>AP031351.1:12500-10012500 GCA_037833965.1 Marchantia polymorpha subsp. ruderalis
GCCAGAAGGAGCATCGGGAGTCGGGCGTCCGGACTGGCTCCTCCAACTGGAGTTCAATCCGGACGGCCGACGCCTGCGTTCCGACGGACACGTACCGCGGGAAGGCGGCGACCCGACGAGCCAGAGCATATCCTGACCCGGTGAATTCGCGACGGTTTGACGATGCAGGAACCGGCTCGCGGGGTTTTCACCTAGGATTTCTCCGAAGGCTCGACGAGTCGTCGTCTTCGCCGAGGAGGCACCCCGGGAAAGACCCGACCCGAAGGTCGGACCCGTCCCGAGGCGCCCCCATCGTCATAGATGGGGTGTACAGCATGCCTCTCACCTCAAGTCACAACCCTTAGTTCGGGCTGAGCGCTCCCACGTTCTCACGTTCCCGCCTACTCGGGCGCCCCTTTCGGGGCCTTCCGATCCAGCAACCACTCGAGGCCACGAGGGAACATGCCATGGCACCCCGGCTTCGCCCCAGCACCTCGCGGCGCCGAAACTAGCAAGATGTCACAACGTGTGCCCCCATGGCGCCGTCATGGGACCCCTCCCGACGGTCCGCTGCACGGCTTGCGCCGCTCGCAGACCACCGTGGGAGTCCCGAAACACACAGCGTGCGTCTCGGTCTATGCAACATTCGTGTATGGACACAAGCCCCCGTCAGATCTGAGGACGTGCGGTCGCCCGCCCGCCCCGCAACCCGTTGAGAACCTTCGACGCGTCCGCGGCACGCCCCCTCACCACCTGGAAGGGCTGGCGGTTCCCCGTCCCTCGGCACGGTTCGAGCCTGATGGATGCGCGTCCGCGCCCAAGCTCCGGTACCTCGGTATCCCTCGGCACGGTTCGAGCCTGATGGATGCGCGTTCGCGCCCAAGCTCCGGTACCTCGGGTAGGTTCACCTTGGGTTTGCACCGCGACTTGCGCCGCCGGTACTACCACTCAACGTTCGCCTGCACCATCGAGACTGGGCAGTTCCCCAACAGCGGTGGGCCCGTAGACCCCCTTACCGTGGGTTCTCACCAGATGTTTGACGTCGGTTGATTTGTGTGGCACTCTGAGAGGGCATCACTACCCCCTCATATATACTTCTGGGACTCGCTTGACCCGCCCTACTCTTTGGTCCGCGAAAATTATACTGGTAGCCGTTTTTTTCCTGTCTGCGGCTAAGTAAATGAACCACAGCTGAGACACGCGTTCGAGACATCCGGCTCGCGCCCGACAGGAATCGAGACACCGGAGACGCGTCGCGCTCGGGACATCGGAGACACGCGGTCGGGACATCCCACTCACGCCCGACAGGACGGAGACAGCGTGAGACACGTGATCCTTACATCCGACCGGCGCCCCACATCTAAACCCTAAACTGAACTGACACCCGACTTGCGTCCGACCTGGCCGCGTACTCGCACGGCGGTCCACAAAGGCACGGTCAACCGCATCCCTGTTGACCTCTCGAGGTCTGGCCCCCTAGGACTTAGGGTTTAGAGACACGTGGGCGGAACCTCCCGACACCTTGGAGACACGCTGTCGGAACCTCGTTACTCGCGCCGCGATTGCGCCCGTGGGGACGGTCTGCAGTCCGTCAACGGGTACCGCACGGTCGACCGGTTCCCCGTCCGTGCACCGTCTACGGTCGGAAAGGGTGCTCGGGAGCCAGGCGCACGGACGCCTAGTCCAAACGTGGGATGGCCACGCCGCTAAGCGAGAAGAGGCGCTAATTGGCGCAAAGCTCACCTCAGCCACGCATCTACTCCTTATATATACTTCTGGAACTCGCTTGACCCGCCCTCCTCTTTGGGCCGCGAAAATTATACTGGTAGCCGTTTTTTTCTTGAAAAAACTAAGTGTTGGAAAAACACTACAAACGTCATAACTTCCTGCTCCAAAGAGCAAATCATCCAATTTTTGGTCTTGACGCTCAAAGTCGACGAGGCGCACAGTCGGATATATTTCTTTCCGCATTCCTCAACGGAATACGAACTTCACTGCCAAAACCCGACCCCAAACCTAGGAATGCGCCCAATGTGCAAAGACTAATGCAATAACTTACAGACAGCACATTGAACTGCATTTTTTGTTACGGCGTAGAGTCATCCTTGGCTGTACCCATCCGCGAGCCGAATTTTGTGGCAAACGGAGACGAAACGATCTGACGCTGTCTCGTGGGTGACCTAAACTGAGGCGCCTGAACTCCGAATGTCTCGAACATTGAGAGTTACGTTCGACATAACTTTCTAACCGCAGGAGTAAATGGACTGATTCTTTTTACGGTCTCTTGGATCCACCATGCTTTCATCACCTGTTGAATTTCGTGAAGTACGGACCCGAAACGCCAACACAGTGTTCCGATGCTGTCTCGTGGGTGAGTCAACCGGGACACCTGAGTTCCGGATGTCTCGGACATCGAGGATGAGATTGGGCATAACTTTGCCACCTCAGATCCGAATGGATTGATTCTTTCACCCGTCGTTTAAATCTGCCGGCTTCTCCTTGCCTACCAAATTTCGTGGACTACGGATCTGAAATGAGAACACGCTGTCCCGACACCGGGGAACAATGTTCCGACATTGGGGAACAACGCACGTTATCCTGGCGCCAAACACGGGTGCAGATCACCCCGAAGGCCATAACTTTTTCATCCGGGCCGGAAATGGGCTGGTTTTTGGTTCGTTCGTTCGTTCTGTCCTGACGATGCGCTTACTCGGATATATTTGTTTTTGCCTTCCAGACTCGTCTCCGAACATCTCGCCTCTGTAACGAAGAAGGTCTACTAGCGTCCAACTTAGGGCAAGTGCACTCAGATGGCCATAACTTCCTACTCCAATCTCCAACTCGAGTGATTCTTCGTCCGAACGTTAGATCTTGAAGAGGAGCTCTCTTTGTATGTACTTCGTCTATTGAGATCCGCAGATCGTATTTGGGTTGGGAAATGGTTGGAGTCCTGGTCTAGAGTATATGTGGACAGTTCAAATGAAGTCCCATAACTTCTTTGTCGCGGATCCAAACTTTGTGATTCACAAACCAATGAGCACATGAGAAGATTCTTCCGAAGTTGTTATATTCACTTTACTACATTTCTCGAATAAAGAAAATCATTCATCCATGCACGATTATCATTTCCTTAGTGACTTATGGTTCAATTCTATATATTTTGCACAAATTGTTTGAATTTGAGAATTTGAATGCACCCAAAATTGGAAAATGTAATATTATAAATTCTAGAATCAATTTTACTAATTTACAGAATATATACAAAAAATTAAAAATTAAAAAAACTTTAAAATTGAAATAAAATCAATAATAATTATGAAAAGGTTTAAAAAACATCAGAATATAATTTCTAAAATTAAAATATGAATAATAAGATTTATTAGAAAATTTCAAATAAATTCTGAATCTAAAATCTATTTAATTCATAGAACACAATATATAAAAATGAGAAAAAATAGAATAAATTATAATCTTAAATTCTAAAAATCATCGTTTAACAATAATAAATTAGAAAAGTAATCTTTATATATTTGACCTTAATTATACGTATAATAATAATATTTTACGATCTATACATCTTTTCATAGTTTGAAATTTTATTTTGCAATGATAGAGAATCTGAAAATTCAATTAAAAATAACAATAAATTTGATAAACATGAGTTAAAGACCTCATAATCATTTCTTGTATTATTGAAATATATCAAAGATTTGGAAGAATTAAAAGTGATGAAGGATTGGAACAATTATTATAATTGTAAGTATTATTCAGATCTAAAATCTGAACCGTTGAAGATTAGTTATAATATGTATTCAACGTGTGGAATAAATATTAGAAAGATCTAACGGTCCGATTTGATTTTTGAACTTTGCAAAGTTTATAAAATCTAAACTAGTGGAAGAATATATAACAAAGATAAGTAAGTATCAAAGATATGCAAATAAAGTCATAAGAAATGCACATAAAATCAAATTAAATATGAATTAAAAAATCTTCTATATAATGAAACATGTCTGAAAGCATTGGTGACATGTAATTAATGTTATAGATTTTTTTTCTTATATTTTAAAATAGATAGATTATTTTAATCTTATTTTTTATATTTTGATTCAATTTCCATAAAATTTTCATATTTGAACAAGAATTAAATTATTGATAATATATATGTTGATAATTTGGAAAACAAATTCCAATTTGGAATTATATTTGAAAAAATAAAAATGAAAAATGATTTTTTTTTACAAAAAAACCTAAAATGTCATTTAGAGAATGGAAAAAACAATTATAAGAATTTTCCTTGATCACATATTAAAGAAAGAAAATATTCAAGTACTAATTGGAAAAAAATGAAAACTAGAATTATATAATTCAAATTTAAAGTAGAATAATGACGTTTTTTTGGAAAAATATATTGAAATGAAAATTGGATAAACTAAAAATTCTTTAAATTACAACAAAAGACAAGGGTATGAAATAAATTTAGAAACCACAAATTGAATATGAGTAGACAATATTTTCAACCTAAATAAACCTTGATGCACTCAAAGATAAAAATTGTATATATGAACTATGTCAAAAGTGATATTTAAGATTTATACAGACGTCAGAAGAAATGAAGAAAATATTGAAATACTATTTGACAGAAAATGATAACTTGAGGTATATATTTCATACTTAAAATAGAATAATGAAGTTTTTTAGAGAAAAAAATATAAAAATTGAAATTAAACGATTTGAAAAGTGTATAAATTATAATAAAATATTTAGAGTTGAAAAAAATTTAGAAATCACAGATTGCAAATGAATAGATAATATTTTCAATCCATATAAACCTTGATGCACCCTAAGATATATATTGTGGATATAATCGATATAAAAAATAGTTTTTAACATTTGGATGGAAGTCACATGTATATAAAAGTAATTTAGAAACTTGAAATCCGATTTAAATTGATGACTTCTATCTAAAACATAAAAGGCGGCTGGAAATTTGTGCAATTAATAGAAAATTAACCTTTCATGAAAAGTATGATCCAAACCGTTGAATCCTTCTAAAATATAGTTTTTAACACGAGGAATAAATTGCAAGATGATCCAACGGTTAGTTTAATACTGGGAGGATTAGATGTTTAGAATAGAATCAAATTTGTTATGTTGGGCTTGTTTTCGATATATCTAGTGTTGGAACATGTGTTATATGATGGAGGGGGTATGGGGGAAAACAATAATCTAGATTGGAATCTAATCTTATAGGTTGGAACGTTGTTAAATTGAAAAACGGAATTTAGGCCAAAATAATAGATCCAAAAGCATATAGAACACTTATATGATAGAGGGAAATAATAATTCTCCAGGGTTGATATTGGAAAAAATTATAGTTAGAGAATATTAGATTAGATTTGAGAATCTGTAAATAATTCAATTTGGAATTGGTCTAAAATAAATCTAATAGATGTGTTGGGAGTGGTAGTATCTAATTACCCACAATTGGGAAGATTTGACACTTAGATTTTGAAATTGTGACGATGAGTGATTTCGAAATAAAAAAGGTAAGGAAAAAAAATACAAATAAAAAAAGTTGTGAAATGATCGTGTAATTATGCTTTGAATAGAGGAAACAAAAAAAAAAAAAAAAAAAGAAAAAAGAGATGACTTAATTTTTGACTTAAATTTTTTTCGGGAAGGATTCTTGCGGAGAAATAATGTGAAACCTTATCGGAAGTAAGTAAAATTCGGAGAAGTTGTTAGTTTTATTTTTGATTCGGCTACATGGGGAATTTACGACTTTCTACCAAAGGATAATTTAAAGACTTAGGGATAATTATTTTTTTTTGAAAGGTTGGATGCGGCACCGGGACTTCCCGGGAGGTCACCCATCCCAGTACTATTCCGGCCCAAGGGCGCTTAACTGCAGAGTTCTGATGGGATCTGGTGTAGTAGCCCTGGTATGACCGCATCACGTCAAGGAAGGAGTTTCCGGTGTACATGAAGAGGGTAAGGTGCGGCCAAAGGTTCCGCCAAACCCGTCCGACCAGAAAGGAAGTTTAGGGTTAGGAAAGCCCGTTAGCCAGACAGAACTTGCGCCCAAAACGGTGTTCGGGCGCAGATGAGTCAAGACCTTTTCGGGGCAATGGGCCGAGTTGGGAGGCAGAACTAAACTAAACTAAACTGAACCCTAAACCTAAACCTAAACTAAACCCAGTCAAGACCTTTTCGGGGCAATGAACAGAAACTGCGAGTGGGTGCAAATCAGTCAAGACCTTTTCGGGGCAATGAGCCAAAATTGCGACGAGGCGCAAAACAGTCAAGACCTTTAGGCAAGTGTTTCGGGCGAAAGACAGCGTGAGACACTAAGAGTCTCAATTGCATAGAGGCCCACTTGCGGCCCAAGGAAAAAATAGTCAAGACCTTTTCGGGGCACTCAGCCAAAACTGCGACAGGGCGCAAAACAGTCAAGACCTTTTCGGGGCAATGAGCCGAAACTGCGACGGGGCGCAAAACAGTCAAGACCTTTGAGGGAGTGTTTCGGACGAGAGACAGCGTGAGACACTAAGAGTCGCAGTCACATAGAGGCCCACTTGCGGACCAAGGCAAAAACAATCAAGACCTTTTTCGGGGCAATGAGCCAAAATTGCGACCGGGCACAAACCAGTCGACCTTTGGGCGAGTGTTAACCCTAAACCCCAAAACCTTCGAGCGAGAGACAGCGTGAGACGCTAAGAGTCTCAGTCGCATACAGGCCCACTTGCGGCCCGGGTAAAAAACAGTGAAGACCTTTTCCGGACGAGACAGCCGGTTCCCAAGTGTTTAGAAGCAGCAACGAGGCAAGGCAAGGCACCGAAGCTCGCCTAGAGCGGCAGCCCAGCAAGAAGGCAAAAAGAAGGAAGAGGAGGGGGGTGCTAAGGGTCACCCCACCTCGGCCCAGCCTGCCTTCGTGGGCAGGTAGGTACACACACTTGGGCCTGAAGCTCGGACGGACTTCGGAGAGATTCTTCTGAGTGCGCTGTCGGGACCAGGTAGCCGAGCACTTGGGGAGAGGGAGTGTGTTGGCCGAACACTTGGGCATCCCGCTGTGAGCGAGCATCTTTGAGACAAGCATATGGCTACTGGCAGGGTAGCCGAGCACTTGGTGAAGATAGAAAAGAATTCCAAGTGGTGGAAGAAGAAAAGCCCAAGGCCGAACACTTGCGCGTTGTACAGAGAGAGTTGCCCCCTTCCACCCTCTGCAGCTAAACCCTAACCCTAAACCCTGGGGGCCTGAACTTCTATTTACCTTCGACTACTGCCAGGACAAACCAGGTAGCCGAGCACTTGGAAAATATTCCAAGTGTGTAGCCCAGCCTGCCGGCCAATGGGCCCATGAAGCGAGAAGAGGTAAGGCTCCAGCGAGTCTCCACTCGCAGGCGATAAGCCGAAGATCTGAGGTGCTAAGGCTGACCAGGCCCGCACTCTTTCTTTCCTTCCTTCCTTTCGGATCCTACTACTCCGAAACCTCCAACACTTGTACTCTGCCAGCTCTCAGCTCTCAGCGACGACATAACAACAAGAGGGGGTAAGACTCACCACGACGGTCTGAACTGGGTCTTCTGCATTGCACCTGTTCCCAAAGGAGAGAGGACTCACCAACACATCCCCCCCAACACTCTTAGAAAAAATAAAAATAGGGCCAAGTACACACTCCTCAACTCACCCAAGTATCTCTCCGGAACGAACTAACATAGGTAAAAGAGAACCGCGAGTCGGCTGAAACGACACCGACTCGGACACCTTCGCCAGAATAGCGAGTGTCTGTGTAGAGAACATCCGGAGACAGCCGGAGACAGACCTAGCCGTGCCTCGATCCCTGAGGCCCAATTAGTATAGAAGTTGCGACGGAAAGTGAAGGATCGAAGACATCGAGAGACATAAAGAGAGAGAGAAAGAACAAATCTTTGGGACAGGAGGCTGAATCTCAGCGGATCGTAGCAGCAAGGCTACTCTGCCGCTTACAATACCTCGTCCCATATTTAAGTCGTCTGCAAAGGATTCATCTCCCCGATCGTTTGGAATTGCGATTCAAAGCACCCGGGCACAGCTTCTTCCGCCGGCCCGGGGAAACTCTCGACACATGCTTCTGGGGACGGACGAGCCGCCCCTACCGGTAGTCGGGTGAAAACCGGGGAGGTAGAAAGCGCCGCTTCTAGCATGGATTCTGACTTAGAGGCGTTCAGTCATAATCCTACGCATGGTAGCTTCGCGTCACTGGCTTTTCAACCAAACGCAATTACCAATTATGCGAATCAACGGTTCCTCTCGTACTAAGTTGAATTACTATTGCGGCGCCGAGTCATCAGTAGGGTAAAACTAACCTGTCTCACGACGGTCTAAACCCAGCTCACGTTCCCTATTGGTGGGTGAACAATCCAACACTTGGTGAATTCTGCTTCACAATGATAGGAAGAGCCGACATCGAAGGATCAAAAAGCAACGTCGCTATGAACGCTTGGCTGCCACAAGCCAGTTATCCCTGTGGTAACTTTTCTGACACCTCTAGCTTCAAATTCCGAAAGACTAAAGGATCGATAGGCCATGCTTTCACAGTTTGTATTCGTACTGAAAATCAAAAGGGGCAGGAGATCCCAAACCCTCAACTCGTTGACCCAAGACCTCATCATCTCCTTATTTTTATGATAGATAAAATTCCACACCTTCGGGTCGATAATAAACTAAAACCTACAACATAGAATTTAGTGCCATGCCTATATGTACAAGGCTTCTTATACAGTATAAAACAGGTATCCAAGAAAAATCACGAGTTAAGATCCTAGAACTTGAAAATAGTTTGTGATGAAGATCTATAATGAGACGTGAAATGTAATTTTTCACAGATTGTTTAGCACGTACATGATAAAATGCATGAGTGAAATATAGGGAAACATAAACTTTGACATTAACTGACAGTACATGTTCAAGGGAAAAGATGACAAAGCAACAAACATTTCCCTTGATGTATAAAAAACAGTATACAGAGAAAGAAGAAGTATGAAAATGTTGAAGTACACAATGAGATAGCGCAAATTGCATGTAAAGATATGTGAGAAAATTGCAAGAAGAGACTGTAAACTGTACATAAGAAAGCATCAAGAAAAAAGAAAAAAAAAACTCATTTGAAATGAAGTCTTAGTATGGCTACTTAAGTTACGGACTACACTATTATGTTATAGAAGTCTAGAACTAACTAAATCAACTCTAGTATGTTTACTTAGCACAAGTGATACTTGAATGTCATAGACAACAAACCTGACCGGAGAAGGCTGAAACCGACTTCCTCAACAGTCACGCTCCGGATCAAGCGAATAGTTGGTAGTGGTCCTCCCTGGATCGAGACCTTGAGGAGATATAAGAAGCAGCACGCTTGCTCAGCATCGATTTTGACTCATAGACTTAAGGAAAGAATACGATAGCACATCATGGCAAATTAGTTGTTTCATCCAAGATTATAATTATGGTCTCACAGCCAAGGGTGGTACTCAAACCAGAGTGTCATGTGTATTACTACATATTGTATTTGACCTTATGGATATACTTAAGTGAGCATATCGCACACACACAGTGTGAATCCAGAGCCTAAATCGTCAATAAAAGTAGACTAGTCATCTATCTATATCATGAACCGAAACAAACATATCTGATATTGTTTTGCTTTGTAAACGAAGATAGTTACGCATGGATAGCAATCAGAAATCTGCGACCATATTATCACCCTCTACGAACAAAGGTACAACCACATCTCCTTAAACCTGTCTATGGAAGAGCAACAATTCTAGATATAGCAAGAATTAAATCCTCTACGGCAGCACCAAAATCCATCAGCACCCATCAAAGGGGCGAGGTAGTTGAGTTACAACCAGTCACCAGCGGAGAAAAAGATTTCCGCTCGAATTCATGACAGATAACTGCATTTATCAAAGAAAGCTCGGGAGTTTGGTGCTACTTGGCCAAGTTCAAGGCCCTGCTTCCATCCGCCATAATTCTACCTGCATGAACAAATTTGTTGCCCTCACAATGTAAATTACCTGACTCAAATAAATTTTTAGAGTCCTTTGGGTTCTCAGAGTACTACAAGGGAGTTCGGGGATGCATATGCTGTGGTATAAGCTGTAGATGTCTAATACATTCAGTTTACCAAAATCCGGGTGAACTTTGAGAAAAGATACTCCAAATTCTGATCTTAAATCTCCTCAACATGTTTGTGTTCATGCCAAGTTCTCTATACGAAGTTTTCCGCTGTACTGCTTGCAGTCTGCTGGATGGTATTGGTAGTCATACTGCTGCTCTACAATAGTCAGTGTTTTAACGTGTGTGGGTTGCATAATGTGAAAGAAAACTGAAACTTTTGATCCAGTAAGTCATATCCTAAAGTCGTAGGAACTTAAGAATCAGGATTTTGCGCAATGTGACGACATTGCACGAAACCCTGACTTCGGCGACTTTCACAACATGCCCCACACGGGCATAAAGATGACGAATCATCAGGGTCCTCCACTAAACTGTATAAGAATAGTGGTGAAAGGGAATGAAATAAGAAAATTCGTCAATTCAACCGAGTTCAAGGCAGATCCATACCAAGCTGAGGTTTGGCTCCAAATGTATAACTTTTCTCCTCAAGATTTTTCCCTGCTCTTGCTTTAGTGATTCTTAACAACCTAGTAATCTCCAGCTCATTCTCAAGGTACTATCTCGTAATCCCATTATACTTACCTCAGAAATAGCTTCAATAGTAACCCAAGATAAAAACAGACATGGAAGTACCTAAATATACTCGAATGGTTGGCTTCTAGTAGAAGATACTTCAATATTTGTTTGATATCTTTGTATTTACAAGTTCTTCTGAACATTAGTATTCTTGTCACCAAATACACAGGAGAATTGAAACCACTTAAAAATATGAAAGCACTATGACTCCTCCCATCTCAGTTGGATGATGCTGTGAACTAGGAAGTGCAGGACCTGTTCTGTATATTCTTCTGACATACTGCATTCACAACTTCACGTTTGTCGATTGGGTGAGTGGGTGAGCCCCACACTACATTCATAATCAGCGGTTCCCTTATATCAAAATGTCACCACTCATGCGCGTCAGCTATCGGTGCTTAATTTGATATCAGACCCATGTAAGGTTCTCTCGTGATGAACAGTCACATTGCTCTATCAATTGTAGCAAGTTTTGGCATATCATCCTCAGCTAATAGAGCTGTCATGGTATGCGACTTGTCACGATGTCCTTGCAGATGTACATGATTCCTCAAATTATTCTCCAGATGTTTTCCTGGACCAAACTGCATGCATCTAATTTTAATCCAGGAATTATCAACGGCAACCCAAAATGTAAGTGTTTGTGTCTAGTCCGTAACGGACCAGTACGCAAAGTCTGGGTGCCAATGAACACTCCATCAGACATACCCGGAACTTTGCCTAGAAGTTCATCGAGCATCATGTCCGATCACAACAGTTGCTCGGATATGGAAGCTGCTCTCTTCTCCTAATTATTGTCTTTCAACAACACATTGCACTCGGTTGTGAACATTATGTTCACAACCGAGTAATCTTCCAGAAGCTTTGACTGATGTGCAGACATGTCCAAGAAATCTTGACCTTTGACTGCTACTTCGCGTCTTTAAGACGATAAGTATTCTTCTTCCAAATTGTGCAATTCGTCTTCTGATAGCACCCTTTTGACATGCACATATCCACAGATGGTGGGTGGGGGGTCATGCGAGCCTCCCTCGGTAAAATACGCCTGTATTGGTTTTGTAGCATTCAACTTCTTCCATCATGAATTCGTACTGATCTCCTTTTCGTCTACCTTTCCCATCATCAGACAGCTCTAATCACTGAAAACTATGGCCTATGCTTCTTGTGAAACAGCAAGACGGTGCAGGTTGTTTAATCTGGTTTGAAATCATCCCAGAATCTAGATTTGCAGATTTGTCTATGTCTTGTTGGAGTGGGTATCAACTCCCATCAACTGCAAGATCCGGCAAGATGTCTATCACAAGATCTGTTGTAGCGTACGATTTCCTGTCTTCAATACAATTTTACCAACACTAAGGTCCGTGCATGCGCCGCCTCTTGAGTTGGAGTGCTTCTAATTACTGTTGAATGTTCTGTATTATTTATTCTATTTGTGTTATCCAGTTACGTTTCAAACATGGGCCCTAAGAGCTGTTAGATTTGAAGTTATCGTGTCTAATTTGGTGCACAAAATTTCTTGGCTCCATGTATTATAGTTTTCAATTTCTGTTTCCATCCGGACAATCATAATTAATTTATATGAAGAGCTCTTGGTAGTCTGTTCTAAGTTCAATTAAATCCTATCTATTGCCTCCCCCGTGATCACTAGAGTACAGACTAGTGAATAGAGTCCCGTTCGTAAATAATAATATCCATACTCTCAAATTTCAGCTTTACAAGTCAGCAATATGAGCATTTAGTTTTCAAGGAACAGAACTCACCGAACTGTCGATGCACCAGAATATGACAGATACCGGTCACGCGCGTAAGGAGATACTTTGTTTTTTCCAGCTTTCCTTGCATTTCTTGCACGTCGGTGTAACGCTCCTTGGAGTATTCAAATAGTCGACAGCACGGTCTTCAGTTCTGACACTCTAATTCGTCAATTTTTTTAGCTCGACCAATCTTGGATGCACCATCTTCGCTTTCATCGGGATTGTTTGATTGTGCTTATCTCCACTATGCTCTTCCTCGCGTACACAGTTAAGTATTCCTGCGAAGACATGTCGATTCTCGGTTTAATCTTGCAGTCATAAAGTAGCTCACAAACGCCGCATTCGTCACAATCCCTACGCGCTTTTAAAAGATAATGTTGATATCAAATTGGAGCGCGGCCCTCCTGTTACAAAGAACTAAACCGTGCCAGGGTAATGCAATCGCTAAAAAGTCATTTATTGGAAGCCGCGGCAAATTCGAAAAAGTCGACCGCAGCCGCGATGAAAATACGGTCTCAGTATTTCCAAAAGAAAGAAATAGAGAGAAATCCGTCGCCTTTACCAGTAACACATGCGAGATATCCGAGGTTACACGTATTCTACGATGTTCTCTCGCATATTGTGACCAGGTTCGTAATGATGCCCCAGTTCTAATATGCCTTACCATGAGCAACAATCTATCGCAGTTTCGGGATTTCTCAACACTATTCGGAGTTCCAGCTCATCCTATCAATGTTTCTTAATGCACTCAACCCAGATTTGTTGATTGTCATGTACATTATACACTCATATAAGTCCGCACCCATATAAATCCGCATCCCGCCTAAGTCCTAATTTTTCAAACGAAATTTCAAGGATCAAAATTCTAGAGTTTTATTCTCAGCAGAAGTCAAACTTTTGATTAATGACGGTGATGTTAAAAATTGTTATAAGTTGAAACGAATGTTTGCATGTATGAGGCAACATGGTGGTTTCTCACTAGAGATTAGCTCTCTCTCCTTTTTGGCCCTAAGGTTGGATCTTTTAATAACTGCTTGTATCTAAGTCTACTGGTTTTCATCCTACTTCCTATTCCTATTCCATGCGTCTCGAACCCAGTTTCATTCTTGATAAGGCTTCACTCATATCAATCTCTACATACTTACCAATATCTTAAGTATATTGTCTCGGTTAATAACTATATCGACTTGAGGTCGTTGTAGACGGTGTTGAGAAAGAACAGCAAAAACTAATTGTAATAAGAATCGAGTCAGATATTAACAATCCTTTTCCTTAACAATTGCAATACAAGGACTATTAGTAATGTCAATGTTAACCTCTAACCACAGGGTTACTAGTTTTTTGGGATGAAGTTAAGGGTGGTACTAAGTATCACTACGTTTGGAAAATCATTGGAATGTTGTTTGAGGCTTTTCTCGTTATTAAGACCTTTTGACGATAGTTAACATAGAAATATTGCGGAAAGATTGAAGTCACAAGATGAGATATAACTAAAGTCCGCACAAACCTTCTCAGATCAAACTGCGTACTTAAGCGAGTTTATATTGTACTACTCTTTGTTATTTTTCCTTGATTTGATCTTCACTCATCAAATCATCATCACAGATCTAGTTTCCAATATCTTTCTGATTTACTCTGCCGCCCCTATTGTACTTCGCGCCTCACTTGAATCCGGGTTGAACCTCATGCGCAGTTTTTATCATAGATATAACTTAAAATCATTTAGCTCCTAAATATTTTGATAGGAAAGATTTCAACATCTAATTACTCTAAATTTTTGTTTTAGATTCATCGTTGATTTCAAATGAGTTGGAGAATAAAAGTGATCTCAATTTTTTTTTAAATTCATGTTGATATGAGTGACACAAATTATCATGACAATGCTCTACTACAAATTAATGGTGTGTGACAAAATTAAGCTTTCAAGTTTGGAGAGTATAATAAAAATTAAGACAAAATATAGACATAGGTTAAAGTTAATTTTATATTTAATACAAAGTATCTAAGAAGAGTAAAACTCTGCAATTGAACAAAGTTGTTAATTTAACACAAGGATGCTTACTACTCATAAAAAATCAAGAGATGAAAATAACAGAAATTTAATGATATAGATTTTGAGCTCAAATGTCATGACAAATCTTTGTAGCTCGCTAATAGGTACTGGTTTGAAAATCAAAACGTATGAGAATTTAAGATTGTGCAATATTTCATTTAAACATTTAAAATGGAAAAAAATGTTTTGAAAACTATATGTTTTGCTCTTCATTTTGTTATTTTTTCTCTTTGATTATGAGTTGAGGATTTATTTGATATGTAGAGTCATGAAGTCTTGGAGGGGCTGATATAAGCGATGTTAAAAATAATTTTTAGCATTTGAATAGACGTCACATCCATACTACTGTATTTCTGAAACTTGAAATG
The DNA here is from genome assembly GCA_037833965.1 of Marchantia polymorpha subsp. ruderalis. Taxonomy (NCBI): domain Eukaryota; kingdom Viridiplantae; phylum Streptophyta; class Marchantiopsida; order Marchantiales; family Marchantiaceae; genus Marchantia; species Marchantia polymorpha. Next base: position 27,389 of record AP031351.1, read on the forward strand.
CGATTTAAATTATTTTCTTCTATCTAAAACATAAAAGGCGGCTGAAATTTGTGCAATTAATAGCAAATTACGCTTTAATAAAAAGAATGATATAAATCGTTGAATCAATCGAAAATATAGTCCTTAACACTAGGAATAAATTGCAAGATGAACCAATGATTAGTTTAATACTTGTGGAATTAGAGGTTTTGAATGTAACCAAATGTGTTTTGTTGGACTTGTTTTTGGTATATCTAGTGTTGGAACATGTGGTACATGATGGAAGGGGTATGGGGAAAAATAATCACCTGGATTGGAATCTAATCTTCTAGGTTGAAACGTCTTTATATTGAAAAGATGAAATTGAGACATAAAGAATAGGTCAAAAACTATATAGGAACACTTGTTGTAGGAGAGTGCTAGAGTACAATTCTCCACGTCAGATATAAAAAAATATTTAATTATAAAATATTCCAGCTTGTTCATCTCACAAAACAACCTTTGGGCAAAAAATTTCAATTCTGTTACTATCATACTTATACTATTAGGTGAATTTATAATCTCAAAGTATACAAACAATAGTCTATTTTTGTTTTTCAACTTAACTTTTTCAATAACCATCTCTTTTAGTGATGTCTACTTCAACTTATTTGTATTTGTATCAAATCTTACTTTCTAAATTATTATTAAAGATGTTGAATCATCTCAATTTTTTCCAGTTTTACTTTATATCATTTTTAACACTGTGAATTATATTCTTATATGTTGAATCATCTTTGCTTTCTTTTATTTCACCCTATATAATTCCTTATTATTGTAAATTACTCTCATAGATGTTAAATCACCTTAGCTCTTTTTGTTTCATTCTAAATCGTTACTTGTGTTATAATTATAGTCACAAATTTGAATCATATTGTCAAAATACTGTCATGTTATAACACCAAAATTTTGCATTGAATCACAATCAAACTTTAGCAACATTGAATTTGTCAAAAAGTGTGTGATTATTTTTGCAATGTATATCCTACAATTGCAATCTAATCATACTCAATTTGAAATATCTTGATTTTGCAAGTAGAAGTTTTTTATTGGATTAAGCCCTAAAGATATAATTTATATAATTTTGTTCTTTTGCAACAAACATCCAACTTTTATGTTATGTGGCATGATAGCCATAGATCGCGTACTCTGAGTAAACGTTGCTATTTAAAAGAGATGCAATGATAAAAAAGACAAGATAGAATTAGGGGAAAAACTAGAATACTATTTCATTGAGCATCTCTTGCAATGAAATTTTTAATCATTGATGACATTTGTTTGGAGATCCAAAATTAAACACAAAAATAAATGTCACTCACAAAAAAAATTCAAATCCGAATACAGCTTGAACTTCACCAATGGAAACAAAAGAGAGAAGCACTCAAATTTAAAATACAAAGCTATCAAAGAAATATATAATTTATTTAAGAAAGATCGAAAGACATATACTATTTTGCAATATTTCAAAGGTCTTGCTTTCATCCACCGTAGATCTACTTCCAAAAACAACTTTTTTATACTCACAATGTCAATTACCTGACTGGAATAATTTTTGTATGACCCCTTTGAATTTTCTAGAGACCTAGAGCATACAAGGGCCTTCAAGATTCAACGTGATGTGGCATAAGGTTTAGATTTCTTATACATTAAATTTAGCAAAATCCGGACAAAGTTTGAAAAAGATCATTCAATATTATGACCTTGCACCTCCTCAACGATTTCGATCTCTTAATACAAAGGTTTTCCGATGTAGAACTTGCAGTCATGGATGCTGGATGGTAATGGCATGCATATTGCTGCTTGGTAATAGTCCGTGTTCTAGTGTGTAAGTTGTGTAGGATAAAAGAGAATTGAACTAAATCAAACAAAATCCCAAAAGCGTAGAAACTTGGTGATCATTGTTCCGTGCAATACAACTTCATTGCAGAAAATCTTGACTTCCGCGACTTTCACGAAATGCCCCACATGGGCAGAAAGATGACGAATCATCAGGTTTCTCCCCTGAAATGTATTACAACATGGGTGAAAGGCAATGACAAAGGCGAATCTCATACAAGCTCAAGGCAGGTCCACACCAAGCTGAGATTTGGCTCCAAATGTATGACCTCTTTTGTACCCAACATCTTCCCCTGCTCTTGCATTTGTGCTTTTTAATACCCTAGTTATTTCCAGTTCATTCTTACGAGCTGATAGCAAAAAGTACTAACTACGAAGTTTGTAGGATTCAATTTCTTCCCTAGTAAGTTCACACCTATCTCCTTTCCGTCGAACTGCCTCATCATGTGCCTTCTCTTACGAGTCGTAAGAGAAGGCACATGGAGTCACAGTCGTATGAAGTCATAAGCATGAGCCATAGTATAAAGTCGTAACTTACGACTTTATACTATGGCCTATGCTTTCCGTGAAACACCAAGACAATGCAGATTATTAATCTCGAAGTCGTTCCATGATCCAAATTGCAGCATCAAAACGATAATCAGCCAAGTGACTAGAGATGCAGTAAGATGAGTAAACACTTGTACAGTCTTCAAGCCTGTTACAGGCCACAGCGAGTCGAAGAGAGAAAAAGACGAGAAGAACGAGGAAATGAGAAAGCTAACATGGAAAATGGAAATAAAACGAACTTATTAGGCAGGCTTCAAAGTTGGAAAAAGAAATGGCAGCAGGGTTAACATATTGACCTAGGAGCTAACATATCGATGTTAGATGCAAAAGGACAAATTAAAAAAACATCTTTTGGATTGGCACTTTCTGTAGAATCAAAAGAAGACAGTTGTTCTTGAAGAGTGCAAGTGAAGTTATTACAATGGAGTAGTAACAGAACTCGGATTTTATAAGCCAGACTTTCTCTAAACATTATATGTTTCGGAGATATAACTATATATCAAATTAACATTATCGGTACAATAAGTTCAGTCTTAATCCTGCTTTCATTCTATACATTTGATTTTCAAATTTGTGATTCTCACTCTTCTGTTTTTGTATTCTATTTTTTTGTGAATTAAACTATCAAAATTATAAATTTTTAAGACCATATCAATCTTTATATAAATAATTGGTCTTTCTTTCAATTATATTATATATTGAAGAACTCATTGATGTAAGTTTGAGATTTAGCTATGTGATTATTCTTTGAAATTTTTTGAAAGAAAGAAATATAAACCAAGTGTCCAGAATCAACAAATTATTGTTACCAAGTTGTAGTCAAAACAAGTCAAAATCATATATGAAGATAATTGTTAGTTCAGTCTACCTGTATCCATATGCAAGTTTTATATCTCTCACAATTTGTTGAAAAAATGGCTAAAATAATAACTCTTGTAAACACATCAACAACATAATTTGTATCATAAATTTTAATTGACTAAATGTTTCTATAAAAAAACTAAATTTTTTTTCAAATAATACCTGAAATATTTTTGGTTTTTTCATCCCAAGAAAAGTGCATAATCATAAGTTGAACACAATCACACACACATCAATACAGAAATAATGTAAATAAAGAAACTCAAGGCTCTTTCCTTGGGGGCTTTTTCTGTCCATTGTTTCGTCCTGGCTGTCAGTCAACCTGAGACTGTCATGCGCTTTTGTGAGCTTGTGTGTTCATGGTGCGCTTTGGTTTGTCAAAGTTACCGCATCTGAAGCTGCGAGTGCCCGATTTGGATGTTTAGAGTATGTCTGGGGCTATTCAGAATTTAAGCAAATTCGAGTCTAGGCATTTGGGTCAGTAGGCTGAGAATATGCAATTTTGGGAAGTTTTCCCCTAAAATCTAAGTGTGGGTACGAATTTGATTCTTGCAGGTGTTGTTTGGATAAATTTCAGGTTGTGTGGTTGACTATACTCTGCTATTCAGACTGTCGGCCATCATTAAGGAGTGTTTTCTGAGAGTGACATGTGCTTGAGAAGTAAAACTCTTCAATAGAATGTTAATTAATGACAAATCTTGACTCTTTGGTGTTGCATCTGTCTCTATGGAAACGAATCTTTACCACTATGTTCCATTTTGGTAATTGTTGGTTATCACAATCTCTATTCAACCCTAGTCTTAAGTTCATTAAACTTTTATGAACATTCATACTTTATACAAATACATTTATCCAAATTCAAAATGAAGAAATGTGAATCTTCATCTTGAATGTAGATTTTAGTTGATTTTTGCATAGGTTAATTAATTTTGCCAAAATGAGCATATCATTCAAATAAAATATAAGGCTAATAAATTTAAAAATCTTTTTATACACAAGAATTATACACATTAATGTAATCAAATCCTTGTGTTTTTCTTTATTTTATTTATGATTTAAGCAATCTACAAATCAATTTTTACATTAAAACTAGCTATTTGATATATATATATATATATATATATGTAAGATAATGTTTCAAATAAATCTATTTAATCCAATATCAAACAAAATATCGTAATAAATGCATATACAAGTTCAATTGTAGCATTTTTTCCTACTAGAGATAAAATTTTGTTTTATTTCACATTTTATTTCTTGGTTAAAATTTTTAACCATTAGTTCATTTTTTAAAAGTACATATTTGTCATTTGTTAGATTGTCTTTCATCTTGTACATCTATTTGTTGTCAATCAAAAGTTGAATTTGAAGAAGCTTCATGAATCTTCACATCTTGTAATCAATCATCAACCAAATGTAACTCTTCATAGCAATATTTCACTTCAGCTTGTAGATACAAATTAGGCTTTTTCACAAGAACAAGAGATTTAATTGTTTACAAGATTATTTGAGTTTTTTCAAAATGTTGGCATAAATAAATTAAATCCACATAAATCTACAATAATCATCAATAAATGAAACATGATATAATTTTTTTTAAACAAAAAATAATAATTAATTTCAAATATCATTATGTACACACTCAAACTTTATTTTGAATTTGTGAGCTTCAACATAAAAAGCTATCATATGATCATTTTTTTATAAAAAAGCTTATAAATCTCTAGATCAATTTTATCTATGTTTGTTAATTAGCTCTTATTTCCAAAGAGTGTCAAACGATATTATTTATATTGAAATCTTGATTTAATTTTGATGAATTTGAATTTGATTAGTTAAACTAATTAGGCCATCTCTATGTGAAAGTGCTTTGATGTGCTCTTTCGTGTAGTGATAGATTGACAAGCCTACTAAAAGTTCATCAAAGCTTTCGTGACAATTTTAAGAATTATTTTTTGATAAAACGTGAGATAATCTTGTGAAATTGATTTAGAGTGATAAACAAATTATGTATAAATGTATATGATGTTTTGTATTTTTATCAATTATGGTGTGAATGCATGTTTGCTTGTATACATGATCTAACACATTTGTTTTATAAATAGAAACTATTATATAATTTTTCAAATATTATTTTTGTTAAATTTCATTAAGAAGATTGATATAATTTTTGTGTTCATTCAATTGCTTGATAACTTATAATTTTCAACTGAACATCACCTTATATACAATCATCGAATGTTATTTTTATCATTATAGTACATTGCAAACTCTTAGCAAAAATCAATTTTTAAACATGATTGAGTTCAAACTGTTTTTCATTAAGTCTTCTCACAAAAATTAATCAGTACATTCATTATGCCTGGTAAAGTCAAATGTTTCATCATCAAAATGCATTTCATTTCATCTTGTATGATTAAAAAACGTTAAAAATCTTGTAAAACTTGTGATTGTTTGACGAAGGAGAAAAAACTTTAGATTCTATATTGTGAACCTTCATGTCAAAAATTTCTTTCTAAATTTTTCTGTTCACCAGATATTCACCTTAAGATATCTATACCCCTCAACTACGCTTTTAGAGCATGTTGTGGTTCCCTTCCATTTACACGAGCTTTAGGTAAGCTCTATTCCCGGCACACTTAATAGGGTCTCGCATGGTGTGCTATATGTTGTTGTTGATAATATCTTGTCACTATAACTCTTTCTTGCAGTGAAAATAAAGTATTTCATACAGAAATTGCCAACTCGTATGTTCCAGCCTTCTTGCTAGAAATCTTTACATGAGTCATGATCATGGCACTTTATATGCGGCATACGCCGCAATTACCGCATTTAGCTTAATTGCGGCTCGCCAGGAAACGCAAATGTGGCTAATTGCGGCCTTCACACAAAATCATACAAATTGACCGATCGAGATCTTAAATCATTTGCCGATTTCTCAGAAGCTGAAAGCTGACGTCCCTCAATTTTATTGGACGTTAATGGACCGCATTTGCTTGAACTGCTTGGCATGTAGGATTACTTCCAAAGAGAAGTCTGTCAATGAGGCTCTGCCAACATCCTTCTCCCACTTCACAATCGAGAAATCGCTTTCCACAGTTGAGGTGCCGGGAAAAGCTGTTGCGAGACCGCCACAAAACTCTTGCAGAAAGCAAAACCGATCTTGAGTCAGCTTCCAACCTTCCTTGAAGGAGGTATGGGGACCACACGCATCCAGCATAGCTTTGAAAGAGCTCTCGCGATGATAAGCCTACTGCAGTTGTGCGAACTCCTGCTCAATGATATCGATTTCGGTAATCGAGCAAGATGTCCGCAAGAGAGGGGTTTGAATTTTCAAAATGTCACTCAACTCTCGGCCTCGAAGCATGACCAGCTGGTGAGGAAGCACATGGGGCATTTCCGCGGCAGCTTTGTTTGACGAGTCACGCTCGGCGACGATAGAAATCACGCCCGCAATAAGGTTTACTGTGCAGACAGCAAGACCTTTTACAATCTACGCCATCGCTTCCGCACCAGTTCCTTCAATCTTGCCCGCGACGAATAGGCCAAGGTCCTCCAGCACTTCTGTGACATCAGAAAGTTGCAGCGAATACCGGTAATCTTCGGAAAGGACTGAAATTCCATGATCAACAGCATTTGTGTCTTCCACAGATAGTGGCTGAGACGCCTTGAACAAGCATATGTAAACATCATGCAAACGTTGCAGACCTTCACGCTGCTTTGACACTATCGTCGTAAGCCCATGAAGCGAGAAGAGGTAAGGAGTCTCCAGCAAGTCTCCACTCGCAGGCAATAAGCCGAAGAAGCCTTGGCTGCGGTTTTGGATTAGAGAGGGTACCAACAACTGAACTGTGAAGTCACCTGATGTCTTCCTATGTCATTTGTATTTGTCAGATATTTTCGGGATACTTTAGGGAGAGGTCTTGCAGATTGAAGGAACGTAGTGGCGTTGGAGCATAGTGCCTCTCCGTACTATTTTGTGTCCCTGTCCGAAAATTCTCGGGCGACTCTGGCACCCAGCTGCTCATGGTGATTTCTATTTAGAATTGGAAAGGACTGGAGAAGTGTCATTGGATCACTACATAGAGGCATAGGAAACAAATTGACATTACGAGCAACTATCAGACCCCGAGAAACTTGCGATAATTTACGAGCTAAATAGGTTAAAATCTGGCAAACGAAGCCTGTAGCGGGTCAAGAAATTCCCGATGATTTCATCAGCCAGTAAGTATGAAAAGACGAGTACGGTAAACAACTAACAGCTTCAAAGTTTCATTGCAAATGCTTATCTCTATCAATTTCTTCCATAGAAGGAGAGAGTCAATTTCACGCCTTCGATAATTTGAAAAACGGCCGTTTGGCTTACTCGCTCGTATAGTTAACCAGGATTCACTATCTTGATCAATTACAAACTAGAAGCGATTGTAGTTGAATTTCAGGGTTTAGGGTTGGTAGGGAGGGATGCATGATGATGTGGATGAAAAATCAAGTCCGTTGAAATCAATTTTAGTGACCACTATAATGTGAATTCTTGGGATAAAGTGCGTTCAAAAACAAGCACCGAGACTATAACAAAACTTGAACAAGGTGCCTACGCAGTAAGGACCGAGTTAGTAATAACAATTGCTTCGAATAGAGAAGAGACATGCAATCTAATTGAAATGCTGCCGATGTCTGCAATTGAGAGCAAAACCCAAAAAAGGTGCAGTATTTAGTTGAACAAACGCCATTAGGTTTCTGTACTCTTTTGCATGTCAAGCAATATATCCATGCGGGATAGAAAACCAGTTACTGAATCAGAATAATCATATATCGTTTTGTCGACCACAAGCGCTTGACATGCAAAGAGAAGACAAACCTAATGAAAGTACAACAGGAGAATATGACGATACTTTTGAAATTCAAAGAACTACTGCAAAACCAACTGGAAGTGAGAATTAGGTTGAAAGCACAATTTTAACCACAAGAGCATATCATGCAAGGAAGAAACAAATAAACTTTCAATGAAGAAGAAACCAGAAACCGTTGTAACGGTTACAAGCCATAAACAAAAATGGAATCGAGATAAGGTGATAATTGTGTAGGCTTATACCAACATCGAAAAGCTAGTTTGTAAGATTAAGCATGCAGACCGCAATATAAGGAGACTTCAAGGAGGAGCCAATACTAACACCAGAAATACCACACGTATAAGTAACCAAAGGCATAAAAGCACCGACACAACGAATTATAGGAAAAGGAAAAGTCCCGGGAAAAACGGTGTACGTGGTAAAAGAACGCCGAAGCCTAACAAAAAAATGAATAACGAAATCAACAACCACGGTAAATGCAACCAGGGAAACAACAAAAAACTTAGAATCAAGCACGTCTTTGGATCTGGGAGAAGAGACTGAAAGGGGAAAAGCAAGGCGGAAGGAAAAAGAAGGAAAAGATGTACCTGAGGTATATAATATAGGCAAAATAAGAGAGAAAAGCTATAGGGACAAGCCTTTACCTATTATTGATCCCACGGTGGCAGCTTAAGCAATTTAATAGGGTTTAGGGTCCATCTACAGGAGTACATCAAGGATAAGGTGGCAACTTTGGTGCATCAACTTCATAAGTGATTAAAAATTGAACAACCCTAAGCAAAAGGACACAACTCACCAGCATGCTCTCTAGCTCAGGTACCAAACGTTGCCTCCAAGAATTTGACGTTACAGTGGCAACCTCCTTCCCCTTCTTCTCCATTTGAGAGGTAACATGAAACTGAAACACCATTGAGCTACATAAACGTTTCCAGACTGACTCTTTAGACCGATGCTGCTCTCCTCAGGGTCCAAGCTCTCTTCCTATGAAGAACTGCCTGAAAGCAGTTGAATTCTACGGATCAAGGTTTACATGGGATTTCTAGAGACTAGATTCAAGGTAGATGAAGGAGAAAGAGGACTACTGGGGAGTGAAATTATCAATCTTGTGGGAGAATTCTCCCCATAGATAAAAAATACTTCATATTTCTAGAGGAACCCCTTACTATATAGTCCACTTGAAATATTAATGTCCCCTTGACCAGAGCATTTGATATCACTGCATGAAAGGATTTTAGCTGTAGGTCTTCCATGATGGCGCGTTAAGTGTCATCAGCACTCCATGATGCCTTTCCAATCCTCAGAAGGGTCGAATTGAAGAAAAACTAAACAATTTGTTTCGGTAGTGAGATCCAACATCAAGGCAACTTCAAAGTATCATCAATCTGTTTGTACCATTCCTAAACAATATTCTCTCTAAGAGGCCCCAAGACACTTTTCGGAGAACTCAAGTCTCAGGTATCGAAGATCGAAACATGGATTGTCACTTGTCCGTGGTTTAACAAGTGCCTCAGCCTGACCATCAAAGATCAATATAGCACATCTCTACACAACTGCCTCCATGCACACAAACATCACCCGATTTCGTATTTGAGATCATTTCTAGCATCTCCTTTCCTGTTTCTTCCCATCCAATGTCATCGGGATACATCAGCGCGTATAGACAAACGCCCCACACTGATGGTCACAACTGTTTCCAGTAGTCAGATTCACAAATACTCGTGTGAAATCTCGGATGAGGGAATCAGATTTATGCTATTCCGTAATCGAGATTAGAGGATTCACTTGGTTGGCCAGCAACCAAGACTGTGATCTAGGTGTTGTGGTATAAGCATGCGATGAACCATTCCACCATAGGGTATAGCACGTCCTTTTAGTTGTAGGAAAATGCAATGGATAGGTTTCCCTGCCGTCTTCCTAACACATATCGATTGGCTCCTATTAAAAGTATGATCCATACCGCATCTACACCTGTAATCCTGCTCGTCCCTCCCGATGACAGCTTCTGTGAATTTAGAGTTCATGATTTGACAGAAAAGTTCTAGACTACACAGAGAACGTTGATACCTTTGTGTAGTCTAGACGCTAACCCTCCTAATTTCCTTTTTGGACGATGTAGCACTAAAACCTAACTTCTACCTGGGAAGATTGACTTCTTCCAAAACATAAGAAGATAACCCAAGGATTGTATTCAGAGCGACATTGCAGCGAGAAGATAGAAATATACAAGTACGGCAATTCTGCATGGTAAGACAAATGCTTTGAACTCATGTAATAAGGGATCGAAACTATCAATTAAAATTTGTTTCACACTCCTTTCAAGAATGTTTGAACCTCATAAACTAAAAGGGATAGCTTCTTTTGTATTAGGTATAAATTTGATATGAATCAATTTATTCCTCATACCATCAAACATCTATATATGTACACATCCAACAATTTTATTCTAATCAGATTGATCATGTCTGAGAATATTGAATCTTTGTTATATATAAAAGATATTAAAATGTTCAATATAAAAAATGTGATCAGAGCATCATCGTCTAATTAATTTCTTGCATGAGCTATTTTATAAGTTTTTCTTGTTTTTTGCCCATTTTCTAAACAAATCATATCTCTAGCATCAAACTTGTTAGTCATATTGATCAAAATAGCTATAGCTTTAATATTAACACAATAAAGCTTTTTTGTCATATTTCCAACAAAATTGCTGCTATTTGATCTAATTTAATTTCTTGACATGGATTGATTTTTACATACAAATAGTTTGTCATTTTACTTATTATATGATCTACAAATTATAAGTGTCATATCAAATGGAAAGAAATTGAAATTTTTTATATTATAAAATATGTCATAAAATATATTTTATGCTAAAAATTTGAATATCAATGACTAAATGATCAAAGCCAGATCCGCAAATCCCAAAGCATCTTCCACCCTAAATCTTTTATCCAAAGTGCACGTTAAATCAAATTACATCACATGCTTCACATAAATACAAAAGTACATAAATCTTGATGTATTTTTATATGTTTGTACTGAAATGATTCGTCTTATATAACCCATTAGCTTTAAATATATGAAAATTAATTTTGAAAATGATTCTTTATAAACATTTTGTAAAAGATTGGAATAGTATAATACTATTATTATATTTAAACATCTTTTTTGGAATTGAAAAGTATATATGTATCATAGATATAATCAAAACTTGTGAAAGTACTTATCATCTTTATTGTAGAAAGTAGAAGATTTAGACCTCAACATATTTTCTAAATCCAAAATCTCAACTTGCTTTTACTTAGACAATTCCATGTAAAATAGTCATCACAATCATTGTATTAAATAAAGTCAAAACAAACTACTCCTATTTTCAAAATAGCCATCTAATTTTATAAGATCCTTTAGTTGTTGCTTAATCAAATCATGCTTTTTTTCAAACATGAAATGAAAAAAACACAAATTTTCAGTTATATTTAAACAACATATATATTCTTCACATCTTATTTTTTTGGATCCTTGAGTTGTTGCTTGATCAAATCAATTGTCTTTTTCAAACATGTAAAAGAAAATACTTACTTTAGGAGATAATGAAAATAATCTCTTCTTAATTTTATCAAAATTATGTGTGATAACATAGTTATAAACAAAGGGTACAACTGCTTGATGAATTCTAAGGAACTCCGCTATGAATGCTTGGTTGCCACAAGCCTGTTATCTCCGTGATAGTTTTTTTGACATAGAGACAGCAAGCGTCAGCCTACTTAAAGAGTCTTTGGCAGCAGGAGGGAAATAAAAATAAGGAATTTGCATGATGGAATTGTGGTGCCTATGATGCATCCGCATTGTCTGATATCGAACCCTTTGCAATGGCAAATGTCTTGCGGATGCCTTGTGGTGCGAGCACAGCTCTAGATTCAAATTCAAATAGCTTTGTTGATTATGAGGTTTTCAATCTATAAATAGGATAAACTACTGTATGATCTAGGTGTATGGATGTATGTTTAAATTATATTCCAATATTTTATCATATTCATGATCAATAAAGCGTCACTTCACATGCATCTAATGTATGTAATCTTGCTGATAAAGAACAATATGCAAGTCTTGAAAATTTAACAAGATGAGCGAGAAGACCAAACAAAATATAACCAAAAATAAATAAAAGTTATCACGTTGATCAAGATTCCTTGAAGATCTGCACAATATTGCATTCTCAAGCAAGCAAATCCAGCGGATAGATTGTGACACACTCACAAACTGTGATATTTCATGAATGATAATCTCGTAAGTGAGCCAAAGTTGAACAATGCAGTATTACACAAGAGATAAATTTTAGCTCCGTAATTTCTTGACTCTTCGGTAGTTCATGGATCTTGTGCATAACTTGAGGCCAAAATTTTCAATTACCAATTGTAAAATAAAAAACAAAATATCAACAAACACAATTTTTTTTTTCCTTCTTCTGGATGAAGCTCAAGCGATTAGGTATTCAATGTTGTGAGCGTATGCGTGTGTACTCTTGTATGTAAACTTACAAAAATATTTATGTTATTTATGATTGGTACTGTATATAGTGGGTAGCAAAAGCACTAATTCTAAACATAATAAAATTCAAGCCTAAACATAATTTTAACTCAAGTTAATTTATCTAGAGTTAAACTGACACTTAAATTAATTATAATTCATTTAGATTGTAACAAATTCATCATCTAGTATCAAAGCTTAACTTTTATTTTGAAGCAATATAACAAGTAGATCATAACAATACAAACTCCTACTTCGGAGGTATGTGTTGTAATGTTACACTTGGATACAATTCGCACCTTGAGTATAGTTTTCCAACTGTCTTGGCAAAAATAAAATAAGGTACAGAATTATTGAGATTGGTGTTTTGAATTATTGTCTTTATCAACTATGAGAAAATATAATGGAAAAGTAGCAGAAACAAAACTTTAGGGTGTGAAGCTTAATCTTAGTAGATCGTAGTAACAAACATAATCACACTACCAAGTAACATATCTATGTGGCTTACAAATGTACACATTTCCCTATTGTTTGGAACTGGAATTCAAAATAGTGCTTTGTGTCTCAAAATGTTGAATCATATTATATGCGCTTCATTAATTTTTGTTTATTTGAAATCTAGTATAGGTTTTATATGAGGATTGAGTCTATGTTTTATTTGCATTTGATACATTTTTGTCTTAGATCATCGTTGATACACACCATGCGCTACTTCTGTGCAAAAAAGAAAGAGGATAGTTTCAACATTATAAATATTTTGCCCAATAGCACTCAATAGCCGGTACTTGCTACGCAGGTAGATTCAATACTTTTACCTCTTTGATCTAAGATTTTAACATTTTCTTTTACATTATAGAAAAAAAACATCCTAAATCTTTGACAAATAATGTATTAACAATAAAATACGTACATATTCATGAAATTCAATGTCATATCTAAATCTTCAAGGTTTGGATTATAATATATCAACAAATATAAAAAAAACGCAAGAATTAAATCCCTATAACCTACTTTGTACTTATGAAATATAGCTGGAAACAATAAGGTTTTCACACTTAATTTAGCATGTTTGTGAATAAACTTCATAAGTCATGAAGTGTGTTATGTTAACTAAAAACAAGACTAAAATGTTTCCTTAGTCCAACTGATATTTAAATAGCATAGGGAACAAACATGACTAAAGAAGTTTCAAGTAGATTTCTTCAACAATCATACTTCAAGTAAATTGTATAGTTGGTAGTAGTAGTCTTACTCAATCTTATAACTTCAAGGAGATATAAGAAGCAACATGCTCAGCATCAACTTTGAAAGATCAATGAAAAATATGATAGCACAACAAATGTTAATCCTAAGTTTATTTTCATGATTTTGTAGTCACGCATGGTATTCAAAACACACAGTGATGTCTATTGCTACCTGTTGTGACTTATCTTATGGATTTATTGAAGTGAACATATTCCACATGAATCATGTAAACCTTAAGCCTGATTTGCTATTATAGGTAGAATTGATATAGACAAATGAATAAGAATATTCATTCATCTAAATCATTTAGATCGTGATTCAAAGCAGGAAATATAATATTGTTGTGTTTTGTAAACAAATACTTTAGCGCATTAATAGCACATATTCAATCCTAGATCATTTAGATCGTGATCCAAAATAAGAAATATAATATTGTTGTGTTTTGTAAACAAAAACATTAGCCCATGGATAGCAAATATATAATCCTAAATTATCAAGTTTGACTCAAAAAGTTCACAAAAAAATACAAACAATAAATTGATGGAAGTAATAAGAAGAAAGTTAACAACAATATGATAAAGCAAACAAATATCATTGCTTATTGCAAAATCTCTTGTTCTAATGCTCTAAAATTTCATATATTTAAAAATCTTAGATAATATGAAGTGAAATAAATTACTTGATTCAATATTCTAAATAGTTTACTAAATTCAAGGAATGAGTAGTTGTGAATTTCAAGAGTATATGACAAATGACAACAACATTACTTGCATCTAGAACTGGAATCAAGATTCATGAGAATATATTTAGGATCAACTAGCATGTATGAACATGGAAAGTTTTTGTACTTAGTTCACAAATCCACATGCTCATCTTTAACTAAGATCAAATGTTTGCAAGACAACAAATATCAATTATTTTACGTCATCGAGAGTGTAAAGTAACTAGATTATAACAACTCATTGATTTTCTTTGACTTTTAAAGTAACCAAGCAAAGAACAAACATAAAGATTTCACCCACAAAACTATTTCAACTCAATGTTACAACAGCACAGTAGCTATCAACCAAAACTACAAATGATATTGATATATATAACTTGAACTACATTAGATGAGACAAATAAATGGCACTCAAATC
Source organism: Marchantia polymorpha subsp. ruderalis (assembly GCA_037833965.1). Lineage (NCBI taxonomy): Eukaryota > Viridiplantae > Streptophyta > Marchantiopsida > Marchantiales > Marchantiaceae > Marchantia > Marchantia polymorpha. The sequence continues at coordinate 42,414 of AP031351.1, forward strand.
TAAGATAAATAAATAAAATTAAATAACCTAGATCATGTTTTAAATATTGTGTTTCCACCTACCAAAACTTTAATTGCAAGGGCAATTTTATACTTATCACAATGTGAATTTTTGACTCCAATAAACTTTGGTAGTACTTCTCTTATTTGTTAAAGTTTTAAATACTCTAATGACTTTCAAAATGATGTGATGTGACATCAAGTATAGATGTATTCTTCAATCAATTTGGAAAAACACAACAACCATTCAAAATATTAAGAAGATTGTAGAATCTAATCAACGAGAGATTTATGAGCATACAATTTATTGCTGCAATAATTATATTTTTGTGTCATCCAACATTTGAGAAAGTAGATTTTTGACACAATGCAAAAGATAGAAGTGGATGCAAAGACATTCATGATTTTAAATAAGCACATATATTTTGCAATGTTAATGTCTTAAAAAACTTAAAATGAATAATGTGTGTGAAATAAGTATGAAGCATTAAGATGTTGAAATAAATTAGGATAATCGTATAATTTTGTATTTTGTTTTGCAATTATTTGAATGTGAAAATTTAAATTTCAATAAAATAAAAATAAAATATATTTTTTGAATTTTTGGTGTGTCATAGATTATTTTTTGTATTGTAAAAATATTTTGAAAAATGCGCATGAATTAATTAATATGCATATTAACAAAAATTCAAAATAACACTTTTAAAAAATATGTCAAATCATTCAATTCAACAAAAAAAAGAAAATTATTATGTATGTTTTGATCCTACTCAATTGATTGCAAAAGTGACATCAATTCAAAAAAACTTTAAAAAAAAATGTACAAAGTATTGAAAAAATAATTATTCATTCATTATTATGATATTTGTGTTTGTGGTACCCCACTTTTGGTATTTTTGAGGAAATTAAAACATTTTTGGAAAACTGTACCGCGGCAGCAGTGTAAATAGCCTTCGGTGCATCAAAATAGAGTGAAATTGGAAGATCGCAGAGAATCTCGAGAAAACTCGTAGAATCCAGGAGTTGGGTGCAATGTCGGGGACGGACACCACCCTAGATGCGGGCTCTGAAGGAATAACCCCTTCGGCGCAAGGCGAGAAATCCGCCTTCGGCGTTGCCCCTTTGGCGCTAGAGGAATCCTTCAGAGCTTGGTCAATTCCCAAACGCCTCGACTTGGTTAGGGTCTCGTTGGAAAGAGCTCGACGCGCTGATTCTAACGAGCCCAAGAACGCCATGAACGGATGAGGACTCCGGGAGTTATGAGGGTCGCAAGACACGCAGCTTCTCGCCTACGAGTAGGCGAGGAAAGTTTTGTCCTATGCACGGACGAAGGCAGTCCGCCTACGCGTAGGCGAACTAGGGTTTGACGTCGGCGGGATGTCCGCCGCGAATGTCGCCTACTCGTAGGCGGGGAGGATAAGCACCTCTGCGCAAACGGACGAGCGAAGCTCGCCTACGCACAGGCGCTTCGACGTCGGCCGGAAATCGGCATTCGGCCCTAGAAATGCGCCTTCGAGGTTGGAAAATGTACGGCGCCTTCCGCGCCAGCGCAGCAGCGCGGACGGGCGAGGACCCAACGGAGTAGTAAAATCCGTACGGACCGTACGGACGGAACGGATGAGTGCGCCTTCGGCCGACGGAGAGGCGAGAGAATGGATAGACTGGACAGAGCCTGTTGACCGAGGTCAACGCCTTCGGCGCCAGCGCAGCAGCGCGGACGAACATTTGATAGGCGGACGGAACTCGCCTACGCACAAGCAGATGAAGTTCCGCGCCGGCGGAGATTCCGCCGGGGATTCCGCCTACACAGAAGGGAGTTCAACTTTTGTCCGATGCGCGGACGATCGCCTTCGGCGGAGGGGGATTGGCCGAAGAGTGGTACGAACGAGTGTAGCGCGCAAGGCGAGAAATCCGCCTTCAGCGCTGCGCACCCATGTCCGCGGCGTAGTACGCTAGCGGAGTTCAAATTGCCAATTCGAGCGTGTGAGTTAAGTCGGCGTCGGCGGAGCGTGAAGCCGCGCGTGAGAGAGGAGGCCGTTATAGCGCGGAGCCGGCGCGACCATCAAGTGATTCGACCTTCACGATCAAGAGCCGACCATGACCTTCGACCAGGAGACGGAGGACGCCCCATTCTTGAATTCACGATTTCATTTTCTAGTGCGAGCTGCGCGCGTCCACCTGCTAGCTGTTAAACACTCTAGACATCGCCGCGCGGAGGATTACTTGTTGATTGAGAGAGAATTGAGTGCGTGCGATTTGGAATTGAGTGAGTTTAGAATTTGCAGAGGGAGCAAGAAGCTCGAGCGGAGCAGAGAGAGAGTTGGTGAGCAAGCTAATTTCAAGAACGCGATGTCAAGATTGAAAAGGTTGCGGATGCTGCCGCTCCGGCTTCCGTAGAACGGGTTGCGTGCATTCGAGGAGCGGCTGATTGCAAGAAAGCTTGATTTCTTGCTGTGGGGATGGAATTACATTTGTGTAGACATGGTGCGCGAATGGCTGGACGCGGAGCGACCACCTACGCGCGGATTGCCTCCGCACGTAGATCAGTGGACCGTCCACGATTGGGCGCAGGCATTGGGGAGGTGTGCCGGCACCGACGGGTACCTCCTCTTTGATAGTGAGAGCGTCAAGGTGACGAAGCAGGACGAGGCGCAATTTGTGGAATAGTTCAAACGGGAGAGGTCTACCAAGAATGGGTACAAGACCCGCGACTACAAAGATCGCTTTCGCCAAACTGTAGCGGCAGCGCTGCTGCAATTGCTGCAGCCACACCGCACCTCATACATCACATTGTGGCAGGTTTCTTTTGTGGAGCTCATCTTGGCCGGAGCTCCAGTTCACTGGGCGAGCATACTGCATAGAGTGATGCGACAGCACGCCTTCGAGGAGAAGGGGGGAACGCTCAATCACCTCTCCCCGTTCTTGATAAACTTCTATCGGCAGAGGAATTGTTTGACCGCGGCGAAGATCGCTCACTTTCCGCCATTGTCCGTCGACCATCCCGGGAAGTATGTGCGGGATAACGAGGTCGACACCGATGCAGAGGATTCACCAGCTTCTACTCCGCCGACCCGATGGGACGATGGAAGAAGCACACCCGCAGCAAGAGTGACGCGGAAGCGGAGATGGGAAGAGGAACCAGAGGAGTAGCAGCATCGAGAATCATATGCTCCCATACGACAGCGGCCACTTCACGAAGTGTGCAGTCGGCCGAAGCAAAAGGCGCGCAGGCTTGTGTTACCAGCCAGCAGCGCGGACACGGCGACGATCGCCACGGAGAAGGGAAGTGCGTCACTGGAGAGGATCGAGAGAGCGCGGACGTCCGCAGGAGCGGCGGACCACGCTACACCTCCGGCGGACGAGAGGCGGCCTTCGGGCCAAGGGCCTCCGGAGTTACCACGTGCGATGCGGACGAGTGTTCCGCCTACGCACGGGCGATTTCCAGCGGATAGGCGACCTCAAGCAGACGTGGACCTCCACCTACGCGTAGGCAGAGAAAGTTCGCCTAAGCACAGGCGGCCGCCTACGAGTAGGCATGATTCACCCCCGGTAAAACGTAGGAAGGGGAAGGAGCCGGCGGAAGATCCGCCTTCGGGTCAAGGGCCTTCGGGACCAGACCCTCCGGCGTATAACGCGCCGCGATTTGCGCCTTCGGCGCCAGGGCCTTCGGGCCAACGAGTTTTTAGTAGGGAGCGTGCGGAGACCGCACCTTCGGCGGGTAATCCGCCGGCAGATGCGCCTTCGGCGATAGGGCCTTCGGGGCCAGGTACATCGGGCGAGCGGCCTTCGGCTCTGTCGCCTTCGGCGATAGACGCCTTTGGCGCTGCGCCTGCGGCGGACCAGGCGCCGGTAATTGCGCCTACGCGCAGGCCAGACGCAGGACTCGCGCAGGACCTAACGGAGGAGCGGATTGTCTGTCCGCGGGACGAAATTGGAGTGCGCGATGCGCAATTACACCCCGCGCAGACACATTCCGCTCGATCGCCTTCGGCGGCGGACGTCGGCGGCGAAGAGGAGACGATCGACGATCGCCAAGCGGATGATGGGGATGTAGCACGGCCACATTCACCCACCGCCTTGGACATTTTAGCGGGGAGCAGCGAAGCTGCAGGAGTGCCATCGGCGGCAGCACCCGCAGACCACTCGCAGCCCCACTCGGGCCAATCGCCAACGCAATCAATGGCGACCGTAATCCTTCCCTCATACGATGACGAAGGAGGATCCACGGAAGCAATGTCGGGATCGGGAGACACCGAGAAGGAGGAGGAGGAAATCGTTGGAGCGCCGGCGGCAGCGCTCTATGAGCAGGTAGTACCTCTACTGCGGTACTTGGATCGCAAATTTGATAAATACGCAGATCCTCTCCAGCCTAGGTCCTACATCGAGTTAGTGCGCAGGCGGACTCGCACTAAAGTCCACACCAGCAAGCTACTAGCTCGGGTGGACCGGGAACTCAAGGATTTGCAGGAGAAGCATGCATGCTTGTGGGGACAGTATAATCTCGTGCGGAAGTCGCACACCCACTACGACACATTGAAGAAGGCGAGACTGGAAGAGCTCACCAGGGATGTGGTGAAGACCACGGAAAAATTGATTTATGAGAAGACTCAAAATCAGGTTCTGTCAGAGGAGCTCGTGCGACAGACGCGGTTGTTGGCGGAGTGTCAGCTCGCACGACAAGCGGATGAGGATTTAATCCGCAGGTTGCAGTCGGAGTGCGGGGAATTGAGAGCTCAGCGTGCGGAGGTCGAATCGCAGTTGGTAGTAATTGAAGATGATCGCAGGCGAGAGGCAGATCGCACGAAGGAGAAGATGGCGAGGCGCGTCGGCCACTGCCTCAAGGGCTACGCCCACTAGGAAGTGGCGGCGCAGGAGAAACTCACACTGCGTGAGTTGGATATTCGTGCAACCGGGATGTTGTCAGGTGACAGTAGGAGTCGGCGGCGAGTAGCGAAGAAGTTAGATTCCTTTCCGTCGAAGGCGCGGGATACCATGTCCACCCTCGAGGCGGAGGTGTCCGCGGTGTTGCAGCGTTTGGGACTGCGCAGTCGATGTAATAACCCACTAAAGGCTAAAACTGCAATATAGTGGTAGAAAGGTCGAACCCACAGAGACAGAGGAACACACAGGGTACAAAGTGTCACGTTTAACAGACTATTGAGGAGTTTGAATTCTCAGGCGACTGTCACTCCCAGAAATACTGCAAGTGTCCACTCGGAGCGCACTCGGAGGTCGCACAGTGCAGCGTAACACACACACACACACCTGAAACTACAGAAACACAACCCAGAGATCCGTTAGGACCTCTACTCAAGATTTCAGGGGGAAGGTCTCTCAAGAGTACACTCAACGAAGCTGCGGGTAGTGACTTCCAACTCCGGCTTTTACAACACTTCCACTAGCTTGCTGCTAGCATAGGAAACCCGGTTTGGACTGCCTACTTCGGATCGAAGTCACTCATACGCGGTGAACAACACTCTCAACTCACAGAACGCGGAGAGAACACAGGTCCGCACCGAAAGACTCACTAAGAAACATTCCAGTAACACAATAACAGTCTATTGAAGAGTTTGAATTCTCAGGCACTTGTCATTCCCAGAAATACTACAAGGGTTACCTTGAAGGCACCTGCTGCAGCGTAACCTGAATTTACAACCAAGGCTTACACGAAGTAACAAAACATCACTTTGGCATTCAGGGGAAAAATCCCGAAGGAGTACAACCATAAACAAACACTCGAAGGTGTAGGGGCAGAACTATTCAAGTATCTAACTAGTCACTGGCTCTTAGTATCGGCAGTCACCCGCAGGTGTAGATCCGAACTACTCAAGTCTCTAACCAATATACTAGCTCTGAACATTCGGCCGGAGGCCTCCAGCTACAAAATGCGGAACGCCAAGTTGTAGCTCCCCTTGCGTGGTGACAGAACTAAGGGCACAAACACGCAGAGAAAATGAGTTCCTGATCGGTACTTCTGAAATTGGGAAAGAACCCAAGGCAAAACGCCTTGAACTACTTTATACCTTCTAAGTCCTAACCAACACTACACTGCACTACACTATGCGCCGGCACGGAACCACGCTACACTACACTCCGCAGAACCTGTGCTTCGTCTCCTGCGCGACGGACTGCCGCGCACTAACTCCCTACCCTGCCAGTCTTCCGCTCGACTGCGCAGTCCTAAACGCTGCAACGCCGCGGACACCTCCACCTCGAGGGTGGACATGGTATCCCGCGCCTTCGACAGAAAAGAGTCTAACTTCTTCGCCACCTTCCGCCGACTCCTACTGTCACCTGTCAACAACCCGGCTGCGCGAAGCTCTAACTCCCGCAGTGTGAGTTTCTCTTGCGCCGCCACTTCCCAGTGGGCGACACGCCTCGCCATCTCCTCCTTCGTGCGATCTGCCTCTCGCCTACGATCATCTTCAATTACCACCAACTGCGATTCGGCCTCCGCACGCTGCGCTCTCAATTCCCCGCACTCCGACTATAGCCTGCGGATTAAATCCTTATCCGCCTGTCGTGCGAGCTGACACTTCGCCAACAACCGCGTCTGTCGCACGAGCTCCTCTGACAGAATCTGATTCTGAGTTTTCTCAGAAATCAAATCTGTCGTGGTCTTCACCACATCCCTGGTGAGCTCTTCCAGTCCCTCCTTCTTCATCCTGTCAAGGGCGTGCGATTTCCTCACAAGGTTGTACTGACCCCACAAACAGACATGCTTCTCCCTCAAGTCCTTCAATTCCTGGTCCGCCCTAGCTAGTAGCTTGCTGGTGTGGACTTTAGTGCGAGTCCGCCTGCGCACTAATTCGATGTAGGATCCCGGCTGGAGTGGATCGGCGTATTTATCAAATTTGCGATCCAAGTACTTCAGCAACGGTATCACCTGCTCAGAGAGCGCCGCCGCCGGCGCTCCAACAATTTTCTCCTCCCCCTCCTCGGTATCTCCTGACCCCGACATTGCTTTTGTGGAGCCTCCGTCGTTATCATCCAAGGGAAGGATTTCAGTTGCCATTGATTGCGTTGGCGACTGACCCGAGTGGGGCTGCACGTCGTCTACGGGTGCTGCCTCCGAAGTCACCCCTGCAGCTTCGCTGCTCCCCGCTAAAATGTCCAAGGCGGTGGGTGAATGTGGCCGTGCTACACCCCCATCGTCCGCTTGTCGATCCTCGACTGTATCCTCTTCGCCGCCGAAGGCGATCGAGCGGAGTGTGTCTGCGCGGGGTGTAATTGCGCATCGCGCACCTGAATTTCGTCCCGCGGACTGACAGTCCGCTCCTCCGTCAGGTCCTGCTCCCTCGATCGGTCCTGCGCGAGGGCTGTATCTGGCCTGTGCGCAGGCGCAAATGCCGGCGCCTTGTCCGCCGCAGGCGTAGCGCCGAAGGCGACATAGCCGGAGGCCGCTCGCCCGATATCCCTGGCCCCGAAGGCCCTACCGCCGAAGGCGCAAATCGCGGCGCGTTGTGCAAATTTTCCGCGTAGGCAAATTTTCCGCTGGCTCCCTCCCCTTCCTACGTTGGACCGGGGGTGAATCCTGCCTGTGCGCAGACGACCTGTGCACAGGCGAACGCCTGTGCGTAGGCGGACTTTCTCTGCCTACGCGTAGGCGTAGGTCCACGTCCGCTTGGGGTCGCCTTTCCGTTGAGGCTCGCCTGTGCGCAGGCGGAACACTCGTCCGCATCGCACGTGGTAACTCCGGAGGCCCTTGGCCCGAAGGCCGCCTCTCTTCCATCGGAGGTGCAGCGTGGTCCGTCGCTCCTGCAGACGTCCGCGCTCCCTCGTTTCTCCCCGGCGACGCACTTCCTTTCTCCGTGGCGATCGTCGCCGTGTCCGCGATGCTGGCTGGTAACACAAGCCTGCGCGCCTTCTGCTTCGGCCGGCTGCACACTTCGTGCAGTGGCCGCTGTCGAATGGGAGCAGTGGGTTCTCGATGCTGCTCCTCTTCAGACTCCTCTCTCCATCGACGCTTCCGCGGCACTCTTGCTGCGGGTGTGTTTCTTCCCTCGTCCCTCCGCCTCGGTGGAGTAGAAGCTGGTGACTCCTTTGCGTCAGTGTCGACCTCGTTATCCCGCACATACTTCCCGGGATGGTCGACAGACAATGGCGGAAAGCGAGCAAGCTCCGCCGCGGTCAAACAATTTCGCTGTCGATAAAAATTGATCAGGAAAGGGGAGAGGTGATTGAGAGTTCCCCCTTTCTCCTCAAAAGCGTGCTGCCGCATCACTCTGTGCAGGATGCTCGCCCAGTGAATTGGAGCTCCCTCGATGATGCACTCCACAAAAGAAACCTGCCACAAGGTGATGTAGCAGGCGCGGTGTGGCTGCAGTAATTGCAGCAGCACCGTCGCCACAGTCCGGCGGAAGCGATCTTTGTAATCGCGGGTCTTGTACCCATTCTTGGTAGACCTCTCCCGCTTGAACAACTCCACAAATTGCGCCTCGTCCTGCTTCGACACCTTGACGCTCTCGCTATCAAAGAGGAGGTGCCCTGGGATGCCGGCACACCTTCCCAATGCCTGCGCCCAATTTTGGACGGTCCACCGATCAACATGCGGACGCAATCCGCGCGAAGGTGGTCCCTGCGGCTCCAGCCACTCGCGCACCATATCCACACAAATGTAGTTCCATCCCCACAGCAAGAAATCAAGCTTTCTTGCAATCAGCCGTTCCTCGTAGGCGCGCAACCCGTTCTGTGGAAGCCGGAGCGGCAGCATCCGCAATCGGTTCAGCCTCGACATTGCGTTCTTGGAATTCGCGTGCTCGCTAATTCTCTCTCTGCTCCGCTCGAGCTCCTTGCTTCCTTGGCAAACTCTAATCTCACTCAATTCCAAATCACGTGCACTCAATTCTCTCTCAATCAACCAGTAATCCTCTACGCGGCGATGTCTGGGATGCTTAGCAGCTAGCAGATGGACGCGCGCAGCTCGCACTAAAAAATGGAATCGCGAATTCAAGAATGGGGCGCTCTCCGTCTCCCGATCGAAGGTCATGGTCGGCTCTTGATCGTGAGGGTCAAATCACTTGATGGCCGCGCCGGCTCTACGTTAAAACGGTCTCCGCTCTCACGCGCGGCTTCACGCTCCGCCGACGCTGATTTAACTCACACGCTCGAATTGGCGAATTTGAACTCCGCGAGCGTACTACGCCGCGGACATGGGTGCGGAGCGCCGAAGGCGGCTTTTCCGCCTTGCGCGGTACACTCGTTCGTACCGCTCCTCGGCCAATCCTCCTCCGCCTAAGGCGATCGTCCGCGCATCATACAAAAGTTAAACTCCCGCCTGTGCGCAGGCGGAATCCCCGGCGGACTCTCCGCCGGCGCGGAACTTCACCCGCATGTGCGCAGGCGCTCGCCTGCGCGTAGGCGAATTCCGTCCGCGTCGCTGCGCTGGCGCGGAAGGCGTTGACCGCGGTCAACAGACTCCGTCCAGACTGTCCGTTCCTTGTCTCTCCGTCGGCGCTCTCGCCGCCGCAACTCCGTCCGACCAAGAGCGCATCCATCCGTCCCATTCGTACAGTCCGTACGGATTTTTACTACTACGGCGGCTCCTTGCTCGTCCGCGCTGTTGCGCTGGCGCGGAAGGCGCCGTACAATTTCTACCTCCGAAGGCGCATTTCTAGGGCCGAAGGCGGATTTCCCGCCGACGCCTTAGCGCATGTGCAGAGGCGAACGCCTGTGCGTAGGCGAACTTCGCGCCTACGTCAAAACCCTATTTTGCCTGTGCGCAGGCGAACTTCCTTCGTCCGCGCATAGGACAAAACTTTCTTCGCCTGGGCACAGGCGGAAAGCTGAGTATCTTGCGACCTTCATAACTCCCGGAGTCCTCATCCGTTTGTAGCGTTCTTGGGCTCGTTGGAATCAGCGCGTCAAGTTCTTTCCAACGAGACCCTAACCAAGTCGAGGCGTTTGAGGATTGACTCAGTTCTGAAGGATTCTTCTAGCGCCGAAGGCGCAGCGCCGAAGGCGGATTTCGCGCCTTGCGCCGAAGGGTTCATACCTTCAGAGCTCGCAGGGAGGATGGTGCCCGTCTTTGACGTTGCACCCTACTCCTAGATCCTACGAGTTCTCGTGATAATCTCTGCGATCTTCCGAATTCACTCTGTTTTGATGCACCGAAGGCTATTTACACTGCTGCCGAGGTACAGTTTTCCAAAAATGTTTTAATTTCCTCAAAATTACCAAAAGTGAGGTACCACAGTCGAGCGGAAGACTGGCAGGGTAGGGAGTTAGTGCGCAGCAGTCCCTCGCGCAGGAGGCGAAGCACAGGTTCTGCGGAGTGTAGTGTAGCGTGGTTCCGTGCAGGCGTGTGGTAACACACTTTTTGTTTTTTTTGCAGAATTTAAACAATTTCAGAAAACTAGTACCAAAGCAGTGTTTGTAGTTAGAAAAGGGTACGTTAAATAGAGTGGATTGATGAGATCGTCACAAGGTCACGAAGAATCGCGTAGTCGGATGTACCAACGCCAATGTCTTCGGCACCTTCGGCAAAAGCTCCTTTTCTGAGGTGTCCCTACTCACGCGCTTCCAGCGTATAAGGAAGCTACGCTTCCGGCGCAGACACCTCAGGAGGAGGTTTTGCTAAAGACGTCAGAAGAAGGGCCCGGACCTCTGAAGGCGTCCGACCATGAGTGCGCCTTCGGCGATGCGCCGCTAGCGCGGAAAGGGAAAACCTTCATAACGATCGGAATACACGGTAGATCCAGTTGGTTGAAGTCGCATTAGAAAGAGCTCGGGACGCTCGTTCTAACGAGCCCAAGAGCGTCGGAGATGGATCAGGGACGGAGAAGTTATGAGCGTCGGAAAACTCGTAGCCGGACATGCGCCGTTCGCGTTAGGGTTCACAGCCGGAAAGGACTCCCGTACGCCCTCGGCGATGCGCCTTCGGCGGAATCGCGCGCTCATGGGAGGAAACCAACTCAGAGTCGGAAGCACCTTTGGCGACTGCTCATGGAAGGAAAGCGCCGGTCGGATGTACGCCTCCGACGTGGCGCTGATGGCCGGATGCGCTAGCATGATTTGCGCCGGCGGATATGCGCCGTCAGCAATGGACGAGGCATAAAGGACAAAATAAGCGGTACGAATGCGCGCCGGCGTAATTCGCTCCGACTGGATGTGCGCCTCCAGCAAGGCGCCGACGGATAAGGAACGCGCCAGCGGCGACACGCCTCCGGTGATGGACGGGTTAGGGAAAGACAACATAGCCGACGTATACCCTGCGGCGGACTCGAGTCCGGAAGGCGGCGGCGGCGGGAGAATTCAACATTCACGCATGCAAATGCGCGCAGTGCGGAGACGTGAATTTGCGCATGCAAAGGGCGAACCGTTAGGCCGTATAGCCGGCTGCGTACGTTGTAACCAGTAAGAACGTTGGACGTTCTTGAATTCGGAGAAGAAAAGACTGCGCTCCAGTCTCATTCTCTCATTCTTGATTCTGCGATTTCCAGCTTCCAAGATTACGCGCAAGGCCGGAGAGACCTGCAGTGAGAGGAGAGAGTGCGGAGACGAGTTGCGCGAGGATCTTGACAGACCTTGGAGAGAATTGCGAGTAGCGAACTTGAGCGTGAGCGAAGAGAGAGTGAACAGTCAGTGCTTGAGCGGCCGACGCGCAGTGGCGATTGTGAGAGAGCGAGCGAAAGGGAGAACGTTTGTGTGTGCAGGAAACGCAATGTCGAAGGTTCCCCAGCTGCGAGTGTCTCCACTCAGGGTGCCGCAGATCGGTCTACGCGCATTTCAAGATGTGCTGCTGGGGCTGAAGCTCGATTTCCTTCTATGGGGGTGGAACTCGACATGTCCGGAGATGGTGCGCGAGTATCTGCAGGAGAGACACAAGCCCTCACGCGGATTCCGTCCACATCCAGAAAGATGGGACATTTGTAACTGGACGCAGGTGTTGGGCAGGTGTGCCGGCGAGGAAGGGGATCTCCTCTTCGAGGCCGATAGCGTGAAGGTGTCCCAGGAGGAAGAAATCTCCTACAATGAGCTCTTCAAAGTTGCCAGGCATCCCAAGAACGGTTTCCGGACACGGGATTACAAAGATCGATTGCGGAGAAATGTCGCGCGACTGCATTGCTGCAGATATTGCAGCCGACCAAGACCGCTTACATGCATGGTTGGCAGGTAGAATTTGTGGAGCTAGTGTTGTCAGGAGCTCCAGTGCATTGGGCACGGCTCCTGTGGAAGGTGACGCGCCAACATGCGCAAGAAGAGAGAGGAGGAACCCTCAATCATCTTTCGCCTTACTTGATTGTGTTTTATCGGGCGATGGGATGTTTGACAAATTCAGAGCGGACACGGTTTCCGCTGCTGACCCAGAGCTATCCAGGTAGATACTCACGGGAGGCCAAAGTAGACACGGATCCGGACGAGGAACCTGCCAGTCCGTCTCCGGCTCCGGCCCCAGCAAGAGCAGCAGAAGAACGTCGAAGTGAGCGCATTCCGCGAAAGCGGAAGTGGGATGAGAGACCTGAGGACAGGAAGCCGGAAGTGCCAGCTGCGCCGACTCGTGGTCGGCCCACCCACGAGCCTCACAGTCGACCAAAACAGAGGGCACGCAAAGTGCCAACTAGTACTGAGGAGACCGGGCGTACTCCGCTCCGGCGGAATCCCACGCAGGAGGAGATAATTGCGCAGATTCTAGGGAAGTCGACAAATACCTCTGCGCAGAAGGCACCAATGCCTTCGGAAGGAGATGGACGGACTGACAGTCGGCCGACTACGAGTCGGGCGACTGAAGGTCGACAAGCGGAAGGAAGGCCAACTGAACGGCGCGTTGAACCGGACAACAGGCCGGAAGCAAAAGAGAGTTTGGCTGACGAGCCAACAACCCTCAGAAGGTCGTCTTCGGCGGAAGGCACTTCTGGGAAAACGCCACCAGCAAGCACGCCAAGTGGAGTGAAGACGCGCAGGGTGTATCCGACTCCCAGTCGGACAACTGCTGGTCGGCCGACTGCGAGTCGGTCAACAGAGAGACGGCCGGATTCGCCGACTGCGAGACGGACAGGGCCGGCGACCAGTGTGCGGATGCCTTCGGCGGACGCACCTTCAGCGAAGACACCTTCCGCGCAGATTGCGCCGGAAGGGCAGGCAGCAGAAGCGGGCGGTGCAAAGGTGACAAGAGTCACTGCGGCGTCGACCCCTTCGGAGACCAAAGATCGAGCCGGAACAGGGGCTCAAGCAGTGGGATCCCCCACTGCCCTGGATATTTTAGCAGGCAGTGGAGCAGCAGTCGCAGCGGAAGCTGCTGCGCGCCACAGTTCCAGGGAGTCGCCAAGGGAGTCAGTGGCGACTGAAATCCTCGAGACTGAGGATGAGACGAGCTCGGAAGAGCAGGAAGCGGATTCTGTGCAGAAAACGCCAACAGGGGTGTTGTGCGAGCAGATAGTCCCACTCCTGCGATATCTGGATCGCAAGACATCCAAGTACTCGGGTACTGGAAAACCGCAGTCTTATGTGGAGACTATCAAGCGAAGGACGAGGAGCAAGGTGGCCATTTGGACCTCTAGGTGCCAAGTATATGTGGATAGGAACACCGCCCTCCGACAACACCTGGCTATCACACAGAAGCTATACCAAGCCTTGCAGCAGCAGAGGGAGGATGCGGCGACGAAAAGTCAGGCGGATGCCGAGCTAATGCGGACAAAGATCGAGTCGGAATTGCAGGAAGAGCGGAGACAAAACCGCATCCTAGCAGCCGAGCTTGCGCGCCAGACGCGCGCCTTAGAAGAAAGTCAAAGAGCCCGCAAGGAGGATGAGGAGTTGTTGCGCAACTTGCAATCCGAGTGCTCGGATTTGAGGGCGCAGCGTGCGGAAGCGGAAATGCAGCTAGCAGAGGTGGAAGGCAGCTGCAGGGCGCGAGAAGAGTTGGCGACGCGGGTGACTCACTGCCTAAAAGGATACGCCCATTGGGAGGTGGCAGCTCAAGAGAGGATCACACTCAGGGAGTTCGAGCTTCGGGCGGCGGCATTGACGGAGGGTGACAGTCGGAGTCGGCGGCGAGTGGCGAGGAAATTAGAAACCTTCTTGTCGGGTGCGCGCGACACTATGGCGCACTTAGAGTCGGAAGTCACTGCAGCCCTCCGACGCCTGGGGTTGCGCAGCCGGTCGGAAGACTGGCAAGGTAGAGACAGCGAGCGGAGCAGTCCGGCGCGCAGGAGGCGCTGCACCGGATCCGCCGAGTGCAGTAGTATAGTTTGGTTTCGCGCAGATGTTGCGAGTAGTAGATAGGATAGCGTAGTGCTAGTTAGGACCTTTGAGGGTATAAAGTAGATCAAGGCGTTTTGCCTTGGGACTCTTCCAGTTTCGGAAGTGCAGATCAGGAACTCACTTTCTTGGCGTGTTTGTGCATTTTGGTCCTGGCACCACGTAGAGAAGCTGCAGCATAGCGAAGTTACCGTATGTTGTAGTTGAAGGCCTTCGGCTGAATGTTCAGAGCTAGTACCCGGTTAGAGACTTGAGTAGTGCGGATCTGCACCTGCGGGTGATTTCTGATGCTCAGAGCCGGCTGCGAGTTAGAGACTTGAACAGTTCCCCCTTACTCCTTCGAGTGACATATCCTGATTGTACTCCTACGGGAAGTTTCCCTTGAATGCCAAAGTGAAGTTTCATTACTTCGTGTAAGCCTTGGTTTGCAATTCAGGTTGTGTGTGTGTTACTGGATCGTGTTTCAGTTAAGTTCTCAGTCGGGTCTGCACTCCCTGCGTTTGGTGTGAGAGTCGAGGGTGACGTCCACGGCGTATGAAGAGGCTTCGTTCCGAAGTGGGAAGTCCAGTCCGGGTACCCTCCGCTAGTTCCTGGCGGAAGGGCAGTAAAAGCCGGAGTGGGAGTCACTACCTGCAGAACCTCTGAGTGAACTTTTGAGACACTTTCCTCCTGAAATCCGAAGCGGAGGTCCTGACCGACCTCCGAGTTGTGCTTTTGCCAGTTTCAGGTGTGTGTGTGTGTGTGTGTTGAGTGACTACGCTGTACTGTGCATCCTCCGAGCATCCTCCGAGTCGAGATCCTCCTCCGAGTCGAGCCTCCGAGTCGAGCACTGCAGTATTTCTGGGAGTGACAGTCGCCTGAGAATTCAAACTCTACAAAAGTCTGTTAAACGTGACACTTTTACTCTGTGTGTTGCCTCTGTCCCTGTGGGTTCGATCTTTTTACCACCATACTGCAGTTTTAGCCTTTGGTGGGTTATTACAAGGCGTGTAGCATAGTGCAGTGTAGTGCTAGTTAGGATTTAGAAGGTATAAAGTAGTTCAAGGCGTCTTGCCTTGGGTTCTTTCCCAATTTCGGAAGTGCAGATCAGGAACTCATTTTCTCTGCGTGTTTGTGTCCTTAGTTCTGTCACCACGCACGAGGAGCTACACCTTAGCGATCCGCATTGTGTAGCTGAAGGCCTTCGGCTGAATGTTCAGAGCTAGTACATTGGTTAGAGACTTGAGTAGTTCGGATCTACACCTGCGGGTGATTGCCGATGCTTAGAGCCAGTGACTAGTTAGATACTTGAATAGTTTTGCCCCTACACCTTCGAGTGTTTGTTCCTGATTGTACTCCTTCGGGATTTTTCCCCTGAATGCCAAAGTGAAGTTTTGCTACTTCGTGTAAGCCTTGGTTGTAAATTCAGGTTACGCTGCAGCAGGTGCCTTCAGGGTAACCCCTGTAGTACTTCTGGGAATGACAAGTGCCTAAGAATTCAAACTCTTCAATATACTGTTATGGTGTGTTACTGGAATGTTTCTCAGTGAGTCCTTCAGTGCGGACCTATGTTCTCTGCGCGTTTTGTGAGTTGAGAGTGTTGTTCACCGCGTATGAGTGACTTCGATCCGAAGTAGGCAGTCCAAACCGGGTTTCCTACGCTAGCAGCAAGCTAGTGGAAGTGTTGTAAAAGCCGGAGTTGGGAGTCATTACCCGCAGCTTCGCTGAGTGTACTCTTGAGAGACCTTCCCCCTGAAATCTTGAGTAGAGGTCCTAACGGATCTCTGGGTTGTGTTTCTGTAGGTTTCAGGTGTGTGTGTGTGTTACGCTGCACTGTGCGACCTCCGAGTGCGCTCCGAGTGGACACTTGCAGTATTTCTGGGAGTGACAGTCGCCTGAGAATTCAAACTCCTCAATAGTCTGTTAAACGTGACACTTTGTACCCTGTGTGTTCCTCTGTCCCTGTGGGTTCGACCTTTCTACCACTATATTGCAATTTTAGCCTTTAGTGGGTTATTACAGTGTTCAAAATTTTCATTTTTGATAACAAAATCACATTTGATGACTTATTAACATAATTTTGCACTCATGTGTTGTTATAAGTATCCTTCATTATCAACCTATTCTTTGAAGAAGTCTAAATTTGGATCAAATATGTTTATAAGCATGTATATGAATAAATCCAAACAAACAAATAAAAAACTTGTAGATTAAAGAATACAAAAATATAGGAGTTTATTGCACAAAAGATATACTTTCAACTTTATTAAGAATACTAACAAATGAATTACTAATTTTCAAAAAAACAAAACGTAGGATAATCACAAAACTAGTTTTGTCTTAAAATTGATCAACTTTTTTTAAATACATATTTTTCATTTAAATGATAGTAGTAACTAGAACACCAATTTTTAATTCCAACACAAGCAACAAGATTAGAGCACAAATCAAGCCAACAATTGCAATAATTTCAAAAAGTGTAAAATTCAATATTCTAATGCTTTTATATCAATTTGAAAAAATTTCAAGACACGTTTATAATATTGATTCAATACATCAAACATAAAATCAAGCCAAAAATATGTCATCAAATCAATTTTACAAAATCTGTTTTTCTACTGTGTAAGCAAACAAATCTTTTAATCCTAAACTTCAAATCTTTACTCTCTTTTACCAGTAATTGGGAACCGCAAAATTTGATGTGAAAAACACAAGAGCTTGTCTCTTGTGTGAATTTTGATGATAGAATGTGTGAGTGTGTTTAACAAATGTTTTATGAAAAAATTGAAAATTTGTTCAAATTATTATAAATACATCAAGCTGTTGTAGATTATCAGAACTCAGGGACAAAATTTAGCTTTCAAGCTTGGAGAGTATAATAAAAATAAAGACAAATATAGACATAGGCTAAAGTTAATTTCATATTCAATACAAGGTGTCATGTATAGTACAACCCTGCAATTGAACAAAGTCTTGAATTCAACTTAAGGATATTTTCTACTCATTAAAAATCAAGAGATGAAAGATACAAGAATCTAATGGTGTAGATTTTAAGCTCAAATGTCATTACAAATATTTGAAGGTCACAAATAGATTCTGGATTTAAAATCACAATTTAAAGATTATGCAATATCTCATTTGAAAATTTGAAATGGGAAAAAAAATTTGAAAAGTGTATGTTTTGATTTTCATTCTATTGTTTTTTCTTCTTGAATATGAGTTGCAGATTTATTTTACATGTTGAGTCATGGAGTTGAAAGAATTTGATTTAAAAATAAAGAAAATTGACACACTCAACAAATGATGATGATGTTGAAATATTTCATTCTTCATTAAATTTTATTGCTAAAATACAAAACTGACAATGATAGATTGAAATCAATACACATCAAGACTTAAAAGTAGTATATTTTTATTTTATAAGTAGCAAAGTATAAAATTCCAACCAATGAAAACTCGTGATGCAAGCACGTATATGATATTGCAAACCAATCAATTTAATATTGTGTTCAGATTATTTAATTGCAATTATAAGCATAATGAGCCGCATATTATAAAAATCTTAGTAGTTAAGAAAAAAATGTCACATGTAAAATTTTCTTGCAAGCTGTCAAATCTTAATTCTTGCATTTGCTTTCAAACGTCAAGGATTTGCTCAAGAGATAATTGTTTAAAGAGCTTAAAATTAAGTTCAATTTGTTTGAATGAATGTGATTTCTTGTCAAGCACAAAAATAGCCTTGTGACTTGATAAAAAGCATATTCTCGTGGCAAGAAGAGATGGAGCAAACTGTTTAGTTTCAAAATTGAAATTTTGAATATTATAATTATTTTGTAGACAAAATTATATATTTACCCTTGATATGAGATATTCCAAAAAATTGATAAGTGCTTTTTAACTGATGATTTATGACAAATGATGATGTCATTTTCTTGTGTGTTTATTTTGTATGATTCTACATTAATCATATTCAACGAATAATATAGATGCCAATTTTTTTGATTTAAAAATAGATTCAACTCCAAATATTACAATTTTTGAAATTTTGCTGTTTTTTTAGTACAAAAGTGATAACATTAAAAATTATTCTTGTTTGAAAATAAAAGCAACAAAATTATTTTTAGCTAATGTAACTTCAAGTTCTATATTAGCTATATGATTTAAAAATTTGATTATATTGAATGGTTTTTTTTTCCACCACATATACAAATTTTCAATAATCTCAATCTAAAAGCTTTAACGTAAAATTTTGGTATCTTCACAATTTTTTAAAGTTGAAAAGCTTAAATTGAAACTCAAATTAGATTAAAAAATGTTGATATTGACGATATATGAAAATAAATATAATGGCAATAAATATACATATGAGGACTTTAGAAGTTATTTGAAAAAAATAATCATTTTTCATCTCATTAAGAAGTAGACTTCACAAAACAACGTCATTAAAGTAAAAGATTTCCAAATAATTATTAATAATTACTATGTATAGTATGCTCAAACTATGTGGAGACCATACGATTTATCACATGAATCATATGATAAAGTCTTCAATACTGTAGTCTAGTTGATAAATTATTTCAATCTAGTGCAATGTATTTTGTTTACATCGTTCAATCTAAGACATAAAACATGACAAATTATTATAGCTTACAAGTTTTTGATGTATAACTTATTATCTCAGACCTTAGATGTATTTTACTGAGTAAAATACTATATACCAAGAATATTATTTGTGTATACATGCTAGTGGTGTACAAAAATCAAATGTTACGAGGCTTCGTAGGTTGTAGAGTAATTGAGACTATAATTATTATTTCAATGAACCAAAATGATTGATACAATAGAAGATTTTGCAAGATTTTTGAAATGATTATAGAAAAAGATTCACTCAAATGGAAAAATATCTGAAAATAAAAAAATTGAGCAAACGATTTTTTATTGCTAATGCTTGAATAATTGCAAAAAACAAGAAAAATAAAATGAATTCATATAAAAAAAACATCAATTCAAATTAATCATAATATTAAAAATATTGATTATGCATTGCTAAAGTAATTCCTGAAGATTAGATTTTGTTTGTTTATAATTGAAATGATGATAAAAATGCAATTATGTTGAAAAAATGAAACCCTGATTTTTATACTTAAATACTAATTTTTACCAATAAGCTTGAATAAAATAATATCGAACATGAAATATATTTGCTAATTGAGGACAATATGTGAAAGCTAGTAAAGTTTTCATTGAATCAATACTTCATGAATAGCAAATGGATTTACAAGTTTCCAATGAAATCAACAAATGATGTAGAGAAAATTTTCCAAGTCATGTTGATGATTTAAGATTTCACACAAACGAATTATGTACATTAAAATGAATTTTGTTCGCTTGTAGCAAAATGTACTCTGATTTGATTTGTAAATAAGCTTGTTGCAATATTTAATATATTTTTGAATAGAATGAATGTTATTTTATTTTGTGTACATGCATATATACACACACAAAACTAGCTGATTTTAAGAAAAAATTCAAATCAAATTGATCTATATAGATTGAAATGATTATATGGATCAAAATAAACTCGTTTGATGGTGAAAGTTATGATGAGTTCATGAAAGTACACTTTTTTTGAAAAGTATTAAAGATTCACATATATACACATATAAAAGTAAATAATTAATTATTTAACTTCTTTATTCCAATATTATACATTGATGACATGCTTCTTTTGGTAAAAAAACAATTAAACGTTGAAAGATGCAAGAATCAACTGAATTATACATTTAAGATAAAAGATATAGATAAGTACAAATATTTTTAAAAAAAAATGCTCACAATGTTTAAATAAAACTATGCGTGAATTATTTGATATAATCTATTGTGCTTAACAAGATTTAGCATGACACAATGAATATGAATATTTCAATGAATATGAACTTATCTTACAAGCTTTTTCAAGCTTTTGGAAACTCAATGTTCAATTTATGTCACAAAAATGCTAATAACCCAATCAACTTCACACAACAAAGTAAGTGATTACTCATGTATTTGACTATATAATCAATATTTGATATTTATCTTCCAATAAACAAGATTAACATATATATGTCAAATCTAGATAAGCTACAATGGAAGTATATGACTTTTATGAAGATTTTTTGTTTAAATTTGATGTTGAATGCATTCATTTGTAATAAACTTTGCAAAATTACATAGCTTGGTCAATAACAACAAATGAATATGTAACTTCAGAGTGCAAAAGAAAATTTACAATTGATGATGGATGCAATAGTTTGAAATATGTTTTCAATACTACATAGCTTAGTTAACAATGGATTTTAAACATGTAACGACAACAAAGAAAGCTATTTGATTAAGTATATTTATCATTCAAATGAGATAAAAATTATAGATTATCAACCTTATTTGTTGTGGTTTGAATGTCTTATGTATTTTTGCAAATCAAGTATTGAACAGAGTATTGAAGCACATTAACATCATGTATCATTTTATCAAAGATTCGCTTTTTAATAAGAAAGTTCGAGTTTGTGAATATTAACTATTAATTCAATATGATGTGTTCTTGAAAATTATAGGGTTTTGTCATTGTGTAATTTTGTAAGTTTCACGAAAGTAACAGAGTTAGAATTTTAGCATCAATTCCATTAACTTTATATGAGTTTTTTCTTTATTTCATATACTAGTTAATCTTAGCTAGCTCTAGATTAGAAAACAAGTCTATGTTAGTTCTTTCAAAAAACTTGTTGTGAAGTATTTATATATATCATGAAGCTTAAGGTACCCACTACATGAAATACACTATTAAAAGATAATTCATGTGTTATGATATATTATGTTATTTAAACTTTAGTTAGTGAAGTTGGTTAGAATGCAAGTATATAAGAGATTTCACAAAAGTTTTAAGTGATTACATTTAGTATTTGTTTATATAATCTAAAATGCGTGGTGATCGTAACACGCAATAAAGAACAACTTGTGATTGGTGTTTACTGTGTGTGTGCATGATTGTGTTAACTATGTGAGTGCATTCAATTAATGTGTTTGACTTCCTTTAAAATGATTTACTGAATTTTTTAAAGTAAGAAATTTGATAATAAGATTTATATTTTTTCAGTGGAGCATTATGTCACTATATGTAATAATTCATGATCAAATTGAAAATTGTAATCAAATAAATTATAATTTATAATATTGTTATTAATTTTGGTCTTAAGCTTACTAAGCTCTATCTAAAAAGTGTAGGAAAAACATAAAATATTTGTATGCTATAGAATTAAAGTAATTGAATTCTATTAGTATTTTAAATATCATACTATACAATGACAAGATGTATTGCACGATATGGAGTGTGGAGTGTAGACGCAGTTCTATTTGCAAGGACAAACGAGGAGATAGACAAGGGCATGTCCCTTAACTCCATGAGTTCGAACTCTATCTTGCAGAGTGCATTCTTGGGCTAATTATAATTTGGGCATTAAAAACATTTGCCATCGAACCTAGCAGATTCCTATTTCTCAGCAACTTACAAGACATGATGAGATTCCTCAACTTCCAATTTGGAATCTATTTTTTCTTGAGCACTTAGTCTTACATCCTTTTTGATAGTCCAGAACTCGTCGCTTATCCTACAAATTCGCTTCAACATCTCATTTGTTACACATTCGTCGTCGGAGCTTATAACCTCCCTCAAAGCTGAGCATATCATCTTAATCTCGTCTTGAAGACTCGATTTGTATGCACTTTTGTGCTCTGAAATTGTGAAATTGCATGATTCGAATTGCATCTTTGTCTTTCACCAAGTGAAGTACAAATATGAACTTGAAACAAAAATCAAAGAATACATCAAGGTCTCATCATCTTGCAGGCGAGGTACGATTACTTCCATTTAATCCATTTCAGAATATAATCTCAACTCGAGCAGATGTTGATCCAATCTTTGACTGCCAATCAATCTCGACGACGAACATGTCCAATTTAACCCTCTAGTCACGTCACTGCAACTCTTTACGAGCCAAGACATGAGTACTTGAGACACCCCGCCCGCCCTATCTAGCCTGCTTTGAGCTATTTATATCCAAGCATCTCTTGTTTCTCTCTTAACTCTACCTCCAACCACACCGTCTAACACCTTTCCACCTGAAACTTTTTTTGAGATGACGCATATTCTAAGAATAGAAATAAAAAATCAAAAAATATGTGTGTTTCGTAGCTTTTGGGCTACTTCCACGAAAATAATATATTTGTTTCTTACAAAATTACAAAATGTTAAATACAAATAGTTCCTCGTCTTGCTATATTTTGAATGGAAGACCTCTTCATTAGTATAATACCTAACTTGAGTGAGGTTGACTAAATTTAATCAGAGATTTCAATAAAACTAACAATTAAATATATTGGATTATTGACATAACATAAAACTGGTATCTTTATATATATTATTGTTCAAATCAGACCTATAAATTTTATTAAAAATATTACATAAATTATATAAAATGATAAACTTACACAACTTTTCTTGGGATTGCGTACTTGTAAATGAAAATCTTAAAATAAATATTATATTTCGTTTTGTAATTATAATATTATGTATCTAATATGATATAGAAGTTTGATTATTATAAATTAATTGTTTTTTCATATTCATTACTCATTATTTTTGTAATTAGATCAACATTTCATTACTACGACTACTGAAAATAGAAACAATCGAATAATTTTATAAGAATAGTATATTAAACCTGTTTTGTTATACGGAAACGAGGGAGTGTGCGCTCCGAGGAATGATAAAAATCCACGGCTATATAGAGGTGTGCGCCAATCGAATGGCTGCCGTTGGTTACAGTGCATCTAGGAGCGAATGGAGCCAAGAGATGCGAAGTCCAGGTCTCCCGCCACGTTTCAGTTTCGCGCGAAACTCACGAGGCCAAGTTCGAAATTCGAAGAGAGATTGCGATCTCTTAGGACCTGGATACTGCTTGATTGACGGCTCGTGTACCTGAAGCGCTTCATCATTATTCTCTCTTCATCCTCCCTCTACATATTTCCGGGGGCCCTGCCTGCGAAGCTTGTTGAATTTCACACCGGATGAGAGTTCCTGGGCTCGAGTATCGCCAGAGATTTCGGATGGTGTAGCTACGAGTTGTCTGCAAGAAGCCGGAGATGGTGACCGCAGGAAGCATGATGCATCTCGAGCGAATGGGCAGTGAGCTCAAATGTCCTGTTTGGTTCGTTTTCCAATTCTCGACCTGGTCTTCTTAGTAGCCTGCGACTTCCAAAGTGCCTGTACTGGAATCTCCATGTTGAGAAACGGGATCGACTAGAAATCCGTACAGCATCCATGGAAATTCTGTTATGGACAAGAGTAGTGGCTAATTCTTGCCTTTTCTAGTTTTATATGATGTGAGTAGTTTTTAGAGTGTTGTAGATCTGCGTTCCTGCGTTCACTTGAATTGCGAAAAGCAATTCAAGTGAACGCAGAACGCAGATATTGGGCTCCATGATAGTGAAAGTGGCGCAGTAAACTTTGGAGTCTAGATCGAACATAAGAGTGCCTCAAGTTATCATCAACTTTGAAACTGCGTAGAGCTGGAGTAGAGCTGAGAGTAGTTTTCGGTGCTGTATCTTGGAAAGCTGTCGGTATTGTAAGAAAGAATCTACAGACCGGATACTGATCTGTCTTCAAATCTTTTCCAAGAAAGCACGTTGCGTACATAATATGAGAACTTACCGTGCCGAATGTTATGCATCTTTTGCAGCTTGAGTCTCTACAAGAGCGCCGCTACTATATCATGTAACCACACATTCTGCCGGTAAGTGAAAGGCCTGCTCACGGAGACTGTGAACTTTGAGCTTCAGCATGTAGTCTCGTCGTTGGCTTCAAGGAAGCGTGGATATGTAATAATATTCGGAACTCGTTGTGGACAGATCTTGTATTTTAGAATCCGTGAGAGCGACATCTTGCTGCCCCATTTGCAAAGCACACACGACAAGGCGAGGTGCGCATCTTCCTCTAGGCATTGTAATGTCCAGCAACGAGGTTCAGTACGATGTTCTTTGAAATCAAAACTTGACTTCAATCTGCCCTCTGCAGAGGTTCGTCCAGCGCCTCAGATGGATAGTCTTGTCGATATTTTCAAGGGAATGGAATCTGCTGCCGGTATATGTCTATTTCCAACACAGTCCACTCAAGTTTCTCCTCCTGGTAATTCACCTCATGTCCATCCCATACCCTCGCAAGCATCGCAATCAGCACTCGTGTCTGCGCGAATGATTTACAGTAGAGCCGCAGGTAACCTGGAGGGTTACAGCTTCTCCTCTCATTTGACACGGCAGTGGCTTTTCTTTCAAATATTGATTCTTGGTTCTCCATACGCGCAGAGAAGCTTTCCATTCAGGGGATCAAAGCACAGGGCCAAGGAAGACAGAAAACAATCGTTGCACCTTCTAAAAAGACGAAAGCTGCAAACAAGGCGCTGGATCCTCGAAAAAAAAGGCGGAGGAGCAAAAGTAACCTGTCGGAATCAGATGACTCTGATGTAGACGAGAACTACAGAGTAAACTACGAGCGTGCTCTGGCCAGTCAGCTGAATTGCAAAGCGCAGGGCGTGGTTCTAGCTAAGAAGAGGGTCCAGGTTCCAAAATCCTCTCAAGTTTTTGTTGATCTGAACTTAAACAGTGAGCTCGAGCAGGATATCAATATCAACGATGGCGTCAACAATGACATTCCGTCCCATATCAGGACCTCGATCTCGTACAGGCCAGAGCCACTGCCGAGCTCAGATGTGGAGAGCAACTCAAGGTCTGGAATGCTTCTGGACTTTTTAAAGCCTGCTGGTCAAGATGTACCACTCCAACACCAGGAAGGGGTCGACAGACAAGTAGAGAAATCTCTGTGTGACAGTACGGAAGTAAAACACGATCATGCAGGTCTGAACCTGGACCTAGAGTTGCAGGGCTTTCCATCTTTGCGCCAGGCCTTCAATGAGTTGCCTCAGTTGACTCCTTTCTTCTGGCTCCATAATGATCCTACCTCGCCAACGGAGGATGAGCTATTCACCCAAGCCCAGCTCTCAGCGCCGGCTCTGCGCCCGGCATTCAGTGATTTGAAGGATTCTGATGATGAAGGATCCTTGGACGACGTTCAACAACCGGTATAGCCTGTCGCTGGCATTCCAACACTGAATTCGATCACCTTCAGAGAGAATTTTCTTTTGAATATCTTTATCTTTCCTGTGGTCCTGTGATCGGAATTGTTAAGAAGTGCTTGCCCGGAAGGTCGCCAGTAACTTCACTGGGTTTAGGAGCAACATGCTAATTCATTGATCTTTCCCGTGCAGGGAGAAGAGCGAAGTTGTGAGTATGGAGAGGGTGAAGGCTATGACAGTGATACGTTTGCATGGACACAAAGGCCCTGCTCTCCCGAATTAGCTTGTAGTCCGACAACATTCAGGGAACAGTCCGGAAGGTCTTTCAAGCAGAAGCCCCAAGGGGAGGAAGATCATTTGCAGAATAGGCCTTTGCAAGATCCACTCATTGTTGCAGAAACAGATGCAGATAATTCCCTTTCAGCTCCCAACAATTTACATCATCAGGTACTAACACAAAGCGTCCAAGTAGTACCCGCCAAGGAAAACTCACGCAAGAAGCCATTGGGAGACCGCAAGGAAAACGTTCCGAGGATTCGAAGACATTCTGTGGTCAAGAATGGCGATGACCGTTCTCCCATTTCCACGACAAGTGAATCTGTAGCGCGACCCGCATGTCCCGAAATTGACATGACTGCCGGTAATGGTACAGAACGAAGGCCCACTAGATCCAGAGCTCCTTCTTCTACCGAGATAAAAGAATGTGCAGCGGTGGCAAGCAGATTTCTGGATTTACTTCGTGATGGACATCCTGAGGCTGCTCCTCAGCGTCTTCTCGTTGAAGACGGAGTTGGAGCGAAGGTATCTGACGCTCAAGTTGAGGAATCTAACAAGGAGAGGCTTGCACCTGTTGCAAAATCAAAAGCTGCCTCAGAAACAACCGCTACCGCTTGTAGATTTTGTGGCAATAAGGGCAATTCTGAGGTGAAGACTACACTCTTCTTCTGCAAAGCTGGTCTGTTTAAAGACTGCTCGTTTTCTATCTACTTGAATACCTTGGAAACTACAAACATGACGTCAACTGATTGTACAGGTGGCCGGTGAAATGATGCGTTATCCAGCGGGATCCAACAAATACCTTCACGTTCACAAACTTTGCGCGGAATGGTAGTCACTCTACTTGCCTGCAAGTTAAAGACTGCACTTGTGTCCGTCGCTGTTGCGGCGGCAGCAGTTGTTCTGACTTAAAATTGTGTAGCTTCTGACCATCGTGAATGACGTCTACCATTTATTCGAGGGTGTTAAGGCTTTCCACTTGACTCTTTGACTCCCCAGGGCTCCTAATGTATACTTTGAAGATGATGATCGTCCACGGAATCTCAGTGTCGAGGTTTCTCGAGGAGGTAGAATCAAGTGTACTGTATGTGGGAGAAAAGGGGCAGCACTCGGGTGCTGCAACAATAAGTGCAAGAATAGTTATCACTATCCTTGTGCAAGGCTTCTTCAAGGATGCCAGTGGAACGAGGTGCACCCCTATTTCTTTCTAGAAGGTCATACTCATCTTCTACGTTGACTGCATTGCACCTGCTTGTTCAAAGGGAAGCGGACCTTCATGAACCAGTTTCTTTTGTTTCGCGCAGGACGATTATGTAATGTTCTGTCCTCTTCATGCACGCGGAAGAGCTCCAAAAGCCCGAAGGCAATCTGGAGACGGTTCAAGTTCCACTTTAGAGACCCAAGTGGTTGATGTACCCAGCGTTCCAGCCGCTCGATCTCAAGCGAGGTTCGCTACGAATTCTGTTTTTCTTCTCAACGTTCTAAGCTACTGGGAACGCAGCTCGCTATTAAGTTAGCATTAAGATTGAATTTGTGAAGTTTTTTCTCGTGGATGTTGAAGTGTTGACAATGAAGTCTGCCTCTTCCAATAGATCGGGAAGGAGAGCACCAGGTCCTGCGATTTGCGAGGAAACAAGAGCAACGCAATGGTCCCCTGGACCTGCTGCTAAATGGGTCTTGTGCGGGTCCGGTTTGGACTCTAAGCTCAAGGTAAATGACTGCGAACATAGCTGCTTTCTGTCGCATGGGAAGAATTTATCTAGAGGTCATACGTCTTCTTCAGGTAGTGTTGGTCTCATTACGTATAGTGATACCATCTTGGTTCTCCATCTAACAGAGATATATGAGGTCTTGCAGGTTCAAGTAGCCTCGTTTGCCACGCTTACCGGTGCGACTGTGGTTACGCAATGGAGTTCAGCCGTGACTCATGTCATAACCTGGACCGATGAGCAAGGCGCCGCTAAGAGGACCCTGAAGTACTTACTTGCAATGTTGGAGGGCAAGTGGATCGTCAGAATCGATTGTAATACTCTATCCTACGTTTGCCTTTAACCCCACTTAGATTCCATAGAAATTGATCGTACATCCATCTGCATAACTTCACTCTGTATACAACCTCCATCCCATTTATTACATCGCTAACTTGAAGTCATGAATCCAGGGATCAACGAATGCTTATCAAGGATGCGCCCAGTCCCCGAGGACCTCTACCTCGTTACTTGCGATGTGAATGGTTTTTATGGCGGTCCATGCCTCAGCCGCCATCTTGCAGTCAGCAAGGTACTCATTTACCTGCACAAACTGAGATATTGTCATCATGTATCCGAAGCTGCACTGCCAAACTCTCTGATGGTCCTCGTTATGGGAACAGGTCGTAGAACGAATGTTTGCATCTGATGTGTTAAACTCTGAGGACTTGAGCGAATTTTGCAGGCACCGAAGTTATTTGAAGACATATCCTTCTACCTCTGTGGGGATTTTACTTCAGTGCTGAAGGCAGACCTGCAATCCCTTATAACAGCGGGAGGGGGGACTGTTCTTCACCGAAGACCACTGCCTACGACCTTGACGTCCTTCACCGACCTCTCGGATCTGCAAGAGACTCCCCTTGCAGGTCAAACGATCGTACTTTATAACGCAGATCCAGACTCTGGCAAGGACAGAAATCTCGCAAACAGGATACAGGAAGCAATGTCCATATCAATCCCCGCTCGTGCACACGCCCTCCCCTGCACCTGGTTGCTCGACTCAATAGCCCACTGCAGGTTGCTTCCTCCAAACTAGAGCTCAGAAGTTTAATACCGAATAGGCAACTTGGATAAGTTGATTGCCACACTATTGGTCATCTTTCGAAACTGCCAGTTCCTTAGTCTCATCGGAAACGTTGTAGATAAATCACAAGTAAGTGACCCTCCTGCCTTTTTCTAGGCATCGTAGCAGATTTATACCTTTGAATCATCGCCCTCGATCAGTGTGCTCTAGAGCGTCAGAGTCCTTTAACGTGAGGATGCGATTGTCTCTCGGCTTAGTCGTAGTGGAGAAACGAAGTAGTGTAAGAAAAATTTATCTCGGAGCTCATATTGTACAGGGCAATCATTAAGATTCCAGTTTTTATAGGTATGTGAATGACATGACCAAAATTATAGCGAGTGAAAGTGGAATGTGGAAATTGGGAAAGGTGGCTCGTCACCACATCGTACGCAAGGGCACAAGCAGCCAATCTGATGGAAATTGCAATGTACCATGCAAATTGAACACATCCCTTCCTGTATGTGGAGCGGACTGTCCTAGTTACAACTAAGAGGTATACACATTATTGCAATCAAACCAAACTTAATTTTCAAGTGCAGCTAGCACGCGATTTTGTGCCAAAGCCCCCAACAAACTAAGTGGGTAAAAATCACGGAATGTGCGGGATTTAAAGTATAACAACCGAACAGTAAGGTTTCGAGGTCATTGGTTCAGCCTCTGCGTCGGTCAGAGGCTGAACGGCTGCCCGTCTGGGTAGCTACGACTCATGGGAAGAGGGACCGTTCCTGTCCCTCTGTCGTTCCACAACGTCCATAGCCAACCAGCCTCATACCGGCTCACGCCCCCATGCCCCGAGAGCACTGCACTGCAATGCTTCCGCGTCGCAGCGACGGTGGAGATTTCGGCACCGGCGCAGCAAGATACGACGCGACGAAGCGAGTGGCAATGGCGGGAGGGGAGCCGAGGTGTCAAGACCGCGACGGGAATGGCGGGGCCCAGTGAGAGGCGGTCGGGAGAAGAGTGTGGCTAAACCTCATCCCCTTCTGCTCTGGGCGCTTCTCCTATTCGATGATGTTTGCCCATTGCATCGTCCTTCGGCTTCCTGCAGCTGCACTTCCTCGCGCACTTACCTCGTCCGCCCGCACTACAGCTCAATTACAGCACGAGGTCCCGAAGGTGCAGGACGGAGAATCGAATTCATTGAACAGATAGTCGAGAAATGGCGACCATGGCTGCTGCGAGCACTGCCTCGGCCCTCGTCGCGGTGAGGGGGTGGGTGCATGGCGAGCAGCAGCTGCTGCGCAGCTCGGGTTTGCACAATGCCAACGGATTTGTGGCCGTGAAGAAAACGAGCGTCTCCGTCAGGGCGCAGGCAGTCGCAGCTGGCGAAGCGGAGACGGCCACGAAGGCCGAGAGCACCTCGGACCCAATTTTGTTGCGTGCTGTTCGTGGGGATACTGTCGAGAGGCCGCCCGTGTGGATGATGCGCCAGGCCGGAAGATATATGAAGGTTCGGTTTCTCTCCTGCTCTTGGAACCTTGTCCCATTCTTTCTTGAAAAGGATATCAATTGGCAATCCAGTATCGAATTTGTGTTTAAAACGCCTTGAATTCGGATTGGGATGTTTTCCCTGTTGTCATCCTCGTCGGTCCAAGGGCCCTTTGGCAAGTATGCTCTCCTCAATGCGCGGTCAACAGGTTACCATTGTAACTGGCGCTTTCAGATTATTACTGGATGTTCTCAGTATTGCAGCTTTTCGCTCGATTTTGATGTAGGCGGGGCCGGAGGGCTTTATCTGAGTGGCCCTGGTAGTGCCAGGAGCCTTAGAGAGCGAACATTGCGAGGTTTATATGTGAAGAAAGAAATATTTTTGTTGCCCGGGGCACTTCAGCTGCGGATCTATAGGAGCAGATTCGGAACTGAATTTCGTGGCATGATGCAGGCTTACCAGAAACTGTCCGAGAAGTACCCCTCTTTTAGAGAAAGATCGGAGAACACAGATTTGTCTGTGGAGATTTCGCTGCAGCCGTACCACGCGTTCAAACCTGATGGAGTGAGTTCTTTTGATCGGAACTACCATTGAGTATTTTGACCACCTGTGTCTTGTTGCTTCGTGCAATAATACTCTGTCCCCACCGCGGCGCGAGAGTAAAAATTTTTTGGTCAAGTTTGACTTCTGTGAATTTGTAGGAGGGCACTCGAACAGATTGAAAGCTTGTAATATTGGTCGTCCCGTCTCTGAGCTCCGGGTGCTGATGGCGTGCAGGTCATCCTTTTTTCAGACATCCTGACTCCGTTGACGGGCATGAACATTCCGTTCGACATCATTGAAAAGTCTGGGCCCATCATTCACAAGCCCATTCGCACTGCCGCAGATGTGGCTCAAGTTAGAGAATTGGTTCCAGAAGAGGCCGTTCCTTACGTGGGGGAGACTCTCCGTATCCTGCGTTCAGAAGTATGTTCCTCTGCGTCGTCTACTAATCTATGAAGCCTGGATGTTCTCGTCTGCTCGAGCTAATTGACGTCATTTCTGCATCATTGTTCAGGTCGGAAATGCTTCTGCCGTTCTAGGTTTTGTAGGAGCACCATTCACCCTGGCTTCGTACATCGTCGAAGGAGGCTCGTCCAAGAACTACACAGTCATCAAGAAGCTTGCATTCACTGAACCTCAGGTGAAGATCGCACTCATGACACGAAGCAACATCTAGAAGTGCAGTCTATTTCGATGTTTGACCATCTGTTACCAGGAATGCTTTGGATATTTCTGACAACGATGCATCCGTGGAATGCCGTACAGATTCTCCACTCTTTGTTGCAAAAATTGGCAGAGTCGATTACTATCTATGTGAGGTACCAGGCCGATGCAGGTGCTCAAGCTGTTCAGATCTTTGACTCTTGGGGTACCCATTTGAGCCCTGCCGACTTTGAGGTATTCAGCCTTCCCTACATTAAGTACATTGTGGAAAACGTGAAGAAGACTCATCCTAATCTGCCCATCATCTTGTACGCAAGCGGCAGTGGTGGTCTGTTGGAGAGAATGGCAACTTCAGGTGTTGATGTTATGAGCCTCGACTGGAGTGTGGATATGGCAGAAGGTAGAAAAAGAGTTGGTAAAGACCTCGCTGTGCAGGGAAACATGGACCCTGCAGCCCTATTCGGCTCCAAGGACTTTATTACCAGAAGGATTCACGAGACTGTAGAGAAAGCAGGACGAGACAAACACATCTTCAACTTGGGCCATGGTGTGCTAGTAGGTACTCCCGAGGAGAACGTAGCTCACTTCTTTGAAACTGCTCTGAACATTAGATACTAGTTAACCTGTCTTTGTTGATATTTTTTCTTCATAATTCAATACAATTTTGCCCAAATGCTTCAGATGAATTTATGTCGAAGACCATCAATCAACCTGCCCATGGCCGTTAGACAAGGCTATTTCTCAGCTTCCTCGACTTTGATGAACGTGCGTCTATGGTAGAAGACTTGTTTGACTCATGTGTTGTTTTCACCCTTTTTACGTTCATTCCATGTTTCCTGCCTCGCGGCTTCCATCGCAGATTTGGATCCAGATATCATCTGGATCTCATGGCACTTAGGTGTCACAATCTTAACTGCCGCACCGCGGTTGCCCTTCCGATACAAAATGTCGCCGTAGAATTGGTTATATCATGCACAAGTGAATGCTCAGTATAGTGCCTCCTACCATCATTTAGTGCATAGCACTAAGGAAGTTGAGTTCTTGCCGTATGTACTGGGAAGTTCGTAGCTTGAAGCACACAATGTCGCCGTCCACATCGAATGTCACTTTACCGTTCGCAAGAATATCAGTCTGTTCTGAATATGTTGCCATTGACCTCGAGATTATCGATTATAAAGACGCAGACAAGACTGTAAAGTAAGTCTGCTTAGCTTAAAAGTAAATTCCTGCGCGACAAAAATGAGCGATCACTACTGTCTAGAAAAAAAGAAGATAACGTTGGGATCTCTCGTTTAAGCATGCTAATAATGCTTAAATGTCATGGTTTTTTGCTCCTCAAAGTGATTTAGATAAGTGTCATCCTGCAACAACATTGGTAAGAGATTATCAATAGTTCATCCCAGATGGGAAAAACCATTAAATGTGCGTTCGGATTCCTCGGACATTGAAGCATTTATTTACATGTAACTATTTGTGTAGTGGAGCAACATTGTGGACCGAACATACATACAAGTGAAGAAGAAAAGGGAAGATAGACAAGTTACTAGGTCGAAGGGAAAATTAGTACTAACATGAGATTATAATGTTCTAGTTCTAGTTCATCTTATCTAGTTCTTGTTCAAGGATTCCGTTACACACAAATAGTTGCTTTCTGTTGAGGTTAATCAAATCTTCACACAAAATTAAGGGATGTCTCAACACATGTACTGTATAAATGACAATGCGATATTAATCCTTACATGCGTGTATCATTTCAACTTGGCAATGCCAGGTTGAAAATATCTGTGTGAAAGTTGGTACAGATTTGTATGACTTTAAGCAACCAAATCTCAATAAGTTTAACAGACATTAAGTATCTAAGAAAAATGAGATTATATACATTCCAAGTAAGAAAAAATATAGATGAAATGTATGCTGACGATCTATTTAATTGGCACAAAATGTTATCGAACTGATCACATTAAAATAAAATGGAAAAATCTAAAAACCCATTAACTTTTTAATGCTTTAAGGATGGAACACATTACATAAGCAACAATCTGTCATCCATCAATCTACACACCACCAAACTTCAAGCATTAAAAATTGAATTTTTTCCACAATTGGTTCATCCTTTACTGTTAAATGTTGGAAAGTGCAAAGAAATCTCTACGTCGCGTGATGGAAAGGATTATTGACATGAAGGAAAGATGGTGTACATAGCAAAAGTTGCAAAGTTAATTTTCCTGAATTACACATGGCCAGAACGTTAGATTCTGATCATTGCTCTTCAAGAGAGACAAGACCATGGTTATTAATTACTTTCAATGCATTGAAGATATGAGTTTGTTCTACAAGGTCGAGATATCAATCGGGTTTGTGACTGTAGTGAGGGTGGAAATGTCTCCTATCTGTAAGTAGCAAATCCCAAATTTGACCTTCCCGAATTAGTCATTTCGTGGAGGTTGACGGCCCTAAGTCTCATTGTTAGTCATCACATTATGTGGAGATTTCTAGTAAGAGATAAATTCTTGTGATGCACAAGGGGATACGCTTAGTAATGTTTGTTTCTTTCTTATAAGGATGGATCTGTGTTCACTTCTGACTGTGATATTGGGGATGCGTGGATCTCTTAGAGTAGCTCATTTACTAAACATATAGCAAATTATGTATCACATGAAGACAATACGATATGCAAATTAAGTATGAAAGACACATAGACCAGAAAGCGGGTTGGAGACGAGGTTACAAGAAATTACAAGGAGACTGGGATACGAGGCGAGGCGCTCAGGAACGACGCAAGTTCTTTCCAGTGGTTACAACGTAGTCTATTAGACCAAACACTTGTATATTTAAAATTGTTATGTTATTTGTTGGGTTGTGAGTTAATTAAGTGTTAAGCTTTTGTATAGAAATCAAAACATCTAAACTTGAGACAAACTTGTAGGTTTTTAGATATATTGCTGTTTACAATTACCCATGTCATAATTATTTCTGTAATTTACGTGCAAATATCGCTTTTCAACTAAATCTTGAAGAAAAAATTAGTCAAATCAGTAAAATAAGTCAGATTTCATAAGTAAACTCACTCTAGTCTTAAATTTGTTTTATTTAAGACTATTAGAAAATAATTTTATTAAGTGAATTCAATACATCTTTATCGTCTAGTGGTTGAAGCATATCTTCGGGTTTAGGATTTCGGGATTGCAAATGCGCAAGAAGAGAGAGCAAAGTTAAATAATGTGATTGGACATCGTAGCGCAGTCCAGGCAAATCGGGGATTGCAAAGAAAGATGACAACCAATCAACTTGACAAAGTAATTGCGAAGTAATTGGAAACGCTCAAAACGATTATCGCCAAGCCATGTGATAAAAAATAATGAAATAAAAATAGTTATGCCAAAATTCGATTATTTAATTGATTCCTATTTATATAGGATACTTGTATTTTTCATCTGCAAATTCATCTTTGTTCATATGGTCAATAACTATGAGTTTGATATTAGTTTTACTTCATTTTGTCACCCGGGACTGGAATTACAGAGTTGAAGAACCGAGTTGATTTCACTCCGATCAAAACACATATTGACTATGGAATGATAAGAATAGGACTTTCTTCACTCTGGCAAATACCAGTATGAAGATGAAGAAACTTGCCAAAATTAATTTAATTCTTTCAAACCTGGCATTTGCCAGAATTTACGACGCCTGGAAGTTAGATTCTAACTTCACTCTACATTCTAGAAAGGATGGCCTGTTTAGAGGCAGCTACCTTTCTATCTACTTGAATTCCTTGAAATTACATGCATGACGTCAATAGATTGTACAGGTGGCTGGAGAGATGATGCGTTATCCTGCGGGATTCAACAAATAATAGAATCTCACAAAGCCTTGCGCAGACTGGTAGTCACTACACTTGTCTACAAGATAAAGACTGCACTTTTGTCTGTCTCTTAGCGCCAGCAGCATTTGGTTTTAACTTACAAATATGTTAAGCTTTGACCGTCGTGAATGACGGCTACCATTGTTTCAAGGGTATGAGCGCTTTCCACGTCACTCTTTGACTCCTCAAGGGCTCCCATAGGTTGAAAGTTTTGATAAACCACAGAATCTCTATCCAAATCTCTCCCGTAATAAGAGTACGAGTCGTCTCTAAACACGAAATTAGACTAAAATAAATTGTTGCTATGAATTTAAATTTTACACATAAATTATTATATAACACATTTATAATTTCAGAGGAATTCATCTTGAATGTTAAATCTGAAATGTGAAATACCAGAGATATTCACATGTAATTAAATTATAGAAAATGAAATAAAATTCTTATCTGGATAATTATACAGTAATAAACGTGGTCTAATATTCAGTAGAAAATAAAATTTCTGTCGCATGTAGTATCCATTACAATGATAACTCAAGATATTGTATGGAAAGGATGCGTATTCTTGGAAAATTGGTGTACCAAGGGTAACATCAATATATAATACAAAAACTCTCAGGGGTATCACTTTTTAGGTTTAAATCAAAAAAATAAAAGTCATTCAATGACTGTTATAATTGACGTGAAGATGTTTGGGAGTAAGATTCTATCCTGGGAGGGACAAAAAATGAGGTATGATATGTTCGCAAATATTGATATATATATATATATATATATATATAAGGTGAACTGTTTATTCCTCTAGTGTTATTTAGATTTGTAAACCGTGCACAATTTTCGCGCGCACTCACCTAACTCGGTGACAGACATTCGACATTCTCAACAAAAATGAACTATTCGTTATATTTGAATATTACATTTTTGACTGTGTAATGCATTCGCTTTAGGTAAATCTGGTATGTTAGAAACACATTATCATTAACTCAATGTGATTCTATTTTGGGCGTGCACATCTACCCGTTTGATTTCATCATGTACTTCATCATGTCTTGCTCTCCTTGCATTGGTATCGACTCCTCGAGTGTCAGGGGTCCACTCTTGCTCGATCAGCCCTTCAAATAGGTGCTTTCCACCGCTATATCTTTTTACTCATGTCGATTTTAGCACTACACTAAACCGCCTTGCTCATCCTGTCCAGATGACGAAAACCCTTGCTTTGTCAAATTTTCAAAGTTACTCTTCCAATTAGTGAGGTTTCCGGACGTACGCTACACAAACACTTCCCATATAGCGCTGAAATGATATTGCTCTATCTACATACGACATCAAACCTGATAAAATTGATACTCGTTCGTGCCTGTAAACAGCTGGCCAAGGGTAACAGGTCTGCGTGAGTACGTCAGAGTACAGCTATAATCTACTCTACATTCTGCGTACTTTACATGAACAGATACGAGCACCAATCCATTATAACGGCCAACATGATATCGTTGTTTTACTTTAGTTAACAACTGGACACTAAAACAATTAAGACACACCAACTCACAAAACTTCCATCGCAAAAATATGGATATAATTGGGGCCGGCAGGAGAAGACTGCAGAATAATCTTTTACATATACAGATCCAGCATTCTTTCTTCACAAGAGTGATTTATTGTTAGAGGTGACAACTATGGTTTATAATTCACAAAATTATTGCCACTCATGGAGAAAATTTAGTGTTTCATACCTATTCTTGCTGAAACACCTAGATCTATTTACAATTGTAAAGTAAATGCCCAACTTCCGTTCTTGCTCTCGCAGTACGTGTCCAAAGAACTTCGCCCCAGAAAACTTCATCGCTACTATAAAGTCATCGACACCGGTGGAACTCCCAACAGGATCAACAGCATCAAAAGGTGGATAGACATGCCCTTTCCTTGCAAAATGACGTCAGTTACTACTTCACCTACGACATCGATGACCATGAGACCTAATCTCTATGTAAAGCACTGCCATAAAGGCAGCACATGCATGGAACACTGGGCAGCATTTGGCAACGCACTTTGACACATGCAGCCCAACAGCGGAGGACGAAATCAAGAGGTATATAGGAGAGTATCAAAGGACATAGACAAATGGTCAAAGTATGAATACAATGATCTACTGCAGACACCCTGAGATATAAGGCAGCACAAGAGAAACCATCAAACAAACTATGAATTTGCAAAAACCTTCCATTCACCTCCATATCATGCATCTGGCGCCCTCACTTTCGGAAGAATTTCCTAACATTCTTTATAAGTGGAAAAAATTATGTACAGAATTACTATACAAACAAAAGAACACTTTCACATCTCATGTCCAGCCTTCGGTATCCAGGCCTTCTGCGACATACAGAACACTCACTTGGTAGCATCATAGAACATGGCCCGAGTCCAATGCTCAATATCCTCAGAGTCAGGAGGGGGCGGCAATGTCGGGTGCTCCACTAAATCCCATCCATCAAAAACGCTCTCGGAGACTCTTCCTCCCTCCTCTGTGTGCTCTGAGTCGCCTACGTCCAAAAAATCGCCAATGTTCCAATTGTTCACTTTTCCCTTCGAAGATGGCGCCGGGTCCTACAAATGCCAACAGCAAAAATGATCAGATTATGCTTCAGACCGGGAGCATTGCACCTTCGTCATTTGTCCAAACGACTTAAAACAGCACGTCTCAAATATAAGAATAAGACCAAATATCAAATAAACATTGCTGGTCGTAGACAACATCCCAAATAACACCAATGTTATGAGCGGATAGCTAGGGAGAAGTCTCAACCCTTTATGTGCACTTAGGCACGGTGTTAACGCCCCCATGCAATTCTGGGCTGACTACTACCAATGATGATCAATTTAATAAGACGTACTAAACGACAGACAATGTTTGACAGCTGTTAGTTACTACATGCCTGGGATAAGTCAACACCTTCCAACCACATGAGGGCTGAAGTACATTGCAATCACTTATGTTGGAATCAACATCTCAGTTTCTGAGCCCATGTTGCAATGCCGTAAGACTGGCATGGCTGCCAGCACAAAACTGAGAACGAGTCCGAAAGTCCAAGTGAAAATACAGGTTGACATTTGGGTTCCCAGAACCTGAGTCAAAAATAAAAAACCATTTGCTTTTCAAAACGAAGCCACGAGTCAAGCCCGGTATAGCTCGCTTGACAAAGACACAATTCTAAGTGAGTACTCGGCATGAACGCCCGCCCGCTCTCCTCCCGGCTAAGACAAGCTGCTATTTTGTCAACATTCTCTCGCTCCCTCTCTCTCTCTCCCTCTCCCTCTCCCCCTCCCTCGCTCCCTCTCTCTCGCTCCCTCTCCCTCTCTCTCTCTCCCTCTCCCTCCCTCCCTCCCTCTCCCTCTCCCTCCCTCCCTCCCTCCCTCCCTCCCTCTCCCTCCCTCCCTCCCTCCCTCCCTCCCTCTCCCCCCGTCTCTGAGATGGGCATAGAAAACATTCGCGTAAAAGATAGAGCGTGGAAAGAGATACCAGTATGTCACTGACTGGTTTGACTTCTTCCAGCATGCTTGATGGGCAGCTTGCCAGACGAGACGTGTGACCTTCTGAAAGACCAAATCGCCCGTTAGGCTGTTGGCTACCTCTGCTAGACCTGAAAGAACGTCCCAGGGTCACTAGGATCAGATACGTGTTAGCAAACCTAGCAAAAAAGCCACTTCGCTAAAGGAAAGTGAGCTTCTGCGTTAGGAGCTTGGAGCATTAACACGTCCTGTATCTCCAACGGATTTACAATATTACATGCTTGGCTACGAAATCTTGCCGTCTTGGAGTTAATTCAAAGACGAGCGGAAAGTAAACCAATAGGGAAAGTTCTTTGCAAAAGTTCGTATGCAGGTCAATGGACTTCACAAAGAGTGTAAACCTTTGGCCTAGCAAGCAACTACGCGTAGGCGGGATTTATAGGGAATCGACGTGAACTTCGATCGAAGATACTGTCATTTGGGAAATCAGCACCTTCAACAGGAAACGTTTGTGTATTTGTTGTAATAAAAAATCCATGAGTCACCTGGCAGATAGTATACGTAACGTAGCTACAACGGACTTCAAAAGCTCATCGTCACGGATGACGAGATTCATAAACAGAGGTAAGGCATGAGAGGACTACAAAGAAACAAACATTAACACAGAATCCAAGTAATGATCTGGATGATATAGCAAAAGTATCAGTTATGAGTGACAAGTTAACAAACGTCCAGTCAAACGTTACGGCGGCAGTAAAAGTCACGAAGCACTAACCTCGCTCGAGGCTCTTTAGATATAAGAATCGACAGAAGCTCGGCAAATGACTCGAACGTGGACAAGTCCGAAGGAACCTGCATAGACAATAAGTTGTACCCGTATACATTTACAGAGGCAACACTGCGTTTCAGCATTTTGATTCCCTTCTGAACATCTTTGTGAGTTTCTTTAGAGCTGCTACTGCTGGAGGTACTACACCGTACAAGACTAGCGTCGACGTCCATGTCTCGGTTGGCACTCCTTGAGCCCTCAGTCAGGGACAAACCAAGACTGTGACTGCTGCTGCTACTGTGACCAAGCTCTTCCGCGGCCCCGTTCTCCCTCGGCAGAAACAGAGGGTACTCTTCACTGCAGAAGACAGTATCTTTATATATTAATACAAGTTTCCGCATAACCAGCCACAGCTCCGAGATTCTTCAATAAGTATAAGCAGAATGACCTGTCTCGAAGAGGAGACTCGGACAGTTGCGACGGAAAAATCAGAAACCAAACATGTGTTTATGGGGAATCCTACGAACTGATGAAAAAAGAATAATGTACCATATGACTTCAGAAAAAACACAGAAAGCGAAAACCTTGACAAGCCTTTCACGATGCAACTGAATACACGAACAACGGTATTTCATGAAGATTGAAGTGAAAAAATTTATGAAAATAAGAGGTTTACTCCCATCAGGACCATCAAGAAAGATGGGGAGAACCTATTCTACAGTTGCCGATTAGATATATTCTACAATCCTGATGGTATTCGGATACTCGTCAGACGAAATAACGGCACTCTATTTTCGCAAGCTGTGTCTCGCCTTTTTCGAGATAATCTTACGGCACGCTATATTCACCGTTCTTTGCAAAAGGGCAAAGGAACGTTGAAAAAGTTCCTCTGCCCTTTTCCAAAAGATAGATGAAAATCAACTCGTTCCAGCTCTCTAAACGGCCAGTACTAAAAGGATTTCAACTACATACCCACGATGTATTGGTCGGGTGTCCCAGTACGACGCCCGCTGCCATACTCTTGATGATGACGCCTGGTTGTTCACAAGGTCAAATCCAGCAAGGACACTGGGATTATGACTAGATCTTGCACAATCGTGACTCTTTCAATCATGATCCGACTAAGGCACTGCTGAAAAATCAAAACGTTGAGTTTTTGGTCCCTAGACGAAGCGAATCGTCATCGACTTCATCTAGACTGAGCCCTTTATAAAAAATTGTATTAACCGTTCGAACTTTCCAGAACATCCAGAGTGTGCAGAAACGGCTCATGACGCTATATAAGAACTTCCACATACCGCGAAACCGGCGCTGTGAAGAATGGGAGCAGATAGATAGCGTGCCGTAAGATTCAACAATTGCACCAAATATCTGGTAGAAGGGTGAAATG
This sequence comes from Marchantia polymorpha subsp. ruderalis, assembly GCA_037833965.1. Taxonomy (NCBI): domain Eukaryota; kingdom Viridiplantae; phylum Streptophyta; class Marchantiopsida; order Marchantiales; family Marchantiaceae; genus Marchantia; species Marchantia polymorpha. The sequence goes on from AP031351.1 coordinate 83,000, forward strand.
TTATGGAGCGTCAACACGTTCATACTCATCCAACGTTCTCTGACTCTTGAGTATAAAACTCTCAATTTTGTAAACCTTATAACATAGGTGAAAAATACTAGTGTACACATAATCCTGTATTTATAATCAACCAACTGTTGATGAAGTCCAACCAACGCGGCAGCTGGCTTCCAGATGCAATCTTGAAGAGAAAAAACAAAGAAGAGAAGAAACGTTCGGCTTCGATCATCTCCATCCACTCACCCCAAGGATGCGCTCAGATCATTATGTGAAACTGAAGTAGGATCATCATCCAGTGGTAAGGAGACATTGCAAATGCGAACTTCTCGCTCGTCTCCCTTGCAATCACAATAAAGATATGTTACCCATGTGTGATCTATATACATGTATAATGACCTTACGGACGAACTAAAATTGCGAGCTCAGATATGGTTGAAACCCTATGACCCCTGCGAGAATACAGCCAACATACACAAAGTTCGACATTGATATTGAAGAGAAGTTTACAGGCAGGTACGAGTCTAATACCGTGCAGCGACGTGTAGGTAAAATTTTGCAGAGCTGACGTACTTGCAACCTCCGCTTCTGTATCAATTCTGCGTTTAGGGTATCCTGAAATTTAACGCCAATCTGTATTAATGGATCGACAGACTGATGTATCGTATTCACAATCAAATCAATGATCATGCCGAAGACAGACTACAATATAGCCTTGGATCTTTCACTTAAGAGAAGGTATATAGTGCCCATACATAGCTCAAGTTTTTCGTGCAGATCAGATCAGGGTAATACTTTCCAAGCAAATCCCTGTGCTTTCTTGTAAGCTGCAAAACATGTTCACAACAAGATTCACGACAATGATTAAAAAGTGGACATTAATTTAGATTTACACTTTTTTATCGACATCGTCCGGTGGACTAAAATATTTGATTTCAGATTATCCCAATAAGTGTAAGTGTTTGCCATCGGTCTCTCCATGAGTAGACGCAGCTGATTACAACCTCGAGAGAACATCAATTGCAAGAATCTGATCAAACCACTATAAATACTTCGAAAATAAGGAAAGAGAAGACCTTTGAAAACGTCCCAATTCCTCCACGGATCAAATATGAAACTAAAACTTCAACCACCATACAATTTGCATCGTTTCGACTATGACAGAATGAGTAATCGGTTGGACCTCGTTGGAAGCACGCTCCAAAGCGTTGGTTCGGGCGTCCAGCCGCTTTTTCTGTTCTTCCCCTCGAGCTTTTGCTGCCAAGTGAAAGTGAAACATTTGAGGCACTCAGCGACGATCCACGATACGACGACTCACGAACTCTCAACTCAGGGTGACAACATAAGTGACCAAGTCAAATCAGTCAAGATACCTATATCTATCTATCCTTTATCATCCGGATTTGGTAGCTTTAGCAGACAACACACAGCTAGGGAAGTTTACCAGATGAGACAGCTATAGCCATTAGATGGAGTAGTAAATCGATAAGAAACCATCCAAATGGTAACAACCATATTAATACGTATTTCAAAGTCAAACCCAAGGAAGAGAATGAGTCGCTATTATCACTACGAGTGGATCTCACAACACATTACCCTTACTGTTCTCATCATGACAGAGCTGACTGAAGTGGATACTTCCAAGGACGGGATGGCAGTGAGAGGACTCTTGACCTAGGGATTTCTCAAGAGATCTCATTTGCAGTAATTCAGAATTTAGAGCCCATGACTTTTCCCATCAGCAAAATGAAGACAGTAAAACATACAAGCCCAAGTACTGATCCAGCAAAACTTGGCGCAAACGTCCAAGACGAATTATGCCAAAGCTGCCAGAATTCCGTACTGATGATAATTCCGTGATGACATAAGATTAAAATAAAAACAGCTGGAGGTGGCAGACCTTTTTGGTGCAATCTGTGTCACCTGATAGCTGGAAACTTAAAAAAATCCATAGGGCCTTTTGCAGAACACACGAAAGACCCGGGATTGCGTCGACTCTAATCATTTGCTAATAAAATTGTAGCCCTCTTTGCTACCCTTCTAAGCACGTGTATGTCACTGACCCAAATTTTTTGACCAATAATAAAGATGACAGCCTCCAGAATCAAGACTCATTCAATCACGGAGTAATCAAGAGCAACCTTTGATCAAGTCGTTGCTAGATGTTCGCAGCTGCTCACGAAGTTTAGCGTTGCGCTCTCCGTGTTCGATTCTCCATTTCCGCTGCGATTCCGCTTCCCGCTGTACCAAGATGAAGCTTAGAGGTTAAAACACGATCAAGTTGATGCCCCTAGTCCCAAAGCTCTGTGACAAAATAACTTCTAATTACACTGACGAACACCAAACGCAGTCTCACCTTGTCAGCCAATTGAGCCTCCAAGCGGCGTTTTACATCATCGCGGTGTTGGGTGACACGTTTCAAGATTTTATACTTATCGTTCAATCTGTAATGGTCACCAATTGTGAAATCAGATCCGAAACTCCACCGAAGCACTTCCAAACGTGAATATTTTCCTGTGACAAACTAGAAAAAATGGCGAGCAAAAAAAACCTTCGGTTACCGACCCGGCATTGCAGCAGGCTGCACAGACAGCGGGTAGGTTCACTCCCTCGCAAATTCCACACACGCTACTTCGCCTTGCCATTTGCTTGTATCACTCGTAGTTCTCAATTCTCATGTAAAATCTTGGGCAATTGAAGCGCCTGCGTCACCGAATCATTTCCCACCACTGCCAACACCACCACCCAGTATGTCCTTGGTCGAATTCTCGCGGGTTCGCATCTTCCTTTACCATGTCACGCTCAAGCTCCAAGTCGCGGCCCCAGCCTTCGCGAACCCTACCGTAAATCTCGTCCTTCCACTGAGAATTGCGGCCCTCGTCAAACCGACTCTAGAGTGCGTTCCTTTTCAATTTCTATGACTTGAGCATCTCGCAAACATGCACAGGAGTGGTTGCCCTTCCTATCTCTCTTTCGTTCTAACTCCTCTCAACTTCTCGAATACATCGATCTGTACAAGACATACAAGAACTCTCCCTCTCCCTCTCTCTAGTCCTCGCTCGTAATCTGCCCACACCCCTTCTCTGCGCAATAAGCCGGCAACGAGCCAAAGAGCGTATGTACAGTGAGTCCGCACCTGCCCCAAATCCGAATTTCACAGCAATTGCCAGTAGCGAGCTCAGATGAGTAAGCATCTCTCTCTCGACTCGTTCCCTGCAAGCCAATCATCCGGCAGTGGTTGCCGAACTGCAAGGCAATGGACGTAGTGCGGTGCAGTCCGATGATTCCAATGGCTCCAATCTTGTCATCAACAAAAATCCCTGCGCCTAACGCCGTGATTGAAAGTAGAATCCCCACGAAAACAGCACTCTATCTCGTTCAATTTCTTCATTTTCTCCTCAGCTGCCATCTTACCTCCCATCCCCTTCCCTTGGGCTGGACACTTCCCTCCGGCCCGTTCCCCGTGTGGCGCTTGCTGTTTTCTGCTCCTGCAGGACGCAAGGGTCCCCCGTCTCCTCGTCTCTGTGCAGTGTACACCATTTCCGTTTGCCTCTTACGTGGTAGACCACCCAATGCTACGTGGTCAACAGGAAAACCTCTACGGTAGTGCAGTTTGGATCAACTTATGAGATGGCTTGAGACAAGCGGTCGTGAGGCACCAAGTAATGTAGTAAAAAGTATGAGAAGACCCATTAGGCCATACAGGGATGAAACCAAACGGTTGACATGGGCTAGGGCCAAGTAGAAAAAGGGAAGTTTTCTGGTGACTAAGGTTACAAGGTTGACAAGATTACCGTAAATGAAGGGTCCTCGGCGAGTTACCGGGAATCTGACCTCGCCGACGTTGTTCCCTCGACGCCGAAGACGGTGACCGGTTGGTGGGTGGGACATCCGCGGGGGACACCAGACCTTCTAAACAGGACATTCACTCCAACGGGAGTAACTTTGGGGATTTGCGTCATGCAAACGCAAGAGATCGTCCAGTTAGCTTGTGGATTGTGGAATTGAAGACTGTGGGCTTTACGGTCATCGTCCCACTCGCCGTGTGCCGGACATCTGCTTCATGGACACCGGTACGTCAGGTGGGTGAAGGACTGTCATCTTCCCGTTGCTTCCCTTTCCTTCAGGAGGAGGCAGGCGTAGACTGCAAGAGAGACCATGACGCCCGTGCAGCTAACAAAGAAGCTGTTATGGACTTGTACCTCGGCAGAAACATAGGCTCTTATATCCCATGATTTCGCCATGTACTTTTTAGTATAAGAAGCCAAGCTTATATTGAAGAATCACGACTCGGAGTGAATACTTTCTTTTGCTCTTGCGGTATATGAAGTGTGATTGATGATGAAGGTGCTGCTGCTGACCATTTTGATGTTGTGGGAAGAGTTTATCAAAGTTCTGCTAGATTTTTCATCATTTGGAATAATTTTCGCTCGCCATAAAAGCTATTCTAAAACTAAATATCTACCATAATCAGCTTGTTGTAGAAAGTATGAATTTCGAAGTGTACTTTGGCTACCATGTAAGATTGGAAATTACCATCGATTCGACTTCAAGGGAAGACGACGGTACTGCTCATCCAGGCAAATAGGACAGAAAATCACCTGGCATACTGTACAAAGAGGGTCCTTGTTACAAATCTCGCGTATACAGCAGAGAAACGTACAATTGCGCTATCATAGAACCGGCCTACAAAATCTCCATTTTCTACAAATGAGCTTCTGCATCCTTCAACGCCAACCAGTCCACAAAACTGCGCTTCCATGTGTGCTAAATCTGCTCCGACACCAGCTGCCATCTTGGATTTGTTAAGAGTATCAGATCTTACACTGGAAATGGTATATCTTCTGGCCCGGTAACAAAGGCTTTACAAATTTCCGGGCTCCAACGTGATCCTACTAGACTGGACCTCAGGTTCAGTGGAAGACGTAAGATTTCTAAGATATACCGGGCTTGACAACAGAAAATCCGACCATTTTCTGATAACTGCGCATAAAAAATTCGTGGTCTGGCTTCCGAGACTTCATCACTTAGCCCGTACATCTTGCAGATATACATTTGTGTGTTGAAGATACACAACGCAGCAGGATCCATAATGGATCAAATTGAATCATTTACTCTACAGCTCCATGCACATTATACAGAGACTACAGCCTCACTTGGAAAAGCTACTGCTGGAGATCCCTTGCCGCCATCACAGCTTGGTGCTCCACTTTGCTACCAAGGTCTGATACGGCATGCAAAAATGTTTGATGCTTTCTGCTACTGCTAGCTTTACCCGACATACCAGGCTTTGTGCACAGACAGTCGGGAAGAGGATTTGTGTAGAAGGCTTCTTCGGTCCTGAATCGATCTCTTCCTTTTGTTCCTTTTATCGGACCTTTCCTCTTTCTGGGTGCTCCTTGCCTGCAGTCACCCATATTCCATGTTAATCAGATGACTACTTTAAGAATACAGACGGAACGACGGTCTTCTAAGAAAAAGATATCTCCAAATGCATATGAAGTGTGCATGCACTATGCGATGCGATTGTAAGTGGAATCCCTACCTTTGCCGATGAAGTAACACTATGGATCTTGAAAGCTCTGAACCTTCTTCCAATTCTCCAATTTCAAGTTTATCAAAGAGAGCCACAAGCTCCTTCCTGTTATGTGCAACAAATATGATGTGCCAGTGAGTAAGCACCTCGATGATGGCAAGAGCTTTACTAATCAGCTAATTAATTCAGACAAGCTTCTCTAGACACAAATCGAACATCTTCGACCTGAGCTTGAAGAAGATACCTGTCAGGTATGATAGTCTTCCGATGACCTAAAAATCTACGATGTCCTTCAACAGCTCGTGCCATGTTCCCTGAATAGGAGGGCACAAAGACATCACTCTCCACGGACACAATATAGTCCAGTGCAGCCATTTGCGATGCATGATTTTTGAAGGGCGCAAGTTCATCCGCCGTAGCCACTGTTTCCTGTGTCCAAGAGAAATTCACAAATCAGAACAAGGTAGACAATGAGACGTTGTCTACGGAGTCAAGTTAGAGCAATTGTTGGCACACTTCCCCTTGCTTCAAGATACAAAGTACACATCAGTTCTCTCTTTCTCGCTATTGCGAGGCTAAATTTGTTTCAATCACCAGTGACAAGGATGTAATAGGTTTCCGATATATATTCTAGGACTTATACCTATACCCGAGGACTCATCTATCTCTATTAATTATCACTTGTGGAAGAAAACCAAATTCTTTACAAATTCATTTTGGGGACGTTCTTCACATGACTCAGGAATAGAGTGACACAAGTCCTTTCACTGCATTTAAATGGAAGTGGGATGTATAGTAACCTTCCGCAGCAAGTTCGGAAAATACATTCGAAGATCAGCCATTCGCTCATCGCCCCCATAAATTTCACCGGCAGCGACGTATATTTGTGTACTTTCGGGGTATCCCAGAGACTTCAAAAAAATACCGACCTCTTTGGGAGTCAAAGGGCAAAAGCCCTTTGCTCTCTGTTCCGCTGCGTTTATTTCCTTGACTTTCCAGTGAGGGGTTCGATATCTGACAGAATCCGAGTAACACTAATCAGGGGCTACATAAGAGACTTGGTGATCGGTATGGTACATGGACATAACCACAGATAAACGACTTGTGCATGCACACTTGGTTCTCAATGTAGAGCAAAATTACCTAATAAGTGTTAGCAGGTCAGCGTCCTCATCAGTTAAACCGTACGTGCAGCCACTAAAGGCCAGCATATCCTTCTCGTAGCGCAAGTGTAAAGCAATAAAAGGACCATTCGCTCTCAACCTTTCCACCAGCATCTGAAAAGTAGCACCAGAACGATGATGTAAACCCATCCAGACATATCAAAAAAAGAAGCTTAGTCAGGCTCGACTATATTCAGCATTCATCTGGAATAAATATGGCAAGAAAATTTGGCTCGAATTGCCAACACGAATTACTTTGGATTCATACATTAGACTCTGCCACTGACGTTCATGAATTAGACCTGAAGTGACTCGTTGACTGAAATGGACACAGTTGAAGGACGTCAGGTACCTTCCCAAAGGCTTCAATAACAGGTGCAAAGCGAAGTGCGTCATAATGTACACGACACCGAAGTTTCTGAATATCTGATGGTAGATCATTATTTGCTAGCCTTGCGTCCGATTTGGATGCTTTTATAACCTGCGCACGAAAACGTTAAGCCTAAAGCTTCATCTAATAACAACGCGTTCACAAATAGTACTTGCTTTCATCAAAATCCGTCCAAAGAAGGCTTAATCTCCGTCCCGATAAAAGTCTTCAATAGCATTTGCGAGGACAACGAAAGTACCTGGTATTCGTCCCACAAGGAAGCAACCTCTTCCTCGTAGTACTTCGTGTTGGACCAGCTCCTAAATTGCCTACTTGCCCTGGGGGCACTCGCAAGTTCAGGGGGAAGTTTCTTCACAACAGGAACGTCCCCTCGCAGTGCTTCTATGAAGTAGTCATCATCAAAGATATCCGAGAAATTGCTGCACAGCACGCACAATAACGGTCTTAGCTTACACCAGCCTCACTCAACTGGAATGAAGCTTAGATTCTATAGGACTCTCCGGTGCCAACGATAGCACTGACTGAGGGATATAAGAGCATACATGACCGTTCAAACTACCAAGCAGCTTTCACGTGTGTAGTACCTGTTATCTGCCCAAAATGATCGCTTGTCAAGCTCGGGAATAACTAACGTGGCATTGATTAGACGAGCAACTGCCACCATATCGCAGATCTGTAGATATATACACGAGTCACAGAACAAGATTAAACAATGTTTAATATCAGCGAATATACAACGTAGTCTTGTGGCCATTTAGAGGTAAAAAATGGTCGGAAAAGGATCGAAGAAGAAGCGGCATAGCCTTGAAAGAGATGAACCCATTAAAGTAGTTGCGTAACGTGTCTACTGACTTTCAGAGGAGAAAAGTACAAGGATTAAAGTGAATCCTTACCCCAGCGCGCATCTGATTGAGGCCGCCATTGGTTGACACTAGTAGGTATCCTCTTGACTGCAACGGAGGAGCTGATCCATTCGTATCAGGCCAAGCAGATAGAAAACAAACATGGATCAGTACTATGACTGAGTGATCCTCGACTGTCTTCGGGCAACAAGCTGATTCGACATTCATCGGTATACCATCAATAGAGAGAGGTCATTCTAAACAAGAGCTTAGGCATAAACCCATTGACTGACCTTTATATTTTGAGCTGGGATCCACACAGGCGGTGTACTCTCTATTTGGTGGAGGCTTCCACAACTTCATTCTCGAGAGACATCACAAGTAGGAAGCAACTTTAGATGGTAATAGCAAGAACATGCTCATCATGAATAGATCAAGATCCACGAGTAAATAAACTGAAAGCCATCAAAGTAGAGCTGAACGCGGCGTTTAACATGAGTTTGTTGCTGAATGAATATACGATAAGTACACTGGAGCTCAACAATCACCTTCCACATACTTATCAATTCTAGCCCATCAACAGAGCAAACTACACTATGAACACATTGTCAAGTGATTTCACATAGGAGAAAGCAAATCAGATGTTCATGCAACACCAACTGTTGAAAATGAAGAATATGCGTGTCCTTTTCATGCAATAGAGGATTCCAACCTTATTGTAGCCATCGTGGTTATCAGCTGTTACGTTAGCCAGATTTCCTCGGGAAACATGAGGTGGGAGGAATTCCTGTTTCCAGCTTAGTTCAGTTCTTCTACTTTGTACTCCCAGATCACCACCCTGGAGTACAGAGAAACAGACGGTTCCACAAGGTGAATAAGGCAAAGGTAATATTTTATCGGATCACCATCATACTCTCAGATACATCACCCCAGCAAGAAACGTTCACACCAATGCGATGTAACTATTCTCTTGAGAAACTCATTTGGCTTGAACAACGATACACATGACCTCAAGCGTAACAGTTTGCAGTGGTGTTCCTTTTATCACGAGAACAAACATTATAACATGAAGAAAATCTCCTCAAATCAGTGCATTTTCAGTCGTCGTCTAAGATTGAGAATACAAACAGTTTGCCCTAGATCATCTGATATCACTCAACCTTGCGTACCGTTGGCATAGTTGCTTGATTTGAGCCGTAATTTGTGCACAATACATATGACGAGTATCCCTAGACTCTCGATCTGACTGATGACCTATGATTACTCAAAAATTTGCCGATAACTATCAGCGGCACTTTATTCTCGTTAAGCAGAGATGTTTGATTGAAAGTTCCAAGATTAAGAAGTGTAGAAACTCGAACACCACAGTGACTGTGTTCACGCTGTTGAGAGTGGCATTCAGCACTCTGTTGTCACGAATAAAGTCTTCAGATCTAAATAAGTTCTTCCTCTATCCTCTGACCGAGTGGGGAGAGTTGAACTTATAACTGAAAAAGATAATTATCCATCGTGTCATATCGAAGGTCAAGACTCGGTGATTCCAAACCTATCTACAAACTCATGACCATGTTTCGTTTTTTCGTTCGCTTCAGGTATGGTGTCCAAATTGTACCTTCCATTTACCGGTTTACGTGAGAATTCCCCGACTAAATACTTCAGAAATACTTGACATTACGGCAGAAACGAATTGGCTTGCTCACTTGTTTCAAAAATAAAGGAGGCAATATACCTTAGCCGTGATCTGATAGTTCGTGTACTTTTGACTACGTTGCTGGCGGAAGACTGACAGCAACTCCGGGAAAGCATAGGTGGACAGCAAAGCGGCGAAGGTGACACTGAGATAACCGCACAACCACAGAAATCTGACGAGGACTCCACTTCCCACCCGGTATTTGCTCCGCCGAAGCTGCGTTTGTCCTAACAACTGGCGCTGCATACTGTTCCACTTACAAGCTGCTGATTGTCAGCTTGTCCGGATTTCGCCACTCTTTCTAAAATCGCAGTTGGCGATCAGGGTGCCCGCTGGTTGGCCTCAGGTCGAAGCATGTGACACGGCATGAAATATGTTCACATCCTCTTTTCGCATAATGAACCGAAAGACTACAGTTCCTCTGAGAATTCCCAATCCGCTTACGTGCTTCCAAGAATCCAAACTGGAGAGTCACGATGTCACGGAACGTCTACTTCTGTGGGACCGAAGTAACCTGTCAACCAAATAAAGGGAATGCGACACCCTATGGCGACGGATCCACCTCCGCGTGGTTCTGCGATCAGTTTTGGGCTCCACAGCTATAACCCTCAAAGCAGATCCACCAGACCTATGTACTGTTGGTGTCCACGAAAGTCTTCGAAGTTGACAAAATTTCAGAGACGACTCGGAAATTCAAGTGCGACCCGAACCTCGTCACGAATCTGGTTTCGATATTACCGTCCTTTGGGCGAGGTAATCCTCCCTAACGACCGAGTCAGCACTCCCACATAAAGCTAGAAAAAATTGAGTTGTTGTCACCGAATCCTCAGGTTCATCTGAATTTCGTCTGTAAAATTTCGCCAATTTTGAGAAAATCCTCAATTAACCTGTGCTTCGCCCTCGCACTGAAACAATGCCGGCACCTGTAAAACTTCTCGGAAAATCGCTTTGCTCGGTTTCAAAACTTAGATATTCGTGTTCATTTCGGAGAAGAGAAACGTTCGAAAGGGCGACTAAGCTTGGTTGTGCTCCTGGGCAGTAACACCTCTTCTTCGTAGGAAGGTGAGAGAAGTTTCCGCCCCTTCGTCAGGAACTCGAGCTTCTCAAAGACGGCCGGGAAGTTTTTCAGACACAAATGCTCAGTGAACATCTGCGCTCGTAAAACTAGCCGAGCACATTAGGGTAGAACTCTACAACTCTGCTGCCCATAATCCGACTCCGCGCACAATTCTGCCCCAACCGATAAAGGAGCCCAAGAAAGCAGGGCAGCGGAAAAAAGGTCCAGAGCGTGAAAGTTCATCGTCAGCTATCACAGAATGTGGCGACAAGGGGGAGGAATTGGCAGGGAAAGAGGATCGCAAAGCTGATACGGACGAGGGGCAAAACGCAGAACATAAGAAACGCCCTTTCTTCCCTCGACGTGTAGACCGAAATTGTAGCTCTCGACAGGACGGCAATGCAATCCAGTCGAATCAATCGGCCAGTAAATTAGCGATATTCCGAACTGCAGCAGCAAAATTTCACGAGGCCTGCATTCCCCCTTCCTCTCTCGAGTCGACTCCGGAGGTCTCCTGTCTGCCCAGAGGCCCTGCACAGCAACAAATTCCACAGGCCCGAGCCTTCTTATAGGAGAGCTCCACCGTGCCGTTGGTTCGGGGCGCGAATTCGAACCCCGCCCTGTCCAACCTAACGAATCGATGGATCTCGACGCCTACTAACGTTCGCTACACCAACGCCTATCCACACCTCGCTCCAACATTCCTGCTTACTCATCATCCGACCGGCCACCTCATCTCCCTCCCCTGCTGCTGCTCTCGAGGCCGGCTGGCCAGTAACTCGTAAGCTCCTGCTCGTAATACCCCGCCGCGCCGATGAAATCGCCCACGTACTAGGAGAGACACAATCACCCTGCGTTGGTATACCGTCTTCCTCGTGGAATCATGGAAATAGGGACAAAGTCCTCGCAAACTCTCTACCCTGCGCCACACGGCAATGCTTCCGTTAAACTTCCAGAACTACGCTTGCTCTCTCTCTCTCTCCCTCGCTCGTCTGCTGCTCCGCTCGGCTCTAAGCGCTCTCTGCTTCCGTCGGCCCCTGCGCCTGCTTCTGCCTCCCTCTCCTCCCCCCCTCCCCACCTCCGGCTGGCTCTCGTCTGCTGCTGCTGCTACTCCGCGCCAGCAGCGCCTCTGCTGGCCACTTTTCCCCATGTCCGGGCGTTCACTTCCTCCGCCTTTCGCTGCGTCCGCTCCGCTCCTCTCCGCCGCGCCTGCCAATGTGGCCTGCATCCTAACCGTCAATTCCAGCCACCTCACCAATCGCGGTCCCAGATGCGCGCGAATCTTCCCTCCTCGTTCCCGTACGTTCATATTCGACGAGAGGACCGGACCCCGCCTCCCCCCGCTCCCTTGCCCGCGTCGTATTAGGCGTAACCCGCCTCTCTTATCGTTAATTAACGGACCTTTCCAACAGACGTCCGAATTATTACGGGATGTGACCCGTGGCAGTTGTATAGGCGTTCTCAAGTTACGCTCCAGTGTAGCCGGTAACGCACCATCGAAGAGCGGACGATTGTTCGGTCACAATGCAACTTGAACCGGGGGGACCGGTTTTCGCCGCGCCTGTGGGTTCGAGGCCATGCGGTTAGACGGCATGTTTTATTGAATGGATAGAAGGCCTGTCTCTAAACGAGTGGGGTCTCCAACGCATGGGCTTATACCGTATAGTGGGCGGGGATGTCCCGGGTTGGTGCGCTAGATAAATATACTCTGTCCTTCGGTATAATGGTGGAGAATGGTTGGTAGGTGGAGATGTGCCATAATTGAATGTCGATGTCGGTTGGTGTAAACACTTGCTCGTAGACACTTCATCTATGACTATTTCGGTACAATGTCAATGTCTGAAGTCATGGCTATAGCTGTAACCTCACTTGCTCTGGCTATCATCTACTCGGTACGCTTTCGGGCTTCACCTCCCATTGATCTCATTTTTCAAATAGCGTTTTCCTAGGTCCAAGATGGAAATAGATCAATCATGATGACGGTGTTTAGAGGCTATGCACAGTTTGGAACCATTGATGAGAAGAGGTCGTACCCCACGGATAAATTTCAACATTACGCTTTCTTGTTTGGATGTGACCACAAAATATTCCGTCAACTTCACTTGACTTTTTTTAGTTAAAGTTCACTGTCAGTCACAGTGCATCAAGAATAAGTGGTTAGTTTCTTATCGTATCATTGGAAAGACTATCTTCATTAGATTTGTAAACATGCAATACAGTCAATAAAATTTGATTATTATTTTTAATATAAATTGAAAACTAGAGCTAGAAGTTGTAATATTACATCACAACTTTGATCAATTTCAAGGTAATGATCAATTGATCAATTTCAAATTGATCAAGGTACTATGCAGCTAGTTCTTCCAAAAATCAAATAATAATAATTTCTTCATTTGTATCATCGAGCGACATAAGAAAATACCTAAATGATCTAGTATTATAATTTGAAAAAAAAAATTACATATGATTTATTTTTATATTAGATTATTAAAGTTCTTCGGCAATTTCTTGCTTTTTCTTTTCTTATTCTTGGGTGATATACTATGCTAGAAAATATGCCCCTATCATAGCGGTTAATACTCTGCCAGATTTTGTGTTTTATCATATAGGGAACAATCTCTCTAAGATATGTGACAAACATGTTGTTATCTCTTTTTTTATCTCGCGGTTTAGTAAATATAGTGAATTCGTTTGAACTACTGACTTGATAGCATACTGAATTTGACTACCAAATGCTCTCAATTTCTGTATCTCTACTTTTTTTTAACGTAAAATCAAAAATATTTTTCACGTTGATGTTGTTACTTTTTTCCAATCACAAGCCTCTACTCAACCAACCCAACCACATGATTGAATCATGATCATCGATCATCTTAGTCAACTCATTAAAAGTATATAGAACAAATCTAGATTATGCTTGATTTTCTTCATTGACCTAAGTAGTGTAACTTCTAGCGCTACTACCTATAAAATGCATATAGTTCTTAGATCAAAATATAAGAAGATATATTTGATCAAAAAACTTGGATCTGACTATGTTTATTTCTGCTTTTACTCTATATGGCTTTTGATGAGATTATCATCATTTTGTGTAAATTAAATCAAATTGAAGAATATATTGGAAACCTCTTGGTGAGGATTTATATTGTTAGTTGACAACTGTGGCAACAAAAATCTATTGGATCTATCTTCACAACTACAACATTTACTCATAATTCTTGACTGACATTATAAATTCTTTCATTCTATTGAGAAATTTTTGACAACAAGAAACCCATTTGACTTACAGGAATCATACTTTCTTGCAGTCACATTCCATAATGTATTATTTTCAACAAATAATGAAATCCATGAAAACCTAAATCTGTAAAACATCTGAGAATGGTAAGAACTATTTGTTGCAGTAACTCTTAAATTTTGAACAAATAATGAAATTTTTTTGCAGTCCAAATTTTCTAGAGAATTGTCAACTCCAAAAGCGTTTTAAAATATGAAAATTTTCCTGTTAGCCATATCTTTAGTCTCATTTGGGTAGAGAGATATGTTTCTGGTAAAGTTAAATGAATTCTTAACTGCTAAAATCCAAATTTGATATTACAGTTTCTCTACCTTATCTGATCACTTTCACGTGTGTAACAAGATGTGTCACCAATGATAATGAAACTTTATATGTTTCCAGTTCAAATTTATATCTCAAATTCTTTACCCTCCATGGATTAGTTCACAGGTTTGTTAGTTTACCAACCAATTTCCATAAAAAGTTTTGGAAAGTGAGCTTTGAAACCTGTATATCATACACTGTACATAGAACTGATTTTGCTAATACAATATGCAAGTTAGAGTCCAAGTAATTTCTTGACTTGAATCTCTAACTAAAGTCGTATCCTCGTGTTGAGGTAGTTCCATGGTTATTAATTTTTAAGTCCTTGTCTGGTTTAGTTTTGCATTCCTTTTACAGTAAGATCTATACATCCACTTTCATCTATTACTACGATTTAGTAACCAGCGCTTTATCAGAAATATATATTAATATCATTTCAATCAAAATAAGTATTCACTTTATCATTTCTTTGATATTTTCGATATATTGTACACCAAATCAATATACTCAAACATGCGTGAGCTTGGTATGTATAAAATCACTCACATTATGTTTCCTCCATTACTTACACTGATGAGCTCCGTATGGATCACATTGTATTCGGATAAGTTCTGATTTTTGTTTTGGTAAAATACATCAGAGAAAGATGGTCGATGAAGGTTTCGCAATATATGAGGTTATTGATTGTCATAAAAACGTCGAATCGCGTTGGCGACGGGAGGGGCACCGCCAGGCCACCGAAGCCAAGTTGTAAGAGTCAGTGAAATATGACAAATGGCAATATTTAGGGTTTAGCAACGTGCAAGTAAGGAATTGAGAATCTGACGACGTGACGCTGAGTAGAGAATTTCAGAGAGATGGCATGAGCTCGTGCATCCGACGACAGTGGCCGAGCAATTCGAGAAGGAGTGAGGAGCCCGTCGACGAAGAGGCAGCGGCGATGAAGTATCGAGAACAGTTTAAGGTTTAAACCGTCGATTGAATTTGTCGTGGCTTTCGTGCCATGCCGTCGGCTGTGGCAGCCAATGGTGCGCTCATCTCTAACGAAGAGCAGGCTTGTGGGGCAGAAGTCGAGGGCCAGGCCAAGGGGAGGGCTATGAGCATGGTTTGCGAGGAATGCTGTGAGCAGGAGAGCAAGTATCGGTGTCCTGGCTGTGGGTTCCGTACATGTGGCGTTAAGTGCGTCAAGTCTCACAAGGAACGCACCAAATGTGATGGAAAGAGGAAGCGCACAGAGTTTGTCAACATCAATGATTACAACGATAATTGGCTTATTTCAGATTACAATCTATTGGAGGAAACACTCAGGCTAGCAGATTCAGCTAAGAGGCTCCGAGCTCCATTTACTTCGGGCGTGAGGAATGAAGTACCTCCTCAAGTGAAAGCGCTGCAGAAACAGGCGAAAGCTCGTTCTACTACTCTTCTGCTCTTAGCACATGGCATGACCAAGAGGGCAGTGAATACTTCTTACTTTGACAAAAGGTATCGTCAAAATTGCTCTGCAGTTGGCTTATTGGTAAGCCTGTAACTGATCATTCTGAATGCCTTGTTTGATCCTCGAGTCGTGGCAGAACTTTAAGCACTTCTTCCCGAATCTCCGATTGCAAGAATTGCGCTCGAGTTTCTGTAACACTTGGAGCCGGGTCCGTTGTACAGGAATAAGCGCATATTCTGGAGGGTTGAGTGGGTATTCGAAGGAACGGATGTTCGACTCGTTGACAGTCGGTGAGATATTTCACTTTGAGATTCTTGGACTGAAACTTATTGGTCTATTTCCCCCAGACTGGTTGCTAAAAAGTTAAATTACATTCGCTGAGGAATGTGGGACCTTAAACGGTCTAATTTGCGAGACTTCATCACCCGTCATGTCTTTCAGAGTGGACGAGAACTCGACTCTGGAGAGCGTGCTTGCAAAACATTTGGCCCATGACGCGGAGAACGTGACAGTGAGGTATCTCTTGAGGAGTTTTCGCTGGAAGCCTCTCCACGAGCTGGTGTTACTGCTTCCCAAAGAGCCATGCTCGGTGAGCTGACCTGATAACTTAAGTCTTAAAACGTTTTGCAATCGAAGTGTAAAGTACCAATGTTTTGCCGATTCCAAACCCCGACAAGATGGTCTTTGAGAAATGTCCAGTCTGAAGCCAACTAAGCAAATTGTTCCGATTTATCTACTGTGACTTCCAGGCAGCAGAGAAGGAGTACTTCGAACTTACTCTAGGAAACCCTCTGAAGGACCAGTTGGCAGACAAGTCCATCGTCGAATATCCAACAATTCATGTTCTCCTCCCCGGTAGTCTAGGCAACTTTGCCTCTGCTAAAATATCGAAGGCTGTTCCCCCCAAGGTTTTAGTGCCGGATGAAATTGTCGGTGATAGAATCCAAGACCCTCAAGAGTTAGAGGGTGTACCTTTCAAAGAGGAAGATTTTGAGGAAGGAGAGTATCTTGAGGACGGGGAAATAATATCCTGATGAGCATAGTTCAATTTAGTTTATCAAATTTAGGGTAAAGGCGACTACTTTAGGGAGCGTGGGTGGACGGGACGTGACAGCACCTTGTTTTCAACCGGAGGTTCTGTTTTTGTCCGGGGAAAAGGACCTCTGTGACCTTCATGGGGCCTCCGAGCATTGCTCTTACATTTCGTGCAGGGTGGAAGCGTGAGGATGACCTGTTACCTGGTTGTACATTACTATTCGATGCGATGCAACAATATCATCACTGGTTTCAATATACTCACGCGCGAAATCTGGGCCTACATATATCTCGCGCATTCTTTTAGTTTTACAGCGTTTGCCTAGCTGTAGATCCAGACGTGTCGAAATGCTTCTTCTGTGAGTATCATCAACCTCCTGTTTGGTGAGCCACCACTTCCTTTGACCGACTTCCCACCCCTCGATGATTTTTTTTACCGTCACATCTCGACGATCGAACTTTCATGATCCTATCACGTCCGATGTGACTGATCTTCCATCGTTCATGAAGTGCGGCACCAGCATTGCGTTGACCACTGAAGATCCAACTTTGAACAGCATTTCTGATTACTGCTACAAGCCGACCCGCGTGATGCACCGAATAGATGTTTGAACAGGGGAACTGGACGCTGAGAAAACTGAATCTCGCCCTCGTGTGAAACAGCACGACCAGCGATGCTACGTCACAAGGCACTTGTACGAAGAGGTGCTCTGCTACTTCACCCGCCGAAAGACAACGCCCCTAATGATCTCAAGCTGTACGGGAGCAGCCGGTGATTCTGTTTCAGAAACCGAGGCGCATCGATCGCTAGAAGACCACCAAGAGCACACGACCAAGAGCCGATCGTGCAGTTTATTCGGCCTAAAGATACGTCCAAAGTAGAGGGCTTTAGAGTACTCCCGGGGCGAGGGAACGCCTCCGAAACCTCTACGCTTCGTGCCAGTTCAAGCTACTGAATCTACTGCAATTTACGAGTAGACAACATAGACTGGACCCGCGAATTTCCCGCATGCCCGGGAGGCGCACGCGATCACGGAATGGTTCGTGGGAATCCATTCTCCCCGCCTCTGATACATTCTCGGATCGAAAGTGTCGTGAGGATCAGTTGCATTCTCAGACCTCTGCTAGAAATCAGGTAACACATTGATTCTAAGGACCGGCTGCTGAACACTGCCCAATCCTTGTTATGTGTTTCGGAGGGTCGGCAGTTATGCCAACCCTATTGGAGAGAAAGAAATTGTGTCGGCCATATGTCTTGATAGTCCATACAGCACACAGCGAAGCCGTGCGTGGTATATTTAACCAACCGACCCTTTTAATATTTGTTATGTCGTAGACAGGGAATATAAACCTGGCCAGGTACTATATGGTACACTAGCTTTATGGTTTTATTCTTACTATGAAAAGTGGCACACACCATCAGGGAAGAAGGGCAGGGCCTTGAATCCTCATACTGCTGAAATTGTAGCACTGAGTATGACACGTGGCTTCCAGGTAGGGCACTGGTAGAAAACTACTTAAGGATAACAGTTAACTCGTCAAACATTGCTGATTTGAGTGGGCACTGAAGAAATTCGTAGTCCACACAATCAAATTTTGTAAATTTTTTTTGGGAACAAGGTATCATCTAGAGGATCATCCTTCACAGATGTGGTGTTGATTCTGTATATGATCACTTAAGCTCTGCGTTTTTTGTTTGACCGAAACACCACATATAGTTTTACAGATTTTGTCCTGTCAAATTTCGTTGCTATCATGTGTAGATCTCGTTTAGCAGGTTGTAAAATTTTAGCTGTAGCTGTTTCTACTCCAGCAAATACTTTAGCTCATTCTTTACTATTTATGGGGACCTGAAGCACAAGATGGTTTTACTCGTTGGTGTCAATAAGTTGGTTTATGGACTTATTGTAGCTCTTCATGGTGCATTTTGCTGAATAGGCTTTATGTTACGACAATTTGCTTGTGGTATTTGGGTTCAGATAGCAGAACATGTACATAGTAAGTGTCTGCTATATGTGGCATCTGACATGGTAACCGTGATCTGTTTCGACTTGGATTTGAACGGTTATCATTTAGAGTTCTTTCTAAGCTTGACAGAAAAAAGAACAAAGAATAAGAATAGAGAAAATTTGCATAGATGATTCCCTTGTAAATTATTTGTGTAATGATTTATTATTACTCGTATCTCCTATTATTATTTGAGATGGAAAAAAATATTGCACATTTACAATAACTCATGTCAATGACTTCGATTTGTGTGCGTCCTGTATGAAGACAAGAAGAATTGCAGAGACACAGAAACTGTTCGCAGTCACCGTCGTGGTAAATTGTTGGGAACAAGTTCGAAGTCTGATTGAAGTATAGTTCTTGATGGCTAAATTCTAGTACTCGGGCCAAATGTCCCCTTGATAAGTGTCCGTCAAAGATTCGACCAAAAGAACTCAAGTTTTGTATTTTTCTGGGACAGTTAACGGGTGTGACGCCAAAGTCACTATGATGGGAGTAGTAAATAAACATAAAAAATAAAATTTTATTATGTGGATGATATATATTTATGAATTCAATCAAGAATCAGTTCAGCCTTTCACAAATTTCTTTCCCATTTTACTTGAATGAGTAAAAAAGACATTCGATTTTTACTAGATCGAGTCACTACAATATGAAGAGAGACAACCATCTCATAGTTATGGGGTTTTAGGATAAATTTCGCTAAAGTTGCATCGAGTTGACCAAACATGAACAAACCATACCATCGCGCAAAACTTTTTCGGTTAATTTGCATTGTCGCCAGAAGAATTCGTGGGAAAAGAATATGTATTCAAGAATGTGGGGAAACTCCAGACAGCCCAGTGAATATGAAAATCTTTGTTATTAGAAACATCGCTTTCAAAGTCATTGGAGAGTTCTCATTTCATTCAAATCTTATGGGATATGCTTTTAGATTTCCGTGGAAATACCCCTTTTACTGACAGTTTTTTGATGATATGGCCTGAAATGCCGTCATGTTTGAACGATGTCATGGGATGCGTGTATGTGTATTCACTATTATGGTGTTTTAATTATGCGTATTTATTTTGATTTCATGGTTTGATCAAATTTTCATGATTATGGTCTTTTGATTATGCGTATTTATTCTACTCTCATGGGTTGATCAAATTCTGATACTAGGCTAGAGTTACTAAAATATAGCGAAAATAATTAGGCTAGGCCGAATGTATTCCAATGTGAAATAACCCTTAATGTAACTAAAATATCCTAAAAATCATAGTCAAGCCATCAACATGCAAAGTCGTAGTCACATTACTCATATGGATTACACAGAAGAATTACTTTCAATTAGACTTAATAAATCTATACAATAACCTTATCACATAGATATTCATCTCAACTATTATGGTACAATATAACTTACTTACAAAGTGTCCAAGTTTTCATGGAAAGCAAGACATGACATCTCTTGCATATTTCTATGTTGACTCTCCACTAAACCAATCAAAGAGTATCCAGGAGTATACATGTAATCACAATGTTTTCAACTTACTCTTCCCACATCATGTATGCACTAACGATAGTTAATTGCAAGGCCTACTAACTTTCATTCCATATGGTAAATACATATCTCATCCAAGAGATCACGCCATATCTATAAGTTTATCTATGAATGGAACACTATTCAACGGAGCTCTGCATATAATATAGTACCATTATGTGCAGAGATGTTACTTTAGACGGTTGCTGGAATCAAGTGTGCTAGAAACAAAACGTTATACAGTGAAACTTGTCGAAGTTACTACTCCCGGTGCTAGAGGTTCTGTATTAATTTAAACTGGATAGTAATAAAGAGAGGTTCTCCGTTTGCGTCATTTGTGGTGGGACAGTTATTTGCACACTTACAAGGGTCACTGAACTTGTATGGAAAGCTAATTTTCCGATATAACAACGATACATGTTTGGAGATTAAATTGTATCGAGCTCAGTAGTGTCATAGCCCTCTCATCAAACCCATAAGTTGCACTCCAGAGGAAAAAAAATCAAGACGGCCGTCACTTATGCTTAAGAGTTGCGTCATTTGTATCAGTTGCGAGCCGTGGCGTTCACCCTAAATAGCAACCACAATCAGGTGAACAACACAATGGCTTCAAAAAGATCCATCAATATGATTAATAAGGTTCGGATAGCTCTTTGTGAGCACAAGCAAAAGCATCAATCGATGATGCAAGTAGACCTGATCAAGTGGCTTCATGAAACGCATAAAATTTTTGTCAATCAGGGAACGATTTCTCTGATGCTAAAACGTTCAACTGGAATCCTTGCCAAGAAGAAGGATGTGAATCGTGCAGCAAAGCGACAACGGACTGTGAAATATCCATTGATGGAGACAGCTCTGTACCTGTGGTTCCTCACATACCAGAACTAAGTCAATATGTCAGGTGATCTCATCAAAGAGAAGGTTGCGTACTTCCTTCCCGAGCTCTACCCTGCTTACGGAGCCTTTGGATTCTCAAATGGGTGGCTAGAGGCATTCAAGAATCGTCCCGCCATCAAGTACTATCGTCGCTTTGGGGAGTCTGAATCCGTCAACATGGCTCTGATTGAAAAAAGCTTGCCACATATTCGTTTAACTTTGGATCAATATGAGCGACGTGACATCTACAACATGGATGAAACTTGATTGTTTTACAAAATGCAGGTAAAAGCAGCATGACATTGTATGCTCACTGTCATACCATGGACTTACTTTCACTAACATATGACATCCCAACATGCAGATAATTCTTTGACCACAAAACAGCTTGAGGGACGCAAACAAAATAAGGAGCGTCTCACGCTCGCTGTGTGATGCAATGCTGATGGCTCGGACAAGCTTCCACTTCTTGTCATTGGCAAATACAAAACCCTCGCTATTTCAAAATCATCAACCGAAACAGATTTGGATGCAAGTATCGAAGCAATTCAAAGGCCTGGATGATACAAATCATCTTTCTCGAGGGTCTGAAAGAGTTTGATGCACGTATGGTAGGGCATTATGTTCTTTTGATTATGGACAACTGCATCGCACATATACAGTTAATGCAACTTGCATATATTGTTACGCTCCACAACATAAACGAATTCTATTTGCCATCAAACATGAGCTCGAAGATTCAGCCTTGCGACGCATGAATTATTAGAAGCCTCAAGGCTTAATATCAGCGCCGTTTCAATTGTCTCCTCATTCAACGTTTTCATGACAAGGTAGCAGATTCTAAGAAGATTGACGTCTTGGAGGCTATGCGCATTGCTTTTGCAACCTAGAGCATGGATGTGACGCTAGAAACAATCTGCAACCGCTTTAGCCATTGCTGAATTTGCACCACTGATGCTGATGTGACACCGGTCCCGTAACATCCGCTTATTGATCCTAAAGTGTCAAGGACCTCGAAGAGTAGGTATAAGAACTTTGGTAGCGAAACCCAATGGATTTTTGCAATCTCATCGACTACTCTACTGAGCGCGAAGTTGCTTACGTTTCGACTTAGGAGTAAATTGTGCAAGAACTTTGGTAGCGGAAACAATACCTCTCTACTAATGCCAAAAGATGAGATGTAGATCAACAAGAATAAAAAATAATTTCTTGTGAAAACAACTGAAGCACTACCATGTGCAAGTCTGTTGCAACGGTTCTGGATGCAACTAGACATCGTTAATCATGAGATGATTGTTACCATCCAGACAATCATCCAACATCAAGTACAAGACCAGCATTATGAAGTGTAGTAAGCTCCTTGAGAAACCAATCTTGGAGTATTTTTCCAAGGTTTAGCTACCCAAATGTAGAAAGCTTTGTAACAAATCTATTTATACTAGCATTATGAAGCGTAGTAACCTGGTTCAAAAGCCAATCTTGGAATATTTTTCTAAGGTTTAGCCACTCAAATGTAAAAATCTTTGAGCCAAATCTATTTATGCTACAATGATTATCAATATAAAAAAAATTCGGGCCTGGAGTATCAATTATTGAGTTTTGGAGATTATTAATTCTATGTATGTGGAATATCAATTATTAAGTTTTGGAGATTTCTAATTAAATGTATGGCCCCATACATTGGGACTCGACCTCACATGTTAATTATCTCAGGTTATTAATTTAATTTGTATAATTATCTCAGGTTATTAATTTAATTTGTATAACGTTTGACTCCGACAACGAACTAAAACCACATTTTCTCAAGTAACAAGAGGCTGGAAGCAAAAATGTGGACCAATCAACTTCGGCATGAAAAGGATACTTAAGAGTAGGTCTGAAGAACTATGAGGAATCTTTCACGTCGAGATCGTCCGATAACTCTTGTGGACGATTGTTATATCCTTCCAGGCTTCATCCGCAGAGAGCCTACGAAGATTTCAAAGACCATGTGACATGCTCATAACTGAGCCACATGAGACGGACTTGTCATCCACATACTAACTCTCCTTGAAAGATTCCATCTTAGTTTCAAAATTCTTACCGATTGGCAGTACTATGTTACAAAGCACATATGTGCATTCCTATTCGCACGACTATCCTCCTTGTTTACTTTTCCACAAAAAGTTTTGGAGTTCCCACCCTTCACTTTCTAAGGAAATCCCTAGACCTACATATAAGGATTGTTTTACCACGAATCTAAAACACAATCCTGGATGGTTGCAAATGCCGATGATCGCTTCTCAGAAATCTCATCTTCTAGCAGTGAACAAAGCCATGAGATCATGAGACGGGAGACAGGTTTCTAATATAGGTCCACAAAGGTTCATCAGGCAGCTTGAAGGTGTTCTCGATCCTCCAAGAGGTCTCCTCGGACATTTGCCCTGCAACACTAAGAAGGTGTTAGACAGAATCCAACTTTTGTGATCAACCCGCTCGGGAGACCTAGTCACTGACAGAGCCTGAAATACAATTGACGAAATCCTGACCGGTGACATCTGAAAACACATGGAAATCAGTAAAACGGAACCAGATGTAACGACAGTTCAGCACTCATTGTTTCTGCGACCAGCAAGGCAAAGCGTGTAAAATCAGGATGCAGCGCCCGAAAGAGGTGCACTGAGGAAATTCAGAACCGGGATCATCATCATCATCATCAACTACGAGAGACGAAGATGCGATAATGGGTTCCATAACTCTTGGCAGAGTCCGACACAAATTTCCTCATCCAAATTTTAAATCCGGGCGTTCAGAAACTAACCAGGTGAATGAACATCCTCCCGTATAGCTGCTGCATCCTATACTTTCTACATGTTGCAATTGCAACTCAAATATGGGCGTGAAAAAAGCTTCATTGGAAACATGAAGCAAATAGCTCACAGGCGCATATGGGTTCACCTGTGATCATAACAGCTGCGCAACACCGGATCAAACGAGTGTGAGCGCTAACATTACCACTTTCACGCAATGTCACTGTTCCATCCTCCATACAAAACCCTAGCTAGAATCCAAAGTTTTGTGAATTTTTTTGTTACATATGAGATTCACACAAGAATTAAATCTTTAATCTCCTTTCTAAAACTTCATTTCTCTGAACTAAATTGAATTATCTTTAAAGAGGTGGCAGAATTTCGAGCATCTGCAGTTCTTAATCTCCGTAAAAAACAAAGCATCGACGGTGACACTCCTGGAACGAAAGCTGGGTCCAGCGCCCGGTTTCTCCTCCAGTCAAATTTTGTCCACAAACTCTTGTTCTCACGCAATTCGAGCAAACAATTCATGTTGTCTGACATTGGCTAGTTACCAAAGCATGTGCCATCTTCGAATGGCCTTCTTACGGTTTTGATTTAGTACCTGAGATAAGATACTAGAGCTCTGCGGCCTTGGGCTTCACCCTCGCCTTCTCTGCATCAATAATCGAGCATATTAACCCAACCGTATTGTCGAGCATGCCTTCCGCATTGACTACCACGTAATCGAATTCTTCCATTCGTGTTAACTCCTCTCTGGCCGTGGCTACTCTCACGAGCATCTTGTCCATAGTTTCAGTCTTCCGCTCAATAAGTCTCCTTACTAATGCCACTTCGCTCTCAGCTACTAGGAAAATAAACACTGCTTCTGAGCCCAGAATTGCGCGTACGGTGGCTGCTCCTTGGACATCCACCCTCAAGACGACGTCCATACCCATGTTCATACACTCTCGCACCTGCTGCTTCGGAATTCCCTTATAATCTCCGTACACAATTGCGTGTTCTAGAAGCTCATGGTTCTCAATCATTTCCTGGAATTCCGTCCGGCTCATAAAAAAATAATCCACACCATCCACTTCGCCGGGCCTCATTGGTCTCGTCGTAGCGGTCACGACGAAGTGGATGTCCCCGCGCACATGCTGCAATTGCTTGATCACGGCGTCTTTTCCCACGCCACTCGGGCCGCTTATGACAATTACCAGAGGTTTGGGGCTGGGCGATTGTGGACCTTGACCGAGCGGGAACCCGAGGGCATCCTCCAGTTCGGCCATCATGGCTATTTGCGATGCGCTGCTCACGGCATTCTCACCTTTTACGTTCACTATGCGCGTGGGAGATGCAATGTTCCCTCCGCGAGGGAATTGAGTCCCGTCCGAACCATCGTCATTTTCCGCATCCCCATTTACCTGGCCAGAACTCGATTCAAATGAAAGATCCGCGGGACCTTCGGTGGTGACAACGACATTCGGTCTATACGTGCAACTCCCTCTGACCTTTACCACTCCGTGCCTCAATCCCGCGACGCGACAGAATTCAAGCCCATCCCTGCTCCACTGCTTCTTTATTACATGTTTTCTGTTACAACTTCCCAAGGGCTTCGCCCCGACAGCTGCTGGTGCAGGAGAAGCGGCCCAGGCTAAGCTACGCATTGTGCACACCGACGAATTTCTCTCGCTAAAACTAGAACAGGTGTTGTACAACTTTCTTTGCCACGGGGACGACGACCACGCGAATTGACAAGTGCTAGGATTTTTATGGGTCAAGATTCTGAGATTCGACGCCATAGCTAATCCTACAGAGGAACAAATGCTGACCTTGGAGGCGCAGAAACACACGTTGCCCATGGCGCGAACTCGGGCGCTACGGCGAGCCTCGCGAATTCGGGCCGCAAGCCGCAGGGGATGAGGCGGTGGATACCAATCAAGGCCTCGTTCCGTTCCGTCCGCCGTTCGACGGCACCGACGTGCTCGAGCCTCAAGCGCGCAACTCACCTTCCATCCGATCCGACCCGATCCAATCCAACAGAAGTGCAGCAGCAGCAGCAGCGAGCTCCAACCTCCAAACCCTGCACGCTTCGGCTTCCGTCTGTGGCTCCTGTCGCTTCCCCATTAAAAAGTACGGCCCTCCTTGTCTGAACCGAATGAAGCAGCAGATTCCAAAACGCAAATCCTGTCTCTCGGCTTCGCTCCCCTTCTCATCTCTCGCGCTCTCGCTCCTTCGGCTTCGCTCCGTTCCCCTCTTCCCCCTTCCCTCGTCCCCTCCTGCTCCCTCGCCAGGCTTCGCACCCAAAGGCAGTTACTCACCATCCGTACCCCCATCCTCCGTCTCCCCCAGCGTCCGTTAGATTCCGCATCTGAACGGCTGGGCCGCCCGCGATTATGCTCTTTCATGCGCACCTCTAACTGCTCGGACTCCCCCTCGCTCCTCTCGTCACCGAAGACGACTCTTTTCGCTCCCTCCGGTTCTGCCCCTGGCGAAGAAAAGGCCTTCGTCATCCGAAGGCTGATCGATTCATGGACTTCAAAATCCATGAATCGATCACTTTCAGCCGCATCCGCATGCTCCAAATGTGGGACTGTCTGAACAAGCACTTGCAAAATGTTACGAGGTGTAAGAGCTGCAATGTTTGGCTTTTCAACTAACTCGACCGATGGGAATATCACCATCTACATCCTTTCAGCTATTTGAGCTTTACCGGAAAGCACGACAAACATGAGCGCGAGCTATTACTAATGTACAGAAAAAATTTCTGAAGTTGAATATTGTAACTTATATATCTTATTTCAAAACATGGTTGTTATTTGAAACAAAATTTTCGCCATATTCATTCAATTTAAACTCCACATCCTATCATATTTCATATATATATATATATATATATAAAAACAGAGAAATTCATATTATCATGTATATTTTAATAAATTCTTTACAATAAATATTTCAATTGGAAATTTTCTCAATTGTTATTTACTGCCTGAAAAATTGTAAATATCTTGAAATGTAAACCAATCTTCCTATATACTAGTTTAGAAATAATTTATTGCATATCATTTCTTCATTACACGTAGATCTAAGCATAACTTTAAACATATTAATAGATATAATATTTATAAAGAATTTACAAAGATTTTTTTATATTAACATATTGAATCAACCATTGTTGTTGCTATTCAAAATTATTACTAGTTTTTAACTGTGTGTAAAAAACATTTTTACATTTTGCAACATATCAATGAATGTATAACCCAATTGTAACACTAAAGAATAAAAGAAGAAATCTCATTCAAAGATAAAACACAATTTTTGATGATAAAAGAGAAATAAAATATTCTACTTTTTCTTATGTAGATATTTATATATAAGATGAAATAAAATTTTTTATTTTTCATTCATTTAACCTTTAATATATTGATGACATGATGTAACAAACAAACAAACAATTTACATGTTATTGTCAATTAGCATAACAATCATATATAACACATGAATTTTTTAAGTGTCATTGTTAACTTACGTGCACTTAAATAAAGGGTAAGTGTATTAACTAGCACAATTACCCTTTATTTATAAAGCACTTAAATTTGTGTGATGATAAATTTAAAAATTTTACTATAAATCAAGTTTATTTTCAATTTAAGTAATATCTATTATAATTTTAACTAACAAAAAATGATTACAAATTGCTCTATTTTCATAGACATCCGCAATGGCATTGCATAACATATTAATCTAATATATTTTGTTTATAATATATTTATAGATGATATATTCAATATTTGAGATAATATTATCAATGAATGATATATACTGTAAATCAATCATATGATTAAATATATGCTAATGATTCATATGATTTTTTTGAATAAATTTTTTTTTGATATTGTGATGATAATTATTGAACATTTACAAATTTATCATAACAAAAAAATTGTCACGTGGAAATCAATCCAATAATATTGCTCTTGTACTTTTTAATATAAATAATTAATTTTTTATTCTGAAATTCTATATTAGATACAAAGTTCATTATAATAATATAAAAGATCACATTACAGTGAAATCAAATTATTTCATGATGCAAAAATACCAAGTATCAACGCTAATTAAAATCATTTAATCTTGAATATAAAATTTAAATATGAATATATTAAGTATATATTCTTAAAGAACTTTATAAAATTTATCAATATTAATCTTGATAGCAATTTTAATTATACAATAAGAATTATCAAACTTTTTCTAAACATTGTATTTGATATTTTATTTAATTATGTATCTTCTATAATATTTATTTTAAAGAATTTGACTAATTGTATTATTTTGGCTAAATTATCTGCAATTATATTTGAATTTTTTTGATATACTATAATCTATCATTAAAATGTCATTTTTTCTGATTTAAATAATTTTATAAAACATTGTGAATTTCAAAATTTATAAACACAAATTATGTTATGCTGAAATGCATGCATGAATATTTGAATAGCTTTTAATATTCAAAATTGTGTTACATAAGTAATTATAGCAAGAAATGTAGAAATTTTTCCTAAACTGGTTGTTATCTTAGTTTGAGGCTATAAAATAATGTTTGTTTAAAACTCTACTTCATATTCAAAGGCTTGTTGATTATATAGACTCCAAAAACGTAAACTTGAATCCGTATGTATGTCATATTTTTTTTTCTAAGAATTAAAAAATAAGAGCTTTTCTAACTTTCTTGTATTGTTAGATCATACGTAAATCTAAAACCAATTGCATGAATTTTTTGCCATCATTTTACAAATAGTGAAATAATTAACTAATATAATATATTGATGTGCATATATACAATTAGTAGCATTATATGCATCAAAAGGTTGAAAAGACAAAAATGTAGCATGTAGATCACCTATGATTATATAAAGACCACACTTTTTGAGCATCAAAACATACAAAGAGTTGAAATATGTAACTCATATTATTTTATAAATAAATGAGAAAAAATTGATTATTTAACAAAAATATATCTAGATTATTTACTCTTTTCAGAAAAAAATCCCCAAGAAGTTTCATTAACTTTTTTCAAGTTTATAAATTATCTTGATTTGAATAATTTTTCATTCATAGTAATGATTAGTTGATTTCTATGTCAAATTAGCAAAACAAGTTATTTTTGTTATTATGATCTTCAATCTGTATGACTATGACATCTCTAGCTACACAAGAGTTAAATTTAAATTAACATTGATTGTGTCTTGTTTAAGTGTAATGAAAAAACTTTGTGCTTCAAGAATCATGCATAAGAATATAACTTTGCATATTACACAACAGATTATTGCTAATTAGATTTGCATTTGACTATCTTTAAATAACACATATGTTCTTCTGGAAAACTATTACCTTGATATATAAAATTTATCTTCTTAATTTTACCTTTAACTTGGTTGATCTATTATCTAACATAAATTGTTGAGCCATTTTTCAAAAAACCTCATTATGATCTTTTGAACATTATGAATCTATCATGACTAAATTTAAATTTACAACATCAAACAACATTGCTTTAAATTTTTAAAAAAATTACTTGATGAGATTCCAACTGCACAAGTCTTGCTGTGAACCAAAACGTTTCATTTTATCCGATGAGAACCCTCCAACGGCACTTCATCCCACTGTCACCCATGTTGTCATATAAGTTCTTGTAAAGTGTGTGTGATCTTTGTTGTAATAGTTGCACACCTTGGCGGAAAGTCAGATGAGATAAGTGTTTGAGATTTATCATGAATACGCAACTAAATAACAGCTTTTGATGTTGGTGAGAGAAATTGGAAATCTGTATATTGGCTAAATTTTCCTGAATGTCAATCTACATCATGCAAGAGCTCAATTTCTCACGGCCAAGAATGGCTTTATAGTTATAAAATATGGGCCTTATTTACTTACATTTCTCTCCATTTTCTACTAAAACTCTTGGCCGAAGTCACGTTCGCTGCATATTTTGATAAGTTAAAGTATTGCTTTGAGTACCTCAATGTGACTCGTTGGTTGTTCCTAGTTGTCATCAAGGACTAACTGAATTTTGGAGGAAGTCTCTTTTCTTCAACAAAGAGATGCAATGGTTTTTCTAACACACAAACCAAGCAATTACATGAACTTGTATGGGAACATGGACGACGGTGGGTGAACTGGAAAGATGGTGTCTAAGTTGAGTAAGATGAAACATTTTGGATCCCAGCAAGACTTGTGCGTTTTGCTGGAATCTTATCAAGTAACTTTTTCTTTAAATAAAAATAAAAACAGTAGTTGAGTAGATCAACATGTCATGTATTTGAAAATGGATCATAAGGAAAAGCATTATTCAATACTGATACACAGAGTTTGAAAAAAAAGAAATAAGTAAAATTTTAGAATTGTTTCAAAAAGATAAAATGTTAAGAACATCATAGGAAAATGTAATTCATATATCAATGACTTAAAAATATCACTATATCCACATGGATCAATTACATATCATTTTCAACTAATATATTCAAATTTTCATCTAATTAATAAAATCCTCATATGATTTTTATGCACATCTCAATATTTTTCAATTACAGCGTATTTATTTTATTTGAAAATTATTTTTTTAGTTTAAGCTGATGAAAGATGGTTAATGAATTGAATTTTTTCTTAAATTTAAATTTAAAATTAAATTTTTTTAAAATTTTTGATACTAATAATAATAAACTAATAACTCGCTGTGATTAATAAAAAATAAAAATAAAAACTAAATTAACCTATTAGAAATTTACTGAATCTAAAAATTTGACAAAGACAACATTTAACAATCAAAAGAATTTGTTTCAAACTTAGGACATATAAATGTATTACATGCAAAAAGATAAAATTTAATATGTTCAAGATAGTTTTTGACTTTGTTTGACAAGATCAAAGTTTGTTTTCAATCTTTTCATTCAAAATTTGGAAAATATATTATCATGTACTGGAAATTTGAACCTTTGAAAAAGATAAAGGAAAAGAATGTGATTAGCTTTAACGTCCAATGTGGATTGTTGCACTATATTGCATGGATTAATGATCATCATATTGTAATCTGGAAAAAAAATATTGGTGAATTTATTTTCAGATGACAGCAGAGGTTTATGTATGTTAAACAATGATTAAGTCTATAAATATCATAGAAATTTTGTCACAGAAAAATACGAACTTTTCTAACACGTATCTTAATCCGAATATTATATTTATTTGATTAAATTTAATTTTTTTTGAAAAATAATTGAGTATCAGATTATTATTGGTTATATAATGTCCAAAATTTAGGTAAAAATTCAAACTGTCAAATAAGGAACATCTACAAATCTATTCAACATACATGCAAACAATGCAAATTAGAAGTTTTCAATCCCTATTTTGAAGTGCCAATATGCCTTTAAAAATATTTAATATTCCGGTAGGTGAATTTTGTCCAAAAAAGTATTCAATACATCTGATATGATATTTCTTTCATCAAATCAATCAATCATAAAATAAATATAATTAATGAGTTTTAAATTATGATATTTAGTCCTTATAAAAAAACACAATCTAGTAACATGTCTACACATTTAAAAAATTAGTTTAAGTATGATGTCACTTAAAGATTAAAAGGCTAAAACATTTAAAATATAGAACTAAAGTTTGACTAACTCCATATAAATTATAGTTAAAAAGCTTACATATATATTTCATATTTATCAATCTAATCTAGCAGTTGATTTTTTTTACTAAGAGATAATACAAATGAGATAATAATTTCATCTCACATTTTAAAGTAATATTTTTACATCTAAATTTTTGTATCAAATTATAAATATCATAGCATAAAAAAAATTAAATTAAAATCAATTCACTAATTTTTATCAGAAATTCTTAACATTATAACTTGCTATAATAAATAGCTTTCAATATTCCATGGTGATCAACACCATTTTTTTCAATCAAATCTAGGTGATAAAAAATAGATTTTTTTTGATTGCGTTTACTACCCCTACATATTCAGCTTCCATATAATACTAAGTTGTGCAATTTTGGAAAATAAATATTCAACTAATGCATCAATTTTCATATTTAAAAATATATTGAATTGTAGTTTTGCTCTTGTCATGATATTGTTCATAGTCAACATCGAAGTAACTTAGTAAATATTTGGCATTATGTAATAAGCCATCAAACAGAAAATCATTTTCTTTAATACTTTTAGGGAATTATTAAATACACCACACTTTTTACTAAATACATCACACACACCGTGCAGTCCCCATCCGTGCGGTCCTCGCTTGCGCGAGGACTGCACGAACAGAGTCCATTGCCTGCTACTCGCGCACGTGCGGGAGAGCGGAGGAATAATCTCGTCGGACAAGTGACTCCCCACGAGGGAGCCCCACACACCGCAGACCACACCACACCACACCGGCACACCTGCGACACGATCATACTGCGGTGCGTGCACAAAAATCATCTCTCACGCAGACGCATTTGCGTGCAGTGTGGTGCGGGGCTGCTTAGCTGGTGGTGGTGTGATCTGCAATGTGTGGTGTATTTAGAAAAAAAATGTGGTGTATTTAACAATTCCCTACTTTTAAGTTATCTAAGAATTTATTTCCATTGCAGTTATTTTGAATTTGACGTGTATTGTCTCACCTTATTCACAACCAAATCAATATCCAATCTTGGACATATCATCAAATATTGAGTTTGCATATAGCTTTTTCATAGATAAATGATGACATATTTTTCTTTTCAATGATATCATTTTGACATTGAGCTGCAAAAAGTTTGCATTGACTCCAGATGGAATTTTTACTCTTTTAGAATTTTTCATGTTCAATCTGTCAAACACACATTGTATGTACTTGGCTTGATTTAATTTCAATTTTTTCTTTTATATTTTTTTATAAAAAAACATCCAGAATAATCTTTTGGACTTTAACAAATCCTTCATGTTAAATATAAACTTTAGTTATTTTTTGCATCTATTGTTGTCAAAATAAGCATGTCTTACAAAGAAATTACCCTTTGCCAAAATAAGCATGTCATTCATATCTAATATTAAAATAACGGAAATGATGATATAATTATTCATCTTCTTCATGCATACACATAAATCATACACACTATGTGATTTTTTTTTCCTTGTTGTCAAAGAAAATCATACTCCTTTTTCAGTTTGTTATGTTTAATCTATCAAGCCCACGTTGAACATATTTATTGAAAGCTAAAAATAATCATCAATTTCTAATGAAAAAGTAATGAATAATCACATGTATTTGATGATATGCATTAGTATTTTAAACCTACTCCGCCCTTGGGACCAAAGTACTCTTCCCAACGGGGAGGGAGGCCGTCGGCCTCAGGGTCGGTGCTTTTCCTTCAACAACCGTAGTTAAATTTTATGACTGAGTTCATGTTCCGAGGAGCACCGCCACTCTCTCTCTGGTGGGAGATTCCCGAACCGTCGCAATGTAAGAGTCCAGGCCCTTTGATAGGGTTCGGATTCTAGGCTGCGGGTCCCTGTCACGGGGATTCGTTTCCGTTCCGTGGCAGGATGTGAAACGTCTCCCGTTGGAGACGGAGAGTCGGCGTGTCCGCCCTTTGAGCAAAAAAGAAAAAACTTACGCTATGAGATATGAGACTAATCTAACTAGGAATACGATGAGTATGTACATGCTGAATATACAAAAGATGCATCAACAAATTGTGATATGGATTATAAAATATTTGAAGAATATTCAAAATTTTGACTTTTTGTTTGATGGCTTATTAGACAATTTTAATTCTTTCTTAGATTACTTTGATATTGATTGTGTACAAAAATTAGACAAGAGTAAATTTTGAACTAAATATGATTTTACATGTGAGAATGGAAAACTATTTAGCAAGATTGCATAGCTTTATCGACAATAAAACTTGAATATGAAGTTGCAGCAGAATAAGCTGGAGATGGAGATCACAAAGGATTAATAATAGGATGGAGATGAAAAGCATATTGTCAATCTTCATTATAATTTTTACAATATATGAAATTTTGCTTTAAATCACATGATGGATAAGACATTAAAACATATCAATGTCAAGTATGAATTGATGAAAGATACAATTTGATTGGACTTTTGAGCTAGCCAAGATTAAAGTCAAACTCCTTCCATTTATTGGACAAAAACAGATAGATTTTACCAAAAACTATATTATTATTTTAAATATATTTACATTATATTGTTTGGCTACGGATTAGTTTGAGTTAGTTTCAGTTTAAATACGTATACAATAAATATTTCTTTCTAGTTTTTCTTGCAAAATAATTTGTATAGCTTATGGAGATTAGGGTCTCCAAGATATGAGATAGAAGGAGATTATTATGAGTTAATTCAAGCAATGACTTAATTCAACATAGTTTAACCTTAATTAACTTAAACTTGTTAGACTATCAATTCATAAGAAAGTTCATAGAAGCTGTAAGTGGCACTTTTTAGAGCTATTCTCAAAAAAGAGTTTGATCTCTTTCAGTGGATGTAGCCCATAGTGATGAATCACATATGCGCAATGTCCACTAGATATGAAAGTTAAGTTTTTTTGTGAATTCTTTGAAGAAAAAAACTTGAACACACCATTCAAGTTTTTAAACAATTTTTGATATCAAAATTAATAATTTGATATCATGTTTTAAAATACATTGTATGTGCAAAGTATTAACATACTAATTTATCTAGATCTTGTCGCCAATGATCATTGAAATTTATGATTTGAATTACATAATAGAACATATATGAGCAATGTAAGAAAGCATTATATAAGTATTGCATCTTATCACCTTTTCTTAAGACATGCAAACATTTCACAAAATCTCTTAGAAGTAAGCATGTAATTATTGTTGTTCAATTCTTGTTGTTCTTTTATGATTTGGGTTATATCACAGAGCATGTATGAGCAATGAAAGTGAGCATTATATAAATATTGCATCTTATCACCTTCCTTAAGAAGTGCAAACATTTCACAAAATCTCTTAGAGCTAAGCATGTATTTTTTGTAGTTCAATTCTTGTTGTTCTTTTATGATTTGAGTTATATCACAGAGCATGTATAAGCAATGAAAGTGAGCATTATATAACTATTGCATCTTATCAACTTTGCTTAAGACATGCAAACATTTCACAAGATATCTTTGAGCTTAAAATGTAGTCATTCTATCTGAATTCTTGTTGTTCTTTTACCTAGCTTTTACCTTTTTTACATTGTAATTCAGATAACAAGCAACTAGAGGAGTCCAGTTCAAGCGTAAGCCTTTGCAGGCTAATACCAGTTTGAAAAATCATTTCACAAGTACCATAAAGGTTGTGTACTTTCAACGGTAGAGGAATAAATTCAAAAGTATGTCAAATTTTACTACATAATAAAAGTTGCACCTTTGTCATACATCATGTAGAATATAAAAAAGAAACAATATTTTTTGATTCAATATTGTAGATGTATGATTCTTCATAGAGTTAAATCTTTCTCTTGGATTCAACATGACAATGATCAGAAAAATCAGTCAATAGTTTTCAAAACATCTCATTTGTCTAAAAAAATCTAAATCCTAAATCATCTTCCACTTCTTTTGCTAGCTGAACAAATCAATTAAAAATTTTTGCGCACAATTTTTATTTTGTATAACTAAAATTAAAAACATCATAATTTGCATAATTTCAAAATGCTATATCTCAATCCATTCTTCACTGATATATAGATTGTATTAGTCAAGAATTGTACTAAAGTCTACAATTATACAAAGTTTCAATATCTACCAACATATACAAAACCTTAATCAACTCTGTACAAATATTTTCCAAAGCTAATTTTTGATATGTGTCAAAATCTTTTAAATTGTGACAATCATACCTTTGGCTAAAGTTATGATTTAGAACTGAAATAAAAGCTAAAACATCTCTTTTTCCACTTCATGATTAATAAGAATTTTGAAATATATTTTCACTACAAAATTTGCGGTCTCCAAATTCATTATTTTTTAAGAATGACATGTGTATGTACACAAATTGTTTTAAATGACTTCTAAGCTATCATACAAGATCATTGTATACGCCAAAGATACAATACTCTCAAACATGCTATCTCCTCTTTTGTTTCATAATGTCAACATCATATGACCTTTACTATCATCTTCTTCTGAGAAAAAATTGAATGACAAACTGTTTGCTTTCTATATTGAAGTTTCTACAACAAAATCAAAAATGTGATCTCCAAGCTTATCGTCACTCCAAAGGTTTTTTTATAACTCATTGTGATTATAAAAGACAAGGATCTGTCAATTTATTTCAATATTTCTATGTTTCAAACATACTGTTACATAATTTCTCCACTCATCATTCAAATACAATCATTCATTGACACTCCAAGATGATAATGAAAATTAATTTTCTAATGATGACACAATATCTCACAAAATGAATTTTCAAATTTGCTTGAAAGTCTATTCAATAATTTTGTATGTATAATACTTTAAAAATACCAAAAGAAATGTGATATTTAGATTCAATTTACTTTTACTAACATAAACCTTGTAGATGTGACTAATTATTATTATGTAACAACATGCCATTGGTTAACATAAATCTTTCAGTAGTTTTGTTATTCCTAGGTTGAGATGGCAATATGATTATTGGGATCTTGAAACTTATAAAACTTTCAATTGCCACTATGTCAACTTTAGACTTAATCTAATCAATGAAAATGATATTACTTAGTCTAATCAATCAAAAGTAAGATGTAGTCAAAGTCTTTTTTTCTTAGAATCCAGATTAAAATGAGAAATAATGTAGTATTATTCAGCCAAAACTTCTGAAGTATTCTAATTATTTTGCCAAGACAAGATTTCATAGCTAGATTTGGTGTTAACTAGCTAAACTTAATCAAAGTTAAACTAATGATGATGAACTTTTTGGATAATTCTAATAACAACTCACACATACAACTATCGATTTTATAGCTCTTTTTGATAGAAGAATCAATCTAACGTTGACATATGAAAGAATCAACTAAAGTTAATATTTAAAATAAAGGATTTGGAAAAATTTGAGATGATATTAAAAATGTATATTCATAGAAAATTTGATGAAAAAGAAACTATGATTGAGTCAAGACAAGTTTGTTCATCATATGTTTGACAAATTTAACACAACATTTAACATAACATGAATATGTAGTACTTTAGTAGCAACCTTCAAACTTTTTGCAACTCTATGTACAACCAATGTCATTGACAAATAAAAGAAGTCATGAATTTTAATCAGTGACAAAGCTATAAACAGTCTCATGTATTTGATGATATCCACAAAGCTTGATATTATTCTAGCAATAAACAAGATGAGCAGGTACATATAAAATCCAAGAAATGTGCATTGGAAAAAAATAAAATGGATTTTTTTGATCTGAATAATACTAAGAGTTATGGTTTATTGTTTGATGAATTAGTAAACAATGCCAAATCTTTGCTAGTCTACATTGCTATTGACTATGGAAAAAATTTAGACAAGAGATAATCTACAACTATGTATAAGTTTACAGTTGGTGGTGAATGCATTAGTTGGAGATCTATCTTGGAGAAGTGCGTAGCTCAGTCTACTGAGACTGAGTATGTAGTAGCATCAAAAGCAAAAAATGAAGCTATTTGGTTGAATAGTTTTATGCTTAGATGAAATTAAAACATTAGGTTGTCAATCTTCATCACTATGATAGCCAAAGCGCGATACATCTTGCTGCAAATCAAATGACGGACAAAAGATGCAACATATTGATATTATTTATCACTTCATCAAACATGCAATTTTGAATAAAAGTAATGAGTTAGTCAAGATTAACAAAAATTCAATCTTGGTGATACATTGACCAAAATTATATTTTGGACACATTGTGATACTATGTAGGTTTTGCATGAGAGGCACAAACAAAGTTCAGTAGCAACTTTTGGTATCTATGTATTTTCTCATTCTATTTTGTTTTGGACACGATTTAGTTCAAGTTAGCTTTGGTGCAAAGAGTGACCTATATATTCTGTTTTGGCCTCGGTTTAGGTCAAGTTAGCTTTGGTGTAAAGAGGGGCTTACGTTAGATTTTGTTCTAGAAATTCCTGCAAAGTAATCATAAAGATTATGGAGATTAATGTTCCCATTACATGAGTTAAGAGTAAGATTAATAATGAAAACTCAAATCTTGGATAAAACTATCCCATGGTTTGATACCACTTTCCGAAGACAAGAAGTAAGATTTGTGCATGTAGTATACAGAGTTGATTATTGTAGCGCGTCAAGAAAAAACCAATAATTTTTTACAATTCAAGATGTTTATGGATCCACGCAAAGCAACATTGCAATATTGATCAACCAATGTTTTTTCTTGAAAAAAATTACAAAACATCTCAATTCAAATTTTTAACATGTTAACGTGAAGCGCATCTTTGGAACATAAATTCTTCTCATTTGTATTTGTTAATTCAAAACTTTGCAATAGTCTATTACTTGAGAAACTTGAAAATATATGTTCATTAAGACAAACTTTCAAGCTTTCTTAGAGAATAAAAGTAGCATAGAATTATTTGACGTTGATGTAATTTTTGATTTTGATAGCGATATAACTTAGATGATTCGATGATTTAGAATTTTCAATAATTTCCACTTAATTGTTGCAAACGATGTAAAATTTTGTAAGATTGTCGATCCACATCTTAGTTGAAATCATGTTAACAATCTCAATTTCCAAATTTTTTTATTCAATCTACTGAAATTGAAATTGAAATTGAAATCAATTTTGGATTCAATTTGTTAATGTGAGTTTACGATAAACTTTTCCAGTAGCATAGAATTATTTGACGTTGATGTAATTTTTGATTTTGATAGCGATGATAACGTAGATGATTCGATGATTTAGAATTTTCAGTAGTTTCCACTTACCTGTTGCAAACAATTTAAAATTTTGTAAGATTGTCGATCAACATCTGAGTTGAAATCATGTTAACAATCTCAATTTCCAAATTTTTTAATTCAATCTACTGAAATTGGAATTGAATTTGAAATCAATTTTGGATTCAATTTGTTGATTTTGAGTTTACTGTAAACTCTCTATACTGCATGTAAGGTCATAATTTCAATCAAATTGATATTACGATAAACTTTTCATATTATGCTTAAGGTTATAATTTTAATGGGAATTGATATAAAGGTCAATTTTTGATTCAATTTGTCAATTTTGGATTTACTGTAAACTTTCTATACTGCATGTAAGGTCATAATTTCAATCAAATTGATATGAAGGTCAGGTTTTGGTTCAATTTGTTGATTTTGAGTTTACTGTAAGCTCTTTATATCTGATAAGACTTACTACGTGCGATTTCCTTCAACTTTGCTAATCGATGATAACCATACGAATTGAAGATGAATGTCTAAAGCATGTACAATAAGTATACTTGATATGGTTTAAATTGATTGCTGCATTATTTGCGGAGCTGTGAAACAAGATGAATGATAGATTTTGGATCTAACACATTAAGTCAGTAACAATGACACGTACGTATAGTTGAAAGATGTGAAGAATATTGAATTGAATTAGAAATAAATTGTAGGTATCACTTTTTTCCAAGTACATGAATGAATGATGACTAAAGAAAACAAGAAGAACCTTGGTGAAAATAGAGCCTGAAGGTTGTGAAAAGCCACTCACTCACTCAAAGACTTACTAGTTCACCTACAAATCAACCTCAATGTATAATCTCCGGACTGACTCCCACATATGTTTACCTCAGATGGCTTTGCAATAGCTCATCATGATTCTAGAAAGCTACGATTGTTACTCATAATTATATTTCAAACACCATTTCACACATTCACTCAATTCATCATCCAAATTTACACATATAGACATTCAAAGATGTTGAAAAACGTCACTATTTCATATATGAAAGAACTCTTTACACATGAATTCTCCATACTTGCTTGAGAGTTTATTTCCTACCTCTCTAGATATATTACTTAAGAAGTTAACATTGTAACAAATGATAAAGTTGTTTCCCATCAGGCACGAGAGAACACAAAGTGAATATCTCTCTCTTGAAGATGTGGTTCGAGGTGAATGACCAGATGAGTAAAGTTGTTTTCCATCAGGCACGAGAGAACACACTGTGAATATCTCTTTCTTGAGAATGTGGTATCAGGTGCGACAATGATAAATAACATCTAACATAAAAATTTACTCTATAATTTTAGTTGATAGCCTGTTGATTAAAACCATGGTTGAATTTGGGATTTTTCACATTTTATTAAAAGCCCGAATTTGCTTTTAAGAAGAATCGGGTTTTTTCCACTCGTGCTATGAAGTGCTTGCTCCTGCAGTGAGCTTCACGGTGACATGAGAGGTAAAGGAATTCATTCGGTTGCGTCAGTAACCGAATTTGAATGTGATTGGTGCAATAAGAGTACAAACTAAAGGGCCGAGACTGCAACGGCAGGAGCAAGTAAAGAAATGGAGAGAGCATCATTGGGAGGAGTCGAAGTTCAAGGAGAATACTTTGCAGGTTTTAGTTCCACCAGTACCATAAAGGTTGTGTAAGTTCAACGGGACAGTAAGAAATCCGAAAGTCTGTCAATTTTATCAGGTTATGAAAGTTGCGCCTTTGTCATATGTCATGTACTTCATGAAACAGAAGAATATCATTTAGTTATATGTTGTCATTATATGACTCTTCTTTCACGTG
The DNA here is from genome assembly GCA_037833965.1 of Marchantia polymorpha subsp. ruderalis. Lineage (NCBI taxonomy): Eukaryota > Viridiplantae > Streptophyta > Marchantiopsida > Marchantiales > Marchantiaceae > Marchantia > Marchantia polymorpha. The sequence goes on from AP031351.1 coordinate 123,696, forward strand.
GTTCAATATAGCAAGGATCAGAACATTCAGACACTAATTTTCGAAAGTTCGGGTTAGGTTACAATATCACTAAACGACCTTCCCCTGCTATTGCTAGCTGAGCAACTAACGACGTACCATAGGGTATATATTTTATATTTAGATGGAGGCAGGGGTCGTTACGATGTCATAGAACCCTTCTAGACCTTGCCGGCACAAAGACTGGACGGATTGATGAGATTCAGTCGACAGTTGACGCTTTCCGAACATCGATATCCCGTTCTTCGGCTCCGTTCGCGTCCATCCACAGGTCCGTGAGTCGGTGCCACGGTGGCTGCCAGCGCGGTACACGCCATGACGATGTAATTGCTGCTGGAGAAGAGAATGTCGGGGCTCGAAGGAGGCCCCGAAGGCTCGAAGCGACACCCGCAATCATGCATTGGCTCTGCCCACGGCACGTGTACGAAGGCCGGTCCGGGGGTCCGCTGGTGGAGCTGCTGTCCATTAGGGTTCGGAAGTTCGGGACCACGAAACGACATGAAGTGCGAGCACAGCGGCCACGTCGGCTGCCAAAGCGCGTGCGAGACACGGAGGCAAATCGCGGGAAGGGAGTGGAGGGGGCGGAAGAAGGGGTAAGGTGGGGGAGAGATCGTTTCCCACCTGGTCGAGAGATTCGCGCATCAAAACGAGCAACGGTCGCTCGTCCCAGTTCGAGGCGAGACGACCAGATGCACCTGACTTCTGGTTCCGCGTCCAAACACACACACACACTACGTTCAACTGCTACTGTACAGCGTGAGATCGGTATCCACGGAAGCGTTTGACCGAAACGGATCTGATCGCCGCGTTCTGAGGAGGAGGAGGAGGTGGAGAAGATTCGGCTGTCAGACATATTTGCATTCCGACACTTTTCGGCTCTTTGGGCTCGTTGTCCTTACGGTGATCAGTGGACCTGACCTGGCCTGCCGGAGGGAGAAGGAATCCTCTTTACTCGTCGGATTGACTAACAGTTACCTTTCTACTTAATGGACGTGGTCTGCTAGGTTTAGTAAGAGGTCACGCTCTTTCCGACTTGCATTGAGGGGAGAGGTTCCAGCCCTGGCTTGCTCCCAGCATTCCACTGACGGACGACGTCACGATGACATACGAACGGAGGATGACGGTTGGTGACACCGGTTTCTGTCTCCAGGGACTGTCTCGTACACTCGTTGTTGCTGATCTGTACTCACTTATTCAAAAGTCGCTGCTGACTTTTGCCTTTTTCCACCTTCTCGCAGTTTCCCAGCTCCAGTTCTAATCCTGGATGAAGAAAATTAGATCAAACCCGTACAGAGCCCAATTATTTTACTCTAAAATCATTAACAAACTAAATCTCAGACGCAAACTAAGGTTTAGAGTATGAGTGCCTGCACCCGGTGCGGATTGTCATTCACCTTTGGTACTCAAAGGAAGACTAAATGATACACTGGAGCTATCCATCGGTTCATGATATAAATAGCGCGACGCTTTGACACAAAGTGCCGTAATGTCTCCATAGATATATCTAGAAACTCCCACCTCTCCCCATCCCTGTAAAGGTTTAAGAGACCTACTGGAGCCATTGCTCTAAACTGACCAGGTGATACTTGTCCTTCGCTCCAAGAAGTTCGATCTAATGCACTCCCAACCTTGGGACAGATCACGTATTTGACGAATGTCAAAATGACTATTTATAGCTCAAGAATTTAGCTGCACGCACAGATTGTGAAAAGTGACTGTAAAACGTTAAAGATGACCCCCATGACCTTCGTCGGGACAATTGATGTTCAAAAGAGTAAAACTTGCCCTCACCATTATTATACAAATTAATAATCGATAGTTACCTTTTACATCTGTAGGAACAGCGGAACAACTTGTACCTTTCCAGTGATAACCAAAATGATCCACTCATACTTGTGAGGCAAGGATGACTGTCACGGTCGACGTCCAACAACGACACGTAGCGGACAGTTTCGTCAGCAGCGCTGTACCGGTGAGACGTGGGGTTATAAATCCAAACAAATATCCACATCCCTTTTGACATGAAATAAGTGATAGGCCTGGCACAAACCAGGGCGAACCCAGAGATCTTGACACGACGCATACGGAAAGTATGACTCATACTTTCCGTATAAAAAGCTAAACAAGAGTAAACTTCGCGTCCGACAGTCTGCCGACCACTGACCAGGTGTCCCCACTGAGAACATAGGACATTAAATAATATATGAAGTCATTAGAAGCAGTGTCGCCACTCACCTCGTCCCACGAATTCGGACAGTTAAGAGATCTGCTCGTGTTGCAAAGAGAGTCGTGCTAAGTTCACTTCATGTGCATATTTTCACCAATGTCAGTGATGATGGGGCTACAAGCACTGCATCAAAACCCAGCAACAATGAACGTGATTTCCGCACTAGGCATTCGTCAAAAAGTTTCTCTTTCGTCGGGTTTCTTACTGCGGTTCAAACAATTCGCAGACCGTGAACACGAGATGTGGACTTACTTCATTGACTTCCACTATCAGTTCACTGTTAGACTAAAGTTTGCTCAACACTAGACTACAGCTGACGCTCACAAGACACAGCCATCACATGAGGTCACAAACACAAAAGCTTAGTTGAGAGTTCAGTCTGCGATATTATACCGACTACTCAGCAAAAAATGGCCAACTTTAAAGCTCGGAGAATGCCCAAGTAATAGACAGTATGCACAAGCGACCTATCTGTCAGAGACAAATGCCAATCTGAAACACTCCGGATGAGAACCGTCGACTGCACCAAAGGTAACCGACATGTAATCACACAATCGGGGCGAAGTACAACCTCCATCTAGACAACATCGAGCCCCGAACTTCTAACATATGAAAAGTTCACCGTACTTACACTGGTGAAAAATATACAGGTATATATATATGGTTCCATCGTTCCTTACAGAACCCTGCAAGTCAAGTAAAAAGAAATCCCCAGTTTCACTGACAACTAACTCGTAACTGATACGATCAGTATGCATGGTACATCCACTAAAAAACACGACGATTTGTTCAAAAACATGTGGAAAGGACGCGGACATGGACAAACACGTCTAGAGTATACCATAGTCGTTCCACCTTGAAACATCTCCTTGCAAAGAAGAATTTATCACAACAACCTGCTCTGTCCAATAGATTACGAAACCTCCGGAAAATCCTGTTACGCCATGTAGGATTGACCAAGTGGCATGCCGGGTTCAGTTGAATCTCACAGATATCCTGACCGCTGTCATAAATGACCGGTAAAAAAACATCATCACTGCTATACATTGCAAGGGATGGAAAAAGACCAATTAAATCACAACATAAACCTGAACTTTCGACGAGATAAATTGAGACGATCTACAGAACACAAGGAAATGAATGGAAAGGCTTTATTACATCCAGGCCTTTCGTGGCTGAGAACTCTTACAAAACTTCCTGGCGATGGAAAGGAGAACCCTTATCTGAACTGCTTGTGCTTGAAGGGCAACCTCCTCTTGTGAAAAAACCCTTGAAAATTACAACCCCCAACTTAGGTATATTTTAAATTTACAACGAACTGTTGATAGAGTCCCACTGCTCTCTTCTTACACTACTTCAGCTCCAGTACACAGTATTCCTTGGCAGAGATGTCGATTTAGAAAAAAAAAACTAGTAAGTACATCTCTCGACCAGACTTGAGAAAGAGGATCTGCAGGATCCATTCAGGGATTTCAAGCACATCCAACACAGCTCAGTCTCCTTGTCCCCATGCTTATTCATTCTTCAAAACTGAAATAAGAAATACCTTTCCTTCCGAATCATCCTCTCAGCCTGTACCTGCACCCTACCGTGGACGAAATGCTGTACACTCAGCTGACTCAAAGGGATTCATTCTTTGACAACTTCCCTGCACGACTCCCTCTTCTGTGTATCTCGAGCCATCCTAAACTCAGCAGCTAATGTACTGCTGAAAAACGGCCATTGCTTGCCACAATCTTTACCTTTTCTGCAATTCTAAGCCAACTTTTAAATGGGACCCAACGCTAGAGTAATCACTCCAAGGTGGATGGTTTCTGTTCCTTCACTAATTTATCGTCAACTATCGTTTCATTTGCTACGACAATATCTTTAGATTCTTCCGGCGTTTGAAGATCTCCACTTTTGTTATCAGAAGCAGCTACAGTCTCTTCCTTGGTTTCTGAAGAAGAAGATTTAGAAGATGATTTTTTCTGTAAGCTTGCCGTTGACGCTCCCTCGACTGCGGGGGAGCAGGAGCTCACGACTGCCTCAGCTGATCCACCCCCCTTGCCATGAGAATTGTCTTCCACAACAGTTTCGGCAGGTTTTTCCAACTTGGGTGCCTTAGGTTGCTGCAGCTGCATAGATTCAGCCGGTGTTGGTTGTAAAAGTTGAGGTCGACCCTGCTCTGATCGTGTTTGTTCGGGTTCATTCCCAGCTCGCCCACCTCCCTGAGATCAGGCAAATGATCAGATCTGAGTCAGAGACTCTCTTTATTCATTAATTACTAAAGAGGCGGCTTAGAGAGACACTGCACATGTAAGCAACTCGGTGCCGTAAGATTGCACAACGGCGACGCAAAAACACTTGCGTTTCCACAAATCAAAGAATGAACCCATAAATTCTGCACTCTCTAAGGTAGAAAGCACCTTAGTGAGTGCAGAACATGATGCATAGGCCAGTCCTGAACCATTAAAAAAGTCCTGGAGGAAGCGGAATTCCTGGAAGAGGAAGGACCTATGTAATTTGCAGTAAGAAGACTATTGTCATGCACAGAATCTACAAACACATAGAAAACTTTCAACATGGATTCGCCAAAGGCACAGACATTCTTGGATTCTTAGATCAATTTCGGTGGCGAGTGGAACTGTCATATCCTTTTCGATGTGCGTGTGACAGTAAAAAGAAGGGAGGGGCTAGTTATCCCACAGTTTGGGCTAATTATCCCTCGCCCTAGGCTAATGTGCACTGCTTCTCCCCTTACCCTGAGCCCGCGCGAAGATTATATCAAGGAGCTCTAGTAAACATAGGGATAGCTCTGACCAATCACAGAGCTCTGTTCAGTAAGGTGAGGGATAATTAGCCCAAACTTATGGATAACTAGCCCCTCCCTAAAAAGAAATGTGACAAGAAGTTGCTACATTATTAGTAATACCTGTTGCCGTTGCAATTCACGAAGCTGTTGTGCCTGCTGCCTTGCTCGCTTCTCCTGCATTGCTCTCTGACGGCTTTCGTAGAACTGAAAGTCATCCAGGATTGAAGTTTTCGAAGCGTAACTCTTAAAAATATTCAGCATCTCCACACCTTGCTCGAATTTCACCTGGATAATGAGATAAAGATCAGAGCCCGTATACGACCAACATTTCAATTAGAAGGGACACCTCTTAACAACCAATGTATGGTACCAGAGTTACGAATCAATCAATCAATGTATGCCACAAGTGAAGTACCTCTTGAGTGTCTCGGCTGTTGGTCACAGGCTTGTTATCATTGTTTTCAAGAATGATATGACGGAATTGGCAGTTTGGAATGTCTTTGATAATATGCCACTTCACAGGAAAACGACCATTCCACTTATCTTGCTGCCAATAGTCCACACTTTTATTGAAATCAACAGGGCCCGTCATTTCGGCCACACCACAGAACTGTCCACTAGCATTGACCTGCACACATGCAAAGTAGATCCAATTCCAGCTGAGCAACTACTTACATATCTTCAATTCCAAGCTTTAGTGAACTTGCTCAACAGAACCACTTCAATCGACAAGCCGACTCAATAGAAGTCAGGCTTGTCCCATACAGAACATATTGCTAGACACACAAAGCTTCCTGTGAGATACAACAGTTAAAGACTTACTGAGAAAAAGAAGAAGACAGGACATGGCCCTTGTCTTGTCTGTGCGTCTTGATAAGCTCCCTCCAGTCTTTTATTGCCATTGGGAGTACTCGCCCACACGTTGTACTTGATACTTTTGTGCACGTCGTCCTCACTATACGACTTGATGACAAAAAACTTCGCTTGATCATATTTGGTTTGAAAGTCAGGGCGGTTGTATAACTCTCTGTTAGCAACTGCACTCAACGCCTCGTTACTTCCATTAGCTCCTGCACCTTGTCCCCTAGTATGCCGAAGTACCCCTGGAGTGGTGCGTTGACTCCTTATTCTTGTAGTGCGGGGTCCTCTGTTCTGTTCATTCAATATGTCTAGGTTTCCACTACCATTCCCTAATGGTCCAGCTCCCCTACCACCCCTCGGCTTTCCCTTGTCCACACCAATCCAACCACGACCTCCGTTGGATCGCGAGTCCATTCCGGAGCCTGGCATTCCCCGGCCGCCTCTCCCAGATCCATTCGGACTTTGCATCACCCTTCCAAGGGGTGGATACCCTCTAGCTAACGCCCCTGGACCTAGAGTTGGAGAGGCAATTGAATGTGATCTCTGTTGTGGCGCCCCCGATATGTGTAGCTGAAAGAGATTACGAAACCTGGTGTCAATTTCCAAAGTATCAACGAAAGTAACACACAGTGCCCAAAAAGCTACACAACATGCAACGGGACTATGAGGCTGAAACACCCACCTGCATTGGAGTTATCGGTCGCATTGACTGCGAAGGAATCCCAGGAGCAGACAGGGGTTGAGAAACAACATGCATGGCAGGCACTCCTGGTCTCTGCTGACCTTCTGTAATTTTAGTTACATCCGCCCATGATGGAGCACCTGCCCTTAAGCCCTCGTAATTCCTAATATCTTGAGGATTATGGATAGCAAGCGGTAGAACACCCCTCGCGTATGGACCATGTGAAGGAATCAAGGTCACCGGATAGCCAGGCCTTGGACCCATGGAGACGTTACTCCCATTTGCCATGGTACCATTCCCGCCTTCGACTCCAGGAGGACCGGGCTCGCCTGGTCCAGATGTGGGAGCATCTCCCGCCATCGACGTTGGAGTTGACATGTACTGGCCACCAGGAGAGACTGGCTGTTGATACATGTGACCTGGGTACTGAAATGCTTGAGGTCCATAAAGCTGCCCATCTGCTCCCATGGTAGGAATGGGTGCCCCTGGATTGTAAGGACCGTATGCAGGCTGTGATGCAAATCCGTAACCTGGGTGATGATACAGAACTGACCCATTCTCACCATACACACCCTGCAGGAAACAAGGCGTGAGAACACTCACCAATTGAGATTGCGGGTTGAAACAAAACAACTTGTGGGTATACTCAAGCTCAATCGTCAGACAAAAATACTCAACTGTAAGCGACACACCAAGGCAAGAACAAAAATCAGAAGATCTACCTGAGCTGGAATCTCCACTCCATCGACACCAACGAATCGTGCATACTCGTCCCACTCCCCTGTTACAGGTCCCTCAAAACCAGCGACTGTTTTGAGAAAATGAGTGAGAAAAAACCAATTTCTCAACGAAAAACTACAAACCTAATGATAAAAAACTTTCACGTCTTGCTCAGGCCGCCTACGACGCCTCACCTCCGTGGGGATACTCATAAACGTAGCCGTGTGGGGCGTAGCCATTGGCTGCGTAGTACACCCCAGGTTCGATGACTCCTTCGTGCGCGCCATTGTTGCTTGCTGCATCACCAGTGCCACCTGACGCTGATGCATCAGCACTACCATCAGATGAATTGCCATCCTGGCTGGGAGGGGCCTGACATGACACGTCAATCGACCGAATCATCAGTGAAGAGTTGAGCACTTCTCATCGACAAGCTGCTCCGCAAGCAAAATCATTGCTAAGCCCTGCCTTTGTTTTGACTTTGTTCCCGGATTTATGAGGCAAACCAGTTATGTTGAGCCAACTTGAATCATAAGCGAGAAACGTGGCACGCGTGAAAAAATCTAATGATCGACTAATGACAATGATGAACCTTCAACTGACGCTTAGCTATGCAAACGTAAAGCAAAACATGCACACGGCGTCTACAGAAGTGCGCGGAATGATACAAATGACGCACTTCATAGGTGCATCACAACATAGAGAGTACGTAAGCCAACGGTAATCATCAACCCGTCTGACTAACATTAGGTTTAATACAAAACCCGGTGCGGGAGAATAGATTTGTCATGCATGTCTCACCTCGGAATTCGTCTCTCCAGGCTTGTTGGCAGTATCCACTTTGAGACTTTGCAGCATATCGCTCACTTCTGATGCCGGAAATCAAGTCAAGGTTCCAAACCCTAATGAAAATAGCAGACTTGCAAAATGGAACCAAGCATACACATTTCAACTAACGTACTTGTGAGGACAGAGCATGGACTCGAGTACAGAATCGAAGGAAGATGCACACAATGCAGACAGGTAGGGGCGGAAGGTCAGCGATTCAACAGATCGTTCGCAATGTCATTGATGTACTGGCTTCGGAAAGTTCAATGACAAGGGTGAGTCTTAGACTGAATGCAGCACAGCTCGAGAGCATGATTTAGCCTGCAGAAACTAAACGCTAAACGCATCAACCAAGATGGATCAAGGGATCCGCATAACAGGAGGTGGAACTGATTCGCCCGTGATTGGCTGAATTATATGACTATCTCTTTGCGAAAAAGAGAAGCGCAAGGACAAATTCGCAGGACCAGTACACTGAAGAAATTTACTTGCGCTTCCGTGTACGGAACATTTCCCATGTACACAGGAAACACTTGAAATGATCTAACCTGTAACTTCCATGAGCAACCAACAATGCCCCATCCCTGTGACATCACCAGCTGTCGATCAAAACGCTTCGATATATCCACAGGTACTCACTAGGAGACCGAGGTCAGAAACCCTAGATAGCAAATCGGACATGATGGAACGATAACTAACCGTCTGAAACGCGAGGCAAACGGCCGCAGAGGTTGCCCGATCTGTTTCATGGCCCACATCGAGGCGGCTTACTACTGCTAATGTCACATCTCCTGAAGACCTTACTGGAGTGCTGAGCCATCCACTACAGCTGCAGTACAAGAGTCTTGCAAATTTAATCACGGCTTTAGGTCAAGTCCAGAATCTCCAATCAGATCGTGAAAGCTGCAGCAGTGCAACTACTTCGAAAGACCTTCCGGACAGAACCGATGGCAGAGAAGATCGAAGTGCAACATTATATCTTATCCCGCCTTCCTGATGAGAAATAGGCCGTGACGAGCACAAACGGCCCAGGCTCGAGCTACGAATTTAGACACACGAAGGGTCTCCGAACCATAATACGCACTCCTAGACATGTGCATAAGTCCAGTTGATAAATAACGTCACAAGGCATGACTTGCGAGAAGACATGCAGGAGTGGGGATCGGTACTTAGATCCCAAATACGCGCCGGGGTGGGACTACTCAGAACATAAGGCGTGTCAACGTGTGCGACACCGAGCCGCGAAGAGCATGTCACAAGTCTCTCATGCCTAAACCTAAAACTAGAGTCAACTTGTTCACCTCAATAACTTGTAAGAACATCCATGCTGAAATGTGAAATAAGAAACCGAGAAGCCATATCTTCGTGAAAAAAACCCCCCAAGTAAATCAAGAATGGCAGATTGGAGGACATGTGTTGTCGGCGCTCAGTAACCCAAGAACAGGGCAGGAGATCTACGGGGTGATTCCCAAGAGCTACAGGTGAAATATCTCACGCCCTCAGCGGGATAACAGAGGGGACCAAAAACTCTCATCATGAGAGAACAGCCACAATCCAGATGTAGGACGGTGTCATGAGGCAAGTGGATTTACGAAATCAGTACTTCGCAGAGCGCGGCAAAAGAAATGCCAAACTTCCGCCTGCTGTTAACAGACGAAACATCATACGTGGTCCCAAAAAGACCCTTCAATCTCGCCTTCGGCAGATAGCAAACAATCGGGGGCTTGCAAACAACGCAGCGGATGTGTGATCATCACGGCAACACTTTTGTGCTTGAGTTGGTTCAGACGACTCCAGAAGCATCAGACAATACTCGAGACTCAAATAAAATCGGACTGGACGTGAACGAAAAATGCTGCAAAGTTTTGGATACGATCAGCAGGTTGAGCGACTGCCGCCATATCTTCTTTAGACCCAAAGCTCGGGGGAGTGCTTAGAACCACGCGGAATCAAATTTCTGCTCAATTGCACAACCAAGCCGGAGGAGCTTTCGTCCGAGGTGGGATTCCAAGTTGGGATTCCAAGTTAACCTACACTTAATCCAAGAGTGAAGGTTCAACCGCTCCGGCACTTGATGAACGCTAAACCAGAAACGCCGAGAGTTCCACTAGATTCCTGGAGGATTGATGCACCAGTTTTCACCTGCTTGAGACCCTCCCTACAGTTCTGGCAACCCTACCGTCGTTGTGCTTCCTGCAGCGCATACACAAGTGATCACCTCCGGTCGAAACTGCTATATTCCACGAGTAGTCGCAATCGCACCACCGATCCACTCACCGATCCCTGCTCCAATACTACTACTGCCCTCTCCCTTTCCCTCTCGCGCTCTCTCTGTATCACTCGCTCGCTTACGCCGTAGACCTATCGCCCTCGCCTCCGCTTCCAGACAGGCAAGAAGAAAATAACGCTTGCAGTCAAGCAGTCGGTACAAGCCAAGCCAAGCAAAGCCAAGCCCCAATCGTCGCAGAAGTCAAAAAACACATAAGTTACGGAAAAGTGTTTTGCAACAACAGACCGACCCCAAGCGTCAATATTCTACACTACTAGGTCTGGTAGGCAGGCAGGCTCCGTCCGCAGCCGGAGAATTGTAGGACCGAGAGCGATAAAAGTGCGTGCCAAGCTGCTGCTGCTGCTTTCTAGACGAACGCTTGAGCGAGCGAGCGAGCGAAGCCAGAGCGACAAAATGCAAGTGGTAGGAAGGAGGAGGGAGCCAGTCAGGGGGGCAGCCCCGAAGGAAGGAAGGAAGGGAGGAAGGAAGGAGTGGGAGTGGGAGTGGGAAAAATGACTGTAGGAAAAGAAGGCTTGATGAACCCGAACACATGCGCAGCGGCAGATGATAATGATGATGATGATGCGGAAGAAGGAGAAGCACAAGCAGGACGATCAAAGCTCTCCTGTATTAGGGAAGGAAGGAGGGAGGGAGGGGGAGAGGGAAGGAAGGAAAGAAAGAAAGAAGGAAGGAAGGAGGGAATGAATGGGCGACAAGAGAAGGCAACGAAGGGCAGCAGCAGCAGCAGGGGAGGGGAAACCGAAGGCGAGGGTATCGGCCCCGTCACTGACGAAGACGAGATGAACAGTTTGCGGACCACGACGAAAATTTAGGAGGAATGGAAAGGAGCAAACGCAGGCCCCGGCCGAAGGAAAAGGCGTGGCCGATTTCTAGCACGAATAGTGCTACCCCACTAGAGTCTAGCAGCAGCAGCAGCAACAACACCACCTCCGGATGCGGTCCCGTCTGGTGTGGTCCGGTCCAGGGAAGCGGAGCGAGACAGAAGAAAGAAAGAAGGAAAGAAAGCAGCAGAGGCCGCAAAGGAGGAAGGTGGGGACAACGGAAGAGGATTCCGGAGCAAGCAAGCGAGAGGAACTTCCATAACAGCAGCAGCAGCAGAAGGCCGACGATCGAGCGGGCGAGCGAGCCAACCAGCGAACCGGAAGGCGGGTCGAGGAAATTGGCGTGCCTCGGTGGGGCCCCTCGGCCTCAGGCCCACTCAACCCGGACCGGAACCCGAAGTCAGACAGACAACACGGACACCCCCCCAACCCCCAACCCTTAACCCTTAACACAACCACTGACCCCACCCCGGGTCAAGGAGTTGGAACCCCGCCACGCGCTCTTCTCTCTAGCTAGGGCAACGCAACCATCCACTCGTTCTTTGATTCATCCGTGCATTCCATCCCATCGCATCCCATCGCATCGCATCCCGTCGGGCACTCGACGACGAGGACGACTCCGACTCCGGTTCCGGTTCCGGCTCCGGCTCAACAAACCGTTCGTTGCAGGCTGGCGCGACTTGACGGCTAGGGCTAGATGACCGGCCCGCGCAGTCACCTGGGGGGTTCCGGGCCGGGTGGTGGTGGTGGTGGTGGGTCAGTTAGCGAACAACAGCATGCCAGACATTTTGACCTAAAATTCGCGCTCCGCTCCGCAACGAAATCTCCTGTTTGCCTATTCCCTTTCACACCTGCCTGACACTCAACGACGACGAGGACGACGACGACGCGGGCGCGGACTTCCAACCCTCTGACCCATTCCTGGCTGACAAGGAAAGGAGAGGCGGACATGGACAGAGACAGAAAGAGAGAGAGAGACGGGGGAGTCTCGACTTGTGAAGAATCGGCTCCAGTGGCATTCCAGGAACCCTAAAGACTCGTACTTTAGGAGTGTCCGGGGTTCTTGTCCTCGGCGACCCGTGCGTGGGACTCAATTTCCCTCCCAGCTCAGCAGGGCTCGCTGATTCGTCTCTCTCGCTCGCAGACACGTGGTCCGCTTTCATTAGACGCCAGCTCTCCGTGGCAATCGGTCGCCGCCGGATCCACTCGCCTTCTCGTCTGTACTGTGCGCCGGGAGGAAAGTATATTCTACAGTAGGTCGACGAATAGCGTCCAGTTGTTCGCTCTGATCTGCTCTCGACTTGGGCTTGGGCGGAAGTCGCCTTCCTCGCTGGAAGGCGACCGGACGGGCTCGACTCGATTCCGGTCAGCTCGACGGGCCATGCATTGCACGTGTCGATGCATGGCTCGGCTTCGGCCGGCCTGGCTGAATCTGCACATCTCGTTACTGGAACCCCCGGCCCTGGCAAACCCTAATCGCTGTCCTAGTACTGCGAGGGTCACAGAGCGAGCGAGCAGCGAGGAATGTGGAAGATTCGGGACTCGTCCTCCATTTCGCTGCGAGGTGCGAGGGGTTTAGGGTTTCTGGTGTAGTTCGTTAGAGCCCAATACTCGTACTGTATGTATTTCGGGCGGTCCTGGAGTTTCGTGCGCGAATTCATTTACTTGCCCTACAGGGCTTCCCTTTCTATCTGAAACAGTCAAGTCGAGTATATCCACACAGCGAGGGCATGTCAAGTTTGGCACCTCACTTTACTTCCCTCGCGAGCCTGAACATGTGTCCCTGCTAGACTTACACACTGCAGTATTGGACTTGCATGACGCTCATCATTTGTCCTTCCTCTTCCGGAGCTCAAGATTATTTCCGCGAAATTCCCCGACGTTTTCACCCCCCGGTAGTAGTGAAAACGGGCGACAAACTTGGCCCATTGGGTTCACCCTTTCCAAGCAAAGGTTGCTATCATTCTCGATGGATTGGTTGTGTGTGGGGTGGATCAATCCTGCTGTCGAGGTAGGTGTCTCTGTGTGTGTTTGTTGCATGTGGCGATGCAGCCGTCAGGACACCATCGACCAGAATTGGAGATCACAGAACTGTGAATGAGACTGAGTATGAGAAGAAAAACGGATAAATTAGAAGAGAAGGTCACTGGCGGAGACTACTCATGATAAGTTAAACTGGAAGGACACCATTACGGATGTCATGACAGCTAATTGATGGAAGTAGGGATATGAGTTGAGTCTCCAATATAAAAGGGTACCTTTATTTTGGTGCAATGTTTAAAATTGAGAGCAATTTTTCTGGTTAACAAATTCACAGCAGTAAATTTTCATTGACATCAAATTTCATCGTAGAATTGCAATAGACGAGAGGAGACAATTATAACTGGAGAGTAATTAGAGTATAGAAAATCACAGTCATAATTTACAATTCACTTATTTTCTATGGAGATTACTTGGGCTACCTTTTTACTTTATTCCATCGTCCCGAGATACACCCAGGAAACTTTACCCGGATCTGCCAACGTGTATTGGTTAACATAATGTATGATTTTTTTGGCCCTGGGATATTAGGAAACCATTTAGCATGTTTTTTACATGATTTGGGAAATCTCATTTTTTTTAAATTTATGGATTGTCCCCGTTCATATTCCACAAATAAATTTCAAGGTAAATATGTGAAAGAGATCAAGACCACTTGTAAAAAGATTTATCATGCAGAAGATGAAAGCTTATATTGAAGATTTTCCACTATCCTTTATCAAAATGTCAGTTTCAATGTATTCTTTGATGAAGAAATACGAAGTGTAACTAATGTAGGTGATCAATGATGTATTAGTTATTTTAGACTATTTTGAAATTGTAAATTTTGTATGTTTATAAAATTTTGTTGTTATTCTCTGTTGCTTGTTCCGCTTAATAAGATATTTCATTCGTTTTTATCTTATTACAATAATCATAATTTATTCTTCATTATAGTCATATGTATAGCCGCAAAGAACATATTGACGACATGAAAATATTGTGTTATCTTATCTATTAAAACTAGTTTATATATAATAGCATTGACGATGTTGGTTTATATATTTTGGCTATTGAAATGATATACTTAGTCAAAAGTTTTAATGTTAAGTATTAAAGAAATGAGGTTCTATAGAAAACTGAAAGGAATTATATTAGAATTTTTGTTTTTACTCTAAATATCAAAATTTTATTTTGAAAAAATACGATTTATAAATGAATGAATGAATAATTTTAAATAAGATATATTCAGCTCTAGTGTCTAGAATTAGTTTCTAGATTCATTGTAATTATTCGTATAAATTTAAAGTCATTCATAAATTTCTATCAATTTAAACGTGATCAAACTAGTATTGATCAAAATGCATCAATAAATTCTCATCATCATTTGTTTATAAATTCATGCTTGGTTTGGATCTGCTATTTCTACACTAGATCGGACATCCAATTACAATCACATTCGTTTTATTTAATTTGGGATCATGAGTCTCGAAACGTCACATCCCTCTTTCCTTTGACTATTTTGTACCTGCATCATTTATTGAACTCTATATCGATAGAAAGTGCATGTTCTGGTTGTCTTTCCAACGGGTGTGACTAGCGGGGAGCAATTGTGAGGAGTCCTCAGAATGTTGACCACGAGAGACAAGACAACTTTGCTTCTGGGTCAAGAGACATGATGCTCCAGAGTGAGGCTAACGCAACCAAATTTGAACCTCACACATGATCCAGTAAAGCTTCAGTTTGATTTTAATGTCTGTGATTCCTACTTTTAGAGGCTTTAGTGAGATCTTTTCCCACTGACGAGAGAACTTCGCACACAAAATATCTTGGAGACATTATCCTATCCTAGGACCCATCTCTGGGAGGAAGGCTCTGATAAATATGCCTTTCTTTGGAGACTCACTTGGTGAGCAAGACAAGTATGATTGTATTACATACATAATAATTGTAATACATACTAGTACATTGTGTAATTGTCATTCTTTACATTAATTTATATGTACAATCATCATGGCATGATATAATGTTTCATCATATGTCCATCAAAATGACATATCTTTTTATATTTGTTGGCAACTGTGCCATAAATCAGAGCATTTGACCTGTATATCATATTAGGTGACATGTGTTTTTCATTATGATGCTATGATGCATTGAAACTATCTTAGCCCTTTTGTTTTATCCATGTAAGACTTGATGAACTATTATCATCGCTATTTTACAAAAATGGTTATATTTGAAAAGGATGAAAAGCCAAATAAGGGCTATAACAGGAGGCAGTAAATGCTGATGACACCAACACCAAGCAAGCGGGATGGCAGGGTTCTGGGTTTATACTGAAAACATGTTTTTAGAAGAAACAGATAGGATGAATGAAGTACTCAAGAATGAATGAAGTACACTCGTGCTTTAGGATGTATTGCCCTCCAAATTTCTTGCATGCCCATGATCTTTCGTGATCTCATCCTAGAATATGCAAACTGTGTACATTGTATACTTTCAGGAAAAGATTCTCGATGCGAACAATTAGTTGATGCGTGCGTTAAGTCTGCTCCATAATCAAGTTGTAGATCTCACCAGCCGTGAGACATAGGATAAAGGGGGCAATCCTTGGATTTTTGGCCGACAGTTATGTCTAATTCTCCGAGTGATCGTAACTGGCAATTCCGATGCCCAATTGACCATTCGTCTCACACGAAGATCCGAGTTTCTTCTCATTAGACTTGTAGTAGCAGTACAGTTTCTCACCCATCTTCTTCCAGAAGCGCCCAGTTATGGGAGAGTTTCTCAATTACATAAAAAAACAACATTGCCGCAAATGAGATCATAGATGATGATCTCAAATGTGCCACATGTCCAGCATGTCACCAACTATGTAAGCTGATGACTGTCGAACCAAGTGAGAATGTCGCTGACGCTATGGCGATTATGTAATTTGTCTTGTGAACCAATGGAGTTTGACGATGTGAGGGACTACAAGCAGATCAGCTATGCATAAACCAAAATGCTTGCAGGTTTGACCTCAGCTCGAGGTGCTGATGAGGTGGGTTACTAATCAATCAGGTCAACGGGAATGACTGAGAATTTGAGTATGAAAAACTTGCGAACTATACACGTGGAACATACAAAGTTGGGTGCCATGGATTCGGAACTCCCTAACGTCACATCTTTGCATCCCGACAGATTCAGGATGATAAGTCTAACAATCAGTTCAGCCTATATCAAATGTCGCATACTTTTACTTTACAAAGCTGCACTCAAAAGTGGTTACCAGCTCTCTTAAAGTGGAACTCTGTACCCAGGATCTTCCATTACAAGTACAAATAAGTTTCCCTTGTATCCTCGAGAAACCCTGCACATAAAAAGTAATAATTTTAGAAACTTGGCAAGATATACCTGTAGGTTTAATTGCGTCCCGTGAAAGAAACAAGTACACCGAACACAAATGATCGTCAAAGCCTACAGTAAAACACACCGCAGCTGCTCGTCGACGTAGGTAATTTCCAGCTCACCACGCGCCCGCTCCGGAGCTTTTACGCTCACCTGGAAAACCCAAAGGCAGGATAGGCCAATGAAATTGGTTTTAGTGCAAAACACAAGATCCCAACATCGATCGACAAATGCAACAGGGGAAGGTGAAATGGTTGTACACAGTGCTTTGAACTTGTTAGCGTAATGTGGAACCTTTCCAAACAGATAAAGATAATTGTGTTGCTTCCATTATGGCATTCAGGACAATCAAGCATTTCAAGAGAAATGTATACAATTCCGACGGTGTTGCTTATTGAGTAAAAAACTGCACAGAAAGTGGATCGGCTGGGTAGAACCTGTAAGTAGCCTAGTAGTACTGTTCAGTCCTACAAGTTCACTGAAGGATAAGTCCGAAAATTACGAACACGTATGCTCTCTGACACGTTGAAGAATTCGCGGTTGAAAGAAATCAACCCGCCAATGCATCCTCACTTAGCCAGATAAGTAAAGAAGGTACAAGCGAGTTCAAATTTCTGGATCTTGAGGATCTGACAGCGAGACATAGCTCGGGAGGAAACTGCAAAAAGCGAAGAAGATCATGAAGGTAGAGGGTAAGGAAGCAGACCTGACTTGGCTAATGAACCTACAAGTAAATTGCAGGTTAATATCCTGGTACAGAAGGTTTTTGACCCGTATCTGTCCGCCATGCAGAACTTTTGCAGTACAGTCATCAGAGATCAATTTATATATGGAACAGGCAGACAAGACAAGGCCGTAGCTTTGGCCTCGCCCTCCTCGCCCGCTCCACGGCCCGCTTTCCGCTTACCACAGCGGCTCATCGGATAAGCACAAGTAGCTCTCTATACTCAAGACATGGCAGATCGTGCCCAAGCTGTCACTAGGAAGCCTGGTTTGGCTTAATCTCAAGCTTCATGCGATGCGCAACCGAAGCTACATGTGAACAGGCTGGATATAATCGGCTCAGTGTGTCCCTTAGGTGGGACTCTGAGTTCAAAATATGTTTCAATCCGCTAAGTTAGGAGCTAGCTGAGGTTGTCTGAGGAATCATAGCTAGAGAGAAGAGAACCCAAATGGATCTAAATTACCTACTACGTGTAATGTACACAACAGGGCTCGAAAAGCATAGACTGTTACTCTGTAACTTCATCTAGAAAGTACACGGAGCCTTTGCATTTGAAATTATCATGTGTTAGGCTCAATGAACGATATCGGAAGGCATGAATTTTCGAAGTGGAAATACCTGAGAAGTGATCGTCCTCCACACTTCAATGGATCTGGTTCAAGATGAACGCAAGCTCCTGACAGAGCTTCGTATAATTCATTTCCTTCAGAAAGATGGAAAGTACGACTACTTCATTTCCACACATCTATCCATGTTGGAAATAAACTTGAGTCCAAGGCACCGACTTCGGCTAGCCGGAATGGATTCCAGTCTTCACTTTATCAACATCTGCTGCTCAGTGCTCTAAGGACTTCCAATCTTTCATTTCGGTTGTCGGTCATCCGTTTTTGGAGCACACAAAAGGCAAGGCAAAATTCTCTTTCCATAGCACGTTTTGCAGCGTGACCAGCCAACTCTGCCTTTCACTCCTGCGAGACCCGGCTTTGTCACATACCCACCTTCACCCATACAGCTTCCACATCTCATCCAACCTTCTCGGTTCCCACAAAGTCCGCACCACTTTAACTCTGGTTTATCCGAGTAAGGAAGTCGAGTCTTTACAAGAAAGTAACAAGGGTTCTTCCAATCTTCTGATTCGAAACCACCGCAGTCTGACACTTTGACAGGTCCTGCATTGCCTACTGTAGTATGACTTGGAAGACAAAGCTCAGCCAGACTAAGTGACTTCGAGAAAAGATGCGGGATCCTGCTCGTAACGCCCGTCACCTTACCAATTGAGATAATTGACTGCGTCCAAGAAAATGCATTATTTATGGGGGGTGAACAAAGGATTAAACTTTCACCTTCTAACATATTACCTTACCATATGCCTTCTTGCAATATGCAGAATTCTGGAGTTCGTCAGATGTGACTCTTCCGTGCAAACCCAGTACAGCTAGTTTCTTGATTTCAAGTGGGTAAAGGGCCAGAGCAGTTGCAGATGAAGGAGCTAGGAAATTTTCCTTAACGGCAGATATGCCTACTTGGCGTCAAGCGAAGCCTTTGTGGCAAGATATTAAACGTGGGCACACAATGGTTTCGTGATGATGCAGCACCAAGAAGCAAGATGATCTGACCACCAAAAAAGTGATAAGAAAATCATGCGTTTGTGGGGCGAGTTTGCATGGTGTAATGTCAGTATGCGACTTCTTCGAAACCCCCAAATTGTGAATCCTTACCAAACCTGATAGTTCACAATGCATACTTTTGAAATGATCGTGAATGCCACAAAGTCGGACCACTTCCTAAGATGCGTAACACGGGCCTTATGTATTTTCCATTTATGTATTCACTCGGTGTCACTGATGTTGAACTACAGACAACACATCAACTGGGAAATCATGTCTGCTAGACGATGTAATGTCCTAAATATGTTTTAGTTCTCGGTTTCAATAAGCTTACCAGACCAAAAAGCTTGAAGTAGTCAAACTTAACTAGCACCTTCCTCGAATCAATCGGTACCAGATTGGCCGTGACCTGTGCAGAAAAACAGAAGCAGCACGTCATTGACAGATAGCACTCAAAGACAGGGTCATGCTGCAAAACCTGAGAAGCCCGTGTGTATAAGTCAAGAAAAGATTGCAGACGAGAGAGAAATGTCAACAACAACAACATGCCATTCCTATGAATCTAATCTACTTCGAGAACAGAGTAGGAAAATAAATGCTCTGATCTCTCAGCTTCCAAACGATTTAAAATTTTTCCTTACTTGATTAAAATAAGGCCACGTTTCCATGTTCTGAGCTCTGAGTGTATCTGTGTTGATAGCTTGATAGATTGGTCCATTTGGTCTCAACAAACCAGGCCTCTGCATGCAAACCAAAGAAACTTCATTTTTCCGACTTCAATGATAGATAAGTAACCTCAAGCAGAAAGTAGTTCATTGGAATCAAAATCTTCTCCTTGTCCCAAACATTCTATCTGTTGACATATACCGTTACAAGCTAAAACAAAACGACAAGCCCATTTCAATAAAACTGATTTTCATATACATTCATGAGCAAGTAACGGACAATGTCATGAACTAATTGGGACAATACTAAAGTCAAAGTACGACCATCTCGGACAGTTGTTATCTCATCCTGTGGTTATAAATTCCGTCCATTCTTTGACGAATGAAAGAGAGAACCGAAAGCATGTCGTACCGATTTCTTCAAGATGGACTCCGAGGTTGTGTAAATAAGTTTCCATTTACCATTCACCAACGGTGACTTCAGTGGCGCTTTGGACGGATTTAATTTCTCAAGTTCCTGGCAAATCTGCGCAGGAAATTTTGCGTCACTCCCTTGTTCAGTTCAACGTCTAGCTGGTGAAAAGCGAAATTTGAAAAAAAAAAAAAAAAGTGCTAGCAAACCCAGCTGAAACGAATGTAGACAAACGAATTTCCAATTCCATTCAGACTTGAATCGTGATTTGATTTATGCTTTCATATACAGGCACATTCTAGGCCTTGTAACATCGTCTTGGACTGGGACATGATAGGACGTGTGAATAAGTCATGGCACAAGGCAACGTGGGTGAGAGGAACAACAAGTGCGATTTCGAGCACGGTCAAACCAACTCTTGATAACCGGACAGGAGGGAATAAGTCACAAAGAGAGAAAGATTTTCATACGAGGTCCACTCGTGCGAGATCGTCGGGTGACGCATTGGCGCCTCGGTCCAGAGGCGCAATTGCATCCAAAAGCTCAATCTTCACTTTCTCGACGTCCTTCTTCTTCCCCCGTAAGAATGGAAAGAGAGCCGCGCTCGAAACAGAAAGAGCAACATTCCGGCCACCAATTGTCGGTTGCACGACCTTCAAGTCGCCCACGAACGATACAGCATTGGAAAAACTCGTCGATGCCTCATCTCCCTTCACCCTAAAATTCCGGGACGCACTAAACCCACCGGAAGCAGCAAGAGCACTCGGCCGAGAAGAAGAAGAAGAAGAAGAAGAAGTAGAACATAAAGGAAACCCCACTAATTGAACCGCAACAAACGCAGACATCTTCTCCAGTACAGCTCCACGCGACCAAGGTCTGTTCCAAAATGAAGACCACTTGCTCGCCTGCTCGTCCTCAACGATGAAATAATCTACCGACCCCAGTCACCAGCTGCAGTCCCAGCTCCGACTACCCTCCCTTCCTTGCTCGTCAGCCATGTCTCGGCGCCACAAATCGAAAGCATCGTCGATGCCCAGGTCGGGCGGGTCTCGTGGTCGCTCCCGAGTGCCACGTGCCGTCTCCCAATCTTACAATATTGGCCGCACTCCGAGTGCGACTGTCGGTTACTCCACCGGTCCACGACAGCGAACTAATCGTCGAACCACGTTCGTCGAAGAAACGCTCCACGTCGGAGAATTTATTGTGAATAAGTCCCCTTCTTGCGTCACATTATTGCACGGCTTCTAGAGATTGAGGAATTACGGTGGTATAATATAGAGTAGGAGTGATCGGATTTGTAGATTATGTCAATGAAAAAATATTGTAGATGAATAGCATATCTTTGTTACATGTGCTATCTAAATAGAAATTAGAGCTCCTTATAAAATTGTTATAAAAGTTTTGTATTCCTTATTACATTTTGTATTTAGTTTGTGATACTAGAGATGTTATTAGTATGTGGTTAAGCACTAGCTAGATCAACCCCTACTCTATACCATCCGGACTAAGGGCAAACATACATAGTTTGTGGATCATCGTCAAAAATTTTCGTGCTGGAACATCACCAAACTGTTATGGAGCTTATGGACTTTGATGTAGAGCAAGCTAGATTAGAACCAGTTCGCAAGCAAGCCAAGAATGCCTACACTACCTTGTACCTTTGTGCATTGAGTGACAAGGTCTCCATGAATTAGTTAGGTTTGCGTACGAGATTGCACGAGGTTTTGAATTGAACTTCGCAAGATCACCGTCCCCAAGGATTTCACTGTCATCGTAATTCAGGGTTTAATTATTCGCGCGCTCTCTTTTTCATCCAAATATTTGTGTTGGAACTTCACGAAACTGTCACATAACTTTCAAACTTTGATGCAGAGCAAGCTAGATTGAAAGCTGTCCGGTTCGCAAGCAAGCCAAGAATGCATGCACAACCTCATCAATGTGTGCGTTCTCTACAAGTTGAGCTTGTGTCTTAGCCCAAGAGCTTATGTGTGTCTAGAGGCTCGCATCACGGTCTCAAGCAGAAAGTGAGGTATGTAGGCCCGCGAAAGCACTTTTGATCCAAAATTTTTGACCCAAAGTGCGCAGCATCTTTCACCGAAAGACTTTTGTCCTTTGGCCCGAGTGACAAGATCTCCATGTACTTAAACAGGTTCACGTCCGAGATTGCACAAGATCTTCCACGGGGTTTAGAATTGAACTTCTTCTTGACTTGTTTCCGTCGAAGAGGATCTATTACACATACCATCTAGCTAGATTTTGTCCGTGTTCGACATGAGATTGAGAAAAAAGAGGAGATTGGAAATTTTAAAAGACTAACACTGTTACCCGACGCAAATTTGAGTAGAATGTCACTGTTGCTGTTGGCAAGAATTATCTTGTCGAGGAATATGATATATCAAAATCACTCCTTGTTGTTGATGAATCGGTCTTTGATTGTGTTTAGGTACATAAACTATCAAAGAGCATGATAAACTTAAGTTCAGAGTGAATGTATGTTTGAGTAGTAGATTCGGGTATCTCTTGTATGTTAGTCGCAGTCGATTGCTTTCTGCGTAGTGAAGAATTGTTTCATTAGACGATGAGCATTGGAGTTTGCATGTTGTCATCTCATACTCATACTCTTTCTATTTCTTCATGGTTAATATAATGAAGTTCAAATTATTTCAGTTTTTTTTTGCTTGATTTGATGAAGTTCAAAGTTGTTCAGTTTCTCTTTTGGTAGATCTAATGAAGTTCAAAGTATCTCTGTTTTTTTTTTATCAATTCGATGATAAGGGTTTACGTTGATGAATATGATGATTGTGAGTTTTTTGTTTAGGAGATAGCTTATGTTAGGTTTTAGAAAGAGAGTTGTATGTCGTGTGCAGATTCAATCTCCTTGGCCATGTTTACCCAATCAGAATTCGATCCTGATTCTTTTTCTTCAACAAAAAAGGTATACGTGTGTCACAATGGACGGTAGAATTCATGTTCAATCAACTTCTACATAAATATTCATGTACATGATTTGCAATGGATTTGGAAAATACATCATTCTCTTCTAGAGATAGCTTGTATTTCAAGTGAAAGTGTAGACATTTTTGTGGATGGTGAAGGCAGAAGAAATATAGAATTTGAAACAACCTCTTGGAAAAAAAGAACCAATGACAAACCAAGCTCAAAAATTGCTTGGATAAAAACGATAACTTACTGATGTGCTTTTGGATCATTTAACCATCCTTATCAAATTCCAGACACAATACCAAGGAAAGATCTACTGTCATCTATCCACCTCTCGGTAAAGATGACAGTAGTAGATCACGATCAAGAAAGATAAACTTTCATGATCATCTAAAAAGAGTATGTGTTTGTAACTTTATTGTTACATATTACAAATAAAAACATGATGTACTGTATTGTATAACTACAGTCATGAATTACCGACATAGGTAAGAGTATTTTGTTTGAATGTTTTTACAATCTGAACCGGTTGATGTATATGTTATCATTGTGCAATTTTTATTTCATGAATTAATAGTAACTTGATGTTTACATTTGTGTTGTAAGAATTATTGTAATGATAAACACAAAAGGTATCATGGAAAAATTGCAAAATTTGAGGTTTTTTTTTTAAGTACAAAGTGTGCATATGCTCCACAAATTACAAACAAGCTAACATGAAACATAAAGCAACTGTTATGATGAAGTTGGACTATTCCACAAGTTTTTGACATGCATTTAAAACAGCAGATTCAAATACAAGGTTCAAATTGTATTTTCAATGATACTGTCTCTCTTTCATGATCTATAAGAGTAGCTAAAGATGACACGATTCATTTGAAAGATTTGCACAATAGAAAAGCAAAGATGGCAAGAAAAACTTATATTTTTCATGGATACGACCAATCATCTGTGCAGATTTGAATTAATGCGCATCCTCGTTTTGTATACTACATCAACTTGTATATATTTGCAGATCCGTCTCAAAATTTCAGGTTGATTCTTCACTCCAAATGGCAATTGGATATGATGATTCATCACTCTCAAAATCAAATTCTTGCATTGGGGATCACGTTTGCAACAACCAAATATGATGTAAGTTTTGTTTGAGTTGTATTTTGAGTTGTATATTTTATTTATATGACATTGTGTTGTGGAACATATTTTTTTATTGTTCTAGTGTTAATTTTCAGTGCTTCAATTGGATTGGACTCCATTAGAT
The DNA here is from genome assembly GCA_037833965.1 of Marchantia polymorpha subsp. ruderalis. Taxonomy (NCBI): domain Eukaryota; kingdom Viridiplantae; phylum Streptophyta; class Marchantiopsida; order Marchantiales; family Marchantiaceae; genus Marchantia; species Marchantia polymorpha. The sequence goes on from AP031351.1 coordinate 147,958, forward strand.
CAGCGTCATTTTGTGATGCGTAGATTGCACACTGATCACTTTGCTTTTTGCCATTTCAGTTCAAATTTATCTTGTGAGTGTATGTTTTATGTGAGGTATGTGCCAAATATTCTCCTCCACATCTAATATTTGTCTTTTTATTGCTTTTCTATGAGTAGTGGTCTAGTAGATCTGCTCTTGTACATCAAAAGTCAATTTTGTACATATCATACAACAGAAATAGTTATTGTCCTTGTTCCAATTTTCTTTGTTGTCCAAACCTCCAAGTGCTTATACTTTTTTCTCTTGTTCCGAGTAGAACATTTTATAATTTCATTGTAGTGAATATACCATCAATTATTTGATTATAATGATTTATGTATAAATCAAATGCCAATATGTTTACTGTATATTGATGATCGTTACACTTAGAATATTATATAGATATTTTCTATTAGTATTTACATATTAAAATCTGATTCACGTTTTATATGTTTGCAGTACATGGAAGGAAAATTTGATCCAAAAAGTGAAAAATCAAATGCTTATATTGGAAATGTCCTATGTTCTTGGAGAAGTGATGTATGTTGAGAGTGAAATTTTGATGTGGGAAAGAATTCCAAATCAAATTTTTTCCAAAAACTAAGTTTCTGAATTACTTCAAACAAGAATGGATTGGAAGAATATGTACCGTATTTTTATTGTATTTCTATTCTATTGTTCTCGGGATTGTTCTTGCTTGCAGTGTAAGTAAACGCCCTTTCATTATAGTTGATAGATCCATGAAAAGACTTGTTTTAGCCCATCCCATTCAATACAATCACTAAACTTATATTACTGAAAGAAGTATTGAATTGTATTCAAAACCATATACATGTATTCGGTGTATCACGTGAAGTAAAAGTCTACTGTTATTCTACAATTGTAGCATTGTCTTCAAGTCTTTAAGGTTTGGAAGTTGCGTGCTATGAACACTATGGAAAAACAATTTTGGACATGATTTTATCCTTATGAAAGCAAAGATATATGGTTGTAGTTCACTTGTGGTTAGTTAGTCCTTTATCTCAACCATCAATAGATCACATTAGTAGCATCCAACCTATAGTAGTTCTCAAAGGAAGTATCAACAACCTGGTAGTTTATTTACATGGATGATTTCCATAGCAATGATGATATCTTACCGATGTCTCCCCATCACATTTGTTAATTATCTCTATGAATTGGTAGTATAAAAAGTGGTTCGCTTACATTCACTAGGAAATAAAATGAGTCTTGCAATATTGCGGATGTGTCCTTTACTGATGCATCATCATTTAATCACGATACAAAGAACTTTAAAAGAAAGCGGCGACTACGACATTACATACGGCTGATTCACTTGTATTTCCTTGAAACACAATAATTCCACACAATTAGTTTGATGATTTTGAAACAATATGCGTCAAATATTCACTTGTTTCACAAACTTATTTCTACAAAGTCTTATATTTACGTGTGAATGCTACTTTCATAAGTTATATTTTTAACTAAAATATTTAAACATTTTGTTTTTATGTTGTCTTCACAGACAAATGGTTGATGATTTGTCAAATTTCTGATCACGCAAACCAAATAACAAATGATGTAACAAAAGCTTGACATCTGACCATGAAAGAATAATTCAATCAATGATAGGTGGTTTAAAAGCTTGTCGTTTGGCCAGATTATTAAAGAAGTTGCTATATCCGGTGTATGTACAACAAAAAGATAAATGAAATATGCTTAAGTGAAATTTGTATGATTTTGCATTTGTATTCATTCATTTTTGCTTGCAATATATAAGCTATGATTATGCATAACTTGTGTTTTAATTATAAATAATGATATGTTATATATGTTGTATCCACGTTGCAAATTCCTTAAAGTCAAATTTTGTTGAATTAATATGTCCAAAATCTAAAACTAAGTACATTGTATGAGATTGTTATTCCATGATGTCTTCATGTGATTGTTCGTGGGTTGTGAAAACAAATATGTACAAACACTAATGCAAGGCTTTGATGTGCAAAGAGCACCAAGGAGTATCAATCATTCAAAAACATGGAACATGGATAATATCTCAATATGATTTTTAATAGGAATGTAGAGTTGTTAAGAGATAATATTCATTTGTTAGTGAAGTATGATGCAGAATTGCAAGCGTTCCACATCCTGTTCTACACGGTCATTGCTCTGCTCCGCGCCTACTTTTTCCTTCGATAACAGTCGTTATAGAGAGTTATATTTGAATCAAGATGAACAAGATTTCATGATAAAATCAAGGTTTAATGAGAGAAATGTTTGTGTTGAGAAATCAAGAGAAGCTTGGATGCAAATAGAAAAAATGACATCACATACACACAACACACTAGCTTTGATGAACATGTCTTTGTATGACTTGAGAGCAATATCAACTAGAATCAGGAAAGTACATAATCACAACAACCAACATGTTTATCAAGCCAAATGACCTGACATTGGAAAGAAGTCCGAGAATTGTTGACAAGTATCATGATACAAAAAGAAGCAATTCAATTGTGAAGAACTATATGAAGAAAAAAGCCGTCTAATCTAAACAAGAAATTCTTTGGTAAGTGATTATAACATGCATTGAATTCGAATTCTTATAGTATTTAAATTCATTCTTATTTTCATTGTGACTGATATGTTATCACTTGTGAAAACTTACAGGATTTGAACTTGCCTCTTCAAGATGTTTACAATGATAGTAGTAGCTATCCAAATGTTATCAATGATAGTTTAGCTTTGCCAGATATTATGTCAAAGTTCAGAAAGGTCATGAGTGATAACAAAGTTATTCTTGATGTAATTTTAGAAGTTCAAGGAGAAAAAAGAGAGACAATTAGGGAGTACTTGTTCAAACATATCACTAAATTGTGTGAAAAACGCAAAAGTAAAAAACCACAAACTGATATGAATAGTATCTCTTTGCCTTCAACTAGATTTTCCATGCCCAAAAGTTTATGTAGAGAGCTTTTTGCCGGCACAAATACAATTAATCTAAATGATGATTCGGTAGTGTAAATTGATTCAAAATCAAGAGATAAGTTTCATTCATTTTTGTTATTGTTTGTCGGGTTGTGCGATGTATATTTGCCAAAGACTACCTAGTAGGTACCTTACAAGCAAGAAAATCAAGTTATCAGTCGGGAAGTTCAAAACTTCATTTTGTTGTTGTTTCTATATCTAGAAGTTTATAATTTTGAATTCTATAAAGATACTGTACGATCGGTTCAGGGCCGGATACCTGCGGAATACAAAATATACTAGCACAACACAATGTATGTATGACTCGTTGGCTCCAATCCAACATTTGTCGATGAAAAAGAAGGATACAACGAGATTTACCGAGGTTTGGACCAAAAAGTACTACTTACTTTTTGGAGAATGTTTCAACTAACAAATAAAATCCGGGATTACCAAGATTACAAGTCCCCCCAATTTTCTATTCTCTCTCAAGGATTTTTTCTCTCGGCTTACTTTCTCGTCTCTCATACGACTCTCGGCAGCACTAGCCCGATTCAACCACTCTCATCTCCGCTGCTCTGCTCTTACTATCTACCAGCTAACTGTATGATCGTTTGTCTATCTATTTGACGATCTCTTGGCTTGTGAGTAAGAGCGGTGGCCAATCTAATCCAATCCGTAGATGAAGAGGTTGCAAGCGGTGGAACACGGATTTTGATCCTGCCGAGAACCCACCCTCGGCTGCTAAACCTTGAAAAGTCACAGAAAGGCACCGACTCAGATACATTCATGTACCTCCTCCGTTCAGACTAAAAATGGGCTAATTAAGATCACGTAACAACGCAATTTGTCGCCTGCGATCCCACTGCGGCCGTCTGGACCACAAACTTAAAGCCACGTTCACAGATACATTCATTCATGAATTGTGGGCCTGGTGTGTATGTACTGAGGATGAAGGAAAAACAAAATTTATATATACGGCAAGGTTGGAATCCTAGCAATTTCTATTATGCGAGATAGCTTCATTGCGGGACTAAAGGGTGAATAATATGATTTTTGACATGTGCTTCACATAGACTAACCATGTGTCCAATTTGAATGGAGGGTGCATTGACTAGAGGTTAAGCGTTGGTCGGGTGAACTCTTCATACGACGGTGACAAAAGAAAGATCGTCACGATGGTCATTGTATGCCGTCAACCCACGAGCATATGATTGGGGTTGTTCTATCCTATAGTCTATCTAGGAGAGTTCTTCATTAGTTGTGAAAAAATTATGTGTACTTTGTCTTTTAGCCTTTTGATCCTTGAGTTCCCTTTGGTCTATTTACCATTTCGAAGGCTTTGCCAACACGACGACTGGATAATGAATGACATTCCTTGGAGTAAAAGTAGACGAAACATCGTGATGACGATTTGCGGCCGAAGAATTTGATCACGGATGCAAATGAATTTTTCCCCACTCTTGCTTAAGCTGCGAGAATGAGAATTACTTTGTGTTAATTTATCCCAATAGAGAAGTACATGAACTCTTTTCAATTGCATCTAGATTGTACATTCTTGCCAATATTATTTTATTGATAGTTTTATATATATGGTTTTGTTTATGGTTTCTATAATCCAACTTTACACTATATTTTCAGCAATGCTTCTACAACCTTAAGTCCATTGGTGTCATCACGTTGAATGCTAGTGGAGAGGTATTTATATCACTTCGAGCAACAACTTACATAAGCATTCTCTGACTCCAATCGCATGTTCTCAGCTAGATCATTTTGGAATTGAACAACTACATCATCCAATCATAAGTATAAAATTAGGAAAGAGAGCAACATTACCTGAATAGTCAAAATATTATGTGTGAACAAAAGTGAAATTAAAGAAAAGAGCAACAAGGTAAACATATACATTGTGGTCAGTTTTGAACTTTAATTAGTGCTAGTTGGATATTCATGTAATCAAACCGCGTGCTATTAGTGATGTGGTCAGTTTTCAACTTTAATTAGTGCTAGTTGGATATTCATGTAATCAAACCGCATGCTATTAGTGATGTCATTGACATGAACTATTCGATGGACAGTGTTTGTGAAAATATATCTATATTGTTTGATTTGTGAGGAGTATTATACATGTAAGCAAAAGTAAGAAAAAACATGTAAGCAATATTTCAATTCTAAGTCACACTTGAATATATCTTGCTCATGTAATGATGATGTGTATGACACTGCTACAAGCACGCTGTTTGAATATGTGGAGATCATACTTGAAAAAAACAAAACACCCAATATTTCTAGATATTTCACTTCTAATCAACTTCCTTTTGCCTTGTTATATTTGTCTACATTAGAAAAATAGAGTGATATAAGAGTTGTCTAGACGTTTTTCTGACTTTGTTCTTCATTGCTCATTTGAGTATTTCGCAAAGTCAAAGATGTGTATATTTGTAATTATAAGCTATAAGGTAATAGAAGTGTCAAATTTGGGAAATCGCACCAAATGCTTTTGGTTCTACACATAACATTTATAAGTATTTCATGAATAATCAACTTCTTTTTTTCCTTGTTCTATTTTTTTAACTGTAAAAAATTTTAGTAATAGAAGATTTTTTTTTGGCCTTTGTTCTTCATTGTTCATTTTAATTTGAGTATTTTGAAAAATAGTAGATGTATATATATAATTAGTTACAACTAGAAGACAATAAAAAGTGTTAAGATTGAGAAACCAGACAAAATATATTGGTTATATATGAAACTCAATAATACACATAGACCTTGACGTGAATGTATCTGTACCAAGTTTCAAATTACAATTTCCGTATCTTGAATATGAAACTTAATAATTCCATGATAGCATATCAAAACAATGATTATTTATAAGAAATGAACCATTCGAAGAACGTAATCTACTTACAGAAAATTCTTCTTAAAACCACACGAGGATCCACTGTTAGAGTAAGGTCGTCGATGCGTAGTACATCACCGGTCAATGCAGCCAGAGTCAGAATCCTCACATTCAGATTGCATTCCTGAAATATAGAACTTATTTCTGATATTATGCAAATCACGAGAATCCAGTCCCAACACTTTTGACACTATGTACTAAAGTGTGAAGCTCGTAAGATGTTACTTGAGGTTTTCCGTGTCTAATTAGTGAGGATTCCAGACTAATTTGCCTCGATGGTTCACGAGACTTCTTCGGTCCACATCGATACAGTAGATTTCTCCAGGCTTCTGAGAAAGAGGAGAGGCAAGGGAAGCTGAATTCCTTCCGATCTTCGTTTTGGGGTGGGGGGAGGGAGACAGATGATGAGGATGGAAATGACAGAGAATGAGGTGGAGGAGAAGCAGGATGAGATGAATGTTGTGTCACAGGAGCCCAGGACGTGCGGAATCTTGATCTCTATAATTTCTCGGGCGCAGGCTTGCGTGTATGACGCGGCCGAGTTCTTCGTGGCATGGCAAGGAGTTTTGACCATTGCGTTCTGCGGCATTCCGAATTCCATTCTACAGGCAACAATCTTAAAATCTTCATTCATCTTGATACTTTTTCTCGGTAGGGTGTGGACGTTTACGGTCGAGATTGTCGCTAGAGTCACCTGGCGAAGTTTTGTCTTTGTTGTCTGTAATCCGAATCGAAGCTGGCTCGAATCCTTGACAATTTTCATGATCAGCATCCAACAATTCTTCGAGGCTTTTGGGGATTATAATCTCCCTTCAACGCCTTTGTGAATTTTTGGAGACCTGGATTATCGCAGTAGCACGTAGGACACAAATTGATGATAGATACAGAGCGCTTACGATTTCTTGATTCGCTTGTATAAGCTGGAACATGAGTGCCGGGTAAAAGTGAAGTGCCTTTCGCCTGGATTGGATGCGTGGATATCTGAAGATTCACTAATGGGTTCAGAAATTGTCCACGTTCTTTCTTTTGTTGGTGTGCTCAGATCAAACGAGATGTGGACCAGGAGCTGCAGGGAGTGGTCAGGGAAAACCCCGGGTCCAAGTGGCCGAAGACCAGCGTAGCTTGCTTGCGCGATGACAAAGTTCTCACCCTCGAGCAGCTATCAAAGCTCCGAAGAATTTGCAGGTTTTCTTCTCCGTCGAAAGTTTCTGTCACTGGTCCGACTCATCCCGTTCTGGGTTCACAGACAGATTCACGTTATGAGTCTTTGTTCCTCCTTGATGCTCCTCGAACCCAATGCTTTCGTCAAAGCTTACACGATCTCTGGACATCTCACCGGGAAGTTGCGAGTCTCACTCTGGGTAGTCGAGGGTTGTCGGATGTGGTGCAGATGTCGAACACTTTCAGCAGAAGAGAGAGAGCACTTTGCTTGTAATTCTTGCCCAGGCAAATTTTGATCCTTTTATCGTGCTCGAAACATTGCAGTGAGGAAAGTCCTGCCTTAGCAGCTTCCACTCCACCTGTAATTGTGGACAATCTGTCCGTCGTTCTTTATGAGAATTGTTGCCTTGAGAAGATCATTCTGGAGGCAACTACCCCTCTAAGACTCCCTGTTGAGACATCGAAGCCCACGTCTGAAGAGAAGGCGCATGTTCGAGGAGTTATGGATGAGTTCGCTGCGGAAAATCTTGAGGTTTATCATGTGTTCACCTCCAAATTTGGTAAGTCAAAGCCGAGAAAACATTACATTAGTGTTTGTGTGTGTAAGGAAGTGATTAAGTTTTCAGTTATTTATCTATTTCCTGTCAGTGAACATACTGATTCACTTTCACTTTCTGAGTTCACGGTAGCCTCTGGATATCTATTTAGATTCCATAAAATGCATTGAATTTTACGTCATCACTTCATCGTTACCTATTTACATGTCTCTTTCCAGTTACTTAGTTCGTTCTCCTCACTTTCATATTTGCTTCATTGTCATCTGCACTATTCTTCCACTTGCTCTCAAGTACGGTGAATCATTATCGGACTGGATTGCATGACAGATCTTTCCTTCAGGCTGCAGTAGGTTACAGTGTGTCCATTTCACATGTGAATTGGATTTGTTTTCATTTTTGCTAATCTACATGTCAGAATACATGCTATTCTGAGATGGCAGACTTTTTATTTTCAGTCACCATCCCACGTCCCACCTCTCGAGAACTTGTGCTCAATCTTGATGGGCAATATTCTGTTATCAAAGTAAAGTCAATGTACGCACATGCATCTGAATTGCCTGGTGATGTCATGAATATTGTGTGTGGCTTCCAGGTAACCGCTCCGCTCATTATAGGAATTCCAAGGCTGGGGCTACTCTAGTCCATTTTCTCAAGACTGTGCCAGCAGCACTGGCCAGATTCAGACAGCGGGTTGATGAGGATTTACCTGGAATGTACGATTGGTTTTCAGACTCTTCTCTCCACATAACCATTCGAGCTTTATAGTAAACAATGTCAAGATCAGGGCTAACATCCGTTCACTAACATACGTACAAGATGAAGACTGCACATCACCTCAGGCGACGGTTACAGGTTTCATGAGATTTGCAATATCTCTTCAGATCTTTCTCTTCAGGGCTGAACAGCTAAGTCTTTCCAATTTCAAGGGACATATGTCATTGTTTTTCTACGGCGATGCGGCTCAAAGACTATGACCTATATATATGGAAAAGGTCAGAAGCTTACCCACATACATTTTGCACTTATAAAGGCTGATTTTCATCAGTGAGGCCATATATCTTCCAGATGTTTTCGTTTATCTGTTAACCGTAGGAGACCTCAAAAATGTGAAGCTTTACCATCAGAACTTTTAACTCAATGCACAGGTGAAGATTGAGTACAGGACGTAATTAGTTTCTTGGAACTCAATTCTGGTATTCTAGGATATATGACAACTTGAGGACAGGCTGGAGATTTATGTCGAACAAATTTCGTGAGCCGGACAAGATGACCGGAAATCTGATAGTTTGACTGAGAATTATATTTACAACTGCAGTATATGATTGACATAATTTTTGCCTCCTGCAGAGGCCATCTGCTGATGTATCGAACGGGTTCTTGATCATACCATGAGGAGAACTAAACCGCATGAGCATTTTTTTACCTTTTTTTGAAAAAAATTGAATTTCTTCTTTCAGAATGACTGCTAATAGAATCATGTACGCTATACCTGTCTTTAGAACTGATGTTTCTTTCCTGCGAAAAGGCATTGACCTGTACAATGGACAAGCTGTTTTACTTGCATGTACAAACTGTTACTCGTGCCGAGAAGCTTCCGCCATGTGGATGTAATCTGCTTCAACTCTGTCGTGGGCGATGTCGTCTTATAGTCGTATGAGAAGTTTTTCAAGGAAATATTCCACTGACTTTGTAACAAGTTGCAATTCTTTCTATGGCTATCAGATATGCAGCAGTGCGATAGTTGCAACCCTGCATTCGACATGATTTGAGGACCCAACGAAACGTCAGTGGGTCTCATTCAGCACTAGCTTCTATTTGGTATGTAAGAGCGAGATCTAGGAAGAGGTGGGCTGTTACTTCTTCTGATGAATCCACTTGGAACTAAGTCGAAATACCCAAATGAAGTCCCGAAGGCTTTTCTTAATACGTCTCAGAACTCAGAACATCCTACACGAACATATCTACTATTTCCAAGAATCCAGTGTTACGCACCTTTATTGGCTTGCGAACGTTGACAACAATTGGTATAATTGTTAAGTCGTGTTCTACAGAGTAAAGGTGGATTGAATGGTGTTGTCCCAAAATAAATATGGGGTTCAAATCCTGGAGAATGTTTAGAAAGTGGTATGTTTACCTCGAATGCCTTGTGCTTAATATCTCACGTCCACGGAATAAGAACATTACCTTAATCTGGGCTGTGCGTCTAACGTTGTCCCAACTGACCAGCATAGTTTCTTCTAGGCCCGAGTACACAAAATCAACCTCTGTGTTCCTGCAGCAATATCCCAGATACAAGACTGATTCAGAACCTAACTGTAGTTAGCAGGTCGATCAAAGTACCGTTGTTTTTGAGTTAAGGTGTTACCCTTTCACAATCTGTCTGCGAAGATCCTCTGAGAGTTTGGTTCCATTGCCAAACTGGTTCTCAAGCGCATCAATCAAGGCCTGTGCGACAGTCCAAATCCAGTTGAAATCGTCAAGTAAAGTTTGTCCCAACTGGGAGGATCGGTAAAAGAGATGACACAAGTCCGTTGTAGTGGATGGAGGTATGAAGCTACCTTCTTACCACTCTCCTCCATCCTCCTACTCATTCGTCCAAAATGCATGTGGTTCAGATTCTTGAGCCACTCGAAGTAGGAAACAGTAACGCCGCCCTGCGAAGAGAAGCGACCCATTTCCCGCTTGATTATGTGCTGAACAACAGACCAGACCAACTTCTTACCACCTCACGGTTAACGTAGTTCAGAAGAATTTCGCCTTTACTGCACGACTGTAGCATTCAAGGATCTCACCGTCAGCAGTTAATGCTGAATGATCATAATCTTGGAAATACTGATGTGAAACTTACAGCATTTAATAACAAATCTGGCAGAATAACAATTCCTCTCTTCTCCAAAATGACTTCAGCTCGGGGTGTCACAGGACCATTAGCAGCCTCAGCAATCACTTTTGCCTGCCCAACGCAAAGCATATTTAGCTCAGCATAAGGTGGCCTTGACAGCTGGCAAGCAGATCCATGAAGTCATGGTCAAAAGACGATAACGTAAGTAAGTTCGATCTCTCAAGTGCATGGTTTTTTAAAACTAAGATGAACCAATCAAAACGATCGTCTTTGTGTGCGTACCTTAATTCTATGCGCGTTTCGAGAGTGGATCTGAGACTCAAGAGCTGCAGGTATAAGGACATCGCATTCAAGCTCCAGAATCTCTCCAGAGTCCCTTCGCTGCGATCGGAGACATCCAGATCCAGACAGGCCCGCAGCTCAGTGTCGCAACTCCGCATACCAAGAAAGTCAGCAAATGAAGTGTTTTGGAAATTGAAGGAATTTGGTTGGTTCTGAGCGCACCGTCGTAGTTCCGGGAAATCCAAGAATAGATTTTTTAGTTGCCTGATAGGCTTTAATTGCAGTAATATCTAGACCTTCTCCTGTCTCGTCAACAATCCCTCCATCGTACTCAGCAACAGCTATGATCTTACCTCCAGCAGCTGCTAATTTCTGTGGTGAATAGACAAAGGTGAATCACGAAAATTCATTTGAATGGCAGCAGCTTGCAATATCTTGAAAATATGTAGAAACTCAGTTAGGAAACCATGTCCAGTAAAAAAAACTTCATGCGGAAACAGCCTACACGACCCACATATAAAGAAGAAACGGGTAAGACCATTAGGTGTAGTAGGTTTCATGGAATGAGTATAGGTCAAGGCATTTCGAACTCGCACGAACATCTCGAGTAGGAGTGAGACTAAGTTCGGCTTTTTCTTAAAAAAACACAAACCCAACTCAGATCTGAGTTGTGCAGATCTCTAAGGCATTGGATATTTCCGACTTAAGGTGGAGAACAATTGGAACTCCCGAGTTTTCTCTTGATGCCATATTGAATGGAAAATTCAAAGTTAAGCCCAAATTAATTAAATTCTGGAACAAATCTGGGTGGAAAAGAGGAAATTAGGGCCATAGTTGATATAGACTCGGAAGCGATAAATTGAAACCCGTAGGAGAAAGAGAACAGTGAGTAGGCAAATCATTAAACTACCTTCTCCCTGTCCAGAATATACCTCAACCGCTCAAGAGATTGCTTCAAGACCGATGGTTTTCAAGCAATATTCTCATGGGTTCCTCGCACAGGCACAAGGAGTTCCAGTACTAATCAAGAGTCGTCCCTCTTAACTACAAGAAGACCAAGAGCAAGGAGCGCGCTATACTTCCACGCCTTTGTGTAATTGAAGACGAAACAACTGCCCTCCATCTCGTAACATGAACTTCCTTAAAAATAAGAGAATATTTATTTGATATTGCTTAAGTCTAATTAACTAAAAAATACTTTTACGGTGGAACAAAAAAGTACTCTTTACCCCTAGTTTCTGATCCTTAACTCAAAGGCCAAACCTGGTGCTTTTAAGTCGACATTTTTGGGAAATACTTAACGTGGATGACCTAGTGACGGTTTCCTTGGTTGACACCTGGTAGCTTTTAACGAACTTCATTTTCAGGGAGAATTCAAACTATAATGATTTCCTTCAAGCTCAAAAAGCCCTCACTCCTCCGCTTCATCTTCATCCCATTATATTTTTTTATATGACAATTTATTTTAAAATTGCAACGTTGTCTAGGGCAATCAGTTTTTTTAGAATTACAATCAAATACTGCATTACTGCATTCTCACTTGGACATCACTCAGTTTAAGGGAACAACGCAAAACTGAGTCCAGCTTACATCGGCAGTATGTCGACCAACATTTCCAAACCCTTGAACAATAAATGTCTTGCCTTTCACACCAGGGTTCATGTTTAGCTTTGAAACCAATTCCTGGGGGCCAAGAAACAAGTCAGAATAGTTCATCAGGGTTCATGTTAAGCTTTGAAACCAATTCCTGCGGCCCAAGAAACAAGTCAGAATAGTTCATCTTACAATGAGCAGTCTGTACGTTGCACCGAAGTAATATCCACAACCTACATCAATCAACTAGATGAAACCAGGGTTGCTCGAACCTTGTCGTTCAAAAATTCTCTCACGCAAAAGAAAACACCCAGTCCAGTTGCTTCTTGCCTACCATCAATTCCACCCTGAAAAGTGCAGAGGCTTTATCAAACTCTTCCTTAAATCATATTCAAAAGGTTTTCTAGACAATTTTCGTGAAAGGTCATGTATTCTTTGTGCGCAATCGCCGAATTGTCTGCTTACTCACAAACTGATTTCAATTTTTTTGAGTTTTTTACCATCTAAATATCTTGTTCAGGTAGGCATTTCCATACACTACCTCTTCAAGAGGTTTCCCAGTTACACAGGCAGAACCGTTGATGTCTGTAGGGCGCAAATGTTCGAAGGTGTCCTGTAATAATTAAAATCAATTGGTACAACAGACTCACCTCATCAGAAATGAAAATGGTTCTTTTATTTAAGTATAAGTCATCAACGTAGCTGAATAGAAATGGAAGAGGTTTATGTTCATGGTCTGGCATATGAACTTATTACTATCTAACAAGACAATTAAATATTTAACTGCTAGAATGGGAGGACAATTTTTCATTCAGACAGTTTTGTAGAAACTCTCCCCCCTGTACGCGCACACCTCTTGCGAAATGTTTTTTGAAAATGACTATGTAGAAGACTGCAATTGGATCGGATGATTCATCACCTTAATCCAGGCCATCTCTTGAGGACCTGTTCCATAATCTGGTGCCGGTACATCCTAGATCATGGACGGCCGATTTATGTTGGTTAGTTTTGTATGGTCGTAAAAGTCTATGTCTAGTCTTCTACTATGACTCTACTCATGAGACAGTAATATGCAAGAAATGCTGAGTTGCCGCTGCGTTTTATATCGTTCATTATAAAACTTAGTAAAGACAAATACATAGGTGCCAGTGAGGTAAAAAATTACCAGAGCAGGACCAATAAAGTTCTTTTTAACAAGCTCGCTGGTATATCTTCTGATAATTGTCTCTTTCTCAGTTGAAGTATACTTGTTTGGATCTGCACATGTGTGCTCATTTTCATCTTGTGAGTTTGCAGCATACATACTGGGTAAAGTTCAGAGAGTGTTTTCGTGATGTCGTTTCTTAATCCTTTTACTCTCTAGCCTTGATGCCATTACCTATCTTGATTCCACCTTTAGCACCTCCAAAAGGTACATCGACCACAGCACACTTGAATGTCATTAAGGCAGCTAAAGCCATAGTTTCATTGGCATCAACATTTGGCGCCATGCGAATTCCGCCTTTGACTGTTGTAAAAACGAAACAAATATTAGATCTCAAGCCGATTCTTAGAAGTGGTAATTTACTCGTTGAGATTAAAACCGCCAGCGAAGATAAATAAGTTTGTAACTTCAGAGTTTGATACTTTCGATTTGTACTTCACATCAACATGGCATGGCAACTATGGGTGTCTAGCTCGCACCTGGTAAACGATGATGCGAGTGTTGCGCCCTATAAGCCTCAATAAGTTCGACGGTACCATTTCCGCACTTGAGTGGAAACTGCAATCTCATTACATTATTACATGCCTGACCCCCATCTCGAAAACAAAAAATTGTGTTAGTTCGTTCGGTGGTTGATGGAATCATTTATCTGAAATAGCAAGACATCTGTTCTTACTAGTCCTGAATACTATATCCTACTGTCGTGAGTATGACGTCTAATGACTAGTGCTGAAACTGTTCATGAATATTTTGAAACCTTTATTTGTGCGAGGATATCGGGAGTCGATTGTGCATAGGCGGCAGCCCTGTCGAAATATATATCTACGGATTCCAAAAAATTCGGATCGCCTGCAAAAGTCAAAAGTAAGCTTAAAGAGGAAGGAAATTACAACAGACACGTAGGGCATTCATGATCCGGGAACAATGTCTCTTGCCTAGTTTTTGTCTATGAAACTTCTGAACAAAGACCTCAGCAACAATTCAATGTCTGATCACCAGAAAATTATTCTTTCGCGTACACAACTTACCCCTGCTAAAGAAATTACTACAAACTTGAATTTCAGCAAGAAAGGGTGATTAGTAAACGAAACGAAGAGCAAGAAAGCGAAGGTGATGAGTAAACGAAACGAGCTACCGCAGGGTTTAAAAGTGGCACACCATGAGGAGCTGCTCCGTGATTCTCCACTGAGTCTTTAGTTTCAACGATTTGACCAAGAGCTTGACGAACCGTTCCACCGACAGTAGCTGCAGTGCCAAATTGCCTTCGGCAGATGGTTGGGTGGTGGAGTTGATCCACATTTTGAATTAGTTTCGATAAACAGTTGAACTGATTGATTCTCATCGTAGTGCTCGATATCGTTGCTGCCTTCGTCAACAAACAGGCAGTTAACCTGTCAAGGCATTTCATAACAAAACATTGAAATTAATTCCTACTACCTTTAGCCCATCGAGAATTAACATTAACGTTAACAGTCCCTACAATTAAAATTTCAATCCTGCAGATTGTTCAAGAACTATTATGACAACTGTATGCTTCATTGATTCCTTTAAATAGCTGCCGTAGCGCTCAAACAACCGTATTGCAAATGTGCAGCTCGATACACATCGTGACATCTTGTCATTTGTGCTCCATTTCATACGTGAAGAGATGTGGAGCGTCCATCAAATTGTGGAACTCCGAACGTACAACCTACCACGTGCCACTGTCTGCAAGTGACATCAAAACATCTGAATTCCCAAACGATCACGTTTTGGTTGACTTCTGGAAGAATCAAATCAATCTAGTGGAAGTCCAAACGGACAATCTATCACGTAACACTGGCTGTAGATCAGGAGTTTGTAAACCGCCACGAGTATCAAGGCTAATGCAAGATTCAACTCGAAATAGAGCAAGAAGATATTCAAGATGTAGCTATCGCCGGCATTCACGAGGTGTGGTGTTTCTAATGAAAGGAGGAAGGCCCAACTGACAGTCTATCAAATGCCAGTGGCTGCAGGTCACTCAAAAACTCAAATTCTTAAATCCAACACAATCACCTGCGCTAATGCAAGAATCGCAACGAATCGAATCGAATCGAAACGAAATGTAATCAGTTAAATGTCCAAATGTAGCTGTGTTCATCGACTTCCTACCACACGAAATATATGTACCTCAGAGGACCATAACAAATTCCTCACCGCCGCTCCTTCCAGACTCGCATCGCATCGCTCGGCCTCATCGACTGCACGCACTGGATTTTGCAGACACATGTCCGAGCGGCTCATCACTGTGACGCGACAACCAGCAGAACTTCGAACGCCCAGTTTTCTTGGACGGTATGTCAGGCGCCGGAGCGGATATTTCTCCAGCAACGGAAAGTGGACTGCGGAGTGGATTCAGCGTGCGGAGCATCATTCGTCATTCGGAGTGTGTTCCCTTTCCGTCGCCCTGCGTGCGGCTCGGACAATGATTCTGTCTGTCTCTCGTCCTGCCGCTCCGCGACTCCGTCCTCCGCGTGGTTGTCTCATCTGCCGACGTCTACTGCTCCTCCACGTGGCAGCTGCTTTCCTGCGTCTGAAGGAATGTCTAACAGAAGGAATGCTCTCCATGATCGTTCGTTGCAGGTGCCTTGACGACGATGCTGAGGTCGATCGTGATTCTCGGCATATATACATTATGTTGATTTCATGCTTTAAAATTTTTCATTTTTCTTTCTATGAAACTTAATAATTACGTGCCAACATTCATAGATAAGCATGTAACACCTGAAAATCTACGATACTTGCATACATATAAATAAAATTCTATCATGGATAATATTTAATCTCAAAATATGTGAGTTATATTTATCAAAAGTATAAATATGACTACAAGTAAATTTTAGTGTGAATTTTATAATATTGCAATGTTCTTCATATCTATTTCAAAACAAAAACGTGAAAATTGATAATTAAATTAAGCACATTGATTGCACTTTTATAGATTATATGATGATTGAATCAAAAATAACAACTGATTTGATACAAAATAAAATAAGCATAATTTTATTTCAATATGTAATTTTTGCATTATACAATGTATGTTGACATGATATTTGATCGTATTTAATAATTTATATCTTGCTATTATATATTTATAGCAGCAAATTATTCAAAAATAAAATTCAAAAACTTTTAGGTGTTGAATCATGAAATATATCAATCCGAACTTATTATATAATCTATTTTATTTCAAATAATATTGAGAATAGTCGTGGTATTATATTTTTTATTTAGCATTTTCTTTCTAGCATGAAGTCATAAATCAAGGTGCTTTGAAATACTAAAAACTATATTTTTATTTAAAAGAGGACCTTAACATCATCAAAATTCAGGACTATTTTGAACATCAAGATGAATCATAACCCAATGGTTTAAGAGAAAGTAAAGAAAGTAAGTCCCATTTTTTCCCGGTCACATGTCTAAGTGAAAATGATACATGTAGCTGATATGCAGTATATATATCTTTAATTTTGAATTGAATTCATTTAAAGTCTTGTTCATATAATAATACATTGAGAATGTGTAGATTCATTACTAATTTTGGTTATTTTGATTATAATAATCTAATATTAAAACTTAATATTAAAAAACAAGACTATACATGAAAATTTGATATCATCATTCAAATATATATATATTCATGCATGATTTTTACATTTAGACATTAAATTAAATACGATTGGATCAACAATGATGCATCTTTCACTAACATGCATCAAACGAAAAGCATGTATATGATGATATTGTATAACCGAAACTAATAAAGTTGATCTCCGATCATGTATTTTTAATATCATTCATGTGGTATATTCATAGTAATCATACTTTTTGTTTGCTTTGTGTGAAATAAATTTTTTTATGAATGTGTTAGTCAAAATTATAGCTTGATGTAACAAGTTATCATTTTACATTATGATTGAAATTTATGATTGACCAATGAAAAATAGATAATGAAATTGAAAATTAAAAATTAAAAACATGTTAGAACATGCACACAATACATCATCAAGATATTAAATAAAACACATTAAGTAAAACATAGAATGGAAGAGTCAGTCACACACTAAAGCATTAATTTCACTCAGGACACAAAACAATATTCACATAGTGTTAAAAGAAAAAATAGAATAAGCATGTAAGTTTGAAAGAATACATACAGACATACAACCATATAGGTAGTGTGCACTATCCAGAAGAAAAGTCCGGAGCTTGCAATGAAGCAATAACAACTGCTTAAACCATGGGATCGATAGGCTAATATTGAGTCACAGAGAACAACAACAGTTCATAACAAATCCATTCCAACAAAGAGCTCAAACATATTTGCAAGCAACCAGTTCAAAAACTTGAGAAATGTTGGCAATAGGATAGCCATGATGAGGCTAGCGCAAAAAATGTAAACTAGGAAATCCTTGTCCTTCTTATGGCGGTAGTGTCATAACAAGAGTCAAATTAGATGGAGATATGTGCGGTTCGCTGTGGCTGATATAGCGCATTTAGCACTTGCAATCTTGAAATGCCCAGACTATAATCAACCAAAAGCAGAACAACAACCCAATGCTACAGTCCGGATGCTCTTCTGAGAAATTCTCTGTTATGTTCATTGAAGACTAAAACTTCTGACAAATCCACACCAACTTGAGTTTGAGACACTGCTCCATCATGCAAGCTTATAATGCATGTAGGCAGGAATACCGTCAACGAGAGATAGTAAGATGAACTGAAGGAAGGAGGTTCTCGATCGGCCACAAATATTGCGCTTCGGCTCAAATCTCGATCAAAAACGTAGAAATAGAAATGTTAGTTACCGAAGCAAATGTATTTCAACTTCCAAATTTGAACAGATGCTGCAATCTGACTACGGGTCCGGCCATGGCTAGTATAGAGCTAACGACTTGAATTCAACTTCTCATCGGAGTTGGCTGACAGCGACCTGCAGTTTTGTTACATGTTGAAGAGATGGAATGTGGAAGTGACATAAGCTTACACGTCATCAACTCGGAAGCGTGGAAAGTCCAGTCTGTGATGTGCATTTGGTTTTGGAAGCAGGTCACAACATATGTATGATCCACAACTCTTGCCCTCCTGTCTCTACTCCACAGTCAGGAGTAGAGAGAGACTGAGGAGGCAGAAAATACAAACATGATGGAAGAGTGTATTTGCAAGTACCCCGAGTATTTGCAAATACTGTGAAAATCAGTTGTATAGTTTACATATGCTCTATGTTAGAAAAAAAAGAGATTAAGTTAAATGACACAAAAAACAAAGTAGATGATTTACCTGAGAAGATATATACATCATCGACAACCTTGGAATTTTGGAATGTGTCGAATAAATCTCCCATCTTCAAACCACAAAAAGAGAAAGTATCTAACAGATACATTTTACTTTTCACGTATCGTGAAAAGTAGAATGTATCGAACAGATGTCCAATCTTGAAACCCTACCTACAAGAAAAACGTATCGAAGAAGTGTCCCATCTTGACACTGTGAAAAAGAGAACGTGTCAAGTAGATCTCTAATCTTGAAACTCTACAAGGAGAATGTATCGAATAGGTGTCAAATCTTGACACCGTGAAAAAAGAACGTGTCGAGCACATCTCCAATCTTGAAACTTTAGAAAGATAACGTAATAAACATATGAAGAAATACACATG
Source organism: Marchantia polymorpha subsp. ruderalis (assembly GCA_037833965.1). Classification (NCBI taxonomy): domain Eukaryota; kingdom Viridiplantae; phylum Streptophyta; class Marchantiopsida; order Marchantiales; family Marchantiaceae; genus Marchantia; species Marchantia polymorpha. Next base: position 167,159 of record AP031351.1, read on the forward strand.
AGGTAAATTATTTTTTTTGAGATATTGATATATAAAACCCCTTAAATGTTACCTACGGTAGTAAGAAAGTTAGTACCGTATTCTCTTATAAGTATTATAGTAGTTTGAAATATCAATGTAATTAATACGTACAGGCATGCTGTATGCATTAAAGGGATTGAGTCATGTGCATGGGCCCTCGCTCTCTCTACTCTGAGTCCAGAAGATAGTGTTGGAATCTCAACAAAAATTCGCACATTGGACGTATCAAAAAATGTAAGCATGTGGAATAAAAAACTGTTAGAAAAGAACAGTTAAAAAAGTCTAGAGATGCGTCTATATTTGTTTATATATACGTGTATGCGTATAGAAAAATGCGAATAAGGCATGCTCTCGCCTCGGGTCATGCCTTTGAGGTTGTTACTCCAACTCTACTCGGAGCTTCGTCCGCATGAGCGTACGACCTGCCAACCGTTGGCTTCACAGGCTTCTCTTGCCGATCGCCGCATTTCTCCCACGCGCAAGGACAGACGAGGTAACGAAGTCTCGACTATACGGCGGTGCGGTGCGCCAGCCTCGCGCCACCGTCGATGACGGGATCGTGGGGCCAGACACGACAGGACCGGACCCGACCGGACGCCCGTAAAGCCGGCGGTCGTCCGGTCGGCCGGTCGGGCAGGCAGGCAGGTGCGCAAGGATTCGAGGAAGCAGGTTCCTGACACGAGAGTACAGATCTGTACTCTCGTGCTCGTCGCCCGGAGTCGGATTTCTTCGAGACCTGCCGGAGAGGACGAGATAAATCTCGGTGCGAATGGTGATCAGTGGAAATAATGATGCATAGGGTGCAGCTCGGGAGATTGCAGAGCAGGGCAGGTCAGGAATGATGGGGAAGCGAATGTGAGTTGTGGAGAAGGAGGAGGAGGAGGAGTTAGTGGAGGGCAGGGGGTCGAGGATGACGAGCTCGCAGGGTCGCTGGGAAATTAGCGTAGCGCAGGATGGAAGTGGGCGCTTCCGGACCGTGCAGGAAGCGATCGACGCAGTGCCTCTGAGCAATAATCGGAGAGTAGTGATCCGAATCGGCCCGGGAGTGTACAGTCAACCCATCTACGTGCCTAAGACGAAGAATTTGATCACTCTGACGGGAACCGATCCGAACCGAACCACGTTGAGCTGGCACAACACTGCCACCAGTATTCAGCACCACCAGGCATGTCTGTCTCTCTTCTCCCTTCCGTCTCACGTTCGTTGCATTCGTCGTGATCGAGTCTGTCGTGGGCAGGATTTTCTCAGCTGGATGTGAATTGTAATCGGCATTGTGCAGGCACCCAGTGTCATCGGAACTGGAACTTTTGCCTGCGGTTCTGTCATCGTGGAGGGCGAAGATTTTATCGCCGAAAACCTCGCATTCGAGAACGCCGCACCTCAGGCATGCACTGTGAATGACTTTCGTTCAAGATGTCAGATTTCTCCTTTGAGTCTATTCCAGCCTATCGTCCTGTGTCCCCGGTCCGAAATCTACGCTGCTATCGACGTACTGCAATCTGTCGTCTGTTGAGAACCCATCGCAATCATCTATTGATTATACATTACAGCGAGAAAGTAAAATGCAGGGAAAAGCGTTTCTGTCTCTGTCCCGACCTCGTTTCATCGCACGATGTTGTAGGAAACAAGCCAAGCCACCGAGTCTCACCTGTCAGGAGTTCATGCTTGACTGCTGTGGTGTATTTTATCGCCTCTTGTGACCTGAATTTAGATTCGCCGCTCCATGGACAGCTTGCTGATCCTTGTTGGATGAGGTATATTTATTTACAGCAGTTTGCGCTGTTCTGGTTGGTTCTCATCTGAGTGCTTTTTAATAATCACTCAGTAGGTGACTTCACATGCACAGTAGAGTATTCCATGTACATAATCATCTGCTCGATACGTATGTTTTGGTTTCGAGAACGCGTCAAGGGAAACCTTGGCCTGCACCTTCTTGACGTATAGTCAGGGGTGTATGTACTTTTTCTTCACAAGGTTATATGTTTTGAAGTTGAAGTTTATGAGGTTTGATCTGCTGCGCTGTGCAGGGCTCTGGCCAGGCGGTGGCAATTAGAGTAACTGCTGATCGCTGCTCTTTTTACTCCTGTCGCTTTCTTGGATGGCAGGTATGTCTACATCCCCATTCATTGAATTGGACAATTGGCCTGTTGCGTCATGAATGTGGGATGAAGTTGTATGAATCTGAACTGTTCCTTGACCTGAATTAAGCATGAAGTTTTACAAAAGACACAACTCAGGAATTCTCAACGAGGCCTCTCTCTGCAGTCTTGTGTACAAAAAGCATGCATGTGAGATTTTTCCTTACTGAACCAAGACAATGACTAGAGAATGCCTAAAACTGCCGAGTATTCTTACCGTACCAGGCGAACCATATATAGAGCGAGATGTCACAAGAATCGAGCACTGAAAACCTAAACTTATTATTCAGAATGGAGAAGCAGTGCCAACACACAAGCTCTACTCGGTTCTATTTGTTCTATATGGGAGAAAAAACCTGAAGTCTGCATCCGTGCCCATTATGTTTTGTCGTTCAATATCAGGAAATTTGTAATTTCAAAGAAGGAACATTGCCCGTGATGTCGTTATTGATGTAATCTTTTGGCAAAGATACTCCAGAGCCTGTGCTTGATCAAGACTCAAAAGAGTAACAAGTCCAATTTTTGTCCGGGAGCAGGATACAGCGTATCTCCATTACGGGAAGCAGTACTTCCGAGACTGCTACATCGAAGGTAGTGTTGACTTTATTTTTGGCAACGCCACCGTTCTCTTGGAGCACTGTCATATACATTGTAAGTCTCAAGGGTTCATAACTGCACAGCAACGGAAGAGTGCGGATGAATCGACTGGTTATGTTTTCCTCAGGTTTGTCCCTACATGATGAACTTCTATGCCTGCTTTTGACCCACCCACCTCCTGTACTTCACCCTCTTGTACAATATGCAGGGGAGAAATCTCTTATTATCAAAATGAATTGTTGTCGAATGTCCACCTCTTCAAAACGCGATGTGATGTCCAATCCCACTAGAGCCGGAGTACTGGGAAAGGCTGCCCAATGGTACTCTAGATTCGATGTATTGTTTTGTCCGAGTGAAAGGATTGGCTTCGTTTTTTTTGGGTGATAATTGTGAAAGTTTTAAGCACTGTCATGAATTTGCAACTTTTTGTTGGAGGCCGGAAGAAAATCGAGCCTGCTACCTTTAGCTTAAAGGCCAGGTATAGAGACCAGTATACTGATTCCATTGGATTGGTGGAGTGGGCTTAGCACCGACAGCATCTGATAGAACTCTGCAGAAGGCTGCCACCCGTACATACTAAAGCCACCCTAGATATCCTGGTCAGATAGCTGGGCCTGCGAACGTTAGGTAGATGATCGATGCCGTCAGCTGTTTCGTGAAGGCTTCACTCTTGGATACGAATCTGGTGCTCGATGTGTTTCGGAGAGCCAGGTACTGTTAAATGTTATGTTTTATCTGAACTATCAACTTCAGTTTTTCCCGGCGTTAAGAGCGACAGGGCAATCATGTATGAAGAAGTGAGAGTAGGTCGGTCTACACCAAGGATGTGGGGCAATCTCCAAATAGGGAACATATGACCAAACGGTTGTACTCATTATCTTTTCAAGTCACTAAGGAGCAGGAGCTGACGAACAGATAATCCGGTTTGCAGGTGTGTTATCACTGGAAATGGCGACAGTAAGTCATACATGCACTTGGGCAGGCCATGGGGGCCACACGCGAGAGTGGTGTTTGCCTACACCCATATGGACAGTTGCATACTTCCTTCAGGATGGAACAATTGGAACAATACCGCCAACGAGAAGACCGCTTCCTATTCCGAGTACAGGTACCACCGAACGTGTGCTCCCTGTAGCAAACCAAAACCATTTTGTCTGTTTGAGCCACGTCGCGAGGACTGACTGTGCCTTGCAGAGAATGTTGTAGATACAGTTTTGCACTGCTATCACTGAACAAGCATCGAGGTAGCTCAAGCGGGTGTTTGCTGAAAGTGGTAGAGGTGTTCCGACTCTCACACACACACTCTCCTCGTGCAGATGTTCAGGCCCTGGCAGTGATCTCAGAAAGCGTGTCCCTTGGTTCACGAGATTGTCCGATGTTGAAGCGTCCCAGTTTCTGACGACTCTTTTCATAGATCCACGACGCTCTTGGATACATGCCCGAGACCTGCATTCCACTTCGCCCAGCTTCCCTGTACCTCTATCAGCGTAGTCGAAGTCTACTGCAGCTCGGTCACAGAGCGCTTGAAGCTGGGAGTACAAGAAGCAGAGCTAGAAACTTGGTGTAGGCTCACTGCATTCCATGCAATGTCAATACAGGTCACACTTTCATCAAATGTCCAGGTAAATTCGCTCTACGCACGAAGAGAAGAAGATGGTGCCCCTGCTCGATCTGGGATGTCAATTGCCAGTCACTTTGTTTACTACAGGTCATTCACATTTATTTGCTGATGTCCTGCAACAAGAAACTCTTTGGAGGTGATGAAGTCTATGGTCAAATCTTGTGAAACAATTATGGTCCAAAATAGCTACCCTTCCACAGGCCAGATGGGAAAATATAGGAGGTATGATTGACAAGTTTGATATTCATTTTTGTAAACATCTTCAGTTCTTCAGAGGGGAAATCGCAAAATATTTGTCGATAAGTCATCAAGTCATGTGAATAAAGCATAAGAGCCAATCACAAATGTGCTTAATGTTTCTAAAAATGGAAATGGGTTTCACTAAATTCAAACTATTAAGATGTCGATTTTATAAATATTGTGTAAATGAGTTTATCTACTGAGAATAGAGCATATGAACAATTATATTGAGAAATATTCTATTCACAAATTGAGCAAACAGCACAATCTTGAAGATATTGGATATCTCTATATTCTCAATGAGCATATTTCACGATAAATTATGCTCTACATCTCAGTTAGCAATGATTGATATAAAACTATGTTGGACCTTATTTACTTTTATATGTTAAGAAGATTTTATTTTTTGTACTCGTGCAAAATAAACACGGATCATTGTTCTCGTTGCTTGATTTGCATTATCTTGCAGCCTTTGGCGAGAAGCAAGAAACGGCAGAGGCCGGAGACGTTTGTGCCCAACGAAGATTAGATCTCGATGTAGACAAAAATCCGTGTAATTAGAAAACGTTTAAAGCATGGACTGGCCAAGTCCCAACAGCCTGAATACTCTTGAAGCAAGAACGTTAAACATATGACAAAGAATGGTGAGATATATTTTAAATGAAGAAACGGAAAAGACTTGTATATGAATTCATGTAGATTTTTCATCTCTAAATGAAGAAAATAATATCGAAAAACATTTGTTCAAATTATATCTCAATGAGATATGATCCAATAAATATATTCAAAGATGTATATAACATTAATCACATATCATCATATTCAACCACATCCTAGGATAAGATTGTTTCTCCAAACTATTGAACTAGCATAATCCATTATAGATACTGTCTAGTCTTCGGTTTTAAACAAATGTGTTTGATTAAGAATATTCTCTTAAGACAATTGACCACTCAATCATGATGATGTTTTATTTAACCTTTCACCATAAGACATACTCTAATGTCAAGTTTTATATCAAACATTTGATGAATAGAAAAAATAAGTAGTTATCATTTCAAAAAACTTCAAGTGTGATGAGTGAAACATAAACTGTGAATAGAATATAATTATATCGACAAGCGACATAGAGAATGGATTTGATTAGAAAAACATTAAATATTTTATAGAAATGTTGTTACATGTGTCTATTTCTTAAATGAAAGTTCACATTGTTAAACAAAATCAGAATCATAGATTCAATATCTAGGATGAAAATATTTTTGACATGAAATGAACATTGATATGGAATACTGGTTTGTTCAAAATCTCTTGAGGAAAGATTGAAAATTATTCAATTATTTTTCAAAACTTTATATTTGTATCCATAAAAATAAAATTCTTGTTACTTTTCATACAATTTCTGAGTTTATTATTAATTTTATAATTTAGATTGAAAAGATAATGTTTTTGAACTATCTTTTGTACAATCGTATATTTTTGAGATTGAATATATGATTGCTAGTTGTTGCCGATATCACAAATTTAACGTTTATTTGATCCAATTCAACGGCGGTTTTTCTAGTATTTCAAAAAGGATAAACTACGGTGACTTGATATCTTTTAAATTTTATAAAACTGAAGTATACATGAATTTTGGAATTATGACAAGTTACTACTAACATGTATAATTCTGAACTCTTCAAATTGTCAGCAAGATGTATTAGTGCAAGTAGACCAGGACTCATAAATTCTGGCAAATTTTCATGTTAATTTTGGCATTTGCCAAAATTAAGATAGCCTTATTCTTAAAACTTCCAATGTGTGTGTTTTCATCCGAGTGAAATCAATTTTTTCTTTCTTCAATCTTTGCAATTCCAGCCCAAGGTGAAGAAAATAACTAAAAAAAATACTTTAAGTGATAGCTAGTCTCATAAACAAAGATGAATTGGTAGATAAAAAAATACAAGTTTTCTATATTAATAGAAATAAATTAAATAATTAGATTTCTGGCTTGAACATTTTCATTTTATTATTATCATTTGGAATTTGAGCATTTTGAATAATTTCGCATGAATAAAGTAATCTTATTTTTTTCACTCCCGATTTGCCCGTACATACTCATAATGTCCAATTACATTTCTTTATTTTACTCCATTTTCCTACATGTTTCCTGATCCCGACTCTGGGTCACGCACGCTTTTGGCCACATCTCATAGGCTAATTCACTCCTCCCCTCGATGAACTTCCCTTGGAGCTTTCAAATGGTTCGCAACGATGGACCTACATGTGTAGAGACGTCTTGGCACTTTGGCCAGATTAATTCTGGAAAAACTTGCGTCTTAAAATAGATCGCAAGATTTAATGAATACATCGGCCTCAATGTAGACCATTGAGGCCGATAGTACTAGACTGATAAGCAGCTGAGCCACCTCGTACCTGTTCCACCGGGTCCAGCCCGTCCACCTGAAAATCGTGTCCCTCCTCCAAAAGTTGCGGAAGTACGCTGATCAATAAATAGAGTACGTCGTCAGAGCGGGGACCTTATAATCTGAGGACCGGAGTACCCGAACAGGGACGATGAAATGATCACCGGGAGGCATCCGCCATGCAGCCAGGGACGCCTCAGGAGGCAACCAGGTTGGTGGAGATGCGACTACGTTGAAAGGAAACCGAAAGAATGTATTGCTGTTTAAGAAAGAATCGAAATTGAGCCGAATTTATGAAGGAAAGACACGTACACTTGGAGTATTCTTCATGAACGCTTTGAAAGATATTATTGAAAATTACCGACCACCTGGTTGGGACGCACCGGTTTGGGACTATTTGCTCGAAAAGCCCCGCTTTCCCCTCACCCCTCTAGCTGTCATCCTGCTGATGTTCAATAACCTTTCCCCTTGATTCATATGCAATATAATGAATATCACCAAAAACATATCCAAGATAAGTAAAGCGTTTGGATAGGATGACATAAAAAAATAAAAGTTAAGAAATATGTTGCGAAAAGGAAAAGAGTATCTTGTCAAGCCCCCACGTGGATGTTCAAGACTTCCACACGGTCGCAATGAAAAACTGTGATTTATTCTATGATGTTTTGACTATCTAGATGAAACAATATACATAATACAAAGCATAAAAACATCACACAATGTGAATGTCAAATAATTGATCCAATGTCACTGTCTAATCATCTGTGTGGACTATGAATACATATTGCATTAAAAGACTATACAATGTGCTAAAGAGGACAATACCCCACGGTTGTGTTAGATGGCTAACAAGCCAAATTATATTTTCAAAGTTCCATATAACTAGGAAAAAAAAATTTATCTTCCTATATACGTATACTTGGTGACATAAACCAAAACATCTTTTTTCTTTCTTGATCAATAAGGATGATTTATATTTTCTTCGAAATAATTATTGTGAGTTATTTTTAATCATTTCTAAAACAAGAACATGTTTTGTAATAAAAAAACCATACATATATATGCTCTTATCTTATCGAATGCAACACATCTATAATTTTCTTTCACTATTGACCCATGTTAAATATTGCAAGTCTATTCCATAGCTGATATTTTATATTATTTTTCAAATATGAAGAATAGTTTGTACAACCATTGACTCATAAGTTTATAATACTCATGTTGATGACCACATCAAGCTCAAAAACTTATCCTTGACACTTATATTTATATAATGAGAGTACAAGGGTCCAATCTATAAAGACATACTTTTTCAAATTTAGAATAAAATAATCATAAACAAAAATTTCAAATTTCTATAATGAATTGCATGTTGATGTTGTTGATTTACTACAGTAGATTGTGTATCTTTTATGCACATCAAAAAAAATTGAACACTAAGAATTTATGTAATATCCTAAAAGACAATAAAATTTTCTGTCTTTCGATAGTATAGAAAAAAATTGATAAAAAGAGAATATATCATGATCTCTGCATAAATTAAAAGAAGAGTAAATTTTTAAAATCAATATCGAGTAAGCTAACATTCGTACAAGATTGATCAACTTTAATTTAATCTTTTACTATATGCTTCATCAAAAAATAATGATTTTCTATTGAAAAACATGTCAACATGATGTGATACTATAGTATCACACCATCAACAATTTCCCATTATTCAATATTATGAGAAACTTATTTAAGTTTTTTAAAAAGAACTTCTAAGGATGCTATGAATGTAAAAAGAATAGAAGTATAGGAATGATATAGATATATCTAAAATCAATATTAGACTAAAATAAACCTAAGAATATTTGCAAATGTAATGACTTACATGGGGTATAAACTACATCTCCGTAATTTACAAATAAATTTTCAGCTATGAAAAAAGAGGTAAACAAAGTCGTCATATCCCATTAACAGATTTAGCTTGGGTTAAATCAATGTCATAACTTCATTCAATTATATAATGAAGAGGATAAATATCATGCTTTACATTTTGACACTTTTGTATTCAATCATAGGCAAAATATTTGAATTTTATCGACAAACCAAAATTTGTTAGCTCTTTATCTTTCTACACATCTATAGCAAAGTCCAAGATGAAAAAACTTGTTCAAAAGAAATCAAATCATACACTTTGATACTTTAACAATAAAGCAAAATCATATTGACGTGATAACTAATTAACATCATGTTAATTTAGGTCTGTCGAATGTGTATGCAGCAATGTCATTATCAAATTATCAAAGAAGAGATTATTGTATAAATTTTTCATAATGAGCTACGAAAATAATAATTTTATTAAAATTTATGTGTACTAAACATAGAAATTTTTTTCCCCATAATTTATTCTTTAACGATCATAAAAATACATATTAAAGATATCATTGAAGATAATTGAAATTTTTATCTTATCGAAACAATTGAAATCTTATTGATGGATTCTGAATTGATGCTGAAGGATTTATTAAGAACATTGTTAATGTCTTCCGTTATATACTATATAAGTTTTGTCTTCTGTTATATGCATAAATAAAAAATGAAATAAACCTTATCTTATATCAATCAGTTTGATATGTTCCATCGTAAGTTTATTTAAACTGTAAACTGATTGATATAAGATAAGCTTTATTTTATTTTTTATTTATGAATGTATTGCATCAGAGATACAAAGTCAATAATATTAATAGATTGATATGAAAAGGGCATAAAACTTTTCCCATTCATCTATATATAGTTTTCAATATTTAAATAAATGAATATTTTAAACCTTAAAAAATGATTTTTTGCACAGTTGTAAAACTGTCTATATATAAAAATTGAAGGACATATGGGTCTTTGCTGTACTACTCAACGTGCCCAAAGATACCACATGTTCATGATTCAGCTTATTTTGAACTATTCTATGTATATATTTATATATTTATTTTTTTCCCTTGCAATAGTTAGACATCACATCTGCAATGAAGCTCTTTTTAGTCTTTGATCTTGGAAGAACAGCTGATATTTTTCTACACTTCCTTTTATCACCAGTACTGAAGTAGTGTATCACTTCATCGGAATCAAAATTGAAGATTGAATATATAGTCTAAAATAATAATACATATTGACTCTCTAGTTTTCTCTCGGGCATGATTTTCGTTGATTCTCTCCTTGCCTGTTTGTACCTTTAGTCCATGTGATTTCATCCCGTTTATTCATTCGATGAGTCTTTGATTTCCGTAACTGGTAACAATAAGAAGTGGGGACCACATGGATATGAAAAGGGTGTTGAGTGTTTGGCTTCATGGTACCTTTTCAAAACCTCCACAATGAAAAAAAAACAAAACAGACCAAGGACCAGGCCCTATGATATATATATTTATCTTATCCACATCTGCAAATAACAAGAGTATTTCAGGCATCACTTAACCTACTATTCTCACACATTTATTTTAAAACTTTTTTTTATTGAAACAGAGTGTATACATCGCAATCATGGATGTGCCATGCGAGCCATTGATTTAAGTTGATCCGGTCACAGACAAATAAATAATGAGAGGAGCGGAGAGTCCATATTCAAGCATCGATATGTATTTCTTCGGAGAAAGAGCAACTGTTTAAAGAGATCAGATGTGACTCCATCGCAGCTGCTTGGGACCGAACGGTGAACATGATAAAGGTTAGGACAGCCTCAAGCAGTCACCAAGATTTGCCACAAGGTCATGGCGCTCGAAATAGACTCTCATGTCTACCACTAGCGCTCCTTTTGTTACAAGTAAAGCTCTCACTATAAGACTGGAAAAATGTCTTCCAAGATATATTTTATTATATATATATAGAAAGAAAAAGAGAGAGAGAGAGCTAGTACTCTCTCATGAGAGAATTTTTTTAAATATACTGTAATACATGTGGTATTTCGTATTTCACGTGAGAGTAGAAATATGGTAGATTATATTTGGTTAGTATGTCCATGTAAATTTGAAAATATGAGATATTTACAAAATATTACAGATGATAACATTTCAAAGAAAATGATTACACATGTTCATCCACAGGTAATGTGTAGAATGCAGCAGACACGGTATCGAAATACAAGAGGATGCAAATATGTCTACTCTTTGTATGGATGCAAAAACATATAATGGATATACTTCAGCCGTCATGGGTATCTTTTTTCTATATGTCATTATAGAGGCTCATGGTTCATATGCCCTTTTACATAAGGCACTGGAACTATCTAACAGGAAAGCGGGTGATATTCTGTGACACCAATCATGTTGGTTATGATTCCTTGAAGGCTGGGATGCTGGTGTTGTTTGTACACCCAGATAGTATGGATATAGTAGTTGCAATAATATTATTTTCACATGCTGATGCTGATGTAGCCAATCCCCTTATTTCATCCCTATGTGGCGTGGCAGGATATTGCTTATCCTTCTCTCCATAGTACCTGGTTCCCCTCCTGTCAAATTATGTTCAGCAAAGGCCACCATGGATTCATCGAGAATCACTTGGTCTCAAAATCAGGTGATCATGCTGTCTCATTTCACCGAGTCAAGTTGGTAATCTCTCCTGTTGTCCGAGGTGAGGTGGCTTTTTGACTCATAATTGGATTTTTCATCGATGTTTTCTCCTGAGCTTTGTGATGGAATTTAGTATAGAACTTCTGCAACGCTGTGCTTGAGAAAACCCGAGTCGGGCCCGACTGAATCTGTGTCGTTTACCGTCCGTACCCAAATGTGATGCACATCTGAATCCTGCCGTAGCAGGAGAGATATGCGTGTTTTAATCTGGCCCTGTTCGTGTGCATCATATGTAGCCTCCTAAGATTGAACTCAGGATCTGAAGCCCTTCCTTGGCGAAGCTCTATTTCACTATTGTACAAGTGACGGCCCGATTGGACTGGATCAACTCATTCTTATGTAATAAAATTCATCTCTTTGTTGACACGTCGGCTAAGTCCAGTCATGACTGCGACCAAAAGGAACTCGTTGGCTCTTGAAAATCGACGATGTGACGGAATCTCACGTTTACTTTGGCTAACAGTGAAACACAGAGCGATGCTCTGTGTCTCACTGTTAAGGTCTAGGACTTCGATTCTTCGCTGTAGATCTGGAATTTTCTGACCATCATTACACACCATCTGTAAGTCATCCGGCGTCACTGGACCAAGCACAGCAGCACGCACCGTCGGTGGTACTGTTAGTGGTGAAGAAGGTGTTGGTGCAAATTCCTGTACTATGTCGATGGCGGCCCTGCGTGTACGTCACTGATCTCCGCAGGAAATACTAAAAAAAAATTCAGTATTGAGCAAAACTTGTTGGGGACATTTAGAACTGGAAGCAGGATTTGAATGTGCGCTCTGTGTTCACGCGTAATGAATAAGTGGATGCTCATATGCATAAGTTTTCTGTACTGAATATTGAACAAAGAGTATTGCAGGTAATCGGTTCGAATAGTTCTTGGGTGGCAGGGTTTATCTGTGTGGTCGATCGATCATGATAGGAGGCATCGGCGGATACCCACGTTCAATGTAGGCTGTGGAACATGTGGATAAGACTATACTGAATAGATGCGTTTCGTGTGTTCTGTGGGATTTGGGAGACAATGATTGACTCCTGTCGAGGAGAATCACGAGATACGTTCCACAATCTCGGGTCATGACAGATCGATCTTTCATGATGGTTGCCATATCGCTGAGTCTGATCGTTGTTGATCAAATGTAACCTTCTCTTCCCACATCCGACACAAACCACACCTCAATCTGAAGTCAACGCACGTTTTCGGATATCGTCAGTGTATTCCTTTCTCTACATCTGTTTGGCTCTGTAAGTGAACATGTGAGGAGGATCAGAAGCCCCATCAGTGGAGATTTCTTACAGCAATGCTAAACAGAACTTTCATCCAAATTCATGGGGCTGCTTTTCCAGCTGCGCCAATTGCCTCTACACCTCAGTTGTTTCTCCGACTTCATTGCGGGATGTTCTGTGACCGATGACAACGCTCTACGCTTTCCATCAGAGAGTTCCGACGTATCTGAATTGCCAACCAAAGCTGCAGAGAGGGTCTTCTAAGATTCCGAGCAGACATCCCAAGCTAGAGGTCGTTATTTTCGTTGCTTCGACAAGGTTTGCAACCCAGCAGACCAACCGACTGCCTAATCTGGCAGCTCCGAAGTTCAGAGTAAAGCTCATCGGATGCGATGCGACGAGCGTCATAGTCTGGCCGTATTCAGAGGACAAACTGCAAACGCAGTGTACATTTCAACAGAATTCGGTTGTCTCGAGCTTGTGACGAGTTATGTTCCCCCGTCACAGGAAAGGATACCAGAGCATCTGCGGCCAGAATGTCTGAGCGCAAGGAATCCGGGCATCCGCTACGGAGCCACATTATGAATGAATTGCTGATGGATCGATCGAATCCGAGCAGCGTGGCACCATCTCGGTGTCGGTGGGGCTGCGCGAAGAGCTCGATGAGCTGCAGACAGTACATGCACCGGGAGCCGGCGCCATGGCAACTGCGAAACCAACGTCGTCGAGTGAGGTTGACCTACGTAGTAGTAGTAGTCGTAGTCGGAGGCAGAAATGAACCGCGTCGGCAAGGCGTCAGCCGCAGTTCAGATCAGTTCAGTTCCTGTGGGGCTGTGCGGATCGAGCTCTGAGTTCCGCGAGGAACGTTGCCTGGGAGCACCTCCAGGTGGCGCCTCAAGCCCGAGCCCGAGCCCGGGGCCGGGGCCATCTCAGGCTGTCTGTCACGCCCCCGGCGGGTGGGGGTGGGGTTGGCGGGTGGGGCACTTGCGTACGTTGTAGAAGGAGCAGGCGCGTCGAGCGGAATAGCGACTCTCACACTATACGATCTCCGACAGGGAACGGCGACCAGGCCCCCTTCCGCCGCCCCTTTGATGCACAAGCTCTCTCCGACAGCCATAATTTTCTGGGCGCTCAATTTTCGGTCGAGGGATTGGCTCGAGGATTTCGAAGCCGAGACTAGATCTCTGGGGAGGATCAATCGCGCCGACTCAGTCACGCTGAGGGAGGGAGGCTCTCGTGCGGCCCTATGGATAAGTGGATCTTGCGGACTGAGAACAGATCCTCAGGTCGGCAGGTCATTAGGCTTGGCCACGGTCCTTTCCGGACTGGCGGTTACCCGGTTAACCGGTCCCAGGGAAAGGTACATATTTTTGGTACATTTTCTGCATTTTTTGGTACCAAGAAATGTGGATAAACAACCCAGCCGGAGACAACTGTCGCTATCCTAATGTGTGCATAGTCTGCTAAAACCCAAGATGAAAGGATCGTTCTGGACTCCGTTCCATGCGAGAACAAAACGCCTCTCGAATAAAAGGAGAGGTCAGCAATGCTGGGGGCCAGTTGGTTTCCTCATAATTTTGGCGTAATCAATCATCCACTTTCTGCCAAACTAGCTTCAAGCACCACATACTATCATTGCGGAAAAATATTTGAAATTTTGGAAAGAATCTGCTCCTAAAAAATGGACCGGTTAACCGGTCCACTTTTTCTTCTGAACCGGTTAAGCGTTAACCGGAGTCCGGTTACCTGACCGTGGCCAAGCCTACAGGTCATCATTCATGATCTGGTCGTGAGGACCTAGATCATACTTCGGGACGAGACCTTGGCACCCGAGGTGTCGGATTTCGGCAAGGGCGAGGTCGATCGGCGAGGTGCAGGTGCAGGTGCAGGTGGCACTTTGGGGGCGGGACATAGTCAGGGGCGGCGACTACCGAGGCCGACATTCACCGCCTCGGCATGCTTCTGCTGAAGCTGGTGTGCGGTCGGAGGTTTGTCGATCATTCTTTACTGCCGGCTTGTGAATTGGACGTGCCTGCTGGGCTTTCGAAGAGTGCGAGAGAGTGGATCCGATTTCGGATAGAGATTCTACACCGCTGAAATCGATTGCACTCTTATGCCGACGGCTGGGTCCAGACTTGACTCGAGATGTGACATGTCTCTCTCTCTTGTGTGGAAGACGATCGAGAGGCCTGGTCGAGAGGATTCTGCGTGGGTCAACAAAGCCCTAGCGACTCCACAGCTACTTCTCGCGTCGTTGCCTAATCGTCCGACCGCTCAAGTCAAGAAGGCCACTCCTCTGCCACCACGGGATCCAGATCCAGAGTCAGAGTCTTTCGCTTTCCCTCGTCTTTCGCTTCTGCTTCATTCCCCTGACTGGTTGACTGAGCTGGAGGCACCAGAGATTTATCTGCGCTCCAGAGCAAGAGTAATTATCCATATCCGATACGGCATCATCTAAACCTCCCCACTGGTTCGCTGAAAGTTTTACTCGGTCCATTTGACTGTCTCTATGATCTTACCTATCTAGAAGCCACAAGTGGAGTGCTAGAACACCATAAAAAATTGATATACTCTGTACTTCACTCGGTATAGCGAAGGAAGGTTAACGTATAGGGTTACCACTGGAAGCAGCCCTCGGCAGTCGGCAGCTGTCCGACTCGTTAGTTTCCCAAATTCAGCTGTACTTTCTTCACTTGACGGTGCGGCTAAGGAGGTCAGATCAGGTCAATTTGGTGTATGACGTACGAGACGCCTGACTGCATCGAGTGAGAAATTTAGTTGAAGTGTGGCGTGGGACCTGGCGCTTTGGTTACAAGAAATGATGGAAATTTGGTTCCCAACGCTTGAGCCAGAAGTTGTACTACGGAGGAAAAGATAATGGTAATAAATGTTCAGAAATCTCAAATCTAGCACGTGTGCCGGCTCAACAGGGAGCCCATTCTCAACGTTACGTGAACATGTGTACATTATCGCTACCATTGCGACCGAAGGCAGGCTTCTTAGTGACTCGAAGAACTGAATCCTGGCCTTCTGCACACAACTCATGTTTCCTAGTGACGCATCCGACGGGGTCCACCTGCTTGTTATCCTTGTTATCATTCGAGCCCGTTCATCGTCGTAAAGCTCTGTTGACTGTCCCCCGTGCATGTGCCGTTCTTACTCTCCAGCCGAACTGCACATGCACGTTTAGTCAGTGTCACGTGGAAAAAATTAGAGTTTACAGTCTTCGCGTCGAAGTTCAATGTACCCCAGAGCCGAAAACTCTCTACCCAAATTAGGAGGGGCCAGAGTATCCGCTTAGATACTCATCGGGACGATTAAAATGATCCAGGTAGTTCAATCGTCGAAACACTTACCCCAGCATTGACTAATGGATAGCTTTACCACCTCCATCACCAATTCCCTCGAGTATGACCATATGGTCTCCACAAGTCATGATAGCAGCAGGCAGAGGGTAAGATCATGAGGAGCGATTTCACAGATTTCCCCCTTCTCCGAGAGAGGGAGGGTTACGTTCTAATTCTTCCCCTCTCTCACAAACGAGAATGGGGTAGAAACTCGATGCCCCGGGGTAGACGCGAGGGTGCAAAGTCCACCACAAGAGTTCTGTATCGCCAACATTCCGCCAACTCCAGTACGCAGGTTGTTGAGGTTCAGGAGGGGCCTACGAACGAACGAACAGACGTGTCCATAGACAGATCTGCGCCATAGTACTAGATCGGCATGCATGTAGCCACCAAGAGTACTGTACTGTACACATTATCTTCTGGAGGATCTTTCTTATACGAACGTACTGGACCCTGGCTCATGGACTCCTGGGCCAGTCCGGCCCGCCGAACGACTACGACGGCCGCTCGTCACAACCACGTCCAAAAGTCACAGTACAGTGTAGAACGCTAAATTGAGGTTGTGTACAAAACATCATAATGGTGAGATTGCAATCTCCTTTGGAGTATAAGTACTGGACAAAAGTGAGATCTCTACTTTATGTAGTGAGGCCTTGCTCGAAGCAGAGAAACTCCAGCAGAGGAGCCGTAGATAGAAGTAGGAAAGCCGGGACCGTCTCCGTATACAGATGGCGATACTGTACTGCTAGAAATGGTCGTGCCAGCCTAGGAACTCGTGCTTTTGGTTCACCTGACAAGAGTGATGAAGGATGAGCTGACACTCTCCCAGATACCTTACGAGAGAAATATGCCTGTCACTTGCGCAGCTCGCCTTGACAAAACGCTCGCTTGGCAGATCATCAGATGCTACTCTCGGTAGACGTAAGCCTAGGAGACTAGGAGGGCGCTGCGTTTAAGCAGAAGAAGACATGTGCGCTCCACGGACGGACCTCGCCCATTACTCCCTCCTCGGCCTCATGCCCACGGCTTCACAGTGGCAATCACCCGAGAGACCGAGGGGAGGGTCCTCTGATCGCCAGATGCTGTTCGATGAAATACTCGCCCCTCGTTTGGCGGTTCGGTCAGATCGGCGGCACCGGGCCCATGTGTACATCGTGGAGCAAGCGAGGGAGCGACGCAGAGAGGGAGCTCCATGCTAAGGAGGGGCGAAGACCGGTTCGTTGACCGCAGATTGATTGAAGGCCTAATGAATATCAGATCAGTATACCTGACGACGATACAGGGCTTACATACATACAGACTTGACGTCCAATCAATGGATCATCCCACACATCCCCAAGTCCAAGCTCAGATGAGCTCAGCCAATCTAAAGCGGAACCGAGGCGGGATCCACCTACTTTGCTCGTCTCCATAGGCTCTATAGTCCAACCCACTCAGCCGAAAAAACCTTTTGCTGCCCCCATCGTCAAGTGTGTCCGCCGGTCAGCAATTTGCAAGGCAAGCGCTGGCTGGCCTGGCCAGCCACTACAGTCTCGCGGGCTGGTGGGTTCTGTACGGGCTCTGGTCGCTCGATCATTCATCAGTCCCTCCCCTCCCTCCCTCTCTCCCTCCCGCTGATGCTGATCGGTTTCTCCGTTTCCTTTACAGACAGCCTGAGCCAGAGAGCCAGGACGGGGAAGTGTCGGGGAATCTCGAGTCGGCCAAGGGAAAATCGACCTGTTTTGTTCGACCACACCAAACTGGCCGGGAGGATTTCGGTTGCGAGGCTCGGCTTTGGCTCTTCTGGTCACGTCAGCTTTCCAGCTGAAGCCATCACCCGCCGACGATCTGGCAGATCCCTCTCGCGAGTCCTGTCTCGAGAAGAAGTCGGAGTCGGAGTCGGAGTCGGAGCGACGCAAGCGAGAAGAAAGAGCGCTCGACCAGTCCGAGCAGCAGCAGCAGCAGCTCGACCAGTTCCTGCTGTTAAGGAGTCAAATCCGCATCGGCAGACTGAACATTCGCCGCGACGTCGCAGAGAGAAGCGTGGACCGGATGGCTGGATGGCTGGCCTCGCTCGCGCTTCGCTTCTGGACTGGCGTGCTCTGATGCGCTGCGCTGTGGCGGCAGCTGTGGTGCACTGTGGGGATCTGTGGGGATCTGTTGCGCTGTGACGATCCAGCAGCGAGGACGGCGAGGGAAGAAGTTGGGACCGCAGTCAGTCAAGCCGTGACCCTTGCGTCCCTGCGTCCCTCGGTCCTTCCTGCCTTTATCCTTCCTTCCACCAACAACCTTCGAGAGCGCGAGGGTTCTCCGTTGGACAGTGTAAAAATGGCGGAAAGCGTTCCGTCTTTCCGCGTCGCGTCTCGCGCTCTTTGACGCGCCGCCGATGGAGGATGCGGTCTCGTCTCCGCGTTCGTTGATTCTTGCGGCTTCTTCTTCCATCCTCTCTCGCCCTCATCTATCGCCGCTCGTCGAGCGCACCTCCTTGTGAGAGCTCGGGGTTCATCACACTCGTCGTCATGTGCTCAGAACCGCACACTGTCACTGCCACAAGGTCCCGGGTAAGGCGCAACATTCTCGTCCCGAGCCCAAGCCATCACTCGTCTTCGCAGGTAGCTTGATTGAGCTCCTCTTCTCTCTCCAATCCCAATCCCAATCCCAGGCGCGCATGCCGCGCATTTAAATCTCTCCCCGAAGATAAGAGACGGGGTGTTTTCTGTCACTCCATTGCAAACGAGGCGGACAGAGACTCTCGTGGGTGCCGTCTGCTCGATTCGAGCTCCGGGGCGATGATGGATTGCTCGGAGGGCGGCGGCAAGCGCCGCAGCGTGGGACTCGCCGTGGTGTGGATTGTGCTGGCCGCCTCGCTCGAGCTCGGCCGAGCGCAGGGCGGCTGCGGATCGACGGCGGACAACGCGACTTGCGCCAACTCGCTGTGCTGCAGCTCGGCGAACTTCTGCGGGAGCACGGCGGAGTACTGCGGAACCGGGTGCCAGGCGAGCTATGGCGTCTGCGGCGTCTCGCCCGAGAGCAGCCCGGCGCAGGGGAGCTGCGAGGTCGGGAGGCCGTGCCAGGAAGGCTACTGCTGCAGCTCGGCGGGCTTTTGCGGGACCACGGTGGAGTACTGCGGCGCCGGATGCCAGTTCGGGGCGTGCACCTCGACGAGCTCGACGGGCCTGAGCGCGGGCGCCATCATCGGAATCGCCTTCGGGAGCGCGTTCGTGCTCTTCCTGGCGCTGCTGTTCTACGTGCTAGCGCGCAGGCGGCGCAAGCTGGCGCAAGCCAAGCCTTCTCCGACGGAGCCCCCGTCGGACGACTTCGAGCTCAGCCTGCCATCGATCGGCGACTCGCTCGCGGGCAAAGTCATGGGCATGCGCTACACGTACGAAGCGCTGAACGAAGCCACGAATGGATTCTGCGAGGAGCTCGGCCGCGGCGCTTACGGGATCGTGTACAAGGGCACGCTCAAGGACGGGAGCGAAATCGCGGTGAAGAAGCTGGTCGACAGCCAGCGCGGCGCCAAGGACTTCGAGGCGGAGATGAAGACGCTGGGCAGCATCAACCACGCGAATCTGGTGGCGCTGCGCGGATTCAGCGTGCGCAGCCACCAACCTTTCCTCGTGTACGAGTACGTCCCCAATGGGTCGCTGGATAAGTGGATTTTCTGCCAGGAGCGGCGATTGCCATGGCAGACGAGGGTGGAAATCGCGCGAGGCACGGCCAAGGGCCTGAGCTATTTGCACGGGGAGCTGCAAATCGGGCAGGCCATAATTCATCTGGACATCAAGCCCGAGAACATTCTGCTGAACGAGCAGTTCGTGCCCAAGGTGGCGGACTTCGGCATGGCCAAGCTGATCGGGCAGACGAGGACTCACACCATCGCGTCCGGAGGCACATTCGGGTACATGGCGCCCGAGGTGTACGCCGGCGCTGCCACCACGAAGATGGACGTGTACAGCTTCGGAATCGTGCTGCTGGAGCTGGTGGCCGGGCGCCGGCACTTGGACCACTCGTTCGCCGACGATCGCTTCTTCCTGCCGGCCTGGGCGATCCGGCGCGTCATGGTGCATCTGGAGATCGACGTGGTGGATCCGAGGCTCGAAGGCAATTTCAACTCGATCCAAGCCAAGGAGCTGATCACCATCGCGCTGCTGTGCTTGCAGCGCGATCCCGACGACCGCCCCGACATGAGCGCCGTGTTCCGCATGATCGAGGGCGTCAAAGTTCCATCCGAGCTCCCGGCCTCTCTGCAGCAGGAGCTGGAGATGACCGAGCGCCTGGTTCGCAAGCCCACTCAAGCTCTGGGCTGGAAAGCCGATGCCGATTCGTTCTTCATCGATTTCGGCAGCGACCGCTCTTATCGTAGGACGGGCGAAGCAGCGGAACCCGCCTCGACCGCTACCACCACCAGCAGCAGCCACGACCACGCCGACTCCTTCCCCGCTAATATGTCCAATGCCCCTTTGCTGCGCTAGCTGTACATCATCCATCACATCCTCTTCCCGAATCTCCAGATTTCCATTTTTGTAGATCTCGAATCGACATCGAGGGAGGAATTTGCGCAGCTTTCACGTCCGTGAGATAGGTTTTTGCCGACGACATTCGGTTCGCCGATGCGGACGCACGCAGGCAGGCAATTGTGGCACGCGAGGCAGTGCTGACGAAGCTTTCAGGAACCTCGCCGTAAGCTTAGCAGTGAATGTATATACAACAGTAAATCTCCATCGTCCCATATCCCCGATTAGCCGCAGCATCAGAGGGAGGGAGGGGAGAAATCGGAGCGAATCGGGAGAAATCATCTATTGTGCTCGGTCCAACTCATGCAGCTCTCGAGGAGCTTTTCAGCGAAACGAAGATGAACGTGGACGGGAGGAAAACAGAGACGGATCGAGAGAATGAGAAAGGGAGAGCAGAGGATTTCGCGCAGCAGAGCAGGGCTCTTTCCTGTTTTCGATTTTCGACCAGGAGGAGTGCTCTGCTCCAGTGGTCGCTGGACTCGGCGAAGAAGACAGGAGGCGGTGGATTTAGTCAATGCCGGACTCCGTGCGGGTGCTGCCATGGCTCTGACTGACGCTTGCAGCGGTCCGTGGCCGTGGTCTCTCGGAAGCCTAAGCTGGAAGATTTTCGGCAGCGAGCGCAGCTGCCACAGTTTGATTGCGCCTGTGCTCGCTTTCACCAGCCATCCTAGGGCCAAACAGATCCCGCACACTTCTTCAGAAGAGCAGCAGCAACCCGCAGAGGCTGAGTAGACAATGCTAAAATCGGACGTACTGGTCGGAAGTGAATCTACTCCTCCATCAACTGGACCACTACGAATTTCGGATCGCAGAAGTTGGAACGATTTCAGGCGATTTGTTAGGCTAAGCATGTTTTTGACATTACACCTGTTCATGGTCCGAGACCGACGTCAGATTCGGTTCATGCTGAAGACTCTCGAGCTTTCTTTCGTGGCTTTTAGGCGTAGTCAGACCTTTGAGGCTCTGTTGGCACCAAGTTCTAGGCCAGAAGGCACACATTTCAAATTCCGTGACTCCCGTAACGAGCAGGGTTGCTGTTGATTATTATCCCGCGGAAGCCCCCGATGTATATCACTAGATAGATCGTGACGGTTTGGAACTTATTGCAGAACTCCTGGTCTTATGATGAACAGGCATTCTGTAATTTGGTCTTGGAGAAGGGGCAGGTACTGCTCAGATCAATGACTGGGTCATGTTCTACAGCGGATTCGAATCGAGCTCGATTGCTTCCTGTAGTCGTTCGTCTACAGAAAGCAGCTCTTGACTGAAGGCCGTGCAGCCTTGATCATCCTCTCGACCTGCGTACCTCTTAAATTGGTTATGCTTATGCAACTCACAGCTCATGCCGTCGTCTCGGTATGCAAAAGTAAGGTCCCTTGTGCCCAGGATCTTCTACAGAAATTTTACAAAAAGTCTTTGACCTCAAAGCTTGCCATCACTCGGTGGTCAGCTTTGACCATTGTTCCAGTTGTGACGACCATGATCCCATCCATGCATCCGCTCGTAAAGAGCGTCACTGGAGAAAGACCTCATATTGCCCTCGAGTCCTGATAAGTACAGCCCGCGAGTGCGGTGTGCGAGGAGGGAGGAAAAGTGACATGGACTTTGTTTTTCCTCCTCTCCTACATTTGCTCCTCGATGAAAAGCGTTCAGGATAGTTCAGCGGCGGTGATCTGTCGAAGTTTACACCCCGCAAATGCTCCGAAGTCATGTTCTCGGAATGATCAGCTTTCACTTTTATTCTATTGTATTATATTCTGAATTAAGTCACGCCAGTATCTGATTCAATAATGTGGATTGTTGCTCACTCACGCCTTCAAACTAACAACGAACTGCCCATCGACAGAGAGAACCATCTGAAGAATGGTTTCAATTTCCGGAGTCCATTGCAGTATGTAATTCTGCATACGCATGGGGAATCTGTAAGAGGCTCGATTGTTCGTCCATGTCCGTCTGGTTGAGTTTGATTCCTCGTAGATATTGACGATGCAAATTCGTGCCCCGAGCCGGAGCTGATGAGATATCTTGACCTCATCAGGCTCTGGATGCAAGGCGTTGAAGGATTCAGCCCGTCCACCTTCTTCTCAAGCTGGCAGTAAACAAGGTTTACATTAACAGCCGAGACTCTCTTGGTGATTCAACGATTCTGAGCTCGCCATGCGATGGATCACATCGTCGGATTGTAGAATCTGACACGAAATATATTATCAAAAGATCTATCAATGAAAGGAGGTTTCACTCGAGGATCGTGAGAACATAACAACGATCACTGAAGCGCTAGAATCATGCGCCGAGATATTACTCTGGAGAATACACCTCTCAATGGGCGAGATCACTGAAGCGCTAGAATCATGCGCCGAGTTATTACTCTGGAGAATACACCTCTCAATGGGCGATATCACAAGTTCTATACGTCTCTCCAGGTAAAGGGTGTCGCGAAAAAGTCAGAAGATAAATAAATCAAGAAATCAGACTTCAAAAAAAGAGTTTATTAGGATTACAAACTATCGAGATTCCACTTACCTAAACAAGGACGAAGATAGGATGTATGTTTCTCAGTAACTATCAAACATGAACTATAAAAGATCTATGAATGAAAAGAGGTTTCGATAATGTCATGGTGAGATATGTCATATAGTGCATGTCATCACATAATTTTATGCACAACACTGGCGAGTGCTATTTTAATTTACTTCCACAATGTCAACATAAAAGACAAGAAAATAAATTTTGAAACATAGACATGATATGATGTATGTCTTGACCTAGGGAGGAAGTTGTACCGACCTCCCACCACTACCTTCCTAGTCCATCCTCTTAATCCTGCTCCATTCATATACTTTCCATCCCCTGTTTCTTTAACATTATTTGCTTCTCTTTTTATAATGGAGATATAAGGAGTTGGTGGACGGTGGCTCGTAAATCCTGGTTTACTTCTCTACGAAGGACATGGTGAGGGAAGTGAGTTTCATCCTTATTACTCTCCGCTGTTTTGTTAGATTATCAATCTTTCCCTTTAATAAAAATTGGTTTCTTGATTTTCATTTTTGGTAACCTTATAATCACAAAAATTCTATCAAAATGCGAAAGAAGAGAAAGAGTGGATGAAATAAAAGTTCTTCATTTTGACTGATTGATAGATTTCGTGACATGCATTTCTAACTTTATCGCAACAAAATATCCTTGTCACAGTATTAGTTTGTGGAGCAGAGAATAGAGAGATTATGGTAATTAAGTTGCTAGTGAGTGAAAGAGTATTAATCTCACATTACATATTCATATTTGAAATCGGAAAAAATAAACATTCAAAATTTGCAACCTGCAATAACAATTTATACATCGGTTGATAAAATAGAAATTACAACGTTGGGGTAAATAATTCACTCAAAGAATTATAAAAAAAAAACCCGCATTCAAATTTTCAAGCATTTTCAAAACAAGGTGGTATAAAGATGGGTAATGTAAAGTAGTGTAAATAATCATCATCTGATTATTTTGTGTGTTTTATAATTTAACTGATTACATCATTTGCAATTTTTTTCTATAATTTGTTTTCAAAACTTTGATATTTCGCACAACTATTTAAGAATTTTAAACATGATGTAGTCTTATTAGTTGCATACATAAATCGTTATGTACTTTTTCCATGTGACTTAGATGCAAAAAGTAGAATCTAAAATTACTTTAAAATTCAGCGTTGCATTTAATACCTCATGATATTTTATAAGGAAGAATTTATTTTCAAAAAATAATTGAAAACGATTTATGGAAAGTACATGCATATAAGCTATGCACTAGGATGAATAAGTAGCTCATATGATGATTTGAAGTTTTGACCTTGAACTACATGTTAGAAAATCCAGAAAGTTAGTATGAGCCTTTAGATATAAATCCTTGTAATTCAGGTTGGGTGGCCAAACAGACTGCAAGCTCTTTTCGTGGACTTGGTAGACAGAAATGGTAGATTATGGAAAGGATGATGTCATGCCATAGGGGAAAAAAACTCTGAAATACACTGATTAAATACAAATTTTCAAGACTTTGACTACTCCCTAGGTGTGCTACAAGACTTTCTAGACTATGTTCTAGCCAATGAGAGGCGTTACGCACCTATAGTTTCAAAAGGCCCAGAGAAAAACAAAAGTGGGCCAAGATAACAAATCGAATGAGGTATTTACTTGGTGGACCCTTCAAAACACATTAACCTCAATGGACTTATCAAATATCATTTTACCCGATGGTACCCATCGAAGCCCCACCGTAACCAAGTTCTAATATCAGCGGATAGTGATTTCTAACTTAGAGGGCAGACAACGAGGCAGGAGTAGGAAGGAACAACAACAGCAGAGCAATCTCTTCGGTGGAGAGTTGAGATTCTGTGCCGTGAATTTGTAAGCTCAATCAACTGCTGTACATGTGATCTTTTTTGTGTAGAAAGAAGTCTGATTCTCCGATAGTAAAAACTTTTGCCCTGATCTCCCCAGAAAGACGTGTCGAAGCGAGATGGTTATCGAGGACAATATCTTCTCTGGGAATCAACAGAGTCAACAGACAGTGAAACGTTCATAGACATATGCCTCGAAGCTAATCTTCATAACAACTGATATGACTTTCTCCGCTCAAAGTGAATCGCGCCGACTAGCGATCGGAAAAATGCGCGGAAATTCCAGAAATTGAGTGCTTTACGATAGCGGGTAAAAACAGCGGGTGAGGGTGAAATTATCGTCTCGATCCACAAGGAGTAGTCAAACGCGAGCAGGTCTACTCGCCAAGCAAGTCTAATCCTCGCTTCGTTCTCCGGTCTCGAACTCGATCGGCGACTGATAAATGTATGATCGAGCGAACGGACATGACATCGTCGTGATCTATCGATCCGGTCTGCGTTCGATGAGGTCATCTGGTGTGTGATTCTTCCGAACAGAAAAAGGGGACACATGCCCGAGCACAGTGCAAGATTCGAGACAATGAATGAGTGACTGCGTATGCGTTTCTCTTTTTCCCCAGGAGCATCACACACACTATAGCCCGCAGCATAGAGTTATAAGAGATTTGTTTAGAACACTTAGGTGTGCCGTCCTTGGCGTAAAATTAGTCTTGATAGATCCCATTAACCTGTATGCGTTTTGATGGGTCCCATCAAGTAAAACACTCCAAATCGATTCCATCAATTCCTCCACTTGGCCAAAGAAAGTGGGTGACGAATAGTGAAATAAAATGACATCAGAAACACGCTAGCGAAAGAATGTTGTTGCACGCGTGCAGCAACCAAATTGCTGGCTGCATCATCATCAGAAATCCCTTCACCAGAAAAAATCCCACAACGACGGGTGACAGTAATACGCGCCCGTCTATCGTTACTACAGTACGCTCTTAGACTACTCGTTCTAACTCTACTGCCAGGACGTCCACGCTGGATAGGCGCCCCACCCCTGTAGTATACTGTGAGGAGGCGAGTTCGAGCAATATGATTTTTCTCTGACTGAACCTGTTTGCATGGTAATTACACACATACTTCTCTTCTCACAAGGTTAAAGAAATTAGATTACTTTCATGCGAAATTCAATTAAAAATGTTAAAAAGGTTTAAAGATTGACATTGTGTCCTGGACATCTGCACTCTCCGAGTATTGCGTGTGCAAACGCAAAGTGCGTATGAACACGCTCTCTGAGTGCAGAATGTAAAGTAAAAGACTGCAGCACAATCTACTTGCTTTCAGATGTACTCATGAAGTTACGATAGTACGCGTTGGTGTGGACACAAGAGGACTAATGTTGTCCTCATCCATTTGGCTCTTTGAGCTACAGTAGGGGAGCAGCCACTGAGAAAAGGCTTCATTGACCGTACAGCACTTCCAGTCGGTCAACCACGGCACTTTGATACATAACACCACACTAAACGTCCTCTGAAACCTAGCTATTCAGTTTCAAGACTAAACGAATTCTCATTCAGCTAGCAGAATACCGACCAAAATGTCATCGCTATAATTGTGCTGTTCCATGGTCAATAGAGCTTCCCCATCAAGCAACGAGGAAAAGGTACATGCACAAAATTTGACATCTACTTTCTTGTAAAATGCCTCAACCATGACATACTGCGTTATTGACTGGCCACTCAACTCCTATTATATCTTGAAAGCTGGTACTTGAAAAAAGGTTGCTGGAGCACACAAAACCATCCATTCTGCACTCAAAGAGAGTCGGGTCATATTCGTCTCGAGGAGAACATTTCGACTACCTTCCAATTCCGGGGCTATGGAGGTTTATAAAGAATGAAGCTTACGCTTTTCAAGACACAGGAGGTGAGGACAAAGTGGATAATCCTGACCACATAAAAGGAAAGGGATACGATCTAATATAGTTCGTAAGAGCACCTCCACTTACCCATTCATCCTGTTATGAAGGGTGAGTTGCATCTGAACGTACAAGTTGCCATGACTCGACAAGTTAGGGTATTGCATGCAACGATTCGGATAATCGCTACACATAACTTCCTTCCCGTTCCAGGAACCTGACCGTTGTTCGATGACCAACCTAAAACCTAAATCCGGATATACGCTGCTCTTGTTCACTCTTGTACCTCAAAGGAATCATAAAACTATAGAATTGAAAACTCATTTAGAGACCTTCAAAAGCTTCTGCTTGCAGCTTCGCTGCAGCGTCTGCCGGGTCTGGACCTGGTTGAGCGTTCTTGGGACTTAGCGAGCGAGCTGACGATCCATGATCGTGCGTCGAGTATTGAGATGAAGGGTGGGTAGAACTCTCTTGAGAACCCTCTGCGGCTATAGATGGCTGATGTCTTAAGGAAGAATCAAGTGTTTGATCTGGAGTCCCAGTCCTGTTCAAAAACCGTCGGATCAGGCCTCTCAAGAATGGAGCCATTGTATCTGGCTCATATTCATGGTAGTACATTACTCCGCCCATACAGAGGCAAAAGAGAGCCACCTGGAAAAGAGGAAACATTTAAGTCAGCAAACGCTTGGACGAATATGAAGGAGAGTGAAAGACCATCGAAAGCTTCATGAATGTCGGCCGTTGTCAGTCACAAAGTCGAAGGACATGGACAATTCCATCCAACATGGTGAACAACATTATCATGTTCGGGAAAACGTGTTGGATACTAATGCGAGATGGACCGATATGAGCGCCAGACAAGAAAAGTCGAGACGACTACCTCAGCATGCTTAAGGTCTGGCAGCAAGTGCCGGTTCACCAACGTATACCAAAGAGAATCTGCGGCACGAGGAAGTGTGTAGAGAGCAAGTTCTGAACGTCGGCTCTTCTTTTCCAATAGAGCTGACAACGCAGCTATAGCTCCAGCAAAGAAATAGACACTTTTATGATCCTTTGTAACAAGTTTTCTTTGGACACAGATGACGCCCTGTTATCAAAACACCAAAGACCTTTTTCTTAGTCCACGAATATGACTCCGAAGAGATGTGGAAGACACGCGTTTCCTGCTAAAACACTGACCGCCACGTAGAAAAAATTATTTCTTCAATAATCGACATACCTGATAGACGCCCACAAAGGCAGACAAGAAACTTGTTGAACGTACAGCACTTTTTAGAGCATTCCAAAAAGTATGTATCGGGGCTTCCATGAACTGCATCATCAAAACAATTCAGATTCGAACATTCATACATAAAGAGCTAATGAAATTGATCTAGACCATCCATACTTACATTGAACAAATCAGAAAGTATGTGGTGTTGAATACGGCCATAGGCGCAACTGACCACTTGAAGTCAAATCTGTGGACGACTACTGAAATTCGAGAGTAGCGGCACACACTTTGCATGCAAGAAAGAAAGAACATCCAATCTTCCGGGTGTACCTTCTGAATGTTCAGGACGACGAAGGGCACAAAAGTGAGTGACAAATAAAGCGGAAAAGTTTTCTTGAATGTTGCCCGTGTTGCTCTGGTGTTATGTGCAAGGCAGGAAGCCGTGTCAGGGTGCACGGCTGAGCAAGGTATAATTGGAGAATGGGCATGCACTCCGAACATAGGCAATCCAGTCTTACTGGTCACAAATGCTGCGAGAGAGGCAACGTCTATGCCCCCACCCCTGCAGCTCTCACGTACTGCTTTCAAGACGGGCCTTGCTATAGGTCCAGTTTTCACAATGAACTCGTTATAAGAATCTGGCAAGGTCTCTGGCCGCATTACATACGCATACATGATCTGTACAAGTGGCAACGGGAAGCAGATTAAAATGCTGTAAAACTGAGTCCGCCAACAATCAGAATGGCTTCCACGCATTAGCTTTTCCAAAATCCCCGTACCAACATACGTCACTTTACATGTGTATAGCTTTCCCTTCAAGACAAAATGTTAACACTATGCTACATTCGAATCACTGTACAAAAAATTACTCATCAATCAGAAATGACAAGCACTCATCTACTTGGCGAACCTGAGCACAGGCCAAAGCAAACAGTAAGGTGTCTCCATGTTGCCACTGACTGCCCCAAAAGTGGAACTTGTTTTTGGCCTTGGCTGAGTTGTAGGCACACTGCAGTAAACAAAGAAGATATTCGAGGTCAGTGACTTACTCTTTAGAACGAGACGACATTCTTTTCCCCGTACATTCATATACGGTATCCGCTGCTACACAAATACAAGGCCGACCTTCACACTGTCATAATATCTAGCCCACAACGAGGAATAGTACCTGGGCAACTCTAGCCAGAAGATAGAGAGCGAAGGTGCGTCTTCTTTGAGAGTCATCCAATGCAAGGATAGATAATCCTGCTACTCCACCTGCCAAAAACCTGCAAATAGAAAAAAATAATCATAAGTTTCGTTCACTGGGTATTGAGGTTAACAACTAATATTGACCTTATACTCAGAATTAGCTCCAGAGGTTGACGTAAGGCATTTGATTCTCACACGTTCAGAGGAGAGTCCGTTCCACTTTTCCTCCGCAGAAAGCATCGGATTGCATGAAAACAGCCAGTAAAGCCACCAAAAAGTAAGCCTGTGCGACAAGCCTCTTCCCGGACGATCAAATTGTTCTCGCCCAAAAGAAGCTGAAACATCATACAGTACATGCTCAGATACACAAGGTCCCATGCAAATTATTGAAAAAGAATTTAAATTACTTATAACAGGAGCCCATCAGACACAAATAAGGCTCTTGACAATGATCATCCGTACTTCCAACCACAAAAGTTCTCTCATAATTTACAAGCGAATTACACATATAGCCATTGCATGGAAGACTCTTCTCTACTCCGAATTTTGTAAAGAGTAGTCAGAAACTTCTTTGTCGGATCATGAAGACAAAGAGCACAAGGTTTTAAGAGCAGAAGGTGTCATCAGGGACGAACGAATAGCTTCTGCCAGTCCATATTGATCGTAATTATACTCCTGGACAACAATTACTACCTACTTCAATTGCCTGGGCCAAACAGAGTGATATCATACAGTCTGGCAGGATAAGCTCACGTACGCCTTATAATAGGCTTGCAGTGGAGGAATGATTTTGAGTAGTGGTGGTGAGCGGGGGGATTTGATAAAACAAATATACAACACGAAGAACACGCCAACTAAGTAAATCATGTCATATTGATCAAATAGTGGCCAAGGGATGTCCCTCTCCTCCGAGGAAACCAACATGTTCATATGATCACTACGTTAGACAATGGTTTCATGAATGGGGCAAGTGGGCTCGTCATCCGTGTGTCTACTATAAACATACTGATGCTCGCAAATGCTTTCTCTGAACAGGAATAAACGAGGAATAAGTTACAGGAAGTTAGCTCACTTTTGAAATCTGGAGGCTGCTAGGCATGACCGAGCGAATGCCGTGGAGAGAAGAACGAAGAACACTCAATATAACTCAAGTGCATACGTACCTTCAAGTCCAAAAACGAATAGTATGGCCGCTTTCTGGCTAGCTTGAAGGCCCTCAGAAGAACTCCTATTCCGACTCGCACACCATAGGCCAGCATGAAGCTTTGACAGAGACTTCCCACAGAATTCGCCACGCACGAATCGCCATGCTGGCAAAGGGGATGTCTCCCGCTGAATAGCGTACTGTACGTAGCCTTCTTCTTTTGGTTCTTGTGAAGTTCTGCAATGGCTTCTCGTAACCGAACCTCAGCCTCAAGGAGCCGTTTCTCAGCTTCAGCTTTTTCGTACGTAGCTCTGGCAGCACGCTCCTCCACAGATATTGAGTTCAGAACAAGAGGTCCTAGAGATCCTCCGTTGCTGGCAATTCCTCGGGCTGACATTTTGCGAAAGCTATTCTTTCCAAAGCATCTACTCTACCTTGAACTGTAGAGAATATTGAAACTTAGAACATCTCCGAGAAAAAAACACCAAAACCTACACACGACTGCCTTCAAAACATTCCAGAGCTGACGCTGGTAAAAGAATAAGTTTCATTGATGATGACTTCAGATGCCCATGTTTAAAATTTGCGTGATCTGACATATGACTTCGGCAGGCAGTATCCCGTGCTAAAATTAAAGATAGAGGAAAGTTAAAAGCGAGCACTGCAACTTCATGCCCAACATAGCTTTCACCTCCTTATTTTCAAATCGTCCTAGCCATTGAGGTGGGTGTGCTGTTGACTTCCAATTCCTGCTTTTAAAGTAGACCGAATAATTTCGAGCATTCGAAATAAAGAAATCGCCTACAGATGATTCAAGTCGGCCCGCTGAAAAAGCGACTCCCAAATTCATTACCCAATTGTTCCAAGTACATATTACTCCCCAACTGTGAATGAACGCAAAACCACCTAAAAATCTGCTCGCTGCTCCTCGTATACGGTAACTCCACCTACAGCGTGATACACGTGTCACAACCACCACACACTTAATCAGCTTATGAACATCACCCATTACCTTGCCCTTGTACCCTAAAACCTCACCCACATGCACATGGACGAACTCCAAGGAATTGACGAGGAAAACGATGCTGGATCCATCATCAAAACGAGCTTCGCTCACTTTCTCGTCCTGGCCTTCCCGACCAACGCAAAATTTCAACTCCACCGTACTCCTTTAGGCTCAGAGTAACATCGAATCCGCCATTAAGCGAACCATCGCGGCTAGAGAAATTTCGCCTGATCCACGATCAACCCGGAGCGGCCTGCAGGGACTAGGCCCTTTCCTCTCTTCCCCGGAAACGCGAGGGCCAAAAGAAGCACACGCAATCCAGTACAATGCACAGAATTATTCGTCCGTGATGAGCTCCAAATCCTGTAGCGCAAAATCTGTCATCGATTCACGATCCCCGCCAAAACGGCAGATATTTGGCTGCGCGTCTCGAGCACCACCTGGCCGTCCTAGCAGAAAGCAG
This sequence comes from Marchantia polymorpha subsp. ruderalis, assembly GCA_037833965.1. Taxonomy (NCBI): domain Eukaryota; kingdom Viridiplantae; phylum Streptophyta; class Marchantiopsida; order Marchantiales; family Marchantiaceae; genus Marchantia; species Marchantia polymorpha. The sequence continues at coordinate 199,168 of AP031351.1, forward strand.
GGCTGGAACTGTTCCGGTCTGGGAGCCCTCCACTCAACTCCATGGCGGAAGGAAAGAGGATGCCGAATGCCGAATGCCAAATGCCGGAGACTCCGAGGCGGAGAATCGTCGGATTGTCACTCCATTCCCGAATGTCCAATGGCATTGCTCCGCGCGCTCTGCGATCGATCCCACCGACCGACTCCCTTCCTCCCTCGCCTCGCGAATCACTCCATCAACCCGGCAGTCCTACCACGGCACTCGATCGCTTCCTTCTGCGGCCGGCAACTCATCCATATTACCGACTCTCCTGTGCACGCATGGACTCGCGATGTTCGTCGAGCATGGATGGTGATGACAAGTTGCAGCAGCGCCCACATTCACATTTCTCCAATCGACCGACGAATCTTTGAGCGACTTTCTTCGCTTCCTCCGTCGAATGTTCGTCCCCCACTGCCGCCAGCCCATCCAAGATTCCGGAACCCAGCTTCCAGATTCCAGCTTCCTTTACTTTCCTTTACTTTAGTCCGCGACGGGATTCGACGCCATTCGAGTTTCCTCCGTCCACTTTCTCTTCTTTGTGACCATGCTCATGTCGCTTTGTCAGAGCCTTGTCAAAGCCCCGGAAGGTTAATTAATTAGGCTCTTGGAAAATGACGGATCTCGGCCCTTAATCTGACCTTCACTGGACATTCCAAGCAGGTGACCCCTTAATCTTTACCAAGGTGGCTAAAACACTGCTGTACACTTGCGGTGTTTAAGACTTGTGGACGATTCGAGAATTTGGAGATATATAGTACCGAGTTACTTTTACTGGACATGATTGCCATGATTGTTTGGAATAATTTTTGCGTGTTCATAATGCGGAGTTAAAGTGTTATGGACCTGTGACGAGGGTATTCACATGGTTATTGCAGTTCTCTATTCTTTGTGCTTGACCCTTCATGGATTAAACTCATCTATATTCCATATCTTCATGTTGTAACCTGGTTGAGATATGGAATATATATATATATATAGTATTGTTCATCCTCAAATAAGTTTTAGCATATCATAGCCCCAAGACATACAACATAAAAGTCATACGCAATAAAATAACAAAACGCCTATGATGTGAACACCCATCATGGGTGTTCACATCATAGGCGCCTATCTTTCAGTTGAGTTTAAAGTCATGAAAGATAAACGTTGTTACAAAACAACGCCTATCTTTCATGACTTTAAACTCAACTGTCCTTGTCTTCAAACAAAAAGTCTTCTCGGATTAGAGTATTGATCAAGGTTTCTTTTTCAAGATGACTTATCTAAATCTAAAGGAAAAAAAAAAATATGACTTGACAATGGTATGTAATGATTTCGTATCAAATACCATTTGTTAAGTATTATAAGACTTCTCATTGCTTAAACACCATTAGTCTGATAAGTATACGATATTTAATAACTAACATTGTCTCATGACAGTTAATACGTGTAAGTGGCTATCATGTTTCAAATGCTTTACTAACAAAATATACTAGTTCTCAATTGCATCTTTAATTTTATGAATTGGAAAAGTAATAACGTGCTCTCATCTAATCTTGCAAAAAGATATGAAGCATGTGATAAAATGAATGCTTTTGATATAAATTATATATATCAAACTAAGTAAGACAAGTTTAGTTTGACTCAAATTACTTTTCTGTATATAATTTGCATTCAAAAGCATTTGAGATATTCAATTGTGTCTTCATCTTCCAAGTTGGAGATTTTTTTCTCCTTTTAGGACAAAGTTAAGTATATTCATATATCTTACTAATTAAGAATCCCTATATAACCCCATTGGTATTTCATTAGTAACTCATATAATCATAAAATAAAATCCGATATTGTAGAACAATGGTTATTCAACTTTCTGTCAGTGTTAAGAGGATGTAAATTATGGGAGTTTTGACTATTGGGATCTAGAATTGAGTAAATGTTAAATGGTAATAGATCAAGCACGAGGACCCAAAGGGTCAAAAACTGAAAAACACAATACAAGTGAAAACCCACAAACAAAGTAAAAGACCCCCAAAATCAATCCCTAGCTCAATCAGTACCTCATTAGGCCTAAGGAATGTGTCATACGTCAACATGTTAAGTGACTTCTCACATTCCATCATGAGACTTTTAAAGATTGGACACTCTTGCACCAACATTACTTTACCTCCTTCACTTTTCTACATTTATTAACTGTAGCCTCTTTCATTTACAGTTCTGCATAAAATATTATTCGCTTTTCAACGGTTGAATCATATATGCATGCATGCACTCTTTATGAATCCAAACAAAGAGTAGTTCTTACAGGTCTGCCACATTATTCCGATCACGTCATTTGCATAGTCTTTTTGCTTTTATGCTAATTATGCAAGCGCTTATTCGGTACCTGAGGCCGAAGAACGGAAGCAGTGCAATATTTTAACATGAAATAGTATACACAATACTAATTAGGCCATGACTCGGTGAAGAACCCAGCTTTGGCATGAGGACCACTGGAGTGAATGATTCAAGTTGGAATGTCCCTAAATGCACTGTCGGCGCATATATTGGGGTCAACTCGCCCTCGCCTGATCTGATCAGATTACTATCTACCACCTAATGGCCTTAAGCGTTTGAATCAGTTTCATGGTGTTGAACATAGAGAATACAGTACAGTACTCACACTAAGTCGCAGCAAAGTTCTGAAGCAGCAAGATGACATTGGACTCCAGTTTGAATCAGAAATGCTCGAGGTAAATATTTCAAAGAAATTTGGCCAAATTATTTTTTTTCTGAGTGAGCTACTTATCCATACATAAGGCTTACATAAGAACGAGCCTGATATTGTCGTTAGTAGTGAGGAAATTCTCATTTGAGTTGAAGAGAGGGACAAGTCCTTACGAACTTGCTTATGATATCTACATCCCATATATAATCAAGTTCGTTGATGAAGTTTTGATGGGATGTAGAAATCATATCTATAAAGTTCCAATAAATTGTAAATCAAAATGGTTATCACATGATATTTCTGTAACATGTTTTTACTAATGTATTATTCCAAAACGTATAATCGACAGATCTTGAACTTTTCAATCTTTTCGTCAATCATTCTTTCTAATCTATAAGTATATATCTTAAATAAATACTCATTTAATTTAAGTATCAGAATCATTATTAAACGTGATCCACTTGATCAGTAGACTATCATCAACTTTCAATTCTCAATGAACAATTCAAGCAGTCAATTGGAAACAATAATAAATTTCGTAAAATTATATATAATATAATTTTGGATATTTAGAATGATCTTATTTCTGATCAACAACTTACACATTAATCCTTTAAAATTTCTATATATCATCGATCAAAACTCATCAAAATATATTCAGTTTTCTTTAAACTCAAAAATTTCAGAAGAATTTCCATTCTCAGGTTTCAAAAAATTTTTAAACAAATTATTGAACTAAAATGGCTAGAATATACTTGAATCAGAAACATTACAGTTGGATCAACCCCGCATTGTGTTGAAATTTTTTTACGTTTGTGCATTAAGTGATGTTCATCACATCCGTGTTCTCAAATTTTAATTTGAAAAAGTACCTTGTAGTAATGAATCATAATATATTATCGACCTTAAAGCCCAGGTTTCAATCTGGCGCTATGAGTGCTGTTAACACATATGATACAAAGACTAGTCCAACCACCAATTAGAAGTTGTACATCAACGTATGAGCGTAGTAAGCTACATAAGTGAAGACACTTGTTTAACTAGAGTAGATTATGAAATTATCTTTTATATCTAAAAGATGATTAATATATAGATATGTCTTTTCATATGTAAAAGATGATAACATTTTTATAAAAAATCAACACACTTCTAATATAATATAGTATCTAAAAATGTATGACTGAGTTTTTCACTTAAATAACATTAAATTCAGTAAATTTAGAAGTAAAATTTTAAAAGAATTCTGACAATAGAAATATTTATAACAATTGTTACATGAGATCAAAGATTATTATATAATAATAATATGAAATTGAATGCAAGCAAGCCTACACCATAAAATAAAGAATTTGTACAAGCACATTTAGCATTATGAAATGCAAAAAATATATTTGATTGTCAACAAAATCATATTAACCTGCTATTTATTGTAAATGCTGAAACGTTATAATTTAGTGTTAGACTAAGGCCACACCCGCTACATATAAACAACTGATTGCGCGTCAAAGCACGACTCCCCTCAAACCCAGCTGCTAAGCCAACCTCATCGAGAGTAGAGCGTAGTCGAGAGGCTTCGAGGGGCGCGGGGCCGCTGCGGCCGTCGCTTGGGCAGTAGCATGGGCAGTAGCAAAAGCGGGCATGGGCATGGTAATTAGCGGGCGGGTGTGGCGTTAGCAAAAACAAGTGTGGCCCTATAATTTACACGTTGAAAATTATCCTAGCGCGTCAAAAGTAGTTCACCCACCACTAGATCCATGCAAACACGACGGTATTTTGTTCAAACATTTGTGTCGAGAGTAGTGCTCCCACCACTCAATCCCCTTTGTTTGAACAGCTCATTGTTCAAACGCTTAAAATTGCTTCCTCGTAGACACTAAGTGCTAATATGAAAACCGAGCAATCTACTACCAGCACAGATGAGTCTTGCGGCAAATGACATGGAACATTCTACGCAAGCTCTCGTATCTACAACTTGAGTATCCGACTTTTGTGCAGTGACACAATTCTTGAATACCATACTTTTCAGGTAAGTTTAACTGCACTAAGTCACACTTTGTAGTGCTAGCATTATTCGTGGTGTGATATTTTACTCACCACATATTTCAATGCTAGGTTTCATCATCATAGGTTTTAATATTCCTCTCATATGCTCTTCAACATTATTTCCAGTCCGGATTTGGCGCACTGAGTTCATTTTATCTTTTTTACTTATTTAATTTTTTCTAACAATACACAACGGTGGATGTGATGACCAGTGTTCGCAGGATACATCACTTAATTTTTCAAACGCTTTTCTTTTTATTTATTTGAGATTACCGTAGAATTTCTCTTGTAAGATTTAGAACCATTTCCAGAAGCTTATTACCGTCGTTATTACATGTTCGTTTGTTAACCAAAAGCTTAGCATGTCACACGTATCAATCGTGTACGTCATTACCACCAAAATCTCTTTTGAGTCTTGGCCTCTATGAATGCGGGGCAACGTGCAGAATATCTCGATGTCAACAAGTAAAAAGTGTCAGGTGGATACCAAAAATCATAAAAAGAAAATACTATAACCCTTTAGTACAAGGAAAAACACTAAAATAAACCAGATGTTATCCCCATAGAATCTTGATAAAACTTATGTAATACACGATATAAAAAAGATGGAGATTGAAAATCTATGGAAACACATCATGAAACCGTATAAAGAAAATTGAATAAAACTAGGGGTTGACCCGATGAGATAATGAGAACACGATGTGAAGATATAGCATTGCTTAAATGTAGTCGCGTACCATGTAACTGAAAACCACGTAAATGGAGTGAAGACGATAATTCCTTCATTCGTACCATGTAAGTCGTCATGGCAAGGATCCACTCAAGTCCACGTAGTCGCGAGTGAGGAAGGACTGCGGCAGGAGAGACGGCACGAGACGAGACGAGACGAGACAATGCGAGTGCCGGCCTGCCGGACGCAGCCGGAGGGACCTGGCGATGGACGAGGGCTTTGAGTGGGCTTAGTCGATGGAATGGAGATGTGCGTGCCCACAGTCCACGGACTTTGCAGGCTCAGTGCATCTTTTTGATTCGGCGATGTGGACGTTTTCCTGGTTCGCCTCGTTGTGGTGAAAAAGGCAATTGAAGCGAGTGGGGAAATGCCGGTTCAAGATCGGCGCTAGAAGGAGGAGGGATCGACGAGAGTCTCCGATGGGTCGGTTCCGGAAGGAGGAGGACGATTCGGTCATGTGGCCGAAGATGAGAGTTTCCGCTAGCTTCTTCTTGCTGTGCTTCGTCGTGCTGTTTTGTGAAAGATCGGAAGCGCAGTTGTCGAAGCCCGTGGCTCATGATGACAACATGAAAGAAGCTGCCGAGGGAAACAAATTCTTAACCCGAGAAGCGTCCGACGATTCTCTTCCCGTTCCACATTTGTGAGTTGTTTGTACTCTGTTTTTACGAAATTCGTTTCTGAATCTTTATCCATGTGAATGATATGATATTTTTAATTTTTAAATATATATATATATATATATAGTGCTATTTAAGTTCAGGTAGGCTCATAGCCATGATTCGATAGGGTAATTGAAACTTGCGAGCTGAAGAATTCTCGTCATGCTGGAAATCTGTGTGGATAAATTTATGAAGAGACGAGGAAGCATTGGCAAATACCCAATGCCCTCAACATGTGGAATTGAGATGGCAGACAGAGGTCAGCTCCAGCATCTACGCCACTCCTCTCATTTCTGACATCAATGGGTACCTCTCACCACCTATTCGTCATTTTGATGTAAGAATGTACAGGTTGATCACTTTAGCATGAAGAGGACCTGAAGTGTCATTGTCCAGTCATGTCGCCGGTGTCAGTCAGCAATTCTGTTCTTTCGCTCGATGTCATTGTCTACTGTTCTCTCTCCTTGCAGTTCAGAGTTTTTGTTTGTACAAACTAAAGCCCGACAACTACTTTCGCTATATTTGGGGTGGTTGTAGGGATGGTAAACTGGAGATTGTCGTCCCCACATTTGTACATTATTTGGAGGTGTTAGATGGTGCAGACGGTGAAAAATTATCAGGTTGGTGGGCCCTAGAAACGTTTATCCAGGTTCTAGTCGGAGATGTGGATGCGTTCATCAGCTGGCTTGAGTACAAGATTTGACAGACAATGATATAGCCGTGTAGTAATCAAAGGAACTTCAAGAATTCGACGAAAGTCAGTGTCGTGTGGGAATTTTTGACCTCGATCATGCATATGGTGCTCAGTCTGCTTCAGCCCAAACTGAGTCCAGAATCTTTGTGGACAGTGCCAAACTTACTTCTTCTTCTATCTGGGATGCGCTACATTATTGTACACGTCGTGTTGTCTTTGTTCTGATACCGGTTTTTCAGACTCTCCAGCTCCGCCTTAACTTTAGTAGTTCCGTTCCGTTGTCTTTACTTATGTAAGAAAGTGATGTAGTAATCTTGTTTCTTGGCGAGAAACTTATTGTTCCCTTCTACATTACTACACACCGCAGTATGTGATATGCATGTACACTCGCTTACTTCTAACTTTTTCTCTTGTTTCGTTTTCTGCCTCTTTACACGTGTACTGCCCATAATTGCCGATGCCTGCTTGCCCTCATCTGCAAGATTCCGTTATGGATACTCTATGAATATCTGTCCTTCGAATCTGTTGACTTCATCTCTTAAATCTGCAAGTCTTCCCCCCATGTATCTGCTGTTTCCTGCTTTCCCGTTCCCCCAACTTCCGCTCTGGATATTAAATGAATGCCTGACTTCGTGGCTTAGAATTTCCGATGCATGTGGTGATGCGTTAGATAGAGTCCGTACCTGGGTTTACCTTCCCGGTCTGTGTTCTTTGGTTTCCTTGCGTGCTAAACCCTTGCGGTTGATCAAGTGATTTCAGTCGTCACCTTCTGCCTTCCAAACTTTGTTTTTTTTGAGTCAATCCCCTGCCACTCTTAACCTAAGTAAAAACTTATTGAACATGTATACAACCTTTCTGCTAAAACCCTTTTCTTCTGCAATGCAATATTCTTCGTGTATCTTATTTATACGGCACGTGGAAACTTCTTCCACTTCCCTTACAACACCCTATGTTTGTTTCTTCAAATTTCGTACGCCGCATGTCAATGGTTCCTTAAGAGAGATATCCTAGAAACAGTTACCAGGTTCTACACTCCTTACTGTCTACTCGCAATTGCGAACGTGAAAGCAATCTCGGGTCGAACATTCAGCACACATGATGTACAGGATGCTCCATAGGTTCTTGGTGGATGACTTTCGGTCAATTTATGCAGGGTGGCCGGCATTTCATCAGTCCACTGTTCATGCCAGTGCACTGGCGTATGATATTGACAAGGATGGCAACAAAGAAATTGCCCTTGCTACATTCAACGGGGAAGTTTTGTTCTTCAGGTTATGCTTCATCCTCTGTCCAATGCCATCTTTGGAATACTTTTGTAGACTCAGATACAGGTTGTTGTTGATGTTGACCAACTCGTTGAATTAGTCGGAACCTACATTCTTGTTGGAAGTTGAATCGGAGGGTCTGGGTAATGATATGAATGTGAATTTGTTTCACCGTAGCTTAAAAAAAGCGATGGAACTTTTTTGGATTACAATGTTAAATTTGCTCCTATCATGTGAAGGTTTGGTGGTTACATGCTGACTGAGAAGCTGGTCGTGCCTCGACGGAAAGTCCGGAAAGATTGGTATGTAGGACTTGATCCCGATCATGTCGATCGTTCTCATCCAGACGTTCATGGTGACGAATACTTGAACCATCATGGTAAGTCGTTATCTCATAGTCTACAGTGATCTTTCCTCTTGCTCGTCTCCTACTTGCAAGTCATGTTCAGTCCCAGTTATTTTAGATTGAGGTAATTTAGCTTTACAATTGTCTTTTTATCCTTTGTGGTCAAGGACTCAGCTGTTACTGAAGTTAGTTGTTTCTCGATGGTTCAGATACCGCTCTATGGAATCAGTTGTTATAGATCTTCTGTGGCCAAATTAGTTCACAGTTTTTTGCACCCAGTACATTTCGTTATGCTCTTTATTTGTACACCTCTAAATTACATCTATGCACTACGGTACCCACTGATGAAGCAGCCGGGATCTTATGACGATGGAGTAATTCCCGTTCGGTAGATACTGTTGATGCTTCTTGTTTCCTCTTTTCGCATCGGATTCGAGGAGCCATACCGTTCATTGTTCTGTCACTGCCTATGCATTCGTTTGTTCTTCAAATTATGTCGTATCTCTTATTCGTGAACTTTATCACATGGACTGTTGCTACCTGCTTCCCCCTTTCTGCACTTACAACTTATGTCTGAAAAGTCTTTTCGTGCCTTGGATTCAGCCTTCTTCAGATTGAATGCTATGCGGTTCATTCTCTGACATGCATCCGGTTCGTTCTTGATTGCATGATAATGCCAATGCATCGGGCTAGGCCTTAGGTGGACTTTCTATGGTTGTATATCTCTCGGGTCTGTGCACTTTTTGTCTACTTGCTTGTTAAGGTCTTGCCGTTGATTACATGTTATTCTAACTGTACACCTCCATGTAGAAGATTTCTCTCATGGGCGTTCTTGTTTTTGACTGGATGTGCAGATCTGTCCTTGAATGGTAGCGAGGTGCATGTGTCACACGGTGGTAAACTTGTGGATGAAACAGACGAGGATCATCATGATATGATGAATGGTTAGTTTATCATTTCGTTGTATACTGATATCAGTCGAGTTGAGTTTCGTCAGTCCTCAGTTGTCGTGGCAGCTAAAGCGTGAATGTTTCAGGTGCTGGTGACCACGTTGACGACAAAACTACAGGGACCAAGGGTTCAGACTCTTCTCTCAATACAACTGTCAACGGTGCAGATGCCCTTAACCACGTTGAAAATATCACTGGAGATACCAAGGGTTCAGACTCTCCTCTCGATACAACGAACCATACAACAAGTGGAACTGAACATGGTATAAGAGAAATGTTAACCAAGGCATTGCTGTGATGTTACTCTTGTTTGGTCTGTGTGCTGGAAATTGCGTGTAGTAACATTTTCATTCTTTCCAGATACAACCAAATTGAAGGTTGACTCCACTGTTTCTCAAGATGGTTTGTCAACTGGAGGCATAGATCTACTCGCGGCGAAAGCTGGAGCAGAGAAGCAGGAGCCGAAGGCAAATACTCGTCGCCGGTTGCAACAAGAAACCAAAGATGATAGCGAGAAAGATGATGTTGAAAATAAAACCAACCAAGACGATGTTGCAACGGCAGAAGAAGATCAAGACGCGATGGAAGAAGAAGCAAAAGCTTCCTTTGACGTATTTAGGGAAGAGGATGAAAATGGCGAAGATGGTCTGACAGAGGAGTATGACTATGACTATGATGATTACGTTAATGAAGGCATGTGGGACAACAATGAGTGGGACGAAGGTGCTCATGAGAAAATTGAAGACTTTGTCCAAGTTGATGCACACATCCTCTGTACTCCGGTAACGAATGTCGAACCTTGAGGCCTCATTTTCCTGTTGATTACTCTAATGTCTTTCACAAATACTTGCATACGTTGAAGCTCAAGCATCGTCTTAATTACTGCAGGTAATTGCTGATATCGATAATGATGGAGTTGACGAGATGGTTGTTGCCGCATCTTACTTCTACGATCGTGAGTAAGTCTTGTCCTTTATGTTACGGTGCGAGCATAGTCAAGTGCCAGGATAAAATTCAGATTCATCCAAGGAGGAATATCCCCTCGTCATGTGGAAAGGTTATGGAAATTGTGTTTGATTTTTTCAGCTCGCATTAGAGATAATAAAACGATGGCTTTCTGGTTGTCAGTAGCCAGCGAGTATAAACTTCATCCTGGCCTACGCAAGAATATGAGTCGTGACCAAGAGATAATATGTTTGGCAGGTACTACGAAATGCCAGAACACGCGAAGGAGCTTGGGGATCTGGATTTAGGGAAGTATGTTGCTGGGGCCATCGTCGTCTTTAACCTTGAAACGAAACAAGTCAAGTGGGATACTTATCTTGACTTGAGTGTTGATTCTACAACTTATCGCGCCTATATATACTCTGCTCCAAGCGTAGTGGATCTTGATGGCGACGGACAGCTGGAGATTATTGTTGGCACGTCGATGGGTTTTGTATATGTCCTTAATGCTAATGGTACGTACTTTTTACTATCGTCTCTTGTCACAAGACTCGAATAAATATATGGAAGCGCTTATATATGCTTTTTAGCATTCTCCATGATCTGCGTTTTTACGATTTCGTTATCCAGACGGTCAGATCAATATCGTGCACGCCACCAAATTTCAACGCTCAAGGCCTCACTGTATTTGGACCTGTCTAAGTGTTCAACTAACTCTTTGTACGATTTTGCTTTAGGAGTTAGTAGCTGATTAGTGACCGATTCTGCTATATTACTCACTTTTGTGTCGACTCGTATACGGGAAATCTATAATCAAATCCATGAACGGTGCAATTTTTGTTGTATAAAGCTACTTCAAATGTGCCGACTTGTCAACTTGTCCAAATGCTGGAAATAGACCATGTAACTTCATCGAGCCTTGAGTTGTTTTACATAGACATCAGTTTTTATATCCTGCACTCCTACTTTCACTGTGATTGACTATTTCAAAAAAACTGTGACAGCAGGGAGATTGGTATTACTTACTATGGCGATAGCAGCAAAAGCTTTTTTTACAATCTCAGTTTCATCACACTTCAATTGCTCACATAGCAGAGTTTTCGATTGATGATAACTTTGCTTCTTTTAAAGGTCAGACAAGAGCTCTAGATATAGATCAGCGGGTCTTTGAAATGTTTCTCTTTTCATAGCTATCCTCTGATGACATTCTTTTGTTTCTTTGGGCAGGAACCTCGAGGAAGGGGTTTCCTCTGCAGATGGGTGAAATTCAAGGTCAAGTTGTAGCTGCTGATGTTAATGATGACGGTAAGATTGAAATTATCACTGCTGATGCGAAGGGCACGGTAGCTGTTTGGGATGGAGATGGGAAAGAGCTGTGGGAAGTTCACTTGAAGAGTCTCATATCTCAGGTAGTCAATCATCAACTTCGGTTCTTATAATGTCATGAGAAAGTTTAGACATGCTCCTCCCTGTCGGGCTTTCGCTTCTTGTGTGTTAGAGATCATATGGAGTCAAAGCCGAAATATTTGTTTCTCCCTCGATTAGATAATGAAATGATTCCAAATCTGACTGCGGTATATGTACCCATGCTAGACATTTTGCCAGTTAGCTTCAGTAATTGTTCGACACATAATCACATCGCTTCTTTTTCACAGCTCCATGTTGATGGTCATTATTTTCCTTTCCGATTTCACTTTAATTTGATGGGATGTTCAGCAAATACTGAAATTTCGTATCACGTTTGAAATAGGGTCCAACAGTGGGGGATGTAGACGGTGATGGACACACAGATATAGTTGTTCCAACAACCTCTGGAAGCATTTACGTTTTGAAAGGACAAGACGGTTCACATGTTGGCCCGTATCCTTTTCGCACTCACGGGCGCGTGATGTCCCCTGCACTTTTGGTCGATCTGAGCAAACGGGGTGCTGAGCGCAAAGGACTGACTATTGCCATTGGATCTTTCGATGGATATTTCTATCTGATTGATGGTCCCACGGGCTGTGCGGAGGCGATTGACATCGGGGAGACAACGTGAGTCCCTCTAACCAAGTGAAAGGGGTTGAGACGTGTTCTTTCGTGTTCACTTGACTGAACCTATTCGTCGAAGAACACTCTGATGCTCTGCAGGGTTAGACTCCTGATGTTTCGTCTGCGGTGTCTGCAGCTATAGCATGGTACTCGCAGATAATGTGGATGGTGGTGACGACCTGGACTTGATAGTTACTACAATGAACGGAAATGTGTACTGTTTTCAGACTCCGGCTCCTCACCACCCACTCAAGGTTTGTTCAATTTTAAGGAGTATTCAGCAAGAAACCCTTGCTGTAAAGAACTTCGATGCTAGCTTAGATTAGCTTAGCTTACTGTTTATTCTCAAAATCTCCACATGGAACATCCGGAAATGGTCTTGCCAAGTTCCTCAGTCGTACTTGGTCTACGCCGAAGGGACTTTGCTCGATTCTGTGTTGATTGTGTTCTTGCATTTTCAGAGATTGTAAGTGATCATAGTCAGATCATCCTTGTAGTGATATTTCAGTTGCTGGCCACGGCCGTTCTCTTTACGATTGCACTTTCCGGTTGGTTTGGTATGTCCTCCATAGTAGTTTCATGGTGTCTTTTATTTTAGAATACTATCTGCGAACTGCCGGATAACTTCTGAACTTGGGGTTTGAAATCTTCGACCATTTTGTGGCAGGCATGGCCGTCGCAGACGCAAGGCAGGAATGTACTGGCGAGTCGGCATCAGCGGGAGGGAATTTTTGTTGTGCCTCGATCGCGAGCATTTCGAGACGAAGCCGGCGACAGCTTCCATGTAGCTTATGAGATTGTAGATAAATATCGCCCGAATGGGGCGGTCCAAGGGGCCTACCAAGTTAAGGTACAGTACTTTTTTTTGAGGTTGGTGCTTCGATGGCTTTCTTACTTGGTGTATGGACGACCCTGACCGTATGAATTGGCTGTCTGCTACACAGGTCACGTTGATGACTCCTGGAAATTATCGAGGTGAAAAGAGGATTACATACAACTATACTCACGACAACCCTGGACTTTACATAGCCACTTTACCCTGTGTTGCTACACGTACCGGTGGAACTGTCCTGGTGGAGATGCTTGACAAAAATTCCCTATACTTCCAGGATGAGTTCGCATTGACCTTTCACATGCATTACTATCGACTTCTCAAGTGGCTTCTGACTTTGCCTCTTTTAGGCATGACCGGTATGTTTCTTGTTTTCCGGCCTCAAGAAGGTGCACCTCTTCCATCATTTACGAGAGAAAGACATCAACTCTAGATATTGGTGTTTCCCTTAACAACTCACAAATTCTTTGGAGGCCATGTAGACAGCTGGGACCTTGCTCGAGGAGAAACACATCTGAAAAGTGTGTTTCAGCAAGATGGCCGTAGTTGGTTCCTCATTTACTCTTTCCTAGACCATGTTTGGTAGCTAGTAGATTATCTATTCAACCAGATACAAAGAAACAAAGATTCATGTCTCAAGGTAGCCTCAAAAGACTGCGGTGTCAGCTTCCGCCGATGTATTTTGTCCTCGCGACTTATTTCAGCAGTCACGCCGGTAACAAGAAATGAAATTTCAACTTAACAAGAAGTTTGTCAAATGTTTCATACGCGAGAAGGTCGAGCAATGTGTGTTACTCAAACCTGATATGACTTGGGATAAAGGTAGTGACGGGTTTCTTGGTTGAGACTCGAAGGTTAGAGCGAAACTAAATTCGAAAGAATTCGTTCTAGAAGAGACATGCAGTTGTCTTCTCCCCAGCTGTTGCGCAAGCACTCGGAACCCAGGCCGAGAGATTCATGCTGTTTACGCAGTAATAAGCAAATTGTAAAGGGTGTTACACAGTAGCAAAGTACATGTCTATTATGGCGTAAATGGGAAAATAGTCATAATGGAAAGAGTGTTCTTTATGCATCAAGGCCACAGTCAATTAGCAATAGGTTGGAGAAAATTACTTGATGGGCCCAGTGAAACTCAAAACACATAACGGGACCAACAGGTTTTATTTTTACCGGACGGGACCCCACCGACAGTAATGTGCCAGTACTATCTAGGGTTATTTCGAGTAGAACATGAAGTCACTGCAAGACCATATCCGGAGTATTTCATACTCATGGTGCCCGTCATTTTCTTAGAGCCATTTTCGTAGACATGGCTGCGAACTAGTAGCGAAAATACTCTGGCCCGACAGTGGCGAACACTCCCCACTCTATAGAGCAAATCAGTAGATTATAAGAACATGGCTTACGGTGGCCGTCGAATGGGGTCCCATCGGAGAAAATGAAACCTGATGGGTCTCTTCAAGACGGATTGAGTTTCCAAGGGTTCCAAGTAATTTCCTCCAATAGGTCGTGATTTTAAATTTGCATGTACGCAAATTCCACAAGGCTCGTTTTACTGGGATACTCATAACTGAGATTGCAGGTTGCCCGCTTGTAGATTATACTACAATACTACTATGATTATATTACTATCATATTACTTGTTAAACTCCGCAATTACGCTAAGTTGTTAACGAGTGGCATTCTTTTGTGTGAGGTGTGTATTAGTTGCTCTGGTGTCAATTTTGTGGAGGCTACAAACTGCCCAAGTTAAGCCTCAAATTGGAGGCCACAACCGTCGACGACTTGCGTCGACCATATATTCCAAGGTAGCATCCAATTGCGAGCCAAAAGGTCGCACACGTGGATGCTGACTCGTGAGGAATGGCGGGACAGCGCACTCTTGTGGGTGCCGAGTTCCCAAAGCGATCGATGAAATGATTCCGCAGAAGCTCCCGGGTCTTGCGAACGTGGACGCCACGTGGTCAGTGCAACTCAGCAAGACGTCGAGTCAATGGAGCTCGCACGAATGTGCCAACTGGTGGGCGAAGAAGCCTCCGCAACCACGTGTCAGAAGCTCTGAGTCCGACAAGTCAGGGATGCTGGATTCCCGAAGAATCACGGAAAGTTCTTCCGACAAAGCCCGAATCTCTGACGACGACGACGACGAGACCTGCGAGGCTGGGGCAAAATCCGCACCATCTTCTGATCGAAGCTCTGTTGTATCCACTTGTTCGTAGAGCCAGGAAAGACGACAGTTGGGAGAATTCGGAGAAATCGCAGCAGCTGCAGATCGGAGCTCTCTCTTCAGTCAGTCATATAGGCAGGAAAGAAGGAAGAGCGTGGGAAATCGGCTCAATTCGGAAATTTGTGAAGAAGGCTTTCGAAGAACAATGTCCGAGCTGCGCAAGGACATGATTGTGAACAGGTGGGTGATCATTTCGCCGCGCAGAGGCAAGAGACCGCATGACTTCACCGCCGAGACAAAGCCGTGCATACAGCCTGGTCCGTGTGCCTTCTGCCCGACTCACGAGCATGAGACGGGTCCGGAGACGCTGGCATTCCGAGACGGCGACAAGACGGACGGGCCGTGCTGGAGGGTGCGAGTCGTGGAGAACAAGTACCCGGCCGTCTCCGTCGATATGGAGCCCTCCGATGGATTGTGTAAATCGGACTGCGGAATCTTCGAGGGATGCACAATGCCAGGGTTCGGATCACACGAAGTGGTGATCGAAACGCCGGACCACGATTCCACGTTTGCCCAGCTCCCCGTCTCGCAAATCGAGGAGATTTTCAAAGCTTACCAGAGTCGCATCGAGCACCTCCGGCAAGACACACGATTCAAGTTCGTTCAGGTACTCCAATCTTCTGCCGCCCAGTTCTCATTCTGTTCAGACTTTCCAGAGGTCACGAGCCTCTGTTTGCCGCCAAAGGAAGGGCGATCGAAACGAGCGCCGCAGTTCTTCGTTGCTTTCAGGCTATGCGAAAAAAATTGTGTCATCTGCCATGCCCCCACCATGTCATTTGTTTCCTCCAAGGCAAGTCCGCCCGCCATTGCCATATCATATGGTCGTCGGAAAGAAAGGAAGACGGAAGGAGTTTCTGAATTTGTGTGAAGAGCAGGTTTTCAAAAATCACGGCAATGCGGCCGGAGCGTCGATGTCTCATTCACACAGTCAGATCATCGCTCTACCCATCGTCACCCGGGCTATGGAGGAAGACATCGCCGGCTCCAAAAGTTATTTCGATGCCAATGAAAGATGCGTTCTGTGCGACATTCTTTACCAGGATACATGTCTCAACAAGGACCGGTTGATCGACGAGACGCCAGTCGCCATCACCATCTGCCCTTATGCTCCCAGATTCCCTTACGAGACCTGGCTCATCCCGCGCTCCCACAACTCCAATTTCGGCACCGTCCCCGCTCACGAGGTACCGTAATCGATCCCTTTCATGCCTTGCTCACGAATTCGTTCTAGCGGCCATTGTCGGGAGACTGACATTGCGTGGGGGACAGATCAAAGGACTGGCGGAGCTGATCAAGACCACGCTGCTCAAGATGGACGAGGCCTTCGACCATCCGCCGTTCAATTTCATGCTGCACACGGCTCCGTTGCGGGACTGTACCGATTTGCCCTACTACCACTGGTACATGCGAATCGTCCCGCATCTCATCACGCTGGCCGGCTTCGAGCTCGGCAGCGACTGTCATATCAACCCCGTAGCTCCTGAAGACGCCGCCCGAGTTCTGAGAGAGACGACGTTGACGAGTGACTGACTGACTGACTGACTGACTGACTGCGCAGTCCGCGCACTCCTGCCCTCGTACAGTCGATGCCGCCGACCACGGTGCTGTGATTCACTGACCGCCAAACTATGTCTGGGCTCGTGGTTGCAGTTTTTAAGTGACTGGATACATTCCTTTCGAATGTAGGTTCTATCAAAGGGGTCTCATTCCCCTGATCATGGTATCACACAGCCTAGAACTCAGGACAGGAATCATGGATAATATGACCTGCAGAACCTTCATATCAAACCGATTCTTTATCTCGAATACATTAGATATGCACAAGATTACAGACTCTTTAAATCTTTTACTCCCATTCACGAGTTTCTGACCGAGGAATTTTGACCTTTCAAATCTTGCTGTTACATTAGGGGTTCAGTTCGACTAATTAGAAAAATCAGCTTTTTGTTTCTTGAGGTTCCAACTTTACTTGGAAGTTTTGATAGTTATGTACAGTACTACATGTACAAATTCATTGTGACGCAATATTATCAAGTAGTAAGATAAGTTGAAATAAAATTTCAAAGTACTTTGATTGAGTTGTACAATTTTCATGGAAAATTTACATTTTCCATGCAAACACTGAATTATACACTTAATACTATTATCCGATATTTAAAAATTGCTTACATATATATATATATATATATTAATTAAAGTATAGTGATCACGTCATAACGAAAATAAATAAATGCTATATGTATAAATTCATATCTATAAATTTCACATTTAAATAACACATATTAGTTTTTGTTTCAATCCAATCCAAATGTTATAAACTAACTTGATTAACATAAAAAAACATACATTAAATATAAATTTACGTTTACATTTTAACTATATTTATTAAATGTATAAAATTATTACTACTTTAAACAAAAACTTAAAATCAATGTCTATTTATATCACGTAAAAAATTATCCAAATAAGAAATATAAAACATATCCCACAACCTTCAGTCAGCTTAAATCTCAATTTTGTCTCTACATCTCACTAACTGTAAGTAAAACAATGAGTTTTGGCTCAAAGACGCAGCTCAACCTGCAGATGGCTACAGACGTTCAACTGAGTGACTAGATGCCGGAAGGTAGACAAATGTGTGCTATTGAATGGAAGGCAGAAGAATGTTCAACAGTTTGTGGAGACGCACCCACGATGACGAGGAGGAGAAATAGTTCGACAAGGATGATTCTCTTGACATAGACTGGGATCGCGCTAAATTTCATCATGGTGATATCGAACTTACGGAATGATGTCAACATGAGATCATACAAAAAGATGTCCACAAAATCCTCTGCACTGGTTTAGGATGCACCTGCCACACTTTCTCTATGCTTAAACTGGTTCAAGCCTCAACGACACCCAGTGTACATTTGGATGTTTTGTTGACCTCCAGGTATTTATGAGAAAATTAAATAAACCAAATCAAAGGAGTGTGGACCGACTTTGGGGTCATCCCATCCTTATAGAGAAATTTCTGAGCGCGTTTCCACCTTGAGCAAACTGTGGTCAACCACACGGCATCCAACTGGATCTGAACTAGTTATCTGCTAGACCAGAAGTTATAGATGACAGATGCCATTTTCAAAGATCTCTTGTCGACTCAAAGCATATTTCGTCGTCAAAAGTCAATTCTAACTTATACGGCGTACACACGTTCCTTGAAGTACAGTAGTCAGTGTGACTACGACTGAAGTGAATTCTAAGGTCGTAGTCCGCACAGAAAACTAAGCCACTGCTTACTCAATGCCGTATATGTGGACATGCAGACCAAGCCACTTGCTTCTGATCATCCTTTTTAGTCAAAACTTCGGAATACTCGAAGGGGCTTGTCCTCAGATCTAATGATCATATCTTCATATCAGACCGCCTGAGCAAGCTTATGTACTGTACTTTGCACCTTGAGGTTACGAGTGAACAGGTCAGGTCACTACTTTGGACTAGGCTGCTGGCTCGAACAAAGGCTTCAGGCCAAAGCTGCATGGATGCAGTAGGATCAGTCATTCCTCAGTCGGTTGGGGCAGACACGATGCAGGTCTGACCTTAATTCCAGGACATAAGATTCTACCATTTGCAAAACCTTCCTGCTTCTAGTATATGGAAATCTCGTGGGAGGAAGGACAATTGAGCCACCAACGAATTAGTGCAATACCCAGGCTACTGGTGCGAGTCCATGGCAGCAGGCTGCCCGTTGGACTTGCACCCGTGAGAGAAATTAGATCAATATCGTAAGTGTGGAGGAACCTCTTATCATAAACATATTTTACGAATGGATTGTGACATGAAATGTCACTATAGTTGATATCAATAAGATATATATTTACATAAATTTTGAATATAAAATCTATATGAAAGGATCTGTTGATTTTGCAGATAAATATCAAAATTGATTGATTTGAAGAATAAATTTGTAAATTATAAAATATTTCAAAAATAAACTATACTATATGACTAATTCATGAAAATAAAATTATTTTCAAAAATGTATATAAAATTTTCTCATTATGTTAAAATATTATATGGATGATATACTAAGTATGACAACTTTGATAAATCTAACTTAATTATAGATATAAATGTTCATGAAAACAAATGAAAAGTTGTGCTTGAAAGATCACAAATTCCGAAATATTTATTATCAAAATGATTATTTAAAAAAGTTTTTGAAAATATAATAATACTTTACAGATTTTAAAGAGCATAACTGCAATTCCACCATCAATTTTATTATAAAAAATGAAATAATTCTATTATGTTTTGGTCAAGATGTAGTCTTATACAACTCTAAGCTAAACATGTTAGGATGATTTTTGTTTTGTATGAAAAATAATCATTTGAAAATTATGAATATTTCTTTCAAAATTTTGTATATTATGATAATTAATAACTTGAGTGATCAACTCCGAACTCTCCTTATAATGCAGATTAGTTTCTTGTATGCAAATGTCTCCACAGTACAAAAGACTATGTCAGAAGCATCGGGGCGTGCTGAAAAAGGGGAAAGGCAATTGACTATTGCGAAGCAAACAGCAATCTTCGGTAGTGCATGAAACACCACGCCTCAACATTCAACTCGCGTAACCTAAATTCAAGGGTATCATAACCCCAAGGACGAATAATTGACGCGATAAAGAGGTGAATCAACGTCGGAACCTTTGAAAATGGCATATATCATATATAAATTCTGATCTAGCAGACAACTAGTTCAAATCCACTTGGATGCCGTGTGGTTGACCACAGTTGGCCCAAAGGTGGAAACGCGCTCAGAAATTTAACTAGAAGGATGGGAAGACCCCAAAGTCGGTCCACACTTCTTTGATTTGGTCTATTTAATCTTCTCATAAGTACCTGGATCTCAACCAAACATTCAAACGCACACTGGTTGTCGTTGAGGCTTGAATCAATTTGAGCATAGAGAAAGTGTGAGCAGGTGCCATCCAAAACAGTGCATAGGATTTTGTGGAAATCTTTTGCATGATCTCATGTTGATGTCATGCCGTAAGTTCGATATCAACATGATGAAATGTGGCGCGATCCCACTCTATGTCTGTGAGCTATTTCTCCTTCTCGTCATCGTGGGTGCGTCTCCACAAACTGTTGAACAATCTTCTGCCTTCCATTCTATGGCACAGATTTGCCTACCTTCCGGCATCTAATCACTCAGTTGAACTTCTGTAGTCATCTGCAGGTTGAGCTGCGTCTTTGAGCCAAATTTCATTGTTTAATTTACAGTCAGTGAGATGTAGAGACAAAAGTGAGTTTTAAGCTGACGGAAGGTTGTGTGACCGAACTGGATTGTGTCATTGATACTGAGGATATTTTGGTACAAAACCAGGTGACTCATTTATCGATTCAAAGGTGAGAATCTTGTTCCCGTTCGACTAAAGTGATTTTTATGCGCCTACTTTGCTCTTTTGTAGATCCTGCAATGGCGTGTCAGTTCAGACACAAGCATAGACGTGAAATCGAAATTCTTGCGGTTTACTGACACAGACATGAATTGAGCACAAATACGATTGACGAGTTTGATACCAAACTCGTCAGTTCGTCTTTCTATCATCGTTCCAGCGTCTATGTGTCTAATACGCTAAGCACGACTGCTCGCTGCTTGCAAATAACATTGAGACATTTGCTTCTAAACCCGCTGCAGGATTTTGGAGCTTCCGAAGATATAGAGAGAAGTTCACATTCTGGATTTGCTCCTCCAGATGAAGCCATCATGAAGCCTTTTGCAGTCCAAGGGCAACAATATCATAGTTGAAGGAGACTGACACAACAGACACCAGTCGACCCTGCGCCACCCGCATCGTCTTCCGTGCCACCACCAAATAAATAAGAGATAAATCTTCTGCTCTGTTCAAAGAAGTTTAGAGAGCGCTGCACAAGCTACTGGATTATGTAGCACATTGTACTTCTTACAGTACCTATAGACAATTTTCAACATCGATGTACTGTGCTCTCGAAAAGCTCAAATTAGATAATGAATTTCACATAGAAATAATTGGGAGAAACAAAAACTTTAATCAAGAAATACATCTACATAAAAGCACGAATGTAAACAGTATATGAATCAATTACATTTCTTACAATCTACATTATCACTTATTTGATATTGTTATCATAAAATAATATATATTTTACTACTTTGATTATAATTATGATTCCAATATAATATAAAACTGAAAATATTATTATCAATTTTTAAAAAAATATTTTTGTGAATTATGCTACTTAAATTTGTAATTAAAAAAAATTAAGAAAACAAACACTTTGTTTACATTGAAAGTATATGATTTGAAACGTTAAGCTATAATCTCAAAAATGTAACAATTTTATAAACAATTGCTATAAAAATTATCAATTTTTTTCATCACTATTAAAAAATGAATCCCTATAATATTGTGTATATATTAACAAATAAATTAGCTAAATTAATCATTATTCAATTAACTAAGATTAATCAATTCAAACCACTTCCTTTTTCCAATTAATAGATTTAAAAACGGATGCTATATGAACATGTATTTCAAAAACTTTGTGCAATAAAGTGCAAAAAATAAATCTCATAAAATAGGTTTGATTTATTGATATAAATTTAAAAGTTGAATAACCAACTCTTCACTTTTGTTATTTAACTACATTTTGTACATGACATGCTTTCTTTGACATAAAAAAGATAGAACGTAGATAGATGTAAAACTTTTGTAGATTCAATGTACTATTTGATTGACTTGGATGAATTCGTAAGTTTTTTGAAAAAATATATTTATATTTATTTGAGGATGAAATTATTACAAAAATTATATTCTCTAAGATTATTGAAATATGTATATATATATATATAATCATATAGAAATTATTTAAATTTAAATATAAACATAATACGATGTGCTTCAGATTAAAATTTGCTAAAAATTGATCAGATAATCAAGTTTATATGCAAAGTGCAATGAAAATTGTAAAGTGTACTTTCATATATTTGAGGAAATTGAAATTTATCAAATTTTTATTTAATTATCATTTAATTATCTTTTTTGTAAAATTGATATTTATTATCGATTTTATATAAAAAATCCATATTTTCATTTTTTTAAGATGAATTAATTGGTTGATAACTAGTTTATAAAAAATGGATAACCTAATTTACTTCCAAAATTGAAAATATGTTCATTAGCATATGTAGAAAGAGTATTTATTTGTTAAAACGTACATCTTATTATTAATTTAATATTATTAACGTACAAATTAATAAAACATATTACATTTTCTAATGTAAAAAATTATTTTTTTTTGTAATATAATGAAAACATAATGAAATAATCATCCAAAATATCATTATCAAATATCAATATTTATATGCAAGCATGGTTATATTGGTCATTTTCTTTTTTTCATGTAAATGAGCTTAATTTATTATCTAAAAATAATAATTTTGGTTAATTTTGGTTCCTCAAAAAATTTATTTTAGACGAATTTAGTCTACTAAAAATTTTAATTTAGCCAAATTTTAATACAAATTGATTACTTAGCATTTATCAATGCTCAAACTATTATATATAAAACAATTGTTTATCCTGCATAACTACTATAATCTAAAGGTTGATAATCTTTTGCAAAACAAAATTGACAAATCAGAATCTATAATATTGGTTCAAGGAAAATACGGTGGAATTACATCACAATAATACATCAAATTCAAAAATCTAGCATCAAATGAAAATCAGTCATTTTTGAAACTTGATAAGCTAGAAAGTGAATTGAGTAGGCATTTAATCATTGACTCACATCTATGAACATAACATGGATTAGAGCTTTGTGCTCATCATTTATGATATCCATACGACTTGATAAAATACTCTAATTGAAAAGCATGTTGTTGAATCTTTTGAAAAAAATCTACTTAATTGTCCATAAGGTTTTGTAATAAGTAATCAAGAGCTGTAACCATCTTTAGTTAGTTAAAAGTAAAGTAAAAGTTATACAAGATTGAATATAGTAGATGGTAGTGAAATATTTACAGTGTGACTTCAGTAATCCTTGTGTTAGTTGATAACAACATGTAATCAATTCGTGTGCTTGTTAGTGATGGATTGAATATACTAGTTGATGTGTTAGTTAGAAGCGACACGTAAGCAATTTGTGTGCTCATTAGATAAAGCCGCCATGTCATCAATCCACGATGAGTCGATTGGATGATGGAAAGAATATCTCATCTTCTTGTATGTGTTTGAAATATCTATATAAGTAAAAGTATAACCATTCATGTTATTTCATCTTCAGAGTTTATATTTCATCTTTGAGTGAGCTTCTCTCTTAACCATAGTGTTACAAGAGTATGATGAATTTTCATTTCTAAGTTGAAGCTTTAGCGGTGACAAGGAAACTAAACGATTAGACTTGATTCACAGCTGTAAACTACAAAGGTTATGATTTATACTTGACATGTATACACGATCATCACCCTTGACCTCTAATGAAAGTGTGTCATATGGCTTCAAATCAAGATAATGACTCTACTCTAACAAATTAGAGCTCTAGCACTTATTACAAAAACGATAAAGCTACTTCTTCTTAACCAAAATCACGGCAAAAAATGTAGGTGCAACTCATGAATAAAGGAAAAATACTCTAACATCATTTTGATCAAAGATCTCAACACTTTAGTGAAAGTTCCAAACTATCTATGCACATTTGAGTGAAACTACTTTTTTTTGAATTTCAATGGAGCTCTATCATCCAGTTCAATCAATAAAGAGTCACGTAAAATTTGTACGTCCAAGACAGATTTACATCGTCATTACAATCTGTTCAAGTAACATGTGGAGTATTATCTTGCAAAAAGTGCTGACATCTGTGAAGAAAAATAATCCAACTATAAAATTTGACTAAAAGTTCCTTTCAATAAGTTCATTTGGGGATGAACAATGAATTTGTGTTACAAGTAGTCATGAACAAGATGTACACGATAAACAAGAATGTAAAGACTACATGCACGCTTAAAAAGTAATTCAATTATATCACATCTGCATATAACCAGCAACATTTCGACAAATATTTCAACCTATGAAGATGGAGTAACATAATTTATGAAGAGAAGAAATAGATAATTAATCAATTACTGTGATTTTAGCTTTTACACTTGAGTATTGAAGTTCAAACTGCAAAGCATCAAAAAGTTTTGTGCACATGGGACATGATATAGTAACATCTACTGTGCTGCTTCCAAATGGCCGAGAGAGTGACAATTTTCTTGTACTCGGAGTTGAAGATCACAAAGTACTAGTAGAACAGCAAAAAAAATTCACTAACTTTACTCGCCCATGAACAGATATCCAAAATTGATTTTTGTTTTTCGAGAAGAATCACAAACTCAACTTCTAATTAGTTTAGACTTGTATTCCTCAACTCCTTCACCAAGATCAATGGATGCAACAATGATCAACTTTCATTGAAAACAGTGAGCAATGCTAAAAAACTATCTAGTCATTGCACATCATAAAAAAACACATAAAACTTCCAAGTATGAAACCTAGATTAACATGAAACAACTAAAGTATAATTGCAAATTGTTGCATGATGGAGTATACTATGGTACATGCTTTCAATCTTATGTAATGATCTAAAAGTAATGTAAAATAAATTATACAATGTCTACAAATATGCTGCACTGACTACAATTCAAAACATGGAAAATCACGTATTTCATAAAATTACCTGGCAAGTGTTTATAGTAAAGAATCATCTAAAAAGCAATGACTCCTCAAACAAGTCAACAAAAGATCGTATGATAATAGCAAATCTGCGCCTCAAGTATTCTTGATACCGACGATAGATAAAGCAAAAGTTGAGAACAAAAATCTATGGAAATTATTGAAAATCAAGAATCTATTATAACCATCTTTAGTTAGTTAGAGCTAAAGTAGAGGTTACTCTAAATATTGATATAGATACTTTAGTGTGCACTAGTCATAGCTGTCGCGTCAGCGATCCGCGCACTTGGTAGGTATAGAATGGATGTGTTAGTTGACAGTGCCACGTCAGCAATCCGTGTGCTTGTAGGTAAGGATTGAGTGTGTTAGTTGGGAGCACCACGTCAACAATCCGTGTGCTTGTTAGGGTTATCTACCACGTCATCTATCCATTAGGATTGGGATGGATGGTGGGGATAAGATCTTATCTCATTGTACTTGTTACTCAGAGCTATATAAGGGAGAAGAGAACCATTGTTGGTATCTCTCATCTTCAGAGTTTACGTTTCTATCTTCGAGTGAGCTTCTCTCTAAACCCTAGTGTTACATCTATGAATCAAGAGTGCGAATTTTTTTTAATGAGAGTGCTTTATTCCAAGCTCAATCGGTGAGCATTGGTGGAAACAATAACTGAGATTTGATGCAAATATAAGTCAAGAGTGTGACTTTTGAGTCGACAATCCATTACAATGTTGACATGTTTACGTTTGACAATTCATTACAGTCCTGACACGTTTAGGGCTAGACTTATCTTCCCCATTAATTGCTCCACCCACATTAATA
The DNA here is from genome assembly GCA_037833965.1 of Marchantia polymorpha subsp. ruderalis. Lineage (NCBI taxonomy): Eukaryota > Viridiplantae > Streptophyta > Marchantiopsida > Marchantiales > Marchantiaceae > Marchantia > Marchantia polymorpha. Next base: position 225,165 of record AP031351.1, read on the forward strand.
TAGATGTCAAAACACGTTGCATTTTAGATAATTTAGACGTCTTTGTATACGGTCGTCAAAAAAATCATGATTGATTATATGTAATCAAATATATAATTGTTGAGTCAAGATTGACAATGAATCAAATTGAATTAATTGATTGATCAAAATGATTAATTTGAATACATTAATTCTAGAGATATTATGTTATTATGCAAATTTTGCATAAAAATCACTTATACAATAAATTAGTTACTTCGCTAAATCAATACAAATTCTACCAAATATGATTTGATAATGAATTGATATTTATTTATATAAAATTTAATTTTTAATTAAAATAAAAAATTGCATAGTTGTTGTATTAGAGATTAAGATTGATCATTAATAAAATAAATTTAAAAAAACATCCCAAATTACTTCACAACTTTGTTAACTTTAATTGTATCGCTTATGATGAATTAAACTGTTTAAAAAAATTAATTACAATATATTTTGACATACATTTTATTTTTTGTGACCTGTACATTTGAATATCATTAGACTTAAAGTAGTGTTTTTATCAATTCATGTATTATTTTGATTAAGTATTGTGTAAATCTACTTTGTTTGTCATAAATTAGTCTATTACTACAAGAGTTGATCATAGCTACGAAGAACAAATATTTAAGGATGTTCTGTAAGATATTTGTGTTTTGTAAATATTATCTTGTATAGATAAAAAGTTGTTTTTTAAAGATCTGATAATTTTTCAAGAAAAATCTTTAACAGTGAATATGTTACATGAAAATAATGAGAATATGTAAGCTGAAAATTAAAATATGAATGAATTATGCATTGAATCCAACAATGATTGTGTTTTTCAAGTAATGAAAATGTCAATTTTACTTATGATTAGATTTGTATACGACCAATCTGAATTTCTGCTTTTGATCTTTTTATAAATCTAACATATACTTTTATACATAAGTTATTTATAAAAGTATATGTTAGATACCATTAGCATAAACACATCATTTTTTTCAATGATGTGTTTATGCTAATGGTATATCTATAACTCATTATATATTTTCGCTATATATTTTTTTATTGTTAGTTTAAGTTATTAAAATTCACGTAACATATTTTCAGCTTAATTTTCTTAACTATGAAATAATCCATGTGAAATATCAATTGTTATCACATAAACATAATTAAGTTTATCATCCAACTTTTGCTCTTCAAAAACATATTTTTTTATTTTTTATTTAAAATTTTTCAATAAAGTGTGATTTATCAAATATTGAGATGATATTTTTTAACGCATGAACACATTTTTCAAAATTTAGTTGAATGATATCTTTTATAAATAATGGATAAAAAATAAGAATTCCAATTTTTCACAAAAATTTGTAAATTTTTTTTATTGATAAAAATATTTTAAAATAAAATAATTGATGAGTGTTGAAAGTGAATTTTAATGAATCAAAAAATTAATTAAAATGACTTATAGATATACCATTAGCATAAACACATCATTTAAAAAAAACATATGTTAGATTGATAAAAGATCAAAAGCAGAAATTCGGATTGGTCAAATACAAATAAAATCATAAGTAAAATTGACAATTTTATTACTTGAACAACACAATCATTGTTCGATTACTAAAAAAAATTCAAAATATCACGTTAATATAAATATAATGATGTATACTCATTCAAATGTTAAAGTTTCAACAATTTGCAATTTCAAATGTATTATGTCAACACATAAGCAATATATTCATGATCAAATACTATATAAACACTAGTAAACAATTGACATGATAATAGTCGTGAAAAAATATCACTTATAGCATATAACTATCATCAAAGCGATGCACAAATCAGATTCAATCAAATGTGAATGCAAGGAATAAAGTGATTATTGCTTACAAAGACATTATGCATTGGAAATTCTGAAAATGCATAACACATTCTTATCATGTCTTCATGCCAAATCTATTACTATCGAATAAATATAAAGCTGTAAATAATCTGTCAGAAATTTATCAACATGTAGAACCTTCAAAAATCATCTAAATTTAAAATCTTTGCATCACCTCTGATCTTTCATCATCTAAATATAAAAACCTAATATTTCATATCAACGGACCAAGAGATAACCATTTTTAATATCCTTTTCCAGTTCCAGAACTCAACAACGTCGTTGATTGTATTCTCTGATTAGTGACGTTTTTTATTGCTTAGAGATGCATTGATATTGAATGCTTGTATATCAAAATTAATATGATACTGCATATATGTTAAGTTAATTTTTGTTTAGAAGTTTAAAAGCCTTTCTTGAGCAACGTGATAATGAGTATTTTTTAGATCATTTTTACGTTATTTTAAGAAACTCTTTCGTGAGGAAATTGATTATGTAGATAGATTCTTTCGTTCATTTTTGTAAGTGTTTTATATTTCATGAAGTTGAGAAGATATTTAAGCACATTATTTTGGATTTCATCGAATGTAAAATTGAACAGAATTTTGTTAATTTTAAGTTTGATCAATATCATAATGTTGATACAATTATTTATTCTTTTCACATTTTCAAGATATATAAAAATTTGATCACAAACTTGGAGGATTCAAAGGTGACTAAAGTGCGTAATTGCCCAAGTATCTGTTCTACTTGTCCTGCCATGTTGCACAGATCGGAATAATTGTTGCCAATTTGCTCGAAAAATCTAAAAAGTTATTTTCTCAACTTGTCTGCATGGTTCGTTCCACTTTGCAGACAGGATTGGAATTAGTAATGTTGAGTTAATGTACAATAAAGGTACTCTCCATTTGCAGTTCTATTTTTGGACATAAACCACGAACGCGAAAGCATCTTGCTTCCATTTGTTACGACGACGACAGAGGCTGTTGGCGGAGGACGAAGTCCTTGGAAGCGAAGCCAGAGAAAGGAACGAAGCAAAGAGAGGAGCGAGAGGGAAGCGAGAACGACGGTCTAGGTTTCGATTTGGATCGAGGGGAGCTGAGCTTGATTCGCGAGTGCTTGGTCTTCCCTCTGCGAAATCGATCCGCACTGGTAGAATACACTCGGTCCGGGCTTTCGATTGAGCCGTCGATTTGGGCACAAGAAGGGAGGCAGAATGTTGCGCCAGGTTGCAAACAGGGGACTGGCAGTGCTACGGGGAGCCGCTGCGTCTCAGCGAGCATGTGCAACTCGGGTGGTATCTGATAGGCCCCAGCAGGTGTGATTCGCATTTCCTTTCTTAGCCTTTTCGCCTGCGGATTGATTGATTGATTTATTGATCGATGGTGCTTTGGCACCTTACACTACCAGAATTGCGACTGGGAAGATTGTCGGCACTCGTTGAGATTTAAGGTCTGTTGCTTCTGCTCTCGCTGAGCTTCAATTTTTCCGCGTTAGCACCCGATCTGAGGTGTAGACAAGTCCTCGAAGTACTAAATTGATAAGATGGAAGGGCTGAAAGTTTCACGATTACTGTGTTTTGAGACAGATCCAGCAATTCGGAGTATTTTCACGCGAATATTCAACGGCATTGAATCTGGTGTGTGAGTATTTCTTGCGGTTGTTGTGAATGGTAGGGTTGTGTATCTGTTCAAATGAGCAGTAGCCCAGACATATGAAATGAGCCCAGCAGAGCGACGAGAAAATATTTTCTCTAATTAACCATACTCACGCGAAAACTTCGCATTTATTGTCTAAAGGTTTAGCTGGAACTAGCTTAGCTTGTTCTGTTATTATCCTGTACCGTTTACTGTTTTCCTATGGTTTCACATGAATTCACAGCGTTGATAAGCTGACAACTTAGTGTCCCTTAAGTGTCCAATTGACTTTGAATCTTGGCTTGTCCAATTGACTCATTGGCTTACATACTGCTTTGCAACTGGTGTATTCAGCACCGTAATACATCTGACAACAATCCAGATGTGCCATTCGAGTTCACGTCCGCCAACATGGAAAAGGTAGTGCTTTTTTCTTCTTGTCTTTTTTGCCTGAAAATTTCTGATTCAGCTCTCATACTTACATTGACAGCTACAGACCATTTTGGAGATAGTCATGTGGGGTTGTAAGTTTGGAGGTTCTATATTGTGATGGTTACAGTATAATTTGATTGTAATTAGCCGTAATGTGCTTTAGAAACATATGGTCCTTATTACGTTCTCTATGTAGCCATCAGGTTGTGGGTAACCAACCTTCACCGCATTTAGTCTCTCTGATTTACTCTCTTTCAGTTTTCTGAAACCCTCTGAAACCTACAGTTTTCATCCACTGGATTGCGTACATGTAGGTCAAAGAAATTCTTTCTCATTATCCAAAAAATTACAAGCAGTCAGGCATTATTCCACTCTTGGACCTTGCTCAACAGCAGAACGGCGGATGGTTGTCAATCAACTCAATGAATAAGGTACGACCGATGACAACGCATTGGCACTGTGTTTGTAAACTTAGGATTGCGACGGACGGGGAAGTATGGCAACCTCAGTTTTAAGCGTCACGCCCATGGTGATCATAATCCAGCTGATTTCGTCCAGCTCTGAGATCTGTTTAAAGATCGAAGGATGTATAGGTTGGAGTGGCGAAGAAGTTGTTTATGGTTGTGAATACAAACAAACGATCAAAAGAAACGTAATCTCTTGGATGTCTACTCTAGCGCATGTGCTTGACCTTTGAACTTGTTTTGCAGATCGCAGAAATAGTTGGCGTAGCTCCTATCAGGGTTTACGAGGTGGCGACCTTCTACAGCATGTTTAATCGTCAAAAGGTGACAGCTATCTATTTTTTTGTTGCAGTAACATCAGGAGATTCCGATGCAAGGATGAGTACATCCTTGAATCGGACAGTTGTAATAATTTCGAGTGTTTGTAATGTGAATTATCAGAGCTTGCATGTGTGAAGTAGGTTTTATCTGCAAGTAGGTTATGTATATCTATAATCAGTGTGTTATAGCATAGTCTATTTACGTATCCAGCATCACTTCAATTACGTTTGAATACAATCACCTGTGAGTTTCATTATACTTCAGCGTTTTTCAAATCCTTGAGACCTCGATTTCTTTCTGTTTGTAGGTGGGAACATATCATGTGATGGTTTGTGGTACAACTCCATGCATGCTGAGAGGTTCTCGCACCATCGAAGCTACGCTCTTGAAGCATCTCGGTGTCGAGCGTAACGGTAATAAGTTGCGGTTAAGGAAGATGAAACATGTCTTGTATTACTCACTTCATTTTTGTTTGGTTGACTCATACGCGTGTCGTCATCTACAGAGGTTACCAAGGATGGAAAGTTTTCTGTTGGTGAGATGGAATGCATGGTGAGTACACATTGTTCGTCCCTATATTCTGTTTTCTCTTTCCGTGGTAACTAACTAGGTTACCAATTGATGTACAGTCTGGGTACTGCTTTTTATCAACCTTATATTTGATATCGTCATGCGTTCAGGGATGCTGCGTGAATGCCCCTATGATAGTTGTTGCCGATTATTCCAACGGAGTTGAAGGATACTCATACAATTACTTCGTGAGTTCCGGTTATTACCCCAGACGCCTACCATGTCATTGAGACAGTCTGCCTTGTTCTTTGGGCCTGTATACGTGTTTGTTTCCATAACAGCGCTGAGGTATGACATCGTCACCCTTCTGAACAGGAGGATCTTACCCCGGAGCGCGTTGTGGAAGTAATAGAAGCCTACAGAAAGGGAGAGAAACCACCTGTAAGTTCTGTCAACCTCGATTATTTATCATTCTCATCTTGAGCGGGATGTCCTTCTTCTGATTACCAGAGCTACATAAGAGTCACTGAGTCAGCTACTGTTGGAAATCCCGTACTTGCACCGCAAGTGGTCTTTCTTTCTCCTGAACGTCCTGTCTGTATTTCACACGACAATTTTGCAGCATGGCACTCAACATCCTGAGCGCCTGAATTGCGGTCCTGCGGGAGGTCTGACTACCTTGCTTGGAGAGCCGAAACCACCACCTTGCCGGGACTTGGCAGCTTGCTGATTTTGTTATTTTCTTGTGGTGGACCTAACATCTTCTACCTGAGGACGATAAGTTGAAACATGTTCTCGTAGGCCTCGTTTTACTTATCATCAGTATGAAGATCGGACGAACTGGTAAACAAAGTTTGATCTCAGTTCAATTTCTCTCTTTTCAAGTCCAACATGGACTGCGGAAATTCGAAGTAGGTATCTTAAATTTGTTAGAAGGAAGAAAAAATAAAGTGTTCTAACTTGCACACAATATGCAGACGAAGTACAAACGAAATCAATATAGTGCCTTCCAGGTTGAAATAGTTTTTGTGCATTTTGGGATATAGGTTGTCTAATCATCGCACATCTTATCAAGGAGTTACATAAGCATTACTGGTGTGAGGTGAGATTTCCCAATTTTGTCGAGGGATAGGAAGGTACTGAGAAATAAGTTAAGTGAGGTTTTCTTTACCTTTGACCTCACACTTAAGTCTGGTGCTCGGTACCGTGATATTCGTGGAATTTTTTTGGTGCATTTATCTGGATACTTTTCTCGCGCAGTGATTTGTTTTTGTAGAAACTCTGGGTTGTGCTGTAGATGGGTTCTTTTTCCTTTATATGGGAAACCTTTTCGGATGGACGTTTCGTGATTAGCGTTTCAGTCAGTGCGCAACTGTCTATAAGAGGTCGTGTCTTTTCCAATCGATGTTTTCCTTTCTGGTTGGTTCCATCGGATTTTTGGATTTATTGTGTACTCATGCATGTTCATAGAAGGAATGTGCTGTAATTTGACCATGGACTTTAATAGCTTCTGATCAGTTCGTTATGGGTTTCTTCACTCTTCTGATTTGTCTGTGCTCTTACTTGGCTCAACTTTTAATCTTTCTTCATCTTGTGCTTGGGTGCTGCTGTTTTGCGTCGCTCTCACTGAATGGTACCAGAGGATCTGATTCGTAGAACTTCATGAAATGAAAAATGACTTCAAGCAGCTTAGTACTTCACGCAGGGAAATGTGGAGCCTTCTTACGCTTATGCGGGAGCCATCTCACAAATTTTTTGACTCGCATACGTCCAGTGTTCACTTGCGGGGATCACCGGAGTCTTTGGCACTTGTTGTGGATCGGTAATTTGTGCATCCACTAATTTTCATAGGGAAGAAGAGTATTATTGAATTTGAATATTAAGAACAATTTTACACCAATCGGTATTATTCCCACAATGATGATTATATCTTGTACGGTACAATCCTCGTCTTCTTTGAGGAAATGTTTTGAAGAATTGTATTTACAAATCAAGGATATAGACTGTCAAAATGAGAATGAGAAATAATGAATATAAATAAACAGTTTTTAATGCAGAGCGTCTACAGAGATGTATAAATTTGAAATCAATAATTAGTCTTCTTGAAACACGAGAAAAGCTGAGAAATCTTCCTGATGTTACACATATAAGATATAAAAACAAGTCAAAGCTGATTAACTATACCTATTTTACTACTGTGACAATTTACTTGATATGGGAGTCCGAAAAACTAATGGTTTTTAAGAAAACCACTGTAACTACAAGTTACTTGATATGGGAGTCCGATAAAAATTACTTTAAAAGAAAACTATTGATTCGAGAAAATAAAGTATGTTTTTTTAAATTAAGTAATTATTTATTTTAGAATTTAAGATATATTACGTATATAATATTTATAGGTTATTCCATGTGAATTAAAGATTAATTAAAAAGATTCAAATTGGTTGCGCAAATCAAGGAGATCAAGAAATAAATTTTGATTCAAAATTCTTGATAATATGTTATATATGATTAAAAAAATTTGAATAATTGATGTTTAATTTGTTTACAATGTCTGCGCGTTAGTTGATGAAAAGTATGAAAGTGCAAGATGATGATGTGAATTAAAAAAAAAAAAAAAATACTGTTGGCTTATTGTGATGAAAATTGCACATTTTAGTAAAACATGGTATATGAGATTAAAGTATTGTGCTGAAAAATACACCAAGAATAAGTGATTGCAAACTTTTGGTTAAACAGGTAACAAAAACTTTGAATCATTATTAGAAAAATACAAGGATAAAATAATTATAAAAATAAACACTGATGAGTGTATTTATGATATTTAGTCCATGAAAACATTTGACATTCAATTGATTCAAGATAAAAATAACTAAAAGTTTAAATCGTTTAATTAAGATTATGCTTGACAAAGTGTTTTGCTTTGTCAAGCAAAACTAAGATATTCATAGATGTGTTTGTTTGTGAGATCATCAGAGTGAAATGAGGAGTTATTTTATTCAAGATAAATTCCAGGTTATCCTACTATGTCAAAGTATACTCAAATGAAAATGACACTAAAAACCATCATTGCAATAAATCTATCATTCAATTTTTTATTCTGTTTAGAAAATGAAGATGATGCAAATCTATTTTTTTCAACTTTGAACTAGATGTTTGGATTTTGTGTGTTCATAAATTAAAAAATATAATATATGTAGATAAGTAAGTTTTTTAAGAAATGATTACTCCGAACTAAAACTAACACTACAAGATGAATGATAACAAAAACTAACATTAGTAATTTTTCATTAGAAAAAGAGAAATCATGATATAGCAATCTGAAATGATAAAATTTAAATAATATTAGATTAGAATATGTAAAACAATATAACCGCAAGTCAACAAAAAATAAAAAATTGAAGCAATTAGTAAGAAAAAAAACTTCTTATTTCATTATGTTGATTGAACAAAGTCTAATTACAGATAATTTGATGTGATTGATATGAATCAATTAAAAATATTGTTAGAAACAATGTATTATTATATAAATTTTAAAATCAAAAGCACAAAACGGTATTAATTTCTGAACTAAAATTTGCAAATATGCAAGTATATTGTGAAAAATATAATTAAATGATAGATGGAAGTGGATGAATTGATTATAGAGTTTATTGTTAATATGCGTAAAATCTATCAGGTATATTTATGTAACCTTTTGTAAGCATAAATAGTAGTTTCGATGTATATGAAAAAAATAAGAGTTGAGAGTTTTCCTATATGTATGCATTTATGATTAGAATGTATGTTGTTAGTATGAGCACATATTTATATTTTTGTATATACATATAAATAATGTAAGTCCACCGCAACCAGAATCACACACTGATGTACGTGATTCCCCTTCACATGACCCTATGTTCACATCCGAGATAAAAGCTTCACTAAAGCAAGAATATGAGGTGATGCCTCTATAGTCAAACTCTCGATTATTTCTCTTTGTAACGTGTAAATGTGAAATCGAACTGAAATGTGCTCATCCTTACCTTAAGTACATGAACGAGTTGTAACTAACTTGAATGCTAACTAGTTCTAACCCTAATTAGAGGTCAAGCCTAACTACAATTATCAGGACGCGGATTAAACTTACAAACTACTCTTCAATCCAAATCTTGAAGGAGTTAGTTACTACTATGCATACATGGTTTTATAGTGAAGTTCTAAAAGCTAAATCTAATTCATATCTCTCTCTTATGAACAAGTGTTAACTAGAACTAAGCCGCATCTAACAACATGTGAGAACGAAACTTCGCATCTGAAAATTATCATGCAATCTAACTCACCAATGCAAAATTGCAAGGTGTTTTGAACATTTATTCAAAAGAATCATTTTTGTAAAACCATAGTCTGGTTAATTTCTCCATCACTATTGATGAATTTAAGCATGTTTTTAGACACAACTGATTTAATATTAAGCAGATATGGTAACTTGGTCTTTGAGGTGGAATGTGACAAACCGCAATTGAGACTTGCAACCTATGGTACTCCACGAACATCTACAGAAGCAATTTCTTAATATTATTTGGAGCAAGCGAGACATCAAGATGTAGTTTAATCAATTTCATATGAATCCTATACTTGTTCATTGGAAACAGTAATACCTAACTACAAGAATCTCGAGGTACTTTTGTCATATCATTGCTAGTCATAGAATTGGATCTCATAAGCTTGGAATTAAATAAGTACGTTGGTTTAATATTGATAGAAGTGAACGTATTTGTAATTTATGTGACGATGAGTATATTGAGGATGAAGAGCATGTATTTGTTATTTGTTTTAGATAGGAAAACATTATTTTTTGTTCATGATATTGATGTGAAGATTTTTTATTAACATTAATTCCTTTATATTTAGATTTTTATATTAGATACATCATTAGTCACAATTCTAATACTTTTGACATTAGTTAGAAATTGATTTTTGGGATATTTTGACTTGTTTTTGATTTTTTTTTAAATAGATCATTTCAACCTTTGATCATTTGGATCTTCCGAGCTTGATATGTTATCATTTAACTATGTTCTTTAGAAGAATTATATTCCAAATAACATTTTACTATATGTTAATGTTATACTAAATATTTATTATTATTGGAGAAGCTTGGCATGCAAATCTCTTATCAGTTTCTTTGTGGAATTTTGAAAACAATTCCTTATTCGGAATGAGTTGATCAAAACTTGAAGATTCTTGTTGAACAACGCCTCGTGTGGAAAAACTTTTCAGTCAACTAACGAGTTCATAGTTCCTTCGAGTTGGGAATCTAGATAAGGAATTTAGCTCGTAAAGGCTATGGACAGGATTCCGACTTTATTTATACAATTTCAGACCTTTGAATTCGTGTCATTAAAGGCGAATCCAGATTCGGTATGATCCCGATAGTCTTCTACATTTCGAGGCACTCTGCAGAATGTTGTTTATTGGAGATGTGAAGTATGATATATAACAAATAACTGTAAGGATCTCTAGAAAGCGTTAAGTTAGATTTAACCGTCAACAAATTACCGTCCGATCGTTAGTCATGGTTAGGGTTAGATTGGAATGATCCCAAAAAACTCATTGACAGATTTGTCGTAAAATGTTAACTCTGTCGGAGTAGATGAAAGTCAAACAAACAGCAGATTCAGAGAGCACCCATTCTTCGCTATATGCATCACTGTAAGTTGTGAGTGTATATATGGCATTTGATTGTCGTTCTACTGCGAAAAGAATAGGACTGAAATGTCAATACCAAGATTAGAAGGTAAGATGGTCTGAAATGTGAATAACAGAGCTGACTTCTATTCTGGTTCTCTCTAAGTTAATCATGATAGACCGTCGATCGTGGAGAGAGTTGTGATCTGTGTTCAAAGCAGTCTAGCAGTTTCAACGTAAGAGAGGGGTGACCAAAATCACAGATATAATTTCCTGGAGAGCCTTGTCATTCCACTGTGAGCTTTTCAAGGGTGTACGATTTACAGAATCCAAGGAGAGGACCTGTGTCGTTGCATACAAACCTTTTCTTACCTTGTTGACACCAAAAGGGTCAGCTTGAGGATAGATGCGTCTTTCCTTTTTCTGTTATCAAAGGAAAGCGTGTTTCTTTCTCTTTTTCCTGTTGAAAAACCATCTAAGAATGTTTGTTGGATCGGACTTTTATATGAGCTGCAGTGCATAAAGCCTTGATCCATCCATCCGACAGAATTGCTTTGAGGCTGCTTCCTCGCTTGTTGGCAAGATGAGCTTTCAAGGGCATGAGGGCCTGGGACCTATTGTCAATGCTCTTCGACAAACTTCACCTGGAGCTTACTGGGAAAGAGCATATCCCGTAGACCACAATGCCTTCTTCACTAATGGTTACAGTATATCCTTCAACTGTTACGGGGTTCGACGGCACAACTTTTGAAACTCCCGAGGAGTAGTAGTCTCTCCACCCCGAGCCTGCACTGCACTGCTCTGCACTGCACTCCCCCTGCCCTGCCCTGCCCTGCCCTGCCCTCCCCTGCACTTGCTACCCAAACTCTGCCCATGCAAATGTGACAGAAGACTGTTCCCGTCCTTGCGAGTCATGGCTTCGGGATTGTAGAACTGCATGTCCAGGAGATTTTCAGTTACATTAGAAGTTTAGGAGATCGCCCTAGCAGTTAGCCTTGTCCCAGAAATTTTGCTTCTTCGCTCGCATAAACTCCAGCCCCTGGTAGGCTTCTCACCTGAATTCTCCACTTGGCCATGCATGCAGTCCATAGACATACGAGAACTCGGTACACATTGCAATACACCACACCATCGTATTGTACATTCCACCGTTCAGATACGGTCAAACGCTGGTGGCGGTACTGATCGTTTCATATCCCGAGAGGCGAGTGAGTTTGCAGAAGCTGATTTCGTGTATGGCAATTTAGGAAGACGTGGCCGAGTCAGGGACTCTCTCCCCACAATTTTCGGATCTATTGCTGCAGTGGAGTGGGAAAATATGACCCTGTGATGGATGTCACGACTCGCTCGCTCGCCCAACAGAAAATACATGGAAGGGAGATCCACGAGCGCTCGTTGTTTAAGCCCCGAGGCCCACGTCCACACAGCTCAGGTCTGCCTCGGAAAGCTAATGGCATCTTTGCAGTTGTGACACGCAGAGCAGAGGCAGTCGGCTGTTGTCATATTTACAGGGAGTGCAAAAAGAGAAGTGCTCATGGCTCGTCCACACTCATGAGTCTCGGACGCTCGGATCGCCGTGTCTGTCTGTCTGTCTGTCTGGCTTCGGCCAAGTGTGCGAGTTGACTTATTCCCGAGCTGAAATTGGAACCTTCCCCCATCCCCGGCGGTTCTCGCCCTTGTGCCTAATCAATGTTCCAGAGTCGCAAGGACAAGGGACGAAGTCGGGAGAAATTTCGAGCCAGGCCATGGAGGGTAATGGAGTGCTTTTGACGAGGAAGACATGAATGGTGTTAAGTTGACCGGCCCAAAAAGGAGAGAGAACATCGGGAATCCTTGTGCACAGTTTCCGTGTTCGTTCGCTCACCTGACTGTCCTTTCTAACTAAAACTCGATCGCAGATGCTCGCTTTCGCCTCATCTGCAGTCCGGATGTGATTATTGCATAAAGTCGAGACTTCCGCTGCGGCCAGAGCACATGAGACGCTCACGAGCGCGGCCGTCCGATGCTCTTTGTGTGGTTCGAGGCCCAGCTGGCCGTCGTCGATCGGGCATCTATCCTGGCAAGATTCGAGCTGGCAGTGTGGAGGCCGAGCGCAAAGGCCCTGAGGAGGTGAGCGAGAACTGAGGCCTATAATCGGAACAACTGGAAGAAGCCCATAATGACACAATGAATGTGACAGAATCAACCTTTCTGTCTGCGTCCTGAGTTATGTGCACAGGCCGCATTGGAGAGCACAGCAAGTCAATCATGATCAAAGAGAATCCTGTGCATGCACCTCTCCCGGCTTTTCATCTTAAATTCAAAGTTATGTTTTGGATTAGGGCGAAGCCGTATCCCCTTGACCTCGATTAATGCCCAGAAATCCCAGGTGCCCCAACCGGCGAGAATAACCCTGTCCTACGGCTCCTCCTCGGCCAGACACAGCCCAGAGGGCCCACTGGCGCCTCTCGCGACCGATATTTCATAAAGCCGACGGCATGGCACCGAAATAGCCAGTCGCAAGTCGCAAGTCGTAGGTGGCATCGAGGCCATCGTTCCTAATCCCTTGCAGACAAGACTCGTGCCGAATTTGTGAAGGAAAAACTAAGAGGTTCACGAGCCGAGAGGCCTCAGCTTGACCCGGAAGAATTAATTCTGTGTGTCCCACCCCCGACCTCACAACCGCTTCCTTCTTTGCTTGCATCCTTCCTTCATTCCTTCACGCCCAGCTGAGAAGAGCAGCGTTGGGAGCAATGGGAGAGAGGGAAGCGGGTCAGAGAATTGCCCCCTCGGCCCATGGGGACCGAAGTTACGGCGGGGGGCAGATTCGAGACGTGGGGGTGTGTAAAAATGGAAGGTTAGTTGGGCGAGAGAGACAGAGAAGCAATTAGACGGAGTGCGGATGGGGTCTTGCCAAATTAGGAAGAATAAAAAGGTCGGGAGGGAATGCGCAAGTCAATGCCGTTTGACTGACTGGACATGACATTGATGTCATTGCGTGTATGCGGAGGCCAGAATCCCAGTAGCTAAGGCCATTGGCCAATATCGTGCTTCCTCACAGGTGGGATAGAAAATATTATGAACATACAACGTGGTCCTCGTTCAGGTTCATTTATTGTTGCGCCTAGGTGAATAGATTGCGATGATTCAAAGGGAATGATTGAAAAAGTTGACGATCACTATTGCACCAAAATTTGACCACTGTACTTTGACTCCCACTCCTCAATACCTCATGCCCAATGATGCCCTTTGCCATTACGAGATGGTATTGTTGTCCCTAACGCTTCCCCTTCTGGCTTGGGCTACGCCTGGCCACTTCCCTTCCTCCCTCGCCTTCCCTGCCTCCCCTTCCCGTCCAAGTCAGACAGCCCGAGGCTCCGTCAGCCGTCCAGGTCAGCACGGGCCCTCGCGGCAATGCGGGCCGCGTCATCATTCCAGGCCCATGTGGCGCGAGCCATCGCAGCCGTCGGATGGGCCTCGCGCGTGTGGACGGCCGCGCTCCGCCGTCGATCCCGCATGTTGTCAGGTGCGTGCGATGTGCCGAACTATCGCCTCTCCTCCTCTGCCTGCGAGCGAGGGCAGGCAGCCTTGCGTCTCATCTTCCCCTCCTGCGGGGAGGGAGGACCGGTGTGTCCTGCCTCTCGCCTTCCTTCCTAGATTCTCCGACGCAGCTTTTCATCTTCCCTGGCCTCCGCCCCCTCCTCCCCCCAAAAGAATATAAAAGAATATCGCTGCCGGCCAAGTCAAATCCGCTCGACCGAGCTCGACTCGGCTCTCGGTGTGGTTGTGGGTGTGGGAGGGGGATGGACAGATAGATACCGTAGATAGACCCGGCGGGGTCGAAAAGCCGCTTTTGAGAGTCGCTGTAGAGGGCGCTCGCCTTTGCTTCCGAGCGCTATAAATGAGCAGCATGTGGGTCTCGGTCTAAATTTGAAAAGTTCAAAGTAGCGCAAGATTGCTCTCGATCTTCACAAATCAGATATGCAACAGTGCGCATGAGTAATGCAATGAACTTGGAGGGGCCTGCTGCTCGGTCGCGGATCCGGTGCCCGAAGGGCGAGGCCCATCCGCGAAATAGAAGGCTCGTCCGGCGGATGTTGCCACATTTGTTGCTCGCCCAGGAGCGCCCCCCTTCCTCATTCGCCACATTCACCGGCCGCTCGCACATCTCTTCTGCAGAGCAGACCGCAACGAATTGGCGCACAGACGCAGAGATCGGCGATCCGTGCCCGCAGCAGCACTGTAGAGATGACACAAACAGATACACGGGTGGGTGGAGACTACAGGACAGGGCACAAGATGATTGGTATAAAAGACGGGGATTTGTCGTGAAACGCCCCTCCCTAAGTTTTGGCTTTATTCCAACTGAACTTGACAGACTCCTTGGATCCTCGAGAACAAGAGACAGTGAGCGAGTGATGAAGAGATTCAGAATCGCGAGCGAGCGAGGCAGGCAGGCAGCAGGCAGGGATAGATAGAGGAAGGCTTACGGTATACTCCTTCACAGGAGCAGGAGCAAGAGCAGGAGCGGCAGCAGCAGCTTTGTGCAGTGAACAAAAAGGTTGACCACGCCGCCCACTTTATGAGTGTATATGGATGATAGAATTTGGGAGCGAGCAGCGAGCACCGAAGTACCGCATCCCCATTGGTCACAAGGATACAAAGCGGGAGTCGTCCCTGTCATCATACTTTAAAATACTGACTGGATGTCTACACGTGCCATAAACGGGGAATATTAGCCAGAAGGACGTCCGACGACGACGACGATGTCACATACGTCCTCACCTGCCCCTCGCCTGCACTTTCATTCGAATCAGGCCGACCGTCATGAGAGATGCCCTCTCCGTGCCAAATGTAGCACAGCAGTCCGGTCCTGCGCTGTCCTGTACGGGTCTGTAAAATACACCCCCTGCTGGCGCCCTACGTCGTATAGCGTAGCTCTCTCTCTGCTGACAAGGCCCGAGCGGTTCGGTTCGGCTCGGCTCGGTGCCGCCCCGACCCTCTCGGCTCGGTTGAGGAGGGGGTCACGACGCCGTGGGCGGGGGTGGGATTACACCCTGAGTCCTGACTGGGGGCATGGGGGGAACAAGAAACATGTCCAGCGCGACGTCGATGGCATAAGCGTCTCGACTGCTGTCGTTGTGCATGGATTTCACTGAAAAGAGGAGCTCTCGAGTATGCGAGAAGAAGCAGAAGAAGGGAAAGATCTTCTTTCGTCGATTTTCCAGTACATATTCTGCTGTTGCTGCTGGTTTGTGTTCTAAAGTTCTTGGACATGGAATTATTACGGTGCACAGCCTCTGGCCTAGCCTCTAGGCTCATTCATGACCGCTCTGTATTCTTTACAGTTCAGTACTGTACCTGCCTCGAACACATGAGCTGTTTCGATTGGGGAGATTATTCCTGCTCGAACGTCAAATCCCAAGTTAAAAGGTCCCAGTTGACGAGCCACTCGAGACCGGCAGCCCAGAACACGTTCAGATTTCTTTGGACCCTGCAATCACTGCCCCACAAAAGGTTCCTGTTTTCACTCCTCTCGCGCCCATGTAAATACCGAGCCCTGCGCCTCCTAATTACAGTTAGCCAAAGCTAAGCCGCTACGGCCCTTTCGCGGCCATGCTGTACTCGCGATTAGGTGGCTCGAGTCGGTTTCGGGTCAGGCCGCCTTGACGACGTTCGATCCCTACAAATCGGTCACTGCAATGCGCATCCGTGTCCTGTAATCGGATCCATTGAAAATCAGCGCGAGGTCCGCCACCGGCATTTCGATCTCGGCCCTGGCCCATCGTCGATTTGAATTCGCGAGCGTACGAAGCTCGATCAGATTTGGTCCTAGAGCCGAATCGTATTGGGTGCGCTTCATGCGACAATGCAGTTCCCAGGTCGGTCGATAGTTCGTTTGATGATGAGAAAAAATCTCTTGCCGCCCAATCGGTCGTCTTCCTCGGACCTTAGGCTAGTGCTCTCAATAAATCAATAATTCTTTCTTCCTTCCTTCCTTCCTTCCTTCCTTTCTTTCCTTCCTTTTCTCTCTCTATCTGTGTTTGGAAGTCTCGCGCGCACTGGAGTGACAGGACGGGTGGCTGTTAAGCTTCAGGCCTCTGTCACGACAGCGCTGTAGTTGCTATTCTCGACATGGCTCGAAACGCGCGCCACCTCCCTGAGTCGCGCAGAACGTTTCTCGAACATAAGGGATTGGGAAGGTACTTGTCCACGAAGCAATCATGTTTCGGGTTCCGTCATGCGGTTGTGTGATAGTCCGACAGTAGCGGCGATCGAGCATTTTATACAATCTGTTCCGGTACAGGACAGAACAGACACAGACACAGACAGAGGCCCTGGTCTCTACCGTATCGCGGCTCGGAAAATGCATCTTCGTACTCTGCTGCTGCGCAGCAAGGCGAGAATTACATCGTGAACCTCACTGCATGACCCGTACGCAATATACCGAAATCGCAGGCGTACCGTAGTGAAATTTATGACGTGAATCGTTACATGGACTGCCATGATTCCATGGCTGCTGCGTGCGTACTGAAGATCTCTGCGCTGAGGAAGTTTGCGACCGGCGAATGCATGCTACAGAAACCTGCCACTTTGTTATGTCCTGTACTTTCGAATCATGATCCCTCTTAAATCTACAGTACAGGCCAAGCGTTTTGTTTCCAGCATCCAGCATGAGATACAGTCGCCCCCGGATACAGTTAGTGCGAGTTCTACGTGACGAACCTTCGAGGATGGTCGCTCGTGAATGCGTGAATGCGTGAAACTGTGCACTTAGTCCGCCGTTTTCTCCCGGCGTATGTTTTTTCAAAATTCTCCTTTATACGCAGAAAATATAAATTTAGATCTTGCATCGAAGAGTGCTCTCCGCAAGAGTGAGTGAGTATGTACTCACTCTTCCAGTTGTGCCTGAGCATAATGCGGGAACTCCTGCGCTTTGAATTCTAACCGACTCGAACTAAGTCCCACCTCTTGCACTTTGTCTAGCTTCGACAATAGCTTTGTATGGTCCTACAACAATACCATCCTGGAACTATACAACTCGAATGTTGAGTTCTCGTATCTATCTGGTCGGTGCCTGGTTGTGCTGCTGAATCACGAAGAAGTCAGCGAGCGCAGCTGTAGACACACTTTCACTATGTGAAGAAATGATTAAGGAGAAAGCTCATCGCAAATTCACCCTCTTTTGACTGTACAAGTAAGAAGAGGAAGACAGCTGCACCGAATAAATCAATCAGAGAAGGCCAAAGTATTTCGTTTAACTAACTCTTCGTCTTACTGAATTAAGGTGTAGAAGATATTTGCACTGATTTCATATATGAGAAAGAAGCATAAGTTGTGGGTAAGCGATCGTGGAGTAACCATGCGCAGTCAACCGGGCTTTCACCACGAGTTACGAGTCCCCTTCTACCTGAAAAAGATCCTCAGAACAATCAGATCTCCCTTTCGATGCACACCTTTCAATGATCCACACCATGTGCGTGTTAAGTTAAAAGGCACCGGCTCGCTCCTCTCTTGCTCTGTGTCTGTACAGGTCGATGCCCAGAAGTTGCTTATTTCACTTCACATGGTGCACTAGCTGATCTGAAGGGTCGCTTCAGAGCTAGTCAGTCAGGGTTCAATGTCGTGGCTGTGGTGAGTATGTCGATCATATCACATGTGATCACGATACATGGGGACTAGAAGGGCATAATATCAACACGAAATACCAATGAAACTCAAGTGCATGCGAGGAAGTAAAGGAGGAGCGTGATGGTGAGCATATGGGCTTTGGCAGCAAAATTTAAGAACCTTCTTCCCATCAGCCTCCTCCTCCACCCGGATGAGATCTTTAGCACATGGACGAAGGTACATGTTGCAACCTTTGGAGAAGATTCCGTGATTGGAGAACTGATATTCCGAAGGAATGTGTTAGTACAGTATGCTTCCGCCCACAGCTCGCTTTACGTACTCGTTCAGTTATTTCTGCTGCAACTATTATCCTCTTTTTTCGATCGAGGTCAGTCATGGTCACCGTCAAGTCTAGAACTTCGTGTTATACAACCATTGGCTTACACGGCACCAGGAATTTCAGAGTCTGTCAATATGAACTGCAGTGCCACCTTTAGTTGTTCGACATATGTTTGGCACGTGAAAGACCCATGGCAAGTAGTATGCACACCTTTTCCTTCACTTTTCTTCTTCATATTTGAATGTCTGGAGTTATGTGGACTACCTCGTAAAAAACAACTTCATGGGTAAAGGCCATAGAGTCCTCATGTTGAAGTTGAACGACATTTCATGATATAGAAAAGAACTTTGAGTATTCCCCCCCTGAGGATCTACTTTCCTCGCATGCACTGAACAAAGATTCGGATCTGCTTTGCGATTGGATTTTCGATTTGATCCAGGATCATGAGATGAGAACTCGGTTCAATCTTGTGGTCAACGATTGTTTAGGACAGAAGTGCCGGATTTGAGTGCAGAAGATTTGTCCAAAGATGGATTGCAAGGACCGCCTAAGTACAGTGGAGATCTGAAGCGTCTGTCACATGGTGGGGTGCGGCTGCGTTTGACTAGCAGACACAGAGATACTCGATCCAAAAGCCAGAATTGAGTCGCATACGAGGCTTGATCATTCTGACGAAGGTTTGGCTTCTCGCATTTGTTCAACACTTCTTTATGCATCATGATGTTCTTTGTCACCCCACATCACATGTCATGAATTATTCCTGATCACATGGCTGCTACATGAACAAATCTTAAGTCATCTTCCACACGCTTGATCACGCAACAGCCATCTCCCGTGAGGATCTCCGACCCCCCCTCAGATTCAGCAAAGTATCAATAAGGTTCAGGATCTGGTAGGAAAGATGGATGGGAATGCCACTGTGTACGTGGACCTTCTTGAGTCGTCTTCCGGTCGGTCGGTTGACGGGAAAAGACATTTTCCAGTAATGCCATGCCCATCTTGTCAACGTTTGAATGGTTCTTTGGGGGGAGGTCGAAGACGTGTTCTCCATCCTTGAAATTCAACACCTTCGACGTTTGATCTCAGTCATCAACCTACCGTGTATTTTGGCATATAGGATATGACTGCCACCGAATAAGCTCTCCAAATGGGATCTTTTCGAAATTTCTTATAATTATCTGAGGAGAGAGATCGATACAATTAGCAATGGATGCTCGAGAGCCATGTGATATAATCACTTCTGTTAATGAAGTGCACCTTGATTAAGTTTCACACTGACAAAGTCAAGCTTGTTGATATCACACCAAGTGTGTATGCTCACCCGGTGTGAAACCTCGAAGGTACCTACAGAGACTCACAGAGTATGGTACAAGTTTGATAAAATTCATAGATGAGTTTGATTGAAGCTGCAATTCGAAAATGATGCTCAACTCTATTGTGCTTTGTCGGGTTCAAAGAGTATATCAGCGTCAGATTACGATGAGTTTTCGCATGAACAGAATCAGATGATGGACATATGGCTTGATGACACGTACAATTCTCACTCTCAAGTCAATGGCTTGCCGGTACAACCTTTGTAACTTTGAGTGGGATCCTCATGGATTGGCTACATGTTTGGAAAACCAAAAGTTCTGCGTAACTTTGTCCGTAGTGAAAATCTGAGGAACGCAAACTGGTTCATGTGCGCAGCATGTGCCAGCATGCAGTTCAATGTGGTCCAAGCACTTGACCATAAATTCCGTCTACTCGTTTTGTCCGTCGACTGGTCAAGCCATCGCGCCCTCTGCTCCTTAATTACTCGCTTTTGCAGCCGACCGGGTGCCACGCGACGTACTAGCATCTTCTCAGTTTACATTCTTTTTTCTTTCCCTCCAAATCTCCTTCTTTTGCGTATACGACTTATCAATTCGATTTTCTCTGGATTATCTGTTTAATCATCATCTGTCTTACCTACGCGATTATTTATAAATCACACCCCAGTGCATGCGATCCGTTTGCTTCTTGTAAATCAACTGGATATCGACGAGGTGATCTTGGGGATTGGAATAGCTTATTACAAATTTATTTATTATATTGTCATTTCGAAACATTTACAATATATATATATATATATACTCTGGACATGACACTGAATTATGTGTAGTATGTATCAAAAACTTATAAACTTAAAATTACACTCAACCAGAACTTTGAACAAAATTTGCTCAAATTTTCATTTCCAGTCGCCAATCGAATTGTATTCTGGCTGTATAATGTTAAGTAGATCAAACTGAACCAAAGATTTAAATCCTCATGTTCATCATTTATATGAACAAATTTTCTTCTCCTACTTTGTCTTATTTAGTCACTTTTGGTAATCTTTTGCCGAGCCTTTGAGGAGAAAATTACTTCATGTCACATAGACAATTTGACATCACTCGTAATGCGATGCTCTATACTCCATAGAGGATCGTCTAGGGGCGTAAAATGTCAAAAAAAGATAATCTTTTAAGGAATCGTTTCAAGAACGTTTTCTTAGGTATCACCTAGACCCATCCATTGCTCTTTCCTTAAAATTAAATCCTCATAACTTAGCCCTTTCAAGTGCACAACTAACCTTGAGATCATAACCTTGAAACTCTTGGAATATCCTCCGTCTTTGAGATGAAAAGTTCAACCCCTCCACGTTTCCCTACATTATATATGACTATGCCATGTGCAAATGAGTTGCTCAAACATTTTGTGTCTTTTCCACGAATACCGCATAAGAAATTCGCATTGTGTGACCTCTAGTAAATAATATGCACAGTCTTCTTTCGAAATTTAGTTGAGGAGTGGTTCACTCGTTCAACTTAAACGATCAGTTGTACTATAGTAAATATATCGGTCGAAAACAATAAATATTCACACAAGCATAGAAAGTTCGTCAAGAAATTCACACCTACTGCTCCACCATGGGCGAGTAAAACTGTCAGTGGGATAAACTAAAGTACCATAGAATCAAAGGTACATTAATGAGTGACTATCAAAAAATGCAATATTTTTCATAGATGGTGACTATCAGGTCAAACCTGGTCTAAAACGAAAGAGAAGATGGATCCCTATGTCGAGATACTCTCCTCTATTCTAGTGTACATATTTTATTTATCTCCTGACACTTATCCTTTTATTTTAATAAGATCATGGATTTCTTTTTATTACCCAGGTTGAGCACCAAAGAGTAAAGAAATAAAGGAAGAAGATGTATTTTACATATCAATAATTTTCGGACAGAATAAAAATAAAAAAGGTTATAAATGTTCTAGATATAGAAGAAATTGCATATTTGAAACATGTCCCGATAAATGTATTTATTTTCTCCATAATCAGTTGACGGAATTTTTCCATTTTTTTTCCAAAATTTTCAGACAATGATAAGTTTACACATATCATAAGGTATATCATGTATATGGAGAGTTGGAAATATTTAAGATTAAAATAATCATACTTTATTATTATTTTTACTTTAAGATTCTAGACTTTGAAAAGTGGACGTTTCCTTGAACAAAGTGGATGTTAATATGTAAAAAATGTACTTGGAAGAGATCGGCTGTTACTTTAACGCGAATTTTATCCCAATATTATAAAAAGTGTTGAGGACTAAGGATGGGTCTGAGTTCTCACCAAAAGCTCTCATTGTTTCCCCTTTCTTCCATAATCTAATTTCTCTATTGCATTCGGATGTTTGACACAAACATTCAGAGACAGTTTGATAGCTTATAAATCATGGCTCCACACAACAAGCTCAAAAGTGCTACTTGAAAAAAAATTGGGTATGGATATGTAACGAATGGTTAGGAACGATTAGGAAACTCTGAAGGGTCTATCGATTCGGAGTGGGTCAAGGTTAGAGGGGCTCGTGGGACTAAAACTGGGTCGCTCGGCAGTGGTTCAGCGTGGGCAAGAATACACATAAATTGTTCCATCGCTGTCAACGAGGCTAGGATAGTGACATAATGGGTATTGAAGAAGCGTCGAGGTAAATATATATGAATGGCTCGGAAGTCTGGCAGTGATGCAACGACACCAACATTCGATAGATGTACACTGAATGACGCAGTAGTAGTAAGAAGCAGCGAGTCGTGTCCTGTACAACACAAAGCTAGATTTGGAATCTCCATGTTCGTTCCGCATGCGCTGCTCCTCATTCATAGCCTGTTTGCGGAAGGCTTTACATAAATTCATGCACCTGCCCGACAAGTAAGCATCATTGCGTACTAGCCCTGGTCTCATATGTTCCAGAACCGCGGAGGAAAATATCAGAGGGAATAAGAAAAAGGCGCTCGGGGCTCTACTGTTTTCTCTCGTGAAAAGACGCTGATAGTATCCCATCTATAGAGTATTGGCCCTGGCCCTGGCGGGTGGTTAAGGTGGATGATGAGCAAAATAGTAGAACGTGGTTGTTAACTGATCCGAGCCAAAGATCCCGTTTCGTTTCATCCATGTACAACTTGAGATCCCATGCTTTTGGGATTATTTTACTTTGCGAATCGATTTGAGCTGAATTTCTTTCTATCTCCCCCTCCCCCTCCTACATGTTCATCTCATCTGTGGAGCAGCACAGCGGCAGCAGCTGCAGCAGCGACAGCAGCAGGCGACTGATGGCATGGTAAAGCGGACTGGATCAATGAATGGGCGGGGCGTCCAGTCTCGTCTCGCGTCGAGCGTTCCGTCGTGACAGCCAGAACCCAGAGGGGTACGACCCGGCGTATGAGTGAGAGCATGATGATCTCATGAAGGGGTACGAGTACAAGTACCGCCCCCAGAACACGAAGAGAACAGAACGAAATTCCTACCCACTTTCACGACACACATACCCCCGGTCGGCATGCGCTCATCCAATTTGTCCACGTGATGAAATGCCTAACCGAGGTTAAACCTCGTCCCTTTCCCAGCCTTCCGATCCGCCATCGCCCACTCTGGTCCACTCTTATATCGCCCGGCCCGTCATTCTCTCTCGTGCTTGCCCCCCCCCCCCCCCCCTGTGTGTCTGGGGACCCATCGGTGCCGTACTGGGACAGCTCACAAGTTTTTAATCTCGCACACACCGATGACCGGTCCCCCTCGCGATCCTCGAGTGGAGCCCGTCGGTCCCGTGCTTGTATCATCAGTTGAGATTTTGTCTTTCTCGCACGTAGAAGTGCCCTCGGGAATGGTGCTCTCTGCTCTCGCTGCGCACAGCAGCAGCAGCTGCTGCTGCTGCTCGGAACTCACTGAACTCGCTCTCTTTCAGTCGTCGTCGAGTCCTCCCTCTTTTTCTCTCTCTCTCTCTCCCCCTTTTGCAAGCTCTGAGGACAGTGCAGTACTAGTGAGACTACTGGAGTGTTGTGGTGTTGTAGCGAGAGAAGGGAACGAGACAGACAGTAAAGAGTCAGGTCGTCGCTGCTCGTCGTCTTCTCATATCCTCACCTCTGCTCTCGTACCTTGTAGACTAGACGACAGCGATGTATCCAGCCATTCCCCACCACCCCCCAACCAACCGCACCCTCCCTCCCTCGGTCGCCTGAATACTCCACCCCCGGCCCTTCACCACTACGGGACACTGGAAGGAAGGAGCTCCGTCCTCACGACTGGCCGACTGACTGCCGGACTACTGGCTGCGCAGAGAGCATCACATCTCAGCAGTCCATCATCCCATGCCATGCCATGCCATGCCATGCCTCCCTCCCTCCTTAACATCGACGCATCGTCTCGTCCATATGCAGCAGCAGCAGCCGGTCAGTCACGCATCCTCCCTCCGGTTATGGCGGACGACTCGAGCTCTCGCATGTTGTTGGAATTCTCCACCCCACGCCGGCTTCGATGCATTCGTGTGCTCTCGTCAATGCCTGACTGGTGAGCGGTGCTGTGCGAGCCCGAGTCACCGAATCCACTACCGTCCCAGCACGTTCGGATCTCCATGGCTCACTTCTACCGCAGTTAACACTAGACGAGGGGCAAGTGTCTGCCCTTTCAACCCGAGTAATTAACCAGGGTAAGAGCCAACGTCAGAATCAGAGTAAGAGTAAGAGTAAGATTTAGCCCGGCTCTTATCCAGGGTCCGCCCTTGCGGAGCTTTCGCCTAAAGCTAATGGATACGACGTAGAGAATATAGAGTATACAGTAGAGAGTATGAAAATGTATACACGTACGTACAGTAGTACGCCGCTGTAGTCCCGATCCATGAGCATGCACCGCGGCAGCAGAGGACGGGGGAGGAGGGCCGGCGAGAGAAAGAGAGAGGGGTTGGGGTTGTGGGGTGGGGGTGAGGGGCTCACAGCCCCCGAGCACCGGGTGAATCTGTGTCTGTGGGCCAAGGCGAGCCATGGCATGGCATGCCAATACTGTGAGAGAATGAGGAAGAGAGGAGGGGAGAGGAGGACGCCGGCTGTTAGGACCAATTGCAGCAATTGGTCCGAACGAAAGAGAGCAGAGAAGAGCGGAGAAGGCAAAGCTCATGGAGGCATGACGGGAACGGGAAGCCAGGTAGGCAGAGGAGAGGGGGAGGAAGGACCACGGTAGAGAGGGGCAGGGGGAGCGAGTACTGTAATTAATCACAGAGAGAGGGGGTTGGGGTTCGTGTCCGGTTGGCTCAGGGCGTGCCTGCGTTGCGCGGGTCGGGGGTCACGGTGGGGCAGGGGAGCGGAATCCAGCCCGCGGATCAGTTGCAGTCAGCCGGTTACATTCCCTGAGCAACGACATCAGGGGAACGCAGCCACCGAAACGCGAAACACAGGCGCAGGCACAGGCAGCAGGCAACAGCAGCAGCGGCCAGCGGCAGCGGGACTCCTCATCATCATCATCAGAAGAGAGAGAGAGAGAGAGAGAGAGAGGTGGGGGGGGGGGGGGGGGGGGTGGAAGAACAAGAAGAAGCAAGAGAAGAGAAGAGAAGAGAAAGGAAGGAAGAGGAAGAGAGGAAGGAAAAGGAAAGGAGAGGGGAAAGACAAGAGGTGGAAGAGGAGGAGGAGGAGGAGGAGGTGGTGGTGGTGGTGGAGGTGGAGGCCATATAAGGAGATGTAGGACGGTGTGAAGGATAGTGCAGACAGACTTTCGAGCTTCACCTGCTGGCCGGTCTCCTCTCTCTCGCTCCTTCCTTCTCCCGCCTCCTGTTGCTCCCAGTGTTCGGGACTCCTGCCTCCCGCTCGCTATTTCTCTCGCTCTCGCTCGCTCTCAGTCTGCTGCCTTCTGCCTGCTTCTGCCTGCGTGTGCCTGCCTGCCTGCCTGCCAGCGTCCTGTGCACCAGCACCCCTCCCCGGCAAGTCTCTGTAGATTTCATGGTTGAGAAGGAGGAGTTCAAGGGATCGAAGATGGATCGTAGAGCTTCACGATTCAAACGAATCTGTGTCTTCTGTGGAAGCAGTAATGGGAAGAAGACACTGTACCGCAATGTAGCTCTGGATCTGGGCAAGGAAATGGTACTGGCCGCTGATCTTCCTGCGCGTTGTTGTTTTCCTCTCTTCTGCCGGCCCTTGTGCATGCTGCCTCTCCGGCGAAAATAATGGTGCAATCTTTATGCATGAATAGTATGCCTATGAGCGAGGGGGCTTTTCAATTGCCCCGTCGCGAGTCGCGTGAGGGTCCAGCGCGAGCCGTAGCGCCGAGTCCGTCGGAAGATTGTCATCCTCCCTCACGCGTCTGCCAGTACTCGATTGTCAGCGTGGACGTGCGGGGACAGATTTTCGGGGTGGTACATTGCTGCTTCGTTAGAGTTGTGTGCATCGTCTGCCCCGGGAAACCAATCAGGGGTGCAAATCAGGACCGCGACCGATATTGTACCCTAGCAGCGTCGAGGTTTTTCCTTGCATCCGCGGCGCATCATCAGCACATGCGCCTCGAATCATGGAACATCCAGCTTGCCTTCTTTACTTTTGCAGTCGGTGGATAAGGGAGGAAGTTTACCGTTTGGCACAAACCTAGGAGTCAGCGTAGGGTGGAATTTATGGTCCCTCATCGCATTAAAACTCTGTGATGCCGGTTGTGCGACGTCCCTCGTAAAGTAGGACTGTGGAGTTATGCATTTGATGTGCAATCTCTCCAATCTTGCCTGCGGCATGACGTCCGTAGCCACGCCCCGCCTCTGCAATTACATGTGGATCACACATTATGTGCCTAGAAATCCCACTTTATGGACGAAAGGAAGATACGCACGGCTGGGATAAGATAAAGTGCTCCGCCAAAAGCACATGCGTAAAAGATACGTGCTTTTCGTCATCTTCGGCTATGCGGCCGAGGATTTGTGAACGAGTGAGTGCTGCGGTTGCTGACGGCCATGTGTCTTTCTGCCATCCTGCAGGTGAAGCGCAAAATTGATCTGGTTTATGGAGGAGGAAGCGTCGGTTTGATGGGCCAGATTGCGCACACAGTCCACGACGGAGGCGGTCATGTCATTGGGTACGTGTGCATTGCTAGGAAGCGTTCAGAATGAGAAGAAATTTTGCAGTGCGCGTAATCCATAGCTCGAACGAGGCTTCATTCTGGCGAACTGCCGATTCTTACGAGCATGGTGTAGATGGGCTTCAGAGCTCTCGGACTGCTCGGAGTCGTTTCCTTTTCATTTTATTTTTTGAATTTCGAAGTCTGGGTCAGCTCGGGAGGAACATGCCAGGAGGAGCAAACAGTAGGCTGAGTCGATAACACGTGATCCGAGACCTGTGAATGCTCCCCTCCCCCTCGTACTGACCGGGCATATTTCCTCTATTAAGACGCAGTTTCAACGTATTGAGATATAGTACGGCTCTTTCCATTCATGTCCTACATTGTGTACATTTATTCGCATCCGGGTTTTGGACTTCTTCGTAGCGCACACCAGGGTCGGACAAACCACGTGTAAAGTGAATGCAATTTGGAATAGTAGCGGCATAGCTGTACCTTGTGATTTGCTAACCTTCTGTTGTGTTTTGTTTTTTTGAACAGTGTTATTCCGAAGGCGCTCATGCCTCAGGAGGTAATTTTCGTGCACTTAAACTGGTCTGCAATATAATGTCTTGAGGAGTCATTGTATGAGAGGTCGAAGCGTTGATGCGTTCATCAGCTGGCTTGAGTACAAGATTTGACAGACAATGATATAGCCGTGTAGTAATCAAAGGAACTTCAAGAATTCGACGAAAGTCAGTGTCGTGTGGGAATTTTTGACCTCGATCATGCATATGGTGCTCAGTCTGCTTCAGCCCAAACTGAGTCCAGAATCTTTGTGGACAGTGCCAAACTTACTTCTTCTTCTATCTGGGATGCGCTACATTATTGTACACGTCGTGTTGTCTTTGTTCTGATACCGGTTTTTCAGACTCTCCAGCTCCGCCTTAACTTTAGTAGTTCCGTTCCGTTGTCTTTACTTATGTAAGAAAGTGATGTAGTAATCTTGTTTCTTGGCGAGAAACTTATTGTTCCCTTCTACATTACTACACACCGCAGTATGTGATATGCATGTACACTCGCTTACTTCTAACTTTTTCTCTTGTTTCGTTTTCTGCCTCTTTACACGTGTACTGCCCATAATTGCCGATGCCTGCTTGCCCTCATCTGCAAGATTCCGTTATGGATACTCTATGAATATCTGTCCTTCGAATCTGTTGACTTCATCTCTTAAATCTGCAAGTCTTCCCCCCATGTATCTGCTGTTTCCTGCTTTCCCGTTCCCCCAACTTCCGCTCTGGATATTAAATGAATGCCTGACTTCGTGGCTTAGAATTTCCGATGCATGTGGTGATGCGTTAGATAGAGTCCGTACCTGGGTTTACCTTCCCGGTCTGTGTTCTTTGGTTTCCTTGCGTGCTAAACCCTTGCGGTTGATCAAGTGATTTCAGTCGTCACCTTCTGCCTTCCAAACTTTGTTTTTTTTGAGTCAATCCCCTGCCACTCTTAACCTAAGTAAAAACTTATTGAACATGTATACAACCTTTCTGCTAAAACCCTTTTCTTCTGCAATGCAATATTCTTCGTGTATCTTATTTATACGGCACGTGGAAACTTCTTCCACTTCCCTTACAACACCCTATGTTTGTTTCTTCAAATTTCGTACGCCGCATGTCAATGGTTCCTTAAGAGAGATATCCTAGAAACAGTTACCAGGTTCTACACTCCTTACTGTCTACTCGCAATTGCGAACGTGAAAGCAATCTCGGGTCGAACATTCAGCACACATGATGTACAGGATGCTCCATAGGTTCTTGGTGGATGACTTTCGGTCAATTTATGCAGGGTGGCCGGCATTTCATCAGTCCACTGTTCATGCCAGTGCACTGGCGTATGATATTGACAAGGATGGCAACAAAGAAATTGCCCTTGCTACATTCAACGGGGAAGTCTTGTTCTTCAGGTTATGCTTCATCCTCTGTCCAATGCCATCTTTGGAATACTTTTGTAGACTCAGATACAGGTTGTTGTTGATGTTGACCAACTCGTTGAATTAGTCGGAACCTACATTCTTGTTGGAAGTTGAATCGGAGGGTCTGGGTAATGATATGAATGTGAATTTGTTTCACCGTAGCTTAAAAAAAGCGATGGAACTTTTTTGGATTACAATGTTAAATTTGCTCCTATCATGTGAAGGTTTGGTGGTTACATGCTGACTGAGAAGCTGGTCGTGCCTCGACGGAAAGTCCGGAAAGATTGGTATGTAGGACTTGATCCCGATCATGTCGATCGTTCTCATCCAGACGTTCATGGTGACGAATACTTGAACCATCATGGTAAGTCGTTATCTCATAGTCTACAGTGATCTTTCCTCTTGCTCGTCTCCTACTTGCAAGTCATGTTCAGTCCCAGTTATTTTAGATTGAGGTAATTTAGCTTTACAATTGTCTTTTTATCCTTTGTGGTCAAGGACTCAGCTGTTACTGAAGTTAGTTGTTTCTCGATGGTTCAGATACCGCTCTATGGAATCAGTTGTTATAGATCTTCTGTGGCCAAATTAGTTCACAGTTTTTTGCACCCAGTACATTTCGTTATGCTCTTTATTTGTACACCTCTAAATTACATCTATGCACTACGGTACCCACTGATGAAGCAGCCGGGATCTTATGACGATGGAGTAATTCCCGTTCGGTAGATACTGTTGATGCTTCTTGTTTCCTCTTTTCGCATCGGATTCGAGGAGCCATACCGTTCATTGTTCTGTCACTGCCTATGCATTCGTTTGTTCTTCAAATTATGTCGTATCTCTTATTCGTGAACTTTATCACATGGACTGTTGCTACCTGCTTCCCCCTTTCTGCACTTACAACTTATGTCTGAAAAGTCTTTTCGTGCCTTGGATTCAGCCTTCTTCAGATTGAATGCTATGCGGTTCATTCTCTGACATGCATCCGGTTCGTTCTTGATTGCATGATAATGCCAATGCATCGGGCTAGGCCTTAGGTGGACTTTCTATGGTTGTATATCTCTCGGGTCTGTGCACTTTTTGTCTACTTGCTTGTTAAGGTCTTGCCGTTGATTACATGTTATTCTAACTGTACACCTCCATGTAGAAGATTTCTCTCATGGGCGTTCTTGTTTTTGACTGGATGTGCAGATCTGTCCTTGAATGGTAGCGAGGTGCATGTGTCACACGGTGGTAAACTTGTGGATGAAACAGACGAGGATCATCATGATATGATGAATGGTTAGTTTATCATTTCGTTGTATACTGATATCAGTCGAGTTGAGTTTCGTCAGTCCTCAGTTGTCGTGGCAGCTAAAGCGTGAATGTTTCAGGTGCTGGTGACCACGTTGACGACAAAACTACAGGGACCAAGGGTTCAGACTCTTCTCTCAATACAACTGTCAACGGTGCAGATGCCCTTAACCACGTTGAAAATATCACTGGAGATACCAAGGGTTCAGACTCTCCTCTCGATACAACGAACCATACAACAAGTGGAACTGAACATGGTATAAGAGAAATGTTAACCAAGGCATTGCTGTGATGTTACTCTTGTTTGGTCTGTGTGCTGGAAATTGCGTGTAGTAACATTTTCATTCTTTCCAGATACAACCAAATTGAAGGTTGACTCCACTGTTTCTCAAGATGGTTTGTCAACTGGAGGCATAGATCTACTCGCGGCGAAAGCTGGAGCAGAGAAGCAGGAGCCGAAGGCAAATACTCGTCGCCGGTTGCAACAAGAAACCAAAGATGATAGCGAGAAAGATGATGTTGAAAATAAAACCAACCAAGACGATGTTGCAACGGCAGAAGAAGATCAAGACGCGATGGAAGAAGAAGCAAAAGCTTCCTTTGACGTATTTAGGGAAGAGGATGAAAATGGCGAAGATGGTCTGACAGAGGAGTATGACTATGACTATGATGATTACGTTAATGAAGGCATGTGGGACAACAATGAGTGGGACGAAGGTGCTCATGAGAAAATTGAAGACTTTGTCCAAGTTGATGCACACATCCTCTGTACTCCGGTAACGAATGTCGAACCTTGAGGCCTCATTTTCCTGTTGATTACTCTAATGTCTTTCACAAATACTTGCATACGTTGAAGCTCAAGCATCGTCTTAATTACTGCAGGTAATTGCTGATATCGATAATGATGGAGTTGACGAGATGGTTGTTGCCGCATCTTACTTCTACGATCGTGAGTAAGTCTTGTCCTTTATGTTACGGTGCGAGCATAGTCAAGTGCCAGGATAAAATTCAGATTCATCCAAGGAGGAATATCCCCTCGTCATGTGGAAAGGTTATGGAAATTGTGTTTGATTTTTTCAGCTCGCATTAGAGATAATAAAACGATGGCTTTCTGGTTGTCAGTAGCCAGCGAGTATAAACTTCATCCTGGCCTACGCAAGAATATGAGTCGTGACCAAGAGATAATATGTTTGGCAGGTACTACGAAATGCCAGAACACGCGAAGGAGCTTGGGGATCTGGATTTAGGGAAGTATGTTGCTGGGGCCATCGTCGTCTTTAACCTTGAAACGAAACAAGTCAAGTGGGATACTTATCTTGACTTGAGTGTTGATTCTACAACTTATCGCGCCTATATATACTCTGCTCCAAGCGTAGTGGATCTTGATGGCGACGGACAGCTGGAGATTATTGTTGGCACGTCGATGGGTTTTGTATATGTCCTTAATGCTAATGGTACGTACTTTTTACTATCGTCTCTTGTCACAAGACTCGAATAAATATATGGAAGCGCTTATATATGCTTTTTAGCATTCTCCATGATCT
Source organism: Marchantia polymorpha subsp. ruderalis (assembly GCA_037833965.1). Taxonomy (NCBI): domain Eukaryota; kingdom Viridiplantae; phylum Streptophyta; class Marchantiopsida; order Marchantiales; family Marchantiaceae; genus Marchantia; species Marchantia polymorpha. The sequence continues at coordinate 257,166 of AP031351.1, forward strand.
GCGTTTTTACGATTTCGTTATCCAGACGGTCAGATCAATATCGTGCACGCCACCAAATTTCAACGCTCAAGGCCTCACTGTATTTGGACCTGTCTAAGTGTTCAACTAACTCTTTGTACGATTTTGCTTTAGGAGTTAGTAGCTGATTAGTGACCGATTCTGCTATATTACTCACTTTTGTGTCGACTCGTATACGGGAAATCTATAATCAAATCCATGAACGGTGCAATTTTTGTTGTATAAAGCTACTTCAAATGTGCCGACTTGTCAACTTGTCCAAATGCTGGAAATAGACCATGTAACTTCATCGAGCCTTGAGTTGTTTTACATAGACATCAGTTTTTATATCCTGCACTCCTACTTTCACTGTGATTGACTATTTCAAAAAAACTGTGACAGCAGGGAGATTGGTATTACTTACTATGGCGATAGCAGCAAAAGCTTTTTTTACAATCTCAGTTTCATCACACTTCAATTGCTCACATAGCAGAGTTTTCGATTGATGATAACTTTGCTTCTTTTAAAGGTCAGACAAGAGCTCTAGATATAGATCAGCGGGTCTTTGAAATGTTTCTCTTTTCATAGCTATCCTCTGATGACATTCTTTTGTTTCTTTGGGCAGGAACCTCGAGGAAGGGGTTTCCTCTGCAGATGGGTGAAATTCAAGGTCAAGTTGTAGCTGCTGATGTTAATGATGACGGTAAGATTGAAATTATCACTGCTGATGCGAAGGGCACGGTAGCTGTTTGGGATGGAGATGGGAAAGAGCTGTGGGAAGTTCACTTGAAGAGTCTCATATCTCAGGTAGTCAATCATCAACTTCGGTTCTTATAATGTCATGAGAAAGTTTAGACATGCTCCTCCCTGTCGGGCTTTCGCTTCTTGTGTGTTAGAGATCATATGGAGTCAAAGCCGAAATATTTGTTTCTCCCTCGATTAGATAATGAAATGATTCCAAATCTGACTGCGGTATATGTACCCATGCTAGACATTTTGCCAGTTAGCTTCAGTAATTGTTCGACACATAATCACATCGCTTCTTTTTCACAGCTCCATGTTGATGGTCATTATTTTCCTTTCCGATTTCACTTTAATTTGATGGGATGTTCAGCAAATACTGAAATTTCGTATCACGTTTGAAATAGGGTCCAACAGTGGGGGATGTAGACGGTGATGGACACACAGATATAGTTGTTCCAACAACCTCTGGAAGCATTTACGTTTTGAAAGGACAAGACGGTTCACATGTTGGCCCGTATCCTTTTCGCACTCACGGGCGCGTGATGTCCCCTGCACTTTTGGTCGATCTGAGCAAACGGGGTGCTGAGCGCAAAGGACTGACTATTGCCATTGGATCTTTCGATGGATATTTCTATCTGATTGATGGTCCCACGGGCTGTGCGGAGGCGATTGACATCGGGGAGACAACGTGAGTCCCTCTAACCAAGTGAAAGGGGTTGAGACGTGTTCTTTCGTGTTCACTTGACTGAACCTATTCGTCGAAGAACACTCTGATGCTCTGCAGGGTTAGACTCCTGATGTTTCGTCTGCGGTGTCTGCAGCTATAGCATGGTACTCGCAGATAATGTGGATGGTGGTGACGACCTGGACTTGATAGTTACTACAATGAACGGAAATGTGTACTGTTTTCAGACTCCGGCTCCTCACCACCCACTCAAGGTTTGTTCAATTTTAAGGAGTATTCAGCAAGAAACCCTTGCTGTAAAGAACTTCGATGCTAGCTTAGATTAGCTTAGCTTACTGTTTATTCTCAAAATCTCCACATGGAACATCCGGAAATGGTCTTGCCAAGTTCCTCAGTCGTACTTGGTCTACGCCGAAGGGACTTTGCTCGATTCTGTGTTGATTGTGTTCTTGCATTTTCAGAGATTGTAAGTGATCATAGTCAGATCATCCTTGTAGTGATATTTCAGTTGCTGGCCACGGCCGTTCTCTTTACGATTGCACTTTCCGGTTGGTTTGGTATGTCCTCCATAGTAGTTTCATGGTGTCTTTTATTTTAGAATACTATCTGCGAACTGCCGGATAACTTCTGAACTTGGGGTTTGAAATCTTCGACCATTTTGTGGCAGGCATGGCCGTCGCAGACGCAAGGCAGGAATGTACTGGCGAGTCGGCATCAGCGGGAGGGAATTTTTGTTGTGCCTCGATCGCGAGCATTTCGAGACGAAGCCGGCGACAGCTTCCATGTAGCTTATGAGATTGTAGATAAATATCGCCCGAATGGGGCGGTCCAAGGGGCCTACCAAGTTAAGGTACAGTACTTTTTTTTGAGGTTGGTGCTTCGATGGCTTTCTTACTTGGTGTATGGACGACCCTGACCGTATGAATTGGCTGTCTGCTACACAGGTCACGTTGATGACTCCTGGAAATTATCGAGGTGAAAAGAGGATTACATACAACTATACTCACGACAACCCTGGACTTTACATAGCCACTTTACCCTGTGTTGCTACACGTACCGGTGGAACTGTCCTGGTGGAGATGCTTGACAAAAATTCCCTATACTTCCAGGATGAGTTCGCATTGACCTTTCACATGCATTACTATCGACTTCTCAAGTGGCTTCTGACTTTGCCTCTTTTAGGCATGACCGGTATGTTTCTTGTTTTCCGGCCTCAAGAAGGTGCACCTCTTCCATCATTTACGAGAGAAAGACATCAACTCTAGATATTGGTGTTTCCCTTAACAACTCACAAATTCTTTGGAGGCCATGTAGACAGCTGGGACCTTGCTCGAGGAGAAACACATCTGAAAAGTGTGTTTCAGCAAGATGGCCGTAGTTGGTTCCTCATTTACTCTTTCCTAGACCATGTTTGGTAGCTAGTAGATTATCTATTCAACCAGATACAAAGAAACAAAGATTCATGTCTCAAGGTAGCCTCAAAAGACTGCGGTGTCAGCTTCCGCCGATGTATTTTGTCCTCGCGACTTATTTCAGCAGTCACGCCGGTAACAAGAAATGAAATTTCAACTTAACAAGAAGTTTGTCAAATGTTTCATACGCGAGAAGGTCGAGCAATGTGTGTTACTCAAACCTGATATGACTTGGGATAAAGGTAGTGACGGGTTTCTTGGTTGAGACTCGAAGGTTAGAGCGAAACTAAATTCGAAAGAATTCGTTCTAGAAGAGACATGCAGTTGTCTTCTCCCCAGCTGTTGCGCAAGCACTCGGAACCCAGGCCGAGAGATTCATGCTGTTTACGCAGTAATAAGCAAATTGTAAAGGGTGTTACACAGTAGCAAAGTACATGTCTATTATGGCGTAAATGGGAAAATAGTCATAATGGAAAGAGTGTTCTTTATGCATCAAGGCCACAGTCAATTAGCAATAGGTTGGAGAAAATTACTTGATGGGCCCAGTGAAACTCAAAACACATAACGGGACCAACAGGTTTTATTTTTACCGGACGGGACCCCACCGACAGTAATGTGCCAGTACTATCTAGGGTTATTTCGAGTAGAACATGAAGTCACTGCAAGACCATATCCGGAGTATTTCATACTCATGGTGCCCGTCATTTTCTTAGAGCCATTTTCGTAGACATGGCTGCGAACTAGTAGCGAAAATACTCTGGCCCGACAGTGGCGAACACTCCCCACTCTATAGAGCAAATCAGTAGATTATAAGAACATGGCTTACGGTGGCCGTCGAATGGGGTCCCATCGGAGAAAATGAAACCTGATGGGTCTCTTCAAGACGGATTGAGTTTCCAAGGGTTCCAAGTAATTTCCTCCAATAGGTCGTGATTTTAAATTTGCATGTACGCAAATTCCACAAGGCTCGTTTTACTGGGATACTCATAACTGAGATTGCAGGTTGCCCGCTTGTAGATTATACTACAATACTACTATGATTATATTACTATCATATTACTTGTTAAACTCCGCAATTACGCTAAGTTGTTAACGAGTGGCATTCTTTTGTGTGAGGTGTGTATTAGTTGCTCTGGTGTCAATTTTGTGGAGGCTACAAACTGCCCAAGTTAAGCCTCAAATTGGAGGCCACAACCGTCGACGACTTGCGTCGACCATATATTCCAAGGTAGCATCCAATTGCGAGCCAAAAGGTCGCACACGTGGATGCTGACTCGTGAGGAATGGCGGGACAGCGCACTCTTGTGGGTGCCGAGTTCCCAAAGCGATCGATGAAATGATTCCGCAGAAGCTCCCGGGTCTTGCGAACGTGGACGCCACGTGGTCAGTGCAACTCAGCAAGACGTCGAGTCAATGGAGCTCGCACGAATGTGCCAACTGGTGGGCGAAGAAGCCTCCGCAACCACGTGTCAGAAGCTCTGAGTCCGACAAGTCAGGGATGCTGGATTCCCGAAGAATCACGGAAAGTTCTTCCGACAAAGCCCGAATCTCTGACGACGACGACGACGAGACCTGCGAGGCTGGGGCAAAATCCGCACCATCTTCTGATCGAAGCTCTGTTGTATCCACTTGTTCGTAGAGCCAGGAAAGACGACAGTTGGGAGAATTCGGAGAAATCGCAGCAGCTGCAGATCGGAGCTCTCTCTTCAGTCAGTCATATAGGCAGGAAAGAAGGAAGAGCGTGGGAAATCGGCTCAATTCGGAAATTTGTGAAGAAGGCTTTCGAAGAACAATGTCCGAGCTGCGCAAGGACATGATTGTGAACAGGTGGGTGATCATTTCGCCGCGCAGAGGCAAGAGACCGCATGACTTCACCGCCGAGACAAAGCCGTGCATACAGCCTGGTCCGTGTGCCTTCTGCCCGACTCACGAGCATGAGACGGGTCCGGAGACGCTGGCATTCCGAGACGGCGACAAGACGGACGGGCCGTGCTGGAGGGTGCGAGTCGTGGAGAACAAGTACCCGGCCGTCTCCGTCGATATGGAGCCCTCCGATGGATTGTGTAAATCGGACTGCGGAATCTTCGAGGGATGCACAATGCCAGGGTTCGGATCACACGAAGTGGTGATCGAAACGCCGGACCACGATTCCACGTTTGCCCAGCTCCCCGTCTCGCAAATCGAGGAGATTTTCAAAGCTTACCAGAGTCGCATCGAGCACCTCCGGCAAGACACACGATTCAAGTTCGTTCAGGTACTCCAATCTTCTGCCGCCCAGTTCTCATTCTGTTCAGACTTTCCAGAGGTCACGAGCCTCTGTTTGCCGCCAAAGGAAGGGCGATCGAAACGAGCGCCGCAGTTCTTCGTTGCTTTCAGGCTATGCGAAAAAAATTGTGTCATCTGCCATGCCCCCACCATGTCATTTGTTTCCTCCAAGGCAAGTCCGCCCGCCATTGCCATATCATATGGTCGTCGGAAAGAAAGGAAGACGGAAGGAGTTTCTGAATTTGTGTGAAGAGCAGGTTTTCAAAAATCACGGCAATGCGGCCGGAGCGTCGATGTCTCATTCACACAGTCAGATCATCGCTCTACCCATCGTCACCCGGGCTATGGAGGAAGACATCGCCGGCTCCAAAAGTTATTTCGATGCCAATGAAAGATGCGTTCTGTGCGACATTCTTTACCAGGATACATGTCTCAACAAGGACCGGTTGATCGACGAGACGCCAGTCGCCATCACCATCTGCCCTTATGCTCCCAGATTCCCTTACGAGACCTGGCTCATCCCGCGCTCCCACAACTCCAATTTCGGCACCGTCCCCGCTCACGAGGTACCGTAATCGATCCCTTTCATGCCTTGCTCACGAATTCGTTCTAGCGGCCATTGTCGGGAGACTGACATTGCGTGGGGGACAGATCAAAGGACTGGCGGAGCTGATCAAGACCACGCTGCTCAAGATGGACGAGGCCTTCGACCATCCGCCGTTCAATTTCATGCTGCACACGGCTCCGTTGCGGGACTGTACCGATTTGCCCTACTACCACTGGTACATGCGAATCGTCCCGCATCTCATCACGCTGGCCGGCTTCGAGCTCGGCAGCGACTGTCATATCAACCCCGTAGCTCCTGAAGACGCCGCCCGAGTTCTGAGAGAGACGACGTTGACGAGTGACTGACTGACTGACTGACTGACTGACTGCGCAGTCCGCGCACTCCTGCCCTCGTACAGTCGATGCCGCCGACCACGGTGCTGTGATTCACTGACCGCCAAACTATGTCTGGGCTCGTGGTTGCAGTTTTTAAGTGACTGGATACATTCCTTTCGAATGTAGGTTCTATCAAAGGGGTCTCATTCCCCTGATCATGGTATCACACAGCCTAGAACTCAGGACAGGAATCATGGATAATATGACCTGCAGAACCTTCATATCAAACCGATTCTTTATCTCGAATACATTAGATATGCACAAGATTACAGACTCTTTAAATCTTTTACTCCCATTCACGAGTTTCTGACCGAGGAATTTTGACCTTTCAAATCTTGCTGTTACATTAGGGGTTCAGTTCGACTAATTAGAAAAATCAGCTTTTTGTTTCTTGAGGTTCCAACTTTACTTGGAAGTTTTGATAGTTATGTACAGTACTACATGTACAAATTCATTGTGACGCAATATTATCAAGTAGTAAGATAAGTTGAAATAAAATTTCAAAGTACTTTGATTGAGTTGTACAATTTTCATGGAAAATTTACATTTTCCATGCAAACACTGAATTATACACTTAATACTATTATCCGATATTTAAAAATTGCTTACATATATATATATATATATATATATATTAATTAAAGTATAGTGATCACGTCATAACGAAAATAAATAAATGCTATATGTATAAATTCATATCTATAAATTTCACATTTAAATAACACATATTAGTTTTTGTTTCAATCCAATCCAAATGTTATAAACTAACTTGATTAACATAAAAAAACATACATTAAATATAAATTTACGTTTACATTTTAACTATATTTATTAAATGTATAAAATTATTACTACTTTAAACAAAAACTTAAAATCAATGTCTATTTATATCACGTAAAAAATTATCCAAATAAGAAATATAAAACATATCCCACAACCTTCAGTCAGCTTAAATCTCAATTTTGTCTCTACATCTCACTAACTGTAAGTAAAACAATGAGTTTTGGCTCAAAGACGCAGCTCAACCTGCAGATGGCTACAGACGTTCAACTGAGTGACTAGATGCCGGAAGGTAGACAAATGTGTGCTATTGAATGGAAGGCAGAAGAATGTTCAACAGTTTGTGGAGACGCACCCACGATGACGAGGAGGAGAAATAGTTCGACAAGGATGATTCTCTTGACATAGACTGGGATCGCGCTAAATTTCATCATGGTGATATCGAACTTACGGAATGATGTCAACATGAGATCATACAAAAAGATGTCCACAAAATCCTCTGCACTGGTTTAGGATGCACCTGCCACACTTTCTCTATGCTTAAACTGGTTCAAGCCTCAACGACACCCAGTGTACATTTGGATGTTTTGTTGACCTCCAGGTATTTATGAGAAAATTAAATAAACCAAATCAAAGGAGTGTGGACCGACTTTGGGGTCATCCCATCCTTATAGAGAAATTTCTGAGCGCGTTTCCACCTTGAGCAAACTGTGGTCAACCACACGGCATCCAACTGGATCTGAACTAGTTATCTGCTAGACCAGAAGTTATAGATGACAGATGCCATTTTCAAAGATCTCTTGTCGACTCAAAGCATATTTCGTCGTCAAAAGTCAATTCTAACTTATACGGCGTACACACGTTCCTTGAAGTACAGTAGTCAGTGTGACTACGACTGAAGTGAATTCTAAGGTCGTAGTCCGCACAGAAAACTAAGCCACTGCTTACTCAATGCCGTATATGTGGACATGCAGACCAAGCCACTTGCTTCTGATCATCCTTTTTAGTCAAAACTTCGGAATACTCGAAGGGGCTTGTCCTCAGATCTAATGATCATATCTTCATATCAGACCGCCTGAGCAAGCTTATGTACTGTACTTTGCACCTTGAGGTTACGAGTGAACAGGTCAGGTCACTACTTTGGACTAGGCTGCTGGCTCGAACAAAGGCTTCAGGCCAAAGCTGCATGGATGCAGTAGGATCAGTCATTCCTCAGTCGGTTGGGGCAGACACGATGCAGGTCTGACCTTAATTCCAGGACATAAGATTCTACCATTTGCAAAACCTTCCTGCTTCTAGTATATGGAAATCTCGTGGGAGGAAGGACAATTGAGCCACCAACGAATTAGTGCAATACCCAGGCTACTGGTGCGAGTCCATGGCAGCAGGCTGCCCGTTGGACTTGCACCCGTGAGAGAAATTAGATCAATATCGTAAGTGTGGAGGAACCTCTTATCATAAACATATTTTACGAATGGATTGTGACATGAAATGTCACTATAGTTGATATCAATAAGATATATATTTACATAAATTTTGAATATAAAATCTATATGAAAGGATCTGTTGATTTTGCAGATAAATATCAAAATTGATTGATTTGAAGAATAAATTTGTAAATTATAAAATATTTCAAAAATAAACTATACTATATGACTAATTCATGAAAATAAAATTATTTTCAAAAATGTATATAAAATTTTCTCATTATGTTAAAATATTATATGGATGATATACTAAGTATGACAACTTTGATAAATCTAACTTAATTATAGATATAAATGTTCATGAAAACAAATGAAAAGTTGTGCTTGAAAGATCACAAATTCCGAAATATTTATTATCAAAATGATTATTTAAAAAAGTTTTTGAAAATATAATAATACTTTACAGATTTTAAAGAGCATAACTGCAATTCCACCATCAATTTTATTATAAAAAATGAAATAATTCTATTATGTTTTGGTCAAGATGTAGTCTTATACAACTCTAAGCTAAACATGTTAGGATGATTTTTGTTTTGTATGAAAAATAATCATTTGAAAATTATGAATATTTCTTTCAAAATTTTGTATATTATGATAATTAATAACTTGAGTGATCAACTCCGAACTCTCCTTATAATGCAGATTAGTTTCTTGTATGCAAATGTCTCCACAGTACAAAAGACTATGTCAGAAGCATCGGGGCGTGCTGAAAAAGGGGAAAGGCAATTGACTATTGCGAAGCAAACAGCAATCTTCGGTAGTGCATGAAACACCACGCCTCAACATTCAACTCGCGTAACCTAAATTCAAGGGTATCATAACCCCAAGGACGAATAATTGACGCGATAAAGAGGTGAATCAACGTCGGAACCTTTGAAAATGGCATATATCATATATAAATTCTGATCTAGCAGACAACTAGTTCAAATCCACTTGGATGCCGTGTGGTTGACCACAGTTGGCCCAAAGGTGGAAACGCGCTCAGAAATTTAACTAGAAGGATGGGAAGACCCCAAAGTCGGTCCACACTTCTTTGATTTGGTCTATTTAATCTTCTCATAAGTACCTGGATCTCAACCAAACATTCAAACGCACACTGGTTGTCGTTGAGGCTTGAATCAATTTGAGCATAGAGAAAGTGTGAGCAGGTGCCATCCAAAACAGTGCATAGGATTTTGTGGAAATCTTTTGCATGATCTCATGTTGATGTCATGCCGTAAGTTCGATATCAACATGATGAAATGTGGCGCGATCCCACTCTATGTCTGTGAGCTATTTCTCCTTCTCGTCATCGTGGGTGCGTCTCCACAAACTGTTGAACAATCTTCTGCCTTCCATTCTATGGCACAGATTTGCCTACCTTCCGGCATCTAATCACTCAGTTGAACTTCTGTAGTCATCTGCAGGTTGAGCTGCGTCTTTGAGCCAAATTTCATTGTTTAATTTACAGTCAGTGAGATGTAGAGACAAAAGTGAGTTTTAAGCTGACGGAAGGTTGTGTGACCGAACTGGATTGTGTCATTGATACTGAGGATATTTTGGTACAAAACCAGGTGACTCATTTATCGATTCAAAGGTGAGAATCTTGTTCCCGTTCGACTAAAGTGATTTTTATGCGCCTACTTTGCTCTTTTGTAGATCCTGCAATGGCGTGTCAGTTCAGACACAAGCATAGACGTGAAATCGAAATTCTTGCGGTTTACTGACACAGACATGAATTGAGCACAAATACGATTGACGAGTTTGATACCAAACTCGTCAGTTCGTCTTTCTATCATCGTTCCAGCGTCTATGTGTCTAATACGCTAAGCACGACTGCTCGCTGCTTGCAAATAACATTGAGACATTTGCTTCTAAACCCGCTGCAGGATTTTGGAGCTTCCGAAGATATAGAGAGAAGTTCACATTCTGGATTTGCTCCTCCAGATGAAGCCATCATGAAGCCTTTTGCAGTCCAAGGGCAACAATATCATAGTTGAAGGAGACTGACACAACAGACACCAGTCGACCCTGCGCCACCCGCATCGTCTTCCGTGCCACCACCAAATAAATAAGAGATAAATCTTCTGCTCTGTTCAAAGAAGTTTAGAGAGCGCTGCACAAGCTACTGGATTATGTAGCACATTGTACTTCTTACAGTACCTATAGACAATTTTCAACATCGATGTACTGTGCTCTCGAAAAGCTCAAATTAGATAATGAATTTCACATAGAAATAATTGGGAGAAACAAAAACTTTAATCAAGAAATACATCTACATAAAAGCACGAATGTAAACAGTATATGAATCAATTACATTTCTTACAATCTACATTATCACTTATTTGATATTGTTATCATAAAATAATATATATTTTACTACTTTGATTATAATTATGATTCCAATATAATATAAAACTGAAAATATTATTATCAATTTTTAAAAAAATATTTTTGTGAATTATGCTACTTAAATTTGTAATTAAAAAAAATTAAGAAAACAAACACTTTGTTTACATTGAAAGTATATGATTTGAAACGTTAAGCTATAATCTCAAAAATGTAACAATTTTATAAACAATTGCTATAAAAATTATCAATTTTTTTCATCACTATTAAAAAATGAATCCCTATAATATTGTGTATATATTAACAAATAAATTAGCTAAATTAATCATTATTCAATTAACTAAGATTAATCAATTCAAACCACTTCCTTTTTCCAATTAATAGATTTAAAAACGGATGCTATATGAACATGTATTTCAAAAACTTTGTGCAATAAAGTGCAAAAAATAAATCTCATAAAATAGGTTTGATTTATTGATATAAATTTAAAAGTTGAATAACCAACTCTTCACTTTTGTTATTTAACTACATTTTGTACATGACATGCTTTCTTTGACATAAAAAAGATAGAACGTAGATAGATGTAAAACTTTTGTAGATTCAATGTACTATTTGATTGACTTGGATGAATTCGTAAGTTTTTTGAAAAAATATATTTATATTTATTTGAGGATGAAATTATTACAAAAATTATATTCTCTAAGATTATTGAAATATGTATATATATATATATAATCATATAGAAATTATTTAAATTTAAATATAAACATAATACGATGTGCTTCAGATTAAAATTTGCTAAAAATTGATCAGATAATCAAGTTTATATGCAAAGTGCAATGAAAATTGTAAAGTGTACTTTCATATATTTGAGGAAATTGAAATTTATCAAATTTTTATTTAATTATCATTTAATTATCTTTTTTGTAAAATTGATATTTATTATCGATTTTATATAAAAAATCCATATTTTCATTTTTTTAAGATGAATTAATTGGTTGATAACTAGTTTATAAAAAATGGATAACCTAATTTACTTCCAAAATTGAAAATATGTTCATTAGCATATGTAGAAAGAGTATTTATTTGTTAAAACGTACATCTTATTATTAATTTAATATTATTAACGTACAAATTAATAAAACATATTACATTTTCTAATGTAAAAAATTATTTTTTTTTGTAATATAATGAAAACATAATGAAATAATCATCCAAAATATCATTATCAAATATCAATATTTATATGCAAGCATGGTTATATTGGTCATTTTCTTTTTTTCATGTAAATGAGCTTAATTTATTATCTAAAAATAATAATTTTGGTTAATTTTGGTTCCTCAAAAAATTTATTTTAGACGAATTTAGTCTACTAAAAATTTTAATTTAGCCAAATTTTAATACAAATTGATTACTTAGCATTTATCAATGCTCAAACTATTATATATAAAACAATTGTTTATCCTGCATAACTACTATAATCTAAAGGTTGATAATCTTTTGCAAAACAAAATTGACAAATCAGAATCTATAATATTGGTTCAAGGAAAATACGGTGGAATTACATCACAATAATACATCAAATTCAAAAATCTAGCATCAAATGAAAATCAGTCATTTTTGAAACTTGATAAGCTAGAAAGTGAATTGAGTAGGCATTTAATCATTGACTCACATCTATGAACATAACATGGATTAGAGCTTTGTGCTCATCATTTATGATATCCATACGACTTGATAAAATACTCTAATTGAAAAGCATGTTGTTGAATCTTTTGAAAAAAATCTACTTAATTGTCCATAAGGTTTTGTAATAAGTAATCAAGAGCTGTAACCATCTTTAGTTAGTTAAAAGTAAAGTAAAAGTTATACAAGATTGAATATAGTAGATGGTAGTGAAATATTTACAGTGTGACTTCAGTAATCCTTGTGTTAGTTGATAACAACATGTAATCAATTCGTGTGCTTGTTAGTGATGGATTGAATATACTAGTTGATGTGTTAGTTAGAAGCGACACGTAAGCAATTTGTGTGCTCATTAGATAAAGCCGCCATGTCATCAATCCACGATGAGTCGATTGGATGATGGAAAGAATATCTCATCTTCTTGTATGTGTTTGAAATATCTATATAAGTAAAAGTATAACCATTCATGTTATTTCATCTTCAGAGTTTATATTTCATCTTTGAGTGAGCTTCTCTCTTAACCATAGTGTTACAAGAGTATGATGAATTTTCATTTCTAAGTTGAAGCTTTAGCGGTGACAAGGAAACTAAACGATTAGACTTGATTCACAGCTGTAAACTACAAAGGTTATGATTTATACTTGACATGTATACACGATCATCACCCTTGACCTCTAATGAAAGTGTGTCATATGGCTTCAAATCAAGATAATGACTCTACTCTAACAAATTAGAGCTCTAGCACTTATTACAAAAACGATAAAGCTACTTCTTCTTAACCAAAATCACGGCAAAAAATGTAGGTGCAACTCATGAATAAAGGAAAAATACTCTAACATCATTTTGATCAAAGATCTCAACACTTTAGTGAAAGTTCCAAACTATCTATGCACATTTGAGTGAAACTACTTTTTTTTGAATTTCAATGGAGCTCTATCATCCAGTTCAATCAATAAAGAGTCACGTAAAATTTGTACGTCCAAGACAGATTTACATCGTCATTACAATCTGTTCAAGTAACATGTGGAGTATTATCTTGCAAAAAGTGCTGACATCTGTGAAGAAAAATAATCCAACTATAAAATTTGACTAAAAGTTCCTTTCAATAAGTTCATTTGGGGATGAACAATGAATTTGTGTTACAAGTAGTCATGAACAAGATGTACACGATAAACAAGAATGTAAAGACTACATGCACGCTTAAAAAGTAATTCAATTATATCACATCTGCATATAACCAGCAACATTTCGACAAATATTTCAACCTATGAAGATGGAGTAACATAATTTATGAAGAGAAGAAATAGATAATTAATCAATTACTGTGATTTTAGCTTTTACACTTGAGTATTGAAGTTCAAACTGCAAAGCATCAAAAAGTTTTGTGCACATGGGACATGATATAGTAACATCTACTGTGCTGCTTCCAAATGGCCGAGAGAGTGACAATTTTCTTGTACTCGGAGTTGAAGATCACAAAGTACTAGTAGAACAGCAAAAAAAATTCACTAACTTTACTCGCCCATGAACAGATATCCAAAATTGATTTTTGTTTTTCGAGAAGAATCACAAACTCAACTTCTAATTAGTTTAGACTTGTATTCCTCAACTCCTTCACCAAGATCAATGGATGCAACAATGATCAACTTTCATTGAAAACAGTGAGCAATGCTAAAAAACTATCTAGTCATTGCACATCATAAAAAAACACATAAAACTTCCAAGTATGAAACCTAGATTAACATGAAACAACTAAAGTATAATTGCAAATTGTTGCATGATGGAGTATACTATGGTACATGCTTTCAATCTTATGTAATGATCTAAAAGTAATGTAAAATAAATTATACAATGTCTACAAATATGCTGCACTGACTACAATTCAAAACATGGAAAATCACGTATTTCATAAAATTACCTGGCAAGTGTTTATAGTAAAGAATCATCTAAAAAGCAATGACTCCTCAAACAAGTCAACAAAAGATCGTATGATAATAGCAAATCTGCGCCTCAAGTATTCTTGATACCGACGATAGATAAAGCAAAAGTTGAGAACAAAAATCTATGGAAATTATTGAAAATCAAGAATCTATTATAACCATCTTTAGTTAGTTAGAGCTAAAGTAGAGGTTACTCTAAATATTGATATAGATACTTTAGTGTGCACTAGTCATAGCTGTCGCGTCAGCGATCCGCGCACTTGGTAGGTATAGAATGGATGTGTTAGTTGACAGTGCCACGTCAGCAATCCGTGTGCTTGTAGGTAAGGATTGAGTGTGTTAGTTGGGAGCACCACGTCAACAATCCGTGTGCTTGTTAGGGTTATCTACCACGTCATCTATCCATTAGGATTGGGATGGATGGTGGGGATAAGATCTTATCTCATTGTACTTGTTACTCAGAGCTATATAAGGGAGAAGAGAACCATTGTTGGTATCTCTCATCTTCAGAGTTTACGTTTCTATCTTCGAGTGAGCTTCTCTCTAAACCCTAGTGTTACATCTATGAATCAAGAGTGCGAATTTTTTTTAATGAGAGTGCTTTATTCCAAGCTCAATCGGTGAGCATTGGTGGAAACAATAACTGAGATTTGATGCAAATATAAGTCAAGAGTGTGACTTTTGAGTCGACAATCCATTACAATGTTGACATGTTTACGTTTGACAATTCATTACAGTCCTGACACGTTTAGGGCTAGACTTATCTTCCCCATTAATTGCTCCACCCACATTAATATAGATGTCAAAACACGTTGCATTTTAGATAATTTAGACGTCTTTGTATACGGTCGTCAAAAAAATCATGATTGATTATATGTAATCAAATATATAATTGTTGAGTCAAGATTGACAATGAATCAAATTGAATTAATTGATTGATCAAAATGATTAATTTGAATACATTAATTCTAGAGATATTATGTTATTATGCAAATTTTGCATAAAAATCACTTATACAATAAATTAGTTACTTCGCTAAATCAATACAAATTCTACCAAATATGATTTGTTAATGAATTGATATTTATTTATATAAAATTTAATTTTTAATTAAAATAAAAAATTGCATAGTTGTTGTATTAGAGATTAAGATTGATCATTAATAAAATAAATTTAAAAAAACATCCCAAATTACTTCACAACTTTGTTAACTTTAATTGTATCGCTTATGATGAATTAAACTGTTTAAAAAAATTAATTACAATATATTTTGACATACATTTTATTTTTTGTGACCTGTACATTTGAATATCATTAGACTTAAAGTAGTGTTTTTATCAATTCATGTATTATTTTGATTAAGTATTGTGTAAATCTACTTTGTTTGTCATAAATTAGTCTATTACTACAAGAGTTGATCATAGCTACGAAGAACAAATATTTAAGGATGTTCTGTAAGATATTTGTGTTTTGTAAATATTATCTTGTATAGATAAAAAGTTGTTTTTTAAAGATCTGATAATTTTTCAAGAAAAATCTTTAACAGTGAATATGTTACATGAAAATAATGAGAATATGTAAGCTGAAAATTAAAATATGAATGAATTATGCATTGAATCCAACAATGATTGTGTTTTTCAAGTAATGAAAATGTCAATTTTACTTATGATTAGATTTGTATACGACCAATCTGAATTTCTGCTTTTGATCTTTTTATAAATCTAACATATACTTTTATACATAAGTTATTTATAAAAGTATATGTTAGATACCATTAGCATAAACACATCATTTTTTTCAATGATGTGTTTATGCTAATGGTATATCTATAACTCATTATATATTTTCGCTATATATTTTTTTATTGTTAGTTTAAGTTATTAAAATTCACGTAACATATTTTCAGCTTAATTTTCTTAACTATGAAATAATCCATGTGAAATATCAATTGTTATCACATAAACATAATTAAGTTTATCATCCAACTTTTGCTCTTCAAAAACATATTTTTTTATTTTTTATTTAAAATTTTTCAATAAAGTGTGATTTATCAAATATTGAGATGATATTTTTTAACGCATGAACACATTTTTCAAAATTTAGTTGAATGATATCTTTTATAAATAATGGATAAAAAATAAGAATTCCAATTTTTCACAAAAATTTGTAAATTTTTTTTATTGATAAAAATATTTTAAAATAAAATAATTGATGAGTGTTGAAAGTGAATTTTAATGAATCAAAAAATTAATTAAAATGACTTATAGATATACCATTAGCATAAACACATCATTTAAAAAAAACATATGTTAGATTGATAAAAGATCAAAAGCAGAAATTCGGATTGGTCAAATACAAATAAAATCATAAGTAAAATTGACAATTTTATTACTTGAACAACACAATCATTGTTCGATTACTAAAAAAAATTCAAAATATCACGTTAATATAAATATAATGATGTATACTCATTCAAATGTTAAAGTTTCAACAATTTGCAATTTCAAATGTATTATGTCAACACATAAGCAATATATTCATGATCAAATACTATATAAACACTAGTAAACAATTGACATGATAATAGTCGTGAAAAAATATCACTTATAGCATATAACTATCATCAAAGCGATGCACAAATCAGATTCAATCAAATGTGAATGCAAGGAATAAAGTGATTATTGCTTACAAAGACATTATGCATTGGAAATTCTGAAAATGCATAACACATTCTTATCATGTCTTCATGCCAAATCTATTACTATCGAATAAATATAAAGCTGTAAATAATCTGTCAGAAATTTATCAACATGTAGAACCTTCAAAAATCATCTAAATTTAAAATCTTTGCATCACCTCTGATCTTTCATCATCTAAATATAAAAACCTAATATTTCATATCAACGGACCAAGAGATAACCATTTTTAATATCCTTTTCCAGTTCCAGAACTCAACAACGTCGTTGATTGTATTCTCTGATTAGTGACGTTTTTTATTGCTTAGAGATGCATTGATATTGAATGCTTGTATATCAAAATTAATATGATACTGCATATATGTTAAGTTAATTTTTGTTTAGAAGTTTAAAAGCCTTTCTTGAGCAACGTGATAATGAGTATTTTTTAGATCATTTTTACGTTATTTTAAGAAACTCTTTCGTGAGGAAATTGATTATGTAGATAGATTCTTTCGTTCATTTTTGTAAGTGTTTTATATTTCATGAAGTTGAGAAGATATTTAAGCACATTATTTTGGATTTCATCGAATGTAAAATTGAACAGAATTTTGTTAATTTTAAGTTTGATCAATATCATAATGTTGATACAATTATTTATTCTTTTCACATTTTCAAGATATATAAAAATTTGATCACAAACTTGGAGGATTCAAAGGTGACTAAAGTGCGTAATTGCCCAAGTATCTGTTCTACTTGTCCTGCCATGTTGCACAGATCGGAATAATTGTTGCCAATTTGCTCGAAAAATCTAAAAAGTTATTTTCTCAACTTGTCTGCATGGTTCGTTCCACTTTGCAGACAGGATTGGAATTAGTAATGTTGAGTTAATGTACAATAAAGGTACTCTCCATTTGCAGTTCTATTTTTGGACATAAACCACGAACGCGAAAGCATCTTGCTTCCATTTGTTACGACGACGACAGAGGCTGTTGGCGGAGGACGAAGTCCTTGGAAGCGAAGCCAGAGAAAGGAACGAAGCAAAGAGAGGAGCGAGAGGGAAGCGAGAACGACGGTCTAGGTTTCGATTTGGATCGAGGGGAGCTGAGCTTGATTCGCGAGTGCTTGGTCTTCCCTCTGCGAAATCGATCCGCACTGGTAGAATACACTCGGTCCGGGCTTTCGATTGAGCCGTCGATTTGGGCACAAGAAGGGAGGCAGAATGTTGCGCCAGGTTGCAAACAGGGGACTGGCAGTGCTACGGGGAGCCGCTGCGTCTCAGCGAGCATGTGCAACTCGGGTGGTATCTGATAGGCCCCAGCAGGTGTGATTCGCATTTCCTTTCTTAGCCTTTTCGCCTGCGGATTGATTGATTGATTTATTGATCGATGGTGCTTTGGCACCTTACACTACCAGAATTGCGACTGGGAAGATTGTCGGCACTCGTTGAGATTTAAGGTCTGTTGCTTCTGCTCTCGCTGAGCTTCAATTTTTCCGCGTTAGCACCCGATCTGAGGTGTAGACAAGTCCTCGAAGTACTAAATTGATAAGATGGAAGGGCTGAAAGTTTCACGATTACTGTGTTTTGAGACAGATCCAGCAATTCGGAGTATTTTCACGCGAATATTCAACGGCATTGAATCTGGTGTGTGAGTATTTCTTGCGGTTGTTGTGAATGGTAGGGTTGTGTATCTGTTCAAATGAGCAGTAGCCCAGACATATGAAATGAGCCCAGCAGAGCGACGAGAAAATATTTTCTCTAATTAACCATACTCACGCGAAAACTTCGCATTTATTGTCTAAAGGTTTAGCTGGAACTAGCTTAGCTTGTTCTGTTATTATCCTGTACCGTTTACTGTTTTCCTATGGTTTCACATGAATTCACAGCGTTGATAAGCTGACAACTTAGTGTCCCTTAAGTGTCCAATTGACTTTGAATCTTGGCTTGTCCAATTGACTCATTGGCTTACATACTGCTTTGCAACTGGTGTATTCAGCACCGTAATACATCTGACAACAATCCAGATGTGCCATTCGAGTTCACGTCCGCCAACATGGAAAAGGTAGTGCTTTTTTCTTCTTGTCTTTTTTGCCTGAAAATTTCTGATTCAGCTCTCATACTTACATTGACAGCTACAGACCATTTTGGAGATAGTCATGTGGGGTTGTAAGTTTGGAGGTTCTATATTGTGATGGTTACAGTATAATTTGATTGTAATTAGCCGTAATGTGCTTTAGAAACATATGGTCCTTATTACGTTCTCTATGTAGCCATCAGGTTGTGGGTAACCAACCTTCACCGCATTTAGTCTCTCTGATTTACTCTCTTTCAGTTTTCTGAAACCCTCTGAAACCTACAGTTTTCATCCACTGGATTGCGTACATGTAGGTCAAAGAAATTCTTTCTCATTATCCAAAAAATTACAAGCAGTCAGGCATTATTCCACTCTTGGACCTTGCTCAACAGCAGAACGGCGGATGGTTGTCAATCAACTCAATGAATAAGGTACGACCGATGACAACGCATTGGCACTGTGTTTGTAAACTTAGGATTGCGACGGACGGGGAAGTATGGCAACCTCAGTTTTAAGCGTCACGCCCATGGTGATCATAATCCAGCTGATTTCGTCCAGCTCTGAGATCTGTTTAAAGATCGAAGGATGTATAGGTTGGAGTGGCGAAGAAGTTGTTTATGGTTGTGAATACAAACAAACGATCAAAAGAAACGTAATCTCTTGGATGTCTACTCTAGCGCATGTGCTTGACCTTTGAACTTGTTTTGCAGATCGCAGAAATAGTTGGCGTAGCTCCTATCAGGGTTTACGAGGTGGCGACCTTCTACAGCATGTTTAATCGTCAAAAGGTGACAGCTATCTATTTTTTTGTTGCAGTAACATCAGGAGATTCCGATGCAAGGATGAGTACATCCTTGAATCGGACAGTTGTAATAATTTCGAGTGTTTGTAATGTGAATTATCAGAGCTTGCATGTGTGAAGTAGGTTTTATCTGCAAGTAGGTTATGTATATCTATAATCAGTGTGTTATAGCATAGTCTATTTACGTATCCAGCATCACTTCAATTACGTTTGAATACAATCACCTGTGAGTTTCATTATACTTCAGCGTTTTTCAAATCCTTGAGACCTCGATTTCTTTCTGTTTGTAGGTGGGAACATATCATGTGATGGTTTGTGGTACAACTCCATGCATGCTGAGAGGTTCTCGCACCATCGAAGCTACGCTCTTGAAGCATCTCGGTGTCGAGCGTAACGGTAATAAGTTGCGGTTAAGGAAGATGAAACATGTCTTGTATTACTCACTTCATTTTTGTTTGGTTGACTCATACGCGTGTCGTCATCTACAGAGGTTACCAAGGATGGAAAGTTTTCTGTTGGTGAGATGGAATGCATGGTGAGTACACATTGTTCGTCCCTATATTCTGTTTTCTCTTTCCGTGGTAACTAACTAGGTTACCAATTGATGTACAGTCTGGGTACTGCTTTTTATCAACCTTATATTTGATATCGTCATGCGTTCAGGGATGCTGCGTGAATGCCCCTATGATAGTTGTTGCCGATTATTCCAACGGAGTTGAAGGATACTCATACAATTACTTCGTGAGTTCCGGTTATTACCCCAGACGCCTACCATGTCATTGAGACAGTCTGCCTTGTTCTTTGGGCCTGTATACGTGTTTGTTTCCATAACAGCGCTGAGGTATGACATCGTCACCCTTCTGAACAGGAGGATCTTACCCCGGAGCGCGTTGTGGAAGTAATAGAAGCCTACAGAAAGGGAGAGAAACCACCTGTAAGTTCTGTCAACCTCGATTATTTATCATTCTCATCTTGAGCGGGATGTCCTTCTTCTGATTACCAGAGCTACATAAGAGTCACTGAGTCAGCTACTGTTGGAAATCCCGTACTTGCACCGCAAGTGGTCTTTCTTTCTCCTGAACGTCCTGTCTGTATTTCACACGACAATTTTGCAGCATGGCACTCAACATCCTGAGCGCCTGAATTGCGGTCCTGCGGGAGGTCTGACTACCTTGCTTGGAGAGCCGAAACCACCACCTTGCCGGGACTTGGCAGCTTGCTGATTTTGTTATTTTCTTGTGGTGGACCTAACATCTTCTACCTGAGGACGATAAGTTGAAACATGTTCTCGTAGGCCTCGTTTTACTTATCATCAGTATGAAGATCGGACGAACTGGTAAACAAAGTTTGATCTCAGTTCAATTTCTCTCTTTTCAAGTCCAACATGGACTGCGGAAATTCGAAGTAGGTATCTTAAATTTGTTAGAAGGAAGAAAAAATAAAGTGTTCTAACTTGCACACAATATGCAGACGAAGTACAAACGAAATCAATATAGTGCCTTCCAGGTTGAAATAGTTTTTGTGCATTTTGGGATATAGGTTGTCTAATCATCGCACATCTTATCAAGGAGTTACATAAGCATTACTGGTGTGAGGTGAGATTTCCCAATTTTGTCGAGGGATAGGAAGGTACTGAGAAATAAGTTAAGTGAGGTTTTCTTTACCTTTGACCTCACACTTAAGTCTGGTGCTCGGTACCGTGATATTCGTGGAATTTTTTTGGTGCATTTATCTGGATACTTTTCTCGCGCAGTGATTTGTTTTTGTAGAAACTCTGGGTTGTGCTGTAGATGGGTTCTTTTTCCTTTATATGGGAAACCTTTTCGGATGGACGTTTCGTGATTAGCGTTTCAGTCAGTGCGCAACTGTCTATAAGAGGTCGTGTCTTTTCCAATCGATGTTTTCCTTTCTGGTTGGTTCCATCGGATTTTTGGATTTATTGTGTACTCATGCATGTTCATAGAAGGAATGTGCTGTAATTTGACCATGGACTTTAATAGCTTCTGATCAGTTCGTTATGGGTTTCTTCACTCTTCTGATTTGTCTGTGCTCTTACTTGGCTCAACTTTTAATCTTTCTTCATCTTGTGCTTGGGTGCTGCTGTTTTGCGTCGCTCTCACTGAATGGTACCAGAGGATCTGATTCGTAGAACTTCATGAAATGAAAAATGACTTCAAGCAGCTTAGTACTTCACGCAGGGAAATGTGGAGCCTTCTTACGCTTATGCGGGAGCCATCTCACAAATTTTTTGACTCGCATACGTCCAGTGTTCACTTGCGGGGATCACCGGAGTCTTTGGCACTTGTTGTGGATCGGTAATTTGTGCATCCACTAATTTTCATAGGGAAGAAGAGTATTATTGAATTTGAATATTAAGAACAATTTTACACCAATCGGTATTATTCCCACAATGATGATTATATCTTGTACGGTACAATCCTCGTCTTCTTTGAGGAAATGTTTTGAAGAATTGTATTTACAAATCAAGGATATAGACTGTCAAAATGAGAATGAGAAATAATGAATATAAATAAACAGTTTTTAATGCAGAGCGTCTACAGAGATGTATAAATTTGAAATCAATAATTAGTCTTCTTGAAACACGAGAAAAGCTGAGAAATCTTCCTGATGTTACACATATAAGATATAAAAACAAGTCAAAGCTGATTAACTATACCTATTTTACTACTGTGACAATTTACTTGATATGGGAGTCCGAAAAACTAATGGTTTTTAAGAAAACCACTGTAACTACAAGTTACTTGATATGGGAGTCCGATAAAAATTACTTTAAAAGAAAACTATTGATTCGAGAAAATAAAGTATGTTTTTTTAAATTAAGTAATTATTTATTTTAGAATTTAAGATATATTACGTATATAATATTTATAGGTTATTCCATGTGAATTAAAGATTAATTAAAAAGATTCAAATTGGTTGCGCAAATCAAGGAGATCAAGAAATAAATTTTGATTCAAAATTCTTGATAATATGTTATATATGATTAAAAAAATTTGAATAATTGATGTTTAATTTGTTTACAATGTCTGCGCGTTAGTTGATGAAAAGTATGAAAGTGCAAGATGATGATGTGAATTAAAAAAAAAAAAAAAATACTGTTGGCTTATTGTGATGAAAATTGCACATTTTAGTAAAACATGGTATATGAGATTAAAGTATTGTGCTGAAAAATACACCAAGAATAAGTGATTGCAAACTTTTGGTTAAACAGGTAACAAAAACTTTGAATCATTATTAGAAAAATACAAGGATAAAATAATTATAAAAATAAACACTGATGAGTGTATTTATGATATTTAGTCCATGAAAACATTTGACATTCAATTGATTCAAGATAAAAATAACTAAAAGTTTAAATCGTTTAATTAAGATTATGCTTGACAAAGTGTTTTGCTTTGTCAAGCAAAACTAAGATATTCATAGATGTGTTTGTTTGTGAGATCATCAGAGTGAAATGAGGAGTTATTTTATTCAAGATAAATTCCAGGTTATCCTACTATGTCAAAGTATACTCAAATGAAAATGACACTAAAAACCATCATTGCAATAAATCTATCATTCAATTTTTTATTCTGTTTAGAAAATGAAGATGATGCAAATCTATTTTTTTCAACTTTGAACTAGATGTTTGGATTTTGTGTGTTCATAAATTAAAAAATATAATATATGTAGATAAGTAAGTTTTTTAAGAAATGATTACTCCGAACTAAAACTAACACTACAAGATGAATGATAACAAAAACTAACATTAGTAATTTTTCATTAGAAAAAGAGAAATCATGATATAGCAATCTGAAATGATAAAATTTAAATAATATTAGATTAGAATATGTAAAACAATATAACCGCAAGTCAACAAAAAATAAAAAATTGAAGCAATTAGTAAGAAAAAAAACTTCTTATTTCATTATGTTGATTGAACAAAGTCTAATTACAGATAATTTGATGTGATTGATATGAATCAATTAAAAATATTGTTAGAAACAATGTATTATTATATAAATTTTAAAATCAAAAGCACAAAACGGTATTAATTTCTGAACTAAAATTTGCAAATATGCAAGTATATTGTGAAAAATATAATTAAATGATAGATGGAAGTGGATGAATTGATTATAGAGTTTATTGTTAATATGCGTAAAATCTATCAGGTATATTTATGTAACCTTTTGTAAGCATAAATAGTAGTTTCGATGTATATGAAAAAAATAAGAGTTGAGAGTTTTCCTATATGTATGCATTTATGATTAGAATGTATGTTGTTAGTATGAGCACATATTTATATTTTTGTATATACATATAAATAATGTAAGTCCACCGCAACCAGAATCACACACTGATGTACGTGATTCCCCTTCACATGACCCTATGTTCACATCCGAGATAAAAGCTTCACTAAAGCAAGAATATGAGGTGATGCCTCTATAGTCAAACTCTCGATTATTTCTCTTTGTAACGTGTAAATGTGAAATCGAACTGAAATGTGCTCATCCTTACCTTAAGTACATGAACGAGTTGTAACTAACTTGAATGCTAACTAGTTCTAACCCTAATTAGAGGTCAAGCCTAACTACAATTATCAGGACGCGGATTAAACTTACAAACTACTCTTCAATCCAAATCTTGAAGGAGTTAGTTACTACTATGCATACATGGTTTTATAGTGAAGTTCTAAAAGCTAAATCTAATTCATATCTCTCTCTTATGAACAAGTGTTAACTAGAACTAAGCCGCATCTAACAACATGTGAGAACGAAACTTCGCATCTGAAAATTATCATGCAATCTAACTCACCAATGCAAAATTGCAAGGTGTTTTGAACATTTATTCAAAAGAATCATTTTTGTAAAACCATAGTCTGGTTAATTTCTCCATCACTATTGATGAATTTAAGCATGTTTTTAGACACAACTGATTTAATATTAAGCAGATATGGTAACTTGGTCTTTGAGGTGGAATGTGACAAACCGCAATTGAGACTTGCAACCTATGGTACTCCACGAACATCTACAGAAGCAATTTCTTAATATTATTTGGAGCAAGCGAGACATCAAGATGTAGTTTAATCAATTTCATATGAATCCTATACTTGTTCATTGGAAACAGTAATACCTAACTACAAGAATCTCGAGGTACTTTTGTCATATCATTGCTAGTCATAGAATTGGATCTCATAAGCTTGGAATTAAATAAGTACGTTGGTTTAATATTGATAGAAGTGAACGTATTTGTAATTTATGTGACGATGAGTATATTGAGGATGAAGAGCATGTATTTGTTATTTGTTTTAGATAGGAAAACATTATTTTTTGTTCATGATATTGATGTGAAGATTTTTTATTTTTTATTAACATTAATTCCTTTATATTTAGATTTTTATATTAGATACATCATTAGTCACAATTCTAATACTTTTGACATTAGTTAGAAATTGATTTTTGGGATATTTTGACTTGTTTTTGATTTTTTTTTAAATAGATCATTTCAACCTTTGATCATTTGGATCTTCCGAGCTTGATATGTTATCATTTAACTATGTTCTTTAGAAGAATTATATTCCAAATAACATTTTACTATATGTTAATGTTATACTAAATATTTATTATTATTGGAGAAGCTTGGCATGCAAATCTCTTATCAGTTTCTTTGTGGAATTTTGAAAACAATTCCTTATTCGGAATGAGTTGATCAAAACTTGAAGATTCTTGTTGAACAACGCCTCGTGTGGAAAAACTTTTCAGTCAACTAACGAGTTCATAGTTCCTTCGAGTTGGGAATCTAGATAAGGAATTTAGCTCGTAAAGGCTATGGACAGGATTCCGACTTTATTTATACAATTTCAGACCTTTGAATTCGTGTCATTAAAGGCGAATCCAGATTCGGTATGATCCCGATAGTCTTCTACATTTCGAGGCACTCTGCAGAATGTTGTTTATTGGAGATGTGAAGTATGATATATAACAAATAACTGTAAGGATCTCTAGAAAGCGTTAAGTTAGATTTAACCGTCAACAAATTACCGTCCGATCGTTAGTCATGGTTAGGGTTAGATTGGAATGATCCCAAAAAACTCATTGACAGATTTGTCGTAAAATGTTAACTCTGTCGGAGTAGATGAAAGTCAAACAAACAGCAGATTCAGAGAGCACCCATTCTTCGCTATATGCATCACTGTAAGTTGTGAGTGTATATATGGCATTTGATTGTCGTTCTACTGCGAAAAGAATAGGACTGAAATGTCAATACCAAGATTAGAAGGTAAGATGGTCTGAAATGTGAATAACAGAGCTGACTTCTATTCTGGTTCTCTCTAAGTTAATCATGATAGACCGTCGATCGTGGAGAGAGTTGTGATCTGTGTTCAAAGCAGTCTAGCAGTTTCAACGTAAGAGAGGGGTGACCAAAATCACAGATATAATTTCCTGGAGAGCCTTGTCATTCCACTGTGAGCTTTTCAAGGGTGTACGATTTACAGAATCCAAGGAGAGGACCTGTGTCGTTGCATACAAACCTTTTCTTACCTTGTTGACACCAAAAGGGTCAGCTTGAGGATAGATGCGTCTTTCCTTTTTCTGTTATCAAAGGAAAGCGTGTTTCTTTCTCTTTTTCCTGTTGAAAAACCATCTAAGAATGTTTGTTGGATCGGACTTTTATATGAGCTGCAGTGCATAAAGCCTTGATCCATCCATCCGACAGAATTGCTTTGAGGCTGCTTCCTCGCTTGTTGGCAAGATGAGCTTTCAAGGGCATGAGGGCCTGGGACCTATTGTCAATGCTCTTCGACAAACTTCACCTGGAGCTTACTGGGAAAGAGCATATCCCGTAGACCACAATGCCTTCTTCACTAATGGTTACAGTATATCCTTCAACTGTTACGGGGTTCGACGGCACAACTTTTGAAACTCCCGAGGAGTAGTAGTCTCTCCACCCCGAGCCTGCACTGCACTGCTCTGCACTGCACTCCCCCTGCCCTGCCCTGCCCTGCCCTGCCCTCCCCTGCACTTGCTACCCAAACTCTGCCCATGCAAATGTGACAGAAGACTGTTCCCGTCCTTGCGAGTCATGGCTTCGGGATTGTAGAACTGCATGTCCAGGAGATTTTCAGTTACATTAGAAGTTTAGGAGATCGCCCTAGCAGTTAGCCTTGTCCCAGAAATTTTGCTTCTTCGCTCGCATAAACTCCAGCCCCTGGTAGGCTTCTCACCTGAATTCTCCACTTGGCCATGCATGCAGTCCATAGACATACGAGAACTCGGTACACATTGCAATACACCACACCATCGTATTGTACATTCCACCGTTCAGATACGGTCAAACGCTGGTGGCGGTACTGATCGTTTCATATCCCGAGAGGCGAGTGAGTTTGCAGAAGCTGATTTCGTGTATGGCAATTTAGGAAGACGTGGCCGAGTCAGGGACTCTCTCCCCACAATTTTCGGATCTATTGCTGCAGTGGAGTGGGAAAATATGACCCTGTGATGGATGTCACGACTCGCTCGCTCGCCCAACAGAAAATACATGGAAGGGAGATCCACGAGCGCTCGTTGTTTAAGCCCCGAGGCCCACGTCCACACAGCTCAGGTCTGCCTCGGAAAGCTAATGGCATCTTTGCAGTTGTGACACGCAGAGCAGAGGCAGTCGGCTGTTGTCATATTTACAGGGAGTGCAAAAAGAGAAGTGCTCATGGCTCGTCCACACTCATGAGTCTCGGACGCTCGGATCGCCGTGTCTGTCTGTCTGTCTGTCTGGCTTCGGCCAAGTGTGCGAGTTGACTTATTCCCGAGCTGAAATTGGAACCTTCCCCCATCCCCGGCGGTTCTCGCCCTTGTGCCTAATCAATGTTCCAGAGTCGCAAGGACAAGGGACGAAGTCGGGAGAAATTTCGAGCCAGGCCATGGAGGGTAATGGAGTGCTTTTGACGAGGAAGACATGAATGGTGTTAAGTTGACCGGCCCAAAAAGGAGAGAGAACATCGGGAATCCTTGTGCACAGTTTCCGTGTTCGTTCGCTCACCTGACTGTCCTTTCTAACTAAAACTCGATCGCAGATGCTCGCTTTCGCCTCATCTGCAGTCCGGATGTGATTATTGCATAAAGTCGAGACTTCCGCTGCGGCCAGAGCACATGAGACGCTCACGAGCGCGGCCGTCCGATGCTCTTTGTGTGGTTCGAGGCCCAGCTGGCCGTCGTCGATCGGGCATCTATCCTGGCAAGATTCGAGCTGGCAGTGTGGAGGCCGAGCGCAAAGGCCCTGAGGAGGTGAGCGAGAACTGAGGCCTATAATCGGAACAACTGGAAGAAGCCCATAATGACACAATGAATGTGACAGAATCAACCTTTCTGTCTGCGTCCTGAGTTATGTGCACAGGCCGCATTGGAGAGCACAGCAAGTCAATCATGATCAAAGAGAATCCTGTGCATGCACCTCTCCCGGCTTTTCATCTTAAATTCAAAGTTATGTTTTGGATTAGGGCGAAGCCGTATCCCCTTGACCTCGATTAATGCCCAGAAATCCCAGGTGCCCCAACCGGCGAGAATAACCCTGTCCTACGGCTCCTCCTCGGCCAGACACAGCCCAGAGGGCCCACTGGCGCCTCTCGCGACCGATATTTCATAAAGCCGACGGCATGGCACCGAAATAGCCAGTCGCAAGTCGCAAGTCGTAGGTGGCATCGAGGCCATCGTTCCTAATCCCTTGCAGACAAGACTCGTGCCGAATTTGTGAAGGAAAAACTAAGAGGTTCACGAGCCGAGAGGCCTCAGCTTGACCCGGAAGAATTAATTCTGTGTGTCCCACCCCCGACCTCACAACCGCTTCCTTCTTTGCTTGCATCCTTCCTTCATTCCTTCACGCCCAGCTGAGAAGAGCAGCGTTGGGAGCAATGGGAGAGAGGGAAGCGGGTCAGAGAATTGCCCCCTCGGCCCATGGGGACCGAAGTTACGGCGGGGGGCAGATTCGAGACGTGGGGGTGTGTAAAAATGGAAGGTTAGTTGGGCGAGAGAGACAGAGAAGCAATTAGACGGAGTGCGGATGGGGTCTTGCCAAATTAGGAAGAATAAAAAGGTCGGGAGGGAATGCGCAAGTCAATGCCGTTTGACTGACTGGACATGACATTGATGTCATTGCGTGTATGCGGAGGCCAGAATCCCAGTAGCTAAGGCCATTGGCCAATATCGTGCTTCCTCACAGGTGGGATAGAAAATATTATGAACATACAACGTGGTCCTCGTTCAGGTTCATTTATTGTTGCGCCTAGGTGAATAGATTGCGATGATTCAAAGGGAATGATTGAAAAAGTTGACGATCACTATTGCACCAAAATTTGACCACTGTACTTTGACTCCCACTCCTCAATACCTCATGCCCAATGATGCCCTTTGCCATTACGAGATGGTATTGTTGTCCCTAACGCTTCCCCTTCTGGCTTGGGCTACGCCTGGCCACTTCCCTTCCTCCCTCGCCTTCCCTGCCTCCCCTTCCCGTCCAAGTCAGACAGCCCGAGGCTCCGTCAGCCGTCCAGGTCAGCACGGGCCCTCGCGGCAATGCGGGCCGCGTCATCATTCCAGGCCCATGTGGCGCGAGCCATCGCAGCCGTCGGATGGGCCTCGCGCGTGTGGACGGCCGCGCTCCGCCGTCGATCCCGCATGTTGTCAGGTGCGTGCGATGTGCCGAACTATCGCCTCTCCTCCTCTGCCTGCGAGCGAGGGCAGGCAGCCTTGCGTCTCATCTTCCCCTCCTGCGGGGAGGGAGGACCGGTGTGTCCTGCCTCTCGCCTTCCTTCCTAGATTCTCCGACGCAGCTTTTCATCTTCCCTGGCCTCCGCCCCCTCCTCCCCCCAAAAGAATATAAAAGAATATCGCTGCCGGCCAAGTCAAATCCGCTCGACCGAGCTCGACTCGGCTCTCGGTGTGGTTGTGGGTGTGGGAGGGGGATGGACAGATAGATACCGTAGATAGACCCGGCGGGGTCGAAAAGCCGCTTTTGAGAGTCGCTGTAGAGGGCGCTCGCCTTTGCTTCCGAGCGCTATAAATGAGCAGCATGTGGGTCTCGGTCTAAATTTGAAAAGTTCAAAGTAGCGCAAGATTGCTCTCGATCTTCACAAATCAGATATGCAACAGTGCGCATGAGTAATGCAATGAACTTGGAGGGGCCTGCTGCTCGGTCGCGGATCCGGTGCCCGAAGGGCGAGGCCCATCCGCGAAATAGAAGGCTCGTCCGGCGGATGTTGCCACATTTGTTGCTCGCCCAGGAGCGCCCCCCTTCCTCATTCGCCACATTCACCGGCCGCTCGCACATCTCTTCTGCAGAGCAGACCGCAACGAATTGGCGCACAGACGCAGAGATCGGCGATCCGTGCCCGCAGCAGCACTGTAGAGATGACACAAACAGATACACGGGTGGGTGGAGACTACAGGACAGGGCACAAGATGATTGGTATAAAAGACGGGGATTTGTCGTGAAACGCCCCTCCCTAAGTTTTGGCTTTATTCCAACTGAACTTGACAGACTCCTTGGATCCTCGAGAACAAGAGACAGTGAGCGAGTGATGAAGAGATTCAGAATCGCGAGCGAGCGAGGCAGGCAGGCAGCAGGCAGGGATAGATAGAGGAAGGCTTACGGTATACTCCTTCACAGGAGCAGGAGCAAGAGCAGGAGCGGCAGCAGCAGCTTTGTGCAGTGAACAAAAAGGTTGACCACGCCGCCCACTTTATGAGTGTATATGGATGATAGAATTTGGGAGCGAGCAGCGAGCACCGAAGTACCGCATCCCCATTGGTCACAAGGATACAAAGCGGGAGTCGTCCCTGTCATCATACTTTAAAATACTGACTGGATGTCTACACGTGCCATAAACGGGGAATATTAGCCAGAAGGACGTCCGACGACGACGACGATGTCACATACGTCCTCACCTGCCCCTCGCCTGCACTTTCATTCGAATCAGGCCGACCGTCATGAGAGATGCCCTCTCCGTGCCAAATGTAGCACAGCAGTCCGGTCCTGCGCTGTCCTGTACGGGTCTGTAAAATACACCCCCTGCTGGCGCCCTACGTCGTATAGCGTAGCTCTCTCTCTGCTGACAAGGCCCGAGCGGTTCGGTTCGGCTCGGCTCGGTGCCGCCCCGACCCTCTCGGCTCGGTTGAGGAGGGGGTCACGACGCCGTGGGCGGGGGTGGGATTACACCCTGAGTCCTGACTGGGGGCATGGGGGGAACAAGAAACATGTCCAGCGCGACGTCGATGGCATAAGCGTCTCGACTGCTGTCGTTGTGCATGGATTTCACTGAAAAGAGGAGCTCTCGAGTATGCGAGAAGAAGCAGAAGAAGGGAAAGATCTTCTTTCGTCGATTTTCCAGTACATATTCTGCTGTTGCTGCTGGTTTGTGTTCTAAAGTTCTTGGACATGGAATTATTACGGTGCACAGCCTCTGGCCTAGCCTCTAGGCTCATTCATGACCGCTCTGTATTCTTTACAGTTCAGTACTGTACCTGCCTCGAACACATGAGCTGTTTCGATTGGGGAGATTATTCCTGCTCGAACGTCAAATCCCAAGTTAAAAGGTCCCAGTTGACGAGCCACTCGAGACCGGCAGCCCAGAACACGTTCAGATTTCTTTGGACCCTGCAATCACTGCCCCACAAAAGGTTCCTGTTTTCACTCCTCTCGCGCCCATGTAAATACCGAGCCCTGCGCCTCCTAATTACAGTTAGCCAAAGCTAAGCCGCTACGGCCCTTTCGCGGCCATGCTGTACTCGCGATTAGGTGGCTCGAGTCGGTTTCGGGTCAGGCCGCCTTGACGACGTTCGATCCCTACAAATCGGTCACTGCAATGCGCATCCGTGTCCTGTAATCGGATCCATTGAAAATCAGCGCGAGGTCCGCCACCGGCATTTCGATCTCGGCCCTGGCCCATCGTCGATTTGAATTCGCGAGCGTACGAAGCTCGATCAGATTTGGTCCTAGAGCCGAATCGTATTGGGTGCGCTTCATGCGACAATGCAGTTCCCAGGTCGGTCGATAGTTCGTTTGATGATGAGAAAAAATCTCTTGCCGCCCAATCGGTCGTCTTCCTCGGACCTTAGGCTAGTGCTCTCAATAAATCAATAATTCTTTCTTCCTTCCTTCCTTCCTTCCTTCCTTTCTTTCCTTCCTTTTCTCTCTCTATCTGTGTTTGGAAGTCTCGCGCGCACTGGAGTGACAGGACGGGTGGCTGTTAAGCTTCAGGCCTCTGTCACGACAGCGCTGTAGTTGCTATTCTCGACATGGCTCGAAACGCGCGCCACCTCCCTGAGTCGCGCAGAACGTTTCTCGAACATAAGGGATTGGGAAGGTACTTGTCCACGAAGCAATCATGTTTCGGGTTCCGTCATGCGGTTGTGTGATAGTCCGACAGTAGCGGCGATCGAGCATTTTATACAATCTGTTCCGGTACAGGACAGAACAGACACAGACACAGACAGAGGCCCTGGTCTCTACCGTATCGCGGCTCGGAAAATGCATCTTCGTACTCTGCTGCTGCGCAGCAAGGCGAGAATTACATCGTGAACCTCACTGCATGACCCGTACGCAATATACCGAAATCGCAGGCGTACCGTAGTGAAATTTATGACGTGAATCGTTACATGGACTGCCATGATTCCATGGCTGCTGCGTGCGTACTGAAGATCTCTGCGCTGAGGAAGTTTGCGACCGGCGAATGCATGCTACAGAAACCTGCCACTTTGTTATGTCCTGTACTTTCGAATCATGATCCCTCTTAAATCTACAGTACAGGCCAAGCGTTTTGTTTCCAGCATCCAGCATGAGATACAGTCGCCCCCGGATACAGTTAGTGCGAGTTCTACGTGACGAACCTTCGAGGATGGTCGCTCGTGAATGCGTGAATGCGTGAAACTGTGCACTTAGTCCGCCGTTTTCTCCCGGCGTATGTTTTTTCAAAATTCTCCTTTATACGCAGAAAATATAAATTTAGATCTTGCATCGAAGAGTGCTCTCCGCAAGAGTGAGTGAGTATGTACTCACTCTTCCAGTTGTGCCTGAGCATAATGCGGGAACTCCTGCGCTTTGAATTCTAACCGACTCGAACTAAGTCCCACCTCTTGCACTTTGTCTAGCTTCGACAATAGCTTTGTATGGTCCTACAACAATACCATCCTGGAACTATACAACTCGAATGTTGAGTTCTCGTATCTATCTGGTCGGTGCCTGGTTGTGCTGCTGAATCACGAAGAAGTCAGCGAGCGCAGCTGTAGACACACTTTCACTATGTGAAGAAATGATTAAGGAGAAAGCTCATCGCAAATTCACCCTCTTTTGACTGTACAAGTAAGAAGAGGAAGACAGCTGCACCGAATAAATCAATCAGAGAAGGCCAAAGTATTTCGTTTAACTAACTCTTCGTCTTACTGAATTAAGGTGTAGAAGATATTTGCACTGATTTCATATATGAGAAAGAAGCATAAGTTGTGGGTAAGCGATCGTGGAGTAACCATGCGCAGTCAACCGGGCTTTCACCACGAGTTACGAGTCCCCTTCTACCTGAAAAAGATCCTCAGAACAATCAGATCTCCCTTTCGATGCACACCTTTCAATGATCCACACCATGTGCGTGTTAAGTTAAAAGGCACCGGCTCGCTCCTCTCTTGCTCTGTGTCTGTACAGGTCGATGCCCAGAAGTTGCTTATTTCACTTCACATGGTGCACTAGCTGATCTGAAGGGTCGCTTCAGAGCTAGTCAGTCAGGGTTCAATGTCGTGGCTGTGGTGAGTATGTCGATCATATCACATGTGATCACGATACATGGGGACTAGAAGGGCATAATATCAACACGAAATACCAATGAAACTCAAGTGCATGCGAGGAAGTAAAGGAGGAGCGTGATGGTGAGCATATGGGCTTTGGCAGCAAAATTTAAGAACCTTCTTCCCATCAGCCTCCTCCTCCACCCGGATGAGATCTTTAGCACATGGACGAAGGTACATGTTGCAACCTTTGGAGAAGATTCCGTGATTGGAGAACTGATATTCCGAAGGAATGTGTTAGTACAGTATGCTTCCGCCCACAGCTCGCTTTACGTACTCGTTCAGTTATTTCTGCTGCAACTATTATCCTCTTTTTTCGATCGAGGTCAGTCATGGTCACCGTCAAGTCTAGAACTTCGTGTTATACAACCATTGGCTTACACGGCACCAGGAATTTCAGAGTCTGTCAATATGAACTGCAGTGCCACCTTTAGTTGTTCGACATATGTTTGGCACGTGAAAGACCCATGGCAAGTAGTATGCACACCTTTTCCTTCACTTTTCTTCTTCATATTTGAATGTCTGGAGTTATGTGGACTACCTCGTAAAAAACAACTTCATGGGTAAAGGCCATAGAGTCCTCATGTTGAAGTTGAACGACATTTCATGATATAGAAAAGAACTTTGAGTATTCCCCCCCTGAGGATCTACTTTCCTCGCATGCACTGAACAAAGATTCGGATCTGCTTTGCGATTGGATTTTCGATTTGATCCAGGATCATGAGATGAGAACTCGGTTCAATCTTGTGGTCAACGATTGTTTAGGACAGAAGTGCCGGATTTGAGTGCAGAAGATTTGTCCAAAGATGGATTGCAAGGACCGCCTAAGTACAGTGGAGATCTGAAGCGTCTGTCACATGGTGGGGTGCGGCTGCGTTTGACTAGCAGACACAGAGATACTCGATCCAAAAGCCAGAATTGAGTCGCATACGAGGCTTGATCATTCTGACGAAGGTTTGGCTTCTCGCATTTGTTCAACACTTCTTTATGCATCATGATGTTCTTTGTCACCCCACATCACATGTCATGAATTATTCCTGATCACATGGCTGCTACATGAACAAATCTTAAGTCATCTTCCACACGCTTGATCACGCAACAGCCATCTCCCGTGAGGATCTCCGACCCCCCCTCAGATTCAGCAAAGTATCAATAAGGTTCAGGATCTGGTAGGAAAGATGGATGGGAATGCCACTGTGTACGTGGACCTTCTTGAGTCGTCTTCCGGTCGGTCGGTTGACGGGAAAAGACATTTTCCAGTAATGCCATGCCCATCTTGTCAACGTTTGAATGGTTCTTTGGGGGGAGGTCGAAGACGTGTTCTCCATCCTTGAAATTCAACACCTTCGACGTTTGATCTCAGTCATCAACCTACCGTGTATTTTGGCATATAGGATATGACTGCCACCGAATAAGCTCTCCAAATGGGATCTTTTCGAAATTTCTTATAATTATCTGAGGAGAGAGATCGATACAATTAGCAATGGATGCTCGAGAGCCATGTGATATAATCACTTCTGTTAATGAAGTGCACCTTGATTAAGTTTCACACTGACAAAGTCAAGCTTGTTGATATCACACCAAGTGTGTATGCTCACCCGGTGTGAAACCTCGAAGGTACCTACAGAGACTCACAGAGTATGGTACAAGTTTGATAAAATTCATAGATGAGTTTGATTGAAGCTGCAATTCGAAAATGATGCTCAACTCTATTGTGCTTTGTCGGGTTCAAAGAGTATATCAGCGTCAGATTACGATGAGTTTTCGCATGAACAGAATCAGATGATGGACATATGGCTTGATGACACGTACAATTCTCACTCTCAAGTCAATGGCTTGCCGGTACAACCTTTGTAACTTTGAGTGGGATCCTCATGGATTGGCTACATGTTTGGAAAACCAAAAGTTCTGCGTAACTTTGTCCGTAGTGAAAATCTGAGGAACGCAAACTGGTTCATGTGCGCAGCATGTGCCAGCATGCAGTTCAATGTGGTCCAAGCACTTGACCATAAATTCCGTCTACTCGTTTTGTCCGTCGACTGGTCAAGCCATCGCGCCCTCTGCTCCTTAATTACTCGCTTTTGCAGCCGACCGGGTGCCACGCGACGTACTAGCATCTTCTCAGTTTACATTCTTTTTTCTTTCCCTCCAAATCTCCTTCTTTTGCGTATACGACTTATCAATTCGATTTTCTCTGGATTATCTGTTTAATCATCATCTGTCTTACCTACGCGATTATTTATAAATCACACCCCAGTGCATGCGATCCGTTTGCTTCTTGTAAATCAACTGGATATCGACGAGGTGATCTTGGGGATTGGAATAGCTTATTACAAATTTATTTATTATATTGTCATTTCGAAACATTTACAATATATATATATATATATACTCTGGACATGACACTGAATTATGTGTAGTATGTATCAAAAACTTATAAACTTAAAATTACACTCAACCAGAACTTTGAACAAAATTTGCTCAAATTTTCATTTCCAGTCGCCAATCGAATTGTATTCTGGCTGTATAATGTTAAGTAGATCAAACTGAACCAAAGATTTAAATCCTCATGTTCATCATTTATATGAACAAATTTTCTTCTCCTACTTTGTCTTATTTAGTCACTTTTGGTAATCTTTTGCCGAGCCTTTGAGGAGAAAATTACTTCATGTCACATAGACAATTTGACATCACTCGTAATGCGATGCTCTATACTCCATAGAGGATCGTCTAGGGGCGTAAAATGTCAAAAAAAGATAATCTTTTAAGGAATCGTTTCAAGAACGTTTTCTTAGGTATCACCTAGACCCATCCATTGCTCTTTCCTTAAAATTAAATCCTCATAACTTAGCCCTTTCAAGTGCACAACTAACCTTGAGATCATAACCTTGAAACTCTTGGAATATCCTCCGTCTTTGAGATGAAAAGTTCAACCCCTCCACGTTTCCCTACATTATATATGACTATGCCATGTGCAAATGAGTTGCTCAAACATTTTGTGTCTTTTCCACGAATACCGCATAAGAAATTCGCATTGTGTGACCTCTAGTAAATAATATGCACAGTCTTCTTTCGAAATTTAGTTGAGGAGTGGTTCACTCGTTCAACTTAAACGATCAGTTGTACTATAGTAAATATATCGGTCGAAAACAATAAATATTCACACAAGCATAGAAAGTTCGTCAAGAAATTCACACCTACTGCTCCACCATGGGCGAGTAAAACTGTCAGTGGAATAAACTAAAGTACCATAGAATCAAAGGTACATTAATGAGTGACTATCAAAAAATGCAATATTTTTCATAGATGGTGACTATCAGGTCAAACCTGGTCTAAAACGAAAGAGAAGATGGATCCCTATGTCGAGATACTCTCCTCTATTCTAGTGTACATATTTTATTTATCTCCTGACACTTATCCTTTTATTTTAATAAGATCATGGATTTCTTTTTATTACCCAGGTTGAGCACCAAAGAGTAAAGAAATAAAGGAAGAAGATGTATTTTACATATCAATAATTTTCGGACAGAATAAAAATAAAAAAGGTTATAAATGTTCTAGATATAGAAGAAATTGCATATTTGAAACATGTCCCGATAAATGTATTTATTTTCTCCATAATCAGTTGACGGAATTTTTCCATTTTTTTTCCAAAATTTTCAGACAATGATAAGTTTACACATATCATAAGGTATATCATGTATATGGAGAGTTGGAAATATTTAAGATTAAAATAATCATACTTTATTATTATTTTTACTTTAAGATTCTAGACTTTGAAAAGTGGACGTTTCCTTGAACAAAGTGGATGTTAATATGTAAAAAATGTACTTGGAAGAGATCGGCTGTTACTTTAACGCGAATTTTATCCCAATATTATAAAAAGTGTTGAGGACTAAGGATGGGTCTGAGTTCTCACCAAAAGCTCTCATTGTTTCCCCTTTCTTCCATAATCTAATTTCTCTATTGCATTCGGATGTTTGACACAAACATTCAGAGACAGTTTGATAGCTTATAAATCATGGCTCCACACAACAAGCTCAAAAGTGCTACTTGAAAAAAAATTGGGTATGGATATGTAACGAATGGTTAGGAACGATTAGGAAACTCTGAAGGGTCTATCGATTCGGAGTGGGTCAAGGTTAGAGGGGCTCGTGGGACTAAAACTGGGTCGCTCGGCAGTGGTTCAGCGTGGGCAAGAATACACATAAATTGTTCCATCGCTGTCAACGAGGCTAGGATAGTGACATAATGGGTATTGAAGAAGCGTCGAGGTAAATATATATGAATGGCTCGGAAGTCTGGCAGTGATGCAACGACACCAACATTCGATAGATGTACACTGAATGACGCAGTAGTAGTAAGAAGCAGCGAGTCGTGTCCTGTACAACACAAAGCTAGATTTGGAATCTCCATGTTCGTTCCGCATGCGCTGCTCCTCATTCATAGCCTGTTTGCGGAAGGCTTTACATAAATTCATGCACCTGCCCGACAAGTAAGCATCATTGCGTACTAGCCCTGGTCTCATATGTTCCAGAACCGCGGAGGAAAATATCAGAGGGAATAAGAAAAAGGCGCTCGGGGCTCTACTGTTTTCTCTCGTGAAAAGACGCTGATAGTATCCCATCTATAGAGTATTGGCCCTGGCCCTGGCGGGTGGTTAAGGTGGATGATGAGCAAAATAGTAGAACGTGGTTGTTAACTGATCCGAGCCAAAGATCCCGTTTCGTTTCATCCATGTACAACTTGAGATCCCATGCTTTTGGGATTATTTTACTTTGCGAATCGATTTGAGCTGAATTTCTTTCTATCTCCCCCTCCCCCTCCTACATGTTCATCTCATCTGTGGAGCAGCACAGCGGCAGCAGCTGCAGCAGCGACAGCAGCAGGCGACTGATGGCATGGTAAAGCGGACTGGATCAATGAATGGGCGGGGCGTCCAGTCTCGTCTCGCGTCGAGCGTTCCGTCGTGACAGCCAGAACCCAGAGGGGTACGACCCGGCGTATGAGTGAGAGCATGATGATCTCATGAAGGGGTACGAGTACAAGTACCGCCCCCAGAACACGAAGAGAACAGAACGAAATTCCTACCCACTTTCACGACACACATACCCCCGGTCGGCATGCGCTCATCCAATTTGTCCACGTGATGAAATGCCTAACCGAGGTTAAACCTCGTCCCTTTCCCAGCCTTCCGATCCGCCATCGCCCACTCTGGTCCACTCTTATATCGCCCGGCCCGTCATTCTCTCTCGTGCTTGCCCCCCCCCCCCCCCCCCCTGTGTGTCTGGGGACCCATCGGTGCCGTACTGGGACAGCTCACAAGTTTTTAATCTCGCACACACCGATGACCGGTCCCCCTCGCGATCCTCGAGTGGAGCCCGTCGGTCCCGTGCTTGTATCATCAGTTGAGATTTTGTCTTTCTCGCACGTAGAAGTGCCCTCGGGAATGGTGCTCTCTGCTCTCGCTGCGCACAGCAGCAGCAGCTGCTGCTGCTGCTCGGAACTCACTGAACTCGCTCTCTTTCAGTCGTCGTCGAGTCCTCCCTCTTTTTCTCTCTCTCTCTCTCCCCCTTTTGCAAGCTCTGAGGACAGTGCAGTACTAGTGAGACTACTGGAGTGTTGTGGTGTTGTAGCGAGAGAAGGGAACGAGACAGACAGTAAAGAGTCAGGTCGTCGCTGCTCGTCGTCTTCTCATATCCTCACCTCTGCTCTCGTACCTTGTAGACTAGACGACAGCGATGTATCCAGCCATTCCCCACCACCCCCCAACCAACCGCACCCTCCCTCCCTCGGTCGCCTGAATACTCCACCCCCGGCCCTTCACCACTACGGGACACTGGAAGGAAGGAGCTCCGTCCTCACGACTGGCCGACTGACTGCCGGACTACTGGCTGCGCAGAGAGCATCACATCTCAGCAGTCCATCATCCCATGCCATGCCATGCCATGCCATGCCTCCCTCCCTCCTTAACATCGACGCATCGTCTCGTCCATATGCAGCAGCAGCAGCCGGTCAGTCACGCATCCTCCCTCCGGTTATGGCGGACGACTCGAGCTCTCGCATGTTGTTGGAATTCTCCACCCCACGCCGGCTTCGATGCATTCGTGTGCTCTCGTCAATGCCTGACTGGTGAGCGGTGCTGTGCGAGCCCGAGTCACCGAATCCACTACCGTCCCAGCACGTTCGGATCTCCATGGCTCACTTCTACCGCAGTTAACACTAGACGAGGGGCAAGTGTCTGCCCTTTCCACCCGAGTAATTAACCAGGGTAAGAGCCAACGTCAGAATCAGAGTAAGAGTAAGAGTAAGATTTAGCCCGGCTCTTATCCAGGGTCCGCCCTTGCGGAGCTTTCGCCTAAAGCTAATGGATACGACGTAGAGAATATAGAGTATACAGTAGAGAGTATGAAAATGTATACACGTACGTACAGTAGTACGCCGCTGTAGTCCCGATCCATGAGCATGCACCGCGGCAGCAGAGGACGGGGGAGGAGGGCCGGCGAGAGAAAGAGAGAGGGGTTGGGGTTGTGGGGTGGGGGTGAGGGGCTCACAGCCCCCGAGCACCGGGTGAATCTGTGTCTGTGGGCCAAGGCGAGCCATGGCATGGCATGCCAATACTGTGAGAGAATGAGGAAGAGAGGAGGGGAGAGGAGGACGCCGGCTGTTAGGACCAATTGCAGCAATTGGTCCGAACGAAAGAGAGCAGAGAAGAGCGGAGAAGGCAAAGCTCATGGAGGCATGACGGGAACGGGAAGCCAGGTAGGCAGAGGAGAGGGGGAGGAAGGACCACGGTAGAGAGGGGCAGGGGGAGCGAGTACTGTAATTAATCACAGAGAGAGGGGGTTGGGGTTCGTGTCCGGTTGGCTCAGGGCGTGCCTGCGTTGCGCGGGTCGGGGGTCACGGTGGGGCAGGGGAGCGGAATCCAGCCCGCGGATCAGTTGCAGTCAGCCGGTTACATTCCCTGAGCAACGACATCAGGGGAACGCAGCCACCGAAACGCGAAACACAGGCGCAGGCACAGGCAGCAGGCAACAGCAGCAGCGGCCAGCGGCAGCGGGACTCCTCATCATCATCATCAGAAGAGAGAGAGAGAGAGAGAGAGAGAGGTGGGGGGGGGGGGGGGGGGGGGGGGGTGGAAGAACAAGAAGAAGCAAGAGAAGAGAAGAGAAGAGAAAGGAAGGAAGAGGAAGAGAGGAAGGAAAAGGAAAGGAGAGGGGAAAGACAAGAGGTGGAAGAGGAGGAGGAGGAGGAGGAGGTGGTGGTGGTGGTGGAGGTGGAGGCCATATAAGGAGATGTAGGACGGTGTGAAGGATAGTGCAGACAGACTTTCGAGCTTCACCTGCTGGCCGGTCTCCTCTCTCTCGCTCCTTCCTTCTCCCGCCTCCTGTTGCTCCCAGTGTTCGGGACTCCTGCCTCCCGCTCGCTATTTCTCTCGCTCTCGCTCGCTCTCAGTCTGCTGCCTTCTGCCTGCTTCTGCCTGCGTGTGCCTGCCTGCCTGCCTGCCAGCGTCCTGTGCACCAGCACCCCTCCCCGGCAAGTCTCTGTAGATTTCATGGTTGAGAAGGAGGAGTTCAAGGGATCGAAGATGGATCGTAGAGCTTCACGATTCAAACGAATCTGTGTCTTCTGTGGAAGCAGTAATGGGAAGAAGACACTGTACCGCAATGTAGCTCTGGATCTGGGCAAGGAAATGGTACTGGCCGCTGATCTTCCTGCGCGTTGTTGTTTTCCTCTCTTCTGCCGGCCCTTGTGCATGCTGCCTCTCCGGCGAAAATAATGGTGCAATCTTTATGCATGAATAGTATGCCTATGAGCGAGGGGGCTTTTCAATTGCCCCGTCGCGAGTCGCGTGAGGGTCCAGCGCGAGCCGTAGCGCCGAGTCCGTCGGAAGATTGTCATCCTCCCTCACGCGTCTGCCAGTACTCGATTGTCAGCGTGGACGTGCGGGGACAGATTTTCGGGGTGGTACATTGCTGCTTCGTTAGAGTTGTGTGCATCGTCTGCCCCGGGAAACCAATCAGGGGTGCAAATCAGGACCGCGACCGATATTGTACCCTAGCAGCGTCGAGGTTTTTCCTTGCATCCGCGGCGCATCATCAGCACATGCGCCTCGAATCATGGAACATCCAGCTTGCCTTCTTTACTTTTGCAGTCGGTGGATAAGGGAGGAAGTTTACCGTTTGGCACAAACCTAGGAGTCAGCGTAGGGTGGAATTTATGGTCCCTCATCGCATTAAAACTCTGTGATGCCGGTTGTGCGACGTCCCTCGTAAAGTAGGACTGTGGAGTTATGCATTTGATGTGCAATCTCTCCAATCTTGCCTGCGGCATGACGTCCGTAGCCACGCCCCGCCTCTGCAATTACATGTGGATCACACATTATGTGCCTAGAAATCCCACTTTATGGACGAAAGGAAGATACGCACGGCTGGGATAAGATAAAGTGCTCCGCCAAAAGCACATGCGTAAAAGATACGTGCTTTTCGTCATCTTCGGCTATGCGGCCGAGGATTTGTGAACGAGTGAGTGCTGCGGTTGCTGACGGCCATGTGTCTTTCTGCCATCCTGCAGGTGAAGCGCAAAATTGATCTGGTTTATGGAGGAGGAAGCGTCGGTTTGATGGGCCAGATTGCGCACACAGTCCACGACGGAGGCGGTCATGTCATTGGGTACGTGTGCATTGCTAGGAAGCGTTCAGAATGAGAAGAAATTTTGCAGTGCGCGTAATCCATAGCTCGAACGAGGCTTCATTCTGGCGAACTGCCGATTCTTACGAGCATGGTGTAGATGGGCTTCAGAGCTCTCGGACTGCTCGGAGTCGTTTCCTTTTCATTTTATTTTTTGAATTTCGAAGTCTGGGTCAGCTCGGGAGGAACATGCCAGGAGGAGCAAACAGTAGGCTGAGTCGATAACACGTGATCCGAGACCTGTGAATGCTCCCCTCCCCCTCGTACTGACCGGGCATATTTCCTCTATTAAGACGCAGTTTCAACGTATTGAGATATAGTACGGCTCTTTCCATTCATGTCCTACATTGTGTACATTTATTCGCATCCGGGTTTTGGACTTCTTCGTAGCGCACACCAGGGTCGGACAAACCACGTGTAAAGTGAATGCAATTTGGAATAGTAGCGGCATAGCTGTACCTTGTGATTTGCTAACCTTCTGTTGTGTTTTGTTTTTTTGAACAGTGTTATTCCGAAGGCGCTCATGCCTCAGGAGGTAATTTTCGTGCACTTAAACTGGTCTGCAATATAATGTCTTGAGGAGTCATTGTATGAGAGGTCGAAGCGTTGTTTGAGCTTGCTCGTCTGTATCTATTTCGAATGTCGACAGTCTTCATTTGCAAACTCTACCTCTGAATGCTCGAGGGAAGACTTGTCAATATTTCCGTCTCTTTGGACTTTCAGATCTGATTGCTCGGATGCCAAGTTCTCATAGCTCCCGAGAATCAGTCTTTTTTTAATAATATATTTTTAGGGTACGAACACTCGAGATTTCTAGAGATTTAAGGAGATTGGTGCAGGAACTTGGCCGATCAAAATGCTCACGGAGATCAATGTCTTGCATCATTGCAGATATCTGGACACACTGTAGGAGAACTGCGTGCAGTGTCTGACATGCATGAACGTAAAGCTGAAATGGCACGCCAAGCCGATGCTTTCATAGCGCTTCCAGGTAATAGCCTTCGGCTGACTTGTGGGTTTTTCAAAGTCCTTGATGGGACATGGGAGGGGAGATTTCTCCCTTTTCCTCTGATTTGCTACTCTGTCACTGTGAAACTCTAGAGAATGGTCCATGTCATAACAGTAATGTGTTTTTCAGTCGAAACTGCATACAAGTTTCATTACAAGTCTTAGAAGGATTCGTTACAGTAATGGTGGACCTGTCCATCGACTAGGTATATCCAATTTTTTGCAGTACGAGTGATGGATTTATGGGTCATTGTCACTGATGCTGTAGCCTCGTGAAGATTTCTTTCCCGTTTCTCTTCGAGTGTTTATACCAGTGAGATCTGTGCGATTTGTCTTGCAACCCTATCCTGGACCTTTTTGTGACTTGCAAATTCGCTGAAGGCGGAATAATTTGTCGGCCATTCTCAGATCAACCAGTAGCAGTTAGCTTTCTGTAAATGAAGGGTCCACTCGCAGTGATTTCCTGGAGCTCTTGCTGTCTTTTTCGGAATGTTTAAATTGAAGTTTTATTTGAATCATTTGAAATAATAGTTTCAATAATTGATACAAATCTCTTGAACTTGGCCCAATGATTTCGACGCAAAAGTCGCTGCATCTAACCCTCTGTTCTTATTGTCGTGTAGGTGGGTATGGAACATTGGAGGAGCTGCTTGAAATGATCACATGGGTACAATTAGGAATTCACGACAAACCGGTAATGCACCGAAGATGGAAACTCAATGGATGTATTGTACCACATATAGGTCCACTTTGTTGCACCAAGCACACTCGACTCCTTGAGGATTCGAGTATTGCGTTTCGTTTTCTGCCAGTTTTGAGTCGTTTGCCTTGGATTGCCCTTCGCAAAACCTTTCGTGAGATTTTTCCTCTGCAAAGTCAGGAGCGGTGCGCGTGTAGACTAGACGCACTTTTTTATGTTTGATCCGTAGACAAATGTAGCTTCAGTCGAGGACCAATCGAGCAAGTCCCACAGGCTAAATATCATCCTGACCCTTTTTGCTTTATTCATACGCAGGTAGGGTTGTTGAACGTAGATGGATACTACAACTCACTCCTAGCCCTATTCGACAAAGCTGTTGAGGAGGGCTTCCTCAAACTCTCTGCCAGGAACATTCTCCTTTCTGCTCCGACTGCACGTGAGCTCCTCGAGAAGTTCGAGGTACGGAATTTCTCGATCTGGCCTTCGGATGGTTTGGTATCTACAGCAGAACTGTGAGATGAGTGAAATTGCATGATGCGAAGTTGCTCAATGTCAGCCTCGGGTCCTTGGGCAATCCCAGCAGTAGAACGTAAAAAGTGCTGTACGCTGATTTGTTCTGGGAAGTGTGATCATCTCTACTCTTGGGTCCTGCTGTCCTCCGAACCCGTCCTCGACGCAGAAACCGAAACTGCCAGGCAGGTTCATTGGGTCAGACGTAGCCAATGTCGACCTCGCAGAGACGGCAATGCCATGATCGATGCCTCGCTCGCTTTTATGAGGTGCACGCTGTCGAGCGATGCTTCTGGCGTGGTCGAATGGAGGGCAGCCTCGGCTCGACCGCAGGAAAACTGACGCAAT
The DNA here is from genome assembly GCA_037833965.1 of Marchantia polymorpha subsp. ruderalis. Classification (NCBI taxonomy): domain Eukaryota; kingdom Viridiplantae; phylum Streptophyta; class Marchantiopsida; order Marchantiales; family Marchantiaceae; genus Marchantia; species Marchantia polymorpha. Next base: position 302,063 of record AP031351.1, read on the forward strand.
CATGACCTCGTTATCTGCAGGAATACGAGCCCACGCACGAGCGCATTGTGGCCCGAGGGAGCTGGGAGGTGGACATGCACGGGGAGATGCGGGCGATGGAGAACTTGGGCTTCAACGCCGCAGTGAACTGCTGACACCGCGATGAGTAGATAGTATATTTGAGTTTTTGGCCGTGTACCCATTCAATCTGCGCCCAGCCTCACTCTCCTCAAAAAGATTATGTGCATAGGTTTTGTTTGGGTGTTGTGGACAAGGGTTTGAAATGATTGAATTACGGGCGTTTACCTTTTAAATTTGTGTCAAGCCGAATTGACAATAAGAACAACTTGTACATCCACCACACACACCCTGTATCGCCTCGAGACATTGGAATAAAACACGACCGAGTGTGTCACACTCGTTTCATCTCTCAGCAGAACGCGTTTTTTTGCGGGCGAGGGAAACGACGCTGTACGTCACTGGTTGCACTTTGTACGAAAGAGCGAGAGCAATGTGCGGATGCATGAGTTCTGCTGCTATTTGCGGCCTGTTATGAATTATGAAATGGCCATCCATACAGTTAGCACACATGGACTTCACATGGGTGCGCATGAGTATGCGAAGCTCAAGATCGCCCTCGTCCAATCATTCCCGAGCCAATTAGCGTGGTCTACAGTGCCCCACTGCCCCCCCGCAGCTTTCGAGCCCCCTCGAAGCAGAAGCAGAAGAAGAAGAAGAAGAGCACGACGGAACCTTCTCAGCTGGGGGGCGCACAAGTACGACAGCGGCGCACTTTTGATCCCTTTCGCCTGGGGCTTGGATACCGGTGGAATATCCCGCTGCAGAAGAACGTTCTCTAGTATGACACTCGGGGCAATGATTGACGCCAGAATCTTCACATTCTAGTCGCCAAGCGCTGTCTCACATGTGCTCGGGAAGCGTAAAAAACAAGCACCCATCCCCGTTCCGGATATTCCCCCCCGTCTCGTGTTTCCACCCCCCGCCCCCCCCCCCCCCCCCCCCCCACCCTTCCCCCCAGCGCCTCGCACCTGTCTATCTATCTATCTATCTATCTAGTCTACATATGACACTTTTGTCTCTATCTCGGTAAAGATCGCTCGTAGTAGTAACACTATTATGTCCGTAGCCCAATCCATTCCCCCTCGGCCGCTTGCTTTCGCACACACAAATCCCTTTAGCGCATGTTGACGACGCTTCTGACACTCTCGCTGCCTCGGACTCTTGCCCAGAGCCCCCTACCGTCGGCCTACGGGCCAATGCTCGGATCCATGACGAGATAGCGAGCGAGCGAGTGAATGGAGGGACGGGGTGGGGGGTGGGTAACACCAGGAGAGCCCCGCGCCAGGTCGACGAGGACCAGCACGCTAGCAGAGGCTAGAAGATGGAGCAATGCCCGGTGAACATGTCACGGCTCGGCTCTGCTGCTAGAAAACCTGAAAAAGGTGCAGCTTGCGACTGACCGTGATCAGATCCGCATTGTGATCAGATCCGGAAAGGTGCAGGAAGTGGTTCAACTTCGTCGAAAAGGCCGTTCGATAATATGTGATCTGCTACAGTGCAGCCAAATCTTCATAGAAAGCTTGGATTTGCACCACCTCTAAGACTCTAACACTCTATAGCACTCTACCGCTACCGCAGCGGCTGCTGCTGCTGCTGCTGCTGCTGGGGGCTAAGGATGTTCGGTTATCTACCTACACTACTAGTCTCTGCACTCGTCCTTCGCCACTACAGAACCACCACGCCGCTGCTGCCCCTGCCCCTGCCCCAGTCGCGCTCCCCTTCGTTCCCGAAACCCGGGGGCCAACGTCACCCTCTTGGCTCCTCTGAGCTGCTGCTCCTCGAGGACCCGCGCACGCTCCCGCGGGCGGCTATATAAGCGGGCGTCAAGACTAGAGACTCGCTGTATAGCGCCGAATGGCAAAAGCTCGTGGTCCCAGCTCCATGGGCGACGGGATGGGGGCAGAGGACGAGGTGAGGCGCAGATTCATTCGATAGACTAGATGGGGCGGCGGGACGGGGGACGGGAGCAACTCAGCTCTCGGCTCTCGACTCTCGACTCTCGAGCGGTTGGGTTGGTTTGGGGGTTGGGTTTCGTTCGCTTCGCTTCGTTTCACTTCACTTCACTTCACCTCATTTCATAAGACGCATTCTCGTTCGCTGGAAGTTGTGACGGTTCTCTGTGAGAGCAGGAGTTAGTTGGTTGGTTGGTTGGTTAGTCGGTTGGTTGGTTGGTTGCCTCCTCGTCCTCCTCCTGCTGCTGATGCTGCCGCAGGCAGGCTTGGAGTTCGAGAACCGATGATCGGAGATGGCGGCCGAGGTCTGTTCTGATACCAAGGGCAGCGCTTTATTCAGAAGAGAGAGAGAGAGAGAGAGAGAGAGAGAGGGGGTTCAGGATTCGTCATGCGCACACATCATGGTGTCATCATGGACGGACGTCTTGGGGCGTCCTTGGGCTTCTGAGCTCGCGGTCGCTCGCTCGAGTGCCCGCAAGAGCGTCTGACGCTGCAGCGCGACGACGAGGGATGACTACGAAACGACTGGCTGGAGAATTCAGTGGAGTGGCCACAGGACGAGTGGATTCTGCAATAGCGGTTGCTCGGATGGTATACAGTGTCACACACGGGTGGACAGCTGATGATGAAATTAATGAATAGGTTCCAAAAGTACTCAAGTCAAACCATCTTCCTTCGATCGTCAACTTTCGGTGCTGTCATTGTCATTGACATTGCCTTGCCTTGCCAGGTTAAGGTTCAGGTTCAGGTCCAGGTCCAGGATCGGAATGTAGTGGTTAGCCAACAGTGTCAAATTGCACCAGAGCGCGGCGGTACATTGGACTCGGGGCAGTTCAGTCCAGTCCCCAGAGCCCAGAGCCCAGTGCCCACTGCAGTCTCTGCATCTGTTTCTTCGATGGTCTGTCCTGTTTCAACAGACAACAACGGGTTCCTTGTGAAGTGACACTTCCTCCCCCCACCACTTCCCTTCTCCCCTCGCTGTTGCTTCTCAGCAGGCACCTGCTTAAATATCTCCTCTGCGGCCTAGGCCAGGACGGCGGTCGCATAGTCATCGATCCAGAACAGGAGCAAGAGTTCCTGGGCCTGGAGAAACACACACCCTCCGAGGATCAGATCTGCAGTAAGACGCAAAACCTCGAGAAGCGCAATTACGCCACATCGCTCTCTGCCTCTGCCTGCGAGTGTTTTCTGTCACCCTTCCCCGTAGAATACTACGCCCGGCCTGCCTGCATTCTACCCCCCGGCTCGGCTCGGCTGGGCTCGGTAGTAGGTAGTAGCATTGTAGCAAATCGGCCCAGAACATCAAATCTGCGGGCAAATCTTACACTGTACTCGTAGGAGCTACGGGCCTCAGCTCCTCGCTTTGCTCGCTTTCCCGAATTCCCACCGCGTTCATTTAATCCTCGCCCCCAAATCATGCATGATATAAGCTGCGCGGGCTAAGCGACACCACCTCGAGCCAGCGCTTCGTTCGAGCCTTTGTCCGCTTATGCCATCGCTGAGTCCCATTACTGTCCGGAGCGCTTCGTTGCTCAAGGGTTTATTCGCATGGCAGAATTCCGATCATTCTTTCCGGAATCTCACCCCCTCGGCGTGATTCCCAACCAAGCCCAAGCCCAAGCCCGTAGCCACAACTTCATCGATGATGGCCACCCGTATCCGTACTGTACCCCCACTCCACCCATGTACTCATACTGTACGATGTTCGCTTCCCGTACATGTGCCTGCCTCATCCTGTCCGGCCAGGCCTGAGGACATGACATGCACGACGCGAGGTGCTCCACAGAAATAGTTCCAGAGCCCTCTCGCTCTTCGAATTCGTCTCGTCAGTTTTCGACGCTCCATGCAAATGAGGATGAGGGAAAGCTTGAGCCTCGTAAACGCACGACTTCGGTTGGCGACAGGTGTCTATCATCATATCTTACAATGAGGCCAGATAGGTATATATTGATGGAATCGATTTGATTTTTTAGGATAAGAAAATAAGAATTAAAAATGAAAATAGAATCTGGTGCTACGGTGAGAGTAAAGATGAAAAGGGGTAACGGGAAATCCCCACGGCCTCAACCGTGGCTTTTCATTTCGACGGTTTAATCTCTCATAAATCTGGAACACTTCATTTAGGATGAAGTAGCCCAAATCTGTGCCTAGACATCGTTATATATTAGAGACAAGAGAGACTGATTTTTTGCTTTTGATGTTTGTGAGACCTCGTCAACTCTAAACCCTACTAAACTTCTAGAACCTCAATGCTCCTTGATGATCGTCTTATAGCTTGACTTATAAATTTGGTTATGGCTTGTACAAGTTTTAGAAACCTCTTAACTGATCATGATGGTTTCAACATTTTCGTATCTCTCAGTTTTGAAGCTGATGTGGATTCGAGTTATTATATTCATTGTCATGTAATCACGTATGTACTGTATTTAGCTATCGGCATATGGTTACTGTTCAAAGGGTATAGGTTCAACTAGGACTCGAGGAGAGTTCAGTTATTCGAATCGAGCATGTAGCATTGAGACTAGTGAATGCCAGAAGCATTAACCTGGGTTCTCAAGACGAATGGATTGGGATTGACTTATGCTTGTGTGACAATCGTGGTTGCTAGTGGGGTAATTAAGATTGACGTGTTTGCCTGTGGGGTAAACACAATTAATTTCACTCAAAGAACTCAGCGCTCTTAGTTGTGGTACATTTAAATATGTATGGTTCCGTGTCCTATGTGTGTATGTGAGTAGCATGTCAGCGATGTTGAGTGTTTGGCGATATTTATTCGCACGACATCATGTAGTTTATAACAAACACGTCCAAGAATTTTTGAATTAGTATTGTCTGGCTTTCGGATTTCAAAATGAATGAAAGCTAGACAAGTCAAAGTATTCACTCTCTGAAGACCTTGGGAAATTTTTTAAAAACACATATTGTTTTTGATTATCGTCAAACGAACATAGAAGTGGAGAAGTGCATTACTTTGATTAATTAATCACTTCAATTTTTAGGTATGAACAAAAAAAGTCATTTCGATCTGATATATACAATGTTGAACAAAAAATTCCAAACTTTTATCTTGATCTTGTAGTGAGATTGATGAACAATTTACACATTATTGATGAGCCGAGACACTGAATACTCATAGTGCCAACTTCCTTCAACATTTATTTTGGTTGTAGTATGCAATAAATGACTATGCAATCAAAGCTGAGAGTAGTAATATTAGAAATGAATCTCCTGAATAATTTTTCTATGCAAGGTTCCATTTCTTGAATACATGATTTGATCGATTTTTTCATTTCTTTGAGAGCTTATCAAGATATACATAAAGAACAAGTATCCGCTCATCGTAAAATGATGATTTTATCTGAAGGCACTTCAATTCCAAGAACTAAGTACGTGTAATCAACGAACTGTTGAAGCCAGTTGGGAATCAACAGTTGATTCCCAACTGGATTCAACAGTTCGTTGTCTGAGAAAAAGGTACAATAGAAAAAACAATGATTGTGAAGGGGTTGTAGATAAGACTTTACAGATTATCACTACAGAAGGAGGTCATACTAAGCTTCATGAGACAAAGATGATGAAGCATAAAAAAATGTATTTTATACTCAGTTCCAGGTATTACAGGTTTAGGAGAAGGGAATATAAATATACACATGGAGTTCCTGATGCCACATCGTACAAACCCAAAAAACACTACGAAATGACGTTGCCAACTATAGTAAGAAGAGAGAAATTCAACCGAAACCGCTCCAACGACGAGGATAATTTCCTGCAAAGCTCAATAGCTCAACTAGTTCGTGCACCTATGGCCGCGGTGCTACGTGAATAAAAATAATCAGATCTGCTTCATGCAACTAAGCGATGTCTTACATGTAAAAGACATCATGTAGTGACGGTGCCAGAAGAAGAAGAAGGAGGAGGAGGAGAAGAGTAGGCTTGCCTGGTGCTTAGCGAGAGACGGGGGTCAAAAAGGGGCGTGCCCAAAAGAGATCTGTCCCTCGCGCTGAGACGTGTCCCGATTGGGTACAGAGGCAAAGCGGCTTGATATTATTGTCTTACTGCGCTCTTCTTATCTATCCAAGTGCAGTTGTGGTATATTCAAGAATCACAGCTTTTCGATAAACAACAAGAATGTCCATCTTTACACGAAGCGACACACATTAGATTGCATAAATCTATGAAAAGAAAAGAATGAAGCTAATGATTAGATCGTAAAGATGTTACGAAAAGAGGCAAACTGTAGGCACGGAGCATGATGACATCCCCTCTTTGTACCGCATGACATCCGTTCATTCATCCGCGCAATCATGTTCGAACCTCGTATTTCTTAGAAGAAGCTCGCTTCCGCTTACCCCCACCTCGTCCCACCCCGAGCCCCACCCCCTACCCCCTCCCCGCGCCTCCCCCACCCCCACCCCCCTCCCGCCCCTCACCTGACCTCGACGTAGGCCTCGGCTCTCGATCGCCTACAGCTGCTGGTGCTGCCATCGGAGGCGATGCAAAAGTCTAGAAAATCTGGCTCAGAAAACCTACGTCGCGGCGTAAGTCTCCGATGCGACGACGAGGCCGGAGCTTCTTCGCAATGCGCAACTAGGACAAGCGCGCCCTTTTATTATTATTGCGCTCGATGGTGTTCCTCGTCGTCGTAGATCTAGAGTCGTGTCGCGGGCACACCGCACACCACACACCACACGAGACGAGAGAGAAGAGAGATGGAGGGAAGAGAGAGAGAGAGAGAGAGAGAGAGAGAGTCTAGATTGGGATCGTGGAGCTCATCTTTCTCTTTTTCTTTCTGCGCTATCGTCTATTCTGGTCTCGAGATGCACCCACCAACCCTGTCGCCTTTTACCACTTTTCGAAAGTGGGAATCATCCGCCGAGAGTCTGCGTGCGCGATATTTTCTCCATTTGGCAAAACTCTGATGGCCTGAAGATTTTCGAGGCATTCTTTTAGCCTCGTTCCGCTTTCTTTCCCAAGGCGATGAAAGGGGCCACACGAGAGATGTGGCCCAAAAGGGAAAGGGCCTCATGTTGTGCACTGAGCTGCTTATTCATCCCCATGTTGCAAATGGCTGGCTCGCCCCGAAAAGCGCCAGTATCAACTTTTGTCGCCTTTCAAGTGTTTTCTCGAGGAAGGGAGGGTCGAGCATTCATCCGGTCGTGGGTGTAGTAGACTAGTCACTAGAAGTCGCTCGTGGGTCACTCGCTCACTCACTCACTCACGCTCGTGGACATTAGACTCGCCGTGAATACAGACAAGCAAACGAGCGGAACACGAGCTTGGAGGCTCCGCCCTCCCCCTCTCGTTTGCAAGCAAGAGATGCAAGAACTCGGTTCGAATGAAGAATTAATCCCCAATTCTACCCTTCTCTTGCTGCTCTTCTTCCCCCATAGCCTTTCCACACCTTCAGTTCCCGCCTTTTTACTAATTATGAAGATCACCCTTTTTAGATTCGGAATTATGATGTGGAGTCCAATGGATTGAAGTTGTTGTCGTGCTCCTGTGCGTGGAAGACGGATGAAAGCTTTGTGGGTTGCTGGGAATCTTGATCGACCCTCGAGCCTTGGGTCTTGAGAGGGGAATTCCGGCAAGGGCTTGGGATGATTACGCCCTCTTTCACCTCTCTCCCTTTTTCTTCCGGACGTTCGTACAATCGCTCGGCTCTTCCTGTCGGCCCGGAATTTGTGTCTCAAGTGGCACCTGCTCATCGAAGGTTGTTGTTGGATTGTCGCGCTGTGTGCTCCAGTTTTGAAGGTTTAGTGCTACTGGAGCTGAAAGAGAAGCTTGTGAGATGATGGATGGATGGGTGGATGGATGGAGTGCTTTACACCTAGTGTGCACGATAGGATTGTGCAAGAGGTGAGTGTTTTAGCATGCGCCACCTGATCGTTGTGATTGATAATGGCGGGAAAGTCGATCAAACCGATCGACAAGGCGGCGATTCATCGAATTTGCTCGGGTCAGGTGGTTCTCGACCTGGCCACGGCAGTCAAGGAGCTGGTGGAGAACAGTCTGGACGCGGGTTCGACCAGCATTGAGATCCGCCTCAAAGATTACGGAGCAGAGCTCATCGAAGTCGCTGACAACGGATCAGGGGTTTCTAGCGACAATTATCAGGTCGGTCTGGCTGATGATTTTCCTTCGATCCCTCGAGCCTTAATTGTGGTCATTGTCAATCTTGGCTTTTCACCGGATTGCCGTCTCCAGCCTACGATTGGTACTTCCGAGAGAATTCGACAAGAAGTGCAAGAGCCTTCTCTCACAGGCGCAAGCCAGATGCCTCTTCTGTTGCCTCTAGTGTCGGTAGTGATGAGAGATTTGCCTTCTGAATTGCGCGATTGCATTCCGTAGCTCGGGGATCGAATTGAGTTGCCGTCACTCCGAACTCTCCATTTGCAGCTCACTCTTTGGGGGTTGAAAAGTAGGGCTTGATCGCCCTGGTCAATCTGGACCTTCTCGATATCCGCCAACTGCAGTAACAATCTCCGGGTCTTCTCGTTTCGGTGTCGATTCGATCTAGGTGCACGGTTCGTTTCCTGCAGTGTCTGAGGTGTGAGTGATATGTAAGTGCGATAGGCGAGAGCATTTTGGGCTCGCGTGGATGATGATTATCCCCGTGATTTTGCAGGGTTTGACTCTGAAATACCACACTTCCAAGATATCGGAGTTCGCTGATCTGCAGTCGCTGTCCTCGTTTGGATTCCGTGGCGAAGCTCTCAGCTCTCTGTGTGCATTGGCGGACGTGAGCATCGTCACCAGAACCAAAGATGAAGCAATTGCCACTCGCCTGGTGTACGATCACTCCGGGGTTATTGTGTCACAGGAGAAGCTGGCCCGTGCTATCGGTACCACCGTCTCAGTCTCGAAGCTTTTTGCAACTCTGCCGGTCCGGCACAAGGAATTCAATCGCAACATCAGGCGAGAGTACGGTCGCCTCTTGACAATCTTGCAAGTAAACCTCCTTCCTGATCCGCCGGTGGATACATGAACGATCTGCACCACAGTAATGAATTGTAAAGAATTTGAGCCATTCATTTTCTGCATGCCAAATTGTTGAATTGTGCTTCTTTTACTGCTGCAAAGTGACGACGGTCGGGCTCTCTAAGATGAAGATTGCATCTTTCAGGCTTATGCTTTGATAGGAAGAGGTATCAAGCTTCTATGCAGCAACCAAGCAGGTCGGGGCGGGCGAACCACGGTTGTACAAACGCAGGGCAACGCATGCATAAAGGATAATATCGTGACCATATTCGGAACCAAGACAGCTGCTTCCATGGAGTGGCTGGATCTCTCTGTATCCGAAAACTGCTACGTCGAAGGGTTTGTGTCCAAACCGGGTGCGGGGTGTGGTCGTGCTTCGGGAGATCGCCAGTTTTTTTACGTAAACGGTCGACCCGTGGACATGCCCAAAGTCGCCAAATTGCTGAACGAGTTGTACAGATCATTCAACTCTCTGCAGTATCCGATGCTGGTGCTCAACTTCATTCTTCCAACCACATCGTACGATGTGAATGTTACACCTGACAAGCGCAAGGTTTTTCTGCATTCAGAAGGTGAACTCATGCTGGCATTAAGAGAGGCTTTGGAGAAAGTTTATTCTCCTAATAAGTACACGTACTCTGTGAATAAGCTGGATGATGTAACATTCTCCGAACGTGTTGTCTCTACATCGAAGTTAACCATGGCCGCAAGTGGACAGGGATGTGCTTATCAGGAGTCAAATGTTGGCGGGAGTTCCTCGGACGCTGATGAGGAGGAAGGAAACGAGGAAAACTCTGCCAGTCGTTTGAAGGAAGGAAACCAAAAAGGGAACACGAGTTCCTCGCGTAGATCCCCGGTTGACATTCTTTCTTTCCAACGCAAATCTTCATCCGATTTGAACAAGAAGCTATCGGAAGTTGGAGCAAGTGCTGTGTGTTCCAGAGGGAATCTCTCGGTAGCACAGACAACTAGAAAAGTTCAAACAACACTAACTGCTTGCACATCTAAAAGGAAACGAGATCCTGTCGCTAGCGAACTTGTGTCGAGTGAACTGCCTCTTTTGAAGAAGTGGGCTAAAGGAGATGCAACAGGTAGAAGAACCAATTCGCTTTTGAACGAGGAGGACTCGAACGCCCGTGACTTTGAACATGATAGCGACGGTTCTATAGAGGAGGTTCCGCTGGACTCGAATAGACGCCGCAAACAAAGTAATCCAAATCATATTTCAGAGAGTAATCTCTCTTCTACGGGGGTCGTGGACATCGGCAGTGTGCCTGTAACTAGCACAAAGGTTCGTGCACTTTGCCACACCACCTTATATATATGAGTTTTTTTTCAGCAGTAACTTTAAAACATTTCGGGAGATATTTCATTTGACATTATGAAATTCATCCATCTGCAGAGACGAGGGAAAACAACATCAGAATTCCCCATAATGCTCCCCAAAGACTACAGTACGAAAGCGAAGCTTTCCATCGACGATGACGTGGAAGAGTCTTCCAGGCCTGAACTTGATGAAAATAACCACAGGGAAGGGCCTCGCGACACTCCAGGACCTGGCTCAGAACCTAAATCTGGAAAACATATGTCTTTGAAGACGACAAATTATGAAGATATCCATCCCCGAGTTTCAGCGATCACCGCGCCTTCTAAGTCTGACTCGCGCAAACATTCGGCGACTGCAAATATCGACCTTGTAGCCAAAGGGTTGGCAGACATGAGGAATATGTTAGCAGGATCAAGATTATTATCTAGGCCTTCAAATAGTCGTGTCACAGGTAGCAAGGCAGATCAGCAGAAGGATGAATTGGTGGCGGCAATATTATTAGGATCAGATGTGGAAACAGAAAATAACACTCATAATTGTCACGAAGGAGAACCTGAATGCAGCAAAACTTCGACGCGCATACTATCCGAATGCGCTATGGAAGCCGAGGGCGGAAACAATGTCCCAGATCATGAAGAAGAGGTGGAACCGTCTGGTTCAATCTTAACCGTCCCGTTCAACATAGAAAATCTGCGTAAAAACTTCGAGCAAAGTTTACTTCTTCGAAATATCAAGAAGGATATGACTGTAAGACAAGAGCTACCAAAGACGACCAGGTGAGGGCAGATGCAGTAAGCCTGGAACTAGAAGTTGCTCAGTCTCAGGAGCTCAAACTTTCCATGAACTACCCTTATGTTTGACTCACCGCATCCTCTGTTTTGGATCTTACTGGTTGTAAATTGAAATTTCTTCATCTTCTCTGCAAGCAGTTGTTTCAATGCTGCAACATTGGCCTCTTGCGGCGTCCAAAATGAAGGTAGAGAGAAAGAAGCATTATTAGCAGCGGCTACATCCGAGCTTGAACGAAGTTTTAACAAAGCGGACTTCAAGCGCATGCAGGTAGAACTTTCTTGAACACCAATATTTGGCGATCAGATGTCTTGCCATGCATTGTTGTCTCACTTGATATAAAATTGTGTAGGTTTTTAAGGTATACCTACAGTTATGTTGGTCACAGACATACCGGGTTCTATTTGTTGAAGATACATAAACTCACTAAGAAGCTTTGAGGCAGGTGTTGGGACAGTTCAACTTGGGCTTCATATTGGCCAAGATAGATGGAAACATCTTCATTGTTGATCAGGTTTGTATCTCGGATCTCTGTTTCTGTTTCTGTTTCTGTTTTATAGAATAGGTGAAGTATATCTAGCTGCTATCAGATGTATTTGTTAGATTCCGGTGTCTCGGTTATTCCGAGAGTTTGTGTGTACTCCTTTCAACCTTAGTATCGATGCCTCTCTCGCCTTGCAGCATGCCTCGGATGAGAAGTACAATTTCGAGCGACTAACAAAGAATACCGTGCTAAACCGGCAGCCTCTTCTCAGGTGTGTAAAATATAGAAGTTAAAAGAATATGTTGCAGCTTATAATTTCACTTTTCAGTTGTTACAGAGCTCTTGTTTTGAACTTCTTTTCAGTCCTGATCAGTCTACAAGAAAAAAACAATGTCTAATGACACCTGGTTCTAGATAGGCCACTACCCATGGAGCTATCTGCAGCGGATGAAATCATCGTAACGACACACATGGAGATATTCAGGTCCTTTTTTGCCTCTATATTTTTTTTTCTGTTTTTATGTCTACAAAATTTGGTTCTCCCTTTTAGGTACTCGAGCGTTTATGACGTTCATTTGATTTATGAAGTTCATATTTTCTGCTGTGTGGATTTTTGTAAATATGATTAAGGTCAGGTATAAGAGTAGATGTTCGAATGGAGTTTTACCGCATGAATCGTGTTAGCTGAACTCAATCTGCCCTTGTATTCCCAACTGTATTTCCTTGAAGCAGATTGTAGCGTGCGATAACTTGTCCTGTTGAAACAAATATTTATGTGCTTTCCAGGAAAAACGGTTTTGACTTTTTAGAAGTTGAAGATGCGCCAACTGGTCAGAGGCTGCGGTTGTCAGCAGTGCCGTTTAGTCAGAATGTCACTTTCGGTATTGGAGGTACAGTGTTTTGTCTTTCCAAGCCGTCAAACAATTAGCTCACTATGGAAGGTTTAGCCCGAAAGGTTTTTTGCTTCTTTGTTTTGTGTTAGGAGAACTTCGGCTACATGTTCTCACAGGCAGGGAGATGGGTATCTTGAAAGGTGGTGAACAAATTGACTAAAGGGAAACTCAAAAATGAAAACTGGAAATTAAAAAAGTACCTAAGACTAAGGGCATCGTTCAGTGTTTCGTACGTTTTACCTTGAGATCAGAGTTTGGTGCTCCTTATTCAACTGCCTTGTCGATTGATTGCTGTTGTTTTCATCCTTGCCAGATGTTCAGGAGCTAATTTCACTTCTTGCCGAAGAGCCAGTTATGTCATTCAAGCCTTGCCCTGGTCTAAGTGGAGCGTCAGGTAATGCTGATGATGATAGTTTGGGACAAACAATGCCACTTAAATGGTTACCGCGACCTTCGCGGGTAAGGGCAATGCTGGCCTCACGAGCCTGCAGATCATCCATCATGATTGGTGATTCTCTCAGCAGGAAAGAAATGGAGCGGGTTAGTGAATTTACTCTTCAACTTTCCATGATCAGCTTCTTTTCCCATGCCTTTCGTGACAAGATGCCATTTCGGTTTCTTTCTTCAACGAGCCGTTCATTTTTGGACTTACATAAATTCTCTTACTCATTCTCTAACTCTCGCCTGTTTACAGATTTTGTTACATCTAGCAGAGTTGGATTCTCCTTGGAATTGTCCTCATGGCCGACCAACGATGCGCCACTTAGTGGATTTGAGTTCAGTAGGCAAACGATGAATACCGGCTCTATACAGGTCCACTTTAATTCTGTCCGGATGTGTGTGAATGAGTTTTGTCTTTTTGCTTATACATGCATGAAAGGTTGCCAGTCCTGTAAATTTGAGCGTCAATACTCTTTTATGTGTGAACAAGTGTAATATTTTGAATATTTCACAGTGAACTCTGAAGACGGAAGTCAGGTATACGATATGGAGATGCCTCGGAATTGGTTATCTCTTCAGATTTGAAGAGCTAGCCGCACTTTAGATGACGCAACGTACTGTTCAATACGACGTCGTAACAAATTTGGACAGAGACTGTGGGCGTCTTTTTCTAAACTGCTGTTGAACTCCATTCGAAATATTGGTCGAAAGCCAGTATTATGAATACAGCTCTATTCCATCTCATCCGGGGCGTGGTAAATTTGGACAAGTTACGTCATATGTGTACGTTTATTTTCGAAGACTTCTATCTTACGCTTAAATGAAGACGCAACAGACCTCTACATTATGATATGGGGAACTCTGAACAACTCTGAAGAAATCAAGCTGAAAGCAAAGACCTGTAGAGACATGGCTGAAGAGCCGGAGGCGGCAAATGCGCTCTCGCTGTCTGGTGGGACCACAGTAGACACGAGTGTGTATTCCAACTCAAGAGAAGCATCGGGTCGCGTGTTGTAACGCCCATCAAACAGCGTGGAGGTGAGATTTTCACCATGCAGATCGGATCTCCATGTGAGGAAAGTGGATAATCGGAGCCAGTTTTATCCAGGCCTTAAATTGAGTACTGCTGCTTGACTTGCACAAGTCTAGATGTGCTTGCGAAGTGCACGAACCCGAATCTTCCACGAACTGCTGTATGCCTCAGGAAAGAGAATTGTTGCAAGGCAGACTTCTTGATACGTTTTCAAGAATTCTGCCTTGCTTCTTCTCCGTCTTGTCTGCGGAGGACCTTTTCGAAGCTAATTTACATCTTGAATGTATACCAAGCAAAGGTGACACATGAGTCTTGATGACTGGACGGTGTTCTGTAGTCCAGTGGAGGGTCCTCGGTCTCATAGTGGTTACAAACCTACTTAAATTTTGTTCACTAGGTAAAAACTGAAAGAGCAATATTGTTAAAACCCCTCACCATTCAAAGGATTACAGGCAAGCGGAGGTGATGGTGGCAACAAACATGCTTGGCAAGAATATTTTGTTTGTAAATAGAACTACCTCTCCGAGTTAGTTTTGGTAGTCTCCACAATGTTAATGTTGAATGTTCATTCCATGCCTCCTCTTACGTTGGTGCAAGTTGTCTGTTCCGAAGTCCTTTCAGATCGACAGGCGGATGACGAAACCTGAAATTTTTTGTAACCTACCAGTTTGAATGTGATAACTGCAATGAAGGGACTTGAAGGCAAACATGATTCTGAATACAAATTGACGTAACATGGCTTAGCTCCCACCCAAGAAGAGATAACAAAGCAGCATCTTCATGAACATTTCCGGACAATACGGATGCTTCTTCGCCACATCCCTGCAGAGAACTTAACACAAGACTTGTTGTACCTAGACAGAGATATCGATGTTTAAATTCTGGGGTTTGGAATAGCTACTGAACGATATGCTCGCTATGTGTGCAAACAGGTACTAAAGCTCTAAAAGCAGGCGTGTGAAGGCGAGGAACGAGAGAATCCCAACTATGCATGTGTACGTCCAGGCGTACCTCTACAGTACATGCTGCACGACTGACTTGATGATCGAAAAGCAGGGCTTCAATCACTACGTTCGACCGAAACCTTATACCAGTCAAGTCGTCGCAGCGTGCATGATTCCATGCGAATTTGTTATTGACCGTTCCTGTCCATGTGGGACCGTGTGTGGCAATCGCTTTCGGTTACAGGGGGAGTGTGTTATATCCACGTTTCAAAAGAAGCCTTGGTGAGTCGTCCTTGTGATCAGCCGCCTGTATTGAGTCAGCGCACATGCATCCTACGTCAGTGGCTACAATGAGATTTACCTCTGACTTTTGTCTGAAGACTTGCATCGGTGTGTCTAGGAAATTTAATGTCACACTTACTGTACTGTACGTGCAATGGACGGGTTATGCCAGCAAATGAGAGTCACAGTTGGCAGGAGAGAATGTTGTATCAATACCGTATTGACGTTGGATGTGGACTCGTGTGCAGAACAATACAGTAGGAAGTTGCGTGAATACAATAGTGCTCCACAAGTGTCCACTGTGTTCAGCAGTCGCATCTCCCTCCCACCTCCTTCCTGCAATTCCAAGCTGCCTCCTGCTGCTGTGAAGTTCACCGACAGCACCTCGAAGCCCACGTTTGTCGGGATTCCGTGAGGATTTTTTCTTATTTTCCCCAGATCAGGAGGGTTAGAATTGATCATGATTCTTGAGACAGTTCATGCTTTGTTACGTCGAGGCCCAACATCCTCTCCAGCATCAGTGTCAGTACCGAACGTACGAACTTCTGGAAAAACGTGATGTGATATCATCACTGGCACGGCCGGATGCAGCGAGTACGAAATGTATTCTGCATTCGACATGTATCCAACGACTGACTGACGAGACCAACTTCTCGATGGTCGTATGATTCGTCTATAGATCAGATGAGCTCGTACCTCATGCTGACCAATTCCTGGCGCCGCGAGCTATCGTAGTCTGCCTGCCTGCCTGCTGCCTGTCTATTTGGCTGTCGTATAAAATGAATCTGGGTTATGCTGATTCAGTTTCCATCATCTTTCCACATCCAGGTCTCATTGTCTCTTCACGCATCGCTTTATGAGCTGCGCTTATAAAGACCGGCTCACGTACTTCCACCAAGAATTTGAGTCCGTTTCAGAATGTCTCTCACTCCCAGTACTGAAAGAGTCACCATGAGACCCCATCGCGTTGCATGTACGCGTACGGCCTGAATGCCAGGACCAGTCCAGAGCCTGCGTATCGAAACGTCGCCAGATTCCAATAACCGTCCAATGACTCTTCCTTCAATGAGTGTTCTGTCTACCATTGTCTCTCATGTCGTCACCGTGATTCCTTCTTCCTTCAGGGAAATCCATAGCTTAGAATCATCAAACATTCGTGAAGTTAGAATGTTACGACATTGGCAGTATATAAAATCTAGTAGAGTTTAACAGTACAGTTTGGGAGATGTATTTGACGTCCTCGTGCGATGCCTTGGAGAAGCCTTTCCGAAATCTCCCTCCTCTTGATTCTCAGCGGAAATAGCTTGCAGGATTCGAGTTCATTAGCGTCTAAATACATTTGTGGTTTGATCATCAAACCTACAGCCGCAAGGACCGTAGGACAGAATTCAGCAATGGGTGAGGCGTTCGTTCGCCGGGCTGGGGAACGAGATTAGCTATCGCAAGAGAAGGTTAGGTTCGCCATCCGATCAGATAGAGCTGCGTGGGCAGTGCGCAGCAGCACCAAGGGTCTGGTCAAAAGACTTATGCATAAATATGGAATGCATAAGTCTTTTGACTCTTGTGTGAGCGGTGCTGTAGTTTCGAGCCTGCCTGTCAATTCTGTCACTGCTGAGGTTGGATTTACAGCTTGAGTTGGCTCTTCAGCTCTTCAGCTGTGACTCAATCCCAAATACAGCAAGTTCGGCACTGGAAGATAAAAGAATCTCGCATCACGACGGCTCGGGACTTGATTCGCTTCGTTCACTTCACGCCGAGGAAGGCGAAGAGGACAAATCTACATTCTCGCAAATAGCTGGAAACTCGATCTTCGAAGAGTATGCACTGCAAGTCTGTAGCGAAATCAGAGAAACGAGGAAGCAGTGGGATGAAATTGGGGCCGGGAGTGGAAAGGACGCTCTCGTGGGCAGGCCACGCAGTTCAGGGCGCACTGGCAGCTCGATCTTGCTCTGCCTCGGATTCGGATTCGGGTCAGTGAATAGCAGCTGCACAATAGAACACAGTGCAGCACACGGCCTTCCAGGAATGTGGACTTTCGAAGTGGGAAAGGAGTGATGACGACGAGCAGGCTTGAGCAGATTCGAGCACTGTGAGCCTCCACTGCTCCACTTCTGTAACTAGCACAGCGAACAGAAACCATCCTCTGCTGTGGATCGAATGGCCTCATGATCTTCATCACCGACTCCGAGTCAGAGGATCCCGGGCCGCATCGAAATCGGATGGTCGTGCCCTCGTGCACTGTTGTCGATGACGTCACGATCCGCTCGCATGCCATGGACATGAAGTGGCGGACAAGCCGGTTCTGATAAACAACTCGACTCTGCTTTCGATTGTCAAGTCCAGCCCCTCTGTAGCCCCCATGTAGTCGTACTTGATGCGCGTGTACAGCCTCCATCGATCGATCGATCGATAGATCCATCAATCAATCAATCAGTCCATCAATCCATCAGTTACTCAACCTCATCCTCATTTGCCCCACCCCCTCCTCCTCCTCCTGGCTGCTGGATGGTCTGGCACTATCGCCACTGCCTCTCGTCCTCTCTTCTCTTCTCTGCCCCTTCTTGTACATCATCTCGCTCCATCATCGAACGACGTCGGAGAAGTCAATCTTTCCTCTTCTTCGATCGATCCTTCGTTCGAATTGGGATTGGATTGGAGTGATTTTCTCAGTCGGTCCGTAAAAAGAGAGAGAGAATGGACGTCGAGAGGTTTACGAGGTGCGAGAGTGGAGCAGGGGAGGAGGGCGTGGAAGACGAGGGCATGGGGCCGATCGATCTGCTGCGCGAGGCGCTGAAGCTGGTGCAGGACCCGTACCACATCGCGACGTTCGCGTGCATTCATATGGTGATTGTGGTGCCGGCGACGGTCATGGTGCTGGTGACGCAGTGGTTCGTGTACGAGGTCGTCCACAAGCTGGTGCTTGAGCCGCCACAGCCCCCGGCTCCGTGGCCCGACATGTGGCTCGTGGCGCTAATCTACGTCGCGCTCTGGGTCGGGGGGCTAGTGCTCGCCGTCAACCTCGACGCTGCCGTCTACTTCACCGTCGGGTGCATGTACTCGGGCAGGAGCGTGACGTTCCGCCAGGTGATCCAAGCCCTGCCGGGCTTATGGAGGCCCCTGTTCCTGACGGCCATCTGGGGGAACGCCTTCTTCGTCGCGCTGGGGCTCTCGCTCTTCGTCGCGGTCAACGTGCTAACCACCTTTGCGTCCATGCTCATACTGCCGGTCCCGGTGTTCTTCGTCCTGACGGTCGCGCTGGGCGCCTTCGTCTTCTTCATCATCAACACGACGCTGCAGCTGGCCTGCGGCGTCACGGTCTTCGAGGGCGTCACGGCGCTCGACGCCTTCGCCCGCGCCCTGGCGCTTGCCAAGAACCAGTGGTCCACCGCGCTGGGCTTGCTCCTGATCGAGGACGTCCCCGGCCTCGTGCTTAGCGCCGCCTTCACCGTCTGCGTGCTCTCGAGCCTCGACGGCGCCTCAAAGCTGCTGCTGGGCTCGCTGCTCGTCGTCCCGGCCTCCTTCTTCCGCACTCTGAGCTCCACCTCCTACGCCCTCTTCTACTTCTCCACCAAGGCCTGCCACCACGAGCCCATCCACTTCCCCGCCCCCTCTCCCGCCTCCCAATTCGAAGCCGGCTATCAGAGCCTCGCTGCTCTCCACGCCTGATCTCCTCCTCCCCAATACCCCCTGCCCTCCTCCACCCGCCATCATCCACATTTTCACCCTCCGCCTCCTCTTTTCTCGTCACCGCAGCACAACAAATCAGAGCAGATCGAACGAGAGCAGAGCAGGAGCATGATTAGAGCAGAGCAGGAGCGGTAGCGGGGCAGGCAAGCAGCAGGTCGATTGTACAGAGATTGATATTACGAGCAGAAGAAGATCACGCGAGGGAGGGAGAAGCCCGCAGATGTATCGACCTTTCGTGCCACCGTTCGAGATGCTGTCCTCCCGAGTAGTACTTTTTTTCTTTTCGTTTCTTTTCTCTTGTTGTGGTTGTCGGTCGTATCTAATTTGGCCCCTTGCAATGAGAAGTAAATGATTTTGTCGACAGATGCTTTCCCCGCTGGATGCGCTCGCCACATTCTCATCCACTTGGTCGAATTCTGGTCTCTCTTTAGCTGCCTCGAAGAACGAGGCCAGCCTCTGGCCTTGACTTCTGGACGTGACGTCGGAAGGTGCTCGTCCACGAGATTACCCCACACACGACACACTCACAATTGACCTTGCAGAAGATGGGAACTGGCTTCACGATTTTGGATTTCAGATTCAGATTCTCGAGCCTCTCAGTCTTGCGTCCCTCTCAGTCTCGCTTGTTTCTTCTTCCTCGAGCCGGATGAGTCATTTGCTCACCGATGAGATCCTCCGGTGCCCTCCCTACTCGAATGATTAGATATCAGAAGATCTATCATGTGAGAGGACCCGAGATGAGACTCGCACCTTTGCACACTTCACTCCTCGACTGCCTTCTCGATTTGTTCCTTTGGATTGTTTGTTTGCTCTTATTTATGTTTAGGGACGTGATCGGTCGTCTACTGACTCGACGATGACTCGGATTGACTCGACCCTTTGCTCCACGTTCCACCAATTCGTTGCAATGTTCCATCCTAGTTTGCCCTTGGTAGCTTCTTCATTGCAGCATCGATATTCTTACGCTCTGGCCGGCCGAAGGCACGAACGACGATCCCACATAAGAGAACTTTACGAGGAGAAAGAAAGGAAACAGTGCAATGTCACGCAGTGCCGGGTTTCTGCATGAGAGTGCTCTTGCATCGTTTGCAGTGCCGCTCTCTGGGACTCTGACATGATTAGAGGAGTGAGATGAGCACCACAATGCATGCATCACACACCCACAGCAGCTCTAGCTGTGATTCGTGGAGCAAGAAAATGGAGGCGGCCACTTCCATTTCAACACCCCCACTGCTCTTACCTTCCTCGATGCTTTTCGTGTGACGACTCGTTTTGTTCCACACCAGAATATGGGATTCGCCCACTCGGCTCGATCAATTTGATCGTGGAAAAAATGTTCATATCAACTTCATACTCTGGAAAGTGTTTGAAGAAAGCTCTCCGCGAGGGTTCTGTACAGAATGCGACCGAGTCCCAAGCCTAGGGCGATTTAATTCTATCAGAATTGGGGTCACAGGAATTTCCTGGAATATTTTCTGTGAAATATAGGAATGTGGTTGTGGAGTTTCATGGTATGATGATGCTAATTGTTCAGTCAATAAAATCGCATGTACATATTGTCTCCGCGATGAAGATTTCAGCATATTAACACGTTATGTTGTTATGTAACAAATGGGACTCGCAATCAAATGATCGTGTGTACGCGGTTGTTTGTGAGCATTTTGTTTCATCTACATGCAACACAAACTTCTTAAAGAGAATTTGGTCATTCAATTCATGTTTCTATTCCTAAAGAACATCCAAAAGCTTTTGAGCTGTAGAATTGGCAAGCGAATCTGCTATGCCACTTTTCTTTTGTAATCACAAGAGTGACATGTCAAGCCTCCATAGCTTCTTCAATCCACACATTTTTTTGCTGCGGCTTTATTGTTGGTTTAGTCTATTGCTACTATTGTTAGTGAGAGTAGGATACTTTAACTAGTAGATTTGGATGATCAAGTTGATGGAGTGTACATATAACATACTAGAAAAAAAGGTAAGAAGACAAAGAATTATAACACAACCACGGCTGGCACGGAGTGGTGAAATTTGGTGTGGTTTAAGTGTTTCACCCGATTATTCTCAAATCGCATAAATATAGTTTAATGACATTTAATGACGTGGTCGGATTTCATGATGTAACAAATTCGTCCGAAAATATACAGAGTACAGAATTCGTCCGAAAATATAGAGTGAATACAGAGAGGCAATGATCGATGAAGTTATTGCATGCTAGGCCACGTGTCAATAATTTAACCATCCCGAAATCTGGTTTTAGTACATTAAACCATCAACCATATGGATTTCACCATGATTTAATGGTTTTATCCACCCCTGAACACAACACATATCATCATAATCTGGTTAGTATATTGCACTCGGTAACTATAAACTAACAACATCCGCTCTCGAGGATAGTACCACAAAATTCTAATGGCAACACATTGGATACTAGCAATTTATACTAACGTATAGAGAACTGCATCGGGTACCCATACCTGAAACCCGAACCGATGGGTATGTATCGGGTTTGGACCAAGCTAGGAACGGTTTGGTTGGGGTCCGGGTTGGACTTTTAGTACGATGGTTTCGAGAGTGTTAGGTTTAAAAATATATTATTAGTAAAACTCAATAAATTGGTCGCTGAGGATTTCTAGACTACTTGCTCAATGCACATAAAAAAGTGATGGATTTTTCCATGTTACGGTTCCACCGACTTTTCTTATCTATTCAGATCCAAGTCGGGTATCATCTCGAATGTGACTTGGATACGGGTTGGTTATCGGGTTTGTCTCTTCGGTTGTGGATCGGGTATGGGTACCATATGTGGGTCGGGTATGGGTACCACAAGCGCACAATCCATGGGCATGAATCGGGTTCGGGTATGATTTTTAGGTGTGATGCAGGTCTCGGCTAAGGTACATCATCGAACATCAAATTTGAACCGGAACTAAAGAGGATGTATTGCACTAAATTGAACATCAAATTTGGACCGAAACTAAAGGGGATGTATTGCACTAAAGGGACTATGACCTCGTAGTAGCAACCCAATGGAAATATGTGGCTCCTAATGACGGAATTGTAACTCAGCATAATTGGATTCTAATCTTATTGAGAGACTGTGTGAATGTCAGATAACCAGCAAACTGTAATAAATTTCCTATGCTTTTCATATTTGTGTCTCGGTAGGAACTTTGTGAGCAACTTTCAGAGTTTCGTTTAGTGGCGGTTAACCGCCAACGTGGCGGTTTCTAATTAAATAAGATCAAATTATGGCGATTTCTAAATAATTATGATGTCTCTCGCCCGCCGCAAGTTAGTATTTCAAGTGAAGGCTGCCGCCACCACGTGGCGGTAGCAAAATTAACTCGGCCAAAGGCTGCGGCCATTGCTGCAACAACCAAATTAATTGCAACCACAGGCTGCCGCCACCTCAGTTATAGCCGAATGTGTTACGAACTTTTGATTTTTTTGTCCACCCTAATCATGTTAAGGCCGCCACGCTAATCATACTATGTCCTTCGGCTCGAGAAAAAGTTTGCAAGATGTGGTCTTGCTTGGCTTGCAATAGAGGAGACGAGTGACTTGATCCGTAGTGACGATGTGAGTGTGTATGAAACATGCCCAAGATCCGATTAGAATGAGCCACATCCTGCCACTTCATTTTAAACAATGGGTGCATTCATCGTTGCTCTGTGGAAGAATTGTACCTGATATAGTTTTCTCCTTTCTGCTCGTTCATCACTTTCTGATTTGGATGAGTCAAGGAGCTACAAACAAACTACAACTCGATCGGAATTAGAAAATGATCGGAGCTTAGATCTTGACATGAAAACCTAGACATCAAAAAATCTTGACGTCGTGACATGCATTGAGCTAGTGTATCGTGAAATTTCCGCATGCAGCGCAGGATTTCCTTACGTTTCTTCTTGGTTGGTTCAGCAAGTATCCCGATTACTTGTTGGTGAAAGCTACGCAAGTTGGTCTGTTTGTGAAATTTAGCCATTAGTTCAGAACGCTCGATCGTAATTCTTTCACTGGCCAAGCAAGTTTGCCTATGCCATTGGTGGATTTGCATCGTATTTGAATGCTAGAGAAGATGCTTTCACTAGCCAAGCAAGTTTGCATGTGCCTAGGGTGGATTTGCATCGTATTTGAATGCTAGAGAAGATGCTAGATGGTACATAATTGTAATCTGTGCTATTTTTGGGGTACATGGCACTTTGGGTTTAGGGTCTAAAACCCTAAACCCACCCTAAACCGTGACGGTAGATTTTTAATGCAATGTGACCAAAACGTCACATGTGGCTGAATTGAAAAAATAAATGAGTATCCAACCGCCATAGCGCGGCAGTTTCAATATTAGTAAAGCTGGGGCAAAACGCCACATGTGGCATTCTGAAAATACACCTAAACGAAACACTGACAACTTTGCGGGTTTTTTATTAGTGTGAATATACTTGAGATCAATTTGCCCCTCTAGCACCCTTTACCCCTTGAAATGGTGTTTGACTTTGACGTGCTTGGTCTTGGCATAGGGCTATTTGATAGCTTAATAGCACTCTAGTTGTCACAAAATAGTAGCAAATCTGCCATGGGCGGTGTCGTTGCATCCCCGAGATCGTGAATTATGATAGAATCAAGCAAGAAAGTTGAATCTTCAGAGAACAAAAAATTCCCAATCCTTGTATTAACTGCTTGAGATACACAGCCTCTTTGATCTCTTTTGACAACGCCTTGTATTCAGCTTCAATTCTGCTATTGAAAACTGTGAACTGTTGCTTGGATGATCAAGATACGAGTTTGTTTGCAAGTTAAAAATATAAGCTCCAATGAATCAACGAGTATTGTGACAACTAAGTTACTATGCATCAGTATAGTCTTGGGTATCCGGTTCTTACTTTTTGTAAAGCAAGAACAAAGTTAAGACTGTCATAGGAGATGTTGATGTATTGTAGTATGTGTTGAATTGCATTCCAATGAAGTTTATGAATAAATCGACTAAAAAGCTCAACAGAACCCAAAATATGAGGACAAGTATGACAGAGAAAAATGAGCTTCCCGACCAAGTGACAATATGTTGAGGTGTCAACAAGTGTCGTTTTGGTGGCGTATTTGTATTTGGTTCAAAAAGTTCAATCGGAAGCGAAATTGATTCAATAAGTGATGCATACTAGTTGCACTTGCTGAGTAAATCCGTAGTGTAGCTGGTTTGATGCATAAATATTCCGCTTGTATTGATATGCACAATGTTGATCCCAAGATACCAAAAGACTAACTAAATTCTTTCGATTGTATCGTAAGCTAAGGACTCTACCTAAATCTTTCATCTTATATCGTAAGCTAAGTTGAGTCTTGATTTCAACGACACTACTTTCAAAAGTTAGAATTAATCTACGACACTACTTTCAAAAATTAGAATTAATTTACGTAGAGTAAAAATATAATGATATTTTTACCTTTATGAAAGAAATATAAGTTGGGCTCGAGCTCACTTCTCATCCATTTGTTGGAGTGAATATGAATGTCAATCTTTTCATACCATTGATAAGGAGATTTTTTAAACCCTTGCAGAGACTGTTTCAGCTTACACATCAAATGATCTCAACCTGGTTCTTCAAAGTCCAAAGGTTGATGCATGTAGATCATCTCTCGTAGCTTTTCATTAAACAAAGCAGTGATAACGTCCAAATGATGCAAAGTTTAACCAAGAGTCACAAACAACGTTATTATTGCATGAAGAGTAGACCAATAGACTACATGAGAAAAAATCTTGTTGTAATCCACTCCTTACTTTTGCTCCAAGCCACGAGCAACAAATATGGCTTTTAGACGTATTCGTGTGGGATTAACCTCATGTTTTGCTTTGTAGATCTAGCGTGAAGTTAGCGGCTTTTTGCCTTAGACAAGATCAATGCGCTTCCAAATAAGATTGGCCAGACGACTATCAAATCACTCTTGCATTGCTTTGTACTAGTCATGTTGAAGCTTTGCTTGGTGAAATGAAATCTGATCATTAATTGTTTTGGTCATCTTAACAACATTGAGTTGGTGAATTGCATAGATGTAATAATTGTCAAAGCGGATTGGTAGTCATATCATTCATAGAAGATTACTTAAACCATCTTTAGTTAGTTAAAACTAAAGTAGAGTTTATTCCAAATGTTGAATTAGACACTTTAACGCACACTAGTCATAGCTACCACGTCAACTATCCGCGCGCTTGTTAGGAAGAAAGTAGATGTGTTAGTTGACAGCCCCACGTCAACAATCCGTGTGCTTGTTAGGTAAAGAGTGAATGTGTTAGTTGATAGCGCCACGTGAGCAATCCCCGTGTTTTTTAGCTTTATCCGTCACGTCATCCATCCACTAGGATTGATATGGATGGTGGAAAGAAGATCTTATCTCCTTGTACTTGTTCATGAGAGCTATAGAAGGGAGAAGACAACTATTGTTGTTATTTCTCAGCTTCAAAGTTTATGATTCTATCTTCGAGTGAATTTCTCTTTAAACCTTAGTGTTATAATGGTATTAGAGCAACCTTTCTCTTTCCTTAAGTGTGAATTACCCCTCATGGAATAGCAAATGCAGTTTTGAAAGTGTACAGAGATTGATAGAAATCATTGATCTGCATGTAGAGAAATGAAAAAAGGAAAAATTGTGGTTTTGCAGATATGGACGTACTTGAAAGAAATCCAATTTTGCAATGATTGATTCATAACATACTCAATATTCACTTTTGTTGCATGAAGAAACATCATTTTTAGATGTACCTTGTGATTTGTAGGGGTGCAAATTTTATGACTAGAATGATGGAGTCGAGAGTAACATAAGGTGAAACACTTGATTAAATGAATACCTTGCTCAACATTTACTCCACTTGAGTTTTGCATTCTTCAAATTTGTTTGGAGCCAAACGATATGGAACTTTGCAAGTTGATGTGCTTCTAGGTATCGCCTCAATCTTGTGATCTAATCGTCTCTTTGGTGAAAATTTTACAAGCAGATCATCTAGAAAAACATCTTTATATTACATAAAAATGTCGTTCAAAGATTCGGGGATGTAAAGTTTGTTAGTGGACCCAAAATCTCTTATAAGTCCAAGAAAACATATATCATCTCTAGAAATGGATGTTTTATCTATCACAAAGAATGATATATTACTTTTATAGAATTTAATTTTATCTCCATAGATCTTTTAACCACTACTTGTAATCACTTTTCTTCTCCAATTTATCTCTTGATTATATTGCTTCATCCATGACATTTCAAAGATGACATCATATCGAGCTAAACGCATTATTCTTCATTCAATGCTCTTCATGTATCTATCTATGGATAATTTTACACTCGTGGTAGTGTTTCTATCACTTAAGTTTTCCTGTTTGCAAATTCAATTTCTTCACTCACGTCTTTCATTAATCTAACTTCATAGCAACACTACTTGATAGAAAATTCTCTGTTGTTCTAGTATCAATAAAAACTTTCACCTTGTATCTTTCCATCAAACCATCAGTGACAATGAGTTGAACTTGCTTCTTACCACTTCTATCAACTTCCAACTATTGTTTTTTCCAACCTCACCTTTTTTTCGCTTTGTAGAATCAATAAGGTCACGAGGCAGATTTACAGTTGATCTTTGTTTCTTGAAACTTCTTCCTCAAACTCTTCATACTCTATTCTCATCATGTTATTGAACGATCGTTGTTGTATGAGCCGTCTTCCTTGTGGTGCCGGTCGAGTTTGGCAAAACTTGACAATATGACCCATTCGTCTATATGTATAGCATTGACGATTATCACGAAACTCTTACTTCTCCTCGAACTATTTCATTATTTGCAAAATCTTCTCTACGTCGAAGACTTTCCAACTTCATTGGTGTTAGGCTAGATGAATTTCAAAAATTGCTTACTAGTTCACCGTGTATGACACCAAAAGCAACCAAAATTCGTTGAATAATTGCAATTGTTTCATTCGTAGTGGATGGGTTGTTTACCATCATGTACTTTCAAATTCGATATTTCAAGCCTCGTTTGAATACGTCTAAGGCTTCTGCCCCACTATTTATTCCATGATAGATAATTGAAGATCACAAAATTTTTCAATGTATTCATGGATAACTCATTTTTACTTCAAATGCCACTATTTCATTCTTGCAATTTGAATGTATTCTACCGTTTGAAAATTTTGCAGAAGTCATTCCATTCACGAAATGGAAACACTTTATTATGAAATCATTCTCTCCCATGTTGTATACCATGTGAGAGAATTATCCGGAAGATAAGATCTCATGAATATTCATGCAATGTAATCAGAAAAACAAAAATGGGATAAATGAATTATCAATACCTTTAACATTCTCATCGCTCTACTATCTTTGTAAGCTTCAACTTTATAGTATTTCCATATTCGAAATAAAAAATTTATATGATTTTTAATGTATTGAAAACTTATCTTCTTTGACTCTACTGCATCAATAGGAATTGGTTTTGGTTGAACTTGGGTAGTTTGAACTGGAAATTTATTTTTCCATCTTTTCTATAGTTTGTTGTTTGGTACGTCTATATATTATCGATTTTCTCAACTCTTTTATCTCTGTCATGATTGCGTTGAGAACTTCATCCATATCGACTGATATTTCCATATTTTTTTCTCATTCACTTTAATACAAAATAAATATAATCACTATATGACTTTTCAACAAAAGAGTCACAAAAATAATAGATGATTCTATCAAAATTCTATACTATTTTTTTCCATAAATTCTCACAAGAAAATTTCTTTATAATCTTTTTTGTTAATATATTATTCTAATCTCTACATAAATGTTGAACCGAACTAGAACGGATAGTTTGCGATTCAAATACATAAAATATTCAGTATATGGTACAATACCAAGTCTCTCCATAAATAGCTTTTGGATAAATATTAATGGCACTCTCAACTCCATCACTCTAGTAATAAATTTTGTATCTCAACAAACCATAAAGTACATTCAAAATTGACATTTTTTTATGCAACAAAAATGAATGTCGAATATGTTAGAAATTGGCCAGTGCGGTAATAGATTCCTATCAAGACAAAAGCACAATTTTCCTTTTGTACATAATCACAATTTTCCATTTTCACATTTCTTTACATGCAGATCAATGAACTCTGCAAATTTTTTATACATTCTCAAAACTTCACTCCACCATCATTCATTTTTTATTTTTGAGAGATAATTTACATTGAATGAAAAAGCAAAATTACTCTGATATAATTATAACATTAAGATTTAAAGAAAAATTCATTTGAAAATAAAAATATAAACTCTGAACATGAAAAATATCAAAAATATTTTTATTCTACTTTATATCAATATCACCAAAAGAATAAAATCTTATTTTTATTATAAATCTCATTTTGATTAAATAGATGATGTGACGAAAAACTCTAACAAACACAAGAATTATTGATGTGATAATTATGATTAGTGCACGTTAAATTACATTAAAATTTAGAATAATTTATATTTATTATATATTATATTTCCAATATTTGATCAAATCTAAAATATATAGTTTGAAATATTGACATGAGAACAAAATTACAAATTATGTAAAATTTTCAACTATTTAAAATACATTGTTAAATGAAGTTGAATACTCATTATTCTTTTCACTACATGAAAATTAATTTCCTTTGTAATTTTAAATTTTATCCAAAAAATTATTTATAATATTAAAAACTTTATTTTTTTTATTTGAACATTAATATAAATTATAAATTTCATTAAATATTTCAAAAAACATTAATAATGTGTGTTGATGGAACTTGACAATCTTCTAACTTGTTCATATTTTAATTATAGAAAATATTTCTATTCAATATTAGATTGAATAATATGTATATATATAATTCATAAAGATATATATTTTTTTAATGTTTAGCTTCACAATATTCATTCAACCCAACAAATGAATTTATTTAGTTTGTTAGTTTATTTTTTTTATTATGAAACTCAAATACACAAAAAATTAGTATATTGTAAAATAAGAAAAAAATTGAAAAATTAATTATCATTAAAAATAATTTTATAATTTAATTTTAAAATCATATTTCGATTTTAAATCTATCAATAAATAAATTTAGAATATTTACATCTATTAAATTTTATTGAAATCAATTTTAAATTAAGTTCTTGAAAACTTTGAAAAGTATGTGAATTATTTATAGTGATGTCAATGTTTATATTTATTTTTACAAAGATAAAGTTTGTGATATATTTTGAAAACTAATGTATTATAATTTGAATGAGATTTATTTGTAACTTGAACACACCATTTAACTTTATTATAAATATAATACTCAAAACTTAAATATCTGAAGATTTAAACTGCAGGATTTTGCTAATGTTACCCATTATCATTAGAGGATTCAAGGAGAGTATAAGAGCCGGCTTTGAGCGCCTAAAATACCCGAAACTAAGAACGTTTGTCCTTGTATCTTTTTGATAAGTATTCAAAGTATAATGAGATCTTGATACTCGTATTGTTATGTGTACAGCCTGGCGTAATTCTTTTCGGATTTACTTGAATGCCAAATGAAACGTAGTGAAGCAGAAATTGACACAAGTTAACCTGGATGAGAATTGTGAAAGACGAATGGGAAGATATATAACTATGCTTCAACTTGAAAAGCCAAAGATTCAAATAACAATACCTAATACCTGGAGCTAAAGGAAAGTCTGGAAATTTAGCAAAAAGTGAGATCGGAGCTTACCCAAGCCAACGGCTGCCAATCGATGTAAAAGAGTTCCAAGTCAACCCCCGGTAGCGCGGCGAAGGGGAATTTCTCTTTGTTGATAGCGCGAGCATTCTTTTTTCATCCCATAAATTCGGAATATCACAATCTCATTGGCAGTCTCCCAGGAAGGTTTGGAGAAAGCTACATTCGCCAACAGGTGACTTATTTGGTCACTCCACATCAGCTATGCTATATTCTCGGCAGGCCCAGAGAAATGATGAGGTACAACGTTGTCCTCGGCTTTTCTCAGAAGAAACTCGTAAATTAGAATGAACCAAACGAAGAGAAGAGAAAGGAGCTCGTGCGGGTTCAGGAGAGGAGACAGAGTCAGACAGTGCGGGCGACAGTTGAGGAGGATAGATAAGGATCATCGACAGCTTCGACAGAGTGAGTGAGTGAGTACGTGAGTGAATGAGAGAGAGAGAGTAGTCGTGCACTTTGGAGAAATGGATGTCCTCAAGCTCTCTTTTCTCAACCGTCAATCGGACCTCGTGGCGGGCCGTCCGTGAAGCTCCACTCATCATCACCTGATGCCTCGTTCGCTGCCAGTTTCAGGTTTCCTCTTTACACCTCAACCTCGAAACTCACAAGTCTAAAGTGCACCTCTCGCTTTCCAAAGGGAAAGGAGACGGACAGCGACCGTGGCCCGAATCCGTCCTTCTTGGTATGCTAGCTGCTAGTAGATGCTTGTGATCGAACTGTCTGCTCTGTCTGGAAAGTTCACCGGTGATCCTGAAAGAGGAACGCTGTCACTGACCACGATTCAGTTCATTTTCGCCTTCTGATCTCGCAAGGCAAGAACGACGTTGTTTGTAGGTGGGTTTGAGATTTGCGAGCGACGCCAAGCGGTGAGGAGAATCTGCAGGGCGGCTGGCCTTTCGCTTGCAGATGTGGGCGATGTCAGTTGCCAGAGCAGCAGCAGGAGTGAAGTGAGACTTTGATGAGAGCAGAGCGGAGCAAAGCAGCCGGAGTTGAATTCTTGTCCTGATCGTGGGCGGGCGGCCGGAGATTGGTGGTGGCTGGCGAGAGGGAGAGTGGGAAACATGGTAGAGGATGAGCTGCCCAAGTGCGCAGCGAATTTCTCGCCTCTGACTCCTCTGACCTTCATAGAGAGGGCAGCAAAAGTATACCCGGACAAGGAGTCGGTCATCTACGGCCGTCGACGATTCACATGGAAGTTGACCATGGAGCGCTGTCGACGCCTTGCATCAGCTCTGGTGGCAAATCGTATCCTTCCAGGACACACGGTGCGTTTGCCTACCCAGCCAGACGAGCACTCCCTGCTTTTCTCAGGTTGCATCCTTAGAAGTGCCTTCAGGGTTCTCTGCCACACTCAATTGTGGCAAGACTCAAGGTTGGAGCGATAATTGGTTCGTTTTCTCGAAGTCCGCAGCTAGAAACTCGGTAGTCTCGTCTGTTGAACTCAATTCCCCAGAGGACTTATCACTTCACTCACAACAAGCAATTTCCAATTTCCATTTCTCCGTGTCTTGTCTTCCGTCCCTAAGTCTCACAAATCCATCGTCAGATCCGATCCGATCGCCACGAGAGGAAGAGACCAAAGATGAGGAAGAACGATGAATCTTTGGGGTTCAATAACAAGCCCGCCGGCTGATCATAATCGCAAGCGGGTGCAATCGGAGGTCTGGGTTGACAAGCCGGAGGATGCAATCCGTGTGCAGGTGGCGGTGGTGGCGCCTAATGTGCCTGCCATGTACGACATCCACTTCGGGGTGCCGATGTCGGGGGCCGTCCTCAACACCATCAACACTCGGCTCGACGCCCGCACCATGGCGGTGCTGCTGCAGCACTCGGCGGCCAAGCTCATCTTCGTCGACACGGAGTTCGTGCCGGTGGTGCGGCAAGCGGTGGAGCTTTGGGCCGCCGAGCAGCCGGGGCTCGAGAGGCCTCCTCTAATTCATGTCAAAGACGAGGAAGATGAGGCCCTCGAGGCACAGCTCCGACGAGGGCTGTTCGAGGAATTGCCCGAGTACGAGGACTTCATCCTGCACGGACAACCGAATTTCGCCACTCGCATGCCCGACGACGAGTGGGACTCCATCTCCATCAACTACACGTCCGGGACGACGTCGCATCCCAAGGGCGTCGTGTACAGCCACCGGGGGGCGTACCTGAACTCGCTGGCCCTGGCCATGGACTGGGGCATGCGAGCCGAGCCCGTGTACCTGTGGACCTTGCCCATGTTCCACGCCAACGGCTGGTGCTTCCCGTGGATCGTGGCCGCCATGGGGGGCACCAACGTCTGCCTGCGGCACGTCGCGGCCAAGCCCATCCACGCCGCCATCAAGGGGAACGGAGTGACGCACATGTGCGGGGCGCCGGTGGTGCTAACGATCATCGCCAACTCGCACGAGTTCGAGGCGCGGCCCGTGGCGCACGAGATCGAGTTCATGACGGCCGCTGCGCCCCCTCCGGCTGCGACTCTGGCCAAGATGGAGGGGCTGGGCTTCCGGATGACGCACGCCTACGGGCTGACGGAGTGCTACGGGCCGGCGCTGTCGTGCGCCTGGAAGGCGGAGTGGGATCGGCTGCCGCTGGAGGAGAGGGCCCGGATCAAGGCTCGCCAGGGGGTCGGCCATCTGGCCCTGCCCGACGCCGAGGTCCTCGATCCCAAGACCCTTACGCCGGTCCGTAGCGACGGAGAAACTCTGGGCGAGGTCATGATCAGGGGCCACGTCGTCATGAAAGGCTACCTCAACAACCCCAAAGCCACCCGCGACGCTTTCCACGGAGGCTGGTTCCACACAGGTACGCACTTTCTCCATCTCCACCTTCTGTACTCGGATTCCGTCAGTCTTGTCGACAAATCGGGAGCTAGAGCTGCGCCGAGACGCTGCTGTCTCTGACATGTCTCGGAGACGTGAATCGAGACTTTGGCTGCTTACTATCAGCGTCGGCTTGAATGTCGTGAAGCTGTCCACCATTTTCGGAAGCTCTGACTCTTGTAAGCTGTCGTTGGTTTCGAGATCTGCTTCGGTGAACTGAGAAGAGTTGTGGTCATGCAGGGGACCTTGGAGTGATGCATCCCGATGGGTACATTGAACTGAAAGATCGTTCGAAAGACATCATAATATCTGGAGGGGAGAATATCAGCAGCATCGAGGTGGAATCCGTTCTCTACCGCCATCCTCAAATTCTCGAGGCAGCCGTTGTTGCTCGTCCGCATGAGTTCTGGGGTGAGACTCCCTGTGCGTTTGTCACACTAAAGTCCAACTCTGGCCCATTGTCGGAGAAGGCAGTGGTCGACTACTGCAGAGAACATTTGCCTCACTACATGATTCCTCGGACTGTGGTGTTCCAAGCTCTACCGAAGACCATCACGGGCAAAGTACAAAAAAATGTACTCAGGGAACGAGCCAAAGCACTGGGACCCAGTACAGCCGTCAGCAAATTGTGAAATCAAGTTCGAATCGTTCTCTCGTTCGAAGCAGTACGTGTAAAGTAAATCGGAATGATTATACAATGGTGAAGTGTCGCCGATTGACCGATATTTCTGAAACGTTCAGCGTCAGAGTGGTTCCGTCATCACGTCCAGAAGACAATTTCCTACGATGGATGTGCACCTAAGGAAAATCATCCATGTGGGCATCTTCCGTGCAGGCTGCTCTTTCCTTCCAGTCGGAGTTTAGCTCCACTTCTTCGGGGCTTCAATTGTAACAGCTACTTCGCCCTCATCCGTATAGATAGATAGCATTTTGAATCATAGATTATCTGATGTAACCCGTACGCTTGGGAAGTGAATAAGATTTGGAAGGTTGTTGGAATAGATGTGTTCCGCAGAATTTGAAAGGAGCCCATATCTCGCCTCTCGTCTGCATCTGCAGATTGTGTAGTATTCTCACATTAGAAAACAAAAATGAGCCCATAGCCCATTAAGAGCTTTTCTCTCATGTACATTGCATTTTCTCTTCTGGAAAAGTAGCTTTGCCATTTCGTACAAATTTGCAAGCTTTCCTGTATGTACAGTTGGCCTAAAATGGCAGTTGAATTTCTCGACTACACACTTAAGGTGGACATAGTGCTGCCGAGATTGTGATAGATCACTTGTTCTTCGATCTTCTCCTTGACAGTGAAAGTCTCGACCTTCCCTTCGGAGGTTCTTCGTCACTCTCACTGTCCAATACTATGACTTCGGTGGCCCCCCAAGCTTTGGCTGGCCTTGGGGGTTTCTTCTTGAGATGCGATCTGTCATCTACTGTCGTGGTCCCGGGTTTAACAGGGCCCGACTCGCCAGTGATGAGTACCATATCGGCGTCAGTACTTCGAGGTGTTGAAAAGTTGCTGAAGTATGCTGAGGAGTATGCAGCACATCTCTGAAGCGGTGCGTTTCCATCAGATGTGGTGGGGCTTGCCGAACTTGCCCGAACAACAGGCGAGGCCGTGAAATATCTGTCTATCCTTCCATTGAAATCTGCTTGGATGACGGTATCCTGGGTCTGCCTGAAAAGTGCAGCTTGCTTCCGGCGCTTAGCGTGAGCTCCGTCAGAATTCTCGTCAGGGATGGCAGATGGAACCGTTTTCTTGGAAGGTATGGGAAGAGATGAAGTGGAGGATGAAGACGTCTGTCTGTCTGTTTCTTCAGATTGTCCATTTTCAAAAACCGGAGTTGAAGTGGCAGCCGCATGATCTTGGGCACGTACTTCCTCATAGCCAAGATTGTGGGTCGGTGGAATTCTCACAGGACATGCGTCTGATACAGCAACGCAGATCCGACTCTTGACGCTCTCTGGATGGAGATAATTAGCCTTCTCTCCATTCGACAGTGCATCGGCGCTTTCACCGCTGGCGTGCTTAACAGCTTTAAACGAAGAAGATGAAAAATACTTGCTTCTTCTTTCCGAGCAGTTCGTTTCCTCTGCAGTCGAAACGGACAATGATGCATGAGATATTGAAGTGACTGTTTCGCTGGGCTTGCTTCCAACGCGGCACCTAGTTTGCTGTTTCGAAGATGCTGGTGGTAAATCTGTTAGAGTCATTATGTTTCGGGCTTCAGGAGACCTCTTGACATTCCCGGGGTCCATGGAGGATGGCCCAGTGGACACAGTGTTCTCAGTGAACAAATTGGATGCGCCTGTTCTTAGACATCCTTCCGCATTCAGAGCTACATGTGAACTTCCCCCGATTTTTGCCGTCATTTTGACTTCATTTTCCGACCCCTTCAACTTTGAGACCTCAGTGGAAATTTCCAAGCTTTGATCGACGTGTCGCGTTCCCACCGTATTGTCGATACATGCTAACGCACGCTTAGATGTTACTGCCACCACGTCCACATCTTCGGTGTTCATAAAGCTTTGTTTCCCTGAATCCTTGGATCCTCTCTCCAGTGATAATCTGGTCCCAAGAAAAGGCTTCGAAGTGCTCGCCGCAGTGCCTGTACCTAGAGTGTTGGTAATTTTGGTCCCATTGACCGTCGAAGTTCTTCTTCCCTGTAAATAAGAATGAGATTCGAATTAGTTCCAGAAAATGCTACTGGTGCAGGGGTTTCAATCTGGTGTCTAAGTGACATAATGGCTGAAGTTCAAAGTCGACGGTCACATTTGTCAGCTGTTATTTCGAACCCACAGCTTTTGATTCCAATCTACTCAACTCGAAAAAACACGCACAAGAGAATGACATTTTAGTTCAGTAGGTAGAAAGCGAAATACCTCGGCTATCAACGTTTTGTGTTGGACATTATCGTTATGCTGTACAGGAGTACTAACATCTCCAACAACAGACTCCTTCTGCAGTGCATACTGCTGAGTCCATTTAACAGCAGTCATGTCGAAAGATCGGCGATTATGCTTGTACTCCGCTGTCTGGATACGAAGTAATCAGATTTTTAGTTCACGCTTGCACCTTAGTCGGCTGATGCATTACAATTGATCAACTAAGAAGCCATGAGCTCTGTGAGCATCTTCAGTTCCGACGAGAAATCCCACGACTACATGGAAAGCTTTTACCAGTCAGACATTGACGTAAGTTTCTCACGAGAGAGCAAGTTACTTACAATGTCTCCCATGAGTCCATCGTCGGGATTAGGTTCGGCCAAAAGTATACCAATGCTGGCGAGTATCGTAGGCATGTTCAAAGAGGGCTTCCAGGCACCCTACACGTCAATGATAAGAACACCCCTCACAGTGAGAATCAGAGTGACAATAAAGAGAAAGAGGATGCTGTATTGAAGCACTTTTGAACCCTGGTCGAGTTTTTAAATTGAAGAGAGACTGTAGACAAGATATCAGCAAGGGAAATTGCAAGCTGTGTTATCCTTGATAACAGATTCGAGGTTATGAATTATCTGATGGCTCAATGCTAGTAAAGAAAGAGTACAACCATACCTTCGGTGGCATGTTGAGGATGTCCAGGCAGATCCGGCCTCCGGTGTCTATGTTTGGATGGTATATCGGAGTTTTGAACCTGACGCTCGGGGGCTCGAATGGATACCTGATGAAAGTTTAAGTTTCAATTCCAAGACGTTATTTATGAGGAACATTCACAACGACAATCCATACTACAGCCTTGAAAATGAACGAGACTTTGAAGCTATCAAGTACATGCCTGTCAGGAACATGAATCTCGAGTTTGAAAAGACCTCCCGCGTAAACTGTTCCATCCGGCCCCTGAATTTCTGCACATACAAGACCGTGCGTTGGAGCAACACAGCTTCTAGAGGGAGTACAGCTCAGGCACCAGACAATCCATTCTCACATACATCGCATTGGTGAACGCAACTCGTACGAACAGGTTTGACTCAATTTCCTGGAGAAATGCTTAATATCAGAGAGAACACAGATTCTTTTCGCGCGTGATTAAGGTAATTTCGGTGAAAATTTCTAGGATTAGATACGTAAGAGGCATTCGGAGACAGAGAAGAGGTACAAGCAGAGGATTGAACTTACGAGCTTCCAAGTGTGACAGAGAATCGTTACAAGGCCAGGCGCAGACACCAGGAGGGGGGTCACTCTGAAGCATTCGCAGTTCCCGCTGGAGCCTCGTGGCCAACCGAGCTGCCTGCATCTTCGTAGCTCTGTCTAGCAGTGCTTATATCTTCAGCACTCTCTCCGACCCAAATTTCCTCGAATTTGTCCAAAGACAACGACCTCTACTGTGTATTTCAACCTGTAATTGTAGCGCAGCACCTATCGTGCAAGCACAATTCCAACTCATAGCAATTGAATGCCGCTTATGTCCGCTAGTTTGCAGCGGACTCATCACTCTCCTGCTGCCCAGTGCCGGACGAAGTTCGAATCTGCCATTTCTCTTGAATTCATAGATTCCGAGTCTACGAGATGAGGGCGGGATTCCGAATCTACAGCACAGATGTACGACGATGGGAACTGCTCATGCCATTTGCAATTGACACAAATCTCTATACTATCATGAGCAAGTCCAACTGACATCAACGAGAAACAGCGAATTACAACCGATTCTTGCCAGGCAAAAAATCCATCGCCACAAATCCCCTCCTCCCTGCTCAGATATAGTTAATCGTCATCCAGCGATTGTACTCTTCACATCGGATAAGAGCGCATCGCACTGCAAACCGATCGACGTGAAAGCGACACGGCGAACTCCATGAGCACAAGAGAAGGGCCCGAAAATCATTGTTCGTCAAGCTGTCACTCGACGCGATGATCACAGTCTCGAAATCGGCGAGCGAGAATCTGGAACTGCACCGCGCGCAGACGCTCGTCGTTGGAATCCGCTCGGCCGGCCGTTCGGTGCCATGATACCATGAAGACGCGGGCCCGCTCCATCGGCAGCGTAGCGGCAACGGCGAGAGTGGTTTGAATCTTCGTTTCCCGCGCATGTTCGTCAGATCGGAGCGTGCTCTTCTAGACTACAGGAACTTGAGTTTGTTTCAAACGTCTCTTGAGAGAGCGACCAATCTAATTTCGGCAATCTCCAGCATCGTGCTGGAAATTGCCGAAATTGTACCAATGACGAGGACTGCTCTTTTATGAACTAGACCCTCGCTATAACCACATTCCTCGTCAGACTAATTTCATATTAGGGCATAGCTAGGTACAATTATGATTCTCTTCAAAAGCTCCACATTGTTGACTATTATCCAATTTATCCATCGCTAATACTCAGGGGATTTTTAAAATGACACAGAAGGTTCATTTGCGTAGACTAAAGGTATTAATTTTGCTTCCTGATACATGTAGGGAGATATATGATTCTCCACAATGAATCAAGGCACGTGTTGACGTGAGTATGCTCTTTCGCTTTTGTTGTTAACTATTGTTTATGTCACTTTCAATATGCAAGATTAATAGCTACTTAAATTAATCATTTAAGTAGTCTTTAAAACACTTTTAGCTCCATGGCTGAACTAACAAGTAAGGGGGTGTAGCCGCCAGAGGACTAGTTTTTGTGTCGTTATCGGCTTTACTTTTCATTAACATTTCATGTGTACGCAGTTCATGTTTTCGACCATTTCACCTATTATTGTTTTGATCGCAGTCGTGCAAGTTGAGTCCTGCAACTATTACTACAACCTTAGTTTTGCACTGGACCACTACGCACTAACACTCCTCGCCAACATTCTTGCCTAAGATAATTTGAAACAAAAAAGTAAAAATACTCCATCAATTACTACTGTAAGCTATCTCATTGACAAATGTTTTGTGTTATTGTTATTAAATGTGTGTTTTGTATTATATTCTCATCGTGTTATCAATTCCTGAACGTGCTTTGTTGGTGAGGAGTGTACAACAATGGTAGATTTGGGTTTCTAATTTGCTTCTTTCTTAGATTTCAGTTTTGACCTCAGTATTGTTGATGAGCACACTATTGATGGATTGAAAAGGAACGTGCACATGCACAGTGGGCTCAACCAAACAGTCAACCAACAACTTTCTTCGTGTTCCTTCGGTTTCTCTGTTTAATTCGGCGGTACCTGGACGACAGGGGAGCGTTCAGATCTGGAGAAAGCAACTCACATTCGGAAAATGGGATGGACTCTGAAGGATTTGAAGGGAGATTCATGTAATAGTTGTTTTCCTCGCGTGAAGTCTTCGATTGGGTAGTCTGATAAAAGAGAATGAACTTGGACTGTGAGCATTACAAATGACGTGTGTACAGGAAAATTATTCTGAAGACTTCCAACACACTGAAGGGCAAACAATACATGCAAACAAATTGTAAGATCATACTTCAACAACTGAGGTTCCCATCGTTCCACTAACTACATGCTTGTGACTGGGTGCAAAGGGTGAAAGGAGCAATCTGACGCATTGCTGAAATGTCATATTGTGAGTTAATGATTGGAGTGGGCATCTGAATCCATCTTTTAGACCACCTGCGGAGATGGTTTGGATCATCAAGTCCGCATGAGACAACTGCCACTGGCATCTGAAACTGGTTCAAACACCAAGTGGCAACTCTACGAATCTAATGGTGTTCCAACAAAGAAACGGCATTGAACAGCCGCCACCTTTCTACGTATAAACCGTCCCTCAGAGAGAAGAAGCTGAGACCAGGCCAAATTTCAGAATATAAAAACGTGGAAGTGTTTGGTGCCGAGCACAAGCTCATTCCCTCTGCTGTTGGATGCCCCATCATGCAGCTTTTCTGAATCAACCTCAGCAGAATTGCCGTGTGACGTTGCCGTATTGTAGTAGAGAAACAAGACTTGATTGCACGCATTCTCCAAGATATAACTCCAACTACACCAAAGAGCCCTTGTCGGCCGGTAAATATAGGATCCCAGGCATTTAAGAAATAAGGTAGTTCAGATTTCCCAGTGAAATGCCGAAATTCATCTTCCTCCTGCATCGCCTTGTGAGAACAGAAGTAAAAAAGAGGTAGGGAGCTCCATATTCGTAGATAGAAAAGATGTCACCACTTCCCATCAATCTCGCTAGCTTGTGAAGGACCGGGCCATAAGACGGCGTACAGTGATTGTCATCGACGATGTGTAGACAGAACATATCTAGCTAAGACATATCTTGATGACATTGCTTCCATGGTTCGGTTGGCACGGAGTGCAAAGTCTACTACACTGGTATGTCGTGCCAAGGACGAAAACAGTTGGCAAGGTCGACTCGCTCAGCCGGCTTAGCATTTCTCCAATTACAAGACGAGGTTTAGATTTCACTCGTGCATTACACCCGTGGAAAAAGCTAAGAGAAATAAACTCCTTTGACACACTCCCAAACGATTCCAAAACCGTGATGACCTGTTTCAAAATTTATCATTCTTTCAATTGATGCGCCCATAATGATTACTAAATATGATCGATACAGGAACGAACATACCTTGAAACTTGTGAATATGATCTTTTCTGCTGATAGCAGATACAAGAAGTCCTCCCAAAAAAGTCGGACTGAGAATGATGCACCATGGCTTTTAACTTGGTGTACAGTTCAGCTTTCAAGAAAAGAGAACTTCCTAGACGAAGGGAGGCTTGTAGCAAGGAGGTTTGAAGAACCAGGATCAACCGCAGAGAAAACATACACTGCTGGAATAGTTACACATTACCTCCAACCCTGCAAATGATAAGATAGTTAGTAAAGTTTTTGATTTCTGACTTCCAAAATTTCTAATCAACCTACAAATTATAATTCATCTCGGGGAATATCAAGTAAGTGAGGGTGTCCTGTTCAACCAGAACTAAAATTGCATTGTTCCTGACTGCGTACCTCTCATATCGTGCAGCGTTATCTCCATCAGATGTCTTGTTACATCAGTAGCAGTGTCTTGCTCATAAGTAAATCCAGCCCTGACTCAGACATTGTTTTGACCTAACAGGCCAGAAAAGTCGAGATCGAGTTCTTCGTCCATATCACTCATGAAGTCTCTAACAACGTTCAATATCCGAGGGAACTCAAAGAATGCTACGCTTTCTGTACCCTGCAAACCCACACGACTGGATCTGTTGTTCCCAGAGAGATTATTACAAGGGCTGCCTCCTATGACCAGGTCAAAGCCCTTGTACTTGTTTAAAAGTCCCATAAGAA
This sequence comes from Marchantia polymorpha subsp. ruderalis, assembly GCA_037833965.1. Taxonomy (NCBI): domain Eukaryota; kingdom Viridiplantae; phylum Streptophyta; class Marchantiopsida; order Marchantiales; family Marchantiaceae; genus Marchantia; species Marchantia polymorpha. The sequence continues at coordinate 342,670 of AP031351.1, forward strand.
CCCTTGAATCGAAAAGCTTCACGTCTGTGTGATCGTGTATCAGATGTCCCTTTTGATCGGTTGACTTCCACCAACTGTCCAGGACACTCCTTGCCTTTTCGTCGATCTCAATACTCACCACGACCTTCAGAATTATACCTAGTTTATGAAGAGCAACTTCAGCTCCTCCTATGCCTGAAAACAAGGACAATACTCTCATACCCTGAGGATAACGAGCCTTCAAAACTGAAAGCTGATAAGCGACCGTATTCACCTGAAAGGAATTTCCTAAGACCTTGATTCTGTCGACAGGGGAATAAAGAACCCGAGTATGGTTCACATCAAATCCCAGACATTTCTCGACTTCCTCAGGGCTGAGAGGAGCTAATTTATTTGGACGTACCCAAACCAGATTCCACTTGCGCGCCCAGTACATAATGTTCTTCTTCTCCTCGTCTAATGGATGTCCTCTCTTCTCACAAGCTTGGAGGTGATCTTTGATTTGCCTCCAAACAAAATCAGTAGCTGACCTTGTGCAAATTGTGTTTAGTTTTACGCGCTTGTCCCAGTCAGGCCAGTACTTGGCAGCACTTCCCATTAGCTCCTGTATTGTCATTGGAGGTTTTGGAAGAATGTCCATTCTTCCTTCCACAGGAAGATTGTGCACATAACCTCTAGGCCTTCTACAAACAGAAAAATTAAGAGCATCCATCAGCTCCGGCTCGATATTAAAAAGGTGTCGCTGGATATTACTCCACTCTCCTGAAGGCATATTCTCCACATTTTCGAAGTAAAAGTAAGGAGGGCGTCCAACATCAGGAGGAAGTGTCCTAGTGATGACAATGTCTCCAGGGAGGCCAAAACCCGTTCGGTTTCTACGGATCAAATCTTCGTTCCGAGATATAGACGACCCGTAAGAAACGCATAACCTCTTGTCCTTCGAAGTTCGCGTATTCTTAATCTTTCCAGTTCTTCGCTTCTTGATAGGAGGAAAGTAATCAAATCCCTCCTTGCCCTGTCGAAAGAACACAAATCGCTGTAATGTTCACACACTCGCACAAAGAACTCAGCTTCGCGACTCAGAGGAAAGCTTGGTATTTACTCGTGTAAGAAATAAGAAAGTCAGTGGGCTGAATGTCAAATGAGAAACGCGAAAACGGATATCCTAGAGGACGGATACCTGAAAATTCACGTTTGGAACAAGTGTACTGCGTGCTTTCAGCTCTTATGTAAAAACGTACGCTATAGCGGGATAGTGTACAATACAGGATACATTATAAACAGGACTGTGGCAATACGCAATGACATATACATACAAATATATCCATCGGTCTCAGTAGACCTATGTCTATAGTAAACACTCAGGAAATTAAGTGAACAAAGCTGGCCTTTACGTACAAGCAAATCATGCAAGACAGAAAAGGCGCACGAGAATTGTTCGAGGTATGAATCCAATAACAGGCAGGCTACTTATGACGAAATTAAAATACTTATCCAGACGAAGAAAAAGGATCCGAGTACTCACGTTCTCCATAGACTCATCATCACTATCCGAGGATGACTTTCCGCTCCTTGCGACAATCAACTGCTAGAATTTACGTACAAGGGTCGGCCAGTGGTTGTGTAATACAGACGTATGACTTCGCAGCAAGCATAATGATTTGGAAAAGACCAGGCTGAATACAACAGACATTCAAAAACAAGAGATAAACGTCAACGATGACTAATGGATACTCAGGCTTCAAGGCAGGCCGAACAGAACTTACTGCATCAAGGTCTTGGTTCTTGTCCTCTTCTCCGAGAGCGTCCAAAAAATCGCAGAGTTCACAGATTGATGCCTGACCTGCAAGTGAATTCACGGATCACTATGCTTGATCAGAATACACACACAGCTCGTTACGGCCAAACTCCAATTCCAAAACCGATGAGAGAGAATGGGGTTATAAGTAGGTGTCTGACACCGCGACACAACTGATTCTAGAACGTGTAAACATATGCACAAGCTCTTTGTGTTCTGTTATTTACCGTAAGTATCAACTGCGCGCCTGCAATTGACATAAGAGTAGCCCATATTAAGGAGTTGATCGAATTTGCTTGAGATGGAGTTATCTTCCACTGGTTCCACCTTGGGAATTATCTAGGTTGTGATACAAACTCAAAATTAGATTTTGTATTATAAAAAGTGTGTAAACCTTAAACCATATATACCATCCATGCAGTCATTGATTAAGCTGAACTGATCACAACAATCAAAGTAGAAACCAGTTACAACGACTAAATCATCTTGAAGGTGTCTACATGTCCGTTCAGACAGCTATGTCCTGTGTTTGCGTACACGTCTACAAAGAAGTGTCAGATGCATGCAGATAGTTTGTCATCAACGCTACATGGTTGATGATAATAAAATTTGCACAATGTTGCAAAAGGACGAGCTATGAAAGAGATTGTACAAGCGTTGAGATGAGAGGCGCTATGGTGGTTCAAGAAAGTAGCAAGTTGGAATCAAAACGAAACTGGTCACCTCGACTTTCTCAGAGGCATCACTTTGAAAAATGTGATCAACGATTTGATCTCCTGTAGCTGCTTCTCCTGAAAAAATGTAGAACTTTATCAGTACGGTAGGTATTTTCAATTACATTATGTGATCTACTTAGCCCTGTACTTATCCACATTGGCATTCTGAGAATGAGAAACGTCGGTGCTTGTAATAGATATTACAAGGTCATAGACCTACCACAAATACCAATCGCCTTGGAAACCTCCACAGCATCAAAACCCATCGCAGTCACTTGTTTAAAAATTTCAAGATCTTGGTGCGGGAGAGAATCCTTTATCACAAGAGCAAGTGCGTTTTCATCGCCCACTTGTCCGTTCCTGTCATCAGGATGGTCCTGGAGACATCCCAGAAACTATTCTTGAGACTGAAGAAAATAATTTCGGGAGTATCTCGATAAAATTTTAGATTGGCAGAAGAGCCCGAAACTGCTCTCATGTATTATTCCAGAAGCAAGGTAAAATATAGCAAAGCACACTATTCGCAGCTGAACACAACTTAGGAGACGGTTATATATTGCTAACCTGGTCCAGGTTCAGATTGTTCAGCCCAGTGACGATATAGTTGGCTAGGCTGCTCACGCTTTCTAATATATTGCCCGTGATACCTGTGCATTAAACCATGTCTAAGTCGAAACAGGAAACATGGCAAGTTTGCCTGATCCACGGAAGAACATACTGATAACTTTGAGATGAATCACAAAAGAGTTGTGAGGAACACCAACCCACATACCAAAGTTAAGACTTCAACCAACCGTGACCACCAAAACCCCATGGAACAAATTAGCCATGCAAAAAAAGGACCTTGTTTTTCTACGCATTTACTGTCTACTGTAAGTGGACTACGGACCCAGATTTGCACAGAACACATTTGAATCCATTCCGCGACAAGAGAAGTAAACCGTCAACGAGAATAATTGAGTAATCTTTGCAAGATAGTATACAGTGAGAGGAGGAGAGATACAGCGAAACACAGATGATAGAGGACTTTGAGAAAGCAGCATATGTATGCATAAGATCTGATGGGGTTCGTACCATGTGCTCTTATAGCTTCTTCGACTTTATCGGGTGTGAAACCCATCTCCACTAAAATCTCCAGCGTGGTATCAGCGTTGCTGACATCCCATCTATCATCCTCTGGTTCGCCATCCTGAGAGGACGAAAATCATCGGAGACAAAGTGAGGAAGACATATTAGCATAGAATAGGTGCAATACGAGGCCCATAAACCACTAGAGGAATGAAGCCAACCAAAAATCTTGCTAATCAAGAGGACTTTGTTTTTCACCTACTTCCCATGAAAGTGTTTTGCTATACATGATAAATTGGACAGTCTTACCTCTTCGACCATTTCGTCCATGAGGGCTTTCCCTTTTCCGTCAATTACTCGGGAGCTGCCGTTTGCTGGCATGAGCACGGGTCTAGGCCGTTCTTCGTCCGGTTCACATATTCGTAAAATAGCTGCTTGAGGGCGGGACGATCTATCGTTCCCTGTTTCTTTGAAACCGTTGCTCCTCACTGCTGTGGGTTCAGAACCTGATGAGGCATCATCCTAGAGGATGGGAAACATAGAATTAAGACACCTAAAGATTTAAAAAAAAAACACCGCTGAATTTGTTAGAAGACTGGCATGTGGCATATAAGGTTCTGTTCCAGCTCACCGAATGGTTGATGATATAATCTGAAAGGAAGCCGGGATCCACGCTCCCTATCAGTCCAGCCATAAAATAAGAACAGTTAGCTTGCTATATGTACTACACAAGCCTAACGGGGACCTGGGATCGGGTGAGGAAATAGAGGGAGCAAGAACTGTTCACTTCAGTGAACTTACCAGAAACACGCATGGCCTCGCTTGCCTTTTCATGAGGGTAGCCAAGCCATAACAACTTCGCAAGAGTTGCATCGGCGTCCCTAAAGTCCTGATTGTATAGGGAACAACGAGATAGAAATAGATTAGAAAGAGGGAAATGGTACTAAAGCCGAAGGCAGAATTTTATTTCAGACCAACCCAACGAGCCGCTAGCTGGCGCAGAAAGAGTTTAGCAACAACGAAGTATGGTGTGTACAGTTTGATTTCTTTCGATTGCACCGCTAGGGGTAGCAGCAGCAGCAGAGCCTGGCGGATGTGAGGGACCAGACAGATGGGGTTGAACACCCACTGAGCTACACATTCCTTTTACCAGATCTGATATGGCTCCAATATCCCCCATGATGTCAGCCGAGGCTCCCACTAGAGGACGCGACCCGAAGTCATCGACTTCAGAGAAGCTGTCACAGGTACCAATAAAATGCCAAAAGTAAGTCGTTAATTGGAAGCCTCCTAAAGCGCACCATAGAGACGATTGAGGTTTACAATTCCGAAATTCATTGAGATATACATTGAAGTGCACATATGGACAGTAACAGACGTCACCATAGTACTTAACCACCTCATAAAGCAAGGTAAAGCGCAGCTTGAATGAGCTCAGACCCCAAATGGTATGTATGAGATACGTAGAGGATTTTGTATGATGTCAGCTGTAAAGAGTAAACTAAAACGGCACACCACCTTATTATCCAGAGAATCCTTCGACATCAACGGAGCAAAATCTTCATGAATTTTGCCCGTCAATGAGTAGATTTCCGAATGAGAAGGTTTGAAGTTAGCGTTCCTTAAATTGATATACTTTAGACAGAACTGAATACGTCGCAAACTCAGGCCCTGTGATGGTGACATGTCATATTTGTGATCTGTTTGTTACATATTCAGGTTTGTATAAAAAAACTTAGTCAAAAAGGTCCTGAACTTGAACACTCACAAGATTTTCACATTTATTCAAACAATTGGAAGAGAAGGCAAAGCAGACATTTGATTCAGAGAGCTGTATGGCTTAGAATGTTTGAAGGTACGGCAAACCAGGTAAGGGACACTGATCCAAGACATGTCGTGAGGTTTACAAGCCATAAATGAAGGGTCAGATAAACAAGAGGATTAAGTCATCGATGTCGATATACCTGCAGAGGCTATAACTTTAGTGAAGGTTACTTACAGAGGGTGCAAAAGACGGCTTAGAATTTTTCCAGCAAGCTAGACAAAAGATAGACGCAATGTTCGTGACAGTGGATTGTGATTATAGAAGAGTAGTCCGCTAGTAGCAAAATGAGATCACCCATCGGTGACAAGTTTTATGACAGAACATCCACACGAAGGAAGTCGGAACTTCCGGACAGCATATACCATTCCCAGAGCTTTGCTCTCCGTAGTGGAGTAAATCCGCTCTGCCGCAATAAGAATCCGGCTCGAAAAATAAGTAGGATGAGCATTGGCCCGCTGATTACGCTGTCCTACTACCGATCCTACAGCTGTAGAGAACGTATTTACATCTGCACTGCAAACACTTCGGGGCAAGGAACTACTCACGTACTTCAGGAGCACCGCAGGCGCATCACGTGGAGGAATGTGGTATTCGACACAGAAGAGTCTGACACAAGTCGCCCGGCAGCAATGATTCACCAATTGGATGAACCTGGCGGCGAAGAACCAAAAAGAATTTGAACTGACTTCGCGGCAGAGCAGCTCCACTCAAAGAAGATACGAAGGCTGCGGCAGGCAGTGAAACGCAATCGAAGGTAAGGACATGAGCCACTTCTCTCAGAGTTATGCGCATGAGGACGTTCGGCGAAAGAGCACGCCGGAAAGACAGAGACACCTTCCAAAACAAGCCACAAGCTACGGCGAAGAGAATTGAGAAGGCAAGAAGAATGCAAGCGACCTCGCCCGCTTTATCCCGAGAAGCAGCAGCGACCACCGCCTGCGCCTCCGCCGATCAAATACTCAGAAACGCCACTCTAACAAACAATGTCTTCCTCGTCGAGAATGATTCACTCGCAGGTCCACCTGCAGGGCTCCACCAACGCCACGCCACTCCACTCCAACGACGAGCGCCACAACCACCAACCTGCGAAAAACTCAGCGATGAAACCAGGCAACGAGGCGCACTACTACTCTCCCTCCACCAACTCCAAGCGGTCGGGCAACTGCAGGTTGATAGGCAGACGGCAACGAACGCGAGCCAGCGAACCAACGAACTCCCGTCTGCACAGAAATTCGAGAGTGCGGACGAGAGCTTCTTCACGAAGAAGCTAGCCAATCGATCTCTCTCTCCCTCTCTCTCTCTCTCTCTCACGAGCAATAACGAAAAGTCTTCCGAGTCGAAGAACGACGGTCCTCGTCCAAGTCGTCGTCGCGGTCGCGGGAAATGCCTCGCAACGGAATTGACGTAAAGAAACGCATGGACCCGTAGGAATTACCAGTTACCAGTCGCAGCGCCCTGTGCCCCGTGCGGGACAGGAGGAGGATCCACAGTCGGAGACGGACAGGATTCGAAGATTCCTTCACCCAGGCTACAAGTGGAAAAGGCCGGTGACGAGAGCAGCCCGACTGACCATTGGCAGGCTTTGGCGGACAGCTCGCGACAAGGCCTGCTTTGTCCAGCTGGACTCCTCGTCTACGTCATGTGCCACGCAACTTGCCGGTCGCCCCGAGAGCGTGCTTCTCGAAATCAGTTCGGTCCCCATTATCTCTCCCGTTTCCCTTTATTACCGTCGGGCACTTTCCTACGACACGTCAGCTTCTCCCGAGTAACTACTCTGCGTATATGGCGAGGTTCGATGCCATGTCACACATGTCATCTGAAAGTACGTTACAAAGAGTTATCCTCTCTCTCGAGCAATACTTTTTCATTTTTGTTCACATCTAACCCCAAATTAAAGTTTATACCATAAGATAGAATAGGATTACTGTACATCTACATCATAGCAATAACCGTAAATGTTATACATAACATATGACATACCTTTATAGAATAACTTGATGTCAATACGCTAGCCCATCAATCACGTCATGACCTATGTGGTAATGAAATTGATAGTTTGACAATCACATGCAAGGCAGATTCATCAACCAGAGCCAATTGTGTCATTAAAATTTTTTAGTATAAGCCCAACGACACTTCAAGTTGAGATCGCGGAAGAACGATCGTGATCGTCATACTCAGTTTCGAAAGTAAAGATTTGCAGCTTGTAACTATCTCAAAAATTTACCAATGCAAACACCTGAATTATTTTAAGTAGAAATCGGTTTAGCTTCACATTAATGTTTGGGAAGTCTAGTTATCTCTCATTTAGGTCTAATTATGACTCAGCCTATTCTCTAATTGGTAAAAGATCCTATTTTAGAAGTAATTGTTACTCACACATGAACCATACAACCTTGCATCGACCAATAAGAAAATAGCCTCTAGTTGAGTGGGTGCTAATTAGTACCAAGTGAGTGATAACTAGCCGGTCCCTAATCTTTTTATTTATAAGGAAAATAAGAAGTAATGATTAAAATATATTTTCAAAAATTGTGCACAGATTTAAGTGTATTTTATAACAAGCACACTTGTGTTGTTGGAGCAACACAAATGTTTTGACAAGTTTTGATACAATGATAAATCTAGTTGATGCAAAATGTTCATGTCATTACAAAAGTTCAAGTTTTCCAAAAAAATTCTAGCATTATGGTCAATTTGAAGTTGGATATGATTGCTATTAATGCTTAATTTTTTGATTTTAAGTTCTACAATTTAAATGAAATGATTGTAGGCAATAATAAAATCTGTTAATAAAATACAAAACAAATGCATTGCTTAAATTATTTTGTAACTCAAAGCAGAATTTGATAAAAACAAATTTCAAAAGAATGCGCTAATTCTACAAATTTGATGTCGCGACATTCTTAAATCAAAAGTAGAAGTGATAGTATCTTTAAATCTTATGGAGTGATTCTATGATATGAAGTTTTTTGCGATGATAGAAAATTTAACAAAATTTCAAAACTATATATGAGATGATCATGGATGTATAATGTTGAAATTGAAAATTTCGGAATTTAAAAAAGTGATGATGTTTAAAAAAAACTTTGTTATTTTTTTGGCTATAATCAAAAGTCCGCATAAGTCTCAAGAGAGTACAAAGAAAAGGAAAACGTGAGATTCATGAATAGGAAAAGACAACATCACACACAAAAGTTTTGAATTATGAGACTTTAAAATCATAACCCTAACCTAAATCTATAATACTAAATCCATCCTAACTCTAAAATGCTATATTTAGAATACTTTTCGCTCACAAGTCAATATTACAACAAAACTTGCGTAATAATCTCACAGAAAGAATGTCTCTCGAAAGAATAAAGAAACATCAAACTATTTGAAGTCGAGTTGTTTCTTTAAATTTATATGTTAAAAAAATTTCACATTATGCAAGAAATAAGAGATTTCTCACATTTAACAAGTCATTGGTATAAAAATAGATGATACTATAGATAGATTGATGTTTGAAAGCTTTAATTGTATCCATGCTTACAAATTATTCATTTGTTGTAAATGACATTGAATGAATCATTTGACATCACAAAATACATGTTTAAAATCCTAAGCGTTAGCGTAATTATTTCAAAAAAATTGTATATAAAATAATTATATTTATAGTTTGTATATTTTATTGTTTATTATTATTCAAGATTTATTTATGGATATTATCAAATTTGACATCTCTAGTGATATAAATTTTTAGTGATTTTAGATGATTTTTTGAAATTATATCAAATTTAGTTGAATAATAGCATTAAATTGATGGATATTTCTTAAGTATTTGAGTATTTCTCATGTTTTATGTGAACTATCATTATTTTTTACTTCTTTTTTTAACCACTTTTTTTTATTAATACTTGGAATACTCAAGTATGTTAAGTGTGTCATTTATAGTTAAACTTGATCTTTGAATGAAAGAATTTATATATTCCTAAATGCGTAAGATTTTACAAACAACTTGATTGTATGTTATGATTTAAGATTTAAGATTTGTAAATTGTTAGCATTTTAATCATATATATATATATATACACACATACATACATACATATACATACATACGGCAATGTTAAAATGACAATAGATACGTCACCTGTCAAAAAAAAATAAAAATTTAAAGTTGGGAGGATGGGGAGGGGCTTCATAATGAGCTTGCAAGAAGGCTAGTCAATCCTTTGTTGCACGGCAATGGCCGCGTTGATGGAAGTATCATCTTTGACTATGTTTTTTGCACATGAAGGAGGAGTATCCAAAAACACGCTCGCAGCTAATACTTGAGCTTGTGTGTGAAAAAAATTTGTTTTGAAAGGTCATGTGATCGCAAGACACGTCTCTGGTCTCAATGTGGTAGTTTTAACAATTTGTGAAATCGTTTTAACATTTCCTTCTATATATATATGTTGCTATTGCTTTATGGTTTCAATTAAAACTTGTTGTTGTATGATGCCAAAGTTGTTACATATGTGTGATATGTTATTTTATATCTATCTGTGAAATAAAATTAAATTAATTTAATAATAAATTCGTGAATAATGAATATAAGTGATAATTATACTTTCATCATGTACGCAAAAAGTAATTATATTTTTATTCATTAAAACTTATAATGTTATACAAAAATCTGATACATAGTATGACTATACTTTATATGAAAATTAAGTTTGCATTGATGTATGATTTATTATAATGTAAAAAATATGTAAAGATTAGGTATAAAGCTCAATATTTATTTCCAAAGAACATATCCTTTATATCACATGTAATTTGTGATGTCGCAATATAATTTTCTACACGTGATTTCAAGAATCTCATTGTTGATCTAAACATTATAGGGCTTGCATTCTTTTGAATGTAGTGAAAATTATCTTATTAAAGATTTATGAAATCAGAAAAAAAAATTTGACACACACAATCATCTTTGTGTTTTACAATTAACATGAATTTGAACAGATTCTTGAATGTTTTAAACTTTAAGAATTATAATGCTCTTACATTTGAAACATGATTAAAATTCAACATAGCTTATCTTTGTAATTTAAAATTATAATGAATTTGAATGTGTTCAAACTCAGTTTAAAGGTTTGGTGTTACAATGCTTATTGCATTGAAAACATTATCCTTTTTCAACAAAAGTATAACTTTCGTGATGCATTTGATAGTATTTGCTAATCACACAATTTTAAATATAGTAGATATAACTTGCTATGATACCTAGATTTTAATTAGTAGTAAACACAAAATCTTGTGTATGTATATGACTATTTGTATATTGTGATTTTTGATGCAAAATCATATATGTTGTCATGTGTATTTGCACCATACTATTTCAAATTTTGTTCATAGTAAATATATTTTCAAGTATTCGGCATTTAATTATATTAGTTTGAATCAGATGTGTTATTAATTTACAAATCATCTATAAAGTACTCCGGTTCAGAAATAGAGCTTGAATCAAAATTCCTGAGAGTTCACTATGTGAATCTAATTCCTTCAGCAGGAGAATATCTGTAAACCTTTAATCTTGTCACAAAAAATGAATTTAGGTAGAATAAATTCTATTTTTGTACGCACATATTTTGTTTCCATATCAATATATCAAACATATTCTGTTTCAAAACAATTTTTCGTAATTATATTAATATAAAATATACTTGATGCATAGTGACATGCATGTTCAAAACTATCACTCTAAAATTAGATATAATTTTTCGTTTTATTTCTATTCATATATTAATTGGTTGGAAGGGGATTCTTTAGATGTGATATGAATTAACAATTGATCAAGCTCTACGTTATCTTAATATAATATCTACTTCGTGAGATATTTTCATACCGATAAGAGCAGATTCATAAACAAGTTATATCTTTGACAACAAGATAGACACTTAGTCATTTGATTCACGTCGATCAGACTGAACCCAGGATGGCTCGGCAGCGTTGGCTTCGTTATAAACTGCCACCCGTGATAAGCTGACATCGCTGACTGTGAGGAGGCGCGCATCTAGTCATTCCTCGGGGAGTGGTGTGGATGGCGCGGAGGCGGCCTAGTTGCAAAACGGCTGTATTCAAATACTCTTCCCGCGTCTGGCAAACTCTCCTTCTGCATTTTGCGCTACGCCGTCTTTTCTCCGCGATTTGATTTCTGTGTGACTCTCTTGTGCGACTCTCTCTTTCTCTCTCTCTCGATCGACAATGGCGGGCCCAAGGAAGAGGTCCAATGAAGCATTGAATCCAAAATCTGCCAACCACGGAATACCTTCAGGTCTCGAAAAGGAAGGTCGGGCCGACATTTCTGAGTTTGAAGTATATCCAGAACTCAAGAGGTCAGTAAAATCGTGAGGTTGGTTTTCTTAAGGTAACACAAGTGACGAAGAAAAACTGAGGTGGTTGTGAATGGTAAAATGTGCAAAAGAATAACTTTAGGGACCACAGTCACTAAAGAAACTACATCAACAAATGAAGGTTGTCACAATCTTGTGTAATAAAATCGAATTAATGCATAACTTTCAATGAAAGGCCCAGTCATCTTGATCTTGAGGCAATAAAATCGGCTTTATTTATGTAACATGTCTTGTGTCCATGGCCATAACAAAGGTTGTATATCTATTAAGCTAAACCATTTGAAGTTCTCATGTTCCAATGAAATAGACCATCCTTTTGCTGATACGATGATCTAATTACTTATGATTCTGACTTCCTCAATACCTGAATGGAGCAGTGATATCGATAACATTCTCGCAGCTCTACAACAAGTTCAACAAAGGACCATTTCAGATGGACAGAAGAAGAGCGAAGAGTTACTTGACAGGTCCCGAAACGAATTCTCTTACAACTATTAGACTTTCATCGATTAATACCATTATGGTGACCGAGCGCGATTATTTTTCCTGATTGAGAGCTAGAATCTAGTAATGGTATTCAGCTACGTGAAACAAAAATTCTGAATCCAACGTCTCCAAAACACGAAGATGCTTACACCATTTTACTTATGCTTTCGCAGTACCGCAGGTGAGATCATGTCCATGATACAGCAAGCGAAGGAAAACATGGAAACTGAAAGGTATGATGCATGGGCTGTAACTAAATTGCATTTAGGTATGTTTGAAGATAATACTAGTGGCAAAAGAGTAGCTTCTGGCTCATAGCATCATCATGTCTTAGGGATAATAACTAAGTCTATGCTTCCATCATCCACGAACGTAAGCATGCTTGTAAAATCACAGCTTGGATATTGACACTTTCAACTACTACTGCGCTCCGCTTACAGGGAAACTCTTTCAAAACAGACCTCAAAACTTTGCAAGGAAGTAAGTTACTCAAGAGTTGGAGCAATTGGGAGTCTTGCTTGGCAAATGTCGTTGTAGTTCTGAGTACCTTGACATTCTTCTCTGTAAGATAGTCCTCCACAATTACTTGAGTAAAAATACTTCGCAGCCATTTTGGTGCATTGGCATAACTGCCGGAAACAGATATAGCTTTGATGATGTGTATTTTTTTAAGGGAGTCAAAGCTTCTTATTCCTGGTCAATTGACATTGAAATCATACTTTCCACTCCCTTATTCGCCTATTGTTTGCCATGAAAATATTTTACTTATGACCGTGAGCTGCCGAAACGCAGTATGATGCAGCCTTGAAAGCTGAAGCTACCAAGTATAAGGCAGCGTATGCAGCTTTCTGTGAGGCAAAAGACTCACATTTACAAGCTTACGAAGGTATTCTTCCCTGCAATTTGAGTTCCAATTTACTAGTACGTACTATTTCAGGATTTGCAAGCAAATAACTCGGCTCACATATTGTTGAAGTGACCTTGGCTTGAACTTCGGATATCTGACGAGATAGCTATTGTAAGGCCCAGCATTGAAGATTTTGTTTCATTAAACAGTTTTTGTTGCATTCCCGCAGTCTCCTTCATCTAAAGAACATGGTCCCAAATCTACATGCTACTTGAATCGCACTATCAGTTCGTCAGCGACTGAAGTTTTTTTTTGCCTGTGTTGTAGACATCTTTGCAAAATTCGAAGATTGTAAAGAACAGCTTCTGAGTAAATTTGATCAACTACGTGAGTTGTCTCTCCTACCTGACCACAATTGGATGATATAAGCAATTATGCTTCACGATGGAAACTTGAGGATAGAGGTTCCTTTATCAAAGATACGGTGTGTTGATTCAAGTGGAGAATTCATACCGGATAAATATAATCAGCCTAATGGCTACAATAAATATACGTGCACTTTGATTTCATTCAGATAGATGCACTCCTCTCACGGTGCTCTACCTTTCTAAATCATAAGCCTTCACAGACCTGAAAAAATTCTCTTGCTGCAGGAAAGAAGGAGAAAGGCGCTTATGCTAATCTACAGCAGATCTGCACACAAAAATTCGATCAAGCGGAACAATCGATTAAAAAAATGAAGCAGGTCAGTTTCTCGCCTTCAGTACCAATTTATATAGATTATAAATTTGATTCAGTACCAATTTATCGTTTGCCTATACTTGATTGACCTCAAAATCTGCTTTGTTACAACGTATCCGTGGTTCTTGGACAATATTTGAGTTTGTGGGTCCCGTTCGACGCAGGAAGAGAGATCCTTTCAAATGCTGAAAAAGTCCCTGGGGACTATCTTAGTAGGTAGTTCTGATGATGAAGCCGATGATACTGTATACGGTTGAAACCTGGCTCGGGTACAACGTCCTTATATGCCGAATATTAGCTACAACAGAGGACAGAGTTTCGATCCAGAAAGTGAAAACGAACTGGTGGCTAAGTCTTTCATAAATTTACAATTCTGTAAAGATCTACATCATACCAGTTATCATTCCCTACTGAGACTAGGAGTGATGAACATGTGTGAAGAAATGATGAAATGCAGAAGTCTGCACCAGCATTGCAAACTCTTGTCTTCTCTTGTTTCTCCCATTCTTCCATCTCCAATTTTGCAAAAAAACAAAGCATTTACCAATACAAACAGAAAGTCCTGTGTACATACCATGCATACTTACGATGACAAATTTTCTCGATGTAGAATTAATGATAAGTTCGACTACTCTTTGACTCGCCAGTTGTACCCTTCTATTCTCTTGAAAAAGAAGCTGATCCTTCCAATTATTGAAAAAATCTTTGAAAAGTTGATCAAACAAAAGCATCTTTTCCCCTTTAGATATTTTCCTAACATTGACTTGCAATAGTTCTTTCTCACTGCCAGACTTTTGAGCGTTCTCACTGACAAGACACCAATTTTTTCAAGTACAGTATCGGGCATAATGTATATTGTGATCTCATTCTTTTGACCTCTAAAAACTCTTCCTTCATCAGGTGACTCGTCAAGGTTCCACTTCATCTCAAATCGTGTGGAGTGATCACAATACCCCGACCAGTCAAATAAATGTTAAGGGATAAGAGAAGTAGTGTGGTTGATATATAGCAGAAATTAATCAACACATGTGAGCTTGAATATGGTTCCATGCAATGCAATGTGAAGTAAAATTGATTATTGTAACTTACGAGTTTGTCGTTAGCAGAACTTATACACATGAGCTCATCTGAGCTTGGCAATTCATCGTCCGTGATACCACTAAAGTTGAAGTTTATCCTGAAGCTACTCATCTACAATCTTGCTGGATTTGATAGAAATCGGCTTCCCTTCTAGTTGGAGCATTAAACTTCCTAAAACTTCCATCATACACTTCTCAAAATCTTCTTGACTAATACTCTCCCCGTCGTCCAAGTTGAATTTTTCAAATATTTGTTGTAGCACATCATCGACCTGTCCACAGTATAGTCCATGAATCCATCAGATATGTTCAATGGGGTTATGTTCAAACACACAGAAAACTACATCTCGATCTAAATTGCAAGAAGTTCAAAGCTCGCCTGCATGGATGCTACTCCAGGTAAGTAAATTTCTTTTGAATTAGATAATGTTTCAATTTTCAGTAAATTAAGCTAATGAATGTACTTGCTGTAATTGATGCACAAAAGGTGAATTGGATCAAAAAGGTCTTGAAACACGGATGGTCGAAGGACATAATTTAGAATCTAATATTTCGTACCTCTTCCACAGAACCAACAGGAGGCAGTCCGGCCGCTGGTCCCATTTCATCGACACCAATACGCAAGTAATCTTTTGAAGCCTTATAACGGTTGTCTTTGGGCATTCGCCTCCAAGTCTCATCCAAAGCCTAGAAACGAGCCATTCAACAGCATGGGAAGTACGAGAATCAGATAAAATTCTTTGAACTGCCTGGATTGTCATGAAGTTTCCAAACAGAAGGTTTACCCGAGCATCCATTGCTGTGATCAGTCTATATTTACCTTGCGCAACTCTTCTTCATTTTTTAGTAGCTTTTTGATGCTCTCCCCGTCATACAGCTTCTCGCTGTGTGCTACTTTCATGGGATGTGTTTTCAGCCCATCAGCCATGCTCAGAAGGAACTTTCGAAGAGTGTCCACAAACTGCATTTGATCCAAATTCTTCCGGGAATCCACTCGAGCTGCTCGGAGTGCATAATGTACCAACCCCCTTATCTGGATGCATTGGACCGAGAATCAGCACTGTTCAGTGCAATTCTTAACAAGTTACAGCAACTTCTGCTTCCACTTAACATTTCAATGGCAGTGATGCTATTCTTCTGTTTTCGAATCCATAATCCCACAGATACGTCTATTGTAACCGTAGGTTTGTAGATTAAGGCTGTACGAAGCTTTGAATAGATCAGATAAAGAGTACAATTACGCACAAAGGGCGCTAAGATCTGTACAAACAACTTCATAATGAGTAGCTTAAAAGAAAATGGGAGGAGATAATTGCGTCCTGCTCGATGTCAAAACGTAATTTGTTCTATCATCACTTATAGTTTGCTACCAGACTGAACCAGCCATTCTTGATTTTCATTGTTTCATTTCATTTTAATCGGCCATTCGAAAAACAAACGGAACGAAGCTTCAAGAATGTATCCAAGACCAAACTTTCATGAGCACCATCACAGTGGCCAAGACTGAATGATGAGCATAGCATTCACTCAGTCAAACTCTCCTCGTCTCTAAATTTGACCGTATATTGAGAACTCTCTCCTTGTTTGCATGCGCAAAAGTTTTCGCTTATCCAGACATGAATAGCAAGCTCTCGAAGAAGGGAGGCTCCACGTTCAATGTTTAGATTTGTCCGAACGCAGATTCACAGACAGCACAGAACACAATCTAACTTTTGTGGGTTGTTTGTTGTTTAGCGGTACCTTGGGATCATCAGCCGGCGGCATGCCTTTGATGACGGATATTGAAGGTAATGCGTCAAGCAAGCGGCTAGCTGGCAATCGTCCATCCTGCTTGACATCAAGTCGAGTGAACACCGATAGTGCCTCAACCTCGTATTGTGGTGAACTAGCATACTCCCGCAACCTTGTGCCATCAAACTGGATGACAGAAATTGGATCTCTTTCCAGCCCATCCGCTAAACCCAGCAAGATGTCCTTCAACACCCTCCCGAAGACATCCTTGCTCACAGCCGCTCCTTTGCTAAATTCTGAAAAGACCTGTACGCAAACAAGGCATCCAGCGCTGATTAAAATGATGTCAATGACTAAAGCATTGAACCCGATACTAGCCAGCAACAGAAAAGGCTGGAAATGCCGAGATGAGTTTTGAGTACGCAGGTTTTGTACTTTTCTATTAAACATGTTCCTAAGAACGCTGTCGGTGGTTTCGCTCCCGTTTGTTTCAAAAGGAGAAGGAAAGCTAGAATCAGCTGTCGGTGGTTTCGCTCCCGTTTGTTTCAAAAGGAGAAGGAAATCTAGAATCAACTGTGCGAGAACCTCTCTCTTATGATCTATCTGACATTGTTAAATTCGTATGCATGCATCAGGTCACTTCACAAGATGAATAGTCATGATGTCCAGCACACAATCTCTCCAGCAACAGGTCAGTCCATCATTTCTTTCTCAATCTTTTCTTGTTTTGTTGCACCGTCGATGTAGTGGAAGTTGCAATATGCTTCTAGCCTTTCAACCTTCTAGAAAGATCAGATACACATGTGCATGAGAAGAAGCTCACGAGTTAGCTCCAACCATGCCACTTCCAGCCACCGACTTACAAAATATTACAATAGGCACTACGATGATGATGATGAAGATGATGATGTCCACTTGACAGGGAACGTATCAGACCTCCTGGTAAATGTGGTCCGTCTCAGCAGACGATCCTATCGGGGGCAATCCAAGTGCATCGCCAAGACTCTGAACCATAGGCTTTAGCTCGCTCTGAGTAAGTGAGCCGTCATGGTCGGTGTCCAGTGCGTTAAACTTCGTGTCAACGTAGGCATTGAAGGTTCTGTCGCTCTCAACAAAATTTTTAATTCTCGAGCCATCCATTCCTGTCATCGCCATCTCTCTCTCTCTTTCTCTCTCTCACTCGTGTGTGTGTGTTCCTCTCTCTCTCTCTCTCTCTCGTGTGTGTGTGTTCGTGAATTGTAAGTCCCGGACGATGTTCAGTTGCTCCTTTTTCAATAGGATCTGGTTACTACGTACATGCTATTGAAAGACTTACTAAAATTGAAAGTAGCATGCAGATCCGGAGTCTGTATGCTGGGAAGAGGGGAACTGGTCTGGGTTGAGCTCCTGGAAGCTGTCCTAAATATATGAATGTCGGTCCGTCTATGGGGAGTGTTGGTCTATATGTATGTGGTTGACTGTTTACAAGGAGGGATAGAGAACAATTGATTCGTTGTTGTCTAAAACGGCCATACGTGTCCTACAGAAACATCGTTCCCCAGCGCCATGTGCTACGTGATATGCTGCGATTCTCTCGACTAAGAAGACATGCAATCGTACAGGTCCACGCGCGATCACAGTCAGAGAGACCAGGGCGAGTTGCTGTAGAGACATGGAAATTACAGCCATCATCAGCAGCAGATACCAACGTACGCCATCCACCTATGGGCCGTCACTTCTGGCTTCCACTCGAGTTTCTGATATTTGTTTATGAGAGACATTTTATTTGGTGACCAGCGTACTGCATTTGCACTCTCAGCGCTTTCGATTGTCCACCCCCACCACCATCCCCAAACCACAGGTAAAGTATTCTGCAGCTTGAGAACAAGAAAAGAGACAAAACTTGATCCTCGACCAGCTCTTTTAAAGCAGAATTTGTTGAACTTAAAACATGGCGCTATTTGCGAAAAGTGCTTTATTGTGCTTGACATGCCTCGGAGTTCCTCCCTTGCGTAAAACCTACTGCTTCTCTAGTTGTTGGAAGGCATCATCTGGTCCTTAAGTAACAACATCACCATTAAGGCCTTTTCAAAAAAGGAGCTTTGTCAGTGTTGAAGTTTTCTTCCCTTGCTCATGTTTCTATCACGGCGACTTGCCGATATGCTCCACATGGCCAGGATAGCAAGATTCGTGTCTCGTGTCGAGCTGCGGTATGGCCACTCATGGACCTCATCATACAGACTTGAGTTGGCTCGAATAGTTCGCCTGTCGTATGCTGGTCGACCCCCTTCTTGAAGTTGGTGGAGTGGGAGTTGCTCGAATAGTACCTTCTCTGCTATTCCACACTCCACTCTCCCATCCCAGTCCCGGACTTTAATTTACTTCACGTTCATCTGACAAGGTAAATGTCCTCTTGTCTCTACAGGTCAAGATCTTTTATCCCACATCCCAAGCGTGCAGGTTCCATGGCCAATGATCGAGCTAAATTATTAGTTCATACTCTCCTCTACAGATCTTTCTCTGCGAAAGTGGACCCAAACTGTCACAAGATCGATTTCTGTGCTACCCAAAGACAGTAGAGTCTTGCATGAAATCCTGTTTAAAACCTCAGATCCTCGCCATGAAAGCCTACGGGCAGCCTGTCTACTTGATAAATATCACTGACGTCAGACAAATATCATTCAGTGTCTGATCTGGTTCTCAGTATTTCCAATTTATTATTTCGACCTCTAAGACGTGAATGAATAGGATATGGTAGCACCTTGACGGCAGCGGCAGCAGCTGCAGGAGTATAACTAGGAGTACAATGTCATGTCATACTCGACGAACAAGTATGACATGGTATCCCTCGGTGAACAAGACAAGATCAAGATAAGAGCTCATTACATTTGCTTCCTTGGGCTTCTAGCCTTGACAAATTCCAAGTCTCCGACGCTGTTCCAGTTCCTCCACATTCTCTTACATTCTTCATGCGTTTATTGCCTTCCGTCTTCAGTCTTTAGTCTTCACCTGGAAGTACGGTACAGTAAGGACTCTAGTGGGTATTGCTACTGCAGACACGTGCTTCCGTGATTTTATCTTTACTTTCCTTTATCACAACTCTGTCACACAATCCCCTTACCTGCTTGCCTCGAATGTCAATAGTCATCTCTACAGTACATTATACTAACGGAAGTCGTCGACATCGTATGCTCTGGACCCACTTGCTGGTCCGAAGGTAAAGACGGCCGGCCACTTGTACATACGAGAACAGAGATGCTTCCCAAAGACATGAGATGAAGTCGACATGGTGTACACAATTGCTCGGCAACCAGTAACCTGTCTCTGGGTGTCCAGGGTAATCAGACACCCGACCTGTATGCCCCACCACGCCCACCAATATGGTATGGCTACAGGGCTTGTTGATAGGTGAGACGCAGTGAAAAGAAGTCACCTTCTGCACACGGCAGCCTTTCCTAGACTCTGGTTTCATTCGGCGCATGTCTGATTGTGGAAATGGGTTTGATCGACAAGTGGGAGCAAGCGGTTGCTATCTCGTACGAGAGGACCATCAACCTGGCTGAACGAATTTCGATCTCCCCGACAGTACGTTGCCTGAACCATTGAGACCTGCACAAACAATTTCTCGTCTCGTAGTGTCATTCATGTACGACCACTAGTTTTGCAAATTTCGCACTCGATTGATATTCCTCGCTTGAGACTGTAGTGTCATTCATGTACGACCACTAGTTTTGCAAATTACGCACTCGATTGATATTCCTCGCTTGAGACTGTAGTGTCATTCATGTACGACCACTAGTTTTCCAAATTACGCACTCGATTGATATTCCTCGCTTGAGACTGTCTAGATACACATTTACGTCATTTTCGGCATGGGCTCCATATCGCCAACGTTATGGTAGACAGGTGTTCCATGTACGGAGACTGTTTTGATGCGAATCAGGACAAGCGGCAGAACCAATCATTTGCAGACACTTCGTAGCGGACGATAACGAGGTTAACAGCACGCTCAGTAATCAGAAATGCCAACTTGAGGCCTCGAGTTGCCCTTTGCTACTCACGTCTTGACCTCTAGAATGTCTTATGCTGGTAATCATGTGTTTGTGTGTCATGGGTGTGGTCAGTAAGGGTAATGGGAGATATCCACTTTGCGTCAACATAATTATCTGGCTCAGGTGTGCGGATGTGAAATGGTGAAGAAATGATGTCTCAAGCATTGTTGCGCCGCGGTGAGCTATCGCAAGTCTCATATCTTCGGTTTATGAATGAAGCATCCACTCATCCCGATAATGAATAGACAGGGATGTAAAGCGATGATGATTCTCAATTACACAATCAATCCGATGACCATTATGTACAGCTTTTATGTGGAGTTTCCAAATTCTAGTTTAGAACCTTCTAGTGCTCTATTTTGTATGTCGGGTCGATGTGAACTTGCCTCTAATATATGGGGGTGCTAATCTTTCTGCGTATGTTTATAGCCAGACAGAAGCCGGCCTGATACGAAGGTCGCGGCAAAGAATACCTCACATATCACTCACAAGATTCGAAAACGTCTTCAGGCAATCTAATGACAGTGCTTCAACTCGTATGTACATCGAATGTAATATAAATAGGCAACATTGTGACTTCCCTGTCACAATCGTTAGACCTCACGTTCCTAGACTCTACTTTTCCTATTTCCCAAATACTATTTCAGTGTTTCCAACTTCAACTCAGAGACCCAAACTCTGAATTGAACTCCACGTAATGTTTGAGTTGATCTCTTGTTACACTTTGTCGGATGGCTTTCAGAGCTTCCTTGAAATCCCTGTGAGTCAAAGCCCGCACCTGCATTGCGCCGGAAATGAGCAGACAAGCCGAGTCTTAGCTCCTAGTTCATTGGGCAAAGGCTTAAAATGAAGACAACACACTCTGCCCCTCCCTCTAAAAGTTGCGTACAGTTCATCCCTCGTTCGAACTAAACAATCGTTCGATATCTGCAAAGCCATGTCTTCAAAGCTCGATATTAAATTCCCACAACGTCACGAGTCGAAAGTTAGCCTACTCACTTGATCAGGTCTGATGGTGCTGACACGAGAGCCCAGTTCACGAAGAGGCATCATCGCAGCTTCTTGACACAGAGCATGGAGGTCACTGCCAGAATATCCTGCACATGTCGAAATAGAAGATCAAAGCAAGTCCAAGACACGACAAAGAGCTCTCAGATCATAAAGTCATAATAAATTAAAATAGACTTAACTTACCAATTACCTTCAGTGTCTTAATCTGTAACTAAATGGTAAGTCTTGAATAATACTCTTTGATGTGCAGTATCATGTACTTTATTTGACCGTAAATTAAAGTAAACTTAACTTAAATTAAACTTCATTTAAAACTCACCGCGAATTAAAGTAGACTTAACTTACCAATTACCTTAAAGATCAAAATCGGTACTTGCTTGGTACCGATTGAATCACTAATTTTCTTTTAATTTATCATGTATTTCAATAGGTCATAAAGTCACCGTAAATTAAAGTAGATCCCCATGTTCTCTTCCATAAAAGCGGCAGTTATTAAAAGACCACCGATAGATAGATAGATAGACTTACCATCAGTATCCTTCACAAGTCTTTCCAACTCAGATCCTGGCACAGATTGACACCAATGTACATTCAGCGAAAGAAAAACACAAGTAAAAGACGAACTTCTATTTATCGGGCGAGTCCCTCAACTCCTTTGACACTTTCAAGAAACTCGAGAAATGAATCAATTCTTCGAACACCCAATGAGAAGAAAAATGACGTAAATCTAAGTACAATCCTTGTATCGTGCTTCACGATCTACTCTGACCACGAAACAACCTCAAGAGCCTATCTGGGCCTCAAACTGCTGAAGGCAGCTTATGAAGAGCCTACCATCGAGCGGAAAGGACGTGTGGCCCCTCAAGAGATTCTGAAGCAATGACCTTCGTCCATCAGCATCTGGTAGTGGGATGTATATTCGTTTAACCTGCACAGATGAAACTCCTACCAGACTTAGTAAACCTGAAATCTCCTCAACTTCTGGTGTTGAGTCTCACCGCGTCTTAAACAAGTTCTACAATATTGCAACCGAGACTGACACATAAAAATCCTCTTCCCATCCTTGGTAGCGTTTCATGGGAAATCGGTCTCCTTTGCTTCCAACATCTAAGTCTACAAGTCAACTAAGGAGAGACCGTAGCTATCGAGGAATTCTTTAACAATACGTTGTAGAACGAATCAAATCTACTATTCTCTTCAACAAAGATCCCACAAAGATGAAGCACTGCTATTCTAGTTACTACACTTTCTTACAACACAAGCAAAGGAGGAGTTATACCAGCCGCCTCCGGACTGCGTCGTCAAGCTCTTCAGGCCGATTAGTGGCAGCTGCAATCAATTACCTGTGCTTTTAGATTACCGACAGTGACGACACCGCCTACATTCTTTCTATTGCAATATATACGAAGAACCTCTCTAGCAAAACATAAATGCTTTTATCACCATGAAATAACCTTCACACGCTTCATCGATCAAGTTTTCATATTCTGCAGTGAAGTAGTGTAGGCAGACTTTTACAACTCACCCATTACAATGACGTGGTCACTTTCGTTAGAAATAACTCCATCGAACTGCAACAAGAACTCTGTCTTGAGCCTCCTACTTGCCTCATGTTCGTTAGCTGATCTTGACGACATGATGCTGTCAATCTACTCCACACAGCATTCAGTTATCATCAGTACGAGGATCTTGTCGCAAGTATGTGAAAATAGAAGAAGAGTCGTCCCGGACAGTCGACTTGGCTGATCTTGACGACTAAGATAAAATAATTTGATTCGTACACTGACATAAGCGATACGCATGTACAACAACGCAAACAAATACGAGGAATTCAGGAGTTGTAAAAATAAGCCTAAACACAATCTCAGACTCTAACTTCCAGAAGAACAACATCTGGTACGTCCTTAACAAACTCAGTGAACAGTTTAGACAGTACGTTTGAGTACATTAGAACACTATAGAACAAATACCGTTGTCCACGTAAACAAAAAGACCAGGGACTAAAACTACAGCGTCATTCGCGAACATTCTGTTCAAATAGGGAACCCATGTCCACGACCACGACAATACAGGAATTCGGAACTAACTCTGGGGCTGTTAACAGCCAGGAGAGTTGTAAGTTCCTCTTGAACCGACAGTAACATCACAACTTCATAGCCAAAGCTTAAGGGCGCAGAGATGAAGTACCTCATCGACAAAGATTACTGAGGGCTGTCTTGCAGCTGCGACAGCAAAAAGAGCTTTGACCAATCTTTCTCCCTCACCAACCTGGAGACAAAACGAGTAAAAAACCACGTCACAGGGCTGAATCTTGTTTAATGCTGAGATTCGCCAAATTAGAACACTTAACCAAACCATGAACAACTACGACACACAATCATAAACGGCGAATTGGAGGGGATAAGACAGAGACACTCATATGAGACGAAGAGTCTAAGAGCGGGCCATTGGAAGAGCTTCACTGACCCATTTGGAAGTTAAAGAGGAGGCACTGATACTAAAAAAGGTTGCTGCGGACTCTGAAGCTACAGCTTTGGCAAGCATGGTCTTTCCATTCCCTGGAGGACCAAATAGAAGGAGTCCTGCAAGAAGACACAGCAACATGAACAACAATCAGCATGTCAATAACCAGGAGCACGTTCCTTTATAAGAGTTACAGATTCGTGTTTACGTCTTTGCATAAAAGCAAGTACTGTATTCACATAATCAGGACGCTTTTAGTATAAGGATCCAGAGGCCTCGGGTAAAAGCACTGGAGTGTTCTCCAGCACATCTAAACCACGCAATTGAGGCATATGGGAGAATCCAGTTGTGAAGTAAAAGGGCATTTTGCAGGTACATACCCAGCTTTTACTGAAATCACACAACCGCACGGGACACAACTTTGCAAATACTCGAGGTAGTTACCTAGTCCTGTGAAATGTAAACTTAAGAGTTTCCTCGAACTCCCAAATATAAAAGGTACTACGTGATTCAGGGATGTAGATACGTACCCCGAGCAGGCTTGCGAAGGCCCTGAAAAAGATCCTTTCGTATAGTGGGTAAGATCACCATTTCCATCAACGCCAACTTCGCCTTCGCAAGACCAGCTGCAAGTTTGAGGACAAAAAGCCCTTCCATTCAGAACAAGGCAAGCCTAGCTGGAAAAAAGCACATTTGCATCCCCACAGAAAAAAGAACGAAATCCCTCGACACAATCGAGTCCAAGACCTCACCAATGTCATTCCACTTTACCGCAGGACTTCTGTCCAAAACTTCGTTCTCAATCGCCTCGATCAGTTTCGGGTCGACACCTTTCAGATTTAATGGCTGAACGCTTGCGCTTGCCGAATTCGGCTGGGATCGCGAGCGATTCGAAGGCCGAGTATTTGCTGGAGATACGGGAGTACCAGGGTTCGATCTCGCAAGAGGCGGGGCCCTCGTCTTAGGAACAGATATAGGCTTCTGTAACAACAGGTTCAATCAGTACAAGTAGTTTTCACCATGCGTATGATGATACAATCTCGACTCCGTTTTCAGTCAATTAAGCTACACGCGAACTTCACGAGAGGAAAGTGCGACGGATATTCGCTACGTTCTAATGAGGTCTAGCTCTAGCAATGTACCTGACTGTGAGAAGTTCCTCCTGCCACTGCATCCCAAAATGTCAACAAAACCCAGAATAAAGTGTTACAAAGAAGTCCTGTTCTTGCACAGAAAAATCTCGATTCACAACAACTGCACTTCTCAACCTGGAACTGACTCAGATCTACAAACCTTGCTGGCTTCCTAAACAAGTGAATAGGACGCCAAATGAGTTCCTGCTGCATCTCTATTTCTTTACAAACAGAAAAAAGTATCAACAAACATTCTACGATGGGTCGAACCCGCCGCAACATCTTTTGGTACAAAGAAGGAAAAACTTTTTCAAGAATCTAACCTCACACAACAACATTGGGTAAGGGAATGGCTGTTGTAAGTGGCTTACTTGACAGAATGTACCTGATGATCCTGATCGATGATCAAGCACTCGTAACCTTTCAAGAACTTTATCCTGCCATTTCCGCATCTTTTCCCGGTAGGTTTTAATGCTTCCGTACAATTTGCTGCAGATACGCAGGACAACCAGGTTTTAAGTAAGGGAAAAGTACATATTCTGCAAGACGTCGTAAGCGTTGAAGAAATGTAAGCAGGATAGTACTTCAAACAAGACTGCATTTAGTACTTATTTAGATAATTGATGTTAGTTTGGGCCCATGAAGCCATTCATTGCTCCTTTCATTGTCAGAATTAGGGTTGACTTATTTAACTGCGTAGGGTTAACTCTCTACCCACGGGTAGGGATAGAAAATAGGAAATCAGACGCAACATCCTGGAGACAAAGAGGAACAATAGGCTTGACTTATTTCCAATCCTTATCTAGCAAGTAAAGACCAATGCGCTTAGGGTCTAACCCTCAACATAATGGCAGCTGGTTATATGCTTCTTCCGTTCCTGAATGAGAATGTTTAATCTGTCGCGGGCCGCCTATTAAACGTGGGCGTGCCAAGCATCACTGATACCAGTCGTAACGAAGTACTGCTTGTTAGAAGATGATAAACTTCCTCAACTCTATCCTCATCCTGTAGTATGGAAAAATCAAAACAAAGTTTATACGGAAGGGATATTCGTCCTATAGTCCTCTGATAACGTTCACCGTAATTTCGCTAAGAATACTTCAAAGCTGCCCGTGCGAAGATACTGTAAACGGAGAGGTGTATTCCATCACAACCGATGGCTTACGAATGTTCGGCACGTCCATGCGGGAAGGAAGCTGGGTAAGTAGATAGGTGCTGTTGATGGGGCAAGAAAAGGCCTGATGGATAAAGGCCATCACAGTCTCACCTCAGATATTGTGGTTTTGTGAAATCAAAGCAGATAGTGGCAAAGGCAAGAAGAACAATGGTATACAAATCTGACAAGAACCCCGTCAAATGTAGCAACGTTTAGAAAAAGGGCGTACTCCTCGACGGCATACATGGAGACGAAAAGCGCATTCTGGAACTTCTTAGTGCACCAGGACATGAATATTAATATATCCATCGTACTGAAGGTTGGCGCTGAGGCGCAGCGGCCACCGTGTTTAGGAGAATTGGGACTTTTCAGGGGAAATTACTCGCTCACAAGCACAGATAGGGGAAAGTGAATTCCCGTTTCTTACCTTTCAGGATCAACGTTCACGTCCGCGCCCATTCCCTCGATCAAAATACGATTAGCATTCTTGTAATGAGCAAGAGCATCGGCATTGAGACCCCACTCCTCAGAGCGGACGCCCTTATCAATCTCCTCTTTCGCTAGGGTGAAGTAGCCCCTGAGTTTCTGCACGGCACGCTCAGAATCTAAATTCAGCGATCCAGAATTGGCAGAACTGCTCCTCACGACGTGCGAGGACCCTGACTGTGTAACTGGCATGGCCCGCTGCTCCCCTTCGAAGTATCGCTCCTCTACGGATGCCGCTTTCTGGGCTTCAGATTGCGGGCCGAGCAAGGAGTTCACAAGTTGCGTGAGACTCCACATCCTTCCCTGTTTCTACCATTCATTCTCTTCTTAAACCTCCCCTTCTCGTTCAGCCCGTGTTCTTCGCTTTGCCCTAGGGTTTCCCTGCCTTCTTCTAAACTGCAAATTCTTGTCTACACCTCCTGTCCTCTTCAGTTCAGTTTAATCCCTGTTCGGCAACTGCTCGCAATGCTCGCGATTCATAAAACCGATCACGGTATCCATGGCCAAATAGAGAGCGACAACTTTCATTCAATTCCAAATCGGTGTTCACATAAATCCAGGCCTTGAACCTATTCTTCTGCCACGACTGCCCTAGTTTACCCTCGTCTATCTTTCCCTCTACTCCCAACTACATCAGAAGTACGAATAGGTCCACCTCTTGCTTCCAATTCTTCAATCGATGTTGAGTTAAACGCACCCGATCTTCCACCCGGTCACTAAAGTCCTTCACATCCAGCGCTGATCCCTTGAGTGGCAGAGAGATCTGACCTGATCGCCGGACCTCGAACGCAAAGTCCAATTCGATTTCTTCCGTAAAACTATAATTCTACAACCAAACTGAAACTTGTCTTTCAAGAAAACCGAGTCGACGTGACCAAGTCAGAAAAAAGCAAGCTGCAAAGAAAAGTACTGGCGAGTGCAGTTACAGCCCAGAAACAAGTACGCAAGGCTCGTGCCGAATTCCTCCACTATCCACACTAGCGAAACGAAAGCAGTAAACCCTACAGCGAGTCTTGCGTCAGGACGACGCAAAAGGCGGGCCCCGTTCCGACTCCAGCGCTCGCGCTCGCGCTCATCATCACCGAGGAACAGAATTCATTGAAGCATTTCGACGAAGATCCACAACTCGGAACTCTGATTTCACATACGCACAAATTCCTTCCAGCAGCGACAGCGACAGCGGCAGACCCTACAGCGAGCGTGGAGGTTTCTCGAATTCCAGCACATCCACCCGGATCAAAACACGCCCGCTAGCTGAAATTATGCTTCCTACCTCCAAAGACTGCCGAAGAAGAACAGCGACCTTCGACCCTCCGAGAAAAAGGAGCGACAAAAATTCTTTCCCACCTCCGGCTGCCAAAAAGCAACAACTTTCCTCGACCTCGAAAAAAGTGACGAGACGACAACAGAATCTAGACGACGACTGTCGGTCGCGCCATCTCCACTCCACCCCGCGATCTATCGCTCGCTCGCTCTTTCTGATCGAGCCCGCCGATCCCGATGCCCACGACCCGATTCTCAATTCCTCCTCGTGTGACGGATGGCCTTCGGTCACTCCCTGAGCATTATTTATTTCTTCTATTTCTACCCTCTTGCTTCCCCGGCACTATCACTTCGTGTCGAGTATTAATTTATGCCTCGGTTCTCGGTACCCAGATCACAACATCGAGCTTTGCAAAGAAAAATAAAATGCAACGCGGACTAGGCTTAGTAATATTACTTAGGATATCTAACTATTGATGTAAAACGACCTATAAACATAATAGCTATCGGGACATCCAAAGAGATGGCTAAACTCGGCGACCGAGCCTTACAAAGAATAAAATGACGGGGAGTAGTACTATTAGTTTCATTTAATACATCTATTTATTCATGTAAAACATTATGCTACAAAGTAATTATTCTTGTCGGTACTAGCTCTATAAATATCACTTAACATATCTAATTCTTAACGTAAAAAGTTATACACATAACATGACTTCATGGGGCATCCCAAAAAAATAACCTAAAGTGAACTAGCCTTATTAGTATCACCTTATATATCTAACTATCAATGTTTAACATTATACAAAGAAAACGTATCCAATTTACTTATTTTATGGGTATCAACCCTTTTATTATCACTTAATATATTTAAATATTCAGGTAATTATTTCTAGAAAGAAAACTCATTAAAAAATAACTAATTTTATGGAACTAATCCTATTAGTATCACTTAATATATCTTATTAATAACGTAAAAAGTAACTAAGCTAATGGGGACTAGCCCTATTTGTATCATTTGATATAGCTAACTAATCATGTCAAATGCTATACACACATCATAGCTTCATGGGACATCCAAAGAAAAGTGTACTAGCCTTATTAGTATCACTTAATATAGCTAACTAAAAATGTAAAATGTAATTCACAAAAAATAGCTTCATGGGATTTCCAAGTAAGTAAATTAAGCTAATGGGGAATAGTTCTTATAGTAACACTTAATGAATCTAACTATTGATGCACATGTTTTTAGATAAGATTTGCAAGGCTTTCATCATTATGCAATCAAATATCATCATTCTATGAAATTTCTCTTTCAATCACAAAATTTGGTTTATTCTAATTTTGATATTTCAGGTGTTTTGAGATAAAAATTTTGGGTATCATATATGTAAGAGTTTTAGTGCAAAAATGTATCGTAGTACAACCTATATCGTTGATATGTCATACTCACACATGTATATATATAGTAAATGAGAGCTTACACGTGCATCAATGTATTACAACTAAAAATATCTATGCAAAATCCAATGTTTTTTAAACACACTGATTCACATCAAATCAAGCCAAACCCAGTCACATCTCAGAAACTACGTGTCGAAACTAGCTGAACATCATAATCAACCTACTGAAAGCTACTCCCTTCGCAAAAGTTTCAACTCAAAAAACTTACAATTTTTTGAGTACGTGCAATTATAATCTTCAATGGGAGCGATTTGATTTAAGCTCTACCTAGGATTAACTCAACTAGAGTTACCTCTGATTTGATGCTAATTATAGACAATACCTATACACATGACAAAGAGCTGCTATGGTAAGGATGTCACTATATGCTTTTGACATCCTGTCATCCGCAGTGATATCACATCATTTTGAGCTTCCTAAAGAGCGTGTCTGAGCCACTGTTGGACGAAGTCAACTTTTGAGATGACTAAATTGAAAGCTACAAAACTAGGAATTTAGATCATTTTTTGCACATTTCAATTTCAAAGATAATCTTGAGATCTTGTACTTTTTTATTTGTGATTTGTATGTTCATATGTATGTATGAAGCAAATTTTAATATATCATACTCTATGCTGATGATGGATTTAAATAGTGAAAATTCAAACACTTATATTGAAATATTTGATGCATTTGGAGGAATGATGTATGTTCATAGTGAAATGTCAATGTGTATTATTGGATGCAGTTTCAAAATAAATATTTGAAAGAAATTGAATCCAGTTACTTCAGTCAAGAATGAATGAATTAAAATAACTATTATACTTTCATCGTGTTTATCTCTATCTTATATATTAGTTTAATAGTTTTTGTTCTTGATTTTTCAAATAACAAATAATTAAACTTTGTATGTTGTTTGCTACAATTAAATGGTTGATTATTTTTCAAATATTTTATTATACAAACTAGATGACAAATAGGAAAAAAGAAACTTGCCATCTAATCATGAAAAATAATTCTAAGAAAAATAAATGTTAAATTTAAAGATTGTTTGGATAGATTATTTGCAATATTTCTTGCAATCATGTTGTCTATTGTTTTTCATAACATTTGTAGAAATCAATGAGTTGATGCTCAATTGGAAAAAATAAAAACTTGATATCTTCAACGTAAAGATTGTGTATAATAATAGTAAAAACGCTTAGATATGAATTTGTATAATTTTGTTGATTCTGAATTTGCATTTATTGATTTTTCAAATCATAATTTTTATACTTAACTTATTATGATCATAGATAAAAAAAAATTGAATGATGTAAATTGATTATCTTGTATGTTGTATTTAGTTGGTTTTTTCAGATTCATAAATACCGAACTTTTCTAACATATAATCAAAATCTATGATAAGATACATCATTTGAGATTGTTATTCTATGATAACTTCATGTGATTGTACATGGGATATGACATGGAACATATATAAACATCAATGCAGATTTCTATGTGCAAAGTATATACATTATTCAACAACATGAAACATGGGCTGGTATGAAAAATTGAGAACCATCAACAATCTAAAGTTGTTAATAAATTATTCTCATTTGTTATTGAAACATATTACAAATTTGCAGACGAAACAAAATTGTGAAAATTTAATTGTGAATCAAAAGAGATATTTACTTGATAGAATTACATCAGAACGTAAATTGCTTGATGGGACACATCAAGTTTTCTTTTACTTGATGAGTCCCTATTGACGACACACTGTCGTGAAGTTCTTAAACGTGTTCATGTACACATATGGTGCGATCTTTAGTGGATCTATGCAATCTCAAATCGCTACTAGCTCCGTCTTCTTTCAAAAGGCTGTTCACCTACAACACTACAAGGGCTTTTAACTTGTAGTGGCAATACAAATTAAGAATGGTGTTGGTTTATGAATTTGCTGGATGAATTCGACTATGATCTTTTTCTTCTATTAGTTGATGTGATTATGATTAGTCATACTTTTTTTGTTGCATTCTTTGTGAACAATGATAAGTGTAAAGCTATTGATTTTGCTATGAAGACCAAGATATATGATTTTGATATAATTATAATACTAAAATTTCAACAACTTGAAACTTGAAATTTATGCACAACACAAGTTTCAAGATGCAAATGAGGCCAAAAGACTTATTTCCAATAACTCTTATTGGAATCTCATTAGTATTTCTAATTTATACAGATCTCATAAAAAAGTAACTTTAAACAATCATTCTAATGATTGATATAAGAATTAAAAATTAACTTTGATTATTAACCAATATATATTTACTATAAATAAATTTGACACATTCTACATCTAATATAGCAAAATAATGCTCGCTTCTTATGTTTTTGATACAATATCAAACATTGATTGATATTAAATAATGTGCAAATGTTCAACAAAATAGAGTTTGCAATTGGTTCTTATCAATTCTGTAAGCCTAGATGTTAGAGGTTGGAAATTACTAGGGACGTGTAACCGTGATTGTTGATTCATTGATTTCAAGAAACCCGGACATGAATATTAAAATTTGTTTGATATTTATTGATTTTACAACTTTGCATGGATCTGATTCAAAGTATTTCATAAGTGATTGATGTGATGGCTCTAAAAGTATCTCTAGATAACAATTGACGGATTAAATCACACAACTACTTTTTTGACTCTCAAGCCTTGATCAGACCCGGAATGCTATGAAACTTGTATTTTTTACACTTGTATAGTGTATATCAATGAGCAGAAGTATTATTGCAACCTCAATGTCTTATGTGCATTTCATTGTCAAGGGTAAGATTCACTTGGAAAATGTATTTTACTTAGAGTAACACATAAGTCATATTGATCTTGAAAGACTTTGTTGACTAAGTTGACATGTCTTTTCCAAAAGAAATATATTCAAAAGATTGCAAGATAATCTTCAAAAATTGAAACCTAAATTTGTCACCGCAAAATCATCTTAAGAAAATAAATGTAACACTATACTTCTAATCTATCACGGCAGAATCAATGCAAAAACAAAAATTGCAAAACAAGATTTGTACAATGTCACAGTAGAATCAATGTAAAAACAAAAAAACACATTACAAAACCTGGTTTAGCACGCTTTATTTGACGCGTGCCCCTTTTTAATTTTGGCGTTGTTCAAACTTAAGAATAAATAAATATGGCGTCTAAAAATATATTATCACATCTTAGTAGACTTGTTTTACACTTATCATTGTTAACAAAAAATGAACTAAAAAAATAGTATCGAGTAGAATCAATTTAGCTAGTAAAAAAGAAGGTAATACTTGAGTACATATAGCAAATTCATGAACCTACATCAATTGTACTTTGTCACAATTGATTTCGACAAAAATTTGCATACTAATGCTACACGGCATAGGTTGAAGAGAAAAATTGCAGAACAAAACGATGAAAATATGGCCATGTTGGAAAATTGGAAGAGCAATATTGTACTTTTATACATCTTTGACAACACAAGTCGAAGATTCCATGGATGTTTTTTGCATCGTTCTCATTGCTATTGTGTAGTATGTATCGAGACTTGTGAACAAATGGAATTGTTCAAGCGATTGTTGCATTGCTAGGTCCAAGCAACAAATTATAATTTTATCACTCATCGATCAACATTTGACAAAGAGCGAGAGCCAATTTGTGCAAGTCTAGTTTGTCCAAATCCATCACTCCAATCAAGCAATCAAAACAATGTTTACTCCTTGATAATTTTTTTTTTTGCTAATGTGATCAAACACAGTTAATTTTATGTCATTGTCACGTTGCAATTTCATAAAATCCTAATAAAACACCAACATCAAACAAATGTACTTATTTAGAAATTTTTTCAACTGAATCAATTATGTAAATTATATACAAAGAGCTTTAATGTACTCACACTATACAAATATTGTGTAAATGGCTTATCTCTCTTAGTTAAATGTTGAAAAAGTAGGGTTTCAAATTTTGTGTAATTCAATTGTAGCTTCTATTTAAAACATACTCCTTGCCATTTTTGTTGATGCGCAATTGATTTTACTCAAAGATTGTACATAATGCCCCAACTATTATTTCTAGCAGATGTGCATATGAGCTTTAAGAATGTTAGACTAACAATATACAACCTGAATAAAAAGTTGAATCCTTTAGAAATCCGTCATGAAACAATTAGTCTAGTATGATGTATTATTGAAGTAATCTTGAGCTATTGATCAATCTTAAACATACTTAGTGAAGTAATTTTGAGCTAAAGCAGAGATCAAATTGTTGCTCACATTCTGAGCACTACATTCAACGTCAAAAATCACAAGCGCTGCAAGAGAGTTTCAATGCATACATAATTTGTTGATACAATAACATGTATGATGTTTACCTTCGATGAAATTTCATCGGCTAAAATAATACTTGATGTATCCCATCAAGCAATTTAGGTACATATGAAATTCTATCAAGTATAAACCTCAAATCAAGATGAACCAAACATAATATTAGAACGGAACTCTAATAAAAAAACATTTGTGTTAAAAAATCAAAATACACTTGTATGTAAATAGAAAAAGTAATGTCTAAATGTGATAGTTCATTGATATTGAACCTAAGTAGACTTTACACAAATCACAATGCTCACAAAGATAGTATTTTTTTATATTCATTTGAAATATATCTATCTCAAGCTTATGCAAAAAATTAAGATTTATAACAAGATTATAATTTGATTACATGGACATATTAACATTTAAGATACAATTTTATTGCTTGATCACAACGCTAACAACATATGTGAACCTTCATGCATATATATATATATATATATATGTGCAATCAGATATGTTGGATCAATTACAGTGAAATCTTTACACAAAGCATATATAATGGACACAAAATTGTGCAACAATAAGGATGTATTTTGCAACTCTAATCTCATGAATATGAATGTCTGTATGGCTTGGTTGCAACGTGATGAATGCTAAGAATCCATGTTTTTGTCGCACTTGAGTGACTCTTCTTGAAGTTGCAACAAGAAGAATTTTGAGTGTACAACTGTAGTTCAGTAACATTATAGAGAGCAACAAAGCTCTTTGCACAAAAAACTTCATACTACCTATCCAATATTAAAATGGTTTATGGTTAAAAAATTTGTATGAAGCAAATGCAAAATCCTCAATATTCAAGATGAAGACAATAAAATGAATATCATCCATTGTTGTTTTGTAATTCTGATAATCTGAAAAAATTGATGTTGTGTCATTTCAATCTATAAAAATATCTACAAGCTGTGTTCAAAATACCTATAAGGATCGAATCTCATATTAGATGAGAGTACATCAAAGAACTTCAAATCATGAAAGGAGTTGTTTTGACTCATCTAGATCAGACCGACATTATATCGGATGTCAATGCCATTATGTCATGATTGGAACCTTAAAGTGCAATCCAAGTTAAAGAGATGAAGAAGGTGAAAGATACTAAAATGTTTAACAAGTAAATAGATTCATTCACAGAATTAGTATATTATGAGAATGAGTTCCTATATGTTTTGAAAGTGGAGTCTAATTAATTAACAGAGATATGAAATCTCAGTTTTTATGCAGCATATTGTGTGTATGGAAATTTTGCTAAAATTTTGCTTGATGAGATCCCATCAGAACGCTGACTGCTTGATGGGATCCAATACGTTCCATTTTAC
This sequence comes from Marchantia polymorpha subsp. ruderalis, assembly GCA_037833965.1. NCBI lineage: Eukaryota > Viridiplantae > Streptophyta > Marchantiopsida > Marchantiales > Marchantiaceae > Marchantia > Marchantia polymorpha. The sequence continues at coordinate 378,023 of AP031351.1, forward strand.
CCGATGTGATACTTCCGACGGCAGTTCAATTCTTTGTCACCGAGTTTCAACTACGAGTTCTTGTAATTACTTTTAATCCGGGTTAGGAAAAGCATTGCAGTTCTTTTTTGAAAAGTGACTTCTCCCTGCAAGCATTTCACGGACCAAAATACGCAACTTACGTGACTTCGGCCAAGAGTTTTAGAAAAAAAAGAGTAATCTAACTGTAAAATCATTCTAACACGTGAGAAATTGGGCTCTTGCACGATGAAGATTGGAAGCCATGAAAAATCTAACTAACTTAAATTTGGAAAAAAAAAATTTGTTTCATTGAAGTAGAAACAAAGCAGTTCAAAGAACATCACTGACGACAATTCGTCGGAAGTGTACCATTGGGTAAAATGAAACGTATTGGATATCATCAAGCAATCAGCGTTCTAATGAATCCCATCAAGCAAAATTCTTTTGGTGTGTATATGTATATACACAAACGTCAATCAATGTATATGTATATACTTAGATTGATGTGTAGTCTCCACATATAATATAATCTTTGGACAACTATATACAAAGTCTAAAAAGAAGCAAAAACTAGTAAATTTTTTTTCAATAGTTAAGTTTTTTTTATTTTTCTAGGAACAAAATTCACTTTATTGCAATTTTTGCACATATTTTTCCAGCTTTGTTTGACATCTGCAAGCTACATACAAAAATCTCCATGCATATTTCAATAGGTTTTTTTGACATATTCTATCTGAGATTTGATCATTGCTGATTTTGAATTTAAAATTGCAATAGTTGAACACTAGGACATTCATCTTACATACATTAGCATACATGACATTTGATAAATTTAGATTTAAAGTCTGAAACGATCAATCAATACTAACACCAATAAATGTTTGAGTTAACAATGGGCAGAAGTGCATATAAAGGTTGTGCAGTTGGTATTCTAGGTACATGACGGCACACTCATCTTCCAAAATCATGACATCACATTGCTTCTCCTGCTTCCCTGGAAACATTCTCTTCAAAGTTTGAGATGACGTGCTACTAGTGGGGATGACACAACCTCAAGGTGCATATAGTGACAGACTTACCACACAACCTGACTACAATAAATACGTAGTTTGCCTGATATACAAAATAACAACAAGGAGAACTGACGGTGTGCATTTGAAGAGCTCGGACTTTGAGTCATATGGTTAGGATGGGATTAGACTATGGTCTAATAAGACCAAAATCTTGTAAAAGTCTTGAATTTTCTCAAATTTCTTATTTACTTGTACATTTGAATTTTATACTGAGTTTTTTATTTAAATATTTATTGTATGTAAAAAATACATTAAAAATCTACTCTTTTATGATTGAATATATTGAAAAGCACAAATTTTAACTTTCAAATATAACATTTTCATCATTATTCAAATATGATAAGAAACATCAATCAAGAAGATTTTCTTGAAATATAGAAAGGATTTTAAATCTTGAATATATTTCTTTAACACAAAGATACATATCTAAGGATCAATGTATGTTATGTATGAAGTTTTTTAAATGCCAAAAGAGATTAAAAGTGTGTGTATATACATATATATATTTCATATATGAAATCTGACATTGAATTCAATGTGATTAACATCGGTTAAGTAGTTTCTCATGAGTAGATTTTAACTCATTGATTTCTAGAATTTGTAGCAAAATAAATTTAGTCAAATGTAATCGTCACATTTAAATTGGCTGCGTTAATCTAAGCTAGTTTCATATCTAAAAAATGTATCTAAAAGTATGATAAAAAGTTTTCAAGTCATACATGGATGAAACCAACCAGGTACCATCAGTGTAACCCTAAACAAGCCTCATGTTTATGTGGCGCTATCAAAGCCAGTGCTTGAAGTCACTGTCCCGAGTCACATGTGCTCGAAACTATACGGCCTGAAATGTCCATGGTTTGCAAGCTGGATGGTTGGCTTTGGATGTGAATATCTTCAATGTTTGTTATGAAAGAAAGAATACAGTTTATATATCAGATCGTGAGTTAGATCTCAAAGGAGAACCAAAACAAGTAGTCAAGGCAGGGTGAAGCTATGGGGAGTCATGGGAGATGGATGGATCATCAATAGATGCGAGGGAACAAGTTCCCTTTTTACTGTATTTCATTGCTTTCTCGGTTGGTCAGTTGCAAAGGCTTGAGAGCATGATATATGATGACTGACAGAGCAACATTAAGTGATGGAGTGATTGGTTGATTATTGAGCAATAGCATGTACACCACCCACCAATCGATCTGATTCTGATCTTTCTTTGGAGTCATCCTCCTTCATCGAACTCAACTATACTCAACCAGATGTTTCATCTTGTTGATATCTTGTGTTAGTGATTGTTATCCAATAGACAGGAGAGATGTGCTGGACTAAACTAGAATTCGTTAACTGAAATGCGACTCACTTGTTAGGCGTGAAACCAAGTTGCATCTTGCATTGGACGCCCACTTGAGGCAGACAAGCAGTCCCTGGTTGCTTGGTTTAGGACTCAAGACTTGGAAGTTCAGGTGGCTTTACCAGATGGCGAATTTAGAAAGCTTAGAGAAGCATTCTGTTTGAAAAAGTGTAGTATTTATCACCTAGGATCTACAGTATCGGAGGGATAATCTTGTAAATGGTGGTTTGGTGTAGTTACAAAAGTATTTATGATGTAAAGATTCGCTTTCGTCTCGCATTCACTTCTACTCTGGACTTGTACTGGAACGATAAGTCTATACCTCGATCACCCGACGTCATTCCTCAACCGAGTGCAATCCATCCACCCTCCATGGCCACAATATCGGTCGAGCTCACAGATCTAAAATGATTCGAATGTTTTCAGATTTGCATCTGATCTGTTTTCAGATGCAAAGCTGATGTGAAAATATTTCTAGAGCAAATTTGGGAAAAAACTTGAATTACGAATTTTTCTTATACATTAGCAGTAGTTACATGTTATGAGACGGTAGTATCTAAATCAGTTACTTTTGCTAGTTAGTTTTAGTAATTAATATGCAAAAAAAAATTATTTCAATGTTATATTACAGGAAAAAACTGAACTATGAAATCAATTCAAACATATAAAAGTTCAATGTGGTGAGATGATGAAACGTCATGTAATACTTCATCTAAGATATCTTGATCAAATGATTAATATAAGTTATATCTACTTTGATTATATTTATTCATATATATATATATATATGAATAATGATATGCTATCACTTTCAATATTTATCAACATATGTAATACATAAATATTATTTAGGTCAGGTCAAGTTCAAAACGTAAATATAAGCACTAAGTGGCATGCTATTCTCTCACGCACCGCAACAAATAATACTCCATGTAAACTAGTAGATGAAAATTGTCCAAAACAAATAATTAAGGAGGAAGACACTCCACGTAGAGCAGTATTGCCGGTTGTCATACATTCTCAAGTTGGGTATTGACTTCTACGGTACCCGTACAGATCCTTCGTACTATCAATATGCAGATCTGAAGCAGCTGACAAGACTGACAAGAACTCTCTTCACGCGCATGCAACCGGAACCCATTACTGTATTGTTGACCTGGACGAGATCTGAGTCACCAACACACGCACACATTAAAGGCGCCAGGTGGGATCACGGATACAAGGCACGTGTCGTGCCAAATTGACATCTATCGACTCACTGATTGCTGCTCGGAGTGACGAGGAAGTGGCGGAGAGTACGCAGCGACGAGGTTGAGAAAGTCAATCAGTTCTTCGCTCCCCACCTTCCGAGAGTCTCGAGAAGTCGAACTGGACAGTCCATCAGTAGACAGTCCACTTGAGCAACTTAAGCTCGATTCAGCAGCTGTTAAGCAGACTGGTCATCCGGCGATCGGACGTCCCCGTGGAAGTCGAGAAAACGCGAAAGAACTAGCACTAAGACATCACATCAGGTTATCTCGAAATTCGGTATCACTGATTGGCTTTTGCTGGAGGAAAGGAGGAGGTCGGAGATCGGGCAGGCCAGGGCAAGCGAAGCAGATCGGAGGCGAAACGATCGCAAGCGAAGGGAAGGGAAGGGAAGGGAAGAGAAGTAAGGAGCGATGGATGTGGCGCTGGCGATAGAGCACCAGACGGGGTTTGCATTGGACCTGTACAAGGAAGTGGCGGGGAAGAATGCAGAGGCTAGTGGGAATTCGTTGATGTCACCGATCAGCATCGCCACGGCGCTGGCCATGGCTGGCGCCGGAGCCAAAGGGGCGACGCTCCAAGAGATCCAAGCGTGCTTGAAGCTCCCCGAGGGCGAGGTGATGCATCAGTTCACCTCCCAGATCCAGGGCGCCATTCTCAAGGACGGGAGCGACAAGGGCGGCCCGATGCTGTCCTTCACCAACGGCCTCTGGGTCGACCACAGCTTGACTTTGAAATCCTCGTTCAAGGACCTCGTCAAGGGCAGCTACGGAACGGAAGCCAGAACAGCAAATTTCGCCGACAAGGTATGCAGTCTTCTTCTCGACAGGCAGGAGCCTCTGAGTTCCAGTGATGCCATGAATATCAACCCTGCCTAGTTCTTACCTTCATACATTCTTCCCACACATGTATATAAAGTATGTATGAATGACTGGCCATGGCCGTGAGCCATTGCAAGTGCAGGTGATCGATGCATCGGTTGTAGGCTGTGATTATTATATGTCAGTGGCCAAAATGCTCGAGAGAGAGAGAGAGAGAGAGAGAGAGAGAGAGAGAGAGAGAGAGAGAGAGAGAGAGAGAGAGAGAGAGAGAGAGAGAGAGAGAGAGAGAGAGAGAGAGAGAGAGAGAGAGAGGTGTCATTGTGTTGCTGATGAAAGTGATGAAAGGACGAGAGCTAATTCGGATACCATGGACACCAGGCAGAAGAAGAGCGGAAGGGTATCAACCAGTGGGTGTTGGACCAGACGAAGGGGAAAATTGAGGATTTGTTGCCTGAGGGATCAGTGAACGAGAAAACGGCGATGGTCTTGGCAAATTCGCTCTACTTCAAGGGAACGTGGAAGAAGCAATTCGATCCGGCGGACACGAAAAACGACGATTTTCATTTGCTGGACGGGAAGACGGTGAGCGTGCCTTTCATGACCAGCAGCTCTAAGCAATTTGTCAGAAGGTACGACACCTACACGGTTCTGAAGGTCCCCTACCTCCAAGGCGAGGACCAGAGGTCGTTTTCCTTGTTCTTCGTGCTTCCCGATGCGAAAGATGGTCTGCCACAACTGGAGAAAGATCTGGACGCCAAGACACTGTCAACGCACCTGAGGTGGACGAGTCGGGAGATTAAGATGGGAGAGCTTCGGATTCCCAAGTTCAAAATTTCTGCAGCCATCCCTATCCCGGAAGCACTTCAAGCGCTAGGATTAAAGGCGCCTTTTTCCACTGCAGCTGATTTCTCCGACATGGTGGAGGGCCCCAACGCCAATTTGCTATTTCTATCGGATGTGTTCCACAAATGTTTCATCGAGGTGAACGAGGAGGGTACGGAGGCCGCTGCTGCCTCCGCTGCGACGATGATGCTAAAATCTATAACAATTATGGAACCCCCCATTGACTTTGTGGCCGATCATCCTTTCTTATTCATTCTGAAGGAGGAGGTGACAGGAGTGATTCTGTTTATCGGCCGGATCACAGACCCCTCGCGATCGGAGTAGTCTACTATGTGAAGAGTGTTGTGCAAGAATCCTCTTGACACTGTAAAGTTTGTTCTCTGAAAGATGGGAAGTGAGTGCACGAAAACCGGAACTCAACAGGGACATGTGGCAGCCTTGGGACTCTCGGACAAAGCATTCGCGCTTTCCATGGAGATTTTCAGTCCTGTCCGATGTCGTGAAAATTTGCCGTTTGCAGAAAAGAAGAAGCATACTTCTCAGCGGCTTGTTGTAAGCAGTTTTCCCTATCGCAGGTGCTTGCCGCCTGTGGCGAACTCTAGCCCGGCATTGGCTTTTCCTCAGATGTAGATGTAGACTGTCGAAAAGGCACCACCACCGACATTGTTGCATTTCATACAATACATAACTAGACTTAATTGCGGAACAGAGGTGTGGGCTTTTGTAAACTAGCAATGTGATGGCTGAAGATAAGTTCGCCAGCCTGTTTCACCTCGTTACGTTCTGTAACTTATTGGAGCGGCATGAGATTTTCATAAAGTAGTAGTTTCCTTGGTACGCTTGACCCTCGGATGGCATTGTGACCGCTGCCAATTTTTCTCGAGTAGTCATCTGTGTTAAGTAGCAGACAGTCACTCTCCGAAATCTGCCCTCGTCTTGCCCTCACGGCAGAGAGTGATAAGGTACTTCTGCACGAATCCTTTTGTTGAAAGAGGATCACACTTGTCTGTTTGCTCCGTCATCACGGCTCTACCTGCTGCAACAGCGGCATTTCGTCTCTTGGAAGAAAATCAAGAGAAATTTCACGCAACAAGAAGAGCTGCTTACCACGCAATTTTTTTTTAACGTATCGACAGAGATGCATACGGCAGTTTATTTGGAGTCTGCATAACGATTCGAACTTATATGTCATTTTTCATTCCACGAAAAAGCGTTTTCGTATTATTGTCGTATCATGTCAGCAGGTGGACCCGGTTTCAAACTACCCTGGCATGTCCCACAACAGTTCCAACTCCCAGATCCTGCACACCTTGTTACGGGAACTATAGAATATAAACAAGGACGAGTCCGGGTACCGAAAGATAACCACGCAGTGTTGCCTACTACTATACAAAACAGGTAAGACCAAAACCGCCGTGAACATTGGTTTAACTCAAAGCTAACCACAGAGAGAGGACGGGTAATGCACTTACCGGTACCGGAAATCGCTATAACGCTTCGTGCGCAACTGCATCGCGCACTCGTGTTTTCGATGGCTACAAAGGTAGGATCATGTTCTCCTGAAAACATGAAAGATGCCCAGAAAAGGCCATCGTGGCAAGAGCCCATCAATTCTTACAGAATGGGGCCGACGGTGCGAAACGAGCGCCATCTTCAGCTGACGTTGGCCAATTCACAAGACGGCATGTTACTTTCGCAGCGAGAGCGAAATGTGATCCGACAATGCGCGCGAAGGCGAGCACGAGTGCAGGAACCGACGAGGGGAGAGTGAAGTACCAAAATTTTATAATACAGCTTCCAGGTGCGATCTTCGGCGGTTTCTAAAAGTTCGACTGAGAAGGGCAGGCCCCGATCCGGTTGTGGATCGGCAAGATGATGTCAACGGAGGAAGCATTGAATTGTCTGAAACAGTCGAGCACGGTGACAGGAGACTCCGTGTTCACTCATCTGTCCGAGCTACTGCGCCACATTTTGGCATCCAGGCCGAACAACGCCGTCGACGTACTCGAGACGAGCTTCCTCCTCAAAGCGACTCGGTACATTTCGAAGGAGAGCTCGGGCTTTCTTCGCGAGGGGAGGGATCCTAAAGATGTGCAGGCAGTGGCCTCGTTTCTGGACCTGTTCAGCACGAAAGAAGTGGTCGAAGCGCCGGACGACCCGAAGACCAAAGACAAGAAGCCGAAGCCGGATGCCGAGGGCTCCGAGGACACCGAGACGGTCGACACCGAGACCGAGACCGAGGAAACCGAGGCCGAGCCCACGAACGAATTCGAGGCCGAAAACCTGCTCGCGGACAGCGTGTTCATGGACGCCGTGGGCATCGGGCTGGGCCGCATCGAGACGCACATGATCATGCTCGCGCTCAAGAAGCTCGGCGACGATCCTGCGCTCGGCATCACGACATTGCGCTTCTTCGGGAAGATCTTCGGCACGCGGCGCAATTACTTCGTGTTCGAGAGCAAGGTCGGGGGCGAGGGCGAGGGTGGGCAGGAGGGAGACGAGGCCGAGGGCACGGAGGAGGGCGGGGAGTCGGAGGAGGGCGGGGCGGGCGCGGGCGCCAAGGCCGTTAAGGAGGAGCCGCTAACGTTCCCGCCCAACGTGAAGGACGACGTGCCGGTGGAGGAGGGCGCGGGGCCCAACGCCAACGTCTACTGGGTGTGCAACCGGCTGGACGAGAAGTGCGTGCGGCTGCCGGCGGTCACGCCGCTGCAGATCTCGACGGCGCGCAAGATCAAGAAGTTCCTCACCGGCGATCTGGAGGCCGAGGTTACGGCGGTGCCGCCGTTTCCCGGCGTGGAGAAGAACTTCCTGCGGGCGCAGATCGCGCGGATCAGCGCCGGCACGCAGCTGGCGCCGGAGGGGTTCTTCTCGGCTTCCGGCGGGGGAGAGGACGATCAGTCCGGCGCGGAGCTGACGGCGAACGAGGAGTGGGCTCGGCCGGCGGACGCGGAGCTCGGGGCGCTGACCGCCTGGGTGCACCGGCAGCTGTACATCCGGCGGACGGGGAGGTGCGCGGACTACGAGAAGCCCGAGCCGGAGGAAGGCCAGGAGGAGTCGGAGAGCGCCGGCGAGACGGAGACGGAGACGGAGGCGACGGACGACGGCGAGGGGACGGAGGGTGGGGACGACGGCGCGGCGACGGAGGACGGCGAGAAATCGTCGCCCGAAGAGCCCGAGGAGATTCCGGAACCGCTGCGGACGGTGGATGCCGACGCCGACGTGGCGGACGGCGTAAAGCCCTGGTCCGTCAGCTTCAGCTCGAGCATCGCCGGGTTCAAGAACCAGGTCGTGTGCCTGCGGTCGCTGGTCTGGCCCGGCGCCTTCGCGCTGGCCACGCCGTCCAAGTTCAACAACATCTATGTCGGCTTCGCCGTCAAGAACTCGGACTACGTGCCGCCCGTGCCGCCGGCCATGCAGAAGGAGAGCCGGGGCGAGTTCGTCGAGAGCTCCGAGCTTCCGCCGGAGCCCGAGAAAGAGGCGCCCGAGGGCACCGACGGCGAGGGCACGGAGGGCGAAACCACCGAAGGCGAGGAAACCGAAGAAGAGTGATCGACGACTTCTCGAATGACAATGTGACGCGCTCGAAAGAAATTTGTCTACTCGCATTTTTTGCATTTTCACGCTCGAGGACCGTAATCTACTCTAGTTCTGCCTCTCGTGGATCTCGCCCAAGAAAGCGAAGAAGAATGATGGAGGATTTCTCAAATGACAATGTGATGTTGTCGAAAGAATCGCATCCACTAGCAATTTTGAGCTCGAGGACCGTAATCTACTCTAGTTCCGCCTCTCGTGGATCTCGCCCGAGCAGAAGAATAAGGAGAAAAAACCGAAGAAGAATGATGGAGGATTTCTCGAATAACAATGAGATCTTATCGAAAGAAACTCATCCACTCGCAATCTTGAGCTTCAGGGCCTTAATTTACTCTAGTTCCGCTCCCCGTGGATTTTGGCCGAGCAGGAGGAGAAGAAATTGAAGAATAATGGTCGACGGGTACTCGAATGACAATGTGATGTTCTCTAAAGAATCCCATCCACTAGCAATTTTGAGCTTGAGGACCAAAATCTACTCTAGTTCCGCCTCTCGTAGATCTCGTGGATCTGACCCGAGCAGAAGGAGAGTAAACCGAAGAACAATGATGGAGGATTTCTCGAATGACGATGTGATGTTCTCGAATGAATCTCACCCACTAGCAATTTTGAGCTTGAGGACCGGAATCTACTCTAGTTCCGCCTCTCGTGGATCTTACCCGAGCAGAAGTAGTGGAAACCAAAGAAGCATGAACGAAGATTTCTCGAATGACAATGTGATATTCTCGAAAGAAACTCATCTACTCGCAACTTTGCGCTTGAGCACCGTGATGTACTCTAGTTCAGCCCCTTGTAAATCTCGCCCAAGCGGAAGGAGAAGAAACCGAAGAAGATGGATCAACGATTCCTCGAATGACAATGAGATGCTCACGAAAGAACTTATCTACTCGCATTTTTCGCACTTCAGCGCTTGAGAACCGTACTGTACTCTAGTTCCGCCTCCCGTCGATCTCACCCTAGCAGAAGGAGAAGAAACCGAAGAAGAATGATCGACAATTTCACGAATGAGAACGTGGTGCTCTCGAAAAACAAATGAGAACGTGGTGCTCTCGTACTTACTCGCATTTTCGTGCTGGAGAACCGAATTATAATCTAGTTCCGCCCCTCATAGATCTCACTCACCCGAGCAGAAGCGTCGTCCGTCTGCAGAAAATGAAACACACTCCGAGTTCGACAGATTTAGGAAGTACGCGTCAATGCTAATTATGATTATGGCTAACTACCAGACTCTCGACAAGGATTACTAATTGTATATTAGTCCAGAACTGCGTACACCAATAGCAGAAGTTCTCCGTGCATTCTGTTCGAAGCACAAATATTGCTGAACCTTGCACTGGTGGCCGAATGAGTCCAATGCGTGAGTCCTCTTTTCTCGTGTCAACTGGGCTCCAGTGCCGCTCTGCAATGCGAGTGGGGTCTGCGTTGGGCGACTGAATTATTACACCCACGGCGAACAGGTAAGACGTATTTTCAATCATCTTGCCTCGAATCCTACTCTGTCACCGGCGAATGTTTGGGCATCGATGCGGCGAAACGCGCGCAGGGTATCCCGACTTCTCCCTCAATTCGGCCTCACGCATCGTCGTGTCCCGTCTGCTCATCATCACTTTCTCAAGCAGATGGTTTCATGAGTTTCATGAAACTCAACCTCTCGAATCGAAGACTTCCCGCACAGACTTTCTAGCGCAAGCGCTGACTTGCGCGGTCACGTATCATGCTCTTTCGAGTCTCGATGCTAGAACTACACTTCTGTCAAGACGTGGAGCCGTGTAGGGCTGGGATCGGAGCTGGAGCTGCAAATCAACTGAACCCTCGCTGCGTTTCTTGCTCGTCTATACGAGAACCGGGCACGCAGGGCTCCAAAAAGCGAACGAAATGTCGAATGTGGCGACGGCCCACGGTAGTGAATGTGTTCGGGGCACATCTTCCAAGCGTTCAGAGTTAGTTGTCTCTCGTAATCATTGCAGACTGTGTGGGCAGAGCAAGCCCAACTGAAGGAGGACCTACTTCTCGTATCTCCGTGGTTGGGCGGGGTTCTGCAGGTGAGCAGGAAGTTCGAGCAAACCACGAGGGCTGCGAAATTCATACACATGACAATGGCTGACAAGAGGAAGAGAAGGGGCTCGTGTGCGATGGAAACAGGGACGTGACGCACGCGATCGTGGGTTGAGATTCGGGGCTCCTTCCATAGACCTTCCTGGAAACCCCCCAGGGATGCATAGGGTGTTCGTTCCAGTCCAGCCCATTACTCCGATGCCGCGACAGCCAAGTCAATTGACCTCCATACTTGATTGGACACGAGCAAATCCTGATGCCCACAAGTAACCTCCCATTGCAGATACCAAATCCAAATACAAATCCAAATCCATATTGCTTCTGACAGTTTGCCTGCCTGAGAGAGAGAGTCGGATATCGGGCAAGTTGTAAAATACAATTGTTGCTGTACGCCCAGGAGGCTAAGTCATAAAAAGTCAAAATGGATGAACTGACTACCTGGGCAAATGTGATGAGAACTGCCTGCCGCTGGCAGGCATATATTACTCCAATAGCTGTTGAGATGGAGGGCAGAACTGCTCCATTGACTCCACTTGCCTTGCAGATTCTGAACTGACAGTACCCGGCAATCGGCAATACAAGCGTCCTTGTACTGATCGGGTATCAAAGCTACAGATCGAGAGACAATTTCGTTGCACCTTCCTTGAATTTACAATATGCAACCAGTAGGCGAATGATTGACAGAATATCTGACACTGGAACTCAGGACAACCTCAACAGGAAGCGTGGCATGCCACGATTGACCGGAGAGTATCTCAAAACAGCCTACAAATCAATCCACAAGCACTGTGTTTACGTAGCAGCTAAGACTTCGCGCGAAGCACCTGTCAGAAGAAACAATACACTCTTCCCCACGTCAGAAGATAAGACTCCGCACTCGTCTCCACGAGACCAGGTTGTGAGGAGATCCTCATGGTCACACTTTGTCATCATGAAACCACCAGCGTGTCTCCTTGGGAGATCTACCATTGCGGCAATTCCTCACGTACCGATCATTGTCCGGTGGTCTTGCCTGCGACACATTACACGTTGTTAGTCAGAGTCTCACATTCCCAGGAAAAAAGTACACTGGAAACATGGTGAAACTTCACATCGGCCCATGTTTTCCTCGCCGTCTGCGAAAGGCAGTACTATAGTCCTGTTAATCATGTCACGCGAGCTCTAAAAAGACAACTGGAGCGTACTACTCGCAAAACGATTGTGATAAGATGTTGTAACTCGACAGGAAACTTCGAAACTTCTCCTTACTTGGAATACATGGGATGCTGTGCACACAAGCTAGGTCCTGGAAAGAATTACACACTTTCCCAGACCTTCAAACTGACACCGCTGAATACAGGGACTGGTTCGTCTTCCACACATTCTTAGCTCGAAGTCACAACATACACGAGATCCCTGACCGGCGATGGGTTGGAATTCAGGTAATAGGTATTTTAGGGCGATCATTTGTCTCATGATCTTAGCGTGTAAGGAAACCGAATCTGTCGAGTGACCTCCACAGATTCTAGCAATATGTAATCTAGTAGCTATCAGAGTCCTGCATTGGGCTTCAAAACTTTACCCATACCCAACCCATACCCATGAGTGGGTCAACTGTACCCACCAATTACCCACCCCTGGCAACTTTTCCATACCCACTCCCCATCCATGGCACCTTGTCCATACCCAACTCATACCCATGAGTCCACCATTGGTTACACTTAATCCGAGATCTCAGTCTAAGTCATACCCATCCATTACCCACTCATTCCTTATACCCACCCATTACCCACCCATTTACCCATGGGTATGGGTGGGTATTGGGTACCCATGGGTATGGGTACCCATTGCAGGACTCTGGTGGCTATGCACTATCATGCTACTGACTAAACTTCTGTTGACTCATCATTACGTACAGAGACGTCAATTTGGCAACAAGACTGTCTTGATTGGGTTGGGGCAAGCATCCCCGCATCCATGATTCTCATGAGATCTTTCTTGGAGGTGTGAGAGAAGTGAAATCCAGACGTTCATGTTCTACGGGTATAACCAATTGGCAAACAAACCAAGTCATGATCAATCAGCTGCTCAGCCTTACCTTCTGTGTGGCACTGGATAGCATGGAGAGGATACTAATGCAGATGGAGCTCACTGTCATTGCCGGTGACCAAGAGTCGTATAGGATGTCTGACACACGTAGACCACATACGATGTTATTGCCCGTCACCAGAAAGTCGGATCACATACTTCGCACATGAGCAACTAACAGTGCAAAACAGAACCGAGTTCTAATCACTGCAAGGCAGTGAGCCATGGGAAAATAAGGAGCACACTATGACACCTACAGCATTACCGACGATAACGTCGCTTCTTAGGGGCCGTCAACTTGGACTTCTCTACAAGAATTCAGTGAGATAATGCAAGCTAGTCCGTGTGATACACTATGCAAAAGTCGGGCCCTGAACCGCCCTTCGGAATATCCTGAAGTTAAGGTTTGACAAAAACCTTCAACTTCTTAGAACCCTAGCTCGGTTCAAACTCAGAATTGAGTCGACTTTGACTACCACGCAGACTTCTTGCAATCCATATTAGCGTCAACGATCCTACCTTACGATAAAAACATATAAGGGGATGGAACGACGAGATTGTACCAAGACATATGTGACCGTTGCTGTAAATGTGTGGGTGCAATGGCGGCGACTGGATGAAGATAACCTGCAGGTCAAACACAAAACCACAAAATATCATACCAACGTTGACGTTAAACTTAAAAATGCGGAATAATGGCGACTTGTAAACCCATAGACACGACCTAGTGACTTGTGACGGTTTTGACATCTACCATGTAGAGGAAGAGATGTATAAAAAACACGTCGGTTTTATCCTGGAGAGGTTACTTGTAACAAGAAGGCCAAAACAAGTCAATCCTACGAGAGAAGGGAATTTGTAGATATGAAGTCCGAGGAGCCATCCCAGAAAGGTTAATTACAAGTTTTCCAGGAAGAGCGGCAGACCTGAGGGGCTTCCATAGGATAATTTTCGGGGAAGTCGACTTGCAACTGATAGAGCTCACCAGAGTAGAGCGTGCCAGGCGCTCCATGAACCTCTATTATCCACCTGCAACATCCACAATGTTTAACTGAACAGAGTCAAATTTCGCCGATGGAGTCACAGGTCAGAGGGCTATGAGAACCAGCATCAAATGGGCGGACGACTAGCAAAGATAGACTTCAGAACATGTGAAGAGTATTAGGGTACCGTTGTAGGTTGTCTGTAACTTTGTGCTTGAAGCCGGCAGGGGGGTTGATTTGCCACTCAGACAACTCCTTTTGCAAGCGATTGGCAGCAATCCTACTCAGAGTCTGCACATCACAAGAAACTCAAGAATTGAGCACAAAGTGGACAAATATGACTCCACGAAGCGACTTCATGCACACGAACGCGGACACGGAACCGAATCTGCCCAAACTCTCATATGACGTAGAACGTCCTCAATTCGACAGAATTCCGAGATAATAACTGATCAGAACATTCGAACCCTACACAGCGCTTGTCAAACCCCACCGCCAGCTTTCTTGGTACAGATGGGCATGCCCCGTGCAACAGTTGTACGTCATTATCTGCTTTCCCTCTATTAAACACCCTTTCCATCCATGCGCAACAAGCAATTTGCACTGCATAACCTTCTGTGGTGGTGTAGATGTGCTCATTGTTTATTTCACCAACTCCAATACTCCTCTTTCTTCCAGCCTTCCTGCAACCTTCCTTCGACCCTCTCCAGCCCAGCACCCGACTAACTTCGATCTCCTTCCACTCGTCGAGATTCTTGACGCACCACCGCGATAAGTCCACCAATACCGAGCCCCGTCCCGGCGTGCTCGACCCGCCAACTTCCACCCGCGCACGAATTGAACTCCAATCGGAGCACGATAGACTCCTCGAACGACGATCCGTCGAATTCCGGCCCTTTTCTACGATGAGGTGCCCACGGATCTAGAGCTCATCTCCCTCCCTCCCTCCCTCCCTCGACAGACAACCAAACCATCATCAGGTCGCTCTCCTCTCCTCGCTTCGCCTCCTCAGTCAAGTCTCTCAGCCTCTCTCTCTACCTCCCCGCCTGAACCCCACTCAGCCACGACGACGACGACGACGACAGCTCCCCACGAGACTCGGAGCAGCAGAAGCAGAATCAGAATCGCTCATCAGCGTCAGCACACTGCGCTTCGCTGTTGTCGTAGACTGAAAACGAAAGGGCAGAATTCAGGCCGCACACAAAGTACGACGATGATACATAACGAATCCGAATGTCCGTCTGCTCTCTCTAACCTTTCTCCCCCGCCACCACCACCACCAGCACCAACAACATTCCTCCTCCTCCCTCTCCCTCTGAGCTGCAGCCTCGAGGCTCCACAACCCCCCTCTTCGAGAAAATACGCCCCGTATTCCGGTGGCAGCCCATGGGCTATGACCAGTCTTATGACCAGCAGCAGTGGCGGTTCCATTTACCATTTAAATATAATACATTTAGCGGATTGCTAAAGGTAATTGTCATTGAAATAAGATATCAGAATTTAATATTTTTTCTCTTCACTATCGGTTCCTACTCTCTTTCTCATTTCCCCTTGTGTACATGGGAAAGAGTGAGTGACTGTCAGTTAATCCTTCACATGCATATAATACAAACACCCGAATCTGTTGCTGCTGTTGTGGAGCTTGAACACGCATTGGACCGGCTGAACCAAAAGGTCATATTCCAAGTTTGTTATCTTTTATCCCATGAGAGATTGAATACTTTAAAATCACATCCAATACGCATTTGAATTTTTTTTCGAGAACGGGTTGGTTATTATGACAACTGTCGCGACAATTTAACAATCCGTAAGTGATATTCTGAATTTGAATATATGAAGATAATTGTGAATGAAGTTTCTCATCAAAACGAAGTCTGAAATAACTCTTACTCTGACATGCACAAATTAAACTCAATTTTAGTGATAAGAAGATCTAAGGGTGCTCATTTTAAAAAAATTTCTCGAAAGGTTAAATATTATATTCTATTTGATTTGCTACTCAATTTAGTTAGTGCCTGGTCAATTTAAAATATCGTCCCTCTCGTCTTTCTCTGAACCATTCTGCCCTCCGGTCTTCCGGTGTGGCCCACCGTGCGCTTGCGGGATTTTCCACACTCGCACGCAACTGCTGGCGGTTTATGATACGGTCCAGAGGGCGAGGCTGGAGCGTGAACAGAAGAGTGACGATCGGTGGACAACGGATGGCCTTGAGATTGGTTACCGGCTAATCTGTCTCGTCATGGGTCTGACGTTTCTTCTCCTTTCCCGGTGATTTTCCGGGTCCACGCCAATCCTGATGTCATTATAACTATGCTAATTAGTATTTATGATTCATGAATACTTGTGGGGTTTTTGAGATGGGTTATTGATCTGAGAGTTGTTACTGAGGGATTTAGTTGCTTCCAGTAGCCCAACTCCTCGTTGCATTGTGTGCGGATCTCGTTGAAGTAGGATGACGGATGGTTTTAAAACTAAAGCTACATTGTTGGCAATTATTTCGCAAGATAGACGTAGAAAAACAATTTGAAATATTGCAACGTGATACATGAATACATATATTCGAAGTATTATTTGGTATGGATAGATTTGACTTGAAATATCTTTCTAGTCGTATTAAATTCTGTAATTAACATCAATGCTCCAAAACAAGTGGTTGATTATGAAGATGTTAATATTGATGAGAATCATATCAGTCGTGACAAAAGATTCGAACATTAGGATACAATCATACGATACATATGTGTAGAAACTAATTTTAATTTAAAATAGATAGTTCTTAAAGATTACACTGTACAGTTTTAGAGAAGTTGAAATCTTGATAAAAGATGTAATGTATATCATTTTATACATAAAGAAAATAAGATTTTATTACATGATTGAATTCTGAATTTCAAAAGATATATTTTGTTCTATAGATACTATATTGATAATATTTGTTGATATGTTTTTTAATTTTTACATTATTTTAATGAACCATATATATATGAGTCAAAACACCTCATTAAACTCCTATACCTGTAAAATTATTTTTTCTAATTCATGCCATAAAATTTCATTTGATGCAACTTATTCACCCCAAATGTTCTTGTCTTTATAATTATTTTGTACACTTTTTAATAAGAATGTCTAATCCACCAAAATTTAAATTTAATTTCCATTTCAACTTTGTTTATATGATCATATGAGCCTAGATACTGTAAAAGAAAAAGTATGTCGCCTCCACATAAGATATGGTAAGATGACAAGTGTACGATAACTGACCGGTTCGATTTTTGAGCCTTGATCGCTCCGTGCAGAACCGAATTTTTGCGTGCACATTTTTGCGCTCGTTCAAAGCGTCGGAGCCTGCGGATGTCGGTTGGATCGAGTGTCTCGTGCTGTCACTGGTGCGTGTGTCTGGTATCGTTTGATTCAGTGCACGACGACAACAAGCTGTGAAAACTCTGAACAACAAGCAAATTCATGAGGAGATTGAGATGCTGACATATTCGATGCCTTGTGGTTTCACTCCGAAATCTGAAGAGTCGAGTCGAAACCGAAACCGAAACGAACTAGAGAAGTGAAATAAGACACAGAGCAAACCACAACGACATGCTGTAACGCTGGAGAGTGCGCACACGTAGCTTTTTACCAGTTTAACTTCGGTGACTTAGTCTAACTTGCACCCTGAATTATTTTATTTAATACCTGAATCTGTCGAAGATATCAAATCATGAAGATGGTTTGAATGATTGACAATGAAGATGGAAGATCAGTCAAGGTGGAACTAGACCACTGACAATACGCATGAAGCCAATTCCACTCCGACGCCCTATACAGTAAATTGTCAACTGGTTGAAAGGCCTCGAACCCATGTGATTTGGATAGAGCGATCAACGTCCCTGATGCCAGATAATCTCATTTCACTAATTACACTAATTCCTGAATGAAGCAGATGGTCCCGGAGGTGGGCCGTAGCCATAAGGACTCTGGGATCCGGAATTTTGTGGCAAACCTCTCTGCTGGTTGGGCTGAGATGAGGGAGGGCCAGCTTGTTGCTGCGGAAACGATGATGTTGAGGTTGTGCCCGGGGGTGCACTATAGCTCTGGTTTCTGTACACACTGCCTGATTGATGAGATGCATTGCTGTGAGCAGCCGAGGGTCCGTTTGGGCCCATGGATGGGTTGGGTCTGCCTCCTGCAGCACCAGGAACTCCAGGAGCCCCGGGAGAACTTGAAGTCCCTGCAGGAGTAGTGGGAGGTGGAGGAGGAGGAGGAAGATTAGGGGCCATTTGAAGCCCATTTGCTTGAATCACATTGGAACCTGCCAGTCCGGGAGGTCTCGGTGGTGGTGGCGGAGGAGGAGGCAGTCTGTATTGAGGAACACCTGCTGCAGCACAAAACCCCAAGGCGGATGATTCTGTTAGCAGTCCACAATGTTAATTTGGCAGCGAGCTTTTATACTCGACACACAATCTGCTCGGTGCGTTTTGACAAAGTCAAAAGCATTTTCTGTTTTGTTCAATATCTAAGTAAGATGATTCAGACTAAGAGCCTTACCTTGTCATGGACAAGGACATTAGCAGGCGTAAGTTTTCCAGCGCTTGGTCCAAATACAAGACATTTGTAAAGGGGAAAGGAACGTACATCGATGCTCCACAATCTATACAGCTGTTGCTTGTGCTGAAACGAAACTGAATCATGTAATCTCAAGACATGACATATCAAGTGCCTGTTGGTGGAGCGGTGAGAATACCTGGAACAGGTAGAGCGGATAGGCGAACAGATGGCAAATGAGTGGATGCAGCAGGAATCGAGCCTGGTACTGGGATTGGTAGTACAGGCAATGGAATCGGAGGCTTGAACTGGCCTAAGGCAGTGAGATGCTGGTGAAAAGCACCGCCCATCTGGACCTGTTGATATACAGCTGCGGTCTGTCCAAGATGCTCCTTGACCTTTTGGTCAATAAGACTTTGTGTCTGCTGCTCTTCAAACTGCTGATAGTAAGCTCGTACATTGGCCTGGAAAATGGCACCTGTTAAATTTCTGGTGTAAACGTCGCCATGCCAAGAGGTGATGATCTTTTCATTGAAAGCCTTCCTGAATCTATCGAAGCACGGATCCAGCATTTGCAATTCACGTGCAGTTCCTCACCTTGTGCTTGTATCCGGCATTATGCTGCTTTCTCACTGAAGGCTGAAGGCAGAAACAGAAGCCACTGTGAGGGAATCTGGTGAAGCTGTAAATTAATAGCTCTCAGTTTGATTCATCAAAACTCCTCAATATTTTGGGCAAACAAATTAGTCCGTGGCAAAGAAGTTTGGTATTGGCCCAACAACCGTAAGGACCTGAATCTTGTCACTCTTTCACCTTCCAAATCTACATACTTCCATGTCTGTTTCTAAAACAAGTCTACCTGAACCACACCAGAAATACGGAATTTATCGGTGATATCTTCGACATCTAGCACATTACTGTTGCAGAGGAAATGAACTTCGATATGCCAACACATACTATTATGCTCCAGAAGCGACCTGGGAACTCGAGGCAAGAGCAGATAACGCTTCACTTACAGAATCATGCGTTAAGTATGTATCACAGTAATCGCAGTAGTACCTGCATCATTTTGTGACAGCAGAGCTTCTGGATGAGATCCTACACCACTACCCAGACTGCCAACTGATGAAATATTCTGATAATACAGAGTGATCATAGAGAAGAAACGAATGAACACTGCACACTGTGAGCACTAGAATAGCCTCAGTGCACGACTAAATTCATAAAACTGTGGAATATATGGATTTTAGTGGAACTTGCACTGACCCTCAAGCCCTGGCATTTCGAGAGGAAGAAAAATGTAAGCTAAGGATATAAAAAGACGGATTCTTCGTTCACACTGCCTCCTGATGACACAAACGCTGAAAATCACTACGGACTTGTTTGATGAATCGATGTTCCGGAGTCACAACAGTTGAAGCTCATGTAGAGAGGATCAGAAAGACGGACCCTTGTCGTGGCCTTGTTTGCACATCCACAGGAAATCAAGTCTCTTCGACGTTTCTCAAGTGCGTAATGAAGACTGTCGGCGATCGAAGAGCAATCTATGCCCAAAACTTATTCTATCGAGTCTTGGGAAAAGTCTCAGGTGGAGCTCGTGCACTGCCTCAAAAGCTTTTCACTGCACTCGATCCTTGAGACAACGAAGAATATCTTCGGAGTCACCTAATTCAATATCGTCCTAGCGCTTGGAGCTCTCATCTAAGTTCTCAACCACAACAATTATCCACCTTCGACGTCTCGTTTTAGCGAGGATTATAGCTCGATATCGAGGTGATCCTCGATAGTTGCTCCTGGTTCCATATTCATCCTCTTCAAACTTCTCATTCACCACTAGCACTGAATTCTCGGATTTATTGTTCCATATGTCTACATCGTCCAAGACTTGAGGCAGAATGGAAGAGCTGCCAGCTCTGGAATGATCCAAACGGCTGAAGTGCTCTTCTGATTAAAATTGTTAAATTTACAGCTCCATACTTCTTCTCCTGTATTCATACTTCAAACTCCCAGTATGCTAACAGATCAAACCTTATTCAATTGACAGTGGACGGCAAACCCTACAGGAGCACGCGCCACAGGAAAGGAGCTCTGGTGGAGTACCCACCGAGGCATTCTGAAGACACAGAAGGAACAAGCGGAAGGAGTTTATATCGTTCGTCGAAGCTAAACACTCGCCACGATGTGCGCAGAGGAGAATCACGTATGGCCAATCATTGGACAGTCGTTCACAGCAGCATCACACTGAAGTTGCAGTTGCCATGACCGAGTCGCTTGGTCGATGCAATCGTCTTTCCTCAAATGCTTTCCTTCACAGTTCGTCCGAAGAGCTGCAGCATGTTCTCCAGCTCCTATTTCCGAGGCCAGGCGCGAAGATGTAATGAAAGCAAATTTCGAATCATGCTTGAGAGATGAACTCGATTTTAGAATATCTAATCGTCTGGTTCACTGTACTTCTTGTTGTTAGTTTCTCTCCCATTCTAGAATGTACCACCACAGTCTTGTTCAATAGTGCCCTTCCTCCGATCCATGGATTATTTCTTTGATAGGCTTTTACTTTTCAGTCCTTCTCGTCAAATTTTTAAACGGGTGGGCGGTCAGACCTGACGATTGGATACACTTCTACTCATGGCGGTCAAACTCATTGAAGTGTGCCCCTTTCCGACCGATGTCTAATCTGTGATCAGTACTGTACCCAGGATTTTGTCCGTCCACCACGTTTGCAGTAGTGGGATCTACGAAGCACAAGCTAGGCCTCGGTCCTTGCACATCATCAAGACTGAACTATGATCACCTACTAGAGTAGTGGTTTCTCTCCATGCACGTGTGGACAGAGAGAATCCTCATAGCTCGAAAACTCTGCGACTGCTTGCCTCGTGGAATCCTTGAAGACCACCTTCTGCTAACGTGACAAGACCTTTTCCGGACGAGAGTTTTCTTTCTTCACGTTCCTTCTAATGCTGCTCCTCGCAGACTGCTGCCAATTGGCCGTTCTTAAACCTGGAAATACAACCTGCCATCTGAAGACGTGTTTGCCTCTGTTTTCTTTAAAAACAGTTCGTTTAAGAACTGTTTTTAAATTCGACTGTCAGTTCGAAGCATGACTGGATATAACATTCAATCGATTCACTAATATAAAATTCAGGGCCGTGGAAGCCGATTGTACGACGTTATTGCAGTGGATGTTGTGTGTTATATGGTCGAGACGTGTGATTGAGATTGCATTGTGCGTGCTTCTTATCCTGGCTTTGACGTTTGACAGGCATGGCAGTCCGACTGGACTGTGTGACGGCAGCCAGAAGGAGAACTCGGATCCACAGATGGAGGAGTGTAGAATCCACTGCCAAGCTATGGTAAGTAATGAGAATGTTACTGCAACAAAACACTCGAAAGGACCAAAGCAATCCCCTGCAGCTGTTCTGCAAGTATGACTTGCGCAGTTGTATAGTTACAAGTGACTCAACGCTTAGAAGTATATGACTCCAATGGTCCAGTTGGTTCTTGACTTGTGCACCGTCTACATATATCTCGTATTGCATTTCGATACATTCCGATTTGTACATTCCTCTAGAATCGAAGTGGTCGATCTTGGAAACCTCACAGCTTGAAACGCTGTCCTACTGTTGCTTGCCGTCTAGAGTCAGCAAAACTTTATACAGATCAGGCCGTCGGTCTCTAAATACGCCCCAGCTTGCTCGCTTGTAGTGAATACTGTCGAGGTCAAACGTGGACATCAAAACTGTATCACTTTTGTTATCGGCTGCTTCCAAAATTTCTCCTGTAGGACCTGCTTACAAACATTATATCAGTCCGGTGACTATCAGAGCCAAGTAGACAGCCGCATGAACATGACACAGATATTTCACAACGACATGGGGTAAATAAGTGCAACATATACTGCTTAGTCTACAATAATTTGATGGAATGCATTAAAAACCAGGAGAATTCCACCTGCTATGAAGGAGTTCCCGTAGAAGGTGATCTTGCTAGGTCCATGTTCCGTTTCGATGATCTCCTCGCCCACTCGGTTAGATGCAATAACTGGCACCTGTTGAACAACCTTTCTTAGTCTTTTAAGTGATGTGAGATAAAAACAACCATAGCAACTACAGCTCCCAGTTAACTAGCTGAGCCAGCAAATCACTGCCAAAAGAGAGTCATCGTGCAGGAAAACTACTGCATACGTACCACATTGGCTCCAGCATGTCCTTGCATAACTCGTTTCCAATGATCTGATGAATCTAAATCACCATCTTGGGGCTCGGTGCCAATTGCTGTTGGGTAGAATAACAGCTCTGCTCCCATCAATGCAAGAGCTCTTGCCACCTCAGGAAACCACTGGTCCCAACAAATGGCTGTGTCTCGCACAAAATAGGGAACAAAAGTTGCGTAAGTTAGAATGTCTACGGATGGGTACAACTAATGTCCACTGATTCTACATTGAATAAAGTGAGATTTCTAATATGCAGAGATCCAGAACCTTCAACGAACAAGCTCCCGCTATCACTTTATAAGCTCACCTTCCACTGTGAGCTATCAAATGGATCTTTGAAGCGCAACCTCTGATACTCTGTAGGCATTGAACCTTCAGTTGAAGCTAAATGGTATTAATAAAACTTCTTAGGTTTATTTCTGTAATGGAAAGTTCAAAGATAAGCAATCCCTCGGGCCATTAGGTTGTAGTAGCCTCACCTACTCCGATCTTAGCAAACTTCGTTTGGAAGACCTGCAACATAAAACGCAAAAGGGGCTTCAAGTCAGCATTTCACAAACTCTCCATCTTCTTCTTCACTTGTTGGGTTTGTTTTGAGATGAAGCCCATTTGTCAAATGAAAATATACTCAGCAAAACTTAGTCCCCAATGTCTAAAAGGAGATTCAAGCAATTTATCACCTTGAAACCTGTGTCTCCAGGGTTGAAATAGAACTTCTCTTGATAACCTGCCACGAAACTCTAAAGTCAGCTACTTGACTAGTATCAATTGACATGTGAAACCTTAAGCTTGCACATGGCTGCATATGAACAGTCAGATGTCTTGAAAAACTGTCCCATTCATATACTCAATCTTCGCACGGATTTCTACGTGCACTCAGGCGCCCAAATGCTGAGGTTGCTGAGGAAACTTAAGAAGGTCCTCGAAAGATGCGAATTCTGAACATCTGGAGTCCTAGTCGACAAGCAAGAAATCATGAATCATTCAGAGTTGTATAAGTTCCGGAAGTTTAGGGTCGTCTATTTTAACTCGAGAACTTTAATTACCTGGCCCATCGGGTATGTGTGACTTGCGATAAAGTCCAAGGTCTTTCCCATCGGCATCAATTACCACGATCGAGTTATAATGAGCACAATTCGCTTCTTCGAAAAAACTTACAGGAATCACTACACCCAGCTCCTTCGCTAGGTTTTGCATTCTGAATGACAAGTGAAAAGTCTTGTCATGAATGAGCACAAAGATGCACCTCCAATGAACACAAACAATAAATCAAAATCTACGACATTGACGGCCGTGAAAAACGACCGTCCATCAGAAGCTAAGACTCACACCTCTGAATTGTGGGATGACCTTCTCGGGGTTGGGCTCTTTTAAAAAAATCTTCTCGCTGGGCTTGACAGAAGTAGTATCCCTCGAAAAGCTCCTGTAAGCAGATAAACGAACTAATCGTCAAATCCACTGCAACAGACGTGTATATTTTGTGCTCAGTTATGGCGCCGGTCAACAAGGTGTTCAGAAAAATGAAAGTGAACTTTTTATTGTACTGTGTGTATTTTTGAAGAAAAAGTGAACTATCGAATCAGTAGATTCTAGCATGAACTACATGCAATGCGCTGAATTCTCCTTGAAATGAACGACATCATGAAACTGATATTGATTACATAAAAGACAGGAAAAATCTTCCACCTGAATTAAGATGATGTTAGCTCCTTTAGAATGAGCTTCTCTGACCATCCTGCATGATTTCCAGTTTCTAGTCAGTCAAGATATTCTAAACCAGTATGAACATCTTGAATTGACCACTCACAATCTCTTCGCTCTCTGTTGCATCCAGTAGTCAGCTTTTCACCTCACAGATCAATTGACACCCAGACACTCACCACAGCGGCACATATCTTCAGATACATCATCGTTATAGCAAGATGCACAATTCATATTCTCCGCGAGGGTCAAGATGGACGATTGTGTAAAACCAGTATTACTGCCAGCTGAAGAGAAAATTTGCACTCCAATCGGGTACAAATGGGTTTAAGCTCGATCATCTTCAGTTTCTGAGAGTCGGACTTCTAAATATCACGTTAAGATCCAGACGACCCGCCCTGAAACTGTCAGCAGTACTCCTACAGTGCCATCGGAGCACTGAGTTGAGAACTTGTCATGCACTAATTTGATCCCATCTTATAAATAGAAATATGTCACGAGGTGGACCTTAAACCCAGGAAATCAGACGAGGGCCAACTTAATCTGACAGGCTTGTGAGAAACACCCAGTCTCAGTCAGAGATTATCAGATTTTGGCACCGCAGTGTGGTCTAAATCTTCGATCAAAGCATACGTATCAGCTGGGATTGATCGATAGACTCATTACATGCTCAATTTTCAGATACTAAATCTAAACCTACCTCTCGGCTTTGTCGACATTTGTCTTCACATCGTCTGTGCAGGAAAACTGCAGCGCTGCTACAGTCACCTCTCTCTTCTTTCCCTTTCCTGCCATGCCTCGTGATCGATCACGGCACTTGATCGGTGCTGCTGTGTAACAATTCTTCACATTGAACACGTTTATGTGGGAGCTGAAGGGAGTGTGAAGGACGACGAAGAAAGGGAGCAGACGGGACACCCTCGATGACGTCACCCTACACGGTGACATGGCCACGGTGAGACGCGTCCAGCTGGATAAAGCGTCAGCTTCTGGTCAGCATTTCTCGTGGCTGGTTGCGGACGTTGTGCACCACGTCAAACTCGGAAGGCGGAATTTGTGGAAGTGGAGCACGGTTGGACCGGGTTGGACGTTTAACTGCAGTTGTTGTTGGGCGAGAATTATTGTTCTGTGTAATGTACAGCCCAACGTTGGATGACATTATTGTTCATGGGCAAGGGCGGGGATAGTTTACAAATGGGTGCGTTAATAAATATTGCTTGAGACCTGGACCATAATTTGTTTTGTGATGTCAATATCATTAATTTAATGTTTCGCTGGCATTCAGCGCAAAAGTGATAGATATAGATGAATAAAGAGTGCAAATTAGATAATTAGACGAAAGGTTGCTGATGGTTATCATACAAAAATTTGTAATAAAATGTTGGTGTGGTGTGATGCGAGCTACTCGCCCCAAGTATTGCTAAAGATCAGTAGTTAATGATAGGAAAGCGTGAGAAATCTAAATCTTTAGGTGTCTAAATATTATATAAAAAAATATTTGTAATCGCATTACACTTGTCACATTTACTATTTGGTTTCATATCCATGCAATTTCTTGTTACTTATCTTGGTGCCCCGTTTGGGCAATATGAACGAGACATGAGTCCATATCGGCCTAGAAATTGCAACACTCATAAAACTTGAACAAAGACTCAAAAATAAAAAGTAGCTTTATATTTTATTTTATTGCGAACCAATAACCTTTTCATATTCCTGTAGAACTAAAGGTGTTAAAGCGGATTACAAAAATGATGTAAATGTCTTATGTAGCCGTGCAAACTACAGAGCTAGTCTCCACGATTATTGTAAAATAGTATGTTGTATATAAATTACATTTCATCAAATTTGCATACTCCAGTGGCATACACGCATCTTATATCATTCACGTAACGATTGTGTGTTGTGTTTAAATGTTCTCTGTTTAAAAGCAACAATAGACAAGATACTAAGCTTTATGCTGAAAAACATACTTATTGACATAATCCATGCACACGTCTTAGAATTTAGACACAATAAAGTTACATTTCATTTTTTTGTTAAGTGATAGTACTATTATCTGCTCGTAAAAAGTGGACAATATACCATCGAAATAAATGTCAAATCAGCAAATCTCGTTGCAAGCTATTTCCTTATCATAGAAATAGTGTGTGTTTGAGAAAACGGTTCACGGCGAAGATGAAACTCGCGAATGAGCGCAATACGTCATTTCTTCTTAAAGATTGTTCAACATGAAACAATGTGAAAACCCTTTTATATTGGCGTGACTTCGGACTAGTGGAAAGGTGAGCGGAACAGAGTAATAACATTGCTAATAACCAAACGCAAATATTCTTCCCAATAAATAATAATACATCGCAACTATTTTCTCTAGCATTTTCTTATATTTAACTATAGCCAATATGAGGAAATCATTAATCTACTTGGTCATCGCTAACCATCTACTAGCGCGTTACAAGTCTGCCAATAACTTAGGATACGACCTCGTACTGCAAGTGTGATCGTTGGGAAGACTCAATGAATTAGTACTAAGAATCCCCTGCTTACAAGACTTTGTGCACTACACCCGTTAACACACTTGATAAGACATGGATGTACTACAATTGTTATTAAGAAACATACGATGGCTTCATCCAAGTACTGATGATAGTAGCAAAATCTAAACTGTGACGTAGTATCAACTCTACCAAGTACTCAATAGTTAATTTCAGATTTATTAAAAGAGAAAACAACCAACCTCGTAATGTAACGGTTCCACCGTGATCTTTCCACATGTGAAATAGAGTAGAGTGGTTACCGAAGACATCAAGGGCTCGTGTGATTCCCAATTGGTGCTTCTGCGTTGCCAGCAGGAGGAAGAGAATTTGACAAGGTCTGCTGACAGTTGAATTTTGGTTTTGGAGGCATAGTTGAAACCTGAAGTATGGATGGCTGCCACATATGATGTCGTTTGCAACTGAAGTATCCACTTCCGATTTAACATAGAATGCTACGCTCACTGTTAAGAACAAGATCATCCTTACCCACCTTCCCTAAATGATATCCAAAGTGTCAAACAGAAAATCTCTAGATTGCTTGTTCCTCATTTCTCCACTCGCCTACAATCTAAGTTAGTCATACTCGTCCTGAGGACTACTAAACTTCATGTTTATTACAATGGATAAATTGGACGAGCAACAAAAACAAATTGTTATAAAATAAATGGCTGTGTCACATGCCAATGGTAAGGCCTGCTATGGATATTGTGATACTAAACTTTACTCAGAAGAGAGTCTGGGGCTACGTTTGCCCACGTTGCAATCAAATTGTGAGCAATTGCATAAGGACCCGGCACATACATGGGCGCCTCTGAAAATGAGTCCGTCGTTTTCTCTCCTGAACAGTACTGATAAACCTTCAGGCTTGAAGCTTCCTGAGCATTTCTGTAGTCTGTGTACGTTAAGGCCTTCAGGACAGATTCTCGATTGAACCATTGCGCATCTGCAAATTATGAATTTTTGACTTTAGATGTTAGCTAACCATGCATACGTTCACTGCAGTTTCAAGCGGCTTGCCTGCCCGACATCATTCGTTCAGGCAAGCCGCTTCATGTCAAGATGAAATGGACACGATAACTAAAGTTTCTAAACTCCAAAGCACAGTAACGGAGTTCCGGCGTACGTTAGAAGAACTACCTTGAAGCTCAACTCCGTCGACTTTGATGTCAAAACTTGTCGCGTAGGCGAAAAACCCCACCATCAGTTCGCATGACTTACTGCTAGGACCAACTGCAGTTGAAAAAATGGAGGCAGATGAGTGACCCGCCAACTGAATGTTGGACCAATGTAAACCACTGGCTTTTAGTTCTACTCTGGAAATGGACTTACCTGGCCATGGTTGTGAACTGTGATAAACAATTCGGTCAATATTAATTCCCACCTCCTCTTGAGTTTCTCGCCTCACAGCTTCCTCCAAGCTTTCTCCAGCCTAAAATTGATGGGAAGAATAAAATCAGATATCTATGCGAGAAAACATATTCCATCAGTACATGTTCAGCTGAAAAAGAATTCGGTTATCACATCAACTCAACCTCAAATGAGTTGAGATAAAAGACAAGTTTCAGACTGTGTTGTTTAAGTGGTGGAAACTACCTCAATGAATCCTGCAAGGCAACTCCACATGCGGGGTAAGAATCGAGATTGACGGGCTAAGATCACACAATCCCTCTCTTTGTCTATCACCAACATGATTACGACCTGCGGAGTCCCAATTGATCTGGTTATTCACAACCAATGGTACAATGATGAGGAAGGAGAAGGAGACTTCTCTTAGGTATAAAACTAAAGCTGAGGAAGCTAAATTCCCACTGTTGACAACATAGTTCAAGTTGCAGTAAATGAGGAAAATTAGAAGCAGACTTCAGGCTTCGTATCGAATATTACCGGATCCGTCCTAGGATACAACTTGTTCTTGCAGGACTGATTGGAGCATTGTCGCCGCTGCCCTGCTTCAGTGGCTACAGTTTTTGTCCCACATCGACCACAGAATTGTGCTTGCTTGTGCCATTCTAGGAGTGCTCTTGCCTACATGATGAACTCTATACTTCAGCACAATTTTCCTGAAAAGTGAGAGTTGCTTGCAGTACATCTGCGGCCATATACAAAAGACCCTATTTACTTGAACAGTCCATACGCGCTCACTTGTTTGTACCATTTTGTTACAAAGCAGGAAAGCATCAGGACTCTTCAGCTCCCTCTTTTGCATATTGATCTCTGTTGTAGTTCATCTCCGATCAACTTAGTATACACAGAAAACAAATGGACGAGTGGATTACGCTGCAGTATGGGCTCGTTGTTTAAGATCACCAAAGCATTCATACTCGTGACAAAAGTATGTAGAAAACTTCACGGCGCAGAACGAAATCACAATGAAACTGCGACTCACATGACCTCCAATGGCGACCTGCTCCGTGGCCTGTTTGTTCCGCCAATCAGCTGCCAGCATGAGCGTTCTCAAGTCGATGAAGGCTGATTTTTCACCGGGATTGTCCGCAGAAAAAACTGCAGCGAGCTCCTGCGCCAATTTCTGAGCGGACGCTCTCGCATCCAGCCCTTGCGCCGTCGTCGAAGCGTCGCCGTGAGCGCCGACGAGAAGTTTCGAAACGTCGATGGCGAAGCAAGGCACGCCATCTTGGTCCCCCAAATAGACCACCCTGTCGTACTTCCTGCGCACTAATTCACCTTCGGCGAGATCCGCTTCGGCCGAATCGCCGCTCAAGGAACCGAGGCCGAATGGAAACCTCGAGCCGAATTGCTCCAAATTCTGCCAGCACAGGCTCCAATTGACGACGCCCTGCGCAGAGCGCGACGCCGCCACGAGCGGTCGGCCATCGAGCACCGGCAGCGCCCGGGCGCCGGCATGGCCCAGCAGTAACGCCTCCAGCTCCCGCGGGTCGACGACGCTGCGCTTGCCCGGAATCAGCGGGTTCCCCGCGAACATGTTCACGAGCTCCATCTTCTTTCCGGCCTCGCCCAACGGCCAGCCTCTGTTCATGGCCCGCCTTCGTTCTCGTTCGCTGCTGCGTGAGTTGTGATTGTGCGCCCCTTCATCGACGAGGCTCGAGGCTCGAGCAAGAATTTCCTACGCAAAGTCTGGCCACCCGGAAACAAGTGGAAGCAAGAGTTTCGCTTTTTCTCCGTGTGAAATTCGCCGGCTTTTTTCCAGTGTTCGATTCTTGGCGCAAGCAGCGCCTTTTCCTCATTTCGGGACACCACAAATTGCACCCTGCTCTCTTTGTCCCGTCTTGTCTTGTCTGGTCACTTCCTGCCATGTCCTGTCCTGTCTAGGGACTCTGAACGAACACTTGAACTACGTCGGCTCGGACTGTGCTGGTGCACAGTCCGTAGTATATATCTTTGAACCATGGTTCGTAGATAATTTCCACTACCATCCGGAAAGCCTCCTGTACACAGTTTCGAGGTGATATTAAAAAATGATGTCAGAAAAACAGTATGTTGGTAAATTTCAGTCATAAAATTAATGGTTGTGACAAAGTGTTTTTGGCTTACTACAATCTTGTTTTTTTCATTTTGTATTTTATTTTGGTTCAAAAAGTATAAGAAATGGCTAAGTAACATCAGGGTAATGTATTGGATTGTCCTGTCCTGTCCTGTCTAGTGACACTGAACGAGCACTTGAACTACGTCGGCTCGGACTGTACACGATAGGTTCCCAGTTCCCGTTAGTGAAGACGTGCACTCAGTCGACAACGAGGTCGTTTGTATTTCTATGTCCAAAATGTTGTTAAAGGCCTAACGATACCAATGTGAGATACGACAAATATCAAAGTGTGGCACACAGTCTTCACTACACACCATTCTTTGGAAGCTAATAAAAGTACAAATCATACTTTCTCTTCTCTTCATGGCTTGGCTATTCCATGAGATCCAAAGCCACTTTATCAAAGTAAGAGCCGTCAAATGACCAATTGCCAATTGAGTATCAGTTTCGATATGCGATCTTCATTTCAATTCCAATCACTTCATTCATTCTGAACGCTCGCACTCGTCAGACAAAGGCCAGAGCCATCTTGTGACGTGTCTGCCAATGGCACTGCTGCTCTCACACAAGTTTCCATACGGTTTGGAAACTTGATGAACATACCTTAATGAAAGCGATGATCGATGGGCGTCACTTCTGCAGTGACTTGGTTTACATACATTCTCCTCCTCGATGTCAGATAATTCTGCAGACGTAGGCACCGTTATCCATGACCTCGACTTTGATCCAATTCATGCAGTTTTCATACGTCGTCCACCATTGATGACCTCCCTCATGTCAACATTGGACTGCAACCGTAGTTGGACATATATGTAATCCCCTGATCTTCACATAAGCTAAAGGATCTTCCTGTCTTGACCACGTCGACTTCTCTACCTCATCACGTTGAGTTTCCTTTTAAACCTCTTAATGGTTTGATGGCAGGCTATATTGACGCCTCAGTTGGTTCATGTAAGTCTTCTCTCGTAACTTCTACCTTCACGTACGAACTCAAGTTCGTCCAACAATTACTCTTCGTTTTGGAACAAACGATTTCATGAGTAGACTTATGAACGAAATGAGAATATGAATAATCTTTTCGTTCCTGCTGTTTTTGAGTTCGAGGATCTTCTGTACATGTCTCTGCTGTGAACAGGGACTAGTGGCTTTGCTATTTCCAGTTTCTATTCTAAAAAATTACAACTTTGGGCGACTGATAAACAGCGAGAGTCAAATTCTGGACAGCAATAGTTTATTAACGGGAATCTTAATAGCTCCGTGCACATCAGAGACTCGTGTCTGCAGAGAATGCCGTTTCAGAGCTAACCAGGATGGTTGTAAATCCAAACCAAGATCTTGACCTCTCTCAAATGACTCTTGGATCATTCAAGCACGCGGATTTTATGATGATGGCTTAGTATTGGACCGTCTTCTTGAGGTAAATTTGCGTTCGCGCAGAAAGGAATGGGCCATCGCTTTTGTTTGTCCACAAGCTAAAAATCTGTCAATGCAGATAACATCATCCATGACAGCGCTTACCCAGCTTAATTCAGCTTCTCTCAATAATACTTGCAACACCTAAAAGCACTTGGAGTCTCTAGATATAATCTTATTTGATAAATTTGTAACTTTGACTGTCGCATCTGACAAAGGACCTAACAGAGTGATCTCGAGAGCACCAAGATATTATATGTGAGGAATTACAAGAGCACAGTGGAAACTCGTGGACATTCTGCTGTGAATTTCCAGACTTGCTGAGACCTGCGTTCCTGAGAAATTTATGCATTTCTTTCCCGATCATGGACGGACTTTATCTAGTACAGTATATAAAACTATTAACATTCCGGAACCCAGCAAAATCAGTCTTGGATGCAAAGTGAGATACGGGCCTTATCGTTCCCTGCTGTCTGTCAGCAATGGCGATGGCAACTGGACTTATCTGTCAGAGCTATGCTGTCCCATGTCATTCTATTTAGAAGATCTTATTATGCTAACTGGTGTAGTATACATCTACTGAGATACCATCTTTAACTTGTATCATCATGCACATAGAGCTTAACAGAAGAGAGGTAATGCAGACATACATTTCACGAGAAATATCACGTTAGCTTGCATAGAGCTCCAGAGATCAGTGTTGACATCCACCACTTTGCCCTTGGGTATAATGTATTAGTCTTATTGCAGCTGAAACAAATCAACCTGAATCTGCCCACGTTTGCTTGAAGTACCTGCTAGATCACATGATTTTGACAGACTGAAGTGTTTGTCTTTCTGGCTGATCATGGTTACTTCCACCGTGCATTGATGTATTTTCTTACGAGACACACGAGGTAAGAAATTCATTACTTGTGATCTCTAATACGCTCTTATCAGAAAACTTCTCCCAAACCTGATGGGATGCAGAAACTACTTGCAAACATATCAGGACCGCCTCATCATATTGCAGATCTCCTGGTGAACAGATAAACTCTAGCCGAGGTCAGAGCTTAGTATGAGCTAGAACGGCCCCATTCGAATGAACGCACTCACCTTCAATTACACAGTCGCAGACATGGTAAATGTTGATCTGTGCTAATTCGGGATTCTGAGGAACAATTTTTTGCTCAATAAGATTCTCTATGTGGCCATAGAGAGAGCATCTGCATGCATTTTGTGCATGTCACGTAGATTTCTGTTCAATCTCTCCCTAGTAATCAAAATATACAGGTTCTACCAATATCTATCGAGTTTTCATTGAGCAAGTTTGGATTGTATCTTAAAAAAAAATGACACTTGTTTTCTTGGGATCAACGATCAAGTGATAGTTAGCAGTTATCAGCTCACTTGTGAAAGCAACCGTGAAGGAATCCCTCCACAGTAGAACACTAACCACCAGAATCTCTGCACACAGTTGAAGTACCTGGAAAACTGAACTGTTTACCAAGAAGGCATAGATGTTTCTTGCTATTTCACTACCTTTTTCAAACACCATGAAGGTTACATCCATCTTTAATGATTATCCCACACTGCCGTCCAAACGAAACTCGTTGTGATGAAGACTTCGGTTTTCCATACCACAGACATTAGCAATGGTGTTTGGTCGAGTGTCCATTTCTATGACATGTTTGCAATCATGAAATTTCTTGAATGCTTTTGAAACCTTGGTCTCATGCTTCATCACTAATATGATCATAATCTTAGCAATTATTCACTCAAAGGGATTCTCCTTAAGTTGTAAAAAGACAGGTACGTCCCAAGATACCAAGCTCTTTTTTCCTCTATCTCTCTATCTCCTTCACAGTTGTGCTCCAGTGAAAATCTATCCTCGCGCCTCGAACAGTTCTTCAGGAACAACCATATCTGATGTGGCGCCTCTCTAAAGAGGTGCCACTTGCGGTTCTGGAAGTGGACAATGAACTAAATTGAATGTGAAGTTGTAATATAATATTAAGCTTTAGTTATTACTCACCGCATAAAATGGAGTGGTTATTTTTGATGCAAACAATCAATATTATACTTCTATATGATTTTGATAGTATATGCATGATATGTAGAGTTTTGATATTCGAAAGTGAGTAAGAACCATTGTAGATGTTTATAGTGTACTAATCACACCTTAACACCTTTCTACTTTGTTTACAAGTGCTGTGGAAATCACCATAAAGATCTTACTCTAGGAAACCCTTCTCCCATTTGAAATAAAAACACTTCAAAATTTAACTGAAGTGATGATTCTGTCATAACTTCTTGAAACACTGGAAAATTATGATGATTTGCGAGATGTGTACTCCAAGATGTTCTAGGAATATATACTAACTGGATAACCCTAAGGTGGCTCTTGGCTACCTAAAATTAATTCAACTCTAAGGTGAACTAATAGTTAAATATGCTA
Source organism: Marchantia polymorpha subsp. ruderalis (assembly GCA_037833965.1). NCBI lineage: Eukaryota > Viridiplantae > Streptophyta > Marchantiopsida > Marchantiales > Marchantiaceae > Marchantia > Marchantia polymorpha. Next base: position 412,379 of record AP031351.1, read on the forward strand.
GTAGATCAAATTAACTTTAACTTTAACGTGTTAACTTCAACTTTAACTTTAACTAATTGATTATATTTAAAGTGTCTATTTGACTTAAACCAGCGGAAGATATTGACTCGGAGTTAATGAATTACTTAAACATTATCAGTACTCTCTTCTGAAACCTCATCTAACGCAGTACTTTCAAGCTTTCACCAATTCGATTTACAAAAGTCACTTTGGGAAAGGTCATATCTATTTAAAATCGAAACTTAATGTTCTCTCGGTCCATGTAGTATATAATGAAATAGGAGAAAGAAAAACCTCTCAGATTTCTACAGCATTGAGTATAAACGTGCTTAGGAATCTGGCTTGATCCTGCCTCTAGCCGACCATTGTGAAATTCATTCAGTATAGTCCGATTTTAAAAAATTGGTACAATTCTCTCATCCTACGTCGGCTCGAATCTGGCTTTGGAAACAATTGTTGGTTTGAAGGTTTGGAAGAAGGGTTCCAACCTTATGTGTTTTCTTGGTCTGATTGTAATCCCAATCTTGACTATGTCTTATCATGCATGGGAGTCAAGGGTACGCTTTTCAATATTGAATCCATCAATGGTTTAGCTTAACCATGTTTATTTTTGCAATATCTCTAAAATCTTGGTCTACTAAAAAACATGAAGAGATCATAACTACTGCTACAATTGTAGAGCGCCAGGTTATCACCTAGAAGCTGGAAAGCAGATAGAGAAATATTGAATCTCAATACATTACATGTCGACAACCTTCTCCTACATCGAGGCTGAGTAACTGCCCAGACATGCAATTTCTATCATTTGATAGAAATTGCATGCAAACTGAAATATTTTCTCTAGAACAAATCTGATATTCCCGGGGGCCGTATGAATGTCGGCTGCTGCCTTCACCGTTAATTTTCTTAAGAAAAAAGGTGGTACGAATAGACGAAACATTGCAAAGCGTTGAATGACCGTATTGAATCCAAGGTCACTAAAATCATAAGGCATTTATTGAATGCACTGTTGTCAGAACCTGATCCAAATCCTGCATCATGAAATGGAGGAAATGAGGGCGGATGATGCTCACCCCAGCCACCAACTCTTCCAATATAACCGCCTCTACTACCATACATAGTGCGTGGAGCACGTTGGGCAGAAGTAGAGGCAGGCAACTTCCAGTGGACTTCAACACGTTTCAATGAAGACTCGGTACAGTTTCTCCACTGCCAATATCAGCACCATTGTTCCCATCAGGCCAACCACTTCCAGTCTCCACGACTTGGACAACTTCTACTGTCTTCCAGTTTTGGAGGTTGACCACTGTATGTGACCTGAGATTTTGAGCTAAGACCAGGATGTAGACCTCACCATGTCTAAATCACGATACATATTCGAGGAAATCCAAGCTGCTATGACCTGGTGAGAGATATTGTACAGATCGTAAACGTTGGCCCGAATGCCTTCTTGTCGGTTGCTTCTTCTCGTCTTCTTCTCCCTGGTATCCAATGGTGATTGTTCGCCCCATGGACCCATCTCCGGTTTCTCTACAGTACGTTTCCTTTTCACTCGTACGAGGGGCATGATCTCCTTCACGGTGCTTCACCTTCAGCATGCAAACGAGGCAACTTTTTGTGATATCTCCTGTGTTGATGTTGCTCTTCGGCGCATGGTTTTTATGGGAGATCCATTGCACATGGAAGGTATTCTAGGGAATGCACTTTACATGTGTCCTTATAGAAGATCTAATAGGCCACTTATGCGGCACCCATGTTCACCATCTTTCCTCGTACCTCTCCAGATTTGATTGAGGTTGCAGACATGATGAAAGCGATATTTGTCGATTGACTATTTTTGTGCATCACTCTGTCTGGTGAAGATCTTGACTCATTCGTAGAAATCCAAACCCGAATGATTGGCAGGAGGTTTGCCCACGCTGTACGTGACGTGGTGCGTGTGAAAGCAGAACAAAAAGGACTCGTCATGGTTCCTCCTTTCCCACTGCTGCATACAATGCAGGCGGCTAGGCTAGCTGGAAGGGAAAACAAAGTAACCCGTCTCTGATATATCTCTGGAGTCTGGAGCTCATCAGTCTAGAGTTTCAGAAGTCTGCAGTGTCTTTGGCCCTGAGCTGAACAGGTATCCACACAACCTCGTCTGTATCCAACTGGATCATGGAGTTTGTTGGGATTGACAAGTCTCGAGTTGGCGTCTAGTAGAAGTAAGTGAATTTCAGAAATTCTTCATGTAATGCATGATTCTCCTCGTGAATCTGGATAAGTTCCTTGCATCTTTTTCAAGAGTCTATTTAATGTGAAGGAAAGTAGTAAAGACGAAAAGCAACTCTAAACCGGAAACTGTTTCACAGCCGCACTCGGAGGATATGTCAACGACTTGTGGCAGGCTAAAGCCATATTTATCTCTGTCCTTCACAAGCATATGCAGATCCAAGAAAAACTGGAGAGCAGGTGATTTCACTCATTCCAGCCTCATCGATACGCATTTCAGCTCGCAATTGTACAGATTTAAGACCACGTGGATAAAACCAGGTTCCTCACCACAAAGGAACGTGAAATCAAAATTCTCCATAATATTTCCCTTGATCACTGTCCTGAGTTTCCTGTCTTTTGTGTCACAGTTTCCAAATTGTGTTTGGGATGAAATAATCAGTCTGCATTTTCTTTTGGTAAAACTCACCGGACAAACAACCCGGAACACAACCACAGGACCCACTCCGCCGACCAGAAAAGCCTTCTAGAAGTGCAACTTCATAGATAGTGTGAATGTGTCCAGAACTTTCGAGTCATGCGAGTACAGAACTTTTAGAACTATTGCACACGTGACCTTTCAAGGTCGGCATGCTCGAGGACGTGATCACAATTGTTGGATCATCATGAGTATGAACAATGCTTCTTTGCATGGATAAAAAGTTGAAGTTCTACGTCAGAAGCTGCTTTCAGATTCAAATCCAACCAACACCAAAGCACATAATACAAGTAGTACGAAGAATCCAAATTCTTAGGCTGAACGTGCTTGACAAGATGAGGCCCTCCAAAGGAAAACTTCCAGAAGTATTATGGACTCCAATAGAATATCAAGTGCAAACGATATTAACAAAGTAAAGATGGTCTCGACCGGAAAACATACATTACAAAGTCTGAAATCACTTCACTGGTGTCCCTGGCACGAACTACAGAACACAAAAACACAACAGAAACTTGCTCTCTGTCCGTCTGTGTGGTTGTCGGTGCTTCAATCTGCGAAGAAAGGCAGGTCGAAACCCTGGAGGCGTGGAGCATAGTGTTGAATTACCTTAAATTTGAATGGCATTTCCGCAACAGATAACAATTGAAACTGTGAGGTGAACCTCTACATTGAATTCTTGTTAGCATTTTTTTCCCTCTTCAATAAATGGTATTAGTATATTGAGGAGTCTGCCCCGACACGACTCGGCAGGCCACTACAGTACTGAGATGAGTAGCTTCACAAGGTCACAACTTTCCCATAGCCAACTCGACAAGAAGCTCGCGGAGTTGCATTGATCGCGCAAGCGTGATGTGATGCAGTATCTTGATACTCGGAGACTCAGGCGGCTAAAGTAGTATGAGACAGTGATTCAGACTTCTCGAGTCAAACTGGATCCTGTTGGCCAGCCCCGATGTCTCTGCCCCGGATCTAATGCTGTCGAGATCCTTCAGCAAAAGCACTCAAACTTTCCCTCCCCCCAGAGCAACATGAGCAAAAAGTCCGACGCGAATTCTGACATGAACAGAGCTGTTGGCATACACATAGTCGTCACTTTACCAGGGACGGATCGGACACGAAGCCTCGCCCTGTACTTCGATATCAAACAGCTCAATCTCAACCTCAATTTGCCATTCCGCGGGGACAATTCGATCGATCGCACGAATCTATCTTCGACTGGCGGGATCGTCGGGCTAGCGCTTGTCGAAGCTCAATTTTCCCAGAGGCTTCAGCTGCATGTGGTCGTTGTCCATGTCGAGGCTGATGGGGTCGTAGCCGCCACGTCGGTAGCCTTGGAGCCGGGCCACCATGCCCAAGGCCAGCACGCCGAAGAGCACGACCAGCGTGACGTGGCAGTTGAAGGCGAAGCCCATGAGCCCCCGCGCGCGCAGCTTGGCCTCGTCCAAATCGCACTGCGTCGAGCCGTTGACGCCGCCCGGCAGATCCAGCAGGCGGTGGCAGCCCTCGGGGATGAAATTCTCCACGTAGAGCGAGAGGCCCGTCTGGAACAGCCAGCTGCCCTGCAGCAGCAGCGAGAGGCAGAACACGAAGTCCACGAAGAAGGCCCGCGGCTGCCACGCCAGCAGGAACGCGCACACGCTGCTCACCCCGATGACGAACGACAGCAACACGTAGCACTTGCCTTCCAGCCCAGCGTTCAGCGCCGCCTCCTGGCCAATCACCGTCAGCTCCACCAGGAACGCCAGCCCGATCAGCACGAACGGCAGCTCATATGGCAGCGGCAGGGCTGACGTGGACTCGCTCAGCAGCACCAGCGCGGCGAAGAGCCAGAACATGAGCAGCACGACCGAGTGCTGGAAGCTGGCGATGCGGTAGATGGGGATGACGCCGTTCTCCAGCGGCTCGAAGCTCGTCGAGATTCCGAGCTCGTAGAAGATGGCCATGGGGATGGTGATCAGCAGCACGTACAGCTCCAGGCTTCTCAGCTTGCCCGACACGAACGGCACTGGTTGCCATGCTCGCGCGCAGTACTCTCGAGGATGTCTCAGGTAATTGACGGATGCCGAGAACAGATGCCACAATCCGAAGGTGAAGAAGAAGAAGGCCGGAATGAGGTGCCCTGTCAAGGTTCCCATGTTCTCAGATGACCGCGCTTCCCTATTCGACTTGGCAGATCGATGGTGTGTTTACAGATTCTGCTGATCCACTTGAGCGACAGACTTCGAGCTCGAATTCTACTCCAACTCTGTACTCGATGGCAAACTAGAGCCACAAGAAGCCATTCCTAGCTCTATCAAAGCCAATCCTGTGTTTTCGAAATCCTCGAGGGCGGCTTTCTGAACCCTCTCGATACGTGCTCGTTCGGCCCAAGGCAGATCGGGAGAAGATCAAAATCTGCTCCCCCTCCTCTCACTCGGCTTTCCAGTTCCCAAATCAGCCGACCCCAGGTCCTAAATCCGACCCTAGAATCGATGCCTCCCTGGAAATCCACTCGATGGGAAGAGGATGCAATTCCACCTCTTCCGAGGACGAGCCAGAAGCGGACAAATCTAGATCGATCTACAGATCCGCGAGTCCACTGCGACTCTTCTTCTCCTCGTTGGCCTGCCGAGTCCTGCTCTGGCGTCCTCCTTCCAGCCTCTGGCGGACCCAAGAGCTCGAGCCTGGCGTGATCTCAAAAACGATGCCACACCACTCTCGACCTAGATAATCTCTTGCTCCCAACCAAGCTCCCCTTCCTCTGGCACAATTTCGTGATCAACACATAGCCTCTCAAAAGCCTGCTCGACTGCCCAGACCGACACCAGCAGCAGCAGCAGTTTTGCAAGAGCAGGAGCCTCGCTATTTTCACCGACCAAGGATCATGAACCCATGGATTTCGTCGCCCTCTCGTGGACTTGAGAACATCTGTAGATCGGGCGCAAGGCCGCACACAGGCAGAGTAAGGCAGGCAGGCAGGCCGGCCGGCCCAAGGATCAGAGGAGGAGGGTGAGGAGGGTGAGGAGCCACAAGACACAGCGACAGAGACGAGACACAGAAGAGCAGCACATGCACTGCAGGCAGAGGCAGAGGCAGGAGGGGGAGAGAGATAGAGCACCACTTTCCTTCATAAATGTGGCAGCTCCCAGCTGACCACAGCGATGGCCTAGATGTTGTCTACTCGTGCTCTACCGGTTCTAAGCACTTTCCCCACGACCAGACTCCGGCCCGAGCTCAGCTCCAGACGATGGGAGCTAATACTCTCCAGCTTTCAACGGGGCCTCCGAGCCCTCTGACTCTTTCACCCGGTTCTCCCCATTTACCGTAATCCACGTCTTTATTACCCCCCTTGTCGTGGCACGTGTTCCCGCTGACGCAATTTCTCTGCGGACGTGAGCGATGATGTGTTCTGTCGACCCCGTGTTCTCGTACGATATCGTGGCCTGCATACTAGAACTTGTTGCTCTTCCTTACAAGGACCATTCACAGAACGCGTCTCCCGGGAAAGTGGCTTCTCTTTTATCTAATCGTTCATCATTTGATTCTTATTATTATTAATTTTGATACTTAATTTCCTTTTATTTTTTTCTACTCTATATTTTTGATAAGTGTTGAAAGAGATTGAATAAAAAACCGTGAAAAACGTAAGGGATACTTTTGACAGAATCATGTAGACCAATGTGGTGACGACGAGTTTGTTCAACATGGTGAAAAGAAGTTTGAAGTACAACATTCGCCATTCGGTTGGTCCGCTTGTATATATGCTCCTTTTAAAACTGCCACGTTTTGAGGCTATTCCCTATAAAGCCCAACTGCATTCCCATGAACATTATGAATTAAATATCTCGTCTGGTCATTCCAATGCGTATCTTACAGAAGTTGTGTTGAGTCTGTGCCCAATCATTTCTACGAGATGAAACTTTGACATGCATTGAGCAGATAGAAATAGTATATTTATGTTTCACGATGAAACTAAACTACCTTTCACAAAATGCAACAATTTTCTGAACTCTGCAAAAATTAAAAATCAATTTCATTTTCTCTGTCTCAAATGTCAACTCTTTAAAACCACGTTTAATAGTGTTTTGTGAGTTTTAATTCAAGTAAGGAGTGAAACTGTACTCAATCGGTTGGATTTAGATGGAAGATACCAGGACAACTTGATATGAACTCGGCTTCTAAAAGATAGTGTTGTTTTTTTACCATACAAAATAACTTGTAATGGTGGCAAACTACCGCTTGCAGACGGTACCGCCCTGTATCGATTTCTTGGCAAATACTCGCAGTCACCACGTAAGGAGTTGTATAGTTCATGGCGAGTATCAACGTGGGAGAATTTTGTGAATGATTTTTATGTCGTATCAGAGTGTGCTTCAATCCTTGCAGATAAAAAATTATTTGGCAGACTCGATTAACACTTTTAGTTTCAGAAATTTTAATCCAAATGTACTGACAAGTCATGAAAAATAACTTCGATACCGTTCTAAAAAGCATTCGATATATGTGTGCATTTTATCAATAGAAATCACTCCGAAATCACTATACTCAGAATGTTCATCACATTTTAGCTCGCACTTCAAGAGTTGGACTCCAAAGTGTATAATCTGATCCTTAATACATAAACATTATTGCACACAATTCTCTGGAACTCAACTATTTTCTCGGGACCTCATCTCGAGGCAAAGGATATGTTGTGGAATAAAAAGTCCACATATGCTAATGTTGTACTTTCTTTGACCTCATGTAATGAATCATTCCGGACAGTCAACACATGCAGTCAAAGTCCTTGTTTATTCTAATTCAACTTGGATTATTTGCATGTAGAAAATATAGCAGACTCAAGCTCCTCAAACCAGTCCTAGTATTTCCAAAAATTTGATATAGGACAATCATATTTACATACCTCAACATATGTATGAACACTTTCAATCTCAACCTATCTATTTGAAATTCCCAGATGGATAATTAAATTTCACTTCCTTTGACTTCAAATTCAACACCCTTTTTGCAGCTCACGTCTTTTATCGATTGCTCTCTTCATTCTCTCATTCAAAACACATGATAAGTAATCTCATTTTCTTAAGTCGAAGAGGAAAGTTCCTTTCATCTTAAATTTCTTATTCAAAAATCTGGCATTACATAAGTTGAATCTACAGTAGTTAGTCCCAACAAAAAGTTATATGAACTATTGATGTTTTTAAGAAAAAACTGTATATAACTCATTCTGTAAACGTATGAACGTAGTGATGTTTTCAACCTTCTTTGAACGTTTGAATTTATCATGTTAAGTTTACGTGGCCAATTTTCACCATGATATTTATATTACTGAACTTGCAAAGCTTCCGATCAGGAATAAATTAATTACATCTCTAAAACAATTTCTGTTATAACATCAAGAATATTTTACTTCATCGTCAATCAAAGCTGACCTTTGAGTTAATATATCAACTTAAAATTAAAAAATTATTTTCTGTGTTTCAAGATACAACATTGTGTAATATCATTAAAGACTAATGGATCAAAATAAGTCAATTGATAAAATTTTCTAAGTAGTCAGTCATTTTTCTTGAATCGTTTATGCCATGATCAGCTGTTTTCATATTTAAAAAAATAGATCTTATATTATTATTATTATCATTATTTGTAACTGAGATTTCAGAAATTATTTTTTCGAAAATTTCACTATATGTCGTTTTTTAACTAAATAACTCTCAGTTTTACTATTCGTTTCATTCACATTAGAAAAAGGACTATTCTACAAAATATTATGGAATCAAGTAGATTTATATTTGATTCATGATTTAAACCTTTTATTAAAAGAAAAAGACATTCCAAAGTTCAATTTAAAAAGAATTTATAAGCATAATTGTATACTGATATTTTGAAGGGTACAAACTAGGATTGTAAATAAATATAATAAAGCGAATGATAATTTATAAGAAATTTTACTCTGATATACATTAACAACTTGTTACGTTTAACTCAAGTTAAGGAGTTACCTTTGGTCCTAGCTACATTTAGCTAGAACCTGTTGCATGGATTGGGTTAGATACTTGATTTTTGACTCAACATGATAAAAGTTTGGTGTGAGAAACCTGAAGTAAAGTGCAACGTGTTCTTTGAACGAATGAACCATGTGTCTTGAATGTATATTGTCACCTGCGTATTTTGAGTTAATAGAACTGTACATATAGATTTCAACAATACAAAAAGTTTAGATTTTCTTTCAATCAAAAAGCACTCATTTTCCATTATTTTTGAATAGGATGAAAATTCATATTCAAATTTTTTGATTTTAATACATTTTCACTTCATTGAAAGTTCATCTTAAACACATATTCATTACGGTTTATTTTAATAATGTATTATGCTTGAGCTTTAAAAAAAATTTCTACCAACATATTTTTTATAATTTATCAAATTACATTTAATATCAATTTGTATCATGAAAATGGAATGAACTATTTTATTATTCAGATGTATGAAATCACTATTATTCAAAAATATGTGCTTAAAATTTTCACTGAAGTTCACATTCGAAATTTTATTTTATTATGTTTTTAATCTATTGCAAAATAATTTATTATGATAAAAGATTAGAAAAAGATTTACTATGTTCTCATCAAAAAATTTAATTTAAAATCAAACTTATAAGTTGTAATCAGGTTTAGATCATATCCCAAGAAGATAAATGATGTCATGGCATATATTTTTTGTATCAAGGTTTTTTTATCAACTAATCACATTATAACTAACATTATCAAAATACTAATGTAAGTATGTTACTAAAAAAATAATGAAAGAATAAAAAATTGAATTTTATGTAATCCAGTTTATTATGCACTGCAATTTTTTCACAAATGGATTAGGATTAAACAAATTAGAATTACATTCTATAATTTTATTAAATTATTTACAAGATATTACAGGAATCAAATTTTTTCAATGCTTAGTTAGAAAAATGAGCAATCAAAAAGTTTCAAATTAACCTTTTGTAAAGTCAATCCAATCTATCCAATTCAAAAATTGATGAATATCAATGCAAGTCAAATAAATTATTACTTCATCAAAATGTATTTAACAACTTTAATTGATTTTAATTTTTGTCCTATAATTAAGCCAAAAAAGCTCATATTGTAATCTAGATGAAATAATTTTTATGTGATATATATATATATATATATATATATATTCATGTATTTTTAATTTTTAATTTTTTCTTGTACATAAGAATGACAATCATTTATATGCATCTAAAATCAATAAGCATTACAAATTCAATGCCTTACTGAAAACAATGATCTTTCCTAAATAACTTGTTAACTTGTGTTAATTCTATATAAATCATAATTAAGAAACAAGTTTGTCTTCATGCCTAAATGTGCTTTATTTGATAATCATGTGTCCATCATTTAATCTATTGACAAATACAGAAAACCTTATCTTGAATGAAATAAGAAATTAAAGTCTGGATGAATCATCAGTTTTTTACATAATCATTGTATCGAATATGAAATTAAAAGTATTAAAAAATATTTTTCATCAAAAAAACAAAGAAGATGAAGTTTAACAATTAAATTTGTTAAAAAAATAAATATTTGAAAAAGAGTATTAAAATTCATCAAACATGGAGAAAGAAGCATTAAAAAGTTTAAATCGTCTTACGATATAAATATTAAATATAAGTATAATTTTTTTCCATTTTTGTCCAATCTTTTAACTTGGATAGAAATCAAGACCCAGTTCAATGCTCCAAAAAAAATGAATCACTACCTCTGTAATAATTTTGAATTATGTGAAAATTTAAGATTTGACAAGTAAGATTGATGTTACTTCATCACAAAACAACTCAAACCTCACATAAAACCTCATCAAGAGATCAAGTCTAAAGATTACATTATTTTCAATTTTTGCTTTAAAAGGATCAATATATGTCATTTGAATAATTATGAACAAAACCAGGTTCTTCAGAATCAATGAATATATTTAAAATTTTTTATTGAATCTTAACAAAAATATTCAGAAGAATTCAAAGAATATTCACTCCACAGAAGCAGAACGCTCTGAGTCCCGACTTCCGACGGTATCTGTGAGAATTGGACATTGGTGTTTATCGAAGACACTTGCTCTACTTTCAGTTCTGGTGGATGGTCTTCCCGTTTCATCTGAATGAAGCTCGAAATCTTGAATCTGTATCCATCATATCTCCGATCGACCTTTCTTGTCTCTCGGCCCCATCCTGGTGGATGACAACTCCAAGCTCCTAAGCCTCACAGACCAGCGAAATTCAATTCAATTGATCCCTCAATTGTTTTCTGAAGGTATCATTGTGATCGAGTAGATATAAGGAAGCTCAGGGCACCCAGAAGAGCCATCTCCTGAACGAAAAGCATTAGCCTCCTCGCACATTCGTACATCTGCTCCATGCTACCACGTCACGAATGCTCAACTTCTTACCCCGTGATCTGCAAAAATCTTGGAACCTTGCATCGAGAGAGATAGAGAATCGTGAAATGTAATGAATGTAAATCTAAATGAAACACTCGTGATTAGCCACCATGTCTCGAGGCTCTAGTTTATTATGATGTAGGGCACTCAATGCAATTGCGAAAGAGTGAGCGAGAGTCTTGCATCGACGGCTGCAAGATGTATTCTAGATCAAGTCTCATTCTGACAGTTTCGGTGACGTGTTTGACCCACTTCGAATGTGGACGGTTCGTCATCGTCAGTGTCATGCATTTCTCTCGATCGTCCACTGAGGCGCTTCCTTAGCTTTGAGTACCACATTTGAGCCACAGCTGCCACAGCTTCCTGTGTCACACACAAAGGATATGGCAATTCATGGAGGCCTACCTATATATGAGAGAATGGAACCTTCAAGAGTTTGACTTAGAAGAAGCTGAGCAGTTGCCTTCGTGTCCAAAACGTGGACATTATACTGGATAATGCTCAGGGTTTCCAGGTTAGAAAAGTATGATTCAGAAGGAATGAAAAGGGTACGAGGTCCAAATGGATATCCTTCAATGACAAAATATCGTTGTATTGCGAATGTCTGTGCCTTGCCTTGGGCCTGCTTATATGAGGGAGTAGACGCTATCACTCAAAGGATTCAGAGGGGAAGGAAAGAGAACCGTGAGGTGAAACCAGGTTGTTGTTGAGCTACTGTGGTTGAGGTTGTGGTAGCTGGCGGTTTCCAGGATCGGAGCAGCAAAGCACGGCATGAGGTTTGTTGGAGATTTGTTTGTGAAGTTTTTCTGTTGCCATGATCTCCGTTAGAAGAGAGACAAATTTCAAAGTCACCTCCGTATAATAAGAATTCCCTTGTAGACAGTTGCTTTACTTCAATTGATCGAAACTCAAGGAGTCGGGTGTGAGAATCGTGTTCCACAAATAACCAAAAAGTTATTGAAGTTCAAGGAAATCCAGTCAAAGTCTTCCTAATCATTCTCAAATACGGTACAATTATCAAAATACACAGTGTCCAAGTTTATGTGCACAATAGATTTGCTGGAGTATTGGTCTCTATGTTACATGATGTACCAAAACATGCCTAGATTTGGGATGGTGCGATTGAACCTCTATGTCAGAACCCACAGTTTGACCATGTGTACTGTAGATTCACATCTTCATGACCACTGCGGCTGGTCATGAAGCTAGATGCTAGGACTTACGATATGCTTGAACATAACATCTTCCAAATCAGTCGATCATGCACGACCATGATTAAGGGACGTGATTGCTGTACTGTCGTAGAGACAAGCTTGCCGTAGGGCTTAAACCTCTCCCTTAATCATGGTCTTGCCTACAGATTATTTGGACCTCATCATCCCCAGAGAAACTCCTTGAAATCGTCCATATTTTAGGTGCATCAAACCTTAACCGTGAACTATAAGAGATCAGTAGTATGTCGATGTTATCTCAGATACTTCATTACATTACCAGAACCACTTTGGTTCCTGCTTGAACCTGTCAGTGCTAAACAACATTCTGGAGTAAATTACGGTCGAACGGTCCAACATGTTCTATCTTATCTATGCTGGCTATTTTCCACGACCAGCTTGAAGTTAATCGATCACAAAATTTATTTTACTTTACGTACCACATGTACTTGGAACGAAGCGATTTCTGCAGATATGGATCTGATTGTGCGATACCGGCATCCAAAGAATCACGTCACGCCATGCAATTCTGGATCAGATTTCTGCCATTCTCCACATGGACCATAGCCACGTCTACATTCACTGTCGACATTGTGAAATTTATGTGTCTACACGAGAGAAACTCCAATGCAGGCAGGTAGCCGTCGATGACCTTCCTGATCTTCTTCGTTGAAGTGGTCCGCACAGCACTGAAGTATAAATTCTGAGAAAACTGTACTGAAGATCAATATATGCAGCTGGCGGCATTCAGTCTACACCGGCAATAATCTAAGATCCTAAGTCTTGCTATTGTAATATTCTGCTTCTAGCTGGGTAAGATCCCTGACTGCAAATCCAACCAGTATATGGACCAACAATCATATCATAGGTCATTTTCATGGCATCAAACTGAAAGGGAGCGAACAGGCGATTTCACATTCTCAGCAGTATAAGAATCGAAGTCGATTCGTTCGGAAATGTTTTTCATCTTCTCAGACAGTCTACAATCGTCCTTTGCTCTTTCATGGAACATATCTAGATAGCAGTGTCGTTATCGAGTCATCAGATCTTGGGAAAATCCTCGTTCATGAATCCCTCTGATACCGGGTAGAGATAAGACCTTAAGTTGAAGACATAGTGATTAGGAGAGCTGCCTAACTGTGTGGTACAAGTGTGTGTTTCAAGGCAGGAAATGTTCGACTGAAGTCGATAATGAGTTCACTCTTGTTTTCGTTGATGCAGAATACTGTGAGCATGAAGTTGTCGAGTTCAGCAGCGGTCTTTGCAGGCTTGGCATTTGCCTGCTTGGTTTCTATGACAGTCGCAGAACAGTCTGATATGAACGAGAGGCATTTGATGGCAGGTCCTGCCTACGATTGTGGGCAGCAGGATTTTCCACAGAATGATCACATGTCTCCTCAAGCAGTGAGTGCCTGTATTGACTCTCTGACTGAAGAGCCCATGGACAAAAAGACAGCTTCAGCAGAAGTCAAAACTCCTGATAAAGTCGTCTACTGCAGTATGGACTGTAAGCAAAATCTGACTCTTCAGGAGTGTCAGGCTTGTCTCCAGACTGCAAAGCTCCTGCGTGAAAACTACTGTCCTCGTGCCGTGAGTGCATCTTCTGTCATCGGCATCTGCTCTCTGATGCACGAGACGACCGGTACTTTCACTTGATACAAAAACTCAATGGAATTCTCGTCTCTGGCTCTACGACGACCGAAGTCAATCAATAAAACGCATTCCACAAGATGGTGTGCACCGCGAGCTGACGGAATGACGGCAGCCAGGCCATGAGTTCTGGCAAACAAAGTAGAAGGCATGCTTTAGTTTTACGCGTAGAATCCAAATGCTCAATGTAGCTCAATAAGGATTCCTGACCCAGAATTCAACTTCCGGGAACTAGATTGTAAATCAATAAGTAAAAGTTGGTGACTCTTGCCAGCAATTCTGAAGCCTGTCTTTGGTGTCAAGTACAAAACGTTTTGTAAGAAATCCTTGAAGCTCTGAAGAGCAATTGAATGCTTGTCCACGTTCAGGTCCTATGCAGAGCTGCAAGAGTCTGGAGAGCTCTTCATAAAATGAGTCGTTCAAGGGCCTCGGAAGTGCAATCAACATGACTTACCACATGTGTACATCCAACTCACAGCCAGATGCTTCGTACCACCATGAGCATGATTATAGTTCTCAAATCAAATTGCCAAGACCTTTAGGACCCTTGCGATGTTGGTGGTTCCCGAAATGGGAGCACGATCAATCGAGTTCCAACTTCTGCACGCTAATTCCATTTTGCCTCCAGACTGAGACGAGGAGGGTGGCCAGTACTAAATCTGACCCAACGCTACGTAAATTTAAACCTCAGGAAGTCAGTAAGTCACTCACTCACTGCTTTATGTCGCCGAAAGGTACGACGATGCCATGAGTGTCTGAAGCTCAATCCTGCATGGTCGACAATGGAGTTCTCCCAGTCCTAAATGTCCATCGAGAGTCACTCAAATAGTACACACCGTGTCCATCAAATTACGATCCATTCTTTGGCATCAAACGGCTCGGCACTCCTGCTCTCCTGTACTCCTGCACTCTCAAATATTGAAGATGAGTCATTCTCGACAGAAACATTCAACCATACTTCTCGATACCATTCTTTTATTCATTCCAGGTTGACTCAGCACTTATTACCCAGCTGTGTTCTTTCACAATGACTGACAGAAGCTATAGGACTCGGAATTGATTCAATTACGAAAGCGCAGGGGGGTTATTGAGCTTCACAAGACCGCCAAGTCCACCTTGCGGTTGCGCTGCTTCCATGGTCAGCTGTGTAAATCTACTGTGGTGCCTGTTTGGCACCATGCAGACAATGGCTTCAGTATGTGATGAACCGTCTGATGTCTACGATCGAAGCCCCTTTCAGTCTGGAAGACTTGGTCCTCGAGGAGCTCATCGAGTCAAAGGTTGTAGTTCTAAAACTCAGCATAACTGATTCTAAACACATCCAGAAACCTGCACAGCAACAAGATGACGACCGAATTGGATTGCATTGAATCGAGCTCGATTAATCGAGCTTAATGACATGCAAGGAGCAAGGAACCACTTGCAGGAACTTCGAGGAACCTGTACGCGGTAGAATACAACATTAACTAAGTATCTAGATTTACTACATTCACTTCAAATATAAGAAATGAATCCGGCTCCAACATTAAGGATACTCACATAGCAGTCAACACATTTAGGTCCTGGCATGAAAGTGCAGCTTTGAATGTTAAGAAAAAAATATACTCTTTCGTTAGCTTCAATGAAAATGACGTCAGTGGAACAATAAGAACAATCTGCGATTGAAGATCGATTACAGCATACTTGATACAGATTATCTTTACTTCTAAACAAAAGCTGAGACAGAATGTTGACTGACATGGTTCTTTGTCGTGAACACATACATTCTTGCATGAAGATTGAGTGAGAATGTGTTTGGTGGAACTGTAAGCAAAATCTTCACTGCTTAAGAATTCACGTGGACTTTTATTTGCTCTCTTGTATCGTCTCTTATCGGATCGTGTCATCCGAGAACGTCCGCCACACACTTCTGGCAGATGTTCGTCGACAATCGAAATGTGGAAGTCCGGAGTCGCATCCTTCGATCATTTGTTTAGAACATTTCAACCCTTTTCTTGGAGATTGTTGCATCTGTGCACCATTTGGCTGCCTGCATGTACATTGAGGTTGGCTCAATGTTGAGGCAGGCGTTGTTGAACGGCTGATTACTCAAGTGACTACGTTCTGAGCTTTCATCTGATGCTCTCTGAGTCGAAAATCAAACAGATAACAAGACAGCTCTACATGTATAGTTGTAGGTGTTCACAGACTTCTGTCTTCCAACTTCTCCACTGTTCCAACCCACGAACTAATGTCAAGTAATGTAACTAGCTTATTTAGCTATACTTGACGTTAATATACGATAGCTATAAAAGCTTGTTAAACAGCCATCGTGAGGACACCAATTTCATATTCTTTCTTTTATAAACCATATATGGTATATTGCCAAGTTTACATCATACTTTATACCGCACAGGTGGAACTTTAGGTATTTTAGATCTTCAAACAAATAATCAATTAACAATGTACTTAACGTGAAATCAGATATCCCAAATTGAGGAAATTATAAACATTCATTTCTTGTCAACCTAAATGCATTCATGTCATCATCATTATATCTCTCAACTTATAAAATGTTCATATCTTTTTAAAAATATGTGAACGACATTTGATACATCTTGTGTGTTTTGTATCCAGTTATTTTGATAATGTTATCTCATGATTGCTTATACTCATTGAATTTTGAAAATTCTGAAAAACATGCACATAGAGCCCGGCCCCTGACATAGCTCAGGGTAAGGCTAGGGTGCATACTCTTTCCTCATGAGCCTCTGAAGGATAGTTCACCTCGACCAGAGTTGTGCAGGAACTTACTGACTTCATCCACTTTCTCCACAATGCCTACCCCTTATAGATATTTCATGGCTTGTATTTCTTGTTCGATCCGGAGAAAAGTTTTAGCCAAAAAACATAGTATCATCTGATCAATCAAAATGAAAATAGTGTCAAAGTATTGCAATGATCTAAAAAGAATGAAGGTTTAAAATAATATTTTGTTGGCAAAAGATTGGAATAATTCTAATTTTTTATTGCAATCTATTTGACATAAGAAATAACCTTTTTTGCATAAATTTAAGTATGGTTAGTTATCCTTCACTTAGGGCTAATAAGCCTTCTGGCTTTTCCATGATTGTTCTTGCCGGGTCATATCTTTCTTGGGATAAGCAACATTTTAGCAAGTTTTCATTCTTTTCCCTTTGCGTCAAAGATGTTTCTGTGTCAAAGCCACGCCTAGCAAAAATGGTCTTTCCTTATAGCAAAAATGCTTCAGCTTCTTGATCAAATCTAGCACTTTTCGTTCCGTAATCCTTGATTTTTATTACATCACCAATTCAGGCAGACAACAACCAACACTCACGTATGATTTTTGGCCTAGACGGCAGTCAGAAGAAGATGGTAGCACGAGAACGGATGAGCTTATCCTATTTGCGGGCCAAATCAGTACCATGGACTGGGATACGTACCAAATCCACGCCAGAATTTCAAGCCCGCGTGAGGAAGATGAAGCGCCTCCGTGGAGAATTCACAGCATCACAGTACTCATCAATTGATGAAAGAAACATCTCGACCTCGGATGGAGATTGAGCGTTCCAAATAAGATACCAATTGAGCGCAGTTTTGCGACAAAGTTATTTACGTATCATTGCATTGGATTAGGTTTGAATGATATTTGTTAGTATTAAAACTAGATATATAAAAGTAATTGCAAAGTTACAATTGTAAAAAATATTTATGTATACCATTTTAATGATTAAAGTATTATAACAAGACTTTTTACCAACATTTTTTAACAAAATAATTACAATGTACGCTTTGTACTTGATTTAAGTTTTATCCAAATTAAGTAAAATATTAATGAAATTTAACTACTCAAAATTACTTCAAGTATACAATTGTAACAATGTAGTTTACAATTGATCTTGATAGAAAAATTTGAATGATTACAAGAAAGTGATGAAGAGTTTTTACCTATCTTCTTTATCCAAAAGAATATTTGAGTTTTTATGATTACAGGAGAATTATATGGATTTTAATAAGTTAATTTTATCCAAAATTATGAATGTATTTCTTTCAGTCAAAATAATATTCAAGACCAAAATTTGATAAGAAATATATTTTTCAATAAAATCTATCAAAGATAAAATTTTATGCAGACATTTATAATTTTGTTTAATATTTACGGTAGATCAAAAAAACTTGTATAGTCTATACCAAATCTTGTTCTTGAAAATTTTCATAAATTTATGTGATAAAATATGAATATATGAAATATTATGAAAAGAAATTAAAATTTAAAATGCAATAAATTTTTGAAAATTTTTCTTAAAATATAATTTCAATTTTTGTAAAATATGATTCAAATATTCTAATCATATTACAAATTGCATGTAAATTGAGGCTAATTGAGAGCTAAAAGAATGAGCTGAAGTAAAAAATAGAAGTAATATTGACACAAAGAGCTCACTACAATATTTTGAAGCCAAATGTTTAAATATGTTCAAAGCAATTTTATGTATATGCAAATTTTTTACTACCACTTTTTACTATGCAAATTGATTGTCAAAAATAAAAATTGATCCCTGTATATTACACTTAAGCACATGCCACAAAACTAAAATAATCTTATGTAGTTTTCAAATTTTTTGACAACTTTGCATTAGTTATGCTATTTAATCTCACTTGAATATTATATTGAATGAGATGAAAAGTCTTTTGAAGCAAATATAAAAATCCTGATCTTTTTTTATTCAAATGATTTATTTTTATTTTAAATGTATAAAATGAATACATTTTGTTAAGAATAATTAATTTTTTCGGTAAAATTTTCAAATTCATATTTGGCTTAAAAGGTTTATAAACTGCTTGCTCTATGATGTGAAACATAAACTTGAGACAATGGATGTAGATGAAATAGTTTCATTCATGATTTAGAGCTAATTAATGACACAAGTTATATGATATAGAAGCTATGTTCAGATAGAAGTTCACTAATAAACTTGATACACAAAACTTTGAAAATTTTGAGAAGAATGGATATCAATTTGTGAATCACTCAAATTTTTTGTTAGATAAAGCTTCTTGAAAAAATAAATGATCATTCAAGTATGTGAATTTTGTGAACCACAAGTTTTGAAATTATGCAATTTGTTATTTTTTAAGCAAAGATAAATAAGAATTACAAGCTAAAAATTTCATTTATCAAATCATTTTTTAAGTCCAAGGTTAAAATTTTATGATAAAAATCTAGTAAGTTATATAATATTACAATTCCAACGTGAAAATTCTAAAGATTCTTGACAACTTCCTTCTATCAACACTCATCTTTGTATTATTCTAAATCTGATTATGCCAAATAACAAACTTAAATACTTGCAAATTTTTTGAATGACAAAGATGAAAGCAAATCATTATATATAATCACATGATGATTTACTTCTTGTGGTTACTTAAAAATCTTATTTGAGTAATAAGATTCGATGCAAGTTTATTTCTATTTGATGTTTATCCGCTTCAAAAATTATTTTAACATAAATTTTTTTTGTCAGGCGGCTAGTTATCCATCACTTAGAGCTGATTAGCCCTCACTCTACTAAATGCTGGTCATTTATTGATGGCGCCGAGTTATAGCTTCTGCGGGTTTTATTTCTTTTGACTCTTTGTCAAAGATGACTCCATGGCAAGAGTCACGTCAACCCCATGCCTGCCACCTCCACCATGTTTGTCAAGCAAGCCATGAGTCAGCGAACTCTTTCGGGATAGCTCGCCCGCTTTTCTCCTTCCCTCACTTTTCAGCTGCAAAATTAGAGCGAGCAGCGGTGCCGCAAACCTTTCATGGAAAAAATCAAATCGGTTGCTCCCGCACTACCGTATGTTTTGATGCTCTGCTCTATCATCGACTTGCTTGTTTATTTGTTGCAGTGATTGAGCACCTCGACTCGACATTATGTACCGAGCGGCAGCCTCAACCAACAACTCTTGCTCGACATCATGGAGAAGAGGCTGCAACAACAAAGATCTCCAAAAAACATTGTTGTTTGTATGTATTTATGAAAGCCAACTTGTACACGTTAGGGAGAGTGTGCGTCAAGTTATATTGATAAGGCACACAAATGTGACCATAGGCTATATTAATACTATCATGACAAAAAAATCTACCTTGGAACAACTCAAATCAACCATTCATATATATCAAATGGTCTAAGAACAACGTAGTAACATAGCGAGAGAGAGGGAGGGACAAGGTTCGAGGGCGACCTCACTGCCTCCTCCCTCTCTTTTTGTGCTGGCCATGATGCGTTGCGTAGACTATTGACGACAATCAGACAAAGGAGTCAGAGAGCGACAAACTCCATCCATCCTAGGAAATAGCATTCACAATAGATCTCAAACGCGGAGGTGGCAGGCATGGGATTTACGTGGCTCTTGCCAAGAAGGCATCTTTGACGAAGAGGCAAAAAAAAAAACCCCGGAGATGGTAGAACCCGGCACCACCAATGAATGAGCAATGCATAGTATAATGAGGGGTAATTAGTCCTAAGTGAGGGATAACTAGCCGCCCCCTATTTTTTGGTGTTTACAAATTTTAAAAATTGATTATGATTTCATAGAGACCATGTTTTGCTAATGACAATATGAGATTTTCAATAAGTATGTATGACCTAGCACTAAGATGATTGCTAAACATATATATTAGAGATAAAGTCAAATGAAGTACTTATAAGTGATGAATTTGATAATGATTGAAATATGACGCGATTGCTTTGTGTTCAAATTTTTGTGTTTAAGTTTTAAGTGTGTTGTCATCACATACTACAATATGATTAAGGTGATACTATAAACGCCAAGTATACATAAAAATTATTTTGGATACTAGTGCAAAGTTGCAAAAGGTAGATAGGAGGTAAAAACATTCTCAATTTCATCTTTAAAATACTGCCTGAAGTCTTCAATTTCATTGTAGTTATTGCATTTAACATCAACAAAATTGTGTACATTATCGTTTCATCATCATCCGACAAGCAATACAATTTTAGACTTTTTGTTTTATTATGTCATTTGCTTAAGAAGCATGAGAATAATTGTTTGATTGACAAAGTTAACTTAGATATTGATTTGATTATGTTTAGTTTAACCTAGTTAGTCTGTATTGTATAAGAAAATCCGATAAAGCTCTGGTTGATACCATGAAGAATTTTTCAAAACCTGATTGATTGTATGCAATTTCCCGTGTTGGCTATTTTTTCATGTTCTGTCATTGAAGTGAATGCATGTTTGCTCGTGTACATGATCCAACACTTGCAAGAGAGCAAACTTATTATAGACGTATATGATTTTTTTAACGATAATGAACGGTGTACAAAGACTAAGTATATAGTAAATCAGATAACAACATCACAAATTGTAGCCACAATTGTCTTATTGCTTACTATATGCTTGCTTCTTGTTTTATATTCATTGAGGTCCAATTTAAAGATCACGAGATATTGCAAACACATATTAGTAACAAATTTTTAAAAACCAAAAACTTTGTGATCTACCTTAGGAAGATTAAATCTACATAACAAAATTTGTTTAATTTAAATTTCAATTATGTCAAAAAGACCTTCTACCAACATAGCATGAGCTAGCTAGTCTAACTAACTAATATCAAACTAGCTAAAATCAATCAAGTTCTGAGAATAACAAGACTTTCAATTAGATCATCTTTTTGGAAAATTTTCAAATTCATAATTAGTACATAGACACTGATAAAAATATGTATGGATTTTCCATAATCTGGTACCAGTGTTATACCTACTGTTGTATTGTGTAGAGGTAAGAAAAACGATCAAACTCTGAAGTTTCAGAAGAAACATTTTATATAATGTTTCGTTTACCAAAAGACTGAAATTGGCAATAGATCCATATGTAACCTTGCCGCCATCATTCATAACCGAAATTTAAATTACTGGTTTTAACTGGATAGCATATTCCACAACATAGAAGAAAATCATGAGGGCTTTAACTGTACAATTTTGCTTGCACTATTGCCCTTCAACTCTACAATTTCAGTAGGATATCTGCGATGAAATTACAAGGAACACTCTGCACCAGAATAGAACATGTAGCATCATAACACGAATATCGTTCCAACCTAACATATGCTCTAAAACATCGAAAGCATGCCGGTTAATGCTTTCATTACATAAGGTAATGAAAGCATTAACCGGCATGACCTTTAAGTAGCAATAACTAACCGAGTAAAAGAGAAAAAACCCCTGTAAAGCCAAAGAAGTCTCCTTCGGACCCTGGGGCAAAGGCAAACCCGATAATAACAGAGCATACTGTCTAAGTAAAAAAACTGCTACGCACCTCAGAAAAAAACGTTATCGTAGGTATTGTTCTATGTGTGTGTGAAGACGTTTTTTAAGATTTGCAAAGCAGATAGTCATCGTCGAGCACCGACCTTAAATTTTCATGAAAAGCATTTGCCTATCCTTCCGGAAGCCATCTTGAGACGGGATTCCATATTTTCTTGTCACAGAGTAATGTAGCAACAAGGATAGGAATATCCCATTGAGTCATTATCAAATGTTACTGACAGGAGGACTCCCTCCTCGAGCATCCAGAAAAGATCAGGGCCGTTTGCCAGAAACCAGAGAGACATGGTTAGAATGTGGTCACAGCTTCGAGGGCGGTCTTGGGGTGACGTCAAGGCACGTACATAGTCAAGTCCAGGGTCTGGACTAGGCCCCCGTGAACGCAGTCAGTCAATCAGGAGAAGAACAAGGTCGCGGAATACTGAGGAATATTGCGATAGAAAATTGCAAGGAGATAACACGGACGTGCAATCCGACAGCCCTTTCTTTTGAAGTCAGGAAGGTTCAGACGAAGGGGCGGCGGGCTGCTGAGCACTACGGAATGCGCAATGGGACGGACCTACGAGCACTTTCGGGATCACCGAAGCCCGGTCCACGTTGACTAAGTTTGCTCGGGTCATCTTCACGACTTGATTGGCTGACCATGGGCAAGTTTCATCAGTGTTGAAGTATAAACGAAGCACATTCTCACGTCTACTCACAACTGCACTCACATCACAGGCTCAGGATACATCCCTCTATTCTCGGCATCCCAAAGCGTAAGCAAAGAATCTGTCCTGCCATGGCTTTCACCGGATCGAAGCCTCCTTCCGTTCTGGGCGTTGCATATTTGGTGGGAATTATTCTTCTGCACACAGGTACGTACTTAAATTCTGCAATGCCATGTATATGCTTCGAAAGCTACTCGAGTGCAGCACACCTTCTACCCACAAATCTTATCTATGGCACGCATATGTGAGTTGTGTGTGGAATCGTTCTCATATCAGATGCATGCTTGCCACAATTTGAAGCCACTGATCTCGATCAGATCAGAATCGTCAATCGCTCGCTCTCGAGTTTGAGCCAGAAGTAAAAATTCTGTAAGAATCTTCATTCGTACTCGATAGAAGGTCATAAGCTGGACTGGTGCGCGGGACACTTGACTGCACTCAAGATCATCGTATTTAAAAAAATGTGAAACGCCCGAGCGCCGATCCGATGGATCGATCAATGGATTGCTTGATAGATCGGCAAAACGTAGTCAGTGTGTGAATTGTTTCATAATTGTGAGACTAGTATCTCCGAGACCACTCATCGAGTGTTGGAATATACTTCTGGAATATTCGCGTCAAGCGTTGCTGTTTTGTGGGGGTATTGCTTCGCCAGAATATTCTGGCAGTCTTGTAGCTCGAAATGCTCGGAGGCTGAATATCGAAGTCTCCTCTCCGAAAGAGTGGAAGTCTCCTCTCCGATCTTCGTGCGTGACTGATCGATCGATCACAAACTGGGATGAGTCTGGGATACCGAATATTGAAACATTTTTTCGTGGCAGGGAGCTGGAGAGCGGACGCTGCTCCACTGGTGATCAACAGCGAGAGCTACATAGTCCGATACCAAAGCGCGACTTGCGATAGCACTGGAAGACTAGTTTTCTCGGGTGCAGATTCTCCAATCGTTCTCAGCTCCACACCTAATTTACAGGTTCGTCTCAACTTTTGCGCTTGCAGACTTGAATATA
Source organism: Marchantia polymorpha subsp. ruderalis (assembly GCA_037833965.1). NCBI lineage: Eukaryota > Viridiplantae > Streptophyta > Marchantiopsida > Marchantiales > Marchantiaceae > Marchantia > Marchantia polymorpha. The sequence goes on from AP031351.1 coordinate 436,412, forward strand.
CAAACGCTGCATGCATGGATGGATGGGCACCTTCGGACTTTCTTTGTATTGAATCAGATAGACGTCAATCGATTGGGCTTAAGCGAGGAGTAGCCAGCAATATAAATCCCCGCATCTCTCATGGATCCTATGGGTGCAGTATTATTTGCGCATTGGTACGTAAATGAAGTTAGTATCGTTGGGTGGAGCCAAACGATAAATAAATTAACTGGCCTTTAGAGTCGCATTGGAGTCAAAAGGTTGGTTGTTGGTTGTTGCTACCTGGAACCTCTCGGCTGATCTCGTACACAGGGAACATTCCATCCGCAAGAGATTTTCATCTTTCTCGATTACTCCACACTAACAACGCTCAGGCAGAGCTTTGTGTTCCTCGCGTTCGAAAGTCAGTTCATTGGGCTGACTTTCGCAGGCAAAACACTCGATCCACATAATATCTAACGATCACTACAATCTAATGATGCAGGTTCAGACAAGCACTGTGAACTCCATGCGTTATCAGGACATCTGGAACCAGAATCTCATAACTGGTACAAATTCCATCTCGTTTGAAGATACTCGATGTGCATCGATTTAAGTGTATTTTTGAAATCTGGTGCATGCATAGTCCAGCAATCACGGGGCTCGATGAAGAATCTGTGCGGTGCAAGAAGTGAATTAGGACTCAGGACCTGGGCGACCGATTGCGCGTTTTCCATGGAATAGATAGCTCGTACTCCTTTCAATCCTGAGTTGGAATTCGCCTCGTTGGCTGGCTTTCGCAGATAATCCTCCACGTTATCAAATTCTACAGGTCGGCGAAGGGGAAGAACCTTCACAAAACTGCATGTTCGTAGATGCCGACGCCGGCGCTGGCAGTATCCTAACCGTCGATGTCTGCTCGTCGTCCTCCACCACCTTCCAACAGTTCGAGTATTCCCTGGCTACGAGCGCAACCGGATGCGAGTCCGGCAACGAAAACGGCTTCGCCGTGCAAATAAAACCTGCAGCTGTAGTGGACATCGGCGGCGATCTTTGCTTCTCTGCATCCAGCAGCGCCGGTGTCACTGTCACTCTCCAGACTTGCAACTCGGCTGACGAAAGCCAGCTATTCTTCATTAATGTTCCATCTATCACGACTCAGCCTTGAGAAGCTGAGTGCTCATCGATCGAAAGTCGTCTTCTAGATGATTGGCTGAACCGAGAGAAGAGTGATTTCCTTAGATGATTAGACTGTTTTTGGGTGGGACTGTCACCTCAATGTGTTCATCAGTTAATACAAAGGTTCTAATTTTAAAGATGCAACTGAGTCGTTTATTAATCTCACAACGAAGCAGAATCCACTGGCAATAGTTTAAGCACAAGAAGATATTCTCACGAGCATTATTTTGCCGTTCGAATGAGAGGATGAAGCGGAGTTCTAAGAAAATATGAATATTTTATTTTCATGCGAGCAGATTCGCAGCTCCTCGATCCCAATTCTAAGACAGGAAAACCTGCAACAGTCATTGCCGACGTGGGCGCCAAAGGCCTTAGAGATATGATTCTGCTCTTCGTCCTCACTTATGATAGTAGTAATGAGGGACTCATTGCAAATTGGTTCAAGAGATTAGTGGCGGAGCCAAGATTGTTTTGGTGGGGGGCCTCGCTAGTTATTTTTGTGACACTGAAACTGATATGCTAATTTACAAGAAGCCCCCACCGTGATATATAATTGTGGGTTAATGGGTAGCCTATAATGGTGATCGTTACCAAAAATTGCAAACTTTGATGTGGTTCTTTGTTGCAAGTTGGAGTACTTGTGGGAATCAATGCGTTGAAAGAATTTTTCTTTGAATGATCTATTTCTTTAAAGCCCGTTGATGCCTCCACACATATATGCTCCATCATAGCCTTGTACTGCACCCATGATAGCGAAAGACTGTTTGGCTCAAAGTGGAAACAATGGCGGACATGAGAGATTCCAACCTTGTATAGGCAACATGGATCATATCCAAAAACCTAACCTTAATTATTTTAGGATTGTAGACAAACCCTATAACCAACTACATCTATTCTAGACTTGTCATGATAACGAAAAGCAAAACCTTGATCTCCCATAAATCTCACTATCTCGACATAACCGGTCAACCACATAGTTTGTGATCAGCTTTTTGTTGATCAAGTTGACAATCCAATGTGACCTCAATCAAAAAATGTCGATTGGGTAATGACTTCTAGTGCAAAGAGTGAACTGAAGTGTGTTTACCAACTTGTTTTGCCAATTTGAGATCTTTTCCAGCCATTGTGTTCCAGTTTGCAATCCTACGTATACCAATCAAGAAAATAACAGTAAAAACAATACATATCCTCCTTTGAATACAGTACTTTGCATCGTCTTTTGATTATAGTACTTTGCAAGACATATTTAACACTCTGTTTTGTAGAAGGGTATTCCTACAATTATGGTTGAAATTTCTACAACTCTGTGAGGTCGAGTAGGACAAGATGGTTGGTCTCAAACCGGCATCGCAATCTAACGCGACCTCAAACACAAAGAGGTACTTTGTACCCTGATGATGCTTCGATAAACTAGAGGTTAACATCATTGAAGAGGCAAACTGCTCCAACCAGAAGCTTGAGAGAGGTAAGGAAGATCCTAAAAACAGTGGCAACATGTCATGACATGACATTTTATATTTTTTGAAAATGCTTCCAAAGTTAGCTACCCTTGGCTTGCATGTAAACTACCCGTCGTGGGCTTGGTTATCCCAAACCCAATTTGATCACCATCAAGTATATTCAGATTCGAGTGTTTGTAGTCATTTGACCTCTACAGATAAATTACGTGTCGAGTAAATAAAGAGAATAATGGCAAGACCCCATGGGTGGTAAGGTTCGCACGAGGAGTATCACAAAGCAAATCTGTCAAACAGCACTTATATCAGGAAAAAGCGAAAGTATTCAGATGACAGAGCACCAAGTTACATATCACCTTACGTGATATTTTCGATGACGAGGAATTTGCCTTCTACAAAATTATTATAATACACAATGGACTCAGAGTCGTGTAGTTGCGGTTACTCGTCAATCTCAGTTGGTCACAGAGCAGCCTAAGATGGTAGACACTTGTAATCCTGTGGAGAGTGGAATCGTGTCCACGTGGAGGGGCCATGTGGCGGTCATGCAACAGAGAGCTGAGACCGAAGTCGCCTTGTCAATATCAGAAAGGAGGTCCGTGTCCACGACCTCTTGAACACTTACGTGACAACAATAAATGTTCGTGACTTCTCACCGCCCCTCGACAACGCAACTTTCTCGATTCTCTACCTTGGTCGGTTAAAAATCTCCATCGACTTCTACTTCCCAGGGAATGAACGCACGAAGGATTCAGTATCACAGAGCTTAGGAAGGAGACAGTGTGAGAAAAGATCTCGTCGGGATTGTACACGAGAAGAGAAGAGTTTTCGAGCTGCGCACTCGACACACATTTAAAGTATTCGCCGATCGCTGCAAGTCATTTGACTGAGCTGGTTGGAGAAAGTTGCAGCTCTTTCCCAACCCTGTAAGAATGAGGACGACTGCTTCAAGTGCTCCCGCGTTAAGGAGTCTAAGGACCTTGTATGGAAACCATTGTTACAAAGGACGCTCTCTCGCCACCGTAAGGCTCACCTTCTCTCATTACTGTTGGGTTTGTGATAAATTGATTTCTTGGTCTCGACTTCCCAGATGCTACGTCTCTGCATGTGCTGCGAGGAGAGCCGACTCGTGGTAATAAAACCACCTAGAATGAAAACACGATCGGGCTCGTATGGAAAACGATGAAGATGTGAGATTCGTGCAATGTGGTCAGCAGTCAGTCAGTGGCTTGAGAGCAGCGACAACTTGATCATAGAAATTCTTGTCGGGGACATTCCGGAAGGTAGTTGGAGGTGAAGGGCAATGGCTTATTTATCTTATCGATGCGGACAAACTTCGAGATTGATGAGAAGATTTTTTCCGGGGTGATTTGCTAGTGCAGAGGCGAGGGGAGGGGAGAAGTTGCGCATCTGAAATCTTCGTCCATGGAATAACGGAAACTGCCGCATGGCGGTTTCCGACCCTGGGGATTACCATCCGAGATTGGGCTGAAGTTGCTGTTGTCATGGTTCGCAGGTGCAGGTGCGAGGCTACGCCAACGAGAGAGCGGAAGACAGCTCCTCTTCTAATTGGGGAACCGGGGAGCCACCCATCGATGAGAAGCACACGCAAAGGGGAGTTTCTCGAGGTCAAACCTCCGGAATGAACCAGAATACTTCAACGGGAGGTACGCCGGCGGTCGGTCGGCACGACGAACCCACATCCACATCAAACTTCGACTCCGGCGCCAGTTCGTCTCCTGCCGCAGCCCCTGACTCCGAAAGTGGTGGAGAAACTAAGAAGTCGAGGACTGGCGGCGACATGAACGATGACGGACAGGTGAAGACTCCGCATCTCGGCAAAATGAGAACCACCAGGGACATGATTCAAGATAAAGGGAAAGAAACTGAGGATAGACTATCGCACCCAGAGTCTAAATCCACGTGAAAATTCTATGACCGTGACCATGTGCAGGTAGTTTGACGCTGAAGCTGAACGCGAAGATGAACTCATCTCTAGAACGCATTCGTGATGTTACCACGGAGACATGGGATCAGCGTCAGAACACGCTTCAAGCATCGACTGGAGTGACTTCTCTCAGCTCGATCTTTCGAACCGATGATGTCCAGCTCTTCGAGCCAGCTTGACGCTCATTGTGTTCCCGCGCCGTATTCATATGCAAACTGAACATTATGACGCCTTCTACAATCAACTGTGACCGAGAAATGACCGCATTTTGGGGAAGGCAGCCAGCCAGCCAGCGACAGATTTTAAACTCGATCAGTTACAGATAGTTCAGCTCGACGAGATGCACTTTCACTTTGCTTGTCATAGAATAATTCTTTTTAGTGATATACGATCGAGAACTCCTTTTTCTATTAGACGAGAAGAACTGCCGACTCGCTTAGCTCTACGAGGTGGCAGGAGCCGTCAAAGTTTGTCTCGAATCGTGTAATAGTTAAACATGATGAAAATGCGATAGTGAAAGTTGTCCGAAGATCTGCACCGATTGCTCTGTCTTCGAGATGATTTCTGTTGTGAGCATGGAAGCTCTGACCGAGAAAAGTATTGCAGCCTTTTGTTTACTGGGCTATTGAGAAGTTTTCCGTGACGTTGTTGAATGTAGAACAGCTGATCTTGACAGCAAGTTTGTTACGCTTTCCTCGCATGTTGAGATGCACTGTGTATAGTCTAGATTCCTTCCATCCTCCGCGGCTTGTAGTTGGAGTTTTGGCGAGGCAATACTTGCTGTCTTTTCTTTGAAGCAAGATTTTCACGCGAAGTTCAATATCTTCCTCTCATCGTTTATTTGTTGAAACTGAAGATTTGAATAAGTAGACAAACATTGTGTGTGGAAGTATTTGGGCAATAAGATGGAATGGTCGAAAAATCATTGCAAAATAACTTCTGTGACCATTTTTGTTGACGAAATGATCGAACTGAGTCATAATGAAAATCTTAAGTGAGAATAGTTTTACATTCATTGAACAGTAACTTTGGCAATTTCCTACAAGACAAAATACAACGACATGTTTTTCAGCCTGGCCAAAATTTATGAAACAAAACTGGAAATGGAATCATTTTTTTCTTAGTTGTTGATTACTATCGCATATATGTTTTGTAAAGATCAAGTACACGTCCAGTAGGTTCCAATCTATTCTTGTGTAGATGATATTCTATTATAGTCAAGTGGTTCTTTGAGTAAGTGATTTACAAATCAGTAAACTAAGAATTGAAGTTAAAAATCTTGGGTGGAGCAAATCCTCAACCGAATCAATAGAATATATATCTCAACAAACTCCCCTAACATATGTCGTACACATATAGTAGTCAATTTACGAATTCTTAGTAAATTGCATCTAGTGAAATGAGCGGGAAGATAACAAAGTTGACTGGTCTAAAACATAGTCAGAATAAATGACCGTCATGAAACTTTGATGTTGAAAATCAAAATATGAGCATGAAGGCATGCGTTATAATTTTGCATTTGTACAAAATAGAATCTGTTCTATGTGCAAAGTAAGGGTACCATGCAGTACATTTCGCACACAGCTACTCAGATTACAACCACTCTCTCCACTACAATTGTCAACATTCGCTCCACCCTTATGAAGTAATATGACATTGAATACTCTCGCAAAGTGATTGCGAAGTATGCTCGAGGCAACGTCACATCATGCCGATGTAAATTTTGAGTTTTTTGACAGTTGAGGTAAGGTTGATATTGTTCCAAATTCATCACGCAAGCGCAAGTACCAATTGGATTTCAAATATTGGCCAGCACCGGTTCTTAGGCCACAAGTATCTCAGCCATCATTTCACACAATATGACGAGTCATGGACGCATGAATATGTCGTTATCTTGCAAAGATAAGAAGGCTTTCTTCAATCACAAAGTCAAGATCACAAACACTCTTCATTGGTACATGAATTTGGACAGCGACACGTTGGCGTTGACAATCAATCCTAGTATTGTTGATATCATCATCGACGAACTCTTCGTCCGTGACGACAAGTATCTGACGAATAACAATGTTAATGACGACAAATATCTTGTGGATGCTATTTGCAAGACTGCTCTCAAGCAAGAGAAAGAGAACGTTATGAAACTCTTTGTGAAGAAGCAAGACACTGCTGGCAATACAAAATCTTACAGTGTGATCATCAAGAATTTGATGCGATTCAATTTGGCTATGGATCACGTATCAACAAGCATGTCATTTTGTAAAGTAGCGCAAGCCATCCAGCATGTCAAGGATCATATCAAAACGGCTAAACTGATGGGCGTGAATGATACCATTGTTGGGCAATATGTTTGTGTCGTCTTCGCCGCTTCTCCGCAACAAATCACCTACATGATCGAAGATAAGTTTGTCTAGGCATTCTCTCTTGCCGGAGATGTTTGTCTAGGCATTCTCTCTAGCCGGAGATGGTAGCACGCATCGAGGCCTGCCATTCTTTGACTTGCATTTGTGAATTTATCACAATTCTTTGTTGAACTTCCATCTTGTCACCATTTCGATGTTTGATTGTCATTCTGCGCAGAACCTTTTCAATATGATTATCAAGTTCATGTGGCGTCAAAAATTGATCCACATGTCATCTGATGATGTGAACACGATGATTGGATGACATTCCATTCTGGTAACTCGTATTGTTCAACATGCTAAGAACAAGGTGTTACGCATATGGTGCGATTCTCCTTAGATTGACATTGTCGCGAAATCACGTGTTGAAGTTATCATTGGAGGCAGATGGATCCAGTTTGCGTACTCCTTGATTTTTTTTGCGTGCCCAAAACAATCTTATCATCAGTATGGGTGTCAAGTGTCCAAAGAAAACGAATTGGTGGATTCATGTCGGTCGCGCAAGTGACCGAGACATATCGCAACTCTTACCAACATGTTTGTCGAGAGCCAGATGTTTGTCAACATCTGGCTCTGCAATCCTGATGTGCCAAAAAACAATGCAAAGCAGCTTGTAACTCTCGACAATATGTATATCCAAACGGATGTGATCGTTGATCACATTCGCGATCAAGTATAGTTTGCAAGCTCTTGCTACAAGCTTCTGACGGAAGATGTAAAGATCACAGTCTTGAAGGAAGTTGGTGTATGAAATGAAGCTTGTTTCTGATCTCATGGATGGACGTAAAAGCGGAGCGTTAATATTGTTACGCTCCGCTTTTACAATATTAACTGTGACCTTGATGAAGATTCACCACCGATTACTTCAAAACTTGTTCATATTTGCACCAGTGTGTTTAGCTAAAAGGTGCTCAATCCATTCCGAACTCATCTTGCAAAGTGGTGGAGCGAGGATCACATTGAGGAGATTAAGAACGAACACCGTGACCTTCACAAACTATACATCACCAACGTCGATGTGCGAAAGTTTGTCGACAAAACAACCGTCAAATCGTCATTAGATGAGACCTAGTTATTTCATAATCTTCGCTCATTCTGCAATGGATTAGCAACTATGTTTGCTAACATTACTTATGTGGATAGCAATTTCTCCATTCTGAAATGGGAGATGGATGAGTTTCGCACCTGCTTAATGCATATGTTACAAGAGGGTATTTTCCAAAAGAAGCAGAGAGATCTCCTCGGAGTTTTTTACAAATAAAAGACTGTTTATGCAAAATGTACAAACCAACTGTGGCAGCATGCACAAATTAAGCTAATTTTGCTACTTTGTACATACTTATGAGGCCCGATGAAAGGCCATGTGTTTAACTACAACAAATGACTCATAAGCTTGAAAATTATTGACGGGATGTTCTCAGCTTTGGAATATTATCAGCAGAGCAAGGTGACAACTCTTGCCTCCATTCTCCTTCAACGCGAATTGCGAGGGATAGAAGCCATCAGCAAAGAATATAACACTTGCATTTCCTTTGGGTTTGTCTCTGGCGGACAGCACCTAGGATACTGAATTTCACGGGGAATTTAGCGAAGCTACCCGAGTCCACTAGTTCAATCCGGGGAGGTTGCTCGTATAACCTTATTAATGGATTCAAAGAGGCTGCTAATGCAGCCTTAACCATCGAGAAATTCTTGTGAGTTTGTATGAACATGTCCATTATCATTGTGTGGATTAACTCGCTTCAACCACAATGTAGTATCTTAGCCTGAACGATGACTGGGATCTGATACAGAGCGCAATATGCAAGGTGAAATGGACCAACTGATTATTACACAAGACGAACAAATCCGCTACGCAAAGGGAAGCAGAGAGGAAGACATGAGGAAGAGGAGCTAGCAATCCAACGCATCGATGCAAGGAAGGAAGGTCTTTATGAAGTTGCTGCGAATAGACTGTGCACAGGCTGGATTTCGTATCTGACTCACATCAGCAGGACTAGCAGGAGTGACCTAGAGGAGCCGTGAACAAATGCAGCATGGGGCTTTTCCGAGTATCGCCGCCAATGTCAGTTCTAGGTTTCAATATAAAACAAGAGTCTCACGTCGTCAAGGAGAAAATTCACAATCTGTTGGAGCGAACACATCACAAACAGTCCTGAGCACCTCCGCCTCCTCCAGCAGCTGAGAAGCCAGACCCACAAGCATCGACACAGGAGCCACCAACATCAACACCTCTGTCAGACATAGTAGAAGACTATGTCTAAGCTCGTGCTCAGAACAGAGCAAAAGCGCACAATGATGTCAGCTCATATCAACACTGCAGAATGTTTGAAGTGAAACTGGTAGCAGTTCGGAGCTGGTGGTCATCCCCAGCATATTCACAAGCCAGAGTGGATGACGGTCAAACTGACTGACTACTGAGAGAGGAATGTACAGGAGATGCTCCATATGCCGAGGGAAAGGAATCCAATCAGACCAGGAGATGTAGTACTCAAATTCAGAATAAAGGCACATATAATACTGAGGAGCCAGGAAGCCATAAAAACTAAACGTTTGAAAAACGTACACAGAGGACATGGCGTTGCGAATGAGGCTGTTAAGAAATGGTCGGTCGTGATCTTGCAGAAAATGCTTAAGGTGAATACAGAAACTATTTTTCGAGTTTTTAGAAGGTGTCACATTTTCTTCGTCGAATACATGAGCAGATACACATGGTATTGCTGACAACGTCCCTCTAAATATGCAAAATAATAGTTATTGTAGTAACTTGGGATCGGCTGTTCGAGCTGCACTTATGAAAGCAAAATTTAAATACAATAGATTCAAAAGCATTCAAACTCTCCTGTTTGAAATATTCCAATCACATATCTATAGGTGTTGTATAACTTTCCCTGCTGGGTTACGCTACCGAATCTAGCTGTAGCCTCTGACGGAATTGGAAGAATGTAACTTGGATTGTTAGGAGACGTGCTGTATGTGTCGAATGAATTCTCGGCAAAGTTCTTCTTAAGTGTCAAGGGGTCCCTTTTTGTTAGCATTGAGCCAACCAGCGTGAACTTCATTAGAGACAGATATTACGACGATGATCGCAGACGAGAAAAGTATTGAGACGTTTCCAAAAGTGATGGACACATAGCTCCAGAAAGTGGAGGTGAAGTAAGCATATCCATGTTTATTTTGGCGTGAAAAGGGCCATGTTAAGAAGGAATTTCGACAACAAAAAGTTAGAAAACACTGCAGGAGGAGGAAAAATATTAACAAACATAATCAGCTGAAAGGAAGAGGTAGGAGCAAGTGAAATGGAAACAGGTGACAAGACAAGGATTTTGCAAGAGCAACACCGAAAACGTGTAAGGGAGAGAGCAGAACGAGGAGGAACAATTCTTGTTCCTCCTTGTTCTTCTCGTGCAGATATGGAACCCGTTTTCAGTGTGAATGGATGAGGCCAACGAAGCACACTAGTTGAGTCTGGAGGGAAAACGAACCGAGGAAGTGTCATGGCCAAATCTATCGAGGCCAGATCGGTCAATAATTCAGTAGAGGGGAAAGGAAATTTTTAAATTAGTAGCAGTGTAGGGGATCCAGCCGGATTTTTTTTTGTCCGAGCAGAATGGATAGTTTATCACATGAGGAGAGATGAGAAGAGAAATGATATATGGCTTTTTCCTACAAGGGGAAGCGTTGCATAGGAAGACGTTTTGACCTATATGCAAAGTAGGTGACGGTGAAGGAGCGTGACCCAGGTTCAGCTAAACGAGTGGAGATAGGGAATCCTACGGCAGATTTAGAGCATATTAATAAAAATGAAAAGGAGGAGGAGGAGGAGCAAGTGCAGAGAAATCACGCAAGAAGCAGCCTCGCCTAACGAGACAGAAGTAACAATCTCGTCCTGGATTCAGCAGGACTCGGAAGAAGAGAAAGTTAAGAAATGGGTACAAGAGCAGAATCACGTGGAGGCAATTTGATGGTTCAAGACAAGAGGATAGGGGAAGGAAAATCAACATCAGATCCGTTAAAAGGGAAGGTACGTAGTCGACAGCACAGCCCTGCTGTGCTAATGCTTGATGACTAACTGGAAGACGGCTCATTTGCTTGGCTTACAGCAGATTTCGTTAACGGGCCCCAAACAGTTCACAAGAAAGCATATTCATGGGAATGATTAGATACAGAGACGGGTGGCTACTCAGAGGTGACTCGAACTTAGTCATCTCTGCGGCTGATAGTTTGGATCGACAAACCTTAGTCAAGGTTTTAAATGGCGAGAATGGATCTAGCAGCTTATGGACAACATGTGGTGGAAAGTAGTTTGTCCAAACAAGTCGTTTGGATAGAACAGACGTGTCCCAACAAGAAGAGACTCGTTTGGGGAATTATGGTGACTAAGCACGAAGGGGCTTCAACAAACTCGGATCAATTTCCGGGGATAACGAGGATCTCAGATTGAGCTGGGGGACTGAATTGCAGGATTGCTTCTTACTGTAACCTCAATCCTTACTCAATCGAAGTAACCTGCAACACTAGGAGTGATAAAGGCTCGGAAGGCATGAATTTGGTGAAAAATATAATGGTTATTTATTGTCTTGATGAAGTGAATAAGAAATGATACACGATATTAAGAAGGTGAGTACATAAATATCAATTTGATTATTCAAAGAACAGCACGTATGAAAGAAACTCCATTAGGATCATTTTTTATTTCAACAAAGATGAAGATTTACACAGATCAAGACGTTTGGTGTTGATGCCAGTACATCTAAGTATTGAATGTTATATAGTCAAATGCATGTGTGATGAGACTGATTGTTGAAATGAAGTGTTTCTTGATAACAAAAAAAATTAACCATATGAATCTGAATATTTAATGTTAGATTTATGATTTTTATTAATAGCTCTTAAAAATATTTTTACTAATTGGGTTTTTATGTAGTAGGCAATGAAGAATGCAAGTTTTAAAATTTATTTTAATAAAATTTAAGATAATACATTAAAAATAGATTCAAAATCTTGAGTCAATATAGTGAATTCAGCATGAATATTTATAAGATATTAAACATTTTAAACTTATCATTTCATCCAAGTATCTAGCATGAAATTATTTGTAAGAATAAAAATCTTGCCTTGAACATGAATTGTAAAAAAAATACAATCAGTGTTATTTTTATTTTTACAATATCTCATGAAAACTTATATAAAATTATAATCTATCTTAAAAAAAATTGTAAGTCTTTAAAAATTTGTAAGAAAAATTATGATACAATTATATAATTTAAGGCTTGGGATGGTAGTATTTGATAATAACATTCAATAAAAACAGAATTAAAATAATGATTTCATAGTTTACATGTGAATTCACATTACAATAAATAGAAAAAATGATAACAATGTGAAAAGCTATAAAGTAATACCAAAAGTTTTGTATATTTTATTTATGCATTATCAAAATAATTTGCTATATTTATTTACTACTTTTGCATCAGATTATGAAGAATATAATATCATGAAAGTTTTCAAAATATGGCATATATAAATGATATCTTTATAGATATCATTTTTGCTAATTTTTATGTTTAATCTAGGCTTGGTCCCTATGCATTTAACAATTAAGAGAAAAAGTTAAATCTATTAACTCATTAATCCGTCCATTCAAAACTTTTGGAAAAACAGTTATGCATGCCAAGTTTATCATTTTTGAGAAGCTTGCTCTTAGAATAACCAGTTCCAACTTTTCAATTTCATCATCATCTCGATGTTTTCATTTGATAATTTTGTTTGATTTGGACAAACAAATACATCACTTTCCAAAAACGTGCATTCAGATGTCACAAAAGAAACTTGAATCATCAATGTGTACCAGGTCATACTAGATAAAATCAAAAAGTTGTTGCAATGTTGTTTCCACTATAGCAATATGTTAGACACATTATGATTTGTTTTCATCGTGAGCATGGAAAAGTCATCGACTTCAACAGTTATGATGCGTGTTCAGTGACATGATTCCCTCTCCGGTAAATAGATTGAATACACCGAAAGTTAAAAGTGGCCGCTTGTCCGATCACAAGCCATAATTCACTGTTCAAATAGATCAAATCAGGTATTTGAGTTCCGTCATTTCAATGTACGCATTGTTGGATTGAAGATTAAGAAGCAAAGCAATTTTGGCGGCTTGACAATTCAGATTGGCATTATATTTTTAGCAACTTGAGCTCCATGGCAGCAATAACCTTCTTGAGGTTAGGAGTAATGAATCTAGTGTCTAATTGTCAAGAACTGTTTTTTTTTTGCACAAAGTAAGAAGATGTTTGGAGATCAAGAGTTGGATAGAGAGTGAAACGTAGCCACGTTTCACTCTCTATCAATCGAAAATGCAATGGTATGCAAATTGCAAATAGTGATTTGAAAACACATTAGTCCATGTTGAACAAAACCATATTGGTCAATGGATCATAGAATTCTTTGGAATTGCAGAGTGCTAAAAATACATTACAATACTGAAAGAACATGTCGATCATGATGAACATGAAATTCCACTGCGTTTTCACATTTTAGATTGTAACTTCAACACAATCTTTGGTAACACAATAGTCAATTTTAAAAACTTGATGCAGATAGCAACACATCCACAAATAACCTTGAGTATTTGACAGAGCAATTGCACTTACTTTTTGATGAAATATGTAGCATCACATACAACACGATTGATGACGTGACTAACGCTTTGGATATGAAATTTGTTCTTCAAACGAAGGAAGTATTGATTATTCAGATTATGTGGCACAATGATCATGGCGACTAACAAATCTGCGCCGATGTTCGATGCAATTGCCTTGATCTTGGTAGACATGTTGAAATACTTCAAAAAAAAAGTATCAAGTTCAACACAAATGCGCTAATAGTGTGAAAAGTACATAATTCCAACACAACTATTAAAGTTTTTTCTCTTGATCAATCCAATGCATGGTGTTCGTCATATAGTCACGCATCACGAAAAAATGCCAACAATCCATAGTGAGAGCAATTGTTTCTTTGATTGAATATATAATTGAACAAAATGTCAACAATGATCATTCAAAATGATCACATAATGAGCATGTTAGAGTTTACCGCGATGGTAGTGAGTAATGAGAATTGAGGCGTCAGCAAAACAATTGGAACGTCTCGTTCTCGACAAGGTTGAATGAATGTTCGTGATCTACCACAAGAGCAACCATGTCATTCAAAATGGCTTTTTTGAACTCATTATTCAACTCATACAGATCTTGAAGTTCATCATTTGCTCCAAAAAGTGTATGTAGAGTATTGGCCAATTCTTGACCTTTCGACATCTTGTGTTTTACCAGCAGATGACGAGACAATGTGCTTGTTCCAATCTTGGTCAAGAATGGTGCATTACATAGACCGTTATGAACGTGTGAATTCCAGGCAAATGATCTTGGATTGATTAGAATCTTTCATCAATTTAAAATGATTTCAAACCCAACTTGCAGACAATTTTGCCTTTCGCTTTCGCCCGGTGGATGTTGACGCTGTTTGACTAGAGACTACGAAAAACTCTCCCTCTGTACTACGCGATGAAAATGATTTCAAATTGATAATGGGATCGGTCATGCTGCTGTTGTTTGATTGCTCAACAGACGACAACGACGGATGAAAATTGTGATTTGTGACAACTTGACATACTTGCGACAACCCGTCGCAAATAAGAAAAATATTAGCGATGGATGCTCAAAAATCTTGATTTGCCATCTCAGCGTTAACGTTCTAGAAATGATGAAAGATAACTATTGGTTATTCTTTAGTTCGAGAACATTATTGTTGATAGTAACATTAACGCTGAGTTAAGGCAATATGGTTACTAACCATATTGAGTCAGCTCAACCTACTCTCTTAGCTCAAGACAATCATAACTCGATTGTCTTCATAATGAAAACGGTGAACTACTCTAAGATGAAACACATCCGCAATACTATACATTTGTAAAAACACTCTCAATCATTTATGAAATGTACATTAGTCTCGATGACGAAATGGATAAATTAGTCTCGGATGACAAAATGAGTACCGACTAAAGGATTGTAGGGAAAATTGAGATTGGTTAAACCAGACCGACGGTTAAGCGATTAATCATCAATCCTGACAGAACCGTGGCTAAGCCTAGCTTAATCTACTACATTTTTTTGAGAAATTGAACATAACACATCTTGCTGAATTTTCCTCGTGGAAGTAATGTGAACTTATTAATGACATTTCCAATATCACAAATATTAGATGCGTATTTATCATCTCCATTGAAACCTCTGAGAAATAACTGTCCATATAAGGTACACATCCGATTAAGGAGAGAAATTTTTGTAGAAAAAATAATCCCGTCTACTCATAATAAAAAACTCTTTATAAGAAGTGCACCTCGGTTAGTTACTATAAGTATAGCATGAGAGGGCCACGGAGTATCCATGCAAGTCTATATTAGGTACATTTCTTCTATCTCATTGGTTTTGAATCATGGAGTTTGAAGAACCCGAGGAAAAAAGCGCAAGTTTGTCAATGTAAAGACAAAACTATCCATCTTCAAGCATCTTGATGAAGGTTACAACATCCAGGCAACTGCAACAAAGTTCAATTTGTTGAAAGTAACAGTTCAAGCCGCTAAACAAAACATAGAGCTGTTGTTCAAGAAGGGAAAAAGCAATCTCTGGGAATGGATGGCATCAACCAAAAGTCTCTCAAAACATTAAATATGCAAAAATGTCACCCTTTTGTTAATCTAGACATGGGTTATATATTGCTGTAGACTCCCACTTATATTGGAAAGGGAACCCCAAAATCTACCATACCATGAGACATGGTTATCAGTTTTTGTAGGCAGGACACGCCCATTACACAATCAGGATGTGGCAACCAACGGATTCGCAACAATTCTTTATATGCTAAACGTACATAGCTTGATTTAAAAAAGATTGATATCCTGGATGCGATAGTATATACTATCCATTGTGATGCACTTGGTGCCTAAATCCATCTCGCATCGCAATTTCAGACTCATACGACGTGAAGAGGTATTGCCATCGTGTTTGCTATCAAACTCACTCTTAAGAAATAGAATCTCACAAACATACTAGGAGTTAAAATCTATGCGGTGTATCACACAGGGAAGTGTTTGTACCGTTGCTGGTGCTCGAGGATTTCCGGTCTCTGCTCTAATCCACGGGGAAGCTCCCGTTTGGTGAGAAGGTTCCAGGCGAACGCTGGCAAGTGGGAGAAAATGGAGCAGTGGTCTAGTCATCGAAGAGGAGGCAAACTCGGGCCCTGAACGAGTCACTCACGAAGAACAATATCCAAAGGACAGGACTGAACGAATTGTGGTGCCGTAAATGCTTGAGCGTCCTTGCGACACGTGTCCAAAAGGGAGGCTGACGAGGGAGTCGAGAAGATTTTCTCGTCGTCGTGACGAGCACAGGACGAAGAAAATCAGCAGAAGCAGAGGAAAAACGCTCTCGAGTCTCTGC
This sequence comes from Marchantia polymorpha subsp. ruderalis, assembly GCA_037833965.1. Lineage (NCBI taxonomy): Eukaryota > Viridiplantae > Streptophyta > Marchantiopsida > Marchantiales > Marchantiaceae > Marchantia > Marchantia polymorpha. Next base: position 452,856 of record AP031351.1, read on the forward strand.
TGTCAGCGGAATATGAGTTAGTGTCTGTCTGTATGTGAGGGCGATTCGCTCCTGCTTCCATCTTCCACTTTGCTCCCGTGATGTCTGAGACTGAGTTCGGTGTATAAACGAGTTGAATAATACAGTCTTCCTTTTGAACTTCTTCGTAGACTAACGACGATGATGGCCTTGGACGCTGCTGTTGCCGCGGTCGGATTGTCCCCTGCTGCTGCTGCGCTCTCGTCTGTTTGTTCTGCTCCCTCTTGTGCGAAATTCGGCTCGGCTAGTACCAGTACTTTCATTCGTGGAAGTAGTTCCGTTTTGAATAGGCTGTGCCTGGAATCTCCCCCTCCTCTTGCTCCTCGTCGTCGTGAGCATGGTGTAGCTGCGCGTGCCCAGAGCGGAAGGGTAAATGCGGCTGTGGTGGTGGCCGAACCTCCGAAGTTGTCGAAGGTTGAGAAGTGGAACGGATCGAAAAGGCTCCAGACACAAGTGGCACCCGTAGCGCAGGATGTTAAAACCATTCGCTCTCTCGACTGGGACCGCGATCGTTTTGATATGTGAGCCCTCCTCTGCTTTAAGGGAATAAAAAAAATTCTGACTGTCTCTTCTGTAGTTCGTTGCAGTCTCTGGTCCGAGATTATGTTCTGTTATTTCATATGCGGGGTTGGGGTTGGGGTTGGGGTTGAACATGAGTTGAACGAGTGATCGTCTTCTTGCAGTGAGTTCGGACTTTCGGACGGTACCACTTACAACTCTTACATCATCGAAGGCGATAAGTTGGCAATTGTGGACGCTTCTCACGAGAAATTCAGGGATCTCTATCTGTCAACAATTAAAGATCAGATCGATGTGAGCACCATAGATTATATTATAGCGAATCACACAGAACCTGATCACAGTGGACTGATTCCGGATCTGCTGGAGTTGGCTCCCAATGCCAAGGTGGTTGGCTCGAAAGTGTGTATCCAGTTTCTACAGAACCTCGTCCTTCGGCCCTTCGAAAGCATCGTCATGAAGGTACGCTCATCGTCATGCGGTTTCTTCCCATACCAGAATTCGATTCTCGTCCGCTCGATCGTTTGAAGTCTGCTGAAACAGTTGCTTCTTTCCGATTGTAGGGAGGAGACACGCTTGATCTGGGCAAAGGTCATGTGCTCGAGTTTGTCATGGCACCCAACCTGCACTGGCCAGACACCATGTTCACCTTTGACAGGGGAGCAGGAATTCTCTTCACCTGCGATGCCTTCGGAATGCACTACTGCTCGGAAGCGGTACCGCCCTCTCAGCCCTACTTCAATAACTGCTTTGTAGACGTGCTTCCACAATCCTGAAGAAGAAGAAGAAGAGGAAGTATCATCTGAAGGATGATTCTTCTTCTGCTTCTTCTTCTTTTCTCTATAGATGTTGTTTATTGTTTCACTGATCTTTCGTAGAGTTTGGTTGAATGCAGGTGTACGACGAGGAGGTCCTCAACCTGGTGCCCCACTACAGGTTCTATTACGACTGTCTGATGCGACCGAACGCAAGGTCGGTCATCCAAGCCTTGAAACGAGTGGGATCCATGGACTTCGGGATCATCGCAACCGGACATGGACCTCTCCTCCGATACAACGTTCCCGACATGGTGAGCAAGTATGAGGGATGGAGCAGGCAGGCGTTGGAAAAGCAGCTGGCTAGTGTTGCAGTACTTTACGTGTCCGATTACGGTTTCAGCGATCGACTTTCGCAGGTGAGGGTCCAGGTTCTTTTGCTCTAACGATGAAATGATGACAGTGTGCTTCAGGCTTGTTCTTCTCTCCTCCTCCTTCTCTGAACCACGATTCGTGTGAATTTTCTCACATTGTCATAAACCTCTTCATCCTTCAACTTGCATTATTCTCCTTCGTTTGTAATCTGAGTTTTTCAACATCATAAGCGCGCTTGGCGACGACAACACCCTGCTGGTAAGGAGTTGTCATGTCTCATTTTCAGACTAGTAAGAAACTTCTCTCAAGGATATGTAAGTTGCCACTTTGGAGGAGACCCAGAGGAAGTGCAGAGCAAATTGTCAGTAAAGTGAACAGATTGAGGAAAGTGTTGTGAGGAAGTTTGTCTTCCCTACGGCGTTGTCTGTAGGCTCGAGAATGTAACAAACCTGTGAAAGGGCTTAGCCATCCATGCAGATGGCTGGCTATTAAGCCATTCTCGTCGGTTAGATCTTTTATGAGAGACTAGAATTTCGCGTTGGCGAACAGGAGCTCCTGACTGACTTGAGATCCAATTAAGAATACTATTCTTCTCTATTGATGCTGTGTGTATTATATATGGATTCAAACATAGGAAGTGTGGAGAAGCGGCCCTTTCGAAAATGTCAGCTTCTCATGAAAAGTAAATCTGCACGACAATTAAGTTACCGCAACCACTAAAAGTCCTGAGACTACTCCTTTGGTCGGTCACGCGGTTGAAGCTCTTGAAACACTAAAGTCTTGAAGTTTTGAATTCGTTGGAGAATGTTCGGAGATCAGGTGCCGATTCCATACCAGCTCCAAAGTCTGTGTCTTGATTTCTGACCGCTGAACATGGCAGGCTCTTGCAAGAGGCTTGACGAAGACAAACTGCGGAGTGGAGATGATGGACTTAAATCACGCAGATTCACAGGAGCTGATAGAATGCGTTGGGAGAAGCGGTGCAGTTGTGATCATGGCTCCTCCGAGTTCTGGCCCTGCGAACAAGTCCGTGACTACGCTTTTTGCTGCCGTTAAGCCTGGGAAGCAGGTACCATGATTTGTGGTCGATCAGTGTCTATTGTGCTGGTTTGCTTTGCATATGCAGCTGCCTGCCCACTGCCTCCCGATGAACCTACTGACACTCATTAAGTGCAGCCTCTTTTGATCGCTGAAAGTTACGGTGGTGACGACGAGCCTGTCGACACTATATTCCAGCGCTTCTTGGCTCTTGGTGTCAGTGCTCCTCTCCCTCCCTTGCGGGTCAAAGGAGAGCCAACAGAGGCAACGTAAGACACATCACAGCCGCAACCTTGTTCTCGAAACTTTTGGACGTTCAAAGTTTACGATGCGCAGGCGAAGTTTGCCCAGCGGAGTATTCCAGAGCAACGGTGTTTGTCATTAGCCCCGTTTATCCGTTGGCCAGCTTACATTTTCAGTTGCTCCAACATGTGCAGGTACCAGTTTTATGAGGAAGCAGGCACGGATTTGGGTCAACTCTTGACACAAAAGAAGGCAATCGCCGAGAAAAAAGCCAACTTACCCATGGACGTGGCTACAGCCATAGCTCGTGTGTCAGGCGGTCTCTACGTCGTCACTGCTTTCAAGGGAGCATCACGAGGTGCTATGATTGCCTCTTGGGTGTCCCAGGTATGCACATGTCCCTAACCAGGTAGTCCAGTGTTTGTTGTTGCACAAGCCCAGGTCAGCATAGACACACACACTCACTCACTCAAAGTTGTGCAAGTCCAATGTGAATCTGATATCTGGACACTCATTCGTAGTCCTTATCCATGTCCTTGCAGGCGAGTTTCAAGCCCCTCGGTATCACCATCGCAGTGGCGAAAGATCGTGCCATCGAATCGCTCATGCAGGTGAGTGAGTTCAGCATTTCCGTTGGGCCAAGCCTTTAAGGGACGCTACACAGGCTTCAGCGCTTGTCGATCTGTGTGAGAAGTGCCATGCTGACAGGGCGACGCAATCGGTGCTTACAGGTCGGCGACTCGTTCGTGCTGAATTGTCTAGAGGAAGGAAACTTTGCGCCTCTGATGAAGCATTTTCTGAAGCGGTTCCCGCCAGGAGGTACGTGCACCGTGAGAACCACGTGGCTCTCACCTTGTCGAGGAGTGACTGATGTGTCCGGAATGTCGTCGAGTTTCTGTGTCCTGTGAATTGTCCGTCCTCATACTGAAGTCGATTGGACTCGTTGCTGTTCCACAGCTGACAGGTTTGAAGGTGTCGACTGGACACCGGCAACGAATGGTTCTCCGGTACTCAAGAACGGCATCGCGTACATGGAGTGCACGGTACAAAGCCGCATGGAGACACCGGATCACTGGATCACCTACGCCGAAGTCACCAACGGCAACGTTCTCAAGCCCGAAGGGAAAACCGCTGCACACCATCGCAAAGTAGGAAATTACTACTAGTGTAAATCCAGACAAGCTGTAATTGTACTTCTGCAATCCTGCACTCATCCCGATCCGTGTACCCGACCTGGAAGTGCAACATTGTGTGTAAATTTCGCGTAGTTCTCAGATCTAAATGTTTCTCCTTTTCTCCCCATTTCGTCTCACAATGGCTGCGTTGTCCGCTCACAGAGTCTGGCACTGCTTACTTCATTGAGCAGTGTGGCAGTCCACTTGGCACTATGAAGGCTGACGTGCCGTCCAGGTGCTAGGCCGGCGTCATATTCACATTCTGCCAAGAAGTCATGTTCGGCTGAAAATTGTGCGCTGGGTTGACTCTCAACGCCCTGTCAGTTGGACATATTGTAATTTTACATTGTGAGCATATGATTATCAAGTCGGATGTGGCCTAACTCTTAAGCGTAATGAATCAAACCGTGAGTAATGATGCTGTCAAATATTACTTTTATTTGTGGGAATGTTGTCAAGACTCTTATTACATGTATTTCACTTCAAAACTGAGTATTATGTATTAATTTATTCTTGTAACAAATATGTAGGTAATTTAAAGGTATTCCAGGTTGACTACTAGTCAAAGCAAATACCAGATGATCATGTCATTGCAAAATGAATACCACAAAGAAGATGCAATAGACATGAGTGTGCGGGGTGGGGTGGGGTGGGGTGGGGTGGGGGGAGGGGTGCATTTTATATCTGTTATAGTAAGATTCCATTATCCACTGTAGAAACTGTTGATTTTGAGTGGAAGGCTACTGAGTACAAGTCAAGGGGCATGCAAGCAGATTGACATCTGTGTAGGTTGTACATAGCTATGTATACCGTTTAGACAGTAGAAGTAAAATCGAGGCCTCTCCAAACACCTTCCTGGGCAGGTTGGATGAAGTTGTCAGATTCTGTTGATCACGGGCATGGCTTCTATAAACAATGTGAAGATGACGACAACGTCTTTATCTGCAAAGGCGAAACAGATTCATTTTTCCTGATAAAACTGTGTGGCATTTTCTTGGCGAGATCATCACATGAAGACCAAAGTTGCCGTCTTCCAAATATTTGCATCTGACAATTTCACATGATTCTTCAAAGCCTGAAGAACGGATTGCAACCTTGAAGACGACCAGAAGGTAGGGTCAACGTAAATCGCGACTGGGGAAAGTGACTTTTATGGATGGACATGATTACTTAATTTTGACAGTCTGTACATATCCCTCTTTTGCTATACTTGGATGGAAATTTTCGACATTTTTAGCGCGAAGCATATCCTATAGGCATTGGACACTGTGTGATCAACTGATTTAGATTTGTTTCAGTTTAGATTTTAGTTTCCTTGGGAATTCCGAGTAGTTCGATTGTAAATTCATACCAAAAACAAGATACTCGTTGAAAGGTAACATCTATTTCAAAGTTCTGTTGAAGATTGTATCATATACTGACCAAAGATCAATGAGTAGCTTTGTGACATATATGATGCAGTGATATATGATTAATAGTAATCATATAAACATTGATTATATTCAGTAGTGCGTTACAGCACACTACTCTATGAGACCTGATCTGACGTGAAATTTACTTTTTCACCCTTGTAGATAAAAAATTCTGGTGAATTATTCGTAATTGGAATACTTATAGTATTTTCAGACGATAACCTCGACCATAGTTATTTTAGGGGTCACATAAATTACGGTGATTACTTTGCTGATCATTTCGCGTAGATCGATGGGACTGTGTGAATGAGTCGCATTCCAATCGAAACTTCTTATGATACTTTCCAATAGTATATTATCATGTTCACATTGATTCCATTATTTTACCAGTGAGGTTTATGAGAAGACTAGGCATAGACAAGACATGCTTTCAATTTAAAATCTAAACTGCACGCACATCAAAAGGAATCTCACTGATGAGCCTACTGATGATCCTATAGATGCGCTAGCTTGCTTTTTTATTCACTACTTACACAATGTTGTAATTTGACAACAACACTGAAAAAATCATAACTAGGCTGTGTCAATCAATCAATCACAAAGGCTAAACGATGTTAGATTTGGGAGATTATAAGCATGTGTTAATTGGACTGCAATAGGAGTTTTTAAAATCTACACATGAATATATTTAGACACATGCATACACTTTTTCATCGTTGAGCGTGACTCTTAACGTTCAATCACGTGATATGTAAGCATAGAAGAAGCTGGGTGGGATTGTGAACACCCTCACACCCTCAAGAAACTATCCACTCTTTACATATTTCACACCTGTCATGACTTCACTGAATTATCATACGTAAAGCATTTGTCTCAAGATGAAATTTTCTATTTCCAATCAGCCAACTGTTAAATGTTAGTCGGTTTGCTCTTGTGATTTGTTCGCTCCATCTAATCTATAAAGTATTATTTAATAATATATAAGTGTGAACACTTATTTCTTTGTAGTCACTCTCAATACCTCACCTATCCTCCAAATGTTATGACCGGTCTACCATTGAGATACATATGAATGAAATGAATGGAAGGAAATTTCACTTACATAAACTATTCCAACATATGGGAGATAAATTTTCCATAAGATTCCAGATAAGCTTTACTCCCATCCATTGGAATAAGTACATTAAATATATCCTGAAGTACAGACAATTTAAACTTTGCTATTTCTATACATGGACGTGATCTATTTATTTTTACTATGGGAGCTCTTGCTATTTTTGGGTGGAAAAGGTGAAAGCTTGTGAATCTTATCTTAACCAAACATTCCAACTTTCTGATTCGAACCAATCTAATTCTTAATCAACCATTTTCCATCCCTTGACTTGATCCACTCATGGAAGAGTTTAAACCATATTGTTGTAGACGATCAACGTCTCAAATGTCGAGATACTAGCTAGGTACAGATTGTACTTTGAGCTCGGGTAACATGTCCCATTCCCTAGAACAAGATGCAATTTCAATCAGGACAAATATGTGATGCACTTTTTCGCACGAATGCAGTTGTGTGCTTGTTCAAACCACGCAGTCGAAAACCGTCTGCTTAAGTATACTTACCCGTGTTTATCTACATGGTGCACAAAGAACAGACTCTTTTCGAATCAACATTGATGACAGTGAAATTTGCATGATAGGATATTAAACTCAACATGACTTCTCCGATCTTTGTTAGTATATCTTCAAGTTCCTTGACTCTTACCCTCTTTCATGAAAGCCACCGATGTAGACAAAACATGACCTTCAGTTGATGGAATTCCCGTCTGCCCCGATTCAACTTGTCACGTAACATGCGTAAGACCCATTCAGGCAGGTAACGGCGACTTGTCCATACAGGACAATCGAACTCATTTCATCCAACCGCTGGATACAAATTCTCATGTGACTATATTATATTGTTTATGGCTGGCTCTCCACGTGGCCAGAACATTTAGCTGCGGAAAGTTTCAGGAGCATGATCGATCCCATGTAAGATGGACAAAAGTGCAAAAAGCAAAAAGCCTGCATGTTGCTGGTGCCCAACAAGTTAGCTTATGTCGAGTGCTTTCCACGGCTGCAACCAAACACAAAAAAAAAGACTTTGACTAGCAACTGGTGACCAGCGACGGTATGACCTTCACTCAGCGTGTGTAAACACGCCAGATCCATCTTCAATCAATATGTCGACCATGTCAACTGACTGTTCATGGCAACACTCGAAAGAGAGATCAATCACCTGTCGCGATCCGACCCCTAAGACAGCAGATCTGTGCAGTCTTCCTGAGGACAACAGCACAAGTCATCTTTGTGTGAAAAGTAAAAGTGCAAGATAACTGCGGGATGCAAATCGTACACGCATCTCCAGTCTGTAATTCCTTCTATAGCTACTTAAATTTTGTGTACTGCCTCTCATAGACCTCGCTATTTACAGCAAATCAGGACTTTGATACAGCTAAAATGACTACTACAGAACAAAGCCATAAAGAAGCGAATATATCAAAAATCGTTCCAATTTTACAATCTGCGTGAAATGATACGAGAGAAACAATAAGTTTCGATACAAAAACAAATCTTAGGGCATCCACAACTGGATGTATCCAAAGAGAACGTGAAAATGTTTCTGCTTCAGAATCCATGACAGAGGAACTGTACAGACAATTACAGCGTGATACAGAGTAGTAAGGTAGCAAAAGATCCTACGCGCTGGTGTCACTTGATAGTTTGCAAACCTATGGGTTTCACTATTCACGATCAAACGAAATATAATCTCCTTCTGTGACTGGACAACGATCCAATGTGGACCGTTCCCATGCTTAGCTATTAGCTACAACAATGATGAGTGTGATTTCAGCCTATCGAGATACATGCATGAAGAATTGAGGGTCACATGACCAGAATGCTGCTGCTGATGCAGTCATAAAATCAATGATCGCTCTTTGCTTGTCTTTAGATGAAACTCACCCAATCTAGACTTGTGGAATCAGAAGTTGATTATACCTGGCTCATGTTCGATGTGCTTAGTGTGTAGAAGAATGCTCACTTTCAAGTCATGAAGCGACGAAAGACGACTCTACATTGAAATATGAACAAATAAGACTTGGGTGGTATCTGGCTCGAGTTTAGTAAGGAATAATTGGAGCGAAACAGGTTGGGTACAACTGGATCGGTCATGCTATGAAACAACACGCGCAGTCATCCGGCACATGAGCTCGTCCTTTGGGGATATAGTAGGGGTGTAGAGCAAATCATCGCAGCCAGGAGTCCGCAGGCGCTCCATATCGACGAGAGTAGTAAACAACGCGACGAAGAGAGTGAGATGATTCAATGCGTAGCGTTGCCCCACGCACTGATGAGGGCCGGCTCCGAACAGCAGCCAGTTGCGCTTGTACAGCACATCCTCCTGTCTTTCAAGCGAGAACCTATCAGGATCGAATTTGTAGGGATCCGTGAAGCCTTGAAACGACGATTCCAACAACGATGGAAACACAATAGTGCCCTTGGGAACCTTGTAGGTGTCAGTGATGGCAAAGTCCGTGCTCGCAATGTGCGGGACCATTGGAGCAGGAGGTCGAATCCTCAACACCTCTTTGACAACCATTGTCGTGAATTCCATCTCCTTCAGCATCTCCGGGGTAACGGGAGCCGTGACATCTGGCCTGACGCGTCTCTGCTCATCCCTCACTCTCTGCAGAATTTCCGGATGCGAGTCTAAAAACGCGCAGGACCACGCCAAAGACGAAGTGGAGGCATCTTGAGCAGCGAAAAGGAAGTCGAAAATGAGGGCGCCTATTTCCCAGTCGCTGCTGTGTCCAGGAGGAGGTCCTCCAGCAGCCTCCGCCTCCTGAATCTCCCTCAGAGTTTCCTGTACAAGAAAGTCTATGAGGCAAGAAGGCTCTTCTCCCTGTATCATCCTCTCTCTGCTCATGCGAGAACAGTTGGACAAGGCTTTGATAAGGCGCGGGACTGCTTTGGTAGCTTCGTGGTATGCAAAGCCAGGAAGATTCACGGGGAAGCTCATCAGCCCTGTATTGAAAAAATTGTAATCCTTTTTGAATTGCACGCGCGCCGCTTCATCCAGGTAAGGCCCGACGAAGGTAGCCTGTGATGTCTCCAAGTTGAGGTCTCTAAGAAGTAGCCGCATGGTCATTGGACCGGCCTTGTGCATCTCTAACCATTGCGCGATGTGCTTTCGAATCATGCGCTCTTGAATGGACACATATACGCCGAGAGCTTTGTAAGTAAAATTGGGAGCTAGCCTGCGTCGCAAGTCGCGGTGCTCATCGCCAAACATAAATATCAGATTGTCCTCGCCAAATAGCTTCTTCCCGAACGGATGCCCGACTAGATGGAATACATCGGGTTTCACGTTAGCGAAGATTTTCTGTGACATCTCCGAATCTCTCACAAAAAGCACGAATCTGCCAAATAGAACGTTCCATGAGAGCCCGACTTTAGTGGCGGCCTTCGCCTGGTCATCCCAGAACTTAGTCGGATCTTTGACCATTCGAAATACATCTCCCAGAAACGGTACCACAAACTTGGGTCCCGGCAGGTGTTTTCCTTTCCATATGTATGACAGCTGCTCGTATACCAACCAAATCGCCAAGGCCACCCCTACTACGAGCTGCCATTCTGCCCACCAGCTGCTACTTGCCCTCGGGGCCCCGAATTCCATCCCTCCCGTCTCCATCACCTCCCTCCGAACCGCTGTCTAGTCAATCGTTGTCCTTCTTTCTTTTCTACCTCTCAATCTCTTGAGCCAGCCCGCCTGATGTCGTCGAAGGTTAAGCTTCGGAGCGAGGCAGAAGTTGCCACTTGCTCGCTCGCTCGCTCGCGTGACCAGGGCATAGCAAAGAGTCGCTGCTGATCCTCGCAGACAGACGAGGACCTGAACGAGCGAGGGACTTATTTAAGGGCCGGGCTGCGATTCCCACAGCCAGCGCTGCTCGAGAGGCGTCTCCGGCCCTGCTCCGCAGCGGGTGGCGCTCCGCGAGTCTGCGATGGACGGGCGCACGCGAGCGAAAATTTAAAGAGCGAGAGCCCGCCCGCCACAGCGCTCGGGGACCGGAAGGCTGGGGAGGATGACGCAGGCGCCCTCTGGCGCCGAGGTGGCTGTCGGACGCTGACGATGCAGAATGTGAATGTGCACTGGCCGGAGAAGAAGCGCGGCTGCATTGTTAGCTGGATAGAAGCCGAGAGAAGGAATCGTGGACCCTCGGGCCCGAGCCGAGCTCTGAGAATGTGCGCTCTCGCCTACAGCTCAGACGGAGCTCAGGCGCGCTGGAGCAAAAGCTGGCGCCAAACCTCGTCGCCCCGACCCTCCGGTAAATTTAGGCGAGGGCCAGCCCCGGCCCACCTCCAGCTCCTTCTAGACTCGCTGACTGTGTACGCCTCCTCCGTCCATGTTCGCCAGGGGACGTTGCTGCTCTCTCTCCGCTCGACAGCGGTGCACTTCCGTCTTTCTCTGTCACCATCCGACCCTGGCGCGCCAGGAAGCCTCCAGAAGCAGCCCGCTCCATGCGCTGGGAGACTGAAGCAGCAGCAGGAGCGCTGTAAGAAGGAGCGAACGGGGCGGGACGAATTCCGCTAAACTCCAAGCGCGTCTTCCGTCGCGTCGCTGCTGCATGCGCTCCTTCCGTCGTCCCTTGCCGTGGTGGACTGTCCAGTGGACCGACCGCGAACCGTGTCGGGATCGAACGGAAGGCGCTGGCCTTTTCCTATTGCCAGTTTGGCTACTGCCCGGTTGCAACCCGTCGAGCGAAGAAGCATGCGCCTCTTCCTCGCTTCGGAGTCCGGTCCGCTCTACGCCCTCGATGGTCGCCGCTACCTCGACCTGCGGCTGACTCGCTCGTCCATCGAGTCAGAAGCCGACGACCGCTGACGTTCTCACATTGCTCGTTCGCCTACCCACGTTTAAAAAGGCAAATCCTGTGTCCGCTTGTGGCGAGAGCAGCAGTGTGCAGTCAAGTAATTGTGGACTCTCAACCTTCTGTGCCCTTCCTTCCTTCCTGTCTGCCATTCTCCACATTTCCGATCTCCACTTTGCGAGTAGTCTCCGAATCCACCCGATGGCGGCCGTAGGACGCGTGTCAGAATTTTCTCAATTTGGCTTCTTCGGTTGGCTCTGGGATCTCTGTTGGTGAGATATGTCATTCATTGCTCATGCTTCCAGGGCGATATTGCACTTTTTTGGCTATGAAAAGCTCCTAGTATTTTGGTTCTCATATTCACATCGTCTAACCTTTCTAAATTTAATTTCTATAATTTAAATATTCCACTTTGACTTTTCATACATAGAAGACTTTCCATTACTCAAACGTGATAATTCGTTATATCTAGTGCCTGTTGAGGCTCAAAGCATGGATATCCATGATGAACATAGACACATATGTTTGCTTGGAAAAAAGCGTTAGATGCTGTGTTATCAACTCGGGCTAAAGTACGCATATATTGAGTATATCGAAGAAATATTATCACATATATAACAAAAATGATTAATAAAATTTCTGTTCAATCAGATTGATGCTAATGGTGCCGCAACTAGTACAGAGATATCCTGAGTTATTTCTCCAGCCGAAAAATTCTACGGAGCCATAAACTCAGCTGCATAGATGAATGTTGTCATCTCATGACACTTTAGCATAATGTATATTTCAAGTATGCAATTCAAGTTTTTCATGTGACTTCATGCACACACTTTAGAGTAAAAAACATAATTGTTAAGACAAAAGCCGGGACATGTGTTAACGCAGAGCAGCTAAAAACTAGGATCGAAGAAAGGATGTCACGCAAATTATCCACTAGTGCGATGTCTCATCGCCCCAAGCCTCAGCGACAGCTCAAAAAGCAAATGCCCGTCTGTAATTGATGGGATAGGATCTTCTGATCTACACCGAAAGGTGGCAGACTTGAGCATGGGTGAGCTAGGTTAGAAAATCCTGAAATCCTAATATTGTCACTGGTTGCTTCTCTAAGAACATATTTATTGACATGCCCTGATGAGAACAAGGTCAATTCTTTTTAATCCCCAAAAATTATGTTAAATCGTTGCTCAAGAATTTTCAAGAACACGATATGCCTATCGGGTCTTCGTGTGCGCCATAAAGCTATTTCCGGGCTTCGTACCCTGCAATGCCAAAAAAGCACCTCAAGTCCAGAAGAGTCCAAGTCTGGTCATTGTCCGCCTTATTGATGTGCTTAAAATGCAATTTATTATGTAAGTGCAGTTTGTATCGCTAAAGCCATATATTAAACATAATCAGATTATACTTATATATCTTACCTCCCTGACTCCTGTATTCTATCATACTATTCCCCTTTTCTCGTTGCTTTTACATATCATTAATACGAATTTATTTATTTTCCCTGGATTCATTATGCTCAATTTCGTTAGATCTCCAATATTCAATGTTAGAACAAAACTGGAACTTACAGAGTTAACAGCTAAATATGTAACTGGTATCGCCATCGTATTAGAGGGTAACATTTTCCCTGCTTTGAAATATTTGTTTACAGCTTACGTGAGAAGATTACAAGTTTTCTAAAACTTCACCCAACCTTTTTTTCACAAGTTCATAAATCTAACAATTTGGCGTTTTAATAAATTATAAGTTGTGAGACGTGTAATCCCTCATGGTACTACCCCATTTTGTAATGTAAAAAATAGACTACAAACTTTTCCACGTTAAGTAATCATAACATCATAAACAGGCCATTTTTGTGAATATTTTTTGGAGTGTCGGTTCTTTTTTGAGGAACCCTATTGTAGCTTTTTTTGGTCTTCCGAGGGTATGAGCTAAACAAGAATGTCCGGCTAAATTTGAATTAACACTTTTGAAAGATTTATCCAACGAGGCAGGGGTTAGCAACATTTTCTATGTATGAGAGTCGTTAGCTGATCACGAAGGCAACTGCAGTGACTGACGACCCGTACTCAATATGCACTCTTTAAGTACCGACCCGTAATCAAATACACCCCATTTAAATTTGATCCAGAACGTTCAAGATAACATTAAATTTTATCGAGAAATGAATATTAGATCTCTGGATGTGTTTGCTCTTAGTTTCTGATTAAGATATCTGTAAGTTGAAACCTAGATGAAAAAATCCAGTTAGTCATTCCACATACTCAAAACATATAATTTTTGACATCTAGATAAGTATTTTTTTCAAATGAGGTGTTTCAAATCAGACCTACAATCACATACATAACTTACACAAAAATATTCAAGATATTTGATTGAATCGATTAGGAGCATGCAATATCTCAAAAAACATAACGCGCACGACTTAATATACAACTGGCATTAGACATTTTTAGTTATAACAGTTTTTGAATGTTATTTATCAAATTTTGTCAAATTTGATGTAACTTGAATAAAAAGAAAAGCATAGATGAAAACTGCGGTCAGTAAGTCCATGCTTAATTCTCCAACTTTTATGCTCCAAGAGACTTAGTTGAACATGTCCACATATACAAACCTACCCTGATATAAGCTGTATGTATTTAACTTATGACAATATCACTAAATTATTGTGTCGTATGGAGGCAGCGCTCCCAGAGCACCGCAAACCTAGACTCTTCACCTCCTAGCACAATTCTTGTTCAGTTTCACACATGTTTGGACATCTATTTTGCCTAAGAGTGTAACATCCTATGACGACTCTTGGTCTAACCCGGGAATTTGTCCATGAGCAAAAATCTCTTAAATGTTGCTCTAGACTTAATGTGAAATTATTTTTCACATTTCTTTTGAACTTTTGTCGGTTAGATAGTTTTTTTGTTTACTGGTTTCTCTTCAATCTTCAACTGTGAAGGGGGGCCAATTAAAACGCAAAACTGATTGTTCTGCAATACTTTTGATATGCACATTGCAGTACGCCCGTAAATTTTCTTGCTGCCGATAACACCTCTAGATACAGATGTTAATATCATTTTCCACGTTTTTCTTCACCAAAAACAAAGTTTTTATGTTATCCCACGATTTTCTTCACATCCGATAATCTAATTTACAATAGTTGTTTGTCATTACGCGTTGTTTTTGCAATTCACTTTTTCTTTCTTATTACAGTGATTACTCCACTATTTCAGTTATAGTAAAGCGCACTCACTCACTAACAGTATGAGATTGTTCGCATAGGTTGCCAAATCCTCAACTATAAATTAATAGATTAATATTCTTGGACATTTGTGAAAAAATTCGTAGAATATGAACATATATCGCGACAATATGAAGTCTTTGATGAGTTGGCATCAACTTCCGCTACAGTTTTGAGTGCCTTATCATTTCATCCCATTGGAAGACTTGTAAACACATGGAGCCAATAGAATTGTCAGAATTTGGAAATTTAATGGTAAGGGTTATGAAACCAAGGGGTTCAACCATGAAAATTGGGATAATTGCAATAATTTCTACGACTGAGGAATGTCTCTAGAAAGTGCAAAGAAAGTACAAAATCAGCAGGATTTGTTGTCTATAAAATATGGTCAGTACATTGGATGTTTTTGGATGCTAATGATGCGACGAGCTTGTATAAGCATCATGTGTAAATGAAACTAGTGTAGCTTGGATGTGTGTATTTGCATTCATGATCTCAAATTGCAACGCTATTTTGATTTTTGAAAGACCATTAAGGTATCTTAGTTGAAACTTGGATTCAATCATTCCATTGAGTCCAAATTTCTTCAATGGAATAATTGAGTCCAAGTTTACCTTCGCTGTTCACACCACTACTGACCGAATATCCTGGAAGTCTAAGATTGCTACAGGACTGTAAATCATAGTTCTTCAAATCGCCTGCTATTTCAATCATCAATTTTAGGCATTATATTCTTCATAGATACGGTGGTCAGTTTGCTGACCAGAATCAGTCTTTCGTCTTATGATTGGACAAGAGAAATCGATTGCCATAACCCTTATAAATGATACATGGCATGGCACTCGATTTGGTGTGTTATTGTAAATCATTGGCGCTTGTAGTTAGTTCAATAAGAAAGTTCTTGAAAATAAAGCTTGTCTATTTCCGGGAAAAACAATTGTCACCGTTTCTTAAAACACTATTGCACTTTGAACTCCTCGTTTTTTGCCCGGGAACCGATAAAATAATCACCTGGCAGTCGGTATAACTCCAGTTATTATGATCAAGTAAGGGGCTGCTTTAAGCTTCTGATGAAGTCTATTCAATCTTCTTAGCAACCAGGAAAGCTCCAGCAGAGCGCTGTTATATAGTGGTTCAATTTCCTGATGAGGAAAATATGCACAACTAGATTCTCAAGATTTCAGCATCGTAGTGAGACGAACTCGATACAATAATAAATAATACAATGATTTATCAATTCATTAAAAAAAAAGGTACACACCCCAATTTTTCAATGCATTAATATTATTTTTAATTTTAAAATTATTATTTACACATTGAAAATACTTCTTTTTAGCCATTCAAATCATTTTGATAATATTGCACAACCCAAATTTTGGAATATTGTGAAATCGACTATAAGTTGAATACTGTACATTACAAAGTCTGGGTTCAGCTAATCACACGTTCTTGTATGTTGATAAGATAGTTTACATAGACTGCAACCCCTTCCTCGACATAGCAAGACTTGCCAACACTCTTATTCTTTCCTTTCTATATTTCGCTTCGCTTCTCATCGTTCCCACTATCAGGTTTAGAATCATTCTCCACCTTAACTTTTCTTGCTCTCTACTGCAAGATGGCCGCTATGTATACAATTGTGTTACTGTTTTATGCGTAGAATGTACTCAGAGGAGGAAAGGGTCAAAATGTGCCGAATCGTTAAGTCTATGACAATTCAGCACAACGTGACACTGCAGCATTTGAGACGACTTGTCGTCAGAAGAGGACAAAGGCACGCTCAGCTGAAGTTGAAAACGAATTCCATCAGCTCATCTTCCTCTGAACGTCAAACGATCCCCCGAAGCGACAGGATATGGTACACACTTAGAGTGCATAATCTAAGCATTCACATTGCATGGCAAATTACTCTTTCCTTACACCCTACACATCCGTAGTCCTTTTTTGGGCCATGCAGCACAGGAGTCTAGTCTTCCACAGTTCTAAACTTTTGACAATGACCAATCAAGAGGGACGATATCACGTCCGTGTCAACTCATTTTGTCGATACATATAAATGAAAACAATATTCGAGTTGATTTGTTTGATTCGAGCTTCACATCCTTCGTTATCTTTTCGTCTTCGAAAAGTGGCAACTGCTTAAATTAGGGCTCAACAAACAATGGTGAAAATTACAGCTGACGTAAACTGGTGAAGTACAACAGGGTAATTTGGAGTCGGGGTGTAAATTGAAGCCTGAGGCTGCATGATATGTGCACAGTGTTGCACATGAGCTTGTCCTGTATGCTCATGTTACATTAAAAAAAATTAAAAAATGGGGAACACCCAATGAATAGATGAGTGAAATCATAAGGATAGATTGGGCCTAGTCTCAAAGGCATCGCCATGGGCAGTATATATGTCTTACCTCACTTCACCTGACATCTTTCTAATTATTTGGGTGAAATCATTACATACTCCATGACCATACAAAGAACCACAATCCAATAATCTGAAATGATTTCTCAACTATGGATAATAACAACTACTTTTCTTCATAGACAGACTGCCACTCGTTCAATCTAGTTTAATGAGATTGATCTCTCGCGAAGATGTCGGTGACCATAGTTGCATGGAGCTCCGAAGTGAGCCCTCTACCTACATACCCTCTAAATTTTAGCACTTGGCAACTATCGTCCACGGGAGAGGAGTACGGGTACCATCACATGTAAGATCTGACACAAATGAAAACCAGTAACATCATGGACTTTGGCCATTGCATAAAGCAATATAACCGCAAAGCATCAAGCTGTACCCAACTACTCGGCCCTGCATTGTACACGGATGTGGGACAGATTACCAAATCGTCTAAAGTTGGTCTCTCTGCATCAAAAACATGTATATCTTTATGGATAGAAAAAGTATACCGTATCCTGAACTGCGTACTGGCGAGCTGTACATACGGCACTTTTATACATATTGGCTAGATCTCCATAAAACCGAGGTCGTCGATCCCTGTAATCTACGACGTAAAAGCTCGATACCACGTACTATCGGTAGTACTTCGTACGTCTGAGCTCACGTCACGCGTAGACTTAGCGTACAGATAGAGTTCCAAGCTTCCTGACAACTGTCGACAAATCGCACATGAAATGCTTCACCTTCGGATCGAAACATGTCTCTTGGGATTTGACTGTCATGTGCGTCGGCATGCGCCTCTTGAAGTGAGGCAAAGGTGGATCGCTCAACATGGGTGAGTTAACGTAACTTTATTGATTGCCCGTACGACAGTAGTCAGTCTATATGGGACATCAATCGGGTTCATGCAACAACCCATGAACCATCGATGGTATTTTGTTGGATCCTCGTGCACAATCTTCGTCTGATGTTAATTTGAATCTGGTCTGTCTTAGAGGTCTGTCTGGTCGGTCTCATGGAGGAAGGAAGGAAATAAGCAGGGACAGTGAATGAAAGGAACAGAGCGCCAGTCTCGAATGAGGATGCCGTTGTTGCAGTTGTTGGATGCAGCTGTCATTGTGCCTCTGTCTGATGTTGTTTGGGTTTCCTGCCGGCTGGCCGTCCTGCCGGGTTGGAAGAATCCCAAGTTCGGTACATTTCCCTGCTTCAAGCCGACCAATGTCTCCTCTAAATCTCAACTCGAGTTTGTGATGAGTAGATTTCTTTCGTCGACCGTAAGCGGAAGGAACCGTGTTGCGATGGAGACCTGGCTGTTGCAGGAGAGTCCTGGTGTAGGTGGACTCGTGGGAGAGCTGGGTTGGTTGGGTTTTGTGACGAGTGAAACGAGGCCAACTAGACGCAATTTGAAGTTCAGCTGCAACTGGATACTAGGAGGACGATGAAGGTGGGATATTGTGCGACTGCACGTTTCTCTCGGGGCAATGGAATTGCTCGTGGGACTCGAGTGTTCCAGAAGTTTAACCTCTGGGGGCCTCTGACATCCGCACTGTGAAGCTGGAGACTGATTTATTCGATGTATGCGATCGAGAAAGAAACATCAATCATCCTTTCATAGATTACATGTCTCCGAGATCCTTCGACCCTCTTTGCCGTTCCCCAATTTCCGAAATGAAATGTCCAAATAGAATGAAGCTAGGAGAAGGGCGGCTGAAGAAGAATCATATGGGTATGATAATTTAAGATAAATTCAATGCAAAGTACCGTTTCATTCACCGTCGATTTCATCAGCCTTGTAACACAAGGCTGATGAAATCGACGACAGGGAAGGGATTGACCTTGTGGTGTGGAAGTGCTCGCTCCAAGATGACGAACCACACAGTACCAGTCCATAGCTCACGTTTAATCTCAGCAAAAGACTGTAAATTCTAGAAAGGATCTAGTAGCATGGGCATAGTACATGGGAAGAATCATGAGAAATAACTTTTTTTCCTAGTACCACGGCTTTCATTTTCGCTCGAAGCAATCACCAGCTCACGAGACTCTGGTTCCATTCCTTTGACCCAGATGATCATCTTTCTCTATCTAGTCCCTCGTTGACCTCACTCCGAGCTGACAACGATGTCCCAGCTGTCCGGTTTCAAACCAGATGAAAAAGGTCTGTGCATCAATCTAATTTCACTGTGGCCGGGCGGTAGAGAGACTTCCGGGTCATTTTCCTCACAATGAGCTTGTCAATTCTCGTCATCCAGAATACTGTTTCGTTTCATTACGTTTCATAGCTGCTAAATTATTGACGCTGTGACCACATCCTCCCCCTCATCTTTTCGAACAAAAATCAACCCGGAGCTTCCGGATTTCGAGGCGGAAGTCACTGGTTTTTTCCATTAAGTTCATTTAGAGTGAAATAATAAGACGAAGAGCGTTTAAGGTCCTTCGGCAAGTTTCTTCGTGCACTCGGACCTTTGAGGTTCTGACGACAGGTTTCTTGTCGCTTAGTATCACAAATCGTGGTTAACGAGATCTGCACTTCAAACGTTATGGCGAACTCGCCGTGGCCAACAATACTCGACAGTCAACAGCATGTTAAAGAGCGGTCGCGTAGTCTTCTGATTTCTGAAGCGGGAGCTCGTGAAGGAGGACATTGCAGGTGCATCAGTGCAGGGTAAGGTCAATCTTCATTTGATCCCTGTCGTAGATCGTCTGCAGATCGTCTTGTGTTCTTATTAACATTCCATGCGTCGCCCTTTTTCCTCATCGTCGGAGTAGACTGCATCTACTTACTACATCTCGATTTCACAACCGCTGTATCCGTGGATCGACATCATCCAATCTTGCACCATTCGAGATATCTTTCAAGATAACCATGATCCCAATACCAGTAGCTATCATGATTTTGCAAGCCACACACTTGTAGCTTGCTGGCTGGCTGGCTGCCCTTTTGCTGCCTGAATTCACTGCAATCCACTTCACCATCCACATCCTGATTTCACTGCAATCCACATCCGAAAGTTGATATTCGGATATTCACTACCATCGCAATTCTCTTGTTCAAAAGTAAGGATGCAAAGCCCCAAAAGCCAAAGGGCTGCTGTACTTGACATTCTACGTGCTGGTTCACTTCCTGCCTAGAAATCCATTTCTCGAACACATGATAGTACGAATGAAGCACGTTCTGTTCTTGGAGATATTGCACGTGCCGTACTTTTAGTCAAAACCGTTCAGTGATCCCGGTTTATCATCGCGATGAAAGACTGAGGGGGAATTCAAAGTCATTCATTAGATCGGTTGAAAAGCGATTGCATTATTGCATAGCACGATACTGTGCATTACATACGACTTTATGCGATGGTCTGATTCTGATTCTGCTCCAGTGAGATGAGTGCATCCATCGCTTTCTCACTACCACTCACCACTCCCTCCACGCACTCTAATGCGGATTCGCTTGGCTGAGGACGCCGACGATGTTGCAGCTTCGCGATCGAAATCCCCGATACAACGCACCGACAGGATATCACGATCTCGTCCTTGTGCATCGCGCACCGACGTGAGCACCGTAAACGTCCATTTGGCGAGCGGTCCTTGGGGCCAGTACTCGCGTACTCGAAGTACAACCGGAAGAAATCTAGCCTGAACTACGATCGCCCCATGTGAACAACGTAACCTTCCCAGAAACCCCTCGACGGCACATGGAGCAGCTCAATCCTCCTGAGCAAAGCACGAGGAGAATAATCAGGTTTCCGCTATTGTGACGCATAGAAATAGTCGGTTGTGAGGCCAGGTTCCTACAGTAGAAGTAACGTACACGCTTCGAATAAAACGAGTGGCGAGATCCAACCACATCCAAATGGAAAAGGGGGCCGGATGAATATGGAAAATGTATTTTGATGCAAAACTGTTTCAGTACCCTAGCAAGTTTTTATGCGTAGTGAGTGTATGCATTGCACCCTCACGAAAAACTTTGGGCGAAGAAGTTTTTTTCACTTTTACATACAACATTACATACTTGTAAAACGACACACCATTTAATTAAAATTCAATAAGATTAAAACAAGTAAAGAGCTAATTGGAGATTACTTTTACCCTTTAAATTAAGAATGAATAGTCTAAACTGCAGAATCTTAAGGGAATTTTCTAAATTTTTTGTTATCAAGAATATAATAAGAGCACAAAAAAATATGGAGTAATTCTGTGCGCCCAGTTATAGTATTGTGAAAATCGTGAAAACACGATAATAAGACCCCATCAAGCACCAAAGAAACCAGGAGATAGCCCCAATCCCGTGGTGATAAAAAATATATATATAAACCCCACAGTATACGCCCTATCAGATTTGTTGGAGTTAATTTAGGGTTGTGCAACAGCAAAGCAGCTACAACTCTCTAGCCACTGCAGTCAATATATTGCATATGAAATATCATGAATATATCATCTCAAGCACCACTTCAGTGACTCATTAGCAAAACGCTGATGACTCACTATCTTCCATGGCAAATAAAATCCATGACTAAAAAATTAATGAGCATTTGAGTACGATGGGGCCTAAAAGACCCTCATGTGACTCTTACTGCCATGAACTCTATCATCACAACAATCATGAAAAAATCCATGTATCCAATTTTTGCCAGCTGAGTGATGAGAATACGTTCGTGACACTTTTAGAGTGAGATATGATCAACGTTTGAGGTACAAATGAATACTATTGAACATGCCACTTGACGGTCTAGCCAGTGTTTTAAATCATCTATCATGCAAAAGATCATCCAACAAGTATAATAAATTATCCACGTGAAAAAGATCACGACATAGTCAAGAAAGTGTATCAGAACACCATTAATCACCAATAACACTACCAAAATCTTAGGTCCACATAGAGTAAAGAAGAGTTCTGCGAAAACTGAACATCATTGGTTTTCTCTTTTATACAATCAAAAGGGGAACCAATCTTTCTCTTTGATACCTTGACCTTACCCACAAGAACTAGCTAGGTCACAAGGTGATCAAAAGCAATCGTAGTCACTTAAAGGCACGACAATATGTGTGCCATCTGTCAAAGATGAAGAAACTCAACTAGATGCTCCGGAAATGGTGTCTAAAGAGCCCAATAGTGCGTCATAGCAACTAACCTCGTAAAGTATGAGCCTAGCGCACGTTAGTCGTTGATAATGGCTCGTTCTTCAGTGGTGCATGCTCCATATAATAATAATACAATAATATGATGTACTGAACGAACTCGCGAGTGGTCCTCATGTTACTCCCAGTGATAATTGAATGTGACATATGTTTGTAAAGTACACAGAAGTGTCTTAGTCATAAACTACAACCGTCAAAACTCTAAACATATGAGGAGAAAGATGATCTGAAGAAGGTACACGAAGCTAAAATTAAAAAGGTACAACAAAGGGCAAAAAGTAACTCTCTATTAGTAATGGATTGACTCTCCCAGTAGGTTGATGGGCTTGCTACGGTATCCCTACCATGGCCAATCACTTTTCTAGATTGGAATTTAAGACTCATGGTAAAACAGACTAGGCTTTGTACAATATACGAGAAATTGACGGTGCGATAGACGACTTATCTTGGAGAGGAAGAGTACTTCTATTGTTATTACTTCATAAGCTTATCTTCGCTTTTCCTAAGTTGCTGTGGCATAGTAACACATTGTTTTTAATAATGATACATTATGATGGAATCCTTATTTCAATTAGAATTAGGTAGAATAAGCTTGAAAAATTAGTATTTGAAATTTTGAAACTATATCAGCGTTATGAGCTCCCCAAAAAAATATGAATATATAGTGAAGAGAAAGGTTTATGGTTCTGTTATTTTTCCCCTCATGTTAGGACTTTGATTTCTGCAATATCTGGTGCAATGCATCAATTTCTAGTGCCAACTCAAGTTCTGGAAGCCAAATTTTGCCATGGATTTAGCATTTTGGTAGTGTCATACAGAGTTAAACCTCCCAATAGTGTCAACTCTTTTGAATGACATTCTCCCATTAGTGACATGAAAGTGTGGAACCATTAGTTTCTAACGTATAAATTTGTTCAATAAGAACCGTACGTCACTATTGACAATAGTGACATGAGAAGATTGAACAGTGACATGATGGAGCTTTAATGACTATCATAATTATCGAAAGTATCCGTTCATAACTTTTGGATTTAGAATTCTATTTTTTTTCTATGCTTCCATTGAGGTTGAATCATGATTGTAACTATATTATGAGAATATTGAATGCGCCAAATGTTAACTGCTCTTGTTATCATCTGCTAAATTTCTTTCATAAACGTCAAATATATGTCTAACAAGACAGGTCTCAAAAATACGTTGATGTTCTGATTTTATTCTCGGAGCATAAGTTAAGTAAGTGTGCTCTGAATTTCGCGATGAAACATATCTTATCGAAATTGATATCATTTTGCACATCATTTGTACAAAGGTTAATACAGGGTGGCATTAGTGCTAAATTTGATCCAAAAACTTTGCATTGAGATAGTCCGAGTCATATAAGGGACAAATTGAAAAATAAAATTTCGATTAGAATCTTGTGCTCTTCAACCAGCTCAAATTTCTAAGTTAAGTGAAAAATGGAAAAATTCAATTTTGACAATTGATATTCATGTTGATTATAACCACCATTGTAATCTAGAGAGTTTTGCAAAATTTTGCAAAATTTACCAAGAAGAATTGGTTACTAATATTTCTTAAACGAGAAAAATTGCTTCTTGATTGAGCCATGTAATTCTTTGAGTAGTAAAAAATTTCTATATACAGTAAAGTACAAAAATCTTAAAAATCTTATATAGTAGAAATTGCTGATATACAGGCAAGTACAAAAATCTTATGTATTGAAAATCTTCTCATCGTGAACATCGAATAACTCTAATTTCAATTATCATTGTTGATATAAGTTCAAATTCGAACCGCCAAATGATCCGCTAAATATTTAGCGGATCTGCTAAACATGCAATAAGAATGTCTCCACATGATACACTAAATGTTATCCAACCTCGTGTGAGTGACACCTCCCAATAGTGACATAAAACTAAAGAACCGATGTATATCACTATTGGGAGGTTTAACTCTGTATAAGGATCTAAGTAATTGGTCAACTCTAGCACGTTTTATTCGCTTAGACTTGTGACAATAGATTTTAAGTAATAAAATTATGAGTACTATTATGTTTAGACTGAATTTCCCCTCTAACTACTAGTCCAGAAAGTAGGTTCAGATGTTAGTACATTCACTCGACCTACGACTCGCTTAGTTGCACAAACTTTTACAAACGGCCGTACTGCCAGGTGTCAGGGTTCCCAATTTCTTTCTCCTCTTTCTTTCTTTCTTCATCCTCCCTTCGGGCTGCCCCGGATCAGCCGGATTTTATCTCAGTTTTGGGAACGGGGAGGCGGGGCACTTTGCGGGGAGGGAACGGGGAGGGCACTTTGCGGCAACCATGTAGAGGCCGCAACGTTGTATCTAGTGCGTTGCAATGATCTACGCCGTAACAATGATCGCAGTCGTGTCGTGGAACGTTGCGGAAAAAAGAACTAAAACTGAACTGCAAGAGGGATAGCTCAGATGGAATCCCTAATGTTCAGACTGTAATATTTGTAATGAAACGGTGATAACAAATTGAGGCGACGAAATTTTAAGCGGCAAAGATTAGGGTTTTTGAAAATAGAATCACATCAATATTCTCCAGCTCGTCGTTTCGACGTCGCTTTTGGGTGCCAGTGTCAGTGCTTTGAGGAGCTCGTGCCAGAGCTCGTGCTTGTACTTTTCTTGTCATTTCAGGTGCTTTTGCAGGTGTGGTGCAGCATGGAGGCAGGATGGATTGTGCAGGACCCACCTTATGAAGGCCCTTTCAATTCGTTAATGTTGAATTGGTCAAATGGGACGGCCTACATCAAAAGCTCGAGGCTTAACGATTTTGTTTCGGGAGAGGGATCTTGTCATAGTGATGCGAAGACAGAATTTGTGACACGTTGCTCATACAAGGGTGGAGGTACTAGGCACAATTGGGAATCGTATGCAATGTATTATTGCAAGTATGGTACTCCAGAAAGGGGCAAGAAGAGTATGCTTTCCTCGAATTTTATTCAAGATCCATCAACAAAGGCAAAATTTGGTCCTGGCAGCAGGGATAGACTAGATCATGATTCGCATCACAAGGGCTGTCAGTGCAGGTTTAGTGCCATTAAACTGCTGTCTAATGATCACATTCCACCAGGAATCACAAAATTGATATACAAGCATAGAAGACACGTAAATGCTGCAGGTGTAGCTTGTCATGGCACATCGTGTTCGGATAGTGTTGGCTTGCCATCTCAAATGGCGCGCAATTTATCCTCTGAATGCAGGTAACGGCATATTTGTTACATTTTCAATATATTTGTTTATCGTTCACAGTCAATCTCCCGTCATATTTGTAATATCTACAATAAGTTTGTTGTTATTACAGTTTGTAAAACTTTGACACTAAGCAAGCACGTTGTCTAATATTTTTTACGTTCTTATGCCAGGCTGTAACAGGCTGTAACAGGCTGATGTTTTTATCATCAGGCTTCCATGATTATGTATATTCTACCTTACTATTTGCAATCTCTGCAAGATTTTTGGAAAAATGACGGTTTGGAGCTCTAACCAATCCTGTAAGAGATTATTGAACGTCTCAATGTGTGATCAAAAAGCATCAAAGAAAAGACCAAGCGTGTTTTTCATACTCAATTGGTATGGCTAAAGGACTTTTTTGATGAAAATCCTAGTATGCTGAAAGTGGGAGAGCTAGAGCTCCGGCATTGCATTGGACGTATCAAGGAGTCTCACCAAGCATGGAGTACTGGTAGAATACTTCCTGTTGCAGACATGTGGCGTACATCCATGCTAGATAAGGAAATTGAGTTGGCTTGAAAAATTAGCAGGCATTAAATGTCCTAAGCCACAGAGATTATTTGAAACAGGAGAAAGATTTAGAGCCCCTACCGCAGATTTAGGAAAGGTAGAAGAAGGAGCTTTACAGCTCAGACTTCGAAAGTGCAGGCAGAAGGCCAAAAGAACTCGAAGTCTGATCAAGCAATTCCATCAGGCAAGTGCAAATAGAGAAAAACGCAAAGAGTAACAAGCTAGAATTCTAGGAGAGACGATCGACTTGACTCTTTCTCCCTAAGTTGTTTGCTTGTGATGCATAAATGTTGTTTCAATTTCATAGTAAAATGAAACCATTTTGTCCAATTCCACATTTAGCTGATTTGCATGCGCTGATTACAGTTTGGAAATTTACCATGAACTCACGGTACACAAATTATTTGTTCAATGATGACAGTCAATGTTGCTAAGATGACGTTTCAAAATTAAGAAACTTGATTCTGCGTATTTTGATATTATTGAGATCCAACTTTTGATATATTAATGAATGTATCTAAGTGCTACTCAAGTTATATTAAAGGTGTGTTGGAAGAGACGTCTCTATGTAAGGTCTTTCTTGTTGGAGCTTGTTGGATTGCAAGAAGACGCGCCATCAGCTTGGATATAACAGCTTGATATTCTTTAGTCAAAAGTCTTTGGAATTCCATGAGCTGGAGTCAGTGAAATGTGCAAGGATGAGAAGTAACTTACAGCACCAGTTAGATCTTGCAAGACTTGAGCTTAGAATGTGTGATCTTGCTTGAATATTGACCCTCAGAACTTTACTTGTTCATTGCATATAGATTTACTTAAATAATGGGAAAAAAAACTCCTGTTTGAAGTTGAGGAATTAATCCTATCCATATTTGGACATGCACTTCACGTCTATATTCAATGACTGACCACAATAGTCTATTAGACTATAGAATAGTCTATATAGTCTATTGGACCATAGAATTTTTGGGTACACTTGTTATGATGAGGTTCAGAGCATTGCACGTAAGTAGCGATGACATTCATTCGTTGCATCTTTCAAAAAATACAAACTTTTTTGAAAAAAAAGTCACGTACACAGTAAAATCCCACATGTTGTATTGCCAATATGTTGAAGTTGGAGATAAATTCATTCGATACCTGTCATGGTTGTATCTCTTAAAACTTTGATGTTCATTATTAGACTGTATTGTGTATATTCATCTCATATGCTTCAATTCCGGCAAAAGTAAGTAAAACATTTTTTAAAGACAAAGGTGGGTATGGAATCACAATTGATGATATTTCAGATGATAAAGAAGTTGTTAATATTTTGGCAATCGGACCTATTTTGACAAGTATGATATAATATCCTATTTTGAGAATAGGATATTTTTTCAAAACTACCATATATGTAAAGCTAGGACTGAAATCGTAGATTTGACTATGAAACTCATGAAGCTAATATAAACCCATGAATTTGAATCCATGACTCTTTTTTTTTAGGTTTGAAATGAGAAAAATGTCGATTAGCCTGTCGAGCAACGAGTAGCCTGTCGAGCGTCTGCAATGCGCAAGTTGCATAAGGTTTGGTTACCTTTCAGCTCTCCTCTCGGTCGCCTTACGAGTGAGAAAGGAACATCCGGTGCCTTTACGAGAGAAAGTGAGTGAAAAAGTTCAGTTCGATATCGATATCATAAACATATTAATACGTGGATGTAATTGTAAAGCGCGTTTAGTGTCGGTCGTTTAGTGATGTAGTGTCGGTCGTTTAGTGTAAAGCTCTTTCATGCTCACGGTAGAATTTCAAGCTTTTTAGTTTTTCTCTGTTCTCTTCTCTGCTCTTCCCCGTCTGAAAGTGCTTTTCATGTTTCGCAGGACTTCACAAAGAAGAAAATCGTTCTATTGTGTCGATTTGTGTTGAAAGGGTTGGAAGGCGGTGGACAGCCCGAGCTTTTGCAGGTGGGTCACAGTTCTAGTACTGAGGTTTTTTTCCCATTCAATTTACTAAAGGAAGTCAAACGATACTTATGCTCTTCAAGATTGCCTCGTTAGCATTCGCCGAATCATTCCATGATATTTACATTTTGAAACTTTATAAGTTCGCAGAGATCTAAGCTCAAACGGCTTAAACGGCAGCATTCCTGCCGAGCTTGGAGATCTAACCAGCTTGACGAACTTGTAAGTTTCAAGTATTGCCCGATAGCAGCTGTGCCCATTACTTCCGTTTGATATGTTAGCGAAGCTAGAATAAAATCTTATGAGAATAATTGAGAGTAATCGAGAATAAACTCTTCAGCTTATACTGTCACATGCTGAGGTCGTTTCTCCAGATACCTATTTCAGTAAGCTCATGAATGTAGTTTCAGAGGCCTCCTGTGCTGAAGTGTCGTGGACTTTCGTCTGATTTCGAGTCAATCGAGAAAAGTGTAAGTGACTGTACTTAATGCGCAGAGATTTGGATACAAATTCCATCGAAGGGCCTATACCACCCAAGCTTGGAAGTCTTCTGAATTTTACACTCATGTAAGCAACTTCTTTCTTGAAACGATCTGAGAAACGACTTGAGTATGGCAAGCATTTCATTCCACAAATTTAACTACTGCGCTGTAGTAACTCACAGATGTTCGTGTTTGTTCATTTCACTGAGTGATGAATATAATCATAATAGCATGATTGGCATGTTTGTCAAAGATTCTCTTTGGAAAGTCCTTGTACACTTGGTACTGTATAGTATTGATGCTTTCAATTTTTAAAACGAGCAGATGATAGTTCAGAGACAGTGTGTGGACGAAACCATGGTCTGGGTTAACGTTCCCGCATACACGTCTGTTTTGGCAGAGTTTTGAGTAAAAACGACCTGACCGGAGAGATTCCTGATTCTCTTGGCAATCTTACAAAACTTTTAACGCTGTAAGTTGCTATACACCACACACTTATATTTCGTGAATATCTGTGCATTCTGAAAGAATAAAGTTCATTGTGGATTATAGGCATACGCAATGTGTGTGCCGTCCTTTGCTCTGCAAAATGCAAAAGCATGTATGTGTAGGATCACTGAAAGAATAAGCCGCCCAAAGTAATATTTGATCAATGGTCCTTATCTTTCAGCAAATATGAATACCTGTACTCTTTTGGTCGTTGTGAGCACAATCTGAACTGTCAGGATGTTTTAATGCAGTTCCCTTGACGACAATTTCCTAACTGGTGATATACCAGCCAACATCTTCTCGCTTCCAGAGCTGGTTATACTGTGAGATTCTCTCCCATCCTTTTAAGATAGATGATTATGTTGTAATTTATTCTTAGAGTCAGACCATAGAAGTAAATCAGAACAGAAAATTGTAAATTGGATTGACGGTTTATTATAGTTGGTAATAAATAATTTGATCTAGGTTTCCTTTGTGGATAACGAGTCACAAACCATTACTGTTTAGGGTTTGTGTGTCCAGACTCAAAGTTCCGCCTGATAGTATAAGTCGATGTTCAGTTAGTAAACAATTAGGTAAGAGAGCACTCCTTGCAACTTATCAGTCTTTCAAGTACTTGTTCACACCTTTGGGGCTGTTGGATTACTGAGATGTCGGGGTGGGGATAGCAATCTAGTTAAATTTGAGTTGGAGCTTGAAGAGCATTCAAGGTAATGAGTGCTACACTGAAAGTTGTGACCTCAAGAGGATTGCTTAGTATCTACCTGAAGGTTAAATTGAGTGTAGGCAAGTTATGGCAAGTTTAACAGATTTCTGCTGCACTAGAGACATATCTCGAAGTGACCTATTTGGATCCTTTCAAATAATTATTTTCTAAATATAAAAGAGTTGTTATCAGAGACTTAAAACAGATTTTGAACGCAGGAAAGGGAAAACAAGGACTACAAGACCAAGACTGACTAATCTTCAGAACAAATTTTTAGAGATAGAGTGAACTCGAACTCATGCCGGAATCTACTGGACACAGATTCCTGCATATGGTTAAAGTCGCGTGCTAATTTGCGTTTGTGTGCTCTGCCAACAGAAAGCTCGACAATAATTGCCTGAACGGAACTACTCCACCCACTCTAAATAATTCTGGCACAATAGAGTAAGTGAATTATAGATCTGATTACAATAGTATTGTCCTTCTAAGTGCGTCTATTGCAAACTTTGCCCTTGTAAGTTAACTACTATGTAAGACAAAGGTTTTAAATCCGAGTTTTGTCTTCTTAGATCCACTTATACCGGCAACTGCTTCAGTGACAGCAATACATCGCAGTCTTGCAAATGCGGTACGATTCATGTTTCTCTTCCAGCCATGAGCTTCTGTCTGACTATTAAAAGCACATATGATTTTAAAGTTTCTGTGAAATAGCTACAAAATCAGTTCGCTCTCCAAGTGACACTTGTCGTGGACGTCGAAGCCAGTTCAGATCAAAAGGGATCAATTTTTAAAAGACCAAGAGCCTCTGATTAAGAAATTTGAAACACCCGATATGTCTTGCCACTTTTCAGCTCAGTTGGCCCTGTGTGTGGGATCTGAGTGCAAGCTGTAAAGAGTGTACTTGTGTGTGTCCGAGCATATTTATCTGCATTGTTAGTTTCAACTTAGAAGCTTGAGAAGTTTGGAAGGGAGGTGATCTCATCTTATGGACTTTGTTCTAGGCCATTAGGAAAATGTGATTTCATGTGGATATATTTTATAATAAGCCTAACCGTTTCCATATCTCCAGCTGCTACAAGCTTGTGAGTGGATCCTCACCATGACAAGAAACCCATGTTAGAACTACAAAGTATTGTGCTGGATTCTACTAGAGAGTTCAAACTGAATATACAGGGAAATGCAGGCGCATGAGACGAGTACTTATGTCTGGTGTACTTACTGTACTGTATTGTTACTGTACTTACTTGGTGTACTTATGTCCTGAGCAGCAGAGCCAAGAGGAGGTTCAATTTTGGCGATCTGAATGGATGAAGGAAGCAAAATGGCGACTGGAGGACTACGACCACATGCAAAACACCATGTTTCTTCTGGAAAATGCCAAAGTAAGATTCTCCGACTCAAGATCAAACCTCATTTTAATCATGTGTTCATGGACATCCACCTAATTTGTAGCAAGGTACATACAATTTGTATCTCTTGTGATTTGCTCTATGTTCTTTGACATCAGATAATTGGAAGGCCGCCCTTAGTAGGAACATGAAGATTTTTATACAGTAATTATGGCACAACACCAAGAGCACAGTTTGGGTGGAACTTCATTCAGTATCTTCAGGAATTTGTTGACTGAATACAATGCTTATTCGTATTGGTAGGTTGAACCTTGACACAAGACTCTTGTTGCGAGCCAGTGGTGTAGTGAGCGGTCATGGCGGAAGTATTTGGGGGCGAACTGGAATAGGCGATATTGGATAGGCACTATGCGAAGGTGCCACACGTCACCAAGGGCGGTAGACATAACTGGAAATGCCTACTGCAAGGTTGTCCTTTCCCAGGAACATTTTCCCAAAAAAATTATATCGAAAAGCATTGGAGGAAAGACCATGTGGACTGTCATCTCCAAATTACCCAGAAGCTTCCACCTGGACCAAAGACGACTGGAGTTTCCATGAAGGCTGACAAGAAAGAGTTGATTGACTCTTGTGACAAGCATTTTGGTAATTTCTGTCAACGTTGGATCAAGCACAAGCAAGATAAGTTGGACTTCTTTCGAGGCGAGGTATGCAATTCTTTTTTTGGCAAGTTTTTTTTTTCTATTTGCATTGTTTATTTCAAATTGAATTCAAGTAGACTTCCACAAATAATTTGAGATTTATTATGTTCAGATTGCAATAACCGTATATATGTTGCAGAATTGACAGTTTGAGTTGTGTGTCTAGATTATTAAGGGGTATTTCGACCAAAAGATATATTCTCTAATGACGAGAGAGGATATAGAAGAATTGGAGGAACCTCCAGTGATTTTGAGGGCTATGAGACTCGTATGCAAGAATTTCCTTCCAGGTTGGAACATGTTGAGAATTCCAGAGTTTTCAAATTTTGTCTTTGATCATCTTGACGAACTACTGGATCCCTGTAGGAGAAAGGCACAGTTCGTAGATTCTATTCAAGAGTGGGTGAAGGGAGAGCAGGCCAAAAACAGAAAGAGCAATCAACGGCGAGGTATGAAGAAGTCAGAGATTGACATTGACGAAGTTGAAGCCATGGAAGATCTTGTGGCAATCTTGAGTGCAGATGACAGTTGCAGCGATTTGAAAGCTGAGGCAAAAGAATGGATAGTATTCTGTGGTAAGTACAGTTGGATTGAACAATCCAACTGGAATCCATCTTTGGAATGTAATGAACAAATAATCTTGAAATTTCTAGATTATCTCTATAGTCCAACGGGCAGGAAAGCTAAACTTGATCTTGGAGAAACCGTTTTGAGAGGTGGAATGAAGCGCATGGCAGACTTGGGTATCATCGAAGATGAAGAGACAGCTCGGACAAAGGTCAGACATCCTTACTCCTGACGTAAAGATTTTCCAATTTGTAATGTTTATGTTACAATTACAGATATTGCAGTTTGGATATGATCTAAGAGTATTGTGCTTGTTATTTTTTTCAGGGTGAGATTTCAAAGTCAGCTCTTGATGAATCAGAGATGTATGGTTCCGTAGAGCACATACATCCATTTTTTATGTCTGTACATATATCACAGGAAGTTGAAAAGTGGGGAGCGAAGGTTGAAGTCAAGAGGATGGATGCAAAAAAACGAAATCTTCTCTTGGAGTGGGAAGCGAAGTATACGGCAGACGAACTTTATACGGCAGACGCCTCATATAAGATCCGTGTCAACACACTTGAAAACAAAGGGTCGGTAAAATGGGCTGTTGCTGCCAACAAGTGGTGGAATAAAGTTGAACTGTTTGCAACAGCGATGTCTCTTGTTAAGGATCTTAGCAAAGGACCAGAACGTGATCGCGGCGGGAAACGTGCAAGTAAGATCGTTCCCAAGCATTTTCTTTGAGCTTTAATTTTAACTGAAATATGTTGTATCAAAATGATAATATCTGCGATTGGGTTGCTATTATTACAGATAGGAGAACTCGTTCTTCAGATGGTAACATGGATGTAAGCGTCAAGAGAAAGCCACCTGGTGAGAGGACACGACGTGCTAACATATGGCGATGAGTTGAAAGTCGTACGTGGACTTCGATACTGGTTAGTTTCACTTACAAAAGTCTTAAATGGCAATTTTCATACTTGTTTTTTTTCCCACTCTACCTAGATAGGCTCCAATGTGGCTCAAAAGAAGTGGTATGGGGTTTTTTCTCCTCATTTCTTCCTTGTAGTTGGTGTACTTGTCCTACTTTCGAAGAGGAGGCGGATAATTATATGTATTTTCAATCGGTGTTTCAGATCGCTATGCTTTTGCTTCGGTAACCATGGTAGTGTAGTTGCTTCATTTTGGAACTCGAAATCTGCTGATGTCAGTCTGAACTGGATCCTTAACGTATGGTTATCCTTAACGTATTTATAAAATCACCGTTCTTGGATTCTGGGACGGTAGATCAGTATCTGATTATAATTTTGCTTTTTCTGATACAGCTTTTATGGTGCCAACGAAGGATGCAAGTGCGATGACAAGTCCTCATGCAACCCTTGCAATTGCAAATGAGAGAGAACAACTCCAATTTATGCTGTTTATATTCCACGAAGTCATCCTCAGTCGACTGAGGATGATGAGCTGTAGCGAAAGTTTTGCACATCATGTATGCAGTGGCTTTAGGACGCACTCATCACTTTCTGGAAGTTTGACTGTGCTTTCAGTTGACAGTTCACAGCTTTAGAGTTTTTGTATCGGAACAAAATTGGAATAGAGCTACATCGTGCACTACACATTAATTTTTCTGTACACTCGGATTTTTCTACCGTCTCAGACTTATTTGAATTATGAATTTGAAGCCTTGGAGGCTAATTTTGAATCTTTTTGTATTGTGAGATGTCAGCGTGGTTTTTAGTACCAGTTTGGTTCATGGAAGCTGTAAGTTAGGAGATAGTCAATCTACATGGTGGCACACAGGTCGAAAGCAAAAATATAGGGTCACATGAAAGGGAGAGAAACATACTCAACAAATCTAGCTCAATGATAAGAGATACAAAGAAAAGGAATCGGGACTACCTTCTCCATAAAAAGTCATTTCTTGTTCAAACAATATCCCCCGCCTATTTCTGTGTGTTTATAAACGCAGAGATGTGAGATGTAATTGTGAAACATATAGCTCATTTTGTATTAACTGCTGTCGGATGAAGAAACTTACTGTATGTTCCGACCAATTTTAATTGATGTTTGAATTTTTTCATAGATTTGGATCAAACTTCGATTGCGATTCTGCTTTGTATCGCAATGTAACTTGATCATTGAACCTGACAACTGACAAAGGAAACATGCATAGCTTGGTAAAACTCCTTAATATGTCACATTTTCATATCACTTGTAGGTGCTCTTCTTTCCGTCGTCGTGTGAAGGAAATGTATTTACCCTCCATTCATTTAAAGGAGCAAGATCTGTTGCCCATATGAGGTCCAGGTAAATATCTGAACTTGTTACATCCGATTCCGTGTACGCTTGAAACGCTCATATACCCGAAATTGGAATCAATAGTTTAGATTCAACACTCGGTACTGTGGAATTTAATAGATGATCTATACTCTTGAGAGACGTGAAGTAGCACTTGTTCAGCCAGGGCGAGGAGTCTATGGTCTTCAGGTCATAGCAGGTTCATATCAACGGGTACAGTTTGTATAAATGTTACCATAGATCAGAAAAAGTGTCAGGAACTTAAAAGATTGTCACTCTCTCTTATATCCATACATAAGAATAGACTAAGCTCAAACACGTCTCAGGCATCCTTTTAGTAAGAGTCTGGTTCACCGACATATCTCCCTTCCGTTCAGAAATTGAGCAAGAGACCTCGAAGATTATCAAAGAAGAAGAATTTTAATCAGATTTGGAACGTTGTTGTCAGGTCTCCATGTACCGTAATGTTGGACTTTACCTGTGACATAATTAATACTCTGCTGTAGATCATACTGAAACTGAAATGAATGTAACCAGATAGAGAGGACCCGTCAAGATATTAAATTCTGCACGCCTCCTTATTACCAGTTTTCTAGACAGAGTGTGACTAGCCCAGTAATACGTGTAGGGCATGAATCTCATATTTTTTCTGCTGTACATTTCACTCGGAATGATCTGATCCATCTGAGGTCCAAACTTTTGACCTCTCAAATAACCAGTTCTACAAACTCCTCGTATGCTCATAAATTATGGGCTTTGCAAGTTCTTCTTGGCAATGAAAATCTTCTTACAGAAGATACCCTCAATTCATGACTTACTGATCATGAGTGTTATGGACTTAACCAAGAATCTCAAGTGCGTTTTTTCTTTTGTAGCTTTAAGTACAGCACTTCAAGAATCGTCTCTTGTATATGCGAGTTGCTTTGGTTTGACCATCAGCCGGTCTTGATGTTGCTGGAGTGGAATCAAATATCGTCCTCTTCAGTGCATAAATTTGTTCTATACCAGTATACCGAGGAAGATAGTTTGCCCATTCCTGCCATTTTCAGATGAGTCATTCATTCCGTTGAGGGCATCCCATCTACATGGTTGCCGGGTCCGCCGACCCTCCCCGCAAAGTGTTCTTATAGTCCATCGTTAGATCCGTCTGCCGGAAAGCGGAGCGATCTAATTCAATCACTTTGATGCTCCACCGGAAAATTGAGTGCCAATGAAAAACCTGCCCGGTTAGCCTGCCCGCACAATCTTCCATCTTTGGTCCAAAAGAGGAGAGTCGCAGCGAAAAGAAGAACTTCCGTCACGGGTCACTGCATGATGACACACCTGCCTGGGTCTATGAAGGCCCTATATAGGAGCTATGTATAAGTTTGTGCAGCTAAACCCGTCCCTTGCTACGGTATTCCTACCATGGCCAATCACTTTTCTAGATTGGAATTTAAGACTCATGGTAAAACAGACTAGGCTTTGTACAATATACGAGTAGAAATTGACGGTGAGATAGACGACTTATCTTGGAGAGTAAGAGTACTTCTATTGTTATTACTTCATAAGCTTATCTTCGCTTTTCCTAAGTTGCTGTGGCATAGTAACACATTGTTTTTAATAATGATACATTATGATGGAATCCTTATTTCAATTAGAATTAGGTAGAATAAGCTTGAAAAATTAGTATTTGAAATTTTGAAACTATATCAGCGTTATGAGCTCCCCAAAAAAATATGAATATATAGTGAAGAGAAAGGTTTATGGTTCTGTTATTTTTCCCCTCATGTTAGGACTTTGATTTCTGCAATATCTGGTGCAATGCATCAATTTCTAGTGCCAACTCAAGTTCTGGAAGCCAAATTTTGCCATGGATTTAGCATTTTGGTAGTGTCATACAGAGTTAAACCTCCCAATAGTGTCAACTCTTTTGAATGACATTCTCCCATTAGTGACATGAAAGTGTGGAACCATTAGTTTCTAACGTATAAATTTGTTCAATAAGAACCGTACGTCACTATTGACAATAGTGACATGAGAAGATTGAACAGTGACATGATGGAGCTTTAATGACTATCATAATTATCGAAAGTATCCGTTCATAACTTTTGGATTTAGAATTCTATTTTTTTTCTATGCTTCCATTGAGGTTGAATCATGATTGTAACTATATTATGAGAATATTGAATGCGCCAAATGTTAACTGCTCTTGTTATCATCTGCTAAATTTCTTTCATAAACGTCAAATATATGTCTAACAAGACAGGTCTCAAAAATACGTTGATGTTCTGATTTTATTCTCGGAGCATAAGTTAAGTAAGTGTGCTCTGAATTTCGCGATGAAACATATCTTATCGAAATTGATATCATTTTGCACATCATTTGTACAAAGGTTAATACAGGGTGGCATTAGTGCTAAATTTGATCCAAAAACTTTGCATTGAGATAGTCCGAGTCATATAAGGGACAAATTGAAAAATTCAATTTCGATTAGAATCTTGTGCTCTTCAACCAGCTCAAATTTCTAAGTCAAGGGAAAAATGGAAAAATTCAATTTTGACAATTGATATTCATGTTGATTATAACCACCATTGTAATCTAGAGAGTTTTGCAAAATTTTGCAAAATTTACCAAGAAGAATTGGTTACTAATATTTCTTAAACGAGAAAAATTGCTTCTTGATTGAGCCATGTAATTCTTTGAGTAGTAAAAAATTTCTATATACAGTAAAGTACAAAAATCTTAAAAATCTTATATAGTAGAAATTGCTGATATACAGGCAAGTACAAAAATCTTATGTATTGAAAATCTTCTCATCGTGAACATCGAATAACTCTAATTTCACTTATCATTGTTGATATAAGTTCAAATTCGAACCGCCAAATGATCCGCTAAATATTTAGCGGATCCGCTAAACATGCAATAAGGATGTCTCCACATGATACACTAAATGTTATCCAACCTCGTGTGAGTGACACCTCCCAATAGTGACATAAAACTAAAGAACCGATGTATATCACTATTGGGAGGTTTAACTCTGTATAAGGATCTAAGTAATTGGTCAACTCTAGCACGTTTTATTCGCTTAGACTTGTGACAATAGATTTTAAGTAATAAAATTATGAGTACTATTATGTTTAGACTGAATTTCCCCTCTGACTACTAGTCCAAAAAGTAGGTTCAGATGTTAGTACATTCAGTGTGCTGATACGTAATGCTGGATATCTTCCTATATGTACAATTACTGTAAATTAGATTGGTATCATACATTTTTTTTACTTGGATTGAAGGGTTGGAGATGGGAGTCTGATGATTATCTTCTCCTATCATATATACATATGTATATACATACATATTAAATGACACACATGTAATGTTTCATTCTAGAAAAATTACAAAATTAGCAAACATATATTTATCAAGTGTATCGGAAACTGAACTGTGTCAAATACAGTTCAAACTTTGTTCACTTTCCTTTGTACAATAAATATTTATTCCTTTTAACAAGAAAATGATTTAAAAGTGAAAAAGTACATTGACCGAGCATTGAATGAGTCCAAAGATATACACTTAAGTTGTTAAGTCCTACTTAAAAGTGTCATTTGATATTTTTGCCACGTTTTAGTTAATTGTGGCATCTAACATTTTTTTAAAGTGATATTTGTGCTGAAAAATTTCTGTGACTCTGTTGAAATCAAGAGATTGAGCTTTTTTCTTGAAATAAGCTCAATCTTGATTGCCAGAATCTTTGTGTAACAAAGTGAAATTTGTTAGTATTAATGTATTACATTTTTGTATTTTAATTATCATAATTAAAAATTTTGAAACATCAAACTGCTACGCTTGCATGATGTTAGTAAGAGATAGATTGTGCAAATACATTGTTTATTGTATTTCTCTCATTTGATGAGATAATAGTGAAATTCGATCTAGCATGTCTTTTCAAGGATTGTTACTAGATCTTCATTGAAACTTCTCAACATTACAAATCAGATGAAATAGTTTTTTTTAATTGATTTTATCACATCCCATGCATCATTGAAAGATGTATTCTTGTTGTAATTTTGAAGCGTCGTCTTCACGTCATGTTCAATTTCTGACGCTTTGATTAATTCTTTGTGTTATTTTTTAATATGATCAACATACTCTTGAGACTAGTGTTTTTCAACCTGCGTTTGGAACCCATTCAAAACTTCATTGATGAATTTTACGTCAATAACTTGTTAATGTTGGCAAGCATAATTTGCGAAGCTTCAAACTTGCGAGCATTGTTGTTTGAGTTGTGCTTCTCATAAATCATGGATGTTTGTATTATAATTAATAAAGCAAAATATCCAATTACTTTGATAATGTTGCTTTTGGTATTCTAATCTAGGAATGTGTAACCATTTTTAGTTAGTAAAGACTAAAGTAAAGGTTACTTTAGATTTTGATATAGATACTTTAGAGTACACTAGTCGTAGTTGTCACGTCAGCGATCCGCGCGCTTGGTAGGTAGAGAGTAGGTGTACTAGTTGATAGCGTCACGTCAGCGATCCATGTGTTTATTAGGTAAGGATTGAGTGTCTTAGTTTGAAGCGTCACGTCAGCGATCCGTATGCTTATCAGGATTATTCGTCACGTCATCCATCTACTATGAGTGGTACGGATGATGGGGATAATATCTTGTTTCCTTGTATTTGTTGGTGAGAACTATATGAGGGAGTGGAGAATCATTGTTTATATATCTCATCTTCAGAGTTTACATTTCTATCTTCGAGTGAACTTCTTTATAAACCCTAGTGTTACGCAATGATCTTGTATTCATGAAACCTCATCATCAATATGATGTCAAATTGAATCAAACAAAATGTCGTTGTTAAACAACATGAATTTCAAATTTTAATTATTGACATCATTGTAGAAGTAAAACCGTTTTGAGCGAATATTAATTCCATATATATTGACGATCAATTTTTTTTAATTCAATACACTATCTTCGTTGAATAACATGGATTTTTTCAAATCATGAAACTCAAAATCATTGAAAAAGTTGTATTGTTTCAAGGGTATACTGATTCCGCATATATTTGCCATCAAGTTGTCCAATTCAATATATTGCTACGAGATGATCATGTCACACGTCTGCAATGTCTTGAATGTGATTTGAATCATTGTTAAAAGCGGATTAAAGAATGCAGTAATGATCCATCACTTATTGCACAACGATTGTTCAAGGCGCTTTTCCCAACTTGTTGACAAATTCATCGACAATTTTGTAAAATCTATTTGAATAGACAACCTAATTTGATTTCTCATGTTATTGATCAGGTTAACTTGCGTCCCCTGATTAATCGAAAACACATGAACTGTCTTGTAAAATCATCATCTTGAATGTCATTGGTTGCTTGCATAACGACAAGATTCAATTGGTAAAGAGTATATCAAATGTGAAGAACTTTGTCTACACATCTTAATAAATTGTGTGACAATTCTTTTTAATTTGCCTTGTTATCATGTTTATGCCATCAAAGTTGATATAGATGATTTTGTTAATTCATATTGAATAAATCACGTTCAATAGCATGTTGATCAACTCCACGTAGTTCATCGCAATTTGATGATCCCAAATGGCATCAGTAATACATGCAATCTTATTAACCCATTATCAACACTCAAATTTGCTGATGCAACAATAATATCATTTAATGCATTTAATAATCAATAGCCAACTAGAAAGCACATGAACAAATTCCACACCTCTATCAAAATAAGTTGTAATGAAACCGCAAGCATGAACTTTACAAAATTGTCAATCATATTATAGATTATCACAACTAGTTTAGCGTTCTTGGTACAATTGCAATGTTGGGTATTAACCTTAGCAGTCTGTCTACACAATTTTGTGTGCTCAAAAGATAATCAAGATTGCAACAATTTTTTGATAATGACAATATATTTATCTACTTCCTTGTTGACTTGCAGTTTGAACAATTTCATAACGTTTGTCTTTGAAATCGGTTCCATTTCATTTTTGTAGTCATCTAGCTCTAGCTTGAGAAACAAATTGCCAACAAGATCATCGACTATTTTCACTTTAAAGATTTTGAAAGTGACACACTCCGATTTGCAATTTGTATATGAATGTATACAGTTGTTTAATTTGTCATCCAAATATTCCTTCTTGTTCTCCAGATATAAATGCGGATATGTTGTTCAATTGTTTCCATGTTGAATCTCAAGGTGTTTTTTTATAGCTCGGATTATTTTTGGCCGTAGGCGATATATTTCACAATTTTGAGTCCATATTGAATCTTATTTATTTCCTCGAGTGGCGTTTCACATGACATCAAACCAGAGAAAATCGTGTGTAGAATCGCTACACACATGTTGCAATTATACTTCTCCAGGCCACCACTCACTTTGTAAAGCCTCAATTGCAGCCAAAAGTACCTATACGGCATGTATAAATTTTGAGATCCAAAGAGTCCCTATACGACATATATAATCTTTGACATCGGTTCCATTTCATCTTCGAAAATGGTAGGTTCCGATTAGTGTCACCTACATTATAGTCACCCTTAATTGTGACGTAGATCCAATTTTAATTGTGACAAAGGTGGCATTTAAAAAAATTGTCACTTTTAATGAGGCGTAAGTCTTATGTGGCTCTCCCACGTTATAACTTAGATTAGAACATGATGATTGTGTGCTGCATAGCAGTCGGGATTGATCTTATTAGGTCCGGGAAGTGTTTTGACTTATGTGCCATCAAGTACTTTTGTCCAGTAACTCTGAATGTTACCTGACAACAGAAATTATTATGAGTAGAAAAAATAAAATTGCTTTCCAAGCATAGAAAAATCAGGCGACGAAACTT
Organism: Marchantia polymorpha subsp. ruderalis; assembly: GCA_037833965.1. NCBI lineage: Eukaryota > Viridiplantae > Streptophyta > Marchantiopsida > Marchantiales > Marchantiaceae > Marchantia > Marchantia polymorpha. The sequence continues at coordinate 494,174 of AP031351.1, forward strand.
ATAAGAAAACAGCCTGCCAAATTTTTAATCTTACGAAGGTCCACGTTATGTCGACTACACACCTTAAGCTTTTGCTTGCGGCAACGCCACAATCCTTTCCTCTCATCTACTTCAATCTCAGTCCCGAAAATCAGATTGATCACACACAACTTCTTCATTTAAGAATCCTGTCTCAGGTTTTTCAGTACAATCAGTTTTCCATTCAGACTAAGTAATGATCTCAGAAATTATCAGAATCCAGGTCTTTCAATATCAGTCACCTCTCCTGAAGGTTTCTACAACACCAACACAGGACTAGGCTACGAACGTTATTGGTGTCGCAAAAATTTCAATGTGATGTAACTGCATACATTATGAGTGCCGTATACTCTACTACCTTACCATGATTGTAAAAACGTTTCACCTTTCGACATCTTGGAGTAACTTCTCTTCATTCGAAAATAATGTATGTTTAGGCTGGATCCCACGTTTTCGAGATCCGTTCAGTGCCACACTTCGCAATTCCGACCGGTAACTCCGCCCAGACAAGTAGGTCGAGAAACCAATGAACTCTATCCGTGATGCCCTTCAGCTGCTTGTTCGACCTCGTAGTTCAGTCTTAATAACGTCAATAGGAGACATTCCCATGAAAGGTACCTTAGAAAGCCGTCAACTGATACCTTGCAGTTGTATTTATACACGTCCCTGCTATCCAGCTGCTACAGGTGGTCATTCAGACAAAAACATTCTAGTGTATATCGTGAACACGTATATCGTGCACATCCACAACATAGCAGGTCAATGAACCTAGTGCAGCAACTGTGTGTCTGCCTTAAAAACGATGAATTAGTAAGGCACATGGAGATATCCTTTCCGACACTTTAAAAGTTCTGGTACATACAATATGCACTGTAGATCACGGGACGCGCCACCGTGAAAACATGAATGAATGGACTCTGACAGTAGGTTGAGATGCACACGATGTTGAAACGTTGAGGCTTTAAACGGCATCGATTTTGACCATGTCGAGAAGGAAAGACAGTGCAACCTCCAACATGACGTTGAGGGTGGACATTAAAACTTGACAAATCAACACTCTGAGCGAAAAACACCTCTGGTAGCACATTGAGGTCAGATCATATACGGCTAGCGATTTCTTGCAGCAACGAATGACCTATTTGTAGCTCAACGTAGATAATACAACAGCCCTTCCTTTTGGTTTTTTCAGTTGAAGAAGTCCTTCGCTTCTTCAAAGAGCGTCATGTGCCTTCCTTACGAACAGTCAGCTCAAAAAGTAGTCGCCGTTGTCCACCACACCCTTGACTTCACGGGTCAATTGTCACTATGGAAAAACCTGCGCTCTGTCAGCTCTTCTGTAATCTCCAGTTGCCTTCAATCATCCGCATTTTTCCTCTGGCCTTCATCATACTGTTCCCTATATGAATGTTTACAGCGGAGTATGCTGTAGTGAAAGCTTCTGTCACTCCTAGAAAATCCGGAATCTGCTCTTGAGAATTAGGTAGCACTGACCTGGCAATCCTTCTCGTTGACCGTCATTTATCTCAGAGTAATATGGCAAGTCCTCAAGATACAGGAGAGAGCTCGGGCAAATCTAGGTCAGAGGCAAACCACCCATTCCTATTGCAACCTTTGAGATTCTTTTTTAAGGGTTGGCTCTCTACAGTGCAGGTCGATAGTGATCATCGCCATAGACCACATTTGGTTTCTGTACCGAGCCTTTGGACTTCATGTACAAAGTGTACTCACTTCCACAAGTGGATCGATAGAGGAGCAGAAAAAATTAATCCAGGGACTTCGGATTTGCGAATGTATTGCTGACAGCGGTTTCATAAGGTAAAATCAACTGTACACACTAATTCCCAAGAGTATCTCCATGATTCACCTCTAGTTAAGACAAACGATTGTCAAAGCTAGAACATTCTACTATAGTCGTTCTATGTATCATCAGAATCAGCATATGATACTTCGGTGTCTTTGTCCACATGCACACTAATTCACCGAGATCACGCATGCTTGGTTGTAATGCCAACAGCCACACTGCTAACAAGCTGTCCGCTATCGTCCAGTGTCATTGGATTTTCAACAATTACGGTTTGAGTTTGAGGGGCAAGACATGTAATGAATTGACAAGAGGAACATTTGACTGCATGAGCCCCGGCAGGATACATGAGAAGGAGTCCACAGCTTCCGCAATTGAGATGAGCAGGCGCGTTCGTCACAAAACTGCAAAGAGCGCAACGAACGTGGTTCGAACCATACGGATACACGAGAAGTGTTCCACAACCACCACAATAGAGTTGGCATTGCTGATGCTGATGCTGCTGCTGCTGCTGAGTGGGGTAAGGGATCAACGTTCCGGACATTGGCGCAGTCGCTGTTCTACCTTATATTGTGTCTCCGTAATTCTCCCCGCACGTCCCACGGATAGTCTGTTCTCACTGAATCTAGGTTTCCTGCCCGCCCGCCCGCAACCCTCAAAGCCTCCTCCTCCTCCTCGCCACGAAATCCCGTGGAACGTCAAATTCCTCTCCGCCGAAAAAACTCGACGAACCTACACATCCATCCCTGATGTAGTGAGATACGGATCACTACACCTGCGTCCGCCTAGCGACAGATGCTTTCACCGCTCATGAGTACAGACAGCGTCCCGTCTCAATCAATCAATCAATCTATCGATGGTTGCAATCAGGGTCAAGCCTGCAGGCAGTAGGAAGAGCGCCAACAGCCAAAATCTTCAATTCCTCCGCAACCTTGCGAAACAATTAACCGATCGACCACCCACGAGTCACGAGATCAGCCCCGTACTCATGGCTCGATTGACACTTCGATGAATAGGTCTTTTTGCAACTTTGACACCGTTTCCTCTCCTCTGTTCGCCTCGCCTCGCCTCACCTCTCGCCGGGGCCGGAGCTGTAGATGCAGCCTAGGAAAAGCGAGGGGCGCATTTTGACTTCATGGCTCGCAACAGTCTCGATGGCATGAAAGTGCGTTAGTCGACCCCTCCGTCAGTCGCTCGGTCGGTCGGTCGGTCAATCTCGGCAGCGCCACATCTGCTGCCGCTCGCTTTCATCCGCCCGGCCGCGCACGAAGCCAACGTCCAGACGCTGCTCGACCTCGTCAAATCCACTGGGACGGGGAGGAACGGAAGCGAGGGGAATCTTCTTACACGTGGACATCCCTGATTCGCTTCCATACCCTGGGTGTCTGACATGGAGGCTGACCTGTTTAAGAAGTGACGGAGCAACGTCAGAATCAATCATGACTTCAGTTGACTTCGTATACCGTATGCTCTGATTCCGCGAATAGGAATGCGCTCCCTTATTCCAAAATGAAGAATTCCAGTAACGGCCACGTGTTTGAGTGAGATTCCACCATGGGTTTCTCTTTTTACGTTCCTCTTTCCCGTTCACGTGAAGTCCTATAACGTACTCCGTAGCTCCGATTCGTTGCTTGCTGTGACTACAGGATTAGAATGGATCAGATTCGGATCTCGGCACGTACAGTAATGTATTTACTGAAACAAGAGATATGTCATACAGGGAAGTGCTGAACTTGAAAACTGTGGGACGAATATATTGAATGGAGTATATTATATCCTGTATATATATAGTTCCTGCAATTCCAAATGTTACCGCCGCCGCCGCGAAGGAAAGACCGTTATGGGTTCACAAGCTGTGACAACAACCACTCGTAATTACAATTCCCCAATAGTAATCAAGTTGTAAGATTTTGGTTTGAACTAGTGATTTGTCGATTCCTACCTGTAAGTGGAATGAGAAATATAAAGTCTTTTATTCTATGTTCTCTTCAACTTTAAAACATTACCATCATTCACTTTGGTAAAATCTAGCTTTTGCATTAAAAAGTAGAGTTACTTACTTGATGGTACCCCATCTCAACCTAGATTGTTTCCTCATACTCTTTAAGTTTCGTTTTATCGTATGTGAATTACTCGAACGTACATGTCACGCACGTTCTAGTATCAACAAAAGCTGCAGACAATGAAACTATGTCGCGATCGCGATTCTCGACAACAACTTGGCAATTTGAAGAAAATGACTACAGAGTTTCACCTCCCAATAGTGTCAACTCTTAGGAGTGACAAATATTTGCCACGTGCTTCTACATTTTCAACAAAATTATTCCAGTTCACCGACAGAGTTCATAGTAAAACTTCGGAGCATTCTTCACAAGCGAGATGTCCTCACCGGAATACCTTGTAACAGATTTCATAATAGAGTTTCATAGTAAAACTTCAGAGCATTCTTCACAAGCTAGATGTGCTTATCGGAAGATCTCGTGTCAGTGCGTCAGTTCAGAGCAAGATGTTATGCTATCACATAACTCTATCTTTCTCTCTGTAGCAGCATGTAAATGTAAATGTTTCCTTGTACGTTCTGAAGCTTTCATGTCGGATTAGATTATGTTTGAAAATGTTTGAAATTCTTGAATGCCAAGGCTCACGAAGGGTTGTGAAATTTGTATTCATGAAGTTGTCTCGTCTGTTAGGGATGTCAACAGAGTTTCTATTCCGTCTGGTCGAGCTTCGGAAGGAAGAGAAGATATGTCCACAGGTTCTTTCGGGTGGAAAAATGATGGGATACGAAAGAAATTTAATGCTAACATGAATTCAGTGGTGCTAATCAGTTCATGAACGACGAAATCATGGCAATTAATCAAATTCAGATGTAGATCTCAACTTCTTAATAAATTTTTGACGCACTGTCGGTCAAGCGATTGAACTCACCAAACCTGGCAAGTATTTAAGTTTGCCATTGCGTTTACAAGCAAAATTAGTAACAAGAAATAAAAGCATCTGATTCGAGAATGCCGCCAATCATTGTCATTGTATGGTCTTTGTTGGATAACATTCAAGACGGGCTGAATGGCGTCCAACAATACTAAAGTTCTTGCAAGAGCTTGTGTAGAACGAACAGCCTTTAGAGATGAACAACTAATTTCAAAAATGGAGATGAAGTGTCCAAATTCGCAAATCAATCTATACAGTCACAATCAATGATGATTATTTTAATTTTTTAATTTAGATCTTGTATTATAATTTTGATAACGATGAAGTAAAGCTCGAACCGATACTCATACGTAAATTTTTTCTTTCTCTCTTACATCAAAAACTCTTTTGATCTCTCTTACGCACAAATTCTCAAGGAAATTGAAAAGATACATCAAATCAATTGACAAACAGTTTCAAATTTGCCATTGCGTTTACAAGAAGAAGAAGAAACAATAAATAAAAGGTTCTAATCCAATCATTATCATCATCTAGTACTTGTTGGATTAAATTTAGTACGGGCTAAATGGCGTCGAAGAAACTTAAATTTCTTGCTTGAGCTTGTGAAGAACGAACGGTCTTTGTAATGAACAAGTGAAATTGAAACTGGAGATGCAGGATCTAAATTTGCGAATCAATCTAAAACTTCACAATCGATGATCACTATTTTAATTGTTAAGTTTAGATCTCGTATTATAATTTTGATAACGATGGCCTAGAACTCAGACTGATACTCATACAAAAACTCTTTCTTCTCTCTTACATAAGAAACTCTTTACATCTCTCTTACGCATAAACTCTTGAGGAAATCAAAAAGATACATTGACGGATAGTTCGAAAACAAGATGTTGTGCCATCACGTAACTCTATCTCTTACATCTAGACCTGGTAGAAAAACCTTCTCAAGAAATCAAAAAAATACATCGAATCAATTGACAATTCTAGATTTCATAGCAATATGTTATGCCATCACATAATTTTCTCTCTTACATCTAGAATTCGCATATCTTTTGAAAAAATCAAAAAGATACATCGAATCAATTGACATACAGTTATAAATTTCAAAGCAAGTAAACACCTTACAAATTATTATTCAGAGCCTATCAAGTGAGAATTGCAAATTTGATACAGTAATTAGAATTGCAAACAATCTAGATCAAATCTCATGTAGTTGTTTATAATTGTGAAAGTATAATTGCATAAATCAGTCACTGAAGTCAAATTAACATAATTTATTATCATCAGAGTGTCTGGGAACCAATTCTCTCAAATTTTTATTGATGTATCAACGGACGACAAGCTCTTTGAAGATTAGAAATTGAATTATCTTGAAGATCTATAGGTAAAGATGACTAAGTGGAGAAGAAGTTAATCAAATCAGTGATGGCTCTATTTGCTTGCTCAATTGTAACCGGAGTTGATAGTTGGACAATATCATCATACTCTGAATGACTCGCACTTTGTAGTAGGTTGTGATCTTCAAGTACAGACTTGACGATGTCAATATTATCAATATTGTCATTGCCAATAGTATCAAGAGCATCTATTTCAATTAAATTCTTAGCAACTTCTTCAATACTTGCGTCATCAATACCAAGAGAACTTGAGAAAAAATCATCGAGTTGAATTTATTGCAAAATTTCCACTAGATCATCTATCGCTTGATTTGAGCCTATAACAAATCTATCAAAATCTTGATTACAATTCACCTGAGAAATGACACAGAGACAATTGGCTTTCACAAAGCATCTTTGAACGGTATTCTCCTCGAAATTATCTAATGTTGACTTGATTCAACCAAGCACATTGCGAAAATATGTATGATCATTAATTAGAAATTGACAATGAGGTGCAGGTTGAGTCGCGTGCTAGAGTTCATACTAAGACATCAAGTGGTTTTGTTGAGCAAGGCAAAAGTGCGCTTTGAAAGACCGAATGATTCCTTGATTAAGAGTTTGACATTGGTTAGTAACATTCGGTGAAAAAAAATAATGCACAAGTTTTGAAATCGGAAAAAAGTTTCCTCTGATCTGATGGCTCCAAAATCTTCTACGCGCAAACATGAGATGAGCAATTATCTTGCAGTATATAGAAGACGATGTTTTGATTCTTGGCAATCTTGTTGTACTTGTGAAGTAGTCACATATAAGATGATGTATCTTGCCATGCTTTAGGTTCATGATCATAAATAATTCCAAAACTCTTACTAATATCTGGAATATGTTTCAAAGCCCGTGGATGAGCACTCTTTGTTTAAACTTGAGTGATAAATGTCTCACTTGAAGCGCTTACTCCGAGCGTAACGGTGATTTTATCTTTGCTTTTCTTGACACCTCGACCATTTGAATTGGCTGTGCAGTATGACTGTGGTGATGTTGTGCGATGTTGTAAAGCCGATTCATCAATGTTGATAATACATTCGAATGATACATCAATCAACGCTTCACAAATTTCATGTAAACGTTTTTCAACCTGAATAAATTTGAAGTTGTTATGCTCTCCGCACTCCTTCACACTAGATGTTGAGACGCGTTTCAGATATTTTTCCAGCCATGCATTTGAAGCAATAATTGGCTGAAGATGAACAATATTAGATGATTTCAAACATTCTTCAAAGTGATTCACAATCTTGTCTCAAAAAAACAAAACCTTGTTCTTTAACACCTTTCTAGTCACGTTCAGCGAGGGCGCATCAACCTCAACGCGCATATGTCATTGATGCACCATGTTCGTAAGAATTTGCACTCGAGTTAATCTAAAAATCATTTTAACCCCATCTCTTTTTGATTCCAATGCCACCTGCTTGATAACTTCTCTTTGCATCCAAATTTTTGAAAGAGTTTGACGTGCTATCAACAATGCTAATGTTGCTTCATCTTGAGTGACTCCAAGTTTACTGAGAAAATTGAGCACCTCCAATTTTGTCTTGACATCCAAACGCTTACCCTTAGACATTGCAAAATAGTCGTCAACCTTGAAAATGAGAAAGAACGCGTCAAACAATGAACTTGGAGAAGTTTGTGGCTCACGTGGATCACTTTTACGTGTAACTCTACAGTTCAAACCCTGAACCTACGAAACCTCCTCTAAGTGACACCTCCAAGTAGTGACCATTAACTGTAGGACCGGTATGTGTCACTACTGGAAGGTGAAACTCTGTAGCTCACTTTCTAATTGTAGTCCAAGCAAGGCATTGCATAGAATCTAGCCTTGTTCGATCTGTATCCAGTACCTGCACTCGCTGCACCCTGGCATTTTTGAAGGATCCAGATCTATGAGTCTCACTACACAAATTTTTGGAACATTATGATACAAAATATCATTCAAATCAAATCAACATTAATTGATCATCATATAATATTATGGATTTGTACCCATCGGCATGACATTGATGTTGAATGCTGCAAGGCCCTTCATGCTAAGTAGTTTTGCCTGAACGAGGCTAGGAAGCCGATATTAAGTTTGATGTATATTTGCAGTAACTTGTAGATCATACTAATCATAATGTTGTACATTAGGTGGTGCCATGGCTACATGTTTCATCCGTTAAAGCTTGATTTGAGACGGTCATCAATTGGATTAAGTACCTCGATAGCAGGAAATTTAGATCGTCATTAAATTCAAGATTGCAGAGATCCATTAAAGCTCGCATCATATGTGTACACTTATGATAAAACACACGTTTTAGGACTTTGCGATCATGTGTAGTCGATGAGGTCCCATAGAGTAAAACAAAAATTGATATGTCTCATCAAGCAATTTAGGTTCCGATTGAATTCCATCAAGTAAATACATTTAAAAAAATATCATCAATGTTGAAAACAGTTTGCCATAATTACACTTATCATCTTATTTTTTTGAAATTGGATATGTCTTTCATTTCAATCTCACATCACAAATTATATCATTTGTTTATCTGATGTAATTTGTTTTGGATTTGTAAAATCCACTTAACAAGTAAATATGTTTATATGTAAAAACATGATTTCAGACGTATCTATTTTAAGTCCTTTAATCTCATTGATGTTTGTTGTATATCCAATATACTCTCATATAAAATCTCATTGATGTACGTTAAAGAAATCCACATATTCGTTATATATGCAATATACTCTCATATATAATCTTATTGATGTACGTTGAAGAAATCCACATATTTTTATCATCAACGTTTGAACAAAGGATACAGTATCATTGTGTGTCTTCTCTGAAATATCTTTTGTTATGTTTCATTGATAATCAGTCATTTATAAGCTCATAATCACAACTTCAATTTGAAAAAAAAATTCATTACTTTTTGGAAAACATCATCAACTTTACATAGCTTCATCGTTGATTTAAAATTATTTGCTTTGCAATATGAAATAACAATTCAATATGTACAAAAAATATTTAAAAGCAAAATATAATATCTTGGAAAGGTTAGAATAATTTTCACAATGTTTAATTTAAAATATTATTTTTATAGCATTAGTAAAATAACTTAGCTATTTCATTATGATATATCACTCTATGTTTCAGAATATCCTAACTACAAACTGATGTCTCAGTCTGAATTGTACTTCTTTGTACTAATTTAACTGCGGTTCAAAAATCAATAATATCAATTAGCTCAGATGTATGTGTAATCAGATTTACGTTAAAATTATGTATTATGTACTTACAATATAATTAAAAATTGTTACAATAGGAAGTCTCTTGATCAAGAATTCTCATTATTTATAAGAATTTTACATCCCCCATATAGCATGAAATTTTTTATGTACGAATAAACAGAGTTTAATTTCAACTTTCAACACCAAAATTAAAAAAAATTAATTATAAACAAAATTTTAAGTTCAAGCATAGATAAAGCATAATCGAACACATTCCTCGTACTCTTGTATATAGTCTCTATTTATGAAAGTGTTTTATACACGTTGCTTATTTGACAATCAATCATAAATATTTGCAAGATTGAAGACATAATAATACTTTCTTATTATGCACACTATTTTCTTAAACTAGAATTTCTTTAACCATATAACTATAGAGATTAATGTCATATGTGAAGTAAAGTCCAAACCAAAATATGTGTTTCACATTTTTAAAACTCATACTCAGAAGTTTACTTGCAACTTGCATGTGTATACGAACTGAATTAATCGATTAAGAAATAGCAGCCCAGAAATGTTTGCAAGTTTTACTATCTACTTATACATGTTTAGACCTGCAAATATTTATTTCACGTATGTATGATATATATATATATATATATATATATAATATATTATATATACATATATATTATATTTTATATATAATATATATAATTTTATATATATATATGATACTCATTCTTGATATAAGAAAAAAATGATAGTGCCACTTAGTATTTTGGATGGATAAATCATCACTTTTAATAATAAATTAAACTTGATATTGGCTTGGGTTTCGAGTGCCATATCACTAGCGAGGATTGAGTTCGACAAGGAATTTATGTCATAGACTTGAGTAAATTATTTAAAAGTATATCATCGTAACACAAAATATCTACTGGAATCATCAAGTTTTGTTTTACCCTATATGACCCTATAGATGGGACAACTTTGTCAAATTCTGAAACCTGTTTCTGTACATCTTGTACAGAAACATATATGTACATCTTGTACATATATGATGTGAGTTAAAGTGTGAGGGTTGATGGATGGGAGATATCGGTGTTGTGGCTAGATGTTAATTTGTCTTGGTTCCACTAAGCGAAAGCTCAATCTCACCTCGGATTCAGGGTTCGTTAGGTTGATATTGAGTTACATTTCCTTGCCCGAGAATGAATTTTGGGCTGGATGTGAATCTTGGGCACGCAAGTTCGCATTCGTCAATCACAAAGTCGAGTTTTTGTGAGCGAGCTCCCATGGTTTTGAGTCCGAAAAGACTTCTATTCAATCTTTTTGAAGGTCGCTCTTGATCACTTCGAGCATTAGCTTGTTCATCATGTTCACGGGACTCTGCATGCAACATTGCAAGCAGTCCTGATGAGGTGGTCAAACTTGCTCGTCACTCAAGATTTTCTTGTTGATATTGGTCATCCCGTAAGGTCCAAGATGACCATGTGTTCTGAGATAAAATGCTTCAAAAGATATCCACAACGCGAGGGACAAGATACTGCCGGAACCATTTCTCGTCGACACATATGACTTGACACAATTAAAATTGCCTACACCTTCAATTGACGCGAGGGACAAGATACTGCCGGAACCATTTCTCGTCGACACATATGACTTGACACAAGTAAAATTGCCTACACCTTCAATTGACACTAGAGCATAGATGACGTGTGCCATCGATGGGGTACCATCACATAAAACAAAACTTGATAGGTACAAGTAAATAATTTATTTTAGAATGAGGTCCATGAAGTAATTACCACGTTAGACTTTGAAATTTAGTACATTACAAATATATTATAACATTCTTACTTATATGGTGTACATTTTGATTTAGCATATTTTTTTATAACAACCAATATATCTTTGATTGTAAAGACAAAAACATGCATCACATGTTTATGAAAAAGTACAATTGAAACAAACTTTTCAATTGAATTGCATAAAATTTCTAAAATATATAAGTATTTATGCACAATTCTCATCACCTCATACAAAAGCTTTTTTACAAATTTTTAATATACTAAAAGAAATTCCCTTGGCAGTAATTTTATGTTACACTTTTAGCCTTGTTTTACTGTTTACACTCCCATTGATCTTTTTTATTTTGGATATCCCACTTGCAACCAGAAGAATGTTTGAGGATTTATTCAATCGCCAATTTATTTATATCAGGATAGGATATAATGCCGCATAATTTGTTGGTCATCGACTTTTTCATGACTTATTTTAAAGTAGTGTGAATTTCTTCTCAACTTGATCAATTCTTGAGCAGAATATATCATGCTCTAATTTTTTCATATCAACATTTGCATGATTTTCGAATTTATCGACACTTTTCATATCTTCTGTCAGTAGTCTATTATAGAGTTTATGTCCGTTGCAATACTTGGCAATACAATGAAATTTGTATACTAAGTTTTTCTACACATATTTTTTCAAAAGTACATCAAATTATGATATCTATATTGTAATTAATTACCATGGATACTTTTTCAAAAACTATTTATAAAAGATGAGCATGATCGTAAATAATATAGTGTTATTAGTTTAAAACTTAACAAGAGGCGGAAGTAAACTTTGTAAACCACTAACTTAGCCAAACTTGAGGTTATTGAATTTTGGGTTCTTAAGATCATTTGTACCTGTCGAAGAGTGAGATCTAACAAGGATTAACTAGAGTCGGAGGAAGGCTTTCGGCAGCTAAATATTACAGATGATACTCACCATAGCCGCATTCTTGTACAATTATGTGGCTGAGCTCTTGTAAGAACTACTACATCCTACGAGCCCTATGTCTCACAAATTACCTGTATTGCTATCCAGTAAATTGCACTAAATCTAATATTCCCCCTACACGCGCGCATCCAGATGTCTAGAAATGGATTTCAATTAACAGTTACTATTAAGATATGGTGCCTTATTTTTGATCAACCTGACGAGACCTTGACGTGTGCACGTGAACAGATAAGAGCTGATTATACGTTGAGAGAACCTCTTGCCTACCTACTTTCAACGAAACTAGACTAACTTTGTCCAGCATCAGATGCGCAAAGTGTGGACATGTCGTTAAATACTTACGGTGCTCATATGGACCGTAAGACAGGCTTGGGTGCATGTCCTCCCCAAAACTTCCATATGATCAAACTTTAGTAGAGGACACAGTCATAGCTTGCAGACGAATATCCAGGTCTGATCAGAAGAAAACTGATCAATGTCGTCTGTAGTGACTTCGTCCGGGATCCTTGGATAGAACATCGTTTCTCATCGGTGAGGGCAGGTGATAAATCGAGATTTCCGAAACTCTTATCATGTATAGGCATTTTAGACAGAAAACTCGAGCAGCCTTTAGGATCTTAACAAGGAAGCCCAAATTTCCCCGACAGACGTACGAGTTACATCGTACGTCTTGAGCATATATTACAGAAGAACGAACAATATTCGACAAGAACAAAAGCGACTCGGTTATGAGCTTCGATGACCAGGTTCACGAAAAGCAGTATTCGACACAATCAGGATAAAATTCTTCGACGAAGAAAGGCTTGCTCAAGTGAAATTTTCATATGACCCAGATACAACTGTATCCTCGAGATGAAGTGGAAAACACCCACTTCCCAACTCTGTGGCAATGCAGCCACCTACTCTCTGGTTGTAATGTGACTCTACCGCAGTTTGTGTACAATTCATCCAGCCCTTGTATACACGGTCTTCTAAGTCATCCTTCCTGTAAACCCTCTATTTGGCTACGAGTTTTCAGTCACCATGTATGCTACAAGTACTATGAGGATCACCAAAATCTCCACAGTATTCCATGTGGTTCCACTAAAATTGAGGCCTATAATACTGTTGTGGCGGGGGAGGTGGGGGTCCTGAATGATAAGGAGGAAGGTATGGGTAGGTCCGGGGACCAGCACCAGCTTGAGGATAGGGAGGGCGAAACGGAGGTTGTTGAAACTGAGAGTGAGGTCCTGGAGCATACCCGTAAGGTGGAGGAGCATGCGGAGCGCCATACTGTGAATTTTGCTGAGCCGAGTTTGTGCCAGGAGGACCACTTAGATTTGAGTTTTCTGTCTGACCAGAAGACGTCGCCTCCTGACCTGGTGCCACGGCACCCATCCTCTGAGGATCCATGGACGGATAGAAAGGTCTCTCAGAAGGTGGTGGAGGGGGAGGTATGTTGAAGTAATTCAGTGGAGGCTCTTCCTGCATTTGTTGACTGTGTTGTTGTTGCTGGGATATGACCGCTCGTGGGAGCATTCCTCCATGTGAAAGTATTCCTCCAACGTTGTGCTTGCCTGATTCGTCATCCCCGCCCTCTGTTTCAGGCTTGGGTAACTGAGGTTTACCCCACATTAGCTTCAACCTCAGCCCCTTGATCACCAACTTATTCGCAAGGTGATCAGCAGCCTTCTCCGCACCCTCACGGTTGGTGTAAGTGATGAAAGCACAAGCTCTTTGTGAGACCAATCTGATACTTTCGATCTCACCATAAGCATAAAACTGATCCTTGAGGTCTTCCTCACCAATCCGCTGGTCCAATCCCCCAACGTATAAGGTCTTGATGCTCTCGTCCTCAGGTGGAACAAGGGATGGCATTTCCCCTGCTTTCCTTAACAGTTTTGCAGCAACAGGATCATTCACACTGAGACAAACAATAAGACGGAAATGTGTCAGCATACCAACACCCGAACATGCGAGAAACATCGGTGAAGTTTCTGGCATAATTGGCTGCGTTAATACCAGAGTTTACACCAAAGCCTAGTGAATTACAGCGTTATGAGGAGCTTGAAACCTTTACAATGCCACCAAAAGCCCCTCTTACAACGGTATCATACACCGTGTAAATGTAGGTCAAATAAGTGCGCAAATATTCACACAAACCCTACTCTATCAATATCTATCTACATGGATGACTTTTAGCCCAGAGCTAAGTACTTCCATTCTCGAGAAGTTCCTTTAAGGAAGCACGAAAAGACGAACACAGACGTAAAAGTCGATCGAGATTCAATGATACGTAAAATGGGGGGAAAATACACACCCGTAATAACGATCCTTTATGTTTTGCTGAGAGAGTTCTCCAGTAACTGGCATTTCGTGTCTGTAAGGACACTCAGCTCCCCGAGTACATTCTCCTCGAACATAGAAACTACAAATGTGAGCTCGATTTCGTTTGTAATAAGGTGTCGTTCTTTGGAGTTTCAAAATTGTGTCATTCGGACGTGCCTTTCCGTAAGATGACTCGTAGTCCAACCCTGCTCTCGCCTGGAGTTTGCAAAACACCCACTTTAGGCTCATCTCAACATTCGACCTCACCAACAGCAGAAATATTAGGGTTCCCACGGGATAAGACAACAAAATAAAATCTCTTTATATTGATTGTACCTTACGATCTTGCTCTTCTGCAAAATACTCCCGATTGACGTCGCTCTTCGGGATGGCGTCACTCGTGCTTATACCGAGAGCAGTATCTCGAACTTGAACGGGCAATCCATACTCCAGGTCGAGCAAGCAAACTTGACAAACGTTCTTAAGTTTGCTACATGTCTGGCAAACCTCTGACTTCTTGTAACGAGCATCACGTCCAGGTCTCCACCGAAAGACCGTAAATGGTCTGGTGCAAATTTTGCACTCTTTATCGAAATTGGCTTTAGTCTGCAATCAGAAATTATTTCAGCGGCTTCAAACCCACAAGCTACAAATGCGTAACCTCTTCATTACGACATGCAAAAATGGACGCTCCCCAGCTCTGGCAGATAAACTAAAGTCAGCTGCACGTTGAACCAATTCTTCCCATCCAACATTCCTCTCTCACTCCAACCATCTAACGAACATTCTTAATCACTGAAACATTGCAAGTCAAGGCAGAAATCAGTACCATTCGAACGTATGGATTATCCCCAAGACAAGATTCGCAGATGATGGGAAAGTCTGAGCGTTCCCATCCATCGGCCTCAACATCCCTGAGGAGCCGATGCGCCATTCCGAGTACCGCACGGCGTTCAGGTCGCAAGTCCGCCGAACCCTCGATGCACTTCCAGACTCTAGTACAGAGCCTCTACCTATTTTCTTCGCTGTACACTCCTCTGAACCCTACGCACGAGCCCAAATTTTGCACTATCGCTCTCTCTTTCTCTCTCTCTCGCGTTTGCCCGTGAAAACGTCTCCCTGTGTCGGTCGGTCTGTGAACATGGCAATGCGCTCCGGATGCTGTGCACTGCGGATGCAATGCGCGGGTAGTCCTGTGCTGTACTACTCCCCACAGACGACGAGGCTGAAAGCGAGACCTGTGGGCTCCACTGCTCTCGCTCCCCACAGAGAGCGGGCTCTGAGCTCTGGCGTGCGATTCTTCGCCCGGAAGTCATCTGTCGCGTACCCTTCCCTCTCTTTGCAGCAGAAGCTTCGGCATTGAGCTCGGGCCCGAAGAAGTGTCCTTCGGTAGAAGAAGCGCCATCCCATTTCCCAGATCCCTCGGATTCGGACATGAAGTTTAAAACCATATCAAGACCAAGAACTCAGCCCATGAACAAAAGTTTAGTTAAAAAATTTGATGGAAATAAAAACGTATAAAATTTTGCGACTCGTGACTAAAGTCATTTTTAATTATTGAGTTGTCTTATTTAATTCCAAACAAAATCTTTAGATGTTTCTTACTATGTATTTATCTCATTCTTCATCCTTGACGTCCATTTTCTTAAATACAATTATACTAGTGTACTCATTTGCTTTCTTAGGCCGAGGTCTCCTGTTTATTTTCTTCCTTGTTATGCTTGATGGGTTTCTCTTTAAAGTTTTTATATCCATGTGCCCAAGTCTTCTTCTTATGTGAATTCTCCTTCTTAAGTAGTTTGAAACCTACTTCTTCTTTTGCATGAGAGCACTCTGTAATGTCTCCACGACTCACACATTTCTGCAAGGGTAGCATCTACGAGATGAGTTAGATTGACAAGTTGAACATTTCTACAGCTTTCCAATAGTTCAGAAAATGACTTGGATCTTTTGACTATAGCATTATTTCACTTCCAACCAGAAAACTTAAGTTCTTTGGATGTTTGGCTAGATTAACGAATGGAAATCGGTGCTTAATTCTTGAAGTAGTTTCAGATTAGTTTTGACATTCGTGTTGTGGCAATACAAGTTTTATCTAAAAAATACATTGCTAGCTTATTGAATATTCAAACTTATAATCTATTTATGTCACCTCACATTGTATCACGATAATCATTTTCATTTACAAAACGTCCATAAGTATATATGCTTCATGATCAAAACGTAACAAAAATTACAATGAATCCAAATCTTCTCAATGATACAGGAATTTGTGTTAATATACTAGAAAATCTGTGGCAAATATGCATGTTACATAATTCAAGTCAAAAACTAGAATGCTTTGATGTTAACATATTTAAAACTTACAATCGTTATGGGCATTTTTAAAGATCTGCATAATCTATCTTCGTGTATGCATCAATCCAACTAGTAAGAAATGATATAATTTCCAATAATCACACACTTCATCTTTGAGATATGTCTTTTTGGAATATGTCCAAATAAAATTACTTTCATATTTTTTTATGTTTTAAAATCATAGAAAATTCCTGTCAAGGGTATTGAAATTTAAGAAGATAAAACCAGGATCGTATTTTTTCCACATATTTTTATATATGCTAATTAATACTACAGCACGATATATATATAAATTTATATTGTGCTGATTCATACATCAGCACAAGTCTATCATCATAATTTTTATACTCTCAGAATGTAAACACTATAATATTTCATTTATGATCATAATATATATTAAAATGTCTAATAGAATCAACTTCACTTTTTGATTTAAATATTACATATTATTGCACTTTCTATTTTTAATCATAACATACATTAGAGTCTACAATTCAATCAAAGCCAATTTGTGTTACAGATATTTGAAGTTTTGCATTAATATTAAACTTCAAAAGTTTTATGTCTTGTGAGAAGAGCATCAAATTCACTAATTACAACATCAATGGCAAAAAATCTTTCAGTGCAAATAACTCAAACTGCTTAATTTGGTCTAATAATATAGTTGCAAATGCTTAACTATCTAATCATTGTATCATACTCATTAAAAACACATCTTATCGAATATAATGCAAATTGTTATTTTAACGTCTTTTTAAATCATTATGTATGATCTGATAAATCAAGAAATATGATGAAATTAATTTATTAAAATAAGTTTAAAAATTGAAATAGCAATTCGATTTAGATTTCTTCTTGATAAAAATTTCGAAGGAAATTTTATTTATTCAAAATAAATATCTTACATGTAGAAATTTTAACTTATGTGCAATTTGAATTTTTTGATGAATAAGAATTGAAATATACAAATCACAATAGCGTAACAATTAAACAGCATTATTTTATTTTTAATATAATCCAGAAGATCAATCTTGTGACATTTTTTGTAAATTATATATGTAGATATATCATTCTTATTTGTAGATCTATCAAGAGCATTTTGCAACCTAATGCTGGAAATGAACGAGGTAACATATACTGTACACCTTCACCTTAGTATCTATCCTTCTCTTTTATGTCTATGACTTTTGGTGGTTGATCTTCCTAACCATGCAAGAATCCACCACAAGCTACAACGCCCAATGCGGCAGTTTATCCCATTTGAAGTATAGGACGGTGCTTGCAATGACATGAGAGTATACAACAAACTAATCAAGTGAACACGACTTTGAGATTTATTCGGGGAGATAAAGATGAGCTATTTTCTCAATACCAACAGGAGGTGATAGATATTTAATAATAAAAAATCTAAAGTACATAGTTTTGTAAAGATTTTATTTATTCTTTTTTCTAACATTGGGATGTGATAGAAAATGAAAGAGTACAGTACTTGATAGCTTATCATATTAATCGGAATTGACATCAATTTTTTTGCACATATTAAGTACAGTATTTAATACAGCATTAGATTGGTCGGCATTCAGTATCCATTCTTTCAGTAAATTATATAAACTACTTTAAACAACAAAAGCAAAACTTTATACAAAGATCATTCAATATATACAATCCACAAGAACAATAACCAAAGAGGATGAATTGTTATGCTTATTATTTATATATATATATATATATCGTATAAATTCGTATTGAAAAACATTTCATGTCATTGATAATTTAATTAGGGTTGCTCATTATTGGATATTGAAGTTTCTAATCACACTAAGCTGGCAAACAACTTTGCCATAACCTTTTATGTATTGCTAGATGCCCTCTAGGCGTGAAGGTGTTGAAAACAAGCGCGTTCAAACTCGCATTATCACAAAATCTCTCCGTCTAATCCAATACGTGCGCACCCTTTGCATGGACGAGTTTGTAGTGCATTTGACCTCCCATGTGACTTCCCTTACTAATCCTCTTACGTGCGAATGTCACCATCTCACCGCACACATTTTTCTCCGATTCTACGATCAAGGCGGATCTCATTGAACACTTGGTTTTTGGATGATAGCTTGATGAGGTTGGATGCACCCCACCAACGCTACTTGCGGCCTTTCCCTCCTCGTGAAGTTGTCAGAGTTTTGAGCTTTTGACTCTATTGAGCTTTCGGGGTGTTTCATGTGAAGTGGGTTGCGATTCAAAGGGAACCCACATGTGCAAAATGCAAAGGTGAAAATCTTCTTCCTGTGCTTGTTAATGCGACCGAAGTGTATATGTAACATAAAGAGAGTATTGAAATTCTGTGATGCTCTTGAAATATACTCCAAGTTTTATCATGTCACATCTAAGCATTTCCTCATAACGAGATGAGAAAATGCTTACATATGTAGCGGAAGTGAGAGTTTTACTCTTTTGGAAGATGGGAATGAGTCGATCCGATCACTTACATTTCTTGTTCAATCACGACGTTTGAACAAGAAAAGCTTTTGTGTATAAGATAGTAAATTTTGCTCTGAGTGTGAGCTTTTATCAATGAATTATCAAATATCCGTGCATGACACCATAATAATTACATTTGATGGTACAACTTATGTTTAAGAAAATTTAAAAAATCATATCAAGCCTTAGAAGAACGAAATAAATTGTTATATAAAGATAAATAAATCAAATTATTCACAAACAACAATCATTTTTATAAAGAGGCATTGTAATGATCTAAATAAAATATCTATGATTATTCTAAATCTTGGTGTGTTCAATATATACTCATTTAAGTCCACACTTTGATTTGCAAAGGTTGGTGAGAACTTATATGGAATGCAAATTATAAAAAATACATATATACATATATAATATTTAGTAATATTAGAGGTTTTGAGATATAATAATGAGATTTAAAGCACGAAGTAGGTTCTGGTTAGTTCATTTTATACAATGAACTAACGAGCAAACTTCTAAGAGTAGGGATCAAGGCCAATGTCTGAATGATTGTATGGAAGTAATCAATTTATTAGAAACGTACATGCGCAACATTGTTAAACAATTTGGTGTTAATGAATATTTTTTTTGAATGATAAAGTCTAGCAAAGATGATTTTCGTGAACAAATACATAGTATCCATCAAGCCACTAAGGAATCAACATTACGTGCTTCTCAATCAATGTTTTCTTATGTTAAGAAGAAGCTTCTTGAATGAAATAATGCAAGACGACGAGCTTTGTTTGTTTTGACTTCCAGTGACATTCCGACCGCAATGGAGATTATTGATGATATATTCAAGTCATCTTGATGTTGTTTTGTAAAATTTTGACATCGAGATGATTTAAACGGCATAAATTGTATAGAGAAGATGACGAGGTCGACAAAAAAATCCAAAGACGTTGAATGTTTTGGAAGACTTGACTCTCTTGATTGGCCAATATATTCCCAAATGCGTTTACATGATGGAAAAAATTGGGTTGTTTTTCCAAGTCCTTTCATGACATATTGTGCTAATGTCTCATGAAGATTTGACCAATATCAAGAGCAAAAAATGGGCAAAAAAACATGGTAACATTGATGGTGTGTTGCAACTCCAGTTAATTTTTTTTATGTTACACAATGATTGCAAAGGTGAAGTAGTTGCCTGCATTTTTTGAAACACTTGGCCCATTTCTTATTTTCATAAAAAAACGCTTGGATCAATGTCACGACATTCAATAAATAGTTTAATGAGATCTTTGAATCTTATGTATATTGACCAACATGACACAATTTGACAACACTCTTAGTCGTACTACTGCTTTTGAGCGCAATGATATTTGTGTTGCATTCTTTCCGCCTAATGTACTCTCTTGGAAGTAGTAGAAGTATATGAGTATTATCGCAGTTGTAAAAAAGTAATAAAAGTATCTTCTGCTAAAATATATTGTAACATGTTATGATAATACAAAAATACTTAAAGACTAGTTTGCATTAGAAGCTTTGAAATTCAAACGGTGGACCACTAGGATTGCTTGCTAAAATTCCTCACATTTGTTTGATGTTGCAAACTTTGCAAATGCTACTTCAAACAAACTTTTTAAAAAGTATTGATTGCTTGAAAAATTACTAAATGAAAGCAAATAATATTCCTAGATTTGGCAGCGCCGATAATACCAACTACGACGATGATGCCACTATTGTTGAACTGATAAACAGCTGTAACTTTTTCGATGGGTATGGCAAAATCGTTGTTTGGAGTGAAATTGAGAATTGTTTGAATGATGATAACCATGAGTAACCTGACTATAAGGAAGTTTTTCAACTCATCGACAATGTTAATTTGACTTTATACGATGAGGTTGACATGGTAAACAAGTTGATTGTAATCGTGTAGCGATTTTTGCAGCAAAGTGTGCACAATCATGTGGGCGATCGAGGTAACGACAACATGCGAACACATCAAGTGTGTTACTCCACTCAAGTGTGTTATTGGACAATGTTTTTAGAAGTTAAGAGTAAATCTTGAACTTGTTGTGCTAGCAATGTGCATACGAACATATCAAACGTGTTCTTCCACTCAAGCGTGTGATTGAACAATGTTCTTAAAAGATAAAAGTAAATCTTGATCTTGTTGTGCCAACGAACATCACACGGGAATAAAACCATTAATGTGTTGATACACTAGAGGTCGTCACGCTGACTACATAGATTTCAAACGTCATTTCATTGAATTCTTTATCCTCAAATTTTGGATATATTCATGATGATAATGAGACTTCGCAGGTGCGTTAGAAAAAATTGCTTGAGGAAATTAATTTTTTTATGAATGCTATTGTTTTGGATACTATCGTTAAATCTGAGTTTAATGAATTGAACCAGGCCACAAAGATACTAATATGGATATGTGTGATGTGATTTCTCACACAGTGTTAAGTGTTATCAAGTTTAAGATTGAAATGTGCGAGTTACTCTATCATCGGAGCAGATTAATCACGTTAAGGCATGACTACTAAATCTGGAATTTATTAAAAAATCCAAAAATTAACCAAAATTAAATATTGACAATTGAATTAAGAACATCTTGATCACAAGTTTGAATTTGTCACAATCAGGATTACGTCACGTATTCTTTATATTTGTACAAAAATCTCTCTCTCGTATATATCTGAGATTCACACATGAGGAAGTTAAGTAACGTCGAATACTAACCTGCGTAGGAATTTCCAAAATCCCAATATTAAGACGGTTATAATCCACTTTGATTAGTCGGTGGAACATGGTCCAGTACATAGTATTGGGGTGAACTGCTAGTATGAAGGAGTACTTTGATTACTCGGTGGAACATGGTCCAGTACCTAGTACTAGGGTGAACTGCTAGTATGAAGGAGTACTGGGCATTACATTGACGCATGGAGGGTAACTTGGAAGTGATTGTCTGTACGAAAACTGTGTACGGTTTGATTTACAATACAGACCGTATCACATTGATGGTCCGTGTCAGAGTCCGATTGGTTTGTGGTAAGATCACGTAAACCTCGCTGTCCTGAGCATTTGCGCATGAGTTGTGCGGGAACTCGTGGTTCATTACGAATTCGTTACTGCGAAAATCGCTAAATCTTTTGAGTTCCAAAGGTTCAGGAACTGACGACAAGCCACAGGAGCTCCACTTGGCGATTACACCCACACCGAGGTCTTGTGTCTCTCTTCGAGGACTTTGCTTCTTGTCATCGAACGGGAGCAGTCGAATTAGCACACGACCAGAAGTTTGCTACAAAGTCAAATGTATCGTCACATGTTGCCACGTCAAACACAGTATGCCTTCCGACAACAACACCGGATGGAGATCAGAGGGAGACAGAGCAATAAGTGGTTGGTTTCCGCGTTCAATTCAGTGGGAATCAGAGAATGTCTTGAACGTGGAAATTCGTTCAACTAGCTGCACTTGACTTTTTGAAGTCGACGTGAGGCACTGCTTGTCGTTGAGTGGTAACGATTCTAGTACGAACATATTTAAGCTGAATGTGGTGTTTGTCTCCCTTGAGTTATTCACGACAATCAAGAAGTACGAGGGAAATCCATATTAAGTACCCGCTGGGATTTTATCGCTGAGGGTGCAAGTTCATGTCACGCTCATGTCTCTCAGGGGCAAATGGGTTCAAGAGCTAGTTAAATAAGAAATCCATTGAAATTGAAGCAGTATCGGCATAAAGAGTCATTCCCTCATCAGAAACCACCATCAAGTTGGACGATGCTAGTGCCTCGTCAGGAGTCTGGCCAGATCATTCCATACCATAACCTTGGCTCACGCAACTCAGATTTATAGTAAAACGCATTGATAGTACAAGGGAGCTTCAGAGTAATACGCCGATTTCTATAACTCGATGGGCCTTAAAGTTCCGCTTCTGAGTGGAATGACGATGTGCTTCGATACAACAAAAGACGAAGAGCATGTGCAAGCGTACACCTGAGAGTTGAGATCGGACCTACTCAGATAGTGGTCACTCTGGAGTCCAAGGTATGGACGGATAGAGAGGAGGTCAAGGGGTCCAAGAGTTTGGCCCAGTCTTCGACACTCCATGTCTCGTCTGCTGAAACGTAAATCCCATTCAAAAGAAAGCTGGGAGTGGACGTCACGTATCGGGCGCATCCGTACTGCACAACAGAGACATCCTCATCAGAAATCTTCCGTCTAAATGCGCGAGAGAGTCAACAGAGAACGGTGGGCTTTGAAATCTACAAAGTCCAGTGAATCAGGTATAGACTAGAAAATCGTTTTACCATGAGACTCCTTCAAAGGTTCCTGCACTCCCTGCGACTGAGCGCTGCTCCTGCCTTGCCCTATTTTACGCCCTAATATGAGCGAGAATCTGGTTTCTAGGCCAGAAAGAATTCCAGAATTTGTTTGTGAGAGAAACTTACTTTGAACGAGATTCGCGTCGCTTGGTCAGTGTTCGAATCGGTGAACCCAGCTGCAAACTCGTCCGCAGGCAAACCGACTTCTGCTGCTAAGCCCACGAACCGTGAGACCACACTCGCAGGAGTCTCGTCATTGGTTGCATCGTTGAGGAAGGAATCCTGATTTGTTCAATTCCGCATTAGCTAAATGAAGGAAAGTAAGTGTGAACGTCCGCGCGTGTTTGCAAATTGGAAACAAAACGAATCGCACCTGTTTCTTGAATATGAGCTCCAGTAGAGGGAAAGTGGAAGATGAGTTCAAGCTGGAGGCTATGTGCAAGGCCCTTGCTGCAAAGAAGGCGTTGTGGTGAAATCTGCGCGTAGAAGTGTATAATCAGATGGTGCATACTGACGATGTCATTCATACAACTACTGGAACGAGTGTAAGGAATGGGAGACTTACGGGACAGGAAAAGGATGGACGATGAATGATAACGACGATCCATAGATGCTTAAGACTTTGGTGACAGTAGGCCAAGCGATCTTGCAGTCGATGCATATAGGATCGATGAAAGCTTCCAGTAAGACGGGCTCGGGAATCGAGCGAGGTGGAATTCCGAATCCGTCATAGTGCGCAGGAATTGGAATCGCTGCCACCAAGCTTACAGAAATTGCGCACAAAACCAAACAAAAGACAAGATTGCGTCGTCCCGCGACAATGGTCTCCATTTTCCAGCTCGTAGTCTATTATTCTGCTCTGAGCTAAAACCCCATCCACCGCCCGGCATACATAGAGACTATACGAGCCCCGAGATGGAATGACCTTACCTACCTTCCGATAAGAAAATAGATTAGAAGAAAAGCAAGTCAGACAGGCTTTTTACACGGCTTCGGTAGACGTGGTTCCTTCCAGTTCATTTAGGGGTTCTTTACAAAAGCGGTGTTCAATTACTGTTCTTGAGATCCCGCTTCTGCAGTAAGTAGAACCGTCCCTTTACAAAACAGTGGAGTACCAAGTATTAATATGAATTCTTGTTTTAAATGCTTGGCGTTGAATTGGGGTCTAAACGGAGTGTAATAAATGCAATCTAGTGGCCATGTATCGAAAGCAACTCACAAGATATTGTAGCGATTTGTTCTCAAGATATTCTAGCGATTTGGGACGCAGTATCATGACTCTCATTAAATTCTCGTTATTTTTTTCTGTCACATGGAGGTGAGTAAGGATTTGGGACGGAGTATCATGCGTTATTTTTTTCTGTTACATGGAGGTGAATAAGGATTTGGGACGGAGTATCATGCGACTTTCGTTAAATTCTCGTTATTTTTTTCTGCTACAAACATGGAGGTGAGTAAAGTCTACTACTCTCATCAAAATCTCGTTATTTTTCTCTGCTAAGTGGAGGAGGGTAAGGTATTCTATTTTGATTGAGTTTATAGGCAGGAGTACAAATCTGGGGGGTCAAATATTGGCACGCAGATCATCTCGCAGTTCTTGACCCCCGGTTTTGTAAAGAACCCCTTAGTGAGGACGTCGTTTTGGTACGTGAAGCTTGAGGTTACTGTCGTGTTCTGGCCTACGTCGCGAATGTGCATAAATTGTCCTCCGGCTTACCGCGTAGGACAAGGAATGATGGGCTAATGAGGCTGGGCCAATTAAAGGGATAGGAGTTTTTGTCCTTGAGCTGAATCATGGGCAACGTGACATTCTGTTTCAATGTGCAGAAGGGATCAACTTGAGAATATTGCAGACCGTAACTCCACGAGCCGGCTGGTGGGATAGTAATGCGGCCTATGTAGATAACATGTTTTGGAGCCCTGAACTTTGCCTACTTCAGGCAAACATCGATAGCTGCAATTTCAACCACAGAATCTTTCGGGAACAGACGACTGAATGAAGAGAAGACACCCCAGAAACCGAGAGAGCTCATGTTACAGAAATTGTAGTGCTTGAAAACACCGGTTTCATTGTGATATCTTAATAATTGCCTAGCTGTAGTATACAATTTGGAACTAAACTACTTTCTAGTACCCATTAGGGCTTTGCTGCGTAATAAGACCATGTTCAAGTTGATTGAAGGACTAATCAGCTCTAGAGAAGAGGAACAGTTGACCGCGCCTCCCACGGTTGATGCGAATGTGATTGTCTACATAAAGTACGCCCCACTCAGCTCTCTGCTGCAACGAGCGAGGTATAGCTATATCGAATTGAGGCAAATCATTCAGAATTTTGTTCCCAAAAACCTCAAGTGGTCGTGCAGAGAAGGTGTCGAATGATACTAATGCCATCTGTCCGTCCGCCAAATTCTCCCATACGCCTTGCACGGCTATTTCCAGGACTCCGAAAGGGCCAAATCTGTGCAGAACCATTTCCAACCGTCATGACAGCTCTTTCTCTTTATTCCTCCTTTTTTACTGAAGTCGAAAAGATTGAAATTTATGCGCAAGATTTGAGCACTCCTCATGAGGGAGATTTCATGAGCCAAAAAACTGCAAGACAAGATGTGGTACTGATAACTCAGTCCATGTTGACGTACCTCACTTCGGCCGTGTTGCGGGCTGATAGAGGTGAAGTCAAGTCGTTCACGACCGCTGATCTCATGCTACTCGATTGCCACACTCTCTGACGTATATTATCAAGAGCAATACCAGGTAGCTGGGGTAGCTCCTGATCTCCACCGTTGTCCCCAGTCTCGGATACATATCTGAGATGAGGACCAATTTGTCAGAAGACAGATCATTATCTTGATGGTGTATACTAGAATGAGAATGGTGGCTTTGTAAGCTTAGAAGAGTACAATAAGAAAAAGTATTATAAAGGAAGGAGATGGAACCTTTTGGGCACACATGTCCATCTATATTTCACAGGATTCAATCCAAGGGAAAGGAGAACCAAGGTTATACAACGGGTTCTGCATGCAGGATGCACTTGACTGATGGTGTAAATTACAAATCTGCGAGGCTGTCATGGTCACAAACTAGACGTTCCAAGACTTGCCAACAATAATGCCTGACCTAATACGCAAAGTTCTGCAAACAAAATCCTGTAAGTAGACACAGATCATATATGACGTAGCTATGCTCAAAATTAAAAACATCACTATTAAAAAGAGCTAAATGAGATATAGCAAAAGATACCAGTCAAATAAGGTGAAGTTTTGATAAGCCACAGGGAGGCAAGAAGTAGGCTGCCCATCAAAACGAAGGTGTACTTGACGACATCTATATATCAGTCACTATATTAATATTAACAGTGTAAGGCCAGATTTGAGAGCCAACTTATGCTAGAATCCGAGTTCCCTCTCTTCTTCTCCACGGACGCAAAACGCTATTTCGTCAACTTGTCAGTCCTTGAAAGAAAGTAGTCAGATACGTTGAGATCCTGAATATTCGACATATAGAGACTCTTCTCCAGGAGAACTACGTATCGCTGAAATAGTTTTCTGGTAGCAAAAGAGGAAACCATGTACACTTACATCAAACGCCAATCACCGTCAATGGTCGGGGTAGGTGCAATATACGCCATAGGTTCGTTTGGATCAGAGGACGCCGAGATACTCGACGCAACCTCGGGAATGAGGAGTAGTGTATCGTTGACAGGGTTGAGAGCTTGCAACCTCTCGAGAATTTCCTGTATCCGTCTTCTTATCAGCCCCGACTCTCCCCTTATCCGTGGTGGCTGTAAGGCCATCTGCGAGGATGAAGGTGAGTACAGTGAAGAATTAACAACATCTCTATAAGTAACTTGAACTTGCAAAATAACAACAACGCCAAGATTTGATTACGGCACTGAGTGCCAGTGTGGTGTTCTCTAAACCACCACAGCAGGATGTGGTTCACAAATAAAAGTCTACGTCTGCACTTAAAAGTGCGTAGTTATAGTTTGCAGCGGTCAGGGCATGTTACAAATCTCTCAACCTCATACCGAACCTTTTCTAAGCTCTCCGACCTAACACCTTCCTGCAGTGAGAACCTGAGTACAGCGTATAGTTGTAAAATAAACCGACAAAAATTACATGCATTAGGCATGAATATTTATTCGAATGATCTACATATGCTGGACGACCCATTCTCCTTGAGAATCTTATAAATGATTGTCATCTATTTGTCTCCCTCCTAAGTCAGTTTTCTTCCTTTCAAGTGGCATGTAGTTACGGGTAAAACATCTGTCGTTTGTTCCAAACCTTCATCCTGGCTGAGAACAACAGTTCCTTATATGCTTTGTCCATCATGAAACTTGATGAAGAAAGCAGCCTGTTCATCCGGCATTTTCCCGGAGGCAAATCTACGAAGATTCAAAGTAGGGTATAGCTTGAAGTTTTTACCTCACCCAACGAGTTGACTGCATCAAGCAGAAGCATTCTCAGCTCAATTCGCTCTAGCTCCCGCTTAACTCTCTCACCTCTGACTTGGGCTTCCGCGCTGATCTCGTCTGATTTAATCTGGTCTTCTCTGAAGAAAGAAACCGTAGACCGATTTTAGAGTCTTAGCCTTTTATTACGGCCCTATTCATTTTACTTCTAGGGTTTTACACTTTTCTTCGGCTTGCCTACGTTGAGGCTGCTTAGACTCCTACAACCTCCCAAACATCTATCACTGTCGAAACATGCGTACAAGAATCAGTTGTTGGGAATATCAGATAAATAAAGAGAATCTGCTCATTGAATAAGTTTCTTTCGTCCGATAATTCTATTATCAGGTACCACGCGCTGGGAAAGATGAACGGACGATGTAAAAGGTGCTTAAAGAAGCTGTTTCATTACCTCGCGCGCTCATCCGACTTATCCTTGTTCCTCTTCATTTGCCTAACCAATGTAGAAACATGATAGTACTTCGTTAGTACAGAACCAGGTTGGAATTACAAAATGAAAGAAACTTCCAAAAGCTCCTGGTGTGAGCACAGGATTTTAGCCCAGACTATATTCTCAAAGAAAGTACAAAAAGGATGATAACTTGTGTAGAAACCATCATAGTTAAAAATAAATGGTGGCATGTCAAACAGCAAAAAATGATCATCAATCTCGTATAATCAACTGGACCAGTACAGACACACAAAATTTGCTTACAAGATAGTAAGCTGCGACAGGATGATAGCTTTAAGTAATCGGAGTTTTTTAAGAATGATACACATATAATCATTCTTGATTCCGATTGTTCCAAGTTTGAGAAATGCACACATAGTTACTGATATTTGAAGGTGGAAGTGTTCGAAAACATACCAAGCCATTGGAAGAACAACCAGAGGTGTCAATATAAGCCACCTCTCACCTAAAGTCACCAACGCTGAAATTTCAAAAGCTGCAAACTGCACAGCGAAAATGAATCTTTTTTTAAAAAGCAGGAGATCACCGTGCCTTCCGCCACAAGCATCATACTTTCGTTTCCGGTGGACGAGTGAAAATCCTAGAAAGTGTCATATGAGTGTTAACACTGACCACACATTCATTGAGAGATAAATCTCATTGTAATGCTAAAACACCTTACGATGGTGCCATGAATATACACTTTGAATTAAAGTACACTTCCTCAAATGACAGAAGAACTACCAATCAGTCCCGGTAAAATAGTTTTTAAATGTGATAAGCTTACTCTCTCCAGTCCAGCCTCAAGAAAGGTTTGAATGCTTGCTCCCGCAGACTCGGACCAAGCACCAGGATTGAAGTTAGTGACCTGCCACAAGGTTAAAATACAGTGTGAGACAATCGTCGTAGCATCAGCTTTTATTGCTGCGTGCCTTCCAATAACACAAAGTATTGAATATCACCACTGTGAGCAGTATCTGAGACAGAGAAAAGTCAACCAGACAATTTGCTGCTCCTCCTTCATTCGTCTGAACGGAATGATATAAAGTGTCCAACTTTTAAACCGCCTTACCACATCGATCAAGTTCGACCATGAACCCTGCAAGGTTTCCGTTACAGTCTTCCTCAGCTCCTCCGGGATGTCGGTCTGCACGATGAGAAGCAACATGATATCAATAGGGCAGCCTCGCTCACCACGTTAGTTCACATGGAAACGAGTAATCTCCTGCTTTGTTCCAATACTCTGACCTGGTAATAACCCATACTGTGATCCAACATTGTGGCAAGATACACACTTCAACGCTGGTTTATTGTACGAGTCTGCGGGTGCAGGCATTGAAAACTTCCTAGACGCTGGACTTGAGAGTGGCCAAGCCTCAATAACGTGCTACAGGATGCTAGATTGTATTCAACTATTCAGAAAGTATTATGTCGGTGGAAAAATCAAGACTTCTTCTTAGAACTGCTCGACGGTTCTAAGTGGTAAAATCAAGTCTAAAGCAGGAATCATCCACTTAAGGTCCTACCTCGCCCCTGATGAAAGCTTCCACCTTTTGGTCCAAAACTTCTGGATCAACCTGCATGATTCACGAGGCGATTCAAACGTCTATCTTTCGTGACAATTTCCAGTGGTGCACTCATGAGCTTTGAACCGTTGAGCTCGTGGCAAGCTGAATGGACGGACAGCTTGCAGAATGTATCAAGATTGTCTTGGCTCAGAGATGCAAAAGCGTTGGCAATGAGCATCTTAATCTCTCACTAACTTCCCTCGAGTCATATTTGCACACGCATTCTAACCAACATCTCACGAGGACTTCCATAATTTGAAAGGGTTTGATGACTGTGATTAAGTGGGAAACGAAACGAGATAAAATGAACTGACGTTTTGCAGAGACAAGAAGAATTTTTCTCACAATGGTTGAGCCGGTCACGACAGTCAGTGCTTTGTCGAGCACTTGAACTCCTGCCTCTCCATCGAAGCGAATCTGATTTCAAACAAGAAGCAGAAAAACTGATGAGGTCACGATGCTTGAAGTAAACCAAGAAACGCTTGATGATTTAGCGACATTATTTTCTATTCATCTACCAACCTTATAAAGGTGAAGATATACGACTGACGTATATTGACAGCAGATCACGCAAATATTCAATTTTTCAGATAGCAACCACGGTTTGAACGAACGTACCTTGCTTAGGCCCTCAACTGCTCGTTCAAATATCTGGCCAGCTTGTCTAATCTGCAATCAATCAGAGCAAAACAAGGCGTCACTGTTTCTTGAATTTTGGAACTCTGAGAATTAGCCAAAACTGTGGACAGCAGACTCATAAAACGGACCAAGATTACCACAAGAGCGAATGAGCTTCTTTCAAAAGAATACCAACGAAGCAAACTCCAGGTAAATTGAAGGTGCTAGGAGAAATTTCCTCGCACAAGATATAAAACTGACCTGCCCAAGCCTCTCGAGTTGAGAGGCTTCTGCAATGTTGGTATACACAAGTTCAGGTGCGTAGAGAAACAACATACTAAGTCCAATTGCACACAGTTTCGACTTAACATGCTGCCCCACTGCATACTTTTCGTCATTTTCGGAGGATCCTAATTCTTGATCGTCGGAAGTCGCTAATGAGTTTCTGAAATCTAATCTTTTAGAGCTGTCATCTTTTGCAAGAGCCCGCGTCACAGGACTCTCCGGTTCCCGGAGTCTTGATACTGATATTGGAGCTCTAAATTTAGCATAAGTGCGAATAAACGACGACTTCTCAAGCTGTAACCGGAAATTTCTTCTGGCATAAAACTCGCTTCCAGTAGAACATGCAAGGGCGGAATTCCCACTGGCACGAAGTGGAGACTTCGAAATTGAAACACCTGATTGCAGCTCTACAAATGTGGGCAACTTTAGTGCGTGCATTTTGTGACCTTTGCCTATACGAATGCTGCGCGGAGCTAACGTCCGGCCAGAACCATGCTCTAATTTGCATCAACGAGGTCGAGACCTATGAACGCCCGCCGCGTTTACTCCTAAATCCAACGACGCCTCGGAATCTTTAACCAACGTGGAAGTTGACCCTCATCCCCTTGGCGTCTGGGCATAAACCCCAGCAAAACTCCCCATCCTCCACCTCAATCAAAACTCTTCTCGAACAGGCCAGAATATGGGACACGACGAGGAGAGGAGAGGAGAGCACAATTGAGAGCACAATTTGGAGCGCAATCAACAAACCAGCACTCGGCATTGAGCCACCGAGCCAGCTCAAGGTGAGAGGCAGCATCCACGTCACCCCCGGATAAAGCTCTGATGTCTTCATCCTGCGGACCCCCCTAGAACCCAATTTCCGACCAAGCAAAGTTGACGGGCTCCACTAGCACCAGCAGCGACGAGCAGCATGACATGGAAAGCTCCCGAGCTGGTGGTGGTTGCGAGGAGGCTGAGCCAGGAGCCAGGAGCCAGCGCAGGTACAAACAAAGCCCAACCGATGAGCTTTCTCTCTCTCGGAGATGGGAACTTGCGGCAGAGAAAAGGACATGGCGATAAATCGACGCCACATCCAGCTGACGCGTGGGTGCGAGTGGTGCTGAAAGCCGTTGGGTGCACTTTTCGGGGATCGGGGAGGGGAGGGGGCCCTGTTGCCGCAAGAAGCGAGGGATGTGCCCCATTCGACTCTCGGGTCGGGTCGCGGGGTCGGGGGGGTCCGAGTGCCGGATGCCGAAGCAAGCGCGAGAATCTGAGATTCAGGCGTCAGGGATCCTCAAAAGTGCTGCGGGTGCCACTCGGGCAATCGGATGCGATGGGATCGGACGGTGGAAAGGCCGGATTGAATCTAGAGAGGGCGGGGGCGGCAAGGGACCCAATGAGGCTGCCGCGCCACGCGTCTCTGACGCGTCGGGACCCCGAAGGTGGTGCGGGTCATGCACGACGCTCCGCCGACAGGACAGCCCGACTGCGGGACATGAATTTAGCCACCCCCCAATTCCTTCAGCAGCCCGCGCGTGGCCTCCATGTTAATCTTCCGCGAAATTCGTCCGCTCGTGGTCCTCTGCCTTCTCTTCAAGAGCATTCCCAAAGGACAATCGACCTTCTGAACCCCCGGGTTTTGCAAGGGCGTCGAATTGAGCAATCAAACACGCACTTCTTCATCCTCAGGGGTCTTCCTATTATCTTTTGTTATCAACTCGGCCCACTATATCACAAGAAAGAAGAAGGGGGATTGTTAAATTCACCCCGTCGTCGTCAAAATAAGAGTTCGTGACTGAGAAAGGGTAGCAAAATAAGAGAAAGGGCTTGGAATATTCATATATGGAATATTGGCGTGTTCAAGCTCCACAGCGACGGCAGTAGATTCCGGTGAAGGAGCATATGAAGGATGACCACTCAAAGCAGCTTGTGCATAAAGGGGGAAAAGAAAGATAAGCTGGAACTTATCCTAGACGCGACAATAAGAAGAGTTAAAATTTGTTATGCCATGTTACGATGACAACTGACACGAAGGGGTGAAATTAACAATCCCTTGAAATACAAAGTGAATCTCTTTCTCCTCAATCAAATAAAAAAATTTCATCTTCTGAAAGTCGAACAAGTTGACCCTTTAATCAAGTGAACCCGAAAAAAGGCTTGACCTCGAAAGGATTGAAAGTCAAGTCAAGGGACATAGACTGT
The DNA here is from genome assembly GCA_037833965.1 of Marchantia polymorpha subsp. ruderalis. Classification (NCBI taxonomy): domain Eukaryota; kingdom Viridiplantae; phylum Streptophyta; class Marchantiopsida; order Marchantiales; family Marchantiaceae; genus Marchantia; species Marchantia polymorpha. The sequence continues at coordinate 527,364 of AP031351.1, forward strand.
AGTGAAATAATAAACCCTAGTGGTATTTGAAGATCGTTGAACAACGACGGTGGTATGGTAAAGATGCCTCTCCGTGCAAGAAAGCCTTTGCAAAAAGGGGATACTCCCGCTTCGATAACCTCTCCAGAAAACAAAAACTTGCTTCACATGCAAGGAACGCTTTGTATTATATACGTAGTACGCGAACCAACCACGGACTGCCAAAGTCTCATAGAAGCTTGGAAAGAAGGTCGGCGTCGAAAGATGAGGCCGGCGGACACGTTGCAGTGAAGTACATTTCGTGACTGCCATGCCATGCCATAGATGGATGGCATGACATGGCATGCCATGTCACGAGATGGAATGTTTCTCCGAATCGGAGGAGGAGATGAGACGCACGAAAGAAGCCCAGGAACGGAACGAGTCGTCGCCGTGTACGCGAGGAACCGACCAGCGTACAAAGAGCAGACACGGCGAGTCGTTGCCAGTTCCGGAGTCAAGTACAGGACCAACCAAACAGAACGGAACGGAACAGAACAGAAGAGCGCCGGAGGAGGAAGAAGGGAGCAAGGCAACGACCCGGGCGGTGCCGTCGGGAGGTCCGGTCACCGGCGCTCGAAGAAGCGAACAGGGACCGGCGAGCCGGGAGCATGGGAACCGGAGCTAAAAAAAGCAGAGCATTAAAGGGCGCAGAGGGAAGTCGGTGCAGGACAGTGAACGCGAACCGGACCTCGGTCCACGATGGGTCTGCTTCGGTGCGCGGTTCGGTGCGCCTGTATCTGCGTTGTTCTCGGCAGGTTTGGCTTTCGAGCTCGCGCTCTGGGGCAGAGTCAGAAGAGTGCGCGTGAGGACGGACGGCCTGTACCTGCGCGTGTGTGACTGTCTTCGTCGGAGTCGTAATCGACTTGGACCATGGCACAGATGTCCTTTCCTGTAGAGGGATGACGAAATGGTGATGCTGCGTTTGGCCTGATGATCCAGAGAATTTGCAGCAGGAGGCCGAAGGAGAGGAGGAGCAGGAGGAGGAGGAGGAGGGGGGGAGAGGTGTTGTAGAAGAGGAGGGGCCGAGGAGGAAGAAGGAGAAGAAGGAGAATGTGGGCGACTAGGGAAGGTCCATGTCTGCCTGCAGCGGACTGCACTTCTGTGCCGATGAGCGTGGGCGTTTATTATATCTGCTCGCCGAGCATCTTTGTTTCTCCTGCCTCCGTCTGTCGCCGTAGGTAGATTCTTTCGGCGATTTTGCTGGCCAGCCGACCGAGCGAATTGCTGAGAGGTTGGTCTTTCTTTCTCCGAGAGATTTTCCCCTCCCTCTCCTCTCTTGTGTTCTTCCTTCTGGGGCGCGTTGATGATCCTTTCGAACTTTGTAATTGCGGGAGAGACTATATAGTTCCTGGATACGGTGTGCGGCGACGTCAAGTGAAGACGAGGCTTGGATATTCAAATTTTCTCTTGGTGCGAGGGCCAGCCAACAACTCCCAGAGAGATAGAGAGAGAGAGGAGTGAAGGACGTAGGCCGACTGCCCAAATAGAGGTGTTGTGGATTGAACGGGCGATACTGGAGGATTTCGTGCGATGCGTGGCAGGCCGTGAAACGTGGTGCAACGAAGGAATTGTAGCGGCCATTTTCGTCGGGTAAGGAGAGGAGCGAGGTGGTGGACTTGGAAGCCAAGATGGTGCAAATGACAGAGTTGTATCCTCTTTTGATGTTCTTATTGACAAAAACCTAAATTCTCTTAAGAAACGAGCAGGATCGCAACACTATGACTTAGGCGCGTAAAAGGACCTGGTAATTGCCACAAAGTTATGGATGGATCGGATGTTCTGATCTGATTACGTTTTGGACAATTGACGTGTTTTGGTCATTGAATTCCTTGAGAGTATAACCACAAGTACAGAAGAGCTTCATTGTCTTGGATTCGGTTTCTTAAACCTATACAAGTAACTGCTGGTGCCAAAATTTAAAAGGCTTTCTTGTTGGAATTCGTTATAGCCGTTTCAACCTTAGCCTTCTCTTTCTGTTTTGGAGATAGGTTCTGTTGTGGATCTGTAGCGTGTAAGGATTGATATAATCGCTACACGTCCGTCTCCTACGATCACATAAGATTGAAGAATTTTAGTTTTTGACGCTTTTTGAAAACCCACTGAATTTTCCAGCGACGTTTAGGCCGTTCGTCTGGGATGTACTTAAACATATATAGTAGACACTTTCTGCAGTGTTATAATCACAAATTTTCACAAGCAGCCCGAACCTGTTATAGGATATGTTCGACATTTGATACGCGGAGCCAAGTTTTCGAACTAAACGTTCAGAAAGACCCACCCTGATCTTGTATCGAACCTCCAGAACTCTGCTTGAGGATATCCATTGAGAACTGAATTGTGTTTCGAAACTTGAAGAACTAAGTCGACTTTACTTGAATGCGCCGGGTAGTCCGGTAGCTTATGGTTCAAATGGCATTTAATTTAGCACCGACCAGCTGTAGAATTTCTCAAGGACGAAGCCTCAGATTCAGTGCATATCAAGCGAAGAGATTCGCCTAGAAACTTCATTCGAGCCAAATTTTGACCGAAGTTTCCTGCTAGATTATGATTGACTAGTCATTTCAACCCGTGGAATCAGGCTTGATTGCTTTTGGATTCGAAAGGCAATCGTAATCATGCCTGTAATCAACTGGAACGAGCGGAGCACATAAAAAAAAAACATGAGTGAGTTCGCCTTAGGGTTTAGTTATTCTTTTGTTGACATAATCTTATGTTAGTCTTGGAGTGATGTCGAACATTGTGTCGCATGGAAAAGTGTTGCATGATGAAACAACTTTCTCGAACGATTACAATGAACTTGAACCTTGACTTTGGACTTTCATCGCGATTGCCGCTGGTGTAGTCGGGTGGTTATGCCTCTGTCGCTTGAAGAGGTACTTATACTTTCAACTGGTTGCTGATTACCATTTCCTCCGGTGTCCCCTCGTGACGCATCTTTCATGAAACTGCTGGCGAGATTTTATTTCCTTTCACGAGCGACGAAGAAAATTTCTATAGCCTTTGTAGATTTGTATTATTTTTTTCATCGATTCGAACCAAAGCGAAGGATTTATAAAGGTTTGTTCACTTCTGTTCACCCTTCTGACACTGTTGGCCATACTTGTATTGCAGTACAGAATAGCCCAAATGTACATGGTTACCAAGATGCAAGAGCAGCAAACATCAGGCACAGAGGGTGTCGAAATATTAGTAAATGAACCCTTCGAGAATGAAGAGTTCGGCAAAGGTCAATATACGTCAAAAATTTACCACTTGCAAAGGTATCAATATTTTCTCTGTGCCTTAGCCTCTAGAGGTGATTATTGGCAAATTTGATCACATTTGCTCCAGTCGGTTGAATTTGGAGATTAGTTGTTCGTAACAGCTGTGCCAGGATGTGACGCTCAAGAGATTACAATTTACATTGCTTCCGCTGGTCGTAATAGATAGGCAGTTCTTTGGTTAGATGGCCAGATCAAATCCTGGGATGTCACTTCAAGTTTACAATCATCTGAGACTTTTATTTACATATTGAAATAAAATTTGCAGTAAGGCTCCATCCTGGTTGACAGCTATAGCTCCAACAAACTCGTTGATCATCGAAGAGGAGGCCTGGAATGCGTATCCTAAGTGTAAAACAGGTAAGATAATAAAGATAACCTTAGAAAGAAATATCGACGGCTAGCACGTCAGTCGTGTTAACTTACATTCTTTTACATGAGGCCTTGCGGTTTTCTTTTCCGACTGATCAATAGAGTAGTCTTGTATGGACCAACGTTTGTGTGCGGTGTTAATTTGATAATGAAGGTACAAATTAATCGAATAGTTATGTTTATCGACTGTCTGTGCTGACATTATCTCTCTTTGTGTGATGTTGCCGTGTTCTTGTGCCGATCCCAACTTAAATGATACGTAGTTCTTAAGGTGAGACTTTTCATTCTTAGGACACATAGGTCTTTCTTTATGTTGATTATCACTTTCTTGTTTCACGTATCTAGTGGCATGGGTGGTATACGAACGTGTGTAGCACTTTGTTCACAAAATGCTTCTCTCGGCAGTAGGCACGGAGTTTAGCAGCTGAGTGCTTGTTGATCTGTGTTTTCGTGCATAGTACTATGATGTAAACTGATTATGTCTAACACATTTCGTTGTTTTCTCAGTGTCCATATTTTGCCAGGTTCAAGCTTACTATTGAAACAATCCACGTCGCTGATAGTGGACAATCGCAAAATGTGAGTCCACGACGGTAGTTTTTATCTACGCTTACTGTGCAATCAATGAGATGACAGTGACCCTGTGCTGAATAGAAAGATCATGGACCATATTTAGGAATGCCTATCCCTAGCAAGATTAACCAGTTTTAAGTATGTGTCGGAATTGCAAAAGATCCTGCTGACAGCATATATTCATCAATACTGAACGCGTTGCACTTCTGCAGGTCCATAATCTTTCCAGCGATGCTCTGAATAGTAGGAAGGTGGAGACTGTCGATATTGCATCCAACGTGCGGGATTATTGGAGTTATGTGATTGGGGGTCCTGCAATCGACCTCGAGACCTTTCAGTCCAGAAAGACTGGCCGAGGTTTATTATTACCTGGATGGCAGGTACGAAATATGAAATGTGATATGTGTGAAGTATGGCATTTGTCATGAACTATCAGGCTTCACTGGGAGAGAAGGTCGCTTGCATTTTTAAGATACAATTTTGATAGATTTGTTTGGCATGATCATACCAAGACCTGCCTAGCACCTATCCACTTTGCTGGGAACCGGATGCAAATTTTTCTCAATGCCTCCATAATTACCTGGCTTGCAAAACTTCAATCCAGATTGACATTTTTGAGTTAAACTTGATCCGGTTTTGTGCAGTCTAGAGCTAATCCAGTTATGACCGCGTACAAGTTGGTCACGGTAGATGCTCCTTACTGGGGGTTCGGGTATCGACTGGAGCAGCTTCTCTTGGGGGTACGTCTCGACGGAAGCTTTGAGTTTCCTATTCGAAATTCGTATCTTAGGATGACCTCGTATTCTTATTCCACGTGTCATTCTATCTGACTGGATGTAGTCTACGCTCAGACAAATCAAAAGGAAGCCTCTATTGTAGATATGGAATCAGCTGGTGGCATTTTACGCCTTTGTTTTTGAGTATTGCACGGGCTTTGTGTGCAGGGAGAAAGGGCACTCTTTGTAGAAAGCCACAAACGATGTTTTTCGTGGATAGATGAGTGGTATGGTCTCACATTTGAGGATGTGCGACTCATGGAGCTTCAAATGGATCAAGCATTGAATATGGTAAGTCACTTCATCCTTCAATCAGAAGGACAGTCTTCGTTCGTGAGATTCAGCTTACTTATGTTTCTTATACCTGTCTGTTGCTTTGCGCTTGGCAAGGCATCCAGCTCTGGTATGTCGCAATCTGATCATCAATCTTGCTGTTGTGTTCTTCTGCAGACTATGCATCAACAACATGGTGTGCCTCAGGTAGCGGGCTTGCTCCCTGATGTTAAGGGCAATGGCCTTAATACCTCAACAGGAACTGGAAATAGCAACGGTCTGTTAACTCAACAAGTCGATGAGAGAGAGCAGCAGATAGACCTGCAAAAGAATTGCTCTCAAGGGAAAATAGTGAGCGAAAAGATAGTGGACACAAACGTTCCGATGATGATATCATCCCCTTTTTAATGCGCCTAAAGTGCCATAAGTATATATTTCCTTAGTTATTAGTCCGTGATCAAATTGATCGTCCACTCTGTGCCATATCGAGCTTTTGAACACATGGATCAATTTACGCACTGAAAATAATATGGCCAATGTAGAGTATAATCAGCTCTGGCCATCTGGGTAGGTAAAGCACCTGTCATATTACCTTCCATTAGTGGGGAATCTGACACAAGGTATTCGCTCGAGTATCGCAATCCAACGTGAAGATGTAGTTTTTGTTAGAACCAGACTGATTGCAGGTTGTACAAATTTTTAGATTGTTGAAGTGGACCCTTGTTTCTGAGGGAGTTATGATGCTTCCTTATTTGAGGATTTAGGTATGGTATATTCAGGCACACTATTTGATCTGTCGGATCAAAGCAAGCTGTGAGATGATTTCTCATCATATTGATTACACTCGTGTACTGATACACGGGCTGTTCAGCCGATGTGTATTCTGCGGCCTGCGTGTAATTTCCTACTTTTGCTCCAGTACATCTTGACTCACTGATGTTCCATTGAGTTTTGAACCATGTTGAAACATGCGTTTCATGAGTGCTAACGCACGAACGCCCCATTATGCAGCACAAGTGGTATTCATGCTTTCCACACATCCTTTACGTCGTTGAATCAGGATACTCTTTTACCCAAAGTACCGTGCTTCATAAATGAAACAATTACAAATGTTACATCTGTGCCCTTGTCTTCGGCAGAGAGCGCGAATTCTGGAACGAAAAGGTACTTTTTGAACGCTTGTTGCAGCTATTTTCTCCTCTACTGTACTGATACCAATGGTTCATTGTAAGGTGATGACTACAGCGATCATCGGAAGGAACGCCACCCAAGTCGTAGTAAAGAATCTACAGTCGTACAGGAGTGGAGTCTGCCGGAACTCGTGATGCCGGTTTGCTTCCTACGACTGAAATTGAACTCGCAGACAGAAAAGCCGACCTCGTGCACACTGATTGCACCAGCCAGCCTGGTGAATTTCGGGATAGCGAGCTCGCAAGAGTTATTTAGCACCGACTGAGAGTTACAAATTTCGTGAGGCTAGAATTTCGCGCTGGGCCTTGAAATATCTTCCTGGTCTAAGAGTCGGCACGTATTTGGTCGGTGAGAGACGGCAAGCGGTTGACAGTCATCATTGCTTTGCGAATTCATTATGTCTTAACGTTCGTGGAGAGATTCTGTGCAAAATCTGCTGGAAGAAAGAGGTTTGGTGTAATTGTCAACGTACCCGCCGCTAGGCTTGGCCACGGTCCGGACCGGCGGTTAACCGGTCCGAAAAATCTTTTTTCTCTGGGAGTAGAATCGGAGCAGCGAGGTACCCAATTCGTGACTCAGTGTAAAAAATTCACGAGAAATATTCCATATTCTGCTGGAAGTGAATCTCAACTTGCTAGGCAACAAATACCTGAAAATTATTGAACCAAAGTACAACTCAGCTCGAGTCTCTGAAAGTCCAAGGGGGTTTCATTTGAATCGCGGCCCACCTCTTTCCCTCCGCCATCGCTCCCTAGACGCAAATCCCCTCGACCTCTTCCCATGGGCCACGTAGGGGTCCGGACCGATGGTTAAACATCGGGACCGGCAAAATCCCGGACCGATTAACCTGTCCGCACATTTTCCGGACTGGTTAGCCGTAAACCGGACCGTGGCCAAGCCTACCCGCCGCAATCTTGGTCCTCGAAGGATAGTACTTCCTCGTCTTGTGGGAGCAATGGGCTTTTTAACGGTGGATTGTCAATAATTCTCATAGACACAGAAACGGTAGATGTGGATATGGGACCCACTACGACATATATCACTTGCAAAGTGCCGTGTAAAAGTAATATGGTATCGGACAAGTAACTTTTAGTCTCCGATTTGTGTATTGGACATTATTCGATTGGATGTGGAGAGGGAAAACTTTCTTTTGTTTGAGGAGACCGCGCGTGTATGCTGATACACGCGCCGTCTGATTACGTCGTTGGGCAGTCAATTTGTGCTCGCCATACGAGGGGTTCGTGTATCGTGCTCTTTGGCTATAATTGTTGTACATAGAGATGCATACTTGGAATATATTTTCGGGATATGGAGGGGCCCAATTTACTCTCCATATACTATCAAACCGAATGTTGAATAGTGTTCAGTAAAGCAGGTCTACATTCTATTTGGCATTCTATTTTTAGATAACACATTTACAAATTCTTAAGTTTGACCAATGCCTAAATTAAAAAAGTGTGCACATAGAATGAACGCGTATCTTCGCTGACCCAGGTATCATTCTATACATATTATTTTTCTTCCCTCACATTGGGTCACATAGTTGACCATGAATCACAATGTACGGAAAGGATTTATCTTGCAAAATGTCTGTTCAACCTCAGCACTTCCTAGAGTTTGGATTGAAAATCAGTGGACGGGACGTCAAGTCCCATCCACTAATTTTCACGGAAGCCACTTAGGACTTGGTGTCCCAGGTCGTGTCCATGACTAGATTTGACCGAACCTGTCCATGACTAGTTTTGAACGAACCGAGAAGGAAGTCACGAAGAGTTCGCGCACCGAAAACACGAAGTACTGTAGCGTTTCCTTCTGTATAGTAAACTACGACAAGCACAATTCTATCCATCACATCGTAGTTAAGCAGCATTACAATAAAGCATCAAAGGAAGAGAAGATAAATTTTTTCAACAAGGCAAGATTGACCTCAATCTTGGAATAAGTCGATATGGACAGCGATGTCATCAACGTGGTCGTTGATAAGATCATCATGAACAAAATCATCGACAAACTGTTATTTTGTGCAAATGATGAGTCGGAAGCTTTATCATTGAAGATTATGAAGCTTTTCATACCAATTTCCAATCTCATGTTCTCATATCAAGTCTCTATTAAAAACGTGAAACTTTTTGAGGTCTCTTTCGATCATACTTTATTGAATATCTTTTTGTCAAACTGCTAGTGTTATCGATCAACACTTGACACTAGCTAGGGGTTTCTTTTGGTTACCTCCTAGATTGGAGTTGGATTGTTTGTATTGTTTTTTTCAGCCTTTTGACCCTTTGGATCTCACAGGTTTGAACTATTTAACATATACTATTTACACAAAGAAACCTTCAACAATGCCAAGCTTATTGACCTCAACAATCATCTTATCAGCAAATATGTTCGAATAGATGTTGCCATCAATCTGCAACGCATCTCCAATGCGTTAATATCTCAACAAGTTTGGACGATCTCTTATTGATGACAATTCTACTCATCGATTAGTTTCATATTTTGATATTCAAATTTATCTATGTGAAAATGGTCAATTGTACAACTTGCATTTGATTGCCGTACCATTATTTGATCAACACACCTTATTAAACATTGGTGCAATGATCCAATTCATTCTCGATGCACTACTTCCAAATTGGCGATGCAAAATTGATGCTTTTACTATCGAAGGCAAGAATACGATGATGGGCCGAGATTCCGATATTGTGATTCAAATCGACGAAGAGACCGAATTTGATGTAATGCGTATTTGATGCGCTCCTCATCAGGTCAAACTTGTCGTTAAGGAATGTTCTCATTTGATGCATGATGTATCATTTTATATGACTACCATAATTTCAACGTGCATCTATGCCGTCAACAGAATTTGCAGGTGGAAATGAAAAGCACATGCTCAAAATATACAAATTGATGAATTCACCTTGAGCATATATTATCATGGATGTTCCAACACTGCCGTTGTCTCATAATTTAGTCTGATGAGAAGAATCCTACATGTGCGTCGGACGACGGATAATGGATGATGGTGGTTGGGGTCCGATGTAACACTAGGATTTAGAGACAAACTCATTTGAAGATCAAAACACAAACTCTGAAGATGAAAATTACCAACAATGGTTGTATTCTTCCTTATATAGCTCATACCAATAAGTACAAGGAGGTAAGATTTCATCTCCATCATCCAATTCTCTCATAATGGATTGGTGACATGACAGATATAATGAGCACACGGATTACTGACATGTTGCTTCCAACTAGCACACTCAATCCTTACCTAACAAGAACATGGATGGATGATGTGTTGTTTTGAACTAACACCCTAACTAGCACGCAGATTGCAGACATGGCACTGTAGATATTCCAATATCATCTACTCTACTCAATCTTGAATAACCTCTATTTTAGTTATAACTCACTAAAGATGGTTACATCGGATCACTATTTTGGTTCTAACTCACTAAAGATGGTTACATCGGATCACTATTTTATCTCATCGTCACTTTGGTCATTGTGAAATCTCTGAATCTTATTTCTGTCAGAACAAAAAAAAGAAGCTCAAATATGCATTTGTGCGCCTGATGTTGTTAATGAATATTCAACTGTGGACTCTAATTTAGAATTTGAAAACTTGCGGCCTGAGCAATATGTCATTGTGGAGCGCTTTGGAATCACAATTGACAATGTGGAGCATCACATTCATAGTTAATGCTCAGGGATTTGTGCTCTCCGGCAAGGTTTAGACGTGGTTAATTGAACATAGATTTGATGTAGAAAGAGCTAGCTTTGTTTGGATTGAATCTAACAAACAAGATGAGGTGCGTCAAAGCCGAATGCAATCGCAATATCCTCATGATTGATGATCTCATCCCGCCGGTGATGCCGCTCGTGAACTTGAAACCTATGATTTTATCGATGATGTGCTTGATATTTATCAAGCACAATTGGCCAAGTTTTGTCATGTTGAAGAGATTGACTACGTAAAAATCGATCAACAAACATTATATAACATCTACCGATGTGAATCCCACTGCCAAACAATTATCAATAACTAGGATCACATCTCGTATTTCAACGAGGGATGAAATGTGTTGAGGACGGATTGTTTTGCTACATTGCAAAATTTTTTTGATGAATTGGCCAGCACTTTTGCCAATGTGACAAGTGTTGAACTAAATTTCAACATTTGAAATGTAAAAATTACCACTTTTGATAGAACATGATGAAGCTTACATTGCAAAACATTTTCCAAACGAAACAACGTAGTATAATGAAAATGAAGATTCATGATCCATCCTAGTGAGCGGATGACAAATAGACTAATGTGTTTGTTATGAAGTTGAATAAAATAAAGTTAAAAATACACTTATTACTACTTTTTAATCGTGTACCGATATTTGAAATTTTAGTATGCAGAATCTAATCTATATTAGTTTTTGAGTGATCTCCCGAGTCTTAGTAGATCTGCATTAGAATCAACATCAAGTCTAAATTCAATTTTGCCCAACAAGACTTCTATCATTTAGCTTTTTGTGATTTCAAGTTAAGTATGTTCTAGATTCTCTCTAGTTTCTTGCTTCAACAAATGCATACTTGTGTATGTTTGTTTGAACATGCATCATTTAACAATGAATGTAATATTTCAACTCAATCATGTATAGAAATTTCAAACTACAATGTGTTCATAACTTATGAGAAAATAAACATTAATATATCAAAGAAATTGAATTTCATCATATATCGTTTATGTATGCCGGATGAAAATCTTCATTGCATTTTAAAAATTATTTTGAACACACTAATGTATCTACATTGATCTATTCATCTTTGAATGTGCATAAGGGAGTAAAAGATCATTCAATTGCATCACATGAAAAATCATGCTATTTTTTTGTTGTATGAAAAAAATTACTAATTAATTACAATCACAAGTTAAATTTCCATAATTTAAAATAATAAAAGTCAATTTTTTTGCTGTAACATGAAAATTTTAGTATCATATAAACTTAGAGTTTTATATGTAAATCAAACACATGACATCATAAATATGACATGTTGCAATGAGTAAAAAATCATTGAACCATATTTCCAAAAAATGGATTGTGATTTTATTATAGAAATTTAGGGAAAAGTATTAAGTGATTCATGAACATTGAATAATATCAATTTGTGAGAATTAAAAAAATTAGTTCTTGAGATCTTGCTATTGATTAATATAGATGATAAAAAGTTTAATTTTTGGGATTTTGTCATATTTTTTATAAAGAGAATTTTTTTACTAGTGTATATTTCTAGTGTAAAAAAATGTAAAAAATTTCATATCAAAATTTAGTGAATGAGTTGTTGAAATAAATAAAGATCTCAAAAGTAAATTGAAGTATGAAACACAGACGGAATAGAAATGAAAAAGATGTGCATCAAGCATGTTCTGATGATATACAATCTTTAAAAACTTGACTTTTTATAACTAAAAATTATTAACATGTGAGTCACGATATCATAGTCAAGTAATTTCAAATATGATGCAAATTTTGATATAAATAATTTTTGGGAGCCGTTAGTCATCACTCACTTTTTACTATTCACCACTCACCTGCGCACTTTTCTCGCGCTCCGATTGGCTAGATGGTGACTAGCGGCTCCCTTTTATTAGTGCTTTCCATCCCTCCCTAACTGGGAGCCGCTAGCCTAACTTTATCACCTGCATGAAACCAGAATTCACTAGGTCCTATGAAGTCCCCGAGGAGCGGGAAGTCCGTCAAAGTGAGGTTCCGCCGATGTAGGCCGTTAAAGATAACCCTAAACTGTAAATTCAAACTTGCTTCAGGGTTCTTTAAAATTAGGGGTGAGTGATGAATAGCGAAAAGTGAGTGGTGACTAACGGCTCCCTTATTTTTATGTGATAATCAGCAATGGTGGCAAGTTTGTCAAAGTATTGACAATGTTGAAAATAATTTAACAATTGATATATTCAATCATTTTATAAAAAAATTTTATCTCAGCTATGATAAAAAGTTTCAAAACCATTTCATGAGTAATTCAACAATGAAGAGATTAGCTGGTCAGCACTTGGCAACAACACAAATTAGCAAGAACTGACATATAGAATGATTGTATCCACAATTCTTGATTTGATAATCACAACTATTCCACTAAGTAGGGAGTCCAATTTGAACAGTGAACATTGTGAGAGTATGATATGCTATAATTGAGATTTGCTGAATTAAATAAAACACATCTAGTTTTGTATTTTTGAATATTCTTGAAATTTCAAACAAATCAGATATTAATTTTGATACTCAAAAGCTAAAAAAATTTTGAAAAAACTATTTTTTTAAAGTTGAAAATTTATATTAAAAAAATCTTAATTAAAAATTTACTGATAATTAGTTTTTTAATTAAATAATTTAAATAAATAAAATTAACAATCATTATGATGATCGATCATTATCATTATGATTTTTTATGTCAAGTTTAACGTTCTCAAGTGAAAAATATTTTTACATTAGGTAGTATAAAAATTTCAAGCTAAAATTATGCTCATAACAATAATTTAGGAACTTTATTTAGATTAAATATTGATATCAACGTAGGAAAAAAATTATGCACAATGATGTTATATTTATAGTTTCACTTATGAAAATCGGATTTAACTTTGAATGTGCTAAAGAAATCATTTTAGTTTGGAGATTTAACAAAATCTGAAATATAAAAAACTATGGCAAATACAAGGCAAGTATGTTAAAAGTCACCTTCCATATTCATTTCATTTCAAAGATTGTGAGTTTTCATTTAGCTACTCATTATAACCTATTATCAGCCCTTTTTAAATTTAAAGTTTTATTGATATACATGATAATCTCATAATAGATTATCAACATTGAACATAATATTGCTTCATGGCAATACAATGAAAAAGTCGATATTTTTATGTATTTCATAAGGCTTGAAATTACATTTGTTACGGCCAACACTAGCATATAAATGATCAATTCACAAAAGATATATGTGAAATGAATTTTACAAATAATTTAAGGATATTTTAATCTTATGTTTATGCAAAAATATATAGTGACACATCATAAATTGACTATGCAGATGTTGATACTATTTGGAAGAAGTAAAAACAAAAATTAGATTTTTTTTTTAAATAATAGATAGATTGTATATTTATACTGTGAAAATGTTTAGGTCACTACATAAATTAAACTAAGTATGTAGTGGCAGCCAAGATAATGAAGAAAATATTTTGGGCCAATAAGCTTGTTACAAAGTTGAGATTATTATGACATTGTGAATGTTCGCAATAAGAAAAACAATCAGAATGTTTTACATCTAGCTATGAATTATATCATGGTCATTGATGCAAAACATATCAACATCATGTCTATTGTTTTCAGATGAGCTGTTTGTAATAAATTGATATTGATTTAATGCTTGAACCAGTCATGTTTGATGTTAAAATCAATCTCGTAAATGTCTATATGAAATGAATATTTTACATAATTATGCAAGACATTCTGCCACATTGCAACTTTTTCTTATAGATATAACTTCTCAATCATATTATTTTATGTAGTATTTTGTTTTATCTTCTTTTATATACAATTTAATTATAACTGATTTTGATTTATAGAGCAACATATGCTAGTGTAGTTTTTAAACTGTTTGTTGAAAAATTAGATTGGTAATACAGATTATTTTAAAAACGAGTAATAAATTTTAACTCAACTATTTCTTTACTCTAATTGGTTTGATTATCTTAACTAGTAGAGGATCAAAAGTGCTCTAATATAAATATTAGGATTTTAATAATAACTGACTTCAGTGGGCCGTATACTTATTGAAGCAAAACTTATGTTTTTGGGAATGCTTGTCATTGTGATTTTTGAATTTGAAGTTTAAATTTTTGTCCCCAACACAAGATTTGATCTTTAGACTCCAAGCAAATCAATAGAAAAAAATAAAGGTAACTTTAATCCAATTCAGAAACCAGAAGACTCCCAAGCTAATCAAAGATGATACTTTGATTCAATCCCCAAGGGCCATGAAAGAGAAAGAAGAACTTATGCTTTGTGATGCAATTGTCACATAAGTTGAACCATTGATTATAATAGCCATCACCATAACGACCATATTGTATGCATGGTTGAAATCCAGGTGACCAGCTTTCTAGACCAGTGTGCTTGATTTTATCAAACCTACTTGTTTCACACAAATCACATGAGCGTAAGAGACATAAGAACGCGTTGGAAGATTCAGCTGTCATATCTAATTTCGCCTAGGGGTAAGGTTATTCTTGCCGGCAATGGCTTTAGCTTTATACGAATTCTATGTGGTCGCGTTGTGAAATTTGACTTCATACGTACCGTATGTGAGCTTACCTTCCTTCTTGTCCTTGGACACCGTTAAGATACTCGCAGAAATAAAAGGAAGATAGCACGAAACACTGGCCATGCCGTTTAGCCTTTGCTGCTAGGACTCCTGATATTTGATCCCAGAAAACATATTCATAACAAAATGAACATACGATCTAGAAACTAGGATACAGTCACCGTGTACAAAGGCCGTTTCCCTTTGAGATCGTGATATCACCTTCCTCGAGTTCTCATCAATCATTTGCACTGATTGGAAATGAGAAATGCAAAAATGGAAAGATAATACCCATCTCCTGTACCCTCCCGTCGTGATCATGCTGGTATTTGTACAGGGCATTAATCCTCCGAATATTAGTCAATTCGAGTTAACAAGGAGCGAAAAACTTAAGCATACCAAACACAAAAATTAGTCAGATGTGAGGAAGCGTAATTCCTTCCGCATTAACAGGCACACAAGACTGCAGAAACGAGTTTGAATAAATGGAAAGATATTCTGTACAGAGAGCAGATTGTGCGAGGACAAGCTGGCTCCAGTTATGCCCTGACATGCACATACCAATATCTGGAGCTCGAAAATTATTCTAATGGCTGATAATGGAGATTTCAACACAAAACTGCATAACGTAAGTGACCACAAGACAGTCATGATTACTACGGGAGAACTGTGACATAGGAAGGAATCGATCTATTTGTTAAAAAGTATACGGAATATAGAGAAAACGTCACAGCCGCAAAGACAGTTTGTTCATAGTGTTCACGTGTTTGATCTGATTTCGATCAGATCAAACAGATCACATGCCATTGAAAACACACATTCGGGATCAACCAAGGAAAATGGTAGGATGTAAACTAAGACTAAGATGTAAAACATGACAATTAAGTATATTAAGTGGGAAGGATGAAGAGGATGTGACAAATTTATTTACAACAATTTCGTTCGACCTGACAGTTCCCCAGAGTTCCTGCCACCAATATAAAACTCGTGAACCGAATCCTTTCCTGAATCAGACGAAACTGAAGAATGAACAGCAAGTAATAAAATACAGGAAAACTTACCTGGCGGCTTTATGATCCTGAGACGGAACGCGTGAATAGCATTCTCAGAAATAAGACGTCTAACAGGCAAGCTTGGAACATGCTTCAGAGGGCAACAAGCACACACAAACAGCTATTAAAAATATATTTAGAAAAATGTGGCAGAGTTACACATCAAAGAATGGACAGTTTGAGAAGAATCGCTGGAAAGAAATCTCATGAATGACTCATATCCAGTCAAGCACATCCCCAACTATAAACTGTGTCAATCAGTATGATAGATAATAAGAGCAGATCTTACAGCCTACGACATTCGTTGCACCAGACTCACAATGTAACCCACTTTTTTAAAAAGATAGGAAATAAACGAGCTTTCTGGAAAGAAGGACTGTGCAAATTGGAGGAATGGGCAATGGAAGCAGGCTCTGGTTGATAGCTTAAGTGTATGCTATTACAGCTCAACTACTGTGGTGTTGCTGACTGAAAACACTCCACCTTGCCTTGCATCGACGTGATATCGTTTCAGAGTTGCAGAAATAATTGTAATAACAAACTACGCCGAGGCTTATGCTGCGCAGCACTTCCATTCCAAGCGAGAACGTCCACTGCTCTTCTCGAAGAGTAAGGCTAAGATCGTAGGCATGTCGACACTGTCACTAGCAGAATATGAGAAGGAGATTCAGAAGCATGTAACAAATAGGGAGATTCAGTTCGTAGACCAAAGCCAACCTTACTGCAATTCAAAACGAGACCATCGGGCTCTATCGACAAAAAAAAAAAATCCCAGTAGAGCAATAACATGATCTACAAGCCTAAGTGCACCGTCCCAAGGACCAAAACATTGTCATATTCTATCAACGATACTCATACACCCATTTCATTCCATAAATGCTTTGAATGAAAAACGCATTATGACCTGAAAAACGCATTATGACCGGAAAAATTGTCTCCACCCTCAGCTCGAGCTACTCATGCTTCACGATGTAGAAACAAAGAAAATTTCGTTATTTGGCATCGCGTCGTGGGCCATACTCAATGTTTCAGCAGGCTCTTCCAATATGGACCGAGATCAGTCAATAAATCCAGTGAATCTAATAAGCGGAACTGGAGCTTACCATCACATGAACTTCATGACTTTCTACTCTGGCGACAACATTCCTCTCAGGTGACACTTCAACCCTAGGAATCTATTTTGAAACCAATTTTTACGATCAATCATCATGTCATTTCCAATCTGCCTTTTGTTCTAGACAACTCCAGCCCCTTCTAGACTCGAGGATTCCAACCCCGTGCCTTCCCGAGTGGGAAAACAAACCGTTTTTCCGAACGAGACCAGTTATAACACGATTCAAAAAAACGCAAAAGCTACCTCCGGCGCCCACTCCAAAGTGTTCACGAGCTCGTCAGTGGCCGCTCTTGGACCCATGTCCATGTCCACCGTCATGACCAGCTCCATGTCCGTGACCGTGACCGTGACCGTTCCAAGGGTGCCGCCACCCCATCAACACAGCTCCATCATTCTTCGCCCTGTACATGATCCACAGCCACATCACAGCGCACAATCCCTGGCCTGTCCTCGTTTGCCAAGCCTTGGGTGCGTGCAAGGTTAGATCGGCAAACTTCTGACCGTGTCCGCCTGCCATCGCTGCTCTCCGAATTCCGATTCACTTCGGTGAATCAGCAGCAACGCTCCGTGAGTGATAGATCGACCGACCAATTCGCCTGGTGCCAATTCCGCAGAACGACGACACGGGTCAGAAGAGCATCAATCAAAATGCCTTTAAGCCACCAATCGGAAGTTCCTTCTCCCAGCGTCTAGAGGATTGCAGCAAGTGAATCTGATGCTGGGCAGAATTGCTATGCTCCAACTCACCGAGAACGAATTGCTCCTCGTGCCGTTACTAGATCTCCAGACTCGAGCGCCTGAAATGACTGCCCTGTCTCATATTCGGAGATTCGGCACCCTTGAAACATGGACGGGTTTTCGACGCTAACTTATCAAGCTACGGTCGTGTACAAGACTATAGTTGCCCTACTTTCTTTTTACTTTATTTATATAGTCCTATATTTCTATTCCAAAGTTAACCTTACAACAAATCATATAAGTGTTGCTCTGTTTGTCTACTTGTGACTCAATATGTTTGTAGAAGATACATATTTCAAATTTTAGAATAATGTACTGAATAGATTTATAAGTGTATACTCTTAATGAAATTAAAATTTATTTAAAATATAAATTAAAGTACACACTTAAAGCATAAGGCTTGAAATAAAAACTCATAATTCTAAAAATATGATACATATAAAAGACTCTATCAACGGAACATTCTCTTAAATGCTCTGAATGTATCCCATACAATATACACACATCTCGTAACAAATTCAAAATCTTATACTCTCTTCTTATAATTCACGAATCTATGTATGAAGATTTATGCAAGGAGTTTGGGGCCGGTCAGATAAATCCAAGTTCCGCTCTTGGTTTGGTTGATTTTACAGCAGAGTTTCAATGCATGCGATTTTTATGCAGTCCAAGTTTACAGAGTTTAATCTGTCTCTCGACATGTTTCAAGCAAATGGTTTACTAGCGGATACTGACGAGGACGCTGCTAAGGTTACGAAGCCCGTGAAGATGGTTAAGTTGGAGTCTCAAGACTTAATGATGCTGGATGCAGATGAGGTGCAATGAGGAAGCGTACGTTCTCCTCACTCCTCAGGGTACTTTGTACTTTGCTTCGAGCTCTTCGGTTACGTCCGTCTACATATATCACTCGATCCGGGAGTCCATGAAACTCTTAGCTCTAGCCACGATCGAGAGCTGGATGATTGAACTTCTCTCATTCCACTTTAGATCAATATATATATTGTGTAGCCTTCATGAAAATGTATTATTCTCATTCTTTTTCATTTACTTCTAGGTATTGCTATCTATATACATGAATTTATTAACAAAACTTAATACATCGATTAACACTCATTTTTTGTTTAGTGTAACACATTGAAATATTAACCTCCATGTACTTGTATATATTTTAATTATTTATTCTCATTTTATTCTAATAATTCAGATTAACAAAATATTATGGGTTGCATAATATATCTTTTATATTATTGAAGCTAAAAGAAACGTTTCACTAATTTTTTTAATCCATGTCCAATCCTTGATGAGGTATTACCTTGAATTTTAGTGTCTACTTGGCACCACAAATTATTTCAAAACTGTTAGGGAACTAACTAATTGAAACATGTTATACTCCAATCAAATTTGGACTTTCATGCAGAGCTAGAAGTGAGTATTATTCCAGCGCTGAACATCAGTAAATCGGCATCATTGCTACATGAAGGACCAAAAAAAAACACAATCTGATTTGAATCAAGAAACGGAAAAATATTCATATTACCTCACTTTGATGTGAAACTCACAATAGTTAGAGAAAGAGCCCAACTCAAAAAGTATCAAGTGGTGGTAATAATCGTATGTTTGATGTAATGGATATGCTCTGGATTTGCCTATACGATAAATCCACTTCATCCTTTGATGTCCGAAAACCATCCTCACAACGTCCTTGCGAAACCATGATCCTGATTTCATGGGTACGAAATATGTCAATTGCATTCTCTTAATGATTTTCTACTGTAATATAACACTCAAAATTTGTAATCGAGAGTTTCTTCTGGGACCGAGGTTAAGGCACTTATTATCAGTCGCGTCTAGCCCAGAATTTGACAGCGATGGCTAAACAAAAGCATTCAATTCCCGCACATATAGTCTTAGGGTTGCACCCGTCAATACGGAAATTCGAATTTGCGAAACCCAGAAATCAATTCAATCAATATGTGCTTATCGCTAACTATTTGCCGACTACGCCCACCGGTTTCAATACTTTCGCCAATCCTTCGGTTTTCGAAAGAGACCTGACCCTTCATGCAGCCCCTGGAGACTTCCACTCCGTGCAGATCTGCTCTTTCATTTGGCCGATGCAGCAATCGACGGGAATCGTTTCACATTGTCAACAGTAGATCTCAGTTCCGAGGAAAGAACTCCCGGGGGAGAATGCCAAAAAAATTTGGACCATTTCTCGATTTGTGCGTGTCATCCTTGCGCAGGGGCCATGCTAATCTTCTCTGTATCGTTCCAATTTTATCGGATGTCCCCGAAGGGACGAGAGGGGGGCCGCAGCAGCTGAGTATATACAACAATTCTAAAATGTTACTAAGCGTATGGTTTCAATACTGTTTTGAAGCCACGTTTCTCGACGTAGGTCATTCTTTCGATTGTGCACTGTTCCAAGAAGCCAATTCCTTAACCGCCCGGTAGTTTACGTCCCTAGGCTTTGAAGATTGTTTTTGGTGTGGCCATTATATGTGGCGACATGTTCCTTCTCCTCAACCCCATATTATGCAGTTTCATATACTGCTTCTGTAGACTACGTAATCATGTACATCTAGCTGGACTCACATATACACATTGTTTTCCTTTGACAAGACTTTTGGGAAAAATCCTACCATATATGTATATATATACACAACCTATGAAGAACTTGAATGAAGAGTTTATTTTGTACCATTCATTCATGATTGTTTCAAAATGATTTTGGAAACATGAATTAGAATACTTTTCAAGTTCAAAGATTTTAATACTTTTATAGAAATTAAACTCTTCAATGTATGAAGCAACTCAGATAAGATAAGTGAAATGAATGAACTCATCATTTAGCAAATAATGGTATGGCAAGTGAACACAACCTTCATGCTCAATACATCGTTGGATAGGATAAAATAATGTTGTAAGAAAAATTCAGATTGGACATAATCTATTGAGTGTGATTTGACTAATAAACATGAGTCCAACAAGAATAGTCTCAAATAAGAAGACACTTGAATCAATCAAATACACGAACAAAATTTGGTAATGCGTGTGTTTCACGAAACTGATTGCTTTCATCATATGCATAATCTGGACAGATAGAGAAAAACACTAGATGGTAATTCACAAAAAACATCACTTGATCTGGTAGTTCTATGTTGTGAACTTTTTCATGAGTACATTATCTAACAAGCCATGCATGTGGCGGCTCCTATATATGGTCAATAAAAATAACCAACAAGAACTGCGCATTTTGTTAACACATCAAAGTATGAGTACTGTATTCGACGGGGCACTTGTAGATCATAGAGCCTGCATACATAATGATCATAGCGTTTTCAACTGAAATTTTTCTAGATGTTGAAATAATTCAACTCTAGTAATGAAAAAATAGCTCACAAAATTTGATGAGATACAAACATGGAAGATGATTGAACTCATAAAGATGAAGACAAGCCACTGAATGCATATAGACGTAGTAAATGAAGACTCTCTCACATGATAGAATCATGAGTAGCCATATCACACATGGCAAATTTGTGAATCAAAATGACTTAACATATGTATAGGATTGATTGAGAGGAGCTAGTTTTCCAGTTTACGATGATTTCAACTCTACTCATTATCTGGGAAATTTCTGTACAACAACATTTGAAACATATTCGAAATGGATTTAAATAAAACTTTTTTGATTGAATGACCATTCATCAAATGACCATTCAACAAATACATTCATCTTAATATATGCATTCCAGAAATCATATTCGACTATTTCGTTTTCAATTGGTTCTTTCTCAGCCGAAAATTGCATCACTGATATGATACGAAAAGGTATATGATCAAATCGAGATCTTGCAACTTCATTTATGTTGGGTAAAATGATTTGAAGATCATCGTAGATTATTAGATAATCCAAGTAGCAAAATACAAGTTGTAGAAAGAATTGGAGAGGCTTGGTGCATTTATTATTGAATTGGCGCTGTTGAAAAAATATTGTCAGATGTTGCGAATACAGTGTGCACCAGATAAATCAGTGTAACTTGGAAACACAACATTATTGATCATTCTTAATCTATCTGAAACAAAATGCCAAACATGTTCCAAGTTCAAATGATGTATTGGCAGATATTTTGAACATATTTTGCCATTTGACTTAAAGTTTAATGTATGTGTTAACCACAAGGTATAAATTTGAGCTATTCTATTGAGGATGTAATTAAATTCGTGAAAAATCGTATGAAATATCACCTTAATGTTACGAAAAGGTATCTTGATATTATGAAGAAGATATTTAGATGTGGAATGTAGCTTAATGTCCTTCTGAGTTTAGTTTGAACTTCACTCCATAAATTATACTGATGTGATATCTGTATGATTTTTCATCCTAGATTGTGTTACTTGTTTAGATGATATTCATTCCATGTTGAACTACGTATCCACTTTGAAAGCTACCTATATGTTTCGCATCCAATAAGCATCATACTCTGGCTTTTTCATATACTTAAAGCCAAGCATGATGGAGTGAAATGGTTGGGGTAGGATATATATTGATCACTGAGTATCTCAGTTATTCGAAACAAAAGAAAACAAAAATCATTACTATTTTTTTGGCCAGAATCATGTGTATCGTACTAGAAAGAAGCTTGCTGAGATGCACATTCCACTTCTTTGAGAAGATGATCCTTGGAAAAGAAAGTAGTTTCAAGAATTTGAACATGTCTACTGAGATGGTAGGATTTTTCCCAAAAGTCTTGTCAAAGGAAAACAATGTGTATATGTGAGTCCAGCTAGATGTACATGATTACGTAGTCTACAGAAGCAGTATATGAAACTGCATAATATGGGGTTGAGGAGAAGGAACATGTCGCCACATATAATGGCCACACCAAAAACAATCTTCAAAGCCTAGGGACGTAAACTACCGGGCGGTTAAGGAATTGGCTTCTTGGAACAGTGCACAATCGAAAGAATGACCTACGTCGAGAAACGTGGCTTCAAAACAGTATTGAAACCATACGCTTAGTAACATTTTAGAATTGTTGTATATACTCAGCTGCTGCGGCCCCCCTCTCGTCCCTTCGGGGACATCCGATAAAATTGGAACGATACAGAGAAGATTAGCATGGCCCCTGCGCAAGGATGACACGCACAAATCGAGAAATGGTCCAAATTTTTTTGGCATTCTCCCCCGGGAGTTCTTTCCTCGGAACTGAGATCTACTGTTGACAATGTGAAACGATTCCCGTCGATTGCTGCATCGGCCAAATGAAAGAGCAGATCTGCACGGAGTGGAAGTCTCCAGGGGCTGCATGAAGGGTCAGGTCTCTTTCGAAAACCGAAGGATTGGCGAAAGTATTGAAACCGGTGGGCGTAGTCGGCAAATAGTTAGCGATAAGCACATATTGATTGAATTGATTTCTGGGTTTCGCAAATTCGAATTTCCGTATTGACGGGTGCAACCCTAAGACTATATGTGCGGGAACTCCACAGCGGAGGCTGTGAAGTTTTTATCTATGGTGGTTTATTTTGCGTTATAGAATTTTCTCGCTGGCCGATTGAGGTATTCTTGCTATCGCACAAAGTTGTCATTGCCGATCAAAATATCATGTAGCTGGTAAATAAAATACTAAGTGAACGGCTGTCTTGTGATACTTAGCGATTCTTATCTCACATATGTTCTGTCAAACTTTCAGATAGTGTTGAATCTAAAGGCGTCTATGCATCAAATCTTGCTACTCTAAAACATTATATCCAAGTACAAAAACTTTTGTTATACAAATCACTCCATCTCATGCTCTTCGACACAAAAGTCAAGCATGATAATATCAATAATGCATCATCATTCTAAGATCATTAAAACTTGTTCTCTTATCAACGGAAAGACTCTCCAACATAGAAGTCAAGCAAGATACAATCAATAATTACATGATCATGCTCAAATTGTTAAAACTCGCTTTTGTATCAACAAAAAGTATCTCAAACATAAAAGTCAAGCAAGATATAATCAATAATACATCATCATCTTAAGATGATTATAACTCGCTCTCTTGCCAATAGAAGTACTCTCCAACATAAAAGTCAAGCAAGATACACTCTATAATTACATGATCATGTTGAGATTACTAAAAACCACTCTTGTATCAACAAAAAGTATCTCCAACTCAAAAGTCAAGCAAGATACGATCAATAATTACATCAACATGCTAGGATATTTAAAACTTGCTCGTTTATCAACCAAAATACTTTCCAACATAGAAGTCAAGCAAAATACGATTGATAATACATCATCATGCTTTAAAATTGACTCTCTTTCAACTAATTATTTGAAACAATGAATTTTTGATAATTAACAATTTCAATGTAATTCATTGTCTACAACTATTAACCTCAGTCTTCACAATTGGTCTGCAACTTAATCAATTCCAAATTTTGTACTTTTAACTATTTTTTATATTGAATGTGATAATAAACAAAAAAACCATTAACAATGACAAAAAAAATAACAAAGCATACAAGTTAAACAAATCAATTTAGGATTAATTGAATTTAAGTACAAGAATTGAGTTATTACAAGCATTAAATTTAACATCTGCTTATACAATGTGTTAAAATATGAAGTTATAAAAATTTTATTTTACTTCAAGCAAAAAAAAAAAGGAATTTTTTTTTTATTTACAATTTTATTATAATTGCAATGTGGTTATTGAATTTTCACTAGTTATCAAATCTTTGTAAGTGAAATTAATAGCTAGATTTTGTTGTTTACAACAACAAAAATTGCAAAGTTTTCATCATGATTTATATCAAATATCAATCAACCTATAGACTATATATGAATACATAACAAGTACATGCTCAAAGTTTCATTACTTTATGTTCTGAGCATAAGAAAAAAAATTGATTTTTAATTTATAGAACAAAATTGCAAAAAATCTATGAAAACTATAATTTGTTGAAAAAAAATTCAATCTTGATCTACAAATATTTTCAAGAAATGTGTTTGTCTCACAACCTTGTTGAAAATATCATAATTGATGAGAGTAGATTGTATTTGAAAACTTGATAGTTTGATAAGATTTTATAATTAACATCAAAAATATCAAATATAAGATTCATTACAATTGAAAAATCCATTTAAAAAAAACAAGAAAAGAAAAAAATTGTTGAGATGATTGCAAATGACAAATTCAAATCCTTATACTGAAGATATGATATTTATTACATTAAGCAGAACTCGCAAAAAGAATATTTTTTAAATGCATAAAATGGGTTTTGTTTGATTTATTAATATAGAAGAGTAAGAATAAAAAAACTATGTGAATACTTCCATAATTATAGTTACGTGAGAAAATAATATCAAATAGTATTATAATAGACAAGATACTTATAAAGAGTTTAATTAGATATTTATAGACGTGTCATCAAAACATGTGGATGAAAAATCTATTTTTTAATAAAGGTTCAAAATTTTCTATATCAAAGTTTTAAGTAAGTACATTTGAAATTGATCAAAGTATTGTGACATATCTTTGAAGCTAAAAAAATTAGAACTGAATTTAGACCTATCAAATACTATCGCATTGAAATGAATTATCTTGTTGTGAATTCAGGGAATAATAATAAGAATTTTTTAAAAGTAATTTTAATAATTTATCACTTGAGTTTCATTTTTAAAATTCATGAATCTTTATCACAAACATTTTTTATTGCAGTGAAGAATAACAACTAAAGTAAAATGATGAATCGTGAATTTGTGTTAAATACATGTAATTCTTTCAGCTATTTATTTATTCATGCAGAACATTTTGAACTCCAAGACAAAAAATTCATGGAAAAAAAATCTAAAATTATATCTTGATTGTAAAAAATAAAAAATAAAAACTAAAAATTATACTTTTTGAAAAATATTTTAAAGTTGAAATCAATCTCATAAAAGCTTTTGGTTAAAAATATATGAATATTGCTAAAAAATGTAATAAATCACCAAAATATATTTTATGTAATAGAAATTAATATTTTTAAAATAAAATATTTCAATTTAAATTACCTAAATAATTCTCTATCAAATTCAAAGTATTAAAATGAAAAAAAAACTTATTAAAGGTTTCATAAAGGAAAAATATAATAAGAATCTTCACAATGGGAGTCAAATTTTTATTTATATATAGAAATAAAATTTTCAAATTGAAAAAGTGTAAGAGCATGAGAATATTAATAAAAATTTACATTTATCATCAAATATGGATTGAAAGAATCATAAATGCTTAGACAAATTTCTAAACGTTGAATTTTTGTTTGAAAGCAATTTTCAGTGAGCAAGTTCAAGTTTATGAAGCTTTTTATGAATGAGAATTTTTGTAAAATAGATGGGTTTACAAATTGATCAGATTCATGATCAGAAAATCAAACCCAAAAATATATTTAATTGATATTAAAATTAATTATAATTTTCTATGCTTTAAAATAATTTTTATGTGTTATTTTAAATAAAAAATATCTTGTTTTGATTTTTCTTGATAATATTCATACAATGATTCTTATGAGCAAGTTATATATAATTATTTTTTTAAAGCAAGAATTAAATATTTTGCACATTGAATAAAATATTTAGTTCAAAAGTGTTTCTAAAAAAATTAAGGTAGTGGCTAGTTCTCCTTCACTTTGGCTAATTAGCACTCACCCTACTATACTCTTGTCTGTGATTGGTCGATGCAGATTATAGCTTTCATGGGATGGATCGTCGCTACTTCTAAAACAGTGTGTTCTTCGTGAGTTGGCGGCGTTTTTTTCTTTCCGCTCTGCGTCAAAGTCACCTCCGTGATAGACGCCACGTCAAAGCCTTTGTGGGAAGACATGGTATCATGAGGTTCTATGAAACCAAAGTGATTAGAAGCGGGGCAAGCTCCAAACAAGACACCAAACGGAAAGAATGGAATGCCTCTTCATTGGTAAGGAATTATTAATGCTCGGTGACTGTGACTATCATGCATGTCAAAGCACACTAATAATCTTCTCTTTGTGTACATGTTATCTCCGTTCAATCAAATTTATTTCAACAAAATATCTTTGATGGTTCCTCATTCGTCTCGCACTCGATCAAGATCCCTACATCTGTCCGATTATTTGTGAGTTCGGACTACGTCTTCCCAACCATTCAAAAGCACTTGCTGACCTTCAAAAGCTCGGTATATTCCATTTGAATATACGCTTGCTGCAGTTACGGGACATACATTCTGAACCTTTCCGAGAATTGAGCCAAGGAGGCAGGCTTTGACGTGGCAGGCGTGGTGTCTGCCACGAAGGTGGCTTTGACGTAGAGTAGAAAGAAAGAAACTCTGCCAACTCACGAATAACATCCTATTTTAAAAAGTAAGGGAACCCACCCCATGAAAGCTATAACCCTGCATCAACTAATCACGGTAGAAAGAATAGTAGGACATGAGCTAATTAGCCAAAAGTGAGATTGAATAGTAGCTTCCAAAATTAATTAAGCAATTTGATAATTTAATGATTTCACACAAATTCAAGTGAAGTGTATATGATACTTATGTATATATGAAAAAAAATGATTCATTTAATTTTTAACTTTTTTTTAAATTTTGATTGTTTAACATACATATCTTATAGATTAGTAATAAATTTTATGTTGAGAAGTTTAAAATTTTGAATATTAAATTAAATTAGTAAAAAAATTTGACAATAGAGTTTCAAAAGTTTTAAGTTATGAATATTATGACTATTCCAAATCAAATATTCAAGAAACATTTTTGAAAGCTTTTATATGAAAAGCTGCACATCCATCAATATTTTCAATATTGATGAAATTGCAACAATTCAACATCATGTATTAGTTTTCATGTGAGCTTTAATTGATAGAAGGATTGAAAAAATTAATACTGAATATTATTCAATTTTTTGATGATATTTTCAATTTGGTTACTGAAATTTTTTTGTTAGGACATCATGTCACATAGCAAGTGTTGCATGTGAATTTAAATAAAAGAACTGAGAAATTATGTTATTTCTAGATATGATTCGTCATGTTTTGAATATGGCTTTATTTTAGTTCAGATTAGTTTTTAGTGTTAACTTTGTTTGATTTGTTTCAAGATTTTTGTAGTATCTTCATGAAGTAAATAAAAGTTACAGACCTCAAGACATAAGTCAAAACAGACATGGTTTGAAAGTAACTCAGATTTTGATAAACTATAAATTATTTGACTAAGATAGATAATATTAGATTTTCTATTATTATATATGAGTTGGAAGAATATCTATGTAACACAAATTAGTATAATCAATAAATGAATTTATGTGTTTCATAAACATAATTTTGCTGAGATGAACCACATAATTTTGTTCTGTAACAGATGAAAATGCTTGTCATCATGTATTAATACAATAAATATTGACTTCTCAACTACGTTTATAAAAGTTGTTGATATTTCATGTTATTTACATATTTCATAACAGACATCCATAAATATAAAATAATGGAAATTACTGTTTTATTTTTTCTCAACATTGTTTTCTAAAAATCTAAATAAATCAGGCTTTAAATGCTTGCCAAGACATAATCATATTATGTGTGAATGTATGTACTTGATTAATTTTAGATGATTAAGTTGAACTAGCAACATCATGAATCATGTAAAAAATTAAGATCTGAATATTAATAACTAATAAGAAGAAATTACTTCGAAAGAATAATATCATAGCATTTAATATATCCGATTTTCTATATTATTATTTCAAAGAATATTTTCATTTACATTTCTGCAGGTACATTTTGCTTCATTGAGATAATATAATTAGTTTCTTTAAGTTTTGAAGAAAAGATTGTAATACTGTACATGTTTCTCATAGGAATACAGTACCCTGTGTACCTAACCCTTTTGAAGATGACTGATCCTGGTTTCATCATTGTACACTAAACTCGATGGGTCTTCCTTCCCTTTTTTTCTAATATCTTTCTCATCCTATTTTGGTTCATTTGGAAGCAAGTTCATGAATGTAGATCAGCACGCACAAGAGGCAATTCTCAAGTTTTCTATCTATCGTCTTCTAGAGACCCAAGGACTACGTGAAAGAATATAACCAGGAAAGGGCTACTTGGGCTCGTCAGAGTCTAAAACGTCAGTGAGTTATTTCAACAACTGTGAATGGCACTAGTGGACAGTGAGGTAGTAGTGAGTTTAGAAAAGCTGAGTTATACCCGAAGCAGGTGCAGCGGGACGTTGCGGCGAAAGTGCACTACCTGTGACGGTAGAAAGCTGCTGCATGCAGCAAAACTCTCGCGTCTCACTCCACTTCCCTTAACTCTCTCTTCCTCCCACAAACAACCGCACGTACTCGATATAAAGATCGATTGCAATATGCCGATGTGGAGAACATGAGAGCGCTTAGTCCTCTCCTCTTTAGATTGCGATCTGATCTGACGAGTACTTTCCAATTGGAAAAAACAGGGCCAAGATTAGACATTCATTGAGATTTTCATTTTTGAAGAACACGAGACACTCAATTTTATATCTTTTCATTTCCATAAACCCATATCATATTATGCAAAGTTGAAACCAGACCCATGACACAGAACTAATCTTAATCTTACCCCGTTGAGAATTATATTGATCTTGACAAATAATTCATATTTGAGAGAATTCATACATCTGATCTGAAATTTTGACATTAATTTAGCCAAGAAAATGGTTTATTTGTATAAGACTGTTTGTTTATGTATAATATACAACTTTGTATCTAATAATATTTCACTTTAGATCACTCTCGCTTTTCTGTTCTCATGACCGGATTTTTAGTACTGCCTACATCTGAACACTAGAACTATTGAACAGAAGGTTCACTTCGATGGTTCCTTCTGTAAAACTTTAAAAAGATGCAATCGGGAATCTGAACTAGATGAGAGTGCATGTTCCGAATACTGTCATCTCCCTCGTAGTCAATGTACGGTAGCCTTGTGAAGGGGAGAGTCTTCCAGTTTGTGCACCAGGTCACGAAGAAAAATATCCGATCATTGGGATGGTTGGGAAATTACAGGTTAGGAACCATTATGAATGAGGAGACCAATATGAGAACAACTTATTTCACTATACATAAAATCAGTGAAGCTCTTGAATCTATAGAATATTCACATCCCACTCTATGTAATCAAACCAAGAATTTATTAACTACATTTCATTGGTGTTCTAATAATACTCTAATCTTTGTGCAAGCTAATCCAGGAATAAAGTGAATCAAAATTAGTATGTTTTAATGTTACACAATAATAAGCCATCAATTCAATGCAATTATTTTGAATGTGGGTATGAAAACAATATCCGGTGTGAACAATTTGAAAATGATAATTACTATATTTTCAACGTGATCCAAGTATGACTCTAAAAACCATTAGTATGATTCGGTTTTTTCCTAGTTGACTACAAAATGAACATGGTGGTTACTCTCGTAGTCTCAACTTTAGTTCGATGGTGAAGTTCAAACTGATGTATCTTTGTCAATCAACGATAAGTAGTGGCCCTCAATTTCATATTGGATTCTACCTATTATAACATCCTCGAGAGCTATACTCACTAGGATCATAAGAATTGGAATTACTAAGCACCTCTTCCGAAGTTCTCGTACTCTTAATAAAAGCTACTCTATCTTGCTCGATTGCAGGCAACATAATTGATCAATTGACGTCAATAGAAAGACATTAAGCCGACATGTTGTTGCGTGCCAGAAATACACGCAGCGAACGAACGAGGACTGTGTGAAATAAATTCGAGTGAAGTCTGCCCAACGGAGAAACGCAGAAGGATAAAGTTCTCAGAATACGATGTATCATACAGCCACAACTTGCACTCGATCAAGAGACAGAAGCCCAAATAATTGCCAGATCACTATAGAAAACTTTGGATCAAAGTTTATTAGTGTGTGCTAGAAAGCCGTGGTGGTGCCTTGCAAGCAGCTAGCATATCTGATATCACTGCCTGTTTCCTACACACTTGATACGCTCTCTCCCTCCCACAAGGAGTAACAAGGATGCCAGGTGAGCTAGCTACTTGCAAGGCACACATCAGCCTTCTAGCATGACAGTGAATCCAGGCTTGTCAACCGCTGAATCATTAAGACTTTATCACACACCCGGTCGACGAAAAAAACAACGAATTACGAACTTCTGCCGAAAGGTACCAATCGCAGGTCCATTGCATGCTTTGGAAACAGGAAGAAGCACTTGGGCCAGTTAATTCGATTGTGCCACCTTTGGCAGTCAACGGTAGCAGCTGTAGGTGCTGCAGTGGTACTTGCCCGAAAGCCCACCATTTCAGATCCAAGGTGAATTTAAAGCACACAGTAGTCGAATCACGAACTGTTGTAACAAGACTGGAAGGGACATTGCAATGTCAGCAGACTTACTTATCGCTTAATGGGTGAGAGAGTAGGCGAGAAGTTAAAGGAAAAGAAGTCTGGAAGGACAGCAGAGTCCAATCATCATGAACATTGGCAAACCTTTGTCAATTTTCAGAGACTTAACAACTTACGTACACGCTATCAATATGAATCTTATTACATTGAGCAACCAATTATGACTCAGATAAGAAGCGAGAAGGACAGCATGGAGAACTCGGATAGAAAGGAAAAATCTAAAGAAAAGTTCGGTTAGCAATTAGCTACTAATCCAAGGAAATGAACCGAACTGGAAAGAAAGTCATCTACTGCAGTCTGTCTGCATGTGTTGACATCGACTATCTCCGTGGCATCATGGGTATCAATGACTGCAACAACTCAAACACTTCTACCATATCAGGAGAGCTTGATATCCCCATGAAAGTTGTGGGTTATTTTTTGGCCAATCTGCGCAAATTATGATCTTTGCCATAATAAAGGGCAGCTATTTCCACGTTGCGATTAAAGCAAGCGATGCGTTTCGGAACTTGTCGTCCATCGTAGTTGAGCTGGTTTATGGCTCAGATCAACAAGAATGTTTCCTGACCATATAGAGTACCATACCTGATACAGATACCATTGCCCTACTTCCAGCACAAGCATCAGGGCATTGTGCTTCCAAATGATCCTATCTTGCTACACCAGGTGTCGTAAAACACGAGCACAAGTTGTAGAATGGAAGGAATCTGCATGTGAGTATCCGCACTGCAAATATGAATATATGCTTTGGGTAATCTGCAGACCGAAAGTGGAGGTGTTGATGACTTCCAAGTTTGCTAAGACGTAGGTCAATCAAGTCAATCTATTTCAATTTCTACTAAGCATCTTCCGTCCCTCCGCCAGGTCCTACCTGCAGCTGCAGTGATCTGATCACGATGCTGGGAAGTTAGTAAACTAGTGATATAGTGGACTCATAGACAGACCTGCACCAAATGGTCAGAAATCAATCACAGACAGGATTTCAGCACTTTCTGAAAAGTACAAAAGCATCGACAAAGAAGAAGGACACTTCAGGATCGAAGTTGTTGACCTGGTTAGCGTGATATATACTAGACTCGAATGTTTAACATTTTCTTCATAGCGTATCTCGCAGTCAGTCGACGTCAGGTCACTCAGCATCTCTCCCACATGCTGGGAAAGGCATCCGAAGCAAAGCAAGGTTCGTGGTGCTGGCTGCTCGGTGCTTGAGTCAGGTCAAAAAGTGAAACGTAGTTGGTTTTGACATCAGCATTCTTTCAGAGGAGAATCTGAGCACGACATGTTAAACCACTCGGAAGATTCAAGAGAAGTAGAACCCCGAATAAGAGCGAGCGAGCGAGCTACCGTAGGCTGGGGTGTGATGAGGTTATCACGGAACAAGAGAGCTGACATGGACCGTCATATCTTTGAGCCTTCTCCTCCTCGCTTGCGACTAAGTGACACCAGACAGTATAATCAGCAGACGGAACGAGCTCTAATGAAAATCTCGAGCTAATCCCCCGCCAAACGAGAACACAGAAGCTGCACCGTCAGTAGCTCGACAACTGTCCTACCACTACTGATTCCATCAACCTCTGCAGTCGGTACGAGAGTCGAGCGAGTGGCCATCATAACTCACGACGGACATGAGCGAGACCTGTGTGAAGACAGAGATAATTTCAGCTAAATTCGCTCACTCCCTCTGAGCGTCCGTTGACCAGCAATCCGGCGTGGGCCTACGCGAGGCCCCTCGGCCTGTCTGTCCGTCCTGTTCTGTTCTGTTCACGGAAACTCGGCCTCCGAGTCTTTGACCTCGTCTCTGATGATGCCCAAGCGCGACGAGGAGCCCCCAAGTCGCAGCGCCGGAGTCGCGAGTCGCGAGTCGCAGGCGTCCGTCAGAGTGTCGAATGTCGAGCTGAGGAGAGGTTGAGGAGAAGGAGGGAAGGAGGGGTAGATGCAGTGTACGAATGTCAAAGGAGGGAGAGGCTGGCTTTGTAGGCGAGAGGGAGGACCTCGAGGGGGGCAGGGGCCGCAGTCTTTGGCACAGTCTGAGGCCCGAGCCGCGTGTTCCCGTCCCGCCCCGTCCCCGCCCATGCCATCGCATGCCATACAAGCGGTAGTAGCCTGCAGGGCGCAGCGCATCGCACGGTGCGCGTGTTCCCTATCCGGAAGGATTTTCTTTTTCCCCACATGCGCAGGCGCCCGCCCACCAGAAGCAGAGATTCAGATCAAGGCCGGGCGTATATTTGGCCCTTGACAGCTCTCACGACATCATCCCACGACAAGGCCGGTCGCTACACGAGACGCATTCGCTGCATGAAAACTTTACGTCGGACGTGAACGAAATCATGCCCGAGAGCTGATTGCCATTCATCTCTCGAGCTCGTGCATGCGCAGCGGCACAAGTCAGGACCACACTCGCTTCCTCCACTGCACAAGAATGTGCCCGTAGATCATGAACCGTAGTGCATTCCTGTACGATCGCCGTCTCGGCCCCAGCTGCTGTTCTGGACTGTCTCTGATCCGGTGGGCATTGCACACGCTCGGCTAGCCATCGCATCGGGTCGGTCGTATCTGATAAAACGACCCCCACTGATCGCGAGGGCTGGCCCCGAGTCGGTGCATAGTTCGCAACTCTTCCAGACCAAGAGGCAAAACTTGCTCGTTAATTCCAGTCGACTGTTGTACATGACTCGCAGCACTCTCCTGGTCCAGGCCCTACGGGCTCCGGCGCTGCAGTGCTACGGAACCGGTCAAATCCATTCCACTCGTGTCCACTCCCGTCGCTCGCTCGCTCGCTCGATCCTCTCGTCCATGGCGAGACGGTCCAAAATTCGATCATTTTTATACAGGTCCGTGATTTTGTATACGGGTACATACGAAGACAAACGCCTGTGTTACAATCTCTGCGGCATCGCTGGGAATTTGATGTTCTAGGCCAGGATTCGAGGAAGCGTGCGACAGAAGCTACGGGAGAAGACAAGAGCAGGGGGTGCGGGATGGGGGCGCAAGAGAAGGGGGGTAACTAACTCATGGGACGGATGTCGACTGTGCGGGCATTCTTAGCTTCTTCAGATGCGGCGATGATATGTTCGGGGTCACTGTTAGTTGCCCACTGTTGAGCTGGTTGTCGTTGTCGAACATCGATCGCCCTTTTTCCTTTTAGCAGGCAAGGCCCCGTGTTCTCGGCCCGCTCCTAGCGCTCCCGTGCGCCATGTCTGGATGCTGATGAGCCTTGTGCGAGAAGATAAACAAGGCCTCGTCGGCTTGCGCGCTTCGGCCAGTCCGCACATCCCTCTCGCGCTCTCTGCAAGTTGAATGACACCGACTTTCTACAGAATGGGGGGCGCGAGCCTTCATAATGTGCTCTCACTGTATCCACAGCACTTGCTTGAATATTCAGCGCCCTCATTTCAGCTGCAGCTGCAGCTGCTGCCCTCCAGCATGCATGCAACTTGGAAGGAAGCAAGCAAGGAACGATGGAAGCAAGGGAGGAATTCCGTGCGATGTAAGCACCCGTTTTATCCATCATCCATCCGGCCATCGAGCTCCCCGACGATCCTACCGACTGCTGACTGACTCGGGCGATCCTGATCGCAGCGGCTCCGAGACAGATCCCGATCCCGATGATGCAAATCATCGTGCCGTGCAGATGCACGGGATGAATCGAGGAATGGAGTGGTGGCGATGGATTCCTCTCGCGCGGACTTCCAAACTGAACCGTTACTTAAGATTTGGAGATAGCATGTGGGGGGCGATGGCTCGCCGTTGTCTGCTGGGCGTGTTGGCGAGGAATTTGGAAGGCCCTTCTTGCTCTGTATGCGAATACTGTATGCGGATATCCTTATTATATTGATACCAGGATATACAGACTCACACGGCCCCTAACGCGATTCCCGACGAGGATCTTAATTGGTTTGTCCTCCGTTCGTTTGGACTGACAGTCCTGGACCCTTGTGCTCTCAATCAAAACTCGACACTTCGCTGCTGCTGCTGCTGCTGCAATGTCCCCGTCCGGCCACTCTCTTCCGTATCGTACAAACGCTGAGATCCACTGACAAAACGAGGTTCCGGTTCCAGACCATGATATTCCTGCCAGGATGTACCTCGCAGTGACGCAGTGCGTAGCATCAGTAGCATGGGGTCGCTGAATCACAACGACGCACACATTGTCGAGCTCGTTCCAATGATTCGGCAGATCCGCTGATCGACCTCCAGGGCATTGTTATAGATAGCGTAGGTACGGACGGCCGAGCCAGAATTATGAGGCGGTTGTTATAACATATTCCTCACGTACTGGGCTTGCCACCGCAGAGGACCATCGGCCAGTTCGTTAGCGGCTCCGATGTCCTATTTCGCTCGAGCACAATTCACCGAAAGCTTTGAACACGTGCACCGAAGGTATTGATTTCCTGAACGCACCGCAGTGTGTATACAGAAATAGAAGCGGCCACCGATTTTGTGCCCGCTTTGGCAAAAAAGTAGCTGACAGTTGCAAGAGAGTGCGTACGAGCCACTTTTTTTCTGGATTGTCACCGATATCTGAACGCATGAGTCATCTGATTGCGGTCGGCGGGGACGGCGGGCGGGAAGGACGTCAACAGAGTCGCGTTTTCGTTCGAGAGAAATCCCATGAAACTTTCCCCATCAGTCAAAGTTGGAGATATCACGACAGACTCGGAAGACCGCTCATCTTTGCACCTGTAAGACCTGGCCTGTCTTTGCTGCGCATTGGCATAGCTGATCCTCGGATTCAGAGTTTTTGGAATAGCGACAAGGTAGTGATGGATTTCTTTGCTCTAATATTAGTCAATCTAAATGCAGCTGGTGCTCATCATGCTCATGGTCAAGACAGTTCGTCACAAATTCACAAATCGATAGGTTCGCAACGAAATTGCTTCTGCAGCAGCTGGCTCGATTGAAAGTACGTGATAGATTGATCACTCAGTAGCCGGCTAATATTCTTCTCGTCGTTCCTCGAAATCCAAATTCAGATTCCGATAAACGAAAGACGAGATCGTGGTATATAATTGGATCAACGGTTTTTTTCTTGTTGTTTGTGTTGTTGTTGTTGGTCCTAGTCCTGGTCAAAACTCGAAGCATCATCTTCAACGGCCGAGGCGAAAATTCGGTGCCTGCGAATATTGCTGAACCGAGCTTTCCCGCGAGTCTGATAGGAATGTGATTTCCACCTGCGGTTTGGTTCCTTCCAGATTCTCATGTTAACGCTTGGTGAAATGAAAGCTCATCGTACAGAAGAAGCGGGAAGTACGTAACTGGGTAAAGAATCAACCTACACAGTTTTAAAGGGATTTAAATTGCTCGCCTTTGGAGCCAAAGGGAAAACTAAGTAGGTCCAAGCTGAGCTTATAGCCTAGCCCCTGGCTACTAATCATTGGCTGGATGGTTCATGAACATAGACAAGTGTAGTATAAATTAATCACTAGTCGAGGTTAAATTACGATTTTGCACCAGTTTTAAGTAATCCTTTGAGATGGACCCTCCATTAATTTCTTTGCAATATGTTGGAGAATGAGTGATACTCAGGAGGATAAAAACTTTATTCTAAAAGGTTGAGTAACGACCAGTACCATTACAAAGCATTATGTTCTTATACATGACGAACAACCAATTTCATAGTAACAATAAACATTCTGGGTTAAAGTTGTATCTCCTGAAGTTTAGAAAAAATCTATGTGCCAAGGATATATTACCTTACGTGATTAGAGGAATGTTCACGGGTGGGATTTCCGTCCCACCCGTCATTGAAAGGAGGCGAAAGCTTTATCCGAAAAAACGAAAGGCAGTAGAGACACATGTAGTAGCTGTAGCGAATCAGGCAACAGCGATAATTGTGGTGTTAACATTAGCAAAAGTGGACAAGTCAAGTAAAGCAAAAGGGAGGGCATACACAAACAGTTGTCCCACGGTGGTTTAGCAAACAC
This sequence comes from Marchantia polymorpha subsp. ruderalis, assembly GCA_037833965.1. Lineage (NCBI taxonomy): Eukaryota > Viridiplantae > Streptophyta > Marchantiopsida > Marchantiales > Marchantiaceae > Marchantia > Marchantia polymorpha. Next base: position 564,453 of record AP031351.1, read on the forward strand.
CCTTTGCTAAATTTTTTTTTATGAGATTTTTATTATAATAGTATTTGTCGAACTGGGAGTTTAATTTTATATATATTTATATATATATATATATCAATCATACCTCACATATAAATACATGTCTGTTATTCTCTTAGAATAGAATTAATACTTATTACTGTCCTTTAGACTGAATCCAACCAAAAAATAAACCATGTATCTCACGATCAATTATTAACATATTAAAAATATTATACCAAAATGTAAATCCAATACTAAATCTTTAAAGGAAATTTCCAAGCATATGGTTTACAAAATTTTTGGATATCAATTGATCCAACTGTTGTAATTCTGGCGATTTACTTGGCATATCATACTTCTCAAATATTTTCTGCTCAAAGGACAATCTACGGAAACTCCTAAGAAACCACAGTATTAATTGATTAATACAAGGTTTCTGTTTTACAATGGTTAAGGTTTCCATTTTTTCCAGAATTTACAAAATGTTCAAATCTTTACATAGAATATTTTTTTCTGACTAGTATATTTTAGTGTGTACAAGATTATATGATAATCGTTCCAGATCTTCAGTGTGTTCTAGCACCAGAAAATGCTTCTATTTGCATTACTGATTTTACACCGGCAAATGTGAAAACTATGCTGTGTGTTTCAATAGTTGAGTATGCATATGAGGCAATATTACTGGTGATGTGATGATCGACACATTGCTGCACGGGCAGAAGCCAGCACCGCCCTAGCCGTATGTTCTAACGCATTGGAAAATAGCTGCACAGTAAAATATTGCCACCACGCTGGAAACATGCATCAGAACTTGCCACTGCATCGTAGTAGCGTACTCGGAAAGTAGAACAGCCGACCAGTGCAAGTTGAGCCTGCGTACTAGCACACTCTTACTGCGTGGGACCATCATCGACATGGCGTCATACTACAGTTGCTGAACTTAGATGGAAGCTGCCTAAATCTTCGTGTTGTTATTTCTTCTAAATCGTATTTGAAAACTTCGCTTGTTCTGATTGTTGTAGTTGCAAATTGTGATTAGCTTATGTATATGAAATCTGTATCTGGCTGGTAAATATATTAAGCGCATTGCTACTGTTGTTATGGTCACACTAGATGTGTAATATGAATGCTGTCTTCTCCATGGGACCATACATTTCAGCGTCCAGGTTTAGTGCACAGCTACAGCCTCCGTAAATTTTGACATGTTAATTAGGATGGATTGTGGCAACATTTATGAAATTGAAACTTTTGCTGAAACTGTTGCTGAGATTGATGGATCCACACAGGATCCAACAATCTCAGCAATATGATGTAGTTATTGCTTAGTCTTACACAACAAGGTCTGCTCTCTGTCGTCCTTTCAATGCACCAAACGCCGTCTTTTACCATCCTGATCGAGGAACTGATGCAATTTCAAAGTTTTTGCCAATTTAGTAGCTGCCCTTGGCCGCCCCATGAGTGTAGTGACAAATGGGATAAGCTGCATCATCTATTGCCTTGTAATGACAATATACAGCATATGCTATCATCCTTCCCTTTATGGAATACTTGAGTACCTTTGTTTATCCCCGTCGATGAAAACCAGTACCCAAGAGATTTTTGAGTTGAAAATACCCTGAATGCCTTGAATGTGGACATGCTTCGATTCGGGAATTAAATTGGTGTAAAAGAAGGGCGCAAAATAATATATACTAATAATATGTGCACTATGACAATGAAGTTCATGCTTCATGTCATGTTTAAGGCGAAACTCTGTTTGGGGATCTTGCTTAGCTCCTTGTTTGCACACAAGCCACGACTTATCGCACACCCCCACTAAAGAAATTCATCACGAGATTAACACAAGCTGCTGTAAACACCTGTACTGATCACCAGGCATGCATGTTGGGATAAAACTTTTTGACGAGAAATTATGAGTGGTTATGGTTACGAGTGATTCATATTAAAAAGGCTAAAACAAATGTATATGTTGGTGCAAAGGTGCACTAAGTTAAGCACCCGAAGAGAAATCTATTCGGCAAGCGGATGACCAAAAAACTAACAGCTTGCCATGAATAATAATCTTTGAGAGGCCAGTATGCAAAACCGACCAAATGACTGGAACAAATTAAATTGCTGTCATCGCATCTATTATGTCGGTACTGCGATGGACGTTCCACTGGAAGGTTACTATACTGGATTACTACTGAGCTGCAAGGCTATCTCACCTCTTTGGTAAAATACCCTTGCATGGTTTGGTAAACAAAAGGTCCGAGGGAGAATTCAAGAATTTTCGATTATGTAAGACCAGTTTATAAAATATAGGCTAAAACTCCAAGAGTTCATTTTTGATATTGGTATCGCTTCTGAAATAGTCATATTCTATAGCATTCCGTGGAAGAAATAACAATTCGTTTTCACAATATTTTCTTGAAGCATAACATTATTCCGTCCTCAGAAAGGAGAGGAACTGGTTGCAGTCTTTACAGCTGGCTTTTCAAAGGAATCCCCAAACCCGTTGACTCCAAATTACCCATCATACAATAGTGATCCTAGCGTCAAGGCTTCCATCATCAGGTCTGGGTCCACGATATATGACGGTTCAATGTAGTTCAGGCTCGGCAAGCTTGCAAAGTCAAGCTTGGGGCTATGGGGCTTATACTTGATGCAATTCCTAAACACATCCTACAGCTTCTGTTGTAGCTTCTAGAAAAATTACGTCATGATCAACAGCACTAGATTCGCTCCAAGACCCCCTCCCAAATTCACAACCATAAGATCATGTTATCGCCACATCCATCGAAGAACAAGCGAATGTTCTATTAACTTCGTTGATCACCAACATGCATTCGTCTCCCCCTTTCTACTCAAAATGCAATGTATTGTAGATGATGCTGTGAATTTGAGACCCTGAGTAGCCGCCATTTACAATAATCGTGGGTATTATTTTTAGATGGGCCATGGGAATAAAAGAAATGTGAAGTTTATAACAGAACTCAAGAGAAAACCAAGAGCTTAATTCAAACTTATGTGAGGAGATAAAATCATATTTATTAATAAAATTTAAATTAAATACTTAATAAATATTATAAAACATCCTTTAAATAAGTTATATCCCATTTTTCTTCAATTCATTACATTTCTTTGACATCCAATCCCGGAGAAAAATGTAAGTATAATATTAGATATTCGGTCGGTTAACGGACTGTCGACGGTGACAGCTGTTGCGTACGGTCCTTCACATAATAAGACACAACATTCTTGGGCTAGCCCAAGAATTTGGGATGGTTCCTAATATTTGGTAAAGATCCCCTGGAGATACGAAGGGAGAATCTGTCCCAGAATTCGAATGTTATAAATTGTCACTGTTTGTCAAAATATTGGCACATGTTGGGAGAGGTTCTCACTTGAAAGTGAAAGCACGTCGACTTCCATGGATGGATCGACAACAGAGTTTCAATCTGTTTGATCGATCTAGTTACTTCCGTAGTCCGCATTTTCTTCTTGTAACATAGTCCCATATTCCGTAAAGGTTCATCTTGTTCACTGAGCTCTGTTCCTTCCATATCATGAGTTGACCTCGTACTTGTCCACTAGAAAGCGCGAGGGGCAGTAGTGACCGAAATGTGTTTCACTATGAAGTGACGAGGGTTTAATGAAATCGAGGAAATTTCTCCAAAAGTCAAATGAAACTTGGGAAATTTCTCAACGTATATCATGTTTTCCGCACACCCGATTGTAAGGTATGCACGAAATGCAGGAAGTCGAAACCACTCCTCATGACTTTGCACTCTGTGGAAAGAGAAAGAGATCTGACCAGATTTCCCCAGAATTAGAGCACAGCGCGAGAAAAACAATCAACAATTGGTAATGATTCGAGCCATTGAACCGGATGCGTTACGACCAGATTTCGCAAGAAACAAAAAGAGGTCGAAGAATTTCTGGTAGCTCGGAAAGTAAGACCACCATGAAATTGGATGGATGTCTTCCGCAGATACGACAGCGTGCCGTAAAATGCCCGCCGGCGGATTGTAAGGAGAAAGCGGTGGGACCCAATTTCAGAACAGACAACATAAAGTAAGTGTGAAGTACTTTGGACCATCAAATTGGAAGATCACCGCACATACGACCGCCTGCATGATGTCAATTGACCTTATGACGGTGTGAGATCCTTCCTGTATAGAAGGAGGAGCTCGCAGGCAGACTCACCCGTGCGCAGTGGGCCTTCGAATCATGAGCCTGATGTCACGATTTGTTTGGCTCGGTTGGCGGGTGTGCGGACAGAAGCACCCACCGGAATCTGCTTCGGTAGTCCATCCCAGTCTCAGCTCAGTCCGGGAGCGGAAGAACGGGGTCGGTCTGGCAGCGAGGCATCGAGCACGGGCCCTGGGGTCGGTCGATTCGATTCAAACTTTGGTTGTGCTGGGGGACGGGTCCCCGTCGTGTTGTCCAGCATGCGACTATGCTCGTTCCGTCGAGGAAGCGATGCAAACGCAACAGCGACGCAGATATAGAGCGAGCGTTAGCCTTCGTTAACTCGCCTCGAGGTTGGCGTGCTCGAAATCGACCACAAATTCATTCGCACCGCCGTGTCCGCTGAGAAGCTCGAGGGCTCGTGTACATACAGCATACAGTACGTACGTTCAACGCTGTACATTACTCACAGTAGAACTCACAACTAGTTCGCTTTTTCGTCTGTTGATGATGATCCTCATCCCCTGTCCGTCGTCACAGTGACCGAGTTGCACTGAAGTTATTAAAACAAGGGAAGAAATAAATGATTGATTGTTAATTGATGCGGTAGGATGCTGTGGAATGAGCGAATTCTCTGTCTCTTATTTTTCGCCTCTGCCTCTCTCTGACTCCTCTGTCTCTGACTTTTTAGTGAGACTGGCAACAAGTATTCTCATGGACTCACCAACATTCAGAAATGAATAATTATTTTTCTTAGGTAGCGATTGAAGGCTTGAATTATCTCTCTTCACTCTCCATCCCCCACCCTCTGACTTGCAGTAACACTAGGCTGTTGCTTTCGTGATCATCACCCACCTTGCTCTCTTCAAATCCCAATTTACGATTTCAATACAGCAATGAAAGATCGAAGTGACAGAAATTCATGAGCTAGCGGTCAAATCAGAGCCGCCTGTCTGTGCCTTTGAAATCCGATTCCCCGATGATGCAAACTGGCAAACTTTCCAGCGAGCGAACAGATTGGAAGTGTTTGAATCTGATCTGCTAGCTTCTCTTAGCTTCCCCTTACCTTGTCGCAACCTGACTAGTGCAACCTTAGTGTTATCCGCACTTTAGTGCAACCTTAATTGCTTCAATTATTTTCCTAACGACAACTTCCAGCTTTCACACAATTATCTCTCTCTTTCACACAAACACATATTTGCCTCCGGCTCTCTTAGACACGTAGCATAAATTGAGTGTCAGACTCTGATGGGTTGACTGACTTCGATGGTGTCGTCGTCGTTCTGCCCGAGCATTATACCATGCCGCAGCTCAGTGAAACAATGGACTCTTGCGGGTGAGTGCCTGTGGCATTCGGCGTGGTGTCTCACATGGATTCAAATCCCGCGTGTCTTGGACTCCTTGGAAAGCCGAAGCCGCCAGCGGTCGGTACCCGGGGCCCGACAGTTTCGGCTCCCAAGCTCCATTTCTGCTTCTTGGACGAAATTTCATGCAGCAATTAGTGCTCGTTGCACGAAGTTGCATTTTCTCGTGAGAGATTGCGGTACATGCGGGCGGTTGATGGGGATTGCATGCAAGCATGAATGATAGAATGAAAATCCGGAAGGCTCAGGGGTGAGGATGATGATGTGAGGATCAAACATATACTCGGTTGTATATTCAGGCGATCGAATTGAAGATTGTTTATCCCCCATCTTACTAATTATCTGGTTATTTCGCTCTCTGACATGGGCACGACGCATGATTCCCCAACAACGTGACGTCGACGAAGCGCATCATCGTCGCCAGAAGCTACTACTGATGATGCGCTTCGTTTAGGCAATCTAGGAAGTAGCCACGTAATGATGTGTAGAGTACTGATGAATGTCTGCCTGTCCGAAGATGTTTCCATTGACATTGAAGAGGTGGCTTGGTTTTCTGGTTTGTTCAGACATCGGTCAGTTGCTCCGAGTAGGAGGACATCACAATGTATCTGGTCCAGGACAAGGGAGGTGCCATAGCGTTAATGCTGGCGGCTCTTGTTTTTCTCGGAACATGGCCTGCGATTATGAACTTTCTGGAGCAGCGAGGCCGTAAGTTGCAGCACACGTACCTCGACTACTCGATCACCAACTTACTCGTGGCGATTGTTTTCGCACTTACGTTTGGCCAGTTTGGGCATAGCGACGATGGACAGCCCAACTTTCTCACTCAGCTAGGGCAGGTGCGGATGTACTCCTCCTCTATTGGTCTTCGATTCTCTTCTGTTCATAGTACGCACTATAGTAGACGTATATCTCCATTAACCAGTGCTGTCTGTCTGTCAGTGGGTCAGCTACTTTAGTTGGTCTCGTAACCGCTGTCTGGCTCTGTTCTGTGTCATTTCATTGCATGTTAATCGTGGATTTCCTCCATCATTATTTAGAGCCTAGCCATTATATTTCTTGTCATGCGACTTTAGCCGTATAGCCGACGATTTGGAGGCACCAACCCACGATCTAGTGAACAGAGAGTTCAACTTACTGTACTTCAGAGGATGAGGCAATTTCTAGCTTCGAGAAGCCTACGTCTGCGAAATCTACATTTCGCTAAGACAAGGTCATGACGTGATTTGGGTCTGCCTTGCGACATTCCTTCTACTGCTTCTTACTTAGTTTCTGAAGTACCCTCGTCTGAAAGATGAGATTAGAGCGCTCTGCTTCAATATCCGGCTTCGACGTCTGCTTGCCACCGGATGAGAATTGAAATCGTCATGTGCTCAGTGCTGATGAAACTCGCTTCAATCTGTGTGATGCCCACTTGCTGGATGATGATATTTCTGGAATTCCCATTTCCCTGACTTAAAGATTGAAATCTCGAACACTGATCCGTTCTTTGGACTTCCTACCTTAAAGATTAGAAATCTCGAACTCTGCACGTCAGGAGTGGCAGGAGTACTAGAATCTCTTATACATGCAAAGTTTAGCAGTACAGCGTTGATCGCCTTTCATGCGCCCACATTTATGCCTGAAGAGACACACGATTCTATTCGTGGTTGTGAGGACTTTCTGAATTTACTTACATGGAGCTTGAGACTTTCCCTCACTTTTCTTGGCACTAAGATTCCAAGTGCTTTGTGCTTGGCTTTGCCGTGTTCTTATGCCATACAAGGGTCTCATATCCAGCAAACGTACTTTCACAATATTAAGATTCACTCAAATTACATTGAGTATTATGAAATTTCTCCAAATCTCACATCACATCCTTATCTGTTTATACCATCTCATCTGAAACTGGACGCTCACAGACAAGTGCCCTGTAGCATTTTAATCTGCAAAGTCGTTGGAATAGCACATCATTGGGATTCTTACCTCGGGTGTCTCAAAGTACATCTTGTAAAGACGCGAACTCAGACTTTTTGCCGGTGATTGCTTCTTATTAAGCACGCCTGGGGTTGAGAAATCTCCATCTCTCGCACATGTCCAACTAGGGAGTTCTGAAGGAAGTAATAAGTTAAGCGGATTCAGCATGTCGTTTATAGGCTGAACTTGCATCTCGGGTGGTTGTGAGATTATCATGAGTCTAGTATAATAAATCTCAGCGTCATCTAGTGCGTCGAACGGCATGATGGAAAGAGATGTCCGGAAATTTACAACGACTGTAGGAGGAGTAGTTGAGGGTTATGCGGGGGCTGAAAAACTTGATATTCTAAGATGTCCAGGTGCAGTCCTGTCACACTACCCCGCCCTAAACCCAAGCTCTGAAAAAGGCTGGTATCTGCTGTAGACACCTCCTTAGATCTTGGTTCGAACAATTCATTCCTTTGGGATCTGATTATGCGATCATACACCGATCCTGAGTTCTTCCTAACCATGTGATTAGGAAGAAATCAGGCGAAAGAGATAGACAGTGGAAATAATGAGCAGCGGTGAGAACTTCTGTCTCGGTTACTGTACAAGTCTCAATTCAGCACCTCTGTGCAGTAGTCCCATTGATAGACATTGACATGAGATGGAGAGATCGTAGAAAGCCAGAATGCCGTCCTAGTTTCACCTCCGATGCGAGAATTTCGAGATCTGAGCATCTTAATTAGCCTAGTGTTGTATGACCCGAGAAAGCCTTGCTTCTGTATCAGCACAAGTTTCAATATAAGAAGATGGGGACAACTTTCAATACGAGTCATTATCACTTTCACATAGTAAGCAGCATTGTCTGTAAAACAAAACTCAATCTGGTATTCTTCATGTATGACATACTTGCAGTGTGCACACTAGGGAGAGCGAACTTTTCATGAAGCTGATATTTGTTCATCTTTTCATGTTTCAGGACAATGGACCATCAGTGGCCTTCGCACTTGCTGGTGGTCTCGTCCTCAGTGTTGGGAACCTCGCCTGTCAGTACGCTTGGCCTTTTGTGGGCCTGTCTGCCACGGAGGTCATTTCTGCGAGCATAACCGTGGTTATAGGTATCATATTTCACTTCTTCAAAACTATGACCCTTTTGTTTTTTTTTTCTTCCAACTTGTTGAACCACTGCAAGGCATTGACGAGTGTTTTTACCTCCGTTTCTTCTTTGAAGTTCTGTCCCTCAGAATCAACTGAATTTGAAAGTCAAGGGGGCCAGGAAGCCAACGGAACGTGTAAGTTTACAGGACCACTCGTGTCATAAGAGAGTTTTGTAAGTCAGCCTAATCAGTGGCTCATGCTCAGGTTCAACAATGAATTACTTCCTGGATGGACGCATAAACCGTGCAGAGGTTTTGTTTCCGGGTGTCGCCTGCTTTTTGATAGCAGTTTGTCTGGGCTCCGCTTTACATAAGTCGAACGATAAAGACATAAAACGGAAGCTGCAATTAGCTCTCAAAGAGCAGGGCTCGACGGAGGAATTGAAAACCAGGTGTGTACATTGTGACTTTCGTAAATCTGTACACCGGAGTCTCACAGCTTCAGTGAAACAGTCCGTGAAGCGAAGTAGGATTGAACAATTTGCAGTGAATGACTCTACTCCTACTTTTGTATCAATTTCACCGAGGATAGATTTGATGAGTTCTTCTCGGGGATAAGGTTGGTAGTTGCATTAATCACACCCCATCCAAGATACGCGCGAGTTAAGTCGCACCTAAATTTCCCCTATAACAGTGTGAAAAGCGTCGTGGTGTTTGTAAAACTCAAATGCGGTCTGACATCGCGCTTGACATTACTCAGTTAGGCGTTCTAAGTTTTGATCATCATTTGCCCTGTCTGTGTTGCTGCTGCTGCTGCAGACCTGCTGTAGGAGCTGCCGAGCCATCTGGTACGTTGGTCGAATCATTCATTGTATGGTGGGCTCTGCTTCTTTGTCTGTCGTGATCATGATCTACTCAATTTACGATCATTGTCGATTTTCCAGTCACTGAGAATCGTGTCCACCGTTTTTTCACCTTTCAGAGCTGGAGAGCGGCGTCAATGTTCCAACCACTGAAACAAAAACTGTCATCGGAAGTGCTGAATTCTTGAAGCAGCTGGAAGACAAAAGAGCCGTGAAAGTGCGTATGAGACAAAGCTATTGCGGTTTGAGCTAGATGGAACTTAAGGTTTTGAACCAATCTATAGGATATGAGACGAGGCACCCTCGGTGCACGATGTACATATATATGTTTGCCAAAGCCTTTCGGGAGAGTCATCGGTGCTTTACATCGCTAATTCACTCGTTTCTACAGGTTGGAAGTGCGAACTACTTGTTCGGACTCAGTATAGTGCTCGTCGCCGGGCTGTGCTTTTCTCTCTTCTCCCCTGCATTCAACTTGGCAACGAACGACCAGTGGAACAGCTTGAAACCGAACGTGCCTCACCTCGTAGTCTACACGGCCTTCTTTTACTTCTCCATCGCAGCATTCGTGTTCGGCTTCGGCATCAACCTCTTATTCTTATACCGTCCTGCCATGGGGCTACCCAAGTCGTCCTTCCCTGCTTATGTAGCAGACTGGAATGGCCGCCCCTGGGCTTTACTCGCAGGAGTGCTCTGTGGATGTGGCAACGGATTCCAGTTCATGGGCGGCCAAGCTGCGGGCTATGCTGCAGCAGATGCAGTCCAGGTTGGTGTCCACCTCCCAAATTATTCTCTCTCTCTCTCTCTCTCTCTCTCTGATTTATGGACAGGTGCTATAGAATAGAAGAATCTTATGAATGTAGAGGATTACCTTCTTCAATGATTGAGGTCTTTCTTCCCAGGCTTGATAGATGTTTGCTGCACGAACTGGATGTGGCATCTAAACCTTATCTGCTTGGCTTCGTACGATGGGTCGCAGGCCTTGCCCCTCGTCAGCACTTTCTGGGGCATACTAATATTTGGAGAATATCACCGATCATCTCGCAAAACGTACGTATTGCTGGTATCGATGTTGGTCATGTTCATAGCGGCGGTGGCAATTCTGATGAGCTCATCTGGACATAGGAAATCATAAACGAGCTGGTGTTTGTGAATCAAACTTGTCTGCCTTGAAATATGTGTAAAACTCGTCTGTTACCGTCACGGTGACTGGTAGCTGATCCAGCTGTGATACATATATGTATCGTGCACGCCAGTCGGACATAGAGGAAGTTATGATGATGCTGTCTATGTCTTCTGTCAAGGACCGTATGTAGATCGTCAATCTCCTCGCTAGAGCTCCTGATATCTGACATACCGAGATATTCATTACCTACGATGAATACCCAACCTGAATAGCTGAGATCAGTCCTTCGGAGCCATACCACTTTCATATATCCAAATGGGTACATCTCGTAGAATAGAGTGCCCTTCGCTATATATTGTAAATAGTTCGCTTCTCTTACACCGCCAGGTCCGCAACCAGATCTCATTCAGATAATCTGAATTGTACATTTTTTCTGTATATGGAACTAAATTTCTCCCTACCTCACTCGCACCACTCATCATGAATAACTGTTTCAATATCAGCTCTCTCCAATGCATGAGCACAACCGTCACAGATGTCCTCTCTTCGCTAAAGTGAACTACTTTGAGTGGCGGTATCATGAATGAGTCTGCAAGGGGATAGTAGTCCAGACTCTCAGCTTTTAAATAGGACTCTGGAAGTGCGATCGGTGTCGCGGTATTAGCTCCCTCTTCAAAACTAGGAATCCGTCGCTTGGAGTAAGACGCTGTGTTGAATTTTATTCTTCTTTACAAACGAGTGGAATTTTTGCGTCCATCTATTACATTTCATCTGTCCACTTTTGGCATGTGCCCTTTCAAACAGGAACACCACGACGTGACATATCGAGATTCTTGGGGTCTGGGCGGGGAAGCTCATCTCATGTCATCCTTGCCGATCACAAATGTGTTTCTCGTTGTCATAATCGCAAGCAAGCAAGCCAAGAAATCACCTGTCTTGTACTACAGCAAGATCCCATGCTCGTGTGGAGACATCGGAATCTTGATGATGATGACGACGCAACCGAGGTAGGTTACATGTAGTCAACATTGGAGGTCTTCCTCTTCCTTTTCCTCCTCTTCCTCCGCCTCCTCCACTTTTGTGCGGTACAGCTCGACGACGGACCATTTGCATGCTCACTTATCTTACGTTTGCGCACGTTGATCGATGTTGATGCGTATGATTCGATGCTTCTCAATGGCACAAATCGGCGCTTTGGTGCGGAGCAAGAGAGTGGAAGGCACGCGTGGAAAATCTGGTGCTGGTGCAATTGTAACAGCAGTCAATCCAAGTACTGTTTCTCTGTCTCTCTGTCTGGCTGTCCCTCTCTCTCTCATCGACAAAGCAAAACAGAGGAAAGGGCCCGGTGCTCTTGATTGCCCACTTTGTACACGACAATCTGCTCTATGCTCTCTGCTCTGCGTCGCTCGTCCACATGATTTTAACCCTAAGTGTAGGAAAAGCGAGTGCCTCCCAAACCTCGATCGGAATTACGATTTCCTCCGTTTTCAACATGGAACGAAGTCCCGACCCATCCACGTTTTCTAAACCAATGCTCTACAGTACTTGTTCATCAGGTGATGTCGTGTGTTCATGGTGTATGAATGAATTAAATCTAAATTATGGGGATGTCTTCGTAGAAATCACTCATTATGTCATATAAAGTAGTGCGTAATCCTCCGATGTCCGAAGGTCATCTAGGAAGTGAGAGAATTTGTGGATTTCTAAAACCGAAAATTTCAATCCACATTCATATGGATGTATTTAAATCCGAAAAGTGAAGACATTACATAAAGTGTACAGTATTCTTATTCTATATGTAGCACCACCTACTGCTAGGAATAGGAGTGATGATTTTATGCCGTTTGAATTATTGAATATCTTCTTGAACATATTACATTTTTACCATCTTGAAACCATCCGGCTAGACCAGGTTATTTTTATTGTTTTCATTCTTTTATGGCTTGAGAGTGCATTCATTTCTTTTTCCTATCTTCTTGTATGCATTACTTCAGGCTACCCTTATACCTTTGTCGCTTTATGTCGTCAAAAGTTTTTCACTCTAGCAACAAGACACAAGCTTTCAATCACTTCTAGTAGATTATATGGAACCGCTTGGTTCGTTACATGGTAACATCTATCATCGAAACAAAAAGCATTTCCGGGTCGGCATGAAGTTTCCAAATTTATACAACTTTTCATTTTTCAGCCAATGAAAAGAAAAAGAGAATTTTTTTTTCTGCTAAAACCTACTAGATTATTAATGAATTACAACTTTATATCTAGCTTGAACAACATTACTTGGAAATCATATTAATATGATAAGTTGGATGTAATAAATCGTACTACAATCACAGAATTGGCTTTATATAAATGATGCTACATGTGAAACTGGTATGTTATCTAAAACTCAAGTTTATAATTTGAAGTTTCAAACCTTCAAATTAATACCTTCGTCAGACTTGTAAAATTTAAATCTCCACAACATACTTATCTTTAGAGAACCAAAGGTAATGAATTCCAAGCTAGATACTGAAAAATTTAAATCCATAATTTATAATGCAATATGTGTAATGCAATATTCAAAGTTGCGATGTACAAAACAAAACAGCTAGAAGTGTACTCGAATATGAAAAAAAAATTCATTTTCATTTGAAATTCATCTGTGAATTGAAACAATTTTCATGTTAAAAAATGATCATGATGAAAACAAGTTGATTTCCATCAAAAATCAATTTGATAAAATATTTTCAAAAGTCCATGTAGTCCAATGTTGATTTCACTTGTATCAAATAATCTATGAACTAAAGAATAATAATTCGGATTTTTATGTGGCATCATGTTTGCATTTTATGTGTGATAATGTCAAATATTTTAGCTTTTAGAGCCTTATTCTCATCTTGGTTCCTTGAGGTTAGTCTACTCATGAGTAATTTATCATTGTATATTGTAACTACATCATCTCTACTTCTAAGTTTTCATAATCATGTCAAAAAATTTAAAAATAATTTACGCAATCTTCTTGGATAAATAACATTGTCACGACATGATATCAAAATTTTTTACAAAAACATTTGAAATGAAAAAAAAAATCATGAATAGATATTATAATTTCATAATTTAAAATTGTAATTTTATATAAAATTCAATCATCATAAAAAATATGAATTTTTGATTTAAAAAGATCTAAAAAAGCAAATGTTTGTTAGATTTGGTGAGGATGTAATAGTGGAATTGTTGGACTGTTGTGATTTTCCAATGATGCAATTTAATCAATTACAGAATACTAAATAAGTATATGTATATATAAAAAAAAATCAAAATTTTTATGTTCGGTACTATTTGTTTGGATATTTTAATTGAAAAAATCCATAATTGCAACAACAATCTGATTTGAGATTTACTCATAAAAAAATTGATTCATAGAAGCATTATGAATCTATTGTGTCAAATTGATCTGAAATGATCAAAATTTCAAATCATGTTTAAATTCATATGTTTTTTGAAATTAAATATTGAATTGATAATTTGGGATTGAAATATATCCAAAAAAAATTTATAAAAATCTGAATCTATGTATTATCAATTAAATAACTATATTATTTTTGGATGAAATATTCCTTAGGAATCCAGTTAGAAAAATGTACTCAAATTTGAAAAGCAATAGATTTTTATCAACCTACCATGTTTAAGCTCATGATGATGGCACATTCTTACAATTTAGATATTTCATCTTTTGTTACACGATATAATCAGAGTTTATAGATAGATATATAAAGTGGATTGATTTTGAAATGTGTTTGTGTGTGCATGAAATGATATTTTATTTATTTATTTACAATGATATTCTTTAGAAAATTTATTGAGATAAAACTTCATTCAATTATTATTTTAACATTTTATCTTGAATATATTAATTACTCTTGATAATTTTCTAAATAAAAAAATAAAAAAATCTATCAGTTATCACAATATTTCTGAAACTTTTAATCCATGAAGTCTTTCATGTTCATAATGCAAAAAAATTAATCAATATTTTTTAATGAACCAAATATGCCAAATTAAAAAGATGAAGTTGTTGGATAAAATTAAAAAATACTAGGAAATAGTTAACCAAAAATACAGTATAATCTGAAACTTTTTACTTGATACACAAATTTATGTCAACAAGGTTTCTGAAGAGGAAAACAAACCTATCACATCCTCATCTCAATATCCACAATTTTGTTTATACAAATGATGCAAGCAAACTTACAACACGTAGAAGCAAGCTCATTTCTTCCAAATTACAATACGCATATAGCATGATGAGGTTCTAATTTTGTGTTATTTTTTCTTAAATGTAAACCTTTTCTTAAGAAACAAAGAGTAAAGTAGAATATAAAAACCATAATTCAAAACATACGAGAACTAACCAAGGAGGTTTTCGCAAATATGTAAGTCCTAATATTGAGGAATGGATATATATATCTGCATGTAAAACATCATATGTATCTATATCATAGGATCTAAACTTGACCTCTTTTAGTATGAGCCGGTAGAATATCTTGATAAAACCCTTATTGGCCACATTTCCTAAGATTGTGTTGAAAGCTCTCAGAACTTTATGGTTCTACAATTTGGCTTCCATAGTGAGCAGAACTTGTATAGCTATATTTTATGGTGCATATTATGAATAAAGATCAAACTTAAAAAGCGGAACCAAATATGGCAACACTGTTATTTAAAGTATAGTTTCCTTAAATTCTCATGGTAAGGTCTGTTGCAAACTGGATGAGGGGATATTATCACCACTACTATATATGCACACATGAAGGCACATTGTGCATAAAGTCAGGAAGATCTCGTAAATGAGAAGACGTTTCCAAGCCAAATCAAGAAGAAGCTCAGATAGTCATAGATGGGTCATACCTAGACTACACATTACTACAGGAATGTGAAATGAAGTCATCACTGTTCTCCTCTGCAATCATATGAAGTTCGATTCAATAAATATCAAGCATTGCATATCAACACACACAAAAATCAGTCCGAGTCAAAAATACGGATATTGTTGGAATACCCTGAGCAGTTGAGGTCGGCGTGTGACTACTATCTATATATGATGAGGACCATTTCAAATGTTGGCTTCACAATTATCCCCACTTTAATGATTCCGATAAAGCGAATAACAATAAATATTGACTTCACAAGTCGTCTTGTGTCAGATCCTTTGAAGTTTTCAACCTGGATTCGGGACAAAGCAAATGATGACTGTATCACAACCTCAGGAACTTCATCGGTCTAAAGCATAACTAGCTCACGTTGCACTCACTTTTATGCTCCGCTATCTATTTTACCTTCT
The DNA here is from genome assembly GCA_037833965.1 of Marchantia polymorpha subsp. ruderalis. Lineage (NCBI taxonomy): Eukaryota > Viridiplantae > Streptophyta > Marchantiopsida > Marchantiales > Marchantiaceae > Marchantia > Marchantia polymorpha. The sequence goes on from AP031351.1 coordinate 580,340, forward strand.
ACGACAAAACTCAGTAGGATGCTCACACGCAAGGCGTTGAACTTCTGAGGACCAAACGCTGCCCAAGAGAAGCGAATGTATAGACGAAAAGCTAAATGACATCCGAACAAATCATGGAGATGACTGCTTACATGGAACAATTCGGCACAAGCAATCCCTATTCTTTTTCAGATGACTGCCATTGGACTGTACAGTAAAGTTTATGATATTATAGAGTTCATAGTCAAAGCCTAGACCCAAAGACCGATGTTTGCAAAACCAGACGACTGGATTTCAGAAGGTTGACTTGAAGAAGAAGTATGTTTTTTAAAAATTAACCACCACAGAGCGAATCTTGGTACTGTGCCGCTCCTGCCGACTCAACCTCGACAGAGTGAAACGGCTCCACCGTTGCTAAGCGAGAACTTGGAAAACCGAGCCACACCGAGCCAATCCTTAGGAACACGACGGGGGATGGACGGAGATAGAAGGGGAACTTTGGTAGCAGAGGTCATTTCTGCACGCATTGTACGGTTATACTTTGTAGAACATGGATAGCGAATAAACAGATAGATTTTCTTTATTTAGTGATTATTGATATTATACTTCAGCACTCTGGAGTATGTCATATCAAAATATTTGTCATTAAATTTATTAAATTTTGAGTTTTGGATGATTTGTCTTTAATATAAAAAATGAGTTGGACATTTTTCCCTCAAGCTCTATCATTTCATGCATTGCTTTTATACTGATCAAGGTGAAAACGTATGATACTTTCAATAAAACAAGTTGCAAATGTTGTGAAAGTTAACAATTTGATAAATAAAAATCCTCAATGGAAATGGTGGTGTTGTGTTTGTGGACTTATATGATGAAATCAAATTGGCTTCAATGTTGCTCATTGTAACTTCAATGTCATTATAAAATCTTTTAAAGCGGTATTCATGTTAATACACCTTGCAAGTAATATGTATATGCACATTGCATAATCTATATATCCTATAAATTGAAGATATGCTTGTGATTCACATAGACAACTTTTATTTTGAAAAACAAGCAATACTTTCTTATCTGTTACAAAAAATATTAATACCTCATGCATATGAATCTCAGGATTTTTTGAATGGAAATTTTTATTTTTTTATATTACATTCTCATATTTATAGTCCTTGCATTCAATATAAAAATTATAAATTTTATTTTTATAATTTTACTTAGTATTTAATTGCATGTGATCAAATTTGGCTAAAATATTAAATATGTGTGATTTTTTTCGTTCAATTGTACTATGACAATGCTTCTCAAAGATATTTGATGCCTAGATTTTTTTTAAATGGAGAATAACATGAAATTAAAATTAATTATAAGGATCACACATATTTGATAGTCAATTATCTGAAAACTATTCATTTGAGACTAATTTCATTTAAAAGAAATCTTGAAACAAGTTAAAAATAAATAAAAAATTTAAGTGCAATTTATTTCAATCTTTCAGTTTTCAGGTTTACAAACTTATTCTAACTGATTAAACTAAATATAAAAATCAAGATTATTTCAATTTTTTTGGGAATAAATGATATTACTTTTGAGCTATATTTTACAATAAAAATTAAATTAAAATTAAATTAAATTATTTTTCGGATAATTTTTGCACATTTTATCTTGTTTTCTTATGCTATTGGACTTAAACATAAATCAATATTTCTAAATTTGAATAAAAATTTTTGTACATTGATAAAAAAAAATTATTTTTTTATTCATCTGTTTTTCAATATTTCTTTTATATTTCAAATGCACAAGATCTTGATAAAATAAAATAAAACATTTGAAGATAGAGATATGTGATTTATTCTAATCTAAAAAACAATGAATTACAAGATTAGAGACTCTTTACAAAACTTGCAATAGATTGTAGACAAAATTTCCAAGATTTTTTATACTGTAATACTTATTCATTTTCTGTGCTAAATATAGCTTTATTTGCACTCATGATAATATTTGAATTGGATTTGGTATTTCATGACATGAACTTTATTATTCTTGCAAGGACAAAACTGCATTTTAAAAGGATTACATAACATGTGTTTGTGAGACTTGCAATAATATTTAGAACACATTTTTTTCAGAATATAAACAGAAATGAAATTACATTTATCTTCATTATCTAAGTAATAAGCAAATCCTATGTGATTTATCTATTTTTTAAGATATTTATGCATGATTTGCTAATCAAATCTTAATTTAGCATTTATTGTATTCAGATTTGAATACATGCTTGTGTCATGCCAAAAAAAATTCCCTGAAAAATAACTAGATATATTGTTAATATTAATAAATTATAGGGTAATTATATATATATATATATATATATATATATCTTAAATAAGTTATATTCAAATATATTCAAATGAAATTATGACCGGTTAAACTTGATTGAAAATTATTAGCTTTTTATTAACTTTTTAAAATCCAGAAAATTTGCTCTTTGGTCTTATTAGATTTTCATTACAGATGTTGCAAAATAAATTTTTTAATGATCACATAGTTTATCTCAACAACTTTTGATTAATCTACAATTTAGGATTATTTAAAATTTTGAAAATTTCATCAATATCAAATGTCTATATTTATTGACATTAGCTATTAGATGCAATTATGCAACTCGTTTTGTGAGATTATATATTTATCTAATTTTTAATTGTGATAAGAATTTTTCCATTTCAATTCATGAAAATGAAAAGATCAAAGCTTTTACGGAGTTAGAAAATATGTCATATCTTAGAATTTTTTCTGGAACTTTGAATTTTCATATCAAAATGGTAAATCGTTTCATTTCTTAAAAGTTCAACTTTTCTTGTTATTTTTATCTTTGATATTTCAAGTGTTTCAAGAATGTCTTGTTGTAATGTAGAGAATATTTTTTCAAAAAATAGATCCTAAACAAGTTGATTGAATCTCTTTATCAATCCAAATCCTACACTTGATAAAACAAGAAATAACATGACGACAAGAACATGAAGAGTATGACAAACAATTTGGTTTGTCATACTCTTCAGTCTACCACACTGCTCAACAATTAACGTTCATACTGTATATGATAAGATGGTCCAATGTTTCTTCCCTATCTTTTTGGAGAGGATGTGAGATCATGACCATTCTCGGTTCTTTCTTTCATTCATTTTTTCTTTCTTTCTTTCTCACACACTGTCATCTCCTCTTCTATGGTTCTCCATTTGTTTGTCTCTCTATGTGACTGTCCATGGCTCTAGTAGAACCCCAAACTCTGGCTCTAGGTGTTTTTGGCAGGGGATTCAGAAGCTTGGACGGAGAGAAAGTTGAATGGTATGGGTGGAGGCCCATCCCGGGGCAGCATGAGTGGCTCATTCAAGAATGGGGTGTGGTTTGCGACAGATGGGTTCGTGACACTACTAATTAATTCATTGTACTATGCTAGTGGCAAGATGACTGGACGGAGGTAGATGGAAATGGACGGGCTGGGTCGAATGTCCCCTACTAATATGGGATATACAAATTCAGCGCAGACTTGGCTATTTTCTGATCCATTGATCGCTGAAAGTCTGCCAAATTTGGAGCTTTAGGGCGTACAAAACAGATCAGCATCACGTCACAATATCGACATCGATCGATCGAGCAGTCACCAGGAGCCGGGTGACATGTTTCGTCTGCCCATCATACCATCACTCCAAGTTGCGGGCGTGGGGTACCATCTAATTATTTGCTAAAAGAAGAATCTTGGATGTAAACTGGAGATGATTCGCTATATATATACACCACATCATATAAGAGCGCGCCCTAGGATTGTGGACGTTTTGCCTTTGCTTTGGAGGGCTTCCTGCGCTTCAGCATCCGTGTTGTGCTTAGTATCGCTCTCCGATCTCCTTCCGATTTTACCATACGGATGCATAATTACATACTTCCATTTTTCCACATAGGTTATATAAGGAAGCTTCATGCCATTTTTGCAGATTCGAATCGCAATGTTTGCCCGGTGTCCTATGGTCAGGGAGATGCATGTATTTTTTCAACTGGCTACCTTCTCAGCAAGCGAATGAGAAAAATGCAGCAAAACGATTCATTCCACAAATATGGATCTGATTTTTACATATCAATGTATCGTGGAATGCATGTTCTATCAAATAGAGAAGAGATGTCGTACAAGGATGGGGCGAGCCCCAAATGGAGAAACATTGTGCTATCAAATAGAGAGGTGATGACGTAAAAGGATGGGGCGAGCTCCAAATAGAGAAACATCATCTATAATAGAACGCACTAAAGTCGTGATATTACATCACAACAACTATAATTACGCGTATTATGTGTTCCTTCCTCATTCCCGTCCTGTTAACAGTTCTCCTATCTTAGCGCACCTGCTTAAGTAGAACGACATAGATTCTACAAGGCGACAATCTAGATACAGCCGTGAGGAGATTGGTCACGTGCGCAGACGCTCGGTCTCCTTAAATCAGGCACTGCCTGGCTTCCGCCCGCTCATCGCCCGATCTGCTAACTGACACGCGAGATCTCCCCCCACACAATCGCCGTATCGACCAAACTGGTCGATGTCGTCTGCGCTCTATAGATCGGGCCCGACCCCAACAGGTGTGCGCAGCTTCGGACGCCGTCCGTCTCTGCCCTCTTCTAGCGAGAGCTCTTCTCATGAAGTTTCGCCCACGCGCAGTTCTTTCTACTTGCACGCCGACGGCGACGGTGGCCCTCGCCTGGCCATGCTGACGTGGCTGCAGGGTTCACCTCCTAGCACGTGGGGCATCTGTCTCGGAAAAGTCGACGGGTCTAAGGCTCAGTTCCTCCCTTCCCTACCCCACCCTCTCGACCTATTGACGGATCCTGTCGTCAGCTTTCTTTACCCCTTGACTTTCTTAGTGTACCTTACGTATAAAGTAAAAACACAAGAAAGTAAGGGAAGACCAAATCAAATCCCATATGGATGGAAGCAAACGGTTAACATGGGTGTGCACCAATAGCATCACTGTAAATGTAATAAGTAAATCACATTACAGTTTAGCGTAAATCGATCTCGATTCGTGAAGAGTTAACGGATAATCATGGGTTAACATGGGTTCTTGACTAGAGAAACCACTAGTTGGCGGGGATTCCTCTAGCTAGAACACATTATGTTTATAGTAAAGTACGTCTCGTACATGTGATTTATTACCTAGAGAAGTCGTTAGATAGTTGCTTAGCTGAGATATAGGTTGTATCTAATAGTATGATTTGGATTACACGTGAGTAGTAAATGAAGGTGTAGATAGGTGGATTAACACAACGAGCAAAGAAATGGTGGAGGTAAATGCAAAGTACAATCATTTTGTTTTCAGATTAACCTGGTGTTTGTAGGTTTAGCCTTTATCGGAAATACTTTTTTGGGACTCAAAGGTGTCCGTTAAGCGTATGAATTATTAGAAGGTGTTCTAATCTCTGGAGCTACGTACATACATATGCATCCATAATCAAACGTGTTGATCGAGGTACATTTGATGTCGATTTGAATGTGGCAACTCGATTTGTGGAGACCTACGTGGTCCAAATTAAACAAAAGTCTATGGAGTGAAATGGCAGAAAGGAGATGCATGAAAAGACGAAGCAAAAATAATGTGGTGCAACGGTAGGCAAGCAGAGAAAAGCTACCAAGGGCATAGACAAACGGGAAACTCAACAGGAAGATCTAGATGTGTAGAAAACCACCGGACCTGCAGAAGTGACCAAACAGCGAGATCTTTGGCCGGGAAACCATCGGATTCGCAAAATCGACCGAAAATGGAGTTCGAACTCCTGCAATGAAGCAATGGTAATCCGGATCGAAAGATAAAGCATTTAATGAAAGCTGAGGCCGTTGCAAGACTGAAGCCCCCGGGTCCGCAGGGATATACTGTAGTAGGGTTGCGGGAATGATACACTTGTTGTGATATCTCCGGTGGATTTGACGTATGTCAACGCGAAGCTTATCCGAAGTCGTAAAGTTAAGCGGGTAGGTAAACCCCAGTTAGCTGTGAACCCAAGTGGTGTTAGCAATGGGAGAAACGTCCACGGGTAAACAACTCTATGACTAGTTTTGGCGGTCCAGCCAAAAGCAGATGAAAGGTGGTGTAACAAGTGGATAAGAGATAGTAAATCCGATGACGGGAAGTCAAGCAAAAGCAGGTCAGATCAACGACTCTTTTCCAGCACCGGACCTGGGAGTAGGTTCGGTGCTGACGGAGTCCTTACAGAGCCTAGGGATACCGCCGGAGGCAGCCGGTGGCGCGGCCGGTCGGAGGTGAAAGATCACCGGACGGCCCACTAGAGTCCTGTCACCGTATGCACAACGATGGATCCACGGGCTCACTGCGGCGTCCGTGGATTACAGCATCCGGCGGCTGCGACCGGCTGCCAGGGACATATATAGTAAAATCGTCGAGAAAGGAGGAAGCGTGGAGACAGACCAGGAGGATCGGATTGCAAGCAGCTTGAGAGACAACGGGGACGAGGAGACGAAGAGTGGAAGGCGAGCCAGGCAGGCTGGCGCAGCCAACGGCGGCGTGAAGCAAAGGAGCAGCGAGAGATCGAGTCGGTAAATTGAGCTGGATGGTGGGCGAGTTGAAGATCACAGTAAAGACGGAAACTGACGAGGCAAGCCATGAAATTCCATATTTGAAGCCGAGTTCGTCGGCTGCTGCAGGGCACTGCAAGGCTTTATAACCGCTTTGTTCCGGCGGATCAGTCACACAGTTCCGCGGTCCGGAGCAGTGGCAAGGAAATCAGCAGCGTCTTGAATCTGTAGCCTGGAAGGAAAGTCTGATAGCGGGTTGTGTGGGGCCTCAAGGAAAGGGCTTGCCTGCCTGCCTGCCTGCCTGCCGGTTATTAGCTGCCTCGCCGAGACAGGGGGAGCGGGAGACGGAGGGCTCCTTGATCGATCCAGTGCAGCTGCTTCCCCCATTGTGAGTGCTTATGTGTCGACAGATCCTTCGACTTTCTAATAACCTCCTGCTCTTTCTCCGGCTTAGCGAGGTGGCATTCTCTTGTGAGAGCTCTCACTCTCGCAAGTCTGCTCCCGTCTCTTCGTTGGAATGCGTATGAATCGGTTGCGAATCTTCCTCGTCCACGCAGTGCGCTCCGATAGTGTGTGTTTCTGAGTCAGTTCAGGTGGCAGGTCCCCTCTCGGTGTCATCATAGTCATGCTGAATTGTCCTATCCCGTTTCATCTAGGCTCAGAGCCGAGCACCGCTTTGGTATTTAGGCCCAAACCTCTCGCTTAGAAAGACCTCTTCGGCACCACATCGGTGTTTGAGCAGAGCCTGGGACAGTTGGAGATCATTCAGTGAGTGAGTGAGTCCGTCCATCATAGGTATCAAATTCAGCTTAGCTTTCCCCTCAGCTCTCACCTCGGCCTCTCCAGTTGATGCCTGGCTTTGGATTGATTGGAATGTGTAGTCTGTGTGTGCATTTCTTTCCTGCCCATTCTCTGACGCTGGCGGCTGCTGCTCTGTCATAAAACAGGATTTGAGGTCGAGAACTTCTAGCTACAGCAATGGCAGGAGGTGGAGTGGTGTCCGGGCCGTCGGGGAAGCACTATGAGGGACATGTCACGCTGTTCGTGGCCCTGGCCTGCATCGTCGCAGCCAGTGGCGGTCTCATTTTCGGTTACGATATTGGAATTTCTGGAGGAGTCACTTCCATGAAAAGTTTCCAGAGGAAATTTTTCCCCAGACTTCTCAATGCCCATGACAGGAACACCTACTGTCGTTTCGACGATCAGGTAGTCCAGATTTTCACGTCCTCACTGTATCTGGCTGGGTTGATCTCCACTTTCTTCGCAATGTGGACCACCAGCCACTGGGGAAGGAGGCCATCCATGTTGATCGGAGGTATTGCCTTCTTGGTCGGTTCAGTCCTCAACGCAGCCGCCGTCAACTTGGCTATGCTCGTCATCGGTCGTATCGCGCTCGGTGTGGGTGTTGGTTTCGGAAATCAGGTGAGTCGATGTTGGCTCTGGCCTACGAGTTAAGACGAAGAAGCTGCATGCCGTCTCTTTCTTACGCCTCGAGCAGTCGTAACTATTAATCGATAAAGTAAATTTGTAGGGAGTACGAATATGGATGATTCCCTTACCATAATTAATGAACTGTTTGAATCGCTACCGCAGGCTGTCCCACTGTATCTCTCAGAGATGGCGCCCGCAAAGCTCAGGGGAGCTCTGAACATCATGTTCCAGTTGGCGACTACCATCGGTATCTTGGCTGCGAACTTGATCAATTATGGAACTGAAAAGGTCGACTGGGGATGGAGGCTGTCTCTTGGACTGGCTGCAGTGCCCGCAGGAATTCTGACGTTGGGAGGTATGTTTCTCCCCGAGACACCCAACAGTTTGATCGAGCGCTCCAGGCACGACGAGGGGAAGCACATGTTGGAGAAGATCAGAGGAACGCCTAATATCGGCCCCGAGTTTGACGACATCGTTGAAGCTTCCAACGCCGCCAAGGCCATCCAGAACCCCCTGGGCAACTTGTTCAAGAGGCAATACCGACCTCAGCTCACCATCGCCATTCTCGTCCCCTTCTTCCAACAGGTCACTGGTATCAATGCCATCATGTTTTACGCCCCAGTGCTGTTCCAGACCATCGGGTTCGGGAGCGACGCCTCTTTGTACTCCGCTGTCATCACCGGAGCAGTGAATGTGGTAGCCACTCTCGTGTCCATCGGAACCGTCGACAGATGGGGTCGTAAGATTTTGTTCTACGAAGGAGGAATTCAGATGTTCGTCTGCCAGGTATATAAATTGAGTTGTGCTTTTGGTTTAGAAAGAAATATGGGGATCGAGAGATTCTGTTTTAATAGTGGTAGTAACACACAGCTTCTTCTGTTCTGGTTCTAATCGGCTTGTGGGGTGTCCAATCGATTTCAGATTGCTATCGCTGTCATTTTGAAGTTCAAGCTCCCATTGGCAATTGGAAGCGAGTTGTCGAAGGGGTGGGCCGCCGTCGTGGTGGTTCTCATCTGTGTGTACGTGGCTGCCTTCGCATGGTCATGGGGTCCTCTCGGATGGTTGGTGCCATCTGAGGTGTTTCCTTTGGAGATTCGATCTGCTGCCCAGTCTATCACAGTGGGAACCAACTTCTTGTTCACATTCGTTATCGGTCAGGCTTTCTTGACCATGCTCTGTCACTTCAGATGGGGAATTTTCCTCTTCTTCGGTGGATGGGTGTTCATTATGACCCTCTTCGTCTTCTTCTTCTTGCCTGAGACTAAGAACGTTCCGATTGAGGAGATGGTGTACGTCTGGAAGGCTCACTGGTTCTGGAAGCGATTCATCGGTGATGAAGTGTACTCTTCTTACCCCACCGACGTCGAGAAACACAACAATGCCAAGCTGTAGAATGACTGAGATGCAGTGAAACGACAAAAGTTTTCATTCTTCTTATTCGCAGCGTAGATTCAATTGAACCTAACGGATTGATGTACATATACAACTTGAGCAGGCTTTTCCTTCTCCTTTTCACTCATATGGGGTAGTTTAAGTAGGTTAGGTCTGCCAAATGGCAGTATCTGGCTAGTTTATAGTTAGGCGGTAGTCAGTCTGTTAGGAGGCATGCTTCAGTTCGAGGTGTGCAGGAATCCGGATGGTTTAGTGTTCTCATTTTTTTCAGCAACCGGAAAGAGTTGTTAAATAATGTGTTCCACACAACCTTCTGGCAAAGATCTTTTCTTTGCAGTTTTTCTCAGTAAAGATGATTTTTCTCACTGAAGACTACGGTGAGATCGGAGTGAGCTCCGATCTGCCTGTGCGAATGTTTGCAGACAAAAGCACTCAGTGCCACATGCATGTATGTTGTGCTATATTCTGGTTCAGTGCAGTTGTCTTGGTTGAGTCTATTTTATACGCCTTAGGAAAATGTGGAGAATTGTGAGATGTATGAAATCTGTGTTTTGTGGTGGTCTGAACGTGACAAAAATTGAAGCTAATATGTGACTACAATAGCACAAGCTTGAGTTTTAATTGGTCGAGTTGATAATTCCATCGTAGAATTTGCTTTGCAGGGAAATGTAGGGTGCGTAACTGGTAAAAAAAATATGTTGCATAGAAAACGATAATTGCCCTATACTTCGAGTGTTTATCATTGTGTTCACTACAGATGATGCTGTGATGTTAGATGTCAAATCATTTGTTAGCTGATCGTGTACTGTGGAAGTAGCGGTGAATGAATTTTGAATGCTTTAGTTCGAAAGAATAGATATTATGGGTGGTATAGTTGCCAACGAGTTAATTTCAGACCGTTTCTGTAAATTCTGAGCAACTGCACTCCATTTAACTTAATATGAATCAACATCGAAAACTTCATCCAGAATCTGCCGACTCGTCAAATCCTTGGAATCAAGTCATAAAACACGTGCACACGTAGGGCTATTCATCTGACTGCATGTCTACTGAGAGAGTGAGAGAGGTTACAGATTCGAGCAGTAAGGAAAAGGGCCAATGGGAGGGCGAGGACAAATAGGACAGCAGGAATCCAATTCAGCCGCCCCTTTCCGAACGGAGATACCTTCCGGACAGGTGTTACTGCGTAATGTTCATTGACTTGGGGCTTTGATTACAAGTGACGACAACGAGCATAGCAACAACAAACAAACAGTGGCTTCGGCAGGCGGAGAGTAGAATGGCTTTTGGATTTAGGTCCACCACACATCCACTGCATGTGAACTCAATTCATCTCGAGGAGGAATAATCATATCGGAATACCAATCCAAACCATCCCTCGAGAAACATACCCTTGAGAAACGGTCTCATTACCGATCACCATTTGTCCCTCGGAGTTCATGTCGGCTTCTTCTATATATATACGTCGCTGTCAAAGGGTAATTTACCTGCTCCTCCCAGTCAGTTAGTATGCTTCGAGCGTCGATTAATCTAGCGGCGTTTTCAGAGAGTGAATTCACCCCCCTGCTCTTACCTCCAAAGTGCATATTCCTTAATAGGACTTTTTTTTAAGGGCCAATCAGGCGTCGTTCGGGTTCAGCTCTAACGAATATTCGGCCGCAAAATTGGGCTGTCTTTCGTCGGTAATTAGGAGGCACGGACAGGAGGTGGATTTGGCCGATCCCGCTTACATCGCCCGTTATCCGTTGGCGGTACCGTTTAGCTGGCCGGACACTAGAGGGAATAGGATATCAGTGAACTCCATATTAATGTCTCCACTTTTTTTGCCACGTCAACGTCGCGCAAGCACAGTCAGATTGTCTTAATCTTATACCCTAAACCCCTGTTCTCCGGATTGCCAGATTGTCATCCTCTCTCCTCATGCAAATCAGCAACATTTTGCCGTTGGGTTGTCGAGAGTTGAAAAATTTGGGAGTGATGGAGCCTGCTATGTTTTCCGTTGCTAGTATGTTTGATGCATCATCTAGTGAGTAATTGACCTATTTTTCTTCTTCTTTTTTATATATGGTGAAATTAATGGGTCTGACAAACATCTGTCTGATGATTTTCCTATGTCAATTTGATACAAAGTTTGGTCAGCTTGCAACAACTAGACGAGAGCTGGATTCGATGTTTCGCAGTTTGGATCTTTGGATGTTGCTTGGAGGAGACAGGAAGGGAGAGACTCAATTTGTGCCTGTACCTGTGTCTGTGCGGTCAAATCCAGCTCTGTGTAACGCCAGGTGGGGGTTTTGAAGGTGAAGACGAGAAGGACGAGCAGGCGTTCGTGATAAGAGATCATGACTTTTCTGGAATGGTACTTGACTCTTCCGGCTCCTTGTCCGCAACTTTCGCTCGATCTGTTTGCTCACGCAGTTCCTGACCTCTCTGCTATGGGGCACAATCTTGCGGAAGACCACTTCGAGTATCAGTGAAGAGTCTAAAGGGTGTTGTTTTTCTGGAGAGAAGAATATTTGTGCAAGATAAATGTGTCTGTTTTGGAAACGAAGGTAATTGATCCAATGACAGATAGTCATTCAGAGTGATTCGCAAGGACATTAGTGTTTGTAGTCGTTGAAATTTCACGTCGTTGGTCGATATTTTGGGATGAGACTTTCGATGAGAGCAGCATCACAGTTTGCCTCTATAAGGACACACAACAGGAAAATGCTGAAAATAATCTCATTCAAAGTGTGGAAGTTCTCAGATCACTGGAGGGCCCTATGTAGCACTCAGATTTCTCGGCTTTTGCACAAAATATGCTTGTGTGTACTTTTTTAAAGGGAAAACGTTTGATTGCTGTTTCCCAACCAGATTGGGAATGTTTCGTACAATGCAAGGACATACCAGTGAATTTGTATACTAGTGAGCATCACACCAAGACTTTCAAATATGTGTTGCTTTATGCAGAGTTAGTTACAATCATGCCTGGCAACAGGGTCAAAACATAAGGCTGTCAAGAAGATGCATCACCGCCATTGTATTTATCAAATTGAGGTTGGGGCTTCTGGCATCAGTGAAGATTATTGGTTCAGCTGATTTGTCGCCACTTTGCTTCAGGTTTTACATGTTCGGGAGTTTTCCTTCCATCAAGTTAATGCGAACCTTTTATGGCCAGGAGCAGTCCTATTTGCTGAGTGGATTGTGGAGCATCACAAGCTTTTGGAAGGAAGAAAAGTTCTGGAGCTTGGCAGGTCTGTCATTTGTATAATTGTTTCCAGCTCACATGCTCCTAGATATGATTCCAGTGCTCAGATTTTATTTGGAAGTGTGTATCACAAATGTGTGGTGATTCGAACCTACAAATTTGAAAGTGATGGTAGTTGCATGGTGTTGTTTCTTGCATATCAGCTGAGTATGCATTTCTTCATGCTTTGTTCTTTAATTCAGTACATAAGCAGATAATTGCACCTCTATTTAGTGGAGATACTGAGATATGCGTAGAAACAATTCCCTTGGTTTTGTAGTGGAACGGGAGCTCTAGCTATATTTCTGACGAAGAAATATGGACTGGACGTCACTACATCTGATTATGATGATGTAGAAATCGAAAACAATATCAAGCTCAACTGCGAGTTGAATGAGCTGTCAGCTCTGCCGCATATTAGACGTAAGAGTTATTGGGATCGTCAGACTGCTACAAATGTTTTTGTCTCTGAAATGGATATCACCCACATATGATATAACTTGTGAACTGGATAGGATCTTATGGCCAACCTCTTCTTAAGTATGTTAAAGAGTGGCGCTCTTGTTTGTCTATCTTTATATTGTGTAGTCCTGCTATCATATCAACAGAAAGATAAAATTGAAAAACCAATTCTCGAGAGAGTCACCACTCTGCACGTTAACAACGTGCTGTCCATATTTGCACTTTATGACATCGAAGAACATGGTATATACAATCCTCCACTTCATAACACTCATCCATCGTTCGAGACTTTTGGAGAAGACTTTTGGAAGACTGACTACTTTGATTCTGGTGGTTCCATCTTTGCGTTTCAGATACATGGGGGGACGTTTTTCCTGAAGAAAACCCTCAATGGGACTTGATCATCGCAAGTGACATCCTGTTGTGTAAGTTTCTATTTCCTGCACTTGTCCTCTATGATATAATGCCAATCACCTTTCATGATGGTAGCACGAGAGCCAGACTTCATCACATCTCAACACCATATTTCAGTCACATATCTCGCTCTGAAGATCGTCGTCCTTCTTCTTGTTGCAGACGTGAAGCAGTATGCAAATTTAATAACTACTCTGTCTTACCTGTTCCGTAAGTACGAACCTTTAAAGACGGCAGAAGATAGTAGTGTCGGCGTAAACCTCCAAGAACTAGACGCACCTGAAGTAAGTCAGAAGGAAGAATGCCTCCAGCTTGATCCATCGTCAGTAGCAACTCGACGTGGAGCAGCAGTTGAAAAACTTCCTCGTCCCTGCTTTTTGATGAGTTGGAGACGCAGAATACCGAAAGCAGATGAGGCCTTGTTTTTCGAGGGTTGTAAAAGCGCAGGATTTTGTGTGAACGATCTTGGTTCGAGGGTGTACAGTATCCACCCCCCTCTCGTTGAATTTACAGACGGATCTTGAACGCCCCACTTCCTTATGCTTCGTTGATTTCCCCTCTGCCAATTATGGGCTTCAGGTGGAAAGAATTTTACCCCAGCTGTGCATGCAGCCGGTTGATCTGAAGAATGGGTTCCGATGAGAGTGGGAAAGGATTGTGCACGTCTGCCTGCCTCGTCGAAACAGGCGAGCTACAAAACATGTTACTCAACTGATGAAGGCCCATTTTGATGCAAGGGCTGGAAAGAATCGCGTTTTTGTCGAAGCATTTCTCAATTTATTGGGCCTCCTCCACTCCGAGTCTCGAGAAATGGAAGCTCACTTCTATACCTCCATTGTCAGGGGAAGTTCCACAAGTTGAAGCTCGCAAATCATATTTTGCACGTTTCCTTGTTTGAAAGGCTTGTAGAGGAAGCGGAATCATTATCCAACCAATATTTTGACTGGAGGACTCATAAGGGACCACAGGTCAGGTCAGCCCAAAGCAAACCATCACGAGGAGTTTTTCCGTTTTGTGTTAATGGGAGAGTTTAGTGAGATCAAATACATATTTATTGGGCTTTCAATTCCGATGATAGTTGAATTCAGGACGAGTAAAATTGTATAGAGATATCTAAGAGAATCTGCGTCCTTTGCTTCATTCGATTCCAATTTTCGAGTAACAAAGACATTATCTCCGTTCGGTCTCATGCATGATCAAAAATATAATATCCAATGACATTGCAAGTACGTTGTATTTTGTTTTTAAGTAGATTTGAAATGACTTGCTGCATTTTACATTGAAGAATTGCTCTTGCAAAATTACAGCGCTGTGAAGAAAGTAACTGGTGAGAGTGGGAATATAATTTTTTTGCTCTCTTGCCGAAGCTATAACATAATTGAGACACCGTAGCACGAGAAATAACCGAACCCACTAAGAATGAGTGAACTTTTGATTCATTGAAATAACTCATAAATATCTATTTTATTTGATGTGTAACGAAAGAAAAGGTGTAAGTTTATGTCATATCTCCTTGGATAAAAGTGTCTCTAGTATGACATACGAGTATATAAGAGATGCAATCATGTATGTACGTCCATTCTATATATATCAAGGATATTATGTATTTACAAATACAAAACAACAAGATAACAAGGATGACTTGAGAGCAATTGGCAAAGAATCCTATTGTTGCGCTGTACATTCTATGGATAATAGGCCTAATACTTTACTAGAATTCAGCATGTTATACACTTCACAGTCGTCTGTTTGATAATGTAAAAACTTAATCTATACTTCTATTAAAAAAATTCATGCATGAAATGATAATTTGACTTTATTTAGATAAAATAGAGCAAACAGTTATATAGGAAAAAATTTCAACGCAGATCACATCTGAAAAGTCAGCTATATGTAATGCTATTTCAATCAGTGCAGCTGTCAGATAGATTTATGATGGAGTATGTTCAATAAAATTGCTTTCGATGTTCATGCTGTCATGAATATGCAATATTCACTTCATTTGAAAAAAAAGTTTTTGATTTTTTAAAAAATTTTTAATTGTAAAATTTTAATGAATATCAATATCAATCACATAAATATGTATGGTTTAGTTGTTTTTCTCTATTACATTATCTCTTTTTTGCATGCATACAAAATTACACATTTTATCATCTTTACATTTAAAATCTAGTGTCGCGATATTAAAGCTGGCACTCATTGGATAACTATGAAATACATAATGATAATGAACTTGTTTTCTGTTTGGCTCGGTGATAGATCTATCATCATCAAAGCAAGAACATTTACATACAGCTTGAAATTTTAGATCCTGAGTTTCAAGACATAATAAAACAGAAACCTTATTATGCAGAAACTTCCAAATTTATGTTTACATGAAGGATGAAAATAGGTTTAAAAAATAATAATTTTTTAATATTAAATAATAAATAAAAAAATTCATATAAAAAATATGAAAACAAGCCTTCAACCAATAGAAAAGTAATTCAAACAAGGTACCAAAAAGCTTCCAATG
Source organism: Marchantia polymorpha subsp. ruderalis (assembly GCA_037833965.1). NCBI lineage: Eukaryota > Viridiplantae > Streptophyta > Marchantiopsida > Marchantiales > Marchantiaceae > Marchantia > Marchantia polymorpha. Next base: position 596,327 of record AP031351.1, read on the forward strand.
CATCATAGAAAAAAGTATGACATATCTCTATCATCAATATCAAAATATATACATAAATACATAGTGTTAGTAATTGATAGTAATTTCATTATCATTTTTAAATGACAATGGGATAAATATGAGTGTAATTTTATTTTTTTATGGTGAAATTTTTTCCCATTATCCATGAGTTTTTGAAAATAATTTTTGTGTTAAGATACAAATATAATTACAAATATGATACATATTATTATACATTTATTGTTGCTAATTATAAATAAGTTTTTCCACAAAAAAATCTTGGTGAAATTTTAAAAATAATTTCATGCCTAACTCGTGTGTTTCGGATTATCCTTGACCTACCCAACTTTAGCTAGGAACCGTCACCTGAACCTAGTACTTAATCAGCTACTTCTATACCACTTGACAACACTTTGAATGATAATCAATACGTTGATTTTTTTTTAGCTCTCATAGAGTGAACCACTTTACATCTAGTGTCTCGTGTTTGACATGAATTTCTATCATTTGATGAAGACTCGGTCTTGTGGATAGTTATTATACAATTTTCACTTGGATTCACTTGTATTTATTGATTCTCGGTTTATCACTAATATATATATATATGAATTTTGCAATATCAAGACATTGTCATTGCATTAACAATTATAAGTTGATATTTATCATATGAAATATATATATTATTGATTAAAAAATCTATCAAACATGTATAGATTTTTTCAAACTTATATATATATGTGTTTTTTAGTTGTTGAGATCAACATACTATGCTTTTCTTAAACCAGTCTATGATGTATTTGATGTTTTTTCATTCTAAATATTCAGTTTGTGAAATAAACTGATATTTTTCATATATTTATTTTTATGCACCAAATGATGTATATAATCAATCAAAAAAAATTATACTTTTTAATAACTTTATTTGAGAAATATATTTTGAAATAAATTTATAAAAATTATAAAAATTAAATAAAAATTATATTATATATTATTTGATAGATTAATTTCCGAAAATTAGAAATATATTTTTGAATTCAATGAAGATTTTTTGTTATTTATATTCATAAATGATGCATTTTGCTTACATATGTCACATAATTTCAATTTTTAAAAAATACATCTTAAAATAAAAAAAATTAAATAATAATTCAAACGACATTTTTTCTAATATTGCAACAGATTTATAAATTAATTAAAAATTTTAAAGATTATACGTAAATTTTTTCAAAAAATAACTTCAAACAACTATTAAATAATAAAAATTCAGTTTATCTTTAGATGTATGTTTTTCAAATATAGTTTTTTGTGATATAAGAAATGAAAAAAATCTATTTCAAGATATTTCAAATAGACCTAGCTAATTTTTTTACCAAACCAGTTGTTTGTGATTCTTTCACGACATTAATTTGTTTTTTCACCACGAGACAATACGTATGTTGGAATTTTGTTTGCAAAGATTGATTTTCTTGTCATTGCACAAAGTTGTCATTGCCAACCAAAAGATCATGCATACGAATGTCTTGCAAATAGTGAAGCTCTTGTGATACTTGAGCAGTGAAAAGACAATCAATCACGTGTACGTATTGAAACGATCAAAGATAAAGAGGGAAGTAAGCCCGCTTAGTAGAATGCTATCCATTAAAAATACTACTACCATACAAATGCATTGCATAGTAGTAGCATTTACAAGCATGTGAAACAATTTCTAATGTGAACTTCACACATACTTCATTCAAAAAAGACATTCGCTATTTGATTCGACATTCAATCCACTTAATCTACTTTTTACGACTCTAATTGAGAAGGCGACGATAATCAATTTGTGCTTGCGACATTATAATCATATTATAAACGCAATAAATTACCATGTGGCTTTCAGATGATTAAATTGAACACTCCGATTACTAAATCCAAAAGACTTACAAGCAAAATGATTGTGCAAGTGGAAAAAAGTCTGCAAAGCAAATTTTCATGAGACTATAAGATGTTTGAATCGAATACTTGGATTCTAAATTCCAACATACTTACTTATAGAATGATTGTGCAATTGAGAAGAAGTATACACATCAAATTTCCATGAGGCTCTTAGACGTTTGGATTGAACATTTAGATTTTCAAATCCAAAAGCCTTAAACAGATTAATTGTGCAACTAGTAAAAATTCTACAAAGACATTTTTTTTGGAATTCTAAGATATTTGTATTGAATATTTTGATTTTCAAATCTAAAAGATTTACAAATAGAATAATCGCGCAACTAAGAAAAAATCTGTACAACATGTGGTTCTAAGATGTTTGGATTCAATATTCAGATTTTTCAAACCAAAAACTTTACAAACACAATTATTGTGCAGTTGTAAAAAAGTCTACAAAGCAAAATTTCATGAGATTCTAAGATGTTTGGATTCAACAATCGTGCAAGGTACATACTTTTGCTGACACTTATCTAAAGTTGAATTAGCCTTTGGTTGTTGTTTTGACTCTCTGCTTTTACAATGAAGCCAATTTATTGTTGGCATATTTTGCTTACTTTGTTTTAATCTATTAAGTTTTAGATACTTCTAATACAAAATTTGGCTCAGAATTGTTTGATTAATCTTCTAATAATTTAATATGAATTTCTAGATATTTTCAAGTTCTTTAGACCTTCACTCTCCTTCTTTTATTTTGTCGGACAAAACAAAGTGCACCTTGGATCTAAAAGAGAATTAAAAGCCAAAAAAATTTAAAATTTCTGCTCCTTGTGTCTTTGACCCTCTTGCATATTTTTCAGCCACTTTAGAAATTTGGAACAAAAATTTATTGATAATAGGTTGAACTAATTTTACGGCCGTCATTGAAGTGTATGTTATAATCTTCCATCATAAGACTATTTGAATATGTTTTCACATTCACTGTACCTGATACGTTTGCCATACGTACACCACGAAGAATCGGCCATAGATCTTAGGCATGATATTCAGATTTTGCAACGTGACGCTGGGCAATTTCCCACATGTACTTTGAATAGTCCATTGTAGGGAACCATACATAGACATTCATTGCCTGATTGTTGAATGCTCTCCGAGGAATGTTCTATAAAGGATATCAAATGCATCTTTGTAAATACAATGGTAAGTTATAAAGGTTTTACATTCAGCGGTGGAGAATACTCCACCCGCTGGATGAATTTAATAGGTTGAACTAATTTTACGGCCGTCATTGAAGTGTATGTTATAATCTTCCATCATAAGACTATTTGAAAATGTCAAAAAAATGGCTATTTTTCTAAGAGTGGCATGCGTAGAACTACAATTATTATTTAACGCATTAGACATTATACTCCTTATCTCCATGTATTGAAAGTTCACAAGATTATACAATTCCTCAAAGTAAACTTTTTATTTGCTAGCATCAATTTTCTCATGTTCATAAAGTTGACAAAAAATTTATTTTAGTCAAATAATGTTCATTCTGACGGGCCAAGCCACATAACATAATTTTATTTTGATTATCTAATGAAAACAATACACCCAAATAAAAATTGAAAACAATACAGAATGTAATAAGATTATTAGTCATAGATATAGAAGAATGAAGATCACATAGATGTAACAAATAATGCCATAGATTCATCAAACATACAAAACCTAATAAAAGATCAATATATAGTTTGAAAATGAATTTTACAAAACATAGTTATATATTTAGTAAGCACATAAAAAAACTCATGGTCAAGAAATCAGATGTATCATCATCAAAATTAAAAAAAACATGCATAATAAATTTTCTGTTATTTGAAACGTTAACTTTCAAGTGAAGTCAATATTTGTATTAGATTTAACAAATGTAAACATTTAAAAACAATTTTTATATGTGATGTATCTCAGATCTTTTGTTCTAGCAAACATAAGAATTACTTCATTTATTGATAGATTATGATTACAAAATAGACAACGAGTCATGCATCAGATGAATTACAAATTCATGTCTAGTTAATCTATGTAATTCAAAGGAATAAGTCATCTTGACACATACCTAATCCAACTAGCAATAAAATAATTGAAAAGATACAATGAGTAGGAAAGATCGGACCATGATATGCCAATATACACAAATGTGTAACCTTGCAAGATCAAGAAACTTCGTATTAAAAGGAGGAATAAAATTCACTAAATAGATATAAGAGATTGCACTAGTCAAGAGCAATCAATGATTGTTCTGGCTTTGAGGACAACCCTTTTTTGTCAGACGTTGTAATAGTACATGCAGACAAACTTATTTTCTCTCGAAAGTAATCCATTTGCTATCACAAACAAGAAGGATGATAAAGAGGTAAGCATGATCAACTTTCAAAAGTTGCTATCATCAACTACTTTGAAAAAAGACTTGTTCTCTGCACAAAGTCTTCCCAGATTTATGTCTCTACACCAATTCTTATATCATACATATGCATGATCATATCAGCAAAGATGCAATTCATGCAAAATGATCACAGATGACCGTATTCATGCCATCTCGTATCACAATTTCATGATCATGCAACTATGTTGTAGGTTGTAAATCCTCAAGCATTACTCGTGGGAGATGTATAATTAATCTCATATGTATCCACAAGTTTAAAAAGTATATATCCAAAGAATAGAAAGTTCTCAAACCTTATCATCACTCCAAGAATGCCAAAAGGCTTCTAGAGGTACGTCAGACATTAAACAGACTTAAACATTGTAATGAGAGAACAAAGTAAAATGACAATAATAACCCATCTTGATAATAAATGACTATTTATCAGATGCGCCGCTCATGTGCATACATGGAACCACATGTGAACCTGTAATATAGAGTCGAGACATCTAACGCATGTAAAAGCCATGACTATGGGACCTGGGCCAGGTAGGTGAAAATCCTCAGCAGTACATTACCTGACGGATCCTACTGTTCTCGACCTCAACGGAGTAGGTGAGGCCAGTTCCGAATGCATACAGTATACGCGGCCGTTGCTCTCGGAAAATGAATCTGGAATACTCGGGAACTGGTTTGTGGCAGAGCACAAGAAAGCGATCCCACTTGCCCGCCGCGGGCGCCGGCTGTCCTTGGGTTTGCGGCAAGTCAGCAGGCGCTTTCCATCGTAAATGTTGCGCCGGGTGGGGTTGCATTGTTCGGAGTCAACTGTCGACGACGTTTTGGCAGTGTTCGCGGCCAATCGATGGACTGAGTCGATTAGGTTCGTTTGAACGCTCGGCACCTTCTGCCTGCCGTCTGGACCCCGGGGGTTTCCGCGGAGGTTTAGAGCCAAGGGTGGATTGAACATTCGAACGCGCGCTCTTCTGCAGCGAGCGGTGAATGTTCTGGTTGTTGAAGAGCGGGCGGGTGGCAGTCCGGGACAAGGTCGGATTCTATCTCTCGCACTGTCTGTGGAGAGGCGCGAGGAATCCCTCGGTTTTTGAAACCTACAGCTTTCGATGGTCGAACTTGCACGATAAGCAGCTCCCTCTTCCTGTTCTGCCGGCTCCGCATGTAGCATTGGTCCCGGGATCCTCGTGTTCGCCCCATTTCTCACGTCAGCCTCGTCCGAGTTTATCAGCTATGGGCGGGGATCTGACAGATTCGAAGGTCACTGAAAATGGCTCTCCTGCCCCCGTCGAGAGCGTCCCAGTCAAAGGGATTAGATCTGACTCAGGTCAGACGTACTCGATTTTGCGAGAGGGAGAGGCCGACATTCTTCTTCATGGGAATGATGTATTTTACAATAAAGCTCAGGTATGGTTCCTTCTTGTTCTTCTAGTTGGATTCTGTGGCTTCCTTATTAAGCAGCTCTCCTGTGTTTCTTCAAGGCTTACATCCAGAGCCTTGTAGTGAGCACGTTATTCTTACTGCTTAGCTCTTACTGCCTTTCTTAGTTGGGAATGTGCGTTGGCATCTTGAAATAAACATCTCTGTTGGCATGTGCTCTCCCGCTTCTAAATTGTCCATCTTTCTTTTCATCAATTTTCGCTTCAGAGACGTCTATTTTCAAAATGCGTTTGCATGGATCCGATTATCAGAGAATACGAAAATTCAAGTTTGCCTGCGGTGAAAGCTACTCCGTTGCCATCATGGATTGGTCACGGAATAATCAATTGTAGCTTTACCATGGGTGGAAATAATGAATGGACCTGTGAGAGTCACGATTTTAGTTGGACATAATTCGATAGTTTGTTCGTACTTGCAGGTAGTGAATCGGGACATTTCAATCGCCGTCATCCGAGCGTTCGTATCGAAAAGAGAACAGGAACACCAAGCGGAAGTTGCGAAAAAGCTGAGTCGGCGTAAGGGAGCATCCAAAACCTTTGGTGCTCCTGATTCTACAGTAGAAAACTCTGTGTCTGTGGAAGCTCAAGGTGACGAAGCCAATGACGTGACTGAATCTGCTGAAGTCAAAACAATTACGAATGCAAGCGAGGAGTTTGTCACTGAGAACACACCTGCTAAGCCTATACGCGTCCTTGAGGTACACGAGAAGAGGCAGTTGGTTCTTGCGAAACTTGAGACGCTGTTTTAGCCGGGACCTCCTTTACTTTTCTTTCGAGCTTAGATTTATCACGTTCTTGTCAGGTCCGTCGTTATCGAGTTGGGATCTTACTGTCTGCCCTTGCTTGTAGGCGCTAGCAGCATCGGGGCTGCGGGCTCTTCGATATGCGAAGGAGATAGAAGGGCTGGGTTCTATTGTTGCTACCGACAATGACAAAGGTAGTTCATTTGTTTGTAGCGGATGTTCACATCTCTTCCTCAGAATCCTGTTTGATTTGTATTAACAGCTCGTCTTTACATGGCACATTTCGTACTTAAAGAGTATTATTCTCAAAGTAGTCTTTCCTCTTCCGTCTCCATCCCCTTTCATTTTTTTTTTCGTTCTCTCAGTCTGTCAATGCTTGCATCCCTTAGTCCTTAGGATGGTCTTCAGGCTTTGACAGGCAGATACTAGTACGTACAGTTCAGATTTGGCCATCAAATCTCGTCGATATGGTCTTTTCGAGCGTGAAGAAAATAACAGGTTGCTGGTTTCATCAACCCACTTTGTCAAATAACAGTGGCAGTAGAGGCCTGCGAGCGAAACATCAAGTTGAACGGCCCAGTTGTTGCTGCGAAAGTGGAAGCAAAGCACGCAGACGCCAGGGTTTATATGCTGACCCACGAGAAAGAGTTTGATGTGGTGAGTTTCTTCACTGTATGTTATTGATGAAGTTTGTGAGTGTGCAAGATGGAGGGGGAGATCAGATGTAGAGATTTTGTGCGGGCAGTACTGATTGGCTTCATGAACTGTACTCTCATTTTCAAGATAGATGCAAGTACACAGAGCTTCTATCGATGCCAGCAGGGATCATGTGCCTTCTTATAACGTCTCTCGTCTGATATACCGTTCGTATAGGTGGATCTCGACCCTTACGGTTCTCCGTCAGTCTTCCTAGATTCAGCGGTGCAGACAATTGCCGATGGCGGCCTGCTACTCTGCACAGCAACGGATATGGCTGTTCTTTGTGGCAACAACGGAGAAGTCTGCTACTCCAAGTTTGTAGTCTTATCTTCTTTTTTTAGAATTCTTATATTCAGGCAGTTCTGTTTGAGGCAACATGATATATTTTACCTCAAGCTAGCGATACCAGCGTCAGAGTCCCTTAAGGCCGAGAAAGTTTTTTGTCTGTCAGGGCCATGTCAGTAAAGAAAACGGGATGTTTGGAAACTATGACCGGATACTTATTTTAATTTGGATCATCCCCGCCACACTTTTTGTATTTTTTCTCTCATCTGCACTTCTGGTAGAGCCTCCTAGTTCGATGGTTAATCCTTGAGCAAAAGAGAGCCAGTAGAAGAAATAGGATTTTTAAAGTCTTGGAGTTGGCAGTTGTTTTTTTGGCAGTGGGGGAATTGACATATCCTTGGGAATGTGGGTGTTCAGGTATGGCTCCTATCCACTGAGGGGAAAGTACTGCCACGAAATGGCTCTGAGAATTTTGCTTGCCTGCATCGAGGTACCAAGTCACTTCTTGGGATACGTTCCTTGTTTGGATTTTTCCTCCTTGAGAGGTCCATATTTTCATTCATAACAAATCACAGCGAGGATTCAAGTCGAGAAAATAGATGCTACGAGGACGAAAATTCCTTGTTTCACCTGACCTCGTTTGCTACCGGCGAAACTTTTCCGATGTTTATGTGTTCGTTTTAAGTTTTCTGCCAACTTATAGTTGTTCCTTCGCCTGGACAGAGTCACGCAAACCGCTACAAACGCTACATTGTACCAATTGTTTCCCTTTCTATTGATTTTTACGTCCGTGTCTTCGTACGGGTGTATACGTAAGTTACCTACACTCGGCCATCCGTCGCGTTGTCTTCAAGCACCTAAAGCATAGAAAACACGTGGCATTCAAGTATAGTACAGACGTAAAATTTCGCTTAATCCGGTGTTGCTAGATCGTTAACAGAAAGAGATACTCCTATTTATTTCTGAACACCATCCCGACTCTGTTTTCACTGATTTTTACAGCTCGGCAAACACAATCAAGGCTACACCCAGCAAGTTGACTCATATCTATCAGTGCGTTGGTTGTGACTCGTACTACTTCCAGCCTGTGGGTCGCATCACTAACAAGACTAACAAGGTATCATATGTCATGGTGGGGTCTATGTTTGTTGAAAGTTGCGGGATTAGTACGTTGCAAATGTGGGACTATCAGGAGATATTGAGGCTTTGCATTTACCTATTCTACAAGAATAGTTGAACATTTACGGTCTGCTTTTGTTGTCGTGGCTCTTTGTCATGAGTGCCACGAGACAATCAATCAGCTCCTTAGTCTGATGGCTTGCATCGGATCGCTGGTGGTTTTCTTCGTTTTGTTGTGGTGCTTATCAACGTTCAAGAACAACAGTGCGCGTTATATGCCAGCCATTGGGCCTACGATACTTCCAGAGTGCAGTCAGTGTAAAAAGCACTTCAGTATGGGTGGACCCATGTGGGCAGCTCCAATCCACGACGCGGACTGGATCTCCACCATCCTCAATATGGCAACCTCCATGAAGGCCAAATATCCTGCGTTCGATAAACTTCACAGTATCTTAACTGCCGTGTCAGAGGTAATTATCTTTATGTCGCTCTTTGTACTCTCACAGATCCCATAGGTTTGTGCATAGGTGTCATGTTTCGTAGTGCAGGTTTTGGTCATGATGCATCTAAGTACTAAGCTGTACTCCGATGTTTACTGGATGTCACTAGATTAAGGTAGAAGCTGTGTGTATGGAATTCTTCCAGCAAGTTTTTACACTGATGAATCTGCGGATATGAATTAAAATACAGGAAATTTTGGATGTCCCTTTATACGTCAATCTACACAATATGAGTGCTACTTTGAAATGCACTCCCCCATCGGCGGCCATTTTCCGCTCCGCCGTAGCCAATGCAGGTTACCGAATATCCGGATCTCATGCAAATCCGCTCGGCTTGAAAACTGATGCGCCAATGGAGGTTCTGTGGGATATCATGCGTTGTTGGGTATGTTCCTTACTTTTTCCTGCATAGAAGGAATAGACTTTTGAATGTGATTCCTTGATGGAAGTACTTGCACAGCTAAACCTGCTCTATTTACTTTGCCTTTTGCTAATGACACTTTTCACCATAATCATTCTCGTAAAGTCGATGTAGTTTGGTCTTATTTCCTGAATATATTAGTATGAAGCACACTCTTCGTCCTGCTAGAGGGTGTTCGCTTCAATTTTACTTCGATACGAGAAAGAAGTTCAACTGTGTGTACACCATAGTTGCTAGTAACTGTATTTTCCAGTAAATAAAATGGGTCTCCATGCAGGTGAAAGAACACCCTGTGAAAGCTCAAGCGACGGCAACCCCTGGCTCTGTCATTTTAAGCAAAGAGCCGGAATTACAGGTTTGCGCATCTCCTGCGGCTTGTTTCTTTGTTTCTACGACTCTGTGCTCTTTTTTGGGTGTTAAACCAGATTAGGTCTGTTTGTAGACTTGTAACATTCAAATTCATATCGTCAGCTAAGATACTTGGTGGAATATCTACAACGAATTGCAGGCAAACTTCACCAAAGTCAACGCTGCATTAAGCAAGGCCCAAGCAAAAGGTGTAGCTCGTTTTCTACCCAATCCAGAAGAGTACTGGGGCCCCAAGCCCCGGGCTGGACGACATATCACCAATAAGCACATGGCAGCTCTTGGACCCCACGTACACCAAACGCAGTCAGGAAATGTGCACATTAGACAAGATCAGGTACCAGAAGAGGAAACGAAAGCGAAGAAGCAGAAAAGAGACGAAGGCTCAACGTAGTTGACGTAGAAGAGATTTACATACATTCAAATTTTTGCAGATTCATTTTAGCGGCTGCGTCCTGTTTCCTGAGTTTATTTTGCTCCTACCTTGGAGCATCGGCTAACGAAGTTTGTAGAACCCGTCGTCAATGACTATTTATTACTCTGTTGTTTGTAATTAGGAGCTTGTCGATTGTGATTATCGCTCATCTTGAAGATCCATCTTTAGCTCAACAAAGTACTTATGGTCCTACACCTTTCCATAGCCAATAAAGCAATTGGTAGCCTGAGGATGGGGTTATTATGGACATTTACGAGTCAAAGAGCCTGTCTTTTGCTGATTTTCATGTGCGAAGTCTATGTGAGAATAACGCATACGTCTATACTGCACATGTTTCCTACTTCAGCAGGCGGTTTTGTGGAACTTGTTGTATAAGGCTTGATTTGAAGTTTTATGATATCAGATGACGTCATCTGAGAGAAGAATGGTGGGCGAGTGATTTGACTGCTTTGTAACTGGTTTGAGGAGTGATTAGTGTGGCCTGGAGATGTTGATTGGGTCGTGGCGTCCATCAGCCGAGAGGTAAAGCGCAAATTAGCTTATATACGCAGTGTTCTCTTGGCAGTGTTGTGTTTTTACCGAATGTATATAGATGGATAGAAAGAAAGTCTTGGTGACAGTTTGGTTTCAATTCAAAATTGCATATGTCAAACGCTTGCCACAACTGTAGAAGATACACACTTTTCAAGTGACAATCTTTAGCGAGTTTGACATAGTGCTCTGGTTTTCATGAAGTTAGCTACGTTGATTTCGTGGAAATGCAAACCATTCACGTCAAACCCTTTTCTTCAAGCACTGCCATATGTGAGGTTTTCTAGTCTCTCAGCATACAGGCGGATGCCCTGTTGAATATTTTCTTGAATCAAGCAAAATTTTCCATTATACCCTTGATTTTGTTAAGATCATTACTCTGCTCCCATCATCCATTCTTTTACATCGACTCTTGTAGAACTAGATCTACACCGTAGTTGTCTCCAACATATCCAGAAGAAATAATCCAGTTGATGTTTGAACAGAGTTACAAATCTTAATGCATTTTAGACTCATGTATGTATTGTTTTAATTTTAGAGATTTTTTTGATTATATATTAGGTTTGATGTGTTTGAGCTAAGAGATAAAGTTAAGATGCTAGAAGTTTCGGTCAGTAAGAATCCAGTTATTGAATTAATTCTAGTTGAATTTATTTTGAGTTTATGGTTAAGTTTAGTTTTAACATTAGTAAAAATAGAATCATTACTGAAGTAGTATATACAGAGGAGAGAGAGAGATTCACAACTTGCAGTAAATATTTTGTAGGTTTGTATAAAACCTTCGTTGTTGCTTTGTAAGTAACTGAGAATGGTAAGAATCCAGGTATTGAATTAATTATAGTGAATTTATTTTGAGTTTATGGTTAAGTTTAGTTTTAACATTAGTAAAAATAGAATCATAACTGAAGTAGTATATACAGAGGAGAGAGAGAGATTCACAACTTGCAGTAAATATTTTGTAGGTTTGTATAAAACCTTCGTTGTTGCTTTGTTAGTAACTGAGAATGGTAAACGATTTAACTGTTGTCCTAATTTTGTATATGTGTATTGTTTTCTCGGATAGGGTGAATTTCTTGATTCTTGTTCTTGAATTGATATCAAATCGACATCAAGACAAAAACCCCGAATCAAATTAGTCAAGAGGTAACATGAAAAGAGAACCCTTCCCAACGATCTCAATGCATTCAAAGATCTTTGACGGTGTGGTTCCGGCAAGAGTATTGAAGCTTGTAGAATAAGTTCTTAAGTTCTGTTAGCATCCAGAGCCGATCCATCCAATGAATAACGTCGGTGCCCAATTCGTGGATAAGGTCACTGGTTGCTAGATGCAAAAAACAAGCAATCCCATATGGTCATTAAAAACGCCAAATAAGGGTAGTCGTTAAAGAATGCCAGTCAAGGGTGTGTTTAATATATCATGTGTAGGAAAAATGTTACGAAAAACCCTGAGGGCAATGATCTCAATTCGACGCTGTCAACAATGAGTAGTAATTTCCTTCATCAAAGTTACATGTTCCACTAATAGAGTGGAATTGAGGGCGTCCCTAATACTAGAATGAAATCATACTTGTATTCATATCCTTGCACAACATGAACTGCAATCCCGGTGTATTCTATCCCATCAATGAGGATGTTCTCAAAATCTGTGAATTGACAAGCCTTCTTAACTTTGACAACGACGGGCTACTCCAGAACTTGGTGCAAAGTACTCTTGAGAGAAATTTAAACCAAGTTCTGTAAGTCTACTTATCTTCTCAATTTGTCAAGTTACCCGCTACTGATGTGCAAGGATCGAATGAACATTGCAGAAATCATAATGGAATCCACCACTACTACAATGATGGAGTTGACAATTTGTAGAAACTCTTATGAGTTAGAGAATTTTAGGTTTGCATGTTCGAGCAAGCTACAGTTGGCATTGCAGGCTGGTTGAGATGGCTCTGATTGTCATGGATTATGTACCCATGGTGGAGTCGACAATTTGTAGAAACTATTATGCGTACGAGAGTTTTAGGTTTGCATGATCGGGCAAGCTAAAGGTGGCATTGCAGGCTGGTTGAGATGGCTCTGATTGCCATGGATTATGTGCACGTCGTTCCAAAGCTCTATCCAAAATCTAAGGATTTGCTCATCCTTCACTCAAAGTTCTTGAAGTTGTTCAAAGCTAAGCACACGGAGCTAAAAGAAATCACGGTCTCCGACATTCATTTCAGTCCGGTGTTATTGTTTGAATTTTTTGTTACCTCAAGTCAAGTATAATATACAAGGACAAGACTAGAAAGTTGAAGAAGAACAATTCTAGCTTCAACGATGTTGTGTATTTTCGAACGTACCGAGTAGAAGCATAGTTGACTATGGTGAGAGGAGATTCGGGCTCCTTCAGGTCTTCATTGCCACGAGCCAAATTGTTTATTAGCAGTTAAAGGATCACAAGAGAGCCCTGCACTTCGTCCGCTCCTCGCTAGAGTACCGGCTACATGTTTCTTAGGTGCGCAATGACAACTATGTGCAATGGCAAGAAAATTCTAACAAGCCAGCTAGTGGAAGAATTAACCACCACGGTCAAAACTTTAACTTCCGACTTGGCGGAAAATCAAACAACTTTTGTCGCGGTCTAACGGCAGACGGTTTTAACATAATTGGCTGGCGGGAAAATCCTAGCAGTCACCTCTACAAAATTCCACCTAGAAGAATGAGCATCCATTGTGTTCATTCACATTACTTTTACTTTTCTTGGAAAGTACAAACTTGTTGGTGAGATATTTATTTGATGGAACCCTATCTGAACCTAAATTGTTTGATGATACACATCAAGTTTCGATTTACCTTATGAAATCTCACCGACCTCATATCGTCATGAAGTTCTAAGGGTGTTTTTGTACACATATGATATGCGAGCTTTAGTGGAACTCTGCTATTGCAAATGGCTTCTAGCTCTGCCTTTTCTAAGATGATTGTTCACCTACAACACATCCAACTCTTTTCAACCTTAGAGAAAACATATCAATGCCCCTACTTGTGCATCAAGGACAACACTCACATTTCTAATGTACTTCGGTTGAATGTAACAATTGTAGAGAAGTTTGCAAAACAATAGGTACAAATGAGTTGCAACGCTTAGGAATTTGAGATGCAGAGACCACTTGTTCATGGTTCAAAAAATCCTATCATGTATCCTGCTCTTAGCTGGCGGAAAATGATTTCCTCATTAAGCTAAGACTTCTACTTCGCTTCAGATTTAATTCTATTCTTTGATGCAGGTATGCTTCGACAATTGTAAAAATTTTATAGACTAGAAGTTGGCAAGTTCTCAATTGGTCAGTTGAGCACTGTGATGTGTTTGTATGAAATGGGTTCAGAATTGCTCTTGAAGTGCAATTCCGTGCTCGTCAAGGGAAAATTAAGCACTACGTTGAACAACTTCAAAATTTGTAAATGGAAGGAACCAGTTCTACATTTGTATGTTTTATTGAATGGCTGCAAGTTACTTTCCAAACGATGTGACTCCAAATTGCTTCACATCATTTGATACTTTACATCACCATCATGTGTGCCAACTTATCCAAGACGCTCTATGTCTAATGCAGAATTGTTCGATCTCTGCTATGGAGCTCCTCTAGACACATGTTGCGACAAAGCTCTACTAGACGTCCAACGTCAAGAGTCGCGATAATTGCGACAGAGTTCCATATCATGCATCGGCTGTTGATACTAGAACATGCGTGACATGTATGGTATGTGAAGTTCTATTGGGTAAAATAAACTTAGAGGTTCTAGTAAGCAATTTAGTTTTTGATGGAGTTTCATTAAGTAAATAACTCGATTGTTGGTACAAAATTTCATTAAAAGTAATTGTTACAATCTTATTTGCTTATCATTATTCTGTACTATAGTAAGTATATGTTTGATCTAAAGAATAAGCATGTGCATGAGATTATTATTTTGTTAAGTGAACTTATTTTTTCTTCATCATTGACCACTTAAACATCTACATGTGATGAAATAATCTTTTTTGGTAAGAAAAAAATCTTGTTGATAAAAAATTTGATTGAGTTGAGAGTAGTAATTTCACGCTCATTTATAAAGTGTTGTCCAAAATATAATAAGTATAGGTTTAATCTTTGAAATAATACACACCTTCTAGTGAATCTCACAAGAAGTTGTTAGAAGAGATGTTTTGTGAAGTTGTTAATTATCAATATTTTCATTGCTTCAAGTAATTGGATCTGAAAGATACATAACTTTCTAGTGATAAGGGAGTAGGCTTTAACGGACCTAAAATGATGATGTAATTATCAATTGTATCTTGCTTGAGTTTTGCGTTGGAGAACTTCAGTTGTAGCAATTTGTCTGTTAAAATTTTTTGATGTAAAAACGATATTTCAAAGCAAGAAGACTTCATGCATAAACGCATCCGTATTCAACGCTATCTAAAAATTTGACACAACATAGATAAAAGTTCTCTCAGATACATATCAATATGAACAAGCTTATTTCCAATTGCACAGTCTATCTATTTGTAAGTTTTTTAGATTTGAAAAATTGAATGTACTATTCAACATCTAAAAATATCATGAAAATTTGCTATGAGTATGATATCGTAGTAATGTTGCAAGCACAATTCACTAATTGTTGTTTGTGAAATTAGATGTAGAAATCAAATCAAATAAATTGAGATAGCAAATGTGTTTGTTAGATGAAGCATGTTTGATGTTTAGATTAAAAATACTATCACATGCTTGTAAATGCTATTGACATGCAATGTATTTGCGTGACAGTAATATATCCAGTGTATATCATTCTCCTAATCATTCTTATTTTTCTCTTCATTATTGACATTTTCAACATGTAATTGTGATGGTGTCATCTTTCTTTGACAAACAAACCTTGTTAGTTAGAAAGTGTAGTAGTTCATTTGATATGTTTGACATTAAAAAAATTGAGCATCTTTCAATTGTCAACATTCATTTGACCATGTTTTGACAAGCTAAAGTTAACATTGCAGTTTGATCAAGATGACTTCGATTTGCACGGATTATGAATATATTTGGCCAAAGCTATATCCAATATCTAACGATTTGCTCATCGTCAATTCAAATTTCTGGAAAGTATCGTGATCTTCAATATTCATTTATATGCAATGTTTGTTGTATAATTTTGCCCTAAATTTCTCAACCAGAGTGACAATCTAACAACGGAGGTACAAGAGAAATGAAAAACCATATTTTCTGTTTTAGCAGTGTTGCGTTCTCTGAAGCATATCAAGAAGATCAGTAGTTGACTGTGATGGGGGCGAGTGAGGGCTGATTCAAATATTCAATGTGAGGAGTCATATTGCATTTTGATTGCTCAAGCATCATAAGATAGCTTGATTCACTATTTGCATATGACCATGATGCATGAACTTTTCATCTAAAATGACAAATATGAGCAATGATAAGAAACCCTTAAGCGGCCAATGAAAAAAATTTATTGCGAGGAATCAATCTCTGCATACAAAGTCCTAACGGCTGACGCGGACCGCGGTGGAAAATCGGATGGGATCCATCTTGATCAACTTGCAATGCCAACTATATTGACGAAAGTGTACTTTGTCAACTCAAGAATTAAAAAAAAACTGTACTCTTGGTTACTCTTGATCCACTATTTGCTAGAGTACTTGTTGCATAATCTTTTGGCCAACAATGAAAATTGAATGCAATGGCAAAAAAACTCAATTGGCCAACAAAATAAATCTATTGAAGTAAACTAACCACCAAGGCGTTTAGCGTTAACGGCCGTTATGGCTCTTGACGGATTCAACCAATGCCATGGAGAAATCTTAACTGTCCGAAAGAAAACCCCTATCAACAAGTAGGATAAATTCTAGCCGTCATGTATGCAAAATCCCTCATAGAAGAAGAATGTACATCCACGTGTGTATAGTTATCTACTTCTTCATGTTAGTTTTTTCTTCATCTTTGGCCATTTGAATCATGATGGGATGATCTTTCTTGATAAGGAAAAATCTTGTGAGTAAGAAATTCTATTGAATAATGTTGTTACGTGTTCAATTTTCTAGTAAGTACATGTTTGATATTTTGAAAAAGAACATCTTCTAATGGATATCATTTTGTTATGTTGGCTTATTTTCTTATTCATCTTTGATCACTTCAATATGGTTACAATCTTGGAGCTTCCATTTACACACACAACTAATTTGGTGTATGCGTTTACGAGAATTGGTGTAATTAAACATGACTTGTTTTGTAAAATGGATTTTACAAAACAATTTTTATAAACAACTACAAGGAAAGCTCAGTAAAGTTATAAATTTTTTTTTGTGTGGACTAAGATTATCTATGAGACTAAAACCTAAAGCCATTATTGTTGCCAAATGCCTTTGTATCTAGTCCATACATAAGTACTATCTAGAATTAGATAGTCACTTCAACTGTTTGTTTTGACGTCAAGAATATGTAAGATCTTACTCAAAAAATCTCTTCTGATAATGGAAAAATTTCAATGACAATGTGAAGATGTCAATATTTTTCAAGATTTAATTGAAGTATAGTACTTGGATGTACATGATGTTTAGAATAAGACATTTTTTCAAAGTCAATCTTATTTTGTTGATTAATCTGCATGGCTATTGAGAATATGATTATTTGTTAATTTGGAAATAATTTATGTTATTTTATGTAAAATATTGACTTATAAATCATAAATTACTGAAAATTACCTTTAGAGATATTCTGCTCTATACTATCTTGATTTTTTTATCAAAATTTACAGAATTTTGATAAAATTTTCAAAATTTGATTATTGTGCAAAGCGCATTGACTACAATATCAACATAAAAATACAAATAAAGTTTGAAAATTTTTTTTAAAACTATGTGAGGAGTATTTTTTTTTGTTTGGTAATAAAAGCTTGTGATGCTGAAAATTGTTGAGTGTAACTCCGGTTAAAAAGTAACCTTAGGTTTCAGCTATGTATAGCTAGGTTGGTCGCCGGTGTTGGATATATAACCCAGGGTTTGTGTATTACCAGACATACCATCTCATACAATCTCACGATGATTTTCTCCGCGGACTTAGCCCTTAAGGGTGAAACACGTTATAGTTATACACTTTGTCTCTCTTGTGTTGATGGTTAGCTAGAATGTTTTGTCACTGATGATTCTCATGTTTTAAGTTTATAATTGGTATCATATAATTTATTGTGACAATAATATTTAAATCATGAATGTAGAACTTGACCAAAATATTGAGATGATACAAACAATGTCACGATGAATGTTGTTTGGATCATTCAACGTACATAAGACTTTATTTGATTATTAGACATCGAGCTTTCTCATAAGATTAAGTCAAAGGAGTAGTCATCACCTTTGGAGCACAACAAAAAATTTGCATTTTTAATAGCACAAAACTATGACTTGAACTCAGTTAGAGAACTAATTAATCTATCTAATAAACTAAAAGATAATTCTCTCATTTATTGTATTTCAATCATTTTAGAACATCGATCACCAATGGAGTAAAAGAAGTATCCCAATATTTGGATGCACTTTAAGTGACAAGGTGCTAATCTTATTTCTTGGATTGTGAATGTTACTGTCGCGGAACTTACGATGGTTACAAAGTCATGTACTTGCTTCATACATTCAGGTAAGTTCGTGGATATGTTAGCATATAACTGAAAGTTTTTTATGTTCTTATTAGTATAAATATAATAACATGCCAGAATGTACAATACTTTCACTTACTTCGTCAGATCTGATCAAGCATTTTTAGTTATATCAATATTGATATTTTACATGAGTGAGATTATTATTATATATTATCAATAGAATATTAGAAATTTTTTTCTGTTCATATAATATACATTCATTGTTCATGAAAATAATTAATAAAGCGAAATATGTCTCTTTTTAATATAATTCTTAGCATTATAAAATATATTGTATTGTCTATTTAACAAACACATTCTTTAATTTTATTCCTTATTCATGTTCGTGATGTTTTTTCTCATTCCACTATTGTGAACCGTTTATTTGATGAGTCACATGATGATTTGCAATGTGATGAATTACTCCAGGGGTATTGGTAACCACATGGCCCCCTCATTCTCTTAGCAGCATGCTTTGTTACGGACATCGAGAGGAAGAGAGATGGTGGCGTCGGCACCACATCTACATGCGTTTATTTCTTTAACTGTGAGAGTCTGTTTTAGCCTAATACCTCTCTTCAGATTCCGATGGCCATCGGACATCACGAGACTCCTTAACCACGCGAATTGCAATGTCATCACGGTCAAACCATGCCAAGAGGAGCTGCGCTTAAGCTTGCTTCGCAGTCGCGACCAATTGCCGTGTACCACGGAATCAGTAATTCGAAGTAAGACTCACATCACCTCGAACTTGGCTGACCAGATCGGCGATTCTGCTCTAGGAATAATGTTCTTTTCAGAAACAAAAATGAAATCGCTTTCTATATTAGTTTTCTTTTTAAAACTAATATAGAAAGCGAAGTTTCAGACCGACTACGGAGAGTCGGACCATCGTGGTGATGATGCGTTTATTTCGGGTCGCCACTTCGGTACTACTGCACCAGAAAATCCAGCTGCGGCCCTGACGGTGGAAGTTGGCCGTCGCCGATGCCCCTGCTTCTGCTGCTGCTGGAACCCACGCTTTTGTTTATCCGAGCACAACCTTATACTACATTGTAGTTTCAAACTCATACGGGTGGAATTCGCTCCGATCAACGCCGCAGGCATGGAGGACATGGGCGATCTTCCTGTCAATTTTCACGGCAACCTTGTGAGCGCAACCACAGATAAGGAGCTCAGCACTCTCATATCGCAAGCAAAATCTACAAAACGTCCTGTAAGCAATCCTTGTACCATCGCCCGCACTTTGTTGCCCTGTGTCAGAAAGCTGTGAGCTTATCATTTGAAAGATATGTGACTGATCTGTCGCGGGAGTTCCATTGCTGATTTTTTTCGCAAGTCGAATTCAACCGATTACCGCCGATGGGGTTTTCTGAGTTGGGGGAACATGGTGGTAGTCCATTTTCTTCGAAAGGGCACCTTGACGCTCCACGTTAGACGTTGTCGATTTCCTTGCAGCTTCAGAGCTCTGATTTAACCTTCTCACCGAAGGCCGGACCTCAAACTTTCTCAGCACTGGGCCATGATATTGATCTTGCTATCTCTCACGAGTGTGATATCGAGTTGAGAATGTTGAGCACCATTCTTCTCTCCTTGTGGAATTGGAATGCTTGAGAACAGCATGGAATTATGAACTCCTTGTTTCAGATGTTCAAAATGGACAACCCGTGCCAAACCTTTCTCCGTTGACCATGGCCCTGCCAGTTCTGATATACTTCTAATACCGTAGAGCCTTTTTTCTTTTTTCTCTTACTGTTTCATGGTCGGTCTGTGATTGCTATCATAAGTCGAAATGTATGCATTCCAACTGAGGTTGCCCAGTTTAAAAGCTTGGCATGTGAATTCTAATCACATGCTAATTTCCTGTACGATCCCAACTTCCAAATCTGACCTAATCAGACATTAAATCTCCGAACATCAGTCACTTAACATCCAAGGTCCCGCTGGATACATTTCCTCAGATTGTCCATAGCATCCCATCTCATCTCGTCTCATCTTATACCTTACTGGTTGGTGAGGTAATGGCTATAATCCACATCGTGTACTCAGATGGAAAGGCATTTTATATGCCGCAAGTGCTGAAACGAACGAGCATGATGTTAATTGTTTGCTGGCTGCCAGGTGGTGGTCAATTATGGAGCTTCCTGGTATGACTTTCCAGTACTATAGAAGACGCTTCAAGTGTCCTGGCAACATCAGCTGGTTTTATGATTCCAACCGGTTCATTGAAGAAGTAAATGTACTAGAAAGCAACAGACTTCCTTCCATGCGTACTGATTAGCAATTGGGTAGGAGATGAAACTCAGTTCGGTACATCTTTCAGTGAGTACATCTTTTGATCAATGTTATCAGTCTGGCTGACATACAAGTTATCTTGCAATGTGCTGTAGGTGTCACGCTTGTCGACAGATGCTACCCACGTTTTGCAATTTGAGCAATGAGTATCCGAAATCACTTTTTATCTATGCCGACATAGACAAGTGTGAGCAGGAAACTCAAGACGTTCGTTACACGCCAACCTTCCGCTTCTACAGAAATGGAGAGAAAGTCGACGAGTTCTACGGTGCAGGGCCTCAAAGACTTCGTGACCGCCTTTGGTTGCAGTCATGAAGAGGATCGCTCCAAGGCTCTGACGGCGTGTAAACCTTCTGTGTATCTCATCCCCTTGTATGTACAGAACTACACGGCGGTGCCGAATGCAGAAGGGCAGATATGTCCACAAGTTTGGCTACTGCCGCGTGTTTTATGGGGAATCGGCCCAGCCTCTTCCAAGTCCAACGAGGTCCCATGCCCCAGCGAGGTGCAGAAGTTGATCAGTCTCTTTTGATGTGCAAAACTAGATTCAATTTAATCTTGTGTCTGCCGTATAATTGCTACATCTACATCAAGGTCTCGATGAACTGTTCTTTAGTTCGGTTGGTAGAGGAAATATCCGTGTGGAGAACACGCAGATGGATGGGTTTTTACGAGGTTCTTCTGCCCATTACCTACCACCTTGTGACATGTCTCCTCCAACGTATTAACGAAAGAATGAAACTTGCCTACGGCAATCGTGCATCGAAGCTAAGACCACAAGAACAAGGCTGATTGTAGCTTGTTACAGAAACACGCCCTGAAATATGTCACCAACCTTTTGGCCTGATGTCTGAGACCTCGAGTAACAAAATGGGTCAATGTTTGGGGCAGCAGAGTGGAGCTGTGCAGATGATTTGTGTGGACCTTTAACATATGTGATTAATGTGAAAGACCAAACCACGGCCAAGCATATGCGCCCTCATGTTCTTCGCGGCTCGTTGTTTCTTCACTACATAGATGACAACAGGAATGATTATTTGTTACATGCTCTCGAGTTGTTTACAGCACGATACTCTAGAATGGCATCCAATGCAAGCTTTCATACTCCCGAGTTGCTGCTAGACTAAACTAGCGATTGTTCGTCTGTAATACAATGCCTTCAAATTTCTCGTTTCTACTTACAACCAACAAAATTTCGTAATCCCTTCGTTTAAATAAAGTACAAGTGTCTCTACGACGTATATCGTACCAGCAATTTTGAAGGATGGTGATGAATATTTCCTTTAAGGCTCCTCAGCTGCTTTCATGGGGCCACTTCTCACATATTCCGATTGCAGGACTACCGAAAAGCCGAGTGCTTCATCTGATTAATGTGTCGTATCCACGACTTCTTATTGTTTGTGCGATTAGATTATTAATTACAGGGATTTTTCGAGACTCGAAAATCCCTTTCCATTGATTCTCGGACCTTAATGGGCAAAGTCGATCAATAAACTATTACCCCGAGCTCCAGAAAGACTGAGCTGTTCTGAAGAACATCAGGTTGGCGGTAAAATCCAAGTTGTGATCCTAGAACCAGACCATCGATTGAAAAAGCAACAAAGCTTATTCCGGCTTTTGAACATTCCGAACATACAGTTCTTCTTACTACGTACTAGAGATACTCCAGATTCAGGAAGTGAATGTCTCCAGTCTGCTGTAAGAAGACCTGGTCTCCACAGAAGACGAGCCTTGAGTAGGGTGCGGCTTGCGGACAATGGTTTGAGAGGAGCTGAGAAGGTTCCAATTCAATACGCAGATGGAGTTCCTTCGGGCACTTGAAAGGGGATCATGTCTCAGGATGTAAGCAGGACTTGTTTCAAGCTCTTTGTCCGGAAATCATCCGAATTCCTCTTGAGAAGGTGGAGTTTGACATCTCCAAAAACGCTGGCTGTCACGAATGAGTATTCCATATCAGGCTTCCTGCTTCCAAAGGCCTCTCGATTCGACATCTCGAAGCAGACAATTTCATCGCTCGAGTCCATTTGCAGCGTCTCGGAAAACTTGGGCTCCGTGAGGCCCAGGGACAGGTCAAAAACGTGCACTCTCCGAGAGCTCACAGCCACGAAGAAAATGGTGGATCCCTCAGGAGACCACTGCGCGGAGACGATATGTCCATCGGAATCGGACAAAGGCAAAGTCCAGACGCCCCAAGGGTGCGGCTTGTCTACTGTGAAGATGGCGAGGGTGCTATCTGCGTAAGCAACCAGAAAACAATCTTCGACAAATGGGGAGAAGCACATACTGACAACAGGCGATGCCACGGGTTTTAATCCCTTCAAAGCTCGGCGATAATACTTCCTTGGAGCGCAGGGTTTTGAGCCCACGAGGCTCGTCTTTACCAGACTCCCATCGGTGAGAGCAATCAGAACCTCCTGCACGCACCCGGGGATGACTGCGAATCTGCACGTCTCAGGCTCTGCGATCTCCATCCCGTCAGCCGAGCGAGGAACGGAACAAGAGGTTCCCGTTCTCACGAGACACAGTCGTCCGTCCGGATGAAGGCCTAGCTCGTCGTCTCTCGCTGCCTTCACTCGCACTTCCTCGACGATCCACATGTGCACGAACCCGAGTTTGTCAACACTCAAAAGCTTGAGTGAGGATCCACTCGTGCCTCCTCCGAAGTCGGTGGCATTGGCACCCCTGGTCATGGAGTTGCTGTACAAGCTCACGCTGTGAATTGCCGCTCTGTGATTGTCCTCGATTCTATAACATGTCGAGTAAGTAGGATAGAGTGGAAATTGTGGGCCCAAAGTGCCCACGGGTTGACTAGAAAGATCCCAAAGTGCCAAGGTGCCGTCTTGAGTACCAGCGACGACAATGCCCCAGTCATTTCTCTGCGTGTATCCGCTCCATGAGGCACAAATTGGCACCCCTTGTAAAAGAAGGGTGAATTGCAAGCTAGGGTTTGACAGAGCGTCGTATATGCATATACAACCCTCGCGAGCATGTTCGCTTCCTGACGAACTTGGTCCATAACAACACAGCAGCGTCGTGCTGCTGGATTCCTTGAACGAAATATATTGCACACGGCGCCCGACGAGAAAATCTTCCGACAGTGCGTCGACCAAAATCATCGACCCGTCTGTCAGCCGCCCGTCTGAACTATGATCTTCTTTCACCACATCACTTAATCTCAGCCCGATGGAGGCCTGCAACCAGAACCTGACGAAAGCCTGCATCATAAGCTAGTTCCGGCTTTATTTCCTTGTGCACATAGGTACCAAGAAGACTGAAACTGAATGAATTGGCCATCCCTTTCTGCGGCGAGCTTCTGTAGAAGCCGTCACTTTCCAGCGCCTGATTAAAGTGTGTATCGAGAAGGCCCAAATCCCAAGATGATTATTGTCTATTCAATGTGGCCTCATCTCATCTCAGATTTCGTTCTTTCTTTCCATTATTCTTGCAGTTTAGTTGTGATAGAAGGAATTGAGAAAAACGTGATTTTTAACTGGGTATTACTTGGGTAATATCAGTTACGCTGCGATGAGCAATGTTATTGTGGTGCTTTCCATACCTGCTGTGCTGAGCGCGACACAAGAGACTCAATCACGTAAGCTGCGTAACTGAGAAAGCTCTTGAGCTGAGATAGTTGAGCTAGATTAGCTCCGAACATGGAGTACGTCAGGTTGGAGCATTGGTTGATAGGACCGGTGCGAGCAGGGGCTGCAAGGTCATCGGGAGCCATAGCTGCCACTGTCGCCTGAGTCACCTGCTCGAATGAAACAAGCAAACCTCGTGATTAGAAAGGATCCATCGGGCATCATGATACAGCGTCTCTCCACTTCACATGCACACTTCTAGTTCTTGAAGTTGGATCCCTCGTCTGCAATGATAATCCATAATATCGCTGGTGAATTTCCAAACCCATTGACGAGAGAGCACATACAGTATTGGAAACGTTTGTGCTAGTTTTTTCCCTCTCCGAAATGGTTATTTTATGGTACCATAGATAATTGATAATTAATTTCAAACCAATTGGGTTTGGAATTATTTTTCAATTAACCCAATGGGTGAATGAGCATACGGACTTGAAAGGTGTGTGAAATAAGTTTATTTTCCAAAATGGTTATCGTAAGCTACCAGAATAATCAAGTATAATTTACAAAAATAGTTATTTGGTTAATAAATTACTTATTTTTATATTCACAATAGGCGGAACTGGCAGGACGAATGCATGGCTGATTCGGGACGTAAACCCATACGTTACTTTTGGACCGTGTCCCAGAGCTGTACAGATAGTGACCGATTCCGGAGGAGAAGAGGCAAGCCGCGTTGAGGGTCCGAATAAGACCCTCAACGCGGGACAAAAGGCTTGTCAACAGTGGGATTCGAACCCACGCCCTTTCGGACCAGTACCTGAAACTGGCGCCTTAGACCAACTCGGCCATATTGACTTGCTGTCCACAGAATAAATTTTATGAAATTTATATAGTTACCAAGGACTTCACATAATAGTATGTGTATGTCTACATCATATAATTCTGATTCTTCACGTTTGGGTGGATGCCCCTACACTCCATAGTTTTCCCTCCTGTTTTAAATAGAAGAGTCACACGATTTGTTTCATTTTTCGCGTTAATCAAGTTTAAAATAATAGAATCGTTTCACTCACTCCACTCACATTCAAGCAATGGAGATGCACAAACACTAAAATGACTATGTATGTATGTATGTATATCAAAGTGTATAGCGAAGATGGGTGACCACAAATAAGGTGTCCTCTGTCCCGCTCTAACGATGGCCTTCCCACGGGGAAGAGCGATGGCTTGTGTTCAAGAACTTTTCTTGAGATAACACATACAGGACAGGGTCAGGGAAAAGCAAGTTAATGGAAGGCTGTGATTAGAGAAATTGAGAAACAGAACGTAAATTCGCTTGATTTTCCCCTAGAAATAGTACGGACGTGCTGAAATTGACACGACACTAAGGACATGGATTTCCGGTTTATAGTTTTCCTCCATTGCATTCAATCTCTTTACGGGACGATTTGATTTCCCCGACTGAACGAGAAGTTCTATTGTGATAGTCGATGCCAATGCACGCATAAAATTGACTGACAAGGAGGAGTTGGGGAATTTCATCATGCTGTTCATTGAAAAGAAGGGTACCGTAATTGCCAGCCGACCTTGTGAGTTTGACTTGCTCTGCTCCTCGACCAGGCTCCAGGATCGGTTTGAATCAGTTTCCAGAGCTTGCGGCTGGCGTTTCGATCGGAAGGCAAATCGAAGGGGGCCTGCGAGAACCAATCGTAAGAATTCTCACGGAGAGCGCCTTCTGCATTGAGCTTCTCCCATCGAGGATGAGGCTTCACTTGGCGGCCTTCCTTGCAGCCGGTGTTGTGCAACACGTTTGTCGATCGTCGGGGACTTTTGGTCTTTTCAATCTCAACCTGGTTCACATAAAATGCTGCCAGAGTTGGCATTGACTAATTTGATGCCGAGAGAGACAATTTCTGCACAGAGATCGTTCTTGCTACTCCTTTTCATCGTGTGTAAGGGACTGAACGTTTGATTTCAAGACGACGTCCGAAATTTCCGATTGGGTCTTATGGAATGTGTCCTGTTATGAAACGAGAGCATATTCCGATCAAGAAGTTGTCGACCGGAGGAAGGGATGTACACCAACCTCACGACGACGAGATTCTCCACTTTCAAAATCATCCTGGACGTAAGTTTCGAACTCATCGAAAGCATAATCGTAGTGATCATAGACACGCGAATCTTCGATTGCGTCCCTGGAGGAATCTGGGAAGCTTCTCGTCTCCTTGGTTGTGCTGGTTTTGTACCCCATTGGCAAGCTGAAGAATGAAACGACCAGAATCTCTAGAGTAGTCGTCCACAGTAATTCAAGAATATTGGCATAGCTTTGCTCCCGTATGGTGTACGGGCAAGTCTGGAACTTGAACGAACGCGAGGAACAATTGAAGCCGTGTTCGCCGCAGTCGAAGGGGGCGAACAACACTCTGCTTCTATGGAAGAGTCGTTTGGAGACATGCCAGCCACATGATTATAACCAAATTGCAAGAAACGCGCAACCAGTCTTTTATTGATATGTTTGTTGAAACTGCTGTCACGCCATAACGTACTTACTACATACCACGCCCGTTTTCGTCTGGGTAATCTCCAACTTTCTGCACCCACAAGGTACCAAATGGAGAGCATAGAGAAGGGAAAGCCCTCATTAAACACTACAACGAAGAAACAACAAATCAATGGTTAAACCCGAGAGATGAAATCTAAACAATGCAATATTTGAATTCTTCCAAATCAAACCATCTATGAATATATGTCATAATTTTTCACTGATTGTGAGAGTTTAATTCAAACAAGCACAATATTAAAAATTTCAAGTTATTGAAATAAAACCATGAAATAAATATAAGAAATAATAGTTATAAATATAATTGTTGTTTTGTGTGTAATGTTCGTTGGTGCTATCGGAAATAAAATAGAAATAAATTGGTAGAGATAAGTTACACAATTTGTTAAAGAATATCTTATGTTAAAAAGTACAATAATTTGACACAATCATTCATATTCCAACATTTGTATCTATGATACCTTATAATCTGAATGATTGTGAAAAAATATTTTTAGATTATAATTAAGTTTATATTATATCCATGAGGATGGAAAAATTACCTCATACACTTGTTAATCGAAATATCAATAACTGCCACGTCTCGGCAATTGTAACTTTATTTCTGAAAGGAAATATAGATTTACTTCATTATTTTTGTAGATTACAATTCATATCAATGATCTCTCTCCTAATCGGACTTTCATATTAATCTTCTTTGCACAAAGTGCGAAAGTATGGTATCTAATTCATGTGAACTTTGGTTCAATTTAAAATACTATAACATTAGGACGGGAACCATGAAGTTGTGGATGGAATGTACCAAGCGGAAACAAAACTATATGGAAACACAAGGGAGAAATTATTGTGTGATCAATTTTAGATGTACAGTTTAAGAATTAAATTTTTGAACGAGCTTCTAGAATCCAAGGAATGTCAAATTCCAGATAGATTGAATGTAAACTTTTGCCTAAAGTATTGGTTCATCAAAATATATAGTGATAATCTAGTCCAATCTATGTATAAAGAAATTAGATGAGCATTGATATTTTACTTTTGTGGTTCAAATGTTGTTCACATTACGCAAGATTACCTATAACACATCTAGTGTAATATTCATATCTCATGAATCCAGTAGTAACTTTAAGATATGTCTGATTCCAATATCAAAGTACAAGGATAAGAAAGTTTTTTATAGTATTACCCTTAAAGATATGCCTAATTCCAATAGCAAAGCACAAGGATAAGAAAGTTTTGGATAATAGCCATTTAATGAAGTATGCTAGTTTATCTGAAGGTGTATGCATAGCATACACCCTCACACACCATAACTCCACATGCGTAGCTGATATGGACACACCTCGCTAGACGCTTCTTCTAATTTGTGCTGGTTCCTATTTACGGTCCATCGTGTAAAATTTCAGAAGGCGTTTCTTCATTTTTTTGACACTACGCTCTGTCAAAGGATTTCTGTTGCTACCCCTTATTTTGTGGTGTTCACATTGATGTACAGTTAGGGCTGAATTTCATATTGGAAGGAGCTCGAGGATTAACTGAAGAGAGATATCAGTGTGTATTCACATCAAGTACTTTTGGAGTGATGGGTGTTTATTTGAAATGTCATTCATGAATGTTGGGAAGTCATTGCTACGTGCTTATAATCTCGTGCGTAGTAAGTCCAGGATCGATGTTTGCATTTTGTCGGTCTATAGATGTATAGTCCTCCAGTATCTCCTCAGTGCGACGACTTTGCAACAGGGTGATCAATAGCTTGCCTTTACTCTGGCATATGTAGTTGTGCATTATTTTCATTTTTTATCAAAGCAATAACTTTGTCAGAGTTCTTCTTTACCACAACATAAAAGTGAATGGTGATAAGTTTTCCTATGCGACAAGTTTCAATCATACGAAAGGTGAAGTCAGTTCATTGAGAGTCACTTCAATGTGATCAACAATATATTTTAGCAGTGTACATTCGAAGTGCTGGAAATCTCCATAGTGAATTTTCTTTGATGACCTTCAGCCTTCGTGTGTTGACAACTATCTTCTCTACCATGGCCAGCACCAAAGTACGCTTTACTCCACCAAAATATCTGCAGACTGAAATACGTTGCGTGATACGCTCTCCGTCAACGTTGATGTCGAGGTGGCACCTGTCTGCGAACAATCAGAGGTGGAAATTTCTCATGGGTATAATAGATCCAAAGACTTCAGATGATGGTCTACTTCCAGTTGGCAACGTTCTAAACCAGTTGATTCAACGGGGGAAGGACATGGGTTGGATTAAAACACAACTCATGGGTATTGTGGATTAGCATGGCTTGATATCTAATTCGATCAGTTTACGAAGAATTCTCATTACTTCTCATCATAAATTGTCCAACTACGTCAGGAAGAGGCCAGGATGACGGGAGGTGCAAGATTACAGACTAGTGCCTGCAGAAAGCGTTAGTGGCCAAAATTATGGGCAGTTCTGAAAGCGGAACGTTTTGGGACTTTGAGTAGATATCTTTTCTTCTGAGTAACAATGATTGTATGTAAACTCGATATTACTCTGTATTCCTCACAATTTACATTGAAATACTCTTCGTCCTCTCAATCAATCATGATAGTCACCTGCATATGTAGGTGAGAAATAGTTCGGCACTAGGTGACTAAGAAACATATAGGTGATCGTATTATAATTTTGTGCGAAAACCTCAGTTAACTTGGAATCTGGAAAGAATATAAGTCCTTAATTTGGCTCTCATCGCAAAGGAACACATAGATACTATTCCCAATAAGATGTGCGATAAGCCAAAGTTGATAGTCCTCTGTTCTTTCCACGATTCCAGATCAACTGAAGTTCTCGCTCAGTCGAATCCAATCGTTATCGCCAGCTCAGGTCAAGCTCCACTCCATTCGACGCAGAACACAAGCAGAAAACACGACCAAGCCAATCAACTCGATACCATTGAGCGGAGGTTCAAAGCCGATCAGAAACGGTGGTAGTCTCGAATCAAAAGAGCAAAATGGAAAGAAACCAACTGAACTAGGACTTCACCTCTAAATGATCGTAACCCTAATATTAGGTACTGTTGCTTACTCCTTTAGTCTGAAGAAAGCCGACAGCACCTCGGTGCTGTCGAGCTATCAGGCGGTCACCCTGGAGATGTGGTGGACTACTCTGCCCATCCTGGCTTTTGCGACATTACTTCCACATCAAAATCAAAAGGATGAGGGAAACAAAGCAAGGTATCCTAATCTGGGATTGCGTTCCGAAGCGCATCTGTGAGAATAAGGGGAGATAATAACATGTAGCTGGGCCTTACAGAGAAAACAAAGCGGTGTGCTCGCAAGGACGTTCGGCCGATCAAATGCCACAAGCGAACACATACGCAAGAACTAGAGAATCAAAATAGGTGTCAAGAAACGTTCCCACAAGATTTTGTGTGCACGAAGAGGCAAACATATGCTTCAGCAGAGGCGAAGGTGCGGTGTGAACTGCTAGAAGCTCCTCGACACATCCGCGAAATCTCCAGTCTCCAGGGAACCGAGCAGTTACATCTCTTCATACTACGGATAGAGGCGTGCACGCGGGGCTTTAAGAGCGATCCACAGACAGGCGTCAATCGCGGGCATTGCCGCAATGCATGTCATAGACTTGTATCACGGGCCAATGCGTTGTCCCTACCAACCTCTCCTTATCCTGTGCGCGTCTAACAGCCAACGGATCATTGTTCCGACCAACCATGTTTGACTACGACGAACTCCAGATATTTATGTCTATAAAATATAATAGACTGTATTTTAATATTATTTTTTCTCTATAATTTTTCAAAGATAATGATGTGAAGAATCACAGTTTTTTTGAGTATGATATAGTTGTGCTTGCCATAATTCTAACATATTCTACATGTTGTAGTTGCCTCTTGCACTTCAAATTATAATTTAGATCATTTATGCACATTTTTTTATACTATCAGTTTAGGAGCAATAGACATTCTGAGTCAATTACCTTGTGCTCGTTTGTGAAGATTCCTGAGAATAATATATGGAATACAGTCTATTATTTGGTTATCGTGTAGACATATATCACATCATTCGGTTAGAGCTGAAGGAAAATATATCACAACAAAGTCTCGAGAAGTGATGTAAAGATAGAAGGGAAAAACTGAAGCCACTAACTGTTTGCACATGAAATGTTCATACGTATACGATGACTAGCACAAAATGTTTTGAATGGCAAAACTACAATAAGACTCTCCAAACCTATTTTCGAAAACCGGATATTATTTTCGTGGGCTCCATTTTGTTTGATTTCATAAACAAAACGATGGCATTTGACCATGGTCCGCGATCTCGAGAGGTGCATCACATTGAGGACATGCGGCAGACACCAAGCGTAAGCCAAGAATCGGGAGGTTGGGTACACATGTTCCTCAAAAGCGAGTTCACAAGGTCGCGATGCATCCGTGCCTTTCCACGATAACTTGCTCTATGGAACAATCAAGGACATTGACTTCGCAAAGCTTCCAACATGTGAGGTTGACAAATGTCCACTTTGCACAATATAGATGTGGGTCCACTTTCAACCAACAGCAAATCCCAGCCGAAACTTGACTTTCATGTGATCCACTGCCACATATTATCCGAAGGTACAGAAAAATGCCTGACCTTCTAAGAAACCACGGAAGCCGTCCGCAGACTATTGTAAGGTAGGTTACAAGAGTAGCTCACAATAATGAGCATCTATGCGTCAATACACGTACTCCATGACGCAACGAATTGAATGGACAACAATTAGCTCAGGCCTGAGGCAAAATTTTCTCTAATTACAGAGGGCGAAGTGGGCACGACTCTTTCAGTACGTAATTAGTGCCCTACATCAGAAGTCCGCATCCAGAAGGCATCGTCGAAGAGAGAGCTAAAAGGGCTGCCAACTACCAGAACCGCCATGGATCCTTGTACGGTGGCACGTACTCTTCAGTGACGGGAAGCAGCTGAAATGAAGATATTGCTTGCTTGAATGCAGTAGACATCTGCAATGAGTCAGCAGTAGAAGGTCGTCAGGAAAAGACGATCTACTCGAGATAAGAATCACGATATGAACGACGTCATCACGCTTCGAATGCTACTGGAAAATCAAAAAACTATATCTAAACAAGAAAGACTCTATCCAGCATTCTTGGTCACTTGCCTTATCCCAATTTGTATCCAAAGTCGAAGCGTTCAAAGAATAAAGGTAGCCTGTGCATGCGTGAGGCCATTGAAATTAGTGCATGTGGTGGAAGATTTATGAGTAATACATCGGCGGAAAAAGTCAGTCTACAACCATATCGTCACACCTTCTGAGCATGAGATAACTAGAATAATTGGTGCGCTCTATTCAACAAGGATGAAAATCAGCAGGCTCGAGTAAGACAATTACCTTCCCTCTCGGCGGTGACTGCGATTGAGTGTCGAAACACATCCAAGCCTCCTTGCTGCAATATTACAAATCTCTTCTTCAGCACCTCTTCCACTGTGCGAGAAAACTACCACTATGATCTGGTAAATCTATGAATACATTACGAAGTTCAAAGTACGACCACATTAATGATAGCAATATTCAGTCCAGAGCGTAAGAATTCGCAGAGTTTTACCGTGACCGTGGGAGACTTTTGCACCAAGTATTCATAGTACCAATATCTCATGCCATCCTTCTGCAGAGATCAACTTAGAAATAAGAACATATCCCTTCAAATCCAGGTTAAAGCACGAGTTACCAAGCACAAGTAAAGCATTGTTCGTACATAGAAGGCGATGTGGGACGAAGACATGAAAGACCGGAGAGATAGGCTAGACCACAGTAGGAATCACCAAACGTTGAAAACGTGAAAGAGAGGAAAAAAGGAACGTAGAAAACGACTATCTACGATGCATTCTCATCGTAAGCTTATATTTACTGGGCTTCCGATAGAATATTCTCGTTCATACAAGACGAGCATAGATGAACAGCAGGTTTCTGAGACTGATGTAGAGGAGATTACCTCCTCGGTATGGGAGTTCAAAATAGTAATTTCTGCAACCCTTTGGCCAGTAGTCATGCGCTGCAAACAAGCAAACACGAAAGTTGAATCATGCACTCCAATTTGGTCTTTCTGCACATGATTCTACTTCCTGAATACTTCGGAAACGTTCCTCTTGAGAACAAAGAACTTATACTTCTTGTAAGCTTGAGTACTGTGATGTTTACGCAGCTTTTCCTCTATTTTCCCTTCTCTTTGCGGCATTCTTTGCCTTTCGTAAATCTCGACAGACCTGCACGATCTTCGGTGATCTCATGCGCAAGCTGAACAATGATGAAACTACAGAAACTCGGGAATGGCTTTAACTTACCGAGGTAGACTTGTCTGCAAGAACTGAACGAGCAACATCTTTAGCTTCCCAATCCCGTGTCTCGTTTGACTTCAGAATCATGAAGTTCGGCGGACCGACCTATATGCAAAATACGCTTCTATCCAATTAGAATATCTAGCATGAAAGAACTTGAAAGGGATTTGTGTGATAAGTTATAAGTGACATTTATCCGATGAAGGCAACCCGTAGGAGCTCATGGTCCAGTATAAAACATTCAGGACAGAGCTTTTCTTCTGGAGTAAGGAATGAACTGTCTCAACTGTCACTGAGCTTCCATGAGCGCAATAATTATTACAGTTCAAGAGGTGATCAGTGAGGAAATTACCGAAACAGAAACCACAACATTATTCCTGAAATCAATACGCTCCGAGACTATGCGTTGTCTTGCATCCGCTGAGGAACAACCATGTCAAGACCAGAAGATTGCGTTAATAAGCAAAATTGGTCTTGAGTGGTAGCATCATGGAACAAAACTCACCTTCTCTACAAGATATTACAAGTAAAATGGTGGAAATGAGTAAATGATCTCATCTCAACTAGCCCCAAAAATTACTGCAAAATAACTTGAAATGATAACAAGGGTGTACATACGTGCAAGTGGTGCTGCTGACGAGTAGCGCTCTGGCTTCCTCGACTCAACCCTACATCCGTCCATTTTGTGCCCACATGTGAACTGCTATTCTTCTTTCTCTACCACAGGTTTGCGGTCCTTCATATATCATAACAATCTCATCAACTAGGTGGTTCTCATAAGTCTACATGATTGGTGAAGTCTTCATCTCACAACGTTTTACCACTAAAAAACAACTATCACGTCCAAATGCATTAACGTCAGTAAAGGACTACCCATGACCTTTAAAACTTAAGCGCATACCATCTGAGTGTGGTCGGCCCGCTATTGCCCAAAGAGGTCGGATACACATACGAATACGCATTCAGCACATCCACTTGCACGGAAGTCGACCCGGGCTCCGTCTGTACCAAGTCCGTGGCTCCTGAAAATCAGTCAGTCAGCTATCCTCCGAGAAGATTACCGATCATTCCAAGCATGATAAATTCTTCTCTGGTAAGTTCTGAAGCTTTTATGAGACATGCTAGACAGCTCTTTCAGATTTCTATTCGATCAGGAACCTGAGTTAGACAGAAAATCTGATTACATACTCCGTCCACAGTACATTTCTTGCCCAACTGGCAAACTTATGTCCTGGGACTCATTTGCTAATTTAAATGGAGACACAAATCGGCCGTACAAGAACTTGCGCGCGATGTTGCGAAGGGTGGGTTTAAGCTTTCGGGCAGAAGATTTACAAAATACCTGCGGACTCTGCATTTGCTGCAAACGGCGAGATAGTTCCTGAGAAAATTGCCGCCAGACCCATCAAAACTGCTTCCCGGCGTTGAATTTCAAAACCATTTTCCGAACATGCGCCTTCGTGTGAATTGCGCGGACTAGCGGTCCGCTTAGAGTGGCAGGCATCTATTGTCAGGGCTGACGCAGAATTGCCGGTCCGCACTGGCTGCCTCAAAGCTGCTCTTCCTCCTTGCGACTTCCCAAGTCCCGAACGCTTGCTGAAATAATCGGCAAAGTGTCAAATTCTCAAATCTCTTATTCTCTTTCCTATCATCTCGCCGCGTCAAGGCAGGATTATTGCAAAACTGCCTATCATTTCAAATTTTCAAACCATAAAATCACGTTTGCCATATTCAGCTCACAGCATTTCGCCAAACAGTTTGGGCGGATTGAAGGCTTTCCACCTCATGATCAGAGCACGTCGGTGTCCGACACTTACATGGAGAGAGGGTACGAAAAACTTGAACAGGGGCAGGGGCAGTGGCATATCAACGACGCCATATCTGCTTCTGCTCCCGAAACGACTGCAGTGATAAAGCCAGTACATCGCATTAGATTCCATTCACGACATTTTCTTTCCACAGCCGTAATCACATGAACCAGAAGTGCACCAAGCGAAATAAGGCGAAGAAACAAAATTTCCGGCTGAATCGTCCGCCGAATGTAATCTTTTAATTCAACCTGCTTATGACTGCCACCGAACGGACTGGACTCTCCTCACATCAGACATCAGACACGAAAAGGACTGAAAGTTACAAAATCCATTCACGTTTCTAGTCGCGTTCTTGCTCCGCAGACCGACAAGTCAGATCACGGACGAGGATTGCCAACCTGAGCTCAGCTAGACATGAATGTTGCGATGCGCTCATGAAACCATGGAACGACGGTCCATGGAACCTTGATTGGAGATTTGCTCTATCATCAATATTCTACGACCGGAACTGACCCGACCCCTGAAACTAACCGCGGGTGGGCCGTATTGGGTTAAGTCGGGTTCTGGTTTACGGATACTGTTCTTTGAGGATTTTCTCGCATGCGGAAAGGTTGACTGACCTGACGAGGTGGACAACGAACCCGACCCAACTCTACCCGAGAAATTAACCCTTGGTTGTGTCACGTGAACTAGATTGGGCTCAGGGTTTTACAATGGATAGAAGGCTTAATGTTTGTCCCTTTATGTAACTAGATTGGGTTCAGTATTTACTAGGGTTATGTACAAGCATGGATATAATATTCTCCCGCCTAAATTACCTAAATATGTATAATTTAGTCTATTCAAAAACATTAATTTAGGCGAATTTAGGCGAATCATATGAAGAGAAACCTCTGAAAGAGCATCGCGTATTGATGCACATACATTAGCAAACTGTGTGACGAAATCTCACTATCTTCGAGAAGAAACCTTCTGACCCAAGAAGTGAAATAGTTCCATCACGACATTCCAGAATATAAACTAGACAAAACCGGAGTCGAAGTTCATGTTCACGTGGCGACGACGCACTGGCGCACGGCGAAAAAAATTATTCAGTCTTTTGAAAATTCAATTCGATTTAATACAATAAAATACAGATGGACTTTTGAAGCCCTGAATTATACTATATAATACTATGTGTATAATACTCTAGTTTAATTGGTACAGCTCACTAGTATTTACACAACCATAGAGTTTTTTCAGCGTTATGATACGCGAACTGCATTATCAAGTTGATAACCAACCCAACCAAACCCAATCCCCATAAATTAACCCCTAGTTTGATTGACATTAAGTTAGATTGGTATCATGGTTTATACAATGGATACAAGGTTCACTGTTTGCACTTTGACAAGTTTACAACAAAGCCTATCAAACTCTACCAGCGGTTTATACAATACATACAACTTCTATTCTTGATCATTCTCAATCTCAAACCCCACGTTTATACTATACTAATAAACATGTTATGAATGGTATACTCATTTATTTACATTTTTCTTGAAAATGATGAAACATTGAAACATAGCATTGCATAACGATATATTAATTGTAATACAAAAATGATGATGATGAATCTTTAGATGATTATAGATAGATTTTACTTGACTGATATTTTAGTTGCTTGAAGACATGTATACAAATATGATTCTATTGGTTTTAGCCGCATCTTAATCAATTGGTTTCTATGGATGTGCTTCTTGGCATCTCTAAATACTTCAACTTATATATTTCTCACAATTCTTTCTCTACACATAGTTGATATTGAAGTTGCTATTTCTTTTGTATATTAGATGTATGATGACTACAATGATCAACTATTCCTTTTGGCATTATTGATATTTTTACTCCATCATTTTGAGATGAGTTATTTTCTTGAGGGTACCTCATTGTAACCTAAACCTTGATGTGTACCATCAAGTTTTATCATATGAATCCCATATACTTACAACCTTCGTGAAAATCTTGTCGTCAAAATGATTCGTTAGGTACTCATAACCAACTACTCATCTTTGAGTTTTTTCCATCCCCCACAAATCTTACAAATTCTTGGCCTAGTTTGAGAATTTTCCCTATTCGCTGCTACAAAGCTCCACTAGACGTCTAACGTCGAGACTTGCAATCTCTGCAACAGAGTTTCACTTTCTACAACGTCTGTTGATACTAGAACATGCGTGATGTGTATAGTCTTTGGGCTCCCGTTAGTTAAAACGAAACTTAAATAGTTCGTAAGCAATTTATTTTCAAATGGGGTTCCATCAATTAAATAATTATTTTGAATCTAATCACAGCCTGCAATGATTGCTATAGTACATGCAACATCTTTTGCAAACTTCCATATCTAATTCATCTATAGTTAATTAACAACAAATGAAATGAATATCTTAAGTACGATTTGAACGTTAAGAGTAACACATTATGTTTGTTTTCATATGTGTCTTCATGATATTATAATGAACAACATGCTCATCTTATTTCATGAAAAGTACCATATACTATGTTAGAAAAGTATAATTCAAAGATGATGATTGAACCTCATATTATTTCATAATTTGTAGATGCATAGAATAAAAAAATCACATGAATTGACAATTTTCATTTATGACTTTATATTATACTACATCTTGAGCACACTGACGTGTAATATTACTATAAACAGAAATAAATTAATTTAGATTACTATGCATTGTGAACACATTTTTTTTAAATAATCAATTTTTTTTAATCAAATTGATATAGTGCAAAGAATGTTATTTATATAGTCAATTTTTACTCTAAATTATGTTTATCATTAAACAAAAATCATTGTTGAATGTGGAATTTACGGAACTAACAAATGCATCATACAAAACATTATGATTGATAATTTTATATATCGGTGTGGCTAAAGTGTTGGAAAATTTATAAATCATCATATAATATATTTAAAATCATGTATTATACAATAAACAATATTATTGAAATTTTTTTGAAGAAAAATTCGTCCATTTCATTGTGTTAAACATAAAATTAAGTTAGAAAGTTTATATATGTATCTAAGGTTATTTTAAGCATTTATACTACATAAAAATTTGAATTCATTCATTATATAATTTCAAATTAAAAAGAAGTTATTATATATACATTCATGATCCGCTTCAGTACGCAAATCAAACTCGATCGACTTGTGCGTACTTAACTAGTAGGTGCTTATTCAAGACTCTTCATTCTCAAATTGTCCGTGTTCTGAGATTTTGAATATATTTATAAGCACATCCTCAATATTGAAGAACAATTGCTCTACACTAAAGTTCAAGCAAACATTTCATGATTTCAAAAAATCATTTGAGTTATTTAATAATAAGATCCGAACATTTTTTGTCAAAGTCAAGCGCAAGAGACTTGACAATTTATGTCAGATGACGATTCATGATGTGTTCCACTTGTAAATTTTGAACCGTGATATTCATGATAAAAAATGCATACTTAACTATGATGCAAATTTAAACATGAGGTGATTGTACATGTTTTGATGTTTAAAATTAATTTATGACATTTAAGGATAAAATATTGCATTACATTGTTGGTTATAACATGTTTGAATTATGAAATGGTAATAAAATACTAAATTTAATTAAAAAATTCATTGATTGAATATGATATATTATTAAATTATTTTCTTTGATAAAATGTTGCAATACGATGAAGGGCATTTGCATAGTCGCAAGAAGTTAGATAATGACTTGTTGGATTTGTGTTATGATGAGTTTATGAAAAAATGCACCGCCAAATTATCCATTTGGTTATCACTGGTTTGTTTCGCTACACACAATTGTTCTAATATTTACAATGACTCTATTTTCAATAGGTTCATGTTCAGCAAGTTTGTTCTTGGAGTCTCTATGCATTGGCGAACAATGACACATAACTGAATGAATTGTTCGCAACATTAGCCATATCATCAAAAAATATCCTAACATTGTCTACGCGGATGACGTAACCAATAATAACTCTGCAAATAAGAATACATGTACCTTGCTAAAGATTGAATTTTTTGACAAATTTTTTCAAAAATGCATTTTGCATGTTCTACATTTATATTTTAGATGCAACAAATACACGGAAA
This sequence comes from Marchantia polymorpha subsp. ruderalis, assembly GCA_037833965.1. Taxonomy (NCBI): domain Eukaryota; kingdom Viridiplantae; phylum Streptophyta; class Marchantiopsida; order Marchantiales; family Marchantiaceae; genus Marchantia; species Marchantia polymorpha. Next base: position 635,573 of record AP031351.1, read on the forward strand.
GGAGTAAATACCATTGCAATTTAATATTCTAACTAGTTATTTGAAATTTTCTTAGCAAAAAGTATGAGAATATCTCTTACAATTTATAGTTCTAAGCAAAAAGCAAGAACTATGAAAAGATATTATCAATTTTTTTGATAATCATCATGTGATGATAGCAAAATTGAATCCTATGTGAAACTAGTAGACCTTGGCTTACTTTGAAGAAGACAACGCAAACTAGATGAATTCACTGCAACACTGCTCTAGTTCAATTTTGAAAGTTTATAAAGCTGTTAAATTTTTATCGTTTCTAAGCATGACTTTGTTGATGGTACTGCTAGTGCATATAGAAAACTGAACGGGATCAAATCAAAGTGTTCATCGATGATAGCACATTTGTTATCAGATGGGTTTTCAATATTATTGAGCCCAGTAACCATCTTATGATCAAATGACAATTTGATAGTCTACCTTTGTCAAAGGTTCTTTTGAATTTTCACCAACTTCCAAATTGTTTCGCGATAACGTACACTCGTAGGTTGATTGCATCCAAAGAATTAAAATATTAGTTTTGTTGGTATCACAATGCTTTCAATTTATGTAGAGTGATGCATATTGCATTGCTAATCTATTGTATCGGCGGTATGTAGGTGAAGTTTTTAGTCATGCATATCAATCAGAGCTTAAAGATATTAAAGTAAATCTAACCACGTGTCAATATCACTTTCAAATGACAAAAAAAAAGACTTGTGCATGCAGTATGCAGAGTTTGTTATCATAGCTCGTCAAACTAAGGCCAATAACTTGTTGCACTTCAAGATGCTAGTTGTAATATTTGCAAAACATCATTGCAATGTAGCCAATATCGTTGGCTAGTCAATGCCATTGGAAACTTTTGAAAAGATTTATAGAGCGTCGCAATCTCAATAGTTATCATGGTTTTGTCGAGCTCATCATAAGATGCAACTCTTCAACATTTAGATTTGTTCATTCAAAGCTTTACAACACACTGGAATTTGAGAAATATGAGAAACTGTTGTTTATTAAGACAAACTATCCGGCGTTTTCAAAGTGTATCGCTAGTTCAAATTCATTTGATATATATATTTTGTATTTTATATCTCATTAATTGTTTCAAATTATTTAATCTTATATTCAAACCAACTCCGCAATTATAAGTTGTGATCATGACTGATTATATCTTTTGTTATAATTATCAAAGATTACAATATCAAAATTCCTTAGAAACGACAGATTTTTTCAAAAATCAGTTTTTGGTTATGTTACATTCAAACAATATCTATGTATCAAATAATATATATATATATATATTAATTATTTAATGTTCATGAACATGATCTTCATATGATTTGCATTGCATTATAATTCTATCACATTTATGTCTTCAAAATTTATGCACAATTCATCAAAAAGAAATTTATGTCATTATAATTAAAGTATGACATGATAATTTTAAAGTTGTATATAAAATTTTCAAATTAAATAATAAATTAATTTCAAATAATTTTATAATTGGATATAATTGCACTTACATATCATAAAATTTTAAATTTTGTTCAATAGATTACTTTTATTTTTTATGACCAGTTTGAGAATATTTTTTAGTATGAATCTAAAATTTGTTTTGAGTATGAATACAAATTTTATATACAAATACTCAAAACGTGATAAAGTTTAGTATAACTAGGAACTAAAATTACAAAGAATTTAGCATTGTGATACGACAAAACATATCAAAAAATTTCTATAAGTAATATATCTGAAAGAATATAAATACAAAACATTGATCAGCATAATATTGAAAAAATTATGATGCATTTTCAAAATATTGAGAATTATATAATTCCAAGACTATATATAATCTTCAATTTTCAAGTATTAAGTTTCTAATCTTTTAACATATATATATATCGTGAAAAATATAAATTAGATCAAATCTTACTTCTTTGCATTATTAATTTATTCTGAAGAAACAAAATTATTCTTCTATTGTATACATTTATCGACATCTTTACTGATTGCTCATTCACATGAGAATGATAATAATTGAAATGTAGTTTATATCCAATACTACTTTACTACGCACACTTCAATCAAATGTACGTTGATGGGAACTACAACAATCAATCATCTTCAATTATATAAGAGTGTGTAGAGAGTTAATTGTTTGTACTCCTCTACCATTGAAGTAGTATGAGGCAATGGAACTGGATATGGACATGTTTGTGTGTGAGAGGGTTAGAGAGATTAGTACACAAAGTTGTACATCTAAAATACTTACTCAATTGTTGTTTGGTACTATTTAAAGATTCGGATGCTGTGCCATTTGTTTATTGTTTTACGTTGACATTTCCAAAATCTCAGTGATAATAATTGAGGTAATAATACATTGAGATACCTTTTTGGTACTACATCCTGATTGAGGGATCGATTTCAGCGTTGTAAGGCTAGATGGAGTTTCTCGTTTTTTGTGCTATTTACTTGGCACCAAGGTTGGATTCAGTGTCTAGAGTCAGGGGAATAACGCGATTGATCACACACTGGAGTTGGTGAGTCCAGCAGCTCCTCGTGCAGTTGCGGGGTGGCTCCCACCATGGCTCAGATGAGAGGGTAGAAGGAAACCACCGACTCTTTTCGGAAAAACAGAGGTTTAAGATTAGCGCGAGAGAATTAGAGGCAGGGCACAGGTTCTGATTTGGTGCCAGAGAGCATGACTTGACACAGGCAGGCAGTCAAGTCGACAGGCTTGTTTCAGGACGAGTTCGAGGGTTCGTCGAGCTTCGAGTGCGAAGGTAGATTGTTCTTCATCCAGCTGCAGTAGCCATACTTTGAAGATGGCGTCGGTGTTGGCATTGCCTACTGAATACGCCGCGAAGCTCGGACTCCGCACTCTGCACTCGAATGTGATTCCGGATTTTTTGGTGCGCATGGGCACGCGTACTCTGCTCGCAAGTCGTCTGAAGGAGATTTACAAATCTTCAGGGGAGGAGCAGCAATCGGAGCTGATGCGGTTCGTCCAATGTGGGTTCGCTATCTCTGTGTGTGTATTTGATTCTCCCCCAAGACATGCTAGGCACATGCTTTGGTCGAATTCCTTGCTCGTACAAAATGCCAAAGTCCAGTAGATAGCAAAAATTGGTAATGGGTTCAGAGAAAGGAGAGTAAAGAGCTATGGGTGGAAGAACGTGAAGTAATTGCATTCTAATGTCAATATTGATCAGTTGATCATCGTCGAGCTGGAGAAGAGAAGGAAGTATATTATTCAATGCTTCAGTTACAAGGGCATTCGGCACCCGAGTTCGATGTTAATCTTGGTGCTGGATGCGTAATTCATTCCTTGCTATGGCATATTTTGTGCTGCCTTTTCTCAGCTTAATTTGTGTAATGCACGGATTATCTACAATATGTTCTCAGCCACCTCATACCGTACTGGTGTTGGCAGCATTGAAGCAAATGCCCATCGCCGTGAACACAAGGGATGCCAATGAGCAGCATTACGAGGTTCCTACGGAGTTCTACAAGCTTGTCCTGGGAAAACACCTCAAGTACAGGTAACTTGACGATTCATCATTGTTCCCTTAATCAGGATACTATAGAACTTCTATGGACAGTAGATCCATTGGGCTGAAGAAGATCCTATCTGCAGCTGTCAAGTCTGAAGCTAAAAAGTCGGTCTGAGAGGCAAGCTCACTTATAACTCACTACGTTATTTCCCAGATCTTCCATGACAAGGTCAACTTGCTTGCCATATCGGCCACTTAGAGGGATAGAAACTCTTGAGCTTTCTGGAAGTTGTATGTTCCTTTTCATCTGTTAAGTCTAGAACGTGATTCTGAGATGATGGTCTTGAAAATTAACTCGACTTTTCTATGGTCAAGACTTGCATCAGTTCTCATAAAGTAGTCCTTTACTTTTTGCACATTTATGCTTTACTTTGGCTGTGACAACAGAAGCGATTATTGATGTTTGCAGTGCTTCTGTAAATGCAACAGCTCAGCCCTCTTTCTGAAGCCTACAAATACCCTTGAAGAAGCCGAAGAAGCCATGTTGTCGCTATATTGTGAACGTGCTCATTTAGAAGACGGCCAATCCGTGCTGGATGTTGGTTGTGGATGGGGTTCACTTTCTTTGTTTATTGCTCAGAAGTACCCCAAAAGCAGAGTTACCGGAGTGTCGAATTCGGAGACTCAAAAGGCTTTCATAGATGACGAGGCGCAGTGAGTATACTTTTAAAAGTTTTCTGTCTAGATTCCTTCAGGTCTGAACATTCGTGATCTTGGAACAACGTGCATCATACAAAACATTTTCCCCGCTGGTGCAGCTGCTCTTCTGGTCTCTAATCGCCTGGTAATGGGTGAAGTGGTCTGTAATCTTCACAATGGGTAAATGGCTTCTAACAAGATATTCGCGTGGCAGGAAACGAGGACTGACAAATCTGAAAATTGTAACTTGTGACATAAATACCTTTGAAGCAGAAGAACGGTTCGAGAGAGTTCTATCGATAGAAATGTTCGAGGTGAGTTGATGTTTTCCTCCTCTCGGTGTCATGATAACGAATGTTTCATCTTCCCCAATTATTCTGATGTATCATCAGTCTAGTTCTTCTGGATAATGTACGTTCCATCTGTGCGGAAAAATAACTTCTTGTGTGTGCAGCATATGAAGAACTACCAGAAGCTGTTGAAAAAGATTTCATCTTGGATGGAACCGAGCGGACTTCTATTTATCCATACTTTTACTCATAAACTTGCGGCCTATCATTTTGAGGTACGTCAATGCTCCATGCTGAGTTCTGATGCATTCAATTCAATAGGGAATTCTAGAGTGCCATAAGACTGGTGTTAAGCCTATGAGCAGGTTGGTGTACATTCAAGTTCACTTTTTTTCCAGTTACAGTTATCTTGCAAATTATGTTGTCAATCTTTACATCGGTTCTTCATTGCAAATTACTGTTGTCAAGCATTTACATCGTACGAACTTCTCCATCCTACGGCTCTTGGATCCCGGACGTTGTTCTCCTGTATATCCGATGACATGTCCGTCAGTAGAGCGTATCTTGCTTTCATTAATAGTTCTGCGGCCAGTTTTGATTCGGGACAAGCGGCCCTTGTCTATTTGTACTTTGGAGATCTCTGGTATCTGTTCCCTGTCATTGCATGTAAATGTTGCTGACATGAGGCCCTGGCAGAATGAAGACGAGACAGACTGGATGACCAGGAACTTTTTCTCGGGAGGCACTATGGCTGCCGATTCCCTGCTTCTGTATTTCCAGGTAAAACTTATAATTTGAAAGACTGATAGTTAATTTCTGCTTGTTAATCATCTGATTGATCTTTCTTAGATGAAAGATCAATCAGATGGAAGGTGTGGAAGTGGATTTTATTTCATCGCATGCAAGGCTTTTCCTTGCCGGTATCCTTCTCACGGACACCAGGAAGGATTGCATCATCTGCCAGTGTATGCAACATTTTTCCTCGGAATCTGGACGAACAGAATTGCAGTTTGTCAAGGGGAGCTTTCGGTTTGACCTTTTTCAGATTTGTCGATGTAACCTAGGACCCTTCTGACCAAGGAGTTTGTATATGGTGATATTGACTGCAGGATGATGTTTCCATTGAGAATCATTGGAAAGTGAACGGAAGGAACTACGCGCAGACAAGGTAAGTGATAGACATTTTTCAAGTAGGAATTTTGAACGAGAAGAGGTCTGCTTCAGTTATGGTCGAGAAGAAGAAGATAATCTGTTAACTGCGAATGCGAAGTGCCCCAATGCGTCTCCGCCCTATAAAGCTTGGCAGTGCTTTTGATATCTTTTAGATTATCAAAGCAGATTATTCAACTGTCAGAAGTGCTGATTTTTAATGTGTGCAGCGAGGAGTGGCTGAAGAGAATGGATGCCAATATCAAACAAATCAGAAGTATTTTTGCAGCGACGTACGGTGAAAAAGAAGTGACCATGTGGATTGTGAATTGGCGCACATTTTTCATGGCCGTGGCTGAATTGTTTGCCTACAACAATGGTGAGGAGTGGGGCGTCTCGCACTACTTATTCAGGAAAAGATAAATATACACAGTTGCGTATTTCTACACCGTGCACCGTTCATTTTGGAGATCAACGAGCTGCTTTAGTCCACATTCTGTGTTCAGTTGTACGAAGCGTGTCTTCGATGCTGATCGCTGAGATCAATCTCAAGTCGAGTAACTACTCACTGTACAGTTAATGGCTTTTGAGACCGAACATGTGTTAGAGAAGTATGCAAACTCTTGAACTGGAAGCTCGGTTAAATCCAGTCTGATTTCACGCTCTCCAAATGTAGTATCTTGAGCATATGGAACATAATCAAAGTGCGTTGAACTTCAAGGCCAGGAGTGGATTTGGAACGGATTCATGTGTTTTGAGCTACATTTTACCGAGCCAAGCCTGTGTTTGTAACGTGATCTTCACACTCTTGAGCCGAATTATGTCGTACAGGATGTATGCCCAGACAGGACGTATAATCTTCGACCTTCTGAGATACGTTCGTTAATGTTTAACCCAGAGAAAGTTCATGGAGAGCATTGAACCACAGGGACAAGTTACCTCCGAACTCCCGAGGAGTTGATTACTTGAGCTGTGAACATCGTCATCATCTGCTGTCAGTTTCAGGTTCATTGAACTAGCGTTGCCTGGCTTAGCACTATCTGTCCTCAGGGTTTGCTGACGGAATCTTATGATGCTTGTGTCTTGACTCTTTCATCTTTTGTTGACGTGGTTTGCGTCCGGATGAGTCATCCTCGTGCATTCCTTCGGTGTTCCTCTGTTCGTATGTTGCATGCATGTGATTACCTCGAGGCTCATCCCTGGAATTGCCGTGCATGCCAGAACCAGTATATGTTAACAGTCCCCTGCACATCGAGTCCATGATCACTATGCGGAAAAATGTGTGTTCCGTCCGAGGAGGCAAATCCGTTTCTTATCGTCTTTCTTCTCTGTCTCAGTCTCGTGTTTCGATGCACTGAAGAACTTCGTTTACCGTGAGCCGAAATTCTTCCCGACCAAGTAAGGAAACGGAAGTCAAAGGCGTAGTGTATTGAATGCGCTTGACATCTGACCTGTCAACGACGCGACTATGCCCATCGAGTGCGAGTCTTAAACACAGGCTTCCGTCTCCTTCCCTTGCCTGGCGAGTTTCGTGGAAGGGATGTCGTTCACGTGCAAGTTCGTCGATAGCAGGACAGGACTGGACAACGGAAATTAAAAAAGTCATGTGTGTTCGGCTGATTTCTCTATGCGGCAGTGTGCTGACGGTGAACACGCATCACAGTTGACTAGTCTGGTTGACTGTTGCCGTTCCTGCCGTTCAACGAGTAGCCAGTATCCAAGCGCCCTAGCCCGCATTGAGTCCAGTGTCCACTAAGCCGAGACTAGCACTCATGGATGGGAGCAAAGATTGTCGCGGAAGAAAGTGCATCAAGTGGGATACAAGCCATGTCTGTCTGTGGTGCACTACATCTTCGTGGCACCGTAACGACGTCTGGGGCCCCTGGCAGCCCTACTCCGGACTCCGGCCTATCATACTCGTCGTCGTCACTCTTTCATATCTTTGGCTCAACCAATCATAGCTGCAGCCAATCGGTCGCTGGTTTTAAATTTCGAATTGAGATCGCTGAGCTTTACTCGTTTGCAATTGTTTATTGGTGATTTTTTTCAAGCTCGAGAGTACCAACTACTAGAGAACAAGAGTGTGGAAAAACTCCACCAAAATTGACATGGAAAAAATGAAGACAAATGTATTAATATGAAGTAGGGTTTACGGTGATTATGCGTATTCATGGATTAAAGGAAAGCGGAGTTGTGATACCAAGGTTCTCAAAGTATAAGTATATATGTATATGTATATATATATATAGACACCCACCACCGTTTATAGCATTGATATTAGGTAAAAATTAATTTGAACAAAATTGTGAAAATTGTTGTAGTCTACCTTGCTAAATAGCACATGTGTGACTCGCATTATTGCATATGAACTTGTTATATGGACGTTGACTTTAGCATATAGACTTAGACTTTTACATACATTTATGGAGCATAACGTGATAACCTACTTATCTACTACACATGTATCATCTAGATAAGCAGATGGCACATGTGTCACTTTATTACTATTTTGTAATCTATTGTAGACCTCATGATTTAATTTTCCTATAAATAGCACTATGGAACGCTTTCCATGGAAGAAGAAATCTACAAGTTAATCTTTTTATGGTCTTGTTATTTACCTACTATTTTTTTAACGTAATCAAATAACTTGTGATCAGAACATGTACTCCGTTGCATTGCGATGCTACGGAGACTAGCCCCATGTTACCCGCTTGATTTCATAGCTTTACAGGTTGATTGGCTCTTATTTAATCTTCATGAATCCAAACCCGCATGGATTCTAAGCGAGGCTACCATCTTTCAGTTCGGACAGCTTGGCCTGTGTTGGGACTCACAGTCTGTCGCGAAGAACAACCCAATCGCGAACGGTATATTCAGAGTCCGGCTGAAGTTCTTGAGATGGTATGGACTCTGTAGTCTGAAGACGATGCTCGTTAAGCACTCTGCTGATGGTCAGTTGTCAGAATCTAGTTTCCAAGCATGGACCGGAATTGGAGGGTCGTATCCGTAATGCCCAGGTCCAAGTCAAGTCCTTGAAGAGCTCAGGGTCAAGTTTGGCAACTCAGATTGCACTACAGCTTGAGATCAGGATTAAAATAATTTCAAATCGCTAACACATAAATCGCATGCTGTCGTCACTCTAGTGGAGACATGGCTCTCCTAAAAATAGAGAGGAAACTTGGCTAGCCGCATGCCTGGGAAGCAGCAGCAGCATTGCAGCAATCATGTCAGGGTCAAGAAAACGTACGGCGCCAGTCTCAACCATGTTACAGCAGTTATCAGCAGTGTCCCTCTGCATCATACGAACTAGCTATCTGTGCTATTTTTCTACCACTGGCGTTCTCTTTCATAGAAGCATTGCTTTCGTACACTGGATTTACACTACTCGGCTTCCAACACTTGATCGAGGTTCTTCTAGTTACCGGGATGGAGACCTCAACGAGCCAACGTCACAAGCCCCTTTGATTGGGTTCAGTGGGTCTTGTCTGCTCTTCACATGGATCATGAACTCCTCACAAAAATCACAACGAAATCCAAAATCTATATTCCCCAGATCCACCCTGTTGGAGATACCATGTGCATTCATGGTGGTTTTCATTACAATGCATGGGGTTTTACTAACACATGGATGCTGCGAACCAACATCACTCTTAAATCATAGAATATTCACCTTACACATTCAATTTTGTCTGTATCAGTTTTGCAGTCACTCATACGACGTCACAGTTCGTATCATTAGCATCTTAGAAATGCTATTAAGTTCGATCTATTCATGTCCTGCATTTGCATGTCGGTTTTTTTACCATCGAATTGCAAGAGCTCTGATTGATGAGGTCAGACAAACATTGTGTCTACTCCTTGACGAATTTGCTTTGGATTTACATGGATGACATTGCACGTCATCCACTCATTTTTTGTCACATTAATGTTTGCATTATATTCAAAAAGTGGCTGGTCGGATCTGCATGACTCAAAGACATGTGAAGCAAGTGTGTTGGCAACTTCACTAGAGGAGTCATCATTTTCAGAATCTATTGTTCCAGTTCATTGTTCATTGAAAAATTCAATCACGTCTTGTCTTTGATCGTAGAGTATGATAGACTAGCTAGATCATTACAATCTTTGACATATACGGCCTCTAGTGAAGCAACTATTTTGACTTTATGTTTGCATCTTCATCCCTGCATCCGTATCACATCAAGCATAACTAACAGAGAGCATGTTCTAACTCATTAGATTTTTCATCAAGATTTTTTGGAATTCCTTCATGCTATTGTAACAATAACGAGTGATGAGATTTATAGATGAGTGGCTTTGAAAATTCTAAACTGATTTGATACATCTTGTCCACATGTATCTCATGACCTTTACCATACTTCATGAAGTCAGAGTTACTTCTTTGTTCTTCCTACTTCAGCGTGCTAATTTTAATGGAAGAGTGATTCATGTCTTTGATAATATCATGGATATAAGGATATATCCAAATTTTATTTTATTTGAATTCATAATCTATTAAGCACTAAGTCGTGAACATTATTGCTGAGCTAAGTCTTGGTAAAGTCTATACAAAGATTTGCATCCACAACAAATGTAATTTATTGATAGATGAATCAATCATACTGTGCAAGTACTGTATGATTTGTATTTGATTGTTTCTCACTTTTTACAAGACATGCAGCTACATTTAAAATCAAACCAACTCTATTTAACACTTCATTACAAGTCTCACTCAAACACACATTAAAACTTTCATTTGAAATGCATGTTCACATATTTAACATGAAACCTTCTTACTTGAAATGGATTAAGATTCATGATAGGTTGTAAGAGAATCAACTTTTTTTCATCACACTTCAAATCTAATGCAATTATTTGATTGGGTTTGATTTAAGCTTCATAATATTGATTTGCAAGCAGAATTTATATGAGTATATACGAGAGTTGATTAACACAATGTGGAGACATAATACTAGTATGCAAGTTGGATCAACCTTATATTTTATTTGATTGACACAATGTGAAGTACCTAGAATTATCATTCAAAATTGCAGTTTTGATGTCATGTATGTCATCAATGAATAAAACGATTGTGTAGTATAGATAGATTGATGTTCTATCATACCTTTGTCCACACTACTACATAGTACAAATGAACATGAGAAGGATTCAAATATAATAATTTAGGTATTGTGATTTAACAAATTATTGCCAAAATCATTATTAAAAAATTGCAAAGATGAGTATTTTGAAAAAATTTACAATCAACAAGGATTGTGCAAGGAAAGAACTTCATAAAACTTGTTCTTATGATGTGCATAAGGTTGTTTGAAAATATTGGCAAGTTTGTTGAGAGTATGCTAGGCTTCATAATATTAAAATATTTTTTGCACATATGAAAATTTCTTATTTCATCCAATTTTTAAGTATCATATATGCATCCTACTAATACAAGTGAAAATCTAAAATTAAAAGAATTTTTTTTTGAATTGGTGGTAGGGTTTGTTCAATTTCTCCAGTTAGTTTTATTGCCGTTTATGCGGTATCATCTTTGTTAGGTTATATGCAGGGAAAATATAATAGTTAAAGCGGATTATGAAGTTAGCGGATTTTGCGTTAAAAAATTGTTAAGGGTGACAGCAATGTTAGAAATTTTGGGCTCCTGGAACCTCAGTTTTTTATATGAGCTTTAAAGAATGTCGCCACAATGAAAAGTAGCAGGTGCCAAAATCTGAAGATTCTGCTACACAAATGAAATTGACTCGACTGTGATTTGTTGTTATATGCCATGGTGATGATGCTGTTCATGTTCTATCCATAACCTTCCCTTGCCTCACAAAATTCAGCATACTCCGTCGTAATAACTACAGTCTCCTTCTTACCAAAGGCCACCAGGACTCGACAGATTATCCGGAATAATGGGGACAACCTGAAGGGAAGGGAAGGAGCCTAAAGCGAAAGAAGGAAGAAAAGCAAGTGCAAGCAAGCGTTGATTCACAAGGGAAGGCGCACTGCCTCTCTCTCACTCTTCACACAAAACCACACGAGGTAGGCAGGCAGTTCAGTTACCTACTGTACAACAGCACTCAGTCTGCAAAAGGACCCAACTCTCTGTCGGTCTGAGAAAGCGCCTCGCTCCCTCTCTAGCGCGCGCTTGCTCATGTTAACGTTTATCAGTACTGTAACGAATCGTCCCTCACCAGGTGACGACGGCGTGCTTGCGAGTATTGCACGAAAAAGAGAGATAAGAACATTACAGTAGATGGATGACGACGCGCGACCGGCAGGTGAAAGGACGCCCAACATGGAGTGTACAGCGCAGTAAGACTCCGAGTACAGTGCTGTGATGTGATGTACGGTACTGAAAGTCCGATACTGTTTTATCTACCGTCCTCGACTCGCGTACCTGAGGGCCTGGGCTTTGCGGATCATGGTGAAGGAAGCATTTTCATAAACATTTGCAGTACTGTGAAGGAAGGAAGCTCGTGGTCCGGGCGTCCGAGACGCAGAATCCTTGTGCTTTCAGGAGGAGACCTGTACAAACGTAGGGCTTTCCTTGAGGCTCTTCGAACCTGCTGACTGCTGTTGATTAATGAGATTCTACCTCGAAAAAGCGTGAAGTGAGGTTTCAGAGCTGGGGTACGTACGTTCGGTCCGCTCAGTCCTTACCTGAAGTGAGTGTGAGTGTGAGTGTGAGTCTGAGTCTTCGACGAGGACTGACTCCTTGTTGCTTCACGAACGTTATCCGCATAATGCTGACCTGACCAGTTTGAGTCACATTGAACAGCACGATCCCTCAGCCTACAATCTATCCTCGCCCTATATGCCATCCCGGGTTGAGCGAAAGGCGGCAAAGAACGGGGCGTCGGGACGGGTCCGGACATCACGAACGGATCACAAGTGACTGTAATGGGCAAAGTTGTTCCGAAAAGATGCCAACCAGTACCCATAATTACAAGTTCCGATTCGCAAGTCAAATAACTCACAGATATTGGATAAAACCACCAACTCCGACGGGAAGAAATGCCTCTCGGAGGAAATGATCACCGGTCACAGTCAGGATAGGATTCGACTGTCATGATTTCTGTATTCTGGAAGCCTGGAACCCACATTTCGACCAAAAGCGGCAGGAGAAGAAAAGCACATAAAATAAAAGAAAAAGAAGGGGTGAGAAAAGACGGGTGATTAGCAGAGTAAAAGAACGAAAAGGATGGGGAGGGTAAGAGAAAAGAAGAAGAAGAAATCGAATGATGGGCAGGGGAACAGCATTTTGCGGTACAGTACTGTCATACGGGAGAGTTGGAGCTCGGGTAGACCGGTCCAAGTCAAAGCGGAGGTCGAGGACAACGACGCATACAACAGCAAGGCCAGGCGAGGAGGGAAGAAGATGGAAGAGAAGGTTCCTTGCTCTCGGAGAGTTCTCTGAACGTAGGCCTGAGTAACCGCTGAGCCCGATCACTGTCGGCAGCCCAACACTAGTTAAGGGACACTGCAAGGGTCTCTAAACTAGATCGGACACGAATATGTATGTTTAGCTGTATTTTAGCTGTATATAGTCACTATGTGGTTGAAAGTGATTACAAGGGAACTTATTCTATATTTTATTCTATAATCACTCTATATTTCAGAAATTGCTATTCAAATTTCGCTTTGTTGCAATATGTTATGACAACCATTGCTTGGACAATGAGCTGCACCACCCCGAAGTTTGAAACCCGTGAGTACCCGGGGGATTGATCAGCGATCTAGATGCTTGTCTTGTAGACTCTAGCGGCTAGAGCATAATCTAGTTTTTTATTATTTCTAAATCCTGAAGAGAATTATGATAATTAAGGGCTCAATGGTCTTCAAAAATTTGAAGCCAAGAAAATTTTTAGTCTTGAAAGTAGATCCAAAAAATTTGAGGCACTTGAACTTAAAGTTGCTCTTGTCAACTCTATGTTGCATGTACATAACCTTTGTCTACAAAAAATCCTCTTAATGTTTTTTTAATACATATTCTAAAAATTTTGTGGATCCAACCTATTTTCAAAAGGGATTTCGTCACCTTCATTCTTAACGCGTCGTACAGACTTTAATTAAAAAGAAGATTTTTTTTACATCATGTCGATCATAGACATTCGAGTGTACAATTATTATTCATTTTTTAGATACTGCAATTTTTTCCTTTCTAATGCAAAAAGATAGGCTTACTCTTTTACGACGAAGACATCACATGTATCAATTCTGCTTAGTTAGAGATTCTTGATAGCTTTTTTATTATCTAGATAGAAGAAATATGAGAGACATCAATACAATATCATTATTAGGTATTGTTATGACATATTAGAGATACATAATTCTCGAAATAAAATATGACTTTTTGAATGTAATTTTTAAGCCCAGTGATTGAAGAAAATCTACAGTCTATCTTGACATAGGAATAATATTAGAAAAATAATACCTTCATTTGCAGTGGATCTAGCTTTTCAGTTTACTCGTTAGACTCGTACAGTCTCTTGGTCTTGCAAGGACGAGTGCTGATTGAGGTCTTGGGCTTTCAGGTCACTGGACATCGCATCAACTATATTTCCAACAATGATGAGGTTTTTTTTTTAACTTACACATCTACAAGAATTTCCGAATATTTTTTTTGACGATTAAGAGTGTAAAATTTAGTAATATATGATGCTAGCTCAACTATGTTCACATCTAATCTGATATGTCGCAGATATCTTCTCATGATGCGATTAAGGCAGGCCTAGAACCGTGTTACACGTCTGGATTCATACTTGTAGCACCTGATAGGGTCTCACGGTTCTAATTATTTTCTTACTTTTCACTCCTATTCGAAATGGTGAACGAGAAGGGAAAACGGACGCTCATTGCTCTAGCAGAGGTCGGACAATGATGGCATCGGTTGTGATCCAGTACACTCTGATGTACCCACAGTATGTACGTGTACAGATCGCGGACCGTCTGTCGGCTCTCGTTGTTGCATGGGCCCAGACGAACCCAACCCGACGGGACGACGGCCGGGAGGAGAGGAAAAGCGGCAGCGCAGGGCAGGGTAGGGAAGGGCGGTCGGGCAGGGAGCCAATAGGAAGCCTAAAGCAAACAAACCATGCGTCAAAATACTTTCCGGAATCTAATCGCACCGATTCTCCGATTTCCTGCTGGCGCCCGCCGGCACCCTCATGCCGTAACGCTGTGTATGGCGACGAGGAACTAGTCCCGGGAAGTGCTCCGAGCTCCATTCTCGCGGTCGCCCGTTTGTGGCGAACAAATAAAATCCGAATGAGCATTTCTTTTTACTGAGTGCACAGTGGCCCTCGTCACCTGGGGATTGGCCGGATACAGAATGACAAGGGAAAATAAAAAGATGGGAGTATGATGGAGGCGAAGTCCACCGATTTCTTTTATCGCCTCTGCCTGCCTAGATTCCCGGTATTCAGATGGTATCTGAAGACGAGGCCCTCCGGGAACGGAGGAAGTTGGCCGAAACAAGGGCAGGGAGAATCGGTACGATGCGGGTACACCTTCATCTGATCCATGGAACCGTGTGTTGTCATCCCGCCCGCTGTCTTTCTGTCTTTCTGCCGCCGGTGGCCTGAGATGGATGAGATAGTGGTGGTGGCATCGGGCTGGTGGTGGTGTCCTCCGTCGGGAAGTCGTGCCGGGAGTTCTGTGTCTGCGGAGAAGGAGCATGCGCGCAAAAGTTAAGGAGAGCGAGCGGCCGACGCTGCTGATGGTAGCAGCAGCAGCGGTAGCAGCTACGGTAGATTCGCTCGCTCGCCCTCGCCCCGTCGCTCTCGCTCTCTCTCTCTCCTCTTTAGGCGAGTGTGGGAGTGTGCTGAAGGATGAGTGGCTGGCGGGCGGGCGGTCGGGCGGGCGGGGGGCTCTCTCTGGCTGGCGGCCTGTTTTCACACACGAGATTCTATAGTATGCTTGAAAACAATGCAGCAGCAGGGACGAAGAGGCGGTGATGCATGGGAACTGATGCGATCCCGTCTCTTCTCATCCTCTATCGTCTCCCAGTGTCGTTAAATTGCGTTCAAACGTCGGGGTCCTCCATCCTCCGCCGAACTCTTCGGATGCAGCTGTTCCCCTTCAGTCTCGCCGTGCCTTGCTGTCCCTTGGAAACGCCTTGCCCCTCCCTCCCTCCTTCGCTCGCTCCTTCTCTCCCTCTCTCGCTCCGTCGCTCGCTCGCTTGGCCTCTTGGGCGCGCTGGGTCGGACGAGAACGCTAATCTGCACGTTCCGTGTGAGAGGGGATCAGACTGAGAGAACGGGGTTCCGTCGATCGGTGGATCGATCCGAGGGAGGGCCCGACGATCGACCGAGTGCATCGAGTGCATCGAGTGCATTGAGTGCGTGCGTGCGTGGAGGAGAATGGCGTTCCCGCCCGTGACCAACAGCAGGACGCCTCGCGTGGTGATCGTGGGCGCGGGCATGGCCGGAATAGCTGCAGCGCAGAGATTGCAGAGGCTGGCGTCGTCGCGATTGCAGCTGACTGTGCTGGAGGCCAGTGAGAGAATTGGAGGGCGCATCCGGTCCTCGGAATTCAACGGCGAGCGCATGGAGCTGGGCGCCACTTGGATTCACGGCATAGACGGCAGCCCGATCTTCAAACTGGCCACGCGAATTGGGGCGATGGATGGCGGCCAGCAGCCTTGGGAGGGCCAGGATGGATTCCTGCGCAACGAGCTGGTGCGGACCGAGGGCGGTTCGGAGGTGGACGATAATATCGTCCGCCCGGTGGCGGACTTGTTCGACGACCTGCTCGAGCAAGTGAAAGACGTCGACAGCTGTCGCGCCGACGCTCACCACAGCATCGGAACGTTTCTGCGGGACGGACTCGACCGGTTCCTGGTTGAGCAGCGGCAAGCGGCGCTGGCTGCCGGTCGTCGGCCCTGGAACGACAATGACGAGTCCCTGCGGCAGGCGCGGGGCTTGTTCAGAAGCAAAGAGTACTCGGAGAGGATCGTGACCGGTGCCGATTGTCTGACGGAGCTGGACGTGGGCGGCTACCAGGAATACAAAGAATTCCCCGGCCCGCACCGCACCATCGGCAAGGGCTATTCCACCGTCATGCGCGAATTGTCGAGCGTTCTGCCCGATCAGACTGTCCAATTCGGCAAGAAGGTCGACAGAATCCTGTGGAACCAGACCACGTCCGCCTTCCCCGTCAGCGTGCATTGTCAAGACGGGTCCGTCGAGTACGCCGACCACGTCCTGATCACCGTCTCGCTCGGTGTGCTGAAACGGGCTACGCTCGCTGCCTCTCGCACCGACGTGCCACCGGGCGCCGAGAAGAGGAAGAAGGAGGATGCTGACGTGGTGATCGGGGGCGGCCTGTTCAGCCCTGCGCTGCCGGAGTGGAAATTGGAGTCCATCGCCCGGCTGGGCTTCGGGGTGGTCGACAAGGTGTTCATAAACTTGGAGCCGGCCGACGGGGGCCAACACACGCCGCTGCATTTGGTGTTCAGCAGCTCGGACGAGAACGGCGACGACGAGGCGGACCGCGACGAGCACCGGCGCGGAGGAGGAGGGAGAAGGCCGGCGTGGCTGCGCAAGACTTTCGCGATCTACCCAATTAACAAAAAGTCGCATGTGCTCGTGACCTGGTTCGCGGGGCGCGAAGCGCTGCTAACGGAAGCTCAGACCGAAGAGGAGCTTATGAAGGGAATCACGGACACGCTGGCAAAATTCGGCTTTCCGCGGGGCTCGTGTAAAGGACTGGTGCGCAGCAAATGGGGTACGGACCCTTTGTTCCAAGGGTCTTACTCGTACGTGAAGAATGGGTCTACCTGTGACGACATGCAATTGTTGGCGGAGCCCTTGCCCACGTCGAGCGATGATGATCTCTTCGCAGCAGCAGCAGCAGCAGCAGTCGGCGCGGGCATTGCAGTCACCCCCCCGCCTTTGCAACTTTTGTTCGCGGGCGAGGCCACCGAACGTCATTATTATTCGACGGTCCACGGTGCTTACCTGAGCGGCCTCCGTGAAGCCGATCGCTTGCTTCAGCATTACGACGTGATCTGACCCTCGTCGCTCGACTCTGGACCCGATGAATTTCGGTTCGATTCGTTTTGTTTTGCACGCACGACATACCTCCCGGTACCTGGCGCCACAGCGAGTGCATTGCCGGTTCTCTCCCTTATTTCTCCTCCACGCTGCTGCCTCTCGGATGACGAATTTGAACCCCTCGTGGATCCCCGTGGGGTTTAGTAGCGCTATTCCATTGGCTCTCTTCTGGAGAAAAATTGCTCAGAGGATGCGATCAGAACAGATCGACTGCCTGTACAAAGTTAGTAGAATGTATCTTCTCAGATCATGGTCAGCACCCACCCCTCCCCACCTCACCTCACCTCACCTGTAACTAGAGCATTAAGTTCAACGTAAATATGAATGAACCTGCATAAGTGGCCACCTCGACCAACAAGAAGGGAGTGGTGATACAAGTCACTAGGTGTATGAGTAAAAGATTCATAGATAGATAGATAAAGGTTTGCAATGCGAGTGAGTGAGTTACTGACCCACAGACAGGCAGACAGACAGAGAGGCCTTATAAGTGCGAAAGACCTGATCATGACGCACAAGGCTATCATAGTCCATCAACTGTGAAATGGCTGGTTTGTCCTGTTTGGTGTAAAATTTCCCGGTTCGTGACTGCCTCTCTGCCGTGTGTGAACCCGTCCCTCCCCGTCCAGTCCAGAACCTTGACTTGCTCTCCTCTCCTCTGCTGCCAGTGGAAAGAACCTTGAAGCTTAGCGGTTCTGACTTTCTGGCCCGACACGAGGAGATGGCCGACCACATTCACCAGTGTTTCGTTCTGAGCATGGGAAGAGAGCTCGCAAATCAGTTTCATCTCTGTCTGCCGGAACTGCCGTGTAAATTCGTGTATTCTTATATGAGACAAGATTCAGTCCGAATCACGTCTCCAACACTCCCAATAACATGTACATGTATTTCACCTTTCTCTACGTGAATACAATACGTGGTGTCCACGGTTCAATCTCGGCCAAGTTTTAAATTAATTAAGTTTAGACTTGACACCCTTGTGTGCATGAATCATGTCCTTCACAGCAGCTAGAAATGTAGAAAAAAACTTGGGATGACCTCATCAAGTCTTACACTACTCTACATATTTCACTACTTGCTTCTTATGGGAAAACCTCACAATAATTTACACCATTGCTCTCTCATGGATTGCACTTGTTGATTGCAATGGATACAATGCTCTCTTACATAATTTAGACATAGATTAGATAATCCTATTTCACATAAGACGGTAAGGTTTTGTGCAGTACAAAGCTTTGGAAGTCATTTTCTATAACTTCATGTAACTTCAAGCCTATAATTGTGGAGAATTTACTTGACATCGTAACAATTTTTTTGGAGAAAAAAAGCGATTGTCATTATTCCACTTGTTGCTGGTCCAAGAGGATGAGTATTCAATTTATTAGGTTTGAAAATCATCAAATAAAAATTATATCAATCTATCAATGTCTCCAAGTATATGCTTGTTACGAATTTTAATATAACTTACCCTAGATATCATGCAAACCTGTTGACCTGTTTGTTCTTAATTTTTTTTAATCTCAAGTCATTCGGGCAAAAATGTGTACAATTAGATAAAAAAGTTTTGCTAAGGTTTTGGAAGCTTCAAGTCTATCAGTAATAAGAAGAAAAGGAGATGAATCTATCTCATCGAATACTTTTACATAAGTTTATGTGAGAGTTGTTTTTCGAAGTTCATGTAAGAGATTTGAGATGTTATTAGAATTACCAACATATAGTTGCACTACAACCAAGCATATGGATATATACACGTGCTGTGATTCCCACCAATCCAACCACACTGTATAGTGACCCCAAACTTGTGTAAAAGAGGTTATAGCCGGAATTGGGTTATACCGCATAACTGAGTCAAGTGGATTTAGGTAGGTGAGCGAAGATACGTGGCCTTAATTCTTTTTTGCCTATCGTTGGATTGAGAAGGGACTACGGGACACAGTAAGATAACGAAATGGACGGGAAACCCATGAAGTCTTACATGGATGAAACATTGCAACCACCGTGTAAGTCCGATGATCGATCATGTGGTGCATATATATGAGAGACACCTCTCTAAGTCAACGTTCCACGGGTCCTAAAGACCTGTGCCCTCACTTCCGTAGAGAAAAAGAACAACGCAATTTCGCACACTTATCGACAACGGGGTGCCAAGTGCCAAATTGCTTAGGAGTACAATAGGTTCCATCTCTGCCGTTGATATTGTGTAGCATGCAAAAATTGAAATGTAGGCTGTTTCACGGTATAGCGTTTTCCATTCTCTATCATTGCAAACTGGTGCATGCATTGAAGTACTCATTATGCGGCATGCCTAGTTGTTGATTAATTCACATTGGCCTCCATTCTTGACCACGTAATGATATTTCACTTTATAGTTTCCTTGAACAGACCAAACGGTTTATTATTGGGTTGTATTGATGACCATGAGTATCTGGATATCTAGACCCTGTCTTCATGGAACCTCTGGTACATATTCTAACATGTTCTCTGCGTGGCCTATAGCTAGAGGATCTACGACAGTACGAGGGAGTAGTTCATTTATAAGATTGAATAAGTGTGATACAACTGATTATGGTCACCTAGTGCTATACTCTTCTAGTTTTAATTTTTTGGGTTTTTAGAAAAATACTCGAGATCTCACGAACACCTTACCCAACCTGGGTATATGTCGTCTATTGAGCTGTAAGTAAATGTGATTTTTCTCGTCTGGGTATGCATTTTTGTCTGAACTATTACTCTGGGTGGAAGTGCCTGACCTTTGTTAGCAACACTAAAAGGTTACCTCTCATGCTGTAGCATTCTTTTCCTTCAGCTTGACTTTCGCCAGGCTCTGTCCCTCGGGCTAGTTTCATTCTTTTTCAATAGGCATGTTAGCTTGATCTCGCCTCCTACATATTTTATTCCATTCTTGTAAAACTGGTTTTACTCGGATTAAGTGCACTTGGTCAAGAATGAGCACCTTTTACAATGAATGCAGAAAATGGTCTAGATCACATTTGCGTTCATGAAACAACTTTGTACGTGAAAACGTGATATTCAAAGTTTAAGAGTTCCATAATTCAACATATGTGAAAATTAAAACTGAAAATCTCAGTATTGTGATGAGTGCATCAATCTTGCTATATATATATATATCTCACACATTTTGTTAGACATTCATATGATGTGACTTGGAAACGTATAGCACGTCCATCACTTGTTGATAATTTGGACTAACATAGATCGCAATCCGAATTAAAATATTGAATGTGAAAGTAGTCTTGGCCCTCATTTTAGCTGCTTAACCATATGGCAAACCGGCAATCCCAACTCTCAATGTTTCTATTGACACATCTCTTTCAATGGCACTTAAAACCATGGATTCGATTTCTCTCAGTTGATAAATTTGACAAACCAATTGTCATCATCGTTTGTAAAACCCCTAAACGGTTTCCATGATTTTCAACTGTGATATAGATTGACATCTATTAAAATTAGTTAATTTAAATAAGGTTAATATATTTATTTGAACTAGCTAACTAGCGCTATATTCTATATGCTAGATCTTTATCTAGCATCAACTATAAATGGTACAATTTAGGTTTTATAATACATGATTGCGTGTTCTGTGAAAGTAAATGTTCTGCTGCACAATTTCGTGTCTTGTATTCTTCGAAATATTTATCACTGTGAATATACATATTCATTACCAAATTATATGTACATATGAATATCAAGATATGTTCGTTGAAGCATTGTTACTATAAAATCTAGTCAAGCCATGGAGTAAAGTCAGCGTGCTCCAAGCTTCATTCATTGTTCGTAACTGCTATATTAAATGTCCGCATCTTGTTGTATTAAATCTCCTCCTACATGTGACTGAGAGACTTTTAACATCATGTATATATCATCACACATGGGAGTTGTCAAACACTACACATATGGGTCGCCAACACTTTCCACAATTTTTATATTATCCTTACAATAGTTTGCAATAGTACGTAGATGACAAAACATGATAAGGAGTCTTAGTATGCTACTGGTGATGCGAAGCTGACGGCACGAGACGAGAGATACACGGTTCTGTATATGCGGATACAGGTGAAGGGAAAGACAAGCAGGACCAAAGTCAATTTCTGATAGAAAAACACGAATCTCAGGAGAAGAGATCTACTTTCTTCTCAGATCTTTGTTAGATACTAAGGTCAGAACGCCCCATCCAGCTGAGTGTTCATTTTCTAGATCCCTCTTTTTGCCATCACGCAGGTTCTAAGTGTTCGCAGGTGTGGTACCAGAAAGTGCATCTTGTCAGCGTCTTGTTCCCCATGATCACGGCAGGGAAAAGGCCGACATACACTCGATGGAAGTTCGTCGTTTACCCCTTCAGGAGTTTGACTCCTTTCATATTTGACCACGCCTTGCATTATCCTCCATTTTTCTGTCCCAGCTGTCCTATTCGTTCAGAGCGATAATGCGCTTTCCTGCTCAACAAGTCTCCTCAAAACCTCAGGATGTCTTGCAATTCAGTAGAATGTGCCAGTCCGGATATTTGACGCCCGGCCTGAACTTCATCTGTGAGGTTCCACCAGGTTCAGAGCGGCGATGGCAGGAAATTGTCCCGACAGGCATATTCTTTATCAAAACACCGTGGTCCACGTTGTCATGTCAGCTCCTTTTTCTACTTGAATTTCACTTATGAGTAAGTTTGTTTTACTTAATTCAATATAATGATTACCATTTGCAGCTGCATATGAAAGTAATTGTAATATTGGTATACATTATGAAACCATAAGAGTTTGTTCATAGGACCGACCACGTCCGTCCTCATTCTTCATACACAGTTTCCGTAAATTCACATAATCCGGCGGTATTGTGTGATATTTGTCTCACACATAATATATAACATGTTGGACGACGATTTTGCTGGGACCAGAGATGAAGCGATTCCGATGGTGTGTGTGTGTGTGGTTTGGAGGGACTTCAAACACTGTGTCGTGTGTTGTGATGTTTCTGTGTATATTCCTCATGTCACGATTCATCCTGATCATCTGATCGAAGTCTGTGAAATAACAGCACTCTACAAGAGCTTTTACTCACATTCAGGCCATTACAGGAACGAAGGAAACCTGTAGCAATTTTTTACTTTTAAAGATCAGTAGTTTTTGTCAAAACCCAGTTACTTTAGGTAATTTCCTAGCCAAACAGCATACCGTAAAAGAGATGTGTTCCTTCAGGAATGTAGAGTACAGCGCAGCGATTGCAAAATCACCTTTAGCAGATGAAAACCTACAAACTTCAAACTAACCACCAATAATAGGATCCTGTATAGCAGACATACACATCACAGATCAAGAAAACTTGATGTACAAACGGTAAAAGCAAGGAGGACGTGTCTCCGCATGATACTGGCTATCCAGGCTGCCACTGAAAACGCCTAGAGCTATTTACATATGAAAGATTCTTATATCTTAATGTTTCGGTGTATAGCCCTAAGAAGTATCGTGTGTTTTTCTCACTATTCCTTGTTTCTAGAATGTATAACTTGCAGCAAAACTAAGTTTTATACAAACGCCGTCGTGTGTAAAGTCCATCCTGCTCAAAAGAGGCTTGTCTTTTTCATGATTCTGTAGAATTCATCCTCGTTGATCTCGCCATCACCTGAAAAAAATCGACATCAAACGTAAGGCGAAAGACGATTTTGATAGCAGATATGCACGATCTGGTATGTGATGCAGAAGGTACTCGTTGACAGTTGCTATGATACCTTGACGCTTCCGCAACATCAGTAGAGTCATCCCACTTTATCATGGAAGTAATCTGAGTTGCAGGCAATATTAAAAATAATATTTATGAGAAGGTGATACAGCAATCGGTCATAGGTAGAAGCTACTTACCATCTCGATCTGCTTCGTCTATCATTTCCTGTAATTCCTCGTCTGTCATATTTTCCCCAAGCTCTTTAGCTACGCGTTTGAGGTTTTTGAAGGAAATTTTGCCCTGAGATGGAAATTCAGGCAATATACAATGTCAGCACACATTTGACTACGAATTATGTCTCAAAACTTTGGGCAATAGTTCTGAAGAAGGTAACATGAATCTCCCACTTACAGTCTCATCATCATCAAACAACCGGAACGCCTTCATTATTTCTTCCTTAGAATCTCGTTCACCCATTTTGGCTGTCATCATCTGTAAAAACTCTTCGAAATCGATAGTCCCACTGCCATCTTTATCGATATCTGCGATCATTTTCTTAATTTCCTGCAATTTCGGAAAAAAAGAGAGTCCAGAGTCAGGCAGTTAACTATACAATTTTACAACAAGAAAAAGCTACCATAAGAATAAGGGGTATTTCTCCCTTCGTGCAGTGCATCTCCTCACCTCCTTCTTGGGTTCAAAACCAAGAGCCCTGCAATTAAAAACGGAACGAAGTTAGAGAATCTAAGAGTTTCGCTCTACAAAGGTGTAAGCAATAACAGTTCTCCCAGTTCATATGCAATAAAAGGACTGTCTCACCTCATTGCAACCTTGAGTTCCTTGGCATCAATTGTACCTGGAACAAAGAAAATTGTAAGTTTTTCTGTTGAAAGATAATTCAGATGGAAGCAATTTGAAGCAACAAGCCGCCCAAACACACAAAAAGCCACACCAAGCAGACTTGGATGACAAAATTAGGACCTGAGCCATCTGTGTCAAAGAGGTCAAAAGCCTCGCGAATCTCGTTTTTCTGCTCGTCTGTCAAGCCTTGTGTGCGACCTTTGTTTCTGTCTCGTCTGGCTACTCCGGCACCCTTGCGAAAATTCTGAAAGGCCAACCAACAAAAGAATGCAAAAAAAAAAAAAGAATTTCAAGGCAAATTATTATACACCAAAAAATCGATGCCCACCACAATCATAAAACCTTTTCAATTTGGGTTCATGCGGCGAAATTGATACATCATCAGGTCCTCCATATAGGACCCTGCAATGAACTGCCATCACAAAATCTGATGGGACAGCACTTGAAGTGGTGGATCTAACAAACAAGCTTATCTTTTATTCACCTCTCTATCTGTTATCTCCTAAACGATCTCAGAGCTACCTCAGCAGCACTTAATCTAAACTAAAATTTATCCAGAGTGTTCAGATTCCAGAGAAGCTGACACCAATTGAAAAATAGGCACCTAAGGTATTCAGCCATAACCCAATTGCCCAACGCCCAGGAGAACAAATGAAATTATTTTCAAGATGGTTGGTATACGCACGCGGTCCATGGTGGAATCGAACGATGACACAGGCGTCGATCCTGAGATGCAATTTAGAAAGAAGCGGGTTCGCTCACTTCAAAATCCAGAACCGCAGCGAACGAGGACGACCTGACAGAGCCTCCGCCCCTCTACAGCTAAGAAACAACAACACAGCGCAGATAAAGAGGGGATTAACAGCATCAGCGATTGAAAGCGACCCGTATCAATCGATCTATCCACGATCACAGCAAAGCAAAGCAATGCAGTGCAGTGTGTGTCAAGAGTTCGTTCAATCAGCTTCAGACTCTGGGTCTCTCTCTCTGAGACAAACCGGGTCTCGCAGCTCTCGCCTCGTCTCGCTTCGCTCGCTTCGGCCCGGCCCTGAGGCCTCGTTAAGTCAGCGACGGACTTCTTCGTCTTCTTGGAGAGCCGAAGGAAGGAAAGCTGAGCATTGAAGCAAACAAGCAAGAAAAGGTCTGGCCCTTGTCTGGATCCGTAACCGACCTTCCGACTTCACGATCGGCAGCCCGAACCTGTGGATGTCGTCGGTTTCGAAGTCGGGAAGCCCCGACGCCGTCTATGACAAACAAGAGCAAACTTCCCGATGCTTCTTACAGTTACGCAACTTACGCCTGCACGCCGTGGAAGTCTGCAACAACCTTTAGAGCCTTTGCCCTCTCCTCCCCTTCCCTCTCCTCGCCCCCGCAAAACCTTCATGCTTTATCCAAACGCCTTCCCTTGCTTCGTTCTTGATACGGTACTTCGATGATTCTTCCCGCGTCCGAGGGCAGCTGAATCTTTTGGGTGGAATATTCGGAATCCACGTAGAACCTTGCTCGCGAAGTCAGTCCCGCCTACGACAATACGAGGATTCGAATAACGTTGTCTTCTTGGATCGAACAATATATTATCAGCTGGGTCCGGCCCTGAGTGTTATTCAGAAAAAGATTGAGTTTTCGGTATCTAAGTGATGAGTTGACAAAGGTGTTGCACCTGCTTTGTCTCGCATGCATCGGGGGCCGCTTGCTTGGGAGGAAAGAATACGGCTCAAGTTTGAAAATTGTACATCGAGCTGCCACAGGCTGCAGGTCTGCACCTTGTGAATCTGTTCTTTCACGTTGCTGCAACGTAGAATTCTGCGTGTGCTGTTTTGAATTAAAGAGGTCCATTTCGCTTCGAACAATGTGAGATATGGAAATTGAACCCTTAGTTTCAAGATCCAAAAGCTTCATTAACAGAACCTCAATTGAGAAACATTATCTGCCGTGAAAGCCCTAGTTCCTCTTTGAATCGTTCCGGGTGCTACAATAAATAGAGGGCTTCATGTTCTAGAACTAGGGTGGAGCAACTTTCAGTACTTCTTTTCTCTTTTCCAAGGAGTGGCAGGTGCAGAAAATGATGTCTTCGATTTCCATACACTCTACAGATTAGATTCATTTGCCCCCAAAAGAAAATAGAAGGCCTGCTGGTGGCAATGGTGGTCCCCGATCCTCACTTCATTGCAACGACTCTCACTTCAGACCGAAGTTGCTTGAGGACCCCCACGAGTAGATAAATGTGCCACTTCAGACAGCATCACTCAGTCACTCACGGAACGGGCATAAAAATGACTCAACCTTCCTATGTGAAATGAAAGCTGCTTTGAACAATTCTGACCACCAGTTAGATGTGCATGTATATAACTCGCTGCCTGAGTCATATACATCGTGCTAGCATCGGCCAGAAAGGTGAAATGTAAGCCTGGTCATGCCCCGTATTTTGGGGCTCTCCACAGCTTAAAAGCGACCTCATGTAAGAACCGGTCGACCAATATTGTCAAATTCCCAGCATGCTGCAACCAACAGCCATCTCTTAGCCGGACAGTTCATCAGAAAGTGCATTCTGTGCACGAGGATCACAACACACAAACCAGAAGCTCCCAAGAAAGATCAACAAGTGCAAACCACCATAAAAAGTCAAGCTGAGGGTTACTAGATGAGAAACAGACCTGCTTGAACTCATCGAATGCAAAGGAATCAACCTCATCACGACGTGTGACAGCATTGAGATGATACACGGCGAGCAAAGGATGATGATCCCTGCCATGACAAATACCCTCCATTATGTCATGATTAAATGAACAACTAATTAGTTCAAAAGAACAAAGTGTCTGCTATATCCTCAAACAGTTGAAACATCAATCAGAAACTGGAGACTGTACATATTGATATTAAGTCAACCCTCCTCACCGTATTCCTTCGATAATTTGCGCAGCTTTCATTGTGTAGCTCTGTCGAGGCATCATCTCTGCAAGCTTTGGCTCACTTCTTTCGGGTGATAGTGATGCAACTTCATCTTCTGAGGCGTCTACAGACCCATAGCCTAGAACCACAAGAAGATATAAATGACTACCAGCATTTGTTCCTGGTTGGCTTTGTTCCAGTACAGCTCCCAGCAATTTATCCGTCCAGTCGACCAATTCATCCTCTGTCTCTGCGCCATTTTGCTGGCTTATCTTCAAGTGTAGCAGCAACAGCTCAAAATCTCCCAGTTTCTCATGACCATTTGGATCGTGCAAATCAAGAAGGCCTAATAATCGAGTTGCAGTAGCTGATGGTTCCGCCAGAGAAGGGCTGGAAGAACCTGAGGCAACATCCTGCCCATCCTGCCAATCCAGAAGAGTAAAACCCGCTTTTTCTCCAAATGCAGCAGCACGGCTGCACGTGGAGAGCATACCGGCTTTAATTTTCATGAATCTGCGTTCCCCACTCCATTCTCAGTACTTTGTACACCATAATTCCTTTAGGCTTAGTTCAATGGAAAAGGTTCAGATGATGTTCTAATAAATGAATGAACGAAACTCGAATTGGGTCAGGCTCTAAGAGTCTGACGAAGAGAAGTGTTTCCGAAGAACCAGTACCAATTTCAGCTGTACCTTTCAGACATCGAAGGCATCTGCTCACAGTTATCCTTAATTCCTGCATTTTTCTGCCAATGAAGCAAATTTTCACTTCAGCTTAAAAGTTGGGAACAGAAAATGTAAACGCACGTCTTGATGATGGACCAGTCCATGACGTCTTTAGAGGTAAGACAGAACTGCTTCAAGATGGAAAACTTCCGTGATAAGGCCTACTGATTTGTAGTCAAGGAAATTGGCAGGAGACCAATGTAAGCTGGCAATAATGTCGATTATGCTGAGAAGAGCAACAGATCTGCTTCGGAACTCTACTTACTTCTACGTACACCAAATATTGAACGCGCAGTGACTGTGGATGTCACGAATCGGGTGACTGTGGATGTCACCCGATTCGTTTGCGCAGAAGTAGACAAGGACGAAATGATAGACTTACTTGATGGATATCGTGTAGATCCAACAACTGAGCGAGCTCCCCTACCACCCGCTCGTCCTCGTCTACTGCCAACAGAATACGAGCCTGTGAAGTATGTTAACGTAGCTCACTGGCAGAGAAATTTGAAATCCAATCTTCCAATCATTTCGAACTTTGCGAAGTTTGAACCCTAGATGGGATTGCTCTGCTCACCAGGGGGCTCCACATCCCCAAAAAATTCCCTGACTATAGTGAACGCATCCACAACCAAATTTCGATTTATTTATAGAGATTAAGTCAAATTGAAACCAGTAGGTTCAGCTGCCTGAGTCTATACTCAACCAACTGTTTCGCGGATTGTGTACTCACTCTAAAGAGGCCTAAGATGCTCGCTGTGTCAACAGAATCATTCCAAGCATGGATAAGTCATAGACGATCCAAAGCTGACGCTTTGGCTTGCTCTCAAAGATTGCAACAAGGTCTGATTGCAAGGATCACGACAATTACCCGTAGAAGCTTGAGATCGCAAAGCGAGAAATCCACAGGATCCAACCGCTGCTATGGCATGTAAATTAGAATGCCGGAGAGCGAGGTGTCTCATAAATCCGTCTCCATAGATGATCAACGCTCGCGCTGGCTGATCAGCCATGGTTGACGATGAGCTCCCGTGATTCCGTGATGAACAATTGGAAAAGGAAGGAAAAACGCCTCGACTGCAACCGATTTTCCTCACAAACCTCTTCCTTCTGATCTAGAAGCTTGGACTGCTTGCAAACAATAGTAGCATTTTGATCGTCAACCAATCAAGGTCCGAATAAAGCGGACAACGACACAGCTCCAACCAGACTCACTCCACCATACTTTTCTTCATTGGACAATTCATTCCGACGTCGACAAGTAGTTTAGGTTGAAGACTTCCACATCATCAATTACTGCATTGCGTAACAGTGGTCAGCACTCATGGTTCTGTCAAACCTGAAACTAGGAGGCGGACTTTTTGTTTCTCTAAGGAACGAGAGCCTACTTCTCACATGGTTTGGATTTACGTGTATTCTTATTGTACTACCCTGTGTGACTGAATTTGCGACGACTAGTGAGGTCCGTCAACCTCAGACAAAACTTAGAGGAGATGCTGTAGTCAGCCCGGATACTCCTGCGTGCTTAGGTGCAATATGTTGGCTCGAAAATCCACTACTTTGCTCTGACAGGTAGCGAAGTCCTGAAACTATGGCGTTCTTGCAAGTTCCATTCACGCTTCGGGAGCTTTACAATTGGAAAGAACGCTACCTCCACTGATTAAGACGATATTCAAGCTCGGGAAAAAGTAAGTCATTTGATTTTGAGAGTTCCAGTGATAGTATTCTTGAGGGCGTGTACATTTTCCACATTACAATGAAGCACATCTAGACTTCTTGAACGCTTGCGTAATTTGGTTTGATTCCCTGCAGTCGCAAAACCTAACAGTGACACCCAACAGTAGCCTTAATCTTCTTCATTTTGGGTGCGAGCTCTTGACCTAGACGAGAGCCAAGATTCCAGCCTTAGATTCAAAAATAAACACACAACGCAAACTAAATAGCTTGTTGCAGTGGCGGTTTCTCAATTCAATGAATGATATATTGACGTACTGTATTGCATTAGTGAGTGGCAACACAGACAGAGGCTTTCATTTCATTAGAGACTGGTAATGTTGCTAAAGTGAATAACTCTCTACTCACGGACTCGGTTTCATCTGGTGGCCTCGAATTACAACAGCAAATCCGTCGCATAGTCATGACATTAATCATCCTTAGTTCTGTATATGTACGGCCGCGAGGAACTGACTCTGAACTCTTCCAAAGGCCTCCACAATACTTTGCTTGTTTGGTATGGGCTGCGGGCCATGCAGTGCAAGCTCTAGATTGTGACTTAGTATCATCAGTCGATAGTTGCACAACAACGATCTTAACAACAATGCAATCCCACTGACGCAGATAATCTTCGACGACCGAAGAAGGTGTATGGTAGGGTTTAAAAGCAACGATCACTTTTCAGAATTCATTTACTGGCAAATTTCTCAGGCGGTTTTCCCTACAAAGGCGACATTAGGCAAGTAAATATCAAGATGAATTTCACCACACAACAGAATGAAGTAAAGAGACAAGCTTCTGCAGCCTGAAGAGAAGAAGGGATCGGGTGTTACAGAAAGTGACACTCCTTTAGATTATGCGCTCGTAACGGCAAAATTTGATTCAGGTACAAGGACTCAATACGAGCCGCGGCCCGGACTATGCCAGAAATTTATAAGGTTCGCCAATACATTAATGTTCCATTAGCACCGGCAGATCAGAGACAGAATCGTTCCACATGCAAAGTGGACAAGTAATGTACTTGTATGCTTTCTGAAGAAAAGAAAATTTCAATGCTGGTCTACGTAATTGAGAGTGCAGATGAAGATGAAGGAAAGATGAAGTTTAAAATCAAAGTTCTGTGAAACTTGAATAGGTACTATGAAGGAAGCGAGAAAAAGATGTACGAGCTTATATTTAATGGATACGGAACAAATTTCCAGAGGCTACAGTCCACGTAGACAGTGGTGCACCTCTGCTCCCGCTCCCTCCAAGATCTCGTCAGAGCCCGTGAAAATGTCTCTTAGGAAGGAGAGCCATGACACCTCACGCTTCAGCAGGAGGTCGTCGCGCTGGAAGAGATTATATGTGTAATCTTCTGATAAAATACAGCAAAAAGGATAATGAAACTTTTAGACCCTTGAGCCACGTCCGAAAAATGCCTAAATTTTTAGTGTTAGACTATGTGATATGCTTAGCTGTATGACTACCTGACAAGCCAATTACTACAGAATCTACAGAAAAATCACGTACCTCTTCTCGACAAGAGTCTCGATCACATGTAAGTTCTGGTCCACACCAACATTCCAATCCAACCCACCTTGCCGGAGAAGCACACGCGTGTACTGTACCACTTTAGTAAAGTTTGAGATCAATTGTCAAGTAGGCAGATA
Source organism: Marchantia polymorpha subsp. ruderalis (assembly GCA_037833965.1). Taxonomy (NCBI): domain Eukaryota; kingdom Viridiplantae; phylum Streptophyta; class Marchantiopsida; order Marchantiales; family Marchantiaceae; genus Marchantia; species Marchantia polymorpha. The sequence continues at coordinate 666,786 of AP031351.1, forward strand.
ATGCAGCTCCTCACTTTTGACAGGAGAATGGACAAATGATCATGTCTTATCGCAAGCGCTGGCGCCTTGAATGAGGATGCATTCCTTCGCTGACTGGCATTTCCTGTAGGAAGTTCTGAATGACACTAAACTATGGAACACCTGCCCCGGCCAGATTTCCAGCTTCCCAACTTTGCAAAATCCACTGCCGCAGACAGACTTTGCAATCATAATACTCCGGCTTGCTCAAGCTTACTGCAAGGGGAGGTGTAACCGAATATGCAGCGAGCATGATTGGCAGGGCAATACTAGTGAGTGCCGCTGCCATTGATAACTTCTTTCTGTAGGCACTTTCAGTGTATCTGGATTTTTGCAGGTATCTGTAATCCCGCTTGGACAAGTCATTCCTGTAAATCCAGCTTCATTTAGCTCTTCCAGGGAAACCACGAACAAATCACCACATCTGCATGGGTACGTGTACTCTGCTGCCTGACCTTCTTCATCTTCGTGAATTTCCATGTCTTCGATATAGACCTCTTCCCCAATCACTTTCGTGCTTTCTTCCTGCTGGTGGGCTAGTCTCTGTGCAGATAGGAATCGGTCATATGTGGCCCGAGAGTCAGAATCTCTAAGGACTTCCCACGCCTTTTGAACTCTCAAAAACTGCTCTGCTTCATTTGACTGTTCTCTAGAACGGTAGGTTGCGGAAAATTCCGCGCCTATCTCTCGTATCCTGCGATCAACATTACCAGATGAACCTAAACTAAAACGACCATCGTCAGCTGAATTCCAACTCTTGGCACCTTCCGCAATTAAACAGCTGGAGGGAAACCTATCAGGGTGGAAAGCAAGGACAGCTGCACGGTACTTTGCGCGAATTTCAACATAATCGGCACTCGGATCGACTCCCAGCACTTCATAATGAGACGATGACAATTCATCCGATCGACCTCCCATGATGGAGCAAACCCGTCGCTGGGTGATATCTTAGGGTTTTTGGTATCGACAGGCCCGCGCTAAAATTCCCATCGACTCAACAGACAGCCATGTATCCGATCAGCTGCGCAGCTATGGCAATGGCAAAGTTACGCGAGGAAAAACCCTGTCCGCAAGAGACATCGTTCGTTCTATGGAATCTGTACACTTCTGATGAAATGAGAGCTTCCCTGAAGAGTCTCGTCTCGTCTCTATAGAAGTCCGTTCAGTCTCGACCTCAGCGTTGATTTCCGGGCTTGCGAGGCATCTCCATCTGTTTGTTTTTCTCAGGAACCTAGGCGATGTCCGATCAATGCAGTTTCCGGCAGAGCAGTACAATCAATGGGCTCTAATAAAAATCAACAGGAAATATATAGCAGAAAGAACAATTGGAGTCTACTCTCTCTCTTAGAACTGAATAAGAAGTGAATAGCCGAAGTAAAAGGTTATACCATCAACACACATGGATGAAACCCAACGATCAATTTGGGGTAGCCCAAAGAAGAACACAATGGTGATTATTTTTAGATTTGAGAGCAAGTAGGTATTGTCTAGAACTCTTTCTCTTCTCTACATGACATTAGCTACTGTTCTATGTACAGAATTGCAAACCCATTGGCTACAAATGCAATACAATAAGTCACAGAGAGTTATATAGAGACTGATATTTATTGATAATAAAAAAACTTGTAAGTAAGGAATTTCATCAAGTTGACTGTACTTGTTCCACGCTCATTTACTTATTGTTTCTCCAAACTGTAGTAAGTATAGATTTGACTTTTGAAAGAAATGACATCTTCTATTGAATCTCATCAAAGATTGCTAGGAGAGATGTTTGTGAAGTTGTTAACTATCAAAATCCCATTGCTTCAAGTTATTAAATTTGAAAGATTCATGCCTTTTTGTTTGTAAAAGAGTGGATTTTAACTATCTCAGCGTGATGACTAATCGAATCTTGCTTGGTCAGGAAATTTTGTTTGTCTTAAGAGTCCAAGACCTTGTCTTGGACTATTTCCATCCTTGTGCTTTGTAGTCCTGTGGAAGTCTATGGCTTACATATACTTGTTTAGCTTTACTTAGCCCTTGGAATTTAGTATACACTTCTTCCACAATATAAATATCACACACATAACTTTACTCAAATGAGCTGATTTACAAACATTAATTTACTCTGCTTCCTATTGAACTAACTAAATATCCTCTACACACACAACTGGCTCACACCATCATGTTGCGTAGATTAGGAGTAGAGAGTAGTTCAGACGATGCTGTAACAGTTACATCAGACGGCATAGCCCATGAGACCGATTCGCCTCAGGCGGTTGATATCCCAGACTTGCCATTGTGAATAAAGAGGCCCAAGGCTCTTTCCTTGGGGGGCTTTTCTGCCAATTGGCTTGTCTTGATTGTGAATCTGTATCCGCTGTGTATGTGCGCTGACGTGTGATCCAGGCTTGAGGCGCGGTGCGCTCCTGTTTGTCGAAGTTACCGCATCAGGAGTTGTGAGTATTCGGCTCGAATGTCCTCAGCAGTCGAGGCTCCTTGGGATTTAAGCAAATTCGGATCTGAGTATTCGGGTCAGTGAGTTGAGATGTATGCGATGCAGGGAGGTTTTCCCCCTGAAATATAAGTGTGGAGTTGCAAGCGATTCCTACAGGCGTTGTTTGGAAAAGTTTCAGGTTGCGAGTGAGGTTATGCACTACTCTGCGGGTCTTTGGCTCTAGTTGGGTAGTTTCTTCTGGGAGTGGCATTGGTCTAAGAAGTGAAACTCTTTAATAGAATGCTATTCTGTGACAAATCGTGACTTTTGTGGTTGTTTATGTCCTCGTGGGGACGGATCTGTACCATTATGCTCCATTTTGGTATTTGTCCGTCATTACAACATATGTGGAAAAAGTTGTATTTGTATACAAGCAACCAGTATTTACAAGATGAGGGATCTATATCATATATTTTGAAGTTTTCAAGAACTATCCAGTACATTTCAAGAGTTATGTAGACATTTCAAGAATCGTTAAAACTTTACTTTTCTATATTTCTATTTCTAGAAGTTTGTAAATTTCAGTTTTATAAAGATTTTTCCATCTTGGCACATATTATCACCTTCAGGAACTTGTCAATGACAGTGATATGTGGTGACTTCTAAGCATTCTGATTTTCTGTTTTTGCATGTTTTGATAGCTATTACGGTATCACCAAGCTTTTTTCCGTTGTATATTCTTTACTCTGAGTTTGATGCCGTTTGGAGTTGATCCGAGGATGTGTCATGGTTATAACATGGGTTTGACAGTTCTGCATTATACTTTGACTTGTTTGATACATAATTGCAATGGGTCGATAACGTATGTCCAAGTTCCTCTAGTTCTCCATTATACTTTGACTTGTTTGATCCATAATTGCGATTGGTTGATAACGGATGTCCAAGTTCCTCTAGTTCTGCATTATACTTTGACTTGTCTGAATCATAATTGCGGTTGATCGATAACGGATTTAAAAGTTTCTCTAGTTTTAGATTATACTTTGACTTGTCTTATCCATAATTGTGGTTGATCGATAACGGATGTCAAAGTTTCTCTAGTTCTGCATTATACTTTGACTCGTCTATCCATAATCGCGATTGATCGACAAGATATCCAAGTTACTATGGACATGACCAAGAAGTTTGATCTCATTTTTCTCAATTTCATCATTTGTACACTAATAAACTAAAGTTTTCAAATTGACTTCTGTGGATAATATTCTACAACAAGCACATTGTTTACCAATTTAAGCCAATTACATTTGCTTTCTCTAGCTTTTTCAAGTTGCTATTACTCCAACAAATTGCATCCCCTTTAGGTCATAACGAAGGACACGGGAGGAAATCATGCGAGTGAGACTCAAAATCGACTATTCGACTTTATAGATTTCTCAAGCATTCAATATTTCACTAAAACATTCAAAAAGTTTACTTTGTATGAGAGCCATTGACTGCCACAATGAGCCAAAAAATGCATTCTCAAGGTCTTGTGCATTTACTCATTGATTCTTGTTCAATGCGAAGACGCGTGAAGAGATTATCGGTTTCACGTGTGAAGTTTAAAGTTCATTTTGGAGAAAATAGCATTTGAAAACCACTGAACACAACTATACGCTGACATTGCTAGATAATGGTCAGGTGAAGGTCCAGATCATGTTGGAACATGATCACTACATGCGTTTCCTTTAGATACACAATTCATCTGAAATTTCACTTGGTACTCGATTGCTCTCACTTACTTGGCAGGTGAAGCAACAAAATTAAAATATGTCTCAACATGCAGTTCAACACATCTATGCACTGAAAAAAATTAAACCTGTTTGACAAAGTCCATCGAGGCACATATTATTATCTTCAAGAACTCGTAATGGCCGTGATATGTTGCGACTTCTAAGACTTTTAAATTTTAGTTTTTGCATGTATCATAGAGCTTTTTTCTTTTTATATACTTTACACTAAGGATGAAGTGAGTAAATTCTAGGCAAAAATTGATCTTTGTGCGTGAGTGATTGATTGGAAAATCCAATTTGACATTTCAAGATGCAATGACATCAACATGAAGTTGTGTTTTAGCAAAGGTCCTCAAAAGTTAACGTCATCACGTTGATGGGCGTGAGATTTGGCCATTTTGCGAATCAAATCCTACTAGAGAGTTCCGAGCGCAACAATGCGCTCACGGGATCTGCAATACGAGAGTTTCAAGTGGAGCCTTGATGCACTAGGCGCATTGATCGCTGAAAACACTCCATAGAAAGAAAACCGGGCACGATTTGTACTAAAAAGATCAGTAGAAGAAGGTCCTTGATAGCACATATGCAGTAAAACATGATCAACAAATTCTACTCGAGACAATCGTCAATCTTTGTGGTGGTACAGTTTTTTTGTTTTTTCGGAAATAAAGCATTTTTTGAATAGTAAGTACCGTGGTAGTAACTGTGGATAAGAATTGGTAGGTAAGAAGAAGTAAATAAGAAACGAGAGTAGGTAGAGAGGAAGAGCTTCCTCCGAAGGCAGGTAAGGTGCCTTGAGTGGGGGCGGTTCAGGCTTTAGGGCTTTGCTCCGAAGGCCTTCGTCGCTAATGCCTTTGGCGGAAGCGCCTTCTACGGTACGCGGAAGAAGGTCTCCTTTGGAGAAAAGCAGAGTTATTATGAATGTCGATGTACAAGTGTGAGAATCTGCACGACGGCGGGGCATGAAGTCGCGCGTGGGAAGCAGGCCATTACACATCATCGCGGGAACGGCATTCAAGTGACCCGTTGTCGATTCCAAATGTCGATCTTGACGATTCTTGATGGACAGAGAGGGAGTCTACTCGCGCATTATTGATTTCGCACCTACCCGAACCATCGACGCGCAGTGACAACATGAGCAAGTAGCAATCGAGAGGAATTTGATGGGCAAGTCCGCGACATTGAGGATGATACCGTTGCGGGTACCGCAAATCGAATTACGGGCGTTTCAAGACGAATTGCAGGCAGTGTGTGGTAACCCACTTTTGATATTTATGCGGAATTTAAAACATTTTTGGAAAACTGTACCGCAGCAGCCGTGTAAATAGCGATCGGTACATTTAAATAGAGTGAAACTAGATGATCTCGAAGAATCTCGTAGAATCTCGTAGAATCCAGGAGTTGGGCGCAATGTCCGAAACAGGCGCCGCCCTTAACGATGGGCTCTGAAGGAGCTCCCCTTCGGCGCAAGGCGCATAATCCGCCTTCGGCGGTACGCCTTCGGCGCTAGAGGGATCCCTCAGAATCTTTGCAATTCCCAAACGCCTTGACTTGGTTAGGCTCTCGTTGGAAAGAGCTTGACGCGCTGGTTCTAACGAGCCCAAGAACGCCCGGAACGGATCAAGATCAAGGGAGTTGTGACGGTCGAAGGATACGAAGACTTTCGCCTACGCGTAGGCGAAGGAAGTTCGCCTATGCATAGGCGAAATGAGTTTGACGTCGGCGGAAAGTCCGCCGAGAATGCCGCCTACGCATAGGCGATGAGGACTTGCACCTACGCATAGGCGGACGGAAATCGCCTACGCATAGGCACTTCGTCGTCGGCGGGAAATCCGCCTTCAGCCCTAGAAATCCGCCTTCGGGGTTGGAACTTGTACGGCGCCTTCGCATCACGGTTAGGTGAGGACCCAACGGAGTCGCGAATCCGTACGGACTGTACGGACGGAACGGACAAGTGCGCCTTCGGCCGGTTGGGATTTCAAGAGCGTTGACGGAGAGGTGAGAGAGATGGACAGACTGGATGGAGTCCGTTGACCACGGTCAACGCCTTTGGCACAGCCGCCTTCGGCGCTGCGCCTACGGCGAGAGATTGCGCGGACGAGCGCCTTGCGTGCGGACGGAGTTCGCCTACGCATAGGCGAGCGCCTACGCACAGGCGGATGGAGTTCGACGCCGGCGGAAACTCCGCCGGGGATTCCACCTACGGAGAAGGGAGTTGGGCTTTTGTCCTGTGCGCGGACGAACGCCTTCGGCGGAGCGGGACCAGCCGAGTCGAAGTACGGATGAGTGTAGCGCGTCGGCGAGAAACCCGCCTTCGGCGCTGCGCGACCATGGCCGCGGCGTAGTACGCTGGCGGAGTTCAACTTGCCAATTCGAGCGTGTGAGTGAAGGCGCGTCGGCGGAGCGTGAAGCCGCGGGTGAGAGAGAAGGCCGTTATACCTCCGAGCCGGCGTAGCCATCAAGTGATTCGTCTTTCACGACCAAGAGCTGACCATGACACCCTGCGAGCGGATAGAGGGCACCCCATTCTTGAATTTGCGATTTCAATTCCTTGTGCGAGCTGCGCGAGTCCACCTTCTAGTTGAGAGACGTTCTAGACACCACCGCGTAGAGAGTTACCCGGTGGCAGAGAGAGAATTGAGTGCGCAACATTTGGAATTGAGAGAGATTAGAGTTTGCAGAGGAAACAGATCCGCGAGCAGGAGGCTTGGGCATAGCAGAGAGAGAAGTGCGCAATCCAATTTCAAGAACGCGATGTCGACATCGGTTAAGTTGCGGATGGTTCCACTCAAGCTCCCGCAGAATGGGTTGCGTGCTTTTGAGGACCGGCTGATTGCGAGGAAACTCGAATTCTTGCTGTGGGGATGGAATTACGTGTGCGCAGACATGGTGCGCGAATGGCTGAGCGAGGAACGGCAACCTACTCGCGGATTCCATCCGCACGTAGATCGATGGACTGTTCTACAATTGGGTACAAGCATTGGGAAGGTGTGTAGGCGAGGACGGGTACCTCCTGTTCGACAATGAGAGCGTCAAGGTATCGAAGGCGGACGAAGCCTCTTTTGTGGAATTTTTCAAGCGGGAGAGGTCCTCCAAGAACGGATACAGGACCCGGGACTACAAAGATCGTTTCCGCAGGACCGTAGCGATGGCGCTGCTGCAACTCTTGCAGCCGCACCTCACTACTTACATCACCTTGTGGCAAGTGTCCTTCGTGGAGCTCACATTGGCCGGAGCTCCAGTTCAATGATCGCGTATCTTGCATAGAGTAACGCGGCAGCATGCATTTGAGGAGAGGGGAGGAACGATCAATCATCTCTCCCCCTTCTTGATAAACTTTTATCGGTCGATGGGTTGCTTAACCACGACCGAGCGTATTCAGTTTCCGTTGTTGTCACTCGACAATCCCGGGAGATATGTGCGGGATAACGAGGTCGACTCTAACGCGGAGGACACTCCGACTTCCACTCCACCGGCTCAACAGGATGCGGGGAGAGACACATCCGCAGCGCGAGTGCCGCGGAAGCGGAGATGGAGAGAGGAACCGGAGAGAGAGCAACATCAAGATTCGGCTGCTCTCACACGGAAGCGGCCACTGCACGAGCTCTGCAGTCGGCCGAAGCAGAAAGCGCGCCGGCTTGTACTACCTGCAAGTAGCGCGGAAACGGCGCGGGCCGCCGGAGAGAAGGAGACCCCACCCTCGGAGGAGGACGGGAATGCACGAACAGCAGAGGGGTCAACGGATCTCCCTACGCCGAAGGCACGAACGCCCTCGGCGGAAGTAAGACCTTCGGGTCAGGAGCGACAAAACGCGGCACGGATGAGTGTGCCGCCTACGGATAGGCGACTCCCTGCGGACGGGAGCACGCCTGCGCATAGTCGAGACTCACCTCCGGTGCAGCGCAGGAAAGAGAAGGAGCCGGCGGAAGATCCACCTTCGGATAATGCGGATAATGCGACAGCATGCATTTGAGGAGCGGGGAGGAACGCTCAATCACCTCTCCCCCTTCTTGATAAACTTTTATCGGTCGATGAATTGCTTAACCGCGGCCGAGCGTGTTCGATTTCCGCCATTGTCAGTCGACCATCCTGGGAGGTATGTGCGGGATAACGAAGTCGACACCGACGCGGAGGACTCTCCGACTTCCACTCCACCGGGACAACAAGATGCGGGGAGGATAGCAGCACGAGTGCCGAGGAAGCGGAGATGGAGAGAGGAACCGGAGAAGGAGCAACAACAAGAATCAGCTGCTCTCACCCGGAAGCGGCCACTGCACGAGATCTGCAGCCGGCCGAAGCAGAAGGCGCGCAGGCTAATGTTACCTGCCAGCAGCGCGGAAACGGCGACGATCGCCACAAAGAAGGCAAGTCCATCCCCGGAGAAGGATGGGACTGTGCGGACGACCGAGGGGTCAGCGGACCACCCTACGCCTTCGGCGGAGGTGAGACGACCTTCGGGTCAGGAGCAACAACGTGCGGCACGGATGAGTGTGCCGCCTACGCATAGGCGACCCCTTGCGGGCGAAGACTTTCGCCTACGCATAGGCGGAGAAAGTTCGCCTACGCATAGGCAGGACTCACCCCCGGTGCAACGCAGAAAAGGGAAGGAGCCGGCGGAAGAACCGCCTTCGGTTCAAGGGCCTTCTGGGCAAGGCCCTTCGGCGGTGAGACGGCCGGGATATGCGCCTTCGGGCCAGCGAGTTACGAATAGGGAGCCGGCGGGAGCCGCGCCTTCGGCGGGAAATCCGCCGGAAAGGCCCTTCCGCCTTCGGCGGAAGGGCCTTCGGGTCAAGGGACATCGGGCGGGCCGCCTTCAGCTCAACCGCCTTTGGCGGTAGACGCCTTCGGCACTGCGCCCTCGGCGGAAGAAGCGCCGGGAATTGCGCCTACGCGTAGGCCGGACGCATCCCTGGCGCAGGACCTAATGGTGGAGCGGGACCTAACGGAGGAGCGGATTGACTGTCCGCAGGGTGAAATTCGTGCGCGCGATGCACAATTACACTCCGCGCGGGTACATTCCGCACGATCGCCTTCGGCGGTAGACGCCGGCGGCGAGAAGGTTACAGTCGCGGCGGGACAGGCGGACGATGTGAATTCGGCACGGCCGCATTCACCCACCGCCTTGGACATTTTAGCAGGGAGCAGTGAGGCTGCAGGAGCGCCAGTGGCGGCAGAGCACGCAGACATCTCACAGCCCCGCACAAGCCAATCGCCGACGAATTCAATGGCGACCGAAATCCTCAGTTCGGAGGATGACGAAGAAGGAGGATCCACGGAATCAGTGTCGGGATCGGGATCCACTGAGGAGGAGGAGCAGGAAATGGTAGGCGCGCCGACGGCGGCGCTCTGTGAGTAGGTAGTACCTCTATTGAGGTACTTGGATCGCAAGGTAGAGAAGTACGCGGACCCTCGCCAGCCTGGGTCCTACGTCGAGTTAGTGCGTAGGCGAACTCGCACTAAAGTCCACACCAGCAAGTTGTTGGCCCGTGTGGACCAGGAACTTAAGGATTTGCGGGAGAGGCATGCGTGCCTGTGGGGTCAGTACAACCTCAATAGGAAGTTGTACAAAGCCTTCGACAAGACGAAGGACGAGAAGCTGGAAGAGTTCGCCAAGGAGAAGGCGAAGCTCACAGAGGCGCTGGATTCTGAGCAGGCTCAGAATCGAATTTTGTCAGAGGAGCTCGTGCGACAGACACGGTTGTTAGAGTAGTGTCAGCTTGCACGACAGGCGGATGAGAAATTAATCCGCAGACTGCAATCCGTGTAATAACCCACTAAAGGCTAAAACTGCAATATAGTGGTAGAAAGGTCGAACCCATAGGGACAAAGGAACACACAGGGTACAAAGTGTCACGTTTAACAGACTATTGAGGAGTTTGAATTCTCAGGCGACTGTCACTCCCAAAAATACTGCAAGTGTCCACTCGGAGCGCACTCGGAGGTCGCACAGTGCAGCGTAACATACACACACACACACACACACACCAGAAATTACAGAAACACAACCCAGAGATCCGTTAGGACCTCTACTCAAGATTTCAGGGGGAAGGTCTCTCAAGAGTACACTCAGCGAAGCTGCGGGTAGTGACTCCCAACTCCGGCTTTTACAACACTTCCACTAGCTTGCTGCTAGCGTAGGAAACCCGGTTTGGACTGCCTACTTCGGATCGAAGTCACTCATACGCGGTGAACAACACTCTCAACTCACAAAACGCGCAGAGAACACAAGTCCGCACAGAAGGACTCACTGAGAAACATTCCAGTAACACACCATAACAGTCTATTGAAGAGTTTGAATTCTTAGGCACTTGTCATTCCCAAAAATACTACAGGGGTTACCCCAAAGGCACCTGCTGCAGCGTAACCTGAATTTACAACCAAGGCTTACACGAAGTAGCAAAACTTCACTTTGGCATTCAGGGGAAAAATCCCGAAGGAGTACAATCAGGAACAAACACTCGAAGGTGTAGGGGCGAAACTATTCAAGTATCTAACTAGTCACTGGCTCTGAGCATCGGCAATCACCCGCAGGTGTAGATCCGAACTACTCAAGTCTCTAACCAATGTACTAGCTCTGAACATTCGGCCGAAGACCTTCAGCTACAAAATGCGGAACGCCAAGTTGTAGCTCCTCTTGCGTGGTGACAGAACTAAGGACACAAACACGCAGAGAAAATGAGTTCCTGATCTGCACTTCTGATGTTGGGAAAGATCCCAAGGCAAGACGCCTTGAACTACTTTATACCTTCTAAGTCCTAACTAGCACTACATTGCACTACACTATGCGCCGGCACGGAACCACGCTACACTACACTCCGCAGAACCTGTGCTTCGCCTCCTGCGCGACGGACTGCCCTTGGCCCGAAGGCCGCCTCTCGTCCGTCGGAGGTGTAGCGTGGTCCGCCGCTCCTGCGGACGTCCGCGCTCTCTCGATCCTCTCCGGCGACACACTTCCCTTCTCCGTGGCGATCGTCGCCGTGTCCGCGCTGCTGGCTGGTAACACAAGCCTGCGCGCCTTCTGCTTCGGCCGGCTGCACACTTCGTGCAGTGGCCGCTGTCGTATGGGAGCAGTGGGTTCTCGATGCTGCTCCTCCTCTGACTCCTCTCTCCATCGACGCTTCCGCGGCACTCTTGCTGCGGGTGTGCTTCTTCCCTCGTCCCTCCGTGTCGGCGGAGTAGAAGCTGGTGAATCCTCTGCATCGGTGTCAACCTCGTTATCCCGCACATACTTCCTGGGATGGTCGACGGACAATGGCGGAAAGCGAGCGAGCTCCGCCGCGGTCAAACAATTCCTCTGCCGATAGAATTTGATCAAGAAAGGAGAGAGGTGATTGAGAGTTCCCCCCTTCTCCTCGAATGTGTGCTGTCGCATCACTCTGTGCAGGATGCTCGCCCAGTGAACTGGAGCTCCCTCCAAGATGAGCTTCACAAAAGAAACCTGCCACAAGGTGATGTAGGAGGTGCGGTGTGGCTGCAGCAATTGCAGCAGCGCCGCCGCTAAAGTTCGGCGGAAGCGATCTTTGTAATCGTGGGTCTTGTACCCATTCTTGGTAGACCTCTCCCGCTTGAACAATTCCACAAATTGCGCCTCGTCTTGCTTCGACACCTTGACGCTCTCACTATCAAAGAGAAGGTACCCATCGATGCCGGCACACCTCCCCAATGCCTGCGCCCAATCTTGGACGGTCCACCGATCGACATGCGGACGCAATCCGCGCGTAGGTGGTCGCTGTGGTTCCAGCCATTCGCGCACCATGTCCACACAAATGTAATTCCATCCCCACAGCAAGAAAACGAGCTTTCTTGCAATCAGCCGTTCCTCGTAGGCACGCAACCCGTTCTGTGGAAGCCGGAGCGGCAGCATCCGCAATCTGTTCAGCTTCGACATTGCGTTCTTGAAATAAGCTTGCTCGCTAGTTCTCTCTCTGCTCCGCTCGAGCTCCTTGCTCCCTCTGCAAACTCTAATCTCACTCAATTCCAAATTGCGCGCACTCAATTCTCTCTCAATCAACAAGTAATCCTCCGCGCGGCGATGTCTGGAATGTTTAACAGCTAGCAGGTGGACGCGCGCAGCTCGCACTAGAAATTGAAATCGCGAATTCAAGAATGGGGCGCCCTCCGTCTCCTGGTCGAAGGTCATGGTCGGCTCTTGGTCGTGAGGGTCGAATCACTTGATGGCCGCGCCGGCTCTGCGCTAAAACGGTCTCCACTCTCACGCGCAGCTTCACGCTCCGCCGACGCCGATTTAACTCACACGCTGGAATTGGCAAATTTGAACTCCGCTAGCGTACTACGCCGCGGACATGGGTGCGCAGCGCCGAAGGCGGATTTCTCGCCTTGCGCGCTACACTCGTTCGTACCACTCCTCGGCCAATCCCCCTCCGCCGAAGGCGGTCGTCCGCGCATCGGACAAAAGTTGAACTCCCTTCTGCGTAGGCGGAATCCCAAGCGGAATTTCCGCCAGCGCGGAACTTAATCTGCCAGTACGTAGGCGCTCGCCTACGCGTAGGCAAATTCTGTCTGCGCTGGCGCCGAAGGCGTTGACCGCGGTCAACAGGCTCCGTCCAGTCTGTCCATTTCTTGCCTCTCCGTCGGCGCTCATGCCGCCGTAACTCCGTCTGACCGAAGGCGCATCCATCCGTTCCGTCCGTACAGTCTGTACGGATTTTACTACTCCGGTGGTTCCTCGCCCATCCGCGCTGCTGCGCTGGCGCGGAAGGTGCCGTACACTTTCTAACCCCGAAGGCGCATTTCTAGGGCCGAAGGCGCATTTTCCGCCGACGCCGAAGCGCCTGTGCGTAGGCGAACTTCGCTCGTCCGCCTGGGCAGAGGTTTCCTCGCCTACGCGTAGGCGACATTCGCGGCGGACATTGCGCCTACGTCAAACCCTATTACTTTAACTTGCTTTTTAGTTCAAGTAGCTACTGGTTTTGCTATGACTTTTTATTATCGTCCTACTGTAACTGAAGCTTTTTCATCTGTTCAATACATTATGACTGAAGTTAATTTTGGATGGCTTATTGGCTCAGTTCATCGCTGGTCAGCAAGTATGATGGTTTTAATGATGATTTTGCATATTTTTCGTGTTTATTTGACAGGAGGTTTTAAAAAACCTCGGGAATTAACTTGCGTTACTAGTGTTATTTTAGCAGTTTTAACTGTATCTTTTGGTGTTACAGGTTATTCTTTACCGTGGGATCAAATTGGTTATTGGGCAGTTAAAATTGTAACCGGTGTACCAGAAGCAATTCCAATAATTGGATCTCCTTTAGTTGAGTTATTACGCGGAAGTGTAAGTGTTGGTCAATCAACGTTAACTCGATTTTACAGTTTACATACTTTTGTATTGCCTCTTTTAACTGCAATATTTATGTTAATGCACTTTTTAATGATTCGTAAACAAGGTATTTCAGGTCCGTTATAAATAACGTAAATTTATTACAAAATAAAAAAGTTTAAATATAAATTTAATTGCCATATTTTACGGATTTTTTTCTATTTGAAAGTTTTTTTTAGAGAAATGCTAAAAAAAATTTTTTGAATAGATATTTTAAAAAGGAAAATGGATTATGGGAGTGTGTGACTTTATTTAATAATAATTTTAGTTATACAGAAATGACTTAATATCTGTTACATAAAATTTAATAAGATTATATATTTTTATCCCAATTATTTTTTTAGTAAAATCTTGGGTTATAATGTTTTTTCATTTAAAATTTTTTTTCTATGATTATTTTTGAATACTAAAGACTTCGTTAAATCCAAAAAATTCTTTGGAATATTTCAAATATATAAAAAATATAGTATTAAAAATACATTCATTTCTGTTGTGTTTTTTTTATTATCGGGGTAAAAAAAAGATCTAATGAAAAAAAAAACAAAATTATTAATAAGGTAAATTTTTATATAAAAAAATAAAGACAATTCAAAAAAATCAAAAATGAAACTTGAATTATGAACATAAAGTTTTTTTTATTAAAAAATTTCATTAATGTTGGAGCCGGATGATATTAAATTATCATGCCCGATTCTTTGGGGGGATTTTTTTAATCTATCTTAATAACAAAAAAACCTGATTTAAGTGATCCTATATTACGAGCTAAATTAGCAAAAGGTATGGGACATAATTATTATGGTGAGCCTGCTTGGCCGAACGATCTTTTATATATTTTTCCAGTAGTTATTTTAGGCACTATTGCGTGTACTGTTGGTTTAGCTGTTTTAGAACCTTCAATGATTGGTGAACCTGCTAATCCTTTTGCAACTCCTTTAGAAATTTTACCAGAATGGTATTTTTTTCCAGTTTTTCAAATACTTCGTACGGTACCTAATAAACTTTTAGGTGTACTTTTAATGGAGGCTGTTTTTCCGTACAAGTTGGAATTGGTTCAATTAGTTTTTGTACCGCAGGAAAAAAAACTATTTTAGGTAAATCAGTTTATTTTTGAAAGCATCGGTTTTTGGCCTTTTTTTGTCTGACAGGGGCAGAATTCGAGAGAATATCGACCGCACCTGGAGAGATGGCAAGTTAGCGACAAGGAGCAAGTCTTGGGATGATGCGCGGGGTCTGAGGGTGATCTCTTGTTTGACAGCGAGAGTGTTCAGCTCTCGAAGGAGGAGGAGTTGACCTTCGACGCCCTTTTCAAGAATCGCCGCTCGCGCAAGAACGGGTATAAGATCCGTGACTACATTGATCGCAAACGGTGGAATGTCGCGATGGCAATTTTTCAGATTCTACAGCCCCACAGGACTTCATATATGACATCTTGGCAAGTGGGATTTGTGGAGCTGGCGCTGGCAAGTACGCCAATTCACTAAGCTCGTATTTTGTGGAAGGCCACGCGGCAGCATGTGGGTGAGGAGATGGGTGGATCGGTTAATCAACTTTTCCCGTTCTTGATCAATTTCTATCGGTCGATGGGATGTCTGACAACGGAGGAAAAGAAACAATTTTCCTTGTTGTCTCGGATGAATCCGGGAAAGTTTGTGAAGGATGTCAAGGTTGATACAGACCCCGACAAAGTGCCCGCAATCACACCGCCGGGTCGACCGAGAGCAGAGGAAGAGCAACGAGGTGCGCGGGCACCAAGATAGCGGAAATTTTGTGAAGTGGAAGAAGTGAGACGACGAGAATCGCTCGCCGTTCCAGTGAGGCGTCGGGTAACCAACGAGCAAACCCGACCCAAGCAGAAGGCTCGCAAGTTGATTCTGACCGCGGGCAGTAGCGCTGATACAGGACGAGCTGCAATTGCGAGGGGATCTCCTTCATCAGAGTAAGAGGATGGAGGTACAGAAGTTCTTGGGAGGTCGAATGACGTTCCTGCGCCGAAGGCACATGTGCCTTCAGAGGAAGAACTTAGGCCTTTGGACCAGAGAGATAGGCTTTGTAACCATCTTTAGTTAGTTAGATCTAAAGTAGAGGTTACTCTAAATATTGATGTAGATATTTTAGATGTAGATACTTTAAGGTGAAAGCTTACAAAGGGAGTAGAGCAATGGGAGTGTTAGAGGGATGGATTATGAGGATGAATATTCATTTATCCCATTTTCATGTTTCTGATTATATTGCAGAAATGTTCATGAGATCTTATCTTACGGATAAGGCTCTCACATGATACACAACATGGGAGAAAATGCTTTCAGAACGAGGTGCTACCATTTCGTGGAGTGGAATGCAGGAAGGACTTCTGCAAAATTTTCAAGCAGTGGATTCTCTTCAAACTGCAAGAATGAAGTTGTGGGATTTGAAGCAGAAAGGAGGTATTCATGAGTACATTGAAGAATTTCGTGATCTTCAAGTATCTATCATGGATATGAGTGGAGCTGAAACCTTGGACGTGTTCAAACGAGGCTTGAAGGATTGAATTCGAAAGGAGGTGATGGTAAGCAATCCATCTACTGTGAATGAAGCAATCGCAATTGCTCAACGAATTTCGGGTGCTTTTGGTGTCACACATGGTGAACCATTGAGCAATTTTCAAGATCCATCTGGTCCAACACCGGTGGAGTTGGGAAACCTTCGACGTAGAGAAGGTTTTGCACCAACAAGAGGACCACCACCAAGATTTGGAGGTGAGATTAGACGACGAGGAGTTCCAAATTTGCAAGAAGGTTATGCAAATAATGGAATGGTTCGAGGAGGAGCTGGAGTTCGTGACAATCGCCAATGCTATGCATGTGGACGAATGGATCACATAGCCAAGTTTTGTCGAGTTCGGCCGACACAACAAGGAGGACGGCCCATGCAGCGACGCCCGTTCAACAATATGGAAGGGATAGAGTATGAAGAGGTGGAGGAAGCAGTTTCGGGAAACAAAGATCACCAGTAATCTTGCCTCGCGGCCTTACTTGTTCTACAAAGCGAAGAAAAGGCGAGGTTGGAAGAAGGCAATGGTTGGGAGCTCATGGAAGGGGTAAGAAGCAAGCTCAACTCATTGTCACTGATGGTTTCATGGAAGGACACAAGGTGAGAGTTTTAATTGATCCTGGAGCAACAGAGAATTTTCTATCAAGGAGTGTTTGTGGTAACCCACTTTTTGCTTTTTTGCGGAATTTAAAACAATTTTGGAAAACAGTTTCGCAGTAGCCGTGTAAATGGTGATCGGTACATTTAAATATAATGAAAATGGATAATTGCGGATCTCGCAGGATCTCGTAGAATCCAGAAGTTGGGCGCAATGTCCAGAACAGGCGCCGACCTGAACGATCGATTCCGAAGGATTTCTTCTTTAGCGCAAGGCGCATAACCTGCCTTCGGCGCTAGAGGGATCCCTCAGAATTTATGCAATTCACAAACGCCTCGACTTGCTCTGGGTTGTGTTGGAAAGAGCTCGACGCGCTCGTTCTAACGAGCCCAAGAACGCTTGGAACGGATGAGGACTCAGGGAGTTGTGATTGTCGGAAGGTGCGAAGACGAGCGCCTACACATAGGCGGAAGGAGTTTGTTGTCGGCGAGAAGTCCGCCGAGAATTTTGCCTACACACAGGCGGAAGGAATTTCACCTACGCATAGGCACTTCGCCATTGGCGGAATATCCGCCTTCGGCCCTAGAAGTTCGCCTTCGGAGGTGGAGCTCGTACGACGCCTACGGCGCCAGCGCATCAAGATTAGAAAAGTACTAACGGAGTAGCGAATCCGTACATTCCGCCTTCGGCTCAACGCGACGGCGGAACGGACGGGTGCGCCCTCGGCGGGTCGGGACTTCGGAGACAAGAGCGCCTGCGGAGAGGCGAGAGAGATGGACGGACGGGACGGAATCCGTTGACCGCGGTCAACGCCTTCGGCACAGACGCCTGCGGCGCTGGGCCTACGGCGAGGGACCTACGCCGACGGACATCTTTGGTGCGAACGGTCAGCGCCTACGCACAGGCGGATGGAGTTCGACGCCGGCGGGAAGTCCGCCGGAAAATCCGTCTTCGGCGGAAGGAGTTCGCCTTCGGCGGAGCGTGCGGAGGAACGCTTTCGGCGGAGCGGGATCAACGCGAATAGGAGTACGAATGCGAGTAGCGCGTCGGCGAGAAAGACGCCTTCGGCGCTGCGCGACCATGGCCGCGGCGTAGTTCAAATTGACATTTCGAGCGTGCGAGTGAGAGCGCGACGGCGGAGCGTGAAGCCGCGCGTGCGAGAGGAGGGCCGTTACACCTCCGAGCCGGCGCAGCCATCAAGTGAGTCGACATTCACGACCGAGTGCCGACCATGACATCCTGCGAGCGGAGAACAGACACTCCATTCTTGAATTTGCGATTTCAATTTCTTGTGCGAGCTGCGCGCGTCTACCTTCTAGCCGAGAGACATTCCAGACACCACCGCGCAGAGACTCACCCGGCGGCAGGGAGAGAATTGAGTGCGCGACAGTCGGAATCGAGAGAGATTAGAGTTTGCAGGAGAATCGAAGTAGTGAGCAAGAAGCTTGAGGGTAGCGGAGGAAGGTTCACGAAATCAAATTTCAAGAACGCGATGTCGAAGTCCACTCAGCTGCGGATGGTTCCACTCAAGCTTCCGCAGATTGGGTTGCGTGCTTTTCAAAACCGGCTGATTGCAGTGAAACTTGATTTCTTGCTGTGGGGATGGAATTACGTGTGCCCGGACATGGTGCGCGAATGGCAAAGGGAGAGACACCAACCTACGCGCGGATTCCGTCCGCACGTAGATCGTTGGACTGTCCACGATTGGGGACAAGTGCTAGGGAGATGTGCAGGCGAGGACGGGTTCCTCCTATTTGACAGTGAGAGCGTCAAGGTGTCGAAGGCAGAAGAAGCCTCCTTCGTGGAATTGTTCAAGAGAGAGAAGTCCACCAAGAACGGGTACAGGATCCGTGACTACAGAGATCGTTTCCGCAGAAACGTAGCGATGGCACTTCTGCAACTCTTGCAGCCGCACAAAACAACGTACATCACTTCTTGGCAAGTGTCTTTCGTGGAGCTCACATTGGCCGGAGCTCTAGTTCACTGGTCGCGTATCTTGCATAGAGTAACGCGGCAGCATGCATTTGAGGAGAGGGGAGGAACGATCAATCATCTCTCCCCCTTCTTGATAAACTTTTATCGGTCGATGGGTTGCTTAACCACGACCGAGCGTATTCAGTTTCCGTTGTTGTCACTCGACAATCCCGGGAGATATGTGCGGGATAACGAGGTCGACTCTAACGCGGAGGACACTCCGACTTCCACTCCACCGGCTCAACAGGATGCGGGGAGAGACACATCCGCAGCGCGAGTGCCGCGGAAGCGGAGATGGAGAGAGGAACCGGAGAGAGAGCAACATCAAGATTCGGCTGCTCTCACACGGAAGCGGCCACTGCACGAGCTCTGCAGTCGGCCGAAGCAGAAAGCGCGCCGGCTTGTACTACCTGCAAGTAGCGCGGAAACGGCGCGGGCCGCCGGAGAGAAGGAGACCCCACCCTCGGAGGAGGACGGGAATGCACGAACAGCAGAGGGGTCAACGGATCTCCCTACGCCGAAGGCACGAACCCCTCGGCGGAAGTAAGATCTTCGGGTCAGGAGCGACAAAACGCGGCACGGATGAGTGTGCCGCCTACGGATAGGCGACTCCCTGCGGACGGGAGCACGCCTGCGCATAGGCGAGACTCACCTCCGGTGCAGCGTAGGAAAGAGAAGGAGCCGGCGGAAGATCCACCTTCGGCTCAAGGGCCTTCGGGGCAAGGTCCTTCGGCGGTGAGACCGCCGGGAAATGCGCCTTCGGCGCCAGGGCCTTCGGGCCACCGAGTTACAAGTAGGGAGCCGGCGGGGAACGCACCCTTGGCGGAAAGTCCGCCGGAAGGTGCGCCTTCGGCGGAAGGGCCTTCGGGCCAAGGGACATCAGGCGAGCCGCCTTCGGCGCTGCGCCCTCGGCGGAAGCGCCGCCGACAATTGCGCCTACGCATAGGCAGGACGCACCCCTGGCGCATGACCTAATGGAGGAGCGGGATCTAACGGAGGAGCGGATTGAATGTCGGTAGGAGGAAATACGTGTGTGCGATGCACACTTGCACTCCGCGCAGACACATTTCGCACGATCGCCTGCGGCGGTGGACGCCTTTGGCGATGAGGAGTTAGCAGAAGCCGGACGGACGGGCGATGTGAATTTGGCACAACCGCATTCATCCACCGCCTTGGACATTCTGGCAGGAAGCAGCGAGGCTGCAGAGGCGACAGTGGTGGCAGAGGACGCAGACATTCCACAGCCACGCTCAAGACAGTCACCGACGAATTCCGTGGCGACCGAAACCTCAATTCGGAGGATGACGAAGAAGAAGGATCGACGGAATCAGTGTTGGGATTGAAATCAACTTAGGAGGAGGAGCAATCAGTGGCAGGCACGCTGACGGCGGCGCTCTGTGAGCAGGTAGTACCTCTGTTGAGGTACCTGGATCGCAAAGTGGAGAAGTACGCGGATCCCCGCCAGCTTGGGTCCTATGTCGAATTAGTGCGTAGGCGAACCCGCACTAAAGTTCACACCAGCAAGTTGTTGGCCCGTGTGGATCAGGAACTTAAGGATCTGCGGGAGAGGCATGATTGTTGGGCCACCTCAATCTCACCAAGAAGATGTACGAGGCTCTCGATAAGACGAAGAACAAGAAGTTGGAGGATTTCGCCAAGGCAAAGGCAAAGCTCGCAAAGGAGCTGAATTTTGAGCAGGCTCAGAATCAAATTTTGTCAGAAGAGCTCGTGCGACAGACACGGTTGTTAGAGCAGTGTCAGCTCGCATGGCATGCGGATGAAGAATTAATCCGCAGACTGCAATCCGAGTGCAAAGAATTGAGAGCGCAGCGTGCGGAGGCCGAATTGCAGTTGGTTGTAGTTGAAGACGATGGCCGGCGGGAAGCAGATCGCACGAAGGAAGAATTGGCGAGGCGAGTCAACCACTGTCTCAAAGGTTACGCCCACTGGGAAGTGGCGGCGCAGGAGAAACTCACACTGCGCGAGTTAGAGCTTCGTGCGGCGGGTTTGTTGTCAGGTGACAGTCGGAGCCGGTGGCGAGTGGCGAGTGGCGAAGAAGCTGGACTCGTTTCTGTTGAAGTCGCGGGACACCATGGCTACTCTTGAGACGGAGGTTTCTGCGGTGTTGCGGCGGTTGGGACTACGCAGTCGAGCAGAAGACTGGCAGGGTAGAGAGTTAGTGCGCGGCAGTCCGTCGCGCAGAAGGCGGAGCACAGGTTCTGCGGAGTGTAGTGTAGCGTGGTTCCGTGTAGGCGCGTAGCGTAGTGCAGTGTAGTGTTAGTTAGGACTTAGAAGGTATAAAGTAGTTCAAGGCGTCTTGCCTTGGAATTCTTCCAGTTTCGGAAGTGCAGATCAAGAACTCATTTTCTCTGCGTGTTTGTGTCCTTAGTTCTGTCACCACGCAAGAGGAGCTACAACTTGACGATCCGCATGTTGTAGCTTAAGGCCTTCGGCCGAATGTTCAGAGCTAGTACATTGGTTAGAGACTTGAGTAGTTCGGATCTACACCTGCGGGTGATTGCCGATGCTTAGAGCCAGTTACGAGTTAGATACTTGAACAGTTCCCCCCTTACACTTTTAAGTGATTGTTCCTGATTGTACTCCTTCGGGATTTTTCCCCTGAATGCCAAAGTGAAGTTTTGTTACTTCGAATAAGCCTTGGTTGTAAATTCAGGTCACGCTGCAGCAGGTGCCTTCAGGGTAACCCCTGTAGTATTTCTGGGAATGACAAGTGCCTAAGAATTCAAACTCTTCAATAGACTGTTATGGTGTGCTACTGGATCGTTTCTCAGTTAAGTCCCTCCGTGCAGACCTGTGTTCTCTGCGCGTTTTGTGAATTGAGCGTGTTGTTCACCGCGTGTGAGTGACTTTGATCCGAAGTAGGCAGTCCAATCCGGGTTCCCTGTGCTAGCAGAAACTAGTGGAAGGGTTGTAAAAGCCGGAGTTGGGAGTCACTACCCGTAGATTCGCTGAGTGTATTCGTGAGAGACTTTCCCCCTGAAATCTTAAGTAGAGGTCCCAACCGACCTCTGGGTTGTGTTTCTATAGTTTCAGGTGTGTGTGTGTGTGTGTTGAGTGAACTACGCTGCACGGTGCGACCTCCGAGTGAGCTCCGAGTGAACACTTGCACTATTTCTGGGAGTGACAGTCGCCTGAGAATTCAAACTCCTCAATAGTCTGTTAAATGTGACACTTTGTACCTTGTGTGTGCCTCTGTCCCTGTGGGTTCGACCTTTCTACCACTATATTGCAGTTTTAGCCTTTAGTGGGTTATTACAGTGTTGCTATGAAGTTAGGTTTGATGTTGATGAATGACGTGAGTGAAGAAGTTGAATTGCCAAACGGGCAAACTGAAGTGATAGAAACACTACCACTGAGTGTAGAATTATCCATAGGTAGATACAAGGAGAGCATTGAATGGAGAGTAATTCGTTTAGCTCAATATGATGTCATCCTTGGAATGCCATGGATGGAACAATATAATCCGAAGGTAGATTGGAGAACAAAAATGATTACAAGTAGTGGATGGAAGATCTATGGAGATAGAATTAGATCTCAGAATAGAAATTTACCCCTCTTTGTGATGGGTACAACATCCATTTCTAGAGATGATGTATGTTTCCTTGAACTTATAAGAGGTATTGGGTCCACGGACAAACCTTACATCCCGGAGTCCTTGAACGACATTTTTATAGAGTATAAAGATGTTTTTCCAGATGATCTACCTGCAAGATTACCACCAAAGAGGCGAGTAGATCACAAGATTGAGGTGATACCTGGAAATACACCAACTTGCAAAGCTTCATATCGTTTGGCTTCAAACAAATTGGAAGAATGCAAAGCTCAAGTGGAGGAGATGTTGAGCAAGGGATTCATTCAACCAAGTGTTTCACCTTATGGAGCTCTAGTACTCTTTGTGAAGAAGAAGGATGGATCCATGAGACTATGTATCGATTATCGCGGGTTGAATCAGCAAACGGTGAAAAACAAATATCCATTACCTTGTATGGATGATTTGTTTGATCAACTTCAAGGAGCGAAGTACTTCACCAAGCTAGATTTAAGAAGCGGCTACAATCAAATTCGAATTGCACATGAAGATGTTCACAAGACAGCTTTTCGTACTAGGTATGGACACTTTGAGTAGATACTCAAAGTGATGCCTTTTGGTCTCACTAATGCACCAACTACATTCATGGGATTGATGAACGATATCTTTTGCCCTTATCTAGATAAATCTGTCATTGTTTTTCTAGATGATATATTGGTGTATAGCAAAACTTTGAGTGATCATAGAACTCATTTACGAGAGGTACTTCAAGTTTTAAGAGACAATCAATTGTATGCCAAAGCTTCAAAATGTGAATTTGACAAGTCAGAAGTAGATTACTTGGGTCATAGAGTTACAGCTACATGAATCCAAGTGATGAGTGAGAAGATAGATGCCATTCAGAAATGGATAGCACCTAAGGATCAAACTCTATTGAAGAGTTTTCTAGGGCTCACTGGATTCTATCGTAGATTTGTGAAAAGTTTTGCTCGACTAGCTTAGGCCTTGACTTCCATGTTAGGGAAAGGTCAAAAGTGGAGATGAGGAACAGCTCAAGAGTTAGCTTTTCAAGCATTGAAAGATGCTTTGTTACACGCACCTATTCTCAAGTGGTATGATCATAACCGTTCTATCAAGTTGGCCACTGACGCATCAGGTACAACAGTAGGTGACATACTTCAACAAGAATGAGAGGATGGATGGCATCCAGTTGCTTTCTATTCTTGAAAGTTGGTGGCGGCGGAACAAAATTATCACACGACAGAACGGGAGGAGTTAGCCATCGTGTTGGCAATCAAACATTGGAAGCATTACTTGGGTGATAAGGAGTTTGTGGTGGAAACTGATCATAAACCCTTGGTTTATTTGAAAACTCAGAAGGATCTATCCAAACGACAAATTCGATGGGCAGAGTGGCGTCAACGCTTCAACATGAAGATTGTGTACGTGGAGGGAAAGAAGCAACTTGCAGATGCTCTCACACGCATGCCTTGTTTGAATCATGTTGCAAAAGTGAAAATTCAGGCGGATTGATGGAGCAAGATGTCACAAGCCACAAAGGAGGATGAAGAGATCACTCGGGCACTACAAACTGGAAAGGCAGAGAAATCTCGAGGTTTGGCGTTTTACAATCAACATATATGGATTCCACAAGATCACGATTTGCGCACAATGATTTTGGCAGAAAGTCATAATACAGCCATTGCAGGTCATGTGGGAGTGGAGAAAACCGTGGAGAGTATACAACGAGTGTACTATTGGCCCAAAATACATGAGTCTTATGTTTGAAGTTGTGTTGCTTGTCAACAAAACAAGGCAAGTAATCAAAAACCAGCGGGTTTATTACAGCCTCTTCCTATTCCCGAACAGCGGTGGGAACATGTCACCATGGATCTTGTATGTGAGTTACCAAGGACTTCGTTAGGACATGATTTAGTGGTGGTATTTGTGAACAAATTGAGCAAGATGATTCACATCAGGCCAACCACAAAAACAATATCAGCTCCACAACTAGCTCAATTGTATCTAGATGCAGTTTTTGTGAATCATGGCTTAAGCAAAGTGTTAATCACGGATAGAGGTACTGACTTCACTAGTTTATTTTGGAAAACTTTGTTTAGTTTTTTCAAAACAAAACTAGCAATGTCAACGGCCTATCACCCTCAAACTGATGGACAAACTTAGAGGGCAAATAGAATTATAGAGGATATGCTACGAACATTCACATTAGAAGAGCAAGAAGAGTGAGACAACCTTTTGCCACTTGTGGAATTTGCATATAACAATTTTGTTAATGCATTTACAAAAGTGTCTCCATTTTTTCTTATGTATAGAGCTCATCCTATAACTCCTTCAAGTTTGATGAGACTTCCCAAGGGAGAGGAGTTTTCGACCAAAGTTGCAGCAGTCAACGAATTCGTGGAGCATATTCACCGAGGACTACATCAGGCCAAGGAGAAGTTGGTGATAGCTCAAAATCGGCAAAAGCATCATGCCGATGCTCATCGTAGAGAAGTGATTTTTGAGGTTGGATATCATGTTTGGTTATCTACAACAAATTTGTCTCTTGTAGGAACATCAAAGTTAAACCCTAGGTTCATTGGTCCATTTTTGGTTTTGAAGCGTGTTGGTGAAGTGTCATACAAGTTGGAACTTCCGTCACATATGAAAATACATCTAGTATTTCATATGTCACGATTGCGAAAACATGTACCACGACCAAAACAATTCACCAACCAACTAGCACCACCTCCTCTTCCAACCTTGATAGCAGATCATGAGGAGTTTGAGGTAGAAAAGATACTCAAGAAACGTATTCGAGGTCATAAATATCCCAAAGTAGAGTATTTGATTCAATGGAAATACTATCCATCGTGTGAATCAACTTGGGAACCTGCTAAAAATTTAGCAAATGCACCTTTGATAGTTCAGGAGTTTGAACGTATGTGCAACGAGGACGTTGCATCTTAAAAGGAGGAAGGTTTGTAACCATCTTTATTTAGTTAGAACTAAAGTAAAGGTTACTCTAAATATTGATGTAGATACTTTAGTGTGCACTAGTCATAGCTGCCACGTCAGCGATCCGCGCACTTGGTAGGTACATAGTGGATGTGTTAGTTGACAGTGCCACGTTAGCAATCCGTGTGCTTGTAGGTAAGGATTGAGTGTGTTAGTTGGGTGCGCCACGTCAGCGATCCGTGTGCTTGTTAGGGTTATCCGCCACGTCATCCATCCACTAGGAGTGGGATGGATGGTGGGGATTAGATCTTATCACCTTGTACTTGTTGATGAGAGCTATATAAGGGAGAGGAGAACCATTGTTGGTATCTCTCATCTTCAGAGTTTACGTTTCTATCTTCGAGTGAACTTCTCTCTAAACCCTAGTGTTACATGCTTGCGGCGACGGCAAGAGTGCCTGCGCCAGAGACGTTCTTGCCTTCGGAGCAAGTACCGTTCGAGGAAATGCCTTCAGAGGAGGCGCCTTCGGCGTAGAGACCCTTAGAGAAGATCCCTACGGCAGAGGGCAGGGAGGACGAAGGCAGGAATGTGGGGACACATGCGCCTTTTGCGGAAGGAGCGAACGAGCTGCCTTCGGCGAAACAAGAGTGGAAGGACTTAGCAGGCCAACTGGGGTAGGTTCTCTCACCCCGCTGGAGATGTTAGCGGGACTTGGAGTGGAGGCTGCGAGGTCCAACGCTAGGGAATCATCCAGGATTTTGGCAGCAATAGAAATCTTGGAGTCAAAAGAGGACACGCCTTCGGAGGAAGAAGAGGTGCAGTCGGTGCAAGGTACGCCGACCGGAGTGCTGTGTGAGCAAGTGATACCGCTACTCCGGTACCTTGATCGCAAGGTGATCAAGTAAGGGGATCCCCGCCAGGGTGAATCCTACGTTGAGCTGGTCCAAAATCGGACGCGGACCAAAGTGGCGGCGAATCCTGAATTGATTGCCCAGGATCAAAAGTACTGGAATTTGGAGGAGCATTATAACTTTCTGTTGGATCAATGGGCCTTAACAGGGAAACTGCAGAAGGCGGCGCTTAAGCTGCGAGATGAGATGGTGGCGCATGCGCGGCGCAAACTTGATGAGCTTCGTGCGAAGGTCCAGACGGACTTAAATATCGAGCAAGTTCAAATCCGCAATCTGACGGAGGAGCTCGTGCAGAAGACGCGGGCGTTGAAGGAGAGCGAGGTTGCAATAAGGGCGGATGAGGAGCTGCTGGGGAGACTGCATTCGCAGTACGAAGAATTGAGGGCGCAGCGGGCGGCGGCGGAAATACAATTAGCCAAGGAGGAAGACCACAACCGGCGCGCGGCAGATCGCACGCGGGAAGAATTAGTTGTGCGGTTTAACCGATGTCTGAGGGGTATGCTCACTAGGAGATCGCGACCCGGGAGAGGGTGATGTTGTGCGAACTCGAGATGCGCGCGACTGCCTTGATGTTTGGCGACGGGCGAAGTCGGCGGCGAGTGGCGAAGCGGTTGGAGTCATTCCTGTCTAGATCGCAGGATGCTATTGCGAACATCCAAGCAGAGATGACCAAGGTGTTAAGGCAGCTAGGACTGCGTAGGCGAGCGGACAAGTGGACGGGTAGGGAATTAGTGGTTAGTCGGCCGACTCATAGAAGTCATAGTTGATGAAGTAGGATTAGGTAGTTAGGACTTTAGATTGTATAATGTAGTCCAAGGCGTTGGCCTTGGGGGATTTTCTAGTTTCGCGAGTTTAGTTTAGGAAGTCGTTTGCTCTTCGTGTTTGTGTCTTTCGTTCTGTCATCGCGCAAGAGGAGCTATAGATTGTTGAAGTTACCGCATCCTATAGCAGAAGGCCTTCGTCCGAGCGTTTTGAACTAGCGTAGGCTAGTAATGATTTAAGCAAGTTCGGACTTACAACTTCGGACGATTTTCTCTGTTTGTACTCCTTCGGGATTTCCCTCCTAAATACCAAAGTGAAGTTTTGTTAACTTCATAGTAAGGATTGGATGAGTTCAAGTTGAGTGTGAGAGTGTGTCATTAAGCTGTTTAAGGTGCCTTCGGGGTAGCCTTCGCAGTATTTCTGGGAGTGACAGTTGCTTGAGAATTCAAACTTTTCAATAGACTGTTAAAACGTAACACTGGATCTTTTCTCAATTTAGTTTCTCAGTTCAGACTTCTGTATTCTCTGCGCGTTTTGTGAGTTGAGTGTGTTGTTCACCGCGTAAGAGTGACTTCGGTTTGACGAAGTTACCGCATCCAAAGTAGGAATTCCAGTAGTTTGAATGTTCTGTAATAGTAGTTGACTAGTGACAGGATTAAAGCAAATTCGGAATTGGTAGCTACCTGCAGGTACTCTGAGTGTACTCTTGGGAAATTTCCCCCCTGAATCTGAAGTTGAGGTCGCAAACGACCTCTGGGTTTTGCAATTAACTGTTTCAGGTGTGTTTGGGTGCACTACGCTGCATTGTGTGTCCTCCGAGTGACCTCCGAGTCGAACACTTGCAGTACTTGTGGGAGTGATAGTAGCCTGAGAATTCAAACTCCTCAATAGACTGTTAAAACGTGACACTTTGTACTCTTTGTGTTGTTTCTATCCCTGTGAGTTCGATCCTTTGCTGTTATACTGCAATTTAGCATTAGTTGGGTTATCACAATCTTCTTCCGCCTGAGAATAACACAACCTCTTACAACTTTCTATTTGGCCTTCTACGAAACCTATTATTCTCAACATTTCATGTAGATCCGAGTACACCCATACGAGGATGAATGAATTGTGGATCTAGTGTGTAAGGCTAGAGGACGAAGGAAAGACAAAGTCTAGATCCACTGCAAGATAGGATTCCTAACATTTCCTATTACGCATGATAACTCTAGTGCGTGACTGAAGGGCGGATAATATGATCGTCGACACGTGCTTCACATTGACTACCCATGTGTCCAATTTAAATACAGGGTGCACTAACTAGAGTTTAAGCGCTGGATAGATGGACTCTTGACGCGATGGTGACAAAGAAGAGACTGTCACGACGGTCATCGTATGCCGCCAACCCACAAGCATACGGTCGGGGTTGTAAGCCCAAGGCGTTTTGACAACATCTCCGTTTCTATGCAATCTCATCAATGCGTCCGTCTGCTTCCTCAAAAAGTCCAATTCTACTATCGGCAACACTTTCCTCCTAATCCAAGTCTTCCTTGTGTAAAACCTACAATCTTCTTAACCATCTTTTACACGTGATGAGATAATTTTTCTTGGTAAAAGCACATCTTTTAGCGAAGAAATTCCATTAGGTGTAACTATTCTACATTCATTTTTTGGCTATTTTTTCAAATGATAGCAAGTATAGATTTGACCTTCTGAAGAATGAACTTTTTCTGATGGAAGTTATTTTCCTAAATGGATTGTTTTTTTTCTTCATCTTTGGCCGCTTAAAATTGTGCACGTGATGGTATCATCTTTCTTAGTAAGGAAAAATCTTGTTGATTGAAAACTCTATTAAGTATTATTTATTTTGTACATATGTTTGAACTATTTTTTTTCTCAAAACTATAGTAAGTAAAGGTTTGATTGACATGAATGATATGCTTTTAGAGCCAAAGCTATATTCAAAATCTCACAATCAACTCAACTTCAACTTAAAGTTTTGGAAGTCATTGAAAGCTAAACACATTCAAAATCATAAAGTTGTGATCTCAAATATTTATTTCAGTTCATTTTTGTTGTATGATTTGTTTGTGATCTGTGATTTCTAGTCATATTTTCACTCAAGTTTACCTCAGATAGCTTTTAGGTAACTCATCATGGTTTAGAAGGTAGAATTTTCCAATGTGTAAGTGTTCTAAACATCATTTCAGACAAATTCTCCACTCATCACTCAATTGCAAACATTCATGTATGCTTAAAATGATACTGAAACTCAAATTTATATTGATGAACACACACAAAGACTCTCAAAATTTGCTTGAAAGTATGTTCTCTACCTGTCTATATACTTACTACTTAAGAAACTACCATACTAACACATGGTAATTACCTCGTAATTTACTTTACAAGGATAAACCATGGTATCTTTGATGAGTTCCCAATACATGATAACATGCCAATGGTCTATTTAAACCTTCTAAAAAATTTCTAATTCCTAGATTGAGGTGACGACATGCCATTTGAGACTTTCAAACTTCTAGAAACTCCATTTGACACTAGGTCAACATTACATTTAGTCTAACCAATGAAATATTCATTACGTAATTAAATCAATCAAAACAAATCATGGAGTGAAATTTTTTTATCTTGCAATCTAGACTTTTTTAAGAAACAATCTCAAAACTCAAAACTTTTAGAGCTACCATAATTACTTTGCAAAGTATAGATATAATAGCTAAATCTAATCATAGCTAGATAAACTTAGCTATAACTAACCTAACTATGATCAACTCCTTGACTACTTCTAACAATTACCTCACATATTTAGCCACAATCTTATATATTATCTTGATCAAGATAATAGACGATAAAATACGTTTTTTTGCTCAAAAATATTGCATTTTCTAAAAACCTGCTAGAGAGTTGTTAATTGTGATCAAAGCGAATCTAGGTTGATTAATATCTTCAATGCCATGAGCCAAACTCTTTTGGCAACTTACAAGAGAGCCGTACACTTAATCTATTAATTTATGGATGTGGAAAGTGGATTTCACATGGATTCGAAAATAAGTTAACTTCTGGCTAGAAAATATCAAATTACATCAACTGAATTGGTAGAACTAGAAAATAACAAAAAATAATAGATTTAGTCAAATAAGACGTCCAACGATTTTCATCCTGTGTCGGATTGGTTGACAGTAGGTGCAATAGATAAGTATTGACAATAGACAAATCTACCGCAGCTTGAAGTATTCTGGCCACGTAGAAATTATCCCGGAGTTTTTGCAATAATTTGGCCAGTTGTCAAAAATAGAAGAAAGTAGGATTTGTGTATAATTGATAGTGATTAACAATGAAGCTTTATTGCACCCGACTACCAATCCAAAAGTTAGGTAGTGGAAGTAATAATACTAGTAGTCGAACTTGTATGATCCGTATTTATTAGTAAACAGGGATTTGAAACTCTAGTATCTAGTTGACAAATTGACTGCAAAATTTTTGTATAAGGTTGATTCAATCACTAGTATTTTAACCATGAAGTTCAATTTCATCCGGCTACTAATTCCAAAATTAGGCAAGGAAATTATAGTATCCAGATTTTTAGTGATCTTAGATCTAAATTTAAGTATATAGTTCATACCTTAGATGTTTAAAGTTCAAATAAAGTTAGTTAGTTCACTAGTATTTTAACAGGAAGTTTTTCTAAGATAAGTGCTTTGTTATGTAAATTGTTAGTTCTTGAAATTAAGAAAATGTTTTTGAAAATCTCTCGAGTCTAAGTAGCATGGAAGAGAGAGCAGGTTCATTATAATTGCGATTGAAAGTATTGTTGTCACTAGTAAAATTCTTGAAGTCATACGAGAAAAGTAACTGTGTAGAAAAAATATTGATAGTCAACCCAAAATATTGTTGATAGTGAAACTCAAATTTATATTGATGAAATATACTCTCACACAATGAAGACTTAAATGAGTAGTTTTGTTAGAAAGACTTCTAAGTTGTAAAAGCAAGAGTTGTTTCATCCTACAAAGCAAACAAGTTTAGCTAGAGCTTGTTATGAGTGTGGCGGATATGATCACATTGTTTGTGATTGTTTAAAAAGGGTACAAGAAGAATCAACAAGTGAGCAACAAGAGATAATCTAATGTGAGAATTGTGAAAATAGATCATACACAAAATATATATTTTCAATAGTTTCTTGAGTTACGCACTCAAGCACAAAGAGATTGTTAGCAGCAAAAGAAACTTGTTAGATTAACAAGACGAGGCAAGAATAATTTCAATTTTGCCGTGAGGACAAATATGGCTATCAAGATTAAAGTGTTTTGGCATTCAATTAAATCACATCATTTGATTTGAGGAACGATTGAATGATGACATGAATTGCACAAGTGGAGCAAGTTGAAGCTGGTGCAGCAATGACTTGTGGATAGTCAAAGATTTAAAAAACATGTGATGCAATGGTGGAGTTGGACTCACATAGAAGAGATTGAGGAAGACAAGCAAGGCTTTCACAATCCTGTTGTTAGAGGTTGTAAAGATACTTGTGATGATGCTCACCTCTAATGTTGGTATTGATCTAATGAATGCTAAAAGTTGATATAATTTCAATCCTATAATAAAGTAGCATGTGATTATAAAGTATCTAGATGAATTTGACATTGTCACAAAAGAACAACAACAAATGGAGGTTTAGAAGGTTAAGAAAATCAAAATTGTTTGATTGTAAGGAGGCCGTTTGTGCTAGCAACCAATACCACTTTTTAGGCAGCCAAGACATTATGCAAAGTGCTATTAATTTCATCTAGAGAGATGCAGATTGTGAGCTTTTAGGTTGCTGAAGTGTTGAAATTGGAAGCTGATCTTTGTGCCAACGCAAAGAAGGTTGAAGTTGATCACGATCATTTAAGATTTTTTGGTGAGGAGACAAAGAAAAATCTGTCAAAGAAGTTGGAGCCGACGTGGCTGTGGTGCCTAGTTTTTTTGTTTTTCTTTAAAAATCAACAAAACTAAAAGATATTTGTGTAGAAAGTAGTCGTATGAGTTAGAATGTGTAGCTTTGAGGCGTTATGATAGGATTAGGTAGAATTTGCCTACGGCCGAAGATCTTTGGGTCTTCGGATCTTTGACGCAGCCTTTTCTGGACAGTGCAAGAGCTACGTCTTCGGCGAAGACATAGGAATCAATTTCAAATCGCGCAACGCGCCGGACGACGTTCGCACGCATCGAGAATTCTACTAGGCGCGGGAGGAGGCAATGTTATGGCTTCAAGGGTAAGGGCATTATGAGGAGCCTTCACGCTGACATTGCGATATCGAGCAAGAACGAGCGAGAGTGAGACAGAGCGGATTCGACCGACCTTGCTAGCATCGAAGACGCAAATTAGAGACATGGCGCCCAAGAAGAGTGATTGTAATAACCCACCAAAGGCTAAAACTGCAGTATGGTGGTAAAAAGATCGAACCCACAGGGACAGAGGCAACACACAGAGTAAAAGTGTCACGTTTAACAGACTTTTGTAGAGTTTGAATTCTCAGGCGACTGTCACTTCCAGAAATACTACAGTGCTCGACTCGGAGCCACTCGGAGGATGCTCGACTCGGATGTCACTCGGAGGATGCTCGACTCGGAGGATGCTCGGAGGATGCACAGTGCAGCGTAGTCATTCAACACACACACACACACACACCTGAAACTGGCAAAAGCACAACTCGGAGGTCGGTCAGGACCTCCGCTTCGGATTTCAGGGGGAAAGTAGCTCAAAGGTTCACTCAGAGGCTCTGCAGGTAGTGACTCCCACTCCGGCTTTTACTGCCCTTCCGCCAGGAACTAGCGTAGGGAACCCGGACTGGACTTCCCACTTCGGATCGAAGTCCCTCATACGCCGTGGACGTCACCCTCGACTCACACCAAACGCAGAGAGTACAGGCCCGACTGAGAACTCAACTGAGACACAATCCAGTAACACACACACACAACCTGAATTGCAAACCAAGGCTTACACGAAGTAATAAAACTTCACTTTGGCATTCAGGGGAAACTTCCCGTAGGAGTACAATCAGGATATGTCACTCGAAGGAGTAAGGGGGAATTGTTCAAGTCTCTAACTCGCAACCGGCTCTGAGCATCAGAAATCACCCGCAGGTGCAGATCCGCACTACTCAAGTCTCTAACCGGGTACTAGCTCTGAACATTCAGCCGAAGGCCTTCAGCTACAACATACGGTAACTTCGCTATGCTGCAGCTTCTCTACGTTGTGCCAGGACCAAATGCACAAACACGCCAAGAAAGTGAGTTCCTGATCTGCACTTCCGAAACTGGAAGAGTCCCAAGGCAAAACGCCTTGATCTACTTTATACCCTCTAAGGTCCTAACTAACACTACGCTATCCTATTTGCTACTTGCAACACCTGCACGAAACCAAACTACGCTACTGCACTCTGCAGATCCAGTGCTGCGCCTCCTGCGCGCCGGACTGCCTCGCTCTCTATCTCTACCTTGCCAATCTTCCGACCGGCTGCGCAACCCCAGTCGCCGAAGGGCTGTAGTCACTTCCGACTCTAAGTGCGCCATAGTGTCGCGCGCACCCGACAAGAAGGCTTCTAATTTCCTTGCTACTCGCCGCCGACTCCGACTGTCACCCTCCGTCAATGCCGCCGCCCGAAGCTCAAACTCCCTGAGTGTGATCTTCTCTTGAGCTGCCACCTCCCAATGGGCGTATCCTTTTAGACAGTGAGTCACCCGCGTCGCCAACTCTTCTCGCGTCCGGCAGCTGCCTTCCACCTCTGCTAGCTGCATTTCCGCATCTGCGCGCTGCGCCCTCAAATCCGCGCACTCGGATTGCAAGTTGCGCAACAAATCCTCATCCTCCTTGCGTGTACTTTGACTTTCTTCTAATGCGCGCTTCTGGCACGCAAGCTCTTCTGTTAAGATGCGGTTTTGTCTCCGCTCTTCCTGCAATTCCGACTCGATCTTTGCCCGCATTAGCTCGGCATCCGCCTGATCTTTCGTCGCCGCATCCTCCCTCTGTTGTTGCAGGGTTTGGTATAGCCTCTGCGTGATCGCCAGGTGCTGTCGGAGGGCAGTGTTCCTATCCTGCAATGTTTGGCACCTAGAGGCCC
Organism: Marchantia polymorpha subsp. ruderalis; assembly: GCA_037833965.1. Lineage (NCBI taxonomy): Eukaryota > Viridiplantae > Streptophyta > Marchantiopsida > Marchantiales > Marchantiaceae > Marchantia > Marchantia polymorpha. Next base: position 700,711 of record AP031351.1, read on the forward strand.
AAGTGGCCACCTTGCTCCTCGTCCTGCGCTTGACAGTCTCCACGTACGACTACGGCTTTCCGGAACCCGAGTACTTGGATGTCTTGCGATCCAGATATCGCAGGAGTGGAACTATCTGCTCGCACAATATCCCTGTTGGCGTCTTCTGCACAGAGTCCGCTTCCTGCTCTTCCGAACTCGTCTCATCCTCCGTTTTGAGGATTTCAGTCGCCACCGAATCCCTTGGCGACTCCTTGGAACTGTGGCGCGCGGCAGCTTCCGCCGCGACTGCCGCTCCACTCCCTGCTAAAATATCCAAGGCAGTGAGGGATCCCACTGCTTGAGCCCCTGTTCCGGCTCGATCTTCGGTTTCCGAAGGGGTCGACGCCGTAGTGACTTTTGTCACCTTTGCACCGCCCGCTTCTGCTGCCTGCTCTTCCGGCGCGATCTGCGCGGAAGTTGTCTTCGCTGGAGGTGCGTCCGCCGAAGGCGCCCGCACAATGGTCGCCGGCCCTGTCCGTCTCGCAGTCGGCAAATCTGGCCGACTCTCTGTTGACCGACTCGCAGTCGGCCGACTAGCAGTTGTCCGACTGGCAGTCGGATCTACCCTGCGCGTCTTCACTCCACTTGGCCTGCTTGCTGGCGGCGTTTTCCCAGAAGCGCCTTCTGCCGAAGACGACCCTCTGAGGGTTGTTGGCTCGTCAGCCAAACTCCCTTCTGCTTCCGGCCTGCTATCCGGTTCAACGCGCTGTTCAGTCGGCCTTCCTTCCGTTTGCCGACCTTCAGTCGCCCAACTCGCAGTCGGCCGACTGTTAGTCCGCCTGTCTTCTTCTGAAGGCATCGGTGCCTTCTGCGCAGAGGTGTTCGCCGACTTCCCAAGAATCTGTGCGATTATCTCCTCCTGCGTGGGCAGGATACTCCGCCGGACCGGAGTACGCCCGGTCTCCTCAGTACTAGTTGGCACTTTGCGTGCCCTCTGTTTCGGCCGGCTATGAGGCTCGTTGGTTGGCCGACTCCGGGTCGGCGCATCTGGAGCTTTCGGCTGCCTGTCCTCAGGTCTGTCATCCCATTTCCGCTTTCGCGGAGCGCGCTCACTTCGACGTTCTTCTGCTGCTCTTGCTGGAGGCGGGGCCGGAGTTGGACTGGCAGATGCATCGTCCGGATCCGTGTCTACTTCGGCCTCCCGCAAGTATCTACTGGGATAACTCCGGGTCAGCAGCGGAAACCGTGTCCGCTCTGAATTTGTCAAACATCCCATCGCCCGATAAAACACAATCAGGTAAGGCGAAAGATGATTGAGGGTTCCTCCTCTCTCTTCTTGCGCATGTTGGCGCGTCACCTTCCACAGGAGCCGTGCCCAATGAACTGGAGCTCCTGACAACACTAGCTCCACAAATCCTACTTGCCAACCATGCATGTAAGCGGTCTTGGTCGGCTGCAATATCTGCAGCAATGCAGTCGCGACATTTCTCCGCAATCGATCTTTGTAATCCCGTGTCCGAAAACCGTTCTTGGGATGCCTGGCAACTTTGAAAAGATCATTGTAGGAGATTTCTTCCTCCTTTGACACCTTCACGCTATCGGCCTCGAAGAGGAGAAACCCTTCCTCGCCGGCACACCTGCCCAACACCTGCGCCCAGTCACAAATGTCCCACCTCTCTGGATGTGGGCGGAATCCGCGCGAGGGCTTGTGTCTCTCCTGCAGATACTCACGCACCATCTCCGGACATGTCCAGTTCCATCCCCACAGGAGGAAATCGAGCTTCAGCCTTGTTAGCACATCTTGGAATGCGCGCAGACCGATCTGCGGCACCCTGAGTGAAGACACTCGCAGGTAGGGGACCTTCGACATTGCGTTTCCTGCACACACAGACGTTCTCCCTTCCGCTCGCTCTCTCACAATCACTGCTGCGCGTCGGCTGCTCAAACACTGACTGCAATCGCTCTCTCTTCTCTCGCGCGCTCAAGTTCGCTACTCGCAAATTCTCTGCAAGGTCTGTCAAGATCCTTGCGCAACTCGTCTCCGCACTCTCTCCTCTCACTGCAGGTCTCTCCGCCCTTGCGCGTAATCTTGGAAGCTGGAAATCTCAAAATCAAGAATGAGAGAAGGAGACAGGAGAGCAGTCTTTTCTTCTCCGAATTCAAGATCGTCCAACGTTTTTACTGGTTACAATTACGCAGCCGGCTATACGGCCTAACGGTTCGCCCTCGCATGCTCGAATTCACGTCTCCGCACTGCGCGCATTCGCATGCGTGAATGTTGAATTCTCCCGCCGCCATCGTCTTCCGGACTCGAGTTCGCCGCCGTCTTCCGGATTCGAGTTCGCCGCAGTGTATGCGTCGACTATGTTGTCTTTTCCTAACCTGAACATCGCCGGAGGCGTATCGCCACGGGCGTATTCCTTCTCCGTCGGCGCCTCGCTGGAGGCGCACATCAAGTCGGCGCGAATTACGCCAGTGCGTATTCGTACTATTTGTTTTGTCCGTTCTGCCCCGTCTATTGCTGACGGCGCATATCCCGCCGGCGCAAATCATGCCAGCGCATCCGCCTACCCGCGCCACGTCGGAGGCGTACATCCGGCCGGCGCTTCTCTTCCGTTGTGCAGCCGTCAAAGGCGCTTCCGCCTCTGAGTTGATCTCCTCCCATGAGTGCGTGGTTCCGCCGAAGGCGCATCGCCGAAGGCGTACGGGAGTCCTTTCCGACGGTGAACCCTAGCGCGAACGGCGCATGTCCGGCTACGAGTTTTCCGATGCTCATAACTTCTTCGTCCCTGATCCATCTCCAACGCTCTTGGGCTCGTTAGAACGAACGTCCCGAGCTCTTTTCAATGCAACCTCAATCAACTGGAACTACCGTGTATCCTGATCGTTATGAAGGTTTCCCTTCCGCGCTAGCGGCGCATCGCCGAAGGCGCACTCATGGTCGGAAGCCTTCAGAGGTCCTTGCCGGCTTCTGACGTCTTTAGCGAGATCTCCTCCGGAGGTGTCTGCGCCGGAAGCGTATCTTCCTTAAACGCTGGAAGCGCGTGAGTAGAGACACCTCAGCAAAGGAGCTCTTGCCGAAGGCGCCGAAGACATTTGGCGCTGGTACATCCAACTTCGCGATTCTTCGTGACCTCGTGACGATCTCCTCAATCCACTCTATTTAACGTACCCTTTTCTAACTACAGACACTGCTTCGGTACTTGTTTTCTAAAATTGTTTAAATTCTGCAAAAAAAACAAAAAGTGTGTTACCATAGTGATAAGGTGCGGAAATTGGTTCCCTTGAAGGTGCCCTACGTAGAATTGCGACCCTTCAGGCGCAAGGTGAGCGAATTGTGGCTGAGTTTCATGTGTGTGTGTATGTGTGTGTTTGGATGTACTACGCTGCATTGCGTGTCCTTCAAGTGACCTCCGAGTCGAACACCTGCAGTATTTCTGGGAGTGATAGTAGCCTGAGAATTCAAACTCCTCAATAGACAGTTAAAACGTGACACTTTGTACTCTGTGTGCTGTTTCTGTCCCTGTGGATTTGATCCTTTGCTGTTATAGTGCAATTTGGCATTGGTTGGTTATCACAGTCATCTCATGTGGAAGATGTGAGACCCGAAGTAGAGAAGAAGACTTCGGAGGAGAAATCGAAGGGGGTAGAGGTCACCTTCCCTGATTTCTTACATGACATTGTGGTTCCACTGCTGAAATATCTGGACGGGAAGAGAGAGAAGTATGTTGTGTCCAAGGATGTAGGATTCTATGTGGAATTGGTGAGGAATATGACACAGATCAAGAGAGCAGTAACGGTGAAGAGGGAGTGGGATTCCGCAACTGAGATGGCACGGGAGCGAGCTGCAGTCGGGTGGCAAAGCGGTTGGAGGCATTCCTGTCCAGGTTGCGGGATGATGTTGCGAACCTTGAGGCGGAGGTGTTTGAGGTGTTGAGGCGGCTCGGACTGCGTAGGCGGCAGACGAGTGGACGGGGAGGGAAATTATAGTTGGTCGCCGGCCGACTCATAGGAGGCATAGTCAATGAGCAGAGTTAGTTAGTTAGGACTTTTAGATTGTATAAAGTAGTCCAAGGCGTTGGCCTTGAACTTCCCAGGACTCTTAACTTCCGAGTAAGGATTGGTTGAGTTCAGGTTGAGTGTGAGAGTGTGTTAAGCTGCTCAAGGTGCCTTCGGGGGTAGCCTTTGCAGTATTTCTGGGAATGATAGTTGCCTGAGAATTCAAACTCGTCAATAGACTATTAAATCGTAACACAGGGACTTTTCTCAATTTAGTTTCTTAGTTTGGACTTTTGCATTCTCTGCGCGTTTTGTGAGTTGAGTGCGTTGTTCACCGCGTGAGAGTGACTTCGGTTTGACGAAGGTATCGCATCCGAAGTAGGAGTTCCAACCCAAATGTTCTGTACTAGCAGTTGGCTAGTGACAGGCTTAAGCAAACTCGGATTTGGTTGCCATTTGCAGGTCCTCTGAGTGTACTCTTGGGAAATTCCCCCCCCCCCCCCCTGAATCTTAAGTTGAGGTCCTGATCAACCTCTGAGTTGTGCATTTGCAGTTTCAGGTGTGTTTGAAGTGTACTACCCTGCATTGTGTGTCCTCCGAGTTGAACACTTGCAGTATTTTTGGGAGTGACAGTAGCTTGAGAATTCAAACTCCTCAATAGACTGTTAAAATGTGACGCCTTGTACTCTTTGTGCTGTTTCCGTCCCTGTGGATTTGATCCTGTGCTGTTATACTGCAATTTGGCATTGGTTGGTTATCACAGGGATCGTAGGCGATTTCCACAGGTGTTGATTGGAAAAGTTTCAGGTTGTGAGTGTGATTACGCACTACTCTGCACGTCTTCGGACGTAGCTGGATAGTGCTAAACAGTGACAAATCGTGATTTTTGTGGTTGTTTCTATCCTCGTGTGATCGGATCTGTACCATTATGCTCCGTTCTGGTATTTGTCTGTCATTACATGTACTGACAGATAATTTTCAAAATGGAGCATAATGGTAAAGATCCGATCCCACGAGCACTGAAACAATCCAAAGAACCAAGTATTGTCACGAATTAACCGTCTTTTGAAGAATTTTACTTCTCATGCACATGTCACTCTCATATGTATTGCAATTGCTAAGTCTGAAGGTAGCACATCGCACCGTGAAATCACATTCAATCCCTAAAATTCATCCAATCAAGGCCTACAAGAGTCGATCGCGACTCTACTCTTGGTATTCAGGGGGAAAATTTTCTGAAGTATACACTCAGATGGCTGCACCGAGCTTCCAGTTAACAGATTTGCTTAAATCTTGAGCTAGTACTACTGTAATAACCCACCAAAGGCTAAAACTGCAGTATGGTGGTAAAAAGATCGAACCCACAGGGACAGAGGCAACACACAGAGTAAAAGTGTCACGTTTAACAGACTTTTGTAGAGTTTGAATTCTAGGCGACTGTCACTCCCAGAAATACTGCAGTGCTCGACTCGGAGGCTCGACTCGGAGGAGGATCTCAACTCGGAGGATGCTCGGAGGATGCACGGTACAGCTTGGTCACTCAACACACACAAACACACACACCTGAAACTGGCAAAAAGCACAACTCGGAGGTCGGTCAGGACCTCCGCTTCGGATTTCAGGAGGAAAGTGTCTCGTAAGTTCACTCAGAGGTTCTGCAGGAAGTGCCTCCCACTCCGGCTTTTACTGCCCTTCCGCCAGGAACTAGCGGGGGTACCCGGACTGGACTTCTCACTTCGGAACGAAGCCTCTACGTACGCCGTGGACGTCACCCTCGACTATCACACAAAACGCAGGGAGTGCAGACCCGACTGAGAACTTACTGAAAACACGATCCAGTAACACACACACAACCTGAATTACAAACCAAGGTTTACACGAAGTAATGAAACTTCACATTGGCATTCAGGGGAAACTTCCCGTAGGAGTACAATCAGGATATGTCACTCGAAGGAGTAAGGGGGAACTGTTCAAGTATCTAACTCGCAGCCGGCTCTGAGCATCAGAAATCACCCGCAGGTGCAGATCCGCACTACTCAAGTCTCTAACCGGGTGCGAGCTCTGAACATTCAGCCGAAGGCCTTCAACTACAACATACGGTAACTTCGCTATGCTGCAGCTTCTCTACGTGGTGCCAGGACCAAATGCACAAACACGCCAAGAAAGTGAGTTCCTGATCTGCACTTCCGAAACTGGAAGAGTCCCAAGGCAAAACGCCTTGATCTACTTTATACTCTCAAAAGATCCTAACTAGCACTACACTATCCTATCTACCACTCGCAGCATCTGCGCGAAACCAAACTACTCTACTGCACTCAGCAGATCCGGTGCTGCGCCTCCTGCGCGCCGGACTGCTCCGCTTACTATCTCTACCTTGCCAGTCTTCCGACCGGCTGCGTAACCCCAGGCGTCGGAGCGCTGCAGTGACTTCCGACTGCAAGTGCGCCATAGTGTCGCGCGCACCCGACAAGAAAGTTTCTAATTTTCTCGCCACTCGCCGCCGACTCCGACTGTCACTTTACGTCAAGGCCGCCGCCCGAAGCTCGAACTTTCGGAGGGTAACCCTCTCTTGAGCTGCCACCTCCCAATGGGTGTATCCGTTTAGACAACGAGTCACCCGTGCCGCCAACTCTCCTCGTGCCCTGCAGCTGCTCTCCACCTCTGCCAGCTGCATTTCTAATTCCGCACGTTGTGCCCTCAAATCCGAGCATTCGGTTTGCAAGTTGCGCAACAACTCCTCATCCTCCTTGCGGGCTCTTTGACTTTCTTCTAAGGCGCGCGTCTGGCGCGCAAGCTCGGCTGCTAGGACTTTATTCTGTCTCCGCTCCTCCTGCAAGTCCGACTCGATCTTTGCCCGTATTAGCTCGGCCTCCGCCTGACTCTTCGTCGCCGCATCCTCCTTCTGCTGCTGCAAGGCTTGGTATAGCTTCTGGGTGACCGCCAGGTGTTGTCGGAGGGCGGTGTTCCTATCCACATATACTCCGCACCTAGAGGCCCACCTTGCCACCTTGCTCCTCGTCCTTCGCCTGATTGTCTCCACATAAGACTGCGGTTTTAAGGCACTTGCGTATTTGGATGTCTTGCGATCCAGATATCGCAGGAGTGGAACTATCTGTTCGCACAGCACCCCTGTTGGCGTTTTCTGCACCGAATCCTCTTCTTGCTCTTCCGAGCTCGTCTCATCCTCAGTCTCGAGGATCTCAGTCGCCACCGAATCCCTTGGCGACTCCCTGGAACTGTGGCGCGCAGCAGCTTCCGCTGCGGCTGCTGCTCCACTGCCTGCTAAAATATCCAGGGCAGTGGGAGATCCCACTGCTTGAGCCCCTGTTCCGGCTTGTTCTTCGGTTTGTGAAGGGGTCGACGCCGCAGTGACTTTTGTCACTCTTGATCCGCCCGCTTCTGCTGCCTGTCCTTCCGGCGCAATCTGCGCGGAAGGTGTCCTTGCTGAAGGTGCGTCCGCCGAAGGCGTCCGCACACTCGTCGTTGGCCCCATCCGTCTCGCAGTCGGCGAATCCGGCTGACTCTCTGTTGTCCGACTCGCAGTCGGCCGACCAGCAGTTGTCCGACTGGGAGTCGGATACACCCTGCGCGTCTTGACTCCACTTGGCCTGCTTGCTGGTGGCGTTCTTCCAGAAGTGCCTTCCGCCGAAGACGACCCTCTGAGGATTGTTGGCTTGTCAGCCAAACTCTCTTCTGCTTCCGGCCTGCTGTCCGGTTCAACGCGTCGTTCAGTTGGCCTTCCTTCCGCTTGTCGACCTTCAGTCATCCGACTCGCAGTCGGCCGGTCGTCAGTCCGTCCATCTCCTCCCGAAGGCCGTGGTGCCTTCTGTGCAGAGGTTTCTGCCGTCTTCCCTAGGACCTGAGCGATTATCTCTTCCTGTGTGAGATTCCGCCGGGTCGGAGTTCGCCTGGTCTCCTCAGTAACAGTTGGCATTTTGCGTGCCCTCTGTTTTGGTCGACTGTGAGGCTCGGGGGTGGGCCGACCACGAGTCGGCGCAGCTGGCACTTCCGGCTGCCTGTCCTCAGGTCTCTCATCCCACTTCCGCTTGCGCGGAATGCGCTCACTTCGACGTTCTTCTGCTGCTCTGGCTGGAGCCGGAGCCGGAGGCGTACTGGCAGGTTCCTCGTCCGGATCCGTGTCTACTTCGGCCTCCCTCGAATATCTACCTGGATAAGTCCGGGTCAGCTGCGGAAACCGAGTTTTCTCAGCATTCGTCAAACATCCCATCGCCCGGTAAAACACGATTAAGTAAGGCGATAGATGATTGAGCGTTCCTCCCCTCTCTTCTTGCGCATGTTGGCGCGTCACCTTCCACAGGAGCCGTGCCCAATGCACCGGAGCTCCTGACAACACTAGCTCCACGAATTCTACCTGCCAACCATGCATGTAAGCGGTCTTGGTCGGCTGCAATATCTGCAGCAATGCCGTCGCGACATTTCTCCGCAATCGATCCTTGTAATCCCGTGTCCGGAAACCGTTCTTGGGATGTCTAGCCACCTTGAAGAGCTCATTGTAAGAGACTTCTTCCTCCTGGGACACTTTCACGCTGTCGGCCTCGAAGAGGAGATCCCCTTCCTCGCCGGCACACCTGCCCAACACCTGCGCCCAATTGCAAATGTCCCATCTCTCTGGGTGTGGGCGAAATCCGCGAGAAGGCTTGTGTCTCTCTTGCAGATACTCGCGCACCATCTCCGGACAGGTCCAATTCCACCCCCAGAGGAGAAAATCGAGCTTCAGCCTCGTCAGCACATCTTGAAATGCGCGTAGACCGATCTGCGGCACCCTGAGTGGAGACACTCGCAGCTGGGGAACCTTCGACATTGCGTTGCCTGCACACACAAACGTTCTCCCTTTCGCTCGCTCTCTCACAATCGCCACTGCGCGTCGGCCACTCAAGCACTGACTGCTCACTCTCTCTTCGCTCGTTCAAGATCGCTACTCCCAATTCTTTCAAGGTCCGCCAAGATCCTTGTGCAACTCGTCTCCGCACTCTCTACTCTCACTGCAGGTCGCTCCGCCCTTGCGCGTAATCTTGGAACTGGAAATTGCAAAGTCAAGAATGAGAGAATGAGACTGGAGCGCAGTCTTTTCTTCTTCGATTTCAAGAACGTCCAACGTTCTTACTGGTTGCAACGTACGCAGCCGGCTATACGGCTTAACGGTTCGCCCTTTGCATGCGCGAATTCACGTCTCCGCATTGCGCGCATTCGCATGCTTAAACGTTGAATTCTCCCGCCGCCGCCACCTCCCGGACTCGAGTCCGCTGCAGGGTATACGTCGACCCTGTTGTCTTTTCCTAACCCGCCCTTCTCCGGAGGCGTGTCGCCGCTGGTGCGTTCATTATCCGTCGGCGCCTTGCTGGAGGCGCACATCCAGTCGGATCGAATTACGCCGGCGCGCAGTCGTACCGCCTATTTTGTCCTTTATGCCTCGTCCGTTGCTGCCGGCGCATATCCGCCAGCGCAACTCATGCCAGCGCATCCGGCCGTCAGCGCCACGTCGGAGGCGTACATCCGACCGGCGCTTTCCTTCCATGAACAGCCGCCAAAGGCGCTTCCGACTCTGAGTGGGTTTCCTCCTATGAGCGCGTGATTCCACCGAAGGCGCATCGCCGAGGGCGTACGGGAATCCTTTCCGGCTGTGAACCCTAGCGCGAACGGCGCATGTCCGGCTACGAGTTTTCCGACGCTCATAACTTCTCCATTCCTGATCCATCTCCGACGCTCTTGGACTCGTTAGAACGAGCATCCCGAGCTCTTTCTAATGCAACTTCAACCAACTGGATCTACCGTGTATCCCGATTGTTATGAAGGTTTTCCCTTTCCGCGCTAGCGGCGCTTCGCCGAAGGCGCACTCATGGTCGGATGCCTTTAGAGGTCCGGGCCCTTCTCCTGTCGTCTTTAGCAAAACCTCCTCCTGAGGTGTCTGCGCCGGAAGCGTAGCTTCCTTATACGCTAGAGGCGCGTGAATAGAGACACCTCAAAAAAAGGAGCTTTTGCCGAAGGCGCCGAAGACGTTGGCATTGGTACATCCGACTACGTGATTCTTTGTGCCCTCGTGACGATCTCATCAATCCACTCTATTTAGCGTACCCTTCTCTAGCTACAAACACTGCTTTGGTACTAGTTTTCTAAAATTGTTTAAATTCTGCAAAAAAACAAAAAGTGTGTTACCACAACTACACAACTCAGAACATCTGAATTGGATTTTCTACTTCGGATGCGGTATCTTCGACAAATCGCACTAACTCGCACACAGTGGCAAACACATTCAATTCCACAAACGCGCGGAGTAATGCAGACTTAAATTGAGAAACTAACTAATGAAAATTTCTCCCCTCCTAAGGCATGTACACAATAAAGCGAGCCGGAGGCTCTGGTTTCCGATTCGAGGTCTCCATCTCGGTGTTTGTTTCTTTTCTTTAGCTTTCTTTGACATATCTTCCTCCAGTACTGCCGAAGGTTTCCACTCCGAAAGTCCTTCCTCCTCCATCCCTGCAATCTCTGCTTCTAACTCTGCCCACTCCGCCGAAGTGAGTCGTTCTTGCGAAGCAGCTACACTGACTTCGGTGCTATCGTCATCATCAATGAACAATCCTCTTGCTTTCATCTTGGTGCGAGCTTGCACATTTGTTGACCGGAGCTTCGTGGGAACCGGTATTCGTACGCAAATTCTGGCACAGTGATCAATCATCTTCAAAATTGCGAGTTCCTGCAATTTACGTCTCTTATGCGGCCCTCCTTCCACATCATCTCCTAACCTGTTTGCTTTCACCGAAGACAACGCAAGTTGAGTGTCTTCTTGGTCTGTGTCGTACTCATTGGCACCCCGCAACTCATCTCCATCTATTGCATGCGTCTGGAGCGAGAATCTCTTCTGCTCTGCTGCGGTCAGTAAATCCATCTTTCAATAGAAATTGATGAAGGAGTATAAGTAATGCTCTGATACTCTCCAAGATTCATCAATGTGCTAGCGCATGACATATCATAGAATCCGCGTCCATTGGATGCGTTCTCCTCTTAAAGCTCACTCTACAAATTTGACCTGCTAAGTCGTGATGTAGGTCGTTTGGGAAGATCAAAAGATCTTCATCAGAGCTACTGCTACATTCCTTCGCAGTCGGTCTCGATACCATGTCGTCCGGTACCCATTCTTGTCCGTGCACGGTTTCTTAAATAGGGCAGCGTACATCTTCTCTTCTGTCCGTGTCACCTTGACACTCTCACTGTCAAAAGTGAGGTTTTTGTTTCTCCTGCGCACTGACCAAGGACTTTCTCCCAATCTCAAATTTGCCAAAGTGCGAGATTGCCTTGAAGTCCATCAGCATCCGACGCGCTCTTGTCACTACACTCTTGAACCATCGCCGCACAGACTCAATTTCAATCCCACCGCAAGAAATCAAGTTTGGCGAGAATCAATTCGTTATGATAGGCCCTCAATCCGACTTCAGGCATCTTCAGAGCTGTAAATCGAATTACTCCAGCTCATTCCATGGCTGCTTCTGCAATTTTGCACTCACGCACCTCGTTTGTCTCTCAATTTGCAACTGAGCTCTTGTGAAATGTGGGAGATGAGCTCGCGCTTTTCTTGGTGTAATCCGCCACCACAATGGCATTGCAAACTCGTGCAAATTGAAGGTGTCGGAATTTGAATTTCATCCCTTCGTAGCTCAGGTTTCACTTGTTAATTGCTCACGTTCTTGGTCTCGTTTGAACGAGCACATTGAGCTCTATCTATTGGAATCCTGCCTATTCTCTACTGCTACTCAGAATCTATTCCAAAATTCCATAATTATTCCTCTTCTTAGTACTATTGCTCTAAAAGTTTAAAGTTGCTAATCTTACTTTCCAAACTACAATATTTTTGAAAAAAACAATACTACCACATAAACATATTTGGAAATGATTGGAATAAATTCAGTGAACGTCGATCACAAATGTAAGTGGGACGGATTTTATCAATAATATCATTTTTGTCTTGGCAAGATATCACACGTCACATGCCCTAATCTGAATGGAAAGCCGCCTTGAAACGGAAGCATCTCCGTCTCTCATCATCTTCATTTTAATTTGACTATCTCTCTCATCAGCATAATGATGTTCTTATCTTCATTCGTATTCTAGACAATCTTTATCATTGAGCAAAACTAACAGTCATACTGATACTGTCATACATCCGGTAAGAAGGCCGACTCTTATTGATAGGTAGAGAGGTGTTTTTCCACGTGATTTCTATAGATTTTTGATTCTTTGGTGGTAATCAAAGTCATCTTGTGAATTGTTGTAACTAGAAGCTGCAAGGTCAACATACCAAATTAGCAAGATGGAAATGGCAAGTCAAAAATCTTATACTTTGCAATCAAAACGTGCTATGATGACTCGTTTGTTTCAGTTGATCTTTCCAATCCTTTGCTGGCCAAGCGCACGCTGTTCTATTTGTCTCCGTGTCCATGTGGCAATCGCAACCAAAGAAATGCTTCGTCTAGTGACAAGATCAACAAAGTCGAGGGATTCTAAGACTTTGATCCTATGTGGCCTTCATAGCTCGTTCTTTGGTGTATGCGATTTAATGTAAAAGTCAATGCAGCAAATAAAACCTGATCGCAACTGGTCTCCAAAGCGTGCATCTTCTCGAAGTCTACAAGATCGTAGGAACAATCTGTTGGCCTCAATTTGTCACGTAGAATTGATTCGACAAATTTGCATACGGTATGCAAGTTTGTATGAACCATGTCATCAGGTATGCAGCATTCCCAGGCATGTTTGTATTAGGCGATCCTATATATCAGGTCGCTTAAATTAACTAAACTTTCTGTTGATAAATCGCCTAAATTAAAATGTTTGTGATTTGGTGCCTACCAGTGGAAAGTTGATATCTATACAAAATTTATGTATTTTTTTCATTTAAATATTTTAGATTAAAATAAAAAAATTTAAATGTTTTGGGGAAAATTTTTTTGTAGACTAAATTAGGCTAAATTAAATTTTTTAAAATTAAAATGATATAAACTTACTTTTAAATAAACTAAATTAACTTTTCAAGGAGACTAAATTAATGTTTTAGAGAAGATTAAATTAATTTTTGCGAGGAGACTAAATTAACCGTAGTTAAATACGGTAAGAGAATGACTATTATAACCATGACGGAACATACATGATGAGATGGTTCATGTGACTGGTAATGGGATCGTCCTGTGTATTCTGTGTCCTGAAACAACTCCTCGACACGGTTTTGCCTCTCCATGCACAATCGACAAGGTACTCCATGTTTATCCTGCCAAAAGATCCATGGCAGAAAAAGCGAGAGTAGATGAAATAGAAATGGCCGAAAAATGCTCATGGAAGATGTGAGCCTACGGTCCAAATTTAATGAAAAGATCAACTGAGAAACTAGAACTAGCGTATGGATTGGTTCACTGTTACATATCGATGAGATTCCAAGGCCAACTGATGCATCGTAACATCGAGTACAGAGTGCTGACAGCCGAGTGAGATCTCTCTGTCGAGATTTGGAAAGGGACGTTTCATTAGCGTTCGTGGCTCTCTCTTGTGAACGTATCTCATCTCATCATCGGCTTCTACTATGCAAGTGATGTGTGACAGTCAAGTATGCCGATTTGGAAAGCACCTTACCTCAAAAATCTCCGGTGCATGAACTTCCAACAAGTACTTCTTCGGCTTAGATCTAAACTTGGTCCGTTCCTGCCTCCAGCATCCCGTGTTCAGTACCAATTGTTGGTCTTTCTTGTGCACGATCTTGTCCATGTAGTGAATGGTAGGATTTGCGCGGAAGGCAATCAGAAGATCCTCGTTGGTTTCTTCTCTCTTTTCCTCGACGTTCTCGTCCTCCTCTGGTGCTAAATCTGCAGGAATATTTCTGGGTTTGGGTATGGCGGTATCCTCCTGCGGAGATTTTATATGGCGTAGTTCTTGATACATTGGATGAAGAGTGATGAACTGGGCCTCGCAGTGATTTGCTCTACGTGAGGGTTTGGTAGCGTGTTTCGTGTTCTCATTCTTTGTGGAGTTTTGAGTTGTAGGTGCTAGAGGTCATATTTCTGAAATGATACTATGGGGGCCTAGGATTTGACGGGGTCTTCCCGTCTTTTTGCTATCCACTTGGCCCTTTCTTCTTTCTAGTTTAGAGTTACTTTTGGAAATGTGTGGGCCATGGCCTTCTTCTGTTGGAATCGCCTCGTTGGAATCCCCTTCTAAAGTAAGAACATACTGTTTGCTATACTGGCCTTGTTTTATGATGGCACGGTTTGAGGGAGATTGAGTACCTGTTGGGGCAGACGGAACTGTGGCTACATTCATCGCCGGTGTAGCGGCATCAAGTTTTAAAGAAGAGTTTGGAGAAGGCTGGACTGCTCGCTCTCTGAAATGTTATGATTCGGCTGTGCTGTAAAAGTAAAGCTGGGGTTTCGCTTCTCCTGACATTGATAAGAATCGCACTCTGATTTGGGTCGGCCCTGTTGGATTTCAAAGTATTTCCATATCTCATCTGGAACACTTCTGCGCGAAATGTATAGGAGGAGGAAATCACTTTTATCCTGGAAAGAGGCATCATCAAATGATGTTGATATGCAGCAGGAGCAACATGGATACAAAAGATGCTTGACAAGTGAAGGAGACAAATACTGCAGTCTATGATCAATGATGAGTAATCATGGCTCTAGCGAAATTCGCATTACGTTTGGAATGAAAAGCTTATAACATGTGATTTGTATTTATGGCACAAACTGAATAAATAGGAAATCTTAAGACGAAAAGTGTATTATCAATGAGACCCTATTAATGGCTGCAACAGTGGCCAGTATGCTACCTTGCAGAGAAAGTGTATAAAATTTTATTATTCCTATTAGTACCCTGTCCACTTTGGACTGGATCTCTGTGTGCAAGGACTAGGCTTTTCAATCTAATCAGACATCTCTTTCAATCATGACATGAAGATGGGTGACGCGACATACCATATCATTCCTCCAAGATTGCGGACTCTGACAATTTTAGAGAGTTTCACTATGATCTGAACTCGCAGAAATACCTGGGAGAGGTGAATTATGCAATCGAACTGAGTAATGAGGCGATGCTTGAGAGTTGGGTTGCGCAACAATGGAGATACCAAGTGATATAGCAAAGAGGATGGGAAGAGCTTGAAGTCCTATTGTCATGAAACCGGGGGAGTAGATGGGGTTATGCTCAATTAGCGTCATACTTCAAGATATTTATTCCTGCATTTCTGCATCTATTTCGACGAAGGTTTCTGAAACATTTTGAAAACTGACTCAGTTTTGTCAAAACAAATGTGAAAGGTAGAAGCATCCTACACAATATATGAAGCTTGAAAGAGTTGCACTAGACTCTCTACATATGAATGCACATCAAACGATATTTCAGATGTTCCTAGTTTTGAATGTGTATACAAGAGGGAACCGTGGCCAAGTAGAGAAAGAAAAGATCTGCATGAGCTTCAAAATAGGACACACCACTTCATGGTGTGACGAACTTGTGATTGATATGACATATGTAACAATACCCATGATTCTGAAGGTCATCTGTAGAGGGCGAATGGGCGAGCTGGGTAAGCAATCATATTTGGATGCAATCCCAGATTTGAAAGAGCTCGTTTCAACCCACAAGTGAACGATGTTCAATCATAAAAGTGATGTGTCCTACAGACATACATTTTCTCGGTGCTGGGATAGATCATCAAGTCAGTGGATTTAGCATATATTACAGTCCTGGTTCCTCGGAGTGTCCTAAAATAAATTGCAAAGGGTTGTTGCAAGTACATTCTGAATTTCTGACTGGAGGAGGCCTGAGAGGGAAGGGTCAATAATAACTGCTGTAGTATTACAGTCGGAATCAATATTCGGGTGCCGAAGGGTGAAACCGAGCACCGGAACCAAAGTGATGGTAAAAGGCACAAGATTCCACGTACTGTGTAGGAAAATCATTGTCATAGAGATGGAGACCAACTTTCAAAGACTCGTATCGTAGAAAGGTCCAAATGATGAAAGGAAAAGGGAAAAGATAAACCATTGAGTGGTAAATTATAGGCGAGTGTGCCGTATTCGCATTGAAGAACATAATGGCGGTCTGGGGCTGGGGCCTAGAACGGTACAAAAATGAATGGATTGAAGCGTTTACTTATTGATAGTCAAATGCTGAGGAACATATTTCTTGACCCACCCGATCGAGTCAAAGACGATGGGTGGGCCAAAGATGAGGGAGGATTCGGGAATCGCTCCGTCCACGGTCCATAGGCGGATCGATCCATAGCTAGGAATGTTCAGCCGAAACATGATTCTCTCTAAAGCGACGAGGAAGGAAATGGCCAGCTCATGATGACAGGAGCACCCAACGTCCAGACAGACTCACTCACTCATTCACTCACATAGAGAGAAGTGAGAGAAAGAGTGCAAAGTGTGCAACTCAAGGAAACTGGAAGGCAGGAAGGGACCACTGGACCACCACCGAGTAGGAAATCCCCCCTCTATGGTCTCTACTCTCTCTTATTGCAACCGGCACAAGAGCAATCCCGGGTGTTACTCACGAAGAACTGCACTGATCTGCACAAATTGCACTATACGGTGATAAGTTAATCCTCTCACTCCGGAGGTTACCTTGGACAATTTGTCGAGTGCAAGTATTTAGGAAGAGGATGTTTTCGTGAATGCTCGAGTGAGAGCAAATGTTAAGCGAAATTTCACTTACAAAAGTCTCAGATAATTCGAGCTTCTTTACCGTTAGCTAAGTACAAAAGCTCTTCTGAAAATGCTAGATAAATGCCACACCTCCATTACTGCAACGAGGAAGGCGACTCACAAAGGGGTAACATTTAGAGATTGTCGACTACGGTATCGGGCAGACTCTGGAGAGTGGCGTAGCGTAGAGGGAGCTAGGGAGGGAAGGAAGGAGGGAGTTCAGAGAACTGCACGGGGTACCGGTACCACCGGGTGACAGAAAGTCAGCGACACCATGAGACTGGGAGCAAATGGAGGACATGATATTAATGTCTCGTTTATGAGCACATAGTTGTAGCATTGATACCCACGGATCGACCATGGATGGCGCACTTACTCTATGGATAAATATGACAAACCGAAGCCAGTGCCCCTTGACGTTAGACACACATGGCACGCACGCCAGCGACAAGTCCTCATCACGATCCGCGCTCCCAGCCCCCCGGCCACATGGCATCGCCACCAGACGATTCCGCGAATCCAACACCAACATGGCTCCCTCTTATGTTGCTACGGAGAATCGCCATGATACGACGGACAGAACAGATCAGATCGACGGACGGACGGCCGACCTGAGGGAATATTGCGCCAAGTGTGCCCCTGCTCCTGCTCCCTGCCTCCTCTGGCTGCAGCCACTGCCATGCCGATGCAACTGCAAGTGCTTGTGCTTCGTCCCCGCTCTGCGACCAGATGAGAGGAGACGAGAGAGTAAGTAGTACAGGAGACAAGCCGGGAAGAGAGGGAGAATCAGGATATGAGATGAGGCGAGACGACTTGAGTTGATTGAGCAATGTAATGGTAATGTGAGCAGGTGGGGCTGGGCTGACACAGGCACGAGAGGAGATTCAGGAGAAGGATGGTTGAGACGACTCTGTCATTATTCAATGCCCCTACTGGTACGGATGATAAAGACGCTCTTAACTGCTGGAGTGTGTGAATGACAAAAGACCGGTCTCGGCGTTTGCAAGCGATGGAAGGTATATATCTCACTGTCTTGTGGGGTCACGAGGATACTCTCGAAGACCGACACAGAGAGAGAGAGAGAGAGAGAGAGCCTGCATACGGTGAGCAGGTTGGTCGGGTTTAGCGCTTCCGAGCCTTCTACTCCTATTACAGGACTGAATGCGGGTGAGAGAGGGAGAGGCGACTGTCCTGTTCTCTTCATGCGATCGGTAAGAGCCGCTGCTGTACAGAGGAAAGGAAGAACGTTCACCTCTCACTCCGACCATTACCGACCAGGGAGGGACCTATGGAGATGTCACGCATGTCGAGCCTCAAATTCACTGCTACCGGTGGTTAGTGCAGCAGCAGGCATCAGCAGGACGAGGAGGTTCAAGTGTCTCTACTTAAAGTACAAGTCTACCCGAGAGAAGGAAGAAATGCTGTTGCCTATAGATCTAGTGCGTGTACATACGGGGTTGCTAAGAGGAGGAGGAATATGAGATTACGGTGATCGTGGTCACGAAGAAGAAGAGGAAGAGGACTGAGGGGACGAAGAACCCACGTGGTCTCCGCAAGCCTCAACGGAACGACCAAACTAACTAGATTAAGAGGTGCTACGGCGAGCGCACGAGCGCCAGCCAGCCACATACATGAAGTAGAGGATCGACGCCAAACTGCCGTGTATGAGACAGAGAAGAGAGACCGACCGACCAGCAAAGATATACACTAGAACTAGCGAAAGAGATGGATGGATATATGGATGGATGGATGGTTTTGTGTACACCGGCCAACCAGGTCGTCCTAAAGTAGAGTCATCATGGATCCGACCTCCTGAGTGAAAGATGATAAGTAACTAGACTGGCTGAATGATGAATGTGTGCATCATTTTGTTCTGATTTCCTCTTTTCTATCCCAAAGCACAAAAATAATTGACTCTGGGCACGTACGTTGGTCTAAAGTTCAAGGTCAAAGCTACATGCTTAGACCAGTTAATCGCTGGTACATTCTGTCATGTTTTGTCTCCTCCACTGGACCTAATTTGTAGTCCTCTATGATTCTAGCAAAATCTGTTTCTAGCACATCGTATGTCGTCGGCGACGGGCGGTGTATACATTCGTGTTCGTTATAGTATGCATCGTATCAATGGCCGGAGCTGACAGGTATGCAATCATGATACTCAGATATCGTCCTAGGTACAGGACATGGAAGACTGCAGTTCGAGCTAGTATTGAGGAGCTCACTGCCCAGCACCTGGTCCCAGAGAGAGAGAGAGAAAGAGAGAGAGAGAGACTAATAATCGGCATGCGCAGGCATGAGTAGTGGTCCAGGTAAAATTCGCAAGGAAAGGGAATTCCGGGGCCTGTAATCTATACGGCAGAAGCAATACAGAAAGAAAATAGTAGTTGTACTTGCCGTCTATTCGGTTTCATCGTCAAACAGATGATGATGTACACTTAGCATATCGTGAGCTCCATACAGGCATACATTATGATGTACTCCTGACTGACACGGCAGCAAAATCTACTTGATCGGATCCAATTGGAAAACCTCTGGTACGAAGGAAGGAATGTATGGTGTATGGGTGAAGGGTGCTCGAGTACTCACACTTTTGCAAACTTTCATCTGTCAGTGACGATGCTGAGGGCCTGAGGTCCAACTGTCTTCCTATGCCTGCTCCTTACGACATCCACCAACTAGTGTAGTGCTCTCAACATGCACAACTCAATGTGATGAACAGATGCTGAATTGTACCAACTCGGGGATTCGCAACATGCGAAATATACTACTGCTGTACATCGCGTAGCGATGGAAGTAGTGCGGGTTTGTAGGCATCCCATACCCACCATCATCAAGTGACTCTCTTCAATATAACGTCATAAGTCCCCTGCCGAACAGTGCCTATGAAAGATATTCGCTCACTCGCAGGATATTTCGGACAAAGACATTCTACAGCCACTCCACTGTGGCTAGCTGCCTTGCAAGTACTGCAGCCTTTCACATGCTGAGCGATGACTTCACACACTCAAGATCCATCATGAGCAACACTGTTGGCCTACATCTTTTTCAAGGCCCAGCCCGCCCAGCCCGCCCAGCCCCGAGAGGCATCAGAGGTTGCCTGGTTGATTGCTTATTCTTCTTTCCTCCCAGCCATCATCATTCAATCCTGTTATAGGTCTACCTTGGTCCTCAGACGGCTAGCCAAACAAGACATGGCTTGCCCAGGGAGAGAAATAAATGGTCGACAATAGCTGCCCCAGTCAAAGATATAACGAGATTCAAAACCTGATGTGGATCGTACTTGGTCCAGATCTTCTTTCCTTCCAGCCTGCCTTCAGCTACTTATTGTAGGCTTCAAGGTCTGATCACGACAAACGGGCACCCTACCTACATTTGCATTCTCCTTGCCTTGCCTTGCCTTGGCCTCACTGCTTTCCCTTGCCGCCTACATTTAGCACGACGGTGAAGACCTTTTGACAGCCAGTCTGTAGAAAGAACGGGCTGGGCGTGTTGAGTTCTCTCGACAGGGACAACTCAGCCACTCAAGCAACCGAGCAGACCTTTGTCGCTTGTGTGCTCTACGCAACTCACTGACTACCTGTAGTGCTCAATCCATCAAGGACTCGACTCTTCAGGTTCTTCCAGTGCTGCTGCACCGAGGTTTACTCTACAGTCCCAGCCCCTTTCCTACGCACCGCTTAGGTATGGTGCGACCTATGATAAAGAACACAGCCGGTCGCTGCAATCTCTCGCCCTCTTGCTCATCAAGCCTATGACTGGAGGTCAGTACAGTACCTGAGAAGGAGAATTGCCCAACTAAACTACAAACTACAAACTACAATTAGTCCACAATACAACAGAAATTATACCTGCTTCTTTCTGAAACGTGTATTCCAGCCGAGGCACACGGAGTGTACATAAGAAAGTAAATGTACAGCATTGAACAATGTGCAGACTGGGAACTTGACGATTCGAGCCCACCTTAGTTTCTATGCCTGTGGGTCTGGGCTGTTCACGGTGCCGGTTTGGGTAACGAGGTAACTCAAGACTAGGGAAAATTCCAAGGGACCAGTTATTCTGATGACAACCAAGATTCTGAAGGCCATGCCAGAAGCATAGAAGCATCAATGCTGCCACACATGTCTAACAACCTAGCCTAGTCTAAAGCCTGTGATTTATTTCTCGCAGCAAATAACACTAATAGTTATCCTACTATTGCAGATTGGGAAAATCACGATCAATTTTTGGTGATAAAACACATTGGCAACGGAAACCTCGACCTCGTAGACTTTGGCATCAAGGTCTCCAGCATGAAAAATATGTACTTTGTTTGAAATCAAGTTGGTTAGAATTGTACCCTGCATTGAAGTCGTTTAGAAACGCGTGCATTTCCCGCCTCGGAGAAGGGATATCTATGACTAGAGTCGTGGAGAACTTCGATATATAAGCGTATAGAAACATCAGTTAGAGACAAGCTGAAGTGAACGCGAAGCAAGACAAGAAAACCCACGTATACGACTGGTGACATACTCTCTACATAGTGAAGAGTCTGGCAAGTTTACAATCTCTTTGGGGAGACGTGTGAAAGAAAATTTGGGACACATACAGCAATTGTCCAGATACAAGGCAGATTCATGAAGCAACTTGCTATCTCAGCACATCTAAACAGACGCTGCACCTAAGATTCGTAGGAAAGGTGTAGTAAAAATGAAACGCATAACGAACTTCACTCAGTTGAACATTGTCCAAGAGAGCTGAATCTGAGTAACTCACAATTTGAAAACTATCACGGAGATGTTTTTTTGTAATTTTCAGCCACCCCACGTCATTCACTCCATACTCCATACTTAGCATCTCATACCACGCGCGTCTAAGTTGAGAGAGATTGTCTATCAAAACTCAGGCAAATGATAATTATAATTAGCTGTAATAGCTACTCCTCCTAATCCTAGCAGGTTAGAGGGTTATCATAACCACAAAAGAACATGTTTACATGCAATTGGTTACCAGCTGGGCAAATGAAATTGGCCGCATCGAGAAGCAAAATCAACCGATTGAGTGTATGAGCAATTTGAGTGTTGATTTATCAACCACAGCGGCTCTCACCTGTGTTGGGAGACTCAATACCATCGATTCATGAAGAGATTTGTGACGTGCCGAGAATGTTGTTCAGATAGTAATGCAGACCAAACAACATTTCCTGAGAACTAACTGTGAAATGCAAAGTCTTACCATTTTCTGTAATCCTGCGACTTTTGGACCGGTCAGTTGATAGAGATAATAAATTCAGACAATTCTCCATTTTCTACTTCATAATTCAACTGACAGCGAAGCTATCTCGAAAGTTCTGATGTGGCTGATCCAGAAGGAGGTGAATTGACATACCTCACATTGACGAAACCTGTTCCATTCCACCAGCGAATCTCGACTATATCTGCTGCAGAAGAGGAACACATAGAAGTACTCAACAGCGTAGACAATAAGATAAAGGTGGGTCGCTTATTGTCTAAGCCCAGATACAGCTTACAAGAAATGATCTTCTTCTAAGATTTCTTTCAAAAGGATTGACATCATCTTGTAAATTGAATTTTGATCTTGAACGGTCACCTCCTTTTGACATTAACAAGATAGGATGCTGCAGATACCACGGCTGCAAAATAGTAGTAATAGATCTCAGTGTCTACTCTATCTCTCTCTCTCTCTCTCTCTCTCTCTCTCCCCTCCCCCCCCCACGTGAGACACTTCCTGATCTAGGAAATCAACAGTCAAAGCGACGCTACTTGTACTTGGATTTTTCCTAATGTATTGCTGAGAGTTAACACCAGTAGGAAGCTATGCTCTATGTTTCAGATCAGCAGTCATGTGAAGTAGATTAGATTCTCTCCTGAGTTTGAGTAAATGCTCATCAACTCGCTTTCCTTCCGACAAATTTGAAAGTGAATGTATGTATCGCAGCCCTCTGAAAGATCGTTTAAACCCTTCCCTTTCATTTCGTGGATCACATCCGTAAGACGGTTGTCGTCGGATTCGATTGACTACAAGTTGAAGTTTCAGTTCGCCAACACATGGATTATTCGTACTTTCAATCTTGTTACTTCTTATCTATAAACGTAGATGTAGTATTTATCAATGTGACAATGGGTTCAGGATATTTCGACGAGCTGCTGTGACATTACGACATTCAACTGTTATGTGCGTTGATAGACGTCTCATGTGATCTCCATCTCCTTTCGACTTACGTCCTGGAACAGACTGAAACATGACGCTTGCCCAGTGGTTACGTTATCTACATCAGTACTCGGACACACCATGGCTATCGTTTACGTATGACATGTGAGCTGGTTTTAGGACGGTGACCAATATGAACCGTAAAGTGTGAAGATGGTTCTACCATGACCCCAAAATCCGTGCACGAATCAAATCTCCACATCCACCTAATGTCCACCTGTGCTTCTTCCTCTCACGAGCTCCTGTCTGGCATGGAGTGATGTAAAGAAGATTTCGAATCATCAGCACATTGGTGGATGGTTGGACTTGAAGTGGTTTCATTTCGTTAGTTTCCGAACGACAGTCAAAGGATTACAATATGATCGTCAGTTTGTAGATGACATTCAACATGGTGGCTGCTGGACGTCGAAAATTTCGCACTCGTCGATTTCAGTTCCTCACCCGTCCACTCTGAAAAAGAGATCGGCCTAACACAACTATCAATCGAGGGATTTAGCCCCATATCTTCCCATCCGTTGTCGTTTTCTCCTTGAAAGACAAATTCCATCTCTTTCACTCTTCAGCGATAAATACACATCATGTAAAGAAGCGTCTGCCTATTCGTTCATTTCAGTAGCGACATAATCGAGCCGTTGCTGACATCACTCTACCACCATCAGAGCAGTTGATGTACTCAAATAACTGGACCAACAAAACGTCGCGCAGATCGTCCTTGTAAAGCATCCATTGATTGCCATAATGGCCAATGTGATACGGCTCATAACAGCAGGATAGCTGTCGATGTAGAGGCTGTGGTCGGAGAAGATTCCCTCATCTATACGGAGACTCAAAGGAAACATGGCAGGGATTGAAGCGACGCACAGCGCATGGAACATCGCGCGTTGGCAGTTGAAATCACACAATAATCCATATAAATTGAATAACAAAAGATCACAAAAGGGTGATGTCAAAGTACCAGAAGTATCTCCAAAGTTGTATATATCCATCTTCCGTTAATCAAACTTACAATCCTCAGTGTCATCAATTTGTAGAACTTTCTAAAACTCGAATGATAAATCGCGCACTTTTAGATTCATTGGTCCAGGAATCGAATGTCTGTAATTGTAGCCGACAAACATTCTAATCGCGTGTCTGGACCGCACTGCACTGAGTTTGATTCAAATTTCTGATCAGGTACCCTTCGAACATCCAGACCACTTCGCGCGCAAGGTCAGACCTTGGTCTCTAATGACAACTTGTCTCATCAATCCGTCTTAAGCTGCAAAGCAAGTTTGCTCTCCGATAGCTACCTTGGGCGATGCAAGGGGTTTGAGAAAACTTCTACGTCCACTCCATTCCACGCTCTCCTCAATGTTCTTGACGTGCGTCAATGATGCTAAATGAGTTACCAAAAATCTGCCGTTCGCCACAGTCTCCGACTTGTGTGACTGAAAAGACTGAGAAATCAAATCTGAAGAAATGACAATCATAGATTAATAGCATGAATGAAGTGTAAACAACAACAAGATAGGATATCTACAAACGCCCCGAAAGTTGTCAGATGTCATTAGTGAATGACTAAAATGACAGACAATCTGAGGTCCGTCCACGCATGGGGAGGAAACTCCTCCCATTCGTTAGAGCTGATCACTCGGTGTCCCACGAAGCTCGGATTGCAAACATTCACACCGTGCGAATTTACACTGACTTCTTGAAGTACCATATCTGTAGCTAGGGTACAGGATTACATCCAGATATATAAACATGGTGCGAATAGATGACGAAACCAATCTGCTTCGTTACGAACACAATCTCCGCTTTTCTAAGTGGCATGTTGTCACACAGAAAACTGTGACAACTAGTCATGATGTCTGATGGCCTGCCAGTTGGAAGAGAGAGGTAAGAGAAACGAATTAAATACGCGACAAGCTAGCTGGAAGCCACTTACAGTGAAAAAAAAAGTAAGTAAGCGAACTGACCTAGAGTCAGCTTGCACATCAGTTTAGTCAAGGGTGACTGCGTGAGACCAGGACATGTACAATGGCGGATAGATGACGGTACTTTCAACGATTGGACAAATGATGTGGTAAGATAGTCAGTATTTGAATGACAGTAACCTACACACACAATGTACATCTTAGCTTCTGTCGAGATTTTCTATATGGAGATAAAGCGAAACAGAACTGCGAGCATCTCGAGAAGACCTGGCCACCGCTAGATGTAACTTGGAAGCAGCGCAGCCGACGTGCACAGAAGCTTGCAGCCTGGAGAATGTCGTGTAAAGACGTGGATCCGCCAGAATGCGCAAGACAATTGCAAGGAGCCGTGCTGAGGGGAATGAAGCCTGGTCCGAATTCACCCCATGCTCCAGCACAAGGCCGAGCCGTAGATGGATTCGGGCCATGCGACATTCCCCACAACGGGGCTCTGCCGCACTCACTCTGCGGCCTCGAAGCGGCTGCAAACGCCTCCAATGATCCATGTAGGTGCCGTGTGCCTTACGCAAAGACTCTTTCATGAGTGAATTCAACACTCATTCTCAAATGAACCTGAGTTCCAACTCATTATCGAGAGGCTGTAAATATTCCAAATAAACTCCTTTGCTTTGCTTCCACTGCTAGAGGCCCTCGTAGTCCCGAGTGGAACCCTATGAGTCATTCCAGGCTATCAACTGGGCAACCAACCCTCAAGTCAGAATCAACAGACAAAGTAGCGAGAATTGAGAGAATTGGAGGACTTCAATTTCTCGTTTCCAAGCATATTCTAACCATTCTAGCAGTTCAAAGTGATGGAAACTTGATATGGGTCTACATCAACAAACCGGCCAGAAGAGATTGGGCTTAAGTTGGAATGGTGTGCTATCACTTCGCCAATTGTCGTGCCCCTCGGGTCATCGAGACAAGAGCGGCCGATTGGTGTAACCAGGCGCATACAGGAATAGTGCACAAACCTGGGAAGATTGCCAGCAGGTTGCTTTAGGTTGCTCTAGGTCTGATGCCTCCCACCCCTCGTACGACATACACCACTATGGTCCATCATCAAATGTAATGTCCATGCTCGCCTCGGTGGGGGCATAGATCAGCCATATTTCGTCCGCTGAGAACTCAACAGACAAACTCGAATGAGAGCGAACCTGTCCTCAACCATGAAGAACTGGATTGATGATCATCCATAGAACCGTGCACTCATTGGCAAGCCTGATGACTGAACACCTCTGATCCCAAGTTCCCCACGGGAATGAAAAATTGCCTTGCAAGCGATACCAATGGTATAATCACCCGGAGCAAAGCTGCGCTAGAGGTTGGTCCCAGCAAGTTGCGTAGTTCTTCACCTCCAGAATTTCACACAACATCAGAATGGATCAGACAGGTGTAAACTCATGCACAATCCCTGTTCGGAGACTTTAAGTCGCTGTGGGTCGTACAGAACCATTTCATTTATTATGATCTGCTCCGGAGTGGTAGCTTGGGTTTCTCCATTTATCCACGCTCGACTTGATCGATAGAGGGGGATTTTTCGAACCTGAACAATATCGCGTGGGAAGGGCAACGTGCTACGCACACCCGATGTTGTTAGCAGAGACCTTCTGATCGATCTCCTGAGGCAATTATCGCGCACCAGGTGCAGGAGAAATGCGTGGCAGTTAGATAACGCGACAATACCTCACTTTCGGGCCCTGGATCTATCACATATGAGCACAAAAGCATCCAACAAACAGGCCTGGCCCAACGGACGTCCACTGCCCATGTGTGGTGTGCGGAATCGCCAGTGACCTCGGACCTCGGATCGCGCGGCAGTCCACCGGAGACCACGACGAAGGCAAGGCAAGGCAAGGCAGCACACGCTGGAAATAATCTGCGAGGCGCGCCAAATCAGCCAACCAAACCTGCAGTGCTGTATACAGGCTTCATCTCTGAGGCAGTTCGTGTTTGAGAAGGGACCGAGAATGAGAAAATGAGAGAGAGAGAGAGAGAGAGAGAGAGAGAGAGAGAGAGAGGCAGCAAAGGAAGCTCCGATTCTACAGACAGACGGACAAGCCATAGAGGGAGGAACGCAGCAGTAGTGATGTGCTGAGAGGAGGAAAAGAAGAAGAAGAAGAAGAAGGAAGAAAGAAGACGCGGATGATGGAGTGGAGTAGCGTTCTAGAAAGACTTGCAACCCTTTTCCCCTCCAACTCAACTCAATTCGACTCTGCCGAGAGGAGAAAGGGGAGGAGGAGAAGCTCTAGAGCTCTCCTTCCCTTCCCTCCTCTCCTCTCCTCTCCACTCACCTCCCTCCCCTCCCCTCGCCTGCTGCTGCTGCTTGCCAGGCAAAGCAGCACCAGCGTTCCTTGCTTAGTGCCCTCCCCTCAGAAGCCACATATCTCCGACGAAAGGCACAGAGAGAGAAAGAAGGCGGGGGATTGTATCAGACGAGCGAAACTATATACTAGACATCCCCGCGCCATAGCCCTAAAAGGACGGCGACCGTGCGGCCGTCATTTACAAAGGATGGATGGCCGTCGTCACAGACAGGTCTCACGCCTAGCACTCGAACAGAACTACTGTACTCTCGGGGACTACTCTTTCACGAGGCTAAAACTGATTTGATTACCGTCGTAGTTAAGCTCTCCCTAAACTGCAGCCTCGGACTGGACTGACTAACGCGAGGAGCGAGGAGCGAGGAGCGAGGAGAGCACGTTAAAAGGGAGATCGCCCGCCCGCCCGCTCGCAGGCCTGCCGATGTAGATCAGACTGGCCGTTTTAATGGGATTCACCGTGCACAGTTACGTCAGCTGACCTTTAGCGGGGGGCTGTATACAAACCGTGTACCGAGATGAAATCGACGGGAATTCGACGAGCATTCCCCGGTGAGTGCCACCGAAGTCAGCAGATACCGTCAGCGGCCGAGAAGGTGATCGCCGGTAGGTGTTCCGGAGGGACGAGGAAAAATTAATTAATAGTATCTTCACCCAGTTTTTTAATTGCTGTGACGAAGAGGACGCGTGGAAGTGTTCGTGCATGGTACATTACATTACTTCCATGACATTACATGTTGGGAGGTTCGTCCGTCTCTCCGTCCTTCTTCCGTCCGTCAAAGGAAGAAAGTAAGCGGAAAAAGAGGGGGATATGTAGGAGGAACGATTGGATCCGAAATCGACGATGGCAGGAGGCTGCATGAATTTAAGCTCTTTTAAGGACGACGGTTATGTCCAATCCCGTCTCCAGTGTGGAGCCAGCCCGCCCCATATTCATGAAATAAATGACTTCATGACTTCTCTCTCCTCACCCTCTATTCACATCCTCTCTCTCTCTCTCTCATTCTCTGATGCTCCTACTAATGTTGTAATTACATTCCTCTTCTCTCTCCTCCTCCTCTCTCTCCTTCAGCAGTCCAGTCCTCATCCTACTCAATTCCGTGTCGGAAGGAGGGCTTTACTACTTGTTGCATTTTTCTTATCCTCCAATCTTCTTCCACAGTGAATACCAAATTACTGCTCACCCTTCCTTTCCTTTCTTTGTCTTGTCTTCCCACCTCACACCAGCTCAATCTCGTACTCTACTCCATGACTTTTCGGAGCTATACGCAGCATACTGTTGAAGCAGCTTCCTTACAGCCGCTATTAAATCTTTTAGATCCTATGGCTCTGTATGGTGATATAGGAGGGGTATCTCCGAATAATCTCCAACTCAACTCGACATCGATAGACTTTATTTGGTTTTAAGGATTTGTCGACCTCATCTGTGCCTTATGCGTTGGGTGAGGACGATAATAATCCATGACGATTTATAATTAAGAATATTATTGTGTAGCTGAATCAAAAAGTACGCATGTACTGCCGGAAGATACCTGGGCAATTCAGGACAAGACAAGGGTGGACTGTAGTGCATTTGACCAGCAATTGTCTATATCTAAACCGAACGTGGCTGGACTCTCTCTCTCTCTTACGGGTCTCACTTCCTCTCTCTTCCTCCTTACCTTGTAATTTTTTCCCCGCGAGTTTCATGTCCGACCCCGTAACTGTTAGTTCGCTTCTTCTCTGAACCCTTCAGTCTATGTCGTAGGACTATGCAAGGACACAATCCTCAATCATAAGGCGAAAAATGGTTGCAAGTTTGAGTCAATCAGTCTTTTGGAATAATGGCTGCAACTTTGAGTCCATCAGTCTTTTTCATTCATTCTTTTTTTCATTTTTGTTGCAAGCTTGAATCCATCAGTCTTTTTTCAAATTGGTTGCAAGTTTGAGTCCTCAGTCTTTTTCCAAATGGTTGCAAGTTTGAGTCAATCAGTCTTTTGATCGGATGCGATTGACTCAAGTAGTTGATGTGATGCGATTGACTTCACCGACCTTCGAGCTTCAACAACTACATGAATACTGTGATTGGAGACTTGTGCAAGAAAGTACATCTCTTTCTCAGAATATATCGCAATGTTGTTTCACATGACATGTGTTCTTACGTCTTCCATCTAGTGCCTGGGTTCTGTGCTGTGCTCGCTCGTTTACTTTTTGCCTAAATAATCCATAAGAGTTCTTTGATTGGCGTTATTGGGTCGTAAGTCCAACTCTCAGACACAGATGGAAATATCAACACCCTCGAAGGATGTGCATGTGTCCCGTGGATGCATTCTCGTCGGGGATACATGGATCGAACGGACTCTCTTGCTCTTCTATAGGTCATCAGTTGCACGCAAAGTAACACGTCCTTCTGATTCCTTAACGTCACTTAAGAAGGCGAGAGAGGGCCCTGTTGACATTATCACAATGAATTTCTTGAGTCTACATCCCAGGACAGGAAACTATTATCACAGCTCAAAAATGAAGTGTGTAGGCCCGAGGACCTTGCAGAAATATGTTATAACCTTAACGTGCCTACACCAACAGCTGAAAGAAAGCGATGCTGTCATCTTGCACCACACCCACTCACGGAATTAGAAAGGAGATTCTCCCATGTATGCCTGTCGGGTCAACAAGTTCCTCATGCTTGGAGGTCCAATTTATGATAGATATCTTGATGTCTATTAGCTGACCGATTCAATTATTTTGGTGCGAGGAAACCTCATGCGGAGATCGAAGCAAGACTTTTATTGTCCTTGACCGGGTGACCTATTACTATCTTTATGTGTCTATATTACTATCACGCTTGCTTTTATGCAACCTCAACCCTCTGGTCGATGTCATCTCCATCACTTCGCAAGTGTGAAATCGTTACAATACGGATCCTTGCTGTTCTATTGTTGTCCATTATCGCTCTGGACAGACAGCAATGCATCCATGATAGACATAATTTTATTCACTTTCAAATTCGAACCTTTTTTAGACCTATTACATGCATATAAATCGAGGAATCTCGAATCCACTGTGTAGTTTTCAAAAGCTACGATATGTTTATAGTTTTTGTGGCCATCTGCCCTCGAGCACTGTGTGTTCTTCCTATTGAAGGCACTCTTAATGGAGAGCGACAAATTATTGAAGAAAGTTGTGTGGACATATTCCTCAGATTTTATACCAGGGGATTTTGGCTGGCAGATGGATGGTAATATGGCATGCAAATTTCATGCGATAACATGCAAGTTCTACTGTTTGAGAATTGTGCTTACAGGTTGAGGAATTGCTCTCGTCCTTTCTTGGCATTGTCCTTCTCCACACTTGTCCTGTAAAGATTTTGATCATCCCCTTTTAAGAAAGTAGGTTACAACGCTGCAAAATAGTGTAACATAATGAATGAGTGAGACTTGCTTTTCGTGTACGTATGCAGAGGTGAGACTTCAGGCATCTTCTCATGAGTGTTTTAATCTCTGATGAATGTGGACACTCGACAACGAGTATATGGAAGCCGAGCCTCGAGGGCTGTACAGTTCTAACCCCCCATTCCTGATCAGGATGAGTCGAGGGTGAACCGAGATCCTTATTGGGACGTACTCTTCTCCATGATGGATCATCTCATCTTGTCCTTCAATCTAAGAATAGGTGGGTATTGATTATCATCAGAACAAAATTCCATCAAATTCCATCACGAGATGAAAATGCACCCGGAGGCATAACTTGGAAGTAGGGCAGAAAGGGATTACATTGATTGACCTTTTGATCAAAGGGGGAACTCGCCTTATTGTCATCAAAATGTTGCAGTGAAGGGATGAGAACTCCATAAATTAGGGACAAAAGAAAGCGGTTGAATTGAATGACGACGAGGAAGACCCTCCCAAATTGTCATCAACTACCGTAGCTCCACAGCACAACCACAGGATAAGACCCGTTTCATAAATTTAGATCCCATTAAGGAAGAAAAGTGTATTGATTACTTTCTCGTGAGCGAAGGAGGGGCTCCCAGAACTATCGTCAAGCATAGTCAGCACCACGGATTTGATTCGAAATGCTAGACAACGATTGAGAATCATTGAGTACATCATGAATCTGGACCAATCAAGAAAAGGATGAAATTGAATGTTTTTTTCTGTGACCGAGGAGGCTCCCACACTACATGTCATCAGAAGGACATCTTTCGCACTGTAGGTAATGGTGGGGGAAAATTCATGGCATGATCACATTTTTGACCATCGTGGAGCTCGTACACAAAGACAATCTGGTTCCCAAGGAAAGTTCGTCTCCAGGAGTGAGTGCAGCAAATGCAAAATTTTGAAATCTGCCCACCCGTGCTCTACTGCGCCTGGTCCTTCCCCGCCTCCCTCCCTCGATCCCTCCTGCAGAATCAGTTGTACCCTTTGCTTTCTCGAGGAAGAAATGCCTGCCAGCCAAATTAACCATTTTTCATGTAAACAGTACGCACAACCGCAATGAATTTGTGTACAGTGGAACACACACTCCTCTCTCTCTCTCTCCATCCCTCTCTCTTTCTCTCTCTCTCTCTCTCTTAACACCTTCACATTCACTGACTCACATGTTTAACTCGTCCAACCAACCAAAGAAAATCCTGCAACATCAACCCCTGTCGTCATCGTCGTCCGTGGGGCCAAACCGAAAGGTCAGTCAGTGAGTGCACTCTCCCTCCGTCTCTCCCACTCCCTCCCTCTCAGTCTCCCTCGCTCCCTCGCTCCCTCGCTCCCTCGCGCTCGCTCCCTCGGACCTAAGCTAGGCTGACCCGGTCATCTCTTTATTCATCAGCGTGCACGCTACGAAGAAGTTACGATACCCTTTCGAACATTAATCCACCCATCATCGTTCAGCTTCTCCTTCATCAGGTAGCAGCAGCAGGCACGAGTGTGTTCCCCATGAATCTAACCCGTCAGCGGGCATCGTCACCCAGAGAGCGAGCACCGGCAGGGGCAGGCTACTCCAGGCCCGGCCAGCCCAGGGCCACGGTCAGGCCCAGGCAGCAGGCAGGCAGGCAGGCAGGCAGGCAGGCAGGCAAGGCGCGCAGGCCGGCAGGCGAGAAAGCAAGCCAGGCAGTTTGTACTTGGCGTTAACTGTGTCAAACAAACGGCAACCCACTTTGACGAAATGGGAACCGCGGTGAGCCTGGGGCGGGGAGGGGACGGGAGGGGAGGTGAGGTGAAGTGAAGTGATGTTAGGGTGACAGGGAAAAAAAATTCGCTGACCAGCTTCTCGAACCCACGTGTCGCATGGCATACATTCTCCCAAAGGTTAAAAGGAGAAGTCAAGGCACATTAATGGGTATGGTTAACTAACAATGCGTGCCTTTATTCCGGTCGTCCTAGCCTGGACCCGGGTGGGGAAATCAAAACGCTAGATGTAGAGCAGCTCGTAGGGCTACAATGAGGGAGGAGAGGAGTTGGCAGAATACTCAGAACAGTGTCTTTAAGTTCAGGGTTAGTTGAGCGAATCCGAGAAAGGCACCAATGGGGCTCCGGGCTCATCCAGGTGGTCCCCGGCCGCTCGACCAGACCATCCATCCATCACCTCTCATGAAGCAACAATGCTCCTGCTTGTGAGAAGAAGATTTGCAACAGGTACTTCTTCTTCTCCTGCTCCTGGCCCTGGCCCTGGCCTGGCCTGCTCCTGGCCCGGCCTTCCTTCCTTCCTTCTAGAGAGAGAGAGCGCTTTCGGACAAGTACGCGTTAAGCTCAGCTGCTCGAAACCGCGCCCAAGTTTCCCCCTGTTTGTTTGTGTATTGCACACGTGGTTGCCTCGTCGGCCGGGAGGTGCAGCGCTTCTGCCAATCACACCGCTCCTCTCTTTATGATCGCCTCCTTCTTCCACCACCGTCTTCGTCGTCGTCGACGGGACGGGACGTGAACGGTTCTTTATCAGAGCGAGCGATGGATGGATAGACGGATAGATCGATCGCTCGATAGATGGATAGCGATCGAAAAGGTGCCCCCCGGCCTAGTGTTTGTCCACGTCCTGACAGACAGACCCAGAGGTAGTTCAGACTCTCTCTCTCAGACATTTCCATTTCTTTCGTCTTCCTCTCTTCTCCTCTCCTCTCCTCGCCTCTCCTCGCAGCAAGCAGCGCCCACGCGACGCACAAAAGGCCAAGGGCCGTCGCAGAAGACGCCAGCCAAAGCACGCGGTGCCTAGCGGATAATGTGCGCATACGGTACCTGTACCTGTACCGGTACCGCCACTTGGCCTCATACGACTCCTACCTGTTCCTTCCACTATTAGTGCCCTCCCATCCGCTGCGCTGCGGTGCGACTGATTGGCCAAGTCGACGACAGTGTCTGGATGTGTGTGTGTGAATGAGTGATTGTGTGTGCACTGGGGAGAAATCCGGCTCTGCACTACACGATGTCCAGCATTCCCTCACCTGACTGGCAACGCCGAGACTGGAACGGGTTCACAGGCAAGCAAGCATTCTTAGTATTAGAAGTATCTTCTCGTCTCCAGTTCTGCAGCCAACACCTCGCCGCACGACTCCGCGGCGCTGGCTGGACCAGTGTAGCGACCATGTCGAATTTGCCGAGTCGAGTTGACCGCCCGACATGTGCAGACAGGCACTGGACCGATCAAAACAAATGGCAAGCCTTGATAGCCCAAATACCTTATCCGTGTACACCGTGAACAAATCCTCTCGATCTGAGCTAACGAAGAGTCGGGACATACGAAAGGTCATGTAAATAGTTTCTGCTAATAGGGGCAGAACGCAGCGAGCCGGAATCTTCCCTACAACAGAAGTTCCCGGTCGGCCGACGCTGGCAATCTGGTCCCGCGAGTGCGAGAGGTTCGCGCCCGGCTGCTCGGCCCCATCGGGGTCTTCGAGAGGTAATAATATTATTTTGCTCGTACGGTAGGTACATAGGGCAGCAGTGTCTAGTTGTAAATTCTACCTACAACGACAGGGAATCGGAGGTGGAGGTAGAGTAGTCGAAGCCACAAGTTTCAAAACCTAGAGGAATGTAGAGTATATGGTAAGCTACTGTAGTGCGACTGACTAACTGCCTCACTGACGGACTGACCGACGCGGGCTGAATTAGTGCTTGCAAGTTCACACCTTCGACGCTTCCAGTGTGCAGAAGCAGACGCATCGTTGATATTTACAAGCTCTGTGCTCGAAGTGTGTTGTTAACAAAGTCTCGAATCTCGATACTCGTAGTTGAGAACGGTGACAGCTAAATAATTCAGCCTTTGTCTCTATAGAGGAGAATGCGAGTCCCGGTTCGAGAACGCCTTTAATCGGCGCAAGTAGTCGTCTCATCATGCTTTGGAGTGTTGCGACTAATAGTCCAGAAACTTAATTGCGCTTACCCTTTTGATGTCCAAAGGAATTGTTCTCCAACTCATCGCCTCTCTACAGTGCCGTCGAACCAGGCCCACATCTTACATGGATTCGTGAGAAAGGCGTACCGAGTTCGCATCCAGCGGCGGTATAGCAGCTTCCTCGCGAGGGCGTAGGGAATCACTGTAGGCTGCGTAGGAGTGAAACTGTCTGTCAAGATCGACCAACGCCTAGAGTAATGGTTAACAAATGGGTATGGAACGGGACCGAGTGGATCACGAGATTCATCGCCTCTCGCAAGGCCCGGTCGAGCGCAATGATTCTGGGAGAGCCTGGTTTTGGGAGCGCGTACGTACTGCGAGTGATCATAAAGCTGGAACTTGTGCGTTGCAAAGCACTGGTGCTCATGACTGTAACTGTTCCTTGCTGTGAACAGCGACGAGCGTGTCCCTGTGACGGGCTCAGAAGAGGGCCTAGACACTAGCCCCAGCTCCCCGGAAGCAAGGAAGAGTGGACTTCGGTCCTGGCGTACCTGTTCTGAAAGTCCTGCCGACCTATGCAGATCGAGCCTTGCCTTGCGACATTACGTTTCAAAAAACTGATCCAGAGACGTGAGTCCCCTGTGAAGCTGTCCCCACCCCTCGATTCAGCACACTGTTGTGTACCGATGGACGCAAGACCAGGCCAGGCCAGGCATGGCAAGGCAAGGCAATTCGGGCAGAGCCCAGGTCAGATAACCACCCCCGAGTTTTTCCTAACTGTATGTTCGACGTCGTGGTTCGTTTGTCTCATAGTCTGTCTGATGTCCATCCCATACACCACCCAGCGATTCTATTAACTGCACTGCATGTCGAGCTCTCTCCCAGGCTCCCTCCCTCCCTCCCTCCCTCGTCCCGGACCCCCTCCCCGCCTTGCCTTTGTCGAATTCTCGGCGACAGCCTTCCTTTCTGCACCGGACAGTGCACTGCTAATCTCCCTGCACCCGGTGGTGCTGTATGGGAGCGCATGAGGAGTACCTGCTGTAGGCAATCTCGGCAGTTAGACGTAGATGTCCATCGTCGATGTCGTATGTAGACTCGTTCTAGACATGCACGCTGCCTGCCTGCCTGCCTGCCTGCGCGGGCGGGCGGGCGGGCGGGCGGGCCAGCGGGCACAAGATCGAAAGGAGCAGAGATTTGTCTTGCTTGGAGCGCCCGAGAACCGGGTATGGATTTCATAACCACGTGGGCGCCCGCCCGGCTTATCTATAAAGTATCGAAGGCCATGGTCAATGTGGTTGACCATGAATGAATCTAGGAACTACAGCGAGCAACATACATACGCACGGGGCTCGGGCGCGCTCTCGATCTACGGGAGCTGCTGGATGGATGCTCTTGGCTCCGCTGGATTGGTCCTCGTTGCGGCAACACTTTGCTCTTTTCTCTCTGATAAGATGGCGGCGCACGAAAAGATGATTTACCCTCTGTTCGAATAATACGACTTCGTCATGAGAATGATCTGGACTCGCGAGGGAGAGAGCGAAGGAGGGAAGGAGGGGGCCTCGCAGCCGACCGCCCGCGCGCAAAGCGAAGTCGATATGAGACAACAATAATGGGAAGAACTCTTTGCCGCTTTCAATAATTTGGAAGGAAAGAAGGACGAACTGCCCCCAACCTGGAAAGGCGAATTTCTCGAGGGGCTGCTAATCTAGTCAGTCTGGTTGTCTCCTCTACAGTGCAAGAGAGAGAAGGAAAGGATCCAATCGCCAAATCTCGAGCTGCGCTAGCTAGCTGGAACGAACAGTCTTCAGTTTCGCAAACACTATTGCACATGCGGTGGGTAGTAGTGTTCCATTACATCTGGAGGGAACAATTAAGAGCCAATTTTGGTGGGAGAGATTCGACTGGTGTACACCAGCTTGATCTCTGTAGCAGATTGTCTTCGAAAGGTGTGCTCTCTGTGTCTCGCGAGTCCCTTGTGCTGGCTGTGTTCTTGATAGCGCTTACTGTAGAGCTCAGCTGCCGGCTTGTACCTGGAAATGGGCGACTTTTGATTGCCAGCATAGGCTGATGGATCATTTCTTTATTGTTAGCACCTTCCAGCCTTTATGCACTCGTAAGTACATGCCTAAACTTAATGACACTAGCTGAGCATCTTGCAGTATCGGAGCCTTTGGCCCTTTTCGCAATCCTGCATGCATCCTTGCTTCTGCTCCAGCCTGCTTTTTCTACATTCCTAGTCCTTCTCTCCCAACCTTCGGCTCCCTCCCTGATGCATGATTACAACCTACATACTTAAACTTTCTATAACTGAGAATTTAGCCTTATCAGATCATATAGATATGCAATTCATGAGTTCCTCTGGTCGGTCCGAGGATGAAAATTCCCGCAGCGAAGTACAGTTAATTTATTCCGTTTAGCTTTCCTGTGCAGATACTATCCGAAGGAGGAGCAATGAATGCCTACCCATGCTGTTCATTAGGTTGGCAAACGAGGTTCGAATGCAAATTGCCAGTAGTAGTAGTAGTGAGAGAAAGTAGAACCTGTCGATCGACCTCATATACACAGAGACTATTTAAAACGAAGGGAAGGCATGCCTCGGTGGTGCCGGAGGCCTTCTCGATAGCAGGTATATTTTTAATATACGCGAATACACATGTAGATTTTCTACGGGCGTTTATAAGCCAATCATGACACTTTACGAAATTAGGAAATGAAGACCTTGTGACTTGTAACTAACACGACATTCTACCGTCACTTATGAGGCATTGTTGACTTCCGAAAGGGTCCAAGGCTCAAAGCCTTCCATGAACTTGAGCAAATTCTGAGGTCATGATGATGGTCAGTGCGAAATGCGTGTTCTTGTCTAGTGACCACTCCAAATTTTCTCTCTCATCTCAGTGTTGCACTTATGACTTAGAGACAAATCTTACTTAGCATTAACTACGCGGGTGTTGGAATCCTCAATGTCTGATCTGGATATAGTTCTTTTTTTTCACCCTGGACAACGAAATGATCTACAGAAGAGATCTCGTCTTTTGAGAAGGAAAATCATAAAATATCACTCGTGTGGCCACTGTAGCTCTAGTGCCAACACTGGCCGCTCAGCATCTCACGTCCAGGACAAAGCCCATAAATGACTGAATGTTGATCTGCAATAGGCCCTGCTATTCTCTCTCCCTCTCTCCCTCCCCTCCTCCTGCTTTCGTCCGTCCAAGCACCGGTACTTTCCCAGTAGAACTGTCAGTCAGCTTCATTTCTTTCAAATTGAACGGCTCATGGACCCAGCATTTGTCCTTCCTTCGGATATTTCCACCTCCCTACCCCGGTTCTCCACGGCCATTGTGGAGCTATCGGGGGCTGATCTTAGCATTCGCCCGGTTAGCCTGTGACTGACGGACGGGCTTTCTTTCTCTCGGCATCCGCCCAAACACGAACCCGAGTCCTGTCTCGGGCGGGCACCGGGCCGTATCGCACACTGTTAAAAACCACGACTAGTTATTTATACCGTCGACCCGGGATTTAGAGCCTGCGCTTCCGCCGGCTTAGCTCGGCCACCCAACCCTACACAGCCCCATGCTCACCAAGCGAGGAGGGTCGGGCCGCGGTCATAACGGTACACAGCTTTCCGATCCGGGCCTGGGAGACGCGCCGGATACACGCGACAGAAAGTCTTTTCCACAGGACTGAATTCGTGCGACATTCATTCACATCTGCGTCTACTGTGTGTCGTTCGAGTCGTCATTCAAGGCAAATTTCCCAACTTTCCAGGCCGGCATTTCATGGCCATCGCTTCAAGCCCAGTCATACAAGGCACGACTGCGATGTTTCTTCTCTTGCTTGTGCCGTGTCGGAGAGCTTGGCTCCATGTCAGATGATTCGGTTGACATCTTAATATGACAGCATGCCACGGTACCGTAACGCGCAGATTTATACGACACCAAATCCTCATACGGACCCCCACAGTGGAGAGATTCGACTACTATACTGTTATGTCCCAACGTGACAATATTGTACACTACAACTTGTTGTACCGCAGTGCAGGAAGGCCTAAACCGACAGACGCACGCGGAAGGAGACAGACCATTCAGGACTTCTATTCTGTCAGCATGGGCGGCAGCAGGAGCCTTTGCATCGACGGAGAAAGCAATATGCGGCACCATTCGCAGTTAGGGTTTGCCGCTCCGTTAGACACCGGAGACCTGGCGCTGCAATCTCGGCCTGAAGTATTTCGTCCGAGCGAGCCTTCCTCTCAGAACGCGTAGGCTCAGCTATGGTCAGTAAGTAGCTGCTACTCTTCCAATGTGTAGCTTAGCGCTTCCCTCTTCTGAATTCTTTCTGCGCACTTTCGTTTGTTAAGTGTGCTGTCAACAAGTTGGTCAAAAAAGCAAGGAAGACCAACTTGCCAGGCACCGCGCAGAGAATAGAATGGAGAATTCCAAAGCCAAACGTGTTCAATGACCTTGAACCTCGTCTCTTTTCCCGTCTCGGTCGTTGAACTTTTCGCTCTGGTTTCGAGTGGAGTACGATATCGTCGAAGCTCAAGGTCAAGTAGCCTCCAAAACCGAAGCACGCCAACTCGGCGTATGCAACTGCAAGCTTTCCGCTAAACAAACAAACAGACGTCGACGACGCTGTTGACGTCGGCGTACAAGTATATGCCTCGTTCAGAGTCGTCGAGCAAGACGCGACGTGGGAGGGTATTGCGGCTGACGCACAACAGAGGAGCTGCAGGGTGCAGTAGGCATGGTGAAGCCGAGCCTGCCAGCCAGCCCCGCCCGAGGGACTTCTGAGTCTGACTACGGGCTGCCTGCAGTTGCTTAGTTGTATGGCTACTGTAGGACATGTATTGTGACCCAGTCACGTAGTCCACCCCCGCTCGCACGTGGTCTGCATCACACGCGTGGGCACGCCACGTGACCTCCTCGCCCATGTTATGCATGCATGCATGCCCCGGACTTGCGAAACTACGCGTGAGCACAATAATAGGGGTTTCGGGAGGGCATGGCATGGGATGCCATGCCATCCCGAAACCGTCCCGTGCCCTTCCTCGGACCTCGAGCGACGTAGTTCTACTGTACTGCGATCGGGCCGGGGTGAGAGGGCGTGTCCGGAGTTGGGGTTGGAGTTCGAGTCCGAGTCCGTTCGACCTCTTGGTGGGCGTGAATAATAGTTGGCAGAAGAAAGAGATTGCACATAATTGTACACACACAACTGTTCTTTGTACTGTAGCACAAGAGGAATCGTGGAGTGTCGTCTGTCTTCTTCGGCATCGCTTGCTCGCTTGCTGGCTGTGCTGTGCTTTGCTTTGCTTGCTGGATCACAAGACGGATCCTTTTGCTATCTGACCGATGGGGAGGAAAGTAAGAATTGACCGGATTGGATTGGGTCCAGGACTAAGTTCCGAGGGGTGGGATGTGGGGTTTTTCCCCTTTTTTTTCTTTTCTTTTTTTGGTGACTATCTACTAAGTTCCAGCTCGCCCTGCAAAAAGCCCCCTAAGAGTTATATACTTTATTATATCTGAAAAGGATCGAAAGTTGAATGAGCTGCTGCCAATTCATGTATCGGCAACTACAGCAAAAGCTTTGTTAAGGTTTGGTTCAAACCAAAGCCTTGAAGATAGTTGTGACCTTTTCATTAAATTTCTTCGCATTCTTGGCTGTCAAGGAGAGCAGTTCAACTGCCTGTATAATTTCTTTCGGTGCTTTCTTCAAGGTGGCTTGAGATTTTGTCTCACAGCGTTTTCCCTCCTCCTTTGGCAGACGCAGGAGGCAATGATGTACAATCTTTGAGTATCTATGGGAGTGAAAGCTTCCCAGACACACCAGAGTGAAAGATAAAAAATGAACCTGCCCTGCCCTGCCCCAGCCATTCATAAATTGTCTACTAGTTCTGGAAGTCTTAAGATTGTAAGGTTGAATTCATTCAATTCAATTTAAACGTTTGGAGATGATTGTGACCTTTTCATTAATTTCTCCCACTCTTGCTATCAAGGTTACAGTTGAACAACCAGGCCAAAATGATCTACTTCACAAGGTGCCACCAAGGTCCGTAGAGATTTGCTCTTTCCACCTTCCCTCCTCCTCCTGTTTGTGAGCCCAACCCCTTCCGAACCCAACCCACCTGCTTATCTCCTGGGAATCTATCCATCAGGCAGGCCAGGCGAGAAGATCGGTCTGATGCGGATCCATGACGATCGAGTGATTGAGTTAGCGTGGATGACGAGTGAAGGACTACATGTGCAGTTAGAGGTTACAACGCTCATCGTTGCCCGTATTCTCATGGATTCAAATCTCCCACATTATTACATCCAGCATCCATCCCAAGTGGAATCATGTCCACTGTTATTGACTGCAACTTTTGAATCCTCAATGCTCACACCGAGAGACAGACAGACAGGCAGATGCAGGCAGGCAGACAGACAGACACAGAAGGAGAGAGAGAGAGAGAGAGACTGCCATTTTGGCCCTCTAAGGCTCTCCTGCTGATCTAATTGGCTAATTGCGCACATGCAACTGCAAGTCCTTTCCTGCTTAAGGTCAAATCACCACCAAACAGAATCGCCATTGCGATAGGAATCGGATTTCTCTTCTTTGGCCAAGCATGCTACTGTGTCTAGCTTGCTGTGGCTGCTTATGTAGGTCCGTCCGTCGGACTATCTGTCTCTGAGAACATGATCGAGCAAAGTCAGAAGTGACTTTCCAATTTAGCCACCACATCCTTTTTGCTACATTACTTGTTCTCTTTCCAATTTAGCCTATTTCACAAGTCTAGTCGACTCTATATGGCCAACTAAGTACACGGACATAGCTCCTTTCCTCGCCCTCCTCCCACCATAGCCTTTCCCTTCCTTGCTTCCGCATGCCTGCTTGCCTTTTTATGACAGAGCCAAACGTGGACTTCGATTTGGCAAGAAGACTACTGAGCGCTTTTCTAGCGCTTGCCACGCTTCTCTTTTCCAAAATCTCATTGCATGGTGATAAGATGATGGGGAACGTTCATCTCACAAACTCTTAAAGAGACGATCGACCATATTATTTCATTCTTTCAATAAAATACTCGCTCAGTTCCATCCCCACATCTCATCAAATCGAACCGATTACTCAACTCCACTGGACTGTTGGGACAAGAAAGAGGGCAAGCATAGTTGCCTCCAACACTGTTGATGTCATGCTTCTACGATAATGCTTGTATCGAACACAATGTTGCACACTCCCCCTTTGTATACCCTTTAGATTTATGTTCATGCTTCACTTTTGATTGTGGAAGCTTGTGGGCCCTCTCTCTCCCAACATATTCAAGCCCTTCTCTTTTCTCTGTTTTAGGTTACATACGTGGGTTTTGCATGTCCGGAAATTTACAATCTAATATGCATCCCTTTTTTTCCTTCCATCGAACGAGAGTGGACTTTTTAACCACATGGACCCCCTCACACACTCACGAGACCCTTACTCCGAACGCCTCAGAGTGCACCAGCTCATTCCCTGACATGGGACAAGCATACATTAGATTTTACCTCATCATTCTTCCTCATGCCTTCCTGTTTTCACAAAACAATTGACAGAATCTTCAACATGGGCTCCGATTGCTTTTTGAGGCACCGCAATTGCATGTGAGGGAGGCTGGTGTAGCATGAGTCAAGCAAGATCCGTATGAGCAGCCCATTATGTGAAGAAAGTCGTTCAACCTGAGCGACGTTGACAATCCACCTTCTCCCATGTGCAGGGCATGATCTTTTGAGTTTGTTTGCACACATAATTCACCTATGCACTTGGTGGACTTGGCGCTCTCAACAAATGTTAACCCCATTGCATGCCCCAGAGTGTTATTTATATTCAGTATTGTATGATTAATAGCATTAGCAGCATATAATTCGTGCCTCAAGATTCCATAGCTTTTAAAGAGTTTGTCTGCCAAATTTATACCCTGTGAATCACAGTATTCTGCACATTGGAAAATATTCGCAAGCACATGTGTTCTGGACACAAACAGCTCTTCGGATGCAACTCGGACATCAAGATACAGAGGTGCGGTGATGAAGAATCTGAGCTGTTAAATTCTCAAAAGAGGTTCGAGTTTATTGATGTGTGAGGTTTTTGAATTCATGTTGTCATTATCATGGATGTTTCAAACGGCAGAAAACGTTACATTCTCAAGGGTCCAAAGTTAGGCCTGTAAATGCAGCTCATTAAACTAATTATGAAAATATGATCCACTGGCGGAATAACTGCGACTGTCTTTCCAAAGGTGTGTTCTCCACTGAATCGACTAATGCTTTTCAAATTTTGTCTCGCGTGCTCATGAACAGGCAATTGCAAGTACTAATTTCTCATATAAGAAGCAGATGAAAATACAATCCCACAACACAAATCAAACACAACTGCTACACGTACCAAAAGCATAACCAGTGCTTAAACAGAGAAGTTTCAAGTCCAGCATTTAATGATTCTTATAATAATATTTTTATAATCAGAACATGGTTATCTTGTAATCAGCGGTAACATGTTTATATGAGTTGTTTCTTTATGAGATGTTGCTTAATCATATTAACAGACGTCTATAAAGCTGTAACTGGGATTTCAGAACTAACTATGTTGTCTTCATTGAAAATGACTAAAACTGTATTGATAATATAACTTTAGAAACCAGAAGAAAATATCAAAAATATATATAATTATAGCGAAGTTTCTATCAGTAAAAGTTTGATCTATTCAGTACGAACTCTTAAGATAACTCTCCGTCCTTCAACTAAGTCTCTTTCCTGGTCCCATATTATTAAGCATTGTAAAAAATCCAAAATAAAATATTATCACATGGTACACAATACTTGACAGCAACTTTAAAAAATGTTAATGAGATCTTTATAATACGAATCAAAGCAGACATAATTTTAGAGAAATCTTATCAAATCTCCATGTATGTATTACCTACATATATTCCTTTGACTATCCGTCATTTTACACTAATATCAGTTTTGATCCCATAAAACATGAATTGTTTAATTTTTTAAATATTTTTTAACTTCAAAAACCCAAAAAAATCAAAAAATCATTTTTTAGTAATTATTTTTAGATTCTGAATAACGAAACATCATAGCAAATTGAACACATGTTACAAAAATGGTGCCAAAATGTTCAATGATATAAATGTTCACACCGGTTTGGACATAAAATTGCATGAAAATAGCTTATAATCCGTTTATTTTCTTCAATGCACTATTCAAGGAAAAACTTAAAGTTCCAAAACTCTAATTTTTAAAACAATAGTGGTTTTTCTAATCAGATAGACAAGTTGTGTTATTTTCTGCAAGTTAATAGAATCCATTCATTTTTTGTTAATG
The DNA here is from genome assembly GCA_037833965.1 of Marchantia polymorpha subsp. ruderalis. NCBI lineage: Eukaryota > Viridiplantae > Streptophyta > Marchantiopsida > Marchantiales > Marchantiaceae > Marchantia > Marchantia polymorpha. Next base: position 744,498 of record AP031351.1, read on the forward strand.
TTATAATTTTAGAAAACATACCTTTGACCTGGACTAGAAGATTAAATTCTTTGAATTAAAATCAAGTATCAAACTTATGAAAATATAAATATTAACTAAAGACATATTGATAAATGGAAAATTGTGATTTTTTGAGAGTTTCAAAAGAAACCTGATTAAATATTTTATTTATTTATTTATTTATTTATTTTGATGCATTATAATTTTTCAGACTATAAAAAATTATTAGTTTGTGTTCATTTTGATTTAATTTGTTGTAAATATTGGAAATTGAAAAATAATTTGTATGAGAATAATCTAAATGTTGGATTCACACTAATAATTATGACTCCAAAAGTGTCAAATCTCAACAAATCTCTGAAAGTATATGAAGGTATGATGATGCTCTTTTAACTTTTTTATTTAAAATATTTTTTTATAACAAAATCACACATTAAATTTCATGAAGGTTGTAGAATAAAAAAAATCACTATTAAAAAACGAAAACTTTATATACATACATTCTAAAATTTCTACATCGTATATAATATTCAAAGAAATATAATCAGATACAAAATAAATGATCAGAACAGAAATTCAACACCAACTGCGGCAAATCTTTATGTTAGTACAGATTTGTCCGATGATCGAGTTCTATGAAACATATTCATTTGATCAACATTGAACTATCATTTACAAACTGGTATCGAGTTATTTAATAATAGTTGAAGAATGAATAACACATTAAAAAATAACTGTGATCAGTTATTTTCAGTTATTACATATATTTTATTCAATGTGATCAAATTTAATGACAATGATGTTCTTGATAAGGAAAGCCATTATTCCTTTCGGATATCTCATTGAAATCCATTTATAATATATATATAAATTATATATATATATATATATATATATATATATTTCTGTCTTTCTGGTGCTAAATGTAAATTTGGATATAAAATGTTATTCAATAGGAATAAAAATAGATTTACTTGATGTTGCTTTAATACTTGTGTTTACTTGATTATATGGAAGCATCATTTTTATTTTTTAACCACTATTTTACATATGATAATATAAATAAAATTATGCATATGATTAGTCATTAAAATGAATGGTGTTTGTACAATCTTTGCAACATCTAGCTGGCTACGTGTGAATTCTTGTTCTCTATACTTTCGATGCATAGTGATCGATTTTCTTAATCCAAGTGGTTCGGACTATCCCCTTAGCATATAATTATAACGGGGTTGCGTACAAAACCCCTGAAAGAATGAAAGGGTCTACCTACGCGTGTAGCCAGTTTCTGCACCAAAGAAGGCTGCACTGAGAGAGTTCGCTGAATTTCCATTGCATGTTCATTAGAGCCATGAGGTGGAATAAATAAATAAATATAGTACTTGATTTACTCAGTGTCGCAGTATGAGTAATGAGTTTGTTCTTGAGCATACATTTTGACTAAGCAGAAATTGGAATAGAAGCTACTGGAGTACGATCTTGAAGATTCTTCATGTTCTATGAAGCAATCGAGTGAATTTCAACGGCGTGAGAAAATTGAAATTATAGCTTGGACGATTTTACATACTGGGCGAATATATGTATATCATTGATAAAAATGTACATATACGGTGTCCGTGATCATCATGGCTGTCGATGATGATAGAATAATGCATAAATGATTTTTCCAAATGTCAGATATCTCCAGAAAGCACGCTAGGTAAGATCTTGGTCGTCCATCTTAAATCGGGAGAAGGGCAATATTCCACAAAATTGTGCCAGCCGTTAGATCCAAGCGTGAATTCATGGTGCATGAGAGGAGTGAAACTTTCGAGGATCGGTGAAAATATGCCTTGAGCTTGAATTCTATGAACATATTATATAAACTCCATAACTTACCTAATCATCATGAGTGTCCTAAACGATGATGAACACTGCAGCCATGATTTTCTACACAAATCATTTAGAAAAAAAGCTGTACTCGTTTATCTTTCGAACAACTGACATTAACATTTTTCATTTTTTTTCCTCGAAATGTCAACCTATGCTAAGTGGTAAAGTGGATGCCGCATACAAACCTATTGTGATGTAGAACTATGGATCACGTTTGCAAGAAGTGGCGTGCTCATCATAAGCACAAATGCTTTCATCATACGCCACTCATTTCTTCTTCAGGCTATTGCCAGAGTATCAAACGACACGCGCGCACTGAGAGGTATAAGATGTTGCATATTGAGACCATCGCAGCCAGGTCGGCTAATCTTCTCTTTTTTTACGCTGGTGTGCAACCTTTTTGTCAAACTCATGAATTCAAACCCAAGACACTCACTCTACTTTTGACATTGTGCAGCGATAGGGTCACTCATAGATGGACCTGGACAAAGTTGCTTCCCTTCGTGAAGATGGGCTGAATTTCGAAACAAATGTATAATCAATTCGAAGCCATGGATTTGTTTCGCCCCGTTGTTCTAGTTTAGTCTCGAGAATTAGTGAGACGCATTGGATGAAAATTGGTGTTTGCAGCAGGATGTTCAGAAAAAGTGTGTATAGTAAACGATGCTATGGCTGATACGAGCTCAAGCACAATGTGGATCAACAAGTCACGGGAGAATTGTGCTCGAAAAAATATTTTCTGAACCTGCGAATGGTATATCTCGGAGTAGAAAGGACTCGGAAGAGTGTCCTCGTGCCTATCAGTGAGGACATTATAAGTACAGTTGCAGGTCTCGAAACCCTACATTGAAGATCTGTGTAGGTTCCAGACTCCTCTCCTCGGTGGAGGAAACGTGCTAGACAAATTACAGGAGATGGAAGTGGGGTTTAATATATTGGAGGTGTCACTTTCGGCCTACGTAGTAAAGAACCAAGTGCAAATTCTTCTGGTTGCTTTTGTACAACGCCAAAAGTAGATGATTGGAGGGTATAGTTCAAAATGTGGCACTTTCTGCAAAAGAGAAGATTTTGAAAAGATCCAGTGGTTACATAGACCATACAAGTCTTGTCTCGAAAGAAAACTGTCGATTTCCGCTTACTTTCGTGGAGGCAAAAAGTGCCCAACGAGAAACACAATGGCCGTCGCGAGGCTGGATACTGAACCTCGAGTCCCCGGCGATTTGCATTCCGCTCTAGCAGCCTTTTGCCGATGATGTCTACTTCTAGAGGAGAAAAGCGGCCGAGGCCAAAATTTGTCAATGTCAAGCGAAATCAAGATTCAAGTTTGACGCGTGCGCTGCCCGTCTATAGTTTGGAGTTACATTTCACTTCGTAATTCGTGTATTTGTTGTTGTTGAAAGTCTTAAGTCAGGTGACAGCAAAAACGGAAGCAAGGAAGTAAGGAAAAAAGAAAGAGAGTGAAAGAGCGAAGGAACAAAACGCTCACGCACTATGGACTTTACTGCTGGTAGAGAGAATGGCCAAGATTTGGCAAGGACTTCAGGATCCAGGCGGATATGATGCATGATATTGTGAATTTAACTTTCCGGTAGTTTCAATAAAGTATGGCAATAGCAGGAGCGGACTTCCATGAAAGTGTTTGGCTATAAATAAACTTCTTTGACTTTGATATCAATCATATGTCCACTCATAAACCTCACGGCCTGAGTTGAGTTGCACGCAGCCGTGATTTGATTTGCTAGCTTGATGAACCGAAGTTGAACGCATGCCTTTGTTGTCAGCGCTCTACCGATTCAGTAATTTTTGGCCGCAGCAGCCCTCGGCCCTCACCACTTCCAGTCTTTTGTCAAACTCGACCGCCGGTTCCGTTCCCGTACTGATTCCACTGAACCTGTTGTATGTTTGAAAACGGTGCGCGGGTGGAAGAACCCAGAAGAAAGAGCTTTGCAGGTCTGGCTGGCTTGCTGGAGGGAGAGGAGACGAGGTGAGGCTGGTTGGGCTAGGACCCTAGGATGCTCTTAGGACATCATCTCAAGCTCATGATGATTGACCGCTAGCTACAATTCTGTAAAGTGGTGTGATTTTGCACACGATGATCATACAAAGGTGGCCGTGAGGCTGACTGAGGGTACATGAACGTGACGGACGATTCCATGGCATGATAGTTTGTCAAATTGCCCCGCGCAGCAGCAGCCCCCTAGCTGGAGAGATGTGTGAAATTCCCTCGTCGTAGACAGATAGTAGCAGTAATTACATTTGACACTTCCTTTTACATGAGAGACGAGGAAGCCACCTCATCACACCAGGCCAGATCTTAATAGTTTTGACGAGTTCTGTCCATGAACCATCGTTGCTTAAGCTTGCGAGGGTCCCACAGGTTCGTTTCCCCCTTCCGTCGAAACTGAAGGAACGAACGATGAACGACCATGGTCACAGGAACCCCAAAATGCGGATGGCAGACATATCGGAGATGCGCTTGAGCGAGGAGACCTTTTCCTTTCTATTATTTCTGGCAGAACCTTCGCGGGCGGGCGGGCAGCCGCTTTCTAAATTGGACATATCACAATCATCCCCCAGAAGTAAGTCAAGATTGTCAGTCAGTCAGTCAGTCACCAAGAAGAGTCTGATCTCTGGGTGTGTTGTTGTGATGATGAGCTCATTCATTCACGACATCACATTATCTCTCACCGGATGGGATGGGATTGCCCGACCTGCCCAGCCCCAATGCTCCCTTTGTCTTCCTTTAAAAGAAATCAGCTGTAATTAATACCGGTGGTAAACTATTGCTTAGATGAGGAAGTCGGATATTATAGGAGGAAGAGGGTAGCCGAGCCCTGGCCTGACCTGACCTGACCTGTAGTGTATTGCCAAAAGCTGCTGTTGGTGATCCAGAGAGCTGGTGCATGCATGCCCCAGATCGAAGCACTCGAGGCAAGGCAAGGCAAACGACTTTTTTCCTCACCTGATTTGAAACATACCTGATGGAAATTACATTTGATGAAGAACTCATGGGGGTAGAGATCTGTAAAGACCGTGGTCAGCCATTGTCCATGCTACCTATTCATCACAAGTTCTATATTCTGCTCACTTTTCACCTACCGGTACATGGCTGCCTCGCCTGCCCAGGTCGGATCGGGTAGGCTTCATATGTGGTCACAGTTCGGATCTTTCATGGACGAATGAATTAGCGAACTTGCCCATGGTTTCCTTTTCCTACCGAAAGTAATCCTTCTTTCGATTATTCCACATTTTCTGTTCGTAGGATTTACTGCTATTGAATTGACGATTTGGGAGAATTGCGCGGAAGAAGAAGCATTTGGTAGGGCCATTTGTCCATAGAGAACTTAGAATTTCTGTTGGTCGGTGGAAGGCGGACAAGTGGACCTGCCTTTCTTAGCTTTGTAGATGCAATTGATCCAATCGTTTACAGCTGTAATGATGACTGAAGCAGCTGATGAAATTACGCTACTGCTCTTGCTCAAACATTCAGCGGTGCGGTGGGCAGATTGCTTATGATTTCAGTTTCAGTTACGCTATATGCTTATCTGGAGGCCTTGTCCTTCGACTGAAGTGAAGACTCTCAGCAGCTAAGGTCAGCTCGGAGGTTGAACGTCAGAAGAAGAAATGTACTTAATTTATACAGCTCAATTCAACGTATGAGCAAGGTGTAAAGTCTGCCGAAGTGATACTTCCTCTTTGTTTGTGGTAGGATGACAAGACTGCATACTTTTCTTATCGTCACCGGCGGCTAGTGCAATTCAGGTGGCGAAGGAAGATAATGATTGGAGAAAATCCAGAGGATTAGATTCTTTAGTGTAGAGGGGGGGTGATCTTTGAAGTTTGACTACAAGTGTGTTAGCAAGGTTTGCCGTGTTAGGTTTTAGATTGCTAATGAATCGGAATTGGATCTTCTGATCCAGAATGGAAGATTAGATCCCAAAAGGCTTTTTGTCTAATGTTACGAAGAGGTGCGATGGAGTGAAGATTCAGGTACGCAGGTGACCAGGCAGCTAGGTTTTTTTACAGATATTATTACGTGTAGGAATTTGGACGTTGAGCAAATTCTAACGGAGAGAAGTTGGAAAGATCTAGACGCAAGAAGAAGAGTTCCATGATATTTCTTTCCTGTTTCGTGAATGATCTTTGTCTGTCGTTATTGCAGCGGACTGTCCCGCCCGCCACAAGATCCAGATAACGGGGGAGTGACGTCAAGATTCTGTTGGAGAGAAATGTAGGCGAATTTTTAACTTGTGTGTTTCAGTCCTACAGGATGCAACGAAAGCGTACTCAGAGACATACAGGGATGGGTCTGATGAAAAAGCTCACGAATGCCAGAATTCTGTAATTTCATTGCTTGACCACATGTATATAAGAAGATACTTGAAATAGATTCGATGTATTTTTCATATTTCCATTTTTCTTCTGCAATATCGCGCTAGAGCGAAGAGACATCAGTGGGGAAAGGCGACCTGACAAAACTATCAAAGAATACAATCCCGCCTGGGCACAGGAGATTCAGAAAGCGATATCAAATTCGCCAGGACGAAGCGAAACTGCTACAACTAGCAGATACCTCGCTTTGTAAACGCTAATTTCAATTTCACCTATTTGTACAAACTAGTTCCGCCTCAAATGTCATATCTCAATGACTGCTATTTGGGCAGCTATTCCCGTCATTGAACATAGGAATATATTGACTCTTACTACTATAGACATGGGTGTTGTAACCACTGCTTAAGCATCTCACAACAGCAGTATGGGAGCATGCAAGGGTTGGGTGACTGGGTGAGAGTGTGTGCCTCTGTCGTCGTGTACTGTCCAACTTTTCAGAGGTATGAACTGACGAGAAAGAAGGCAGGTCAACAAAAAACCAGAGCGTCATCATCGCTTTCCGATCCCCTTTAGTGTGGCCTATGCGTAGAGACTCCCATGTCAGCTCATGGGAAGCTCCACGATTAAATTTTTACTTCAATGCAACATCTGAAGGATTTGAATGAGTGCCCCAAAGGCACCCATTTATATCAACACCAAATCCGGATCACTCCGAGTTGCCCACTTCTCCGTCTACCACCACGTCCTGGAACGTGTTCTCCAGAGCCTGCACAGACATAGAGCACGAAGACCACGATGAGTGCAAAGGCAGCAAGCCTAGCCCTGGCCCAGAACTACCTGTGATGATGCTTCCCAATGAAAACGGGTCAGACAGACAGACAGACAACCGGTCGTCAGCTGAGTACAATGCAAAAGTCTTTTTCCCGGCCCATGTTTCGTTCGTGACACGTCCAGAGCTGTTAACATCGATCATCGCTTCTGTATTCAAGGTGCGACTACGGACTGCCATTAGAGTAGGGTGCATTGGATTTCTTCTCTGGGTTTTCAATCCCTAAAGGTTTAAAAAGCTCGAATCTTCACGCAGTGGGGCGGGCGTGCGCGTGAATGTTCACCACTAACCTTCGGTGGCACCACTGGAGCCAGCGTTCGTGCAGGTCTCCTGTTTCGCGCGAGCAACCCTTTAGAGATGGGCGATACCATAGCATCTGTCGGGCTCTTGTACCTGCAGGCAAGCGATTATGGTAGTTAGAACTTTGACGTGTCCAGAGGGACGTAATGGTACATGCAGAAGCATCAACAGCGGCACAAATTGGATCCAGCTTTTACCGGTTGGGCACATGAGGAACACCATCCTCATCCTCATCCTATACGGCAAACCTAGTCGTCTGTTCGTCTGGCCTCATACTCCTGGTTTGTCCATAACGTAAGAAACAGGTTCAAGGCTGATGTTCCCAATGGATGGAGAGGCTACGGGGTCGATGATAATGGGCAGATCAAAGGTATAGTGGACCCAAAAGAAAATACTGGCTAGATTCCGTAAGAAAGAAATGGATGATGGATTCATATAGTCATATGAGAGAGAGAGAGAGAGAGAGAGAGAGAGAGAGAGAGAGAGAGAGAGAGAGAGAAGAGAGAGAGAGAGAGAGAGAATGTTCGCTTGCTCGTCAACGGACTTGAGGAATACTTTCCAATATTTTGTCTCTGTATTATAGTACTGGAAATTTAGGGGCAGGGGCCTGACTGCAGAGAACTGGGATGAAGGGAAGGGAAGGCAAGGAGGGGCGAGGGGTCGCCCAAGAACGATCAGATTCACACAAGCATTTGGCCCTACAGAAGTGGACTTTGCGATGCTGCAGCATTGCAAAAGGGGCCTCTTTCTTACCTTTCTGGGTACCCGAAGAGTTTCTTGGGCGGTACTTTGATGTGGGGGGGAATCATCCTCTTGCCCTCTTCCCTGTTGCGCTCCTTGAATGGCATTTCCTTGGGAGCAGCTACCGCCTTCACTGGCATTGCTTTGGAAGCCATCTCCATCCTGCGAGGAACGTTCTCCGTCTCGCTGAGCTTCAAGTCCAACTCTCGAAGAGGCAACATCGTTCTGACCAGAGGTGGCTTGGACACAGTCTCCGACTGATTGGGACGTAGTAGGCCTTCTTCGGCTTCGGCTGTCTCCGATGAGTGTGTCATGACCGTAACGTTCGGTGTTCGGCACATTAGCTCTTTAGCCTCACTGTCCAGATTGCAGGGAGTGTTTCCCACTTCGCACATCACCATTCCCAGCATGACCGGTCGAGCTGATTCCATGATAGACGGGACGATCTCCATCCTGAGTGCAAGGCGCTGTTAATCCTCAGAAAGACCCAACCACCCAACCACCCTGCGACGATTCTCTTCGAGGCGAAGCTCAATTCCACGCTTGCCCTCTCGCTTGCTTGCGGCTTGCACTTCGGGTGGAAGTTATCATACTCGAGGTCTGCCTTGCCGGTGAGGTCGATTCGCAACTGCTAGAAGATCGATCGAGCGACCGACCCAGCTCACTCACTCACAGTCTCTCGCTTGAGCTCGACGGACTTCGCTGCACTCTTCAAACTAAACCTTTCGAACTGTATCCCGGCTGCGTAACGGAACTACAAGCTCACTGAATTTGCTCCACTGTGCTCCGAGGAGATTCAATTCTGATGCACTGGCCCGAGTGAGCCGGACAGTGGATAGAAGATGAGGCGAAGGTGCGGGGGGGTCTTGAGCACCAACAGGAGGAAGTCCAGCTGCGAAATGGGCATTGCGCATCGCTCGAAGCAGGCAGACTGGAGAAGAGCGGCGCAGAGGAGGAGAGATCCGATCGGAAGTGAACGTTGAAACTCGTCGTTCCAACGGTAAAGAATCTGTCCTTTCTCCGGGAGCAGGACAGATTCTTTGGCTCGGACTCGCTCGGGACAATCATTTGCATTTCTTGGGTCGCTGGATCGCGAAGGTGTACCGGGTTCTTCGTCCTGACCGACCTGATTCAGCTGACGGCAACAAACTGCCGTCCGTCTCAGCCGAGGCCCACGAGTCATACCTGGAGTTCTTCGTCCTCGTTCGCTCGTTGCCTCGGGTGTCTGCTCTCCTCCGGCTCAGAGTTGACAGTTCGCGACTCTGAGGTTCAAGAGACCGTTGCCTCTCTCGTCCACCCTCCCGCTTACTTTGTCCTGTTCTTGCCTCAACGGTCATGACATTCATATCATACGGAGAATTCCATCCATGTCATGGTGTCAGAACCTCGGGGGTCTTCTACGGCATCCATCCAGTCAGCCGTGGAGACCATTTACGCCGTTATCTGCTCGGAACAACTTTTCACATCTCGAGGTAGCACGTCAATAAAGTAATATAACCACTGCGGTGAGTGATGCAATGATTTTATATTTCCTTCACTTGCCCTTCTTCATGTCGGTAATGATCGATTCCAAGTTCAAAAATCACCTGCGGCATAACATACAATATCTGCATCATCAGTTCTTCGACTTTTCAAACTTGAATGCGTAATGTTTTTGGGAGAAAAGTCTGGAAAAGCCAAATTTGAAAAGAAGACTGCGTAATAGATTTACTTTCTAAACAGTAAAAAGAAGTGACCTCATTATTTAGTCAAAACCATATTCACTGAGTTGAAAATACATATTCTCATTACTTTTGAAGCAGTTATTGCTCAATATTTCAATGTTTGAACTTCTCCCACATCTCTCTTCGGCAGCTTATAATTAAAAAAAAATAATTAAAAGTAAGAATTACTAACATTGAATTGTACATCTCTTATGGACTAACAACTTCAATCCAAAGTAGGCATATTCAGAATCGAAATTTGATCGATAAGTATTGAGAATTGATCCTTAACAATAAAGTTATAAAGCTTGAATATCAATAAGAATATCAATTCACCTTTCAAGAATATTTAAAAATCAAGAGATAGATATAAATGAATTTCTCATACAAAGAACAACAAGAAAAATTATAAATCTACAGAGAAATAATTTATTCTATCAATGAAATATAAATCTTTTGTTGAATACATTATGTTTGATCTATTTTTATCCATAACACTGGTTAAAAAGACTTGATCTTGACATCAAGAATTCATAAGAGTAAGAAAAAACGTCAAAATTACCCCATCAATTATCAATAAATTCTTCATCACATGAGGATTTTTTATTATAATTCTTGATAAATCATTATTTTTTTCCTGTGATTATAATATATATATGTACAAAATAAAAAATAAAATAAATGATGTAATATATCTATAAATAATGCTTTAATACATTTCTTCTATATGGACTATTCGAAGTTTTGAACAAGATTATTGAAAATAAATTGCAAGTTAGTACAAAATTTAATAATATACTATACACCAGTCTCAAAATCTCAATTTTCCAGTCAAATGATTTTTGATCAGACTGATTTATTTATTTATTAAAGAATATATTTTTTTAAAAAATCTGTCTTTTTTTCATATATTAGTTTTGAACTTCATACTTCAAACATTTATATAAAAAAAAATTCAATAGCAAAGCAAATTTTTCAAGCAAATTAAAAAAATTAATTATTACTAATTTTCCAGTTCAAACAACATTTGAAAGATGTTTAGATCTATAATAAATAGAAATTTATTAATAAGAAGAAGATTGAAGAAGACTCCCAGAAAACATATGTTGTAATTTCGACCATAATCTTTTACATGAAAGAGCTCTTGAACAGCACTGAGCAAAAAAATAATTTATTGTAAATATAATCAAAATGAATTATCAATGTACATTGGTACTAAAATTCCATATTTTAAAATTTAGGATTCCTACAAGTTATTTTTCAGTTTGTTGATACGGGTATTGCTGTTTTCAATATAGTTATTGAAGATAATGTTTATTTGTCATAAAAAATATATTCATATCTAGAATTCCAATTTCTCATTTTTAAATATTCATAGATTTCTATTGTGAATGATATTATCATTTGTATTAACCTTAAATATAAATTTCAGATTAAAATTTTTCCAAGTAATGATCAATATGACTATAATTTGTATGTTATATGTTGCTAGAAATCTATGGCTGAAAATTTTTTTAATCTACATATCTCGATATATTTTCTGAATTTCGACTCTTCCTCTGACTAAAATATTAAGTGATAATTAAGTAATCTTTTATCAAAATCAGAAATGATAGTATATTTTGATCAATATATTCTGACCATGTGTTGAGAAGTCTACTTCCTCCAGGACCAAGGGCTGCTCATTTCGCATTGTCTAATACAGTTTTCTCTCTGCACACGAGTTTTTCCCTCACCGGCCCGTTGCAACCTCATTCGCATGGAGGTCGCTAGTGACTTCCTCACAGTGATCATCACCGGAAGGGGAAGGGAGAAGGTGCTGATTAGTTATTTTGTGTCTCCCTCTGGCTTTACTATGTTTTGTGAGACTGTTGCGATGTATATGTTATCTCAATTCATTCATTTTATTAAATTATGTAATCTCATATATATATATATATATATCATAGAATGATAATATTAGTATTATTCTATTAATATATTGTAAAAGTTATATGAGATACCCTCATACAAATAAATATTTTCAAATATTTTTCTCATTTGATACAAATTATTCACATCAACATTGATGTAATAATATCAAGAAGATTATGACTTATGTAGTAGATATCTTAATAGATGTATATTTAGGTGTAGAATCAAACACACTCATTACAGCCAATCGCCGAGTGAGTGTTGATTGCATTGGATGTGATTACATTGCAGCATGGAAGATAGCGTTGTGAGCAGATTTGCGATTTAGGGGAGGAGTTTGGATTATGCTCCTAAATAATCAGCTTGTGAAGCAGTGAATTAGAAGATTTAAGCTATGGCGGAGAATGATTAGAGCAAGAACCTAGACTTACAGTAGGTTTGGCTTGATATTAATCTGATCTTTTATTGACATCCGCCATGGCTTCGCGGTAGTTTTGAAAGTAGAATAAATTGATTGGGATAAACTTGTGTTGGTCAATGTAAGTCTTTGTATTCTGAAGTTGGATTTGATAACAGTGTATGTTGTGATACAATTTATTTGTGTCCTACAAAACAAACGTATGGAATTTTCAAGATATATTTATAGTGGCCGAGAATAAACCCTTTAAAAAAATGGGTGAAAATGTGTAAATTACATGTCATTATTTTAAGGCATCCAAACTCAAATGAATATTATGCAATATTCAAGTAAATTCTGTTTTTAGATATATTATAATACATGATATAATAATTTATATCTCATTTTTAGCATAAATTTTAACAAGATATTATTCTTACTGAATATGAATATTGTGAAGGATGTTGTTAAAAGATTACAAAAATAAAACGCATGAAAAAAGAAAAAAAAATTGTTATCTTTCACCAGAATAAGGTCTAAAAAATTCAATTTAAAATTTTACATGATATTCGCGCATCACAATTGAAAGTTTGAATGCTTCAAGATGTTGTGAATCAAAATTCAATGAAATTGTTTCACACATCCATAATCATATGTCTAGAATTTTGGGGTTTTAGGATGAAACGAATGACAATGATCAAGGTAGAGATCGATAGTGAGAATATTCAACAAATTTAAATCTGTTATAAATTAAGACAATTTGGAAACAAATCAAGTCTTGCTTGACATTCAGATATGTCCCTTAATATTATCTAAACCTCATTGGCTTCACATCTCATCAGCCATGATGCATTATAAACCTAGGGGTTTCTGTCCCGCGCGCAAATAGCATGAGATTTAAAACAACTTTAATTCTACCAGATCGGTGAACATAGCTTTACAGGCTAATATATTCTTGAAAATTTAAAAGCACGACACTTCCGACCCAATCTGTCAACGTTCAGCATACTTACTATACTTGAAGCCTTTTCCATGTAGAGCTAGCAGCTATTCTGACAGGTCACCTCACACTCTACCCACTCTACCCGATATTGAATTAGGCCGAACTTTAAGTTCCCTCCAACGACTAGGTTGGCGACTGCTTGTAGCAGCTGGGTAGATTCCTCTACGATGTGTAATATACATTGAATTTAGCTTTAAGCGGATAATCAAATGTGGCTTCGCTAGTTTCCTAAAATTTTGGAGCAGATTTTTGAAGTCGACGTGTCATATGAGTAGCTTCACAGTAAATTCACGTCCTTCAGATATTTGTACTTCAAGGATCATGCCGTAGCTTTGGTTTTGAAGTGCACACTTTGGGTCAATTTAGGTTTTAGTATTCGACTTTACAGTCGCTAGGGAGGCGTGTGCAACAGAGCTTCTCCAGCAAATCGAGATATATATTTTGGGTTCGGGCGAGGTGAGGATTTACAAGACCCAAGATACTTGTGTTGACTTCAAAAGGAAGACCAAACGCTCATAAAACATCTTTCGACCACTTTGCGGAGTACACATTCCAGGGCAGTCTAGTGCATTCTGTGGTTGGTACAGAGTGAAAGACCTTGAATATGATACATCATTATGTTCCTCTTCGCACTCACACTTCGCTACAGCTTCATCGGTGCAATTAACTCAGCTGAGCTACTATATTATACCGTCCAACCAATAAGCTTCCAGACGATTGTGTCAAAACCTACCTAGACTACGCAGAAGACTTAACTTCACCAAAATCGCAGCTTAATGCCTTCTATAAGTTGACAGTAATCGCTTGCATCGGCCGCTCGTAATGTACAAATGTCACATGCCGGCAGATCACAGCTGTAACCTAAACAAAAGCAGTAGGCCAAAAACTAAACCTACGCTTAAAAGTCCTCAGAGCTACGCTCATCGAACGCAGGTATGCCACAAAATGCCCGTCACGAATTGAATTGGAAGGACGTAGCTACCGGTTCCGTTCCTGTCAAGAGTGTCGCTATAATATAGATTTGCTTCACACCATTACTTGAAGATCTCTAATCTGCCAAGAGACATACATGCTCAAATTGCTTGAGACCCATTGTGCCTCTTCATTCAGATTGAACGTAGCTTCCAGCTCGAATCTTCAGTAAGAAGATGCTCTTAGAGATGTGGCAGTAACATCCATGTGCACCAAAACATCTGATCTCAGCCGACACTACAGGGCGTTGTCATGTAAACAACGCTAAGATCAGTAACAGACAGATAGAAACGGCAATTCCACACATGGAGTTGCGTGTGGAACTAGGGTAGGATGAAACGGACTGAACTGACGGTCTTCAAACTTCTACTTGGCACTTTATGCTGGAAACGAGGGACAGCCGTCCTACAGCAGCAGGGATCTCTAGAACCCCTCGTGAGGTTGATTCTTTCTTGCCTCACGTTCAGGTTGAGGTTAAAGGGAACAATAACCTCAAAGCAAAATTTGGTTCTTAAACGAGCAAGCAACAACTTTCAGGAAAGGACGATTAACGGAAGCAACAATTTCTGCTCTTGGACGCTCAATGCTCAACACATAATTATTGAAGAATATGCTTGATGTACTAGATTCTTTGATCCCATTTGCTCTGAACATCATGTTTCATTCCTGCGAGAAGAAGCCCCGAAATCATGAGTGCATTTGAAAAGTAATCGTCTTTTCAAGTGAAATGAATCTGGAACTCCACAGGGTGCCTTTATCACTGCAGTTACAACTTTCTTTGTACTCTATTCGAACGGAGATAGGTGCAAACAGGAGTAATCTTACATACCAATCACCACCTGTTTTCACGCTACAGAAGTGATGTAAGCTGAGAGCAAATACTCGGGTCTAGTCTTACCTCATGCCAACAAAATGTCCAGCGGAGGCGTTTATCCGATCAAATTTGCTGACGTCATTCGTGTGCTATTTTTGGCAGCTTCACTACCTTACCAATAGCCACAGTCTTCCCTAAAGCCATTATCAATCTGGCATTAGTATCTGCCTCTTTCGACCAGCAAGAAATATGTAAGAAACTTACTGCGTCATTCCAAAAGCAATTGAGGAGGTCTAAGCACCTTCATCACGTAGAGTAAAGCGTCCCAATTGAGGAAAGTCTTCGAACTTTTCCACACAGATCGGTTCATTGACCTGCAAAAGCAAATGTGAAGATAATTCCTCTTTAGAGTAAGACAAATATTGCGGCTACGAAAATGTGGACACATGTGAGAACGTCTCAAGGCACCATCTGCAACCGACCGAGGCCCTGAGGTGAAGCCGCTGACATATGAACTAAAAAGACCGAACTCAAGAACATATTTTATTTGTACCTGAATCCTGACCACCACAACAGCACCACTTTTCACAAACAGAACTTTCTTCTTTTTGGGCTTCTTGGTTTTGGGATCTATTTCTTGAAGCAGCTCAATAATTTCACATTCCTCGACGACTGAATGTATGTGAAGAACAGCCTTGTAACCGGCTGTAAATATAGCCTGCCAAATATCTTTTCGAGTCAGTATTGTGCGCATCCATACGATACGGGATTGTTACATATAAAGACTTGAAACATAGATCACCACAAAAACACATGTCTAGCTTTCAAAAGACCGTACTTGTGATGATATAACAGAGCCACAATCTGTGTCCTGTCTGGAGTAGACACTAAAGCAGGTAAAAACCCATCCACACATTTCTAGAGGTATTCCCCTCGGCTGCACAGAGACCCACCCCACACTGTGTAAACCACCATGACACAAGACGAACAGCACAGCGAAGGACATTGACCACCTACTTTGTGGTCAAGAAGCTCCAAGATTTGCAGTTGGGCATCAAACTCGAGAACGACAGGGATGGTCTTACCTGCGACACAGAAAACGGTCGTTAAATTTCAACTTACCAAGATGTTCTAAGGCTGTACATGACTATCAAGCAATCAAAGTCTAATCAAGGTACTACAGCCTTTAACCGAAGAAACTCATGCTAAGCTTGAGTAAACTCGAATCACAACTTGGTGCATGCGGCAAACAGATTGCGTACTACGTTATCAACAGCAAGGGATTGACATGCAAGATGACAAAACAGCTCGGGCCCAGGTGGCACATCTTCGATGTGACATTCAAGTAATGTATGAAAGCGACCAGATGTAGAAGAAGGTATATGCATGAAATAGACCCATTCCCTTGATAGATAATCCGGGTGCCTGACGAAGATTTAAGACAAAAGACAGAAAAGACTCTCCCTTATCCTATTTCCGGGTCACATTCGGCAGTGTTTAACAAACAAGAAGAATTTCAGTATATATCTTCCATTATCCACCTGGAAAGCCGTTATCCTCCCACCGGCTTGGCAAGGGGTTAAATAAGCAGAATCTGTGTGTGGCAATGAATCAAGCGGTGTCGACTGGAGCTCCGTCACCAAGATTATACACGAGAAATTAGACAAACATGAGTAAAGTTGCTCAGATATACATACCTAAACTGGACAAGACAAACCCAGATGAAATGTCTTCCTCCTCTACTCCTGACAACCTAATCCGTAGATTTTCTCCAGGTTTCGCATAGTTTACTTCGTCATTGTCCCGATAGACAGTAACAACCTTGACTTGGGCCTGCAAAACGTGCGTGGGTGTGAGTTGCTCCTGACTCTTCAAACACTGATCAACGGTGAATATAAGGAAATTGAAGGTCACTGTAACAAAAGACGACTCCATTTTGGGTTGGCACAACCTACCTTGTTGGGCATGACTATTAAACTATCTCCTCTTCGGACGCTCCCAGACTCAATCTTCCCCATAACGACCGTTCCCATATCTTTAAACTTATCTATAAGAGGCATCCTGCAGAAGCCGCAAATCCATCCATCAGAAGTTTACTTTAGACGCACAATTAGTTACATTAGGCTGTTAAAACAGCGATCCTAACAATGACTCCAGAACTTTCACCATCAATACGAATAATTCCTTCAAAAGTAACCTGAATGGGCCATTTGGATCCCTGAGAGGCAGCTCCACGTTATCCAGGGCCTCGAACAAGCTTGGTCCATCCCACCAATTGCAAGGTGTCTTCCCCATTCTCTCCTTCATGTTCACCCCTAACAGACCAGAGATTGGAAGAAATTGCACGTCTGTACAAGAGAGGAAAGGGATAAGAGTCTCGCCAATACGCTTATTAGGAAAAAAGTGCGTTCATGTATTTAGGATATGTATTCAAACTGCAAGAGATTGAACAACAAAAACACTCTGGGAAAGAATGATGAAACAGGTCCTCCCTGAACGATCCTTACACGTTCCATACTAGATTTAGTATATCTATACTTCTTACATGCTGACCATAAGAGGTAAAGATGGATGAAGTGGTTTCCTTCAACCACAAAGTCGTAATAATCCACGTTCACCAATATACCTTTTTTGGCGTTGTAACCACATGCCTTCAAAAAGGGGAGCATTTTCTTTTCAATCTCATCGAACCTGGACAAGGGACGACAGTGAGGTCAAGAACTGTTTCTTGGTGTAAATTAAAAGACAACATCACAGGATCCTAGCCGACTGTGCCGTGCTGTTTCTTCTCAGTTGATTCATTCAATCATGCTATGACAGTTTGATCAACAATGACGTCCAAGTGACAAAGGGAAGGTTGTGACTTGCAAAGAGGAGCTGATCAGACCTCTCCTTGGCCCACTCCACAGACAAGTCGTCCATTTTGTTGACGGCCACCAATAGTTTCGATACGCCTAAAGTTTTCGCTAGCTGAGCATGTTCACGTGTCTGCCCTCCTCGTTCAAATCCAGTCTCAAACTCTCCCTTCCTAGCGGATATTACCTGGACGAGAAGTATCGAAAAATCAGGGGCGAAGAGTATATGTGAACTTGCAGTGTACACCGGCATCCGGCTCATGCGCTGAGATGAGAGGCAGATCCTAATATAATGACTTTGTTGACAACAAAACGTACACATCGGGTCGGTTTACAGAAGATAGAAAATGTAGAGAAGATATACCAACACTCCGACATCCGCCTGAGAAGCTCCCGTGATCATGTTTGGAACGTAGTTTTTGTGGCCCTGTCATGACAACATTTCACTCTTAAATCTTCTCCTTCAGACGCAGAGACATGAATAAAATGGAAAATGTGGCATATGGCAAAGTTGGTGAGCTACCACCATGTGAGGAAAGCATCATTATTTTATTTCCTTCAAGAGTATCAACTCAACAAACAAACTGCGGCAACTTGACAGCAGACGGCAAGATCAGCGACTACAATTCTTTCTACACGTGATGAGGAGAATGCTCAGGACTATTCTACGTTCGATATGGTGATGAAACTCACAGGGGCATCCAATATTGTGAATCTCGACTTCGCTGTTTCAAAGTGGGCTCTTCCAACCTCAACAGTTTTACCCTGTTTATACCCGCACGAAAAATAATCAAGAAATCAGACACAATTCGGGAGGGTTAGCTCGAACCTATCCCTTAAATTTCGTAAAGTAGCTGCAACCCTGCAACTGTGGTAGAACAATTTCTGAAAGTAAACGCGTTATATCCGTACTGGTAACAAAAGTTGCTGTAAATTATGCGTGTAGTAATTCATCTTCTTGAAAACGAAATGCTCCAAATTAGACCAATGTGATATCTCACATTCAAATTTCTTTCGAATAAACAACGAAAATGAAGATATATTCAATTTGAATCAAGGCAGTCATTCACATATCTGGATTAAGTTGTCTACATTACCTTCGCTCGCTCTTCTTCGTTGGTATCCATGATATAGGCCATGTACCTTAAACCAGATAAACATAGAACAAGCAGTCAAGGTTCACTCCGCAGTGTCAAGCTACAATTATGCACACTTCATGTGCTTGTAATCTGGTTTATAAAAAGCTGGAAGATGCCGATAAGACTCCACGATCTTCAGCTTCAAAAATGTCGTAAAAACTTACCCGTTCTAACCTCGCTCCATGGCTAAACAAGCTGAGATGCTGAAACAGCAAAAATTGACCCAATGGACAATCGAGTTTAACTAACCGATTCACTTCAAAATAAGCTTGGATGAACAAATCCTCAATCAGATGATGCTGGCCGTGCAGGCTTCACTTACCAACTCTCCCGATTCTTCTCTTTGGCCTCTCGCTCGTACTTTTGAATCGTTCTTTCATCAACCATACCGCTGAGGTAAAGGATTTGTCCACCAATGGTAGACTTTCCCGCATCTACTCGATCAAAAGTAAATGAGGTTATTGACAAAAAACGGTACAACCTTCTATCCTCGACCACTCCAGAGTCTGACAGAAAATACAGAAGTCTACAAGCAAATGTCCGGAGAACAGAAAAGAAGGACGAATAACATGCAAGGCTTCGTGCTCACCGACGTGCCCAATGAAAACGACATTCATGTGCGGCCTGGGGTCCAATTCCTGCGGAGTCTGCGGGTACTGTTTTTGGGCATGCTCTTCAAGCGAGTGTTCTCCTGCACCATGATAAGGATGAGAGTCAATACACCTCGTCGATAAGTTTGACAATCAACACGGCATTCTGAAACAAACAGGGGTGATGGACTGTAAACCCAAAGAGAATGACGGAAATGCAAACGGTTGTCACAATTGAAAAGTGGAAGAAGCTCTCCATCAATCGTCATTCAGCCAAATAACATCGAAGGAACGCTAAGATGTCCATGTCGTTGTCCAATGGCGTTGTCCAAGATGTCCATGCTCCGCAAGGATGTAGCCGCGATCTATCGGTATAAAACATTCGCATGCGGCGAGGGAAGAGCTCAACACACCTCGATCAGCATCTATCGCAGGATCCGCGGCCGTTCCCTCGGCCTCCTCAGAAGAGGAGGCATCTGCGGTGGTGTGCTGGTTTTCCGCATGAGGATTGTCACTGCCAGACTCAGGCACCAGAGCATCTCCACTAACGGGAGCGACCCCAACATCGGAGGCGCTTTGATCAGACGTACCCAAATCCAATTCAGCTAACGCACTGGCGGCAGCATCTCCTGCATCAGTTCCTGGAGACGGCGAAGAGGGCGCCGGAGGGGCGACCAAGGTAGCTGCTGGTGCAGGAGCGGGTGGTGCGACGGGAGCAGCAGCGCCTTGGGCAGCAAAACTGGTCGGTCCAGAACTACCAAACGATGGCGTGGTAGGAGAGAACACAGGTGCTGAGGGATTGAAACTGAAAGCAGGCGCGTTCGGATTGAACGTGAACTTGTGAGCAGGTTTCGGAGGTGGCTGATTGGACTGGGGCGCTGGCTCCATGTCCTCCCAGGAATCAGCGGGCTCGGCCATGACAGCGAGCGATCCTGTTAGACAACGCGACTGAGTGCGACTCTGTCGATCAGTTGTCGAGGAGCGTAGACCTCAAGAGAAGAGAATGAGAAGAGGAAAGAAAATAAGGGATTAGTATTGCTGACAAGTCAATCCAATCAGTCAATAGTGTAGTCAGTAAGGGCGAGGCAAACCCTTCGGGTTCTTCTCCGCTAAGCACCGAACCTCACTCACAACGCACGCGCAGGCTAGAGGAGGAGGAGCAGCAGCAGCAGCAACAGCAGCAAGGGACGAAGGAGAGGCAAGGGAGGGTCGCCAAGCAAGAGGGGTCCAAGAAAGAAGAGAGCCGAGGCAGAGGCAGAGCACGTAGAACGCAGGGCACACCCAACAACGCCGAAGACCGTCTTGCCCAGCCCCACGCCCGGCACTGTCCGCGTGAATTAGGGTTCGCTCTTTCTCCTTCCACACTCTCCCTTCATTCCTTCATACCATCCCCTCACATCCCCTTCCACTCTATTCTGTCCTCTACATTTACTCTTACTCGTGGAAGAACTCTCTGTCCGAAGGCTCTCTCTCTCTCTGAACCTTGGCCAGTTTCGGCCACAAACTACCAGAACTCAATCTTAGAGTTGCCAGTTGCCCGGTGAGCTGTCAGTTACGCACGACTGCTGACGTGTCAGTCAAAGGTTCCCGTCCTTCTGAGCAGGGAAGAACCACTCACCCAGTTTAGCTGCATTTGCGGAAACTAAATAAAGAAGCATTTATTTGTATTTACAATATACGAGAATCGGAAGTTGTAGCTTAGCGGCAGTTTGGAGATGTTGGAGAGCGGCAGCGTCGCTTGCTGCACTTGGCTGGGGTCTGGCGGCCAGTCCTGACTTCAGACCGCGACGGAGACAAGGGGCCGTGTCCCGTGTCCCTGACCCCGAGATCGGAGTTCGAACCGTAGAGGAGGTAGAGTGCCGGCCCCTGGCTCGAGAGCGACCATTTGCCGGTCTCAGAGTTCGAGTTCGAGCAGCATTGTTCTGCAAGGGAAAGCCGAGCAAGGCCAGCGGAAGCAGCGATGGCGTCGTCCGCGCGTGTGCGAGCGCTGCTTTGGGTCGCTGTCATGCTTCCTGTTCTGTGCGCAGCATTCTCCGAGGAAAAACCTACCGATCAACGGGTTCTGGTCTTGCTGGACGATCTGGCACTCAAGTCTTCTCACTCGATCTTTTTCAAATCGCTCACAAGTGAGTGTCTAAATGCCTCGCTTTCTGTAGCATATCATGTTTATGCAGTATGTTGAGGTCACGTGGATCCCCTACGACGTCAATGCTCACCCGATCTGCTTCTTTGAAGCTAGCTTTCCCGCTTTGATCTAATTTCGGGATGCTTTCTTCTGCTTCTTTTCTTTAATTTTCTTGAATGCAGCTGAAGTGAACTACTCGTCAGTTTTTCTCATAAACCCTTTTTTTGTCCACAAAACCCAGACAACGTCTGTTGACAGTTCACCTCAGAATTTCTCTTCTGGTGCATATGAGATTTATCCTACAAGTATATCCGCCGTTGTCATAAAGCGCTGCCCTCAATATCATATTCAAATTCGTTTTTTAAACGAACAACACGGCAGCTTATCCTGTTATAAAGCTGTTAGTATACTCTTGGGAGCGATGTTGCAATTTTGATCGCGGACTTCCGACTCCGTTAGATCAGTTTATTTTGAGTTACTCTCCGTTCCAGTGCCTGGTTCGTACGCAATCACAACTTTTTCAACTTGATTATAGTTTCCGGTCTCTCTCTCATCTTATGGCTCCCTAACAATCCACTAGCAACTGGGACTTCGACTCTCTGCTACTATCCCTTGTCGAGTTCAATGTTTTCAAACTGATAGGAAAAGGTGTAGAAATGCCACTGATTTACCTCGCCTCCATTCTAAGGGTTCCGATTAATAACATCTTTCCCGTTGGAGCTTCTCTTAAAGAAAAAGACTAAAGGGAAGCGGGGAATCATTAATTCGCACCCAGTCTGCTATTAGCTGGGCTTGAATGCTGGAAAAGCTTGTTCTAGCGTATAATTTGACTCCGATTGTCTGTCTTCCCAGCTGAGTGGACGTAATTGACCCGAACATGCGGAACATGACGCAAAAGGATTGGATGAGACAGGGATGTCCTCAGATTGTTGTAGAAAGTTTATGACTGTTAGAAGTGTATAAAGAACTCGGTATGGTAAATGAAACTGTGCTTGCAAAATGAGATTTCGATCTAAGCTAGAACCGTCGAATGCAGGTCGGGGATACGAATTGGACTTTAAATTAGCAGATGATTCGAAGTTGGCTCTGCAAAGATACGGAGAATACTTGTATGACGCGCTCATCCTTTTTGCTCCGTCTGTAGAAGGTATGCTGCTTCACGTTAGAAGGTGCAATATTGTGCAGCTTTTGAGGATATCAAGGAAACCCTTGATCTTAGGGCTTAAACTGTCGTGGACGCTTCATGCTTGGGAGTTGAATCTGATACAGTTCAAGCGTTCAAGCTGTCTTTAGTCTGGAAGTTTGTCTTGCAAGTGAATTTCTCTAACCTGTAACCCAAGTGATATATTCTGCTCCTCTGAAGCGGTGGAAGTACATGGTCGCTGGACTGATTGATGAGAGCCACGTGGAAGTACAGGTCAACTGGGAGGCAACTTGGATGTAGCTGCGATTTTGGACTTCGTGGACTCTGGCCATGACCTGATCCTGGCTGCAGATGCCCACACTTCTGATGTCATAAGAGACATCGCAACAGAATGTGGTGTTGACTTTGATGAGGTGGGTTACTAAAACATTTTTGCTTCATTCTACAAGCCCGTTCCATGGCGCATGGGGACGTCGTTTATTCATTAGCCAATTCAGCTCCTGTCCTTTCATCACGGCTTTTCCCTGTTTTCTTATCTGCTTCACAGCATCGGTTATTTGCCTCTGTTTTTCTTTATAGGCCCTCATGATAATTTTTTTACTTGCAATGGGCTCTTATGCCGCCTTTGGAATGTGAAGAGTTGTTTGACCATATGATTCTGTTGGTTGCTAAGAAGTGTAAAGCTTCATATTTCAAACCTGATTGAAGTCTCCGAATACACGCAGGATACGGAGGCTGTGGTTGTCGATCACATAAATTTTGCTGTGCAGAGTGAAAGCGATCACTCTCTTATCGTCGGTGACAAGTTGATCGATGCCGACGTCATTTTGGGGAAGGATGGTATCAAGGTACGAACTGAACTCCCCTGCGAGCCACATTCTGACATGAGGACTTGGTTTGCACATGATCTGATTGACTGGAGTGCTGATCCATGGTTTATTGTGCAGGGTCCTGTCCTCTTCCGTGGTATCGCTCACTCTGTTAATGCTGCCAGCGACCTTGTGAGCATTTCAGTTTTTTGACTTCAATTCCAAGTATTTTTTTGAAAGTCTCGGGTTCATTTTATCTAGAAACTTTAACCTCTGCCCATGCAACATGTTGAGAGCTATGCTTACATGAACATCCTGTTCATCTGCTCATGTTGTTCCCTTCAGGTTGTCACAGTTTTGTCAGCATCGCCTTCTGCCTTCTCTGCCACCCCGAATGCTGTGATGACAGCTCCCCCAGCTCTCACCGGCACTTCCATATCACTTGTCTCTGTTGTTCAGGTGCGTCGATATATATTTGTCCATGATAGGGTAGACCTGCGCATAGGGAGGGTGGAAGTTAGGTCATGGTTCACACAAATTTGACACTTTCTCATAACTGTTTTCATATGTTTGTTGACGTGATGAAGATCTTGTCGTAAGTATAAAGTTTTTACTTCAATTTTTTTCCTAATATTGAACTTTGGTTTTGTGCAGGCTAGGAATAATGCTCGTATTTTAATTTCGGGCTCGCTGGACTTATTCAGCGACAAGTAAAGCTCTGAACTAGCTCGGTGTCATGTTTCAATTGCTAGGTGGTTGCGAAGGGGCTACATTTTGGAGTTGTATTCATGTAACTGTTGATCGCTGAGTAGTCAGTATAAATGAATCTGCTACTCAATGTTCATGGCCTTATTGTCAAAGCGTTGCTGCTAAGAAGCATACGTTTTAATCCCAAACTTTGACATGCAGGTTTTTTAAATCCCCCGTACAGAAATTCGGCAGTTCTTCGAAGTACGTTTTCCTTCTGGTGACCCTAAACCTTAAACCCTAAACCCTGAACCCTGCCTGGGTTTCACGTATCTCTATGCCTAAAAAGAGCCGAGTTAAAAGTATGGAGACATAAATACTGCACGGAGAGAAATTTTTCCTGCATGCCTACCCACTTCACTCTCTTGTCCATGTGTTCCTCACTGCCTTCGTGAACTTATTTTATGGTTTTTGTTCACACTCTTTCATTATCAATGATTTGAAGTTTACGTCCTGCTCAATGATGTTAGTACAGATCAATTCTCATATTCAGGGTCTTTTACAATTCAAGTCTGGGATGATCTACATAATTGTTCTTGTTTAAATGAATGCTAAAAGTTAGAAACACTCATATGTGAAGAATAAGCAAGCAATTCAAAGCTATACATTTGATTCAGCACCTCCGTGTGAAGCAGGTCTGCTTCTGGAAATGAGCAGTTGGCGCTGGAGTTGAGCAAGTGGACTTTCCATGAACGCGGACATTTGAAGGTGGATTTGTCTAAATATTTTTACAATTACCATCTATGTGTTTCTTAAAGCAGGTGCCGTGCGTCATTTAGCGTCGTTTCTTGATTCGTATTGGCTTTGCGCCTGGATGTCCACTAAGATGAAATTTTTCTCACAGGCTGTGAATGTTCATCACCAAAAGGTTGGAGAGAAAGATGAACCAGCGATGTACAGAATTACTGACCAGTTGGTGAGTCCCTGGGTCTCCCAAGCCTGCCACTTTGTTTCAATTACTCCTGGATATATCTGAAGTTCAAGTTACGCACCGGGCAGCTCTCGGCCACTATCAGACCAAGATGGGTAGGAGTGATTGTAGTCTGGCTGACACTTGGAAGTTCCGAACTTCCTTTACCTATATCATTCTCCTTATTTCCCGTTGTCTTCCTATCTTCTTTGGCGTCGTCCTTGCGTCTATGGTCTGCAAGGTATGACGAGCCGATGTGAACAAGAACCGTTAACTTTTCTCAATATCCTCTTGAGCCTCGCCATGCTTTGCCGACCGCTGGGCCCTATCTCCGCGTAATGCGATATCATAGGTTCTCTCTTTCGAGTTTTCAAAGCACCCAGGGTCATCGTCGTCACGTAGTTTACCACGGGTGTCAAGTTAGACGTCGGTCATGGCAACGCTGCACCATTTGGCCCTCGGGGTCATCCATGCGTCTCCTCTGTCTTCAGTATGTGGACGTAGACCGCTAAACGCATGAGGAATAAACAGTTTTCGGTGATTTCTGCGCTCGTAATATTTCACCAGAGTGCTCCACCAGATATATGTGGTTCGCTTCCATTTTTGCAGTACATTTCAGGTTCCTACGAAAACTCTCACTGATAGTTATACAAATACAGGAGTATTCTGTGGAAATTCACGAATGGACTGGGAAAGAATGGAGGCCGTATCAAGCTGATGATGTTCAAGTTCAGTTTTACATGATGAGTCCCTATGTCTTGAAGACAATGGACCACAACGGAAAGGTATGCTTATTTGAACAGGAAATTTGGTTTCGAAGCTTATGAAAACAACTAATCTAGGGAAGCAGTTACCTTGTGGTCTTTTCATCAAAGCATCAAAGCTTGCATACGCATACGTAACCTAGCAGGTTCAAAGTTTTGAGTAGGGCAAGTTTTTTCAAGACACAGACGACCGTGAAAGAAAAGTTCTAGAGCAGAAAGCTATTGCATGGGTGGACATTATAAGAGTCAAGCAATGAATTCCCAGGTTTGGAAAGAGTCCCTTATTACTTTCTCACTTCATGAACTCGAACTGTGCAGGGTCTGTACCACACATCCTTCCAAGTGCCAGATGTGTATGGTGTTTTTCAGTTCAAGGTGGAATACAAGAAGCTTGGCTACACAAGCCTTACCTTAAGCAAGCAGATTCCTGTTAGGCCTTTCCGCCACAACGAGTACGAAAGGTTCATCAAAGCAGCCTACCCGTATTACGGGGGAGCGTTCTCCATGGTAAGAAATTGTGTCCCTGACTTGGTTCATCTTTAACTTTAATAACTATTTTATCTTTTGAGCGCGGAGTGCTACCATTTTCATGAGCTCCCAAGATGCAGGCTTGCGCCATTCCTTCGTACTGATTTTGTTCAAACTGGTATATGTACTTTGCACTGTCTGCAGATGACTGGCTTCTTCGTATTTGGGATTGTTTTTCTCTATCACAAATGAGCCAGCTCAACAAGACGTCAAGACTCCACCTTTTTGTCCTGCGGCTTTTTTGGCAGTCTTCTTAGTGTACGGAATCCTGACAGTTGAAGACGGGCTGAAGAGAGTATGGGGGCTCATAGCCTTCATGCGATCAACCTGCTGCGATATCCTCTCAAGAACCGTTGAGACCCTAGAGTTGACACTAGAGCATCGAGGTGAGCGTGTCGACAGAAGGAGATATTACCCGTTTGATCGAGGTTAATACAGCGAACTGCACATCGGAAGTAGTCAGGAACTAAAGTGAGTTTGTTAACCAATCTTTCTAATACATTATGTACGTATGGTCCATTGCCCATCAATCAATCCAAAAGCAATTTTTTGCTTTCTGTGCTTTGAGATTATTCGAGTTTATTTTATGAACACCCAGATGCAAACTTGCATATGAATATGAATCCTTATGATATATACCTTGAGTTATGCAGGGCCAGCTTATCACTTGTCTTATTTTCAATCCTTGTCATGTCTTCTGTATACAAAACCCTCCGGTCTATTGTTGTAAATGGATTCTAAGGGATGGCCTTAGGTAGAGGCGTAGATGGTGCATGAGCCGACCGATGCGCAGCCTCTCGCCGATGTTGTGAAAGATTCTTATTATACTGGTCGAGTTGTGTTACCGCATAGGACCCATGCAACGTTCCCCAATGAATGGAACTTTGTCACCATGACTCGCCGATGTTGTTAAAGATTCTTATTATACTGGCCGAGTTGTGTTACCGCATAGGACCCATGCAACGTTCCCCAATGAATGGAACTTTGTCACCATGACATAGACGGGAACGGCTTATTGCCCTGTACTACACGGCGAAATAGAACCACAGTTATATAGTCCAAATTTTGCTCCAATGCAGGCTGAACCTTTTGGATGATAGCTTATAAGTTCAAAGCGGGGATTCGACGTCTTGGTCACCGATTGTCAATTTGCGTTCAATCTTGGCTTCTCCTCGCATAATCGAGGGTAGGGTATAAAACATACTATCTCGCCATGCTACGAGAATATTGGAATTGCTATGACCATTGCTTCAGCTTCACAAACGTTTCCAGTGGTGTAGCCTTTATTTCCGGACCAGAAGTATGTGGAATTTTGACTTTATTATAATTATGTCATCCATCTTTCCTCTGGACCCTCAGCAGATCTGGATCAGGGATGCCTTCTAAATCAAACCCCGCATTTGTCTTGGACTTAGTCACATCAGTAATTTTTTTCCAGTCTTAAGTTTATCAAGTACTTACTCTAATTTAGTCAACAAAACAACCTCTCTATTTTGGACTTCCGCTTATATCGGTAAATTTTTACGGGGCACCAAATATTTTCACATCCACATTTACATCAGTTTAATAGTCATTGAATATTTAAAGATGTATCTACTTCATGCTCACATGAAATTTTGTAAAACTTGTAATTTTTTCTTCAAATAATGCAATTTCATCCTAATACTTGCAAATGGTGTACAAGCTATGATACATCTGCACATTATCCACATCCACTCTGCTTATTCCTTCCAACAAGTTCGTATAAATGTGGCCATGAGAGAAAGGATTTTGCTTAAGTGATACATGAAATGTGATTTACAATCTACAGTCACATTCTAATTTGGCCAAATTGAACAAGAAAGTTATTCGTCAGAAAAAGTAATAATAAAAAGTGCACAAACTTGTCAAATACAGTGATGATATATTGACTCAATGACTTGGATTTTCTCATACCTGATTAAATATGTTGACTTTTAGTAGGATATTTGATGCTAAATTGATTGATTGGCTATGCTGATATTTACTACGCACAATATTTGAAAAAAAAAAATCTGCAACATACAGTACTATGTGTGCACAGTTATAGATGAAATCATATGTTACATATTTGCAAAATATGTAACGGCAACATTTGCTATCTTTTTCATCATACTACAATTTGTTGAAGCTACATGTTTTTCATCCTTTTACCAGAGAAATTATAAATTGATCAGAACTATAGTTTATATTTGTACCGTTAACTTTTGGTGAAACTCACATTTATGAAATAAAGATGGACAAAAATATAACTTGCAATAGTAGTCTGGATGGAGACAGTAACATCTCGATATTATCAATCCAACGCATTGAGTATTTAAAAATAATCACTATTTCATGCAAAAGAAATCAATAATAACGTCATTTTATGCATGATTAGTATACAATATACTAAAGGGAGAAATATTCATGCTTATGTTAAATTTATAATTAAATGAGTCTATGCATCTATGAATATCCACTCGATTACTTTGAAAACGTGTTGGATACAAATTATACAAGGGGCGTTTATACCTCAAAGGTTATTCATGTTAGCAAAAGCTCTATAATACCCATCACTTAATTACTATATTAGTTAAACTTTTCATTTTTCCTCTCGTTGAAGTTAAATAAAGTGAGTTCAGAAGAAAAAAAAATTGTAGAAAAGAAAATGGCATGGGCATAATTGACATGAAAGATGTAGGAATATCGATAATAAAGAAATCATAATTAGAAGCTAAAGGAGTGTTTAGTGATTTTTAAAGAAATTACATACGATAGTGGGTATGTATAGTACCACAAGTCTATACGAGAGGAATAAGTTCTCTTTAACCAAGCGTCTGTGAACCCTCTAAGGCATCGGCACTTTTAAAAACAAGTGCAATGTCGATAACGTAGATTTGTGATTGAACAGTGATCAAAGGAAGAGAAGAGGTTAGTCGGATCTCAAAGGTTGGACTACAACTTTCAGAGCTTGAAGACTCGGATTCTCGCCGGGTTTTATGAGGAGAAAGTTTTGAAGTCAAGCGAGAGAATCGGGAGATGCCGGCATCAGCGTGCGGTACTCTTCGTGGCTTCCCCCTTGTCCGGATCTGCCAAGCGAAGCGATAGGAGTGCAGGGGAAAACAATTGAATTCGACGCACAGCTCGCAGAAGCAGGCGGGCGGGCGGGCCGGCGTTCAGAGATTGCAGAGACACGGAGCTAACGATTTGCTTACAGATCTGGTGAGACAGAAAACGAACATTCGTCGGGTAGGCTGCAGGGCGGACAGCGGTTGGGTTGAGTGCAAAACGAAGCGGACGACAGAGCAGGGCAGGGCAGGACGGGGATTGACGGATGGGAAGCATTTGCCGATTATGAATGATTGATTGGGACGTGCAAAGAGCAGGGACGAAGGAGGGATATGGTGGACATTTAATATGGAGTCCGAGAAGGCTAGCACACGTAATGTGGTAATCGACTTTCTCTTGCAGGAGCACTATCACCTTACCGCCTTCGAGCTATACCATGAGCTTCTGGAAGATGGACAGGGTGCAGCTGCGACCAAGCTGCACTCATTTTTCTCTGATTCCGACACGTTCCCCTCCGAACAAATGCGAGCCTTACAAGGTGATCGAGCTCGATCTCTGCATCGTTTGTGTTAGACCGCTTTGCCCTTTAGCACTCTTTTATGGAAAACGTGCTCAAAGGAGAGAATTTAGTCCAATGTTTCTCAGTGCGAGAAAGATTCGTTCATCTGTTGATGAAATTCGGAAGCCTGCCTTTCACTAGATGATTTACTGATTCCAGTGACTGCTGAAACGCCCGATCTCGTGCGTTTGGGATCCGATTGAAACTCACTATCTTTTGACATGTCTATCTATGAAATGAGGGAGCATATAACTTATGTGATCCTCTTAGGTTGAGCTTCTCTATCAGCATAAGTAGAAGTGCGCGCGTGAAAAAAATCTCACAATAATTATTCTGTGCAATCTCACTTGATAATATCTTTTGCGCGAGCTACTTTTTACGAACATTGCCAACTTAAGAAGCGTTTCAACCAAGCAATGAAGATTTTTAAAAGCAATACCATAAGCGGCGAAACCATAAGGTATCCTGACTTGTTAGACGTTTCTCACAGGAATCGATGCTCAGCTACTCGCTGATGAAAAAGAAGCAGCCATTGAGAGGGCAGCTGTCACCGAGTATGAGCTGAGACTTGCCCGAGAAGACATTAAAAGTCTTCAGGAAAAATTGGAGAGAAATTCTGAAATTTCTGCGGTGGCATCCGGTAATGAAGTATTTTTTGCTTCGGTTTTAAAATCCTTCCAGTATTCACGATTGAAACATCTTATGTAAAAACTTCCTGGATACTATTTGACCTTTTCCCTAAAAATCGCCTGGAGAGCCTAGTCAGTAAATGCAGTACGGCTATTGGAAAGTTGTTTTCATACTTCTACTTGTTGACGATGTATAATTGTTCGCTAAGTATTTAAAGATGTACTCTTATGATGAATTGAAAATTCAACCTATGTACTGACTTCTTCTGCTTCGTTAGTAGAATCTGTTGCCCCTACAACTGAAGAGGAAGTTGCTGCTCCGTCGAAGAAAAGAAGCTGTAGAGATCTAGGTCCTCTCGGAGATGGGGATAGAACCGATTTGAATTGTGCGGTCAAGGAATACCTCGTAGCGGCAGGTTACAAGTTGACTGCGATGACATTTTACGAAGAGGTAAAGTCGATAACTGTGTTCATAGAATGAGGATTGTCTCGTTGTCATGGTTAGATTTTAAGTTTCTAGTTTGATGGTGACGGAATATTAGGATTGCTCACATTCTCATGTTGTCATTAGACTACAAAGTCCTCCGCATGAACACTACGCTCTAATACTTTTTAGTGGAGGTCTTTGTGATTTTGCTTGCCCGTTTCGTGGTTACGGTTCTACAATAATGTGTTGCCAAAAATGTAATAAGTTTACTTGTATATCTATTGCTCATACTTTTTACTCTGCTCGTGCCTACTTTGGTTTGATTACCCTCATGAGGAACTACTCCTCATGTTTCTTCGTGAGGATTCATGAAAATACTATCCACTCACATCAATAAGCTTCAGGTTGGGGATCAAGATATGAATCACTGGCGAAATCAGGCTGCACATGTTCCTGATGCGCTGCGTCGATATTATCTTTCATTTCTTGCTTCAACTGTGGATGCAGCCGAGGTAACTGTTCTTCCTACCAGCTCATTTGTTTGACGAGGATGTTTGCGGCGTTATGGTCGACTTGTCTCCATGTTTCAAATGTTTTGTTACCGCATTCCGTTGTTTTGCTTATCAGGAAAGATCATTACTCCTGTCTGAAAATGAGTCCCTTCTCAAAGACAAGGAAGCTCTTGGGGAAGAAGTGTCGTCTCTCACGAAGTCCCTGGAGAGCATCAGGAAGGAAGCCAAAGAGAAAGATAGACAGGTATAAAGCTGACTACAACTCAGTTCACATTTGTGTCGCTTTGTTTAGTGGAAGGAAACTTATATTCTTGGATTGAACACGGGGAGCTCAGAAGTTGTGTCCTCAGTCAGCAAGAAAGGCGTAGTTTGGTGCATTGCACTGCTTTGACGACATTCCACGCCTTTTGTCTCTATGAAATCTGAGTTTCTTCATGGAGGTTTGTGATGAGTATATTAAAGCTTTTCTTGGCTGAATCAAAAAGCTGCAGATATGTGATATTAAAACTGTAGCTTGTAATCATAGGAACTTACCTACGAGGTTGTATCAACAGATTCGGCAATTGAGGGAGTCGTTGGAAATGACCCAAAAGGAGTTGAATGTAAACAGAGCGGAAATGACATCATTGAAACTTGAGCTTGAATCCATGATCTCTGGTCGAAATCACGAGAGGTCTCAATCAGGAGATATTCCTGCTTTGGAGGAGAGACAAATAGATGTCAATGGAAAAGCAGCTGACTCAGTCCCTAGGGAGGATGTAGTCAATGAAAGTCCAGTTACTCAGTCTGGACCCATTTCTTCTACGACCGATATGAGCAAAGAAACGATGAGCTCATCTGGAACTCTTACAAACGTCTATACAGAAAGTAATGGCGAAGATGGGTATAAAAGTATGCTGACCTCCGACGAACTCAGTTCTCACGAGACTAGACGAGATTCAGTTGACGAGAAACATGAGACAGTAAGTCCAGTTTGTCACATAGTGATACTGTATCTGCATTCATTTTTCACTGTGGCATGGATATTGAGGGCTTATTTGGTCGCTGATGACGTAACTTCCATTTTTGGAGAGATATACGCTGCATACATGGCTACCAGCTGGTGACTTACTTGCAGAATGATCTTCTTAGGTCATTTCTAATTGTACAAGTCTGATAGCTTTGCCCATGCTACTGACCATTACCTTTTTATGCTGGCATGAATATTACTCTGTTTCACGGTTTGTTGTCAGGAGCTTCAGACTGTCCAAGTACTTGCCGATACGCTGCCAAAAATTGTGCCCTACGTTCTAATCAATCATCGTGAGGTGCGTAGACTTTTTCATCTAGCGAAACGTGACGCTTCATATTATCTTCTAATATGAAGCTGTGTAGACTTCCGAGGGGCCTCGTATATATTTTATCTTTTTCATGTTCCAATACATAGTAGCCGGTGTTATTTTCTCTCCTTTTCTCCCATGGATTAATGGAGATCTTGTTGTATCTCCATATTATTGTGAAAGAGGCGCTGATTTGATCATTTAATTGTCCTGCCAATATTGAAGGAGCTGTTGCCACTCATAATGTGTGCTATAGAGCGTCATCCAGAGCACACAGTCCGAGATTCTCTTACTCATACTCTCTTTAATTTAATCAAAAGACCCGATGAGCAACAACGAAGAGTCATCATGGACGTGAGTGCCAACTACAGAGTTGTTACTTTTAGAGGAAGTTGATTGAACTCGCATTCCTTTTATCATACAGAGGGAGGCTATTGATGTCAGCAAAGAGGATTCAGCATATTGAGAAGTTATACATAGTAGAACGATTGTCTTAGAATCAAATTGAACTATGCATACTGGAAGCACCTGTACTAGTCCTCTTCGAAGTTGTGTTAATGGACGAAGACCTGCGACTTGATTGTGCAATAATTTAAATGAATAATTTGCAAACAGGCATGTGTCTCTCTAGCGAGGAACGTTGGAGACATCCGTTCAGAAACAGAATTGCTGCCTCAATGCTGGGAGCAGGTTAGTTTGTGTTGCCTGTTTATGAAACGAGTGAAATAGTGCCAGCTGCTAGAAGCGTATCTACCACAACCCCTCTTTCACATTGAGGTTTATAAGCGTTTGACTCCAAAATTTGTTAGATAAAATGTTTATTATATCCGCTTGTCTTCAGCTGATCTCGTTCTGTTGATATAAACTTCGAAGGATGAACTGAAGAATAAGTGGGTGTTTTTGTGTAATACAGATAAATCACAAGTACGAGGAACGAAGAATACTAGTGGCACAATCTTGCGGGGAACTTGGGCAGTTTGTGAGAGCAGAGACGCGTCCTTCTTTAATTCTGTCCATCATTCAGCAACTAATTGAGGATGAGGCTACGGTAGTGCGAGAAGCGGCTGCGCAGAACTTGGCTCTTCTGCTGCCACTTTTCCCCGACTTGGACAAGTTTTTCAAGGTCAGCCTTGCTAAGGGAGCAAACATGGAGCAGAAAACTGCGTTCTTCAAAAGATGGGTGGCAAAGTAAGCACCTAGTTGCAATGTCAAAGAATGCTAATCTGTGCTCTCGGTCGTTTGCGTGACAAACGTGCATTCTACTGTTACATATTTTCAGTACCTACATACTGAGGGCACGTTAATCGTTATTTGGCTGATAATAAGAATTGTGGTGTGTTGGGGTACGTTATTTCTGCTCCTAGTTCCGCTCGCATTCCATGCACTTTTCAAGCTAACTGAAGCAGTTCCTGGATGTAGGTTGAGGAGCTTGTGTTTCAGCTGGTCTGCGATCCAGCTGGTATTGTGGTTGAGGCCAGTCTGGAACAGCTGATTCCAGCTGTGGTGAGGTGGGCTAAGTCTGAGAAGCAGCTCATACACCATCTCTTGAGTGCGCTCATCTCTCGTCTCCTCGGCTCAGTTCAGGTAACACATAGTTAGTCGTTGCTTTCAGAGATTGATATAACATTTGACTAGTACCGTTGATTTCCAAATCATTGCTGTAAGACACGTTGCCGGTGCTTTGAGTTTCTGAGATCACAGTTGGCGTTTGGCAGCGTTGTCCACCTCTATCAGGTGTGCAGGATTCTCTCGAGTTCCAACTTCGTATCTTGGGAGAAAGAGAACGATGGGTTTCGGATGTGTTGTTACGACTGCTGACGCAACTTCTACCAGAAGTGCGGCGAGTTGCCATAGAAAGTTGTCCATTTCCAGATATATTTCCAGAAGAAGAAGAGGAGGCTTTTTTCTCCGATGAGCTTTTGGGGTTGTATGCAAGGTACTTATTGCAAGTATAGCTCACGGGCTTTGAGGGTTGAAGCAGAAGGATGTGTCATGCGTAGGTACATGCTGTTTCTGCTTCTCTAGGTTATCTCATGTCTTCTTATGTCGAGTTTCTCGTCAGTGAAGGTAGCGATTTCGCGTCAAGTGATATGTTGGATCATTTCTTAAATGGATCTGACTTTCCCACTATTGCAGCATGATGTCCATAGAGGCCATCCCATCTGTCAAGACAAGGTTTACAAAGAATGCACTTACTGAATCTCCTCTTGATTTTGCAGGGCAAATCTACAGTGGCCTGATTTTGACTGGTTACCAGAAGACTGCTTTCCAGCTTTGTTACATCTAGCATGCATGCTCCCGCCTAGAGAAGAAGGTTTGCGGTCACGATTGGCCAAGGTTAGTCTGCAGATTCTGCTTTTCATAAGGTTCCTTCTTCGATGCTTGTATACAGCTACTTTATAGATTTTATTGATACACGGAAGTTAAGTCAAGGTCAGTATACGAGCTCAAGCCTATCGCTGTGTGCTAGGAATATAGTATTTGTGCTACTCAGTTGTCGCTGCGAAATGTCCTTCTGCCAATACCAGTCAGATTTTTTCATTGGGCATACGACCTTTCTAATCTGCGTTAGAAGCTTAAAAAATTCCTTTTTAGTTGATCGTGCCAGTTTTTTCTGCACAGCTTCTTCTTACTGCGAGCAATCTATTTGGCGGGGCATACTTGATGTCAATAGTACTGCCGATTTTCCTGATGGCTGCTGGTGATTACGCTGACACGTCACACCTATCATCCCGTCTCGCCAATAGGATCAAGGGTAAGACACAATATCAATAGTGTCAGAAGCTTAGATTGGCGCCTTTACTTGCAGCTGGTTATAGTCATTGTTGCTTATCCAATTCTCACGACAGGTAGATACTTCACTTAATTCTTCACAGCAAAAACCTCAGTATGTGGCATCATTTAAGTACCTAACAAATTTGTTCGGCATAAGGGTTCTACATGACGTCAATCGTAGTTTCAATAGTGGACTTGAGTATGTTTTGTAAAACCTATTGGTTGCCATTGTACATAAAAGAAACGTATGCTTACTATCGCCTTTCAATTGCAGGTTTCAAACCATTGACACCAAGAGCAGAGCAGTTGGCTCGCACTTGTGTTTTACCTCTACTTCTGGCTGGAGTTTACGGTGCTCCGAACATGAAAGAAGGTTATCTTGCCGAGTACTTGAAGAATTTGGTTCTGCAGTCGAGTGTCAAGCAAGGGGCTTGGACACCTGTTCACACACCTGAGCTTATCGACGCAGTGAGATTCCTTTGGTACTATTCTGACTTTTCTTCTCGACACCATTTGCCCAGATATTGAAGCTTCCATAGGTGGTCGTCACAGGCTCGAAGTGGAATCTTAGCATGAATCTGTCCGATCTAGGTTTTAGACTTTGACCAGAGGAGAAAATCTTAGTTGAACAAATACTCTCGAGACACATGTTCAAGTAGAGCAGGAGTGACAGAAAGGAATTCAGATAAAGCTGGAGTAGTCTAATAATTGGTTCTTCCTCGAACCCTGAGTTTTGAGGCCTCTCAAAATGCCTTGCTTCGTTGCAGCACCTTCAACCAGCAACACACCGTGATCGTTGGTGTTTTATGGGAGCTAGTTGTGAATCCAAATGCAAATGTGAAATCTACAGCTGCTGTTCTTTTCAAAGCACTTGTAAGTCTCACAAATCACCTCTATTCACTTGATTTATGCATGCCGGGATCTGTAGAGTCTCCTCTATAGTGGAAGTGAATTCGAATGTGCACCGTACGACCGTAATTTACTGTATTGGGTGACTTTCGTCATTTGATTAGATTGCTGTCTTCATTTCCGATTGGCTTCTGCTAGCTGAAGTTCGCAATATGGACATTCATGCAGGTTCCATATGTGGACTTGAAATTAGCTCAACAACAGGTTTTACCCGCCCTTGTCACGTTGGGATCTGATCCAAATTTGGATGTTAAATATTCTAGCATCGAGGCTTTCGGCACCGTTGCCCAACACTTCAAAGACGAAGCGGTGAGCGTGAAATATCAATTTTGAATGAATTTGGAAGTCTATGTTAACTTAAGTATCTATCCATGTTTTCTCCTTGTTTGAAGCCCAGAAATGTACAACTCGTTAGCCGTACTAACGCTTTACAGAAATATGGAAGATGATGTAAGGTTTCCAGAACCTTGTTCTTATAGCTGAATTTGCTCTCTCAGAAGTCTACGTGTCTTTCTTTGCGGTATACTAGAGACATGTTGGACACTGTACTACTCGATTTTGTCCCGTGAGCACTTGCCCTCTGGGTTCGGATCTGGTTATGTAATTTGCAATTTTAATCAACTTCCTGTTTCGAGCTTCATGTATCAGATTTCAGTATCTCTAATGATTGATATCTCCGGGATTCACCGGTAAGCAGAGGCTCTTGAAACACCCTCTTTGTTGACGTTCCCAGAGTCGATTTGTTGTTTTGCAGGTTGTTGATAAAATTCGGGTTCAAATGGATGCATTTTTGGACGACGGAGACCATGAAGGAACTGTTGCAGTCATGCGCGCTCTTGCAGCCGCTGTACCTCATACAACACCTAGCCTACGTGATTATATCCTTTTTGCACTTTTCTGGCACACTTACTACTTTGGTTCATGCATGACAGGTTTCAGTTGTTCTATCTTCTTATTGTTTCTTTCTATCTAGTATGTTTCCTTCGTACCTTTCAGACCGAACTTCGGATTTTGAGTCGCTTCGTCTCTTGCATGCGTAGCCCCAAAGGCTGATCATGTTACTATCTTACTCGTATATTAGCTGATGTATATCAATCATAAGTTGGGATCTTCTTGAACGTTTCACACGCAATAATAATGGAAGTATGCTTTTCTTGTATAAATGTACCTGTGTATCCTCGAAAATAAACTATCTTTTAATTCTTCACTGATTATCAGTTGAGCTCAGCGCTGAGCTCAACAGTGGTGCCCTTATTTACAAGGCAGTGTGCTTATCTTGAGTGCTCTCTCGATGGGGTATATATTGTTGCGCACATGAAATTTGATTAAAACTTAACCTACAGATTACATTTGCTGCAAAAGCTTGCCATGCTATCAGGTGCAACTACGCAGGGAACAACTCTTATCCGCAGGCGAGAGAAAGTAGACGTCTTTTGTGAGGCTATTCGAGCTCTTGACGCCACTGGTATGTTTTGACTTACGTGATTAATCTCAGCTTCAGTTTATATTGATGTAATGCTAATCACTTCATCAAACGAAGTCCAAATCTTACCTCAAATTTTATAGAATCATTACAAATCTACTTAAATTGGATAGTTATTACTTTTTCTGTTGATCGGGGCTCTATTTAGACCCGAAGAAGATGTATTGACTGAGTGAGATGGTGGATTGCAGAAATATCTGCAGGGAATGTGAAGGATCTTCTTCTTCCTACTATCCAAAATCTGCTCAAAGATACAGATGCTCTGGATCCAGCTCACAAGGAAGCACTGGAAGTTATGCAGAGAGAAAGATCTGGCGGCCGCTTGGAGTCAATTAGTAAACACCTGAAGAAAACCTCCATGGGAGGTCTGTTTGGAGAAGGTGGATACCTTAGTGCTCCAGGTTCTCCAAGCAGTGCTACAGCATCAGCTCCTGATAGTCCCCAACCAGCGCCTTCTCCACAGCCGGAGGAGGGTCGACTGAAGCGCATGATGCGAGCAAATTTTGGAGAAATGATAAGAGGCAAGAGTTAGGAATAGACAGGTTAAGGGCATTGATTATGCGAATTGCTGTGCCTGTCAATAAGCAGAGGAAGGAAAAAGACGAACATTCGATAGTGAAAGCTGCTTCAATCCAGTCGCATTAACAGAACTTTCTTCTCTTCGCACGATGACTTGTACGATGAACGTGCTTTTTTGGGACAATCAGGAGGTGAGATTGTTTGATCGACCTTCTGTTTTTTGTGTGGAGAAGTCGGTAAGAGTGAGACAGAATTTAGCGTGGGGTAGGACATGCCAAGTATTTCAAACCTGTACGTATCTGAGTAAATTTGATCAAGTCTTAGAATGACACTCCCGATGTAAAGTCAAACAGATGGTACCACGACTGCCTGCGGACGTGTCTAAGCTGGTCTGTTCCTACCTGATCTTGTTGTATTCCTCAATTTTATAATAACCTCAACATGGGACAATATTTTTTCGAATAACAGAAAGGACTGCCAGTCTTATGCACTCTTCATATGTTTCAAATGTGGAAGATTAAACATTTACCGAAAACGCCCTGTGGATGCTTTCTAGTCTGTCTTAAAATCAGTGGGGACATATCCGGCGTGGCTCCCAGCCCCTGACCTGCATAGCCCTACTCTAAGAAGACCTTCTGTAAGTTACGTAGTTAGCTATATGCCATCGTGAAGTAAAGCAGCATTTTTCGACATTAACAGTACAGTATTGGAACACAGGACGTAGGATAAGTACAAGACATAGATAGACACATCCGTAGTGTTCCTCAATGTAGATGACCTGCCCTTATGGCAAGTTTTTTACACAACGGAAACCGTCCGACAAGCAGGTACAATCGTCCACCCAGAACTGGTTAGGGATAGGACCCAGTTCTCAAGAGATTGCACTGAAAAATATATCACAGAGATACGGAGGCACGTTATTGATGGTGATTCAATCTACAGAAGGCACAGTGGCAAGCAGGTGGAAACAAAAACGTGACAAAAGTTATGGACTGACAAGTCAGACACGAGAAACTAGGCACAACATATAAAGCTCGATATCTCACAGGGGCTAAATATTGCAATGTTAGTGCATTAGATCTCCTTACAGTTGAGAGAAAAAACTAAGCGACGATCAAGGGCAGGTAGTTCAGAAACGCCCGATGAGTTCCTGGACATGCGTCCATTGAGCTCACTTTCATCTCTCCTGTTCTGTGCATTGGTGTAACAGCTGACCTCACTCTCTCAATCACTTTACAGACATGTTCTTTCTCGGTATGCAGCCAAGAGCGAGAGAATATATGATGCATGGCTCAAATGAGCTCCAATGAGTATCATACAAGTGCCTCTGACACGTACTTTTACAGCTAAGCAAAAGCACACTTTGTATCCATCACTTACAATAGGCCAGGTGCCGAATGCCGTCGAGCATTAAAATCTGCCTGTTCGGCAAAGTAAAAACAAATTCAAACCAGGAAAAAGCCTACAACGTAGTCCAAAGCTGGCTTGTCCACGTATTACTGTACTACTTACTATATTAGGAGCTTAGTACCAAAATAGAGAGACAAATCTGAGGAGGAAGAAAAAGTGGGCAGAAAGAATACGAATCGAAACGATCACTCGATAGATGGTTCAGACCATTACTGGATAGATTATTCCAGGCCATTGCAGATCGGTCACTGGTCAGTTGAGAATTCAGAACGTCTAGTTCGAGGTTGAGCTTGTGAAGTAGACTAGACTTCTGAGGGACGTAGGGACAAAGATGGATGGAAGTATGTGGGAGTACAGTCTTCCTTTCTTTGACGTTTTATGGCTAGGAATTGTAAAGTTTTTTTTTGCATTAATTCGTGCACTTTATCAATGCGAGGTAAAGCGTGGTATGTCTGCAGGTTCATGATACTACCCGGTTTCTACACCCAACACCCTCTACTGCTTTTTAGTGAATTGTTTCATGGGTGAAAGTAAAACCAGTTACGGGATCCTGAAAAGATACCCGGTAAGTGTATGGGATTAATGTCATTCCTTCAACAAACAAATTTGTCACAAATTACAGTTTAAACAAACAAAAAACTCTCAGTTTTGGAGTATAATAAGAAAATATCTTTGTATGGATTTACTCATAGAATTTGCTTAAGGAACAGATCATTTCCACGGTAGAAAACATATGCAACGCGTGATTGAATTTGAAAAAAAAAAATCAACTTTTTTCCATTATTTATATGGATTTATAAAAATTCCCTATTGTACTTGTAAACTGCTGGTCCAAGGGCTCTTTACATATCTTAAGAGCCCTATCCGATGTCCACAATCGCAAGTTCCACTGATTACTTCTGTCACAAATCTGCGAGCAGAGTCCAAAATTCTGAATGGGCCACCGTCATATAAAACGTCTGAGATCAACAAAAGTTCATCCAAGAATTCCATGTCGACTTTACATGGTTGTGTCGGGCTAATAGCTTCAACGTCATTATTGCATAATGTGCTAGCATCCATCTTAGCACACATACTTACAACTCCTGGCTGTAACACTTTGCGCTAAAATCGCTTTTATCGGTTATGAAAAGTTTTCAAACTTTCAAGTGTTGGGATGGAGCACTTCGTTACGTAAATTGTTCCTCACCTTTGTCCCCGTTGTCTGTTCTGACTTAATATTGTAGGTTCATCTTTATTGGCAGAATATCCTCCACGTCAGGAAATAACTTCGTCTAAATCTGAAAGATGAACTCAGAGACTAAACCAATTCTTACTTGTTCCATCGAACAAAGGAAATAAAAGTGGGGCACAGTAAATATCAATACGATGGGAACACCCTATCGAGTACAACAAGTGACCAAAGAAACGTGAGAAAACTGGTTAGGACACATAGTATCGTGATGAGAATATATCCTACAACACCTACGATAGCCTAACTCTCAATATCAATATACATCGATCTACAAACAAAATCTTACTTGTTCATGTAACAAAAAAAAGAAAATGGGACCACATGTATGCCAAAAGACTGGATTTAAAGGCAAACTATCTCTAGAAAAACCTACACATGACAAGATACAAAAGGCTAGCGTTGCATTTTTGTTGGATCCAATTTTTACTTCTATATTGCACTATGTTAATGCAACTTATTGTACATAGTTTTTTATTCTTTGGCCTTTCTTTGGTGAATATTAAGCTGTGTTTACTTAACTAACTTCATGTACTTTTCGATTATTCCAGAAGTGTTTATCAAATGGAAGTAGTGGTATCTAACCTTGAAATAATCGCACTTATAAGGAGAAAATGGTTTGATGTAAGTTGCAGGAACTGATTATCATATGATAATTTATAAATCATTTTTTTGAGAGCATGATAATCATCAAATAGAAAAAATAATGTAAACTACATCAATTGATTATGTGGGTGAAACCAACAAGTAAAATGTAATAATAATATAACAGTAATATAACAACTAAAATGAATTCTCACTGAGAATATTTTTTCCACCATCAAACACACTTAATCAATCTAGTAAAATGATTTACAAACCACAATAGCATTAAAATTTCATGAAATCTACGTTTACCTCGTTCAAGCTAGTGACTTTATTTGAGTCCAGAATACAAATAGTTTAAAATTTATTTAATTAGCTAGAAATATGTATATCTTGCATCATCTATTACCAAATATTTTGATGAAAATCGTGAAGTTGATTTTGATAGCTTTGCAACACTCCAAAGCCCAAAACAAAGAACCTATTTTTGTAAATATTACATTGTGTTTTAACATCTTGAATAATCACTCTTCGAAAGCAATGTCATGTATGATACCCAGAACCAAATTAATGCTCATAACGTCATATAAATCAAAGCAAGAATTTCAAAGAGATTAACATTTAGCATACCCTTGAGTTTTTTATGTTTGCTATCATATTCATGTAAATGTGATTATCACTATTATCATTAGCATACATTGAATAAATTATTTTTAAACTTGAATTGAAAGCATTGCATACAGATTATCATGCATTTTAATTTAATATGCTAACATTTAAGCTTAAAAATTGCCAACCTTTTTTGTTGATAAAAAATTGGATGTATACTATACGTTCTTAAAAAAATTCAACATACATTTATTACAATGTATGCATAGCACATTATATCATACATCGTGTTCGCTACAAACATATCATCATATTCATATGAACATATACAAGTGTGCTTTATTAGTAATATTAACTCTCAATAGGATTAGGTTAAACACTATGATAATTATCATGGCACAAAAGAAAAATGAATGTCTAGTGAAACACTCTTTGGTGCTTCATTTGATACAAGTTTCTACACTAACTACTTACGGATCACAACAGGATGCTCGAAGGTTGAAGTTCAAAAATTAAAGCATGCGTAATCCTGCCTTAAAAGATGTATGATAACTCAGCCCTCATGTTTCTATAACCGTATTCCAGTGCAAATGGTGCGTAGAGTGAACTCTAATTGTTGTATCTGCTTTGCACATGCCCATTTATCTATACAAGGATAATTTTACTATAGAATTAACTTGACAAAGAAAATGCAATCCAATATATTATGGCAATTACCATAATATCCTATGATACTACCTCGCAATCTATGATGAAACCTCCTAGTGTGACGAAAGTAAATGTGAACAAAGATTCTACTAGAAGTAGAAAGACGGTGGATGAAGATGCTCCTACATATTTCCTTTAAGCTGGTTGTGATAACCTGATCCTTATCAGATATTGTACCACGATGAAACATGTGAGCATTTTACCGCGTACAATCATAGTTTGAGTAATACAAGTTAAAATTGTGGTACGGTGAAATGAGACTCTCCCAACTTTGATTATCCTGGGTTTATGGTTCTGAAATCACCTTTTATATGTCAGAGTTGCTGATTTGTTTGCTGATATTTTCAAAACCTGCATGTCGTATTTATCGATGTGTAGTAGGTTCTGAAAGGCTGCCAAGATTTGAGAGCAAAACTTACTTACAATGACCACGTCAACGTGATTTTAGTACAAGATACTTCTCTCTTAATAGTCTCTCTCTTAATAATCTCTCTCTCTTTGTAGAGTATGTTTCGGACTGGATGAAAGTCTTAGCAAAAGCACTGCCGACCTGCTTGGAAGTAACGGGTTCAAGTAGCATTACATGTTAGATTATGGCATGATGTGAGCCAATCCCAGAATTGAACACATGATGTGGTTCAAACCAGTCCTATTTGAGCACAAGTGATACAAACTACTTCATACATATGGCTATGAACTCAATTTTTATACGTATACTTTATCACTGTGATTTCCATTTTCCGTTCAATCCTCATCCCGGGATGTGATGGTCTTATTCCACTGTTACAAGGCTGTTAGTCAAGGCTTAGCGTAATCATGACTTGAATATGTTTCATTACTGTGTA
This sequence comes from Marchantia polymorpha subsp. ruderalis, assembly GCA_037833965.1. Classification (NCBI taxonomy): domain Eukaryota; kingdom Viridiplantae; phylum Streptophyta; class Marchantiopsida; order Marchantiales; family Marchantiaceae; genus Marchantia; species Marchantia polymorpha. Next base: position 788,575 of record AP031351.1, read on the forward strand.
CAGAATCTGGAAATATTATGTGTCTTAGAGACAAGGCAAAACTAGAGAACAGTTTATTCCATTTGCTTTAATAAAGTTGGACTAAATCGTAGTTTGGAGACTACTCTGACTTATAATATATCTGCAAACTGATGAGGCGATGACTAATGCGTATGAATAATCCGACCATCAGATGAAGTCTTATAACTACGCACATTTATTCTCTAAGTCAAGTCAACATTAATGTCAATCGAAGTGCCTCTCGCGCAGCGCATGACAAATGATGTAAGAAGCAAGAGGAAGATGTGGAAAGAGAATTACAGAATATTGAACATGATCCAACAAGCTATGGTCCAGGGGCAAGTCGTCGTCGCAGGCGAATTCGCAATACTAGGGCCGCAGGAGGAGGAGATCACGGAGGCGGAAAAGATTGCAACTTCTTCTATGGGAGGACGAAAAGGAAAGGGGGAGAACAGGAAAAGTAAGGCGCACACACGATGCAGGAATGATTATAATGGAGACGGGAATAGGATAGGGGCAAACCAAATCGGATAGCGGAGCAGAGCGGAGATGCTAACAGAAAAGGGAAGGATGCTGATGCTGGCGCTGGCTGGTGCTGCGTGCGTCAGGAGGAGAGAAAAGGACGGCGCGTTTGCCGTGGTGCTGGAGGGCCCGCCAGCCCGCCCGCCCTCCAGCACCACACCCCAAATGCATACGTATAGATCTGACTCCGCGAAGCCACGGCGGTGCTCTGGCTCCGTCTGGCTTGTGCTTGGTTGGAGCCTTGAGCTCGGCCGGCCGGCAGGCCAGGAAGGACGACATGGCAGCGAAGCGAGGAAGTGCCTGGCCCGACGAGTCCCATAGTGCGGTGGGTGGAGAGGGTTTGGAGAAAGCGAGAGGGAGAGAGAGAGAAGAGTGATAGTTTGTGCTGTTCTGTTGTAGTGGGTGCCCTGCCTGCGGGGGCAGGACAAAATAGTTCCTCGTATCCAACTGTCTCCAAATTTGGCATCGATTTTAGATTTCCATTTGGTTTCCTGTAGATTTGGTTTACACTGCCCTGGCCGAGGTGGGATCTCGGTTGGAGACTGGAGGGTAGGGAAGGGGAGGGGAGGGAGAGCAGGCGCAGCTGCAACGGAGGACGGAGACGACGTGAGAGGGAATTCGAATAGTCTGGTTGGAGGTGCATTTGATTGGACAATCGCAAGGGAGGACTGGCTCCGCTGCTGCTGCAGAGTGCAGTGCTGTGCAGTCCAGTGCAGCCCGGGCGAGCGAGGGTCCCCGGCTGAGAAAGTTCCGTCATTGTAGGAAACGCGGTGGCGTCCGGGATAGTACACTCGCACGCCTCGTTTGCGAGAACAACCATGTCAGATGCTGCTGTGCGCTGCACAACATTCGGAAGTCGACGTTTTTTTTCTCCCCTAGCTGCTCTCGGCGTCCTCTTACTGACTTTCTCGAAGCTTTAGGTTATTTTCGTCGAGCATATCGCCTTGGAGCAACGGGTTCGGGCTCCCCTCTCACCTTCCCGGGTGAGCTTCCCTTCAGGCGTAGCAATTTCTCTGTCTCTTTGTAACCCCGAGTTTTTCATGGGTGGAATAGGAATTGGATCTTGGTGTGTTCCAACTCGCTCTGCATTCTGAGTTTCTTCCCTGTCTGTCCCCTCTGCCCTTTCTTCGTTTCAACTCCATCTTCGAGGCCAGGAGCTTGGCAATTGCGCGTGCCTCTTATACTCTTTAGTTAAACAGAATTGCAACGAAGTGTGGAGTAACAAGAACTCTTACAGCTACAGAATGCAGATTAGTTCAGGCGGATCTTCTACTGTAATATCTGTAAGAAGAGCTGGCAACGGGCAGTCCCATCCAATCTTACGTCGTTTTCGAAGGAAGTCAGAAGGCAGAGTCTATTCAGGTGCTGGAAGCAAATTAAACAAGCGGAGAAAGGAGATATCTGGAGTGTGTGTCGTTGACTGTTTTTGTTATCATCTGGATTGCATGACAGAATGGTTTGTGCTCGAGCAGATACTCCACAGGTCTAGCTGCGGTGGTCAATCTGAGTTTACAGCATTTGAAGCTAGTGGAATAGCCGACTTTAGTGCAGCACACTAGAACGTATTGGCAACCGAAGAACTTATGACATTGGCTCGTAAGCCGCTGAACGGTGACGAATGTATATGGGGAGCCTTGTTACTTTTCGTTTCACATCTGAGACGGTCGAAATGGTTGCGCAGACCGCCTTGCTCAGCTCTTGATCTTAAGGCTGAAGAATTTGCGAGTTAAACATAATTATCAGTTCATTTGTTTCTATCCGCATTTGTAAATCTGATCGTGAATTTTCTCGCAGGTGAGCTAGCTACATTTCTTGGAGTCCAAGTTTCATGGGCGTAAACTTCGTACTTGGATGATTATCGAGTTGACTCAAGGAAAGTATATCAAAAGTTGAGGACATGAATATGCCTTAAATGGCGGATTTGAAGGCAAAAAATGTGAAGCCGCTGCTGCATACGGAAAAAAGTGCGGGTCGCACTTTTGATCTCAATTCGATTGCCCAAGGGGCCAATGGCTCACATGTAAGTTGTAAGACATGTGCTTGGATTTGAATGGTACCAGGTCACAATTTCCAGGACTGAAGTTTTTCCACGGAATGTTGCGGATTAGATCGCCTCGCTTGTATTGCTCAATCGACTTAAACCAGCCGATCAGGTCCTGATCTTATTACATGGCAGACGGCACGAGGCCTCGGTTCTCAAATCAGATGAAGTCGCGGATATGTTCCGTGCTGATGGTTGTAATTTGATAGTATCAGATCGAGTTCGAGGCAAAAAATAGAGATCTTAAATGGTCTAAGCTCTGTAGCGGGTTGTTGTTCCAAATATTCAAAATGGCTCTACATTTGGTATTTCGTTTATATTTAAAATTTTTCTAGCTGCTACATGTGTTTTACCATAGGTAGCACGTAATCTTTTGAAAACCTACTCAAATTGCTGGAGGACGGTTTTTGATTCAAGGCCAATGGAAGGCTTCAATTAGCCTTTCATAATGTTTGATGAGGAGTAGTCAATTTTCAAGTAGTCGTTATAATTGTTATTACACTTCGAGTGCCCAAGTCAATCTCTACTAGGGGCTTCTGTACTTTTAACACAGCTTAGATTGGATACGAGAATTAGATGGACGATTGACTGGTGTTCACCACCCTAATTAGCCCATGAACTTTTAGGGCCTTTTATGAGGTTACTTTATCATTATGGCTCAGGTTTCTAACAAGTTTGGTGATGGTCCAACATTTGGATGCATGTAGGTCACGAATACGGAAAGAGCCTGTCGGGTGACTGTGAACATTTTCGATGCACGGAACCTTAGAAAAAGGGAAGTAGGACCAGATGCGAAGGATCCAGTCTTCAAAGTGAAACTGGAGAAAGTTACCCAGCGATCGCGTGAGGTTGTGGATCTTTGTCTTGCCTTATTTGTGTGCAACATGAATAAACTAAAGTGTTCTTGCTTATGAATATATCATCAGGCCATATCTGTTCGGGTTTATCAAGTTGTTCATGATGTATTGAGATCAACCAGTGTGGGGCACAATTTTGTTGTACAAACTATTTTTCTACAAAAGGTAATGACTATTTTTCCGTCACTTGCAGATTAAGACAGTTTTGGACGAGCATGGAAATATTCGAGTAAATCAGAGCTTCACATTCGATGTCAAAGACGTGAAGGTATTGCCCATGTTTCCTCGTTTTACAAGCAAGTTATCTTTTGCTCGGACTACTATGAAGTACAAACGTTGTACAGCGCAGTCACGCTGTACACCGTTTGTAAAGGTTGAATTGCTCACGTATGCTAATTTATGGATTTGATCTGACTCATCAGACTGCTGTCCTCTCGGTACATGTGGTGGCAAGAGGCCTGCTGGGTCTCGAGGAGTCACTGGGAAACACTCGGGATACCAGAATTACGGACCTGCTAGATGACGACGCGAGTAATATACATCACCTTTCAAGTTGATTGTGATTTGTCTAACTGCCAAATATGCAGATACAAATAAGCATCCACGTCACTTGATCTAATAATATCTATGGATTCCTGAGACCCGCGCGACTGGTCTTGCATGAACTTTCTGTCTAAAGCAGAAAGCGTTAAACCGCTTGTATCGACACTTCCCTTTCTAGTATCGACAATTCCCTTTCTAGTGCGACTCCCCATGGGCTTTAACTATAGTATGCAACCAGGATAGGATTCAAATGGCAAGATGAAAGAAGTACGAACTTTTTTTTGCTAGTTATTTTAAACTTCGAATTTATTCTGGTTTTCCTTGAGTGTTTCAGGTCAGAAGAATGTAGCCGCTGTTTGGTATGACCTATCCTCCAAGGACGGGTTAATGAAGATGCCTGGAAGGGTACAAATTAAACTTCGGACTGGTTGATTGTTGGCTTGAAGTCAATTTTTTATGATCTGCACTCAGTAGAGTTGTTTAGTGGAAGCTTTATGGATTGCATTCATGAGGTTGGGTCAATATACCTCCGAACGGTTGTCGGGATAATGTTATCGTAGACTCGAACGATTTGATCCGTCTAACAGGTTCAATCTTATGATTGGAGTTTGTTGGAATTTCCGGCACTGGGATGTCTCAACATTACCAGAGCAAGTGGTGAAAAATTGTGGCCCGGCGTTTGCTCCTGGATTCGCATTAAGGATAACATTTGCAACTTTTGAACAGGTCTTGATGCATATTGTGGCTGGGATAGCCGAACCTGAGCAGAAGGTTTCATTGTTTGTTGGAACATGGAATGTTGGGAATTCCCGGCCGGTGAGTCTACTTTCCCCACATACGGAGGTTACTATGTACCTTTGGGAGTTCTCATGTATTGTGGTGTATTTCAGATTGAGGCTCGCAATTCGGAGAAGGCATAATGCTGAATTGATCCTGTCTTGATTTTGTGCAGCCGAAGGATCTGTCTCCTTGGATTCCATCCAACCCTGACTATGAACTCGTTGCAATAGGCTCGCAGGTTTGTAATGCAGCTTACATGGTGTCATTAACTATCCTAAGGTTGTCTAGTAGACAAGAGTACAGCCATGCATTTTCCAGTCAAACACGACATGGATTTTATCATTTCTTTCGTTATTTGAGAAGTTTCTACTCAAAACTTGAAAGCCTTACACTCGAACCCGGTATTATTTATTATTGGTGAGGATCGAATGTTCTTCCACTTATGAAATTTTAAGGGAAGTTTGTGACATGAGGACTTTGATCACACATGTTGAAAGTGGGCGTTGGTTATGGTGTGTTATCTGTTTGCTCTCACTAGGAATGCGATTATCCAGCTCGGCAACCTTTCACAGAATGCGCGAAAGACTGGCTACACACTTTAAGGTAATCTCTACGGCATGATCTCATCTAGTGGGAAATTCATTGTTTAATTTGTCTGTTGAGTAGTCGGAAGATAACATACTGTGAATCTGCTTAATCTTGTGATAGGAATTGGTCTTTCTTGCAAAAGCAGATAACAAGGTCCTTGGCTTACTATTGTACAGCACATGGATTTGTTCCAATTAAGGTGTCGAAGAATATCATCGACTTGACTGTCGAAAGGTCCAGTCTTTCGGCTTGCCCATGGCATAAAAACTTGGAGAATGAGCAGTAGGCTAATTATATGGTTAAAAAAAAACTTTGCAACCACTGACTTACAATTTTCCTCTAACAGTGCACACCTGGGTGGCCGTTATAAATTGGTGCAGTCGACATCCAGAGGCCAGATGCGACTGGTGATATTCGTCCGGTCAGATTCAGAGGTAATATTGAGACTAATGTGTCAAATCTGTTGGTGGAGAGTCACGTTTGTGTATTTCGATTTTGCTGCCCGTATTAGGAGGTGGAAAGAAGACATTCTCAACTTGTCTTCTGGAGTTGGGTGTGTTGAACCCTTGATTCACTGCTCAGGGTTGGAGAATTGCAGAAGGCCATCTCTGACGTGGATAGCGGAAGTGAAGCCACTGGTGTTGGGCATGTGATGGCTAATAAAGGTGGCGTTTGCATCGGATTCAAGGTAATTTAAAACTTAGGCTTGCCATGAGATCACTCTTGAGTCTGTGATCAAAATTTCATAGAATTTTCCTATCGTCATTCCTGTGCTAGTTGGTTTGAGCTACATATAAGCACCTTGGAGGGTAGTTCACCGTATGCCTTTTGAAAGTAGTGTGAGAATTTTATCCCCGTAATTGTTTCGCCAAATATTGCTGTGTCCTAACGAAAGCCTTACATGCTTTTTGTTTATGGTTGAGCAGTTTTGGGATACGAGTTTGTGCTTCGTGAACTCCCACTTTGCTGCTCACGCAGGGCAATGTGAAGCTCGCAATGGCAATTATCGAGGTCGGTGAATCTCTACTTGTCTGCTCATGTCTTTTGAAGCCAGTTTGCTTCTCTAGTACATAGCTAATTTTGATGCACAAGAGCACGAGCAAATGTTTTTATGGATTGAATTGCAATTGTCTCTGCATGGAGCTTTCTTGATTTTGGGAGAAGCTTTTGGGATGTGGCAACTCTTAAATTCTGTTATTGCTCGATCATCTGTCGAAATCTCACAGATCTTTGTTTGGATGTACTGCTCTTAGCGCTAGTCCTCATCATGTCCCAAATACCTGTGCTTGCAGAAATAGCTGGTCAGTTGCGAGTAGGCATGCCAACTATGGACATCCTGAACCAATACCATCATGTCTTTTGGTTTGGTGACCTCAACTACCGGCTGGATTTTTCTCAAATTGCTGATAAGCCGTTGACTCCCGAGTACGTTCGAACCTGTCAATTAAGCCTATAGTACTCGTTTCATGTTCTGGATTGTTGTTAGATCGTCCAGCTCCAGTAAGATGCTGAAGAGTTCCTTAGCGAGCAAGAATGTTTGTTTCATGTGATTTGATTTCTTCGGGATTTGCAGGAGGACGTTCTGGAAAGAAGTGGTCAAGAAGATCCATGCTGGAGAATACAGCGATCTCCTGAAGTATGATGAGGTATTGTCCGGCCCTTCACTGACATCTACAAATGGATGCATGCTCTCCGCTGAAAGCTCAGAGAAAAGCGATATAATAGTTCGCATGCTTAGACTAACCTTTGTGTGGAGGAATGGTGAATGATCTTTATTCCTGATATTGCCATTCCTTTTCTCAACAGCTCCACAAAGAAATTGAAGCATCCCGTGTTCTGCATGGATTTAAAGAAGGGGAGATCAAATTCCCGCCTACGTTCAAGGTCTGTATTTTACCCCCTCCAATTATACTTATTCAAGAACCCTTGATGGTGATGAAGCCTGTGTCAAGTAATTATTGCAGACCAATCTCTAGTCGCGTTATTCTTGCATATGTTCCTCTGATTTTGCCCTTGAAATCCAAAGCGTCTCGCTCTAATTTAATTTGGTTTCCACCTTGAAGATGCAAAAAGAGACTGAGGATATCTACGACCAGAAACGTATGCCAGCTTGGTGTGACCGTGTTCTTTGGAGGAATCTTCCCGGTTGCACTATCAAGCTTGGAAGTTACTTTTCAGCACCTAAACTGATCACCAGGTTTGTTTTCAGCACCTCAAAGATGACCTTACTTACTCAGTGAGTTTACTTAGAACTTGCCCTGAATTACTTTTTCAATGAAATTTCTTCATACGGACCTAGCCGTTACGAGTTTGTTAGTTTTGCTGTAGCAAACATTTTCTCCTGACCTGTAAGATATTTGCATATCTGGAGATTTATCTCGTCTGAGGTCGTATACATTGCAATCTCTTTTTTCTTCCGGTATCTTTTAGTAAAGCTCCCGACCTGTCAGATATTCTTGTTCAATTAGCGCTGGTGTTTATTCGAAGCAAATCCATTTCTCATCCATCTTTACTGGACTGAACAGTGACCACAAGCCCGTCGGCGCCACTTTTTCAATGACGGCGTACGCACTTCCCTCTGCCTTCGTTCCGGCCGGTAATCTGGAGGAAGATGATAAGAGATGGCACATACAGGTATAGTTGTCACTTACAAATCTGCAAATTAGATCAAAATCTACAGGTTCAGTTTTTTTATTATCAAGCTATCGAACCTGTGCTTTTTGACGTAACTTATCGGCCGAAGTGGGATTTTCATGTCAGCTTTTGATTCTTTTTATTGCAGTTCACTTCCTTACGAGCTAAAAAGTTGCGGGCATCTGATATTAACGGGTTTTCTGATCCGTAAGTTACACCTTTTGCACTTGTGCAAACTCTTAATCCTAGCGCAGGAGACCGTGATTGAGAGCCGGCTTCAGTGCCGGCTCTGAATTACTTTTAAATTGAAAGCCTGGCACGTTTTTAATGTGGTGGTGGAGATCCTTCGCATTGTTGAGCACCTCAAACACCGCACTCTTTTCACGCCTGTGAACTTCCTGCTGTCGTATGTTCTAAAGGAGATATCTGTTTTTGTATTCCACCTTTCGTTGTGATTATTTGTTATGTCAACACGTCAAGCAACCTGAATGCTTACCAGCGGCTTCGTTCTTGTTATACAAGTTCTTGTTTGTTCCGTATAGCAGGGTATGTATAGATAGCTAATGGTGGAATAGTTGTGGAAGACCGTACTTGACAGGTTCAGATTTCATTATTTGTTTCCTTATGCATGCTTCTTCGTGTGGATTAAGCTCTTTGGAGGTATATGTTTGATCTCTCCCATAGGTACCGTCCTTAATGCTACCTTCATGTACAAATCATACTGAAAACGAGTATGCTGGTAATGGTTTCGATTTGCCTTCGACACAGAGTGATTTACAGCTGTAATTGAAATTACGCGTTTTTTTTAGGTACGTCTCCTTCGTGGGCCCCAACCTCATCCACGAGTTTCACTCAAGAGTCAAACACCAGACGCTAAATCCAGTTTGGAATCCTATGCAGGTAGGTTGGTTCTCGTGTGGAAGTAGAAGTTGATTTTAAGCGTACTTCCATAGCTTAGTTAGCTTTTGTCTTATCCGTTTTTCACTTACATGAATCGTCTTTTCTTTTATACGCCAGGAGCTCCCAATATTGGTGTTGAATGTTTTTCCACTCCAAAGACTAGAGAGAGAATACGTGCTTGTCAGGGTGCTTGATCGGGATTACACATCTTCCGATGATACACTAGGTATGATTCGCGCGCCTCAAGATACTGTCCCTCTCCGTTGGTATTGAGCATCGTTTGATGTCTAGCATTGAACCACTTCTGCACGAATTTTTCGTTTTATTTTCTCTTCAGATTTTTCCCCTCAGGGTCTGATGTACCCGAGTGTAGTTGCGTGTAGCTGAACGTTTTTGTGGAAAGTATGGATGATCGCAATGTTTCTCGTTTGACAGTTATTCGGACCCAATAAAGTCTTGACTATTGTGGAGGAAAGATTTATTCAATTTGCAATATTTATGCAAATTTGTTTTAAGTATGCTATCATTCAGCATGTAGATGCCTAATGGTGAATTTGTGGTTTGCCTGTATTCAGGTTACGCAGTTATCTCTTTGGCCAATGCAGTGCAAGCCTTCAAGAGAGGACCCTTGGAGACTGCCCATTTCAAGGTTCCTCTAACGCATCGTGGCTTACCAGCGGGAACATTAGAAGGGGGTATGAAGCTGACGTGGGAGCGAAACGTCGTGCGACGAGGAATGTCTATCACCAGTTCGTTGATCGGGAAAACGATGAGTTTCAAAGAGTCTATAAAGAAACGAGTGCTCCTTGTGAAGACGTGAAGGTCGACAAAGCAGATGGCCGTGTCTGCGTTTGTTGGACATAGCAACAAATTGCAGAGCATGAGGAGACCAGGAATTTTGCGAAATTGGAACCTTTGGCACCACTTTGTCTCCAACCTGTATCTTAAATCCATGAAATTCGGAATTTTCGGATCTCTGTGTCACAGTTTCGTCTGATGCTGTGTGAAGTTTGAAATCCCTGGACATATTAAAGAGGGGTACATTTGTATGATAGTTTTGCTGCTACTACTGATGCCCATTTAGTTGAGTTTCACTTTGGTGAACAAACCTAGGATAGAAAATGGTGATTCTTCTACTCATACTCGTCCCTCGATTTTTCTCGAGTGGATATTACATGCAGAAAGATATCTCTGCAAATCGGGTTGAAACACTTATGCTGTGGACTCTATTGGGGATTTGTGCAGTTGAAGCGCCTGTCCTTTCTGGCAGTGGCAGCTCGAAGAATGTTCTCCCCGTACACTATACCTGGTAGTATCGTTAGCTTTCTCACATGTAAACTACAGTAGCTCATTATATTGTTGAGAAAACACACTCATTGTCCTCCAATCAGGCTGTGAGTAAATCCTTTATTTTTCTGGTGTGGATCAACTAAAGTCCAGGTGCCTTGATTTTCGTTAATTTCTCTTTCCTTCGACTTCTGTTCCAAAGTTTTTACAGTACTTGTCTTCCATGAGGGTAATACTTCCGCAATTTTCCTCGTTGTATTTAGAATTGAGCATTATAAGCACAGGACTAAGAAGCATGGAATGGTGCAACTCAGAGGTTCAATTGCAATTCGATATTTCAGAGTTTTTTCTTTCTAAATTTCTCAGACTAGCATTAGGTCAAAGACAGTGTCGAAGAAGACGAGGAGGTATGGTAGGTTTTTCCTAAACTTACTGATTGTAAGTTGACGCCGTCATTTGCTACACCATACCACCATGGCACTATTCTGAGTTGGGGATAGAATCAGAACGCCTCGTAAAATCTTGAATAAAAGTCATTAAAAACGGGGCGATTAGATGCAAACGCAGAATCATGTACACACACGTAATAGAGATCTCGAATATATTGTCAGCTCCTCGGGTATAAGTGTCTATGCTTGAACCATGGTGAATCTTCTACTTATTACCAAAGTAAACTAACTTTAAGTAAAACTTAACTACTTGAACTAAACGTTAAGTACAACAATCATAAGAGTTGCTCGTGAGATCTTTAGCAATGTTTTTGTCTTTCCAATTGGTTTTACGTGCGCAGGACTACATGTCAAGGAAATGTATCATTTATATGATTATTTCATCCTTGTTGTAGATGATTTGGATCGCATGAACCTATCTAAACGTACCCAAACACAATTACACTTTCACAGTATCATGTCACATGTTCAGCATTACTATTCTCAACGTAGACAGACATTTACTTACGAAAACACCTTGATATTATAATATCGAATTATAGGTTTGATTTTAATGTAAAGAAGTGGTAATTTGTACATGAAATAAATAGGTAAGGTAGAATTATATTTCAGTTGTTGCCAAATCTATGAAATATTAAGATAAAATTAATGATTTAGTTTAGAGATTAGAATTCAAGTAAAAGACTCTCGGAAGTGTTTTTTATATTAAGCTTTGAAGAATCGGAAAGATATAAATTTTGAATCTAACAATGAATCTAGATCAATTTTATCTCTAATCTAATCTCTTGAGTAGATAGAACATTTATGAAGTGAAGATATCATTTTAACTTGGAAGTATTCAAAGTTGATTTCATTTCAAATTGATTAAATGATTGTTAAATTTTGAATATTTTGTGAAATTTGAGCAAGTGCTTAGATGCACCAAATAAATAATGAGAGTTTACTTATCCCACACTTTTGGCTAATTATATTTCATCCCTCTCTACGTTTAGAGGCATGTAATTGGTCAGATGTAGAGACGAAATATAGTTTTTTTGGGATAGATGGATACTATTCATAAAAATAACAACTCACAAAAAAGTGGTTATTTTGGAAGTTTTTTTTCCTTCTGCCTTCTTATCGCACGACGATATCCGTAAAATTGGTAAATTTCGACCCAAAGTTACGGGAACCCGAATGACGGAGTGAGAGGGAGGTCTCAAATTTTTGAATTCAGCAGACGATCTTCATTGGCTTCTGATAGGAGGAAGTAGCTGTTCGGTGTAGCGGTGGATGCCAACCGGCTCAAGGTACAAACGCATGATCACCACGAAGGTTCTGGTGGGCAACTCCGAGCGTAGTCGTCCCGAATTCTCGGCAGCAACAAGTGATCGATCGTTGGAGGTATGCGGCGGAGAAGTGGTCGACGGTTTTGGTTTCGTTTGTATGCGGGGAACGTGGTGAATTCTTATCGATCGCGAATGGTTTGTGCGAGTTTGTTTAGCAACTGTAGGATGCTCGAGATCAACGACGTGCGGGCCGCTCTGCTCTACTCTATTCATGCCAACCACGTCGTGTCGAGGAGCAGAACAATGGTTTCCATGGGCTGCATCGCCGTGTAATTCGTCATACTCCGTCGAGAGAGAGGCGACGTGTGGACCGCAGTGGAAGATCGGTAAGAAGGAAAGAGAGGGAGGGAGAGAAATTCGGGCTGCTGCACCGAGTCTAGGCCTCGGCAAGGTAACGTAAAAGTTAAACGGGTAATAAAATGCACTCTACCGTTACCATGTCGTTCGCGGCTTACTTATACCTTTACCTGTATTTTACCCTTTAACCGAATAATTATTTAGTCAAAATAAAAATATACTTTATACTTTAATTGGGTAATTCTTCAGTCAAAAAGAAAATACACTATACCTTCATTTTACCACTGCTTTACTTTTTAATTGGATAATTATCAGATAAAAATAAAAAATAAACTGTATTTTCATTTCATTCCATAACTTGGTAATTACCCAATATAAATAAAAAATACACAATATCCTTACTTTATCCATTAATCATATAGTTACTCAATGACAATAAAAAGTATATTTTATTTTTATTTACAAGTTAATTTGGTAACTACACGAATAAAAAGTAAAATATTTATTCCAAACACTTTCAGTTCAAGTTGGATTCAAAGATCATTTCTTCAAATTGGCTGTCAAGCATCTGCACTACGCCGTCATCAAAGACTTTCTCGTACCAATCGTCTTGTTCAATCTCCAATTGATTGACGACATCTTCAATCTCATCAGTGGGGTTGTCTTTATCAGTGGATCCAATTGCTACTGCTATTGTTCGGTTTGCCGTCACTTTGAGTATCTTTGCATACATCCATGAACGTAAGCACATGGTCATGATGAACATCGATGACGATAGGGATTGTCGAGAGCTGGTAAACTCGTGACCAGCAACGTTGTTGACACGCTCAGTTGTTGTCGACGTCGCCGGCGTCCCAAAATAATCCATGGCCATCTTATAGTGTTCAGGCAAGATTTCCATGCGGGCTGACCACCAAGACAAGATGTCGATAAAATCCTTACAATGGACGACGCCGATGGATAAGAATTGGTCTACCTCATCGAGCATCTTGCTAGCTATCTGGCTTGAACAGAGCATGAAAAAGCGAATTGGTCGGCTCTTCGGACTCAATAGTTGAATTGCAAAAACAGCAATTCAGCCGAATTGCGACATTGAAGAGTAGATCGAATGAGATCTGTCAATTTTTTTAGCTCCACAGGATCAGATGGTTTTGCTATTAGTGGATTGAGGTAGGCTGCAACTATGGCGGGTTCTAGCACTAACAATTTTTCATATTCTTCAATTTTTTCCCGCATTCCGGTTATCGTAATTCTGGGATTGATCGCTAATAGTTGTAACTCAGTCTTTTTTTGCAATGCTTCACAAGATGAGCAATGGATAGCGGCAACAAGTCAAGTGTCGGTCTCTGATATGCGGCAAGGTTGTGCATGACCTGGCGTGGCGCGCCGAAAAGTAACCACATCATTGATCATTTGTCATTGGTCATCATAGAGAGGAGGACGACAGATGTCAATTGCAAATTGCTCCATGATACTGTTAACGACAGCTCGTTTTTCAAAAGCGTCGACACCCATATGATGTGTGGAATTCCACCGTGTTGGAGAATCCTGATGTGTCGGCTCCTTGCTGTTGAAGCCGGCAACCGCAGCCTCCAAGCGATATTGTTGTCGCATCATCTTGTTGCGACGAATCTTAACAAGAGCATCGCGCAACGCCTCTGTGAAACTAAGTACTTTGATAACATCAAGTTGAATTGAATGATGATCACAACACACATGGTTAATATTGGACATCTGTTCAAAGCCAACTGATGCATTGATCAGTTGAAACAAACGTCTAACTGTAGCGATAGCGTCAGAACCATTGCTTTGATAACATCAAGTTGAATTGAATGATGATCACAACGCACATGGTTAATATTGGACATCTGTTCAAAGCCAACTGATGCATTGATCAGTTGAAACAAACGTCTAACTCTAGCGATAGCGTCAGAACCATTGTCGCTGACCACGTTCAACAATCGTGTAAGTACGCCGGTGCCCATACCCTTCGGATGTTCAAAAAGAGCAGTTCCAATACGTCAACCAACGCCGGTACTACATTCTACATCCAAGATGGTAAGTAAAATACTTTTCCGTGAGAGCGTTTTGATGTCAACGCAATGTGCAGTCACCACGTAGAAGTCCTTTAGATTTTGATTCGACCAGCCGTCAATAAATAAACAAAATGCAACATCTAATTTGGTGATGAACAATCCTAGCGTGGGCAACAAGATACGATAAAGTTTTGTAATTCGCCTTAGAATTGTTTGTGTTGACGGAGGTTCATAACCATTCGTGAGTGTGAAGACCATTTTCTTGAATCGAACACTTCTAGAGGCACGTAGAGATACAACACCGCCAATGATGTAATCTACTACAACATTTTCATACTTAGTAAGCATTTGTTTTGAAAAAGCAGGTTTGTCAATTGTGGACTTGATTAAGTACTTGAGAGACAGTTGGGAGCAAGATACTTCATTTGCTTTCAATCCATGTGCCGATTGCAAATGGAATTTTCAACTTGACGCATTGGTTTTTGGGGAGAACCATCTTTTACACAACGTACATTTGCGTTTCATCTTCTCCTTTGAGGGATCCTCAAATTGCCATTCATGAACATATATCCAAGGAAAGTTTCGCTTTGAACGTTTGCGCTTGGAGGTGCTCAAGGTCTCCACCATGATCAATTTTGCACAGGTATTAATTTTCTCTTCATTATCTCCATCAAATTTGTCAACGCTACTAAAAATCTCGTTGGCAATGTTCACATCAGTCATCTTGATTACAGATCAAGATTGACTAACATAGGTAGCTGCAAGCTTCTTGGTTGGCTGTCCACGAGGTAACTTTTGTCCAATTTCTTGAGCAACCCAAGTGTCACAAATAGTTTTTATGCTTGGTGCAAAAGAAATGCCTTCGTGAGCACAACGTGAAAAACAATGATTTAGTACAAGAAACAATATTTCAATTCAGTTCAAGGCATGCCTATACCTTTCAAGGCTTCTGGGTTGGCTGTCTTCGAGGTAACCTTTGTCCAATTTCCTGAGCAGCCCAAGTGCCACAATCAGTTTTTATGCTTGGTGCAAAAAATATACCTTTGTGAGCTCAACGTGAAAGAAGGATTCAATACACGAAACAATACTTCAATTCAGTTCAAGGCATGCTTGTACCTTTCAAGGCTTATGGGTTGGCTGTACTCGAGGTAACTTTTGTCCAATTTCTTGAGCAACCCAATTGCCACAATTAGTATCTATGCTTGGTGCAAAAGAAATGCCTTTGTGAGCTCAACGTGAATGACAAGGATTTCCAGTGTAATAAAGACCATTTAGAAAATCTGAGATAGGCAAAAACGTGATCAATTTGATAAGTCAAGCCGTGCTATTGAGCCAGAAGATTTCAGATTATCAATCGTGATTGACTGAATCTTAGTACTTCTAGTGTAAAAACTAACATCACGTAATGTGATGTGATTCACGTAGTAAACAATATCAGAGTTACATTGTCATCTTTGATTGTAATGTATAATGTCACTACAGAGTTTAATCTCCCAATTGTGTCACCTCTTATGAGTGACATACTCTACTTAATGACATCAAGGAATATCTTCTCCACCGAAAGATATTCCTTGCCCAGATATTCTAGGAGATTTATGTCCTACATTCAAAGAA
This sequence comes from Marchantia polymorpha subsp. ruderalis, assembly GCA_037833965.1. Classification (NCBI taxonomy): domain Eukaryota; kingdom Viridiplantae; phylum Streptophyta; class Marchantiopsida; order Marchantiales; family Marchantiaceae; genus Marchantia; species Marchantia polymorpha. The sequence goes on from AP031351.1 coordinate 804,451, forward strand.
TTTCTAGATTCCTTTACAGTGGGAAAAATTTAAGAATCATTAGATTGTAACTAGTATATCGGCCCAATAATGGCTGTAGGTCACTAAATGGCAATAGTGACATGATAATATCCAATAATAATAGTTCCGATTGTAATTTTGGAGGTACAATTTTTGATAATGATCACAATACAGAATTGTGAGAAAGTGTAATATGACATATGTTTATTTAAATTTCTATTTCTATAGTTCACTCTTTTGAAGCTTCAATAAAATACTGAAACAATAAATTAACAAGAATGTCAAACAAAAAACACAAAAAATATGTGGTTCATTCTCTATGATTCCTTTTATAGTCGAAGTAAACATGCATTGTAATAATGAACATGGGGGTGGATTAATAAAAATGAAGTAGCTATATAATTCCAAGACTAACCTACATGTAACTAAGAATAGAATGCTAAGTAGTTAAACCCAAAAATGCAAATTAATCTCAACAATAATTCCCTTAATTCATCTTGAAGAAACAATGATCTCCGTAGTCTATATAATTACTCAACAAAAAAATCTAGGTGTTGATCTTAGAGCTTACAGTATTGGAACACTTGACAATGTCACCAAAGAACTAGCCTTATATAGGGAGAGTTACGGAACACAATAGAAGAGTAAGAATGTCGACAAACTTTCGGCAACGTGTCACGGAAGTACCGACACATGTCACTCATGCAATGTCTTCCACGGAAGAGAGATGTACAATCAACGATACTGAATAATACTTGCCGTCCTATTTCGTATCTTAACACTAGGATATATAAACCTCCTTCACCTAGATTAAAACCCGAGCATGTTTATTATTATAGTCCGTGTTTTCTTTGTCCTTTGACGTTGTTTCAAAGGATGAACCACATATTCTTTGTGTTTATTGTTTGACATTCTTGATAATAACTAGTTCAATTGGTATCAAAGTTGCAGTATCAATACAAGCTACTATGATATTTTTACTATCTTGAAGGAAATTTATGCTTGATTAAAGAAAAGTGTTGAGATTTGTAGATTTGAAAATTCTGAATCAACTTGTGTCTCTCAAGGTTTGATGGTCTAATGTATGGATGAGTTTTGATATATTCTGAAAGTAAATGTTCTTCACAGTCGTATCTTATTTTATTGTTTCATCGAAAGGATTCGAAACTATGGAGAAGGCTAACAACGCAAATTGATACAATTATTGATTTAATCTGATTGCACAGACAATTAATTTCTGGAGTGCTGTCTCGAATAGGATTGAGCGGATGAGGAGCATAGGTAGAGTTTGCTATTATTTTTTAGTTAATTGTTTATATAATTACTTTATCATGTTTTTGCTACTGCTTGATTATAGTAAATTCTAGTTATAAAGAGTAAAATTTTTGTTAGGTTTCAATCTAGAACTTTCCGTAGAGTAATTATATTGGTCACAGAAGTTACTATTACCTCAACATAAGTTAAGGGGAAGATTGTTGTGGATTAATTCGGTTAATAAAACCCCCACTTCACTTTTGTAAAACTTATGCGTGATAATTATATAGTTACTCTTTGTTCTTATGTGAATGTAGCTCCTAACAATATGAACCATGTATCTTGTTGTGTATGGTCTTTTGTTTTGTGTGATTTACTGTTGCTGAACTATTGTTTCTACTACTTTCTGTTGGTTCAGGGATAGATATGTTTTCAAATACTTTGCTATGGATTGTATCATCGATTGTTTCAGTAAAATTTCTGTGCATGTATTCCTATTCAAACTAATAATAATTTAATCTTTGTGAAATACACCACACTTTTAGAATGTTCTAGTATGGGTTGAATTACTATTGCGGCGCCGAGTCATCAAACCCAAACTGTTTAAACCCAGCTGACGTTTACTATTGATGGATTAACAATCCAACACTTGATGAATTCTGCTTCACAATGATATGAAGAGCCTCCATCAAAGGATATAAAAGCAACGTCACTATGAACTCCTCCAAATAGTGATACAATACACTAGCAACCTTGTATATTGGGAGTTTATTTTCAAGGATTCGCATTTTGCTCTTGATTGAAACTAGAGTACGTTGCAGGGTTTTGTGTTTGCCACGCGTTAAGAAGAATTACAAGCCGCCACCAGAAACCCAACACAAATAAGTCATCACATACGAAGACAAGAGCCGAAACAACTGATAAGCAGGGATGGTCCGGCGGCTGTGCGCACATCAACCAGAGAGCAGATAGTATAGCGTGGGAACCTAACACCTCAAACCTCAAAAGTTACGTTGCTTTGGTTCACAACCTGCCAAAGTCAGACACCAAACCATAAAATCAGAATCATGGAGCAAGGGCTCACGTACTCAAGCTTGAAATGAACATCGTGTGCCAGAATTAGTGGGGGAGGGGCGAGAAAAAGACCACGATATGTAGAGTTGCTGCAGCTTTCGATGGTGCTCGTGTGTAGTATTACATGACGCCCCGAATCAGCTGAAGCGTTATGTTTACTTCTTTCTAGAAATCCGCTAATAGACGGTGCCGCTCCACAGGCCATATCTACTGCGTCCGATGAACGTTTCTTATGAAATTTGACCCATGTCTTTTCTATCTTTTCGGTGCTCTCATAAGCATTAACAAATGTTGGAACCCTTTTGTGGGTGCAATTTTTGCTGCGTTTGCGCCCGGGTCAGCATTTTGCCACTGAATGATTCTATTTTAAGTGCATTGCATATACAGAAAATATTTTTCCTGTAATTTCCTAATCCCTAATGCGTTCTCCGAGCTTCTTGTTGCACTTGTTTTCTTTCTCATACTTGCTTTTACGTGGGTCCATTTTTTATAGACTTCCTTTTGTTACTGTTCGCTTTCGGAGGTCGCGTCCATGCACGTAGAGAATTCATTGCGTGTTTGCATTTTAGTGTTGAGGTCGCTCTATGTGCCTTGTTGTCGTTGATTCCCGTCCGTGAGAAATCTACCTTGTTCCAAACTGCACTTCCTCTATCAGAATTTGAAGTTGATGTATTGCCGCCGTTTACCGACTTATTGCATTGGATCTTATAGCCCGGTCTTTTGCTTCCCTTCCTGCCAATTCAGTGCTCGCAATGCAATTCCACCTATTCCTTTGGGTTTAGTGTTCGACTATGACGCCGTTGAGATTGAACTTCAAACTTCATTTGTTTTCCTATTGTGAGAAAGCTGTGAGAAAACTTCCAATCCTTCCGCTGCTGTCGTCGTGTGTGAGGTTTCAAAATTTCCTGTCGGAACGTCATGCTTCTCTAATTGCTTCTTTAGCCATCGTTCTAGTCTAGTGTGGATTGCACTAGCTAGCAAATTTTGCAACACTATAGTAATTCTAAGCATATGTGCGGGAGGAGTGATGTTTGTGTTTTCTTTACAGAGGACTATTGCTTTATATTTAGTGTTTCTTACCATAGCATGAATCTTTACTGGCACTTTTTCTTGCGGGTACAGAAAATGATTTCTACTTTGCCAGAGGTTTCTACGTAATTCTATAGTCAATAGTACCATTGTTTTGCGGAATGAATACTTTGTAGATTATGCAACCCGCGCTCGAGAAGATGTATCAGTGACTTGGTCTACTTGAAGATATTTTCTTGTGCGGGAAGACAACACCTTTCATACTTTCTGTGCGAATGGGCAGTCGAAGAGTATATGTTGGACTGTTTTTAAGGAGGTGCATTTTCTTGGGTAGTAGTCGTTTTCGTGTTCAATTTTGCAAGCTCACTCGTTTATGTAGAGGCATTGCTGGATGATTCTCCAAGCAAATATTTTGTCTTTGGTTACATTGTGGCTTTTCCTGAATTGGATAAAGAACTTGCACCATTCTTCTTCTATCTTGGAAGTGCACTATTTTTGGTGTAGGATTTTTTCTATTGGCGTGTTGTGTGATTTTCCTTTGTACCACTCCTTTGCAGCTCTTGAGAAGCTACTCTTGAGAAGCTACCAGCTATAGGGTTATTCTAGGGCTTGCACCTTCAGGTTTTTGCTTATCAGGATTTATAAGGTTTTTCTGAAAAACCTAAAATTGTTAAGAGGTATGAAATTGAGTTTAATAATTTGATTCAAATTTGAAATATGATATCAAAATATAAATTTGAAAATCTGAATTGAAATTCAAAATCTTATTTCAAAATTTGAAATTGGATCTCAAATTTAAAATCAAAGTTTAAATTTGGGTTCAAATTTTAACTATAAAGTATTGAAATCCTGTAGTTATGGAAATCTACTTGGGAGTCATTTGTTTTAGAATAAAAAATTGACTTTGAAGACATTGATTTTCATTGTAAAGATTATAAAAATGGAACCGATGGAAATTGTAGATGTGATCAACATGCCAAATGATTAGAGTCAACCTGGGTAAAAAAATGATGGACAAAAAGTTAGTGATGCATGGAAACCTTCTCATTTGCAATAAAAGAATCAGCAATATGTAGACATTGCATTTTGAAAGTTAATAACCAACAAAAAAATAACAAAATCAGCAATATGTAGACATTGCCGTTTGAAAGTTGATTACCAACAAAAAAATAACAGTGATCTAATTCATCTTTTTGTGATTTTGGATTTAAATTAAACTTTTCATAGATTCATAAGGTTGATTAATATTGAATTGGAAATCAATTTTGGGTTCCATTAGTTGATTTTAGGTTTACTTTAAACATAGAAAAAAAAAGATCTTGTTCCACATGGTTTTATTATGGCGGCAGTAATTTTGTCCTCGATTATCCGGCCTCATGAGAGATAGTCTTATGATTGTATCTTGGCTCGTAAACTTCAGAAAATTCTCGTGTTGTTCAAAATAGTTTCGTATCAGGTTTTTGAAATCTCAAAACCTCAAAGTCCGTTTTGTACCGTCATAGATTTGTTTCTTTCTACAAGGAAAAGATTTGTTCACTTGCTGAAATCAAGGATGTATGGGTTTGTTGGGGATTTACTAGTGTTAGAGATATTTACTTAGGATTAGAAAGTAGGTAAAGGATTAAGACTTTGTGGTAAGTTCTAGAAGATTTGGATCAAGTGGTCATTATCATTCAAGTTCATAGTACGGTGGCAAGGCCTACACCTCATCAAGTTGATAAGATAAGACTTTCTATATTAATTATATTTAGATTACGATAGATTTATGAGCTATATCTACGAGTGTGTAGATTTAGGTTATTTTTTACGTAACTTCCTATTTCCTAGTATATAAGGGCCTCCGGCGAATGTCCGGAACTTCTTTGAGTTCTTATGATAGTGTTAGTTGATAGAGTATGGATTGGAGTACTAGATTAGAGTTATGATCTCTTGTACTTAAGGCTTCGGCCTTCCGGGTTTAAGAGTGGTGAGAGCCATGTTTGTTTATGAGGATTCTATGTGTTATTTTCTCCTTCTTAACGTTATTCTTTTATACCTAAAGGATCCTCACATTTTTGGGCCCGTTGCCGGGACCCGAGTTGGTAACGCTTCGATGTCCATTACGTGGGTAGGGGTGGTCCTATTAGTAGTCAAGGTTGGGAGGACCATAAATTTTTGGCAGAAAATGAAAATAGTTTGAAATTTTGGGTGGTCATAAACAATTAGTTTTTGTGATTGCTCCCAAAATCTGAAGTCGTTTGGAGCGTGCTGCAAGGCAAGAGAGAAGAAGCCAGAGTTAGGAGAGGCGGAGAGAAGAGGACGCGGGCGGCAGGGATTGGAGAGAGAGGGAGACTGGATTCTCATCACACACTTCTTGTTTGAAGTCTTCTTAAGGCTCCTTTGCGAGAGGCAGGCCTGAGAACGAGGAAGAAGAGACGAAGAAGACGAAGAAGAGCAGAAGCACGAACGAACAAACAGGCGAAAGTGTCAGTTGCATCGTTATGTTTCCTGTTGCGTTTTCTTGACAAGAAAATCAGCCATTTTTTGCATTTTTGGTCGGTCTGCCGCTGGTGCGCCCCCGGAGAGGCCAGAGCGAGCAAGGTATCTGGCAGATAGAAACATAGTCGAGAGCGAGAGCGAGAGAAAATTGCGACCGCGCGATTGTGCGCGATGGAGCCTTTCTGTTTCTGGACATGCCTGCCCAGTGGAGGAGAGACAAGTGTCTCTTCAGCAGTTGAGGAATGAGTAGAGCCGTCGTCTTCGGTCCGTGCGAGCTGAGATTGCTGCTTTTTTGGAGAAGTTTTGGGAGGAAGTTATGACATTCTGAAATCTAGTGTGATTTCTTTTGTTGAAGGTTGGTTGGAAAGATCTTAGGTCTTCGAGACTCATGGTTATAATTATTTGACGGAGGAAGGAAAGTGTAGTACTTATACATAGCTATCCGGTTTTGTAATTGTTGAAGAGCTGAGTCGTAAGAAGAGCGGGTGTGATGACGATACCAATCTTCAAAGGGGTGAAGGATGAGGATCCCGAGTCATTTTTAAGGAATTACAAAAGGGCATGTATAAGTACGGGGAGTAGAACGACGGAAAATTGAGTCACATTTTTACTAGAGTTTCTTGAAGGAAGAGCTTGTCAATGGTATGAGAGACAACCGGAGGCTACAAAGTTGTTTTGGGAAGTTGTCGGCTTCTTATGTAATAACCCACTAAAGGCTAAAACTGCAATATAGTGGTAGAAAGGTCGAACCCACAGGGACAGAGGAACACACAGGGTACAGAGTGTCACGTTTAACAGACTATTGATGAGTTTGAATTCTCAGGCGACTGTCACTCCCAGAAATACTGCAAGTGTCCACTCGGAGCGCACTCGGAGGTCGCACAGTGCAGCGTAACACACACACACACACACACACCTGAAACTACAGAAACACAACCCAGAGATCCGTTAGGACCTCTACTTCAAGATTTCAGGGGGAAAGTCTCTCACGAGCACACTCGGCAAAGCTGCGGGCAGTGACTTCCAACTCCGGCTTTTACAACACTTCCACTAGCTTGCTGCTAGTGTAGGAAACCCGGTTTGGACTGCCTCTACTTCGGATCGAAGTCACTCCTACGCGGTGAACAACACTCTCAACTCACAAAACGCGCAGAGAACACAGGTCCGCACTGAAGGACTCACTGTGAAACATTCCAGTAACACAACAACAGTCTATTGAAGAGTTTGAATTCTCAGGCACTTGTCATTCCCAGAAATACTACAGGGGTTACCCTCAAGGCACCTGCTGCAGCGTAACCTGAATTTACAACCAAGGCTTACACGAAGTAGCAAAACTTCACTTTGGCATTCAGGGGAAAAATCCCAAGGAGTACAATCAGGAAGAAACACTCGAAGGTGTAGGGGCGAAACTGTTCAAGTATCTAACTAGTCACTGGCTCTGAGCATCGGCAGTCACCCGCAGGTGCAGATCCGAACTACTCAAGTCTCTAACCAATGTACTAGCTCTGAACATTCGGCCGAAGGCCTTCAGCTACAAAATGCGGAACGCTAAGTTGTAACTCCTCGTGCGTGGTGACAGAACTCAAGGACACAAACACGCAAAGGAAATGGGTTCCTGATCTGCACTTCTGATGGGAAAGAACCCCAGGCAAAACGCCTGGAACTATTTTATACCTTCTAAGTCCTACTAGCACTACACTGCACTACGCTACACGCCTGCACGGAACCACGCTACACTACACTCCGCGGAACCTGTACTACGTCTCCTGCGCGGCCGACTGCCGCGCACTAACTCCCTACCCTGCCACTCTTCCGCTCGACTGCGCAGTCCCAACCGCTGCAACGCCGCGGACACCTCCCCCTCGAGGGCGGACATGGTATCCTGTGCCTTCGACAGAAAGGCCTCGAGCTTCTTCGCTACCTTCCGCCGACTCCTACGGTCGCCTGACAATAACCCGGCTGCGCGCAATTCAAACTCACGCAGTGTGAGTTTCTCCTGCGCCTTCACTTCCCAGTGGGCGTAGCCCTTGAGACAGTGGGCGACTCGCCTCGCCGTCTCCACCTTCGTGCGATCCGCCTCCTTCCTGCGATCCTCTTCAATCGTCACTAATTGCGATTCGGCTTCAGCACGTTGCGCTCTCAATTCGCCACACTCTGACTGCAAACTGCGGATTAATTCTTCATCCGCCTGCCGTGCGAGCTGACATTGTTCCAACAACCGCGTCTGTCGCACGAGCTCTTCTGACAAAATCCGATTCTGGGCCTGCTCAGAATCGAGTGCTTCCTTGACCTTCACCTGCTCCTTGGTGAGCTCGCCCAGTTTCTCATCCTTCATCTTCTCGGAGTGCTTGTAGAACTTCTGATTAAGCTTGTACTGTCCCCACAAGCACTCATGCTTCTCCTTCAAGTCCCTCAACTCCTGGTCCACTCTAGCTAATAGCTTACTGGTGTGGACTTTAGTGCGAGTCCGCCTGCGCACTAACTCGATGTAAGATCCCGGCTGGAGTGGGTCGGCGTATTTATCGACCTTGCGATCCAAGTACCGCAGCAACGGAATCACCTGCTCAGAGAGCGCCGCCGCCGGCGCTCCAACAATTTCCTCCTCCTCCTCCTCGGTGTCTTCTGCTCCTGACATTTCTTCCGTGGAGCCTCCGTCGTCATCATCCGAGTGGAGAATTTCAGTCGCCATTGATTGCGTCGGCGACTGCCCCGAGTGGGGCTGCACGTCCTCGACGTGTGCTGCCTGCGAAGGCACGGCTGCAGCCTCGCTGCTCGTCGCCAAAATGTCTAAGGCGGAAGGCGATTGTATCCGAGCGGCATCCCCGTCGCTCGCTGGTTGATTGCCTACCGCATTCTCTCTGTCTCTGTCGTCCGTCGCCGAAGGCGATTGAGCGGAAGGTGGCTGCGCGGGGTTGGATTGCGCATCGCGCATCGATTCATCCCGCGGACAGTCACTCCGCTCCTCCGTCTGCTGCTCCCTTGATCGGTCCGTGGGGGCTGTGCCCGGCCCGTGCGCAGGCGCATTTGCCGGCGCCTTGTCCGTCGCAGGCGTAGCGCCGCGGACATTTATCGCCGAAGGCGACATGGCCGGGGGCCGCACGCCCGATGTTCCTTGGCCTATAGGCCCTACCGCCGAAGGCGCATCTATCGGCGGACTTCCCGCCGATGGTGCGGCCTCCGCACGCTCTCTACTCGTATCTCCCCTGCTCGAAGGCCCTGGCGCCGAAGGCGCAAATTGCGGCGCGTGGTGCGCCGGAGGGTCTGGCCCCGAGGGCCGGTGTCTCGTAGGCGGTTCTTCCGCCGGCTCCTTCCCCTTCCTGCGTTGGAACGGGGGTGATTCTTGCCTGTGCACAGGCGGCACGTGCGGAGGTGCCCTGTGCACAGGCGGACTGCTCCTTCCCACGCGTAAGCGTAGATCCACGTCCACTTGTGTTCGCCGATCCGCGGAGGCTCGTCCGTCCGCGGAGGTTTGCCTGTGCGCGAACGGAACATCTGTCCGCATCGCACGTGGTAACTCCGGAGGCCCTTGGCCCGTAGGCGGCCTCTCTCCCGACGAGATTGCAGCGTGGCCCGTCGCTCCTGCGGTCGTCCGCGCTTCCTCTCGCCTCTCTGGCGACGCAGTTCCTATCTCCGTCGCAATCGTCGCCGTGTCTGCACTGTCAGCTGGTAACACCAGTCTGCGTGCCTTCTGCTTCGGCCGGCTGTATGGCTCGCACAGCGGCCGCGGTCGAATAGGAGCAGAGGGTTCTTGATGCTGCTCCTCTTCGGACTCTTCCCTCCATCGCCGCTTCCGCGGCACTCGCGCTGCAGGAGTGTGTCTCCCTTCATCCCTCCGTCTTGATGGGGTAGAAGTCGGTGACTCCTCTGCATCAGTATCGACCTCGTTCTCCCGCACATACTTCCCGGGATGGTCGATGGACAATGGCGGAAAATGTTCAAGCTCCGCCGCTGTCAAACAATTCCGCTGTCGATAAAAATTGATGAGGAAAGGAGAAAGATGGTTTAGAGTTCCCCCCTTCTCCTCAAACGCGTGCTGTCGCATCACCCTGTGCAGGATGCTCGCCCAGTGAATGGGAGTTCCCTCGATGACGCACTCCACAAAAGAGACCTGCCACAATGTGATGTAGCAGGCGCGGTGCGGCTGCAGTAATTGCATCAGCGCCGCGGACAAAGTCCGGCGAAATCGATCTTTGTAATCACAGGTCCTGTACCCATTCTTGGTAGACCTCCCGGTCTTGAACAGCTCCACAAATTGCGCTTCTTCTTGCTTGGTCACCTTGATGCTCTCGCTGTCGAAAAGGAGATGCCCTGGCATGCCAGCACATCTTCCCAACGCCTGCGCCCAATCTTGGACTGTCCACCGATCAACATGCAGACGCAATCCGCGCGAGGGTGGTCCCTGTGGCTCTAGCCACTCGCGCACCATATTCGCGCAGATGTAATTCCATCCCCATAGCAAGAAATCGAGCTTTCTTGCTATTAAGCGCTCTTCGAAAGCGCGCAGCCCGTTCTGCGGCAGGCGAAGTGGCACCATACGCAATCTGCTCGGTCTCGTCATTGCGTTCCTGGGGTTCGCTCGCCCGCTCATTCTACTTCCGCACTGTCCGCGTTTCTTTCTCTCTCGGCAAACTCTAATCGCTCTCAATTCTAAATCACGCGCACTCACTTCTCCTTCAATCAACAAGAAATCTCCTGTGTGACGACGTCGAGAATGGTCCGCAGCCAGCAGATGGATGCGCGCAGCGCGCACAAGAGATTGGAATCGCGAATTCAAGAATGGGACGTTCTGCGCCGCCCGGTCGAAGGTCATGGTCGGCTCTTGGTCGTGAAGAACGTCTCACTTGATGGCCGCGCCGGCTGTACGCTGGAACGGTCTTCGCTCTCACGCGCGGCTTCACGCTCCGCCGTCGTCGATTAAACTCTCACGCTCGAATTGGCGGATTTGAACTCCGCGAGCGTGTCACCCTGCGGACATGGGGACGTAGCGCCGAAGGCGAGTTTTCCGCCTTGCGCGGTACACTTGTTCGTACCGCCCCTCGGCCAATCTCCTTCTACCTTGACGCGTGTGTCCGCATGTCGGACAAAAATTCAACTCCTGCCTGTGCGCAGGCAGGGGCCTCGGCGGATTCTCTGCCGGCGCGGAACTTGAACATCCTCCTGTGCACAGGCATTCGCCTGTGCGCAGGCGAATTCCGTCCGCGGCGCTGCGCTGGCGCGGAAGACGTTGACCGTGGTCAGCCGTCTCCGCCCAGTCTGTCCGTTCCTTGTCTCTCCGTCGGCGCTTCCGCCGCCGCAACTCCGTCCGTCCAAGAGCGCATCCACCCGTGCCGTCCGCACGGTCCGTACCTGTTGGATTATTCTGGCGGCTCTTCCGACGTACGCGGCGCTGCGCTGGCGCGGAAGGCGCCGTACACTTTCTACCTCACAAGGCGCATTTCTAGGGCCCAAGGCGGATTTTCCGCCGACGCCGAAGTGCCTGTGCACAGGCGTACGCCTGTGCGTAGGCGGACTTCGCGCCTTCCCTAACCCTACTTCGCCTGTGCACAGGCGAACGTCTTCGTCCGCGCATAGGACAAAACTTGAATCCCCCTTCCGCGCAGGCGGAATTCGCGCCGGTGGCGAACTCCTTCCGCCGTAGGCGACCGCCTCCGTTTCTTCCCGTAGCGATAACTCCCTAAGTCCTCGTCCGTTCCAAGCGTTCTTGGGCTCGTTGGAATCAGCGCGTCGAGCTCTTTCCAACGAGATCCTAACTTGGTCAAGGCGCCCGAGGGTTGACCTAATTACGGGGGTTTCCCTACAGCCGCGGACGCAACCTCCGAAGGCGGGTTTTGCGCCTTGCGCCGTAGAGATCCTAACTGCGGAGCTCGCAGGGAGGGTGGTGCCTGTCCTTACTGCGGCACCCCAAATCCCAGATTCTACAAGATCCCTCGAGAATCCCCGCGATCTTCCGGATTCACTCTGTTTTGATGTACCGAAGGCTATTTACAATGCTGCCAGGGTACAGTTTTTTCAAAAATGTTTTAATTTCCTCAAAATTTCCAAAAGTGGGGTACCACATGCCCCCCTCCTCAATTGTGAGCGCCCACGCGAACACTCACATGTGGTATTTCTTCAACCGCCACCCGTTCACTCGGGTGCCTAACAAATCGCCGGCCAGGTCCGCGAGTTGGATGGATCCATTCGGGAAGACTTCGACAACCCTGTAAGGTCCCATCCATCTTAGGTGCAGTTTGCCTGGGAATCTGGCATGCCTGCTGTCGTAGAGCAATGCCAAATCACCCGCCTGCAGGAGTACCGGTTTGATCTTTTTATCGTATCTCTCCTTTCGGCGGAGCTGGATTTTCCTGGTGCGATCTTCGGCGTCTCTTCTCCTCTCATCCAGCAGCGTGACTTCCTGTAACCTGTAGAGCTGACTCTCCTCTGCGCCCATCCTCTGCAAATCCAACGTTCGTTGGGTGGGTACTTCAAATTCGATCGGGAGGATCGGGTGTTGCCCATACACCAGAAAGTATGGTGTCTGTTTGGTCGTGATCTTCTCAGCTGTGCGGTACGCCCATAGAGCGGCTGCTAGCTTCGTATCCCAGTCGTGAGCGTGATTCACCGTGACCTTGAGTAGTATTTTACACAGCAGACCATTGGACTTCTCCGTTAGTCCATTTGCCTTGGGATTGTAGGGAGTAGTCTTCCGGTGCTTGATGTGGAAATACCGTGTCAGATCTTCGATGATCTGATTCAGAAAATGCATGCCCCGGTCGCTGACTAGCTCTAAGGGACATCCGTAGCGTGTGATGATCGACTCAAACAAGAATGCTGCCATTGTGGCAGCATCATCCCTTCTGGTGGCTCTGGCCTCTACCATTTTGGTGGCGTAGTCCGTTGCTACCAGAATGTAGCGCCTTCGTGTACTTCTAGTCACTGGTTGTATCGGCCCTACAAAGTCAATACCCCACTTTTCGAAAGGTGCTAGAGGCATGATGGGAGTCAGGGGCCAGCGTGTTGTAGGCGTCGGTCTCCCCGTCCTCTGGCAACTGTCGCACTTGCGGATGTAATCCAGAACATCCTTAAACATGGTCGGCCACCAATATCCCGCATTTAGGATCTTTGTGACCGTGTTCCTGGTGGCATAGTGTCCACCCGCCTCCTCTGTATGCATCGCACTCACTATTCTTGGTACTTCTGATTCCTCCAGGCATCTGCATAAGCGCTCATCCGCCATCTTCTTGAACAAAACCCCCTGCTGGAGTTGGTACGGGCCTGCCTTATGAATAAAGACAGTTCGCTGTTCCAAATCCATGCCTTCGGGGCACTGGAGGGTTAACAGATATCGATACAGGTCGGCATAGCGGGACTCATGTCCTGCAGACAACTGAAATAACTCTTCATCTGGAAAATCGTCCACCAATTCCTCCTCTGTCGGCTGGGTCCATACTCGGGACAAGTAATCCGCATTTTCGTGGTGCACCCCTTTCCTGGTCTGGACTGTGTAGGTGAACTCTTGTAGTAACAACACCCACCTGGCGATTCGACCGGATAGGTCGGCTTTCTTGACTAGGTGTTGCAATGCGTAGTGGTCCACATGGAACACAAACTCGTAGCAGATTAGGTAGTGACGGAACTTTTTACAGGAGTACACCATCTCCAACGCTTCTCTCTCCGTCGTGGTGTACTTCCGCTCTGCTAGAGACAGCTGTCGGCTCGCGAAGTAAATCGGGTAGTCCTTTTTGTTGTCATCCTTTTGACTCAGTACTACACCGATGGCGAATGCCGAGGTGTCAACGTAAACATGGAATGGTCGATTCCAGTCTGGACTCCTTAGTACGGGAGCAGTCGTGAGTTTTGCTTTTAGAGCTTCAAATGCTGACTGCTGGTTCGCACCCCAAGCATAAGGCTCGTCCTTCTTCAACAACTTGGTCAGGTCCGCCGCCAGTATTGCATACATGTGTATAAATCTTCGGTAGTAGCCCACATGACCCAGGAATGCTCGCAGCTCCCTTAGATTCGTGGGTGGCTCAAGCTCGAGTATAACCTTGACCTTCTCGATGTCCACCGCAATGCCGTCTGCCGAGACCCGATGACCCAACAAGATCCCACTAGTCATGAAGAAAAAGCACTTCTCGGGATGCAGTGATAAACTGCTCTCTCTACATTTATCGAAGGTCTGCTTCAAGTGACTTAGGTGTTCAGATCGCTTCCCAAAGACACAGAAGTCATCTATGAATATTTCCAGGAACTTCCTCAGTTGTTCCTGAAAGATATTGGTCATCATCCGTTGAAAGGTGGCAGGCGCGTTGCACAGACCGAAGGGCATCTTGTGGTATGCGTAAGTTCCCCAGTCGGTTGTGAACGTAGTTTTATCCTTGTCCTGTTCACGGATAGACACCTGATTGTAACCTGAGAACCCATCCAGGAAGCTGTAACATTCATGTCCTGCGACATGGTCTAGAATGGCATCCGTGAATGGTAACGGATGATGATCCTTGCGTGTTGCTGCATTCAACTTCCGGAAATCCTGACACACTCGTATCTTACCTGTCAACTTCTTGGGTACGATAACAATCGGCGACACCCACTCGCTGCTGAGCACAAGGTAAATAATTCCAGCGCTCAAGTACTTATCTATCTCCTCTTTCACTAGCAAGGAGTACTTTGGGTTGAGGCGATACTGGCGCTGTCGTATGGGTACTGAGTCGTCCAGTAAATCGATACGGTGTTCCCCATACCGTGCAGGTATCCCCTTCATGTCCTCGATCTTCCAGGCGAAGACGTCGACATAGTGGCTAAGGAACGCCTGTACTTTCCTTAGCTCGTCTCCTCTCACTGCGCTTGATACCTTCAAGCACTTGCCGGGACTGAGTTGTACTTCGTGACAGTCACTAGGGTCGACAATGCCCTCGGTGTGACTCGTCTCACTCCTTCCCAGTCCCACAGTTAATTGCTATTCGTCTTCCGGCTGAATAGCTTCCGTCTCTTCTTCTTCTTCCACCGAACAGCAGGCGACGAATCCCACGAAGTAATCGGATTCGGTACCACTGGAATCCGATCGCGCGGTCGACTCACTGTCCTCGCCCGATGTGTAACCTGCACTTGTCGATGGGGTCTCTCCTTCGTGCCTGACCCTATTCCAGGGCACCGTAATGGTTTTGGTCGGTTCCGAAGGATGAGGAAACTTAAGGCGATGTCTTCGCCAATCACATCTGACTTGTGCGCCATATAGCCATGGTCGCCCGAGCAGAACGTCATAGCCCTGCTTCATCATCGGTTGAAGGATGATATACGTCAACCGAAAGTCCGCACCTCCGATGGTTGTCTTGACATTGCGCAGCATACCTGCAGGCATTCTCCGCGTCTGATCCGCTAATCTCAACACCCGCTTCGAGGGTTCGTATTGACTGAACCCCAAGGCTCTCGCTGTATCCTCCGTCAATATGTTGACTCCTGATCCAGAGTCGATTGGCACTCTGCGTACACAACACCCTGCTATTTCCACATCGATCTCGGGTGGCCCTTGGTCTTCGCTCTCCACTTGATATACTTGAGAGGATGCGGATGCGCGCGGCTTCCGCGGATGCCGTAGCGAAAGCATCAACATTCTCCGATACGTCTTATTGTCCTCCAAGAGCTGCTTGAACGTGATGTTCACTTTTCGACTCCCGAGATCTTCAACCAAGTCATAGTGGGCGCGTTGGGTCGCCGGGGTCGGCGACGCTCTGCGAGGTTCCACGGTGGCTGCTATCTTCGCTCCCAGGGAGGATGTCAAGTCTGGCCGCGGTGGGTCCTTTTGAGTGCGGATCGCTTCCTTCAACAGGTTGGCTACCTTGTTGCGGATATCCGGAGCATAGTCCCGTTTCAGTAGGCGCACTGGCTCGTCCTCGACCGCTGTCTGGGGGCGCACTGCTGGTGCCTCTCGCGTAGCCGAAGACTTCCGAGCAGGTCGCAAGTCGGACTTGCTGGATGTCTTCTCCTTTCCTTTCCCCGTCCGGTCGGCGGTTCTCCGTTCGTGCTTGCGAGTGTCACGCTCTTGCTCCTTGGATTTCTTGGAGCTACGAGTTTCGACCCGTGCGCACATAACCTCTTCAGCCGGCCATTCTTCGTCTTCGCCATCCCCGTCTGAACCTACTTCGACCTGGTTAACTTGCACGTCCTCCTTGGCAGGAGTGTTCACAAATCGTACCACTGGCCGAGGGACTGGTGGCTGATCGCACTCTGGCGCAGTGTGCCCGACCTTCTTGCAATTACTACATGTCGGAGCATAATCGTTTCGCCTTTTTGGATGGGGACACTGCGGTGAGAAGTGCCCAACTTCCCCGCAATTATAACAAGCTCGCGGTGGCGGTGGGTCAAACGTCCCTGGAGGTGCTCTCCGCCTCACAGGTACCGTAGTGGCCCGATCCACCGGAATATATCGTGGGACTTGCATTGCTGAAACTGCAGGAGGGGTAGGAACCGACTGGACGGCGTAGGCTGTCTCTTCGCTAGCCTCTCCATAGTACTGAGGGTGCTCTCCATAGTACGGTTGCGCCCACTCTACTGCGTTGACTGGATATGACGGCCGGGTGGTAAGGCACTCGGTGTTTGCATGTCCCACCGCCCCGCACGTAGTACACCATAAGTTCGCTCGCACTCTCCCGGGTGATTTTCTGCGATCATGCCCGCCTACCACTTGAACCTTGAGATCGGCGAAGTCCTTCACAAGGGTCTCCATCTTCGAAGCTATATCTCCCGGCGCTCTGTCCGTAGTCACTCGTCGGATGCCCTTTTTCTTCGCTGACCCATGCTTCTTCCTCTTCTTCTCCTCCTCCGACGATGAGGTTTGCTCTTCTTCGGATGAAGAACGGTTCTCGTCCGAAGACGATTCCTCCGATGACGGAGTTGTACCTCTACGTCGTCTTCGCCCTCCCTTCGGTTTTCGTTCCTTCGACTCCCGTCTCTCTCTCCCTCTTCGGTTGAGAGTGGAAGTTTTGAAGGCTTCTGCCGATGCAATCACGTCCTCAATAGTGTCGCACTTGCTGCGTCGGCAAAAAGTCTCCATCTCCCGAGTTAAACCGGTCACGTACCAATCCACAGCTTGTTGTACCGAGAAAGGGGACCCTGGTCCTGTTTTCGGTATTCTGTCGAGGAGGTCCAGAAATCTCTCAGTGTAGTCACGCAGACTCTCCTTCTTCTCTCGCTGCAAATTACGTAACTTTGTCAAAACCCGGCTGTCGTAGCCGAGCTCGCGGAAGCGGCGAAGGAACTTCTCCTTCAGCTGGGCCCATGTTGTCAACCCAGTCGGATCGATGCTCTCGTGATTGTACCAACTCCTCGCTTTCTTCCGCAGAAGGCTTGGGAAGATCCTTAGTCGGTCGTCGTCTGCGATCTCGCGATTGGCAATAGACACCGACTCGAACAACTTGATGTATGAATCTGCATCGTCGTCATCCCCACTCCCTTTGTACTTCGGGTAGGAATGTTTAGTAATCGGCTGAGGTAGCCGCACATTGGCTTGTCCGTCCGCCATCGGTGTGTCTGTCGACGGTTCTCGGTCGGTCGGTTCTACTTCACTAGGCGGGTCCGTGCAAGGAATATCTAGTAGAACTGTAAGCACCAAGTTTGGTTCCGAGTCGTCGGGGGTAGGTTCCCCAAGGGTGTCGGCCGAACTAGGCTTAGGTACTCTTTTTGGTGTTTTCTTGTTTTGACGCCGTGTCTCTTCCACGGCCTTCTCTGAATCTCGTCGAAACTTGCGGACAGCTCTAGCACTTAGGTTGCTCCCGCCAGCCCCAGTCGACATTCACCGAGCATGGCTGCTCGTAAAAACCCCGGTGTTGACGCAACTATCCCCGGCAGCGGCGCCAAAAAGAAGTTGTCGGCTTCTTATGTAATAACCCACTAAAGGCTAAAACTGCAATATAGTGGTAGAAAGGTCGAACCCACAGGGACAGAGGAACACACAGGGTACAGAGTGTCACGTTTAACAGACTATTGATGAGTTTGAATTCTCAGGCGACTGTCACTCCCAGAAATACTGCAAGTGTCCACTCGGAGCGCACTCGGAGGTCGCACAGTGCAGCGTAACACACACACACACACACACACCTGAAACTACAGAAACACAACCCAGAGATCCGTTAGGACCTCTACTTCAAGATTTCAGGGGGAAAGTCTCTCACGAGCACACTCGGCAAAGCTGCGGGCAGTGACTTCCAACTCCGGCTTTTACAACACTTCCACTAGCTTGCTGCTAGTGTAGGAAACCCGGTTTGGACTGCCTCTACTTCGGATCGAAGTCACTCCTACGCGGTGAACAACACTCTCAACTCACAAAACGCGCAGAGAACACAGGTCCGCACTGAAGGACTCACTGTGAAACATTCCAGTAACACAACAACAGTCTATTGAAGAGTTTGAATTCTCAGGCACTTGTCATTCCCAGAAATACTACAGGGGTTACCCTCAAGGCACCTGCTGCAGCGTAACCTGAATTTACAACCAAGGCTTACACGAAGTAGCAAAACTTCACTTTGGCATTCAGGGGAAAAATCCCAAGGAGTACAATCAGGAAGAAACACTCGAAGGTGTAGGGGCGAAACTGTTCAAGTATCTAACTAGTCACTGGCTCTGAGCATCGGCAGTCACCCGCAGGTGCAGATCCGAACTACTCAAGTCTCTAACCAATGTACTAGCTCTGAACATTCGGCCGAAGGCCTTCAGCTACAAAATGCGGAACGCTAAGTTGTAACTCCTCGTGCGTGGTGACAGAACTCAAGGACACAAACACGCAAAGGAAATGGGTTCCTGATCTGCACTTCTGATGGGAAAGAACCCCAGGCAAAACGCCTGGAACTATTTTATACCTTCTAAGTCCTACTAGCACTACACTGCACTACGCTACACGCCTGCACGGAACCACGCTACACTACACTCCGCGGAACCTGTACTACGTCTCCTGCGCGGCCGACTGCCGCGCACTAACTCCCTACCCTGCCACTCTTCCGCTCGACTGCGCAGTCCCAACCGCTGCAACGCCGCGGACACCTCCCCCTCGAGGGCGGACATGGTATCCTGTGCCTTCGACAGAAAGGCCTCGAGCTTCTTCGCTACCTTCCGCCGACTCCTACGGTCGCCTGACAATAACCCGGCTGCGCGCAATTCAAACTCACGCAGTGTGAGTTTCTCCTGCGCCTTCACTTCCCAGTGGGCGTAGCCCTTGAGACAGTGGGCGACTCGCCTCGCCGTCTCCACCTTCGTGCGATCCGCCTCCTTCCTGCGATCCTCTTCAATCGTCACTAATTGCGATTCGGCTTCAGCACGTTGCGCTCTCAATTCGCCACACTCTGACTGCAAACTGCGGATTAATTCTTCATCCGCCTGCCGTGCGAGCTGACATTGTTCCAACAACCGCGTCTGTCGCACGAGCTCTTCTGACAAAATCCGATTCTGGGCCTGCTCAGAATCGAGTGCTTCCTTGACCTTCACCTGCTCCTTGGTGAGCTCGCCCAGTTTCTCATCCTTCATCTTCTCGGAGTGCTTGTAGAACTTCTGATTAAGCTTGTACTGTCCCCACAAGCACTCATGCTTCTCCTTCAAGTCCCTCAACTCCTGGTCCACTCTAGCTAATAGCTTACTGGTGTGGACTTTAGTGCGAGTCCGCCTGCGCACTAACTCGATGTAAGATCCCGGCTGGAGTGGGTCGGCGTATTTATCGACCTTGCGATCCAAGTACCGCAGCAACGGAATCACCTGCTCAGAGAGCGCCGCCGCCGGCGCTCCAACAATTTCCTCCTCCTCCTCCTCGGTGTCTTCTGCTCCTGACATTTCTTCCGTGGAGCCTCCGTCGTCATCATCCGAGTGGAGAATTTCAGTCGCCATTGATTGCGTCGGCGACTGCCCCGAGTGGGGCTGCACGTCCTCGACGTGTGCTGCCTGCGAAGGCACGGCTGCAGCCTCGCTGCTCGTCGCCAAAATGTCTAAGGCGGAAGGCGATTGTATCCGAGCGGCATCCCCGTCGCTCGCTGGTTGATTGCCTACCGCATTCTCTCTGTCTCTGTCGTCCGTCGCCGAAGGCGATTGAGCGGAAGGTGGCTGCGCGGGGTTGGATTGCGCATCGCGCATCGATTCATCCCGCGGATAGTCACTCCGCTCCTCCGTCTGCTGCTCCCTTGATCGGTCCGTGGGGGCTGTGCCCGGCCCGTGCGCAGGCGCATTTGCCGGCGCCTTGTCCGTCGCAGGCGTAGCGCCGCGGACATTTATCGCCGAAGGCGACATGGCCAGGGGCCGCACGCCCGATGTTCCTTGGCCTATAGGCCCTACCGCCGAAGGCGCATCTATCGGCGGACTTCCCGCCGATGGTGCGGCCTCCGCACGCTCTCTACTCGTATCTCCCCTGCTCGAAGGCCCTGGCGCCGAAGGCGCAAATTGCGGCGCGTGGTGCGCCGGAGGGTCTGGCCCCGAGGGCCGGTGTCTCGTAGGCGGTTCTTCCGCCGGCTCCTTCCCCTTCCTGCGTTGGAACGGGGGTGATTCTTGCCTGTGCACAGGCGGCACGTGCGGAGGTGCCCTGTGCACAGGCGGACTGCTCCTTCCCACGCGTAAGCGTAGATCCACGTCCACTTGTGTTCGCCGATCCGCGGAGGCTCGTCCGTCCGCGGAGGTTTGCCTGTGCGCGAACGGAACATCTGTCCGCATCGCACGTGGTAACTCCGGAGGCCCTTGGCCCGTAGGCGGCCTCTCTCCCGACGAGATTGCAGCGTGGCCCGTCGCTCCTGCGGTCGTCCGCGCTTCCTCTCGCCTCTCTGGCGACGCAGTTCCTATCTCCGTCGCAATCGTCGCCGTGTCTGCACTGTCAGCTGGTAACACCAGTCTGCGTGCCTTCTGCTTCGGCCGGCTGTATGGCTCGCACAGCGGCCGCGGTCGAATAGGAGCAGAGGGTTCTTGATGCTGCTCCTCTTCGGACTCTTCCCTCCATCGCCGCTTCCGCGGCACTCGCGCTGCAGGAGTGTGTCTCCCTTCATCCCTCCGTCTTGATGGGGTAGAAGTCGGTGACTCCTCTGCATCAGTATCGACCTCGTTCTCCCGCACATACTTCCCGGGATGGTCGATGGACAATGGCGGAAAATGTTCAAGCTCCGCCGCTGTCAAACAATTCCGCTGTCGATAAAAATTGATGAGGAAAGGAGAAAGATGGTTTAGAGTTCCCCCCTTCTCCTCAAACGCGTGCTGTCGCATCACCCTGTGCAGGATGCTCGCCCAGTGAATGGGAGTTCCCTCGATGACGCACTCCACAAAAGAGACCTGCCACAATGTGATGTAGCAGGCGCGGTGCGGCTGCAGTAATTGCATCAGCGCCGCGGACAAAGTCCGGCGAAATCGATCTTTGTAATCACGGGTCCTGTACCCATTCTTGGTAGACCTCCCGGTCTTGAACAGCTCCACAAATTGCGCTTCTTCTTGCTTGGTCACCTTGATGCTCTCGCTGTCGAAAAGGAGATGCCCTGGCATGCCAGCACATCTTCCCAACGCCTGCGCCCAATCTTGGACTGTCCACCGATCAACATGCGGACGCAATCCGCGCGAGGGTGGTCCCTGTGGCTCTAGCCACTCGCGCACCATATTCGCGCAGATGTAATTCCATCCCCATAGCAAGAAATCGAGCTTTCTTGCTATTAAGCGCTCTTCGAAAGCGCGCAGCCCGTTCTGCGGCAGGCGAAGTGGCACCATACGCAATCTGCTCGGTCTCGTCATTGCGTTCCTGGGGTTCGCTCGCCCGCTCATTCTACTTCCGCACTGTCCGCGTTTCTTTCTCTCTCGGCAAACTCTAATCGCTCTCAATTCTAAATCACGCGCACTCACTTCTCCTTCAATCAACAAGAAATCTCCTGTGTGACGACGTCGAGAATGGTCCGCAGCCAGCAGATGGATGCGCGCAGCGCGCACAAGAGATTGGAATCGCGAATTCAAGAATGGGACGTTCTCCGCCGCCCGGTCGAAGGTCATGGTCGGCTCTTGGTCGTGAAGAACGTCTCACTTGATGGCCGCGCCGGCTGTACGCTGGAACGGTCTTCGCTCTCACGCGCGGCTTCACGCTCCGCCGTCGTCGATTAAACTCTCACGCTCGAATTGGCGGATTTGAACTCCGCGAGCGTGTCACCCTGCGGACATGGGGGCGTAGCGCCGAAGGCGAGTTTTCCGCCTTGCACGGTACACTTGTTCGTACCGCCCCTCGGCCAATCTCCTTCTGCCTTGACGCGTGTGTCCGCATGTCGGACAAAAATTCAACTCCTGCCTGTGCGCAGGCAGGGGCCTCGGCGGATTCTCCGCCGGCGCGGAACTTGAACATCCTCCTGTGCACAGGCATTCGCCTGTGCGCAGGCGAATTCCGTCCGCGGCGCTGCGCTGGCGCGGAAGACGTTGACCGTGGTCAGCCGTCTCCGCCCAGTCTGTCCGTTCCTTGTCTCTCCGTCGGCGCTTCCGCCGCCGCAACTCCGTCCGTCCAAGAGCGCATCCACCCGTGCCGTCCGCACGGTCCGTACCTGTTGGATTATTCTGGCGGCTCTTCCGACGTACGCGGCGCTGCGCTGGCGCGGAAGGCGCCGTACACTTTCTACCTCACAAGGCGCATTTCTAGGGCCCAAGGCGGATTTTCCGCCGACGCCGAAGTGCCTGTGCACAGGCGTACGCCTGTGCGTAGGCGGACTTCGCGCCTTCCCTAACCCTACTTCGCCTGTGCACAGGCGAACGTCTTCGTCCGCGCATAGGACAAAACTTGAATCCCCCTTCCGCGCAGGCGGAATTCGCGCCGGTGGCGAACTCCTTCCGCCGTAGGCGACCGCCTCCGTTTCTTCCCGTAGCGATAACTCCCTAAGTCCTCGTCCGTTCCAAGCGTTCTTGGGCTCGTTGGAATCAGCGCGTCGAGCTCTTTCCAACGAGATCCTAACTTGGTCAAGGCGCCCGAGGGTTGACCTAATTACGGGGGTTTCCCTACAGCCGCGGACGCAACCTCCGAAGGCGGGTTTTGCGCCTTGCGCCGTAGAGATCCTAACTGCGGAGCTCGCAGGGAGGGTGGTGCCTGTCCTTACTGCGGCACCCCAAATCCCAGATTCTACAAGATCCCTCGAGAATCCCCGCGATCTTCCGGATTCACTCTGTTTTGATGTACCGAAGGCTATTTACAATGCTGCCAGGGTACAGTTTTTTCAAAAATGTTTTAATTTCCTCAAAATTTCCAAAAGTGGGGTACCACATGCCCCCCTCCTCAATTGTGAGCGCCCACGCGAACACTCACATGTGGTATTTCTTCAACCGCCACCCGTTCACTCGGGTGCCTAACAAATCGCCGGCCAGGTCCGCGAGTTGGATGGATCCATTCGGGAAGACTTCGACAACCCTGTAAGGTCCCATCCATCTTAGGTGCAGTTTGCCTGGGAATCTGGCATGCCTGCTGTCGTAGAGCAATGCCAAATCACCCGCCTGCAGGAGTACCGGTTTGATCTTTTTATCGTATCTCTCCTTTCGGCGGAGCTGGATTTTCCTGGTGCGATCTTCGGCGTCTCTTCTCCTCTCATCCAGCAGCGTGACTTCCTGTAACCTGTAGAGCTGACTCTCCTCTGCGCCCATCCTCTGCAAATCCAACGTTCGTTGGGTGGGTACTTCAAATTCGATCGGGAGGATCGGGTGTTGCCCATACACCAGAAAGTATGGTGTCTGTTTGGTCGTGATCTTCTCAGCTGTGCGGTACGCCCATAGAGCGGCTGCTAGCTTCGTATCCCAGTCGTGAGCGTGATTCACCGTGACCTTGAGTAGTATTTTACACAGCAGACCATTGGACTTCTCCGTTAGTCCATTTGCCTTGGGATTGTAGGGAGTAGTCTTCCGGTGCTTGATGTGGAAATACCGTGTCAGATCTTCGATGATCTGATTCAGAAAATGCGTGCCCCGGTCGCTGACTAGCTCTAAGGGACATCCGTAGCGTGTGATGATCGACTCAAACAAGAATGCTGCCACTGTGGCAGCATCATCCCTTCTGGTGGCTCTGGCCTCTACCATTTTGGTGGCGTAGTCCGTTGCTACCAGAATGTAGCGCCTTCGTGTACTTCTAGTCACTGGTTGTATCGGCCCTACAAAGTCAATACCCCACTTTTCGAAAGGTGCTAGAGGCATGATGGGAGTCAGGGGCCAGCGTGTTGTAGGCGTCGGTCTCCCCGTCCTCTGGCAACTGTCGCACTTGCGGATGTAATCCAGAACATCCTTAAACATGGTCGGCCACCAATATCCCGCATTTAGGATCTTTGTGACCGTGTTCCTGGTGGCATAGTGTCCACCCGCCTCCTCTGTATGCATCGCACTCACTATTCTTGGTACTTCTGATTCCTCCAGGCATCTGCATAAGCGCTCATCCGCCATCTTCTTGAACAAAACCCCCTGCTGGAGTTGGTACGGGCCTGCCTTATGAATAAAGACAGTTCGCTGTTCCAAATCCATGCCTTCGGGGCACTGGAGGGTTAACAGATATCGATACAGGTCGGCATAGCGGGACTCATGTCCTGCAGACAACTGAAATAACTCTTCATCTGGAAAATCGTCCACCAATTCCTCCTCTGTCGGCTGGGTCCATACTCGGGACAAGTAATCCGCATTTTCGTGGTGCACCCCTTTCCTGGTCTGGACTGTGTAGGTGAACTCTTGTAGTAACAACACCCACCTGGAGTTACTTCAACAAGTCAAGTATGAGGGTGTGGACACTTTGAAGGATGTTATTCGCATTGCCGAGAAGAAGGAGGCTAGTTTGGAGTCGACACCGATAATACAAACAAAAGATGCGACGGACATTCATCATACTTCATTGCGGGCTTCATCTTCGACAAGTATGCTTCATCCATCCAACGCGCCTTCACGAATGGAGCAACTTGTGTCACAAATGACACAACTCAGCGTTCATCTTCTTCAACGAACTTTCCGTAATACGGAACGAGATTCAAACAAGGTGCAATGTTACGCTTGCAAGGAAATGGACCACATTTCAAGGGATAGTCCGAATCGTGATGCAATGGGAGGACCTTCATCAAGACGAGTTACTTTTCTGGATGACAAAGGTAAGGGTCGTGTGAATCTGTGGTAACACACTTTTTGTTTTTTCGCGGAATTTAAACAATTTTGAAAAAGAAGTACCGAAGCAGTATCTGTAGTTAGGAAATGGTACGTTAAATAGAGTGAATTGAGGAGATCGCGGGAAGGTACGCTTTCGGCACAGACACCTCCGGAGGAGATGTCGCTGAAGACGTCAGAAGCCGGCAAGGACCTCTGAATGCTTCCGACCTGGAGTGCGCCTTCGGAGATGCGCCGTTGGCGCAGGAGAGAAACCTTCATAACGATCAGGATTCACGGTAGTTCTATTTGGTTAAGGTCTCATTGGAAAGAGCTGGGGACGCTCGTTCTAACGAGCCCAAGAACGCCTGAGATGGATCAGGGACGAGGAAGTTATGAGCATCGGTAAACTCGCATCCGGCGATGCGCTGTTTAGCTCTAGGGTTCACCTTCGGGAAGGACCCCCGTACGCCTTCGGCGATGCGCCTTCGGCGGAACCACGCGCTCATGAGAGGAGATCAAGTCGGAGGCGGAAGCCGCCTTCGGTGGCTGTGCGGCGGAAGAGAAGCGCCGACCTGATGTACGCCTCCGGCGTTGCGCGGATAGGCGGATGCGCCGGCGGGATACGCGCCTTCGGCGATATGCGGGGCACAACGGACAAAAGAAGTTGTACAAGTACGTGTCGGCGTAATTCGCGCCGACTTGATGTGTGCCTCCAGCGAGGCGCCGGCGGAGAAGGAGTACGCCTTCGGCGATACACCTCCGACGATGGGCAGGTTGAAAAAAGACAAAATAGTCGGAGCGTACGCTCCACCGCGGCGAACTCCAGACCGGCGTACACTTTCGGCGAGTATTACGCCTTCGGCGAACTCGAGGTCGGAAGCCCTCGGCAATGACGAACTCAGAGCCGGCGGACGATGGCGGCGGGAGAATTCAACGTTCAAGCATGCGAGTGCGCGCAATGCGTAGGAGTGAATTCGAGCATGCGAGGGAGAACCGTTAGGCCGCATAGCCGGCTGCGTAATCAAGTGGGATTGTACCCACTACCTATGAAGAGCGTTGTGCAATCTTGATTTCAGAGAAGAAAAGTCTGCTCTCCACTCTCATTCTCTCATTCTTGATTTTGAGTTTTCCAGCTTCAAAGCTTGAGGCGTGCAGCTCAATCGGGCGGAGAGATCTTCAGTGAGTTGGAGAGAGTGCAGGAATTAGTGAGCAGGAAGGAGTGCGTAGCAACCAGGCGCGTGGAGGCGAATTGCGCGAGGATCTTGACGGACCCTGCAGAGAGTTTGAGAGTAGAGAGATTGAGCGCGCAAGAGAGGAGAGAGCAATTTCAGTTAGTGTCTGAGCGGCCGACGCGCAGCGGCGATTGTGAGAGATCGAGCGGGAGGGAAGAGCGTCTGTGTGTGCAGGAGGGAGCAAGAAATATGTCAAAGGTCCCCCAGCTGCGAGTGTCTCCACTCAGAGTGCCGCAGATCGGTCTGCGCGCATTCCAGGATGTGTTGACGAAGTTGAAGCTTGATTTCCTCCTGTGGGGATGGAATTGGACGTCTTCGGAGATGATGCGCGAATATTTGCGGGAGAGACACCAGCCCGTGCACGGATTCCGCCCCCATCCAGAGCGGTGGGAAATTAGTCACTGGGCGCAGGTTTTAGGAAGGTGTGCAAGCGAGGAATGATATCTCCTCTTCGAGGCCGAAAGCGTGAAGGTGTCGAAGGAGGAAGAGAACTCCTACAATGATCTTTTCAAGGTTGGCAGGCATACCAAGAACGGCTTCCGGACGCGGGATAACAAAGATCGATTGCGGAGAAATGTCGCGACTGCATTGCTTCAAATATTGCAGCCGACCAAGACCGCCTACATGCATGGTTGGCAAGTGGGGTTTGTGGAGCTAGTGTTGTCAGGAGCTCCGATTCATTGGGCACGGCTTTTGTGGAAGGTTACGCGTCAACATGCGCAAGAAGAGAGAGTAGGGACCCTCAATCATCTTTCGCTTTACCTGATCGTGTTCTATCGAGCGATGGGATGTTTGACAGCTTCAGAGCGGGCGCGATTTCCGCTGCTGTACCGGAGTAATCCGAGTAGATACTTGCGGGAGGCTGAAGTGGACATAGATCCGGACGAAGCACCTGCCAGTCCAGCTCCGGGTCCGGCAAGAGCAGAAGAAGAGCATCGACGTGAGCGCGCACCGCGGAAGCGGAAATGGGATGAGAGGCCAGAAGACAGGCAGCCGGAAGCTCCCGCTGCGCCGACTCAGAGTCGGCCAACCCACGAGCTTTACAGCCGGCTGAAGCAGAGGGCACGTAAGTTGGTGTTGCCGACTAGCAGTGCGGAGACCTGGCGTACTCCGGTCCGGCGGAATGTCCTGCCCACGCAGGAGGAGATAATCGCGCAGATTCTGGGGAGGTCGATGAACCCCTCTGCGCAGAAGGCGCGGATGCCTTCGGAAGAAGTCAGGCGAACTGAGAGTCGGCCGACTACGAGTCGGGCGACTGAAGGTCGGCCAACTGCAGGTCGGCGAGAACAGCGTGTTGAACCGGACAGCAGAAGAGAGTTTGGCTGCAGAGCCAATGACTCTCGAGGAGTCGTCTTCGGAAGAAGACGCTTCTGAGGAAGCGCCTCCAGCGAAGCGACCAAGTGGAGTGAAAACATGCAGAGTGGATCCGACTGCGAGTCGGACAACTGCTAGTCGGCCGACTGCGAGTCGGTCAACTGAGAGTCGGCCAGATTCGCCGACTGCGAGTTGGATAGACCCGGCGATCATTGTGCGGGCGCCTTCGGCGGACACACCTCCGGCGAAGACACCTTCCGCGCAGATCGCGCCGGAGGAGCAGGAAGTAGAAGCGGGCGGTGCAGGGGCGACAAGAGTGACTACGGCGCCGACCCCTTAGAGAACAGGAGATCAAGCTGGAGCGGAGGCTCAGGTAGTGGGATCTCCCACTGCCTTAGATATCTTAGCAGGGAGTGAAGCGGCGGTCGCGGCGGAAGCTGCCACGCACCACAGTTCCAGGGAGTCGCCAAGAGCTTCTGTGGCGACTGAAATCCTTGAAACAGAGGATGAGACGAGTTCGGAAGAACAGGAAGCGGACTCTGTGCATGGGACGTCAACATGGGTACTGTGCGAGCAGATAGTGCCACTCTTGCGATATTTGGATCGCAAGGCAGCAAAGTACGCGAATCCCAGAAAGCCGTAGTCTTATGTGGAGTTAGTCAAGAACAGGACGAGGACCAAGGTGGCCACGAATCCCGCATTGCTCACTTGGGGCACTAGGTGCCGAGAGTTGGAGATGAAGAATGATGCCCTCCAACAGCACCTGGCGATCACGAAGAGGCTACAACAAGCCCTGCAACAACAGCGTGAGGATGCGGCGATGAGTTTAGAGGAGGATGTCGAGCTGCTACGGGCAAGGATTGAGTTGGAATTGCAGGAAGAGCGGAGACAAAACCGCATTCTGACAGAGGAGCTTGCGCGCCAGACGCGCGCATTAGAGCAATGTCAGAGCGCGCGCAAAGCGGATGAGGAGTTGTTGCGCAACTTGCAATCCGAGTGCGCGGAATTGAGGGCGCAGCGCGCGGAGGCTGAGGTGCAGCTGGCAGAGGTGGAAGGCAGCAGCCGGCGCGATGCGGATCGTACGAGAGAGGAGTTGGTGGCGCGGGTGACCCACTGTCTCAGAGGTTACACCCACTGGGAAGTGGCGGCGTAGGAGAAAATCACACTCAGGTAGTTTGAGCTTCGGGCGGCGGCGTTGACGGAGGATGACAGTCGGAGTCGGCGGCGAGTGGCGAAGAAATTAGAGGCCTTCTTGTCGGGTGCGCGCGATACTATGGCGCACTTGGAGTCGGAAGAGACCGGGGTCCTTCGGCGGCTGGGGTTGCGCAGCCGAGCGGAAGACTGGCAGGGTAGGGAGTTAGTGCACGGCAGTCCGTCGCGCAGAAGGCGCAGTACAGGATCTGCAGAGTGCAGCAGTGTAGCTTGGTTCCGTGCAGGCATTTAGAGTAGCAGGTAGTGCAATGTAGTGTTAGTTAGGACCTTAGAAGGTATAAAGTAGTTCAAGGCGTCTTGCCTTGGGATTCTTCCAGTTTCGGAAGTGCAGATTAGGAACTCACTTTCTCTGCGTGTTTGTGTGTTTAGTTCTGGCACCACGCAAGAGGAGCTACAGCTTGACGAAGGTACCGCATTTTGTAGCTGAAGGCCTTCGGCTGAATGTTCAGAGCTAGTATACCGGTTAGAGACTTGAGTAGTGCGGATCTACACCTGCGGGTGATTGCCGATGCTAAGAGCCGGTTGCGAGTTAGATACTTGAGCAATTCCCCCTTACACCTTCGAGTGATTTATCCTGATTGTACTCCTACGGGACGTTTCCCCTGAATGCCAAAGTGAAGTTTTGCTACTTCGTGTAAGCCTTGGTTGTCAATTCAGGTTACGCTGCAGAAGGCACCGTCGGGGCACACCTCCGTAGTAATTCTGGGAATGACTAGTGCCTGAGGATTCAAACTCCTCAAAAGTCTGTTATGGTGTGTGTTACTGGATTGTGTCTCAGTTGAGTTTCTTAGTCGGACCTGTATTCTCTGCGCTTGGTGTGAGTTGAGGGTGACGTCCACCGCGTATGAGTGACTTCGTTCCGAAGTAGGAAGTCCAATCCGGGTTCCCTGCGCTAGCAAAAACTAGCGGAAGGGTTGTAAAAGCCAGAGTTGGGAGTCACTACCTGCAGAGCCTCTGAATGTACTCGTGAGAGACTTTCCCCCTGAAATCTTGAGCAGAGGTCCTGACCGACCTCTGAGTGGTGTTTTTTTTTTTCAGTTTCAGGTGTGTGTGTTGAGTGACTTACGCTGCACTATGCATCCTCCGAGTGACCTCCGAGTTGAGCACTTGAAGTATTTCTGGGAGTGACAGTCGCCTGAGAATTCAAACTCTCCAAAAGTCTGTTAAACGTGACACTTTGTACTCTGTGTGTTGCCTCTGTCCCTGTGGGTTCGACCTTTTTACCACCATACTGCAGTTTTAGCCTTTGGTGGGTTATTACAGAATCTAATTGAGATTCAAGACGAAACTCGGGAGAAGACGATTGCAAATTTTGAACAATCTTTGCGGAAGAAGGTCGATGTGATGGCGGCAAAACGAACGCAAGAGGAATCTCAACCAAGGAACGTGAAACAGATTAAGGAGATGGCGAGGGACAAGGGATCAAAAAAATCTCGACGAAGGAGGTTAGGATTTCATGATTTTTTGATATCACAAAATCAAGATTCATATTCGATCTTGAATGACGTGGGGGTTAAGAAAGCGGACATCACAATTGTACAACTTGTGGCAATGGTTCCCTCAGTTTGCAAGGAATTAAGAAAGGGTCTATCTGCACACAAGGTTCCATCCATTCCTCATTCCCTCAATACAATTGCGGTTCAACAAGAGTATGATCCGATCATCGATGTTGGGTGTAATGACTTTAGGTTGAGAGGTGTCTTAATGGATGGATAAGCATGTGCCAATGTTATGACTATTCCGGCAATGAAGTACATAGGCCTCAAAATTGAGAGACTTTTGTCAATCACCTTGAAAATGGCAGATAAAAGAATTTGTAAACCTCAAGGTATGATATCCAACGTGTGTATCAATGTTTTAGGAATTTCCACGGCCGTGGATTTTCATGTGGTGTTAGAAGAAGATGGATCTTATTCAATGATTTTAGGTCGGCCATGGCTTATCAAAGCACACGTACGGAACTATTGGGGCGAAGGGTACATGACAATCGGGAAGGGGCCACATCGGCAACAAATTCCGTTTGTAACTCTAGGAGGAGCACCTGCATCCGATGAATCTGACTCCGATTCAAAGGAGGCGGACGATCCCGAGTACGAAGGAATTTACACGGAAGATTTTTTGGAGGACGAAGTGGGATTGTACGCGATTGAAGCGGTTCTAAAGCGAGAAGTTTTCTCACATACACAATTTCTCGTGAAACGTACATGGAAGAAACCGGTTTTGTCCGACGAAGAAATAGCATGGCGGTTGGAGCAAATTCGGTTGGGGACAGAACTGTTTTCTCAAGAGCGCGAGCACTTTTGCAAACTTTTGCGTAAGTTCATACATCTTTTTGCCTTCGATTACAAGTATTTGCGTGAAGTTTCATTGTAAATGCACAAAATTGAGCTTGTAGAGAACCCAAAGGCGCTTAGGCAAAAACCTCACTGCATGAATACTAAATACGCCGAAATGGTGAAGGTAGAATTGGAAAAATTGTTAGAAGCGGGATCCATCGGACTGGTGGAGAATACAGAGTGGGTATCTCCAATAACCTTGGCTTCAAAGAAAAATGGGAAATTGAGGGTTTGCGTGAATTACAAGAAACTCAATGATGTTACGAAGAAAGATAGATATCCCATTTCATTTTGCGATGAAGTTCTAGAGGAGGTGGCGGCCACGAATGATATTTGTTTGAGGACAGGTATAGTGGATATCATCAAGTGAAGATAGCACCCAAGGATCAACTCAAGACGACGTTCACTTCACCATGGGGCACATTTTGTTACGAGGTAATGCCATTTGGACTTTGTAACGTTCCCGCTACATTTCAAAGGCTCATGAACAAAATATTAGCATCATTCTTAGGGCACTTTGTAAGAGTATTTATGGATGATTTTGGGATTTATGGGGATCGAGCCTCACATTTAGAGAAATTAGAAAAGGTTTTGGAACGCTTAGATGAGGCGGGACTCACACTTAGCGCGAAGAAAACCAAAATTGGATTTTCATCGGAACGTTTGGTTGATCACATCGTTTTTAAGGAGGGAATTGGTACCGATCGGGAGTAAATAGAGGCTATGATCAACTCCGGCTCATCAAGCGGTACGCTATGATCGTTAAACCTTTAACTAGGTTCTTGACAGATGATGCTACTCCTTCGCAAGCTACTCCGGATGCATTAGAGGCTTTTGATAAGCTCAAGCAAGCATTACTCTCGGCACCAATTTTTTGAACTCCAAATTGGGAAAACCCATTTTTGATTTTTACGGATGCATCGGGAGAAGAAGTAGGGGCAACTCTAGCACAATTGGATGAAGAGGGATACTATCATCCAATTCACTATGCTAGTAGACAACTCACGTCGGCTGAGATGAATTACACAGTCACGGAGCAAGAGGGCATAGGAGTTGTTTTCGCGTTGAAGAAATTCCGACACTTCTTACTAGGTACAAAGGCCACGGTGGTGACGGATCATCAAACATTGGTTTACCTTCTCAACAAACCAAATGCAACGGGTAGAATTGCACGATGGATAATTTTGCTTCAAGAATTTGACTTGGAGATTGTACACCGAGCGGGTAGGAAACATGGAAATGTTGACTTTCTCTCACGAATGGAGGAGGAGGTGGGAATCGTGTCCGAAGACAACGATTTTCCGGATGCCATGTTAATGTCGATTAACATTGAGTATGAACTGAAGGAGTACAAAGATATCATCCGATATCTCCAAGGTATGAATTTTCTGGAGGGTGCAACAAAACAAATAAGTACAAGAATTGCACACAAGAGTTGATCTTATACCTTGCTAGGTCAAATGCTTCATTTTTGTGGAAGAGATGGTATTCTTTGACGTGCGGTGGGAAAAAGTGATGTCTCAAAATTGTTACGAGAGTTTCATGAAGGTTTTTGTGGGGGACATTTTGCGGGGCGAGTTACGGTGGAGGAAATCTTTACGGCGGGTAACTATTGGCCAACGATGTTCAAGGATAACTTTGATTATTGCAAGCGTTGCAAAGTGTGTCAAGCATTTGCGAATAAATCCACGGTGAGCGGCAACTTGCACCATATTCCTCCATTAGGGCCATTTGAAAAACGGAGCATCGATTTGATGGATACTTTACAGGTCACTAAGAGGAAAAATCGCTTCATAGTTGTTGCTACGGATTATCTTACAAAATTTGCGGAGGTTCGGGCTTTGAAAACTTCGGTCAAGAATGAGGTAGCGCGGTTTATGTACGAACGCATTGTCACTCGCTTTGATATTCTTTTAGAGGTGGTATCGGATAATGTACAACAATTTACGAGTGATGTATGGAAGGATTTGATGGGACGATTAGCGATTAAACATAGGTTCACAACTATGTATAAGCCGAGTACGAACGGGTTAATGGAGCAAACGAACAAGACGTTGTGCTCTATGCTTGCAAAGGAAGCAAAAACAAGGATGAATGCTAGTGATTGGAATCTAAAGATTCATCATGCAATGTGGGTATACAACTCTACATTCAAAAGGGCTACTGGGTTCTCTCCTTTTCGTCTAGCCTATGGTATGGAGGCTTTGCTTCCAATTGAGTACGAACTCATGACCCTTCGCACTGCTACTAAACACGGTTGGGTTTGGACGAGTCCCAACAAAAGCGGTTAGTCCAACTTAACGAATTGGACGAGATCCAATTGAGGGCAAGACAAGTGATTGAAGTGGCGCAAGCAAAAATGAAGAAGTCTTGGAATAGTAAGGTGAAGAAGCCGGTGTTCAAAACCGGAGATTTTGTGATGATGTACGACTCAAGGCATTTTCGTAGAGCTCACAAGAAACTACTACCTAAGTGGTTTGGGTCGTACAAAATTAAGGAAGTTTTTGTGACTAACGGTATTTATTCCTTATGCAACTTGGATGGAACAAATTATCGGGATCGAGTTAATCATGACAAGTTGAAGAAGTCTTAAGTAGACTTGTTAGACTAGTGAAAATCCAAGGACGGATTTTGCTATAAGTGTGGGGGTAAAGTTGTGGATTTACTAGTGTTAGAGATATTTACTTAGGATTAGAAAGTAGGTAAAGGATTAAGACTTTGTGGTAAGTTCTAGAAGATTTGGATCAAGTGGTCATTACTTGTCCACATCAAGTTCATAGGACGGTGGCAAGACCTACACCTCATCAAGTTGATAAGATAAGACTTTCTATATTAGTTGTATTTAGATTACGATAGATTTATGAGCTATATCTACGAGTGTGTAGATTTAGGTTATTTCTTAGGTAACTTCCTAATATATATTATCCTAATATATATTACTTATATCACTTATATTCCTATAAGCCTTAGTATATAAGGGCCTCCGGCGAAGGTCCGGGACTTCTTCGAGTCCTTATGATAGTGTTAGTTGATAGAGGATGGATTGGAGTGCTAGATTAGAGTTATGATCTCTTGTACTTAAGGCTTCGGCCTTCCGGGTTTAAGAAGGGTGAGAGCCATGTTTGTTTATGAGGATTCTATGTGTTATTTTCTCCTTCTTAGCGTTTTTCTTTTATAACTAAAAATCCCCACAGGTTCATTCCGCGTCTTCGCAATTCGAGCGAGTGTTGGTCGTAAGTTGTGTGACGCAGTTGATAAATTTTGGAGTATACTGATCCGTGATAAGGGCCTTGATGCACAACTCCTCCATCTTGTTCTTGTCAAATGCAAGTCTTTGTGCTGTCCACATGAAGATGATATCTAACATAACAATCTACACGATCACCAAAGGCGCAATAATTTCAATCGATAACCTGCTGATTGGAATCATGGTTGAAATTGGGATTTTGTAAGGTTTTATGAAAAACCCAAAATTATTTGTAAGAGGAATCGAGTTTTTTCCACCCCTGGTTCCCCATTAAACTCCATACGTCTCTTAGTCTGAGAAGGCAGCTACTTGGACCTTTGGATGATAGAAATCTGTGTACAAACATATGGAGGGACACCTCCGAGCATTGACTTCCAACCTTAGCACCAATGTATGTTACTATTGGGAGTTTAAACTCTGTACTTTAACCTCGGTCACACAAGTCTAGTGTATACAATATTCATGGACTACCGGAAGGCCAGTCGTTACTACACGGAGCGAAATTTTTCAGTAGAGGAACGTTCTTAAGCAAAAACCACTACGGGGTGAAACTTCCCACTAGGCCTTTCCCGTCCCGTCCTCATTATCCTTGACATTAATGACAAAGGCTTTGTAATCTGAGGATTTGGAAAGGAACAGGAACGCTGTTGACATGCATCTAAACTGAACGGCAACAAGACTGGGATATAGTTCAACAAGGGATTCCATGCTAAGCTAAACACCACTACTCAGAGACCAATCCGACGCAGCATCGACAAACCAAGCCACCGACAGAGGACCTTGAATTGGTCTGAGCGACGATCGCTTTGCCAACATGAGATGCCGAGCTTCTGCGGTGAAATTAGGTTGAATTAGCTCCAGGACTTGGAAATCCAGGCACATGCCAATTTGATCTCCGTTCCGACCATTCTCGCGAAATGAGCTTCCTTCCAAAACCTTGCCGGCTTGCCCTATTGCGGTTTGTCCTGCAACCACGTGATAGTTGTAGTTCGTCGAAACGGATTGGAATATGAGGGAAAGGTCAGCGGATACCGTGTCTACCGATACAGTAGTTTACACGCCCTGGGGGTGGTTCAAACAATTTCAAAACTAAAAGGAAATCAAGGAGATGACCGACTAACCTTTCCTACCGGACACAGGCAAACTGAGTCAGCAGACTCACCCAGCCTTTGGAACTAAAACCTACAACTCGTATTGAATTTGGATGAACATGGTGAAGCGTACGGATGCCTCGATGGCAGGCATGGATGGATCCTACAGTGCTCAATAGTCGGACGGGTGGCTCTTTCAAATGTCAACGAGCATGATGGTAAACGCCTTCACTCGAGACTTCGATTTAGAAGGTGGAGGTTAAATTCGGGTACGTAAACCTTCACTCCACGTGGTATGGAGGGAGACTTGAACGGGTCCAAGGCAGCCTTCAAAACTCGTTGAAACGCCGGAATGAAAAGACCGGTTTAACATGCCCATGTGAATAGAAAAGAGGCTGCGTCGATATGGCCGAGCCACCTGGCATCTCCGGTCATGCATGCGACGAAAACTCTCTTGAAGTATTAGTACTTATTTCACTTCATTCTCACGCAAACCGAAAAGATATGGTCGAAAGAAAGAAAGTCGTACGTCGTTGATTAGCTTATTCGGCCTTCGCTTCCTCTCGAGAACCATATTTTTGATACAATTCAGACAACAAGATTCTGTGCCAACGACGGGACGACGACCTGTAGACTCTAGACCACATACCGAAGTGCCGAGCTTTGCCGCGTCCCGTCACGTGGAGTGTTGGGACTCGCGAGTCCACGTCTACCCTTTTCACGCCCTGTCCCACTTCCAGCAGAGAGAGCTAACGACGGACTCTAGCGAGCTTTCTCCTTCCCGTCGTCACACACGTGTCATGCACGCCGGTGAGCAAGCGTGGAGTACAACAGGCCTGGCGAGCCGGAGCGCTCCTTCACCTCACCTCCCTACGTTCGTTCGCCCGCCCCGTCCGCCTGTGCAGGAGGTCCATGCATAGTCTGGAGTATTGAGTCCGGACATAATTTGAATGTGGAGGCAGAGGCACTAACCGTTATTGCGTCGCGCCGGAGCAGATCCCGACCCAATCAAGAGTCGTGCCGTGAGAGATCGGGAAATGGACCAATGAAAAATTGTGTCACGGCAGCTAAATAACTGCTGGACCCACAAGGTCGTAAAGTGCGGGCGACTTAAACTATTTACGACATGTGACTTGTGTAAAGGGAGAGCAATAATGAACTGGCAGTTAACGGAGCCCGATTCGCACTCCAAAGCAAAGTATGGGCATCCTGTAGGTGAAGCTCGATGCTCGATCCCAGATCATCCCACAAGCCCAGCCCAGCCCAGCCGAAATCCGCACAGTGGACTAGAAGTCGCAGCAGCCAGTCGAACAAATCGTTGTTCCTGGCGCGTGGATATCGAGCGGTGCAGATCGCGGGCGGACGGTCGCACGACTGGCACGGATCTGGAACGCGTCTTTTCCCCGGAATTGCTATCCTGGGCGGGCGGGTTGGCGGAGCCGCTGATTGTCTGGCGGTCTGCATTGCGGAATCGGGTCAGCCGCACTGCCCCATGGCTGCAGCAGACGTGTTCTTCAGTCTGTCGACAGCGAGGGTCTGATGGTCCGAGGGGGGGGCCTCCGCGTTGGGCATAAGGAGGAGGATTGTTTGCGGTATGTAACTCCCGGTCGGTTGCGGTAAGGCTGAAAGGCTGGCAACTCCGGCTCTGGCTGCCGTACTTCTGCTAAAGATCGTATCGTGCTGGGACTTGATAACCTGACAGCGAAGCAGAGGAAGAAGACGCTTTACTTAGACAACCTCGAGACATTCAACGCGACGGGTGAAGTCGTGACGAGCTTTTCTCGGACAGGAATGAGGAGGAATTTGGCGTTCCAGCGAATTGAATCATTTCTTGGAGAAGGAACAAAGCTAAGCACAGAGGGGATTCCGGCTTGTGCTTCAATCGCAAGCGGCAATTCTGTGAGCGGCCGGTTCAAATTGTACCTAGTCGGCCGTCTTCTCCGGATCTCGCTCGAGATTTAGAATCGAGTCCATTTGATCACCGGTTTCATACTCGTGTGGAGAGATTTTACTCCTCTCTGGACATTTTCGACGTGGGCAACTGTGTCGAGTCCTTTCGAGCTTTTCCGGCTCTATTTCTCTTTTCGTCTCTGTGTACTCATCGCAGTCCATGTCTTACTCTGTGTTTACTCGCCCCGACTTCTCCTGCTGTTGACCACGAGTTTGTTGTTATTCTGGCTCCCCGGCACTCGCGAAGAGTCGTTCCCTCGGCCAAGAGTCCGAATTGCGGATTGAATGTGTCTTGAAGTTGACTCTTGATGCTGGATCTACTGTTCAGTGAGCACGTTTCCTTCTCGCGAATACATGACTTTTTGTCACCTGCAGGGTGAGAGATTTTAGATCTTCTCGTACCAGAGTTCATATCAATTGCCGATACCTTACGACAATTTTTAACGAACCGGGCGACGGGATCCAGGACACAAGGCCAACGTCGCCCGAGTACATGAGGCTTTAGAATTCGTCGACTTGGAGGCAACGCCGGGTTGCCAGCTAATAACAAAGTCCAGGGTGAAAGTGTGGCGTTTTGAAGGGAATAATTGCGGTTGCGCCTAATGGCGAATCACGTCAACACTGTGATGTTGAATCTCGTGAAACAAGGTCATGCAAGGCAACAATCTTTGGAGCTGAGTCCTACAAACTTTAGCCCTCCAAATTCGCAGAGAGAACAGAGGGAGTCAGCGGCCTACGCAGGGTGGGTGTACCATGTGGGGCTCAATTCTCTTGGATATCCTTTCTGCCATGCCCGTTTCCTTGTCATCAAGGGCAAGTATGTTACGATGTACAAGCACGACCCTCAAGATCAGCCCCGAACGGTAGATTTCCAACTTTTTGGAGCACATCTTATCTGAATTTCGCCGGTGGCGTTGTTCGTCTCTATCCAGTTGTCTGTGGTGATGACTTTATTTGCATACATTGAAACAATTTCAGTACAATCTTCTGTGCCAGTATGTTATTCGCTTGTCGTTGTGAATAATCCTGAATTTTTATGTATTTTTTTGAAAAATGTCTCAAATGCTTCATACTTTTAGCATTCTTGCTTTCCTTATCCGTTTTATACCCTTGATGCACCTTTTCTGTTATCACCGTTATATAGCTGCGATGAATCATCGAAGATGCTCTTTATTTCTTTACGAATTTGTATTGTTTTGTCTTGCCTCTTTTATGGGAGATGAAAATATCCGAACAGCAGGGATATTGTATGCCACCCAAAGAGTGTGGTCGTTGAGGCTTTCGACTATCATCGTTCTGTTCCTGTAGCAGCTGCTTAGATGAAAATTGACATTCTCAGCTTGTCATGCTGAGAATCGTCATACATTAATATGACGATTTTTTTATACTGAGTAGGAGATTTGGGGTCATATCTAGTCTAGGTTTTGATCAATCTGATCAAAACTTATCAATCTGATCGACTTCGTTGATACTGATTTGATCCAATTTCGAAGGCGAGGTCTTGCGCATGAAACGTGAAACCACGCTTTGTCTTGTCCACTTACGTTAATATTTGTCTCGACATCTGGTTAATTAAGTTGAGGCCCTTGTGCATTCCGTTGCAGATAGTTTCTCTTCATTAATTTCCGCAATACGGGTTAAGCTCCTCTTTGTTAATGGAAGTGAATCGATTTCTTGGGTTATTATGGTTGTCTATAACCTCGTTCAACCAGGGGCTCCAAAGGGTGCTAGTGGAATTGATAGAGTGACCCCCTTTCATGACTTGTACAGGTGCCGCTCAGAACTGGTTTCGTTGGTCAGCATCTCATGGTTGAGGAGGTTGGTCGGCAGATCTATCACGGCAGGGTATGGTTTCTTAACGCTTGAAGTAGGATTCGTTGCAGGAGCGTTACAATCTGCAACTGAGATAACACTTTTCTTGATACGTAGAATTTGTGACGAATTTCTCTATCTAAACCAACCTCAGATATTGATTGAAGTAACAAATGTCCAGTCCTCACCCCGTGATGCAGTGACTCAGACGAGTGGGGCGTTAGATTGGACGAATTGAACAGCTTTGCAATGACAGAAGTATGCGCGAGTGGTCAAAGTGGACTAAATTGTCGTCTTTGGACTCGTGTTAATTCAGGCGCTGTACGTACTGAGGATTTTCAGCCGTATGGACCACAGCAGGCAAGGAGAGGTACAATACTTTGTCTACATTCTGAACTTACGTTTATGGACTTCAATTCTCTCCTCGCTTTGTTTAGAATAACACTGCTCGAAGCTATATTTCAACTACTGCAAGAAAGGGGAATACCGAGGTGGATTGCGAGTGAATTGAAGCCTGGACGCAGTGGAATTGTCATAGACAGAAAAGAAACCCATGCCGAATTGCGGAGTCGTTGATGCCCTCTCCAAAGATATCTACTTTAAGAAGATGACCAAAAAAAATACGCACGTCCACTGTGATACAAATAAACCTATTTTCCCTTCAGAATTACTGTCATTTAAAAACCTAGTTTGATTCACGAGCCCTTGTACGAGCATGAATGCTGATGAACTTTCTCTTTGGGTTTTTTGTTTTTCTATGAAGTTCGCCTGTGATAGTGCCGAAGAAGTGGAAAAATGGATTGCTGCCTTCAATCATGCGAAGGAGGAGGTATTGTACTTAGAGAAAAATCTCGATACTTATACTTCTTTACTTTGTTTCTTCCACATTCTGAAGAATTTTCTCTCCAAAAAGGTATCATGCGAGTCTAGACGATCTTTATTAGACTCTGGCCATAGTGGGTGTCATACTTCCTCTGTCCTCTGGACCCACATGGAAGTGTTGTACCTGTGAACTCAAGTTGTCTGATTCTTGTTTAAATTTTACTCAGGCGGAGTATGACCTGGAAAGGGCCAGCAGTCGCAGGTTGATGAATACCGAGGACGAGTAAGGTTCTTCCGTTTACGAGTTGTATACAATTGCTTTTGGTCTTGAGTTCTTTAAAGAAAAGACTCCATTTTGCGAACTGTATGCTTTACTCATTGTGTGGGCTAACCACTTACATTTCGCGTATGTAGGTTCAAATTAAATGGTCCTAGACACCACCGCTCTTATTCAAGAGGCTTGAACAAGCTCATCACTATAGGAAGAGGTGCGGGGTTTCAAATGTATTTTCGTGGTCAGGAACTCACTTCTGCGTATATGTTAAATTGAAAAGCCTCAAACTCTTGAAGGTGTAAGCACGTTTGTTTTACTCTAGCATTCTTCTTGGTCTTGTGTGTGTAAGCATGTCGTTACATGTCTCACTTATATGTCTTTATAAGGTTTTTTTACATACGCAGGCCCGGAGCTGTTGCTTCGACGAGCCTCTATGGTCAGTCCCCAAACTTCTGATTCTGATTCCTACTATCAGAGAGAAGGCGATACTGTCGAGCAGGCTGATTGGAGGTGCTTCCGTACTGTAAATGGTATGTTGGAGGTGTAGTTACCGAAACTAAGTTCGCCGTTAACGAACCGAAATAGACTGCGTCGAGTTTGTATTAACCTTCTCTACATATTCCGCTTGTGTTATGTCTAAGTTTGTTTTGACTCTTCCAAGCGTGGTTGTTGTTGCTTTGTCTTAGGTCTACGCATATTTGAAGATGTTGCCGCTTCTAAGGTATCAAACTTTATCCACTCTACCATGAGTTTTTCGTATGAGGTTTATATAAGGGCAGAACTTGATCCTACAATTATGTGCTGTGAAGTTTTTCCTTGATTCTGCGGCTCATCTGGATGAGGTACTTGATACAGGCAGAAAAAGGCACCATTATGAAATCTGTTGGAGTCGTGGATGCCGCTCCAGACACTATTTTTGAAATGGTCATGAGCTTGGAGAAATCATTGAGATATCAGTGAGTAGTATCTTCCATGACCGAAAATTAATTTCGTCCCGCCTATGATGCTCATTGTAAATAACGATCACGGTGATTTGATTGCAAATTCCCTACTGAATTTACTGACTCTGACTGAGGATGCTCCACAGGTGGGACGTCCTGACTGCAGATTTGGAGCTTGTAGAGCAGTTGGATGGGCACTCTGACATCGTTTATGGGACATTTGATCCTAAGTATTTTAAAAGGTGGGCCTCAAGTCAAAACTTGGACTTCCTATTTCAAATATTAGGATTGTGAGAAGCAGAGTATGAATACGAAGCCTTTTTATTTAGATTCACAACAAGATATCTGTGGAGATTTTTATGGGCTAGTACGCTCACTTTGAATTTGTTTCCTAACTTGTCATTGCATCTTGCCTAATTTAACGACTAGAAACATTTCTGGCTTCCTTGATATACGTTGTTTGTAGTAGCAATATTTTTCTTTGTTCTAGCATCCAGGGACTTATGGAAACCCTTTTCTTAGACTGGTGATTTGACCGAGTTGTTGGAACAGATGGCACGCAAAGAGGGATTTTGTATTTTCTCGGTATTGGCGTCGTGACCAAGATGGTTCTTACTGTAAGTCGAGTTTCCCATTAACAGTCTTTGAGATGACGTGAATATTGTTGTGGAAAAAGCAACGGATTTCATTGCAGCCAGTGTTCATCGTTTACGACGTTGTAGACTGATTCCAGTCACATCGACCTTGATGCAGTAATTCATCAAATTTCAACTATGCACAAACTCAGGCCAGTAAAATACGGATACCAGCGTATCGACTTCAATCGTAAGTGGAAGTTTCATAATTGTTCTTCATACAAACCCTTCAATGCGTTGGTCTTGAATACTGCTTGATATTTTTCGTGTAAATGCGCTGATAGGAAGAACTCCGTTGTGCCTGGGATTTGAACTTGAACTTCTTTTGTGGGTTTCGACAAATTTCATTGTTTATATATTTTGTCTCATTTCTAATTGCTTCTGCTCTATGCTGCAGCTGGTATTTGGGAGATTAGCCCTCTTCCTCCTAGACCTGGGACCAATGTTGCACGATCGCTAGTTACTCAGATAATGGAAGTCAGGTCGACTGGATGGGGTCGGTGGAAGGCCAGTCATTACGCTAAATTTCACAAAACTGTTCCTTGTGTAATGCTCTGCCGTATAGCAGGTATGGCCCCGTGTGATTGTGGGGCTCTAATGACCGTTACTGAGCATTTTTTCCAGTCATAGATATTCTTCCGCAGTAGATCTCGTCAACTTAAATAGTATCTCTCGTTAGTTTTCTTCCAGATTCTTACTTAAAATCTCTTCCAGTTTCGAGGCTCTCTAAATCTGAAGGTCAATTTTGACAGGGCTGAGAGAGTTTTTTGCAGCTAAGCCAGAGCTTAGCATGACACCTGAGGCAGCAGAACGTGTGATAA
Source organism: Marchantia polymorpha subsp. ruderalis (assembly GCA_037833965.1). NCBI lineage: Eukaryota > Viridiplantae > Streptophyta > Marchantiopsida > Marchantiales > Marchantiaceae > Marchantia > Marchantia polymorpha. Next base: position 847,029 of record AP031351.1, read on the forward strand.
CGGCAACAAGTCCAAAAGCTGGCAGAAAACCATCTGAGTCTCCAGACGCACTATCTGATCCACTGGTTCAGGTCCCTGAGTCTAATGAAGAATTTTATGATGCTATAATGGGGGCAGAGCCAGTGGATGAGACAGAAGGTGGAGACAGTGGAGAAGATGAGAGCAAGTCTGCCCACAAGGTGTGCAGTGAGGATGGTGTTTTTTTCCGATAAGTTGATGATGCTCTGTGGGCGCAAGTGAGCCTTTTCTTTGCACCGTATGAGTCTTTTCTTCTCCAATGCTTTCTCGTGTGATTGCTAAGCACCCGTTGTCATCTTGAGGTTTCGGCTAGAAATAACTTCTTTGCGGTACTTACGTTGCGATGACAAATTTGTTTGTTTCTGCTCATATTCGACATGTGTTGCAGACTCCAGGTCATAGTCACAGATTCAGGACTGTCTCCTGGAGTGTCATGATGGGTTTGCCCAGCAAGCGACCACCTGGTAACAACGAGAACTCTTTTTGAGCTTTATATGAAGACCATTTGATCGCTGTTCAGTACAATACAAGTTTACTGTTGATTACAGTATCTTCAGGGTCTACCTCTGTAGACCCTGAAGAGTGCAAAGTGAATTTATCAGATTGTTTAAAGCTTTACTGCATGAGGGGATCGTTGGGACATACACCTGATAATCTTTCTGATAGTTGAAACCAAACCTTGTGCAGCTAGAGAAGAGAATGGAGAACTGGTGCTAAGTGCCCTACCTGTAACGATAGACGGAAGTGCCTTTAAAGGTTCTTTACGGAGAAGTGTGTATGACAAAGATAGCGATTGCTGGTCCGAACCAGGTGGAAAAGGGTTCATGGTTCGCGGACGGACGTACAATGACGATAGTCTGAAGGTAGGAAATGTTTTTTACGGTTCTGTTCCCTTTTGTACAAACTTAGAAGGCCATGATCAGACCTTCCCTCAGGTCAAGGTGCCTGATGAACGTGGTACACAATCTTTCGAGAGCAGTTTCCGCCTCAAATAGCTACTATTCTGGGAGTTTAGAACTTCGAAGAATTTCGAATTATGAATGATCATACTGCTGTCGTGGAGTGGAAGCTGAAGCCCGTGAATGACTGAATACTTGATCAACTAATATAGTTAGATTCTCACGATTTTGGAAAGTAACTCTTATCAGTTTTTTCCTCTTTCCGGTTGTATTGCAGGTGCCAGGAACTGATCCTCTACTGAAGCTAATGGCTGTTGATTGGATCACCTCTGAGGAGAAAGTGGACTTTGTTGCCAAGAATCCAAAATCTATTGTGCAGGTGAATAATCTTAGGCATTTGAAGCATATCATTATGCTTGTATTGAGATGATGAGATTAATAGCGTGTGTATTTAATGGAGAATACTGAAGTTACTACGAAAAGTGTTCACCTTTCTTACTTCATGCCTTATTGAATGTTGTTCATATCTAACTGAAATATGTGAATCTGTCCATTTCCTTCATGAACGTGATTTAGTCTGCTGCGGGGAAGATGGCACCCTTCATACTTGTTGTAAATCTTCAGGTGAGCTTCCTTCATCAATATTATCCTCTAGTTTCAGCTCTCGGATTTCAAACGTAGTCGGAAGCAAATCATAGAAAGTTAAGTTCGAGTGTCGGCGTATTCTTACTGGCTCTCGCTACTCTTGCAGGTCCCAGCAAAACCAAACTACAGCATGGTTTTCTACTATGTAGCAGACAGGCCGGTCCGAAAGGGTTCATTACTGGACCGATTTATAAATGGAGATGACGCATATCGGAATGCACGATTCAAGCTCATTCCTAGTATCGTTGAGGCAAGTCGTTGATGCGGGTCTTTGCCAATAGTATGTAGAAGTTCCTTCAGTCGTCTTGTTGAGCATAATATACATACCTCTCTAAGTTTTCTGTTTTGCTGCTTCATCGGGGCGTATCTTGAGTCAAGCAACACCAGAGTAGTCAAGGTCATCTGTGCCTGGTTGTAACGCAGCCAGGAATGTGATCACTAACATGTATTCGGCTGGATTTCAGGGCTATTGGATGGTGAAGCGCGCCGTCGGCACCAAAGCATGTTTGCTGGGCCGAGCTGTGACTTGTCGATACCTGAGAGAAGACAATTTCCTAGAGGTAGTTCATCTCTCGTGCGTTAGATATACCTATGTAACCTTCTGTTTTTCAAGTTTAATGAATGACGTTGATGTGGCTTTCTTTTTCGAAAAATATTTGCGACAAATATACAAATGATACACATACCGACTATATTTGGTCTCGGTTTCACAAGCTCTTGAATCATTTATCTCATTTATCTCTCTTATTTATTGGCAGAAATGACTTGAAGCTTTGTGATATCTATCAGGTTGCCGTACTTATAAGAATGATAACACTTAACGTCCGATGGGGCCATGCATCTGGTCTCAGTGCGACTTGTAAGGAAATTGATTGTCTGCAACCGTTACGTCTTGCCCTTCTCGCTTATGTCTAGAAACAATTGGTTGTTGGTGCGCGCAGATAGACGTTGATATCGGATCATCATCAGTGGCACGGGGTGTCATAGGCTTGGTTTTGGGTTATGTGACTAGCCTTGTTGTTGACCTGGCCATTTTGATCGAGGTAAGCTACGTTTCTTCTGTTCGAATTTTCATTATACTCGAATTTAGAGCGAACTATATAACCATGTGGAAGATCATTTTCGTTCTGTCCTGACTTTGAAGGCAGTCTAAGGCAGGAATTTTTGTTTCATGCACAGGCCAAGGAGGAATCTGAGTTGCCCGAATATGTGCTCGGTGCTATACGAGTGAACCGAATTAGAGTGGAGTCAGCCGTTCCTTTCAAAGGCACATGATAAGATCAACGCCCTGTAGTATGCGAACTAGATAAACAGGGAGGCGGACATGCCTTTTTGTCTGGTTAAATTGAACAAGTATGTATCTTAACCTGCAGAACTCCCCATTTGAGTGACATTTGTTGTAGTAAAAGTATGTGCGTTGCAAGTTATTCTGACATTCTAGCTTGTATAATAAACATTCATGGCTGGAATAGAATCGAAATTGTTGAGACTTTTTACTTGCACCAAACAGTAAGAAAGAATCACGAAATTGAATTTCTGAGACATCTCAAGCAACAATGTTGTGTGTTTGCTTAATGGATGTGCAGTTATTTGCGGGAGCTTGAAGATACGCTGGGTTTTCTGAAACTCATCAAGTAACCCTGTAGTAAACTCACGATGTTTCTGAACATCAGTAGAACGTCGCATTCACCATTCTTTTCCGTTGCCTGCTGTCTTCCTGCTCAGTCGGCAGATCTACTTAATTGTAGAAATGATGTGTGGGCCTTCACCAGCGAGCTCTGCCTTCAGCAGAGAGGGAAGTCTTGAGGGACTAGCAGGCGATGCGATATCACAGTTTCTGCTAATAAAACTTAAAATACGCCACATCTCTATCGCAAAGCTTTGACATAATATGCTGGTATCTCAAAGCAGTCCGCGAAGTATCCTGAAACATCTCAAATTAAAGATGGAGAATGTTGAAGATTGACGCTGGCTGACTTCCCACACTACAGACAACTGCATGCATCGCGCTCGTGAAGCACACCCCAAATATTTTTGCCCGACACATATCGTGAGAAGCCCTGCACACCATAGAGCTGTGTTACAGCGCTATGGTGTGCAGGTACTTAAAGGTTCTAGGAAGACATTTATGTAGCTCAGTAGAACAATCCTTTAAAGTGCATAGTAACGATAGAATGTTAAATGATGTATATCATATTTTTGTCGAGGCGAATCCTAGGGGAAAAGGTTGAAATAAGTTGTCCTGATCAGAGATCGTCATGACTAAATACTACAGTTCTTATCCGCTTCACACGGCGGATGTGGAACTCAGCTGTATTTAGTCACAGGGTTACTAGTGTTCTCTGGGACGTTAGTCAGTAACCTGTCACTCACATTTTGAAGAACCGAAGATTAATGTCTGACGTCTTTCGGCATGTGAAGTTCACTTGTAAATTAATTTTGAGCATAGAGATAATAAATTGGTTGGTTTGCGAGAATGTAACGAAGTCTACGCTATGATATTAGGTTTGTACTCCTCAGTCAGGTCTGGAAATTGTTCTTGGGATATGACCTGCAAAGGGAGCCAGTAGTGTCTTACTGGCTCCCTTTGCAGAGAGCGAAATGATGGTAAGCACAACGAAATTCTTGACTCGATCACTCATCACCACGCCATCCCTATGCCATAACTTTCACCTAACCTCATGACCAGTCTCCCCAACACTGACGTAGATGACATAAGAGGTGATTTTTTGTGCACTGGTACCTCCAAAACAACAATGCGCCACATGTCCATCTATGTTTCGGCCAACTCGCTTGTGAACATACTAGATGTCGCAAGTCTAAAGCAAGCGTACTTGACATTGATCAGTACGAAGCTAACACTAATTCAGCAGAGTATCAACGCAACCTCGACTTTAGATTTAGAAGAATTTAAAAAAAACCCTTTCCATGTGATAGAAGTGAGTTACAAAACGTAGAAAATAATGTTTCGCTTCAAAAACGTCATCAATGAAGTAAATCTCGCATACAAATTTTGTCAAGTAACTTTACGATCAATTAAGTAATTACATCATATTATATGTATTATTATACATAAAATATTGAGTAAAAAAAAAGGAAATCAAATCAAACATTTGACAAAAAACAAGATTACATGAGGGTCAAAGAACTTATCTTAGTTTTTATTACACAAAAACAGTGTAACAATGTTCAAAGTGGCGAGCTATGTTTTTGCTGTCTTAAGTAGATCAATTTCAACAAGAGTCCACCGTCACAAATTGCCAACAATTCACTTGTCACATATAACCGACAGTCCTTCCTAACCTGAGTTAAACTTAACAATTTCTTACCTCTTGACAACTGTCGAGAGAACAATAATCTCTTTATTGTATACAGTTACTCTGCGGAAAGTCCTAGATGATTCTAACAAAGTAATATCTTTAAACTAAAGCTAACTGAAACTAAGTTGTAGTCAAAACATGATAGAGTTGAAAAAATATAGAATTAATAAAACTTGCTAGTAAACTATACTTGTGCATGGAAAACCTACATGGTAGCTCAATGTCACCTAAAACACTTCAAAGGAATGACTTTGGTCAACAGTATTAAATTTTCCATCAATGTTGACTAGTTCAATACTTTTATCAAAAATCACATGTCTAATAAAATGATACATGATGTCAATGTGTTTCACTGTGTTGTTCATCACTTGATTGCAACAAAATCTAATGCATATTGGGTATTATAGTGAAGATTGACAAGCTTATCATTTCAATGATAAAACCTAAACCCTAAAGCAAATAGTTTCCTTTGTTGCTTTAGTTGCAGCAACATATTCAATTTTCATTGTAAAATGCATTACGCACTTCTGCAAGGTATATTTTCAACTAATGCTAACATCACCAAGTGTAAAAATATATCTAATAGATTTTCTCTTATCTAAATTTTGTTCATAGTCAACAACAACAGAGAATAACAAATATTCAGCATTATCTAACGAATCATCAAACAAGAAGCCAAAATCTTTAGTACTCTGCTAATCTTTAAAGATACATTTCATAGAATTTATATAATTTCTTATTAACATAATATATATTTTATTACTTTATAACTTTATATTAATCTTATATATGACTCATAAGCTTCACTTCAACTTATTGACAAAAGTTGAACTTTGTTATCAATAGAATGTTTCCATTCTTCCAAGATCAATGCAATATCGTCATCATCATACTCCATATCAATGTCATGATCTACAAGAATAGATGAATCAACTTATAATTCATATCTTGGAGTATTCTTACTCATTCAATTTGATGATCTTGTTGTATATAATTTTAGTTGATCTCTATCATAAAATGCAGATACTTGAGACTCATCAACTATAATTTACTCCTTTATTTCCAGCTCTTCAAATGTTTGCTCCATCTCTACCAAATTTCTCCTTGTGTCACATCATTAATCACATAATGATTAAACTGCTCTCTAATAACATCCGTGAATGAATATTTTTACTAGTCATTATGGAGAGCATGAGTAATCTTCCACTTTTTTAACGATCATGACTCATTAAAAAAAACATTAAAAAAATAACACTTTTTAGATCTAGTATCAAATTTGCTTATATTTTCTTTAGTTATGAAAGGATAAACAATACAACAAAAAAGTTTCAAACGACTATGATAATCATCTGTTTGTGACTCAATTCGAAGAGTGTCAAGAAAATGCTTGCACTAGAAGTAGCAAAATATATCAAATACATTTCAATATTAACAGCTTTCGTTCAAAATTTATATGGTAAATCAAATTGGTTCAACATAGTACACAACTTTTCCAACATTTTTTGATTGAATATCTTAAAAATATCATTTGTTGCAGAATATAAATCATGATGAGTAATTTAATACTCTTTGCTGTTACTCCAAAACTACTCAAAAATATAGTTCTTGTTGTTATTTGTACATAAATATCTGTAGTTTGTTAGAATTAAAGTAGAGATTACACAAGATTAAGTTATAGTTTCAACGTGCACTACTCATAGATGTCACGTCAGTGATCAGCATGCTTGTTAGGTAGAGAGAAAATGTGTTAGTAGACAGCGCCATGTCAGTGATCCTAGTGTTTATTGGGTAAAGATTGAGTGTGAAAGTTTTCGTGCGACTTAGTATCGCCATACATCATACATCGCTGACATGCTCTACTCACAACTCACACATACATACACAAGGAACGAGAGTGTCCACACACAAAAGTATCACAACTAAAAGAGTGTCGAAACACAAACTGTACATAGAGAGTCGAGCAAAACTCACTACCCTTAGGTAGAATGAGAGTCGAAGCTAGTGGAGAAACCTCCTACGCATAAGGCTCAACTCGAATATCTGACAGTTCTTCGAGTTTGCCTCCTATAAAATCCGAGCCCGCAGACGTCCCAACGTGCATGGCGGTCCCAACGTGCAGGGCGTCCCAACGTGTACCGCGTCCTCAAACTCAAACCGACCCAACGTCTCGAGCCATGATAGCTGTCGTGCGACTCAGTATCGCCATACATCATACATCGCTGACATGCTCTACTCACAACTCACACATACATACACAAGGAACGAGATTGTTCACACACAAAAGTATCACAACTCGCCCCCCTAGCTGGCGGTCAGGTCCCTCTGACTCCCAGGTAGCCCTATCTACAACTACAGGCTATGCACCTTCGTGGGTGCGCGAACCAGTAGGCCGGGTGCTATGTTGCCTCATCGTTAGTTGCCTATCTGCAATTCATAATATGTGAAGATCAAGTCATCTACCCTCTGATGTACATCGAGGACAAACCCACCGTCCAGTAGGATCAACATCGATAGGTGGAGTCAAACACAACATGTGCCATCCCCTAGAACACCTATCACACACCAACATATGGGCCGCCTGATCAGCTGACCCACATAACATACACCTCAAGCCGGCACGTACAATCGCCAAGCTTGGATCCATAGTACCATCAACGTTTGGGAGGTGGCATGGCGCACAGTTCCGCACATGATCCTTCCAAACGACACCATCACGACCCTCTAACATGAAAACTCCAGAAGGTAACACCTCTCGCACTCGCACTCGCACTTTTATACAAATTAAGTGCAAATGAAGAGTTACTCCCAATCTAAAGCGCCCTTTTTCCATTCATATACAAATCCAATCGTCAAAATAAATAAAAATACCATCATAGACCACGGGCCTTTGTTTTCCTTCCTGTGTTTTACGTAATATGATGTTGTATCGGGTAAGGAAAAACACCTCAGGTGCTTTTTCTTTACCCGATACAATGCTTTAAATATCAGTAACAACCCCGCTCGGACGCAGTAGACGCCCCTGTCTCGTAAGGTGAGCGCTGCCGGAGTGGATTCTTGGGTAAAGTATATGCTTATACCCACAGCTCTCATCGTATTTCGACGATGCTGCATTCACCCATTGAACAAGGTTAAGAACAGGCGAAGAAGGCTTATTTATTGGCTTCTGGACTCCGTGAATATCCGCTCTTCTTATCCTCCTAGCGCTCTGGTCTTTCGGGTTGCTTCTCGTCGTGGTTTGGTAGTACCTGCCAGCGACTTCCCCTCCAACCATAGTTTGAATCATACTACGTCCCGTCGGGGCGCACTCAATAACAGGTAGCGCAGTCAAGCTACCCGCATCAGTTTGGTCTGACATTTTAGCGGCTCTTTCTAATAAACGAAATAGTGCGTCCTGCCGTCACATATTACGTAGTCGGTGCAGTCTGCTATAAATAGACGTAGTGTAATCATCTTTAGTTAGTTAGAACTAAAGTAGAGGTTACTCTAAATATTGATGTAGATACTTTAGTGTGAACTAGTCATAGCTGCCACGTCAGCGATCCGTGCACTTGGTAGGTATAGAGTGGATGTGTTAGTTGACAATGCCACGTCAGCAATCCGTGTGCTTGTAGGTAAGGATTGAGTGTGTTAGTTAGAGTGTTAGTTGGGTGCGCCACGTCAACGATCCGTGTGCTTGTTAGGGTTATCCGCCACGTCATCCATCCACTAGGAGTGAGATGGATGGTGGGAATTAGATCTTATCACCTTGTACTTGTTGGTGAGAGCTATATAAGTTAGAGTAGAACCATTGTTGGTATCTCTCATCTTCAGAGTTTACGTTTCTATCTTCGAGTGAGCTTCTCTCTAAACCCTAGTGTTACAATGGTATCATAGCGATCTTGCTCTTTCCTTGAGTGTGGATTACCCCTCATGGAATAGCAAGTGAGTGATGACGGATGTAGTCTTGAGAGTGTATAGAGGCTGGCAGAGGTCATTCATCTGCATGTAGAGAGAGGTGGAAGGAGTAAATTGTGGTTTTGCAGATATGGACGGGATTGACAAGAATCCAGTACCGCACTGGCCAATTCCTAACCTATTCGATATTCACCTTCGTTGCATGGAGAAACATCATTTTTGGATGTACCTTGTGGCTTGTTGGGGTGCAGATTTTATGACTAGAGTGATGGAGTCAAGAGTGCCACTCATTCTTCCAATAGTTACTTATGGAGAGACTTGGAATTGTACTATATACATTCTATACTGATTGTTTCATGGATTTGAATCGCGAACCACCTGTCTCGGTTCGATTCATCACTTATGTTAAAATTAGAACAGTATATAGACAGAAGAGGATATGGAGAGATTTTCTTGTGATGAATTATGGAGAGGAGTACTATAGAGTTGTGATAAAGTCACCTGCACCTTTTGTGACTCCTTTGTTGAGAGGTCACATAGTGATTATACTCACTTTGTATTAGAGGGAGTGTGAAAAAGCATGGGGACATCAATTGATATGGGTGAGATTCTCAATGCAATCATGGCGGAGATGAAGGAGTTGAGAAAAGCGATAGTAGATGGGCATACCAAGCAACAAGCCATGGAAGATAAAATCTTCGCATTGGAGAGTGAGAAAGTAGAGAGAGAGAGAGAGAATTGGAGAGATGGAAGTTGAACCTCAAGTTCAAGCTTCCCAAGTTCAGCCAGAACCAACTCCTATTGATGTAGCAGAGTCAAATAGGAGACGTCTTCAAGAGATTGAAGATCAAGCAAATCTTTTGCTTCGAATGGGAAAATCCTGTAAGGTGGAAGCTTACAAAGGGAGTAGAGCAATGGGAGTGTTAGAGGGATGGATTATGAGGATGAATATTCATTTATCCCATTTTCATGTTTCTGATTATATTGCAGGAATGTTCATGAGATCTTATCTTACGGATAAGGCTCTCACATGGTACACAACATGGGAGAGAATGCTTTCAGAACGAGGTGCTACCATTTCGTGGAGTGGAATGCAGGAAGGACTTCTGCAAAATTTTCAAGCGGTGGATTCTCTTCAAACTGCAAGAATGAAGTTGTGGGATCTGAAGCAGAAAGGAAGTATTCATGAGTACATTGAAGAATTTCGTGATCTTTAAGTATCTATCATGGATATGAGTGGAGCTGAAGCCTTGGACGTGTTCAAACGAGGCTTGAAGGATCGAATTCGAAAGGAGATGATGGTAAGCAATCCATCTACTGTGCATGAAGCAATCGCAATTGCTCAACGAATTTCGGGTGCTTTTGGTGTCACACACGGTGAACCAGTGAGCAATTTTCAAGATCCATCTGGTCCAACACCGATGAAGTTGGGAAACCTTTGATGTAGAGAAGGTTTTGCACCAACAAGAGGACCACCACCAAGATTTGAAGGTGAGATTAGGCGACCAAGAGTTTCAAATTTGCAAGAAGGTTATGCAAATAACGGAATGGTTTGAGGAGGAGCTGGAGTTCGTGACAATCGCCAATGCTATGCATGTGGACGAATGGGTCACATAGCCAAGTTTTGTCGAGTTCGGCCAATACAACAAGAAGGACAGCCCATGCAACGACGACCGTTCAACAATATGGAGGGGATAGAGTATGAAGAGGTGGAGGAAGCAGTTTCGAGAAACAAAGATCACCAGTAATCTTGCCTCGCGGCCTTACTGGTTCTACAAAGCAAAGAAAAGGCGAGGTTGGAAGAAGGCAATGGTTGGGAGCTCATGGAAGGGGTAAGAAGCAAGCTCAACTCATTTTCACTGATGGTTTCATGGAAGGACACAAGGTGAGAGTTTTAATTGATCCTGGAGCAACTGAGAATTTTCTATCAAGGAGTGTTGCTATGAAGTTAGGTTTGATGTTGATGAAGGACGTGAGTGAAGAAGTTGAATTGTCAAACGGGCAAACTAAAGTGATAGAAACACTACCACAGAGTGTAGACTTATCCATAGGTAGATACAAGGAGAGCATTGAATGGAGAGTAATTCGTTTAGCTCGATATGATGTCATCCTTGGAATGCCATGGATGGAACATTATAATCCGAAGGTAGATTGGAGAAGAAAAGTGATTACAAGTAGTGGATGGAAGATCTATGGAGATAGAATTAGATCTCAGAATAGGAATTTACCCCTCTTTGTGATGGGTACAACATCCATTTCTAGAGATGATGTATGATTCCTTGGACTTATAAGAGATATTGGGTCCACGGACAAACCTTACATCCCAGAGTCCTTGAACGACATTTTTATGGAGTTTAAAGATGTTTTTCCAGATGATCTACCTGCAAGATTACCACCAAAGAGGCGAGTAGATCACAAGATTGAGGTGATACCTGGAAGTACACCAACTTGCAAAGCTCCATATCGTTTGGCTCCAAACGAATTGGAAGAATGCAAAGCTCAAGTGGAGGAGATGTTGAGCAAGAGATTTATTCAACCAAGTGTTTCACCTTATGGAGCTCTAGTACTCTTTGTGAAGAAGAAGGATGGATCCATGAGACTATGTATCAATTATCGCGGGTTGAATCAGCAAACGGTGAAAAACAAATATCCATTACCTCGTATGGATGATTTGTTTTATCAACTTCAAGGAGCAAAGTACTTCATCAAGCTAGATTTGAGAAGCGGCTACAATCAAATTCGAATTGCAGATGAAGATGTTCACAAGACAGCTTTTTGTACTAGGTATGGACACTTTGAGTATCTGGTGATGCCTTTTGGTCTCACTAATGCACCAGCTACATTCATGGGATTGATGAACGATATCTTTCGCCTTTATCTAGATAAATCTGTCATTGTTTTTCTAGATGATATATTGGTGTATAGCAAAACTTTGGGTGATCATAGAAGTCATTTACGAGAGGTACTTCAAGTTTTAAGAGATAATCAATTGTATGCCAAAGCTTCAAAATGTGAATTTGGCAAGTCAGAAGTAGATTACTTGGGTCATAGAGTTACAGCTACAGGAATCCAAGTGATGAGTGAGAAGATAGATGCCATTTAGAAATGGATAGCACCTGAGGATCAAACTCAATTGAAGAGTTTTCTAGGGCTCACTGGATTCTATCATAGATTTGTGAAAGTTTTGCTCACCTAGCTAAGGCCTTGACTTCCATGTTAGGTCAAAAATGGAGATGGGGAACAGCTCAAGAGTTAGCTTTTCAAGCATTGAAAGATGCTTTGTTACACGCACCTATTCTCAAGTGGTATGATCCTAACCGTTCTATCAAGTTGGCCACTGACGCATCAGGTACAACAGTGGGTGGCATACTTCAACAAGAATGGGAGGATGGATGGCATCCAGTTGCTTTCTATTCTCGAAAGTTGGTGGCGGCGGAACAAAATTATCACACGACAAAACGAGAGGAGTTAGCCATCGTGTTGGCAACCAAACATTGGAAGCATTACCTGGGTGATAAGGAGTTTGTGATGGAGACTGATCATAAACCCTTGGTTTATTTGGAAACTCAGAAAGATCTGTCCAAACGACAAATTCGATGGGCAGAGTGACGTCAACGCTTCAACATGAAGATTGTGTACGTGGAGGGAAAGAAGCAACTTGCAGATGCTCTCACACGAATGCCTTGTTTGAATCATGTTGCAGAAGTGAAAATTCAGGCGGCTTGGTGGAGCAAGATGTCACAAGCCACAAAGGAGGATGAAGAGATCACTCGGGCACTACAAACTGGAAAGGCAGAGAAATCTCGAGGTTTGGCGTTTTACAATCAGCGTATATGGATTCCACAAGATCACGATTTGTGCACAATGATTTTGGCAGAAAGTCATGATACAGCCATTGCAAGTCATGTGGGAGTGGAGAAAACCGTGGAGAGTATACAACGAGTGTACTATTGGCCCAAAATACGTGAGGATGTGGAGTCTTATGTTCGAAGTTGTGTTGCTTGTCAACAAAACAAGGCAAGTAATTAAAAACCAACAAGTTTATTACAACCTATTTCAATTCCCGAACAGCGGTGGGAACATGTCACCATGGATCTTGTATGTGAGTTACCAAGGACTTCGTTAGGACATGATTCAGTGGTGGTTTTTGTGGACAAATTGAGCAAGATATCATCTTGCTCAATTTGTCACATCAGGCCAACCACAAAAACAGTAAGAGCTCCACAACTAGCTCAATTGTATCTAGATGCAGTTTTTGTGAATCATGGCTTCAGCAAAGTGTTAATCACGGATAGAGGTACTCACTTCACTAGTTTATTTTGGAAAACTTTGTTTAGTTTTTTCAAAACAAAACTAGCAATGTCAACGGCCTATCACCTTCAAATTGATGGACAAACTGAGAGGGCAAATAGAACCATAGAGGATATGCTACGAGCATTCACATTAGAAGAGCAAGAAGAGTGGGACAACTTTTTGGCACTTGTGAAATTTGTATAACAATTATGTTAATGCATCCACAAAAGTGTCTCCATTTTTTCTTATGTATGAAGCTCATCCTATAACTCCTTCAAGTTTGATGAGACTTCCCAAATGAGAGAAGTTTTCGACCAAAGTTGCAGCAGTCAACGAATTCGTGGAGCATATTCACCGAGGACTACATCAGGCCAAGGAGAAGTTGGTGATAGCTCAAAATCGGCAAAAGCAGCATGCCGATGCTCATCATAGAGAAGTGGTTTTTGAGGTTGGAGATCATGTTTGATTATCTACAACGAATTTGTCTCTTGTAGGAACACCAAAGTTGAACCCTAGGTTCATTGGTCCATTTTTGGTTTTGAAGCGTGTTGATGAAGTGTCATACAAGTTGGAACTTCCGTCACATATGAAAATACATCTAGTATTTCATGTGTCACGATTGCAAAAATATGTATCACGACCAAAACAATTCACCAATCAACCAGCACCACCTCCTCTTCCAACCTTGATGGCAGATCATGAGGAGTTGGAGGTAGAAAAGATACTCAAGAAACATATTTGAGGTCATAAATATCCCAAAGTAGAGTATTTGATTCAATGGAAAGGCTATCCATAGTATGAATCAACTTGGGAACCAGCTAAAAATTTAGCAAATGCACCTTTGATAGTTCAGGAGTTTGAACGTATGTGCAACGAGGACGTTGCATCTTAAAAGGAGGGAGGTTTGTAACCATCTTTAGTTAGTTAGAACTAAAGTAGAGGTTACTCTAAATATTGATGTAGATACTTTAGTGTGCACTAGTCATAGTTGCCACGTCAGCGATCCGTGCACTTGGTAGGTACAGAGTGGATGTGTTAGTTGACAATGCCACGTCAGCAATCCGTGTGCTTGTAGTTAAGGATTGAGTGTGTTAGTTAGTGTGTTAGTTGGGTGCGCCACGTCAGCGATCCGTGTGCTTGTTAGGATTATCCGCCACGTCATCCATCCACTAGGAGTGGAATGGATGGTGGAGATTAGATCTTATCACCTTGTACTTGTTGGTGAGAGCTATGTAAGAAAGAGTAGAACCATTGTTGGTATCTCTCATCTTTAGAGTTTACGTTTCTATCTTTGAGTGAGCTTCTCTCTAAACCCTAGTGTTACACGCAGTCTCCCACACGGAACCTACGAATCGATGGTCGATAACCTGATCCTCGAATAGTTTCATACCGCAACGTATCCCTGTGCTGAGCAACCGCAAGGTTCTCGAACGCTGCAGGCATAACTCTCCGAAAGAGCACTGCACGTTGAGAACACACTCTCATCCACATATCTGGATCATCAAGGTTCATCACCTCGCTAGACTCACGACGAATCGCTGTAGTCAAGTCTGGATCTCAGCCGTACAATAGAAAATATGGTGAAAATGAAGCCAAGGATGCTTGACGACTGAATCGATATCCCATGGCCAGCCATGGTAATTGAATATTCCAGTCCCCAAGATGCCCCTTCTGTAGGCCATACTTGCGCAACGCTCTCTTCACCGTCTGTACCATCCGCTCAGCCAAACCATCCGCCTCTGGATGATCTCGGGAAGTAGTCCGGTGATCAATCAGCGTCTTGTCACACAAGACCTGAAACTCACCCTGAAACTCTGTCCCCTAATCGGTCAACACCTCAGCTGGTGCACCAAAGTGACTAAGCACCCTGTCAAGGAAAGCATATGCTACTCCCTCACTCGTCTTGTCAGGTAATGCCACCAACTCAATCCACTTGGAGAAATGCTCCACCATCACCAAGACATACCGATGATGTCGTGTAGTCAAAGGTAGTGGTCCAGCAAAGTCCAAACTCCAACGGTAACCCAATCTCATGGTAGGTAAGGGATGTAACTCTGGTGTCGGGGCATTGAACGATGCCCTCACTCGATCACAAACCATGCAACGTGATACCAACTGATGTACCTACGTATGCATACCACGCCACCAATACTGACCAAGGAGTAAGCTGTACGTACGCTTCACTCCAAAATGTCCCAACTCCTCATGAGCATGCCTCACAATGCGTGCTCTCTGAGTTGGATGCGGTACTACTCGTACCCTACCGTCCTCCCACACTCGGAGAACATGTGCTCCCTCCAATTGATATCTCTTCGCCCTCTGGAGAACACGATCTCGCTCCTTGGCACCCACTGTGCCTGGCACCATACTGGTCCGTAGGAACTCCAACACCAACGTTGAATCGGTCCGTAGGAACTCCAACACCAACATCATCGTGAACATCACGCTGGTTCACACCACCATCCTCAACCTCAAGATCCGAAGACTGACTATCTACTCTCTGACTAGAGTAAGATGTCAAGTGGTCCTCACTACTAGAGGCTCCACGTAACCAACACATGAATGCCGATGCATGCCAACCGGACACCATCCCCTCATCAACCTCACCATGCCACCTAGCTCCAGTGTCATCCTCCTGGCTAGTGCATGGGTTGCCACTCAAACCATCGGCATCCAGGTTCGCAACTCCAGGCCTATGCACCACCTGAAAGTCGTACTCCTGTAAGATGAGAGCCCACCGTGCAAGCTTCCCTGTGAGCTTGTCAGACTCCATCAACCACTTGAGCGGTTGATGATCGGTAACAAGAGTAAACTGCGTACCAAACAAGTAACACCTGAAGTGTGCCACAGCCCACACAGCTGCCAAACACTCTCCCTTGTACGAAGTATACCGCGACTCTACTGCATTGTTCGAACGACTAGCGTACGCAATCACAAACTCCTTGCCCTCATCATCACACTACGTCAACACCGCTCCAAGTTCCAACATACTTCAATCAGTGTGCAACTGGTATGGTCGACCTCTGATAGGTCTACTCAAGATGGGAGCGGCCACCAACCTGGCCTTGAGCTCAACAAAAGCTCTCTCTCCTGCTCATCTCCCCATTGCCACTCCAGATCTGACTTTAACAACTGGTTCAAAGGCTTCGCTATAGCACTGAATCCCTTCACATATCTCCGGTAATAGTTCGCCAAACCCATGAACGCACGAACTCTACTCACATCCGCTGGACGAGGAATGCGCGCAATAGCCTCCACCTTTGCCTGTTGAACTCCCAAACCACCTGGGTAGATCACATGATCCAAGTACTCCACCTTCTTCTGGAAGAACCTACACTTCCCAGGATGTAACCGCAGACCATGAGCCCTCAACCGCTCAAGCACAATCTGCAAATGTATCTGGTGTTGCTCCACCGTGTCGCTAAACACCAAGATATCATCAATGTAACATCTAACGAAATCTAGCCCCGCTAGAATCCTGTCCATCACTCTTTGGAACTCGGCATGTGCATTCTTCAAGCCAAAGGGTAAGAATCGCCACTGATACAAACATTCCTTGCCGTGGAAGTTGACACCCCAAAACGTTGTCTTGGCCTTGTCCTCCTCCCGAATCGGCAACTGATGGTATCCCGCCCGAAGATCCAAAGTACTAAAAATCCTCGCCTATCCCACCACATCGAAGATCTCCTCAGGTGTAGGCATGGCATACTTATCAACCTTCGTCTGCCGATTGATAGGACGGTAATCTCCACACATCCGCCTATCCGTGTAGTTGCCATGTACATCCTTCTTCGCTGGCATAACAGTGGCTGAAGCATACTCACCATGCGACAACTCCACTAACCCAGCCTCCAATAACTCCAACGTCCGACTCTGAATCAAGTCCCTTTCCATATCACTATATCGATAGGGACGACGGAAGATTGGCGTATCACTAGCCAACTCTATCCGTATGCCGGGTCCAATCAAAGTACCCAACTCCTTCATACTGAAGGCAAAACAACTCCTATAGTCACGTAGGAATTGTGTCAACCGTTGCCTCTCTCGTCCGGTGATCTGAGAACCAATGGATGGCTTCCACTCCTCCTCCATGGACCCACAAGAGGGAGGCGATACTGTCACTGGTTGCTATGACACCTCCTCCAAAGAAGAGTTTTCCGTATCCTCCTTCGTAGCAACTTCCCCGTGACCAACATCTCCAACTGCATGGGCGTCTACTTTCGCAAGTCCTCTCATCACGTCCCATGAACTCCAAGGATGACGAATATCTTGCAAGTCGCCCCCAGCCATTGCCACTACCGTCCCGGTAGGCAATGAGCTAATAAGTGGTGTAACAACCACCAAATCTGCGCGCAAACGGCGTTGCTCGGCCAAACCCAAGCTCACAATCCACGTCAAGCAGTTCAGGTCCGTAGCCTGACCCAAAACCTGACGACGCGACGCCTCTGAAACTGAAGAAGCCGCGGTCACACCAATAAGAAACCCCATCGCACGCTCTCTCTCATTAGCGTTGGGCTCCACCAACTGATGTAGAGTTTTGTCCCACATTAGTCTAGGTCCCCCATCACGATATGCATGTGATGCCGGATAATTGACCAACGTAGGCAAAGCCATCCAAGGCTGACCTACGTGGTTCACCAATGTCATGGATGACCTATCCGCCACTCTCACCATCTGAGAGTATCGAGAGACATCCAAGATCCTGTCAACGGTGAGGGTAGGATCACGATGCACAGAATCATACGCATGACGCAATATCTCTCGTGGTACAAGGTTGGTCCACCATAAACGTGCACGATGAGCACGTGAACCAACCCTCGCAGCATCCAACAACACTGCTGATCCAATCCATGCCCTGACCTCATGGACACTCGCCATCAACTGGGCCCGAGTGTCACCCAACAATGGTATATTCTCTAGAATGTATGCGGGAGAACGTGTCTGCTGCTCCTGGAGATGACGTAACACTCGTAGCATCTCCCAAAACATCTGAGATCTCGGATCATGTAACCATGCTCCATGCCCAGCGCGTGTGTGCCCCTGACATGGCCATCCCGCAATCACCAAATCGATATGTCCAACTCGATCGAGGTCTGGCGCCCCCAGCAATGAAATGTTTGAAGGCAACACCTTCTGGTATCCTCAAACAGCTGATCGCGGCAACAACAAAGGAAAACGCTGCATCAACTGTGTAACATGTCGTGAAGAAACCCGACGTGCAGTCTCGTCCTTCTCCACGTACAAGTATCTACGTACAAGAATACCTGACGACAACACTGCAGCCAAACCCGTGCTGATCCCTCCAAAAAGATCCAGCAAACAAACACCCTCTGGGAGTACTCTGTCATGGCTCGAGACGTAGGGTCGATTTGAGTGGAGACACGTTGAGTTCGAGTTGGAGTCGGGGAACGTTGGGAGTCGGCTAACGTTGGGCCGCGGCAGACGGGCGAGGAACGTTGGATGGAGTCGACACCTTCCGTGGGTTATATTCGTGGCGAACTCGAAGAACTGTCAGTTCTTCGAGTTGAGCCTTACGCGTCGGGGTTTTTCCCCTTAGCTTCGACTTTTAGTCTACCTACGAGTAGTGAGTTTGGCTTGACTCTTTGTGTATTGGTGTTTCGACATCCCTTTTACTCGAAGAACTGCGTGAACAGGGAATTCGTCAGTGTCGTATGTTCAGATTTTTGTTTGTGTTTTTTTTCTCGGTTTTCAGTTTGTGATTCCGTTCTGGTGTTCAGGTTTTCGTTCGTGTTTTTTTTTTTGGTTTTTATTTGTGGTTTCTATCGTTACCCTCTCGCGTTTCGTTTCATATGATACTTTTCTATTATTTCTCAGTTAGTGCTTGAGTATCGTCGGCTCAGGAAGTAGAACTTGCTTGGGATCGTGAGAGTGGATTACGATGAAGAAAGAAAACCTGTGTATAAATCTGCTGCTCCGATGTCGCGAGAGGAAAAGGCAGGATTTTGGGCTTTGGGCAGGACTCACCTTCGGCTTCACCACCTCGAGAAGCATTTGCTAAATTGAAGCCAACAGAACGTTCCGTGACGAACTCGGTATCAATAAGGACCCCGAAGTCTACAATCGATCGAAAGAGAAAAAGCAGGAATATAGAAGATGGAAATGGCTCTCAAGGAGTTATAGAGATTAAAGAAGGAAAAAGAGAAGATCGGGAGGTGATCGTCCTCCAAGAGAACGGAACGGAAGAGACGACAAGGAGAGCTGGGCCCAGAAAGAGTCGCCTTGAGAGTAGGGAGGAAAGGAAGTAGGAAACCAACTTCAGTCTTTTATCAACATTAAATGATGCCGCAAATCTCGTGTGAGCGACGCTCCTGGGTTTCGTGATTCAAAGTTTTGTTTTTTTAGGCCTATCCTGGAGTTACCAGGAACACATAGACGGACAGTGATGTGATTTGCCAGCCGCTGATTGGTCTCTTACAGGAGTGTCGGTGTTCTAAAGCTAGCACAGGAAGAACACGACGCGATTTAGATCTTGGCCTACTAGCTGGTTCGAGCTCTTAGGAACAAGGTGTAGACTACCAATCCATATCACATGGTAGCCGGCTGACTTTTGCAACACTCGCATTAGGAGCCATCAAAGTTAACATCATATCAAACTGCAGTGCCGAAATAAAAACTGGTGCTGACACTAAATCATCGACCCCCTTGCAATGGAGCCTCGTGTTGGAAACAAGTACAGGTTGGGGGGAATATTGGAAGCGGTTCTTTTGACGAGATCTACTTAGGAACCAATATCCACACGAACGAGGAGGTTGGCATCAAGCTTGTATAGACTTGGTATTACTCAAGTTTTCTTACGTCTTGAGTTTGGAATCAAGAGAAGATGTCGGGTACTGCCCATGAAATTCTTGGCTCATGCCTTTGTTGAGATCTTTGCCCATGATCTTCTTGAACTGTTAACCTGGTCATCGAGAAAATACTTTAGAACCATGCATGTGTACGACTGGGCGATTTAGGGGATGCTGGGGCCGGATACATATTGGCGGAAGGTTGATAGACTGTTCAGGAGTTGTATCAGATGGACTAAGGAGGCGTTCAGTAAATGGGGGATGGATTTCCTTTATAGTTCTGATTGTCATATATGACTCAGAGGAAGAATCCTTGTCAGCGGTTGTTTTTGGTGTGATGGGGATGACGGATTATTTGATAATCGGTGATAGAGCGGACACTTCTTGGAATGTGAACAAAATATACAGTTCATGCCCTCAGATTGAATATCAGATAGTGGCATGGTGAAACTCCGCGAGGATATCAGATGAGTTTCAGCACTGTGGCTTGAGGTTACGTTAAATGTGGAATCAGAGATAAGCTTGTGTCGGGTGCTGTGTTGAGGAGAAGACAACGGTGTCAAGCAAATAGACTGCAAGTCCGTGGAAGCATCAACCTTATCTGTATCTTTTTCTGATGGGGAAGCTTTCAGTACATGCATCTGTGAGCTCTTTGACTATGTTATAAGCTCGAATGGACTTGATGAAGTTAGAATTTGTAATTGGTTCAAACTTCGTTTGAAACCGTGTCCGTGGAGTATTTTCAACCGTGATAAATTATGACCTCATTTATCCAGCGGTACAGATTGGCACAGTAAAGCTTTCACCAACGTGCACCACTGATGATTTATAACAGGCGATGATCAGTAGAGAAGATGCTACTTATATGAATATTGAGGAAGTATTTTGAGTGGAACTTGGCACCTTGAGCTTCAGAAGTGGTGTTACATTGACACAAGAGGTCTGCACTTTCCGCATTGTGTCCAAGGCATATTCCAGCGGATTGATCTGCGCAGGAAACCAACAAAGGCCCCACTGACAGAGAGAGAGAACGTGGAATTTGTCTGGAGCGCACATTTCTTGTGGCCGGAAGAAAGTGCTCAGAGGTTTTTTTTAATTATTTGTCGATGATTGCTTCTTGCGGGCGTCGAGAGAATACTTCTTGACAAGTACGGGGTCACATCCACATCCAACCGAACCGCATCGCGGGTCTGTCGAGCTTGGCGGTAGTGGTGATGAGGATTGTTTGACTGTCCTTGCGGCGTGGATATTCTCTTTGCGACGAGATGAACGAGATAGCGTTGCAGGCGCTGGAGGCGGAAGATGAGAGGAGGCGATGGAGTTCGACTCGGGGTCGCGATGCGAGGCGATGTCCCGTGTGTTGTGTTGTTCTGTGCTGTGTTTCATTTCGGCTGGAGAGTCGTTGCTAGCTGTTTGCTTGTGTTTGGATCCTCTCCAGTCTGGCTTCTTGATGCGCGCCCATGTCTGGGTTGACGTTGATTTCCAGAGTAGTTTTACTCCAGTGTGCTGTCGATAGTGCGGCTGGATTTGATCACCGGCGTCTATCTTTGTTTCTCTCATGGTGAGACTGGAGTGATGACCAGTGGACCAGGAGAGTCTTCTTGCGGTGATGACAGGTTAGGTTGCCCATACCCATAGTCAGTAGGGCTAGTGCAGGTTAGTGCAGGGACGAGGGCAGGTGGAGTTGTGGCAGTGGTGCCGATTGGTGAGTCAGTCATCACGGAGGAGTTTGGGGGTTCCGTTGAGGACCGTGGAGGATTTACGCGGAGTGGGTTGAGGTATCGGCTACCTCATCCTAGCGCATCAGTGGTTGTAGAGGCACGGAGTGTGGCAGATAGCGGATCTTTGAGGGTGATATCGTCTAGACTCCCACACTCGTGGACTGAGGACATGGACGGTATGTACGGGGCCATGAAGGGCCCACGGCGGTACTCTGGTGCAGTGGGCACAATTGAGTTGGATGATTTCATCCAGGAGTTTGACACGTGGTGCGATATGCAGTTCTTGCGTAACCCCACGTTGTTTACACCCTTCTTTGCATGGAAAGGGTTGTTTCAGCATCTGGAGGGACCTCCCATGGATGACTACCATGAGTTTGGGAGAGAGTATGCTGTGGAGATTGACGCATGGAGGCGTCATTGGTCTCCAAACTATACGTCGATCACCCAGGGTGGTGTTGGTACCAGTGGAGGTGCGAGTGGTAGCATCACCGATGGAACTAGTGGAGCAGGTATCACCAGCGGTGCTGTTGGCGTTGCCAGCACAAGTGGAGAGACTACTGGCGTACCTTCGTTCAGCCCCATTCCTGAGTTTTTCAAGAGGTTGAGAAAGAACTATCAGGGGGTGAGGACGGAGAAGTTGAGGAGTCTCCAGGAGTTTGAGCGGAAGACTGGTGAGAGTCTTCGGGAGGCATACACTCGTATGCGGCGGTTGATCTCAGTTACTCACGGTGTAACTGAGGCACAGGCGGTCCAGTATTGGTACAGGATACTGGACAGAGAGCTACGGCGGAGAGTTCGGGATGCTACTCTCTTGAGCGATGCGTCACCGACATTGGCCTATGTGTTTGCTCTTTCTGAGAAGATTGAGCTTAACATAGTGGAGGAGAGAGTGGTGACTTCTTCATTCGCTAGAGACGCAGCCACTACCTCTCGTGTCCCGCAGAGCACGGCACAGTCTAGACCCTTTGGTGGTGGTAGTGGTGGGGGTCGCGGAGTGCAGACACGACACTAGACAGCCGCTAGAGATACAGGGGCACGTGCACTAGTGCCGTCGTTTGCTGGCCAGCAGCAGGGACCAGCATGTTGGACATGTGGAGGGGATCATCGGCGGAGAGATTGTCCCCAGGAGGCCGGAGGTCAGAGTTCACAGGCTAGACCCCAGTCAGCACAGGTGGTGTGTGACCACTGTGGTCGAGCAGGTCATACTCGAGATCGGTGTTTTGACCTTCATCCAGAGTTGACATCTGGTGGTAGAGGTCGTGGTGGTGATGCTTCTCGAGGTCGAGGTGGCCGTGCTGGTAGAGGTGGTCGAGGTGCCGGTGTAGTTGGACGTCCTGTAGCGAGTGCTACTTCGGCTACAGAGAGCGCGATGGCTGCTCGTATTGAGCAGTTGGAGCAGAGGCTTGCGGCTATGGTGAGTTCTGGGGCGAGCACTTCCACCTCTTACGAGGAAGAGGATTTCCCTTATCTAGCGAGTGCAGCACAGGTGGAGGCATCGGTTGCAGTGACTAGAGGTGCAGCTCGAGCTCTAGAGCCACACGGGGCGACAGGGGAGTTGGATCCTCAGAGGGGTGAGGGTGAGCGTCAGGCCAGACTTCCCCAGTCGTTTTTGCTGTCAGAGGTGGGCAGTACTTCATCCATGAGACCTGTACCACCTAGTGGCCTTAGTGGGAGGACTGAGACATCTACGTCACGTGTAGTGGACACAGACACACCATCTAGTGCAGTGACGCGGATGGCTAGCTCAGTGATGAGATCTCCATTATTTTCAGCTATGGAGCTGATGGACTCTGGGATTGACTTGGCTCGGGTTTTTCGTGCAGCAGCCACGTTGTGTGAACGTGGGAGTATCCCTGCTACGAGTGCCGACATAGGCGAGACTATTGGTGAGGAGCTATCCTCTACGACTTCATCGAGCGATGAGTCGACATGGCAGGCGGCAGCGGCACGGATGGAGTCCTTGCCAGCCCGACCAGCCATTGATCGGGAGAGGGTTGTCCCTGGTGTGTGTATGGTGGACAACCGGAGCGGGGTATTTCGCTTGGTGAGTGCTACAGGGCAGGTGTATGTCCCAGCCAGAGTGTTGCTGGATTCTGGTGCACAGCCTTTGATGTTGGGCAAGATTGCCTGCATTAGTTTGGGAGTTCGGAGGTCCGAGTTGGAGCCTTGTCCGTTCCAGATTCAGACATCACTCGGTGGCACCAGCGACAGGTCTTACAGGATGACCAGAGAGTGCATATCAGTGCAGTTGAGGCATGGTCATGCTCAGGATAGCTCGCAGTTTGGAGTTCGAGCGGTAGTTACATCAGCAGAGTCATATGATGTGCTTGTTGGTGGAGCGGTGTTATACCCGATGGGATTTCGGATGGATTATTGGACGGAGACAGCAGCTTATCGCCCTGGTTGGGAGTCTGGTGATGGACGTACGAGTGAGCTGCCTGTGAGGTTCATTTCTCGAGATCGACCTCTTGGATCTTCTCCTGCAGTTTTAGCCTCTATTGCGGGTTTCAGTGGAGTGCTCACATGGCCTGATGACTTGTTGGAGGGGAACAGGTCAGCCGAGGATACTCCAGTCTATGAGGAGGTGGAGGAGATGGTGAGTCTCGCAGCGGCAGTGTCATCATCTTTGGATGTTCCACTTTGGGATTCTTGCCACGCATTACAGCAGGAGGCTGATAGGTTGGTGAAGAAGGCTTGGAGTGAGGCCTCTTTACCAACAGAGGCAGAGCGAGTCTCAGGTGGTCGGCTAGTATGTGGTCTTAGCACCCTATCACCATTAGTTACTACACCTATCGTATGGGAGTATTCCCCAGAGGGTGTTTGTTTGCTGGATCTTTTTGGAGGGATCAGCACGGGTTTGGCTGCAGTGTTGCAGTCAGGTATTCTTGTACGTAGATACTTGTACGTGGAGAAGGACGAGACTGCACGTCGGGTTTCTTCACGACATGTTACACAGTTGATGCAGCGTTTTCCTTTGTTGTTGCCACGATCAGCTGTTCGAGGATACCAGAAGGCGTTGCCTGCAGACATTTCATTGCTGGGGGCGCTAGACCTCGATCGAGTTGGACATATTGATTTGGTGATTGCGGGATGGCCATGTCAGGGGCACACACGCGCTGGGCATGGAGCAGGGTTACATGACCCGAGATCTCGGATGTTTTGGGAGATGCTACGAGTGTTACGTCATCTCCAGGAGCAGCAGACACGTTCTCCCGCATACATTCTAGAGAACGTACCATTGTTGGGTGACACTCGGGCCCAGTTGATGGCGAGTGTCCATGAGGTCAAGGCATGGATTGGATCAGCAGTGTTGTTGGATGCTGCGAGGGTTGGTTCACGTGCTCATCGTGCACGTTTGTGGTGGACCAACCTTGTACCACGAGAGATATTGCGTCATGCGTATGATTCTGTGCATCGTGATCCTACCCTCACCGTTGACAGGATCTTGGATGTCTCTCGATACTCTCAGGTGGTGAGAGTGGCGGATAGGTCACCCATGGCATTGGTGAACCACGTAGGTCAGCCTCGGATGGCTTTGCCTACGTTGGTCAGTTATCCGGCATCACATGCATATCGTGATGGGGGACCTGAACTACTGTGGGACAGTGTCCTACATCAGTTGGTGGAGCCCAACGCTGATGAGAGAGAGCGTGCGATGGGATTTCTTACTGGTGTGACCGCGGCTTCTTCAGTTTCAGAGGCATCGCGTCGTCAGGTTTTAGGTCAGGCTATGGACCTGAACTGCTTGACATGGATTGTGAGCTTGGGTTTGGCCGAGCAACGCTGTTTGCGTACAGATTTGGTGGTTGTTACACCACTTATTAGCTCATTGCCTACCGAGACGGTAGTGGCAATGGCTGGGGGCGACCTGCGAGATATTCGTCATCCTTGGAGTTCATGGGACGTGACGAGAGGACTGGCGAGAGTAGACGCCCATGCAGTTGGAGATGTTCGGCACGGGGAGGTTGCTACGAAGGAGGGTACAGAGAACCCTCCTTTGGAGGAGGTGTCATAGCAACCAGTGACAGTATCGCCTCCCTCTTGTGGGTCCATGGAGGAGGAGTGGGAGCCATCGATTGGTTCTCAGATCACCGGAGGAGAGAGGCGACGGTTGATACAATTCCTACGTGACTATAGGAGTTGTTTTGCCTTCAGTATGAAGGAGTTGGGTACTTTGATTGGACCCGGCATACGGATAGAGTTGGCTAGTGATACGTCAATCTTCCGTCGTCCCTATCGATATAGTGATATGGAAAGGGACTTGATTAAGAGTCGGACGTTGGAGTTATTGGAGGCAGGGTTAGTGGAGTTGTCGCATGGTGAGTATGCTTCAGCCACTGTTATGCCAGCGAAGAAGGATGTACATGGCAACTACACGGATAGGCGGATGTGTGGAGATTACCGTCCTATCAATCGGCAGACGAAGGCCGATAAGTATGCCATGCCTACACCTGAGGAGATCTTCGATATGGTGGGACATGCGAAGATTTTTAGTACTTTGGATCTTCGGGCGGGATACCACCAGTTGCCGATTCGAGAGGAGGACAAGGCCAAGACAGCGTTTTGGGATGTCAACTCTCACGGCAAGGATTGTTTGTATCAGTGGCGATTCTTACCTTTTGGGTTGAAGAATGCACCTGCCGAGTTCCAGAGAGTGATGGACAGGATTCTAGCGGGGCTAGATTTCGTCAGATGTTACATTGATGATATCTTGGTGTTTAGCGACACGGTGGAGCAACACCAGATACATTTGCAGATTGTGCTTGAGCGGTTGAGGGCTCATGGTCTGCGGTTACATCCTGGGAAGTGTAGGTTCTTCCAGGAGAAGGTGGAGTACTTGGGTCATGTGATCTACCCAGGTGGTTTGGGAGTTCAGCAGGCAAAGGTGGAGGCTATTGCATGCATTCCTCGTCCAGCGGATGTGAGTAGAGTTTGTGCATTCATGGGTTTGGCGAACTATTACCGGAGATATGTGAAGGGATTCAGTGCTATAGCGAAGCCTTTGAACCAGTTGCTGAAGTCGGATCAGGAGTGGCAATGGGGAGATGAGCAGGAGAGAGCTTTTGTTGAGCTCAAGGCCAGGTTGGTGGCCGCTCCCATCTTGAGGAGACCTATCAGAGGTCGACCATACCAGTTGCACACTGATTGGAGTATGTTGGGACTTGGAGCGGTGTTGACGCAGTGTGATGATGAGGGCAAGGAGTTTGTGATTGCGTACGCTAGTCGTTCGAACAATGCAGCAGAGTCGCGGTATAGTTCGTACGAGGGAGAGTGTTTGGCAGCGGTGTGGGCTGTGGCACACTTCAGGTGTTACTTGTTTGGTACGCAGTTTACCCTTGTTACCGATCATCAACCGCTCAAGTGGTTGATGGAGTCTGACAAGCTCACAGGGAAGCTTGCACGGTGGGCTCTCATCTTACAGGAGTATGACTTTCAGGTGGTGCATAGGCCTGGAGTTGCGAACCTGGATGCCGACGGTTTGAGTCGGAACCCATGCACTAGCCAGGAGGATGACACTGGAGCTAGGTGGCATGGTGAGGTTGATGAGGAGATGGTGCCCGGTTGGCATGCATCGGCCTTCATGTGTTGGTTTTGTGGGGCCTCTAGCAGTGAGGACCACTTGACATCTTACTCTCGTCAGAGAGTAGATAGTCAGTCTTCGGATCCTGAGGTTGAGGATGGTGGTGTGGACCAGCGGGATGTTCACGATGATGCGTTGGTGTTGGAGTTCCTACGGACCAGTATGGTGCCAGGCACAGTGGGTGCCAAGGAGCGAGATCGTGTTCTCCAGAGGGCGAAGAGATACCGATTGGAGGGAGCACATGTTCTCCGAGTGTGGGAGGACGGTAGGGTACGGGTAGTACCGCATCCAACTCAGAGAGCACGCATTATGAGGCATGCTCATGAGGAGTTGGGACATTTTGGAGTGAAGCGTACGTACAGCTTACTCCTAGGTCAGTATTGGTGGCGTGGTATGCATACGCAAGTGCAGCAGTTGGTATCACGTTGCATGGTTTGTGATCGAGTGAGGGCATCGTTCAATGCCCCGACACCAGAGTTACATCCCTTACCTATCATGGGATTGGGTTACCGTTGGAGTTTGGACTTTGCTGGACCACTACCTTTGACTACACGACATCATCGGTATGTGTTGGTGATGGTGGAGCATTTCTCCAAGTGGATTGAGTTGGTGGCATTACCTGACAAGGCGAGTGAGGGAGTAGCATATGCTTTCCTTGACA
The DNA here is from genome assembly GCA_037833965.1 of Marchantia polymorpha subsp. ruderalis. Taxonomy (NCBI): domain Eukaryota; kingdom Viridiplantae; phylum Streptophyta; class Marchantiopsida; order Marchantiales; family Marchantiaceae; genus Marchantia; species Marchantia polymorpha. Next base: position 874,867 of record AP031351.1, read on the forward strand.
GGGTGCTTAGTCACTTTGGTGCACCAGCTGAGGTGTTGACCGATCAGGGGACAGAGTTTCAGGGTGAGTTTCAGGTCTTGTGTGACAAGACGTTGATTGATCACCGGACTACTTCCCGAGATCATCCAGAGGCGGATGGTTTGGCTGAGCGGATGGTACAGACGGTGAAGAGAGCGTTGCGCAAGTATGGCCTACAGAAGGGGCATCTTGGGGACTGGGATATTCAGTTACCATGGTTGGCCATGGGATATCGATTCAGTCGTCAAGCATCCTTGGCTTCGTTTTCACCATATTTTCTATTGTACGGCCGAGATCCAGACTTGCCTGCAGCGATTCGTCGTGAGTCTAGCGAGGTGGTGAACCTTGATGATCCAGATATGTGGGTGAGAGTGTGTTCTCAACGTGCAGTGCTCTTTCGGAGAGTTATGCCTGCAGCGTTTGAGAACCTTGCGATTGCTCAGCACCGAGATACGTTGCGGTATGCAACTATTCGAGGAGGAGGTTATCGACCATCGATTCGTAGGTTCCGCGTGGGAGACTACGTCTATCTACAGCAGACTGCACCGACTACGTTGGATGTGACGTCAGGACGCACTATCTTGCGAGTGCGAGAGGTGTTACCTTCTGGAGTTCTCATGTTGGAGGGTCGTGACGGTGTCGTTTGGAAGGATCATGTGCGCAACTGTGCGCCATGCCACCTCCCAAACGTGGATGGTACTATGGACCCAAGCTTGGCGATTGTACGTGCCGGCTTGAGGTGCATGTTATGTGGGTCAACTGATCAGGCGGCCCATATGTTGGTGTGTGATAGGTGTTCTAGAGGATGGCACATGTCGTGCTTGACTCCACCTATCGATGTTGTTCCTACTGGACGGTGGGTTTGTCCTCGATGTACTTCAGAGGGTAGATGACTTGATCTTCACATGTTATGAATTGCAGATAGGCGACTAACGATGGGGCGACATAGCACCCGGCCTACTGGTTCGCGCACCCACGAAGGTGCATAGCATGTAGTTGTAGATAGGGCTACCTGGGAGTCAGAGGGACCTGACCGCCAGCTAGGGGGGCGAGTTGTGATACCTTTGTGTGTGGACACTCTCGTTCCTTGTGTATGTATGTGTGAGTTGTGAGTAGAGCATGTCAGCGATGTATGATGTATGGCGATACTGAGTCGCACGACAGCTGTCATGGCTCGAGACGTTGGGTCGATTTGAGTGGAGACACGTTGAGTTCGAGTTGGAGTCGGGGAACGTTGGGAGTCGGCTAACGTTGGGCCGCGGCAGACGGGCGAGGAACGTTGGATGGAGTCGACACCTTCCGTGGGTTATATTCGTGGCGAACTCGAAGAACTGTCAGTTCTTCGAGTTGAGCCTTACGCGTCGGGGTTTTTCCCCTTAGCTTCGACTTTTAGTCTACCTACGAGTAGTGAGTTTGGCTTGACTCTTTGTGTATTGGTGTTTCGACATCCCTTTTAGTTGTGATACCTTTGTGTGTGGACACTCTCGTTCCTTGTGTATGTATGTGTGAGTTGTGAGTAGAGCATGTCAGCGATGTATGATGTATGGCGATACTGAGTCGCACGACAACTCCCATACGATAGGTGTAGTAACTAATGGTGATAGGGTGCTAAGACCACATACTAGCCGACCACCTAAGACTCGCTCTGCCTCTGCTGATAAAGAGGCCTCACTCCAAGCCTTCTTCACCAACCTATCAGCCTCATGCTGAAATGCGTGGCAAGAATCCCAAAGTGGAACATCCAAAGATGATGACACTGCCGCTGCGAGACTCACTATCTCCTCCACCTCCTCATAGACTGGAGTATACTCGGCTGACCTGTTCCCCTCCAACAAGTCATCAGGCCATGTGAGCACTCCACTGAAACCCGCAATAGAGGCTAAAACTGCAGGAGAAGATCCAAGAGGTCGATCTCGAGAAATGAACCTCACATGCAGCTCACTCATACGTCCATCACCGGACTTCCAACCAGGGCGATAAGCTGCCGTCTCCGTCCAATAATCCATCCGAAATTCCATCGGATATAACACCACTCCACCAACAAGCACATCATATGACTCTGCTGATGTAACCACCGCTCGAACTCCAAACTGCGAGCTATCTTGAGCATGACCATGCCTCAACTGCACTGATATGCGCTTTCTGGTCATCCTGTAAGACCTGTCGTTGGTGCCACAAATTGATGTCTAAATCTGGAACGGACAAGGCTCCAACTCGGACCTCCGAACTCCCAAACTAATGCAGGCAATCTTGCCCAACATCAAAGGTTGTGCACCATAATCCAACAACACTCTGGCTGGGACATACACCTGCCCTATAGCACTCACCAAGCGAAATACACCGCTCCGGTTGTCCACCATACACACACCAGGGACAACCCTCTCCCGATCAATGGCTGGTCGGGCTGGTAAGGACTCCATCCGTGCCGCTGCCGCCTGCCATGTCGACTCATCGCTCGATGGAGTCATAGAGGATAGCTCCTCACCAATAGTCTCGCCTATCTCGGCACTCGTAGTAGTGATACTCCCACGTTCACACAACGTGGCTGCTGCACGAAAAACCCGAGCCAAGTCAATCCCAGAGTCCATCAGCTCCATAGCTGAAAATAGTGGAGATCTCATCACTGAGCTAGCCATCCGCGTCACTGCACTAGATGGTATGTCCGTGTCCACCACACGTGACGTAGATGTCTCAGTCCTCCCACTAAGGTCACTAGGTGGTACAGATCTCATAGATGAAGTAATGCCCACCTCTAACAACAAAAATGACTGGGGAAGTCTGGCCTGACGTCCACCCTCACCCCTCTGAGGATCCAACTCCCCTGTCGCACCGCGTGGCTCTAGAGCTCGAGCTGCACCTCTAGTCACTACAACCGATGCCTCCACCTATGCTGCACTCGCTAAATAAGGGAAATCCTCTCCCTCGTGAAATGTGGACGAGCTCGCCCCAGTACCCACCATAGCAGCAAGCCTCTACTCCAACTGCTCAATCCGGGCCACCATCGCCCTCTCTGTAGCTGACGCAGCACTCGCTACCGGTCGTCTAACTGCACCAGCACCTCTACCACCGCGGCCACCTCGGCCCTGTGGAGCATCTCCACCACGACCTCTGCCACCAAATGTCAACTCTGGATGAAGATCAAAACATCGATCTCAAGTATGACCTGCTCGACCACAGTGGTCACACACCACCTGTGCTGACTAGGGTCTGGCCTGTGAACTCCGACCTCCGGCCTCCTGGGGACAATCTCTCCGCAGATGATCGCCTCCACATATCCAACATGCTTGTCCCTGCTGCTGGCCAGCAAACGACGGCACTGGTGCACGTGCCCCTGTATCTCTAGCGGCCGTCTGGTGTCATGTCTGCACTCCGCGACCCCCACCACTACCACCACCAAAGGGTCTAGACTGTGCCGTGCTCTGCGGGACACGAGAGGTAGTGGCTACGTCTCTAGCGAATGAAGAAGTCACCACTCTCTCCTCCACTATGTTAGGCTCAATCTTCTCAGAAAGGCCAATGTCTGTGACGCATCGCTCAAGAGGGTAGCATCCCGAACCCTCCGCCGTAGCTCTCTGTCCAGTATCATGTATCAATACTGGACCGCCTATGCCTCAGTTACACCGTGAGTAACTGAGATCAACCGCCGCATACGCGTGTATGCCTCCCGAAGACTCTCACTAGTCTTCCGCTCAAACTCCTGGAGACTCCTCAACTTCTCCGTCCTCACCCCATAATAGTTCTTCCTCAACCTCTTGAAGAACTCAGGAATGGGCCTGAACGAAGGTACGCCACTAGTCTCTCCACTCGTGCTGGCAACGCCAACAGCACCGCCGGTGGTACCTGCTCCACTAGTACCATCGGTGATGCTACCACTCGCACCTACACTAATACCAACACCACCCTGGGTGATCGACATATAGTTTGGAGACTAATGACGCCTCTATGTGTCAATCTCCACAGCATACTCTCTCCCAAACTCATGGTAGTCATCCATGGGAGGCCCCTCCAGATGCTGAAACAACCCCTTCCATGCAAAGAAGGATGTAAACAACGTGGGGTTACGCAAGAACTGCATATCGCACCACGTGTCAAACTCCTGGATGAAATCATCCAACTCAATGGTGCCCACTGCACCAGAGTACCGCCGTGGGCCCTTCATGGCCCCGTACATACCGTACATGTCCCCAGTCCACGAGTGTGGGACCCTAGATGATATCACCACCAAAGATTTGCTATATGTCACACCCCGCGCCTCTGCAACCACTGATGCGCTAGGAAGAGGTAGCCGATACCTCAAGCCACTCCGCGTAAATCCTCCACGGTCCTCAACAGAACTACCAAACTCCTCCGTGATGACTAACTCACCAACCGGCACCACTGCCACAACTACACCTGCCCTTGTCCCTGCACTAACCTGCTCTAGCCTTACTGACTATGGGTATGGGCAACTTAACCTGTCATCACCACAAGAAGATTCTCATAGTCCACTGGTCATCACTCCAGTCTCACCATGAGAGAAACAAAGATAGGCGCCGGTGATCAAATCCAGCCGCACTATCGACAACACCCTGGAGTAAAACTACTCCGGAAATCAACGTCAACCCAGACATGGGCGCGCATCAAGAAGCCAGACTGGAGAGGATCCAAACACAAGCAAACAGCTAGCAACGACTCTCCGGCCGAAATGAAACACAGCACAGAACAACACAACACACTGGAAGTCGCCTCGCATAGCGCTCCCGAGTCGAGCTCCATCGCCCCCTACCATCTTCCGTCACCAGCGCTATCTCTTACATCGCGTCGCTAAGAAATTATCTCCGCCAAACTGTCTCGTCCGAGACCTCACTTCTCCCCTTCTACTAGGGCAAGAAATCTAAAATGTCTGCCTACTCTACTCGTTCCCTAGAAGAAAAGGTATACGGATCAAATGTATACTTCCACCATCACTTCAACAAACACATCCACTGGAAACTAAAAACCCCAATATATAATGTTGATCACGTCATATGTAGAGGGTACAATGTTTCCACCAAAAAAAAAAAAAAAAAAAACCATATCATTTACTTCAAGATATCTTTCCAAAATATATCTCCTCTTCAAAATATATCACCAAAAAGAATAGATGTCACGAAAAAAAAACAAACTTATATCCGACCGAGCTACCCCGCCGATGTATATGTAATGTGATTTACGCAAGATGAAGCTCCGGCCTGAGATCTTTGGAACCAAGTCTGATGTTGTTCTTGTGGATCCCCCTTGGGAAGAATATATGCGACGAGCGCCGGGCGTGGAGGACTTGATGGAGTGGTGGTCGTATGAATATATTCAAAATCTTTGAATCGAGGCGATATCAGATAATGCTGCCTTCATCTTTCAGAGATGCTGAGGGCCTTGGTCAAGGTCGACTCTACTTAAAAAAATGGGGATTCAGGAGATGTGAAGACATATGCTGGGTGAAAACCAACCGAGAGAATCTGACACCGGCATTGCGACATGATGCAAATACTCTTCTTCAACATTCCAAAGAAGGGTATCAAGGGAACTGTTCGACGCAGCAACAATGGCCACCTTCTCCATGCAAACGTTGACACCAATATTATTATCTCTGAAGAACCAGATTATGGTTCCACTGCAAAACCTGAAGAAATATATCACCTCATAGAACATTTTGCTCAAGGTCAGCGAACTCTAATGTGGAACCAAACAGATGTGACAGATCTCCGTATCCAGCAACACGGTCTTTCCCTTGTATAGCCACTTTCCTTGAACTCGTACCACATAATAAGACGTTTTCCGACCATTCCTGTGAATTCCCGTCTAAAGTAGATTTTAAAAGCGTGTAGGTTTCCTCTCCACCCCGTGAATAAATTCATCCATCACAAGGGCAAATCAAAGTCTCCAATGCCTTGCCAGTTCTTCAAGAACAGCAAAGATACTCTTCAACTCAGTAACAGGGAGCGTCACAATTCGTAGATCTTTAATACTGGTGACTTTGCTCAGTGCTGATCTCAGAAGCCAAGTTTTTCCAATCCCACTAGGACCGTACAGCAGAATGTGATGGGTTGTACGTCTGTGAGCATGTTTCGTCAGGTTCTTCAACAGGGTCTCTTTCTTTTCCCTGATGAGGCTTAAATCACATGCAGTTGTTGTTTTCACACCCCACTTCGTATCAAGCGTAATCTTCCAGATTTCCACTGCAAATACTAAGTGGACGCAACCCGTCCAACGCTGTGATCGGCATAATACTTCTCCAACAACAGAACAGCTTCAGACCACCTCCAAAGCCCTCCAATTTTCTTCATAAATGCGCTCTCACTTGGACACCACACCCGTAAGCACGTCACGCAATTGCTCCCTGACGATAAAAACCGCGAGTTCAACCGATTCACGACGAAGATTACGAACACACGCCCGCACGTCGACCCGCCTTCACGCCAAAGCCAATCGATCTTTTCCTCCACCGACCATTCCAAGAAGTCCTTCCGACAAACAAAGCTCTCAAGAAACAAGTTCTGACCGTGAATTCGTGTAGTACGTCTCTCCGAAGATATAGGCAAAAGGCTCACGACGACTGTCTATTTGGTAAGGTCAGACCGTTGATAAGATCGAAACCCTTCGACATCAGAGAACAGAAAAAACAAGAAACAAACACCTTGACGATCACCATCGGCAACCAGTACTCTGGTTACTAAACAGTCCAACACCACCAACTATTCGTGCACTCAGTTCTTCGAGTAAAAGAGTATCAAAACACAAACTGTACATAGAGAGTCGAGCCAAACTCACTACCCTGAGGTAGAATGAGAGTCGAAGCTAGTGAAGAAACCTCATGCGCATAAGGCTCAACTCGAAGAACTGACAGTTCTTCGAGTTCGCCTCATATAAAACCCGAGCCCGCCGACGTCCCAACGTGCATGGCGGTCCCAACGTGTACCACGTTCTCAAACTCAAACCGACCCAACGTCTCGAGCCATGACAAAGTTAGTGTGTTAATTGAGAGTGACACGTCAAGAATCTGTGTGCTTGTCAGGGTTATCCGCCATGTCATTCATCCACTAAGAGTAAAATGAATGATGAAAATGAGATCTTATCTACTTTTACTTGTTGGCAAGAGCTATATAAGAAAGAGAAAAACAATTGTTGGTATCTCTCATCTTGAAAATCTTTGAGTAAGCTTCTCCCTAAACCCTAGCGTTACAGTGTGTCGAGTCTATGTCTCAATAGCATGCTTGTTAGGTAGAGAAAAAATGTGTTAGTAGACAGCGTCATGTCAGTGATCCGAGTATTTATTGGATAAAGATTGAGTGTGAAAGTTAGTGTGTTAATTGAGAGTGACACGTCAAGAATTTGTGTGCTTGTCAGGGTTATACGCCATGTCAGTCATCCACTAAGAGTAAAACGAATGATGGAAATGAGATCTTATCTACTTTTACTTGTTGGCAAGAGCCAACAAGTAAAGAGGAAGAAAAAAACTATTGTTGGTATCTTTTATCTTGAAATTTATGTTTTCATCTTTGAGTAAGCTTCTCCCTAAACCCTAGCGTTACAATGTGTCGAGTCTATGTCTCAATATGGGCTTTCTAACTTTTGAAAGTTGTAAACACTTTAAACTTGTGTGTGAGAAAATAAATTCACACAACTTTTGAATAATCATCAATATATGATACATGGCAAAACCTCCCAAAGAATGAAGTTTAGGAAGAGTATTTCTACACATCGCAATGTAGATACTCAAATAACTCTTTGAAATTATGATTTTCAACACCAAAGATTTGCCTATGATGCTTGTACATGATATAATATTCAAAAAACTCTAAGTTAATATTATCAATGCTAGGTAGCAAATTACTTTCACGTAGAGGTAAAAATGCATATTACTCATGTGTCATGGCATAGAATGTAACACATGAGACATCTCAGTTGCAAATTTAGTGAATTAATTTAGTGTTGTTTAAGTCGCCAAAAAATGGATGGCGGACAACGGATTACATTGACCCGCTACGATGCAATGTGGCAATGACACTGATGCAGATTTTGAGGCCTTCATGCACAACGTACATGGCGTCTTGGCAGGTAGGATTTGTGGAGCGCGTGGTGACGAGAAAGCCAATTCACTAGGCTCGGATCTCGTGGAGCTTCAACAACAGGAATGTCCATGACAGGTTTTGGAGATTTCGGATTTATCTGTCCCCATTCTTTATCAATTTGTATCGGAGTATGGGATTGTTGACAGAGGAGAAAAATAGGAAAATCCTGCTCGAAAGGAAAATTATCGGATCTCAGTTCGAAGGAGCTCTGGGAGGGAACGAAGTTGTCAGCAAAGATGACGACGTTGAACATGTGTGGCCTTCGGCCGAAGTCGACATGTCAGATGACGATGTTGAATAACGACCTGTGAAAAGACAAAGGAAATTGCAAATGTCTTCGGCTTCAGAAGTTGTTGGTCGACTTAGCGGGTTGAGTACCAGAAGACTTGCACTTGCGCGGTGGAGGATGGCGGATATGCATGCTCGCAGTAAGATGAATGCACGACGCAGACGGAAGAAAGTATTGAACAATGCAGAGTGCAGCGAAGCATTGTCACAGCCTCAACTATCTTTAGATCATTGGACTCCAATGGGAGCGTTGGGTACCGAAGTAGAAGACGAATGGTATTCGGTAGAAGACCTTCGGCCTTCGGAGTGGCGACCTTTAGATGTGCCTAAGGAGAGTACTTTGGCAGAAGGCAAAGAGGAAGAAGACGAGACCGAGATGGAGACTTCGGGTCAACGTCTTCGGCATTCGGATGAACTAGAAGCGATTTTGAATGAAGATCTTCGGTCTTCAGGCAAACGAACTTTAGACTTGTGCGAAGAGATTGAGAAGTCTTCGGAGGTTCCTTCTTCGGGCAAAGCTCCTTTGGAGCAATTTGCGCCGACAGTTGGGAAGAAAGTCACGGAGAAGCCGATGCTGCCTTTGTGTCTTTGGAGACAATGGAATTCGACCGAGACGAAGTACCTTCGGCCTGTGAGCCGAAATTGGCAGTGATTAGTTTGTCGGATCTTTTGAGTGAGAGGATTGTTCCGTTAGTAAAGTACTTAGATAGGAAGATGGTGATGTAATCAGTGTCATTGTTTTTGGAATCTTATGTAGAGTTGGTGCGCAAACGAACGAAGAAAAAGGCAGCAGCAACCGTTGGGGTGACAGAACGGATTGCAATCTTGACTTCAGAGTGTGCGACCGTGACAATTACCTTGCAAGAGCAAGAAGAGCAACTTCGGGCGAAGGAGTTGGAATGCAAAAATCATTGGCGAAAGTTAGTTGATGAAAGTAGACTTCGTACGTCGAAGGAACAAAAGTGCAAGAGCCTTCGAATTGAAGACTGTGCAGTTCAAAAGGAGAAGAAGAAACTTCGTGACGGATTGAAGGAGTCTTGGGGGATGTTTCAGAAAGAATTTCAACACGCGGAGGAGATGACCGAATGTTTGATGACATAGTAGCGGTTTGTTGTTTCTGAAGTAGCTCGTTGGAAGAATCAATTAGCCACCAGCGAGGCAGCCAGATCTTTGAAGTTGAAGCCCGGAAGAGAGTTGGGTGTAGATTGCAGAAGGTTGCAATCTCAATTGTCGGAAGTTGAGGAGCAATTGGCCGCTGCTCAAGCAAAATTGGTGGAGACAGAGGCGACCATCTGACGTCTGGAACATGATACAGATGTTGGTTTGTGAGCTAGAGTACAATGATGTCTTCGCGTTTATGTGAATTGAGAGATCTTGACCACAAAGTGGATGAAGTTAGAATCGTTGGAGCGTAGATTGAGAGAACTGGAAACCAGCGAGGTGATAGGACATCAATAGTTAGGTAGAATAGTTAGTTCTTTCATATCTGGTTTGGAAGAGACTTGGAAGAACTTAGAGTTAGAGCTTGCAGCAGTTCTGAGTAGGATAGGAGTAGCTAGGAGCTCTGCGGGTGTGAGAACTACTAAGTCCGTGAACGTCGCACCTGATGGGAGCTCGCAACTTGTGGGTGATGCCTCCAAAGGTTCATTGTGAATAAAGTGATCCAAGGCTCTACCTTGAGGGGCTTTGAGAGACAATTGTCATCCTAAGTATATGTTCCTACGCACGTTTGTGAGTTGTGCGTTTTGTCACAATGCGAGAGTTGCTTCAATTTGTCGAAGATATCGCATCTGAAGTAGAATAGCCAACTCCGGTGTTCTAAGGTGTTGCATAGTGTAGCTCAAGATTTAAGCAAACCTGTGTATTGGTTGCTCGGTGCAGTAGGTTGAGCGTGTAATCTTAGAAAGGTCCACCCCTAAATATCAAGTGCACATTTGCTTGCGGTTTTGTGGTGTTTATTGAGCGAATTTTAGGATTTTGATGTGATTACACCCTGCATTTGTATAGCCTTTAAGTTATCATTTGTAGATGCTTTTGGGAGTAACATGTGACTAAGAAGTAAAACTTGTCAATAGAATGTTTAATGTGACCGTCTTTGAAAATTTGGTATTGTTTTCTCCTCGTGGAATCAAATCCATACCATCAATTAGTATTTATCTGTTGTTATATGAACTTCTTTTTGACATAAAAAAACTCTGAAACTGTTCACATTCTAAAATTTGTTCACATAGATCCTCATCTAGAAGCCAAAAGTTAGCATCACGTCAGCGATCCGTGTGCTTGTTAGGATTTTCCGGCAAATCATCCATTTAGTAAGAGTGGGATGGATGGTGATGATAAGATTTTATCTCCTTGTACTTGTTCATGAAAGTTATATAAGGGAGAGGAGAACCATTGTTGGTATCTCTCATTTTCAGAGTTTATGTTTCCATCTTTGAGTGAATTTTTCTCTAAACCCTAGTGTTAAAGAAATTAAATCGTGTTAAGCCATTATTTTACAACACGAATATCACACAAAGTCGAGTCCAACCTACTCAATCATTGGAGAATCCGGGTGAAAGTTTACGGGTCATCATAATCAATCCATTCAAGATTACTGCCAATACTAAGAGACTCAACTCAAAAAACTTAACGTTCTTCGAGTTTCTCCAACCATATACTTTCTTTGACAAGAGTTAACCTAAGTTCAATACTAAAAGTAGAAGATACGTGTGTACATGACAATATCACCAAATGTGATCTTTGAGTTGAGACTCTTAGCGATATATAGAGAATTATTACTAGGTCTGATATGTTTAGATATACTCAAGTAATACATTGGAACCAAGCGACAATTTAGACTAGCCGAAATCCTATAGCTGAGTCTAGCCAAAATTCTACATACATCAATATTAAAAATTATATCATCAATATTATTATTAAACATAATTGTATCAAATAAATTTTCATGCCAAATATGAACCTAACTAATCAATGTTAGACTCCATCAAAATTCAAATTAACAGATCTAATCCACTCAATGTTACAAGATTAATCAAATTTCATAAATATTAAATTATTTGATAATAAGAAAATATAGAAAAAATTTCCAATGTAACATATGTGATAAAAATAATAATTTCTAAAAATCATACATCATCAACAAGTTTGATGGATTATATAGTACATAACTAACATCTTTGATCTTCAACGTTATAAATTTTTGTCACGTGATTACTCTTGTCTCATTTTCAATATATCTTTTTCTCTAAAAATATATACTTAAAAAAATTTACGAATTTATCTTCAATATCCAAAACGTTTGTCTTTGCATAAGTAGATTGCATGTATTTATCCCGACTTAAATAATTTCATGCATATATATGTGACATTGTTATTGTAAATATTACTTGTCAACTGCAATAATATGTGATAATTTGAAATGTATTTGAAACATTTTATGATTTCCTCATGATAGTTTACCTCTATTCAAGGAGAAATTACATCCAAGATTGTAAGTAACAAGCATCTGAAAAACGCGTCAGATGTAGTGTGTGAAACCAAGTTTTATGATGATGATTGAAGATTCTCACTTATCAGCACTACATCCATGATTTGAGAAAGCCACATTCGTTTTCGCGAATACTAATCATCAGCTTGTCACACTTGACTTGCTATCTTGATGCAGAGTTTGTGATAACATCCCAAATCTGTATAGAAATGCCTATGAATTATGATAGATATTCCTTTCTTAAATACCTTCATTTGGTTAAACAGAGACCGAGGGTCACTTGCAAAATCAAAGTGTGATCGCAGATAAAAGACAAATGATGTTTCGGCGAAATCTTCCAAAAAAAATTTACTTGACGTTTAGGTCTATGGGTTCATTGGTTCTCCCTGTAACCAATATTCATTGGTTCTCCCTGTAACCAATATTCATTGGTTCTCCCTGTATCAAGAGGTATTTGTACCGGGTCAGTCAAATATTCTCCCTGTATAGGTTCAACACTGCTAACAGATGTTCATAAGTATACATACATTATTATTTAAAAAGTCATTTCGAATCAAAACAATGGCTCAAAGAAGCATTACACCTTCTAGCAGATCCATACTGACCGGAACGAGAGACACATCATAAACAAGGGCGACTCCAGTTTCGCTATGGACCAAATTTGGTTCCAGTAGTCCATCTAGAGTTTGTAATGCTGTAGTCCTCTATTTGAATAATTGGAGTACAAGGAAGTTTAGATACAAGCGTAATTACATGTCAACAGTATTTTGTAGTGGTTCGACCAGATATGGAGAAACTCGCTCTATCAAACAACGATAACAACGCTATTCACGACTTAATTGCCATCTTTGCAACGGCGAGCACCTATAATTGACAAAGCGGTAAGCTTCGGCACTATGCAGAAGATAACGATACGCGTCTTACCTTCAAACTACACATTGATACTCGTACTCACATTGTGGGAAGAAGTCACAGCAACAGTCACAAAGTTGGCATCCACAAGATGGTCTAGGACTCTCCCTATACTCTTGTCTTTGTCCTGGATTGCTCTAAAATTTTTTTGCCCTTTCTTCCGTATTTATATTCATGATGTTTTCCCACCATCAGTTTCTGTCCCATGCGTCTACTTTTCTCTCACAACTGCTACAACATGCTTTCTGGACTGAGTTTAAAAGACACTTCCCAACTGGTGTTTGCAAACGTGAGCGACAAACAAGAATTAAGACGCAACTTGCTGAGCAAAGAGATCACTCAGAACAATTGCTAAGCTTGGAGTAACATAAGCTTGCTTGACGGAAAAAACTGAAGTAGACTTGCAAGGTCATTGGAGTGGATGACCGAGCACCCATCAACTACCAGAATATAAAAAACATAATAACTTGCTTTCTCTGCACTCCACTTGGGACTGCACCGACGGAGCCATACGACTCCTAACTCCTGAGCCATAGACACAGATAAAAATGTTGTGATAGCTTTTTCAATTATCAATTAGATATTCCAAAATTTAAGCCAATATCATTCTCCGAAACTCTTTCGTTCCAAAGCTCTTGACATACAAACTGTAGCTACATAAGTTGATATCTCAGCACAATGAGCTAGAATTCGGACTTCAAATGATTTAAAGAGCAGGGTACCAGCTCCGTTGCAAAATAGACATGTTAAAGGAGATCTACCAAAGAACTTGTAACTGGAGTTTACACTACAGATCCTCACGATGTGCAGTAAGAAGCTCACCTTGCGTTTTGAACGCCCCAGCTATCTGCTATCTTCCACTGATAAAACTCAGCCACGTAAGAAATGCTTCACAAAAGAGGATGGTGCCATGAGCAACTTCAGAAGCATGACTCGAACAATTTACCAAGCCAGAAGAAAGAGTAAGCAAACAGCAATAAAGTCGAACTGGAGAAAACTGCTGGGAGGTACTTTTTGTGTGTACAGTATGTACAGTAATAAGATATATTGGAAATTCGTATCACTGATAACTTCTAGGAATATACTCTTTCTCTCAGCGGCAAAAAATCGACCTCTACCTGCGGATGGATCGTCGACCTGTACATTCCTGGATAATGGTCAAACTTCGTGCTAGTAGGTCTTGTTCTCCAAGGATCGCATACGCTTCGTTATGAGATCAACGGCCGCATTAGCAGAGGAGAAAGCCCCGTGAAAGCTCTCTTTGAAAGAAAAGGTCTCTAGACCTCGCACCATTTGCATTAGAATATCTCCTACATCCAGTTGCTGTTCTAGCAGACAATAGTAAAACACTTTCGAACAACGCTTGCTAATTTCTTCATTTGCAGGCTCCGGACAATACTCGTCGTCGAGCCATTGGTGTAGTGCACCTCTAAGCCACTCTGCTTCCTGCGACCAAGAAGATAAAACAGGGCTTTTAAAAGAGAAGAAAGTAAGATAGAGAACAGGGGTACATTTATGCATCTACTTGGGCGTTCTTGCTACAAGTCATCAACAAATATTATTCTGCCCTGTCAAAGCAGTTTTGTCCAAGCTAACCTCTACACGAATTAAAAGGTGCTGTAGCAGATTTCGAACCTATCATCCCCTGCGGCATACAATGTCGGCCCATGACGACCGTAATTTCTAAAGTGATACAAATTATTATCACAAAACACAAAGACAAGCAGAATTTCAAAAAGTGGAGAGAATCCTCGTCAGCTGTCCTGAAAAGCTGAAAAACATTTGGCACATTCTTCATGTCCAAAGAGACGGACAGTGCAATTCGGCATCGGAATTACGATGGACAAGAGAAATACCTGAGCGGCGACTTCGGGAACTACCCAAGCTTGTGGTACTCGGAGGTCGTCGAGAAACTCCGACTCCTCAGTGTCCTCCGCAGGCCCAGATGAACAACGTGTTCGAGCACTTGTGTTCTCCCATCCCGCGGCATGGCCGTTAAAAACGGAACTCGAAAGCTTTCGCCGCCAGGAGAAGCTCTTGACGATTACAGTCCTCGCGCATTCGTCCGATGGAGGAAAACATCCGGACGACCTCGACCTCGTCACGGGGGCAACGGCTTTCGCCAGGTGCTGCAAAATCGCCATTAGCTCGGCAACAGCTAAACCGCGGTGTGCCGACTCGCGAATCCTCCACAATCCAGAATCTCGCGTCGGCTCGATAAGGCTGCAGTCACCCACTTCGGTGCCAAGTAGGCGTAAGAAGAAGTCGTCCTTCTTGCCAGCTCCAAGCCAATGTCCACTGGATTTTACAAGATCCTCGACGCTTATCCTCCGTATCTATCTGGAACTCCGAGTATTAGAGAATTCAGTGACCCCTGTCTGCGCATGTTGGAATCATTGGTCAAACATTTCGTGCTTCCTACTTGGGTGTGTGATGCTAGCGTAAAATTGAGTAATCTTTTCCAGAAACAGTAGTAAATATAGTTTTCAGAGGTTATTTTCAATTATTTTGAAAGATGCAATAATTCTTACAATCAGTACAGTAAACATTCTGCCACCTTATTGCAAGACTAATTATCTTTCAAGAGTTTCATCAAATGTTACAACAAATTGAATGATCTGTGTACACAACCTTTACGATTTTCTTTTAAAATTATTTTTTTGCATCCTTATCTCAATAGTGTAGACTGTTATAAGTATTGTCAACTATAGTAGTTTTGTTCATAGTTTATGTGACATTAATTAATCTATTCATTTCCTCATAATTTTCAAATAGTAATTTTTTTATTTACAATATTATTAACTAAATTTTATCCGAAATAAAATTTACCAAAGTGATTACTATGCAATTCATTTTCATTGAAATGAATTCAGATAATTATATTTTATTCTCATGAAGATTATTAAATCTTAACATTTTAATTGTCAATTCACACTTTCTAGAAGTTTTTAAGTTGACATGAGTAAATGTCAGGTGGAAATTGAAAAATCTAGACATTCAACTTACCATTTGATCAAATTTAGATTTATTCTAAACAATCAAATATTATTATTACATCAATTTAATCAGAATAAAATGTAATAAAACATAAATCTATGATATTTATTTCATTATTCTAAAATATTTTACTTCTTTTTAGGGAGAGTCTAGTTATAACTCAATTTGAGCTAATTATACTCATCCAAGACAAATATGCACTACTTCTACCCTTTACCTTCTCCTCGCGAAGACTATATCACAAACATAAGAATAGCTCTGACCAATCACAAAGCTCTGTTCTGTATAATATAGTAGGGTGAAGGATAATTAGTCCAAACTCAAGGATAACTAGTCTCTCCTTATTTTTAATTATAATATTTTTAGTAAAAATATCTAGTTTAATTAGTTAAATCTACTCATTATTAAGATTCATTGATTCTACAACTAGTTTGGATAACAACTATTAATTTTACAATTAAAAAAAAAAGATTTTATAATATTATGATGAAGGAAAAACATTAAAAAAAATTTTATGTTTTTCCTTCTTCTTCCATTAACTTGAGATGTAAAGTGTTTGATTACTATCTTAAGACGATAACTTTCTCTCTCTACTTAGTTGTTAGATTATCAAATTGAAATCAACTTGTAAATTAAGATGGAATATAACTTGAAAATGAAGATACGCTTCTAGATATGATAGAATAGTACAATGATGAGAGCAACATTTAAATACTATTTCAACTTCTTTTCTTGCTTGAAGTATGAATAGAAAAAAAATACTATACACTTGAATCAACAGAAGAAGAAGATGTAAGTATAGTATTTCTCTTCAAATGAAGAAGTACTTAGTTTAAATGAAGAAGACGTGATTGATTCAAAGTTCAAATCCACTAATTTTCTCAATAATTCTCTTGCTTTTGTCGGCTTTCTTCTTGTGATTTTGCTCGTAAAACTGTTTTAGTTAGTTCTTTTGCTTGATTTTTTTCTTTATAAGATATATATTTAATCACTCATCTGTATTGAAGTGCCACTTTCCACCGCGTTAGGGTGTGAAATTTTTGTGTTAATTTTCATTCCGATTCCAATAGTCAAGAAAAGAAGCTGATTTCAATATTCATTTCTTATGTAACAACATAGTTATAGCTTCATTTCGAAAAGCAATGAATGTGAGTTTTTTTTTTAAATCATTGAGAGATATGATACAAAGATCAAATTATGATTCTCTTCATTTTTCTAGACAATCTTGATCAAAACATTAATCAATCTATAAAAAGTAACATACAAATAAAATTTAAGTAACTTTCTTCCAATTTCAAATTTCTTCACTAGATGTTTGTTGGTATGGATGATTTTATTGATTTTACAAGATAAATACAAAAGATCTCATCGTACTTGATCAATCTTTTTACATGTGGCACAAAGATTTTTTTTTTCAATTGATCATCCTTTTACACATAGTCAACATTCTTATTACCCAAATTTTATGCAAGGATACGTACTTTATTTGTTGTGGAGCAAATATCTACTTTAATGTGAATATGATACGTCTTTTAAATATATATTGTACACCCAACATTCATTAGTATTTTTCTATTCATGAAAATCAAACAACTCGGCTAGATCAATTGCAAATCGCACATTAACATCTGTGACATGAGTATTATAACGATTACAATCTATCATAAAATTTAACCACAAGCATTTTGTCCAAAGCATCACATTCAATATCTCTAGTATGTACTTCTTATCCCATTGAACTATTGTTTTTTTCTTGTACTCATTACAAAATTTTAAACATATGTGAACTCATTGTCATAGATAAACAAAAACAATTTCCTCTATAATCTTGCCAATGCTTTGTTTATTCACGTTGATTTAATAATTGGCTGCTGATAAATGTTTCTCTTGATTATAATGTGCTTCAACATCTTTAGATATAACGAAACAACTAATGAATCCTATGCATCCTAACAACTAACAAAATGTAGTCAATGTAAATTTTTATAGAATGTGAATTCCACTATGTTTTTTAGATGCTATATCCCACACAAATATTTTTTACATTTGCAAAACATCAAGCTTCTTCCATTGGCCGCGTCGGATTTTTCACTGTATTTGATTTTTAATTATATTGCTACTTTTTTGTTACAAATCTGCCCTAAAAAGCATTTCAAAACAAAAATAAATCCACTTTATTGTTACATACTATTTCTTTATTGTATTTGTCTTACTTGTTGAAATACATTTGTTAGAATTGAAACATAATATAATTTGTGATAATTTTAAAAGTTGTTTGACTTTATCCACTTTTAACTGAACAATATTTCCAGATCTTACACTCAACCTAAATCTATTCATTTTTTATCATTTGTTTTCTTTTGAGTTCTTCACAAATTATATTCACCGTTATGTCTGATAAAGTAAATAGTTAATAAAATAACATCATCTTTTCTTAGAAATTATTTTTCAATAGAGCAGCCATCACTTCATTGAAGAAGATCATCATTCTATCACAATGAAGCAACATTCAAGATAAAAATTAATCTAATTAGAAAAGAACTTGAACACGTATTTTCCAAAAAAATTTCAATACATCTTTCAATTTTTCACTAAAATTTTGCACCTCAAGATCATTCAAATCATCAGTATGATCTTGTTTCATTGTTTTTCATCTTGAAACTCATCAACTTTAATGTCGTGTATGGGCAATTTGATAAACTTTTTTATGCTATTTCAATTTCATTTCATCATAAGAAATAATATCATTCTTATATTTAGTCAATAAATTGATGACATGATGTAACACTAGGGTTTAAAGAGAATTTCATTCGAATATGAAACATAAGTTTTGAAGATGAAAAATCTTCAATAGTTCGACTCTCCCTTATATACATATTTCAAACACACACACAAAGATAATGTCTTCTTTCCATCATCCAATTCACTCATAGTGGATTGATGATATGGCACATATAAATAACGAGCATAAAGATTACTGACGTGTCGCTCCAAACTAGCACACAGATTGCTGACGTGACATTGTAGATAATCCATTATCATCTATCATATTCAATCTTAAGTAAACTCTACTTTAGTTCTAACAAACAAAAGATGATTACAAATCTCATTCTTTTTAAGATGCAACGTCCTCGTTGCACAAACATTTAAACTTCTCAACTATCAAAGATGCATTTGCTTAATTTTTAGCTAATTACTAAGTTGATTCATATGATGTATAGCCTTTTTATGTTTTCACCGCTATATGAAATTAGAGAAAGTCTATAATAAACCAGCTAGCTTTTTATTATTTGATGTTTTGTTGACAAGCAACACAACTTCAAACATAAGATTTCACATCCTCTCATATTTTGGACCAATAATGTACTCATTGTATGCTTTTTCACAATTTTTTCCACTTCCACATGACTTAGAATGACTAATGTCATGACTTTTGGTCAACATCATTGTGTGCAATTCTTGATCTTGTGTAATCCATATGCATTGCTTGTAGATTGCCAAACCTCAAGATATTCTTGCCTTTCCAATTTGTAGTGCTCAAAAATTCTCTTCATACACCTTTATGGCTTGTGTCATCTTGCTCCACCAGTCAGCCTAAA
Source organism: Marchantia polymorpha subsp. ruderalis (assembly GCA_037833965.1). Lineage (NCBI taxonomy): Eukaryota > Viridiplantae > Streptophyta > Marchantiopsida > Marchantiales > Marchantiaceae > Marchantia > Marchantia polymorpha. Next base: position 894,258 of record AP031351.1, read on the forward strand.
TTTTCACTTTTTCCATATGATTATAACAAGACATGCATGTGAATTGGTTTTTGTCCTCCACATACACAATTTTCATGTAGAAATGTTGACATCTGATCATTGAATTTGTCGTTTATGTGGTAACCCACTTTCTGTATTTATGCGGAATTTAAAACATTTTTGAAAAATAGTACCGCAGCAGCAGTGTAAATAGTGATCGGTACATTTAAATAGAGTGAAAATGGATGATCTTGTAGAATCATTGAGATACATCGAGAGTCATCGAGTTGGGCGCAATGTCCGGAAAAGGCGCCCGCCTTGAACGATCGACTCTGAAGGAGTTCTCCTTCGGCGCAAAGCGCATAATCCTCCTTCGGCGGTACGCCTTCGGCGCTAGAGGAATCCCTCAAAATCTATGTAATTCACAAACGCCTTGACTTGGTTAGGGTCTCGTTAGAAAGAGCTTGACGCGCTGGTTCTAACGAGCTCCAGAACGCCCGGAACGGACAAGGACTCAGGGAGTTGTGACGGTCGAAAGATACGAAGACTTTTGCCTACGCACAGGCGAAGAAAGTTCGCCTACGCATAGGCGAAATGAGTTTGACGTCGGTGGGAAGTCCGCCGAGAATTTCGCCTACGCGGAAGGAATGCCGCCTACGCATAGGCGGACGGATTTCGCATGCGCATAGGCACTACGCCCTCGGCGGGAAATCCGCCTTCGGCCCTAGGAATCCGCCTTCGGAGGTGGAGCTCGTATGGCGCCTGCGGCGCCAGCGCATCAAGGTTAGGTAAGGACCCAACGGAGTAGCGAATCCGTACGGACGAGTGCGCCCTCGGCTGGTCGGGACTTCCGAGACAAGAGCGCCGACGGAGAGGCGAGAGAGATGGACAGACTGGACGGAGTCCGTTGACCGCGGTCAACGCCTTCGGCACAGCCGCCTTCGGCGCTGCGCCTACGGCGAGGGACCTACGCCAACGAACGTCTTCTGTGCGGACGGTCAGCGCCTACGCACATGCGGATGAAGTTCAACGCCGGCGGGAAGTCCGCCGGGAATTCTGCCTACGAGGAAGGGAGTTCGGCTTCGGCCCAGCATGCGGACGAACGCCTTCGAAGGAGCTGTAAGACCAGATATTGCATGTGTGAAATAAAACTAGAATTAACCAAGGAGTTAATCATGGTTAGGATAGTTATGACTAAATCTAGCTAGTTATGACTAAGTCTATCTAGTTTAGCTATAATGTCTATACTTGGCGGAATAACTAGAGAAGTTCTAGAAGATTTGAGTGAGCACTTCTATTTTGTCTTGTACAATCTAGATTCCAAGAGAAAAGACTTTTGAACTTCATGTTTAGTTTTGATTGGTTTGACTAAAGTAAGGAGTATTCCATTGGTTAGACTAAGTCTAATGTTGACTTAGTGGAAAGTGTAAGTTCTAGAAGTTGGAAAGGCACAAATGGCATGTCGCCACCTCAATCTAGGGATTAGTAAACATCTCTAAGGTTTAGGGGGCCAATGGCATGTTGCCACATATTGATAACTAGTCAACCTTACTATGGTTTATCTTCGTAAAAATAAGTTAGATAGAAATTACCATTTGTTACTATGGTAAATTCTCAAGTAGTATATATAGAGAGATAGGGAAGAGCCTCTCAAGCAAGTTTGGAGAGTTCATATGTAGAGACTTGTTTCATATATGAAAGAGTGACGAATTTTCAGTACCTTGGAGTGTCGATGAGTGTATGAGTTGGAGTGATACCTTGAGAGATTGTATGAGAGGGTGTTTAGGTTATGAGTATGATGCGGAATCCTAGTCTTCTAGAATCATGATGAGCTACCGAAAAGCCATCTGAGGTAAACCTGAGTGAGAGTCAGCCCAGAGGTTGCATTTTTGGTTCCGTTGCCGGGACCTCAATCTAGAAAGCGGAATGTTTAGGATTTGACTTCTAGCTCGAGAGAAAGTATCCATGAGGGATCACTTGGTGTTAACATTGGGGAATGAAAGAGCGGAGAGTGTGCTTGAGAGCGAAAATCCCTTTGTTTATCCAATAGTCTCATATGATAGCCTAGAAGTGATTTTTTACGTTTTGTACACGTAAATAGGTCTTTTTGAGAGAAAAATGATCTTCAACACCTAAAAAATATTTTTGAAGGTATTTTTCAAAGTTTTTATTGATTTTAGAGTGGAAGATAGAAAACATTTACGTTTTTGTTTCAGGTCCAGATCATGTGTTAACAGAAAGATATGAGAGTTAGAAGTTGAGTGGGTTTTCACGGGTACCAAAAGTTTGCTCTCTGGAAAGTTTGTACAGAGTAAATTACTTTTTTTTTATTTCAAGTTAGGCTTTGAAACTTCGTACGCGTGTGTATTTGAAGATTACCTATGTGTGAGTCAAAATTTTACTGAGAGATCACGTCTGAGGACGAAATTATGATGATTTGAAGTTTAGGGGGTACAAAATCAGCATAAGATAGCAAAAGTTTTGGGTTTCTTTATTTGAAGTTTTGGCCTAGTAGATAACGTTTCTGGGAGAGACCTTTTGAGTGGTTTCCACCTTATGGAAAAATGAGTGATCAAGGGGGCTGGAAGATTAGGTTATCCAAAGTACCTCAAGGTTTGGATGTTATAGTGTCTCTAGACTCCAATACAAGAGAATTCAAGGTGGAGTTTGAAGAAAGAGTAGTTGGTCAATCCCCAAGAGTCAAACGTGAGACTTGCTTTTATTGTGGAGAGGAGGGACATAAGGTTGTCAATTGTTCCCTGCGGAACAAGGATAGAAGATTAAGGAGCAAGAGGACCTTGGGAGATTTGAAACTTCACTTGGGACCATCATCGCCACATGAATCCCAAGGTGCAACCTTTTGTGACAATTGCGGAGTGATTGGACTACCGGCGGGACACGAATGCAGCGGAGTGAAGGCGCTTCTAGAATCACTTGTGGAAGGGTTTGACGGCAAGCTAAGTGCTGAAACGGAGAAAGTGACCTCAGCGGGTTCAAGCTCAAACTGAAGATGGAGATCATCATTCGGATGATGGAGAAGATGATGATGATGGTAAGACTCATTGTATGCCTAGGGGAGGAGAGAGCTTTGGCTATCTTGGAGCAACCAATTCCTTTTGTGTTTCCTTTGATGAATTACTCAAGGATAGAGTTAGTGTTATTTGTATTGTATTAGGGAGTCCCATATAAATTTCCAATAGAAAAAAAAATATTTATAAAAAAATATTAGTTGGAAATGGGGAAGCTTCCGGTGTTTTATGGGAGGGAAAATGAGGATGTAGAAGCCTTTGTTAGAGACTTCAAGAGGGCTTGCATAAGAAACAATGAAAGGAAGAAGGTTGAGTGGGCTATGTTTTTGCCGGATTTCTTGGAGGATTTTGCACTTAAATGGTACCAGGAGTACAAGAGAGAACATGTGGAGGAGGACACTTGGGAGACATTGACGAGCCTCATCGAAAACTTTCTTCCCAATGAAAGTTATGAAAAGCTGATGTGTGAGGTCACCTTCTTGAAACAAGGAAAGAACGAGAAGGTGAGGACCTATGTGGAGAGAACTGAGAAGTTAGAGTCAAGGTTCCACGTGGTGTTGAGGAAGGGTGGAGACGAAGTGGATGCTACAATGGTGGGAATACGAGCAATGCTCATGAAGAACTTCGTCGGAGGTTTGAGACCCGAGATTCGAAGTAAGGTGAGATATGAGAAGTCTTCTTCTAAAGCTGAAGCCATTCGAATTGCTATTAGAATGGAGGAAAGCTTAGAAGATGATGATTCTAGCTTGGTGGCTAGAGAAGTAACTCCACCGATTGTAGGAAGATCCATGGGTTCAAATCTTGCTAGTTCATCCACAATGGTGAATCCTAATGTAGATTTGCAAAATGAGTTGAAATCTATTACGGAAACTCTAGCAGACCTCAAGATCAATGTAGTACAGTTGTGGGAGAAGAGGAATCAGAATGTAGGAGGAAGTTCTAGAGGGTATGGAAATTATCCTCCAAGAGGAAATCCACCTCCAGGAAACTTTGCAGTTTCTTGTTTTACTTGTGGCGGTCCTCATTTTCAGCGAAATTGTCCTAACCCTCGACAACATGATGGAGTTCGGCACAACAACAATGCACCGGCCACACAACAAGCCAAGGATAAGGGAGTAACATCCATTGATGTATTTCCTCATCAATGCACCTTTGAGAAAGGAGAGAGCTCAAAGTCGAAGGTGGATATCCTTGCACATGAGAAGAAACGTGCTTGATTTGCAGATGAGTCAATTTACATGGAGGACATGCCAAGTCGGAGTACACGATCAAGTGGAGTTAGTCAACCAAGAGTACCAAGGCATGAATAACTTTTCCATTTCATCTTCTCAAGCTAAGTATGACGTGGTGGAAGATGTAGGAAGTCAGAAGGCCAATATCACAGTTGGCCAACTCATTGCTTTAAATCCAGCCATACGGAAGGAGTTGAGAGGAGGCCTTAGCTCCACAAGGATCAAGAAGCGAAGATCCAAGGGAAAGGCTCACATGACTAATGTGGGAGTTGGTGTGGTGGATGCTGCTGCCTCGGAGGTATGTACACATGCCTCAAAGATCGAAGTGAGGATCGATGGGCATGATGTTTCAGACGTGCTAGTAGATGGTGGTTCTGCTGTAAATGCAATGTCTGAAAGATTGTTGATGAAGTTGGGGATGCGACTTTCTAGACCTTCAAGTATAATTGTTGGTATGGCCAACAAACAGAAGGTAAAACCACTTGGTGTGGTTGACAAAGTTGTGGTAAGTGTGAGAGGTGTGCAAACCTTACTTTCCTTCCAAGTACTCAAGGAAGCTAGTTATGATTTGCTGTTGGGACGTCCTTGGTTGAGGGCGGTGAGAACTACTGATCGATGGCACAAGGGCTATCTGAGGATAGGCCCAAAGAACCATCGGATGAAGGTTCCTTTGACAGGAGGAGGAACTCCTCTTACCGACTCAGATAGACCAACCGACGAATATTGGGAATCTGAGAGTGAGGAGAGTGGCAGTTTTTCAGAAGTTGACACCGACATGTCAACTTCTGATCAAGAAACATCGTCAGACGACTCTTCAGATGATGATGTACAAGTTCAAGTGGTTGCTGCCATGGAGTTGCTTCCTAGACCGGGGGTGAAGAAAGATCCGGACAAAGTGGAGATGACCGAGGAGAAGATGTGTCGAAGACTTTCCACCCTCAAGTTTGGTCCAAATGTTACCATGGAGGAGAAGGCAAGATTTTTGGATATATTTCGCAAATATATCCATGTCTTTGCCTTTAGTTACAAAGATTTGAAGCATGTGACACTTGAAACTCATCACAATGAGTTGGAGGAGAAAGCTCGCCCTATTCGGCAGAAGCAACGACGAATCAATCCTCCTACAGCTGTGGTGGTAAAAGAGGAGATTGACAAGCTAAGGGAGGCTGGCTTCATCTATGAGGTAGAAAATTCGGAATGAGTGTCTCCTATTGTGATAGTGAAGAAAAAGAATGGTAAACTACGTGTATGTGTAGATTACAAGAAGTTGAATGCTGTCACAAAGAAGGACTACTATCCTTTACCTTTTATAGATGAGATTTTAGAGGAGGTAGCAGGCCATGAGTGGTATAGTTTTGGAGATGGTTATAGTGGCTATAACCAAATCCAAATTGCTTCAGAGGATCAATTGAAAACTACCTTTACCACACCATGGGGAACTTTTGCCTTTAGAGTAATGCCATTTGGTCTATGTAATGCTCCAGCCACTTTCCAAAGGTTCATGAATAGGGTGTTTGAACCTTTCATTGGAAAGTTTGTGAGAGTTTTCATAGATGACTTTTGTGTGTACGGGAAGAAGGAGGATCATTTTGATCATTTGATCAAAATACTCCAACGTTTGGAGGAAGCCAAAGCTTCACTCAATCCAGAAAAATGCATTTTTGGATGTGAGGAAGGCTTATTGTTGGGGCACATCATTTCCAAGAATGGTTAGCTGTGGATCCAGAGAAGGTGACGAGGATCATGGAGTTACCTTTTCCGGTGACGTTGACCAAGTTGAGACAATTCCTTGGTATGGTGGGGTACTATCGGAGGTTCATCTTGTCCTTCTCCAACAAAGCTCATGCCTTGACGAGTTACATGAAGAAGGGAACCGAATACCAGCTCATCTTCAATGATGAAGAGGCGAAGTTGGCGTTTGAGGCACTCAAGAAGGCGTTGGTGACGGCTCCCATTTTGGCGAAACCTGATTGGGGTAAACCTTTTCTTCTGTATACAAATGCATCAAATATTGCTGTAGGATGCACCTTGAGTCAATTTGATGATGAAAAGCATGATCATCCAATTGCCTATGCTAGTAGACAGATGGTACAAGCAGAGAAGAATTATTCAGTGACCGAAAGGGAGGCTTTAGCTGTCATCTTTTCACTTAAGAAGTTTTGACACTATCTTTTGGGTGGAAAATTCACTATAGTGACTGATCAGAAGGCCTTGAAATATATTTTCAACAAGCCTAATGCTGAGGGGAGGATAGCTAGATGGAAACTACTACTAGCGGAATTTGATTATACCATTGAGGATCGACCGGGAAAGAAGCATGCTAATGCGGATTTGTCAAGAGCTTATGATGAGGGAGGAGATCAATCTGTGGATGACACTTTCCCGGACGAAGATTTGTTGGTCATGAACACGGTGACATTGGTACCAGAGGAGTACAAGGAGATTTGGGAGTTCATTTTCAAAGGAGAATTTGCTCAATGTATGCATTCAAGAGAAAGGAATGCATTGATAAAAAGATGTCAACCCTATATGATCATTGAGAAGGTGTTATTTCATCAAGGAGCTGACGGTCTGCTACGACGAGCTGTTGGAAGAGGCGAAGCATTGCAACTCATGAAGAAGTTTCACAAAGGTGCCGTGTGTGGAGGACATTTTGCGGAGAAGGTAACACCCTTCAAGATCCTTGATGCTGGATATCATTGGAAGGGTATTTTCAAAGATTGTGTGGAATTTTGCAAGAGTTGTGATGTGTGTCAAGCTTTTGCTAAAAAGTACATGAAAACTACTCCTTTGATTTCAGTTCCAATGTTAGGTCCTTTTGAAAAATGGGGGATAGATTTTGTAGGTCCTTTGAATCTTACTCCTCGGGGAAATAAGTTCATTGTGATAGCTACAGATTATCTTACCAAGTGGATAGAGGCAAAGCCACTAAAATCTACTAATGAGAAGGAGGTTGGTAGGTTTTTGTATGAGAGAATCATAACTAGATTTGGTTGTTCTTTGGAGTTAGTGTCGGATAGAGGAGGAGAGTTTGTGGGAAGTATGATCCAAGCAATGTTAGATCATTTTTCCATCAAGTCTCGAGTGACCACTTCCTACAAACCCAATGCTAATGGGTTGGCGGAGCGGACCAACTACACTCTTTGTATGATTTTGGCCAAGGATGCAGACATGGACGGGAGCAAGCAAAACTGGGACAAGAGGTTGCATGCTATCTTGTGGGAGTATCGAACGACTTGGAAAACATCTACCGGATATTCACCTTTTCGGATGGTGTATGGAGTTGAGTCAAAGCTCCCAATACAATTTGACTTGACTGCTTTCATGACAATCCAGCAAAGGTTGAAGAAACCAAATGGAGCAGAAGCCATCAAGTCTCGCCAACAACAATTGATGGAGTTGGAGGGAGCTCGAGCACTAGCCATGGTACGAGTGGAGCGGGCTCAACAGTTGCAGAAGAAGTATCACGACAAACGAAGTGGAAATCAGAACTTGAAGCCATTCAAGGAAGGTGATTGGGTGATGCTCTTTGATGCAATTAGATACAAGAGAGCTAGGAAAAGTTTCTTCCTAAGTATTTTGAACCTTTCATAGTTGTGGGAAAACTTTACTTATGATATCAAGGAGTTAGGAGGACGTCACTTCGATCGAGTCAACCACGACAAGTTGAAATTATTCCATCGAAGATCAGATTCTTTCACTTCGAGGGCGTAGTGAAATCTTGGTCCGGGGGTAAATGTAAGACCAGATATTGCATGTGTGAAATAAAACTAGAATTAGCCAAGGAGTTAATCATGGTTAGGATAGTTATGACTAAATCTAGCTAGTTATGACTAAGTCTATCTAGTTTAGCTATAATGTCTATACTTGGCGGAATAACTAGAGAAGTTCTAGAAGATTTGAGTGAGCACTTCTATTTTGTCTTGTACAATCTAGATTCCAAGAGAAAAGACTTTTGAACTTCATGTTTAGTTTTGATTGGTTTGACTAAAGTAAGGAGTATTCCATTGGTTAGACTAAGTCTAATGTTGACTTAGTGGAAAGTGTAAGTTCTAGAAGTTGGAAAGGCACAAATGGCATGTCGCCACCTCAATCTAGGGATTAGTAAACATCTCTAAGGTTTAGGGGGCCAATGGCATGTTGCCACATATTGATAACTAGTCAACCTTACTATGGTTTATCTTCGTAAAAATAAGTTAGATAGAAATTACCATTTGTTACTATGGTAAATTCTCAAGTAGTATATATAGAGAGATAGGGAAGAGCCTCTCAAGCAAGTTTGGAGAGTTCATATGTAGAGACTTGTTTCATATATGAAAGAGTGACGAATTTTCAGTACCTTGGAGTGTCGATGAGTGTATGAGTTGGAGTGATACCTTGAGAGATTGTATGAGAGGGTGTTTAGGTTATGAGTATGATGCGGAATCCTAGTCTTCTAGAATCATGATGAGCTACCGAAAAGCCATCTGAGGTAAACCTGAGTGAGAGTCAACCCGGAGGTTGCAGAGCGGGACCAGTCCGAGTCGAAGTACGAATGAATGTAGCGCGTCGGCGAGAAATACGCCTTCGGCGCTGCGCGACCATGGCCGCGGCGTAGTACGCTGGCGGAGTTCAAATTGACAGTTCGAGCGTGTAAGTGAGAACGCGACGGCGGAGCGTGAAGCCGCGCGTGAGAGAAAGGGCCGGCGCAGCCATCAAGTGAGTCGACGTTCACGACCGAGAGCCGACCATGACACCCTACGAGCGGACAGCGGACACTCCATTCTTGAATTTGCGATTTCAATTCCTTGTGCGAGCTGCGCGCGTCCACCTTCTAGCCGAGAGACATTCTAGACACCACCGCGCATAGACTTACCTGATGGCAGAGAGAGAATTGAGTGCGCGACATTCGGAATTGAGAGAGATTAGAGTTTGCCGAGGAATCAGTGCCGCGGGCAAGAGGCTTGGGCCTCGCGGAGGGAAGTTTGCAAAATCCGATTTCAAGAACGCGATGTCGAGGACGATTAAGCTGCGGATGGTTCCATTCAAGCTTCCGCAGATTGAGTTGCGTGCTTTTCAGGACCGGCTGATTGCGAGGAAACTCGATTTCTTGCTGTGGGGATGGAATTACGTGTGCGGAGACATGGTGCGCAAATGGCTGAGTGAGAGACAGCAACCTACGCGCGGATTCCGTCCGCACGTAGATCGTTGGACTGTCCACAATTGGGGACAAGTGTTGGGGAGGTGTGCAGGTGAGGACGGGTTCCTCCTATTCGACAGTGAGAGCGTCAAGGTGTCGAAGGCGGAAGAAGCCTCCTTTGTGGAATTGTTCAAGCGGGAGAAGTCCACCAAGAACGGGTACAGGACCCGTGACTACAAAGATCGTTTTTGCAGAACCGTAGCGATGGCACTACTGCAACTCTTGCAGCCACACCGCACGACTTACATCACTTCTTGGCAAGTAACCTTCGTGGAGCTCACATTGGCCGGAGCTCCAGTTCACTGGTCGCGTATCTTGCACAGGGTAATGCGACAGCATGCGTTTGAGGAGCGAGGAGGAACGCTCAATCACCTCTCCCCCTTCTTGATAAACTTTTACCGGTCGATGGGTTGCTTAACCGCGATCGAGCGTATTCAGTTTCCACCGTTGTCAGTCGACAATCCCGGGAGGTATGTGCGGGATAACGAAGTCGACACCGACGCGGAGGACTCTCCGACTTCCACTCCACTGGGTCAACAGGATGCGGGGAGGGTAGCAGCACGAGTGCCGCGGAAGCGGAGATGGAGAGAGGAACCGGAGAAAGAGCAACATCAAGAATCAGCTGCTCTCACCCAGAAGCGGCCACTGCACGAGATCTGCAGTTGGCCGAAGCAGAAAGCGCGCCGGCTTGTGTTACCTGCCAGCAGCGCGGAAACGGCGCGGGCCGCCGGAGAGAAGGGTAGTCCATACTCGGAGAAGGATGGGACTGCGCGGATGGCAGAGGGATCAGCGGACGGATCCCTATGCCCTCGGCAGAGGTGAGACGACCTTCGGGTCAGGAGCAACAACGTGCGGCACGGATGAGTGTGCCGCCTACGCATAGGTGACTCCCTGCGGACGGGAGACCCCCTGTGGATAGGCGACTCCTTGCGGACGGAGATACGCCTACCCCTAGGCGAGCACCTACGCATAGGCAAGACTCACCTCCGGTGCAACGCAGGAAAGGGAAGGAGCCGGCGGAAGATCCGCCTTCGGCTCAAGGGCCTTCGGGGCAAGGCCCTTCGGCGGTGAGATCGCCGGGACATGCGCCTTCGGCGCTTGGGCTTTTGGGCCACCGAGTTACGAGTAGAGAGCCGGCGGGGACCGCGCCCTCGGCGGAAGCGCCGCCGGAAATTGTGCCTATGCATAGGCAGGACGCATCCCTGGCGCAGGACCTAATGGTGGAGCGGGACCGATCGAAGGAGCGGGACCTAATAGAGGAGCGGATTGACTGTGGGCAGGATGAAATTCGTGCGCGCGATGCACAATTGCACTCCGCGCAGGTACATTCCGCACGACCGCCTTCGGCGGTAGACGCCTGCAGCGATGAGGTTACAGTCGAAGCCGGGCAGGCGGACGATGTGAATTTGGCACAACCGCATTCACCCACCGCCTTGGACATTCTAGCAGGGAGCGGCGAGGCTGTAGGAGCGCCAGTGGCGGCAGAGGACGCAGACATCTCACAGCCCCGCACAGGACAGTCGCCGACGAATTCAATGGCGACCGAAATCCTCAATTCGGAGGATGACGAAGAAGGAGGATCGACAGAATCAGTGTCGGGATCGGAATCCACTGAGGAGGAGGAGCATGAAATGGTAGGCACGCCAACGGCGGCGCTCTGTGAGCAGGTAGTACCTCTGTTGAGGTACCTGGATCGCAAAGTGGAGAAGTACGCGGATCCCCGCCAGCTTGGGTCCTACGTCGAGCTAGTGAGGAGGCGAATCCGCACTAAAGTCCACATCAGCAAGTTGTTGGGCAGAGTGGATCAGGAACTTAAGGATCTGCGGGAGAAGTATGATTGCCTGTGGGGTCACCTCAACCTCACTAAGAAGATGTATAAAGCTCTCGACATGACGAAGGACGAGAAGCTGGAGGATTTCGCCAAGGAGAAAGCGAAGTTAGTAGAGGAGCTGGATTTTGAGCAGGCTCAAAATCGAATGTTGTAAGGGAGCTCGTGCGACAGACACGGTTGTTAGAGCAGTGTCAGCTTGAACGGCATCTCGCTCTGCGGATGAGGAATTAATCCGCAGACTGCAATCCGAGTGCGGGGAATTGAGATCGCAGCGTGCGGAGGCCAAATTGTAGTTGGTGGTAGTTGAAGACGATCGCCGGCGGGAGGCAGATCGCACGAAAGAAGAGATGGCGAGGCGAGTCAACCACTGTCTCAGAGGCTACGCCCATTGGGAAGTGGCGGCGCAGGAGAAACTCACACTGCGCGAGTTAGAGCTTCGTGCAGCGGGGTTGTTGTCAGATGACAGTCGGAGCCGGCGGCGAGTGGCGAAGAAGCTGGATTCTTTTCTGTCGAAGTCGCGGGACACCATGGCCAACCTCGAGGCGGAGGTTTCTGCGGTGTTGCGGCGATTGGGACTGCACGGTCGAGCGGAGGACTGGCAGGGTAGAGAGTTAGTGCGCGGCAGTCCGTCGCGCAGAAGGCGAAGCACAGGTTCTGCGGAGTGTAGTGTAGCGTGGTTCCGTGCAGGCGCGTAGCATAGTGCAGTGTAGTGTTAGTTAAGACTTAGAAGGTATAAAGTAGTTCAAGGCGTCTTGCCTTGGGATTTTTCCAGTTTCGGAAGTGCAGATCAGGAACTCATTTTCTCTGCGTGTTTGTGTCCTTAGTTCTGTCACCACGCTAGAGGAGCTACAACTTGGCGATCCGCATTTTGTAGCTGAAGGCCTTCGGCCGAATGTTCAGAGCTAGTACACTGGTTAGAGACTTGAGTAGTTCGGATCTACACCTGCGGGTGATTGCCGATGCTCAGAGCCAGTTACGAGTTAGATACTTGAACAGTTTCCCCCTTACACTTTCGAGTGACTGTTCCTGATTTTACTCCTTCGGGATTTTTCCCCTGAATGCCAAAGTGAAGTTTTGCTACTTCGTGTAAGCCTTGGTTGTAAATTCAGGTTACGCTGCAGCAAGTGCCTTCGGGGCAAACCCCTGTAGTATTTCTGGGAATGACAAGTGCCTAAGAATTCAAACTCTTCAATAGACTGTTATTGTGTGTTACTTGAACGTTTCTCAGTTGAGTCCCTCCGTGCGGACCTGTGTTCTCTGCGCGTTTTGTGAGTTGAGAGTGTTGTTCACCGGGTATGAGTGACTTCGATCCGAAGTAGGAAGTCCAACCCGGGTTCCCCACGCTAGCAGAAAGCTAGTGGAAGGGTTGTAAAAGCCGGAGTTGGGAGTCACTACCCGCAGATTCGCTGAGTGTACTCACGAGAGACTTGCCCCCTTGAAATCTTGAGTAGAGGTCCTAACCGATCTCTGGGTTGTGTTGGTGTAGTTTCAGGTGTGTGTGTGTGTGTGTGTGTTGAGTGAACTATGCTGCACTGTGCGACCTCCGAGTGAGCTCCGAGTGAACACTTGCAGTATTTCTGGGAGTGACAGTCGCCTGAGAATTCAAACTCCTCAATAGTCTGTTAAATGTGACACTTTGTACCCTGTGTGTTGCCTCTGTCTCTGTGGGTTCGACCTTTCTATCACTATATTGCAGTTTTAGCCTTTAGTGGGTTATTACAGTTTAGACACATTATTTTGAGTTTCCAAATAAACCAAAGATTTATGATCGATCTCCATCATAAAATCTTGATCATCCAAGTAATACTTTTAGTGTTTTGTTTTAGTACACAATGGCTAACTTCTCTTGTTCTATTGTGTGATAATCTTAATTGCTGCCACTAATATTTAAGAATAGAAAGCAATTGAATGTCATTCATTTTTCCATTCTTGTTGAAGTATGTCATCCATTGTTGTACCTGATGCATATGTAGCCAATTTGATAATGTGATTAGTATCGTATCACTTAAGGATAAATATGTGTAACAAAACATCTTTTAATGTTTGAAAAACTAACTCTTCAGTTGTTCGTCAAATCTATTTTGTACTGCAACCTCCGGGCTGACTCTCACTCATGTCTACCTCTGATGGCTTTGTGGTAGCGCATCATGGTTCTAGAAGACTAGGATTCATACTCTCACTCATGTCACAAACACCTTCTCTCACAAACTCTCATGTATCACTCCAAATCACACACAAACTCTCCTCACATCACCCTCTTCACATAAACGCAAACACTCGTCGATACTCCAAGATACTCAAAAACTTCACTCCTTCATTACTGAAACAAGTCCTCACACATGACTCTCTAAACTTGCTTGAGAGATGCTACTCTACCTCTCTATTTATACTACTTGAGAAGTTACCATAGTAACATGTGGTAATTTCTCCTAACTTACTTTTACCTAGGTAAGTTTGACTAACCTTCTCTACGTGGCAACATGCCATTGGCCTACCTAAACCTTCTAGAAGCTTCCGGAATCCAAGGTTGAGGTGGCGACATGCCATTTGAAGCTTTTAAACTTCTACAAGCTTCCTAGCCACTAAGTCAACATTAGACTTAGTCTAGCCAATCATCTTTCATACATTTAGTCAAACCAATCAAATCCAAGCTTCTAGTCAAATATCTAATCCTTTGGAATCTAGAACTTTTGTATAAGACAAAATAGAAGTGCTCACTCCTTGTAAAGACAAAATAGAAGTGCTCACTCCATTCTTCTAGAACTCTGCTAATTATTCCGCCAACTATAGACATTGTAGCTAAACTTAGTCATGACTAGATAAACTTAGTTATAACTAACTAGTTTAGTCATAACTAGCTAGTCTTAGCTATGCCTTGGCTAATCATCCTTATTCCCTTGACCACTTCTAAGACTTAGTACATATGTGCAACACCCGGTCTTACATTTACCCCCGGACCAAGATTTCACTACGCCCTCGGAGTGAAAGAATCTGATCTTCGATGGAATAACTTCAACTTGTCGTGGTTGACTCGATCGAAGTGACGTCCTCCTAACTCCTTGATGTCATAAGTGAAATTTGCCCACACCTTCTCAACTATGAAAGGTCCAAAATACTTAGGAAGAAACTTTTTCCTAGCTCTCTTGTATCTAATTGCATCAAAGAGCATCACCCAATCACCTTCCTTGAACGGCTTCAAGTTCTGGTTTCCACTTCGTTTGTCGTGATACTTCTTCTGCAACTGTTGAGCCCGCTCCACTCGTACCATGGCTAGTGCTCGAGCTTCCTCCAACTCCATCAATTGTTGTTGGCGAGACTTGATGGCTTCTACTCCATTTGATTTCTTCAACCTTTGCTGGATTGTTGTGAATGTTGTCAAGTCAAACTGTATGGGAAGTTTTGACTCAACTCCATACACCATCCGAAAAGGTGAGTATCCGGTAGATGTCTTCCATGTTGTGCGATACTCCCATAAGATAGCATGGAGCCTCTTGTCCAATTGTGTTTACTCCCGTCCATGTCTGCATCCTTGGCCAACATCATACACAAAGTGTAGTTGGTCCGCTCCGCCAACCCGTTAGCGTTAGGTTTGTAGGAAGTGGTCACTCGAGCCTTGATGGAAAAGTGCTCCAACATGGCTTGAATCATACTTCCCACAAATTCTCCTCCTCTATCTGATACTAACTCCAATGGACAACCAAATCGAGTAATGATTCTCTCATACAAAAATCTACCAACCTCCTTCTCATTAGTAGATTCAAGTGGTCTTGCCTCTACCCACTTCGTAAGATAATCTGTAGCTATCACAATGAACTTATTCCCTCGAGGAGTAAGATTCAAAGGACCTACAAAATCTATTCCCCACTTTTCAAAAGGACCTAACACTGGTACAGAAATCATAGGAGGGGTTTTCATGGACTTTTTAGCAAAAGCTTGACACACATCACAACTTTTGCAATATTCCAAACAATCCTTAAAAATACCCTTCCAATGATAACCAGCATTGTGGTAACACACTTTTTGTTTTTTTTGCAGAATTTAAACAATTTTAGAAAACTAGTACCGAAGCAGTGTCTGTAGTTAGAAAAGGGTACGTTAAATAGAGTGGATTGAGGAGATCGTCACGAGGTCACGAAGAATCGCGAAGTCGGATGTACCAGCGCCAAATGTCTTCGGCGCCTTCGGCAAAAGCTCCTTTTTTGAGGTGTCTCTACTCACGCGCTCCCAGCGTTTAAAGAAGCTACGCTTCCGGCGCAGACACCTCCGGAGGAGATTTTGCTAAAAACGTCAGAAGAACGGCACGGGCCTCTGAAAGCTTCCGACCATGAGTGCGCCTTCTGCGATGCGCCGCTAGCGCGGAAAGGAAAACCTTCATAACGATCGGAAGACACGGTAGTTCCAGTTGGTTGAAGTTGCATTGGAAAGAGCTCGGGACGCTCGTCCTAACGAGCCCAAGAGCGTCGGAGATGGATCAGGGACGAAGAAGTTATGAGCATCGGAAAACTCGTAGCCGGACATGCGCCGTTCGCGCTAGGGTTCACAGTCGGAAAGGACTCCCGTACGCCTTCGGCGATGCGCCTTCGGCGGAATCACGCGCTCATGGGAGGAAATCAACTCAAAGTCGGAAGCGCCTTTGGCGGCTGCGCAACGGAAGAAAAGCGCCGGCCGGATGTACGCCTCCGACGTGGCGCTGACATGACTTGCGCCGGCGGGATATGCGCCGTCAGCAATGGACGAGGCAGAACGGACAAAACAAGCGGTACAAATACGCGCCGGCGTAATTTGCGCCGACTGGATGTGCGCCTCCAGCAAGGCGCCGACGGATAAGGAACACGCCAGCGGCGACACGCCTCCGGTGATGGACGGGTTAGGAAAAGACAACATAGCCGACGTATACACTGCGGCGAACTCGAGTCCGGAAGACGGTGGCGGCGGGAGAATTCAACATTCACGCATGCGAATGCGCGAAGTGCGGAGACGTGAATTCGAGCATGCAAGGGCGAACCGTTAGGCCGTATAGCTGGCTGCGTATTGTAACCAGTAAGAACGTTGAACGATCTTGAATTCGGAGAAGAAAAGACTGCTCTCCAGTCTCATTCTCTCATTCTTGATTTTGCGATTTCTAGCATTCCAAGAATTCGCGCAAGGGCGGAGAGATCTGCAGAGAGAGGAGAGAGTGCGGAGGCGAGTTGCGCAAGGATCTTGACAGACCTTGGAGAGAATTGCGAGTAGCGAACTTGAGCGTGAGAGAAGAGAGAGTGACAGCAGTCAGTGCTTGAGCGGCCGACGCGCAGTGGCGATTGTGAGAGAGCGAGTGGAGGGGAGAACGTTTGTGTGTGCAGGAAACGCAATGTCGAAGGTCCCCCAGCTGCGAGTGTCTCCACTCAGGGTGCCGCAGATCGGTCTACGCGCATTTCAAGATGTGCTGATAGGGCTGAAGCTCGATTTTCTCCTGTGGGGATGGAACTGGACATGTCCGGAGATGGTGCGCGAGTATCTGCAGGAAAGACACAAGCCCTCACGCGGATTCCGTCCACATCCAGAGAGGTGGGACATTTGTGATTGGGCGCAGGTGTTGGGCAGGTGTGCCGGCGAGGAAGGGTATCTCCTCTTCGAGGCCGATAGCGTGAAGGTGTCCCAGGAGGAAGAAATCTCCTACAATGAGCTTTTCAAAGTTGCCAGGCATCCCAAGAACGGTTTCCGGACACGGGATTACAAAGATCGATTGCGGAGAAATGTCGCGACTGCATTGTTGCAGATA
Source organism: Marchantia polymorpha subsp. ruderalis (assembly GCA_037833965.1). NCBI lineage: Eukaryota > Viridiplantae > Streptophyta > Marchantiopsida > Marchantiales > Marchantiaceae > Marchantia > Marchantia polymorpha. Next base: position 911,269 of record AP031351.1, read on the forward strand.
TTGCAGCCGACCAAGACCGCTTACATGCATGGTTGGCAAGTAGGATTTGTGGAGCTAGTGTTGTCAGGAGCTCCAGTGCATTGGGCACGGCTCCTGTGGAAGGTGACGCGCCAACATGCGCAAGAAGAGAGAGGAGGAACCCTCAATCATCTTTCGCCTTACCTGATTGTGTTTTATCGGGCGATGGGATGTTTGACAAATTCAGAGAAGACACGGTTTCCGCTGCTGACACGGAGCTATCCAGGTAGATACTCGCGGGAGGCCGAAGTAGACACGGATCCGGACGAGGCACCTACCAGTCCGCCTCCGGCTCCGCCCCCAGCAAGAGCAGCAGAAGAACGTCGAAGTGAGCGCGTTCCGCGGAAGCGGAAGTAGGATGAGAGACCTAAGGACATGCAGCCGGAAGCGCCAGCTGCGCCGACTCGTAGTCGGCCAACCAACGAGCCTCACAGCCGACCGAAACAGAGGGCACGCAAAATGCCAACTAGTACTGAGGAGATCGGGCGTACTCCGGTCCGGCGGAGTAACTTGCCCACGCAGGAGGATATAATCGCGCAGATTTTGAGGAAGTCGGCAAATACCTCTGCGCAGAAGGCACCAATGCCTTCGGAAGAAGACGGACGGACTGACAGTCGGCCGACTACGAGTCGGGCGACTGAAGGTCGACAAACGGAAGGAAGGCCGACTGAGCGGCGCGTTAAACCGGACAGCAGGCCGGAAGCAGAAGAGAGTTTGGCTGACGAGCCAACAACCCTCAGAGGGTCGTCTTCGGAGGAAGGCACTTCTGGAAAAACGCCGCCAGCAAGCGGGCCAAGTGGAGTGAAGACGCGCAGGGTGTATCCGACTGCCAGTCGGACAACTGCTAGTCGGCCGACTGCGAGTCGGTCAACAGAGAGTCGGCCAGATTCGCCGACTGCGAGACGAATAGGGCCGGCGACCAGTGTGCGGACGCCTTCGGCGGACGCACCTCCAGCGAAGACACCTTCCGCGCAGATCGCGCCGGAAGGGCAGGCAGCAGAAGCGGGCGGTGCAAAAGTGACAAAAGTCACTGCGGCGTCGACCCCTTCGGAAACCGAAGATCGAGCCGGAACAGGGGCTCAAGCAGTGGGATCCCCCACTGCCTTGGATATTTTAGCAGGGAGTAGAGCGGCAGTCGCGGCGGAAGCTGCTGCGCGCCACAGTTCCAGGGAGTCGCCAAGGGATTCGGTGGCGACTGAAATCCTCAAAATAGTTCCACTCCTTCGATATCTGGATCGCAAGACATCCAAGTACTCGGGTACCAGAAAACCGCAGTCTTACGTGGAGACTGTCAAGCGCAGGACGAGGAGCAAGGTGGCCGCTTGGGCCTCTAGGTGCCAAGTATTGCAGGATAGGAACACTACCCTCCGACAACACCTAGCGGTCACACAGAAGCTATACCAAACCTTGCAACAGCAGAGGGAGGATGCGGCGACGAAAAACCAGGCGGATGCCGAGCTAATGCGGGCAAAGATCGAGTCGGAATTGCAGGAAGAGCGGAGACAAAACCGCATCCTAGCAGCAGAGCTTGCGCGCCAGACGCGCGCCTTAGAAGAAAGTCAAAGAACACGCAAGGAGGATGAGGAGTTGTTGCGCAACTTGCAATCCGAGTGCTCGGATTTGAGGGCGCAGCGCGCGGATGCGGAAATGCAGCTAGCAGAGGTGGAAGGCAGCTGCCGGACGCGAGAAGAGTTGGCGACGCGGGTGACTCACTGTCTAAAAGGATACGCCCATTGGGAGGTGGCAGCTCAAGAGAAGATCACACTCAGGGAGTTCGAGCTTCGGGCGGCGGCATTGACGGAGGGTGACAGTCGGAGTCGGCGGCGAGTAGCAAGGAAATTAGAATCCTTCTTGTCGGGTGCGCGCGACACTATGGCGCACTTGGAGTCGGAAGTGACTGCAGCCCTCCGACGCTTGGGGTTGCGCAGCCGGTCGGAAGATTGGCAGGGTAGAGATAGAGAGCGAGGCAGTCCGGCGCGCAGGAGGCGCAGCACCGGATCTGCAGAGTGCAATAGCATAGTTTGGTTTCGTGCAAGTGTTGCGAGTAGTAGATAGGATAGCGTAGTGTTAGTTAGGACCTTGGAGGGTATAAAGTAGATCAAGGCGTTTTGCCTTGGGACTCTTCCAGTTTCGGAAGTGCAGATCAGGAACTCACTTTCTTGGCGTGTTTGTGCATTTTGGTCCTGGCACCACGTAGAGAAGCTGCAGCATAGCGAAGTTACCGTATGTTGTAGTTGAAGGCCTTCGGCTGAATGTTCAGAGCTAGCACCCGGTTAGAGACTTGAGTAGTGCGGATCTGCACCTGCGGGTGATTTCTGATGCTCAGAGCCTGTTGCGAGTTAGAGACTTGAACAGTTCCCCCGTACTCCTTCGAGTGACATATCCTGATTGTACTCCTACGAGAAGTTTCCCCTGAATGACAAAGTGAAGTTTTATTACTTCGTGTAAGCCTTGGTTTGCAATTCAGGTTGTGTGTGTGTGTTACTGGATTGTGTCTCAGTTAAGTTCTCAATCGGGCCTGCACTCCCTGCGTTTGGTGTGAGTCGAGGGTGACGTCCACGGCGTATGAAGAGGCTTCGTTCCGAAGTGGGAAGTCCAGTCCGGGTACCCTACGCTAGTTCCTGGCGGAAGGGCAGTAAAAGTCGGAGTGGGAGTCACTACCTGCAGAACCTCTGAGTGAACTTTTGAGGCACTTTCCCCTTGAAATCCGAAGCGGAGGTCCTGACCGACCTCCGAGTTGTGCTTTTGCCAGTTTCAGGTGTGTATGTGTGTTGAGTGACTACGCTGTACTGTGCATCCTCCGAGTCGAGATCCTCCTCCGAGTCGAGCACTGCAGTATTTCTGGGAGTGACAGTCGCCTAAGAATTCAAACTCTACAAAAGTCTGTTAAACGTGACACTTTTTACTCTATGTGTTGCCTCTGTCCCTGTGGGTTCGATCTTTTTACCACCATACTACAGTTTTAGCCTTTGGTGGGTTATTACAAGCATCAAGAATTTTGAAGGCAGTTACCTTCCCCGCAAAATGTACTCCACATACTGCACCATCATGAAACTCCTTCATGAGTTGTAGTGCTTCTCCTCTTCCAACCGCCCTTCGTAGAAGTCCATCAGCTCCTTGATGAAAAAGTACCTTCTCCATGATCATATAAGGTTGACATCTCTTCACTAATGCATTTTTCTCCCTTTGATGCATTCCTTGAGGAAACTCTCCTCTAGAGATGAAATCCCAAATTTCCTTGTACTCCTCCGGTACTGTTGTCACCGTGTCCATGACTAGCAAGTCCTCATCCGGAAAGGTGTCATCTACTGACTGATCTCCTCCATCATCATATGCTCTCGACATCAAATCCGCATTAGCATGCTTCTTTCCAGGTCTATCCTCAATGGTATAATCAAACTCTGCTAGTAGTAGCTTCCATCTAGCTATCCTCCCTTCAGCATTAGGCTTGTTGAAAATGTATTTCAAAGCCTTATGATCAGTCACTATAGTGAATCTCCCACCCAACAAATAATGTCGAAACTTCTTAAGTGAGAAGATTACAGCTAAGGCCTCTCTCTCTGTCACTGAGTAGTTCTTCTCCGCTTGAACCATTTGTCTACTAGCATAGGCAATTGGATGATCATGCTTTTCATCATCTAATTGACTCAAGGTGCATCCTACAGCAATATTTGATGCATCTGTGTAGAGAATGAAAGATTTACCCCAATCCGGTTTTGCCAAAATTGGAGCCGTCACCAACGCCTTCTTGAGAACTTCGAACGCCGTCTTTGCACCTTCATCCTTGAAAATGAGTTCGTACTCCATTCCCTTCTTCATGTAATTTGTCAAGGCATGAGCTTTGTTGGAGAAGGACAAGATGAACCGTCGATAGTACCCCACCATACCAAGGAATTGCCTCAACTTGGTTAAAGTCACTGGAAAAGATAACTCCATGATCCGTGTCACCTTCTCTGGATCCACCGCTATACCATTCTTGGAGATGATATGCCCCAACAATAGGCCTTCCTCACATCCAAAAATGCATTTTTCTGGATTGAGTGAAGCCTTAGCTTCCTCCAGCCGTTGAAGTATTTTGATCAAATGATCAAAATGATCAACTTTCCTCCCGTAAACACAAAAATCATCTATGAAATCCCTTACAAACTTTCCAATGAAAGGTTCAAACACTCTATTCATGAACCTTTGAAAAGTGGCAGGAGCATTACATAGACCAAACGGCATCACTCTAAAAGCGAAGGTTCCCCATGGAGTGGTAAAAGTTGTTTTGAGTTGGTCTTCTAAGGCAATTTGGATTTGATTATAGCCACTATAACCATCTCCAAAACTATATCACTCATGGCCAGCAACCTCCTCTAGAATCTCATCTATGAAAGGCAAGGGATAGTAGTCTTTCTTTGTGACAGCATTCAACTTTTTGTAATCTACGCACACTCGTAGCTTACCATTCTTCTTCTTCACTATCACAATTGGAGACACCCATTCAGAATTTTCTACCTCGTAGATGAAGCCAGCCTCCTTGAGCTTGTCGATCTTCTCCTTCACCACAAGAGCCGTAGGTGGATTTATTCGGCGTTGCTTTTGCCGAATAGGACGAGCTTTCTCCTCCAACTCGATGCGATGAGTCTCCAACGTCACCTGCTTAAGATCCTTGTAACTAAAGGCAAAAACATGAATATATTTGCGAAATATATCCAGAAACTTTGCCTTTTCCTCCTTGGTAACCTTGGGACCAAACCTGAGAGTGGACAGTCGTCTCCACACCTCCTCTTCGCTCATCTTCACTTTGTCAGGATCTTTCTTCACTCCAGGCCTAGGCAACAACTCCATGGCAGCAATGACTTGTACTTGAACATTATCATCAGAAGAGTACTCCGATGATGTTTCTTGATCAGAAGTTGAGATGTCTGTGTCAACTTCTGAAAAGCTACCACTCTCTTCACTCTCAGATTCCCAATACTCGTCAGTTGGTCTATCTGAGTCAGTGGTGGATTCCCCTCCTCTTGTCAAAGGAACCTTAACTCGATGGTTCTTTGGGCCTATCCTCAAATAGCCCTTGTGCCATCGGTCCGTAGTCCTTACCGCCCTCAACCAAGGACGTCCCAACAGCAAGTCGTAGCTAGCTTCCTTGAGAATTTGGAAGGAAAGCAAAGTTTGCACTCCCCTCACACTAACCACAACTTTGTCTACCACCCCCAGTGGTCTTACCTTCTGTTTGTTGGCCATACCAACAATTATGCTAGAAGGTCTAGAAGGTTGCATACCCAACTTCTGCATCAACCTCTCAGACATGGCATTCACAGCCGATCCACCATCAACCAACACATCTGATACATCATGTCCATTGATCCTCACTTCGATCTTTGAAGCATGTGTACATACCTCCAAAGCAGCCGCATCCACCACCCCAACTTCCACATTGGTCATGTGAGCCTTCCCCTTAGATTTCCGCTTCTTGGTCCTTGTGGAGATAAGACCTCCTCTTAACTCCTTCCGAATGGCTGGATTCAAGGCAATCAGCTGACCAACTGTTATATTGGCCTTCTGATTTCCTACATCCTCCACCACGTCATACTTAGCTTGAGAAGATGAAATGGAAAAGTCATCCATGCCCAACTTCTTCCTTGGTACTCTTGGTTGACTCACTTCACTTGACCGTGTACTTCGACTTGGCGTGTCCTCCATGAAAATCGACTCGTCCGCAAATCGGGCACGCTTCTTCTCATGAGCAAGGATATCCACTTTCGATTTTGAGCTCTCCCCTTTCTCAAAAGTGCATTGATGAGGGAATACATCAATGGATGCTACTCCCTTATCCTTGGCTTGTTGCGTGGCCGGTGCATTGTTGTTGTGCCAAACTCCATCATGTTGTCGAGGGTTAGGACAATTACTCTGAAAATGAGGACCTCCACAAGAAAAGCAAGAAACCGCAAAGTTTCCTGAAGGTGGATTTCCTCTTGGAGGATAATTTCCATACCCCCTAGAGCCTCCTCCTACGTTCTGATTCCTCTTCTCCCACAACTGTACTACATTGATCTTGAGATCTGCTAGAGTCTCCGTGATAGATTTCAACTCATTTTGAAAATCCACACTAGGATTCGCTATCGTGGATGAAGTAGAAGGGTTTGAAACAATGGACCTTCCTACAACTGGTGGAGCTACTTCTCTAGCCACCAAGCTAGAATCATCATCTTCTAAGCTCTCCTCCATTCTAATAGCAATTCGAATGGCTTCAGCCTTAGAAGAGGGCTTCTCGTATCTCACCTTACTTCGAATCTCAAGTCTCAAACCTCCAACGAAGTTCTTCATGAGCATCGCCCTTATCCCCACCATTGTAGCATCCACTTCGTCTCCGCCCTTCCTCAACACCACGTGGAATCTAGATTCCAACTTCTCGGTTCTCTCCACATAGGTCCTCACCTTCTCGTTTTCTCCTTGTTTCAAGAAGGTGACCTCACACATCAACTTTTCATAACTTTCACTGGGAAGAAAGTTTTCGATCAGGTTCTCCGTTAATGTCTCCCACGTGTCGTCCTCCGAATGCTCCCTCTTGTACTCCTTGTACCACTTGAGAGCAGAATCCTCCAAGAAATCCGGCAAAAGCATAGCCCACTCGTCTTTCTTACTCTCATTGTTTCCTATGCAAGCCCTCTTGAAGTCCCTAACAAAAGCTTCTACATCCTCATTCTCCCTCCCATAAAATACCGGAAGCTTCCCCATTTCCAACTAATTTTTTTTTTTTTCTTCTATTCTATTGGAAATTTATATGGGGCTTCTTAATACAAAATAAACAACACTAACTCCATCCTTGAGTAATTCATCAAAGGAAACACAAAAGTAATTGGTTGTTCCAAGATAGCTCTCTCCTCTCCTAGGCATACGATGAGTCTTACCCTCATCATCATCTTCTCTATCATTCGAATGATGATCTCCATCTTCAGTTGGAGCTTGAGCCCGTTGAGGTCACTTTCTCTGTTTCAGCACTTAGCTTGCCGTCAAACCCTTCCACAAGTGATTCCAGAAGTGCCTTTACTCCGCTGCATTCGTGTCCCGCTGGTAGCCCAATCACTCCGCAATTATCACAGAAGGTCGCGCTTTGGGATTCATGTGGCGATGATGGTCCCAAGTGAAGTTTCAAATCTCCCAAGTTCCTCTTGCTCCTCAATCTTCTATCTTTGTTCCGCAGGGAACAATTAACAACCTTATGGCCCTCCTCTCCACAATAAAAACAAGTTTCACGTTTGACTCTTGGAGATTGACTCACTACTCTTTCTTCAAACTCCACCTTGAATTCTCTTGTATTGGAGTCTAAAGACACTATAACATCCAAGCCTTGAGGTACTTTGGATAACCTAAACTTCCAACCTTCTTGTTCACTCATTTTCCCATAAGGTAGAAACCACTCAAAAGACCTCTCCCAGAAACGCTATCTACTTGACGAAAACTGTGAATAAAAAAATCAAAACTTTTGCTTTGTTATCTTGCTTTTGTACCCCCTCAACTTCAAATCAACATAACTTCGTCTCTAGACGTGATCTCTCAGTGAAATTTTGACTCAAACGTAGCTTATCTTCCAATACGCACTTGTACGAAGTTTCAAAGCCTTACTTGAAATACAGAAAAAGTAATCAACTCTGTACAGACTTTCCAGAGAGCAGACTTTTGATACCCGTGTAAACCCACTCAACTTCTAACTCTCATATCTTTCTGTTGACACGTGAGCTGGAACTGAAACAAAAACGTAAATTTTTTCTATCTTCCACTCTAAAATCAATAAAAACTTTGAAAAATACCTTCAAAAATATTTTTTCGGTGTCTAAGATCACTTTTCTCTCAAAAAGACCTATTTACGTGTACAAAACGTACAAAATCACTTCTAGGCTATCATATGAGACTATTGGATAAACAAAGGAATTTTCGCTCTCAAGCACACTCTCCGCTCTTTCATTCCCCAATGTTAACATCAAGTGATCCCTCATGGATACTTTCTCTCTAGCTAGAAATCGAATCCTAAACATTCCGCCTTCTAGATTGAGGTCCCGGCAACGGAACCAAAAATGCAACCTCCGGGCTGACTCTCACTCAGGTCTACCTCTAATGGCTTTGTGGTAGCGCATCATGGTTCTAGAAGACTAGGATTCATACTCTCACTCATGTCACAAACACCTTCTCTCACAAACTCTCATGTATCACTCCAACTCACACACAAACTCTCCTCACATCACCCTCTTCACATAAACGCAAACACTCGTCGATACTCCAAGATACTCAAAAACTTCACTCCTTCATTACTGAAACAAGTCCTCACACATGACTCTCTAAACTTGCTTGAGAGATGCTACTCTACCTCTCTATTTATACTACTTGAGAAGTTACCATAGTAACATGTGGTAATTTCTCCTAACTTACTTTTACCTAGGTAAGTTTGACTAACCTTCTCTACGTGGCAACATGCCATTGGCCTACCTAAACCTTCTAGAAGCTTCCGGAATCCAAGGTTGAGGTGGCGACATGCCATTTGAAGCTTTTAAACTTCTACAAGCTTCCTAGCCACTAAGTCAACATTAGACTTAGTCTAGCCAATCATCTTTCATACATTTAGTCAAACCAATCAAATCCAAGCTTCTAGTCAAATATCTAATCCTTTGGAATCTAGAACTTTTGTATAAGACAAAATAGAAGTGCTCACTCCTTGTAAAGACAAAATAGAAGTGCTCACTCCATTCTTCTAGAACTCTGCTAATTATTCCGCCAACTATAGACATTGTAGCTAAACTTAGTCATGACTAGATAAACTTAGTTATAACTAACTAGTTTAGTCATAACTAGCTAGTCTTAGCTATGCCTTGGCTAATCATCCTTATTCCCTTGACCACTTCTAAGACTTAGTACATATGTGCAACACCCGGTCTTACAGTACTTTTTTATAGCATGAAAGTCAATGCATGTACTAGACTAACAAAATCTTTCACAAATTTACGATAAAATTCAGTGAGTCCTAAAATATACCTCAATTGAGTTTAATTTTTATGTATCTTTAATCTAATGGCTTATATCTTCTCCCTCATTACTTAAATTCTTCTGACTTAAATTTTATGACCCAAGTAATTTACTTTTGACTTGCCAAATTCACATTTTGAAGCTTTTCCATACAATTGATTTTCTCTAAAAACTTGAAGTACTTGTAAATTAAGTATATGATTTATCAAGGTTTTTTTATATACCAATATATCATCTAGAAAAACAATAACAGATTTATCAATACTAATACAAAAAATATCATTCATCAATACATGAATGTAGTTAGTGCATAAGTGAAACCAAAAAATATCACTAGATATTCAAAATGTGTTGAGGTTAACTCCGGTTAATGAGTAACCTCAGGCTGTAGCTATTTATAGTTATGTGTGTACCTATTTATAGCTATTTATAATTATAGCTGGCTTTGAGTATAAATATACCCCCAAAGCCAAGGCTTCTTTGAGGAGCTGAAGTATTTTGTATTCACTTGTCAGTAAACCTGCTCGGTGTTCCAGCCGTGGACGTAGCCCTCGAGGGTGAATCACGTTATATGAGTGTCTTGTGTCTTCGTACTTGGCTTGAATGATTCTTGGTTTTACATTAACAAATGGTATCAGAGCCGGTTTTGGGTTCGGATATATAGTGAGTTTGTGTGCTGAAGGTTTTCTTAGTGACAGTTTTCAGCTGACGGTTTTCTCACGGTCAGTTTGTGTGCCGAAGGTTTTCTTTGTGACAGTTTTAGCTGACGGTTTTCTCACTCACAATTTGGATGACAGTTTCCTTAGTGATAGGTTACACTTTAGTGATGGTTTTTTGAAATGATTTTGAGTTTCTAACGTTCCTGATATTATATGACGGTTGTGAAGTTTCTTCGAGTTTGAAAAAATTACTGTCGTATGGCTCGTATGTTTGGGAGACTACCCTGACTGTTTTCTGTGACAGTTTGTAGATGGTTTTCTAAACGTTTCAGAAGAATTTCTTACAAGTGACATTTTTTATTTTTTTATTTCACGATGTTTTTGGGATAGACAATGAGCCATGAATATTGAAGTTGCGAGCCTCATTTTCCTACGTCGATTTTAGGTAATCTGATCCCACGAAGTTTTCTAACTGATTCAAAATTGTTTCATTTTCAGTCGTTCATAAGCGTTTTTTTCTTTCTCTTCGAAGTTCGAGAGTAGTTCCAAGTTTTCTTCGAAGTTTTCTTGTCAGATTCAGAAGTTTTCAAACAGTTTTCTCGAAGTTTTAGTTTCGTTTTCTCGAAGTTTCAGTTTCGTTTTCAGTATTCAGATTTCAGGGTTCTTTGAAGGCACAAGGAGCGGCCGCCATCCCTTTGACTAATTTTTCATCTGACTGTTCTCACCCCCTACTTCGCGAGCGGCGCGGGCACCGTCCTGCGCAGTCATAGCAAGGCCGAGCTGCGCGGGCAACACCCTGCGCGAACAGGGAACTTCGCGAGCGGCGTGCGGGTCACCATGTGCGCGAGGACATGGAGCACTTCGGAGCAGCGCGCGGGGTCACTTCGCGGGTGGGAGCCGGGCGGCGCGGGATCGGCACTTAGCAAGCGGCGCGCGCATGCACTGAGCGGGTGGGAGCCAAGCGGCAGGGGCACTTCGCGGATGGGAGCCGGGCGGCGCGGGATCGGCACTTAGCAAGCGGCGCGCACATGCACTGAGCGGGTGGGAGCCGAGCGGCAGGGGCACTTCGCGGATGGGAGCCGGGCGGCGCGGATCATCACATGCGCAAGAACACGTTCAAGGAGGGACTCAAACCCACGACCTCCTGCTTGCGAGCGCGAAGCACTCGCCACTGAACTACTATTGTGGACATGGTTAAAGGTACTTCAATTCCTATAAGACTTGCCAGGCAGAAGGAATTGGCTGTGTAGAGTTCCCTACGTAGTTGTAGTTCGACGTGGGTAGCATCTTGTTGAACGTAGTACACAGCCACTGGTTAGGGTTCTGCACCTTCGTAGTTGGATGTGGTGAGGGTCAGTTTGAGGTTGGACGTGGTTAAAATTGAAAGATGTCACTATGAACATGGTCAGTTGTGGACGTAGTTAACAAAAAAAATAAAAAATCCGTCATTATCCGTCACAAAAATCCGTCACCGTCACCGTTGCCCGCGACTATATCCGTCATCCGCGATGGTAGTCGCGGGTGACGGATCTTTTCAATCACGGGTGACGGATATAGTCGCGGGTGACAGACGTAAAGTGCATCTTGACCATTTTCAGCAGCTGAAAATGCACCCGAAGGACGAAATTGCCGTGACAATAGACGGTATCTTTAGTTTTCGTCGAACTGAGATGGCCTCGAAACAAGTTGCAGGAACAAGGTACAACATTCTTCCTCTTGATGGCCGATCCGATTACTTGCTTTGGAAAAAGCAGGTTAAAGGCAAGTTGAGATCTATGGGTCTCGCTAATGTGCTTAAAGACAAACCAATGCACAATACCGACATTGATTGGAAGGATTCACAAGAGCAAGCAGTCTACATTGTGATGGATTATCTCGATCCTTCGGTTATGAAGCAAGTTGAGGAGTATCCTGAGGTTACACAGCTTTTTGATGCCCTACAGAGACGGTTTCATCAGAAAGAAATCTCCCATGTGATGAATACCTACATGAGGCTATTGAATTTCAGGATGAGGTCGGGCTCAAAAATTCAGGATCACATTCACGCTTACAGAGATTTGTTGGTAGATCTTCAAAGTATGGGAGAGGAGCTTTTTGACATTAAGAAAGCTATGCATCTACTTCACTCATTGTCTTCCTCCTATCAGACACTATCAAAGATTCTACTTCATCGTGATAATAAGGCTGTAACCTACAACGAGGTTGTAAGTGCTCTTCTGGTAGACGCGGTGGAACAGGAGATGTTGTCATTCTCTCGCCCATTCACTTCAAGTACTGCACTTACTGTGATCCGAGGTCAATCGCAACCATCGGGGCATGACAATCTGCAGCGTACAGGGTTCAAGCGGCAGAGATCGAGATCCCCTGAGCGTAGGAGAGTTCAGTTTTAGGTTCCATCCCCTAACAAGAGGAACTTGAAGAACTTGGTGTGTTGGAGATGTGGCAAGAATGGCCATATATCAAGAAGGACTGTCGGATGCAAATCAGATATGCGAATCTTCCTCAAGTGGCGAATGTTGCGGAGCATCTTCACTTTGAAGAGGAAGACGTGTTTACCGACGGTCTATGATGCCAAAGGTATGCCCTCTGTAGTTCACCAACAGTTCTTGATGATGTATGGATTTTGGATAGTGCTTGTTCTTATCACATTTGCTACATTAAAGAGTTCTTCTATACATTCTCAGGATCAAACGGGTCTGTTCTTATGGGAAATGACCAACCTTGTAAGATTGAGGGTGTTGGATCTGTTAAAATCCGCATGTTTGATGGCGTAAATCGAACACTGTCACACGTTAGATTTATACTTAATATGAGAAAGAACTTGATCTCTCTTGAAGTGTTAGACTCACACGGCTTGGAGTGGAGCTCTAGGCATGAAGTGTTAGATGTCAAATCTAGTGATAAGAAGGTTATACTTAAGGGTCATAAGCACAATAATTTGTACTTATTACAGAGCACCACAATTTGTGGAGAAGTCAACTTTATCAAATCTTGCAAAGAGATGTCTCATTTATGGCATTCTAGACTAGGCCATATGAGTGATAGGTACTTGTCTCTTCTTGATGACAAGAAAGTGTTACCAGGTTTGGGTACACTTGACTTTGCATTTTGTGAACACTCCATCATGGGAAAACAACACAGGCGAGCTTTTAGTGTTGAAACTCATAATTCCAAGGAGATACTGGAGTATATACATAGTGACGTATGGGGTCCATCTCCTACTGCCTCACTCTCAAGAAAGCTCTACTATGTTTCTTTTAAAGATGATTACTCTTACCCACAAGTCTGAGGTCTTTTCAACCTTCAAAACTTGGCGCATTCAAGTTGAGAATCAGACTGGCAATATGGTAAAATATTTACGATCAGATAATGGCGGCGAATATACTTCTGAGGAGTTTCAGAGGTATTGTACAGAGGAGGGGATTACTCGTCACTTCACGACAGTTTACACTCCCCAACAAAATGCTATTTCTGAAAGACTCAACATAACAGTGTTGGAAAAGGTGCGGAGTATGCTAAGTGAATCTGGTTTACCATAAGAGTTCTACGCCAAAGCCGTCAACACCGCAGTTTATTTGGTAAACCTCTCTCCTTCTAGTGCAATCCAATTTTCCACACCGTTTGAACTCAAGCATAAACGGATGGCGGATTACAGCCGCTTGAAGGTTTTTGGCTATACTGCTTATCCTCTTACGCCAAAGGAGCACAGAACTAAGTTAGACCATACGTCCAAGAAATGTCGTTTCTTGGATATGGTAGTGGAGTGAAAGGTTACATGCTATGGGATCCACTAGCACGTAAGGTGATAGTCAGTCGAGATGTTTCTTTCAATGAATTTGGCTTATTGAAAGAGGGGGAGAATTCTAAGACTCCTCGTACTGACAAGGAAAAATATCCAGTCACGGATATCGCTGTGGGAGAGTTTGATCATTATATCACTAATGATCTGTCACAAGAAGCACCGGTTCATCAAGAACATGAGGAACTTGAGCGAATTATCATTGATGAGCCTATTGCAATAGTTTCAGACAACAGAGATCAACCTGAAACGTCTACTAGGAGATCGCATCGTGCTAGTAGGGCTCCTGAAAGGTTTGGTGTGTGGGCAAATTCATCCATTCTAGAAGATTGTGACTTTAATATCGAAGATAGGGATGGTATAGCGTTGATTTTGGAAGAAGGTGAACCTTCTTCATACAGGGAAGCTCAAGCTGCGATCAATAAGCTTGAGTGGAATACTGCTATGGAGCGGGAGATGCAATCATTGATTGACAATAAGACTTGGGAGCTGGTTGAGCCTCCTACCAATCAAATGGTGATTGACTCCAAGTGGGTGCACATGCTGAAAGATAATCCAAGAGGAGAGGCAAAAATCTTCAAAGCTAGGTTGATGGCTAGAGGTTTCACCCAAGAGAAGGGCGTGGACTACAACGAAGTTTTTTCACCGGTAGCTAAGTATGCTATTCGTGTGGTATGTGCACGGGCTGCAATATTTGATCTTGTTATGGATCATATGGATATGGTTACAGCTTTTTCTATGAATATTTAGTGTAGTAGATCTACATGTGACAACCTGTTGGTTTTGAGGTCAAATGCAAAGAGAGGTTGGTTTGTAGATTATTGAAATCATTGTATGGATTGAAGCAATCTTCTAGGCAGTGGAACACGCGATTTGATCAGTTCATGAAGGCACAAGGATTTTTTTGGAGCGTGTATGATCCTTGTGTTTACATGAAGAAGGTACATGATGAGATGTTCAATCTCATCATTTTAGTACTCTACGTTGACGATATGCTCATATTGGCGAAAAACCAATCTGATGTTGATGAATGCAAGAGTAAGTTGAAGTCTGCATTTAAGATGAAGGATATGGGGAGTTAAAGAGAATATTAGGCATGAAGATACATAGAGATCATGAGCGAAAGAAACTATGGTTGAGTCAAGGCAAGTATGTTCGTCGTATACTTGACAGGTTCAACATGATGGATTCCAAAGGAGTATGGACTCCTTTGGCATCACATTTCAAACTCTCTGCAGCTCAATGTCTTACGGATGCGGTGGAGAAAGAAAATATGTTATGTGTTCCCTATGAACAAGCTGTAGGCAGCCTCATGTATTTGATGGTGTGCACTAAGCCGGACATTGCTTTTGCAATGGGCAAGGTGAGCAGGTACATGTCAAATCCAGGGAAAGTTCACTGGGAAGTAGTGAAATGGATTTTGAGATATTTGAAGAGTACTCTAGATTATGGCTTATTGTTTGATGGTCTATTAGACAATGCCAAATCCTTGTTTGGTTACGTTGATGCTGACTACGGACAAGATCTAGATAAAAGGAGATCTACAACTGGGTATGTATTTACATTTGGCGATGGAAGCATTAGTTGGAGGTCTACCTTGCAGAAATGCGTAGCTCAGTCAACAACGGAAGTTGAATATGTGGCAGCAGCAGAAGCGGCAAAGGAAGCTATTTGGTTGAATAGGCTTATCCTGAAAATGGGATTGAAGCAGGGCGTGGTTAATCTTCATTGTGATAGCCAGAGCGCTTTACATTTGGCCGCGAACCAGGTCAAAGATAGCAGAGTGAAGCACATTGACATCAGGTATCATTTTATTAAACAAGTAGTGTCTGATAAAACGATTGAGCTAGTCAAGATCGACGGTAAGCTCAATCTAGTTGATGCTTTGACCAAAGTTTTTCCATTTGAGAGTTTTAGGCAACACTGTGCTACCATGCAAGTTGTGCATGGGGAGCACATGTGAACTTTGCTAGCATAGTAATTCTATTTACCTCTTTATGTTATTACTCTATCCTGTTATGGCTATGGTCTAGTTCTAGTTAACTCTCGTATAAAGAGAGGCCTTGTGATAGGCTTCTGTCTAGAACTTTCACTGAGTAATAATATAGGTTTCAGAGGTTACTATTTCCTTAACACGAGTTAAGGGGGAGATTGTTGATGTTAACTCCGGTTAAGTAGTAACCTCAGGCTCTAGCTATTTAAAGTTATGTGTGTCGCTAGCTTTAGGTATAAATATACCCCCAAAGCCAACGCTTTTTTGAGGAGCTGAAGTATTGTGTATTCACTTGTCAGTAAACCTGCTAAGTGTTCCAGCCGTGGACGTAGCCCTCGAGGGTGAACCACGTTATATGAGTGTCTTGTGTCTTCGTACTTGGCTTGAATGATTCTTGGTTGTACGTTAACAAAATGGTCATATATAGTACAAAAAACAATCTTATGAATATCTTCAATAGCAATTGAAATTTGATTGTAGCTTGTACTTGAATCTAACTTGATGAAGTAATTCACTCCTTGAAATTAATGAAACAAATCATCCATACGAGGAAATGGATATTTGATTCTCAATATTTGTAGGTTCAACCCACATTAGTCGATGCATAGTTTCATGAATCTATATTTCTTTTTCACAAATAACGCTAAAGTTCTATAAGATGACACACTTGGTTGAATGAATTCATTGTTCAACATGAGTTTTGCATTCTTCCAATTTGTTTGGAGCTAAACGGTATGAAGCTTTGCAAGTTGATGTACTTCCAGATCTCAACTCAATCTTGTGATACACTTGTCTCTTTGGTGGTAATACTGCAAGTAGATTTTCTAAAAAAACATCTTTATACTTCATAAAAATGTTCTTCAAGTAATTCATGATATACATTTTGTCCATGGATCTAATATTTCGTATAAGTCAAAGTAAACATACATCATCTTAGAAAAAGTATGTTTTATCCATCGCAAAGAAAGATAAATGACTATTATGAAATCTACTATAGATCTTTCAACCACTACTTGTTATCACTTCTTTTTCTCCAATCTACCTTCAAATTATATTGCTTCATCCAAGTATGACATCATATCAAGCTAAGCAAATTACTCTCCATCCAATGCTCTTCTTGTATATACAAATGAAAAATTTTACACTTTGTGATAGTGTTTTTACCACCTCAGTTTGATTGTTTGGTAATTCAATTTTCTCACTCACGTCTTTCATCAACATCAAATCTAACTTCATAGCAACACTCCTTGATAAAAAATTCTTTATTGTTCTAGGATCAATAAGAACTCTCACCTTATGTACTTCCATCAAACCATATGTGACATTGAGATGATCTTGCTTCTTGCTCCTTCCATAAACTCCCAACCATTGTCTTCTTCCAACCTCATCTTTTTTATGCTTTGTGAAACCAGTAAGTATGCAAGTCAAGTTTACTGATGATCTTTGTTTTTTGAATCTTCTTTCTCAACTTCTTTGTACTTTGTCCCTCCATGTTGTTGAACAGTTGTCGTTGTATGGATCGTCCTCCTTGTGAAGCTGATCAAGTTTAGAAAAACTTGGCAATGTGATATATTCGTTCACATGCATGGCATTGAAAAATTTCACAAATTTTTGCTCCTTCTGAAATCATTACATTATTTGCACAACCTTCTTACAAATTTGGAATTCCTGGTCGTCAAATCTCACCTCCAAATCTTGAAGCAGATCATCGTGCTAGCCCAAAATCTTCTCCACGTCAAAGATTCTCCAACTTCATTGATGTAGGGCCAGATAGCTATCAAAAAGTGATAAATGATTCACCGTGTGTGACACCTAAAATTAAAGTCACAATTTCAAAATACATGTTCGTGGACGAACACACAGGAACATGCCCACATGCATGTTCAATTCGCATCTTTCATACAAGGCATGCATGTATATATTACAAATATATATATATATATATATATATATATATATATATATATTCTAGAGTTATAGACGTATATTTTAGATTAATAGATTGTGAAATAAGTGAGAAAATAAAATTGGCCGTCGCTCGGTGAAATAATTCCACTTTCAATATACAAATGGATTACAAATTTCTATTTTCTTTGATTCCTTAGATAAACATTTGAAGATTTTTCTCTAATATGTTCTAGGTTTTAAGCTCTTATTTTTGTGTTGATTGATCCTATTTCTAAAAGTGCTTTATTTTCAAATAAGTATATTAACTAATACAAAAATATATGTATTGTAATACGGGCATGTCTGGGGGCATGACTTTTGATCTTGAAAGAATGTATGGGCATGCCCCAAAAAAATTTGTTGTGCCTCCATCCCTATTGACATCATAAGCTTCCAAAATTTGCAAAGCAATTGCGATTGTTTTGTTCACTGTGAATATATTGCTTATCATCACCTCCTTCCCAATGCGATCCTTCAAGCCTCATTTGAACACGTTCAAAGCTTCTACTCCACTCATATTCATAATATACACTTGAAAATTGCAAAATTCCTCAATAAACTCATATATAACTATTTTTTGCTTCAAATTCCACAATCTCATTCTTTTAGTTTGAAGAGAGTTTACCGTTTAAAAATTTTACAAAAGTACTTCCTGCATTTCATTTCACAAAATGATAGCATCTTGTTTTGAAAACACTCTCTCTCATGTTTTGTATCATGTGACAGACTTATCCGTAATATAAGATCTCATGAACATTTCTGCAATATAATCAAAAACATGAAAATAGTATAAACGGATATTCATCCTTATTATACATTTCTCTAAACTTCCATTTCTCTACACCCTTTGTAATCTTCCACCTTACAAGACTTCTACATTCAAAGCAATAAATTTGTTTGATCTTCAATCTCTTGAAAATGTCTCTTATTTGACTCTGTTGCATCAATATGAGTTTATTCAGGTTGAATTTAAAAAGCTTGAACTTGAGGTTCAATTTTCATTTCTCCAATTCTTTCTTTCTCTACTTTCTCACCTTTCAATACAAAGATTTTATCTTCCATGGCTTGCTACTTTATATATACATCTACTATCGCTTTTTTTAACTCTTCCATCAACCGTCATCATTTGTGATCCTTGCTAAATGCATAGTGTTTAAATCTCTTTTGATTACAATATTCTCAAACAGTTAAGAGTCTTGATTAAGAACAATGTTTGGATTGTCAAGGCCTCTCTACAATACTTCCTGAGCACTAGTGGCAGACAATTGATTACTCTTTGCTTTTATAATGAAGAGTTGAGTTGTGGAGTTCTGATGTAATATTTTTGCTTTAGTGAAGTTTTTATTTCAGTAGTGAATCACATATATTGGTGTGTGATTTTCATTTGTGATTTTTGTACTGAAAGTTTTACTACATATCCTTTATAGATCATTATTTCATGTATGTGTGGATATATTTCCTTACCCACAAGTTTGTGATGCTTCCAACTTTCAAAAGTTGACGGATCCAAGTAGAGATTCATATGGGACTTAGTATAAGATATCTACAAACAGATAATGACTGAAAACATACTTCAGAGTATTTTTTGAAATACTATACATAAAAAAAGATTACTTGTCATTTCACAAAAGTTTATACTCCACAACAAAATTTTGTTTTTGAGAGTCTCAGCCAAACAGTGTTGAAGATGATACGGAGTATGCTCAGTGAATCAGATTTGGCAAGTGAATTTTAGACCAAACTTGTTCACATCGCAATTTCTTTGATAAATTTTTTTACTTCTAATGCAATCAATTTCTCAACACTGTTTGACTTGACGCATAAACGGATGGCAAATTGTGGTCATTTGAAATTTTTTGGTCTTATTACTTATCTTCTCACACCCAAAGAGCTTAAAATTAAGTTACCCTGACATTCAAGAAATTTATTTTTTTGGATATGCTAGTGGAGTGAAAGTTTATATGATATGAGATTCAATAGCCCGTAAGGTGATTATTAGTTTGTATGTCTCTTTCAATAAGTCCAACTTATAAAAAGAGGGTAGATTTTTCAAGCTCCTTGTATTGAGAAGGTAAATTCTCTAGCCACTGATGTTATTGTGGAGTAATTTGATTATTATGTGATTTATGATTTGTCACAAGAAGGATTATTGGTACAGGTGGAGCAACAACTAGAATAACATGTAATTGTTGGTGAGTCTCTTGCAACAGCACCAGACAATAAATATCAATCAAAAATATCTACTATGAGATCATCGCATTGTGTTAATGGGGCTTTTGAAAATAATAGTGTATGAACCAATCCATACATTCTTGAAGATCATGACCTTGATATAGAGTATATGGATGATATTGCATTGATCTTGGAAGAAAATGAACCTTTTTTGTACATGGAAGCTCAAGCTTTGATCAATAAACTTGGATAAAATGCTGCTATAGAGCTAGAGATGCAGTTGTTAATTGACAATAATACTTGAGAGTTGGTTGAGCTTACTAGAGATCAAACACTGATTGATTTCAAGTGGATGTACAATCTAAAGAACAATCAAACAAGAGATGAAGCAAAAGTCTTCAAAGCCAAATTCATGGCTAGAGATTTCACACATGAGAAGAGTATGGACTACATCAAAGTTTTCTTGCTTATAGCAAATAAAGTTACAAATTACGCATTGGACGCAATATTGAATCTTGTTAAGAACCAAATAAATGTGGTTACAGTATTTTTCTATGGATATTTAGAGGAGTATATCTACATTAGGCACTTGGTTAGCTTTGAGGTCAAAGACCAAGAGAGGTTGATTTATAGATTGTTGAAATCATTATATGAACTGAAGCAAGCTTCTAGGTAGTGAAACAAACGATTTGATTAGTTCATGACGGCAAAAGGATTCTAACCAAGTTTGTATGATTATTGTGTTTATATGAAAAAGTTGAATGATAAAACTTTCAATTTTATCATTCTAGATTTTTACGTTGATGAAATGGTTACCTTGGCAAAGAACCAATTCAATATTGATGAATGCAAGAATTAGTTGAAATTTGCATTAAAGATGGAGAATATGAAGGAGTCATAGAGTATATTATGCATGAATATTCATAGAGATTTTTAAATGAAGAGGCTATGGCTAAGTTAGTATGTCCATCGTATACTTGACAAATTCAACATGGTCAATTCTAAATGAGTGTGTACTCCTTTGGCATCACATTTCAAACCATACGCAACTAAATGTACACTAGATGTTGTTGAGAAAGAAATAATGTCATGCGTTCTCTATGAACAAGTAGATATTTGATGGTGTGCACTAGGCATGATATTGCTCTTGCAATGAGCAAGGTGATGACATAGATGTCAAATCCAAAGAAAATTCATTGCGAAGCAATGAAATGGATTTTGGGATATTTGAAAAATATTTTGGGTAATGGTTTATTGTTTGATGGTTTATTAGACAATGTCAAATCCTTGTTTGGCTTGGTTGATACTGACTACTGATAGAGTTTGGACAAAAAGAGATATACAACTAGGAATGTGTTTACATTTGGCGGTGAAAGCATTAGTTGGAGATTTACCTTGTAGAAGTGCTCAATCAACAATGGAAGTTGAGTATATGGCGGCAGAAAAAGCGGAAAAAAATAATAATTTGATGGATTAGTTTTATCATGAAGATGGAATTGACACAAGACGTGGTCAATCTTCATTGTAATAAACAGAGTGCTCTTCATTTGGCTCAGAGTCAAGTTATAGATAGCAAGGTGAAGCACATTGACATTAGTTATGATTTTATCAGACAAACAGTGTGATAAAACGTTTGAGTTAGTCAAGATAGATGATGAACTCAATCTAGTTGATGCGTTGGCCAAAGTTATTTCTTTGGAAAGTTTCATACTACATTGTGTTACTGTGCAAGTGGAGCACATGTAGAGTTTGCTTGCATAGTATTTTTAGTTATCTCTTTATATAATTACTCTAAATGGTGATGACTACAGCTTATATCGAGTTAACTATGGTATAAACACTAACCTTGGTGTTAGATTTCCTTCTAGAAATTTCTGCGGAATAATTATATAGGTTACGTATGAGACTGTTTCCTCTATGATAGCAGGTTTATTAGTTAACTCTTTATATTATTACTCTATTATGTTATGGTTGTGGCTTAGTTTTAGTTAATTTTGGTTGACAATAGGTAGCTTGTGTTAGATATATTTCTAGAACTTCTCGCGAAGTAATAATATAGGTTAATGATGTTATTGTTCTCTTAACATGAGTTAAGGGGGAATTGTTGAGAATAACTCATGTTAAGTAGTAAAGTCAATTCTAGCTAAATATAGCTAGAGAGGTCATCAGATTGAGTAATATTTAATCCCATGGTCGTGAATATGTATATTGCATTCTTTCACTATTTGCAATATATTCATTCTCGCATCTTTCAACCGTGCATGTAACCCTACACTTGGCTGAACTACGTTATCTTCGTGTCCTGTGTTTACTATCTTGTGTTTACTCTATGACATACTGTAATCTGGCTGTTGCTATATTAGATGTCACTTATTACAAATTAAGTATCACATGCAAACAATACAACTATATGTGAATTTTCATCTTTTTCTGTTTTACCTTTTTCATGTAACCCTTCAGTTTAAAATTTTTTATTACTTTAATAGATTGATCAAAGTAAAAAAATGAAAGAAGATTTTATTCTTCTCATGTAGAATGTGCGATTTACATCAAACATGCACAAATTGGTGTAATTATTTTGTTTTGTATTGGGTGGTTTCATTTACCAATGTATTATTAAACTAACCAGGACCATAGAACATATATAATAGTCACATGCTTTTGCATGGTGGTTTCATGCAAAAGCACGTGATTATTATGTAAGTAACTGTTTTATGGTCTGGTTAGTTTTATCTTCCATTGGTAAAAACTGGTAAGTAGTATCTATTAGACATTTTGTTGGTGCCATCTTCACACATCTATGTTATAACCAGCCGAAGTTGAAGAATAAGTAACCCTTCACTTTTCTTTAAAATTTCTCTCTTTCAGTATAATGTATATATATTTTGAGAGTATTACGATATACTTCTCTCTTTTACTATAATGTGTACGTATTTTGAGAGAATCATGACATACTTTTCTGTTTTAGTGTAATGGGTACGTATTTTGAGAGTATCATGTGCTTTAGCTACTGCTTCATTGTTCTGTCGTACACTGGTTCGGCAGAATGTAATAATTATTTATCCTGCATGCAGACGACGTGAAAAGTGATTTGGCTGGGATTTTCGGCTCAAATATCGAGATGGATGCTGACCAACGTGGACTTATCCGATGGTTACTAGTATGATTGCAGAATCTTGAGGTTAATACCAACTGAACGTAATCTATTTGTGTCTGACCGATTCCTATTGCAGCATCGTAAAGATTTTTGGCCGTTTGGTATATATCAGTGTTGGTACTTGGGTAATTTCATGTCATGTTCTACATTGTCGTTCAGATACTTTTCATGCACTGTTCTCAATACACACACAATTCAACTATCCTTTTCGAATATATGACTCAGATGGGCCGTGATTTATAACGGACAAAGTCAATGTTTATTGCCAAACTAATTGTGGATGAAACGATACATAAGAATGTTCCGTTCATTGCTAGCTGAAATCGTCAACCTTACGTTCTTGTCCATCATCAGAGTACGACACAGTAATGCGCAGTCGCAAGTACATCATTCCAGTCACCCTTATGTCCACCATGACTTCAGACATTAAGAATGTTCGACAGACCGTGAACTTTGAGCGTACAAAGAGCTTTAGTCTGGCGTGGATTTGGAACTAACCTCAGCGGAAGGAAACTGTATCGGCCGGTGGTCCCACTTGCTCCACCAGACGGTCGATTTGATCAACTTACGAGATGTGCAGAAACTCCGGGTGCGAAAAGTGAGATCCAACAGTACGAATTATCTAGTCTGTCAGTACACGACACACGGTGAACGTTTCCTACTTGAATCGAGAGCCTTGACTCACGTGACCAGAGGAGGAAGGACAGCGCTGATGAACTTCGGTAACCTGCTACAACAAAGAGGCTTGCTACTAACGTTAGATTCCAGTAAAATTCCTTTGATCAGAACCCCGACGTGGGATAAATTCCACCTGCAGATGCATGAACATTCGCTGGTCGATTGTATCAACATGCCGCTGGACTGAAAACATCAGAAGACCACGTTTCTCCCTCAGGCAGAGCGTCTGACAATGAGAAGCAGGCGAATTTTGGACACAATTTTATTGAGAAATGACCAGGGGATGACGTCTTCTCAACGAAAGTACTTCCAATTTTCACCGAACTGCATCCTTAAGAATGCATCTGTAGTTATATTTCGCAGACCGAAGATCAAAAGTCTCACGATCTCTCCGATGCATCAAAGGGGTGCTAACACTACAAGCTTAACGGCTTGATCCTGCTTTCTAGAGTACTTACAACTACCAAGTACGTAAAACTATCATCCACTGTATGCAAATATTTGAGAATATAACTTTGAAAAATATTTGTACAGTAGTCGATCGGAGTTCGGAACTGGTAAATGGAGAGCTATTTTATGGTATACGCATCGATCGGGCGGCAATAACGAAATGAAACTTGCCGATGAGACGTAAAGCGGCAGCCATAGATTTTGAGTGCGAGGACCTGACTCTCTACTCCTCGCTGACAAAAAGGAGTGAAGATACTTCAAAAAGAAAAAAATGAGAGCGAAAGTGGGTGCACGAAGCACAAGATTAGAGGAAGAGTGCTACAACTCACCTTCGGAAACCGTACTAATAATAAAGATCGAGCCTTCCTTCACTGTAGGATGGGAAGGAAGACAGGTTTGCGGATAAAAAGACTGACGGTAAGAAAATCTACAGAATAGGCGGTGATTCACACAACCGACTACGATAACTTCCCGAGGTCTGTCCGCATAGGGAGGCAGAGCCTACACGCGGAAACAATGATGAGGCATCAAAACGCCACTCGTTGTAACTACACATGAGAAGACATTGATTGGCAAAAATTCTAGAGCTAATCACTTGGCCATCATCATCTTCACAAACTCTTCGTAGTTGATCTGGCCATCTCCGTCGACGTCTGCCTCGCGGATCATCTCGTCCACTTCGTCGTCGGTAAGCTTCTCGCCCAAATTGGTCATCACGTGTCGGAGCTCCATTGCGCTGATGAAACCATTTTGGTCCTTGTCGAACACACGGAAGGCCTCTTTAAGCTCCTCCTCGGAATCGGTGTCTTTCATTTTCCGGGCCATCAGACTTAAAAACTCCGCAAAGTCGATTGTACCGTTCCCATCGGCGTCCACTTCATTGATCATATCCTGAAGCTCAGCCTCAGTGGGATTCTGTCCCAAGGACCGCATAACGGTGCCGAGTTCCTTGGTGGTAATGCTGCCTGCAATTCGAATCAGGAAACGTGAGAACGAGCATGCAGTGACGACCATCCTGCTGCGGTTTAGCGCACGATACAAAGGTCTTAACAGCTTGGGCCAAGGACATTCGCAAGGGAGGCGAGACATCCCACGACACTCCACGGCGGTAATCACAGAAATCGCTACTGCAGCCGCGATCGGATTGGGACACAGACACATTCGAACGGCATCTCCTGTACGCAAACAGAAAAAGACACAAACTACCGGTAATACACGAACATGCGTAATTTGACCGTCAGGCCAAGAACGCGTCCGCGAACAAGCTACATCTCGCTGCAGGCAAAGAAAAGCACGATCGGTGGGAGGCACGAGATGAGGGGGACGCACCATCGCCATCCTTGTCGAACAGGCTGAAAGCCTCCTTGAACTCAGCAATCTGCTCCTCGGTAAGCTGCTCAACCATTTTGCTAGATTGCTCCGAAAGATGATCGTCCGCGAAACAGCAGGTGGTTCAGACTTACTCAACCCTCGACGCGGAACTTGGACAACGCGCAAGTCCCCTACACACAAAGCACGAACGAGGAAAGGAAGAGAGATGGTTGTTAAGTTATGGACGCGGAACCAGACGAGACGAAACAAGAGTCGACGACACGACTACCACGACGGGACGGGAAGCCAAGGACGGGAATGGAAGGGAGGGCCGCGGGGGAGCGTGGGGGAGCGGGGAGGAGGTGGAGGAAGCAAAAGGCCGAAGCAACTCGTTCACTAGCAACTACAGTAGTCCGCGCCTCGCAGTCTCTCCCTCTCTCTCAACCTCGCTCTCTACTTTCGCTTGGGGACGAAGGAAGATAGCCGGACAACGAAGCCAATCAGCAGGAGCCTGCCAAGACCTACTTGCGCTGGCTTAGCAGGCAGGTTTAGAATAGAGCTAGAGGCGTCAGCGTAGTAAGCCTACTGCTAGTGGTATCCTCTAAAACGGAACAGACCAGTCAGGAAGAAGTCAGGACATGCAGGGCAGAGGCAAGAAGGAGGAGGAGCGGAGCACCTTCACAGCACGGCTCAGCGAGCGACAGAGGCAGAGGAAGCGAGTCGGGGAGCCCTAAAAGTTTATTTCCCTGCTTTCACCAGCGCTGTGAAGAGTATGTAAAGGACTAGTTTGGAGGATTGGCTTGCTCCTCAGTTCCTCGTCCGGAAACAAATACCCTAGCAATGCATCGCAAGACTACAAAAAACCGCTTCCCCGAGCCCCGAGCCAACCGACCTCACTACTGCTTACCCCACAGTGAAGCGAGGGCCAAATCTCGGATCCAAACCACTCACGGACCTGGGTCGCGCATCTGCACTGTCCTGTAACGGAACTGTTCTAACCCGACTCGGCCCTGCGCCCCTCACATCGATCTCGTTGGTGGACCCGACGACATGACCCGACCCGACCCGATCCGAACCCGCGGGTCACTGGACTACGGTACATGGAGCCACTGGTACCGATAGTACTGGAAGTAGGTATGGGATCAAATATTGAATTTAATTAATTGTGAGCGAACAAGTACGTGAAGTCTGTTCAAATATAGGGTCACATCATCGACTTCAACAACCGTTAGAGAGTAAATCACCTGATGGAGTCACGCAAAGCAAGTGTGACCGTAGTTGTTTACTTTCCATCAATGAGCATTTAGCTCAGAGATGCATTGATTTACTACCTCCATCCTCGTCGACCCGTCGAAAACTGACCGCATTGACCACCATCTATCTACCTCTGATGATATGACTTCCGGGTACGACTCAACCTTTGCCCCCTTCTTCGGTATTTCTGGAGTTGCATTGCTCTTTGTTTTCTGCCCTAGTGGGCCACGCCCCGCGCAGCCCACCATTTTCCTCATCTTTTTCTATTCTTTATTATTTATATAATCCTTCGTCGGCAGACCCTTGTTCTGTTTTGGCTCCGAAGTTAATATGTCGCATTCATTTTGGGGCCTGGGATTCACCCTTCAACGAAAGTGATCTTGCTGGCGATAAAATAATCTTCGTCTTCCCGCCGTGAGCCCTCAACTTCTCTTGTTATGGTTTGTTCGGGAGGGAGGTCGAGCATATGTCTCCACTCTGGCATGGAGGGTCGTATGTGGCACATTGTATCATTAGTTTCGGGATCGGCCAGTCAGTGAGACGTCAACCATTTTGACATGTTTTGAGGGTGCTTCGCAGAAGGAAGGTGTGCCATTCAAACTTCGTCTTCCTGTTTTTCTGGCCTGGCATGGCAGGGCAGGGCAGAGGCTCACAGCGTCGCACGGATAGAGTGTTCTAGTAATCCTATTCCTACACCCTTCCCATTCTTGCTTTTGGGTATTACAAATGAACTTCTCTTACTGTGTGTCATAAAGCTTTGTTGGCTCTTAGTCCAAATTTGGACTTCGGTACGCTTCATCATATCTCCTTGGCGAAAGACTCACCGTATCTTGGGCGAAAGGAAAAGAACAGTCCATAATCGCATGACATCTCCCTCCTCAAAGCGGGAGGGAGATGTCATGCGACAAAACAGCGTTTGATCTGCTTAGGAGAAGATCTGCGTTTGATACCGGTGGCGAATTAAAATTGAAATTCGTGATGAGTCACGAAATTAAAACTCCATTGTCAACACTCACATTGCAAACACTTCACCTCCATTGATCCACCGGCCTTTATCGTGTGACGGACGAGGGAAGATAAATATATAATAATTCGTTCACCAAACCACCTGGTTGAAGTTGTTGGAAGTATGATTAAACTCATTATGCAGGACTCTTACCCTGAGTTACGTTGTGAGGTACTGGCTTCTGATTGTATACTTTGGGTGAACAGATACAAGATCTTATGTGGAAGAACTGTACCATCTCGAAGAGTCGCCGGCTGTTCTGAGAAATTGAATGACTTCTTTTGTCAATGCTTAAGGTTTCATCCAGAGAACCAAAACAATTATCACTCTTAACTAAGTACTTTTCGTTTCTCTCAGAGTCTTTCAACGACTTGCACTTGTAAGCATTTGGGAAGTGATATCAACATCTTCACTTCTCTTGATGTCATTTCCAATCAAATTTTCTGATTCTCCAAACATTTGAACAATGGCATATCTTATAAAACACATTCAGAGTTAAAGTTATACATTGTCTGCATTTGAATTCATGATAAATCAATTTTAAAGGTGACCCAAACCCATAATGATCCGAAACTTCACTCTAGAGGAGGCTCCGAAGGAAGAAAACCTAAAAGGACATTTTCCGTACGGTTCTTGCTAAACCTACCCTGAAGAGCTTGGCAACATCTCCATCGCTATGCCATGCCGGAATCAATCATGTAAGACATATTCAATCTTTGCTCGTTTCCACCAGAACCAACTACATGACGAATCTTTCGGATTGACCTAATTTGCCAAACATAAGGATCTTCCCACTCAAATGTAAATGAGGTTTTGGTCTCGGTGTAGCATCACACCTGCCAAAATAATGAAATTGGGTCTAAGTAATATGGAAAAAATGCTGGAAGATACCATCATATAATTTAAGTAAAAAACCTAAATGGTAACATAGGGCTCGATTCAAAAAATCTCATTTTGAAAACATCCTCTTTTAAGATCTTAAGATGCAATAACTATCCACACATACTACAAAGAACATGAGTATCTTCAAGATATTATGTTGAAGATATTACATGTATACACGGTAATAAATCATATGTGTGAAGTAAAAACATGCATGTAATCTCAATTAAATTACACAAATAATACCATTTTTCATATTAGATTGTTTGTCACAAAAGTACTCATAAACATGTCACATGGATAAAGTATTCACTTTTGGGCGTAAAAGATCATTATTTATTTACATAATGTACAGGAAATATCCACACATGCTGGTTTTTTATTTATGATGTTAAAATTGACAATAAGTCATATTAACACATGTTGCAGCGAAAGTGGTATAGTACCTATACATTAATCATGAAGATGTAGATGGATGAATAATCTCTAATGGCTTAGTCAAGCTTTATAAACATGTGTCTTTTTCAATAAGAACGTAACCTAGACTTAATATTATGAAGAGTGGGAGGGTTCAACAAGAATGAATGTAAAGCCTACTATAACAATCAATCTCTGAATAAGTTGATAAATCTCTAGTTGAATCATTTAGGAAAGTAAAAAGAATTGAACTCATGTCATAGCTTTGACTTGGTTTTTTCTTATTTTCTATAAAAATAGATGTATATTTATGTATATGTAATAATTATCTCACAAGCATAACTGTTTGATCTAATTAAAATTGGAAACTGAAGACACAATTAAGCTAGACTAATGTCATATTTGTTGTCACGCGGTCAATTTTCTCTTACATGATGTCATCAGATATCTTCATCATATGTTTATCAAAGACTATTAACAATGATGAAAATGAAGATAAGAATTTGAAACAATGGATTCAAAAACAAGATAGTACAAGGGGATTGATACAAGTGGATAGTATTCTCAAATATTTTAATATGGTCATCTATGTGTAATATTTCAACAAAAATGGTATATTCTTGGAAAAATATATCATTTAACAGACATACAAATCTCCAAGCAGCAGAATGTGATCTAACTACATTATCTATTCATAATATACAACAATACATTGACATCGAATGTTGTAGGTAGAATGAAACAAAAATCTCTTCGATCTTTTAAAAGTCAATGTCAACTATATCTGTCTTGAATATCAGTAGAGCTCAATTGAGATAAACCATATTTATAGATTTGAGAATAAGTTGAAAGTAAAAACCTTATTGCCAAAAGCCTTATAAAGCCTTATAAAACTTACCCATTATAATTATATACAAAACAATAAAAAAATTTATAAAATTTAAACTTTCTAGTCGCACAAATAGATTTTACACAAAGCAACATAAAATTATACATTTGATTTCATAATCATTTAAAAATATCTTTAAAATTTCAAAGCTGCATAAAAGGTCATCTATCTAACTATGTATGTTTGTGAGAGCCAAAAGCTTAAACAAGTTCCAAGAGTCCTCATGTTAAACAACACCAAAGTAGAATGAGTTCTAAAACCTATTGTGTTGTGACATAAAATCACGTCATTTCGTGGCAACGCTTGAGTCCAACATTCAGAATTTGAATTAAAACTTCTATCCCTTTTGCTATCAGGTTGGAATCGATGATTACTGTATGATGAACGAAGCAGACCTAGTAGGTCATGCCACTCACTAAGCCAGGTTTGCTCATGGACTCCATGTCTGTCTCAAAGCCCCAACTTTCTTTAGGCAGAAATTACTCTCCAGCAATATCTTGTAGGGTTCAGCCCGGTATATAAGATTCCCCAAGCGATCAATGCAGCTGGGCAGAAAAGTACCTAACGATCTTAGCTAATAATGGATAGAACCATACTTAGCAAAAGGAAAGTGAACTGAACTTGGGCATGATCGCGTCGTGATGTGAGGCCCATCCAAACCGACAAGAAGCAACAGTTGGAGATGTGTACATGGCATGATTTAGATGATAATAGCCGACAAGCAGCAAGCGAGCAGCCCTTAATGCAGTAGTCAGGTGGTAAGCCGTAGAAGGACTACAATGGTTTTGCATGATCTAGACTGTGGCACTGCTTATCGCCGACAAGGAAAATAATCTGCCAAGCTCAAAAGTTGACATGTAGCAGCGGCCTTCTGAAAGAGCGTGCACATGTAGAGAGGAGGAGGCGAGAGAGAAAGAGAAGATCAAGGATTTGCCCAAGAGGCACGGAATCCGCTCAATCGTGTCCGTTTCCAATGAAGACTGCGACTACCTCAGAGGTGGAGTCGTGAGTAGTGACTAAGGTACGCTGCCAAAACTGGCACGATATGGTGACAGTCGCGGCACGAATGAATGCCTTTATCACAGTAGATCACGCGAAGCCCCTGCCCCAGTGCAGCCCGACTGACCTGAGCCTAGTCTGGTGGATCGATCGGTCAACCCGGATGATTTGTGGAACGGGACGGCAAGAAAATGAAGAATATCGGCGCGGAAATTGAGACTCTGGGCAATAACGGCGCTCAACTGTGATGAGAGCGGGAATGGGTGGGAAAGTTCCACTGGCTCGACAAGAAAGCGACTGGCTGGGCCCTGATGGTGCCTAATTGACCCACAGCGGAACCACAGTCGGCACTACAAATGTAATCCTCGCAATGACGCAGGAACGGCGGACTACAGGACTTATGGAAACAAAGAAAGGGCAGGGAAGCTATGGGATGGAGTGGCGCGCTGCAACCCCATGTGCGCAAACTGTCAGTGACTTTCTTCATGCTCTCCATTAGCTTCGAGGCGTGTCCACGTGGCGAAATCATTACACTGCATTCCGCGTAGTCGACGCGGACCTCCTAGACTGGTCTACTCTCTAAACGCGTGAATCTCCACGCGGCTTTCGCCCGTTGGCTGTCCTGGCCCACTCTCGTCTTACCGGGGAATTTCTTTCTCCACGCTGACCGTCGCCCTAGCACCGGCCGCCGGAGGTTCCCCTTTCCTAGGCCAATACTCAGTCCGAGCCTGTGAGGTTTGGAGATATCGAACGGGACCAGTGGCTCGGATGCACGATAAGTGGCGTGACGCGAAAGGTACCGTATAGGCCGAACGTGGTAGGTCGTCCTCGATGCGAAAAACGCGTCGTCTGACACTTGTCGGACCGCGTCATGACGGCATACTGGTACAGGAACACGGCAGGACCCTGGGCAGCGCATGCGGCTGCCCGTGCTGGCATATCAAAGCCGCGTACGGGCTTTTGAGGAGATCCGTTTACGCCAAACGAGGCCATCGATGGCGGACAGTAAAGTGCAATTTCATCCGATGGTCAGGAAACACATCCAATCGGTCCACATTCGTTCAACGTCAGACACAACGGACAGACTTCATCCCCGTTCGTATGTCTACTACAGTAGGCTGATCACGTGTGGATGCTTGTCGACGGCAACGAGACCGGCATCTGATATGACCATATCCATCCACCTCCCGGCCCCGTCTGTGTAAGACGAGATGACTTCCCTCGCCTACGAAAGACTCCTATGCATCTACGCATCGAATAAATATCCTACTCTGCCCTAGCTGCCCTTACCCTACCCTAAACGCGTAAACCACGACTTGACATTCCCGGTCGTATTACCCCTGAGCTCAGTTGCTGGAATCTGTGGGGGAGACATCTGTTTAGGCGATTGTCTGAGATGATTCGCGCAATATAATATATGCAATCGGGACCGGGCATGCTTACCCGTTTGGTTTCCTCGGCCTATGACTCGATGGTGTGTTCTCATTTTTTTGCTATATTGCTCGGTACCGCTCCCCGCCCTTTCGAAAGTGAGAACCACTTTTGACGAAGATTCTTCCATCTTCGGATCTGATTCCTCGAGAACACAATTTCCAGTTCATGACACCGGATCGAAATGTCACACTTATTTTAGACTAGGAAAGAAGCTCGGCACTGTCCATTCTCTAACAGAACAGTTAGATCCTCTTTTGGGTATGGGGTTGACCGAAAATCGCGAACCTTTTATCGTGATCATTCTTTACATTTTTTGGCGCTTTCTTCTTTCATATCATCTGATCGGTTTGACCATGTATTTGCTTGAATGGATATGTAGATGGCACGTGTTCCAGCAGACACTTCTGTGTTGGACTTATGACATGGTAAGTACATCTCGATGTGGTCCATTCTCATAATCACCATACGGAAAAAATTACCGCGTCATGTCCAAACAAAATTGGTCCGGTTTTGTCTAACTCGAGCATTGATTCTACTCGTTTTCTTACGTACATAAAGCGATTCAAATCTGCTTGCTGATGCCATCTCCTTGGATCGTGCTTTTTCCGAGTGAAAACTTGTACATATCTCTCTATCTGTTCCTACCACTTCCACTTCGTCCACAAAGATCCCATTCAGTCTTCACCTCCTCCAGACCACTGTAGAGAGTATTAACGTGCCGAGTGTCATCGAGCTATAAGGACCACCGGATATACTGGAAAATAAAAATAGCTAATCTAAATGCCGTATCACGGGATATATTCTCTTAAAATAATACTCTAACAAAATTGAGGAAGTCCAACGGAGTGGAAGAAACATGCTGAAGGGAAAGCGGATTTTTTATTTAATTCAATAATTTTATTACTTCATAAAGGTACTTTATTATACTGATTCAATAGGAGAAAGGAAGAAGAAAAAATAAAGAAGTGGCAGGAGGTCAACGAGCTTCGAATATTAGTAACCAACTGACATACTTGACGATTGCTGTCTCGTAGGATGTAAAAGTCACTAAGAGACTGAAGTGTCAAACTTCAGTGAAAGATCATCTAAGCAATCATTGTCCACCTTGCCTGTACGCAAATGGGGAAGCAAAAGTCGAAGGATCTCCACAACTGTCATACTGAAAGAGGTATATGTCATATGCAAGACCTACACCTATTTATTTGATGTTTGATGCTCAAAGTTCCAAACCGTTCATCAAGTTGAGTTCTCTCACGTGTTGTCTGCTGCCACGGCGAGGTCACACTGCCTCACGAATGATCAGGGGTGACCTATGAATTACATGGCCCAAATGTATCGCAGAGACAGTACCTAAACAATGCCTTCGACACTACATGACCTCCCTCTCTTGGCCTTGTTTTGTGTTCGGATGGTTTGGAAACCGTACTCTTTCATCTCCTGCGGGCCCCCTTTGCTTGTTACATGCCAAAAAGAAGAAGCAAGATACAGCAGTACATATCAAGGATGGATGATGGATCAAGCGTAGGCCGTTTTTTGGTGCACTTTGCTCACATATACATAGTAGTTATCAACTTGAATCTAAAACCTTTCATTGCAACTAAAAATCAGTACTGAACTATGGGCGTATTTCATAACCTAAATGAGGTAATATAACTGGCATTCAATACATAGGAAATTATCCAAAACATCTTCAAATGCGGGCATAAGATCATTCATGTTTATTTCCAATTTATTTCAACTCTGTTTGATTGCCATTTACAAGATCTCATCGCAGAAATTATTAATTTATCAAATTACATTTCATAAATGTAAAAGAAGATTTTTATTTTGTACTTTAAAAATAATAATTTCATGGCAAGTTGGAGATTTTGAAATTTTCAAGGTAATCATTACATGTTGCGATATCAAGATAAAAACAAGAAAAAAATGTGGAAACTTAAGATAGTTTGATGACTTTTAGCATTTAATCATTCTTATAAGATTAGTTATGTATGTTGAGTTTAAAATGGAAAAAAATACATTAAAAAAATATGTTACCATGATCAATTCTACGATTCTATAAATAAAAAAGTGGAGAAGTAACTCCCAAGAAAATTTAAGATAGATTTTTTGTGAAGAGTAGTTTTTGTTAAAGCAAGAACAAAAAAAACTAACGAACATAGAGCCACACATGCGCGCACACACACAAAGCCGAGTTGACATATAGTGCTTTGCCATTCCCGAGCTTTGTTCATAGTAACATCTGATCTGAACCAAAAAATGTTTGATCCAAGCTGGAACTTTTCTCCTAGAATATTTGATAGTAGACTTCTATTTTAATTCTTACTAAGTTTCAACTTAAATCTAACTCTGATTTGAGTCAAGTCAACTAAAGTTAATTTGAGACTTGAGTTTATAATAACAATCTTTTTACTTAATTCATGTGGAGACATTAAACTCCATAATCCACATAATTACTTTGCAAAAATGTCTAGATTTAAATCTAACATAGAACGTTCTTTGAAGTAAAGCGAAATTTCAAGTAATTGTATGCATGTAGTTAATGAAAACTTTATGTGCCTTTTTTGAAAAGACAAAGTCGTATACTTCAGTTCGTTCAAAGATCCAAAGGCTATAAATAACTCAAATATGATAGAGAAAAGAGTTTAAATGACAAAAAAATCATGAAATTGCTAGTAAAATCTATTGTGCTCATGCAATTTTTGCATAGTAGCATAAAGTTTTTTATAAATATTCAAAAAAATTACTTTCATCAGTGCAATAATTGAATTGAATTTACCGTCAATCTTGACTAACTCAACCTTTTTTTCAAAAAATTCATCTATGATAAATTGATACCTGATGTCAATGTGTTTTACTTTAGTGTTAATCATTTGATTTGCAACAAAATGTAATGCACTCTAAATATTATAGTGAAGATTGACAATCTTGTGTTTCAGTGCCAACTTAGTGATACGTCTAATCAACCAAAACCTAAACCCACAGCTTTATCATGAAATATTGATGATATGTTTTTCTTTTCAAAGACATTGATTGGACATTGAGCTGCAAAAAGTTTGAATTGTGATGTCAAAAAAATCAGATCTAAAATATATAATATATTATATAGATTTGGTAAGCACATGTTAAACGTTATTATATTGAGCTAATAATATCAATTTTTTCTTTAGATCATTAGAGTTTTATTTCTAAAAGCTTCTTGTACTTATTAAAATTTTTGAATCTATATGCAAATTTCAATTTGTTCTTGCATCTATCACCTTCTAAATGATATTTAAATAATGAAAACGCATATTTCATTTTTCATCAATTTTATGTGAAAATTCTTATAACTAGTTGTTTTATGTAGATTTTCTCCTTTGAATTTTCATAAGTATATGTTGTACCTATTTCCATCTTACCCATAATCAAATTAGGTTTCGTAGCATATCTTGCTTTATTTTTATTATTATAATATTTTATTTTATTTTATCCACATTTTTTTTATGTGAAAACTGTAGCCATCAATTTGACTTCGAAGATTTTCTTTTTGTCATTTGCTAGATTGTACTTGAGCTTGTATAAACACTTCATTAGCTTTAAGGTTTTGTTATCTATCAATAGTTGCAATTTATGCTCCATATAAATGATCAGCTGAAACTTATTAATTTTTTTTTTCAAGATCAAAACAATGTCATCAACATCTACGATATCAATATTATAATCTTCAAAAATGGTTGAATGAATACATAATCTATACTTTACATGAGCCACACTCATTAGATTAATTGATCTCATAATAAAACAATTTTGATTGTTCTATCTTCTAGTGCAGAGATTTGAGTTTCACATACAAAAATCTACTACTTTAATCTTTGCTCTTCAAGAATTTGCTCCATCTATATCGAATTGTTTTTTTGTGTCACATCATTGATAATAAATTAATTAATTTTCTTTCATTTGTGAGTAGAATCTTTTCCTTGTGAGTACATGCAACCTCAAAAAATCTCCTTTCTTTCAATGATCTAGATTCATAAGAAAAAAACATTGATAAAAACAATAATCTGAAAATTTAATGAATCTCATAGCATATAATTGTTCACACCACTAACATTATTACAAAAATTACATTTTTAAAAATATAGGTACCAACTAGATTCTATTTTTTTTAGATGTAGATTATAAACGGTAAAACAAAATATTCTCTAATTACTATAATTAGCCACATGTTTGTGTTTCTGTTTGAGCGGTGTCAAAAAATTTAATTGCAACTAAAAAGAGAAAGATTTATGATATACATTGTGATATTAACATCTTAAGCCTAAATTCACATGATAAATTTTTCTGTTTCAACATACTGCATAACTTTTTGAATACCGTTGGATCAAAATTCTCAAAAACAACAATTTATTGTGTAATATGAACTGTGATGAAATGACAAATAGTAAAGCAGAATCTAAATGCTGGTTAGATAAACATCCAAAAGTTAAAGGAGTAGTTATGAATTCTATAAATCACCTTCAAGATGATGGAGAAGATAGAGCACCTATTAGTAATCCTTTACTTTTTGTAGTAATTTCAAAACTCCAAGAAGTATACTTCACGCCATTATTTGCACTTAAATATATGACCTTTAGTCTAGTATGAGTCTCAACTTGAGCTTTCAAAATTTTGTGTGAGTAAATAAATTCACATAAAACTTGAGTACTTATCAAGAAAAGATATATAAGATACTTTTTCAAAGAATAATACTTCTAGAGAAAATCCTCACACGTAAATCTGTACATACGTAAATAAGTAAGTGCAAAATGAAATTTTGTGAAATTGTGGGTTTAAACATCAAATATTTGCATATGATGCTTGCCCATAACACAATGTTCACATATATTTGAATCAACTTCACCTATGACAAATAACAAGCTCCTATCATAAGAATGTCATCTACATATTACTTTTATACAATAGCCTAGAATTTTATACATCAAACATTCAAACTCAAGATTTAGTAGAGTTGACTTTATCATAGATGTTAATGACCTTTGACAAGTATAGATTGATGTGCTTGTGAAATCTTTACATTATTTTATCAAATATTTTCATCTAGAGCATTACCTTCTTGGAGCTTCATTCAAAATTTTTGAAATCTAATATTCTAAGAGAGATCAAATTTCTTCTTTTATTAGCATAAATCTATCTTAAGTCAATATATGTTGGTCTTCATCAATAATTTGAATCTTAACATATGCATTACACTTTATACTACAAGGTTAATCATTTTTCATGAGAAATAAATTGTTTGATAATGAATTTTGTTTTAAACAATCTCTCTAACGTAGCAAATGTGATAAAAATGAGCACAGCCCAAGTTCCATACATCATCAACATTTTTTATTGAATTATAGAGGTCATACCATCATAGATCATCTTTAAACAAGTCATTCTACTTTTCATCAAACTCTTGAATTAAGCTTTTTAAAGAAATATTAGCACCTTTGATATCTACACAGAAGTACTTCTTGACATGATCATTCTTATCACATTTCTAGCATATCAATACTTTTTTTAGCAATTCAATTCTAAACTCAAATTTACCATTTGATTCAACACAATTATTTTACTTTTTTGAATATAACCGACTTTGAGTCATATTCAATACAATATTAAAAAAAAAGTATGCTAAAAATGTCAACATTTTAAATTATAATTTTTTGGGAAACAAATCACTTACAAATTTTTCAGTCACATTGAAACAACACAAAGACTAATATGAAACACGTAGTGAGCTCAAAAGATGTAGGTCTTTTTTTCTCATCACTAATCGCATGTACAAAATTATGAAGATCAATCACCAAATTATCAAACACGTAAATGTGATCTTCAATCTTTGTGCTAGAACCTTTTATCTTGAAATTCATCAACCTTACTGCATACATCTTTTGCATACATCATACATATATCTTGATTGACAACTTTTTGTTATGAAATCGGTACTGAAGAGCCTCAACATGATTCAATAATCATCTTCATCTAATTGCTTCAAAATCAAGCTTAATATGATTATATTCACAACTTGTTTCAAAAAAATTTCTCAAATTGTATTTGTTATAAGTTAAGGGTTTTCTCCTTAATGTTTTTGCTATATCCAAAGACTTCGATTTTACCTTATCTTGTTTCTTTGAGATATTATATTCATCAACATATTCATTGTATCTAACAATCTCAATGCTATGTATTGTACACTCAATTAAAGTTGATGGTAGGAAAATATTTTTGTCACATGGTTGAAGTTGTACTTTGTGAAATTAAAGAAAAGGTGGTTTTTTCACTTCTATTTTGCTTTCAAGACTTCTGCATTGCTCTTGAGATTGACTTCTACATTGCTTTACGGCTTGAATAATTTTTTAATTCAAAGATTATTTTAGAACATGTGTTAGACAAGATATGTTTTTGCAATGAATCTTAGATTCTTAAATAGCTAGCAAAAGCCAAGGTTTCAAAGGCGCTAGAGATTTGTTTGGATGCGAGGTCATTAGGATTATTTGATTTTTTGGATCATAAATATTCTTGACGGTGACGACCGACCATTAGATTATTGATAGTGATGGTTTTTTTTTGCCAAAGCTGGATTTTTCACCGTCAAGAAGCCCTGAAGACGTTCAGTTTTTTTTTGTTGAAGCTGTTGTTTAGTCATTTATGATCAAAGCTCAAACGACCTTTTCGCTCCATGCATGTCTTACTCTATTTCAACCGGAGAAGCATCCGTATCAACAATGACAATTCTTTTTGTCTGTCTTAAGATTAATCACGTAAGTCCATGTGAGCACCTTTTACAACTCTTTTGTTTTTCAATTCAAACTAACAACACTAATTGTGCTAGACTTGATGCTAGAAGTTCCCTTGCATTTTTCATGCTTTTATTGCTTGACATGATACACAATACACAATCGTTTTTCCATACTATACTCTCTGAGTGGAGCTCGAAGCTCCAAGAGACTTAATTTCTTGATCTTCTTTAATGGTAGCAATGTTCTTCATGAATATTTGATGATATGATGAGATGAAACTTAGTTTTTTGCAACCATGATAACTTTCCATGGCCACATTCTAATCACAATCATAATATTCTTAAGGGGATTATATTTTCAACATGAAGATCAGTCTTGAAGTCTTCAAGTTCGATCTATGCGTAAAAAATTTAGTCTATTTAAGAATCTAAGATTCATTGCAAAAATATATCTTGTCTAACACATATTCTAAAGTAATCTTTGACTTCAAAAATTATTCTACCCGTAGAGCAATGTAGAAGTCAATCTCAAGAGTAATGTAAAAGTCTTGAAAGCAAAATATAAGACAGGTATGAAAAATAGCCGATAAAGACATGTATGACTTATATATTCTTGTTGCGAATCATTGTCTCTTTGGATGAGACTGAGTCATGAAATGACTATTTTCAGATGTGTTTTGATTAAATCCATAAGATCATGTAAAGAACCTTTTTACTACCCAAGCATTTTCTTGGAAGTATTTCATGTTGTAATTTGGTTACTTTTGCTAGGAAAAGCATTGAAAGATCAAAGTCTGAGCGATTTAGGACAGTTCATAGAAGAATTTTGTTAAAAAAAATCTTGTAGAATTGCACTCGTAGTTTAGGATTGAGTTTCCAAAACTTACACATCTGGATTGCAATTTTGTGTGAGTTTCAATTGCATTTTTGGATTTTGACTGCATTTTTAGATTGCAAATCAGATCATTCGCCATGTATCATGTCTAACAGATCAATGTTTGCACTCGGCGGCCGACCTCCGCACCCTATATGGAGTCTATTTGATTCCAATAGGTTTGCTATAGGCAATGAAAAGATCTTGAAGTTCAGATGCCTACAGTGCAATTCAACCATCACGGCCAAGGTCGATCATTTAGAAGCGCATGTGATTACATGCACAAAGTGTCTTAAATCTATGATTCGCTTGATGTACGTTGTGTCGCAAATGCCATCCAATGATGTCAAGATTTGGCTTAAATTTTCATCATCGTCAACAATTATCGATTCCTCAAAGAAGAAAGTCAAGTTGAATCAATCGTCGGTGGATGTAGAAGATGAGGGCGTGTAGCCGGTATCGCCCCATAGATCAAAAAATCTTTGTTGAGCCAATCCATGATCTTTTGTTGATCTTTTTCAATAGATGATCATGATAATTTGGATAGTATGTTTGGAAATGCAATGCATCATACGTCAACTCCATTCACTTTCTTTGAAGATGCATTATGAAAGAGATTTATTAAGGCGCTTTGACGTCGTCGACGATGTTTGGACTCCTAGTCCTTTTCAAACTATTGGCACGACTCTATTGATGTCTTTGTACGCAGATGTCATGAACAAAATATTTTGTTATATGCGGAAATATTCTTCTATTTGCTTCTTTCGGATGGTGCCACAAACGTGCAAAGCAAGCAGCTATTGAATCTAATGACATGTGTTTCTCAAAAGCTTTTTTTCTACAACATTTTGCGATGAAACTGCGCCAAGAGAATGCTCACAATCTTCTGGCCAAGTTAGTGAAGGCAAAGAAGCAATTGATGGTGACTTTAACAGCTCCAACTGCAAATGTGGAGCAAAGCCAAGATGTACAACCGCTTCTTCCTAATCCATTGACTCAAATTAAGTTTTTGTTTATTTTGGATTATCCAAGTGTAATGAATTTGCTTCGCAATAAGATGTTGCAGTTGCCAGATTTTACAGTTGCATTCGGCTGTACTCCACATGATTTGAATAGTTTCACATTGGATATTTTTAAGAAGTTTGATATTCCAAAAACGAGTGTTAAGGAGGTTGTATACTTGGTGAAAATCATTTGCAGTAGCCATCTACTCTCCTCTCTATGACACTTTGTGTAAAGAGAAACTTGGAATTGCTTATGTGCTGATTATATTCATCAAATCTTGTTGGACCACAAGGTTGTATATGTATGCTCGGCTGAACTTAATCAAGATGGTTCTTTTTTTCCTTCCGCCATATCTGTTAGTGAATTGGATATCGATATTGATGAAATTGTGAAGCAGCGGGTTCTAGATATCATCTTTTGGAAGCAATTAACAGTCATGGAAGTTCTTTTCCGGCCCATTTGTGCAACCACATGACATTTGGAATACGATGCTTCTACATTCTTCTTCATTTGGACGTGTTTTTTATTGATAAATATCCACATTGTATCTCTCTCAAAGAAAACCCGCACAGTTTTTGATCTGTAAGAGGACTATCATATTGAGGAGCATATCAAGTTGCTTCATCGACAATTTTGCATTCATGGCATTGGCTTTCTCTACAAATCCATATTATCATCAATTTTGCATGGATGTTGAAACCAAGTAAGGTCTAGGGTTGGTGGAGTTGGACAAGGATTTCATAACGGGCAATGCAGGACAGCTCTTCAACAATTTGCAAAAATTTCACTCGATCTAGTTGGTAAGCTCATCATTGACTTCTGTAAAATTCTAGCACACCACATCCGATCTATAACTCCAAC
Source organism: Marchantia polymorpha subsp. ruderalis (assembly GCA_037833965.1). Lineage (NCBI taxonomy): Eukaryota > Viridiplantae > Streptophyta > Marchantiopsida > Marchantiales > Marchantiaceae > Marchantia > Marchantia polymorpha. The sequence goes on from AP031351.1 coordinate 952,837, forward strand.
TGAAAATTATGCATCCACATTTGATTTAGATACAAATGAGCGATGAAATTAAATGTCTATCTCCTACCCTAGTCCGAATTCATCAACTTCCTACATGATCTTTTGGTGGCGAGCGGAATCACAAGACGTGCAAGCGGATGCACAGCAAAACTCAAGTAAAATTGAACAGCTCTAAAGTCAAAGCTCAGACTTCAATATGCTACAATGGTGCGGTTCTTTGTCGAGAAGAGATATCTCATAGAGACGAGGAGAAGAAATCTTCCCTCAAAAAAATTTCATCTATCACGATTCCGGTTGATGAGGCATCCAAGCTAGAGGTAGAATCATCCAAACAAGTCATGAAATATGAGGATCGATTAGAGGAGATTTCTAGAGATTAGTATAAAGAATGTGCATTCTAGACTCATAAATGAGTTCTGAAAAGTTCAATTCGAGACTATTTGGTGAAAATTATGATGGAAACGAGGCAAAAGAGTCAAAAGCAATGAGGTTTGTGGATCTGTCAAATTTGACAAAAAACTACTGTAAAATTCCGAATCGGTGAGAATCACTACACTTGAATCTTCAACTACTCTTGAATGTGTTTTTGATGAGTAAGCAATCTGTTTGCTTGAACATTCTAACACAGTTTCTACTTTTTGTGAAATTGATTTCGGTGTGAACATCACAATTTGAGTTCAGACTAACCAAAAGCTAAGTTTGCAAGAGCATTTGATAAACTCACTCAGTGTGGAGAAACTTATATAACTTAGAAACTAAAGCGGAGGTTGAATAGTGGCAAAGAGAAACAGATCTGGGCTTTTCTTCCTAATGTGGATTCGTTCATATAATATGTTATTAAAATGTCTGATTTCGGAGTCTTTCCTTGCTGGTGGATGATTTTTTACTTGCGCAAGATAAGCGGGATATATTGTCAAGATTTATGAGCAGTAAAGATCAGAATGAAAGACCGTTGTCTAATAAGGTGTTACGGTATGCTACCTTGAACTTCTTGCCGGAAGGAATAAAACTGCTATTACTTTAGTTTGGTTCATGTATTTGCTTTCCTGCAACCCTGAGGTTGTCCAAAAGTGCGACCAGGAGTTGATTGAAGTTTTTGGCGAAAGGAAGGAAGATGACGTTGGTAGAGGAATTCGTCATTTTTTGAACTTCACAAATTCTCTTACTTTCAATGCTCTTGGAAAACTCCATTAGATTCACACTGCTTTGAGCAAAACTTTATGACTGTATTCATCTCTTTACTATCTATTAGTACTGTATCCATCTATTTACATTCAATGTACTGACACTTTCATTCTATCACAAAAATGCAGAAATGCGCAGTACCCAAATTTAGAGTACTTTTCGCTATGAATAAATAGCACATGGGGATTACAAATTGTTACAAATGTCCACAAAGTATTTCACAAAAAAATGAACTTAGCCTTAAAAGCATGACTATAGTGACATATGTCACTGATATACTTTGGTATATTGACAGCCTATCATCGTAAAATACTCTCGATCATTCAAAAAATTGACGTAAAATTCATTCACAATCTTCAAAATATTCAATTTGATTTAATACAGTAAAATACAGATGGATTTTTTCAGCTCTTTATTAAACAGTATTATACTCTATGTATAATATTCAAGTTAAATATGTACACATCACTAGCTGGCATCCATCATCAATAGCAAACTTTCTTGCGAGTGACAAGATCAAAAAGATTCCAAAATACAAGACTCTTTTGAAAAATAATAAAATCAAGTATGTATAACATGTTCATTAGTCCTTTTAAGCCAGAGTTTTTGCCAACTTTCAAACAATCAAATTCCAAGATCAGAAGATTATCACAAAGAAACGAGAGATCATTTTTGGAAAATCAAGATCAATCATTCCAACATAAAGTTGACATTTTTTTCAAATGTCATGAAAGATGTTCAGGTCCAATGGTTCATTCAAGTCTGAAACCTTTGCATCTAATGCCCAACAAGAAAAAAATAGCTTGCCATTGTAATCTCATCTTTAGAATTGCTTGCTCCAACATCCAAACACTTTTTAGAGTAGAAATAGCATTTTTCCTTAAACGTGGATTAGAATACTCGATTGAGATAGGCAATATTCATTGTGTGGATGGAATTCAACGTCTAAAAATGATGTTTTCATGTATTTTCACCTCAAACATTCTAAGCATTGTGAATCTAACATTCCAAAAGAGATGGAATTCAACGTCTAAAAATAATGTTTTCATGTATTTTCACCTCAAACATTCTAGGCATTGTGAATCTAACATTCCAAAAGAGATCACATTATTTTGCATAACTAGTTAAAAACTAATTTGAATCAATGTACGTTGAACTCCATCAAACATTTGACTTTTAATAAATCCAATATCCTCAATTCTACAAGTTTGATCATTCATCATGAAAATCAAATCATTTAATATTGAGAGGTTAGAAAAGAAATCTTAAATGTAAAAGATGTGATAAGAACAAACATTATAAAGAATTCATATATAACCAGCAATCTTTGATGAATTTAATGGAACATATCTCACATCATAGTTCATCTAATAGCAAGTCATACTCCTTGGGGTCAAACTCTTATCTGGCCATACGATGGTCAGTTCCTTTTGTTTTCACAAGGTAGTCATTCTTGACTTGACCTCTTTAGCCACATTTCAATACATCATCTTCTTACTTTCTAGTAATTTATACCTAGTCTTGGATTTACTCTTGGATCCAATACGCTTGCCATCCTTGTCATTTTGAAGCTATGACCGACCTCAAATCACATCCAGTGTTGTATCGGAATAAAATTATGAAGTATATGAAAGTTTAGGAAAAAGCATTTACAACCAGGTTGTGAATGCTTGGATGAAAAGATTAATTCCTTATCGGAAAAAATATAGTGGATGAGATGAAAGTTCAGGGTAGAGCACTTACAATCAGATTGTGAATGCTTGGTTGGAAATGATTAATAGCCTATCATGATGAATCAAGACACATGATACGGATTGATTGCATGTGCACGGTAAACTCAAAAAATAAAATGTTTTTCTTTCATTTGCAATCATCTCAAACGCTCAAATCATTGTCTGCAAAGCCAAGCCACACTATGAAAAATTCCTCACTTAGTTGGACAGTGGCACGAAGAAGCAATAATCATCTAAACACAATCCAAGCATCGCTAACCAAGACTATTATATCAATTTTATGCAGAAGATACAACACACATTTCACAAGACAGTATCACACATGAGAACACAAAAATAACATGAATCTCTTGTAGGTTTTGTCCATGGAAACATACAATGTTTATTGAAAATGATCGGCGAGATTGCTAGATGCTCTAAGTGGTACAGTCTAAACCAAGAGACTTATTCTCAGCCTACAAAACCTAACTCTCAAACCCTTATGTGTAATATCACTAACATTATTGATGCAATTGAAAAAGTAAACGTTTAATTAATTTTCTATGACAAGGTAATAGATCATTTCATCCAATGATTTGGGCTAAATTGATTATGTTCAACCTATCTACAATATGAAAGTAATATGTGTCAAAGTAATTTCAAGATAGTAATATAAATCAAAGATCTATGTTTTAGAAGTAAATTGCTCAATAAACTACAAAAATTGAAAATATTTGATGAATATATAAAACTAAATAATTAGAGAAAAGGAAATGATAAGCTCATTTATTCAAATAAGCTTATCATTAAAAACAATTTCATACATAGCATTGTAAGTCTTTATTGTATCATCTAAATGCAATAAGTCTTTAAAACATCAAATGATAGAAAACATTACCAATGTAAATGTGTTCTAATTATAAAACATATTTATGAATGTGCAATATATGATAAAACCGTTGAGCTAAATTACATAAATAATGAATATGATATATTTGATACATTTATAAAAATTATTCTTTTGGACTATTTTGGAATACATTGCGGTGTTATTTAGCTTTGTATGAAGAGCACTAGTAAGATAATTATCTCTATTTATCATTTTACTTAACCATATTTTGCATGCGGCTTAATTTTGGTTAAATTTTTCTTCTAGTACTTTATATTTTAGGAGTAATCATATTGGTAATAGAGTTCACAAACCTTCATATTTGAGTAAATGGGGGGGATAGTTATGAGTTTGTTCATTTATTAATTAAGTCTAAATCTTAGACTATGTTCGATTAGACTAGTTAACTTACTCTATATAAAAGATGTGGGTAAAGTTCTCTATAAAAAAATTGTTGTTTTATTACAATCTCTTATATTAGACATAGATTCACTAGTATGAATCACATTTATTTTTCTTTAATGTCTGTTTGTGTTTTCTTGTGGAAAATCATCGACAGCAATTAGTATAACTCGGGCATGTTAGTTTTTGTAGAAATTAATGAAATTTTCGACCCTTTAAAAAAATATGTGCTATCGAAAATATTCTAAATGTTTTTTAATATGATTTGATAATTAAATATATATTATATTCGAAAAAATTCAAAAAAAATGATTATACATGAATAGTTATATTCAAGTGATATGTTATTGTATATGAAATATAGAAAAATTATAGAAGTTATTTTAAAGCTTAATTTGTTGGGAATTGACTCTATCTACAAATTTTTCTTGAATAAATATTCAACACATAAAAAATTAATTTCTCGGTGACACATTATTTCTGAATACATCTGTCAAGTCTTTCATTTTTGTGATGCTTATTACTAGCTCATGGTAGAAAAATTTTTGATTTCTATATAGATCAATTACAAAAATTTGACAAAAAAGAAGGTGGATACAATTCCCACTTAAAAAGTTTAAGACACAATAAACATATACTATATGGATAGGCATGGTATTCGTTTCAAATTTTCGAGATACATATATATTCAGATTTTTTAAACATTAATTTTCAGATCAATTTTCTTGGTAACTACAAGAAGGCCGAATTGACACAAGGTAATAGGGCTTAAGACTTAACTTTCTGCGCCAAGCCAGACTCGCTACAACACCATCATGATGATGGTTAAAAAATAGAGCTAACAATGATAAGATAACCATAATAATAATATTAATGCTAGTTCATTCTTGTACCCTTATCAACTCGAAGTGGACTAACTTTGCTTAGATGCAGGGCCATGACGACTAATGTTGAAACATGGGATTCCTAATGAGTAGAATGGATACGGCTGGATATCCATGACATTTTCGTGCAGTTTGAATGTTGTATTCAATGTATGCAAATCAACAATCAGGACAAGATTAGGCGAAGCAGTGTTAGACCGACCACGACAACCATGAAGATAGTTGTCTTGATTCGTCGCTATACTTACTTTCCGTGTGTTCTCTATTGGGTTCGCTGTAATTCCAATTTGGTCATTGTACTGTACAGATATACAGAGAAGAAAGCGTCACAGTCGTTCACAGGTTGAGCTAATTCAACAACTTGGAACCATTACCACTTTATTCAGATGGTCGGTTTGTTTACGTCAAATCCTTTGAGAACTGAATAAATATAGCGGATTGAACACATGCTTGCCGGCAGTATCCAGAAACAAAATCATGATTAGCGGATTTTCCCTCCACATATTTCCTAACCTACAATGTGCCAAAAGTACTGCCGAGTTGCTGGAAAGGATGGAGTCCACTTTAAGTTCTAACTCAAACCTACTCTGATATAACTCCCCTTGGAGTCCACCATCCTGAGTAAGCATATAATCACAGAATAACTAAAACTCACCAAACTTGGGTGGGGCCCATTTGAAGTTTGATGAGGTCCTTGATTCTATTTCTACTTTCTAGACCTAGGCCCACGACATTTTTGACGAGATGTGAATTACAATGGCACTGCTCAAGGACCGGCGATGTGCTATGAGAAATTGACCAAAGGAATATATCATGGCAAGTCCAGGAAGCTACTTCAGTTCAACCCCTTTCGTCAGTTTTTCTTTTACACTTACCATGAGACAAAGTGAGACAGCGTGACCCAAAGGCAAGCTGTAGAGTTGACGAAATTTTGTTGGGTAGTGTTTCTTGTCTTGCTGGATAAAGACCGCTTGCATGTAGTCCAAAAAGTGCTCCTTAATGTAACTTAAAAACAAAAGAATAGCTCACTTCTCCCAGGGTAATTCCACGGAAAAAAACGTTCTGTTCATACCTTTGCAAATTGAAATAGGCAGAAATGTGATTGCACAGAGACAGGAAACCAAATTTGTGATACTCGGCAATACTTGATAATCGTAGGGTCCGCAAGGGTATTGAACAGGCTGAGGAGCTCCATATCACATGGACGTGTTCCACCTTCCGAAATAGGAGGACAATCCCTCCAGTGTGACTAACAGACGACGAGTCATACAGATTCATTAAAAAAAAACTAGACACTAATCCTTGCACTGATGGCCATAAGGGGCAACTTTAACGGCCCAAAAGATTTGAATCTTTCTTTATAAACATGAAAACCACTCCGGTGCATGGCCTACCTCGGCTTCATGGGAGACATACGCGGAGAGGCCTGAACAGATAATCACCGCTGTGGTAAAACTTCTGGACCGACTCATCAGTTTATAAGAGCTAAATAGCTGTCCTGGACTCAAAAACACTCATATCATACTCATCACACTCATCATCAAAGTTGACCCAAAACAGTAACGCTGATCACGTAGTACCTTCTCGTGAAAACATGAGGTCTTTGCCGGAGTTTGATCACTTCTCTCGAGACACATTTTACGCCTCGTTTACAATTCTAACGCAGCCAACACTTTTGATTACAGTCATTGACGGCAACTAAACTCATTATTAATTCTAGTTTCCCTCTTGCATCCCTGACCAACCACGGTTCTGGCGAAGAAAGATGAAAAGGCGTATTTTTAAAACTTCAAGTCCGCAGTAATAGCCTTCAACTTTTCCACGAAAACTAAAACTGGGCACCTTTAAAAGCTTCATGCAGACAAAACTGTGAACGGTTTCAACAGAGACGACATTATAAATCTAGTCTAAGGAATCCCGACTAGTAGTCCGGGGCAGGAAGGAATGGAAAAGGAGCGTACGATATGAAGGCAATGGGAGGTCGATGCATAATAGTTTTCTGACATTTAGACGGGAAGATCAACGTATCTTTATCCTCACTGTTGAACTCTGCCTCAGAAAGATGTTCCCGTTTGAGTTCAACCGATTTAATAGATTCTACATTTAAGATAGCATTAGGTCTCCGATGAAATACCATAGCAGACATGAAAAATGGAAGATAAATAAGGCTTGATCGAAATAGACGACGAGCAGTTTCAGGATTAGGTCTGAGGTAGAACAGTGCAGCCATAGCACCTATGCCACTTGTGAGCACAAGGTTTTCCCAACCGAAGTATTCCGATGTGACACCAACTGCATAACATATGTATATGTTAATCAAATGCTTCATGTGGAAAAAATCAAAGAACGCAAAGACACATCCACATTCGGATATGAATAATTTCTGCGAACATTACAAGGTTGCTTGGAGAAACCCTAAAACTTGATACAATGACAAACTTTCAGAAATGAGCTTTTCTAGCCAAGGAGAAAGCCAAACCACAAGGGCTGCTATGCTGGCAACTCTTTTGGAATCTAGAACATTCACATATGTGGATATCCTAACGCCTTATTCGCGACCATGTCAGATAATTTGCTTTAAATGAAGCCATCACAAACAGCTGCCAAGTACTTACAATGTTGCGCAGCGAACCCCAGAGGCAACAAGTATAGACAATTTCGTAAAGCACAAGATGCTGTTCTTCGACCAGACGCATCGAGCAATGAGAGCATTTTATACCTGCAGAAAAAGATGGTTCAGATCTAACTTCTAACTAAGATAATGACGGAACGTCATTACCTGATTGAAGCGATAACAACTGTAGCCTGCAGATTGAAAGCGTCAAAGAACAAGAAGGGCTTCAGGACATACCCTCCAGCAGCGTAGTCATGCCGGCAGAAGTAAGCAAGAGCCATGAAATGAGGTATTTGCCAAAAGTAAAGGCCAGATGCAAGAACCCATCCCCCAGCATCAATTCGCCCTGCAGCTCCTGCCCAGCTGCAAAAACACGTGCGATGGTGCGAACGTGAGCGGAAGGTTCTAACTAAGCTGCACGGCTAAGGCAGGTTCCACCAAACACTGCAGGTCCAACGATTTACAAACACCGTACATTTGGGGGATTCCAAGCAACCCTACATCTCTTTCATGCCTAGATATTGACATGCGTTGTTGCTGTGCATAAAGCTTGTACATTTTAGCTACAAACTTCAAATTTCTCAACCACTTCTTCGTGTTGAAACTCCCTGAAATAAAAGATTTTGATTCTGAATGAACTCAATAATTAAAAGCATGGAAAACGTGTGCCAATTGACCACAAAACGGGAAATTTGAGAGATTGGTGGTGCAGGCATCATCAACCACCATAAGGTGACATATATGTTGTATTTACTTCCTCCTCCTCCTCAGAGACTAACATCTAGTTAAGCTTGCACTAATCCCAGAGTCTCCACGGAAATTCTGAGTTTCTGGAACTTAGAAGCACATCAAACTCTGACAATAAAGAGCAAATGAAACAAGCAAGCACATCTGTAAGCAGCAGCAACTCACCTCACAGTCGTCGTAACAGCTTCCAGAGACTAAAGAAGACATGATAACTGAACTACATACTCTATTATTGTGGGTGGTGAAACCAAAGCGTTCAACCCATTATGTGCTTTAAATGGAACCGACCAGACAAACAGGAAAACCATCTTGATTATTGAGACTATAATCAAAACTGTCAATAAGCAGGAAAAGCTGTCATACCCCATCAAAGGAGGAATAGCTCCCACAACTGCACCAACCCAGGTGTTGATGAAATGAAGTTGCTTCAGAGGTGTATAGACAAGTGCATAGAGAACAATATTTGCCGCTCCCAGTTCTGCTGTCAAAACATTAATCTGCACCACCCTTCCAGAGAAAAGCATCAAAACACATTAGTCGAGCAGCAACACAAACGTGACAAACTGTCTCTGGGAAATTGCTACAAAGCTTGTCAACGATGGACCGTCTTTCCACACTATTATCACTATGACCTAAAGTGATTATGTAGACTTGATTATTAGCAGGTTCTTTGAGAGATGAGATTTGGGTCAAAGTTCTCGAGGATATAAAAGATATATACTCACGATTACACTTCAAACTTCTTAAGGAAAGAACTAAATAGCAAAGGTCTATAGGTCTAGGTCTAGGTCTGTTCATCTATATTTCATAGATGAACAGCGGTACCTTGCTAGCCAACAATGCGACACCGGATACACCAGCAGTTACCGCGAACGCCAAGGCGTGAGGCACCCCAATTCGGCCGGCTGGCAGGGGCCTTCTCATTGTACGCTTCATTCGTGAATCATTCGAAATTTCCAAAAGCTACAGTTGAGTGACAAAAACCAGACTAAGCAGTAAGACAGCCTTATAAAAAGTTGATCGGAAGCGTGTTACACATTAGGAAACAATAACATCCTGAGCTCATACCAATCTTTGCCAGCCATAAAAATGGTTCTGCCTAGGCTGTAAGACCACAGAAATAGACTGTAGCTAGCAAGTCTATTCAAACACGAGCACATATGAGATCACCCAGTGCCGTGACATCAAGTTCACCCTGTAGTTAACAGACAACATCTTCCATTTCCACTTTAAATAGAGCGAGAAGCCTTAAGAACAATGCAAGAGAGGATCCGAACCTGATTAAACGAATTTGCAGACGCAGCACATAACATGGTTCCAAACGAAGTAAGCCCAAGACCCGTCCAATCCACAGTGTCACCACTACCCATCCAAAATCCAACAGCTGTCGATAACACCACGAACGAACTGTGTTCCAGCAAAAGGGAGCAATACAGACCATTTCTTAGATTAGAACCGTATCATCCATGATTGTTACAATACAGAGTTCAGAGTTGGCATGTAGGTGGGAGAAGCCACTGTCCGAGCTGAGGGAGAGTGGTACCCCTGCTCGCAATCGGAATGTGTTCTGAAATCTTTTTCAGCACCCGAGATATTCTACTTGGTCAGACATGGGCGAAAACCCTCCCACATCAATAAAAACCACTAAATCTCAAAAGCTTTCGAAAGGTGATACATTCCTCACGAGCGTGTAAGTAAAACAAAACAAAAAAATCCGAGATTATCACGGATCTTTTACCTGAGACGTACTTTCGAAAGCTCAAAATAACATCTCCCATAATGTCCAAGACTTTCAAGAATGCCTCTTGATCCTTTCACAGATGAAACACCCAAAGATTCTGCAGTTTGCCTTCGGACAATACTGCCCTGACTCACGACAGCGGAAGTTACGTCTCTTGAAAATCTGGAAAGGTTGCTTGCCCTCCACACATTCGATCTCGTAACAGCTTCTGGGGCACGAAACGCCCCAACAAACCCCCTTCGAAAAAATATAACTGATGCTTGGCGGTTCTTCGAATAGATACCGACTGAGCTGTTCCGCGTCCTCGCAGCCAAGCGAGCCCCATTGTGGCAAGAGATTCCAAGAGAATCCCCCGCACGATGACCGGCATCAACCTCAAATCTCAGAGGCTGCGATCTACACTCCTTGGAGCTTTGCTTCAAAAATTCCACCACCTGGCCATAAACTCTGCCTCTGCCCCCGCTTCCCATGTATGAGACGAAGAAGCGTCAATCCAAACCTGCTGTTATAAAATCACTCATCTCACGAACAAGCAATCGGCACAGCCAAACCGAAGTCAGACACAAACAATGATCTTCTCCGCTGCTGTCCCGTCGCGTTCAGAGCGTCAAACCACTGCTGTTCATGAGCAGCCCAATTTCGTAATCACCATGGTCATGTTGCTCGATTGAGCCCCATGAGTGGAGAAGGGCTCGATGCAAGGTCTCTCTCCCTCTCTCTCCTTCCACTGCATTCACTCCTTCCCGTGAGTCGACGACATGTCACGTCAGCCAGCAGCGGCATCGCACCGCTGTAGTAGGTGCACTCCCCGCGCCCAGTTGTAGCCGCCGAGGCCTAAACGCGTCGCTAACTTTGTGCTGGAGCGCTTGACTTTAGACAATCAGCTCCAGGTTTTATCAAACGCTGCACCCTTCACTCTCACTCATTTATTTATTTTCGTACACCGAATTAGTGCCACCTTATTTTCATTATAATGTTCTGTATAATCAATTACTTAGTGCCCCCTCAAAATTTTTGTAGACAAAATAGTGCTCCCCTGACGGCTTTATCTTGCAGTTCTGCGTCTTAGTTTCAATCCGTTTCATTTCAACTCCTAAGAAAAGTTGACGTATATGGCCTTTAACTTCACTCGGGTGTTGGGGGACGTAATTTCATAGAGCATAATAGGAAATATATGTTTGTTTCCTAAGAATGAAGCGGACATAAAGCTACTTTGTATGCCTTTGCAAGTGATAGAACCGTACAAAAGTTACACTATTAACATCTTTAGCTTTAGAAGGCGCTCGTTTATTTCTCGCGCTTGATTTGGTTTAATTCTTATTTGTTCTTGAGTCAAGTTCTGCTTCACTGACCAGGAAGTATGAATTTCTCATCAAATTTGGGAGCCGATTCTCCCACATCTCACAATTAACATCTACACACTGCGTTGTTTTAAAGTGAATGTGCAATGATAGACATGAATCGTATTGTGGAAATTTAATTAAGTCTCACCTTGGATATGGACTAAATCAGTATGAAGAGATGCTTATCGCTTGAAGTTCACCTATGTCACACACAATCTACAAACTTTCCAGCCTAATGAAAAGGGGTAGGTGAAACCAAGGTAAAATGAAAGCTTGAGAACACATTTCTGCAAATTGCTTCCATCTTCATTGCGATCTACTTTGTGTTAAGTTATCGATGACTTTGAATTGTTGGAAATTCATGAAGCAGGAGAACTTGGAGTTGCTTGTGGCTTGAGTCATGGCTTGTAAGTAGATTGCATACAGAATTTCATCAGCAGTACGTAGATTGAATTTATCCAATTTGATTTTAGTACGCTTTCTGATGGATGAACGTGGCACCCTCTTTTGGAAGTAATCTAGTTGACACCTAATCTCTTTCCTCTTTGTACCCCGATTGTCAAGAAGAGTTAGAGAAAGATTATGGAAAAGAGTAATTATCTCTCACATCAATGAGTCCCTCTGCTTTCTTAGAAAACCAATTTGAAAGTTCCACAACCCACTATACTTAGAGTTAGTGAAAGATGTTGGAACAAATATAATTACTTCCTGTAGGTAGATAATTACTAGTAATCATCTATGTTGAGATTAAATAGAGGTAGAAGACTTGTTCAATGTAATGTTGCATACAAAGAATGAATGGCATGAGATATGAACTTATTCGAGAGATTTTTATTTATAATATATAATGCACAATCCAAAATGATTTCAAAATCCACGATATTTGCCCTAATATTGCAACGGTCATTATGATTCAACCTTTGTTGCTTTTCTTTAAGTAACTTTGTTAACACATCGGCCACCATGTCTTCATATCCCACTATCTCAAGTTTATATCGTCACTCTCCGTCATTATGGTTCAACCTTTGTTGCTTTTCTTTAAGTAACTCTGTTAACACATCGGCCACCATATCTTTATATCTCAATATCTCAAGTTTATATCGTCACTCTCCAATCTTGTTCAAGCTTGGACTCAGATCCATATTAAGTTGTACACGCTAACTCATATAAATCCTCCAAAGTAGAAAAATAAGTATTATTTTAAAGGAGGAAGATAATTGCTAAATCTAGTGTATGATACAAAATATGAATAGTGTTGACACATCGACATCATGTCGTCGACATTGGGTTCCACTTTCCTCTCTTTTCTCAATCTACCTCAACACTAATCACATGTGCAATATGAGAATACATTTATCTCCCTTTTTCTCAATCTACCTCAACACTATTCACATGTGCAATATGATGTGTGGATTATCTGATGATATATATGAATAAGTGGGAATCTGATGATAATGTGTTCTGTTCTTGGACAGAACACTGAAGTTAGAGTTTACCTTAGTGTTCCTTGCTTCTAGTTAGGACTCTATATATTGCAAATCCTTCAAGCTAAATATTCACGTCCGACAGTGAACCTTGTCATCTATCATTCCGTCCTATACATGCCAGCTCGGGATGGTGATAGCAACACAGCTGACATAAATTCGGGTTTAGCCAAAGGTTCAAGAGTAAGGAGTGCTACAAAGAGAATTCTGAGCTCAGAAACACTGCTGGAATTGACCTGCCCGTTTGGTCTGAGCTCAGCAGGCTATGGCAACTGCAAAGACATATACAGGTGTAGGAGGAGAGACATCATCTGCCAGTGATCCATGAAGCAAAGTATTTGAAAATTCAAACAAAGAAACAAACCTTTTGACTTAACGGTGACCTGCTCATAAACACGACGAGCAAATTATCGGCTTTTATTCCGATCGAAAAAAAATTCGGGACGCCTGGTACTGAAACACCCTCGTATGCTAACGCCGTGACTCATTACGATATGGCTGCTCCCAATAGTTGGGTGCCTCGAAGTCACCTGAGGTACAAAATCACTATAGCAGTATTAAATTACTTCCTAGAACTGCAATCAGAAGAGTGTAAAGCTCACTCCATCAACTTGAAATCAACCACCTATTCGTGTTGGAATACCTTCAATATTGAGAATACAAGAGTCAAGAAGAAAGACGTTATAGAAATAAGTGATAAAGCATCTGCCTAGGTCATACTTTAAAAATTTTCAGCAATTTATTCCCGTGGGCTAAGCAAAAGAACTGGACAGTAAAATCTATAAAGGTGGAACAAAGTCGAGAAGTCTTTTCCCAATGCGCTTCAAAATAAGTGAAACTACTAGCTTTCTGCCCACTGGCATTCCGATAGTTTATTTGATGATCGTGAATTTAGCTTTCCAATTTAGCTTTCTAATAACTACATCACTCCTTGCCACGATTTTCATAACAGCGGATATCAACAATCCCTGACATAACATGATCAAGAGGTCCTCTTACATGAACACGGAGTCCTCAGCCAACTTCTTTGGAAGCGACCTTCTTCCACTTCTTCTGTGTTTTTTTTAATTTTGTTAACCCAGGAGCTGTGACCTTAGCATTTCCGAGCATGCATGCCACCAATTCTGGATCAGTCACGGCCTTCATTAGCTCCTTCTCGCGCACAGTCGTCTCCGGCATGTGACTGAAGACATCTAAAGCAACCTTTGCAGCTGCATTGTGATCCAGGCCATCCCCACGCATTTTGGCAAAGATAAGTTTCGAATTTAGCGCTTCAAACTCTAGCTCAAAGTCGAGGCCATACACTAATTAGGATTAGTTTAAAAATAAAGACTTAAAGCACACAATTTGACGAGAAATAAACAGATAGACTCAGTTACTAATAAGAGTTGAGCGTCGCACCTTTTCCCTTCTTAGCTGGTCCTGGAGTAAGCTTGACACGATACTTGAAAGCTTGTAGAGCACTGTAAGGTCCACACATGGGCACAGAGTAGAGCAGCACATCACTTGAATGTGGTATCCCCGTCAAAGAATCTAACTCTATGAGCTTCTCCTTATCATCATCTCCTAATTCCACGACATTTTCTTCTGCCATTATGGCCGCGATCTCCTCCTTGGCAGCCTTCGAGTATGCCCTTCTACTCAAACCATCCTTGGGTTTCTCCGCTTCGTTTCGAACGATTGGTTGCATAATGCCCTCCCTTGCATCGTCATCAGTAGATGCTTTCTGGATTCTCTCCGTGGCCAAGTTCTGGCTATCCCCAACATATGTGGGTCGTTCATCCTTCGCACTCAGACTAGCTGTCTCATATGGACAATCACGAACTATGTGACCAGTCTTCTTACATTTATAACAAACTTTTTCTTTCAACCCTGCGTCTGTCCAAATCCGAACGAAATTCAGCTTGTAAATTGCAACGCTATTTTAAGACAACGGCTAAAATTCTCAAAAGTTTATCCCGAATAACTTAAAAGTTCCAGTATGTTCTTGAATTTGCTCAGCCAGTTCCTTCTATGATGTGAACCTCATGACCAGGAAAGCATTGAATTGAAATTTCGTCCTGATAGTTACACATAATTTAGCAAGACCAAATGAATTTTACTACTGACGAAAGCTTAACACATGAAAGCAGCGGCAAGCCATCCCACTTCCATAAAGTCTAGGTGATTTCCAAATGTATCGTTTCATTACAGATCACTCGAACACCAGGATTAGACAGAAATTTACCTTGTTCATAAGAATGACTCTCGTTAAGAAAAATACCTTGTTCATTGGAAGTCGTTTTACTGCTGGTACTAGCTTTTCCATTCACTCCTAAAGCTTTAGGTTGTTTGCTCTCCTTCCGTCCAGCAGACTGTTTCAATACAACATCCAAATAGTTTCACCACAAGAGGAGCAGGCGGATAAAGGTTAAGTCAATAGTTATCACTCGGGTCTCGTTTTGAAAAACTGGCATCAGGGTCCGACTAGTGTGAGATCTAGGCACTTACAGCGAGGAGAGACATTCGAAGCTGCCGCTCTTCTTCATCCTGTTCGGCATATTTCTCTTTGATCTTCTTCAACTTTCCTTTCCTTCCGCGACTAGGTTTACTTCCGCCTGGACTTGAATCCGGCCCTCCTTCTACAGTTCCCAAAGCTGATAACTCGTCTGATATGTCCAAATTATCGAGCCTCTCTTGACCTTCAACAGTCGCAAGTTCTTCATCTCCAGCGACACCATTTCTTTCATCATCTTTTCCATGCTTGCTTCCTTTCTTTAATTTTCGCCTCTCTGCTCTAGATACATACGGCTTCTCTCGCTGAACAGCCTTGGACATTTTCACATTTCCAGGAGCACTATCCACATTCCTGTCCGCATCAGTGGTGACGTTGACTAGTTCGAGCCCGTACTTGTTTGATGTCACCTTATGAGCTGACCGAAGCTCAAAAGCTTTATCTAATAGAGCATCAAACCCAGAATCATCACCTCCTTCAGAGATGTTTGTCCCATGTACAGCTGTCATTAATTCACTGCCCATTCCATCTGAACGATCACTGCCTGAACGTGACTTCTCCTGAAAGCCTTCGTCGTCATTGTCCGATGTATCTGCTCTGACTTCCTGATCCTGATCCTCACTTGGAACCTCAATGTTTTCCTCGTCGTCATCATTGTTTCTGTTCGATGATTTCCCCACTTCTGGGTGACCAGCTTCAACGAAAGCAGCTCTTTCACTTTCTTCCCCCTCCCCATCACCCCTGATACGCCGCTCGTTGAGGTGAGCGGCAATACAACTCTCATCCAAGCGAAATAGAAGCCCATAACCCATCACCAGAGGGTTAGGGGCCAAGAAGTTTTTCTTGCCCCTTACCATGAAACTCCCAACCGTCAGATACTCGCCCGTTGGAGCTGTCTTACTTACTTGGTGTGGGTGAACCCACCAGGCACTAGTCACAATTTTTGAATCCCACGCTTGACTTCGACAAACCTGTTGAATCAAGAAATTGGAACTAATAAAGAAGTAGGAACATGCAAGAACTAGTACTTGTATAAGAAGCAAAAGCACGTTCTAACCTGAGACATGAGCCTACTATAGTAGAACAACATTTGCAGCTTGAACTCACGGTGAACGACCCCGCTTGGTTTATAGTGAAGGGCGGTATGGGTCTTGTAGGATCGTTGTTTTTTATTACTGTGCTGGACGCTCCATGGAGATCTGCATGCACATACCTTTGCACAGACAGTCAAGGCAAGCTGAGATGAGCTTGTTGGCTTGTAAAATCTTTAATTCCTATATGACCGTGCTATTAGTTTTGCTTACCTTACCAATCTACGCGAGCACAACCAACACTCAATCAGCAGAGTGTGCACGTTCTGTGCACTCTGGAGGCTTCACATTACGTGTAATACAGTTAAGATCCGCACACCTCCCTGGGATATCACTCATACGTATGCTGGTTGACATAAATACAGCCACCGCATGCAATCAAAGATACTTGACTTACGAAGTTACATTGGTAGACGACAATCCCGGAATCAAAATGTGGAACGTAGTAGGTTTCGTTTCAAAACTCACAAATCTCCTTTCTTCATATAGCGCTTTACAACCAGCTCATTTTGCTGCGCATCACGACCACTGATGACCAAGTAGTTCTCACTGCTGATGAACCAGTTGAATTTCTCAAACCAGTGCATCTTACGAATATGCGTGATTGCAGCCACGGTCTTTGCCTGAAAGGTTCTTCAATCAGCAACCTTTCTCAGAGTGGGTAACTCTAGCTCTGAACTTGCAAGTAGTATGTCCAAAAGTACCAGCGGACAGTCGTCTAAATGACATCTCTCCTGCATGAACTCTACAGAGAAAGTACTAAAATATTGTATGTCGTAAGTATGTTCGACACTGCCTGAAGACCACTTAACACAATGTTTGACTGAACATGACGGAGAAAAAAAACGGGAAGAGAGAGTGAGGCAACTGAGAGAAGGAAAGAACACATTCAAGTGGAGTTATCTTCTCAAAAAGCCTTGATTTCAGCCGATTGAATCCGAAAAGTGAGGAGAAGACCCAGTTGACTAGTTGCTAGGACGAAAATGAATACGAAAATGGAAAACCAGATTTACAGAATGAATCATGCAAGGTAAGAATTTGCATCAATCCTAGTCGGAGATAATGAAAAAGTGCGAAAGGGTGGTCCCCATCGTCCAAGGAAGTATGCGGTGGAAGTGAGTATGCTCACATGCGGGAAAGGGGGACACAAAACGGAAACCGATAGAACCCACGGTGTATATATGCTATAAGCAATGACACCCTTGCTACTTGACAGCCAGAAACAAGAAGAATTGATTAAGTATAACTTGGAACTATATATCAGACTGTATCAAAATGTTTATCTAGTAATTTTCAAAATACCTGCGCAAGTTGCTGCTGAGTTTTTTTCTCTGCGGCTTTAAACGCTTTTTCATGAGCAGCTAGAGTCTTTTCCTGCTTTGTAGCATGCTTCTTCTTCATTTCAAACCATCGCCTAGCATTAGCATGTGCAGAAAGTGACAAGTCCACTTCCACCTACAGACTCCATAGACAACAATGATAGAGTTAGTAACATAGACTCAAAATTCGTGTTCGAAAAAAAATGCTGAACTTCATACCCGAACTTCACAAATAATGGGAATTGTAAAATAGTTCTAAAGCCCATATAAAAGTAAAAATGTGATTCGGAGGCCGTGCATGAGATAATGACTAACCACGACCTGTGAAAATATTAGAGAGCGGCATCTAACGGACAAACTGAAGACGCAAAGCTTGACCACAGTGACTCACAAACATTGAAACGTCCCACTTTCAACAAACATGTCGTGAAAATAGGCACTGGCAAGAAGCTTCTTGGAAAATGGAGAAAGCACATACCTTGTCCACAGGTCGTGTTTTCTCTTCCTCATCCATATCATCTAGATTATTACTTAGAAGCAGAGTAATCTGATTCGTTTCCAGTTGCAAACTATGGATAACACCAGCAACTGGATTTCCTGCCTTTTTCTCCTCCTTTATCATTCGACCAAGATCTTTCCAATCCATGCCACTAGCAAGTGCAGTACGAACGGCTAAAATTGCTGCATCTACATCATCGAGGTTATACTCGATCAGTTCTGCCATGTGCACGGATTGGTCCACTTCGCGCTTCAACGCTTTGACCCGATTTGTCTGCATTCAGGATGTCTTTATTTAGTGATAAGACTCCAAAGTTTTTAGGTACATTGTACACACGCACATTGTCGAGACAATTGAGCATAAACCAGTCCAAATGTTTTAAAGGCAACTGTGAACGGACAGCTCCTGAGGATCTATGTCTAGTGTAAATAACTTCAATGTACAATGTATCAAATCAAAGAACAGATGTACACAAGGAGTTTGCCGCATAATTGCTCAAATTATCACAAGTATGCAAGAAATTGTCATTATGCTTGTGGTTGCCTCGCGTGGTAAAGCACTTGTTATCAGGCGTCACCAAGACGACGGAGGAGATGATCGACAACCTGATCGGCTCGAATTTTGTCCAGCTTCGTGAGCGCAGATTCTTCTTGTGTTCTTCTTTGTTGATCTGCACGTTGTCCTTCTACCTTACTATAATACTCATCCATGGCGGCATCAAAAGTGGCCAACTTCATGGACTCTCGGTCTTTCATTTGTTTCAGGTCCAGCGGAGAGAACTCGTCGTAAACCTGCAAATGAAGTTAATATCAGTATGAGAAATACAGACAAAGACTCTTACAGTGTCAACTACGCTTGTCTATGGTTGACATTCAAGTCCAGGCAAAAACACTTTATTTTAATTTATCTTGATGCAACTCTGGGAACATATCATTAGCCATCTTCAGGTATTAACATTGATGGAAACGAAAAACTGATATAAAGAAGCTACAAATCCAATCTCAATGATTCCTTCCGCTTTTCAACAAAATTTTCACCGCATATAAAGAAGAGTCTGACCCTGTCAAATTCTTCTTTGACATCGCTCGCTGCTGACTTCGCCTTCCCCATACCTACTTTCTGCATGTAAATGTATCCTTCGGGAACAATGTCCCCGCTCACAACAGCCTCCAACCAGTCCTCGAATCTTTTGATTGCAGCGGCTAAGGCTTCGAACTCATCTCGGCTGAGAATTGAAGAATTCATTTTGAGTCCGGGTTGCAATCCCGCACTCAAAATGATATGTTCACTCAGACTTGGTCCATAACCCAAGCCTTCCACCAGTAAAAATTTAAGAGTCGGTAGTCCCGCCCCTTTCTTTCCATTCCCACTGACCTCCTGGCTAGCAGACTTCGACCCTTTACCTTCCGGCTTCCACTTCGTCTTCTTAGCGTCTTCATTAACACTACCAGTGTGCACCTCCTTTGATGCTGCTTGTTGTTCCTCTACAGCTTCATCAGCTTTCAGTCGTGTCTGCTCTTTCAAAAGAGTGCTAATCGCCTCTTTTTTCGTTCTCTCGAACAATCGACAGGAATTGATAGGATATTGATGATGAGCCATCATCAGAAGACCTTTTTCATCATCTCTGCTCCAAAGTAACCAATAATGCGGCGGCAACAAGTAGCGTATGCGCTAAATAAGAATAGAGTCGGAAGAATTGAGATGTATAACAACAACTCTACTTAGTGTAGGAAACAAGCATATTCATGCGGTATAAAGTGTTCGAACCAAGATTGCTTCACGATCTTGCAAGCCAAAGGTGGTGATAACATAGATAGTTGAGTGAATAAAAATAATCCATCTGAGCTTTTAACTGTCTACCAAACCCACAAGATTGTAGAGTTGAACAAAAATGGCGAATGATCATATCACAGTATGCACCTAGAACTCAAACCACAACGTAAGATAAGATCCCAGGATTCTGTGAAAGGCAACTCTTCGAGTACACAGATATTGTGTCTGTTGATGTGCTCATCACCATGCACATCGAAGCAAACGACTTTGAAACAACATGACCGTAGCAAGGTTTGAAGTGCTAAACGGAAAGACTATGTTTCATCAGAGATGCATCATGGTGTCGCAATAGCAAGTTTTTTGCCCCAACCCCTCCTAACAAGTTACTGTCGTAATGAAGATTAGTCAGGCCATCGGGGCAAACTGATGAGAAGCTCTATGTATATCTTCGTATTCCTCCTTTTACCATCCTTAACATCCGAACTTATCATGGACAGGTTGGCATCCACGACAAAGCGACGAAGGACTCGGAACGCCGAATTGATTTGGGTTCTATTCAGAACATAAATGTTATGTACAAAAAGCAAGGCTAAGTTTCTAAAGTTAGTGTTACTTCAGGACAGGATCCAGTGCTTCAGCTTGAATAGTAGAATCAAAGTCATCTGGGCGAATACTCTTGCAGACAATGTGCTTCAGCATATTTTGGATGTTATTGGTTTGTGCAATTGGCAGCACACTTAAGATCTCAGGAAGTCCAAATTCCAATTGGACGTGAGGACATTTGGTCATTAATAGAATGGATTCCTTGCACACAGCCTCTTGGTTCAAACAATCGTATGCAGCTAATGACCGTTGAAAGACTTGATTCAAGAGAAAACTTCATTGCAGAATAAAGGCTTTCCAGCCACTTGTCGACAAAAGTACGACGTAAAAGCTTGAGTTATTCTATAAGAGTATGTACGATGCTTCAAGTCGCTTGTAAGTTCGAAGCAGCATATGATAATATATTTTCATAAATTAGAATCCTCACAATATCTCGCTCAAACGGTCATAGTCGGAGAAGCTTGATTTACGGAGACGAGCATAAGATTTCATAAGGAAATCTATAACTGCTAGGCAGAAAAGTTGGCATATCGAGCACCGCACGTGAGATGCGTATGCAAGTTTCTCATGGGTGATAAACAGGTATCTGTATTGGTCTATACTTTTGATTAACTACCCGCAATTATTCAGCACCGTCTAATGCCTTGTATTAAGCGCACCTACTGCTACTTGATAGTACTGAATAATATTAACCATCAATAAACATTATTCATATCCTAAAAAACCACCACAATCATGGAATTCATGTTATCATTCAAACTAATATTTACTAGCTAAAAATCCAATCCCGTCAAAAGTATCCACAGTAAATGTTTCCTGGAACAAAAAATTGTCATAGTAAACTTAAAAAACTGAAAAGTATTTACATTGACAATTGAGATAGTTGAACATGCCAGGATGGAGGACGGCTTTCAAACCTGTGAGTACGCAGCAACGTAATAACATTATGATGGGAATCTGTCAAAAGCAAATTTCCCTGCGAATACAGCTCCAAGATAATATGAAATGCTCCTTCTCCGAGCCCAAATTGAAAATCTACTACCTGCAAGGGGAGATTCGTAGTGGTTAAGAAACGCCCGTGTAAGTCCAGGTGTAGCCAGGTTTGGCTTCCTTGCAACTGATAGCATGGCTAAACTGACTGCAAAATACACCAGGGACGGATATTCAAAAGTCGATGCAGAACGGATTAGTCAACGGACCGTGCTACGACAAGCTTGAATGACAACAAGATGCTTGATATCCCCTAACACACAGAGCCCAGATACTACTGAGACGGGTAACTACAAGTTGAGAGGACCGTATGCAAACAGTCACAGACTTACTCTAAAGCTGACACAGAAGAAATCCAGAAATAAAAGGTACCATCAACAACATGGAACAGAGATGAAAGAGACAAGGCAGAAGGTCATTTCAAAACATACTCGATCTATCCCAAGTTGACGAACATCCTCTAATCTCCGCGTTCTCAAATGCTTTCTGAGCTTCAAGGTAAAACCCGAAGGGGTGGAACTCTTATCCCTGACAAGAGTGCAACGAGTATTTTAGATTTTATACTATCCTCTAACCCTTGATAAATGACAGCGATACGATGATCAGCGAATAAGTACACTTTGAAACGGAATGATAGACCCAAGATTGCTCTTGCGGCCTCAAACCCACAGATTAAAATGAAAGAAGCAGTGAAGTAGATTGATCTACTGAACATGAGGCCATGCTGTACCTGCACAACCGAAAGGTTAGTACCACTAATACAAGAATAACGTAGACAAATTAAAGACAGGACAAGGTAAAAATGCAGTGCACGAACAATGGCGTAAGATGAAGCGCCCAATAGCATGTGAAAATACAACGAATTGACCACGTATAAACAAGGAGACACTTTATACTTCCTGCAGGAGTCCCCGTCCAGTTGTCCAGTGAGGACTAATAGGAAGATTAAACCTAAGAAGAATAAAATGCCCTAGGTAAAATCCGTGACTTCATCACAGCCCATAAAATGGAAAAGCAGTCGGGTAAAAGAGCTAGTACAGCTCGTCACGACTTTGTTTCCTAATCTAGAGCAGTCAGGTCTAACTCGAAACTGAGCTCAATAAAAGAGTGGATTCCGTAGTAAAATGTTTGTTCAAGCTTCCTTACCACTCACACCAAGAGGTCTTAATGAACAAACTGTGAACTGTACTGATAATTCGAGATGATGTACACAGCTGCTCGAATTGTATCGTGTCTTCATTACGATATATCGTGATATATCTTCATTACAATAAAGTTTACTCGGAATGAAGAAACTCATAAGACATGAAGTTACTCACGACATACGATGAATCCAGCTGGGAGTAGGGTACATATGTTAACATGTTTCTGTGGTTCGAATGTAGTCAAAAAAATCATAGTACAAGAATGATATTGACCTTAATGCAAACTTAAAGTCGTATCGTTGATGGAAGTTTAACTGCCTTTAAAAGTCACACTAATCGCTGGAGTCGTCGTTCTTTCCAGAGTATTTCTAGAGCAGCCAGGTCAAGATATGAAATACTCTCGAAAGTTTACAAAGACGCAAGTAGGACAAATGCAACCTCCTGAAATTTTAATTTAAATCCATAAGACTGGACATGATGAGCACAGAAAAATAACAAGAATGCCAACTGCACTTCACGGTTATGACCGCCATCCATGATGGCACATGGCGACTTTGACATTCATTTATCCTCTCGAAAACTTGACAGGAAATGTTTCCTATATCATCCACACTGACGTCTACCATCAAGTACCATCATAGCATAACCACATCGGAAAACCTACCGACTGAATTCAGTCGTGTGCAGTCGAACACCGCTCTCAAGTAGCACCAGAGCTCTTTCACTCTCTCCAGATTCGGCAACACCACTGCTTTTCGCGAATTTGATCACATACGTCTGCGTATTCGAATGACAAAGAAAGGTGAAATGAGTGCGACCTCTTCATTCAAGTTCTAAATTTCGTAAAAGCTTCAAGCTTCTCTCTTCCCTTCTAAATGAAATGAAGAGTACCCCACATTGTACATTTCTAACCATATTCAAACATACCAGTAGATTGGGATAGGGAAAAAATTGGTACATTTTCTTGATAGTTTCAGAAAAAATTTCCAGCCAATAAAAAATCACCAGTTTTGATCATATATCTCATGCTTAACATATGTATGGAGACAATGCCATTGTGAGGAAAACGTGATAAGAGATGTGCAATCACATCCTCAGCTATATTCACAAGATAATCCAAAAGCATGAACCATCAAAACCATGTACACTGCTTTTTCAACTAATTATCAAAAAATCTTTTCAGCATGCAGTGCACAACGCTGCATGTAGCACATTGTGCACTGCACTTGGTTAAACCAATTTCAATTCACAGTTACCGTGAAATTTTGCTGCTGTAAAGCACATTCTGCATGCACTGCACAATCGATGCTGAAGCAAAAGTTACGGTGAATCAAGTTCCATGTCCACTTTGGTTGTTATATTATCATCAGTCTAAAAATAAGATCAAGTACGCAACAAGCTCATATTTTGCTAGCTTCAAAGAGATCCTTGTAGACAGAAAGACTAAGAACATGTTTGGGGGGCAAGAAACTTGCAGACAAGGATCAACACTCAAATGCTTTTTGTCACAAACAAATGCTTACAGATGATGGCTAATTTGTGGAGGTTTCTCCATCAAGTTCAATTATGAAAAATATGTTTTAGTCCCTACAAGACGTGGTTACAATCAACATGCAAGCCATGAGCAATCAAAGTTTAGTATAGCGCATTCTGAAACGTTCAGGGTAAACAAAATAAACAAATTCGACAATTGTGATCGACGTTGATTGCGTTTGTTCTTACATCCGTAAAGAAGGTGCCTTCTTTTATGTAATGGTTGCAGTGAATAATCTAAAGTACTTGCCCCACCAATATTCAAGAAAGCAAGGAAAGTTACTACATTCCAAAAAGCCCCCAAAAACAGATAAAACTTAACGTTGAGCTGATTTTTAATGATGAGGAGGTGGAATTCAAAATCTAGCTCACAAACAAACTGAACCGAAAAGATCACAGAGAGAACGACAACATTGAGACCAAAGTAGTGGTAATTTTCCATGGATGCCTGCGATGCGTAGTCACAGCCTGAAAAAGGAGATCATATGAGTAGAAAAGTCTCACTAACCTTCGGAGAGAGGTCGTAGATATTGGCACAGCGCATGCCAATCAGTCTTCGTAAACAGCGCACCTCTGCAGCCACATCTGCTGTGGTCATCCGCACCTTCACCATCTCGACAGACTCAGACCTTCTGTTCCCCGGCAATAATCGTTCCTCACAAAACCTCAATGAGGGATTCTACTTCCTGAGCTCAGAAACCTCTCGCTGAGGCTAGGCCCTCCACCTGAGGTAATATACATCAATCGGATTTGTCGAATAAGTGCTCGCACACCCCATTGCAGTGGACTAAGGACCAATTCAGTAGTTTCTTGCTCTTGATGACCCAATTAAGATATCGATCCTAAACCCTCACTTCCAGATTCATAAAACGAGAGGGGATGGGCCAGAAGCCTGGGTTCAACGACAGTTATTATACCGGGTGTACGCACCAGGCACACGGACTGATCAGACCCTGTAATCGCTTAGAGGACATTCCCAATTTCGCAGACGCTAGTCACAGCCAAGGCTCATGCACTATCCGGTAAAACGCTTCGTTTTGGTGTTTTTTTTTGTACTCATTGTGTTCCACGATAATCGACCGCTAATCATATGAATATTGATCCAACTTATAATGCATGCCATGCCTCGCTTTTGTAATGCATCAGAACTACTTAAGGGAAGGCACTGAGCCAGACTGCTGTGTTTAAACATAGAAGCCACGACTGTACTTATCGCTTTTACAGCTAAGCTCTTAAACTGATTCGTATTGCCGGAGTAGCCTAACTTCTTCATTATCAACGCGTTGTCCTCTGTATACAAACTTTCACAACGTGAACGATAAGAATGATAAGGGGTTGCATTTCTCAATGTATCTAATGGGATGTCAAATGATATTAACTAACAACTCGCTTACATTTCACCACGGTTAGCACTCGTTGTGTTTTTTCCACAACTAAGTACTAAGCAGTGAATGGTATAATACCGATAATATTCTCTGTGTAGATTTAAATTAAATTCAACAAGTACACGGCTATTGAAAAAAACTCGTAGAAGAGAGTGATCATATTGAATAAAGTGTTACATTTAAGCCTAGGTGACAATATAGTTTTGGTTTTTGGATTTAAATATCTTAAACACATTATGTTATAGGATTAATAATTATTTAAAAATATTTATAATAAGATTCTATTTTATAATTATTCTCAAATAATAAAAATATGAATTTGATAATTCAAAAATGTAATCGTACAGAAAATTAACTTATCAAATAAATTCTCATGAAATATTATGATCTTAATTTTTATTTAATACTTAAAAAGTGACATAAAATTCATCAATACAGATCATTTCGAAATTGTATTTGAACTAAGGAATTAAATCTTCTAAATAGAAATATTATATGCCACATTGATCATAAACCTAAAACAATCAAGGTCATTATGACGTTATAATTTTTTAGATTTCATCTCTAATTAGAAAAAATTAGATAGAAATTTTGATTTTCAGTTGAATGACTAATGAAGTTTACATTCAAATTAAAACTGATAGAGAATTAAATTTTTAGAAGATTTATGATATAGCTTGATGTAAATAAGGAAAAAAATTTAATAATTTGGACTATCAAATATCAAATTAAATTGAAGCTATGGTTTTAATATGTATAAATATATAGATTCGATTGTTCCAAAATAGATCCAATTTTGAGTCAGAAGGACAAGGAACGTTGTTAGAATTAGAACTCATATTAAATCAAAAAATTCTCTTTATTATTCCAGCTTCTACTTGCATTCATAATGTTGTGTTTGTTCGTTATGTCTTGTGTCTTATAATCCATGTCTTCTAAGTATACTTTCGAAACAGCTTTCAATCTATGTTGAATCAACATAAAATTTACAAATCCAACATCTAAAATCTGGAGCTCTCAGGTTCAGATTTTAGATGCAGGATTTGTGAAAAATATCGATCGAATGTGTTTCTGCGCGTCTACGAAGATTAGTGGTTTCGAAATACCGTCCTTATGAATTGTAGAAAGCAATAGTCACATCCGTTCACGTTATCTATGGTCTAGGATTCTCAGATCGAAAGACTACGGTTGTTGATCCATGTGCTACTTGCACCTCTTAGCTCCGATACCCTTTCATGGGAAGCTTTGATCTAGGGATTTGATTTTAGGGATTCCTTTATCCTATATTGGTAATTGTGTCATTTTTCCCTTTCAATCGTATGCATCATGTGCAACAGTATTTCACGCGTATTTCTGTATATAGAGTTTGGCTAGTTTTGTTATCTGTTGTACTTGTTTCATCCTCGCTTGGTTAGTCCTAAACTCCATTACACATAGGGTGATAGTCTTGTCTTGCTTGCAGAGACCGTCATGATATCCTGTTTTCGGCGTGGATCAAAAAATAAGGGGCAATGTGTGAGAACCAGCTTCTTCACGTCATTCTTAAATAGATCCGCAGAATATTTTGGTGTGTCCATATTATGTTCAGGGAAAAAGGCAGAAGGAGAGACAGCGTGTGTTTTGCAAGCAGCTAAAGCGTTCCATAGTCTTCGTGGGAATAAATCGCATCACAGAAGGGTATCTGAGGTGGATTTCACCAAAACCTACAAGCTCGGAAAAACTCTTGGAGTTGGAGGTAAAAAAATTATTCAATCGCAGTGACAATCATCAAATCAACTGTACGTCATTCAAGAATAAATTTCTATATTATTTTGCGCACCAATGTATTTGATTTTCTAAAACATAAGCTTATACTACATCGGCGCAGAAAAACCAACGAGATTTTAGTGACAGGATGAGACCCCTTTTTTCACTTTGCATATTCATTGACGATAGAGTTATATGCTCCATTCTTAAACAGGTCACTGATTTTCAATTTGAATTTTTTGGGCAGGTTTTTCAGTCGTAAAAACAGGAACCAACATATTAACCGGCGAACCTGTCGCAATAAAGATCATTGATAGGTCAAAATATGGACCAAAAGATGGAAGTCTTGAACGAGAAATTCAAGTTCTGGAGAAGGTAACAAATTTATTTCAATTGAACACTTTGAAGGAAATATACAAACTAGTCCTTTTGGATGTACATGACATATACTAGACTATATCTCTGATACTAATATATTTGTATGTAAGATCAGCATCAGTGTCAAGGGTCAAATGTAAAATGTGACATGAACCAGAGTAGAGGCGATGAAAATAGTCATGTTCCTAATTTTCCAGGTTCAACATCCAAATTGTATCTGTTTCAAAGAGTGTTTCTTCACAAGCAAATCAGTTTATCTCATTACTGAGCTGTAAGTACTGATGACCTTTATTACCATGATAGTCTGCTTCTCCAACAATTTTGGTGTATGTACAGCTTCTGCTTAGCAGGATATTTACTTTACGTAAATTCAGACATTAATTTGATTATTTATTTGAGCAGGATGCAAAAACGAAAAATAGGATAGTATCCTAGGCCAGGAATTTAGAATGAAATTGTGATGAATTTGTAAAAAGTATGGGACAATTCTTATCCATCCCTTCCAGAGTTACCGGAGGAGAGCTTTTGGAACGTGTTTTGGCGAAGGGTAGATACACCGAATTGGAAGCTGCCACAACAATCAATCAAGTTCTGAATGGTGTAGCTTATTTGCATTCAATTGGCATAGTTCATCGTGACTTAAAGGTGATGTCTAAACATACACATTTTGAATTTGAAAAAAATTCGTGTATATTTACCACAACTTGTTTGAAGTTTTGTGACTTACATTCACACGCTGAAGTTTACTAAAGTCGATTCCATGATATTTTTACAAGGAAAGATATTAACGGTGAATTTGAACAACAGGAGTCAGATCCATTCTAACAAGATTCTTGGTTTTAGATAGCAAATTTCTTCAAACGACGTTGGATGTTAAGTATAAGATCAATCAAAAATTAATCTTATACACATGAAGTAAAGAAATTTTGCAATTGATTCCTGAAGAATTGAAGATAGACTGAGTTTTCTTTAGAAGTTTAAACATTCAAAGGGAGGATCTAGGCAATCCAAAAAATATTAATGAATAACTGAAGATATATAAAGGAAAAACTTAATTGTAAACTCATCTTTACATGAAATCTTCACGTAATCTTTGAATTTTGAAAGAAGGGACAAATAAACATAACACAAGCATGCTTTAGATATTCACTATACATAACATATATTCAAACATTTTATTCATCATTATTGGTATGATGTAAAATACTTTTTAAAAATTTTTTTAAGTCACATATCATGAAACTTATGTGATGCAGCTAGAAAACATTCTTCTCAAATCCAAGGATGATGATTCAGTCGTTAAAATCGCAGACTTTGGTCTCTCAAAAATTTTTGTTGGAGCTGCAATTCTCAGCACTATATGTGGATCTCCACAATATGTCGGTGAGCAGTAGATAACAAATCAAACGTAAGATACATGTCAAATTCTAACAAGCTTGGACAACAATAGATGATTTTACTCTTGGTAGAATCATGACAATTGATGTTTGTTTCAACTTTTGTTTTTCTATCTTCTGCTGATTTTAACCAAATTCTATACATTAATACAACTTGTTGGATATCTTAGCTCCTGAAGTGCTTGAAGTTGGCCAAAAGCGGTCTTCATACACCCCATCTGCTGATCTATGGTAATGTTTGCAGTTCTTTGTATATAAAGGTTTCACACATGTTAGTTTGATATTCTTTAAAATATTTATTTATATCCAATAATTATTTTAAGAGAACGATTATACATGTTTATTGAAGTTCATGCTGACATGACAGGAGTGTTGGTGTTATACTTTACATTCTTCTCTCCGGGTATTCTCCCTTTGATGATGTTAGTGAGAGTGCTCTTTTCAAGAAAATAAAGAAAGGACAATATTCTTTCAAAGCGTCAGTATGGGAGACCATATCTAACGATGGTAAGATTTCTTAATTCTATTTTTGTTACATTTTGTTCAAAACAATTTAGTGCACATACTTCTCAATTCTCAAGATATAGTACCTCATGTAAATTGACTTGTAGAATATGTTGTTTTCCATCAGTTTTTATATTCTGCATAATAATTTATAACGATCTTGAAATCCAACCAAGTGCAAAATCCAAGTTTATCAGAACATCATTTGATTATATTTTATGATGACTTTCTACTGTGTTTGTAATTTGCATAATGCAGCCAAAGACTTGGTAAGAGGACTATTATGTGTGATTCCAGATCAAAGACTAACAGCTAGTCAAGCTCTTGCACATCCATGGATCAAGGTATAAACATTCATGATCTTTGTTTTTATCTATATCTTATGCTTGATAGAATCTTAATTCTTATATAAAAGTACTTCAAAAAATCATGTTCATAAAATACTGGAATTATCATTCATTTCTTGACATTGTGAAACTTGATTTACAGAAATATCTTGATCACAATGTTCAAAATATAGTTCACGACAACAACGATGCGGAAAAGGTCTTAGTTTCAAATCAACATACTATCAAGTCAATCCAAAACCATCATGTTTTAGATGAAAGTTCGTCTGATTCCGACGACAACGACATTTGCTCTTCATCAGTTCCTAATAAACTACATTCATTTTCTCCGAGTAATTCGGTAAGCCTGATATTAAAACTTTATCCACTATTTACTACCCAAAATAACATGTTTCATTATCAGCAATATATATCTGACTCAATACAATGATTCCATCCTAAATATAAAAGGAAAAAATCAATAATTTACTTTTGATTTATATAAAAATAACACTACATCAATGTACGGAAAATCACATCGTGCAAAAGCTGTGCTTAAATATATATCAAAAATAGAATGTTTCATTCTTCACTGACTTCGATACTATTAAATGATCATTCACAATCTTCCATATATTCTGACAATAATATCACTTTGCCAGCAGACGTCCAACTTACAAAACACCGCTATTTACCGCACCTCGTCGGATAGCTTTCACTCGCCCACTCCAGAACATTCTGTAAGTATATTGACACAATTGCATTGTTTTTCATATCAGAAATCAAGGGGTTCATGATAATATCCTTTAACTAAATTTGCAAAAAATATTTATTAAATTCTATTTCATTTCTTTTAAATGTCTTTTATCTTAACTTATTAAAACGGATTAAGTGCAAAGTACATGTTTTACCCTTCAAATGTTATAATTAGAATAAAAAAACTGGTATAACTTTTAATATTTATGTAGATATTGAATGTTGTCTGTGGAAGATTTCCAGTTC
The DNA here is from genome assembly GCA_037833965.1 of Marchantia polymorpha subsp. ruderalis. Classification (NCBI taxonomy): domain Eukaryota; kingdom Viridiplantae; phylum Streptophyta; class Marchantiopsida; order Marchantiales; family Marchantiaceae; genus Marchantia; species Marchantia polymorpha. The sequence continues at coordinate 984,023 of AP031351.1, forward strand.
CAGATCTCCCTTGCAACATAAAATTGTACTTGATAGAAGTTCTGGCAAAGCACATGGAACCAGATTTACAGACATGAACTTCTAAAATAAGGTTTGTCTCATTTTATCAGTCATTTTTTCTATCCGACATTCCAAATTCTAATATAATATCTTATTAAAATGGTGATAATTTTCAATTTAAAATATGTTACATAAAAAAACGCAAAAGTAATGTCAGATTTTGAATTTGATCTTCAAAATATTATAATTTTTGTAAATAAATTGATGATTTGCAAAGAATTACACTGACTTTAGTTTCAGCTTCTAAATTTATTCTTCTATTTTCATGATCCATGATTTCTTAATTTGAAAATGTTGGGACTTTTTAAGCATTAAAGTTTCTTTTAAATTGATTTAGATTTGAAAGCATAAGCTTTCAAATCTAAATCAATTTCAAAAGAAAAATTATATCAAGTAAAAGAAAAATATAAAGTATACTCATGTGATAGATTGATTTAAAAAATTACATCAAATTCCATGTTACGATCCAACACACATGTTTGTGTTTGAATTCTTATTTTACGTTTAATGAAAAATGCCATTTAAATTCAATCTACATATCAAAGCAAAGTAATCCATATATATGTGATAGTAGTTTTATATACGTGTTGTATAAATGTAAAGAGAATACTGAATTTTAATTACATCAAGCCAAATAGACAATGAATATAAGATATAAGATTCAAAGAATCAAACATGTTGTAAAGTAAAAAAAGGATTTTCAGGAAATTATGTGAAATTTTTTATCACAATATATCCTTCTATATTAATTTTTATAAAAAAATGATATCTTTTTATTTATAAATTATTTTTAATTATATTTGCCATTGATCAAATATTATTTTTTAAGGCATGTATCAATATCAAAAACTATATTTGATTTCAAATTGGATTATATAATATAATCAATAAACCAATATATAATGAAGGTTCAAAAATGTAATTAAATCTCGTAAATTTTTTAGAACGCAAATAATGCAATTAAAAAAATAATATACTTAATATATACTGAAAATTAAGAAAAAAATTTACAAAATTTATAATACTTACGCACGATTTTTTAGTATTTGAAATTTTAATTTACAAAATATTCAATCATCTACTTATATCATCATATCAAATTTTGTAGCATGCATTTGCTTTGTCGAAGTTCTATTGGAATTAACAAAATTTTACATTTATGGATTTAAGGATTATTGATTTTTCATATTTCTTGATTGCAAATTGATATGAAAAAAGTAATAGTTAACTTTTCTTATCATTTTTAATTTATAAGTTTTTGAAATGATGCATTTTAAAAGGCTCAAAAGAATTATTGTATTAAATATTATCAATGATCCAATGATCTTATATCCTTATAAAATGTCAATTTCATTTGTTGGAAGTTCAAACAGAGATTTGTTGATTTATTTACTATACATAATGAATTAATATATTCAAAAAAACCTTTCCACATTGTATCACATTCAATAAATTTTAGAAATGATATATTATGTAAAATAATAATAAAAATATGGGTCATTGTTTAAACCGCACTGTTTAGCAATACATTGTACAATATTATACATATATCGTTATAAATGAGAAATTTTAATATATATATACATATAAATATAAATGATTATAAAAAATACTTATAAATTATTTTATATAAACATATATTTTTTGTAACAAAAATAATTTCTTAACAACCTTGAATGATATATAAGAAGTTAATAACCAAACTATGCATACAAACACATATAGGGTTTGTATTGAAATAATTGCTTTCGACATATATTATAGGATTCAAGGTATATAAAAATGAAAAAAAAAACCTTTTTTTGAATAATCATTATTTATGAATTTATAATTTTGATCCAAATGAATGTATCAATATAATGTTGAAATGTATTCATAAAAAAACTAATTAAAAATTTTAAATATATTAAATGTCATTAAAATATATTAAAACAATTAGATCATAAAAATTTGAGATAAATTTACTCTAATTTATAATATTAAAATTAATCTAAAAATATATAATTTTTTAAAATTTAAAATAAATAAATAAAATCACAATTATTGCTATCATACAATTTTTTTAATTTTAATTTTATCAGTTTTTAGATATCAATTTATTCGTTTTTATATAATTTTTTGAAAATATTTTTGATTAATACATGTTTTTCTATGAATATAAAATTAATTTTATATAATTAAAATATTCAAAAATTCTGAATGATTGACAGTCTACAAATTTATTATATTAATGAATATAAAGTTTCAAGTAAATTATCAATATGGCATCAATTAACAGAGTTTTATCTTATTGTGTTTTATAATATATGTCAGAATGTAGATAGACTATTGATGAAAAATTAAAGCTTTAAATAATATGTTCATAAATATTAAAATTTTGTGTTACAAAAATTTCAAAAAAAACTTCACACGCAAACATGCGTGCAGATTTGAAAGCAACTATACATGGTTTCACTTTGATAACATTTAGGGATACATAATAGTAAATCTTACAAAATCTATAATAATGTCGAAGACAAGCTAAGTCTCACACTCCTATGTCTTTAGCACAAGATTCAAATTTTGACTACCAAGACTAACGACTTAAGTTATTGCTAACAATCTTTTCATTAACTCTTGTTGTGAATATAGTAATCTAAATAATCTATATGATTATTTTGAAAAATATATTAAAAAAGACTCTAAGATATAAATTTATCTTAAAATTAGAGTTGATCAACACCAAGTCGTGGCCAAAATTTGCTAGAGTAAAAATATATAGAGAAATAGAACTGCATATAAACTAAATTTGTGCTGCTTATGTTAAATATGCATAATAGTGTAATTTATATAAAAATTTTCAAAGAAATTAATTTGACCAATACATTAGAAGAATTGAATTTACTGTCAATCTTGATTAATTAAATTTTTTATCAACATTTTTATTTATAATAAAGTAATATCTGATTTTGATTTGTGTAACTCTATTGACCATCATTTGATTTTTAGCAATAATGTGATGCACTTTTATTAACATCCATGTTTCATGTTCCATGGCAATTCCATGTTTCAACAAGTGATAAGTATTTTCAACACATAATTTACTTTGCTATTTATGCTACCCCTACATATTTGATTTCCGTTGTAAACATGATTTTACAAAGTAGATTTTCAACTAATGCATCCATCATCAAGTGTAAACACATACACGATTGTAAGTTAACAGCATATAAAATTTTGTTTATATGTTGTTGACAGTCAAGATAACATAGTAAGGATGTAACATTGTTCAATAAACCATCAAATAAAATATCACAATTCTCGCAACTTTGTAAATACATGAAAATTTATTTCACTAATTCTCAATGCATATTCCAAGGATTTGACACATATATGATCATCTTGTATGTAGTTAGAGCAATATTAGTTCTTGTGCATATTTTTGTAAGCAATTTCATTTTCACATATTTAATATAAAAAGTTGATGAGAATTTTTTCAATTACATTGACCAAAGATTGATATAGAAAAATTTTAAAATGTGATGTCAAACAACTCCATACTGCTTTAGAGTATGTTATCTTGAAACATTTGTAGAACACATTTATTTGACTAGATTCAATGATATAATTATTTTCTTCACATTTTCAATGTATATACATCCATAAATAATCTTGAATTTATTCAAATATTTTATCGTAAATGCAGATTTTGGTTAGTTTTTACATTTATCAATGTCAGATTGATTTCTTTTTTAAAAATAAACATGTCATCCATCTAAAATAGTAGAAAAATTAGAACCAAAAATTTTATTAATCACTTGCTTCATGTATATACAATGATCATACACACTTAGTGAAATTGTGTGTGTTTTCATTAATTTATCAAAATCTGCACTACAGTGCTTATGAGCTTGCTTTAATTGATTAAATGATTTAAAAATTCTAAAAATCAACTATTTAAATACATAGTTTCTTAAAGCCAAGTGATTGTATCATGTAATTTTTTATCCAATCTTCCAAAAAAAATATTTTGTAACTACACCCATTTGTTTCATAATCACACTGATTATTGCAACAAATGCACATACAAGTCAAATTGTAACATAATTTGCTACAAGTAGAAAAACTTGTTAGGATTTGAACTATGATACATAAATCACATTTTTCTATTGTGTGAACTATAATAGCCAACTTGACTTTGAAGATTGTTTACTAAATTGCTTTTCAATTTGTGCATCCACTTGGAGTCAATAAACTTCATTAGCTTGTAGGTATTATTATTGATCATCATCAATGTTATCACCATCCTCAATATAAATATGAAGATCATTAAAAATTATAATCAATGCTTAATTCATAATTTACAAGACTAGTCATAATTTAATTCAATGATCTTAATAGAACATTTTGATTGATATATGATTGCATTTATATTACATTACTAAGCATGTAATGATCAATCTTTACTCTAAAAATTACCATGCGTGGAAATTTATTCATGTTTGAAATGTTTTTCTCTTTCAATGATGTGGATTCAAAAAAATTAAATTTTTTTAATGTGAAGAGCTTGAATTTTTGTTTTTTTAAAGATTTAGGATCATCAATATAAAATTTTGTTATTTTGAAGAGCTTGATTTTTTTTCTCTTTTTCAATGATTTAACTCATCAAAATTACTTCTTTTGAGACAATAACTTTACGTATTACCTTATTCTTGAAAGAATTTTAAATTTACTCTCATAACGTTTAATTTTTCACATCACTAACATATCCAAGATTGCAGCTTATTACTAGTTTATAAGTATAAGAGGATAAATTTACAATCAACAATTTTTGAACGATTATGATCAGCTTATCATATGTGATTCAATTTAGACATTATGAAAAAATTGATTGCAATAAAAAATTTTTATCATATATATTGCGTTATGAACAACTTTGGCCTACAAAATTTAAATTAAATCTGATTTCCTCAACATATTACGCACCTTCTTTAACAATTTTTGATTGAAACTCTTAGAAACAAGAATTTCTTGTGAAATATAAATTATGATTAATATGACAAATTATACCCATTTTTTGCAATAACTTCCAAACTTTTTAAAGAATCATACTTCTTGCCATTATCTTCACGTTGATATCTCATCTTTTGTATAGTCAAAGTTTTAACTTGAATTTTCCAACTTTTACAAGTTTCAAAGATCTTTGACTATTGTGAATTCTTTTGCTTGGTGTTCTAATATCAATTGTGAATGTTTTTTCAAGAAGTTATAAGCACTAGCAATAAAATTCATCAATTGTTATATAAAGAAAATCAATACACGACATGTATGTGATTCACCTGGATATGAACTAAGCCCACGAGCAAAAAACAAACAATCTGATATAAAAATAATATTTGTGCAGTACATCAAAAGTTAATTGATTTATATACCCGACACTTAACCTCACACTAACTACAAATTTGTGAATCAAGGATTAATGCAAAACCTGAGCTAAACTCCAACATTTTGCAATAACCTCAAAACCTTGTTGGATTATACTTCTTGCCATCATTCTTATGTAAATATTTCACCTTCTATATAGTTAGAGTTTTAACTTAAACTTTTCAACTTTTGCAACTTTCAAAGATCTTTGACTTTTGTGTGAAAAAATAGTTTTATACAATCCTTGAATAATCATTAATAAAGAATAAAAAATATAATTTGTAGAGCTTAAGATTTTTAAAGAATATTAGCACACTTCATTATGTACACATTCAAGTAACATCTTGAAATTGTAAGTTTCAAGATCAAAGTCTTGTCTATGATGCTTATCCATAACATTATGCATAACTTTTTGAATCTATTACTTTGAAAGAGATCAAAATGTTTTTCATATAAGATTCAAATTTGAATTGAATTAATGTACGTTGAATTTCATTTAACGTTTGAAATTGAATTAATCCAATATCTTTAATTCTACACGGTTGATCATTTTTCAACAAAATGAATCATTTGATGATGAAAAAGTATAAAAAGTTTTTTAATGAAACAATTGCAATAAAAACATACAATATCTATGATCCATACATCATTATATAATACAAGAAAAAATATTATCTAGAATCCATACATCATCAACATTTGTCGATGAATTGCATCAAGAAATATCTTCTTGAGATCAAACTCTTGAATCACATTGGTTGAAGAAGATTGAACATCTTTGATCTTCACAAGGTAGTTTTTTTTAACATGGCCATTTTTGCCACATGTCTAACATATTAACATCTTCTTCTAAGGGTATTCACACTTAGACTTTAAAAATCTACACTTAAATCCAAAATACTCATACTCATTTTCTGAATATGATCAAATTCAGTGCATATTTAGTGTGATATCAAAAGGAGAAGATGAAGGAGATGACACAATCATTTTTGCTGTAAGTCATCAATTTATAAAATACTTAAAACTTTGTTATGAATGATTCATAATATGACACAATAAAACAAAACACATGAAAGTGATCGATAGAATGTAGGTAATAAGATCAAGTATTGAAATTTTGTTTGCATCATTTATCTCCTCTTCCAAATTTCAAAGATCAATGATAGAATCATCAAATGCATCAATGAGATCTTGGATCTTCATAACAGATTTTTTCCTTTAAAGCTCATCAAATTTAAGAAAATATACAACTTATTTTGACAACTCATTGCAATGAAACTTGTTTCTCAAGAGACTTAAATAATAGATTACAATATATTGCGATATTTTGAGACCATCATCTTGTTACACTAGACATTTAAAGTTGTGCCATGTCATATGGCATAATTTTCATTTGACGTATGTGAAAATGACTTTTTTATTCACTCAAATATGGCTTTTGTGAATAAAAGTATGTCATTTCAACTAACTACAAGTCTCCAATAATCAATCATATGTATATTTTCTAAGCTCATAATCATTCTAGAATGACAAGACCAAACCGACCAACCAGCACACTCTTTGCTTCTTTGTTTTCATATTTAATCACAGTTATTTGTTTTGTCTTGTATTATAATCACTTGATGCATGCTTTTGTAATGTCTCACAAGCTTTGACATTGATACAAAACGCGAGGATAATAAACTCTTCATAACAAAATCAACTTCAAATCAAATAAAGACATGATATGCATCATATTTTTGCTTCAATAGCTTTTAGCTTGATTAAAGTTCATCAATTATAAAATTTTACTTCACTAACATAATTGTGAACCAATTTCATTAGCAATTACATGAACTAGAATAATATGACTTTGTTTAATCTTGAAAGATAGACATAGAAGAAAACATGTTGCTCTATTAAACAATAGCAATCATATTATATATGTTGCTAGCTGTTGAAACAATTCTTTAAGCAACAATAGGTGCTCTTTTGTGTATAATTTTAAAACTCTTGCTTAGTTCATCAAATCTTCAACTTGTATACTGGTTAAACCGAAATCAATAGTTGCAACCATTTCTATGACTTCCATTTGTGAGTCTGTAAGGTTGTTGACACCTGTTTGCCTACTATGATGCAATTCAACTTCAATTATTCTATGAGCAGACAAAAAGCTTAGACAGCAAAATTCATTTTTAAGAAACTAATGGTATAAGAAATAAATGCCATTGTCTAAAAAGTATCTAACGTTTATAAAATATCAAATAAGATTGAATTTTACGCTGACTTAAAAGTTAGGTATGCTCCTGCAACTCACATAGTTGTTAATACACTCTTCATCATAGCTTAAAATAATAAAACCTTTGATACACAAAGTATATACATATTGAAGTTATGAAAAACGGTGTGTTAATGATTATGTGAACGATAAGACATATCTATCTTCAATAGATTCAATGAATATGTATTGAGAGATAACTGCAACTTATAAGATTTACCTTATCATTTCACTGTCCAATCATAGCCATGTCTTTGAAATTAGTGCAAATCACACGTTTCAACTAAGATTGTTGCAATAAACCTGTAGTCAATCATACACCAAAAAAGATATTACTTCAGGTTTGATCTTCCCACAATCCAATACATGCAGGTCAAAAATTTATGAATTATTTGTATCTACCTAGTAAACTCTATCATCTTTGTTAAAACAAAATTAGCGCATTGTAATCTTGATTAGACTTTAAGTTTTTTCGCTAATATTACCAATTGTTACACAAAATGCACACAAGAAAACACAAAAATTTCACACACAAACATGCACGCAGATTTGATGTTGAAAATATGTGGTTTGACTTTGATTACGTTAAAGTAACATAAGATTTTTTCTTGACAAAATCTAATTTAATATTTGAGGCGATCTACGCCTCGCCCTCTTATGCAATCTATATCAACAAACCCTAAATCTTAGTTGCCTCGCCCTCCTATGCAATCTATATCAACAAACCCTAAATCTAGTTGTATGTGTTAAGTTCCAACTTGATTTCATTAACAAATCAAGCTTTACACATTATAATTATGAGTTATATATCTTATGATTAAAATTTTAATACTTTTACACTGAAACATCAAGCAAAAATAAATATCAAAGTACAAAAGGTAAAAAAGTTGAAATTTGACATAAATTTGTTCTAAAGTTGATTTAGTTAGCTTAGTTAATACTGATCAAACTGAAAGTCAGATTCAAAATTTTAATTTACACAAATATATTAAATCAGTTTAGATTAAAAAAATTGCATAGCATAGAAATTGGTTAGTTCTCATTTAAAATTTTCAAAATAAAGCTCTATTTAATCAAAATTCTTAGTTAGTTTATAATTAATGCATGATGATTAATCATCATCAATTATTGAAATCATTAAATTATTTTATTATAAATATATTATATATATTAACTTTATTGTTAAAATTCAATGTTAAAAAAATAATTCTTTAGAATATACTTCTTTATATTCATTTGCTATGATTAATGTAAAATATATTTAATATTTCTTCAATTTCAAAATAGACATATCATTCATTTTTAGAAAATTATATACACATTAAGTATCCCATATATTTGATTAACAGTAATTTTGATTGAATCAATAAACAACATATCGTAGTTTTGTATGTACCATATTAGGGAAACTTTGAAATATGTTAGCTAACGTATTTGACATTTCAAAAATATTTTTAGAAAATTCTTCTCATGTTCAGCTTACTAAAGACATTTATATGCTCATAATGTGACTCGGTGATCTTGCTTTTTCAATTGTCATCATAAAATAATTTTAAAAATATGCATGTCTTACTTAGGTAGTTTGTGGATAATATAAATATGACACAAAAAATGACATGTGGATTTTCTAAATGCAAGTTAACAAATTTTTTTTTTTTCTTATTAACTGGACTATGCATGTTTTAAATGTGCATTTTATATGAATGATGTTATCTTACTCAGATGTATGCATGTGGCATTGATACTTTTATTGTTGGTCAACTTTGCTGTATTCATTGAAATTTTTCTATTTCTCAAACATTATTATCTAAACTTTTCATTTAAAAATCATCATCTTTTTTCATGACAAACTCCGATCAAAGATCTTGAGTGCTAGATATAATATTTGACGCAAAAACTTATATCTTTGACAATTTTGTGTGTTGAAATAGTATATTACTTTTGCAACTTATTCACCTGCTTGTGATCTAGTTCAGATGGAATTATTGACTATCATCAATAATGAGTATTGAATGAAATTGCAATTGCATAAGTCTTCAAATATATAGATATACAGATGAATCAAGTTTTTATTTGAATTTATATGGAATCTTGAGTTTTATTTTTAAATGCTTTCAAGATAGTGCAAAAAAGAGCTAATCATATGAAGCATAAGTAGATGTCACTTTTGCTTTTATAGTAACAGATTAATCACAATGTGATTTTATTGCTATATAGAATGCACTAGCTAATAATTTATCCAGAATTCAATCGTATTTCGTAAGACAATGAATTTTCATCTACTCTTGTTGTTTGTAGACTTTTGACCTAATACTTTAGATAACTTGTATGTTGAAATACATGTATTTTTTGATATGGTTTTGGAGTTGATTAGCTCAATGTTGTTGTTTGTTTTCATGTTGTTTTTACATTGCTATTGTGCTTGGAATCCACTTTCTAGATATGCAGGTTGAAAGGATTACTTTACAAAGAGGTAGGTATAAGATTACCTTATCAAAAAAATGAAGCACTGGCTTGTGAGACAATGGCGTTGGAAGATTGTTCCATGAAAACCATTTACATCTTATACATATTACCCAGCCTATGAGTTTGCACCTCAATATCCCAATTGAAGTAGAAGAGAAGGTGGTAGGCTAGTGACATATAATGGTAAACCTAGTGTATTATCATTCAAACATGTTGTAAATATATGTAGAGAATTTATATTTTTTACTACAGCTAGTGTCATATGATTTATGTTGTTATATCAGGGATGTCATTATTCATCGTTGTTATAGACACTAACCAGGAGAAGTTCTTTAGAATTTATTTCTTGATCATTTAATGAAGGACTTGTTATGTGTTTTTTAGCCTTTTGATCCTTTGGATATCACGAGCTTGATCTATTTACCATTATGTTCACGGGATTTTTCGAATAGGCCCATATAGTTCATAAAATCTCACTTCCCTTACATGTTCAATTATTTGCGTATTCTTAATGTGATGTATATGGGTAAAACCAATAAACTTAAGAATATTCACATGCAAAAAATAAAAGTAAAGATGAATTTGTAAGGTTGAAAATATGAACCAAAATTTACTTGAATATTGATTTCCGAATAGGTATGAAGATACCTTTCATGGAAATAAATAGATGTTCTGAGTTAAAAAGAGATTAATAAGCATTATATAACAATTCTAAGGGGTAGCAAGAAAATCTCATAGGTGTAATGCTATGAAAACATGTTATTGAAGGAATGCTTTAACCTTGTATAAAGAACATAGCATTTTTTTTCTAATAAGTTTTTCCTTTGACATTCAATCTTTTATAATTAAGTAATGTTGTCAAGATCTAAATTCCATTGCTGCTTTAATATTCGACAGTGTTGATTTTAATTTCAACAATACTATATCAACCAATGACTTTAATCCATAATTTCATATGTTGAAAATATAGAAACATTCGATAGCATGTATTATTAAATTACCAAGGGGTTGCAAGTTGTGAAAATGGATGGTGATAATAGTAATAATAATAATAATGATATTATTATTAATTTCAGTTTAGGGTATAATGGAATAATATGCAGAAATATGTGTGGAGTGAGGAGTATTATAAATTAATTATGGTTGTTTATATGCAAACCAAGTACAATCTTCCATCGCTTACATGAAGTTTGTATAATGTAGCATTGTTATATAGAAGATATCTTAATCGAACCTTTCTTATACTTTACTACTTATAACTTCTTTCTTAATTTCGCCTGCTCTGAGTAATTGTCAAAGTTAATTTTAAGAAATTCACAAGTGATCCGTAACGACTTGAATGATTAGTGACACAAATCTGAACAAAATATAATACCTTGTTTCGACTACAAATGTCTTTTATTCCAAAAAATTGCAAATCTTGCTTACAATGATGTTAAAATTAGCTTACTATTCTGGATCCTCTTTTCTATTCCAATGTAATAATATCTACGAAACATCACAATTGAATCATTTTGTCTTTATGTGAACCGTACTGACTATTTTTATCATTACAGAAGTGGGTTTCCGGGCGTCAATACGTCATACGTTTGTTTGGGGTCTTTGCTAGGACATTTGCTACTGTTGTGAAAAATGCAGAAGATTCTGTCGAATAAGTTCCTTCCTTCCGAATGTTGCAACTTTGCGTCCGTCTTCTTCTCATGATACGAGGCTTAGGCTTGTGAAAGAGACACTCAAACATTGCACAATGTTAGTCTTTGAAGAAGAAGAGCAATACAATGCTGCTCTACTCGCGTGCTGAAATTTTGCGAATTAATTGCGATATTCACAGCAGCAGCATGAGTCCATTGATTTGATTTATTAGAGAGGCATTAGTGGTCGGATCCAGCGCACGGTCGCAGCAGTTGCCTCGAGTGATCTGCAATCATCGCGAATTGTTGTCGATAGTGAATTCCATTTTCCACGCGTCTGTCTGGATTTCCCGCACAATCCACCCGATCGTGATATTGAGAAGGCCGAGGAAAATCACTTTGTTCGGATAGAATAAGACAGTGCAATCTTATGGTATGACTCCTTGAATTAGGTCTGGAAATTCCGCGTATATCGTTGTTTCGATTGGGAGCTAATGGGATTCTCGTATGCTTTGTCTTTAGATCATTTCAGTCTGTCATATGTGATATGCTCGCTTGCATAGCAGTTTGTTCTTCCTGTTTTTTTGAAATTTGCTCTGGATATATGTAGATGACCTTCTACTTGTATGACCCTAGGATCAGATGCTACAATAGATTACGTTTGAGATAGATTGGATGCAGTTGTCGTGCGACACCTTCTCTGATCTTCTGAAATTGCTAGGTTTTAGATCGGATTACGGTGAGAGCCTGCTGTTAGATGATAAAAGTAGACAATTTGATTAATAGGTCACCTTCCCCTTACCAGTATAATGTGTTCTAACTGTCATCTAACGGAGTCAAATGATCTTGCCGGTTGAATCTAATCGGCAGGCATCAAGGGCAAGACTGTTCAAAGAGTACAAAGAAGTACAAAGAGACAGAGGGCAGGATTCGGATATTCAGCTTCTTTGTGACGAAACAAACATTTATCGTTGGACTGCACTGATTAAGGTACATTTCACAACTATCGCGTCATCCAAGAGTGTGTGCTAAATGCGATTGATCCAAACAACGTGCTGTTTGGAACAAATTTTAATTGTAGATTTCACGCATGATTTCTTGTTTATTAAAGCTTGGTAACCTGTTCATTATGATCCTGAAACAGGGACCAACAGATACTCCTTACCAAGAAGGTGTTTTTCAGCTTGCCATTAATGTGCCGGAACAATATCCTCTAGTACCACCACAAGTTCGTTTCGTGACAAAGATATTTCACCCAAATGTTCACTTCAAGGTAAATTAGTGACTTTCCAACCTTCTACAGACTTTATTTGTGAAGACCATGCATGTTCCCAACTCAGTGCATGTACAAGTTCTGTGTCTTAAATGCTGCTGCCCCTGGTTCTGGACCGAGTAAATTTTGTGATTTATTTGGTACTATCGGTTACTCCTTGTGCTTTCTTCTGTATCGTGCATTTGCATTCCTTTTGGGAACAACACTCAGGAATCTTCTTAGCCTGTGATATTCACCTTTATTAATATCAAAGCCTTTTGGCACTTTTGGTACACGGATCACAAAAGCAATAGAGATTTAATCAGAGATATAATGATAGGTGTTCAGGTTATTTCATTTTAAAAGTTTCTAAGCAGTGTGAGGGATGTCTGCAGACCGGCGAGATTTGTTTGGACATATTGAAGACAGCTTGGAGTCCGGCATGGACACTGCAGTCAGTTTGCCGTGCTGTTATTGCACTGTTGGCACATCCAGAGGCCGACAGTCCTCTCAATTGCGACTGCGGTAAACGCTTCTTTCTCCACGTTCCAACTTTGAAATAATTGATTATCTCACCAAGTACTAGTAGGTGGAAAATCTGTTCATGAAGAATGTAGGAAGTTTCTACATAAAGAAAACATTGTTATAATTATACAAGGAGCGAGGAATGGAAGAACTTTGTAATAATTTTTATATCATGGGAGACTCTCTTCATATCATCTAGTCATTACCTCATCTAGCTCTCACGTATCCTTTCTTCTTCCTCTTCCCCGTCTTCTAACTAGCAGCGTTCAATCAGGATGCGGGGTCGATAGTGTTCAGGCTGTGAAAAGCATATCCTTACAAGTGCAGTTGTTTTCCCTTACAGGAAACTTGTTACGATCGGGGGACAATCGGGGTTATCAGTCTATGGCTTTGATGTACACAAGGCTAGCAGCTGTGGCATCCGTGCCAAACAGTTCTGCGTAAGACAACCATCCACTGCAATCGGCCGTCCCTGTACATCACAGATTGTCGACCTCTTACCTCTGTAACATAGAGAAACCGTGGCATACTTGGATCTTTCGTACTTTGTTAGAATTCTTCGAAGTAGATCAAGAAAGGGTTGCCAAGCATATGAGCAATATCACATAGAAGAGTGTGGCTTACAGGTCAAGTTTTTACTCTCTGCTACGAAGTCAATCTAGCAGAGTTTGAACAGATTGAGAATTTGGATGAAGAGATGTTGACCTTCATTTGCAATGCTTCATTTCTGTGATGTAATTTGTTTTGTCCCAGTGACGGGGCTCATTTTCTGGTGCCGAAATCTTCCGAGATCTAGACTTTTGATGCCTTCAATCCGAATCGCTATCTCAGTCGGTGAAACTTTTTCATGGCTACCAACATCTTGGATCATGCCCGAGGTTTCCTGATGTATGTTATAAACATTTAGGTCGCTCGAAAAAATACCCTCAACAGTTCTTCCCACTAGTGATCTATGTCACGCAAGTACTAAAGTAATGAGATAATGAATAGAGCCGTTCCTAGCTTGCCAAGAAAGGTGCCTCTGTCAATATCTGGACGTACATCTGCAACTTCTGGTTTGATCGTCAGTGTAAGCGAGTGCACATCGACGTAAGAAGTGTTGATTGTTTTGCTCGTGCGCTGTCATCGTTCCTCGGACTATTAACCGCCGGAGGTCATCAAGTTAATTTCTTGAAGACATCGCATGGCGTGTCACTTCAAACATTAGTCTGCCCTCACCTTCTTTTTACCAGAACATTACTTGTGAAGACTTCGACCATGCATATGTAGCTGTGTATCACAGAACATATGCATATATCTACATTTGTATCTGCGTAAGGTCTCGGTATGTGTTGGAGTTTGTTTCTGGATGAAACTTGTTCTCCGCACTTATGGATTAGCAAATGCCGGTAACACCGAAGTGGAGCACTATCTGGGTTTGCCAATAATTTGGGAATATTGTGGAAAGACTGATTATGTCTTACTTTGAATACCCACGGTTTTTCAATGTTCATTCGCGCTCAGCTAATCATTTACACGAGTGCGCAAACTAAGACACAAATCTGTCTTGTTCAGTTTTACAGTAGCTTGAACCATACTTCTTCAAAAGCTCCTCACGTATGAAAGTATGGGAATATCTCTTATTTGCCCTCTTCTCTCTCAAGGTACATGTACTGCGAAACATTATTCAACTCCCAGTGGAGGAAACGGGGTCATGCTAACATTAGAAATCTGGTATCTTATCCAAAACTTACATGGGATGTCGTGTGATTGGATTCTCGGTGAAGCAGTTCCAGAGTCGAGGTTCGGCCGGCTTTACCGAAGATAGAGTGTCAAAATAATGTTGGGCATATCATGAGACTATGATCTTTGGAGAAAATTTAGATTCTCAATCGGTAATAAGAAAACTAATGAGCTGATTACTCGAAGTGCTGGAGGGTACATCAATCCATTAGCGATCAAATCTCCACCTGCCATAGTAAATCAATGATGTTTGCTGCGAAAATTGCCGGCAATATGGAAGGTAACGGCTACTGAGCCGGTGAGTGTGGCCTACCGGCTTCCACTCAGACCATAGACTGAACACAATCAATAATTTCTGTGATTCAGATGTTCCGCGGCGGCTGGTGAGCCCCAACTCCCGAGCCTTTGCGTGGGCTGGTGCATGGGAGCGGGAAAGGGATTGTGAGCGAAGTTATGGATTTGCACCCGATTTGCACATCAAGGTCGCGGATCTCTGAGTCTCTGACCCGGCCCAAGCTCATCCATGAAAAGCTGAGTTGGTCCGACACTCACAAGGACGTCGACATTCTGTGTGCCGGAATGCCGATGCTCACGAGGATGATGCCCTTGCCCACTCCCGTCGCGGGAGTCGTTGATGAGGAGGAGGAGTAGCGGACAACGGAAGACTAACAGCAGTCAGGTTGGTCGGCTGGCTGCCTTGGGTGGAACTACCTTGCTAGGTGCTGTTCGGCAGCTCGGGTATCAATCACATCTGTGGGCAGTGGGTGAGTCGAGACAGGCGAATGAGTTCTGAAGACAAGCAGAAGATCTGAGATCGAGAACCAAGGCGTGACTGACTCGGACAGAGAATCCAACTGTCAGTCTCTGAGACTGCAGCTCGCTCTATCCCTGAGCTGTCTCTTCAAAATGTGCCCTTGGGTTCCCGTCGCACTTCGCTCTATTCTCTCCCGATGCACATATATAGTACATGTTCTTCCGGGTCCGTCATCCATCATCGGCTCTCTTCCCCTTCTCCTCTCAGCGCACACTGCAGGAGCTGCAGCGAATTGCTTTCTCTTCACCTCTCCCCTCATGACAGCGAGCACCACCGTGGAGCAAGTAGCTGGCACTATGGCCAAGACCGATCTGAAAGGGGAGCCTCAGGCCAAGGACTCGAAGACGGGATCGGGAGAGAAGGATGCGAAGGCCGGAGCTGTGGTGTGGACGGGGCACGATGAGTCGATGGACAAGGCCGTGGCTCTCATGGAGCAGTTCGGTCTGCCGCTGGGCCTGTTGCCGCTGGAGGATGTGCAGGAGCTGGGCTTCGACGAGTCCACAGGCTACATGTGGATCACGCAGAAGAAGAAGGTGGAGCACACGTTCAAGCTCATCAGCAAGCAAGTCAGTTACGCCGAAGAAATCAAGGGCTACGTCGAGAAGGGCAAGATCAGGAAGCTGAGCGGAGTCAAGGCAAAGGAGCTGTTCCTCTGGGTCCCTGTAATCGACATTACCGTTGATGGTGACCATATCACTTTCAAGAGCTATGGGGGCGTTAACAAAGTCTTCGCTGCTCAAGCCTTTGCTGCCGGACAGTGAGTTAGTAAGCGCATTGCAACTGAATTTGATTCTGATCCCGTGCTGTTGGTGCATGTTGATTCAATTCCACGACTACCTGTAATACAACACTCAGACTATTGTCCGAGATTCAAGGGATGAAGCGTTGACACGAGTTGAGCTAGAAGTTACCCTCAAGCTAGTTCGTCTGGACATCGCTACAATAAGATGTGGAGATTTTGGGCAGGACTAACAACTCTCTCTATCTAAATCTTATTTAAGGCCAGAACATTCATACAGTACTTTGAAACCTGTCTCGAGGATTTGTCAGAACTCTTGGTTACTTGCATGTAATCTGCCCGCAAGAAAAGTTCCATCCGAACATCAGCCAAGCATGATTAGTAACGATAAATATGCCTCTCGATCGAGCCCAGCCCGCTTTCGCTTTCATGACGTGCTCCTGCAGTCTTTCGTAAGCCGAAGGGAAATTTCAGGTTTACGTAGCTTCATACCGACCAGCTAAATCACTCGGCAGCGTCTTCAAATCGGATTCTTTTATATGTCGTAGTTGCATGTGCGACAAGGCAACCTGGTTTTAGACGTCGTCCCTCAGCTCAATTAGAGTCTCCTCGTAGTTGTGTTGTCATAGTACACTCACCCTGCACTGCATTATTTGCATGGAAAAGTGACAACTGCAATGAATGTAAACTGCAACTACCCCGTTTCAGGTATACTGCTGCGGTAGGATCTGCTTCAGGACAAACATTACCACTAGGCCCATCGGCCACTGAGAACGCCGCCAGCGGAGAGGAAAGAACTGTCAGATGAATTGAGTCCAAGGCCATAAGCTAGTGAATAAAGACTACTAAGTAACAATCAGTATTTTGTGACCTTGTGAACCCAGTCAACGGGAACAGATCTTCATTCGATCGATCGCAATCATATAATAATTCATCTACTGTACATCGGACGTTGTGTGGTTCAGACTCTCGATCGTATACCTGTGTGCTGCGTCCCGAATGAACGATGCCAGGAGCAAAGGCTTACATGAAAAGCACCGATAAAGCACCAGGTGCTTGTATTCAGGTCACCAATCAAATGGTCTTGCAAATCTGCTCATCCAGACCTCGCATTACCGCAGCTCCAACTTTCTTACCCGAAAGATCAAAACAGCTTCAAGCTGCCTGCGCGAATACATTGAGAGGATTTCTTCTCTAGACATATTTTGCCTGAAGTGCATGGAGGCTAAGACTTAAAAACTTGGTAGGCTAAGGTTTCATTACTGCAATTTATATCCGATCGGTAACCAAGATCTCTAAATGACGATGAGAACTACGTATCCAGTTATGTCCACCTTCATTCAATCTTTCCATATCCCTATTGTGACTGGGACCTCGTTTGCTGCCAAATGAGGATTCTGTATGAAGAATGAAGAAGACTGGGAACGTGCCTCGGAGATGAGAACCTTGAATGGCATCGGAAGCGGAATAAACACGGGTTGTTCAAGACGGAGAACGAATAAATGTTCAGCAAAGCATTACGATCGCAGGGAGCTCTGCACTGACGACTCTGTTTGGAGGGGAGTTTTTCTTTTCATGGACAGTCCTGAAATTATAATTATGGGGAAAATTTCCAATTCATAACCGAAGATTGCTTAGTTCTGCGAAATCCCCTGCCAAGACTTGGCGCAGAGACAAGGATTTCATTAAGAGAAAACGGGTTGTCTTTTTTTGGCAGTAAAGCATTCAGATAGTGAGGGTGGTGTATTACTTCTGTTGATACAACGCATGTAATCAAATTCCAAAAACAAGAAGTGCATGTGGATCAACCCGGTGATCTGTAGTTGAAAAAGATGCAGATTTATGAGTCGAAGGCCCGCCTCAATATGGAAGACCCAATCAGTAGTAAAATGTAAAATATTTCATATGAATATTTCATTTAATATGCGGGAAAGAGCGCAGACAAAAATAGAAAAATTGCTCTAGCTTCTTTGGATTTTTTTTCTCGATTTGCTTTCGCCAACTAAAGCCTAGTACTCATGATCCACATGAGGTTTGTAGGGAAAGTATCAATTGTCCCTTTCGACTGAGGCGTAGAGCTTGGTTCCATGGCTAATTCCATCCAACGTGCATATTTTGTTATGAACGTGTATACATCTTTTTCTCTCCTTTGTGATTTGATGTGCAGCACCAAACTGTAATTTGAGTACGGAGCATTATCTATCAAGTATATTTGTTAATGGATTTTTATTCCTTAGTATATGATTGTACATGGAAATGAGAATCTCGTTTCGTGGAAGTATATTGTTAGCCATAGTTTATAAAAGGCCCCCAAGTTTGTTTGCGGCGATCAAGTTCAAGAAATATGGACATACCAGTAATTTGAGAACAAATTCTGTCCTTGGACAACGTTAACTTTACACACACCTTCAAAACATTCTGCTAATAACACGTAGCGAAGAGAATAATGAGTGGTTGTGTAAGAGATATGTACGGTAAGCAAGAATCTGCAAGCGATAAAAAGTAATTCGGATGGAAGCTCGCAATATTTTAGACATAAATCATATTAAACTTGGCCTAAGATTAAAGGTAAAGCCTAAATAATCAGGTATGCTTTGTTGATTAATCAAAGTGATTTCTAGAAAGTACAATTGAATAAATAAAAATAGATATATACTTAGGAAGCGGTTAGTTATCTCCCTATTTAATATAATTATCCCTCACTTTACTATACTCTACAAAAGAGAGTTCTGTAATTGATCAGAGTTCAATATGCAATAATATAATTATCCCTCACGTTACTATATTCTACAAAAGAGAACTCTGTAACTGATCAGAGTTCAATATGCAATAATATAATTATCCCTCACGTTACTATACTCTACAAAAGAGAGCTCTGTAATTGATCAGAGTTCAATATGCAATAATATAATTATCCCTCACGTTACTATATTCTACAAAAGAGAACTCTGTAATTGATCAGAGTTCAATATGTAATAATATAATTTTCACTCACGTTATTATAATCTACAAAAGAGAACTCTGTAATTGATCAGAGTTCAATATGCAATAATATAATTTTCACTCACGTTACTATACTCTACAAAAGAGAACTCTGTAATTGATCAGAGTTCAATATGCAAATAAAGGTAGCGGCTAGTTATCGAAGATTTCTTTACCTCGCCTTCGAGATATTTAGATCAAAGACGTTTATATCGGTAGTACTACGTAGTAACTAGGAGACATCGATTGTAGAGAGGAGTTATTCGCTGGATTTTCTCTAGCAATACTATAAATTTTGTTACCTATAATCAAGGTCACTCTTTCGCTCTACTTGTAATAATGTTATGAATGTTTGTTCTTGTAGCAAATGTTTCTTATGATCTCGTGGCATAGTATGATCTTTTTAGTATCTGTGTTTCATGTATAAAAAATCGTTTCAGATTGGAATAGATTACGCTTTGAATTCATATAACAACAGCCCATCTCAATAAGCAAACAACGTCTATGAATGATATGCTCCTTTGCAGACAAGGATCCAAGTTTTTCGTGAGCACGAAGTTGATCGCTGTGAAATTAACGAAGAAGATAAATACCAAGAAGTGAGAACTAAACCAGTGGAAGAATGCTGACATTTAGTATTAGAATGAAATAAGTGCAAAAAATATCATAAGAATCTGTTACAGTGAACATTGTATGAATCTTATAGAGAATCCATAATTCTGCCTTTTGAAAAGAGCCAGAACTATGGAAAGAAGACTCCAATCACAATTTCATTTGTGATTTTTAATTGAGCCCAAACGGGACGTTGTTCCATAGAAAAGTAAAGGGGAAAAAAAAAAAAACTCTGCCAACTCACAAAGAAGTCCCTATTTTAGATATAGTACCCGTCTCGTTTTTGTCCTTGCATCTTACCCTTGATCGATCATAACTATTCTTCTATAAAACATATTAGTATGAGAGATAATTAGCCTTAACTCAAAGATAACTGATCTCTCCCTTTACTTATAGTCATTCTACCTTTGATTGAGAGTTTCTGCAGAATTTGTATGGTCGTTTACTTGGTTATGGGGGCTGGCTGTTGTAACAACCACGTGTGATTAGTTATCTTCTATTGAATTGAATATTCTGAAGTATCGCTATTCGTAAATGCTTGCTAAATAAAGATTATTCCTTGAATTTTCATTGTTAGTCTTTGACGCTTTGGGGGTATGTGGACTTTGTAGCATCCAACCATGTATATGCTTTCGTACAACTTACATGCAGCAAAGAATAGTGAGTACAGAAAAGATGCCATTCCACTATTAAAATATATCTATGAGATTTTACTTCTTCAATAAATCAATAATATCATACACGCTAATAATAATAAATAGGAATTATAATCTAAATAAAAAATTATGAATTAAAATTTATTAGAAAAATTGTGAATATTTAGATTCAACATATTATTATTTTTATTGAAATTATAGTTTCATTGAAAAACTAAACATATTCCCATAGAGATGCATGTTACTTTTATTCTGTCAAAGCTAGAGCTGTATCGATAAGTTACTTTGTATATTTTTTCATTCATCTTACATTTTTTTATATTATACATATAAATTGTAAAGTTATCAAATATTTATATGTTCAATGCTTTTATTATATCTTATCGATTTTCCTTTAGAAATTTAAATGAATAATGAAATAATATATTTACACTCAACAATAACCATTACAAATGAAGCATGAAATCGTTCTCATATGGTACAAGCGACATAGGTTCTTTTAAAGAGATACGCTATCAATTTTATTGTCTCGTGGAAACAATCGTGGAAGTTACATGAAATTTGGATTGTATGACTAGAAAGCCCAGAAGTGAGAAAGTAAATTTAAGTAAATAATTGCCGACTGGGCGTTGACTTGGACATGTTTGGGAAGCATCCAAGACAAGGCTCAGACCTCAGTCGAACGTCGTATAGACGTTTGGAAAAGCGGAGCCAAGGTTCGTGGGAAAGACAATCAGCATTAACCAACGAACGGAATCGTGGCCACCGTGCCAGACGCTGTAACATCAACGTAGACACGGTCGAGTCGAAGGTCAAGCATACGTGGCTGCCCGGCAGGACCGTAGAGCACAGTCACTCCTAAAATGTCGTTCGTTATCTGGTCGATGGCTGTAAGATACTCCTGCCCTACCAACTCTGGCCAACCGGGATCCAATCCTGCGCGCGTTCGCTCACAGACAAGCATGTGCATCTTCGTTATTAGATGCTGTCGAAGAAAGTGCTACCATAACGCTTATCAACTCGCTAAACGCAATACATTACATGCCCTGCTCTTAAAACAAATTTCACCACATACTGTACCGTCTAAATGTATCGCATGGTACAATGCAGTGACTTGCTGTGTTCATTGCAGTAATCTTATCAGAGGCTGTAATTAAAGACGGAATATACAAATATACAAAGTATACACAAGCAAGAGTAGGGTGAGTCTGTGGGCTCCAGTACTGAAGCTGACTTCCAATAAGGAAAACTGTAATTCTCTGTTGCAGAGTATCTCATTCTTTCTGGAGCTTATGGAATGTACGCATTGATAAGGGAGGTGCTGTATCCCATTTAAGTACAAAGTAAAGAATGTGACCCAGGGAATATAAAACGCAGAGATACGAGACAGGTTATTAAACCGGAGACTGAGTGGGGTCGCTAATCTGAGCTGTGTGATTTGTGACCTCACCTCTATTGCAAGCATTTGAGCTTCGGGCTAGCCATGAAAACCAGAGCTCAGGAGTAGTTCTCTTTTTTGAGCTATGGTATGCTATCTGACGCACTTGGGATGGGATGCTGCTAATTTGGAATATTTAGAATTTTTTGGTGCATAAATTCTATATGCATAGAGATTTCTGATAGAATTCAAATGCATGAGCCTTCGTTAGTTTTTTACTTGCTTCCCACAGTTTGGATATTTTAATTTTCAAAATCATAAACTCACACTAGCTCCGAAGTAAACCCAGCTAGAAGACTCAAAATTATTATGTTACATCAAGCCTTTTGTAAAAGCCCATCTGACTCATTAGAGCTGTTCCGTTTGCGTAATAACAACTATAGATTAACGAAATATATGCGGTTTTAAGTCAAGGGATGGCTACGTGCAGTGAAATTTCTAGGGGTCGTTGGTTCAGGTTAGAACTTGTGGCAAAATACTTGCAGACAGAAAAATAATTTCCAATATAAGTAAAAGTGGAGGAGAATGATCGGTGGGAGCATAGAAGTTGCGAAGGAGATCCGAGATCGTACGATTGTGATGCCACAACCCGCGCCCAGGAATTTCGTAGAGAATGTCGAGATCAGACGGGCCAGTGGGGTAGAGCCAGACATCCTGATCCGTGCCATTGACAACAGCAAAGCCCGTGGGAGCCGGATCAGCTCCTGGGGGAAGAACGTAGATATTCATCACGCCCGATTGCCTCAACTTCGCCTTGGCAACGTCCACACTTTCAAAACGCAATTCCGGCCAAGCTCGTTTGACCAGTCCTGCGCGCACATACTCACACAAACCAGCTGTGTCACCCTGGCCAAACTAAGAGCGATACACCATATCAACATGCGCAGAAGCTCTAGCCTTAGGCCAGAGGATGTGAAGAAAGACGGCTAAGTTGGAGGCGAGGAAGACATTATCAAGCAAGAACCGGATGCTGGCTTGCTCGTTTGTCAAGGCGAATCAAGGGCAAGGGCAAGTCTTAAGCCACTGAAAGGGTGTGACGAGAGGGGAGCAAAGATTACGGGTTGTGTCGGTCATGCGTACCTGCTTTTCCAAACATGAGCGGAGGCTGAGGTGCAGGTGGAACCCGTATGCCCTTGGAAGACAACGCCTCCGCCTCCGCCTGTAGCTCCAGCTCTAAGTCCTTGCCATGCAGAAGGGATGCAGCAACAAACCTTTGTGTCCAGAATAGAACGACAAGCGAAAATCTCAGCATTCTAGCACAGTGTTGATGCTTGCCTCCACAACGCTGTCAAGAGCAATGAATAGGTTGGCAGTGTATACACTTGGGCGAAAACCTTCCGGTGCTGGTAGATGTCAGGGGCTTGATCTGAGCAGCTCACATGCTCGTGGCCGAAGAGAGGAGGTGAGGGGAAAAATCGAGGATACCGGACAAATTGAGCATTCAGACTGAAACAGTATGTAGTTCTGCTGCAGCATAGCCAAACAATGCTATAACTGCCATGCCATTAAGCTGCGCTGTGACGGGACTGCAACCACCGCGGAGACTCAGCCTGGATCTCAATAGATGAAGTTGACGACTTGATTTAGGAACAAGAAAGAAGTTACGTATGAACTGACTGCCATGGCAACCTCGTTTCCGATAGCAGTGTTCACGGAGTCCCGAAGAACGAACCAATTGAGGTCGTTCCTCGTTTCCTCTCCACATAATCCTGAAGCTGTACTACTGTTGTGATCGGCATCATGAAAATCGAAGATCCCACGAAGGGTGGTTCCATCTACTGAATCAGTATCCATCAGTCAATATTAACTAAACTTACGCACCCATTAAAGAATCTGGAACGGTTCCTTATACATTCTCGGAGAGGCATTTGTGGATCCCCGTTGTCTCCTGTGTAAATGCAGTATTCTACACGATCATCTAACAGTTAAACTTTGCCAGCTGGCGATCGTCGCAATGTTGCACACTTCTCTCGCTCGCTGGGAAAGCACAGGAGGAAGAAATAGCTTTCACAAGTGTTATCCTTCCTGGCGAAATTTCTTCCTACCCTTTGCTTGGTTGCGCTGGTAACCAAGTGAATGCTCCCGCAGGATATTTTAAGGGGCCGGCAAAGATATCATATAGAATCGGTGCGAGTGAGATGAATCTGAGCTTCAGTACATTGCTGTACAGTACGGTGTCCGGAAGCAGATCATAACTGCATTTGATCCTGCCTGACGCAGGACAGGGACCATAATACATTTAATGTACTCTGAGGTTCGCAAGATCAAGGATCATAGTTTTCAGTGGGCTATACTACCAACCGCATCCGCCGCGATCCCCTGCAGAATGGTCACTGACCTGTTGATGTGACGGTCGCTGGAGGCTGTGATGTGGGCAAGCTGACGGTGACGGCTCACTTGCAGTACCTGTAGCGGGCCCGACATTATCTTTCCGTGACAGCGTGGATGATTCGTTCAGAACATTCTTTGCCCCGCCTCCAACATACTTTATGTTATTGTAGACTATCTATGTGGGTGGAAACATTTGAAATCTTTCATCCAAGGTGTAGATAGATTCTTGTGTCCGATGAACAACAACCAAGGCCTTCATCGAGGCCCTTCGTGGTGCATAAGGTATAAGGGAGGGCGCCATGGTGGAGGGTTTAGATAGTGATTGAGCCTCTAAAGTATGCAAACGATCATTTCGGCATTTATGTCCTCTTTGGGTTGACAAGATGTGCACTTTTGTTATCATTCTTATGCGTGGAGGGGCTACTATAAGGACCTAGAACGCACAAAACCCCCGAGATCAAGAAGATAGTCCTTGGTCAAGATTGCAATCTAGGGCAGGAATCTCCTGCCAAACCTATGTCGGGCGCGATAAAAAATGTCACATATATGCACAGAGTAGAGCAACAAGTCAGAGAGAGTCACGACTTCGTTAAGATATGCTTAAAGAACGCCGATGACGAATAAGTCGAGATTACCTACCAAATCGAGAGTTCTGGCTCGGTTTCTCCATTATCTCAATGATGTACATATTTTATCTACATAGGCATGTGCCTTGGATCGAACAGCGCGAAAGAACTACTCACAAACCTCGGAAGTTTAATAAACTACAAACTCACTTGAGTACAACGGGGCCACTTTGACCATCAGGAACATCAAGGGAAGGGTGGGAAATTTGCTGGCAAAAGTGTCCGGCAAAATCCTCAAGAATACACCAGCCTACGGAAGCTAAGCTGTACAGCGGAAATATCATGTATAGCACGGTGTTGCTTCTGAAATTAAATAAATATGGTCGAAAGGGTCTAATAATACCCTCTGAACCGAGCTACTCGAGACCGCCTAACCGTGTCAAGAAATGCTCTATTGAAGATGTATTTGGTCAGCTACCTACAGAGAAAATAAATTACCAACTGTTTGAGAAGAGTATGTTCCTGACACTGATCTGACTCAGGATGCTACGATGTTACAGAACTGTATCGTGAAGGCAAACCAGCACCTTGTCCACTGCAGTGCAGCAGCTGCTCTGGACTCTCCTCGACATCGTCCGAAGCCCACATGAAGGAGGCATAAGCGGCCACAACATAACTGCGAGCAAGATCTTGAAAGTCAATATTCCCATCGCAAAACCTCAAAATGACGCCAAGTACGATCCTATGTACTTCCACGGAGAAGAAGGCAAATGAAAGCAATTATCGACAGTTATCTCTTCCGGTGGTAGATAAGAAGGTGAACAACACGTCCAGCACACCACCAGGACGAAGTTTCTAAGACACAGAACAAGAAAAATTTGTCGAGGAACTTTAAGCCTAACGGAAGCACAGCGAACACAGAATTGACACTCACGAATTATCAGGAGCCGCCTGCAAGGCTTGCTCAAAGTAGCTTCCAGATCTTTCTTCATCTTTGTAGACATCCCAGATGAGCTTCGCGTACAGTCCAAGCACTTCGCCATCACCTGGATTAGCTAGTATGGCCCTCTCATAGTAAGACTCCGCTTTCGAGGTGTCGCGCTTCACCTGTAATACGGTACTGAGAATGAGTAAGACGGTGATAGCTGAATATTCCTGGATAAACCGACAAGAGTACTCGATCCTTTCCTAAACCATCATTGCTCGAATGACACTTCGCATACTACCCTTACCTCATGCAAAAACTTGGCATAGTTTCGAAGAAGTAGAGGATGTCCAGGGTCAGCTTCCAGAGCTCGTTTGTAGTAGGCGTCCGTTCCCAGTGAGTCGCCGCGTCCTGAGCCCCCACTGGTACCGACGCTGCCATTGCGCCCACTACCACCGCCACCGCCCATTCCAAACCCGCCAGCTATGAACATTGGACCGACGTGATCGGAGTTCGTCACTGGCTTGCAACCTCGTGAGTTGCAAATCAGAAGGTTTCCATTTGCCGCAGTTGCAATTGATGTGTACCCTTCGCCATCACTGGCACCGTGATAGCCGCTGCCATCTCTTCCGGACCCCCATGCCAGCTTGGCAGAAAAACCTTGAGTGGCTTCGGAGGCCAATCGAAACTCTGATTCTAGACCGTCAGAACTCCCGGCGTCCGCATCACAAGCGTTAAGACAATTAGCTTTCGTCGAATTCGGATTCAGCAAAGAGTATTCTCCCATCTGAGTGAGGTAATCCGACCCGCGGAAACCCTCGTTACCACTGGAGGTGCCATAATCGGGAATTTCATCTTCGACTACGTCGTTAAAACCTGGAGTATCTATTTCCACACCTTCCAGCGATTCAATTTGAACATCCTCCGATTCGGACGCGCAGCTGCTAGAGCCCTCGCTGTTAGAGGGGATCACACTCAATGACGACTGCCTCCGTAGTAAAACTCGACGACTCCACTGTCGTCCGATAGTACTGAACTTCTTATCCCCATCAAAATTAGTCTCCGAGTTTCCATTCCTCGACGGAGGAGGTAATAGAGATTCGGCGGCTGCGATCAAGGAGGACCCTGGACTGAGGACCTCGAGTTCACCTTCAGATTGAACCCTTTTGAATCTAGGCCAAGGTACAACGTCTCCACTGAAGTCCCACTCCGAACCATCCACGGAGCGGTTATCGTCAACCAGACCGACATGCTGCGATATTGGAGAAGATGCTCCTGAAACTAGGGCAACTGAAGAGAAAGAGACGGACCTGTGCAAGCCAGGACGCCGCGGTGACTCCTTCTCTCGTTCGACATCCCGACCTGTCCAGGTATAGGGAAGCGAAGCCAGAGGCACGCCAGTCAAGGATGTTAGAAGGGGAGTCGAACTGCTCCGCAGCAACATCTTCAGGGTCAGAACCATGCGATCCTCCGAAGTTCGGGCAGTAAGTCTTCGCAGCACTTCAAAGGGCTCCCGTTCTTCAACCAGAAGGCAGCCAAACACTACTCCGCATGCTGGCCGTCGTATTTCTCCGCATGACCGGAATTCGGTACGAACCACCTAATGCTAGGTCGAAAAGATGCACGGCACGCAGACTCACCCCATTCTCTACCGAAAATGCTCCGAATTAACGGGACACGAAAATCTCATACCTCTTGAAAAGCACGAGAATACGAGTGAGGGGAGAGCGTAGATACGACTTCCAACGGGTGCAATCGAGCAATCGCAAAGAAGATATCGAAAACCACAGTACGATAGACTTTAGTGCACGCACAGGGTGACCGACCCGGTCTAGCGATTGAGGCAAACGCAGTGCATGAGGACCCCTTTCTCGTGAGGTAAGGGCATTGGTACGACAATGATGACGGAACACAACCTGCGCGTCTCTAGTCTTTGGGTGCAAGCGCCTGGTTTCCGGCTAAATCAAAAGCAGCGCACCCACTTCGGTCGAGGAGGAGGGGTGCACATCGGATGGAGAAGCGTCCTCATAGAGCCACCAAAGGACGAAAACGAGGAACTTTGCTCAGATTGGTGCGGCAGCAAAAGGCAGCGGGCGCTGATTCGTCCTCTGAAACCCACCCGCAACTGAAGGGAAGATACGATGCCTACTATACATGCGACACAGCCCAGAACCAACGGTGCCCGCTGCTCAGAAGCGCAGGGAGAAGAGCCGGGGCCCACTTCTTCACCTCCTTCTTTCAAGCAGCGAACGCTAAAGGATGGCTCGCAATCGCCCGGTGGGTCCTCTTGTGCTGCGCACCTCAAACCGCTGTCGTTGCTCAGCTTCGAGTTCATCCATGGCCCGGGATTTGCTTCCTTGGGCGACAACCGCTCACGCTCCCTGCGGATTTCACTCTGCTCCTTCTCAGCTATTTCAATTGTTACCATGCACTGCTGTTCATTCCCATATTTGGCTTCCGCACCAGTCGATCACTTCGACGAGCCCCCGACCCGCCGATCCACTGGAAGAGCGTACATCCAAGTCTTTTGAGCTACACGTCCATCGGAGCTAATGACAGAACGCCGTCTGCGGCAGCTGGAACTTTCTCCCGCCTTCTCCTCTGTGTTGAAAACAGCAGCGCGACTTTCGTCGGCAGCATCCGGTTTGGACGGTTGGACTGACCCCGAGAGCCGGACGATTCAGATGATTGCCTTCCAAGTTCCTAACGCAAATAAATGCTCGCACTCGCTTTCGATATCGCCG
The DNA here is from genome assembly GCA_037833965.1 of Marchantia polymorpha subsp. ruderalis. Lineage (NCBI taxonomy): Eukaryota > Viridiplantae > Streptophyta > Marchantiopsida > Marchantiales > Marchantiaceae > Marchantia > Marchantia polymorpha. Next base: position 1,013,146 of record AP031351.1, read on the forward strand.
GATCTCGTGGGCTGCCGAAAACCACCGGTCCGTTACAGTAATTACCTCGCCGGAGTTTGGGCCATTGCTTGACGTATTTCGAGTGTGTAATATTTCAGTACAGCTGGCTGTGCAGTCTGGACTGCTCTAGCGTTCATCATCGCCAACTTGGAGAGCTACCTCCGACTTTAGATTAGGGAACGCTTCCCGGCTTGCGTGAAACTATAAGCGCGCACCTCTTTGCCATTTTGGCTCTTTCTGGAAAAGCACTGAAGACTGGGAAAAATAAGTCGGCGGATATTGACATACAGTACTTCCTTTTATCATGACATTGGAGATGAATATCTAAAAATCGACAGCCTCTCGGACGTCATTGTGAATCTTTGTGTCATTCTCCATTGAATAATGATCCAAAATATAGCAACGTTAATCTTCTACACCAATATAATGAATAAACTTGTTCGTTTCACAAATATAATCTGCTTATTTGAATAAAGATTTATACATATAATAGATGGATACATGACATAAATCAAGAAACTTTTTTAAATTTTTTTCATTAATTTGGACATGAATATGATTCTTAAAATGTTATTGTAACACTTTTTAAATAATGATATAGTTTTTCAAATCAGATAAGAATATTAAGCTTGGTTTGCTTGGATGATTATGTTAGTTTTACTATATTTTACTAGTATTTCTTATTATCTTCCATTTTCAATTTTAATTGATAGTATATATCAGTCATCTCCCACCATGAATGATCATATCATAAAAGTTAGTGTAAGAATGAAACCTATGCTCAAACTAGTTGTATGTGTATGAAAACAATGACAAAGTATTGCATTATAACAAATATATTGGTATACAAGTTGTTGAAAATATTTTTAATTCATTGGATGAGAAGACTATTGGTTATTAAACCTCATATTGTGAACTATATATCCATGTTTTACTATATAATTATCTTAATTTTTTTTTGAACTAAATGAAATGAGTGCATGAAATATCAAAGATCATGAAATTTGTGTCAAAAATCTTGTTTTATCTGATCAAACGATCATATTAATATTTTGGATAAATTTTATCTTTTAAAATAAAATTTTAAATATGTTGCATGTGCAAAGAGTTTAGTGACAATTTGCACTTCACCTTGTGGAAGCTGCAATTGTTTCATTTTTTTACACACTAAGAACAAAAGGTTGCATGCCGCACTTTTGTAAATCCTTCCCTCAACAAACTTAAGAGTTTGTCAAAGTCTCAGTACATTCTTTTGATATTCTAAACAAAATGAAATTTTGAGATATTAATTTAGAAATTTTTCCTAAAATAAAATTAAGAAGTAATATTTTGTTGAAATTAGATGCAAATATATCATAAAGATAAACATTCAAATGCACCAGAAATTATAAAATGAAAAAGATGAAAAAATGCATGTTGAAAAATTTCTAAAATTCACAATTTTTAATCTAAAAATGTAATTATTATAATTTTATCATTTTATGATCTAGATATTTTTACTATATCATTACTATTTTCATGTCACCAAAATTTTTGAACACATATATCACTTCATATTATATTTGTGGCCAAATCAAACTACTTAAAATCAAATTTGTTACTTACATTGACAAAAATATAATCATTAATTTTGATTTTCATACAATGTAACTCTTCATGTCACATTTTCACTCATACCACAATTCTGTTAGTTAATTCTATCTTACATTAACTCAAGTTAGTAATATCATTGTTAGAGAAGTTAATTGTGATTTGGTTAGCTAAGTTATACACCTTATAACTTCTTGTATAGAAGAGAGAAGGAGCCATTCACTAAGTACAGTTCACGATTGCACTTAGAGAGTGAGCAAGAATGAGTAGAACTTGGCTATGAAGGTCGTGTATACACCTATGCTTTAGTGAAAATTTTACTCTTGCTCTTGGACGTAGCATGTGGAATGTGAACCACGTTATCTCCGTGTTGTGACCATCATGTGTACTGATTGATTTTGATGATTGAAACTTTCAATTGGTATTAGAGCTAGTTCAATGTAGGCAAATTTTTGATTTCCACATTTATTGAAGACCATGGAGCACGAAAGCGCTGTCAAAATTTCTACAAGCAATTTGAAGTAATTGTTGGTTGATTCTTGGTAGAAGAGTAGCCATAACAACTGATTACAGTTTGATGAAAGAAGAGAATCGTTTTGAGTGATCAGAAAGATTCTTTTGAAATTTGAATCTGAGAGATATCTTACATTCTACTATTAGAGAAACCGCTTCAAATTCTCAAAATCTGAATGTTTCATCACTGTTTTTTTTTTGCTTCTTCGCACATAAGCTTGATTTACTCTCCAAGTACATTGTTTTTACTAAATTTTGTGAATTTTGGTTAAAGTTATGGATGTTTGAAGATGAGGATTGAATTTGGCTATGATGTTCATAGGAACGCGAATTTGGAATGACAAATTGCAAATTTGGGTTTTCAAGTGTTTCAGGCGGGGCTCCAGACTTGTGTCGAAGGGTGTCCGGATTATTCGGGTCAAAAGAGTCTTCGACAATGTCCAATGAAGAATCTTATGAAAAAAAAAACCAAACAAATAATGTATTTTTTTTGGCAATTTTGGTAGATAAAACCAAACAAACTATGTATGTTTGAACTCAAATTGTGTAGGATGGTTTTCAAGCAAGTTGAGCACGCGATACAAGAAACGGTTTTGGACATAAGCTAGGAAAAAGTTTCTTCCTAAATATTTTGGACCTTTCATAGTTGAAAAAGTGTGCAAAAATTTTACTTATGACATCAAGGAATTAGGAGTACGACACTTTGAATGAGTTAACCACAACAAGTTGAAGCTATTCCATCAAAAATCAAATTTTTTTCACTTTGAGTGTGTAGTGAAATCTTGATCCGGGGTAAATTTAAGACCCGATGTTGTATGTGTGAAATAAAACAAAAACTAGTCAATAAATTAATCATGATTAGCGTAGCTATGACTAAATCTAGTTGGTTATAACTAAATTTATCAAGTTACAATTATGTTTAGCTATAATATTTATACTTGGCAGAAAAACTAAAAAAGTTCTAAAAGATTTGAATGAATATTTCTATGTTGTGCAAAAGTCTAGATTTTTAGAAAAAATAATTTTGAATTTATGTTTATTTTTGATTGATTTGATTAAATAATGAGAACTTTATTCGTTATACTAAGTCTAATGTTGACTTAATGACAAGTGGAGATTCTAGAAGTTGGAAAGTCACAAATGACATATCATCACCTCAATCCATGAACTAACAAGCATCTAGAAGGATTAGGAAATCAATGACATGTTACCAAGTATTATGAACCAGTCAAACTTACTATGGTTTATCTTTATAAAAGTAAATTAGATAAGAACTACCTTTTGTTACTATGATATATTCTCAAGTAGTATATATAGAGAATTAAGTATTAGACTCTTAAGCAAGTTTGAAGAGTTTATATGTAGATATTTGTTTTATATATGAAAGAATGATATTTTCAACATCTTGGAGTGTCGATCTGTGAATGAATTTGAGTGATGAATTGAAGGAAAATGTGAGAGTGTGTTTGAGACATGACCATGAGGATAATTCTAGTATTCTAAAACCATGATGAACTATTGCAAAGTCATTTGAGGTAAACCTAAGTGAGAGTCAGTCCGGAGATTGCAATTTGTGACAATTGTCAATGCTTTGCATGTGAACAAATGGATCACATTGCCAAGTTTTTCTGAATTCGAGTGACACCGTAAGGAGGATGGCCTATACAGTATCAACTGTTCAACAACATAACAAGAATACAGAATGAAGAAGTTGAGGGAGAGGTTTCGAGAAACAAAGATCAACAGTAAACTTGGCTTGTGACCTCATTGGTTTCACAAAGCAAAGAAAAAAAAAGGTTGAAAGAAGTCAATGGTTGAAAGCTCATGGAAATAGTAAGAAACAAGCTCAACTCATTGTCACATGTAGTTCGATGGAAGGACATAAGGTGAGAATTGTAATTGATCATTGAACAATAAAGAATTTTTTGTCAACAAGTGTTGCTATGAAGTTAGGTTTGATGTTCATGAAAGACATGAATGAGAAAGTTTAATTGTCAAACGGGCAAATTGAAATGATAAAAACATTATCACAGAATGTACAATTATTTATAGGTAGATACAAAAAGCATTGAATGGATAGTAATTTACTTAGTTTGATATAATGTCATCTTTGGAATCTTATGGATGGAGCAATATAATCCAGAAGTAGATTGGAGAAGAAAACTGATAACAATTGATGATTAAAAGATCTATGAAGATAGACTTAGATTTCAGAATAAGAATTTATACTCTTTGTGATGAATAAAACATATCTTAAAGTTAATGTATATTTCCTTGGCCTTTTAAGAGATATTGTATCCTCAGACAAACTTTACATCATGAAGTACTTGAACAAGATTTTTATGAAGTATAAAAATGTTTTTCTAAATAATCAACTTGCAAAATTATCATCAAAGAAGCAAGTAGATCATAAAATTAAGGTGATATCTTGAAATACATCAACTTGCAAAGTTTCATATAGTTTGCTTCAAACAAATTGGAAGAATACAAAATTTAAGTGGATGAAATGTTGAGCAAGGAATTCATTCAACCAAATGTTTCACATTATGATGCTCTAGTGCTCTTTGTGAAGAAACAGAATGGATACATGAAACTATGCATCAACTACTATGGATTGAATCAGCAAATGGAAAAAAACAAATATCCATAACTTCAAATGGATGATTTGATTGATCAACTTCAAGGAACGAAGTACTTTATCAAGCTAGATTTGAAAAGAGACTAAAATCAAATCAAGATTATTTTGTAAATTTGTGAAAAGTTGTGCTCGTCTAACTCAGACTTTGATTTTTATGTTTGGGAAAGATAAATAATGAAGATGGTAAACAACTCAAGAGTTAGTTTTTTAAATATTGAAAGATGTTTTGTTACACGCACATATACTCAAATGACATGATCCTAACCACCTTATCAGGTTGGGTACTGACGCATCAGGTACAATGGTGGATGATATACTTCAACAAGAATGAGAAGATGGATGATATTCAATTGCTCTTTATTTTCAAAAGTTGTTAACGGCTGAACAAAATTATTACATAATAGAACAAGAGAAATTAGTCATTTTGTTGACAACAAAACACTGGAAGCATTAATTGGATATAAGGAAGTTTGAGCTAGAGATCAATGATGAGTCCTTGTTTATTTGAAAACTCAGAAGCATATGTCTAAACTACAAATTTGATGGGCAGAGTGACATCAATGCTTCAGCATGAAGATTGTGTACGTGAAGGGCAAAAAAAAACTTGCGGATGATGTTGCACGCATGCTTATTTGAATTATTTTGCAGAAGTGAAGATTCAAACCGATTGGTGGAGCAAAATTTCATATGTCACAAGAGGATGAAGAGACATTGAGGGCATTACAAGTTGGAAGGGTAGAGAAGACTAGAGATTGACGTTCTACAAACGTATATAGATTCCGCAAGATCAAGGGTTACGCGCAATGATATCATAAAAAAGTCATGATATAGTCATTACAGATCATATGGAAGTAAAAAAAATCTTGAAAAAAAATCTAACGATTTTACTTTTGGCCCAAACTATGGGATGATGTGAAGGATTACTTTCAAATTAGTGTTGCTTGTCAACAAAACAAGACAAGTAATCAAAAATCACCTAGTTTATTACAACCTCTCTCTATTCTCGAATAATAATAGAAACATGTCACCATGTATCTTGTATATGAGTTATCAAAACTTTGCTAGAATATGATTCACTGATGGTTTTTGTGTACTGATTGAACAACACGATCCACATCCGATCAATCACAAAATCAATGATGATTTCACAACTTGCTCAATTGTATTTAGATGCTATTTTTGTGAATCATGGATAAAGTAAAGTATTAATGATTCATAGATGTATTCATTCCACTAGTTTGTTTTGGAAATTTTTTTTCAATTTTTTAAAATCAAAATAGTAATGTTAACAACTTATTATCATCAAACTGATGGTCAAACAGAGAAAGCTAATATGTAGGAGATATGCTACGGACATTCACATTAGAGGGTCAAGAAAAGTGAGATATTCTTTTGATTTTTGTGGAATTTGCATACAACAATTCTGTAAATGCATCCATAAAAGTGTCTCCATTTTATTTCATGTACAGTGCTTATACTATTACTCCATCAAGTTTGATTAAGATTTTGAAAGGGGAGTAGTTTTCAGCTAAAGTAGCCGCGATCAACAAATTTGTGGAACATATACTTAGAGTATTACATCAAGCAAAGTAGAAGTTATTTATTGTTGAGAATTGACAAAATAGCATGCTAATGCTCATTTTCTAGAGTTAAATTTTCAAGTTGGGTATTAAGTTTGATACTCTACAACAAATTTTTCTTTTGAAGTAACAGCAAATGTTAATCCTAGTTTCATTGATCCTTTTGCAATATTGAAACATGTTGGTGAAGTGTCATACAATTTACAACTTCCATCATATATGAAAATACATTTAGTATTACATATGTCACGATTGCGAAAACATATATCACAACCAAAATAATTCATAAGCTAATCATTGTTATCTCTTTTATCAACCTTCATAGCTGATCATGGTTAATTTGAGGTAAAAAAGATATTCAAGAAATAGATTCAAGTCCATAAATATCCCAAGGTTGAGTATTTGATTCAATGCAAAGGATATTTATCCTATGAATCAACTTGGAAACCACTTAAAATTATAGCTAATGCATCGCTTATTGTTCAAGAATTTAAACGTATGTGCAACGAGTACGTTGCGTCTTTTAAAAAAGAAGTTTTATTAACATCTTTAGTTAGTTTGATATAAAATAAAAGTTACTCAAGATGAAGTTATAGCTATTTTAGCGTGCACTAGACATTGTTGACACGTCAATAATCAACATATTTGGTATATAGAGAATAAATGTGTTAGTTAACAACGTCACATCAGCGATATGTGTGCTTGTTAGTCAAGTATTGAGTGTGTTGGTTGAGAACACCACGTAAGCAATCCATATGCTTGTTAGAGTTATCCACCACGTCATTAATCCATTATGACTGAAATGGTGATGGGGTGTAACCATCTTAAGTTAGTTAGATAGAAAGTAGAGGTTACTCTAAATGTTGATATAGAGACTTTAGCGTGCATTAGTCATAGTTGCCACGTCTACGATCCGCGCGCTTGGTAGATACAGAGTAGGTGTGTTAGTTGGCAGTGTCATGTAAGATAAGATTTGAGTGTGTTAGTTAGTGTGTTAATTGGGAGTATCACGTCAGCAATCCGTGTGCTTGTTGGAATTATCCGTCACGTCCTCCATCCATTAGGAGTGAGATGGATAATGGGTATAAGATCTTATTTCCTTGTACTTGTTGGTGAGAGTTATATAAGCGAGAAGAGAATCATTGTTGGTATTTCTCATCTTCAGAGTTTATGTTTCAATCTTCGAGTGAACTTCTTTCTAAATCCTAATATTACAATGGTAACAGAGGAATCTTGCTCTTTCTTGAGTGTGGATTATCTCTCATGGAATAACAAGTGAATGATGATGAAATGCAGCTTTGAAAGTGTATATAGGCTGTCAGAGTTCATTGATCTCCATGTAGAGAGAGTTGGAAAGGGGAAAATTGTGTTTTTGCAGATATGGATGGGTTTGACAGGGTTCCAGTACCGCATTGGCCAATTCCTAAGCCATTCAATATTCATCTTCGTTACATGGAAAAACATCATTTGCCGATGTACCTTGTGGCTTGTTGGGTGCAGATTTTATGATTAGAGTGATGGAGTCGAGAGTGACATTGGTTCTTCCAATAGTTAATTATGGAGAGACTTGGGATTGTACCATGTACATTCTATACTAAATGTTTCATGAATTTGAATCGTGAATCACCCATCCCAGTTCGATCCAATACATATGTAGAGATCAAAACAATATACCAAAAGAAGAGATTGTGCAGAGATTTTCTTGTGAAAAATTAGCGGGAAGAGTATTATAAAGCTCTTATAGAATCACCTATACCTTTTGTGACTTCTTTTTTTAAAGGTCAAATAGTGATTATACTCACTTTGTATTAGAGTGAGTGTGAGGAGGCATGTGAACATCAATCGATATGGACGAGTTTCTCAACTCAATCATGGGAGAGATAAAGGAGTTGAAAACAACGATAGTAGATGGGCATATCAAGCAACATGTCATGGAAGATAAAGTCTTCGCATTGGAGAGTGAGAAAGTAGAGAGGGAAAGAGTTGGACAGATCGAAGTTGAATCTCAAGTTCAAGCTTCCCAAGTTTAGCCATAACAAACCCCTATTGATGCAGCAAAATCAAATAGGAGACGTCTTCAAGAGATTGAAGATCAAACAAATCTTTTGCTTTGGATAGGGAAACGGTGTAAGGTGGAAGCTTACAAAGGGAGAAGAGCGATGAGAGTGTTAGAGGGATGAATAATGAAGATGAATCTTCATTCATTTCATTTTCATATTTCTCATTACATTGCAAGAATGTTCATGAGATCTTATTTTACGGATAAGGCTTTCACATGGTACACAACATGAGAAAGAATGCTTTCAGAACGAAGTGCTACCATTTCATGAAGTGAAATGCAAATTGCAAAATTACACCCCGGATGCAAAATTTTCAAACGATGGAATCTCTTCAGATTGCAAGAATGAAGTTCTAGAATTTGAAGCAGAATGGAAATATCCTTCTGTACATTAAAGAATTTTGTGATCTTCAAGTATCTATAATGAATATGCCCCATAAACTTCACAATATCCGCCCTCCGGGCCTTTCCCGTTGTTATAGATATATCTATATATTTCTATATTTGAAACTTCAAAAGAGGAGTAAATTCAGTCGCGGAGTGAAGCAGAAGTTTTGGATGTGTTCAAACAAGGCTTGAAGGATCAAATTTGAAAGAATGTGATGGTTAGCAATCCATCTACAATGAATGCAGCAATCACAACTACTCAACAAATTTTGAGTGCTTTTGATGTCACGCACGGTGAACCAGTAAGCAATCTTTGAGACCCATTTGGTCCAACATTGATGGAGTAGGGAAACCTACGACGTAGAAAAGATTTTGCATCAACAAGAGTATCACCGCTGAATTTCACCGTTGATCCTTGTCGCAGAATCTCACCTCCGGTGAGATTCGGCGACAAAGAGTTCCAAATTTGCAAGAAGGTTTTACAAATAACGGAATGGTTCAAAGAGGAGCTAGAGTTTGTAACAATCGTCAATGCTATGCATGTGAACGAATGGATCACATTGCCAAGTTTTGCCGAATTCGACTGGTATCACAAGGAGGACGGCCCATACAACAACGACTGTTCAACAACATGGAGGGGATAGAGTATGAAGAGATAGAGGAAGAGGTTATGGAAAACAAAGATAATCAGTAAACTTGCATTGCGACTTTACAGGTTCTTCAAAGCGAAGAAAATGCGAGGTTGGAAAACGGAAATGGTTGGGAGCTCATGAAAGGAGTAAGAAGCAAGCTCAACTCATTCTCACCGATGGTATGATGGAAGTACACAAGGTGAAACTTTTAATTCGATTTAAAGCAACAGAGAATTTTTTATCAATGAGTGTTGCTATGAAGTAAGGTTTGATGTCGATGAAGAACGTGAGTGAGAAAGTTGAACTGCCAAACATGCAAACTGAAATGATAAAAACACTACCATGGAGTGTAGAATTATCCATAGATTGATACAAGGAGAGCATCAAATGAAAAATAATTTTTTTAGCTCAATATGATGTCATACTTGGAATGTCATGGATGGAACAATATAATATGGAGGTAGATTGGATAAGAAAAGTAATCACAAGTAGTGGTTGGAAATTCTATGAAGATAAAATTAGATCTGAGAATAGGAATTTCTCCCTTTTGTGATGAATAAAACATCTATATCTTAAGATGATGTATGTTTCCTTGGACTTATAAAAGATATTAGATCCACGGACAAACTTTACATCCCGAAGTCTTTGAACGACATTTTTATGGAGTATATAGATGTTTTTCCAGATGATTTATCTTTAGGATTACCACCAAAGAGTCAAGTAGATCACAAGATTGAGGTGATACTTTGAAGTACACCAACTTGAAAAGCTCCATATCGTTTGGCTCATGACAAATTGGAAGAATGCAAAGCTCAAGTGGATTAGATGTTGAACAAGAGATTTATTCAATCAAGTGTTTTATCTTATGGAGCTCAAGTGCTGTTTGTGAAGAAGAAGTATGGATCCATGAGACTATGCATAGACTATTGGGGGTTGAATCATCAAACAATGAAAAACAAATATTCATTACCTCGTATGTTTGATCAACTTCAAGAAGCGAAGTACTTCACCAAGCTAGATTTGAAAAATGGCTACAATCAAATTTGAATTGCAGATGAAGATGTCCACAAGACAACAATTTGTACTAGGTATGACCAATTTGAGTATCTAGTGATGTATTTTGGTCTCACTAATGCACCAACTACAGTCATGGGATTGATGAACGATGTCTTTCGTCCTTATCTAGATAAATCTTTCATTTTTTTTCTAGATGATATATTGGTGTATAGCAAAAATTTGAGTGCTCATAGAAATCATTTACAAGAGCTATTTCAAGTTTTGAGAGAATGCCAAAATGTAAATTTGGCAAGTCAAAAAGTTTTCTAATACTCATTGGATTTTATCATGGATTTGTGAAAGGTTTTGTTCGCCTAGCTCAGGCTTTGACTTCCATGTTAGGGAAAGATCAAAAATGGAGGTGGGTATCATCTCAATCGTAGGTGGAGTTTTATGTTTGAAGTTGTATTGCTTGTTAACAAAACAAGGCAAATAATCAAAAACCAACAGGTTATTCTTCTTATTCTTAAACAACTGTGGCAACATGTCACAATGTATATCGTATGCGAGTCTCCAAAGACTTTGTTAGTACATGATTCAATGATGGTGTTTGTAGGGAAATTGAGCAAAATGATTCACATTAGGTCAATCACAAAAACGGTAACAGTTCCACAACTAGATCAATTGTATCTAGATGTGCTTTTTGTGAATCATGGGTTAAACAAAGTGTTAATCATGGTTAGAGTTACTCTCTTCACTATTTTATTTTCAAAAATTTTGTTTAGTTTTTTTTTCAAAACAAAACTAGCAATTTCAACAACCTAATCTCAACTTGATGAACAAACGGAGAGGGCTAATAGAACCATAGAGTATATGCTACGAGCATTCACATTAGAATAGCAAGAATTGTGGTACAAGCTTTTGCCACTTATGGAATTTGCATATAACAATTTTGTTAATGCATCCACAAAAGTGTCTCCATTTTACCTCTTGTATGGAGCTCATCCTATAACTCCTTCAAGTTTGATGAGACTTCCGAAAGAAGAGGAGTTTTTGACCAAAGTTGTAGAAATCAACGAATTTGTGGAACATACTCACCCAGGATAACATTAGGCCAAGGAGAAGTTGATGATAGTTCAAAATTGGCAAAAACAGCATGCAAATGCTCATCGTAGAGAAGTGGTTTTTGAAGTATGAGATCATGTTTGGTTATCTACAACAAATTTGGTGTAGGAACACCAAAGTTGAACCCTAGGTTCTTGGTCCATTTTTAGTTTTGAAGCGTGTTGGTGAAGTGTCATACAAGTTGAAACTTCCGTCACATATGAAAATACATCCGGTATTTCATGTGTCACGATTGCAAAAACATGTACCACGACCAAAACAATTCACCAACCAACCAGCATCATCTCGTCTTCCAATCTTGATAGCAGATCATGAGGAGTTGTAGATACAAAAGATCTCCAAAATACGTATTCGAGGTCATAAATATCCAAAGTAGAGTATTTGATTCAATGAAAAGGTTATCCGTCATATGAATCAACTTGTGAACCAACTAATAAATTTAACAAATGCTCCTTTGATAGTTCAAGAGTTTGAATGTATGTGCAACGAGTACGTTACATCTTAAAGGAGGGAGGTTTGTAACCATCTTTAGTTAGTTAGAACTAAAGTAGAGGTTACTCTAAATTTTGATATATATACTTTAGCGTGCACTAGTCATAGCTGCCACGTCAGTGATCCGCGCGCTTGGTAAGTAGAGAGTAGGTGTGTTAGTTGATAGTGTCACGTCAACAATCTGTGTGCTTGTTAGATCAGGATTGTGTGTGTTAGTTGGGAGGGTCACGTCAGCAATCCGTGTGCTTCTTAGTGTTATTTGCCACGTCATCCATCCATTATGAATGGGATGGATGGTGGGGATAAGATCTTCTTTCTTTGTACTTGTTGGTAAAAGCTATATAAGGGAAAAAAGAACCATTGTTGATAAATCTCATCTTCACAATTTATGTTTCTATCTTCGAGTGAACTTGTGATAACTCACTTTTTGTTTTTGTGCGGAATTTAAAACATTTTTGGAAAACAGTACCGCAGCAGCCGTGTAAATGGTAATCAGTACATTTAAATAGAGTAAAGATGGATAATCGCGAGTCTCGTATGATCATGTAGAATCCAGGAGTTGGACGCAATGTCCGGAACAGGCGCCCCGACCTAAACGATCAATTCTGAAGGAGATCTCCTTCGGCGCAAGGCGCATAATCCGCCTTCGGCGCTAGCCGCCTTCGGCGCTAGGGAAATTCCTTAGAACTTATTCAATTAACAACGCCTTGACTTGTTTAGGTTCTCGTTGGAAAGAGCTCAACACGTTCGTTCTAAAGAGCCCAAGAACGCTTGGAACAAATGAGGACTCAAGGAGTTATGATTATCGGAAGATACGGAAGGAGTTCGCCTTCGGCGGAAGGGCTAGGTCGACGGACGAGCCGCCTTCGAGGGTGAATTTTTTCCTACGGCGCCTTTGGGGCCAGCGCATCAAGATTAGGTAAGCGCATTTGGGAGTAGCAACTCGGTACGGTCCGCCTTCGGCGGTACGCACATGTGCGCATTCGGCGGAACAGAGCTCCGGCGGCAAAAGTGCCGTCGGAGGGACAAGAGGAATCGAGAGACAGGATAAGACCCGTTGACTACGGTCAACGCCTTCGGCACAGCCGCCTTCGGCGCTGCGCCTTCGGCGATGCACCTACGTCGACGGACGTCTTCAAGAAGTCCGCCTTCGGCGCAAGAAGTCAACGCATTCGGCGGTAGATGTTCGCCTTCGGTGCTGCGGGTCAACGCCTTCGGCGGTGCGAAACAAATACGAGTTTCGAGTCGGCCAGAGGCGAAAGCCTTCACCGCCGCGCCTTCGGTGCTGCGCGAACACGGCCGCGGCGAAGTGAGATGGCAGAAATCAAATTGAATTTTTGAGCGTGTGAGTCTGTGCAACTGCGGAGCGTGAAGCCGCGCGTGCGAGAGGAGGGCCGTTACGCCTCCAAGCCGGCCCAGCCATCAAGTGAGTCGACACTCACGACCAAGTGTCGACAATGAAATCTTGTGAGCCAAGGGCGGACGACTCATTCTTGAATTTGCGATTTCGATTTCTTTTGAGAGTTGCGCGCGCACACATTTTGGCAGAGAGAAATTCGAGAAGGCGACGCGTAGAGACTTGCATAGCAGGGGAAGAATTGAGTGCGCGACCGCAGGAATTGAGAGAGAGTAGAGTTTGCAGAGGAATCGCAGCCGCGGGCAAGAAGCTTGGGCATAGCGGAGGAGAGTTTACGAAATACGATTTCAAGAACGCAATGTCGAAGCCCACTCAGCTGCGGATGATTCCGCTGAAGATTCCGCAGATTGGGCTGCGCGCTTTACAGCCCCAGCTGTCTGCGGTGAAGCTCGATTTTCTCCTGTGGGGATCGAATTACGTGTGCCAAGACATGGTGCGCGAATGGCAGAAGGAGAGACACCAACCTACGCACGGGTTTCGACCGCACGTAGAGCGTTGGACCATCCAAGATTGGGCACAGGTACTGGAAAGATGTGCGGGAGAGGACGGATATCTCATATTTGATAGCGAGAGCATCAAGGTCAATAGGAGGAGGAGACTCTGTTCGCGACCCTGTTCAAGAGTGCAAAGTCCAGCAAGAACGGGTACAGGACCCGGGACTACAAGGATCGCTACCACAGAAATGTCGCGGTAGCACTTCATCAACTCTTGCAGCCGCACAAGACCACATACATCACTTCTTGGCAAGTGTCTTTCGTGGAGCTGGCGTTGGTCGGAGCTTCGATTCACTGGGCGCGCATCTTATGGAAGATAACGCGGCACCATGCGTTTGAGAAGAAGGGGGGATCGATCAATCACCTCTCCCCCTTCTTGATCAACTTTTATCGGTAGATGGGTTGCCTAACCGCGACCGAGCGTGTTCAATTTCCACTGCTATCACTCAGCAATCCCGGGAGGTATGTGAAGGATGTCGAGGTCGACACCGACGAGGAAGAGACTCCTGCCTCCACGCCACCAACCCAACAGAGTGCGGGAAGGGAATCATTCGCAGCGCGAGTGCCGCGGAAGCGGAGATGGAAGGGAGAAGCAGAGAAGGGTCAACATCGAGATTCGGCTGCTCTCAAACGGAAGCGGCCACTGGAGGAGCTCTGCAGTCGGCCGAAGCAGAAAGCACGCAGGCTCGTATTGCCTGCCAGTAGCGCGGAGACAGGACGTGCCGCCGGAGAGAAGGAGACACCATCCTCGGAGGAGGATGGGAACACGCGGACGGCAGAGGGGTCAGCGGACCTCCCATCAGCGGACGCCTTCGGCGGAAGCAAGACGGCCTTCGGGTCAAGAGAAACGACACGCGGCACCGATGAATGTGCCGGCAACGGATAGGAGTTCCGCACGAGCACCGTACGCGGACTCGCCTTCGGGGCTGAGGCCTTTGGCTCGAGCGCCTTCGGTGCAGCGGAGGAAGGGAAAGGAGCCGGCGGAAGATCCGCCTTCGGCGCAAGGACCTTCGGGCCAAGGAGTTGCAAGTAGGGAGACTTCGGGGAAAGCGCCTTCGGCGGTAAGTCCGCCGGAAGGTGCGCCTTCGGCTCAAGGGCCTTTGGGCCAAGGGACTTCCGGCGAGCCGCCTTCGGCTCAACCGTCCTCGGCGGAAGCGCCGCCGACAAATGCGCCTTCGGCGGAGGCACCTTCGGAGCAGGATCTATCGAAGGAGCAAGACCTAACGGAGGAGCGGAATGACAGTCAGAAGGGAGAAACACGTGTGCACTCCGCACAATTGCAATCCGCACAAACACCTTTCGCACGAACGCCTTCGGCGATGGACGCCTTCGGCAATGCGGAGTTGGTAGAAACCGGACGGGCGAGCGGTGCGAGTTTGGCACTACCAAAATCCCCCTCCGCCTTAGACATTCTGGCCGGAAGCTGTGAGGCAACAGTGGCAGCAGACGAAGCAGACGCTACGAAGCCCTACTCACGAGAATCGCCGGAGAATTCAGTGGCAACCGAAATCCTCAATTCGGAGGATGACGAAGAAGGAGAAACGGAATCGGGATCGGGATCAGATGAGGAGGAGGAGCAATCGGTGGCAGGCACGCCGACGGCGGCACTTTGCGAGCAGGTGGTACCTCTGTTGAGGTATCTTGACCGCAAGGTGACGAAGTATGCAGACCCCCGCCAGCCTGGGTCCTACGTCGAGTTAGTGCGCAGGCGGACTCGCACTAAAGTCCGCACCAGCAAGTTGTTGGCACGTCTGGATGGGGACATTAGAGATCTGCGGGAGAAGAATGAGTGCCTGCTGGGCCACATTGCTCTTACGCGGAAGGTGCACCAGGCCGTCGACAAGTTGCGCGATGAGAAACTTGAAGAGGCGACGAAGGAGTTCGCCAAGGAGAAGGCGAAGCTCGTAGATGAGCTGGATTCTGAGCAGACTTAGAATCGAATTTTGTTAGAGGAGCTCGTGCGGCAGACACGGTTGCTGGAGCAATGTCAGCTCGTACGTTAGGCGGATGAAGAGTTAATCCGCAAACTGCAATCAGAGTGCGGGGAATTGAGAGCGCAGCGTGCGGACGCAGAGTTGCAATTAGTGATAGTTGAAGACGATCGCCGGCGGGAGGCAGATCGCACGAAAGAGGAGTTGGCAAGGCGAGTCAACCACTGTCTCAGAGGTTACACCCACTGGGAAGTGGCGGCGCAGGAGAAACTCACACTGCGCGAGTTAGAGCTTCGTGCGGCGGGGTTGGTGTCAGGTGACAGTCCGAGCCGGCGGCGAGTAGCAAAGAAGTTAGATTCGTTTTTGTCAAGGTCGCGGGATGCCATGGCCACCCTCGAGGCGGAGGTTACGGTGGTGTTGCGGCGGCTGGGACAGCGCAGTCGAGCGGAAGACTGGGCGGGTAGGGAGTTAGTGTGCGGCAGTCCGTCGCGCAGAAGGCGAAGCACGGGATCTGCAGAGTGTAGCGTAGCGTGGTTCCGTGCAGGCGTGTAGTGCAGGTAGTGTAGTGTTAGTTAGGACTTAGAGGGTATAAAGTAGTTCAAGGCGTCTTGCCTTGGGATTCTTCCAGTTTCGGAAGTGCAGATCAGAAACTCATTTTCTCTGCGTGTTTGTGTCCTTAGTTCTGTCACCACGCAAGAGGAGCTACAACTTGGCGATCCGCATTTTGTAGCTGAAGGCCTTCGGCCGAATGTTCAGAGCTAGTATACTGGTTAGAGACTTGAGTAGTTCGGATCTACACCTGCGGGTGATTGCCGATGCTCAGAGCTAGTAACTAGTTAGATACTTGAACAGTTCCCCCTTACACTTTCGAGTGATTGTTCCTGATTGTACTCCTTCGAGATTTTTCCCCTGAATGCCAAAGTGAAGTTTTGTTACTTCGAGTAAGCCTTGGTTGTAATTCAGAATACGCTGCAGCAGGCGCCCTCGGGGCAAACCTCTGTAGTATTTCTGGGAATAACAAGTGCCTAAGAATTCAAACTCTTCAATAGACTGTTATGGTGTGCTACTGGAACGTTTCTCAGTTGAGTCCCTCAGTTCGGACCTGTGTTCTCTGCGCGTTTTGTGAGTTGAGTGTGTTGTTCACCGCGTGTGAGTGACTTCGATCCGAAGTAGGAAGTCCACTTCGGGTTCCCTGTGCTAGTAGAAACTAGTGGAGGGGTTGTAAAAGCCGGAGTTGGGAGTCACTACCAGCAGATTCGCTGAGTGTATCCGCGAGAGACTTTCCCCCTGAAATCTTAAGTAGAGGTCCTAACCGATCTCTGAGTTGTGTTTTGATAGTTTCAGGTGTGTGTGTGTGTTGAGTGAACTACGCTGCACTGTGCGACCTCCGAGTGACCTCCGAATGAACACTTGCAGTATTTCTGGGAGTGATAGTCGACTGAGAATTCAAACTCTTCAATAGTGTGTTAAATGTGACACTTTGTTATCTGTGTGTTGCCCCTGTCCCTGTGGGTTCGACCTTTCTACCAGCATATTGCAGTTTTAGCCTTTGGTGGGTTATTACAGAACTTCTCTCTCTTTCATTCCTTGTGTTACATGGGAATGAAATCTTATCTTTTTGTACTTGTTGATAAAAGCTATATAAAAGAGAATATAATCATATTATAACCACATCTTTAAAATTTATGTTTTTATTTTCAAGTGTGATTTTTTCTAAAAACTAATGTTAATTTGATTCTACGATATTCAGAAAGACAATTTTAATTGATTTTTTTATTGTGTGTAGATATTTGAGTCTCATCAACGATATCATGCTCCATCAATTTCAACTTTTTAAAAATTTGCTTCATCTGTACTGGAATATTTCATTGTGTCACATTGTCAAAACACTTGGTATAGGGTATTTCCCAAAAGAGTACTTTTTTGTAACAAGAATTCGTTTTTAGTTGTTACCCTGGTATATCGTTGAGCAAGAATTCTGTGAAGTGCAAAGACTACCGGTTCTCACACTTGGATTACAAAATGGGCAAACTTTCTTTACTACTAACTCCTCAACCAGACCTTTACTCTCATTGGTCCGGTGGTGTGACTTTGCTTGAGATTTAGAACTCTTTTCACCCATCCCCAATCCACCGTTCACACTCTCAACTGGTTTAATTAACCTTTGTCAAACATCAGAGGGATCTCCATAGTTTTAGAAGTGATGGATTTACTTCTCCCTGTTGATTAAAGTGTGGGGAAGGTCACTTTAGATAACTTACAAACTCACCAAACACACAAAGACAACTTCAAGATTTACTTCAGATCGGACCAACTCTTGCCAAACTTCAACTTGCGGTTTTTAGTTCCAGTGGCAGTTCACTAAGGATGGCCCGAATCTTACCCTACTCGTGAGAACTTTCTACTTGCAAACCGGAAAATATAACGACTGGAGGAGTACTTCCAACAGTTGAGATACTTCTATACCTGTGTAAAACCCAGGGTAGAACTAATTCTAACAAACTTGCACAAGGATTGACTGTCAACCAGACTACCCGCTCCAGCTGAACTCATGATCTAGAGATTTTGTTCCCTCACTGTCTCGCGCCAGCCTAATGATATTCACAAAGCAGACTTTCCCTTAATCTCCTAATTGGAACCTCGTTCACCACAACTACTCCAGCACTACCGGTCTCCATAGACAATACTCCAAGACACTACTCTAGACCGGTTACAAGGGACTTTGAGCACTTAGACTCTCACTAAACACCAGTCTACAACTTACATCCAAAAGATCCAACAAGAGAAAAGGTAACACAATTCACTGCAAGCATGTACGACTAGTGCATTAGAAGGTGTAAGGTACACAAAGACCAAGAAGAATGTCCATCATTCTCCCTTTAAATAATACCACCAGTTCTACATTCTAAGATTCCCCAACCCCACAAAAACCGGAGGGATAAAAAGTAGGTGGCGGCTACCATAAATGCAAAGGCGGCCACGCTGTTTACTACGTCCTAAAAATGACCTACAAAAGCTACTACGAACTAAAATGCGATCATGCTAGGATCACCAAGCCTATCTAAAGTCTGACACGACCGCCACAAATTCCGGTGCTGACTTATTGCCGCTGAAAACAAGATCAACGCCTTGACTTCGCATTCGTCAAAGATTCCAGCTGGCCCCACGAGCCACGTCATTCAGCTCTCCTCCACTCCGTTCACACCTGCAATCCTACGACGCTCCCCTCCCTTGGGACTAGTCATCCGAGTCATCCCCATACTAGAGAAAGATATTTTCCAGCCTAGAGGCAAACCACCAGCTCCGATAAGTCGGGTTCTCCTTCCTTGATGGTGATCTCCTCAACCGGTATATCCTCTGGAGTGTCGTCATCCGTTGATGCCCCTCGTCCCGCAATCTCTGCCCTTGGAACTACCTCTTTTTGGCTCTCACCCACCGGTGAAGTTACCACCGGTACCTCCTCTAGGCTCTCGCCTACCGGCAAGGTTACCACCGGTCCCTCATCTTCCGTCACAAGTACCTTCTCTCCCGCCAGCAGTAGAGTCTCGATACTACTATGCTACTTCGGCACGCTATCGTCCCCCTGTAGAGAAGCCCTCGCTTCTTCTTGAATGCCTCCGGTGTCGAGAGTCGGTTCATCCATCGCGTAGGGGTCATCGTCCTCTACCCATCTCCCTTGTGTTCCTTCTAGAGGCACAGTCAGACCGAGGATGCGCATCTCTGGCCCACCTGCCTCCATCCTGACTTCCTCCAAGACTACTCCAACCTATGCGTCCTCCGTGGGTACAACCTCTCTCACCAGTAAGACGTTCAACTTCTCCCTTGACGCCTCCGGTACGGAGAGGACTCCTCCACCGGTTGTACGATCACCGTTGCTTCAATCTCTTGAGGTTGTCCCATTTGTATTTCCAATCAATGGGACCTCTTCTGCCTCCGGTGCAAAATCTTTGATCGCTCCGGTTGCGTAGACCTTGAAATGGTTTGCGCTCAAATTTTTCACTCGCAAGGCAACTAGAGCTAATTTTCTCTACTTGCGAGGGCGTGAAAACACAAAGCGCGCTCAAAATTGAGTGCTCGCGCTCAAAAAGCAAGTGCACCGCCAAATTGAGTGTGCGCCAGTTGGCTTGTCGCTCTTCTGCCGGGTCCAACACCGGTCCTCCGCCGCCGGTGATATCCCTCGGTAGCCGTTGAGACTCGCTGGAGTAATGATGAAACCCCTTATTACCTACCCTACGCCGGTTCTCCATCTCCAACAGGTAGGCCTAAGGATCTGACTATGGCGTGCACGCAATTCTCATCGCTCCAAACACCCATCAAAACCTAATTCAACTCTTTTACACATATTCTTCTTTCTCCTATGCATTCTAAACTATTCTAAAACCCTAATTTAGTGTTCTTGGCACTCACAGGATTTGACACACATCACTGATCATAAATAATCAATCTTCACTTCTTTCAATAATCAAATTTTTGGTTGTTAGTAGAAGAAGCTTGAATTTTACTCGCCTTTCAATAATATCGTTTTAAGAAAATGATATTTCTTAGATGTATGATACATCTTGGTCCTAGTTTTTATAGGCATGAAAAAATAAGATATAATACTTCACATCACTAGCATATCAAAAAAATGACACTTATGTATGTAAGATTCAACTTAGTTAACATTTTTTGTGTATGAAAGTATAATTTGTAAAACCAAAAATTTTCAAACAATTACAATAAAACATGCAATAATGCCTTAGTTCAAACAATGTTAAGAAACTGATTGCACAAGAAAAAATAGATATATCAAGTAAATTGCAATATTGATAGCTTTTGTCCAAAATCAATATGATAAATTAGATAAATTCAACATACTGCGCATCTTGATGAAATTCCTTCGTAACAAAAAATTCTTTGTGAAATACATATCATTTGACTCAATTGGACCTAACTGACTATACATTGTTATCCATGTTGTGATAACGACTTACATCTTGGATTTACATGTGTCAAAAATATGCATGTTTTTGGAGCAATGAGGCAAGTTGGGAGCCAAAATTGCAATAAGACGTAAATCAATCAAGATCTTTGAGCGAGTATTTTGAATGAGAGAAAATTTTGAGCAAATTTTGGTCGTATAAAGTCTCACTTGCAATCCAATAAAAAAAAATCAAGACCTTTTTGAGGCGATCAGCCAAGAAAATACGCAATGTTCAAACCTTAGCGAGACAATTGCAAAAACACAATGAAAACCTTTTTTTTCCTTCGATGAGAAGCAATTTTCTCTTTGGCTTTGAGCTAAGTTATGAGGCAAAGCTACAAACTGAGTTCAAGTAGATTCCATTCTTCTAGAAAGTTATCCAAGCAAGAAGAAGAGAAGAGGAGAGGAGGGACCCTAAACCTTAAACCTTATACCACATCAAGTCATAATCTCCAAGAAATGATCAAAGCTAATCAAGTTGGTCAATTTTATCAAGATTTAATTTTATAAATTAAAATTCAAATAAAGATTAAAACACAAATATACTTATTTCATTATCATATTTTTTTAGAAATCTTGTTTAATTCATTTAAAACAAAAAATGTAATCTCAATAACACCTTATATTCAAATTGAAGGTCTAACAAAAAAAATTTATTCAATAGAAAAATATTTGATATATGTATCTATAAAATTAAAAAAAAATTGTTCTTTTCATGTGAAATTTACATATAAAAAAAATATTTGATTCACAAAAATGTAATTCACATACTTTTTGTATGATGTTTATATCTTAACTTCATCAACGTAGTTGAATATTTTTGAAAAAAGAGTATTTTCCACAAAAAATGAAATGAACAAAAATATTGTAAATTATATTCACAAAAATTTATATCAATTAAAAAAGAGTTATTGAATGTTTATTATCAACAAAATAACATAGATATGCATATCAAATGAAATTGACGTTTGATAACTCATAACAAATTTGAAACTATAATCATATATTGGTTTAAAATTTAGCATCATTGTGATTTTATAATATTATAACATGTTTGCATGATGTTTTAATAAAATTCCATCACATGTATTAATAAACTAATTTATGTATATACATGAGATATCATTTTATTGAAGATGTTTCATATGAGATTTATGAATTTTTATAAGATTAAAAATTGGTTCAATTCAACTAATGCATTTTCAAAGTTTTTTCTTTGAAGAATTTATAAAGAAATTATGCTTTAATGCAAATTTTTTTATTTGAAAAATTCTAAGAATTAGTAAAAAAAATTTATATTTACATATGACTTAATTATTATGTATTGATTGATTATAAATTTTAGCTAGCTTTAGTTCTTGAAAATATTTATGTCACGTTTCATCATAGATTCTACGTAAATTAATCTCATTGTATTAGAGATTAAAATCTTGAAACATAAATCAATAAAAGATTTTTATGATTTGAATTAGGGTTTTATAAATTTAATTAGTTAATTATTAGTTACTGTGAAACGAATTAGTTGATTAGTTAAACTGATACTTTATAAGATATGTTATTGTAATCATCAATAACACAAACTTGAAATTTTTGAAGAAACAATTTTTGTGTTATGTGTATGTAATCTCAGTGATTTAAATCATACACTTGCAAATTTGATTTTGTGTGTGGATAATTGATCATTAAGATCATCTTTCATTTTTATAACATCAACACCAAATTTAGTTTTGATAAATTTCAGTGAAATCATGTATTTAATATCCATAATGCATTATGTTACAATGTATGAAATGAGAATATCGATAAAGTTATGTGATATAATATCTAATAGAAAGTTTTTTATTATCATAATAAAAGATATTGAATTGAACTGAGTTATTTTAATTTTTTTAATCAGAATTTTTCTATGATATAATTTAACAGTTTTGCCTACATTTGAATGTGTAGAATGATTTCTACACATTTGAATACAGATTAGTAGGAACAAAACGAAACATTCTCCACACAAAATTGAAATTCTTCTGTCTACCATCATGATTCTTTTCACAGCAAAGAAATAAATGTGAAATT
Source organism: Marchantia polymorpha subsp. ruderalis (assembly GCA_037833965.1). Classification (NCBI taxonomy): domain Eukaryota; kingdom Viridiplantae; phylum Streptophyta; class Marchantiopsida; order Marchantiales; family Marchantiaceae; genus Marchantia; species Marchantia polymorpha. Next base: position 1,036,033 of record AP031351.1, read on the forward strand.
AAGTTCTATCTAGTATAGCTCTAAGACATTTATGTTGTACTTTTTAGAATCAATCAATCTTTCATTTATGTATGATTTCTTATACCGTATATATTTTATTACACATACATGTGAAATTCCAGCTAGTTCATGTAAATGATTTAATATTATTTGAATTTCTCCACAACTGTTGCTAGAAAAAAATAAGTTTCTAGCCTACTTGTTCAACATTTTGTGATTGATGCTATGAATCTGTAAAGTTTACAAATTCTTAAAACTTCAAATTTTTTGTTCAAATTGGCTAGTTGAAACTTCTACAATAAGCTGTTTACATAGATGACTGTATGTTGCTATGTATCTTGTTTATCACAAGGAATTTGATCTCAAGATATCAACTACCTACTCCAATCACAAGAGCATGAATGAACCATTGAGTCTAGCTTTTACAAAATTTAAAGAGAAATCCAAGCAAACTTTGCTCTAGAACAAGCAAAGTCAATCTATACAAGACCTTCATGTCCATCAATGCTCTCGTCTAGACATGGATAAGAAATTTTTATGAACAAGCGTAAGCATAAATTTCATGTCAATTGCCACAAATATGTGACAAATGAAGCCATATCTTCCAGCATGTGAACTTCGACATCTCAAACCTCTAACAATAATTATTTCTTCAAAATTGTGAGAAATTTTCTAAGAGAGCTTATTATTTTCATGCATGTATCATGGTGAAGTGGATAGCATTTTTAGCTCTTGTGCGTACAGTATTGATATCTACTAGATGTAAATACACATCAACAGATATCATCTTAAAGTGAATCCAAGATGTTATCAAATCTCAAAATGAAACTGTTGTTTATGCAAGGGGGTTACACTCATGGAAACTGCAATAAACTGTATAAAAGCTCAAAGAACCTCCGTTCCAAGTAGGACTTAAGTTACAAAGCCCAGTTACAACATTTTAGATACACTGCCTGAGTCCACCGAACAGCCAGTCAAAGCTTTGAACGTTACCTACACTTGTATGTGCATCCGATCAATCAATTCAATATGGTCCGAGAAGTCCGAACAATGTAGCTGTAATACAGTTAACGAGATTCATGTTGTCATGTTCGTTTGCATCTTCTCCGTGATGAACAATTTCTGTGATTGCTATGTTTGACCGTATGATAATGTTATTCTAGTATCTGAAGAGCTCTTTCCTAGACTCGTGAAACTGAGCTCAGTTTACATAAGCCCTACAAGTCCATAACAAGGAGTGAGAGTGTACAAAGAGGTTAAGTTGGACTTCAAGTTTGCACTTCCGTTTGGATGCTTATTCCAGTTTCCAAGAGCCTGTTTAGGGATGAGTATGCGCATATGCATGTGCAGCTAGAACGCTGGCTTGATCTTGGTTAGTTTCATAGGTAAGCCATGTTCAGGAGTAGCTAGAAAGGAGTACCTGATCTTTTCATCAGGATGAACGAGAGTCCACTTGAAGTGTTTCAGAAACTGGTGCACGAATATGATGATACTTGCTTTGGCGAATTCATTGCCCGGACACATCCGGTGACCGCCACCGAAAGGGAAGTAGGTAAATGCTGGAGCTCCTCCACCGACTTTCTCGAACCTTGATGGGTCGAACGTCTTTGGATCTTTGTAAAACTTTGGATCTAACAAGGGCGCCGACGTTACTAGAAGCTGCTCCCACGACATGAACATACAACAGGCCCAAGCGTCAGTCGACAACGAGAATCAATCAACGTAAACGCGGGATCCATGCACATGTACAAATCTATCATTCATCGACCGCGAAAAGGCGCCTTGACTTGGAAATATTATGACCGAGGTCGGACGCATTTACGAACAAATTAGAACTATCAGCTGCCTAGGACGAGCGGAGTTGGATTCACCTTATAGCCCTTGGGTATAGTATAGCCCTGATACTCGAAATCAGTCTTCGCCTCACGGAACAGTCCAAGCAGAATTGGATACAAACGCAATGTCTCTTGCACCACTCTCCACGTATACTTCATCGACCGCAAATTTTCGGTTGTCAACATTTCTCCGTCCTTCTTACCTCTTGTTATGCTTGCATGCTCTACAAAAAAATTTCCATATGGATCAGTATGCCGGGTCAAAGAGAAGAACTGCAGAACCAGGCCCATCAAGATTCCGTACCAGTACTGCATAGATCGGAGGAGAAGCACTTTCTAGCACAACTAACTTGAGATTCAGATAGTTGAATAACGACCATGGAATCACAAGGCTAGAGTTTGTGAACTGCAGCAGAAGACCTGGCAGACCTTTCATAAGTTCACGGTAGACGTGAGGATTTCTTGAAGTTTCTCGGAGCACCATGGCGAGAGTGGACGCGGTGGTGTCCGAAGCTGTCCAAAGCAATAGCAGCAGTGTGTGCACCAGGATTTTATCTTCGACAATGTGGCCAGTCTCATCGGGATGAGTCAACATGACAGACAGAAAGTCTTGCGTTTCCGAAGCAAGACCTTCCTTCAACTCCTTCCTCCTCTGCTTTATCTTCTTCCCCATCTCGTCAGCCATAACGTCTCTGGCCCTCAAAGCTCTGTTGAAAGAAGTCCCGGGAAAATTCACTGGAACGGCCATGAAACCTTCGGACCACATGTCAAACTTATGTCTCAGCTGCTCCACCTCCCTTACATCCTTCAGGCTGATCGAGAGCTCACAAATCAAACGAAAACTATAATTCTTCAAAACGTCTACTGTTGGTATCGTGAGCTCAGATCCGACCTTGAGCTCAGTCCACGGCTCGATCTCGGCCTTGGCCCTGCGCTCCATGGTCTGAAAATAACGATGGACGACATCCACGCCCAGAAAATTGCTCGTGATATGCTGTCGGAAAACTCGGTGAGCTTCGCCATTCGTTTCGCTCAGCCCGTTGTAATTTACCAGCGCTTTCAGATTCTTGGGCCACCAGCCCTGCACCAGCTTCTCATCCTCGTGAAACAGCAGCTTGTTGCCAGCCGGAGAATCCAGGACTATGGTGGGCTGGCCCATGATCGACGTCTTGAAAATGGGCCCGTACCTCGCCACCTTCTGATCCACGTACCTCTTGATGTTGAAATTTTGATACGCGTCAAGATAACTCAGCGTATCGCCCCCAAGCACTGGTAGCAGTCCAAAACTTCCTGGTGGCAAAGGAAGTGCACCGGCACCTCGAGCACCAGCAATTTTGGTATTCTCTCTCCATGACAAGAAGATCCAGCCCCACCAGAGTGCTGAGGACGTGAGGACGATGATGGTAACTATGACCAAGAGAGATGACGCTCCATCTCCTTTGATGACAACGGTAGTCGCAAGCTCTTTGAGTTTGAACTCGATGGCACTCGATAATACATGGACAGTGTCGAGGACAGTATCTCCCATCGAAGACTTGAGCAGTTGTGCGAAATATTCACTTACTGTCATGGTGGCAACACCTATACAGCGTGAGGTGATGAGATCTAGAGGGTGATGGGTATTGCTCGATCCCTCCCTAATTCAAGCCCACAAACATGCACTGACGCTTGACTAACTTGACCATGTGCGGGTCGAGGAGCTGGGTGGAGCAGCTGGCCCTTAATCGAAGCGAGCAGCTGGGTCGGAATCCTGCATGGCCATGGCGTCATAAGGATCAGTATAGACAGGAGCAATTGACCTCATAGAGCCTTCTTCCGTTATGGTACTCTTATATGCGGTGATCGTTGCACAACAAAAAATTTCATATAAGTATACTTGCCTAGCCCTTGAGATTTATATATATGTATGCATATCTCTTCGTCTGATTCAAGATACAATCTACGTTCACATGGCCGTTCCCGGATATTCAGATCCAGATTCAACTTGTTTAGCTCATCACACAACATGCAGAAAAGTGTAAGTCAATTATTGGTCATTCTGAGGATCAATAACGAACAGTCACATTCAGCTTTGACCACATACTCAGGTGATGGCTAGAAGTTCGAGATTACAGTCAGCCCATCTTGAATCGACTGATCTCAAAAGAGGCAGGCGTCCGCATCCAGCCACCACCACCTAATTAGCGGTGAGAAGAGATTGCTGGGCTGCCAGTATAGTACAGATTAATATCTTACCATGAAGGTGATGGCTAGAAGTTCGAGATTACTGTGAGCCCATCTTGAATCGACTGATCTCAAAAGAGGCAGGCGTCCGCATCCAGCCACCACCACCTGATTAGCCGTGAGAAGAGATTGCTGGACTGCCAGTATGGTACAGTTTAATATCTTAGCATGGAGGACGACGATTCTTCACATGCTCCACGCATTTCCTTTCTGTTTGCTCTTTAGTACCGTAAACTTTGCTAGCTTGTCAATTTTCTACTGCAAGTCGTCTTCTTTACATTCTTAATATAATACTTTTATCGTTAGCTCTACGCTAGGCAGCTGTAAAATTAAGGTGCCTGTACGTTCCTCCTTTTCATTCAGATGAGAGCTATACTTCCAGATTCCCACCTTCCTTCTTAGCACGTTAACTGCGCTCATTTCCAAGGCAAGGATAACTTAATGGGAAAGTTCCTGAAATGGAACATCTCAAAACACTATGAAATAATTAACTTACCTGTCTTTCTACAATTTCGTATCGGATTCAGAAGGTGTATCAGCATGGTATGTGGATCTTAGTTCCTGCTCTCAGTTTTATCACCACGATGTGAGGATCTTCGTCCCTGCTCTCGGGAGGTTGAATGTTGCTGCAAATCACATGGGACCTGTCCGCTAGCTAGGATTGTAAAATCCACTAGAAGAGGATGTAACGAACTGCTGTCCCACACTATCATGATAGCATCATAAACAGAGACAATTATACATATTGTGTTGTTACATAAATTAATATATATAAGAAGAATCTCAAGCATGCTAGGTTTGGTTGTCTCCAATTGGTAGCATATGATTTTCCATATCACATATACATAAGACAAATCTCAAGCATGCTAGGTTTGGTTGTATCCAATTGGTCGCATATGATTTTCCATATCACATATACATAAGACAAATCTCAAGCATGCTAGGTTTGGTTGTCTCCAATTGGTCGCATATGATTTTCCAAATCACATAACAATACTCTGACGCCAAACCTCTTTTACTTGTAAAATACACGAAGTTGTACACAATTTTGTCATAAGAAATTGATGACATCTTTTATTTCTCATAGACAGCAATTGAACATTAGACTTCGTAAAATGTGATGTCAAAGGAATGTATACTCTTTCAAATGTTGTACTATTAAATTTTTCAATTATAAGTTTTTTCATGCTTGCCTTGATCTAACTCTAACTTTTTTTCATCAAATTCTATAATTATCCATCTATAGTATGTGATGATAGATGAAGACTTTAGCTACATATAGATAGAAGGAAAGAAAATTTTGGTTTTGCAAATATAGATTTGTCAAACACAAATCTAATATTGTAATAACCTATCTTCAAACCATTAGATATTCACCTTTGTTTTGTGGAAAAATATCATGTTTCGGTGACATATTGAGATGCAGATTTTATTACACAAAATGGACTTAGGGTAATTATTGATATTTCCAATTGTTGATTATGGAGATATTTGAGGTTATCTCATTCACATTTATATTGAATGTTTGATGAATTTGAATCGTAAATCATCTGTCTTGTTTTGATTCAACACCTATGTAGAGATTATAACAATATACCAATAGAAAAGAATCTGAAGACATTATTTTCTGAAAAATTATGAAAAATATTATGAAAAATTATGATGAAAAATATTATGAAGCTTTTATATGATGAATTTATTTTTGTGTTGTTCCTTTGTTCAAAGTTTGGATAGATATCATATTTAACTTGTATTAGACTGAGTAAAAAAACATGAATACATCATTTAACATGGTGAAAATTTAAAAATTATCAAAAAATTGAAGTTGAAGTTTTTTTTTTATTTGAATGAAAAAGTTATGTAAGGTGAAAGCATATAAAAGGAATGAAGCAATGCAAATTTTAGAGTAATGTATCATAAAGAAGATTATACATTTGTGATGTTTTCATATTTTTTATTTTATTACAAAAATGTTATTCATACATGAGTATGATTCACATTGCCAATTTTTGCCAAACTAGATTAGGATCATAAGAAGTATTTCCAATACAAAGACAAACTTTGAAATGAGTTTGAGAAACAAAAATCATGGATAAATTTGTATTGCGGACTTATTAGTTTCACAAAATGAGGTGAGATTAAAAAGAAAAAATGATTGAAAATTTTGAAAGTAGCAAAAAACAAGACTAATTGATTGTCATCGATGGCAAGATGGAAATCCACAAGGTGAATTATCTAACTGATACTAGAGCGAAAAAAATTTAGACATACAATATTGCAAGATGAAAGTACAAAAGATGAAAGATCTGATTGTACTAGAGCAACAAAAAAACTTTTTGTCGCACAATATCTCTATGAAGTTAAAAAAAAATGTTAACGAAGCACTTGAGTAAAGAAATAAAATTGTCAAACGAGCAAACTGAAACAACAGACACACATTACAAAATGTAAAGCTATATATAAATAAAATCAAGAAAAAATTTTAATGAAGATAAATTTTGTAGTTCAATACGATGACATACTAGTAATGCCACTAGTGGAGCAATATAATCTCAAGTTAGATTTTAAAAACAAAGATCAAAAAATAGTGTTAGAAAAATCTATAGATTTAGATCAAAATCTGATAATAATAATTTAACTCTCTTGATGATCAATTTAGCATTTTTTTAAGAGACGATATATGATTCTCTAAACTTATAAGAAATATTGATAAACTATCTAATGATAAATTTTAAATTTTGGATTCCTTGAATGACATTCTTATGGATTATAAATATGTATTTCCATATGACCTACCTGTAGGATTATCTTTAAAGAGTCATGTAATCTATAAGATTGAGTTGATATTTAGAAGCACATCAACTTGCAAAGTTCTACATTATTTGATTTAAAAAAAATTAAATTTTTATTTTAAACAAATTGCAAAGTTCAAATCAAGAAGATATTAAGCAAAGTTTTTAGTTAATTAAATGTTCAATCTTGTGAAATTTTAAACGTCATTCTACCTAACGAAGAAAAAACGTTTGAACTTGCTTGAATGAAATTAAAAAAAATATTATCAATAAATAAAAAAATATATTAATATTTAATTCTAATGTTATTTTTGAAGAAAAAAGATAAAAGTATGAGGCTATCCATTGATTATTGTGGATTGAATCACTATACTGTGAAAATAATTGTTTTTTCTCCTATAAATAATTTGTTCTAACAATCCTATAATCAATGAATTTTATTTTTCTTAATAAAATTCTGATATATAGCAAAATCTTGAATGATCATAGTCATCACTTACAAAAAGTATTTTAGAATTTGCAAAAAAATGAACTATGTGGCAAAGCTATGATTTATCAACTCAAAAGCAAATTACTTGAATTATAGAGCTCAAGCAAAAATAATTAAAATGATGAATGACAATACAAATTCAATCATTCAAATATGAAAAAAGTAGAATTTTACCATAAATTTGTGGAATAAATTCTACTCATCTTGCTCAAGACTTGACATCTATGCTAATCTAAGCCAAAAAGTGAAAATGAAAAAATGCTAAAATATTTTAGCATTAAAAAGATAATTTTTTATACACTCATACTCTTAAGTGACATGATACTAATCAATCAAGCTGATTATTGATGTGTCAGGTACAACAATGAATGTCATTACTTTAACAAGTATGGAAGGATGTATGATATCTAATTGCTTTTTTCATTTAAAATTTGATGTCAAGGGAAAAAAAATATTTACATAACACAATAAATATAACAAGCCATTGTGTTGGAAACAAAAAAATAAAAACCTTATTTGGGTTCTAGAAAGTTTTTGATTGATTTCAATCATAAATCATTCGTTAGTTCTCTCTCTCAGAAGAATTAATCTAATTGATAAATTTCATGTACAAAATGATGTTAATGTTTGAACATGAACATTGTGTACATGGAAGATAAGAAACAACTTCAGGATGATTACATTTGCATGTCATGTACTAATCATGTTATACAATTGAAAAAGCAAACCGATTGATGGAGCAAAATGATACATTACACAAAGTAGGTAAAAAAAATCACTACAAGCTGGAAAGAAAAAGAATGCTAAAGTTTTGGCGTTTCACAAACAATATATATGAATATTACAAGACTAAAAACTGAGGTAAAATAATTTTATCAAAAAATCAAGATCTAATCATTGCAATTCATGTGAGAGTAAGTATGATCTTAGAAAGCATACAACAAGTTTATTATTGATCCACATATGAAAGAATGTGGAGGTTCATGTTCAAAATTGTGTAATTTGTCAAAAACTAAAACAAGTAATTATACATGTGATTAATTACAATTTCAACATTCCACCTGCTATTTTAAAACAACAATTAGAGCATGTTATCATTGACATAGTATCTGGGTAATCAAAAATTTAATAAAAAAAAAGCATTTATGATTTATTAGACAAATTGAGTAAAATGATTCACAACAAACCAATCACACAATTAATGATAATTTAAGAACTTACTCAAATACATTTAGATGTAAGTTTCATGAATCATGGACCAAACAAATTTTTAATCATTTCTAATATTAATCATTTTACTAGTTTATTTTTGGAAATATTATTTAACTATTTTGAATAAATTAGCAATTTCAATGTCCTATCATACTCAAATTGATATTCTAATGGAAAGAGTCAAAAAACCCCTATACAAGATAGGAAATGAACATTCACAATAGAAGAATGAAATATAATTTGACTCTTGTGGAATTATTTGATTTATTTTTTGATAATACTTTATAATTTGACAATATTAAATTGCAAAATCTTCATTATCCTAAAAAAAATTCTACTTTTTTTAAAACTAAAGAATCCATGAAGTGAATTTCTGCATTTTCTTGGAAGAACAAAAAGGCCTCGCTCAAATCTCTCAAAAGTGGGAATTCCCGTCGGAAAGCAGAGAGGTAATGATTCTGGAAGGCCTTCCGCTTGGAAGAAGGGCATTGATCACATAAACGCGACCACGGATTGACGCCCTGACGGTAGCTCTCAAGTCGTCGTAGGTTGGGGGTTTAAAGAGGTTTCGCGTGCTGACGAATGGGACTCATGGCGGTGCAAAGTGCAAAGTGCGAGCCATCGCCATAAGTCCTCAGTTCCTTTTTCCTTAGAGCTTTTTCCATCTATATACAGTTCAGCAGAAGAAATCATTGCTCTACATACTTCTTGACGGGATTTTATTCCTCAACTTCTCCGTCACATGGACGTGCGCCTTGCGTCAGGATCTGCTTACTGATACCTTCCGAGCTATTATATAAGATATTCCACTTCAGGAAAAGGAAACATTTCTCTTTTCTACGGGATTTTATTCTTCAACTTCTCCGTCACATGGACGTGCTTGCCTCGAGTGAGAATCTGCATAGTGATTCCTTCCGGCCTATCAGATAAGAAGTCCCAGTTCAAAAGAAGATATCATTGCTCTACATACCTTCTTGACTGGATTTTATTCTTCAACTTCTCCGTCACATGACGTGCGTGCCTTGACTGAGGATCTGCTTACTAAGACCTTCCAGGCTATCATTTAGAAAGTCCCAGCTCAGGAAAAGCCAACATTGCTGTACATACTTCTTGACGGGATTTTATTCTACAACTTCTCCGTCACATGGACGTGCTTGCCTTGAGTGAGGATCTGCTTACTGAGACCTTCCAGGCTATCATTTAGAAAGTCCCAGCTCAGGAAAAGCAAACATTGCTGTACATACTTCTTGACGGGATTTTATTCTACAACTTCTCCGTCACATGGACGTGCTTGCCTTGAATGAGGATCTGCTTACTGAGACCTTCCAGGCTATCATTTAAAAAATCCCAGCTCAGGAAAAACAAACCTTGCTCTACATACTTCTTGACAGGATTTTATTCTTCAACTTCTCCGTCACATGGACGTGCTTGCCTTGAGTGAGTATCTGCTTACTGAGACCTTCCAGGCTATCATTTAGAAAGTCCCAGCTCAGGAAAAGCAAACATTGCTCTACGTACTTCTTGACGGGATTTTATTCTTCAACTTCTCCGTCACATGGACGTGCTTGCCTTGAGTGAGGATCTGCTTACTGAGACCTTCCAGGCTATCATTTAAAAAGTCCCAGCTCAGGAAAAGCCAACATTGCTGTACATACTTCTTGACGGGATTTTATTCTTCAACTTCTTCGTCACATGGACGTGCTTGCCTTGAGTGAGGATCTGCTTACTGACACCTTCCAGGCTATCATTTAAAAAATCCCACCTCAGTAAAAGCAAACGTTGCTCTACATACTTCTTGACGGGATTTTATTCTACAACTTCTTCGTCACATGGACGTGCTTGCCTTGAGTGAGGATCTGCTTACTGAGACCTTCCAGGCTATCATTTAAAAAATCCCAGCTCAGGAAAAACAGACCTTGCTCTACATACTTCTTGACGGGATTTTATTCTTCAACTTCTCCGTCACATGGACGTGCTTGCCTTGAGTGAGGATCTGCTTACTGACACCTTCCGAACTATCAGATGAAAAAGTCCCAGTTGAGAAGAAAACCTTGCTCTACATACTTCTTGACAGGATTTTATTCTTCAACTTCTCGTGACATGTTACGTGCGTGGCTTGAGTGAGAATCTGCTTAGTGAGACTTTGAACGACCAATGCGATGCATGCCTGAAGAAAGCACAATCCAAAGGACAAATAAGTGAGTGCTGAAAAGCAAAGAGACAGGACCATGTCTATCCATCGGAAGGCCGCCCTGATCAAGAGACTAGTGTAGGGAAGCACTTGCCATTGTGGTCCGAGAGTAGATAGTCCTCACTACTGTACTGTCGATGCACGCAAAATGGAAAGGAATTCAGACTTCAGCTGTAACCCATTTGAGATCCTTACCGTGGGATCCCTCAGCTCTACCATTGTTATTCGCTCCCTCTCTTGGGAACAGCCTATACGCTGAATAAGGGGGACTACTACCCCAAAAAGGACACAATACGACCATCAGGGTGACTGCGACCCAAAATTGGCATCTTTGTAGCCAACACTTCGATGTACATGAGGTTTAATTTCTGATCAGAGGGAACTAACTTTCGATACGAGGGTTTGTCGCCACCTGCTACTCCAATTCCTGTAAGCAACCGAGAACGTTTCAAGACACAAGTCGCCACTTACAATCGACATTTCCCGTATCTGATTCTCATCAATACAAGGTATGGTAATACTCTTCTTAAACACTTAGCATATTTTGCAATCCAAATATGAAGATCTTTTCCGGCACGATCTGGCATTTAGGACGCTTGAATCTCTGATTTCTTTGACATTGTCCCGGAGTTAATACTCGACCATGATCTGACAAAGTTGTCACGTTAACATATTCGATCAAACTTCTATCGCAAGCAGTACTATTTTGATAGTGACGCTTCTAATGGGGTCCAGTTACAGTCTTCACGACACAGCACATTTCATTACTCTGCAAACTAATTCTTTCTTCTTGCAAATTATCATTCGTGACTGCTGTTGTTGTACAAAATGTAGCTTATATCTTGTCCGTGTTGTTCTACTTGGCATGGCATATGTCCTTCACGAGTAGCCAACAGTGAACGTGAGTTCGAAGTAATTAGGACCAGTCAAGACCGAGAGACAATCACTTTCCTGATAACCACCGCAATGGGTAGAATCTCCAACCTTGACACCACTTTCAATATAATCTTTTAACCATCTTATTGACGATGGAAGAGAAACGGGCCAGCTTGATGGCACCCAGAAATAGAAGGGGTGAGCATGGACGCAGAATTACCTACTACGTGCCTAATGATCCACTATCACTAAGAAAATCTTCATGAGATCGTGTGCAGTTCCATCGATCTGTTCATTTGCATCATTTTACTTCCTCGTCTTCTCCATAATTTACAGTTCCAAGACTAGGTGGAATCCAGAATCTAAGAGGAATAATCTACATTATAAACTACAAAACTGAAGAATTGCATACTTATAACTCTTCTTATTCTAAAGCTTTAGCAGTCCTTGAAATCCTCTGCGGCAAATGTAAGCACCCCAACAATTTGTTGGGGTAGGGCTGACCTAGTTTTCAAGAGAAACAATTAACCTCTTCTTCATCCCGGTTCTTATCAACCACTTTCTAGAGGCACTTCGGAAAGCGGAGATGGTATGGTTTCCAAGTACGTCGTTCATAAATTCCGTGCATCCATTCACGGTAATTCTTAGAAGCGAGATATTATTGGAGATCAAGCTCCGGCTCACTTTCTTCATTCCGGGATCTATAAGTAGATTTTCCATACCTTCTTATCTCGTCATCTCAGCGGTTCCAATCGTTGGGAGGGATCTAATTCCTGCCTTTTATGGTCAAACCACTCAACAATCCGCTTCCTAGGGACATGCGTTAGCTCGACCAAATTTTGAATCATGGCATTCTGCGTAATGAACACAAGGAAACAAAGATCAGCTCGGAACCGTTAACCTTGAGACACTTCAGAACAAACCAACTTCTCGGCTGTGTAAACGACTTAAGATCAGTCAAGCGTAAAGAAGAAGAGTCGAGCTAAACAAGTGAACAAAACTCAAGTCTGGACAATATTATCGTTTCCACCACTGGCTATAACAGTGGTAAGGGGAATTCGAAAGGTCAAAGTAGATCATAAACGCTAATTTACAATCTAATATCAAATGTATGATCAAGGTTGAAGCAAAGCGATGTAGGAGATTAGTTTGATCATGTTTTAGTGTTGAGTTCACTCGATGAGCACACAAGACCAGCCATTTCTTATCTCTATCCAGCTCACTGTGGAGAAAAGATGTGGAAGGAAAGAGTATATCAAAACACAACAAGAACAACAAAGCGAAGTAAGGCATACCGTGGGTCGTTTCGTGCGACGAAATACTCGCTCAAACGTCGCTACGTGTTCCTTCTTTAATCTCTTTTGATTGTACCATGTTTCGGGAGCGAATCCCTGACTCTCTGGTATTTGCTTGTTTGTTGAAGTAGAAATCTTTGCAGGAGTCCTTGAAGCAGCATCTTCAGACTCTTCGTTGACTTGATCGGCGTCCTTCGAATCTTCTTCGAGCCCCATTGTTGCACCAAGCATCAGAAGTTCCGGTGGTGGGTTCTTCAACCAAGCGAGAACGTCGGACCTATCCATACCAACCTCCGCAGCTAGAGCTTTCACCTGTGCGCAAACACAAGGTAGATTGATATATTGCACCAGAAACACCACACCAGTTCACTAGTGACAAACTTCTTAACCCATTGCGCCCTCTGACTATTGGAGGTTCGACTGGTTGCTAATATTTTAGCAAAGTTGAATGCATGTACAGTACAGTATTAGCTCTATTCTCGGCTCTGATCGCAGAGCCGAGAACCATGCAACGGTATTAGAACAAATGAGATTCAATCCATAATCCAGCAGCAAATCATAACTTTCAAACTAATGTTCACACACAAGTGTTTTGCGCTTACAGACAAGTGTTCTGGACTAGCTTACATTTATGTTTCGACGGCCTATCTCCGCAGCGGCAGCTAGCTTTTTGAGCTGCCACGTTTCCAAGCTCACAACCCTCTGCTCTTCCTCGTCCTCCTCTTCATCATCCAAAATTAATTCAGCGTCCTCCTTTGCCAACCGCTTGCTTTGTGATGGACCTACTTCACTTTTGCCTGCCTCCGAGTCGATGACAGTCTGCTGCTCATAATCGAGACCCAGCAGAGCAGCTTCTAGCTCATCCTCAAGAGCAATAACCTCCTCTTCAGTGAAGTCTTCATCATCATCATCGTCTTCTGACATTGCGCCATCTTCCAAGTCCTTCTCCAATTGCGCAAACAGCGCTTCTAGCGCAGCTTCAGCTAGAGCATCCTCTTCGTCTTCTTCTTCTTGTCTAGTTTTCTGCAGCAAAACAAAAGACGTATAATGCAGACCCTAATGAGATAAAATACTTATTGAATGAGCAACGTCTTTCTTCGTGGAGGAAGTTTTATGTAACCTCTTCCACCACAACGACAACAATTTCTCCACCAATCCATTTCCTCCAAAAACAAAGCATATCAGACTCGACCTTCCAGCCAAAATATATCCACGTGAACGGAACGCTGTGAAAGCCTCACAACAATATTTCGTTTGATACCAGAATTGACAAGATTCCCAACCCACAATCGACCTTCCCAACCGAGCCAACCTTAGCAATTAACGACTTCGGTAGAGCTTCCTGCTGCTGCTGTTGCACAGAGCGACCGCGGGGGCTAACATTCCGAGGTTTTGCAGGCCCTCCTCTGCCACCGCCACCACCTCTTCTACTAACGACCTGCAGAGTTTTCTTTCCGATTCCGAATTTCACTAACCCAATGATTTCCCTGCGCAAGGGCACACCCCTCCATTCGCTCCAGGCTGAAGCTGCCACTGGCGGTCTGGTGCTGAAAGAGCAGAAGCTCGCACTTTGCACCGCCATCGCCATGAGTCCCATTCGTCAGCACGCGAAACCTCGTTAAACCCCCAACCTACGACGACTTGAGAGCTACCGTCAGGGCGTCAATCCGTGGTCGCGTTTATGAGATCAATGCCCTTCTTCCAAGCGGAAGCCCTTCCAGAATCATTACCTCCCTGCTTTCCGACGGGAATTCCCACTATTGAGAGATTTGAGTGCCGCCTTTTTGTTCTTCCAAGAAAAGGCAGAAATTTACTTCGTGGATTCCTTAGTTTGAATTGCCTTCAAGAGCAAGAGTACATATTTCCCAATTTCATGCTACTGGAGCTAGCCCATGATACCAGTGACCAGGAAAGTCTCTCTATCAGCCTCCGCTGCTATTATATCTAGTCCATTAAAATATCCAATTTTAAAATACTAGAAATTAGAAATGGGATACGAAGAACATGCATCACATAATGTAAAACTATTTTTAACTTCGGAACTTAACCCGCTAGCTGGGGTAAACAATTATTAGTGTGAGTCGTGTCCCTCTTCTTGTTATCTTCTCTCCCTCTATGCTCCATACTGAATAGCTTACGTGGACTTCAAAATTATATCAAAAGCATGTGTTTCATCTATACTCACTAACTGTCAACTGTGTAGATAGTTTTGTCGCCCACTCATGCTGAAGCATTAAAGCGATAAAAATAAGATTCGTTTGCACTTTGCCAAAAATTATTTCCGGTTAATGTAAATAATTTAATAATTTCATCAAACGCTGATTCAAGTATAACACATATTTCACTACATTCAGTTCAGGGCTATTTTCAATTCAAGGATACATGATTGAAATTTAGATCCCAACTTATATAAAGAATCAATGATATGAAAGCCTACTCAATTGTATACTCCATACGCAAGCATTTTTAGAGATTATATTGATTTCAATTACGTACAATTTTTCTGATGTCGAAAAAGATGATGGTTTCAATAGTAGTCTTGTATAGTGAAAACCCAGGTTTTAATTGAAGAACATCAATATTTTGGGTAATATTAATATAAATTCTATTAAATAGAATGAATAATATATTGCTGTAAGATGAGTACAATAATCCAGATTTTATTTAAAAGAAGAAAATGATTATTTGAAATACATTTCATCACAAATTTTATGTCACATTTTCAAGTTTTCATAAGTAAACTGAATCTTTCAAAATTATGAAGAATTTACATTACAAATTTTGATGAATTATAAAATCAAATCATCTATTACAAACAATTTTTTTAAGTCTCTTGGTTAGAAATATTGTTAAGCATATTTTTCTAATATATTCAGTAAATGAAAAAAATGATATAATAATGAATAAGTAAAAAATATCTCTTATAGAACAATATTAAAAGACTTAATGTGTCATGTCATGGTGAACCTTCGTTTTTTGACATTTAAGTCATGGCAATCCTTGACAATGATGATACTTTAGTAGAACTGTATCATTTAGCCTTTGAATATTCCTAATACTTGTTAAATATAACTCTAGATATCATGCACAAGTAAATTGCATCATAAACAATATTTTTTTGACAACAAACATCACAATTTATCAATTATCATGCATGAAAAATTGTATTATTCTTTGAAATATCTAACATTACATACTATTTTCAATCATAACATGAGGAAAAAAAAGATTACACATTAGCTACTATTTACATAAACTTTATCTAGATGTTTCAACTTCAGAAAAAAAATTTCAAAGACATTCGATTGTAATTATGAATATGATTTCCAAACTGTAGTAATATGGTAGGTATATTATAATGCTAAGTTTAATGCTAATGCTCCACTTTGTTAGTACTTGATGTTATTCTACTTAGAAGGAACACAATTAGTGATTCATCATATAAGAGAATTGATTGCAGTACTATGTGAAATAAACTTAACGTATATAAGTATAGCATTTGTGTTTTCCTAGAGTAACATCCATAGGGGTGGAATCATGTATATTCATGTATTTATACGATTTTTTTTAATTGTGTGTTGGCTATGTGAATATATATATGTATGTGTGTGTTATGTTCAAATTAAAGAATGGTCAGGTTTATGATACAAATGATGAAATATTCCATCATGATTTATAAGGAAGAAGAAAAAGAAAAAGTATAGTTCTATATTTTAATGGTTTCATGATGAGGAATATGTCATATATAGTTCAAAACATCTGAATTATCATAGTAGTTAAACTTGATGGGAAGGTTTTATTGTTGGACTAAAAGATGAAGCAATTTCTTAGACTAAGTAAGCAAGGTAGATTGGTGTAATAATTTTTTCCCCTATTTTTAACAACAAATTATACCATAGGACACTATTTTTTTGGTATTTCTCATTTTTGTAACAACATTTTCTTCCATGACATAGAATTTATTAAGTGAATTTTTTCTTTCTTCGAAAATGACATGTAGCAATGCATTCACGTTGATAATGTATGAACTTTACATAAAAAAAGAAAAAAAAGCTAAAAGCAGATGAACTCTGAACATTTTTTAAATTTGTTTCAAATTTGAGACGAGAGCGTATGATGTGCCACTGACACATTATAGGGAAGCACATCGGACGTGGCAATTTTACAATGGACTAACTTATTGAGGGGCAGATAGTTTGACTATAACCCGGGAGCTTGCGCTCTGCACTGTCTTGCAAAACAAATTTGAAAGAAGGCACATTATGTGCTCCACAAATCACCTTCAGTTTAAAAAATTGGTGAAAGATCTTCTCATACCGTATTTTACCTCAAATCTGGGCCTCCAGTTCATGAGTGAAAATATTTCCCAAACCGAAGCCTAGCCGAAGTCGCAGTCCGACGCAAACGGCCTCACTTTGCATGATTCGCAATGCATTGACGTGACACTGGCGCGGTAAAGAGGAGTGGTCAACTAGGTAAAATTTCTCTACTGTGAAGTAGAGAAATCTTACCGTGTTGGCGTGCACAGTGCAGCGATTACCTCACTTATGGAGGATTTTAACGATCTATCTACGGTACTCTACATTTACAGGAATATACGGCCGCTACAGCACTCTCCACTATGCAGTACACGGCCCGCCAGCTGAACTCGTCCAATTCAAACCCTGCAAAGAGTGCTCGGTCTGGAGAAGTCCAACCTTGTTAGATCCGTAATGGTAGATTACGAAAGTCTACGTCTAATGACGCTTGTCCACCACCACCAGTTCCGACTGGGGCCCTGGTTCCCAAGTCCTCTGCCACCAGCTCCCAGCTATGTCCTGGCCCTCATGAATCGTCCAGTCGAGAATCTGGTTAGCTGGATCTCCGCAGCGCCGTTGAGCAGTTATAGTGTTGGCCAACAACATCGCCTTGACACTTGAATTATCCAGCATCTGGGAAGGTCCTGCAGATTTCTGGAGCAGATGGCTGGTTTGTTCTTTTGCCACAATGTAGCTTTGAACCTTTCGTCAAGATGTACAGTTTGAAGAGTGGGCGTCAGACAAACATTCGAAGCTGGATTTGAAACGTGGTAGTGACGGGTGCGTGCTGCTTCTAATGTTATTTTATGACTGGAAGGAGTGGAATTTTCTGATTTGGGCAGGATATAACGTGTTCGAATTCTTTCTTACCCGTGGAGGCTTGCAGTGTGCCGGAAATCTGATGAACAGTCGTACCTGGAGTCCAAGGCAATGAGAATGCGTTTCGGAGGGTATTGTATTGTGGAAAGTACAGCTGACGGGGAGTCACACCATGGAAGAGTCCACGGGTTTGGGCAGCCTAAGGGCGAAGTACATTAGAACTTCTGTTATAGAGACGATTACAATCGGATTGGTCGGAATGGAAGATTGTGCATGTACCAAAAGAAGGCAAGAAGTCTGGTCTTGAGAGCACGAGCCGAAGGGTATTATGGATCAAAGGAAGGAGAAGAGTCTTGTTTTAGGAGACCGAACGGAGAGAATGAAGAACACATCTTCCGGCGGTTTTCTTCATGACTTCAACGTGATTAGTCTGTTACCTTCATATGAGACGAATTCTTTCGCACTTGATTGTTCTTCAAGTGGGCGTGTTGGTAGTCCTCCCGATACTTTTCACAGGGGATTACCGAAGCTTCATGTTGCAGGTTTGGCCGAGCAGTCTGCAGTGGCAGAACATTTGATTCCTGGATTCGATGCCAGTGTCGGGCGAGTGGCCCTTGGAAGTTCTCAGTTGTTTTTGAAAAATGAGAAGGCTAGAGTTCGCAACAGCTTCAGCAGTATCAATGGGGAGAAATACTTAGATTCGATGGTAACATCGGGTCGAGTCGCCTATCGGTCTGACGCCAAGCCCACATCTGACATTCCACTCTCTTCGACATCGGGAAGAGTAGATGGAGGCTTCTGGAGAGAGAGGGGGAGGGGAGTTATATCTTCCTTCTTTTGTCAACCACTTGGCGTGTTGTATTCTACAGATGTAAGTCGTCAACTGATCTCTAATATTTCTTCGTAAAATTTGTGTATAATTTCGTCACCATCTTCTGAGAAGCGCATGGAGTCGTATATTGTGGAACATTACTCACTCTTTCCGGCTTCGACTGGTGTATCAATTTGAAAGTCCTTGAAAGGATTTTGTCAAAATTTATCTTTCCAGCTTCTAATTTGAAATGTCTTACTTTCTGTTTCAGAACGAAGATGGAATTCAAAATTTGTGGGAGCTCCCTCAAGGACAAATGCTGGAGGAATGTATTAGTATTGATCAAAATCACTCAGGTTAAACTCAGTGATTCGAAATGTCTTCATTGAAATTCTGCAAAATAAGTTTTCATGTAAAAATGTGGAGCATGCCGGAGATGGTGACCAATTCGGCTGCTTTCAAGTGACAAGTACAAGCCTACGTTTGTGGAAGCTGGGAATTGATATTCTTTTGTTTTGATGATTTGATTACAGTTTTGACGGGGTTCGAGAAAGGCAAACAAATCGATGAGAGATCTATTCGATTATCCACATCCCATAAGCTGGGTGTTAAGCATCTGCTAGCAACTCAATACGCCACTGACTTGAAAGGAGATTCGTTTGGTGCAACCTCTTGTATGACTGATACTCAAAGACTCAATAAATGACCTATGCGAATTGTTTCAGAAAAGTGCAATGTTACTTTTGAAACCTTAAATAAGTATGCTGCGGATTAATTTGAACTAATCTGTCGACAAACATTAAGAATAAATTTTCTTTGCTCAGGTCAGCTGTTGAAGAGACTAAATTTTGTTCGTCTGGCATATTTTCCTAGGCACAAACTTCAACGTCAACACATCTCACAGTTTCCTTCCAGATTCGACATTGTCTACAAGGTTAGTATTTCCGAATCTCACAAATTATTTCTGCTACTTGTTTTGTTGGGGTCGTAGGTTTCCTCGGATAACCTCCTTCGAAGCAAAAATATTGGCAGAGTGAACATCTTCGAGAAGAACAGCCCAATCTTGATCAAATGATCGACTTGAAAGCATAGTTGATGTTAGATCACAAAGATATAATTCTGTGAAGGATGAGCATATTCGAGCGATAAATTCCTTTCGAGGGTTTGTATTTTGGTTTTGTCCAGCTTGCATACAAATTCTTCCGGAGATTGCAGCTTTGAAGTGGAGTTCCAAAGGGAGAGGAAAAGAGGCAATCAAGAGGTGAGGACTCAAGATGAACTTTTGATTATTTTATCTTGTGAATTTACGGATTTGTGAAGGTGTGATTGTTTAGTAATAGTACAGCTTCATTCTATCTGCGACCCCATCCATTGTCACAAGTAGGGCACTAAATTTTCTCTGAATGTGCAAGGTGTTCATAAGGTCCTGGAGAGTTTTATGGTAAACCCGAGAACAGGAGACAGACTTCTCAAGTTTCAGTCTAAGAATATACTGAAAGGAGGGGTTGTGTTTATGAATTCGGTTATATCAAATTTGAGGTGTGCTCCAGGATTCAACGCTGCAAATGTATAACTTAGCTTGCTTTTACTCTGAACTTATCTATCAAGTGTGGATACTTTTTAACTTTGTTCCTCCTTAGGGATCAACACGCGCTGAGATTCTCGGCAACAACTCCGCTACGAAAAACATGCTCTGTCACTAACAGGTGAAAACATGCCATTTGTGTTTGTTCTACAAGTCAGCACAGTTGAATTTATTGAAACTTGCTCACCTTAACTGTAGTGTCAAAATATGTAGGCGTCTAAAGATGTACACTTGCCGATGCCTTCAGTCGTGAAGGGTATTCCAAGTTCGGGAATTTAGTTATGTTGTCCACGTCATTTAAATGTTATTGTTGATAATCAACCGTTAGGTGCATGTCTCTGCGTAGTGTTGGTTTCTCTAAGTGTTCAAATTCATTTTTCCATCGGTGATCTGCAGTTTCTTCACAGACTTGCGTGGAAACCAGAAGATATGTATGAATGCCCTTAAGAAGATCCAAGATCACTTCACGCTAGTTGGTTCCTTCGCCACAAATTTGAAGCAGGAGGAATGTGTAAGGTGAGCGGGCAAGTTTCTAAATACATCATTGTAGCTCACCCTGCCATTTCCTTTATTGCTTTATGTAGGCGGTACTCTACGGTAGTCTTGGTCCAAGTGCAAGAGTGATGCTTGTTGAACTCAGGAATGTCAAACCTCAACATGGTTGCTTTTGTAGTCTTGAAGCCAGACACGAGCTGGATGGTCTGAGAAATATGGTCGTTAAGCTCTCTAAAGAAGTTGGAGGTCCCACTTATCTGGACGTTACCTCGTCACTGTTTTCGCAGAAAGACTTCTGGCTTTGGGCTTATAGGTAAACTACTTCCCCTTGGTGGCATGATTCAAAACTTGTGTTTGGCTTGTAACATGATCGTTCCCGCTGGCTTCCTCATACAGTCACGTTTCGGTTCTGGTCTTGAATCCTTAAGTAGTCAAAACTCCGAGGGATGCAGGATGTAGTGTAATCCCTTGGCTCTAATGGACACGTACATGCGTTCTTGTGCATGTCTAATCAAGTGCCTCAACTCTCTTTGAATGAAGTCTGTTTCTTTCAAGACAATGACGTAGGGCTCTTTCTTTTTCGATATTGTATGTATTTACTTCAATTCACTTGTTATTTGTAGGAACTCATCGATGGAAGGTCAATCTCTGGCAGTGGAATGGAGACGCGAAGTTTCCTCTGAACACTTCCTTTCAGTTAGAGCTTCGGTTGCCGAGGATTGGATTTGTAGAATATCGACAGAAATCTGCCTTCCCTGCTAGTGTTTGACAACTTGTAGTTTGATAACTTGGATTCAAAATCGCTTGGAAATATGCTTGGAGATGTCCATTTTGTGTACACTATGAACAAAAGTAAATCTTGTACATACTCGTGCTAGTGAAGTGATTAATTTCATGAGCCTCGCAATAAGGTAATTCATTTTGTTTCGATTGTTGTTGTTTTTATCCTGAAGATCAGTGTCTGCAGTCGAACAACTTCTAAACGTGCTGACGTAATTTGGTAATGGAAAGACCTAGTGAAACAAGACAACTTCGCTGTTCAAGGTTAGCTTGATCGAGCTTTCACTCTGTTAATTATTTGCCAACAACAGAAGCTATCATGTGCATGTCGACAATCAAAACGTCTTAGAGTTGTTAATGATGATTCAAGCTTCTCATTCGCTTCTGCTTACTGTTTCTTACATATAAATGTACAGATGTTTCATTTTCATTTCCACCATCATGAATTTTGCAATTGTGGCAAACACTGTTCCGCGTTCGGTCAGTTTCGAATACCGATCAGCCTCTGCCGTAAATCCATTGTACCAAGTAGATTTGTCTGAAACCCCCTGGGAAACATCCGATGTGAATGTCATGCGTCCGAAAGGATGATGATCGAAAGTAACCTAAATATATTGCCATATTAGTGGAGACCATTCGATTTTCTGGAATGGACTTTAAGAACTAATATCAAAGAATCTGCAATTGTCAATTATCTTGTGAAATCAGGTAACCGAAATATATTGCCCGTATTAGCGGAGACCATTCGATTTTCTGGAATGGACCTTAAGAATTAAAATCAAAGATTTTGCAATTGTCAATTATCTTGTGAAGTCAGGAAATAGGGTGTATTTTCCTCTCCATCATGCGTACACCTACCACTGCAGGTGAGCTTTGGTCACGAACTTGCATGCAACCATTATATTGAGGTCAACTGCCCCTTTATGTGGTATGCATCTCCAAGAGTACGTGAGTCTCAACATTCATTTATTCAACAGCTTGTATGCAGCCAGAGATGAAAGAACGCCCGAAACTTAGAACACGTTAACACATGTACATCGAACGAAAATCTTGGCGAGACATGTTGGACGATTAGGGTTACATAGGACCAAACCTTATCTTACAGGCGTTTGATCATCTTGGTATTCGGTTCCTATCTTCACTACCAGACTGTTATTCCTTTCAGACTGTTATTTCGGAAACATAATGAAATCAATCACTATTAATGTGTATCAGACTATGTGTATTAGCGGGATTGTCATCTGAATATGAATGTAGTACCTTGTCCTTGTATAAATCACTGCATTTAGATCCGAAAACTCCCTATGAATGTTTGACACCTCCTGTTGAAGGCCCCAGCAGCAAGTGATGTGAGTTGGGTGACATATCATGGTAAAATAATGGAGAAGTCAAACCGCAGACAAAAAAGCTCAAGCCCTGAACTAGTTATGAGCTTGCAATATGAAGTAAAAGTACAGGCTCCCTGAATTTTAAGGCAAAGCATGTTGCGTCTACACAAAAGACTAATCAAAATCACTTTCCAGTACTTTTTCATTCTTTATCAAGGATTTTAACTGCTTCAATTAGAACGTACAAATGAGCGTGTTTGAAAAGGATTTTGCTTTCCTTCATGTAGTAACAGATTAAACAAACCAAACACTGTTGATTTTATTGTTAAATTCACACAACTACAGGTTGACTATTTTATCTAGCATATGCGATTGATTTGTGGGGTAGATTGTACATGTATTTTATCTCACATTTGAGAGAATTCTTACATAATAATGAAATGCCCAAAAGCTCATGTTTCAACGTTAATTACCAAGATCCCCATATTAGCAAATCCTGTCCGATCCACGGGATGCAAATCACTGCAATTAAAGTGCAAAGCTTAATGTTATATACTGTACGTCATATTTATTGCTTGTTTCTTCGGCACAATTCTGACGCTCTTGCAGCGCTAATTACTCGTCAACGGGGCCCGAAAGTCTTACATTTGCTCCCCTGATCCTATGGGCCAATACAACACTCGAGCACGGATCTGAGCGGTCAAAAGAGGCTACGGTATCGAGCGAGCAATTTTATGCAACTGTATGATATCATTGTTAAGTATAAAATTGATAATAAATTCTAGTAGCACAATTAATTCGATTATATTTTATATTGGATCGTATCAGAACGCAATAAATCTGATATGCATCATGTGGTTATCAACGTTAATTTTG
Source organism: Marchantia polymorpha subsp. ruderalis (assembly GCA_037833965.1). Taxonomy (NCBI): domain Eukaryota; kingdom Viridiplantae; phylum Streptophyta; class Marchantiopsida; order Marchantiales; family Marchantiaceae; genus Marchantia; species Marchantia polymorpha. The sequence goes on from AP031351.1 coordinate 1,059,939, forward strand.
TTTGATCCGGTAGAATATGTGTTTGTCGTTGTCATAATCAGTAATATTGACTAAGTTATCTTCATCGTAATTTATTTTAATGAATGATTGTATTGTACATGTGAGGAGATAAATGAATATTTTGCCCTACAAGATGTCTAACCATCTATTATTTACTTTGCCACCGTCTCAAGAAGATGTATGAAATAATACAATAGTATCGATACTTTCACCTAATAAAAATATAATGAAATTTTTTTTAAGAGTGTCATCTTACAAGCGTTCATTTCACATTGATCTACCGAGAATATGTTTTCTAATTGTTCAATAGTATCATTCTGGTATAGACCCCAACTGATCAAAATGCAAATCTTTTATCTCAAATCTGAACCAAACGTTGAGCTTTAGCCCCGGCTTTACTGTGTGCGGAAAGAGCTAGCTTTCTGGCGAAACTGACCTTGGCCCCTGACATGCACGGTGCAAGTACATGTGTTGCCACAAAACCCCGGAGAACCCTTTAGAATGTGCGCTGGGCGTGAAGAGGAACAAAAAGTTTGGATTCGCAGCAAACACAATCGAGATTTACTGTGAAACAATTCCGATTAGGTTTGCAGGATTGCACGAGTTGGCTTTCCGTCGAGCAGAAGTGCGGACGGGAAAGTGTTGTCTGTTTTTAGGCAATTAGATCGAGGCACGAGGGTGTCTTCTTGGTTTTCGCTACATGATATGTTCGTAACCTACTTGTGGAGATTTGGGAGCGTCTGCAATCTCTGTATGCCGAGCATTGGTTTTCATTTACGGAAGATTTTGACAGTAATTGCAATTCGCACTGATGAGATTCTCGTCACTGAGGCCTGAATGAGTCCTTTAGACTATCGAAACTGGGAGATTTGATAGTGCCGGCTTGATGTTTGGGATATCCTATGGCGAAGTTGCGCTCATCATGGTCGCAGCCGTCGCAATGTTTGGTACTTATACTGCTAGCCTTTTCGGAATTATCGTGCTTCTAATTTGAGCGTCACTGTTGCCACTTTCCTTTTTTATTACTGATCAGGAATGACCTGATTGCTTGAACTTGATTGAAGAAAACTACTTTCGGAATTGGTCGCCAGGAACGTCTTTTTACTGCTGTGCAATATGTGACGGTCTCGTCACAAATTGCGCATCGAATGACGCATTTTCGAATGACGCAGACATCTTCGAATGACGCATTTTCGAAGATGTATTTTACTTTTTTGGGATGGTCGATCGAAGCTCGATGTTGATCGCGAATGTTCGTAAATTCTTGCCGCTGAACACTACGACTTCTGATAGCTCTCGAAAATATGTTCCTGAGTGTTTGTGAAGAACATGGTCGCTATTTCATGGACTGTTCCATTGTCTGTATTTAGGTTTGTTTCGATATCCTAACATTGTTAAGAGGCTGAGCGGAAAGCCTAGTTCTCGGACCTCTTTCGTATGTTTTTACATGTGGATCATCCTTGGCTTTTGATATCAGGAATTAGTGAAAATTTTGTCCATCCGGCTTAGAATTGTTTCCGATTCGGAGTATGACAAGGAGGTGTTAAATGTCACAAGCTTTGAAACATAACAGACCTCGACCGTTTAGGTTATATCGTGCTGGATATATGTCTTGCTGTCTTACGATGTTGACAGCCCATATTGTTACTGGGTGTATATGTAGGTCCGAAGGACATTCCTATAATTGCCAGAGCGGCAGGACGATTGTCTGGAAAAGCCATAGGCTACATTCAGAGTGCCCGAGGAGGACTTAATGGGGTCATGCAGAGAGGTGAAGTGAACCAGGTTTGTTGAGCTAGTTAGCAGTAGCTGTAAAATGGTGGATTGGTATCGAAACTCTATATCTGTTTACGAACGGGATGGGCTTGTTCTGGCATAGTGACATTATTATTGTTTTACAATCAAGAGTTTACATTGTTTAATTAGAGGATCGTTCATGAAACGTCATTCAGCTCTTTTATTGAAGTCTGATCACTTTGCCTCAACCTTAGGTACATAAGGAGTTGCAGGAAACCATGGCTCAGTTGGAGGCGATTCGCCATGAAATCAACAGTGGGATATCTCTAGTGAATCCTGGCCCTCTGACTCGCCGCATCCTGAAGGGTGATTCTTCGGGATCTCATCAAGTCAATTCTCCAACTCGGTCCGAAACAGGTCAATTATCAGTTGCTTTCAATTGGAAGATTAGTGCCCACTAATCAAATTTCTAGATGGGAGAGCCAGATCCAAATAGGGTTAGCCACTCTACGAGAAAATTCTACAGGCCTTCGGTAATCTTTCTCACGTTTTTCGTGCAATTAGACTTAGTCATCAGTTCATATAGAAAAATGGCTTGTGTTACCTTGAACCTGTAACGAAACAACTTCATGCTAATCCGTGCAGACAAGAGCACTTTGGACTAAGTAAGTCAAAAGTCCCCACATCGTTGTCATTCACGATCTATCTGGGTACAGATATGTTTTCAGGGTTCGATATGCCTTTAGTTCAGCACCTTTTTCAGAATATTCAGGCATCCTTCAACCTGATGTGCATGATAGATACTTCCTTTTCGCAATCTAGAGGGTGGACTGAACAAAACCAAGTTAGTCTGAACATTTGGAGAGCTTTTTATGTATCACAGTGCTAATCCTGGTCTTTTCTTGGCTGCAGAAGGAATCAAAAGAGGAGATGTTCATTCCCAGCACAGTATGATTACCCAGAAGGGGCTAGGTCTTGGGGCCCAGGTGTGTGCCGCTTGACTGAGCTTCCCTTCTCGTTTGTGTACCTTCTGAAGGCTTTGAAGCCTATACGTTCTCGGCAAGAGGAATGTAGTCACTCGTGTCTTGTTCCATATGCAAGATCGCATCCGAGATGCAGAGTTTGCAACATACCGTAGAATCTCCGCGTGTATCTGGGACTTTTGATGCTCTGCCGTCCTCCACGACGAGGGTTGCTGTTCCGAGGATCGTCGTGAAACCTGGTACTGTTCAACCCCCAGTGTCACAACCACTAGGGCTTGAACCAAGGGACTCTATGCAGGATATCATAGTGTTACCAATTTCGGCTCTCAGTGCTGGACTTCTCCCTTCTAGAACAGGTGCACTTCTGCCTCTTTACCTATACGAGTTCCCTGTGTGCTTGAGGCTGTTTCTCTTTTAGTTTACATCTAGGTCGATCGTCACTACTGATTCTCGGCTCTTGTTGACACGTTATCAGACCATGTACGCGGAGGATCGGACGTGGTTTTTGAGGCTATTGTGGAAAGGAGAGTTGCTTTTGATACTTTGGAATTTTTCAAACAATCAGAAACCCTTACAAAGTAGGGTCAGACAACCTAGTATGATGTAGACAAACGTTTCTTCACAAGACTGCCAAGAAAGAGAACACGAGTCTATAGTTGGTAGCTGCAATATGCGATGTTCGTTTTGAAATATATTTTCCGTTATTTTGTTGCTCCAGATTTTTATCTGGTTACCCGGAATATCTGAGCTCCGCAGTAAATCCATGTCGAATAAATCCTGATAATTCACGCGTTTTTACCGAATGCAAATGTTTATGTAGAATGGCCGGAGACGTGAACACGGGAGAGAATAATAGAACACTCCCTCGAGATCATGCACGATTGGCTTTAGCTAAAAGAATGGTAGGCAAGAAACTGTTGGGAACAAGTCCAAACAGTAAAGTCCCGTTATACTTGGAATCAAGATGCCTATATTACATTTTTACATCTCCTTTGAAGAGAAACATGTTGGAGGTTTATATTTTTTTTGCTATTGCAGCCATTTGGTTTACGTTGCTGCCCGTGCCACAATATGCCCTTCTGCATGGCACATTTTGGGCATGATCCCACCTCACATGTCATCCGGTTCTCCGTATACTCGTGGTCTGAGTTGCCTTAGGGAAAAGAAGAGTTACATCAGAATGGCTTGGATCGGATCGCAGTGTACTACTAAAATCGCACGAGTAACTCTTGCGTTTTTAGGAGTGAAGAATGGTTGACCACTGGAGGCAATCAGTTGGAGTCCAGAGATTGATACGGGATCCTTCCTCTTTTATGTTAAGATTCATCAAGTACTCACGATTCACTCTGGCTCCAGCAGCCCACAAAGGACACTTCTCAGCGCTCCCATATTGAGCAAATAGCGGCAGGTTTAGAACGGCACGTCAGCCGAAAGAAACTTAGATTCATCTTGGGGACGAATGTAGATAGAAGCCCCACCACCACCCAGGTCGGCATCGGGTTAGAAGACGTGGACGGCAATCTAATCTGATGAGAGCTCTAGGATGTATGTTTGTTCTGTCGTACAGTCTTCTCGCGGTCGTACGAGCCTAGAGTTAACATCGAACGCAACCATCAATCGTCCCATACTAGATCCATGTTCTGAGTTGGTTATGTCAGGCTCAATTTTATCATTTCAGCGATAACCCATACATACATTGCGGTTCGAATGTGTGCTAAACGGGTTACTGCTGGGCTTTCTCTCCTGAGGTGGACGTCGAGAAAGCCTAGTATCTGAAAACCAGACAAGACATCCTCGTCTAAAGCTGCTACCAAAGCAAAGCTTGAAAGGCCGACACTATATATCGTTCCAACTTCCAAGGTCGAAGTTGCTCCGGAGTCCGACCCAAGAGTCAGCAGCGTGCAACCTAGTCGTGGGTGCTTTTGCTACCTACTACGAGCAGTGTTGAAGCAGCAAGACCTGAAGAGCTGTTGACCTGTATCGCGGAGAGCAGTTTCCTTTCCAAGAAGCATGTGCGGTTCACCGTACTGCTACGTGACGCTCATAGCTTGGTAAGCAGAGCCGCACTGACATGTCTAGCAGTGCTTCTTTCGCCGTCATGTACAACGTTTACTGATTATTACTTTGCACCCTCGCTCTTCTACGAGCGTGCAGGACATTCTGGAGAGGCACTGATTGCACAGATGGCAGCAGAAGCATGCAACACTAAGCATGTGGGTGCTTGGCTCTCTCAGCCAGGTATTCTTCGATGCTCGTCTTGCGAACGATCCCGGCCGACCGTAAACCCCAAGAGTCATTTGGTTGTAAGTATATACTCCTGAAGCAAACAATAATTACATCTGAACCTGGGCCATGCCATAGTAGGCTGGAGACCCAACGTGAATCACATGACTCAATGGGCAAAAGGGCCCCTCCCGGTAGGATCCCTACATTGTGAATGAGTTCAGAGTTGTTTCTCATATTAAAGGCCCACATCTCGTCATCCAGAGTACGTACACATAGAATGATCTTTTGACCCCAACTTTGCATTTTGTACGTAAGCAAGCAATCTCTAAGCCTCGTTTCACCGACGGACGGTCACCTTGCTCTCTGGAAGGAGGAAGAAACTTGAAGTCACCTCTAGAGTGCTCGAGTAAGCCTCAGCTACACTCCACTTACTCGACCTTCTCGTGCTTATCTTCCTCTCCTCTTGGTTTAGTTGCATCTAGTCTACATCCGATCGTCTCCAGCCATACGGTACTCTTCGAAGAGATCAGATTGTTGGATGCTACACTCGCCGAGAGTTCTAGCATATAGTCAAACGAGGCCCAAACAAGGCCAAGTCAAACCGTCCCGTCTACTGAAGCAAGAAATCATCTACATGTACGGTAGAATCAAACGTGAAAGTACTACCGCTCTCCCCCGACTGCCCCACATGACCTGGTCTGCTCTAGCGTGATTATGGGATACAGGTCAGATGAGGTCTGCAGAGCGGTACACATTCGTGGAATACCATTTGTCCATCTATCCATCTCTGTGCTCGATAGAAATTGTACCATCGACAGCAGTGTCTGTCTTGGACGCCTTTCCGTTTTGATTTATCTCACAGGTAGCGTTCATTGTTTCATCGTTCAGCCATTTCAAGTATATACTGTATTCAGATATCAAGATCAGATTCTCTGGTTTCTTAGGATCCAGTACGTATACAGACATCGGTTGAGAGCGGACGGCATTCCTCGGCCATTCTTGTTATCGAAAGCAGAGAACTCCATTAATACCTACATAATACACTGCTACCGTTTCTACCGTTTCATGATAGTTTGGTGGAATTTTAGGGTGGTACAAATGACACGTGTGAAGAACTCGTGTCATTTGATACTGAAGCTATGTCAAAGGTTAAATATTGCAACCTCCATGTTTGTAAAACCATGAGGTTTCCATGGAGAGGAGTAAATATGTTGCTCTATTTGTGGTGCAGTGTAAGAGTTTTGTACAACCGCGCACAATGTAGCGATGATTCTATATAGTATGCGATTTCGTCAAAAAAAATTCATGGTACGGGATATGGTGAAACCGTGCATCTTCATGGCTTCTGACAAAGAGCAATAAAAACGGAGTATTTCTATCCCTAATGTGTGCATGCATGCACACATGATCGATGCAGAGATTGCATGATACTGTACTCGGGAGTATATTGAGGCTTGCTCTTTAGAAAAGTGTCCAAAAGAGTACCTGCACATTCTTTCCGTGCAGGTTGCAACAAAATACCGTACTAGGAAGTTGAAACATTTTCAAGATTCCAGGAGCTGGTTCTAACCAATTTCTTCGCAAAACCCGAAAATGTAACCATCATGTGGATGTATAACTTCGACCTCAATTGCTTCAAAGCGTTTTCATATCTCTTCGGGAATATCCTGGGAAGCAATCCTAAGATCATTGTGGAGAAGGTCCAGGTGCCTCAGGGCGAATACGACCAAGGCGGACATGAAGTGTTTATTCAAAAAGGAACAGGTCTTGTTGGAGCAAGTTCCGGTGGTCCGAAATCTTTCACGGCTGAAAAGCTGCCCAAGTACGGTATGGAACACTAAAGTAATGTCGAAGGACATGCTGTGGGGTGAGGACAGAACAATGTTGAGGTCTTTGAATCATATGGATATTGCATTGTCGATATTATACATTTATGTGAAAAGAAAAAGCGCACCAGCTCCAGGTACGGGGTTCAAACCCGTTTCCCTCGGTGTTGTGCAGGTGAATAGAAGTTGTTATTGGAGCACGTAAGGCTGGGTCATTTATTCTCCTGCTCGGCTTCCGGACGGTTCTGATGCTGGCGTCACATACGTGTTTAATTTAGCTTCCAGAAATCTGGGGAAAATGATTGACATGATCTCTTGGGAACTCATTTCTGCAACTGAAAGCAGATTCCCAGCAGAAGTCCTCGTCAACTCCACCCCAACCTTGACCGTTCCGCGTCCAACTTCAACTCCTGTTTATCAATATGAGAAAACTGCGATACTACCCTCAAACCCTTTTAGCCACTCTCCACTCATACAGTCAACATATGGTCGAATTAGCCTAATCCGGTATTCACAGCGCCGGTCCCTTAGGACCATTTTCCCCTCTTTATCGAGACTTAGCCATACACTTGTCAGTCCAGACTCATGCTGCGCAGTCTACTGCCGTGTGTCTCAGGACTGCAGGATTTGTGACTGTCTTGTCCAAAGCTTGAAAGGAGTGACGCTGCACTATATGAAGAAAGAATCAGCTCCATAGAGCTTCTTTTCATCCTTCGCTTTCTCTTTATCGTCATATCCCAGGACATGTGACATTAGCTCACAATTTTCCTTGCAGTAGGTACGATTGCATGAGTGTTTACCGTATTTTATTGAGGGTCTTCTTTGTTCTTCATATTCGGGTAATATGCACAATAGTGAACGATAATCCCTGTTCAGAATACGAGCATGGCTCAAACTGAGTGCACTTTAAAACATGAAGCACACTGTCTTGTTGTCCAAGGTGAGGCTATTCCGCTTGAAATTCGGTCCAGGTTGAACTTTCCCCGATGGGAGCACAGTTGTTTCCCTTCAGCCCACTTTGTGATAAATGCAAAATATAACACCACAATCCCTGCTTGGGCGCCATTCGTAGCCAGCCTCGGTTTTTCTTGAAACGAAATTCGCATCTCTTTGATGACGATGTTTCTGATTTCAAAGGTACAGTTGTAGAAAAAAATATTCTCACAAGCGGAAGACTTAAGGCTGTCAGCAAGTCCTTGCTTACTAAAAGAAAGTCCATTCTTGTGAGTACATAACTGTGGAGGTTGACTTGTATCTGAAGTCCTCTTATTTTCATCTGTTCGTTTACTTTGTAAATAAGAATATTGTATGCATAAACTTTGCTGCACTTTGTCAAAATGTTTGACAAAGCGGCTCAAAAAAAAAACGTGTGTATAGAATTCGGGGAAGGATCTATCAACCTCCCTCAGATCTTTTCGTTTTCAAAGAATGACGGTAAATTGGACAAGGTGTAATTATAATCAATTTAGAGCGACGTACGAACTTTTCCGCAACAAAATATCTACCGACATGTTGCACTTATAACCCCTTTCGTGGTTGGGTAGGGGGAGGTGGTCGTGTAGGGAGCCCTTGAACCACATAATCTAAACCATCAACATCAGATTCCTCTAAAGAACTTGTCAAAAAGCCTAAATTTGACATGTGTCTAACTGGTCCCGCAAATCTAACAACTGCTCGATACAATTCCAAATTATCTTCTTTGTGAAAATGTTTGAACAACTTTTGGCGTTTGGGTTTCTGCAAACCAAGTATAGAGCTTACGTTGGCCCATACCCTCAAAATATTTATTCCTTTTCGAAGGAAGGATTTTATCTTATATGTTCATATAATAAGTGTTCGAATTTATTGCTCAATGTTACGATAGATTTCCAGCAGCTTTGTCGATGCTAGTGTTGGATCAGGATATGCAGAGAGATCTTTGAGGGATAAGGGAGTGAATGATGGGTATCAGAAAAACTTGATAGGTTTGGACACATGCTAGATTGCCCACTTGCTCCATATCTAACATCGTGCTTAGCCAGTTCTATCCTTCGTGGTCTATCTTCTCGAAATTTCTTGAACAGTTCAAGCTACCGCCTGAATATCTTTCGCACATAGGCAACTACGCTCCCCAATAGCTCTCTCTCCTGTATTTTGTGTATATTTCTCTCTCTCACTCTCCTGTTGCGGTACACTAGCTGTAAAGCTGCATCTAATTTGCAAAACAGAAAGTTGTATTATTCTCAACTTGTGTACGAAGAACATTCGACGATTCTGCTAGTTTCTCGACCAAAAAATAAGGACTTCTTTAAGAGAGACAAGTTCGCGTTCCTCAGTGCTACCAAACCGATGTGGTAAGTTCTTTTCTGCTTTTTTGGCTCTGCTGCCTCAGACTTGCGGCTGGATCACCTTACTTCGAGCTCAACAAAAACAGAAAATGATCTACAGACCCATGAGGCAAATCTAGCACTCGGAGTGCTTTTTACAAAAAAGGTGGGTCTGACGTTCATGAATGAGACTCATGTGAGCATAGGAAGATAGGCGTGCATGCATATGCAGGTCGGCAGGTAAATTATAGCAATTGTTAGAAGTGAATGTGTCCTTCTTGGTTTAGTGGGGATTGACTCTTTGAACTTGCCAGATTATCGATAAAGCAGGAGTGAGTGCTTGCAATTTTGTTTTTATAGTGCTTGGGTAGAAAGAGAGAGTGAATTCTCGAGTTTGTTGACGACAGGTCAGTACGGAGATATATGATGTGAGATGGGATGCAGTAGTTAGAGCTCGAGAACAGCAGAGCTTGCATGCTTGGTTGTGAGGGTTTAGTGCGGCATTGGGTCCTCGTGCTTTTCTAACTCTCCGCTGTTCCTCGGCGGTGATCGCTCGGGCAACGTCAGAATAACCTTCTAATGATCTAACAGCTGCTGCTCATGGCCCTCCGATAGCAAATTTCCCCGTTGATGCCGCCATAATCCAGCATGAAGCTTCAACAATTTTGAACTAGAAGATGCCGCTGCTGCTTATGCCAACCAACAGCTTGTTGTTGGGATATGACGCCTAAAAGATCTGATGGGAATATTGAAACGCAACGTTTCTGAGTTTCCATCGAAGATTCTTCATGGGTACACATGTCTTGTCACCACCAACAGATAAGGATCTTCCAGTTTCTCTTTGGAGGGACGGTAAGTTCTGTTAATTTCTGGTTTACCGCAGGCTGTGCTTTCTAGCTTTCGGCATTCTAGGGGTGGTGGGGCCATACCGCCCCAGCCGACCACTTGCTTCTATGCGGCCCAGTTTGTAGGCCTCTGGTCCCTAGGTCGAAACTGGACAAAGATCCCTACAGTTATGTCTGGTCAGGCTCAATGTCGTGTAGCTGTATCTGCCTCAGTATATACAAAGCCCACAGCAACGGACTCTAATCAGTCCCTGCAATGTCTAAATGTGGAAGACATAAACCTAGAAACACCACTCGAAACTTGGAAAACGCTTGAGAGGTTTGGACGGCGAGAAGCAAGTGCCCATTGACATCCCGTCAATGTCGTTTACTCTCGTCGAGCCCATGGATTTAGAGCGTGAGGTAAAATGATTCTGAAGGTCAACCTCATAGACAAAATTAGGAAGGGTTCCATGCGAAGTTGAAGCTCCGGCAGTGGACTCGAAAAATGGATATGCTTATGGTAATAAATGTACGTGACGTTCACGCATGTTTCAAGGAGGTGAAGGTGACTTGTCACTTAGATTATGGTTCTCTTTCTGGGCGGTGGTGGATTCATCGAGAGAACTGAGGGAAGACCTCGTCTAACTTCTGTAAGAGGGGGCGAAGGCAGTTATAACGGTCTTTATTGTCCCTTGAATGCGTATCACTTGTTCGCCCATGGAGGTACCAGAGCCAGATGGCAACCACGGAAAGGCGATTTTACCAAGAGTGGAAAGTGCCCTGATGACGAGGATTTACGGCTAAACATGCCAGCGGCTTGCTAGAGTTTGAACCAAGTTGACAGGCAGTGCAGGTGGCCTGGAGGTGGGAATGGGGTCATCCGTCCATGGCTTTTGGAGCCCGGCTGGAGCAGCAGCTCATGGATCTCAATCTTAAAAATACCTGCCTGGACGGAAGGGCTAAATACAAAGAACAGCAAAGGTGCAAGAAACTTTGCCATCTAGTTCTCCCTCTTCAGGCAGTACCCGCAGAAGCCAACCACAAGTAGATGTAGAAGCTGCAGCTGGTGAAGAAGAGTCGATAGAAGGACAAACCTACATAACCCGAGGCAGAAGAAGCAGCTCTTGGGGAGAGCTTGAACTAGGAATGAAAAGAGAAACAACGGCAACAGCAACTAGAAACTTCAGCTGGGCGTTGTGAGTTGCTTGACGAAAGTTTGGGTTTCGACAGATGCAGCTTTGGCAGCTGCTAGTGGTGGTGTGTGCTTGGTGGTGGTGGTCCGTGCTCATCTTCACAACTTGGACTGGCGGGCAGGTTCAGGGGGCAAACACTACCCTGAGAATTGGTGCATTGTTTGCCTACAACACCTCCATCGGCAACGAGGCACGCACTGCTATCACCCTCGCCGTGCAGGATGTCAATGCCAATGACACGATTCTCAAAGACATCAAGCTGGAGATACGCACCTCCGATTCGAATTGCACCTCCTTTCAAGGGGCCGCTGCTGGTACCGTAACATACATTGTTCTCCCCACCATCCTCTAAACCTTAACCCTTGGAAGGACAGACTTCAGGTCGCTCGGGTGGAGCAGAGTTTATAAGATATCATGCTTATTCACACGCTCTATGGTCCAGTATGTAAATCTCAGCGGTCTCTCTGTACAGTGTGCCCAAAGTTCCTCGTGTTGAGCAGTTGAGCTGAAATTGCTTGTTATGTGCAGCTGTGGATATGCTAAAGACCAATGTTGTCGCTATCGTCGGTCCCCAGACATCGGAGGTAGCTCAGTTTACGGCGGACCTTGCCAGTGCAACGCAAGTTCCTCTTGTATCTTTTTCGGCAACAGATCCGAGCCTGACAGAAGGCTCGAATCACTATTTTGTGCGCACGGTGCACAACGATGCTGTCCAAATGGCTGCAATTGCAGCAGTAATCGAATTGTATGGTTGGCGGGAGGTCACGGCCATATCAACAAATGACTACGTCGGGGTTAACAGCATCGATGCGCTGAGTGATTCCTTGCAGCTGGTTGGTGCCACGCTTGGATTCAAGACTTTAATCAGTCCTGATGTCGAGAAGAAAGACATGATTCCTGTCATGACGGAATTGTCACTATTGGAGTCCCGAGTATTTGTCGTCCACGTGCAACCCAGAATTGCTCGCATGTTTTTTTCCACTGCTCGCTCCATGGCAATGATGACCACAGGCTGCGTCTGGATACTAAGCGAAGCTACCACAGGTCTACTGGACGATTTGCCCTCGACCGACTCAATCTGGGCCTCATTGCAAGGTGTCGTCGGTGTTCGAGCTTACGTACCTTCCACTCCTGAGCTAGATTCCTTCCATGCTAGATTCAAACAGTACATGCAATCCTCTGCGACGTCCTCTTTATTGAGCAACAGAGCTGTCATGAATCTGTATGGTTTGTATGCATATGATGCCGTGTGGATGGTCGCACATGCCATTGAGAACTTTGTGAATCACGGTGGCAACTTCAGCTTCATCCCGCGGCCTCCCATAGCTGACGATGCTGGAGGCACAACGGAACTTGCGAGTTTGAAAATACTGGAGGACGGTGATGCATTCATGGAGCAACTGAAGAGTACTCAGTTTGAAGGTCTGAGCGGTCCGATTGGCTTAAATAAGTTTGGAGATCTGGAGCATACTGATTATGAGATTGTCAACATCTTTGGGACAGCGCAGCGTGTGGTTGGCTACTGGAATAATGAAACAGGCTTCTCTCAGAACCCATTCGTTTTCAATTCGTCAGCTCCACCAAGCCCAAGTCGCCCTCCCTCCAGCAGAGCTGCAGAACCTCCTCCCCCAAAGTTACAAGATGTGATTTGGCCTGGCGGAACTGCCCAGGTATCATCAGTCACAAAAGTTAGATAGAACTGTGGATAACCCCGATAACCTCACTTTGAGCTAACTATGAGCAGTAACTATTGGTACTGCTCATAACTGAACTCTATGTACACTCTAACCCAGTCTCCTTTTTTGTAAATCTGATGAGTTTATGAGCTTGGGTAAATCTTATAACTCGTGGGCTTGCCTCTGAATGCAGGTGCCGAAAGGCTGGGTAGTACCAAAGAATGGCAAGCCGTTATTAATAGGCGTGCCTTACAAAGTCGGCTACAGAGAATTTGTGGATATAAACCCCAATCGCACCATGTTCCATGGGTTCTGCATCGAAGTCTTTCAGGCCGCTCTCACCTTTCTTCCGTACTCTGTCTCCTATAAATTTGAAGTTTACGGAAATGGCACTAACACTCCTAATTACGATGATCTGGTGGAGGAAATCGTCAACAAGGTAAATCCTGAAAATCAATTTCTAGCTATACCTGCGTCAGACAGAACGTTTCTTTCAGGATGGTAATATCTGTTTTCTGCACATCGTTTGACATCCGCCGAAAACAATGATACTGATTCTTAAAACGTGCACACTTACTCCGCTCCTGCAGAGATATGATGCAGTTGTCGGAGACGTAACGATAACCACCAAGCGCTCGAAAACCGTAGATTTCACACAGCCTTACTCTGCATCTGGGTTGGTCGTCGTTGTGCCAACCAAGAGTGGTGGAAGCAATCATGCTTGGGCATTCATGCGTCCCTTTACTCCACTCATGTGGTGTACAACTGGTCTCTTTTTCCTATTTACTGGGCTTGCTCTGTGGATTTTGGAACACAAGAAGAACCGTGATTTTCGAGGGCGACCGAAAAAGCAGCTTGTCACAACTCTCTGGTTCGCAGTTCTTTCTTTCTAGCACCAAAGTAGAATCAAATTAAAACACCAAGTTGTGCAACAAACTAGATAACGGCGAAATGGGAGTTTTAGCTGGAGAGAGTTCTGCCTTGAAAGCTGGTGTTTCTGAAAAAAACACCCGCTTTTGAAGTAAGCTGGTGTTTTTTAAGTAATGTTCTTCTACCTAGACACTGTTGAGCCCTTCTTTCCTCTCTGGTACTTCCTCAATTTACAGACATTTTTTCTTTAGGAGGCGTGCATTACGATTGTTTACCAAAAAATTCCGATAGCAAGTTCACTATTGCGGGCGAGATTTCGATTTCAGATTAAATTTAGAGTTTCTTCTAACTCAACCTTCTTTGACTGCTCCTGGATACAGGTTTATATTTTCAACTCTGTTTTTTTCTCAACGTAAGTTGATAACGCTCTATTGAGAGCATTGCTTGCTTTTTTTTCATGAAAATTGATACTTTTGGGTAGCCTTTGTGCAAGTGTTCATTTCTGTGTCTGTCATGTGTGCAGGGGAAAAAATCAAGAGCACTCTGGGTAGAGCTGTTTTAATAATCTGGTTATTTGTTGTTCTCATCGTCACCTCTAGTTACACTGCTAGTCTTACGTCGATCCTTACCGTTCAACAGCTGTTTCCAACCATACAGGTACGTATCAGCCCTACAGTCCCTCACTTACTGGTCAGAATGTCCTCAAGGGTAATACTTATCATCCTCGAATCGCTTGGTCCCTGCCCTGTTTTTCCAGGGAATAGCAGGCCTAGTGACAAGCAACGTAGCAATTGGCTACCAAGCAGGATCTTTTGTTGCGGAGTATCTGCAACAGCTGAATGTGCCCAAGGAAAGGCTGGTTCCCTTAGGGACAATGTCAGAATATGCTGATGCATTGCAAAAGGGACTCGTAGGTGCTATTGTGGATGAGTTGCCATATGTACAAGTCTTTTTGTCTTCGGAATGTGCATTTATGATCGCCGGGCAGGAGTTTACAAAAAGCGGATGGGGATTCGTAAGTATCTCTGACTCAAGTTGACAATTTGAATATTGAGTGTGAATGTGCTGGTTGAGAAAAGTCCTCCTTATGAAAAGCCTCTGTAGACCAAAGCCAGATTATATTGATTTCTTCTTTTATTATCGGAATGTGCATTCATGACCGCCGGACAGGAGTTTGACAAAAGCGGATGGGGATTCGTAAGTTTTTAACCCAATTTCATAATTTTCAGTATTGAGAGTGTGAAAGTTTCGGATGGGGGAAAACCTGCTTGGGAACTATGTTGATTTCTATAGAGGCCTTTGCAAACCGACTTTTTTTTTTCCCCTCGAATTCTCTTCCAACATTGCATTTACATACTTTCAATCATATTTTGCAAAGGATCTGCTTATTCAGTCCTTGTCTATTTTCCTATTTCCGTAGACCGCCTGGACCGAGTCCTTCACAAGGCTTATGATTGTTCGCTGACGATGCAGGCATTTCCCAAGGGCTCACAGCTAGCTGTTGACATGTCGACAGCAATCTTGGCCTTGGCTGAAAACGGTGACCTTCAAAAGATCCACGACTACTGGCTGAACGCTCACGACTGTACTTCGCCAGGTTTAGTAGTAGACCCCAACGACAACGAGCTTGGATTGAACACTTTCTGGGGCCTGTTCCTGATAACGGGCACAGCATCGATATTCTGCGTTGTGTTGTACTACTCGCGGTTAATATGGCAACATCACAAAACCTACAGAGATGAAGAATTTTCCGAGTCAGAAACCCTCTCGTCCCGAGCATCTCGAGGCAGAAGCTTTTTGCGGTCACTAGTCTCGTTTATCGAAGAAGCCGAAGTCGCTGCAACTGTGGCAAGAGCCGACGCTTCAGCAAACAACTCGCAGCGGAAACACAGGGATCGAAGGAGGAGTAGATCAAGTTTTGGGGATGAGCGTGTAGGCTCTGGACGTTCTGATATTCCAGACCACCATGAACATCCTGATCATGCATCTGATCGGCATAACCATGTAATGGACAGAAATAGTGTCATTTGAATATAGATAGTGTACCCTGTACAGTTACTGAATGCAATTCTGTATCTCAGCCACCACCATCATTCTCCTCTTCGATTATTGATTATAGCTCTTGTATAAGAATTTTTTCAGCTTATGTTTGCTGAATGTAATGTTTGCCTCTGTATTATGTCTCATTGATTGTTCGCTTTCAACGGCAAGAGAAATTGTTAACCACTTCTTCATACTGTAACCTGGCTCAGTTGCATTTGCCTTTGTCCACCATCTCGGTGTAGGCTACTAGATGAGCGAAAAATGGTAATTGACTTGTCGTGTCCGAACAGTCCGCGGTCTGGACAACCTGAGCTAACTTTTCGGGTCAGCTAATGAAGAAATTCGAGACATATTCTACGCGTCCCGGCAGTGCTCTCAAGTCAGGGAAATGCTAAAAGCTAAAAACTCCCTACTATCCAGAACGTGTCCGACGAACCGGCAACCAGCTCAGTATCCTGCGGCCCTCGCGAGTCCAGCTGGTGTGGCCTGACGAGCCAACCTCGATTGCAGACTGCTTGCGGACTGGCCGAACAAATATCTGAGATTAAACCCGTACGTAGAGCTGAGACCACCTTCTTTGTATTATGTGATAGCTGCGTCTTTGTCAACGTTTGTTGCCGAAATACATTGCAGTTATTTGTATCGCTAGTTGGCTTTGATTTCTTAGAAGAATGACTGACAATAAGACGGTGAGCTTCCTTTTCCTCAAAGCAGCGAACGGAATTACGTGCTTTATCGAGAAGGAGCCGTTTCAGTATGGGGCCACTAGGAATCTAGACTTTGAACTCTTGACTATCCTACAAGTTGGAATGTTTGTTGGGCATAAGATTGTGAGCGAATCTTACTCATACTCACGGCAACTCACACACTTCCACGGGGTCAATGGATACAATCAGTGCTTGGCCACCCAGCTCCCCAGAACACTGACGTGTCAATTGTGCGACTGAAAGTGTGAGATAAACTGAAGCTCATGAAGAATATAAGTCTAACTAGGAGGGCTACCAGTAAGATGGAATAAAAAGGCGAATACCTCATCAAGTAGTAGAGGGATAAAACCAAGAAGTAAGATGGGTCTAGGCCCCAACAGCAGCGAAAAAGCAGACCTGTAATACTTTAACTACTCTATCCAACTATCTAACTCAGAATAGATGAAGTAGAAATACAAAATCATCACCTGAAGATTATATGATACAAAGTATATAGCATAAAGTATGGGAATGCAGTACAATGGAAAATCTCTACAATTGCACACGGGATACAAATTATTAAAACCCAGATAGTCCAAGTATAAATAAATGCATTGCCTATTGTTATGGCGTGAAGTAATATGGCAAAAAGACGATATCTTCAAATCCTGCATGTACAAATTCAAATAAGAAATATATATCAATCTCCTAAAAAGGTAGGGGAAGATATCATCAAACACTATTTTGAAGGAAATTTTCTTCGAGACAGGTTGCAATATTATCACAATATTAGTCATGCACTATAGTGGCACTATTTGAACAATTTAAATGTAGCTGAATTTATGTATGTATCTAAACAATTTATTTTTGATATTTTATTGAATTTGCCACTTGCTCTTTTCAGTAATCAAAGATTTAGTAAAACTGATTTACTCATAAAAGATATAGCCTTTAGCATGTGTATAGTTATAACCATGTCTTCACTCATTATAATTATATTATCTATTTTTCACTTCAAGCAATTCCATTCAATGATTTTTGAATTTAGCGTTCCAAGATTAATAAGAATTTTTTATATCAGGAAGAATGTTACATGAGTCAATGAATGTTTGAGTTTATCAATAATTGAAACATTACAAAATCCAATACATGTAAATTTGCAAGATTTATCACATTTTATAAAAATTGAAAACTGTGAAAGTAAAGAAAGTTAAAAAAAAGTATCACTTAGAAAATATATAGTCTTAATGAAAATCATATTGATTTTTTTGGAGGTTTTGTGTAATTTATTGAAATCATGAGAATTTCACTCACTAATAAAAGACAGCATGCATGTTGTGAAATGTTATGAAATGTGTTGAATATCATAAGACAATTTGATATAATCAAATTACATGAAATAGTTTCATAGATTATCATAATCATATAAAATAATAATAATCATGTGCCAATGCATTAATTTTTGTTGTTGCTACAATTGATGTTGTTTATAAGTATTTCTATCTTTTTGTTAAGAAATTATTATTCCAAAGTTGATGTAATCCCTAAGGATTAAAAGAGTAGCTCACTTGAACATACAACACAAACTCTAAAGATGAGGGATATCTAGATTGAATCAACTATTTATTATATAGATTTTTTTAACAACTACAAGAAGACAAAGTATCATTATCCATTTTAATCTTGGTGGATTGATGAAATGAAATTTAAAAGTATTAAGCACAAAAAATTCTAACCTATTATTGTCAATTAAGATACTTAATACTTACCTAACAAACACATAGATTGTTAACGCGTTATTGTGAATTGACACACTTACTTTTTATCTATCAAGTATATGGATTGCTAACATTGCAATTATAGATGATTCAATATATTGCAACTCTATTTCAATCTTGAGTAATTTTTATTTGAATTATAATCAACAAAAAATGCATACAAATATTTTTTTTAAAAGATGTAACATTCTTGTTGCACATACATTTAATTCAGTAACCATCAAGATGCGTTAGTTAGATATTTTTTATGATACCTAAGTTGATTCATATGATGAAGTTTGGATTAATTGAATCAAATACTCTCTTGTAAAACATTTATAATATGAAATATATTTATTGAATCAATTATTCTAGTTTGAAATGTTTATGATTTGGAATCCGTTTCTTAAGTATATTTTCTAAGTCAAATTTCTCATGATCAACAATCAAGGTTGAAAGAGCTGGTGATATTGGCTGGTTGATTGATAAATTTTTTTGATTATGATACATGCTGTACTTTGAAGTGTTATATAAACTTTTAACTTTTATGCCAATATATCAACAAAATTCAATATTTAAATAAATAAGAATAAATTTGAAATTAAAATCTAATTTTTTTACAAAATAAAAGTTGTTATAAATATCAAACATGATCTCTATCTAAATAATTAACTCTCTACAATAACCATCTATAAGTTGTTTTTGTTGAATATGAACGATAAAAAACTTTTACTTATTTTGATTGGCCATTCTACAAATAAGCTTTCACAAATTTTTGATAGACGTTATTTTGATAAAAAAACTCTTTACCTTTTGGGAGTATCATCAAAATTGATGAAATTATGGGATGATTTTTGTATATAAGATAAAATGAATACATTTTTGTGGATGCATTAACAACACAATAATATGCAAAATTTACAAGAGTCGAAAGAGTATTACAATCTTATTGCTATTCTTCTATTAATGCATATAGCATATATTTCATTGGTAAGATGAACTTGTTTGATTATCAATTTGAGTATGATAGCTTGTTAACATAGCTAATTTTTTCTAATTAAAGAAAGGTTTTCAAAGAAAACTAATGAATTGAGTAAATCTATCATTGATAGTTACTTTGCTTAAATTATAATTCATAAAACTGCATCTAGATACAACTGAGCATGTTAAGGATGTATTAATGTTTTTTATTTATCAATATAAATCATCTTGGTCAATTTTATATAAACTTCACAATCATATAATTTTCTAACAAATTTTTTGGTAAATCACATACAAGATTACATGAATTACATATTTTGTGTATTGTTATGCAATAAAAATTATTTATCTGTCTTATTATATTGAAAAGTTACAAAATATTAAATTTAAATCTCCACATTATTTTTGTATTTTGTATCAAAAATTTATAAATTAAAAAATATTTAATATCTATTCATTTTAATATAACGCTCAAAATGATTGTTTGATAAAATTATTATGCATATGTTTTATCATGCAGAATTTATAATATTTTTTTGTGAAGTGCCAAATTTCTATCATTTTGTATTCCTAGATTGTAGTGTTCTCATGATTGTTTTATATTCTCTTACGTCATGGGTCATTTTGCTTTATCGATTGATTTGTATTTTTTATTTTGCAACATAATTAAAACATAACAAAAATGTGACACACATTTATTTTTTGATTTTAACGTATACAATTTTCATGTTGAATCAGTGATGTCACTCTATTCATCAAAAAAATTGTTTAAATATATCCTTGTGAGTTTTGGATAAATGAAAGATTTATGATCAATCTTTATCACAAAGTGTCTATTACGCAAATGATATGTACTGTGATTTGTTGCCAACACAATGAATATTGTATTGGTGGCAGCAAAATAGTTTTTATTCGGTTGCCACCAACTTTTGAAAAAAAAAAAGGCAACTAGATGCTATTGATACTCTAAATTTTTTGTTACTATGCCATTTATTGGTGTAACACACGCGTTAGTAGCAAATTTGATGAATTATATAAAATCTAACCATTTGAAGATAGATGTTTCTAACACAATATTTTTTTAACTTTTCATTTTTGAACTTTGTTTAGCATAACGTTGAGTCTTGAGCAAACAAAATCTTTCATAAATATAAGATATCAAATGATTAAACTTAAAAAATATTATTTGTTGAATCAATTTTATGTTTCAATTTTTAACTATATGTATTTCTAAATGACTTTTTATTTATTGCTTGAATATTTTTCTGTAACTCTATGACTCAAATAATTTACTTTTGACTTGCCAAATTTGTATTTTAAAAATATAATTTATATATATATATATAAATATATATATCATTCTTTTGCAATATTTTGAATATATCATATGATAGATACTTATAATCATTCAAAAATTTGATATTATTATAAATTTCATCTAGAGAAATTTTAATCATCAATTGAATTGAATAGTGATCATCAATATTACGAATGCATCATGTGTATTAATGATTGATAAGTAGATATAGAAAGTGATCAATCGAGTATAGAAAATAATCTTGTGAATGATATCATATGCAATTCAAATTTGATTGTAGCCAACACTTGAAGTCAATTTGCCGAATTATTTTTTTCCTTAAAATTTGATAAAAAATATTCATTAAAAAATGTATATTTTTTTCTTAATGTATTTCTTTAAAATTTTATTTCTTTAATAAATACTTTTTTCAACATTTTTTTCATTTGAATTTTGAATTACTTCAATTTTTTTTGAGCCAAATGATTTGAAGCTTTAGAAATATCATCTCAATCTTGTGAGTCACACACCTCTTCTATTTTCTTGCAGATCTCTTTAATCTATCATGTAGATAGATTATCTGAAAATATATTTTTAAATTCATATCATAAAATGTAAATTTTATGATATTTTTTATATATGATATATATGATGATTTTTTCCTTAGATCAAAAAATATATCTTATAAGTCGTGAAAAACATATATGTTATTCTAATTTGTGATGATTTATCTATCACAAAGAGAAATAAATGACTAATATGAACTCTACTTCTATTTCCATAAGATCTCAAATCAATATTTATTTTTCCAGTTTTCTTTTTTTTTATCTACCTGTGAATTGTATTTTTTGTATTTATGATTTTAATAAGATAATAGCACATAGAGCCAAGCAAATTACAATTGTATTAAATCTACTCCTTGTTTTACACTCATATAATTTTACTTTTTGTGATAGTGTATTTATTGCTTTAATTTGTACATTTGATCATTTTACTATTTCATCAACATCAATAATAGCCTTGCATCACTTTGTGTCAAATTTTTTTTCCTTACTCTAGGATAAAGTAAAATTTTCTATTTGTGTATTTCTGATATATATCACTTGAAATAATTATTCAGATTTGGGTCTTGCTCTTTTCATGAGCTCTCAACTATTTTTCTCTTCTCATTTCATCTTTTCTAAGTTTTATGGAATTATTAAAACCGCACAGTAGATTTATTGATGATTTTTGTTTCTTGCAAAAATGAATAAATTATTAGTTCTTTGTATTCTAATTAATTACCATGTTGTTGAAAAATTTGAACAGTATTACAAGGAAGATGTGATACTGGTCAAATCTTCCTTGTGTTGCTCGGCAAATTTGATAACATTATGCATCATAACATTAACAGTTATTAATAATATTGCTTCCACTTGAACAATTTCATTATTTGTATACATTTTTAACACATTTGAAATTAATGACCATCAAATGATTCTTTAAAATCTTTATCTTTGTTGTTGTGATGATGCATAATCTTAACTACTGTATATGTTACCAGTTTCATTGATATTAGACCATATAGATCTTTTACATTGCTTGGTAATTCAAAATTTGGAATTTGTTGAAAAATTGTGTTTATTTTATTTTATATCAATGGATTGTTTATTATTATCTACTTGTGTACTTAATCTTTCAGTTCTTGTTTGAATACATGTAAAATTTTTTTCCCACTCATATCCATGATAAATACTTTAAAATCTCACTTTTTTTTTTTATGTATTCATGAATAGCTACTTTCTCTTTCAATTTTTATGATTTTATTCTTGTGATTTGAAGAAACACACTGCTTGATTCCTTCACATATTTCTCATATATATCACCCATAAAATAAAACACTTCATTAAAGCAACTTTTTTTTCTGTAGTGTATCATGTAAGATTTTATTCATGAAATAAAATACCATGAATATTCTTGCAAGAAAATCAGACACATGGAAATGGACAAAAATGTATTTTCATCATCATATTCGAATACTGTAAAATCTTCATTGCTCAACTTTCTCTTTATGCTTTCGCCTTACTTTAATTTTTTCATTACAAATTACAAATTACAAGATACTGATTATAAGTTATAAGTTATATTATACTGATTACAAGATACTGAATATACAAATTACATCCGATTAAACTTCAAATACTAAAATGAAGTTTGGTCCATCATGTCTCCAATTTGTTTTCTTTTTACTTTTCAATGCAAAAATCTTATCTTTCATGGCTGATTGCTTTGTATATCGCTTTACTATAGTTTTTTTTCAAATCTTTCATTTCAACCATGATTGTATTTTAGACCTCATTCACTTTGATATGAGGTAAATATGATGAATGTTCAATCTCTCAAAAAAATATTCATAATATCTAATAATCTTATCGTCCTAGATCTTCAATAAATTATACCATAAATTTTCCACAATTTTTTAGGAATATTATTTCAACTTATACATCCGTATTAAATCAAATCAAAATGTATAGTTTCAATTTCAATTTATGAAACATTCAATGAAAAAAAAATCAATCTTTAATCCAAGATATCTCTATAATTAACAATTAAATTCATCAATGACACATTCAACAACATCACTTGGGTCATAAATTTGCACTCTTATATACCGTAATTTACATGAAAAATGATGCTCTTACGTAATAAAAGTTGATTAATAAATAGTTTGAAGATCACGATTTGCAAATTTTTTATATCAAGCATCTCCAAAGGTGCAAAATCACAAGTTTCTCTAATATTTCTCTTCATATGGTAATCAATGATACCGTATCTATATAGTTACAAAAACTAAAATTTATTATTATTTTTTGGCGATTTTATGAGAAATAATCTACATTAAAAAAATCAAGAAAACCTTGATATTATAAAAACACTAAAGATGAAGTGAGAGATTCTTTCAAACATGAAATAGAAGATCTAAAGTTGAAAAAACATGATTTTTCTTTTCATTATATAGATGATTCCAACAAGTACAAGAATATGAATTATATCATCATTTAACATTTCACTTGTAGTGAATTGATTACATGAGAGATAAACCTAACAAACATATGGGTGAATGATGTGCACATTGTAACTAACACACTAAATATTTACCTAACAAGCACACATATTGCTAACGTGTTGTTGTAAACTCACACATTAAGTTTTTATCTTCCAAGCAAACAGATTGTTGACATAGTGACTATGAATAATTCATTAATATACTATGTTCATATTGAATAACTTTTATTTTATTTTTTGCAAACTTAAGTAAGTTACATTTGAGTACTAAAATTTTATGTGAAAAATTTCATTCATGATTATAGCAAACTGTATGTAAAAAGTCTATATCATCAAATCTTGGATAAAACTAGCAGTTTTTTATTATTATCAAGCTCTTTATTATATTTTATGCAACGATGTGAATGTTTTATTAGTATTAGTGAAAATATTGCAGCTTTTGATGGTAAAATTAGAGATTTTGATTATATGATTAAACATGTTAAAAATTGAATGCGCATCACAATTGATGCATTCTACATTGTACAACAAAATTATTGTTTTGAACAATTAATAACACAATCTTTTATTATTTTAAAATCTTATTCATTAATTTTGACATCATAATTATGGTACTCAACGTCTTAATCTTCAAGACTATGCCAACAATTATATCATGATGATGAAAATAAAATTTTCTTACATGACAGCAAATACCAAAGATGCAAAGTCAAGCTCTTCAACAAAGTATTTCTTTGTAGATTATGTTATATGATACACTCCTTCAAATTTAAAAATAACTATGCATCTTCAACAATATGATGATGATGACAAACAAAATTTTGGTTGCATGAGAGCAAGGACAAAAGATGCAAAGACAAGCTTTACTTTGATATCTTATGATCGGTCTTTTGAATAAAGTTAAGCTAGTCTAGACAATGGTGAAAATTGTTGAGGTTAAATCCGGTTAAGTAATAATCTCATGTTATAGCTATTTATAGCTAGATATGTCGTTGGTTTTGGATATAAACATGTCCCAAGGCTTCTACTCGTGTGTGGTTGTATTCAGTTCTCATCAAACTCGCTCTCGTATGTTTCAGCCGTGGATGTAGCCCTTGAGGATGAACCATGTTATTCAAATGTCTCTTGTGATCGTACTCTGGTTGAAAGTTTCTTGATTCTACTTTCAAAAAAATTGAGAATTAAAAATTTTCATAATGAAGTCAAAATAAAAATCTATCTTATTTGAAGACCATTAGAAAAACAATTCAAATCAAAAAATTTCATATTTATCATTATGTAAGCACTTAAGCTAAAAAATCACAAACAAGTAGAAATTTTTTTTCATATGATTTGATATTGCTAACACTAACATACATTATACTTTCCTTGGTTACTAAGATTTTAGAAAAACTAGATATCACAGTTTTTTTAAATTGTTGAAAGATATTTTTCTTTGTTGTGAAATTTATGTTGAAGTGATTGCCCTGGATAAAATTCTATATTCAATCATTCTGAATCATTATAAAATACAATAAGATGTAGCAATTTCACCTAGATTGAAGAAGGCTATATTTCACACTTTATTATCCAAGAAAATATACAATTAAATATTGTGAACAGTGAATTTGTAAATCAAATATGCATAGTTGAGAACTAAATCTGTTTCAAATCCATCCTTAAGATTTATTATCATGGTCACGATTTTCTATTTCACACTCATATTTAATTATTTATCAGGTTAAATAATGACAAAAATGATATTTGAAATTCAAATATTTATTAAAAATAATGCTGCAATAACTTGACTCCTGTCAGTTGTAATTAGTTCATTTCGTCTATTTTGTATAATGTATCAATTTATCTATATTTATTTATTTATATCTATCACTTCATTGTTTGTTATGTGAATAATACAAATATGGGTCAAATTTTGCAAAACTATGTCTTCAAGTACACAAATTGCATATATTGAAAATCCTAAATTTGTATCATAGAGAACTACCATCAACTTTTTTTTAAACTAATAGCTAATTAATCTAATTATCTAGCTAAATCAAATGAATTTCATAAAAATAAGCTAATTTTTATAAAATTTTTAATTTATATATGTCATCAACGATTGATACTTTTCATTTTTAGATTTGAATGGAATTTTTTGTGATGATTTACTTAGTTTTTGTCAAAAACCCTAAAATTTCATGGCTGTTAAGCTATAACATTATCAACTGTTCCTTCACTGTGTGTGATTTTGTTGAAATCGTAAATCTTTTGATCAATTTTAATTTCTTCATTCATTGTACATAAAAAATAGATTTGTATTTTCTTCTATCAATTTATAGATTTTCATTTTTTTCTCTACAGTTGATGGATGTTCTGAACGATGCACAGATTCTATCTGAACGATGTGATGAGCTAAAATTGAACAGGGTAGATCGTCTATAAGATGCAATGGTCCAATGCAAAAATGAGCAATCATTTCTAACTTAAAGTTCTTTTGAGCTTCAAAGTTTAAGGTACTTATTAAGGTACTTTCTCTCTGGAACATTATTGCTCAGTTTCTCTAACTGTATCAGCAAAGGTTAAATTTCTTTACTCTCTTTTCTCACAATAAACACAACTCCAAAAATTGAATACCAGTTGATGATGATGTTTAAACATGAGAGTACAATGGTCAAGGTGCGGATAGTAAGTTCAGCCCTAACCTGATGTGCGAACTCTAGACTCGACTTCAGTCAAAGTAGCCTGACAGATTAAACTATGGGAATAAACTCTCAATTAGACACTTAAGTGAATGCTCTAAGTAGGATTCACTTATGAATTGAAGCCATTGGGGTTTATTCAACAAGACGGCCACTTATGACGATCAAGATCTGGCAAAACTGAGGTGAGGAGCATAATCTGATAGAATAGCATGTACGCTCGAATATCACAGGTGCACGTAGACTTTAGTTCTCTACACTGCTATCATTCATCTTAAGACCTCGTACTCTGAATGTATCAGATTAAGTAACACTCCTATATGTGTAACCATAATGAAAGGTCGGTTGTATATCATGTAAGTTCCTGGCCAACGTTTCATTCAGTGTCCTGGGTGGTGACTGGAACTCAAACGAATTGAAGGGTCAGATGAGGCCGTGTATGATAAAAAAACACACGCGAACAATTTGGCTAGTGACCATACTGTGTCTCAGTGTGGTCACAATCATGTTGCAAGATGTCAAAATTCTTAAAATTTCTGGAATGGACTCTGGTCTTTCTAGCTTGGAGCTCCACAAGCAGCTGAGATGTGTGAAAAGGTTGAAATATAGACAAATGTACACGGTGCTCACGTATGCATGATATACCTCGAGGTCGGATTATGGTCTCAAGTGTTCCGTCATCCATGCACGCTTTACGCTCTTAAACGAGATCTGTTCGTTGAGCTCTTTCAGCAGTTCTCCGTGGAGATGTAGGAATTTCTACCATCATCCGACCAAACCTGGTCCTCGTGCACCAGAGTTTTGTGCCATGCCAGCCAGCTTTAGGTGTGATCAGTAGGCGAAACCTGGGCCAGAAATGAGAGCGGGTTCTCACAACCAAAGAGCCTATGATGTGTATCGCAGGCCCGACAACGTCGGATGGTGCGTAGCGTATATAGCAACTTCATTAAGCCGATATTTGTGCTTTTATATCTTGGTCGAATTTAGAGGCCAAAGCTTTCAAATCAGTTGGTGACCAGCATCAGACGGGAGCTCGACAAACTCCAATCAAAGTTCCAGAGGATTCTTCACACTGGAACGCTCATCTTGAATTCGTCACGTCTCGATTACGCGCGGTTCGAGAACGCAAACCTCCTCTGCTTCATGTGTGAAACGTCCAGTCTTCTACAGCTAGTGGTTCAACTTGTTCCTTTTCCTGTAACTGCGTTGCCTATTCTTCAATATCGACAAGCATTCATCAGCCTCAAAGTCACGAAAATCAATGAATATCGGCAAAACTTTGAGCATCGTTCGTTTTATGCATGGGTATACGCTGCGCGATGCAGGTGTGACTATTGAGCCCCAAAGCTCTTCTCCATTTGGGATTCGTCCCAAGTTCCAAGAAGTGTGCCATTCTAATCTACTCTTGACATCACAACGGTGAAGCACTCGGTTGCTTGAACGACCTGTGAGCAGAGACATTATGAGACTGTTTCTTACGAAGAGATCGAAGGTCTTCAGCTGCGACTCGGTCCTTAAAAAAAACCTTTCTCCGTCTTACTGCGGCAGTTGTGCTGATAATAAAGCAATGACAAGTCCTCATAGGACTCAAGGCCAACGACGACTGTTGGATCCGGCTCTAAGGACCAGAATCAATTCAATTATGAACATAAACTTTAACAAACTGTTCGCCGTGCGTTACACTTTGTCCCAAGTAGCAATCTAGTCTCTTTTTTGGACTCATAGAGCCCGCTGTGATCACATCACTTACATGTATCTGTGCGATATTCGATGTTGAATATGATCATCGAAATCGTTCGAAATGTCGTGCCCATATGCAGACCTCAATACCTCTTTTCTATTTATATCCCTGTTCCTAACTGCTGATTAGGAGTGAGTGCCTTCCATCTATGTGCCAGTACACAGAACTCAATAATTTCTGGGTCAAATTTGCTAATCAGGCAGAAAAGAGATACTGTGAAAAGTCGGATCATCGAAAAACTTACTTTGCTTACTTTCAGTATCCTCAAAGCTACTCGTTTGCGCGCGTAGCCTCCATTCTACGCGGCCTTGACTGGGTAACGATTCACTTGAGTTGCCACTCAAGTGACAACATGTAAAGGGAAAGGGATTTAGCAAAATAGGGACATATAGTGGCTATTTTTTAACTGAAAGAATGTTATCAAGGACTCAGGCTTATGAGCAAGAACCGTGCGAACCCAAGTTCTAGATACCAGTCTGCGAACGAAGTCCACGAGCCCGGCGTCACACTGTCTCACAGTAACTTCCCCGTAAAGCAAAAAGTTTTCATAATGATTCACTGTGCAGTCTTATGATGTGGGTCTACAATCAGAATTCGCAGTTCGCATTTGTAGATCTCAGAGATTTTGGTTTTGTCAAGTTAGATACGGAGTCTACAGACTAATTAAAGCGATGAAATATGAATGGCGTGTATTGAAAAGCCACTGTAATCCTATTAATTACTTCTCCCGTAGGTCACAGCTTTTGAATTCTTAAGGCAGAATATTACAGGTAAAGTATGTGGGCTAAGAACATTAAAGGCCATGATAGCACTTGATAAACGGAGCTAGATAGAGTGAAGTGTATTGCCTATTCCTTACGACTGCAGGACGCAGATGTATAACACCAGTAACCTATATTACCATATATGGCACTTGAACTGGATATGGGCTACTAAAACCTCTAGTACATGGCCTGCAGTAGTTAGCAAACTCTAACGTGCTCACTGCGTGCGGAGTTGGTATGGTGGTACCATGCCATCTGCACAAAGACTCAGATCCCACTCATTGCTATATTCTCGACAGAAGAGAGGGCTACTTAGATCCAAATGTGGAGAACCAGCGTGCACTTCTTCACGCTTTGTAGATTCTGGATTGGGAGTCGGAAGGTCCTTCCACGGTAGCAGTAGGAGAATGTGTGCAAATCAACCGAGTTGAAAAGTACAGCTTTAGCCGTCGCTTCTAATGAAAATTGAATCAGATGACAGTCACGGCCACAGAAAGCTGGCCGGCAAAATCGATCCAGAGACTCAATGAGATACTCATTCCGTATCGCACAAAGTTGTACTTCAGGGTGCCACTCTTCAGGGTGTGATCAGATGACGTTTCATTGTAACGGTTGTATGTTTCACCTCCCTCCAACTGGCACAAACCGGATGAATCAAACTGGAATAAGCTTTGTAAGATGAAAAATAACAGGAAACTGGATGGCGATGTTGATGTCAAAGCTAGTAGAAATACAAGTCGGAAGTACATGGTTTTTTATTAGACTAGTTATACAAAGCAATATATTGACATAAATCCGTCGAAACTACTCACAGACACGTTTATCCTTACAAGACAAACTACTTACTTGCAGCTCCTGGAGCTGTCTCCGCACATGGAGCTTACAGTGCCTTTATCGCCTTCCATTCTGTGAAGAGGGGAAAATTGGGATATAAGTATGGAGGAAGGGTTTGATGCGAGGATGACTGAACTGAAATCTGGAAACAAGCACATGTTTGACGCTTGAACTGAAAGACTGAAGTAGCGTCACCTGATGCGATGTAGAAGAGATGGACTGGTAGCATCACTCATCATCATTCATATACGCTGCAGGTATTTGAACAGCTGAGAGACGCAAGGTCCCGTGAAGTTTCTACGGAGCTGCTCAACTGCTGATTCTCATGAAGAGGTTGGAAGTTGACAGTGCTGCTTGAAGATACGTAGTTTCTTGTCCACAAGCTAGAAGAGGTGTTCTTTGTACACTAGCTGTTTATAGGATGTCAACAGCCAACGAACAGAACCATCTAACATGACTTACCTACATATTGCAACAGACAAGATCATCCAAAAGTCAAACATGAAACGATGAAAGGCTGCTCGTAGGAGAAATTAGGGTCTTTGAGAGTGTACCGCGTTTTGACAAACATCACTTTGAAATTTCTGTCCACTCTTGTTCTAGTTGAAAACGACGAGATGCACTGGGAATGAAAATCCAAATGATTTATCAACCTTAAAAGTAACTGGCACTGCATCTTGTTGACGTCAGTCATTACGTCCAGCAGACCTCCGGTAGAAATTACCCTTGCGACTGAATCAAGGTTTGGCGTATCAGATAATATTTGGTATTCCTACACTTGAGAATATTCGGCTTGCCCACAAACTGAGATTTTTTCCTTAAGATAGCCGAGTCGATACTCTAGATCGGAACATGCAAGCGGACCAGATTTTTTTATCGAAACAGTGACGAGGCGCGTATGCCTTGATCCTACATTCAGATGAAATTTCTACTGTGGTCATATCCTTAGATCTGATCGAGGTCCGATGGCACACCTGCACAACAAATCTTCACCTTGAGCCTCAGGGTCTCTGCTACTGCCGTAGTCTGTTCACCACTTCAGGTTATTGGTTACGGTACCTGTTATTACCGCTGTGAATAGCCATATTGTACAAGCATTAAGACTCAGACTGATTTTGATTATAATACATCCGTGCTTCCTCGTGAGACAACTGGGCTGCTGATGTTCCGATTACTCCCGTCTGATACACTGATTTTTGATTATATTATGGTCTATATTATTATATATGCTGAATGGGAGCACCCCCAATTAGTTTAAAGCTCGCACAATAATTTCCAGGCTTGTCTGCTAAGTATACGCATCTGGAAATGGGTCGAACCCACAGGCATGTGAAATTTTGGGTTTGAGCAATTGTTGTGGATACCATGGAATGTAGGGCTGCTTTACGATTAGCTAGACAGGTTTGATATCAACTTCTAGCACCAAACGGATGTGGACCTGAGCTGGGAATACAGAAGACTCTCTCTTAGTGCAACATGTTGTTAATTCTCAGTAAATGCGAGGCAGGGTGCTACTCCCAGAATTAATACTCCGGCTAAGAGGACTATATTGAAGATTTCTGGACATTAAGAGTAACTAACCCTTGCTCCCGAGGTCCCTACAGAACTCAGACGACTTTCAGATTGAACTTGTAAATTATAAATTGACACAATAAACTCAAACGCAGTAATTATAGTTGCACCACAGACTTCTAATAAATCGACTAAGTCATAGTTCCTCTAACTGAAATGGCTATAATTTAGATGTCTTCCTTTAAGATATACCCCATTGAAAAGATGCAATCAGCAAGGCTAATGCCTAGACGTTGCACATGTATATTATATCTTTTATGTCATGCATCACGGCAAGGAGGGAACTGTGACGTTGACTCTACGTTGATGACACTGGTGCCATTCCTAAGTCGGCAACCACTCAGAAAATTCCTCTATCATGTCAACGAACACTGTCGTCGGACGAGGCAGTTTACTGCACACGTACTTCTGAGCTTGTATAACACTAAAGACGACAAATATCTCGACGCAGTGAGTTTCGTCCCAAGAGAAGACAAGCCAAGTGACTAGGCAATGTTTCCTACCGCAGGCATGACCCATATCGTATCCTATACTTTGTCGCCAATTCCAGCCATATTCTTTATCTGTGATTGTGCTGACTTGCAGAATGGCGGCTTACATTTGAAAGTCAGACCGCGTCATGGTTTCTGAATCCATACGAGATAATGAGAATAGATAAGTAAGGAAGTACGAATCTCTTATCTTCGTGTGCATCAGAAAGTAATGTGCGTAATTCCTACACGATTAACACATCGTGTCAATCCCACCGTCGTGTGTACCCCCAAGAACTCTTCAAAATAGCTGCTGGATTGATGCTGCTGCATATGGAAGTTACAGGAGTAGATAACCTTTCATGATTGCTGTCAAAAAAGGGCATGGGGTTCCGAGCTGATATGAGGTTTCAGGTGAACTTCTTACTCTTTATTCTTTGATCAACAGTAGAAGACGTAGACTTCACCAGTAGTGAAGACCTTCAGTCACGGTATGAGGCGCAGAAACTTAGAAACTACGAATTTGCAATTTCTCTCTGACTTACATTATAGAGAGCTGAGCCTTTTATCTAGAGGACAAAAGATTGGCGACTCTGTTACGATGAGAATTGTCGCTAGAGCCGAGGGTGGTAGGTATGCAGTATGGTAAGGTTCAATGATATACTTCTAGAAAAGTACTTGATGCTTCACAAGTACAAGAACAAGAACAATCTATATGATTTCCTTGAGAGATCAATAAATTCAATACAGTGATCTCTTTCTCTGTATTGATCACAACAGATATATTGAGTTAAGGCACAACGCAAGTTAATTTGAAGCGAGATTGAAGGATAGGTCTAAGCTTACTAAAAGAAATGACCGCACCTGCCTCTCAATCAGCCTAAGTTGCTAATATCCAGATTCTAGGCGCCAACTAATCTGGTCACCAAGCTACCCTTTCCCAACACGATACACGAACAACCGAGCATTGCCAATTACCAAAACTTCACCTGACCAATCATGTCAGATAGAATCGAAAAATGGTTATGAGAGATGGATTCTGTACTAATTATTGACTCCAGCTGCTGTATGATGGATTGCCTCACACAAGCTTTTGATATTTCAAAATCTTTTAATTTCTAAGAGTAATGGTCACTCAAACCTGAGCTCCTCATGCAAGTTTGTGACTGTTACAGGTCGTGCTTCAGTTTTCATCCATGAGAACGATATTAGCGGCTAGAACAAGTAAGCTCTTTCTTGAAGGTACCGAGGACATGCGGGTTATGTGTGTCTATGTTGGCCTATATATCTACAAGCTGAAGGCGCACATTACAATGATGTAAGCTGATCATTGGAATCTCTTCGAAGTGATCTTCACTCAAGTTATAAGCACTCACTTCAAGTGGATTGAAGTATGGGAGACACCTGCATTCACATCTTAACTGCTACATTCCTTTTACAGCGTTGTCAAGATTGTCAAAGTATTTTGGCTCTTTTGACTACGAGCTCAGACTGCAGGGAACTAAGCCTCTTCGTTTTATATATATTGACTATATGTACTACGCATGGATGCTATCATCCATGTTGGGAACTAACTAATACCCTGCTAAGTCTGTCGACTTTATACTCCATGCAGCCGAGACATCCTTTTTATAGTTGTCGATGCATCTGTAACTTAAAGAGGAGTTTGAACTGAGAGCTCGGCTTGAAGAACATTTACCTACATAATAAGGTCATATGAAGTGCTTGATTAAGACTGCAGCATGCGAGATAAAGAATTTGAAGTTCACATTTGTGGTATCTCAATGTGCATGACCAGCATTGGCGTTACAAATCCTTCAGACTTGGTGATCGATATTCGTTTCCATTTCCCCAGCACAATGAGATTATCTAGAGGCAGAAGTTCAGCGTGAAAGGTTTGCAGTGCCAAAGGATTGGACAAAATCAAAATACATATAGCTGATACTTAGATAGTTCCGGCACAGTTGATAAGTCACCAATTTAGGGAATCTATCTTGCAGTTTAGAAAGTACGACATTGCCAAATTATTTCTCATCGTAAGACACGGCATAGATTCCCTTATTCACTTGCTGTAGGTGAATGTAGTTTGAATGTACAACGGATTTCTCTGTGGTATCCACTTATAGAATCTAAGTGAGATTGGTGAAATGCAAGCTTCGACTAGTACAACGTGCAGAAATGATTTTGGTTTGACCTGAGCATTTTTGTGATCGCGCCAGTTGATACAATGAGGTGTGTATAACTTGATATACAAATCACTACGTGATATAACTCAGTAATAAATTTAAAACGTGAAATATGCATCAGTGTTATTTGGTATGATGTTAGTAGTAGATGTGACTTCTGGTGGTGTCATTCTCGCTCGTCGGGAAGATTTGAAGTTCAGGAAATAGTATGAAAACAGTTGGTCTTCTCAATTGGAAGGAAAGCAGAAACCAAAGTCCTCTAGGTAAATATGACTTTCAAATGTTTTACTCTTTGTGTTTAAATACCAGCACCACTCATTCATCCACCCCTTCTAGTATGAAAAGTTAGAAAGTCGTGTTCCGCATCATGTTTTCTAGCATAAATGCAAGTGCACTCGAATCTTATTGGAGCGCATGTACACCTCGACCTCTTATCTACACTGGTAAAGACTCAAGTATTATGTTTTTATGTATTATGTATTTTGTTTGTTTTAAGTAGGTTCTGGATTTCTTAGAGTGCAACTGAAAAGGGCAAGAGTTTCGAACAGATATCACTCCGTATCCGGAAACTCATGTCTAACATATATGTCGTCCTTGTGTTTGTCCTATTTTTACATGATCATACATAGAGACAGAGTTTATCGATGACTAGGGTTAACTAAACCCTAAACCCCTAGATGTACTACCTTTCGACGAGTATGGTGGGTGCTTCAATTCTATGCAATGCCATGACTACTCCCGATGCAGATGCCCCTGTTACCATCAGACCGGTATTCACAGTTGCTGGACATAGCATCTGTGAAAGGTTGATACTGCAGGCAGGAATATCAAGCGTACAATCAGTAAGAAGTCGTCTTAGAATGGTTACAGATGATTGTCATGCCCTCATCGATATCTTCTAGAACTCATTATAATAAGCGTCTTATTATCGTTCTTCTAGCCTCCAACAGACAAAATCTGAAAAGCATAGGTGTTGCTGTGGTCCCAAAGTATGTATGTATGTATGAAGCCATCATGTGCATATTTCACTTTTATGCTCTGCTGTATGCTTGTCGAGGCAACTGACTCGGTCGGGTTAAGCGTGCCAAAGATGGAAGATATCCGAGAAACTTCTAGATCATTGCAACTGTAAGACAAAGGCTTAGATAGAGTTTCAACCCTGTTGCCTCGGCACTGATATTGAAGTATTGAAGTTTGCAAAAGGATGCGCACGCTTTTTTGTGCTAGAATTTGTACTTTGTTTCTGAGGAAGTACTTGTATACGACCATGTATTTCGACCATGAATTGACACCTTGCATGAAAGAATGTGAGCTGATCCATTTTCTTCCACAGTGGTCTTTTCCAGATGCATCAAGCAGTATCCGTAGACTTTAAGCGGATGAAAATATGTGGACACCACACCTAATGTTTCATCCCTGGAGAGCTGTGCGCATCTAGCTTAGTTAGCGCTCGCTAGTAGCAGCCTTGTGAACTCCTTGACTTATGAGGAATGTCAGAGACTACAACCATCGGTTAATATTCTCTGCTTAAGTGGAGCTCAAGTCGTCCAGTTCGTGCTCCTCACTTGCTGGCACAGTGAAACTGAACCCCCCATATAATTTAACGTTGTCTGTAATTTATCATTGGAGTCAATGAAGCAGGGTAACTTGGAGTAGTTTGTAATTTCTACTCTTTGACTTCATCAGTGTATTGGGTTTGAGAAATTTTCAATGAACACAAAGCTTAAGCCAGACGATTACGTGTAGATTTATCTAGTATCCAAATTCCATATGCTCCAGAACGGTTATGCTCGGAACATGAGTCTGATTTTTCACCAATGAATGTGAAGAAGCAGTATCTAATTTTACGAGTTACTTTTTATAGTTTGAGAGTAGGTTTGATGTTTGAGTTACCCGGGATTTAAGACCTGCGTTTGATGATTGGCTTTTAAGTTCATATCTACATCCAGTATCAATCGATGATATCTTTCAATGCAGGTGAAGACCAATCGGTCGTATGAAGAATATCTGGGGTTACAGGTTTATTTATGGGTAATGATGTACGCTAAGAACTCCACAGTGGATCAGCTAGAAGATGTGAAGCACAACATTATAAAAGTTTATCCTTAGATAATAAACTTTCCTGAAGCGAAGGTCGCTTAACTTCTTTACTTTTGGGAGTGCAGGCACGGCTTTCGGTGTAAACTTCCTCTCATTGCTTTTTAAATCTTATTCTGTCCATTCGAGGGCATGAATTGTACACATTTCCCACTATGCATTTCTATAGAAAAATATAAGTATCTGCGTTCATATAGCTAGACATGCAACCTACTCATGACAAGAAAGTAAAAGAGGTTACCTTTTGCTACGTTGAAGCTTGACTGAGTCATGCAGGCAAAGAACACATATGTATGTCGTTAAAGGTGCAATCAGAAAAAGATTCGAGCAAGTAAGTATACATGCACATACTATGAACATTAACTGTGTTCTTGTATTCTATCATATAAATATGATACTTGGTACATGTATCTATACTAAGACCTTATATCGGAAGATTTGGTCAGCTCTACGGGTCATCACAGCTTCATCACAGCATCACATCACAGCTCACAAAGAAAATTTTTTTAGTGATTTTGCTAGCTGACGTAGATAAGACAGCATCTACTTTCTAAACATTCTTCTAGGATTTTGATCCACATGTGACTTTTTTGGTTTTATGGACACTGGAAATTTTTTCTTTCAGACCATAAAATGCCGAGATATTACATGGAAATCTGTTCCAAAAGATTTTGAATCATTGATCTTGAGCTTTAAGGTGTCAAGAAGACTATTCCTCATCAATAACCCACGTGTCTACAAGTTAATATATGGCCGTCTATTGGAAGACAAAAGTAGTCAGGAACTGTAGACGAGGAACACAGCTACTTGGGCTGTTTGCCTCTATCATTAGCCCCTGTTATACTCCTCAACTATCACCCTGCATGTTAATTTCCTGTTCTGTTATTAGGATTATCATCAACTATTACAAATGCTTCATGCACGTTAGTTTCATTGCATATACATTTTCTCTGCGATTTAGCTATCACAAAATCGCTCACTTTATATTCCGAGTATCAGATTTGACGAAGGTCATGGCGATTGCCATGGGTAGAAGCTCCGGAAGCAGTGATGCAATTTCTAAGGATACAACGTGGATCATGCTTTCCAACCGTGTTACTTTTTGTCTCTAGGCCAGAAGTTGAGCTTGTCACAAGGAGATTACAAGCAAGCGATCTTCCATGTCTACGAAGCCCACCTTAAGAGTCCTCAGTCTCAACAGATCTGAGAGGCCGTACGTATACGAGTGCTTCGACATACAACAAGGTTCAGACTGTATACTATGGAGAAAAAGTCACGCATTTCACGGTATCGTCGATGAGTTGAATTATGAATTAGGTTTCCTGGATTCTTCATGCGGTCGTTCAGAGAATCCTTGTTGCATTATTCGAAGAATGAAACGTGTAGACTGATCTAGATATTTTCAGAATATTTTTTTCCAGTTTGACATTCTTCTCCTACATTATTGTACAGTATGCATCTCCACATTCTCAGAACTTTCAGGATCAATAAGTGTTATAAGCACTTATCATGTCATAACTAGTTGATTTCGATGTGCTCTAGGTTTCCATTTACATTTTAGTGAAAAGAGTAGTACACCGTAAGTATTATTGTCGTGTTTCTTCATTTTCCGGTCCATTTTGCATGCAGAACTCGATAGAAGGTCTGTTGTGTGATACTCATTTCTCCAACAACTGAAACCTCTGATACGTAGAAAATTTTGCAAACAATAATGAGAGGTTCACTAGTCTAAGAACGATTCTGGATACGCAAGTAGTCAAGTTGAACACTTGATTTTGTACATAAAGTTGTTGCAAAATACGATTTTTAAAGTTGTATTGCCGAGTTTTATTTCTAATTCCCCAACTGGACAAAGCACATACAAGCATAAGCAGAATGTGGAAAACATTTATCCAGTTTGTGCGACAATCAGTCCATGTCACTCTAAGCTTGTAATACTGACCTTAAACTCTCTGCTAGCTGAGCTTTCGCTTGATTCTAATGATCACACCTATTATTAAGATCTTGAGAACTCATGTTGAAGTCATTAAAACTTCAGTACTTAGAAATAAACCTCATACCAATTGTATATGGTTTGAAGATACTGATTAAGGAGAGTATGTCTGGGAATATGATCATAAAATTTACCAGTATTGTACTCTCTTGAACCCAAATGTTAACATTCCTCTAGTTTTTTTGTCCATCTAAGTCAGGCAGTTCACATACACGCAAATAGAAGCATGGGAACCAAAATTAATGTCCACAAATTTTGAGTCTGTTTCAACTGGGGATGCACTCCCAGAGACAATTCTCAGCTGTCAACTGTTGATGGCATTGGCTTCTAACGTATCGCCCTTATCACTTGCGTGAAACTGCTCGTCGATGAACTATTTTGACATTATTCAAGGAATAAACAGAATTCTAGAAAAAATCCTTAAAAAAGAAAAACAAACTGATGTCTCTGAAACTCAGACATTTCTTCAAATTCAGATGAAAATTGAGAAGAAAATATAATGATGATCATGCTCAAAGATGGACATACCAGCATGTTATCTTGGCCTTTCTAACTCTGCATCTGTGTTGTTGATATGCCCTGTCTCTGTCATCCAACATAACAGAATTGAATTTATCATAATTATAGAGCTAATGAGAATACAAATAAGAGATTTTTTTAACTTGGACAAATTACAAGAGTATGCGGATGTAATGCTGAACCTGCCTCCCCTTGGGTACATGTATTCTTGCTTCTCCGCACACTATGTGTTATATGAAGATTGGTGACATGTGAAGTTATTCATGGCCTTGTAATCACAGCAAACAATCTATCTGCTTCTGTGAGTATCAGGAGGAAGCTATGTGATGAGATAAAACGGTCTAATCTTACCACGTGTTAGTGTCATTGTCACCTCATGTAAGTGTTTCCTAGTGTATTTCATTTTTTGGTCCATTTTTTATGTGACTACATGGTTCTTATCTCATTATGCACAGAAATACTTCATATATAAAGACAGGGATTGAAGGCCTCTCTAGTCTAACTGACAAATAGCTGGTAAGGAGACCTCGACGGTTGATGGGAAGATAGCCTGTGAGTAGGTGATCTTGATGCCTTGTAAGAATGTGTAGTATTGTGTTGTCACACGTTACTTCTATATCTTTTGAAAACAAAACATCAAATTCCAATGTTACCCTGTATTTTTTGAAAACAAAAGATTCAATTCCAATATAACCCTCTCATGTGACCTGAATGTGTATTTCAACGTTACTTGGTTAGGCTCCGCCACTCTGATCTCCGATCATTAGATCATTACATTCGGGAATTGAAATATCACATCGTCAGAAATTCTGCATTATGCAATCGTCTGCGAATCGTGTTCACTTGATTTCCATTTTGATCAATAAGCTCCGAGAAATCATAGTAATAATGCACCTAAAACCTTACGTGGGATCACCTAATGAATCTTGTATACTTAACCGCTAAGAAGGATCGCAGGTACACAGAAAAACCAGGAACTTAAGGCAATATTCATGGACGGTTATCAAAATTGGTCAATCTAATCTGATCTCTCTGTCTAGTCCAGGAATTATCTGTGCACGTTATATACGAACTGCATGCCTCACTGAATTTCATCGTCAGGGATTTAGACTTTGTGGGAATATCATTGTAGTCACAAATCAGTTGGTCGAAAAACCAAAAGTTCAATAGCAAAACCTTGCGTAGAACAGCAAAGACCTGATACGTACAAAGAGAGTTTGAGCGCTTTAACAGACTTTGGTCACTTTCGAGACCGGAAGTTTCTTCAGGCAACTGCAGATGGTGCAAAGACAGCAGTTGGACATCACTCGGACTCGAATAAAACAAGAGTTGGTACGGCTGCTGAATGGCGGCTGAAGCATACATTCTGATCATCCACAAGTCGAACATGAAAGGTATGTCGGTGGCCTTGGGATTCAATCTCTACTGTTACCTGACTTCCGAGTCTAAGAGCGCCTCCTCTGACACTTCGGGGGTCAAAAAATGAACTTTCTATCAGATGAACTCCCCAAATGGTCCGGATCTTCTCATGCAATGTATTGCTTGGAACCCTGGTGCTCAAAAGTGTTGGTCCTCAAAGAACAGGCTGTAGGGACTATTTCTGGGTCTAGCAGTAGGTAAGAAGATTATTTACCACTTCCCAATAGTAAACGTATGTGCTCACAAGGGTAGTTATCATGATACTGTTAAAATTAATGCTTTTGTCCTTTGTGGTTGGTGCACTGGACAAATTTCGGAAGGTTGCATAGCCCTCCAAATTTGATATCACGAGAGGAATTATTGGTGCAATTTAAGAAGCTCGCCAGAAACTTCCAGCCTTTTTGTAGTTAATAAAATGTCATACTTAAAATTTCCAACTTCGAGAGTTGACAAACGTAGAAGGTGCTCCAAGAAAGTCCGGAATGACGAGTAGGGCTTGTTCCGAATTCGTTCGCTCAATGTGGAACATGTTGCAAGCTACATAAGCAAAAGAGCTTCTGCAAACTCATCAATCTCCTTAATCTTCCCCTTGCTATCAATTATCCAGCGTTTCTCAGAGATGCTAAGTATCCCATGCACACAGTATTTAGAACTCTTAAGGAAACTAACTGCAAATTCTTGCGATGAATTCGCCTTCCTAAAGAGGAGGATTTTATTTACGGGAAGATGTTGTGTATCTTGAACCAGGTACAAGTTGTCTGTTCACTGCAATTTGGCGACTAAGAATCCTCATCGGTCTGATTTGTTGCCTTCACTCATATGGTAAGTCTGTACTTTTCTGCTCTAAATTGAACATGCCTTTTGACGTAGATTTTTTTCAGAGTTTAATAGAAACTATGAGACTTCTATATGCTGAGAAAATCGATTGTCATTTATCCTTATTGATCATGAAGTATTGTCTCACAGATTCCTTCTTTTCTGTTAATTATTGAACCACACAACGATATCAAATATAAATTTCGGTTAAGAGCCAACCATCAGGAAACAGCTGTCTTAGTTCCTAGGTTCCACATATTAGTGAGATATCATACTTATTTTGTTCCATTAGTATATTTACAAGTTATGAAAATTTCTTGATGATAATTTTTGTTTTTAAGTTGATTATTTTTGGATATGTGTTTCAATATAGATGAAAATATTACATTTCTTCAAGAATAAAATATGAACAACAAGTCTTACATGGATCAAGTACGAGTCTTCATAATAAATAATCAATATAATGTTACCTATATGTTTTTATAGTAATTTTCATTAATTTTTAAAAAAAATTTCATGAAATTTCACCAAGATCTTTGTTGCCAAATCCGATTTCTTCAGATACATTATAATACAGAATGCAGTTTGAGGATAACATCAAATTTCAATACCAGGAAAAAGCAATTTTTGATGCTTCCTAAAATTCCAGCTTTTTAAGATATAAATAGATACAAAACGTTTGTTATCTAAAATATTAGTAATTGGATATAAAAATATTTTTGTGTGATAAGTTGTTGATCCATGATAAGACTTGTTGTTCACTTTAGATTCTAGAAATTTAATATTTAATTCTTCACTATGTGAACACATGTCTAAAGATGGACTACTTAAAATCAAAGTTGTCATCAGATACCAACTTGATGAGAAACACATGGAGCTAGACATGAAAGTAGTGGTTGAAACTGGGTTCCGTGAAGTAGTGCCCTTCGGCTTGGCAATCTCCAAACTCAAATTCCCTCAGTCTGCAGGTTTCTTACTGAACATCTCCACAAGCAGAGATTGCAAATTGCCATGATATCGTCTGCGATCGTGACAACAACAGGTTGAATCATGGTGATCACTGAGGTTGTAGTCATGAATGAACCTCGGCGCGTCATATTTGGCAATCTCCAAACTCGAATTCTCTCAGTCAGCAGGTTTCCTACTGAAAAGTTCCACATGCAGAGAATGCAAATTTCCATGATCTCGTCTGCGATCGTGACAACAGGTTGAAACATAGTGATCACTGAGGTTGTAGTCATGAATGAACCTCGGCGCGTCATATTTGGCAATCTCCTAACTCAAACTCCATCAGTCAGCAGGTTTCCTACTGGAAATTTCCACATGCAGAGAATGCAAATTTCCATTATCTCGTCTGCGATCGTGACAACAGGTTGAAACATAGTGATCACTGAGGTTGTAGTCATGAATGAACCTCGGCGCGTCATATTTGGCAATCTCCTAACTCAAACTCCATCAGTCAGCAGGTTTCCTACTGGAAATTTCCACATGCAGAGAATGCAAATTTCCATTATCTCGTCTGCGATCGTGACAACAGGTTGAATCATAGTGATCACTGAGGTTGTAGTCATGATTGAACCTCGGCGCGTCATATTTCGCGGTCGCGATCGTCTTAAGGATGATCTAAAAGTCCTCCGACGTAAGAAATCGACGATGATCCGAACCCGTGTGCGAATCAGGTCAATACCATGCTCTTGCTCATGTATGCAGGCTTCTGTCTTAGTTTCTGTACTCTCTTGAATATTGGCCAGCTTATCACTGATAGTGGAAAGCTAATTCAGCATGATGCTGTGCATGCAAGGACAAGTTTGCGTTCCAAGCGGATAGCCTATGTTCAGTTTGGTAGTCTTGTCTCCTGTGAATCACTAACGAGTCGAAAAGTCCGCAGATGTGAGAGAGTTTAGAGCTGGACCATATGTTTTCTCACTATGGACATCAAACCAGAACATTCCGATATAACCGTTGCAAATGAGCTGACTTTATTATGGCTCCCGAAGCGAATGAGTCTAAGTTTCAAATTTCTAGGCTTATAAGAGAGTTGGCATTTCTCAATTCAGTACAAAGGTTTTATAGTCTGGAACGAAAC
Organism: Marchantia polymorpha subsp. ruderalis; assembly: GCA_037833965.1. Classification (NCBI taxonomy): domain Eukaryota; kingdom Viridiplantae; phylum Streptophyta; class Marchantiopsida; order Marchantiales; family Marchantiaceae; genus Marchantia; species Marchantia polymorpha. Next base: position 1,102,570 of record AP031351.1, read on the forward strand.
CCAGATTTTGTTTGAATTTATCACAACCCTCGTCAGAATTATCGAGGGCTGTATAGTATTCAAAGGCACTCTGTTGAAATCCGTCGAAATCCAAAGCGCAAAGATTGAACTGAACAGAGAATATAGAATGTCCTCATCAGATCATATTATTCGCCTCTTCGATCTCATTTGCATTGAAAATGTTAGACTAGAATGCAGTTGTAACCTACCAAACAGCCTCAACAAAATTTGTCTGTGAGTAGGAGCCAGTTTTTGCTATTGACAGTTTTATCCCTGGTTAGTGTCTGCTGATGGGATGGTCACTGGTGTCAACAGAATTTGAAGTAAATCTACCGAGGAATTAAGATCGGCATGCAGTTTCTTCAAGGGGCTTACAATCATGGACCGACGACGCTGGTCTAGCTATCATTAGAAGTAAGGACACATATGAGACGATCGAAACCTCGTGCTTCGGAGGCTGCATTGGTGCGGCCATCAAAAACTAATGGCAGGGGACATAGATACACCTCACCAGTTTTTATGAATGTTTGTAGTTATAGTTGTTCGAAATAAAATATACACTCATACGATGATCTCCAAATTCATGTTCATAAATAGTTTCAGACCTAGTCAATCATATCAATACAACGAATGATATTGTGCTTCATTGTCAAACTAAGATGAGTACATTTGGTATATACACTTGTACTTGTAAAGAACATGGTGTGTTACTATCACAAATGGACAATAATAGGTGTATCTCATTTTTTTAAAAGCGCTCGTTAGAAGAGCAGTCCGACACTTATTCCCGATGTGTTACTGTACTCAGAACATGACACGCAATCAGATATGGATTAAAAGTGAAATACTTTTATAGACTTTATATCGTTCCGACCAAATCTTGATACGTTATCAGATATGGATTGAAAGTGAATACTATTTTTAGAATTTACCTCCTTCCGACCACATCACGTGCTTGTATATTATATTGCAAATATATACAATTAGAAAAAAACAACAAATCTCACATGGATTCAAAAATTATCTATCTATACGAACAACAATGATGTCCACGCTAATGAGACAAGCTATAATCCAAATGGAATGAACTCTTGTGAGGGCTCGATGTCATTCTATCGAGCCGTCACAAGATTTCCAGGCGAAAAGGCTATTTGTACGGGCGAGCATCCCATCCTTGCATCTGCTGTGTGGGAACGGTCTGCATCCTCGAAGGAGCCAGCGAGTTTAAACAAGCTTATCCAAAGGCACGTCTAGTAGCAAGCACACTGAGCGCATCAGAAACCTCAGATGCGCTCTTCAAGTGCAACTGACCTTGAAGCGAGCTCTCTTCAATTTGGGACAAAGGATTGGGCCTTTCGATGCAATTGCCCCTAAGCCTTGAACTTTTTGCGAGATGATCTGATCTAGTGCCGACACCAGAGCAGGCATGATTCTCGAACGAAGTTCGACGTCTTGCGGGATATGGAAAGCCGAGCTACCTACTGTCGGGAGTCCCGGAGGAGTAAACTAAATTCCACCAGAGAAGAATGAATGGTAAACAGTGCGTGTAGGCGAGCAATGCAAGGCACAGTGGAGTGATGCGGCGAAACCAGTAGAACGAGGCCATGTTGCCAGTTCCTGGGCTGGTTTGGGACTAGTTCAATGGAGGTCTCTGTCGAGATCATGTATGAGAGGCCATTGGGTTCAGGACCATAAAAAAGTCGCTAGCACATGCTGCAGCTTTGTCGAGACCGAACGAGGCACACTTCACTCAGAAACAATAATCAGCATGATGACGAGTCCTCCAAGCATCTACAGCGACTCCCACCACGCCATACGCATGTCTGGGTGGAGATTGTCAGTAGGTCGAGGCCGTTTGCTGTGGCCGATATGGCGTGATGTCATCATCAGGTTGCTGCATTCATCAACTGTTGCAGTAGATTCTGAAACTGCCACTTGTTCACTCCACTGGCCTATCGCTGACCTGCGGCCAAGCATTAATTGCCAAATCTCGGTTTCGAACCCTCGATTTGGGATGATCCCATGTTTTCGAAAAGCTTTCTGGATGCTGACAAGATAATGGGTAGAACAGGGCCCCCAAACCAGACCCGCACTTGTTTCTTTCGCTGACTGTTTCCCAAGAATGAACTGGTGATCTCAATAGTTGGTGAGCATCATCGTCGACACACGCCAGTCGAGAAAGCTGAAAAACACCTTCGAGATAATCCTTTGAGCTGCCTACCACAGAGGGCTTCGCTTGTTCTTGCCGCTTCTCCTCTGCAGGTTGTCGTCGTCCGAGATCTTCGGGTAAGCTTGGGTTCTGGTGGATATAACTTAGCCTCCATCGTCCAGGAAAGATAAATCAGAGAGATTATGCTGACCTTCTAAAAGCCCTCGGTCCAGAAATCTAAGTAAGTGCATGCTGACGTTGTCGGACCCATACGATTCTATATGATACGCATCCACTGTCCCAGTGGCTCTGGCCCCAGTTCCAGATTGTGAGGTGCTGGCTTAAACAGGAATTATAATATAGAGTCGGAACAAAGTCATGGCCTGGATAATGAGAGGTTTACCATGGCGCTCCGAAGCCCACTTTCGGATTTCGCTCACGTGCACCGTAAACCTACGGATCTTGTGCAAGAGCAACAGTCCCCGGATCCTCTGACATGTAAATTCGTGTACGCTGAGAAATAGAAACTTTTTCGTTGAGCGAATATATGATTTTCGAGAAGCACGCGCGATAAACTCGGGAGAACGTGTCATGTGGGTGCGTGGAAGCGAGGGCTCAGCCAACAAATTCACACCTGTGAGCATGATCTGTCTTAGCTCCAGAGGTTTTATAGGACTTCCAGGTTATCACACTAATCATCTCCTCCGGCTCGTGTGCAGAGCCTATGCTGCGACTTGATCATGGAAACCTTTTCCTTTCACCTTCGAGTTCAGACATGAGGGTTTGGTCAGAGGTCTCAGGAAAAAGCATTGCAGCTTACCAATCCAGTGCCTTTCAAATGGCCAGTGAACTTGATGTGTGCCGCATGTGTGGAGAGCGAACGAGAGATTGCACGTCAGTGGCTTTCCCCCGTTGCCGCACTTGGATTCGTGTAGCTTGTTTATCTTTTGGGGCTCGTTCCTGTAGTTCCAAAGTCTATTCAGAAGCTGTAAAGGTTGGCTCACTCCAGTTAAACTTTTATTTTATGCAGATGCCCACCTTTAGAACTCGAAGCACAAGAGTTAGCGAGCGCAATTTTCAGTCGTTGCATAAAATGGTGGGACCTAAGTTCCAGAATATTGGAGTGAGTTCTCTCTTCAACATTGCTGATCGTAGTTCATCTTCCCACGCTCTACAGAAAGTTGACGTGATCTCGGATCAATATAATGTGCTCGAGCTGCACTTAACATTCAACCAGTTTGAAGTTAGCTCGAGCTTGCCATTTGATCATGTCGATTCCGGATTTATTAAGTCTGCGATGTCTGAAAAGTCCCAATTTTGAAATAGGACTGTCCACCTAATGTCGATTCGAAATTTGCCTTCCTTGTTTTGAATGACAGCTGTTGCAAAGATAACTTAGTTGCATTTGACTAGAATCACTACGTTCTCTTCAATTCCAGCGGATGTTCTACTTGAATAGTGGAAGCTGTAATATGTGGTATTCGAGCTTCAACTTACAGTTTTACCAGGTGCGATTCACTCAATTTACTCAGAGATTCATGCAGGCTAACCTTCTATGCCTGAAATTTCAATTTGGTGGTGATCTCAGATACAGGAGAAACGGTACTGTCACGAGTATGCGAGCTCAACTTATTGGATATGTTGCATCCGTCCGTTAATAAAGCCCGCCATTTGTAGCCATCTGGGATAAAGATTTATTAGTGTCTGTAAGTAGGCCTGAAACACGGCACTAAGCATGTCGAGACGAGATAAGGATGGTCGACTTTGTCCTCCCGATATTTTCCTTGGGGCTTTCAAGTTGTTGGTAAAGATCTGAAAGTCTGTTCAGCTGTGTTGGAGTTCAATCCAGCATACATAGCTCGAACGAGTTTTGAGATCGAGTGGTGACTTGATAGACATGTTCGGTTTGATTAGCCAAAGCTGATTTGATGCAACCCTCCAATTTGTATATCTTCGCTACATTTTGAGGCAAAAAGTAGGTAGACAGCAAGATTTTGACCTTGTTCGAGCGAGCTTCGATTGCAGTATCGGCTTACAGAAGTGACCTCACATGTCTTTTGGACTGCCTGTGCGGAAAAACTTCTTCTTGTATCATATAGGACTGATAAGAGATTTTGCAGGAGCCTTGAACTAATTTTTTGTTTCGAAAATTTTAATACAGCTAGTTTCCGCTGTTCGTAGAAGCTGGAAACGTTTATGGACTCGTGAATGCATCAGTTGATTAACTGTCTTGTGAATTACAAGCAGGAGAGTTAGAATGCAGAATGAAAATTGCCACCATCCAGTATTCTCAGCGAAAACGAAGACCTTGTTTCTCAAACTCCACCTACAAGTTACTCAATCGACTGGACTTGTGATCAATCGTTGGATTGAAATTGAGCAATCGAGAACTCAACATTTCACAGTTGTTTTATCTCCAGTTAGCACTTCCCTTGAAACAATTTAACACATAATACCATCAAAATGAATTCATACGTAAGGTTATTCATGAGGTGGAGTTCACAAGCAAGCTACTGGATTCACTGTCCGAGTGAATCTTTTACTCATCTCATCTTTGCATCAAAAAAAATCTTTGATGTTTAGAATCAGATAGAAACAGAAGTAGCTTAGTCTACATAATCTGAGCCGACTGTCCCCCATCTTATCTTGGAGATTAACGAGGGGCAATGGCAAGTTGGTGTTGATTTATCTGGGATCCAGATAACGCCGACATAGGTCGGTCATAGACTTCCAAAACATGGGATATTTGTGGTCGACAGTTTTCCATTTCAGTTCCCTCAAAGTGCCACGCAACTTTGACGTCTTAGCTTGGACTCTGAATATCATGGTGTTCTATAAGGGAGATATGACGTGGACACATCAGGCATGTGGATATCTTCTTTACAATTTGGCTGATCTGGGCATGCGACTCTTATCTGGTCACATCACCGCCTGTTCAATTCTTCCTAGTGTTTATTAGATTCGGACGGAGGGGACTCTCTTGATGATGACTTTTGGCCTTAGCGTTCCTACACTTTATTTTGTGACACAAAATAAGTGTAACTTAATTTCAGCCCGAGCATTTAGCAGCATAACGCCCTTGACTTTCAAACTTTCAGACCATATAATTATGCAAAACCGTGAACTTCACTAATTCGCGTCCCAAACCCATAGTCCTTCAAATCCACCATTCCCGAAACCATCACATGTGAAATTTGGCGAGGAACTAAATGCACTTTCAAGAATCTACCAGTTTAAAAGTCTTGTAAACCCGTAGATTTTCACAGATTTCAGTGGAAGTCCCAACTGCTACGTCAAGTCTCTAAACATTAAGCTTCACCAAAGCCGTGATGCATGCTCTACAAGCAGGACATACTCTACTGATACTCTATCACGGAAACCAGTATAGTATGTAGAGTAGAGATATAGTAGTATTAGTATATAGTAGAGATGATACATAAACTTGCAGATATCATGTTTGTGATTCTGAACACCTAAGTATCAAAAAAGTGGAAGAAAAATGTGGAAGAAAAGAAGTGGAAGAAAAATGCATGCACGGCATGACCAAACAGTCCCGTTGTTTGGCCATGCAAATTTGGCATGCATGTTTGTCATGTAGAGCTTCGACCTGTCGTTGTGTAGAATCCAACAGACTCTCTGTCTTATCAAGTTTGACCTTTAGGTCATTGAGCTCTGCAACCAGGCCGTCTATCGTTCCTGACTTCGTGTCTTGGCGCCTCTGATTTTCAACACTTTGTCTCATGACACTCTCCTCTTGCGCAACCATTTCTCTCCACTGCTCGAATAATTGCACTCGAATGCACAGATTTTGACATTGTGCAAGAATCTCCTTCTCCTTTTCTCTTATTTGCGCCACGGCACTTGCGTATCGCCCTTTCCACCTCAGAAAGATGTCTGGAGCTTCGGTGACCATCCTCTGCTCATCAGCACACCTGCTGGAAGATGATAGGAATCCCAGTGAATGATGCTTTCTTTGCAGTCTCTCCCGGAACATATCAGCTTCACGTTCAGCATGGGAGAACCAAGCCTCAGATGTTCGACATATGGAAGTATTTCTTCGTCTTTGCTATTCTTTCTCACAGTTACAATTTTGCTCACCGAGTCTACCATTCCCATTCGAATCAAACTTTCCTCCGACTGCCATCGGCGTCACAATTACCGGGACTGGGGCTCTCTCAAAAAAAGATTTTGGCTTAGATGATCTAGTTTCCCGATGTGTGCCTTCTGTGAGTGTCACTTTCCGATCTTTCATATCGAACTCCGCGGCCAACAAGACCCAATTGAAGATCAGGACACGCGTTGAACTCTACCCTCTGCACTTCAAAAACTGCGGCCTATGTGCATGGGAGGCTGGAACCTAAGTCACAAAGCCACAGACAATAATTGAAAACCAGCATATTACAGATTTTTACTGTCATGCAAAATCCAATCTTATCGTAGAGTTCACCTTGGTTTGATCACAAAGTGATAAAGATAACGACTCGGAGGCAGAGTCGGAGCTGTGATCGCAACTGCCTTGATCAGAAGTAATCCACATATAGTACGAATATCAGAACTGAGACTTGCCACTGAAGTAGGCACGAAGTTTGGAAGATGAGCAATTCAGCTGAGCTCTTCTAGCAATTCATCGTCTCGAAACAAGTCCTCAATTAGGCATTATAAACAGGTTTAAAACCTCCTGGATCCAATACTCCAATGAGTCGGAGTTCGGTGAACAAAAAGCATTTTACAATTGGTCCCAGCGATTCTTCCAACATCGGAGACCAGGGATGAAACCTACCAATGCTATAGCAAATATAGGAATTTAGTATCTGACACGTCTCAGAAATTCCGAGATTTGATTCATCACAATATTATGAGAATGCCACGGAGAATAGAGAAGTCCAAGTAGAATGGAAACTTGTTAATACAGCTGATTGCAGATTAAAGTTTTTGAATCCCAAGCACTACACATACTTAGAGCAACATCACTCGTAATTGATGATCACTCGTAATTGTGTATCGGACGACTCATTCTCAATATTTAGTTGAGTGTGAAGAAGTTATTCAAATTACTGAGCTACTGATTTTCAAGGTATGGGCGACTGCCCATTATTAGTAGTTTCAAGTACTGATACTCCTTAAATTTGGAATTCCACTACTCAATGACATTGTTTATGAAACCCCTGTCGATACTAGATGCTAGCCATAAATCCTGTACTGGGGACTCTTAAAAAAAAATTTAAAATATATGAGTTGCAATATGATTAAGCTCTCGTCGCGTAGAACCCACAATTTTCTGTACTGACAGTAATTTCTCAACAGTGCAAGACCCTACCTACCTCACCAGCTTATGCCAGCTTGTACATGTAAAGTTCATAATCGTCCACGTCGCAGACATGAAATAATATAATCTTAGGCCTTACGCGTACAATGGCCGCACTTCCACCGGCTACGTCATATCCCTCTTACGAAAGCTATTTCGCGTGAATCTCATCATCCCGCCGTTTTCTACTTCAAAGAAATAGGGCAGCTCAAATGGATTCTCATTGACTTAGGTGTTCAGAATCACAAACATGATATCTGCAAGTTTATGTATCATCTCTACTATATGATATCCGAAATGAAAATAAAATAACAACACGAATAACAGTCACATGGACTTTACAAAAGAATTTTGTAAACTAGAGTTTACAAAATATAATTGAGGTTAACGGATTCAAAGTACGGTCATTCATACAAGCCTCGATTATTAAATAAACTCTGTCAATCTATAGTGGAAATCAGATGGTCACAGCTCCAAAAAAACCAAACAAAAGAAAATTTTATACAGTTTAGCCACATACTCCATTGAAAAATAGAAAAGCATGAAAGCAGCCGGAGAGTTGTGATTTTGACTTATTCCCATTTATTCCATTACTTTCTGAAAGTGGAACGGATAGATATAATCACTTTCTCCGATTCTTCCATCAACTACCAATAAATTTTCTCAACGCATATTTACTCTTTCTGACTCCACAGAATCAATCTTACATTTTGGGATTGAGGCGGCAATGGTGTCCAATCATGTACTCATTAATGTTGGACAACATTAAACGGGAAAAGTTTGCAAATTTCATTTTTACTTTCTACTAATTAAATTTTAATTAACCGTGTAGCTTCACAGTTTTGTCTCCAAGATTTTTAGTCAGGTATGTCTTGGGTCGCAGAAGCAAAGATACAAGACTTTAACGCCATAAAAGCTGGAAGCAATTTGAACCGGACCATGTCAGAAGGGACCTTCTCTCTATAATAGATCAACGGGTGTTTAGCACGTAGTTTACAGGAATGAGTTTCATAAACAAAGCCAATCATCATACCATGATTAGTTTTATGATCATTGTGCGCAAAATACTACCGGTGATAACAACTCACGATTTTAGTATGAGAATTTTTCACTACAATTCAAGCAAAGTCTTAAAAAACGATTAAGGTTTCTTAATAATTTATTATATAAGCGAGTAGCTGAAAACAACCTTTTCTTTGTATAATAGATAACTAAATTTCTGAACGAATGTCAACATATTTTTTTCTACCATTTATTGGATCTCAATCATCAGTTGCAGTTACGATAGTTACAAGAAGGAATTTCGTGGATATTTATGTGAAAATTGTGAAATTTTTCAATTATAAAAAATATGTGCTCATACACAATGAATTTACGCATCAGCCAATTTTCAGAAAAACATTTCATACTAAATCAGCAGAAATGATAGGCTATTCATCTTGTACATTGAAGAATATATGATGATATGTATTAAAAAAAAATTTAATGCTTAAAATTAACAAAAACTTTATCAAGACACCATCAACCCATGTAGGGTGAACTCGATAAGGTGTCATGGAGCTATTACTCCGTGTCATGGCATTGAGAATTACGTATCACTTCACTTTATAGACCCAAACTATCTAAGGTCACAGAATTTACAAACAGCACAAGCATGCAAAGAGGTGTCTCATCATGTGATTGCTATTCTATCCTACGTTCAGCACTAGGATTTCGTGATCAATGCAGTACACTAACTGTAACTTTTACTAAAATACTGTAAGCAAATATTTAGAAGACGTAGAATACATGACACAAACTTGAGTGCAAATACGTTTTGGTTACATAGGCAATGACTGGTCTTTGTAAACCGAAATCTCCGTCTGGTCCTGAATTCCTCAATAATCATCTCGCATCTCACTGTTGCACAGTAAAGCTTTCTGCCGTAAAAGTCAGCTGGGAGTAACGAGTGACGAGGCCAATAGCAACTGAGAACAGTCATGCTTCTACAAGACATTTGAGTCAAAATTTTGAACTCGAATTTGTGTGGAATGCCATGATATTGAAACTAAACTCCTTGAATTTGTAAGACTCAAGTTTCTATATTCGGTGGACAAGTAAGGCGCATATTGTCGGTATACTAGCGTCAATCCGTTAGACAGCATGTTAAATATACGTTGTAAAGGTGCTCATGACTATGTAGAGTTATATTCTTATTCAAGATCTGTAGATTTCCTAGCACTTGATTTTCACATTCATTCTACCGCTCAAATCAAGGATGAGACTAACATGATCCTAAAAGTAGAGCTTAACGAAACTGGCAGAGTTGAAGCTTGAATGAATACTTTAAGTAGTTGTAGTTCTTAGTAAGTTTAAGTAAACTCTGAATTCAGGCCATACTCGTATCAAATAGTCTTATTACTAGCTCAATTGGGTCCTCTGTCGTGTGTCAGACGTTGTAGCCGCCGGACAGAGAAATCTGTACAATTGATCTCAGGACTTCAATGAAAGGACTTCAATCCCAATTATCTCCTTTCATTGCAGAATCTGATCCAAAGAGGCCAGACCTTGCCTCATCTTTTAGGTATCTATTATCCGAAGAGGGCATATAAACGCCTTGACATGCATGTAAACAACGCACTGCACATGCATCTCAACGTTGTTCATTGTATTCCTAATTAGTCAGAAGGTGCCAACTGTCACGTCCACCACTTCCTGCTTATGATGATGTTCTCACAAAACAGTTCGTAAATTCTGGAGGGAGATGCTGAATGAACGATTTGTTGTCAAGCATCAGCAAGTACCATAGATCAAACCGTTACTGGTACTAACCCATCTCCAACAAGGCTTATCGTTCGTCCTATGCGATAAAATTTGAAATCTGAAGATATCGCATAGGAGAACGACGAATTCGAAGGTGAGCCCGGAAAAGAATGAATCTCACATGTTTCTTTGCTCTTGTACACCCTAGTGCTTAACATTCGTTGACAGTCGCTCCAAGTTGTTCTTGCAAATCACTAGAACGGTCGTCCATCTCATCTCATGGGCGTCGCGGTCCAAACTAGGTGAACTCCCCTTCGAATGCTCCACAAGTTCATCTGACAGCAAAATGCCCCGGAACCTCAACATTTAAGAAGCATCGGGCATCTTTGCATCTCAGTTGACGCTACGACTGCATCAACCAAAGTTAAGGTACCAGAAATGAAGCAATTAGATATTCGCTGTATGCTTCTCAGGAACTTAGCTTCCAAATCCTTCTTTAGGATTTCGTTCCCTGATCCAAGCGGGGGAGGTCGAAGATAGTCGGTGAAAGCGGATATATCCGTAACAATAATTCACATAGATAGATTACCGGCGGCTTCTTTCCTCACTTCGGACATGCTTCGTGCTCGAAATTCGTGTGATCGTGATCATCGCCTAAAGATCAAACCACCAAGGTGCTACTTCAGCAGGCACCGTGTTTAATATCAGTATCAGCCAGAGTTACTGATCAGAGTGTGACTGAAGTACTCTACTCAAGTCAGGAGGATCTCTCTGCGAGATGGAATGAATGACAGAGCGAGCTCCACCATGCCTCGCTGCTTTCCCTTGTAAGCTACAGGGTAGCTCTGAATGGGCACTTCATTCCGGTGCACCTCCAGCAGTTTCTCCACATTGATCTTCACCGTCCCTCGAGGACTGTTTCTCTTGATATCATGTGGCTGGTACAGACTGATGTGCAGCCAGTCGTACATTGCGAAGTTCACATACTCTGCAATCTTGAAGCTGACCTGCTCGTTCCACTGCGGATTCGAGCCTCCATTACGGACCACGTTGCTCTTTCGATTCTCTCCCCCGATGCAAAAAGCGGCGTACATGTTAGCTCGGCCTAGACCCATGAACTCGTGTCCTTTGATGCCCTTGGCTCCTTTCAAATGGATAATCAGCTCTCCGGCCCTCATCGTAGACCTTGGTCTTGAAACGTCCCGAAGGATTTCCATCACCATCTTCACAAACTTAGAAGGACGGAGAAGTTTTCCAAGGTATTCTTTCGAGCAACACTGCGCGTAATTCGGGCTCCTTCCACTGTCCGAAGCCGATCGTCAATGTGACGAAGGAAGATGGACTTTCGTCCCACTTGGAGTGATTCTCTTCAACGTGCGAAATATTTCGAGGTTCAGATGAAAGTGATCGTCCCCAACTATGTTCTTATGTATATACTCTTCCCGTGCAGTGCACTTTGAGTTACGAGAAGACGCTTCTGCTCTCCGCGTGAGCTCTATCTGAACTCGGTCATGTCTACGAGATGACTAGATCAAATAACGCTCGCGTACAACGAAGTCTTGTCCCCAAAAACTAGCCTATGAAATGATCGGACTTCTCTCCAATTAAAGCTTCAATTGAACATGCTTCAGAGGCACATATGCATGCCGTAGACTGAGCATTGCCATGTCAAACTGGTCCACCCACTGGCGCTTGGTTACCGAAGCTCGAAGAAGGGAGGAGAAAGGTGTACACAACTGTTTTGACTTTTAGGCTCTAGGACTCTCGGAATACAAATCGAGGCGCGAAAGGAAGAAGGGCAGAACGTGAAGATCGGTAGGCTCTGTCTATGCACTCTGATCCGGAGAGTTCACATCTCTCAAGCAGCACGGAACCACACTGTTGTAGAACTCCAGCAAACGCGGAACATGATGATTAGGTTTTATTCTTCGGCTGAACTGACTTCGTGGATCCTTTCATTATGTGTTCACTTTGTACAAATTATTTAGTTTATGTGCAAGATAAGCGCTCTCCGAGCTCCTCCCATGACATGCCCTTTTTATCGGTTTATATTCCGTGTCTCTTGATGATGAAAACTCAGGAGTCATTGAAAGAAATGTTCCGAAACTTTATAACGTTCGATGTTCAGGAATCTAGCAGAATCAATCAATTCAACGATAGGAGCACGTGGGGAGTAATTCTTTACCCGTGAAACGAAGATGCAAACGACGTAATTTTCTAACATCGATCGGAATGTTACGTTTTCCTGTACCCTTTCCCATCTCAACTGGCAATTTAAGAATTCAAAAGATAGGGAAGAATGTTCCTCCGCGCTGACCAGTGCTTGTTCTCAGGATGATTGCAGGGAAGCATCCAGCAGTTTCCTGTCGAAAGTTCATACTTAGTAACTGGAGAATCAAGTGTGTTGCGTCATGTCAGATCTATGTCAAACTCCCAAGTAAAAGGGATGGATGACAATATAGAAGCAAAATCTTCGGAATTAAGGTGTCTTTTCAAACTCACTACCTTAGTTGTTTAGCTCAGAAGTTTGTAAACTAATCTAGATAATTTACACACTTCAGACGCATTCCTGACAGCATTTTGCATTTCTAAGATCTCGTTCTTGGTCTTGATATATTTCAACAAATAGGTGTAATTTCACACTCATTTACAAAGTTATCTATTCTAATTGTGATAAGTCACTAAATTGAATAATCATCTAAATAGACGAAGATGATGAAAATTTTCAAAAATCAATATTGTGCAATACTATCATCCTGAACAAACCTCTGCATATTTGGAAGCCTCTAAATCTTCAAGGTCGAGTATTGGACGCATTCAACGCGGGTCAGCTTTGACGCTTCTATGGATCATGACTCGGCCTCCTTAGTCAACCCTGCAAAGGGTTGAGTGTAGAGGCCGTAGACCCAACTTTCGTGTATTGTATGCGAGAAGATTGGTCACTTAAAAGAGCAAAGAGTGCAGTGCAGCTCTGTTGACTCGGAACTTTCGATAGTCGGAAGAGGTGAGGTCAAACGCAGGCAGCATGCGCAAGTCAGTGGATCCGTGGTCCGTTAGATGCCTCATGCTGTTCTGAATGACTAGGCATCTTTCAGTAGTAGGGCAAAGAGTAGACGGAAGGCCTTGTCCATAATAACCGCAAGTTCATAATTGTATATTATGATGTTAACTTTCATCGATACATTAATTCCTTGGATCACATGGGAGAAGAATTAATGCTTTGACTTTGTGCTACAAATGAAGAACTGTATTTGTCCAAATCTTAAGAGACGACTCTCAACAAGCCATTATGCATTCGATTCATAACAATAAACACAACAGTAGGTAATGTCAAAGCACTGATAGATGGCATATTAATCTTTCATTATAGTGTCATTCGAGGCAGCGCACTGGAATGATAGAGAGAACGAAGTTTAGGTTACCGTCCGGGGTACTTTCTGCTGCTTACTGACTTGAGGAGCAAAGGTTTTCCCAAGTACACTCCAAGGTAGCATTTCAGATAATCTACTTACGTTGAAGGTTAGATGTCGAAGACTGTACAGCATCAAGGGGTTAATCGATGGGAAATGACAGTCTTGAACGTGTCTACATCCAGTCTTGACATTGTTTCCAGAACCCAATCTGAAGCATTCTTTAGCGGGGACTGTTCATCGTGCTCAAAGGTACGCCTTTTCTTATTGTTTATTTGATATCATGACAGATTATCAGATTAGTGTTTCTTAAGACACTAGTTATAGGACCGTGAGCCAACCACTATGCCTAAACAATGTATGTTAATCCTACCTCACTATATGCCTTCCAACATACTATCAGGTGCGATAGGACTCAAGTTAGACATATACTGTTGCCATTACTATTGTAAGATGCGAGGACCATCTTCCCCGTGCGTACGGCGTCTCAGGCCCTATGAAGTAGAATACCCATATGGAAGTCACTATCATGCGGAGACATTTGTCCCGCACAAAAATTCATTGTGCTTTATACCCCTTTCATCCATTGAAAAAGTTGAAATGTTTTCCTTGTGCAAGGACAGTAACTGGCAAGATGGCATTATAAGACAATGATGACCATTTACAGACAAGATTATGGGCATCAGACAAAAACAAGGTTAAAGTAATTTACACTCCATGTACTCATTTCTCGCATTAGGTCAATGAATCGAACTTCTTTGCTTTGATCAGAACGTCAACAGATGAAACAGGCTGCTGACCGTATATCGACATCCCTTCTCGAGGGCTCTGTTATGTCAACAAAGTATGCGGGTAACCCAACTTGATATTTCATTTCCTGTCTAAAGGAGCACCAGAAATGATACAGAAGTGACAGACCTTTGCGGTCATCTATGAATAAATCAAGGATCTCGCTAAAGCTCCTACTATCTTTGACATTTTTAATCTATAAAACTAAGGCTCCTTCATAAACAGATAGGCACAGGATTTCTCTCTTCAGCAGGAGATTGATTGGTTCAGTGGTAGATAGAGAAACGTGGCATCGGGCTATCGTCACTGACTTGGAAACCAGTCAAATTAGCGATGGATGGCCGGATGCATTCGCTCTCCATATTGACGCAAACACTGCAAAAGAACGTATTGCCAAAAACTTAAAAATCTTGAGTACATAAAAGGATGTCTAACTCAGATGCCAAGAGCATAAAAAGGAGTACTACGATCAACAAGTCACGTGAAGACAAGGTGAGAAAGATGAAAAAACTACCAACCTTGTAGCAGAATATCATATCGTTTGGATAAAGGGCAAATAGTTTGGTCCCAATCCGGGCGTTACAAGACCCGCAAACTGTATCCGCTGTAATACAGACATGCCTTGATCTCTCCTCGACACGAGCAATTCTTGCCTCCAGATTCTCTTTCCGGTTCATTTGCCTGACAATCTTTCGAGAAAAAGATACCCGAATTCAACAAACAACCACCTCTACAATAACTTTTCCTCTGAAAATTTCACCTTTTGTAGTGATATGTCATCTTTAACAACTTCGTGGACGCTGGAGACTTCATAAAACCAAATCATGAGTTCCGATCAAAAGCCAACAAACATAAAACATTGAGGTACCTGGCCTTGACGATGACGGTGGACACGAGAGACTAACATTTGTGAGATAGTTTCAGACGCCAAGCTGAGGGGCATGTCGAGTGTTAGTGCCTGTCACACATACAAACGAGATCAAATTTCTGAATCAGTCCTGTTCGTTCATCACTTGCAGTTGCTAAGAAACGAAATTCGTTATCACTTTAAAATTCCACCTTATCTACTGTGGTAACAGTGAATTCCATTACTTGGAACAACCGTCGCTGTAGTACTTTCCTACAGCGAGCAATCTATACTTAACGTAGTATGATCTAGCCATATGAATCGATATACAATAAGTCATACGTAACGAACCTTCAAAAGTTGCATCGGGTCAAGGTATGCTCCAGGACAGTGAAGTAAGCTGACAGCTGCTCGGTGCATCGCAACCCTTCCTTCTCCGGGATTCAAATACATGTTCATCAACCTTACCTCATATACAGATCGAGTCAGGCAGATCCCATATAACTTACATATGTGACATCTAGAGGACTTCGAAACAAATCAGGAAAAGGTAATAATTTTACTCTTAAATTTCCTAAATGTTAACAATCGACAAAGGAGAAAACTCTGCATTCTTAGAGACTCGTGAGTTACCCGTACAAGCATTCTACCAATCTACTGAAAGTATGTACTGTACGAACTACATGATATAAAAACTCACTCCGAGTAAATATCTGGCCTCCCAATTTCTGCACAGTATTGTTCTGCTGCCTCGCTATCTTCAAGCTTCCTGGAAAACACAAACAACTCCTACTCAAGTTTTGGCTATATATTCTTACTTCCCTGTTCAACGTCAGGCTAGATTCAAAACAAGGTACATGACATTTATGCGTCATGTACTCTGATTCCCTTTTTTTCTTAGGCAACATGATGATATTGACACCAATTGACAGAGACCAAAAGAACTAGATTAGAAACAACACAATTAGAGAAATGCTTCACACAGCGACCTGAATATGAAACTTAGAGTAGTCACCCCTCTGCTTTTTTAAAAAAAATGGGGTGACTAGTTTAACTTGACCCAAATCACTGACGTAAGTGGCGATAGTAAATCACATCAAGCAGATAGTTAAGAGTAACCTCGGATGAAATATAACTTACAATGCCAATGTTCGTAGTGCTGATAGTTCGTCACCGAGCTTCCGGTGTAACACAAACTGTTCACGAGCAAACCACATGGGAATGCATAGCAAGATGAAAGGTAAGGGTTTGGATGTTAGTAACATGACAATATAACGATGCCTTCTCATTCATCCAATCATGAGAACAAAGAGAATGTTCGCAAGATCAAGAGATTTCAAATATGCACCTGCTCTTTCCAAAGTTCTGACTCTTGAATGTGATCTAACACAGCTTTGGCGTCATAATGATCTGAAGACTCCAAGAAAGTAAGTAGTTGCTCTCGAGGATTGTTAATCATGGCCAAGGACGATGGAGATACGCTAGCGTCCAGCTGTGTTTGAGGACACTCATGTCTAGTGTGACTTAGATGGGCTTGTCTTGATGATGATGCTGTACTTCCGCTGTCTTCCATATGACCAATATTCTCCCCAAGTGCACCTAAAGCAGATTTTGCGAGAGAAAGAGCTAGTTCTGTATGGTAATGGGGATCTTCTGACCCTTGCTCTCTTACTAACCAAAGCAAGTACCTGCACAGAAGCATAAGGACTCACAAATTTATTTGAATGTTTAAGGCAACCACCTTCGTTGTTCAAGTCAAGGAGAGGATATCAATACACAGTCTGGAAGACTAGCAACTTACATGATACTTGTAGACCTGGACTGCAACTTTAAACTATCACATGTCTCGAAAAGCATGTTCATTATCCCTTACCTTTGCTGCACAATGCCTCCATGAGCCTTCAAAAGTTCTAGTGCATCCTCTGCTTCGATGAGAAAACTACTGTGTTAGGAAAGACAAGCTTGTTATTTCTGTAAAATAAAAGAAGAAGATATTTAAGCTTCGTGAAGGTCTTGTGATAAAACATTCAAAAGTTTGATAACTACTTCACAGTTACTACGTTTAAATACCTGCAGGGAGGGGATCTTCTCGCTTCGATGATGTTAGCACATTTAATGCTAGGTTTTGGTCAAGTTTTAAGATCTGCATGAAGTGAAAGTTGATTAACGAACTGATAATCTCCACTCCTTGCTATAGGTCATAGGGAAAAACCGTGAGACGACAGAAATAGGAAACTCTCAGGAATGTCACAGGCAAAGTACTCAGGTATTTGTTCAAGTCACTTACCCAACTCAAATGCAGTAAGACTAGCTTGCTGTCAGATGACTCCTCTAGTAAACGCGCAGCTTCTGTAGCTGCTGCCACTTGCCTGTAACTCAAGTTTCCCACTTGATGGTTCGCACTTCCCCATGAATTATATGGTGTGTGTGCCAAAGTTTGCCAAACTTGCAAGGCCAAATTCCAGAGTTTCTTGCTCTCGTACAACAAAGCAAGTGCCCGAAGTTGCCCTGCACCTTTGAGCAGATTCTCCACCTCTTCCTGCATTGCCCATGCATGTAAAGAGCTGCGTCATCCTGGGCAACGGCAAGTCTTCCTTTTTCTTGGCAGTCACAACGTCTTGTCCATTCCTTACTTCAAAAGGCTGCTGCCCAACCACCCAGCATAGCCCAGAATGCATGCTATTGAGCTCCGCTGGGTATTGAAGAGAAAAACCTTCAAAACTAATAAAAAGATTGAAAGAGAAATGAACTTAAACATTGAACACCCCATCTTCAAAGAAGAGGTTCATGGTTGCAAAAAGGCTGCAACTTACAACTCCTTCAACAAGCTATATTGATGTTTAATATGTGATCATGAAACTAGTAACAAGGAGGCACAAAGCTGCTTACTAGTGGTTTCGATCAAAACCATTGGTAACTACCAATGGTTTTGATTGAAATATGAGCAACGTCACATTTCGGGGTAAATTGTGTTTCAGGTAATAATATATGCATCTCACGTATCTGAATTAAGATATAAACCTATATGGTACAAAAAGATCCCTCAAGTGACAGATCTTCAGAACTTCATTTTATCTCGACAGTTTTAGCGTTGTTGGAATGAGTGTTTTGAGTTGTGCAAGTTGATCATACCAGGACGCATCTATTGGACGAAGAAGCCAATTCCTCAAGTTCACTTGTAGCATGTAGTTCGGTGTAGAGCTTCATGAGAAATGTATCGACAGCCTCCTTCTCCAATGCTTTTAACTCCTCCTCCCGAACCATATTAAGATATCTGAAAAGTTGAAATAGACAGAATCCACAGAATGTGGAAATTAAAACTCATCTTAAAGTTCTTTTCCAGGTTAAATCTTGCAACGAGAAGGGAGTGACCCGAAACTTTAGGTTGAAGCGTGACTTAGACAAATTCATCCAAGAGGTTACGTCTGTGTCACGCTTTATTTTCAAGTGGCTCCAGGCTGCAAAAAACTTTGAAGTGTCAAAGCAAGTCATCCAACCTCGCAACGTTTTGCATGGCGAGAATTAGATAACGTTCAACGAGAGCATCTTTCCCTGACTTTGTTCCCAGGTATAGATCTTCAGATTTTGATCCATCACCTCCAAGCAGTTGGGTCTGAGCCAGTAAGCCACTTTTAATTGCAAGTAAGCCACTCTCGATAACCATGACCATCGGTTGAGGAGGTGGATGCAATCCCCAATACCGTTTTCGAGGAACCTGCATTTAGAGAAACAGTTTGAGAATTATCTTGAAACAGCAACATCATTGATCCATTTAGAAAAATTATGACCAATTTTACCTCTTGTGCAAATTTCGTTTGAAAGCAAAGTTTAAGAAAAATTATCGCTAAATAGCAGATCAGATCACATAAATGAACTTCTTTGAGAGAACGTGGAAGAAGGATGCAAACCATGGCTCGCCAACGTGATGTCATAGAGGGAAAAAAGGGGAATAATTCTGCAGGCTCCAAAATATCGGAGAGTAGAAAGTGGTCCATGGCTTCCTTAAAATGCAAGTCAAAGAGATGGAGAAACCCTGTTTCAGCATGGACCATTGACAACCAAAACTTAGTCTTTTCTTCTCCTCCTTCAACCTGGGAATCTTCCGCTAACCTGATCGCATCACTGTATGATTTATTTTTCAGGAGCTCCTTCAATTGTTCTTCCAAAGGAACTTGCCGTAGACACCAGACCTGCAATAGATTGAATGTTTTGAATAAGTAGCTAGGTACTTCAAGCATAAGAAAACGTCCATTGAACTATCAATCACGGTTCTGAAAATCGGTAGTTTTGATACTCCTGAAGCGCTTGGATCCAAAAGGTTTTCCATATCTCAAGCTCTGGATGCTTATGATCTGTGATCATGAGCGAACTTTGCATAAGTTCATGCTCCAAGTATCTGTATTCCTCTAGATCTCATGTCTCAAACCCTACGAGTGATTCAAGTTGCCCTAAGCCCTTGAGTAGAATTCTTTGAATCACATAAAGTGAATAGCTTCCTCCTATGTTGAAAATGAACGATGCGAGCCAAATTTCTCCATGCTCCTAACACCTGATTATATGAGTCCAAGCTCCATATTGCTTCATTAGATACTCTATGGGCTTCAAGGTTCAGAGATTACCACTCCAAAAATCTTGAAATTCAAAAAGTTTATTCAGTTACTATTATCTCCATTGGTATTCTAAGTCATTTCACACTCCCACTGTAAATGCTACATTTGTTTCAGTCGGAAACCTACTACAAATGGTACTTCAGCTACCTTTCGTTCACATAATGGAGACATAGAATAGCCTCTACTTAACACTCTTCCTGATAAACTTCAAGAGAGAATTTAAGAATCGTACCTTGAAGGAGTTGGCAATGACAACATACTGCCCATCATCATCGTCGGCAACTAGGCTCTTGCCTTTACCCGCGTCCAGAAGAGACAAAGACTGCATCTTTGTACCTGTTTTATGATGATAAAGCTCCACCACTCCTTGCTTGACGACCACAACATATGGAGTACTAAATCCTATACCATCTGGAACCATTTGAAATTGCAAGCTGCCCCCTGCAGGATGACCTTCTGTGTTGATTGGAATGCCTGCATTATCGATGAGGAGAAGAGCCTGTCGATCTTTTGGAAACGCCTTAAGTAAAGGTCGCCAAGAGAGTTCCTGTGGTAGAGAAAAAAGGTGTGTTGGTAGCCCAGTGGCGAGAGATATCAACAGATATTCCTGCCTTGTGCCAGCTATGATTACATCTCCGAGCCATGCCATGGTGACTATACCTTCTATCCCTGTCAATTCTCTGACTTTCACCACTGCCGAGTTATTGGAATCATCTTTAACCAAGTTTTCCCGTCTATCGATCCAATCCTGTTCTACAGGACGAATCTCAAAAAGAATTACTTTCTTCCTCAAGGCAACAGCCAGTCTCGCAAAGGTCTGGGAGACCCTAACTCCTGTTTGTGTTTGTGACACTTGAGCTCCTAATCTGCCCGATCTGCTGCTTATTCTACCTGCCACTTCACCTTTTCCCGTAGCGAAGGCTTCTCCAAGACCGCCCACTAATCCACCGAGACGGGAAGAAATCTTTCCTCGCCCAAAAAGACTTTTCATGGTCATTTCATTCCTAATTACAATTGCCCTTGACTTTTGCGTGACATCCACATCCCTCGAAGAAGGAAATAAAGAATCTGATAGGGATGAAAAAGAGGTAGGAAGACCTCTGGCTAAAGTTACGGCCCCTTTGGTGATATTGAGTCGATCAACGACATTCAGGGATTCAGAACCAAGCAGAGAAATTTGCCCGTCCGAGAGAAATGCTATCCGGCCACATTCAGGGAGAGCGCAAAGTGATTCTATCGGATGTTTGCTCACGTGTTTGCACAATGTTAGTGTCATCTCTAAGCTAGGCTTGTAAGCTGCCCGTGGGTCTAAAATTGAAGAGGCAGAGAATATTGGGGAAGAAGGACGGGCATAAGGAGAATTTACAGAGGACCCATTTTCATGCTCTCCAGACAACGACGATATTTGAGGAGAGGAAAAACTGAAAGGTGAGCAATTTGATGGCAATGCCCCCAACATGGGTGAAGAAGGTGAGCTCAAGGGCCGTGCTCCTGATGTTGGATGATTTACATACTGCCCAGATTGAGATGGAGAAGATGCATGCACTCCACGAGAAGAAGATGACGAAGCTTGTGGAGCAGAGGAGGGCCGGTTCGAGGAGGAACTAGCGGACACAGGTCGGGTGTGAGGCGGCAGAAATTGTGAAGATTGTCTCAATGGTGAGTGCGAAGGCGAATGTCCTGACAGGGTACCATTTTGAGAACGTCCGTGTGCTTTTATACCCCGTACAGGAGGAGAGAATGGAGCACCTGGGGACGATAAGGCCGGAGAGCCCACAAGATGATCGACAGAAAAGAGATCATTCGAAGGAGAGGAACCATGTACCCTCGGAGGTGACAGTTCACCGCTGGAATTTTGAGGTATGTCAATTAAAGAGCTAGCTGCTGTAAGTGGACCTTTCAAGGGGGTGGGCGCGGGTGGGAGTGACAATGGAGGTGGGGGAGGTAAATGCTGCGTTGACAACTGTTGGGGAGGGGTCTGACTGGGGGAATTTGAAGATGAATCAACAGAAATTGGGGAAGATAGAGCATACCGCAGGACGTGCCCACTTTCTGTTCCAACATACAGAACAAAAGAATCATCACTCCCTTTGCAGATGGCAATCGACTGCAGTCGACAGGGTGGTATAGGAGCATCCTTCAATGGAATTGCGTCCAATTCCACTCTCACAGCAACTCGTTCCCCTCCTTTACTCCAAGATTCCTCCATCAATTTCCACTTGCAGCAAACCACTCCTCTTCCAGGATTTGCACGCTCTCCATTAACTTCTAATTTCTCTGAGCCCCTCCCTATCCCTGTTTCCTCCTTGCTCCATAAGAACAACGCTTGCAACACGTACTCATACAGCTAGGTGCCGATCGGTCACTCTCATCAATATCGTTGCCCTCGCCCTTGTTGATCTTGCTGTTCGTCAGCGATCAGGTCCAATTTCTCTGTCGGGACTTCGCTCAAACACGTCTCCAAAAAACCCAAATCCTCCAACAAACCCATCTAAGGTTATACAAGTTTCACACTTTTGCTCTTCATATCGACTCACAACTGTCTACATTTACTTCTACGGCTCCTCAAAAAATCTGACTGCCAAGTCTCCATACCGAACTCCACAATTACCCAGCTTTCGGCTGATCGTCCAGATTGTCTCAAGGTTACTGCGACAGTGGTGCATCAACCACAAACAGGATGCACAAGATTTGATGATTAGATTCCAACACCATTTTCACAACTTGATTTCATGAGAGGTACAGACTGCTGTACTGTCCCTTGTTAGAGTTGACAAATCTGCAAACCAGACCTGGCCTTCCCCTTCATGCACAACGAGGCAGTTCCATTTGTGACGCACTAATTGAAGCAGCAGAACGTCCAGCAGAGAGACAACGCCTTCCGGAGCCCTGGGTCGGACACTTTACTTGCCAGCCTCTTCTCC
This sequence comes from Marchantia polymorpha subsp. ruderalis, assembly GCA_037833965.1. Taxonomy (NCBI): domain Eukaryota; kingdom Viridiplantae; phylum Streptophyta; class Marchantiopsida; order Marchantiales; family Marchantiaceae; genus Marchantia; species Marchantia polymorpha. The sequence goes on from AP031351.1 coordinate 1,125,346, forward strand.
TTCAGCAGCAGGTGAGAGAATGACGTGGAGGTTAGGCCGACTGGTGCTTCCAGTAACCACGTCCTCCCTCGATGCAGGAACTGGAACTTGTTCCACGTCTGTCGTCAGGTCAAGACCCGCATTCTTCTATTGCCTCCTGGTGTACTCGTTTTAGGCCTAGGTTTTCATCTTGACCATCAGAAAGCCATGAAACCTGTTAGTTCCTCCATTGGGACGACAATTTGGGCACATATGGTTCACAAGATTGAAGATTGAAATGTCTCGACTCTTCAGCAGCATGTAACTTCAAGACCATACGGTGCATCACGCAAATATTCACCTAGCGAGGCTTCTAAGGCATCACGATCTTGGTAAGTTCTTGATTGCTTCCTGAAAATTATACCACATTGAAGTTCCTTGCTTCTTGCTTCAGTCCTAAGGAAGTTTCCAATATCACATAACGTTTGTGTCAAGTTCAGTCTTCGAATCTTATGTATATCTTCATGATGAGCATGCGAAATTCTCTCAAGCTTGAGGAGATACAGGTGTAGGAGCTTTGATGCTTGCGAGGTTAGCTTAGAAAAATATGAGAGAAATTTGGTCCAACAAAAAAGATGGAATCAAGGATCTTCATTTGTGTAATTTTTACAATTAAAAATTGCTCAAGTAGCGATTGAACGAAATGCGACCAACAGTAACGTTAAATAAGGGCAGAAACAGTGGGCCCCATATCAAGGAAAGTGATGATTCAAGATCCACATATCAATTACATCGAGAGATAAGGTAGTAACAGACATTTTGAAAGCTCAAGAGCCAACGAACTCCGATGAACAATTGCATCATAAAATATGGTCAGCTTGTTGACGGCGTGATCCTATAATGCATAACCGAACCCGAGTTGTGACATTTTATGGTCTGCCTAAAAATTGGGACTTCATCTCATTTCATGTAAAGCTGTAAGAGAAAATGTGATTATCAATTACTGTGCTCCTAATTTTTTTAAAGGGAAAAAACACTGGACTGTTTCAAGAAAAGACCGGGGGAGGAAGTATAGTTAACGGTGTAACAAGATCTAACTTCCAGTTCAGTGGTCACAGGTATTCATTCTGAGAAGCCCTGCAATTGGCTGTCGTGCTTACGGAATTACTAAACAATGAAACTTTTCTGGACGAGACCTGTACTTCAGGCAGGAGAACTTCAGCATCACCAGCGATGACAGACCTCTGTTAAAGAAGTTCGGCAAGATGCGTAATAAGATGCATAGATGACCCTGGAATTGGGCTGTGCTTTGGATGAAAATATTTTTTTTCTTTTGGCGCCTCGTCTCTCCTGAGCTCAAGTTTTTAGATTGTGCTCGTACCCGCGATCTCCATGCTAGCCTTGTTCGGGATGTTGCTCCTTCCGTTGGTAGGATGAGTAGACTGTCATTTTAAGGAAGTCACGAATCAGGGATATAACGATACGTAATCGATTTTCGAACCCTTTTCATTACAAACTACTCATCAATATCCTTCTATCCATAGAATTGGATGATTTTCAGCTTTCACAAAATCACCACAACGTACACCCTTGCTCGTGTCAGAATTTTCATGCTCCCGGACATGCATCTAAAGCTCAAACTCTGTGATAGCGCAACTACGCCACGTCCTACACGAAAGTAAGCATCTGCACAGAATTACTCTCGGCTGCATGTGGGTAGAAAATTCTCGATGTTAAGAAGCGATATTATACGTCACTACTGGCTTTCACAGAGTAGTACTCTATCTCAAGGAACTTTTGGAGCAAAAGTTTCCCTTTGATCATTCCAGTCTCTCTAAAGTGCACACATCATGATTTTATGTACAAGATTTAAGTGCATATCCTAAAAGTTCTAGTATTTGATCAAATTCTTTGAGATGAACATTTAAAATAAATTTGTCACATCTAGCTCCCATATTTTGCAAAACTTCACGTTGTGATTTGCATATTTTCTTTATGTGAAACATTTCATTTCATATTTAATAATTTGAATTCTTTTTACATAGTCATTACGGATACATGTTTAGTAATTAGAACATCATGTCAAATTGGATGATTGCAACAACCAAATGCATAAGGGATTATCTGTAATATTGCAGAACATTACAATATATTTAAGTTTTGTAGTTATGCATGAAAATTCAATCTTGCGCAGTTTACGTTCCACGTATGTTAAAAGATACTGTTTTAGGCTTATTTTATCTCGAGGTGAATGGAGATAAAACCAGGTTAAATTATACAATCAAACTTGCATCAAAATCATATGCCAACTATACAAGTGTCCATTAATGAATGAGTGCATGATATTGCACTAGGTGATGAGCGTCAATGTAAGTTTGTATTCATGCGAGTCATTCTACATATCAGTTCAGAATTTTGATTCGTTATTATTTTTTTCGTAATAAAACCTTGGAAAGAATTAGACATGCAATCTTTGAAAAATGTTAAGGAATGGTGTGACTTATCTATGGTTTTCATGACGACACTAAGTCAAACAAAGCTTAATTGCTTAAATCAAGGCCATGTATATATAATGTCAGTTAAGATACATGGCTTGCAGAGAGATACATCCCTGCGTAAACTAAATCTGTTTTTTATTAAGATATTGATTAACAACTTACGAGAGAATCTTTAACCCCAAAATTAACATCTTTTTCCTCTATCCACAAATATACTAGACCTCCCTAATTTTGATGTACTCACGATGCTGCATCCAACTTGGTGAGGTTGACTTCAAAGAGTTCTTTAGTTCAAGAATTCTTCCTTCCTTAGACATTTTGCCACTCATCCGATTGATATACACAGGGTTGCAAGTGTGTTAGCATATAGCCCTAAAATATCTTCAATATCAGCATTGGTATTGTTTCGTGGAGCGTGTGACTAGTGGCGGGACGACAGAAACAAACGTATTGACTCTAAGACAACAACAAGCTCTAAACTTGAGTTTGAAGACCGCATATAAGATCGACCCTGGGAATTCAAAGTCAAAGTTGATGTCCGCAAGTACCGACCGCCGGAGCTACTACGGATATCGGACAGTCAGTGTCGCAGGCGAGGTGTATTTTTGTCGCACTGTCAACTGCGGAAACAGGTCGAGTCTGGAGCCTGAAGAAAGACCGGGACGCTGTTTGGATCGAGGGGAGGCCGGCAAGACAGGGCCCGAGACTGGACCCATCCTTGCCTCGGACGAGCTCGTTTCCGAGATTTAGCTTGAGCTGTAGTCTCCATGGAGGACTGCTCGAACCAGCGGCAATTGTGCTGGATCTCTCCGTGCGGTTCTGCCGCTTCCAGCGCCAGTGTATGGTCGATGAATCCCTGGTTACTGTGCAAATTTTCGGCGCTTTTTTTGAACTTCTATGATTGTTGTGCTATTCAAGATTTATTGAAATTATTCTCCGTGTTCTTTTGCTGTGCAGGAGTCGCATCGTTTGAGCTCATTTTTGCTTCCTTGAGGCGCTCGCGGTGAAAGCTTGAATTCTCGATTTTTTTAGACTCCGATCCGGGAAACACCGATCCATCTTAATGGTGTAGGGTTGAATCGGAGGGTAATTTTCTGAGGAACAAGTAGACAGAGGAAAAGAAAACAGCCAAGGAGCAACGATGGCGTACCGGGGGATGCCAGGCATGACGGGCATGACGGCCCCCGGGTTTGAAAGCATGAGCAATGGGGCTAGTCGTCGACGATCAGGAGAGCCACGGTTCACTCCCAATTCTTTCCAGTACAATGTGAGAGTTGCAATAGGTCTCGTGCCTTCTGCAATTCTCCTTCTGGGCGTTGGAGGGAAGCCGATTCTTGGTGTGCTCACCGTCGGGCTTATGATATCGTATATTTTGGATTCCCTACAGTTGAGACAGGGTGCTTTCTTTGGGATATGGGGGACTCTGCTTTCCACTATGTTGGCCTGGGTTCTGAGTGGTGTTAGTTTCACCTCAGCAGCTTCCGAGTCCACTGTCATGTACATTCTCACGCTTCTTGTTTCTTTCTATTTGATATTCATCGTGGGAGTATGGGCATCCTTGCAATTTCGATGGTTTCAACTGGAAAATCCATCTGTGGTGTTAGCACTGGAGCGCTTGCTCTTTGCTTGCATCCCCTTCACTGCAGCAGCAATTCAAACCTGGGGGGTAGTTTCAGCTGTTGGGATGGTCAATGGCCCTTACTATCTCATGCTTATACAGTTTGAAATGTACTGGCTATTTACTATACCCCACCACTCGTCTTTCATGCTAAAGACTGAAAGAAATTATGGTGGACAGATTTCCGAGGAAGCTCTCATAGCCGGCCCGTTGGAGTCATGCTTTCACACACTTACCCTGCTTTTCCTTCCCCTCTTTTTTTACGTGGGATCACACCATGCCAAGATGTTTTCCTCCATCTATTCGGTGTGTGATATGCTACTTCTCTTCTTTGTACCTCTTCTTTTCCTCATGTTCGCGTCAAGTCGAGGATCGTTGTGGTGGCTGGCAAAAGATCCACGCGATCTTCACCAAGTCAGGCTTGTTAATGGAGGAATAGCTGCTGTGGTCATTATCATATGCCTGGAAATTCGTGTCATCTTCTTGTCATTTGGACAGTACATTTCGATAGCACCTCCTTGGAACTACACGCTCGTGACGGTGGCCTTAATGGGAGGAGCAGGAGCTGTGGGTGCCTTCCTCTCTGGTTCCCTTAGTGATGGTACTCGTTTCGTTGTGCTCAGTGGTTTTCTCCAAACTGCTGCTCTTTGTGGGTCATTCGTATTGGGACTCCCTTACAAGGTATGTTACTTCATTTCTTTGTGAATTTTTTAACTTAATGAAAATACGTGTGCCATCTAAGTATGTATGTAACAGCACGCACATCATACGGTGGTTCAAGTTTTAATTACATACATAGGTCTTAGTTGAACCCTTCCCACTTGTATTTTCCAATGAAATCACTCTCAATTTATGTTTTGATCTATTCTGTCCTTAATGGCAAAAGTCGACATAGACATTTACATTGAATCATGGATTACTATTGCTGAAGCTGTAGGCCACTCCAACTAGAGTAGTTCTTTAAAAACTGAGGTTTATTTGGCTTTCTTGTTTTATGAATGTTGAATCTTCTGAAGGGTTCACTGAGAGGTACACAAGGGGCATATTATCGTTTGTGTTACGCATTGAAAGACGTGGGAAAGAAAAGAATGGAATTTCAGTAAACTAATGTTTATTGTTTGGATGAAGCCTTGACCTCAGTGCTTTAAAAATACATGGGATTTGATGTGTGATGATTGTTAACATAGTGTTTGATGTACTACCTCTATGATTAATGTAAGAACTTGTATGTTGCTTGATGTACATGTTGACAACTGCATGTGACTTTCTGTGTGCAGTTTTTTCCAGCTTCGATCATTGCTGCATTTTTCCTGTCTCAGTTCTGTCTCAGGAAGAACGTAATATCCTACTTTGTCGCTGTACTTGCGGCCAGTGTACCAGCAACGTGGTTTGTTGTCCACAACTTCTACAACCTAAATGTCTGGTTGGGAGGTGTGAACATCAAGCATATTTGCCAGCTGATCGTAGGGAGCATTTTACTGGCGATGATAATTCCAGGACTTTCTTTAATCCCACATAAGTTCATCCATCACTTGGTGGCCGTGGGTTTGATAGGACAAGCTTTGGTGATCTGTATGGGAGAGAATCGACTTTACAATTTCACGAACATGTACTATTATGGTCTGGAGGATGATGTTGTGTACCCGAGTTACTTGGTGGTTTTGACCAGTGTAATTGGGATGGCACTTACAAGACGTTTAGGTGCTGAAAAGAGGATCGGCTCCTGGGCAGTTTGGGTCCTGTTTTGTCTCTATGCGGGCAAGTTCTCAATGTTGATCATAACATCGAGAAATGTGTTATGGGCATCAATTGTCCTACTTTTGGCGATCACTCCTCCGCTGGTCTTCTACAAGTCTGTACCTTTACCCTTTACTACATCCTGGTTGTTGTAAACTTTCTAAGTGCTCTCACCTTTATGTGAGCAAATTAAATTATCCAGTATAGTTCTCATTTCTAGAAATGATATTCATGTATGAGTTATCGATACTAATATGTTTGCAATATTTATTTATCTTGATTTTGCAGGGACAAAGGAAAGGGTTTGTCGAGAATGAAGCCCTGGCAAGGATTGCTTCATGCGAGCATCGTGCTAGTTGCTGTGTGGTTCTGCAGAAACACGATCTTTGAGGTGTTGCAGTGGGTAACAGGACAGCCGCCTTCAGATGGATTGCTTCTAGGTTTTCTGGTTCTAGCTACAGGTCTTTCAAGCGCACCAATCGTAACACAACACTTCCCACATGTCCAGGTAGGAGTTGTACATTTGATCGATTGTGGATGTTAATACTCCAACCGCTTCTTAGGAGAAAAATATATTTTTTGTTGTCATGCGAGGATTTCATGAAGTCAGTCGCTTGAAGCAACTAAATTTTGTTCTGTCTGTGACAGTCTGCGAAGAGCGCCATGGTACTTGTTGTAACTTTTGGCATATGCCTTATCTTCATCGAACCACCTGTTCCTCAGGGTTGGGTACTGAGTCAGTATCGCACATATCAGAGGACCTTCTATCCGGACGAGCTGGCAATCTACGGAATGACAACATCTCATCCAAGTTGGCCTTCATGGCTCCTGGTGGCTACCATAGTGACATCGTTAGCAGCACTGACCTCAGCACTTCCTATCCAGCACTTCGTCGAGCTTCGCCTTTTCTATGCTGTGGGGGTGGGGACAAGTGGGGGAATTTACCTATGTGCACAATATTTTTATCAAGCCCCTCTCTTACATGCACTGCTTGTCGCCGCAATTGTTTGTGCATCCGTATTCTTGATATTTACCCATCTTCCCTCAGCATCTAGCCCACGATTCATGCCTTGGGTGTTTGCCCTTTTGGTGGCTCTACTTCCAGTTATGTATCTCGTGGAGGGACAAATTCGAGCCAAAACAGACACCGAGGAAGATAAGTTCGTAACATCTCTGGCAATTGAGGGAGGTCGCATGTCTTTGTTGGGACTATACGCCGCTATTTTTATGGTCATAGCTTTGGAAATTAAGTTGGAGCTGACAACTATTATGCGAGACAAGGCGGACAAGCTTGGTGGAAGAGCGTCAATTGTTGGTGGACCGAGGCCTCGTGTTGTGCAGCAGCAGCGACGTCCCACTATCACAAATTCTTTCGGAGTGAAGAAGCTTGCAGCAGAAGGAGCATGGATGCCAGCCATCGGCAATTTGGCTACAATTCTTGCTTTCGCACTCTGTCTTACCCTCAATGTCCACTTGACTGGAGGCTCCGATCGTTCGATCATTCTCCTGGCTCCTATATTGTTACTTCTAAATCAGGACGCCAACCTATTGACTGGGTTTGGTGACCGGCAGAGATACTTCCCGTCAACAGCTGCCATTTCAGCATATCTACTCATCTCGGGAGGCTACAGGCTGTGGGAAGAAGTCTGGCATGGATACCAAAATGCTGGCTGGGGTCTAGAAACTGGGGGGCCAGGGCTGTTTTATGCTGCAAAGAATACTTTGCTGCTGTTTCTTACAGTTCCCAACCATTTGATGTTCAACCGCTTCATGTGGGACTACGTGAAACAGTCAGAGTTCGTGTTGATGTTGGTTTCCCCTTTAAATATACCTGCAGCAATCATAACTGATGTTGCTAGTATTAGAGTCCTAGCGGTTTTAGGGTTGATCTTCGCCCAGGTACAGTACTTAGTATCTCGACACATACGAATTGCAGGTATGAAGTTTATTTAATGCGATTCATCTGTACTATCTTTAGAAGTTTAGCAATTTTTGCCCCACTTAGATTGAGCAGGAGTTCTGATCCTGCCGCAAAGTTTGGCTGGCAGGCAGGCAGGCAAACAGCCTCAAGCAGGGAAATCAAGCAACTACCTCTCACAGATTAGTCTCAAAAGAGGATGTTCCCTCGCATCAGAGCTGGAAAACACAGTTAGTATTGTTACTCACACTAAAAAGGAACGTCTTGTTCGGTCATTTGACAGTAGTTGCAAGAGTAGTAGAAGAATCAATGAGAAACAAATTGGTTATCTGGACTGCAGGTCGTATTTGCCACCTTGTGAATCCACGACAACATACACATCACTGTCTGTAAACACCCTAATGGGAGCATTTGTTTAGGCTCTAGGCGATCCAGCTTGGACGTAATTACCCGCTGACATAGTTTAGTCCGTTCATTCACATGGTGTACGGCACGGTTTGTTTTAGTATCGCAATCACTCTCAAGGACTGAAGAGGACGGACGAAGCAAGCACATTCGTACACAATACTTATACGGCACGTCGCCAGTGAGGAGCATAATTAAAGGCCAACTTTTCTGTTCAAATTTGTTCTCGATTAGTGCATCATTTTATAACTGAGGTTACTAATACGTGACAGCTAGTGGTCACGGACTCTGTCCACACTAGATGTGGAGACTCACATACAAATGAATCTGTCTTGAAAGTTTAGCTCGATTGCTGGCAGAGTTGTCCAAAGAAAGCCTAGATTGGGATGTGGAGTAAAATAGCGCAGTCTTCTGGTCACCTGTGGGTCTTGTAAACCCCATTTTGAACCCTACAGATTGGCTTTCTGCAATACAAAGTTAGCAACAAGTATTTTTCTGGAGCCTTGAAGGCCGAGAAAGGTCGAAAGATGGATACCTGAAACAGGATCTTACTCTTAAGATTCGGTAATACTAAGTGCGAAATGTTGGTCTACCACTAGTAATTGTTTATTACTGGGTCTAATCGCGACAAGAGCGAGTTAGCACAGTGTCTTTGTCTTAGGTATTATGTTGAAACCAGAAGAGACATGGTTCCTCAACCCGTTTGAACCGGGCGTAAGTCTACTCTATCTTCATTTGCCAACTTTTAATTTCAATTTCAACTAAATACAGATGTGTATTCGTAATCACCAATATTCGATTACGAACGATATTCATCTCATTTCACAAATGAGATGAACATCATACATAATACCTATATAATACATTTAAGTACAAAATAGATCACCTTGCACGAACAATGCAATAAACCTGACATCTAGTTTGATACTAAATGTTAGGAGTGAAATCATTTCTTGGGTTAATTCTCGTTAATTTAGTTTAAGTTAGCTAAGGTAGTTATTCTCAAGAGAGTTAATAAAAGTTCTCAGCGACACAATTAGTATTCTTTGTGAATCAAGTTTCAATTGTTCATGGTACGTATTCCGATGTGATACACCATGTATTTTTTCAGAGACAATTGTCTAATTTTAATCTATTCTTAGTGTGAATGTCTGTTCGTTTGTGTACATAACCTACCTATTGATTTCCTAGGATACTTTGGCTTTGTTTAGCGTTCCTTGATATCATAGCATATTGTGGATTAGTTTAACGCTGCTTGCAATCGCACGTATGAACCGCCATGCATGCGTCAGTTTTGCTCTAAATTTGGCCGTAATGTTTGTTTTAATGTGTGTGAAGGCAACAAAGCAGATTCACCCAGAAAGAGATTAGTCCTTCCGCATCTAGGTTGAAGGCTTGGTTAGAAAGACTGAGGAAAGCAGTTAGATCTCTTATGTGAATTTTGATAGCGGGTGTTTGTTTTTATCGAAACATCTAAGTATTTGCCTCTGCTTCGTTTGAGTCTAAATGTAATATAGAACTGAAAGGAAGCACATGGAGAACTAAAGTCTGCATGTGTTAAAGAACTAATATTTTCGATGTACTTGTTCTTCTGTTGAAGATCAATTTTCCAGGATAAATGTCAATGCAGAAATCTTGTTTGAAGTTTAAAAAAATTAATACTGTTAAGCAAATTGCAATGTTAGTCAAATAACATAATCAATTACCATGAACGTGATGAATATCTGTTAAAAAAAAAGAAAATCAAATGCAAACTAAAACTTACGGGTTTTATAGCAGAAATTATTTAGACAATTCGTATGTCTTTGTAAAAGTGATTAAATTTTATATCAAAGATTTTGGTACAAAAATCTGTGATCATATTGAGGTTTTGATAATCTGATGATTAATTTTAGTAAGGTTAAAGATAAATGATAAGATTATTATTTTTCATTTTATAAATTCATTTTATCATTTTCGTAGGTGTTGTTTCATTGTGATAATCAAAAGATCACTTGGAAGATTACTTAAGTTGTAAACCTTTTGTTTACGCATGATTTATATCATAAGAAAATGATGTCAAATTTTTCATCATCTTGCTCCAATACAACATGGAGTATAAATAAATATTAATTTAAAGATAAGTTCTTATATCTAGAGATACATCAAAGTCTAGAGATAGTCGCTTGGATAAGAAAACAAAAGTCTTTTAGATATATGAGAAAAGTGATTTTTTGAAAAAAGATGGTTAAAAGACTTAGGACTATGACTTGTTCAATGTTGGATTGTGATATTGTGAATAAACCTCATACAACTCATCAAAAAATGTTGATGATGTATATTACGTGAATCATGCTTGATCCTATCATATTATTACATTGGAATGAAAATTGTATTTTTTTTTTGAAGTTTCATTGAAGTTTTATTGAATCATACTCAAGTAAAAAATTGCTTGGCGTTATATAAGTTGATAAAATAATGTTCAAATAGCACAAAATAAAAAAATCTTACATATATTAATGTACAATAAAGTAAGTGATAAAGATTATTTTATTTCATTTTGAAATTTGATGACTCATGTATGACATTTTAGGCGATGAAAAATATGTAATATGTATTTGATATGCTATAGATATAGCTTGTTATTACATGGCATATGTAAATTTGACTTAAAAAATTTGAACAATGCTCTGAAAAAATTTTGTATTGGAACTCATAGCTACAAAGACATATTCAAATATTTATATAGTGTCGTTTGAGTATAACATTCAAGATTTTTTTCTAATCATATTATGTATCATGATAATTGATTAAATATTGTCTAAATAATTTTAACATGCAATATGGTTAATTTTTTACAAAATTTGAAACTAAAAAGTTCAAGTTAAGACTCAAATTTAATACAATTTAAAAAACTATGTAAAAACTACAGCTAAATCCAAACTTTCACTGAATATAAAGTTTACTATAAAGATTCAAGAATCATTTGTAATCTTATCACGATTTAATTTTCAGTATAAAACAATGAAACTTGGATAGTCAACCGAATAGTATTGAAAAAAAGTGCATAATATGTTGAGTCTATATAGTTAACCTTGCAAATTTGAAATTGAATCCTTTCAATCATAATGTATTTTGTAAATATATCTTCTTTTAATGCAATCAATTTTATCACATAAATCAAAGTGAAGCAGAGACGAACAAGTAAATATGAACCGTACCATCTACTTTTGTATACTAAAGAAAAATAATATCAAGTTGTATTGATATTTATATTCTTAAAACAAAGTTTTTTCGATATGCTAGTGATGTGAAAGACTATAAGCTATGAAATATTTTTAACCAAAAGTATATAGTAAGTGAAGAGGTTTTTCAACAAGCTTATATAATTTGAAAGAGTTGAACATTTTTCATGTTATAATGTTCAAAAGAATAATTTTCATTTCATAGATATTGGATGGATTATTAATCATGATTTTGATCAATTAGGAAAGATTTTGAAAATCAATTCTTTGTTGATGTAGGTATGGTCACAACTCGGCGAAAGACTAGCCGGCTAATATTTTTTCTTGGTTGGCTAGTTATCTACCTATCCATTCACAAAAATATCTTATTTATTTCATTAAACATGCATTATCATGATCGCAACTTAATATTGTATAGATGAAATTGTCTCACAAATGAAAATATTCTGCGGTAACACTTGTATCGTTTTTCAAAAATGCAGATTCGGACGACATTAAAGATCACATGAACATAAACGTATCGCGTGCAAAAAACTTCAATCATAGATAGTTTTTGCAGTCAATTCTTGTACATGAGACGATTGCATCGTTACATGACTTGTTGTCCATATTGGTGTAGTGCAAAAAGTTCATGATCTCTTTTGAACATCATCTCATTTAGTGTTTGATTTAAACACATGAGCTCGTGTTCAACGGACAACAATAAACATGCTTCAAGTGTTATTTTTTACGTGAAAGACATAGCATGTTCATGCCTGCTTTTAATATCATATTGTTATCAAATAATTTTTGAAGTCGTGTCTTTAATGAATTTATTTTTTGAATCTATTTTTTCATCAATCTTTGAAACCACAAGATTAAGGACTAGATCCAGCATTGGTAGCGGACTAGTCAATTGCTTTAAATAATTTTCAACTTTGTCATCAACATTTTTGCGGCATTTTTTGATCTATTGTAATGAAATTATTACTCATGATATCATTGATAATTTTGTGACAATGCGTCTTGAACAATTTATAAACCATAGGTTAATTTGATAATGTTGCATATTATTTGCTAGATAGTATGTTCAACTCGCAGATGGGAGCAAAGAAGTATTTGAAGAATTTCAATACTCTTCATTCAATCAAGCTCAAAGTTACAATCTTACCATATTGCTTGGTGCATGTTTAACAAAGATTGAAACACAACTCAAAACTATAGAATGAATCTGTGAACATGATATTTTAACGATTTTTGACTTCAAATCCAAAAACTTCTTAGGTCTTGTATCTTTGTGTCTTGGAAGAATTTGAACCTTTTTGAAATCACTTCGGAGTTAAAATGATAAGCGGATTGTCTTGAACATTGCGCAAAGGTATACATTATGAATTTGCTTCGTTGTAAATATTTGCACAATGCATGCTATGACATAAACAACAAAGATGCAATCTATTGTCTACACTGAGACCAAACTTATTGTTAAATTCATTCCATAGATGTTGCAATGCAAGAATCATTTCATTAGCATTGTTTGTTGTTGTGGCAAAAATCTTTGTGTGCATATTTGCTACTATTAACAATTTCAAAACAAACGACGTTGTGAATCATTAAGAATGAGACGATGAAAAATATTTAAAATCAAGAACTCAATCGCGTAATGTTCATCAATAATCTATCTAACGAAGGATAATCACAAAATAACTTTGCAATACTCAAATGTGCCATTCGTTGTAAATAATTGAAATTTTTTTGGGAATCAATTTAGCAATTTCACAAAACAATTTGATTACGGCAATACGTTTGTCAATAATGGCATAACTAAGAATTGAACTCAAATAATCACGCTAAAAATAAATAAAAATTCTTGTCATTTTTTTAAACAAAGCTTGTTTCACTTACAAAAAGCTTTTTTTGTATCAATCATACACTCTATCATAACCGTCATGATGTTTGAATTTGCCTTGTCATCCAAAATGTTGTACAATTACAAATACATAGCAAATTATAAGAAGATGATTTGAGACGGATTATGCGGCAATGTAACATCAAGTAATTGATGAGTAATGCGATGATTGTTATTCAAATGAGAAAGAAGATTTGATGTCGTTGAGATCTTGAGTAACTCTTTGAATACAACTTGTTCTCAATGCAATCAAATCAGTTGGATACTAATAAAGCTACAAATTATGGACAAATTCAATATGTCCAATTTTGTTTCTTTGTGCGCTTCTTCATGCACAATACTGTCACTGACTATGAGTTTAAAACGGCAAGATCACCGTCATGAAAATCTTCATCTAACGTTGATATGAGCATAGACACAATTTGATTTACCATAATCATAATCTCTCACTTTCATGCAAAATTTTCTCGTGTAAGCAAAATTTGTAGGCCTCTCAGAACCTCAATGTCTGTTGAATTTATTCTTGTCAGATTCTTGAACCTTTCCTTTCATCCGCACCATCCTTGTCCAACTTGCATTGCGTAGCGGTGTATCGTCTTATCTTTTGCTTTCTCTGCAAAGAGATTGATAGCATCTACCTTGTGACCTTGGTCCTGACAGCCGAAACTTTGCTCTTGATTTCATTTTCCTTGCCCAGCTTGTTTTGTGCTATGGCGCGGTGCATTGTCTTATCTCTGCAAATATGATGATCGCGTTTGGATCTGAGAATTTGTTCTCATTTGCAACTTTCTTGCCCAGCTCTCGTTGCGTCGCGGTGCGCTGCCTTATCTTATACTTCCTCTGCAAAGAAGATGATTGCATCTGGCTTTTACTCTACTGTGTTCTTGCTCACACTTTTCCGCTCTTGCTCTTAACAGATATATGATGTTAACTTTGAAGTAGTTTGGACTTTTTCAGCAGCAAATTTCAAGCTTTTTGAAATTGAATGTCTAGTTCATGCTAAGAGAAGGAACAAATGTCATTTTTTTTTTTGGCAAAGCAATGTATAATCTCATGTATTTGAAAATATGTATAAGAACTAACATTGCTTTAGCTATAAACAAAGTAAACAGATACATGTCAAATCTAAGTAAGTTTCATTGAGAAGCTCTAAAGTGACATCTTTTAAGAAACCTGGATTATGAATTTGTATTTTATGGTTTATTAGAGAATGAAAAATTCTTGTTTAGCTACTAGGATTATGACTTTTTTATGATGATTTATTAGACAATGAAAAAAATTTGTTTAGTTATGTACATCTTAATTATGGAAAAAATGAATACAAAAAATCTACCACAAAGTAGTTTAACTATATATAGTTGCAAAAATATGTAGCTCAGTAGAGAACAAAATCCAAATATATAATCCAAGCAAAAGCAAATCTATTTCTTTGGATATATCTATCACAAAGACTGGATTGAAACAAAAAGTTATCAAATATCATTGTAATAGTGAAAATGTATTAGATCTTGCAACAAATCAAATGATGGGGAGTAGAGTAAAATATATAAACATCAAATATCACTTAATGAGCTACGTAGTTTACAAGAAGAAGGTCAAACTAATCAAGATTGATGCATTGACTAAATTTATTCATTTTGAAAAATTTTAAATACATTGTGATGTTTTGCAAATTTTGCACGCTGAACACAATTAAATTTTATAAGCTGTTTTCTTATCTTCAAGACAATTTTTTACTTTATCATATTTTGACTAAGACTTTGTTCAAGTTAGCTTTAGTTTACATATGGATTTGGATGACATTTACTTTCATAACTTACGACAAAATATTTATATAGTTTATTGAGGTTAAGATCCACATGACATGAGTTTAGTGGAAGATTGCTATAAAATAATTCATATCTTGATTTAACTTTGGTTAGTTTAACTCTAATTTTCATCATCAACTTAAAAGAAAAAAACAATAAATCATAATATTTGAATGAAAGTATAAATGAGATTTAATGTTGACTTATTACCTTCATAGTTCTGAAATCAAGAATATCTTGCGGCCATATGTTGGTGAAAGAATAAATAGGAATACATACTCACAGTTTTATTCACAAGTTTTGATAATAACTTTCCGTTAGCAATCAATCTTATGCTCAAGTACTAATTTTTATCACAAGATTACAACTCACATCAACATATGAGCATCTAACAACATTTAAATGATTTGGGATTGATGCAATTAATGGAATCACAAAAATACAATGATATTATATCAAGAAGAAGATGATATTCTCTAATGATTTTATCAGTTATATCATCTTCTTAAAACAACATGGGAAGTGCTCATCAATCAAAGGTACGTGGAAAATGAGTATATGCATGTTCAATATCATAGTATTAGGGTTGGAGTCATAACCTCAAAAGTCATGTCTTAATCCCTTTATTCATACGAATCATGTCTGTGTGTATTAATTAAATACATATTCAAGACTACGGCTCACAAATTAATACAGTTACTAAGTGTTTTACATGGCAACATTTAACGAGTTTTGTGTGGCAACATCTAAGCCTTTGATTGAATTACATGCTTAACAAGCTACAAAGAAAAAAAACAATTGAAATGATCTACATTTTTTCATATGTATGATACATTCTCTTTTTAGAGGTTTAATATTGAAGAAATGTTCTATATATTCTCCTTATAGAGTTTCAAGATTTAAGATATGTGCTCGTTCGTAATTTCAATATCGCAGACGACATAATAGATTTTTTTCATGTGAATCTTCCGTTTTGTGTCATTTTCTTCTTGATCTCTCTGTTGCTAATATTTTGTGTGTGTGTCAAAGTGGCAAGATACGTTCTAAAGAATATGTCTAACCTCCTAGAACTACTCTTCTCTACTTCTATCAATCTTTTTTCACATCCACGATCAGAGAGAAGATATTACACAACCTATGCAATATGTTATAACTCTCTTTAAGTAAATGGAACAATTATCCAATCTAAGCATAAGCTTGAAGCGCAAGCTTGAAAAACATTGACGCTTTGATTCTTTGTCTTAGACAACTACACATATCTATTCTAAGTATATCTACATCATCAGTTGTAGCATGTGTTGATCATAGGAATCGAATAATCTGCAATTCTAGTCTTTAAATATGGTTTTGAGTTATACCGTAGTTCTTCCACCTACACATCAAAATTTCTAAAATGTCCCTCCGTCAACCTGGGAAAGACTTATTTAGCTGTAGTGCCTAGCTACGATTTGTACATCTTATAGTCTCTGCAAGCTATAAAAAAAACAGCATTAATTCAAAAATCTCTCATCCAGCTCTAAGTAGATCTAATACTAACTGACGTGTCATACTAAGGTGGTATACAATCTACTTAAAATGACTGAAGGGAATACATATATAGATATGATCATGCATTGCTAACATGTTTTCATGATCTTCTTACGCTACAAATTGTGAACCAGCATGTAGATGAGATTAGACAAGCATAGAATGTACATCTCTACATGGCTCGTCTATGTAACGATTTTTCTCTTATTGTGTCAAAATATTTGATGACTTGGAGCGGATAGAATGACAATGAAAAGAGCGTAATTAGAATCGTACAAAATTGTGCAGACTAGATGCAAGTAGCTTTATGGACGAAAGATTGTGATGCCTAGTTTTTTTGTTTTTCTCTAAAAATCAACAAAACTAAAAGATATTTGCCTAGAAAGTAGTTGTACGAGTTAGAATGAGCAATGTATGAAGAGAAATGATAGAATTAGTTAGAATTCGTCTACGTCCAAAGATCTTCGGATCTTTGGGTCTTCGGCGCAACCTTTTCTGGACATGCAAAGAGCCGCGTCTTCGGCGAAGACATCGGAATCAATTTCAAATCGCGCAACGGGCTGGACGATGTTCGCACGCGTCGTGAGTTCTATTGGGCGCGGGAGGAGGCAATGTTAGGGCTTTGAAGGAAAAGGTAGTACAAGGAGTCTTCGCGCCGACATTGCGATATCGAGCAAGAACGAGCGAGCGAGAGAGAAAGTGAAATTGACCAAGCTCATAAGTAGCGAAACGCAAATTGAAGACATGGCGCCCAAGAAGAGTGAGAAAGTGAGGAAATTGGTTCCCTTGAAGGTGCCTTACAAAGAATTGCGACCCTTCAGACGCGAGCTGAGTGAATTGCGGCTTCAATTCCTCTTGTGGAATTGGAATTGCGTCTCGGCGAGTATCTGCAAGGAGGTAATGGACAAGACCACAACCGAAGGCGATGAGTTCTGCGGTAATCCCATGTTGTGGACCATCAAGCATTGAACGAAGGTAATGAAACCGTGTGCGGGCAGCTACGGAGATCTTCTATTTGAGAAGAATGGCGTAGGACTTACACGCGTTGAGAAATTCTCTTACGGACCTCTCTTCGAGTCTGGGCGACATGGAACTAACGGATGGAAGACTGTCGATTATAAAGATCCAAAGAGAAGGGCGATCGCTTTGGGAATTATGCACATCTTGCGGCCGGCGCGCACAACGTATGTGACGGCTTGGCAAGTAGGGTTCTTTGAACGCATCCTGAAGGTACAACGAGTACATTGGGCAAGAATCTCTTACGATCTTGTCTGGATGAATGCGGGCTCCCGGTGGACGAGACCTTTGACCAATCACATCACTCCCTTTCTGGTGAATTTCTATTGAGAAATAGGTTGCTTACGAGGGAGGAGGAGAAGCGATTTCCGAGGGAAAGGAAAATCTTGACAGCCGAGTCTAGTGAAGGTACCGAAGACGAGAGCCGATCCCCCTCAATCCCAACACATACGACAGCCCGGGGACCAGTTCAGGTGGACGTGGTGCAGAGACGGGAGAAGCCAGAGAGACGATTGGCGAAGAGAAGGAAGGTAGTGAGTGATGACGAGGAAGAATTGGCCCACGAAGTGAGAAGGGTGGACATGGAGATAGATGGAGTTAGGCAGCCGAGATCACGCGCAAGATCAAAGAAGAGGTCGAATCGGAGAATGGTGACAGCTGAAGTGTCGGACAGCAGCGTAGAGAAGACAGTGGCACCAATTGTGAGTACATCCAAAGTCGCAGTTGGCGAGTCGACGCGGCCTGTGGAGATAGGAGGACCTTCGGGGGTGTCAATCAAAGTTCCAGCAGATATACCGACAGAATCTTTGAAGGAGGGAGCGGAGTTGATAAGTCCGATTTCTCTGTCTTCGGAGCAGACACGGTCTGCGCGGGGTGGAGAAACATCACATTTGAAGATGAACGAGGACCTGGTGACAGAGACCACTTTGAGCGATGAGATTTTGGAGTAGGTTGTTGCACGGATCGGAGTAACGGTGGTAGAAGCCGATGACATTACATTGCCGACATCTCCGGTGGAAGAGGTGTGACCCGAAGAAGAGAAGAAAGCTTCGGGCGAAGATGCGAAGGTGTTGGAAGTTACATTTCCTGATTTCTTGCAGGATAGTGTAGTTTTATTGTTGAAGTACTTGGATGGAAAGAGAGAGAGATGTGATGTATCGAAGGAGCCAGGATTCTATGTACAGTTGATTAGGAACAGGACGAAGCTCAAGACAGCAGTTGAAGTAAAGAGTGAGTGGGATTCCGCGATTGCATTGACACGGGAGCGAGCTGCAACCTTGTCAACCGAGTGCGCGGCAGTGAAGGCGACATTGCAGGAGCGAGAAGCCCAGCTTCGGGAGAAGGAAATTGAGTGTGAAGTGTTGCAGCTGAATCTAGCGAAGGAATCCGGGCGATATACAGAGTTAGAAGAAACTTGTGGTGGACTTCGTAAGTCTAATGAGAATGCACAAAAAGTGACAGTGGATTTGATTGCGAGATTGAAGAAATCCAGAGAAGCTTACAATGAAGCAGTCAAACGATCGGAGCGGCTGATCACCGTACCGGAGAAGCGAGAGAAGAATTACATCGAGGAACTTGCTAAGTTGGAGGCCCGAAGAGCCGAAGAAGTTCGTATCGCCGAAGAACTTTGGGGCAAAATTGCAGAGGCGAAGATGGCGGAAGAAGATCTTCATAGCAAAATTTCGGAGATTGAGGGAAAGTGCGACAGGGAATTTTGACGTGCGGAGGAGCTATCAGCAAGTCTGTCGGCGGGAAACCAGAAGCATGAAGAAGAGTTAGCGGATTGGGCCAAGAAATTGGTGGATTGCGAATCGGCCAAGTCTTCGGAGTTCGAACGTAGATTAAAGATTGAATCTGACTGTCGACGGTTACGGAAGCAGTTAGGAAAGTCAAAGATGAGATCGCAAGAGTCGCAAAGGAGAATGGAGAAGGCAGAGGAGGCCTACCGTCAGCTACGGGAGGAGTCAATCAACGAGTTGAAGTTGTGTTTGGAGAAGTGTCTGAACGGATTCGCGATGTGGAGATTGCTAACGGTGAAGTGGTTGAAGCTTGATTCGCTTGAGCGACGGTTGATGAGCGCGAAGACCAGCGGATCCGCAGGATACAAATAAATTGTAGAGTTAGTTAATACATTTTTAGAGGGATTGAATGAGGCGCGCCAGAATGTAAAGTAGAGATTGTAAACGTGTTGCGTAGTATAGGAGTAGATTTAAGTTCTAACGACGCCGTAACCACTACATCGGACGGCACAGCCCCTGAGACCGATTCGCTTTAGGCGGTTGATATTCCAGAGTTGCCATTGTGAATAAAGAGACCCAATGCTCTTTACTTGGGGGGTTTTTCTGTCAATTGGCTTGTCTTGACTGTAAACCTGTATCCACTATGCCTCTGTGGTGGTGTGTGATCCAGACATTAGGCACGGTGCGTTCTTGTTTGTCGAAGTTACCGCATCAAAAGTTGTGTGTATTCGGCTTGAATGTCCTTAGTGGTCGAGGCTCCTTGGAATTTAAGCAAATTTGGGTCTGAGTTTCGGGTTAGTGTGTCGGGATGTATGCAATGCTGGAAAGTTTTCCCCCTGAAATATAAGTGTCGAATTGCAAGCGATTCCTACAGGTGTTGTTTGGAAAAGTTTCAAGCTGTGAGTGTGGTTATGCACTACTCTGCGGATCTTCGGCTCTAACTGGGTAGTGTCTTCTGGGAGTGGCATTGGCCTAAGAAGTGAAACTCTTTAATAGAATGCTATTTTGTGACAAATCGTGACTTTTGTGGTTGTTTCTGTCTTAGTGGGATCGGATCTGTACTATTATGCTTCATTTTGGTATTTGTCTGTCATTACAAAGATTATTCTGGTTGTTCTACCGCACAGTTTGTGTTTCTTTGGTATACTCTGTTCTCTCGGAACTACACTAATACTTTTTGATGTTTTGTACTTATTTATTTTGTATTTCTATACTTATTTATTCTTTCAAATTTACATGTTTATACTATTCCACTCTTAACACTATATGTATGTGAATATTGATTTCTGCTCTAAGTGAAGTTTGTGACTTAATGCGTGACTAATAGTACTATTTTGTGTTTAATTTAATCTCTTGATGATATATTGTCTGCTGCTTCTACTCAGATGATGATAGATTCAGTTCCATTTACTCAACTTCATGTTTCAGAATCAAAAGTTGAAAACGTAATAGTGATGGATTCACAATCAATCTTACGATAGAGATTGGAGATGCCAAGTGAATGGAAAAAAACGAACAAGGTGATAGATACAAGATGGTTGTTTGAGAAAGATAGTGGAAATCGTTATTGTGCAAAGTGTGTACATTTTGGAGAGATGCTTGATGGTAAACCTTACACGTTGGAGTTTCATATACTACATCGTTGTACTCTGGATTATGTCAGTAGAGTTCAATACATGCGCATTGTAGAGTATACACAATTCAACACAGTCTTCAATTGCATTGCAACTAGGTTTTGAATTAATACAAATAATCTTTTCATGACATCATCAACAACGTTTGACTAAATTTTTTAATCCTCTAATGAGTGTAGATGTACAAGAGAGTCATCATTTGTGATTTGTAGACTTTTTGGTCATCTCCAACAGTACTTTCAATGTATGTTGCAACAAAAAATTTGCGATGGTCATCCGTGATTACAATACCAGCTACACTGAAGAATGGTCTTGAACTCACTGCTACAAAAACGATACAGCAAGTGTTTATTGGAGTTAGAAAAACAATTGAAGGATGTCAACAATGTAACGATGGGAGAATGTCTCCAACAATTCAATTTACGCTGTGATGAGTATTATTAGTCTAAAACAATGAATTTTGAACATTGTGCATTTTAAAGTGCAACCAATCGCAAATGCATTGAAGCAATAGTCCATAATGCTCTTCTTCCATTTAAGCAGTTGTTGTTTTTATATCCAATTTTTTAACTATCATGATTAGATTAAGAAATAATCCGGCAAGATCAATTTTGAATATTGTTTCCTTGCGTTGTGCTCTTCATCAACTTAATCTGATCACGAAGGATATATTATCTCATGATATTATGTAGCAGGTTTTTAAAATATATTACAAATTGATTAAATTTTTTAAGTTTCTATTATTGGACAATACATATGTATTGTCCAAAGATGGATTTTGTTTCAAGACCTCGGTGAAAAGAATAACATTAGTAATAATCTGTCAAGTTTCAGCGAAATACGTTAGTATTTAGCTGTACTTGTATGTCTAAGTGGTGCATCCTAGCATAAAGGATTCCAACATTGGGTCAACAAATCAAAGCTAATCAATGAAACTTCCATCAATAAAAATATTTTTAAGCTGAAGGATGATTATCATTTTGCAATTAACAAAGAAATTTGTAAACTTATTAATTCATTGCTGATAGTATAGCTTGTCTTAAGCAAAGTTCAACTAACTTAGATCAGGTTCTTGCCAAACTCATCAAATTGTACACAATTGTGAAAGACACCGACGTTATCAAGAATTGCAGTATTATCAAACTTCTCATGATCAAGATCATTGGTAAGACAACTTCTAAAGTTGATCATCCAATTTATATTGTAGCTCTTTTTTTGACTTTTGAATATTAATTGATTTTCATCTCAAAAAAACACATACAACAACATTCAGAAAGATATTACAAATGCAAACCGAGACGGATACAATATCATTGCTAGCGAATTTGAACAATTACATCAATCAAAGGAGAATTTTCACAAACAATTCAAACAAAGATTTTGCGATGAATTTTTGACAAAATATGTTGTTGGTGCAAATGCTTTATGTGTCTTTGCAATGAAAATAATTTTTATTGCTCCTCATAATGCCGCAATGAAAAGATTGTTTTCACAGCTTTCACTATTTAAGACAAAAATTTGCAATCACATGTGGATGAAACGCATGAAGATGTTTGTCATCATTAGATCAAGTCTTAACCTACATTCAAAACCAAATTCAACTATTTTTCATCGTTAACACTAGAGTAAAAGAATACATTTAATACAGCACTTGAAGAGGATAAACAACTAAATATAATATGAACCCATGAATTGACTTTGGAAGATCTATAATTTATTTGTGAGTATGATGATGATTTTTATCAAGATTTTGATATATATTTTAATTTTGTTAGATACAAACAAGAGTCATCTCCACATTTCAATGAGCCAATAGTGGATATTCAAATAGAAATGATAGATGAGTAAGATTGGAATGCAGAGGATTTGTTATCTTGAAATGTAACCAAATGATTTGATTTAATTTTCAGAATTTTATTTTTATAGACTTACTAGAATAATACTTCGTATATACATACAGGCATGAAGCTTGTTGAAAGTCGCGATGGTCATGACTCGAGAAAATTCTTTATGACTCCTAGAACTTATTGAATCTTGCATCAAAATGTCACACATTGTCTCCACCGTAATCTACGAGGCGTCAAACATTTCTCGACTTCAACTTGTAGTTGAAAAGTTTCCGCTGTTGTGATTTCGAACTTTATCTTCTGCTTCTCACTCACCTTTCACTTCGAACTGTATACCCTTTAAACAAGAAAAGCAAAGATAATGCAAATATCCTGTGAAGTGATGATTTCATCTGATATTCCACTGTAGTCGTCTTTAACAATCACTAACGTAAATGACAAAACTGGAGCCCTGCATCGCCGGTGTTTGATTCTGGCCAGTGCTTACACCAACATGCAGTCACTAAGTCTTCCATCTAAGAATTAGTGACTGCTCTAGGATGCACATGAAATTCTTTAACATATTTTTATAGAGTCCATCACGTGGCAAGTGAAGAAGCAAAATCAAACGGGCTTTGTGCACTACCCAGCTGATTTGTGGAACTGTTTTGGAACTACTAGTCGACACACAATTGTAGAAAGCTCCCGTGATCAATTGACCCCTAACCTGCAGCAAGGTATCCACCCACGGACATCGAAAAGAAAGTGAGTGAAATCCCTCTTGATCAAGTTTCACACTACAAGATTAAGAAGAGGTCATTTCTGTATTGTATATCATTTCAAGATGACAATGTTATCAACACAGTACACGTGGAATATGTTTTATTATTACCAACACATATTCAGGATGTCTTACGGTCAGTGGTAGAGTTTATACAGTAAATAACTTCTAACCATTACCAAGTCTCATTGTCGACAACGGATGCAACTATGGTTTAGGGTCATTCTGATGTAACATACCATACATATGATGGTATCACATGTGGAAAATATCGTTGTACATCAATCTACATACCTCGCTACTTTGAATTAACCTATCCGCCTCACTTTCAAATGATCCTCAGTCTGTGACCATGTGTATAGTTTTTGATTTCATGATCGTCATGAAAATTTGAATAACATAATATGTGCATGGGGTGGAAATACTATAATCCGCTTCATACTATTACGGTTAACACAGTTTTTATGCCCCTACATCATAGTTATATTCCATACCAATTATCAAGCCTAATTGCTCTAGAGTTTGAATTTTTCATGATAAAGTAAATAAGTTCAGCGTTTTTAGCTTTTTTGATTAGACTATTTGGGACACACTTAAAGATGTTGAGCAATAAGAGTGTTGAGTGTTCAAAATGTGCGATAGAAAATTGATCAGTAAGTGAATCACAACAACAAATCACTGTGAAAAGATTATTAAGGGAAGTTGGGTTGGAAAAACATCAATACTACCGTTGGAGTATTTATACAAATTGATTACAAATTTGAATTGATACTTTTGTATCTTTTGATGTATTGGAAGGTGTTAAAAAAGTTGGATAGCTTCAATTGGAGGTTCGCTATACTTAAAGAGACTCATTTTATGTAAATAAATATCATAGACATGATTGTATCCAAAAAGAGACCCACGGAATAAAAAATGCGATGAAAAGAGTAAATGAGAGGACCACTACGAAAGTTACAAAGTTTCGTTTACTTTCCGTTTGGCACTACATGTTTTAGTACATAAACACATTGGAATTTTATTAACAAAAGGTTGATTTTGAAAATGACGACTGTAAACCTCGCAATACACATAACTCCTCGAACTCAAACTGTAAAGATTATATATCAAGTTTGAACTTTGATGCCATATTCGAAGGCATACAACACTTAGAAATGTGTGGTGCGAGGAGAGATTGACGGTGGCAGCGTTTACCAACAGTTGATCATATTTTGATATATATATATATATATATATATACTTACTGTATATCATATAAAGAGAATCTAAACGAGGTTAGATACCCGCTAAGGCAAGGGAAAAATTATGGCGTCGGTGCAAATGGAGTTCATGTAAGATTAACAAGAAAAGCAGAAAAAATAACATGCGAGGTTTTTTATTTAAATTCAAAGTTTCTGACATGTCCGCGGGTACTTAGATTCATCTGTCAATATAGTTTAGAATATCCAAATGAGAAGGAGTGAAACTCCCATATTTGTGATAACTCCTTGGCTGGGAGCTATTCACATCTGCACACATTGTACAAGAGGTTCAAGATTGATCAATTTCTCCTACGGATCTAATCACGAGTACTGAATTCTTTCTGTTGAAAAATGGTGACAGTTTAATGTACGAATTTGTAAACTAGTATTTTCGCATCTCATTTCACGCCATTTTAAATATTTTCTTACTTGTAATTAGGAACAATCGAAACAGAATAATCACTCATAGATATAAGCGTAACGTTCAATCCAAAACTCGTTCAGATCAAAATCCAAAAATCATGAACGGAAGCCTAAACCATTCCAGTTATAAATTATTTGTTAAAAAACATTTTCAAGCCCCCTATTGCCTTCCTTTTTGCGAAAAGACTCCTCAGAGGTTACTGCCACGTGGAACTTGGTTTCAGTGACGTCGGGGATGGAGACTCCCGCTCTTTATTCACTCGGTGGCAGTCTAACGCCGTCTGAAAGAGCACCGCGCGTTCCTGCGCGGTGTGAACGGGGTTCATGGTGATCGTCGTAACATGCGGCGCCCATTTTAAATTAAAATACGCGCCGCAAGCTCTTAATTTAAATTTTAAATGAAAATTTTTAATATGATTGTGCGCAGCACAGCTCTGGATTCGCGTAATGGCAACGATGGAAGCTGCAGCAGCAGCAGCAGCTCGTCGCCCGTCGCCCGCATGAGCAGGCATGACTCCACGTCCTGAAAGAGCTCCAGGCAGATTGAACTGGAATCGTTCGTGGCGACTGCGCTGCGGGAAGCCCGAAATACATTCTTTCGAAGGATTCTTTTGGAAGCCGAGAGTTCCCGCCATTTTTTCCCGATGCTTGGTCGGTGGGAAAATTGAAGATTCTCATGCGGGCCGATCGCTGAGCAGTGAAGAAGGAGGAGCATGGAGCCCGCTGGCGCTGGGGCGAGAGACGAGGAAGACTTGGTAGATGGTGGAATCGGGGATGTGGACGGTCTCGATGATGTTGGAGCGGACGAGCTGAGAAGTGATGTAGATTTGCTTCTCAGAGTATGGCAGAATGAGAAATGCGCCCCTGAGATTCTCCCGTATGAGGCGACTCTTGTGGAGCGAGTCCGAGAGCAGATTCAGCTCATGGTACTCTTTTTCCCCCCAATGTGTCTGATGCCCAAGCAGTCGTGATAGGATGCGGTCGTCTTAGATATTGGCGAGCGACATGGTCTTACGAGACATGAACTATGCTGTGACTGCTTTCACCGAATTAAGTCTACTCTGCAAAGCTTTTTCCCCTCTGGCGTTGCCTTCGATCACATGTCTCCAGTTTTTGTTCATTTTTTTAAAAATGATGAATTCTACGCTGTACGGTTCCGGTTTTGGTAACGATGCCTGATGATCACTGGAGATATGTGACTGACGACCTAGGCTGGCGTTTAGGATCGCTGAAGTTCACGCTGAATTGTCACAGCTCGCAATGTCGTTAATACGTAACGCTGCGGGATCGTACACACAATTCACATCATATACCTGCCCCTTGGGAAATGCTTATTTCATTCCCTTTTGGTCGTGCAAGGGATGATTGTGTGAAGTTCACCATCTATCTTGATAAAGCTGTGGCTTATGGACAGATATCTACACGGCCTTACATTCATGTGCTTGACTGTGCTTGACAAACTGCCCAGGAGGAAAATATAGAAGCGTTTGCGACCGAGATCAAAGACGACTTGATGCTTTCATTGTACCGTATGGATGTAAACCGTACTCTTTTTCTGCTGAGATCATATCTCCGTGCGCGCCTGCACAAGGTAAAATCCTCAACACACATTTTAAGTTGCTTTGTGGTGCAGTTTCTCTGCATTCTTTGCATGAATCCAGGCGAATTACGACAAAGGCTCCAGTACGTAATAATAAGGCACTCAAAGTAATATCAAGCAGGAAAGAACGAAAGATTTGGAGTTCATTTTAGCAAAAGAGAACCAAAGAAGTTTCCCAATTTGAACAGAAAATGCTATGTTCTAGCAAGGAGCGGAAGGAAATAAAGGAAGAGCAAATGTTGTTTGACAAGAAGAAAATCAACATCTTGGACAGCTTCAGTGATAGCAAGGTAGCATTGTTGACTGGAGTCATAACGTGGCGCTGATCACAGATTGAGAGGTTTCCTATACATATTGTCGACAATCCAGAGCTCTGGGATAGACTCTCCGAACACGAGCAGGAGTACACCAATAAGTAAGTCACTTTTTTTCCAATGTGGGTATCACGTTGCCACTAACTTCCATCTCTCTGTTGATGGAAGTTAGCACGATACATAGGCCTCTAATATTACCTTTACAAGCACAATCTCCCTGGACTTCCTGGCCCGAATCATCAGACTTTTAGCAGTACATGTACATTATCAATGCTATCAAGGTAGACTGGTTCTTATTTTTGACAGGACGGAAAACTGATTTGCAGGTATTGTGAAATCCTTGCCAAGCACTTTGAGAAAACTGTACTCATCAGATTACCCGACCAGTACGGCTCGATGCTCAAGCAAACGAGTTTGGCGAGTGAGGAGAACGACATGAGTATCCTACACTCACAAAAGAATGATTTGTTAATAGTGTTATGTACATGGCTGATATTACAACTCCATAGACACGTTTTGGAAACTGTCTCATCACTCTATATTCAGCCTCTTCACTTTATTAAAAGCGAAGAGCACTCTCTTTTGTTTAAAGAGAAAACCACTAACTTTTGTTAAAAGTCAGTGCTACTCCTGCAATATTTCGTGTATGAAGGATATACCCTTTCACTTTTATCTCTCTCTGTGCTGTTCACACCTTATCTGTTTTCAGTCTTCGAATACTCTTTGCCTTCTATTTTCCTAGATTAACAGAGAACCGTGCTGAAAACCCAAATGGATCGAAAACGTTCGTTTTTTTCTCACAGCGAAAGTGTCTGAGAGAGCTGCCTTTAATAATTGTTGCGGGAACTCTCGGCCACCAGAAAGCCTAGTACTGGTAGTAAAGCTTGGTTTGCCTTTGGTGTTTTGTTTTCCCATGTGTGAACCTTGTAACAATCAGATTGACAGTTACCCGCAGAAGTGTGATATAAAGAGTTGGATATAGTAATTTCCCTTTCATTTCGTGAATATTCGCCTTCGTCAATCATAGTCAGTATCTGGATACTCCGTAACCAAATCACCCATGTGAAACTCAAGCTCTACAGAAGTATGTTCAAATCATTGGTACAGTTTTGCCATTTTGACCACCGACTTGGAATTTTCAAAGCCACCTGTTACGAAATTATTCTTGTGAAAGCCCCCTTTCAGCTTCTGGAAGTTGGTGTGATAACACACAATGAATGTACTTTGGGCTCACGAGGTGCACTGTCCTGTACTTCTTTGCGCTCAAAACTATTCTTGTGTCCCAAACTCAGGATGGCGCTTCATTTGCTTCGTTAACTGAAGGCGTGTGTCAATAAGCACGCCTGGTATATTCAGTATGTATATTTATATTCGAAGTTACTTTTTACTGTTTACATCCGTTTGTTGATTATACCACACTGAGCCTCTCTCATTAATGACCACGTTGGTCGTTTCATACACACCTAAGTATATACCTGCGGTATGTAGCCTTCACGCCTTAAAAAGCGAAGTGCCGGATATAGTATATTCCTCTTCTTCTGCAAGATCGCCGTTCTACTATACTGGAGGGTTCATATCCAACAAAATTGCTACAATGAATGTGGCCCTTGAGCAAATCGATCATTGTAGCAAATTTCGATGGCAGTATCTGTGAGTTTCAGTGCAGAAGTTTCTAGTGAGCATCAGCAGTCGATTTTGTACCCAACCGATTGTAAGATTAGGTGATTAGAAAAATTTGTAAGTAAGCAGAAAGAGAGTTCTTTCTCAAGACGTTCTTTGGTAGTATTTGAACGCGATGTTTTCGCCATGCTTCTTACATCCGTGTTTCGTCTCGAAGATTCCTTGGACTAGGTCATGCTTGAGGTAGAAATTTACGCGTTTCTTTTGGTCTGTTTTCTGGTCCTGTGTCAGTTGTATAAATGTCCCACCAGTGAAACGAGCAAATTTTTGAAATAAAGCGTATTGACTGCTTCGACGCTTTGAGTTAGTTCCTCCACTGATGTGATCTTTCCAGACAACTTTGCGGTTGTGTGTCCTTGACGTATACATTTACAGTTACCCAACCCCAGTTGAATACGTTCGTGTTCTGCAGGAGCAGAGGAGCAATCGGTTCTTTCCAACTGGACGACAAGTGAGTCCATTAGAACTCCATTTGATATACAGTTATAGGTTCTTATGAGTAAAAAATGTCCAAACCTCTTATTTCTCTCCTTTTGCACTTGTAAAGGATTTCTGAAGCTGTTGTGTTCAGTTTCAGTCTCGCGAAACTGCAAGAATTACATTTGAAGTCTTTCTGTTCTGTTTTCTGTGCCAAAGTTTTGCTCCATACTTAGCACTTTTGAGATCATCACTGATCGTAGCATTCCTAGATAGCTGAAGTCAACGTTATCTTCTTTGAGGTTCATAGAAGCGATTAAAAATTATGTTGTTGGTCAAACCTCCTCTCTTACTAATTTATTAATCGCACAAATCACTTGCAGCTACTGTTAACCTTCTGTAGTCATGGAGACGTATCTTGGATCACAAGAAAATTCATTCACTTAGATAGAAGTGGTCGGTCTGAAGAGCCTGTGGGGCTTTCTAGAGTTGGTTTATGCCCAACATTCAGTCACATCTTAGAATGCCAAGTTCTATAATCTCAGCATTGAATCTACTTCACTCCATATTAACCAAATGTCATCTCTTTGTAAGTTCACGAAGTCGACCTACAGTGGATTGTACTCTTTAGATTAAGTAAACGTGTAGATTTAAGTGTGACCTTTTGGCATGGTTACCGCTGATGCGTGTGCTGAGTTTGTCTGTATCCTTGCTTAGACGTATTTACAACAGACTGTTTTTTTTTTTCCTTTTCTGACTTCAACCAAGAAACTTCAATTTCTTTCGCTTGTCGATGGCTGCGGTACGCCCGCGCACCGCTGCTTATGTTGATTTATACATATCAGTTTCAGCCCTTCTACCTTCTAGGCCTTTGCTCGTAGTTGCTTGGATGCTGGTAAACCAAGACAGCATGTGGAGTGTCCGCTCGATTTACTGTTTGAGCCCAAGTTGATGAAGTTGTATTTTTTGACATAATCTGTCTAATCAAAACTCGTCACAATAACACGACCATTCTTTTCAGGTCTGCTTTTACCTGTCTGTCTTAGTCTGTTGCTTGGAACTTTGTTGATGCATCAACTCTGTAGATCAAGGACCTATCATATTCCGGTTAGGACCGGCAAATAGCCATGTACATATTCAACCATACACATGTAACGTTTATTTGGAGGAACTGTGTCAAATTTCTGAAAACTCCGCCGTTTGTCGTCAACAAGTAGACGCCTGTCCTACGAAGGAAATCACCTGTAAATATCTGATTAGATTTGTGCCTTGTAAAGACACTGGTTTTTAACTCCATTAGAAGCGAGGTATTAGCGTGTATTTGACTACTGTGTTTTGCGTTGACTTAGGGGCGATGAAGCAGTCGACCTAATGACAGACGATCTGTACATATTGAGGTACAAACCTGTCAGGAAGCTTTTGGTAACAGATAAAATAGAGTTGATATAGATTGTGATTGCATATCTTGCGATCATCAGTGGGGTTTTATCAACTGTTCTTCGAATACGGCTGTCCGTGGTAAAGCTATTACCTTACAACGAGAAAGCTAGCAAGGTACAAGGAACGGCTGGAAACCGTTCACTGCCTCTCGGGTGGAATCTGCCAGCATTTCTGAAAAGTGTTCATGGACGCTTGGCCCTTACCAGTGGTTTGCTTTTGTGGTTATAGTAGAGTTTCGTTAGACTGTGCAAGCTATTCGACTGATGAGTGTAATGGGTATTCTAAGCAGTTATATAAACCGGTGGTTGTATACGAATAATTCAGTGAGCATAAATGCAACACCTGGAATGGTCATGCCGTGTGCTGTATATGACTTAGCGCACTTAGAAATTCAAAGTTCCAGGCGAGTCATCTTCGCACTAAAGAAGAAAGTGCGTTGTGAAATAAAGTCTCGTCAGAGTTTATTCAAATTTTTTGGCATTCAGTTTTATCTCTGCCTGGCCTCGGTCCGCAGCACTATGTGGTGCTGCACGAGTTCGTGGGTATGATCAACGCAATTAGGAATTGTACGACCAATGTCTGGGTATCCGGGTTTCTTTTGTCGGCTTGTGTTTTTCAAGGTTTACGAACTCCCAGCTGGTGGAGAAAACTGCATGAAGTCAAAGGTCCGTGTTTGATCGTTCAGTCGCAGGTTCCGTTACCTCCTGTTGTATATTTAGCCTTGAGCTGGCAGGCGTAGGCCAGTAATTGCCCCAGGCTGCGCTGCATTTTATTCAGCTCTACACCGTTGACTTGAGAGAAGGTTTAACGGGGAAATACCATTTTCCCTGACGTAGACTTTGATTTTCCGCTGTCGTACTCTTGAAACGGAAGAAGCTTCATGAAAGAAGTGCCCTGGATAGACACCGTTGTCGTTGGGTAGCGGGAACTGCAACCGTGGGTCATCTCTCTCACTTGAGTGCTGAACAGTTCGTAGAAAATGTTGGATGAATATTGATTATCAATCTTACTTTCTCTTGACTTTACTTTGGCATTTATAAATATTCGGGACCGCAGCTGCAACTCTTGCTGTGGTCCCCATGTGCGGTTGAATTCGGTAGTAGACATTTCCACACTCGGTTCCCGTATAGGGGGTTATTAACGCAGCTCTGATAGTGGTTATAGCTGGCCGGAGCCTTGAACGGTGGGAGTTGACCTTCTGCGAGAACCTGAGCCTGGATCACCAGGTTCTGTTACCCGAGATGAGCCTCGGGATTTTTCCAGCTTAGAACTTCGAGATTCATGACGGGTGAAAAGCAAGCCAGCTGAGGTTGCGCTCAGCTCTCCTCGCTCCCGCTCCGGAGGGCAAGTCATCGAGATCATTGACCACGTTGTGCCCGGTGCGGTGCTGGGCAGGGCAGGGCAGTCCCGGAAGCGAGACTGGATGATGACAGGCAATCCGGATCCACGAAGGGCTCAAGGACCCGAATGGCTCCAACAATGCGCTTTGCCGGATTGACATGCCACCGCCCAGGATGCGGCCAAGATGATTGGCTTTTTGCATGGCTCGGGTCCAGAATCCAAACTGGGCTGGGGAGGGCGCATGATGGCCGACGTCCTGAGCCTTATTAGCAATCACCAGAGCCTGTCAGGGTTTGCTTCACTTGATTCGGATTGTCTAAGTCGGAACTTACTTACTTGCATGCATGATGGGTCGAGTCCAGGGCAGATTTGGCACCCCAAAATATCAAGAGCGACGAATTACCGGTGGAGACATATCAGAAGCGAGCACGATGGTGACGAGAACTGGTTTACACCGATGTAGGGCCCTAATGAGAGGATAAGCTCAGGCGAGGAGTGTGGCGCAAATGGTTAAGAGAAAAAAAGGCCGCCTAGCTCGGAAAGGCAAGGGAGCCCGAGTCCCGACTCGATGTGGTCTGGGCATGATCGGCGCACTTCGCATCTTCTGCTCGTATAGAAAAGTAGTATCGAAAAGTAGCGCAGCGAAAGTACAGTTTGACTTGGTCTTTGACTGGCTAATCGTGGACAGGAGTGGCCTACTGTGACTATGTATTTCGGGCGTGTTTGGAGGAGCAGCCAGCCCCGAATCCAGCCATGCCTTCGGTGGCCCTCCAAACGCTGAGAGAGCGGAACTAACGAAGGAAGGAAAGGAAAGGAAAGGAAAGCAGATGACTGAACCGCAATCAAATGTGAGTGTGAGTGTGTGTATGTGTGCCTTGTGTTCTCTCTCGAACTCAACGCAGCTCGAGAAAAAAAAATTAAAGCGACCATCAAGGGATTCTCCTTCCGCCTATCTTTCTCCCACATGACTTTCCTCCTTCCCTTCCTTCCCTCCATGTTTATTCTGGAAACGGAGGTGAAACCGTGACTCGACAAGCCGGATTTTACCGTGTCTGGACTATATCAAATTCTTTTCGTGAAGGGCCCTCGATGATGTTGTGACTAATTCTAACAAGGAATGAGCCAGAGAGCATCAATTGCTTACCCCTCCCAGTAGAACGCGCCTTCAAGGGATAGCACCGAACCTCCGACGAATGAATCGATAGAGTTCGATCGCCGAGTAATTAGTTGCCTCATGTTCTCGAGAATCCAAGGATGGCTCTTTGCAGCGTCCACTAATTTAGCAGCAAGGACTTTCGATCGCGCTGCCAAACAGAACCTACCAGGAAAGTACCGAAAGCAAGTATTTACAATACAATCTTGGCGTTATTACATTTTATTTTATATTTAAGCTTCGTTCACCAAATGAACGTTTATATTTATTCCAATTGAGTTTTGGAAGGTTTAGTACATGTCTACAGAGAAAAGTGCTCAGTCAGGCCGCAGGCCTTTTCAACTAAGACCAAAAGCAAAAACCCATTTGGTGCTAAAGATAATTGGTGTGAGTCTTGGTTTGAGATGCTTGTTTGAGATGAGATGTTTGATCCATGCACTTACTATTACACTCATAAAATTATGATTTGATTGGAAGATATACTTTCATGTATCATGAATTTAGATATCAAACCTCTGATTTGATAATTTTCCGATAAAGAATTTAATTATCCATGATCTGACCATATACAACGTGTTTTTTAATGTAGGAATTCTTAAAACCAGCACCCGAAAAAATGAAAAAATACAATATCAACACTATAGTAAGACTATCGTTCCAAGCAGTTGGTGGTCACCCACATTTGCAAGAGGATATATATTGGTAAACTTTGATGTAGTGCGAATGGAGTGACCATAATTATAGATGGTATGGTACATACAATGACACGGTTCATTAGTTTTTAAATTTTATCGAGTTACATAGAATTAAGGACTCGAAGTTGAGGATGTTTGTAAGAGAATATAAACTCTTTTTTAAATGGGTATTATTCTTTCTACCTCATTTCTAAACCTGTATTATGATAGTGTTTTCATTGTTTTGAAAAAAACATTGGCTCGTGGTTACCGTAAGGAAAGTGACCAGAAAAATTACAATCTTAGATAAATTACATATTCTTTAGGTTAATGCATATCATATTTGAAGGAACATGTTTCCATTTTTCTACATAAAATACTACGTAAATAAATTTTTAAATATCGACTACGTTATGAAATGTTCATGATATTTGGATCTTTTGATGTATTAACATATTTCCCGTTGTTCTGCTATTGTTAACTAGTTTGGTTTCGTAATATACTTTTTTGCTATACTACTAGGTCCCCGAATGACTAGCAAATGCCTCATCCATTATTCACACTAGGGTGGTGCTCTACATGACAGTCTTCCATGCTTTTGAAATCAATGATCTTGGCATCTATTTGTTACTCATTCCTTCTTTCAGGGAGAGTTGAGCTTACTCACGAATGTGGTTTTAATGTTAGGCTCCCACACTCAATCCTAAGATCAACGTTGCATCCAATGTCTTCTTTAATTTCATGAGCTTGAAGAATACATTCACTTCTTCAGGAAACAAAAACTCTCAACTAAGACTACGCGTATCACCCGTTTTTGGCTGAAAATGTCTATGTCCGATGGATAATACTAACTGTGTTCGTAGTCCATCTCTACCAGTACACATGTTGGTGCTGGGGAGTCTATTATGACTCTATCTCTTACAGTCAACGACCTTCAACGAATCCAAGGTCAGAGCTTGGTCGATTTGGCCATAGAGGAATCTAGTTCTGTTTAGACAAAGTTTAGGTCATGTAGTCTTATGCACGACATTTCGTAGGCAATGTCTAAGCAGCTCTATTTGCTACTCTAAAGGTCTTGAAATATATATACATATACAAAAACAATACATATATACGGAGGTGACCCCCTTGTAGCTTCGAGCTTGCTACTACTTGAACCTTGTCGTTCGAGCTTTTGAAGCAAAGAACTCTAGATCGTTTGACACACCTCTAGGAACATTTTATTTTGGGATTTATTTATGCCTAAACTGAATGACTGTGTAGAAAAAGTACTTGGCCCAGGAAACACAAGCGAATAGTTGTCACAGAGACTGATAGATAGTTCTCACCAAATCCACGTTTTCTAGCTAGTGTTCAATTACGAACGAGTCAAGGCTGTCTAAAGTATGGTAGCAAATCCGTCGCCATAGTGCCACCTCATGGCCCGAATAATCTGTCCCGTGAGGGGCTGGATCGGATACTTCCTGAACTACGCGTAGCGTAACGTAACTTCACATTCAGCGCACAACCATCGAAGGTTCCAGGTCCTGAATATCGCCGCTTCACATTTTCCAGCATGCGACACTGGATTCTGTGTACGGTGCTGCATCGGATGGGATGCGCATGTGAAATTTGTCTCCCAAAAGAGCATCGAGCTTGAGAAGACGCGAAAGTGAGCCGCAATCCTTCTCATTCTTCTTATTTCTCCACCCTCGTACCGGTGGGAACTAGACAATCTCTTCCTCTTCCAGGTCTTGTGATTTCAGGCCACGGAGAGCTCACGAAGTGAAATTGTAAACAAGCAATTGACAATTGGGTGTAAAGTGTATAGAAGTATTTGGGGGTGGGGGGTATAACTAAGATATGATAAGAGCGAGTTTTTGACTCTTGTCTTGATCATGTTGACACCTGTGATTGCTTGTAACTGATTGAGGAACAGAAGAGAAGAGGGGAGGAGAGGAGAAGACAG
Organism: Marchantia polymorpha subsp. ruderalis; assembly: GCA_037833965.1. NCBI lineage: Eukaryota > Viridiplantae > Streptophyta > Marchantiopsida > Marchantiales > Marchantiaceae > Marchantia > Marchantia polymorpha. Next base: position 1,161,152 of record AP031351.1, read on the forward strand.
AGCAAAACAAACAAACGAACAGAAATGTTTAGAAATGTTATTTATGTATGTACGTACGTCTGAAGGCAAGGGAAGGGAAAGGCTGACTGACACCCATGGTCAAAGGCATGAGCCAGAATCTATTGACCGATTACGGTTGTGACGAGTTGCATAGCACTACGACTACTACTACTACCAGTACTACTCGTGTCTCTAAAAGCCACCGCTCGAAATAATCGGATCTGAAAGCAGCACCAGGAAAGTCAAGGGAATGATGAAATCTCGCAGTTAGGTACGACACGGTACATGCTAAGGGAAGAGACAAAGGAAGGGATTCCCAGAAATGGAAGGACCGAGGGCTTGCTTGCTGGCTGCACTGACGGACATATTCGAGTCTCGACAGAGTATGAGGCCACACGAACCGTGCGCTCTTCTTTTTTCTAGCGCTCTTCTTGCAAGAGCATAGAATATATTGAAATTAATACTCGCTTGCTACTGCATGTTTCCATTGAGCTTCTCTCTCTCTCTCTCTCTCTCTCACATACTTCCCAGTTGTAAATACTGCGGTTTGTCGTTCCTCTCTGTAGCATCGCTTGTAATCTGACACTCCTCGACCTGGAAATGCACACCATTTAAAAGTCGATTAAGGATGATATGAAGCTGTAGAGTACGTTTACAAGTAGTCCAGGCTCAACTTCAACGCAATTCACTATACAAACTGAAGTAAATCAATGTTAACAACTCATCCTTCTCGTTCTCTTATCTCACATTCAAGAAGCGTGTAGAACTTGGAGCCAGTCAGAACTAAATCTTCAAGAATATAAAATCCGCTCACCGAAGCCATTAGGAGAAGACTATCGTCATCAGTGATCTCACTTTAGAACTCGTGACAGCAGCCCACAGCTGATTTCATTTCTTTCAAAGCATCACCTCCTTCTCGTCTGAACGGCCCTTATTGCACTGGTCGGTCGCTGGCATTTATCGCTCGTTTTGTTCGATTTGGCGGTTTGGTAATTCGTCGATAAAAGTCAAGGTCACTAACATTTCACATGTATAGCAGTGAAATTTAGTAAAACTTATTGCATAAAATACACTATCGTACAGTAAAGTTTAGACAAAGCGATGAAAGTGGAAAAGGATGCGCACTGATCCCGTTAGATTTGAAGCTCTCTCCCTCCCTCCCTCCTCGTCCAGATTGAAAAAAAAATTCAGTTTATGACGCCTCTCTAGTGCTTATCAGTAGCATGACACTTATCAAAGATGGCCCAAAGTCTTATTCTTCGTCGTCACGTACTGACGTATGCTAGTAGATAAGAAACAAAAGTCTGAGCTCGTGATTCTCTACACCGAAAAGAATCTGAATACTTAAAGAGACACAGATCCATGATAACACCAAGAGGGAGGAGAACACCAGGATACGATTATCTTAAATTGCATTTGGTATCACTTCAACTTCTGGGATCACATCATATCATAACATAGAATAGCATAACTTAGCAGCGCAGAGCGAAACATATGAGCTGCTGGAATGGGATGCATTGAAAACGGTAAACAAAGGGTTCATTTCATTGCTCGAAATGACGTTTGGAGGGGCTTTACACTCTCACGTTTTTCTGTGTTAATCCTTGCAAACTTGGCATGACATGTCGTCGAACTGAATTTGGGGCAAAACTACATTTGGAGCAACTTAATTAAAGATCAAGAGAGCACGACTCACGTCCAGATCAGAGAAGCTAGCCAAAGTATGAACGAATGAAGGATGGATGGATGATCAGGCAATATGAGAATACGATTTCTTCGAGCTTTTGGCCAATGCTCGTTGCACACGACGGCTCGGCTAGCGGGACATACATGCATGCTGCGACAGAAATCATTCTCCAAGGGATAGTAAAAGAAGGGAAGGTGTAAAGTAGATTTAGGCTCATCTTGCTTGCATAATTATTATTGGGTTGTTGGAGTTCGTGGCACCACAAGAGTCGGTGAGCTTATTCGTATTGTGAAATGATACAGGCATGGACGCATACAAAGGTCTGGAAAAATTAATCCGAGAACATTTCCGAAAATGGCCGAACGGATAAAATCCCAGGGACTGCATCGTGGAGACTTGCGACCGAGACGTAAGCAATCTTGTGTTTTCGTCGGGAGTCAGACGATGGTGTGTCCGGCTCTTGGTGCATGTTGCGCACCCTTTTGCACCCTTGTGCTCGATATGGTCTCACGATTATTTTATGGCAATATATAATTCTGAGCAGATGTATGTGTGCAGAATCCCTCCGGATAGCCCATGATATCAGAGCCGACTTTCCACTGTAGTTATTTTGGTGCATACCGTTGTCGGATTATGACATCTGAGAGGATGTATCATTCCTTCATGCTGCAGCCTCAAGCAAGCAAGGAAGCAATCTGACTTCGATCAATAATTTCGTTCGCCGAGGTTGTCAGAACCAGAGGCCAGATTGCTCTTTGCCTGGAGTCCTGGACTCTGCTACGATGGTGATGCCCGAGGCCCTGCCCCTTGGTCGTTACTTGCGTTAACTGCAACTGCAACGGGAAAGCTATTGCTCCTGCTCAATTATCCGTCCAGTTGCTGGCTGGGGTGACCGAATTCACCGGGGCCAACAAAACCTTCACCACCCTTGGTTCCAAAGAATGATCAGAGTGGAAGAAGACCATTAAAGAGAGCAAGTCAAGTCAAGTCAAGCCAAGCCGAGCCTAGTAGTGACAGGTTTTACTCATCAACATGTAGGAACAAGATTGATCTTTGATTCTCACATAACACCAGGTTGAACTGGCCAATCAGTTGGCGCAATAATCCAAGGTAACATGTATCCTCGAGGTGAGGTGAGCTACGTTCGGGGTATGAGACAACGCCAAGGCATAGCAAGCCAAGGGCTTGTCAAAGAATTCTGCTGATGGATGGTCAAGTCCAAAGGATGAATGTTGAAAGCGTGAGAAGTAAGACAAGCATTGTTAAAAAGACAGCAAGATTTGAAAACTACTTTGTGTGCGCGTTCGTGTATTCTTGCTTGCACTAATTTGTTTTTTACGTCTTTTCTTTGCATCGGATCCATTCCCCTTTTCGTCCCTTGCCTTCGGCCCCTTCACTTCGTTCGTTCGTTCCTTCCTTCCTTTCTATGTCGTTGTTGGATGATGATGATGATGATGATTCCTCGACTGTACCGCTTTGACCCGACCCTCGAACGATGTGGAGGGATTCTTAAACGCATACTATGCTATGCTATGGTTGCCAACGCCTGCTTGGACCACTATGGAATTACTCCTTCTCCTGCTGGTTTTGGACCTGAGGTTGGTGTGTTATTCGTCTTCTGGTAGACTATGTTCCATGGAAGAAGAGGATTGTTGATGTAGCAAGCTGCTCTGTCTTCTTGTCTGCTTGTTAGGTTGGGTGGAATGGCCTTTCCCAAACACCAACGACCGAAGGCAGCTCTGGTGATCTCACTCGAGATCTCACGCTGCTCACAACCAGCGTGAGATGTTGTGCTGGTTCACATGGGGAATACGATGAGCATGTGATGTCGACTCGTGGTTAGTGGTGAGAGCGTGAGAACGAGTGTCAACAGAGGGAAAGAGACTTAAGTTAGGATAGGCAGATATGGGAACGACCTCTCAGGGACGGGATGATGCTGTATTATTGATAGTTGGTTCGACTGGTTGATTGTTCGAACGTTTGTTTGTTTGCAGATGGGGAATCCGACGAGCACATGCAATCATGTAAATTTAGGTGACGATTCGGAAATTCTTTTCGATTATTCATGGGCAGGGAATCACTGAGGTGTTTTTTTAGATTCAGATTCGTTTAGTCATCTGCTACCGAGGAAGGGCTTATGCAGATGGAGATTGTAGACGAAGACATATGCTGGAAAACTAGAGGCAAGCGGATGTAGCAGCAGCAGCTTGCAGGAGCAGGAGGCATGAGCAGGACGAGGACTCCACTTACTCCAGGGTGCCAGGGTCTAAATTAGAAAAAGTGTCAGTCGGGAGCTCCTAAAGGCCTGTGAGGCGCTAAATGTCTATAGAACTTAGCTTTTTAATCAGGCTTTGGAGTGGAGTCGCCAAACGGGATGCGGAAACTAGTGTGTTGTTCCAGAGCTAGAATGGGACTGGTGCTAGCAGCGAATCCAACCAGTTGGATTAGCAGCCTTCCACTAGAATTTGGAGGTGCGGCAAGACCCGTATGCGGAAACCAGTTCGCCTGAAGGACTCGCAGTACGGTGTCGACACTACTGTAACCCAGCTCCCCGTCCTCGTGCGCTTGGCTTTTGGTTACATCCAGTTGTTCTTCTTCCTTCATCTGGCCATGATCACAGTGGCCGAACCTCTCTCTGCTCCCGTCAGTCGGAGCCGAGTTTGCGTCTGTCGATCGGAGGTGAGGTGATGCAGAAAATCAACTTTTTGCTCTGACAGAGGTGGCAACTGGTAATAGCCAGACAGTTGTTCTTCTCTTGACGGATTCCTTCCTCATGTGAACAGGATGGCCCCCCCTCCCTCCCTCCCTGGGTTCCCTCCCTGCACTGCACTGCACGGGGGGAACCATGAAAACCATGGAAGATTCCCATTAAATAGCTCCAGGAGACACGTATGTCTGGGATGGAATAGAATCACCCCCTAAACCTTTTACTTTAGGCCTTTAGACTTTTGCCATTTCCCCATTTCCTGCCGCCGCAGGACCCTGTAGTTCCTCCTCCTCTAGGCTCTTCTACCTCTACGTCCTCTGCTTTCCTCCTCCTCCTCCTCTTCTTCTTCTCCTTCCGCTATAACCACCATCACCACAGGCACCACGGCAGCAGCAGCAGTAGTTCTGAAACTTCTGTTCCCGCTTCACAGTCATTCATTCCTTTGTGGTCCGGAAGCTGTCCAGCTCCCTCGGTCTGCTTACTTCACCACCGAGCGATCGAGTGATCGGTCGGTACAGTACGAACCCCTCGGCTCGAGAAGCAATCTCAGCCCAGAGCAGAGAATTATCCATATTAAGACTGACTGTGCTGTGCGAGAGACTTTTCCTGATTTGACAGGATTGAAGCAACAGTGTGCAGATTTCCACACGCGGCCAGGCATTGCAGGACTGTTGGTAGCCGCTGTAGCTGCTATGTTGGGTTTTGCAAAAAAAGGAGTATCTATGTCATGCTCACCTTGTGGTAAGGTGGGCAGGCAGCAGGCGGGCACGCAGGCGAGCAGGCAGGCGAGAAAGCCATTGCCTTCACTTTGTTACCTCCTAACCTGCACCACCTCAGCCCATAATTTCAATTTCCTTTTGCTTGAGGTTGAAATGAACATTCACAATCACACCCCCGCCTCCCATTCCGTTCATTTCTCTGGCATCCCATCCCATCCCGTCTTTCCCTGCCCTTCCTTTCCCTTCCCTCGCGTTCCGTGTCCTTCCATATACTCTGGAGGAGAAGAGCTTTCCTTGCCAAAGATTAGGCAGATCGAATAAATTTCGCCAGATTCTTCTGTGCAGCTTCCAGGAAACATTGGCCTAAAATAAGCTGGCATTAGGCCTAGATTCCTAGAGTTTCTCCTCCACAAGAGGGCGAGAACAAAACCTCCTCGTCCTCAGGCCCCTCCCAACATAGAAAGATTCCTCTCTCCCTCCCTCCTCGAGGACGGACCTTCTCCTTCTCCTTCTCGTTAATCATTCGTTTCCCCTCCCTAGGACAACCAGCCATAACTGTACATTCTGGCTCGTACATACGCCACTGTTACATCTGCCCTCCACCGCCCCTCCCCTTGCCTCACGAAATGTACATCTTCTCCGAAGTGAACTTTCCAATCAAGCCCACCTCGCCCGGTGAGCCTCGAAATCCCTTCTTCAGCTGCTCGGTCCTTCCGGTCACATGCTCCGCCAACACAACGATCTGTATGCCAGACGGTGCAACTATGGTAGAGTATTCTACAGGGCCAGCCACCAGACCTTCGCAAATCCCGAACAGAAATAAATAAATCACTCAAGTCGTGTACTGTTGGCGGATTCTCTAAACGGAGGCTCTCATATTCCTGTCGTTTGTCTTGAGCCCAATGGCTGGCTATCCCATCTCCACCCCCCCTCGCTTGTCCACGAAATGCACAGCCACATCTTTCAGTTCATTTTACTTACGGTCTGGACTCCAGACAGAGTCGGATGCTGCGTCCAAACACGATACATGCGCCGTTCCATAGCCAACGTAGGAGATGAGCGAGGAAGGTCGAGAGCATAAGCTTCTCTCTGCTCTCAAGCCAGCCAGCCAGCCTCGTCTGTCTTCTCCCAAAAATTCAGTCCAGTTTTCAAGTCGCTGCATAGATAGACCTCTTCCCGGCATCTGCCATCACTATCAAATCTATCTGCTCCCTGCTCCCGACGGTGGCACGCATTGGGAACGAGAAAGGAGGTGTCGTAAGTAAAAATTCAGCCCAGCTCGGTGAATCCAGGCAGAAGGGAGGAGGAGGACGAAGGAAGGAAGATGACGATGAGGAGCAGGAGGAGGAGGGGATTTTACTTACAGCGCAGGACTGGACAAAGGAGGACACAGCACAGCACAGCAAATTGGCGGAGGCATGGGCATGGGCATGGACAATGGCATCGAGGAGAGGAGAGAAAACGAGGGGAGGGGGAGGCGGGGGGTAAACTAAAATTCCTTGCTGTGGTCGACAAGGGATTCCCAGGTACAGGGCAAAGAGCATTGGCCGACGAGAGAAGAAGGCGCAGCTGAGCTGATCTGAGCTGAGAGCTGAGCAGAGGTGAGGCGATCGGCGATCGGATATCCGACCGGCGGGCGGGCGGAGGGAGGGAGGGAGGGAGGGAGGGCGGAGGTGACGTGGCGCAATCATAAGTGGGACGTGTCTGCCCGGCAGGGATCTCGCAGCGCTTTGTGTCAGAATGGTCCCCTTCCGTAGGCGCCCATCGTGATGCGTAGCCCCCCGGGCCGCCTTCAATGGCTCCCAGATTCTCGTTGTCGTCGAGAATGGGCTTTTCAACGCCCTGCTTTATTTAGGGGACCTGTGCCACCCGCAGATTCCCCAATTATTTTGCCCCTCCGCCCTTCATCTACTTCTCCAATTTTGGCGCCTTGGAATCTCGACACATTTGGAGGTGCTCGCTCGCTCGCTTGCTTGCTAAAGTGGGTCCGGACAGCCTCCGCGAATTCCTCACCGGCAAAGGTCACCGGCGCTTCCCCCCGACGTCAACGGCCTCCTTTCGCTCGCCCCCTTCCCTCCTTCCTGTCTTACGGCCGCAGCTCTTCGCCTTCCGTCCTTCTCTCGCTGGATTTCCTCCTTCTCTCCTCCGCCGCTCCGGTCTGCCTCACCGCTCGCTCCGGTCGCTAGTCTGTCACTGGACTGCTCGGTGCTACTCTGCCCAGAAATTTGGACCCAGCATGCAGGTTGCGAGATTTTTCCCAGCTCATAGCCAGGTCCTGACAACTGCAAAATCTGCCAGAGAGTTGAGATTATTATTATTCTTCAATTCACCTTTTGCTATCGTATTTGCTTCTCTCATTTGGAAGAGAAAGACCTAAATTCAGAATCCTCCAGTTCTTAAGCAATGCCTCAGAAGCTTTACCAACAAACCAAACATAACGATTCATCTCTGTGCACAATGTACACGGAGATGATAACAATGTACACTGTACATTGTTATCATCCGGTGAACTCAAAGATTAGTCCTGCAGCATATTATTATACGCTCTTACTTTTTGATTCATAAACATATCAAGATTGGTGTCGAAAGTTTCATGATTCTTTACAATGGATAAACAAATTTATAAAGAAGGTAAGTTCGATTTAGACATTGGTTTGAATCATGTAAATTTCTTCTGTAAATAAAATTTTTTATTTATTTTATTACAAACGTGAATATTTCTCTAAATTTGATTATAAAGAATTTCTTATTTTATTTTTTCTCATGTAATTTAAAAAGTAAAATTTAATCATCTTTATAAATATCATATTCATACATATGGTTTATATTTTTTTTCTTTAAGTTTATAAAAATATTAATGCTTGCAAAATCTAATTTTGCAATACTGTGCAATACTTAATGAAGATGAAATATTTGAAATCAATTGAATGAATTTCACACTCAAACACTCACACTCAGAGGACCAATTTAGATTTGATGAAGCATTATATGCTTCTAAATTCTGAATGGTATACTTTATGGAGATCGAAAGTTCAATTTTTATTATAGCTTTTATATAGATTTTAAAACAACTTAGATTCATCCATTCTAGCATTTTTTAACTGTAATAATTATGTTAAAAAAATAAAAAAAAATTATAATTCAAGAAGCACAATCCAAATGATTATTTATCAGTAAAAAATAATTAATTTTTTCCCAAAAAAATTGAATATTAATTTGTCATAATATTTTGAATTTTTTATATTTGAAGTTCACAATTTATGGGGGTAGCTAGTTATACCTCACTTAGGATTAATTAGCCCTCGCTCTACTAAACGCTGATCACTCAATGGTGGTTCGGGTTATAGGTTTAGTGGGATGAGTAATAAACTTTGGGGGTTTTACTTCTTGATTGAAATTGCAGAAAACTGCAGGATTTTGCGTTTTATCAGCACGCGCTAAGTATTATAAAAACAAAATGCCACCAACCGGGAGACATAGACAGAGTACAAACAGTTTAGACATCATACCAGGTACCTAAGTCCATCCTTGCAGGATAGCAAAAAAGCACCGATGGCCGCGCAAACGCCAAACAGTGAACATAGTATTACAAAAATGTGCCATGCTCATGTCCACAACCTGTCTCAGCGTGACTTCGAGATTGTTAAGACTGTAATTCAATCTTGGTTTGTCCCTCTCAATCTTGGTTTGTCCCTCTCAGTTGGAAGTGTTATGTTGTATCCAATCCATTTGCTGCTCCCGTCGTGTGGAGGGCTTTCGAACATCCCGTTGGTACAGCCAATTTTTCAAGTTTTTTCTTTAGCCACCGTTCTAACCTTGTGTGCACTGCACTACCTAGCGCATGCTATAACAATATTGTTGTTCTAAGCATATGTGTGGGAGTAGCAGCATCTGTACTTTCTTTCCATATGGCTATTGCTTTGTCTATAGTATTTCTAACCCTAGCATGAAGATTGACTAGCACTATTTCTTGCTCATACAGAAAATGATTCCTACTGAGCCATAGATGTCTGCATACCTCTATAGTTAACATCCATTGAGCTGTAACATGAGTACTGTGTTGGTTTTGCACGCTAAGTTTGAAGGAAATGTAACACTGATGTAGCCGTCTTGAAGATGTTTTCTCGTGCTGGGATACACCACCTTAGTTGTGCTACTGCCTACCAGACCTTTTGAGCAAAGGGACAATCAAAGAAGATGTGTTGAGCCGTCTCAGATGAGGTGCATCCTCTTGGGCATCATCCGTTTCCATGTCTGATTTTATGCGCTCGAACGTTGGTGTAGAAACTTTGCTGGATGATCCTTCACGCAAAAGTTTTCAATCTCTTTACATTGTGGCTTTTCTAGAGGTGCTGAAAGAACGTAATCCTCTCTTCCTCGATCTTGAAGATGCCCCATTTGTGGTTGAGAAGTTCAGCTGTTGGCATGTTAGTTGACTTTCCTCTATACCACTCTTTTGCTGCTACTATGAAGCTACCTGCTACGGGTATTCCCCTTAGACGCCATCCATCACTTGATTTGAGTGTGCAGCTGCTTGGGCCCTTGGACGTGAAAAATCTGCGCAGAAAGAGGAGGAGAGGATGGGGGTTTTGACCGTGTGTTTTCTGTTCGTCTTGGATGTATGCAACTCTAAGTAACTTCTTCTTTTTCCATGCTTCTGCTACTTAGGTGATATTGAGTTTTCTCAATTCTGCCATCACCAACTTCGTGACTGTTGATGCTTACTTATGTTGTCGCAAAATCAAGTTGACTACATTCTTGAAAGTGAGGATGTCTCAGATGAAGATGTCTTGTGGATCCCAAAACAAATCTTTCCGTATTTGATGGGGGTTTCACTTCCTTCTACTCTTCTATAAAGATAGCTTTGTGGCAAGAGCCACGTCAATCCATGCCTGCTAGCTCCGCTATGAATGTTGTCTCATAGGATGGATGGAGTTTGTCGCTCTCAGACTCTCTCGTCTGATCGTCATCAATGGTATGGGCAGCGCACCATGGCCGGCACATAGAGAAAGAGGAAGAAGGGAGTGGGGTCGTCCACAACTCTTGTACCTCTTTTCCTGAAAGAGGTACAAGAGATCACCCGGAAGAGATCGCTGACTCCTGGCCTGCTTGACAAACATAGCCGCTCGGCACGTGGCGGTCATTGTTGATGCAATCGACCTTCCTTGGGCCCGGACCTTCCAAAAGCACGTGAGGGGCGAGCAGATCCACGACCCACAAGACGTCAATCGAAGCCTCGGGGTACCGTGTCGCCGTCAATGATTGGACGTGGCAGGTATGGGTTTGACGTGGCTCTCGCCACAGAGTCATCTTTGACACAGATCGGAAAGAAGTAAAACCCACGAAGTTTATTTCTCATCTCACAAAACTTATAACCATGCGCCATCAACGAGTGATCATCATACAGTAGGGCTAATTAGCCTTAAGTGAGGAATAACTAGCACCCCTTAATTTTGTCATATTTAGAAAAAAATGTATAATTAAGAACATAAACAAGGATTATAACAATGTTTAATTATAAAAAACAAGATTTAAAAAAAATCAATTACACTTAGATGAATCAATTTCAAGATGATATTCTTGTCAATTTGCTATTAGCAATAATTGGAGAATCACATGTGACAACAATAACAACACAACATAGCAAGAATAATGTGATTCACTTTGGAGTGTTACGTTATGAGAGTAACTTTTTTTAGTGGTATGTCAAAAAGCACTATACAATGAAAACATCTTAGATTAATTTAGATCTCGTTCAGACGAACATCCTAGTAAAAAATAGCTAGGACACAAAATTACTCCTTAATTTAAGTTAACCTCAACACTTGCTACAAAATTTTTCAATGAACCATTTATTTTGATTTTATCAGAATATTGACAAAAGGTTTAATTTTGTGATGATTTTAACATCTTCTATATGTTTTTTTTGCTTGTGCTTTTTTTTAAGACAAATATAATTCACTACTCTCATGAACAATCTTTTGAATTGATTCAATATAATAATATATCAATGTAAATCATAGTATAGAGAATTATTTAACTTTTTAAGTCACTACACTTGAATTACCTGATTGTCCTTTTGCAATCGCTTCTAATTAAATAATTGTGTGGTGGTTTGTTGTATGTGCTTTCTTTTGTTACCTTGTCTATGCTTTTTATGTGTATGCTACAAAACATAACGCTAGATGAACATGAGGTTGTAACATACCAGAATGATTGCTTTTAGTAGGTTTGACACATGAATTATTGACAATAACATCCATTGCATAGCCGAACGCTTTTATAGTTTGTGAATCTGATTGCATTTCAAGTAGATTTGTTTCACACTAAGAACTACTTCAAAAGGTCATATTTTTGTCTCTTTCTCACATTTGTATTTGATATGAACTTTTTCACGTTTGTATATACCAGCACACATACCTAGTAGAAGATAATTTGAAAAAGAAATTATTTTTTCACCATTTCAAAAGCTTAATATCCTTTACTAATTTGAAAAAAGTATTATAAGAGTATCCACCAGTAGCTACAGCTGCTACGGCCTGGACCTTGATCAATTTACATAACTCACCAAGATCTTTTTTCCTATCCCCATCATTTGCGCAAAAGCTTGTTTTATATCATTTTGCTCCACTTGATCGTCATGCCCTCTAATTACTTCCATAACCACCTTGAGTTCATACACAAGATATATAAGATGTATTGTGTTTGTTTTATTTTAACTAAATAAAAATTAGTTTGATTCCTGCCTGAACTAACCATTCTTGATGAGTCAAGTCAAGTTAAATTAGACAATTTAGATGACTGCCTCCTACAAGCATGCCTAGTTATATCTGATTGCAACTCTAAAAACCTTCCTTTAAAGTGAAATCAATTGAAAGATATATTTCTGATAAATTCTTTCAATTTATATACAATAAAATGATAAATCATTAATTATACTAACGAATATGATAAATATTAAATCTAGAAAAATAATTTAAAGTTTTACTTTTTTAATAGTGTGTTCAAATGAAGATGTTTATGTTTTCTGTCTATGATAAATTATCTTAAATACTTGTTTTTTGTAAATAGTTCTTAATCCTAACTCTAAATATTTAAATAATATAAAGAATAAAAAAATTATAGAAAATTCACAAAATAAACAAAAAATCTCAAAATATAAATTTTACAGTAAAAGTCAAACACAAGTTATTTACAAAAAACTGAATACCAAATTTAAATTATTCTTAGACTTTTCATGAAAATGAATTCAATCTTTCACACTTCAAATTTCAAGTTAAGATCTGTAGTATAACTAATTACTTTTTAAAATATATTTTTTAATTGAAAAATTGGTCAAAATTTGGATCTCTTAAAACCTTAACATTACTTGTTTGATAAATAATAAAATGAAATTTAATTAAATTTAAAATTACAAAATTCAATAAAAAGTATGAAATGCAAATAAAGTTGATATAGTTTAATTTTGTATCAATCTTATTGAAGCTTTATTGCTTTAGAAGTCTCAATCAAATTGTATTATAGATTCTTGGGTTTTTTATGTCATTCATTCTTTTTTAGAAATAAATTATACTTATCTCTTAAATTTTCATTTTTTTATTCAAAATTTTGTTACATGAGTAAAATATGTTCCCAAAAATTCACAATGTGATTCTAATTGCTATTTGAAGAATATTTTATGACCTTGCATCAACTGAAATATTTATCTTCAATTATAATAAAATGTATCAATATAATAAACATTTCAAGAATATATTATAAATGATTATTTTCCAGATACAAATATTTTTGTTTTTTTCAAACTAGAATTTGGTATTTATTTATAAGAAAGTAAATTTTTTGTCAGTAAATTTGAAACCTTTGTGTTATATACTATCACGTAAGGTTTAACTATTATGTCACTAACTTCTATGTATTTGCTTGAAGTTGTCTAAGAACAAAAAAAATTGTACAATGTTAAATCATATAGAAAGTATTCACATTAATTTTGCTACTCTTGTGATAGAGTATGATTAGGGTTTAGGATTTATTGAAAAAAAACATCTCTTATTAATCATGATATAAAAATAAAAACATTTCTTTAACGTTAATCATTTGAAAATGAAAATTTTTAAAAAAAATTTCTAGATATTTTGAGGATATAAAAAATTTTATCAGAAAAATTTATTTTTTATGAATAATTCAGCAAATCTGAAGTATTTATCAGCAATAAATTAAAAAATAGTGCAATCAAATATTATACCAGATTTTTAAATGTTTAAACATGAAGTTAACAATCAAAGATAGTTGAAAGTGTATGCAATATTTGTAGTTTTTTCCTAATTGGACCTTAAAAGTAATCGGAATAAAATTGGAATCAAAAAATATCATACAACTTTTATTTGTTTGAATTATAAAATAATCTAACTTGATATCAAGTATCTAGAAGATGTACATGTATCAATCTTTATGTTTTTAGCAATAATGTGTTTATGAAATGAGTGAATTGATGATTAGATTTTTTTACTTATTATATCAAATATGGATTAGCATGAAGAATAATTTTTTGAGGAGTCACAAAACGATAGGTTGGTTTTGAAATCAAAAAAATTTATCATCATTAATTTTGAACCAACACTATATGGATTTCATGATATTTTTAAAGATAAAGTTTCACAATAGAATCAAAAATTTGAAATCACTATACACATATCTTATCTTGGTTGGAGATCCATTTGCATGCAAAAAATTTCTCTTATGACTATTTATTATATTCTGATTATTTCAATCTATAATATATAATTATTTCAATCAATAATTAATCATTTTTTTTTTTCAATAAAAAATACATACTATAAGCATTACTAGTTTATTTAAATAAAATATACATTGCTTACATTTCTTATGTACCGGGTAAAAAAGTATATCTTGCATCAATGAAATCTATTTGTTTGCTTAATATAAATTAATGTGCAATTGCTCCATATACTATATAAGATGATATATATTTTATTCTATCTAAAATCCTAAAATCCTATTTTTTATTTTTTTATTTAATTAGATAAATAATTAATCTAATTTTTTTAACTATTAGATTATGAAATCAATTATTTCAGCGCTTTATTTAAATTTCGATTTAAAAAGTAATGAAATGAAATTTTCTTATAACATACAAATTTTGATTGATCATTTCATATAGAAATATATCTGTAGAATATTGATAATGATAGCATTCAATGTTCTCTAGATATATTTAGAGTTCAAAAAATCCACTATCATAACTTAAACTTGTATTTAACTCAATATATTTCATTAAAAAAATTTAATTTTCAATCATTCTTAAATAAAAATAATCTAAAATATACTGTAATTCAATTTAAACTATATTATATATAAATTATGAAATATGAAATTCTTTGAAGAGAATTTCTGCTTAGATTGAACTGTTATTTTATATAAGCATATTTATTTACAATATTAATTATTTTTTTCAATGTTAAAACCACATAATTGAAATTTATTTGGAAAATAAATTTAATATTATAATATTTATAATTTACAAAGATAGCAACCATTTCATTCATTTTATTTCATTTCTTTCATTTTTCAGACGTTTATCTATTATTATTAAGTTGCAAAAAGAAAAAATATTCTTGTGATTGAAGAATATCTTAGTACACATTAGCCCTTATCAAAGATTTTTCTGTTGAATACATGTTAATATACATAATATGTTATGAAATCATTTTATATATATTCTTTATATATTTTAAGTTTAAAACAAGTCTGATGATAACTGGACTAGCAATATTAATACAAGGAAATTTTATTACTAATTTGTCGTTGTAAGAGTTTTGAGTCTCTTTTGTAGAAGACAGTTTTAAAACTCAAATGTGGCGTTTAGTTTGTGTGCCGGTAAGTCTGTACCGACAAGAAGATAATCAAATTTAGAATTGGAATGCTCTTTACCTACCTCAATAATCGTTTTCGGTATTCCAGTATGGCTTGGACAATTAGATCTAAGTTCATGCAAAGTTTATTTGGTATATGATTTCATTTAAATAAGAGCTAGCCCTTTCTGGGTCCATATGGTTAGAGTAAATTTACACTGCAGAATTCGTAGTTTACCTTATAACTTAAGCTTATTTTTGAGTAAGTTGTCTCTTAATGGGGAATATATCTTATCTAAAGCTTTAACTTAATTGTACTTACTGTTTAGCTTAACTAGGTAAAATAAAATCTTAAAGAGACATATCTCTTATCTAAATCTCTATCTGAAGTGTAGTTACTGTTTAGCTTAAGGTCAAGAGAGAGAAAGAGAAAATGAGATCTCTTATCTAAAGCCTTTACTCTTTATAATTCAAACGTAGAAGGAATCATTTGCTTCCTTTATTGTAAACGCGATGCGAAGCTGGTAAAGTTACGGAACATCGGAGAGACACAAGTATAGAAACCGGCAGCTTGAATAACGAGACCTGCTATTAAGGTTTGGGATCTGAATTCTGATATGCACACGGCCAAATCTCTAGTGGACTGGAAATGGTACCCCTTGCTGTGGTAGTGTTCAACAACACAAAAGAATTAGAACTTACATCCTTAAAACCATTTTCTCGTCAATTACTCCACGGAGCACAATAGTGACTCAATACTGTAGTTCATAAGGTGGGGACAGAAGGGTAGCATCTGCTGCTTGGTCACGGCCAAATTTCGGTGACAGGCTCTTCCCACTGGATGTATTAATTTTTATCAGATATACGTATACATAAATGAACTCGGACCAAAGAGAAACGTCGGGCAACGAACCATAACCAACGTCCTGTGACAAGGACCGTCGAGGGGAAGCTCTTGGCCCGATAAGGAAGAGCCAATTTAGTTCGATTGAAAGGTGAAAGGACTGTAGTTGGAGTTGGGCATAGAGGGTCTTAAGGCCATGATTGCTGTCACAAGGGCCCAACTTGGGAAGAGAAGGTCTCTTCCACCAGCTCAAGAGGCCCTTTTAGCCGAAATAGTGCGGACAAAAGACCGGAATATACTCAACAGCATTGTAATATACTCGTTCTTCAGATTTCTTCTTCTTATTCCGGAGTCCACCTTCCCTCGTTGGTACCTTTCTCGCCCCACCCAGTGGCGACCTCCCAACAGATGGACTCGTATCGATCGGAACTACAGGACCGATGATCAGCCAGAGCCTGTAGTTCGCCGTCAATATCAACTTCCAACGTCCTCCTTCGACAATCCCCGGACTAAAACTTCGAGATCTCCCGTGAGATTAGAATTTCTGGAACTGCGACGATCGACGTAAGGTGAAGTGTATTATACATGAAATATAATACGTGTACAATAAACTAAATACAATACATGTACTATACGGTTCGTACAGTCTGAAAAAATTCGCAGGCCTGTTTGTCTATTCTACCTCCGTGCCGGCAGTGCAATTCGTCCGTCGATCGACGGATGCGAACTGACGGGTCCGAGATCTATCGCCAGCGTTCTCCGTCAACGACGGCGAATCTTCTTCGAGAATATTTCATCCGGCCAGCCGAGCTGCACGCGGAATCCAGGGAATATTCTGCACCACAGCGCACCGCGTGTGCGTGTGCGTTGTCGTCGTGATCGACAAGTTTGACCGGACCGACTGTTGATGCAACGCCGTCGCGTTTCGGCGGATCCAGAATGTGTGAACCGCCTGCTGCTGCTATTGTCCGGAGGTTTCTGATCGCCTTTTTCCCCGGCACATCCTCTTCGATTTGGTTGATGGTTTCTGGCGTCCAATTTTGTTTCCACGTTCGTCTTCCTTCTTTCCTGTGATCTGACTTTACACAATCACCTCTCAGCCCCTAATCCAAGGGTTGTGTATTTCAACACCGGCGCTGCTTGCCTGAGGTTTCAGATCTTGTCCCTACTCTTTTTATATTTCCCTTCGTGATCTTCAGACTGCTTCAGAAAGACCGGTGTCCATGTTATGCTCGGTACAACATCTCATATTTAAGTAGTTTCTTCTCATTATCTGTATATATAGAGGAGGGGTCCAAGTGCATATTCAAAGGGTGGGAATACCCATCAAGCCCTGCAGGGAAGATGAAGGCTATGAAATATATCATACGATATTTTCAGTGTCCCAACTATTGATATCAAATCACATAGTTAACAATTAACATGAGAATCAGACCGGGGTGTACAATGATAACAATGTCCAAACTATTTTTAATCATATCACGTAGAAACAACATGAACATCTTACTGAGGAGCATAATGGTTTCAATATCTAAACTGTCTAGGAACATTATGAGCATCTTGCTAGCGTATATAAAGAATATATTGGTATTTCAAACGGCTGTATTCAACCTGAGCTGTTCCAAAGGTCATTGGGTATCGACCCTAATATAAAGGTATGCAAACGAGTCTAATCATCGCACTGGTAGAAATTCCTACATTCTGGGATGAATTAGAAATGCCCTGCGACCAGGACAATGGAAAGGGAGTTAAAATATAATAATCGAATCTCGCAAGGTGCGTCCAATCATCACCTGGCATTTGTACATGAAGCTGAGTTGGGTCAAAGGAAGATGCTGTAGGTTCAGATCGGTTGCCTTTTCAACGCACAGGGTTCTGAGGTTCCGGAAATCGATCACGAGAATGTATAATCATCGTATTGCTCGCAAGAGGAGAAGAAAGGTCAAACAGAATGTGAACGAAAGAGTAACCGTCGGGTTACAATAAAATGCAAATCCGAACACAGAAATGTCAAGGCGACATGGAAACATGTGGTGCGAAGGAGGAGGTTTGCACAACTGTGGAAACTCAGCGATACCGGGTCAAAGAGTGAGCGAGCGAGCAGGCAGAGGAAAGAGGAAGGAGAAGGGCAGGAGAAAACATGTGAATTGCCGAAGGCCAATCTCGTGAGAGGGGAGAAGAGTGGTCATGCGAAGGATTATCCGTGTCTGTCTCTCTCCGTGCGGTACGTTCCCAAGCCTTGGGTCCAGTACATGAGCCGGCCAGCCAGGAAAGGCGACCGACCGACCGACCTCGCCTGGCCTCGCAGAGCAGAGCAGAGCACATCAGATCAGCAGATCAGCAGATCAGAGCCAAGAGGAGAGCCTCGTGAGAGGAGTGTGGAGCAATGCGGTGAGGCTTGCGAGTCAAGTAACCCACCACGGCCAGACTCGCCCAGAGCAGCGCCCGCGCGTGGCATCCGCAAATATCAGACGCGGCGACCAGGCGATCGTACACATGCCAGAGGCCCTGCCCCGAACAGGGCCATGGCCAGGGTCAGAGAGTGTCCGCCTGCCCTTTTTGTCATGATCTCCGTCAGTTCGTCAGTCGCTCCGTCAGTAGCCAGTGGGAGGTTCGAAGCAGCGGCAGCTGCCGCTGATCTGAGAAGTCCTTCGTCATCTTCATCTTCATCTCCATTTTCTTCTTCGTCTGCATCGAGCTAGATGGGTCTCGATGGGCATGGACTGAACTGGGATGATGAGAGACGCGATGGGGAAACCCAAGTTAATCGGAATCGGACGTGATGGGGGTCTGGGAGTTTACTAAACCGGACTCGGAGCTCGGAGCTCGGAGCTCTCGCATGTGAGCTTGGGAAATTCGCTGGGACTGAGCCCATTTCGAGACCATAGACCACGTGCACCAGTGAAGCATCGACGCACATCCACAGCTTGCCACCTGCTGAGTCGTACCTGCTCGAGCTGGGACTCAGAAAAACCGACAAGATTCTGAGAAACATTCTCCTCTCGCCGGTGTACCAACACGGGCTCCGATCAAACACGAGCGCTCCGGCCTTAGATCCCTTTCTCCCGGTAGAGTTGCCGAGAGCCTGAGCCTGAGCCTGAGGCCCTGAGGTGGAGCAGAGCAGAGCAGGGCAGCGTTGCGGGTCACGGGTCCCAGCGGTTTGTCTTTCTCCCTCTCTGTGTCTGTCTCTCGCGCGTTCTCTCCAGTTAGCGGGCCCTCCCCACTCGACGATCTGCTGACGTAAAGTAGTGCGGGGTGCCGGGTGCCGGGCGAGGGTCAGAAGGAACTGGAGAGCTCAGAGAGAGTCAGTGCTAGTCAGGAGCGGTCAGTGGGTCAGTGAATCCATGAGCCAGTGATCACAAGCAATCATATGTTCATAACTGAGAGTGAGCACAGTGGTTAGGAGTAAAAGCCCTTTTGCTGGATAATGTAACAGGCAGGGCAGCCAGCCAGCCTGCTCAGCCTGCTGGGTCGACGAGGCCGACGAGCAGCAGGAGCAGGAGACGGGGATGGCCGGAAAACACAATACACCACACCATACCACAACAGACCAGAACAGGGAAACTGGGACACAGTAAAATGACCAGAACAGGTGTTGGTGATGATGATTGTGATGGGTCAAACACCGTTTGACCGCGTCCTTTTTCCCTTGAGTTCGGTTCGCTTTGCCTTTGGCTTTGGCTTTCACTGTCTTCTCTCAGGCTCGCGGAGCTGCTTGTCTGCAGATCCGTCCCGTGCACAGAAAAGGACGGGGACTGGAGTGGAGTGTAGTGGAGTGGGGCGTTGGGTTACATCAGTGTTCCCGTTCGCTGCAGGCGAGCGAGCGAGATGTAAATTTGGCTGAGATTAGATTAGATTACGCATTCGAGCCGTATTAGCATTTTAGCATGATCCACCTCATCATCGATCATGCGCGCTGTTCATTGTCTGTTGCCTTCAGAAAGCCGTATTTCTCCGAATGTCGTAACCTCGGATTCACAGAGGCGTCCGTTCCAAATCGAGTCGCAGAATCTTTCAGTTAACTTATTAACCAAGTCAAACATGTTCCAATCAGCTGCGCTAATCCTAGTGGCGAGGTTGGATTAATATAGGATCGACCAAAAGTCAATACGGGTTATGTTGATCATAGGTAGTCGGATGGATGCGCCCACTGTACGCTTTCTATTTCAACTCTTCTTGCTTTTCACCATCTCGACTTTCGTAAAACGGGACTGCACTGTTGTCGCTGTCAATTCCATGTGACGAGATGAGTTCGAACGACCATGATGAAGCTTGACCTAAGCCCGGGCTCGGTGAGTGATGCAATGAATTGAACTGGAACCTTCATCATGGGACTTCGTACTTGGGAAGGAAGGAAGCAAGGAAGGAAAAATCTGCACGTGGGGGGAGGGGGGATAGGGAAAAGGAAGGTCTCTTGACACGAGTCCCGAAAATTGTTTCAACCTGTCCCCTCCAGGTGCTTTGGTTTCTACTTTCCGTAGGAAATTACTGGGTTTATGGATGGCACATGCTCCATTGTGTTGGGCATATTTCCATCATATTTTTTCTTCCCAACAATTATGGCTCCGGCTGTGTTGCAACCCATCCCCACCAGAGACAACTCCGCTTCGAGAGAATACCAGTGCGTGACTTTTCGAGTCCAGAACAAATCACCAGACTTCACTTGTTCCAAACCACCATTGCTTCACCTCACTCAGCTTAAGGAACGTCCTACTTCATGCTTTACACGGTTATTATGAGCGAGCTCTCTACTCTTCCACTCGGTGCTCCCAACTTCAAGTTCCTGTTGATTTTGTTTCTCAACCAGGTCGCTTTCCTTGGCAGGTGTACAGAGCTTCATCGTCCTTGCACTTCGATCCTGTGGCTGTGACTATGAGTATGACATATACACTCTCAGTCGCTCGCTCGCTCGCTCGCTTTCTCTCGTGAAGCTCTCTCGGGCTAATTCAAAGAACTGTAGTGTTGGTGAGCGTGAGATCCTGCGGTTCCTCTGATTGAGATCAGAAAGGCCATGCCCGGGCAAGAGTTAGTGCTATACGTACATTGTAAAATTAATACACATAGTAGTACATGTTTGAGAGACTGGGGATTTACTCACACTTGTTTACTACATCGCCAGTTACCTATGGCGTTGCTGCTTTCACCACTGCGAAACGCGTTTGTGCGCGAACGTAGTAAATACAACGGGCTTATTGGATTTCAACAGGCAATTATTATTGGGGATTATAATGGCACACAGGGGCAAGGAAAATTAAGAAAATAGAGGAGTCGACATTTGTGAGGAGCTGCTTGCTGGCTCTGGAGAAGGACAAAATCTGGGTTGGTGGGCAACGTCCGGGAGCGTGTTTGCGGAAATGGACACACAATTGATGACCAGGCAGCGCGAGGCCGCAAAGAGATGGACATGGTGTCGAGAGCGAGGGCCGAGGGCAAGGCTTGTTGGGCTTGTGGTAGTACACGGACGGGGTTGTACTTACTGCTGCTTATACAACCTCGCCACTTGTGATACAGTACTCATTAGTACTCGCAATGACGCTGCGATTGAGTTCCAGATCACAGATCACAGCACAGATCGAGCACTGTGCTGTATACAATGCCTCCATGCTTGCGGACGATTTTCTTTATGAGCCGAGGGTAATGGGCTGCACAAACGTGTTGGTAATGAACTTTTATGACAATCTTTCTGCGGAAGCTCCAATTAGCTCGATCCAACTCGACCCGCAAACAGTCGCGAGGCTGATTTGGTATAAACACATGAGACGCCTCACACGTCCACTTTCCACACGTACTCGTCCGTCCTGCTGTAATGACAGAACCCCCGCAGCAGAGTGTACCACACATCATTGGCCTCGCTGCGAACGCTGAAAGACCGAGCCGTCGATCGATCCAGTCTATGAGACAGACGACGCGAAAGCCAGAGCAGCCGAGCCGAGAAGAAGACGACGACCACGCGAGGCGTCGCCTGTACTGGATGGCATACGGACGAGACGAGACAAGTCCAGTGATTCGTTTAGGTTGCTCTCCCGAGCCAACTCTAGCTAGCCAACTTCCAACTTCCAACTTCCCAACTTTACATGTCTGCTGCTGCGGAATCCGGCTTTCACGTTGCATGTGTCGCACCGTCATTCGTTGGGCTGCTTGCTTGACAGGGCGAGGTCCCGACCTCGCTCTAAAAAGGCACTGCCAACAAACATCGCCTCGCGCATGACAAACCGTAGTGTCGCTCATGATCATCTGAGCCCCCCCATCCCCACCCTCCACACTCTTGAGGCTGCTGCAACTGGACGCAACCCCACCCCACCCCGAGGCAACCCGAGTTACATTGGCACAACCCCGGCCCCCGGGGATCGCAAAGACTTGAGCCTTGACTCTTGGGCTGGTCATTCCGGGGCAAATCGCTGCTTCCCTTGACACGGGTCTCGGGCCACTTCTTCTTCTTCGTCTTCTTCATAATCATTATGCTGATGTCTGCCTGTCTGTCTCACCAGACCGTATAGTTAATTTCGTTAATTTCGTTGCTCAACTTCTCGACTCGTCTTTCAGCTTGTCGTCACCAATTCTCGTTAAATACAGCAAAATAGCCGGAACCGCCCCAACCGAAGCCGTGACCGTGGTTAGCGGGGGCTGTGGTTAGATTAGACGGGTGACCGAGGGACGGATGGGCTGTATACGATAGAGCAAGGAATGGTACAGTTCGGATTCCTGTAGTGTATTGTACGTATGTGGCGAGTCATAGTAACCCCAGAATGATTGAGTCGCAAGGGAGAGAGGAGTGTCGACATAATAATACACTGCCAGTGTCTCAATTTGCCCCAAGAGGATATACTAACCCGGGGTTGGATTGTTGCTCGCTGAGGAATTCCGATGATGAGAAGATGTTGACATCCGCCCTCCAAATCTTGCAGTGCCTTGCTTGGCTCGGCTTGAGTTGACTGCATCTGCATCTGCATGCCTCGTTAGCTACAAGCAAGCGGGGAAGGGCAGGGCGGGGGTGAGGAGGGGAGAGTGAAATTGACGGAGGGAGGTGGAGAAGGAAGAGAGAGAGATGAGAGATGGTGGGAGGTCGGGGGAGAGAAAGTGACAACTAAGTGCCATGGCCAGTGGTAAACAGGGAGATTCCCTGCATAAGCGATGGTCCAATGTGGTGAACGGCAGGCTTGTGCCCTTCGCGTTCTGCTTGTTGCGTTCGGTGAGGGAAGCGGGCAGAGGAAAAATCTGAGAGCAGGCGTGCGAGCTGGTGTTCGTTCGTGGTGGCAGCCAATTAGCGTCAAGGACCCAGAAAGTTGGGAATCTTAGCAACTTTCTTTTCTTAGCGCCCTCTTTGATATCCTGGGAGGGGGGGCGTTCGGTCATGCCTCGGTCCATCATCTAATTCTAGAGGCTTTTGACGAAATGGTCAAGGAGAAAACATAGGATTCTACAGTTGGCTCCGCCTCTGCTTGTGTTGCAGATTCGTCCGGCCTCGGAGCACGCAGTCAAATTGGTCAGTCCTAGATCTGGGGAATCCGAGACAGAGCGGAGCATCGGAGGTCCGAGACGAGAGGAGAGTCGAGGACCAGCACCAACTTCTTCTCTCCGCTAAACTTGGACTGCGTCTGACATTGGGGGCGTTCAATGCATGGTGGGGCATCCTGCCGAGATAGTCCCAGACAAAGTGAAAGGGTAATGCCCGAGTTAAATTAGATGGAATCCTTGGCCCAGGCCCAATCGAGGCCCAATGGCCCGACGTCGAATCATCCTCGAAGATTCTGGTGGGCACCGGCCATCTCATGATCTCTCCAGTTGGCCCTTGCTTGCTCGCCCGCCCGCCCGCTTGCTATTTCTGCTGGTTGACTGATGCCAACAGTCGACTTTTCTCTTTTGCTGTCCACTTCCATTCCTGCCCGTCGCCCCCACACGATGCCCCAGATTTTTCCCTTTCGGCTGCCTGCGCTCCATCCCGGCCAAGCGTAAAAATAAAAATCCTTGTGTTTCCCATGAGCCTCATGAACTCGAGCAAAAGCAGAATCCGATTAGATTCCTCCGCATTTTTTCGGACCTTGTTCTCCGTTCCATGTTCACGAAATGCGCGTACGTACGTAAAATGCCTCCACTCACGTGTTTCTACAGACCCTCGCAGTTTGCCCCATTTACCTGAACGCCCTCCTCCCCCACATTTTACAACCCTCGGTCCATAGGTCGGTCACGGTTCAGATCAGATCAGATCAGCTCAGCTAACCTCAGCTCAGCTTAGCTCAGCTCCGGTCGGTCGGTCTGTCCTTCTGTGCGTTGGCAATATGTATATGGCAAACCTCATCAGGACTCGGGATGTCGCCGATCATGGAAATCGGAAGAAAGATGGAATTTCGGAGATCCGAGTTTTCTGAATTTTATTAGGGCCAACTGACGGGCATGAACCTGTCGTCTGCTCGGGGTAACGCCCAGGTTAAACGCAACAAGGACCAACCGGCTTCGTGCTCTTTTCTGAGAATGTCTGCTGCTCTGCTGCATCCTCCGAGTTTTGCTTTCTGCTGAACAGTCGTAGCAGCGGCAGCAGCAGTAATAGGAGCATTGGTATGTACCTAGTCTACATTTTTTGCCACTCGACGCAATCCGCAATGCATTGCTATGCTCTGATGTGCTGTGCTGTGCTGTGCTATGCAATGCAATGCAATGCTGCAGTGTTGGACCGTCACCCGTCCAATCCGACGGCAAGCGCCGTCATTTGCGAACCCACCTGGGCCTGTTTGTGCATCGTGAGTTAAAAAAGCGATCAACCCGAAGATCAATAATGACCGAGCTCGTCTCGTCTCGTTGCTCAAGGCATTGATGTCAGTCGGTCAGTTCAGGTCAGGACAGGACACGTCAGGTCACCAGGTAGTTCGCTTGCTTGCTTGCTTGCTTGCTTGCTGGCTAGCAAGCTCTAGGAAGGCAGGCTTGCGTCCTCTTGCCTGCCCAGCGGGGCCGCCTCGTCCTCCTGCAGGGAATTCGGTTCTCTCGCTCTCTCTCGCGCTCTCTCTCGCCCTCCCTCTCGCTCTCGGGGGATGTCTAATGTCTAACCACACCAATATTGAACCCACCTCAGGCCAGGCCAGATCCTCGACTTCGTGCTCTCGTCTCGTCTCCGATTCATTGATTAGCTCAAATCGAAGTTGGTGCATACGCGTAGTCTTCAAACGAAAGGCAGATCATTGTACTGTAGTACACCTCATAAGTAACTTGGTGAGACCGCGACGATAACATCCTCTTGGGATGTGGAATTATGTGAACGCGTAGAAAGGCGATATAATCTCTATCGTTGACATTCGATAGCATTTCTGGGCTTGTTACTATCAGCCCTGATAATAAGTGATTGATTGATGGATGCAAATCATGCAAAATATTATCATTTGCAAGACTTCTTTACTTACGCTTTGTCTTCTTTCGTTCTTTTCTCGCATATTAAATCCGTGATAAAATCAACCTTTTTCAATAAGTGCACCAGTCCAAACCTGCCAACTAAAAATCCATTATTAATGGAAATTTTCCTATGTTACATATACTTCATTTACTTCTCATCCAATTTAAGACGGGAATCTGGGCTGCAAACATCTGAGTCGCAAGAAATTCCTACAGGTGAAGAAAATGAACCCACCCTTTCACAGAAAGCATCGAGTTTCATCGAGACCAGCGCGGTACGATACAATGGCCCTGCTTTGCCCACACCCTTTCGAATGCAAGGTCGTCCCGGGTGTTCATAAATTCAAACCTGCCACCCTTAGTCTGCATGCATGCTCTCGTATGAGCTTACCAAACCAGCCGTGGCGTCTCTATATCCAGAAAGGGCCATCCAAAAAAATAAAAATCTAAACTTCTTCCTACCATCGAACAAATGGAGCACCATGGACTGATTCCTACGAGGATTTACGATTTTTAAAATATATATGCATGACAACAATCATGGGATAGAAAGTATGGCCTGTTTTTTCTTATCTTTCATGCTTTCTTTCTCTATTGGAGAACCTAGAAGGCATAAGAACATAAAAATTATCATGGGGAGAGCTAGGCGATGCAAGCACTCTTGTCGTCATAGAAATAAGTTGTATAATCCCCTTTTTTTCTGCATCTGACAAAGTACCCGGTTATGCCTATCCAGAAACCACCCGCGTGTCGAATAACCTCATTCAATATGTTGATTCTAGGACTGTGTTCTATACTATCATGTCATACATCTTGTCCAGTTCATGAAGAAATGAGTAGTCTCATTTTGCAAATTCCCCGTCTTCAATTATGAAATGCATCTTAACAATTCTATCAAAGTTGATAGTCTTGGATTGGGAAAAAAATATGCACCTTTGGTGACATCATTGGAACTTTAGATGTGTTAGCGGAGGTTTGGCATGGAGTCAGACAATTT
Organism: Marchantia polymorpha subsp. ruderalis; assembly: GCA_037833965.1. Lineage (NCBI taxonomy): Eukaryota > Viridiplantae > Streptophyta > Marchantiopsida > Marchantiales > Marchantiaceae > Marchantia > Marchantia polymorpha. The sequence goes on from AP031351.1 coordinate 1,187,353, forward strand.
TTCTGATTTTGCGGGAAGGGGAGGTTAAGATAAGTGGAAGAGAGGAAAATTGTAGCAATTATCCAGTCCAGCACACTCCACACATTTGTAGTCGCATACAAATTCATCTTCAAGATCAAAGCGATGGGGATCATTTCTCTTAATACAACTTTTAGGACACAAAAGAGGTGCTTCATATTCGATTTACCACATGAGCTCCTTTTCCCTTCCTCTTTGACCATCAATTTAATAAAAGGCTTATTATCTACCTTGACTGGATCCATCCATGTCTTCTATCATTAAGGGTTGTCTATGCGATTGCTATGGCAAAGATGCATGTTTGTAATTATTGTCTCAACCATAAATTATGGTTTCTCGCTTTGTAGCAAGGCTCCGTTATAAACGCTTCTACTTTTTGGATTGACACATTAATCTGCATATTTCGTATTCACATGTGACTCCCATATTACATTATATGCAAAAAACATTTTCCTACGATACTAGAGGATAAATACTCAGTAGATGATGAAAGCATTGCATCAAAAGCACATTGGTATTTTTTGCGATTGATTGTAATTCAAACTATATCAATCAAACTATTTGAATTGATATAGTTTGAATAGGATGGTCTGTCAAACCAAATACAGACATATATATTGTTGTGGTTAGGAATCCAAGTGTAATGAACAGGATGTCTGATCCTGCATATAATCAAGAATTTGATCCTTGCCTGTCCTTCGGAATGGATAGCAGGTGGGAAGGCACTAGTCCAAGTATAACGAAATGAAGAAAAATCATTTCTCTGATTCTCTAGGTTCTAATTTATATGGAGTTATTGAGAAACGAATTTTTATGTATCAACGTTCAGAGAGTGCATCGAATCTCTCATGTCGGTATCATATTCCTTACGTTAGTATATGTTGTAGCCATCTATATTTATTTTATTACAAAGAAGACTAGCTTGGTGAGTCCATCAAATGTAAGAAATTTTAGTTTATGACTCCAAAGATGCTGTTCATTATATAGATGCTTTCCCCAGATAGTTGAGATATATCATGTGACGTATACTATATACTTGAATTTGATATTAGTGGGCTTGAGCCCATCTTACCCCATTGGTTTCATCCACGTCCGACTTGATGGGGTCTTTCCATAATGTTTTGAGCTAATTTAGCTTGATTTATTTCTGGCCAAGCAGGTGCAGTTAATTGGCAAGATTGATTGAATCGAGCAAGAGAGAGCAATCGAGTCAAGGCCAAAGTCTCCGCAACATCAAACGCACCGGGTTCCAAGCGAGGCTCGGCAGACTCGAGGTGCACTCGTCACCAAAACTTTCTGGCTCATGTTCAGACCTCACCACGAGGCCGTCTCTTCACGTTCTCGGCTGTGAGAGGACGGACAATTGTTGTGACTGGGCTTTTCGATGGTGGGGTTCTGGGACCTCGGTCGCTGGGCCGAGTCGAGTCGAGTCGAGAGGGGGAGAAGATGTCCGTCCCTGATCGGGCTCCCTTCTTTCGGGTGTATTATCCGTACAGGTGCTCATGGAGAAAGGGAGGCTGTAGCCACCTCCTCCACCTCAGCCCAGTGGCCAATTGACGATTGTTCGTATGAACTCAGGAGCTACGCTAAAAAGATGTGTTGCCTTCCCTGTGCCCTGTGGTCATTACATATGGATTCGAAGACATAGCATAAGACCTTTTGTCTTGGAATCCAACCAAGTGTGCAGGGGTAGGGAGAGGGAGGGCTAGGGGTGGGAGCTTCCAGCTTCGAATGGCATACGTTCGAGTCATACATGGTTGCATATACTCTGGCTCAACTTCTCCACATGTTCAAGGAGCTGGCCTATGAGAAAGCTATCACGAGGAGCCCACTTCTGTTTTGGGAGCAGCACAAGCACCAGTTAGACTCCATCGGATGACTGGATTCCGGCATCTTGCAATATTCACGAGAGGAATATAAAATTGCTTGTTTTCAGATGTTCGAATACTATCAAGGGACTAGAATGACAGGATCCCATCAAACTCCGGTCATCTGTGCAGCTCTGAAATGCAACAGGGTCTTATTATATTTACACTAGAAGATGGGAGTCCGCAGAAGATTGGATATGCACTCTCTGAAAGCGAATCTCCTCCATAGTACAGTCCTCCACTTGTTTGGGGAACATAGATTTTGACGGTATATCGACACCAGCAACATGATGTTGGCCATGCGAACGGCTTCTGACCCCTGGTGCTATCAAAAGACAAACCCAGCCGAACGGGAAAACAAATGTTAACAAGAAATCACTCTCACTCAAAACCAGGTCCCCCCTCCCCGATCCCCTGCACTGTGCAGGCCGAGTTATGTAAAAAGACTAAATTACTGCACCCGAGTTATGCACATGGCGAAGGAGTGAGTAAGTTAGCACTGGTACTGCTCGTGTTTTGTATATCTAATCAATCAATGATACGCTCTCGCTCCGCTGCTGCACTGGAGCAGCGGTGTCCAAAACAAAGTCGGAACTGTGTATAGCCACCCATCCGATCTTTACTACTGTAAACTTACCCCAGCCATGTTATGTGGGGCCAGGAAGTCGGGAAGGTGAAGGTGAGAGAGAAAGAGAGAGAGATCCCGAATCTTGGGAGAGAGCGAGAGAGGCAAGGACGTATGTATCATATTTCTCTCGTCGTCCAGTCCCCTGTATTAAATTCCACAAATATTCTATTTCTCATACGCACAGATTTTATTATATCTTTGACGATGGCTCGGCCGATCACGGTGTGACACATGTAGCGAAATGTCACATCTCGGACATACTCGAGGGCGGAGAGAAGAGTGACTCAAGGGGGTGGGCGGGCGGGGTCTTCACATGGTTTACCATGTGCAATCAAAAAGTTACACTTCTTAAATGCTCCTCTGGGGACTACCCGACCACGATCAGATGAGACTCCAAGGCCCTGAGTCGCAAGGAGCCATCTCTTCATTATTATGCGTCTTGTATTAGTTCTCTCGCCATCTATCTGGCCTTCTCCTCACCTACATACCCCTCCCATTCATACATCTTCCATCCAATGCCCTCGCCATCGAATGGGCATTACGCTACAGCGCATGACTGTACTGTACGCACCGAATCGTACCTACCGGCCTTGCCAGCTCCGCTTCCCTCACCTCGAGTTACCCTCAACCTGAGTTGAGGGTAACTCGGACACCGGTGGCCGTGGTAAGCGTGGCCGGGTTTGCTGGAGTTCTCAGAACAATGTTGGACCGGTGAGGCTCGGGCTCAGGGTCGGGATTGGGCTCGGGCTCGGGCTGTCAGTCGACATGGCATGGCAGGGATGGCATCATCGTCAGTGAGAGTGTGTCATCCTCATCTCATCATCAGAGAGGCAGAAAAGCGTCCAATCCGATGCAGGGATTCCAGTCGAGTCTACTCCAGTCCGGAAGGTCCACGAAGATTACCGGCAGCTCCTAACCGCCGACTCTCTCCCGTTCCCGTCTGCCTCTGCCTCGCCGAAAGAAACAGGTCCCCGATGACGCGCAAAGATCGACGGGCAAGACGCCGACTACTGCTACTTCTGCTCCTACTGCTACTGCACAGTGCTAGCGCCTGATCATTGGCAAAGCTCACTCACTCACTCACTGCCTCATTTTTCTTCTTCACTGCTGCTCTGTAACTTCTGCTGCTGAACTGCCGCTGCTGCTGCCGCTGCTCTGGCGGAGTCTGCAGCGAGCGAAAGCTCGGGAGTCCTCCTCCTCTGACTTGGACTTGGACTCGGGCTCCGCATTGTTTTTTATTGTGCTGGGCTTCGGGAGCCCTCGACGAGATTAGGTGCATGCATGTCACCTGTCGCACCTCTCCCCACCCCTCAATATTCTTCATGTGTGCGTGCATGATCCTACATTCCTAGGTCATTCCGTTTCACTTTTACCTTTCGATGGTCTCTTGTGTTGGCATAAATTGATGCTCGAATTACGCTCAAAATTGCTAGCGAAGCCCCCAATCTTGTTTCGCGGGACAGTTATTTACTTTACCTCCAGGGTGCTATCAATCCGCGTGAGTTCAATCTTTCCAGATTCAAGTGGATAACAAAAGAGTAGAGGAAATTGAAGACTTTTTACTCCTCTGGAATCCTTGATTACAAAAAAAATGTGAGGTTAAAATTTTGAAATTGAGATTGTTAAATAACGCATTTAACACTAAACATAACTACAAATTTTTGAAAATATCAAATCACAATTCATCTGTCTTTATATCATTATATTTTTTTAAGGATATATTTTTAATATGAAATTATAGAAAATTTCAAAATGTGTTCAATTTTTTTTGTGGAATTTCATCACATGACAATAAAAATTGATACAAACTTCTCAAAATATTATTCAAATTCAATTCAAATTGAAGATTATGTAATGCAAAATAATAAATATTTATGATAATTCAAACATATTTATTTCATGAAATGAATCTAATTGAAATTATTTTTACTCTCAAATCAAAACAATTATGAATCATTGCATATGAAACTAATTGAGTCAAAAAAACTTAATATCATCAGCAACAACAACACATTGTTGTTATTGTTGTTGATCCTTATAGATTCTCACACCTCATTTGGATTAACTTTCAAGACGATTGATGACTACTCTTAACATAACTTCTTGTACACGATAAGATCTTCGCATTAGGTGTCAAATAAGATAAAATCTCCACATTAATCGCTAAAAGAACAAATGTTGTCAACATTTATTATTATTATCTCTTGATCAATTTACTAATAACATGAGTATGTAAAATTGCTTCAAAATTAGAAATTAACAAAATTAAATGATTAATGTATAGAAATAATAATACAAATTATTTAATTGAGTATCATCAATGAAAAAAATTTAGATTGAAAGTTGACCTAGACGTTTGACAAGATTCAAACTTTTGAAAAGATCTCATCAAAAACTATTTGTAGGTTTAATCAAATCCACGATTTGTCATTGATTGTAAAATCTATCTTACACGAATCTCATCCAATTTTTTTATTTTTAAATGCTAAAATTGTAAGATTTGATTCTCATGATCTCTACACTGTTGGTTTTGAAACTTTTTACCCCTAGCTTTAATCAATCCGTCAACGCAAATTAGACACGCTATATGCCAAAAAATCTCAAAAACCAAGACAATTTTAGATACCGTGAGTCATATCCACTCATCAATTTGTTTTGTTACTAGATTGAACATAGATTGAAGTAGAATATTTTTTGATGGAAAGAAATTGATGAAAGATTCAAAATTCAAATTTAAAATAATGTCAAAGTGATAAATTTGGATGCTTTGGACAAAATCATGGGTTGAAAAATGTGTAATGATTTGGAAAGTCCAACTATGATACCTTCATGTATAAGAGATGCAAAGTCAGCGTCAGATAATGTTCATCATGTTTCAACAAACAAGATTTATCTACACTTTTAATCAAGTCAACAAACAAACAGACAGGGAGTAGTTTGACAAAATATAGATATGCACAATTTGACAAGAGAAGTGGCTATTTGAATCATTTGTCTAGCTAGAAATGGTGCTGATGCGGTTGCTAGTGTTGCGTGAGAGTATTCAGCTCATGTGCATACAAAAACTTCGATTGATGTTCAAGCAAGTCACAAAGTCGAGATAAGTAACTGGACCGGAGTGACATTGGGGGACATGGTTCTCATATGTTGTCAATTTGTCACCGGGAGGAGGACGGAAAACCGGTCCCGGAAGTTGCACCCGATATGCTCCGCCACCGGGCTAGAAATAACACTCACTGCTCTTACGGTACCACGTCGTTGGATGCCTTGGCTGGGGGGAGAGAGCGATGTGGATTAAATCTCCTTCATCATCACACTTGTCACTGCACAATATCTTTCTCGTAGATACACTGAAGTTACCGAACTACCACCTCGGTCCAACTCATAAAGTCCTCAAGGCTGGGAAATTAGTACAAAATTCAATGAACCGGAAGGTCTCCATGCTCACCGTTTACTGAAAGGAATGGAAATTACCCTGCACAGTCATGTAAGTAATGCATGCAGCTTAGGAGCACGTGGGATAGGCGGACGAGGGAAAGGGGAAGGGGCCCAGTAGAGCAGTCGAGGCCGATGCCGATAACTTGTCGAAAGTTACTCTGGCGGGGAATTTTGCTCATCCTCCTTTGTCGTCGTCTATCTACTGATGTGGAGGAAAGTTCCTTCATCTACTGCTTCTGTCTGCGACGGAATGGGGCATAGTGGGAGAATCGAGGGAATCTGGGAATCAGGGAGCAGCGAAGCGAAGCAAAGAAAGCAAGAACTTCGCAAACAGGACTCGACTTAACATCTGCTTTACAGGTCACCCGCGGGGGCGATGACCAGTTCTGTCGCCCTGTGTTTACTAATTATCTTACACTAAAGTCTGACCGTCCTTATCATCATCATTATAGCTTTCCCGATGACTGCTGCGCTTTCTCCAATTTCTCTCTCTCTCTCTCTCTTGCTCTCCCTCGCCTGCCCGCTCCATGTGACCCGGCCCTATAGCCAGAACCGCAAATGCTGCTGCCTGCCTGCCTGATTGCCTGCGCTGCTACTACGAAGCAACAATTGAAAACCAGAAATAAAAAATAAAAATCGAGTGATATAGCAGAAGGATGGGAAGACCCCATCAAGCTGTATACGGGCGAAATCGACGGGTAAGCTGGGGCAAGGACCCAAAAGCTTCACACCGGAGATTTGTACTACCACAGACACTTCGGACGTCGTCGTGGAAACAAACGAAAGGAGAAGAAGCAGAAGGAGCCAGAACCACAAGGTCCGTACCAAGCTAACGAGATTCCTTGTAATGACATAAGGATGGTGAATTTGTTGTCCTTCTACACCTGAGATAGAGAGATATATGGGGGAAAACCCGAAAGAAGAAGAAGAATTTGAAGGAATGACAACCGTAATGCACATGCCAAGCTCTTCAGGTTTCCTTCCATCTTCATGCAAGGAGAGCAGAGCAGAGGAGAGAGAGAAAGAGAAAAAGAGAGAGAGAGAGAGAGATCGTGCCCCATGACACCTGGGCACGGTTTGAATGGAAGGAAGGAAGGAAGGAAGGAAGGCAAGCAAGGGAGAGGAACTCTGATGATGATGGGTGATGATGAGGATTCGATGAATCGAGAAAAGAGCAAGAAACCGGCTTTCAGGTCCCTCGGACTCGGGCTCACCACGCGTGTACCTTTCAGTTGCATAATAACACTATCCGGAACATTCATAGAGTGCAGTAATTAATATTTTCACCCTAAACTATACTTATAACGGGACCGTTATCGCTTTACCGTCCACGGCGATCCACCAGGCCCCCAGGGCCCCTGAGGCCGGGGCTGAGAAAACCGATGGTGCAGATCTGATCGAGGGATCGACGGGCCAGGTCCCTCTTCCGCGGTGACTCTCCACTTTCTCTCCGCCCCATGCGGATTCTACAGAAGAGGGCTATATTGCTTTATAAGGCCCCTACTTCGCTCCTCTCTCCTCCATCGCTTTAGCCATCACTTCGCTTCACTCACCTTCTACTCACTTCTTCTTCTACTCTACTACTCTACTACTACTCCTACTACTACTACTACTCTCCTACTCCTACTCCTACACTTCTTACTCCCTTCTACAACTTCTTCTCCTCCTCCTCCTTCTCTTTTCCTTCACTACCTCGCCAGTTCTGGCCTCAGTCGCTCGCTCGCTCACTCCCATTCCATTACTAGTAGTTGGTAATAGTTATATTACATCGACAACATCTACTACTAGCAGCAGCAGCAGCTGCCTCTTCTCGTTCTTATTCTCCATCTTGTACTACAACAACTTCATCTTCTACTACATAACTACTTTCACTGACTGACTGTCCTCACTCGTTGTCGGTCGGTCGGTCGGTTCAGTCCACGCCAGTTGGGAAACCGCTCTCTTCTCTGTCGTCGCCCTCCTCTCTCTCTCTCTCTCACTCGCTTGCTCGCTTGCTTTCTTCCGAGAGGAATTGATCGTCGGTCGGGTCGAGAGAAGTGGGAAATTTTGAGAGAAAAAGTGTCTGTCCGCACCTAAGCCTAGTTCTAGTTTTAGCATTGTAGCTGCTGGGCTAGAATTTGCCGGTCTGTGTCGTCGTCGTCGTCGACACGAGCAGAGAGACACAGAGAGAGCGAGAGATCTCGGGTGCTGCAGGGTTGTCTGGAGTTCGTTGAGAGTTCCGGTTGGGAATTGGCCTCAAGGTGGGCTGGCATCATCATCATCATCATCCACTCTAGGTACATAGACCGAGGGCTGAGCGAGCTACTGCCCTACCATCATTTTCCCCCTTCTTCCTCGTCTGCCGACTCCCCATCCTCTCAGTTCGTTCCATACATGTACCGTCGTGCAATTACGGTGGCAATGCGGGGAGTGACACTTGGACCCTAGCCCGAAATTGACGAAATCGTATCGAAGGTGACGCCGGTTGGAGAACGATAGAAGAGCTCAAATGCAGTATTAGCCTGATTGATTCGGTAGATAATCTTGAACATTCATAGTTGTTACACGTAGTGAATCCTGAAGTTGGCCCCAAGGAATAACCATAAACTACTAGTACTACTACATACGAAGGATCAATTTGAAGAGAGTGAGACGACTTGAGCTAGTGGTGGTAGTCAGTCATGGCCCTCACAGCAAATCCTGTACCGACTTCGGTCCAAGACGCGAAGTTGCTTCCATTTCACAGCAACGGCAAGAACGAAAGCGATATGTGGGATTCATACGCCGACAATGTCTCTTCTCACGTGCATCATGGAGAAGACACATTGACGGGGACGCCGATGGGGACAGTGGATCACCAGCAGCAGCAGCAGCAGGACAAGCATTACCCTGCTTCGACTTCCGGACTCTCTCGGAATGCTTCGTTCGATTCTGTCACCTCTCATGATTCATGCACGGCATCTTTTTCGACTGGATCTCCGGTAACAGTGCTTCCGCCTCTACAATACACATGTAGCGGCACTGGCATGGACAATAGCCCATTGAACATGTCGACCCATGCTGGTGCCTGGCCCAACAGTTTTAACAGCTCCAACAAGAGATCTTCTCCTTCCGGGTTGGAGCCCTCGGAGCAGCAGCAGCAGCAACAACAACACCAGCAGCAGCAACATCAGGAGTCAATTGCAGTCGACAGTTTCTGGATCGGTCACGACCAGATGCTGTTGTCTGAGGACTGCGAACCACTTCTTCCGTCCCCGGTGGGAACCGGGACCTTGTCGTCAATGCTGAACGAATTTCCTTTCAGGTACGATGACCAGGCGTGTGCAAGCAATTGCAACGATTACACTTCGGTGAACGATTTGGAATGTCTGGTGCCATCGTCTCTCAGAACGAATGAGCCATCTCATGATCAGCAGCAGCAGCAAGTGGTCAAATCTCCTGAATCAGTCGGGAACAGCAATGCCCATAGCACCTCCCCTGGACAGCAGCAGCAGCAGCAGCAGTCCCAGCAAGATTTCTGTCAAGAGTTCCTCGTCGGAGGAAGCGAGGTGTATTCCGAGCACAATGCCAGGAGATCTGACGCTTCGCTCTTGTCTCCGCCAGCAGCTCGCCGCCGTCTCAGCTGGTCCGAGTACCAGGTGCCCGAGCCACAACGACATCTAGCGACGTCGGAGGGCCTGCACTTCGCTGGCTTCGGCTCGCAAGCCTACGACCACCAGCAGCACTTCGTGCCGCTGGGCGACAGCAATGCCATGGCGCCGCTCCTGCCCTTCCGCGGCAGCAGCTGCACCGTGCAAGACTCGGGGGTGGGCGCAAGCGTCGGAGGCCTCAAGCGCCCGTACTCGGCGATGATGATGCAGCCGCAGCAGCAGCAGCCAGCGTCGACTTGCAGCATTTCGTCGTCGGCGCCGACGCTGAGCCACAATTCGTATCTGAGCATATTTCCCAGCGTCGGGCCCGCGGCTCCCAAGAGCGCCATGAGCAACATGGCGCCCATTCTGAGCGCCTCGCACGGCAGCCACCACCACCAGGACGCGGCGGCGCTAAGCGCGCTGCTGTACAAGACGCAGGGCAGCAGCGAGATGATGCAGCAGCTGCAGCAGCAGCAGGGCCAAGGCACCAGCAGCTCGGACTCGGCAGCCCGGCAGCTGCCGCCTCCCAAGCTGCGCCGGCGCCACGGCACGGCCACGGATCCGCAGAGCATCGCCGCGCGCACGCGGCGCGAGAGATTCAGCGACCGCATCCGAATTCTGCAGAGCCTGGTGCCCAACGGCGAGCGCCTCGACACCGTGTCCATGCTGGGCCACACTCTGGAGTACGTGCGCTTCCTGCAACATCAAGTGTGGCAGTTGTACAATGGCAACGACGAGCCGGCCGTGTCGGCCGATTCCGAGTCCCGCGAGAAGTGGAAGGAGTTCCTCGACGCTCAGACCGTGGTCGCTTGAGCCTTGAGCCTTGAGCCTGCTTCACGAAGAGACTAGAGATTCCCACCTGTCGAAGAGCTAGGAGGAGGAGGGGAGGAGTGCTCGCTCCATTACACATTTTACTCATTACATTTTACACACACACACACAGACTCACTAACACTAACACTACTCAACACACACACACACTTACACTACACTTACACGCACACAAACACAGTTGCACTTGGCAGTTGGTCACTGAAATCCTTAGAAATTTGGAGGCTCTCTCGAAATTTCTCCATCACTCGAATCACGGCACGGCTCGAGTGAGTGAGCGAGCGATGGAGACGATAGATCCGATTTTATGTAGTAAGGTGATGCATGGCATCGCATCACGGCCAGGGGACCTGCTTCTTCTTCTTCAGGCTTTGCAGACGGTCTCCAATGGAGCTTCTCTCGAGGGCTGCTGAAGAAATCTCGGCGTTCCGCGGGACCAGTCAGTCGGTGGGTGGCCTGTCCGTCAGGTGTACCAAGAACGAGCACGAGCACGAGCACGAGCGCCGGGAGCGACGAGATTCATTGCTCCGTTGTGACCCCGACGACACGATGCAACAACAGATGCAGTAGGCCAGCATACCACTCAACACATTTTTTTTCGACATAAAATTCATGATTCATTCTTTCAGACAGACACGACAGACAGAAGAGGTGTACAGAGGTCCTCGAAGAGCTGGGGGATAAGAGAGTTGATTGCCGTGGCTCGTCCATGGCATCGGTCGACCCAACCCAATATACAGCTACAGCTACTCATCATCAGCAGCAGCAGCAGCAGCATCGACAATTATTTCTCGCCAACATTGTGTATGAGACGTGCGGCACTTGGGGTCCACCATCGTAAATTTGAGTTAGCACTTTGATTCGGCCCTGCCCAGAAGCGCTGGACTCTTTCTTCATGACTCTCTTCGAACGACGACGAACGAGCGAACGACAAACGACGGCGACGACCACCACCACCACCACGATGGATTCATTGATCACTCTTTCGAACTTCAGTGGAAGAGCACATTGAGCGCCCTTCACTACAACATCAATCACGTACGTCGGTCGATCGATCGATCGGCAGGTCGGTCCCGGTCGGTCAGTCACAATCATGTCAGCTCAAGCTGGCATCTATCCTTCTCCGACCCCGAGTTTCGAATTCGAGTGCGAGTCCAGGCTTCTGTGCAGGCCCTGCAGTGGTGGACCACGCGAGGTGCTTGACAATCCCGATAGACAGACAGACAGAAGACAGACGGATTAGGCCTTTACGACGATGTTACTCTCAAACTTAGCTTTACACTTAGCAGCTAGCAGCAGCAAGTAGCGCAAGCAAGCCGATTGAACGATGTATGTACATCCATGGCCAGCCACCTGATTGTAAATATGTACAAAGTTGGTCAGCCCTCCAGCATCCGACGAGGAATAGCCTTGTGCGCGATGATGCCAACTGATCTCTTACACATTCAGAAGACAGTTTGAGTAGAAACCTCTATCCCATCAGGTTTCAGGGCTGGCACCTGTACATTTACGATCTCCAACTCATTGACAAGCAATGCAAAGCAAATTAAAATGCACATCTCGCTCTCTCGCTTCGTTCTCGTGGATAAATGTTTCTCTCTCTCTTTCTTCGTGCGTCCAATTGATTCAAGCAATGCAGGTCTGATGGGCCCAAGATTTGATTTTCACTGCGTTTGAAGGTTTCATCGTATTAAGTGCAGTCCCAGATGTGCTTTCTTACGGTTTCCTGCGCACATGGTATTCGCTGCTGCTGATTTTAGTGAAGGACGACGATAGGCCTTTGGGATTGTTGACACTCTTCTCACTGTAAGGACCGGAGCTGGAGTTCGTTCTTTCATGTCCATACATTATCGATGGTAGAGCCATGGGATCAAGGCGATGTCTGTACCTTGCTAGCATCGTAACATCGGCTCTCACAAACACGGCCGACAATAAAAAGTAAGCGCCAATTTGTGGCTGCATCCCTGAACTCGTTTATGCAATTCGTAATCGCAACCGTCTTCCAAATCAGAAGGCAGATTCGAGGGCTGGGCAACTCTAGAGAGCCTGAAACGTGGAAACATTGATCTGTCAATTAATCAATCAATGTGGCCCCGACTCGAGCTCGCTTGATTGATTGGCACTTAATTCACAGTTTCTCTGAAGCATAAATCCTTGATCGCTGAATATCTTGTGGCGAACGGTAAACAGAGCAGCCAGTCCAGTCCAGTCCAGCTCGTGCCGACAATAGCTGGAAGGTATTGATTGATCTTCAGACTCGATTACCATTTTACACTCGAGCGTTCGTTCTGTGTTTCAGCTGCCGTGCCGTGAATTGCATAAAAAACTGAACGACGGATACTCTGGGATTATGATTATTTGTGCTCACTGACTCGACTGGCAATATCCTACGCCGTTTTGCTCAGATCGTAAACTTTGAAAGATCCTTCGAGCTTCCTCCTCCCCCTCCTCCTCCTCGTGCTCCTGCTCCTCATTCTCCTGCCCATCATTTGAAGTCTCGGTGCTCGCTCGGTCTCGTGCTCGTAGCCGCGGTGGTACCATCATCAGTACATCGTCGACATCGGCTGGCGCTTTTGCAGGAAACACAGACACTGAGCCGTACTAGCTGACTGGTTACCAGCTGTGCAGCGGTGCAGCTCGGTCAGACTCGAGTCTACAGTTTTGAGGCGTCGAAGATCAAATCAGATACAGGACCTCAAATCGTGGAAGGGCCTTACATGGAACCAAAGGAGCCCTTACGCTGGGGACTCTGATTAGCCACCTCAGACATGAACGAGTTGCGCTAGCGCTTGCGCCTTCACAGATGGACAGCCTGAGCTATCTATCTATCTATGGGCTTGGCTGATTTGTCCACCACATCGCTCGCATCCGAGGCTCGGAGAGTCCTCAGATTCTGCAAGCCAATTCGTTCATTGTAATGCAATTCGCGGAGTTGGGATGATTGCAGCAGCCACGTGAGAGGAAGAAGACATTGTGAGCTTGAGCGTGTAGAGCGTGAGTCACGATGATACGTACATGTGAATGGACGTAGAGGAGAGAGCAGACGAAATGTGGGGAGTCGCAGTCGACATCGATCAACAAGAATAGGGAGGGGCGATGGATTCGCTCGGGCTCTACTGTTGGAACGAGAGCAGTGCACAAGAGAACAGAAGAGAACAGCACACCGTAGCACCGCTCTAGGACCGGGGATCCAATCATGAATTTGTCCGTCTTGCATATGTTCATGTGCGCGTTTGTCTCGGCGAGCGATGTAATGAGAGCGATGGGAGCTCAGGGGATGTGAACATCGTACTGGAACTACACAGAATCGCGGAATGTCATGAGTATATACCAGAGGATGTTACAATGATCATGAGGCTCGTGGTGATCTTTCTCACCATGATCAGACATTGAATTCTGATTTGGACTATTGCTTGGATTACGGCACATCTCAAACTCCCAGTCGTGATGTTTGGACCGAGTCTCATCTTTTCCAGCTTCGTAGATTCGTTCGGGTGAAGTGAATTTTAGCTCGATGGAGCTGAAATTCAGGCATGGGCAGACCAATGGATAATGTCCGCAAAAGTCAACTCCTTGTAACCTCGGTGGTGCAATCGCTCGTGTGCCCGAATTACATTACCTCTCATCGATGTCCAGCATCAACTCGAGGCGAATCTGCGAGCAAATGCTCGGCTCGGTTCGCAGCTACGGTTCTAGCGGAAGAACTTATTCATCATCGATCAGCATGGGATCGACGTCCTGGATCTTGACTTTTTCTCTTTCCTGTGTCGGACTCATATTCCCCTCCCAAAAGCATGTTCTGCTCTCGAGCAAAAAGGGCGCTTCCGAACTTTAGCTACGCTGATGATAACGATCAGATTCTTTTCGCAACTTGATTCACTGATGATCATTCATTCATCAACACTGGAGACCGGAGTTTGAGTTCAAGCTGCTTCTTCTTCTTCTTCTTCTGCAGCAGCAGCAACAGGAAACCTAGAATGAAATTAAAGTGTCATACAATTGATTGAAATATTTCTCCACGAGCCGTGAAACTGTTAATCTGCCCGAGATCCATGTACTTCCATGTACGCTGTACCGAAGTTAAATATTGTAGGCGATTCATTAATCAAGCGATCAAGGTGGCGCGCTCCTCTACAGAAGCTAAGTTCAGCTAGGCAGCTGACTCTTGCTTGTAGAAGGCAGCAAACGAGAAAACAAACGAACAGTAGGACCTGGAAGGCTCTCGGGAATAGGCCGAGTTCGAAGGCATGAAATAAACGATGTTTGATAGTCGATTGATCGCTTGCTTGCAGGGGAAGTGGGTTTTGTGAAATGAGCAGGCATGTCCATGTGACACGTTTTGTTTATTGCGCCAATGCATTTGATTCCAGAGCATGCTATGGCTTGGGCACAGAAGGCTCGGCAGGCTGTGGTGAATGTAGTACGTAAGAACTCACTCTCCTCCGTAATCACCTCCCGAATATGGGAGAAATTTCCCGACGTAAAACTTACTTTTTTGTGGCGCATGACAATACAAACACAGTGCCGCAGCTGCTGCTATTACAGTCGTCTAGTGAGATGTGGAAGCTATAGAGACAGACAACCAACAATAGGCCATGGACTTGAGCGTCTAGGAGCAAAGATACGGATCAGTGTAAGAATGTGCTCACTTGTGAAAGTGCCGCGAAACTCACCATCAGTTGACAATAATCTCGTTGCTCATCGAGCTTACGAGCCACTGTCAGGGATCCGGATCCTCCCCGAGGAATGTTCTCTTTCTCGGAACTTGCCTCGCAACAGCCACTGCGCACCCCTGCTCATGTCAGGTCAGGTCAGAAATCAGCGAACCTTATCTGGAAGTACGGCCCGCCTATTTTTAGTCCCCAGGCCGTACTTTGGTTTGTATGTATAGGTTGGACATGTCGATCCCAGCACGCCATCTCTTCTACTCGCCAACTCTCTCGGGCACCTTTGCAGTGCCAGAAAGAGCAGCAGCAAAACGCTTGCTGTTCGAGGTGTGCCGACACGTCTGTGACCAGATTTCAGAATTGCACGGCTGTGCGCATTGTGTTCGTTTCTGATCCGAGGATGAATGACATGTGACCGTCATGTGTTCCATGACTGTCATCATTGTGATATAATGATGATGGTGATGATGATGATCAAAGTGTTTGTGCTTGTGCTTGTGCTTGCATGACTGTGGACTGCTGCTGCTCCAGTATAGTGTGATGTTGCCGCTTGATATATGCCGAACATGGAGGCTAGAGCCACCACCTCCGATCTCTCCTGACTCATTCTGCCCGACCACATTTTTGCACCATGTCGAGCAAAATCATTCCCGGTACAACAGGTTTTCGAGCTGCTCGGTGGTCATCTTGGAACCCATGGATGACGCCAAGTTCTTTATCAGGCATTCACATTTCAGTGCACTCCATTCCACTGTAGTCGACTTGTCACATCTTCTCCACCTGGAGAGTTTATCATGTGTCAGGCTCGAGCTGACGAACGCGAGGCTGATCGCGTTTTCACTAAAACGCGATCAGCCTTCGATAACTCCGATGGCTAAATCAAAGACGATTGACTGTTTTTTTATCACGAAGAAGTCGAGGAAGAAGAGGAGATCACCAGGAGGAGTAGGAATAGGATGAGGACTCGAACTGCTTGCTACCACTTCTCTATCTCCATGAAGGTGATCGGACCAGTTCTTGAATACGCAGCAAATGCAAATGATCATATGGATCGAAGATAATAAGCAGTCTAGTATCTGGGTGTATCATCTCAAGCCATTTGTCGTAAAACTCTCAAGTGTGTGCATGACAGCTTAACGTGAGCTAATAACATGTTCATGACAGACACAATCCTGAGTTTCAATATATACTCGCACCATTTTTGGGAGCTCCAGCGCGAGGCTACATAATTTTGAAACCACTAGAAATACATCAACCACCTTCGAAGGTAATTAAATTGATGCCCGTTGTGTATGGACAGCAACTACTGCGTTTTGGATGAGATAAAGAGAGGTTTCAGCAGGCATTAGCATAAGTGATCAATATAAGCCTTCGCATGTTCCATTTGTGAATTAAATTCATCAGATAAGGCGTCTGCTTTTCGCGAGGATAAATTTATGATAGCTGAAGTAGAAGTTATTGTAGAATTCTTTAGTTGGACGTGACGTAGAAATTAGAACTTGGTCCGCTAATAATGTCAAAGGAATATGAACCACCGTGCGCCTTTAGATGATTTCGTCAGATGAATTTGTTGTACAATATCGTGATCCGAAAAGAATGTATCTTTCTTAGGTCCTTGTGGTGTTTGATTGTTCAAGATTTGTTTGATTGTTTAATTTGTGTGAACGCCATTTTGATTATCTTCTACGTAGCTTCCCTTAAATCTAAAAAATTCTCCTTTCTCGCACTGCCCTAATATTGCATCAATGGACTCGCTGAAATGAATTCCAAAGTGAAATGATGGACAAACTGACGACGACTGCATGCGATGTTCTAATTATCGCGATGTTCCAGCTCGGAATTAGGCATGAGCTCAAAGGTGTCTAGTCTTCGATGATCGCTGATTGCTGATTTCATATCGCAATATACATGATTACAGATAAAGTGGTAAAGATTAGCTAAAAATGCACTAAAAATTTATGAATATGATGAAGTCAATTACGAAAATTTTTCTTTTCAATATATCAGGCACTATCCCAATGATATGACCAAAGAATGAAGACGAGGTGTTTAGTACAAGAGACAACATTGGTAATTTATAGTGAGGCATGTCCTTCTTACATGAAACGGTATTGCCTTTGGTTGAATTCTCATATCAAGAGTTTTACTTACAAGTCTTTGAAGGATTTTGTGACATATAACATTTAAATTTTGAAGATCCAGAAATTGGTCGCTTGATTCATAAGAAAGTACTCTAGAACTTAAAGATATCATTTTAGGTGCTTTTCATATGATCTTTGCTCAGATTAGGCCAGTTCTATGATCGTTGATTCTTGATGACAAGCATGTGTTGACAAGCTACCTTGAAGTATAAAATTAAATGAAATTACTGCCACACGACTGAATGATAGCAAGAACAGTAGATAGAATTTCAATCTTGAATTTAAATTTATAGATCATTGTCAAAATAAAATTAAAAAAAAACACCTAGCTAAATATCATATTTTGTATATTATATGATTTATTTAATTTTTGAAGAAATTTAGAGTCATACTTAGAATTTTTGACCTGCACCTATAATTTTTTAATAAATAATGAATATTTTTTAAATTAATCAATTTTTTCACATTCATTCTGATTGATTCGGAGGTTTTCTATTTTCACATTACCATATATCCAAAGGGTGTAATTTGCAATAAATTTTGCGCCAAAGTATAGTTTAATTTTGATCAAAATCATCTATGAATATTTTCAGTATTTTTCTGCAAAAAATTTCAAGTTTCTTCTGCTTAAATCAAAATATGTCTCTTTGTATATTTTATGAATTTTTTCAAAAAACATTTTCTTACCAAATTAAAATCAAAAAATCAAGAAGAAATCACAAAAATATTTTTAAAATTTTCATATTTAATCTGTAGATTTTTTGCTATAAATTTGTACAATTATATAAAAAATTCAATAAAAAATTTGAAATATTTTTTAAAAAATCGAAAAAAAGAAATTAATGTAGACATGTTAAAATTAGATCATATAAGTTCATGATTTTCTCTTTGACATCGAAGATTGGATTCAATTTGAATCCAAATAATAAAACATTATGTGTAAAATAATTTCAAGATGTCAAAAAATTTATCAAACATGCATATTTTATTTGTTTCTTAATCCTTATGATGATTTTTTTGGGTAATGATAGTTATATATATAATATGAATTTTTTTCCATCAAAATTTGAATCTATCAACTCTTTAAATTCAACAAAGGTGCGTTTTTTTCATCAAAAATTGAATCTATTAACTCTTTAAATCTAACAAATGTTTTTTATTATTGAAAAATTGTATATTTCACTTCTCATCAATCCTAACTTAAGTCTAGTTTATGTTATAGCTTACTTTTATAAAGAATCTTGAGTATATTATTAAGAATCTGATATATCCTATTTGTCTTTAATAAAGATTACAGCTTCTCAACATCATAGACATTATTCAGGTCGTCGAAATCATCTATCCTGAAATTTTACACACACATGGTATGGTAGAATCTATAGATGTTTTTAAAAATGTTTTGAAAACATAGAATATAGGATTTTTTTTAAATGAATTGTTAAAGATACAATATAATTAAAAATATTTTTATTACAACAGATAATTACGATAAGAGTGGTATTCATAAGTTTCATCTTACTTCATGCTAACGAACGTTACTACTCAAATTACATATATTTAAATGTAATTTTTTATTTCAATTGTATTATAAGTTTTCAAGTGTAATTTATAATGATGAAAATATTTTGTAAATTCTTGTTATCAATGATGTTAATATGAACCTTCATCAAATGAATATTTAAACACTGATTTTTTTTCCTAAATCAATTATCAAATAATATATATGAAGTTCAAGGATTCAACTAAATTTGATCGTTAAGTGCAAATCATAATGAGTTTTAATTGTGTGTGATACTCAAATAAAAAAATATGAATTTTTTTTTCCTTTTGATCATTTTAGTCGTGATTTTTTAAAATATGATTTTTTTTAATATATGAAGTAAAATATAATTATTTTTAAAAAATATATAATAAATATATGATTTTTTAAATTATGAAAAATAAAAATAATTTTAATTTAATATTTTTAATGAAAGAACTTTACTAAATATGTCCATTTTTAATCTAAAACATTTTTGTAGAAATATTTTATTTCTATGAATTTCATATCCTGATATCTTAAAAGACAAGAAAGGAAAAAATTTGATTTGATTATCATGTGTATTTTGTCATATTACGATAAATTTAAAGCGTATCATATAAGTCATATTTTTGTTATAAATGTTTCTATTCCATTATATGAGTTCATTATGTAAACATGTATTTATTAGAAATATTCGTATTTGAATGATGTATGTGAGCTTTGCAGATACTAAAATGTATAGTTACTTAAAATATGATTTAGTTTGCATAGCTTTATTGAGAGCGATGTTTTCTCTTACAATTTTTTATTCATCCACAACCATGAGATTCTCATTAAAATTTACATTAGAATAATCAATAAATTTACTTGTCTAGACTTTGAAAAATATGGAGCTTTGGATGAGGACTTCAACACGTCGGTGATAAAATTCAAAATATTTTTTCATTATAATCCACATGTGAAATCATCATTAAAAAAAGTTGAGAAATGCAATCCATAAGATTGAAATGCAAGACTGTTCGTGGAATACTCTTGTGAACTATAGTACAAGTTTTAACTTGTGCTGCTACCGGGGACTAGTCCCATCCTACATATTCATTTCATCGGTGCATGACTTGATGGGGTCCTCTTATCTTATTCTTTCCATGTTACTCGGTTTTCTCGAATGGAATGAATGTATGGATGTGAGAGTGCATAAAGTCATGTGGTTTTCATGTTTCTCATGTACGTTACCCCTTATCGCGAACCTTTAATATGACTGTCCACTGTAACCAAAGGTTTACGCACATGCTCGTCACAAACAGTAGTAGAACCGACCTAAATGATAAACATGATGATGCATATCGTTTTGGAATGGAGTCATAGTTACAGAAATGAGCACATTCTAGTAAAATCACATATTTATCATCGGGGTGTGTTCCCTAAACCCTTGCATCAGTGAAGATTCATGCAACAGGGAGTCGAAGGGAAAGCCGGGTTTTACTCGAGCTCTTGTTTTTCGTGTGTGGTCCTTGGGGCCATTCGACGTCCATCCGCGCATCATCACATCTGACAGCGAGTCTGACGTTCCGTGCTCGTGCTGGCCGTGCGGCCCTGCCTGCCTCGCCCGGCCGCCCGGCCGGACAAGAGAAGAAACAAGCCGGCACTCGGGCAGCGCACACGGACGTCCGCCTGCCCTGACCGTGTCCGCAACCCGTCCCTCGCTCCGCGGTCCCTCGCTTCCCTCGATCGCTGCGTGCCCGCTGAGCTCCGTCGCAAGAGACACAGCCCTCCCCTGACCGGTCGGTCCCGTCGTCGAACACGCAATCATTTCTCTCACGCGACACGCGTCCCGTCCGCAGCCAGCGGGCGGGCGGGCGGGCGGGCGGGCCAAATCCGGTCGGGCGTTCTGGCGGGGCCGATCCGGGCCTCCATCCATTAACCATTAACTACCCTCGTTGGACAGGTTGGAGTCGAGCCTGAGTTACTTGAGGACCTCACGGGTTCCTCATGTGCAGTGTCGGAACGCAAGATGCGAAGTCCTTAACGGACTCGGAACTCGGGACTCGGGACTCTCCATTCTCGAGAGTCGGGACTCGAAGGAGGAAGGAAGGAAGGGAGCGGAACGTTCGGAGGACACTACAGTCCCGTACAGGTAGTAGAGTACCCTGGACTCAAGTGTCGAAAGCTCGGTCGGCATTTTTAAGAGTTCAAGTGAGTGGCACTGTATTTTCCTGCTTTTCCGAAATTCGGGTCTCTCGATTGCAACGCAGTCTAACGCACGCCCGCCCGCACGCACGCATGGAATCAAACGAGTTCTGGCGGGAAGGGGAGCGATTGGTGCAATTGAAGCCCAAGAGGACGAGAGAGGGGTCGAGAGAGGGCATGGGGGATGCCAATTCTTGTAGCAAATAATTGGAGTTCCGAAATCTCTCTCTCCCAACTGTTGTTGCTCTCCTTTGAGATTGTGCTCCTACTACTCTGCTCGTCGTGGATCACGGTGGGATGCACAGTGCAGTAGTATCTTTGGAGTTGACTTGACTGATCTGAGGTCTGCTTCTGGTCTGTTCTGTTCGGTTCGGTTCGGTTCGGTTTAGTTGAGTTGAGATGACATGTGGTGAAGTCTTTGGTGCATGGGTGAGCTTTGAGGAAGGAAGATAAGCTTTTGGACATTCTCTTTTGCTTTCTAATATTCATTCATTCATTTAGGCAGTCATGCGTTCGGAGCTTCAGATGTCGAGGAAAGGAGGGAGGGAGGGAGGAGGAGGACTTGGAGTTTTACCACTCCACTCCAGGAAGGGTTTTATAATCGTGTACTGTGGTGTCATGTGCTGTGTCTGAACTTTTGGCTTCGGATGTCGTCGACTCGCGAACCAATAAATGAATGTGAGTATTTTGCATGTGAAGTCCATGCCTGTGGGCTCCTCCGATGAGGTTCAAACACTGCTGCTGAAGTTGCTGCTGCTGCTACGAGGGAGGGATTGAATGCGTTGTTGACCCGCCAACACGTGCCGACGATTGTTTTCCACGACGATCGATCCAAGATCGACTTCGAAGGCTACGGTAGGCACCATTCAACGTTCTCGAATCGCCATAAGTCAACTGGCCCGTAGCAATTTTGCTCACGAGCACATGCGCTACGACTTCCGTCGCTCTTCTTCTTCTTCTTCTTCTTCATCGATTTCAGTTTTCCTCTACTCTATTCGTGGAGCGACGACTGCACAAGAGGGCGACCGGAAGTCGCTGATCTTCATCGATCTTAGCTTTTCCTCCTCCTCTGGTCTCGTTGCTCCACGACCGCTGCAGAGGAATCAGCCAGAAAATCGATGCTTCATGGAGAGGTAACATAAGACAGTTCGGAGTGAAAGCAATGCACTCTGGAGTATTGCACACCTCCGAGGATGGATGCGAAGCTGTGAGAACCGTGTGTTTGTCACGTGCAAGATTCTCTGCAACTCTCTGGATCAACAACTTTGGGACCGTGTAAGTCTGTCTTATAGTGAAACTGCGTTTGAAGTATAGTCCGTAGATCACTTTCAACAAAATTCTTCCGAGCTCCGGGACATCCATCCGTCCACTCTCGCACCCGTAACCGCTCGAATTAAGCCCAGGAATCTGACCGAGGTCAGATTTTTAAGCAATCCCGCCGTCCAGCCAGTTCTGTGGGACAGATAATAAGTGCTGACGGAAGAGGGATGAGGAAGAACCAGCGTGCGTCAGAAACATGATCGCCTTCTTTCATGAATGAAGGAAGGAATCTGAGCCTCGATTCGGAAGGCAATCTCACACCCTACACTTTGCAAGAGGTTGGACAGTTCGGAACCCTGAATCCCGATGAAATTCTCCAAATCAGAATGTCAGGAATTTTGACGGGTGGTTATTCGTGTTAGCATCTCAAGAGTGGGCAGACTAACGAACGTGGTTACGGGAAAAGATTTCATCAGCTTTTGGAGACCTTCGTAAGCAAATAGCGACTCTCTGCCAACTGTTGCGGTAATGGTGTGAAGGTGGCTGCTTCTGAGCGTGTGCGGTCTTCACGTGTCCCATACAAATACGGAGAGGCCTGACTCCTTTTAATTGCCATACATCTTTTCGATCACAATTAAGTCCAAGTTACGCTGGTTTTTGGTTTATCCCTGTCACGTCCATTCCGTGCGTTCTGTTGGCCTATGTCAGATTTCGCACTCTCTTTACTCAATTGTTTCCTTTCCTCAGAAACAGTGCCTTCGGATTTGCAACCGCTTATAGTGTGGATAACCTTTTCTCCCGTCCAGTTGGAAGCGTCCGGCTACGAGATGATGACATAGAGACTCGCTGTAGAGTGCTCCGTACCGGCATGCACTGCGGGTTCTGGCCATAGCTCTGACGTCGGATGAACCGATAACTCGCCACCGCACTTTACAGAATTGTCGTTCTGTTCGCTGACTCACTCCGGCATATTTGATGAAGACAATTGATGAATCTCTTGCCACTTTTTGGGCAGGCCCAAGGCGGCATCTATCTTCTACCGATGCTCGAAAGCGTCAACAGTGATCTGCAGCGACTGTGCCGAGGAATTTCCCATGTATGAAATCGTCAGCTCACGTCATCTGGTCGTTCTTGCATTTTACGAGGATGTTTAGAGGTTAAGGCAACAGTGGTTTCGCAGGTTTCGGAAACAGCAAATGTGCCAGAGCTTTTGCTTCAAAGGTTAGCAACGGTGTCAGTCCGTAACACATAATGGCTCGTCGAGTGATGCATCGAGCGAGCACTACTCTTCTTCTGAGGTCAAAGGTCAACCACAATCGCTCTGACTGCACTGCAGTCTTCCAGTTTCAGTTCGGCGATCCAAAATGTCTTGGAGCCCCATGTGCTTCGGTCAAACAGCGGGTAAGTCATCGTTGAAGCACGAGAATGACCACACCAGAAGACCCAGAGGTACGCAACACAGGCTCGTCAGCGATTGAGCTGTCCCTGTGAACAACAACTACGACAAGCGCTCGGCTTCTGCAAACATCTGTATCAACTACATTTACCAGATACTCAGCTTCGAACACGATCCGAGGTCGTTGACGTAATCCAGGAATCCTGGCTTGCTCCTCACAACAGGGCATAGAAAAGTAGATCCCAAAATTACCACATGAGAACTACAGAACATCCAAAGGGAGCAAGACGTGCTTTGATCCCCGTAATCTACGTTACAGTGCCTTGTGAACACATGGACTCCTAGTCCAAAAACTAAATTTCTACTATCAATTCTTCAGGGAATAATAATGCCTGAAAGCAAAATCAAGAGCTGTGACAACAATCGGTAGCTTTGCACTACGTTCCAAGATTCCTATATCCTACAGACTGCACACCAATGAATGAACTATTCGATAAGACATGAATATGGGTGGTCTCTTATACAGATATAAAAATCATCTGCTGAGCTCACCCCACTGTAAGGGATCGTAACTTGAGTAGTAAGGTTCTTCATCAGTCACGAAAATGCTTGCTAGTATACCGAGTACGCAATCCTTTTAGTGGAAATTAAGGATGCTGACACACTCACGTTCGCACTTCGACGTGCGAGAATCAAGTTGCCGAAGCAGGCTGTGCACCCGTCTTCTGCTTTGAATCGGAGTTGCTGAAGTTAGTAATGAAATACAAATATATACCTGATCGAATGTCGATATTGAACCAAGTTGTAAGTTTTAAGGTTGAGCACAGCCAAGTGCTACAGTTGAAGTGGCACTTCCACAATGCTCAGTTTCTTGAAGGGACGGCCCATAGATCACGAGATTGTGGGCCACCAACAACACAACACGGCTTCTGCACTGCAACATCCGATCACATTCCCGAACGACACGTGAGAATGAGCTTGGAGGGCTACGAACAGTGATATACATTTGAGACAACTGATCCTTGTATCGATAATTTCTTGCACCTTATTCACCACTCAAGAAGAATACACGGAATGTATCTGACAAATCTAGCACCTGTCCAGATGTCAGGCTGTGCAATCCACGAACGCACACACAATTCCGCCAGAAACAAAAACGACATTGTCATAACCCTTTGCACGAATTTCAGGCCTTAAGAAGTTTTACTGCCTGCATACACATTCTCTTATAAACCCTGAAAACATGACAGGACAGGAACTTCTTTTGACTCGTCGTTATACACGTAGCAAAGTATGAAGAAATCAGGGCAGCACCACGAGTTTTGTATTTCAGAAAATGAAGCTCACCTCAAGGTAATATTACAACCTGCGCTGTTCTCCCTCTCCCTAGAGGGATTTCGCACTGCCAAAAAGTGATGACAGAGAATGGGAACACCACAGCATCATAGAGAGGGGGAATTTGGCGTCGTTGAGGTCATCTTCGCGGGTGATCTGCGCAACCATTGAATTCTCAGAACGAACTCTTCTCATCAATATTTTCCTGTGATCGACTTCTCACCGGAAAATTATCACCGTCAGTGTATACTTGAACCATAGTTGGCAACGACAGTGTGAAGATTGTTTTAGAAACTACAGGAGATAATCCACCATACTGTCGTTTCGGGGCATAGTCGGAGGCTGTTGAAGAATGATTATACAACATATGAAGAGAAAGCTCGAGATAATTCAGGGTAAGAAGACCTCGGAAGAACAAAACAAACGACGCGCATCATTCTTACTCTCGAAGAAAATATGCAACTTACTTGTGCCCTTGGCCTCGGTACAGGATCTGAAGACTTAGCAGGAGTGGTGGACGTGGTGGAAACTTCTCTCTCAGGTACGGTCTTCCTGTCTTCATTTCCACGAGCAACTGCACGAAGTCTAGGCACCTCCTTCTCCGTGAAGTTTTGTTTGGAGTCCTGGGACCTGGAGTGGACATCGCTCGCACTTGCTTCAGGAGCTGGGATCCAAGATGAGCTCAAGTCACCGCTGTATGTGCTCAGTGGTACGGATGCCTCGTCTTTCTCAGCAGTAAGCCTACCGAGTTCTTGCGCTTTGAGGTTACCCACGGTGGGGTAGGTCTCGATCGCGCCAAACGATTTGCCACCATGAGAGATGATAGGAAATTCTGATGATATCTCTTTCCTTGACGAGTCTACAGTCTCAGGGCTCTTATGCAGCGTGGCTACGTCGCCACTGGAATCAAATGTCGACCCCTTACTTGCACTTAAGAAGTGATGGCTTCCCATGGGGTGAATTTCTCCCTCCGTAAGAAAGTCTTCTTTCCCTTTTGCAGCTACGTTGGCTTTGTTCAGGCTGAGAAGCTCCTTCTGTAGTTTATCTGGAAAATAAACTGACTGCATACCCTGGAACTTCGAGTCAATCGGTACTTGAGAGTCCTTCGGCGTCGTATCCGTCGGCAAACTGGCCATCGGGTGATCAGTCGTGACAACGTTTCTGACAGAAGTATCTTCTTGTCCACTGATCTCCTTCTGCTCCACGTCTCCACCCAAAGATTCAGTCTTTGGAACGGCGGAAGGCCCTGACATCCGAAGAGCCGCATGTTCACTTCCTTCGGAATCACTCGGAGTAGGGAGGATTGAGTGCTGAAGGAAATCTCCTTTGTAAGAAGTGTCTTCCTGACGTTCTGCGTTCGCAATAACTTTCTTGTCATCAGTTGTAAAGAGAACTTTCTCTGCGTCGGTAGAAGCCTGCAAAGACGTGTCCGTTTGCAAAGATCTTGCCTGGCTTTTGCTGGCTTCAGGTACCTTCACTTCAGTTGGTGTGTCTTCCATTGCAAGCGAATTTTCGCTCTCACTGACATGTCGGATGAGATCTTGAACCTCGGAACTATGCTCGAAGATGATGTCCTTCAAGATCTCTAATTCCCGAGGTACATCTGGTGTTGCCTGAGGGGATACTTCAAGCCCTGAAGCTGCCTCGCCCGTTTCAATCTCTTTCTGCGAGTCTCCCTTCAGTGAATCCCCTGAAACGAGATCCTCAGATTCGGGCGACTCGGCCCTATCTGCTGCGAGAGATAATTCGCTGTTAGATTTTGGTGTCTCAGAAACCGACGCCTCTTCCGCCTCCCCAGGATGTCCATTATCAACAGCTTTTAGCTCCAACATATCGGCTTCTGCACTGCTTTTGCTTCCACCAGCAAGGTCCTCATTGACGACAGCACCAAGAGACATGTCTGTGAAAGCAGTCTCAGGGGCCTGTTCGTCGTGAACCGAAGTTGATTTCTCGAGTTCGTGGTCACTCGAGATTGAAACTACCCCTTCTTCTATCTGAAGCAAATCAGAAGGTCCTTGAGCTAATTCCGCCTTCCCCACAGTTTCTAGGTAGTCTCCGGAGCCAGATCCACAACTGCTATCGCGCTCTGAGAGCACAGCATCTCCAACATCCGTATCTTGGCGAGACAACACAGAACTTTCTTCTTCTAGTTCTCCTGACCTTCCAGAAACAGAAGTTGACACGTCTTCTCGACTAGGTTCCTCCAGCTTTTCCATTTCGTCTGTAAATTGCTGTTCCTGTGGCTTACCAAATTCAACTGTTCCAGAGGAAATAGACGAAAGTTCATCGTCTCTGTCATTCGCTATTATGAAACCTGATTGATGCCCTGGAGATTTAAGAGCATCTTGCTCATCCACAACAACTTCCTTGGTTTGAACCTTATCTGATGCAACAGCCTCTTCCTCCAGGCTAGATGCATCGTCTGTTTCAAGAACTTCGGGATGAATCTTGGCTGAATTGAGAAGACCTGTCCTGGTTGCATCAGAAGCTGTCTCACTAGGTGCATCAACTTCTGCTTCAATCCCCGCAGCCTGCTTTTCTTCCACAGCCTCCAAACCTGATGCTAGCCTATTCTCGTCGCTGCTTATAAATTTTGAAACCACTTCAGAATCAGAAGTGGAACCACATGTATCATCAGCAGTGTTCAATAGTTCATCGCCCCTTTCGGAAACCTCTACGGATTGTGGACTTTCGACTGAAGGAGGAGTTTCTGGTGGCTTTGCTGCATCCGTATCAACTGGCGTTCCTGTATCTGTCCCTGCAATCTGCTTCTCTTCAGCGGTTGCCAAAGCTAACGCTGGCGTTTCCTGCTCGACTTGACCCAGCTCCTCTGGTATATCAGGGGAAACAGAAGGTTCTGCTTTTTCAGCACCTTCTGTTGCACCGCCCTCTGTCAAACCATCAGGACTGTCGACCGATATGTCCTGTTCGGTGCTTGTTGCATCCGTATTTATTTCATCAAGTGATTCGACATCACGGACAGCCTCTGCTTCCTGCTCCCCTTCTCCTGAGTGCACAATCGATGTCGGTTCATCAAGCTCATCACTTGCTTCTTCCGCGTTTTCATTTGAGTCATTGTCCACGACAAGCGAAGCATCTGTATTGTCGAGAATGTCAGATGCTTCCACCGTTTCCAAATTACCAGAAACTTCGCGCATGGCAAGAGAGCTCATCTCCATAGTTTCCGGATCTTCACGGCCAGGCGTCTCCAATTCACTGCCGGTCTCAACAACGTGCTCTTCTTCTACGTCCTCCATTCTCGGTGCGGGTGCGTCCTGCTCCTTTGACATCACTTCGACAATCTTCTCTACATCTAAATTCGGATGACTAGATGTATCTATGAATTCCCCACCTTCAGTTACAACATCTGGTTGCTCTTCTCCACTCCCCGGCCCTGCAAGCTGCTCTTCCTCCGCCTCCGTACTCGAGGCTGGAGCATCAAGTTCTGTGGCTCCTTCGACAACCTCGTTTGAGTCGTGTGAGGTTGTCTGAGCTCCGTCGGTGCTTCCCACGCCTCCATCACCGGTAGTCGAATCCTCGATAGAATCGGCCGAGGTGGATGGACTCAACATGCTCTCATCTGGAGCCTCGATTTCTCCTTCTGATGCTTCCAATCCTGGTGTCGGTGCATCGCTTACAACCTCTACAATCTCCTCTGCATCATTCAAAGATTCTGCAGGCGGGACTAAATCATCCACAAGCCCATCGCCAGCATCGAAATCCTCCACCAATTCGGTTGGATTGGATGTGGTTGTTTCTGTTCGATCTTCGACACCTCCACTCTCGGTGGACTCGTTCGTTGGAGCAGCCTGAACTGGCTCATCTCCGTCACAGACATTAGACGATTTGTCTTCTTCTTCGGAAAGAACACGGTCGGCTTGTTCTTGAGCTTCATATTGGGAGTCCTCAGTGCCAGAAGGTCTGGCTGCGTGGTTTTCAGCTAAAGCTTCATTGGTGCAATCTCTTTCGTCAGCATTCATGGTAGATAATATACCATCATCAAAGGAGACCGTGGGCAAAGTTTCACCCGCGGGCTCACTGCTGTCGGCTGTAACAGAAGAATTCTCAACAGCTTCAGTGTCCACGGTCTTGATGTCGGGTTGTGCTCCAGATTCTGATGGGGACACCTCCTCTCCCAACTCTACATTAGTATTCGTCTCCACTGAATCAAGCACTCCCTGTTCCTCACCTCCGTCATTCTGTGAAACGTCGGGAACCAGATCTGTCTCCGAATCCTTCACGCTCTGGGATTCGCCAGAATCTTCGGGCTCCGTTAGGATTTCACTTCCTACATCTGGTTTCTGTACCTCGTCCTCATCAACTGCATCAGTTGAGCCTCTAATTGTTGATGAATTCTCACTGGTTACGACCTCAGATTTTTCATCCAAATTGTCACCTCGTGATTCCTCGGCTGTCGA
The DNA here is from genome assembly GCA_037833965.1 of Marchantia polymorpha subsp. ruderalis. Lineage (NCBI taxonomy): Eukaryota > Viridiplantae > Streptophyta > Marchantiopsida > Marchantiales > Marchantiaceae > Marchantia > Marchantia polymorpha. Next base: position 1,216,673 of record AP031351.1, read on the forward strand.
TTCCCCACCTGGTGATTCGATCTCTGGTACGGGTCTCGCAGTGGGATCCGCTCCATCACTTTGAAGACTATCGTCGACCTCTTCACCCACCAAAATTGCTGCATCATCGCTGTCAGTTGGTGCATTTTCATCTTCGGTTTGCTCCGAATCTCCGACATCTAACGTGCTAACGTTAGATGTCGCTGCACGACCTGAACCCTCCTCTGCTGAGTAGCCACCTACCGCTTCACCAACAGCATCCACCGTATGTTCACTCGCTGGTGTATTTTCAGAGTCACTTGCGTCTATCTCTGCTTTCTCTACGCTCTCTTCAGGCACATTGGGTACTGCTTCTTCCGGGGAAATCACATCTTCTGATAAGAAAGATCCCATTTCCATCCCTGAAGTTTCTGATTCATCCACACGATCATTCGCCGACGAGCCATCGACAGGTTCTACCATCTCTGACTTTATGTTTGAAGCAGAGACATCCTGTCATAAGTCAAAGACACGTCGCACAATTTCTCAGTGCGATTGAAAAGCAAATTGTCGTCATCCATCTTGGAGAGGTTGCTGTATCTCCCTGAGAAATTTCCAGCGCGATAGTGACCACAGTTCAAGAGTATCAGAGAATCACAGTCACTACCAAAGGACAGTCTCTACCAATGCGGAAATCAGAGAAAACGACAAAGGATTGCTCTTATGTAATCGCTCGCATTGTATCGGAGGCTTCACACATGATCGAACTTATGAAACCAGGCATACTACTCTAGTTGAAGATAAATCAAAATTGCATTTAGCTGCTGCACCTCGACGTCTGTAGAAACATCTTTAGTAGCCGCAATTTTTGCAGGCTCCATCTCAGCCGTTCCATTATCCATGCTTCACCCGAATCAATTGGTGGAATTCAATCTGCCACTCCTGCCAATAAGCCGCAAAGATGACTGAGAACGATTATGCTAAACGAAGTACCTAAACAAATTCGCAAGGCAAGGCCCGAAGACTCCAAACCAACCGATCAAAGAATCAGCTCAAACCCTTTGGCTCAAACGCAGCATCGAGAATGCGCTTGACAGTCGAGAGGCTGAAAACACCAAGGAACATTCGGAATCACGACCTGCAGTTAATCTGGAGGCAACTAGAGCGGAGACGACAACAGAAGAGAAGTTTTCTTCTCTGGAACAACCGGGGTGCTAAAAATCGAAACACCCCAAAACGGATGAATCATCTAATATAAAAAACCGCTCGACAACGTGAGGTAGCCTAATATTATATGACATGAGGCAACAATGACGGCGACTATTACGGAGTTGAGCAATCGAGGAAATTGAAAGAGCAATTGCCCGTTTCGGAGTCGACGTTACAAACTTCTCACAATCGACACATTTCTGCACCCGGAAGGGCCCGACCATGAAATGGCCTTCTTAGAGTGCGAGTCGAGTTAAACTGAGATCTCTCTGAGCAGCGACCCTGCATGTACTCCACTTGACATCAGACATGTCCTTGTCCAGGTGACTACAAGATCAAGGGACGGCTGATTGCGTACGATACACAGGTAAAAACTCGAATGTAGATCCACACGCTTTGAAGTGTGCTAGATGGCTGCCGGACTTGGGGAGTCCTTGTATGTAAGATGTTCCTTAGAGGATTCAATCTACGACGCTGATTCCGCAAAGGACATCGGCGACAGTTGAAAGTTTGCTGCAGTCTTTACTGCGAATCCCCTAGCGTCGATCTTTGAGCACACGGATTCATTACAAGGATGGCTTGAACGATGATGCAGCAACAGCGACATAGGACTACTCTGAGAACCTGGACACGAATGGGCTCTAGAGAATCGTTCGAAGATATACTCCAGCTGAGCTGGAGTAGGATGGGGATTCAAATGTTTGTTCCTATCGATGACAAGTCGAACTAACTCATCGGTCTCCATAAGCTGCTCAACGCTAGCGAACACGATGATCCTAAGAACGCAAACAGCTTACAATTCGGAACGGGAGAGTTTGCACAATTGTTGGAATGCGATTCAACAATTCATGATGGTGTCACGTAGCGCTTTCGCCAAATGATTGGTCCAATTGCGCACCAATCGTCGGACCCCATCCTCTTCCTTTGACACGAACCAGGAAAGCACACCCGCGGACTGCGACCCTAACTTATAAACACTTAAAATACCGCTTTTCGATCCATCATCCACTACGTACTTCATTCCTTCCACCCGAGCACGCAAGGCACATCCGATCCGAACACCGAGCTGAAGCAGCAGTGGTGACAGCACTGTTCTAACGATCGATCGCGGACCAGAACAGGAACACCTCTCCCTACCTGGTGGCAGACGGATGGATGAGCTCCAGCCCGGCACTTCAAGCAGCGCTCGCTTTGCCCCCTCCAGATTCTCGAAGGCTCCGTCCCTGCTCCTCACTCGAGATCCGAGCTTATCTCGTCCGTCTCTCGCCGAGCTTCATGCCATGATCCTCTCCCTCGCTCCGGTCAGTCTCCTCTCCTGCTCTCATCTCAATTCCGAACCCATCGTGGTCACCACTATCATCATACCCCACCCCACCACTGCGTTCACTTCCCGGCTCCTCCTCCGGGCCTGCTCTCGCCCTCTCCCTCTGCTTCTATCTCTCTCTGTTGCGAGATCCACATGGGGGCCGACGACAAACTCTCGCAAATCCGGCGAATATGCCTCGCGTCACTGTGTGCTGCAGGGGGGGATGCAGAGCGTTATGCGAGAATGTGTGGCGGCGTGGCCGCACCAAACAGACATGCTGCCACTTTGTAGCCGTGTTTTTTTTTTTTGAATGTCGTGGGAAAGTATGTAACGCCTGCCCGCCCGATTCGAACGACGACGACCTGCAAGAGCAATTACCCGTCATTCCACTCCCCCCAACCCCTGGCGCGTGCCATCATGGTCTGCAGTCTGACTCTGGTTAGTCCGCGGACGCTCTCTCTCTCCCCACTCTCTCTCTCTCTCTTACTGTCTCGCGCTCCCTTTTTCTAAAAGTAGGTCCGAGGTCCACTTGTCCCCGTTCGGAGCTTTCCGTTTTCGGCGTCCAGGTCTGCCGCGAACACCAGGCGCGGGCGATGCGGACACAGACACGCGGGAAAGGATGAATCCGACGACCCACCGCTCACGCGTCTTTCCTTCGGCTAGAAAATTTAAAAATTTAAATTCCTCATTTTCTCCTCGTCGCGAATTCCATCGGAAAGACGAAATTCGCGAATGTGGAGTCCAGTCGGGACGTGCAGTGTTGGGGGTTCCATGGCGCTTGTGGGTGGGTAGGTGGGGCCGTCGTTCTATTTGAGCTCCGTCGAGCTGGCTGTTCTCGGACGCCGAAGGGCTCGAGCAGTCAGAGTTCACGTGATGCTCAGAGCCCCGGACTTAACCGTTCCCACATGAAGGTTAAGTTTGGGTGCTATGCCGAACATATATTTAGCTCCCGATGGCATTCTTCTCGTTCCGATTACCTTCGGCTTGCAATTATAAGCACTTGCGTCAGAGCATTCGTTAGCCTCATCGTGACCATTTCTAATTTTGCTCTGGGTCATAAATCTCCCCACGAGAAATTACTCCCCTCTAAAATTCCGGTGGCGAAGAGAATCTGGATTCATTGTTATCAAGTTTTTTGTCCGCTCGTTCATCAAGGATGAAGTGTCAATTTTGGTGCACATGCAGTGGATGGGAGTTTTTTTCACACAGTACTCCAATCGCTGCTGAAAAGTTCTTTCAAAAATTTTTGCAACTTACGATCAATTGATATAGAATATTTTTTTGCAAAATATTATATATCAATTGATCGTGAGTCGTAATAGAATACATTAATTTTGTACACATGTAGATATACATGCAACTCAGAGACTCAAATAAATGTAACCAACAAATATCATTTGCATTGACTTAATGTATTTACAAAGCCAGCACCAACTTACATACAACCATTTCAGTTAAGAAAATACTAAAATATCTAATAATTCATTTATTTCAAAACTTATAACATAGTATTGTTTATGTATGCTCCAATCTTTTATTCAAAGTTAAATTTTATTGAGTATTCCTTATTTATTATCTATCTAGTCAATTATGTTTTGAATCATCAAACAATTGATGAATCTTTCTTCTTACTTTTAACCTTATCAATTACTGTAGACTCTTTTGAGTTATTTGTTTTATATTGATAGCATCAATGTAATAAAAAAAAACCCAAAAAAATGAAAACTGAAAACATTTAAATTTCAAGACATAATCTATTTCATTATATAAGTGCATATACATATTTGGTTGATCAACAAATCCAAATAACAATATGAAAAACTAAACTTAGAAAACTGGTTATCTTTAAAATCAAGCAAATTGTATGCTAACAATATTCAATAAATGTCACATGATCTTTATGAAAATCCTCTCAACAATTTGATATTATCAAACATAATAAGTATGATAGCTAATTTTAATTAGAATGTTGCATCAACATCAAATATAATATTTAATTGATTTAGATAAGATGTTGAAATCTAAATAATAAAAAATATATGTTTTAAATATTCAAAAAATGGAGTTCAAATAACAAAGTGATGATGTATGTATAATATTTATAATCTTCACATTTAAATTAAGTTTATGTCGAGGTTAACTTCTGTTAAAGAGTAATATCTAGACCTATCAATTTATAGCTAAGATGTTGCCTGGACTAGGGATTAAATACCGTAGACTTTACAATGAATTGCTCTCACCAAATCTTGAGTATAAGGTGTATCGGTGTTCCTGGTGGATGTAGCACTCCTCCTCGAGGTTGAACCACGTTACATCTATCTCTTATGATTGTTTGATGATCATAAGATTTTATAGTTACAAATGATATGAGAGTTGGTTCAGGTTCAGACTTTATGTAAGAGAAGAGTTCATGTAGACGGTTTTACGAACGTTGATTTATTCAACAATTTTTAGACGTGTTTTTGACCAGTGACAGTTTTTTCTGATGATGTTTTTGGACTAAGTAGTACTCAGATTCTTTGAAGTTTTTTAATAGTTAAAATTATACTGAGAGACTACAAATTAAATTTCTCGGGATTGGCGATTGAGAGGAATGGATCTGACATATAGATATCTATCAGCATCAATATCTATACTCGTCAGTTTGATTGTTGTTCCAACTAGACTTCTCGTGGACTCCTAAGAAATTTTTTCTTCAAAAGCTTTCTGATATTTCACAGTTTAGGTTATTGCGGTAACTAGAAGCTCTAATTGCTTTTTTTTGAACGCCTACATGAAAGCTCTTTTTGAGTTTCACGAAACTCAACCTCAAGCATATACTCAAATGTTATTAACGCACTGACAACTTCTGATGTCTTCAGATCTAACATAACAGTCTCTTGTATTTGATATTGTAATGACCTTCTAGTCACCCAAAATTGCACACTGAGTTTCTCCAAGTGTCGTGATAACATGTGTGCAATTGCTGCCACACTCTGAACATCATCGTCTTGTTTTCCAATCCTTCAATCCACTATAAAGTCTTTGATTTATGGCTGCATTTAAGCACCAGAGTTAAAGGCATCGGGGCGTAGACAAGATCTGTTGTACTTGGTTAGCATGTGAGCATGGAGTTCGGACTTCGGAGCTGGATCTGAAATGAGAAAATGCAAAGCATAGTGGTTGAACAATGAGATCAAAGATTTGTGGAGTCAAGATTTGTGAAACTCTCGACATAAATGCAGCTATTTTGCTCACGAGTTTCTTGACCATTTTGGTGTCTTTATCCGCTGTCAACGCCGAAGAGTTTGTATATGAAGCATCAGAAAGAACATACACACTACTTCTGCAAATCTTCAGACGTTCAACACTCAGATCGGTAAGTATGGCTGTAGTACACAAATGGCTGACAAATATTGCTGCTTGCTTCGATTCCAATGACAACTGCGAAGAGACAAGAGGGCAAGCGAGCGGCAGCGGTGCGGGAACTCAAGCCTAGCCCGAGTGGCAGGAAGCGATGCGATTAGGGTAGGGCCGCACGGACCTCAAGCGGCGGGAACCAAATCCTGAGTAGGATCGAAGAACTCTCCCGCCCGCCGAGGCGGAAGCCTATGGGCCGAAGCGGCCACACCCTGCAGGATGTACTAGGAGCGTACGGTAGCAACGGCGAAGTGCAAAGTTGTGCGGTGAATTCGGTTGGCCTCCCATCCTCACAAGTTGCGTTGTCCGACTGCAATGCGATATTGATCACATGCAATAGTGATTGTGGATGACAGACGATAGTCGCGAGCAACGTGGTTGCGGACGACATTATTCACGGACGATAGTGATTGAGCATGACGTGATTGCATGTGACATTGATCACGAGTGATAGTGGTCGCAGGTGACGGATTGGTCACATGCGATATTGGTCGCTGGTTACGGACGATAGTCAAGGGCAACGTAGTTGCAAGCGACAGTGGTCGCAAGATGACAAACGATTGTCGTGGGCGACAATGATTGCAGATGAGGGATGGTTAATCACAGGCATAATAAGTCGTGGAAGACAATTTTGATAAATTGCGGGCGACGATAATGGTTAGTCGCGGGCACCATTACTCGTGGGCGATGATTTCGGTCGGTTGCGAGCGCAGTTAGTCGCGAGCGACGCTTAGTTGCGAGTGCAGTCAGTCACGAGCTAGACTCGGATGTAGTTAGTCGAGGGCGACGGTGAGAAAAAATTACGGATGACAGTCAGTTGCGGCGTAGTTAGTCGCAGGCGACAATGAGAGACAATCACGGATGATAGTAAGTCGTGACAATGAGAGTTAGTGACAAGTGACAGCTAGTTGCGGACGCAGTTAATTGCGGCCAATAGCAAAGGACAGTCAAAGATTCATTTAGTTGAAGCGACGATGAGTCGTGAGCGTAAAAAAAATAATTTCGCAAAAGGATTATCTTTCAATATGTCTAGCTCATTGAAAAAGTGGGAGAATAATCTTGTTTTTTCAATGTGCCTAGTTCGTTGAAATAGAGGAATAGTGTTCAAGATCTCCATATTGACAAGTATAAATCTCTACTCACATATATGTTGATAGTTTAAGAGTTCAACGGTTACTTAACTTAAGTTAAAAGGTATATTATTTAACTTGATATGAGAGATTAAAAGGCTAAAAGTGCATTGATTACTTAGATTCCTTAACACGAATTAAGGGAAAAATATGGTTTTAAGTTAACTTTGTATATTATTACTCTAAATTGTTATGGTTACGACTTAGTTCTAGTTAACTTGGATTTAAAGATGGTCTTGTGTTAGATTTTCATCTAAAACTTCTCGCGAAGTAATTATATTGCTTAGAAAGGTTACTGAATTTACTTAACACAAGTTAAGGTGGAGAAATGGTTTTTAGTTACCTCTATATATCATTACTCTATACTATTAAGGTTACGACTTAGCTCTAGTTAACTGTGGTTTAATGAAAGAGGCTTGTGTTAGATTTTCATCCCCATGAGTAATAATATAGGTTAAAGAGGTCACTCAATTTCCATAACACGAGTTAAGAGAAAGATTGTTGATGTCAATTCCGGTTAAGAAGTAACGTATGGACCTAGATATTTATAGCTGAAACGTTGCTTGGACTAGGGGTTAAATACTCTGAACTCTGCCTTGTACAATGAATTGTTCTCAACAGACCTTGAATAAAAGGTGTATTGGTGTTTCTAGTGGACGTAGCCCTCTTACCCCGAGTATGAACCAACTTACATATGTCTCTCATGATTGGTTGATGATTCTAAGATTTTATGTTTATAGTCTATGAGTATGAGATTATTATCATTTAAATTTTCTGCCAATACATGTTTATAACTCCTTTAACACGAGAAATGTTAAAATAAAAAAATATGATAAAAAATTTATTTTTTAATATAAACTTTATAAAACATTATATTCATAAATAACCATAATTTAGAATTACAAGCATTAAAATAAATTTCAGAATTTCATTTGTTTGTAGTATGAAAAGTGAATAAAGTCTTTGGTTTTTTCGCTGAAAATAAAAAGATAGAATTATTTGACATGTTTCCAAAATTAACAAAATTAATGAATTAAAACAAGCATACACGTTTTATTATAAAATGTTTGATATCAATAAGTTTATACAAAATTAAATATTAAAATCCATGTTTTGCATATTTATGCAATTCAATTTGGACATGATTGCATTGATAAACAATATCTTAATGATTTTTCATGATTTTGTTGTTGAAAAATCAATTAATATTCATGAGAAGATGGAAATTTGTTTGAAATAAAACAAGAAATTGAATATTATGTTCAAAAAACATTATCAGAAAACAAAAGTATGATCAAATCATGACAAATGTATTAAATATGTGTTTGTAAGCTTCAAATTTTGTACTTACTAATGAGTCTCAATTCATTATATAATTGTTTTTGAGCTAACTCAACTCAATGTCTAAATTACACATTTGAAAACAGAATACAATTTTGTACAATAGTTATTTGTGAAAAATCTATGAATTTGATGTAATGTATTACATATAACTCGATATGATACACATTATATGCATTGTATATGACTCAATATGATATACACATGTTAAGTTAATAAACGTACATTGCAACTTCAGATGAATGAATTTTTAGAATTTTTAAAATATTATATTATATAAATTATTGTCAAAACCTTGTTCAATAACATTGATGCTTTTAATACTTATACAAATTTAAATTTTAAACATTGAATATGTTGAACTAAATATTATTGAATAAAAACAACAAGAGTAGCTATGAAGTTTACATGGTTGAGTAAATTTAATCAACTAATCTTCTATCTTTATTATAATAATCACAATGTATCATGATTATCAAAAAATAATTCAACAAATTACAGTACATAATATATATTTTTATGACATATCATCACAATTAGTAACTTTTAAAAAGGTTTTTATTATTTTAATTTCCTCATAAATTCAATTTCATTGCAGCATTGACTAAAATTATGCATCAAAAAATTCTATTTTTCAAATTTTACATGAAGTTTCCAAGGAAACAAATTTAACATTATTTTTATCCCACTATATACGTAAATTTATGTGTTTTCATATTTCAAACCTGTAATTTCACTTTCCAGTTTTTAATTACAAAATATGTATCATGATTTTCTACATAGTTTATCATAAAATAAATATGACTTTCAAAACAATAATTGAGCAAAATATTGTAACAAGTCTAAACACTTGTTTATCAGCGAATAATTCTAATTTATTGATGATTTTTTGAGCATGCTTTAAATTCCAAAAAAAAATAGTTTTATTTTATTTTTTCATATGTTTTTTAACAAAATTTGTATATATTTGTTTCATTAATATTTATTTTCTTAATATGTTATTTGTATAATACTTAAATTATGCATGCAAAAATTTACAATAATAAATTTAATCCACATTTTATATCATAAAAAATTATTTATCAAATTAAAAATTGTTTACATTTTGTTACACGATTTTAATTTTTAATTTTAATGCCAACTAAACATCAACAAATTATTTTTAAATAAATATTGTTGACGTATATCGAAAATTCATATATCCAAATGTGTTATTGATTTGGATTATTATCTGATTTTTGAATGTTAAATTACAAACTTTGAATTAATTAGCATTCGTAAAAACCATATTAAAAGTTTGCATTTTCGTTCATAATTGTTTTAAAACTATTACACTAAACATTCAACTATAGATATGACTTTTTAATCATTCTAATCTAAATTTGTAGATAGTTTCAATGAAAAATATATAATTTGTTCAAAATTTTGAATTATTAAGCATGAGAAATATTCATTTTAACTGACCAAATATAATAATGTAATAACAAAATTTGCAAACCTCACAGTCGTCATATCTATTGTCAACAAATGAATGATGACTATGAATGAAGCATTGAATATATGTTGTTAATTATTGTGAGTATGTGATTTTATACCTTTGTGATTGAATAGTTCAATTTTAGATAAATATTGTTGATATTTTCAGTTTTTTTTTATTTTAGAAAAAATTATATTGTGTAGTTTTAATTCATCAATGTATCACAAACTGATTAATAACACATTTGTTGCAATCTGTTTGCATTTGTTTGAGTGAAAATCTGATAGTTTTTTTGTTGTAAATTATAGAAAATTGCAAAGATTGAACAATGCAAAATCATTTGCAAGCCCCTATCCTACACCGTTTTAAACCTTCAACCCAAAACTAACATAAATCCTTTATTTATTACCATTTATTTACATATATTTATACTTATTATTTTATTATAATTAAATTTTAAAACACAATTTAATTTCATTTATAATTAAATGAAAGTTTTAAAGAACAAAAATTACAATTATTTTATTATATTTTTTCAAACAAAATTTTATTATGTTTTTAAAAAAAATATTTTTGGATAAATTGCAAAATTTAGAATTTCACTTACATTGAATACAAATTTGTTTTGATGAATCATTTCATACACACAAAAACTTATTTGACATTATTACTTATTTTTATGCCACTTTTAAAATGTCACTTTTATATTACTATATATGTATTATTTTGAAACTTTGCATGCTAAATTTTTAAACTTTGAAATTATTGATTGTTATATATATTTATATATTTATATAATTTTGTGTGATAAATTTTATAAAAAAAATTTTGATTACAAATTTCCAATCAACATATAAGTTTTTTTTTATTAAATCAATGCATACATGCATAATGTGAGTTATGATTGTAAGATTAACAAATTGGTATATTTTAAAGACTTTAAAGTATGTTGATGTTATCTCTGGTTAAGGAGTTAATTGAGGTTAGTTAACCAAGGTTAACCTCATATGTAGTTATTTATAGCTTAGAGTGGTTGACTACCTTGGGTATATATACCATGAGGGTGATAGGAAGAATATCACTTCAAGCATTCGAGCAATAAACTCTATCATACTCTTCTCCCCGTGGACGTAGCTGTAACCATCTTTAGTTAGTTAGAACTAAAGTAGAGGTTACTCTGAATATTGATGTAGATACTTTAGTGTGCACTAGTCATAGCTGCCACGTCAGCGATCCGCGCACTTGGTAGGTACAGAGTGGATGTGTTAGTTGACAGTGCCACGTCGGCAATCCGTGTGCTTGTAGGTAAGGATTGAGTGTGTTAGTTAGTGTGTTAGTTGGGTGCGCCACGTCAGCGATCCGTGTGCTTGTTAGGGTTATCCGCCACGTCATCCATCCACTAGGAGTGGTATGGATGGTGGGGATTAGATCTTATCACCTTGTACTTGTTGGTGAGAGCTATATAAGGGAGAGGAGAACCATTGTTGGTATCTCTCATCTTCAGAGTTTACGTTTCTATCTTCGAGTGAACTTCTCTCTAAACCCTAGTGTTACAATGGTATCAGAGCGACCTTGCTCTTTCCTTGAGTGTGGATTACCCCTCATGGAATAGCAAGTGAGTGATGATGGAGTGTACTCTTGAGAGTGTATAGAGGCTGGCAGAGGTCATTCATCTGCATGTAGAGAGAGGTGGAAGGGGGACATTGTGTTTTTGCAGATATGGACGGGATTGACAGGAATCCAGTACCGCACTGGCCAATTCCTAACCTATTCGATATTCACCTTCGTTGCATGGAGAAACATCATTTTCGGATGTACCTTGTGGCTTGTTGGGGTGCAGATTTTATGACTAGAGTGATGGAGTCAAGAGTGCCACTGATTCTTCCAATAGTTACTTATGGAGAGACTTTGGATTGTACTATATACATTCTATACTGATTGTTTCATGGATTTGAACCGCGAACCACCTGTCCCGGTTCGATTCAGCACTTATGTAGAGATTAGAACAGTATATAGACAGAAGAGGATATGGAGAGATTTTCTTGTGAGGAATTATGGAGAGGAGTACTATAGAGCTGTGATAGAGTCACCTGCACCTTTTGTGACTCCTTTGTTGAGAGGTCACATAGTGATTATACTCACTTTGTATTAGAGGGAGTGTGAAAAAGCATGGGAACATCAATTGATATGGGTGAGGTTCTCAATGCAATCATGGCGGAGATGAAGGAGTTGAGAAAAGCGATAGTAGATGGGCATACCAAGCAGCAAGCCATGGAAGATAAAATCTTTGCATTAGAGAGTGAGAAAGTAGAGAGAGAGAGAGTTGGAGAGATGGAAGTTGAACCTCAAGTTCAAGCTTCCCAAGTTCAGCCAGAACCAACTCCTATTGATGCAGCAGAGGCAAATAGGAGACGTCTTCAAGAGATTGAAGATCAAGCAAATCTTTTGCTTCGAATGGGAAAATCCTGTAAAGTGGAAGCTTACAAAGGGAGTAGAGCAATGGGAGTGTTAGAGGGATGGATTATGAGGATGAATATTCATTTATCCCATTTTCATGTTTCTGATTATATTGCAGGAATGTTCATGAGATCTTATCTTACGGATAAGGCTCTCACATGGTACACAACATGGGAGAGAATGCTTTCAGAACGAGGTGCTACCATTTCGTGGAGTGGAATGCAGGAAGGACTTCTGCAAAATTTTCAAGCGGTGGATTCTCTTCAAACTGCAAGAATGAAGTTGTGGGATCTGAAGCAGAAAGGAGGTATTCATGAGTACATTGAAGAATTTCGTGATCTTCAAGTATCTATCATGGATATGAGTGGAGCTGAAGCCTTGGACGTGTTCAAACGAGGCTTGAAAGATCGAATTCGAAAGGAGGTGATGGTAAGCAATCCATCTACTGTGAATGAAGCAATCGCAATTGCTCAACGAATTTCAGGTGCTTTTGGTGTCACACACGGTGAGCCAGTGAGCAATTTTAGAGATCCATCTGGTCCAACACCGATGGAGTTGGGAAACCTTCGACGTAGAGAAGGTTTTGCACCAACAAGAGGACCACCACCAAGATTTGGAGGTGAGATTAGGCGACCAGGAGTTCCAAATTTGCAAGAAGGTTATGCAAATAATGGAATGGTTCGAGGAGGAGCTGGAGTTCGTGACAATCGCCAATGCTATGCATGTGGACGAATGGGTCACATAGCCAAGTTTTGTCGAGTTCGGCCGACACAACAAGGAGGACGGCCCATGCAGCGACGACCGTTCAACAATATGGAGGGGATAGAGTATGAAGAGGTGGAGGAAGCAGTTTCGGGAAACGAAGATCACCAGTAATCTTGCCTCGCGGCCTTACTGGTTCTACAAAGCGAAGAAAAGGCGAGGTTGGAAGAAAGCAATGGTTGGGAGCTCATGGAAGGAGTAAGAAGCAAGCTCAACTCATTGTCACTGATGGTTTCATGGAAGGACACAAGGTGAGAGTTTTAATTGATCCTGGAGCAACTGAGAATTTTCTATCAAGGAGTGTTGCTATGAAGTTAGGTTTGATGTTGATGAAGGACGTGAGTGAAGAAGTTGAATTGCCAAACGGGCAAACTGAAGTGATAGAAACACTACCACGGAGTGTAGAATTATCCATAGGTAGATACAAGGAGAGCATTGAATGGAGAGTAATTCGTTTAGCTCGGTATGATGTCATCCTTGGAATGCCATGGATGGAACAATATAATCCGAAGGTAGATTGGAGAAGAAAAGTGATTACAAGTAGCGGATGGAAGATCTATGGAGATAGAATTAGATCTCAGAATAGGAATTTACCCCTCTTTGTGATGGGTACAGCATCCATTTCTAGAGATGATGTATGTTTCCTTGGACTTATAAGAGATATTGGGTCCACGGACAAACCTTACATCCCGGAGTCCTTGAACGACATTTTTATGGAGTATAAAGATGTTTTTCCAGATGATCTACCTGCAGGATTACCACCAAAGAGGCGAGTTGATCACAAGATTGAGGTGATACCTGGAAGTACACCAACTTGCAAAGCTCCATATCGTTTGGCTCCAAACGAATTGGAAGAATGCAAAGCTCAAGTGGAGGAGATGTTGAGCAAGGGATTCATTCAGCCAAGTGTTTCACCTTATGGAGCTCCAGTACTCTTTGTGAAGAAGAAGGATGGATCCATGAGACTATGTATCGATTATCGCGGGTTGAATCAGCAAACGGTGAAAAACAAATATCCATTACCTCGTATGGATGATTTGTTTGATCAACTTCAAGGAGCGAAGTACTTCACCAAGCTAGATTTGAGAAGCGGCTACAATCAAATTCGAATTGCAGATGAAGATGTTCACAAGACAGCTTTTCGTACTAGGTATGGACACTTTGAGTATCTGGTGATGCCTTTTGGTCTCACTAATGCACCAGCTACATTCATGGGATTGATGAACGATATCTTTCGCCCTTATCTAGATAAATCTGTCATTGTTTTTCTAGATGATATATTGGTGTATAGCAAAACTTTGAGTGATCATAGAAGTCATTTACGAGAGGTACTTCAAGTTTTAAGAGACAATCAATTGTATGCCAAAGCTTCAAAATGTGAATTTGGCAAGTCAGAAGTAGATTACTTGGGTCATAGAGTTACAGCTACAGGAATCCAAGTGATGAGTGAGAAGATAGATGCCATTCAGAAATGGATAGCACCTGAGGATCAAACTCAATTGAAGAGTTTTCTAGGGCTCACTGGATTCTATCGTAGATTTGTGAAAGGTTTTGCTCGACTAGCTCAGGCCTTGACTTCCATGTTAGGGAAAGGTCAGAAGTGGAGATGGGGAACAGCTCAAGAGTTAGCTTTTCAAGCATTGAAAGATGCTTTGTTACACGCACCTATTCTCAAGTGGTATGATCCTAACCGTTCTATCAAGTTGGCCACTGACGCATCAGGTACAACAGTAGGTGGCATACTTCAACAAGAATGGGAGGATGGATGGCATCCAGTTGCTTTCTATTCTCGAAAGTTGGTGGCGGCGGAACAAAATTATCACACGACAGAACGGGAGGAGTTAGCTATCGTGTTGGCAACCAAACATTGGAAGCATTATCTGGGTGATAAGGAGTTTGTGGTGGAGACTGATCATAAACCCTTGGTTTATTTGGAAACTCAGAAGGATCTGTCCAAACGACAAATTCGATGGGCAGAGTGGCGTCAACGCTTCAACATGAAGATTGTGTACGTAGAGGGAAAGAAGCAACTTGCAGATGCTCTCACACGCATGCCTTGTTTGAATCATGTTGCAGAAGTGAAAATTCAGGCGGATTGGTGGAGCAAGATGTCACAAGCCACAAAGGAGGATGAAGAGATCACTCGAGCACTACAAACTGGAAAGGCAGAGAAATCTCGAGGTTTGGCGTTTTACAATCAGCGTATATGGATTCCACAAGATCACGATTTGCGCACAATGATTTTGGCAGAAAGTCATGATACAGCCATTGCAGGTCATGTGGGAGTGGAGAAAACCGTGGAGAGTATACAACGAGTGTACTATTGGCCCAAAATACGTGAGGATGTGGAGTCTTACGTTCGAAGTTGTGTTGCTTGTCAACAAAACAAGGCAAGTAATCAAAAACCAGCGGGTTTATTACAACCTCTTCCTATTCCCGAACAGCGGTGGGAACATGTCACCATGGATCTTGTATGTGAGTTACCAAGGACTTCGTTAGGACATGATTCAGTGGTGGTTTTTGTGGACAAATTGAGCAAGATGATTCACATCAGGCCAACCACAAAAACAGTAACAGCTCCACAACTAGCTCAATTGTATCTAGATGCAGTTTTTGTGAATCATGGCTTAAGCAAAGTGTTAATCACGGATAGAGGTACTCACTTCACTAGTTTATTTTGGAAAACTTTGTTTAGTTTTTTCAAAACAAAACTAGCAATGTCAACGGCCTATCACCCTCAAACTGATGGACAAACTGAGAGGGCAAATAGAACCATAGAGGATATGCTACGAGCATTCACATTAGAAGAGCAAGAAGAGTGGGACAACCTTTTGCCACTTGTGGAATTTGCATATAACAATTCTGTTAATGCATCCACAAAAGTGTCTCCATTTTTTCTTATGTATGGAGCTCATCCGATAACTCCTTCAAGTTTGATGAGACTTCCGAAAGGAGAGGAGTTTTCAACCAAAGTTGCAGCAGTCAACGAATTCGTGGAGCATATTCACCGAGGACTACATCAGGCCAAGGAGAAGTTGGTGATAGCTCAAAATCGGCAAAAGCAGCATGCCGATGCTCATCGTAGAGAAGTGATTTTTGAGGTTGGAGATCATGTTTGGTTATCTACAACGAATTTGTCTCTTGTAGGAACACCAAAGTTAAACCCTAGGTACATTGGTCCATTTTTGGTTTTGAAGCGTGTTGGTGAAGTGTCATACAAGTTGGAACTTCCGTCACATATGAAAATACATCCAGTATTTCATGTGTCACGATTGCGAAAACATGTACCACGACCAAAACAATTCATCAATCAACCAGCACCACCTCCTCTTCCAACCTTGATAGCAGATCATGAGGAGTTTGAGGTAGAAAAGATACTCAAGAAACGTATTCGAGGTCATAAATATCCCAAAGTAGAGTATTTGATTCAATGGAAAGGCTATCCATTGTATGAATCAACTTGGGAACCAGCTAAAAATTTAGCAAATGCACCTTTGATAGTTCAGGAGTTTGAACGTATGTGCAACGAGGACGTTGCATCTTAAAAGGAGGGAGGTTTGTAACCATCTTTAGTTAGTTAGAACTAAAGTAGAGGTTACTCTGAATATTGATGTAGATACTTTAGTGTGCACTAGTCATAGCTGCCACGTCAGCGATCCGCGCACTTGGTAGGTACAGAGTGGATGTGTTAGTTGACAGTGCCACGTCGGCAATCCGTGTGCTTGTAGGTAAGGATTGAGTGTGTTAGTTAGTGTGTTAGTTGGGTGCGCCACGTCAGCGATCCGTGTGCTTGTTAGGGTTATCCGCCACGTCATCCATCCACTAGGAGTGGTATGGATGGTGGGGATTAGATCTTATCACCTTGTACTTGTTGGTGAGAGCTATATAAGGGAGAGGAGAACCATTGTTGGTATCTCTCATCTTCAGAGTTTACGTTTCTATCTTCGAGTGAACTTCTCTCTAAACCCTAGTGTTACAGTAGCCCTTGAGGGTGAACCACGTTATACTCTTGTGTCTATGGTATCGGTGTGACTGAATGATGAGTGGTTCTAAGTTCTAACGTTTACAAAGTCATTTTATTATAAAATTTGGATGTATATATATATATATATATATATATATATATTTCTATTGATCAGATTCATCTTATGTAGAATGTCAAATTGATTGTTTGGACTACAATATAAATTAATGTTGTAGACTAGACAATTTTATATGACTTTTTGATATTTCATCATTATTTACAAATGTTCATTAATGTAATATGTGCCAACAATTAAACAACCTCCATATAAATTTTACATCCATTATTCAATAGTAACTAAAAGAATTTTTTAAAATGGATATTTATGTATGAAATCACTAGGCAAAGATATCTCTAATTTGTATGAAATTATCTTATCCAAATCTATTGAATATTATTTTGAAATTTATGATCATTAATTTATATTTGTTAAAATAAATATTGATAATTATTATCAAGCCAAAATTCTATGTATATATATATATGAATATATATTTGAACTACTTGAATAGTCTATAAATATCCTTGTATGTGAGTTCAAATTATAACATGCTAGTAAAGCTTTTAAAAAAATGATTGATTAACTTGTCATCAAATCAAAATTGCATTCAATGTAATATATCAATATTGGTTATGTTGCTTAATCAATTTAAGCTTACATGTGATCAATTAAATGTTTGATTTTCTGTTTTATCTTTGTTAAAATGTTTCGAGAATACACATCGCCATACAACATACATAGTTGACATAGGTTACAAACATACACACAAAGCATAGAAGAGAGCATACACAAATACAAATGTATCACAATTAAAAACACGTGAATGAAGTATTATCATAAAACACAAAATGGAATATCACAAAGAGTATAGTCAAGTCCACCCATTTCTAGAAGAATCTAGATTGATGCTAATGAGAATCTCGATATCCGAGTGTTACTCACGAACAAACCATCTCCTAATGCTAAAGTATCCATTCGAATAACTAACCGTTTTTTGAGCCACACAATAATATTACCCCTCACATACATGAAGGTGTGTATTACTAAGAGTCATAATCACTAGATCATTTTCAAACCCTTATATGCATTGGATCACATCCATCTAGATATATATTCCCATAGCACACTATATACCATGATAAATCTCCGAATGGTCATGAAAAAAATAAAAATACACTACATACGTTTCAAAAGTTAATTTGATTATTTTATGAAATTTATACTAAATGCTAAATTTAATCATAATCAATATAGTCACCTTTGACTCTTTGATCGATTTAACAGCAAAAAATGTTTACTACCATAGATTTTACCAATCAAAGTTAAAGCTCAGCTTTGCACATGACAAATTGACTAGATGGATGGATGAGCCACAAATGCAATGACAACAACTAAGTATATGGATATTTCTAGAGGTCAGTTCTTTGTTATCTAGCTTTATAATTGTATATTTTTTAGATGATACGTCAAACATACCAACCGACAAAGAAAACGATATCCCTTTCTCTTTCCTATTTTGTAGTATGCAGAATTGGATGTCTTTACATTTCTGTTCACAGAGTACTTGTTAATCTTCTTACGTGATAGAGTAGGTTAGATTAAGCTATTGTAAATGCCCACACATTTAGATCTTGGTAGTTAGGAAACTGTAGTACAAGTTTCTCACTGCAATATTATTGAAGCTAGTTAGACTCTAGTTTCTCGTTAGGTTTTTCTTTCTAGGGCCTAATAGGGTCTTCCAATCCTTTTTGCTATCCACTTGGCACCCTGCTAAACAGAAGCATTCACATGATTTGTTTCTTGTGATGCTTTTAGAAGGAAGGCTAAAGCTTGACGTCTATGGAGTAAAGAGACACTCGTCCTAAATTCAGGGAAGAGCCTTCAGCCATCAACTCCCACTTGTCTACGGGACGGCTGCATACCTCCAACAACTAGAGGTCAATGTCAAGATACGTTTCGTCCTTTTTTTGGAAACATTTTTCATCTTCACCCCAAGTCTTGTATTATGCGGTTGAGTCAGGAATTTGGATGTGCTGAGCTGCCCTCATGTTCAAGACGCCAAGAGCTATCACGAATTTTATTTCTGTAGAGGGATAGAGATCTTGCATAGGCTTTTAGGAGATAAAGAACTGCAAGCCTTGAATATATCAGTTGGTAGCTAGATATGTAAGCGAGTGCAACATTCTTTTAGGTTGATCACCTTACGCGATCAATCGTCATCAGAAGAAAAACCAAATTATAATAGGTAAGAGTAATTCACAATAAGATCAATGTAGTATCCTAACTACCCATGTTTGCTTTCGTATTGTCCGAATTATTGGAAATATTGGAATCAAAAGTCCGGTTCTCCAACGAGTTTCAACTTTGCACGAATGATGACGACGAAGGAATCGAGAATTAAACCTAACGAAGTTTAGTGTGGGAAAAGGAGCGCCATGTGAGAGTACAGCTGCAGGCAGCTGGCATAAAGCTGGCCAGTTACGTAAGAATCCTCCGAAACAAATGGCGACACGATTAGGGTGCGACCAAGAGGAAAAGCTGGTCGGTCGGCATTCCGGCCACCGAAAGCGGTCATCGGATAAGTATTCTCATCCAGCTCAGCCGAGCTCCGCTCCTCTTCTCGCTCGCTTGCTCGGTACTTGTCCTCTCTCTGCATCACCCGAGTTCCCAGGGCCCTTGCTTTTGGGCTTCGTTTCGTCCCGCCCCCCGCCCCCCGTCTCCCCAGGTGTGTCGCGACGTAGGTGGTGGGTCACTACGTTTGACCAATCGATGTTGACGCCGTCTTACGGCTCCGAGGTACAGTAGCGTTGAAGCAACGGGCTGCCCTCACTCGGTCCTACCATCCATCCATTCATCCATCCGTCTTTCAGCTGTAAAGCTCACGAGTCGGGACCTCACCTCACCAATGGAGAGAAATATAGATCCTTAGCCGGGCAGTTAACTCGACGCGTCGCGAGTTGCTTAGCTAGAATTCTTGCCATGGGACGTGGACTGTGGTCGTCATCTCTGGGATTGACACGTCGATCGCATGTGCACTTTCGCAACCACGGACTGAAAGAACAATGGTGGCATTGCTACCTGTAAATTGTAGCATTACAGGTGCTAGCACTGCTACGTCGTGTTCAGCCCAGATGGTGCCAGCGTCACTTTACAGTTCATAACGTGAGAACTTAAGAGCGTTAATTAGTGGGTTCGCGATTTGGTACAGTTCATATAGAGGATGAACTTTTTTCCCTTTTTTGAATAACCTATTCCTGAACGTAATAATAACCGATTTGTTCTATTGAGCATTGTTGTAGACTAATACTTTGAAATTTCACTGGTTTCCAAAATGAAAGATGATAGATAAGTAGAGGATTGACGAAAAGTCTTGAACACCTTATATGGATGAGTTGTAATTTTATTTAGTTTTTTTCTCGATAATATCAAATTCAATCTGAACTTTTTTTAAATAAAACATTTCATTATGTACCGCTCCTTGACTGCCTTCAATAGATTCTGCCACAAATTTATGTTTGACATCAAATTTGATTGTGATATCTCCAGTTATGTTTTTTTAGAATAAATCTAAATTTCCTAACCATTTAAGTTTTATGTGATTCAAAAATTGAATGAGAGGATCCACTAACCTACAATACTACAACTTCAAATACCGATAAAATAAGTTTTGATGACATTTTTGTTTTCAGATTTTAATATGTATTCTTTGCTCATATTCTTCCATGTACTTATTTTATATGTATGCAAGTTTATTATATATTATTAAAATATTTTTTTCATACACAATTCAAATATATACTTTCAAATTTCATTGGAAAAAAAGGATTAAATCTATCAGAAAATTGAGCCTGACAAATATTTTAATCATAATTAAATATATGTATTATCTACAATTATTATTTTTACATATATAGAATTGGAAAATATTCAAGAAACTATTGATGATAAAAAGAGTCTAAGATAATTAGTCTACACAAGATAAAATAAATTAACAACAAATTATATTCACTCTGTTAAAATTGTAAGTGCAAAACACGCAAGTGTCATGAAACAGTCGACATCAAATGTAATGTGTTCACCATTGGGATGGGATACGTCCACAGCTAGAACATTCGAGTGAGAGTAAACTATTTTCAAATACACAAACCCTGGGGTTAAGTAACTCTCGAGATACTCTAGCTATTTTTAACTATGACATGAGATTACTCCTTATTTGAAGTTAACCTCTAAACAAATCATTAAAAATAGATACTCATATGAAAAATAATTTTAAAGGGTTTTATTTTATTCTTTCCTATACTTTCATATCAATTGTATCAACACTTTCACAATAATATATTTGAATATTTGTTATGTGATATTAATTGCAAAAAAATTAAAATTACAATTTATTTATTATATCATTGATCATTGTTTATAATTTTTATCATACTAAGTTATGATTATAAGATCTATCATTTAATTTTTCAAATTTCAACATTTGAAAAATAAATTGAATTGAATATCATTTTTTCAAATTTCAAATTTTTTAAATAAGTTGCTCAATAACATTTTATATATGAAGATATTTATTGATTTTACATTTAAAAAAAGCAAACTTTTTTTTTAATTTTTAGACTGTATATAGTATTTGAAATTGTAATCTAATGTGCAAGGTTTGTGTGTTAATTGTACAAAGCACCTTCTCCAACACTGTTATGTTGAGTCTCTCAAAAACTACATTTTGTTGGGGAGTGTAAACTGTCGTGAAGTGACGAGTAATCATCTCCTCTGTACAATTCCTCTGAAACTCCTCATAAGTATATTCGCCATCATTATCTAATCATAAATATTTTACCCTATTGCCAGTCTCATTCTCAACTTGAATGCGCCAAGTTTTGAAGGTTGGAAAGATCTCAGACTTGCGTGTAAGAAAACATACTCACACATACCTAGAGTAATCATCTATAAAAGAAACATAGTAGAACTTTCATGAGCTTTTTTTTTTTTTAAGCTTCGGCATACTGGCGGAGCTTTAACATCCCGCATCCTCCGCGCATATGCCGAAGCCAAGGTAATCAAAAATATTTTGATCACCTTGGTAGTATGAGATGGATTCCACACGTCACTATGTACATACTCCAGTATCTCTTTGGAATTATGAGTTCCAACACTAAAAGCTCGCATATGTTGTTTTTCCATGATGTAGTGTTCACAAAATGCAAAGTCAAGTGTACCCAAACCCGATAACACTTTTTTTGTCATCAAGAAGAGACAAGTACCTATCACTCATATGGCCTAGACATTATCAAACATGCAGATTTTTACAGATCCAACACCCTCAATCTTACAAGGTTGATCATTTCCCATAAAAACGAACCCGTTTGATCCTGAGAAAGTATTGAAGAACTCTCGAATGTAGCAAATGTGATAAGAACAAGCACTATCAAAATCCATACATCATTAACAACTGTTGGTGAACTACAGTGGGCATACCTCTAGCATCATAGACTGTCGGTAAACACGTATTCCTCTTCTGAGTGAAGATGCTCCGCAACATTCGCCACTTGAGGAAGATTCGCATCTCTTATTGAAATCCGATGGTCCTTCTTGATATGGCCATTCTTGCCACATCTCCAACACAGCACGTTCTTCAAGTTCCTCTTGTTAGGGGATGGAACCTAAAACTTAACTCTTTTGCGTTCAAGGGATCTGGATTTCTGCCGCTTGAACCTTGTACGTTGTAGATTGTTCTAATCCGATGGTTGTGACTGACCCCGGATCACAGTAAGTGCAGTACTTGAAGTGAGTGGGCGAGAGAATGACAACATCTTCTGTTTCACCGCGTGTGCCAGGAGAGCACTTACAACCTCGTTGTAAGTTACAACCTTGTTATCACGATGAAATAGAATCTTTAATAGTGTCTGGTAGGAGGGAGTCAATGAGTGAAGTAGATGCATAGCTTTCTTAATGTCAGAAAGCTCATCTTCCATACTTTGAAGATCTATTAACAAATCTCCGCAGGCATGAATGTGATCATCAATTCTTGATACCGTACTCATCTTGAAATTCAATAGCCTTATGTAGGTGTTCATCACATGGGAGATTTACTTTTGATGAAACCGTCTCTGTTGGACATCAAAAAGTTGTGTAACCTCAGAATACTCCTCAACTTGCTTCAAAATCAAAGGATCTAGATAACCCATCACAATGGAGATTGCTTGCTCTTGTGAATCCTTCTAATCAATGTCAATATGTGCATTGGTTTGTCTTTAACACATTTGCAAGACCCATAAATCTCAACTTGCCTTTCACCTGCTTTTCCCAAAGCAGGTAATCGGATCGATCATCAAGAGGAAGAATGTTGTACCCTGTTACTCCAACTTGTTTTGAGGCCATCTCAGTTTGACAAAAACTAGAGATACCATTTGTTGTCACGTCAATTTTGTCATTTGGGTGCATTTTCAGCTGCTCAAAATGGTCAAGATGCACTTTACTTCTGCTCCTCGACACAAGAACTATCCTGCAGTTCGACAAAACAGCTCGGAAAAAATAGTCCCGGATTTTGAAAGTTCCCCGTTTTCCACGAAGTGAAAGAAAAATTGAAAGAACTCGAAAAAAAATAGCTCCAAACCTCAGATTTCTCTCGAACTTCGACAAAAACAGCTCCAAACCTCGGAATTCTCTTGAACTTAAAAAAAAAACAGCTCTGAACCTCATACTTCTCTCCAAATTCAAACTTTTGCAGCTCGACAAAAACTAGTCTAGCAGCTCGACAAAACAGCTCGGAAAAATAGTCCCGGATTTTAAAATTCAAACTTCTGCAACTCGACAAAAAACAATCTCGTTTGCCACGAAGTGAAAGAAAAACTGAAGAAACTATTAGTTTGTTAGCAAAACTGTCAAACTTTTGTCATGAACTGAGAATAAAGGCACAATCGTTTGAAACAAAATAGGTGTCAAAAATTTGTGATTTATGTTATAAACTTCGTCACTTTTGCCAAAAAACCATCGCTAACAAAAATCTATCAGAAAAACTTAAATCTTCAACTTAACTACAAATCCTAAACCTACCTAACAGATAACCGTCACAAACATAAAACTTTCAGAGACAAAAAATCCGTTAGTAGATCTCGACTCTAGTGACACAATCTTACAACACGCATTCCGAATCGAAACAAGGCTCTAATACCATTTCTTAACGTAAAACCTAAAACCAAGTACGAATCACACGATACAGCCATATAATGTGGTTCACCCTCAAGGGCTATGTCCACGGCTGAATCACGTGGGAAGATTTACTGACAAGTGAATACACAATACTTCATCTCCTAATTGAAGCCTTGGCCTTGGGGGTATATTTATACCCAAAGCAAACGACACACCTAACTATAAATAGCTAGAACCTGAGGTTACTCCTTAATCGGAGTTAACCTCAACAATTATTACTATAAGTTGTGATGAAACAAAAAATGAATAATTTTTTTGCAACAATCTACAAATTTATCACATAAAAATTTCCATCATTATTTATGTATAAATATCTCACTTTGTGTTCAATATAAGTATCAGTTTGAACATCCATTATAATTTTAATTTTTCAAAAATTGTAGAGACTTTGGATTTTTTTGTGAAATTATAAATCCACACAAATTACAAATTATAATCAATGAATTTAACATAGTATAATTTTTCAAAAAATAAGATTGTATGATATAGTATTACAATGTTGCTGTACAAACTTTACTTTCATTGCATAAAATTGATCAATATTCAAAATGATTGAACTATCTTCTATTTAAAAAAGGAAAAAAATAATTAATATAACAAATATCATAAAAACATAACACAATTTGTATTAAATTAATAAAAAATATTTAGATATCATACAATTTGAATTGAATATATCTTTTTTCAAAATTTTAATTGTCAAATGAATTATACTTTTTAACATTTGCTAAAATTGAATTACTAACAAAGATCTTCACACACATTATTTTTTCAAAGTGATCAATATTGTCACATTTCTAACATGCTATAGTTTTCCATGGATAAGAATTAATCTCTAGATTTGAAGAACCTTTACATTCAAAATTGTTGACATCTTTATTGTTTTGTGAATATAATCTTATTTGAATCATATATAAAATTTATCTTTCGTGATTTAAAAACAGCTCAATTAAAAAATGAAACACAAATTATATATAAAAATATATCTTTAAATGATTTTCTTCTTTTATACATATGATTCACAACATGTACAAGGAGATAAATTTTCATCTTCATCATCAATTTCACTTCTAGTAGATTGATGATATGACATGTATACCTAACGGGCGTACATGTTGCCGACATGTCACTGTTAACTAACAAAATTATCTTTAACATTACTACATATAATAGTTTTTTATTAGTCACATATCTTCATCTTCAAAGTAACATCTACTTAATTATCTACAAAATGATTTCAAAACACAACAACATCTTCAAATTTAAAGAATTGGTCAACAAAATAGTTACAATTCTATTATAAAGTATGAATTGACTATAACAATAAAACAACATATGTGATGATGATTAATGTAAAATTGAGAAACAACATATGTCTATTTATCACATATATATATATACAAATAATCAATGAAATTAATGCAATTACTTAGATTATAAGAGAATGATTAAACATCAAAGATATGCAATGCTTTGGTGATCCAATATAATTAGTGTCATTACAGATTTTTCATGTCAAAATCTCTCATATAGGTATGAAAAGTAATTTGATTATGCTCACATTTTTTTTCAAAATATTTTCAGAATTTCAAAGTTGAAAACATAGATTGCATGGCTCAATATATTGTAAAATTTTGTAATCTTCAGCTTGATTTGAATTTGATTTATCTGAAGCAAATAATCATCACATTTATTGTATCTCACTAGATTATATACACTTATTTTAATTTTCATAATCATCATTGACAATTATTAAGACTATGTGAATTTTGCATTGTGGATTATGTATTATGTTTGAACAACTTTGTTCTGAATATATATATGCAACTTTTTATCATATTATAGTGCGAAATATTTTTGTCAATATTCATTACTCTTCTTGGCATATATGTCAATTGTTACTCTTCTTGACAAAGAAGTCAGAATAATGTTGATTAGAACACTTGGATTTTATGCACAAACATAGTATCACAAATATATAATAAAAAGATATCTTAATTGAATTCTTTTTATAAAATATAAGGGAGTTGATACCAAAATTGATAATTACTACAAATTTTGCTCTTTGTGAATAATTTGGAGAATTGTCGTACAATTCTTTTTCCAATTGATTAATTTATGCGGATTATTTGGTATGTACTAAACAATAAAACTTGACTTACATTAAATTTTTCATCAATCAATTAGTAAAACTTTGATAGGTTTGAATAACATGATTGATTTTACCAAAAAAATGATATAATTATTTTTAAAAAATTGTAATTGGCAACTTAATTGAATTCATATAGAAAAATCTGATGAAATTCGGATTATTATTTGTAGTTCACATTAATTAAAAATAAAAAAATACCTACTAACACCACTATTATTTATACATTTCAAGTACAAAAATGAATAGAGGATACACTAATTTCTACTTTTATTTATACATTTAATAATCTACTTCTAATCTTACATGTATCATTTTCCAAACAAAAGTAATAATCATCCAAGATTGCAATTGTTCAACGTAATTTTGTAGACTAATTAAATCTTTGATCATCAGTTTTAATTGTTTTCAATATATTGAAAAATATATTATTTTAAATATCTATATGTATTGAAAACTCTTCATCAATACAATAGACTTGACAATGCGACATAATTCCAAACAATATGACAATATATTTTATTTATAAAATTAAATAAATAAACAATTGCATAAATATGTGTAACATTGTTAATTGTTTAGTTTTGACATTGTTTCCTATATGACAATGTTATTATAACATTAAGTTATAATAGCATCTTTACATCACTAATGTTGATTGATGATATTTTTTTAACTATATATTTTGTTAGTTTGTTTGAACATAAATAAAAATCTGACACATTGATGTTTTTTTTTTAAGTTATCTATCTCGCCAATCCTATAGATACAAGTAATGGTTTTTTTCATTAATTGCAATTATGTGTGTCACTTACTTTTTTATTTTTCATAATTGTAAGCAATTTGTGAATCCTTTATAATCTATCATCTTGCCGCTAAATCTCTTCTGTGCATGGCTTTCATGATATTTACATAACAATATCATATTGATTTTTCCATTATCAATGTTATACTTTTTAGTTACTTATAACTAAAATATATGTTATTTAAAACAGAATTACAGTTAACTTATAGTGCACTATTCATTATTGTCATTTTACCCATTTGCGTGTATGATAAGTAGAGAGATCAAGTGTTTTAGTTAAGTGTCACACATTAAGAATCAGTGTGTTTGTTAAGTAAGCATTGAGTGTGTTAATTGATAACGATAAGTTAACAATTTATGTGTTTGATTTTTTACCATGTCATCAATTGATCAATAGTGAAACAGAGGGTGATGATGATTTTTTATCTCATTGTACTTGTTTGTAAAATATGTATAAGAGAAACTAAAACTATTCTAAGTATCTATCATCTTTCACAATTGTGTTTCGTTTCTCAATGAGCTCATCACTTGATTCATAGTCTTACAATGAAATACTCTTGTGATTATTACTATTGCAAACTAATATTTATTTCATGTTTCTTCTAAATATAAATTAATAAAGTGACAATGAAATTGATATACTTAAAGTTCAATATCATACTTGATATATTTGTGTGTGTTGTTGTTAAAAAATAGTCAAACAATTTAACACTTAATTAATAAAACCTAGATGATGATCATCAAAAGAGAATTTGTGTATTAAAAAATAACAACTTTATTGAGAAATTTGATCATCATCTACATGTTTAAAATTGAAGCAATAAATTTATATCTCAAATCTTTGGTCAAGTGTTTATATTTTATTATATTACTTTTCATACCTTATGATGTTAGATCTTGCAGTTTTTTGCTTCTTTTAATTATGATTTATTCACCATAATCAACAATTTCTTTGAATATTTAAACGCTGCTTCCACGTTATTCTCACGCTTTGATACTGATAAATCTGTGAAATATCCATCACAAATTTGAATGATTTTACACCACTTTCATATTGGTCTTGCACTTTGATACCAATGATTTTGTGAAATATATATCACAAATTTCAATGAACTAATTGATAAACACACATGTATTTTACAAGATAAATTAAAAAAATACAAAAGGTGTTTTTTTGATATAGAAGATTACAACACAAGCTCTTATACTGAAATTATAATTTCTATCATAAAGAGCTTCAACTATACTTCATATATAATGAGATTCTAACGAGCTTAATCAACCAAGGTTTAACTAATCAGAGTTAGCAAAGGTCTAAGTTAAGTTCACATTAAATTATTTTTAAAAAATTGATTAATCTTATTTTGAATATATTTTTGTGAATTAAATTTTCAGGTTTGATATATAATTCATCAAAAGTGATTTTGAATAAAAACAATTTGCAATTTTTTGAGTCTTAATTCACATGTTTATACATTTGAGTTTTTGTAATTTTTTCAATCATCACATAATGTAATATTTTAATTATACTGTTTTATATAATTTTATTCGCTTTTTTATTTGATGTAACATCAGATTTGTATAAGATTGGTAATGTGCATATTATTCACAACATAACAAAATGTAACATTGTAAGAACATCTTGTTTTTTTTCAACCATACATTTTATAATTGTGATATATACCTTATGTGAAATGAATAATAATTGGTTTAAATATTGGTATCCATTTTATATTTTTACATTCATATTTATAATTACTATTTCATTTCTTTTTTAAATTGATGAATTTTTACATTTAAATGAACAAATAAAAAATGTTAAATCTGCTAAATGTTGAAATATTTATACAGTTAAAAATAGGGAATTGCTAGGCACACAAGCGTCCTCAAAGAGGGATGACCGCCCGTCCGGCTGCCGGCAATGGCACACGTGAGCTCGCCGCGGTCATGGAGAACGTTGCCGCCCGCCATGGTTTGTTGCCACCACATCAGCAGCGCCTTCTGCAAGATCAGCTCGAGGTGCTGTCACAGGAGCAAGTTCCTGCACCCGTGCAAGACCCGCCGATGCGACGTCCACGCGGACGTCCACGAGGCGCGCGCAGAAGACGAGCGCCAGCTGACAACAGCACTCGACGGGATCCGTCCGCGTTTGAACGTGTTTCCAATTAGGTACCTTCCAAACAAAAATTGCAGCGTTACCGCCTTGTTTGCCGAAGCGCCGGCATGTTTGGACCAGTAAACAGCATTTCCCCCTTGTTTGACAAAGCGCTGGCATGTTTTGACGCAGAAATGTTTAGCTTTTGGTGTTTTGACGCAGAAATGTGCTTTGTGGACGAGTGGATGTATGCACAGGAGGGGGGGTGTGTGCCTAGCAATTCTCTAAAAATAATCCAAGCTCAAAATGTATGCGTGTGGCATAAATGATAGATTTCTTCTTACTAGAGATGATTTGATCTCATTACCACTACCAAAAATTGTGCACATTTTACAATTTTTCATTTATTGGACTAAAATCTGATAATCTATCCTGATGTATTGAAATTTTCACGATTAAGTTTTATTCTTATTATGATCTATCTTATCATGTATTTGTTTGACTATGTCTATCAATAAAACATTTTTATGGCATGGTTGCAAATTCATGGATCTTCGCTCCATCACGATTCAAGAATTTGTTGTAGAATTATCATATTGGTTTCACCTTCATTACTCAATATTATATAAGATAATATCTTGCGTGTACATATTAAAGAGTTTCAGATAGGTGTCACATCACATGTGTATGTTGGATAAAGAATAGCTACACACAAGATAACTTTAGATTTGAATGTTTGTTACAACACAACAATGTAATTAATTCGAATGAAGCAAGTGTTTCCATCATTTAGTTGATGACATACCTATGTTTGTTTCTAAACTATATAATGAAATATTTCATATATGCAAGATTTATGTTGATTAGTTTTACACATTTTGTTGTAAACAAATCTTTATGATAAAAGACTTAATATATATGACTTGTATTGATTAAAGATTTTATATTGAAAGTTACAATTACTTTACATTCTTATTTACGATGCCAATCTTCCCAAAACTTTATGTCAATACAATCAGCTGATAATGGCTGAGTGCAGCGGAAGACATTTGTGTGTTCTTCAAGAGCTAATGAATAGTCGTCGATCTTTCATATTTTAATAGTAGCAAAATCAGCCGAGTCAAACCTTTGATACCATATAATAATATGGTTTCAATATATATAGTTGTAATCATATATGTGATGCACACCACATTTTTTGAGAAATATTGCAGTATTGTGAATTGTTGATGTAGTTGTTACAAAATCACCGAGTTTACATCTAAATGCATGTTATAGGATTTTGGTTTAAATCATCTATATTTTGAACATTTTTGCATATTATTATTTAAAATATATAGTAATATTATCAGTTTGAGATTGTGATACTTTACTTCATATATTCATATACGATGAATTTGCTAACTAGTTAAAAGATTTCAGATTAATTTTTTAAAACATTGAAACAGAATATTTTTCTTTTTAGAACAAAATAGTCAAAACAATGAGGTCCCAGTGAATATTAGGGTGGGATAAATTTTAATTTATATTAATAAATTTAAGACGAATTTTGTGTGTGCGTGTATTTGTGTTCTCTGAAATTGATAGATTTCGATGAAGAAAGTGATATAAATATTGTGGAAAGTTTATTTCACGGGGATGTGTGTGAAAAACTTACATATTTACACAGTACTAGTCTTCACATTTGAAATTTGACAAATAGTGATATTACAAATCTGGACTGTAATTAAACTCATTTGAGTATGATCATTCATGTTGATTTAAGTCTTGTAAAGTCATTTCCACTTTGTGATTATTTGTAATATAAATAAATAAATAAATAAATAAATAAATAAATAAATAAATAAATATAAATATAACCTAAGTGTGTATGCAGACATATGTTTATATAACACCAACTTCTACCTCTTATAAAAGAAGTACATCCAGTAATTTATGCAGTCTGTAATTCGCGAATCCTCTTCTAAGTTAAAATTGCAGTGAAATAAATCGGTTACCGGAAAGGTTACACCTGAACACAATTAATACTCCGTCGAGTACCGGAACGCTACACTTTGCATCACAACTTAGAATTGTGAGTCATACACCGCCACAATGTAGATGGCAGCAGAAAGAGAAGGAAAGTTGTTTCTGCGCACAGAGCACAAGAAGAGCTCTTAAATTTCCTGAAACTCCATGAGGTACACGGTAAAAATGAAACTCCATGAGGTACAAGGTAAAAACTAAATTGATATTGTAAGGCAATGCAGATTGAGAGCTGAAACGCCAAACTGCGAAGATAAACTGAAAAGCGAAAGCCAACAGTCGACAGAGGAGTTAAATTATATGTGAAAAAACATGAATATTCTAGCGGAAAGCATATGAACCGAACAGAAAGTATTTGAGACAAAACGAACAAGCAGAACCTGTGTCTTCTCTACCGTACTAGTACGCTAGCTGGGCAAATCGCTGTGCATTTGGCGTACACATTCTTACGGCAGAAAGATGCGCTGATGCATGTATCGATGGACTAGCGCGGGCACACGGTTCAGCAGCAAATGATTTGTGATTCCGCCTGTTACCGGCGTACTAGTCTCCAGAATTCGTTACCGAGGTTCAATTCTCGCCAAAGCTGATAAAGATTTGAAAGACCATTCCAGAACAAAAAAATACGGGTCATCATCATCGAGGATTAGATAACCCGGGTACTCAAGTGCAGAGGGCAAGTAATTTGCGATCGATTCCGCTTCACTCGGGAGACGCTGTCGCTCTGTCACTCGATGGAAGAACATCAATTTCGCAGAGCATTAGAGCTATTTCCTGTCGTGCGCTCCTCTACATATTGTGTGAGCATCATTTCTTGTGAATATTATGCAAGATCTTAGTTACTTCTCAGGGTTTAGGTCTATTTTTTTGCAGGTTTGAGTGTATGGATGGCATATGGCAGTGTTGAGATTCTGGTTTTGCGATTTTGGCAAGGCAGAGTCTAATAGCTGTTTTGAAGCCTTTAGCAAGATTAGTCTTTAGCCATGATTGTCACAAATTCTAGACTGTAGCAGGTGTTATCGATCATCTCTAGGAAGTTCTTTCGAACCTAATAAGTGCAGGGTATCCCTCTATTTGAAATTGATATTTGATCCAACAGGCCGAGGATGACGAAATTAGTGCTGCTAGTAGCGACAATGCCGCAACTAGTGGGCGCTCAACAATATCTGCCACGAAGTCAGCATTGAAGGTGATTATACTGCAATAATTTCCTAATTTGTCAATCTGAATCACTGACTTCAGGTCTTCACTACCTGGCAGAACCGACGTTCAAGTCAAGATTTGATTGTGTTGTTGGAGAAATTTTTTGCTACCACGGGCATTTGACACAGTCACATGTTTGTGATACCAGGATAGCGCGATTATGGAGAAAGGGAATTCTGCCAATGAAAAGGAATTCCTCGAAATGCACGCACAGAAATCTGTGGCAAGTGTACCTCCTGAACAAGGTCTTGTCTTGTCGCCACTCTTTTACCAGATTCGTTGGAGATGGAGTTCTCTCCTAGTTAGCCTGTAAAGCTGTGTATGGTCTTGAGGCAAATGTCACTTCTGTAATCCAGCTCATTATTATAATGCCCAAACCACAGTGAGGAACCTTGAATGGTAGCTTCATTGAGGATTTGGTACCTAGTTCGCATTTTCACCGCTGTATTTACTAGCGTCAACTTTTCTCTGTTACTTACATTGCAAGAGCCCTAAGAAGTTTGTTTTGAAGTACCTATAATCCGAATACAGTCCTGAGTTGTTATTGCTCTTGATTTTTGTCAGGTTTCTGGAATCCACTGAGGAGTGCCATGCAAGAATTGGTAGGTTTGGAAGCGTACCTTGAACAATTATGTTCCTCAAGCAGATTTCTCTGTGTATTTATCAATCCGACCGTTGTTTGTTATGCTATAGTTACGAAAAATTATAGTCGTGGCTTGGTGCCTATTTTAGAAGAAGGTGCTATGTTGGGTTCTAGTGCAGGCTCTCTCTTCATACTAGCCCTGAGAACTATTATCTTTTCATCTGTATTGTACAAGTTTAGCATTATGGGTCTGTCGATTCACTTGAAGAAGTGTAGTACTTTCACTTACTTCATTTCGTTAAAGTTTCTTGGTTTTTCCTAGTTATTTTTCATAGAGTGAAGTTTATGGATGCGAGTAACTGATAAGTCAGACCGCGAGTACTGCAGCTGGGAAATGAAGAAGGCCAACGATTCTGCGAAAGCTTCAAACACGTTCACGAATCATTGGTAAGCAAGAGTGGAAGCTGGGATATGGATTCAATCAACTGGAACATCTCAGGATGTTTGTTTTCGTTTTCTTAAGGTGTAAAGTTTATTTGCAGTCTACATTACCAAATTACAGTTCTTTTGGTTAATTCACTTCTGTTTCTAATCATTTAGTCTTCGTCGTGTTTCCTTCCAACAAATCTTTGTGTAGGTCAGGGATACCTTATCTTTGGACGACATTGAAAGAATTGCTACACACATGAAGTTGAGGTCACATTGGCACTGAGTTCCACAGAATGCAGCAATTCACATCCTTAAGGCATTATGAACACAGGACTTTCAAAAAGTGTATTGTTTACACCACGTACTGCTCGTCAGCCGGCATCAGAAGTTCACGTCAATAGTACATTTTGAAACCTTGTCTCTCACGAAAATGTCACAACAAGCCGAAGGTGTTCCAAGGGGTTGAGCTTTGTGGATCAATTCTGGGAAGCATTGCAAGAAAGATACATAGATAGCCCTTGTATGAATATGTCGGTATGCTCACGCAGAGCCATTATTGTTTGGCTCCTGGGAAGTTAAGGCGAACATTTTTACTCAGTACATTTTATCCACGTACATATTTTAGTTTCTCTCTGAAACAGAAGGAATTGGTTGGAATCAGGATGCCTCGCATGAGAAGTTGCCAGGAGTATATCTGGTGTGAAATAATGTGATCCATCTAATACTTAAACATTCGGAAAATCACCTCAACTGAAGAGCCCACCGAAAACACCAGCGTGAATACTGAGGCTTCGCAGTCGAAAATTGTTCTGAACAAGAAAATCAGATCAGCATATTGGGTTTACCTTACAGACTCAACCGAAGTGTACGCTATATAACTCGATTCTTCACAAGTGTCAGGCTACTCCTTGAGACAATTCGCTAGGCTTCTACAATCGGGCTTTACACGGTTGGGAAGGGCGAGAGCCCAGTATGGCAGATGAACAACAGATGCCACACAAGAACTGCAGTAAAGGACGAAAACTCAACAATTCGGCACGTCTCATGCCTGAGATGCCGGTACTCCACTTTGGTCAAAGAACGATAGTTGAGAAATGTGAGTACTATGCATGAAATCAGGGAGTACCCGAGACGTACAGGACACCAACCACGTGGACAAATTGCCAATGCGAAAGGAATTGCGTAAAGAGTTGCTATATGCACGGCACAAGTGGCTGCATATTCACAGAAATCTGCTAACTATCAAATCTCGAGTCTCAGCACCATTCGACCTGTGGAAGGACCTGCTTCATTGGTTTGTGAGGAAGTGCCGAAACCACCATGAAAGTCTACTATCTCCGCTAACTCCGTCAAGTCATAGCCAAATCCCTCCTAAGTCTGAAGGGAGGGTCAAAATGAAGTCATTCTACCGAAGACCGGTGAAAGAAAATGGTGGAAACCCTAACCCTAGGTGGCAAAAGCCTGAGGCCAGAACAGAACAGAACCATGGGACAGGGTTGGCAAAATGTACGGGGTGATGAATGTGGCAAACATTCTTCGTGAATTGACACACTGGGAAGAAAACGCGAAGCAGTTTTGAAGGGGCTGTGCGAATATGGCAGCCCGCAGGGCAGCTCGAGGCGTCCTGCGAGGCGTTCTCTCGTCTTTGCTTCACAGAGAAGCAGTGCCAGCTCTGAATTACTCCTGCCATGGCGTCTCCAGGTCGAAATTGTTCTATGAATTTTCATCAGCCAGGGGCATGGCTGGCCTTGCCCAGCCTGCACAAGAGCGTGAGCCTTGGCGACAAGCCATGGAGAAAGTGCGGAATATCGGTATCTCGGCTCATATCGATTCAGGAAAAACGACCTTAACTGAGCGGGTGTTGTTCTACACCGGTCGGATTCATGAAATTCATGAAGTAAGAGGGAAAGATGGCGTGGGGGCCAAGATGGACTCAATGGATCTGGAGAGGGAAAAGGGAATCACCATACAGTCAGCTGCTACTCACTGCACATGGGGCGATTACCAGGTGCGTTGTGATCTTTGTTTATGATACCGTAGCGGTACTTACGGTAATATCGTTGAATTACGAATTCGCCTGCATTAGATGTGATCGCCCAATACATCAATTTGGAGGAAAATCGGTTGTCAGTCAATTCTGCAATTATTCTGTTTTTGAACGTCTCGTTCAACGTGGACGTGACTGACATCACCAACGATGGTGTGGATCTGTGTTCGTATACGATCACTCTCTCTAAGAATGGCATTGCTCTGTTTGGGGGTGAGATTCAAAAATTTCTCGACACCATCGGAGCTCTTCCGTCTATACTTAGCCTCTCCGGTTACGAATATCGTGTTGTCCCACAATATTACGAAGCTACACAATTTTGTCAGTGGATCTACTATCTGCCAAAATTCAAAAGCTCTTATTGAACGTCGATCCTCTAATGCAATTGGGGGCGAACCATATTATGTGGAAGTCCGAAAATTTCGTAACTTCACTGTCTTCCTGCGAGGTTTCAACATCAGGACATTTTTTCAGATCTGTGACTTCAATTTGCCTCTTCATTGATTATATACCGGAATGATTTTCTACAGGTCAACATCATCGACACACCTGGACATGTGGACTTCACCATAGAGGTGGAGAGGGCGTTGCGAGTTCTGGATGGGGCTGTGTTGGTGTTGTGCAGCGTGGGAGGTGTTCAAAGTCAGTCGATTACTGTCGACCGACAAATGCGCCGGTACAATGTCCCACGAGTTGCCTTCATAAATAAACTCGATCGGAGTGGAGCCGATCCCTGGAAAGTAATAGATCAAGTACGTTGCCTGGAACGCCAAGCTTTGGGAATTTGTATTTTTCGTGAATTGAACACGTCAGGTGTAGCAGGTGTCGATCGGCATGCCACAGTTCATCTCTCTGTGTAACTTGGGGAGGACCAAAGCCCATTGAAATAACAGTAGCACAACTATGGTATTATGATCATTTCTGGAGGTGAGGTTTAGTGATATTTTCGAATTTTTACCATGTACCAGTTAGATTCTGGCGCATGTTAAAAAAGTTGATTGCAAAAATACCCGCTGGAGCAGCAACTAATCGAATTTCTTTTGGTGCGTTGCAGCTGAAGAAAAAATTGAAGCTGAATTGCGCCGCTGTGCAATACCCAATCGGCCTTGAAACTGAACTGCAGGGTCTGGTCGATCTCGTTCAAATGAAAGCCTTTATTTCAAAAGGTGCTCACGGGTAAGGTGAATGCGTATTTTTTGCTTGACTCCGGAACAGCCATATTTTTAAGTTCGTGATGTGTTTAGGGTTCAACTCGCACTTTTTGTTTAGTGAAACTTATTTTGTTTTTATCGCGAAGGTGTTGGCCGAAGAGTGACATTACCTTTAACTTGACAGGGAGAACGTGGTGGAAGAAGAAATTGCTCCAGAGATGCTCCAGATAGCCACTGAGAAGAGACGTGAGCTGATAGAAATTGTATCAGAAGTCGACGAAGAACTCGCTGAAAAATTTCTGAGCGATGAACCTATTTCTGTTGATGAACTTGAGGTATGCTCCACACCGATTTTGTACGAAGGAGGCATTGCCTTACCCAAATTCACAGGATGTGGTTAGAGATTTGTGGGAGCAGGCGCAAAGTACTCCGTCTGTCTGTCTCAGTGACTGATTTTCTAGTTCAGAGAATGACCACTTACTCTTGTTACACTCACAGGCGGCTATTCGGAGAGCAACAATATCTTTGCAGTTTGTACCCGTTTTCATGGGAAGTGCTTTCAAGAATAAGGTATAGTCTTGACCTCGCTTACAATCAGTACCTTTGTTAACTCGGAAACTATCTACTTTCAGAACACATGTAGTCTAATAAGAAAGAAATTAAGTGAAGTTTCGCACTGCCTAACAATGATATACAGTGTTATATAATTTAATCTTTTCAATATCTTGTCTTCGGTTCCGCTCTGTCGGGCCCAGAGCTTAGTGTCAAGTCAAACTTCAAAAATGAGAAAATTATGAAGATTAAGGGGTATGAATATATTGAAGAATTTCAATAGAGCTTTCTGCATTGTGGGGTTTTTTTTAACGCGAGTCTATTTCTGTTTTTGTACCCTTTCTGTATCGATGTATGATATGATGTCCACTTTACCACAAATTACTAAGTACAAACTCAGATAAGAGTAGGCTTATGAACTTCATCCGGCAGTGCAGTGTCTTCCATTCGCAGCCGTAGTGCTCCTTGCTTTTACAGCTTGTTTCAGTGGCGAATCGTTGCCTTCACTTCCAAGCTCTGCATATGACTCTTATGATGTGAACATAAAACCTTTCAGAATGAAGGAAACCTCGAAAGTTGTAGAATTTGAACTGAAGAATCCTTTTACTTTTCTACGTTTGGTTACATTATAATAGTACGAGTGTGAACTTATCTGCCCTGTCTGCAATGCTGCATGGAAGAGTACCCATGTTGGTGCTGTAGGCAATCTATAAAATTAGATATGGTATGTTGATGCCATGAACTTGGTGGATACATTATCCTTCAGTTGGAACTTACTTCTTCCTTTTTGTTGGCTTGATTCTGTGTTGAATAATTGACGTGACTCAAGCTCTGGAACACTATTGTGATGCGAAACTCAAACTTTAAAGTTTGATACAAACCAAGAAAGATAAAAAACCTTGAAATGAAGAGTCCCACCAGAGCTTTCTAGTTGATGGGCACGGTATGCGAGTTAGGAATGGTAATTTTTTAAAGCTGTCTGCAGTGTCGTATGATAATGTCAGATGAAATATGTTCGATGGTATTCATCCGGTAGACGCAGTGTCTTATGCTGGGCTTTAGTGCTCATTGTTTCCAGCTGGATTTTGTAGCAGATAATGATGTGATAAAATATCAATCAACACCTTGAAGGAGGCCTCTGGATGTGTAATACTTCATTGGGTTCAGGTCTGAGCTTGGGAGAATCTGATGCAGTTGAAAATTGGACTTATTTGTGTGGGCCAGAGCAGGGTGTTCAGCTTCTCTTGGACGGAGTATCCAACTTTTTGCCCTGTCCACTCGAAGTGAGCAATCATGCGCTTGATCAAAACAAGAACGAGGAGAAGGTATTACAATGTCTGCTTCTCGTTTTGCTCTCAATTTTGACGTCTGATTTGAGTTGTTTAGTACATAGCTTGGCGAACGTGATAAAGATCTAACAGGGTTTTAATTCTCTAACAGGTGAATCTGTCAGGCTCTCCTAATGCCCCTCTTGTTGCACTAGCATTCAAGTTGGAAGAAGGACGTTTTGGCCAGCTTACATACCTTCGGTAAGCCGAAGCTTTAGATTTGTCCTAACATTACAGCAAGATTGGCATGCAATTAGACGTTTTTGGAATGCAGAATGCGACTATTAAAGCGAATATTTTCACTTTGATCCCTTCCTCTCGCGGCCCACAATGCAATTTTGAGTGTTTTTGTTTAACCGGATTTGCCAAGAAGCGATAGATGGAAAAGACAAAGAGTCATGCCTTCATCCCGGGAGGCAAACCTTAATAATATTGTAGTCTTAGCTATATACTCTTTTGTTTCGATTGAAATGATTCATGTTTTGCTCTCTACCGTTGTCTTTTCCCTTTCTTTGGCAGTTTTTAGAACGTTCATCTCAAAATTGAAATGACTGACCTTCCCACTTGATCAGGCTGTACGACGGAACCATCCGCCGAGGTGATTATATTGTAAATTCAACGACAGGTCGGAAAGTGAAGGTGCAGTCGTAATTCCTTTGCTTATCGCCCTTTGAATTTGCAAGGTTCTAATTTTATCGAATTTGCAAGGTTTCCAATTTTATCGGATGTCCCCGAAGGGACATCCGATAAAATTGGAACGATACAGAGAAGATTAGCATGGCCCCTGCGCAAGGATGACACGCACAAATCGAGAAATGGTTCAAATTTTTACAAGTGACATTGAACGTCGTTTCACTCTTGACGCTTAGCCGAAAGCTTAATAGAGTAGCAGACTTTAATTCCATGTTTTTTATGGATTTGAACAGTGCGTGGTTGTATATATGAACTTTTTGGAGCACAGTATTGCTGGAGGATCCATTTGTTCAATCACGGATTATTCCTGATTAACTTCTGTTTGTTTGTTTCTTCTTTGGGTCGTGGAATAGGTACCAAGGCTCGTTCGTATGCATGCAGATGATATGGAGGTGAGATAACGTAGATTTCTGTGTTCAGATGTGTGCCCGGATTCTTCTGTGGAACTTCACATCGTACCGATCACCCAAGGAGA
This sequence comes from Marchantia polymorpha subsp. ruderalis, assembly GCA_037833965.1. NCBI lineage: Eukaryota > Viridiplantae > Streptophyta > Marchantiopsida > Marchantiales > Marchantiaceae > Marchantia > Marchantia polymorpha. Next base: position 1,256,481 of record AP031351.1, read on the forward strand.
TGCAAAGTGATAGATAACCTGCTGAATAAGTTTTGCATATTTGTTCACCAAATCGTTAGACACAGTACCATACCTGTATCTCCAACGTTGTCCTTTCTTAGTAGCTTACATTTATGGTCGTTTTATATTGAATGTTTATCTGCACTGTTGTGAAGATCTTGCTGTTTTGTTCAACTGTCGTAGAGTTGGGTTCATATTTTCTTTCCCTGCTTTTAACTCCTGTTGGTGTACATTCATTCGTGTCCGTCTTCAGGATATTCAGCAAGCTGGCGCAGGGGAAATTGTTGCTGTGTTTGGCGTGGAATGTGCCTCAGGTTTGTACATCTTCTGAAAACTGTTTTTGTTTCTTGAACGTAATACTACGGTAATTGTTTGTTTCTGAACGAGGACTTACAACGTTATTTTACAACTGAAGCGGTTGTTAATGCTTGTAATAGACTATCTAAAATGGCTTTTACTGTTCAGGTGACACATTTACTGATGGATCAGTCAAGTATACGATGACATCAATGAATGTCCCGGAGCCCGTTATGTCTCTTGCTATCGCGCCATCATCAAAAGATGTTGGACAGCAGGTAATGACGCATGTAGCAAGTCCTGAGATTATTTAAAGACGAGCTCCTTCTTGTTGTATGTAAATCTGTCGTCCGGGATTTTGATTTGAGATTCATACTCGCTGTAAGAAAGTAAAGGTTAGCACCTAGTCTTGCAAACTGAAGTCTTTGCATGATTTGTGTACGGGATTTCGACTTCAGATTCATTTTCGCTGTAATAAAGTAATTGTTAGCACCTAGTCTTGCAAACTGAAGTCTTTGCATGATTGTGTACGTGAGGATTGTATGGTCTGCTTATTTATTGTTGTTGTGCTGGCGCAGTTCTCAAAGGCTCTGAACCGCTTCCAAAAGGAGGATCCAACTTTTCGTGTCAGTCTTGATCCCGACAGCGGGGAGGTGTGCATGTTACTTTCTTTAACATTTTCATTTTTTTTCATTATTGAATAAGCTGTTGTCGGGATGTGTGAAGTAAAAAGCAATTTTTGCGAACGCAACTGAATTTGGTTTAACTGCAGACCATCATTTCTGGGATGGGAGAGCTTCATCTTGATATTTATGTGGAGCGAATCAAGCGGGAGTATAAGGTATGTCTTGCTTTCATCCTCACCTTCTTCTTTCGTTTTCCATGTATTTACGGAAGTCTCTCAGAAACCTTCGGTTTTCTCTCATTCAAGTACGTGTCTCGGCTGTTGAGTCGACACACATCTTACGCTTGTTTATTGTTATTGAACAAAGAGATTGTAAGAAGGATTTGTGGTTCCACATGGGTATGATTCGTTATCCGTCCGTTTAGGTAAGGACTCAAGCGTCCAGCTGAGTCGCAACTGTTGCACAATCTAATATGTTATGCCTCACCGATATAATCACAACAGTTTCTAACAGCAAACTAGAGATTGCCACTAGTCACTCTTAGTTCGCCCTTCAACATTCCTTTGTCTCCAACAGGGCTCAGACTTTTACTTTGTTACCATTTGTCTTCTTTGCTCTGAAGTCACACAAGGTTTGACTAAAACCACGTATCAGCCAACGACACTCCTCTTACACTCGGCTTAATATGTTTAGGACTGGCTCACGGGGTGCTTTGCCATCGTGAGCCACAGTCCTAACCATACCAACCATACTAAGCAATGAGCAATATGCTTCGCTTTTACATCAGAAGCACTTAACATTTTTCTCTACTTATTAGATGACTCTACTGAGGGTTTGTAATGTCATCCATGAGTTAAATTATAATCACTTATATTGAGATCTCTGCCCCACACTCCTCGTCTTACGCTAGGACTTCACCACCCACTGCACTAATGTTAACCTTACTGATCCCAGAGAGAAGATAGGCACCCTAGTCAGAGATCTTTTTACTCCTTGTTATCTACATAATCAGGACCTGCTTTACTACGTTACATTGACATCAGGATATTGGTGTTTCCGACTGGAAACGTCACATCGAGATTTCCTGACTCCAGATATTCCTATTATTTAGTTGTATTTGCCTAAGTTTTGAGGAACCCTTTATCTTCAAAAGTTTCGTATTACCACGGCAAATATGTGTGCTGTCTAATTGGCTAACCTTTTACGTCTTCAGGCATGAATATGACTTCCTACAGTGTTTACTTTTCTTTTAGCTAGACTTCTCAACGTTAGAAGATATGTAAATCATTTCTTCGTACCCTCAGCTCCGGAGCTCACAGTTTCATCGGTGTAATTCCTTCACACGCCTAAAACTTCGGTTAGCCCTCTAGTTCTAACAACGATATCACCTAACGTCTGCTGTTGTATGGACTCAAGTACGTCCCTATTTCGCTGGCACCGTCTAGACGTCACAGCTAGATCTGAGTTGCTCCGGTCTCTTGCATGCTATGCTGCAGTATTCAATCATACACTATCTTATCTATTGTCAGAAGTGAGTTTACTTTGGAAAGGCCTTTCTGATGAATCCTCATGGATGGAATTACCAGGTAGATGCTATAGTTGGAAAGCCTCAGGTAAACTTCAGAGAGACTATCACCCAGAGGGCAGAATTTGATTATCTACATCGGAAGCAAAGTGGTGGGCAGGGACAGTATGGACGTGTTGTCGGGTATGTATGGGCACCTGGAAGTGCGGACTCAAGTCATAAATCTTTTTTTGCTTTTGTATGTTTGCTCACTGTTGCAAGTGCTGACCACCACACCTACCGCTGGTCGTCGTGTTGTGCATGTCAGATATGTAGAGCCTATAGAAGAAGGTGACTTATCAGGAAAGAAGTTCGAATTCAAAAATATGATGATCGGACAAGCCATACCATCGAACTTTATTCCTTCTATCGAGAAAGGATTCATCGAGGCTGCAAATTCGTAAGTACATTCCACTATTTCCCGTAAATTTCAAATGTGGGTCCTTTCGAATCTCTCCTGAAGTATTGTTGGGCCTCGTTTTTAACAACGTACTAAGTACGCTTTGGATGCTCTAATTGATCAGTCTCGTTGTGGCTAATCTACTGCAGGGGTTCTCTTATCGGCCATCCTGTAGAGAACTTAAGGGTTGTGCTGACTGATGGAGCTTCACATCAAGTTGATTCCAGTGATCTAGCTTTCAAGCTGGCTGCTTTGTATGCGTTTCGAGATTGTTATCAAAAAGCAAGACCGGTTATACTGGAACCGATCATGCTTGTGGAAATGAAGGCTCCCATGGAGTTTCAGGGTCCGGTTATCGGAGATATTAACAGGAGAAAGGGTATCATCGTCGGAAGTGAGCAGGATGGAGATGATGCGGTCATTACTGCACATGTTCCGTTAAACAACATGTTTGGCTACTCAACTGGATTGCGGTCTATGACCCAAGGTAAGGGCGAGTTCACCATGGAGTATCACCAGCATGCTGCAGTACCACAGGATGTCCAAGCCCAGCTAGTCAAAGAATTTCAAAACAAGAGAGGTTCAGCCTAGTCACTGACACGATGTGACATGTGGATGCCTTTTGAAGACCGGGGCGTCTGATATATTCGGACAGATTTTGTTTATCTATGGAGATTAGGATAGACTTCGTTTGCTTTTTCTACTCATTATATATTGTGATGTCCTTAAGAAAGGACCGTCGGCAGGAGGAACTGAAAGTATTTTCTGTTAAGTGACATTAGACGTTGTTACAATGAGGGTACATTTAGATAGGGGACATTCAGGCGCATGACCTGAATAACTTGAGTTAGTCATTACGAACAGCTTCTGCAGAGCCTGTTGTCTTGGCATTTTGATCCGACGTCGAAGAAGCCTTCAACATTTTAGAATAGAAACATAGAAAGAACAATCAGCTTAGCACTGAAACGCCGAAGCATATTACACCAGGTTAAGTCGTTACTTACTAGGGGCGTATATTGACTGAAGCTTGTGCACAAGATGGCGAAGTTCGTCTGTCATAATGTGTCGTGCACATACTGAATAAAGACTTGGTGCTAAACAAAACCAAGGTAACGTTCCCACGCACACGGTTCCTTGTGCTTTTTGCCAATAACATATATGGCTCTCGTATGTCGCCTCCAATGATACATCATTAAATGAAGCAAGCAAAGCAAAGCTCGTGAGACTCGGTTATTGAACTTTGGCCCAACTTGTATAACAAGATTGAAGCCCGCTTCAATTCCTTTACACTAACTAGAAGGAAGTAGAGGATATGTGTGAAAGAGAGCCATTATCGTAGTCAACGATCTCCTATCATCGTGAAGGTATCCTTTGTCATCAGAGGCAGGATCTAATCTAATCTCACCTGAAATAAAGTGACTCCTAAAGGAAGTCGGTCATTGTCCGCCTTATTAATTTGCGGTCTCTTATTTCCAAGTCGTGTGTACAAAATGTGCGGGAGTCGTTGTACGAGAAATACCTAGAAGAGAATTTTATGGATTCCTTTGGCAGTGCTGTGAAACGATGTGGCCGTTGCTATGGCTGTGCCCACAAGGGGTATGAATTCGACCACAAGCACAAGCGGGTCGGAACTCCGTGCTACTGGACGCCCAGCTCGGAGTTCCTAGCGCCGTGACAGACCACAGATAAACTCAAGTCTAACCCATGGTGAGGAACAAGTGACCGCAGGGCAGTGCGTTGCGGTTCGGTCCAGGGACGCTATGATGACGCGATTCTTAAATGGTGCTGGTATATTTGATGCAGATGATTCGAGGTCCCGTTGGTCGCGGAAGACTTGAATGTGCACGCAAATGTATAATGGCATCGGACTCGTAATGGGAGTCGGATAACGAATTTCCGCGAAAACCTTCCGATAACGGCAATCGTACATATTTTAATGCAATTTATTCGCTTGGGAACTAATCTGGGAAGCGTACCTTCTTTCATGAATTGATTGTGTTCCGTTTTCCTATGCAGTTACGGAAGCTTCAGACCTGGATGATGACATCACCGCCACGTCGGATCAAAACGGCACCGCAGACTTAGGCTGTCTGTGACCGATGGCCGTCCGATCTTCTCTTCCCTCGACCCTTGGATTCCGCAATGAAATGTAAAGTAGGTAGAATTTGTGGCACCAACTTTTTCGCCCCAGTAAATGCATGATTCTATGCATCAGGAGGAAAGGGTATTCCTCGCCTGGAGGCTTGGCAATATTTCAGTATTTATGTCATCTTGTGACATTCCCCGTTCTACCACCGAGGCAATATTAATGCAAGAAAATGATATGAAACGTGGTCAAATGACAGAAAGAACCCAGAAGAGGTTCGAATAATCATTATATATATTTATCTCTTCAATTGCTTCTTCGGAAGATAAGTCTTACAATCATACCTTCTAATAGGAATTCCAAATAACATAAATAAATCATTCTCTGATCACATTTATCAGAAAATGATCTTGTTTCAGTTAACGGTGTTTACACTTTTCTTAAGTTAGAGTTTATATCTTCACCATTAGATAAGTTTCTGTCCACTTGGCCACCTCACTTGATAATTTCACTATGTGATTAGATGAACTCGTGGTACACCTATTTGATACCAATGATGAAGAAAGTAATTTATGATGAATAAGCGTTGGACTGCAAGTTCTAAGAAACAATGAAGATGCATACATGGAAGGATAGTGTTGATACCTTTGCATGAGAATTAAAACACAATCAAACAGGAAATTGGTTGAAGAAGTAAGTTGGAATGAAGGATGTGTACATGTAGTAAGAATTCCCATGATTTTGAATATTTGCATTTTAGTTGATGGAGTCATGATAAAACAATCATTTTCAAATTGAGATTATTGTAACCTCGTTATGATAATTTGAAGTGTTTACACTCATATTACTCTAAGAAAAATTAAGTCATATATTTCAAACACTTTTGCGTGAAAAGAGAGGTGAAATGAATGTTTCAAGGAATGTAAAATTCTTTCAAGAATTATCTCAATATGTACATGTAAAGTGAACTGAAATGAAGATTATGAAGTGAAAAAGATATTATATACCATGAGATTAAAAATAATGAAAATTGAATTAAAAAATAAAATTAATTCCATAAATCAATTTGATTGACTCTAATTTAAACAATAAAAGAAGAAAACACTGAAACATAAGTTTGAAAATATAATATCATTAAGCTAATTAAATTGGATTCTATAACCGAATAGCTGCAATGTTTGCAACATATTTATGTCATAATTCTAGCATGAAAGTGAAATTATAATTTTAAAATTATGATATGATATCTATTACAAAAACATAACATTTTTTTTTTGGAAAATTTTTTTTATCAAAAAATTTCAAAAATAATTATCTGATTTTGAAATATTTGAAAAGTCAAAAGATAAGATTAAATGATGACACAAGGTTTTACAAGTTGCTTTTTAATTATGGACGAGACACGCCTTGTACTTCTATTTATAATTAAGGGTTTAATAAATCTCGGATCAACTTTAACTATGATAACAAATGTTAGTCCTCACCCAAATTATGTTAATTTCAACTCGGGACTGTAAACGTAAAATTTGAGAATCATCAACCAATCATGAGAGTTAGATGTAACGTGGTTCACCCTTGGAGGAGGCGGGCTACGTCCACCACAAACACCGACACCGATACACGTTTTACTCAAGGTTTGTCGAGAACAACTCACTGTACAAGGTAGACTCCAAAGTATTTAACCTCTAGTCTAGACGACATCTTAGCTATAAATAGCTAGGTCTAGAGGTTACTCCTTAATCGGAGTTAACCTCAACGGTCTTCCCTTAAACTTGTGTTAAGGAAACTCAGTAACCTCTCTAACCTATATTATTACTCTTCGGGAATTTCTAGAGAGAAACCTAACACAAGGTAACTCTTTAAACCAGAGTTAACTAGAACTAAGCCGTAGCCATAACATGATAAAGTATTAATATAAAGAGATAACTTAAAACCATATCCCCTCCTTAACTCGGGTTAAGGAATCTCAATAACCAGGGCACTCTTAACCTCTTATATCTAGTTAAAGAATGTAACTCTTAACTTAGGTTAAGTAATCAGTGGATTCCTAAACTCTCAACGTATACGTGATCACATATTTTTACTTGTAATTATGAAGACCTTGAACACTCTTCCCCTATTTCAGCAAGCTAGTCGCATTGAAAAGACAAGACTACTCTTTCAATGTGCATAGCTCATTGAAAGATAATCCTTTTGACAAGAATTCTTTTGACGCTCACAACTCACCGTGGCTCTGACTAATTGCGTCCGCGATTGGCCCTCATCGTCGCTCGCGACTGACAGCGCCAGCAACTAACATGTCACATGTGATTGGATCTCATCGTCGCCCCCAACTTATTGCGTCCGCGAATAACCATTATTGTCGCCCGCGATTGACTAAGCCGCAAACAAGTATTGAGCACAATTGACTGCGCTCGCAACTTATTAAAACCGTCGTCCATGACTTACAACGTCTGTGATTAACTATCATCATCGCCCGCGACTTACTGCGTTCAAGCTTTACTATTGAGTTTAACTCCAATTAAGGAGTAACATGGGGTCCTAACTATTTATATCTAGTACGGTCGTGTGGACTGGAAATAAATAACTCAGGGCTCACCTTGTACAGAGAGTATTCCTATACATGACCTAAAGTAAAGGTGCTTGACATCTGGGTGGACGTAGCCCTCCTTCTCGAGGATGAATCACGTTACATTTGTGTTGCTATGTTCGTATAATTCTTGAGTTTTATTGTAACAAATTGTATCAGAGCTGGATTTGATTTGGAGTTTTTTATTGATGGTGAAAGATTTGAGCGTCAAACGTCTGCAAAATTTTTCTACTTTTACGTTTTTCCATTTGGTTCAAGGTGTTTATAATATTTTTGCGACAAAGTTCAATTCAAGAACGAGGAATGTTGTTCATGATTTCAAGCAAGAGAGTTTTCTGAACTTGGGGCACGACGCTCTTCATAAAATTTGACACGATGTTAGAAGAAAATTGAGAAACACATTTGCATGCAGAGGATTTGATATAAATACTCCATACCCTGATTCTGAATTGTTCAAATATGATGAAGAGGCGATGAGGCCTTTGATGAGAAAGATCGTCACAGAGCAATGTTCTCAAAATTTGAGTGCTTTGTTGTTGTGAACAACTCCGTGAGGGCTACAAAAGTGGCATGTTGCCTCCTCTTCTACATGAGAGATCAAATAAAGAAAGTTATTTCATTGGATGCAAAGGGATAATTTTCTTCTCTTGTACGCATGATTGATAAGCTTCAATTTTTTACGGACAGAGAGTTATTTCCTTGTCGGTTCTAGGGGCCGACTACAAAAAATCTGTCTTCTAAACTTGAAGACAAATTTTTGTTATTAGCTAGATTGTCCTACCAGTTTTGCGGGTACAAGCGGCTTCCTACAATCTCAAAGCTTTTTGAGTATTTATAACTTGAAGTGGGTTTCAAATGTTATTGACAGTTTTCCAAGCACATATAGAACGTAAAGAATAATGAGTTTAGAAGCGACAAATCTCAGATACGACTCTCAGATTTCACTCTATACCCTCAAAAATTCTCTCCACTTCTCTTCCGAATTCTCTCCACTCCCCTTCGACTAATCCAACCTGAGTCCACACACATTATCATCCTCCAAAACTCCACCGAACACCACGTGCTGCTGTTGATCCCAACGGCAGCACCGCACGAACCGACATCCCACCCCCCGTCGGACCTACGCTGGCCAGAGCCTGCGATCGCAAATCCTAGCATCATCAACCACTCGACATGCATAACCCGGCATCAGCCAAAGGCCGCCGCCCTGCACCTCCCACACAATGGGTGACATCCGGCTCCGGAGACTGTTAGCCGCACCCGCATCGCAACCTGACCGTCGGATGGACAACTCCCTCGCATCGCTGCTTCGCCGTCTTCAAACTTCCACACACCGTGCCAACAGTTACAATCACACAGATTCCACCTCGCCAAACATAAAATCTCAAATCCACCTTCACAACACACAAATTCTTCACTCCAGCACTTCCACCGTTCGTTCAAAAGTGCGGGTGCTCTCGCCTTAGACTTTGTGCTTTCATGGACGACGCTGTCGTCCACGAATGCACAAGAAACTTCCGGCAGACGCACCATTTTATGTAAGCCAAAACGCCCCACACTTCAGCGTTTGTAATTCGGATGGGGAGCCCAACCCACATAGTCTAAGTCCTTTGTTATCAAGATCTTCATAAATAATGACCTCTTAAAGTCTTCCGCATTGAGAGGTCAAACATTACCATGGACAACACAGTTAACGAAAACTAACTACTCATGCAAGATTTGCTAAGCAATATAATTTTTACTGAAATTTTGTAAAGTAATAAATTTGATCAACACATGATTTAAATTTAATTTACCTTCAAACTAATTTAAACTTCTTATCGAAAATTTCATTTAAAAAAAATGATACTCAATATTGATGTGTTGCACTTGAATATACATCAATAAATTTGTAACAAGTTGCAGCGCGCACTTATGATTTATTCTCATCTCAATCATAAGTTATTGAGATGAACTTTTTTTATGATTCTCATGTTGCTATAATTTCAATTTCCATTATGTACTCACCTATACACTTTCACAAGATAGATTTGGAACTAATGATACATCATCAAGTATAAACACATATCCAGTTTTAAAAATATTTTCTTGTTCATAGTTAGCATCAATTTAGTTTAGCAAAAATTTGCCATAATCTAATAAATCATCAAACAAAAATCACTAATCTTTAGTAACCTTAGGTTATTTGAGATCACACTTTTAAACTTTTCAATGCAAGTTATTTGCATTTGACATATATCTACTCATCTTGCACATGACAAAGCAATATTAAATTTAGTGAATATCACTTTATTATGTACTCTCTTTAATCATAAGAAATTAATGACATCTTTTCTTCTCAATGATATCAATTGAACATTAAAATATGAGAAGTTTGATTTCTTGCCAAAAAAGTTGAAAAACTTTTTTGACAACATTTTTTGAAAGATTGTCATGTAAAAATTGTCAAGCACATGTCGAATGTACTTGCCTTGACTTGAACATTTTTTTTTTCAAATTCCAAAAAACATTCATTCATAATATACAATATGACTTACACATATTCTTCTTAAACACAGAGTTTAGTTAATTCTTGCATTAATCATCATTGTATTGAATCTTCACAAAAATGAGCATATTATTTGCGTAAAATATTGAAATAAAATTTTCATTATTTTTCTTTTTCATGTATACACATTGAATATACACTCATTGAAATTTTTGTGCTTTCATCAATTAATCAAACCTTGTATTTCACTACTTATGAAATTTTTTCAAGTCATAATATAATGTCAATAATCTACAATCCAACATAATTTTCACCAAAGTCAATTAGATTTATCGCATAGATTAACTTATTCAAATAACTTTATAAAAGATATAATTTCATATACATATATAATTCAATATATATGATTTGATTGTTACATACATCCATATTTTGATATTATGCATTTGACTAAGTGACGGAGTTAAAGGTAGCATATTGTACTCTCTCAAAGCTCATGAAGGGTAGCTTACATGCAAACATGCATTTTCAAAATTTTTTAGTAAATGTGAACAAAATTAGTACATGTGAAAAAAATAATTAGAAAAGACTACAAACTGGCAAAACATGTCGGTAAACACACTTTTATTCACTTTTTCCTCACTTGGGAGTTATTATTCAACCAGCATTTTTCAATTGAGAGCACGTTGGATCTTCATTCTGAACAACAAAAAGCTGATCACACACTTCAATTGATCATTTTTGTTTAGAGAATGCAATTTTTGGCATATCAAGGTAATGAATTTTTTGATTATGACAAGTCTAAAGACTCGTTCAATCATGAGAAATTTCTTGAACTTCTTAGTCTTTTTAGTCAGCATTGTGCCAATTATTAGCGAGTTTGCCTCGATTGTGCATCAAAAAATGTGACGATAACATTTTTGAACATCTAGAAGGACATATTAAGTATCATGATTTCATGTGTTCAAGAAAATATTGTGACGTTTGAGAAAACTCAAAAAAGTAGCAAATGTCATTGATTATTGAGTTTGTCGTTAATTTTGGAATACTTCAAGAGAGGTTCATGAATATGATCCATGTTAACGATACACGCTTGGAATTGCTGATGGTCGCCATTGTCTATAATTTGAATTGAAATGGTCTTTTGCTATCATGTGTACAAGGACAAAACTATGATGAAGCATCTGATATACGTGGAGACAATATGCTGAAAACAATTATCCAAAGAAAAGTACCTTCCGATTATATGCAATGCTTCGCACATTGACTCCAACTTACTCTAATGTTAGCAGCCAAGAATCACATCAAAGTTTGTCAAATTTTTGCTGAGTTGTCATCATTCTGTGTCATGGTGGATACTTCTTGTAAACGAACGGATTTATTTGAGAAATGCAAGCAATCAAACTCTGTGAGAAAACTGTTGGCGGAGAAGCCTTAATTGATAACAGATTAAATCAAGAACAAGCACTCCGGCGGCCAAAATGACATGATGAACTACTCATTTTAGTTTTCTTTGTAGTGTGCTTGATCTCTATGACTAAGATGTCAATGTCCTTGAAATAATTGTGGAAGATGCAACTATAATAAATGCAAGAGCGAAAGCGTCAAGACTATTGTTTAATAGTTGTTTCTTTAGCCAATAGTTGTTTAGGCTCCACCGCTTTACTCACATCTCTCTGCACGGACTGTGTGTATATGTCTGCTCTCATGATTTTTTTGCACACGAGGCGCTGTGGTGATGTGTTAGTCTAGTGGCTCACAATGGATACAAACGGTGTGAAGATAATCGCATGACGGCAGCATCAGCTTATTCGACTGTGGCCGATGATGATGACCTCGTTGCACGGAGCCAATTGTGGCTAGGTTGCAGCCTTGTAGGATGTGAGTCTTGATTGCTACAGTTTCTTGCAGAGTTTTTTTGGAAGAAAAAAGAAAATATCAAAGTGAAGTTCTTGATAGGAGGTGACAACAAATCGGAGTTCAAAGAAGTGTGATATGTACGGTGGAAATCAGATCCGATGATCACACTTCAAGCCAATCTTTTGATTTCAGCTTTACGTCTTCTATGTTCGGCACAATCGTTGATGTCATTTAGTGTTATTGTGATGCAAAGCGAGCCATTTTAGTTTATGAAAAAATAAATTCTCTTGTATCTTTCATCGTGAAGGAGTTACACGAGGCTCGTAACAGAAGGTTGTACAATTGATGGAATTTAGTTAGTATACAAAGAGATATTGCCTGAAGCACATATTGAAGTCATCAAAGAGCTCATTTCTGGCCCCACTTAAATTATGGTGAACATTTTTTTCGTGGAAGGAAGGTTGTATATCTGTAACTACAACATCATCTAAAAACCTTGTCTGTCCGACAAGCAAGAACACATTCCTGTCCATCTATTTGTGCATAATGAGCATAAGTCTCAAAGTTTGCACACATCTCTACAACAAAATGCGTTCAAATTAATGAGAGCACGATTGACTTTTTTGATGCTCATGGTTTAATGTTTTCTTGATAGTAGGAATTTCAAAATTTGGCAAAGGGTGCCACAAGTGTCCTACTTTGACATTTATTGATATGAACAAGCTCATGTTGCTACGAAGGAAATTTGTGACGGTTAGTTTGAACGATTGCAAGCTTCTCCAAGTGAGTTGATTATTATGTACCTGGAAATGATCAGGAATTGGGTATATTACAGCTAGTTGTTGAGCTTGTTTTGAGAATTGTACAACAGGCTAAACTATTTCTTTGCAAATGTGGTTTAAAAGCTTCATCTTTTGTGGCCAGTCTATATGCTCCATACACTTGAAGGTCTTGATTTTTATGATCATCTCTTAGCTTTTAGTTGAGATTTTCTACAGACAGTTTTTTAAAACTATTAAATTTTTTTAATAGTTTTAATATTAAATTTTTTTCAGTATCACTATAAGTGATTTTGTTTTACAGAAATTTTGTAAAACAAACCTTGTATACGGTCAGGTTTTTTAGTTGTGAAAAGAAAAATGCAACTTAGAGATAAGGTGTACAATATTGAGATACAAGAGATCCAAGCAGTGGAGGTCTTGAGAAGCAAAGAACATGAGAGTGAAAAATATCCGGAGCAGGAGTTCAATCTGAAGCCCCACATACAAGACAATCAGGTTAACAAAGTTGTTTTTAGATATGATCAGCAGAACAAAAATACTTTTGCGATTTACACAAAATTAGATTGGGATGAGGAGCTTTAAGTGGGAAAATTGATGGACGAGTCCGATTCACAATATAGCATATGTGAAGATGAGCTCGTGAACCTGCCAAGGGATGTTGCAGATCATTTTCAGTTAGTTCAAGATTGTATGTCTGAAGAAATTCTTGAACTTGAGAAGTTTCTCCTTAGTCTCAGCAAAGCTTGACAGCAAAAGAAAAAAAAAAAGAAAAAAAAGAATAAACAAAAAATTTATTGTTTTAAGAATTTCATCTAAAGGTATTGATAGTTTGCATTCAATTTCACTCATTATAGTTTTCATGTTGTAAAGATATTGTAATTATATATATATGTCGTGATCAAAAACATATTAAGATTTTTAGTGCTAAATGTGTTCGTTGAAGGTAGTGGGAGCATAACTTTTATCTTTATTTCTTTTTAAATTATGAACATAGGGTAGACAAACTGTTTTATACTCCTTGCTTCAATTTGTAGTGTGAAGTGGAGGGTGACAACCCGACGCGGAAATTCTCTTTGCGACTTGGTGGAAGAGATTGCATTGCAGGGGCTAGAGGTAGAAAGTGATAGGGATCAATGAAGATCGAATCGGAATTGCTATACAATGCGATGTCTTGTGTGTGTTTTGTTGTTTTGTGTTGTGTTTCCTTCTCGAGAGTCGTTGGTAGTTGTTTGTTTGTGTTTGGATACTCTTCAGTCTTGTTTCTTGATGCGCTTCCGCATAGAAGTTCGCTGATTTTTGGAGTAGTTTACTCTTGTCTGCTGTCGATACTGTGGCTGGATTTTAATCACAAGCGGTTTATCTTTGTTTCTTTTACTGTGAGATTGGAGTTATGACCAGTAAATTGCGAAAGTATTTTTGCAATGATGGCAGGTAAGATTGTCATGTTAAATATATAAATATTAAAATGAAATATATTCTTACAAAATTTGTATAAAAGAATTAAAATCATTTTAAAAAATAAAAAATGTTTATATCTTCATATATTCAAAGATTTTTCAACTTGAAAAAGTTTATTTTCTTAAAATTTACAAGAATTTTATTGAATATCATAAATTTTACATTGGATAATTTGAAAAAAAACTTCAAGAGACTTTGTTTGCTTAAATTATATAGGTTTTTGTTTGAAACTAATGTTAGATATAATTTAACATAGTAACATGAAATATATTGAATTAATTTGAAACATAATGAAGTTTTGATTTTAGGTTCAACTAACATTATTATGAACTTTTAATTATAAATTAAATGTATCTATGCTTAAATCATGTTAAGTAAGATTTGACAAGCAATTTTATAACATAATTTTTTTGGTATCATAATAAGAAATGTTTTTCTTATGAATCATATTGTTTTTAAATTTTAGTCCAAATAATAAAAATTATTGTTTTTCATGAATTCACGTTCTTTTTCATGAAATATAAATCTAAAAGATAATTTAAGAAAGGAGTCTAATCTTCCCACCGTGCTGAGTCATTTTTTCCATACTTCTTCAACACCTTTCTATGTTTTCCCGACATTTCACTACCTCCCTAACGTCTCGCCTTTGTCCCTAGCTTCTACGATTCTCCCACACGCCCTTGGCGCACCAACTTCATGCAACGTCGAACCTCTTGCCATTAATGCGTTGCACACACTCATGGTATTCCTAATAGCCAACAAAAATGGGAATAAGTTCATGGCGTGGCAGTTCAAGGAATTGGTGAGGGGATGAAAAGGGTGGAGATTAGAAAGTCAGAAACGAAAGTGAAAACAGATGTGAGATAGAGGAGGGAAGAGAGGTGGTAAGGGTGGGAATAACAAATCAGCAGCGTGGCAGCATCATTTCCTTTAAAAAAATCCATTTATATTGTAAGTCATAGATTTTGAATTTTTAAATGAATAATAAATTGAAGTACTATTTTCATAGAAAATGTATTTTAATTATAAAAATTATATTATTTGATAAAATGATTAAATTTAATCACAAGTTTGATCCAAGTTCCACAAATGCTTGTGGACTTCATCCCTTGTGCATCTCATCCTTTTGCACGAAGTCTTGTCGTGCATGGCACCTGTTGTACTTACTTTGACGTCGTGCAGTCACTATGGTCCGTTGGGTACAAGTTTGGATTTCATCCCTTCGAAGAAGATGGAGTCTTTTATCCGGATCAAGATCCCCTCGTCACAATTTCACACATTGTTATACGTCCATGCTCAGATTACGTTGTGTGCGAATCGAATGAAACTTCAGAAGGACCGAAAGAGTCTGTCACATCCACATATCAGACTCAGCGTCCAAGAATCTTCTTTACTTATCAGTCGGTGCGTACGTTTCACATGATAATTTCAGTGTGCAAGGAGGTTCAGGATATAGCATTCATGGCAAAGAATCGAACGCAGAAGCGCGTCAGGCAATGTGCGAAGGTGGCAGGTAAGGCTTTGACGTGGCGTCTGCCACAGAGGCATCTTTGACGCAAAGGAAAAAGAAGCAAAACCCGCCAAGTTGCTACTCATTTCAAGAAAGCTATAACCCGGCAAGTTCATATACGCAAGTTTCATTTCACTATAAGCTCATCTCCAGACAATCAGAGATGAGCGTATAGTACGGTAAGGGCTAATTAGGCCTCAATGGGGTAAATAACCGTTCCCAATATTTATACTCTTTGAGTATTATTTGAGATATTTTAGAATTATTTGTAAAATGCAAATGAAATTTTTTTTTCAATAAAAAGATACGTGTTAATACACTTCTTGTAATATGATGACAAAGTAACATTATTTCAAGCAAATTATTATTTTTAATATTGACATATATTTGATCTACAATGAACTTGTTTTATTACTTTGTGAAATCAAGAAATTTATTCTTTGTCTGTAAAAGATTGAATTTTGATATGTTTTTAGATCATTAAATTTTCAAATGTGATTTTTAACTCAAAACAGCTGTTTGCTATTAGAATGTGATAAATCAAATAGTGAATATTTATCATCCAAAAACAAGCTTTTATAAAATAAATTCTTTGATCAATGCAACCAATTTCAAATTTTATAATAATCTAGGATGGGGTGATGATTAATAGTGTATTATGACTACGAACTAATTGAAGACGTTAAAAAAATACAGTAATCTTTTGTTTTAAAATTCTGCGTGTGATATCTTTACTTTTAAAATTTGTATTAGTGACATACTAAACAATCAATTGTCTTTGAACAGCGTGGACGTTAGAAAGATCTTCATAAGACATAGAACAAAACGTATGGGTTAGAGACGGTATTCATAAAGAGAACGAAGAGCCGATACTTAGTCAATTGGGCTGTTAGGCACAACGTTTTCGTTATTCAGATCCTATTTAAAACATTCATTATTATATGTAACAACTTGGGTGTTAGAATTATTAAAAATCTTTCAATAGCCTTCGTTCAATGCAAATGATGATACAATTCTCGTGAGAGAATTTTCGAAATTCACAAATCTGAGGAAAAGACGAGAGATGATTCGATCTCTCTTTGTACATACAAAGGTGGTAGATGGGGATACCCCATGATTGTACAGCGGGGAAAATTACCACGGCGAAATCCCAACCAAGAGCTGCAAACAGACCGAGACCTGAACCAAGCGGGTATGTGAGCTACGCCGTACATCATGCTTCGTAAAGCCAATACCTACGATCATGATACATTGAGTACGCGGCCTTGGGGAGAGGGGATTGACGATGTACGCTTTGTCGTATAGTACAGTCCTGTACTGTACCGTGAACTAGATGTCTTAACGGAGTGTCCTCAAGCTGCGGTGGTCGAGAAAGTAGTTCCCCAAAGGTGTTACTGCGGCGGCGGCGGGCGGGCGGAAGGTGAGGATGATGATTTGAATTCGAGCGTAGAATTGCGTCAATGAGCGAGTAGGATGGACGGACGGACGGCGAGGGCAGGCAGCCAGCATCGACGATCTCGACTCCGACCCGTAAAACCGGAGCAGAAACGAGCGCGCCGTCTTGCCGCCGGTGCCGAGGCTCCCCGAAACCAAACACGACGGACGGAGCGTCCGGAACGGAGGAGTCCACCGCCTCCTTCGCCGGACGAAGCAGCGCTCGTCGGACCCGTTAGCCGCTAACGGGTCGCGACTTAAAATTTCCTTGCCTCCAACGTCCGCCGCTCTTGTTCGGATCGCGGAAGGTTGCAGGCACTGCGGCGGGAAAGGGTAGAATGTAGGGAGTGGTGTACACGTCAACGAGGAGGAGCGTAATGCAGCAGAGTAGATGATGAGCGAGGAGAGGAGAGGAGAGGTGATAATGCGAGCGCAGGCGTGACTAGCCGAGACGTCGAGTGTTGGTTGAGGATGGTACTCGTCGGATGGGATGGCGATCTGGAGCCAGAAACGCGAAGATTTGATGTGATTCCAGATAGTTGAGAGGCGAGACGCGAGTTGTTGTGAGCGTGTACATTTTACTGCCGACCTTACGTTCGTTCGGCAGGATAGACAGACGGGCTGAGCTTCTCGGAACCTCATGTAGACGTATTAGGTAGGGCTTGCCGCTTGCCATGGAGTTGCAGCGACCTCCTCGTCCTCGTCCTCTTTTTCCTCGTCCTGTACATGTGACTCCGAATGCTTGGTTCCTCGTCCTATCCATACAGCTTCCTTCCTTTTGCTTCGAATGCCCGAATGGGCCGAACGAACTCCTCTAGAATGATGCAATCATTAGGCACGTCAAGTCTACCTCACTCTGCCGGTGCGGATTTCGGCTCCCTGCGTGTCTGAGTCGAGGGCCAAAATCCAATCCCCATCATCTCGCCCTTGCGCTGTCGAAAGGATATCGAAGGTCGATCGAGGGGTCCATCCCCGCACCCGCTGGGTATGTTGTGAATGTTTGTAATAGTTTGGAAGTTCTTCCTTGTGCTGTATCTTCACTATGGAGTTCAGAAAGTCTGCTTGAAATCCTGAACCAATTTAAATCGACCGACCACGCAAGGAACATGAATTGGGATTGAGGTGACCGAGACGATTGAAGTTACCGCCTGCGCTAAGCAAGGATATCTAGTCGAGTTGAGAGTCGCTTCTCTACGAGATTTGGACGATATTGGCTGCCTGGACTCCTATAATAGTTGGCTGTAATACGTGCTGCGAATTGGCTCCAAGTTCCCTTCAGTAGTTACATCATTGGCAGATTCGACACATCCGGTTCTTACATCTGCCGATGCTTCAAACAGTACTGGCTCTCTTCCCCTTTCTTTTTGAGGAGGGAGACATTGACGTGCTGTGTGCTTCTTAATTATGTACTCAAACGCATTCGATCATATCCGCACTGCAGCCGGGGCCGACGCAATGTGGCAAAATTTGTAGAGTTGGAAACTATTCTCCCAGACTGTCCACAGTTTTGAAGAGCTCGTGGCGACTATCGGGACAAGTGGTTCCACTAGCTCCACGAGCGAGTGCCACAGTCAGCAAACTATCAAGCAGCATGGGAAACGGGAAGTCGTAATTCTACAATTTTATTGTGTTCGAGTAAGGAGGACTTTCACATCCTTTCGCAGCTAGGTGAGGTTCAATTGATAAACTATAAATAGACTCCAGAAACTATGCCCGCATGGGACTAAAGTCGGTGTCTGAGGATCCCTTGTCAGGTGCAGCACCTACGAGCGGGGCCTGGTGGGCCAGCACGCGTGTGCGTTTTACATCTGAATTGAATTGGAGGTCACCTATAGAATGGATTATATTGTTTCGATACTGGCGGGTATTTGCTCGGCGCATTCAGAATGGAGAAGGAAATTGCACATGTGAAGATACAAAAAGGAGTTGGGAGCTTTGTAGCACATCTCATCGCAACGATATCGTTAGAACAGTCAGCCTTAGGATCTTTCTCTCCTCTTCACCTCATAATAGCTTAGATACCATGGTGTCGAGAATGTGTACCGCTGGTAACGTTAGGGACTGATGATTTCGGGACTGATGATTTCGAACAGTTCGACATTCGCAGACCTCGTTGTAGCGGTCGAGTAGCAGAAATCTCAGATGAACATGCTGCACATGTTCCGAGGAGACCGAATGGCGAGCTACAAAACGAATTATCATATTCGGCATAGTTATCAACCAGCCTATGTTTCTAGCAATCGTCGGAAGATATCTTGCGTGCAACCTTTCAGAAATTAGAAGTAGAAGCTGGTGGAATTTTTTCATTGGTTCCGTTCTTGTATTTATTGTTTCACGAACAGTGATCAAGCTGAATGCGTATCTACATTCGCGCCGATCTTCTCTGAGACTCAGACTATTATCGAACTTGACTCAGACGCTAGATAGATGAAGGTGACAAATTGATTTTGCGGCTTGAATTGTTTCGTTCTGATTGCACATCGCATGGCGCATATACATGTCTTATATGTATGTGCTAGAGCTCACTCAAAGTAATTTCTGCTTCTACACGTGAAGTGTCGATCCTTTGAAAACATATTCCGGTAAATAATACTGAGTACGCTTAAGCTCCCATATTCTTGGAATGCGCTGTCGGAGGTTGAATAAAAGGGTTCTGCACCTGCTAACTCTTGATGACATTTGAATATTGGCAAAGAACCCTGTAGGGAACCTGGAACCTCATGCAATATTAGCTTGAAGGATTCTTATCAATTTCATGTTTCCTGTTTGCCATCTCTGCAGTTCAGCGAGAAGCTTACGAGATAATTGCCACGGATCGAGAGCGAAAAATGGCTGAGCTAGCCTGGTTGACATCTTCGCCAGCAGCCAAAGTGACTTTGAATGCATCTTCTTCGTTTAGCAACTCGAACGAGAACCTTTTTGACCTGCTACAAGGTCGCTTGGGGAGTGGAGCGTTCGGGGGAGCAGCAACAGTAGATTCTTCATCGTTTTTCCGCACATCAGATCAGATGACGAATGTAACAGTAGCTTCGAATCATACGGAGTCCACTGTGTCGCTGATGAAGGCGGAGGACGGAAATAATCATATGCATTCGCCTCTTTGGGTAGCTGCCGGCGCTGCTGCTGTAGCAACAGATGGTATCTACAGCTCTACTGGTCCGGCAGCAGCTCATGTGCCATCCATTGATAGCACCCAATTGTCTTCTTACGTCAAGCCGCACGATCCTTCGCCGCAGCTTCAGGCTCTACGTGACTTCATGGCTTATGGGAGCAACGTTAACAACCATTCTATGTCGACAGCAGTGGATAATATCAACCTTGCGCCCGGAAATCCAATGTTCCTGCACTTGGGTGAAGAATCTCCCGCTTCATTGCTCATTGGAATGCCTCACCACTCCAATCCCATATCTACTTCTCCTAGCAAAGGTCCGGATATGATGGCGTATAGAGCTCTATGTCAGGCCGAGCTTTTTGCGACAGAAAGGAGCCCACACAGAACGCAATTCCAACGAGAAAATCACATCCTTGCAGAGCGTCAGCGCAGGGAAGAAATGAACGAGAAGTTTTCGGCCTTAAGGGCAATGATACCCAAAGCAACCAAAGTACGTACCAGAACCAAAGTAACCCATTTCTTTCTGCACACAAGAGATTAATTTAGGCACTATCCTGACAGGATCCATGCTTTTTTGGTACACCATATATCTTCTACTAATTTTAAGTCTTCCTGCAGGAAATTATCAGTCCTTTTTAGAATTCTGCGTATGAAATATTCGTGAGCAGAGACCGTTCCTCATGTTGCTGTTCGAAGAATCATCGGCAAGATTTTTGGCGATCGTAGTCACGTCTTAACTGAACGTTCATGATGGAAATAGTTACTAGCTGCAACGTATCGTGTCCATGTACGTTCTG
Organism: Marchantia polymorpha subsp. ruderalis; assembly: GCA_037833965.1. Lineage (NCBI taxonomy): Eukaryota > Viridiplantae > Streptophyta > Marchantiopsida > Marchantiales > Marchantiaceae > Marchantia > Marchantia polymorpha. Next base: position 1,277,485 of record AP031351.1, read on the forward strand.
AATATAACTGGCATGGAGATGACAAGTGCATTTCAAGGTCCACCACATGAAGTTCATTCACGTCAAATTGACGTGGATGAGACTTGAAGTTCAAACGACTCCAGATATAATTCAGAAACATGTGTTTGCATGCAAGCAGTTGTTTCTCATGTAGATTTGGCATCGAATTCTCGCATTAGATACCTTGTATGGAGAGCTTTAGAGCATTTTTCAGCCTGGTCTCTTGCTGTACTTCACTCTACAGCTAAATGATCGATTGTTGTCTGAACATCGTGTACGAGTGTTCGTCTGTTCAGTCGGAGAGGGTCACTTTTGGCTGATTCTACCTGTCAATACTGACAACGAATTATGTGTTATGTGCCATTTGACCAGAATCCTAAAGACCTCAGATGCGACAAATGAATACAATATAATGATATAAACTGTCAAAAAAGTAGTAACTTCTGCAGTTTTCTGTTTTCTTGTTTTAACGTGTTTTTTGAATGATAAGCGAAAGCCTCATTCTCAATCGCAGTTGTAATTCTCAGCTTTAGTAATTCGATTCGTGAAATTTCTTAGATCTGGTACTCTCGACCAAGAAGGATCGGGTTCTATTTTCCAGTTTCAAGTTTTAACTGCGACAGCAAAAATACTTTCAGCATAGAGATGAAGCACAGTTTCAATAGACTTCAAGCGGGTATAACCCCTCATGATTTTCCCTGACATTCATGGAATCTGTTTGCAGAAAGACAAGGCGTCCATTGTAGGAGATACAATCGCGTACGTGCTGGAGCTGGAGAAAACCCTAAAACAACTGAAGGCCTGCAAAGACAGTCGAAAGGGATTCAGCTTCAAGCTTCTAAAGAAGAAATCTTCTTCAAAAGTATTGGAAGACAACGACAGATCGACCTCAGACACAGCACCAGATACAGCTGCCCCAGAGGAAATGAAACCTGGTCCGGGATGTTCGAACTCAACAAGATTTGAAGACATTGTTTTAAAAGAGTGCAAAGAAAGAGAAGAGCCGACAATAAGTTCATCGGATAACATCAGTAGAGACTGCTCTCATAATCATCATGTAAATTCTTCTATCCCACCTGCGTAGACGTGCAACGCGATGTCATAGACGACGATGTGACTTCGTACTTGCTAGAAAAGCATGCTTAACTACTTAGATATGTTCAATAGCAATTAACCCTCGTTAGGGTAGGCACAGATCCCCGGGAGGTTTGTGCACGAAGGGATCCATGGTCGATGAATTTCTCCAGGCCTGGATTTCTTTGTTTCATCTAGGTCTTAATTCATGACTTCAAGACGTCGTTCCCTGCATACTGTATCATAGAGCGCGCTCTTGGTCCACAAGGACTTGCGTGGAGGAGCAACCAAAGTTTTGGACTAGTGAGCTAATCCCGTATGATCGCATGCATAGATTAAAAGTCTATTCTTCTACTTCACATGCAAACTCTAAAATTTGACTTTCGTAGCATTCTGATATCATCACTCTTACACAAGCGACACCTAACCCTTAGTAGAACTGAGTTCATGCACGTGGAACTTTAAAAGACTGTTATTAATTTTGCAGAAACCCATGGAGAAGGACAATCTTTTGGACATCGACATTAGTAGTAGCTCTCAGGTTGAGGTACAAAATCTAGGAGAGCAAGCCGTTATCAAGATAGTGTGCGCCCGCAGTCGTGGTCTTGTTCTTCGAATCATACAAGCTTTGGAGGAGTGCAAAACGGAAATTCTTCAGTCGAATGTAACAACAGTTTCTCAACATTCTGTACATTTTATCACTGTGCAGGTACAGTCATTTAGCCTTGAACCCTTTAGCTTGGAGTTGACTTTATCGGTCAATTTTCGCACATCAAATATGCACTAAAGGGTATAGACAATTTTTATCCAGCGTCTAATAGATACGGAATTAGTAATAAAGTTGCTCTCTCCTGTGGAAAGATGTCAAGAATTGTAGATATCTAAATGGCTATCCCGCTATTTGGTTTTAAGAATATCTGCCCACATCGATTTACCGTCACTCAGATTGCTCAAGACGCCAAGAGAATTTCAATTTGTAATTAACATTTTGTTGATAGCTTCTACTAGGTCTTTTTCTCTTTTTTGAAGAATCTTCCATATCTGAAATGTAAGTAGAAATAGATCAAGTCTTTGCATAGGAAGTATATGTATGCATGACTGCAACTTCAGAAAGGAGGCACCGGATCAATAGACGGCCTACAACGACGACCATACACTGTTTTGCCTTTTCTCACAAATAGGAGTATCAGTCAGAGTGACCAAACTTAGTCGCATACTGTAGTCACATAGCCTTCAAGTTACAACGTATTAATTGAGCTTTTATCTCACAGATCAATTCGGGGCTGAGCTGTTCAATAGAGCAGATGGTCCAAGCTCTTCTTAAAGCTTCAAATCCGAATCAGATTGCGGAGACATGACAACAGTTACGCCGCAGCGGAAGAGACCAAACAACTTTTAATAGCCGGCCAAGTCTAGATGCACCCAGTTGATGTAATGAGTTGACTCCTCAAATTCACTTGTTACTGCATGCAAAATTACCGGTGAGTGTATCGATCAATTTTGATCATGTAGTAATTCAAGTACAGTCTCCTTTAGAAAATCTTTGGGTAAAAGGATCCCCAATCCGACTCGGTACAGAAGAAATTTCTCTTTGTATTACAAGAACAGATATAGCACCCCCATCAACACTAGTCAGACTACTGAAGTAGCTCAGAGAAGTTGGAGAGGTAGATCACAACTTGTGGTGAGAATCCTCTCCACCGACATCTCAACAAATACTTACACTATCCCTCAAGCAACAAGGTCTAAAATGTCATAAACAGAGACCAGCACTGACTAAACTATATTCCCTACATTAGCTACGAAAGTAGTCAGTTCCACGATAACAAGGTAGGCTTTAGTCAAGTAGGGAGTTTGATTAGAGGATGAGATTTAGTTCATGTCTTTTCAGCATCCCTCAAGAAGATGTGAGGTGCTTCTGGTTCGACCTGGTAAAGTCCAATTTTCAAACCTCTCACTAGTTCTCCAATTGGCTTCCCAGTCCAGTCCAGAAGACATGTATCAATTGGTTGTTGAGCTTTACACATCCCAGTTTGCGGACTTATGTTAGTGCACTTACGTCCCATGGAGTTCGTTACCTTGACATCTGGCCCAAGATATCAAACTCAAGCTTGATGTTTCATGAAATTTCTCCAGGCAAGTAGCGACAATTTCCTTTCCTCCTATTAGACTACTCTTCGGACCCTACACCTTACTCACTGTGAACCACTGAACATTGATTGTCATAACTAAATGTGCTGCAATTCGGAAAAGTCTGCAGTCCGGTGCCGCTAAATTACATCCAAAAATGGCATTTTCGATCCAGAGATCAAAAGGACTCTGTTAGCGCATAATGCCACGAGATTGTGTATTGGATGTTGTTCAATATGTGAGAATATGTCGCATTCAGTTATGTTGCCTTGTATATACTTATAGCGCCACTTAGTTAAGTGGGATATGGGCACTTGCTGGTACACGGTGTAGAAAAGTGAAATCGGAATTTTTATTTTTCTAAGCTGGGGTTTACGACGAAGCTGAGGACTAAGCTAGGTGCGGAATCATAAAGAGTCATTGTCTACACCATAGTGGTTGCACTATCCTCGAGCTTAGAACCTGTACTGGCAATGTGCTATCTTGAGAAGTTTTTTTATAAGTCCAACGCAACGACAGGAAGTAAAGAGTTCTAGAAGGTTAAGGTAGAAGATTGAGAACAAACTCAAGCACGCATACAGAATCTGAAGATGATGCACGTCTTCACACGTGGACTTACGACTTATCATGGACCCATCATCGGTCATCAGCTTGGTGGACACCTGTGGACCAGCTGCACGTACTATGATTTTCTAGTATCGATCTAGGTACTCTGGTACGTGCTATATCAAATTTCCTGATTGGAGTTTCGGGAAGTGGTATTATCCGGTAAGTTTTAACGCACTTCTTTACTGCACTACGGTAGGCAGCACAGGTTTGACGGAAGATGAATAAACAAGAATTTGGATTAGAGCAACTCCGCCAAACACTTGGTATATATAGAACCATCGATGTTTTCTCTAATTAATTATTAGTTGTGTGTTTTGACTTCTTTTCGGAGAGTCTAATCTTCAATAGGACACAATCATGGTGCTACGTCCAAAGGCTTCGGAATTGTAGATGTCGTTCGAGAAGTCTTACTTCCCCTCGCATGCAAAAATCAGAGACAGGACACATTTTTTTTACCAGTACCATAATGAATGTCTGTAATATGTTGAAAGTTTGAAGTTTCTGCGAGTTTTTTACTGGTACTGGAAAATTTTAAGGTGACGACTTAGAAATTGCCAGTTCTGAAGGTGAATTGATGTTTGTTTCGATTCGCAGGTAAACATTTTTTCCAAAATCAAATTGAGACCGGCTGGACATAGAAGGTTTCAGAGTCCAAAATGTCCAAAATCTGTTTGTGAATCCAAGTACTTCTCCACTTATCAAGTTCCAACTCTTTACTAGAATTTCATGCACTTGGGAGATGCCGTGAAATGGAGTGTACTGTACTTGCCAATTAGAAGCCTTCACACCCCAGGCCCCTTAGCTTTCAGTACCCGAACCTGATCCACAATGATAAAAGGCACGCCCACCAGTAATGAATGCGGGCAAATTATGTGGAAAGCCCGAAATTCCGAGAGATGAATCATGACTGCAGGAGGAGGAGGAAGATTTGAGAAGATGCATTATGCCCGGTACGTAGCGTGGGAAACGTACTCTCAGTGGATCCACTGCAATCAAAGAGTCTGGATTGGTTTTGCTCACCGGTGTGATTGGAAGATGATAGATTTGAACTGTCTCAGCATGTACATAAGTACAGTAATCATCGAGGAAGACGAGTCTCGGAATAAGTATGTCACATAACGATGAATCAAGCGCAAATGTGGAATCTTGCGATTTGATAGCGCGAGCTTATTACAAAAGGACCCAACCGTCATGGACTTTGATCAGCCATGGCCACGTACATACACGTACAATTAGTTTGATGTAAAGCGCGTAAGTACTCCACAACTACTTGACGACCGTCCATGTCAGTGCAGTTCGTTCTGCCTGTCTCGTCTGTTAGAACATTTTCCGGTTCATATTCTCACAATTGTACTCCTTCCAGTTCCTCTCCATTTGTTGTTGTCATGATATCATACAGATAAACTAAAATGTTGTTTTCTACTTATACATCTTGTACTGCTCCGGGCCGTGCTCCTCTTCACGTGCGGTGAGAGCAGGCCCTGCTGTGCGATGCAAGTCAATTTTGTACAAAGTCCCCAATCCCCTGGTTATCCCCGATCCTTCCTGTCTATGTCATCTCATCTCGCTAATAAACAGGTTCATGATTTGATTACAGACATGAAATTTATACGCTCGAGTGACAAGATCTAGGGGACAAACAATCTGCCTCTCAGGTCCCACTCACCCTTGCTTTCCGCTAACAGAGAGGGGCACCCTTTCATTTGGAGTTTAGTCCCTCCGTCCACCCCAGTAGAATTGTCGAGCTCACTTAACACCCTTTCTTTCCAGTACATCCGACTTTGAGCTGGTTTTATAAGGGGTTCCGTCACAGCCGTTACCTTCTTTTTTTTATTATCAATGATAAAATGAGCAGAAGATGTTTATCAATGTTATATACATGAGAAAATAAAAAAAGCACCTTTGACTATTGAAGACATATAATAAAGTATCACTTATAAAGTAAAATAATTCTCATACAAAATATTTTTTTTATTTTACTTTTAAAAACATAATCAATGCCTTCATAAAAATCATGATTTGCAATTTTGATGTATAATATGATTAAAATAAAATTCTTTGAAATACATTAAATAGAATCATTGATTTTGGTCTAGAAAAATGTGTCTTATTACAAAAATTGAAGAAATTCTTTAATAAAGAAAGTTAGATAGATCAATCTAAGTTTAAATCATATATGTAATGAATGAATTCATTTGAAAAATTTAAATTACCGTTGTTTAAATTTTAATCGTTATTTAAATTGAATTTAAATAACGATTTAATTTTAAACGTTATTTAAATTGAATTTTGCAATTTAAAAAATTCAAAATTTTCAAAGTAAATATAATTTAAAAACCATTCATCATAATTTTACATCTACACGAGATTACATTTTGACTTTAAGATAAATTCATAAGTTTTAGTTTTCAAATATAATAAAATTTAACTTATAAATCTGCTATTATGAAAATTATCAATACCAGACATATCACATATGTTTATATTTATGATAATATTTATTTATGTATAGATTTATTTTTAAAAACCCTTAATATTTGTAAATCAATCAATTGACAAACATCAAGAAAAAATTTTAAATTGAGATTATTTTTTGATAGAAATAATACTGTTATTTTTCTTCTTCAACATCAATTTTCATGGATTCAAAATTCATTATTCAAAACATACTTAATATAAATATATATTTCTTTTGAATAAAAAATAATTGATTGACAAAGATGAGTTTATTTTTTTGCATCTATTTAAAAGATTGGTAATAATTAGTCAACAAATATTTATGCAAAAAAAACTTGTTGATTCAACATATTTGAACAATCTGATTTTGTTCGTGGTTTTATTGATAAAATTTTAGATAAGTCAAATATTTTACAATCATAGCATGAAATTATGAGATTTAATATTTATGAAAAATATTAATATATTTCACATAAAATGAATAAATATTAAATATTAATCTTTTCATAAATGAATCATTATCCAAAACTTCATCCTATGAACAGGAGATATTACATCTTGTATAATATCTATATAGTAAATTTGTAGCATACATATATGCACTATTGTATTGTAGATTTGATTGCTTTAATTTTTTTTCATAAAAATTAAGGATTGAAAATTTTCTTTGATAAAGTTATACAATTCAATTATTTCAAATTGCAAGTTAGAAAAATATTGCTATAAGATATATTGGTAAATCATATATTAGATAACTTGTTCATAAACTATTTTCTTTTAATTTTTTATTATGTACATAATCAAATACAAAAACTTGTATTTCTTATGTTTATGCTTGAAGTGAAAAAAACATAATGATCCTGTTACAATACAAGATTTTCAAATATAGTTTGATTCAATTTATCAAATAATATTCAATGTAACATAATAAAACTCAAAAAACAATGAAAAAAACATCATGATTATTATAACTTAATGTGAAAATAATGCAGGGTGGCTAAAACCGGTAAATTTTTGCAAACTCAATCGGTTTGATGGTTTAATATAATAAACTTGATATTTGATGGGTTTTTTTATTGACATGTGGACGTCTCTGAAATGACTTCATCAAGCGTAAGTAACAAGTGGAAGTCTCTATTAGAGACTTCCACTTGTCTCTCTCATTGCAACTGCGTATAGAGACTCTCTATTTGCTATCGCAATCATCGGTTCCATACTCCTACACATCGTAATCGTAGAAGGTTGACAAGTTGCCCTTGATGTTTGTGAGCTTATCGACGCTATTCGGGATCAGGGAGTTCCTCACCTTCGAATGAATGAAGCCCATTTTCGACCAGTTTCGCTATGAGGCGACACTTGACGCCGCCATGTTGAAGAGCTTGATGACCACACTTTGCAACTCTGGGCCAATATTTGTCATCAACTAACCAATACTGCAAAACGGACTTGTGGCCTTTGAATACCATTATGTAGCGCATCGACTCCTCCTCCTTTGCTTTAGTCGCGGCGATGACGAATCTGGTGTACTGCTTGAAGATGATTTGCGCTTGCGCTTTGTCGACAGACTTGCACGGCTCATCATCAACAAGAAATCAGAACAAGATGTCTTCCAACACTTCACAATTTTGCTTCATCATTCACTCCACAATGAACCGTGAGTCGAGCATGTAGGTCAAACCGTGTGTGTTGCCGTACATAAACATCAATCGCGAGACGCATGTCTTAATCAAATACGCAAGCTCATCCTCGTTGATGATATTGGCGGCGAGCAACTTCAAAAACTCAAGGGGCAATGCGTGGAAATTTGGCATCATCTTTGAGATGAAAATCTTCTCTGATTGGTACTTGACGATGAGGATGTCGATGGGCGCCAATATCTCGATCGTCTTCTTCAAAAGATCAAAAAATTTCAGGTTCGTAATAATTTTCTTGACCTTAATGCACTCCTTGACTTGGGCGACCGTTCCCTTCATGAAGTTGCGTGAAGAGACGATCGCATGCATATGCTTGTCTGAAGTGAGCAAGGTCTTGCACGTCTGTTTGATGGTGCTCCAACGGGTGGAACATAGATGAACAAGGCTTCGAGCACCTGAAGCTTTCTGCATCTCTTCGAGTTGCGCCTTGACCACATGGTAATTGTGATAGAACTTTATGATATTTTTGCACTTGTTGATGAAAAGTAGCATCTTCTCAAACGTATGGTTGATCGGATACGTCGCCGTGTCGTTACCCGCTTTCTTAGTCTTTGTTGCACAGAAGATGTACTTCACAAACAAGTGCAACCCTTGGTATGTGCAGCCTTGGAAGAAGCGGGAAGGTATTTTGTCGCGTAACACTATACATGACTTCTTGTCGCATAACACTCGTGTTGTCCGTCACCGCACCTACAAACGTCGTGCTCTCGTATATCTTGAACACGCGTTTAACGGCATTGGCAATGAACTTGTGGTCGTGTACTTGATGGCCCGTCAGCACTGCCTCCATGTACAAAGAGAAATCGGGAGAGACGATCATATAGTTAATGATTGTGTCGTTCTTGATGTTAGATTAACCTTAGATGGTGAGGCATGTCAAAGAATTATGAGACCACATGTTGCACATGTGTACTAAGTTGTAGAAGTAGCCAAGTGATTAATGATGATTAGCCAAGACATAGCTAAGTCTAACTAGCTATGACTAAATTGGTTAGTTATAACTAAGTTTATCTCGTCATGACTAAGTTTAGCTATAATGTCTATATTTGGCAAAATAATTAACAAAGTTCTAGAAGATTGGAGTTAACATTCTATTTTGTATTTTACAAAGATCTAGATTCTAAGTGATTAGATATTTGACTATTAGCTTGGATTTGATTGATTTAACTAAATGTACAAAATATCATTGGCTAGATTAAGACTAATGTTGATTTAATGACTATAAAACTTCTATAAGTTTTAAAGGTTCCAATGGCATGTCGCTATCTCAACCTTGGATCTAAAAATTTCTAGAAGTTTTAGATAGGCGAATAGCATGTTGCCACGTATAATGGGTTAATCAAACCTACCTAGTAAAAAATGAGTTATGAGATAATACCACATGTTAGTACGATAATTTCAAGTAGCGTCTCTCAAGCAAGTTTGAAGATTTCATGTGTGAGCACTTGTTTCATGAATGAAAGAGTGAGGTTTTTCAGTATCGACGTGTGTTTGAGTTTGTGTGAATTGAATGATGTATGAAGAGTTTGTGTGTGATAGGGTATTTGGGATACAAGTATAAGTGACAATCCTAGTCTTCTAGAACCATGATAAACTACCACAAAGACATCTGAGGTAAACCTGAGTGAGAGTCAGCCCAAAGGTTAGAAAACCTTTCATGAGAACGTCGACCTTCGCCTTAAGTTCTTTGTGGCACTTGTCAAGCAGGGATATCACCATCTTCTTTCGACTCGATAGCAACCCATCATCGGGACGAAGCATCTTGATAGCATTCATTAAATGTATGTCTTCAATACGTTGGAAGAAGGTGTCGGTGGCAAAGTAATGCATGGAAATCTACTTTTGGAACTCATATTTCTCGACATAACACACCTTCGGAAGCTCGTAATCTTTTATCCATCTCTTAATGTTGCTACTGGCGGCCTGGCTCATATTTGGCAAATTTGCACGTTCTACATAGAACGTAACATGAAGCAGATCTATGTAGATCTGTTTCATGTTACGTATGAACAAGCAATGGCGATCTGCATCTTCCAGTCCATTCATGAACGTGCGGAACATCTGACACTTGTTGAAGTGAATCTTGACGGATTCGCTCTTTTTGTGATGATCGACGAGGTTGCTATATTGCTTGCATTTGACACTCTTGGCATTCTACGGATTGGCATCATTCATGAATAAGATCCAGGCCGTGATTGTAGGACGACAGCGTTTGCAACCTTGGAATCCATCTAGTTCCATAGTAATGAACTGGCTTGAAGCAAACGACAACATTGGCCATTGCGTCTTTAGTTGAAGGTTTTGCTGCAGACCAAAACGAATGACGATAACGAGCTCAAGGGTAATGATCATCCGTCAAAAAACCAATTGAATTAAAGTCATTAGTATCTAGCAGATACCAACGCCGATTATATAACAATATTATAATCATAGTACCCACCTCATTAAAATAAAATTAAACCCCATATATATGGCCTCAAAGACATTGGGTTAACCTCAAAACCTAACATGATATAACATCTAGTCGTGCTAGCTTTGAAATAATGATACTTTAGTATTAATTCAAATATTTTTTTAAAAATAATTTTAAAATCATTCTTATTATTATTATTATCAACTTTTAATTGTCATCACAAAAATATTGAGTTTGCAAAATATTTTAACACTCATTCAAAACAATCATTATCCAAAAACTATTTCCTCATGATTAAAATTTTTGATTTAAAAAAACAATTAGAAAATAAGTAAAGTATTCATATTAGATTATTTTTGTGAAAATTTTAAAAAATGAAAATTATTAGATTTCAAAAGTATAATGTTTGTCTTTGTCACAGTACTGCCATACGGATCCAGCCGGCCCCTCCACGATAAAGCCCTGCGCATCTCGGTTCTCCACCATGACCAGCTACGTACTTGACGACAAGTTCCCTGTGAGAAGCTCGAAGAAATAGGTGAATGGTGTAGCAAAATCTCATGTCCGTGTGGCCACACTCTGGTAAGTGTACATGAGCAGCAGATAACCAGATATGGGCCTGTGCGCGTAATTATTCAAATTGGAGCAATCGTCTGCTGCCTCCATGATCATTTAGAAAATTGCCTCTAAAGCGGAGGTAACCCAAGAATATCTCGAGATTCTCAAGGCAGTCGAGTGAGCTACCTCAGTGGGCACTGGCACATGCTCGCCCCCACGGCGTACAGGCACGCGATGGTTGTGCTGCATCGATGATCATCTGCAGGTCCGATATGAGAGCGTGTCTGTTGCCCAGGGGCAGGCCTACCTACAAAAAGAGACACATCTGCCTACGAGAAAATCTTCATCTTCGACACACTTGTCGTTTGATCCAGAATGGTCCAAAAATTGCAGGCTCAAACACAGCTCTTCAGAGATTGCGCAAGTGGCCAATTCGACTGAACTCTTGAGGATGATTGAGAGTGATGAACGGTGATTGATCTCTTTTGCAAGTCCTTAGGTCCTAATTTAGAATGCCTCGTCTTCCTTCTTGTAAGAAGACCTTGAAATTCGTGACGGACAAAGGACAAAGACTTCCAGGAATTGCTTGCTTCGAATTCACAGAATACTCCGTAAATCCAAGACCGACTCCGTCGCGTCGGTCAACACTGCATTTAAACTAACCCCAACGCTCGAAACTGTCTGGGAAGGTTTATTGGCACCTGAAGACTAGAAGGTGAAACTTCCACGGACCTGAGCGAACACTTGAGGTCCGTGGAAGCATTACACCAACCAACCACATGCTTCCTGCACTGACGATGTTCAGCGATTATCAAACAGATTCCAATGAGGAGGAAATTCCATTCACCAAAGGAGGCCCTCAGTAAGAGAAGGGAACAGGGATACAGCCTGATAGGCATCAGTGCGGACGACAACTATCCCATTGTATGACGCAGTCCGGAACAGATAAACCCAGCATTCCCATGCATACACTTAAGTGCTGTAGTCAGCAGAGCTCTTTCATGCTCGATTTGCAGTCGACGAGTTTCGGCGTAGAAGATTTGTGGAGAATTCAGTTCACAAGCTGGTGGATGCCAAGTGGGCCCGTCAGAGGCCCACTTGGCAAGTCCTAACTGCTTCCAGATCCATTCCACAAATACTCGGTCCAACGAAATGAGCCCGAACTGAGCTCAAGAGCAGATCCACAACAGGACGAGGCATGCCGCCCGCATGCAACCGATCAGGAGAAGCATGACGATCCAACCGCATGAACTGGCAGATTATCCACTCGAGTTTTCAGCCTGTTGTTATACAACGTATCATCACTCCTGGTCCGATGGCCGCAGACGGCGGCAGCTCCCAAGGGCTCACCGAGAGAGAGGGAGCCTGAGAGGTCACCTGCCTTCGAGGTGACCGGCTGAGGCGAACAACGATTCAGCGACCGGCACGGACGACCGGAGAGATCATGTCAACTCATGAGGAATCTGAGCTGATTCCTGGTCGACACGTAGATTCAACGTGTCGGTCGGGATGAACGACACATCGGAGCTTGCTTCCACTTGGCGACACATCAAGGCGGCGCGTGGCGCATCGGAGGTGGCCTCGGCCGCGTAGGTTCGAAGTCAGTGAAGCACGCCGATCGATCATAGATCGCTAGAGAGAGCTCTCCAATAAATTACATCGACGAAGAAATAGTCATACGGATTGGATAGATTTCGAAAGCGAACGAGGCGGAGAGTGATTACCTCTGTGACAAGAGAATTGAGGTGAGCTCAGTGCAGCTCGAAGGCGCAGACATTTGATGTTTGTTCATGCTCGTTCGCGGAGAAGCCTTTGGGGCGCCGGGATAATGATGAACGTCGTGGCAATGTGGATGCTGCTCTCGTCGCTGGGAGCAGCGATGGTGTTGTCGCCGGAGCCGGTGCTGGTGAAGCCCGGGGAGTCCTCTCATCCCCTGAAGGCGGCGAGGGATGCTTCCAAGGAGTCGATCGGGTACGCGGCGGAGGCAGCTCGCAAGACCGGCGAGGGCATCCGGCAAACGGTGGCATCGGGAGTGCAGTCCACCGGCGACATGGCTCACTCTGCCATGGACGCCGTCAAGGACACATCGCAGGCCGGGCTGGAGAAAATCGGTCTGGCCTCGCCGGAGCGGAGCACCTTCGAGCAGTGGGAAATGGGCCTTCAAGCTGCCAAAGACAAAGCCGCAGCTGCCGCCGGGGGAACTCGGGCCACTGTGGCCGATGCTGCCGATCGCGCTCAACAGAGTTTCGACAACCTGAAGAATCACGGCAAGTTGGACTCTCCCAGCGCCACAGAGCTCGCTCGGGAGAAGTATGAGAATCTGAAGAAGTATGGTCAGACGGAACCGCCGAGCACCACTCAAGTCGTGAAGGAAAAAGCAGCCGGTGCCTACGACGCCACCAAAGAAGCAGCAGGTAAATTATATGTTCACCCCTGCAATTACACATCCTCGTGTTGTACATTGCGCGAACTGACGCCATCTGCATCGAGAACACATTGAACTCACTTTGGCAACTGATTACAGCAATGCTTGACTGGTAATCTTGAATAAAATCTCAGGGTTGTGAAATTATGACGTGTTTTTTCAGGCGATGCCGCCTCTGCTGTCAAAGATAAAGCAGAGCAGGCAGCCAAGGGTGTGAAAGACACGGTGCTCGGAGCAGGGGAGACGATTCAAGACGGTGCCCATTACACTTACAAGACTGCAGAAGAAGCCGCTGCTGCAGCGAAAGAGAAATTGGAGAATGTGGCTGGAAGCGTGAAGAAGACAACTAAAGACAGTGTCCAGTACGGAGAAGACAAGTCCTCTGAGAGTGCTGACTATGTCAGTGATCTTGCACGCAAGATTGCCCAGACAGTGCAGGACAACGTCGGCGAGGCAGGAGCAAAAGCTTACGATACGGCCAATTCTGCTAAGGACTCCACTTACGACACCGTGGGAAGCGCTTACGAATACGCCGCCGATGCTTTGAAAGATGTAAGTGGGAAGACTTCGGACGCCTCTTATCCAGAGCAGATGAAAATGGCGACCGAGAAGGCCGCAGAGATTCTGAGGAATAGAGGAAAAGATGCCGCGAATCTCATGCCCAACGTTGGACAGGGCCTCTCAATGAGCGGGTCATCTGACAGCAGCCTCAAAGAGAAAGCAGACGAGTACATTGATTCTGCCAAAGACAAAGCCGGAGAATACTACGAGAGTGCGAAAGAGGCCGTGGCAGGCAGTGCCAAGAAACCGCAGACCAACTGGAGAGAAGAGTTTCTGAACAAGGTAGGAATCAGGGAAGAGGCAGATCTTTCCAAAGTTGATGTTGTGGTTGGAAATATCAATGGGTACTGGAATGGTCGTGACTGGAGTGGTTCGGGATTATTTCAGAAAGCCGGTGAAGCTCTGAATACCGCTGCATCAGGAACCCAGGGTGCTGCGAAAACTGTGAAAGATAAGGTAGAATGTACACCTTGACCCTGATGAATAGATTCGAGCCTTCAAATCGTCCGAGGACCTTCTATAGCTACTTAAACAATCTATCTATCTAACCCTGTAATGGGAACGAATTTTTGTGATCGCTCAGTGTTTAGCAACATGAGGACGTCAGCTCCATGTGGACCTCTTCAACTGTTGTTGTTTTCGTCTTGTTGCCCACTGCTGTTTTTAAGTGGTGCCCGTTTTTCTCATATCACTGCAAATGAATCCCAAAGAAAGTGATTCTTTCTCCAGTTACATGGTCCTCAAAATACATATTGTAATCACAGATGATGGGTTTTGATGGCAGGTCTCAGACGGAGTGCACAATGTTGGAGAACGCATCCGAAGCACCAGAGATGGGGTTGTCAATGCAGCGAAGCACATGACGGGGAAAGCTGCCGACGCAGTCCATGAAACTAAAGACGGTGCAAGAGATGGTGCACGAGACACAGCTGGAGGTCGTACTGACACCTTGTCTCGATCTCGATCCAAACTCAACAATACAGCGTCTCCGAACGCGGAGAACAGTGACGAGCAGCCTGGGAACGGGTCATTCCCTTCCATGTGGAGGTGGGTGGGATACGCCACAGCAGCCTGGCTGGTTTCCTCCATCAAAGCCGCACATCTGTTCTCATTCTCCTCCACTTATGGAGCATCTCTCTGGGTGACCTTCGTATCTGGTTACCTGCTCTCGCGTACCATTCCCAGGCATCAGTTTGGTTTCGTGCAGAGCAAAATGTTTCCAATATACCTGCGTCTCATCGGAGTTGGCCAGGGTCTCTGCCTCGTATTATACATGGTTTTACACCCGTGGACGCACTCTAACTTCGCCGAGAAGTTACAACACTTCAATCTCTGGACCGTCATGGTGTCAACCTTGATGAACATATTCTTCTTGGAACCAAGGGCTACAAAGGTGAGATATTGCAGCAATTGTAATCCGTCCGTAAAAATATCTCTTACATTTCAATGCGTGGTGAAGCTCGTTGATTGGTAGAATTTATGACAAGGCTTGTCTTCTCTGCTGGATGTGCCAATGGGCTGAAATTCCACACATGTGATCTCCTTGAGTAGGCTGCGTTCATCAACAAAATGCACATATCTGCATGAGTTTTGCTAGAACATTGTACAAATCTGTGACTGACTTGACTCATGTTTGAATCAGATCATGTTCGAGAAGATGAAAATAGAGAAAGAGGAAGGGAGTAGGGTGGAGGAGACTGCCGAGAAGTCGAGACATTCGAACGTTTCCGTAGGAGGAACAACATCAGTAGATAACTCTACGGAGAGTCGCGTGAAAGAAGTTAACCACAATTTTAATGTGTTGCACGGCTGGTCGTCCATAGTCAATCTCCTGGGATTGCTCGGAGAAACGTGGCATCTGTGGCACATATCTCGTGGTATGTCAATCTAAGTGGACAGTGCAAAAGTTAAACCAGTCAAAATTTAGCCCTCAAGCCAGAGAGAGCCAGTTCAAATTGTAGTCAATGAGAAATAATGCAGATGTATCGATTCAACTGTCGACCGGGTTAAAGGTGCTGATAGGTAGAGCCTATGTATATACGGCTGTCAGTAACAGAGTAAAATGATTAGTTTTAGCAGTGTAAAAATGAGTGCGGAAATAGTGTTACAGGCTATTACTGATTCAGATTAGTGGGAAAGCGAACTGCGTCAGCAGATCTAAATATTGTAATTTCAGTTTAGGTTGATGACGATCGAACAATTTTTTACTCTGCCGATCATCAATCCGATGGGTAAAACCATGAAGTAAAGTCGGAATGTCAATATTTACAGTACAGATCACATTGTGGATGGCGTTGATGGTGATTCTGCTTCATAACATGTATCATGGATGGAGATATAGTGTTCGCTTAGTACGATAAGTCCCCGATACTGTCTTTCAACATGAGAATCCTCGCCTTAAGATCTTCCCTCTTCCGATTATAGGAGATGGTCAACTCCCTCAGTATGGATTTGTTAACAAGCCGTGTTTTGTCAATAATTTTGGTTTTCATATGCGTGTCAACAGCTTCACTGAATAACGTCGTCAACTTGAGGGTGATTTTATTTTGGACAAGCTTATATCTTCTCCTCAAGTAAATAGTCGAAAGAACTGGGAGACCTCCCACGTCCAGGCCCACAACAAACGCTTTCTCGTCACCCACAGTGCAGCTGATAAAGTCTCGACTCACAGCGCAAGCTTCTCGCAGTGCCTCAACCGCTGCCTTTCGATATTTTTTCAACAGATGGGGAACTGTAGAGATGTATTTCTCAAGTACGTAAAATACGAAAAGCTTCGTATAATCGTGCAACTCGTTAACCAATGTGATGACCCAATCTTGTACTTTATCCAACTCTTTGTATAGCTTTAGCAGTATCATTGGATCGACACGATTTTCCTTCATCTCAACCGCGTTCGCGTCGGGAAAATCATCCGTGGGTGGAAACACGTCCTCTTCAGGTAGAAGTTGTTTAGTGTACTTTCGGAATATGCTACTCACCCTTGTAGCAAAATGTAATACCTCGTTATCAGAGATCATCCCTATTCCACCACTCATCATGAATTGTTCCAAGTCCCTAAACACATTATTTCTTATTTTTAAAAGTTCCAAGCCCGATCTTAGATTGGTGCCTCTTCTGGCAGGAAAATCCCGGAGTTGCAATCGTCTGGCCAACTGGCGCTGTTGCATCTGCGGACGCAAGAAAAGCTTGTAAGTTTGAATCATTTCAGACCAGACAGTGTACTACCCACAAGCAGTCGCCTACCAGCGTCGTCAAATGGCCTGGCACTCGGTCAAGACGCTGAACAACGCTCTTGATTGCTACATCGTCTGTCACCGTCTGACCATAGCTGTTTTGATATCAAGCAACAACCAGTCGTCCCTCAATTCCCTGCCCTGTGCTTTTCCTTATTCTCTCCACCATCTCCCGTTTTATTTCGTCAAGCGTTCTCGTTTTTGATATGAGACTTGACGTTCCGACAGGTTTGGTTCAATACAGTCGAAGTGTGGTACCAGCTGGCGCACACTGCAAATTTGATCAAATTACTTCCGGCAAGTTCCACAATGACCAGCCATGTCCACTTGAGAATGTCACAGTCGCTTGCGATTAGAACCTGAGCAAATTAAAACGATGGACGCCTCAGAAAATTACCTGTCGAACCAAAGACCACCGCATGTCATCGATGGTCTGCAAAATGGCGATCTTATCGAGCACGTGTGACAACCCACTGTCAAAGGCCGTCGAATGCTCCTCGTCGGCAGACAGAACGGTGAGAACGAGGCTCTCTCGTTCCGGTTTGAGGAGTCGCGCTATCAAAGCGGCGACAGACCGAACGAAGGTGCCGGCCGAATCGTCCGCCATGTCCGTCGGAAGATCCACACGAATGAAGTCGATGGCATCCGGTCGCCGAACGTGGAGCACGATGGGCGAGCGATCGGCACGCTTGCGTCTGAGCGCCATGAGCTCGTCCCGAGCGCTCTCGATCTCGCTGCTGACATTCTCACGGCTTCGAATGCGCCTCGTGCGCCCATTGTGAGCTATGAGCTCGACGGCTGCCGTCGGGCAGCCGTCGAGCTTGAACACGGTGGGGATGGGGTGGACGTTGGGGGAGCGGGCGCGGATCAGTATGTCAGACACGACATTCGAATTCCGCATAGACGTTCGAGCCGCGGGGATCTCATGCTCGAGCGCGTCCCAGCTGACCTGCTTGACGATCGGCTGATCTGGCAACTGGTACTCGATCTGGAAGGTTTCCACGTCATCCGAGCACTTCTCCCATCGAAAGAACACGCCGGCGAGTTCCGCGTGGCGATCCGAGCACAGGCGCAGGAAGATTGGATCCTCGTGCAGGTCGGTCTCGATCTTGTGATGGAGGTGCTCGATCGCCGACTGGATTTCTGCAGGAAACTTGAAGAGGTCGGAGAGTTCTTTCTTCACGTCGCTGTATTCGATCTCGTACGAACTGGGCTCGTCAGCTCGTCGACAGCCTCGAACGTGCAGAGCTATTGCGAATTGCGGAGTTGCCGATCCTCTTGTTCCGCACGAGCCGGGCGCCAATCTGCTCCCGCCGAGCAGTTCCAACAATTCCACCGGGCACGTCTCTCTGCCGCTCGCGTCCGTCACCACGACGAGTAAAGGCATATGCACACCCTCTTGCTCTAGTCTTCTGCTGCGCAGACGTATGAAAATTTGTACGATTCGTTGTAATTCATCACGCTCGCTCGCAAGAACTTCGACTCGGTTGTTTCTTGGCCTGTCTGAGTCTGTGGCTCGTGCAGGTGGCAGATCGAACGCGGACGATGTACAGGATTCCATAACAGCTACGATTGAAGGGTGTTCTTGTAATTGAATTGATTGCTGTCGGACCTGATGGGAAACCTTCTATTTAATCTTCTGATATCGGCTCTCCTTTACACCCCCTTCTTCATACTCCATGGGTGCATATGAATGACATCCGCACTAGCATTCAGGCGGAATGATACATCAGTGTAAGACATTGGATTCATCTGGTTCGAAAAAGATTGTGCAAAGTACAAAGGCAACGTATTTTACTTTCGACCAATTCTTTCCACGCGATTCTCTCGTAATACAATCACATGACGAACGCAATTTTAACTCAATTTTCAGTCCGTCGCAGTCGACATCGACAATTTGTTGTGGATGCAAGGAGGGGCAAAAGCATGTCTCGTCCATCGCCTGAAGAGTAACCGTCTGGTGTCTGTTCAGTGGTGGATGTTATGTTGAAGTTCCTTCCAGAACTTCTACTCTGCCGGTCCAGTCCATGCTTTGTGTGGTGGGTGTAAAGCTGCACTCGGCGACTGGACTCCTGAAGGGAAAAGCTGGTGATATGACTTCTGCTGCAGATTGGCAGATAAGCAGTCTCCAATCATTTGGCGTTAGAATATGCAAGCACTAATCAAAGCCCATCTAGATACAAATCTCTACACTTGTCTTGTGGAGGTTGGACTTCCTCGACATCCAATCGCCTAGTACGGGTAAATTGGAGACGCATGGGATTAAAACCACATCCACTCAAGTACGAGGCACAATATATATTAACCAACACGGGGCCAAACTAAAAGGAGAGGGAATCTCTACCTTGATGAATGTATGTCTCCAACGCATGCAGATAGGTCACTTCAAACACAACCTAACATCTTTGTATATGAATTCATCGTTCTAAAATGATAATTTGTGATGTGCATGGCCTAAGTTGAGTCATACAGTTAGGACTTAACTAAGTCCTAACTGTATGACTCAACTTGGCAAGAGCAATATTGAATTTCATAATGAAACAACTGAGAATATGGTTTTAACTGAGATTGGGCTCTTAGGGATATAATACTAGTACAAATAGTGAATATAGTTTTTTGGTGACTATTTTGAGTGCCAAGAAGCAAAAGAAAATTTATTGTTTAAATTACATCTCTCATATACCCCCAAAAAAGGTAGTGAATTTCATCTTGTATAGAATAGAGTCTCCTTTCTGATCTGTCCTCCCAATGAGGCTGATTCTCACGAGGAGATATTTCATTTTGATTTGAAGCATGAATATTGTTCACGACCAAATGACTATAAATATAGAGGTATGCATAATAAAATGCAATAATCTGTTGAACAGACGTATGATACATGTTTGATTACGATTGGTATTAATTCCCCAAAATTCAGTACCGGAGAATTTAATATTTCATATTCCTTTCGTACTTTGGTTTAGGGGTTTTTGAGTTTTTTCCCCTCCTTGTTTGTATTTTTGAACTTCTTAAGTTTTTCTTATGAAAATCATCAGCATGAACTTTCTCTAATTCAAGAGCATTTAAGTTTCAATCTTCAGATTCTCACAGGCTAAAATATACCCTTGGATTTCAAACCTTTATCCACAAGTGTGGAGATATCTCTTGTTCTCTTGATAGATCACATTTTCTTTGCATCCCATATGTTGATATCTTAAACGTGAAACATTATTAGGTGTTCTTCTCCAATTCCTTTCTTACTTGAAGTTTTCATTCACTTATTCATCAATATTCACACCATGTCTGTGTGGCGTAGATTCAGTGGATTTTATAGACACGTGGTATGTCGTTCTCAGCTACGTGGAGATGAGCACGATCGAATATATATTTCTAATTTCCCGTGATATGTTATTTCATACTCTCTTCTACCTTTGTCCTCTTCGAAGGTTCCCTCATTACCGTTTTTCTGCAGTTTGTTGACATTATCAAATCACTACCTGTACGTCATGGTCTACTGCTTCAATAGTCAATCGCGAGGACGTGTTAAACGTGTGAAGTAAAAAACAAAAAAATCATTTCTCAAGTATATTTGAATATAAATTTTTCAGTTTTTTAGTATTAAGCTTCAGAATACGTAAACCTAAAATGTGGTTAACAACGATAATAACTATTGCAGCTGTAATGGTACTAAAAAAGAGTGAAATGATTGGCTTTAATTCCAAATATTTAATTTAGTTTAATAATGTTATAATCATGTTTATATTAACATACATTTACAAGTATGTTAATATAACATATATTATATTCATCATGTTTATATTAATTAAATATTGGAACATGATTATTCAAACAAAATCAATCTTTCAATATCAATAATTTCCGGTACTCTTGCTAATTATAGGCCAATTGAACTACACAATGTTAGAATTGATCATGATTCTTATCTTTTTTCATCTTTAAATTAATTTATAATTTTCGGACCTTTTATAATGCACAGAGTTTACAGTTCTTATACACCAACCGTAATCCAAATCCAAAAGTAATATATCTTTAACAATTATCAAAATAGGTAATGTTGTAAGTTTCCACATTTTATAATCAACTTAGGGTGTAGATCTGAACAAATACATCATCGTTTAAGAAGTATTACAAGATGAAGTGGTAATATAAGATGTTGATGAGATTTTCAACAAATGTCAATGATTTTCTTGATCATGAATCTTGAAATGTATTAGTGCAAGAAGCTTCGTAATGAACGAATTTGATAGTTACACACTAGTAAATTTTGAGAAATATATTATATTTTTTATACCTGTAAGAAATAATTGACACAATTTTGTACTACAACCGAAGTCTTACGCACAATGAAATAACCTGAGAAAAGACTGCCGATAATCCTGCATAATTATTACCAATATTTCTTCGCGGATCAAACGAACATCAGCACTTTCGTCATAACCTGCAATAACAGAAAATGAAATTCACATACACTTCAGCAGCAGAATATTACAATGTTGACATAGTGCCAATCATGAATTAGCAAGCTTTTATAAACGATATTGACGTGAATGATATTTCAAGACTAGTGATTAGAATATCTAAGTGCATAAAATTACTGCTTCATGAGTCCACCGAGTTATGACAGGTTGCGAATCAACTGAGATTTGGAAACCTTTTACGATCCAGTATCATACTTAACAGATCTGAGAGCAGTAACCATAATATAGGCAGTCGAGTTTTGCCCGCAGCTAAATAGCGGGCGCATATAAGAAGGCAAGTCAGGTAGCGATCACGACCCATCTGCAGTAGTTATGCACAAGTGAGAAATAACTGCAAAGCAATCTAGCCAAATCGGTTCCATTGTTATAATTCATGACTTCACGTGGACTGGCTGATAAATTTGTCAAAGAAATGTCTTGTCCTCACTTCTGAGAAACCTTCTGAGGCGGTTGTCCTCTACAGAACTTCCCCAGGTCGATCTGAGAAAACCAGAACCAACCAAATGAAAGCAATATCCAACTA
Organism: Marchantia polymorpha subsp. ruderalis; assembly: GCA_037833965.1. Classification (NCBI taxonomy): domain Eukaryota; kingdom Viridiplantae; phylum Streptophyta; class Marchantiopsida; order Marchantiales; family Marchantiaceae; genus Marchantia; species Marchantia polymorpha. The sequence goes on from AP031351.1 coordinate 1,299,640, forward strand.
AAATGTAGCGGGGACGTATCAGGCTACTCACATTAACGCGCTGGAGTACTGCCACTTGACACACGCATGGACGACTGAGGCTGATCATTGATGAACACTGGAGAGATATCTCGTCGTGCTTGTTATTGAAAATCGTTATAAGACCTGCCAAACCCGCAACGAATGTGATCACTCGGAGATTGACATTAACATTTTAAGTGGTGAAGATTTATAGAACTTTGTTCTGGTGCTTGACACTGCCACGGCTGTTGCACACTGGTTCTCTGTTCCAGTTCGGTACAGTCTTCAAGTTAGTGTATGTTTTCACTATCTGCAGCATGGCTTGTTCTGGCAACACCAGTAGCACCTCCATGATCAACAGGAGCCTTACAGGTGTGACAACTATCGCGACTAACATCCACCTGTCGACTATCACTCCAGCAACGTTTTCCTCTACCCCCTTCCTCGTTCTCTCTCACTGGCATTCTACATTCACCGCAATTCTTTATTCATGTACATCATGCACCACCATAACACCCTCAAGGCTCAAGCCTAATCGGCGCAGTTCTCTTCCCCCGACCCCATAAGTCTAGCAGCCAATACTGCCAGGTACAAATGTACCTCTCTCGAACCAAGCACGCAGGCACGATCGTTACGGTCAGGCACGAGCATGGGGGTGCACTGCACTCAAGGTCCCGTGTTTACCTCATCTGAGAGCGTAAGGACTTGAACACAGTTGTCAAGTCAGCTGCCTTTTTTTAAGATTGCTGCTTGTGAGAGTCTGCTCGATTTTTACACAAGAACAATGAAAGCAGTCAGCGCCGCCTTCCCCAAACCGTAGTCCTGTGAATTGTGCCTCTTACCTTTCGCTTGGCGCGATCCTACTCTTCGTCGCACTTTCGCTTTAGACTCGACGGTCAATTCCCGTTCAGGACTCCTGGGCCTTCTCCATTCCCATATCCTTCTCATCTCTAGCCGCCGCTGGTGTCCCGGCATCGGCATTAAACCGAAACCTTGAAGTTCCCAGATGTTCTCAGTATCACCATCAATCCATCCTTCTCGATCAACCAATCCATCAATCAATCTCTGCCTGATTCAAGAACCGAGAGAGAGGAGTAAACGCTCTACCGCGGGGACAGAGAGTTTTCGCATATACAGCAGTACTGTTTTCTCAAGTCAACTTCTTCTGCTTCCCTCTTGAAGATTCCCAGTTCTGAAATAATATCAATTTGGTCTGGAGAAAGCCCCACTGATTTAGCAATATGTCGAGAAAGTCACTGGAAAAATTTGATCTGTCTTATACTTTTGTAGGTCCTTCTCCAAAAATTCATGATGCAATTATGATCTGCTGAAGCTTCAAATTCCAGATTCATCATCATCTCCTTTTGTCTATAAGAATGTGGTCATATCCACATGAACTTTAGAACCAGCAGCAAGTAACAACTATTCACCTTTTTTCCAGGTGGCCTTCTGAGCACATTTCAGAAAGTTGTTTATCAAGAGCTGAAACCTTGACTTCCCTTCCTAGCTTTTGAGCACCTTTTATGCCTTTAGCAGATTCACTTTCACATTCAGAAGGGCAGTCCTGATTGCAGGAGTCTCTTGAAATCTCCCTTTTCAGCTGCTACATGCAGTGCCACAATGACTGCGCTCAGCAATCTCATTCACAGAGATGTGAGCAAACTTCCACTTTTTCCTTTCCGCCATAGGTATCTACGATAAAGATTGCACCCATTCGAAGCCTCCAGATATACGGTTATGGATCTCATTTTCAATATCAATCCATCTCGTCCAACCAAACCATGGAACAACACTGGCTAGACTCATTGTGCTTCGTCCCACGGAAGTCTTATATATTTGGGACATGGGGCCTACGTGTGTAGGCCCCACAAACACATTTTCAGCTTTTTTGGTACAGAACTAGGTTATTTCTTTCTGCTCTCTTATGCAAGATGGGTATATGCACGCATGGTTATATTAGTCTGTCACCTAAATATTATTAATTTAGTCTAAAATAAATTTAGGTAATTTATGCGCTTTGTGCTAAAAAGCTCGTTGAGTGCACTTGAAATCATGGTCATTAGACCTAAAGCACAAGCAACAGTATGACCGGGTGATGTAATTATTAAGTGGGATAAAGCTTGAAACTCTATCAATTTTGCCTCGCCACTATGGATTTTTTTTTCATATTAAGTGCTAAAAATTCTAGAGGAAACATTTGAAACTAAATGAATTTTAAGTATGGCATTTATCTTGAATGTTGGAGGAAGAGAGTATTGATGATCAGAGAAGTCCTGAGGTAAGATAAAAATGATTTTTCTTTAGAAAGGTAATAAATGAAGACAACTTAGTGATAACGTTTCAATTCTCAGACTTCACAAAAAAGTTTGTATATTTTCTAGAACGATACTTGTGAAGTTGTATTTTGTCTAAGAGAGCTTCATCAACAAACTAGAGCAAGAAAGAATAAATTCATGTACTTGATAGCCAATTGTGTTGAATCTGATCAAATAATTTACCAATAATTTCAAAATGTTTTTAAAATTACAATTTTTATCGATAGCTTCGATTTGACATGTAGTCCATCAAGATCAAATCACATCAATATAAAAATTTATTCCAGATGTTCCAGGCATTGAAATGTTTTACGGAAAAATTTCTGAATGTATAATCTCAATTTACTATAATGAATTACAAATGGATAATTAAAAATCTAATTTGAAGTGTAATGCTTAGCAAGAAGCTCACATCTTTGTGACTATGGATAAATATATATACATAATTTTGAAAGATTGAGATTGAGTAGATATACCAAATTATATATTTTTAGACTTTGTGATTTATTGCTCTTAACAAACATAAATCAGTTATTTACACAGAATAAAAATATTCATACTCTAATCTATTTAATTATTTTTAGTCATTATATTTATTGTATCAAAAATAGTTTAAAAAATATATATTTTAAACTATGCCAAATGTGTTAGCTATAATCCAAGTCGATAGACAAATCTATCGTTGATGACGTTGGGTTTATGCATTTCGACATGAAGTTCAGGGTTTCGGCTTTCCTATTGCACTACTTGATGCGGTCAGTCTACTCCTCACCCTAAACATATTACTCTTGTGTTCCTGTGGATGTATCCAGAAGGGCAAACCACTAGTATTGTCTATGTCGTTGGTCTTCACTCTTGTGTTTCCTGTCCAATTTTTTCCACAAAAATGATGCAACGTTGGATGTTTGTGTTGCTTGTAGATGATTTACACTTGAGAGATAATACACTTTTCTGTATGTTTGATGTATTTATGATATGATAAATTCTAGTAATTCATATTCATTTTTTATATTTGAAAAAATATATTTAATTAGTTATTCTTATCAAGTGGAGCTTTTAAAAAAATGATCATTTTTAAGCAATTATTAGATTTTTATATCCTTATTATTTGAATGAAGTATGTATGATAAAATATGATTAATTTTACATATAAAAAATACTATATATAATATTAATTATTATTTGATTTGAATTTCAAATCCAATTTTACAAGTAAGTATATATATATATAACACGTTTGTAATGGATATGTTACAAAATACATAAATTTTACTCTTAATTGATAATAGTAAACTCACAGAAAATATTTTTAAATTAATCAAGAAAAGAGATGTATCTTTGATTGTACAATATTTTTCATTCTAGAAACAACATAATGATATATAATCACGTTTTATATAATCAGATATTTTGAACTTGAAAATGTATATTGATTATTTGGCTGGACGATTCTCTATCTGAATATTTTACACAAGATTTGCATTGGAATATGTAATTTATTTCTTATTCAAGTTGATATAATAATTTATTACTATATACTTTGATTATTTTGATTTTGATGTATATATAAATGTAAATATGAATCTGAATTTTAAATATGGTATGATTAATTAACTCAAATGATTTCAAAATTCTCTTTGAGTAAGATCTCAAACAAATTTAATTTTTTGTATTTCCTAGTATCTATAATTCTGAAATATTTATTAAACACTTAAATAACTATATCAGTGACTTATGAATGATGAAACTTTTAACACAATTAATCTGTGAGGTAAGAATTCCACAATATTAGTTGTCATTTAACGTTGATTTAATATCTTATTGTGTTTATCAAAATGCTAAAATATGAAATTGAAGTCATTAAACATTGAAAACACAATGACTTCAAACACAATTAATATCAATATATTTCTCTGCATATTTTCAATTAAAATTTATAAATTAAAAAATAAATTTCCTCATATATAATTTTTAAGAATATGTATATATATATATATATATATATATATATATAAATGTTTGATGTATAGTTTTTACATATGCATCACAAATATTACAAGACTACAAATAAATTGAATGTTGTGATTTTATAATGAACAGTTTTATTATATACAAATTACTTAGAGTTAATGATTGTACATTGTACATGCATATTTATTGTATCATATAATAAAATGAAAAATCTTTAAAAAAATATTAAAATTTATTTGATAACAAACTTGCTTAAATTTTTATTTAATATTTAATTTGATATATGAGGAAAAAAAATTTATAGTGTATATATACACATACTTTACACTTATGAAGTTCACAAATAATGATATTTCACTTTTGACATATGTACATTATTATTATACATAAAATTTAAAGCAAAGAAATTTCTTATATAAGTAAATTAAATTATTGATATTTTATTTGAAGTATTTCATATGGTTTGGCATGAGATTTATTTTTGTAAAAAGATTTCATTCTATATATAAAATCTTACCATCAATATTAATAAACTGATTGAATTTTTAAAAATATTTTTTTAATCTTTAAATGATGTTTTATTTTCATTGCAATATAAACTAAAAAAAATCAATGTTCAAATTTATCTACAGTAAAATTGTAAAAGACTTTCCACAAAATTTCCACAATTCATTAACTTATTTAAAATTTTCAGTCTTAAAATTTGAATTATATATTATGCTCATACTGTTTAACTTGCGATATCTGCATGGATTCTTATAAAAAAATGAATTCAAATGAGTTAGCTTTAACGATGTCACATCTATTAATGAAAACAATGATTGAATATATTACTACATGCATTTATAATGATAAGTTATTTAAATCAACTTTTACATGATCTAAATTGTGTTTGAAATCATTGTGTTTTCATGTTTAATAATTTCAATTTCATATTTTAGCATTTTGATGTGAAGTAAATTGTAAATAAGTTAACAAAAATTTGAAAATACAATTTGCTTTAAATATTCATTATTTTGGATATCGCAATATTTTAAATTAAATTATATCAATTTTACTATTACATAATTTATATCTAATTTAAAATATAAAATCCTATGAATAATGATTTGATAGTATTATACAAGAATAAATTCTTTATTTTGTTATAAAATAAATCTGAAATGTATCTATGAATCTTTTTGAACTTGAAATTTTAATTTAATTGCAATTTGAAATTTTTTAGATTTCATATTGAAAATTATTTTTTAATAATAAATTATTAATAAAAAAATTTGGTGTCGAAATATTATCATATTAATTATTTTAGTTTTTTATTTTATTTATCCAGTTTTTTCATCTTAACATGTTTACAAAACTTATTGATCATAATTCAAATAATGATGAAACAATTAAGTTTAAAATCTTTAAATTATGCATGAAAAAACAAGACATAAATTCTAATTCTCATTAATATTTATTATTTCTGTAATAAATTTTAAAGTTATCACACATAATTTAATTTCACATCAAACTATTTTTCAAAAAATGTAATATACAGATATTACAGTTTTTTATCTTTTTAAAACAAAAGTCTATGTAAATTTTTTCATCAACTTGAACACAATTATTTCATAAAGTTGCAATTCAACTTATTTAGAAGTCATTGCACTTGTATTTTGTATAAAATAATTATAATCACTACTCAAAGTTATTCAATTTTGATATCAATTCACTTAAATCAACATCAATGAATTTATGAATTATAGCAACAAATTGAGTAAACAATTCATTGATATTAACACAAGATACAAGATTACGATAAGTCTATGTGACCTTAAAACAAACAAAAGCAAAACAAGGAAGAAAACTACAAGGTAATAGATGAGGAATTGAGTAAAGTTGTTGTGAGAGATGCAAAGTTAAATAAGAAACAAAAATCCAAGAATGTCATGAAAACTACCAAAAACCAAACTAACTATAGAGTTCACCGATTTACTTGTTTATCTTTCTGGATGAATTCAAAAAGTTGTTTAGGGAAAATCATTCACAAGATATCGAATTTGTTGGCAAAATAAGATGAGAGAAATAAATAGAAAATAAATTGGAGTATGCTACATACATTGATAAGGCTCAACACAAACTAAGTACATACTAAAAAACCACATTATATGCATGACGTTGTTGTTGTTGCATATGATATGGCGTTGATGTTTTCTCTGTAAACTAGAACTAATTAGCCTCTGAAGGTTCAGAGTTGTAGGTCAGATGTTGTTGTTGTTGCATATGATGTGTTTGGCATACTTTCTATAAACTCAACTTGATTAGACTTTGAAGTATACCTTATATATGCATGATCTTTTTGTTGTTGTTGCATATGATATGACGTTGGTGCTATAAACACAAAAAAACCATAGCCAAAAAAGCAACACAATTCAAGAAGGTCGTGAGAGTTGTCAAAAATCAAATTAATTGAAGAGATCACCAAATGAATTTTTCATCTGTTTTGATGATTTCAAGAAGTTGTTCAAAGAAGATCATTTTGAGACCAAGATTATCGCTGTGGTTAGCCAAATCACAAAAGACAAATGAAAATACATGTCTGAATTCAAGAAGTCTTTCTACATATATCAAGCTTAAAAGATGAATCAAGACTACAATAAGTCTATGTCAGCTTACGAAAAACTAAATCAAGATGATGAAGAGTACGACAATTGATACCTAAAAAAACGAATTCGGTTGTTGTGAAAAAAGAAAAATCGTAAAAGCAACAAAAAGTCTAAGAATATTACAAAAGTTATCAAGAATCAAAGCAACGAAAGAAGTTACCAACGAACTTCTTCATCTTTCTTGATGAGTTTAAGAAGTTAATTAAGGAAGATCATTCCGAGATGAACAGTGTTGTTGTAGTTGGCAAAGCTGGAGAAAAAAAATGTAAAACTTCATACATAGACAAGAATTAACAGAAGATGCAAGAGTTCGATAAGTTTATGTTAGCTTATAACAAGCAAAAGCAAGGCAATGAAAAGTAAGTGGAGGAAACATATCAGAAATCTAGTAAGATTGTTGTGAAAGACGCAAAGCCAAAGAAGCAACGGAAGTTCAAGAAGGTGAGGATAGTTGCAAAGAATGAAATCAATCAAAGATTTCATTACTCATTTTTCACTTTTTTTATAAATTCAAAAAAACGTCTAAAGAATATCATTCCAAGGCGAAGTGTGTCACCGTGGTTGGCAAAGTCGGAGATGAGAAATGAAAATACATGTTTGAAATACAAACGCTTCTAACATAAGCAAGGTTCAAGTAAAAAATCAAGAGTACAATAAAACTATGTCAGCTTACAACAAGCAAAAGAATAACGATGAAAAATATGATATCCACACATTGAAATACATTTTAAACAATTTTAAAATCTAAAATTTTAAAATTGAATTTAAATTGATTTTTTTTTCAAAATTTTGGTTTATAATGAGATTTTACACTTATTAACAGTATCCAGAACAACCTGTCAAAACCGACCCCGAAGGCGAGGCGCGGGGTGAGTTCATCTCGTAGCGAGTGCTACAAGCAACTGGACTATGACGAGGGTTATTGCGGTGGCCTCAGCGCTAAATCCCCCGCAGAGTCGTGAGACTTGTGGAAATCTTGGTGGGATGCTTTAATGAATCCAACATCTAAAAAAAATTATTTCACAACAACATATTCATATACAATGATTGTTTTTTACAATTATAAACAAGGATTTTGAAAATGAATTTTCATTTGAATAAATTTATCTATGTTATGTGACTGATAGTTTATTTATATAATTGAATTAATTTAATTCAATAAATACTTCACATCACAAATATCAATAGAATGAAATGAATGTTATTCAAATAAATAATTATGTGACTTTGGCGGTTTATTATATTTCATTTTCTTGTTAGATCATGAGACAACAAAAAACCATGTTAATTGATATCTATTTTAGACACAAAAATTGACTAAAAAATGTAGCAAATTTAAAACATAAAACAAATATACAATTTTTAATGTATTTATAAATATAAAAACCATGGAATATATTCACATCTCTTATCGAAATCAAAATACTCATAGATTAAATAATCAATTTTTAATAAAAGAAAAGAAGTATTAAATAAAAAGTATTAATTTTTAATTAAAAAATTAAAAATATTCAATCATTTATATTAAATAACTGGAGAAAAGTGTATATATTTTATTTGATTAGGAAAGATTTTGCAATCAAATTGATTTTTGAAAATACTTTCTAAAAAATGAGCTACATTTACATTTTGACCAACAAGACGTTATAAGTGACATATCATGAGTATAGTATTGAGCATCACTTCCTAGAAGCCATAACTGTCTTTTGGATGATTAAAGAAGGTAGGAGAGAAAATAGGAGATACTCTATTGTATTTTGAGTCGATAGGTCTTACATTGGAAAGCTAGTATTTGGACATACTATTCGTATACTCGACTTTTCCTAATATAATTCATTGTTTACAAAGAATTTTCTTTGGGAATTTGCAATCTATGTCAAGAAGAGTTCATAACATGGTATTTGAATGTTGTTTATTTGGTAAGTTTAGTTCTAGACAATGCAAAAGGGTTCTCCGAAACCTAAATTCACAACTCCATGCTCATTCATTTACTTGGAAGAAAAGAGCAGTTTGAATGAATATTGTAACATTCAGCGATAAAAAATGCTGTCAAGTACAAACTTAAAAGCATACAGCATACCAAATTCGTTGTTCATGTATTATCTTCTGGCCCTAAGAAAGATAAAGCTCAAACGATAGTTTAAGCTTATTCAATTGCATCTGTACATATTTATGGGGTAGCGAGGAACCGAGGAACACCATGGAGAAATGGATATTTCGTCGCGATCTGGCACACTGTACAACAATATGCCGTGATGATTTATCGCGGACCGGAAGCCAACGAGGGATGCGCATCGTGTGCGAGCTTTTGACCTCCTCCCGGAGCCGGCTTTGGCGACACAAATTGGCAGAGAAACGATCGCATAGGAAGCCAGATCGTAAAGAGCCACAGGGAGCGTTGTGCTTGTGGGCAGTTCGGTTCCCGTCTCAGCTAACATTAGATCGCGTGTAAAATGTCGAGAAACCTGGTTCCTGTAACGAAGAACATTGCCGAACACGAGACCAAGAAGCGACCACGTGGCCGGCGGCCACCGTGGTTGGAGTCCGAGTTTAAGTACTGTTAGGAATGCTTCGTGGTGGTGCGCGAGGAGTCGACTTCAGCTCAGAGTTGCACTAGGTCCTGTGGTCAGAACTGGGCGAGTACACAGTGAGAAGCGAGTTCTATAGAGGTGACCCGACCTCGGTTAGCAGGAAGGGAGGGAGGAAGGAAGGAAGGAAGCGAGGGAGGGGAAGCGAAGGGAAGGGAAGGAAGAAGAAAGCAAGCAAGCAGGCAGACAGGCGAGGGGAGAGAGGGGAGGAGCACGAGAGGAGAAGGAGAAACGATGTCTTTTGTTGTTGTTGCGGGTAAGGGGAGGGGGAGGGGGGCAGAGAGAGGGGAGCTCTCGACGCCATAGCCAGAGAATCGGAGAAGCGGTCAATAGAAGGGAAGTGTAGAGGAGTAGGAAGGCAGAGTAGTGGAAGATGGCGACGCAGGCTGTCGTTGCGCATAATTTGTATGAGGCAGCGACGCAAGCGCACGAAGACGCCTACACGTTTTTGGAGTTTAACACACAGGGAGATGATTTTGATTACCCGGAGTTTACAGAGCTGAGCCAACCTGCAAGGCCGTCCGTGTGGACCGATGGGTCGGTGCTTTCGGTTGCAGGGGAGAACTCAGACCTGGTGGGAGGGCAAAGTGAGCTCATAAAGTCTGTAGGAGATGTGGTCGTGGAATCGAAGCCGAGTAGTCAGACCACTGTCGGAGCATTAGCTTCAGGAATAGGCGAGTTGAGTTTTGATGATCCGGGGGACGATGACATACACGACTTTTCGAAGAGAGATCTTCCTGAACATGCGTGTAAATATTGCGGGATTCACAATCCAGCGTGCATAGTTCGGTGCAACGTTCCCTCATGCAGAAAGTGGTTTTGCAATTCGCGTGGAAATACATCGGGCTCACATATTGTTAACCATTTGGTAGGCCCCGAAGTTCTCCAACATTTTTGTTTGACCCGCAGTTTTCTCCTCGCCTTTTTGCGGTCTTAGGCTTCTATGGTTGAGGTTGTTATTGTTTTAGGGTTTTAGGTTTTTCTGGGTGCCAGTTTAGGGATTATTTTTCCCTTTTCTTGGTTTCTTTGTCTGCCGTATAGCATTCTAAAATATGGCTGTTTGCAATCCGTAACCCTACCGAGAGCTTTGAACAAGTTACCCCAATTTCGTTTCTCCTTATTGTGCCATTTCACCTATCGGTTAGCTGGTGGTAGTTGACTCTGTTTGAAGTTTCCAGGAGTGCTCCCTGTTGTTATGGTACACACAGCAGAAGCTTCTTCGTCGTAGCTTTTGGATTTGCTTGTCACACGTTTATGTGTGACAGGCAAGAGTAAGCGGGTTGGTTCCGACATCGTGTAGCATGTCGATTTGCCGACGTTATTGTTTCCCGCGAGGTTGTGGATGTAATGAAGTCCTCTTATTGTTATATGGGTTGCGATTTGTAGTGGAGCCCTTAGTGGCCTTTCGCTGCACATGGTCGGGTCATAATTGTTGTGCTAAATTTCACTTAATCTTTCGGCACCCCGGAGTTGGGCGAGAATGGGTTTCACCTGGCTCTTATTCTGAAGTTCTTGGGTCACAAGATGTTTTTCCTGAATCCTTCGTCGTCTGGCATGTGGGAGGGCACTTTGTCTTCAACACTATAAGTCAAATTTTCTGCAAGCCCGTGAAGAACACACTGAGCTTCACTAATCTGATATTTACTGATAATGAATGATAATGCGCAGGTCCGTGCCAAACACAAGGAGGTGTGCCTTCATAAAGATAGCCCACTCGGAGAAACAATTCTAGAGTGCTACAATTGCGGATGTCGAAACGTCTTCTTGTTAGGGTTTATACCGGCCAAGTCAGAGAGCGTTGTGGTGTTACTCTGTCGGGAGCCGTGCTTGAGCGTAAACGGGTTGAAGGATATGAATTGGGATCTTAGTTCCTGGTTACCCCTTATTGATGATCGATGCTTTCTCGAATGGCTGGTCAAGGTAAGCCAGGATATTTTCTCACCTAATTAGAACTAGATTTCGAGGCTAATTTCTTGACCTGGTTCCCGTGTAGAAGTCAAACTGGTCCAAAAAGTCTGATTTTAACCGCGGAGCACTTAGTCGCAACTGTCAACGGTTTTAATTTTTTCCCTTCCCTTTCAGTGTGTTTCGGTTGAAACACTATATTGTAAAAATGAGGATAATTATGGCAAGGCGATTGCACGGGTTAGGTTAGGTCTGTGACATATTCTGGGTGATTGGGTGGAGCTTCTTCTGAAAGTACCTCCTTCTCAATTCCATTGGAGGCCTTGTAAGCAAGGATCGGCGGATGCATGTCCAATTTGCAAGTTGCAGAAACCAGCTGGAATGGAAAATACTTTTGTCAAGTGGAGATTCAAAATAACAGTTCGAAGACGAACGTTTGATAAAGAGATTAAGTTGTCACTTGTGACACTGTCGACTTGGAACAGGTTCCGTCAGAACAGGAACAACTTAGGGCTCGACAAATAAGCGCTCAGCAAATTAATAAGGTAGAGGAGCTCTGGAAGACTAGCCCTGAAGCCACATTGGAAGACTTGGAGAAGCCCGGTGTAGATGATGAACCACTTCCTGTTGCTCTAAAGTACGAAGACGCATACCAGGTAATCCAAGGAAATTCCTACAGCCTGAATTTTTGGAGTGCCTGAGACTTTTTTTTGGGACCTTGAGATAACATTGCTTAGTTTCCATTTTTCTCGAACAAAAAGTGGATCATAGAACACATGAAAAGAAAGCAGCAATATCAAAGCATGCTCATGGTCGCAAATTATGAGAATTTTGACACTTCTAACTGTTAAGGTTTTGTAGGTTTACTAGATTGTCAGACCCAAGTTAGTGTTAGGTTTGGCCGCCTCAGATATTTGCTTTAACCACTTCTGAAATGTGCTTGCTGATTTCCTGATCATTGAATTGCAGTACCAAAACATTTTTGGACCTTTAGTTAAGCTGGAAGCTGATTATGACAAGGTGGGTACCCTGGACACAAATTACACATTGTCACGGCGTAAATTTTTTGATCGTGGGTAGATTGTACTCAGGAAAGTCGTAAATTCGTGAACAGATTAGAATCTCTTTTTGAAAGTACTGAGCTGTGTCCCTACAATATATCTTTGAAGCGTAGACCTTCCTTTTGCTAGATTAGAATCTCTTTTTGAAAGTACCTGAGCTGTGTCCCTACAATATATCTTTGAAGCGTAGATACTTTCGCTTTTGTAATGTATGATACTTATGTCGCATCCGTTAAACCTTTCGATTCAATTCTCGCTTACACTTAGGGGCTTGCAGACATTCTTCAAGCAGTAACACTTAAAACATTCACCTACCTGTTTGTTGTGACTTCCTGGACACGAATGAGAAGTCTCGACAGGTAATGAAGATTTGAAAAGTTTCTGTGTTCTGGAGCCTCATCCTATTCTTCGTCTTCTTTCCGCTTGTAGATGATGAAAGAATCACAAAGCAAGGATAATATCACTGTTCGCTGGGACATTGGTCTAAACAAGAAACGCGTCGCCTACTTTGTTTTCCCAAAGGTTTGTACTCATCCCTTGAATTATTTGTGCATTCTTACATTGTCCTATGTCTTGTACGTAGCAGAGCACTCGAATGCATGAGAAGAGGGTTTCTAAATAAAAGTTATTTTCAACTCGTCCTCTATATCCCTAGATTGCATTGTAGGAAATTCTCGAAGAGGGTGGCCATGGCTCGTGCAGACACTGGACATTGTAATTGCTGTTAAGACTCTTCGACTTCTATCTCTTTCGTAGAAGTCACGTGTTTCTTCGGTTTTCAGTCCAATTGATATATGTCCTCATTAGTTGGGATGATTTGCGTCACGTACAGGAAGACAATGAACTACGCCTAGTACCCGGTGATGAACTACGGTTACGTTACCCGGGAGATTCCACACATTCTGCCTGGCAGTCAGTCGGCCATGTGGTATAAATTCTTGTCTTTCTTCGTTTTGTATGTTTCGCTTTAATGCTTGGAGGCCAAGTTGTTTCGCATCACTACGTATGTGGATCAGAATGTCAGGGCAGTTTTTGACGATTATATCTCTTGCAGATCAAATTAACCGCTCAAGAGGAGGTTGCCCTCGAGCTTCGTGCCAGCCAGGTAGAAGCACTCTTTCGTTGTTGAGCTAAGTTGCGGTTTACATATACTATGTTGTCTGCTTTCGACTGAGATATCGACGTGTGGTCTTTCATTTTTATTCAAAAGGTTCACTCTTTCTCGTTGAAGTTGTGTCTTCTTATCGCTAGGTCTGTATGTTCGTCGTTTTCGCGTTGGAGTCGACGTACACTGAACAGTGTAGCTAATAAAGTGTCATTCACCTACCTTTTGTTCACAGCCAGAATGATCAAAACTCAACTCGAGCATTTAGTTTTGTGCGGGTTAGAATTATTTTATCTTTGATGTGCACCTTGGGTTGCAGAATAACTCGTCCTGTTTGTAGCTGGTCTTCTGGCACCTTGAATTTTGGGAAGATATCTTACTCAACAGTGTCCTCTACATGGTAGAAGCCGTCACGACGACTCGTTGCTCCCTTAGCTTTGGTTTTCTCGGGTCCCCTGATTTCTGGATTAATTACTGTGAATACAAGGGAGTCTGAAACCAATGTTTCAGAACCAGCAGTCACAGTCATTTCTTCCCTGGCGTCGTCATCTATCTGCAAGTGTGATAGTTCACCGTCTTCAGATCCACTCATTTTCACGGTGTTCATTACCTTTCATGGCAATGAAAGTAACTGTTGTCTCTTTCCTCTTGAGACTCTACGTAGTTTCTTCAGTTTTAGTGCATGAATAATATGTAGAAACAGTATCACAATGACCACCATTTGGACAGTTCATAAAATTTCATGCTACAAGTTCTCAGCTCATACGTTAGGTACGATTCTGGCTAGCTTAGAATTGAGCTCCAGTTGAGCCGCTTCCTCATTCTCCTCTTGTGGACTAAGCAGCCTTACGCCAAAAATGCACATCTCGATGATAAATCATCTATCTTAAGTTTCGTAATTGTCACTGTCTTGCATTTTTTCAGTATTTTAAGATGCCTAACTGAAGTGGAATGATTAGGTTCAATTTTGGACTCTATCTGCTTTCTTTTAGTATAGAATGTCTGTCGCATTACACAGACCCCCACTTTGTTATGTCTCGATCGGGATCATTCGCTTACTTATAATTGATGACAATATCAAAAAGACTTACTTTGTTGTTATCTACGCTGTATTTTCACCTGACCTAGTTTGTAGGTGGAGCTGATTATTGAGATTGATTCGTTGTATGGAGCGTCTGTTCATGTTAAACTTGAAGTACTAATTTTTTAAAAAAAATCTCCAGGGTGTGCCTATTGACGTGAATCACAACTTCAGCGTGGACTTCGTATGGAAGAGTACTAGTTTCGACCGGATGCAGGCTGCGATGAAGACATTTGCTGTTGACGAGACCAGTGTCAGTGGGTGCGTGATCTGATCTTCTATGCACAGAACCTGAAAGAGTTTGTTAACGTTCTTGGTTTGCTACACTTTTCGCCGAAGGAAATATCTGTAGCGTTTGACATTAATACAAGATTAAGGCATGACCGTCGTTACTCTTGAGTCACGAGTACTTAGTGCCATGTTCGGAATATATAGTTGCCCCAGGTTCTCTCCCGATGGCATTTCGTTAGGCCCTGCCTCTGATTCTGCTGTTGCATTTATCTGATGCAAACTGCAGTCCTACCTGCTTTTCATAACCAGAAATCGGAACACCGATGACACCACCGAGTTGTGAAGTTGCAAAGTGATGCTTGTCATTCACATGCCGTGATGTTCAGATATGACAGCTTGAAATTCGCATGTTTATATATCGTTTTGTTTTCGTTATTTCCTTTCCATCTCATGCATGTCTGATTGCTCATATGAAAGTCGATACAGAAACGCTAGGTGCTGCATTTGATAACTGCGGATATTTCAGATGTTTAGATCTCTTGTACATCTTCTATGTGGCCAGCCTTTCCTTCGTTCTCCATCAAATTTACCGTTTGTTTTCCTGCATGATAAGGTCTTTCGGTTGATCTTGAATCAATTTATCATTCACATCATTTAACTCATTTACGCCAAGGAATTGCTTGCTGATTAGACGCCTGAGTCTGATCCTAGATTCTGTCATCATATAAGTAGACTTGTACGAGAGTTAAGTTTTGCATGTGTGAGGAATATGTCTTTATCACCAATCATCATATGTATTCTCGCATTACATTCTCTTTAGTTTTTCTCACAGTGTTACAAGTAAACATATCCAAACGCCAGGTTTCGTTTTCCATTACGTTAAATATTTTTACGAAGATGTAAATATCTGGAAACCTTACCCATAGCAACCAGTCAAAAGTTCCCTGTTTTGTTTCACTCAATTGCAATATATATACATCTCCCCATAAGGAATGTATCTGTTTTATAGGTATATATACCATCGCCTCTTGGGACACGAAGTAGAGCTACAAACAGTTCGCAATACTCTACCTCGCCGATTCGGAGCTCCTGGACTACCTGAATTGAATGCTTCTCAGGTGCGAAGATTGGTGATTGATTCTTGTGAACTTGTAGCAAGGTTCAAATCTTAGTTGTATAATTTCTACTTGCTCTTTGCATTTTTATCTCGAAATGTACATCTTTGCCCTTAGAATTTCACAATGTTTTCTCTTTCATTCATACATCAGGGACTATCATGGTTGCGTTGCTATGGATTATAAGTCAGGTTCTTTTTATTTTATATGGGAACAACGACTAACACATGGGCGTTTTAAGTACAGTTCTTTGTTGATATTTAACAAGGAAATATTCGGATGATGAATTTGGCAAGTTACATCATGCTACCATACTGGTTCGCATCATTATCAGTCTTATCGATCTTTGTTAAGAATATCACGCTCTTCTGAGCAAAAGCTCGTTAATCTTTTGACCTCACTCTCTCGTATCTCCGTTTGTTTATGAATAATAATAAAAACAGGTCTACGCCGTGAAGAGTGTCCTTCAAAAGCCAGTGAGTTTGATCCAGGGTCCT
Source organism: Marchantia polymorpha subsp. ruderalis (assembly GCA_037833965.1). NCBI lineage: Eukaryota > Viridiplantae > Streptophyta > Marchantiopsida > Marchantiales > Marchantiaceae > Marchantia > Marchantia polymorpha. The sequence goes on from AP031351.1 coordinate 1,316,157, forward strand.
CCAGGGACAGGAAAGACCGTTACGTCTGCGGCGATTGTCTACCATCTTGCGAAGCAGGGGCAGGGCCAGGTAATTCGGTTACTGAGTTTTCTTGTCTTTTGTCAAATCATTTGACTCTTCACTTTTTATCGTTTAGGATTTGGAGACGGATATTTGTAATTATTCCATTTTATTGTATGTGATATGATTGTCATACAGAAATGATGTATCAACTGTTCTTTTCCTTAGCTTTGCACGTCACTTACACAGCTACTCCTAGCTTCTTGAGTCTCAAATAAGTGTTGAAATGCTTTTTTCAAGTAAAGTAGAGGTGGTACGTTTACCACTATTAATATGGACCTGCGCTTTCGTTTCATTCGCTGTCCTGGGCAAGACGTCATCTAGAGTCTAATACACCATTCTTGGTTTTAGGTTTTGGTATGTGCCCCTAGTAATGTGGCAGTGGATCAACTTGCTGAGAAAATCAGTGCCACGGGCTTGAAGGTATATCCTAGTTTTTTCATTCCAAGCATGTGTTACGCGTCTCGCATTTTTCCGACTGCAGACATTTCACCACTTGAAGGAAATTCGAAGACCTACTTTGAATAACCATTGACGCTCGGTGTATCCAGGTTGTCAGATTATGTGCTAAATCGAGGGAAGCTGTTAGCTCCCCGGTCGAGCACCTAACTTTGCACTACCAGGTATTGTACATGATGCTCATTTTCCGATTCAGATCGTGTCGTATGTGATGGTTTCTTGGTAAGGACTAATTTTGTGATTGAATATCACTCTAGTATTGAACCGATGTATATCTGTCTACTTATGTTGTGGTGGGTTAAAGGCTTAGGTGCAGTTTCCTTAGTTCTTTAATGGCCAAAATTTGCACGATTATCCTAGTTGCATTAACTGCAGCCGAGACACGTATGCCTGACTCTGACCTACTCTTATCTATGTTTGTTTCTTGGGACGATGTTCCTTAGGTGAGGCATCTGGACACCTCTGACAAGAGTGAGCTTCACAAGCTTCAACTTCTCAAGGATGAACAAGGTAAAAGGTTTTGTGTATACTGAGATTCTTCTCTCTCGGACACTGAAATAGAAAAGAGCATGAGAAGAGTTATGGACCATGAATGTCACAGTGAAGATTTTGTAGATATTGACGGAGCATATTTTCAGATGACTTGAGAAACACGTTGTATTCTGGATGTTGGAATCCTTTAGGGAATTGCGTGAAACATAGAGGTCGATGCGCCATGGATTATACGTGAATCGCCTGAACTTGCGTATAGTATGTATGCCGTTAAATGTACTGAGTAATGTTAGTGTTTTTAAATGGAGGTTGGAACCGGTTTTGTACTTTCTTGACCAGGTGAACTTTCAAGCGCCGATGAGAAGAAATACAAGGCATTGAAGCGAGCCACAGAGCGAGAAATTGCTCAAAGTGCAGATGTAATATGTTGCACTTGTGTTGGTGCTGGTGATCCCCGATTATCCAACTTTCGGTTTCGTCAGGTATTACTGAAGAAGAGTTATGATTTGGCCAAAGCTGAGGATCAGATTGTTCTACTTTATCGTTTATAAAAAACTTCTCGTTCGATGTATCAGCATCCACCGGAATGTATGTAGCATGATGAGCTGTAGTGGTATCATAATATAGGAGGATATGATCTGATCTACAACTGTGCTTATCTCTTCCGTAGGTGTTGATCGATGAGTCAACCCAAGCGACAGAACCCGAATGTTCAATTCCTCTAGTACTTGGATGCAAGCAGGTATTTTCTGGTCTCCATCAATATTTCTGTTCCATATACGTTCAAACGCCAGTATTCAATGTCCAAAGCCACCGCCACAACAGCAGTATGTAGTTGGGCCATAAAAGGAAAGGCAAAATGAATGATCTGGTCAAGTGCTTTTTTGCCTCCATATCGCCCCCATGAACTCGGCATCCACATCATCAAAATATTGAAGTCATACAATTTTTCCGTTTCATTGTCCTAAAATGCATTCCTCGTGAATATCTTCCTCTTCCGTCACTCCCACTGTCCTGGCACGTCGTGAGGTATATGATCGTTGTCATTATTTATTTGTGTGTTGGCTGCTGCTGAGTTATATGAGACTTTCGATTTGTGTGGGTTGTTTGAGTAATTAAGTTTCATGTCTATCGTCTATTGTTGCTGGATGATTGATTGCGAAGTATTCTTGACTTGTGCACGGCTCAGGTGGTGCTGGTAGGAGATCACTGCCAACTTGGCCCGGTGATCATGTGTAAGAAAGCAGCTCGCGCTGGTCTCTCTCAGTCTCTTTTTGAGCGTCTTGTTCTGCTCGGAGTTAAGCCCATTCGATTGCAGGTACTATACTGTACTCTCCTATTGTTTTAAACTCTTACATTTATGTCATCTTTTCTCACTTCTAGATAGTGTTTCCTGCAACCTTCATTCGGCACCCTGGTCATCGTCTACTGGATCGGACCAAAGACCGTTCTCATCGCTTTCATCATTGATGGTCTCCATGCCCAGTATGTTGGTCTCTCCCTAAGGTTGACTCATGGATGATTGTAGGTGCAATATCGCATGCATCCATGCCTGTCTGAGTTCCCGTCGAACAATTTCTATGAGGGGACGTTGCAGAATGGTGTAACAATGAATCAGAGATTGTCACAAGGCATTGATTTTCCCTGGCCGGTACCCAACAGGCCTATGTTTTTCTACGTGCAGGTAATAGATTGTAAATTTTCTTTTTCAACCTTTAAAACGTCCAGCTCAAAACTTGCAATATGTGGCATTTGATAACGTTTTTTGCTTGAGAACCAGATGGGACAAGAGGAAATAAGTGCTAGTGGCACATCTTATTTGAATCGAACGGAGTCTGCGAATGTCGAGAAGATTGTTACTACGTTTTTGAAAAGTGGAGTCAATCCTAGTCAGGTATGTTCGAAGAAGTCTTGACTTGCTGTCGCTTCACCCGTCCTACTAAAGTAAAGTGAAGTCCGCGTCAGAGCGAGGAAGTGGAAAGAAACTTGAAGCTCGTGTGTAGAAAATGAGTTGCAGGCTGTACTCTTGCATAATAAATTGATGCTGGTCTAACGCATAGCGTCGTTTTGAGGTTTATCCACTTTAATGAGAAGATCTGTCGTTCAGATTGGAGTCATCACTCCATATGAAGGCCAGCGAGCTTACATTGTGAATCACATGGCAAGGAATGGTTCCCTTCGGCAGCAGTTATATAAGGAGATTGAGGTACACGAACTTAGATTCGTGAAGATTTCGGAGTCCTCTTTTGATGCGTTTTTATTCATATCCTGAATTTTTCACTAATTGTACAATACTTTGGTGTCGTGACACATCCAGGTAGCAAGTGTAGATTCATTCCAAGGTCGAGAGAAGGATTACATCATTCTCTCTTGTGTGAGAAGCAACGAGCATCAGGTGAGGCTTTCGATCATTGATCTCTAGCTTTATAGTCTATACATCGAAGATATTGACATCTTGCAGCTAGTAATGCGATTGTTCTATTGTAAGTATATCTTTCAGCGGTTGATCATCTTCTCTTTGATTATCTTGCAGGGTATCGGCTTCCTCAATGATCCTCGGAGGCTGAACGTGGCACTCACTAGGGCTCGGTACGGAATAGTAATCTTAGGAAATCCTAAAGTGCTCAGCAAACAGCCTCTATGGAACAGTTTGTTGACCCATTACAAGGTGTGCCAAGAATTCTTAAACCGAGTCTCTTATGTTTCCCCACTGTCTCTTTGTTTCGTCCAAGTTCAATTTCTGATATATCAACTTTCATCGCTGACATCTGCTCAGTCTGCATTTTTCTTTTATAAATGATCCTGCAGGTTCTTCTTTCTTGCAGATAAACTGATATTTCTACTGGATTTTCACATGAAGCATTTGCCTTCCAGGATATGTTCAACGGCCAGGTATAGATGGAGTATGGAATCAGCGATTGGTATACTAATATTGTGATTTTTCATCGTGCAGGAGCATGAGTGTCTAGTCGAAGGTGCTCTCAACAACTTGAAGCAGAGTATGGTGCAGTTTCAGAAGCCAAAGAAGGTATGGGAAATTTGTGCCTCGCTTATTGTCTACTGTCTTCAAGACTTGCTTTGAGCATACGAACAGTCTATATTCTCGACCTCTGACTTACCTACCACGCCGGCAGTTTTACCTTTAGTCTCTTACCTTGTGCTGCCCAAGGGTACTGCAGGGCCTTCGATACGAAGTCCTCTAGTTAAGGAAGAAATCGATATGCTATCTTGCCAGGGGTCCAGCCTAACTTTCACTTTGTTACCGTTCATCAGATCTATAACGATCGTCGTGTTTATCCGGGTGGTGGCCCTGCAAGTGGTTCGGGAGATGGCTTTGTGCCTGTGCCAACTGCAAGTGCTGCTTCGGGAACTGGTTTTCATGACAGGCGAAGCAGCCGTGGAAGAGTAGTGGATGGACGAAATGGTATGTACTGTGCTGGAACCACCGTTCCTTCACCGAGAGATTTTCGGAGGAATAGAAGATTTCCATCCTTCTAACCTCTTTGTTAAGCAACAGTCGTGCATAGTATGTGAGGAGTCACTAAGATCGGTGCATATGTCTCACTAATCAGGAACTGGATACATGAACTTTGGAGGTATGACGAATGGGGTTCACAAGTCAGGTGTTCCACATCATGGTGGTCTTACTCCCTCGCGCATACCGCTTCCAGCGTTTCCTGGTGCGCCACACACTCAACCGTATGCTATACCATCTCGGGGAGGCGTGCACGGGCCTATCGGGGCAGTACCACAAGGTCCTCAGGCTGGCAGTAGAGGCTTTGGTGCTGGTCGCGGAAGTGCCGGAGGTCCCATTGGAGGTCACCTTCCCCATCACCAGGCTTCACAGTCACATGGTACAATCAATGCAGGCTTCTCGTTCGCAAATATTGAAAATCCTGCCACACAGCCTTCTGTTGGCGGACCTCTACTGCAGCAAGGTTTGATGACACAGGTAAAATTGGACCCCAAAGGCTCAACTTCTCTATCCTTGAATGAGGGCTGGCAGTAACTTCTGTTTCATTTACCTCAACGGTTCTGCTGTCGTTTTCCTTTATTGTAAACTTTTATAAAATATTCGAAATATCTGAAACTTTCAACTGGTCTGCAGACACAGTCTCAAGGCCTTAGCCAAAATCTCCGAGATGGGTTTTCTCTCGGCATGTCACAGGTTAGTCAAAATCCTTTCAGTCTAGAGGGTTTGCTGACACTGTATAATATTCGAAGTTCCCGTGATGGCAGAGGTTGCGCAGACTATGTCGTGCTGGATCAAGAGCAACCAAGGTAGTTCTATCAGTTCTATTACTTACTCTGATTTGTCTACTATTTCTTGGTGTGTCTTAGGATTTTCTGGGCGACGATTTCAAGTCGCAGGGCTCGCATGTCGCCTACACTGGACCTGAATTTTCTACTCAGGTTTGGTTGCATTCTTCCTCAAGTGGAACTTTGTCTGTGGATCTAGAAATTTAGTTCCTTTTGTAGGTTCGAATCAGATAGAAGCTTGATTGTTAACTGCTTGGGGTAATTCGTGCAACTGTCCAGGCATCTCAAGGTGGATATGAGTACGTCACACAGGGGAGCCAAGGTACTTATTCTGGCGATTTTATGAATCAAAACTCGCAAGGTGGCTATCAGCACGGTACAACTGGTAGTGACTTTATTTCACAGGTATGAAAGTCGTCGTCTCGTCTATCCCTGTTTGCACTAGGATCGTCTAGGGTTCGGTTCGTTCAGGGTTTAGGCCCTAGATTCAGTTAGTTAGTAAGCGTGTTTTGTTGCCACGAGGATTCCTTTTAACATAAGCGTACTTTTTCAGGATTTCATTCCGCATGGATCTCAAGGACTATTTACACAGGTCGGGTACAACGATCGTACACAGGATGGGCCATCTACGCAAGCACATTATGGGCTCGGTGGACCGCTTCAGTCGCAGGTTCGTTTTTCTCAATGTCTAGTTTGTAAGTATATTGGAATATGGTTATTTTTTCACACTACGGTGTAAATAACATGTTCAGTCGTGGGTTCAGTGTGTTCAATGTACAGTAGCCTCCCACTTAAGTAAGCACCCGTTTAAGTACGCAACCCAATTAAGTACGCACTATATCAGAAGATTTTCAGGGATCAACACTTTCAACGAATTCATGGTAAATTTCAGAGATTTCACTGTAAATTTCATTGTCAGGACCAGACTATTGCTCCATTCAATGCCCTGGGGCAAGGGAAGTCAAGCGAGAGAACTCTAACTATCAAGGGCGGGGTTGGGAAAAGGCCGAGATGCAAATAATTCGTTCCAATAATCTAGTCTTTTGCTTCTTCATATCATGTAACATCTAGCGCAAAATAATATTTGACACCCGAAAAAATGGTAGTATCATATGGTGCATGATAAAGGGGGGTGTGAGGGAGAAAGGAAGTGCTTGAAAATAGTCAGAAAACCACAAAAATAATGGCGCGATGCCAAAGATCCGAAAGATCTTTGGCATTCACGACCGGAGGGGGCGTAGAAAATTGTCCACTAATTGCTAGATGCATCATTAATTTTATACCCACGCACTAAAGCAAGTTTGCTTGGAGTATTCTACTTTCTCAGTTTTGAAATGATCTCACATCGTTGGCACTTGATAATCAATTTCTTGGACATTGGAGCTGTACGCAAATGATCTGGAAATGACAATGTTAAGTACGCATCTCCAGGTTAAGTACGCACAGAAGTTTAGGGTTCAAGGTGCGTACTTAAGTGGGAAACCATTGTAGTTGTCTCTGACACACCTGTTTTGCACTGTCTACGGCCAGGGTATAATGGGACCTCTGTATTCCCAGCCATTCACCCAGTATACGCAGCCGCTGACTCAGCAGCAACAGCAGCAGCAGCAGCAGACATCACAGCATCAGCGGCGTCACTACAATGGCTAACGCTTTTCTGAAAGGATGGTGATTGCATGACTCTGGTCAAGAATCCTGGGGAGTGAAAGAGCATAGCTATCTCTCTCTTGGGGCCTACAATCTCGTATGTACAGGTTCAACATGATGTCAGTGCACTGGTTGTGTGGGCCAGGGGAGAGTCGAAAGTTTGAGTAGCATGGAGTTACTAAGTTTTGGCCACGTGAAAAGTTCGTCCGCAAAGAGTACTGTGTGGGAACTGATTCCGAGATTCTTACGGGCGACTAGGGCTGGCCGAGGAATCACTTGCATCAGTGCCTACAGGATCATTGACGTCCTCTGCAGGGACCTTATTATGTACAAAGGATGTGCTTCTCTTGTTTCAAGAGCACAAGCTGGTGAACAATGAGCTTCTCAAGGTGGCAATCGCAGTCTGACTAGGAAGTTGATACAACTCAGGCTGTTCATTCTTGGGCAGCCTCTCTATGCTTTGTAGCCACATCTTTCAGAGCACGAAATCGTCTTCACCAAGAATGTCCTCCTTAAGTCTTCTCTGTGGACTTCGGTCCTCCTGCCCTCACAACCATCTCCTTCAGTATCACTGGAAATTACATGCACATACCCTCCATGTCGGAGATTCAGTGGAGGGTTGTATTACATTCCAGCTATTGCAAAGCATCGTGAAAGACCGCCAGAGATGGGCCCTCTCTGGCTTGATTCTGGAGCACATCTGTTGCTGAGCTTGTTGGACAGTGGTTCGTGCAGTGGATCTCTTAAGAGGATCAAAGCAAGTGTTGTTCTTCTAAGGTCGAGTGTCTACTTGTAGGGAGAGGATAGTAGTGGAGCTCCCAAATACAGTATTATGATCACGTGGGTGAAGAAGCCGAAGGTTTTGTCAGCACGCTCATTTTGCTCTTCGTGAAAGACGCCTTGGGAGCACATGGCCTGCAGCTTATGCTGAGGGTATTGGCTAAAGTTGTAACATGTGATCTTTTCTTTCTTGGAACTACTTCTACATATGGGGCAACTGCAAGTTCCAGTAGTTCTTTCTTTTCGATTAGTATTTCTCACTTGAACTTGAATTGTTGTAGCACCTGTCCATTTTCCTACCGTAGTGTCCCTTCGCTTTTCCCTAGTTCTTTGTATGCCGAATCAGTGTTGCTGCGGAATACTAAGCCAATCTACAAGCAAGAAATCTGCAGTTTCGAATGGTATCCATCTTTAGAACGCCTTACGAGGCTTATCAGACAAGCATCAGACTATGTCGTCATGACTTTGCACAGGTTGTCTTGGAATTTGAAAACGAAAACTTTTGTGTTAACGACGCAGAAATGCATGGTTCTTTTGCTTATCTCAATGTCTATAAATACTCTTTGTATCATCAGCTTTGGAGAGGGCAGAGTCGTACGTGGGCGGAGAGGGATTTGAAACTGGAATCTTAGAAAGAGAATTTTCTGTCGCCTAAAAGAATGCACGGATGGTGTGTGATTCAAACGGATTGTCTCAGTATATGCCTTCTGTAGTTCATATACTAAATAGCAGGTTTTTCTGTCGGCAAGATTTGCCTATCTATCGTGTCAAAGTTAGAGGTGTCTCCGTAGTAACTTATGAATCAACACGCCGAAAAAGGATAAGGACATTTCACCGGGATAGCGAATGTACCAATATTGCACGTTCACTTCAAGAACCACCCACAGTGTGCCTTCACGGGTATGGCGCATTTTTTTTATCCTTCGCAGTGCAGGACATCATTACCTTATGACTTGCGATCTCACCATCCTCTACCCAGCCTTAGGCGACATGACGTTTGGTGAAGTCACTGCCTACAGTGACGAAGCTAGGGGTTTAGGGTTAGGGTTAGGGTAGTAAGCACTGTGGATACTATAGACAGAAACTCTTAAGCATATTTTGACCGTGCAGTTTATACTAAGCATACAAACTGCACGGAAAGTCTCTACTGCAGTCTGGCTCTAACAACGAACTTGTACCAACGCTTCACAAATTTTTAATCACACCAATCAAACGAAAATTATCTTTCTTTGTCAAGTAAGAATGGCTTCCACATCTGCCCTTCGTTAAGTTCACGTTGTTATTGTGTTAACAAAAAGTGGGAATTCAAATCCCCTACATTGCAAGACACACTGGTGTGCAGTACATGAAGATAGATAGACTGAAACACAACTAAAGTCCCTGTTAAGTCAAGCATCGAGATCGGGTACGTTTGCAGTATGTAACTAAAAAATGGAATCCCTTGTTTGCAAAGTGAGACTACGGTTATCTCTAAACTAAGCTCTAACCCAAGACTGTGGTGCAGAAAATTATGTAACGAGTCTTGAATCGCGAAAGTTTCTAACCAAATTAGAACTGAATCATCTATGCAACGATTGATGTTTTCATATTTACGTGATATGTTACTTCCAAACTTATCTTGGTTTATCTCCTTATTTTTAAGTACATTTCATATCTTTTTTTGACAATCCAAATCATGGTTATTTATATTAAATCTAAAGCATATTCAAAATAACTTCATAGTGAACAAATCAAATGCCTTATACTACTTACCTTTATAATAATTTAAATGCTCTTGTAACAAGAGAACCTGTCTAAATTGATATCATTGGTACCGGTTGTTTTTATCAGTTAATAGAGGTTATTAATTCAGCCAGGTCTGCAGTAACTGTGCTGCAGCCATTTTGGCCGTTGCCAGTGATATCAAAAGATTCATTTGTGAGGAGCAATGAAAAGTAGCTCAACAACCAGATTAACACATGCACACCAACCACAACAACTGCAACACACTCCATCACCATCACAACATGCCTTAGCGTGGTGTTCAACACACGACACTACATCCAACACATCCAAAAACCAACCACAGCAACTACAACACACTCCATCACCACCACAACACATCCAGAACATGTCGTAGCGTGGTGTTCAGCACACGACACTACACCCAACACACCCAAAAGATGTTGTAGCGTGATGTTCAACACACGACAATGATAGATGAGCTCCACAATATTCTATGTAGGTACAAAAGCAACAACCACAAAGTCACGCAGAAAGAACTTGCAGCATGGTTTGAGGAAGAACACAACACAAAGGTTGTCTAGTCATCCATTTTAGGTAGACTCAAGCGCTATGCTGAGTTGCTCCAAATGGCAGACAACGTCAACCTCAACTTGTAACACAAGCGCACATTAAAGTATTCTCAGATGGAGGAGGCTTTAGCAGAATGATTTCATGCAAATCAAGATCTCCTCAACATGAACGACAATTTGTTCAAAGAGAGCTCAAAAAAGTTTCTAGTCCGTATCTATCATGTACATGCTGCCTTTGAATTTCTTAACTGTTAGCTCGAATCGTTCGAGACACATCACAGGATCTGTTCATATCGCGGCTTTGAATAGAGCGGATCTGTGAACATGGAGTTGATTGAGGATGAAAGATCTTGGACAAGAAGGAGATTGGAAACATCTACAACATGGATGAGACAAGACTCTTCTACAAGAAACAAGTGTGTTTTGAGCTCATGTGCAATTGTTGTCTCAGAAAAACAGGGCTCTCAATTGTTCTAGAGTATAACCAAGGCTTCTGTTATCAGATCGATCACTCTCTTGTGACCAAGTAGCTGGAAGACCGGAAGCTTACGCTTGTTGTTTGGTGCAACGGCGATGGTTCTGACAAACTTCCGTTGTGGATCATTAGAAAATTCAAGAGTCCACGTTGCTTTGAGAACATGAATCTCAACAACTTGGGTTGTGTCTACTACAATAATGCGAAGGTTTGGATGACATAGATTGTTTTCCTTGAATGGCTCAAAGCATTTGATCTCCATATGGCTAACAAAAAAGTTCTTCTCATCAAGTACAATTGCAGTGCTCACATTCCTCTGATTGAGCTTCCTAATCACATCCACCTGCGGAACATGACAATCTTCTACTTACCACCAAACACCACGTCAAAGCTGCAGTCTTGTGATGCTAGAATCATCCGAAACTTGAAGTCCTACTATTGGCAGTCTTTTAACCATCTTTCTCTGGCAGCAAATAGAAGACAAGATGTTCGATTTCAACAAGTTGGACATTTTGCAAGCCATCAATTTCGCAGTTCCAACATGGAGTGATGAGTTCAAACCCACGACAATTGCCAACTTCTTTAGACACTACAGAATTCGGAATGTGGCCCATATACTAAGGGAAAATCAGCAACAGTTGATCACTCAAGAGAAGACCGTTGTTGAGGAAAATCTTGTTATTGAAGAGTACCTTGTGGATTAGCAGGTCATTAAAGATCTAGAGACACAAATTCGGTAATTCCATTACATCAATTCAATAGATCTTCATAATCTTTTCAATTTTTAGGATGAGATGGTGATCACATATCTACCGGACCTTGACGAGTTCATTTAAGATCACCTTCTCACATAGGTTGAGAATGCAATTGTGCACAAAGACACAGTGAGCTGCTTCCTCCGATTCCAGCCGCTGAGGCACATCGGATGATACAAGCGCTCAAAACCTTCTGGATGCAGTATGCAGATACAAAGGATAACATCATGAGAACCCTGTAGCATATGAGTATTAAGATTAAGGCTCACCAAAAGATACAGAAGGGGATTAAAAGCTACTTTGTCTGAGCTTAAATAGCTTAAATAGCAAGTAAGTATGATATATTAGTTTACAAAAGTTGTGGGACCGAATCAAATTAATCAAATAGCAGATACACATAGGTTTATTAATTCCAATACGTGACGTGGTTGGAATCAAAAATACTTGGCAGTTTAGAAAGATTATCAGATAAGGCAGTATCATTTTAGGTAGGTTTAACTATATATTCATTAGGAAGTTTTACAAATTCATTTTTCTTCATAGAAATTTTTCCTTCGTTTCAAAATGAATCAACATTTTCAGTTTTCTAAATGTCATGACATTATCTAGTTCATCATTTTCTCGTTCTTCAAATCATATACTCATGCTATATTTTCTTACTCCTCTATTCATCAAATAGAAAGATTTGTGAAGCAAGATAAAGGATTCATTGCTTTATCACATTCATGATTGTTGAGATTACAAATAAACTAATCTTACTTCTCTTAATGTTAATTCAATTCATATAATTGTGATCAAATTTGTTGATTACATAATAATTGTCTTGGCTCTCAACTTTTTCTTTCAGCTAGAGGTAAAAATAAGTTTATTTTGATTGTATACATGATAAGTATCTATTTTGTGCTCATTGGAAAGTAAATATTTATTTCTTGAAATTCATTTTAGCTTAAAAGTTATTGATCCATACAACTGGTTTTGAAAAACATACATCTATTCATCATTGTTATAAACATTGAAACAACTAAATAAACTTGTTGACATTGCTTGAAATGTCACAAATTGATCATATTTATTCTTTTCCTTTCAATTCTTTTAAAGTAATCAAAAAGTCAAAATATCAATTGATGCATGTATCCAACTATAAAAAACATGTGATGTAAATTATCCGCAAATTTTGCAATGTATCTTCATCAAACATCTTATTCAATTCAATGCTTTGAATATTGATAGCAAGATGTAGCTAAGCTACATTATGATATGATTATAAATTCAATTGTAATATGAAATATATTTCATTGTAATATATGACTTGTTCTCATGAACGTGACATACATCATCAACTTTGGGGTTTATGGCGTTGTCTTAACAACCAAATCATCTCATTTAGACAACTTGAAGTCCTAATAGTGGTGGCGGTGCCTTGTGCTTGCTTGTAGTATATATATTGAGTGTTAAAATATTATTTCTCATTCTCATCAACACCAATTGTATCATATTCTTGCTTTCATGAATCATGGTTTGTTCCTTGACATCTGAATCTACTTCAACCTTTGTTCCCGTTTCAATTTGAGGTATACACTCAATTTTATTTTTCTTTTTGTCCAAGAATTTTTTCTACGATAGTTTGACAAAATGCTTTCAAATCTTGTACTTCATCAATTTTAATTTACAAACTTCTTGATACATTTGATTTAAATTAAATCTTGTTGTAGAGAGTGCATGGACTTAAATTGTTTTTTGATTTCAATTTCAATAGAAATATTTTTTCTTGCAAAGAAAAAATTAAGCTAACATATGCATTTGTTTGAGAATGATAAAAACGCGAGCATCAATGTTTTTTGAGGAATTTTTGCTTATTGATGATGACAAATATTTTTAATAAATCAAATTTTGATTCTATATTTACTTAAAAATATTCATCCAATCCAAGATGAAATACTCAAGTTTTGATCAAGTCGTTTACAATAACATGTGTAGCACGTTGCAAAAACTTCAAAAAAAAACAACAACAAGAAAAGTTGACTTTAATATTCCCAATATCTTCACTTACGGCCATATCTCTGATCTTACAAGGTGCAAAAGAACCAACCATTGAATTATCATACAAGTTCAACAACACTCAATCAAAGTTTTCCAGATTTATGAATTAAATCTTTATGATCATACGCATGCCGTCATTGTGATATTCTACTAAAATAATTTAAATGAATTAGATTGAAACACTTCTATTTATATATATCATGAATTTAGACATTCGTATACAAAAACTCTTTATTACTTTTAGGTTTTAATGGTTTTATTGAAGATTTCATCAATAACTTTGAAAAAAGTAACTACAAAATATTAACAATAATGAAGATGTGTTTGTTGCAACAAAAATCAATTGCGATTTCAATTTATGTTGCAAAATTTTGACAATTTGCTTATGACATGAACTAGATTACAAAACACACATCAACATTGTTTTTTTGGAATACATGAGATTAGAAAATGAGATTTGATGTTGAATCTTATTGATTCAACTATGTAAATTGAGACAAAAACAGAAAAAATACGGTGCAACAATCTGCTCTTTAGAAGTATACAACAATATTAATCATTGTCAAAACCGTATCCACTTGATGTGGCAACATCTATGTGCGAAAATAATGCATCAATGCTTGAACCAATGCATATTGATGCTTCCAATATTCTAAATCTTTCTTATGAAAATGAATGTTGTCTTTAGAAAGAAAGTTTGTGCAAGTCTTGTGGTGAAAAAGGTCATAAAACCAATAAATCTAAATAAAACTTTGCACCAACATCAAAGCTTCAAAAACTTTTATTTATCTTGGAGATCAACTTAGAGAAAAAAGAGGCTAGATAATTGAAATACAATGATTTTCAACCATTGTTAATAGATGGATAGTAGCAATATGCAATTTACAAATCATATTCTACTAATTTTTTCATTGACTCTTTTATTGAAGTTTGAATCATATAGTGTGAAAACAAATACTTGTTGAAATTTGGAGTCTATCCATGTTTTTCTTAGAAATATTTGCACAAAAATACAGATTCCTATTAAATTATCAAAAATTCTTTGTTTCATGTAAATTTATTGATGATACATCTGATGACATGATCCAAAGAACCATATTATCAGATGTTGTGATAAAAAAATAATCACACAACTATAACTTTTCATGTTATTCAATCTTTGTCTAATTGATGGAGAGATCAAAACATTGTTTCCCGGAGGATCCGAGAATGTTACACGAATTTCCTGCCGCTTTCTCCTTTCGGCTCTGCTTCTTTTCTTTAATTAAATTTTGACAGTTAAGGCAAGCATGCCGCTCAGTATGATTCTTACCCATTGAAATTTATCTTGCATCTCTGCGAAAGTTCTTTGATATTGTCACTCTGACTCCAGCAGCGGCGCCAAAAACTTGTTGCTTATCTATGTAATAACAGATAAATATCAAAATTGAGCATAATAGTAAAGATCTGATCTCACAAAGACTGAAACAACATCAGAGATTTAATTTTTATCAAGAATTAACACTCTATTGACCAATTCAATTAGACACATGTCACTCCTAGAAGTATATGCAATTGCTAGGCCAAAGGCAACAAAAATGCAGGATGTAATCACATCCAAATCTTGAAAATCATCCAATAGACACCACAAAACTCATAAGCAATTATGCAATTGATATTCAAGGGAAATTTTTTTCAAGATTACACGCTCAGCCATCCGCACTAAGCATCCAATGTATAGATTTGATTAAATTCCGAGCTTCACTATGAATCACTCAGAACACCTGAATTGAACTCTCTACTTCAGGTGCTGTATCTTCGACAAACTAAAGCAACTTGTGCACTGTGATAAAACACACAACTCACAAACGTGCGAAAGAATGCAGACTAAAGATTATAAACTGATTCATGGAAAAGCCCACCGAAGGCAGAGCCTTGGATCTCTTTATTCACAACGAACACTTGTAAGCATCAGCCGCTAGCTGCGAGCCTCCATTAGGTGCGACTTCCGTAGATGCGGTAGTTGCCACACCCACAGAGCTCATGTTTACTCCTATCCTACTCAAAACTGTTGCAAGCTCTAAATTCTCCGTAGCCTACTCTAAATCGGAAATGAAAGAATTGACCATTCTACCTAATTGACAATGTCTTGCGGCTCCGTTGGCTCCCAATTCTTTCAATCAATGGAGCAGCAAATCCAATTTATTCACTTCGTTATCTAAATCTCCCAATTCACATCACCGCAAAGACATCGTTCTACTTTAGCATGCAAGCCAGCATCTGTTTATTGTTCGAGATGTTGGACAGTTGCCATTGTCTTCATCAATTTTGCTCAAGCCACAATCAACTGCTCCTTAACTGCCGACAATTGAGGTCACAACCTATTGCAATCTATGTCAAACTTGTTCCCACACTCTAACTCTGAAGTTTAGGCAACTTTGCAATCAGCTAATTTTGTTGTCCAGTGAGCCAATTTGGCAGCCTAAGCTTAATCCAGTGCCGGCATATTCTCTGTCAGCTCCTCCACGCGACGAGTTTCCCTCTCAAATTTGGATCAAGACAGTTCCAATCTGTTCCTAAGATTTATCGTCACCTTCAGCGCATTGCTAAAGTCAACCTGAAGATTCTTGCACTTTAGCTCCTTATGTGTACGAAGTCTCTTCTCAACGGCTAGCTTTCGTCAAAATTTTGCACACTTCAACTCCTTTGCTCGAAGTTGTCTTTCCCGCTACTGCAAAGTAACTATCATGGTTGCATATTCGGAAGTCAAGCTTGCAACTCGTTCTGCTACCTTAGCAATTGTTGCCACCTTCGCCTTAGTCCTTCTCCGCACTAATTCTACATAAGATCTTACTGTAGACTCTGGCTCCGAGTACTTTGCCATCTTTTCACCTATGTCCTTGATTAACGAAATTATTCAATCAGTCAAAAAAATCAGCTAAATTGAACTCTACCATTTTTGGCTCCTCGGTCAAAGTCCCTTCATTGCAGTCAAATTTGATTGTAACCGTAGACACTTGACACGAAGGCATCATCAATAACTCAGCAATAGTACTCTCCACTTCTACCATCACTTAATCTAAAAGTTCTTCATCCGAAATTGGCTCTGTCACCGACTCCTCTAACTCTAAACCTACGTCCAAAGTTGTCTTGCTCAAAGGCCAAAGATCTTCGCCCGAAGACACTAGCGATTGATACAAAAGCCGTAGGCGTTGACCCGGAGTGTCCGTTTTGGTCTCATCTTCTCTTTTTTCATCTTCAGCTTATGGGGCATCCATAGATACGTCTAAAGATCGTCACTCCGAAGGCCAAAGATCTTCTGCCAAGGGTCATTCGTCTTCCGAGTACTGCATCACACCTCAAAAGCATGCCCGAACCAGATCCATGCCCACGTATTCTCCACTTGTGGTACCCGGAACCGAACGATATCCAAAGGGACAAAACCGAAACCCGAAACGAACCCAGGTCGCCTCTGAATTGATACCCGACTGGACCCGAATGAACTCATCTCAATTGTCATTGTCAACTATGAGAAACCTCGAGAGTAATGGACAAAGAGAACAAGTGCGATTAGCACTGTGTCAAATCAAAAAATACTCCACGACCTTTGTACAGAGTAACCCTAATTTACATTCTTAAACGTAACACTATTTCTAAACCATATTAAGAAAAGTCCAACCCGAAACCGAACCGGACCTTTCTAGCTTGGTCCAAACCCGAACCATACCCATCGGTTCGGGCGGGTTTGGTTCGGGTTTCGGGTATGGGTACCCGATGCAGTACTCTGTTCGTCTTCCGTTCTTGCTTGCTGCGCTTCCACTTCGGCCCATTGTGCCGAAATCAGTTGATGTTGCGAAGTTGCTTCACTACATTTAGTACTGTCCACTTCTTCCTTCTGTCGACGTAGTGCCTTCACCTTACTTCGAGAATGCGTACTTGTTGTCCTCATCCATGTAGCAATTGGCCTCCTAGTCCGCAATCTAGTACGTTGACCAACAATCTTTGAAGCTAAAGGCATCTGCAATTTAGGCGCCTCTTTGTTGGTCATTCCTCAATGTCATTGTCTCACATGTCAACTTCGGCCAAAGACAGTGCAAATCATCATCGTTATTGACAACTTCGTTATCTCTTAGCACTCCTTTGTCATCTGATACCGCAATCTCCCTAGAGTGGAAATTTTTGCTTCTCTGTGTCGGTCAACAATGCCATACCTCGATAGAAGTTGATAAAAAAACATGTGACAAGTAATTCATCGATTCCAAACATATCTTTGACATTTCTATGGTTAGTACTCCACAAGATGCGAGCTCAATGAATCGGCTTCCCTGCCACTACGCGTTCCACAAATCCTACTTGCCATGTTGCCATGTACGTCGTTTGCAAAGTGCCACCCCCACATTACGTCTCAGCGGATCGCAGTAATCTGTCGTCGGCCATTCGTTTTTTGACAAACGAGGTGTCTTGAACAACTTCGTGAATGTTTTCTCCTCCAACTAGATTACCTTCACGGTCTGACTATCATAGGTGTAATCGCCCGCCTCACCTGTACACGGCTCCAAGACTTGAGCCTAGTGCTCAATTGTCCAACTTTCAAATTTGCCACAATTTTTGTTGCCTTCAGGCACGCGTCCCTCATGGCACTCCTTCACAATCGCCGCGAAATTCCAATTCCAACCCCACACCAAGAATTCAAACTTAGTGTCTATCAGCTCATCGCGATATGCTCTCAATTTGAACTTTGGTTACTTCAATGTTGTCAATCAAAGTCCCAAAGCTCGCTCCATTGTTGCACTCTCAATTTCTCACTCGCGATCCTCCCTGAACTCTCAATTCAAAAATGCACACTCACAAAATGTTGGTGCGGAACTTCTGTTTCTACTAATGTCTCTCGATGCCCTAACCGCATCGTGAACGTGTGCGAATTGTTGATACAAAGGCTGAAGTTTCCGTTTGACGCCACCTTTCACTAAGCTTAAGACCCTTCTGTTGTAAAGCGAATGTCAAATATACTACTTCGCCTTACCATACCAATCACTTCCTAGACTCATAACTTGATGACTCCTTATCGTTTCATTAGTTCTTTGACTCATTAGAACAAGCATGCTGAGATATATTCAACAAGATACTTCCTAAGTCAAGTTAATACTAAATAATGAAGTTATGAATCATCTACTCCAGGAGATCATAACTCATCCAATTCAACTTTATTGCCTATAGTAAAAACACTAACTCAAGCAGAGAGATGTCTAATTTGAATTCCATTGTTCTTAACTTAGCATGTACCACAAAATCCACTATTTAATCTACTTTTAAGTATTCTTATCCTAAAAGTTTAAATTTCTATTCCTCTACTCCTCAAACTTCATCTTTTCGAACAAAATTGAAAAACTAAGTTATCACAGTTAGTCATCCATGAAAGCTATTATATATTTTGTGAAAAAGACATAAATTTCAAATATACATAATTTATCTTGAATTGAACAAAATCACAATAAAAAATCAATATTTATT
This sequence comes from Marchantia polymorpha subsp. ruderalis, assembly GCA_037833965.1. Taxonomy (NCBI): domain Eukaryota; kingdom Viridiplantae; phylum Streptophyta; class Marchantiopsida; order Marchantiales; family Marchantiaceae; genus Marchantia; species Marchantia polymorpha. The sequence goes on from AP031351.1 coordinate 1,334,909, forward strand.
GACATATCAATTTTATCTAACAAAAATTAATCCTTGGGTAGCTTACAATCTATTACACATAAAAAATAAAATTTTTTCACTAAGATTTAACTTAGATGACTTTTTAGTAGTTTATCAATACAAAAAAAATTTCAACATGTTTGTGCTCCAACCTTCTTTTGAAAAAATCTTAAATTCTATTATTCAAACTGAATCATTCATCAATACTTTAAGTTGATAATATAACTCTCACCTTTAATAAGGAAAAAAAATTTCACAAAATCAAATTTCTAAAATTGCTTCAAAATTCTAGTTTCTATCTCTTTGTTTGAAAAATTATCATAATAAGATATAAAATTAATCATCTAATAACTTTAATTCAAATAAACTTTGATAGGTTTGATTAATTTTCCTTGTGTGAGAACATACAATTGGACTTTTTAAACATTCTAAAAGTTTTCTTGTTACTAAATTGAAGTGACAACATGTCATTTGAGAATTTAAAATTTCAAAATTTTTCTTTGCCACTTAATCAAGTTTAGACTTAGTCTAAGCAATGAAATTTCTATCATTTATTGTAATCAATCAAATTTTATAACATAATCAAATCAATCAAAATCAATACAAAGAAAAATTATTCTTTTTCTAAAATCTAGATTTGAATTAAAGACAAAAAACTACTACTCACTCATATTTTTAAAAAACATCATAATTGTTTCGTCAAGTAAAAACTTCTAAGCTAAACTAAATCATAACCAACTAAACTTAACCATGACTAAACAAATCATAGTCTATTCATATGTAAAATTATCAATCTTACAACTTGCGTATCAAACAATAAATTTTGATTTAAAATACCATGTCATGATTTTTTATTGTAGAAATGTACTCTCCATATTTCAATATCCAATGAACAACATCTTGAAAAAATTCTCTGATGTCTTTGTTCTTTGTTATCTTGATGACATTTTAATCTATTCAAAGATTGAAAAAAATCACAAGAGACACGTCAAATTGATGATGAAGAAATTGCGCAATGTCGGACTCTACATCAAGTTAGAAAAATGTGTGTTTCATCAACATCAAGTTAAATTTTTTGGTTATATCGCTTTATACAAAGAATACATTTATGCATCTTTAGAACATTTAGACGATTGTCAAATGATAATTTCCAACAAAAGTTTGGGATGTTTTGTGCTTTTTTTTATTTTGCAAATTTCTATTGAATCTGCATTGAGAACTATTTTTAAACTGCTTCTTCATTAATGTAATTCATTTGCAAAGACAAGCTTAAATGCAATATGAAAATAAAGAAAAAATTTGAAATCGTGAAGACAAAATACAACATTGTGCTTACTTTGATACATCTTGAATTCTAGAATTCATTTTACCTCAAAAATCATGTTTGTGATTTTTTCTTGTCTCATATTGTCTTGTAATGCGATGAAAACAAATGACTTGATCATGTCGCATTCTATATACAAAACTTCACAGTTGCAGATATCAACTATGATTCACAATAAGTAAGTTTTTACCATTGTTTTAGTAGCTCTAAATTTGATTACGGCTTACATTCATTACAAGAATATTTCATGTTTACAAAAGTGTTGAATTGATAATAAGCATGTTGAAGCACATCACTTTCATCCTTCAACTTTGTTATCACATATTGACTCGATACGCAACAAGTTCGTTTTATGAAGTCAAGCTAATTTTGCGTCAAAACAAAAAAATGCAACGTACAATCAAATTTTGTTAAAGCTTAAACAACTTTTGCTTGTAATCACAAGCACAAATGATATATACAATATTTTTCCAAGATATCTATCTACGTCTACGCTTTGATACTTTTTTCATTGTCAATCTCTTGTTTAGAGAGATATCCAGGCCATAAATTGTAAAACTACTGACTCTTAGATTATGCATTTTAAAACCTCATATCGATCTTACTTTTGTTCATGGATGCATGGATTACATGAAGATGAAACATCTTGAGGTGATATTGATCTAAGATTCCACTTCAAATATGAATTATTTTACTATCAATAGAACTATATATCTGAGAATCTATTCAAGTCTTGATATGATATTCCGTCAAGGTAACATTTTTGCTTTAACAAGACCATGATGCTAATATCAAATGATTTTTTGTAATCACAAATATGAAATTTTTTCAAAGAGTAGTTCACAATATGTGACATATTTTCAAGATTCTTGACATCGTCTAAAAGAAATATTATAAATAATCCAAATTCTAAAAAAAGTCATGCTAGTGCAATCATTTTCTTGACAATGTTTGAATTGAATCACAAACGGATGATTATTATTATAATTGTTTGAAAAGTTTAGTTGATACGACTTATAGTCTCATATCAAGAAGTTTCATCTTTTTAGATATGCTAGTGATGTGAAAGATTATAAGCTATGGGATCCAGTAACCTTGTAAAATGTGCTAATAGAGATGTTTATTCAAAGAGTCCAAATGATCGTCAAAAATTCAAAAGTTTTAAATATTTCTGTATTAATAAGAAAAAATCTCCACTCATTGATATTGTTGGCAAGTAGATTAATCATTATGTAATTATTGATTCACATAGGAAGAAAATCAAAAACAGATGAAGCAAGTTTTTGAAGAGCAAAATTTAGAGAGACTGGTTATTATTTGTGAGACTCAAGTATTTGCACTTGAAAATGAAGATCATATAGAATCATATATTTATTAATTTTTAAATATTATGATGTATACATAGAGGATGCTTGTGTGTTGATATTGGAAGAAGAAAAAGCTTTCTTGTAAAAAAAAGCTTAAACCTTTATCAATAAACTTGAACGATATGCTACAATGGAACATGAGATGTAATCGCTAGTGGATAACAATACTTGGAAGTTAATACAGCTTACAAAATTTTAAGCTTTGATTGAATGCAAGAAATATACAAATCAAAGTACAATCCATCTGATGAAAAAAATTAAAATCTTCAAAGCCATGTTGACGATTAGAAATTTCATGCAAAAGATAAATGTGAACAACAACAATTTATTTAAGTAAAGTATGCTACAATTTCACTCATATGTGCGCTTGTTACAATAGTTGGTCTTATTATGAATATCCTTATATTGATATTTTGTAAAATTTTAAAGAAGAAATCTACATGAGAAAACTTATTGTATTTGAAAAGAAATTTCAAAAGAAGTTGACATGTGGGTTGGTAAAACCATTATATTAATTGAAAATACCTTCTAAGCAATGTAATGCAAGGTCTTATGAATTCATGAAAGCACAAAATTTTTCATGAAATAGTTGAATAAAAACTCTTCAATATTAACATTATGGTACTCTATGTGAATGACATGCTCATTTTGGCCAAAAAAACTTAATCTCATGTCAACAATTGCAAGAATTAGCTAAAATTTGCATTTAAGATGAAGTGTTTGGGTAAATCAAAGAAGAAAATCGGATTCATATTCATATGAATCAGATTTGAAACTTCAAAATTTGACAAGATCAAACTTCGTCCAAAAAACTGTCATAGTTTATTCTTGAAAAAATATCAAATTTATCTGAATTTCTAAACTCGACTTCCATATGTTCACCTTGAGACTTCTTCAAAAAAACAGAAAAAAAATAGTTTGGATGTAAAATCACAATTTTTCAAAGCCACTGTCAAATGAAAGAAAACACACTAAGCTCTGATACCGCAAAACTGTTGATAAAGTTCAAAAAACCCAAGACTCGCACTGGTCGACAAACTTTCAAAAAAAGTGTCACAACCTATAAGTCACAAACACGGAACCAAAACCTTTCTTTGACATCAATTCTTAGTCAAAAACTCAAGAACTCACATGTAACAGCGACATGCAAGAGTAGAAACGCAAGTTCACACAAATGTATCGTGGTTCATCTTTCCGTGGGTTACGTCCACGGTTGAAAAACCCGCAATCTAATGAGTTCACTACAATATGTGAAAAGTATCTTACAGTATGGATACCTTGGTTTATTTAACACCCAATTCAAGCAATCGTACTAGCTAAAAATAACTAATATATGATATTACTCCTTAACCGGAGTTAACATCACCATAAATAAGCTAAGGAAAAGACATTTTGAGCTTTAACTTTGGTACATATGGAATTTAGATATCTAGAATTATGTTTGATTATGTACTTAACAAATGGGATTTTAAGCAAAAGACTATAATATTCATAGTATTGATCTAAACAATACACAAATATATGTGTGTTATGTGTTTTTGTAATAAGTTAATATAGACTTTTTTCTAATTTATTCTAAAAATATCTGAATTCTGTAATGCTAAATTTTGTGTGATTAGTGATATTAATTTATTTTTAATAATTAGAATTTTTCAAATTATCAATTTTCATTACTCAATTTTTATATCTATAGAATAACATTATTTTAATATATTTTAAATAATTATATATATGATAAAATGATTTTTTATTGAACTTCCAAAATATATATATATAGTGATAAAAAACTTTTTTTTAACAAATATTAAAATCGAACAGATGATATCAAACTTTTAAAATGCAATCAAAATCACTTTTTTATGCTATAAAAATGTGTATTTTCTATATTTTTTATAAATTAATTTATTAGAAATTTTTTATATTAAAAAATGTAGTCAGATATCTTCATTTGTGTATATTCACCTTTCCTTAGCTTTTTGAAAATACATTTGCGGTACAAATGATGTATATTATTATACATGTTTACCTTAATATGTAAGATTTTGTTGAATCATTTAAATTTCATTCTCACGATAAATTTAGAGAAATTTACAATACTTATATTTTCAAAATTTTGATTTGTTTATAGCATTTTTTCACTACAAATTTGCATTGTGTACTAAATATTAATCTATATAATATAATATCAATTTTCACTTGGTGGTCAATATTAGCAAAAATTATACAAATAGTTAAACTATTACAAGATCAACCTTCTTAAATTAAAACATGATGACATTCAGTACATTTTTTATTCAATAGTTTTGGAGAAAAGTTATGCAACTCCATGATAGCATCCAAGCTTCTGATTCCATGTTACTTGTGACTTGTTGAGTTTTATCGTATCATCTCGCCTTCTGTGTATACATATGTGAGTCCTATCTTCAAATGAGAAGGAAATGCAAACAATTTGATTTCCGGACTAAACGAGTATAAGGCTGAGCACACCTCCGAATATTTTGTTGTTGGGCAACGCAATTCATAGAACACATGTAAGAGCATGTGTTACTGAGCTAAAATATGCTCAGTAAATAGATCCAAGATCATGTATTGAATCTCCAAACAAATTGGATGGAAATCGAACCATCAACATTGATGGCTCGATCTCCAGTACATATCTCCCAACTGTTTGGAGAGATTACCAAAGAGTTTCACATGTCCACCGTACCTCTCTACTTTATTCGGATACATCTGAACCTGATTTGGATGTCGTACAAGTCACAATTTATCCAGGAATATCTACCAGACGTGCGGGTGGTAGAAGAAGAAGTTTTCAAATAAAAAATTGGAGCTGTATTTGACGCTGTTCTGAAATTTTTCTCTGATTTTATTTAAATTTTTATGCAGCAGAGTTAAACGCTATCACTTAACTCGAAATGCAAAAAAAAACCAACTGCTCAATAGTAGCTTAATAAAGTCGATAAATAGCTTTTGGAAATTCACAACGTATGCGGACGCATTCTAGATGAGATCAACGCTGAGATAATCATGATCATGATAGTACATAAACAGATAGTGACCGGTGCCTCACTTTGATCCGATATTTCACAATATGCAGACACACCGTTCCATAGAAGCTCTAATTAAAAAATCCGTATTCAAATGGAATGAAAATATTACATAATATCAGAATCTACGTTATGAAACATGTGATAATCCATTACGAAAGGAGTTGTAATCTTCAAAATCAACTCACTAAACATGTGGTGATTAGATATGAAGCAAAAGTCCAAATGTGATTTTTGTCTTTCGTTGTTTTGATGCTTGTACAATTCTGTTCGTGACTCCAAGTTCACGCTCTACGATACTGTTGGATGGAAGATATATACAATAAATTTTTATATATTTATTTTTATCAACTAAAGTGAGGTGACTTGCTAAGTTTCAAGAATGTTTACACCGCTATATATTTGGTTGCTTCGTATTTTGACATCCAACGTCCGTAGTGGTCCAATCTCTTAACGTTGTTTAGAGACAGGAATAGCCACATTTACCATAACCTTACCCTGCATTCTGACAGACAATTGCATCGATTCGTTGCTTTGATCGCAACGAACAGGAACTTCTACAAATGCAGACATCAAAGTGGAGACGCATGGAATGAAACGCGCGATGCAACCACTTGGACCCAAACAACGTGAGGAAAAATACCAAATCAGAGAGCTAATCTCTATCTTCATAAACCACTGTGTCCCGAGGGCGCCTCGGATGTCTGATACATGCAGATGAATACATGAGCTCTAGAGCACGTCTCAAATTGCAGTATCTGTTCTGTATCAATTTCTTTATTTTTTTTGGTTGTCTGTTTAAATATCATTATTCATGGCATATGACAGCTGTGAACATATATCATCATATGTCAATATTTTATCATGACCGTACGCGATAATATATCAGCCTTGTCTTCTATAAATAGATTATTTGATCTTGATAGTTATGATATAATACTTGATGTTTGACACATATCTATCGGGGACTAGCCTGTGGTCTACCGTTTTGTTTGTGCTTGATTAGGTAGTTCCATTATTTTTATATATCCATGTGATCCACTTCCTGTTAGCGGAGGCAGCAGAGGCTAAAGATTCCCAACTCTTAATGGAGAATACTCTTCTTGGCAAGCATGAAGAGAATGAGTTGTCCGAAAGATGCGGTGTTTCGTGAAGGGTTCATTATTGCTAATTGACATGGAGTGTGAATTTTTCAATCATCACACATGTCCTTCAACTTGTGATTACGTAAATTCCGATTTTCATTAACTGTATATGTGAACTCAATCAAGAGTGCTTTAAGCTTTGAACCTTAGTCTTCAATTCTTATCAAAATGGGTTGGACGACTCCACCGTAAGAGCTTTCGATGCCGCCACTACATGGCTCCGCTCATTTCAGTCGTTGCTGATAGTATCAACCTACCAGCAATGAAACGTTATACACCACTGCTTCTGCATAGAAACCTGGTCTAGTAAACAAGTTTCTGTTCAAGGCTCATGAGCGAGAAACTGTGCCCGACGTGTACGAGTCACATCCAAATGTGCTTGTTCAAAATTTCATGCCAATTTCGCTCCTTTCACACGAGCTATGGTCCACGCCGCCGTATGTATAACCATATTGCAAGTTAGACTGGAAAGAGAGTACGCCGAGAGTGAGGTGGTGAAATAAAAGACTTTTATAAGATAAAGTTTTATTCCCCCAATGCTTCATCTTTAACGGTACTCTAGAGCATGCATATTAATGGCATGGACCGTTGCAAGAGCAAATAGCCTGTTGCTATCTTCTTCTTCATGTCTTCACACCAAGCAAGACTCGAACAATGCTGTCATATTTGCAAGCAGCTGGTGAGAAGAATTTCCACTTCAACATTCAAAGTTGACTTCATCAAAAGATTTGCTTCCAGCTGCAAACGGAGCTGTACATTCAATTTAATGTATTCTCCATCGGGGCATAATCGTCCGTTGCTACGTCCAGAAAAAGAGGCTGATGTACCATAGAGAAATGAAGATGAGGGTTGGCTGCCAACAAGTCTTGGCTCCCACACACGGAACAAGTGGGCAAGGTACCATCGAACTCCCATATTTACACTCTGGAAAATACATCAGTTTTTGACTTCTAATTATTGTTCACTTTGTTTTGAACCTACATGTCCTAGATGTTAGTCTCTACCATTTTACAGAGTGGAATTATAATCTAAATCAAGAGGAATTTCATGAGGCTCCCGTATCAAAGTTCTATCGAGATCCATCTGCTGATTGACACAATAAGTGACGAGAACAACACGACATGAAAGTACTAGGAGAATGTTCAAAATGTACATTGACATTTATGAGAACCTCCAGCTGTTTTTCATTCAAATGCATTCTGCATTTGACCTCTACCTGGAGATAATGCTCAATTGAGTGCACAAATGCTGAAGTGTTGATCTATTCTCAAAAGTCTTGAATCAAATACATCAGTGAACAAGTTATTAATCTCCGACTAGGAAAGTGTTTAACTCTTCTTCCATTAACATGTGAGAGGATCTCGGAATAAATGTCCCCATCAATTTTGTCCTCAAACTACGTGATTTCAGAAATGTGCTTTCTACCATGTTGTCCACCTGGACAGACGCAGCGAACATTAATGAAGGTTATGTGATATCAGACACTCCTGTAAAATCACACCATGACACTCTACGATGTCTCACTCCACAGTGCAGAGCTCAGAAACGCAATCTATTTGACGACGGAGATTCAAGTCCGGTCTCCCTCTGAGCTGACAGACTTGGCCAGGACTGCAATTACGATGATCTCAGAACCACCAAAGCCAGTTTTGTTGCTCGAGTCTCGTTGTGTGGCGAGCGAGGTGACATCAAACGGGAAAGTGCGCCTCGGTTGGACTGTTCGCCAAGTCGCGAGCGAAGTTCGCGACTTGGCGGGAAAAGCTCCAAGTGGCGCGCGATTCAGAGGGTGAAGGCCGGAAAGTCAGTCGGAACCACGGTCTCTATTGGGCGCGCGTGTAAGGGAGCGCGCCGTCTTACTGCAGTCGCGGTCTCCGATCCACAGCACGGCGAGAGCTCGACGGACCGGGACAACCGCGTTGGCAGGTCGCGAGCTCGGGGAGGGATGGCAGACGGGCCAGACGCTTAATTAGTAGAGGAAATAGAACAGCCATTAAATCTCGACTCACAAAAAACTCTGTGGTGAAAAGCGAACCTGGTATCCACTGAACCGTCTTCTGCATCTGCATCTTCTGTATCTAATCCTTGCCATGCCTCGTCCACGTGTCATAAGCCTAAAGCTAGCCAAGCATTGATATCGACCACTTCCGACCTCAACCCTGTCGACCTTCGTCCACGTGGCCAGGTCTCTAACTACGTTCATTGTACAATTAACCATAGGCGCTCCTGCCTTATCTTCTGGTCCGTGCTCTCCAGCCTCAGAACCATCGTTCGCTTCCTTCGTCCATCTCTTTCTCCCGGTACCTGCCCCTGCCCGAGCTCCCGTCTTTTCCCCAACCCCAGCCGGTTACCACAGAGTTACTTAGAAAGGGCCACTTGGCACCACTGTCGCTAGCGCGGTAAACTCTCGGAGCTGGAACCCGCTCCCTCGATATAAGGACACGCTCGAGAACGACGAGGCGTATGCCAGGAGACCGAGACCGACTGTGGCCTTCAAACGAGCGGAGTCCCGATGTGGAGACCGGATAAAAGGGAGGCGAGGATATTGGCCGGAGGTAGAAGCAACTGGGGTGAGGTGAAAGTGACCGTCGGGTAGTGTGTGGTCGGGGCAGGCTGCTACTGGGTCCACCGGGCTCGGGGGCAGGAGATGGAGATGCTCCACAGGCTCCCACAAGCTGCAGCTCTTCTTCTTCTTCTTCTTCTCGTGCTGCCTCCATCATCAACGAACTTTCTCCCGCGGGCTTTGTGTTGATTAGCTCGGGCACAGCTCGAGCTCCATCGCTCTGTCGTCGCAGTTCCAGGAGAGCGGGTCTCGGTGCGGGTGATCGTCGTCGGCCACTTCGTAAGCGCTCTCTCCCCTTCCATGTCGCTCTGTTCGGTTGGTGTCGAATGTGCCCGCCGGGAGACTTCGAGGGCCGTCGAACTTTGCATGCGTCCTCTCCGCTCGCGTCCATTGCGGACATGGCCGCGCGCGCGCATGCCTGTCGTCGAGGCTCGTCAAATTCGAGTCGGTCGGTCGATGTTGGCGTCTCGGCATTGAATCCGCCTTTGAATTCTTTCGGGGCCAGTCGACGTCGTTTCGTTGAGGCATTTCGGCCTCTCTCAGTTGCGGACGATGTTGGCCCGTCTGACGATCGCTTCGTGGTTCTCACGTGCAATTTGGCTGAATTTCTCCAGGGGGAGAGCTGATTTCGGAGATTTGGTGATTTATTCCTCGTCTTTCGTCCGCACCGAACCATGGCTAACCCCGCCGCCACCATCACCAATGTCTGCGAGTTCGAGGAGGTCGCTAAGCAGAAATTGCCCAAGATGGTCTACGACTACTACGCTTCGGGTGCCGAGGACCAATGGACTTTGAAGGAGAACCGTCACGCCTTCGAGCGCATCAGGTCAGAATTCTCTTACTCTCCTCGCGCCCTTGATTTTAGTTATGCTCGGGCTCTCAGCTTGCGGTCTCTAGCAATCCCAATCATGAAATCCCAATTCCAAAGGCCCCGCCAGCCTGTCCAGCCTTCGTAGACCCGGCCTTGCAGCTACCAAGTTGTACTTAAATCCGAACGGACTTTCCTAGCTTGAGGGCTACAGTCGATATTCTGTTGCCTGCAGAACATTCTGTTGCAGCAACTGACGCGAGTAGGGTCTGTTAATTCTGTGTCGCCAGGTTCCGCCCTCGCATTCTGATCGACGTGACGAATGTGGACACATCGACCACCATCCTCGGACACAAGGTGTCGATGCCCATCATGGTCGCACCAACAGCCATGCAGAGAATGGCTCACCCCGAAGGTATGGAATTTGTGGAAGTCTAGTGAATTACGGTTCTCGAGCAGCGTGAGTTTGCGTCCGAAGGTTTCATTTTAGGCAGGTCTTGTTCTTACTCTGACGAGCTCGAGGTGATGTTGCCTTGCAGGTGAGCTCGCCACAGCCAGAGCCGTCGCGTCGCACGACACCATCATGGTGAGTGAATTGCAACCCGACTCCTTCCGGAGCTCCTTTCGATTGACAATTGTTGCTAGCAGTTGCCAGTAGACCGATTGGCCGTGTTCCATGCGGACGTCGAGTTTCGCGCACTTGATCATCGCCTGTGCTCGCCCACTCACTCACTGACCAGCGCCTGCTGCCTTGTGACGGCGCAGACCTTGTCGTCGTGGGCTACCAGCAGCGTGGAGGAGGTCGCCAGCACCGGACCGGGCATTCGATTCTTCCAGCTCTACGTGTACAAGGACCGCAATGTGGTGGCGCAGCTCGTCCGCCGGGCGGAAAAGGCCGGGTTCACGGCGATCGCACTCACGGTCGACACTCCGATTCTCGGTCGCCGTGAAGCGGACATCAAGAACAGGTTTTCGCTTCCGCCGCATCTGACGCTGAAGAACTTCGAGGGTCTGGACCTCGGACAGATGGAGAAAACCCAGGACTCCGGTCTTGCGTCCTACGTGGCCGGTCAGATCGACAAGTCGCTGAGCTGGAAGGACGTCAAGTGGCTGCAATCCATCACCAGCATGCCCATCCTCGTCAAGGGTGTGATCACCGCCGAGGACACCAAGCTGGCCATCCAATGCGGCTGCGCCGGGATCATCGTCTCGAACCACGGCGCCAGACAGCTCGACTACGTACCCGCCACCATCTCTGCTCTGGAGGAGGTCGTGAAGGCCGCCGCCGGCAAAGTGCCCGTGTTCTTGGACGGAGGTGTCCGCCGAGGCACGGACGCACTGAAGGCCCTTGCGCTGGGAGCGTCCGGAGTCTTCGTAAGTCTCTTTTCGTCGCTTCGGTCCGAGCAATTATTGTTTCAGTCAGTCAGGTAGTAATTATCTTGTTCTTGCGGGTTACCACGTTGAGAGTATTTTGCCCACTCTTTTAACGGCGTGATCCGTTCACGGTCGATTTGCAGGTCGGGAGACCCGTTCTGTGGGGGCTCGCCTCGGAGGGAGAGGCGGGAGTGAAGAAAGTTTTGCAGATGCTGAGGGAGGAATTCCAGCTGGCCATGGCCTTGGCCGGAGCGACGAAAGTGAGCGAAATCACGCGCTCTCACGTCCAGACCGAGCAGGAGAGGATGGCGCAATTGCCCAACACGATCACATACTCCAGGTTGTGATCCTCTCGACACGCACGGGACGAAACCAATCATCGGATTCGCACTTTTTCTCTTCTTAAGATTTGGCGATTTCTCTGGGCGCTTCCTCCTGTTTGAATTGTACAGAGGAAAGATGAAGTCTTGCTTGCGACGGATATGGACTAAGAGATATCACAGTGCTAGGCTCAGCCATGGCCGTCGCTCGCCGCATATGTAGTCGGGCATTTGAGGTCACTGGAAACGTGCATCTCATGGTGTTATTAGACGGCAACAGGCAAACGTAGTTGTGCAGTAAATAGCGGTGTCCATGAAGATCTTACGTTAGGCACTACAAGTTGTTGTCGTAACGCTGTTATTTACAGTAGATGCGGTAGTAGACGCCTAGACCGCTAGACATATCTTTCAAATGTACTTGTAGCATATACTGACCTTCAGGGATTTAATTCTACGACCCCTCCTGGCTAAGTGTTCCTTGAAACGACGACCACTCCCTTTCGCAAATTCAGCTGCCTTTCCTCGATTTTCTCCCAGCTCGGTTGCCGTGATTGCCATTGTCCGCGCCGAAAGTGGAATCTCATATCTGCATTGTCGTCCTGTTCTCTGACCTGACCTGACTTCTTATCCTCTGGCCTCTTTGCCTCTTGCCTCTCTCCATGGGCGTCACTGACCTGCAGGCTCGCGGTAATTTCCCGAAGAACTTCGCGGTGCTTTTGGTTCTTATCTGGGGAAAGGAATGGCTGTCAGCAGTCACTGCTTTTTGCCGTGTAGAGGCTGCGTAGGTATGATCAGCTACTCTGGCGATTCCTGACTGTCGCAGAAGCGGGTCAGGAATCTTATCCACCGGCACGCGCGCATGCACATGCACGCATCGCACTTTTCATCTGAAAGTTTTCTGTTCATATGCCGAGTCTATGAAAAATCTACCTCACAACAAGGATGGGAAGAAAGTTTTTCCATAACTTGGATATGTATATACATGACGAAGAATATGAGTCATATGAACGGTATAAAGTAAACAAATAAATAAATAAACAAATAAAAAAAATTCAAATCACAAAATACTGGAAAGAAGATAAAACAAAAAACTCTTTGAAAAGGAAACACGTGAGGAAAAGCATCTCAAGAAGAACGATCAGAACTGTAAGAAAACACTAAATATTTAACAGAATTGAAAGTATGGAAAATATTGAAGGATTGTACGCAGCAAATCTACGGTAAATACGTTCATAACACTAACATATGAGCGTTAAATTTTACCTACTTTCCCCTAAGTCCAAACTTGATGGAATGGTAAGTTTTACAGAAAAAGAATGTACGACGTTTGTGATAGTTTGCCTCAAATAATTTATAATAACATCATTACTCATTAGTCAGTCTTTTTCAACTTATTCTATTCAAAGTCAACATGCGATACTAAATATCAATTATCAAGTCTTTCACTATTTGAGATGATACACCAAAATAAACAAATTGTAAGCTCAAATAAACACATATATATCTAATGGATTACAAAATTGAAAGACTATAATAAGCATGGATTCAAAAGTTAATGTGATACATGAAATAATAAAGGTAGTTGGATGATTTTTATATGGACGCATTCCACTGATTGTGTTGATAAGTTTTGTATGATTTCATAATGAGAAGCGTTTATTGAGATGCTTTTCAAAATAAAAGTTTAACGAACATACTTTACTTTTTTCGTTACATAACCAATGGCATGTATTCGCAAATTCTTCAGTCATAAATATCATGAATCTGCTAAAGTAAATCAAAATACTTCAATAAATCTTGTGAAAATAAAATTACTCAGAATAAAATTATAAACCATAATGATAACTTCTCCACAGCTTTCAATTCGTATAATATATTTAGAAAACTAACAATTTTATAATATGAACAAGGTGTGTACAAATCAACGTCAAATTTTTGTTATATTCATCATTCATGGTTTCTATTAAACACTATATAATAAATAACAAATTTTTCTCAAAAAAAGGTAATGACATTTCATTGCATAAATGATTATAAACTGAAAAAAAAAGGTTAGTGTTTATTTTTACAATTCTTGAATAGCGTGCCATTTGACTCAGTCACCAAAACCTATTATCAAATGTGATCAATTATCGAATGGCAATCAAGTAGTCTCAAATATTGTTGATTAATCTCAGGATCGTGATGGATAAGACATCATTTATTTGTAAAATATTGGAAGATCAAGTCAGGATTACAATTGTGGCTTAGAATATCCAAGTTTTTGTCATGTTTTCAGAGATGTTTTTTGAAAATCTCTCCCATTGAATTGAAAACTAGTGCATACATTTTGCATAAGATCATATGTTTAATGATACATGTGTAGTGATGATACCTAGCGGTGCACATGAAACGATTGGACTAGCTTGTTCTTCCATGAAGGTAGAAGAGTACTTGTGCACATCATTTGAGTTTGATGTGGGATGTGCACAAACTTATGAAGGGTTTAATGATTAACATATAACATATTAAGGAGTTACACAATGAAGAGGATTTTATATTTGTATATAAGTTACTAGAAAATGAAATATACTGATTCACAATAATGGTTTAACTTGCAATAATCATCTAGCAATAATTCTGTTCCCCCCAAAATTAAGACATCCAACTTTTTAGTATTATTGATTGAGATGATCTACTTTGGCAGCCATTGATTGATTACCTGCAGCCATTGATGGCATTAACGCCCAATATAATTATTTATTATATTATATGGTGTATATATGGTAATATGGTATTTATTCCAACTTTACAAAAAATTATTACATAGTTGAACAATGCCCATATTCATTTGTTGAGATGAATCATGTACATGAAGTGTTGGAGCATTTACGTGTTGAAACAAACATACATTTGAGGTTGCAATATCAATGAAAAAATATATTTTTTATCAAATGTGTTTAGCTAAAAATTGCAATCAATCACACAAAAAAATTCACTGTGATTGTTATTTGCTCATTTTTTGCCGAAATGAAATTCATTTTGAATGTAATTAAATATTCTTTGTTGGAGCAACATGTGATATTCATAACAAAATCTCATACAACAAAAATAGCAAATAAATATGTTTTTGAAAATTTTTCACTTTAGATATATTCTGTAATAGCAAAATTTCTTATCATTTGTTTTGAAGGATGCAATTTTTTACTACAAAAAATTATGAATGGTTTGCTACTTGTATTTGATCCTGAAGTATAGTTTATTAATGATATATATTATATTAAAATTAGATGAATATAATTTCTATTAAATATATAATATTTCTGATATGTTTAGGATATAAAGTATGAATTAGTTTTTAACAAGATGAAGTAACTAGATCATATCATATAGCAATAAGTATGAATATTGATATATCCAAGATATAATTGATTCTTTTCATTAATATATTTTATGTTATTAATTTATGTGAAACGTGTATTTTTTGGAGTACCTGTATTTATATTTATTGCTATACATAAACATGGAGATTGAAAAAAAATTGATTGTAAGACTCAAAATACATATGACAAAATATAACTCGGTTTGATCATTTTGTTAAAAAAATTTACCATCAACATCCAAATTAGAAAAATAATAATAATTTTATTCAGAAGTTAAAAATGTTAATGAAGCATAGAGAATGAAAATAATTCTGCTGTATCCTATTTTTATAGAAGATTCATATTAATAAGGCAGCTCATGAGGAATTGGTTCAAATTAAAATTTCAAAAACCTTTTGCTGTGTATCAAATTAAAATTGATGATGATATGTATAAACTTGATATTTTTTGTATTTACAAACATGAAAAGTGATAGTGTTTGATAATTATTCAATAAACCTAGAAAAACATATATTTTAACAAGAATTGGTAGTGGTTGGTCATTAAAGTATATATTAAATTGAATAAAATATATCCGTGATAGAAATTTATCAAGATAGAGAATTTATCCGAGTTTTTTGAGTTGATGATTTTGTCTGAGAGATCATATAAAAAAAGCGTTGTCTTTTAAGAATGATGCTTTGTCAATTTGAAACACTACCTTGCTGTTTTGACTTGCTGTTTCAACGTTGTTGATTGATCAAGGTGTTTGAATTTTTGGAATAATTTGAGATTTTGTGTGATCTAGGTGTGATCAAGATCTTCATGAAGCGATTACAGGTGACTTGTTGATAATTGAGGTTGGAATTATTTTTCAAAATTTGTTTGTCACCACAGTTTGGGTAATCCCACGCGTGGATCCATTTTCATCGTGGAAACAATTCTCACGCAGTACCAGAAGGGGACGGAGGGAGGGAGGGAGGGATGGATCGATGGATCGAACGGCACAGCAGTAACGCATATTCCTAACGAACGACCGACTGACCGTCCAACGAACCGACCCGATTGCGCTGCCAAATCTAAACAAACCACGCGATGCCTGAGAACAGCGACGACAATTCCCGTGACATCTCAGGGAGCAGCCCAACGGCCAAAGCCCGACGACTCCCATTTCAGTTACGAGAGAAATCCCGAAAAAACGACATTCGTATTGGCCATAGATTCTCCGCAATGCTCCCCATAAAGGTCCGCGTCCCCGAACGAGGCCCCGACCTCGAGAGCTCTCAGGATTCGGTGCAATGCAGCGTCTCCAAGTGCGGCGCGATGGTGAACTCGGAGCAAGACGGGATGCCACCAAAGCGTGCGGGGGCCGGGATCGGGAGGCGATGGACGAAGCGAATGCTTTTTCTGTTGGCTCTCTCGCTTTGAAGTTCTCTGTGGAATAGGACGAGAACTACTTCCACAACTTTCGTTGCCCGTCGGGGGCGTTCGGGCTTATTATGCTCTCGGATTGCAGAGCGAGGGGCAAAGGTGACGGAACTCACTTCGTGGATCGGGTCTCGAGCTTGGAATGAACACTGCTGCACGTGACGCGTTCTGAAGCTCGATCGGGTGCAGATTATGCGCCGGGGGAGTCCGATGAAAATTACCATGAGTTGCAGAAAGAGCGACGGCCCTCGAGTGATTTAGATAGAGAGGAGATTTGGTGTCAGGAGCCGTGGGTTGTAGCATCAGCTTTGCATGGAGAATCTTATGAGTGAGCCTAAGTAGGGAATTTCAATCAAAAGCAAAGCCGTCATGAGAGACGTGAATCCCATCGGGCCGAGTGAGGAGCACGTCACTTAATTATCGTGGACTTGATCCATCCAGAGGGCGGGCTGCATGAGAAGGTGAGACGCCAATGATCGATTTCACGAGAGAATCAAGTGAAAGCTCCAGTACGATGTACGAAGAATGCTGTGAATTGACTTGCAATCCCTGGGACCTAAGATTCACTCAGGACCTGATCAGTGCTAGATTCAGACCTCCGTATGGCAACTTCACCGTCTACGATGGCGTACGACAGATTTTGGATGGTGGGATGAGTCCCAGCGACTTTCCGAGGATCAGAGTCATGAGGCATGAGGGCCAACTCTGGTGCCTTGATAACAGAAGGTTGTATGTCTTCAGACTCAGTAAAGTCCCGACCATAAAAGTGTCTGTCGTTGCCACTCGTTGTAGTTTGACCCGATCTCTGTCAGCGTTTCCTCCCAATGTCCTTGTGGAGATGTCGACCGCCGAGTTTTTCCCATTAGTGATCTGGGCACACAAGGTTCAAAGTACTCTGGCCTCTTTTACACGAATGATGAGGATATGGATTCCTGGTTACCACGTTGACTCGTCTCTTTTGAGCAGCAAACGTCTTGGCGAATGTGTCTTGTAACCCGTCTCTCTATATACTTGCGACACCTCGTCAGATTCTCAGTACTCCTCCTTCACAGGCTTTGCTTCCGAGTACATACCTGATGCAGGTACGTAGACGTCTCGTGATTCCTGCACACCTTCTGGTAGACTAGGTTAGTTGTGTGGGTCCTGGCCATCAAAGACGCGGTTGGATATTCAGACCAAGTCGCGTAAACAGAATAGCGAGAATCCCAAACCCATAAGCACCGAAACATAATTTCTGGGAATTCAGAAGAATTGACCTTGTTCTCATCAGGGCATGTCAATAAATATGTTCTCAGAGAAGCAACCAGTCGCAGTGTCAGGTTTCAGGGTTTCCCAACCCAGCTTGCTTTCATATAGTCATAATGGGATTGATATTTGCTTTCGAGTGTAATGAGTTTGGAGAATGAGTCCCTGAACATGCCATCCTTCCATTGCATCGAGCTCTAGCGATCATGGATCAACCTCTCTGATAAGTACTGCCCAAATAATTGAACAGTCTATCACCCATCCTAAGGCAATAGTCCACACCTGTAACTTTATTTGACCTCGTCCGAATCTCATCTCAATTTCATGCCACTGTAAGAAGTATGGTATCCTAGTCTACGAAGTTGCAAAGTAAATTCCCTGATGGATCCCGATTGACGGTACATAATGTACCACGTTGTACTTGGACGTCAACCAGGATATGCCCGGCCTTACGAGGGCGTGGGTGTTCATTGTGAGCTATGGATCACGTCGATGGAGTCTAGGAACTAAGTTCGTTAAGGCCAAGACGCAGTGGACTGAACGTGAGGATCTCCCAATTTACCCTCAAGCTTATTCGGATGGCGGCTCTCTTCAGTAGTTTTCTCTTCAGTGGAGAATCGAGGTCCGCGGTCGGAGGTGAAGCGTACTCGAGAATATAACGACTCGCACACGAAATCAGACTCTTGTCCTCCACTTGCCCTCGGGTCCTAAGCTCCACCAGAAGAGGCATGCGACATCTCTTCGTGTGGTTCCCTTCGAGGTGTGCCATTGGGCTCCTTATGATTCTTCGACACGTAAGCGAAGCTACTGAACATTCGTCTTGACGTTGAACTTGTGCGAAGACCGTCTTGTACTGAGAAGGTGGGAACGAGCTCACTAGGACAATGTATTATATTTATAGAGGGTATAATCGACAGCTGATGGGGTCTTCCCATCGGATTTGCTATATTACTTAGTGCCCCACTGTGTTTCTCTTTCCTCTGTGCAGCAAAAAATCATTCGATTGAACCCCTACAGGGTTCTCGTTCTTCGGGCTTTGGCCACAAAATCTGAGGTTGTTAATGAGATACACCTTGGATAACAACGACGACTACGGCTAGGCGTTCAGAACTGGATTTTCATTGCAACCCTTCTCTCCTGATGATAAAGTCAACGGCTTCTTCAACATCTTCCACTACTTTACCAGCCTCGTACAGCCTACTGATGGACTGTCCTCGATAGCATCCCGTACGAGTTAGAATGGGAAACCATGGCGGCCCTGCAATCCTCGCACCTAAAATGTCTGTAGATGGGTTATCACCGATCATGTAGATGGACTCGAAAGGAGGATGCATCGGTTCTCGTGTCTTGGGAGCACCCACCAGCGCTCCAGATATGATCTGTGTTGACAGATCATGCAAGACGTGCTCCGCATGTTTGTACACTGTCAGCTGGGGTTTCCCATATGATACGTACTGAAGAGGAGCGCTTGGCAGTCGGTTGTAGATGCTTTCCAACGCTATTCGGAATGCTCCCATCCCGAGACGAGGTACCGGAAAAGTGGACTGGTAATCGTAATCGTCTGCAGCGAAGAATATGGGTGGTTGTGGTCGACCGGGCACCGCTTCTGTCCCAGGTTTGCCATCCGATCTCAAGATATCACAAATCACCTGAAAATACGAAGAAAGCAAACTGTCCGAATCTCATCACTGAAAAAGTTTGCGACTGAGAGCTCCATACTTTCCATCCAAAGCCGGGAAGAGAAATCATCGACTGGTAAGTATGTGATCGTATTCGAACCCAGAAATTAATACTGACCCACGGCCAAAGGATTATAATACTGTAGCTGAAAGAATGATGGATTGGGGATAAGTTGAACTGAACCTACCATGAACAGAATGATTCACAAATTGTTCTACGAGAGTGGAGAATGGAAGAAACCTGCAAATCTCGACTCCAGTCGACGGGGTCACTGACAACGAATACTCCTGCCAGCTTTGACAGGTGATCGGCCGCTGGAGTTGCGTCATCTTCCTTCAATGGCTGATTCCAAGGCTTGAAGCGACCCAGCCCGTCGATGTTCTCGAATTCCTTCACGAACGAGTCCATATGGACTACATGGCTAGATGCAAACCAGAGCTACGGATGAGTTACAATGACCAGAAAGCCCAGTCGGCTTCCCCGAGATCAACCTCATGAACAATTTTCTGCATGGACTCACATCCATTACACCAAATTCAAAACTTCGAGACCAGAGCTACGATTTAGAAAACTCACTCGAAACCGTAACTCCTCAATACTGCATCAGGTTCGCCCTTACCGACGGCCAGCACACGCTGGTTCCTGAAACTGCAGAGACCAACACCAATGTCAGAGAGTGAACGCTTGCACAAACACATACGAGAATGGACAGACCGGGAACAATGAGAAGGGACAAAGATCAACAATTAACAACATTGGTGGGCTCTTACAGATCAGCGAGCTTTCGAAATGGAGTGTGCCCGAGTATGACCTGCCCCACCAATCACTGCAACGGTAAGCTGGTCTGGAAGACTTCGAGATATCTCTTCCGGTGGGCTTATCAGAACATTCAATCGAGGCTTTAATTCGACTAGCAGCCCAAACACATCAAAAGACAGGAACAAATCTGATCAATGATGAGTACTACGAAAGACTTCGTAGAGCTTGGCCAGATCAGAGAAGATTCTATAACAAGCAGGAGGGTCATTCCCCGTTACCGTTTACCAAACGATCGGGTGCAACCTTCGTCACTCAATCGACCACATCTCTGATAGCACAGAAGGAAAGAGTTCGAGTGTTCGATGCTATGAGGGGAGCAGACGCTCGCTATGATTCATAATCCGGTGATCAAGTTGCGCACAGATTGCCAACAGAACGATCCACGACAAATCCCCCTCTCACCTGTTACCTGATCTGGTAAAACAGGTACATGCAGCTGTTTGCTCAGCTCCAATGCCCTAGCAGCCTCCGTGGTGCCTCCCCCTACCATCAAAAGAATTGCACGCAGTCCAGAATGGTAAATGGTTTCAGCAACTGAAAGAGCTGAAGCTGATTGCTAAGTCGGCCAATGAGTGCACTTGTATCTAGGCCTAGAAAGCAAAAATGTCGATTCAATTCAGTTCTGCACAAGAAACATTGACCAATGACCTCAGACTGGCGACGTACCATTGGTGAGGAATATGTACGGGATCCTTAGTTGAGCTGCATGAGAAGAGAAGGAAGAACCACGTCAATTCAGTTACTAGACGCCCGTAATTGATTCGATTCGAAATGAAGAAAGTGGGACTGCAGGAGTTTATCGTGATCAACGACATTTGCCAATCTAGGGATTTTCTCTGTCTCTGCTGTTTTTTGATTACAAGCATCCGTACCGGGGAGTGTGGGGTCGTCGTAGAGCAGCCGAAGAGCTGCAGGAGCACCTGGTATCGGTGTCCCACCACGCAAGAGCACGCCATCGATGTCGAAGGCGATTGCAAAGCTGAGGCAGACCACCCTCTCTTTCAGTCAGTCAGTCAGCAGGTCTACAACTCTCTCAACTCCGTGATGCTCTTCAGGAATATCAAAGTGCGCAAATATTTCTTTGCCATACACTCACTGCGTTACGAATCTCACATGCAAGACGGACTCCGACCTTGAACCACCAGGTGCTCGCCTGGAGGTGAAATTCCGGCAGAAACGACCTCCGTGACCTCGCAACAAAACATCCACTCCCAGCCACATCTTGGACAGATCTCTGCGGCGAAGCACCGCTGAAGCCATGCTGCACTCCGAGCTGCTTCCGCCCTCGATGAATGCTTCCAAATAAAAAATTAATCGATCTCTCCACCTCGTCGTCTCCTACAATTTAGTTACAAAAATCATGCACAAAATGAGTTATTGCTTCACCTTCCATAACTAAAAGACTGCTGTGAACAACCCCGACAGAGGATGCAATTAAATAGATTGTTCGTGCTCTTGAAGGATATGCAGCTTGCCTTGTCAAGCTAACGAACTGCTGTTGTCAGAGTGCGGACACAGCGTTTAGCAAGAGTCCTGGCACTGTGAGTGGTCTTTTATTTCCCAGGAAGAAAAGTGGATTCATGGTTTTGCCACCTTGCCCTGCAAGACACCATACCTGATCCAGACCCAAACCCCTGCAGCTACAAAGCAATGCTCATCGGGTTACGTTGGTGGCAGAGAGAGGACCTCAGCTGCCATTTGCAGTGTGACAGTGAACAATGTAAGGCTCCCTTGGGTGCGAAACGATGTGTTCGAACATCACCACTGGACCAGGACGGTCGGTTTGGGAGTGGCATACGGTGAGTACTCTCGCAAGTAACTTTGCAGTGGCATTGGATGAAGTGAAATTGTAAGTCGCGTGATCTTCACCGAAGTTCCTTATTTCTTGAGAGGGACCGAACCTTTCAAAACGGAAGGATTTGATGTTGAATTCAGTCCGCACAATTCATTCTTCAAACACAGGAGTACAAAACTCAAAATGTATTCTTCACACAGTTTGCTAGTCTGAATACCTTTGCCTCCAGCGCGAAGCCATGCTATGTATTCATGATCGACTTTCGGTTTCTATTGAAACCAGATGCCTTCGACTTTCAAATGATCAGATGGTACAGCATAATGTAAGTTCTCGACAGTCTGCTCCAATATGATAAAACTTTCGACTATGTCTAAGTCCTCTTCTTCGATTGAAATTCGCTCTCCGTAACTTCGCTACGTTCATAGAGAGAGTTTCTGTTCTACTAACCAATTCCTATCATTGATTAAATAACTGGGGAGTGATCGTTGAGCGAGCCCTCCAACCCTGCTGTTTGAGGCCTCCCTCTAGAAGAACACCTTCCTCCTCCGTTTCCTTATATCGAAACTCAGGGTTACTTTAGGTTGTGTTGCCTTGTGTCTTTGGCATATAGATATCCTGAAATCAGCCCCTTGGGCGCGGGTAAATCAAGAGGCCACAGAAACTTCTGTTTTCCTCTGTCCAAAGACGTTCGCGAACAATTTATCTGTCATGGGAGGAAGTAGCATCGGCGACGGGGCCATGAAATTAAGCAAGGGCTCATGGACATTGTACCTGTCAAAGACAAACACGGATCAATTCACTTCATTTGTTTTCTTTGAAAAAGAAGCATCAGTCCTTCACATCCCTCTAGTTCGCTTGTAACAAGGTACAGTCCTCTAGTTCGCTTATATCAAGGTAGAGATTTTCAAGGAAGATATCGACGAACCGAATTTTCCGGCCTTTCGACGCTCGCCGATCGACAACTTTTCGATTCTTCGTTCGTCTCTTCAAGGCGATTAGATCTCTACCAGCTGAGGAGAAGTCCAGAAAATGTTTACCCACATTCAGAACCGCATGATGGCGAAGAGCTTCCAAGTTTTGAGATATCTTCTACTCTGTGTAAGTGAAACAAATGGTGTACGAAGGAGAGAGTTCAACATATGGATCAAAACATACAGAGATCACACGTATGTTCATAGCGAAACGTTAAGCTGCGTACAAAGAGTACATCCATCACTTGTACCTAATGAAGAATGTAGCTTACCTTGGCCCATTGGATCTGAAGATTCTAGAAATTCATGGAGTAGGTTCTGGTAGAATTCCGAATCGTCAAAAGTCTCCTGGTTCATTTCCTCTTCCTTCACCTATTTTTTTGGTGGTCAGACGGAGAAAACAGTAAAAAACAATACATGCATAATGATCGCCGATACAGCTGCTGGTATTTAGAATTTCGGTACTCAAAACACTTCCCAAAACTAGGTTGAAAGATAAAGCCTAAATGTACGAAGCCTATGACAATTTGATGACACACCTCTTCAACTGCATTATCCGTGGCTGCTTTGTGATCTTCAGTGTCTGCACACTACACGACGAGTCCTAAAGTTAGAACAAAAGGTACTTCTTGTTGAATCGATAAGCGTCGACGCAAAGTTCATAGCACAGACAAAAGAAATCAGGGGTTTGCGAAGAAGACTCAACCAGATAATACAGTGATTTTATTATAGATGAACACGTAAGAGCAAAAAACACTTCCTACGCGTGAAAGATTATGCCTGCTGTAGAAAATTTAAATTACAGAGTACATGATACCATAAGCGGCCACTCCCTACTATTGCATACGAAACATTGACGCCACTTTCAACTGCTATCACGGCAACTAAAATTGTAAATACCACCAACTCAGCGAGATGAAACACAGTACGCGAGACCTGGTTGACTATATACGAGGAAGCAGATATTGTTAGAAGACACGAGTACCTCTCCAAGAACACGTAGAGACGAGCGTTTCAATCTCATTCCATCAAGTAAACGAGATGTATCCCTCATCGCGGTTGAAATCTGTTGCGAGATACTCTGTTCCACGGGAGCGCAACAATCAGAGTGAGATGCAATTTTCTCATAACGTCGTAATCGCAGACCTCAAAGTAATTAATCAGTTTTAAAGGGTCTAGATCCCCAGTGCACAACCAGTGTTACCTGGTTAAAGGCCCGAAGTTTCCCTTTGGAAACAACTCCAGTGGTTAGTTGGACCTTACGTTGCCATCTATCCAGGGCGTTATCCCGGAATGGAGCAATTCTGCACAAAAAGCATTTGATGTCAAATTAGCTTGTTGTGTGGATTTAACAATGGGTGGCGACTGAGCTAGGAGACTGAAGCACATGAATATGAAGGACTCACTGCAAGCTCCATTTACCATGAATATTTAGGAAAGAATTATCACCTGGAGTATACTGTGTCCACATTCTCCCAGTCATCATGTGCTCCACCCGAGCCATTGCCTTCCTCCGGATCCCTTCTTGCATTCCTCTTTCCGTTACCTGTACCGAGACTTCGTCCATGAGCTCTTATCCAAATCTCTCTATTATACACATTATAATGTAAGGACGAAAGTGCAACGACGAATAAGGAAGAACTACTTGAACGACGTACCATTCGCTGTGCTTGAGTACATTTCTTCGATCCCACTATTACTCTCTATCATAGCCTGCTCAGAGATATATTACGTGATCAGGCTTCCATGTCAATCTGGTTCTCCGGAAAAAACTAGAAATACAACCCTAAACAGCTCCACTCTTGACAGTCTTCAGTGGAAAAACTTGTCACAAGTCACAGTTTATAGTACTCACCAAGTCAGATAGAAAGAGAAAAACAGTAAATAAACGTACCAAAAGAGAGAAAACTGAAATCAAAACTGTTGTACTTAATCGGTTTCTTCCTGTCCAATTCCCTAGATCCGTATCTCGGCCAACAGTTACTGACAGACTGGGAAGAATAAGATGTAACATGGAATGAGGAGGGAAGCAAAGAAAGAGAGGATTGTAAAGTACAGGTGTAAGTTTCGATGACCACATACCGTTTCCAGGTCAACGAGGCAATTCAAGGTGAGAGCAGCTGAGCTAGCCAGCCTGGAGTACGCCTCCCTAACATCTTTGTTCTCGCTCAGCGCAACTTTAGCTTGCTTCTGCCAGACGGAAAACACCCGCTCAGCAAGGGGCCACTTGCATTCATAAATTTTGAAATCCGGAAAGACCGAACTGAAATCTCGCACACATACTTCATACATACAGACGGTGAAGCCGTGTAGAACTAACTAAAAATGTAGAAATATGTGTTGATGTTGGATATTGCTTTCCCTCAACCACGTCTGCATAGGAACTGACATCGAATAAAACCAAAAAATGACGGAAACTTCGCATACCTTTGGAAGTCTGTTAGCACCAGACAAGGATTTTTGAAGAGATATTCGAATTTCCAAAGCTCTATCCCATAGAGCCTGCAACAAAAACAAGAAGCTGTTATCGAGAAAAATACTATATAACAGGGATACTAGTTTCAATATTGTACAGGAAATACTGCCCGGAACTATGTGTGTAGCCTAACAGACATGGTTACAACTAGTTGAAGAATACTACTGGGTGAGTAGATCAAACCCACGAGCTACCAGACGGAAACGCCAGTCGGAATGCGCAAATCCGCTGATTTGAAAATTAACAGCAATTAAAAATCTAGATAAAACTTTCACAAACTGGCAATTTCCATAATAATGTCATCGCACCTTTTGGTTTTGTACGGCCTGTCCTTTTCTATAGTTATCGCCTTCTTCGCCCTTTAGAGTCTCTCGTACCTCTCTGTTCAACACAAGCAACTGATACATTCAGAAAAAAGAGAGACAGAGTCCAGCTTTTAGTGCTGAAGCAACAAACTCGAGTGAATATCGAGTAAATCTGAAGGTCTAAGGTCGTTGGATTGAATTTCCAAAACTCATGAGTCCTGGAAAGATAAAATCCATTATCGAGCTGTTAAGTGAATAGGGCACCTTACACTTCTTGTTCGCGAAGCTTTTCGTACTCCCGACTCAAGGCGTCCAATTCATCATCTTGCCCTGAGTTTAATTGCCATTTTTTCTACAGACACCGGAACTCCAATTTAGCGAGACTGATCAATTTTTCCAACAGAAGCGGAAGATTTTTTATAAACAGTAGTGTCGGAACAGAAGGGCATACCAGAGCATCATCCTCTTCGTCCGAGCTACCCTCGGTGTAAAGAGCATCCAACTTATCGTCCAGTCTCTTTCTCCCCAAATTTTCAAGATCGTCATCTTCATCATCATCACTTTCGCCTGCTCCAATTGCAGCTTTCCGACTGCTTCGCTTTCCAGCATAATCAGCCCCAAGGGAAATGTCCGGACGCATCCGCAAGCGTCCGGAATCATCCATATCCTGCTCATCTTCACTATGACTAATCAACTGGTCGTCCGAATCGAGCTCCTCCTCATCCTCACTGTCCTCATCTTCCATCATTGAATCGCTCAAATCTCCACTCAGTGCAATCGGACCCGGACCCTTCTTCGTCCGAGACTTACCCATTGCAACAAGATTTGTGAAATTACTTGACACGCGAATTCACAAATCCTCCGCCTCCCTCCCTGTCAATTTCCTCCACAGATTCCACACGTCCACTGTTGCTCACCGAGTCCAATTTCCAACAGCTCAAAACCCAAAACCCAAAACCTCTGTGCACTTGTGACAATGTCTGTCACAGTTCATCGTTCGTTCCTTCCCTCGTTTAGGGTTCAGGCCATAGCTCTCCTCATTTTTCCTTCCACTCTGCAATGAGAAGCTGAAGTACATGTTTTGTCGTAAACGACCCTCCCCTGAGACAAGTAAGATTTCATACTCCCAAACCTCCACTGTCCCTGTTCATGGACTCCAGCCTACCATTGTTTTAACCCACTGCTCAGTGAGTTCAGCAAAACGAGACAGTCTAAAATCTCTCATTGTTTTTTCACAACTTGTCGATATACAGTACTGTCAGATTTAGCTAGAAGTACAACAATCATTGATCCAATTAATCAAAACCTTACAATGCTTCATTATAGATTTATCATTTTTTTCAACAACATTTTTCTTCTCATATCGCCATGTCTCCTTGCTTATTTCCCCGTTTATCTTCTTTATTATGTGAAGGTAGTAAATACACGCAAAACAGAAACAGCTTCATTATAGATTTATCATTTTTTTTCAACAACATTTTTCTTCTCATATCGCCATGTCTCCTTGCTTATTTCCCCGTTTATCTTCATTATTATGTGAAGGTAGTAAATACACGCAAAACAGATACCGCTAGATGTTGTTATAGAGTAGTCAGATAATTTGGGTAAATATTGATATCCAATTGATAGAAGTAAGGTAATAAGAGAGTTTGAGCTATATGAGACATAAGAACTTGGTATGGAAACATCATGCAAGTTCATGATTAATAACTCTACGCAGTTCTAATCACTTTTCCTTTGCAAACTACTTAAAGTTGTACGATTGTAATATTTTAGTAACTTCTGATATTTTTATAATAAGAGTTTTCTATTTGTATATTTTGTTTTTATACAACGTGGTAATCTTAAAAACCTAAGGTGGAGCCAAATGCAACAATAATGTTAGCTATGGTGTTCTTTAATATTTTTTGTGATTGAATGCATATGAATCAATCATTATGAAATAATATTGTCTTTCAGCAAAAATAATAGAAATTCAAGTTTTATTATCATACTTTCGTTGGTTCTATATATATATATATATGTAATATTCTTAATTTAAAAATTCCATTGAAATATACATAAATGAGATATAGACTTCTAAAAAACTGAAACACTAGAAAATAAGAGAAAACCTAATTCAAAGATATTACACAACCTCTGCAAATATGTTATTCTTCTCTCTCTCTATACATATGTATATGTATTCATATATTCCAACTGATATAGAGGAAAAGTCTCATATCCACTATACAGCGCACACTCAATGGATCAATGACACAATAGATGTACGTAATAACACGATTGATTGTTTATGTATACGTTTTCAATAAACAGAAAAATTCCTACAAATCAAATAAAGTACACGGATTGATAAAATGACAATATGTGATAATTTCAAATTAATAAATATTACTTTCATATTAGAAAGTATATTTTTTATTTTTAAGTAATTAAATATAGTTAAAATAATTCACAAATAATGAACATCTTTGAGATTTTAATCAACATTTTACATCTAATAATAAATGATGATAGACAATATAAAATAGTGTTGTCCATTGGGTTGAGTGTTGAAATTTATTTTCAAGATACATATATCTTAAATAAACATATTAAAAATGGACATGCAGAATTTCTTGTTGTTATATTAGATAATTTTTTACTTGCAAATAACGCTAGTTAGTGTTATATGTACATTATAAAAGATATATTAAAAAAATATGTATACATTAACATAGAAAATAATATTCATGTGACATTGTGTGAAAGTTTACTGCACACTAATTTGGACATAAATTTCCGAATTAATGTTACATATTGTGTTATAATATGAAATTGACATGGTTTCATCATTCACTAATAGGAGTGTGTAATTTTTTGACAACTACAATATTAAGTTTTCAACTTTTACATTTAGGACTACATCGGTCTTCGTGTTTAATTCATACCTCTTTCCCTGCACCGTTATGTAATCCTACAACACTTAGCTCATGGCAACAAACAATATTTGACTCAATGTCTATTTCTTGTGTACATCTACAATCCACATTACATGATTTAGGCAATACTAGAAATACACAATTTAAATATGTATTTTTGTGTTATGTAATGAAATCAAATAATATGATGATGTTTTGAATTGACTAGAACTTGTAAGTTATATGTAACATAGTTGTGATAAATTCAAACAATAGATATCATTGTAGAAGTGCATATTCGTGAAAATTTCAATTATATGTGAGACGGTTTTGTACAAATCCATACATCATTATGTTGAAATGAATGTTATAGAATCCTCCGATGGATATAATATGAATTGCATATATAAGTTTGCAATGTTGTTGTCAGGCCAATATTTGCGTGAAAATCCTAATTAAATAATGAAGATAAAAGAGCATATCATTTTTTAAAAAATTATTAAAATAAAGGATGAATGTTTAGAATAAACCGTAGTATTTTTTGTTGATAAACCTATTAATTTTGTACGATTTTTCAATTCAAACCAAAGTTGGATCACATTTGATAGGAGTTAATGGGATTTTTTCATACCATCGGCAAAATCATGGTGCATAAAATGTGGATAGTAAATTTGAGATAAAGACATATATCTCTGCCAAGTTTGTGTGCTTAGAACTAAATATTGATAGAGGAGATGATGTCTTACGAGTTGGAAAGTATTGCAAACTTTGCTATACTCCCCTTTTTAAAATTGTGAATTGGTTAGTCAATTGCTTTAAATGTATCAAAAGTCTTTGTTTTATAACAAATAATATTCAAGCTACCGAGAGATGTTTTTTCATGAAGTCAAAACATGAATTACTACATTTTTCGTCAGTACTCAACCAACGAACTAATATTATGAACATAATACACATGATGATGGTTTATTAATCTTGGTGTATCCAACCACTACTGAGTCTCCATCGCATTTTTCTTAAACCAATGTGAATGTTGTAGATCTTGGTTCTATCATGCACCACAGCTTACTGACTCTTATCAACTAAATTATCTACATGAATGCACTTTTGAGTTGACTTGATCCATCTGAGTATCTTTATTATTCACATTGTACTACGTTAGAGATAGCGTTCTCTACCTAAACCATGCACATCAAACTAATCTATGAGGGTTACTCGTGATTTTAGAAGAGATGGTGTGTTGTACATATTGACACCCAGACCCTTCTTACATCTTTGCTTTCATAAGACAACATGATGGATATTCCCATCTCATTGCTATATTACTCGGTTTTCCGTTGACAATGATCAATAATGTAGTACGCCAAAAAGTTCAACCCCAAGTGTTGAGGGTGACCGGGTGCTAGCGGTTGACGCCTACAGTACATGTACTTCCCGCCATTTTCAGAACTCTGCTTTCGATCGAATTATAGGAGACGAGGGCGGACTACTGATCGCTTTCAATTGAACTCAACCTCCTCTCCCTCCCTCGCCTCTCTGATCCGAGCGCCAGACGATTGACTCCGGAAGGACTCAAATCCGGAGACAGCACATCGAAGAGCCTGGAAGAAACCTTCGAAGCCAGCGTACCTGCGCAGCGTGTGTTGCCTTCGGGAGGAACGACGAAGCCATCGGTGGACTTTCGAACTTGTTTGAGCAGTCTGTGAGGCTTGGATCTCCACTGCGGTTCTCGACTCGAATTTGGTCGGTGTGTTGCGTTTATCTGATCATCCAGGTAACACATTGAGTTCGGTATGGCTCACAAGTGTAGGGCACACTAGGTGAGGTGTGGAGGAGCTTGAAATGAAGGGCGACGTTGTTCCGGGTTTGTCCGACAAGCAGGCGTTCAGGGAGGAGTTGGATGAACTTGCACAGACGATAGGTTTATGGGCCGCAGATTACATAGATGGTGTGGAGAAATGTCAGTCTACTGCCTTGCTTCTAAAAGGCACGGGCCAAGGTATGTCGAAAGTTTTCTCTATGGCTCGTCCTCGAAGTATTATTTGCTCATCAATAGAGCAGATGAATTCACCCTCTATAACTTCCTGCTCATGGTGCGGATCCAGAAATTAGATAGGCTAGACCAGGCCAAGTATGGTCTACTCCTGTCGAGTTTGACTGTGAAAGAGTTTATATTATCTCCCAGAGTAATTCAATGTGCGAACTTGATTGTGCCTTCCTAAATGCAGAGAAGGCATTGGAACTGAAAGAGCTTCTGAGAAATTTGCAAGAAGAATCTGGTCGAATAGAAGCAGGTAAGGCGAAATGCCGCGCTTTAGTTCAGCAGACTTTGCTTACATGAATGTGAAATTTTGAGAGCAAAAGTTCATACTCATTTATAGAACTATGCATTTCTGATAGACGATGAGGCATTTTATATTCAGCTAATGCATACTTAATCTTCACCCTGATGTCCCTCCGCTTCAGCTTTAGGTGATCAACAAGAGACCCTCAAATCGTATAGGAAATGGATTGCGCAAATCAAGGACAGAGAAGCGGCTTTTGGCGAGCGAATATCACAACTGTTGGAAGCTAAAAGGCGCGGAGAAGACAAGGTTTCCGTCGCCATGGCAGGTGAGTCTACTCTCACTTGTTTCCGACATCTTCTCAAGTTGATATTAGGCGCGAATTTATAATCTTAGGTTTTTAGTAAGATTCTCAGGCCTGGTCAGTTTTGCCCGTACCGTGTTGCCTGCAGAGACTTTCGATTCGAAATTTTGCGGTTACACTGACTTTGCCGTAGATTGTATTGGTTAGCCGAGCTTTTGAACTCATTATTACCACAACACATTTTGCAGAGATTTCCGGCAAGCTGGATCACAGAAAAAATAAACTGGATGCTCTTCGGAAAGCGACGAGTTGGTATAAAGAGCTTCTCGGAATACGATGCGAGTACTCCAACGGTATGTTCAGTAGCTTACATACTAAAGTTTCTTTCACCCCAGGCTGGTCTTCTAGTTTCCAGCTCCATTCTTACCAGATGTCGCGAAGGCACCAGGTAATATTTATTGAAAGAATCATGCTATTTGTGTTTTTTTTGTTGTCTGCGTTTTATTACATACACTTGCCTCATAATAGTAGGTTCTAGTTATGGTGTTTGTAAGCTTGTGAAGTATCTAGAACAGTACTTTGTAATTGTTGTGCGTGGATTTTGTAAATCTCACACAAACTTGCTGCTCGTATTTCAGCCGTCAAATTTATTTTCACGAATATCGATCCAAACAACCCGGAACGAGAATTCTCATTCTCCATTCATCATGACAAAAGTGCCAACAAATTTTCTAGTAAGACTCCGAAATCCCTTTGATTAGTCCTCATCATCCTTTGGATGTTCTGCATCATTCCTTTGAACTACGACTACGACTACATTCTGAGATCTACACTGTGTTTGATGTGCCACTTGTTAGAACTTGCCGCTCTTATTGATTAGAATTGAATACTCGTCACGTCCTGACAGGCTATGTCTTTTTCTTGGTGGTACTAGTGGTAGATTGCAGCCCACATATCGACAGGAGTGGTCCCTTACTGGACTCACTAAACACGAGTAACGAACTCTCGCAGTTTGTCAGATCTATGCGATGGGAATTTGTAACTCTAGCTACTGGAGAGTCGAAGGTATGAGTTAAAGAAAGCATGCCCAACTTTCATAACCTTTGCCTCCAGGTGGAGCTCCTCTCTCCCCCCTTGCCCCTTTGAGTGTATCCATCGCTCGAGCATATCATAAGCCGTGGAGATGAATCAAGTTAATGGGATTCTTCTAGTAGCGAGGAAAAAGTTCAGCATGGGATGCGATAACTCCGATATTCAATTATCTACATTACGACACCGGCTGATATTCATGTCTTCTGCAAGACGTGTCCTAAGTTCATCTTCACCAATGATTTCTCGTGGTTTGAGAAGTTATTCTGCACGAAACCTTGTAATACTATATTGATCCCAGAGCAATGAACCCAAATTTTGTACAATGCTGCTCTTCTACACCCCTTCGCGGTCTTCTTCATTATGCATTTGACAGTCTGAAATTCTTTTCACTCTGGCCATTCCGTTGAGTTTTTATCTCGCTTTTGTGGGCCTTTTTTCCTCTTCTGGATGGGTATTTTACATCGCACTACTTACATTATGCGTCTTTCTCTACTCGTCTTACTTCAGGATACTTTGTATTATCTTGGTAATCGGGTTGTGTGTAGCATGTAAATTTCATTTTCAGTTATCAAATACTTTGCTGTAGGTTGTTGAAAGACCAGGTGATAGTGTGTCGAAATCAACGGAACTATTTTCTGTATTTGAGATGTGGCAGAACATGGCTAAGAAATAACATCCTGTCAGTGGGCATCATGTTTAGTGGGCAAAACCACACATTTTCCGGGCTTCAAGTAAGCATCTTCTCTGGTGTGGAGAACGTGATTGTTTCGAATATAACGAGATCATACATCAAATGTGATTATTTCGAATATAACGAGATTACACATCAAATTACAGTTCAGGAAACAAATGAACTTCGGGTATGAGCCCACCGCACGAGAACATATTACTTCATGTCATCTCTTTGATGCGTAATCTCTATCTGAAATAGTTTCTTTTGCGGCAAAGAGGCTGAGTAGGTCATCATGCTTGCAGACGACAAGAAGTCCACGTACTGTCCGTCGAGGCTGTCCGTGTTTCACCCTCGGCTTTCAAAGTAGGGGTTCCACTGGAATCAACCAATTTTATGTAGCTCCAATTCGAAGCATATATCATGTTGGCTGTAGATCATCCCGAACGTGCAATGCCTTGTACCGTCATCCAAATTCTACTGGGCTCTAAGGTGGAACAGATGTCGTGCTGGCAATAGACCTCCTGGGCTTACAATGTGCTATCAGCATTAAAGCGTCATATAAGTGTGCACGTTAGGTGACTAACAGCTGAGAAGAGCCAAAAGCCCTTTGTTGAGCGCTGTGTGTCTCGGGAGTGGAAAAGTGCTACCAATGGCACTGCCGGAACACAGAGCCCTAGGGGACAGAAAATATAATCACGTTCATCGGGAACTGCCCGTTGTTGCCGTGTAATGAATGGCCGTTGCCGGAGCTTGAGAGATCTTGTAGCCTGCAAGTATTACTGACCCGTACGACGTATTCTGTCGTCAGTGATCCTTAACTACAGTCGCAAAGGGGAAGCCGTGACCGCGACATGTTCACGAACGTGAAGACGGCACCGTATCACCGTATTCGCAAGTTCAAACTCTGCCACCACAACGACAGGCGTGAAGATTCTTCTTTCTAACCTGTGTTTCAACGGTTCTTTCAGCTCACAATTCTCGTCCCTTAGCCTTGCCTGCTAGCTTGCAGTAAAGCACCGGACGTATTGTCCTCCGCTGTGGAGCCTGGAGTGTGTCTGGTGCAGTACAGTGCCTGTTTAGCCAAAAATGACGTTCGCGTTGTCGATAGTGTTCATTGCAGGAATAATCCGTTCATCATGTGTCTCGGACAAAGGCTTGTGTTCAATGCTCGACCAAACGGAGACTCGGAGCTTCTCTGACTGTGATCCAACCGCTGGCAACGCGATGGTCCGTCCGTCTCTGCGGTCGGGATCGAGTGCACGGCTTTAGAGTTTCTTCGGACTCCAAGACGAGGATGTCTGTGCTCACGACAAGGACGTTCGTTTCTTGAGGTTGAGAGGGATTTGGTCTGAGATTACTTGCGAAGGAGACGCTGGGGAAGGCACAGGGCACTCTGGACTATTCACAAGTTCCGGCACAAGTGGAATGGTACAGAAATTTCCGAATTCATTTCGGTGAGCTTTTTTTTATCAACACCACGGCAAATTTGCTTACTTGAGGTGCATGACCACGCCAAAGGAGATAGTTGTGAAGTTGGAAATTTTAGAGAGCCATTTCGAATCTGTAAGCCGAAGGGAGAATTTACCAGGCTGTTTATCGAGCTGGAGAATGCTGAGGAGGTCATTTGTCGACTGAAGGTATGGCTAGCGGGCGGAGATCGCTGCTGGACGATGATGAAGGAGACGAGGAGGTTGCCCCGCAGCTGCGAGTGAATGAATCGTATGCTAAGCGGTTCGTGCACAACAAGGAACGTGAAGACTTGCACCGGCTTCAGGAGCTGCGCAAGGACGGGCTTGCTCAGGATTCCGATGAATCGTCGTCCGAAGAGGAAGACGAGGACGGACTTCTGTCCGTGAAAACAGAGGAGAGGATTTTTGAAACTCTTTCCAAAATTAAGAAACGCGACCCTAGTATTTACTCTCAAAAGACTGCGTTTTTTGGAGATGACAACGAGGAAGATGAGGAAGAAGTTAAATCCACAGTGAAGAAGCAGAAACCCCAGTATTTGAAAGATGTGATTGCTCGCCAGCTGCTTGATGGTGGCCCAGAGGACGAGGAAGAGTTAGTGGAGAAGCCCAGGCCTAAAAGCTATCTCACGGAGCAGGAGGAACTGAAGAGAGCTTTTCTGCAAGGTGTGAGAGAAGTCGAAGGAGAGGAAGATGCTGACGATCTTCTGAGGGTGAAGAAAAAGACGAAGGAGGAGATCGACAAGGAGAAGCAAGACACGGAGGAGGCAATTGCATGGGCCGAGCAGCGGGCAAAGGACGCCAGCATTGCCAAGAAGCTAGAGGAATACTTCGGTAGAGACGACGACCTGGATGATAACGACAAGTTTCTGAAAGAATTTCTTTTGAACAAGGGCTGGGTTGATCAGGATCAGAAGACGAGTAGGTTTCCGAGGTATGGCGAGGACACTGAATTGTTAAGCGAAGATGAGGACGAATTGGAAGAGCAGGAGGAGTACGAGGCGGACTACAATTTCCGTTACGAGCAAGGGGATAACACTTACGTTAAGGGACATTCCAGGATTATAGACGATTCTGTGCGAAAGAAGTCGGAAACAAGGAAGAAGCAGAGAGAGAACAAGAGGCTCCGTCAGTCTGAAGAGGAGCGAGCTCGGCAGGATGAATTGAAGCGACTGAAGAACGTGAAGAAGAAAGAGATTTTGGAGAAATTGGCCAAAATCAGGACCGTCGCAGGCGTTAGCGAAAAGGCTGGAGCCGAAGTCCTGGATGAAGATGACTTGGAGGAAGATTTTGATCCCGAAGAGTACGATAAGAAGATGAAGGAAGCGTTTGGTGAAGAGTACTATGGGGCCGATGATCCTGATTTCGCTTCGGATGACGGAGAGGGATTAGAAAAACCGGACTTCGACGCAGAAGATGAACTGCTGGGAATAGCGCCGGAAGCAGGTATCAAAGGAGCAGGTTTCGCAGCCACCAAAGAAAAGCTGGACAAAAAGGTTAAGGTTCCATTCGAAGAGAAGGTGATGATTGACAGGCATCTCGAGGAATACTACAAACTTGATTACGAGGATGTGATCGGTGATTTGCCGACTAGGTTTAAGTATACGCAAGTGAAGCCGAACAAGTACGGCATGAAAACTAAGGATATCTTAGCTGTCGATGACGCGGAGCTCAATCAGTTTGTTTCTTTGAAAAAACTAGCACCTTACACCACACAGGAGTGGAAGCCTAAGCGGCCGTTTCCCCGGTTAAGCAAGAAAGGCAGACAAAAGAAGGCCTTGAAGTCTGATGACGGTGTCGAGAGGGTTGACAAACAGCAGGACAACTCCGCTGATGAAGCCGATGGAGACGCAGAGCAGAACGACCATCAACCTGACAGGGCAGGTACCACTGGCAGTGATTTGGATGACGCGGATGAAGCCGTCTCGGATGTGGGTGATAAAGGTGAACCTACTAAAGGGAATGGGGAAGCAAACGGCGTCAAGAAGAAGAGGAAGAGGAAGAAATCGAATACACCTCTTCCTCAGTCTCGAATGCTTACGTACGCACCACCAACAAAGAAGAAGAAAGTTAAGAGGTGACATTTAGATGCAGTTAGCTAGTAGTATGTAGATTCTATTGAAAGTAGAGTTGATCGTATATTTTGGAGAAATGCACGAGAAATTTTTGCGAGCCTATTTTCCACAGATGGAAGCGGAGAGTAATGTTGCCACGCATATGGTCTCCACATGTTTTTCCAGTGGTTGGTCCTACTGCAACCCTTCTATCTGTGTGTGTGGCCAATTGGCGTCTGTTGGAAGGCCAGAGGCGTCATTTGTACATTTTTGGTACGAACTAGTCAGGAATGTTTGTACCCGCACTTCATTTACCCAGTTAAGATTCACTTATCTCCTTCCTTCCTTTGTTCAGAACTCTAATGTATAAATGAATGCCAAATGTTTTTTTCGCTGATTTTGGGACTCAAGACGTCAGGGTTACCGGATGATCCACGAACCACTCAGACATGGGAGTGAGTAATTTGCTGCAAATCACGGCCCATCTGAGTTCAAGAATCACCCTCTTTGTTAATAGTGCTTCAATGTTTTTGATGTATTTGGGTTCGTTCAGCAGGCCAAAGCTAGTTACATTAGGTATATATGTACCGTTGTCTCATATCAGTAGATAACTCAGGCTAGATGACAGATGGTGGAGATGATTTCTACAGATAGTGGGAACATCTAGTTTTGTTCTATGATACATCACAATATGGTCACATCCTGTTGTCGCCTTCAGCCATGCACCGGGTAACTGGAGTTGTTTGAGTTTGTTAGCTTTAATGTAAGCTGCTGTCGAGAAATCATAATATATCCCTACCTACAGTCAGGCTCTTGGATTCCTGTCGCTGTACCCATTTACTCAGACGAGGTTTATCATTATCGGAAGGTCTCGTATGTAGCCAGCTATGGCAGGGCCCATCGGTTCATTCAGAAGAGTTTGATGGCGACCATCTGAATGAGTAATATGGTGAAGGAGCACGGAAATCATAGGAGTTCGTTAGCAGCTCAACTGTATTCTTAGATTCATGCATTTCATGCACGCACAGGGACATGGAGGGCTGGTTGTGCGAATATAACGAGATCATAATTCAAATGTGATTATTTCGAATATAACGAGATTACACATCAAATTACTGTTCAGGAAACAAATAAACTTCGGGTATGAGCCCTCCGCACGAGAACGTATTACTTCATGTCATCTCTTTGATGCGTAATCTCTACCTGAGAAAGTTTCCTTTTGCCGTAAAGAGGCTGAATAGGTCTTCATGCTTGCAGACGACAAGAAGTCCACGTACTGTCCGTCGAGGCTGTCTGTGTATCACCCTCGAATCACAAAGTAGGGGTTCCACTGGAATCAATCAGTTTTATTTAGCTCCAATTTGAAGCATATATCATGTTGGCTGTAGATCATCCCGAACGTGCAATGCTTTCTACCGTCAACCAAATTCTACTGGGCTCTAAGGTGGAACAGATGTCATGCTGGCAGTAGACCTCCCGGGCTTACAATGTGCTATCAGCATCAAAGCGTCATGTAAGTGTGCACGTTAGGTGACTAACAGCTGAGAAGAGCCAAAACCCCTCTGTTAAGCTCGGTGTGGCTGGGGAGTGGGAAAGTGCTACCAATGGCACTGCCGGAACACAGAGCCCTAGGGGACAGAAAATATAATCACGTTCATCGGGAACTGCCCGTTGTCGCCGTGTAATGAATGGCCGTTGCCGGAGCTTGAGAGATCTTGTAGCCTGCAAGTATTACTGACCCGTACGAAGTATTCTGTCGTCAGTGATCCTTAACTACAGTCGCAAAGGGGAAGCCGTGACCGCGACATGTTCACGAACGTGAAGACGGCACCGTATCACCGTATTCGCAAGTTCAAACTCTGCCATCACAACGACAGGCGTGAAGATTCTTCTTTCTAACCTGTGTTTCAACGGTTCTTTCCGCTCACAATTCTCGTCCCTTAGCCTTGCCTGCTAGCTTGCAATAAAGCACCGGACGTATCGTCCTCCGCTGTGGAGCCTGGAGTGTGTCTGGTGCAGTACAGTGCCTGTTTAGCCAAAAATGACGTTCGCGTTGTCGATAGTGTTCATTGCAGGAATAATCCGTTCATCATGTGTCTCGGACAAAGGCTTGTGTTCAATGCTCGACCAAACGTAGACTCGGAGCTTCTCTGACTGTGATCCAACCGCTGGCAACGCGATGTTCCGTCCGTCTCTGCGGTCGGGATCGAGTGCACGGCTCTAGACTTTCCTCGGACTCCAAGACGAGGATGCAATGTCTGTGCTCACGACAAGGACGTTCGTTTCTTGAGGTTGAGAGGGATTTGGTCTGAGACTACTTGCGAAGGAGACGCTGGGGAAGGCACAGAGCACTCTGGACTATTCACAAGTTCCGGCACAAGTGGAATGGTACAGACGACGTTAAATTCGGGTTTCAGTAGGAGAGTCATCTGCTGCAGCGAGACGTGTGTCTGCTTCGGTTTGTGGGTTATTATAGACGTTATTGAGTAGATGAGCATCCACGAAGTAATTGGCGATACGAACCGTCGGAATCGGAAAGTCGAGGACTTAAGGTGCAGCGCCAAGATTGCGGCCTTCGAGGACGAGGTGGACGAAGCCAATCCACAAATTGAACAGGACTTTGATGCACGGACAAAACATTGTCAAGATTTTGAGTTGAAGCAAGAGGTGGTAGTAATTCCTTCCGTAAACGACGAAGCAACTCAAGCAGCAGCCGATGTGGCCGCCAGGAGAAAGCAGCTTTTTCAGCAATTTGAGAAAGAAAGACAGTTGCTACTTGAGAGACTGCAGCCTGAAGAGATGATCAAAGCCAACAACTCCGACAGTTTTGATGAAGTTCGGTGTGCGGATGAAATGTACTGTTCTAAAAGGTAGATTGAGGCAATTCTAATGGTGTTTTAATTACAAGAACTGGGCAAGCAAGCGCTCGTAGGTGAAACTCGTAGGTGGTCTGAAGCGCATAATATATTTTGTGAGACTGTAAACTGCAGAGAGGAGCATATAGATATTGGCACTGACACGAGGACCAAGGAGTTTGCCCTGCCCGTTGTAAAGAAGGTGCGAGCTCTTCACCATACAACTGGTGTTTTTGACATTTCTTTTCCACCCATTCGCGAAGATTTTCGTTACAGTAGCATTCTTCCTCA
The DNA here is from genome assembly GCA_037833965.1 of Marchantia polymorpha subsp. ruderalis. Taxonomy (NCBI): domain Eukaryota; kingdom Viridiplantae; phylum Streptophyta; class Marchantiopsida; order Marchantiales; family Marchantiaceae; genus Marchantia; species Marchantia polymorpha. The sequence goes on from AP031351.1 coordinate 1,374,834, forward strand.
CTGTTATTATACTGGTAGGGTGGGTTCTCGCTCGCTGTTTTAAGTACAATGTCGTCTCCCTGGCTTAGCCTCAGAGCTTGACTTTAGAGCTTTTGTAATTTCATTCACTTCGTACGCTTTTACTACAGGGGACCGACTCGGAGCTAGATCCTACCATGGCTTATGAAGAGAAATCAGAGAAGCTGCAATGGGAACAAGAAGATCATTTCAGTTCCTCTGTCCTATCTAGAGCAAAACTACCGGACTTTTCAGAGTTTAGCTTGCTCTCCCATTATCTTCCTTCTGCGCTGGATGACAGGTACTTATTAGACATTTATATACTGCAGCAATAAACAGCCAAACACATTGCAAGGATATTTCACTGCGTACTGTCCTGCTCGTGCCGTTTCGATCAACCCTGTCGTTCTCTCTTTGTCTTTGACTGTTTCAGTTTCTTTGCCGCATGACATGGTGTGTGCACAGAGGAAATTCCACGGAATTAGAGCTCGAAGAACTTTCACGGCAGGTTCAAGTCCTTGTGCATCAACTGGCTGGTTGTCGACAAAACCTTCTACGAGCGGAAGTGGAGGTAGGAAAGTTCGTTTAAGTAGAATTCGTCGTGGCAGATTTAAATATGTAATTTCGAAAGAGATCACGCTTGGATGAGTTCGACGGAATGAAGCACTTGTCAAGTATTTTCACTCCTGGCAATAGGTGGCTCGCTCTCGTGCCGAGAGCTAGTCGAAGTCTTCAAGTCGAGCGCAGAGACTGCTAAACTGCAAACCTGCGTCTTTTCTTCTGATCCAATTTTGACCATTTGAACGTTGGCTGTCTAGGTGGGTGTGCTTCATGCAGAAAACCGTGAGCTTCGGATCCTCATCAAAGACCTTCTGGCAGCTTACTCAAGACCCTGCAGTTGAGAGGTGAGTCGTGGGTTTTTCGGTTTCTTGTTGCTGGCTTTGTCCCACATGTAAGAACCGGCGAAGAAATACATCGCAGTTCACTTGCTACATTGTAATGCTTTTTTTAAATATCAGGTAACTAAAAGGAATTGAACTACCGAAGTTGCCATCTTTCTTTTTAGAAAGCACAATGTGTGCTTTCTACGGAGGCAGAAGAGAGAGGTTAATAACAGAATACAGTACACGTCCTTTCGTAAGAAACTTTTGAGTCGTCTGATTCCTAATCATTCCGGCGCTAATTTTTCTGATTGGTGTCCTGGGGCCACGTATAATCGCGTTGAAGTGTGTGCACCGGGTCTGCCGAGGACTAATTGATGATACAATATAGGGAGCGTTGGAAAGAAGCTGGAAGGTTTTCCGAGTTGTAAATTCTTCTCTCGATCACAAGCTCAAGCTGGAGAACTCAAGTCTGACAGTTACCCTATAGCACCAGAGGCGTTGTTCCCCGACTGCATTCTGGAAATAGCGTTGCAATGTGTGCGACTTTTGGCATACTAAAAGTTGAAATTTGTTTCTCCCTTCAAGGGAAGACGTTACCTAAGGTGTAGGATAGTAGTTTTCAGTAGGTAAAGGCTCTACAATTTTTCAGTGTACATTATTTTAAATCGTAAGGTGAATTTCGATGGGCGCAGTCTTTTGCTTTCACTATAGGTGATTCCGACTAAATTACTCACGAAATGGGGCAGAGTACGCGTGCGCCTTTGTCCCCATTTGTTCATTAGAACTTAGATTTGATTTCCTGGTCGTCGTTCTGCGTTCCACGTCTCCATCTCTCACTATCTTGCAAAATGATTCCTTTCTAGTGTCTTCTGTAACCAGCACACTCTGCGCATCTAAATGATGAGAAAGAGGAGTCGCTGACACCACAGGAGTGCGCTGCTTGAGTATGTCGACGATATGTGGAAATAGAATATATGTAGTTCGTGTGAGGTTAATGAGCGAGAGGGGTTTTTTCTATGCAATTTGATTAATTTCACAACTTTTACGAGACAGCTAACTTTAATTCCTGTCCATACAAGATACCATGTTATCTTGGATGGAGATCAAGATTAGTGGATCTATATTTCATAATATATCCACAGTCTCCAACGCTAAAATTCAAGTTTGTATGAGTTATTTTCCTACCATAGATGGATATATTTTTAAAAAAAAATTATTTCTCAAATTTTTAATATTAAATTTTCGTTCTTGTGAGATATTATATTCTCTTAAGATACATCCAATATTAGTTGACTAGAGTTCTCCCACAAAAAGTGCTTGCCTTAAGTCGCAGCGAAAGATATATAGTGATACATTACAATTTTTAAATGAAGATAATAACTTTTCGGATTAAATTTATTTCAATGAATTGAAATAGCCTTAACATGTTAGACAAAATGTAAGTATCTCCTTAGGATGAAGTATAAAAAAATATATAAATCTGAAATAAATAAGCACAGATATAGTCTTGAAAAATAGATTTTACATTATTCTACATAATGCACATGTGTTAGGGTTGAATTTAAATTTCAGTATATATTATTATTATTACTACTCAATTATCAGAAAACTCTTATTTTTTTAACAATAACTCCTTTCCATACACCAAAATTCTGTAGTCATAAATTAAAGGATGGTAATAGAAATCTACATCAGGATGAAAGACATATGCATAAGATTTATTTTTTTTCTACATATTTGCGGACATCAAATGGTGAATATACATGCCTAGATTAGCCAATGTGAATTTAAACGATAAGCAATATGATGTCAAGCTTTTACCGGTAAAATTTGTATACTTTATCAAGTTCACTGTTTTAATCTTTAGGTTAAATAAATTAAAACAGGGAAGAAAATGACAAATTAATATTTTAAATCTTCCATACTGTTAGTTAACAAAATCCTGTTATTATGAAACTGAAAATCAATTGTCATTGTACACAACCAAGCAAGAGAAAGAATTTATCTGTTAAAAAAGTAAAATTGTGAATGTTTTGTGTTTATCAGGGTTCAATATGACATTTTTTCATTTTGTACGAACGAATATACTCTAAGATTATACTCTTTGGATATAATCAAATATTTTATGGAAAATTTGGCATTAAGATTGATCTAATTGATTGATTCTGTCATTTCTTCATTCTAGATATTTTTATATGAATGTAGAAGTCACATACAATATTTAATTTTCAACTTTCTAAGTAACTTGCAATACAAAAAGATCATCGTAAAGTACGTTTGTTTGAAATTTATAGAATTGATTCGTCCTGATTTTCCATTTTGGCTGGTTGTTTTACAATTGAGTTCTTGCTTAAATTTTAAAAAAGTATGATAATCTATCAAAATATTTACTAAATTTCAAATCAATGTATATAATAGTAATATTTATTTGTATTTAAAAAAATGTTTGTTCATTATGAACTAAAATGTATCACTTTCTTCGAGAAAAATTAATGACAACATATCAACAACTACAAGGTCTTGTAAGTAGTTATGTATCTCAATGAAGTTTGTGTAAAAAATTACCAAACACAATAAGAGATTCATGTTAGAAATTTGGTTATTTTTATTCATATAATCTGACTGAAACTTTATTTATAGCAACCAAAAAATTTCACATGTTTTCTTGGTTAAAATTTTGTAAATGAACACACTTTATTTAAAAAAAATAAGAGCATATGTGATTAAAGCAGATATTCTCTGTTGGATAAGAATACATTACTATTTTTCAGTTGTAGAATGTGTATAGTTGATATCTAATGATTTTCAATACGCCCTATATAATATTTTTCTATCAAATTCAATCTTTTAACGCCTAAATCTTGTAGATGTTATGCTCACAAACAATTCAGAATGTTTTGATAGAGTTATTTTCAATATGCACAGACAGGGAGGGGAGCTACACCAAATTTCTGCAAGTGCATGAGATGAAAGGGATTAAACCTTCATAATGTAGTTTTGGAATCCAATGTAGACAATCACGCGGACATCTCATGAGTGTATCATCCTATTATTTTCCATCTATCGTAAAGAATATTCAAGTCAACATGAATCAATTATTTGGCAAAGAGAACTAAATCTTGCTGTAGTGTGGGTTGTAATTACCTATCGTTCTGGACATTGATGGCACGACCTATCATATAGATTCGAGTGACAAGATAAGCCGAATAAATTTAGAGAAAATTGTACACATTTCACATTGATATGGATTTGGTTTCATCCACGTAGCACTAGAATAATAATTTTGAAGCATTACAGGGTTCCCTGAATGACGAGGGATGCGAAATTTTCAACAGATCGCAACACATCGGACGATTCTTTTCTCAGGAGGAGGAGAACAGAAGTCACTGATGCAGGACCGAGCGGGCGCCGGATTGCGGGCGGGCGTGCGTCCGGCAGGCATGTCGACCGACTCTCACACGTCAAGATCCGTGAGCTGTCGATGACTCTGCGGGGTGGCACAGTGCGAACATTCTTCCGGAAAGGACGTGGCATATGCAGGATGTGCGGGATTTGCAGTACTGTACTTGGTAAGAGCGCTCTCGGTACAATGGCCCGGTCTGCTATGGTGACTGACATGGTGTGGTGACAGTGACAGGATCCCGGTCGGGCTCGACTACAGTCCAAAAGAGGAATTAGAATGCACCGTAAATCGCTGCAGCGGTCGCAGGTGCGATGGAGCCGCAGGTAGGCAGGCAGGCAGGCAGACGGCACGACACATGCGAAATTGCTCCCGTTATTGGACTGTGACCTCCCTTGTCTCCAGAACGCAGGAGCAGGAGGAATCACGGGCAGAGGAGTGAGAAAGACATACAAATCGGACTCATGCCCATGCAGTGCTTGTGTCAAGCGTTGACAGCAACAGCAGCAGCAGCAGCAGCGATCTCATCGTGGTCGTCATCGAGGAGTGGGCTTCGTGCCGCTGCTGCTGATGGGGCTGCAAGCCTGCGAAGTGTGAGCGGGAGGGGTTTTCAGGGGTTGGAGATTCGGGAGCTCGCGAGTATTCGACGACCTAACCCTAACTCGAATTTGCCAGTTTGTGGTCTCGCACGAGGCTTTTCGAAAACTTGCGCTCTAGTGGTGACGAATTCGATGGGTTTGACCACGAATGTGGCTCTCGATGGGCCGCTTGTGGTCAAAGCTCCGTCCGACAAGCGCTTGTATCAGGTTGTTCACTTGAAGAATGGACTATCTGCGCTGTTGATTCATGATCCTCAGATGGCTCCCAAGTCGGATGGGTCGTTGCAGTCTGACGGCTCTAGCGAGGACGATGATGAGGAGGATGATGATGATGAAGAAGAAGAAGATGAGGAAGAAGAAGACGAAGAAGACATGGAAGGAGAGGAGGAATCGGGCAGCGATGATGCAGACGACGTAATGGGATGTGATGATTGCGAGAATGGTGTGCACGCGCATGATCATCATGAACGCGGTGAGGGTTTATAATTTGGCTGTAAACTGTCTCCCCTGGACGCTGTCCTGCGATGTCTCGTATCGCCTTCATGTGGCATTTGACGTCTACGTCTCCCCAGAACCCTTGTGTGTAATGTGCTTCAATGACAGGAAGAGTGAAGTGTAGCATGTGTTCAGAAGTTCATGGTGCCAATTTTCATTCGAGGTCTACGATGTCAGCCTTATAATGGAGCAGATACATCACCGGTCAAGAGGCCTGTCAGAGAGATCTTATTCATGAATTGCAATGTCAAATGATTAGCTTAGTTTGATGTGAATTGTCTACATCACTGCAGAACACGATGACGGTGATGACGATGATGAGAGTGACGAAGAAGATGGTAACAGGGTTACTAGTTCTGGAAAGAATGGGATGGCTCCAACTAAGAAAGTAATGTCCTTTCTGGACAGTTTTTGCGATGTTAAGCTTTCTTCTAAGTCCACGAGTTTCTCATTACGGTTTCGGACGTCTCGAATTCTGGGCGTGAAGCATTGAATCTCTATTCATTATTCTCATTTATATGTATGGTTTGATGAGCCGGTGAGTGAGCTGAGAAGCGATTTAATACCAGCCTTGATCCACCCAAACCCAAACACTGACTGACTTTTGATATATGAACTGTTTCGTGAGCAGGCAGCAGCTGCAATGTCTGTTGGGATGGGAAGCTTCTCAGATCCTGCAGACGCTCAGGGATTGGCTCACTTTCTTGGTTCGTAACTTCAAGCTCAGTAAATGCGTTTTCAATTGTTTCATTGTTGGATGATTACATTTTCTCGTTAGACTGATTACCTCTCCACTGATCATGCAGAGCACATGTTGTTTATGGGGAGCTCCAAGTTTCCTGATGAGAACGAGGTAACCACCGTCCTCGTGGTTTTAGAGGAAGTTAGATGCAAGTGTATAGTATGAGATTTGAATCAACAGAGGACAATCATGTAATCACAACAGTATCCAGTGTGCAGGTGGTCCGATGTTACGTACTCAGTTCGAGGGCTTATTTGAAGAATCGAGATGTCCAATCTATAGTGGACATCATCTTACCGTTCTTTGATGGGAAAGCTTGTGTAGTATATTTGAAGATGATGGGTACCATAGTCCATCGTTTCTGAATTCTTTTCTGTTCTGACGAGGTTTTGATTGGGATGGATTGTCTCTTTCTGATGGCAGACCTGACAGAGCTTTGCTGTATTCTCTGGGTCTCATCGTGCAGTATGACAATTTTCTCTCCAAACACGGGGGTGGTTCAAATGCGTTTACTGACACCGAGTACACTTGCTACCACTTTGATGTCAACCGAAAGTTCTTAAAACCTGCCCTAGAGAGGTACTTCTCGGAAACGTTCCAGCTGATGATTTTGAAAAATGTTTTCAGTTCTAGTCAGGTCATGGAAGTTTGTTCTGTTTACGCATCCCTGTGTCCACATGTTTCTCTACAGATTCTCCCAGTTCTTTGTTTCGCCCCTCGCCAAAGCCGACGCAATGGATCGAGAAGTTCAGGCAATAGATTCAGGTACTCATTGACTGGAAAATAAAAACGGTTGTCCTTTCCTATCTGGACATCCTGCATATTCGCCTTATCCTTTCATGTATCAGAGTAATTCTGGGTGCTTTCTGTGTCTTATTTAATATCAAAGTTTAAGGGCGTAGCAGTCGGTCGATTGCCATTATTATGTGGCATCTGTTGAAATGCTTCTAGTTTCCTGAAATTCGATCTCCTGACTTGCTTGATTTTTTTGGCACTGCTCAGAGTTCAACCAAGTACTCCAAAGCGACAGTTGTCGTCTTCTTCAACTGATGTGCCATACCGCGGACAAAAATCATCCCTTTCATACTTTTTCATGGGGTACGCACAATTTTTTGTATTTCTGTCCTTTCGCTGAATAATGAATACAAATTTACTCAATGCAATCTGCTACTATCCATTAGAACTTCAAACACGCACCTCACATTATTTTAAAGTTCTTAGACATGAAACTTTGGGTGGCTTTGAGTATTCCTGTATGTTCTTCCTCTTGACCTTCACACTTTTTGCCTGATATTGAACTCCCTGTCGTCTTTCACCATAAATCATGCGTGGTCTGTCTGAGTGAACCGATGAGTTACTCCAGCTCTTCATTGCCAAGAGTAAAACCTCTTTTGAATTGGCTAGAGTTCGCGCCCTCAAGTAGCAATCAATGACTCATCCGGGAAGGAGTTATGAAATCGCATATCGAAAATTATATCGATGGAGATCCAAGCGAAATTTTAACACTCTTTGGAGTATATACATTTTAAGTGGCACCAGCGCTCATTGCATAAGCTCTTTCGTGTATAAGCTGTCTCATAGATCAATGAAGGATTCCTTTTGTCCGCTGAAGTGACTTGTCTTGCACTGATTCGAACGAATGTGGCTGTGATGTGTCAAACAGGAAACAAGAAAAGTCTCGGTGATCCCATGAAGAAAGGGGTGGACATGAGGGGCAAGATGCTGGAGCTTTACAAGAAAAATTATCTTGCCGGACGCATGAAGTTATCTATTCTTGGTGGAGGTGTGCTGCTAGTCTGTCATCCAGCTTTCCGTCTTCTACCGTGCTTCTGAGATGTGCTTTATCCTCGGCCTCGCCTTCGGTTCTTTTCAGCAGAGATCAAGATAAAGTTCTCGTTAAGCTTTCCGTTAAGCTTTCAGTTCGCATTTTCAGCCCACCTGTTGATACTTTCCGCAGAGTCACTGGAGACGTTAAAGGAGTGGGCTGTGGAGCTGTTTGGAGAAGTGAAGGAAGGCGGTAACGACAAAAAATCGCCTACTTGGTCAGGTCCGATTTGGGAGAAAGGCAAATTTTACCGTGTGGAATCTGTCAAAGATCAACATCTTCTTTCACTGATGTGGCCGCTTCCGTGTCTGGAAGCTGCATATCTGAAGAAGCCTCAAGATTATATCTCGCATCTCGTGGGCCATGGTATATTATTCGCCTCTCTTCTTCTCTTTTAACCTGCACCTATTCAACTTGAAGAACCCTATAGTTGGTCAAGTGGTTGCCAGCCCATTTGTAAAGTATTTTCGTTACATCGAATTGCTGGAACTTTGGCTTTATTCTTGTTTTGTGATTGGCCAAAACAGAAGGGGCTGGCAGTTTGTTATCACTCCTGAAAGAGAAAGGATGGGCTACCGCCTTGTCCGCTGGAGTTGGTGAGGGTGGATATGAGAGAAGTACGGTTGGATACATGTTCAACGTGAATATTTATCTAACAGTTGTCGGTCTTGACAAGGTAAGTGTTATTTTCTGGTTGTTTCCCAGCTTTATCAATGATCTCATCGCACGATTGCTTGCAAATCTACCGTCTCCCTCTCCTATGTTCTGGAATGTGTACTTCCAACAATATCTACCGGGAGATTCGCGTCGTTACACGGGCGAAACTCCCTTTAAGAATGGGCTTTATCTTAACCATTAGAAGAGCAACACAGAGAAACATGCATCAAGTTGGACAAATGATGAAGTATCCGTACACTATTTGTTGCACTTTTACACCCGTGACCATTGTGAGAGCGACATTTCAATACAACCTAGGTCAGCGGGTAGCCAGATGCGGTTTTGAAATTCGACAGCTTAGATTCAAATTCACAGCTGCCTGGATTTCTAGTATCCCAGGGCTAGTCAACTACAAAAGTGAAGGAGTTAAAATATGGGTTATTTTTTATTTGACTTCGAAACCGGTCAAGTACCCGCATAAATGGGAGTCATCGTCACTCAATCTAGACGCGGTTCACTCACAAATAGTCTGCTCTGCTTTTTTTCCCCTTCATATGTTCTCATTCCGGGAACTGGTCCGTTGTCCTTAGTACCCCTTACTTGGGGTGCAAAGATCATGATCTTTAGGCTTTGACAGGCAAATATTTATGAAGTGAGTTTCGACTCATGGTGTTTTTTTAAGGTTTCCTTGTTTTTAAGATTGAACTTGTTGAGTATTATGCTGTTGGTTGGTTGGCAGCTAATTGCCTCATTGTCACTTATCAAGTCAAGCTACTCCTAGGAGATCTTACGGTTGCAAGTGGCTCTTCGACTCTTTTATTCCATATACATTGCAGGTTTTGGATGTAGTCGATCTTCTTTATCAGTACATAAAAATGCTTCGCGACATAGGTCCTCAGGAGTGGGTTTTTAAAGAGCTCCAGTCCATGGGGATGATGGAGTTCAAGTTTGCTGAAGAAGACTCCGCAGATAATTACGTGGTGCGCCTTGCATGTACAGACCTTTCCAGCCTTTCTTTCTTAAGCTTTAAGGGGCCGCAAGACTCGCTTGAATTCTCATTTTATCTCTTCAGATATTCACTTCCGCCATGTCCACAGCGATCTATCTCCTTGCTTTCCGTCATGTCCGTCTTCTCTGAATCTGCTATTTATCTCGGATCAGGCATGTAATCATGGAGTCTTGATTACGGAGTCTCGCTTCCTGTGCTTCGGATGTTACCCGGCTAGCGTTCCTTACTCAAGAGTGTTGCCATCTTGCAGCAAACATGCATCTCTTTAGTGAAGATCATATAATATACGGAGATTATGCGTTTGAAGAATGGGATCCGAAATTCGTCAACGATCTGCTAGCCCTGATTACCCCAGACAATATGCGCCTGGACTTAGTAACCAGACAGTTCGACAGAAGCTCTCCAGGTAGGTACATCAATCTTTTTTGAATGCTTCATGTCTCCCCCTACATAGATCTTAGTTGGCATGATCTGCCAGTCTTATACTTTCTCTTATATACTTATGTTGACCGACTGTCATCTGATAGGTTTGCCTGACCACCTGTTCTCTTTCTGCAGACGTTAAAATTGAGCCATGGTTTGAGGTACCATACTTGGTAGAATCTCTTCCAGAAAGTCTCTTAGAAACATGGGCGAATCCACCCTCCGTGGACGCTGCTCTACATATGCCCGTCGTAAATGAGTTCATACCCCATGACTTCAGCATCATCAGTTCGGTGGCTGTCAGTCCAGATGACCCAGATGTGCCTAGAATACTTGTGGATGGGCCAATGCTCAAAGTTTGGTACAAGTTGGACAAAACATTCAAGGCACCAAGGGCGAACACCTATTTCTCTATTACCTGCCCAGCGGCAGTTGAAAGTGTGAAGGCATCTGTAGTAACAGAGGTGTATATTAAGCTTTTGGAAGATGCCCTTAACGAGACTATCTATCTGGTAAGACGATTTCTTGTTGCGCATTTTAAATCAGCATCGTCCCATTGCATTTAACGTCACCTTGCACTTTCATCGACGCAGAGCCACAGGGAACATCATCCATGCTTCTGTGTTTGTTTTTCAGGCCAATGTGGCGAAGCTGGAGTCTTCCATGTCCTTTTCAGGAGACAAACTAGAAGTGAAACTTTTTGGTTTCAACGAAAAGCTCTCTGTGCTTGCCCGCAAGATTGCTGAGCTTTACAAAGCTTTTGTACCCAGCGAAGACCGCTTTCAGGTTAGACAAGTCACTGATGAACATGCGTGTTCCGTGTTCTTGATTATTGCTTTGTAAATCTGATCCTTCATGAAAGGTCAAAAAACGTGAGCCAGTCGGCATAATTATCGTCTTTTGTTTCTCGTTTTGTTCTTTGTCCAGGCGATCAAGGAAGACATGGAAAGAGCATATAGAAACGTCAATATGAAACCTCTAAAGCATTCAGCGTACATAAGACTTCAGGTTCTGAAGGAGCGTTTTTTCCATGCAGACGACAAACTTGAGTGCCTTCTCAAGCTGAAGCTGCAAGATGTCGAAGAATTTGTTCCTAAACTTTTTGAACAGGTTGGTGTGTGTATACGTTTCCTTTTCATTTGTACCTGATTTCTGCCAAGCAGCAACTGAGTTCTCTTCGTAAGTAGTTAACAGAAAATCTTTGAAGATAAGCAATCTGTTGATGAAGCCAGTGAGTCGTCGGTCGACGACTTCGACGGAAAGTACTTTTCGCGTTCCGTTTCTTGTCCTTCTGCACTGCCGCGGCCCAGTATATGTTGTGAGGTGTAACATAGTTAACTAACTTACTGTCCATCGGATGTTTGCGACGATAGACATACATGGAGGCTCTTTGTCACGGAAATCTAACCGAATCAGAAGCAATGATCATAGCTAACATATTCAAGAGCGCCCTCGTTAAACAAGAGCTGCCTGTGGAACTTCGGGGAAAAGAACGCGTGTACAAGCTACCAACCGGGCCGTGTCATTTGGTCAAAGCTAAAGTGAAGAATGAGTCTGAAGACAACTCAGTTGTGGAGGTAACACTTCGTTGTGCTGGCTGGCGTAGTTGGTGAGAGGTTGCGATGGTGAATTATTTGTTTTTAGAAAGGTGATTGATTGTCAAATTAGTAAAAGCCCGTTTCATTCTCTTGACATCAGTTGAGATCATGGTTCTTGCTTTTTGTAGCCCGGTCTCTTGCACGCTGGAATGCATGTCGGTTGACCAGGGAACGTTTACTCACTTATCAGTCGATCGGTGCAGATGTATTTCCAAGTTGGTCAGGACCTTGGGCAGCCGTCTATCAGGAATCGGGCTATTATTGATATCTTTGAAGAGATCGTTTATGAGCCGTGCTTTAATCAGCTAAGGTATGGGACCGTGGAATCTACTGACACTTTTTGGTATCGGAAAAGTAGAAACTCCATCTTGGTCTACTATTAAAGTACCGAAGACAGCTATTGAGCCTGAAAACTTGTGTGACGATTTCGAGTTAATGATACTGACCGTTTTGCACTTTTTTTCACTGTTTATACAGGACAAAAGAGCAGCTGGGTTACAGAGTTGATTGCGGAGTTCGAGTAACTCATCGCATCATGGGCTTTTGCTTTCGAGTCCAGTCCGCCAAATACAGTCCTCCGTACCTTCAAGAGCGCATCAATGCATTTATTGCCACTATTCAACAGACTCTGGTATGGTTTGAAGCTCTGAATTGGGGTATATTAGTTTGCTTGAAGTCAATGTTATAACCATTGTTGTTCTATCAAGTGTAAAGTCTGGTTCAGAGAAGTGACTTCTTCACGTAATTCACTTCTCTGAACCAGACTTTACATAGTTCACAGACCTATTACTGTGCTTCAAGTGTAGATATTCAGGATTCCATACCAAGAGGGTTGGAAAAGCTGGGAACCTGAAGTGTATATTTCAGATTATTCATCTCAACCTCACTATCCCTGTCATTATGAAGAGTTGACATTTTCAACTCCTCCTGATGAAGAGAGTTGAAAAATTCAACCTTCTTTATCAGAAGCGCAGATCAATCTAGAATGGAAAATATGTTCTTGACTGCCAGTCGTCGAGTAGAGTACAGGGCTCCTGCCTACCTTCGTCATTATATGTGAGCGCTACCTGGCTAGGGCTCGTGAACCAGAATGGTTCACGCCAAACAGTGAATTTGTTCTGTGGGGTTGCCTGTTTTTGTCAGTTCGTAACGTATGTGATCGGCGCGCACGAAGATATACTCCATAATTCGTTCTAGACTTTACTCTGATCCAACTGTGCAACAAACAAGTCACAATCCGTTGAGCTGCAGCTGGCCGACGGCCCACATCTCCAATCTACGTCAGAAGTTTTTTTTTTTTGGGTCATTCGTAAATCAATTGCTTCGCGTGGACGTACTCGAGTCTGACATTGACATCTATTCTTGGCAAGCAGGCTGATATGAGCGACGAGGAGTTTACAAACTATAAGGAGGCACTTATTGCCGATAAATTGGAGCGAGATCATACTCTCATTGAAGAAACAGACCGACACTGGGAGCAAATATGGGAGCAGAGGTATTCAGTCCAATTGCTATTCCCCTTAGACTCCTTACAGCTTAGGTTCATTACACATTTGAGGCCCTTTTAGAATTTTTTTCTGTGTTGGATATGTCCTGATTGTTCGCCATTTGAACTCAGGTACTCTTTCGAGGCGCGAAAGCTAGAGGCCATGGAGGTTCAAACTCTAGAAAAGGGCGATGTGATTGACTGGTTCAACCAGTACATCAGTTCTGGATCACCTGGTAGGAGAAAATTAAGCGTCCACATTTGGGGCAGCAACACTGAGACCGGTCTTGGAGATCTCCGAGCCAGCACGCCGGAAGAGACCATCGCAGTGGACAATTTTGCATCATTCAAAAGTAGTCTTGAATTATTTCCAGTCCTCACCTGAGAGATCACCAGGTGGCTCAATTCTTTGTACAACGTCGCACTGAAGAATGCACACACTCAGTCACATTCACGTGCCATATCAATACAGGTGCACTCGTCGTACACAATTACTTTCACGACAATGACCCTGCCGTGTCCACTTATCAAATAAAGTTGTTTTGCTTCCTACAAATGGCTGACCGTTGACCTGGATTGTCCGGATAATTTGGGTGCTGTATGAGATGTTTGCGATTGTGATTTACTGGGGCCTAGCCCCATATCACCCGTTTCGTGTCATCCCTGTTCAGCTTGATAGACTTTCCCATACTCGTTGCCGCATTACTTGGTGCTTCCCTTCCTACATGGTGATCCAGAGTTTTCTCATCAGAACTCATATATCAATTGATGGACGACATATTCACTAGTTTTGGTTTCCTGTTTTCACCATGCTCTGCACCTTGTGTCCCAAACACTATCATGCTTTGATCATGGAGGACTGAGATCGAGGATGGTACCAGACGACCTTACTTGTTTTGATGACGTGTTCTGGGCTTGTGTAATGACTGAACATCGAATTATCTATTCAATAAGCCTTATGGTAGGCAGGCGTGTTGTTTGAAGATAAGCCGTTCTTAAGGAATAAACACCATATTATATTGCACCTCTGAAGTGTTAGAGAGTCCACTGCACAAGGCCAAGCATTTTATACGTGCCCGGGGTACTTTTGTCTTTATTTTCTTACCTAATGTTAACACCTCACTAAGAAGCAATTGTTCGTTATTGATAAATATAACGTTCACGTTCATCTTTATGGAATTCCACTTAATCCCGCTGTTTAAATCTGGTTCACCTAGTGATCTTTCTTGTAGATATGACGTTTATCACCAGACGACGCCCGAGTAACCATTCTTCGTGATTTACAACTATTTTTGTTCCATCTTTAAGAAATCTAAATTGTAATATCTATATTTTTTCTAGAGTTAGATATACGATAAAATTTACTAGTTCTATTCAGAACACTCGAATATGAGTCTTCGAATAGGCCGAGAAGAGATGATAATGACTCACATACATACACATGTATACGCGCATACATATAGATAGAGAAGGTGTTGCTAAAAGTGCTCCTCTCTCTTCCATTAAGAATGATGCATGAAGCCTCTCAGCTGATACAAGTATGAAGCATGAAGGGTATTTTCATGAAGTGAATGGAAACAAGCGAGATTGTAAGCACCTTAAGAGTGCAAAAAAGAAAACCTACAATACTTCCAACATATTTTTCTTAACCACACATAAAGCAACCGTTAGCATGTATAGAATTAGCCAGAAATATTCATAGACCCTAACAAATTATTTATTAATAATTGTTTTGATATTGCAGTCCAGGTGAATCATTTTGGTAAATGCATAGATGGTTGCTTGCTTTTAGAAGCATAGTAACATTTTCAATGTAATTATGGTCATAACGGAAATTAATTAATTTAGTGTAATCTGATATTTATTCATATGTGAAGAAATCAAAAAATTATATATAATTTTCAATTCGATAAAATGGAACTTTTTATTTTATTCTAATATAGTCATCATCTCACATGATCAAAATCTCTTTTAATTCGATAAACTTAAAATTAAAGTAAACTTCATAAATGAAGAGTATCAAAATTTATCCACAAGAATAAAAATTTTAATTCATAAACAAAAAAACGTCACAAATTGTAAGTATGAAATAACATGTGTGCTGAATGGATGCTGAAATTGGGGCACAGATTTACACACTTGATATATATTTTTAAAAATAATAGTTCAAGATATATGTGAAAAGAAAAATATTGGATATTGTATTCTGAGGATATTGAATATTTTATCCGTTTACATTATACACAAATAACAATGTTCATTGAATTGAATCTTGATTTTCTGATACTTATTTTATTATTAAGTCTAATTCAGTTATAATTAATAATTGATGAAGTTTTATGAAATGGATACAACAAAAATCAATATGATATTTCATTTTGATCAATATTTTTCATCATAAGAAAGATGAATTATTCTAAATAAATATTAATTAAATTGAATGAATGTCATCACTTGAATCAATCTATGAGAATTCTAAAAATTAATGAATGATAAAATTTAAAATATTGATTATTTTTCTAATATAGATTTATTTATTAACCTTTTTTTTGAATTCAGGACATAATTAACATAAGTTGAAATATGATCAATCAAATCTTTACACGATTTTAAGTCTACAAGATTAATGTTGAATGCGTATATGTTGGGACTTAATAATTGTTAGTTTGATCTTGGTTAGTTAAGATAGTTAATATATCACTATATATAACAAACTGATTGTAACTAGTTGGGATCAAAATTAGTTTTTCTTTCATTATAACTTGCTATTATTTTTGGTGTAATCTGAAATGACATATCATGAATGTTTTTTCTCAACTATCTTTTTCTTCTTCTATCGTGCAAATGTCTAAGATATGTGGCATAGTAATAAAAAACAAAAAAAATTTAAAAAACAAAAAATATAATAATTATGTGACGATTTATGAATGAACGAGTTTGAATCAATTGAGGACTCTTTGTATAGATGTAAATTCTAAAATCTTTAATAGATGAGAGTTTTGTTATTAATACCATGCATGTATAGTATATTATACTCAAAATCTTTAAATTTTTTGTAATGAGCGTTGTACACATTAACTTTATTGCATAAATGAAAAATTTTTTTTTTCTTTACTTGGAGTATCAACAGAAGTTATTATGCCTTATATGCATGATATATTTAACGAAATGATTATTTTTCAACTTGAATAGCAGATAATTGTGCCTGGAGTAGCCAATGTTATAGATTATAGAATTATGCAGTGATTTAAATTTTTTATCAGGTCAAATAGAGTTATGGATGCACATTTGAACATATTTTTGAGGTTTTTCACAAAAATTTATTATATTTGATAATATATATATATATATATATATATATATCTATCTATCTATCTATCTATCTTTAGTCCTATTGTGTGATCTACGTTGGATATCATGTCTTTTTAACTAGAGGATAATATGAAATCTTGCTAGTTGTATATGATGAGTGAAAACTTAATTTTTGATTTTTTTAAAAAATACTGTGAATAAAGAGGTGAATGAAAAATATTTACAATATAAAATAAATATAAATATGAAGATGAATATAAATAAATTTCAATTTGAATGGAAAATTTTCAATTCATATATGGACTTGTTGTATGTTAATCACAATCTATTTTATTTTATTTTGGATAAAAAAATAAATAATTTTTATCTAGTAAAAAAATGAGAAATAATTACTTTTCCCACCTCTGACGATTTAAGTAACTACTTAATTTTTTTATACTAGTGCAAATATGACTATCATTACTGAACTTGAGTTAAAGATTTAATCAAGACCATTCTTTACAATTCAATCATAATTACGTTCAAATGCATGCTTCATATTGAGAAGGAAATAACACTTGACGATCAATTTCAAAATTAACTGAGGGATTAGAATAGCATGACCAAGGACTTCACCAACCAACATAACCAAAAAAGGATGTACGAGCTCAAAACTCTTACGATGATTTGTAAATTAATTGTCAGCTATTATATATGAAGAAATTGAATGTGCTTCATACCTTATAGGTAAAACAGATTTATGAACTCCGCCTTGTTTAATACTAATTGATTTAATTTTTATTTTTTGGGTGCATTATTATATTGGAATCACATCCTTGTAATACTTGATGTAATATCAAGAAATTTCATATAATTAATTATATATTTATAATGATTAAAATTGAATAATTTTGAAAAATGACATTTCATGAATTTGAAGCAAATATTACCATGTGTTTGAGTTCAACCGGATTATCTGAAATATCTGTCATAAGCACTAGAGTAAAAATTGTAATAACGCAATCGTTGAAAAATATACTGGGGAAGAGTTGATGCATCAGTCTTAATTCCGATATTTTTTTAAAATAGTTCGAATGCTTTCCACCACTCTGATTTCCTATTGCATAGAAATACATTCTAGATTTTATTCTTGCATCGGATAAGGGAAGGTCTAAGAGTCTATGCGATAGTGATGCTATTATACATGGACCCAGAGTGGACGACGACGTGTTTAGGGACGGAAGGATGACGGAGGTCGGACGGAAGACAGAGGGACGTGGATGGAAGCGCGGACGAACGCGGCCGCGGCCTCCGCCTCTGGTTCTCGTCGAAGGTCGCACTTGGAAGATCAATTGAATATTTGAGGCATTTTCATGTGAAATCCGAGGTCTTGCACAATGGCTGCTGCACGAGGAGTGATGAAGGCCAGCGCCAACCCAGGCTTAGGCCTGGGCCTCGGGCCTGGTGTTCTCCGCCAGCGCCTTGCTCCTACCTTCGGTGAGACCGGCTCGCCTGCCCTCCTGCCTTCCTGTCGTCCTGTTTGAGTTCCATTTCATAATGTCTTGCCGTGCTGCAAATCTACTGCCCTCGACCTCACGTGGTTGATGAACCCGGTTCTTGGCCTTCTGTCGAGCTCAGTCTCAGTGTTCACATCTCAAGCATCGTTCGGGGTTGGATCTCAGAGTGTGCTAATTTTGCTTTCGAAATTCAGAGATTGAATTTGCAGTGGCGGCGGGTTGATCGATCGTCTATTTCGTAGGCGGTTGCAGGTTGATCTTGTTGCCCTCTCTCTGAGGCCTTGATCGAGTTTACCAACCTGAACAGAAAAGATAGATTTGGCCAGAATTCATAGATTTTTTGTGTTGATCTGCTGCGATCAGTGAATGGTGTTTTGAGATTTTAACTCAAGGGTTTAAGGGAGAGACTTTTTATTGGGAGGGGTTTTCAGCTGAGGCTGGCGTGATGAGCGTATTGTTTGATATTTGCAGGGATTCATGAGAACATTGCCGGAACTTCTACATTTCAAAGGGGCTACTCTGTACCCAAGTTGTCTTCTTTTTCTGCAAAATGGGGTGACAATAATTCCTACAGCAAGAGCGGTTCATTATTCGATGGTGCCAATTTGTCACCGTTGTCAGGACAGTCGAGATCGAAAAGAGAGTTGCTCCTTCCCGTACCGACGCTCGTGGATTCGAAGGTCATATTTTCTGCTGCACCAGCGTACGGGCATAACAAGGTGAGTTGGGCAATTTTTTTCGTTTTCTTAGCATTAGACAGTTTCCAGCTCACAATCTACTATATAATGAGATTAACGCGATATGTTTCAATACTCTGACTTGGCAGGTTGAATGAGATCTTTTTTATTTTTAGAGTGTCCTCATTAGCTCAATTGGTCCAAATAGCTTTAAAGAATCGGAACTTTTTTATATATTGAAGCTTGTTTTTGTCGCTTTTCCTCTATTCAGGAGGGTCACCCCGAATGTAAGGCTAGAGTATCAGCTATAATGAAAGCTCTCGATCAAGCCGGACTTGCAGATGAGGTAGGGTAAGCTCATGCACCTGCCATCTCCTCATATCCTTACCTTCCTTTTTTTCTTTTCTTACCTAGCCTCAAGTCTGGGGAATTTTGATCGTGACATTGGTGAGAAGCAGACTGTAACCAGCTCTAGAACCCTAGTCTCATTAATTCACCTCGTTGATTTCTTCCTTGATGGTTTAGAAGGTCATCTCTCTTCAGTTTACAGCGAATAACGAGTAAGTTGTAGCATCATTAGGACATGATTTCAATGTTGAAAACTTCGTTACGGTGAAGGTTAAACTCTACTGGGTAGCCAACTCTTATTAAACACTTGTCTGCTCAAAGGCATCAGTTAACTGACAGTCGACACTATAGTGACATCTTTCTCTCGCTTTTGGATCCTCAGCGAATGTTGGTTTTTAGGAGCTGTCCCACTAATAGATCTTGTCGCATGAAATTCGTCACCTGTCGTCACGTTCAAACCACAACGATGTTGAAACCGAAATAATAATCTCGATTTTTTTTCCTTTTTTTCATCTCATGGACAGAGTCGAGCTAAAGAGATTCTCCGGCTAGATGTGAAAAATATGGCTTCCGTAGAGGAAGTTGCCACCGTACACAATATGAGCTACGTGAAAGGTCTTCGCGAGGTCCGTCTCATGCCTTCTCTTTTCCAGTGAGAATTTTGTAAGCAGCGAGTTCGTCCGACCTGTTTATTATACTCATGTCATGTTACAAGCAAGGCCTTCTGAGTCAAACTGAAAGTGACCTTGACTCAGCGTGAGAGATTTATTATTCCCTGATCGGTCAAAAGTGCTTTCTGGCTACAGATTATGGATAAAGCTCGCGAGGAGAAGCTCATATTACTCGATTCCACAGGTCCCACATACGCCACTGAGAATGTTCGTATTTCATGCATTTGCTCAAGTTTGTTCATGTGTAAATTTGTGGAAAGTTTAATATATGAGAATTATTTTGTGGAAGTTGACGCTCTGCTGTAACCTGTAAATGATGAATGACACGTTAGTTCAATGAGCACGTTGGCTGTGTGTTCTGTTTAGAAAAATAAGAAATACTGACGCATGAAATATTATGTCTGTTGAAATTGGCCAGTAGCTAAAGCTAACTGATACATAACGAAAGCTTCTTCCCAATGTAATCTGAACCTCTTGATATAAACCACGTATAGGAACTTAACCTGCAGGCATTTGTGCTGCGAATTTACCATACGCTATGCGTAAGAAGATGAAAGTACATTCCCGGTACATTTGGACCTGGAATAAATTTTTTCTTATTCTTGAAACTTCTACGCCTGAAGTTCAGCTAACACTAGTGTGCTGCAGACTTATAGGGAAGCGATGATGGGAGCAGGAGCTAGCCTGGCAGTTCTTGACCATGTGGTAATGTTTCCAACCTTCTTCTCACCTCATAGTCTAAGCACGGATCAGCTAGGTAAGGGCTTCTTGGTTGAACCTCGTCTTGAGGAAAGATCCCCCAGAAGAAAGAGCCTCTTTCCTCGGAACTATTCTTTTCTCGTTTCCACCTCTCAAGACTTTCCATATTTCTACTACTAGCACCGCCCAGCCAGAGCAAGGGTTTGATGTGGTAATGCTATGGCTGGCAAGTGTGGAGTACAGGTTCTAGTTTGGAGTCATCGCTGTTGCAAATGTCAACGAAATTGCTGTTGTTGCCTAGCTTATCGGCCTAAAGTCATTTTAAGGACAATTCTAGCCAATCCGAATCATACTGCATACACAAAATGCCTAATCCATCTCTTGTCGAGCTCTGTGGGAATTTGACGGCATTGTCTTAACCCGTCCTTGGACTTGGAGTTGATGAGGGTTTTGGATAGTAGTGAAAAAGAAGACTTTTGATCTTCTTTGAATCTGCTTCTCCGTGTTTCACCTACTTTTTCGAAGCTGAACTTGCTTTCGACATTCATTTGGGGACAGAGTATTTATTTGTCTTGGACATTCAGGTTGCTGCTTCAAGAGAGACTTCCACTCCACCAGTTGGTTTCGCTTTGGTGCGACCTCCAGGTCACCATGCTATAGCAACTCGACCAATGGGCTTCTGTGTATTTGGCAACGTGGCTGTGGCAGCAAGGCATGCGCAGCGAGTGCACGGGCTGCAGCGTGTGTTTATCATTGACTTTGACGTACATCATGGAAATGGCACCAATGATATCTTTTATGAAGATCCAAATGTCTACTATCTTTCTACTCATCAGGCATGTCAATCTTACACTGAGCCTTGCAGTTTCTTGTTATTATACATCCTTCGTACCCGTTTTCTATATCAGGTCGTGTCTTGAGTCTCAAGAGAGCTGAAGTTGTGAAGTGATAATTCGATCTGCTTCACGTTGACCAAAATCTCATGGAAGTGGACTTAGTCGAGCAGGTTGGTGGGTTTCCCGGAACCGGGAAAATCGATGAAGTTGGGGAGGGCAAGGGAGAGGGCACAACTCTTAATCTTCCCCTACCGGGGGGCTCCGGGGATGAAGCTATGTCTGCGGTCTTCGATGAAGTTATTGTTCCTGCAGCGCAACGATTTAAGCCTGATATTATTCTTGTCTCTGCTGGGTAATATTACACAAAACTCTTGCTTTTTATGCGTGAAATATACATAGGAGGTGGCCTGGATGGTTAATGCCTAGATCAAATCACAAAACCTTAATGTTCCTCATTTTTAATTGCGTCATTGAAGTGATTAATGTTCGGGCACCACTTCTCCTAGAGTTTTCTTGAATAACAGATCGCAGAGTTGAGAAACTTGTATATTCTGTAGGTCATGTCCACGTTAATTCCACTTTCCATTTGAAAATGCTATGTGTTGAGCTAATGGAAGGGCTTGTTTTGAAAGCAGGTATGATGCACATTATTTAGATGAGCTGGCTGGTCTTCAGTTCACAACCGGAACCTATTTTCGTCTTGCTTCACATATCAAGCAACTAGCGGGAGACCTTTGCGCAGGTCGGTGTTGCTTCTTCCTTGAGGGTGGTTATGACTTGAAGGCACTTTCAAATAGTGTTGTGGAGTCATTCCGTGCTTTTGTCGGAGACAAAAGCATGGCCCATCGTCTTGACAACCCAGCAGTGCTGTATGATGAACCCAGTATACTGGTAAGGCAAGTTATTGACGAGGTTAGATCAATTCATTCTTTATGATTCTTATTGTGGTAATGTGATTTCTACGTTCAACGTAGTCTGACCATTACTACGGTAAATGGGTGATACAGCTGGAACCTAGAAGCGCAACTTGATATGTCTGATTTTGTAAATTAAGGAAATCTGAAAGCAATTCCAGCGATGCAGTGATCACCTCATGATTGACCTTGTCTGTGGTTGTGAATTTCTTGTCTGCCATGACATGAAGGGAAATTTCTGACCTACCGATCTCCAAAATAGTTACTAGGATTCAAGATCAATCTACAAGTTGCAAATTCTTGTTTGTTCTACAATCTTGATAGCTCTTCTTGTTGAGGATGCAGAGGAATTTTCGAAATTCCTGCATCACGCTCATGAATATCATCGTCTTTTGTGTTTTCCTTCAATACATCTGCATCTTGTGCTAACTTTTATAAAGCCTCTGTTTGTATTAATTTCACGAAATTGATGGACTGCACACATCTAAGTTATGCCGGTGGTCCATGTTTCTCACCTAGGGTTTAAACCTTTAGGTTCTAACTTCTCGTTACTTTCAAGGCTTTGACCACAAATCCTATGTGCAAGTTGTAATGATGACTTCACATTTATTAGATAAATGTGAATTCTTCAGAGTATTGATTCTGAATATTTGGTTGGTTTCAACATCTTTGTATTGAGAAACGTTGCTAAAGCCACGTTGATAATTTTGTTTAATATTCAAATTTTTAAATTTGTAGGGTGTTTGAGAATAAGAACATTCCTTATTGTAGCCTAACTTTTTTGTAATAGTTTTGACTTTTATAGAATATTTAAAAAATTCTTTTAGATGACAACAGAAAATCAAGCAAATTTTTTTAATGATTTGGTTCGATCAATGAAAATCGGGTGGAATATTAAAAGCTGCAAAAAGTATTCCACAGTGAGAGAGAGTTACATGACGTTTGCATTTACGTGAACGAATTTTTACATTCGCTAATTTGAGAAAATTAGAAAAATCATCATCAGACTGCCACGAATATTGCAAATCATAGGCGTCTACTGAAAGTTTGTATTTTGGAGTTAAATATTGCAGTATATCTTCGAAGAAGAATTATATTATTTTTATGAAATGCCAACTTAATTCTGAATAGTTTAGATGAGTTTATTTGTGAGTTTTCTGAGGAAAAAAACCACCGAATTGATAGAGGAGTAGCACATTAATTTTTCTCTTTATTCTTATGTGATTATGTAAGATTATAATCTACAAGCAAAGATGTTCGATAATTTTTTAACTATGAACATTTAGAGGTACAGAAGTTTTCAAATCTAACTTTCTGGGTACCCAACGATGGATTTGCAATTCACTGGCACCCATGTTTTAATGATATTTTGATTGTTTTGCTTATGGTTCCAGCATGTTTTTCGAGTTGATTCTCGCACTCGATGAGAGATCATGATAAGATGTATCTGGAAAAATATAATTGAATATAACGTAAAATCATACCTGATGGGACCCCGGAATTTGCAATTCATTGGCACCCATCTATAATGATATTGTGATTGTTTTGCTTATGGTTCCAGCATGTTTTTCAAATTGATTCTCGCACTCGATGAGAGATCATGATAAGATGTATCTGGAAAAATATAATTGAATATAACGTAAAATCATACCTGATGGGACCCCGGAATTTGCAATTCATTGGCACCCATGTTACAATGATATTGTGATTGCTTTGCTTATGGTTCCAGCATGTTTTTCAATTTGATTCTCGCACTCCATGAGAGATCATAATCTCATGGATAAAATGTATCGGGAAAACTACAATTGACTATCGCACTCCATGAGAGATCGTGATACAATGTATTGGGAAATATACAATTGACTATAACGTAAAGTCATAAAGACCCCGGAAGGGTTCCATCAAATAATTTGCTCATCTTTTCTAAATTAGGTGACTTGGTACATTTTGAAATTTTGGAAATTAAAATCTTTCAATAAATATTTTTTAAATATTTTTGACAATGTAAATTTTAAATTTCAACTAACTTCAAAAATTCAAAATAAATTTTCGCTTAAAAATCTATAATTTTCAAAAAACTATAAATTAGAAACGATTTATTCATCCATATCAATTTCAATTTATTCAATTGTTTTGAAAATTAAAATTTGTTTTTCTTGAGTTTTCATAGATTGAAATTCGTCAAATCATGTCCAACATTCTACTGTCTCGTAAATTTTATCAGTTGATTCAACTTACCTTTACATGTTTTGGTATTCACGGTGTCTTTTCCTCATCTCATGATATATTGTTACAAATAAAGTAGATCATATATCAAATTTGATTTGATTGACCATTTAGATATCATAAAGTTTATTTTTCACAATATTATACTTTCAAGTTGAAAAAAACTTTTCAAAAAGTTCTAATTCAACTCTGATCGAATTGAATTTTTTACTTAGATTTATTGATGGCAATGTCTCCAAGAAAAGTTCAGTTTGAACAAAATACTCTAACTAACTATTATATATGCTTTCACCGCCACATGATTGTTGTTGCATACAATGATAAATCTAATTTAAAAAGCTTAGTTAAAAATCATTACACTTGTAATATCATATCCATAAATTGTACATGTAGTAATTAGAGTTAATTTTAATAGTTGCGTTAATACTAGATTAGTGCCCACTCTCGCTAGTTGGAGAGCATAGTCTAGTCATCATTCGAAAAAAATTCAAATCTTCAAATAATGTTAAAATTTCAACATTGGGAGTAGCTCTGAGTGGATTACCTACGTTTTCTTGTATCGTGAGAATATGTATTGTCATACAACTTACATCACTAACATGCCATACTCATGCACAGGAACGAGAGTGTACAAACTCAACTCTAGAAAAGTCTCACTCTTTCATTTTGATACTAGAAGTGACAAGATTAATAAAAAAAACACCACTTAATGGATATACCACAAATAACCATAAAAATATAACCCTGCTAAGGAATCCATTCCATTGACTTTTTCATCAGAGTAATAAAGAGCAAACCCTCTTGGTTTTAGTAGTTGTTTTCGCATTTTACATTTAACAATCATTTGATAGATTAGTCAACTTGCTAGGCCGATCAGTCCTGTGCGATATAAGTACAAGTTCACAATTTACTAAAGCGTTTCACTTATCCAGGTTTGGCACCATACCATAATCAAAAGGTATCACAGTCCAAGCGCACAAAGCTAGTGTAAACGTCAAAACGAGTGCATGTCGTGACGACACAGGTGCTTTAAAATAGGTATGTTATGGGGACCAGTAAATTAGCTTAGGCAATAGAACCTATATGTCATGTAGCATGCTTCTATGACATGTAAAAGCTAAAAGTAAAGGGTGGATTCTTGACTCTATCCGCAAATTCCATGTCAACCCCGACTCATGTAGAGCCAAAGCGCGGTTCGGACACAACAATATCGGAAATTGGTGCCTTGAGGGCGTTAAGGACATATGGTCATTATGTAATCTGTTTAGATATAGATCTACATATTTGTCAAAATGATTTTTTTTTTCTAGTTTTCAAGATATTTCTTGAGCAAATAGAGAGGCATTTTGATAAAAAAATAATTTTGGGGGTCAAAATCCGTGGATCAAAAAGCCTTTTTGCTATGCTTTTAGAGCAACCGTGGTAACAGTAGATGCTTTGCTCCTTATCGGATTTGAACCCAATGTGTTCAAATTCAAGTTTCATTTGTGACACCTCAATGTATCACAATTGAAATGCTTTGTGCAAACACCATTGGCTTCAAACACAAACTTCACATCAAATTGATACAGCCTTAATCCACAACACGGAGAATTTAGGCCGAAGCTAATGGGACGCCATAACCGATATTCTGAAAGTTAATTCTCACGCAAAAGGCTCAACTCTAAGAACTAAAGATTTTTTGAGTCGTCGCGATTATGTTCCATGACAAGAGTGAAACTAACCTACACTCTACCAGAGTTGACTATAATTCCGATGCTAATTATAGATAACACATATGAACATGACAACTGTTGTGCGAATATGCATCGTCATACAACCTACATCGCTGACATGCTATATTCATGCACACATCCATATACAAAAAACGAGAGCGTACACATACATCAATGTATCACAACTCACATCTCTAGTTGGCGGTTAGGTTCCGCTAACTCCCACATAGCATTATACATCTACATTATGACATTCACCTTCGTGGATGCAAAGATCAGTAGGCCGGATGCAAAGCAAGTCCCATCGTTAGTCGCCAATTTGTAATCCATGTCACGTGTAGATTGAGTGATCTATGCGTCTAAGTACATCAAGGACAAATTCATCGTCCAGTGCGATAGTGCGTCCCTTCGTCACATCTAGTGTAGTCGATGCAGCTAGCTGTAAATAGACAAAGTACTCCATATTGAATCTACAAATTGATGATCGATAATCTCCTCCTTAGATGGATGCATACCACAACGTATCTCTATGTTAAACAATTGCAAGGTTCTTAGACGCTGCAAACATGACTTTTTGAAAGAGCTCTGCACTTTGAAAACACACTTTCACGCACATGTTTGAATCATCAAGGTTCATCATCTTACTAGAGTCACGACAAATCGCTGTTGACAAGTCTGGATCTCGGCCGTATGAAATTTTTTTTGGTGAGAAGGAAATCAAGAATACTTGACAACGAAACCGATATTCCATAAATAATCATGGTAATTGCATATTCCAGTTCCTAAGATGTTCCTTCTGTAATTCATACTTGCGCAACAATCTTTTCACCGTTGTACATCACGTTCAGCCAAACTATCAGTCTCTGAATGATCTCGAGACATGATACGATGATCAATTAGTGCCTTTCGGTCAAGAAAAGCATATGCTGCTTCCTCATTCACATTGTCAAGTAATGCCACCAACTCAATCCACTTGAAAACATGCATGATCATCATCAACACATACCAACAATGTCGTATAGTCAAAGGTAATGGTCCACAAAATGCATACTCCAACAGTAACTCAACCCCATGATAAACAAGGGATGCAACCCCGGTGTTGGAGCATTGAACGATGTTCTCACTCAATCACAAACCATGCAATGAGATATCAATTGATGTACTTGAATATGCATTTCACGCCATGAATATTGACTAAGGAGTAACATGTATGTACGCTTCACTCTAAAATGTCTTGACTCCTGATGAGCATGTCAAACGATGCACATTCTTTAAGTTAAATACAGTACCACACATACCGTATCATACTCCCACACTCGGAGAACATGTGCTCGCTCCAATCAATACTTCTTTGCCTGCTGGAGAATACGATCTCGTTCTTTGACATTCACTATACATGGTAACATACTAGTTTGTAGTGACTCCAATACTAATGCATCATTGTGAAT
The DNA here is from genome assembly GCA_037833965.1 of Marchantia polymorpha subsp. ruderalis. Lineage (NCBI taxonomy): Eukaryota > Viridiplantae > Streptophyta > Marchantiopsida > Marchantiales > Marchantiaceae > Marchantia > Marchantia polymorpha. The sequence goes on from AP031351.1 coordinate 1,402,291, forward strand.
ATCACGCTGATCCATATCACCATCTTCATCCTCAAGATCTGAAGATTGGTCATCCATTCTTTGACTAGAGTACAATGTCAAGTGACCCTCTCTATTAGAGTCTCCACGTAACAAACACACGAAAGCAGATGCATGCCTACCGGACAAAATCTCCTCATCAACCTCATCATGTCATCTAGCTCGAGTGTTATCATCATGAGTAGTGCATGGATTCCGACTCAAATCATCGGCATCAAGATTTGCAACTCTAGGTCTATGCATCAACTAAAAGTCATAGTCCTGTAATATGAGAACTCACCGTGCAAATTTATTGTGAGTTTGTCAAACTACCTGAACCACTTGAGCGATTGTTGATAAGTAACAAGAGTAAATCGTGTACCAAACAAGTAACATAAAAAATATGCCACAACTCACACCGTTGCTAAACACTCTCCCTTGTACAAATTATATTGCAACTCCGCTGCATTATTCAAACAACTAGCATACGCAATCACAAACTACTTATCCTCATCATCACGTTGTGTCAACATCCCAATAAGTTCCAACATACTCCATTCAGTGTGCAACTAATATGAACAACCTATGATGGATCTTCTCAAGATAGGAGCGGCCACTAACTTGATCTTGAGCTCAAAAAAGACTCTCTCATGCTCATATACCCATTGTCACTCTTGATCCGACTTCAACAACTGGTTCAAAGGCTTTGCTATATCACTAAACTCCTTCACATACTTCCAATAGTAGCTTGCCAAATCCATGAATGCACGAACTCTACTCACATCTGTCGGACATGAGAAGCATACAATTGCCTCAACCTTTGCTTGTTGAACCCCCAAATCACATGAGTAGATTACATGATCCAAGTACTCAACGTTGTCATAAAAAAACTGACACTTCTTTGGATGTAAATGCAAGTCATGAGCTTTTAACCGCTCAAACACAATCTGCAAATGTATCTAGTGTTGCTCCAGCGTGTTGCTAAACACCAAGATATCCTCGATGTAACACATGACAAAATTCAACCTCACGCAAATCATGTCCATAACTCTTTGAAATTCGGCAAGTGAATTCTTCAATCCAAAATATAAGAATTGTCATTGATACAAACAATCCTTGCCATGGGAGTTGACGTCTCAAAATATTGTCTTGATTTTGTCATTCTCTCGAATTGGCAACCGATGATATCTTGCCCGAAGATCCAAAGTATTGAAAATCCTTGTGTGTTACATCACATCAAAGGTCTACTCAGGTGTAGGCATGACATATTTATCGGACTTCGTGTGCCGATTGATAGGACTTTAGTCTCCACACATTTGCATATCCATGTAGTTTTTGTGTACATCCTTCTTTACCGACATGATAATGGTTAATGCATACTCATCATGCAACAATTCCTATAACATAGGTTCAACTTCCTAGTCTAAATCAAATTATCTCTTCATGTCACTATACCGGTAGGGACAACAAAAGATTGATGTATCACTAGTGAACACTATTAGTATGCGAGATCCAATCAAAACATCCAACTTCTTCTTGTTGAAGGCAAAACAATTCATGTACAAACGTAGAAATTGTGTCAACCATCATCTTTCTCCTCTTGTGATTTGGAGACCAATCAATGGTTTCCAATCTTTCTTTATAGATACACTTGAGGGAGACAACCCTTTTCACTAGTTGTTATGCCACATCCTCCAAAAAATTGGTACGGCTTTTTGTACACTTCTTTGGATTAACATCCACATGAGAAACTTTTCTAACTGCATGAGCTGCAACTCTAACATGTCCTCTCGTCACGTCCCAATAACTCCAAGGATGACTAATATCTTGCTTGCTGATTTCAATCATTGCCACTACCGTTCCGGTAGGCAATGAGCTAACAAGTGATGTAAAAATCATCAAATCAGTGCGAAGACATCGTTGTTTAGCCAAACCTAGACGCACAATCCAGTTAAGATCCATAATTGATCCAAAACAAGACAATGTGATGATCTTGAAACTGAAGAAGCCGTAGTTACACCAGTCATGAACCTTATCGCACACTTTTTCCAACTAAGCTTCATCAACTGATGCATCGTAGAATTCCATACAAGGTCAGCCCATCATTTCAATAGACATGTGATGCGGAAAAACTATCCAACGTGAGTCAAGCCATCCGAGTCTGACCTACGAGGTTCATAAATGCCATAGATGACTTGTCAGCAACTCTCATCGCTTGAATACGTCAAGATCACGCTGCACGGAATCATAAGCACAATGTCATATCTCCGAGGGCAAAAGATTTATTCATCATAATCTTGAACAATAAACACGTGATCCAATCCTTGCAGCATCCAACAACACGGTTGATTGGATGCCCAGAGAGATCACGGATTGAATCAACCGTGATCTCTCTGGTCTCATGAACACTCGCCATCAATTGGATTTGAGTGTCATTTAATAATGGCACATTCTCTAGAATGTATGTTAGAGTATCCGCTTGACAGTGGAGCAAAGACCTGCATTGAGTAACCATATGTGAAACCTCAACCATATCCGCCCGATCCGATGGGTATGGATCGGGTTTGGACCAAGCTAGAAAAGGTCCGGTTCGGGTTGGACTTTTCTTAATTTGATTTAAAGTAGTAACGTTTAAAAATGGAAACTAGGGTTACTCAATAAATAGGTCGTGGAGTATTTTTTGACTTCAAACATAACTGATCGCACTTGTTCCCATCGTCCGCCAATCTCGAGGTTTGTCATAGTTGACAATGACAATTGAGATGAGGTCCCAAGATATGCTCACCTTGAAGACAAAAATCACCGCAGATTTGCAGAAAGAGGACGATCTCTATTATCAAGTGAAAAACCGTAAAGCTAGGGCGGGTGTCTGGACATCGTTTTTGTTTGTTCCGATCAAGGAGACTAGCAAACATCTTTGTTAAGTAATAATTCTTTTGTCTGCTGCAACAAATGTTTCACTATATATCAATATAGATCAGCCAACGGAATCACCGCCATGTCCAAACACTCCTGTCCGCCTGCAGAGATCAATCAAGTTATGACAGCTACAGCAAAGCGTCATGATGCGACTACAAGTGAGAAGAAACCCATCACCGTGGCGTTGGCGGACATGTGCGCTGTTGACATGCATCCATTTCATATTGTGAAGGGCAGAGGGTTCAGGAACTATACACAGACCGTCTTCAACATTGGGGTCAACTCTAAGATGGGCATGCTTGTGGACAATATTCTTCTTGATCCAACCACAATCAGTAGAAATGTGCAGATGCGATCTAATGCTGGACGAGAGATATTGACTGCCCGCTCGAAGGCACATTTGGCGGAAGAAATTTGGATTGGTAGCATAACCAATATTTGAACCAATGACATCAATCACAGGATGTCATCAAACGGACTGCATGCAGTCCGTTTCCTGGGCCGCACCACGAATCTGACGTCTTGAAAAAAGAGGATGTTTTACAAAAATTTGGCATCAATAGATATGATCAGGTCACAATTGTCACCGACCGAGGCTCAAATACGCACTCTGCAGATGACATTCATATTCTCTATGGTTGGATACCGTGTTGTGATCATATCATTGGTACCATCCTAACGACAATTATCGACAAGAGAACTCGTATGATTGAAGGTAAAAAATCTGCTCCCTTCTATGAGTTTAACCATCTAGCCCTTGAGTTGTTTGATACTATTGATCAGGATCTAGTCCTTGAGTTGTTTGATACTATTGATCAGGTCAAAGCTCTCGTGACATATTTCAAACAAGCGAATCTTCAAGATGAGATTGCAAAGATTCTAAAGCAAGAAAATGTGACACGATGGAAAGTTGTACTCCGTTGCATGATCAGCGTCGACGAGGCAATCATGGAGTTGACCGAGATATTACGAGCACGAGGTCGTGGATTGGTTTATAAGGTCACAAAGATTGATCACGAGCTTCTTAAGGAGTTCATTGTTTTTTAGTGCTCTTTCAGGAGGCCATCCTAGCTCTGGAGATGTTTGCGGAGACTACGTTACACCGTGTACTCTATATTTGGCAGAATCTTCTAAAGGATTGCAAGGTTGTTGCGACGGATATCACCACCAAGGAGAAAGATGACACGATAACCACATTGATAATGTTTTGGTTCCAACAAAAACTAAAAGCTAAATAAAAAACGTATGTTTCTTTCTCATCTATTTGGGTCCAATCGGGTATCAATTCAAAGGCGACTTGGGTGTGTTTTGGGTTTTGATTTTGTCTCTTTAGATATGGGTTGGGTATGAGTACCTCAAGCACAGAATACGTGGGCATGGATCGAGTTCAAGTATGCTTTTTAGGTGTGATGCAGGTCTTAGACGTGGAGATGACGTAACACACATAACATCTTCCAAAACATCTATGATCTAGGATAGTGCAATCCTGCTTTATGACTAGCGCGAGTGATCTGGCATGGCCATCTCGCAATCACCAAATCAATTAAGCCAACCTTATCATAGTTTAGCGCCTCCAACAATGAATTATCTGAAGACAACGCCTTCTGGTATCTTTGAACAGTTCATCGTGGCAACAATGAAAGATAACATTGCATCAGCGGTGTAATATGTTGTGAGAAGACTGGGCGTGCAATTTCATTCTTCTTCACATACAAGTATTTTCGTACTATATTACCTGACTGCAACACTACATCCACACCCGTGCTGATTCCATCAAAACGATCCAACATAGAAACATCCTTCAGAAAATACTTTCATGCAATTGGTGTAATTACCAATTGTGATAGCGCACTAGTTACACAAAAAGGCTGAACATTTTGAAATTTCTCCATCTATTCTGGTAAAGATATATCACTTCAAGCATTCCTCGCCAACCTATCAGCCTCTTACTATAACGCATAGCAAGAACGCCGTCGTGAGATTTATTTGAGGCTTGAGACTACAATGTAATTAGTGTTTTGTGTGAATATAAGACAGGGAAAATAACCATAAATAGTGTGAATGTCAATGACATTCACACACATGTGTGAATGTCTCCACCAATCAATGGCTTCCATTCCTCCTCCATAGACACACTAGAGGGAGGCGACACTGTCAATGGTTGCTACGCTACATCCTGCAAAGAAGGGTTCTTCATACCCTCCTTCGTAGCCACCTCCACATGAGAATCCTCTCCAACTACATGGGCTGCAACTTTGGCAAGTCCTTTCGTCACGTCCCATAAACTCCAAGGATGACGAATATCTCGCCTGTCGTCCCCAGCCATTGTCACTACCATCCCGGTAGGCAATGAGCTAACAAGTGATGTACTAACCACTAAATCAATGCGCAAACGACGTTGCTCCGCCAAACTCAAGCTCACAATCCACGTCAAGCAATTTAAGTCCATAGCTTGACCCAAAACCTCACGACGTGAAGCCTCTGAAACTGAAGCAACAGCGGTCACACCAGTCATAAATCCCATCGCACGCTCTCTCTCATCAGCGTTGGGCTCCATCAACTGATGTACTGTACTATCCCACAGTAGTCCAGGTCCACCATCACGATATGCATGTGATGCCGGATAACTGACCAACGTAGGTAAAGCCATTCGAGGCTGACCTACGCGGTTCACCAATGCCATAGGCGACCTATCAGCAACTCTCACCACCTGAGAGTGTCGGAAAACTTCCAAGATACTGTCAACGGTGAGTGTAGTATCACGCTGCGCAGAATCATAGGCATGACACAAAATCTCACGTGGCAAAAGGTTGGTCCACCATAAACGTGCACGATGAGCACGTGATCTAACCATCGCAGCATCCAGCAATACTGCTGATCCAATCCATGCTCGGACTTGATGGACACTCGCCATCAACTGGGCCCGAGTGTCACCCAACAATGGTACGTTCTCCAGAATGTATGCTGGAGAACGTGTCTGCTGCACTTGGAGATGACGTAACACTATAATCATCTCCCAAAACATCCGAGATCTGGGATCATGCAACCTTGTCCCATGTCCAGCGCGTGTGTGTCCCTAACATGGCCAGCCCGCAATCACCATATCAATATGGCCAACGCGGTCAAGGTCTGGCGCCCCCAGCAACAAAATGTCTGAAGGCAACGCCTTCTGGAATCCTCAGACAGTTGATCGCGGCAATAACAAAGGAAAATGCCGCATCAACTGTGCAACATGTCGTGAAGAGACTCGACGTGCAGTCTCGTCCTTCTCCACATACAAGTATCTCCGTACGAGAATACCTGACTGCAACACCGCAGCCAGACTTGTGCTGATCCCACCAAAAAGATCCAGCAAACAAAGGCCCTTTGAGGAATACTCCCATGCAATAGGTGTAGTAACCAATGGAGACAATGCGCTAGAACCACCAACTAGCCGATCAGCTGAAGCCCTCTCTGGCTCTGCTGGTAAAGAGGCTTCACTCCAAGCCTTTTTCACCTACCTATCAGCCTCCAACTGTAGTGCTTGGCACGAACTCCACAGTGGAACATCTAAGGGTGAAGTCACCGCCGCTGTGAAACTCACAACCTCCTCTACATCCTCGTAGAGTGAGGTATCGTCGGCAGACATGTTCCCCTCCAACAAGTCATCGGGCCAGGTAAGCACTCTGCTAAAACCCACAACAGATGCCAAGACCGTTGATGAAGATCCAAGAGGTCGATCCCGAGAAATAAATCTCACTGGCAGCTCGCTCAGACGTCCATCTCCGGACTGCCAACCAGGACGATATGCGGCAGTCTGCGTCCAATAGTCTATCCGAAAGCCCATCGGGTATAACACCACTCCACCAACAAGCACATCATATGACTCAGCTGATGTAACCACAACACGAACTCCAAACTGCGAGCTATCATGAGGGTGATCATGCCTCAACTGCACCGCTATGCTCTCCCTGATCATAAAGTAAGACCTATCGCTGGCGCCACCAAGGGATGTCTAGATCTGGAATGGGCAAGGTTCCAACTCTGACCTCCGAATGCCCAAACTAATACATGCAGCCTTGCCCAACATCAAGGGCTCTGCACCAGAATCCAACAAAACTCTGGCTGGGACATACACATGTCCAGTAGAACTCACTAACCAAAATAGACCACTTTGGTTGTCCACCATACATACACCCGGAACAATACTCTCGCGATCAATGGCTGGGCGAGCTGGTAAGGACTCCATCCTCGCCGCTGCGGCCTGCCAAGTCGTCTCCTCGAACAATGTAGACGTTGAGGATGGATCCTCAACTGTATCCTCACGTATCTCGGCACTCGTAGCAGCGACTCTTCCAGGCTCACACGACGTGGCTGCTACCCGAAATACTCGAGCCAAATCAATACCAGAGTCTATCAACTCCGTGGCTAAAAACAATGGAGATCTCAAGACTGAAGTGGCCATCCGCATCACTACACTAGATGGCACGTCTGCGTCCACAACAGATGATGTAAGAACCTCAGTTCTCACTCTAGTGTCAGTAGGCGGTGCAGGTCTCATAGATGAACTGCTACCCACATCTGACAACAAAAAGGACTGGGGAAGTCTAGACTGACGTCCACCCTCACCCCTTTGAGGGTCCAACTCCACAGTCGCACCACGTGGCTCTGAAGTGCGAGCACCACCTCTGGTCACTGCAACTGATGCCTCAACCTGTGCTGCACTGGCCAAATAGGAGAAATCCTCTCCCTCGTAAGATGTGGAAGTGCTCGCCCCCAAACCAGCCATAGCAGCAAGCCTCTGCTCCAACTGCTCAATCCGAGCAGCCATAGCGCTCTCTGTGGCGGAAGTAGCACTCGCTGCGGTACGCTCAATGGCCCCGGTACCTCTACCGCCTCAGCCACCTCGACCACCTCGGCCTCGTGGAGCATCATCTCCACGACCTCTACCTCCTGATCTCAACTCAGGATGAAGGTCAAAGCAACGCTCTCGAGGGTGACCCGGTCGATGACAATGATCACAGGTCACCTGTGCCGGCTTTGGCCTAGCATGTGGAGTTTGTCCCTCTCGCTCCTGGGGACAATCCTTCCTCATATGACTACCTCCGCATGTCCAACATGACGGTCCCTGTGGCTGGCCCGAAAATGAAGGCAGTGGTGGCCGCGCACTAGGCTCTCTGTGACCTGAAGGATGTCGTGTATGACCTCCACGACTCCCACTTATGGGGCGAGACTGTGCTGGGCTATGTGGGATACGCGAAGTAGTGGTTGTGTCCCTCACAAATGTAGACGTCACCATCCTCTCCTCCACCATGTTAAGCTCAATCTTCTAAGAAAGAGCAAACACATGGGCTAATGTGGGTGATGAGTCGCTCATGAGAGTAGCATCACGCACTCTCCTCCGCAACTCTCTGTCAAGGATCCGATACCAGTACTAGACAGCATGTGCCTTAGTCACACCGTGAGTAACTGAGATTAGCCGTCGCATACGAGTGTATGCCTCACGAAGACTCTCACCAATCTTCCGCTCAAACTTTTGGAGGCTCCTCAACTTCTCTGTTTTCACCCCCTGGTAATTCTTCCTCAATCTCTGGAAGAACTCAAGAATGGGGCTAAACGAAGGTACGCCACTAGCATCTCCCCTCGTGCTGCCACCGGCAATGCTAACAGTACCGCTGCTAGTACCCTCGCTGATGCTACTACTCGCACCTCCACTGATGCCGATACTTGCACCTCCACTGGTAATAAACGGGAGATTCCCCGCTGGAATTCCCGTCGGTCGTTTACCCTACTGGCAAAAACCGTCACCGTCACAAACATGAATCAAGCCCAACCCACTCCACACTCGGAGAATCTAGGTCGACGCAAAGGGAAAAGTCGCTCTACGCTCCCAACGCTTCCATGCTCGACTCGAAGAACTAACGTTCTTCGAGCCGTCCCCGACTGTATACCCCTCGTGACTCGAACCCTAACTCCACGTCTTAATATAGTAAGTGCCCAGACTGCGTGAGCCGACTCGAAACTACATGACATGTGCGAACAAGGCTAAGTCGACGGACAACGGTAGAATCAAATTCAATTTTCAGGCGTGGGAGTTCGCACAACGGCGGAGCGTGAAGCCGAGCGTGCGAGGGAGGCCGTTACGCCTCCACGCCGGCGCTGCAATCAAGTGGATCGACCCCCACTCCCAAGTGTCGAACGGTGAAATTTTGATCGCCGAAGGCAGACGTCTCATTATCGCAATTTCAATTTTGATTTCGCTCGAGCGTAGACCGCGCAGCAGGGAATCGGCGGAGAGAAATTAGAGAGAGTTGCGACGAGCGGGTTGTTGCAGGAGAGCGTGCAGCAGCTGAGTGCGCAGCCAGAGGGTTCTTGCTAGAGAGTGCGGGGAGCTCGCGGAGTAATTCAGTCCACGTGCAAGAATCTTGGTAACAGAGTGTGGAGTTCGCGCAGACCGTCGACGTGCACTTCCCAATTCAAGAATGCGATGTCGAAAGCTACGCAGCTGCGGATGGTTCCGCTGAAGTTACCGCAGATTAGGTTGCGTGCATTCCAGACGAGCTTATTGCGGTGAGGCTCGATTTCCTCCTGTAGGGATGAAATTGGGTGTGTCCGGAGATGATACGAGAGTGGCTGCGGGACAGGCATCAACCTGCGCGTGGATTCCGACCGCACCCGGAGCGATGGGAAGTCAGTGACTGGGAGCAGGTGTTGGGGAGATGCGCGGAAGAAGAAGGTCATCTTCTTTTCGAGTGCGAGAGTGTCAATGTCTCGAAAGAGTAAGAAGCTTTTTTTGGGGCTCTGCTCAAGCACAGCAAGTCAAGCAAGAACGGGTACAAGACCCGTGACTACAAGGATCGCTTGCGGAGCAATGTTGCGGTAGCAGTCATCCAACTCTTGCAGCCGCACCGGACCACCTACATAACTTCTTGGCATGTGGGGTTCGTGGAGCTGGCGTTGTACGGAGCTCCGATTCATTGGGCTCGCATTCTATGGAACACGCATTCGAGGAGAAGGGAGGATCGATCAATCACCTCTCCCCCTTCTTGATCAATTTCTATCGGTCGATGGGATGTTTGACCGCGTCGGAGCGGGTACAATTTCCATTGCTGTCACGCAACAATCCGGGCCGATATGTGAAGGACGTCGAGGTCGATACTGACAAAGACGAGACGCCCGCCTGCACGCCACCAGCTCAACCGAGGGCGGAGGAAGAACCGCTCGCAGCACGAGTGCCGCGGAAGCGGAGGTTGGAAGGAGAGGCGGAGCAGAGCCAGCTACGCGATGCTGCTGCTCCCAATCCAAAATGGATGATGCAGGAGCTCTGCAGTCATCCCAAGCAGAAGGCTCGCAGGCTCGTCCTGCCGGCAAGTAGCGCAGAAATGGAACGAGCTGCAGAGAGTAGAAACTCGCCATACTCGGGGGAGGATGCAAGTGCACAAACTTCGGAGAGGTCAGCGGACCTCCCTGCACTGAAGTCACGGACGCCTTCGGCGGAAGCAAGAAGGCCTTCGGGTCAAGAGAGACAACATGCGGCACCGACGAATGTGCCGACGACGGATAGGTGCTTCACCCCCGAGCAAGTACCAGTTGATGACTTGACTTCGGGTCAAGAGCCTTTGGCGCAGGCCCAATGTGAGAGATCGGCGACGGAGGAGACACAGTCGCCTTCGGCACAAACGCCTTTGAAGGTAGACGCCTTCGGCGATAGCAGATCAGGCTGGAGAAGCGGACTTGCCATGAGCCGGAACTCCCACCGCATTGGACATTTTGGCAGGGAGTGGAGCGGCGGCCGCGGCAACAAAAGCCATGCAACCCAACTCCCGGGAATCGCCGGGGAATTCTGTAGCGACCGAGATCCTCAATTCGGAGGATGACGAGGATGAGTCGAGTTCGGAGGAACAGGAAGAGGAGTTGGTGCAAGGCACGCCGACAGGAGTCTTGTGCGAGCAGGTGGTACGCCTGCTGCGGTACCTTGATCGCAAGGTGGCGAAGTATGGTGATCCCCGCCATCGGGGGTCCTACGTCCAATTGGTGCGCAATCGGACGCGGACCAAGATCATGACAAGTTCTTTGTTGGCTTTCCTGGATGAGACAATCAAGGATTTGAAGTTGAAGAACGAGGCCCTGCGCGGACACCTCGCACTTTCGTGGAAATTGCAGAAGGCAGTTAACAAGGTGCGTGATGAGAAGTTGGACGAAGCAGAGAAGGAACTTGCGAAGCAACGGGAGAAGCTCGAGGCGGAGCTCGTTTTTGAGCAAGCTCAGAATCGCATATTGTAAGAGGAGCTCGTGCGACAGACACGGTTGCTAGAGCAGTGTCAGAGCGCACGCCAAGCCGATGAGGATTTAATTCGTCGCCTGCAATCGCAGTGCGGCGAATTCAGAGCGCAGCGTGCGGAGGCAGAGTTGCAGTTGGTAGAGGTTGAAGGCGATCACCGGCGCGCAACAGATCGCACGTGAGAAGAGTTGGCAGAGCGAGTGAACCGCTGTCTCAGAGGTTACACTCACTAGGAAGTGGCTGCGCAGGAGAGAATCACACTGCGCGAGTCAGAGATTCGTGCGGCGGAATTGATGTCGGGTGACAGTCAGAGCCGGCAGCAGGTCGCGAAGAGGTTATATGCTTTTCTGTCGAGATCGCGAGACGCCATTGCGAACCTCGAGGCAGAGGTGACCGCGGTACTTCGGCGGCTGGGCTTGCGCAGCAGAGCCGACGACTGGTCGGGTAGGGAGTTAGTGCGCGGTAGTCCGTCGCGCAGGAGACATAGCATATGACATGGAGTGTAGTGTAGAGTGTTAGGTAGTTAGGACTTAGGAGGTATAAAGTAGTTCGAGGCGTCTTGCCTTGGAATTTTTCCAGTTTCGGAAGTGCAGATCAAGAACTCATTTTTTGTGCGCGTTTGTGTCCTTAGTTCTGTCACCGCGCAAGAGGAGCTACAGCTTGACGAAGTTACTGCATTTTGTAGCTGAAGGCCTTCTGTAACCATCTTTAGTTAGTTAGAACTAAAGTAGAGGTTACTCTAAATATTGATGTAGATACTTTAGTGTGCACTAGTGCTAGCTGCCACGTTAGCGATCCGCGCACTTGGTAGGTACACAGTGGATGTGTTAGTTGACAGTGCCACGTCAGCAATCCATGTGCTTGTAGGTAAGGATTGAGTGTGTTAGTTAGTGTGTTAGTTGGGTGCGCCACGTCAGCGATCCGTGTGCTTGTTAGGGTTATCCGCCACGTCATCCATCCACTATGAGTGGGATGGATGGTGGGGATTAGATTTTATCTCCTTGTACTTGTTGGTGAGAGCTATATAAGGGAGAGGAGAACCATTGTCTCTCATCTTCAGAGTTTACGTTTCTATCTTCGAGTGAGCTTCTCTCCAAACCCTAGTGTTACACCTTCGGCCGAATACTCAAAGCTAGTGTGCTGGTTAGATACTTGAGCAGTTCGGACCTACACCTGCGGGTGATTGCTGAATACTCAAAGCTAGCAGACTGGTTAGACACTTGAGTAGTTCGATCTTACACCTTCGGGTGACTGTTCCTGTTTGTACTCCTTTGGGATTTTTCCCCTGAATGCCAAAGTGAAGTTTTGTTACTTCGAGTAAGCCTTGGTTGTAAATTCAGGTTACGTTGTAAAAGACGCCCTCAGGGCTAGCCTCTGCAGTATTTATGGGAATTCAAACTCGTCAATAGACTGTTATGGTATGACACTGGAACTTGTCTCAGTTGAGTTTCTCAATTCGGTTCCTGTATTCTCTGCGCGTTTTGTGAGTTGAGTGTGTTGTTCACCGCGTGAGAGTGACTGCGGTTTGACGAAGGTACCGCATCCAAAGTAGGAAGTCCAACCCGGGTGCTCGGTTCTATCAGTCGGAGTTAACAATCCGGAGTTGGGGAACACTACCTGCAGATCCTCTAAGTGTACTCTTGAGAAACTTTCCCCTTGAACCTTGAGTGGAGGTCCTAATCGACCTCTTAGTTGTGCTTTTCCAGTTTCAGGTGTGTGTTGGGATGAACTAGGCTGCACTGTGCATCCTCCGAGTGATCTCCGAGTTGAGCACTTGTAGTATTTCTGGGAGTGACAGTCGCCTGAGAATTCAAACTCTTCAATAGTCTGTTAAAACGTGACACTTTGTACTCTGTGTGTTGCCTCTATCCCTGTGGGTTTCACCTTTCTGCTGCTATACTGCAGTTTTAGCCTTTGGTGGGTTATTACAATCCACACGTGATATGGATTGCAGATAGGCAACTAACGATGAGACTTACTTTGCACCTGGTCTACTTATCTTTGCATCCACAAAAATGTATTTCATAGTGTAGATGTATAGTGTTATCTAAGAGTTAGAGTACCTAACCGTTGTTACATTATCTAGCTTGTTTGCTTGTTTACTTGTTTACATTTTATCTTCCATAATTAGCTGGTATGCATAAGCTGATAGAGTAGTGTTTGGTTCTCTTGATCTTGCCGCGCTGCGTCGTGAGGTGGAGCGAGTCATGTGTCATTCATGCAGGAGTGCATCCAAGTTCTTAAGATCGCGTATGGAGTGTACGTGGATTTAGGAAGGAATTAGCTAGTGTATTTGATCTTTAAATACATGCTTGAAACATAAGTAAAGTTTGTCGGTATTACACACCATCAAAATCATTTTGTGTTTCACAAATTTGCGTGTGTTACATTGATCTTCTTCAACAGGTTATAGGGGTCATTCTGGCCAACAATTGGTATAAGAGCAGGAGTTCAAGTGTTCCTAGCAGCATCATGTCCATAGTGTCACATGGTGGTCTGTCGTAGACTACTCCGTGCCATGAGCGACACCACTCGCCCTCCTCTTGCCGACATCGTGACAACGGCGACCAAATTGTCGTTCGCCGAATTGTCAAGGAGACGTTGGGAATCGTCCAGTACCCGATGTTGATCAAGACAAACTATTCTAAGTGGAAGTTCATGATGACCATCAACCTTCATGCGCAAGGCATGTGCGCAGCAATCGAGCCTGGCGGTGTGGAATACAACGAGGATCGGCTGGCGCTAGCAACGATCATCCGTTCAGTCCCGCTAGAGATGTTGTCCACCATCAAGATAAAGTTCACGTGCCAAGGAGGCGTGGAAAGTGGTCAAGATCATGCGGATGAGCGTCAATTGCGATCGCGAGGACAATGCCTAAAAGTTGAGGTGCGACTTCAACAACATCGTCTTCAAGGATGAAGAATCTGTCGACAACTTCCACATGCGCATCACCGGCTTTGTCAACAACCTGCGTCTCCTTAACGACACCAACGACAAGATCAAAGTAATGCACAAGATGTTGTAGGTCGTTCTTGAACGATTCGATCAAGTCGCGATATCCATCAAGACAATGCTCGACGTCGGAACGATGACTGTCAAGGAGGTGACGAGACCATAATCTTTGGCTGGAAGCCTTGCTAGATTCTTTGGATTGGAAGCTTCTACGGGAAGTCAATGTGCGTCGTAACTATCTTCATCGAGAATCAATCAGCCATCCAACTATGCAAGAATCCGGTGTTTCATGAACAAAGTAAGCACATCAAGACGCGAATCCACTTCATTGGGAAGTGTGTCAAGGAAGGTGAAGTCATTGCCTAGAAGATTCACGTCAACTATCAACTGGCGGACATTCTTACCAAATCTCTTGGTCATGTTAGATTCTCACACCTGCGCTCGAAGATCGGTGTCGTCAACATCCTTGACAATTAGATTAGGAGTACTGATGTTATATAATCCAGTTTGTTTACTTGTTTGAGTTTAATCTTTCATAATTAGCCGGTATGCACAAGCTGTTAGACTAACCTTCGGTTCTTTCGCTCTTGCCGTGCTGCGTTGTGAGGTGAAGCGAATCATGTGTGTCGTTCACACAAGAGTGCATCCGAGTCCTTAGTATTGTGCATGGCGTGTACGTGATCATGGGATGGCATGATCAGTAGTGTGTGTGTGCCGTGCATTTAGTAAGGAGTTAGCTAGTGTATTTGGTCTTTAAATACCTGTTAGTACATAAGAAAAGCATATCGTTTTTACGCAGCACCAAAATCACTTTGTGTTTCACGAGTTCTCGTGTGTTCTATTGATCTTCTTAAACAAGTTGCAACTGGCCGTTCTGGCCAACAACCATCTACTCTGAGACAAATTGTGATACATTTGTGTATATATAAGCTCTTGTTTCCTATATATGTGTGTGTGAGTATGGCATGTCAGCGATGTAGGTTGTATGACAATACATATCTGCACTACAATTGTCATATGCACACACGTTGTTTATAATTAGCATCAAATTAGAGTCAACTCTAGTTGAGTTAATTCTAGATAAAGCCTACGTTAGTTTCTCTCTTGTCCGAGAGTATGATAGCACAGACTCAAAAAACTGTCAGTTTTTTGAGTTGAGATTTTTGCAAAGAGAATGGGTATTAGTAGGTCAGTGTTTTGCTAGGTTCAACTTGTAGTCTCCGAGGTATGGAGTGCATTTGGCTCAATTTGATGTGGATTTTTATGTTGAAGACCAGTCGGATCTACACAATAAGTGCAAATCTCACTCTCCGACGGAAGTGAAACTAACCTAGGGTTAATCAACTAGAGTTCACATTAATCTGATGCTAATTATAGACAACACATATACACATGAAAAATAACATTCAATTTTTCGAGTTGAACCTTCAACGTTCAAAGTAGCTCTTAGTGAAATTGCCATAGTTTTCCATTAGCATAGGATTGAATTCTCCTAGTAGTGGAATAGGCTTGGCTTTACTATATGTGACCGTTGTGATTTATGACTATGTGACTTTCACAAGTTGTGATACATTTGTGTATGTGTACGCTCTTGTATGTATGAGTATGACATGTTAGCGATGTATGTTGTATGAAGATAAGTATGTGCACGACATTAGTCATTTGAAATTATTTTTTTTGTATATATTATTAAAATTGATTATATATGATATATTTATAAAAATATATCAAGCATTGTAACATAATTAATTCATGACAAATATATCTTCTCACACATATATGAAGTTTGTATATCTCTTTCTTTGACAATAGCAATATTTTACAGTTGCTTATATTTACTTTTATTCAAGTCCTTTGAGTAACATTTATTTGACATTGTTAATATCAATCCAAATTATTATTGATAAAAAGCAACCACTCATTTTGTGCTTGCACATTGAATATATATATATATATATATCTAAACATGAAAGGAGATTATAGTCACATCCAAATCAGCTGTTTGCCCTCTCTTTAGTGAAAGAATTCTTACACATGCATATTGATAATGATACTTATGATATTGTTCAAAAGATGATAGAGGTTACAGCTTTTCATATGTAAATAACTCAATGTGTTTAAAAAATGGGCTAAGTTGGCTCATGTGGTTGATGTTGAGAATATTTGCCATGAACATCAGTGTCAAAAATTATTCATGCGCAAAAAAATATCTATGGAGATACTTTTCATTGCCAAGATTTGCAAATATCAATGACTATGATAGATAGACAACGTTTGAGATTGAAGATGCATGGAATGTATTGATACACAGTTTGAGAGACCATTCAATAAAGTGAACAATACTCTGCATTGCACTACAACAAGTAATGATAAGTGAGAATCAAAATCTATAAATTTGATTGATGATGTTTATTTTAGACATGAAGTTACCATATATATGTAAGTTCTTCATGTAGACCACATTATGATTAGAGTTGGAGAAAAATGCATATAGACCAGATTAGAATCGCTGTTGAAGACTTGGTGATTTTTAACCAAAGACTGGTCAACAATCCTGGGATCAACTGGTAGGTGGAAATTGTTGACCTTGTCTTTCTATTCTAGACCAAGCAATACATCAAATTCAATGCATGTACTTTTTCTCATCATTCTCTCCATGAATATGGAATTGAAAAATAATAATTTCTGTAATGGACAAGAAGTTCAAAGGGAAATGGAGTAATTTCCAACTTAAGAGAAGTCCCCAAAATAAGTCAAAGAAACGTTACTCACACTCCATTGCAAGACCCACTCCAAACTGATCTTGGAGTGCCTCAGGATCCACTCCAACACTTATCTTTACGTGAAGAAACAGCGAAGACATGGAGAGGTCGTCCATCCAAACAGCCTTTGCTTGACTGAAGATGACGCGGAGACAGAAAGACTCCAAATCTCGTGGTAGCCCAAAGTCTTATTCCAATCAAAGCAAGAAACTTCTTCGTTTCTTTCGCTTGTAAATCAAGAGTATACAAGTGTGTGTACTGCAACAGCACGACAAATTCAGGAGAGAAAATTCTCTGTACAGATTATAAAGCAAGAAACTTCTTCATTTCTTTCGCTTATAAATCAAGAGGATCCAAGAATGAAATGCCATTTGTACTGCACAGCACGAAAAATTCGTGGGGAGAAAATGCTCTGTAGAGATTATTAAGTAATATTTGGTTGCGATGATGTCGATCTATTCGACCAGAGCATCAATCAAAGTTTGTCCCGGTGAGCACGTTGCAGAAGGGGAATGGATTGGATCCAGGTTAGGTGAAACTGCAGCATTGGGAGAATTGATACTCCCAGGGTGTGGCCATCTGTCAGCCGGTGTCATTCACGACATGGTTTTTGAAGAGCTCGAGGTTTAGTTGTTGCAACTTCCTCCGCAGGCTTCATCTTCCAGGTACATGTCGGGTCCAGTAACGCTGGGATGAATATGCCTCGAGCGCGTGTAATTTCGGACGAAAAAGTTTCCTTTTTCTCTGGTGCCGAAGCTTTCCAGCAGGAGACCGGGTGGATGGTCACGGGCCGAATTGGGTGCCAGCATGTATCGTGGACAGATAACCCAAGAGAACCTGGTGCAATTCCGTGTCTTGAGGGCAAGCCGGACGTGGAGCGCTTGTTTCGATTGATGCAGGCTATTTTTCAGTCATGTTGAATTGCTCGGTTTACTAATTTCGATGGTGGATCCTTCCATGACATTTGATTGAGTAGTTTAGACTATCAGGAGTGGAGAACGGTGCGAGTGCTTGCAAGTGGAGAGACAGAGAGACAGAGAGATAGGAAGGGAGAGGCTAATTACACATGCTTGATGAAAACTTCGACGTCGACGAGAAAAGCGGATAGGTGCGGATTCCTGGGGATTTGCGGTGTGAAATCACTCGTCGCTGAGGGACGTAAGAATGAGGGATCCGGAACCGGTGTTTGCAGTGATGGGCAGAAGGGTAGGCATCGGATTCCGATAGAGGAGAAGATGAAGTGGGTAAGAGGGCATCTGGTGATTACCGTGAATGGAATTATTGGCAGTCCTACGGATTGGAAGTTCGCATCGAGAGAGTTTGCACTCAAACGCCATAATGTTCTCTTACATTGTAGCGGATCTAATGCTTCTTGGGATACGTTTCATGGTGTGGACACCATGGGCCGCCGCCTCGCCGATGAGGTCGAAAGGATAAGCAAGGACAGGAAAGGTTTAACGAAAATCTCCTTCATTGCGCATTCTCTCGGAGGCTTGGTCGCGCGCTACGCCATCGCTGTGCTTTACAAACCAGGTGAACCTGGGAGCGATCATCCGAACCCGACGATTGCAGGATTGGAACCAGTCAATTTCATCACAGTGGCCACACCGCATCTAGGATCGAGGGGCAATGAGAACCTTCCTTTGCTCATGGGCCTTTCGGTCCTTGAAAAGCTTGCAATTCTCATTGCACACTGGATCGTTGGGGTCACAGGAAGGCACTTGTATATGACAGACGGAAATCCGAAGAAAGGTGAGAAGCCTTTGCTTGTGCAGATGGTGACGGACAAACCGCTTCCGTTCTCTTCAAGCCTGGCGGCCTTCAAGAACAGAACAGCATACGCAAACGTGTCATCCGACCATGCCGTGGGGTGGCGCACCGCCTCGATACGGAGGAAATCCGAACTGCCTGTCATTAATCTCGAGCCTGTTGATGTTAAATATCCGCATATTGTCAGGGATGAATGCGAGGATCCGGACCCCACAAAAGCGCCGGCCTCAGATCCCGTCGAAGAGGAGATAGTGGCAGGGCTCAATAAGCACAGGTGGCGGAGAGTAGATGTCAGTTTCAAGGGATCCAAACCTTTATGGGCGTCCACACACACTCTTATTCAGGTGAAGGATGAGAAAACTCAAAAAGTGGGCAAAGACGTGATCGACCATATCATCGATAAGCATTTTGCGGACGAAGACTCTGCCGATTCCCTGCAGAAATTAGGTCCCAGCGGGGGAGAAGACGTCGGTGATTCTGTCCAGGCGATCGAAGTCGTGCAAGATTGATTCTTGCCCGAAGGCTCGGAATGATGGATTCCGAGCATTTCTCGAGCTGCGTTGTGTTTCTTGTGGGCCTGTCTCGAGGTGAAAGGCGAACATCTGCCCAACAGTAGTTTATCGTCAAGGCATTCATCAACCGAGGAGCTCCCATTTGCACAGGTACACTTCCATTAGGCATATGTATCCCAAACATTTCTTCTACGCCTTGTCAGTCGTTCTGGAGTTTGTAATAACAGACGGACAGTTCCTTAGACTCTCTGGGCAATCGCCTGACTGCTGCCCATGACTTACTTACTATTTAGGAGTAGCAATCTTCAGTTCTAGCTAATACTTTCTCAACTGTTGAGCTGTTTACTTCGCACTTGTGCCCTATCGTAACCTGACCAAAATAAAAACTCGTACTCGAAACCTGCAAGAAGCTTGTCAAGCGCGAGCAGTTGGAGCCTCCGTCGTGAGAGCGGGGAAGGTGACAGCAGACTCAAGAATCATCACGATCTCGCGGACAACAATGGAACGCTGGCAGAAGATGGAAATTGCAGAGATAGCAGTGGACAAGCCTACAACGCACCGCAATAGGTGAAACAAAATTCTGTATTCTAGATTGACGCCTCACGCACAAGTACGCGCAACATAGTGAAAGGATTTGTATGCTTTAGAGTTGTTGCGGTTTGTTAGAATATAGGTAGAGATCAACACATGCAAAGGTAGAGATTAATGTCGCGTACGAGTACGTTGCATTTAAAGAGAACATGGTCGAATTGACCGGGGGTGAAAAAGAAGTTTCGTCTGGTGAATCAGACGGCAAATGATCCACTTCTCTTCTTTTTCTGCACTCACTTTCTTCTGAGCTTTTCTTCTGTATTACTTGCTTTGAGAGTTCAGCTCATGATAGGAGCCCTCTTTCGGTGTGTCCGCCGCAAAATATGACTATGATTTCCAGGAAGCAATGATATGAATGTATAAGAGGCCATGTGAAGTTCCATGCTGCAATCAGACAGGTTTTGTAGTCACCTGCGTGGTGACAAGTCCGTTCACATGAAGCCTACGTAGGTGAAGTGACTGAGGTTAAATATCAAAGTAGTCTGTCTTCCATTTCTGGTTTCGTCTAGGTATTTTTACCTTCATGGAACTGTACTATCATAGTTCGTGCGAAAAAGCCCAATATACTTTGAATTCCACTGTCTGCACTCAATCTTAGTAAAGATGGTCATGTCACTCGAAGAGGAGAATTCGTTCAATACCATGACTGGTCAAGTCTTTGCCTTCAGTTTATGAGTATTGTACCTTAATGTTCATGCATGCCAGTACATGTGCAGCACATCGTGCAAAATCAACCACTTGTAGCATGGCAGAAAGGACTTTGTTAATGCCAATTCAAAGCAACTATGAGTATTTCAGTGGAAGAGTTTCAGTTGCTCCAGTGTCATCAACAAGTTGTTCGCAGGTAGTTTTAGGGCTTCATGCTACTGATTTCATGCTACATGAAAACTCCTGATTTCTTTTAAATTGTCGTTCAAACAAAGGGGTTTGACATGAAGTTCTTGATATGGATTGTAAGCATTGGAGTGGCTCAGAGACATTGGAGCTATTATTGCTAGATCATTGACGATATTCTTGTTCAAGCAAAACCTGGGAGAGGGAAATACGTTGTTGATATTTTGCTCGTTATGGGAATTATAAACTCATACATTCCAGTTGATTGATGGTTGAATGATCGATTGAAGAAGTTCGAAGATGCACTGGACGTTTTCGCGCATGCAAACTGTTATTATGACAATGAGAAAATTGTTAACAGTTTGCAACCAAGGAATATAAAAGGAAGAGCAAAAGCTGCTGGTTCACGAAGTACAAGTCTAGAAAGATTTCTGATTCGAGCATAATAATCAAATAATCATCAAAAGTAGACACTATTAGCATGCAAGTTTTCTGAAAAGTTACTAACAAACAATGAGAATCTCTTGAGTTGTGGGATCAACAGTAGAGTATATTTGTATGCAAGCTGTCTGAAAAGTTACCAACAAACAATAAGAAGCTATTGAGTTGTGGGATGTTATATCTAATGAATAATGTACTCATCAAGAAAGTTTAGATATGATTACACATCTGATACAAAGATGTTAGACTCAAAGATCATAATTTAGAGTTCAATTGAGTATGAAAATCATCTCTACATTGAAGAGTAAGTCAAGAAATGTGATAATTAATAAATCAATGATTTCCTTGAGTTATAATAAAAGTTTCTATTCATAAAAAATTTAAAAAGTCTAATTAATTATGTACTCATACATTATACAAAAACTATATATTTAAATGCATATAATTAGAACAATCACATATCTAAATTACACATCTAATGTAACATCAAATATTTTTCAAATTGTACAATTTTTTACCATAATTAAAAAGTTCAAAATTTGATAGGTTCATTTATGAATATATCACACATATTCATTTAACAAATTTTCTTATCCCAATCTCACTTAATTAAGTAAAATTTTTTAGCCTTAAAACAAGTGTGATCTGAAAATTTGCAATTTTCCAATGATTATGAGGTTTTTTTCATATTTGATACAAACATGTATTAAATATAACAAAAATCTTATAACTTTTAAATAACACTTTGCAAACATACTTCAAGGTTTCAACTTGTTTCTTTACTTTCATCACATAAGGCTATGCATACATTTAAGTTTCTTACTTTGATTTTTTCTTGTAACTTCTTTTAGCTAATTTTTCAAGCAAATACTGTAAAAAAAGAAAAGGATAAAAAGAAAAGAATTTGCACACATGAGAGTACGCGAGAGAATATACGCCCGCTATCACAAATATAAAATGTTCAGCGCGAGGAGCAGACAAGTAATATAGGAGACGCAAAGACAATCCGACCGAAACTCTAATATGACTGATTTAGTGCATTGAACCCACCGTCGCCGACATACCGTCCTGACTTGGATTATGGCTAACATCTTGTTGATATTATTAAGATACGATTTTAAAACTTGAAGCTTATACTTTTCATCAAAGGTTAAGAAATTCAGTTTACTATGGATTCTTTAAAGTAAATTCAACTTTGAGAGATGATCAAATCAAATTAGAATGAACAATATCAAGTTTCAGATTGTATCATAGATTGAATTACAAGAACAACCGATTGTCAAAAGATTTATTGCTTTTCAATATCAAATGTATGAAATGATGAATTGTATTTGTTATTTCATAATTTGTAGATTGTATCTTTTGAATTCTTAACCGTAAGAAGCTGATACCATTGTTGCTTAATCGCTTTACAAGGACAGTAAGGTGAATCCTATCATATATCAACCTATCTTACAGGGATGTGTTACCACAATATCTACTAGTGGCCGGACTATGTGTGCTACATGTATTAGTCTGGCTATGAACCCAACTCAATTCTATGCTATTTGATTTTACTTGTTAAGTTGTGAGCACACCCAAGATTGCTGTCTTCTTCCTTGAGCCTTGACTTATTGGATTTGTAGTTTAGTTTGGGTGTAATGTGTTCCTTATCTTGAGCCAGATTTGGTGCAGGAGCTTTATCTGCTCCTCCACGCTCTTTGTCCCCATGCATTAAACTCGGGTTGAGTTTACCGGGTCTGAGTTTGCAAATTTGACCAGATTGACAGCCAAACCAGGGGCCAGCTTAGAGCCAATCAACCGTGCTACAAAGCCACGCAAAGATTCTGGAAACTATTCATCGTTCATTCATTCATTCATTTATTTATTTATTTATTTATATGTGATTTAATTTCCACTGTCAGCACGAGTTTTCTCGTCCTGCGGTCTACTGTATTCGGTACGTTATGTGGTTGGTCATACAGTGGTGTACATTGCATGGCTTGCGATCAAAGTGCTCACCATTTTGCATGCAAAATCTCGACGTGGATTTAAGAGCCAACTCAGCATCGCCCAGTGCGGGCTGAGTCCAGACTTGGTTCCAAAGAGGGGGATTCTGCCCATGCCTACGTGATTTTGCGTCCTCTGCGACTGGACTCTCGATCGCCATCTGTTAAATGCACAAATGTCTGGCTCACGTGGCCCCAAAAGAGAGAGAGGGAAGGAGGGAGGGAGGGAGGGCTAATTGAACTAATAGTGAAGGCAGTAACATCTTCCACTTTGATATTTTGAGCTTTAAAAACTCAAAAATATACAGCAGTCGGTTCAGCATTGTAGAAATTCTAGGAGTAACCTCCCCCTTCACATGATGATGAGCGCGGCCGGTGTAATGTACAATTAACGGCCTGTCTGGCAATATGATCGAGAAAAACTGAACGAGGTTTGTGATGACCGCCCGTGGCAGTCACCCAGTGTCTCCGAAGAGCTTTTTAAATCAAAAGCTTCAATAACATGAAAAACTTAATTCACCTTTTATCGATCGATCCACTGGCTCTGGACGTCACTAACAGAACACATGGCAGTATGTGGAAAGGTGCACTCGCTGTCGGTCCAACAGATTGCAGTGGTCCAATGATCTAGACCTACATCTGTTGGGAGATGTAGGTCGGATGGCCGATACACCTCCAAACAGAATCAATGAATGAATGGTGGGGGATAAGGATCTGCTTGAGCGACTTTCGATTCCTTGTTGACTTTCGTGGCCCTATATGCCACCTGTGCTTACTCTCCAGAGTTGAGCCAGTCAGATCTCAGGACTAGCTTGTGCTCTAGAACATGTCTGATGGTCTTCCCGATGATGTTATTAAAAAACGATTGAGACACCGAGGCTCCCTTTTTCCCTTATTGTGCTCTTTTGTCCTTGTCCTTTGTCCACCAGGACTCTGCATACCAAAGGCATCAAGCGTGAGGAAAAAACACTTGTACAAATTAGGTGGTCCAGATCATGATCGAGTTTTTGTTTGCAGGCAAACACGTTAGCCCTCGTGTCCTGTCCTCCAAGGAACTGCGTGGGGGACAGCTAAATTTAGATGTGCAATTTCATGGGTCAACCGAATCGGTAAAGGTTAACGTAAGCTGTCATATGCTTTCCAGGAAGCGACTTCTCCAATGTCTCTGGAGATGAGCTCTGTCGGTAACCATTTAGCATCCTTCGTCAATTACTTCCTCGTCATTCTCTGCGGAATGTAGCGATCTACTTATCCATACCATGCTGGGCCTAACCTGAAGATATACGGTGCCTTCAGCAGATGGTTGAGGCAAAACGAGCTCTGTTTACGCCTTGATGGCTATACGAACTTGAGGGTCTTTCTAAGCAGCTGGACCAATCTATAGCCGCCTGGACCTGCTCAACTACGTCTGCTGTGGCAAAAAACGAATGTTCACCATTGTTTCGCACTGTCGCATATGTGGCCTTCCGACGTAAGACAGGACTGAACATGCTTCTGGCCGACCATGCTCTGGACATGCTTCTGGGGTTTATGTAGTATTGTGAAAAATTATACTATGTGTAGAATAAGGATCAACTTGGTGGCCAGTTTGCACATAACCTTTTGTTGTCTTCTTGCATGGAGCATTTATATGACATATTCGGGACAAATCGTCCCTATGTTCTGCTGGTAATATTGGGGGCTTCGATGCCTGTGGAAAATAACATGTACAATGTCAACAATTAGCTGCCAGACGACCGGACATGAGTTGAGGTGCTTTGGAAACTTAATTTCACATCGGTAGTATGTACGACTGACGAACAATATCAGTGTATACCACATTGGAAAATCCGCATACGTGAAAGGACTCAAATTATAAGCACAGAATAACAAATACTTCGCCTGTAGACGATACAGAGAAGAATGTCAGACGTGGTTGCAACATATCAGCAGGCCTTGAATCACTTAATGCGTCAGCTGCGTTGAAAAGTACTCACAGTATTTTGATGAAGTCCGCGTCAAACGCATTCCCTCATGTTCAGTAACATACAGAGAGAGAATTTAACGAGCCGAAATGTGACAAATTGAGTGCACAAATTTGATTTCCAATCATACAAGCTGGCGAATTAAATTCAAACTACGGCACTCTCCAGACTAAAAACTTTTCAACAGTACTAAGAGGTATAGTTGGATGCTTTCATTTGGATTTGGATGCAATTGCATCACTCGAGAACATTTCCAACATTATTGAGAAATAGGGAAACCAATACTTCTTCCGAACACATTTACGTTTAACTTCGAATTCTGATAAAATTCAACTCACTTGATGCATACCTCTCGTATGTAATATATAATAAACAGCGACACTCTCTTCGATGATATATAACAGTACAAGCGAATGTTTCAATCAAAGGTGTTACAACAGACTAGCCCACCCACATGTTAAAAATAATGTTGCAGGCTAAGGTTCCTTGCTACATCAAGCCTGCCAACACGTTTATGCAGAAAAAGAATATTGAAACTAGTAGGTAAGTTTAACGTTTTTCACGACCTCAACACAACTACAAGACTCACCACAATCTAAGACTTTATTGCTATACAATGGATATATATCTTAGAATCTAGTGTGGCTCGGCGAGGCTGCTGTGTAAGCGAATATCGTAGAGACAAGAACATGTTGTGATGTAGTTGATTGCCTACGAAGTTAACTCTCACAAGGCCTCCAAAACTGGTCTACATAATAACTAATTGAAGGTATGCTGCTAAATGACACCAATGGTCATAGGAAAAGCCTCATTCTTGAGACGACATCTCATATCTTTCAAGATATCTAGCACCGGTCTGTAAGACAACACCATCCACAAACTTCGTAAATTCTGGTTCTGAGCTATTTTTTAACACAAGCTCAGTTGGATAGGTACTGGGTAGCACATCTCCCAGAAAGAAAAACAAGGGCTCTGAACTAACTGGTATGAAAGCATCCAACTGATGGATTGAGCTTCATCCTTAACCACCAAAGGTCCGGGACTGTATGTAAAGGAAAAGACCATCGATAGATCATAAGGGCGTACTCCATGGTTTGTTATCATCAAGCCCGGCTATCACTTGAGTATCCCACTCCTTCGCCTCCAGTTGAATGCCTATCCAGACAGAAGCGTTGCTGTATATCTGGTAAATGCTATCCTGCTGTGTCGCAGGATAGCATTAGGACTGATACTGGAACACTGATAATGCACTCCAACTACCAGAAGCGAAGGGAAGAAGAAGCTGAATATCAACAGTCTGCCAATTTTCCACAAACTGCTTCACCAAACTTAAGAGACTAAACCGCTAACATATGTCCAAGACCTAATGTACGACTATCTAAAAGCTAAAACATTCAAATTTCAATCCCTTCTTCCAACTGTCCAATTTCAAGTCTACTCGAGGAACCAGTTCCTTCACTGTTTCCTTCAGTTGTTGAAATTCTTGAGTGTCTACTTTGCTGTCCTTGTGCACATACACCTCTAGAGTTTTCAATGTAGGGATGGCATCCACTAGTGCTTTCAAAAGTTTTATGCTAACATCTATCACTTGAACGATGAGATGCAAGATTAACCTCGTCAGATTCGGCCACGTTGGACAAAAGACATCTGGATTCTTCATCATATCCTGCTCCAATGCGTGCCAGAGGCCAGGACCCACGCTCAATGTATGCAGTTGAGTGCAGTATGAAGTTATGTGTTTCATGTCAGGGAGGTTCTTCAGATTTACATGAGGTAAGACCCCTTTCCACCCTCCGTTGTCTTCAAAGGCCATGCAAGGTACATCGAGAAACACTTTCTCCAGCTGTCTGTTATGCTTGCAGAGATCGTGCAACGTTGAAAATTCCGAGGCACCCATAAGAAGTTCCCGTAGATCATTCACACACTCGAATTCCACTTTAGTATCCGGCCGTTTATCCATACAAACTGCCAAGCATCGCAAGTTCGGCGCGATCACTTTCAGTTCTTCGGGACAAGCCATCTTCAGTTGTAATTTGATCAGCTGCTTCACAACCAACTTGACAGATTTTACTTTGGTAGCCAGTCCCAAACACAACACCTGTAGATGTTCAGATACAAACTTTGCATCTTTTAGACCCACCACAGTCACCAATGTGAGTGTTTTCAGGTTGGGCATGACCGTGTTCAGATCGTCCAACCCGTTTTCAGTAAGTTTCACGCAGCGCAGTGTCAGAGTGCTCACATCTTTCAGCCTGGTCTGCGTAATCTGATCCTTTGTCGTACCGCATTGTTTGGGTGAACAATCCAAAAACATATTCCTCAGCTCCAAGGTCCGCAGCTGTTTACCTAAGCACCATGAAAACAGAAGGAGAGGTTATTAAATGTACTAGCTAAGCATTTGACACATGCCAGATGGACTTGAGGCTGCTAGTTCCAAACTATCCTGCGAACTAGGTTGCAGGTGACTCCAGAGTTCTGTCAAAGAAACGACATCGCACTGAGCTGGTCATACACCTGAAACAGCTTCGTTCATTGGCTACAATCAGATGCACACAATCCTTCTCATGATTCCTTCTACCTGATAGTAACATACAGAAAACGTTTTCAAGTTCACGATCACATTGGTGAGTGATTTCTGATGGTATGAGTGACTCAAAGCTATTCGCCTCCTAAAACAAAAACGCAAGTCAATCTGCTTGCTTGGAGATAGCTTGAGCGACAAGAAATCAACGGGCAATGATGTAAAACAAACAGCTGTGTTACATGACACTGCCTGACTCCGAGTTTCGATGTCTCGGAGATATGGAAACCCTACTCATGCTTAGGACTTGCAGTTTATCATTCCCTGATCTCTTCAAGTTATGGCCCCAGCATCGAATACGTCACGGGATACTTCTCTCGTGATGTTACACAATCCCTCTGCCCCAAAAGCAGAGATTGTAGAGCCCAATCAATTGCCGATTGCAAATTTTCCATACAGAAAGTAGAGTATTCATAAATCTAACTTACAAAGGTGCGAAAGATGCTGCAGAAGCGGCGTGGGATGGAAGATGGCCTGCTGTCCATAGTCGATGACGGTGAGGTTCTGAAGAGTTGCACTTACAAGAGGTAGCCACTGCATAACAAACTTGTCCTCGGTGAGCCACAGACTGTTCTTCTCGTTGTTTTCGTCCTTATACCTGTTGGCTTGCATTTCATCCTCGATTTCCAGACGCAGTCTTTCCACGCACTTGACAGTTTTTAAGTTGCTCGTGACAATCTCCTTAAATGGTACAAGACATTCCCCATTTTGCCCAGGCCCTCTGAGCACATTTCTCTGTCTGCATAGAAACTTGACGTACTTCACGTAGGCTGAACTCTCACGAAAACTCGTGTTCACCAGTTTTGCCCGGGCTAAATCGCGCATATCGGGCAGACGGGAAAGGATTTCGCCTATCATGGCATCTGGCATTAATTCAGTCAAGCTTGGATGCCGCTCGTAGCTTCGATGGTGCGGAGATTCTTCTGGGCTTTGCGCCGTGATATCCAAGGAAGAAGACATGTTATCTGAGATGGGAGAAAACTGCAATCGTTTTGCAGCTTCATGCTGTTCGGCAGATGATCCACCGGATGCAGAGAACGCTCCCATACTCCCCAAATGGAATTAGACAGTGGCTCTAGCCGGCACGGTCTTCCTCTTCCTCGGGCGAGGAAGATATGCACACGGGGAACTTCGCCGAGAAGTTTAGCATAGCAACAATTAGACGTCCGCGCAGATTAAAGTGGGACGTTAAAGTGGGCCAGGTGCGCGCCAGAGAACGCCATACGCAGATGCAAGATTAAACGGGGCGAGGCACGAGTTTCTTAGCAGGTAGGGAGAATTCATTGCCCCTAGCATGAAATCGGCAGACACGGCCATCCTTGGAACCTGCTTTCCATTTGCCTGCCACTGTCTGCTGCCCTCCGCTGCCCTCCCCTCCCTGTCAATCGCTCCTCACTCTCGATGTCTCTCTCTCTCTCTTTGTTCTCGTCTAGAACACCATTACCAGCGGACACCGACTAATACCTGGTGTGCTCGTCTTACACACCTTATAGGCGATTTATGACTCAAAAGCTATGGACCCCGTTCCTTACGATCAGGAATCTGGCTGAGTCTTGTTTTCATTCATGCCCCTATCGACCAAATACAATACCCTGTCATGGTACGGCTCTCTGGTTTGGTCTCGGCCTCTCGGGACGTCCACCGGAGTCACCCTTCTCTACTCTCTTCGGGATCCCGGCTTATGAGCTTTCGAATCGAGAATGTTGAAGCGTTCAAGAGGCCGAATCATTTCACACCACGTAGCTATTACTTCTCCTGTACAGATCTGCCAAAAACTCTATTTCAACCGGAGTTTGGTAAACTTTTCCAACTAAGGTATGTAGATATAGATCTATGTATATATATGATCCAGCTGCATTTTTTACTATGTAGTTCTCCATATAAGGAAGAACCCATGAAGACCTAGAGTATGACTTCAATGGAGGTAAACTGTTTTAAAGTATTGATATGTAAAGTTTATTATTATATTATGTTTGTCTTTTTGGCTCACCTTCAAATTCAAAGGTTTGTTTATTTCTGAGTTGATGTCCCCCTATGTAATTTTAATTTTCGCATAATACCTTCTCTCTAGGGCGGCGAGGGCAGATTCTAAGGGACCGACCTGGTGACTAATTTCCAGTTACAACAACTCTCGATATACACAAGCCAGTATGATTGACATCACGGAACTTTTTCAGAAATTCAATAACGGTACAAGTGTGTGATAATTGCAAGCTGCAGCATGTGATAATTCCATTTCTTAATTCCGGAAAAATCTAAAACAATTCTTTGGAACAAGAAACCAGATGGCAAAACCTCTCTCATGGTTACGTCATCGCAGCTCCTGTCATGTCAACATCCTTAAGGTGAAATTCTTCCTAAGAAGTTATGAACAGAGTTTGTAATTGTTCGGTAAGGATGGATTGGATCGCTGCTGTATTTGTGTAGACTTCCTTTTTTCTCTTTTCCCGAGCTGATTGTCATGTAACGTATTCCAGAAGATGAAGATGTGATTTGAGAACTCTTGATATAATATAATCCATCCTTTCGAGAACTCTTTATATAATATAATCCATCCTATTGCAACTTCGTAAGAATGCAATTTGCTCTTAAAGAACAAAATATAGGAGGACTGTGTGTAACTCTAAAATATATAACTTGTGATGAAATGGAGATTGCAAATACTCGCCTATTGCAACTCATCTCTTACCACGGAAGTCCCTTCCGACAACTTTCTAAGTGCAAATGCATTCACTATGCGCGTGTAAAGTTCAAACCATCGCTAACTTGTTGACATAGTTAACCCTTTGCAAATGGAATTGTAGACAATTTGGCACACACAAAGTTCCGCTTTAAATCATGTACTTACTTCGATGTTAGTGAAGTTTGTAAGTCAAAATGGTTCACAGAGGTCAAACAGAGATCGCAAGAACAAAGTCTACTCCCAAAGTATTACCCTTCAAAGATCCCTTCTTACCGCTGACTCCTACATCCCCACAGACAGGCACATAGAAAGCGTCATACTACATACTACAGCGAAATTTACATATTTCAATTTCTGACATCTACTTCTTTATATACGTATGCAATTCATTTGTAGAACTCAGACCTCGAGCTGAAAAAATTACTCATGTACTCAGTTTTTTTTAATTCGGGAATGGATGAATGGAAGGTCTCTTTATGGAACATGGGAACGCTTTTGAAAATATAAGATATGTTGCAACGAATAATAGAAATGTTTCGTCTTTGGATGCAAAAGTTTGGCTGAAGTAATGACTTACAGTTAAGTCTGCAGTGGGAGAATTGCACCTTCCTCTTCCACCGAGGAGATAACTTACTTTAAAAAAATCCTTGCCTAATAGCATTCAAGCTATTTTTTGGGCCTGGGATATGATTCTAGGAACGCGCCAAATCTGTTGTGGGAAGGTTGATAAAGATCAAACAGAAAAGTTTTGTAACGTATATACACGGGGTGGGCACTGCAGTGTATTTTGACCAGCCCTTGGACCCTTAGAAGCGCGTAAATGTCTGGCGACTGCTCGATCTTCGAATAATTAGCACATTATTTCCCCTGCGGTTTCATCACGAATAGAGCTGTGGGACCCGTCGCACCAGATTCTCTTGGGTTCCGCAGATTTACAATAAACAAAAACCACGTTTTCTCGCGTTCACAACATCATGGTCGAGGTGGGGCACGTGACTGCACGAATTGGCAATTTAATTGCTCAATCTCACATCTTAGGAGCCAGTTTTATTTATTTGGGCTCGGAAGAATAACGCTACAGTCCTTGCTCTGAGACGCATTTCCTTGAGTACGTTATTTTCTTGAGTGTATGTTCATGCTTGCAACCTCTAGAACAACACGTGTACTCCGATCGCCATTGTGGCTTCCATGCCTTCCCTTGGGTCTATGCCAAAACCCTTAAACTTTGCGGTGGATATTCCATTGCCGGGATTTGATCATCAGCTCTCCCAGGTCTTTGCCAGGTTTGAAGATTAGCCTCCCCTAGTCCTCCTCCACGAGATATTCCTCTATTCGAGGTTGAGATCATTAGCACTCCCTGGTCTTTCTCCCAAAGAACTTCGACTCTATGGTCTGCATCGACACTGTCAAACGCACAGCTTCGTGTTGTAAGGTGCAGTTGGGTAATATCATCATGACCGCCATGCCGAGCGCAGCAATCTTAGGAGTCTCCTTCTACGAAAATAAAAGGGAGATCTGGACGGAATTTCCCGTGTCCTTCTAATGCTTCTATGCTTTCGCCAATTGCCGCCATTTATGGCATCTTGTCAATATGACAAGATGCCAGAAATGGCGGCCACATATCCACAACTCAGATTTCCACAGCTTTCTTCATCGCCACGAAATAAAATGTCCATTCTCATATTGTGATTAATCCACGTCTCGCATCGGTAACTACTCGGCCGCATCCGGTGTCCACGTCCATCCGATGCTCTGCCGGTCTCCCTTGCAAGCTTTAGTGAGTGATTCGCCCCCAACATGACGCGGCTTCCACCGCCATTGAGCTCCCACAGCTAAGGACGGAAAGCCATGCTGACTATAAGCTTCAGAAACCGAGTGACATGACCTCGGAGAGGGTTTTGGCACTCATTGGGGCCTTTTCTCTATGGTACATGAACCAGATAAATTAAGAAGATTTTGGATTATTCCTTAATTTTCAAACACAGTCTTCTATTGAGACTTCGCACATTGATTCCTTTGAGCGCATAATCCTGCATCGCACTAGAAATGTGGAGATTCCTAAGTTGACGACACCGGATGAAAGGGGGGAGCTCATTAATATAGAAAAGAGTATGGGAAGACAACATCAATTCGGACATTCACGGGTCTTGGCCAGAATAGCCTCACAGTGGAAAATAAGTCTTGTGCATCTACATGTCTGGGTCAACGGTACATATACTAAAATAGCATTAACAAACCATTATATAATATGAAAGACTTTATGTTGGATTTCAGTTATTAATCTATGTGAAGGATGGATGCATTTCTTCTGAAATATGATACAT
The DNA here is from genome assembly GCA_037833965.1 of Marchantia polymorpha subsp. ruderalis. NCBI lineage: Eukaryota > Viridiplantae > Streptophyta > Marchantiopsida > Marchantiales > Marchantiaceae > Marchantia > Marchantia polymorpha. The sequence continues at coordinate 1,434,869 of AP031351.1, forward strand.
GCCCAATGGATAAATTTTGGCCAAAATATGAAAACGTAACCCTTATCGTCTATATTGGTCAGGGCCTAGTATAACACCTCAAAGATCTCATTCACATATCCATAACAATGTTTTGGGTTTAGGGTTTAAGTCCTAAACCTTAAGCAAACTCTATGTACACCCTCATGCTGAGAGTCATTGGTGAATCACGTGTGAATGACATGTATATATAAGCATCCTCTCTAAAAACTTTCATGTGTAAGATTTGTGACCTTTTCTTTTACAATACCTGTTCTCAAAAAGTAGTTTCGGTCATGCATCAACTTAAGTCAAATGCAAAGCATATCAAAACAAACACCTTGCGACTGATTCAGCTCTTGTGCCATGGCAAACATGATATCTGAAATGACATAAGAATTTAAAATATTATGCGTCTCGAAGGGTTAAAGGAGTCTTGAAGACCCAACTTGCATCTACATTGATGCCACTCTCACCTGTAAATAATGAAGTTGCATGTGAGTGGATCAAACCAACGAGAAACCTCGTGATTATAGGTAAGATAGATGGTGTTACAAGTTATGATCAATTCAGAAGATGTGTAGGATGTGATCGACTCATTCATAGGGGAATCTTGCTCACCTTCCAGGAGAGCCCCTTATAGTATTGACTACGATACCCACTCTGGACCGGTTGAATACTAATCCGAGTGACTTCCAAAGGCCAACTACTATTTAAGTCAAGTCATAAGGCTTGGACTTGTGCTTAGGTAGAAAAGGGCCAGGTGAAAATGCAATGTCCTCTTTACTTCAGACAAAGTCAGTCTTTGAGATATCCCTCTACTGGGCAGTACATTCTGTCCCTCGTTCTCGAGACAATCATGCCCTGCACTGAAGGTTAATAGATTCAGTATGGAACATTCCGCCCACAAGCCTGCAAGATGCCCGCACACTTCCGGCAAAGTTGGGCCTTGTTTGCCTTCCACTTCACTCACTGCACTGCACTGCTCAAGGCTCCAACTTTCCGTCCTTGGCCTAGTCTTTGCCATGACCGACCCACCCCCACCTATCTTAAGCTCGTAAGCTTTCGAAGTTGCCAAAATGGTTTAAATTACGCCTCATCGGCCCAAGGTCACCTGCCAGATACTTTATTGTCACCCCTCACCTATGAGATTGAATCGGTCGCTCGCTTGCAACGATCTTGGCCGCCCTAAGTCGATTCCACGTGTTCAAATCTATCACTCCACTCTCTCAAGTTGCAGACGCAACTGCCGCCTGCCAACGGCAGCTCTTTTTTAGGACTGAGAGGCAAGACTTTTGGTGTTTGCCAACCCCGTGCTGGTGAGATCGATCTGAGCGCTTTCTTGTTCTTGCTCCTGTTCTTGGTTTGTGATCGTCGATCGCAGTACTCAATATTCAATTGGAATCTTGCAGATGAAGAATTCACGAGCGTACGCGAGGCCATGCCTCAATTGTCCGCTTTCTATCTTTTGGAAGCCCCAATGTCAACGACATATCAAGATCAGACTGCGTTTTGCGGCTGCTTCCTCGTTAACTGATAGACGAACCACCGAGCGCAGACCTTCATCTCAAGGCGCAAAAGTCTTCTGTACAGAAAGTGTTCATAAAATTCTTCATTTGCATAAATCCCTTGTGTGAATTAGGCATTGTACGACTTTAACTACTTGCTGCTGTACTGCGTTTGCAAGCCAAGATTGGAGAGTAAGGAGAGAACAATCCAAGGAAAAAGGATCGGAATCAAAGAGAAAGTGGATTCTTCAATGCACTCTCTTATAATCCCTCGTTCCCAGATATACCCTTGTTGACTTGCTGGGAAATGTGACGTAGTTTCATCTAACCCTTAAAGTCGGACTGACAAAGGCATACTAGAAAAATTGGTACAAGTTTAAATAGGAGATGTGAAACACAAATATGTTAAATTTGAACTTTCCTCTTCAGACTGGTGTTTACTGGGGATCAAGATGCATTCGTGTCCATGATGCGATACTCTTTGCAATTTGCTTTTAGAACCATAATCGCTAATATCCAGTCAAACTGCAGCCAAATGACGGAAAAATAAAAAATAATCTGAGTCTTTATATCAATGCTTATTACATTTGAAAAAAATATTCATTTTTTGAGACATTGTTTGTATATTATTTGATGATTCATTTATTATTAGGAAAAATATTTTCATTTATTATTTTGATTTTTTTCTAGGTTGATATTGAAACACATTATCTATTTCATATTTTTATCAAGTAAAATTTATTTTAAACGTTAGTAAATTTTCTATTGAACAAAGTTATATGTATATGTAAAAGGCCTTTCTTAAGAATGATATAAGTTTTATTATAAAATTTATATAATACATATATCTTAGGAATAAATCAGCTTGTCGATTTGTTATAGATCTATCATTTATTGAAATTTTTTTCAATCTTCAATCAAATAAAATAAAAAATTTTGACTTCTCAACTTACATTGTAATTAATTTTAAATATGAACAAAATATCATTCTTAACTTTGACTACTTAGGTTTTTATACTAATGAGGTAGTCAATAAAACCATTTAACTTAATTTTGATAGATTTCTTATATTCAAACTGGTCAGTCCGATTATTAATTTTTTTACAATGAATTGCAAGAAAATTATGCGAAAAAAAGTGAGATTGAAATTTTTTTTGAAATTATTTCAGGTTCGTCTTGAATCTGCAAAAATTATAATAGTATCTAACCGCACATTAGATGATAATTTGCAATAATAAATCTTATATATAATCATCAATTTCATCTCTTATACTTAAAAACTTCCAAAAATCTTAGTAATAATCTTATCAACATTAGTCAATTGAGACATAATACATTTTGAAAAATCTTGTTTTTGATAAAAATAAGATAATGATAATAAGATATAAAAAAATCAAAATCATGAATTATATGATGAATCCTCCTTCACATATCACATAATGTGATGATTTTTCATATAAATATCATGTGAAACAGTGAAAAAATATTTGTCTTCTTAAAATCAAAGTCAAAATTCAGCAGTAATGTAAAGATGTTGTAACAACACTTAGATATTTCTGAAAAAAATCTTCATGCATTTCAAACTTTTTCATTTCAAGGTTTCAACTACATTGATTGTAATATTCATCCAATTATTTTCTTTGTAATTTTGTAATAATCTGTATTATTTTTGTAATTAAAATTTTGTACTATGAATTTTGAAATGATCCAGAAAATTTGACAAAGTGTCATTATAATTATATAAAATCTTGTGGTTTTATTTATCAGTTTGTATAGTTTGACAACGATGATACACTAAAAAAAGATCAAATTTGTATTGAACATTATGACATGTTTTGAGCATCTCAAAACACAATGCAACTATTTAAATACAAAAAAGGTCAAATTTTATGTAATACCTTTTTCACATCAATCTATTACCTTTCTTTATGTTTTTTCAATGTATCAAAAAATAAAAGATATACTTTCCTACTCAAAATGATTAAATTATAAATTGATGGCATGAGATTTCCAGTAAAAAGTTTGAATTTATTGAAACCATATCAAAACATGTCAGGCACCTTATTGTTATATGCAATAATAACATAAAGTCATAAGTTTTTTATTATTACAGTTAAGATCTAAATTTTATATCACATGAGGTATGTATCTTAGAATAATATTTCCTGATTTATCAAAAGTTATTATAAATTCAAATTTCTTTTATTATTTTTGAGTTTAATTTCTTAAACATGCATTACAGTCTAGAAAAGAGTGTAGAAGATCATATATAAGGATATGACGTGAAGTTTTCAAATATATGATATACATTATTGTGTCAATTAACCTATAATGAAATCTTCATGCTATTCGATGATCTGACAGAAAGTAAATTTTTTTCATAACATCATATACATTTTTTATTTTTTTTTTAGTTTGTTATATAAATTATTGCATCATCAAAATATCATAGATGACATTATATATTTTATTCTTGTAAAGTAAGAAAAATGTAAATAATAATTAAATCAAGGATATTTTGGAACTTTTTCCCATCGATGATAGGCTGTAATTTTACAACATGTGGTTAAGGTTTGCATGATCTTGTACGTTATCATGATCCTATACTACATGATCATAGAATATGATGAAAGTATAGATGAATGAGTAAATAAAAATAAAATTCCTAAATATTTACAAACGTATAGTTGGATACAAATCAAAAGAAGAATAATATGCAATATTGAAGAGATTATATTAGTAAATCAAATAAATAATTTGCTGTACGTATCTTGATGTAGAATAGTGATGTTGAATCTTTAATAATCCAACAAAAAGTCCTCGAATATATAAGTAATTTTTTCATGTTTAATCCGTTTCTAAATAAAAAATAAATTTTTTTTCTCTATAAATTTATATTATAAATATTATTAACTAAATATTTTATACTTTTTTATTAATAAAAAATTATTTCAATAATTTCTCATAAATTAAAACAGTAAATTATGAGATTTTATTTCTATTGTATTATATTTAATCCAAGACGAAAATTAGAAATAATTTTTTTCAAGTTTTTATGAGTATTAAAAAATTGTATGTGCATCATGAAATAAATTTAATATATTTAAAGTCTTACAATTGTTAATAATTTACACCATACGTAAACTCTTTGATTTATATGAGAACAAGTTATTTATAATACATAGATTTTGGGATAAATTCATTGAAACTGATCCTAAAAGTTATTAACTATCTAAAACATGTTGTCATTTGATGTGTGAAAAATCTTGAAATGCAAGTGTGAAGAAGATCCTAACTTATTTATCATCTTTAGAATTATTACATGTATCACATATTTTATGTAAATAGATTTATTGACAGCTAGTAATATGAATCATGAATTTGTTCTTATTTTACCATGCACAAATATTTAATCTATAATTGTATACAATTTTTTATTTATTATCATATTCCATTTAATCTTAGTTTGTAGGTTATTTATTACATATAAAATATTCACATACATGTATATTTATTCAAAAAAATTTCTATTCAAAATTAATATTATACATAAAATATATTTTTTGTCAACAAAATACTTAATTTTCATGCACTTTGAATCTCTTTTTTTTGTATTGAGTATTAAATCACGTAGTATGATACATATCTTTCAAACTTCAACATCTTGTCTTATGTATATCCCAATCATGATACAATCAATAAGTATAAATTTACTGCTATCATATACTAATGATGTTAATATGATTCAATTTAGAGTTGAAGATGAATAACATTTCACATTTGTAAACAATGAAAAATATCATAAGTGAAGTGATTGAGTAAAAACAATAGTTTAAGTTAAGATATTCACATTTTTTTATATTATATAGTTCTATTGATTATATAGATAATCGATCATGAATTTATCACGTATGTAACAAATGCAAATGTTAGTTGTAAAAAATGTTTTTGGATGTGTTTATGTATAAGTTAGTACACAGTTAGTTATGAATAAGTGTTAGTTTCAAATACTCATCAACTTATGAAAATGTTTGATTATGTATATATTGTGATCTCAATCTTTTTTCATCTAGATCTTATCACGCTTGATATAAATACTTTGTCTATATTTATAACTGAGAGTTGATACAATCATACACATCTCAATCCATATGTTAATTACATAATATTGAACAATAAAGAAAACATTCATTTATGATCTCTAGCTTAACAAATATTGGGGTAAATTAATGAATAAAAAAATAAAATCCATCTTTAATAATATTGAAGTATTTATATGACATTAAATATTAAAGAGAGGAGCTTGTAAATATAAATTAGATTTGTATTTTTTCTAAACATGTTTAAGAAAATAGATTAAAATATATTTTTGGAAATTATTTCAAAAACATATCATTGAGCATATTTTGATTTTGATTTCAAAAATTATAAAAAATTATCATCATAAAAGTTTTGTAGGTGGCATAAGTGGTCAAATCAAAATTTAGAATTTCATGCATATAGCAAAACATTCAATAATACAATTTCTTGACATCCATAATTTTTTATTTTTTTGAAAAAATATCTTCATTTGTGATTTAAAGAAATTAAATAAAGTAAATTTTGTACATAAAATTTTCATAAATTTTCAGGTTCAAAACAATATCAACATGAAAAATTTGTTAGTTTTATGTTAGAATATAAATATAAGGAAGAATCTAGCTGATAATTTCTAAATTTGAATAGTAAAGCATAGAATGCTTCTTTTTTTTATTTCAAGTTTTAACAATTGGAAATAAATTAGCTTTGAAATATATCTACAAAAATTCTAACATATCTTTTTTATAATATGAATTTAAATTGAACTAAAATGTTCCTATTTCAATGTTGAAATATGATGGAAAAATAAAAAATATCGTCAGAGAATAAAATCATGTGGCAAAAATCATGTTTAATCTCTGTTGAGCTTCAAATTTTCATAAAAGAATCAAACACTTGAATTTTCTTTGTATTCATTCATTCATTCTTAATATCATGCATGATTACGAAATTTCAATAAAAATATTGTGTTGATATATTCTGATAATGAATTCTTTTTATTTTTTTTCAATAAAACTTAAAAATTCATATAATACAGAAATGCTGATTCTGGTCACATATATATGTCACAACAGATTTAAGTTATCAATATTGATCAAGGCCTCAATCATGTTATGACAACAAAATATTGCAATTTGGTTATATTGTAAGTAAACCATATGTCATAGTATGACAATCAATGATTTTTATAAAGACTCTAATGATAATAAGATTTTCATATAAAATAAAAATGTTCAACTTGTAGAATAAAAGTAAGAGGTTTTTTCATTTTTTTTTGAAAAGAACAAGATGATTTAGAAATAAAATTTAGAAACTAATGAATGATTAATTTATTTGAGCTCAAATTTCTATACATGAATAGTAAAGTTTTGAAAATTATGATATGTGTTGAATTTTATAATTCATCAAAGAATCATAGAATGCACATGTGATATATATTTTTTTAAAAATCATGTCTAAAACCTTTCTTTGTTCTATCTCTATTTTCCACATTATACAGCAGATTTTGCTTACGTTTGGTCCTTGGCTAAATTGATTTTTGTGATTAGTGTATTGCAATCAATAGAAGGATGCATAATTATTAAATGTGTTAGATTACATGTTATGGTGTTTCTTATTTCAAATTCTTAATTTTTATAGTAAGTATTTTTAATAATATTTGATGGACTAATATATATTTGTAAGAAAAAAAATGTAAATTAGAGGAAAGAATCTTCTTCCCAATTTTCTCTCATTTAAATTTTCCGGATGCAAAAACTTGGTGGAAAAATTACATTCAAGAGTAAATTTTAATATATCTTATATTTTTTATCTTTTAATACAAATATTTTTAAAAGAATTAACGGTTCGTTCAAAATAAAATTGATTTTGATGTATATATTTACCACTATTGTACATTAAAAAAAACATTCAAGCTGTGAGTTCTGACAGTACCCTGACCATGAAATATGAAATCTTAATTTGTCAATGCGCAACTAGAGCTAAGATATGAAGATAACGTTTCCAACGGTAATTGATGAATCTTCCAGACAAGGATCCCATGCTGAGATTGGCTACCATTGTAGTGGAATATTTCCAAAATTGATGGCTGTATCATGTTGCTCGTATACCGACAACGATTAAAAAACGAATTTGTTATGTATCAACTAATCGTAGATATTTCTAAAGAAGTGCTTTCCAAAATCCTTATGGATTGTACGTTTCTTGTTCAACTTAAGTACCCGGTCACTGCTTATCAGAACAATTGAACAAAAGGAGTACTTTAGTAGAAGCAGAGTACAATGACATGTTTTGCATCAATGCTACTCAGCATAAAACAGAGAGAAGCGAAAACATACATAGATGGATTTTTCAAACACAAAAAATGAAATAAGCCACAACCACAAGGAGATTTTACTTCTATAAATGGATAAGATAGTGAAAAATGTAAAGCTTCTCGAGTCAAAGAAAGTTTTTTTGAGTTGTTTCATGCAACTGTCTTCAAAGCATTTCATCAGATACATTGCGTCCAATGTGTTAGAAGTCCAACGTGACATTATGGGATCGAGGCCCTCGTCATCCGTCCCAGCCTGTTGCCATGGTGGGATTACTTTAGTAATATGGGAGCCTCTTCTCAATCTCTGTTTACCTCCCAAAGAAAAGAGATGCAAAAGGTTGGCGGAAGCACATGGACTGGCAAGGAATCAATGATATTCTTTCCTCGGCCATGCGTGTTGACAGCAAAGTTCAAAACTTTTATCATTGTTTCATCATGGAGAGAATCGGGCGAGCAATGCAATATGACCATGGAGCGTGATGTTGGTGAAATTGATTGCAGGGAGCAAGAAAGTCGTAGGACATGTGGGGTTAAGTCTGATGGACCAACAACGCAATAAATAGGATGCGATCTATGCTTCGAGGACACTGGAGACTTAGCAACCAGTTAGCCTGTAACATTGTGAATCACAACGAGAAACCTGGAGACGCTAAACAAACATTCCTTGTTTGTGAATCTTCGCCCTATTTGCTGGATTCAGTGTACATGTTTTGTCCCAAAAGTCAATGACGCAGCAACCGAATGTTCCTCGGATTAACCATAGAGGACGTGGTGTTGAAAATTAGGGCAATGGAGTTTTCTAGACTCCAGTGGATCGCAGGGGAGGTGTAATCTATGTCGCACATAAATTACTGTAAAGAAAAGCTCAGCTCCTGGTGTTGAAAAGCGCCACGGACAAAAGCAACGCTTAGCGCATCTGCAGACATAGAGTACTCGTGGATATGCACTTGAATAGATGACCGCACTTTGGTGTGTTCATTAGAGAAGCACGGATTCTTAGAATAGCATCCTCCTATTTCTTTTCTGACGAGAAGACTGGCAGGCCTGATATTCGATCTGCTGGAGTAGGAAGTCTCAAAAACCGCCCTCGTACTAACCAGCAGAGCAGTTCAATTGTATTTGTTTTTTGGTGAAATCTGATCGACAGAGACACTTGTCGAGGTGCTTGTTTTGCTTCGGGGGTCTAGGATTGCATCGAGAGTAGGACTTTTGACAGTCACTCTTGATCGCAATCCAGAGAGACACAGAATGAAGATAAGAGTGGTGGGGAGAGGAGAGTGTACTTGTATTCTAGCACAACAAGAGCAGGCATTGAGAGATGGGAACACCTTGAATTTTGAGAATTATAGGTCCTGCGGATGGCCTAGTCGGCCAAGGCATGACATCCATGTTGCCAAAAACAACAACAAACTCCAGGAATGACACCGACTTATTCTTCTGAGCTGAAATGATCAGAGTTCGTTCAGGTTCAGATGTCCGTTCCCGTATAGTCATTACCCACCGTCCCGGGCGGAGAGAGGGGATGTGATATAAAGCATGGAGTACTCTGACCCCCACCCATCCCAATCAAATGCACAGATTTAGGGGCGCTGGGCCTAGGCCATCAGTAGACTCGAAGACTTTCGGGTCCATACGGTCACGAAAGTCTTCCTTGGGTCCTACAGCCTGCAGGCCTCAAGGCAGATCTGGTGGCCCATGTGCCTCAAGCTCTGGCTCCCTGAGTGTTCTTCCGCGGCTCGATTGAAAGATGCCCCTCGCCCTTTAGGTGACGTGTAAAGGGTGGTCCCATCCGAGCATCAATAATAATAATAGCTCATTATCGAGCGAGGCCCAGGGTGACTCCAGTCAGCTCCGGAGTCTCATCCAACAGCTCCTATGGGCGACCAGTAACCCGACGAGTTAGGTGACGAGTTAGTCAAACGAGAGCGCATCCGAGTCTTTGTCCCTTCAGAAGCTTACTTCTGAAGCCGCGGTCTGCTCTGGGCTCCATCCCATTCTATTCGTGCAAACGATCTCTGACCCTGTGACCATCTCGGGGTCGATCCGAATGCGAGGATCAGCGGATGACAGTGCCAAGTTAGTCAAACCGCGAAACTTCTCTCTTTGCCTGTCCCTCCAGAAATGCTCGTTTCCGAGTTGTGTTTTGTTGTTGGTAGGATCGGAAGCAGTGCCAGCGGCAGAGATTTTGCAAGTACTGCTGTACGGTTGTACAGCAGGGTTTAATCCTAAACCCTTCCATCTCATTGCTCGTTGCAGTACGCAGTACTGTATCTCTTGTAACAATAGATTACGGACAAACCTCAAAACTCTATAAATATATACGCACATAAAACTCTATTTCAAGTGCAGTAATTGTCTACGACTTAAAGCCTGAGATGATATTGTTAACCATCAAGGTTATTCATTGACTTCATTACTGCTATAATAAATGCAACGGTACTAACTTCAGTATACGGTTTGTGGAATTCGGATTCAACGATCTGGTGACTGGAAAATATTCTTAGGACAAGACGAACTTGACCAAGTTTCCAATCACGTTAAATGTCAAGTGACGACTCTCCAGTGGCGCATTTCCGTGGCAATTAATGGCACAATGAAATCGAAGTGATCACGTGTACACTATTTTGTTTTGCGAATATTTTAGTGTGAGGTTAATTAGTAATTTTTTTCACGCCGTTCTCATCAATATATATATTATTTACAAAGACTTAAAAAAGAGAAGTTTTTGTAAAGTATTCTTTTCAAGAACTAGATATTCATATTTTTTTGCAATTTTGTATTCCTTTCAAAATAAATCATAATTTTTTCTAATATTTGATAAAAGAATCTATTTCTAGATTTGTAAATAAATGTCATCCAAATGAGTTAGAATTTTAATCAGTTACAAATTTGAGCAAGAACGACTTGATTATGCATTTTATCGAAATATCTTATTCATTTGTATTTAAGTTCATCAGAAATACCAAATATTTTATAGATTAGCTATAAGTATACTTTGGCTGTATATTATCTAACTTTCCCTCTTTATATTCGATTAAAAATACCATTTAATTTTACAATATTAAATAACTCTGTCTCCTACCTTTTCAACACTCTAGTTCAAATTCAAATCTGCAATTATACTCATAAAAAAATTCATTGAGTTAATTGTATCACAACATTTTTGTTTTGAAAAAATAATAATTTTGTGATACAATTAACTCAATGAATGTTGTGATACAATTTATTTTGATGAAATCAAACTAGCTTTGGATTGAAATAGAATTATAAAGTAAAATAAACATATAATAAGTGCATAATAGATAAAAACTCAAAAAATGTATAGTATCATATCTATATGTACAATAAGGATTGTAAAGTTTGAATGCAAATACTCTATAATCGACTACATCGATGTAAAATCTATGATTAACATAGACATGACTTAGACATCATGGAAAAAAAATAGATTAAAAAATAAATTTTAGAATTAATTAAATATAAAGCATTGAACTTTTTATAGTTTATAAATAATATTTTTTTAATCTACTATTAAAAAAACTTTTTGAATATAAAAGAAGCTTCATTTTCATAGAATTAGATATCAAATAATCACGCTGAAATTTAGTCTATGTTTATATAAATATTTTTATGTAAAAATGTTAATTTACCAAACACCCAAAAATCCATCACTTATGTTATGAACATATAGTTTGAAGAATAAAGTCAAAAACATCAAATGAAATTTGACCTTTTTCTAAAATCATGATATTTTTTAAACAAATCCCTAATCTTAGACTTCAAAGTTATTTCATGTCTTACCTTAAATTATAACTGAATGATCAAAAAGTGAAATGTACATACGAATTTAACTAAATATTTGAAAATTCTAAAAAATATTGATTTCACTCATATCATTTTAATATTTCTGCGTATATTTTTCAAATGTGGATTATTAAAAATTAGAAGTATATTATTGTTAATAAAATCAAAATAAATTATTTTTCTGTTTTTTTAGACTAGCTATGCAACAATACATGGAGTAAAAAATGATAAAAATCAAGAACAAAATTTCATCGAATTACAATTTTTATTGGGTTAAAAAAATATGTTTTATTTATAGAATTATGCTAAAAATGTGTGTTATGATGATTAGCACTTTGTAGATTAAGCATTTTAAAAATAAGTGTCTAATCCTACGATACAGTGATGCCTAATTTCATTATAGTGCAAATAGGCGTACGTCTGGACTTCAAATTCCTCTGAAAACACCACATTACCTAAAATAATGGCCACCATTCGGCAAAAAGTAGCAGCTCCTCGGACAACACCTTTCAATCTTTCTCATTGTGTGGAGTATGGTTTGTCGGGTTGATGAGAAATACTTGCATAGTGGCGTGATCACTCATGTTTAGTGTAGATTTTGCTTTGCTTTTGGCCACAAAAGCAAACCGGGTGCAAAGAGAGGGAATAGTATTAATTACAGGATCTTTGGTCTGGTCTTTCGGCCTGAAAATTACCGCATTCACTTGAAACTCAAGCACCCGCAGCATTGGGAGGCTTACAAGCAGCTTTCGACAGTGAAGAAGTCTGCATACTTTGAGATCAGGATTCCTTTTGCGAACATCATTGTCTCTTACCTAGACACGGAATAAGATGTCATGACCTTGTCTTTTGACAAAAGCATCGTCATAGTTCTTATCGGTGATATACTATGGAATTTCAACGATGTTGACGGCTAAACTCACGACAACGCCATGCGCATTTACGTTCAAGACTTGGAGTTGGACAACTACTCAAAAACGGTTAAAACTTCCATGGCCTTCAAATAAACTGTCAAATATGCTGGCATTGGGCTCAACTTACGGCAAACTGTGATGGCTCTTCAAGTAATCAAGGATACGACTGGTGTCTCGAAAGTTGGCAGAATGAATGAGCTCAAGATTGCCACATTCAGTGCGCGATTAACCCTCAAATCATCGCGAATGTTCTTCAAAACATTTTCTCTTGTGCTTGATGGTTCCATTTGCTTGAGAACATCGTATGTCGACATCCACATTCGCTTTGTTTGGCAACGGTAACTGTACAACGTCCATGTTGTGTCAGTATCATTTTTTGGTTTGCACACTCGACTGACTCAATATGAAATGCTTTGCAAAATTTTCTCTGTGCTGAGTCTCCATTGAAAGTCCCAGCTGATCGGTGGATCTTCTCATGGTGCGTGCAATATGATCGGCGACAATGCTGGTGTTATCTCTCGTTTGGAGGGAGCAGTTCTCCTCCTAATCAATGCCTAATTTGGTTAAGATTAGTCATATTAGGCATTTGCCTAATGTGAAGAGGATTGATGATGAGTGTAAAGTGTAAGTTCTTTTTACTTGTGTTAAAGTATATTAAATCCTGAAGATAATTATTTCAAACATACAATTCTTAGAAGTTATGTTAAAACATAAGGAATATATATAATATTAAATAAATTAATGTTAAAAAAACTGTAATATATTTGGTTATTAATTTTTTCAACAAGAAATTAATAAATGATTTAAAAAAAATCTTCAAGTCAAGTGAAACAAGAAGATGTATTTTGCAATATTCATCAATCTTATCATCAATAATAATCTTGTAGTTATATATATATATATATATATATATATTGATCAATCTATTATGATGTGATAATAATGTTAAAAATATGGCAAATCATACATTCAATTTTAGATTTTACAAAAAAATGTGAAATTTGATAAATCATAGAATGTCAAAAGTAAGAATTCATATTTAAGTTGATTATAAAGTATTAATTTAGACTTGATGATTTACCATTGAAGAAAAAAATAAAGATGATTACAGATAACATAGTAATTAACAATCGTGCCATTTTCACACACATATGCATCTAAAATCTCATTTGCATTAAAAAAACTAGATGTTGAAAAAATAAATTGATTTCATTCAAGTCTATTTTTATGATAAAAGCAAATTATTTTTGCATAATTTTATGTTGATTCATATGGATTCCAGATGCAAGTGCAGAAGATGAATTTAAAAGATTCGTTATGCAAAAATAGGTTTTAGATTTATAACCTATGATGTGATTCAATGTACTACAGATAAAACACATATGTATTAGATATAATACAGTTTCTAACGATGAAAATCATGTGTAAGAAATGACAAACCTTGATATATAGAAATATTACATTACGCTTCCTTTGCTTAAAATTGTTGATGTTGTACAATTGAATTTCACATAACAAGATGTGAGGACAATTTATCAACCACAAGAACCAACTATCCACAAATGTTGATAAAACACTTTCATTTTAACAATATGAACTCATTTTTAAAAAGTAAAAGTATACTAAGCATGGCTTGTAGCTAAAGGAGTATTAGTTGGCTCCCAAGATACAGGATATCATTGGGTATATATGAACAACTTATTTATATATATTATAAAAAAATCAACTTGAATATGTGATAACATAAGATATGTTGGGAACTGAAAGATGCACATGATCAAAACATCCCATGAGATTTCAGAATGCGACATTTCTTCCACTTACAAAAGATCATGAAATACAGTCTCATGGATATAGTTTGTCACAAAGTCAAGTGTATCCAGTGGATTTCTCAAATTCCCAAGTCAGAAAAGAGTATCCACACAGCTATGGGGAACCTAAAATTTAGTAGAAAATGGCCATGGACATCAATTCTTACAATTTGATGTTTTCACCTAAAACGCAGAAATAGCCATCTAGGCTCAATGTGATCGAAGGTAACGTCAATGTCCCCATGATGTCTCACAACTAACAAATAATGGAACTTGGCTATTTTAAAGAGCAAGAGCTTAAACATCCTTGTGCTAGAGTATCGAAAGTTAAGTCGCACTCTCTGTACAGGGATTTGATACTCGTACCCAAGAGTTGGCCTCAGTCTCCTCGATGTCAAACTTTAACTCGCATGTCCAGATCGACATGACTGGGATGACTGGTATTCGTTGTCACGGAAAGCAGAAGAGAACCAAGAGACGGGGGACCAAGTAATATGGGCAAGAAGGATGAAAACATGATAGAACAAGGTTGCATGATGTACATGGTTGCAGAGAATCTTCTGCGGAGGACGCTGAAATAAGAGGTGTTGCGGTTATGGACGTTTCACACAAGTAGCAGTTTTAGATTCCTAGAGAAGGGACACTGGAGTGTCAGCCTCGATTGTACACTGTACGTGGAAAGACCGACGTAATG
The DNA here is from genome assembly GCA_037833965.1 of Marchantia polymorpha subsp. ruderalis. Taxonomy (NCBI): domain Eukaryota; kingdom Viridiplantae; phylum Streptophyta; class Marchantiopsida; order Marchantiales; family Marchantiaceae; genus Marchantia; species Marchantia polymorpha. Next base: position 1,449,991 of record AP031351.1, read on the forward strand.
CTTAAGAAAACAACAATTCGCAGAACTTCTCTCTAGAAAGGGAATCGGCCTTAATCACTAACTTCTGTTGTATGTAGCAGATGCCTAGGTACGAAAGTTCCCAAAGAAAAGAAACGACCAAGACAGGATGGGCTGCGAGAAGGACGGCGGACGGAGATTTTGCGAGTGGGGAGCTGACTCAAGACGAAGGACAGGAACACTTAGCGCACCACACCCACCATGCTAGACTACCGTACTAACCGGTCACTAATCGCAGATTTAAGTCCACTCAAAAGACTGAGTAACAAGAAAGATCTCGGGTCATGCCCTTGATCTAGAAAGAAGGAAAAGACAATGCAATAGGAGTGGTTAAGTACCATGTTACCATCTTTCATCTTTGATGTGTTTCATTTTTACTATGGCAAACGACTCTAAAGAGAAATTGGAGTATAAAAAATTACTGAGATATTTGTCGATATATAACCCGGATAAAAGCAATACATGCACAAACTTTTGCTAATCATCCGAGGTGTAAATCGTGGTATAAATCAAAGTTTCTAATTTCAATAAAATATCCTGATCCGAAAGTTGCATATGGATGTCTCTACCTGTCGCTTGGTAATTTCTGAACACTACACTACTCTCAGCTGTCTCCACAAATCACTCATCTCGGTAAGCGGATTGAATGGTTGTTACGATACACACCAGCAGGCAAGTAGACAAGCGAACTCCTTAACGTGGAGACAACGTATGGAACAGAAACTGTGGACCACAGTTTGACAAAAATGTACATAATACAATCTCTGATCCCAGTCAGCGGATTTTTCTTAGAATCGAGAGGTCGTGGATGAGATCAGGGAGCATAACTATGTTCGTGATAATCCTCGAACGAGATAATGATAGAATGCCGTGAATATCAACTAATACCTGCGGTGCTTGTAGGGGTCGGACTCTACAAAGCTACGCAGTAGAACATGATTATTTAAACTTCATGGGCATTAACTAACTTTCAAGTTTGTACTTACCACCATGTTGTGATATAAAGACAGAAGCAGGCGAACTGTCTAGGCAAGAAGGAAAATGAGTTGGATATGCTATTATATCTATTATCTGCAAAGCGACCATTGTTTGGAATTTCTGTTTGATGATAGAACTTCATTCTTTAAAAATTGATTATGTTTCTCATGATAATATTGGATCGTAATATTCTCGCTTCGTTAGTCCGGGCCCTAGTGTAGACTCGAACTTTGCGAAGGTGGCGAAACCAAAACCGGATTTTTGTTGTCCACTTCTCGAGCGACGAGTTTACCTCGCTTTATCATGATGGCTGCTGAGAAGTTACAAGCATAACCATTGGTGAGTTTTGTTAGCGTTAGAATGATATTTAGGCTAGTACAGTACCAGCATACGGTGGAGTTTGAGAGCCGTAACATCTCTTATGGCCAATGAATGATGATTGATGGTATATGGCTACTGGACAGTCACAAGTTCAAGCTCAACAAAACCACATGAACATTTATGTTTTCAGAAGTGTTTATGGCGGTAAAAGTACCGGGAATTCTCGGTCTTTGAGAGACAGGTCTGAAGCTTAGACAGTTCAACAGATAGGTTTTCTCATATTTTGTCAATTTATTTACACAGCAACGAGTATGTTAATATTCCATCAAATCATGTGTAGGTTTGATAATGATGAACTCTACTTAGGTTACTACTCAATTCTTTGTTGTGAGTAGGTTTTTTTGTGTTGTATTCTTCTTTTTATAATTGAGAAAAATTAAGTGAAGAAATTATCTTATATAATGTATGGTTCATTTTAACAAAATGATGTTGCCAAGTGAAAACAAAATTTTGACGTCAAGATCAAAACGAAACAATTGTTGATGAGATAATTGTGAAAAAAATAATTCATTCTGAAATGATGATCTAATATAGAAAGCTGACCATATATTATAAGTTGCCAGACTACAAAGAATATGAACTATAGTAGTCAAACCTTCATGAAAATTCTAGCAATGTGAGGACATAGAAGAATTTGTTTAGCAAAATTTGCTCATAGGATTTTTCAAGTATGTGACTTTGAAAAAAATGATACAAACATTGATAAAGGTATATTTACAACTGCAAAAAATATGTTCATCGCATTGACACTATTTTGCTATTAGGCTGGTTCAGTGTTTGGATTGTAGAATGCTCTCCGATGATCTTCAAGGTACTTGTAGTCCTTGGTTTTTCCTCTCATCGATTTTTATCCGGCAGTTTCAGATGGTTCAAATAATCTATGCAAAGCTCACAATAACTAACATTTAAACCATACCCTCTCAATCAAACTTCAAATTAATTGCACGTTGTCTTTATACTAATTTCAAAACAATGTAAATTTTTTTTACTTCAACACTTTTCAATAAATTTTCTAACTGTTGTATGTATCACAGGATACTATGTAGATATCAATAGATCACACTCATAACAATTAATAAGACTATTGCTGTAATCAATATCCAATCAATATGTTTCAATATCCAGATTAAATTCTAGAATTTTTATACAAAGTGTCACTTGTTGCAAAATTTGTAATTATTAACATAAGTATATGAAAATCATTAGTATAGTATATTTTTCAATTTTAACATCAACTTTCAAATATAATTTTCCATCAAAATTACTTCAGTGGAGTAAAATTTCTAATGTAAAGACAAATTTGAATTATAAGATTTTAAAAAATCCGAAAATGATAAAATAGATATCTAATTATATACTTTATAATTTCATAAATAATTTTCAAATTATTTAAAACCTATCTAATTCATGTTGTTGAAAATTTAAAACTCTGTTATATATTCAATCAATTTTTTCTTTAAAAATTGTAAATTTTTCTAAAAAAAAAAACTTGAAAATGTTGCTAAATAGCTTGTAATTCAAAACTCTTAATCAATGATAAAAAAGAGTGTCAAATTTGAGCTCTAGTGAAGCTGAAACAAATTTAATTTTCCAAATGAACACATGAACATTATGAACACTGTTACATGACTCACATCTAATACCAAATAATATAATGTGGATTTAATACAGGGTTAGAATCAGAATTTAAACCAACTAAATATGAATAAAACTACAAAACAGATGGACTATCTTTCCAATAAAAAACAACATATTTTACCAAATCTATAAAAATCAAATATAAATATATATTTTTATATACTATTGGTTATGAATTCAATTTCAAAGGTTAGAAAGTGAAAAAATGAATTCTTTATATTCATAATATTAATTTTAATATAAGAGCAAAGGATTCATTTATGTAGGTTAAGTTGTACTAAAAAGAGTCAAAATAATAAAATCTTTGACATTATTACTTTTTATATTAACTATTATAGAGATGATATAAAAAACTAAATTCAATGTGATAAACAAATTAAACTAACAAATACAATGTGATTGAGAAATTCAAACTTAACATTATGTTGGGGAAATATGTATAATTAAAATGAAAAATAACGTTTGAAACTTCTTAAAATTATATGCTCATTTATTGTTTTCGCCTCAATTATGTTTAGATTTTAGATTTAAAACATGATGTTAACGCAACAAAAATTTGACTTTATTGCCAATTTATTATCAACTTGATGTTTCTACTTTAATCCAAACCTACTCATTTTTTGTTATCATCAAATATCAAATATCTCTGATATAATTACATTTTTTGTATTATTATTTTTTAAAAAAATCACAAATCATAACTCTAAGAATACATTAATGAAACATGTGAATTATGTAAGATTATACATAATTAAACACAACACTATTTCACAAGATTGTTATATTTTGAGTTTGAAGTTTAATTTACAGTTGTCAAAATCAAAATGATAATAAATATTTTGTAAAATAAAATGTCTAACTCATATGCTTGTATTTCATAAATTTTTAATCTTTGAATAAAATGATTGATTGTTTATGTTTAAAAATATAAGATTTTAAAATTTAAATTAAATTTAAATTCGTGAATATAAATGCAATTAAAAAGTAAATCAAATATATGAATGCCATACCTGTGATGATAGTAACATTTTCTTTAATTTAAATAATTTAGTGATGAAAAAAATAACAATCTTGATAAAAAAAAAAGAAGATTAGTATTGTCTTTATGCTCGTTATTACAATCAAGATGAAAAAAATTGCAGCAAAGTTGATTATGGCAGCCATGGTGCTCATGAAAATAATCATAAAATACTAGTTAACAACATGATAATGTGTATGGATGTAATGATAAGAGCTTAACAATTGTGAAATAGAGGTCCGGAACTCTTGCGTGTTACCGAAATGAGTTTGAACTCCATTAGCCTCTTCGATTATTCAAAATTGGGTTTCCAGCTTTTTGTAGATAAGTGGATGGCGGAGTTCTCTGATGAACTCACTATCTGAAACATAGTATTGTAATCTATACATGACATATTCACCGAAATCACAACAATCCTAGCTGGAGCTTGGCAAATATGAAACTTGGATGTAATGATAAGATTAGTGCATTAAATGTCAAAAAAATATCATAATTGAATGTCAAAACAATTGTATATCAAGTTATCATAAGATTGATCTATCACAAGTTTGATTTGAGTATTTCAATCTTCTTGTTAATTATTATTTTCATTTAATCCTTCATCAAACATCTTTTAATCCTAAACATTTTATATCATTCAAAATAATTATACGCAATTAATAATTTTATTTGCAATAAATAAAAAATTTATAATAGTCATTAAAAATATTAAAACTCATTTTTATTGATTTTACCGATCATGTTTTGTAGAAAGTCAAAAATTATTTATTTGGTGAATTAAACAAAAACAAAAGTAAAAGAAATTGATTAAATGTGTTATTTTTTGATTTTTTATGGAAAAAACTGATGATAATATGATAAATGAAATTGTATGCTTGTAAAACATGTTAGTTGTTATTTAAAATGTGCACAACATTAATTGTATAACTTTGTTGAAATTTTTTATTTAAGATTCATTTGAAATATAAGAATGAGATGAAAAATTTTACAAATATAATCATGATCACATCATTGTCAAATAGGTTTAATACGAGAAAGCAATAGCAATGATGATGCTTATGAAAGGAATGGATTGTAAATAAAAAATCACAAGAGAAATCATTATGTTGTGTATAATATATATTTGAAACAATTTCAAAATAATGTTATAATAATTTTGATGATTATGATAACTACAAACAAGGAAAATACAATATAATAAAATTTTTAAAATTTTACAACTTAGAAGATCATTTTTTGACTATTTTATAGTTAGTTTACTTTTTAAAAAGTTAAATTATTTTTAAAATATCAATCGTTCCAAAAAACTCATTTTGTCACTGAAAATATTAATAATTTTTTCGTTTTTAAATTTAAAATATAATTCTAAAAAACATCAAATTTATAATTATAAAGAGTCTCACAGTTTTTTTAATAAATCCATATATATTTAAAAAATTTATATCAGACATCAGAGGTAATAAAATATTATTTTTGAATATTTAGATAAGAAAAAAAAGGAGATTATATATATAGAATTATAATAGATGTATACATCTAATGAACATGAAAATATAATTAAAAAATATTTTTTTAAACATAAATTAGTTAAAAAATAACATGATATCCATTTTAATTATGAATGAACTATTTAATTAATTTGAAAACTTGTTGTAGAAATTATTTTCAGAATAAAGTGGATTTTCAAAAATTTCAGCAGAAATCATAGATCTAGATTATACCTAAAATATATAAAAATTGAATTCTTTAAAAAAAATACAATTAAATTTCTTTCATTTAAAACTTTACACTTAATTTAAATGGAATTTATATTACATTAATATGTTTTCTAAATTGCGATCAATAATTTATAAGAATAAAAACCAAAATCTATTTTCCAAAATATATTCCATAATAGATTACATATTTATTTATTTATGTGTGTGTGTGCATGTGTTAAGTTTCATTGAATTTAACTTCAAAAATATATATGTCAACTTTTTTTTAATGTTATAGTATACACTTTGACTAATAGTTTAATTTTTATTAGATAAGAATTTTAAAATATCTCAAATAATGAAACGAAGTTTTACAGTTAGGTTTTATGTATTATAGATTATAAAACTTGAATATTTATCAATATGTTCATTAAAAAAACCTTACTTTCATTTGAAATTTTATAGTTTATTATCATTTAAAGCATTTTTCCAAATAATATAGATATTGAACTAGATAAACATCAAATAAATATAAAAATATTAAAAATGAATAATAAAATATTAAATAAATTAAATACAGTTCAAATAAAAAATGGATTTTTTTAAAGAGTTTTATTTTTATAATTTTTACCATTATATTCTTGAATCGATAATTTTGAGATTTTTTATGGTATTAAAAATCTTTCAATGATGGAATAGAACAACATCTTATTTTATAAATTTCTGAGCAATCATGTGCTAAGTGTGACAAATTTGCATAGCAAATAAAGTTCATGCAAAGTAGTGATATACGTTCAAATATATAGTTTAGTGTAAATTTGTGGATTCAGTCAATGCACATGTATACATTTGAACAAAGCCACCACCTAAACCAAATGTTATTCCAGCTGTTATTTTGAGTTTGTGCTCATTATTAGAGTCATGAAATTTCTATAGGGTGTTTTGTCGGACAACAATAAATGCTCTAACGGAGATGTGCCAACTCAAGCACGAATCTAGCTCCACTGACCAGCTGTACGAAAATGCTTGCACTGGATTACATCGTAGCTGCTTGGCATCGACTCCATCGCCAACGACCACACATCCTTTCTAAATTCTTAAGGCAACTAAATCAATTATGCGGTACCGTTCTGGTGCAGAATCATTGGACACGCGCTTGTTTAGATCTTTAATGCATGGAAATTCCAAACTGTGTGAAAATTCCGTAGACAAGCTTGCAAATCTACTGCATTGAGTTGCAATCATCATTTTCATCCTGATCCGTCACTCAACAAGAAGAGTCTTGAAGTTTGTATTTTTATGGTGAGTTCGTGACAACCTTTGCAATAGGAGCTTCAGTTGAATTTGCAACTGACATTCTGATCACTTTGATACTAGCCTTGAGAAATAAATTTTTAAATCTAAAACATCCCACGATGTATCATGCTGAGCACGACTAGGGTCTCTTTCGCCGACCTACTTAAATCTATATATCGCTTGATAATACATTTTTCACACAAGATTTTATGCAATAACTTCCTTTCAATTTGGCCTGCAGCATGTGGCCTTAAGTATCTAATTTATTGAGCTATTATTGAGCATGTGTTACAAGAACATATGAAATAAATAAAATTTGTATGTATAGTGATGACAAATTTATGTTTTGTTACAATTTTGTAATTCATGAATGACTTTTTAGCAAGTATTATTATATCATTTGATTAGATAAAATATATCAAAGTAATAAAATAAATTGGTTGAATAATTTTGTCAAAATGTTTTGAATGTGTAATTAATAAGAATAATATATTTTTTAATCTTTTAAAGCAAGTTTGAAAATTTTCTATAATAAAAATTATCCATTATTATTGATCAGAAATTTGAATTTAGTCATAATCTTATGCAGATATTATTTTATAGTAAAAACTGTGCTATTAGATTTTCATAATTGGGCTTAATTGGATGAAGTAATATACATTTGATGCAAAATTGAAGATATTTTTAAAAATAAATAAATTTAAAATTTACAAAATTTACAAAGATGTTTAAATATGATACATAAATATTTTATAAGCCAAAAGTTGTAAAAAGTTGCATAAATATATGTCAAAATGGAAAAAATGATATAGGATTTAGTTCTAAACTGGGCATTAAATAAATTTAAAATTTACTGTGTCAAGAGACAAATGGAATATACTATTTTTATTATTTTTTCATATGACTTCTACAACATTAAAATTATTTTTTCTTCAAAAAATAAAAAAAGTATAGAAAATATATTAGAGATAGTAAATAACTCATAATAAATAACTTTAAAACATTTAATTATAATTTATAAACGATCTATCATAATTTAATATTTATGCTTGTCCATTAGTTTTATGTGTGTTACCTTTCTACAGTTGACATTCTTAGTGATCTTGTGTGCAATCAGTGATGATATTAAATCATTTGATTTATTAAAATATGACATATATTATACAACAGCTGATTTAAGTTGAAATTTTTTCCAACTTTATTAACTTTATTCTCAACTTTATCAAGCATTCAACTTTATTAACTCTTAAAATGATTGGCCAATTTTTTTGATGTTATTAATCAAAAACTATAACATGCATAAATAAATAAGTCAAAGAATAATTTAACATAACATTAAGTTTATGATGAAACAAACGGATATCTTATACAGATTTTTTTCATTAAAATTATTTCTACAATCGTTGAAAAAGACAAATTATAAATTCAAAATCTTTGAAATTTTGACATTGTGAGTTAATTTTATTTTTAAATTTTTTTATTACAAAAACCTCACATCAATTTGATTTTATGTCATCGTAGTTCATTTATTTTCGCAATGTAACTTTGCACTATTTTATATTTCTATGTCAAGATATTTTTATTTTTTTGTTAATAAATGATAATATAACTAATTTTAAACAAAATTTTTTTTTATTAAGCAGGAATGTTTTTTTAATAAAATATTTTTGTGCATATATAAATTTATTCAAATAGCACTTTCATATAATAAATGTTTACAAATAGTGAGTCTATTAGTTTCCATGATTCATGTTATATGTTTAAACTAAGTGAAACTATTTGATTTATTTGTTAGTGTATTATATAGGTTACTCAAAGTAAAATGTCATACTCTTAAGTTTTTTTTGTAAGTAATCATAATCTTATATTTGTTTGGATGTGACCCGAAATAATGAAGTATATTATTGTGAATTATCTGTTTGGAATCTGAGTTGAAGTGGTCAACCATATAACATCCTATTATCATCAAATTAAGCGCAAAATTGAGCATTTAAATCTGCAGTGATGTGCCAGATTATATTGATAATATCAAATAATGAAAAATTCTAAATAATGATTATGAAATAGAGCTTCAACTTAAACGTGAAAAGTTACATGTATGTTGGTTTTTCACGGTTAAGCTGAAGCTATACACTTTCCTTAAATAAATACATCTTTAACATAACAACATATTTAATCCAATCAATATGTTGAATATGATCTTCTGATGCAAAGTAATCATTTGTTGATACATATAAGTGAAAAAAATGATGTGCATTATTGTGCATCATTTTTTTTTCAAAAATTGATTCATATGAAGATTTAAGCATGATAATTGTATGCATAAAATGTGTATTTTATGAAAATCAACTGGTGTCGTGGATTAATTGGTTCTAAAAATGAAAAATGTCATGTTTATGATTTCTTTATGAGTTGATGATATTGATGCTATACATTTTCAAATCATTTTCATTGTTTCATGATATGAACTGAATTTAATTAACTTGAAAGTTGCTTACATTTCTTTGGAAATATAACAGAACATATATACTCATGTTTTCCGTGATAAAAAATGAAATTTGCTGAAATATGTATTGGAATGAAAAACGTTATATTTAAGATATAGTCCTTTTCATTTACGTTGAAATAAAAATGTATCAGCACATTCAACACTAAAGATAAATTATACATTAAAGATTTGCTCACAGAAATTATTGTTATTGTTAGGATGGTAGTTTCTGAATTTTCAGCATATGACAGTGTGAAAAATGGATATGCTAAACCTAATGTGAACCCAGCAACAATCTGGTCGCATTGTGTCCCATGAGTCCCACTGTGGAGGACGCCACGGATGGATCAGAGCACCACATTTCCTATCGCCAAAATTGGACTTAACTGTCTGTACACTAACCTCACATCCCCTTTTCTTCAACTCATAATTGACTTGTGAGCTGAACATGTCATGTGTGGATCAATATTCAAGATAGCTGACCCTTTCGCTTCAGACTTCTCGCAGGACTGACGAAGACTGCCATATGCCTTCAAAATACATAGGGTTTTGGATCGGATCTCCGATCCAAAAACCTCTCCATCTAAGCCCAAGTCAAGTCGAACATACCAACTACTGTTGTTAATGTCCTTGGATCTAGTGCAAAGAGATTGCTCAAAATTGTTAACTGAGAGTACTATCAACGAGCCGAGTCAAAGTCAAGTCAAAGTCAAGTCGAGTCGATTTGATGGAACGTGATCTACTACATCAAGCAGTTGGATCAAGTCCATTTCACATTGGAGTTTTAGATCAAACGTGTTCCTGACCTCATTTGTTTGTCATCCATATACACCAAATGGTAGTCGCTAGGATCACAAAACATCTATAGATGAAAACAAAGAGGCATCCTCTGATCTCTGGACTTCGCATCTAACATGAACGAGGCTGTAGTGAACTGTCGCGTCTTACAATTTGTATGGACACAGTCCTGAGCGTAGGTATTTAGTCTCCCGCAGTGAAAGACAAAATACGTTCGGTATTCACACTTGGGAACCGTGGATGGGAGCGTCAGAAATCCTTCCTGGATTGAAGTTTGTTTTTGTGGATCTTAAGAGGTTGTAATCCTTTCTTTACCTTGTCGTAATTCCGTCCCAAACAACGGAAATAACTGTGGAAGTCGTCCTTAGATGCTAGATGCTAGAAAGTCGTTGTCTACGACTAGTATGTTTTCTCCAAGTCAAGGTGTCTAGATGAAAGATATGTAAAAGTGTCACCTTGCCGGGCCATCAGCTCAACGACCACAGTCAAACAGAATTTGAGAGAAGCTCATTTCTATCCAGAACAAACCAAGTCCAATCGACGTCTTTGTAAATTTGGAAAACAGGTCATTTACTCTTATCGAAGAAGCTCACATTTTGCTAGGCAGTGTTTCAGTCTGTTGCCCAATGTGTTTAGTCAGCTGTTCTTTTTTTCCGTATGCTGCTTCATCTTTTGCTTCTCCATGTTTTCCCTTTTCTTTTTCTATGTCGTCTGTTTGACTGCGGCAGTGAGGAAGGGAAGGTGAGGGTAGGGGCTAATGGTATGACATGCAGTACAGCTAGTGGTGAAGCAGATTGGCACCCACCATGCGAACCAGCCATGTGATAGCCCTGAAGAGTCGCTAGCAGTACATGCACATCACACTCACAGTACGTGCTGGCTGCTGTACTGCGTTAGTTCTGAGCTGCATATGTGGTAAAGAAGAATGTGAAGAAAGAAGAAAGAAGAAGAATATGATTCCCACCATGCAATCTGATGATATCACAGTACTAAGGACATCTGATGTTTCAAAAGAGACTTGGCACACACTTTAAAGTTCCTACTCCTATCATGATAATATACTTGGCACGGAAACAATCATTTTTGCAGATTTTGTGTTGAGGCGGACGTTTATTACTGATAGATTATAACAAGCCTATAGCTTTTTGGCTAGTTGATATAATCTTTTTTACTTCTACTATTATAACATAAGAAGAATGACTTACCTTATGACAAGAGCTCTTCTCTATTTTACTCCTTGATTATTAATTGGACGAGAGATACTTTGATAAACTCGTAACTTTAGTATTTTACACGCTTGTTCTTAGTAAATTCATACACTTCTTGCATAAACATTTTTTCATTCACACCACCTATTTTATTCATGCAGAATGAAACTACATCTTGGTATCACTGCATGCATTTTGTTCACACACAAGCGATTATGATATCAATGTGTTTGAGTATGATGATATCACGTTAATGTAAGATGGGTTCGTAGCACTCTTTACTCATTCACAAAGCATCAAAAAACATCCACGATGCCTTTTCTATACTTGGTTTGGTTTGGTTTGATATGCCAAGATTGATTCGTCTTACATTGTGGACACTAATCTTAGTGAACGAGTGACTGATTATCCATCTTATGTATCTAAGATCGAGGACCAATAGAACCCTCTCCAAATATGGTTTATGTAGTGATATGAATGTTTGTTTTTAAGCTAATATGATTGTTTGGATGTCAATTTGGCTATAATATATCATGTGATATGTAAGAATATATGATTATATATTCTGACATCATTCTTATATATACATATCACATCTATATATGTTATACCATTCTCTCAGTTTGTTATATAGATTTTATGTTAGTAAAGTTTATCCTTCATTAGGTTAATCTCACTAATTTTTTCAATCAATAGTATAACTACCACATAGAGGGATAAAAATGTAATATCTAAAAACTTTGATATATATACATATATATTTATATATCATATTGTGATGCTATCGGGTACGGGCTTCTTGTGCTCATTTCATCTTTGTATGGGGGTGAACAAGTCTTCCAACCTTTTAGTTATATTTCTAGTTAGTTATATCATATATTTAGGATTCACATAGCTGAACTGCAGTGGAGAAGGATTAAAACGAGGAAACCAACAAAAGCTGACCCACAAGAAGAGGCACAATCATACTCAAGCCTGCAGAGCAGGCAAAGTAGATGATAATCGGAATTACGTGCATACTCGCCCCTGTCCTGACTCGCATACCTCAAACGTGACAACTTGCCTTGCTAAACGAACGTCTGTACCGTCTGAAAAGAAGCAGAATTCTGCGAACCATGTCATGCAAGGAGTCTGCTAGTCTCCAGGCACGTGGGAGTTTGAGCTCGCTGCAAAAGAATTATTTCACGGTAGGAGGAGGCGATGTTGCTCGTCGATACAGCAAGGCTTTGTAGCCTAGAAGTGGATAATGTACCTCAGTCAGTCAATGGATCGGACCACAATCAGCACGAATGAATGAATGGCAATTCGGTAAAGTCTGGCTCAGATTGCAAACTCATCAAAAGAATGGTCTTCGTGTCACCAATTGAGTAGCATGCAGTATCTGAAATGCATGCAGTATGCGAATTTTGAGCACTCTACAAATTTTCTTCAGTTTTGTGAGGACTGCTCCAGTTGCTCTTGTGATTCTTTAGTTTTCCAGACTGCGAAGAGATAAAATCAATCAATCGATCGACCGACTGCTGACTGGGTGGGAGTAAAACCTCGGACGGTGTGCTTTCAAGACGGCCGGTTCTGTAAGATATTCTACTCTATACAGTATCAGACTACATGATTGAGATTTGCAGTACTACGGCCCCATTAGGCGCAGCATTAGCGTACGGAAAGACGCGCGATATCGTGAACGAACGAAGCGTTGACAGTGTTATAACTTCCGAAACTTACCTCATAGATAAGAGTGAAAATTCGGACTGGTACCCGTCGAGGTGGGGCTGGCTGGCTCGCTGGATGGCTGGCGCGAGTCCGGAGAGCGCTCGCTGACTTGCGATAGTTCTTTTTCTGGTCCTGATTCTCAGAGAATTCCGTTCTTTAACTTGTCGAGAAGTCCCACTTGCCGCCAGTCAGTACGTACATTGTGTACTGCAGGCAGCTTGCTTGCTTGATGCTCGAGTTCGGTGTTACGGCATGCAGCTAGCAACCTGGTGGATCGGCGAGGTGCGCCCAGCTTTCTGAAAGCTGCTTTGGTTTGCGATTTCCGGAGTCGACAGCCAAGTCCTTTTCTTCTCTTCTCGGATGAATTGAGCTATTTCACTGGACCCCCGCATGCTCGGGTCCAGTCAGCGTATATGACTTATGGAGATTACGAGAATTTTGGTACATCAGATAGCCAGCCAGCCAGCCAGCGCAACGAGGAGGCTTCCAGCTAACTACAGCATGTCGGCTGGGCCCGACAGTGATAACCTTGGCTTTTGTTATTCTGCCATTTAGATTCATCTCGATGTGGCATGATGAACACAGCCGACTAACTCTCGCATCTGGGTCCCCCGAAGTTGCCTCTCGGCAACTTCCAGTCGAGGGTTAGAATGTCAAGAACCTCCAAATGTCAAAACCCCGCTGAGAGTTGTCGTCAACAAGTTCTGTGTGGGCCAGCCAGTCGTCAAGCGCATAATTTGAATGTGTAGGCCGTGTGCAGCGGAGGTAATTTTAGCCCGAATAATACACAAGATAATCAAGGCATCGATCATTCTGGGAGCTAATCTCATTCTCAATTGAGGTGCAAGTTCCAACACGTTGTGTGTATACATGTGTCTAAATTCATGAGGATCAGATACAAAACATAATACGTACAGCATTCTGCGAAAGCACGATGCTGATCCACGGGCGAATATCGTTCATGGTACTGTAAGTAAGTTCAGACCAGATTGAGTGTGCTGCGTGTGCTTGACTCGTTGAAACTGAAGAGTAACGGAACCAATTGCACCGGCACCAGGTGAAAATGATTCGAGCGATGAGATGCCGAGCAAATTAACAATGAAGGCTTAATGAGAGCACACGAACACCGAATCAGCAAGAAAGGTTTGTAGCACAGTTTGGCTTTCGATAAGGGTGCATGGCTCGTGTCAGTTGCTTCGATTATGAAAATCTGCAACTACGACACATCCATGCAGATAGCTGATCTGGCCTCGACTGTCGATGAGCTGAAATTCAAAAGCTGTGGATTCTACTTAATACTTTCGGCGGAGGCTGGAAGACACCAGCACACGGAGGTTTGTCCTGATCTACTCAATGGGCCAGGAGGTATCCATCTACGCACTCTTGGACAAACCACGCGTGTTTCCCGAGTGCTGTCGTGGCTTCCGTGTGAATATTTACACCTATTGAGATACCTCTGATACAGGCCATTCATGTGAAACCAGCGGCACAAGATGCATGCATTGCTGGGTTATATAGAATTGGAGATTATTCCTTTGCAGAGTAGATCTGTAGTATTTTTTCCCCTTGTACAATCTTCTTGTCACTCTCATAAATCCAGTTGATTGTAGTTGGTCTTTGTTGTAACCACTGTCTCAAGCGTTGTCTGTTGAGGTGTCCTTTCGGAAATCTCAGCGCGACAAGGACATCAGGTTTTTCAGGAAGGAACCGCAGGCGTTTTGCGTCTGATCGTTTTCGAAAGAGCAAGCTGGTAGAACCACTCGGGGTGAGAGAGATTGACTGAAAATATAAAAAATTTCTCATTATATTATACCTTACAAGTTTCGCCCGATCGTTTCTTGCATATTCAAACCGAGCAGTTATTTCTGTGTGTTTGTTTCATGTTGTAGTGTCTAATACTTTACATCTATGCAATGCTTCCGAGGAAAAGCCTGCAGGACGGGATTCCGTACTCCATAAGCAGATGCTGCAGACTCTCGTAGGAGTGTTAGTTCACCAACACTCAATAGAATTGTTTTCTTCCGAGAACCTGGACTCACACATCTCAACAGCCTTTGCCGACAATGGTAGCCACGAGAGTTCGTGCGGACCGTGAGCACCACGTCCGTCCTGTGGATGCAGAAACTTGCAAAGACCAGATGCCATGCATGTGCTACTCGCATCGTACCGGGGTCCGTGGTACGATCGCCGCATATTGAGCCCACCTCTTAAGTTCATAAAGCTTCAGTTTGGCTTCAGTGCAAGAACTCTGCTGTCGGCCAGTCAGTCAAGTCAAGTCGATACTCGGCAGCACGAACCCACCGGGAGAAGTACAATATCAAGGAATAATTTAGCTCAATTTGCTGTGAACGGTAGAAATCCAACTCAACTACTACTCAGAAATTGAACAAGAGTACCGTAAGAGTTGGTTGCAGGTATGCCTACTAACTCTGTAACAGTTCTACGATTCTCAAAGTATCGCTTTGTTGAAATCGAGAGCTGCTCTGCTGGGATGAAACAAAGCATCCACTCCATCGGATAGCACACATCCAGAAAGTTGCCTCTCCTGGTTGGGACCGCCGTCTGTAGGCTAGGTTGGGGCAGGTGATAGGGTAGTTACGAACTAGAATTTGAGCTCCAATGAATCATCAACGAACGTGCTAATTTCAGATAATTTCTTCGATTCTCGTAATCGAGAGTGCTTGCAGTCAAGGCTCAACTCAAGAAGTTACCTTATTCCACTTGAAGCACACACATATACCTCGTCAGTCCACCCTGGCCGCCTTAAAAGACTATCTATATGGAGCACATGGATTGGCAATAGGGACGAGAATTCTGGTAATATAGTATATACTCTCACCAACTTCCTTCTGCGAGAAGTTTAGGTTTCACACATTAAACAAAAATTCTTTCACTGACACTCCATGTGGAGACCACACAGAATCTGACCTTGGAGCAAGAAAGGCTGAGAGTGTGAAATATCGTGAAATCTGCATGCCAAAGACTACGTCATCAACATGTTGGATTACACCTACGACCTCAATGAGTGTTTACTACCTTCAAGCCACGACTTATCGTGTTTGTGGGCTCGTCAATTTAGAGGTGTAAATCGGTTGCAGTTATCTGGAGTGAAACTCATCACCTCGGCCTCCAGATTCAACTGATTCAGCTCTCGAGTTGCTCAACCATACTGTTACGTGCCGATGGACTTTCCATGCATCGGCCTTTCATCACTGGCACAGGTCCATTCAGTTTACCCTTATCTCATGTTGACCCTCTTGACCTTTGGGCATCCTCAAATTGTTTGTTCGTTGTCTCAAATGTCAATGCGCATAAAGCCGTGGACAAATGTGGGCAGCAGTTGTATAGTGAGAGTAGAAATCCAGAAAGGTGGCTTGACATTTTGCACACTGAAACTGAATCCAGTGCCACTCGATGGCTTTGCGAATTCAGTGGATCTCTCCACGACACACCGCAATTTCATTTCTGTTACGTGTCCGAAATATTCGCCACAATGGTCGTGTATGTGGGATGAAGACCGACCAGCCACTCGTGCAAATACACATCCACTCTAGCAATGATGAGAGATAGGGCTTCTCAGAAGCGGGAGCTCCAGAAATTCAAACCTGGTCTTAACCCTCTGATAGGGTCTTCCCATTTGTTTCTGTCCACTTAGGTCCCTTGCTTGCTATCAACCATCTGATCCATGGAATCAATAACACCTGGATGACATTCTCTTGAATGTCATCCCGCATCCCGGCTGGTTGAGCCCTGGGACTTGCTAAGACTTCTGTTCCAGAATGTGGGGTCACAATGCAAAGCGTGAGCACGTAAAGCCATATTTGATCCCGCAAGCTCTGAGGCTGCGGATCAGGAGCCATGGAAAATCGGGGCCTCGAATAATCCGGCGCGCGACCCCAACGCTCGTGCTCACCAGTCCAGCCGGCACAGAATCAGATCCCGGCACTCCTTCGAGCGAGCGAGTCTCGAGTCCGCCCCCCAGAATCAGCCGAGACAAATCCGAGCACGCCAAGCTAATCCAGTCCTACAAATAGTTGGGCAATAATGAAAGAGTGCTCGAAGCTTGATGCACTGGACCTGAATGTACGTACGACCGACTGAGCCAAGGAAGACAATCGCGCCCTCTGGGCAGACCCAGACGCTGGTCTGGATCTGTAGCCCACCCTCCTTCCCACCAACGGCCGCAAGGAACGATTCCGACACCGCAGCCGCAAATTGACTTCCTCGTCCCCATCAAGTCGCAACAAACTCTCTCGCTCGCCCGCCCGCGTGCACAGCAGAATCAGTCCTCGGTTCCATCCCAGGCAGGACTCGCAGGACTCGCAGGACAGAGCCGATGAAACATTCCCGTGGACGTGCCAGGAAAGTAGTCGCCGAAGACATTTGCCCCCCCTCGCAGCTCCTTCGCAGAAACCCGGGGCGGGGGGAGGTTAAGGATCGTCTAGTTACCGCGCGGCAGCCAGGGGGTATAGATATAAGAACCCACCCGCCATGCCCAGAATCCTTTCAACGTGTTCACCGCCCAGTCGCATTTATTCCTCGGATGCCCGTGCCCTGTCTCCTGCGTCCATCGGTCCACTCAGCCAGCCACTGTACGGATTCTCGGCGCCCCATCGTCGGTGTGGCGATGCCCACTGTACCGAGGGATGGCCTGCGCCGAATCCGCAGACGGAGAAGACTTCAGAGTGTCCGGATGGTGCGTGTTCAGGGCGCCTTCTCGGCTCACCGCGTTTCAGAGGAAACCGCGTGAATCACTCCTGTCATGCCAGGCACACCGGCACTGCCATCAAATATTCTATTTAAACTTTATCCCGGCAGTACAGAGATCCGACTCATTTTCCTTTCGCCCCAAAGCAACTCTCGCTGCCCGTGTTGACCAGATTGGCAGTTATTATAATGTCATGTTGTATGCCGTGCCCTCATTCCGATGTCATCTATTCGTAATCCTGTGTCCTATAATCTGCGCAGTCATAGTTCGTCAGTCGAGTCTGTGTAGACGCTACGTAATCGTCTGTGACGGCTACGTATGGTGAACGGGACGTCCTCGTCTTCTTGCCCCGAGGAGGCGGCGTCTGGCGCTCTCCTAGCCCGAGACCCCGATCTCGGGTCTGTCTGTGGGCCCGTGATCGGGCTGACAGAGGTGGCCATGAGAGTGTGTACGGAGCCCAAATTTGAGATTGGGGGCGGGATGATGTCATCACGTCATCACTTCACACCGTACGCTTTTGCTGACTGCGTAGACTGCGTAGACCATGCCTGCACCATGCGCCATTCAACACATCGTCGCAGTCGAGAAGCGATTGCCAAAATAGACTTTTAGCTCCGAGACCGAATTCCAGGTAGATTGAAAGAGGTCACCGGCCTTTGAAAGTCACCGTTGGGTGAAAATAATTCATTCATACTTTATTCATCGTGTCACACAATTAAAGCCGTCCTGTAACCTCCTGAATTTGGCGCTGCCGTTTGTATGTTGGTAATGCGAGTGTACGCGCCTAAGCAGGTTACTTTGACATGCTTATTAGCTTGAGCGGTGAAGCAGGTTCCTTTGAGGTGCTTGTTATTTTTCAACAGTGAAACAAGTTCCTTTGACGTGCTTATCATGCTTCACCGGTGAAGCAAGTTCGTTTGAGGTGAGTTCGTTTTGGTTCGTTTGAAGCAAGTTCGTTGGTTTATTGTCCTTGAGCAGTGAAGCCTCTCCAAAGTTAGGATGACAGTCACGTTGAGCTCGAGTGGCTTGACTTGACCACATAATGTCTTTAGATCGAAGGCAAAGAGTAGCGGAGTCTACTGGGACGTTGCTATCTGCCCCCATCCCCGAAAAGGCAGGTCTCAATTAAAACTAATTAACCGAGTGGCGTACCTTATTAGTCTCCTATATTTGTGACTCCCAAGTGGACGCAGAGGTAAATCTGATCTTTCTGGAATTTTGTGGTAGTAGTCGGCAAGAGCGAATTTCAAGCTTATCGTAATCTCCGTTTAACCGGATCATAAACTTGCTTCATGCAGACGTCATTGCCAGGGCTAGACTTGAAAAATATGGTAATAGATCAAGACCGTGGGACCCCAAGGGTCAAAAGGCTAAAACACAAAACAAATCATCCACTCACTCCACAAGGAGAGAAACCTTTGGCTAGTGTCTTGAGCACTAGAACGATGACAAATACCATCTCTAAATTAACAACCTAAGTCGTAAACCTCAAGCTGCAGTAAAGAAAAGAAATTATTTACTGCAAAAAATATTACTTCTCTTGATGATCTACTGTAGCTTCTACTCGGATGAAAATGAATTCAATTCCACTTTTTCAACATCATGTTCCGGAACAAGAAGCCAAGAGTTTAATAGTGATGGATTCATAATTAACCTCAGTACAGAGAACGGAGATACCACATAAATGGAGTAAAACGGATGATATGATAAATCCAAGATGACACTGTTTTTATCGCTTGTCTGAGAAAGATAGTGGAAATCGTTATTGTACAAAGTGTGTACATTGTGGAGAGATGCTTGATGGTAAATCTCACAAATTGTAGTATCATATACTACATTGCTGTACATTTAGGTGTGTAAGTAGAGTCGAATACATACGCATTGTAGAGAATCTTCAAAGAGTAGATGCATTTCAACACATTTTTCAATTACATCGCAACTAGATTTTGAATTAAAGCAAATGATTTTTTTAGTACATCATCAACAACGTTTGACTACATTTTTTAGTACTTCAATGACCGTTGATGTACAAAAGACATATCATGGAACACTAGGGTTTAGAGATAAGCTCACTCAAAGATAGAATCGTAAACTCTGAAGATGAGAGATACCAACAATGGTTCTACTCTCCCTTATATAGCTCTCACCAACAAGTACAAAGAGATAAGATCTAATCCCCACCATCCATCCCACTCCTAGTGGATGAAAGACGTGGCGGATAACCTTAACAAGCACACGGATCGCTGACGTGGCGCACCCAACTAACACACTCAATCCTTACCTACAAGCACACGGATTGCTGACGTGGCACTGTCAACTAATACATCCACTCAGTACCTACCAAGTGCGCGGATCGCTGACGTGGCAACTATGACTAGTGCACACTTAAGTATCTACATCAATATTTAGAGTAACCTCTACTTTAGTTCTAACTAACTAAAGATGGTTACAAACCTCCCTCCTTTTAAGATGTAACGTCCTCGTTGCACATATGTTCAAACTTCAAAACTATCAAAGGAGCATTTGCTAAATTTTTAGCTAGTTCCCATGTTGATTCATACGATTGATAACCTTTCCATTGAATCAAATACTCTACTTTGGGATATTTATGACCTCGAATACGTTTCTTGAGTATCTTTTCTACCTCAAACTCCTCATGATCTGCGATCAAGGTTGGAAGAGGAGGTGGTGCTGGTTGGTTGGTGAATTGTTTTGATCGTGGTACATGTTTTTGCAATCGTGACATATGAAATACTGGATGTATTTTCATATGTGACGGAAGTTCCAACTTGTATCACACTTCACCAACACGTTTCAAAACCAAAAATGGACCAATGAACCTAGGGTTCAACTTTGGTGTACCTACAAGAAACAAATTTGTTGTAGATAATCAAACATGATCTCCAACCTCAAAAACCACTTCTCTATGATGAGCATCGGCATGCTGCTTTTGCCGATTTTGAGCTATCATCAACTTCTCCTTGGCCTGATGTAGTCCTCGGTGAATATGCTCCACAAATTTTTTGACTGTTGCAACTTTGGTCGAAAACTACTCTCCTTTGGGAAGTCTCATCAAACTTGAAGGAGTTATGGGATGAGCTCAATACATAAGAAAAAATGAAGACACTTTTGTGGATGCATTAACAAAATTGTTATATGCAAATTCCACAAGTGGCAAAAGGTTGTCCCACTCTTCTTGCTCTTCTAATGTGAATGCTCGTAGCATATCCTCTATGGTTCTATTTGCCCTCTCAGTTTGTCCATCAGTTTGAGGGTGATAGGCCGTTGACATTGTTAGTTTTGTTTTGAAAAAACTAAACAAAGTTTTCCAAAATAAACTAGTGAAGTGAGTACCTCTATCCGTGATTAACACTTTGCTTAAGCCATGATTCACAAAAACTGCATCTAGAAACAATTGAGCTAGTTGTGAAGCTGTTAGTGTTTTTGTGGTTGGCCTGATGTGAATCATCTTGCTCAATTTGTACACAAAAACCACCACTGAATCATGTGCTAACGAAGTCCTTGGTAACTCACATACAAGATCCATGGTGACATGATCCCATCGTTGTTCGGGAATAGGAAGAGGCTGTAAAAAACCCGCTGGTTTTTTATTACTTGCCTTGTTTTGTTGACAAGCAACACAACTTCGAACATAAGACTCCATATCCTCACGTATTTTGGGCCAATAGTACACTCGTTGTATACTCTCCACGGTTTTCTCCACTTCCACATGACCTGCAATGGCTGTATCATGACTTTCTGCCAATATCATTGTGCGCAAATCGTGATCTTGTGAAATCCATATACGTTGATTGTAAAACGTCAAACCTCGAGATTTCTTTGCCTTTCCAGTTTGTAGTGCCTAAGTGATCTCTTCATCCTCCTTTGTGACTTGTGACATCTTGCTCCACCAATCAGCCTGAATTTTCACTTCTGCAACATGATTCAAACAAGGCATGCGTGTGAGATCATCTGCAAGTTGCTTCTTTCCCTCCACGTACACAATCTTCATGTTGAAGCGTTGATGTCACTCTGCCCATCGTATTTATTGTTTGGACAGATCCTTCTGAGTTTCCAAATAAACCAAGGATTTATGATCAGTCTCCACCACAAACTCCTTATCACCCAAGTAATGCTTCCAATGTTTGGTTGCCAACACAATGGCTAACTCCTCCCGTTCTGTCGTGTGATAATTTTGTTCCGCCGCCACCAACTTTCAAGAATAGAAAGCAACTGGATGCCATCCATCCTCCCATTCTTGTTGAAGTATGCCACCTACTGTTGTACCTGATGCATCAGTGGCCAACTTGATAGAACGGTTAGGATCATACCACTTGAGAATAGGTGCGTGTATCAAAGCATCTTTCAATGCTTGAAAAGCTAACTCTTGAGCAGTTCCTCATCTCCATTTTTTACCTTTCCTTAACATGGAAGTCAAGGCCTGAGCTAGACGAGCAAAACCTTTCACAAATCTACGATAGAAACCAGTGAGCCCTAGAAAACTCTTCAATTGAGTTTGATACTCAGGTGCTATCCATTTCTAAATGGCATCTATCTTCTCATTCATCATTTGGATTACTGTAGTTGTAACGCTATGACCCAAGTAATCTACTTATGACTTGCCAAATCCACATTTTGAAGCTTTGGCATACAATTGATTGTCTCTTAATACTTGAAGTACCTCTCGTAAATGACTTCTATGATCACTCAAAGTTTTGCTATACACCAATATATCATCTAGAAAAACAATGACAAATTTATCTAGATAAGGCCGAAAGATATCGTTCATCAATCCCATGAATGTAGCTGGTGCATTAGTGAAACCAAAAGGCATCACCAAAAGTATACTCAAAGTGTCCATACCTAGTACAAAAAGCTGTCCTGTGGACATGTTCATCTGCAATTCAAATTTGATTGTAGCCGCTTCTCAAATCTAGGTTGGTGAAGTACTTCGCTCCTTGAAGTTGATCGAACAAATCATCCATACGAGTTAATGGATATTTGTTTTTCACCGTTTGCTGATTCAACCCGCGATAATCGATACATAGTCTCATGGATCCATCCTTCTTCTTCACAAAGAGCACTAGAGCTTCATAAGGTGAAACACTTGGTTGGATGAATCCCTTGCTCAACATCTCCTCCACTTGAGCTTTGCATTCTTCCAATTCGTTTGGAGCCAAACGATATGGAGCTTTGCAAGTTGGTGTACTTTCAGATATCATCTCAATCTTGTGATCCACTCGCTTCTTTGGTGGTAATCCTGCAGGTAGATCATCTGGAAAAACATCTTTATACTCCATAAAAATGTCGTTCAAGGATTCCGAGAAGTAAGGTTTGTCCGTGGACCCAATATCTCTTATAAGTCCAAGGAAACATACATCATATCTAGAAATGGATGTTGTACTCATCACAAAGAGGGGTAAATTCCTATTCTGAGATCTAATTCTATCTCCATAGATCTTCCATCCACTACTTGTAATCACTTTTCTTCTCCAATCTACCTTCGGATTATATTGCTCCATCCATAGCATTCCAAGGATGACATCATATCGACCTAAACGAATTACTCTTTATTCAATGCTCTCCTTGTATCTACCTATGGATAATTCTACACTCCATGGTAGTGTTTCTATCACTACAGTTTGCATGTTTGGCAATTCAACTTCTTCACTCACGTCCTTCATCAACATCAAACCTAACTTCATAGCAACACTCCTTGATAGAAAATTCTCAGTTGCTCCAGGATCTCTCACATTGTGTCCTTCCATGAAACCATCAGTGACAATGAGTTGAGCTTGCTTCTTACTCCTTCCATGAGCTCCCAACCATTGTCTTCTTCCAACCTCGCCTTTTCTTCGCTTTGTAGAACCAGTAAGGCCGCGAGGCAAGATTACTGGTGATCTTCGTTTCCCAAAACTGCTTTCTCCACCTCTTCATACTCTATCCCCTCCATATTGTTGAACGGTTGTCGCTGCATGGGCCGTCCTCCTTGTTGTGTCGGCCGAGCTCGACAAAACTTGGCAATGTGATCCATTCATCCACATGCATAGCATTGATGATTGTCACGAACTCCAGCTCCTCCTTGAACCATTCCGTTATTTGCATGACTTTCTTGCAAATTTGGAACTCCTGGTCGACGAATCTCACCTCCAAATCTTGGTGGTAGTCCTCTTGTTGGTGCAAAACCTTCTCTACATCAAAGGTTTCCCAACTCCACCGGTGTTGGACTAGATTGATCTAAAAAATTGCTTACTGGTTCACCGTGTGTGACACCAAAAGCACTCGAAATTCGTTGAGCAATTGCGATTGCTTCATTCACAGTAGATGGATTGCTTACCATCACCTCCTTTCAAATTCGATCCTTCAAGCCTCGTTTGAACACGTCCAAGGCTTCAACTCTACTCATATCCATGATAGATACGTGAAGATCACGAAATTCTTCAATGTACTCATGAATACCTCCTTTCTGCTTCAGATTCCACAACTTCATTCTTGCAGTTTGAAGAGAATCCACCGCTTGAAAATTTTACAGAAATACTTCCTGCATTCCACTCCACGAAATGGTAGCACATCGTTCTGAAAGTATTCTCTCCCATGTTGTGTACCATGTGAAAGCCTTATCTGTAAGATAAGATCTCATAAACATTCCTGCAATATAATCAAAAACATGAAAATGGTATAAATGAATATTCATACTCATAATCCATCCCTCTAACACTCCCATTGCTCTACTCCCTTTGTAAACTTCCACCTTACAGGATTTTCCCATTCGAAGCAAAAGATTTGCTTGATCTTCAATCTCTTGAAGACGCCTCCTATTTGCTTCTGCTGCATCAATATGAGTTGGTTCTGGCTGAACTTGGGAAACTTGAACTTGAGGTTCAACTTCCATCTCTCCAACTCTCTCTCTCTCTACTTTCTCATTCTCCAATGCGAAGATTTTATGTTCCATGGCTTGCTGCTTGGTATGCTCATCTACTATCGCTTTTCTCAACTCCTTCATCTCCGCCATGATTGCATTGAGAACCTCAC
This sequence comes from Marchantia polymorpha subsp. ruderalis, assembly GCA_037833965.1. Taxonomy (NCBI): domain Eukaryota; kingdom Viridiplantae; phylum Streptophyta; class Marchantiopsida; order Marchantiales; family Marchantiaceae; genus Marchantia; species Marchantia polymorpha. The sequence continues at coordinate 1,474,961 of AP031351.1, forward strand.
GCATATCAATTAATGTCCCAATGCTTTCTCACACTCCCTCTAATACAAAGTGAGTATAATCACTATGTGACCTCTCAACAAAGGAGTCAAAAAAAGGTGTAGTTGATTCTATCACAGCTCTATAGTACTTCTCTCCATAATTCTCCACAAGAAAATCTCTCCATATCCTCTTCTGTATGTATGTGAGCACAAAACTGTGCTCACATGTCTTTTTACCCTTATGAGAGTTAAAATTTTGGATTTAAGCTCTTGCAAAATTATGCTTGGGGTTTTCTGAAAGTTTTGGCAAGATTAGGAGTTGGTGTGATGGTTAGGGGGCACAAGGTGTGTGAGCCTAAACTCCACACCCTTCAGCGTTTGTAGTCCAGGTGGGGGTTCGAGCTCCCATAATCTAACTTCTCTGATCTCAACCATGTGGTCAAAGTGTATTCAAGACAATGAGATCATAAACACTTGCTCTTTCACAGACAAATTATCCAGAACTGAAAATAATAACTTGCTGTCTGCTATCTCCACAAGAGCAGCATACAAGCTCTTTGTTACATAAAGATCTAACCCAACTCTGGGTGACTTTCTCAATACCACAGCCGCTGTGGTCTATCCTAGCTCCGAGTTCCACTCCCAATTTCTACTCAGATTTCAGTGTCGATTTCTCAGCTTCCACCTTCAGACCCCACCAGATTCCTCTCTTAGATTCAACTCTCCCTTTTCAGTTTCAAATTCAGATCCCGACTGTCAGATTTTAGTCTCAGATTTCGCTTCACTCTCAGCTCCCAATCTTAGGTCTTCCACTCTGATCTCAGCTCCCACTCACAGATTACACTTCAATCTCGGATCCCACTCACAGATTACACTTCAATCACATATCCCACTCACAGATTTTACACTTCAATCTCAGATCCCACTCATAGAACACACTTCAATCTCAGATCCCAATCTAATTTCACTCTCCGATACGACTCTCCACCCACGAGAGTTTGCTTCCTCCTACTTCAAACTCCCACACTCCTCTCCTAATTCTCAACACTCTATTCTTGCGACCAATCCCACCAGCGTCTCCACACGATGGCACACCACACGATCCCAGCTCGGAGGCCGAATAACCCTCTCCAACGTCCAAGGGCCGAGTCACCCGCAGGCCGCGTGAATGCCGTTCCCGCGATGATGGGCAACGTCATGGTTCCCATGTGCGACTTCATGCCCCGCCGTCCTATTTCCCACGCTTGACTTCACGCCGGCGCCACTGCCACACCTGTACAATCTTTATTCCTGCCACGCCAACATCCGTCGTCCAAAATCTTCTTCCGCGCACCGCCGAAGGCATCCCCCGCCGAAGACACTCTTCCGCACCTTTGCCTATCTATAATAGTCATCCCGACGCTCATAACTCACAGATCCCTACTTTGTTTGAAATGTTCTTAAGCTCGTTGGAACAAGCGTGTTGTGCTCTTTCCAACGAGTCCCTAACTAAGTCAAACCATTAAAAATTGAGAAAGTTATGACGATTTTACTCTTCCGCCAAAGGCGTTTGCCTATGCGCAGGTCGCCTACGCGCAACCCGCCTATGCGCAGGGCGCCACAGGGTGCCTATGCGCAGGCCGCCTTGGGCCGAAGGCCCCTCTATATTTTAACGCCAAAGGCCTCTCTAACTGTTAACGCCGAATGCCCCTCTATATGTTAACGCTGAAGGCCTTTCGCCTAACCATGACAGCCGCTTTCGACGCTCATAACTCAGTGATGACTGATCCGTTCCATGAGATCTTTGTCTCGTTGGAATAAGCGCGTCGTGTTCTTTTCAACGAGATCCGAATCAAGTCAAACCGCTAAGAATTGAAAAAAGATATGCCGGTTTTACTGCTTCATCGAAGGCCTGCAACCGCCGAAGGCCCTTCCCCCGAAGGCGAACATCTAAGGCCGAAGGCGGATTTCCCGCCGGAGGCGAACACCTTCCGCCGAAGTCGAACGTCTACGTATCTTCCGATAGTCATAACTCATTAAGTTCTCATCTGTTCCAAGCGCTCTTGGGCTCGTTAGAACGAGCGTGTCGAGCCCTTTCCAACAAGACCCTAACTAACGCAAACCGTAAAGAATTGAAAACGTTATCACGGTTTTACCCTTCCGCCAAAGGCGTTTGCCTATGCGCAGGCCGCCTACGCGCAACCCACCGAAGGCCCTCCATATCAGAAACTTCTGCCGCTCCTAACTCGGTGATGCTTTATCCGTTTCAAGAGTTCTTGGTCTTGTTGGAACGAGCGTCGTGAGCTCTTTCCAACAAAATCCTAACTGAGTCAAGGGGTCACACATTGAAAACGTTATGAGAGTTTCATTGAAAAAGGCCTTCGCCGAAGGCCTTTTTCCGAAGGGACTTCACCGAAGGCACTTCGCCGAAGATCTTGCCCCGAAGGCCTCCTTCCGCACCTTGTGTCCCCTAACCATCACACCAATTCCTAATCTTGCCAAAACTTTCAGAAAACCCGAAGCATAATTTTGCAAGAGCTTAAATCCAAACTTTTAACTCTCATAAGGGTAAAAAGACATGTGAGCACAATTTTGTGCTCACAAGATGCGGAAGGGGGTCTTTGGGGCAAGGTCTTCGGCGAAGTGCCTTCGGTGAAGTCCCTTCGGAGAAAGGCCTTCGGCGAAACAGGAAACCCTCATAACGTTTTCAATGTGTGACGCCTTGACTTAATTAAGGTCTTGCTGGAAAAAGATCGCGACGCTCGTTCCAACGAGACCAAGAACTCTTGAAACGGATAAGGCATCAGTGAGTTATGAATGTCGGAGGTTACTGATGGTAAGAGATTAGGCGAGTGCGGCGACGGACGCCTTCGGCGGTAGCAGGCCTTCGGGGCAAGGGCCTTCGGCGGTAGCAGGTTTTCAAGGCAAGGCCTCCGTCGGAGGAGTAAAACCGTCATAACTTTCTCAATTTGTAACGCCTTGACTTAGTTAGGGTCTTGTTAGAAAGAGCTCGCAACGCTCGTTCCAACAAGACCAAGAACTCTTGAAACGGATAAGGCGTCACTTAGTTATGAGCGTCGAAAGCGGCTGTCATGGTTAGGAGAGAGTACTTCGGCGTTAACATATAGAGGGGCCTTCGGCGATAACAGATAGAGAGGCCTTCGGCCCAAGGAGTTGCAAGTAGGAGTCCTGCGCATAGGCGGCCCGCGCGTAGTCGAGTTGCGCATAGACGGCCTGCGAATAGGCGAGTTGCGAGTGGAAGCCTGTGCATAGACGAACGCCTGTGGGGGAAGAGTAAAACCGTCATAACCTTTTCAATTCTTAACGGTTTGACTTAGTTAAGGGCTCGTTGGAAAGAGCACAACACGCTTGTTCCAACGGGCCCAAGATCGTTTCAAACGAAGCAGCGATCTGTGAGTTCTGATCGTCGGGGGTGACTGTTATAGATAGGCAAAGGTGCGGAAGGGTGTCTTCGGCGGGAGGATACCTTCGGCGGTGCGCAGAAGAAGATTTCGGACGGCGGATGTTGACGTGGTCATGAATAAAGACTGTACAGGTGTGGCAGTGGCGGCGGCGTGAAGTCAGGCGTGGGAAATAGGACGGCGGGGCATGAAGTCGCACATGGGAACCAGGCCGTTGCCCATCATCGCAGAAACAACATTCACGCGGCCTGTGGGTGACTCGGCCCTTGGACGTTGGAGAGGATTATTTGGCCTGCGAGCTAGGATTGTGTGGTGTGCCATTGTGTGAAGACGCTGGTGGGATTGATCGTAGGAATAGAATGTGGATGTGAGTGATTTTCGCAGGGAAGTGGTGAGAATTAGGAGAGGAGTGTGGAGAGTTCGAAGTAGGAGGAAGCAATCTCTCGTGGGTGGAGAGTCGTATCTGAGAGTGAAATTAAATTGGGATCTGAGATCAAAGTGAAAAATTTGTGAGTGGGAGCTGAAATCAAAGTGGAGGTTCTGAGAGTGGGAGTTGAAATCGAAGTGAAATCTGAGACTGAAATGTGACAGTCGAGATTTGAATTTGAAACTGAAAAGTGAGAGTTAAATCTAAGAGAGAAGTCTGGTGGGACCTGAAGGTGAAAATTGAGAAATCGACACTGAAATCAAAGTAGGAATTGGGAGTGGGACTGAAATCGAAGGCGGGAACTGAGGGTGTGAGACTGAAATCTGATACTCGGAATTGTGGGTGGAATCTGATAGGAGGGTGAGATCCCTGAGGGCAAGGGTGTTGAAAGCGTGGAGTTGCTGAGAGTGTAGCCGGAGAGCTGAGCGGAAGAATGTGTGTGACGACCAAGAGGATCGCTGGGCTGAGACTTAGTTGATCACTAAGAGGAAAAATCGAGCAAGTGTTGAGAGTAGAATCGTGTTCCCTGGGTGTGAAGGTTGCTGTTAGGAAGGGTGTCACCTTGTGCTGCTGGTGTGTCACCTGACTGTGTCTGATGCAGTGTGTCTAAGATGTGGCACTCATTCTAGGATAAGCCACAGCGGCTGTAGTATTGAGAAAGTCACCCATAGTTGGGTTAGATCTTTATTTGACGAAGAGCTTGTCTGTTGCTCTTGTGAAAATAGCAGACATCAAGTTGTTAGTGACAGTTCGGGACAATTTTTCTATGGCAAAACAAGTATTTATGATCTCATTGTCTTGAATACACTTTGACCACATGGTTTGAGATCAGAGAAGTTAGATTATGGGAGCTCGAACCCCTACTTGGACTACAAACGCTGAAAGGTGGGGAGTTTAGGCTCACAATGTATACTGTCCTAATCTCTACATAAGTGCTGAATCGAACCGGGACAGGTGGTTCGCGATTCAAATCCATGAAACCTTCAGTATAGAATGTATATAGTACAATCCCAAGTCTCTCCATGAGTAACAATTGGAAGAATTAGTGGCACTCTCGACTCCATCGATCTAGTTATAAAATCTGCACCCCAACAAGCCACAAGGTACATCCGAAAATGATGTTTCTCCATGTAATGAAGGTGAATATCGAATAGGTTAGGAATTGGCCAGTGCAGTACTGAATTCCTGTCAATCCCGTCCATATCTGCAAAACCACAATTTCCCCCTTCCACCTCTCTCTACATGTAGATGAATGAACTCTGCCAGCCTCTATACACTCTCAAGACTACACTTCATCATCACTCACTTGCTATTCCATGAGGGGTAATCCACACTCAAGGAAAGAGCAAGGTCGCTCTGATACCATTGTAACACTAGGGTTTAGAGAGAAGCTCACTCAAAGATAGAAACGTAAACTCTAAAGATGAGAGATACCAACAATGGTTCTCCTCTCCCTTATATAGCTCTCACCAACAAGTATAAAGAGATAAGATCTAATCCCCACCATACATCCCACTCCTAGTGGATGGATGACGTGGCGGATAACCCTAACAAGCACACGGATCGCTGACGTGGCGCACCTAACTAACACACTAACTAACACACTCAATCCTTACCTACAAGCACACGGATTGCTGACGTGGCACTGTCAACTAATACATCCACTCAGTACCTACCAAGTGCGCGGATCGCTGACGTGGTAGCTATGACTAGTGCACACTAAAGCATCTACATCAATATTTAGAGTAACCTGTACTTTAGTTCTAACTAACTAAAGATGGTTACACATCATTTGCGATTTGTAGACTTTCTAGTCACCTCAAACAATGTTTTCAATGTATGTTGCAACAAAGAACTTGCAAGTTTCATCTGTGGTATCGATAACAAACACACTATTTTATCTAAAAGAGGGATCACGGACCGATTGCTATAAAAATAGTACAGTGGATGTCTATCGAAGTTAGGAGAATAGTTGAAAGATGTCATTGATGTGACGATAACTATGGATGGATAGAAGTATGTCTAAAATAATCCAATTTATACGCTGTGATGACTATTATCGATCTATAACAATAAATTTTAGACATTGTGCATTTTACAAGACGATCAACATTATATGCATTGCATTAACATGTGATAATGTCAACTAACAAAAGTATTCTTTCATTGACAAAAATTGTTGCTTTTTGTGTCCGATAGTACAACTATCATGATAAGATTGAGAAATAATCTGCCGAATTCAAATACAAATATTATTCTCTTGCGTTGTGATCTTCATCATCTCAATCTGATCACGAGGTATATGTATATGTACAAGTATATGTACTATGGAGCAGGTTTTTAACGAATTGATGAATTTTTTAACAAGTATTCACTATTATACAATAAATCTCAAGATATAGGATAAAGAGAATAACATTAATAAGTTTTTGCAAAACACGTTGGTATTCAGCAGTACTTGTATGTCTAGACCTACAATAAAAGATTTCAACATTGCGTTGATAAATCAAAGCTAGTTATCGAACCTTCTATCAACAAGGATGTTTAGGAGTACTATTATCATTTTGAAATTAACAAGGAAATTTGTAAATTTATTAAGAATATCGTTGATAGTATAGCTCATCTTGAGCAAAGTGTGATCACATTAGATCATGTTTTTAAGAAACTCATCAATATGTACACAATTATGAAAGACAACGACGTTACTGAGAATTGCATCAATTGTAACGTTCATATGATGAAAATTATTCAAAAAAGAACTATTGAATTTGATTATCCTATCTATTTTGTAACTCTATTTTTGAATCCTCAATATCAATCACTTGTCATCTCAAAAAAAATACATACAACAACATTAAAAATCTTGCCAAAGGATAGAGGTTTGTCAAGACGGATACAATATCATTGCTTGCGAATTTGAACGATTACATCAATCGGAATGAAACGTACACAAACAATCCAAATAAAAATTATACAATGAATGTTTGGCAATGTATTGTTGGTGCAAATGCTCTGCGTATTTTGCAATGAAAATATATTTTATTGTTTCTCATAATGTCGTGGTGTAGAGTTTGTTTTTACAACTTTTTCTATCAAAGACTAGATGGAACAATGAATTAGATTTGCAATCGTTCTAGCGATTGCAAATTTTACGTAGAAACAATGAACTAGATGGAAGATTTAGTGACCAAAGTTACATAAGCTACTGTAGCTTAAAAACTTTCAAGAAAGAGTTTGAAGCATTTGATTATGTCGATGATGAAAACATTGAGATATTTACAATTGAAATTTTGGAACTAGGTTGAAGAACTTTTGGATACTATGAAGTTTGCAAACGAAAATCTGGATGATATAATTGACTCTCAAGATTCGTATTTAGCAAACAACTTTGTATTTTAGATATTTGAGTCACTTTAAAAGCAAGTTGTATATATAGAGTATAAGTTCTTATGCTGAGAGTTTCAAAAAGAATCAAAGTAACAATTTGATTATGTTAGACAATTTATTTGAACCCTAAACACTTCTCAACAAAAGTTGCTAAATGACAATTCATGACATGAACTAAATAAACTTGATCCTTGTCTTTTAGAAATGAAATGCCCAAATAATCATATTTTGAGTGCAGTAACCTCCCGGTTAATAATATCGTGAGGCTTTACTGTTACTCAGGGACTGCTCTTACTGGCTACTGGTTCGTAGGGCGATTCATGGATCCAAAAATATGTGAATATGAGGAAGCTCACCTCATCGCTTCCATAGGCTTCACCGACTAGGCCGATCTGATCCACATGTCCACCTCTTTCGAAATCGCACACCATAGCTGTCCACCGGCTTCGACTCCCGGAGACGACGTTGTCCGATCGGTAGATGCGCTCGCAGTTGCAATGCCCGCTAGCAGGCGTCGGCATCGCCTGGAACCACTCGTCACCGTAGATCTTGTAACTGGTTGCTGCTCTCGCTCTGCCTGTCCACTGACTTCGTCGTCCCCGCAGGTCTCACAAGTCTCGCAAGGAATCTCCTCGCGTGAGGGTCCACATCGGAAGCGAGAGTTATCGCATTCTCTCGCAGCATTCCATGCACAGGCGAGAGATGATCTGGTAATAGAACGCACATTACAGCCAAATTCGTTATGGCGAGGTGGGGGACAAGATGAGCATTTCATGCAGAGGCATATTTGTCGTACTTCGATATCATATATTGTTTGAGTTAATGTGCATTCACTTGTCTCAAAACTGTGCCTCAAGAGTTTGCTGCGCCCGAAGCGCCTCATGATCGTGATCATCTTCTTCATCTTCATCACATTCCTCCAAACATCCGAAGCCCTTTCGATCTAAGCAAGTGAGCTTAGGGAAGGGATCGGGATCTAGCTCCAAGTATATTAAAAATTCTGACAATATCTACCGTACAGCCGATCTACGGGTCGATCGCTCTTATACCTCTAATTTACACTAAGGAAGAAGCTATGGCTAAAATGTATATGGTACACTAAATGGGAAAGAATTGCGTCTGTTCGTGGCTATACGAAATCAATGCCACATGTACGGTCCCTCCGGCCCGTGGTCCAAATGAGTCCCTTGCGCAAGACTCAAACGAAGAGGATCGACATAGCAATGGGTGGTATCTACACCGAGCGTGACCACCGGCTCAGAATCTACCGGATTGTCGTCCATGTGGTGGCCGAAATGTTGGTGCACGCCCTCGCAGGGACTTCTCGAGAGGACAGAGAGAGCGGCTTGGTCTTGGCGATGGTTACTCCTGTCTGATCCGTCCGGTGCAATGCACTGCCTAATGAGAGCGCACTCGTACCACGGCCGGGCGATCTCCTTGTACTTTTTCAACGTGAATCCCACTATTGCTGCCTCGCAGTTCTCCAGACCCAGATGCTGGGCAGGTTCGCCCGGAAGAATATCAAGTGCAGCGGATGAGTGCGAGTCCAGATCGTGCCATGAGAATTTCGTGAAACGAAGCCGGTGAATTTCAGCGTGTTGAAAGTTTCCACGAGGGAAACGGTGTCTTCGAATCGATCTCCCGCGTCGGCCCACAGGGCGATTCCTCGCTCCATGCGTACTCGCCCGTGCCTCCGAAATAGCCCAGACTCTGATTGAGAGGCATCCACTGCGGGTGCGCCGAGAAATCGAACAGCCTGACCTCGGCCCTCACGTTGTACTCGGTGTTGAGCTCGTCGATGATGCAATCCAGAATCTTCTGATCCTCGGGCTTGAAAATTTCCATCGCCCAGACGACCACCGATACTCCAGTCCCCAGCTCGAGGACGCCCTCCTTCGCAGCTTTGCCGAGAGATCGAAGCATGAAAAGCCCCACTGCCGAAGAATGTGGTTGCTGCTGAATCCCGTGACTATGGTGACTTGTCACTTGCTTTCGGGAATGGCGGGCGCATCCTCCTCGGGCCTTGAACAGTCCAGGTCCACGAAGCGCTGGCTCTTCCAACTCGCCATCCGACTGAAAACAGGTGAGATTTGAGGAACGAGGCGATGCGTAGACCCGGACATTAATTTCCCACACTTCGTACCGTCCGTAAGCTGGTCGAAGCTTCTGCACTTCGCCTTCACGCCCGGCAAACCGATTTCCAGTTCGTCCAAAAAATCCCTCACCATTTTGCACACTATGCTTCCGTAGTCGACTCGCACCAGAACCTGCACTTCCTTCGCCTTGCTCTTCCCCTTGTGGCTTCGTGTTGCGTAAATTTCTTCCTTCATAGCTGCAAACAGGCTGCTGTACACCAATTGGAACGGCAGAGACTTGTCGCGCGTTTGGCCTCTATCATCTCCGATCGATAGAGCGAGGCAAATGTCGAACTCCGGGGCGATGGTGGTGGATTGTGAAGCAAAACGTGACTTCTCGGAACGCTTGTCCGCCGGAGTAGAATGTTCACAGGTAGAATTGGACACAGAAGGAGGAACCAGACCAGGATATATATAATTGGGATGCGAAATGCCAGTCGTTTCCCTCGACGATTTTCCCAGAAAGTCAGAGATTCGTCTCGTCTCTATTCTCGCTGCAGACAGGAGATGGTCCCTCGTGGGCAAATCGACAAATTGCAGTAGCAAACACAGTGTCAGTAGCGACACGATGACCCACACCCAGCCGTGCGCACCATCCCAAATGCCCGAGTCGAACCCAAGCTGAACAAATGGAGCAGCAGTTTGCGGAAACGGCCTTCTTCGGAGAAATCAAAGTGTGCAGAAACGGATATGGTTTCGCCATTCTCTGCTCGAGCGGGGCTACCTGATCGCACGAACAAACGCAATGTAGAGACTACGATTACGTCATTTCTTTGAATGTGCTGTGCAAAAGGGATGCCGTGGTGAGGTTCAGAGTTGCAGTTTTTGGATGGTTGCAGAGTCGTTACTTTACAGTGGTCGATAGAGGCCTTCTCAGACCTTAAATGCTGAATAAATTTGAGTACATTGAGACTTTTGCTCGCTGCAAGTGCATGTAACTACGTAAGCGCTAGAATTGGCTGGCTACAATGTCATGATTTTGTGATTATTACCTTGTTGACTTAGTGACGGGTGTCTTCGCAATCACAACCTACGTGCCACGCGAAGCTAGTTTTTAAAAACACATATTATTTTATTTTTTTCTAAAAGTGTTGAAAGGAGAAAAAGAACTCAAAGTATTTGATAAAATCACATCTATATAATAATGTAGTTGTACAATCAATTGAGGAAGGACATATTAGTTTTTCATTGACCAGCCCAGAAGATAGTAGCAAAATAAATAATGTTACAAACTACAGGTGTTGATGCATTAAATCTTTTCTCCTTCCACTCATTAGAAATATACACTAGTACATTGATATGTACTCATATATGTATAGATTTATTTCACTTCACGTATATAAAATGAAAAATCAGTGGTGACATTAAAAATATATCAGCATAACAAGTCATATATAGAGCCAAAGTCAAAATCAGAGCTAGTTATAACGATAATACGTTTACATTCTATGATGTACATACTCAATAAATTTGATATAAATAGAATATATTGACTTGTAATACTATGTTCAATTTTCATATAGATTTGAGAAACTAATTATAAAATTTAATTATGTTCTCAAACCATTACATGTGATTATGATAAGGGTTACATATACAAAATATTTTTGTAACATATATTTATGTATTTGTATGGAGTACTTCTCTAATTTTTTTCAAAACTCATAAATGTAATTTGGAAACAGTAAACTCATTATCTTGTTTTTACATGAATGTCTTGAAATGTCAGTTTTGAGGATATATTTCAGCAACCTTATTGATAAGTCAATCAACATGCTATACAAACATCAATTACATCAAATTTAAGGATTCAACATGCAATAGTAAGAAGAAGGATTTCACTTTCATTCATATATATATATTCAATTAGATGGACAATTATAAGCTGTTATCATGATTAACAAAACGTATTAGGTTTCACTTTGTTCTGATCTATCTATCTTCATTATCTTGGGCTTATGCGTGATATGTGTAATGTGTGATGCGTCATTATTTTCATATGTGAAACTATGATATTATAGAGTGTTAAATAAATAATCTTTGTTTCAATTTTAAACAATATGTGTTTAATGCGTGATATTTTTTGATTATGATCAAGTATCACTAAAATTGATAATTTCATCTTTATTTTACCTGTTATAATTAACATAAATGTACTTTATTTCAAATCATTTCTAAATCACCACAAAAGAATAATTCTTATTTTTTATCATATGTCTATATGTGTTTAAAAAACTATCTGATTTTTTTATATGTACTATGGTTGAGACTGAGCAAAATTAATAGCTTTTCGATAGTGCCGACCGGCACCGAATTACGCAGTCGCCCACCTAGAGTTACTCTCTTTCCCTTCATTGCCCACATACTTGAAATGAATTCAAAGTGAATGTAGTAAGTATCGTCACTTTTTTGTTGGAATTAATGCAAGGGATTTTTGGACTTTTCGATCCCGGAACTACTGAATTTAGGATTGATAAGGGTGTTTTAAAACCTGTAAAGTATCATTAAGTCTTAGGCCAAAACGGACAATTCTCTAAAAGGGTTTAGAAGTCCAAATCAAAACTTGTTGCTTAAGAAGTGATGAATAAATCGCTCCTTATGAAACTGTTCAAAACACGTGAATTATACCGATTTTTCAGGTCATAATTTTTTTACCACAGTTCATCCATGAACTGTGGTAAATGAATTATGACCTGAACGAAATGGTAACCTCGAAATCCGAGGATGGTTGGGTTGGATCCCGGCAACCACCGACCTAAGGAACCGAGTTGCTGGTCCAGTTGCAGGTGCAAAGGGCCATATTATATACGTCTTATATATATATATATATATATATATAAAAGACGTATATAATATGGCCCTTTTTTTATATAATTGGCCCATATATATATATATATATATATATATATATATGGGCCAATTACCCATTGCACCTGCATATATCTATACGGCCCATATATTTCGGCGTGGTCACTAGGAAGTAGCTCCCTGCGGAAAAGGATTCCGACTCGGCTGCATTGCTTTGAAAGTGGAAACTTGATTCTCAGAAACGCAAGAGCAGTGGCAAAGAGATCTTTCTCCCGAGATATTTTTAACATGCATGTTTCGGAATACAATCGATCATAGTGACAGAGAATGTCACATGCTGCCTTGTGTCATTGACTTCAGGGTTCTAGGTATGGACTTTTGTCATGTCATGTGTGAGTTGAGTAATTTTTTGTTTAACTTTACACTTGAACAAGGATAATTGGGAATATCAAATCTCATCTACAAATCCAACTGGATGCATCTTTCATATTATCCAATTTGAGATCTATTTTTTTTATTCTTGATATACTAGATGTAAGGTAAATGCGTACAGCCCTTGGACATACACAACAGAGTAGTAGCTGAGAGGAAATATACATAGATTATTTTGAGTAAGAAAGTTATACCTCGTTGATGATAATAATTATGATTCTAACACAATGATATATGCAATTCAATCATTTGTATACATAAATAATTGATTATTCTGCTGTGATGTTAGTAAGCTCACAATATGACATGATTTCAATCAACTTCCTTGATTTATTGATATTGTCTAGATAGTCTTATCTAGATTCCGACTCAAATTTATATCATGTAAGCTAATAAACAAGCAAAATATTTAGTTTTATTATTCAAAAAACAAGTCAAGATTACATAGCTGAAGCATCTATATAAAGACAATTATATATGTAAACTTTCTATATGCACGTCATAATGGGCACAATAATCTCTCTAGTTTTTGTTGACATTACATAAAGTTCATATGAAAGTTTTTACTTGAGAGAGCAGGTGATTAACTTCTCTTTTGTCCAAAAGTCACAGGAATTCGTACCTTTTTCCTGCGAGATTTTAAGTTTGTCGTATCTAAATGTACTGGTTGTGATGCAACTTCTCACGAGTTCTTCGGAGTGTGTCAACCACTACGAAGAGAAGTATCACACATATCACTGTTTAAACAAGTAAGGTGAGCAATATAAAAATCCGAGGAGTATTCGTGGCTTTATCTATTGAAAACTGGACAATATTCTCGTCATGATCTGTTGAGACGAACATGCAAGGGGAGTATTATGATACCTATGCATGACTTGAGTTGCATGAAACTGCATATGTGCAGTGCTTTTAGGTGGTTGGATGTCTGATTTCGCTTTTGTGTATTTTAATCTTTTGCCAATAGTATAATATCCATTGACTAATCATATGTGATGTAACACATGATCCATTCCCATCGAAAAAAATGGCCAGCAGAAAACATGGAGAGGAAAGGCTCTTCTCAATCATATGTTCATTATATATGGATTTGCAAGAAAATTCAACCTGAGCATATTCTTCTAGAGAGACATATTGTACTTTACCTTGGTCAAATATTGTAAACTTTATCCAATCGTACAGTGGACGGGTAAGAGCAACGTCTTATATGATCACATGTTCTTCAAGTTCAACCACCAGGAAAAATGACCATTGATACTTTTGTATTACATCCTAACATTGGATCTAGATGATGTTGAATTGAATTAGAGATTTGGGCTTGCTGTGCGCAAGGTGTGAACTTGATGTGTCTCTGCTATATGAGAGAGTAAGTCACATGATTATTATTGCAAGAATTGTTTAAAACATATCCCAATTGAGATAGACGTTTCCATCGACAGCTACAGAATTGAATACAGTTCATGACATTTCGGAAAAGTGATAAATAAGGAGTTATTAGAAATCTAAGAATGAACCTAAGAGTTATACAAAGAGATTTGCTTGACGGGACCCATCAAGTTTCAATTTATCCGATGAGACCCCAAGGAACGGTTCACGTCACCGTCAAATTGTCTCGTTAAAAACTCACCTTTGTTTCAAGAATGAATTTATTTGGAGCAGATCATGTGCGCAGAAATCTTCATTGTGGTAGTCATTGTGGTAGATCTTCTGGAGCAGAAATTTGATGGTTTGACGAAAGAACTCACTATTACTTGAGGTGGAAGGTGTAATGCCAATGACATTGCATGATCTCTCAGATTGGTCTTTCACTGTTTCTAGATCAAAAGAGATGTCTCCGATTCAATGTGCTTGTGCAGATTGACTTTGGAACCCGAGTGCAACACTTAATGTCCATAAGCTTTGATTGGGTCGGGAAATCTTGCTGACGAGAGCATATCCAGTTTTGTTAAACTCCAGTGGCATGCCGTGGAAGCCATCGCTATAACATCGCTATAACGCTAGAACATTTATTAAAATTCAACGACGGTGTCCTATCATTGGGGTACCATCGGTTAAATTGAAACTTGATGGGTATCATAAACAATTTACATACTAATGGATCCCAAACAAATCTCTCTACTTACACAACCCTCTATAGGTGTGAAAGGAGATTGGGATTCGTGGTTGCTCATTAAATAGTTCCTCACTATTGTCAATAGATAGGCACTTCGATACTATTGTGCACACGTAAGTAGTGGCTTCTTAATCGGCCAGTCATAAAAACTGTGAGCCTTCCCGATCCGTGATCAAAATGGTCTCAAAACGCCCATCGACCTCTATGTAAAAAGATCTGCCACCCAGGTCTTTAATATAACTACTTACAAATGAGAACTTCTATAATGCAGCCTTGAGGAAGCTCATTTTCTGTTCTATCCTCACATATATCGATACAAAAAGCATCGAACAAAATGGAGTTGGAGGTGGAGCTAACTTTTTTAATAGTCCAACTCTCCGTTTTTATATTCTCTGCGATCTATACACTTTGACTCTCTAGATTGATACGTTGACTCCAATATCTAAAAATATAATGTGCTCCGAATACAAGAACTTTATCTCTATTTTGGAGGGAGGGGCCTGCTTTCCCACTAAAGACATTCTACCACCTACCACCATTTCATTCATGCTCCAGGCGTTGAGTGAAACCCAACGCCCAGGATTGTTGTATAACCGTGTCCTTGTAAGAATCATACTGGGACTGTAATCCAAGGATCCACCCACAAGTTGTCAAGCTAGTCTACGAAACAACGGAATTCATTATCTAAAACAAGTATAAGTACCTGCGGGAACCACGAGTATCGTTTGGGTATGTTTGTCTTTAATTCCAAATACACCGGATTAAGTATGTTATATATTTCAATCTACTTAGCATGTGCGCTATGAATGTCAATCTCATGTTCGCTTGCTATGATTCTCTCCGTTAGCACGTAACCCATTTCGCGTGTTTTACATTACTATAATTGTTGAAAGATTTGTACAACCGGGTTTGGATTTCGCTTATAGATGTATATTTAGAAATGACATTATAATATTGTTACAGTAGATGCCAAGAATCAATTTTTACAAGTCTGCTTAACTGTCCATTTAGGCCTCCCTCTACGTAAAATGTTATGATAACTCCATACAGTAGATACCAATTGTCAATTCTCCCCCGACGTGAGGTAATATTCGCTACATGTTTGATGTACTCAAACTTGGAATAAGTCGGCGGAGAGAAGAGAGATTTAGATCTGGGAAGGAATGTGGAAGACAGAAATTTATTATAGCTTGAAAATCATCAGGAACTTAATGGACCTGTGTATTCCACAAGTCCATCTGAACATTTCTATATGTCAATTAGTTTGATATTTAATTGTATAATAGAGGTATGACCTTTTGACCCTTTCGTTAGGAGCTTTTACATCAGAAAGGATGAATAATATTCATCGTAAAGACTGTCAAATCTGATTCTCATAAATGGACCTGCAATACATCTCAAGATGAGTACGATTCAAAAGAACTGAAGAGTTAGAAAGTAGTTTTTTTTTTTCAGTCTTAGCTCTTCACATCGGATTCTGCATGTGACATGTTCTCGAAGAAGAATCTCTTGGTGACATATCGAATTCCGGAATTGCTTGTTTTTTTATTCACGCGAGTTTCTTATAAACTAGACAACATATTTACAACAAGATGGCCTCCCGATTATCCTGACACCTTTTATTCATCAAACGAGCTTCTTAAATAAAGTATGTGATAAATCTGAAATTTGTGAAATCTAATTTTCAACATGTTAATCACTCTAACGAACCATTTAACATGATTTTTCAGTATGATGCTATTGAAATGAATCCCAACAGAATCATCATCATTGTCGTTGCTATGCTATGATGCAATTGTCATAAAGATAGTTTTGGGACGATTTCCAATAGAATCGTCATCAAGATCTTTGCGGTGTTATTTTCCATTTTTTATTTTTACACTATTGGAGTTAATATTTATAGTATGGTCATCATTATCTCTGTAATATTGCGATATTCCCATTTCCAATTTCCATTATGATACTATTGGGATCAATATCAACAGAATTGTCATCATGCTAGAATGCATCTTTCCTCCTTTCTTTCTGCTATTTACTTGATCCGGCGGTTTTTAGTGATCCAACTACTCGGGGACTGCAATAACCAAATCAAGCAAGTGGTCACCCTTCCCAATCCTGTCTTGAAGGTTTTTATGTTCCAACAACTGTGGGAATATAAATACCCGATAGCCCCTTCAAAATCCTGTCTTGAAACTATATTTAATTATGTATGCAAAGGGAATCGACTCTTGATGACTTCCTTCAGACTCCTGTTTTTGGTTCTTACCAAGAGCATTTATTTACTACTTGAAATTGTTGTTTTAGCCTTGGCGGCTAGCTCTTACAATGAGAAGTGCAGCACCTGGCAACAGGCGGACACTGCCGTCCAACAGTCCATTTTAGTCGACGTCTATGCAAATGATGCTTCTGTTGTAAAAAGACAAGGATTGTGGACAAATTCAACAGAACATTTAAGACTCATCAACTATCTGTAGAAACGTGTTGAGCTCTGCAGATTAGAGGACAAAGGATGGTCTACTGGCTAAAATATAAGTCTACTTGGATCCTTTTTGCTTTATAGCTTTAACTGATGCATACATGTAAGCCAGGCTTCATGTAAATTACGATACTGAACAGAAACGCAAAAGGCTGGTCTAGAACATATTGTTTCCAATACGCGTCCCGCCTGAACACGTCTCATTTACATCCAGAGTCTGCACGCGGACATGCACAGAAAAGACAACACAACTATCGAATGGGAATCACAAGCCTTCACTAGCTGCTGTGTTTCTAGGAAGCCAGTTTCTGACTAAATTCGGCAAACAATAAGAGAGTTGCCACAAGGGCACTCCAAGAATTTGCCGTACATGACTTCCGCTCAGTCTTCGTTCTTCATGAGCTTCCGGCAGGTGAAACATCCCAGGGGGTCTTTTCGTGTTTTGACTTTGATCAGTAATAGAACTTTCCATAAAAGTCCTGCTAAACAAGTCCTTGACGAACTTCACTTTATTCTCTTCTCATGAGTCCATACAAAAGAATTTTTAATCTGGTTCCTTCCAATTACCTTAGAACTAGAATTTCTCCACAAAGGAGGTAGAGACACCGTGTACCTCCTACCGTGGGCAGGCTATTGCCGTAGGTGCAGATACCAGGTGACCTACCTGGGCGGCTACTACAGTTTGGAAGGAAGAGTTAAAAGCACTGGCAGATGGACCACTTACATTTGTGTTCCTGTATCCTGCTTCCATAGTTTCCAGTTCGCTGTCTCCTTTCGAGTCACTTAGTATCTATCTCAACGTTCATATGCTGGTTTAACCACTTTCTAGCAGTTTCGTGGGAAGGCTTTGTTCGACAACCAGCACAGAACAAATGAATCTCAACTGTCATTCAGAAATGGACTTTCAGCAACACCAGGCAATTGCAAATTGCTGCGAAAATATACTTCACATTACACACAAAAAGCACCTCAGTGACATGTGTACAGTAATGTGGAGTGCCGTTACAGTTTATTTGAAACTCTACCTACGTACATATAGGGCTAAGTATGCGAACTACAAAAAATGTAGGACAAGACTAAGAATGGGGAGGACCAGGTCCATGAGGATGAGGAGGCAAACCCATTGCCATCCCCATTGCCAATCCAACGTTCATCCCATGGGCCCGAACATCCATCATGGCCGAGGGGGCAGCTCCCTGCATCAAGCAGTACATTTACGGTCATTAGACAGGTCAAATACATTATTATACCTGCGAAAGCATTCGAGATTTACATATGCTTGAGAAACAAGAAAAAAAATATATATGGCCCAACTTCAAGCTAAGGTGTCTAGAGATAAGGAGTTCTATCGAGACGTATGTCAAGAGAATACGTTGGCTAGAAGAGAGGATTTTTGTAGATTATAATTGAGCAAATTGGATAAAACTATATGATACCCTCCAGGTGCGAAGAAAAATGAAGAAAAGGAAGACCTAACATCGCGATTTCCTCTGACAGGTTCTATAGCCAACCCTGATTTGAAGTCAGATCTTACTGATGAAAACATGGAAAAAGAGGCCATCCATTTCTTGAGTGTAGCGATAAGCAACGGAAAGTAGGACAAATTGACAGTCCCAAGGTAGAACAATCTACAATTTAGCAAATATATCCACGTACTCTATCCCCCACGAGCTCATTATCTAATTTTACTACAGTAGCAAACATGGGCTTACCAAATTTAGTAGCTTAACTGACAGTCATGGAGGTGTAGAAAGAAGCTTGAGGACATTTGGGAAGATCATCGCAGGAATGAATTGACAACTCAGGAACGGAGTGGACATCATAAGACAAAAAGAAGAAATTATCATCTCAGACATGACCAACAAATGTAGGCTTCGACGGTAGAAACAACATAGCAATCTAACCACAACATTCAGCAGTCGCTAGTGATACATATATACACAGGCTGCCCACATCCTTTACCTCAATCAATGTCAGGACTAGCAAAAATACATAGGTGTAAATCATTAGTAATAATTCTCACCTACATTATTAGTAAGTTTGGGATGCTCCATGGGCGAAGTATACCTGAAATGTGTTATTGGCCGGAGAGGTAACCATTGGACCTGGCATGGGCTGAGCAATTGAAGTCCCAAATGGTGAAGAAACACTCGGTCCCATGCCGGAAGGTCGCTGAGGCCCTGCTCCAAAAGGTGCTGGTGTACCCATTGCCATTTGCACCCCTCCTAAGTTCGGTCCAGCTAGCATTGGCGGCAGACCCATAGGTGGGGATGGGCCCACCATCTGTCTCATAGGCGGCTGCCCCTGCACGAAAGGACCTGCATTCGGCGCCGGTGGAGGTGGTGGGGCACCAGGAGGCATTGGAAGAACACTCTGTTGCATCAAATGTGGAGGAAGTCCGGGGGGTTGTTGAGGAAATGCAGGTGCTACTTGTAAAGTTTGTCCTCCCAGACCATGCATGCTTTGCATCTGCTGCTGCTGAACCTGTTGCTGTTGTTGCATCTGTTGCTGCTGCATCTGTTGCTGATGTTGCTGTTGTTGCTGTTGTTGTTGTTGTTGTTGTTGCTGTTGCTGCAAATTGGATTGGGCTGCAGCCGGATAAGGAGTATTCGGAGGGGGTGGATTGATTGGAACGGTGTTCGGGGTCATGACCCCTAAAACTGCTTGAAGAGCAGGTGCTGCGACCACAGTGTCACAGGGAGCCTGGGGCATAGGCATCGCCATTCCTACACCAGGAATGGCACCTTCACCACGGACAGGTCCTCCGCCTGTAAAGGGACCAGGTGTTACTGGACCATCTGTTGATGCTGCAGTTAAAGACGCCCGACCACCAGAAGGAGCTGAAGAATCGCCTGGATTCCCTGTGCAAGCCAATACGTGTTAGTTACTCAACAGGTTTGGTATTAATATTCTATTACATGGTTCATGTTGAAAGATATTATTTATTCCCTCGGTGTTCGGTTACCACAACGAAAGCAATTTGTACAATTGTCCTTCCTATTACTCGACCCACAGTGTATTATAAAGTAGAATCGGATGGTATGGAACACCGATACCATCCGATACGCTATGCTGAAAACTGTACAGCTGTAATAGTTCCGCGCAATGATATCGGCACCCCAAGATCAGTATCCAGAAAGAACTTTCTAGAAGTTCGTTTGTCAAGGTCGAGTGGAAAAAAACATAATGATATGACAGAATAGGTCTCCCATTCTCCCCTCACTGGTCTATAAACTTGAAACCGGCAAGGAAGACCTGCTGAACCTTGCTTGGCTCCCGCGCAGGACATTCCGAGCATAAAAAACATTTAACTTCGTGGTTATGGCAAATGACTGCAGGGCAATTATAAACAGCTAACATAAACTAGACAGATCATCAATCAAATCTCTCAGTAGGCATGCTGGATCTCGAACCCGTCATCTTACGGCACTCTCCCCAGGGTGTTCTTCGTCTAAGGACGCGCCTAAAGTGCAAGTTCCAAATGGTAATATAATACCAATCATAACTAGGACAAACCCTCTCAATCATAAGAAGCGCGAGATGAGAAATCAATCCGCCAATTGCACGCAGTGAGCCAACGAGGACAAGAGGCATGCTCACGATTTACATAATAACGCTCCCTCTACCATGAAAGCGGAACAGTTCCGCTTTCACGGAACTGTTCCATGATATAGCGCTGCTGGTGAAATTCAACCTCTTCACGGATATCACAAACCGTGAACCAAAGCCCAAAGCAGCCGCACGATCCACTGCGGCTATTCTTATCATCATCAGGTTTGATGAGAAGTGAAACATTTCTCGCTCGACAACTGGAAACTCCGGCCTTTTCTCCACATCAATATAAGACTACACTCTACATTCTCAAATAGTCCTCTCTCGTCTTCTCAAACTACTCATTCTCTTCTGGCTCAAATATGCCAGGAACATACTACTGGGAAATTTTTTTAAAAAAAAAACAAATAATGCACAAAGCTTCTCTCATCAAAGGCACCTAAGTAAAGGTTTTCATGAAGTACGAAAGGAGTATTTCATACTACGACGATTGCTGGCAGGTCGATTTCGTAAAACGGGAAAAAGTTGAAACGAAGAACAACAGTTGATGCGAAAGTCAAAGCAAGCACAGTTTGCTCTTCCACAATATATGCTTGTTATACTAGAAGGAGAAAACGATGTCAAACTCTTGGGTTTGATTTCAGAGTCAGTGATGAATCACTAGTTCTCTAAACCCTTGACAACAGGGCACCGGCTGATAGGGGTTCAGGATTGTTCGTCTGTAATGCTAAATTGGACGAGTTAGTCTTTTAAAACGTTGAGGGTTACTCCGACGTCTGACTCTGCTGTAGTGTTCAGCCTGCGGGGACCAGCGGACTGAGCACTACATTCATCATCACTTCTGCAATATAAGCTTTCTCGCTGAGTGAAGCAGCCATTAAACAAATCTAAGATGTCCAACTCTTTGTGCACCTATTTGTCTGTAAACAAAATCCTTCCTCTAGTTTGAAAGATAGTTCCAATGTTCTGCACAGTCAGCGTTCCTCCTGGAGATAAAGAGCTCTGGATTCTTCCGTAAACCCCCGGACATTCTTTCTTATATCGAGACATAACAGTTCCAGACGTCGTCCATCGCGTATGCACTTTGTTACAGACAGGCTGGGGCAATATACTAAGAAGGCGATTTATTGAATAAAATATCCACCTTGAAATAACTTGACATAATCTACGTACCTTGCGAATGTGGGATGGCCTGTCGACAGTCTCGAAGTGAATCCCCTGGACGATTCCGGCACCAAAACTTGGTTGTGTGGTCGTTGCTTCCACTGAGGCGAATACGGAGCAAATTTGAAACATTTGAAAACAAAAGCCCACCATTATTATAAATGTAGAATGTAACGCACTACAGGGTCAAACTTTTCGATGTACAAACTCACAGTTTGAAAACCATTTTCTTGTGTTTTGCATTACTTGGATTTTCCTATGATACTTACTCAATGAAGATCTAATCTCGCCAGTCCGTCTCCTAATAAGCAAGGCAGTAAAATGGAAGATCTAAGAATGATACCTCTAAGGTCATTCAAGAGGATGTTTCATGCTTCTTGAAGGAAAGAATAAGCCTCTTATGATCTAAATACCTGCATAATATATGGCCCATAGGATGCCACGCCAAATCCCATACGCTGCTCTCGTGTGCATTGGCAACTTCTGCCTGGGGAATTTCGTGTCTAAAATTTCGCAACAACACAAATTCAAGGTGAGGAAAATAAACCACGCCAAATCACATGTTCGAGAGTGGTATATGGATCAAACCATGTGGCCTATATATTATATCCTAGTAGCGTTGAGAAACATTTTGTTCCCAGATCCTCATCTTCTCTTCGTGCGTGTAAGCAACATATAAAGTATTTCAAGTTCCACATATTCTTGACCATGTGGATGGATAATACAAATTTTACTTTGCATGCTCTAGAACAAAAGTTTGTGCACATATACAACCCACCACTCAATTCAGCTTCCTCTTCAAAGTTGGCATTGTGCGACCACAAACGAGGCACTTGCAAAGAGAGACAAGGAAATGGTAAAAAATAATTAATACCCGACTAGCCAGTGTATTATGCTCCCGTCGTAGCTGCCACTGACGAAAAGTTCCTCGTGGAAGGGATGCCAAGCTAAGGCTGCAAACAAACACCTCAAGTATTTTGTTACAGAAGTTCCAATATATAGACCGCATTTTCTGTTCCACTTATAACAACCAGACTTGTAACAATTGTTGTAGATACTCGAGTGACAAGCTGTAAACACTTATGGAATAGCACTGACCTGTGACCTCCTTCCGATGACCTCGATACGACTCCAACTCTTTCAAGGTACGAATGTCATATAACTGCAATGTAACGAACAAAAATTGCCCAAGTTTGTAAGCTGTGAATCAACAAGAAAACCAGAACGATCTAAAGTACACTCTTGTGTTGCATAATGGTCTGCACAAAAACTCTGCAGTGGACATTCAGAACACATTGAACCTACTTTAATTGTCTGATCTCGGGAAGCAGTGATGACCCAATTGCCGTTGCTGTTCCACTTGACGGAAAGGACAGTATTTTTATGTCCATGTCTGCGGGCCAATCCTTGCGGAAAACATGCTCATTTATGTTCCAATAATGTGAAATACTCCTAGTTTCATAACTTCAACTCTCTATCATTTGCTTCTCCATTCGTGATGCCATGCAAGCTGCAGTGAAGACATGAATCAAAGATAGGGAGGATAGAAGACACGCACAATGTGCTCAACTCTTTGCCTGTTTTGGCATCCCAAAGCTTAACCAGATTGTCCTTCGCTCCTTCAAGACCCACCATCAGCAGAGTTGAATAATTTCCAACATTGTACAACATTGCTTATATTTCATTAAATTCAGCCCCACTCAGTAAATGTTGACTTGATATACGTTTTCCGGTCAAAACAGTGTACACATCGAGCAACTGCTTAGAAAAGTTGACAAAAATTTGTTCACACATTAAGAAAAGAAATTGCACGAATAGTATGCACGGGAACAGGACAACCGCATCATCAACCGCAAGGGCCTAACAAGTGAGGAGAAGAAAGAACACAAGTATGGTAACAGGAAAACTGACGATTATTACCTGATACAAGCAGAGACTTCTGAGGATGCCAGTCAACGCTCTTCACGTCCCATCCATGGCCTGCCCGATTGAAACAGCACATTCAGGACCCTTGTCAATTCCCGTCTGCAGCTCGTGAACATTCTCCCTGTCCAACTTGCCCTCACTGCACACGGATGAATCATATGAGCATGTAAGGTCTGTCCAGACCCTACAAAACTCCCTCCCCTACCAAAAAAAACTCTCCGTTTTCTAGTAAATGAAAAAAACTCCCTCTCACCACGCACTCCGAGTCGGTTTCTTTCTACACACAAAAAACATCTTCTTCCCACTGCTTATAGGCATCTAACCCTCTCAATTCATTTTTGGGTAGGCACGAGATACGATTCATCCTTTTCTGGTTGCCTCAGGATATTCAGGTTCATTTGCAGCAGAAGCAACCTCTTTCAGAGGAAAGTAAGATATTATCTGTCACTGGTATCTGCAGCATGGAGTGACAGATGGTATCGCTCTCTCGACTATGGATAATGAAGAGAAACCACTATTTGAAACACGAATAATCACTACGCTCAAGGCAAATAACCACCACTGGAACTCAACCTCGTTCAGGGAAGCTTCATCTACACAAAGTGTTGCAAGATCAAATGTTTTCTTATGTACACGACATGACAGAACATACTCTGCATGTTTGAAATTGAAGACTTGAAAGGTCGACGTCAAAGCTAGACAAGAACCGCACGCAGCCTTAAGCGGACACAAGGTCAGAATTACTATATGACTGGGCTCTTAGAAGACCATAGCAGGGCGGAAGCGAATCTTGAATCTGACCTCTCCTTATCCAATAAACACTCTGAACCCATGGACAAACCCATGCCGTAATCTGGATATATGCAGCACCTTTGACACGATAAGAGCAAGGTTTTTGTAGAATCTCGCTTTGATAGTAGAATCAGAAATACACGCGAGCTTTTGAGTCGAAGCCCAAAGTTGCTGCTCTCGTGAGTCAAACATTTTGGAGCAAACAAAAACGAAAGGTGGATGAGGTAGAAAAAGGTTTCTGGGTTGACATCCGGATGCTGAAATCGAAGCCCATTCTTGGTAAGATATCTTTGAACTGTGATACCATCTTCACTCTTAACTTAGTATTTTCTTCCACTTCCCTCAGGATATTTTTATTTCTTCCCGGTCTGTTACTATTCGCTGAGCTCTGCCAGCCGCGAATTCTTTGGTTTATGACAGGCAAATACTATTACAGTGCTCCTATCAGGACCATGGACTCATTCCACCCGATCGCAAGCAAAAGTTGGATTCCATTTGACGGTGGAAAGTTTTGAGGGACAATAAGGGTCAAAGTATGCAGACCTGATTCTTAACGTCTGTTTAATGGATAGGGTACAAGTAATGGTGCAGATAAGACAGGATAGTCACTACGTTCATGTGCATACAGTTTCATAATCACGTAAGTGTCCATGTGAACAGTCCCAGGTTATGCTATCTAGGACAGAAGGGCTTTTACTACATGGAATTCAGTCAATAAACGTAAAGTGAAGGAATTTGAACAGTACCGGCAAGAGATCGCTCTTCTTGACAGCGCGCAAAGTCCCACACTTTAACAGTCGTATCGTCGGAACAAGAACAAAACTTGAGGTCTGTACTGGAGAAACTGCAAGTCGTCATACGAGAAACATTTCATCCTGGTTAATTCGTACTGATTCACCTTCTAGAAGACTAATGGATGTCAAGTATTCCTGACCACAACTCTGGAATATCATAAGGCTTTCATGATGATTTTTTCCATCTAAGAAACTTGTCTCTCCTCGGAAAACTTCGACATTTTGATCAACGCTAGTTAATACCTCAAGTCCCGTACAGCTTCCTTGTGAGCAGTTTTGTTTGCTTTGACATTATTCATGTTGGTTTGCCAGTACCTGCAGAGACAGAAATAGTTATGACTGGGTCGCATAAGGTATTACATGCGAGACAAATTCCTTCATAACGCTATCTATCTAGCACATAGACTGAGCGAAATCCTAAACTTACTTGATGCAGCCACCATCATCCCCAGTAACCATCCAGTTTTCATTGTGACTCCAAACCATCGACCTCACTGCTAGGTCATGTGCCTGTGGCAAAATAGTGAGATGCAAACTGTGTTAAGGGAAACGATAGGCGAAACCGAAACCAATGTAAGATACATGTGCAATTTACTGTACGCTATATATACTGATGACATGATTCGTGTTTCAGTTCTGAGATAGTCTCTAGCTTTGAGTAGATATATTTCTTGGAGCAGGACGATTCTTCAGCTGTTACAATTCCGTGGTTAAGTAAATGTAAGTAGCTTTAAGTAGATCCATTACCTGCAATATCATTTCAAAGTTAAATGACAGACCATTCCAGAGAGTAAATTCTCCACTTTGAGATCCCGTGATAAGTCTTCGTCCCGTAGGCGTCCACTGAAGATTTAAGAGCAATACAAGGAGTCAAACCTCAACTAAGAAAACGAGCCGACGGAGAATATGCAGAAAAACTTAATCCAATACGAAGGTATTGAACTTGAGTTTCACTTACCAGGACCCTGTTTATAGAACAGCGTACTTTGTTGGTGGAGGGATGCACAAACTTGGTTGCAAAGCTGGTTGAAGGATTATCGGGGTAAGCAACGGCTGGCAGCAACTACAATACGTGGACATGAGTCAGAAAAAAAACGAATAAGATAGGCCATTCGGGAACAGATCACAACGATGATGATGACTGCAAAACCAAAAATATATTACACGTGTATTTGATCTGTCCTTGGCGACTAACTACAACATACGCAAAGAAGAGAACGGAAATAAGTATTACAAACAAACTCCCGTGATCACCTTACGATAATTACGAACATATGAATACATAACTTTCTCTAAACCATGACTTGGTTTTGAAGTAGCATAGCACGTCGATGCAGAATAGTTAAAGTCGGCACAATATTTCTTTTAGCATTGTAGTTTCAGTTCTGCTTTTACAGAGAACAGAACTTCGACCGACTTCGTACTAGAAGAAACTATTATACTTGCAAAAGAAGCACTGTACTTAAAATAGCATAAGTAATGTTGAATGATTAATCCTCTGACATTTAGGAACAGACCAACAAAAACAATGATAAGCACAAAGTAGAGATATAGCCTTCCACTTACGGTAGGTCCGAGACTCAGTTCTAAGTACGCTAGTATACTAGTTCAAGAAACCACTCTCTTACCGGACACTATTCTACTTATAATCTCCAAACAAGATGCTTTGGCTGAGATGAAGTTCGAAAGCTATGATAGACACATACATCCACAGCTGCTGCTGGAGTTGGTTGCAGTATGTGGGCATCACGAACGTCACGCTGCCACATCCTGACCTGCACGAATTGAGAGGGAGATCAAAGTTTCAGTTCAGGATTTGATACATGAGTTGAACTCTATACACTAACACAAACCACACTGATGTATCAATAAGGTGAGGACGTTAGTCAGAGCTGCCAAGGCACGAAAGCATATTTTCGAAGCCAACATGGCGTACAATACGCGTTACATGCTCAAATTCTTCCAATAAGCTACTTAAGACTTAACAGCGAAACGCCTACACCAGGTGAACAACAAAGAGGAATATATTCGTCCTGTCTCACAGTTAAAAACAACAGCAACTGAGGTTCAAAACCCATAATTCCAACCGGAGAATGGGCTAACTTTTCTACTGAAAAAAGGACAGGCACTTCTACTTTAAAATTTAAGAACGAAAGAACTACACCAGTTTAAAAACCAAAACATATGTTAAGAATCCTGTCTCAATGTTTACAGACAACAGCAACCAAACTATATGCAAGTACGACTACCTAGCCAAATCAAGTTAAACTAGTTCATTTATTTATCACAAGATGCCATCGTGTCCATAGTTGATGAGAGCTAGAATTTTTTTCTATGTTACAGCCGATTTTCGTAAAAGCATGCTTCATGAGTGCGTTTTGACTATGAACAAATAGTCGTTTCAAACTGATAATTGCCAGAATGTCAAAAACGTTGATTACAGGTTATCAGACTTTTTCAAAACAATCTTTGACCTAACCATCCTTATTATCATGGAACACAAGTTGAAAATTCCAGTTACCAGTGTCAATCTCATGTTAATTTGAAGCGCTTTTAGAAATATGAGACGTTGTCCATGGTACTGGCTCATTCGGGTTCACAGCAAATACAAGCTTGAAGCATGACACTAACGTTGGCAATCAACTCGTGTAGCACTCACCTGAAGGTAGCGCACCACGGTGGAACTGTAATCAACCGTTCTGCGATGGACAGGCTTACGCATTCGCTTTCCTGCAGACCAGATCAAGATTCAAAGATAGGTGAATGTCCTGGATTGAAAGTTTTGTAGAATAAGATAGTGTGGAGCCCATGATAGTTCACACGGCAATTCAGAGATAATCCATCGCTTCGATTCTAAAAATGGATGTTTCGCCATAAATATATGAGCCTGTACTCCCACGTAGAGGTAAACAATAGACGAATATAAGTCCGTCTCTGCAATGTAAGCACGAAGACAATGAGAAAAGCGAGTGCAAAAACTGCCGTAGCTGAATTCTTGTATACAAAACAACGGTCCCGACCCCTCCAGGTGTCTTCTGACGTATCTCCTGTCCCCAAATGGGACGCCATTTGTTGAGAGAAAAAATTTTATTATTCAATTGTCTGCTTCTATATTTTCAAAAGTCTGCGAACTTTTCTTGATGACGTCTCTCTTGCTTCACATACCCTGCTCAGGACACAAAACACTGGACTGACCTGGATCCATTCTTTCATTTCTCTCGTTCGAATTATAAACTTCAGTGAAGTTTCTAACAACCGCCCTTGTTCTTCACAAGCTCTGTTGAACATGAGTTCAATAGATAGTTCTTGAAATATGTAGATCGCTAAAGCACAAACACGAAAGTCAAACGGTTAATCAGATGATCTCTCCCGAGTTTGAATCGTAGAACATACCATCGAAAATTACGTTTGGGCGCGAACCGAATTCAGCAGACTGTGAAGCAGTACTTGCAGTGCCCGGGCGATTGTTATATTCGTGATTTTGGCTCTGAAGGTTGCCCTGCATCTGGCTTCCTTCTCCATACATACGTTCCATGTTCTTCCACCCTTAATGACTCCTTCTCACTCATAGGATCTCACTCATTTTCGTCTACGTTCGTCTATAAAAGTGCCACTTCAATCACATACAATCACGCAGCTTTCCCCACCAGACTCCCTCCCTCCCTCCCTCCTCTTCTCTCGGTGGGAACTAAATTCCGACGAACTCGGAAATCCAGTTAACTAAGACGGTGCATTTGCATCGTCAGACACGACACACCGTGAAGTGCACAGAGAGCACGGGTAAAACCTCGAGGGTTTGCCGAGAGGAAAGCAGAGCGGGGACTGCGGATGACGTGACAGTCCGACGAGAAGACAGGAGGCGACTCATCCGACTCCGCAAAGGTGACGAGGTCCCTCCTTCCGTTGTACTCGAGTAAGGGGAAAACGAGCAACAAATCATTTCCATCGATGCTCAAATGTGTCAGACCTAAGCTTATGCACCCTCTAATTTAAAACCCATGCATGCCCTTCACAGAGAGAGACAGCGAGAGCTACTGGCTCATGTATTCTGCTGGAAATGGCTCCATATTTGGCAGTTTCTCCTGAATTGGACGTGATAATGGATATATGGATGGTCAATTGCAATCATCTGTACTCCAACTTCATCCCACCAAACTCTTCTGCAGTCTGGGCACTTGCAAGGGTTTAAGGTCTAGAGAGTTGGAGACTGGAATTCGACCATTTTTTCCATGCGCAATTTGACCTCGCTAACAGGGGTTTTCAGAACACAACCGTAATCCTCCATTTTACGGGCCAGGTGATAACATTCTATGGGTATCATACATACTACGCTCGATTTAACATTCCCGTATAATGGTTCTTGACCCTTCCAATTTCACTAATTAATTCACTTTCTTTCCAGGCTTTGGGTTCTATAAAGAGTTTCTTTCACATTATCTTGTATCTATCCTTACAAATATTCAGAGTTGAACAGTTACTTGGGACATACAAAACTTATTGGTGCGGAAGGTGAAGTTAAAAATGTATAATCATAGGTTACTTGAATTACCTTATCAGATAGTAGAGTATGTATTGAAAACTTCATTGCATGAGCAGAGTGTACCTTTTTGTTAGTATAGCCATAGAGTTATATTGTGAATGTAAACTAAATTTAACTATTTCTAAATAAAAAATATGTCACTATGTTTATCACCTCATAAAATTTGAACTACTTTTTTGATCATTTATTGAAAAATCACAATAACATATTGGTTTCAAAAAAATTTAATTCAATAGCTTGAAAATCTTATTCATTTTGTTCAATAACATTTTTGACAATTTTTGCAATTTAATATTTTAAAATCAAAGAAAAGTTTTTTTGGTAAAAATATTTGAAATTATTAAAAACTTGATCTTGATTTTGATTACAAAAACTGTATTAATATTATTTTTTTCATCACATTATCATGTTATATACTTTAATTTATCATTTTTTGACATTGGATTGCTATTTTATATTATCAAAGTTTTTTCATATCAAAAGTAAGCTATCATATACATTGTGTCATCACAAATTTTAGAAACAGAAGTTTTTCTAATACTTCTGTTATAATTCTGTTATAAGATTCAATTTATTAAATTTTTATTGATATCCAATGATTAATAATTTTTTTGAATAAAATAGATACATATATATATATATATACACTGCATTTTCAATTATTTAAATTTATTAGTCAAAGGTAACATACTAATCATAGTATAGTTGAGATTTATATTAAAATTCAGATTTTGATTCACAATAAATTTTTTGAAATCATTTGAAATTTATTGAAATTCAATGAAATGCAAATAATACACATTACATTCAAAATAAAAAATACACACATATTCAAAATAATTTTTTTGACATAAAAAAATGAGCTATTGTATTTCAAAAAAATTGTGTTAATTTTTTTACAATATAAACAATATCGGTTCATATATTCATTTTATATAGGGAGCGATTAGTTTTCCCTCAGCTTAGGTTAATTAACTCTCATCCTACTATACTCTACAGAAAGCAAGTTTGTGATTGGTCGAAGGTCACAGTGATATAATAGTCGGACAGTGATAAAGTTTTGGCGGTGTGGGTGGGTGTTATGTCTAAAATAGATAATTCTTAGTGAGTTTTCAGAGGTTTTTGTTTTCCCTTTGACTTTCTATCTAACAACCTTCAGCGTTTGTGCTGAGTTAAGAATCAGGAATAAAACTATGATTGAAGTTTTATGTACTCTTTTGAAAAGCACTTGAATTTCTATAGAGTTAATGAGTGTTCACTGTGACAATTTCGTGTGACATTTGCACTTATTTCATTATATACTAATTGTTAGCATTCTTTCACTGATTTAATTGTCAGTTCTTGGTCTTTATTATCTACGTCAATTTCACAGTGATCAACTTTGTGCTCACTAGAAACTGGCCCCTGTTTGCAAACGAGCATATCATTCATAAACGATTCTTTCCCTTTCACCTGTCCATGCAAAAACTTTATAACCCGCATAAGTTCCCTACCATATGCTCCCATGTTGTGCATTACTCTAGATTCTACTACTTTACGCTCCCATATGTTCCCATGCTTTGCACTACTTTCAATTCTCCTCCTTTTCACTATCCCCTAAAAAATTGTAATCCCCGCTCCGTCTCGTGTTCATATGCTTCATGTTGTGCACTAAATCCGATTCTTTTTCCTTCCCTGTCCCCCGCGTATTTGTACTTGCATCTGACTCTTGTTCAATCAAAGATATCTCTTCTTTAGAGTTTAGTAGAGTGATGGATAATTAGCCTAAACTAACCTCTTGCTTTATATATTGATTTCAAGACATTTCTTTTTGTTATCTTGCCAAAAATGACAACACATATATTGCATAAATACTATAAAAATTATTGATATTGATAATAATTAGTGATAGCAATGCAAATAATTTGCATCAATATCACTAATTATCACTATTTTTTATTAATGAAAATTTTTAAGCATTTGGATTAAATATTTATTGAACTTGCATTTTTTCATTTAAAAAAAAATCTTGTAATATGACACATCAAATATATATATATACATATATATAATTATTCTAAATCATAAAATATTATATTATTTCAGTATTTAAGTTAAAAAATATAATTCATTGTCATACATATGATATCAAAAAATTCTTGAAAAGTGATGCAATCAAATTGATAAGATTATGTAAAATTATTTTATTCAATTTACTGAAATAATGAGAATTAAAATTGAAAATAGAAATTAGAGTTTAAATTAATTTTAGATTAGTGATATCTAAACTATGACAACAAAAGTTTGTTAATACTATAAAGAAAGATAATAATTTGAAGTAATTCTATTAAAGTCTACTATTTTTTTACATTCATTATAGATTTTTCATGTACAAACATAATAATTGTGAATATTGATTTTTTTTATATTTTGTTTCTTAATCATAGATAATGATGTAATAATTTAAAAATCAAGAATTTATTTATCTCTACACGATTTTCATTTTTCATTTGTCTCGAATAATTTATTTTTTTATGTGAAATCTTGCTAAACATTATATATGATGCAATCATAAATATTCGTATTTTAAAGTTATTTTAAGATTAAAAAATTTTTGTTTTATTAATATCTGGAGTTTATTGATTTTTTTGTTCAAAGTAATCTAACAGTTTTTCAATTGATTGTCATAGTAAGATTTTGAAGTATACTGCATTTTTTATTAAATTATTCATGAATAAAACTTTGAACATGATAAAAATGATTATTTGAAAATAAAATATGAATAATTAAAATATCTATATTTATGCTTGAAATTAGAATTGAAATTATTCACAATTTTAGATAAAACTAATAAAATAAAATTTTCATTTTTAAAATTTTTTTTCAATTAAAGAGAAATCAAAAAATATGAACATGAATATTTCTTTTATTAATTAAAGATTCAAATACATTTCGAAAAGTTCTATTTGATATGATGAACAAGTATTTTTCTATTTTTTTTAAAGTATTTCAAAACTTTGTACATATTTCTTATTTAAAATTAATATTCACATATTTTATTATATAAACTGATATCCCGTAATGCATGTACCATGTTTGTAGAAAATTGCATCAAATTTAACAATAATGACCTGTACTCCAAAATCGAATCAATTTATCAAACCTTAAAAAATGGTTCGTATCGTGGTAGTTAGTAGACTCAAAAAAGATCAATGACAATGTGAAACAAGATGTGCTTTTAGAGGAATGGTTTTAAGCCCAATCAAATTTTTGGTACTTTCAAATGAATAAATTTTAATGATGCAATATATTTCAACACATGATAGTTATTTCAAAGTATGACAAGCATGAAAAGTATGTACGTGAAAGCGTATACCGTGTAAAGCAATTGGATGAATCAAATAACAATACTCGATAACGGTAGATAAAACGCCACATCCATATGTCTTCATCGAATGAGATCATCTGTAAACAATACATCATCTTGTACATGCTTTATGAAGATTTTTCACAAACGAAGACTCATTCAACTGAACATATTTGTAACGAGTGTAGTCTTTACGTATGTGAGAAAATCATTGTTACTAGCTCTGAATATATCTATACATTTGTTTGAACAATTTTTTTCAGATTATCAAATTCTATATAAAATGTAAGCATCATTGGAAAGTATACGTAACCTATAGAATTACAAAACGTACAAGCTTTATATAAATAGGTGGAAATAAACACAGCTAAAGAAATTTCTTTAAATAAAGGGGTGGACTTTAGATTGGTAATTTTATCATGAAAAAAAATCTATGTTAATACTGCAATAATAAAATAGAGTCAAAATAAAAAGAATCTTGGTAAAGACACAGGTTTTATGCTCTAAGTATTTGTATGCATGAAAGAAACTATTTGAACAATCTTTCCAATTTAGATACATATAATCAATATTCATCATGTCGAATCATATCACAACCTCTTGACGGCAAGAATAAAGAGAGGTTGTGAATTTGACATCTGCTGATTTTTTTCATAGATTTTCATAAAAAAATTAGTAACAATTTTCATATATATCAAGTAGCTTGATCACAGGTTTAAATATATGCTTGAAAACTTATTATATTTTAGGAAATTATATCTCCTTTGATTGATTATTCACAATCAAGCTAACTCATAGAATTCATGCTTTATTTCATGAACAAAATGTTTAATAGTAGACTGTTTCTTTCAGTATTCAGACATACTTCAGACACAGAATGGAAAAATCGTCTCGAAATAAGAAAAAGAAGATGCTAACTCGTAAGCAAGATCATGCTCAAAAAGATTAGATTGTGGCAAAATCATGCCTAGTTATGTCTTGGGAGTATACACGAGAAAGCTTATGGATTAAAGTGTATATACAATATTCTCATGCAAATATCAAGTTGTTTCATCTGTCTTTATCTTTGCAAGATAAGCAATCACTTCAGACTTGATGTATCATGAATTTCATTAGCCGGTTCTGTAAGAGGAAGTGACGCGATAATTAGCACAATAACAACAATAAGCGCAGTAGATAATTCATCACGTCAGTACTACCACATGCAGAAACGCAACTTAATAAGACCCAACATCACGTGAAAGAATGTTGATTATCAAAACTCCAAAATCTAAAACACACAAAAACTTACTATTTCATGTATATAGGAATTTCCAACAATGTTCTCATGGAATCAAGTCAGCAAAATGAAAATATTGGAATAATAAAAACCATATCTGCATGCCACAACAATCCGTCATTTGAAACAACATATTCAATGATATACCTCTGAGACTTCTAGAATATGAGTTAAATTTCGAAAAAAATAATATGCAATGGTTGTAAAGTTTATATGAGTGATTATATCCACTCTTCAATGTGAAAAGAATAAAAAGTCACCATGTGGGAAGATTAAACTCCGTTCTCCAAGTCCCTCCCCTAACCTCAACATTCCAATCGAGATTACAATTATCCAATCCGACAAACAAGTAAAAGTTTTACTTTAGTAAACCAACAAGCAATGAATATACATAGGGACTTGAAGACCCATCTAGAGGTACATGTTTGAAACCAAAGGAGCAAGTGACAGAAGAATTGATAACACCAATCCCCACCAAGGAGATTAATACCCCAGGCTAAAGATCAAAGAAAGGCAAATTAGAGGAACTTCCCTCCAAAGCAGCAGGTCTTGGTAGAGTAGATGCCTCCAACAAGAAAAGGAAAGTAAAAGGAAGTGAGCATCAGGGGCCTATTTCATCCATGTACTCCTGGAGGGGTGTTACCGTCCGTTTTGTTATATTTGGTTGGTTAGTACGTACTTGGCTGGCGAAGGAAGGGCAATATTGAGAAACAGGTAAATAACGGATGGGAGGATCTGTCTGGGTCTTGGCATGAACAACACTCACCACTGCTGCAGCTGCAGCTGCAGCAACGCCGGCCGGGACATTGATGGGAATCACTCCCTCGGTGCATGCACACGAGTCGTAGGCGGCTACCGTCTTGAGTGGTACCATGGCACGATCGTTGAAGCTTGGCATGTTGGTCAGCGCGGACCCAAATCTAGAACTGGCACGATCGGGCGAGCTCGAGGGAGTCGGAATTGTGGAAGCTGGTGAGTGAGTAAGTGAGGGTGTGAATGAGTTCGTGCTTGTAGGAGTAGAAGCCCAGTAGACCGGAGCTGAATGTCCAAGAAATCCACAGTGGAACATCGCAATCATCCAGCGCGTGAACCAAGCCTCGTTCGCATGCAGTTGACATGTACACAGACATACACACAGACCCAGCGGCAGGTCTCTATGTCTTTCTTTTCTATGCTCGAGACACCGCTACAGTTTAGGAGAGAGACGAATGCCGACGGGGCCCTCGGTACAATAATCATGCAAGCTGGGTCAGGCACTGATGAAGCTAGCTTTCTTGCTTGCTGCCCTTGCCTTTGCTGATTACGAAGAGAATTCTGCCTCTGCTGTACCTTGAAATCAGATGGAAGGAAAAATCTGTTAGAACACCACCCATGGCAGCCTCTAAAGGCGGACTAGGTGGAGGAGGAGCAGGAGGAGGTAAGGCAGCTAGTAAACCGACTGTCCACATCTGGGTTGTCATCGCGTGTCTAGGACTCCTTGCGTGGTTTCTGCTCGCACTCGGCTTCTTCGCCGATGTCGTCAGACGAAGTCCATATTCATCCGCAATCACTCAACACCTGCAAACGAAAACGTGGAGACGAGCAAACCCAGCAGAGATTGGTAAGCTCTCTCTCTCTCTCTCTCTCTCTCTCTCTCTCTCTCTCGTTGAGAAGGTCCATACCCATCCTAGCGCTGTGGGAGTATTGCAATCAGATCACACATTGGGCTCTTTTATTTCGTTACGGATGAAATCGCAACAAGATTATGCAGACTGATCAACGTTCGTCCTTTCTTCCGACCGATCGTTAGCGGACGTTAGACGATGCGACGATGCTCTTCTGAAGCAAAAGCTCGCACAATGAAGAGGCACCTCGTTCGCTGGAATTTGTTCGGAGGGATATGGTCATTAGAGACTGTCGTTTCACACCTCGACGGAGTAGTGAGCTGTCGAGCGTACTGCACTTGTGGACCTTCGCACATGCTGCTGTATTTGCTCTTCGTTTGAGCTGAACAGTCACTTCTTTCTTAGTTTTGAGAGAAAGCAAGAATTTTAGCTCACAGTACTTTTGGCTTTTGCTGTCCGATGCAGAATTTGGGCACTGAATAGTTACAAATCCCGATCTGCCTGCAGGTTTATGTCTAGTTCCCCAAACATTCGAACGATTGACAATTTAATCCAGAGCTGTCAAAATCCAAAGCAAATCAAACCGCTTTACCTGTTGTTCGTATTATCCATATTATCTAGTCAACCTTGAGGTTGACTAGATAGATAATATGTATCCTTGTAGTTAAACAATTTGAGTTTCGACATCAACATGGTACCATCTCGACTGCGTCATGTTTACGCCAGGTCATCTCGTGGTTGTTCGTCGTTGCTGTTTGGAACATCTCGTCAGAACTGGACAAAAATTACTTTCTATTGCTCAAGGGAAGGTCGATGAGCTCACCACGTGAACTATGAACGATGAGCTCAACACGTGAATTGGACCACGAAGGTTAAATTCTGATCGAGACACCAGTACTCAGAGCGAAGACTGATAGACGATGCATGTGAATGTGTTGGAACAGACTGCGGAGTTGTGGGAGTCGAAGGCAAATTCATACCGAAGGATCAGCAGTATCATCCGCTGACGGAGAAGGGGAATCGTGTGGGAAAGAGCTGCAGAAGCAGATACGAACAGCACTGCCTGTGGAAATCCTCAAACTTCAGACCGACGGCGGAGTTTCTGGGCGTGCTCAGATCGTACGAGGAGCACCACAGCAGGTGCGTCGAGGGCCACGATCTGCAGACGGCGCTGGACCAAGGGTCCGCGCCCAAAGACTGCCAGTACCTCATCTGGAACGATCTGGACGGCAAAGGCAACCAGCTCGTCTCGTTGGTCTCGGCATTCGTCTACGCACTGCTTACCCGGCGAGTCCTTCTCATTACCCGCGAGGCGCAGCTCCAGCACCTGCTGTG
This sequence comes from Marchantia polymorpha subsp. ruderalis, assembly GCA_037833965.1. Taxonomy (NCBI): domain Eukaryota; kingdom Viridiplantae; phylum Streptophyta; class Marchantiopsida; order Marchantiales; family Marchantiaceae; genus Marchantia; species Marchantia polymorpha. The sequence continues at coordinate 1,512,448 of AP031351.1, forward strand.
CGAGCCCTTCCCATCTTCCTCGTGGGTTGTCCCAGAGGAGGTACCCCACGTTCGGCACCGAGCCAAGGAGGCCCGGCACGGCACGTTCTACGCCCGAGCGCTGAACGAAACAGCTCAGGGGAGGCCCGTTACGGCTCCGAAGCATCTGGTTTGCTTCCTGTCGAACCTGCAGAAGCCGGACGACCTGCGGTTCTTCTGCCCCGGCGAGCAGAAGCTGTTGGAGAAGGTGCCATGGCTGTTCTTCTGGAGCAACCAGTACAGCGTGCCGGGGCTCTACTTCGTGCCCGGGTTCCGAGCCAAGCTCAACGCCTGGTTCCCGGACCGGGCGGTTTTCCTCCACGCGGGTCGCTATCTGCTGAGCCCCCGCGACGAGATATGGCTCCGCGTCATGCGCATCTACACCGCCCACATGGCTCCCGCGGATCGCCGAGTGGGCATCCAGATCCGCGCCTGGAGCAACGAGTACAAGCCTATCATCACGCGCCACATCCTCAGCTGCGCTTGGTTTTCCGGCCTGCTGCCCAACGTCAGCTCGGCCCGCGGCGCCAACTCGACGAGCTCTTCACTAGAGGATGATGACATGGCTACCCCTGTCGAGGATGACGTTGCAAACCGAGATGCTGAAGACTTCTCGGCTGCCCGGGCCGGAGAGCGAGTTTCTGTGGTGCTGACGTCTCTTCGGCGAGAGTATGCCGAAGGAGTGGCGGAGGCTTTTGCCGAAGGGCGAACGGAGGCTCGGCAGACGGTCACCGTCCTGAGCCCGAGCGCCGAAGGAGAGCAGCGCACGGGTCGGATGTCGCACGAGCGCAAGGCCATCGCCGACATGTGGCTTCTGAGTTTTGCCGACGATCTAATCAGCACGCCCCGATCCACATTCGGGTACGTAGCGCATGGGCTCGCCGGGATCAGACCCATCGTGTTCAATCGATACGGACTCGACCCCGACACTGTGCCGGATCCACCTTGTCTTCGAACAAATGTTCCGGGTCCGTGTTTCATCGACCACCCTCACCAGATGTCCTGCCCGCTGGACGGGCCGGCCTTTGACATCGGCGACTCTGCCACTGCTCTTCCGGAAGTTCGGCATTGCTTGCTCCAGTGGGGTGTCGGCGTCTTCGAGGGCGTGGACTAGTTCTGGAATGCCAGTTCTACCAGCACTCCCACTCCAACAGCATCACGAATTTGAATTGCAGCTAGCTGATCATGCTTATAAGTTGTGCAACCACGTCCATTATCAAAGAATGTAAAATGTAGTATCGAAGAGCCGATATTTTGCCAGTGAGGAAAAGGGAATGGAAGCTGTAGTGTGTATGAATCTGCTCGCAAGTGCTATTAAGGAGTGCGCCAACAAGAATGAGAAAGCAGTTGGAACAATGAAGCAATGTAGGCTTCGTTCTCTTGTAGAGAAAGATCATCGACATCTTTTGTGTCGCAGGAAGTGATATTGCTGGGCAAAAGGAATGATATTTAGAGCCCGTCTGAAATCCAACGGGACGATGGAACTTTCAAATACGAAGCATAAATAAGGGCATATGCCCCACACAACTCCTGATGTGAAACAAAGGCTCTCCAGGCTAATGGTGGGTAAGGTGATTGACATTCTTCTGCAAGAGAATATCTGATACAGTGGCTGAAGTCATTCTTTGTAGAGCTTCAAGAAGACCACGAACAGTCTTCTAGTATCACGGCGAAATGGGGAAAACAGACGTAAAGTATAATGTTGCGTGTTTATAACTCCTGTGAGCAAAATCTATCCTTTTCCTTATCATGACAATCCGTGCAACTTGAATCCAGCCCTAGAATCCAAAGAATAATTTGCATTATAATTGCAGGATCCGGAGAACATAACTAGAGATTTTGATGATAAAACTGCACTTCTGCGAGCGGGCTTCAAAGTTGTCTGAGCACCGTCTGTTGCAGACGTGCGAATTTATTGACACTATGTTATTAGCAAAGTTGCAAGCACCATCTGTAACGGTCCTTCAAAGTCCATATGCGTATGTCAGTATGAAATGTGCATGTAAACACGCAAGTCTAGACCTGATGTTTTTAGCTGAATAGTTATAAGAATGATGCACGCATACTATTGAGAGACAGGCACGCAAAGGTTTAAGGAAAATGAGAACCCTGCTTTCAGCTGATTACGCACTTCGTATGGAGTTCAGACATTGTCGCGCTTTTCTTGGCCGGAGGAGGGTTCTCGACGAAGTTGTTTAGTCTGATAATCATTTGAAAAATAATTAGCTACAGTAGATGAACCGCGATGCTTAGAGGTGTTGAGGACTCACTACAGATGAAGGACTTACTTAGAAAATTAGACGCATGAAAGTGACTGTTCGGAGCTTCCAAGGTCCCTATCCAAACTCGATACTTGAGCAAAATTGGGCTTTTTCTAGAATCAGCCTCGTAGCTGGATTGGAGTGTAAACCCCAAGCCAAAGAGTACAATACCCTTCATGAACAGGTCAGTGATGAACGAGTTGGTGGCTGAATTGCTTTCATGGCCAGCCTGCACAAATTTCTAAGGTTCCACAGCATTGTTGACGTTTCAAATTAATGAACAGGCTCGCTAAACTCGAACACTCCAAAGACGCCGAGCCTCCAAGAATAAAAAACTGGGGGATGAAACTGGCGTGTGTCAAGCATATGCTGAAAGGCTATGTTATTGAAAGGCTCATTTATATTCAATCTTCGTGGTCAGCGAAAGGAAATGAAGGGACCAATATTCGGATGTGGCCTCCTGTGACAAACTTTACATGCACTCTACAGCAATTTGACAAGTTCAATAACATACACTAGGACAGTGATGAATCTGGTCTCCAGGAGAAATAGCAATAACACAGGTCTCCAGAAAAATAATTGGAGTATCCATCCACTTTTTCTCTGATTGAAACTCAGCTACCTCGTCGAGAAACTCCGATGAATTTCCTCAGCTGTCTTCGAGGTCTTTTATTTCTCTCTTCGGCCGCGTCCACCTGCGAGCGACTGATGATTCTTTTCTTTCGAGTGCAATTCAATTTCCAGGCTTTTTTGCTTCAGTAGTAGCGTGTCTGCTTCTGGTGCTCCTGCTCGGTGATAGCTCAGACGTGGAAGCTCTGAATCGAGCTCACGTTGCCGAAGTGGGAAACTACATGTACGAACATACCACCGAGCACTTGTGCGACTTTCAAGCAGCCAGCGGGCCCGTTCCTCGGAATCCAGTCCGAGAACATCAAGCCTGAGCAGTGTATGGGTAAGAGGGAGTTTCAGGTTGTGAAGAAGATATAGAACTCAAAGAAAACCTGCACAGGTCAACGAGATCCTCCGGCTGCTTGAGCAATAATTGGACGATGAGTGGAGCAACTTGGCACAGCAAGCGGCCATCCGACAGCTTAGACTCGAGCTCCTTATCGGACAACGATTCCACATGTACGAACGTAGTCAAGGCCGTGCCATGCATGACCTGGAACTCCAAACTCCACAATCCAGGACTTCTTCGAAGGGTACTACTTCTAGAGGTCAACTCCATGTGGACGTACAAGTTGTGGAAACTGCGTAAACTCTATTTTCTCTTACTTACCATGCATCGAATTTCTGCTGCTTTGCATCCGGCACAGCATCTGCGATTGACTTCACGCAGTCCCCCATGATCTTGATGGTTTATATTTTTTCATATGTCTCGAACATTTTTAGCCCACCGACTTACCACATTCAACAGATGGCCTTTTTGTTTTCAATCGTACTCAGTTTTGGATTGTGATGATGAAGTGAACGTTCTCTCCTGACACTACTCGACCGAAAACTTTTATAATAAAGTCTAATAATCCATATTTCCGTTTTGTTTTTCCTTTTTAGCCTTGCCTCCGCAAGGCTCATTTACCACATTTTTTATTTTGCCTGTTGTGGGGGAGCGCGAGACTACAGGGAGGGGGCTTGTAGGGTCTTATCCTTTACATTCCCTTTGTGCATGGCATAGCATGAATATAGTAAGTTGTAGAGATTCATGAACTTAGTTTATAATGTGTAGATTTAGTATGTAAAATTTTGATGTAATTTTTGAAAGTTTAGAGCACAACTTATTCATTCGAATGTACTAGGTGTGTATATATATCTTATTATGTATAGCATAACTTCAAATAATTATTACTTCGTGATTTGTTATTTTTGGATTTCAAAACACAAATAATATACGTTGAAGTAAGGTAAACATTTGGGATGACGAAGGAGGATGTGAAATGTGTACACTTGTGTAAACATTCGAGGCTTCTGGCGAAAAAGAAAACTGAACACATTGTAACGGATATAGACGGGCAAGAATCACGAAAAGAACATATATAAGTTCGAAAGAGATGGAATAAACATAAATGAAAACTTATCATACGCACCCACCATCTATGTGCAAAAGGGCAGTTATCGATACGTTTATCGATGGTTTGTTTGAAATTGGCTTACAATGCACGCCATATCTTATCTTTCAGGTACTCATGGAACAAAACCTCACTTTTGTCGCCTATGGTACCTACAAACCACTGCGTGCGGGTATCGAACAGTGCACTTTGTACCCAACTACGAGTTCAGAAGAGCTAGGCAGGTGCCTCCTGCTCTGACAGGGTACTCTCACTACCCTGTTGTTGGTTCCCTGTTGGGTTTCCGAGGTGCATTCAAGTGGTTAACAGGGAGGAGGATAGAAAAACGTAAAGAGTCTCGAACAAAGATCGTCTTTCCTGGAGATGATCGGTGAGCCTAAACCCCGCCGTTGTGATCTTCAGAATCTACCTTACGAGTTTAATCCTATTTTACTCGATGTCAACATGTAGAGCTAAAGTACGTGTTACTGTTGGATTGATAAATGCACGTCCATTCTTCCCAAAATTTCTATCCTCACATCTCCTTTCAGAATGGAGAATCAGAATGGAGTGCCAAACGGCAAAACCTGGTTCGGGGTTTTTTATGCTAGATGTAGGATCCAAGACTTTTGACCTTGGTCAACCACCCAAGTTCAGAGGCAACTGTCGCTAATGATATGGAAAATTCTAGCATGATAATCGATTTGTGAACGTACGTAACGCATGCTCGTTTATTGGGTAGGCAGAAGTTGATTCTGAGGTATCCCTGGATCATTTCTTGTTAAGCTTGAAAAGAGAACCATCTCATGAATGCTCACGAGATCCATGAAGCGATCCTTCTAGCTGATATAAGGAAACTTTTTTCTATCCTTAGATCCCTCCTCTCCTCTCCTCTCCGCTTGCTTCGATGAGGCTTTCCATCTCCGAGACAACTAGAGTATTTTCTAGAGCAGTAGCTGACAAATCTAAACAGACTGAAACTACTCTGCAAACCTACTAGACAGAGTCTGTTCGGATGCCCGCCTCCAGCTCAAGACCATCCTGGCAACAAAAACGAAAAAGAGTCAGAACACACTTGCACTTGCAGCTTCCGGAATGTCACGCTTGATTCTTACTAGATAACGGAACCGGCAGAAAAGAACGCAGAAAAGGGCACATAGCTTGCAACTGTTCTCGTAAGATACTGTGAAACTAAAAACTGGCTTACAATGTAAATCTTTCTACCTTGAAATCTTACACAATCTGTACTACCAATCTTCCGAAGCAACAACCACAAGGGCCAAACGTTTTCAAATAAGAAGGATTCTCATTTATTCACCTTCAGCGATGCCTTCAATGAGATCCCCGCAGAGACCAACTCCAATCCTCAATGCTCAAAGAGCAACACGGGATCCAGACATTGATAAGGAACCCCGTAACCCACCGGTGACTTCATCAGTCTATTCTATTCCAGGCATGTACTTCACATCCAATACCAAGTGCACAGTTACTCCCAAAATTGTCGATAGCTCCTTGCGAGCTTTAATACCTATTTCTCTGCATCGAATAGCGAATGAAACACCTTTAAGATGAAGAAAAAGCTACAACAGAGAAGAGTATATGCTCATTCCCACTTCCCGAGAGCTCTAGATTGTAATCTATACCAGATACTTCAAAGTCATATTGTTCAACCTCGTTTACCAATCTATCAATCATAAGTGAAAGATCCGAAAGTGCAATTTATAGTTAGACCTTATAGCTGTTCGTAATTGAAGAAGAGAACAGAACAACAAACAAGCATGCATGACCAGTCCAGTGCTGCACACTCTTTCTCTGGTGAAATTTAAAGAAAGCCCGAAGGATGACATTCTAGACCGGTTGCATACCCAATAACGGCTCCATTTTTCCCCACAAGAATCTTCTGGTGCTCTTTCTTGGCCACGAGCAAGAGTTGTTGAATTCTTACTGATCCATCTTTCAATACTTTCCAAGAGACAAGCTTCTGCCTAGTGGTATGGGGCAACTCCTGCACTCAAAACAAATATCCATCAAAGATAATACATTTCGTAATATATAAGAAAAAGATGTCACTAAAAGAAAGGCCAATCGATTCGTAATAACTGCATAACTGACGTGTTGCGAGCTGTATTTAACCATTCAAAAAATTACCACAGAAATAACAATTGATGTCCAGTAAGGAAAGAAGGAGATAAATTGCGTGCATCTGCGGTTTAAAAAAGAATAACTATACTTAACGACTTAGACAATCTAACATGCACCATCAGCATGATAAATATAATACGAAGTCTGCATAAATGTGAACCGGAAACAAGTGGTGCAAGTCTCGAATTAAAGATGCAGATTTGGAGACGGACACATTACTAGACATATAATAAGGGGCTCAACTACTGTAAGCCTGAAGTAGGAACACTTACATTCAGTGGCACTGTTGACCAGCGTAAAGTCTACGCTACAATGATACTACGAACCAGGGAGATTACAAGCAGATCCACAGAATGCAAGAACTGGCTGTTGTGATTGAGATTGGTAAAACATTTCCACTTAATAATACCATTAAACTACACGGCACGGCGCTAACCTATCTCACCACTAGCATTCAAAACGAAACGCATCAGCAACTGCACACGCGGGTCGTGGTAAGTTGCATACAACGTAACTTGGGTCTCAACTTTCTATCCGAGTTCTGAATGAAGGTCACAGTGCAGTATGGTTGTATGGTAATCTTAGTTTGTTTACTTTCAAAGAAGTTGAACGTAGAAGTTGAACGATGTGAACGTAGGACGAAGACAAATAGGCATTGTCTTAACATCTATGAAAAACATACCTCGTGCAGGTGTTCAAAAACCTGCTCACGGACAATTTCTAGAGCGATATCACGGTGGTTTGTGTATTCTGCCTCCTCCTCCCAAGGACTAGCAATTGCCTACAGAAATCATGGAATTAGGTCCAAACAGATGATAGATCGGCGAGTGGTGACCACTAAAAGGGAATCGACCAGGCCAAACTGGCGAAGATGGTCTGAAGTCAAGAAACAACATGAGGACGAGATACGTGAAAAAGAAGAAAAATGTTGGTCGCTAGTATCTCAAGACAGCACACTAAGGGACTCAAGACTCAACTGTACTTTTGGTTGTTGCAACTATGCAATATTACAATAATCCTACTTCCTAGGCCTACAGTCCTATCAATTACCTGTTGCATAAGGTAGTCTTTGACGTCTTTTACTCCACTTCCGGTCAATCCTGATATCATAAATATTCTGCGAAAAGAAACAGAAGGCTTCTCATTGATCACAGCATTGAATCTGCTCTGGTTGAAAGACTGCAAGAACAGAGCATGAAGTCTCTACAATACAAGCAACGTATGAAATTCTTCCAACACTTTTCAAAGTTAAGAATAATAAGTCACATTAAAAAAAAATTACCCGTTTCTACAGCACTTCCCAATGCCTACCTGTCAAAAGCTGGAAGGCTCTCGTATTCCTTGGCAAGAGGAAGGAGAAGCCTTTTCTGCTCAATCAGATCAACCTTATTCAAGCACAGAATCTTTTTCTGGTCGACAACCTGTTCCATGCCAAGTTTCTCTATGAGCTTCTTGACTCTTCTGTCGGGCCTGCGACAGTACAGCTCCACTATTGGTACTAGAAAGAAGACATGTGAATGTATTTTGGCTCCTAAATCACCTATTGCCTGGCAAGACATAATTCAATTTTGACCTAACTGGACAGAGAGTGAGAAAACTTTAAAAACGGACATACTACCTAATGAAGCTTGCTTTACCTTCTAATCTGACGCTCGGCATCGACAAGGACCACCACAGCTTCGCAAGTATCGACTGTCTGCCATGCACTTTGAACCCTACTTTGTGCGTCCACCCTAAGCGGGGATCCTTCTATGTCAAGGTGGAGTCCTGGAGTGTCGTAGAAACACTGTCACGACCGGGCACAAGAGGTCAAGCATACGGTGACATGAGATTGATATATTATTCACCCGTGCTTGCAGAAGTGCACCGGATTGCAATTGTAAAGCAAGAAATCGACACAGGCGAAGCAGTACAACTTGCAGGAAATAGACAATTCACCCCATTCGCAAATTGAAAACCCCAGCCGGAGTGAAGAGTTTTCGTGCGCAAGTAACAATCAAGAGAATTGCATTCTGTTTCCAAGACAAATTTGTACCAGCTGTGTGTCGCCTTTGGTGTACACACCAAGGTGTTCTCTATGAGTTGTGTTGGTTTTGCGGGACACAGCAGATACCCGAGTGCCGACCTGCCAATACCATACCACTCCACCTCATAAGGTCCAGTGAACACAACACATAATCGTGCGGACTGATCATTCCAAAACTATCACCTCAGTCTGAACTCGTCTCATCTCTACTTGCTCTATGACCTGATAAATAGTGAAGCAAAAGGTCAACTTACTAGTTTGTTCGTGAGCAATGATTTTCCAGCATTGGGGGCGCCCACAACAGCTACTCTCAGGGAAAGCTGGTCTTCTTTTCTTACAACTCCTCCTTCCTCCTCTGCTGCATCTAAGGCAGCTTCTAATAATGCCAAAGCCTGTGCCGAGGCCTTCTTTTCCACGTCCCCATCATCTTCGCTCGAGGAGCTTCGAAGAGCCAAACCGACGTCTGCGAAATTATCTACCTCCCTACTTTCTTCCGGAGAAAGCAAAATTTCCAGCTTTCCGCCCTGGTTACTATTCGAGTTGGAAGCTCCATTCGTGGAGTTTTTCTGAGAGACTTGATCACAAGTGAGCTTCTCTTCCGTAATGCGCTGCGCTTCATCAAATCCAAACGAAACGTCGCCAGAGGAATTTTCGGTAACGACATTCCCGACAGTTACAGGTCTGGAAATGTTTCTCGATTCTAATACAGTGCGATTTAGATACTCGGTCCCAGCGGTCCCTGAAGGTCTCTTGGAAATAGTACTCTTCCGAGCAGGGACTTCCACAGATGTACCTGAAAATTTCTCAACACAAATGCCACTGTCGGATTCAGTCTGAATTGCGTATCGCCGAATACTATTCTGGGCACTGGAATCTCCGAGCTGTGAGAAGCTCTCGCAGTCGACAGAGCAGACCCTGTGGTCAAAGTGCAGCCTACCATAAAGCCAGCCTCCAAGCGGTCGCACTGAAAGGATCGGGTGGATCCGAAGCACACTCTTCCGAAACATCGAAACCTGGAGCTAAACAGAAAATCGCACAGGCCCAATCAGCTCAATCAGAAGTTCAACCCCCACCCGTGATCAATTCTTCCTCCACCGGCATTCCGCCAAATCTGACCACCACCACTTCATCCCGCACAATCAAGTCAATTCGTTCGGTCACAGCTCCCTCCGATCGGACATCGATCGCGCCGGATCAGGTCTAGTCTGGAAACTGGAAACACCTAATTATCTGAGTTCGATGCAGACAGTTCGATACTCCCGTGAGACCAGCCTCGCAGCCGCAGATGATGAAGAGTCCACATTCTGCATACTCTGCCGCGTGCTCGAATATATAGCAAAGGGAAGGCGATTGGGGGGCTCAGGGTTTAGGCTTATTCAGTCGAAGGGTTTCGCCAGGACGCCATCGTCTGAGTTCTTGTAGGAGTCTGGCTCGCGTCTTAGTAGAACATACTTCATCGGAGAGCCTCCAAGGATACTGCCAATTTGCCGGAAACACGTGAAACCACGGACCGGCGAAACCGACCCAGCGCAGCCGGTCGAGTGTCAGTTTGGTCGTGGCACCGGCACTGGCAAGTAGCCTGTTCGCCCGGTGCCCGTGGACTGTCGAGTCGGATTTTGCCTAGGGCGAATGCCTTGTGAAAAATAAATTGAAGGGAATGGACTCAAGATTAAGTTATGATTCGCTGCCGGTGACAGAAGCAATTGCTCGGGTCTTGGTAAATGTGAGGATGCAGGGCTCCTTCGACTTCCCCCGAGCGAATGAAAATCGACGGCGGCCTTTTCATTAATTATTATTATAATTATTTATTATTTCCTTTTTCCATGCCGGACACACGCACGCGCGTGAGCAATGCTGCGAGGGGATGTCAGGGCGGATCGAAGTGAGAATCGAAAGAATTTGAGTACGACGAGAGAAAAATGGTGTCCGGGACGATGACGGACATTCCGGCACGAAGGATTGATGCATTGCCTCGATTACGAAGTGGAGTTTAAGCTTCAGAGTGTCGCTCGTTGCTCGGCTTCTTTTTCTTCTTTCATCCTCCCCTTCTGCTTCGTTCGCCATTGTCATTCAGATGCTCCCTTTTCCTGCGTCTGTGCATTTCGATTTGATTACCTCGTTTGTTCTTTGGTAGCTTTGTCACAGAGATTCGTCACCATTCTCCTGCCAACCTTGAAACGTCAGCGGTTTTTTTTTTTGTTATTGGGAGGGATTATAGCGTTCTGGTGTTCTCCTCGCAGTTACCTCACGTCTCCCCTTCAATTCTCTTCCTCTGTTCCCTTCCTGTCTCGGAGGCCCCAGTAATGTGTTCGTGTTGTGGTGGAGTTGTTTCTTTCATTTCCAATTTTTGCCAGCTGTTTGTGCAAATGGAATTGGAATTGGAATTGGAATTTCCTTCTCATTCTAGCTTGAAACATTCACCCGCAGCGAAATTTGACACCCCCGTTGATATTTATTCTTAGTTAGGCGAATGGGGCTGAGCTGCTTGGCTTCATCAGAATTTTGCTCTCGTTCTCGGACGACCACAATTTGCCCGATTGGAAGTTTGCAAATGACGTGAGAAGTCAGGAAAATATTACAACTTTATCTATCCGCATCCATCGGTGCACGTTTTCCGCTTTCGTTGTTACGGGCGTTAGGTTAATTCACGAGCTCATCTGTCCAAATCTGCGACCATTAAATTTTTCACTGCCCACATTTGTCGTGTTTTTTTTTTAATCTTCACGTTAATCATTGAAGTATGGCGTACGAGTCTCCACTTTACTCTTCTGTCTACTTTTATACAGCTTGTTCAAATTGATTTCGCTTTGTGAATCATGGAATTCGTACGTCATGCACTTTGCAATCTTAGTTAGCCCCTTGGTGGAGGCGATGTAGATTATGTTGAGATTGCTGTGAAACTTGATAAGATGGCAGCGGAAGATGCCATGGAGGAAGACGATGACGACGTCGATTTCAACCCCTACCTTCAACTTTCTCCTTCACTGGACGGGGGATCAGGAGATAGTTCGGAGGGAGAAGGCGAGATCGAGGAGACAGAAGATGATGTTGAATTGGAGATTCAAGAGGAGAGCTTAAATGGGGAGGACCTGCACAATTCGGAGAAGGAAACGGAAAGGGAGAAGTACCTCGATGAGGATGAATTTTTGGAACTGGGAAGCGATGAGGACGAGGAAGACGAGTTTGAAGAGGAGTACCAGGACGAAATGGTGCAAGTCGGTGGTGTAAATTCGGAGCTGGAAGGTTTTTCTGCGAAGAGTGGCTCCCTGGACAAAGCTAGGAAGCATATGGCAGTCCGGAGTAGGTCGGAGGACGACGAGGATGGTAATCATGGTCCTGGTGCTGATCAAATTTTAGATCCTGTACAGCGAGTGGAAGAACATGACGAAAGTCTTGGTGTAAGCACACATGGTTTCCTGTACGAGACGGAGACAGAAACGCCGGGGCGATCCATGGACACTCTGCCGGAGTTGAAAATTTTCAGGCGTGCCATGCACTCCGAAGAGATACTGAGGGGCGACAGCAGCGATGATTTGGGAGATGATTCGGTCGATGCTATTTCCAAGCGCACTAGAGCCCATTATTCGTTGGCTGATATGTCACTGGATCAATTGGAGATGTTTCTGCAAGAGTCTGACGAAGAAGAGTACTTTCAAAACGTTGACGACGAGGAAGAGTACAGGAAATTTCTACTTGCCGTGCAGGAAAAAGAGGATGGTGGCGATGAGCAACGCCAGGATGACGAGGAGGAGGATGCCGATTTCGAATTTGAAATTGAGGAGGCATTGGAAAGTGATTACGATGATGCATCAGGGTTTACGAAAAAGAGAAAAAGGAGACGACCAGAAACAAGAGAAAATCGAAGGCAGAGAGCCAAAACGCACAACAGAGGACTCCATCTGAGTCAGATGAAGGCTCCTCTACGCCCCTTATTACCTAATACCAGTAATTTGCAATACAGTGCTCATGTAACTGAAAAGAGAAACGTAGCAGACGGAGGGGATCAAGGTTGGGCACCAAATCAGAAAAAGAAGGTGCCAGTAAATGGGTTTACTGCCCATCAAATAGGGCAGTTATATTGTTTAATACATGAGCATGTGCAACTCCTCGTTCAAGTGTACTCCATGTGCATTCTGGAGCCAACACGTCACAAGATAGCGAAGGAAACTCGCAGAATGTTAACGGAGATGGCGGACAAAAGAGATCTGGTTCTGTCTTGGAAGAAAACTGCATTTCCTGATTTTTGTTTCCAGCCTCCTTATACTCATCCGTCTTTCACCGAAACAGAAGAGGAGAAGACTCTAGCACACAGATTTCAGTTACCCAGTGATCAGGAAGCGTGTAGCAGAGATACGACCGGTGGGTTAGATTCCTATCCAGTAACTTCGGCATATGTATCAGACGGTGACATGGTCTTGTGGAGCTCAATGGAAAGTGGTTCTTCAACTTCGGCACTACCACCGAGAAAGCTGAACCTGCTGTCCTGTTCTAACCTTAGTTTGGTCCCTCAGTCTTCTACATACTCAGGAACTATAGACTCAACGCCTTTTCTCCTAGATCATCCATCAGATTTATCTCAAAGATGGCACCAAACTTTAAGCATATGTCACACTTCAGGAGCAGTACCAACAACAATCGGAGTTGCAGATACGGTGAGCGATCCGACACTATTGATGTTACAGTTATCTGCAAATTTTTTTGAAGAGTCCGATCCGTCTGGGTTTCCTTACAATACGTAGTGTGGTGTGTTTGACTACTCGAGCATTTTGGTTGTGATGCAGACGCACGTAACCGATCACTCCTCAGTATTGCCATATGTGCAAGTTGGTACTTGCTTTGGAGAAAGTTCGTTAAGGGGTCCAATCTTAATGAAGCCTGTCGCTCCTGCAACCTCACAGCTGCCAAGTTCATGTTCTTTAGCGTCATCGAAGAAGGCGCCGCAGTCGTTCGGTGCTGCTGGTGAGGAAGGACATGGTCATTTGAATGCTGTAACCTCAGAATGGGCACCTGTGACATCAGGTCCTGTAAGATCGCTACTGGATGTGGCTCCTCTTGCTCTAGTTCGGGATTTTTTGGACGACATGTCTCGGGGTACGATTAAGCCTACAAACTCGTCATTTTTCCCGCGTGAAAGCCGCTGCATTAATATCGCTCCATAGGTCCATGTTCAGCATCAGTCTCGAAGAGTTATTTGCTTATGTGCATCAAGTTTGTGGCCATGGAATCTTTTATTGAAAACTATCTGATCCTATTGTGATTCTGCATCTAGTGAAACTTTGTCGCCACCTTTATATGATAACATCGAAATAAATTTTGAATTCGTCGTTATTCTGAATACTCTTGATTATGAACGTCACAATTCATTGCTATTTGCATGCTCACCTCCAGTTGCCGAGGAATACACGCAGCGTCATGTAGAGAGTGGGGCATATCACAGTGAGTGCGAACGGGAGCCACTCTTCATGATTTCAATATCCGATCAACGCGAAGGAGATGCTAGGAAAAACTTAAAAGCAAGGCCGTCGTCTTTGTCATTTCATTTCAAAGAGTCCTTGCCGGTATCAGCACCTCGGATTCCGATCAAGAAAACTATGGCAGCTGCTTTGGTGGAAAGCACCAAGAAAGAAAGCCTTGCCCTGGTTCCGAAGGATGTTGCAAATGCCGTCCAGCGCTTTTTGCCCTTCTTTAACGAAGCCCTGTTTCCGCACAAACCTCCTCCAATGGCTGCTGCAGCTCGACTGTTGTTCACGGATGCAGAGGATGAGTATGTTTTCCCCTTAAAAAGCTTCTTTGTTCTTAGGTAGAAATTTCTTGGTGGACCCTTCTCTTAGTTTATTGCGTAATCTTTTACCTTTAACTTTAGTTGGCGTTCTCGTCTGCACTAGCAATGAATTGTGGCGTCTTCGTGAATCTTGTTTTTCATTGAAGTCCGACTTGCTAGTCGCCTTTGCATAGGTTTTTGAAGTTCTCTAGGGTTGACGTCATTCCTGATTCTCTATTCTCAACGTACAGGTATATACCAGACTTCTCCCCATACTCTTAGCGAAGTATCATGATGTCTTCATACACTTAAGGTTCTTTTAATATATCTTGCTCTAATCTCGGTCAATTTTTTTGCTCTGTAGATTGCTTGCGATGGGTCTTATGATTTATAACAATGACTGGACGTCAATCCAGCAGCGCTTTCTTCCTTCCAAAACTATGCATCAGGTATGACGCATGTACTGGTACTCTCTTCTTGCCACGAGAGCACGACATTGGATGTCTCCCATATTATATGATAGAATCATGTAACCTATCGGAGGTTTCAAGGAGATTGTAATTCAAGATCTTATCAAAAGTATTGTCGACAACTACCGACGTGAATTTGGCAGACAGCCGGTTTGCTTGTTACTCTTTTGCCAATTATGGTGTCACTGGAGAAGTGAGTATAGGTAGCTGAATAAAGTGAGAAGCGGAACGTTTCATGATTTATTACATAGCACTTCACCCTTTTTAGTCTTAGGTGGCTGACTTCTCGTTACTCGCGCTTACAAATAACTTCTCGAATATCTCTGACATTGTTCCTCATCTGGAGCATGTTAGAGATTCTATGAAATCTCTGCAGAGCTAGTCGCAAACATTCTAAGATAGACAATTGAGGATAAGGTGAACTGGCACTGCATGGCCACAGTAGTGTTCATGGTGCTTAGTCTTGTATGAACTGCGCATCTAATACGTGTTACTGTAATGATGTATCCTCCTTAAGAGGTTATTTTCTACCTTATTCCTGAGTGTTCCTGAGTGTTCCTGTCGCTGGAATTGAAAACCTCTTATTTATCCTCAGCGTAAATAAACGTTGCTAGGAACGATTACCTCCACCTAATCAAGGGCGATATGAAAAATTCTTAGTGAACACTGCCAAGGGGCGAGTACGACACCTAAAAGGACTGTCTTTCCTAACTTAACAAAGCAAAAAAAAATTGAATACAATTCACGCTTACTGTGTTAATCTTGCCGATTGATGTGGATATGATGTCCATTCGTTTTTAAAATGTCTCTTTCACAATCAGTATCTTTAACTTTAGCAGCATGAATGTTGCAGATTTTTGTACGGCAGAAAAATCGCAGCTCTGCAAGGGCTCCAGAAAATTCGATCAAGGTGAGTTCACCATCTGCTGATTTTAGTACTTGTTGTCAGTATAAAGCTTAGTTTGTAAGTCTTGTCGAGTGTTGAATAAATCTACTGAGATTGATATATGCAAGCTCGGGTTTTATTATCAAAGGATATTTTTGTGGTTGTTGACTAGAATTTTACACGGCCTTGGAGTTGAGCACTTACTGCTACTTCGTTTCTATCCTTGGCTAAGACTGTCCAATCGAATGGAATGCGCTCCTTTGAATATTACGTCTGTGATTTTACTTAGCGATTTAGCAATACCTGCACTAAGAAAGCATGTGTCGAGGTTGCATACAGGGCTGTAATGAGGGTGCAGTTGTCCTTGTTGATCCGCCTTTCATTCTGAAAGGTTGGGGTGATTAAGGATTGCAGAAGTGTACTGTGGTTGAAAAAACCACACAGATTAGAGAATGGAATTTTAGCTTTGCGTGTGTGATGTTCAAGGAGGATCATGTGTTAGAAACATAGGACAGCTAGTTCCGGGTTTTAGCGGGCAGAATCCATTTAATTGATTGTAATAGCTGCTTATTTCTGTCATCCTCTAATCCTTTCTGTTGAATCTATATGAGCTTTTTTGTAGTAAAGTACTTCTAAGTCACACGATGTACTTCTCTCTTTGAATCTCATGCTCTGTGCAACTTATTTTTCGTCTTTCGGTTGGACACTGATTCTGTGATTAGCACCATTTGTCGCCGTGTAAAGCACCCTTTATTTGCACTGTTCTGGAACTTCTTTAACTTGAAAGGTTTTCCTGACAAAGGTTGTCCCATATGTAGGCAGTTCGCAGGATGAAGTCGTCACCTTTGACGGCTGTTGAAAAGGCCTGCATCCAAGAGGTATATTTTCGGTCTGAACTTTCTCATGAGTTGTACTGCACTATAATGTGTAAAAGATAACACAGTAACTTCTCAACTTTCAATATCGATTTTGGGATCACTTGTAAGTTTTGGTCTGATTTTATGATCCGGAAATTAGAAACCTGTGATTTAATTCGATGTTTTATGGGACTGATTAATTTTTTATTGCAGGGATTGAAGATCTATAAGTATGATTGGAATAAAGTTTGGGAGTTCTGCGTACCACATCGAGACCCCGCTATTTTACCTCGGCAGTGGCGTATAGCCCTCGGAACACAAAAATCATACAAAACAAGTGAGACATCCAAAGAAAGACGTAGAGTCTATGAGGCAAATCGCCGCCAAGCCAAGAAAGCAAGTGAATATGGATTAGAGGTGAAAAAGGTAAGTAGGTCTTTAACTTCTCTAGGGAAGTCAGACGTGGCATTACGGAGGAATACACACAAACTTCAAGAAGTTCTTTATCCAAAACTTTGCTGTAGAAATATGAATATATCTAACACGTACTTGAATCCCCTAGTTAGTCAGTAGAAGTACATTTTTAAGGACAGTGGTCCAAGTGAACCTTGAAACCTTTTTTCGCTGCAGGACTCTGGCCCATCTTCTGTCGAGACGGGTATCGAAGGTAGAGACGTCATCAGTGGTGAGGACGAAGAACATGTCGAAGATGCTTACATTAGAGAAGCCTTTTTAGCAGATTGGTGCCCCAGTAAGTCTGCCTCTGTTGGTGCCCCTCTCTCTCTTCCTGGAGGGCTTCCTACCCAGCGAACAAAGACCAAAGCATCTGTGGCAAAGAAAAAGAAAGTACTCGTGGATCAAGTAACAGATATGAAACCAGTCTCTGCTGTACCTGCATTCAACCTGGCTCCTGGTTCATCTAACTGGTACAACCGCCAAGCACTTATGTTCGGTTCTAACGTTACAAAGCAAACTGTAAAACTTGCACCTGACCTACCATCTGTGAAGCTCCCTCCCCATGTTCATGTTCTCTCCCAAGCCCTTGTGCCAGCAGTGCCACCTCGTCCTTCCACCGGCGGTACGGAGTTTTACTTGAACCCATTGAGTTCTCGATGGTCTCACATTACAGAACAGAAGTGGTCTCGAATTACAGGCCAAAGCATTGACAGGACAGTAACGGTAAACCCTTCCCGTTATATGTCAACCTTCTTGCCTCAAATTGTGAGGGCAAAACCTTTTAGTAAGCAGAACCGTCGCGCTATCTCAAAACCCACCCCTTCGCCAGCTGAGCACCGTAAGACAAGTACAACTGAACCCATCTTACATCTTACAACCGAGTTGCCACCAGCGAATGAAGCTGGTGGTTCATTTGTTACAGCAACCAACGTGGACCTCCAGAGACTAGCCAAGGACTTGGACAAAAAGTTTGGAATATCACAACCGGTACCTACAGTTGACTTGAATCAAACACTAGCGCCTATGAAGCCCTTGGCAGAGCTGGTTCAGGCGAATGTGTATCCTCTAAATCCTTCACCTTCCATAGAAAGTA
The DNA here is from genome assembly GCA_037833965.1 of Marchantia polymorpha subsp. ruderalis. Taxonomy (NCBI): domain Eukaryota; kingdom Viridiplantae; phylum Streptophyta; class Marchantiopsida; order Marchantiales; family Marchantiaceae; genus Marchantia; species Marchantia polymorpha. The sequence goes on from AP031351.1 coordinate 1,530,463, forward strand.
CCCCTGTGCCTTCGCAAAGTTTTGGCCACACATTGCTTGCTGTTCCTGGAGCAGTGGCAGGCAGTCGAGGCACGTCCGTTTTGAAATCTACATCGCGAAGACGAAAGGAGAGAGCTCCAGTGGTCTTCTCTAATTCTTCAAGTGCTCCTCACGTTTCAACATTTTCGGAAGACGTGTCTACGGAAATACAGGAATGCGATTTACCTCTGCCGTGTGTTCAGGCTGGGACTTCCTGTCACCCTAAAATCCGTGAACGCGAGCATTCCAGAACCCCTGCTCTGCTCAAGTCAGATTGCTCAATGGGTCCTGCATCCAAAATCTCGTCCAATGTTCCCTCAAAAGCCCAAAGCAAGGTTGTTCCGAGAGAAGGTGTTGCTGATCAACTGGAAACTGCAATCCTGGTCGAGCCGAGTCAACCTTCAAAAGTTCAGAAGGACCAAGTCGCTCCAAACAGTGGTCCTTTGAATAAGAAAAACAGTGCCAGAAGGAGCCGAAAATCGCCTTCCGTGAAGCAAACTGGAAGAGCGAGGCAAAACGGGAAACAAAGTACAGATAAGGCTGTAATAGGATGCACACAGGTCCAGACAGATGAAAGTCATAGTCCGAAAATTTGTCAGCCGATAGCCGCTGAAGCTGGGTTAAAAGTTGGACAGAGGAGAAGGAAACAGAAAACTCAAGAAGGAGTGGTAAAACGAATAGAAGATCCACAATTGGAACCTCACGTTATAGTCATGGAGCAAGAGGAATTGAGCGACTCTGAAGACGAAGCTGGCATTGGTGTGGAATTCGAACACGAGGAGATGGGAGACTCAGACAAAGACGCTGAAATCGAGCTGCCTGCGTCGAACCAGTTCAAAGTAAGCAGCTTTAGTATTGTTTCAATAGATGAGAATTGCAGCTTTAGAGATGACTGGATCCGTATGCATGCTACTCAGATTTCAGTGAACCAGACTAAACAGTCACACATGACTGTCTAGTCTGGTCTACCAAGGCCATGAGTAAAACTTATGAGTCACTTTCTCTTCTAGACATGAGCTCCAGTACTAGACCTTCTCAACGGTTCATCTGTATCTCCTCTTTTTTTTTGGTTTCAAAACGTTTTTTGTCTTTCCTTTGTCTATCACATATTCACCATTCCATGTTGGTACGCTTAGTATTACCACCCTTAAGCTCGATCATTGTCTAGCGTGTTTAAATCGTCCCTGAATAACCGTTGTCTCTAGTATTGGACACCTAGTTTTCACATAAGATAATTAACACCATACAGCGACCCATGTTTTAACATGGGTCGCTTTGATGCTTTCATGCTGGACTGCCTTACGCATGAGTTGAGTTCCACAAGGCTCGAAACTGCAGTATGGATCCTTCATATGCTTATAGTGAAATTAAGGAAACCTAGTTTAGTGGTTTTCTTCACGGCAAAATCTACTTATGTCTACGTCTGTATTACTAACCGTCAGGCATTAGTACATCAGGTGTAGGAAATTTTCTGGCTAAGTACAGATTTGTTGTGGTGAGCGCTCCTAGTGTTGTCTTTGTGATAAATGACATGATGAACACGAGTCAATTCTCGTCGATCGTTCATAAGGACACTTTTGACGCTTTGACTTTATTTTCAGGAGAGCAGCATTGAGTTTGAAGAGGAAGAGATCGAAAGCGAAGACTCTCCTACAGGCGAACGGATGAGAGGAGAACTTACGGAACTGCTTGTTATTCCAGCAGCAGGACCAAGCAGTGCTGAAAGTTTGGAAAGAGAGAGCAGAATGAAGTTACAAACTTCGAATCAAGATGGGATAAATAAGGGTGAAACCTTCCGGACGGAGACACAAGATGCTGTGCAGTTGGGAACTGAAGCACCGGGTGGTTGCGCCAATAGCAGGACCTCTAGGCAAAATTCACCAGATCCCGAGGGGCAGAAGGCAGAAAGAGCAATCAAAACCAGAGCGAGAGCGAAGTTTAAAGGTCTTGAAGTAAGTGCCGGCTGCAGTCATCAAGTTAGCAAAAAAAGAGGCCATGACTTGGCGAAGAACGCTCCTCCAAGAGGAGAGGGAAGGACAGAAGCTGGCCTTGAACTGGATTCAAGTATGTACACATGTTCACTCAATTCAAATGACTGTTCCTTTCAGCCGTGGTATATAGATTCTGTCTTCTGGTTGGTAGTTAAACGCGTCTGCATAATATTTGTTGGTTTGAAGATTGTATCCAATATATGAAAAATCTTGGAGGCTAAAAGGACTGAGATATTCTGATACACAGTGGAAGAGAATCCTTCGGTAGTGAATCAGGTGAACCCAAGGAGGGCCATGTTTTAGAATAGACTATTCCTATGTAGTAATACTAAATCTACTTCTGTTAGCCAGTAGTAACTTCATGAGTAATCTTAACTGTTAAGAACAAGCAGTATATTTGAAACAGCTAGTCTGGCAGGTAATGACGAATCAATCTTCTATTTAGCATGGAGCTCCTCCTTACAAGAGACAGTAACCTCAAGCCAACAATCTACTCCTGGCTTTAGATTACTGCCGAGTGAGGTGAGTAAGTATTAATTTCACATTTTGATGCTGCCCTTCATCATATGAGTTCACAAGCTTGTGAATTGCTCCGTCGATACTTCGTTATCACTACCTCAAGATCTCCACATCCAGTTTTTAACCCGCTCTGTGTTGGTTACGCGTTTGTGTTCTCATCCTCCGGAGTAACAGAATTAGAATCCTTCCTTTATGTTTTATGTATCAATTGCATTGTCTTTCTGATCTTCGTACTCTAACCTGCCACTGCTAACTGTGTAAGCTCGTTCTCGTTTAGCGAAGTATCTTGGAGCTTATCAGAAAGTAGTCTTCACTTATTTTATTAGACTTTTTATTTGTCCAGACTGCATTCGTTCGTTGCTTTCTCCTGCATTCTTTCCATCTGTAGATATACGCCTGGAACTGATCTTCCTTTCGATCGTTATTTGTTATATTCGGGGTTAGATTGCTGCAAAGACCCTGCAGGAGCACTACTAGTCAGTTTGGCGTCTCTTCTTCCGCTTATGCTGAACATGTTTGCCGAAAGATGGTGCAGAGTGGGAGATGACGGGCGGACAGAAGAGATTGCAACTAGGTCATGTTACTGTGTTGTTCTGAGCGTTACGATAGAAGTTTGATCAAAGCCGGGTCATTTCGCTCTACATTTTTTACATTGAAAAGGACTGCTTCAGTGAAGAAATTGTAATCAAGTTAAATATAAGGAGACATCTATTTAATTCTAGCAGAGAGATTTACTTGTATTGTGGTCATAATCTTGACGAAGGTTTCTGGCTTGATCTGATAAAACAGGAATCGCGGTAGAAAAAAATTCCACAGTTCGTGATGAAGTTCCTGCAGTGCCATAAAAGTGAAGAGGTTAGTGGGATGTGTCAAGATGAACAGCTCTTCAACTGAAGTGAGAGCCATCTCGAGTCTTTGTTGACTGAACTCCGTCCTGCTCGGGCTCGTCGGTCGCAGCTCCTGGTTTTGGACCTGACCTCGCACTGGCTACGAAGACACGTTGCAATCGGAGACAGTTGTGTTTGACCAAAGGCTACCTCAAGTAAGAAACCAGTTGCTTGAAGCCAAACATGCAGTTTCTTTGTGTTTCAATATCGACAGTGCTGAAGAAATTGATATCATTGCGGCAGTGGATTTTTTAACCCGAATATGAGTTGTAGATGAAGTTTGTTGATTGGCATTACCGTGAAAAGATGCAGGCAAACTTTGACAAGTCAACGCCGGAGTGGCGTAAGAGTCTGAAAATTCAAAGTATTCAAACAACTTTCACGAGCAGGAAACATTTCTTGCCACATGGGAGGTTGAGTCGATGGATAAAATTTGAATCGAAAAGCTGTTGAAGATGCGAAAGAGAAGTATCAGATCAAGTAAGCCTACTTTTGAAATTAAATCTTTACTCCAAAGTTCCCAGCTTCTTGGGTGCATCGATGAAAGTGTTGTCTGGATTTATGAAAAGGGCTTGGAGGGAAAGTTGCAATCAGCACGTTGGACTGGAGGAAAGTAATTCGTTTTGTCGAAAATCGCTAACTGGCTAAATTCACTGACTCCTAACTTTGCAGAGAAATGAGCAAGAATTAAAGGTATTTGTAGATACATCCTTCAATGAAATTTCAGGAGGAATGAGTAGGAAAATTAGATATATAGGAGCATACATGGTGGTGCTCATTAAATTTTGGTCGCGGAAGCCACTAGCATAGGGAAATATTGGAATCAGGATATCACTGATGATGGCCAGTTGAGTGAGACCGAGGGGTCCAAGTGGATAGTTAATTTAGCTAGATAGAAGTCCTCGGGTATCATGGGACTACAAATGATTAGATTGCCATCTTAATAGGTTCAGGAGCAAATTCTGGTTGGACAAGGGACCCAACAGTTTAAATGTCCAGTTTACTATTCTCGACATTTTCAAAAGGAGCGTTTTTATCACCTCTAGAGGAGATGTGTTAAATGCCGGCGTACTTAGTTTGTACCAGTTTTTCTGGCCACTGACATCTGAACCTCTTTTGTTTCTTTCGTAAGCCATGGTGGCGTACTTTCAATTGTGTTGCATTAGCATATCATGAGATAGAACTTGACAATACGATTTGATTTATGCCCTCAGCACCCACCCCATCGAGGTCGCTTACAAAAGTTCTATGCGTGAATTTGTCAAATTATGATATAAAGATTTAGATCACTCCGTCATTACTGGTTGCAACAAATACTTCATCTAGTATCATCTCACTGGCCTATTTCATATTTTTGTCTACTACGTGCATGGCTAATACATAGCAAATCAAGCACTGTAGATTTAATAACGACTTAAATCACATAGTTGACAACTATGAGATTTGGTCAACTTGAGTGTTTTTGAAATGAAAGGTTTGGTTAAAAATACATTATTTATCCTAATTTAAATGAGTTTGCTTCTGAATACTTCAAAAAATAACGCAAAAACTTCTTATTTAATATCTATAATATGTCATCTGATCAAAACTATTTTTCTTCGGACAGTGATGTAAAAATATTATATTTTTTTTACTTTTGAAAAGATGAGCCGAAAAAACAACAATGATAAATTCAAATGACTTGGAGATAAAATATAGTACTTATGAATGACAAATCAAGTTCAGTGAGAAAATTTTGAAACATGTTATTTAAAAGTAGATGATTCAAATTATCAATTGCAACATTTCAGATAGTTTGTATGCGATGAATAATATAACACAGAATTTGATCTTTAAATGAAACAGAGATTAGCGTATTGGCAATAATTTACTGCAAATCCATTAGTTTTCACTACTTATTAATATAATATTTTTAAAGATACTGAAGATGATATTGTTTTAAGCTTGACATTTTGCATGCTGCAAGGAAAGCTATTATCAATCTACTAGTGCAGATGGCAAAGTTATAATGTGAATACTTGAGAACAATATCTATGTATAATTGTACGTATATGGAATTAATGTCAATATGATAAATAGTTAAGGTTCCTATTATGTAACTTTAAAGTAGTTGTGTTATTAAACTGAAACAGCAGCATAGTTTAGTAGTTTATTAAGCATAGTTTAGTGGATTATTCTACATTTAGTATAAGATTATTCAAAAATATTTGTTCATCTGCAAATAGTTAAGTTGCATCATGTTAATTTTTCATAGTTTGATCTGAAGAATTTTGAAAATCTAAAGCTCATGACATTGAGTTAAAATTTATTTTTGTCTATTGTTATTGCATGTAGCAAATTTGATAATCCAAAAATGTCCAGCCAAAAAAATCACAATGATGTTTGTCTTCAATTTCTGAAATGTTTCTTCAGGTGTTAAATCTGGATAGAAATAATTAGAACTACAATCTTGTAAGCCTTGTTATAACATTTACTTATGGAAAAAAAACCATCATGTTATTGCATTTGATGATTTTCAAAGGTTTTACAAATCATCTAGTATTGTCAAAGTATGATAATCAGGATATCCAACTTCTTACACTTCGCGTATACTTTTTATAGGTCATTATTTAAACCTACATATTACATTTCATCATAAAATTTGAACTTTCTTTTCATTGACAATCGCATAATTGACAATTATAAATCCAAATGAAAGTAACGTATTTCTAGCCCAATAGTAGCTGCAAAACTGTAACGAATTGAAAACATTACAAAAATATGGTGTATTATCTCTAAATTCAATTTCACCTCTAATGTGAAATTTACTTTCTTTTTTAGATGTGTTGTACATTGATCTGCAAAGTTCAATCAAAATATCTCTCCTAAGCTATTTTCAAATGATGTACAATGTTGTAATGAATTTCATCTTATACGATTCCCCTTATTCTCACTTGTTCACTATGTGAAGTGACTGTCTTCCATATCAACCATTCCACAAGACACTTAATCGTGTTCGATCTCTATCTGGCTTGTGAAATAATTAAGCATGGAAATTGTGATGAATGTTTAAACTCTTGCCAAATATCTTTCAACCCGGCATAACGTACTACAGTGAAAGTATCAAATGAGATTAGGCTTCAAACAACAATTTAGAAATCAGATCCAAAAAATCACAATGTACAATTAAAAACCCTAACGAATGAACCATTCCATATAGTGTGAAATCCCGTTTGATCTTTGTGTGGCATTTAGAGTAATCAAACATTCAGATTACGGAAAATGCCTTAGTTCTTGCCACACATCCTTCACTTCATATAATGCACCATTCTAGGACATGAACAAATTTAAATTCCTAAAATAACGAAGATAAACCTATCTACTTGGATAACTTACAGTGGCTTCAGATTAAGAATGCAATTATCATTAGCTTGAAAACTCATAATCTTGCTAAGGCATATCATTGCCAAATGTGCCCAGCAGTGCATGAATAAGTGATGTCAAGTTAAAGTGCCAACTAACTACTCTTTCAATAATTACATGATGCTGTGAATGATCAGTGCAATCAGCTCTCCGTTGATACCAAACGAGGATGGGCTTCGCTAAACCTTATTGCAAATCACAGCTGCCTGTGCCGTTCCAACTTCGTGCCGGCTAGATGACGACATATATTAGTTTATATATCAGAGTATGATGCATGCAACTTGTCAAATTCTTTCAACAAGTTGGTCTAAAGCTTTCAGTGGGAATTGAATTGTGCGAGATTACATCAAACATGATACGCCTGATGAAGCATCTTCATGGGATCAAAAGTGGATTGCCTACCTCAAATATGGTACAGACTATAAGATCGAAGAGTTAAATAAGAGACTATGTCATAAGAAACATTTAATTGTACAAGATTCTAAGCTCGGCAATGTTGCCGATCTAGTGCCTTAAAAAGCCTACCTTTAAAAGACCTACAGTAATCTACGATAAGATCAAGTGTCGAGACCTTTGACACTTCATTTGAATTGAATTGACAAGGTGAGATGTCCCGTCTGAAAATCTATCGATTCTGCCCCTAGCTTCTCTTACCAAACACATAAACGCTTGCAGCAAACTCCATAAAGCCTCCTTCCGCCAATCTCTCTAAATACTTCGTGTGTTGGATTGCGAGCAATGTCCTTGCTTTTCACGTCAAAATTCACAGATAATTTAAAACTCTTCAAACAGCAAGATCGAACTTCTTAACGAGGACTTGCCGTGCTTAGGGTCATCGATGACGACCTTATAATCACATCTCCGAATAATCCTGTTTCAATATGATCTTGTGTACAGTAACTCCTTTGTGATTCTTATATTTGAACTCCTGCACACCCAGTAACAGAAAATAAAGGTTGCATATTAAATATATTAAATATTTGCAAAGGTTGAAAAAACTATACCGATATCAACTGGACACGGACAGAGATAAGATTGTAAAACTTGCTGTCACTAACAGCACAATATTTCGCACACGACACAAACCTACTCACCATTTGAGAAGGAGTAACTTTATGGACAATGAAGCCCATGTAATCATTCCTGTAGGCAGTTCGAAATTGGACATTAGGAGATCAGTAAGGAAAATCACAGTGCACTTCAATTCCTGACCTTTAATTCTAATTTGATGTAATTCTATTTCTTAAATCTGTTGCAGCGATTAGCATGTCTTCCATATGTATGAACAGCATTACCTGATAATGCTCCTATTGACTCTCTTGGATTAACCATCGCTTGCTACCACTTCCCTTCACCATGAAGGGCTCTGAGCAGCCACACTAACATCTAACTCTAGATGATATTCCCTATAATGTATTGAGACCAACTCGACATTCAGTTGGAGTGCTAACTTCACACACTTATCAGCAATCCAGGACTCAGCGTGTGATCAGTGGACGAGGAAATTATCACCGGCAAGGTGCGTACTCTAATATGTACTCTAGTAACAGATACAAAAGCTCATGGCTAAAACTTGAACCTGAGGTCCTAACTCTAAACAGAGGTGGCTGATAGCGACCAAACCGTACTTGAGGATTAGAGTAATATAGCAGTTACCTATGGTAAAAAGTTAGCAACTACTTTTTAGTCTTTACAATTACTATTATACTGATGAATACAGAAATGAACTGACTGATTAACAATTAACAATTACATGTCTCTATTACTGTATGCAGTTTCATTATTGATCGCCAATAGTGAAACACAGAATTACAATCAAAACAAGACACAGTAGTCTTCCTCTCTTCAAATTCTTACAAACCAATCCCACAGTTTAAGGATCCATCAAACCGAGTGGCTTCTTCACTGGCCTTTACTGACCTGAACCATACGGTGTTGTTGGTAGTATGCGCTGGATGAGTTCCAAAGCCACCCACTCCATTGCCAACATAGACGACCCCTTTATCCACCAAGTGTTGTCCGACATGATCATGACCGTGCATGTATACATGCTGCCAAAACAGACCAAGAAACACTCCACTCAAAATATAAAATGATGGGACAACCAATGGATACTTTTCACGCTTCACGTATTGCTTGCATTACATACGAAAATATTTTTGCTAGCAGAACAATTTGTTCGACAGATGGACGCATGTAACGAGGTAGGCGTACGGGCAAGGTGAACAAAACTGACATTGGAAAAACCTCAACTGCAAATTGGCGTAACTTGCAAGAACGAAAACTCACCACTCCATATTTCACGAAGAGTGGAGATAGCAAATCGTGTAGTCTGTCCTCCACGGGGAAACGGCTACGATCTGCAACGCTCTGCAAGGGACGGTGTCCCACCACAATGCGCCTTCTCAAGCCCATACTTTGTCAGCATAAAAGCCCCGAGCTAAATGCTACAGGTTCTCGCCAAGAAACACACTTAATCCACGAGAGTCTTGATTGTCAAAAAGCCAGAACATCGCTCAATCTCAATGACCACCAGAAGAGAATAATCATAGTCTAAACTTACCAATCAGCTTTGCTGTTCGCCAGAACTTCAGTGAGCCATTCCAATTGTCTTTGTCCAGCCTGATGGAAAAACATTTAAACTAATCAGAGCCTGGGGTCCCTCGTCGCAATAAGTCAACTGAGAAATGGTACAAGCTTTTTCAGCGTACCTTACACCCAGATTGAGGGTTTAATTCCTGTGATATCTACTATGCGCAAGAGATACCTAAACAAAGAAGACCCAAGAATCAGGGAATTCATCAAAGTGATTAAATGTGTCGACTGAGAATGGATTATTCACCTCTGCGCCAGCGACAGTCATATTGTAATCCTTTTCAAAACGTCTAGTTTCGCTTTCATTCACCAAAACACCCTGCAATGAACATAACGACGTTATCACAACATATGGCACAACCAGAAAGTCTGCACCGAGCCAAGACCCAACGAGGTTTTGTGCTTCGTGTGTAGTGAATCTACAGGGGACGGTATTTTAAACAAACAACAAATTCTACATCAAACCTAAGAGAATTTTGATTACAAATCGGTTCAGGTTAGCACTCGGCATACTCTAGCCATGAACATGTTCCTCGGGAGAGTCGCACTTCCTTCAATCGACTACTATACTTCCCGTCTACGGTATCAAATACATTGATTTCTTGGAATTACCTCCAGGCCAATACTGTCCGTGATGATGAGGTCCAGAGTATGGATGCCAGTCAAAGGTATGGTCTTGACATAATAGGGTCCTGGCAGCTGCCAGCGGTTTGATACATTGGAGTAGGCAATCAGTGCTGCGACACTGCCCCTGTGGTCATGATCTCCAAGAGCCACATACCTGGAAGCGCCAATTCAAATGTCAACCAAGTACACGGGTAGTAATTAAACCGCGAAAAAAAACCACCACTAACTCAGTCACGATCACAGTAAGAAGCCAAGGTGAATATGTATGATGCATACCAGGGAATTTGGAGAGACTTGTCTGCATATATGTCCTGCAGACGGTGAATAAACTTAACTGTAAGCGTCAACGCATGAAAGCAGACTGCATCTGAATAGGGCGAATGACTCGAAGAGAAAAGCGTCGTTGGAAGTTTCAGCGACAGTTTTGAGGCATTCCGTGATGTTCAACACAAACAGAGATTTACTGGATTCTGTTCCTTCCTCCATGAGTGCACGCAAATAAATGAGTCTGACTCACATGCTTCCCTTCTTAGAGAAGGTCGATCAGGAGGATGAAAGTAGGTGAATTGGATAGTTATGGAGAATCTGGTCGAAATTCGGCATGAGACAAATTCTTTTGATACGACAGAGTGAGGTTCATCCAACCTCAAAGTTGTTTTTAATTTGGGGATCGTCCAGCCCTTTGATACCACGAGGGTAGAAATTGTCTCCAACAGTCACAACGAATTGTGCATCGTGCCTTTCAGCAGCGTCGGCCATCTGCAACATCACCGCCCAGCTGCATCAATGATCGGCATGTCCTACAGCTAGAAAATTCTCAGTCATCCAGCACATCTCTGGTGTACAAATTTTGACTGCAACAAATCCCGTCACACTTGTTCTCGAAAAACGAAACCTTTTTGGCGCGAGATTTTTCAAACACTTTGGCAGCAATGCAACAGCCGGAAGACCTAATTCCAGACCCCAAAAAAACTCATCTTCGACATCTAATTGCACCAAAGAATCTCACCTGATTCCCCACTGCTCTCTGCTCCAGTGATCCCGTTCCATAATCACCGAGGCTTAGGAAGTAAAGAGGCTTGTACGCAGGTGCGGTGGAGGCCATAGGCCACAAAAAGCATAGTATTATGATAACAAAGAGCGGCAGCAGAAGGCACGCGTGCGTCCGATGCTGCTGAAACTGCACCTTCAATGTCAGCTGGCGCTGGAGCCGACGCAAGCGCGCCACGGGTCCCATCGATCAATCAAACCAATATATCTACTCAGCATTCTACGCTTATAATTCTCATTCAGCAATCATTCACCACCGATCCATCAGCATCCGATAATTTGTCAATATCCCTGCGATCAATTCGCTCCGTTTTCACCAGTCCGACGATCTTTTCGGCGCTCATGGAAATCATGAGCTCCAACTCTGACGATTCACCGGACACGCGGCTAAGCTCATGTGCAGAAGAAACCCAGAGTCCGGCTGCGCGAGATTTCTCTTCGTAAACTTTCTCTCCACGTCTTCCAATTGCGCCGCGCGGATCGCTCGGAGGCTTCCTCTCGTCCGATTCCTGCTCCCTCCTCTCGATCCTCGTTCGGAAATCTTCCGGCGCAAGAAGGCCGCTCGACCGGGTCCTACGGTACGTTCAAAGTAGAGTCAGAAAGAGCGTCGTACGCCTTGACATTTGGAGGACCAGGGCTACGAACGGTAGGCTGCGTCGGCCAGTCCGTTATAGTCGCGGTACAGTCTTGAAACCGGAACCATGGTCGGCCTTGTGGTGGATTTTACGACCAGTCAGCGCAAGTTTCTTCGGCCTGGATCAATGTGCGCGGTTGAACTACGTGGAGTTAGTGACTGTGTAGTTCATCCTCCATATAGCAACACAGTAGACTTCGAGTGAGTGTTGTATAATCAGAACAATAGAGTTTTGGTACGTGGTCTTGGTGATAACGTAGAGACGTGCATTATAATCATCATGCTTAATTTTCGTATTTTTATTTTATGTAATGAATATGAAATTAATATGTATATATTCATTATGTATATTAATAAGAAGCCGCATTTTCACCTCCACGGGCAGGAAGCACACCAGCGTGCGTTAGCGCGTTCTCCACCCTTTCCACTTGTCAAAGTGGATAGCATGGAGACATGCATTACAATCTTCGCAATTAAATTTCTGATAAATAGTCAAAGTGGATAACAAAAAGTGTGGAAACATCTCATCATACCATATGAACCAATACTCTTCAGAAGTGGCTAGCACCCAATAGTATTACATTAGTAATATATATTGCAACCCCCTACTCCCATATGGATATCAAAACTATCTACAAATATTAGTATCATCTAACGTTGTATCAATCACCGCGATTAGTATTACTTTTTTTTCATATGTTTGATTTAAAACTGCCTAAGTTATCATTCAATAAACTCCTAAAATAACAAACAAATATCGTGTTTAATTGAGTATTATAGAAGGGAGATGGTTTTTGGCATTCCTGCATTGATCCATGTCTATAATACTCGTAAAATGCCTGCCACTACAAGTTGTACTTCTGTGAGATACGTCATATTCGCCAGGGCGGATTGTAAAAGCTGACTAAATAATTACTATTCTTACATAGATACTATAAATTTTTTACCAAGTTTCTTCGTTTTTAGAATTGCATTATATCTTCTTATGATTGAATAAATTGAAAATGAAAATAAAATTTCAAATTTTATTGATGATTTTGACACAAGATGTCAGATAAATCTCACAACTGAGAAAAAATAATTAATAAAATTAAGGAGCATAGCTAAAATTCTTACAGTATTATGATCAAATAATCAGTATTGGCATTTTATCTAATTTGGTATACAAAGAAATATTAATGATCAATCCTTATAAAGAAAACCCATATAGAAAATATCCAAACAAACAAAAAACATAAGTGTGTTATAATTATAATTACTCAAATAATATTTCTATATATATACATTATGAAAATAATTAAACTTAGATTTAGATGTAAGAAAAAAGTGGTATAATTTTTGGATTATTTGAATTATTTAATGAATGATTATATACAAAAAACACAACATATGTCAATTATTTTCTAATCCGATTTTAAGATAGTATCTTGAAGTCAAGTGCTTTGTTTTACATTTATAAAAAATTCTTGAATTGATAATTATACCGTGTTGCAATCCTAAAAACAATAAGAAATTATCTCTCTCTATTGATAAAAATATTTTTAATTTTATAAATGAATACGAAATTTTTTTGGAAAAATATTTAGAATATTTACATAACCTTTAATCAAACTATATTTAAATCATATTTTCATTATTTTCAAATCAAAAAAATAAACATATTAGGAAAACGATATTTGATAAATTAAAACATTTTGAAAAAAAATTGGAAAAAAAATTACACATATGATCAAAAATCTTAAAAACCTTTCAAATAGAAAAATATGTTCAAAAACTCAGTAAAAATCATGAAACTGAATGGATTTTAAAACAATTCATAAAATAGGTCATCAATTGTCAATGTTACAATTGTTTTCTCGTATTATAGCTTTGAAAAAATCCGGAAGTTTTTCTAAAAATATTAATAACAAATATGAATATTTGAATATACATGATGATTTCATACATATTTTTTAGAATCTAAAAATTACTTGCGTGTGTATGATCTACAATTGTGATTCAAATTTAGAATAATAAATTATTTTTATAGACAGAGTAAAACAATATATAGTTTGTGTTAGCAAGGCTATGTTTGCAAAGCGTGTATAGTATTTAAACTTCAATTCTATCCACACGAAATTTTGATGAGTTCTCTTATATAATGTAAGACAGTGGAAGTAACTCGCAACTAGTATACTAACCGGGAGATCAAGATATGATTATACTAACGAAAAGCTTTCTTTATACTCATGATTCAAATCTGTGTATTTAATAACCAATATGAGTAGTCTCATATTAATCATACAAGAAAAGTAGCATATGATTTTTTGACTAACTAGAATTAACTAAAATTCATTAAAATTAAATTAATGAAATAAAATATTTTGAAAACTAACATAATTATTAATACGTCTCACTTTTAATTGGGGTCAAAAATTGGAAAAATTATGAAATACTAACAATAAATTTTTAAATGAATTTTGTTTCAAAACCTAAAAAATTTGAAATAATAAATATAATCACCTTTTTATTTAAAAATTAAATATTTTATCAAATAATATTTGATAAATTTAATTTTGCTATTCATTAAATTTAATTTTGCGAAAATAACCCAATTTTTATTATCAGAATAATTATTGATAATACTTGTTTCAATCTCATTTTGATTAAAGAATTAATCACTAAAATAAAATTATTTTTATTACTTTTTCAATCGATAACTATTTAGTTTTCAAATTGAATCAAAATATTTATTTTTGCAAATCAAATTTATATTTAATACATTCACATACTACTATAAACACATAACTATCTAAAAAAATGATTTTATCCAAATCATGTTCATAATCAATAGAAATCTACAATTAAAGTAATTTGTCAACGTTAATTAGATCACTAAGCAAAAGTGTCATGAATTTGCTAGACAACTAGTACTGTAAATGTCAACTCGTGAGATTGTTCCATTAGAATCTTCATTAGAATCTGCGAGCTTTCCCTTACTCCAGTTGATCCACTCCACGTTGATGACTCTTTCCAGCCGGATCGTTTAGTCAAATCTGATGTTGTATTTGCTATTTATTCGTGAGTGCTTGTTGCATGTCACTACAAAGGATTGATTGATAAAGCATGTAAAAAATTTGGTTAGTCTCTGCAGACCTATTTGATCATCTTATAACAAGAAGTCATGTCCACCATCGATTCACTGCAATTCAAAGTTCCAAGAACTAGCAAATGAAGTAGTATGGATTTTCTAAAAAAATTCAAAAAGTACAACTACTTCGCGCTTGATGTGGAGGATTAACAGCAGTAGAGCAGCAACCATAACATCCTTTCTTGGTTCTCAACTGTTTTAATCGACAAAGTTACATTGCCTTCCGCGCTAACGCAATGTAATTTCACGTAGATCGTTCGAAGCTGTTTTAGGAATAATCAACAAAGTTCTATATTGGACTTCAAAACTTTACCCATACCCAACCCACAATTGTTCGTGGGTCAACTGCACCCAACCACTATCCACCCATGACATCTTTTTTCATACTCACACATTAACCATACATGTCACCTTGTCCATACTCAACTCATATCCATCAGTTCAGATTCTTGCATTTTCAGCTATTAGCGTGACGCAATCCAAAAGTTCATGGGATCTTTACAAAACCGGGGGTTAAATATCGTCGAGATAATCTGCGTGCCAAGTTGTGGTCATATTTGAACAAGGATAGTACTTCGAGTGGACGGGTTGGATCAAGTACCACAACATTTATTGTAAAGAGAACGCATGCCATTTTCAGACAACTTAGCTGAGAAAGTGGATCCTTGGCTCATGTTATTAGTTTTTTGTGCACTAGTGCTACTGCATATGCTGTTGTCGTGGATCAACAGGGAGTTTTCATTCCGAACGAAACATTTGTCTTTCAGATTCGTAGAAGTTCAATCAAAATGAACCCTGTCGGGATTTTTGCTCGGGAGCAATGAGCTACATGATTTTCATATTTCGCACCTTCAAAAACCAGCGTGGCTTTGGCTTGAGATGACAGTGAGAAAGTGGATCTTCTCCACGTTCATCCTCTCCTTCACATTTTCATAGCAGGGAATTTTCAGCTTGAACAATGAAGAGTGGTCCTGCCGCTTGGAAGGATAGTGAGTGCATGAGCGAATGATTAGGGGTGTACGCAACTGTTATACTTGGAAGATTGCTTTCAATCGCCTTGGAAGATTGGCTTTTGTTTACTGCCAGCTAGTTGCATTGGGTACCACGGCTACCGCCATAACGTGCTTCTCAAGGTGAGATCACCATCAACAAGTTTTTGATTTTCTTTTGCAAATCTACACAATGGATAAGTGGAATGTTATTCCTCTCGCTTTCATATGTATGCTGGTATCTTGAATCATTGTCGAGAGAAAAATGAAGGAGGAGAAAATTGTTTTTGCAATTATCTATTCGTTCAAGGTATTGTTGAAGCAGTTGTAAAAGAATTAGGAATGGTATTTCACATTCGGGTTTTAAAATAGATTTGGCGTCAGAAAAACACTGAGGGTTTGTAGATATAATTCTCTTGGAAACGTATTAAGAGCAGAATTTTGTGAGAAGATTCCAAATTCTTCCAACGACATTCAAATTTATCGTAGGATTAGTAGGTCCTGATATGAAGAAGTATGCATGAGGTGGGGGAATCAAAGTTTGAGACAGAATAGCTGTTGATTCAAATCGATTGGGAACATGAAATTATCTCACAATGTGTGGTGATTTGTACGACATCAGTGAAGGGCTTGCTTCTATTATTGTAAGAAAAATCTGTGCAATACTTGGACGAATAAGAATTCCTTTGTTTGTGCATAAGTGGACCGCAAGTAGTATTAAAGAGGTTGCCAGTCGCTTTGAAAAAATTCATGGGATTCCAAATATTACGGGGACTATAGATTGCAGTCATATAGCAATAATTGCTCCACCTCAAGACAAGGAAGTATTTTACAACAGGAAAGTATTCCATTCATGACTCTTGTAGAGGGGGGTTGTTGATCTGGAGTGTGTTTTTTGGGATTTTGATTTCGGTTGGGCAGGATCTCAACATGATTATATTGTCTTCAAAAATTCTGCATTTGAGAGACGATTGATGGAAGGCAGTTATTTTTCTCACAAATTAATTGGAGATGCACTTATCTTGTGAGATCATACCTGTATGTTCCTTACAAGGAAACCAAGGAGGGACTAGAACGGTGAAACGCTCATTGGAATTTTGTGCAGTCGTCTACATGAATGTGTGTGGAACCGGCGTTTGGTTTACCAAAAGTTCAATGGTGAATTCTTCTCCAAAGGATCGAGATGCCATTACAACACACTGCAAATATTGTCGTCGCGTGCATTTTATTACACAATTTGTGTATAATGCACAAAGATTGGGTCGATATTAATCTGCATTTTGAAGTAGAGGAGTGTCTAAAACAAGATCGGGTTGGTTGGTATGCACAATTGACAAGTGAGACAATTCAAAGAATTGCAGATTATGGAAGTCAACAACTACATATTGTTAGTGATGGTAACCGAAATGCATTTTGAATACAGAATGGTGAGGAGAAGATTGAGTATTTTTTCAATGTCAATATGAGAGAGGAGCCAAATATGCATTTGTTAAGAGAAGGTATAAATATGCATGACGTATTATCTAAAGTTTTGTTTACAGAGCATGTCATGTGAAGCATATGAGAACATGATATTTATTGGGATTCAGACGATAATGTTAGCTAGGTGAATACCATGTATCACAATTTGTCCAAGTTTTTCTGGCTGAGGACAATATTCATTGTCGCTTCTGAATTAGGTTTTTGTTCTTTGTGAGCTTTTACCTGTTGAGTTTATACACTGATCCGTAGGCCATCGCCTGTTTGACTAAGCTTCATCTGCTTAAAATATGTTCTACTATTATGATGGTACGTTAGATGCAAACACTGCAAGTGAATGGGATGCACAGAATCAAATACGTATGATCTGATTAGATCGTCTTAGGCATCAAGAGTGAGTGCATGCTTTACATTCTTACTGAAAGTTGTTTTGAAATATGGGCTGACCGGCACTGTAGAAGACTTGCATAATGAATGAACTGAGAACAAATCAAATACCGAGAAGTGAAATTTGTGTTCGCTTATTAGTACGTTAAGACAATTAAGGACGGACCGCGGAGTGCAATATAAATTTTGGAAACTGTGCGGAAGCATGGAATGAAAAACGGTTTTAAATTCAACTTCATGAAAAGACCCCCACCATTGTGACAATGAACTTTCAAGTTTAGTGTTTTATGTATTGAGTATTCTCTAAACTTCATGTTACATTTGCACCTTCTATTCACATAAAAAATCGTAAAACCTACAACAATTAAAAGCACAAGGTGAATATATAAAGTCAAACAGTGTTCATATAAGCTCGCAAACTATGGCAGAAAGGCCAAAAACAAGAACAAGGTAAGAATAAACCGTGAACAACATTTCTCAGGTGGATAGGAAAACATAAACCAAGACAAACATTAGCGACATTACATGACCTAAATGAAAGGAGCATCAGCATCTGATTTTCTTATGAGAAGACGCAAGGCTATTTCCTTCACAACTTTCTCCAGAAGAGCATCCCTCGATACCTCCTTCGTGCTTGCACCTCTAAGAGAGACCTAATTTAGAGTGGGTCTTTCTAGCAAACTTTTTAAAAATACAAATACATGGTTGCATTCTGAGACATATGGACTGGTAGGACATCAGAAGGCTTTTGTTGTTTTGTTAGTAGTAATTGACATGTATAGAGAATGTTGAATTCCGACATTTGTGACTACATTTATGCTACCACTGAAGTGACAGCCTATATCCAAGGTTATGACCAACTACAATGGGCAGGGGTGTTCCGTCATTCGTCAATAAATATGGAGTCATATGACTTCGTAGCTTTTTTTAATCACACTCAACAATTTATTTCAATTAAAACTCCACAAAACACTAGCTTTCACTTAGTACATAAGACTATTGGACTCCTTCACCAATATATATATATATATATATATATATATATATGAGAAAACAAATTCACTACCTGAGAAAATAATATATCAATTGCCAAAAGAGCTATTTTTCCCTTGAACTGCGCCGATAAGTTGAGACATCAAAGATGGCATGTTCCAATAATCTAATCGAGATCCATTCTTCTCTATCTTGTTCCCTATGTCTGCAATTGCATCAACTAAATTTTCCAAGATAAAGAACATACTCTCTTGATCTTGTTTCACAATCTTTTTATCCTTCGGTCGAGGTTTCAAAGGTGGTCCTACGACACCACTTGTTACTTTCGAACTGGAGTACTCCACATTTTTTGGATTGTCAGTCCTCTCGGAAGACTTGTCCAGAAACGAATCGTCTACAATTGGACACGGATTGTCACTACCGGATGCATTTGCATGAATAGCCTTCTTCACACGGATAAAATTTTCAGAATGCAGGTTGCGCTCATCATAGAACTTACATGTTATTCTCCAATCATTACCGCTTACAATATTGTGCAACTTGTCTTTCTTGTACTTGCTGAACTCAGCTAAATACTTCTTCTTATAAACTTCTTCAGTCTTGGTGAAATTACGACAACTGACCATTTTTTTTTTGGTGCAGTTTGATCCAAGTATTCACTTCTGACCATCAGACCAAATAAAATAGTCCGACCATCCGACCAACTTAGTTCAATAAACCAAGATCTTGTAAACAAATCACAAAAGCTACAGATTCTCTTTGTGAAAACTAAATATAGTTAATCATATTGGAATAATTTGAGAAATTTTTTTGAAAACTACGTATAATGAAGAATTTGTAGATAAACTATAACTCGCTCTAGAAAGACAAACCATCAAAATTTGTTTGTCTTCAACTTCATCACATCACATATATTGTTAAACTCTATTGTTGCATAAAGTAAAGATAAAAGTTTAAAGTTCTATGTCGCCAATCAGCACTCACATACTCGTCCACAACATCGATACCTAAGTTTTTCCTCATCCAGATTTACGAAGTCACTTGGTAACTACGGGAGGTTAAACTTTCCGGAAATCTGATATGCAATAAACCTTTTGAATGAATTTCACTAGAACTCATGTCTATATATATATCTGCTATATAGACATGTTATGTTCATATCTGCTATGCTTCTATGCAAGTATCGTTACGAGGAATAACACAGATTATGAGCTCAATTTTGTGGAGTAAAAAAAATGGACTACAAAATTTCAAAAGTCGATTCATGTATGATGTGTATTACTTCATTATCCATTTGTAGAGCTCTAAGCAAAAGTCTATGGGAGAAAACTCATCCGATTATGTGACTAAATGACTGAAATAATAACCGCTAAATTTTTGAAATAAATATGGCTGTTGCTAGTTGCATTAACTTTCTTATATGAGAAGTTCACAAATCGAGAGAATGGTGAAAGCTATACAAATGCACTGTATATCATTATCTAATCAAACACTAAGAATCTAGATCAGAGGTAGAACACCTCTACATAAGACCTAATTCAATTATACCAAGCCCATCAAACTACATAAATTTCTAAATTGTTTAAGAAATAACTTATCATTTGCATTTGCAAGACTGCAGAGTGGGCATTATCTTGAGAAAGGAATGTCTGAAATTACCTTGCTTGCTAAAGGCTGCTTCAAACTTTGACTTCATCTCTTGTTTCAGTGAAATCAAACATCTCGTCTGTTCGTCAAACCATGGAACCTTGCTGTTAAGATTGTCATCGTCATCCTTGTCCAAAACCACCACCTACTTCGCATTCTTCTTACTGCCTCTCATCGTTTTGGGAGGATTTTGCTTCTTTACTCTTTGTGAATCTTCAGTACTTTTGTATCGCTTCTCCAAAGTCTCAGCCAGTGCTTGCTCCTCCAATTGATTGTCTTCCTCTGAAACATATTCACTGTTCTGAACTTCCATGTCACGTTCGGTTGATTTTTGTACATTCTCGTAGTGTGGCTCATGAAATGAAGATTCTGTGGGGAAAGTAAGATTTGATGTAACTCTTGGTTCCAAAGCAAGACTACACCTAACTGATGGCAATGGCTGACTCCACAAGAGATTGAACGCTGCATTCTCACTCCTTGCCACTTGACAAGGTTGCTGTGAAGAGTGCTCATACAATAAGCTTCAAAATTGGACTTCAGAGTCTACATTTTTGGGCTGGAAATCAAGCAATATGTCTATTTCAGCCAGACTGCTTGATCTATCCATCCGATCATTTTGAGGCATTGATCTCCAAGACAAAAAATTATCCATGATGTCTTCCTCAAAACAATAATCTGAGTGCTCAATGCTCAACGACTCCTTTTCGATAGTACTTTATCTTCTACTCACAGAAGTACTTCTTCATTTTTCAACACTGTTGAAACATTTATGACAAATTTTTTCCACCTACATCAATTCTTTCAACAAAAAATTTCCCTTCTTCTACCTACGCCAAGAGTACTCCCGCCCATATGCTTGAGCAAAATAGCATACCATATTACAATACTCTCATCCACGTCGCAGAAAAAAACAACAAAAATTTAATGACAGTGTCATGATCATGGGTCCTAAATTGCTAAAATATCTCGAGAGGTGCTCTTGAAATATGGGTCTTGGATTGCATTTATTACACTCCACGTAGATGCCGACTCAGCGCTAAGTCATCGAGCATTTAAAACAAGACTTCCTTTTAGCACTTAGTCCTCCGATGTTTTGTAAAGCGAGAGAGTACCAATTCTGAAGATCATATAGTTCTCTTTCCTGCAGACGCGTGATTTCAAGAACAGTTGTTGATTCCCGCTTTTGTAAAGACCCCCCTCAGTAAAATCATTCAACTTGGTCGTTTTGAAGATGGCTCAATCTTACCCATCCATTACCCACCCATGCGTACTAGCTCACATACATTTACCCATGAGCATGGGTGAATATTGGGTACCCATTGCAGGAATCTGATAGACAATCAACATGGCGGTATACTCATCAAGCGAGATCTCTTGGTGAACTTTTTTGAGCAATCCACTAAAAGTGAGGTGCTTGAATAAAAGTGGTAGCGTAAAAGTATATTGATTTGAAATTTTTGGCATGCACGATATATGTGCATGTGTACTCAACAAAACGGGACAAGTTAGATGCAAAGGCCCAAAAAAGTATTTTAGTTGGCTATGAATCTAATTATTTTGGTTATAAATTTTGAAATGAAAAAATTCAAAAAATAATTAGGTCCAAAGATGCTACCTTCAACAAAATTGAGTCATATAAAAAGATGTACATATCCAATGAAGAGAGAGAAGAAGGTATAATCACAAAAATACTGATATTTTTTAATCCGATGAATCATGAAGTCACGAGCCATGTGACTTGTATGAAGTCTTTGCTAGATTAATAAGATAACGAAATGCTAGAAATTTGAGTTAGTACTTTCATGTCGTTCATCAAACACCCATTATAAGAAAGTTGTTTGATAGTGGTTGGGAGTGCAGAAATCGCACGTACAAGGTGTTATATTGATATCATGTGCTTGTTCAATGCAAACAATGTCAAATTTGTTGAGATGCATATGATGATAGTTGATATCACGTGGTAGGGAGATGAGATGGGTAATTTATAATCTGTGCTGTATAGTAATTTAAACATTAATTGAGAGGGAGATAATTGATGAAGTGAAGACCTCTCCAGTGTGTATAAAAGGGTGAATCTTCTTGAAGTAAGATAAACAAGACACAAATACAAACGGCCCATTGCACTCCAACTATCAAAATAAGTTCATCCATCTCCAATGATGGATAAATTTCAACTCATAATACTAGCCACCGACCCATTCCTCGTTGCCTAGCATGTAACAAAGTGCAAATGCGCTTCACCCTCAATCGAGTGCAAAACGAATCTACGATGTCATTGGATTGTGGCTGAATGTGACAGGAGGATACAGGCACAGGTACAGGTACAGCGACCGCTCCAGGCTGAGTCGAAGCGAAAACCAAATCCCATACAGACAGTACCGGACGCGACGTACGAAAAAAGGGATGCCAACAAGGCGCTGACGGCGCTGTGGCAGGGGACAGGCAGAATTCATCGAAAGAGAGAGAGAGGGCCTGTACTGCTACGGTACTGCTGCTCCCACCGAGGTCCGATGTCAGAGGGCCCCAGAACAGAACAGAAGGTGGAATCTTCAGAGAATCATTCCAGAGGCGCGGCTGGCCGGCCAGTCAGGATTGCTTCACTCACGGGAGACGGGGTCGGGTCGGGTCGGCGAGCGGGACAGGGACAGGGATTGGCTGCGAGGTGATCCGATCTGGGGCCGAGCCCGCTCTCGTTCGTGAAAGGTCGTGGAAAACGCGAGCCGGGAGAAGACGACAAGGAGCCAAGAAGGGAGTTGGACAGGACAGGACAGCACGCTCCCGGCCCGTTGGCGCTGGCAGGCGGAGGAGGCAGGCAGACGAGGATTAAGGAAGGAAAGAAGGGAGAGAGGGAGGGAGGGGATGCACGAGAGCTACTTTCGAAGGGCCCGACGCTTTTCCGCCCCAGCCCATCGCTTGGCGAGCTCTGCTGTCCGAAATTCGTCGACGAAAGACGCGTGCCGCTGCGATCGCCCACGGTAATGTACGCGAGCTCTCGTTTGTCGGTCTTTGTATTTCTGCGCATGTTTCGTCGGGTCTGGTCGGGAGGGCGGGTTAATTGTGTCATCGAGTGCGGTCGAAGGAATCGAGATGAATTCTGTCTTCCGTGATCGGTGGTTTGGTCGTCTTACCTTTCCGAGGAAAAGCGGGTTTGATTTTGCCACTGGCATTGTCGGCGCAGGCCGTTTTGTAGAAGAGCAATGTTGGCCTCAGGTACCTCAAGTCGCTTTTGTTTTCTCCTCGGTTCCGCCGATTCGTTTTACTCGGAGATCTACGCTCGTTTCTTTCTTGTTACCGAATTCGCAGTATGTGAATGAAGCTTGAGTTCATCTCTCCGGAGCAACGAGCAGGTTGTTCTCATTAGAATCTGGATGAGATCTGCATCCTGAGTGTCTGCGGATGCGTCAGGCTCCTTTCGATCAGAATTAAAATTTTCATCCATCAGGATATTTATATTACTTCTGATTTGAGAGCTCCCTGCGGTTTTCAGTATAAAAAGTCGAGGACTGACATCATGGAATATTGTTGACATATTCATGAAGTTTTAGCTGACCCATCTCGTCCGCATTGCCATACTTAATTATTTGATTCTAATCGCTGAATATTTTCACGTATTCAGATCTCTGACTACAAAGAAAGCTCGCGATTGTGCAACTTTTGACTGCGTGAACTGACTTTGCCCTTGAAAACACTTCTTTCCGCTGCAATGGACAGGGAAGGTGCTTAGACTCATTCATCAACTTTGACTCACTTCAGTTTAATATCAGTCCACGATAACTGGGAAACGAACTTCGTTTAGATAGAGCGGAACGGGCATCTAGAAGCGTTAAGCGTCAGTCTCTAGTCATATGTGAATTTTTAGAATTTAGATTTTTAGAGCAGTCAGTCACTGGGTGCCATGTAAAGTTCACAACAGTTCGGATCATATTAGCACTTGTTCTTTTCTTCTTCATAGTTCATATGCCAACGTCTTTGAGGTCCTTGTGCGATCGATCTATCAGTTCGCATGTCGATGGCCATCAATTGTCGTCTTCTTGTCCACGTATAACGGCTGCGACATTGGAATTAGATAGGCTTATTTCTGGATAAAGCCTTAACTTCTGTGCCACCTGGTATATAGTACTCAACACTGCTTCAGCAGTATGGGCGGTTCCAGGAATCCAGCTTAGTTGCCGTTGAAAGTAACACCAGACCTACTGCACACTGACGTAGAATGGCAATTGAGGAGCTAAAAGCCTGTTTCTTGACGAATTTTTTTGTTTCGTTTTCATGTTGTTGCTCAAAAGACAGCTGTGCCTCGTGGGCTTATTTTGTTCAGTAAGTGGATCGTCATTGGGGTTTTCATGCTCCCCGCAGATCTTGCTGGAAAGCTGTCTCCGTTCCTTGGCTGGTCGTTAGGGACAAAAAAAAAAACTAAAAGTATGGTGGAGAATTCCCCGGTTCGGTGGCTAAATTGTAAATTGCTAAATTTTCTGGTGCTAAATTGTACGCAACGTCTCATTTTCGGCATGAGAGTTTTCTATCCAGCTCATAATCTGACCATATCGTGTTCACAGATCCTGCTTTCAATCTGATTTGTACGAACGTGTGAATTTACTCACACTTTTGAAGATAAATTTGTCCAGTTCATTTAAATATTCATTTCCCCGTATGCAGGCACAATCTTGCTTCAGTTGCTGGCCTGAACAATGGGGGCTGAGCTAACACCCTCCGGGAGTGAGGACAAAGTATCGGAACAACAGAGGCCCCTTTTGGAGAAGTCTGGATATCAAGGAGATACGAGCTCCGACACGATCGTAAATGTAGGGAACTATAAGGGGTCTCGAGTCTTCGGTTACAATTATAATAACCGACCCTGCAGGGACATCCCTTTCACTGTGGTCTTTCTGATATTTGTGGTCGCAAGTTTAGCTGTTGGTATCGTCGCGGCTGTCTACTCCAACCCAGATTATCAGTGGATTGAGAACACAAAATACCGTCGTGGATGTGCACTCCCGAATGTTACAGATACGGCGTCCTTTAGCTCTGCGAGTGAAGATCTATCAGCCCGTCATGACTCCCAGGTCCTTTGGAGATTAATTCATCCCTTACATCAAACAGCTTTAAGAGGAGAAGATCCGCTGGTAAAGCCTGCATTCTACGTCTTTGTAACAACCCTCGTGCTAGGCTTACCAGTGGCCTATTTCATCTTGTGGCTTCTGAGGACATATACGGAGGAGCTCGTGTACATTACGCTTCCGTTTATCGCGTTGATACCTCTGGGCATCAGTGTTGCAACCTTTGTTCTCTGCTTGCGCAATGAACAGTGCAAAGAACAGTTTAGTCTAACTTTTCAACTTCTCTGCTTGGCCGTCATCATTTTAATGTGTGCTGTATTTGTATGGACGATCTATGCCAGCTGGGACCGAGTTGATCTCACTATCCGCATTGTGAGGACAGCTGCAGTAGCGCTGCACAAAAATCTGGGACTTGTACTTGTGTTGCCCGGTCTCGGTGTCGCACTCCTCTTCTACCTTGTTCCAGCAGTCATCTTCATGTTCTATGCCTACAAAAATGGGAAGATTGTTCCAAATCCTGAGCTTGAGCGACACCCGAACTGTGGACCAACAAGTGTAGACTGTTGTATTTGGAAGCAAGACTCGTGGGTACCTGTATATTTGACGTTGACAACATTTGCAGTTTTGTGGTCGATCATGGTCATCAGTGAGGCTCAGGTTTTTACCATCAGTGGAACTGTGGCTCAATGGTATTTTGCCG
Source organism: Marchantia polymorpha subsp. ruderalis (assembly GCA_037833965.1). Lineage (NCBI taxonomy): Eukaryota > Viridiplantae > Streptophyta > Marchantiopsida > Marchantiales > Marchantiaceae > Marchantia > Marchantia polymorpha. The sequence goes on from AP031351.1 coordinate 1,556,565, forward strand.
ATCCAACAGCATCGTTAGTCGGGGCGAAAAGAAGGTCTCTCAGGTACTAACAGTTTTTGCCATCTCGATGATTTGAATATCTGTTGAAGAACCGAAAGTGTATCAAAGTATGGATCGAGGACTTACTTGGTTGCCTGTGGCCAGGATTGCGTTTGGTCCATCATTTGGGACCGTGTGTTTTTCAGGGCTTATCGTTGCCTTAGTGCGGATGATACGGAGTATGATAGACAATTCTCGGTCCCAGAATTCCAGTGAAGGCTGCATGGCTGCTTTTTTCCGTGCATGTAGCCAATGTCTCCTCTCAGCTGTGGAGTATCTTACGAAGTTTACAACAAACTACGCAGCTATTACAGGAGCTGGTTTCTGTGCTTCAGCTTTAATGACCTATGACCTTTTGAGGCGAAACTTCCTTTCGACCATCGTGGTGGAGACCATCGCTGGGCGTTTATTGAGTCAGACGGCTTTCGTCATTTCAGCCATATATGGACTTCTGGTAAGCAGAAAAATGTATACAGATTGAGCTTTTTGGTCTTCTACTATTGATCCCTTTTGGTTTCCTTCTACTTTCGTGCATCTCAGGAGCGAGTGTGTTATGGTCGCACTCTTTGTACTTGAACACAATGTTGACAGTATTCTTGTGCATAATGTAGATGTAGATATTCCACCTCGCAACAGATCAGATATTTCTGTATACTACTAACCTTGTGGGTGATTTCGGGTGAAGATGCTCCCAAAACTGCGTTTCTGTTATTTGTTACTGGGATGTTAGAAATTTAAAACAAATATCTCCTGGCTGCTGCCTGTGGGTGCTACTTTTTATAGAGCTGTGAGCTTCTTTGAGCGAAAATTTTATCAGTGTCTACTTTTGATTTGGCTGAACTGCAGTTTTTGTGTAAAATCTCTTTACGACTTGTGAAATACAATGTTCATGTCCGTAACTACGTTGTTTCGTGGTATTCAGGTGTATGGAGTGCTGAGCATTTTCGTCGACGGAGGAAAGGCCATGTGGGCCGTTTCTTTATTTGCGTTTATTCTTTTGTTTCTGGTTCTGTTTTTCTTCATGCAGGTCCTTAACAACATCGTGGACACAGTGTACATTTGTTACGCGATGGATAAGGATCATAATTTGGTTTCAAAGACCGAGGTGCATGATGTTTTGGTCTTGCTTCCTCCCGCAAAAGGAGTTCCAGCTACACTTGGTGTACCCAGCTAGAGAAAACCTGCAAGCAACAGAGAGCCTTGTATATTGTCCTGTCTCTGTGAAGGGAATCCTTGAGACTGCTCAAAATGTATGGTAAATATAGTAAAACTACGTAGGAAGAATTGTGTAACTGTTTGTCTGTAGATTAGCGCTAGTGGAATATGATCTTTGCTGTTACGAAGTTCAAATCTATCGTACTCAACGGTACGAGAAGACCATTGTAGCATAATATACGCTTCGTTGAATGCCCCAAGGGAGGCGGAAGTGGATAGAGATGCTACCCACAGTATCGTCAACGACATCGATCATAGGTGCATTATGCGCTCAAAAATTGTTATCCATCATCAATGATGCAGCCTGTGCGTTGGACAGAAAGATATTCTTGCAGTCCCTCGTGAATTAGTTTAGCTTATTGCCACATGTCTGTATTTTGAGTTTTCGTTGAGTGAGCTTCAATTAAAGTAATCAACCAAAGCTGCGAATTACGACGTTGGGACTCGAGTCTGAATAGTCCTCTTCATATGAGAACCTTGTTGCCGTCTTGGCTTGGATTTTTTAATAACGATTTGAGTTATTATACCGTGATCTCTCATTGTCTCCTACTCTTTGACAAGCTAAAAATCTAAGTACAGTGAAACCTCCGTATAAAGCCCATATAAGGTCTACCTCCGTTTAAGGTACAGTTTTTATTTTTAGAAAGCAAACCCATGTATATACGGAATAAAGAATTCTTTATAAGTACACCTCGGTTAGGTATTATAAGTACAGCATGAGACGGTCAGGGAGTATCCACGCACCTCTACATTAGGTATATTTCTGTCATTGGCTTTCTCGTCTTTGGGATTCGAATCATGGAGTTTGGAGAACCTGAGAAGAAAAATCTGAAGCCTGTCGAATTAAACACCAAACTACCCATCTTGATGAAGGTTAAGGTATCCGAGCAATTGCAACAAAGTTCAATTTGTAAAAGTGAATAGTTAAAGTCGCAAAACAAAACAGAGCGCTATTGTTGAAAGGAGAAAGCAACCTTTTGTTGTTCAAAGCGAGAATTGTGACGCAGAGTGACAACAAAATCATTTTGTGCAGATGGTTTGCAACAGTGAGCACGAGGGTATCCAATCAGTGGCCTTATCCTTCAAGAGAAAGCCAAACAAATTGCCGATGAACTGGAAATGGAAGCAGGAGATTTCTTTGCATCTGAAGGTTGGCTACAAAAGTGGAAGCAGGGAATAACGTGAGGTTGTAGAAGATCTGTGGAGAGTCAAGAAACGTGGATCTCGACAGTGCTAAACAATGGAAGTTGACTTTAGCAACACTTTTGGCAGAAAAGTTTTGAAAGACTTGTTCAACATGTATGAGATTGGACTTTTTTTTCGTGCTTTGCCGGATTTAACATTGACCCATGTTGCTCAATCAATCAAGGAAGTTAAACAAGGAAAGTATAGAGTAACAATGATTTGACTTGTTCTGTAATGGGTGAAAAATTTACTTTGCTCAAAAATTTCCGCAGTAAATTTATTCCTTTTCCACATAAGAAAGCAAAATAGGGAAAATCAAGAAGTTCCTCGTTGCTTTCTTGATGTGGAAAAGGAAAAACTGGAGATGAATTATGCAAAAAGTGCAAAAGCATCGATGAAAAGTCCAATCTTTAATGCTTATCTGAATTACCTCGACGAGTACTTCAAAAAGAAAGATCGCAAAATTCTTCTCTTTTTGGATAATGCGTCAGTTTACATTCCAGATGAAGGTACCAATCTGTCAAATGTTGAACTTCGATATTTTTCCCCTAATCTAACTTCCGTTCCGTTCCGCTGCAGAGCCACTAGATTCTGGAATCATCCGAAGCCTGGAAGCTTTGTAGCAGAAATTTGAAGTTCTTCCGCTTTTAGATTCAATTGAGTACTAGGTTCATGCTTCGGACCTAGCAAAAAAACTGAAAGTTTTATACATAATCAGGTTCTTGAGCAAATTTGACACAGTCCGAAAATGTTTTAAAAAATGTAGTTTCAACATCCCAATTGCTCAAGACAACGTAATGGTCAAAATATCTATGCAAGAAGATGATCTTGAATCTGTTGCAGAGATAATAGAGGTTCCAAGATCCAACCTTGTCATCAAACAAGAACTACAAGAGTTGGAGATCTTTCTAGGGATAGAACTCGTTAGTTGAGGAGTTTAAGTATGATGCCTAAGAGGACGTGAAAGAATTTGCAATTAATGATGAAAAAATTGAGTTTTGTGAAGAATCTATTGCTATCTAAACCGAGCAGACAAAAAATTTGATTACCAATTTAATTGCTTTTGCAAAAGCCAAGAATATACTTAGCAAGGAATTTGACCAATTGAAATTTAAGGCTAGAGTTTAGACTCTTTATAAGTAATCTATGGCGCAAACATCCATCTAACTTTATTTCAAATGAATCCTGTAATAAAGTCACATTTTACTTTGCAGCTGATTTTCTATCTTTTAGGATTAGGGTTTTGGTAAAGTATATATACAGTACATATTTCATACTAGGTACATCAACTCTTTAAGGTACAAAAAAAATTAAAGAAAATATTGTGTACTTTATACGGAGGTTTCACTATATCAAGAGAATAATGTGTCCTGGTCTAAAATTTTACATTTTGAATTACAAACTTAAAACTAATGTATGTGATTTACCTTGGCAATACAGTGTCCACTGTAATATATTAAATTATATGCTCAAAAATTGAAATTGTGCTATAAAGAGTTAGTGCAATTTCTTCTACATAGCAAAATTCATTTTGATTTAAGATTTTTTAGTCCAATAATTTAATTAAGAGAAATTGTATAATATTTTTCCATGATCTACAGTCTATAAATGATGTTTTTGTTATAAACTATTCAGATGATTTTCATCTACTTATCCTTAACATTTTTAGTTAATTATATATATATATATATATATATATATACTAGCCATGATCTTTGATAAGCAACATATGATAATAAATTACACTATTAAATTATACAAAATCAATAGAAATAAAAAAATAAAATCGACATAAACCTGTAACATAATTAATTAATGTAATTTGATAGCTTCATAAATTTCTAATCAAAGACAATGAAGAAATAAGAAAAAATAAATTTTATTTTATATAAATATTTATTTAAAAAATTATCTATTTACTTATCAAATCATCATACTTATATCAATCAATTTATGTTTGCAAACAAAGTATCTTTACATAGAGATCTATGCACAAATTAATATTATTATCTTACATTTGTCTACATTCAATCTAAGTTTTAGTTTGACATAAGTTTAGTTAAGTTGATGTAATTTTTTCTTTCATTGAAATGAAATGAAGTACAAATCTAAGATATACAATCAATTTTGAAATGCTTTTATTTCATTATTTGTGACTTTTGTTATAATTTTTCTAAAAAAATCAAGATTTTTCCACAACTTAAGATTTTAAAAATTCAATTTAAAATGAGTGTACATGAAAATAGACTTTACATTTTTTCAATCGACTAGTTATAAACAGAAATTTTGAGTCAACTTAATACTTTATAAAAATTCAAGTTGGTTTTTTAAATGATATATTATATATTCATAGCTCCTTTATGAACTTAAAATTCTGTAGATGCAACATTTATTCAAATGATATATTGTCAATTTGAGACTTTAATGATAATCAAGATGGCGATAAGTAAGTGATGTTTGTTATGTTCTCATAAGTATGTAGCTTTTACATGAAATTTACGTTTGCATACATTCCAATTGATTGAATTTACAACACAAATTACCATTAAGTCAATTGTAATTATGATAAATGTTGAACATGACACAGATTGACTGATTAATTACATATCAACTACATGAAGCAAGTAAATACACAACCACCAAGATTTTTTAATTTATGGATGTGCAAAAATATCATTGCTTTGTTTCTTTAACATTTGATTATATAAGGAGTTAATATTGTCAACTTTGACATCTTAAAGTGAGCAAAAGTATCATATTGAATGATAAAATATAGTAAAATCCAAAAGAATTCAAGTTTTTATTCTTGTTGCCTAAAAGTTACATGAAACTATGAACGAGAGATTATTCAGGTGCATTTTTTAAAGTGCACTAATGTGTCGAATGTAGTATTCAACATGGTTGAAAAGTTTCTTACAAAATTTACTTAACCCTAATTGCTAGGATATATAAGTAGCATTCTAGTAGATACCTCAAACTTTTGAAAGTGCTTGGTGTGTACAGGGACGGTTGAGTGGCGAGTGTAATAAATCTCGGCTTTTGCATTAACGCGGCTGACTTTGTGTTGCAAGTGAATGTTTTAATTATTCTTTTCCAAGCGGACCCACATTTTGATTATGTAATTAGAACTGTTGGAAAGAGTTCTTGAGACTTGACGTAAGGGTTACGACTTGCCGTAATCGACATTAGAGAACCCGTTCGAGTGAGATACGACTTTAGGGTTCCAACTTGCCTTGTTCAAATGAGATTTGACGTTAGGGTTACAACTAACATCAGACGTGAGGCTTAAAACTCGTTGATTTGAGTGTGTTCGAGCGAAAAGTGAGCATTGTGCTTCTGTGGTTTCTTGCTTTCGAGGAATTAGCAAGATCAAAGGTCTTGGATCTGAAATGAGTTTGGTTCTTCAGACTATAGAGTTACTCTTCCGAACTTCAAAAGATTCAAATGTGAGTTTTGATTTGTTTATTCTCCGAGCTTCATATTGATTCGATACACTTGCTTCGTGTCAAAAGCACGGCAAGCCATAAGAAGAGCTGTGCATGAAAAACGTCATGGTAGTTGATGTCGTAAGAATAGATGTTAGAACTACGGATTGAGATTTTTGTTTGAGTATGTGCACATCATTTGTGATAAAGTATTATAAGAACTTAAAGACATCTAGACTATCGGGGCTGATCACAACTATGCTCTTCACTGCATCTTCAAACTTGAGTGAAATAGGGTCCACTGTTGTCTAAGGGTGTGCAATTTGAAGAATAAGCCTCGGAGTGCTCACTCCTTGGCCGGTTTTTTGTTGTCACACTTCTTCCTGATCGATCTCGTCTTCGATTCTTGCTCTTGGTGACGACCTTTTTCTTCTTATTTTCGGTATCGGCAATTACTTTTGGCGCCATCGTTGAAGCTCAAACTACGTTCTAGCACGAGTCACTCATGAGTGCTTTGATCTAACATAGTGTAACACTAGGATTTAGATAGTAGCTTACTTGAAGATGAAACATAAAGTCTGAAGATGCAATACCTTGAATGGTTGTACTTTATCTTATAAAGATACTTCAAACACATACATAAAGATAAGGTATTCTTTCGATCATACAATACCCTCCTAGTGGATTGATGACATGGCGGATAAATCTAATGAGCACACAGATTGCTGACGTGTTGCTCTCAAGTATCACACCAACTAGCACATTCAGTCCTTAACTAACAAGTACACGGATTGATGACGTGTTGTCGCAACTAACACACTCAAGTGGCACACGGATTGTTGACGTGACACTGTAGATATTTCACTATCATCTACTCTACTCAATCTTAAGTAACCTTTACTTAAGTATAACTAACTGAAGACGTTTACAAATCTCATTACTTTTAAGATGCAACGTTCTTGTTGCACATACATTCAAACTCATAAACTATCAAAGCTGCATTTGCTAAATTTGTAGTTGGTATCCAAGTTGATTCTTATAATGAATAGCCTCTCTATTGAATCAAATATTCTACTTTGGTATGTTTATAACCTCAAATACGTTTCTTGAGTATATTCTTTACCTCAAACTCATCATGATTTGCTATCTAGATTAGGAGAGGTGATGATGCTAGTTGGTTGATGAATTGTTTTGGTCGTGATACATGTTGTCGCAATCGTGACACATGAAATATCAGATGTATTTTTGTATGCAATGAAAGTTCCATTTTGTATGACACTTAATCAATATGCTTCAGAATAAAAACTGTATCAATGAACCTAAGGGTTTAACTTTGGTGTTAATTCAAGAGATAAATTTGTTGTAGATAATCAAACATGATCTCCTAACTCAAAAATCAATTCTCTACGACATGCATCTACATGTTGTTTTTGCCAATTTTGAGCTATCAGCAACTTCTTCTTGACCTAATGTAATGTTTTGTGAATATGCTCCATAAACTTGTTGACTACTACAATTTTAGTCAAAACTCCTCTCCCTTTGGAAGTTGCATCAAACTTGAAGAAGTTATAGAATGAGCAACATATATGGGTTAAAATGAAGACACTTTTGTGGATGCATTAACATAATTGTTATATGAAAATTCCACAAGAGTGAAAAAGATGTCACAGTCTTCTTGCTCTTCTAATGTGAATACTCGTATCATATACTCTATGGTTCTATTTGACTTTTCAGTTTGTAAATCAGTTTGAGGATGATAGGCCGTTCACATTGTTATTTTTCTTTTTAAAAACCTAAACAAAATTTTCTAAAGTAAACTAGTGAAGTGAATACATCTATTTGTGATTAACACTTTGATTAAAATATGATTCACAAAAACTGCATCTAAATACAATTGAACTAGTTATGGAACTGCTACTGTTTGCACTAACAACTCTATGATAAAATGTGTGATAAAATGAGTGAGTTAATGAAGATTGACAATAACAATTAGTTCTAATTAACTCTTGTGTACATAGAGACATTTTGATAGGTTTAAAACTAGAATTTCTGGCGGATTATTAATATAGGTTATAAAGTTTACTGTTTTTTTAAACTAATTAAGGGGGAGATTGTTGAGGTTAACTCTTGTTGAGTATTAACTGAAATACTAGCTAAAAATAAGTAGGAAAGTTACCTATGCTAGTATTTTTATACCCTAGAGTTTGTGTATTACACAAGACATTCAATACACTTTCACACATGCATTTCTCCGTGGACAAAATACTTTGTGATGAACAATGTTATATTTTGGTGTCATTTGTTGAATGTCACTTGATTATTGTGTGATTATGATTCTCGGTTAATGTTAACACTATTGTCATTAATTGCTTTGGTCTATCTTTCTTGTATTTCTCCAAGCATGTACTCTTGTGGCATGCTACTTAGCTAGCGTGACGGAAGTTTTGATTCCAAATTTTGCACTGCAAGGTTTGGAATTATAACCTCCGGACTTACTCTCATTCAAATTTACCTTAGATAGCTTTGTGGGAGCTCATCATAATTCTAGAAAGTTATGATTCTTTCTCATGCTCATGTCCGAAACAACCTCTCACACGTTTTTTCCATTCATCTTTCAAGTTAACACGCACATCAACACTTCAAGATACAAAAAAATTCATTTTTTCATTTATGAAACAAGTCTCTACATATGAAATCTCCAAATTTGTTTTAAACTATATATATATCTACTACTTGGGAAGTTAACTTAGTATTGAATGAAAATATTTATATGATTTCTTTTTACAAAAATAAATCATGATAGGTTTCACTAGTTCCCAATACATGGCAACATGTCATTAAACTACTAAATCTTTTAGAAATTTTCTAATTCCTTGGTTGAGGTGGCGACATGACATTTAAACTATTTCAATTTTTAGAACTTACATTTGTCACTTATTAAACTTTAGATTTAGTCTAATCAATAAAGTTTGCATTATATCATCAAACCAATCAAAAATTAACTATATAATCAAAAGTATTTATTCTTTAAATTTAGACTATTGTAAAAGATAAATTAGAAGTGCACAACTAAATTTTCTAGAATTCTCTTTATTATTTTATCAAGTATAGATATTATAGCTAAAATTAGTCATCACTAAATAAACTTAGTCATAAGTAGCTAAACTTAAATATATCAAAGCTAACTATGATCAATTCTTGGCTATCTTTAATCATATTTTACATATAAAAAAATTAATCTTATATTACCTATTCTTTACTCAATCTAGATGATACAAAATACCAAGATCGAGTTAATGATGATAAGTTGAAAAAAATTTATGTAGACTTGTTAAACTAGTAAACATCAGATTGGGGTTTTTGCTATAAATTTGGGTCAGATGTTAAGAAGTAGTTAGCTTCTAGAACTTTACTTATATTTGTCAAATAGTCAAAGTCTAGTTACATTCAGCATTTGGTGTGTAGTATGTGAGATTTAGCATAGATTGGAAGTTTCTTGCAAAATTTTCTCAAACCTAATTGCTAGGATATATAACAATCACTCTAGTGGATACTTGGAACTCTCGAGAATGCTTTGTTATGTATAGGGACGGTGTGTAGTAGATCTTGGCTTTTTGCAATTTAACGCGAAATAATTTGTTCTTTCCAAACCGGACCCACATAACAATGCAAGTGCTATACAATTGAAACTAATACCGGCACCTAGTGATTTTTATGCTCGCTCTATACATAAACTGTTGGATCTTACTATTTTTTTGTCCTCAGATGCAGCATTACATATTTCACATTGCGATACAATTGATTCACAATAGTATCAGAATTCGGGCTAGTCCATATTTACCATTTGTGTCATTCATGTGCATCTTGATGGTATTTCTGAAATATTTTGCTATCTACTCGACCCCAATCCCTGGAGCTGGAAAAATACCACATACTCATAAAAATATAGTACTCACTCGACACAAGTAGAACAACGAGAGGTAACATTGGGGTTTCATCCATGTAGACTTTGAGATCTTGACATCTTTTTTGACTTTCTGGCAAGAGTGCAACGAACTTGTTTGACGGTGACAATTAAATACATTAGGTTAATCTTTTGATTAAGATATAGGGATTATACTTTTATACCAAAGAAGATTTGGTTGTCCCAGAGGAGAGGAGAAACTTGGTGCATTGAATGCGTTCCTCCTGTCGTGAAAATGTGACGGGTGGACCAGGTGGACGAGGGAACACCATTCTGGCGTGGCGTGCATTCTTCCGACAGAAACACGAGCGAGCGAGCGATCGATCAAGCAAGAAAGCGAGAAGTGCAAGGCCAGGCGAAGCGTCCGCTGTGCCTTGTCCGGTGCCGATTCCATCCTGCCTGAATCCAGGCTCTGATCGAGCTCAGCAGGAGGCGAGAAAGAAACTCCTCGATTGAGGGAGGGAGGGGTGATCGGTCGATTGACTGATTGGATTGGAGAGGAGAGAAGAGAAGAGAGAAGAGAAGAGCAGAGGAGAGGAGAGGAGTGAGATGGCAGGGGTGCAACCCTTGAATATCACACCGATCCCCGCGACGGATTTTTCTCGCCAGCGCTCGTCGACAGTGGCGGTCGTCGATGTCCGGTGAGTGATTCTCTGCTAGTCGAGAATTCGCATCTGGCGGTGGTATCACATTGCCGCGTTGCGTTCTCAGGTGGAAGGAAGAATTCTATCTCGTACATCAGCAGCCTCTGAACTGCCTGCGCGATACTGTAGTGGGCGATGGACTCCAACACCACCCTATGGCAAAAAAATTCCAGAGAGGACCCTCTTATCAGCAATTCACCCTCAGCTTTCGTCAATAATGAGCACAGAGAGAGAGAGAGAGAGAGAGAGAGAGAGAGAGAGAGAGAGAGAGAGAGAGAGAGAGAGAGAGAGAGAGAGTCAGCTGAATTGGAATCTGATGGATCGTTTCTTTGGATGTGACAGAGATGAGGAACGGAAATACGACGGGCACATTGCAGGATCGCTGCACTATCCCAGCGACACGTTCGTGGAGAACATCCCGGATTTGGTGAAGAACTTGAAGGGCCATGACACGGTCGTGTTTCACTGCGCCAAAAGCCAGGTGAACGAACTTACATGAACGCTGACGAGGAACTCCGGGACTTAGTTGTGAATTTTTTCCTCGTTGTCTGTCGGACTCGATTTTTGCTCGAGGGATGGACTGAGTGGTGATCTGATCCAGACGCCTGTGAAGCAGTCAGTGTCTGTCGGAGTGTGTGTGTGTGACTGACTGAAGCTTTTGGTGTGGTGAGTCTACGTAGATCCGAGGCCCGGCTTGTGCACGACTTCTTGCAGATCGGCTGCAAGAGGAAGGGAGTGCCAACCCAGCGGGAAAATTGCCCAAAATCATGGTGTTGGAGAGAGGTTTCGATGGGTGGGCGGCAGCCGGATGGCCCGTCTGTTCTTGCAAAGAAGTTTCCTGCACAAAACATACATCGTCATCATCCTGATCTTCATCATCCGTGCGATTCATCACGACAGCACGTGATTCTGATGTGATTGGCCTTTTGTTTCCACAAGCACACGATTAATTAAGAGGCCTGTGCCGCATACACAAACTGATCGGTAGGACCAGAAGTGGTTAGAAATTGCTGCTACAAACTCGTCATAGCCATGTAGTGCTTGTAATGTTGAGAGTGGCGTATCCATTGCAGCTCTTTCGTATAATCGATAACGGCGCGAACCTTTCTATACAAAGGGTTCGTATCTGCACAGTCTTATAATCCGTTGATATCAAGAGTTTGCGTTCAGTCCTCAGTAACGCAATGTACACATCTGCAGCAAGGACAGAGTGAGGAATGAGTTGCTCTGTGACGACGGAGAGAGTCTCTGCATCGGCGTTGGCCTGCTTGTCTTCCCTTTTGTACTGCATCCAGTCTGCGTTTTCTCTCTCGCTTGAGTTTTTAGATGTCCGGGCATGCCAGCGTACTTGTGAACCTATCCTTCCAAAGCTGCGGGATATTATAAGGATTTGAACTCGGATCGTCAAGTCCTTTCTCTGGAAGTTAACCATTAATGAACATTTCTACTCATCAGTCTCTGCTCTGGCTTGACTGAGAGAATGGCTCAAATGTTTCCTCACAAAACGGTTTGAACAATGACTGCCTCTAGATCACCCGCCGAGCTTGTCGAGTGTGTTTATCGTGTGACTGGCCAACTTTAAGACCTTGCTCGGCATTTCTAGTGATCTGCATAGGTAGTTCTGTCTTCACAAGCATTTTCGTTCTCTCTCGTCTCACCCCTATTTAATCTTGCCTCCTTTTAGCGTTACATGCTGTTGACATCTTTCTCGGGGTCCAAACAGCCTTCAAACTGACGCAGGTGCTGAATTTAGAACTCAATCCTGTAGGTAATATCACAATACAAGAACAAGAGGGCTTCTCACGGTGAAGATCTGCTTTAAAAGATATCATCCCAATAAATGTCGTGAGCTGGAACAACCTCCAATTTGTCATAATCATCTTCCGTATTGGTATCTATTATGCAAAGGCTTCTGTAGTCCTCAACCTTCGGGGGAATCATCTGCAGGAAAGGAAATCGAACAGCCAGTTGCAGTTGGAAAATGTTTGTATATCGTGGAGTAAGCTGAAAAAGTGAAGCAGTGTGGAGGCTTTTCCAGAGTAGATTTCGGTATACTGAGCTAACCTACACTACATTGAAAGACAAGATGTACAGAATTGTCGAAGTTTGCAGGACTGATGTAAATTTCCAATCTTCTAGACCCAGCAAATCCTCTTGGAATGCAGCAGGTGGTCTTAAATCTACAATGTCGCATTTTGTGCTTGAGATGGATGCCACTCACCGGTGCTTCCTCCTTCTGTCGCATGAGTAGCTGAAAGTCTATCTCGGTTGTGAAGAACGGGTGCTCCTTCAGTTCAGCATAACCTCTCTCTCGACATCCAAGTCGTGTTTCAGGGTTCGGATCGAGCAGCTGTCTTATCACATCCATGGCATGCGTTGTCATGTAGGGCGGAAAGCGCAGATTACCTTCCACGACTTTTTGAAAAACCACCTGAAGTACAAAACCGACCAGTGAAGATACTTGCGTTCAGATACATTTAAAAGTGGTCCCTCATACAGACAATCGCAAAGGCCTGAAACCAATTAAACTGCACCTCGTCGCGACCACCTGAATACCTTCTTAACCTATGTAAACGGGTAGCATTTGTTGCCACTGGCTTATGGTTTGTCTCTAGCAGTTGTGAGTTGCCTATATAGCCATTCGTGATGTCGATCGCTTACTTGAGGAGGATCTGAACCTTTGTTGAATGGACTGGTATTGGTTATCATCTCAAATATCAGACAACCAAGTGCCCAGAAATCAACAGCTTTGCCATGCCCCTGTCTTTTGATGATTTCGGGTGCCATGTAGTCCGGAGTACCACACATTGAAAACGTCTTCCGGTTATGAATTCGCTTCGCAAACCCCATGTCGATTAAAATTGGATAGCCATTTTCTCCGATGAGTGTATTTTCAGGCTTCAAGTCTCGATACGCAATACCTTTGCCATGCATATACTCTAATCTGCAATACAATTCTTCTTGAGATTTTGAGCCAATAAGAGTTGATGATCTTCAGTACCGAGCTAGCACTAAAAAACAAAGACGAAATCTACCGTTTGCATGCAATAAAACTCATTAATCGAAACCAAGAAACATACGCGAGCAAAACCCCTCCGGCGTAGAATGCCGCTTCCCAGTCCTGAAGTCGACCAACCTTTTCCATGAAAAGGAAGAGTTCTCTTCCGACGGTTAATTGCTGTAGGAGATATATCTGGACCAGGATGTTGTTCCAAGTACTTGAAGTGAGAGTAAGATTGATAGAGATGACGATGGAAGAATAATAATTATTGTTGTTGGAAAAACGAAAGATGGAAATATTCCTTCAATATGTCGGTTCATAAAGTGATCATTACGTGTACACTTCTGATCCTAAACAAATTACTTCGAGTTACAAAGTACCCTAATTTGGGTGCTGAGGGCCGTGAGCGTAGAATTACTTCTAAACAGCAATTGGTTGAATAAGAGTAAAGCGACTCTTTTTCTACAAACTGACACATCAACAACTTGAAAGATTTCCATTGATCAGCTTATAATGAAACTTTAAGCGACGAACAAGGTTGGGAATGACACTGCTGTTACTCTAATCAAGAAACCAGAGCGTAATACAAATATCTAAGGCTAAGAAACTGGTCGGTCAACCTTCCAAAGAAGTTGGTTAGCTGGGCCACTCAAGGTTAACTTATCCAGGTACGACAACAGCTTACATGCTTTTCGTCCTTGAAGGTTCGAATAAGTTTTGTTATGAAAGGAAAGTCTAACTCGGACATGTTTATCTTCTCATTACGCAGATGTTCCTCTTCTTGCATCTTTATAACCTGCGTACGGATAGCGAAGTATTTAAACTCTGAAATCAGCTACGACCTAGAGTGCAAAGCACTCCAGCATTGCAGAAGGGTCCATAATTGCCTCACATGTAATCGGAGTCATCGGCTTAATGAAGTAGCTATAATTGACTACATTCGTTGTATTTTGCCAACAGTAAGTATGACAATATAAAAGTCTTGAAGACAATTATCAAGCTTGTATCACTTTCCAGTGAGTATAATCATAATCTCGTGGTTTACCTGTGCTTTTCTTACACATTTCAAAGCATAATATTCTTCTGTGCGTTTGCTGTAAACCAGTTTCACCTTACCGAAAAGTCCTGTAGATGTTAAGCAAAGTTTGTAGCAGCGAATTAGTCACCGGTATAACAACTAAAGTGATGATTAAACTCACAACACTGTGAATCAGCGTGATGTAATGGGCTCAGGTTTAGAAAATCATGACGGCCGTGACTAAGTATGACTATGACTGCCGTATGTAGTGTATGTAAACCAATTCTACAGTGAAGGGGACTACCTCAACTAGAAATTATCGTTGGAAAACTAATACTTATTTGAGTATGTTCACTGTGTGACAGTCAGGAACAACTCATCCTGTCGAGTCATGAGGGAGGTGAACACGTATGAGAGCTCCGTGGATGTACACCTTGAGCAAACATTTCTATCAAAAGATTCAATGAGATTGTTTTTGAGTGATAGGTACAGCAGATTCATTGATAGCATAAACATTAATAGACATACTGGTGATATCTATGAAAGTTAGGCCTTTCGTACTTGGCATTTCGTACAAAGAGTAGAATCTCGATCGAGAAACTATGACTCAGATGGATGACAGACTGTGCCTCGCATCATTGCTGCATGATGTCAAGTTATGAGGAGGTGACCTGTGCCAAGAAGTCCGATCTCCTCCAATTCGTCAAAAGTTATCTGTTTCATGATTCCCTTCTTTTCGAAGTCTTTCTTACGTGTCTCGTTCAGCTCGCTCAGCGGACCCAGATTTGTCTCCAAAACGGCGCGATCCAAGTAATACAGCTCTACTGTGGAAAGACAAAACCTATGTCAGTGTAGAAGGAAAGTTAAGCCTCAACTTTGTTGTGAAGCAACGATTTGAGCTATCCGAGCTATCCGAATGTGTAGAAGTACAGTTCTTCTCAGTACGTTTTATTGTGGTTGACGGAGAATCATGTATGCATGTGATCGGGACATTGAAATGAAAAACGAGGAGAAGACAGAGTATGCGGTACTTTCACGCCACCTGTTTTGCAAGCAGGATCACTCTGTGCAGCTATCGCCGTCGTTGACCTTGGAAGAGATTTGTCTAGGGCATTCTCGCCGAAAAAGGAACCTTTGGTCAGTATCTCCTCCTCCACCTTTCCGTCCTTGGGATTCTTAATAGTCTTCGTGACACATCCTTTCTGGATGATATATAGTCGGTCTGCTGGATCGCCAGCTCTATAGACTACGTCACCAGGCTTCAACTTTCGGACACCTAATGAATGCAAAACTACATCCATCTCGGCATTTGAGAGGAACTCCAGGCATGGTACTTTCCTGAACACAAACTAGCAGATGGTAGCTTGTGAGGGAATGAGTCTTCTTGAAACCAAAAGCTGAATGATTTACAAGCATCTTCTAACGTTTTGTTCGTCATTCTTTGATTTATTCGTTCATGTTCTAACGACTGTAATTCATGGTGATTGCTTTGTATTACTCTCTGGACTGAAGAGGAGCTTCATTTTAAACATGAAAAGGAGAAGTCTCAGTATTGAAAGATCGGAGCTACGGTTTGATCTGATCTCGTGGTAAGGAGGTTCAGTGTTGAAGTGCTGGGTAGCAGGGACGATAGATCTGGGACAGGCTACATCCTCATTAACGAGTTTGCAGGCAACATCTTTGACATCCTTTACTCGTGAAACAAGAGACAAGCACCTGAGCACCTTGAGGTTTGCAACGCGCAAGAGAAGTTCGTGGATTGGCCCAATAACCTTGATTATCTGTTCTAGCGACACCGATAAACATATCGCTCCACCTGAACTGTCAACCACTGAGGTAGTCTGGCAACTCGCCGATTCTTCTTTAACACCACTTCGTAGACATTCCTCCCCGAAAACACCAAAGACAGAAATGCTCCAAGTTTCTATCACTCTGGTACCTTCCACAGGACACGTCAGATTGCTGCCAAGAGCGAACAGGATCGTGATGTAACCAAGCAACACATCTTGCAATTGACAAAAGAGGCAGAGTTAGAACAACTAAGCTAGAGTTGGAGTTAAAAACGGTGAAAAATGAGCTCATTTCTTACCCAGAAAAGCGCCGCTCCACTATGGGGCTGTCGGTACCCTTGCTCCCCTTCGAAACACTTGACTTTGGACTTGAACCAGCACTGGAAACCCGTGAAGCACCTCCATTCGGTGTGGCAATCGAATTGCCCTCACTGCTGCGGGTAGATGGGCTCGTGCTGAGTTGGCCTAATGGTGACGATCCACTGGAACCCTTCAGAAAGGAACCAAGTCTTTGGCCCCAACCAGCCTTTGAGTCATCTGAGACTGATCCAGTACGTTGCTTTTCCGGCATCTTGTAGGAAGTTATATTCCCTCGTTGTACAACGTACAATCTTGAATTAGAGTCCAGAGACTCTCCTCTCCTGATGATCTCTTGTCCTGCAGATTACGAACCATCAGCAGAATGTCATAATTGCCACAAAGTTTTGCGCTCCAGGCAAGTATTTCTATTTATCTATCGAATATAATCTTAGCTGATGGTTTGGGCCAAGGTTCAGCGCGAAAACTGCTCTCTCGAGAATTCAGTGTACTGCAATCGGTATGTACAAAAAATGACGTCCTCGAGCTTTGAGACTCAGGAGCGAAGTAAGATCACAAGGTACACAAGAGACGTCTTCCAGCCTACTGGATGACAGATCTGCCGTTACCCACCAAGTCCTCCGGAGCTCAACCCTCCACTCTTCCATGGACAGGGAATACGGGACTCCAACAAGATACATAATATCTTAAATTAAGATGAATTCTAACGAACATAAGCAGAAAGCGCGGCCAAGGGATCCATGCGTCAACGTTGCATCAAAACCTTTCGCATAGTTTGATTCCGTGAAGCTGTCCGCAAGGTTTGATAACTGCTCCTGGTCAATCTCTATAAATGCTGGCACACGTTGAAGGGCCAGAGTGATCAGTTGTATTTGCAATCCCTTCCGTATGGTCTTCAAAGCAGTACTGTCCAAAAGACTTCTAGGCATTACAATCAACTCCACCTGTCATATACGAAAAGATTATTTAGCTCCAGGCTCACTCGCTTTTTGGATGCAGTTGGGTGGCTTTAACGATGTAATACAAGTAAGCGGCATTCAAGGAAATTTCTCTATTACTGCACAGGGGGCTTTCAATGACAAACATGAGGTCCTTCATCAGTCAGTCAAATTTATTCGAAAGGATAAAATTGTTCTGTAATAATGAAAGTTAGCAAGCGAGTCGAGGGAGTCGTTCACAGTAAATGACATCCCTTGCAATCACTTCCAAGCAGCAACAGTTAATTCGCTGAACTTATGAAGAATTGAGGACTCAGGAAAGGTGTTAAAGTGAGCCGTCACAGAAGTGAGTTCATTCACCTCGGTGACGAGAGAGAGAGTTCTGATCTTTGGCTGCCTAAATCAGTCATTGTAGAGTAGGGGATACTTAGGACATAATAATCTTCCGCTGCATATCTACGCTGTTTTTCTTATTTCGTTACATCTTGTAAAAACTCAGGGATGTCGATAGATCTGTAAATGTGGCTGCTGAGTTGAGGCTAGGTGCTAGAATTACATGGTCCGAGCAGGCAACGAAGTTCCAAGGGTTCAATGTCTCTTCGTTCAAGAGCATGGCCTCACCAAGAACTTCTAATCGGTTCATCAGGGCCACGGTATCCCCGCCACCAGCTGTCTTCCCTCCCGCTGCCCGGCTCACTCGTACTTGACCCTCTTGGATGACATAAATCTGCGCACAGCACAGAAACGTCTTTGCTTTCATAAAAGCATAAACGATAGAGGTCAAACCTGATAAAAAAATATCTTCCTTATTTGCAATTGAAAGATTGGACGTATGTTTTCTCATATATGTAAACTTAAAACTAAGCTGTTGGATTCTATTGTACGACCAGGGGAAGAAAAGAAATCCGGAATCCACATTTTACGAAGATCCATGCATGGACTCTCCATACATGACTTCTTTCAGGTGATGTCGTAGGAACTTACCTTATCCAGTTGAGAACCAGCAGCAAGGATGATCTGACCTCGAATGCTATGTTGAATCGTACACTGGCTGCTTATCCTGACGATTTCTCGAGTGGGCATTTTCTTTAATGCCGGTGCTTCCCGAAGAACCTGCACAAATGTTTTGCTCGTCAGTCGTTGTGGCTCTTATTCCTGAAATGAAATGGGATCTTCTTTCCACGCCAGAATTTACGGCCTACAGAAATGCTTGAGATAACTGATGGAAAGTTGATGAGTTTCATTATAGGAAAGCTAACGATTCTATTAGCGAAATCAACACCAGGATGACCAGCAGATGCTTCTTATTTCTTGCCTGGTCGTGGAAACACCTTCATCCTTTTGATGAGAGTATCCGGACGACGGTCTAAGGACTGCTCTTTGATTCCTCTTGTTTCTCTTCAACTCTTAGCTATACTTTTCAGTCCTACTGGGACGTTCTTTACAAGTCCCGGTTGTAAACATAGCAACAGATCACAACAATGTGGGGAGCATTTTTCTGACGCTGACATGAATGGCCGAGAATGGCTGATTTCTGAAACAAGAGGACTGAAGTACGAAAATTTACTTGTGCTGTTTGAGATCCGCTCAGATGTCGGCTAATGATCGATTTGAATGTTGGACGATCCACTGCCCACAGCAAGGTCTCGGACGTAGCCTTGACTGTAGCATTCCGAACTGTATCGTACATGAGAGCCAGTTCTCCGAAAGTATCACCTGCTCCTTTCGATCGGACAACTGTTGGAGGTTCATTACCCTTTTTTACGTTGAAGTACATATCACATACAGATACACAGTTATGTCTCTTCGCACAACCTTAAAGTTAGTTTTACAACGGTGAAGGAAAGATACTTTCCTAGGATGATTCAGGGAAAGACGACAAATTTGAAGTTCAAATGCATAGCTCACCCTCTTGGCGTAGATGTCGACATGTCCAACATCCTGATAGAATGACGGAGGAGCAAGAAAATCTGTCAGTGTCTCATACTTTTCAACTTTTAAGTAATTACGGCTGATGCGGGCTAGCTTTGAGCACTCTTTCCATTGTAATTATAAGTGCTGCTTGTGGAAAATCTAAACCGAGCACAACCTGTTCCTACGAGAGATTGGGATTCCTGGAAATGACTTGAGGCCGTGGGACTCACAATTACATAGAAGTAATCCGCTGACTCTCCACTTTTCATAACTTCAGTACCAGGTGAGACTCGGAGGTCACTGAAAGCATCGATAATCTCATCTCGCAGAGCATCATCCAAGTCTCGAAGAAGGAAATGAGTGCTGGATCATGCAACAGCCTTAGTTGTAATTCGCAATTTGTAATTTTGACAGATTGACCATCACAGCAACTCTGATGCTAACAGTAATCTACTATCCTCTTTGTTGGAACTTCCTTACCTCAAGATTTTACGCAAACGCTCTTTTGTAGCTTCAGATTTAGGCACCACCTTGTGAGGGCCTGCTAAATTTTGAGTCTTCTTCAGTCCTACGTCGCTGTTCTTGTACAAGTAAGATGTCGCAAGTCAGATACATTGGCTATTCAACATAGTTCAAATACGTCATTGTCAATCTTCGATCTGCAAATTGTCTTCCATACAATTTGCTGCATATTCTGCTAAGAAGTAGGACGCGGAAGGCTGAAAAATGGAGAAATTGTTTTATCATCCAGTCTGCCAGCTGACAAATGTCAAGTATTCATGCATGGCAAATAACGCCAGAATAATAATCTTTCTTCCATTCTAGTGGGGTCTTTTATGGGATGGACCAGAAGTCCTTCCATTCCTATTTCAGCAGAGACGGGTCAAGGCACAATCCGTACCAGATCCTTTCCCGACGGTGCTTCTGAAGAACACCTTTCACCGCGTTCTTCCAAGAATCAGACCAGTTGCGATTTCTTTTCCTCCAGGAAGCACTGCGCTCAGTAGACAGACAGTACGCATACTTAGACAAGTATGTGAGTCATGTACGCGCAACCCAGTTCTAAGCATAAGATAGGAAATGCCTTTGCTTCTCTTGAACAAGATTGCATATTAATGCTATTGAACTGGATATCTGGTTGTCAGTAACTTATAACGCGTGCTTTCATCAATCTCTTTGCAAATTTAATAAATAATAAAAGAAGGGTTTAAATCAACAAAAAGATCACAGTCTAGTACGTGGAGAGCGATGTTTTCATTAAATTACAGGTTTAAGAAATTAGCTGCCTTTGAAGAAAGATGTAACCACGTTCCCTATTCGGACGCTCGAACACATATCCATGAGTTTCACTTGTTTTGAGAAAGAACCTCAAGGCATTTTTGGGTGAGAAACTGCAATTCAATTCTAGTGGAAGGAGAGGATTCATGAACATTAACCATGACACAGTCTGCAAACTAACCGGATACGTGTACCTAGGGAGTAATTTTGCATAATTGGCTTGCGACTCGCCATTGATATCATGTGCATTCTGCTCTTTCCCAGCTGTAACACCATCTTGAGGATCTGGAGCCTGGGCAGAAGCCTGGGCAGATCCTGCCTCCGACAATTGCGGTTCCTGTTGAGGATCTGAAGCCTAATCGTATATCAACCAGTCCTGAGTAAGAATTTTGTTTAAACATGTCCACACTGTATTTTCTGCTGAGTGTATTGTAGTCACAAACGACTGTGACGATTTCCTGCTATTTGGACTGTACAGTATATGTGAACATCTCTTTCCAATCGAAAGCTCACGTTCACAACTTTGTCATGCTAGAGACGACAAAATAAACGACTGATCAGTCTGAGCAAATGTGTTCCAACTGAGCTCGTTCACGATATTTTCTCTCCTAGATATCCTTCCCTTCTTTATTTCAGTAATGAAGTCTACGGTTGGGTTTAAGGTCTGATTGATATCTGGCCCCTTAGATATCCCGTGCTTTGCAATTTTCTGTGATTCACGCTTCAATAGCTTCTCTGAAAGGTTTTAAGACGACGTGCCAGTTTGCTCACCTTCTCAGATTCTGCAGTATTAGACTCTGGTCTGTGTCCTTCAGTAGACAAGGTCAACGATTGTTTTATGATGGAAATTTGTTGTGAACTAAAACGTAGAAACAATTCCTCAATCTCTTTCAAAGCTTCCGCCCCTTCTGTTCCAGCAGTGGTATCGTTCCTCAGCTTCTGGTTATAAGCACACAATATAGCGCAGAGTTAAGAACCTGGTTGGATCAATTCAGCTGACACAGAAGTGACTCTGTTGAGGTTTGAATCGAGGCGAGGGAACGTGTCAACATCTCTGAGCTTGAAAGAGTGCTTTTTGTATATTAAGCCTGAGTTTTTGAATCTCAAAATGGTTAACGTCTCAATAGATACGTGCGATATTTTTGTACCAGAGATCCGAACATAACACATGTGCTACTGAGCTGCAAACAGAAAACTGTTAAGCCCTTATTAAACTTTATGGTTTCAGATTCTCATGGTAGCTCACTTGAAACCAGTGAAGCTTCATGAGATGTACGACTGGGCACCTGTATAATGATTCTCAGTGCTTGCAGGTTCTCATCAGCGATGGCTGTCATAGCCGCTTCAGCATATTTGGTCAATTCTCTTTCTGAAACAAGTCAATTTTCATAACCTTGCATTGTTGAGTAAATTATACACATCAACTCATCCATATTTCACATCGTTGATTTGCGTGGTGAACACGATGTAGGTAAAGTTTGGATACTCTACTGTAGGTCATGAGAAAACAGATATCAAGCAAGATCGAGTCTGCAATTGAACCGTGATTGTCACTAGCAAACTCAGCAGATTGAAGCTTCATACCCGCCTCATAACATTCATCGGACTGTGGCCCCAAAATCGCATTCATTGCAGATCCGACAAAGTTTGACAGTTCTCTTCCTGCACATACAAAACAATCCAAATTGAATCTTTAGAGTGAAGTTATTTTGAAGAGGAATGACGTACTTACAATGAAGGTCTTTCATAAAGCTCATGGGAACTTTTACCTCCTTGAGAAACACGGGCTGAAAATTGCGACAACATGGAGTAAAGGCCCTAAGAATTGCTCCATGTGAAATCTCTAAAGTGCACTGCACACAGGGAAAACTCGTATAAACTTCTGGTACATGAAACCTAAAAGGATATAAGAAGTTGGGAAGACAGGGCTTTTCTTGAAAAAGAAATTAGATTGCGAAGGAGCACGCGACATTTCAATTTTCAAAAACCTATGCATAGCACATTTGGTGCAAGTTGCAAGTTGGCTCACATGCTTGGACGCTGGAACCAAACAAGCATTCCAGCATCATACTTCGGTTTATATCACAACGATCGGCGAGCGAGAAGAAAAGAGCAGAATTGTGCCACTTACTGGCAAGGGAAAATTTTTATTTCTTCCTTCTACTCTGAGCAATTCATCGTTGGATAGCAACTCTTTTCAACGACAGATCAAGATACTTCAGAAAGCGTTTTCGACACACCCGAAATGGCCAAGAAATTCATTTGCGCACATTTTCTTTCCGCCGGCGAAGGGTAATGCCCTCGAGCAATCGATTTCTTGATAGGGCTCGGCAGCACGAAGTTTAAGCCTAAAGAACAAGAAACTCGCTGTCCAAAGGGCGCCACGTTTGCGCACCCCATTCCTGTCGCAAACGTGTCTCTACCTCGCAACGACGTGTGTAAACTACCAGGTTGCATGTGACACGTTAGTCTCGACATCATGACTGTCACATTATAGCCGACCGCAAGCAAGCCCTCACCGTTAACGTCCTGAAATTTAAATATACCGTAAGGCGCCTGAAAACAAATGTGGCCAAAATATCTTAAAATACGTCTATGTTTAGATTATTTCATGCACATCCGGCACCGAGTAGATAACGAAGGGATTTGCACAAACACGAAGTCTCATCGTCACACAAGAATGAAATGTGAGTACGAGTCTTCTAATGTCGAGGCGAAAATCTCATCATTCTGATAAACGTTGTTAGTGTGCTTCAGACTAGTCTCGAATCGAGCTTGAACAAGCTTTTGTAATAAAAGACTTGCCGGATGCAATAGTTGACCGCAGGGCCTTTTGAAAATGTCGATAGATGATATGTCTTTAGTCTAATAAATGAGAAAAAACATACATGAGCTCATATTCTATTTCCGGACCTAAACCCCCCTAAAAGATATACATTCATATTCATATCCCCGTGTAAATCCCGAGGATGATTATGAAGAACCAGAATACACATCTATCTAAAATCACCACACACAAAAGTGACAATGGTGTAAAATTTAGCAAAAATGTTATATTTGTCGACTACGTTGTAATGAAAATCAGGATGTGAATACAAGTGAAGAAGATAGGTGGATCAACGAGTAATGATGGAGTAGATCATATCAAATTCCTTAGTAGATAAGCTCATCTATTTGTAGTACTTACATACTCCATGCAATGCAACATATGACTAACATGAGAAAAAATATTATATTCAATATACAATACCATAATGTGTAATTTGTGATTTCATGTCTCATGAATGTTAACCACATTCTTCGTGAATGGATTCACACAACTCATATTTTCTTTTTCTTTTTTTACAACATACATCTTTTTTTTATCTACATTTGATATAATTCTATTTTGTCTCATCTGGCAAGATTATAATCAACTCATTATTTTGCAAAGTTGACTATACTCCAAGGCACATGAAGGCTTCTCCGCCTTCATGTGATCAATGTGTTCATTTGATTCATGAATAACCTAATTCATCAATCTTGTTTAAATTATTATCTCAATTTTCATACATCAAGTTCTAAATATATTTACTCACGTTCTCACTGTCCTTTTTCTTCTCATACTTCTGGTTGGTGATACTAACTTCTTTGCTTATCAAGCAAATATTCGTCTAAAGTTATTTTTTATTTTTCTATTGCTACTGATGCATGACAAACTTCAATCATAACATAATAATATAGATGCATATTTTTATTATAGCTTCAGCAAATCTTCATTGAAATTATTATTCTAAATATTTCCAAACTTTGAGGTGATTGATGTACTGATGACATTAAAAACAAGGTATTATCTTTTTTTTTCAATGTGATATAGAAATCTAATTTTCTACCTCCATATAAAGAATTTTTAATGATTAATTTTACAAGATAAAATTGATAAACTTGCTGTAATTTTCATTCAATTATCTTACATATGTTTTGGAGTAATGTCAACACGATATGAAGTTTATGATAAACATGTATTATAATAATAATTTTTTATTTTATATGAAAAATCAAAAATTATCTCATGTTATTAAAATAACCACAAAATTAAAATCCACATAAATCTAAAATCAAACCAATACTTCAAAAATATGTTAAATTAAAATTAGAATAATTATTTTATACTTATAGTATCATTCAATGAATAAAAACTCTATCATAGATCATTTTTATTTTAATATTAAATTAGACATTTTGTTTCATTTCTTTTATTATAATGCTTTTGTAAAAATCACGTTGATATTAATCGATCATCCTTGAAGAGAATATAACTTAGTTGATTAAAATTGATAATAATTGATGAGACATTCTCATCTTAAAAATTATTTATCATAATAAAAATTAATATATAGATAAAATATAAGTGTCCAATTTGAAAAAAAAAGTAAACCATAGTAAATTTTTTGTTCATTTATCAACACTCTAATATGTTTTAATTGATGTCAATCAATTGTAAATTTTAATGATAGAGCTTTTTAAAAAAAATCAACTTTTAAACTTCATTAAAACAAAAATCAAATCAATACAATGCAATTTTTATTTTAAACTTTACAATCACAATAAATTTTTTGATTTTCAATCTTCCATCAATATCAAAAGCATGATTGATTACAAAAAAATTACATTTTTCCAGTTGGAATCAAACTTAATAGCTTTGGTCACACATAACTCAGATTAAATTTTTTTAGTGATGCATATCTGCTATCTTTACAATCTAGTTTTACAATCAAAAATCTGAGAGATGCAAAATAGATTAGACTCTCTTGTTTTCTTTACTCTTTTTCTCTTTCATTCAATAACTTTTACCATCTGTATTAATATGTACAAACTGAACATAAAAATGAATCTTGTCCTTCTATTTTTTAATATAAATTCATTTTTTATCAAGTCATCTTTTTAAATATAATTAATGACAAAATTCCACAATTTACTTGTCAATCATGTTAAAAAATTTTAATATGGCCTCTTTTTGCAAATATTTTTAATATTTAATGACTTGGTATATATATTTCATTATTTGAACAATTATGTATATCTTTATCACTCATGAATGATTTGTCATGGATTTGTAGATTGTGCAAAGACTTTAGATTGGCTTTGAATATCTTTGTGATGATATAAATCACATGCCTTGATTTGGTTTTGTAAAACAATCCAATATTTTGGTTTGGTTTTGATTACCTATGTCCTTCAGAAATCGTTTTATTTTTCATAAAATGTTCTAGGACTTTTATCATGTTTTTCATAAATCTATGAATGAATTGACATGGCTTAGTTTTTAAATTTTACTAAGATTTTTGCTTGGCTATGTATACCTTTTTGACTCTATGAATGAATTACCTTGTCTTTGCTTGTCTTAGTAAAATATATAAAGAGTTGATCTAGCTTTATATATCTCTATAGCTATGTGAATGACTAGTCTTGTCTTCATATATCCCTGTCAACAACTTGGATATCTGAATAAGAATTGAGTCCACGGTTGAAACTCGCCGAGCTTTGCTTTGCTTTGTATGTCTTTAAAACTTTGTGAAAAATTGACTTGTCCTGCCTTTATATATCTGTGTAGAATACTTGACTTTTCTTAAGATTGAATGCTTATTTAAAACCCTCTTGTTGCTTGGCTTTGTATATCTTCGTTGCCTTCTTATAGACCACTTTCGTTTGTAAATTTTTGTCAAGTCTTTAGTATCATATATCTTTGTGAAAAACTTGGCTTGGCGTAAGATTCAATTTTTCAAAGCCGCCCATATTACTAAAACGTACTGAGAGTTGGGATTGGCTTTATATATCTCTTCAATTGACTGTCTTGCCGTGTCTTTGCTTATTTACGTATAACATTTACTTTGGCTTTGCATGTATCTATATGAAAGACTACAGATATTTTTGTTTTTTTACATAAGAAAATTTTACTCTCTTTGTATACCTTCCTGACCGTCATTGAGGATTTACTTGCTTTCACATATCATTGCCAGGTGTTCGGTTTTGTATATTTTTGTCAAATACTTGGCTTAGCGGAAGAGTGAACCCTAAGTTCAAAGCCATATGTTATTTAAACCTACTAAGAGCTTGGTTTGGCTTTGTAAGTCGATACAAATAAGTTGTCTTCGCTCTTCATGTCCCATACAACATTCTTTAATGAGGAAAATGTTATAAGAGATGTTGCTTGGCTTTGCATATCTATGTGAAGGATTAACCTTGTCTAAGTAGTTTCATGAAAAAGGTTTTAGCTTTGCACATGATCATGCAGGACTTAAATGCAAACATTTTTTATACTTGTTTTAGATATACAGTATGAAAAAAATCTGCAAAAGGTGTAAAACCTTTCGGTAACTAAAGATTTGTTCGATAATCTTATCTTTAAGAGAAGATTATTGTAGTGAAGTTTCATCTATAATGTTGTAAGACAATGAATCAGTATACATGAATAATATATTTTAACTTTACATTTATATGTGTCAATGCATTTTTCCCGCATTTAGATAAAATTTATTCGAAAAGATACAACGTACTTTTTCACATTCGAATAATGACTACATATAAGAAAAATCTTTGAAGTGATAAGAAGTATGATTCAATGTAAAATAAAACTAATCTAAGTGAATTATGTATTGGCACATGTGAGGAATAAAGCCCAGGAAATAACTATTCATTTACAAACAATAACAGTACATGTAGTTCATTGGCGGGCCAGCGTTACAAAATGGAAAGATGTTGCCATCTGACCATAAAGAGATGGCGCAGCAAGTAAACTAAAGTCCTGACAATCTACATGGGAGGTCCACTATCATCATGGTGGGTATCATGACCATAGTAGTCTATTTGATATAAATTTAAAGATTCGTAGCGAATGTACAACATACTGTACATGAATATTTGCCAATCATCCCTATGAAGGGAAAGTTAGCTCCCTTCGTAACCTTTGCTATTGAAACCTATACTAGTTCATGGAGTGATTAATCTCCACAAAAAGGCGAGATGCACATCTTTCGGCTTTTAGATGGCCTCCAATCCCAGGCCAAAGCACAATCCAATTCAAAAGGCGTATTTATCTATGTACTGATCTCGTCCAATTGTACAAGAAGGTTGAAAACTCGAGGAAGATCCCCACCTAGGCGCTGAATCCCTCGGTCAAAGGCTGCCAAACATCGCTGGTGCTGGCGCAGACTTCTGTTGCGGCTGCAGACAATTTTTCTACGCTGATTCCAGCATTACAGATGTTGGCGAACGCGCGAGTGTGCTTCATACCGTACTGAGTGAGGAATCCGCACTTGCTTTCAAAGGCGCGCACCTGTCCAAGAGAGGCCCACCACATTTTCCATATTAGCCCAAAGCTCCCACACGACCAACATCCACCATCCACTATAGACAACTTTACTCTCTCGGAAGCCCAAAGGCCAGGACAAGCATGAGACGTGAGAGGCAGCCACCGCCTATTGGCTGCTTATCCAACGACAATCTCTGCTTTCCAGCTGCAACTGCTTTAAATAGAGAATCCGACCCTAACGACGCATGTGCTGTGGTCTCTACTCTAATATTTTCAGCGCGCCGGGACGACACGCAACTGTAAAATTCTAAGAAACTGTATTTAAAACAACTGACTTTTCTCATTTCGACATCTTGCGGCTATGACCAGAAGGTTGTTACCTGGCTAAAGGAATCATCTAAACGGCAATGACAAATTGTCGACTTCATTCAGGTGGACATGAGAAAAAAAAAAGACTACATCGGGAAAATGGTTGTGGTGGTCTACGGTTAAGGTGTGAGATTGAGAATGGCCCTCGCTTCCTATATTGCAAGATACGACGGACGTCAAAACAGGAAAAGTGCATACCATGGCCTTGAGGCAATCCCAGTTCTCCACCAATGGTAGTCCTGAGGGCACTACGTACTCCAGAATAGTGGGACCCTTCTCGGAACCGAAAAGAACCTCTCCAATCATCCTGACGCTCGAATCTATATGCATACGGACAGACATGGTATCCAACAGCTCCTTCGCAGCTTTACTTTTGCGCTCAGTCCCTTCCGCAGCATTGCTGAACTGTTAACACAAATGACAACAATAAAAGGGTAAGGTCCCTTATCAGTTTGTGGAATGAACGGAAGTACGCAGTGACCCTCTGTAATCAGAAGCTTGAATGATCTCAAAGTCTTGCATCAGAGTGGAATCTACTCTTATCTTCACCTATTAACACGTAGTGAGAGATATCCAAATACGTCTCTCCCACTTTCCAACTCGATGTGCTTATCCGAGGGACAAGTTGATTACCTTGTGCCACAAGTGGAGCATATCTGCATCTCTTTGGTTGACACCGATAGTTCCAGTAAACCCATTTGTACTTTGGACGCCGTCAGGGATAGCGGGGAAGGTAACATTTTCATTAGCTGGGTCGAAGCCAAGGTACAAAGCAAGCTGATCCACATGCACTTCAATGTCTCCATACTCCATGACATGAGATCCTGTACGATACGTGTTGTGGTTTGAAGTTCTCTTCTTGACCTGAAACACACGAAATGTGAAACTTAGAGATTACCACCTAAAACTGGTACACTCTTCTCCTACTACAGACCAAACCTGTAACAATTCAGTCCCTGGCCAGTGTCCTAAAGATCTAACGAGGCCTTCATCGTCAAAAATTGGTGAAGGGAAGGATATGAACATCAGCGTGAAGAAAGCAAGCTTGCCCGAACATCGATACTTGTACCAACTCTACTACAAATAACTTCTCTGCCACAACAGAAGGAGAGACGGTTCTTACAATCTCATACTGATCCTTCAAGGTTTCCTTCTTCAAATTTTGTACTTCACTGCAGGACAAGATGACAGCTCATCTTAGATTCCTCACAAAATCCTTTACAAACACAGGACCAAGTTCAAAGTCAACTGCAATAGCAAGTAATATGAAGTACACGTTTTGTTCTTCGCCTTTGTTATATGAGGGAATTTGGTCGTTCTCGACTCACCTATCTTCCATCCATGCAACACTGTAAAGATCACCCAGACAGGTTTCAAATTCTCGTGGAGGAGAAGGAACCATTCCAGGACAGTAGCAACCCCAACTGCTTTCTTCCGCATTCGAAGCAGTTGTGACGTAGATGTTCAATCCTTCAGGAAGAAGACCTTCAAAGATGCTACCACTCTCACAAGCCTCTAAATATATGACCTGTTGAAATTCATAGATGACGTCATATTTGAGAAGTAGACGGACAACAACAAGAGAAGCTACTCATGCTTCGTCAGCGAGAGGATTCAAATACCAAGTTTTGGAAAAGCAACCACATGAAAATGTGAAAAAAAACAGGGCTTACCATCTTTTTGTACGTGCCCAGTTCGTATTTCTTCTTCAGAGTTGAAATCAAGTCAGGAGCGTACATATTCGGAGGGGAGGGCATACCTACAGATTCCTCAAGTTCGTGCATGTTAGTCCGATAACTGCTACGATATAACTCTCCACTTGTTTAGAGACTAGTGAAAGACCGATGTTTTCACACAATGTTACAAGTCGTACAAAGAAACTAAATGCAGAAAAAGAGGATAAGAGTTGACTTCGCGACTTCGAAGTAGACTGTAGACTTACAGCAAAAGAGGCAGCAAAGAAAAGGTTGGGGAGTCAAACCCAACAACACTCATTGGTGGGCATGATATAGATAGTAGTAGTTTGCACACAAATGGTGAGTTTCTACTCACTCACGACAAAATCGACACGCCAAAGTTTGAGAAACACAGTATCACGCACGTTAGGGCTTCCATCCAACCCACATGTTCCCGTACCTGACAGGTATGACGTTGCTACATATACTCGACAGGGTGGGACCCTATGAAACCTCTAACTGATCATCTCGAGGCATCTACAGACAACCTAGTTCCCATCGATGGGCGTGGTAACTTTAGATCTCCAAGCCAGGCGCCGCTTTCCGTGACCAACGAACGCGCACAAGAGTCGCCAACGAGAAGTACTAATACTAGTGCAAATCACAATCAATTGAGTATTACAGTCGGAGCTAGACTAAACCAAAAGTTAACAAGAAAAAGTTCTCACCAAGAATTCCTGGACCACCATGGTCAGAGTAGTAGATAAAGATACGATCGTCGGGTCCACTATCAACAACCTTCCCACTACCACCTGTGATCGCATTCTTGTCTCCCAGAATGGCAGCGAAGAAGTTGTGCGTGTTTACATCTTTTCCTGTATAATCCTGTTTGCAAAGAATACATGATTTATTACGCGAATATTTCGAGATTGACAATCGAGACTCTCATTGTAATCAGTTGACCTTCAAGTAACGGAATAGGAGATGGATCCTGCGAAACATTGAAAGAATGAGAGAGATTAAGAGAAAATGAAAAACACCCACCTTTGGGACACCATGGTAAACGTCGCTGCCCGTAGGAGAGTTGATAATTTCACCAGGACGAGGATTCTCGATGTTGTCCGCAATATCATCGTACATGAACACAACTATGTTCTCCTCAGCTACGCCGTTTCGTCTCAATATCTGATAAGCATGACAGATATCCGCCTGCAGAAGAGCACAATCCATGTTCGTTAATACGCCTCCTTCGTGGAGAAACAACAGTGGATCGCCACCAAAACAAAGCACGCTATCTTCAACCGCGCCGTTCTTCTCACTACATTCAAAGACTTCGTTGAATTAGGTACAACGCGTGGCATCGAACAATACTCATGACAATTACTCCTCCTGACGTATGAACATGTCCGGAAGGACAGTACCACTCTAAACCGCAGATGGTATATATCTGCCAACGGTATATAACAAAACATACAAATCTCTTTCTGTAGCCCACAGCCTCCAACGTCATAACCAACACCTACGAAAGAGATTCCAAACAAAGATCCCTAGGCAAAATTGGAGTCCAATGAGCAAAAACTTAAGTATCTCAAGACAATTCAAGATTCAAATCAAGACTGTCGACGGACAGAATGTATCACAAAGCAAACCACAGCTTCAAAGAACGACTTTCACAATGAGAAAAGAAGATTGAAATTTGTGCAGAGATGGAATTCCACAACAAAGATGGAGACACAACACGAAAGAAACCATGTCCTCCTTCGCCTGTGTGGGTGAATTACACTCTTTTGAACAAAATCGGAACGCAACGCCAAATCTTGATGCGAAATCTCCGTGCTGCCACAATTGATGTCCATTCTGCAAGATGGACAGCTCAGCCGAAGCTAAGAGAACGCACCTGGTGACGATAATTCCCATACCCTCGGGAACCAGCAAGCAGCACTGCCCAACGCGTCCCACGCTCGGCCTCAGCAGCATCTTCAGCCGTATCCGTCACTCGGTCAGTTGGCATCTGAATGATTTCCTCGAAGGAGCCTCCATAATGTCTGGCAGCTCCAACGACGGCGAAAAACAGTGCGATAGTAACCACCGAAACGGCTAGCTTCGCCCCTTCCATTTCGAGAGCTGAAACTCCTCACTCCAACTTCTTCTCGTCGAATTACACCAATCTGCCACCGAGTCCACTCCTCAGTTTGTCGACATATCGCGCGAGGGAGCGTTCAGAGTACGCCTTCTCAAGCTGCTGCTGCTGCTGCTGTTTCTTCTTCTTCTTCTTCTTCCTCCTCCGCCAGAGGTCCTTCTTCGACTTCAAACAAGAGCAGCTCGGCGCTTCTTTAAGGAGCAGCGATTCTATTTTCCGAATTTACAATTTTTACAATTTCAGAATTTCCACAACGAACTACGCGATCCGGACCGTCCACCTTCTATCTACGACTGTAATTCTTCCTGGAGAAGAAGATGTGCTCGGTCGAAAAGGATGACGCGAGAAAAAGATCCTCTCGTCATGCCGGGCCGGGCCCCGACGCTGCCTGAAGCGAGGCACGAAAGGAGGATCCCGATTCCCACCGGACGATTTCCTCTCGTGACGTGGCAGGACGTCAGGCTTGGATGCGCCAGGAAACCGTCCGATTTGGAACACCTGGCCAATCACAAATAGACCCTCTTTGCTGGCCTCTAAGGGGTGGCTTCCTGGCTGGACAGACAGCCCTGCCCGTATACAAGGTTCCGAAAAAGACACCATTGCTCGCTGAGCAAGCCACCCGACCCCATCTCCACACCCCGCTCCCCGCCCACATCGACTGCGTTGTCACATGTTACGCAGTTATTAATATTGCGTGCGATCGCTCGCTAGCCCTGCTCGTGCATGTACATGGTATACCAGCGCCCCGCAAGGTTCCAGCTTGACCGCCGAAAGCAAAGTGCGGGTTTGGAATACACCGTTTCCATCTTATCGGGAAAGCGGTGGAGGTAGCCTGACCGAACGTCCGACCGAGCCCCGGGTAAAGCAAACCTGGTGTGGCATGCGACAACATCGGGTATCGGTGCGCCGATGTCCCCTCCAAGGATCGTGGAACCTTTGCCATACTGTTCCCGACGCACACATCAACGGACTCTCATCTGTACGAGACTGCGAGAACCTTGGAGTAAAGTTGGGCGAATCATATTCCGTCTGCCTGGTACCACGGGCGGCTACTCTGATGTTGATGGACGGAATTGCATGGCGTAAAGCTTCCTTATTCCCTCCATTATAAGTAATTAATTACTCCTCGTAAACAAGTTTGTGGTCTCCTAAGGCAAGGAGAGGCTTAGCTTATATACTAGACCAATAGCATAACACAATACTCACGAGCTAAAGCCGCCCATTTATCATGCGATTGGTCAAAATACAAGCCATAACATGATGAAATATGAATGATCGTCAACACAAACAAAAACTCTCAAACCACTTCCTGACATGGGGTGTAAAAATGGGATTTGATGGATCAATGGAAATTTGAAGGTACATACGATCTTAAGGAGCAACTTGAGGCCTACTTCAGGGTAGAGCTTGAGTCGCTCCTAGGATTATGCCGCCCCGAATCTAAAGCGCCAAATCCACGAGTGCAATCCTAGATACATTCACTTCTCTATTAAGTGTTCACGACAGTGTTTGGAGGTCAGGAGTGTTGTAAGAATACCACTTACACCCCAGCATCAAACACGCACCCACTCTAAGTCTATTATAGGAATACTACCTACACGATGTCCAGCCCCCACTTTTGTTGTCAGGGGGTTGAACATTGTGTTGGTAGTTTGAGACAGTTCCTATGCTTGCATGATTTCATTTCATGTGCTATGTGTTTATATATTAAATTATCGAACGAGAATAATATCATTGATATTCTGCGAATGTTCTCACTTATCAACATGAAACACCCTATTGAGTCATTAAAAGATGTAATCGTTATCAAAAAGGGTGATAAAAGGTTGAACTGTGCACATCACATGAGAAGTGTACCAGTGTTTTGAATAGTAATTACGAGAAGATATTTTGTGTTTGCTACTATGTTTTGGTAGGTTCAACGTACTGCATCAATTGTGTAGAGGTGTGTTTGATGGTTCCTTGATGGTAACTTAGCGAGATCTTAGAGCAAATGCCACTAAGACTTAATTTTGGGTTTATATTTGTAAAAAGGAATGTTTGTAGAATTCTAAGAAATAATAGAATCTATGTACTTTTCAGTTGTGTACTATGACTCCAAAACCATACTATATACTGTATGTCACCTCTTGTTCGATATTAGTCTCTTGACTGACATTAACAGAGGTATTTAACCTCTGGATTACTATCTACGTAGTGATAAAGGTATGTAATATGTATTGTTACTCCCCTTAGTGGTAATGTAATTGTAGACTAGTATAATATCGGTAGCCTGAAATAGAATTCAACAAGAAGTGTTGTATCAAACTATGTAATGAAACAAAATATTAGTTTTAAGTTTTTGAATATCTAAGTGCAACATTTTCACGCATCACCATACAAAATCATTCCATGCATTAAAATGTGTTACATTTGTAAAACTGATCATTAATCCAGTCATCATTGAAGTGATACAGATAAAAATATTCACAAAATTCTGAACCAAACATTAAAAAACCAAACTGACTATGTGTTAAGTGTATTATGAAACTTTTAATATCACAAATACACTTATTACAATTTACGCTAGCATGGGATAGATATAATTCAGATGATGTAAGAAAGGAACAAACTCTAAACAAATGCAAGTCTTGACAGCTCTGAAGTATTTTAAATCTAAGGACACAGTATTCCACAAAAAATTTACTTCATCACGTTCACAAAATATTGCAATGATTATATCAATTTAATATTATATTAATTTCAAATATGTGATCTTCTTGATAAGAAGGTTCAAATATCTAACAACATGCATGTCATGTGTTATTAATAATGGAGAAGTGTTGAAGGATGTCCGTTAATTTTCATGAGATTTTTCACAATATGCAAGTTCAAATGTTTGAAAAATCACAAGATTTTATATAGGGATTGAAGTCTTCTAAAATATTGAAAGATGAGAGATAGTTTACATTGAACATCATTCAAGATCCAAATTAACGAGAGAAAAAGCTATCAAAGATTGATCATTGTTGATTTTTTTTTTTACCAAATTCTTAATAAAAATTTGCAGATTTTCTAAAAGACTTATATATGAAAAAAAATTGATAAAGAAATTGATGATCATTGATAGTAAATCATCACGTATAACTCAAATGAAAGCAAAAATTTTAGAAATAAATTTTGATTATTTTAAAAATTGAACGTTGTATCCAATATTTATGTTTTTGATAATGTTAAGGCAATGTTTTTTAAAAATATAATTAATAAGCAACAAAAAATTTAATTCTTTACACACTGATTTAGTAGAAATTTTTTTGATGCAGCCATTCATATTAAGAAAATCACTTACCATAGTATATGTTGCAAGTTAATCAAGTATGTTACCCGGTTAAAAATTGTATGTAGCTATGTGTCATTATTATGAAGCATAATCCCAAGATGAAACAAAGCTATATTAGCGCATTGTAACTATCGCACCTGAATATTTCAACAGCATGTAT
Organism: Marchantia polymorpha subsp. ruderalis; assembly: GCA_037833965.1. NCBI lineage: Eukaryota > Viridiplantae > Streptophyta > Marchantiopsida > Marchantiales > Marchantiaceae > Marchantia > Marchantia polymorpha. The sequence continues at coordinate 1,592,249 of AP031351.1, forward strand.
ACTATTTATGAGTCAAATCTATCCATATTTTACATATAAAGGCTAACTATAACCAAAAGAGAAAGGAAATCGCAAATTCATATTTGCTTATAGAATTGACACCTTGCTATGCTTCCCTAAGTGGATCGCTTGAAAATGATGGTAGTGGCGTGATCGATATCTTTCAAGTAGTCAGAGTTAGTTAACTAACAACAACGGCGGCTAGTGTGAAATGTAAACACTTCATTTTAGCCACATTGAATGTTGACACCTATCGCTACACTTGGACTTCTACGCTGCTCATCCTTCAGCTGCTTCGCTACTGGGTAGTATATCCTATTCGGCTCCCAGGCGGAGCCTACTTGTGAACAAAACGGTGTAATTGTGGAAAGAAGATTATTTTTGTTATATTTGACTTTGGTTTTTTACGGAAGCCGGAGTTTTCAAAACACACGAATGGATATCTTTATTAACGTGAATAGAGTATATTCATAGACAAACCTCCCATATCCACATTTTTGGGTATATTTGCATTTCCACATTAAGAAGATATTGGTTCATTTATATTGGACAAATTGAAACCCTTGTGACACTTCAAATCTCATAATTGCTTTTTAAAAACAATGATTAAAAGAGAAAAAAAGATACGGCAAATCATCGCCAGGTACAGAATCGACACTAAAATCACTTTTTAATATAAAAAGTAAATATGTGATGAATATGCATTTCATCTCAGTATGCACTACATGGAGTAAAATATCACTTTTCCATCTGTGTTGTAGAAGATAAATCCTTATGTAGATAAAAATTTCAATTACTCATAATTTGATTAATTTGCTTGCATAATTATCTGCTAGGTCATTCAAGCTTTTGTGTCAAACGCTGGTTCGTGCGACTTTGGTTCTTTGTAACTTGGATTCTGTAAGAATCCAAAAAGAGTAAAGAAACAAAAATTAGATCATAGAATCTAGAGAGTAAAGTGAATATTTGTCTACAAAATAACCTTTTCCCATATCAATAAAAAGTTACACATTCATTCTTCCTTCACCAGTTGAGGATGGAAATATTTGTCCACAAAATATTCCTTTCTCATGTCAATAAAAGGGTATACATTCATTCTTACTTCACTCGTTTATGATGAAGACAACGCATTGGAGTTCGTGATCATTGTCCACCAATCGAAAGTAAAACACTTTCACACCCAACGTCCAAACTCCAGCTGCCTCCACGAGGAGTTATCATGAATAGCTAGTTGTGTCGCTTGTTCCAAGCTCTAAGCTCAGTTTTGTCTTATTAGGAAGTACACCTTGATCAGCCCGACTACATTTTGGCATTGTGCACTATTTCGCTCACTATGAGATTAACTATATGAGCTCTATCTACTGCACAAGCTTTCAGCTTAATTGATCCAAATTATTTGAATCGTTTTGTGGCTTTTCGTAAACTTATTCAATAAGCAAAAATTTCTCTTAACATCTTGACCTGCTTTATCATACTAATTCATGTGTCAAGATTAAGAAGAAAATACTTTCTTCTCCAAATCAAAAATTAATCTAGCGTTTATTACCGTCTTTAGTGACATGTAATATTATAATACCCCGCTATATATATAACTGATGTAACATACTCCTCTACTTAAAAGCCCTAGACTTCCAAAGAGATCACGTACGATCAGCGTAGTCCAGATGCTTTCGATATAAAAAAGGTTATACATTCATTGGAACATGTTACAATTTATGTAAAGCTTATTTGAATAATCTTCTCCATGAAGTTGTTTGTCAAGTAAATTGATATTACCATTCAATAAAATACAATCGATCCAACATTTTTCTCACGCTATATACTAAATTTTCTTCTATGAACAGATATCAAATAGATTGATTTAAACATGAATATTTATATCAACTTATTTCTCTTCAATTTCTTGTTCTTAGTTCTATTGAAGTATACATTTTATATAATTAATAATAGTGTATTTATTTTTAAATAAATAAAAGATGTAGGCTTGAAATGCCCAAAATAGGAACCTATTACATAAATCTTAAAACCGTTTAGCACATAAATCTTACAAATTTCCAAACTCATAACATTATATTACGACTTCAGATTTATTGAAGATAATTCATTTTAGTAATATTTAATACTATAATCATGAAATTTTTACATGTTTAAAAATTCTATAAAATGATAGTGTCAAAATTTTTTATGTAAGGTTCAAAAAAAACATCATTACTTGTATAAAATCATAATGATTTTCAATTTCAAGTTTTTGAGACTTATATATAAAGTCATGCATGTTATCAATACATAGGTTCAAAACCTATTGATACGTTTTTCATAATTCAACTGAGATCAGCAAATAAAACATGACACACGCACTGACTAAATTGAAACATCATATACTCATAATTTTGAAAAAATATAAGCTTATCCAAGAAATAAAAAGACTGGATTTTTATTGTAAAAACTTGGTCTAGAAAGAATTTAATCTTATACTTTTAGATGTATTTTGTTAATGAAGGTGTTTCAAAAATCTTATATTGTAAAAATATATAATTTTTTCATTGAAAAATAATAAGAAATAAATGATAATTCGCATGAAAAAACCATGCAAATGAAAATACATTTTTTATTTTATGAAATATAATGTTAAATCTTAAAAGAATCTCATCAGACTAAAAAATTTATTTCTACTTATTCAAAATTAAGATTATGTGATTGTTACAAAATCAAAGCATAAATACATAAAAAAATATATACAATGTTGAAATATCAACATGAATACATTCTCAAGTCAAAGTTAAAAGTGTGCTATAATTTGATCTCAATTATCTATTTCGTCGCATTTGTAGACTCTTGTCAATGTTGTGGTTGTAAAAGATACAAGCACGTCACAGTAACACGTTCAAAGGTGAGTGCTATAATTTACAGTTTTAGAAACTTTGAATTGTGCTTGGAATCAACGTGAACATTTTGTTCATAAATTGCACATGCGTGATTTATAGGTACGGCATGTACTCAAGAATTAGCCTCACAAAAAAGAAACTGAGACCAAAAATTTCCAGAATCTTAATTATTGAAGAATTTTTTGTTAAACGTTTAACGAAAATAATCATTTGCTATGAACGCACGATGAAGAAATCAGATGAGCCCAATCGGAGTCATGCTAACGTCACCAACATGCCACCAACCATAAAAGAGGAGGGTAGTTTCAAATAGATTGGATTGAAGTAAGAACAATCACACTCGTAGAGAAGACGTAAATGAACTGCATTTGTGCTAAAAAAATAAGCATAAATCTAGACGTGGAAAATAACGCAACATATTTTAAAATGGACATGGAGCGCAGCTGGCAAGAATTCCCCCTGTCTTCAGAGTGGATTAGTAAAAATCCTATTTACCCTTCAATGTATCTAGACAAACGAAAGTGGTTTCGGTAGCCAGCGGCGGCGATTCAATGCACCTGGATGGAACCGGTTTCCGGATGCCGGAATCCGTAAGGAGTGACGGAGGGGAGGTGGTCAGTCAGCACCTACGGAAGGCAAGCAGCAATATAGGCTGGCCGGTATTCATAAAGAGGATCGGGAACCGGGCTAGCGTCGCGGAGCGGAGGGAAGCGAGCGGATTGGCTCAACGGCTCAGTCATAACGAAGCGCCCGAACACGTTACGGAATTCCAAATCGCCAGCAGCTTTAGGGGAAATTCTCTCCCATCTTTCGGGGGAGCATCGGGGCCGTTCTTTCGTGCCGGGGCCGCGATGCTTCTGTTTGGTCCAACAAGTTTTCGGTGGTCCCTCTGACAAGCCTTTCGCTTTGAATCTTCGGGGGATTTCCGGTCCCCCTTTGGGCTGCGGCTCGAATCTCTTCATGTCAACCATCAACGCTCCGGTCAGCACCGTATTACTGCCCATCATTGCATTGCGTTGCCCCCCATATGACGCTTCCCGCTCACCGTACAGTACGCTTTAGAAACATACGCAGTCGTATCGAACGCCTACGACATCCGTTCGTGTGTACGAGATTACCGCTGGCAGTCTGTCCCTGGACTGCGACGGGACCCTAATCTGCGTTTGCTCGACGAGGATTCGCAGACGAGAGAATGGAGGTCTTGCGCTTGTGATGAAGAAACGTGCATGGGACAGCGAGGATGCTGTTAGGTTGCCGCGCGATTTCAACACGAAAGATGGTTCCGCTCTTCCGTGCTTCGTGTGGTGTCTGCGTGTGTTTTGGGTTTGGGTTTCTTGGAATGTGAAGCATTCTTGCATTTTCGACACATGGTATGAGTAGCAAGCACGGTGGTCAAAGTTGTAGTAATTTAAGTCTTTTTCATCTTCTAGATTTCACCTTTTATTTCGGAGATGGAGTGCTTTCGAAGCTCTTGTCTCGAGTCTTTGCTGCCTTGATGTTTAGCGATTGGGGCTTCGTGCTGTTTTGACAATTTTTTGGTCGTGCTAAGTTTGGCAAATGATTTGAGTAGGATGTTTTGTAGTTGATGTCTCCGTCGTCTCTCTTGATATTGTGCTTCTCATGATGAAGGTATTCAGCCGAAGAATGATACGTATTTGTGTGCAAGAAGAGTACGAACCGTCCCTGTCAAATGCAAGGAAATTACGAAGCGGTCATTCGATCCACCATCCTTTCTCGTAAGAAATTGTTGCACTCGACCCAAAGGAATGCTGCAACAGGTAAAATGAAAATAAGACCACCGAACTTGCAAGGATTCAAGCACAAGTTCTTACATACTGTAGGCTTTCGCTCCTTTCTTTTGGCAGACGATAAGCATGATTGTGGTAGTAAGCCACCGTATGTTTTGAAGAAAAAAAAAGCGAAAGGAAGGCGTCATGGTCGAGAGAGTGCAAATATATCTCGAGAAATGGGCCCCTGACCCTCTAGTCTAACCCTGAACAATGCGTGAGATAGGAACAAGGCTTCAATGACTTTCTTGTGAACCATCCGCTGCAAATCGGATGATCATGCTAGGTTGACGAGAATTGATAGGAGGAGCGTGATCCACTGAATACAATCCTCGACGCCTACACCTGGACACGAGTGGTTTGATGCTTGCAACAAAGTGGTTTGCAATGACCACTTCGACCTTTTGATTTATTGAAAACATTTCCAGGAAAGCTGGCAGCGATGAGATGTACGCTCCGCTTGCTGGATGCAGGCTTAACACACACTTGGATCGTACTATTATTTCGAAAATCATTGTTTAGAATGCATAGTGGTGATCGTGGAGGTCATGTAGCTGCGAGGTACAAGTTCGTTATTTTATTCAAAATATGATATATCCATATATGGTATAGTATTCCATCAAAGTCTTACTAAAAGTAATGGATTAAAGCTATTCACACAACTTAATATTTTGTAATGAAATCAAAAAAATGAATTTAGTACTAATCATAACATGGGTTGAGTAAAAACTCAAAATATGTGAGTTTGATTGTTTACCGAAACTTAATGACAAAGATATTTGTGAATTTGTAGATTGAGTTAAGGGTACTTGGTTCTATGTAATTTAGTACACGTAATAGAAGATGTATTTTCATACTCATGTAATATATCATTGACGGATTTCTTTGTTTCAAATTTTCTTTGTGCTTTCAATAATTTATCCAAGTAGCTTTGAGTTTTTGTGAATTCACTAAAAATTGTACACTTTGACAAGGAATGTACATGCAGGTTGCATGTCATAAAGCAATATTATGCAGCAATTCATCGCAACTATATATTACTTTATATATATAGATATATACATACATTTTTTTTGAGCTTCACTCAAAAGAATCTAAAAATCGATAACACAGAAGATATATGATTGATATTTCAAAATTTAGATGAATAGATTTTTAAAATGTAAAAAATAAAATCACATTAGTTGAACGTTAATTAGTTGGTTAATTAATTTTGTTGTAATAAAATTTGGTAATAGTATCAGTGAATCAAACTTAGAATTTCTTAGGAAAATATTTATGTAATATAAAAAAAATATCTAATTTTAGATGTATAAGTTTACGAATTATTAGAAATCTACTCCTGTTAATGTTCATTAGTTGATCAATTAATATTTTAATAATAAAAGAATTGATATAAGTTATCATTGAATCAAACTTAGAATTTCTTTAAAAAATATCTATGATCTCCTCTATGTAGAATCGTACCACATTTTTATACATAAACTCCCTTGCATCATATTCTCTGAAATAATTCTAGATTCTACTTTACAATCCAATGGTTATATAGAAGTTTTGGAATTTTTCGAAAATTTATACATTTAAATATATATTTCTTACGTGTAGTCCAGAAAAAATCAATCGATTTATCTATTCAATCTAATTATTTATAGATCCAAGTGCTTTATGTACTTTAATGAGTCTTCTATTAGTCAATTTAAATTAAACTGGATACTTAAACTCATAACTATAATGGAATTCCAAATAGGCGAGAGATTCGTGTTCTCTCCAAAACCATCCAAAGGCGAACAAACATGTTGAAATACATAGATATTAAGCAGTGAAGCGAATTGAGGGGAAAGTTTATTTTACAGATTAGAATCAATTATCTGAAATTGAAAGACATGATCATTGTGTTATCAGTTGTCACTATTATTATCGATCGATATGAACAAACAACCGATTACAGAATTATTTATCCTTTTTCTCTTCTTATTTTCCAGATTAATGTTCATGTTTTCTCGAGAGCTGATCGGAGTTAGAATGAAGGGGAATGTGCTTCCAACCACCATTATACAATCCTGAGCGTAGAGTGGTCCCTAATAGCATATCTTGCATCTGAAGACACTAATCAAATGTCACAATACGTTTACAACATTAAAGTTGTTTTCTTTGGCTTATGGCTGATTCTGGACACTGCGTGACTCGCTGTCAGTCCTGTGGCATAGCGGCCATGCATGTCCAATAGCGCATGAAGGTTCAGCGAAAGATGCGATGCACAGCACTAAAAAGAAATATCTGATACACAGCAGTGCTATCCGAGAATATGTGGCGATCCGGGTGCTTTGTTCATGTGACATTCACCGCAATCTCCAGAAACCTTGAAGATATAGTGGGAGTATGTTCTGTCTGTCCTTGACTTCTTCTGCTGAAGTTAAATAACGGAAGAAAGATTCTTGCAGGTTTATGTGGTCCCATGATGGAGGAGGTGTGGATGCAAGGTCATAAAGATATGTATCTATGGGAGATCTGATCGAGCACGACAGCCCTGCCCAAATTTTCACCATTTTTTTTGTCTTTCTTCGAGCGGGAGGGGATGAAAGTTTGTGCTGGAAATTTATTGTGCAGCGAACTCTTACGAGCTGAGGAAGTTGTCGACAGTTTTCCTGAAACTTTGCCCGATGATGAATCAGATTGAGTGCTTTGTGTGTTGACTACGTTGTGTGACTGGTGACGGTTTCCACAATTCTGATCGAGAATCCCCTTCTATGTGGCAACGACAGATATGCACGGGAGGGTAGATTCATTTTCACTGGACGTAGGACTTCCTGATTCGCACTCAACGTCGCTGACGAATAAAGGTGGGTGGTCGTCGAGGAACCTTTTTATCTTAACCTCTCAATTTGAGCTTACCACGTTATGTCTGCAAAGCAGATAAGGAAGCTCTTGCGTTCACAAAGTCCTTCCCGACCCGGTATCTCTCGCCCTATTTCAGATGAAAATTGTCCTCAAACCATTGCGGAAAGCAAATCGTTTGTGCTCCGTAACAAGAGGGATCAGGCCAACGCTGAGAGCTTCGGAGTTCGTGCATTTTGGGATGCACATGATCACTTTAGCACCGAGTGGAAGCTGTCAGACACTAGGACTAGAGGCATGATCATCCACGGCAGCAGCATCGGCATTGGGTACGTTCCCGAGGTTGGGATCCATGGAGGTTGAACTCACAACACCTCTGTTTGACGACCGGAGCACTTGTCTCGTTGCTATCAGCTTGGCAACGGAACATACCTCCTTTTCAATGAACAAACCCATTTCAGAAGCTGTAAATGACGCAGCCTTTGATTTACAGCAACTCGTTCCGTTTAGGAGAAATCGCTTTCTTCACGCACGGTGATCATTACCTTCGTACCATATTGTTTTAGTAGTGGGAAAGGCTTAGCCGATCGTATATGTTTATCGACATTTCTTTCTGTCAAACATCGATGATCCCAGTGGGTCTCTCGGGCGATTACACGGGGAATATCGGTGGCTGCATGCAGTTCCGGAATGGCCGACCCAAACAAGAGAAGCAAGGTATCTTCCCCATCAGTTTCTCTTCATGTGTCATTCCCAAAATGGCACTTCAGCTTTTCACCTAGTCACGGCCTACGGGAGGGAAACATCACTCTGTAGAAGATTCACCCCTACCCAGTAACTCAAGCATCCAAAAACATTGGAGCTTTGTGGCCCAACAACGGTACCAGATATCGTACGAGCGTATAGATGTGTGGCGTACCCTTGTCGAGGCAGACACCTTTTGCCATGTGGACACCGCATACAAGATGTTTCGGTTATGACGTGATTCCAGCGTGATGTGTGGCGTACCCTTGTGGTGGCTCAGGCACTTCTTGTTTGATGGGCAACTTCCAGATTCCCGAGCCAATTGGAATGAACATTCAAATCCCATGTCCTTGGCTCAACGACCCTCCGATAGCTCGTGGAGACGTTCGGTTCTGACACGAGATATACTGTAAGACCGAATTTTACTGGATGCATATCCCCTGCTTGCAGATAAAATTACGGTCAAAGTGGACCGGAGCTGACAAGGAACTTGTTCGCTACGAATGGTTTGTTCGGGAACTAAGGTTAATCACAGTAGCGAAGTTTTCATCTTAAAATACAGGAAAACTGGCAGGTTACAAAAGGGGCGTCACAAGAGACACAGTACGAAGAAGTAGCGTAGTACTTTGGTGGTCACAGTAATCCAGGATTAAAAAACCGATAGTCTTCGTTTTGAGGTAGTTTCCATGCATGGGGTTGGGTAACGGTTTGTCTGCATTGAAAGTAGGCTTGTGCAGGTGGCTGTTTGCTATGTTCTCGAGAAGTTGTCGTCCATATGCTCAACACTTTCGGGACTTTTCAGATGAAAACAACGTTCTATATCTGGGTAAGAATTACTTTCAGGTTTCCATCATTCTTCAGTTGACTCCTGACTATCAGTGCTGTCGGCTGGGTGTTGTATATACATCCCCCATCATTCATGTAAAGGTAGATCATCTGATTTACGAACTGTTGGTCATTAAAAACCTGAAGACCTGCAAGTGAGGCTAGACATGCATCTCCAGTCAGGTAAGTTCAGCTTTGCCATAAGAACATAAGAACTGCAGAATACTCTTCATACGGAGTTCGGTCTTGCAAAATTCCCTCTCTTCTAGCAAGACATGAGCCGTCCATAACCAGGGATGCCGGAAATGGTTATGATTAAATAACCGTGCTCCATCCAACATCTACGACTGAAAAATCGAAATATTTATTTAGCAAGGCTTATTCAAGCCAACTCTGAACTTGTAAAGCAGAAGGACAGGTCTTAGTGAGGAACTACTGTCGAACACCATGAACACCACGTTTGACGAAATGATCAGAAGGTGTAAGGGGTGAGATTTCTCTCTCCTGAGATGTGCGGAGCTAATAGCTGCAAACCCTACAGCTGAACTACATATGTTCCACAGAAACGCTACAAGGGTGTTGTCCTTTCCAGGGCTTAACACCAAACTCCACTTAACGTTGAAGCAATTCCAAAATATTTTCTGACAAAATTTTCCTACAATCTAATTTGGGGGTACAGGATCAGTTCATGCCTAGAAGATGAACGCAGTATCGATGATGATGTTAGGTGGAACCTGCTCATGTTGTCAAAATTTGTTATCGGCTACAGCTGCTCTCGACTACTTAGCATATGCAAAGTGATCAAAAACATCTTCGACCACTAAAAACGCCACAGGCCGATCCGACCAAGGGTTGCATTCAACATTTCAACCTTTCACGCCAGCCAGTTTTTATTCTGCAATAAACACACGCTCTTCCACATTATCGACAATATCAGGTTAAACTTTCTGCATCGTGACTTGATTCGTAGCTTTATTACATGACGCTAGTTACTTCTTACCAAGACAAGTCACTCAATGGCACGCGAGAAAGATCCTGATGCTCCACTGTGAAATTAAACTGCATGAAAACGGCACACGCTAAGTACTCAGGGAAGGTCTGATGAGCATACTTCAATGATAAGTGGTAGATAGAAACCCTCGGATCTGGCTATTTCCAACATCCTCCAAGAACTGTCCAAAAATCATCCGATACTCCATGGCATATGTAGCAATCAAAGTGAGCCTTTCAACTGAGCTCTTGTGGTGACCCTTCAATAGGAATGGTGAGGAAGACAACTTTATTCTTCCTCTTGACGTTGCAACAAGACCAATATTCTAAATAGGGCAAACATCATTAGCACAGACATTGGCACGTGAATATCTTACAAAACCACGTATGGCCTGTCGCCGTATGATCAGTGCTGACCCATCACCGCCCCCAGTGCACTGGCTTCGTGGGGAGGAAGTGCACTGAGCAAACCTTGCATTTGCTCTCTATAAGCTAAGCACAACTGATTCACTGCTTGCCCTATCAGTGACTTCACTTCAGGTTTAACTTCTTCAGAGGCGACGGTCTGTGCGAAAATGGGGACTAATTGAGGTATCAATTGAAGAATCTAGACATCACACAGATCCAGACGTCAGTAGTTATCATAATCTTGACACAAAAGCAGATACAAGCCAAACGAAGCACAGGAGATCTTCAATTTTCCTCCCGATGTTATTCTCCCGTCTGTATGATACGCCCATATGGCTATGGCATGAGTATGGCAAACAGTACAGCTAAAACTTACAGCAGAACAAAACGCCAAGTTCCGACCACAACAAACAAACAAAAGCTCCGACCCTTACATCTGGATGAGAGGCGAATATCAGCCCACATAAGGAACCATACACGCTCTCAGATTCTTCAATGTCTTCTTTCAAAGGTAGAACGCCCACAAGAGCAGGTAAAACCTGCATATGACCAGCAACGATTGTAGACAGAAATGAGATTCTTAAAGACAAACTTATTTTGTCAGACAGTGGATAGAGAGTAAAGGAACGACTGGTAGGAACTAAAAGAAAAGGCTACTGGAAGATTTTAACCGAGAACAACGTTATAGTCTGAAATGCAACCAACATTAGATATTTTGAGATGATATGTGTGGAGACATGATAAAAAAGACGGGCGAAAGCCATATCCTAATGCTGCTGTAAACGTTACCTGGCTCAAAGGTATGGCTTGGGCGTTTGCTTTGATCATGCGAGCCACGGCACCAGCAGCGTTGTCCCTGACTCCGTTGTCAGTCTCACGATCGGTGAAAAGAGGATGCAAGGCTGTCAAAATGCTCATATAATATCTGGGGCATCATAAGGACATCCAACATTCGGTGTACAATACTAAACTGCAAAGACAACATTTTCGAAGCAGCAGCCTGGTCTAGTTGTGAGGTAAGTGAGTGACTATGAGGATACAGCTTTGCTGTCTCTCCGCCGTGTAGGCAGAGCTCACCAACGCAATAGGCTGCATTTCTCCGGTTTGTGGGCTCGGGTGAAGACAGTTCCTTCAAGGCTATGGGCATGACGGTCTGTACATGACACCCAAAACCTCACATCAGCTTTAACCGAAAGGAGGAACCAATCTACACTGAAGGACAACTGATTGTTGCTATGACCAGTACGCCACTTACATCAATATAGGGCGTGATTTCCTGACGAATCTCCTTCGCTACTTCCGCAACACATGCCACAGCCATTGTTCTATCATTGGGAGGTCGCGAATGAGTCTGCAGTTGACAGTAGATCGTTGACCTTGTTATATTTGAAATTTTGTAAAAATTTATAGCCATGCAAGCGAAACGCAGGTATCCTACTCTTAAATTGAAATTTGGGCTTTCAAGTAAACAATATATGAGGTTTGACTTACTCCCAAAAATAGGGCAAGGCGGTGAAATAGATATACAAATAATTTATGAAGATTACCTCCCAGAGATTGATCAACGACCTTTCACGATAGATTTTCAATAAACAGCTTAATGAGTCAACAACCCTCAACCTACCGCAAATTTCATAAGCGGCTCAAATAGCTGACGGAAAATCGGCTCAAAGCTGCCCCCCATACACGATGCCATAGCTGGCAAAAGATCTGTTGCAGCATCCATGAGTATATCGTCGTGTTCAAGGTCGTCATCATCACCTTCACCATCGGTGTCCCCTGTTTGCTGACAAACAGCTTCCTGTCGGAGCAACATCAGCGTTGCTTCCGATAGCTTCACAATGTCTGCAAACGTGATGGATTGCTTAGTCAATTTGGAATGTGTCCATCTCACATGACACCAGATGAAGAGCCCTGGTTAGTAACCAATCTGATCATTGATTCGAATTCACCGGGCAAAAAGCACGAAGGCATGTCCATATTAGATACTTTCGTAAGTAAAGTCCATTAACGGGACAACAATCAGGAAAAAAAGGATATCGTATATAATGTATAACCCACATTGTTGTACTGCTTCAAGCGGAACGGATTTGATCACATCCACAATCGATGAGCACACTTGTGAAACAGTGTCCTTGTCGTCGTCCTCATTTAAAGCCCTCAGATAAATATCCATTACGGTGTCTATTTTACCAAAACAGAAGTAAATAAATTCATCAGTATTACTCTTCTAGACAAACGCCGCAAGGTCTAAAAAAATTTAAGAACAATAAAACACTTTTACAGCTTAACCTCAACATGTTTCGTCAATACCTAGCACGTGTTTGGTTTCTGGAGATATGTGCTGCGCGAAAATGATCAACAATTTAACAGTTAGTCAAATGCTGTCCAAGAGTCTTCAGTCAATCAACTCCTGAAGGGCTGCATGCATTGTGCTACTCAGTTAAGGCGACACAGATGCATGATGCCAATCACGAGGAAGGAACATGAGTCATGCACGATCAGACTCTGATTCGAATATGACAAAAGAGTAAACAGTTTTTTACTCAAATGCCCCCTATTATGCCACTTACATATTTTTTTCTGCCTTTGCAGTACATTCAACTAGTCCAAGTACAATGCATGATATAAAACACCAATATTGGAAAATAGACAAATAAACAAAATGCAAACAATATATATGTAACTTTACTCTAAGAAATGAATTGAAGCTTTCACATAATACACCGCTGACAGATAAGGCCTTACATTGTTTTGGGTGGGAAAGGTAGCCTGAGTTGCTGTCAAAAGATCTGCACACATCGGAGACATCTTTGAGTATCATTCTGCAAATAAAGGGACAAAGTAGAGTGTAGTATTATAGCAATACTTCCTCGGCCACCAAGGAATACCCAGGGTAACAGCAAGGACCTGTATTAAGTGTATATTGCATAAGGATGTTTATATTCTTAGCAGAGAAACTTACATGTGTCTTTTCTGCCTGTAATTGAAAGAGGAACGCAGGAGGTGTCATTCAGCACAGAGTAGCTTCCACAATTGAAAGAGACACACTAGAACAACAACAAATAGAGTAGTCTATTCAGCAAAAACTCTGAACCAAAGAGTGCACGGGAGATACACCCGGAAACAACAATTCCCAAGGATAACAACTGCACTCACGTTGGAGAGCGATCATAGCTTGGAGGCGGACATCCTCGTGGAAATATCCCGCATGCTTCTTCAAAACCTTCAGACAATCTTCCATGTAGCTGTGAACTGGCTAAGGAAAGCACATTACATATGCACAGCCCATCTACTTCACCTCAGAAACAGACCTGTACAATAGCAGTTTTAAGTGCAAAGCGTAGAGTCTGTGCCCTCTTAGTGCACTCTACAGCAAATGAGAACGTCAAACCCTATGTCGAAGATATAATGAGTGGTGTATATAAGAATGGACGGCGGACAAAAAACACTCCCACCCAATCATGCAAATAACAAAAAACCGCCTGCGTTAAAAGTGGATACGGCATAAATGCTTTCTTCGTGTGCAGAGCGAAGAGACCAAGAGCCTGGGTTGCAGCTGCTTTCTCATCCAAGACACCAGTTCTCACACTAATATTGCGCACTCGTTTATTATCTGATTCGTCCTCATCGTCTGATGATAAGCCACCTAGACCGTTGGCCATGTCAGCTTCATCACCAGAATCATCGAAGTCCAACGCTGTCCCGTCATCCAAGTTGCAAGACGCCAACGCCAACGGAACTAATCGTGGAAGGTACTAACGATCACATGCAAGAACAAGGAAGTAAGTTGTGTCTTCAATAATGTATTTGAACAATTCCGACCTGGTGACCATAGCTTCCTCTACTTGTTGACTTGTGTCAAGTGTGCAGATTTTGATATCAAGGATTTCCGATAAAATGCCTATTGCCATATCTTTGCCTTGGAAAAGCTAACACCTCTGATACCGCTTTAAGTAAAACATTTCCAAGGTTACGAGCTGTGATAACGCTAGTGAACCCGACTTAGTCCTTTTGCTTCTTCAGGATTACAATATGGGTTGGTCGGCATCTTAAATTACTGATAGCTCAAAGTATGGGTACTCACTGGGACTAAACCTTCTTCGAGAATCTCCGCTACGTTACTAAAAAATCCATGAGAGTACTCTCGCAACTCGCTGAAGTCCAACGCAAACCCCTGCAGAATCATAGCTCATTAGTCCGCTGAGCAAGATGCCCTAATGATCATATCTAGAATCAAAACCTCTTCGACCTCGACGCATTCTCATCTCATTTAACTATTAAAAAATATGAGCAGGTAAAAACCTACGCCAAGCTGAACTAAGTCAGATCCAAGCGGTTACTCTATGCCTCACAAAAGAAGGAGCTCACTGCTGGACAATCACTTCACGAGACGAAGAGTACTGGTGTCATACCGCGATTGCAGCTTCGATGAAATTTGGAAGGACAGGCTCTATGACACCCTTTCCAACTGCCAAGCCCACGATGCCCACTAACTCGGTTGCACGAGCACGAACAGGAAGGTCCTCGTCCTTCGTGCTAATCATGAAATTTTGCAGGATTTGAAGCACCCTCTCCGTGTAAGGTATAAAAGAAGACTCGGCCGCTGCGGCGGCTGAGCCTATCGCAGACTGCAAACCAAGAGCCACACACTTCTTATTAAGGTTGAAAGAATTACAGAGAAGGACCAATATCTGTAAGAGGGTCTAACATCACACGCATCAAATCTATGGATGTGTCTTCAAAAGCAAGATAACCCCGCAAAAGACTTCCCGAAAAGAAGCCTCCAATCATAGGAGCTAACAGTTGTTTACTCAAAACACCCTCAACAGGTGAATTGGTCCTCATGGTCAGTGAAAGGGCTCAGTTCATGGCCAACAAAAGGACCTATTGCTTAATGACACATTTACTCAGCAAAGTCACTCATACCATGCAAGTCTCCTGAAGATCTCGACGATGGGATTGTAGCGCCTCCAACAACCTTTCCATGAGCTGTCCTAGATATGGAAGAATTTCCTCCTTCAAATTTTCACAAAAGGCGGCTAAGGCATAGTATGCCTTCTCCTACAGACGATGAAACTATTTATCAGAAGGGATACAACCCATAATAAGGGGGGCATGCTATCTATGATTTTATCTGGGCCACTGGGAAGGCCCTTATTGGATCAAACTCCACATCACCTGAAAGTTTGGCATGAGAAATTTTACCCACGAGATACCTCTCACACATACATGTCCGAACCACTAAAGAATGGCTGTTTTGACATTTCTCTTGCACTCTCCTACTCGACAATACGATACTTAAGAGAAATTTAGCAGAGCAGTACTCATATTACATTAACGACTGAAGGAAGAAAACAGAAAGTCTGTCTCCTGTTCATTCTATTCCTCATATCTTCATGATTGAAATTAACGACATATGAAAAAAACCATTGCAAATATACAGCAATAGTATGTAAAACTATGCAACATAAAAAAGTTAACAGTGTAACATGCCAACTTACTTGTACTTCAGGTACAGGGTCACTAAGCACAGTAAATATACAGGGAAGAACCCTCTCGTAATGTTCCACAATCTCGGGTTGTAGGTGTTCGGCAAATTGCCCCAGAGCAAAGCTTGCAGCTCCCCTCACTAACTGCTCGCTGTCCTTCAGTGCTTCAAGCACCAAAGTTAAAACTCCGACAAGCTTGCTTTTCATCACCTCATAGCAACCTTCAGAAATGACTCCCAATGACATCACAGCTGCTTCTCGCCAATTCGGATCCGGATTTTGAAAATTATTGACAGCAAATTGGAGAATAGGTGGAAACACGTGCTTCTTCGGGAGACTCATTGCCATAGTATCCAATACTTCGGCAGCCGCTCGATCAGAAGAAACCTCATCCTCACTATGCCTGGCGTCAGGTTCGGCCAGGATGGGACACATCACAGTCAAAATTGGAGTCACTAACTTATGCTTCACCAGTGTCTTGGGTTTATACTTGGCAAGCCACGAAACGATTTGTATGGCCTGCAATCACAAAGTACCGAATTCAAGCATCAGTACTAATATGATACATGGAAGGCAACCACAACGGCAAACCCTGGTCTTGGTTCTTCAGATTCGAAGCTAGGTCAGGATGGCCTGGCATGTTTAGCAACCCATAGTAATTGAGCAAAAGGTAGTTATGAGATACCTGATAACGTGTATTGGATTCCAGAGATTTGTTTGAACAAACTTCCAAAGCGAACTGAACAATCACTGGGATGGTAGGACCAAGAAGAGGTGCAGGCGATTCAACGAGCTCATCAAAAATTTCGAAAGCTAAGATGGCCACATCCTCATCACCACTTTCTAGGCAGGATCGGGAAACATTCAAAATAGGTGCAATAAGCTCCCGAAACATTATCTGCAATTACACATCCTGAACATTAGATTCAATAGAGACAAACACTTCCTCTTCGGGTGGCAGGATTTTGCTAACCTTGATCCTTCACATGGATGAAACGGCATTTCTCTAGTTATGATCAAGTCATTTTTCTCTTTTTCTAGAAAAACATCCTTAAAAACGCCAATTTTTCAACCGAATCTTCGTTTGTCTGCTGACTCAAGAATGGGTGCTCTCAGAATCCTTTCTGCTATTCACTCACATAATCCAACGAGTCAACTTTCAAAGGAACAAAGACCAACAAAACACGATGCGGTAGATTTCCTGACTTACCACTTCCTCTTCTGTCTGGATATAACCTACGAGAGCCCCCACAGCTCTGTTCCACATCGATCGAGAAAAAACGGGAGATTCAGAATCTAGACATCGAAACGAGACTTCCAAAATCTATGACAATTTTTACAGCATTAGAAAATACTTTTAAAAAATTCAGCTCTATAGCCAAGGTACGATTTCCAAGATGCTTTTCACTATAGTATTTGATAGTAGTTAAGCGAACCATAAGTAGGAAGAGTGACGGATGATGCGCGAATGCATACCATGCCCACAATGCCCCCATGACAGAGCTTGCAAAGTTAAGTGGAGTTCCAAATTCACGATGATAATGTCTCTGTCGTCGTGATAGATTATTGCAAATCAATTCCTCGTTATGTTCTTACACCTGCTTGTCCTTACTGAAACAAGGCCCTCGTGTCCAAGCGCAAGGTCTATCAATTTAAATGAAGGAACCCGCATATTTCGGTCAAAGGGCTAAACGAATCCTTACTTCAGTGCGGCCACCCTGACTCTGGTGCTTTGCTGATCATTCAAGCCAGCCACGAACACACTTTGGAGAGTGCTGAAATGTGGTCTAAGCACATCCCCTATGGTCTCTGTCAAAGAGCTGAACAATATCAACGCCACCTGTGTAATTCGGATGGAACAAGATGAGTCATGATCTAGGATCTAAGCACATCCTCTGTGGACAACGTGCGCATTTACTTCACAGCTTCTGAAGATAAAAACGTCTCGTACAATTCCAGTCAATTCAGAAGATGGCACTGCGAATCCTCAAATTTGATAAACAAATATCCACCTCCATAAGTCCTCCACGGAATTTACTGAAGCAAGTGGAGATTTTCTACAGAAGATACTTATGGTTAAAATAGCTAACAAGTATCCCAAACGAGTAAGAAAAATGGAAATTCATAAAAGGTAGAGTTTTGACTGAAATGCCCTCACTTCTCTATGGTCCTCCTGCGCACTTTTGGAGCACTGAAACAAAAAGGGCAAAAGCTCCGGCCACTCTCCAGCTGGGACTGCATGCTTCGCAATCACACTAACCACATTGGCGCTCGCTCGTCGGACTGGTTGACTATGCCAAAGGGAAAAAAGGGCTCAAAATTAAGATCAACTTCTTAAACCCACAGTGATTCAAGCGACCAGAATGGGCAGAATTTTGTCCCTTGCGTTGAAAACAAATCCAATAATTCGAACGGGATTCCACTCCGTCGTGTGCGAGAAGATACAAGTGGAGCTAACGCAGACGCAAGATGAAAATGGCGGCAACATAAGAATGTACACACACATAATGAGAGTAGATCCGCGCTTGAAAATGAGGAAAATCAAGGGTTTAAGCAAGCATACACAGGATCAGCGGTGACGCTTTCAAGCAGAATGGATTTCGCCGAATTTTTGGCTTCGGCGGGGAGTCTCATCCAATGCCCCGTGACCTTCTTCCGCAGAAGAACAGCCGCCAGCTGACGCACATTAGGAGCCTGCGCTGTGCGAATGTGGTGAAGCAGCGCAGGAACAATTTGTGAATCTTTCGACAACTTGCGGATTTGCTCCTCCGCTGCCTTGCGCGCGGCGTTATCGGGCACCAAGAACTGCAGCAGCAGAAATTCCAGCTGATCCATCGCTGCTCCTGCGCAGCAAGATTTGGGGAGCAAATGTACCCCAATTTCCTGCTCTTCCAATCCCCACCACCTCTCCTTTCGCACCCTGCCCCTCCCTTACCCTCTTCTCCCCATCAACTCTCCAAATTGATCCTTCGATTCACCGATTCCTTCGCAATTCGCTCACCAGAGCGCAATGTTCTCTTATGCCCGCCAGAGCATGCACATCCCTCCCTCTCCCTCTCGCTCCCTCTTTCTCTGTCGGGGTCCGAGCTCGACACCGGCTCAATGAATGTCGTCTGAGCCGCTTACCGGTCTGGCCGGTCGCCTCTGCTCTGGCCGCCCGGGTTCCAGGTTCCGCGTTGCCGGGATGGCACAGAACCCCGGCCCGTGAGCGAGCCTGGCTTTGCCCTAAACGAGACTATGGCTGGGCATGTGAGATGCGAGCGATTCTGTCGAGGCATGTTCTTCCCTTCCTTCATTTGACTCCGAGGAATCGACCGCCGAAGGGATTGATTGGCTGCTTGGCTTGTGACAGAGATCTCTCAGATGCGCCTCCCGGTTTACGAATGTTGACTCTGCTGCTGGAATTTTAACTCACCCGACAGAAGGTGGCAGGATGTTCCAGGTCGGTTTTCGTTGATTGCAGACGCATGAAGTTCATGAAGTTCATGAATCACACTATTCATGAACTTCAGTCATGCACGCCTTGCTCAGATAACAACTTCAACATCGCCGTCTGAAAAGGCTATTGAAGAATGTTTCGTCTTCAAGCCTTGATTTTTGTTGAGAAACCTTTCCTCAGTTTGTAGGATTCATTGACACGCATATCGGTGTGCGCATTTGCACTTATGTATCGTTCGTAGTTCTCGTCTCAGGTTTTCAGTTTTTTCAAGTTTTCTCGTTTTCCTAGGAAGGAATGTGAAAGATTATCTGGTTGTACGCGACATGTGGAGAAAGGGCAGTAGGAGGTGACTGGATGCATAGATAAGGAAGATGAAAACATGAAAGTGCATGACGCAGAAATTTTAATTTGTCGTAGTTCATTTCGCCTTCATCGCCACGTCTATCTCCATTTGTTCAACAAGGTGACTAATTTGTAATGTACATATATGACTATCAGTGTTGTAAGAAGTGACTAATCAAGAAGCAGTATCTTCCACATACAATCGGCACTTGAACTAACATGGGCGACATGATCTCTTCTGGTATGAATTTGTAAAAGGCAAGACGAAGTACCTGACATTCTAAACATGATCTTGCTTGAGGGCAACGAATTTGTAGCTGGGAAAATAAAAACAAGGCCCTGCAACTGTAGTGACCAAGTCAATATTCAGTGTTTTCTCGTGAGAAACTCGCGGAATGCGAGCCCATTCCTTAGCCATTTTGGCTCTTTTCCTCTACAATTCAAGTACTGTCTCCGTTATGTGCGTCAAACTTCAGGTCGCAAATATAGGTCATCACCCTTAACCGAAATAGGAGCACAGAGTACAAAATCCTACATAAAGTTTGTGATCTAGAGAGAAATTCTAAAGAGATAAAGAGATTATTTCTCACTCCCAGTCCGAACAAGAGGACTGTCAATCCCCTACAATTCCCGACTTAATTGGGTACGGTTTGTTCCTTCTCCGGATGTTGGCATCGTTGAAACGGTCTTTTTTTGTCCACCAAAAAAAAAATTCGAGGATTTAAGGTTCTGATGGACGTCGAGCGACGTCTTCAAACCAGTTTACAAGATTTTCAGACCAGAATGAAGGGATCGCAGTGAGCACTCGGTGTGCAAAGAATCCACATCCCGGCATATACTCTTCTTGCTGTTTGAGGAACCTTCGTTAGACAGTCAAGCCAAATTTTTGTTTCCAGGTCACAAATTAAATGGGACCCTGCGGGTGGAAGCACATGAGGAGAAAGTAAGCATGAATCACGGCACCGACAGACCGTGACACTCGGAAATGTATAGGGAATCAATTGACCTCGACACCAACCTCGAAACCATAATAATCAGGTTCGGCCAATATGTTCCCCAGTGGTAATCATGATCGTATGAGAAGTGCATATCATGAAACTCCTCTCGCGTAGTTTGGATCAGTTGTTTGTCGAGTACCTTGCGCAATGTCGTTATAGCAAGGACCTTGTGGAAACACTGCATACATAGCTTGTCACTTGCAACGCGTTGACAGAAGCTAACTAAATTTTGAGACATGATAATAATATATATTTGGATTCAGTTCAAAGTTATCAATTTTGAAGTTCAAGTAATTTTCTTCGTCATGTGAATGTTGTTAAGAATTTCACTATTACGAGTACTGAAATTTGAAACACCCTGGTTCCGAAATCCACAGTAGTGGACTGAAACTCGGTGATTATAGATTACCCATTCATGCGTAAATGGACTATTCTGTTGTGAGTCTTGTTACAATTTCCAAAAGAGCTTCGAAATTTGATCACAGTCAATTGAGTAAAAAACACCAAGAATCATGATCTTCGAGATGACGAGTACGTTCTCAAAAATTGGTATAATCTGACTTTAAAGTGTGATACATTTTACAACTTCGGGCAAACATGCCCTACTTGTATTCTTTACCTCGAAGGTAGCAATGTGCTCCGCAAATAAATATAAAAAATCTGCGTTCTACTAACGTGCATTAAGGGGTATTTCAATGCTGCTCTACTTTTACTACTACCTTTGGTACAGTGACTGGTGCACTAGTCCCGCCAGGTACAATAGTGCCACTAACTACAGCTTCCACCCCGTGATTCGTGTCAGCTATTCTGCCCGTGTCCACGGTCAGCTTCTGCAACAACCCAAAGAGCGAGCACAGGCAGTCAACCTCTTATACATGGCTGTGTAATGTATAGCAACTTCATTCTAATTTTCAGTTTCCCGACGAAGATAAGCAAAAATTGACGGTAACAATAGGTCCTTCAAAATGCCACGTGCGAGAGGCAACATTTGCTCGATGGACTTTCGAGCATAACTCTAACGATCAATACTATGATCAGTGACAAATATGACCCTATAGAGAACTGTGACTATAGAGAACCCATGATAAGTGTCCAAACAAAAACAACACTGGCATGCGCAAAAATAAAAAAATAACCTTAAATTGATTAGAACTATGTTGTCGGCTCAATGTGGAACAGAGTCAGACGAAAGACAATAACTTGGGGCATACATTTCATGCCAACGCACAGGAATCAACGGGATGGACTGGAAAAGCAAGTCCAAGATTATTTGATTCCACAGCTAACGAATCACGAATCACCTACTGTACCTAGATATTATATACTCCAATCATTATGATATACCATAATTGTCAATCGAAACTGAAATTTATCGCAATACATACCTTTCCGTCGTCTTTTCTTGCATCTACTAGTTGCTTGGGTTGTGGCTCTCTAGACATCTTCAACCGCTCCAACTCTTGCTGCAGTTTGACCACTCTTTCTTTTTCCTCATTTAGCTGAACATTACACAACCATATGTAAGAGGTTGACTAGGGAAGATATCACTATAAATTATACATAAACAGGTCCAATGACGCACTGAAGTTGACAATTGATAAAGGAAAATATGAGATTGAGAGAGATCCTACCCTCAATTCGAGTTCCTTCGCCTGTTGCTCCAACTTTCTTGTATGGTGCTCGTAATCAGCAACTCTAGAAATGGCGATCAAATCAAGAAGTAATCGTCGTTCAGTAACAGAAAATGTACATCCGAGTGCAGTAATAGAAGAAGATTTGTATCATACTCATAATCAGGATCATCAAATTGGATAATATGCTGAAAATGGTGTAAGAGCTAAGCCGCAACATACTAGTCATATTGCAGGGAATGCTGGAAGCGAATATTCTGACAGATGCATCGTGCTAAATGCACTTATTTAAACTAAGGTGAAGCATCTTTCAACATGTTCAGTGGATGTGAAGAAAGTAGAGAAATTACTTCGCTAACAACTGTGAATTCTCTTCAACAAGATGTAAAAGCACTGATTCATCTGCTTGAGTAGACATATTAGTATCCGCCATTGCTGTCTGCGGTTCCTGATAATACAGAAACGATGTGTGAGATATTTCATTCAATGAGCTGTTGATTCCCACGTGATCGAAAGCCTTGTGATCAAGAGTCCTATAACAAAGTTGACAATCTCATTCATCGCAGTGAGAGTACAGCCAATTAGAAGAATTCCGTGCTGTGCCGCAACTCCATACTCACTACAGGAGTAAATCAGCAGGAACATGTACTGTTGATCGTGACATTTCAAACCAAGTTTCTGTATTCTGTCCATGTGGGCCCGGTACTGAGAGTAGCCAATTGAAACACGTAAAACAACAATAATAGTACGAAAACCTGGGTATCCATCTCGGTGATTATTATGTGTGATTATGCTTTTCTTGGTTCAATACCAAGTAAATGCAACCAAAGTCAAATGCACCGTAAGCTAAGAGCAGAAGAGCTCTGATTTCAATCAGAGTTCTATACAGTGATTTAACAGTAAGAACTCCACAGATATTTTCTGAGAATACCTCAGGAATAGTGGGATGAGAGTTGTTAGCAGCTGTCTCCACGCGTTGACGCTTCAGTCTGTGTAATGCTTCAGACACGCTCGCAGAGCTGGGTCTCTTGGATAAATCAGGAGTGAAGTCCATAGGCTCCGGTTTCACTTGAGGACCTGCAGCAGACTTCAACCATCAGCTTCTGATTGCTGGGAGTAGATGGAGCTGAACTACATGGAACATAGTTTCTACACGAGGGAGGAATAATACCTTCAGGTTTCCACTCGGTATTTGGTACAGAAGATCTCGTAGTGATAGGGACAGATGAGGTTGGTCTGGAGCCTGTTGCAGGAGATGGAAGATCTGCACTATTACTAGGCTCTGGAGGTGTTGCAAGCGGAATAGCAGGTGTAATGCTTGCAATTGGAGCAGGATAATCAATCGGGGGTGGCGCAGCTGCTTGTTTTCGAGCCTTTCCAGCTTTTGTGTTAGGCTGATACCCAATCAGATGACAATGTAGGTTCCTGAGAAAAGACAAAAGGAGAATCTAACTTAATCACTTGTGTTGGTGGGGAGATGAAATTGAAATCTAGCCAATCTGTTGCGCAGACCATTCACTTGAGCACGAAGCATACTTCTCCTAAAAAAAAAAATTGAATGATAATGAATAGCAGAAAACTTGCCATGCTCCATGAAGACAATTTTTCCAGAGTCAAAGAGTAGTACTTAATATTCTTATTGATGTTCCACTCTTCTGTCAGGACTCCACAAATTCACCCGCAGTCATTTACATTCATCTGATAGGTGCAGATTAATCAAATGCCTACCAGTACTCTACTGTCATTTGTTTCAAGCGTGTTTCCAACCGGAGAAGAACAGCTGTGCGCTCAAAGTCTTGTTTATCATGAGCTGGTTCAACAAAGTTTGCTTCCAAAACTCCTGTGTCACCATTACCGGCAAACGAGGAGCACAAAACACAATAAATCATCTGTCACTCGATAAAACACCCCTCAATATCTTGGTCTCTTTGGCAAACAGCTGCTAGTTCTGGAGGACGAAAACAGAAATTGCGTGAAGTTGCAAATGAGCATGTTTGGTACTAGACAATATTTTCAAGCTTCATTGCGAACTGAAGCAAGAGATTATATGGACCACCTCAAGAAATGAACACGACTACGATTCATTTCTTCACCAACATTCGATACAGTCATAACTGGTGCGAGCCTTCTTGTGTGAAATTTTTACAACGGACGATACAAGCAGCACATATTGATCAAGAAACAGTAGGCAAAGATGATAGTATTCGATCAGAAAATTACCTACAACGCCTCTTCCTCGGCTGCTATTATCTTGCCAAACTTTCCAAAATGGCTGCACATAAGGCAAGGTGATCCTTATCAGCTCTAAGAAGAAGATAAGTAAATACACAAGGGAGTCCTAGAACCCCAAAAAAGGTGGGGATACTGCGACCTTCATGAACACATGAAGGATAAGAGCGTTAACTTGCAATCCAAGCTTACAGCATTTAGGTCAATACTCGTCTTATACAACAGGCAAAACTATAGTTCGTCTAATGGGTGGAAACAAGATGCAACGAAACTGATTGTCGTGACATACCATAATGAGGCGGTTTTTATGATAAACATTGAATCCATGAACATTGATGAGCGGAGCCTCCTTCGTGAATCCAATGATTGTGATGACCGAAGTCTGAAAACACATCTATACGTGAGATTAAAGGAGAGGTTTTATAATCCCACGGAAAGAGCTAAAATAAATATTTATCCTCCGATTCTGTAAGTAGAACGTTCGCGGCTTTTTCCATAAACCCCAAATCATGGAACTGATGTCTTACCTCCTTGTTTTGATCTTTATTGTTGCCAATTTGTGGTTTATATATAATTTGCTCCGGAAACTTGAGATCATTTGCTATACTGTGGTGCGCCACTGGTTGGCCTCTGAGAATGATTTGAAAGCCAGGAGGCATTTGCAAGTATAGAATCGAAGCATAAACCTGAAAAATCCAAAAACTTACTTAGGAGCAAACGTAGTCACTATATAAGAGAAGCTAGATCATGCACCTCAACTCGTGGGTACTGATAAAAAGCAGACTACTTACACGAAGCGAATGGTGATAGCGGTTCGCAATATGTTGTTGAGCCAGTTGGGCCTGCACTGGCTTGCCCTTGTCTTGTTTGGCACCACCTCTGAGTTGGATGTCCTGTATGGTCAGGACATATTGCCGGATGCATTAGATATGCAAGCATTCCATACTGTGTTCTCACCAACCTTCCACTCGAAAAATGTGTCAGTTTGTACTAAAAGCTGACCTTGCCTTGTCCAAACAGAACCAAGCATGTTGTTAATTGAAAAATTATTTTCAGGGACTTGAATCAATCTATGCTGAAGCTTGTCAAGTAATTAGACTTCATTCAAAACTTTCTAGGCACTCAAAATTCAGCAAGAGCAGAAACTCATAAGGCCACCTAAACAAAACTTGACAACTTACATGTTCATCTGAATCGAAATCCAGTTCCAAAACACCATCGTCATTGAACCAAAGGTTGTATACGATCACTTTGGTTCCATGCCAACCCAAGTCATTAAACTGTCACAAGTCATATTATCACACATCTGCGTAAGAATCGAACTCCATGTGCTACTGACAACACCAGTTATAGTAAAGTCGAAAGAAGATGCAAGCAGTACTTTGTTATGTACACATACTATGGAAAATTCGCCTCTCCTACAACCTGAACTTTATAATGGCTCGTTCTATTATCTTTCCAAACTTCAAGCAACATACAGGCTGCAGCCGTCAATAGATTTGAGGAAGCCTAGCAATCGTAGTATAATCTGGCAACGAGGAAAGTTCCCGCACTCGTGTATATTTCAGAACATACCCACTTTAAATGGAGAGCCTTTTACAGATGTGAAACGTATAAACGACATGAATGCTTACTTGGGAGAGAATCTCGGCCTCAGTGGAATATGGAGACCATTGTAAAATAGATGTCAAATTGCTGTGCCAATCATCAAGGGTTGTCCGCACCATCTTCCGTAAACCGTCCCCAGCTGGACGTAAAGCACCGTCGCGTTCAGTTAACTCGTAGTCGATCTAAACCACGAAGGATTGGTGCACAGATGCAACAGACGGTAAAAGTAAGACACGAAAAGAATACTCAATAGTAAAACTCTAAAGATCCCAGCCAGTGACTCCAAACATTCTCACTCACTTTACTGATGAATTGACCAATCTAATATAACCCTACGAAGAACATAACAGAAACGTACCATCGGGACGACAACATCCTCGTGTCCAGTCTTTCGTAAAAACGTGTAAGATAATAACCCGATGCTCTGGGTCACAACTCTGAACCAAACAAGCCGATTGTGTCGTTAAGGTTTGAACTCACCAGCGGAATACATGTTGTCCTCAACGAAATCACAACCATCAAACTCTACCTATGTACGTTGTGCTGTCTACTCCAAACATATGAATGTGCGAACGACTGGCTCGAGGAAGTTCTGTTCTTCAAACTACACGCAGATAGGCCTTCCATCACCGAAGATCTACGATCTTCAGGCTATGACAGGCACATCACCGACATAGCACGTGATTAAATCGATTAGCTGGTAACGAGCTCCACATGAGCTCAGACCTTTTAAAGCCGGTGATTAGAAGCAGGAACTCAAAGCCACTTTACTTACGATCCGTTTCTGCAACGACTGAAAACTATAACATCTGCACCCAGACGCATAGTACTTGTCTTGAAACCGTTCCCATCTGCACATTGTTGATTGAATAATGAGAAATACTGTGAAGGAAAACTAAATCGAGAACTCTAGGTAAAATCAAAGCTTGAAGGTATTTCCTGATGATAGTACCATGGATAGATGAGTGAAAAGCAAGATAGAATATTAGAGCGGTTTAGGCAGTTTACATTGACCAATTGTGGTGTTAGTGTTTTTCCTGGAATATCCCAAGCTCATACATTGGCGCATACAATCTGGAGTCATTCCACCTCCATCATCTGCAATAACAGAGTAAATTTCCATCATATGAGTCTTATAAGCGTGGAGCTCCTGATACAGCAAATTAATTTGATATTGATCACACACTAAGTTCAAATGTTTGAACATTACGATTCTTCAAGTGACCAAGAATCATTACATTCCAAGATTCCTCCGATCTTACATTCAAAGATATGGTCCAGGCAAGAAGGAACAAACAAAATACAGATTGGCAAGGATGGGCTATAAGTAATGCACTAGTATAATTTAACCTTGAACAAGCAAGGAAGGACTGTTATCTCGGGGATTGATTATCTTGTCGACACTCACAAAAGTAGCTCCGTTGCCCACCTGCACTTTACCAAGTCCACGCAGTGTCAAAATCGAGCAAAACCGAAATGGAGTCATAAAAAAAATGGATACGAAGCTGTGTAAGAGTTGTGCAAAGCCCAAGTGCCGTTACCTCATCGACTGCATTATCCAGTAGTTCTGCCACGGCTGCCGAGGTGTCAAAAACGACAACGAGCACAAATGTTACTGACCCCTTTTCAGAACATAAAGGTCTTCATTTTCGATCAGATTCTCATATCGCAAAATTGGAAGTGGACACCGACAGATGATACGACAACAAGCTGAGTTCCAGTCAGATATTTACAAAAGTATGAGACCACGTTGTAGTCAGGCCCAAGTGTTGAACGAATGTTTGTTGTATTATTCAGCCAAATGAATTTCGTATATTTACAGGTGAGATGTACAAAAAGAGAATTTCCTTCGCAATTGCACCCAAGTATTTTAAGCAAAAGGACACACATGTGCATGATGTAGTTCTTTGCACGTCAAAAACGATGTTCTGTTCACACATAATCACTCAAAACCTTAAGAAAGATGAAATGCTACAAAGGAAAACGAAAACTTCACCGGTGGTGTCCAGATCGCTGGATAGTAGGGGCAGTCCCATGAGGAGATTGTTTGTTTTCCAACAGATTGACGAGTATATTCACTAAATGCATAAATCATTCGCAACTGTGCGCATTATGGTATGTGAATCAACTGTATGTGCTTAATATAGCCCGAAGACCAGAAGCTCCGCGGCCTTGCTGAGTACTGCTAGTTCAATAATGATGCAGATGTGTATTTGATATGACAACTCTTCACGGAGTGCAGAATGTGGTTGTCAAGCACTGGTCTATACGTGATCGGCAGTTTGTCCATTACACTTTGTATAGAACCATTTCTGAAAAGTTTCTTACGAAATTTGAACTTTGAAATACAGTTTTCCCATTCCCAGATTTTAAATGTTTAAAGGAAACTTTAAAGAATGCCGACGCTTATGCCTTAAACATACCATAGACTGAGAGGATGAACTGAAAGTACTTGAAATACATGAGAACTACGATGTCGCCACTTTGTGCAGGTAAAACATCCTCGGTTCCTAATAAATCTTTTCATTATTTACGAACAAATCAAAAGAGTCAATTTGTGATAATAGGGGCAATCGAATAATAATACTTGTGACATCAAGTATATGATGTATTACCTCCCAATGCCCACTTATGTGAGGTTGCATTAGAGTGCAAAAATTTGGGATGAACACGAACATGATCCATAGCACCTGCCAAGACAAACGCCAACCATTACTTGCCTGGAACTTGAGTGCGGCAGAAAAAACATGTCCATCAAGGTTACATTCACGAGACACGAGAGGAGAGCAGATATCAGCTAACCATTTCCATTCGAAAAAAAAAGTTCATAAAAAATATAAACTTGTCATTTTCATAGAAAAGAGAAGAGAACTTGTAGCAATGTGAGGACAAAAAAATCGTGAAGGCATGCGAAATTACCACAACCAGACTTATCTTTAAAGCGCACGGTTTGTTTCCAGAAACATCGTCTATATGCATACATCACCTACAGATTAATGGAAATCTGCAATTAGACGACCTTCAACTTCTATTGTAAAAGGATCGTCCGTTTACAGATTGGACACAATAGATTCAAAAAAATTAAAAAATAATAAAGAGCAGTAAATTAATAAATAGCATCAAGTTAGATTTACTAAAAATTCTTTTGTAAACAGCGTTGCACAAGGTTTTGCAAATGCACTTTGCACTTGGTATAGCTTACCAAGGTTTTCAGTGAGCTATACCAAGGTTTTCTGGAAATTAAATCTCATTCAAAAATGACAAATTTCTCGCAAAAAATCGTAACTGTATGAGGAAGCTCCACAGACAGCTGCAAAGAAATATTTCGTACATGATTGCATCTATTGGGGCTACAGTATACGGTCGCCGTTGACAGGCATACGAGGTTCTGAGTCTGTTAGAATCACAACATCGTTCCTTGCATCCCCCGTGACAAACGAAGGAGGGTATGGCAAAAATAACTCTACAAGGCAAGAAGACCGTGTATCCAACTTCCTCACCATGTGGAATCCGTAAAGCTGCTTGCGTACGTACGACACAGGCAAAACCGGATCATGAGAGAGTAGCTCGTCGACACCGGTTCATTTTGGCAGTCTACAACCAAAAACGTTGCTGTCTTCTTGGATGAGTAGCTAGTACATGTTTGCCTATTGCATGTGTTAAGCAAGGAATTAGTGCCTTTGATTGCTCATGGACTACAGTCATTGGATTCAGATCCGCATCTAAACTTTCTATCGACTCCGCACTTGTTGCAGGAATGGGGATGCTGGCAATACCTTACGCAGCTCAAAAAGGAGGGTAGACGAGTTTGAGTCTCATCCTCGTCTTCACCTCCATGAGTTGTTACACGTAATAATATCTACCAGGAAAATATAATGCTGTAAACAAGATGGATTTTGCAAGCAGTATGCATCCAGTTCTCAATCTGCACAGAACGGATTGTAAAGTAAAGGTATAAACCTAACACGGGAAGATACATCAATTAATTCAATTAGATATGATGCTCAAGCTAGTGTCAGTTTTGGGGTTTGAACTTAGTCTTACAAACCATCAAAGGATTTCTCACTCCACCAGCAAGGTTATGGTATGGTGTCGGTCTCATTGTGTCAAAAATATATAATCTTGATTCTTTTGGAAAAAGGAAAAAAAAAAACAAACAAAGAGAACCTAAAATTTCAAGTGCAGTACAACACAGGCGCTTCATCTCATCCAAAGCAGGCGAGATAAAATATCTGATTTTGACAGCAAAAGGATTCAAATATAGAAGAGATTATGAAGACTGAAAGTATTTCAAATGGAGAAGACAAACACTTGATAAGGTAATCCCATTCGAGAATCTTAGCAGCAACTAATCTTCAAAAGAAATCGAGGTGATTAACAACTCATAGTCTCGGAAATAAAACTCGAAAGACGAATTTACCTTGAGAAGTTCTGACTCGACTAGGTTGAGCCTCATAATCGCCTGCCCTCCAAAAAAGTCGACAAACTTCAGAATTATCTGAAGGAAGTGGCGGAAGCGAAGGAGAACTGGGACTTTTAACCTTCACCCCCGTCAAAAGACGAACTTTTCGATCAACGTCGTTGCCGTTGTGTATGTGAGAGCCGTCTGTGACACTTCCTCTTTCACGGGGACTAATCTCAACTGGAGTATGTACTTCAGGTTCAGGTGGTAAAGGTTCTCCCCAGTTAGAGAGACGAGGTGAAGCACCATCTTCACCAAATCCAACTTTCCCTCCTCGAACCTTTCGCACTTTTCCTTTGTTAAGTCCAGGAGAAGATACATTCTCTGTGAACAAAACATTTCCAACTTCCACTCCTGGGCTCCCTAAACCTCTTACTCCTTTCTTAGCAGAAACTTGGGCAGGCGCAAGTGGAACAGGCAACGCATCTAAATTGTCTTCTTCGTCGCTGCTTAGATCGATAATGGGAGAGGGCGCAGCCATGGCATCAACCTTAGTCACCTGTTTGGCATCAGAAATATTAATTTGATAAATCTACAAGTTATCAAGTCCATTGTCACAAAGGATATTATTGCGCATGTGAAAATGTACACAAATCTGATATATTTATATCCAATTGGGCATACATAGATAAACTGACAGATCTTCCAGTCAGACACATTGCATCCTTTTATCACATGTTCTAACTGCTACATTCCACTCTTTTATGTGAATTTGTACATGTTTTCCTCCTGATCACATGAGGAAAGTTATGACCAGCACATGATACGGACCAACAAAAATATGGAAACACAGAGTATGTGACCTACACAAATGGTTCCAACTATTTCTGTACTATGAAGTATAAGCTTTGATTGCAAGTCTTGAAGACACAATACGTTGAGGAGTGAACGGGCGAGGATGCAAAGAGTCGCCTTTCATCTCAACTCTTTCAGCGAAAGAGAAAAAAACTTATTTTGTTTCCATCCGATTCTGTAACAGGAGACCATCTAAAACACAGGCCATAAACTACCAGGCTATGAACGTGAAGCCGTCTTTCATATGCAATTCCAGGGATTTGATGTGGATTCTCTTTGATATCATCACATGTCAAGGTGTGAGTTTCTTTCTCCCACCTCTACAACACCGGCACTCGCCATAATAGCATCATCGTTGCGGCTCTTTCGATTATACACCGCGTATATACGAAAGAGCACAGCATAAAGACACAGTAAACAAAAGCAGGAACAAACTCGTGGCAGAAACGCATAATCTTCGCATAACGCATAACGCGAGCATCCGTAATAAAGTCTTCCTTATTTTACTACTCTGGCTCTTAATGGTCTATCAAAAAGTACAACACAAACTGCCCCTTCCTCCGACCACAAAGACTTAACTCTGCAAACGAATGATGTTAGATCGTTCTCGATCAAAAACTCCTTGCTTCAAAAGATTGTTCAAGAACTACATCTACTCCAAGAACATCACTTCCCCAGTAAATTCCTTCAATCTTGAAACCACTTAATCAAGGGTAGCCCAAAAGTAAGAAATCTACACCCAATGCCAATTGTCCGTTCGCTTGATGTAAGTACCAGTCTTGCTTCGTCGTTCCTCAGATCGGGTGTCTCAATGATCAAAAATTGTATCTATACTACGAGTGAGTTGTTTTTTAAATTTTGCAGATCTTGCCTCTATTCATGCACTTGAAGGTTCATTCCGCTGATTGTTCACGGAACAGAGGTTGACACAGAGGGCCCATCGATGAACTACTTGAAAATTACATGTGCTGTGTGTTTCCAACATAAAATTGAAACACACAGCACATGAATTTGCAATGTGCCCACAGGAAGAAAAACTGCTCGCGGCAATTTGTATACAAAAGTTAGAACTAAATATGCCCGACCGCTAGACTTGTCTAGAACATGTGATTGCTTTGAGCAAATGGAAGGTAGATGAATCTCCTGCAGAAGCTTATGACTGACCGCGAAATAAAGAGAAGGGAATACACATTAATCAGCTGCCAATTTTGTTCTGTGCACCTCTGACGCGAAGAAAGAACTTCTGTACTCAAGGCTCATAAAATTCAAACTCAGTCCGCTTCAGAATTTTCTATCCCGCTGAATCTGTCCCCATCCGTTTCTGCGTTCTTCCTTCCTTTCTTGCTTCGATCAGCGAAGGACTGCATAACCCGAGCTTCGGAGACTGACAGATGGAGTAAGCAAAAAGAATTACACTTGAACTAAAACGAGTATACTGTTCAAAACCTAGTCAGCGTAGCATCCCGTGCAGCTTCCCGCCGTCAGACCGAAGCGCGAAAGTTTTCCTAGTCCAAAAGGAATCGCTTCGCAAATCGAAATAACACGACGATAATCAAGAAGTAGAGCCAAACATGCGCCACATCACGCATAATCTGCTCGCTTAGTACCTCCTACAGTACTCTACCGTCTCATTCTACGCCACGAGAAAATAACTCGGCGTGTGACCACCCTGCATTCTGGTCAGAAAGACAGCCAGCGACAGAGACATTCCTATTCATTCCAAAATCTTCCCATCACTCCTGCAACAGCAGATGGAGGACATGGGGGTGCTGGTATGCTCACCTTGGATCAGACAAGAGTTGTTGGAATTCAAACACAAATGGAGGATTGAGAAGCTTCTTCCTTGCCTAATTCATAGCACTCACTCTTCCCCTCCACACCAAATCATACATGGCAAATGAAAAACAAAATCAATATCTGTCACCAAAAAGCACCAGCTTTCTAGGGAAAAGAGAAGCCAAGAAGAAGCTTCATCACACTGTTTCTGAGCACCAAAGATTTCTTCTTGACCAGTCATTTGATTGTCTTACTAGGGTTAGCTGGGCATGACATGGCATGTCATCATCCTCTGGGTCACCATACATCTCCATGCATGGCTGCCTACCCATGACCATTCCCAGCAATGAGGGCAGGGCAGCAGGAGGGAAATTTATGGTTCAGTGTGAATGAGTAGTCACTCAATGAGATTATGGTAGTTGAATCCAAGATGCTGAAATGGCACTGGGGCCACCACCGCGTGTGGGGCCCGCCTCCGACCCATGTGACGCCCCCTTACGTGTACACGTCTCCCGCGATATGATGTCGGTATTGTACCGCTTCTCTCTCACCAACGACGACCTGCAGATCGGCCAACCGCGCCTCGACCGCGTCGGACTTTCCTCCGTCCGTAGTTTCCCATTCACCGAACGCACTTCTGTCGACGTGAAGCTCCACTACGAACGGGCAGAGCAGGGTTGCAGAACGTAGTCGAGAGGGAATGAGCAGGTCTGTGGTTTCCCCTTCACCGAACGTAGTTCTCCTCGCGAGCGGTTCTGTCGACGTGAAGCTCCACCGCGTACAGGGCAGAGCAGGGTTGCAGAACGCAATCGTGAGCCGATGAGCACGTATGTGGTTTCTGCTTCATAGAACGCAGTTTTCCTCGTGTGAAGCTCTACCGCGTACAGGGCAGAGCAGGGCTGTAGAACGCAGTCGAGAGACGATGATCACTCGGTTCTGACACGCAACCCTCTGGCTCGCTCGCAAGGAGACGAAGAAGGGCGGGACGGTTCCGCTCTACACTGTTACCGTAATAAATCCCCAGTTGATGTTTGAATCAGATTATGGTCTCCAGCGTCTGCCCCTCGACTCCAGTCCGTGGGTTGATCGATGGCACCACGGCGTCAGCTTCTTCTCATGGAGAGATGGCTGGCCTGGCTCGATAACCGGAGTTCATCTATACAGTTCGAAGTTCTGCAGAAGAGGTATGGGTTCGAGATTTGTGTCCTGCGGCTCATGTGTTTTGTGTCCTTCGACCGCAGCAATGTCCTGTAGCAATATCTACTGTCAGCCACAGAGCCCTTCATTATTACTCCATGCATGCATTGAGATCCCCAACCGATCTCAGAACCTAGCATACAGTTCTCTAGAGGAGTTGACTGCGACTTTCTAGAGGCGACTGATCCCCTAGGACGAAAAGAGTCTTCTCGGATTCCTCGAGTTGTACATTCTCATACAACCTCTCTTGAAAACAATTATATATGTAGAACTCACAGTGTTCACCCATTTCCATTCTCGTTCTTTTTCAATCCAACTATTGCCTGGTTCTTGGTATGTTACAAAACTTGTGAATATATAGCGTGGCACATGGCTCTCCTACGATGATATTGTTAATCTCCATGCCAGCTGTTCTCTCTATTTAGCAGTGGAATAGTAATCATGATGAGTACAAGCTAGTTTCTACCTTTTGACACAGGTAATTATTAGTAATGTACTTTAGGGTTAGGGTTTGAATATTCCATCAGCCCCAATTATGGATCTCATCATTAGGTTTTTGACTCAAAACCTCACAATCTAGTTTGAGCCATGAGTTTAATATATACTGCTACTTTGATTGTAAAAAACACATGTCATAATACATACCTAGAAGTTTGTTGTTTTCTCATGCAAAGATCAAAAGTATGCGTGATGGGGTGAAGTTAGCACTTTTACTGGATTTGTTAGTCTAGAATATAAACAACTCGACTAGTGTACTACAATCATGATTCGACTGATTGTAATCCACAAGATACGAATCAATCAAGTCATCACAACAAGGTATAATTGGATGATAGTGGAAATATATCATAAATGTATTTTCTACACAATGTTACATCTTTTTTAGAAATATGATGTTACTCGAGGTATGAAACATGCAATCAATGACTTTTAACACCTTCATGTTTGTAATAGCATTGTAGAGCTCATGGTTTTCTGATCTGGAATCAACCTTTACTCATGCTTTGATTTGTATGTTCATAACTTTTGGAAAAGCACATTGATCACTTGTTAATGTGTTGATATAATTTTGTATATGATATAATAGTAACATTTGAGAAAATAAGTACTTGCAATATTAAATTTAAGAAATATGATTGTGTAATCTTTATCTCAAATAATAGAAAATGAAAATTCCATCAGATTGTATCTACGATTCCTAATATTTGTAACAGAAGTAAAATTGTAAACATTATGTATATATATATATATATAATAGAATAATTATTGTTTAACAAAAAACTCACATATATGTACATAGCAATCAAAATCACAAACTGTATTCCTCAAAAATATGATGTAGAAAGCGTATGTTTTGCAAGCATAAAGCTCTCGGTTCAAATCCTATCCTCTCAATCATCTACTAGAAATAGAGTAGAAAAATGCTTGTAAGAATGCAACTTTATAAAAATTGCGGGAGATTGTTTGCAGTTGTTTTTTAACATTTATATGTTCTTATATCATAATTTGCATGTTTGTAATCTCATTCGTTGTATTGACACACATCAAATATATTTTATGGATATATGATTAAACAAGTTAGAGAGATTTGGATTTAGTCATATGTCATACAGGAAAATCTGATTAAAAAATGAAAATTGTAACTATAGATGTTAGTAAAACATCAAATCTTTGGAAATGACTATTCAATCCACTGAATCTCATAACTGGATTGGATTCTGATGGTTATATTGAAACATTCCTTACACATACTCCATAATAGAAATGTTTAGCAAAAAAAGTGAAATAAATTAGCAAATTAATAAAATTGTATATTTATGCGAGCAAGATAAAGTTATATCCAAACAAATATAGTCTGAATATTAGAAAATATATATAAAAAATCATCTTTTATCATGGGAAAACCATTTGATTCACAATTATTTAATTTGTACAATTTTCAAACAAAAAAAAGACCTTTCAGCATTGCAACAAATATTTATTTAAACTTATCTTTTCATCTTCCTATTATTCTTCACAAAGATTCTATGTGTTTGATATGTCAATTGCTTCAGCTTTGATTATGTAAATTTGATTTGAAATTTTTGATCATAATAAAATGAATTAATCAGCATATTTCTCCTTCTCGTGTATCACTTTCATTGCATATTGACAATGTGATTTTAAAAGAATTCATGAGTGAATGTTTCAAAGTAAATAAATTGTTTACATGTTTGAAAATTGTTTAAAGATGGTGTATATCATAATTAAAAAATAAATATTCTTATAAATGTTCATCACTATTAAGCACATAAATATATATCAACATCTGCATTTTCTACCTCTACTTAACTTCTGTTCATTTTATCACGGTATTATAAAATGATATAGCAGTTTTCTTTACAAAAAATCACAAAAAATAGTTATTACAACATAAACAACACTCAATATTCATTTACTTTGCGTTAATAATAAATTTTTGTATATTTTTTAAATAAAATATTTTATACCATAAAATACAAATTTTTAACATTAAAGTACATGTGTGTTTTTTTAACTCCATTACATTTCAAAAGTATTATTATATCAAAAGTATTATTATTATTATCACATGGCAACAAATGACAATCAGCTTGCAAAAAAAATCATTTCGTAATATATATTTATTTTCAGTTCTAATGATCATCAACTTCATAAATAGAACTTAAATATGCATGATGCATTATTTTGCAAAAGTTAAACAAATTTATATCAAATTAAATGTGTGTGTTAGGATTATACGCTCAAATATTATAAATAATTTTGATCTTTATACAATTGTTGAGAAAAAATATAATATGTATTTCAAAAATTGAATAATATACTGCTTTATTTGTCTAAAATAAGCAA
The DNA here is from genome assembly GCA_037833965.1 of Marchantia polymorpha subsp. ruderalis. Lineage (NCBI taxonomy): Eukaryota > Viridiplantae > Streptophyta > Marchantiopsida > Marchantiales > Marchantiaceae > Marchantia > Marchantia polymorpha. The sequence continues at coordinate 1,629,560 of AP031351.1, forward strand.
ATATATATGTTTTATTTTGTTTTATGACAAGCATCACATTTTTTGACGTAATTGTGAGAATCCGTGAACAAGGTAGCCCAAAAGTAACTTGATCGAAGAATCTTCTAACATGTGAGTTTGTCCAAAACATGTCCTCCACATGCACTATTATGACAAGCTTCTAGGATTGATGGAACTTTGATCTCATACACACATCTCCTCTCTATCTGCACCTCTCCTGAACAGCCTGTGACCTATCACTGTAAAATGTCAAGTGTTGACTCTCACTTTTCTCCTATCTTCCTTTGTCTAGTCGTTTGATAATTTTTGAGTGGTCAAAAATTCTACAATGCTTGCATACCACTCGGGTTGTGCCGTAATCACAAAGAGACTTTTGTCTATCAACCTGTCATCTAACAGACTAATTTTTATCTCTTATGAAAGTCTCGACAAATGATCAGCTTTTAAATGCATTCGACCAGGTTTGTACTCTACTGTGTAGTCAAGCTCTTATAACAACAAGATCCATCTACCTAACCTTCCACTCAATTCAGTCTTGTTTACCAAATACTTAATAGCCATGTGATGGACAAAAAACACCACCAGGTTGCACATGAGGTAATGTCAAATTTTTTTTACTAATAACACCATTGCCAGACATTCTCTCAGTGGTAGAATAATTTTTCTCCACCGTTGTTAATTGCTTGCTAGCATAAACAATGAGTTGATCCTTGCACTTCTCTCCTGTTGATTGACATAATACACTACCAACTACTACATTGATAGCATCACAAAAAACGTGAAAAAGGTTTGTTCCAATCGGATGGCCTCAACATTGGATAGGTACTCAACTTAGACTTTATCTCCTCAAATGCTCTTATGCAAGACTGTGTTCATTCAAACTTACAATCCTTTTTTCAACAATTGAGTGATGAGAATCATCATTGTAGCAAAATTTGGAATTTATTCCCGGTGCCATCCCACGTGACCTAACAACTTTGCTATTTCCTTAGCATTGGTTGGAGTTGCCAGCTGATCTATGATTGCAATTTTTCCGAATCTGGTCCACGTTGCTTCTTGCTGACCACGTATCCAAGTAGAACTGCCCTCTCAACACCCAAGAAGATTTTTTTGGGATTCAAAGCTAACTGCATTTTACGACATCTCATCAAAGCCTCCCTCACACATTGTAGACGATGAGTTATGCTAGATTGCGTGATAAAGTCGTCAATGAAGACTGTTATTGATTTGAACAAAAGGTCGGAGAAGATATACGTAACTAATCTCTGGAAAGTGGCCAGAGCATTGCACAATCCAACCGGCATTGCCATCCACACGAAGGTTGCTCATGGAGTCGTGAAAGTTGTCTTCTGCACATCTTGCAATGCTGTAGAGATTTGATTGTAATCCGAATATCCATCCATGAAGCTGTATCTAGCATGTCCATCCACTTTCTCTAAAACTAGCATAATAAAAGTCAAGGACAAATTATCCTTTTGTGTGCAAGCATTAGTTTCCTATAATCCACACATAGCTCAACTTGTCATTTTTTTTCTTCACCAAAACCATAGGGGAAACCCAATCTATATTTTCTATTGGTTTGATAAATCCTGCTTGCAACAATCTTTCTAACTCTGCTCTAATCAATAGCTGCAATTGTGGATTCAATAGTGGGTTTTTCCTTCTATCTAACTGGTTGAGCATCTGTAATTATAGAAATACGATGCTCAACCATCTTGCGAGAAATTCCTTTGAGTTCATCATATGACTGAGAAAATGTGTCACTAAACTCCTACACGAGTTTGCAATACTGTGTGATCTCGTCATTCTCCAGTTGATACTCTATTTTTATCTTCCTAACGCTTCCATTGCGCATTGTCACCTCCACATATTTCTAAAACTTTGTTCTTCGGTATTTTGATACCAATCCAAAGGTATCTTCAGATACTCCTTAATATCCTGACCTGCTATAATCCCTGTAGATATGGTTTTGAAATGTAACGGATTCTCCAATTTTGAGGCTTCAAGCTTGACATCATCTCTTGAGTTCCATCCATGTGCACTACTGCCATCTCATGTTTCTTTAGGTCATCTATCCACGGAGTCAATCCTTTCTGAACTCATTCTTCTTTCGTGAGCATCTCACATGGCTCTAACAGTGATCATACCTTTTTTGGTAAATTATCACTTTAATACTTTCTATATTCGCAATGTGAAATCATCATAATATCACATCCTGAATCAAGATATTCCTTCCACCACCTATTGTACTCGTCATCACTGTCATAGTTGTAAAACCTATGACCTAGATTTGCTCAACCCCAAAGTTACTGTAATCTTCTTGCGACCTGAATTGACAACTCCCACCAGGTGTCATTTATCTCTACCTTTTCATTCTTTTCTACTTGTTCATTTGAAAAAGTAGTGATTTTTCCCCTTGTCAAGCTGCCTATTTGAACCTTGGCACCATCTTCCCTTGGCTCATATGTAATAGAAGGTTTAGCTACTCCTCAATGCACTATGGCATGTGCCATTCTCAACCAAGGCCTACCCAATAATATTGAAAAAGGATACTTGGTTTAATGCATCTTGATAACATGAAAAGTGACTATATACTCTTCCCCTCCGGTACTGATTCTACACTCCTTAATCATTCCAAGAGGTATCGCATAACCTTGATTGGCCATGTTGATAATAAAAGGTGATGGTTCTATCAAACTAAGGCTAAACTTCGTCATTGTATGTTCCGGCAAGATATTCAACCCACTTCCTCCGTCAACCAGCACATTGGGCACTACCTTATCAATTGTAATTGCATCTATCTCTACTGCCTCCACATCTCAATTTTTCCACTGCCATTGCGCTCTTGCTGCCACCATAGTCTTCATCTTCCTTGTTCTTTGTGTTTATGACAAACATTTCTTTAGTTTCTTACAAGCCATTGGTGAAATCTCTAGTAATTGGCCAAAGATGATGTCGGCTTTGAGGGTACTAAGATTGGCCCATAAATCATATCATGCTTAACTTCTTCATCTCTCTGGCTCTAATTATTTCAAATTCTTTAACAAGTGTATCAGGTTCTTCACACTCACTTCCTTCACTAGTTTCTAAAGCACAATTCAAACTTGAATTCACTTCGTCTGGCAACACCTCATTGTTGTGCTTTAGAGCCGTAGCATACTTTCTAGCTGTCATTGCTACTCTTTTTAAGTCCGAGAGATGAGGAGCATCATCTGAGTAGTATTCATCCTCTTTCTTTATTTCTTCAATGGCTTAAAGCTTGTTTCGCATCCACCTTGTGGTGACTGAAAGTGCTGGAGCTTTGTGCTTGGTATTTTCCTAAAAATCTCTTAACTCAAAAGTTATAACATAAGCATACGAAGGTCAATTGTTGTGTTCATCTTCATGTGTCTATTGAGGAGGAGCAGACTCGTTAGGATCTGGATGTGTGGTCACATCCATATATCTAACATCCTAAGAAGTTGACGGACCTTGATTGGTTGATGGACCTTGACACTATTTTTGTGAGACGGTGAAGTTCTATCTTGTATCAAAATGTAATCATTAGCCGTCTGTAAACCTACCGGCGAGTGGTCAATTTGTCGTGTGTTTCCATAATCATAACAGAGGTTTGAGGGCCTAAGTTCGTTACGAGGTGGTTCTTGTAGTCTAACACCTTTCAAATTGTCTTTGGCTTGCTGATGAGGATTGGTCACAAGATGGAGTAATGTGATGAACTTGTCTGGTTAATGACATTTGTCAAAAGAGTGATTTTCTCCACATGCGCTACAGTTATAACCCTATACTTCCGACCAACATTATCTAGGGAAATGCCACCTTCCACAAAAAGAATGAAATTACTTTCTAGCGCCATTATGCCGTCCTTGAGCTCTTGGAGTCCTCCTAAAGTTACCTTGGCCATAAAAATGTTTTCTTTGACCTCCATGAGTAAGTGGAGATGATACTCCTGCCACCCTCTCATCACGATGTCTTGTCATGCCTGTCCCATCACACAAAACTGTTTTATATGTCCTTGTTGCTTGCATTGAACGCTCCACAATCCGGATGCGTGTCTTCCTGATTCTACAGGAGGTGGGGTCTTAGTTGCTGACTCCTAATCATGACCTACATCTGATTGGTCAAACTTTGAATTTGTTTCATCATGGCTTACTAAAATCCTATTAGGCTGGCACCTATTCTTCTCTCTACGTTTTCAAGTTGAGAGTACTAATGAGAAGCTGCAACTGCTAGCAAGGGCACATGTTCTCTAATTGCTAAAGTAATGGGACTCATATCAGTGGGTGGTTGTGAGATCTGATTGCCATTCTTTCCAACTTTCTTTATAATACTTTGGGACTAATGAGAATAAATTGAGCGATTGACTCATCTTCCTTCCGCCATAATTTTTCATAATTCCTGTCAATATGCTCTATTTTTCTAGCAGCTATCTTAGCATATATTAAAGTTCAAGGCTTCTTCTCTAACACTCCTCGTATTATACCCGCTTTGAAAAATCCTTGAATGAAAAATTGTTTTAGTGTGTTGTTGTTAAGCATTATGACAACTAAACGAGTACACACTAAATCAAATCTTTGAATGTAAGCAGAGATATATTCATCTCTTCTTTGCTTCAAGGAAGCTAATGCTCTCAGGGTTGTGTTTTGTCCTCCCTCAGGTCTGAATTCATTCAGAAACTCTCTTTGCAATCGTTCCCAATTCACAAAATGTCTTTTCAAATGATCCCTATATCACTCATAGGATTTGACTTCTAAAGTGAAGGGAAATCACACCAAGCAATATCTAAGGTCAATGATGAGTGAGCTAGCTAATCTTTTAACGTATTTCTTCATATGTCTTGATGTATCTTCATCCTTAGACCCCCCTGAACTTAAGAAGGTTAGAAGGCATATTTAATGGTGCCAAATTCTGAGTAACAATGATTGGAAGATCCCTTGGCCTCATCAATGGATCAATTGGTGAAATGGGGGTAGGAATCTCTCTCTCCATCCCGGGTCATGATGGTTGAAACGTCTAACTTTATTTCTTTATCAACTTCTACAAATATCATTCTCTAGCTTTATTAGTGTCACATGATGTGTGCTTGGGAAGAATTACTTCTTCCTCATGTATAATCTTAATTTTTGATTTTTCTAAGAAGATATTATCATAAGGCTCTATGTCCAGGCAAATTTCTATGTTTATTTCAAGTTCTTCCTCATTTTCACTAATGCTTGCTAACCTTTTTCTACGTGAAATCTTCTATAGTCCACATGCTAGATTTGGCTTATGGGAGCAAGTACTACCTTGACATTACTAAAAAATCTTTCACCCTGTAACACTAGGGTTTAGAGAGAAGTTCACTCGAAGATAGAAACGTAAACTCTTAAGATGAGAGATACCAACAATGGTTCTCCTCTCCCTTATATAGCTCTCACCAACAAGTACAAGGTGATAAGATCTAATCCCCACCATCCATACCACTCCTAGTGGATGGATGACGTGGCGGATAACCCTAACAAGCACACGGATCGTTGACGTGGCGCACCCAACTAACACACTAACTAACACACTCAATCCTTACATACAAGCACACGGATTGCTGACGTGGCACTGTCAACTAACACATCCACTCTGTACCTACCAACTGCGCGGATCGCTGATGTGGCAGCTATGACTAGTGCACACTAAAGTATCTACATCCATATTCAGAGTAACCTCTACTTTAGTTCTAACTAACTAAAGATGGTTACAAATCTTTCACCCTTGCTAACCACGCATAACACTCACTACTTGTATCTATCTAGATTTGATAAAAATCTGAAAAAATTGTGTCTACAACTTGCAAGCCACAATCTCTTCACACAAAAAACACATACAAACAATTTTTCAATCCATCAAAAGTAAACAGAAAAATAAGTGAGTTATTCACTTATTATTCTAATTAATTCACTTATTTTTTTGTTATAAGTGAGTTACTCACCTTGCACCGCCCTATCCATTTTTTGCCTCCAACTTTTGAACTGTTGCCAGCTTCACTCTTGGCAGACGCACCATTTTATATGAACTTTAAACTTCCACCCTTAGCGTTTTAGTCAAGGTGAGATCCAAGCAAACATATCTAATAACTACCATTTCTAAACTTCCACACCAGCTACAGAATGCACTTCTTCAATGCAGATAACTGCATTGACACTAACACTATTACGAAGATCTAACACCCCAACCGAGCTTGTAAACCAATCCCCATGGCCACTACCCATCAGCTCCTCAGATCCTCGCTCTTCTCTTCCCCAACTCCACAGAACACCAACGAAAGGCAAGGTAGAAAGTGTCACTTATCCAAAACACCACGCACACTCATCGACTCTTGTACGATCTCGTCCCTCGCATTCCGTTCCCAACACGAGGCCGCTCTCGTACTCGATTGCAGCAGAATGCTTCCACGTCCCGCCCCGCTCGCTTCACAAAATCCGATCTCCTCATGTCCCGTACTCGTGCACTTAGTTCCTGATTCTTGATGCAGACTCAAGATGTCGTTTACATAATAATATTAAACTACATAACGTTACTAACATCTTACTATCCCTGTTCTATTAATTTTTTATTTTTTTTTCTTTCTTTGAGTGATGTAATACATAACTAGTGCTAAATAACTAAATGAGACCATAATTGAGATCACACCACAAAGCAGACATACATTGTAACTTTTCATTTTGATAAATCAAAAGCATAGATTGTATCTTCCACTCTTGCTTTTATAAATGTGTGAATTGATGGTATATTGTCACAACTCTTATGCTTTTGTAATTTACATGGTGAAGCAGTGTAACCACACTAAAAATTATAGAAATGACTAAGGTTAAAAATACATTGTCCTACTCTTTACGAAAGCTGTCCCATTCACACTGGCCGTATACAAAAGCAGGATCATTGATCAGTTGATCGCTACAAGGAGAACGACTTGAACAGGATTAGAGAATATGGATATGGCAAGTCATGTCATCTTGTGGGGGACACATGATGGTCAACAATATAATCCGCCGGACAATAGCATTTAGACTTCCGATACACGTGTAAGTTGTAAGGCGCGACGTGTGGACTACAGAATTCGAAGCAGAGCAAGTCGAGGAAGAAAGCGAGCGTCGTCGTGTCGCCCATTCGCACTCACTGGTGACTGGGCATCCAATTCTTCAGACCTTCAAAACTTCAAACTCAAGGATCGGACGAATTGTCGTCAGAAAACAAAGTCTAAGGAAGACAGAGAATAGGGTGCAGGTTTCTGAATCATGTGGAGGGAGAAGATAATTTCGCTTTTGATCCTGTTCGTCGTTGTGGGTTTCCAGTCCATCCCTGCTGCATCAGGCTCGCCGGTGGGATTTGATGTTAGACAGCATTTGTCAACTGTAACCAGGTCAGTGTGGATCGATCGTTGAGAAATTCTGTGTATCTGGCAGAGATCGATGTCATTTGATTTAGTGCTAATTTGCTAGGTTTTGGATCGTGAGTGAAATTAGCTAAAAGCTGAATTATTGCATACTCATTATTCCGTAGGTACGAAGTTGGTAAACACTATCGTGGAGGAAGCGATGAAGCTGTTCCTCCAGTGCCTTCAGGATGCGTCCCCATTCATCTTAACCTCGTGGTACGTGGTGAATCCTCATTCATGTTGGTATCATTCACGAGTAGGTAATCGTGAATGGAAGGACAAAGTTACAAGCATACGCGCAGCAGCATTCATGATCAGATTTTCGGTTCATGTGTTACTTGAGACGAGCATTTGATGTCCATGTCGGATTCTTTATGAAAGCTGTGCTTTGCAAAGAGCTGAATGCTATATACGGCTCGTTATTAGATGCTGCAATGAGTGAAATTTTGAATGGTCCTCGAAGCTATGAATGAATATGTGAAAGAATTGGAAACGTATTGTCTCTCAAGTGCAAAACAATATTATCTCAAATTTATAAGCTTAGATGTAGCAGACTGTACACTCTACGCTACCTAGGATTAGAAACATAGATTTTTAGCAGATACTGTGGCGATTTTTAACATCCTTTAGTAAGCCAGCTGAAGCTTTCTGTTTCAGAACTGCTATATATACGTGCAAGGCAGTCATTTCATATTGTATTTCTCTTTATTATTTTTCAACTCCTTTGTTGGCCTTTGGCAGCACTGAATGTGTCAAAATTAATCCACAGTCAAATCTTGCCATTCCGTCGTACTTTCGTATCCACACCAGTGGTAGCCACTTGATACACGCTCCGTTTACACTTTGACTACAGCCTTACAAAGTCTGTTAAGTATACATAAAATCCCAGCTTTCTCATGACTTCTCCGGTGACTTCATGCTGCCTGCTAACTCTCATCTTCCAGAAGCATAGTCTTTTCCTTTTGAATTTCGTCTGTCTTGGGTTGAATTATGCACCTGTTCGGCGTTTTCTCTCAAAGACAGACATCGGCATAAGTCTTTTCTTAGAGGCTTCATGCAAGTAGGTTGAATATATTTTGTGGAACTATTTTGCTACTCAACTGCAACTTGAAAGTTAGTCTTTGGCACACTTTTTAGATTCTGTCGAATCCCCGCGTTCGTCTTGAGTACTTGTTCTTGTTCTATACATAAATAGTTGTACTTCGTTTGGTTATCTCTAAAATTCTTCGTGAGGAATTTACTACCAATGCAACTAGTCGCGTATTCCAGGTATACAGTAAACATGAAAGCTGAAAGATAAACGTTTTGTCATATTTGGCACCTACGCTTTGTTCAATGTGTATCAAAGGTTTACACCTTAATTTTCTTTCATTTTTGTAAACTGCTATTTTCAGGCTCGCCATGGGACTCGGGCACCTACTAAGAAACGCATCAAACAGCTGGATGAGCTGATAGCAAAAGTCTCCAAGCTTGATCGTAAAGACGGCTCTAAGGTCCCTGCTTGGTTAAAAGATTTTCACTCTCCCTGGGAGGGACGCACTTATGGAGGAGAACTTCTACCAGAAGGTGAACAAGAGTTGTATGAGTTGGGACAGAGACTTAGGGAGAGGTATCCAACTCTTTTCCAATATGACTACCACCCAGATGTATATCCAATCACTGCAACTCAGGTTCGTGATCAGTCTTCGATGATAATCTGCTTTTTCTTCTGCATTTTCATTAGATCTTTGGACGTATCAATTGTTCAAGTTACTGCCCTATTATTTCTATCGTTGCTGCTATGGTCTGATCGTGATTTTTCAAATGAGTTCTCTGTATCTTCTGAAGACATACAATTTGCATTGTCATGCAGTTTAGTCTCGAAGCTTTGCAGGATCATATGATTTCGGACATTATTGCCTGTTTCCAACTCAACTATGACTGGTGTAGAACAAACAGATTTGTCAAGCATATACGGAACATAATCTCAGTGATAAGCCCAATTGGCTCTTGACTTCTCCTTTAATCATCGACAGGTTGCTAGATCAGCAGCTAGTGCTGTTGCTTTTGGAATGGGTTTATTCGAAGGGAAAGGGCGTCTAGGAGGAAGCAACCATAGAGCTTTTTCTGTTATTACGGACAGTCGAGATCGGGACATTCACCTTCGTTTTCACGAATCCTGTATGGCTTACAAGGTAACTTTCTTTCGCTCTTCTTCCTCAAATTTGCTTTTCATGCTACCAACTCGCACATTCACAAGTGCACCTAAGCAGTTAAAATGCTTTGCTAATTTGGTTCATTGTATTGCCTACATAAATTTTACATATATTGGAGGTGTGGAAAACTTTTTAATTGTTCATTTTACAATTTCAGTCACTTACAACTATAGTTGGACTCTACCAGGAATCTAAAAAACTCCGAAAACCAGCTGTTCAAGTTTTTCAAGATGATGTTTACCGCCAGGTGGCAGCTGCAGTCGGTCCAAGATATGAACTGGATTTAACACATGAAGATGTCGAAGGTTTCTGGCTTCTTTGCAAAGAGGTGATATTCTTTTGACTATGTTTCTTATACATGATAACAGTTCTAGTCATGAAGGAGTTGTTGAGTTTAGTATTTTTTGTAGCTGATGGTTAGGCGAACCCAACATGACCTTAAAATGCGATGGATGGAAACAATCGATGATGATTGTCTTCCTCTGCCAGGATTAGGTTGCAAGCAGGTGTGCTATCTTGGATTCTGGATCATTAGTATTCAGTTGAATTCGATCCTGTTTTGCTTATAGCACATATCATAAACACAACAGGACCTGCTGCCCTTTTCAAACTGCATTCCTCACTAATCAGATGTGATGCAAGTTTGCTACCCAGCGAAATTGACGAAGAGGTGACGGCAGTTTGATTTGTTGACAGTATTTATTGCTTTCTTCAACTGATTGTTCTTTATGTCCATTTATATATTGGAGGTGATAATAGTGTACATAGCAGTAAAGTATTAGGAATGAATGTAATTTAGGTTGGGTTTGTTGTTTTCAGTGAAGCTTCCCACTTTTTATATAGGAGAAGTTAGGAAGAAGGAAAACAAGACAAGATATAGATATGGAAAGGAAAAAGCTTTGAAGTCATAAGCTTCGTATCCAGTAGATCGGCCCGACCTTATTTTTTCTGTGATGATTGGGCCGATCAAATGGATACAATCCTAACGACTTCATAGCTTTTTGATATGGTTTAATTGCTACTCTGATATCACTTGCATAATTTCATAGTTTTAGTTATTAAAGATCACCTTTCCAGTCCTTCAATTGTTCTTTCTTCTTTATACAATACCAAAGAATCTAGATGAAATGCAATTAAGAAACAGCTCGACTTCATCAGAGTTTTTTTTTTTTTGGGTGATCTTTGGTGGCGATTGTTTCTCGCTTCTATTCTCTTCTGATTCCTTATATTTGGTTCATATTATTTCTTTCGATGTTATGTATTTAGTAGACGGGTTAACCATATTTATATCGCGATTATTAGACCCTCCAACCCTGATGACTCCTGTAACAGAGAGAAATTGTCTTTCTAGGGGCAAATAAGCACATGAAGACGAGAGTCTAAGACTGCCTCTTGGGATCAAATCTAGGACCTAAATGATACCGATTATAGGGTTTATGTTGTTGATGATCTTCTGAAGAATCTGGCAAAGTTTATCACCAGGATGATCTGAGCAGGATGAGTAATCTCCAATGTGAATGCTTTTCTGTTGTTTGTGAACAGGAAGCTTCACTGCTCAACATTACCGACCGTGCGTGTGGACTATTTAACGCTGCGGAGGTATATAACCCTGAGAGGATGATTGGTTTCATTTTTTGTGAAATTCTAGTGCACCACAAAGTTGTAAGAATTTGGTAGACAAAATAGTACACGAAGCAGGCGGTTTAGTTTATGTTGCCTTCAAGATTTATGTACGTATGATGTTAATGGTGTTTTCTATACTTTGTACACAGCTGATGTTGTAGTGCTTTTGACAGGTTGAGCTTCTTGAGTGGGCTGACGACGTACAAGCACATCACTTGAAGGGATATGGAGAAGCTATTAATTATCAAATGGGTGTACCCCTTCTCGAAGATGTAGTTTCTTCTATGGATCAGTCAATCGCTGCCGATAAAGGTTCTATCTTTCGTGCTCATGATTGTCAACATAATCCTTGCTATGTCTATTATCATTTGTCCATCTCATTTCAAAGAATGTAATCTGCAAGAGTTTATTACATGTCATTCGAGGAAGAAAGTGAACAGAAAGTTTTGGTGTTGGCATTGTTTTCGACCATGGCAGGTACTCAAAAGAACGGGGCCGTGGAATCAGCCAGACTACGCGTGGCACACGCAGAAACAGTCATACCTTTCACCTGCTTGCTAGGTTTGTTCATGGAAGGAGGAGGTAAGTGATATGGGTTTGGATTCACATTGTTTGTAAATCAAAAATTTTGGATTGGGCAAGTTGAAGATGTTTTCTTACTCATCATGATCATCTTCTACAGATGTTGAAGAAGACGGAATAAGAATCTGATGCGTTATTCATGTATATGTGAAATATGAATCAGATGAAAAATCAGCAAAATGTTGATGTCACTTGGATGATGGTATCGGGCGATACTGTATTTCTTTAACTATTTCTTTTTGAATATGTCAGATGTGAAGAGTTTACAGAGTGAAAAGTCCATGAAACATCCGGCACGACCTCCTCATCAGCGTGTGTGGAAAGGGAGTGTTGTTGCACCTTTTGGAGCAAACACAGCTCTTGTGCTTTACAAGTGTCCGAAAAAGGCGGAGGGTACAGTAAGTTCAGCAGAAAATGCTTCTGAGTATCTGGTTCAAGTATTGCACAATGAGAAGCCAATCTCAATGCCGGTACGCTTCAGTTCGATTTTTGAAGAATTCAATGTGGACCTTGGATGTTCAGTTTTTTGTAGAAGTAAGTTGTTTTTTGTGCCGTCCCAAGTGAAATTTGCTCTCAGAAAATGCGTAACTATGAAGAACCAAGACTCTGTGTTAGGCTCTCCTCAATATGCTGCGTGTGAGATTGGAGAGACTTGAATCTTTCAGAAAACTAACCTTATCCAAATATCCAATCAGGCTTGTAATGGAAGACACTTCTGCCCGTTCACAGAGTTCAAGGTGAGTGCAACATGACTTGTGCGTTTGATTAAGGATTGAAGTTTGAGTCGTAGAGGTTTAGCGATAAGTATCTTTCGCGCTCCAGTCAGGAAGTGGGTAGATTTGTCAGTTCTTACGGCTTCAAGGCAAGTAGTGGAAGGATGATTCTGATCGAAGAGGCCGAGTTGAGCTTATGTCATACTGAGTCGTTGAACCGAATTTTTTTCACAGGAAACTGTTGCGGGCCCACACCTAAAGAACACCTTCGAAACTGTATGTAAGGTGGAAGTGACCCCGCCGAAAATATCGTGGCCACGAAGGGTTTACCAAAGAGTTAGTCAAATCTTACAGTGGCCTTTTCAAACAGCTAATCTTAATTCTCCCGACTCACGTACCTGTAAAGCATACTAGAATAGTTCAGGGGAGCTTCACACCTGGAAAAGATTTTGGAAGTTGTTCAGGATAAATGAAACATTGATCTCGGCCTAGATACTGCTCGTCGTAAATGAAGATTTTGTCTCACCAGGTGAGAAACTTAGTGTTTGGCAGGAAAAGTGGAGGTACAGAAGGTGAGTGTTCAGGAAGTTCAGCCGTAATTGACGTTTATCTGATATCTATCACCAACAAGAAGGGGATAGGAGCTTTGAAGCCTGAAGTAGATGCCGGGCCTCAAATCTACAGTGACGAGTGAATGAAGGTGCATGGAACGATCTTTACTCATGTGAGATAGTATCTTCGATAAATGTCCAGACCTTCCACCCAGCAAATATTTCTTCTTCATTCTTATATCTCACGACTAATCTCTCGCAAATATTGGATTCCGTGCATCATTGTACATGATGACGAAATAGTATGTTTGACTTGTGGGGATCATTGATTGTGGAGAGATCTGGCCTGTCGTGAAGCATGAATCAAGAATCAGCAGTTTGGAATCGACAGCACTGGGCGTAAGCCCTAAGTTTTCTCCGAAAGTCTTTGCTTCTTCTCCTGTAGTCCAAATGGATGTAACGATTGCTTTTCCATCAAAAACATCGTGGTCGTGGCATCGCACGAAGGAGTTCGTCTTTGACGTCTTCGTCAGGATGGAAGATAGATATTGTATGACGTCAAGTAAGACCACTCATCACGAAAGTCAGCTCCAATTTGTAATGCGATGGATGGAGTCGGAAATGTCTTTGTGAAGTGCGGAAACACTTCTTTGTCAACAATCATTGTTTCTCCTCCAAAGGCTCTTTTCAGTGGGAAAAACCATTTTGGGGCTATCCATACGCACCAGTCCCTTATTGCTAATCTCCAGGATTGTCCACCATGGCCAATTTCGTAGATTGGCAGCAATAACATTCTGACTTACACAATTAAAAATTCGAATTGCGGTCAAATGGAATTTTCGGGAAGGCATGATGCATAACTGATCTTTGTCGAAAAGAACAACGGCGAGAATACTTCATGCATTATTCGGTTGACCTAGGGGACGTGGGATTTGCTCCGCAACGTTCGATTCAGGTGTACAATAATGAGTCAAGAGACCTCAGGTCAGCGAAGCGATGTGTGTAATGCCAAAGATGCAAGGGAATGGAGTGAAACTAAAGTCGTCGGCCGCACCATCAATAAGATAGAAAGCGAATTATCAATCCACACACTCTCCTGCATGCAACGGCACGGCGTCCATTCGAAGAGTAAGAGTGAAGCATTCTCCAACGCCTTTTGTCATGCATCTTCAAGAAAGATCTACAGTTGCAATGCAGACAGACGATCATGATGCCGAACTCTTCCTCTAGCCCGGAGCACTTTTTCCCCGCCCTCCTTCCGTTCCCTTCCTTTCTTCCTTTCTTCCTTCAAAAGCAGAGCTGCACACCGAGCTACAACGCCAACGGTGCTCCAGACCCCCCCCCCACCCTACCTACAGAATCCTCGTCCTCGTCCGAGGACGAGGAGCGTTCACACGGCGCAGCCGTTCACGACCTTCGGGGCGGACCGAGGAGGACGGACCCGGAGGCGGCGTCCTCAGGTCCGGCGCCGGAGCGACGTCAACCGTGCGTGGTAGGACTGGGGAGCAACCGAGTTCGTCACCGCGTCACCGTCGTCCGTCCGGCCAGCGGGAGCGGCAGTGGGACTGACTGCACAAGCGGATCAGGAAGAGCGAGAGAGTTAGGTAACTTAGGTGCCGTTCAATGAATACAAAGTCAACCTTTCTGTCAGAAGACTTCTTTCACAAAAGCATCAAAGTCAAGTCTCTACCTACCGTCCGAGCTTTTCCCTAGTCCAAACGGACAGTGTACATCGGATCGACGCTTTACTCCCCGTCTCCTCGCTGTGCCTTCTCACACTGCGGCCTCCGATACCACCTCCCCCTGCTTCGCACTGCCCTCTGCGCTGCTTTGTGCTCACGACCAACGAGCCGTCTTCCTTGAGTTTCCATGCCCCAGTCCAAGTTGACTCGGTTGCCCACTTTCTTATTTAGTATGCAAGTTGTGGACAGGATTATCCAAACTTTCAACATCAACTTGCCATAACCAACAAACGCAACGTCTTAAGTGAGAGAGTCCAAGCGTGAAAGCAATGGTTTTCATTCATTCGGTCCTTCGGTAATTTGGTCCGAGCCTCGCAACTGAATCCCAAATGTACACATTTTTAATAATTGTTAAGATCATTCTCGATATGAAATAGATTTTTGAAAATTATATTTTATCATTTGGTCTGAAAACTTTCACAACATGGGTTAATTTGTGATCCAATCCAAACGGATAAAACATTCTGCAGTTGCCACTTGCGCAGAGCATAAACTAGAAGGATAGTGAGGAATGCCTTAGAACTGCGGTGTTATTTGGAAGAATCGAGGCTGCTTTGTCAATCCCAATATCTCACTGGACACGTCGTTTGATAGTAAAAGCTAAGTTGATATGAACACGTACCAACGGGCAAAGCACCCGAAGAGATAATAGATCTTGAAAATATTATTCTTCGTCTTAGACCTCATATTGAGATATTCCACAGTGAACATGTACTGCACGCGACCTCCAAGAAGATGGACACATTCATCAAAAGCTGCCATTCATAATTTACAGTTATACAAAAAATGCCCTTAAGGATTTGATTCCAGCTGCGGAGCCTTGTGAACTTTCTTTCTTGGCCAGCCTTGTCAGGGTCGATCCACATAGAAATAGTCATTGTAAAACTCAAAGTAAAGACACTAGAAGATACAAGGGGATATATGATGTCGATATTGTGACAGTTAGGATATTAATAAGCATCTTTTCTCCTCAAAATGTGATTTATTCTTCATTTTACTTGATTGCTTTCAGACTCACTTTGATTTGATGTATGAGGGCAATTCAAATCTTCTGAATCAACTGGGTCTCTATGACCTGTCAGAACGTGAACTTTCAGATCTGATTGTAATGAAATCGGTGAATGATAAATAGTACGATGAATCTCGAGTTCCAATACAGGAAATGCATTTACATGTGAAGAATAATGTTAATTGACATTTTAAGAAAATTTCAGAAAAAAGTTTAAGGATCAATGATTAAAATCACTCAAAATAAGGTCCAAACAATTTCTCATGGTCACTTATCACTCAATAAAATAAGTTACACATTGATAATATTAATTTTATGATTTTAACTTCGCATCCAAGTTCTTTCACATAGTAATATCATATCGAACTATTTTTTTTGTTTTACTTTGGAAAAAAGATATATGTTGAGTAAGTTAGTTCTCATGCACAACGTTACAATCTACGTTAAGTAACAATGCAAAGTTTCCTTTGAATAATGATATAATTTGCTCTCGAGCTGATATCATCATATGCGTCAGGGTGAATTCTATGAACATATTAAAGAACAATCCCAAAAAACAACTCTATCCAAATAAGATTTCTTCACATGTCGGCACGTAGTAACAGGTAACACTTCTCATTTATCTGATTTGAATTGAAAATTCGATTCAATAAGTTTTGAAATCATCTCATTAAATCAAGTTTACTTGATAAGATTTCATTTCTCCAAGTAAACTATCATGATTCTAAACATGAATGAATATGAGTTTTACATTATTAGATCAACTAGATTTGATACTTTGAAAAAACACGGTTTCAAAATCTATGCAAACCTTCCTTGCATACGGTATACGTTCCGTTCGAAATACTTTGACCTAAGCTTATTTTATGTGAGAATGAATATAAAGTGTTGATAAATTCCATTTTGAAATGTAAAAAAAAAACTTGAATACATGATGTGTAGTTAAGCGTAATCAAAATCTATTAATACATCATAAAAGAGCCAAATTTATACAATTATTGTACCTATAAAACTATTATTCTTAGAAAATTGTCACATTAACATTTAAAATTTCTGAAAATGAATTACTGGCTTCCAAAGCACATTGGATGTTTTGAAATATCTCAGGTCAATATTTGATCTCATAATAAACAAATGTAAAATAACATTTTATCGATTAGAAATCATCAAAATTTGACTAGAATAGATTTAAATGATATAACAAACTTTCAACACACAAATGAAATTCTATAGGAAATTTTTGCAGCAGATTTTTGAAATATTTCAATAAGTATGTATAAATACTTTACTCATTTAATATATATATTGGTAAAAAAGCATCAGCTTAAAACATGGTAAACTGAAACTAGACGTAATCACGTTCAATTTGATAGAAAGATTCCAAGTTCATTGCCGTTGGAAAAAAAAGAAAAATCTATAAAATACATTCTTTTGCTCAATTTCGTTTCAATTTACAGAAGAATAAAGAACTAAAAGATTTAAAGCATTATTGAGAATAAAAAATGGATTTTGAAGATTTTAAATTAAAACAATTTAATTCTCTTAGTTCGTATCTATACTTGTAGATGTATCTTTACTTAAAGTGCTCTATTTTCTCCAAGACAAATAGAAATATAATATTCTATAATTTATAGAAGGCGTAATTAGAAGTTTCAAATGGTGAAAAAAATTATTCTTAATTTTTGAACATAGAAATTTAATTGAATTTTTTTCATTAGATTTCCATTGTCAATATATAAGTTGAAAGCAAAAATTTTATTACAAGTATCTTGTTAATCCTAGAACCAACAAAATCAAGTTTTTATCTAATGTTTTTTAATTCATAATGTCCAAGTCACACCTTGCAAGCATAGTCCATGTGAAAATTGTGGTTGTTATTGCAAAGTTAGAAAATGAACTAATTTTTTCAAAAGTCAGTTATTATTATTATTTTAAAATGACATTTTATTTTTTACTAATTCATGTTGAAACTGATATTATGTTCCAAATGAATTTAATATATTTACTTTGTATGCTATGAGAAGTTTATATCCGTATGAAACTCTTTGAACATTGATTAGATTTGACAAAATTTCATGAAACCCCTCCGTTACTTCCTATTTTAATTATTTTCGCACTTTATTCACATTAGCATAGTCACACGTTGAACAATTTTTCACTCTTTACACATTTTGTTAGCTTGAAACGGATGTTATCTTTTGGTAGGAATGTTTCTTCAGATTATCGAATTTTTTTAACTTGATGAAGTAAAGTGACATATGTATAATTTTATGAAAACAAAAAAGTGAAACGTAGAGTAATTTGATTTTTATCTATGATTTAACATATGGTCGAGTCCGACGGAATGGATTATTATTTGAATGAAATGTGTTTTCATGTATGAAATGATACATGCACTTATAATTCCCTCAAACGTCTCATCTCCCAGAGGCTAGAAACTCTGAACAAGATCGATACTTCCAAAATCTATTTAGGCTAAGCCTAATTGCAAAAAAGCACATGCACAGTTCTTGCATTGAATATACTTTTATGCTTACGAATGAGCATCTTGTTGTGGCATCAGCCCGAAGTGATCAGAACATTGTGGAAGCACAATGTTTAAAGGATCAGTCAATTTTTCAAGAAATTAACGATTGATATATATCCCTCTTTTAATTTTAATTTTTAAGAGTAACTCTTATTGTATTCATGAACATTTTTTATATGATGTAGAATTCAAGTTCCTATGTAGTTATCTATTTCTGAAATAAAAATTTCAATGATTGTTTCATATAATCTGTATTCATTCTATTATACATATATATAAACGATAACCTTAAGCAATTTATTCATGAGGAAAGTTTTGCGGGTGATGAAAATCTCACACATGGGTATGACGGGGGACGGTAGACAAGTAGAGTTGTGTGACTTGTGCGCGCATCATTTCGGTCTCACATCGAGCCGAGCCAGGAGCAGACGGAGGGAGGTACGGAGCGATGGCCAACGACGCTCGAAAACGTGATGAACTTGGTTGCAATGAAGGCAGGTTCAGTTCAAATAAACGAAAGGGTTGGACCTGATTCAGAGAAGCCGATTCAAAGGCTGTGCAAGAATGTCAAACTCGTCATTAATCTGGACGTTCGAGTGCTGGTGTGGATTCGCGAAAATGTCCACCCGACTCTGAGGCGGGAGAAGGGAGAAGCTGAAGGAAAGTGTAAGTGTGCCGGGCCTGCTTTCGACTGTGGCGGATGCAGGCAGGGAAAGATACTCGGGCTTTGCATCTGGTTTCACGTGTTCTGCCACTGGCACTCTTGTGCATCGGTGAGCTCATTTATAACCATCAATTCAGCCCAATCTGTTTCATGGCGAACGCCCACAGAGTCCTCAGTATCTAAAGAATACACTGCAAATGTGGAAGATCGGTAGTTTCCGAGAGGAGACTAATGGAGTCATAATAACGTATGATTGCCGCGCAGAGACCTGTAAGATCCAGGCATTTGACAACAGCGTATGCAACACATGAAAAAGCGATCGCCTCATTAAACATCCTCCACCCGACAACACTACCGACGGTCAGCACTCCATGGAGTTGCAAGAAGGGAGCGAGCGAGTGAGTCAGTCATGCATCCATCCATCCGAGTGAGATCCGAAGCCGGGCAACCGAAACCTCTGAAAAGCTCTGCGTCCACCAACTTTCAGCGCTCTCGGAAACCAGAGTGACTCACGAGTGATTCAGCCCCGGGCCAGAACATGAAACTTATCATTTTCTGTGATTTTCTCGGATTAAACGTCGCCTCTCATTGTTGTCTGCTCACCTACTATAAACAAAGCGCCTCGCATTTCTTAGGTTTTCTACACGTAGATGATATGGCATATGATAGACCCGGGGGGAGCTCCAGGTCCCAAGTCGGACGGGCTGGTTCGGACATCGGCACTTGACGTCGTCGGAAAGCCAGCCAGCGAGCGAGCCACAGGAGTTTTCGCAGCTCGCCACATTGCCGCCTACGACTCGGCTCAAGGAACGAACGCCTGCCTAGAGCGAGCGAGCGAGCGAGCGAGGACTTTAGATCGACAGAGATTTCGATCGGAGCTTTCGATTCCCGCTGTCCTTCGAAGTAAGTACGCAGATTCCGCATGCCTCGGTCAATCTGCTCGTCTCGAGCGGGACTCGCGTCGTCGGGGCAGAAGAACTTTCGATACAAGGCGGGGGCGCCGGTCATTATGAGGACATGCATGTGTCCACGGCTGCTGCCTGGGTAGAGTCGGACCGGCGGAGCTGGAACCGGTGATTCCGGTCCGGGCTGGCGACTCCTTGTCACTAAACCCGGGGTTACTTTAGCCGTACTCTAGCGGAAAGGGCCGTACATGAGCCTGGGGAAGTTCCAGCGGAGGCTGGAAATTTCGGGCGAAATGAAATTAATGGAGGGATTCAAACCGCCATAAAATAGTAAGAGCGTCGAGTAATGGAGGAAAAGGCAATAAAAGACGACATGTGGAAGAGCACAACAACTTAGGCAGAGATGGCTTTTATTGTTGGCAAAGAGGGCCGTGAATAAAGAAGGGGCGCCAACCCGGCCCAGCGGAACGAAGGACAAATTTAAGGCAGTCGCGAGCGCGACGACTTTTTCATTGATGGGCGCCTGCCCGCGCCTCGAGCCGGGCGACGCGAGCGCGCGAGGCGATGTGCGACGGGCGGGCGGGCGGGCGGGCGATGGATGCCCCGATGGATGGATGGAAACCTCGACACCGCCAGCGGTCTGTTGCTCGCTCGGAGTAGGTGGCGCCCATTATGCCCCCTTTGACCCTGGCTCGAAGTCCACTCTCTCTTTCAACTCCATTCTCTCGTGCTTGCCGATGCCCACCCTCCCATCAGTTCAATGCCCGACAACAATCAATAACCTGCCGACTGTTCGCGTTGATTGCCCTCTCTCTCATGTGCTCCCCTGCCTCGCATCGATCGGCTGCCATCGCCATCGCTCTCTCCTTTCCAGCGATTCGATTCGTTCAGGCCGGTTCGGATTTCTGTGCGGTTCCATCTTGTTCTTCTTCTTCTCCCTCGGAGTCTATCCGCTCCTTTCCCCACGTCCCGAACGAAGAGCTCTCATGGCTTAAAATATATTCCGTACCTGGGTCTCATCCTGCGCATCGTTTGGTCTTTCTATTCTGGAAAAGGAGAGAGCCATAGAAAGGGTTCTCTCCTCGATCACATGCACGGCTTATCGAATCCATTTTCCCTTTGGGTTGGGCCGAGGTCGATGTAATATACCAACCGAGAACGAATTGCGAGTAGTTGTTGCAGTAACGATATGTATCCTTGACAATTTTCTTGTAATGAACGTGGAGTTTATTATACACTACATATGTATGAATGTAGATTCAATCTTCAAATCTCAGCTCCTTGGTTCTCTATTAACATTACGTTAGGATCATGGACACCGGCTAATTTCATTTACAAGTCTCGTTACTACATACGAGAGATGTTTGAATATGGAGACATGGCATGATTTTGCTCTTTCATTACATTGAAAGTCTACCATGTAAGGTTAGTAGTGTTTTAACATGCTCCGGGGCGGCTAGTTATCACTTTGGGTTAATTAGTACTCACATTACTATACGGACTTCACTCATTGATTCACTCGGGTTATAGGGTACGTGAAAAAAATATATGCAATTTTCGGTATTTCTTATCAGCCTTAATTTTCCCAAAATCTAAAGCATATTTGTCCCTAGCATTTTATAGTTTCACAGTCTCTATATTATCATGCTAGATCCGGTTTCGACTCCCGAGTTCATTAGACACCTCCAAACAAACTCGACTGAACCAGTAGCTCGATCGAAAGCAACACGAAGTTATCACCCACAAGAAGGAAGCTACATGGAGTGAACTCGCTGGTTTCAATATTGTAGAGTGAACTGTTCGCTGTTAAGTGCCGTTGCGATTTTGGTCCGACAGTAAACATATGACCTTTGAAGTGCTATTTCACTTACGTTAATTAATATAGCGGCATGTCCGAGAGCAGTTTGGAATTAACCAACAGTTTATTTTCATTGCACGGACACTATAACCCAATGAACCAATGAGTGATGTTCTTGTAGAAGGATGAGAGCTAATTACCCTAGGTGAGTGATAACTCGCCGTCCCATGCCAGTCAATTGCTTTTAGCATCATGAAATTTTTTGTACCGCTAGAGTTTATTTTTTATATATACCAGTCCGTTAATCTTGGTTCAACCATGCATTAAATCTTCAATGTCTTCATTTTTATTGAGATATAGTTTCACCTTGGTTTGATTCATTCATACAAATATTCAGTCATACATGAGCTGCATTATGCATCACTACGATTTTGTTATTAATATTATAATGATGATTATTCATGATACCGTTAGATATTTGATTTTTTTCAAGATTACGAGGAAAAAATGGTATATATTCCACCTGGAAAGACGGTTGATATGCAATTTACTTTTTTATTTTATTGAAAAATATATTATAAACTACTGCAATTGGAGATATTTTTCTAGTAGATAATATATATATGATACTCTTGGATGCTGGAGACATTTGATGATTACATAATTATTCTTATAGCTATGAAATCATATGTAGCTATTTACACCATGTTAAGAATTATAAGAATTTCTTTTTACTATACCAAAGCAAATTTTTATTGATTTCTTAATTTTTCTTTCATTGTTTGACAAAAAAGCAAATTAAAAAAATTTAAGAAATGACTTATATTCAATTTATATGTGTAAAGGAAAGAATAAAATTATATATAACTTTCCCAATCTTATCGTATAATCTACTTTATGCAACACGAATCCATTTGCCATACAAAGAAGCCTGTGCAGACCATATGAAATGTATTACAAAACTTGTCGGAGTATAGAGTTAATATCCCATCATGGGATTCCTATGGATGCAGTAGTCAATAATGTCCACTGCGGTGCGATGGGGTCATAGCCCCATATTCTGAACCTCAGGTTGCAACCACGAAAGGAGTCGAGGAGAGGTGGTGTTCCCCTTTTGGCCGATCTACTCGGAACTTCCCTTTTCCGCGGAGAAGAAGCAGCGAAGCGTAGGCTCATGGGCTGCTGCTGCTGCTGAATGTGATCTGTCCTCGAGCAGATCACTGCACGCGAGTGCTTTAGTTTGACTCGGGGCGAGAGAACTGCGGTAGAGGTATGTTCCCCTTTCGACGACTGCACGCGAGAATTTCAGTTTGACTCGGGCCAGGGAGGCCGAGGGGGACGACGGAGAAAAATAGCCTTGTGATTCAAGCGGCAGGGCCAATTCCCCCCAGGGCCGGTCTTGGTGGTGGCCGCAGCGGCACGGCCAACCCGAGCGGCCGAGCGGCGAGCCCCATTTGCAGTTTGACTCTCGACGACTCGATCCGAGCGGTTTGTCATTTCCGGCGCTTCTTCTTCTGATTCCGCGCGGCCGATTGTCCCGTAGTGGTAACTAGGGTTCGGGCAAAGAGGAAAGCGATAGAAGAAGTAGAAAGCGAAAGCGATGATGGATGCGGTTGTGGATGCGGTTCTCTCGCTCTCTCGCTCTCTAGCTCGCTCGCTCTACGCAGTTGGCGACCGGCAACGACGTCGCTGCCGGATGTGGCTGTACAGCGCGCTCGCGCGCGCGCGCGCGGTGAGTGGCGGTGGCGCGGGAGGTGGTGGGGGCGCCCGCGCGCGCGCGGGGTAGAACTCCGCGCCGGTCCTACACACACGTTGAGCGTGAGAGCGCGATCGAAGAACATTCCGAATCGACGGCGCGTGGCCAAAATGAACCCCACCACCACCATCGCCAGGCCGACCCCCGGAATCGCAGAACGAACGTTGCGCCTTGCACAGGCAGGAGGGGAGGGGTGAGGAAGGAAGGAATGGTAAGGAACGCGAATGGAGGAGTTCCTTCGAAGAGGAAAGGGGACGAAGCGCGCACGAGACCAGAGTCGTCGTCGTCGTCGTCCCGAACGAAGAAGAAGGTAGACGATGTGGGTAGCCTCGGTTTGGTCTGGGGAGTGTCACGGAGGGAGGGAGGGAGGGAGAGAGAGAGAGAGAGAGAGAGAGGAGAAGAGGAGAAGAGGAGGCAACAAAGGA
Organism: Marchantia polymorpha subsp. ruderalis; assembly: GCA_037833965.1. Lineage (NCBI taxonomy): Eukaryota > Viridiplantae > Streptophyta > Marchantiopsida > Marchantiales > Marchantiaceae > Marchantia > Marchantia polymorpha. The sequence goes on from AP031351.1 coordinate 1,653,455, forward strand.
GGGGATTGTGTGAGAGAGAGAGAGCTGCTAGTTCGCCGGGCTAGGCTGTGGGGGATGGAGGTGGTGGACGACGGGGTCACGGATGAGGCGGGGCGCAGCAATAGGCCCGAGAGAGAGGGAAGTGAGGGAGGGAGGAAAGGCGGGGCGTTGACTTAAGGTGCCCCTATCCTGGTGTGTGCTGCTTGCTTGCGCGCTTGCTGGCTGGCTGCCTTCGGTTAGCAACAAAAGGGAAGGATTTGGACACCACAGGGGCCGATATGGTATGGTCACGGCAATAGCAGACGATGAAGGCCATCTTTGTTCTTTCCACAAGTCCAACTCCCAGAATTTGAAGCGCAGGCGCCCCCCGCCCAGCCAGCGCAGCGCGCCTCGACCAAGCCTCGCTGCAACGAGCCGAGTCGAGCATACGCCTTGCGCGCAGGTCGGCGTCGTCGACGACGCACCGATTGATAGGTCGGTCATTCCTCAGAGGAAGGACCGGGGAGAGAGAGAGATAGAGTGCATCGAGCAGCGCGTCGAAGATCTTCACCGTCTGATGATTATGTCCGGGAGAGGGAGGCGAACTCGGGCTCTCTTAAGTCTGACGATGGAGCCTCCGTTCGGTTGCTCGTGGGTCACTAGGATCAACAGAAAGAACGTCCGCGTCAAGAGATTGGATCCACCAATGTCTGCCTTTCTGCCATACTGGTGACTCTTTTCGTACATGAACACTGACAGCGGATGCTTTCGCCCTCGGAGCATCGTCTCGGTCCGTTTAGGGCAGGCAGGCAAGCAGGCAGGCACGCAGGCAGGCAGGCAGCGAGGGAGCGACGGTCTTGCTCTGTTGGTGTGTGGGTGTGTGTGTGCACTTTCTCTGCGGCCTTGATCTTTCCTTGAGCAGAAGGGAGGTGTGAGAGAAGGAGAGCGAGGTAGAGAGATAGAGAAAGGAAGAGCGAGGTAGAGGCGTTGAGGGGGCAGGGCGACATCTGTAGTTTAGTATCTGCAGGCCGGCGAGGAGCGGAGGTGGGGGGGATAATATGCAATGGGATCCGGTGTGTCACACTTGGTGGGGTGCTTCATTCGCCCTCGAGATGGTTCTTCCGACGGCGGACTGGGATTGCAATTCTCGGAGCCCCTGGATGAAGGTCTCGGCCACTCCTTTTGCTACGTACGCCCTCCACCTCTCGGCTCCCCTTCATTAATTTCGCCGGAGAAGTCCGACGAGTTCCCGCTCACGAATGGGAAAAATCCCCCGGTGGTGACTGTAGAGGCGGATGAAGCATTTGTCGATGCAGCCGACTTGTCAAGCTCCCACAAGGTAGGCGACTGTTGCCCTGTATGCTTTCTCCCTCTGCAGCATTGTGGATTGATTGCCAAGTCGTCGGTTTCTTCTTTACGAACGCGTCGGCAGTGGCCTTTTAGAAGTTTATGAAAGTCTGCGAAAGCTTGCAGTCCAGCACTGCTTGAAGCCTTGGTCAGCTAGCTTGCCCCCCTGTGTGCCCCGTGCCTAGCGTTGACGGAGATCTCTTGTCTCTCTCGCGAGTTTGGGTTTTAGTAAAAGTTTGCACTGGTGTTTGTTCATAGGAGGAAAAGACGATTTCTTGCGCCGAGAAAAGCAAGGCTACCGTCGAAAGATTAAAAATTCTGCCGGAGAAGACGAAGGCAATCACCATCGACCAGAAGCCTAAGAATGTCTCGGAGACCTCTTTCAAATCTATCTCTGGGGCGTCTGTGTCCGCCAACACGGCCACTCCTCGCTCAATCCTCTCATGTGAGCAATTCAATTCATTTTCTAACGCTCTGTATGATCGAGCAGCCGCTTTTGCCAGCACTTCCTCTTTTTCGGCGCTGCCTCTGCAGCCAGTCCCAAGAGGATTCTCGGGCCCTCTGTCCGGACCTCTTGATCGAGGTTTCGCCTCGGGGCCCCTCGAGAGAGGTTTCATGTCGGGTCCGCTGGAGAGAGGTTTCATGTCTGGTCCCTTGGAACGAGGGTACATGTCTGGTCCGCTCGATCCCGTCGACAGAACTCATTTCTCTGCTCCCCTAAATGGGCCTTATCATTATTCTAGCGGCTATTTCAGAAAGAGGAAGAAGTCTCTCGTTCGATTTATGAGGAGTATGAGCGGCCCCATGAAGAAAGCCTTAGCCCGAACTGCCACCTCTCTGGCCAAAACCCAGAGATCCATCGTAGCGCCCGTGAAGAGTTACGTTTTCAGGGAAAATAAAGAGATCAAGGACAGTGGAGACAAGGAAGCCGTCAAGGCACCTCGAAAGTCTGTGGACTCGGCCGAGAATGTCTGCTACACTTCTTCAGAACTTGATTTGAGGGAAGGTGACAATCTGCAGTGGGCTCAGGGGAAGGCTGGAGAGGATCGCGTTCACTTGGTGCTCTCCGAGGATCATGGATGGCTCTTTGTGGGCATATACGATGGTTTCAATGGTCCAGACGCACCCGATTTTCTCATGAGCAATCTTTATCCCGCTGTCTCTCACGAACTGAAAGGACTCCTGTGGGACACGAAAGAAGAAGAATGTACGGGTTCAGCGGATGCGGAGTGTGAGTGGGAAGTCGTCGGTGCGAGGCAAAGTGATGGAGGAGAAACAATTGCAGCTGAAGATATTGCTGAGCCGAGGAAGGAGAGAAGTCAACGAGAAGGAGGACGAAGGCGAGGCTTAGGATTAGTTAGAGTGGGTCAGAATCGCAGATGGGGCAGGCGGGCCCTAAGTAGGAGTAGCGAGAAGGTTATAAATGAATCCGAGCACGACGCTGGAGGGGACATACAAAATTTGCGAGTAGATGGCACTTGTTTTCCAGAGGAGTGTGAGGAGGGGTCTTGTGCAAACGAGATTCAGTCAGGTGTGTGTGAAGCCTGTTCCGTGGACCCAGGCGTTTCACACTCAGGAGGAGCGGATTCCTTGCCAGGGGGTGAAATTAATCTCTCTAGTCGAGGAGATGAAGCGGCTTCCCCAGTTCTCGCTTCAGGCGGTGCTGAAAGGAGACAGAAAACATTTGCACATGAGCAGGAAGGTAAACTCGCCGAAGACAGGACGAATGGCGATGATGAAGCCCAGGGTGACCCGTCTTCAGAGCAGCTAGAGTCCACGTCCGAAAGCTCCTCACATGCAAAGGATCCGAGGCTGAATAGGAGGAGACCTTCTTCGGGATTTAAACTTCGTCACGGTCACGAGAGAAGGAAAGAGCAATTACGAAAGTACTTCCAATGGAGGTGTGATTGGGATCAGGATAAAGAAGGGACAGTACAGAAAGTACACAGTGCGAAAGTAGGTCAAGAACCTGACACGGTCGCTGACGAGAGGACTTCTGATCACTCCGCCATATTGAAAGCCTTGGCCAGGGCTTTGCAAAATACAGAGAATGCTTACCTTGACATGGCCGACAACGCTTTGTATGAAAATCCTGAGCTTGCACTTATGGGTTCATGCGTCTTAGTGATGGTTATGAAAGATGAAGATGTATATATATTGAACGTGGGAGATAGTCGAGCCGTGTTAGCCCAACATCCAAGAGCAGAGGCCGTTCTAGGAAAAGCCTGTAGGAATGGAGCCCATGGGAGTGACTCAGGTTCAAGAGACTCTATTCTTCGGGTGGAACTTGAGCGCATAATTGAAGAGACTCCTTTGGAGCTCGAGGCTTTAGAATCGGCTCATGAAAATGGCCGTGTCGGTGGCCCTCCACCCCTTTGCGGAGCGTCTCTGTTGGGTGCTCTCCAACTTACCACAGATCACAGCACGAGCATCGTTGAGGTGAGTCGAACAAGTCGTGGCGATTCATGTGTGGATCTCGGTTCCTAAGGGTATTGCAAACGACTTTCTATTCGAACCTAGCTCCGATTTGTACCAAGAAAAGTTAATTATCGCAGTAGATTTTTTCCCTTTCATATGTGGCCATTAGCCCTTGGGATGTGGAGACCTGAGTGCGTATGCGTAAGATCATTCTTCAAAAGCAGAATACATTGAGTTATTTTGGCAGCTTTTGCGGTTCTCCTCTTCTTTGAAATTTATGTCGAGGTTGAGGCCAAGTCTTTTCATTTGGTTCACGAGTATTGTATGTCTTTATATGGAGACGATCCTTTCCACCTGTTTTCGTACATCAGCCGTTTAAATCCTTCCCCCCAATTTATAGTGGCTTGTACGATGAAGGTCTCTCAGGTATAGAGAGTTCTTCAACTTTCGTTTACTTGGCTTGTTCTGTGGATATTCAATGACTGATTAGATTTTTTCCTATGGGTGTACAGGAAGTTCTCAGACTCAAGTCAGAGCATTCTGATGAGGACACAATCCACAACGATCGTGTCAAAGGGAGACTTAAAGTTACCCGTGCATTTGGTGCTGGTTTCTTGAAGCAGGTAAACATTTTAATTCTGAGATGTCCTCTGAGATGTAGACTGTGTTTGGAGGTTTAATATTACTGTTATCCCACGTTATATAAATTTTAGGAAAGGGTTGCACGTGGATATCATAGTGCGCGCTATGCCACATACCAGTCCTTATACATATATTTTTCGATAGCAAGGATCACAGATTTAAAACTGCTTTCGTTCGGTTGTAGATAACTTCTTACCGAGTGTGACGCTCGCGAGTTTCTTGTGTTGTCAAAATGAATACAGCATCCATATTTTTCTTCTCAACAGAGCCGGTTATTAGTAATGATTTCTAACATGTATGTCGGATGTAACAGCCGAAATGGAACAATGCTCTTCTTGAAATGTTCCGAGTCGATTTTATCGGGACGGCTCCGTACATAACATGCACACCAGCTCTCTATCATCACAGATTAGGTCCTCAGGATCAATTTTTGGTGCTTTCATCCGATGGATTGTATCAATACCTGAGCAACGAGGAAGTGGTATCACACGTGGAATGGTTTATGGAAAAGTTTCCAGATGGAGACCCCGCACAACATCTCATAGAAGAGCTACTGTTTCGTGCTGCAAAAAAGGCTGGTGAGTTTAAACATCGACCATCATGGCCACCTTCATTTTAGTCTTCTCCAGACAATGACCATTGTCTGGAGAGAAATTTGAAGTGCATACAGTGCTGCTAGCCTGCAAGTTTTCTTCTTCTATAGAGAACGGTAGGGAGGAAGCATGTGAAACTTCTCTATTAGCCAGCAGTTCGTGAAATGGATGGGTATATACTTCGACAAGGAAATGCTGAGTATGGTTCCTTGGGTAGCATTGTCGCATTTCATTTTTCAAGCAAGAAAATTAACATTGGTCTTGTCCTGGCAGGTATGGACTTTCACGAGTTGTTGGACATTCCTCAGGGCGACCGCCGCAAGTACCATGATGATGTATCCGTGATTGTGATTTCACTCGAAGGAAGGATTTGGCGATCATCAGGTTAAAACTGGATAACTTGACATCAAATGACGGGAGAAAGAAAGTCTGTTAAGGGTTTTTCTGAATACCGTTGTTTGTGGAAGCCATTCTCCTGTAAAATTATTTGGAATAAGCGAGGTCAAGCTCAAAACCTCTTCAGAAGAAAGAATCTGCTTTTGGGTAGAGTTTTCCACGAGAAAGAGAGATGCATGATACAACGATCGATCTTTCATTCGTCTCTGTAACCTTTTTTTAGGTTATGAACTGAGTATCTTACCTTGAGCCAATGGTTACCTTGTCAGTGAGTGAAAGCTTTTAGCTCTTTAGTTAGACAGAGGCTGCAATAACTTTTCCAAGATTTCTGGCTATGAAAGGTAGATTGCATTAGACGGGGCGAAAGAATGCCTTTTAGTGTAGAGGGACGAGGGATGCCAGCCAGCCACCAACTCTGTCAGGTGAAAGGAGGAGGCAGGGCAGCATTTGTAAGCAGTTGGGCAGAAGTTGAGGGGTGAGGAGGAAATTTGTAACATAGTGTCACGCTTGCCACAAGGGCGAAGTGTAATTGGTTCGTTTCACAGTATTGTCTTGTCAATGTCTAGTAGTGCCACTGCTCTTAATCATAGCAGGTTCCGGGTGCTGAGTCATATCGCCGTAGAGTCTCTCATGTCCATCGAAACTTGGATCCGAGTGGATGAACCGGTCGTAGTACTGCAGATATCTATGGGTTTCACCATGCATGTTGCACCGGTTGTAGGTCTTGTGCCTGAATTTACCTTCTTGTAGGCCTTGGATTTCGGAGCTTGTCAACTGTTCTAGTTTGAGAGTTTACTCGAGTATAGTTCACCTCACGTTAATGTTCATCTGTACATCAGAAATTTGTATGTTTTTCTGGTGATGAGATCAAATGACGTCGTCCTGTCATGAATAATTTCGACGGTGAAGTTCCAGAGCGTACAAATCTATCACGTAGGCGTTTCGGATAGAGAAGCGTGAGCCGTAGCAACTTTGAACAGATGTGGTGATTTGCAAGCAACGTCGAGGATGCGAACGGCCTGTGTTTGTGCATCTCTTTGTGGTCGTGCAGTCACTTTCGTTATCCAATTGACGTGGGCGATTGATATTTATAGGTCAGCAGTGCCAACTCGAACTCCTAAACTCTCAAGAATGTGACGTTGAGGTGCACGAGGCACAAGAAGAGCATCACGAAGACTGTGAGATCTCGAGCAAGACTGGATCGATGTGGAGAATGAAAAAGTTGGAACCATGGGCTCGTTGGTTGTGCACACCATACTACTGAAGTAGTAATAGTCGTTTTTCTTGTGGCTCTGTCGGCACTGTACAATATTTATGAGGAAAGACCAGCTCCGTCTTCTTCGAGCATCTCCGTCGTGAAGCATACAGATGTAGGAAGAGCTAGACAGGCCATAATGTACCTCTGCCCATTCCTACCCTTCATTTTGGCATGTCAAAGATGTAATTACCAGCATTAAACTAAGCACACTCATCGAGGGATGTAGTTTAAGTAACATTCTTGCACACGCTTGAAAGGTATCCCCGTTTCGTGTATAAACAGAATCAGAAACGGGTCCACTTATCGTGCCACTCGGGTTCTTCTTTTCATAGCAGCTGCAGGGATCCTCCTGTCCCTAGTTAGGACTTCCCCACCTCCGAACCACGCCCCATTATCCGATACATGTTCCGATTACATAATTTTGTTGAAGGCTCGAAACTCCTGAATTGTATGCTCATCTTTCAACTGTATTTGGTCGAAATCTCTGTCAAACAGAGGCCAGGCCGAACACCAGGCCCAAGGTCATGGAATCAATTCTTATTCAACGAATTGCACCCTCGTAAGGATGTGTCTCGTACTGCTACACGCCACAGAATTGTTTGCAGCCAGTAATTTGGACCATGCACCAAGTACTGTGATTGAGCGATGGCTGGATAATTTCTTATTGAGTGGGGATACAGTATATCTCTGAAAGCATGATAGTACAGGATTCAGATGAAAAGGAGGTGGAGGAAGTCCCACATTTAATTACAAAGGATTCATCTGACTCTGTCCATGCGAATAATTCTATGTCCGGCTTCAATCCAACCTCCCTGACGATCGGTTTAATTCGCCTCTGAACATCTGTTGACTTCATCGCAGTAATCATCGCTCTTGAATAACATTTGCATCAAATCTCACGCGTACTGTCACTCTCGAAGTAAAGAAGCATTCTGAGTGTGCATTGAAAGCTTAATACGGTACAGAGCAGAAAGGAGGTTATCATTCGTGTCCGATCTTCGATCGCCTGTCCACACGCTCGACCGAGATCTCCGAAGTCAGCGATTTCGTTCACTGTCTTTCAAAGTACAACAATCATGATTCGAAAGCCTCTCGAGAGCAAGTTATTAATGTGTTGACCTCGTCTAGTGACTGCGCACAATGGGAATGGAAGATCGGCCGTAGAACAGCGCAGTCGGAGAAAGCTCGAGGGTTTTCGTAACAAGCATCAAGTGTCCGTGTGTTGGATGTGCCGCGTTCTTTTCATCGACGACATATTCGGTAGCAGATGCTTCCAAGACTGTTTCGAAAAATGGCGCCATGTATCTTTCCGACAATCGAGGCTAGATTGTAGCAGTCGTTCAAGAACAGACGATTCATGAGTTCTAGTTTTTTCGTTCGGAAGGCAGCGCGCTGCATTGCAAGGCGAGTAATATCGAATGCACCGATTTGACATCGCTGGTGTAAAATCACGCTGTGATAATTGCGCAGTCGTGAATTGGGTCGAACCAAATCAAGTCGAGACGGATGAGCCGAATTCTATCGGTGGTTGCTGTTGCTGAGTGTTTCTTCGCGACCTTCAGACCAGCACTAGCTTCCGAGAAGCGAGTGAGGACCGCGGGAATATTAGGGCAGAGACATGCAACGACCTGATTACCGATCCAGTCGTCGCGAACGAGCTGTGCGCGTTTACACCATCTGCGACGAGTCGAGGTTCGGCTGTGTTGGAATTTGATCGATTCATAGACAGCATTGTATCGTACTGGAGGGACGGCTGACTTTGGCTCGCTTCTGTCGATTGCCTGATCGATTCTCTCACTGATTTGAAACGCGTTTCAGGTATTTGATCGTCAAGAATGTTCCTGCTCTCGGGTGCGTAGACGAGTTGGTGAAATTGTTCGGACTTTACGGCCCGATTGAGGAGTGAGTTCATCGCCGGCCTGCCTCCCGCAGTCTTTGAATGGAGCTCGGATGTTCATGATGCACGTATGCTCCAATTGTAGGTCTTGACTTGTACTCACTTCCACTCATTCCTCGTTTGTTGCCAGGTATAGAACTCTGGACGAGGAAGACTGCGAACCTTTTACGGACGTGTACTGGATCAAGTACTCAAAATTGGGCAATGCTACGTACGTTCCTGCACTCGATTCTATTCTGCTCTGTCAGCAATCTCAAAATTGATCGTCAAGTCGATAAAATCGCCCATAAAATCGAGTTGTCACTTGAGTGTCGTTGATATATTAGCGTCGCTTTTTAGACTCGGAAGAAACCTCGTCCTTGTTTGCTTCTTGTCATAATGAGTATGCTGATTATTCCTCCGGTGAACCTCGTAGATTTGCAAAGAGGAAGCTCGATGATTACAAGTTCCTCGGGAATCTGCTGGAAGTTTCCTACGCTCCACAGTATGAGACTTTGTCAGATACGAGGGATAAATTGGAAGAGAGAAGGCGGACTGTTCTGAACAGAATTCGTGGTAAATTGTCACCTCAGATCTCGTTCCGACTTAAAATTGATGGATGCACGACGTAGATGGAATGGGCACACATTTGAGCTGTGAGCTCACATTTTGGGCAGTCTAAAGCTTCTTGGTGTCCAGCTTCGTCGAGGCTTGTTTCATCTGTGTCTGATGCACCATCCGAACAGTCACCTTAACCAGGTCAGTTGTTCTGCAGTGAATGCAGGCGGTCAGCATCAAGCGCACAGACCTTTCCCCACTAAGCGTTCTCTAGCGGAGCCACATGACCCTCTACTAATTCACTCTGGGGATCAGGCCGAGGGATCAGGCCGATATGCACCCCTTCTACTGGAACCTTCTTCAAGGTCAGCACGCACTCTCTGCCTCTGGATCTGACTGAAGGGAATGCGAAAGGAATGGTCGTTTAAATTTGTCTGTCATATGTCTTGATCTAATTTGCCAGCAGAAGCAGGACTGAGGACACAGGCTACAATTTGGAAGGGCGTGAGCTTGTTTGCAGGCCAGAAGTGGAGGATGTTGCGAATGTTGAGGTAATTATGGTGCCCTGGCAGGATCTGAAGTTCTGCATGTCGCAGCAAATCAGAGTCTTTTGAACTCTCGTGTGTCCATTTATCTACCAGATTATGAGATGGCGAGAAACAAAGGCCATCAGAATGGCCCTCCGTGATGCTTATGGTAGCAGTCTGATGCTGCAACCTCTAGAATGTATCTCGTTGATTCCCTGTAAAAACCTCTTGAGTTTGGAATAAGCTTGATTGTGAAGATTTCTGATGGTCTCAATTGGATGACAGTACTTTTCGTCGCCATCTATGACTGCAACCGTTCGAAAAGTGCGGGAGACCCTGGCCAAGGTAGGCAATCGCAGCGGATTTCCTTGAACAGAAAATGGGCAGGGCTGTCATTGTTGGTCGCATGCCGTATCATTGAAATCATACTGGATTACGTAGTGTGCCTGATTCACAATCGTGGTGTGTACGTCAACCAGATTGAAGCAACCTCGTTACCGCAAATACGGACTGGAACATCGGAAGATGACAGTAGTGTTCCTACTCAACGCATCGAAGCAGAAAGAAGTGTTCCTGACGAGTCTTCTTCTTTGCTCAAAAAGCGTCGACAGGATTCTCGAAGAAGGATATGAAATGCAAGTTGGTCTGAACATGTACCACAGCATTCGTCCACAACCATTTCTTTCTGTCTTTTGTGCAGGAACCTCTTCAATTAACGTACTGTGATTGCCATTTACTGGTACTGTAGACCGATCTTAAATGTAAATTCCAAACGAGTTATTTCATGGTGGAAACCCCATGACGCCCAGGGAGCTCCAATCGGAGACTGAGTTGATCCGTATTATTGTAATAGTCTAGAAGCCATAACTTGGGGTTTGTTGATTGCTCGATCTGAGCTGCTAGGAAAGACAGTCTTCATCCATAAGCAGATGGTATGACAAATGGGGACCGTCCTCAAATGTGTTCGTCCACCAAACAGCGACACCCTTCAAATGTGCCCGTCAAATGTGTGGTGATTTACCATGCTACATTCTTTAGTGATTCACGAAATGCTGGTAACTGCTTCTCTCTGTGTAAAGCCTGGATGAGGATGGAAACAGCAGAGGTACATCATCGTGGCCTCTCTAGCTCTCTCTGTATCTGCGAGTTCACGCCCAATTTGCCCAAAGAAGAGATACGTTCTCGTTCCGCAACTATCAGTGTATAATGCCCACAGTGACCAAAAGGAAACCAACGAATCCGACTACTCACTTCAGCGTCAAGGTGTTCCAAGATGTTCATTCTCCACATCCATATGGACGTGTTCGAGAATTCACTGTACCACACAACTTCTCTTGTGCCTTATGGAGAGGATTGGAGCTATGAGTTTCATGGTCGAGTTGAGCACCGCGTCAAGGCGAGTCGGAATCTAAAGGCCCCAGGAAGTGATAAATGGAGATAGATCGATCGTTTGCATGCACTTCCAAGAGGAGAATATCATATCATGAATCAAAGGTGAGCCCTTGCGAGGCTAGACTTTTTCTGCAGGTAATATTGAACAGTATAAAATGGTAGATGATTGTGGCATATTAAACAAAGAGTATGAAGCCTATTCAGAGTATTTATTCAGTGTTGGGGGTTCAGGGTTCAGATTTATGAGTTCGTAACATTAGTTTTGTGTAACCTTCTTCAGTCAATGAGTGTACATTGCTTCATGATAAATAAATACAAGTGTTATACATCGCCAGAGTTGATGCTATATGGCGGTTTTGAATGAGAGAAGTGACATGCCTGGATCCAGATAATTGAAATACTTAATTAATATTTCTGATGGGGATACTTATGGTGATACTTATGGTGATACTTTATATATATCATGGCATGAAACGGTACAACTATGACACTGAAGAGGTGACAAGAGGTATCACCATAAGTATTATGATGGGATACTTACTGGGGGTATTATGCTGATGCCTCTTGTCACCCGTTCAGTGTCATAGTTGTAACTTAGTTTTTGCTGGGCCTTCCCATTCTCTTACACTCCAGTCAACTGACGATGCCAGAAGAATGGATCGTAATCGATCAATTCATGAGCCGATCCTCTCACACGAGAAGACAACATTTGTGCACCAACGGGAGGACTCAGCGCATGCAGTGACGGACGTCCCTCCAGATCGGACATCACCGTCTCATGACACGTGGAGGAAGACCGCGCTCGCTTCTATCCATCTGGCTGGGCCAATGGCTTCGATCTGCGTTGGCCGCAGGGGCGATCCCCCGTTTCCTACTTGTCAAATACAGGTCGACCTGACCCCCGCCTCCGATCCTACGCGGACACGAGACGGGAACCAGCGAACGGAGCGGGCTTCGACTGCGGTGCTTCTTGAGATTGCGAACTTGGAGTTTGGGAAAAAATTGATTCCTCGATCCTCTGATCTTCTTGTGGGACGATGCAACCTGCAGCCATGTCGATCGTGTGCGGAAACCCCACGGTGAGTGTTTGCCTTTCGTTCTGCCCTTCCCGCCTCCACGGGAAATTGTGTTCTAATTCAATTCGTCAGAGAATCGCGCTAGAAATTTTCTCCTTCGATTTTGATAACAACCCCTGCTGCAAATGTGCCCGTGTCCGCGAGCACGTCATGTCTATGGGTAGGAGCGAGGGGATGTATTTGGGGCTGACGTTCTTCGGGTGTGTTGAAGTCTGCGATTTGGTTTCAGGTTCTCGGGATTTTGATGTTGCTCTGTTGGTATGTCGCTGGATGAAAGCACGGAGGCGTCGTTGTGGAGACTGTTTATTTTTTGTTCTTGGGGATCACTGATGTTAATGGAAATGTCATTGGCAGGTGTGTGCAGCAGCAGCCTCCCCGTCAATTGCTGCGCCAAAGCATGGTGTTTCAACGAGAAGGACGAGTCTCGCCCACGTGAGGGCGAACACACGCTTCCCGACACTGAAAGTGCAGGCGCAACCAGCGGAACAGGAGTTGACATTCAATTACGAGGGCCAAAAGACGACGTAAGAGCTTTTTGTTCCTATCACTATTTTACCGAAGTGCTATCGATCCTTGGTCGTTTCTGAAAGCGAACTGGCCTATCTTGTGAACATTGAGCTAGCACGAGATGTCGCTGGTCGGTCAGTCTCTGTCACCGTCTCTCTGATATAGTTCAACTCGAGTCTTACGCTGAAGTCTTCTTTCCTGTTATCACACTGATGGAGGAGATGCCCCAATATATTTCCTTCACTGTCACCGAGAAGTGTGGGTCCTTTATAATCGCTTTGAGGAAGTCTTCCTCGGTATTAGCATACTCGACCATCCTTACATTGATGATAGCGCTGACTCTGAAGTCGTGAACCTCTTCTCCATTAATTGATTACGGTCTGATCGAATTGTGATCAATATCTGCTCCATATCCAAGACTGCATGACTGTTCACTTAACTCAACTTGCGTGAAGCGGATAAATTTCAGTCTTTTCACCTTGGTCGGGATTTCAAACGAACTTTTCAACGAAGTTGATCTTGATGTCCACAATATGTCGTCTCCCTGTCAAATTTGAACAACTTCCGATGAATAGTCTAACTAATCGGAGTTCTTCCGACATGTCTCATTCATAATCTAATTCTAACTATTAAACTGCGATCTGGTGAATAACGCGATTCTGTGTGCCTTTGTCATCGTCCATCTTCCCATTGTCAGATTTTAGCGATTTCTGAGCTGAACTTCTTGCTTTCTCAGCCGGCTAGGACACTTGGCTAAAACTACACTGATCTTTTATCGTAATTATTTTGGAGTAAATACTCCTGTTTCAGCTAATAAGTATAGCTTATGATTTTCAGTCTCTTTTAATCAGCAACCTCAAGAGAAGAGAATGAAAGGGGCATCTCTTTGGTTTCATGGATGCGGCTAGATCCCTACAGCATCAGTATTACCATCGGCAATCTGTATCATGACACTTATGATGTCGGAATTATCTAATCTATCCTGCCTGGTTTGAACTGTCTACATGTACATACTGCCGGGGCATCTCTATATAGAGCTCTCTTTTATCCAAGAAGTATGTCAGTGCTTGGTGTTAATGTCCACCATTTGTGAATGGAAATATGCATGGAAATATGTATGTCAATCGTTCTCCATGTTAACATTATCACAGTTTTTTCTCTATTTATGGAGTCAATGGAAACACATTAGAGTTACATGAAAAATGTAATCGAAGATTTGATTTCTTCCTGCGAGGAGGTTTTATTTTACTATCTTTTTATAAAATCTGATTTCTTATTCGAAGGGTATTTCCGGCCGAGGCATGCGACGAGTTAGGAGAGGAGTACTGCGGAATGGAGGGAGTAGGAAAGGAGGTGAAGCCAAAAGCCCAGGCTATCAGCGAAGAGAAGCCTTCATCTGAGGCTGGTGTAGATCGTGAATACGAAGAATACAAGGGTGATAAAACGTAAGTCGATCTTCTGTCATTCATGTTCATGACGATTACATGTATATGCTTGTATAACCTTGTTATAGAAATACAAGTTACAAGAAACAAGTCAGTGAGGTACTATTATCCAGGTGCATGGATCTGGTAGTGGGGCCAATATCGGAAGGGTGAGTTGGAAGTAGAACTGTATGCAGGTTAGATTACGTATTCCTTCTTCGGTTTTGCGCTGCAGGTCATGCCAATAGTTTTGAAAGTTTCCGAAGGGCCAATTATCATGTCCCGGCAATGTAGTGGAGTGGCGGTTCAGTAAGTCATGTCTTCTCGGCAAAATCAGAAAGTCTTGAGTCCAGCGTTACAAGAAACTTTTGGAAAATTGTTCCGAATGTGGAGTTCTGTATCGATGCAGAAGCTGATCTGTTGCGACGTATCTTCTCTGGTGCAGAGTGTTCCCTGGTGAGGCTTGTGATGAGCTGGGAGGAGAGTTCTGCGACCCAGAGTATCAAAAGGATGTATTCCCAGAGAAGAAGTGAGAATAACGGCTTAGGTGCGGACTGTGGGCCCTTGTATGTAGCAATGTACATATGATGGTGCAGTGTTTACCCGTTGAAATATAGGGTCTAGTTGCGAGGGAATATCTGCACAAGACTGTTGACGCAGACAGTTTGTTTGCTGTAGAAGAAGACGAGCTCAAAATAGCTTCATGTCATTATAGCCAGGAAAAAATTGTACACTAATATTGAGCTTTAAATGCTTTTAAGAAGCGGTGTAGCAAACTCCTCCCTTGACTCTGGTGTTCTGATCTTTCTGTTAAGGCAAACTGCAGTGATATGTGTAAATCTGTATATAAACTCTTTGTGTGACTCTGCTTCTTATGCATGTGAAAACGGTTAATCTTACAGCACCAAGACGTTTACATCTTCCTTATACCATTCTGTGCGACTACTGTTGACAAGATTATCACACTGCATACTTTGTGAAGAGAAGAAAAATGAAAAAAAACTGAACATAAATATGATCAGAAAACTAGCATCATATACTGCATATTGAAAATATCCTTCAACAAACTTTTACTGTCTGTATACATTTCAATACCCATATAACATTTCCCATATACGCAAAAGTTAACTTTGACACTACCGCTCATTCCACCTTCAAAAATTGTGCACTATAGATAACAATCCTTCACACCATTGCGTCACAATTCCACTCAAATATCTTTTCTTCTACTACATCTACTTTACTCTGTTACAGTATAAAATCATCAATTAACATTACACCCACTGTTGTACAAAATTTGAGACAAATGAAGCAACCAATATCAAATGTTCTTCCTCAAGCTCCAAGTTGCTTTACTGATCGAATCGTAGCGCACATGTTAACGTTTAGTGATGATACGTCACAGTACTCGCCAATACATGTAAATATCTACGTTGTTAACTTCGTTTACATGTGAGATACATCCTTATAGTTTCCACCAAACGAAACATGAACCAAAATAGCTTACAGAATTTGAGACATGCTGTTGAAACCACTGAGTCTTTGATTAATATTCATCATCCCAGACCAAAACTTGATCAGAACATCACCCACGAGAACATTCTTGTGTACGGAAAAGCCTGACCATAATGCCATCTTCACCTGCCAAACTGAAGAGCAACGTTGTACCTCTAACCCGATCCGAACCCTCCTTGAACGTGGCTAGACAAATCTACGTCTAAACCCTAAATTCTCACACGACTTGCTCAAAAAACTCAGCCTGACATTTCGTCACCGCGCTTGGTGGCAGCAATTACGGCGTTCATCAGAGCCGCACGAAATCCGGCCTTCTCCAGTTCATGAATTCCTGCAATTGTTGTGCCTGCATGGAACATGAAGTTTGCAAATGAGGCCTGACGTTCACCAGGTCCCTTTGGAAGCCCAAATGCCTCGATCAGTGAGCCTACTTTCACTCAACAATCGTCTGGGCATGCTGCTATGGGCTCCCACTTCAAACGTTTCGATGTTGGACAGAGACTCCACAGTACGTAGAGATCAACCGAAAAGCATTTTGGAAACCAAATTCGATGCCATATGCCCGGAGACAGAAGATTCACGGTGCTGCTTTCTCAACCAGCTTACTATCCCAAACTACGAACAGAAGGTCCAGGATTCATGGACATTCTAGCGTATACTAGAAGGAATAATGAGTTTGACTAAATATTGATCACATAGCTCGCTGGAGAGTTACTGGTGCTCGTTGTCATGAACTGCTTTGGTCACAGAACTGACCCTCTTGATCACCTTGCTTCTCGGTCGATCTATTCACCGTTGTTTCCCTTATTTTCACTTCTGGTTTCTGGCGTCTTGCTCCTATGTAACAAACAAACATCTTTGGGTTGATTTCATGCTCACCTGCAGGTGAAGCCACCTCGTCTTTCAGCTGCCCGGGGTGCTTTCCCGTCTCAATCACCATCTTGGCTGCTCCCAAAACCTGTCGTCAACAACACCAACCAGGACTGCAATGAGATAGTCTGGCGCCATGAATACAGGGCCGATTGACAGAAGCTCTGGTGATAATTGAACTGGACTGATGAGGGTTAGTAAGGGCTGGACCGTTTGTGCAGCCAACGAACGCGCGACGTCTCTCGGAAGTCCCGCGGCCACTCCGCCATCGGCCAGAGCCTCGATGGCTATAAACACGTAAGCAGGCCCACTTCCACTGCACATGCAGAAAGCCAAATCCCGAAAGCTGCAGATGAGTAATAATTGGTCGGAAGTCTTTCAGGTGCAGACTAAGGAGGTGGAGGAGGTTTGGGGGTGGCGAATGAACATGGATCGAGAGCTCTAAGTGAGAGGACTTGATGCTGGGAAACGAAGAACAGAACACGATGGCGGCTCAAGTCCTTACCTGAGGCCTGTAACGGCATTCAGAAGACTCTCTTTGACAACGTGGATTTGCCCCAAGGCTGAAAATAATCCCTTGACCAGCTCTACGTCCTCCGTTGTAGCCAAAGTACCGGGACTGAGCGCTGTCCGAGATGAGCCGAACAAGCCGACACAATATTAGTGCAGTGCAGTGAAGAATCTTCAAGCAATCTGAGATCAGAAGTTTGACAGAACATGGAGACATCGAAGAACTGACTACTCATATTCCAAAGCCTCGTACCCTGGCCTTGGAGAGCTTCCGAATCAAGACCCTGGCATCACATTGATTCGTCCTATACTCACGGTCCAATGCTAGTCAAGGAGGAGTCTGAGATTCAGCAACATGCTGCAAGTAATCTTTCCAGATCCTTCAACAAACAAGTGACTAAGGATTCCTCGAGCAGCAGCACCTGGTAGGTGAGGACAATTGGTCTGCGAATAATATGCTTCATGGTGTAGATTTGTATCAGAGCACACCTGCTGCGGTTTCACCGACTAAACACGGAGTATTCGGCATAACCCTCACCACTCTCGCACCTCCAGCCCAAGACTGCAGTCACATCACTTACAACGTCTGAATTCGACTACACTAACCAAGAGCAAAGCTGAATTCAGGTCCGCTCTTCTTGTCAGGTCAGGCTGCGACATTTCTGTATCGCCACATTTGGCAAGCCTGCAATTACAGGTCCAATTTCGACCAGAATGATAGCGCACTAAAGAGAGCAGCTCATCTGAAAATAAGGAAAAATCAATACTGGAGAACAGGTGAAACCATGGCAAAACCTCCAAATCTTTTAGTGCGACACCCGCAGCGATGGACACTACAAGATGATTCTTCGTCAGCTGAGAACTCGCATCCGATAGCACAACCGGCACTGCAAATAGACGATGCAAAGGGCCTCAGAATCATGCGCGCCTTGCACAGTATATCTATCTGAACTGTATGCCAATTCATGATAATGACATTCAGAATGAACTCAGGAAACATACCGTATTGTGGCTTGACTGCGACGATGAGCACATCGCTGTTTGCAGCCACCTGTATAAACGAAAATGCAAACGGAACAACTTTCAATTTCATGGCTTACGTCCACAATCAAAAGGAAGCACTTGGAAGGAATGGCATAAATTGATTTCGTTCACCGGAATTGAAGTGGATTCTACTGTCAACTTTCACTTCTCTGCGAATGGACGCTAATCGCAGGAATAGACCATTGACAGGAGCACAGCATGGGGCAATTGATAGAGAAACAGAGAAACTCGTTCAGGTGACATTCAAGCATGTGACAAGGAAAATTGAGAGTGAATAAGACGAGCAAAGGTCTGCGTCTGGAAATTGAAGAGAAGAAACTGATCAGGTGCGAACTGGATTTGTTGAAACGCAGCGAACACACTCATCCACTCACATCGGCATTAGATGGCTGCACTGACACGCCGAATCCTTGGAAAACTTTTTGGCGGCTCGGACTGATGTCCGAAGTAGTGATGCGATGTGCAGGAATTACGCCTTTATTGACCAAACCCCGAGCGATGGCCTCTGCCATTTGACCCGCCCCGATAAATCCCAGCCGAGTACTTTCCGCGAGCTCGAACCCCATGGCGGCCCTGGTGGTGAGACCCGTGGCGACCCGAAGTAAATCCATGGCACCCCAAATTGACCTGGCAAAAGAACATCGTCTCCGAAATGCAATCTTGACAATCTACCTAAAAACAACTGAAGTTCAGGAATGAGCAGCTGCACAGGGCATCCAAACCTTTGGATTTCGTCCCTCCTGCTTCGATTCCTTTCAGTTCTTCGGAGGGCCACTCACTTCCCCACCTTTCACAGCAGCAGCAAACACGCGTCGAACCTCGAATATCCTCTTCTCTGCAGAGGATGAACGGAAGCAGGAGGGCGGAAGACTGTTCGGATCTTTCAAATTTGCAATCGCCGGGGCCTTCACTGGCTCAGAATCTGCAAATGCAAACACGAAGAGCTAGACCAAGATCCACTGGCTCCGCTCGAGACAAAACCCATGTCAGCCCAGAGCACTCGTGGGCAAGCAAGCAGACAGATGAGAGTCGAGCGGCTCCAGGCCGGTTTCTGCCACAATCTATTCTGGGGCCCGCCACCTCCACCTCCACCATCACTAGCAACAACTAAACCTTCGATCTCTCCTACCCTCGGGTCTAAACTACTGGAGAGCAGAAATGCACATAAAAAATGGACACAACCAAATCGAGCGCCGCCGATAAGCGCGCGTCACGTCTCCCCGGCATCTCGTCGCATCACATCGCACCCATAATCTGACGGTGTCTTGAGCACCATTCTCTGCTCGCAGTCCTCTCTAGGTCGAAATTTCCGCTTTGAAGAGAGCCAGGTGACAGAAGGGAGGACGCCAATCTTCTTCCGCGTGCAAACCATCTCCGCAATCCCTTCCGATCTGTGGACATGGAGGTTGCTCCGTTCGTGGTCGATGAGGGTTTGTAAACTCGGTGCTTACTGGTCCTCTTGACGGTTTGAGGTTTCATGTTGCAGAATGTCGTCTGAAGATCGATCGATCTATCCACGACTTGCCTGTAATTGCGACTGTCATCGTGAGTTCGAAGTTGGCATGCGCTCGAGAGAGCTGCCTTTGTGCCAGTGGTCGAGCTCCTTTTTATCGACGAGCAAAGCTGCTCGCTGCCGTTCATTTCGTTACTTCTATGGAAGCATTGCAACCTCTGAGCCGACCAGACAAGTGACAGGACGGGCCGTGGCCTTTAGGCAATGGAGGCCGTGCAGAAACTAACGAGAAGAGTTTTTTTTATGTCCCATGGTTGAGATACCAACGAATTCCTTTACATGGACAACAATCGAAACCTGGACTTTCGTGGTGTTCGCTCACAACAGATCAGAAGTAGTAGACCCCGAGCTGGTCCGCTGCTTTCCATTCACATTGCATTTGTTTAATGGGTGTGATCACGAGCATGGTGAGAAATTCCAAACCCTGAGCTGTGAGGTGACATCGCACAATTGACAATATGATTGTAGACCATAAATTTGGAACTGATTAAGATATGTGAGTTACCTGTACTGATTTGAGCTTCTTATCCTCATATGGAAAATTGTTACATCCATTATCAAACTGATGATTTTTGTATATTATTTTTCACTTCAAATCGCACACGTCTAACAAGCATTAATCATATGAGTAACCAAATTTCACCTATCTCAAATTAGGCCAATTTCACATCTCTTAAATACTGGAGGACGGCTTTTGTTCCTCGATCCAAGATCGGTCTCCTTATGCTGCAAAACAACTCACACGTGGAATATAAGCTTATTGCTGTGATCAGTTTCTGCTGACTTTAAAAACCAGAAAATAAGTGGATGCTGTCTTGATATCATTTTCATCGATATGACAATGATAACAGGACGGCAAATTATGGCTTCACGCTTAGAGGAAGACGAAATTACACACAGAGCTATGAAATTACAGATGTACGAACAAGCAGAGAAGCGTCCCAAGTTGGATGTGTAGACGACCTCCTGCTATTGACACAACACAAAAACGTGAAATAGTGTTGACCATTCTGCAAAATGATATGAGAAGTATACCTTCGCAATGGATTTCCTTCCAGCTTCAGGCTCCGCATGGTTGGTTCCAACAAGCCCTGATTGTAAAACACATACAAAACTTAAGTTAGATGTGAGATAAAGAATCTACTACCTGATCGGGATCCATACACACTCAGGGATTAACCTGAAGAACAACAAAGTGGGAAGGTGTTACGAATTAAGAAAGCACACTTACAAGTTTTGGGGATAAGGTTGTGATATTGTTATTGGCAAGATCAAGCTCCTCCAATTTCGTGAGTTGGGACAGCGTCTGCAAGCGGGAAGATCACCTCAATTGGAGAAACAATTATATTTTGAGCTGTAGAAAGAGTCGTGTTCAGTTAAACATAACATGATAGAAAAGCTGTCATATACGCACCTCCGGAACAGTTGTTAGAGAATTTTCACTCAGGTCCAAAATTCTCAAACCCAGCATTTCAGGAATATCGGATGGGATCTCCCTCAACCGCAGACGACTGCATAATGCACATGTCAAAAAGTATGTCCTATTACCATTATGTCGAAGTAAAGGTAAATTTACCGAATATCACATTCTTGGAAGTAATCTAACGCTTCTTGATTCAGAAAGGGGAACATCTTGCAAATACCTTAAACGGAGTTCTTCCAAAAGAGGCATCAACGAGAATGCAGGAGCAGGCGGTAGTTGGCCAGATATCCCACTCAAGTCCAAGATTTTCAATTTTTCCACAGAACCGAATGCTCCGCTTGGGATCTGACAGGCACGTTTCTATATTAATTTGCCTTCCAGACATTGCGCTTTCGACGATGTTAGTGTCGACTACAACATCCTCTCCTTGTTTTTTTGGCACGCAGCGTAGACACCAACTCCTCATACTTGAATCCGCCAATCCTTTTCAAGGGCTCTACTCAATTGAATGTGTTTCTTATGATAACTACAAAGCGCGAACATTCAAAACAGCACTTACGTTGCGGAGCGGATTTCGAGCCAACACGAGCTGACGAAGACGAGGTAGGGACGCAAGAGTCTGTGCAGGCCATTCTTCGATCTTGTTGTCCGGCACCAAAAGAACCTGCGGCTCAAGTTTACAAAGACAATGATCATAAAAGGGATTGGATGTCGACCCTTAAAGGTAAACTCGACGCAAAAAGTATCATGCTGCAATAGAATAAAAGTTGCGCAAAATTGATTATATTTTCTTTTGTATGTAGTTTTGATATAAGTTCTCTCTCGTGATGAAGTTCATCATTAAGACTAGGCCCAGCGGAGAACCAAGCAAGTCTATGCATTGAGCTGCCAGAAGTCAAAAAGTGAAAATAGCCTTGAGTCAAGAAGCCGAGTAAAGTCCGCTAACCTCCAACGATGTGCAATTCGATAGTTCACTTGGCAAGTCCTTGATCTGATTTCGGGAAAGATCAAGACTAGTGAGCGAGTCTGACTCCCACGCTGCTTGTGGAACAGATGCTAGGCTCTTTCCAGAGAGTGAAAGAACCTGATACAATAACGCGTTTCCAAGGAATTAATACATATATACCGATGTCACTAAAGATTCAGTTCACTTAATTCGGGAACCACGACAAACGGACAGGAGAACGTCATGAACACCTACACTGCTGTGAAAGCCATGTACGGATTACTTGTCGGTGCTCTTGAGAACGACAGCAATGCTTGTCTAGGCCTGAATCTTATCAAGCTTGCATGAACCTAATCTTTGTGAAATTGTAGCATTTTGCCGGCGTTTTTGTCTACATTATGACGTGCACTTGTTGTGATACTTGATCTCTTCCGACCAATTTATGCAGCAAAATTTGCTTGGTAGTTGCACGGAAATTGTCGTGGAATTTGTGGAAGGAGTTACATCTGCCACTCCTCATTCCTTGTATAGGGCAGTAATTCGTACGAAATTTTTCAAAAGAAACTGGACTTCTACAGTCAAAGTGAAAACAGACTGCGGAGAAGTACCCACCTTAGTTGCTGCAGCCTGTCGTGCCGCATAAACAACTTGATCTGGCACATCTGTCACAAAGATATTTCCAGATACGGGAGCACTCATCTTCGCTTCTGCAGACAAGACGGTGGTTGATGATATTTGCAATTCCCACAGTGATTCCTCCCAAAACGCTTTCTCAAGCCTCACAGACAGCCACAAGGATAGAGGTCTGGCTTACGCACTTCAGACAAACAAGTGGAATGCAAAACAAACACATGTATAGTTTTTTGTTTCATGAATTGTTATGGTACATAGAACTGGAAGTACGCACCACTCTCTTCATCCTGCAGTCTACTCCGGAGAAACTTCAGCAATGCAGGTGTAGGACCTGAAACGAGAGTGCTGTGAAATTGAAACAACATAGTCAATACTTAATTCATCTAGGACATAAATCAGATGATCATCAGAGTGGGCCGATCATCTTGAAAAATCAATTACTACTTTTGTAGTGACGAGCGCTTCGCATATTAAATTCGAATGAGTTGGATTATTACCTCCTTAACGACCTCAAGGGATTCCCTACGAGGACGAGTTTCCTCAAGGAGCTCATATTTCCTGAAGTTGACAATATTGCCAGCGAAATTCAGTCACTCGATAAACACATTCGCGCTCGTTTCTCTAGCAACATATCCAGCTATTGCGCCAAGACAAATTACACTTTTCATGAAATTGCGGATCCGAGAAAAGAAGAACTCAGGTCGCGATCGAACAACACAGATAGCATGTTGTGAAGCACACAACATGCCATCCATAGCGCAAGACAGTAGCTCCCTAACAGCTTCAAAGCTTTTCCGTGGTTCTTACCTAGTTCTGCAGGCAGGCCCGATAAGTTGTTGTTCGATACGTCTAACACTGAAAGCTGAAGCTCACAAAGCTCTTTTGGAAGTTCTTTCAACTGCAGAGCGAAGTGACGAGTCACTTAGATGAAAAGGATTGCCTACGAACCAGTAAAATCTTCCCACACAAGATGAACTTCGTCCTCTTAAACGTACACATCCTGATGTAATATGATGCTTATTCTAAGAATGGATGCCTAGGCATTGAGAAGCATGAATTCTTTCAAAATCGAAACGCGATGGGGAGATATTGTCTATGATCCATGGGTCTCCATTCGGGAAACCGTATCCAAGCGGAGAAAAAAGGGAGTCACAGAAATAGGACTAATGTGTTGACCTGATTTGCATGTAAATCGAGTGTACTCAAAGCACCAAGGCTTTTCATCTCTACCGGTATGCTGGTTAGATTGTTGTCTCTGCAGACCAACAGACATTAGTAAGAATTTTTCAGCGCACAGATCTAGCGGCTTTTTTCCTGAACTCAGCACCGTCATGAGCTCGATCAGATTCGTCCTGAACCATACTGAGACATCAAGGCCTACTTGAGGCTGTTCACAGGTTACTTTCTACAGCTGATCACTTCAATGTAGGATAGAAGACTAGATGACTATGCCTAAATCCTAGAGATATGTAAATTGATAGAAATGGATTATGCTTTAGCTCACAAACGTGTCCGTGAACTGCAAAGAACCCGTAAATGAAATCAGCAGTAACTACGTACCGAACTTCAACTGTGCCAGAATCTCTCAAGACCAACAATATGAATGAAGTCACTATCAGGTTTTTAGACTGTAGTGATAGGTAAGTCTGTCGACCGTCAAATCATGATTTGGTACCGCAACAACGAGGGCAGTGCTTAAAGCAGGTTCTTGGCACTCAAAGCAACAAGGGGAAGGGAACAAACCCCAGAAATAACTCGATAAGTCCTGTACATCCAGCCAGTGATGGTGGTACATCAGTAATACCTGCATACAACGACATACATCAAGACTCATGAGAATGTAGCCATCGTCATGCTCACAAGAGAGTCTTGACCTACATGATGTAGAATGTACCCCTGATGATGAAGTATTTCCATGACTTGTGCAATAAAGGAATTCTCAGCACGAAGTGTACGTCATTTTCGTACGGTTTTGATGTACATCCAGGCGGATGAGCTTCTTCAGTTGTCCAACATCTGAGGGTATTCCCTTCAAGAAATTCTTCGCTGTACAGCCATAGCACGTTCTAATTAGTCATTCAGGAGCGATCTAACTGAGAGGTTTGTGAAATCAGTGTCACGTGGGACTGAATTTTGTCAACGTATGTCGAGAAGAGTATAGGTGCTGACATAAAATACTTACACGCATTCAACTCTGTGAGATTGCTGAAGTTGCCAAGGATATTATCTGGGATCTGCGTAAGCTTATTACCCTGTCAAGACCATAGAAATCTGTCATTTTCTATCCAATGATCACACCTCGTATCCTTTCCTTGAAACCACAAGGCCAACCGTATACCAGAGTTTGGCACATTCGATCTCCGTACTGAGACGGACCACCTAACGTGTGGACGGAATCATTGAAAAAGAGTTGAAGGGATGAAGACTGAACTATGAAAACACACAAATCACGCAGAAGTTTTGGTAACGCTTCTTTCCATCTCCATCTCTCTCCACGTCCATATCTTAGATGACAATGCAAAACCAGAATTAGGGTATTCGTTGCTGATCAGTAGGGAACAATTCGGATGTGCACAAGAAAGGACTGATAGTATATGGAACTCCTTACCTCCAAGTCTAAGACAGTAAGTCGCGAGCATTGACACAGCTCCTCTGGTAACTCTGTTAATGAGTTGTTTGGCACCTGCGTCAACCAGATTCCAACTACCCACGATCTTCAAACCAAAACATTTCCAACGAGACTTAAAGTATAGACTGATTCACGCAGTAAAGATCCAAAGATACAAATTCTGGAACAGTATTATATTCTGGAAGAACCGTGCAGAAAGGTACCTTTAACTCTACCAAGTTCTTGAGGTTGCCAAGACTTGGTGGTAAAGAGGCCATCAGGTTGCTAGCACAATGGAGTCTGCAGAGGGTTTCGAGAAAATATCATGTAGACTTCAGGGTGATCACAGTGCCAGATAGAAAAGGATGTCACCGTAATAGTACACAGTAGAATCACACAGATCCAAGCAGCAGTTATCTGCTATGAGGAGCAATTGCAGAGTTTTGATGAAATTTTTTACGAAGAATGGAGAATACAGGTGGTATCAAAAATACAGTACAGGGTACATGAAGCCCAGAAGTGGGCAAATATCTTTGCACTAGTTGGTACTGAGGAACGAGATAGAATACCTCGTGAGAGAGACGACGGCCCCGATCTCCGAGGGCAATTCAGCAATTTTATTATGAGAGATGTCGATGACCTTCAGTAAGCTCAGCCTGTTGAATTAAGCCGTGAGACAAATAAGCACATGTTCTTGTTCTCGACGGCAGGTGGTTCCAGTGCAGTATTTATTCAAAAAGACGATACGCTCGTTTTAAAGGTGTTGGAGTTGAGAAGCTTGATGTTCGTGAAAACACGAACATTCTACTTTCTGTTAGTCAACAATCTCGGAAGAAAACTACATACTCGGAAATAGCTGCAGGGAGCGACGTCAGCTGGTTGTGACTGACATTCAGAAGAGTTAGAGAAGTAATTTTTCCCAAATCTTCTGAGAGCACCGTAATGTTGTTGTGTGCCAGAATCAACTTTTGCAGCTCTACAACCTATATCAGACAACAACCAGTGGATAGAATCAGCCTTCAAATATCAAATTGGTGACAACATCGTGAAAGTGAACGGCCCGATACATGACTCAATTTCCAGTAGGAAATTAAGAAAATTGTACCTACCTCCCACCATTTCTCGTCCGTGCCCACGGTGTCCAGCATCTTGTACACGTCTGGAGGAACCTCTCTGCACAAGAAAAAACTCAAATTCAGACTTTAATTCCTCACTGTATGGGCTCCTTCTCAAGCGTATCTTCATCGGAGACTCCATCATACTACACTTCCTCTCCGCGGTGAGGATTTTTATCAAAGCTCGTGGATGAAATCAGCTCTACTGGTGCTGGGTACCAGAACTAGAGAGTTTTTATAGTGAGGTTTTGTATAATGACGTCGTGTATGCTGATTAGATTGCTGATTAGATCGAGCTCAGGAATTTGTTCCACGAACATTCGTACCACGATCATGGAGGTCAACATAATCTGCAACGTAACCCAACGTGCTCGCCAATTTGCAGCGCGTATTGGGACAAGCTAGAGGGTGAAGCTACCTGAATCTGATTTTCAATCGTAGGTGGGCAAATATTTCCAAGGGGAAGAAGAGCAGTCAAGACTCAGGAGCACGTGTGCCCGGTTCGCCATTTGCCCTACAATTCATTGAAATTGGAAACAAGACAAAGGATCTTCTCTCTTCATTCTAGTGCTGCTAGACTCTCATTTGCTGGCTCCCTCGAGTTGGAGCACCTTTTGAACCTAGCCGATGACAGAGCACAATGAGGCAAATAATTCGTCGATGGAGCTGATGGAGACGAGAGATCTTATTTGATGGACCACTTCCATGGTCCAATATCGACGGTAAAATCTGAGAATCAAGCTCAAGAGACAGGGATCTGTCCGCGATGCCACTTGGAGAAAGGCAGCATCCAATGTTATCGATCAGCGCCCGAAAAGTAGCACGACCGTGATGGCGCAAGATGCACCCATATTGGCATCATCAGAACAAACGTCAGAAGTGAGTTTCTCCCTCGGCATTGATATCAACGATAGACCCAGTAATGTTAGGGGTCAACATTGACCTCGGGTTACTAGGAAGTCCTCCAAAAGACACTGCGTGAGCCAGCGAGCGAACAAGCAGGCAAGCTTGAAAAGAAATCATTACTTGAGAGAGCGATTGGACAGATTGAGTGAACCAGAAGCCCGCGCGGATTTCAGCACCCTCTCCATGTGGACTGAAAAATTGGGCGAGCGAGTCTTCTTCTAGTATATTCACCTGTCTGTCTGTCTGTCTATCTATCTAAATATCTAAAAATTTCGAGCTGCTAAAACTGCCATGTCCTCCTGCAGCCAGCGAGCCATTACACTCTGCAAAAGCCCCAGTCAAGTTTCCACCCTCTTCCTTCACTCCGTCGCTTCTTGCAGATCTTTGTCCTCAACAAGAGGACGAGCGATCCAAATTACTGCATTAAGCTTCTCCGGATGCGAGAAGCTTAACGCATGCAGAGACCACTCGAGGTCCAATGTTCTGACTGAAATAGGTTAATGACAAATCTGATCACCGATGTTTATGATCTGCCTTCCTTCATCCCATGTCACAGAGCAAATCCTTTCAGGACGACAAATCATTGGTGAAGGTCAACTCCTTCCTCTTCGTGTCAGTCCAGTTCTCTATCTCCCTCCTCCACCTTCCTTCCCCAACGAAGATGCAGCTCCCTGTACAATGCCTCCCAGCTCAGGCAACATGTCGCTGGCGGACTCTACAAGCAGCACCATATAGCCGCCAACACTCCACCATCACCATCTCCTCCCCACTTCTGTCAATAGATCTCTAACCGTAAAAGAGCCAGGGCACAACGGCAACAGTAATTCCGGTCCCTCTCATTAGCTGGCATCCGAATTACTGCGCCAGAGGCCTTTCCGCCCTCGTCCGTCTGTTAAGTTTGGTGAGAAAGGGAAGCCTTGCCTTGCCTTGCCTCCCCTCTTCTCTAAAGCACACTTGTCTCACACCTCTTTATATTATATATTGCTCCGAGGCACGAGCGAGTACAGAGCTAATTCTTGGAGCACACGCAGATTTGCTCGCTTCGGCCTGTACTGTGCCTCCTCTTGCATTGGTGTCACGGCTGGTTCAGTATTGAAGGAAAATTGGTGTGGAAAATGGTGGTGGGCGTGGTGGGCCTTCACAGTAGATAAGCACATGTTTATCGTCTCCATGGGCAGTTCACCGAGCCGATTCACATCTCGTTCTCAAACAAATCGAGGTCTCGATTGGCTGGGGGCGTTTTCCATCCGAGTCCTACTTGGTTCTTCACGGCATGCAATCAATGTTTCTTCTGCTCGAATGTGATACTGAGCCACAACCAATATCTCTCGACGTCCCAGGAAGGAGGCAAGCTGCTAAGCCTTTTCCTTCGCCGGACAACGTACTCTCCAAGAAATAATGTTCAGACCAAATGCATTTGCAATGAGCGGCCATGAAATGCCCGGCTTCTTCCCGGTTGGCAGTGGTTGGCGCCCTTGGACCGCCACATTCCTCCGGGGAACTCTGTTGAACGTCGCTGATGAGCTAAATATGACAAAACCAACGACACAGGACCCATCACAAAAAGGCAGAATGGAGAGATTGTACGTGGAGCTCTAGCCAAGGAACAATGCGTTCGTCAAGTATTGACATGGAGACCCAGACACCCAGAAACCCGTCAACCGCCGAAGCTACTGGAATGTCATCAAGCTTCACCATGTTTTCACGACTGAAGTCTGCGGTCCACGCCAGTGAAACACAATATCACGGACTGTTGTTCATTCATTGCGACCCGGAAATTATTCACTCAATGGTCCCTCGTCATCTGCTGGGCGACCATACATACAGTTGCTGCTGTCGTAGTCCACTGCTCCAGGTCTTCAGTGCATGCGAGCTTCGAAACAGACGAGAAAGCCGAAGAAGAGCGAGAAGATACGAGATTTGAAGTCAGATTGGAAGCATTCACACGCACTTTCCGATGATATGGGAGGGCCTAGACTCCCGATAAATCACACAACGATAGATTACTGGAGCGTGATGGATAATTGCCATACCATATTTCGATTAGCTATGAAAATGGACCTAGTTTACAAATAAATCGGCTGGGGTCTAATGGGATGGCTTTGAAAAGAATCTCTGTGTATCCCTCTGCTGGCAGACAGAGCACTCTGATTTAAAAATCGTCGACTAAGCTTGTCGGGACCGAATCCGGCCCTTATCATTTGCTGGCACACAGCTCTGGCTTCGTCTAGTTTGCCCACATGAGCGTAAGCGTGGATCATGGTGTTGTAGCAGGCTTCGGTGGGTTGAATGCCTTGGGACTGCATTTGTCGGAACAGACAGGCAGCTTGGCCTGGCAAGGAAACCTGCCCATACGCATTCATCATAATGTTGTACAATGTGGCATCAGCCCGGCACCCAGACTTCTGCATTTCAGCAAAGCACGCATTCAGCTCGGCCAGCATGCCCTGCTTGCCATAAACCTGAATCAACGAGCTCCAAGTCACGACATTGGGTCGGAACCCGGCCTGCTGCATTTGCTGCAGCGCCTGCTCGGCTTCCCTGGGCCGACCGGCTCGGCCGTGGACGTGCACCATGAGGCTGTAGGTCATGAGGTCGGGCTTGCAGCCACAGGCCTGCATCTCAGCAAAGCAGTCGACGGCTTTCGAGGGCAGGTGCGCTTGATTGAACATCTGGATGAGGGTGGTGAAGGTGATGGTGTCGGGCTTCAAGCCGGCGTCCGTGAGGGTGCGGAAGACGTGCACGGCCTGCTCGACCTGGCCAGCGCGCGCGTGCAGGGCGATCAGAGTGTTGAATGTACAAAGATCCGGGAGGTGATCGCGCTGGCGCATCTCGTGCAGCATGGCGGAGGCGGCATTGAAATTGCCGGCCTTGCTGTAGAGCATGATGAGCGTGTTGTAGGTGAAGCGGCCGGCGGGCACGCCCGACTGCTGCATCTTGGAGAAGAGCTTCTCGGCCATGTGCACGGGCATGTCGGATTTGGCGATGCCGCTGAAGAGCGTGTTGAAGGTGACCTCGTCGGCCTCGAGGCCCTGCGCGCAGAGCTCCTCGTACAGCTTCCAGGCGCGCTTGAAGAAGCCGCTCCTAACGTACACGCCCATCATGGCGTTGAAGAGCACGACGGAGCGCAGCGCCTTGAGATCGGCCGAGTCGAAGAGCTCGCGCGCCTTGCTCACCATGCCCGCGCGCCCCAGCACGCCCAGGATCGTGCTGTACACGTGCTTGTTCGGCTTGAGCCGGCCCGACTGCTTCTGCATCCAGCTCAGCACGTCGAGCGCCACGTCCGGCTGCTTCAGATGCCCCAACGCCTTCATCAGATTCGTCAGCTCCACGCGCGTCACCTTGCCCTGCCACGAATTCAACACGTCGTCCACCAGCACGCGCGCCTCCGCCTGCTCGGCAAGAATCGCCTCCAGAATCTGCTTCTCCCTGCGCCGGAATTCGTCCTGCGTCCATGGCGGCAGCGGCGCCATGCGCTTCTGCCTGCGCACCCCTGTCCACGGCTTCTTCTGCCGACTAGCTGGCTCCGCGCTGGCGCTGCTGCTCACCCCAGGGCTCTCATCGTCGCCGCGCTGCTGCTGTGGCTGTTGGTCCAGCACCAGATCGTCCAGCTGCTCGGGCAGCATTCGCAGCTGGTGCAGAGTGATCTCGAGCTGGTGCGCGGCCGACGCCGCCGACGACGATGACGAGGGCAGCACCAACGGGTCGCGGCTCAGCTCCGCCTGCTTCAGCGACGCGCTCACCTTCGAGGACGACGATGAGTGCGCCTCGACCTGCTGAGATGGCAATCCCATGTGGCACTTCAATTCGAATCCGCCTGCGCCTCCTCGGCTGCTGCTGCTCAGGCTGCATTGCTCCTTGGCGCCATTCCTGCTCGCCCAGCTGCGCCCGTGCAGCCGAATCAGGTCCTGCAAGGCGGCGGCCTTCCCCTGCACGCACGCACGAGACGGCACTGTCAACTAAACCCTCCCATCGACCCACATTACGCGACGGACGTGACAATTTGCATCATCGACCTTCGCGCCGCAACAAATTCGCGCCGCTAACAGACTGACAGATTGCCATGCCCACATCACAAACGTCAATTGCCAGGCGGGAGCGAGCGAGCGACTTACAAGATCCGCGCCCCTCACCGCAGAGCCGGCGCGGTACACCGCTGTCGTCGCCATCGATGTCCCAATCTCCGCTCGCTCGCTCAAACCTCCATCTCTGCCCTGTCCATCCCGACCCGCAGCAGCACACAATCGCCCCGCACAACGACGAATTGTCGACAAATTTGCGCCACCCGACGACACTGGCAATCGGGATTGCGCCACCGCACGAGCCAATTCCTGCTCTCCGGCAACGGGACGTCCTCGAGCAAACAAACCCCCGCGCCTAACGACCACCACCGCCCCAAGATTACACCAATTCGCAGCTAATATTCGCTTCCACTGCGCTTTCCACTGCGATTACTTTGCCACTGAGCTCGTCCTCCTGCGGCCCCACCCTGTGATGATCCGGTTCCTGCACAATTGAGCTCCTCCCTCCCGGTGCTCGTGGACAGGGACGGGGTTTCCATGGAACTTCAGCTCAGCTCAGCTCGGCTCGGCTGGCCTCACTCACACAGCTCAGTCGGTCGATTGAATCGGACACGAGCGACGATCGAAGGAATGGAGAACGGAGGCGATGGAGGAAGCAGGCCGAGGCCGAGGGGAGGGGGAGGGGGGGGGGGCGCTTCGGATAATGAAGCTGTGGCCTAGGCTTGGCTCGTTCCCCCGTCTGAGCCTCCACTCCACTCCAGGCCTCTCGCGTCTCGTGTCCTCTCATCGGTCGGCACTCTCACCGCTCTCTCTCTCCCCTCTGCGCTCCTCTCGCTCGACCCGTGCCTCCCTCCCGTCCCCACCAGAACCTCGTCTCTGCTGCTCTTCTTTTCCCGGGCCCACCTCGGGCCATCTCCGCCGTCCGATCTACGGAATCGGGCAGCTGGAGCCGCGCCATCTGCCAAGCTTTTGGCCCGGTCTTGGATTTCTTTCTCCCCTTCTTTCTCGGGGTCAGTTACTGCCCGGGGGTTTCTTTCTCCTCTTAGTCAGCCCGACGCCAGCCAGCGCGGGTAAAAGTCAATCGGAGATTCTTGGTCAGAATACACGTTGCGGGAGCGAGATGGGGACAGGAGTACAGTACAGTAAGTCGATGGCCCGACTCGGTACTCTGGACGACCGAGAGGTAAGTCGGCCCGGTGGTGCCTGACGACGCGTGGGATCGCATCGTAGGACAGAGAAATCAATTAAGAGAGAAAGACGGGATTGTACGTTTATATTATCTGATCGAGGAATTTCTCCTGGTGCGTTGAGAGCTCTCAACTCAAATCAATCTTCATCCACGACGACCGACCAACCGCCCGCTCTCTCTCCTTCACTTTCTCTTTCTCCCGCTCGTTTTCACTCGGGCAGTAAAATTGGTGAAACGTCAGAGAGGGCGTTGTGATATTTTCAGTTCCGTTACGGACAGGTCATATAGCAGAGCCCCACGAGGCGGTTAGCTCGTCGAAATCTTAAGGATTCGTCTTCCACCTGAACACAAATGACGACGGAGAAGATCAAGGCCGGAGGCTCGTCGTGGCGACTGCTGGCACATGATGATGCGCCTCCTCCGAGATTGCGCCTGTCCTGTCGACGATGACACTTCGCACCGGAGCGATATTTTTTTTCCCGATTTCAGTCGTGATCTCGAAATTTCCCTCCGTTCCTTACCAGTCCAAGATTTGATTTGTGAGCCTCGATAGGTCAACAGCGTGCGGCTGAGGCTCGGGCTCGTCAAGTGCACCAGAGATCGGAGTCCAGTCCGATAACCGAATGCGTGCACATAACGAGCCCTTGTCGTTCGCATCGCTTTCATCGTCTCGAGTGACTTGCGCGGCCAGCTGTTCATTCCGATTGGTGAGATCTTCGCTCGAGAGAGCGGTTTACGAAACACGGAATCGTTCTTTACGATTGTGCACCACATGGCTTCGATGGAGTACTTTCATGATGGAGGTTCACCTTGGAAGACTAGTGCTCGAGTCGAAAAAGCTCTTGCTCGACTGAAATTAGAAATGCATTGCAACGAACAGCATATTTTTTCGAAGCTCTTCTTTGGAGGCGAGAATACTCGCAGCTGAATCATGATTTTCACCCACATCTGTACGCAATCTCCATCAAGTGAAGGACGTGTATTCATCCAATCCAACAGACCCTACCCAAATACTCCCATGCTCAAAGTAATATCATATCAAACATATATCATATCATATTAGTTAAATTAATATCATATTGTCAGTGGCGCTTTTCGACCGCTCGGTTTACGAGATCGTCTGCGAAACCGAGCGGGCTTCGTACTCTCGCCTACTAGCGATCCGACTCATGTTGGGCAGCTGTGCCTCCATCTCTGACTGACATCTCCATCGTGTTAGTTACATTATCGACAATGGCTCGATGCAAACGCGTGTCTTGCGCCGTGGACTCGTGCCTGCCTGGAACTCCCTCGTGGGGAACATAGTCTTTCTATACTCTGCG
This sequence comes from Marchantia polymorpha subsp. ruderalis, assembly GCA_037833965.1. Lineage (NCBI taxonomy): Eukaryota > Viridiplantae > Streptophyta > Marchantiopsida > Marchantiales > Marchantiaceae > Marchantia > Marchantia polymorpha. The sequence continues at coordinate 1,687,043 of AP031351.1, forward strand.
ACCGATGAGACGTATTATAACCTGGACACTTGAACTCTGCCCCCACACGCGCAGAGAGCCCTAGCATGGTCAATAGCCACATGCTTTTCGAAGCGTCACTGCGTCCGGCGCCGTCGTCCTACTCAAAGTTCTACCCTACTTCAAGGTCCCGCCGTTTGCAGTGTCATCTCATCCGTGTCCTGAGGTACTGTCTTTGCTAGTATCCAGCCACTGCGCTTTAACGTACTCGAGAATGAAGCTGTTAAATGAGACTCAACACTCGATGTTGTCTTGATCTCCCCTTATAGTATCCTTCAATGATGTTATTCACTACATGTGGAAGAGATAAGACAAGAAAGACAGAATTTCGTGTGAGTTTCATACTTTCTCCGGACCAAAGAATACCTGCAATCCGATTACTTCATCTTTTCCAGTCCTAGTTTGGGTGTGAGAAAGACCATATCCGATTTCGCAGTTTCTTGTGTTTATCAAACAGGAGCTTCATACTCAGTTGATGTTCTAGTTATCACTCTCGATTGCTTCAACTGCCCGATTGTGATGCTCTAAGTGATGCCAGCTCCCCAGGACTATACAGTATTCAAGACCCACATAATGTTGAAAACCGTGGGTCAGATCAAGTTTTACTTTACATCTAGCTTCAGCTTGGCTCTGTAATGTTCGACCAGTTTAAAAGTAAGGAGGGATCCAATTCCTCCTTGCGCTTGTAATGATCCAGGGAGACGGCTGAAAGGTCCCTCAAGAACACGACCCTAGTCAAAGACTCCTATTATGTTTATGGTCCCATGTTTGTCACACTTGTCTATCTCAAAGGTGAAAAAGAGATGCATCAATGTGACATTTGGTTTTAGTTGCGGTTTTCTGAAACAATCGTTGACTCTTAAAAGATTTTCGTATATTCAATCAGCAAGAACAACATTTTGACAAGGGCAGATTCGATCAACTGAAGTATGACAAGACATGCGCGGAAAGGGAAACCGAGTAACCTAGTTGGAAAGAATGGACGATGCGTATGATATGATGTAGTTTTGAAGTGTTTACTAAATTCCGTTAAGCGCCTACAAGAAAATTATATCCAAGCTCGCACACAATTTCGACAAGCGCACTTACCAAGTTGCGACGTGCAGGTCCCGGTGCCGATCAATCGACCTGCAATGATGCACTAAAGTAACAAGTATACATAATTTGCCTTCGAAAGCAGGAAACAACAAGAGGACTGAAAGACTTCTGGTCGAGACATCTCACTCGAACAAGGACGCAAGTGCATTGTAAGAGTAACCCGTTTCCAACACTATGGACACTGCATCTCGCCCATGGCTTCGAGGGAACAATCGCCGGACTCGTTTAGAGATGACAGAGAACGCTCAACCACGGAAAACTCAGACAACCTCTGGTTTCGTGCTGGAAGAATTCAAGGTAACACATGAGCTTGTCACCAGGAGAATACTTTGTGACATCTATCAAGCTAAATTCTAAACTATTGAACCCTCTTCAGTAGCTGGGTTTTCTTGCATATGGTGCTCTCTGGAAACAAGAAAATACCGAACCACCATGAGTATCATCCCCATCTTTTGACAACCCAATCTGATTACTTTATTGGAGACTAAGCTGGCACGGGCTCGCTAGTAGCTTGTCCTAAAGACGTTGAGTCCGTTTCTCGAGTCCCTTGAGTAACATCAAAATCGTGTGAAAACAGAATGTTGCCAGATAAAAGGGACTCAGAATCTGCACACCATCAAACGTAAAACCAGGCATTGAGAACATTTACAGATAAGTCTGTACTTCAAAGTTAAAGCTTTCCGAGGGGAAACTAGATGTCATAACGACTTAAATGCTCTCGTAAATTTTGTAAAGATAATTCTGTTTGATTTGTAAAAAATCTTCAAAGGAGAAACATGGCTATCAATCAACTGCCAAGCTTACCTGTCAAAGCAAGGCATGCTGCCTCTCTTCGCACGTATCTCGCTAAGGACTGCAAAAACGGCAAAAAAAATTACGGGGCAATATTATTGACCAATAGCAGTTGACAAGAGGAGGAAGAACCTCTGTAATGATTAATCAGATCGCTATATAATCTGTGAAAGATCGACATCATACTGGTTCTCAAGTCATAAAGTACGGCCTCTTAAAGTCATTAAGTCCTGGTGCGGGTTTTAGCATTCTCATAGGCACCATATCCTTCCTCTCAAAACGCTGAAAAGTACCACAATCCCTCATTTTCCGTCACTTTCCCGACAATCAGTCGACTGATCAGTCAAGTGTACGGAGAACGAACAAGAAAAGAAACTGTACATAAATCTTCCATTTAATAGTATTTCAAAACTCGGGGTGGGGTGGCTACTGATCATCAACCGACACAACACCAAGGACACTGCAGTCAGAGAACAGAACAAAAAAAATAACACAGTAAAAAAAAAAACATTCAGCACGAACACAATACTCAGGCTCTTACACAATTCAACTACTAGGCGACGGCTCACTAGTCTGCATATCAATTTCCAAAATCTTCTTATCCTTGGTGTCTTGATAAGCCATATCCATTCATAGGTTGGACTCCAGCAACAACGGGAACGACAAAGCTTGGTCCATCCAGCACAATTTCGAATATGTTTTTTACACATATGGATGAAAAGGTTCCAGGTTCCTTTTATACAAGATCACAATAAATCACCTTAACTGGTGCAGCCGCGGCTCCAGTGGGCATAAGAGAATCATCTTCAGCGAACACGTTTCTGCAAAAAATATGTTCGGGTGTTAAGGTGTTATAACGGGGTTCTCAAGCTTCCTAAAAGAAAACCTACAGCAATTTGCGTGGTTAACTGTCGCAGGACCACTCATACTTGCACTCCACACAAGAAAAGTATTATACTGAAAACAGTAGTGTAAGCTGTAGTAGTGTCTAGGGCTAGCACCATTACTACCTCCAGAGGGCGCGTGCAAGAGCATCTTTGACGGCAGTGGGTTGCATCGCGGCATCATATGCTTCCACAGCACCATAAAAATTCTTCTCAAGTTCTTTCATCCACTTGGAGATAAGCATCTTCACCTGCACCCCAAAACAACCAAAGCGCCAACTTAGATATCCATTACTATTGAGGAAACACAGCTTCTGATACAGACATGAACTCATGCTCTCCCGTCTACCTCAGATGAACGTCAGACAAGGTTACGAAAATATACGAGACACGATCCAACACAGACTGCGACTGTGTTATACGTACAACTTAGTGGGCCAAAACATACTAATGAAGCAAGGTAAACCCTGTCTAGAAAATGTGCAGAACGACAGGAAACTACATACAAGTCAAAATCTACGTCAATTGCGTAGTTACTCTGTATCAGTCGTAACAAAGAACAAGAAACAATAGACAACGAAAAGTCACGTGACCTGTATTCAGTCTGCTTTGCTTGTACCCTCAAATCTGAGACAAAATTCTTTTACTGAGGTGTATAATTACGAGGCACCGTAAGTCGGAAAATTTCAAGAGTTTTGAATACTGTAGTTTACCCCTTCTCCAACAACTCGCTTCTCAAGATCATGGTTGAATATTTCATACAAGGACTGGCCAACTTTCGATCCGTCCTTGCCTTCGGCTCGCAATCTCACCAAAGTAAGCCACATATGCAACAACAGCATAGCATGCGTTGTTCTAAAGTTTTTTTCTAATGCAAAACCTGTACACGTTGACACCAACGAGCAGCGATTAGTCCAATGGTTTTGTCGCCTTCAGCTATTCCGAAAAATAAACACAGAACTAGGGCGTAAATTGGAGATGAAACATGAGATTACGATGAGAACTCGCACAGAATCTTCTCGTTTACATGGTGTTATACGACCTATACCAAGGCTTGTGAAGTTTATTAAAACTTGGCAGACACAATCTTCTTCAATTTGAGGTCCATCCTGAGGATACTGGATCATATAAAATGGATCAGTGACACTCGTAACGAAAAGTGTCACACGTTCTACAAGGACTTCGACCAGTTCCAGTATCTTCAGAGACGAAGGAAAGCTACTACAGTGCATGCATGGAAATAAGAACGCAAATCCAAGTGTTGAAGAAGACCTACTTGCATATAGCTCGGGTTGATCCGCCTGCGCACTAATGCGTGTATACAAAATCTTACTTCCTCGTATTAGCTGGCTCTCCCTAGTGTAGAATCCTAGAAGTTTCAAGGCGACTCCAGAAAATCCAGTGGGAGGAGGATCAGTAACTCGAAGAGGTGAGTTAGGGTTTAAACTTAAAGGTTTTGGCTTGGTTGCCGATATTGCTATATTTTCCTGCAAGGAAGAAAAGAAAACTGCAAGTGAGTACGAGGCATTTTACAAAAACATGTTGGCATCTGAAAAGAGTAATATGGGTCTAAGGTTTTCTAGGCCAGTCGGAGACAGCTGAGCTAGAACTGCAAGTCCCTCAAGAAAGCTGATTTCACAGGAACAATTTTGAGAAGACCTGCAACGTCTAACCTGTGTTTCAAAAGGAGGGAAAGCACGCAACGGTTGACTTCCGAGCTTAGACTGACACTAAGACACAATCTTACCACTGAGAAAAGGCATTAAAGCGTTAAAACGACAGTGTACCTTCTCAGTTGATGAGGCCAGAGTAACATCTTCAGCAGCGTAGGACACGGAACGAGAGAAAAACGAAGAACCTGCAGTCCTCGTTACCCTCGTAAGGCCTGCTGGATTTTGTCGCCTAACTATTCTTCCTACGATTCCCAGCATCCTGCTCTGATGAATGACTAAAATGTGTTGTCCTCTTGATTGCTTCCCCGTTCAAAGATCACGAAATTTGTCGGCGAACTGATCACGCAGTCTCTCCAACCCATAGGCAAGTTTGCCGCTATTTCTTCCTTCTCGAAATCGCAACAATTCAGAATCTGTCATTTGACCCAAAAATTGCTCCAGGTTCAGATTCAACCTCAAAATTCGAAATGAGAGATCTCAGATCATCCAAGATATCAGGCGATCCGTCAAAGCACGATGCTCAAAATACGCTGTACAAACCCATTGCCGACACTCCTGAAGAGGCATCGGAAAGACGGTCGATCAGAGGATTCCCATTTTAAAATATAACGGGACTAAAAAGTAAAAATATGGTTACTACCTTCTTCATCTCGAATGAGATTGAAATAACGGCACATGGAAAGGTGTCCAATTACAACGGAGCAAAAGCAGTCCATTCATCCTCGCGACCTCTGGCTTTTGATCTATATGATTCAATTCATGACAAGCTTCGGCAAGATAAAATTAAAGAAAGCACAAACGGAACGATAGATCTCCAATCGCCAAGAATCTGGACAAGATCTTGGGCAGAAGAATCCCAATCGACGAAAATGTCGCGAAAATCACTATGGATGTTACCTTAAACTCTAATCCAGAACAAAGCCAAACCAAAACAATAAAAAACAACTGTAAAAAACTCTGGGCAAAGCATCACAAGAAAATTTCCCGATCATTCACATATTGAGTAAATAGATCCTACGAGACGTACATTGCCCTTCAGAACTGGATCAGCATCGGGGCCACTCGGACTGAGAATACCCGAAATCGTCGAGAGAATCCACCAAACTTGTACGTTCAAAGGACAGAAAATCTTCGCCACTTTCCGTCACTGACATTCACCAGCAACACCCGTCCAGTCTCCAGACAAAGCACACAGAACAGAAGCTCCGATGATGCGATGCGGTCCCTAAACCCTCGGATTGCGTTCCAGTTGTTGCCTCGGAGGTTTTAGTGAAGCTTTCCAATGGACGAACTAAGAAACTCCACGTCCCCTCGCCATGATCGTTCCTCAGCAGTACTTGTCCGCTATCGGGGCTTCTCACGTCTAACCCCACGAGATCGGCCGATGACTGCGACCATCGTCACGCCCAGCTCCTCGGCTTTTACTGCATGCCGATTGTTTTTTCGAAGACTCAATTTCTCTTCCGGTGTCTCACAGCGACTGCGCGAAGGGTTTCTGTCCACAGTCCGCGAATTTGCAGCTTGTTGGATTCCTACACGCGGACTATGGGTCCAGCTGGAAAGAAGTCCCGGCCGTTGAGAATGAAGCAGTCAGCGGCTACAAACCAAAAATAAAGTAGCCGGAGAAGTGCATCACATTATTATCATATTGTCTTATTTCAATGTACATGAGAACCACAGGCTAACATTTTACTTCACATCTGCACCCAGACCATAACCATCCGCAACGACCCATGCTATTCAAATTACGCCAAATCAAATTGTGTTATATGTAGTAACCGGTTACACCAGTTCTTGGTTGGATCTTGACAAACACTGCCCTTAGTATTACTTGTGCGCACCCATGGACAAATGATGTCACTCAAAACCCATGGGTACCCAATGTTGGGCTCTGATGAGAACACTATTATACATTGTAATTGTTCAAGTTGTTCGGTGGCACAAGTAAATTGCGGGTGGAGATAAATTGTTGTGATTTGCAAACATGGTAACATTTGTTTTCACACAGAGTTCCCGGGATAAAATAGATTGCAGACATTGCATTCTTCGATATTTTCAGACACGCGTTCACATCCTCATCGCATTGTGAATAAACTCCCAAGTTGGTTCTTCAGCCCGCTCGTGTGACTTTACTCTAGCAATGATTCTTGCAACTCTACTTCCCAAAGAATATTGTTCCTAATAAAAACTGTATAGTAATGTAATTATATAACCAGTAATTACATGACTAGAATAATATTACACCAGTAATATAATTCATATTGCTAATTATGATTTTGTTTATTTTTTTGAAAACAATTAAGATAAAACATCTAACAGAAAATCAAACTTGTAAGTAAGCCAGTTAAAATTTATACATATAATTTTGAAAGATATCAACCGTCTACCTACCAGGAAAAATCAATATTATAAAATAATTTGTAATTGTATAACATGTGTGCGATCTTGGAAGACATCAATGTGACAACTGGTCACACTCACAGCATGCAGAATATGTAACATGTATGTATGTATGTATATATATATATATATATATATATATATATGATCACACCCGCTTTTGCACCCACACCCAACCGCTAATTACCATGCTCATGCCCGCTTTTGCTACTATCCAAGCGCACTTCTGCTACTGCCCAAGCCCCATCAACGCGGGAGACAGCGACGGCTGCGGCGGTCTCGCGCCCCTCGAAGCCTCTCGACTACGCTCTCCTCTGCCTCGTGAACAAGCTCGGCTTAGCAGCTGGGTTTGAGGGGAGACGTGCTTTGACGCGCAATAAGTTGTTTATATGTAGCGGGTGTGGCCGTAGCAAAAATGGGTGTGGCCCTAGTCGGGCTCTATATATATATATTTATTTATTTATTTATTTATAAGACATTTCAGATCTATTTTTCAAATATATACATTTGGGAATGACACGTCAATTTTGGGCTTGTGAATAGCCAATGACGTAAAAATATTAACTCATCCTTAGTATAAATCAAATCTAGTCAAACGCTTGTCGCGACATATGTGGTACCATCAACTCATTCTGTTGAAAAGCTCCAAAAGGTCTTCCACCAAGGTACTTCTCATCATGTGTTATCGTCTTACCTACGTATCAAGGTTGCATACGTGATATTTAACAAAATGTATATGAACATAACAGTTTTAACACATACAAAAGCATCAAGTTTTGCCAAGAATTTCAAATAGCATCAATGATTGAGGTTACTCCAACTCCAAGGAATTTTTTTTTGTATCTGGATATCGGACTACAATGTTAAGTTTACTATTTTGCCAAAATCATATGAAAGTATCAAATCATTGATCTTTGACTTACAACATCATATTTGCTTTGAATTGAAGGTTCATCCAAGCATTGAATGCGGGATTTAATCCATAGAGCGGTAGAATGATCTTTTCATGCCGAATGTTAGTTGAGGTGTCTTTTGTAAATTCTTGAAAGCATTAGTTTAGGCAGTGAGAAATTCACGCATTCCATGTGGATGTAGTGCAGACATTTTCCCATTTCTAACATTCAATATCAGTTGTGGTATCTCCACGAAGACTATATACTCCGTCAGGTCATGTCCTTGCATGGTATCGAAAGCATTTGTTTCCACCTCTGACCAATCAGAAATCTCTTATGTACAGTATAGGAGGGTGACAGATAATTAACCTAAAATTAGAATTAATTAACTACTTATTAATTAAAAACTACAATTTTGAGTACTTTTTTTAGAAAATTTGCTCAAATGTTGAGTAGAATGTAATAATCTTAAAAATTACTAGTTAAAATGGCTAGTCTATCATGATATAAAAGAGCTCATCAAAGATCTTAGTGACATAATTATATGTGTTGTGATTCAAAAACTAAATTGTTTACATGGATGTAGTATATTATCACATGCGTGAAATTTAGTAGTGACGGTGCGGATGTTACATGTAGTAATCAATTTTTTCCAAATTCGGAGGCGGTGACAACATTCAACTTACAAGTTTTTCAGTAACGTCTTATTAGTATATATAGAGAGTCTCAAGACATTGTTTCTAATTCTTGTTAGCATGTTCAACACTTCTTTCAGTAGTTTTCTTCAAGTGTGGAGCTTTAAGTGCTATTCCAAGTTTATCGAGAGTACACTACCAGTTTTGTTGTCAAAAATTTTAAGTATTCAACATACATGATAATTCTGAAAATACAATATGTAAAGATCTACTATTTCATTTATTTGTGAAGCTCCAAGTGTATCAAATTCAAGATGTATGACGTTCCAACATCAAGATACACAACATGATTGTAGTGCTCCATCAATTACAACAAGAAAATGCTAGTCTTGAAAATGTCATGAAACAACTTCAAGTTGCTCACGTTTTAATCCATGTTCCAAATCCCGTGGCAAATCCAATTTCACCTACGTCAAAAGAAACTCTAATAAGCTTGCCATAGAGATTTGACGAAAATTCTATGAAACTTCTAGATTTTATCAATCAAGTTCAACTTGTCTTGCGTCTCTAATCACACGTAGTATATGTGTGGTTGGAGATCACACATAAACACAAGTTTGATACATTGAATTAATGCTCACAAGAACCGCGTTATCTTGGTTTTTGTCACTATTGGATGAAAATTTTCCACTTTGTGTAGACCTGAGTGATTTCATATCTTTGTTAGATTACATTGATGCCAATTATAGAGAAAATCTGCATTATAAAAATCTACAATACTCATGTTCATAACATCAAAAAGAAATAGAAATAATGGATTTTGAATAAGAAATGAATAGATTTAAAACGTATGGAGAACCAGTCTTGATGAAGATTTTTTGCTAGAAAATAGAAAAGATTTGATTTACAATTTATACATTAAATTCACAATAACAAAATATTCAACACATAGTCTAACTCTACCATGATGACAACTCTTCTATATTCATATTAGACATATGTAAATTTTTTTTCTCTATTTCATATAAAACCTCCTTATGAATACTATATAAAATGTACTACCCAAGTACTATTCTTCACGATAACATGCAGCTCAATTCCAACATATGTGTATCTCTTTGACAATCACATCCGCTAGACGCACTATTAAATATTCTTGACCTACCAGTTCAATCTGTTAATAATACGGATCTCTTGGTTTGTATATCAATTCTCAAAGTAAATTACTAAATTCATGTCAAAAGTACTTCATGTTCAAACTTTTGTAATATCATCCACCATGCCATTCTCACGTCATTTAAGGACTCATCAAGTTATAATAAAGTAAAATTCCATAGTACTCTCTCTTACTCGAGTACATGTGTCAGAATTTGACTTTATCAATTAGTGACGAGATTCTATTCTTGTGAAGAAAGATGATATTATAGCATATTTGTTATTAAGTAGAGAAAAACTGGAAACTTGACAGCGTTTGACATATTCTGTGACGCTGTCGGGCTCGTCCATCTCTGCCATGTGTTTCTTCCCATCTTCGTCTATACCTGGTACTTGGACCTCGTTTGACCATATATGTGATTTCTCTTCGTTCACCTGTACCAATGTAATTATTGTATGCATTATGGGTTCAAAACTTCAAGCGTACGACTGATGCATAGACTTGTCGTCATGATTGGAGTATGATCTCTTGGGCGTCAAGATAGGCCCAGGATCCGCAGATCGATCTACACCGGGCGATAAATACAATACTCAAAGCTTTGGGGGGATTTTCTCCTTGTCCAGTGCGTCGGTTGACCACTTCGGTAAAGGTTGGTATTCGCTGATAAATCAAGTCCAACAATTTTCTAGCTCGAGACAAATGCGGATTTGTTGCGCATAATATGACGATGGGTGAACTCATCAAATTGACCTTACCAGGTGGACAAGATTACGCGGTACAACGGAGCACAGAGTTCGATAGTAGAAAGCAAGCTACTCGAGGAGACCTCTGGTCGGTCCAAGTCACCGCGGTAATCGCATCCGAGTCAGTGCAGGTCACGGGCGTTTACGTCGACGACGTGGAAAAGTCGGTCCGTAGGTACACCCAACTCATTGAGGCTTGACTCTACATACAAGAACATTGACCGCTGAATCAAGGGGAGATTCTGCGGCGGTCGATGCCAGCACGGTGCCGGTGGAGTACCGGGCAAACCGGGGAGATTCGAGCCATCTAACGGTGCATGAAGGGTGTGCGAAATTAGGCCGGGCCCCAGCGGGTAAGCTTCCTTCGTCGGGCTGAGATGCAGCCGGTTCTCACCGGGAAGCGAAGGATCGAAGGAAGTAGCGTAGCACCGGACGAACCGCAGGTCCGAAGCCGCCCGGCCCGGCGTGACTGCGTCGGAGCTCGCGAGGACGCAGTCGAGAGGCAGAGAGTGAGGCTCGCCCCCCACTTGGCACCTGGAGAACACGAGCACGACGCTGGCGTTGCATCGACGACGAGACCTCGATCGAGAGCAAGCGGAGAGCAGAGCAGAGCAGAGGAATAGGGATCCGGACTGGTTCGTCGCTTGTACCGCAGGGGAGCAAATTCAGGAGAGTGTGTGTGGATTGTAGCAAGATTTGAATTTGTCGTCGTCAGCCGGAGAGCCATCGAGAGAGAGAGAGAGTGTGAGTTCCGGCTCGACGGCTTTCTTGGATGCTTTTCGGCAGCGGAGGGAGGCAAGAGGAGAGGTCGCGGAAGGGCACGCAGTTTTGAAGTCGTGCGAGTCGGTCGGTCGGTGTTGGCAAGGAATTGGGGATCGGTCCGCGCGGAGGATGAGAGGAGAGGAGAGGAAAGTTGATGGGGAAGGAGAGCTGGGGATGTTTGAGGAGGGGGAGTCGTGATTGGCTCACGGCATGGTGGTCGTGCGTCGAGCGAGGGACGAGTTGGAAGGATCGAATCTTGTAGCTTTTGTTGCATGGTGTAAATAAGTTGGAGGAGGTGGAATTTGCAGGCTTTATGGGGTGTGTTGTGAAGGAGCTCAATTTTGGTAGCGTTTGGTGCTCTTCGAGTTCGATGTCATATATGTAGTGCCCATCATTTGGTATGTACATTCGCGAAGTGATTATGTGTCTTTATTAACGCGGACATAGTCCAACATGTGATGCAAATATTACTGAATTCAATTCGGTGGACTCCTGGGCGTGTCGACGTGTCTTGTCTACTGTCTTCATAATCTCGTGTGAATTCTTCGGCCAGCTTTCAGCTTCTGTTGTCTTCGATTTCTGCACTTCATGGACCTCAATGGATTCACGACGGCGGGATTACGCAGTGCCAATTCGAATCTAAAGGCTCAGCCTCGACCTTTTACAATACTTTGCATCCCGTTCCCCACAAATATGTTCAGATTCTAAGCTTCACATCGGGACAATTTCATTGTTGACAAACTTGCGCACGTCAGGACTGGTCAACTCTGGACTAAGTCACCTTGACGGCAGGCACGCACATGTCTTCAACGCAGCACCAATTTTCGGTAATCACGACGTGTTAGCCAACAGTGAGCTTTGTGCTTACTTGTCGTTACGATTATTGCAGACACACTCATCTACCGCGAAGAAACGCGATCATGCGACGTCTCTAGTTGAACTGGAATTGTGACTTGCGCAGGAACTTTCACGGGCAAATATTTCGTCTGAATGATCTCGAGAAGCATGACTATTCTCAGATTGTTCTGACGCTTTTCGAGTGTTGTGCCTTTGACATGCACAGCGAGCAAACTTACCTTAGAGCTCTTACTCGCAGTCGAGCTACAGCACATTCTGTTTAGAGGAGTAAGACAGATCCGGAGTAAAATCTCACAGGTGATAAACCCGACAGTGAGCGTTGCGCCACGGAAAGAAGACAAGATGTGGATAGGGTATGTCACAGAGAAGGCATTGGAGGTGTTGGTGCCGTCATGGGGGGAGATCAACGTTTCTCTTGCTGCCGCCGTTCTCCTCGTTCTGGTGGTGAGCATCTTGCAACACACACTCGTGGACGAACAACAAGGGACAAGTAACAGGGGCCGAAAAGGAGCGCTTCCTGGAGAGTTTGAAGTTGATGGAAATAGATACAGTGATATGCTTGGGCATGACCCCAATTCAAGTACTGGTGGGGTTCAATCTAGAGAGGTGAGTCCTTGACCTTCATTTTTCTGACTTGCATGATGCGTCTACACAGTTCTTCTTCCGTACAAACCCAGTGGGCATCAGCTGTTGGGCTCACCACATTTGATCTCATTCTTAGCTTGAGCAGTCTTGGTTGTAACTTACGTCATACCGGGTCGTCTGCGCATCTGGAAGTTTTGATATGAGATACTAATGATCTCGATCTTCACTTGGTTGTGAGTGAAGTAAACAAAGGCCACGTAGATTCATAGATGGTAGATTTTTTCTACCGTGATTAGAGCGGGAGGTAATGCTTTTATGTACTCTTGAGAGGACTTTTCCATTGCATGAACTCACAATTTTCACTTGCACTATTTTGACAGTTTGCATCTAGAACCTGGGATAGTGCGTTTGTTTACATGATCAGAGTAAGTAAATACTACCAATTTTTTGTCGCATATTCTATATTTTTTCATTCTGGTCGTATTATTAGAGGGAATGGGAAGTAAGAACTTTTGCGTGGCTTGACCATGACACGGTTATGTATAAGGGAATATTTGATATTTTACACGCAATATACGGAGCATTGATCACTTTTACCTCAAAATAGTTGGAGCTGCTCGCTGCGAAGAATTTGTTGGCTGCCCATATGAATGGCACTTCAGATCCGTATGCGATCATCACTTGTGGAGGAGAGAAGCGATTTAGGTAAACTTTTGGTCCCGCCACCACCTTTACAGGAGTCGAACGACTGTATTATGCCTGTGTTACTCAACTTCGTCTTTATCCACTGGGCTTTCAACGATATCTCATTCTTTTTTGCCATTTCTTATTGATATTTTATATTTGATGATTTACTTTGTTGTTATTTTTGAGCTTATGAAGTCATCGGTCAGAATGATTGAGATCTATTTCTGTAACGAGTGATTCAGGTTTCTCATGCCGATGTCTGATCTAGAGTTAGCAATGTAGCCATGAATTAGTAAGACACCAGGGTCAGTCTCCGTCATCTAAGTCAACGAAGCCCAATGTCCACTCTCGAGCATCTTCTGGAAACATAGCATTTGGAAGTCCCAAACAGCAAGCTCATTCAGTCATTTATAAGCGGTTCGAATCAAGGTCAAGACTCCCCTTGCCATTGGCTTGAGAGAGAAACCCAGAATGCCTGTTGTTTTCATTATAGATGTTTCGGCCTCGTGTCCTTGGACTACTTTGTTTCCTTACCCACTGCTGGCACTTGGACAGAAATTTCGATCCTGAATGCTTGACATACAATTATGTTTTCTTGATGCAGCTCACTGGTGCCCGGAACAAGAAATCCAATGTGGGGAGAGGAATTCGACTTCTATACAGAGAATCTCCCAGTCGAGGTGATACTCTCGCATATTATGACGAAGATTAGGTTCCATATACTAATTATACTGTGTATGATCCTTCATATAAAAAACGAAGGTACCTGGCCTAGTTGTTGCCAATCTGAAACAGAAATCAGTTTACTTAAATGATATGCATAGTGTTTTTAGATTGTAGGTTGCAAGTACTGCACAGTAAAGAAGTCTCGTGTGTTATGTGAGAATGAGTAACTGCACCGTACTTCTCTCATGTTGTAGTGGTGTATATCTTCAGATTCACGTTTCTATCCACGACTGGGATATAGTTTTCAAGAGTACATGTCTGGGAAACATGAAACTTTTAATTGAAGATGAAGGACAAACCGAGGCCATTTGGCATCCTTTAGATACCACCGCTGGACAGGTAAAATCTAACAATCGTTGTCCCTAGGATGTCCAAGTATCCAGTAATAATTTTTAAAGGTTGCCAGCGTGTTTCAATTGCGAAATGTTTCAAATGCGAAATTCTGAATCAAGTAATGTCTTTTTTGCAGGTTTGCGTTCAGACTATCACAAAGAAATATCCCGTCAGTGCTTCCGAGTAAGTATCGTAAATTCTGAGGTATGTAGTAAGTATGACGTTTATTGTAAATGTGTGAGGCTTGATGAAGCAGTCGGTTCATTCCACATGCGTTACTCAAAAGTTGGTGTTATATCTGACAGGAATCTGAATGGATTTGCTGGAACAATGGCTAGAAGAAGATATTCATCTGAGAGACCGAGCGGAACAGAAGTTCGGCAGAAACCTGGACCTCTTCAAACGATATTTGGCTTGCCTCCTGACGAGGTATTGTCTTACTGATGCCCTCCGCACTTCAGGACGTTCTATCGAAGGCCGATTTCCCGTCTAATTAAAGATTGCTGCCTACAGGAGACACTGCGTAGTTTGTTTTTTTGCTTTACGTCTTTACATCTATTATTTTCGTGATCAGAAGTTATGATCCTAAATTTTACCTGGTTTAACCTCTTTCTGAAGCCAAGTTTCGAGCTTACCATACAGGAGATCAAACTTAGTAAACCAACAGTCCTGAAGTTAAAGTCTTTAGAAATCTAGCTGTCGTTGACCATATTTCCAGCTTCTTTACTGGTATTCACTTCGATGATATGATTGGAGAGTTCATCTCTGATTCTGCTCTTTTTTATGACGAATCATATGGGATACTCCTTGCTGCTGTCTGTCATCTAGAGTTTTAACTCTATGACCTGAACAAAACCTTCAAAACTACACCTAATTAGTTTTGATTGTCGCAGGTTGTGCAGCATAGCTACTCATGTGCGTTGGAAAGGTCATTTCTTTATCATGGGAGAATGTTTGTGTCTAGGTGGCATATCTGCTTTCACTCCAACGTGTTTTCAAAGCAGTTGAAGGTTGGTCCACTTCTTTCATTACACGTTCAGCGCTCTGCAGGAAGGAGTAGGGACGTTCTTATGTATCATGTGTCGTGGCTACTTTTTATTTGGCTAGTGACTTCTTCTGTAAGCTGGTCACATTGGTATATATGAGAGGTCTACTCTACTTTGGGTTTTAATTCTGCGCTTTGTCCGTTTCCTATGCAGGTTGTTTTGCCCTACGAGGATATTGACGAGGTTAGGACTCTTTTACAGTTCACATTTTCGTATTTCTTCTCTCGAGTGGTTTGTTTACCTCCCTGATGTCTTCGGTCTTCAGTGGATTATGTGATTGTGCCTGATATGGGAAAGTCATCCTTTCTACTTAGAATCTAATTGTCTGCAAAAAGGTGTTCGACTCAAATATAGGTAAGGATCAGTAGATCTAGATATAGTAAAATGTTTTGCTGTCTTATGCAGATTAAACGAAGTCAGCATGCCTTTATCAACCCTGCCATCACCATTATATTGAGGGCCGGCGCAGGTGGTCATGGGGTCCCCCCTCTGGCCAGTACTGATGGTAAAGCTTCACCTACCGAAACCCAAACGTTTACTGGTAGTTTACTTTTCCTTTTTTGGTAATGGGACAGCCTATCCGGGCGTTCAACCTTGACGTCGGTATTCCACTTCGAACATTATTCATTCGCTTCTGGGCTGGTTGTTGTAATCGGTTCGTTTCTCCTCATCTTTAGATGCCGAGCTGGATGAAGTGGTTTGCACGCTTTGTTTGCCCTACTTTCAGATTTACGATTTTTGACACAGTATGTTGTCCAGGTGAACGTACACGTATATAGATTAAAATTTTTTTACTCGTGAGGTATGTGTGTGTATATACGGATGTCTATCTGATTATGGAGTACTAAAATACAGTTTCAATTCATGAATCTTGCAGGAAGGGCTAAGTACAAATTTGCTTCATACTGGAACCGAAATCACGTTCATAGAGCATTGGTACGGGCTGCTCAAAAGTATAGAGAAATGCAAGATGCTGCAAAACAGGTATATACCTTATATGTATGTTATTGTCTTTCTTGGTAGTTTGTGCAATTGGCATAGTTTTTAGCTACTGTAACTGTTCGAGTTGGAGGAATCATTTGGAAATATTGTTGGTCTAATACAAGAAACTGCATGTGGGTAACAGCGTTTGTATATTTCCTGAGTTTTATTCTGAAGAAAGATGAGTATAGGAGATCGATGTTTTATATGGTAGCCAACGTATTAGATTTTGTGCTGGGTCCGGATTCACGGCGACAGAAAACTGGACGCGAAAAACTCCATTGCTAAAAACATTGAGAGCGCCGACGATGGGTAGCGGCAGTTCTTTGACGCGCACCAGTTGGCATTGTTGATACACCCTGGACTTCTGTAGGCATTGACAGTTGGGTCCATGTGCCGTCGTTGTTTTTCTGCTACTTATTCATGTTTTCAACACTTATCATTCTGTGTCTGCTGTTTGTCTTCTGTAAAGTTCCTTTTTATTTCTGATGTTACTTTGGTCCTGGTCATTTCGTCCCCTTCTGTTCCCATTCTACTAATCGCAATTGTAAGCTCTGTGGTCCCTGCTTGTGACTATTGTGAGATTCCCTGCTCAATTATTTATTTTAAAATAATTTACTCTTCTTAATTATTGAAGAAATGATTTCATTCTTCTTATTTAGCGTAAGAAAGCCAACTCATAGTATTCCCATTTATGGGCAGATGCCTAAAACTTTACTCTTAGTATTTATCCATCATAGTTGAATCCCATAGACCCCTGAACCCTGGGTGAGCAGATCGGTGCTCATTTTTAACCTCTGGACATACTCGAACGAAGTTAACTGCCCTGGCTGTTCGTGATAATTCAGAAACTTATGAGGCGAACTTGATCTTACCCAGCCATAATGACACCGTCTTTTCGTATACAATTTTTATTTTTTTCCATGATCAAACTATTATGGTTTTTCGTCCCTGCTTACTTTGTGCGATGAGGACGTACACTTTTTGTGTTCACAGGTGCTCAAATGGGTGCCCTTCACAGACCATTGGGGCTCATTCTTACGGTGGTGACTCTGTTATACATTGCATGTTGTGCAGAGTTCTCTCACTGTTCGTTTTGTTGAATTTATTAATACTGTCAGAGGCTCTGCTGGAAGTTTATGAGCTGAAATAGAGTGTGTTTATACAGTATGCTGTCTGCTCTATACCTCCTGGTCTCAGACCGTCACAGCTGTCTTGGGTCGAACATTCTATGCTCAATACACTGTTCTAAAGTGCGAGGTTACCGGATCTCTCCTGTACTATTGCAATTAAGGTCTTGATAGTCCTCGTGAGTATTGTACGGTCTTCTTCGAGAACCATGGATGGCACTCAGAATCTACTTGGAAGCGGCTTTATACTGAAAACTATTGCTATTAAACTTTTATTTAATCATAAATTTATATTGATATAACTTAAAAGTAAATGTCGTTCTATTTGATTTGTTTTGAAGTACTTCCGTTTTGGCTACAGGAACAAAAGCAATCCAGCTTACGAGCTCAGAGCAGCTCCTTTAGGCATCTGCAGGAAAATTCCGCGTCCTTTTATGAGGAGGCGTTACCCGCAACGTCACTGGCGGAAGTGAAGAATATTCTTCCTTTTCTTAAAGAAGATGCCTTGACAGAGATCATCAAGGTTTGTGATGCTCCCCAGATGATAAATCTGTGCTGTTAAGCTTGAAAGATGTTCAGCAGGTCTTTTAGAGTTTGAGTTCTGCAGCTAATTTGGTATTACGTTGTACGATTATATCCGTGCAATTGATTGCCCTATGCATATTTATATGATTGGGATCTCAATGAACGAACTATTTGTGGAATCGCTTTCCAACCGATGTAGTAACTTCGGTTGGGACCACTCGAATTCTATGATTAACATGAGTCTTGACACTAAAGTTCAAGTGTTTGGGAGTTATTTTGTTTATCAGGTGGATTTGCCTGCTTCTGCTGAGAGGGTTTTTGGAGCATGCTACAGTAATGAGTCCAAGTTCACAGAAGCGTTCCGTGCTCTTCGGAAAGATACCGAACTAAAGGTATTCAGACGTCTTCGAGTCAGATTAGCTGCTTAGTGTGTGATTTCTTCGTGTTCGATTCAATTTTGTCGCTAAGAGCTATGACTTCATGATTTGTGCCTATCGTCACGAGATTGTGTTTGGTTGTCACAGATTGAACAGTGGCACCCGACAGAGCAATATTCGGGTGAAAATCGGAAGATTACTTTCCGGGCATTGTGTAACAACCCCATGTGTCCCCCAGATTCTGCCATGACAGAATATCAACACGTCGAAATGTCAGATGATAAGAAAGTTCTGGTGAGTACAAGACAATTCATATACGCATTTCATGATATACAGGTTGTCTTTCATAATATTTTTTGTCATTTCTTACCAACTTGAAGATCGTTTGTTTCCAGTTACTTGAGACAGTACAACAATGCCACGACATACCGTTTGGTTCTTACTTTGAGGTACAGTTTCTCTTCCATATCACTCTGAACTAGTTTCTGTCCTGGTTTGAACTGACTGTAGTCTTTTGCATAAAGAGGTGAAGGATTCGTTTTTTAGAAGTTATTTCTAACTGAAGATCTCCGACCTTCTTGCTTTAGGTACATGCGAAGTGGACATTTGAGAGTTCATCAGAGAGCACATGTCTCCTTGTCGTGAAAGTTGGTAAGTTGATTTTACATACAACTGACCTGCCCAGTTTGGTGGCAGTCCTTGTTTGTTTGTTCACAAAAATTACAGTGGCCTTTTTTTTTAAGTCTTCTTATCTAGAGACCTGCTAACGACACTAAACGTTTATCATCATGCGAATACGACTTGCACTTCTGCAGGAGCGCATTTCAAAAAATGGTGTGTGATGCAAGGGAAAATAAAATCAGGCACAATTACCGAGGTGATTTTTCAAGCTTTGACATTGAATATCACGATGCATCATACAGGCACCATCATCGGTCATAGTTTTGAATTTTTCCTTTAGTTAATGGCTGATACCAAATCATGTTGCACTAACATCTATAGCTGTTCTGCAGTACAAAGGAGAGGCAAAGTCGATCATAGACGTCATGCGGACGTTTTTAGAAGGGGTGGACACGGAGGACACAAGTCCAATAACAGGCAGTCTTGCCGGTGATGAGCGATTGGGTGACAGTCAGGTTGCCGTTTGATTAATCACTTTCCACACCACTCTCACTGTAGTCGACTGCGTACGGACTTGCGATCCTTCAATACAGAGTGAGGCAAAGGGCTGGGCTTGTAAATATATCGCCAGTACATTCAGAGAATCCATAATTTAAATCAGTCTTAATCAAGCAACTGCCGGGCGTCTAAGATGGTGGTCATTATGACAAGTTTCACAGAGCCAGCGTAATGATCACAGTTCCACTTGTAATTATAAGAACGTATATAGTTGGTTATTGAGCCCAAGTCGGATCCCAACCGAAGGCTACTGATTCCTCCCACATGCACTTGTCATGGGTGAAGAGGGCATGACTAGAAAGTGGGTAGGTGTCATAGCGTGTCGGCCCCACATCAGACACAAGATCTTGAAATGTGCCCGACCAGTTGAGCATATGGTCTCAAGGCTCAGCAGAACGTTGTCTTCGTCCAGCACAATATCATTCAGTCCGGAGCACGAAGGCGGTAAATAGAAGCCCTGCAAGTGTCAATATCTGCCTAAGGAGGTGTCTTGCCCGTCATCAAACTGTTGAAGGTGAATGGTTGGTATAATTGTCACAAAATTTTTATGGGAGCATTCTTGCTCGGGAAGATAGAGGTGTGGTGAGTGCTTCAAATTGAGCACGTCTCTAGTCTCAAGAAGAGATCATCAAGAGGAGTGAGCGTGCTTCCGCACGCTTTCTGAAGGGCACTTAATGTCTGTTTTCGCCAGTACTATACATTTGTAAAGTCTGTTAGGCAAACATACTTGATCGATCTGCCGCAGTTTGCCATTTTAAAGTGCCCTGGGGCGTAGGAGAATAAAGTCTCCTACCTTATTCCCCGTCTGCATAACATCACTGTGTAAGACGTTCATATATTACTCATGATCACAGAGCTCTTCTAGTTTGTTGAGATTGACAGGAAATCCTGGCAGAGCTTCCAATCTTACTTCACATATTTGATATCCCTTGTGCGCGTATAATTTTTGGTACCTGATGAAATGTGTCGCGGACTAACCTCAGTGCTTCTAGTGCGCAAGCAGCCCGCGGATATATGTGGAACTGTATATTCTGTCACGAGCCTGTCCTTGAGGTTATGAAATGGAGTAAATGCGTTATCTTTCCAACGTTTAAGAAATCTAACCTTCACAGTTACTTACCTTAGGAACACATTTCCATTTTGATACTGTCTATATAGCACTTGCTGATCTCCCAGATTATTTAATATATTACGTAGAGCATCATCCTAATATACACTTGGATTACTGGTAGGTACCTTCCACTATCATCCTACAATTCTGTTACGAATATCACTTTTCATGGTCTTTTAAACCGAAGGATTTCGTTCTCGGAACTCAACCTCAAAGAGAGCAGGAGAGAGCAAAAGAATATTGAAGTTCCGGAAACATTTAATTATATCTTATGCAGATGTGTAACTTTACTCTTCACTTACCACGGAGTGAACATGGGAGTACGGTGGATTGACTCAGACACAAGGTAGACACTTATAACCTTGTAGTTTGATGGACTTGCTACTGATGCTCATACAACATAGTATGTTGTCAGTTGTGGTTCAAGTGGGATAAAAAAGTTAAAATGAAATAAATGAAGTCAATCACACACTATACAGATCTAGATAACCAAAGGAGGCCTTGAATAAGTAATAGAAGTGTGTATATACGCGACTTCTCATCTAGGGGAGACAATTATTTGATGACAACTATCAGAACGTAGAATCTTTTATGGGACCCACTAGGTTTACCCCTATAGAACATAATTGCCGTTGAAGGGGTCTAATATGGTAAAATGAAACGTATTAAGTCCCATTAAAAATTCTGCGTTCTGTTGGGTACCATCAATTAATTTTCTCCAATTAGCATCATGATTATGTATGGAATTAACTTTAATATGAAATCTTTGACATCAATGATTGTTTGTGTTACAATATCCCATAGAAGATATGTTTGACAATGATACGACTTGAAGACAATTTCATATTATTCATTCTTTTATTAAAAAATATATTTATAGTAATGAGACATCGCTGTAAGAGAGCATACTTCATGTAAATTTTGAGTTATTTACTTGATGGGACCCATCCCAACCTGAATTGCTTGATGGCACACATCAAAACTTGTTTTACATGATGGGACCCATCGGACGATACACCGTTGCCAAGTTCTAATATATATTACTATAAGCATATGATGCAAATTTTAGTGGAGCTCAGCAGTCGCAAATGGTTACTACATTGGACATCGCTCGTAAAAATCTCAACAGATATGATGAAACAGCAGGAAGAAGTACTCAAAGGAGATCAAGATTCGTTGATTTGATCTTCTCGCTTCTATGGTCCCATATCGGTCACTCTGCTAGAGGTTGGCTGTCTCTGAGAACAACCCCTTGATCTTCTCGTTTCTATGGTCCCATATCGGTCACTATGCTAGAGGTTGGCTGTCTTTGAGAACAGTCCCGACTACTAAGGTGTTACAGAAAGGCAATCAATTTTTGATCATCAGCACTGTCGTGCGACTCAGTATCGCCATACATCATACATCGCTGACATGCCTTACTCCCAACTCACACATACATACACAAGGAACGAGAGTGTCCACACACAAAGGTATCACAACTAAAAGAAATGTCGAAACACGAATACACAAAGAGTCGAGCCAAACTCACTACTCGTAAGTAGACTAAAAGTCGAAGCTAAGGGGAAAAACCCCGACGCGTAAGGCTCAACTCGAAGAACTGACAGTTCTTCGAGCTCGCCTCGAATATAACCCACGGAAGGTGTCGACGACCTCAACGTGCATGGCGTCCCAACGTGCAGGGCGTCCCAACGTGTACCGCGTCCTAACGTGTCTACACTCAAATCCACACTAACGTCTCGAGCCATGACAGCTGTCGTGCGACTCAGTATCGCCATACATCATACATCGCTGACATGCCTTACTCCCAACTCACACATACATACACAAGGAACGAGAGTGTCCACACACAAAGGTATCACAACTCGGCCCCCTAGCTGGCGGTCAGGTCCCTCTGACTCCCAGGTAGCCCTATCTACAACTACATGCTATGCACCTTCGTGGGTGCGCGAACCAGTAGGCCGGGTGCTATGTCGCCCCATCGTTAGTCGCCTATCTGCAATTCATAACATGTGAAGATCAAGTCATCTACCCTCTGAAGTACATCGAGGACAAACCCACCGTCCAATAGGAACAACATCGATAGGTGGAGTCAAGCACGACATGTGCCATCCCCTAGAACACCTATCACACACCAACATATGGGCCGCCTGATCAGTTGACCCACATAACATGCACCTCAAGCCGGCACGTACAATTGCCAAGCTTGGGTCCATAGTACCATCCACGTTTGGGAGGTGGCATGGCGCACAGTTGCGCACATGATCCTTCCAAACGACACCGTCACGACCCTCCAACATGAGAACTCCAGATGGTAACACCTCTCGCACTCGTAGGATAGTGCGTCCTGCCGTCACATCCAACGTAGTCGGTGCAGTCTGCTGTAAGTAGACGTAGTCTCCCACACGGAACCTACGAATCGATGGTCGATAACCTCCTCCTCGAATAGTTGCATACCGCAACGTATCTCGGTGCTGAGCAATCGCAAGGTTCTCAAACGCTGCAGGCATAACTCTCCGAAAGAGCACTGCACGTTGCGAACACACTCTCACCCACATATCTGGATCATCAAGGTTCACCACCTCGCTAGACTCACGCCGAATCGCTGCAGGCAAGTCTGGATCTCGGCCGTACAATAGAAAATATGGTGAAAACGAAGCCAAGGATGCTTGACGACTGAATCGATATCCCATGGCCAACCATGGTAACTGAATATCCCAGTCCCCAAGATGCCCCTTCTGTAGGCCATACTTGCGCAACGCTCTCTTCACCGTCTGTACCATCCGCTCAGCCAAACCATCCGCCTCTAGATGATCTCGGGAAGTAGTCCGGTGATCAATCAGCGTCTTGTCACACAAGACCTGAAACTCACCCTGAAACTCTGTCCCCTGATCGGTCAACACCTCAGCTGGTGCACCAAAGTGACTAAGCACCCTGTCAAGGAAAGCATATGCTACTCCCTCACTCGCCTTGTCAGGTAATGCCACCAACTCAATCCACTTGGAGAAATGCTCCACCATCACCAACACATACCGATGATGTCGTGTAGTCAAAGGTAGTGGTCCAGCATAGTCCAAACTCCAACGGTAACCCAATCCCATGATAGGTAAGGGATGTAACTCTGGTGTCGGGGCATTGAACGATGCCCTCACTCGATCACAAACCATGCAACGTGATACCAACTGCTGCACCTGCGTATGCATACCACGCCACCAATACTGACCTAGGAGTAAGCTGTACGTACGCTTCACTCCAAAATGTCCCAACTCCTCATGAGCATGCCTCACAATGCGTGCTCTCTGAGTTGGATGCGGTACTACCCGTACCCTACCGTCCTCCCACACTCGGAGAACATGTGCTCCCTCCAATCGGTATCTCTTCGCCCTCTGGAGAACACGATCTCGCTCCTTGGCACCCACTGTGTCTGGCACCATACTGGTCCGTAGGAACTCCAACACCAACGCATCATCGTGAACATCACGCTGGTCCACACCACCATCCTCAACCTGAGGATCCGAAGACTGACTATCTACTCTCTGACTAGAAGAAGATGTCAAGTGGTCCTCACTGCCAGAGGCTCCACAAAACCAACACATGAAGGCCGATGCATGCCAACCGGGCACCATCTCCTCATCAACCTCACCATGCCACCTAGCTCCTGTGTCATCCTCCTGGCTAGTGCATGGGTTCCGACTCAAACCGTCGGCATCCAGGTTCGCAACTCCAGGCCTATGCACCACCTGAAAGTCGTACTCCTGTAAGATGAGAGCCCACCGTGCAAGGTTCCCTGTGAGCTTGTCAGATTCCATCAACCACTTGAGCGGTTGATGATCGGTAACAAGGGTAAACTGCGTACCAAACAAGTAACACCTGAAGTGTGCCACAGCCCACACCGCTGCCAAACACTCTCCCTCGTACGAACTATACCGCGACTCTGCTGCATTGTTCGAACGACTAGCGTACGCAACCACAAACTCCTTGCCCTCATCATCACACTGCGTCAATACCGCTCCAAGTCCCAACATACTCCAATCAGTGTGCAACTGGTATGGACGACCTCTGATAGGTCTCCTCAAGATGGGAGCGGCCACCAACCTGGCCTTGAGCTCAACAAAAGCTCTCTCCTGCTCATCTCCCCATTGCCACTCCTGATCCGACTTCAGCAACTGGTTCAAAGGCTTCGCTATAGCACTGAATCCCTTCACATATCTCCGGTAATAGTTCGCCAAACCCATGAATGCACGAACTCTACTCACATCCGCTGGACGAGGAATGCGTTCAATAGCCTCCACCTTTGCCTGCTGAACTCCCAAACCACCTGGGTAGATCACATGACCCAAGTACTCCACCTTCTCCTGGAAGAACCTACACTTCCCAGGATGTAACCGCAGACCATGAGCTCTCAACCGCTCAAGCACAATCTGCAAATGTATCTGGTGTTGCTCCACCGTGTCGCTAAACACCAAGATATCATCAATGTAACATCTGACGAAATCTAGCCCCGCTAGAATCCTGTCCATCACTCTCTGGAACTCGGCAGGTGCATTCTTCAACCCAAAGGGTAAGAATCTCCACTGATACAAACAATCCTTGCCGTGAGAGTTGACACCCCAAAACGCTGTCTTGGCCTTGTCCTCCTCTCGAATCGGCAACTGGTGGTATCCCGCCCGAAGATCCAAAGTACTAAAAATCTTCGCATGTCCCACCACATCGAAGATCTCCTCAGGTGTAGGCATGGCATACTTATCGGCCTTCGTCTGCCGATTGATAGGACGGTAATCTCCACACATCCGCCTATCCGTGTAGTTGCCATGTACATCCTTCTTCGCTGGCATAACAGTGGCTGAAGCATACTCACCATGCGACAACTCCACTAACCCAGCCTCCAATAACTCCAACGTCCGACTCTTAATCAAGTCCCTTTCCATATCACTATATCGATAGGGACGACGGAAGATTGGCGTATCACTAGCCAACTCTATCCGTATGCCGGGTCCAATCAAAGTACCCAACTCCTTCATACTAAAGGCAAAACAACTCCTATAGTCACGTAGGAATTGTATCAACCGTTGCCTCTCTCCTCCGGTGATCTGAGAACCAATCGATGGCTCCCACTCCTCCTCCATGGACCCACAAGAGGGAGGCGATACTGTCACTGGTTGCTATGACACCTCCTCCAAAGGAGTGCTCTGCGTAACCTCCTTCGTAGCAACCTCCCCGCGACTAACATCTCCAACTGCATGGGCGTCTACTCTCGCAAGTCCTCTCGTCACGTCCCATGAACTCCAAGGATGACGAATATCTCGCAGGTCGCCCCCAGCCATTGCCACTACCGTCCCGGTAGGCAATGAGCTAATAAGCGGTGTAACAACCACCAAATCTGCGCGCAAACGGCGTTGCTCGGCCAAACCCAAGCTCACAATCCATGTCAAGCAGTTCAGGTCCATAGCCTGACCCAAAACCTGGCGACGCGATGCCTCTGAAACTGAAGAAGCCGCGGTCACACTAGTAAGAAACCCCATCGCACGCTCTCTCTCATCAGCGTTGGGCTCCACCAACTGATGTAGGGTACTGTCCCACAGTAGTCCAGGTCCCCCATCACGATATGCATGTGATGCCGGATAACTGACCAACGTAGGCAAAGCCATCCGAGGCTGACCTACGTGGTTCACCAATGCCATGGGTGACCTATCCGCCACTCTCACCACCTGAGAGTATCGAGAGACATCCAAGATCCTGTCAACGGTGAGGGTAGGATCACGATGCACAGAATCATACGCATGACGCAATATCTCTCGTGGTACAAGGTTGGTCCACCACAAACGTGCACGATGAGCACGTGAACCAACCCTCGCAGCATCCAACAACACTGCTGATCCAATCCATGCCCTGACCTCATGGACACTCGCCATCAACTGGGCCCGAGTGTCACCCAACAATGGCACGTTCTCTAGAATGTATGCGGGGGAACGTGTCTGCTGTTCCTGGAGATGACGTAACACTCGTAGCATCTCCCAAAACATCCGAGATCTCGGGTCATGTAACCCTGCTCCACGCCCAGCGCGTGTGTGCCCCTGACATGGCCATCCCGCAATCACCAAATCGATATGTCCAACTCGATCGAGGTCTGGCGCCCCCAGCAATGAAATGTCTGCAGGCAACGCCTTCTGATATCCTCGAACAGCTGATCGCGGCAACAACAAAGGAAAACGCTGCATCAACTGTGTAACATGTCGTGAAGAAACCCGACGTGCAGTCTCGTCCTTCTCCACGTACAAGTATCTACGTACAAAAATACCTGATTGCAACACTGCAGCCAAACCCGTGCTGATCCCTCCAAAAAGATCCAGCAAACAAACACCCTCTGGGGAATACTCCCATACAATAGGTGTAGTAACTAATGGTGATAGGGTGCTAAGACCACATACTAGCCGACCACCTGAGACTCGCTCTGCCTCTGCTGGTAAAGAGGCCTCACTCCAAGCCTTCTTCACCAACCTATCAGCCTCCTGCTGTAATGCGTGGCAAGAATCCCAAAGTGGAACATCCAAAGATGATGACACTGCCGCTGCAAGACTCACCATCTCCTCCACCTCCTCATAGACTGGAGTATCCTCGGTTGACCTGTTCCCCTCCAACAAGTTATCAGGCCATGTGAGCACTCCACTGAAACCCGCAATAGAGGCTAAAACTGCAGGAGAAGATCCAAGAGGTCGATCTCGAGAAATGAACCTCACAGGCAGTTCACTCATACGTCCATCACCGGACTCCCAACCAGGACGATAAGCTGCCGTCTCCGTCCAATAATCCATCCGAAATCCCATCGGATATAACACCGCTCCACCAACAAGCACATCATATGACTCTGCTGATGTAACCACCGTTCGAACTCCAAACTGCGAGCTATCCTGAGCATGACCCTGCCTCAACTGCACTGATATGCGCTCTCTGGTCATCCTGTAAGACCTGTCGCTGGTGCCACCGAGTGATGTCTGAATCTGGAACGGACAAGGCTCCAACTCGGACCTCCGAACTCCTAAACTAATGCAGGCAATCTTGCCCAACATCAAAGGCTGTGCACCAGAATCCAGCAACACTCTAGCTGGGACATACACCTGCCCTGTAGCACTCACCAAGCGAAATACACCGCTCCGGTTGTCCACCATACACACACCAGGGACAACCCTCTCCCGATCAATGGCTGGTCGGGCTGGCAAGGACTCCATCCGTGCCGCTGCCGCCTGCCATGTCGACTCATCGCTCGATGGAGTCGTAGAGGATAGCTCCTCACCAATAGTCTCGCCTATGTCGGCACTCGTAGCAGGGATACTCCCACGTTCACACAACGTGGCTGCTGCACGAAAAACTCGAGCCAAGTCAATCCCAGAGTCCATCAGCTCCATAGCTGAAAATAATGGAGATCTCATCACTGAGCTAGCGATCCGCGTCACTGCACTAGATGGTGTGTCAGTGTCCACTACACGTGACGTAGATGTCTCAGTCCTCCCACTAAGGCCACTAGGTGGTACAGGTCTCATGGATGAAGTACTGCCCACCTCTGACAGCAAAAACGACTGGGGAAGTCTGGCCTGACGCCCACCCTCACCCCTCTGAGGATCCAACTCCCCTGTCGCCCCGCGTGGCTCTAGAGCTCGAGCTGCACCTCTAGTCACTGCAACCGATGCCTCCACCTGTGCTGCACTCGCTAGATAAGGGAAATCCTCTTCCTCGTAAGAGGTGGAAGTGCTCGCCCCAGAACTCACCATAGCAGCAAGCCTCTGCTCCAACTGCTCAATACGAGCAGCCATCGCGCTCTCTGTGGCCGAAGTAGCACTCGCTACAGGACGTCCAACTACACCGGCACCTCGACCACCTCTACCAGCACGGCCACCTCGACCTCGAGAAGCATCACCACCACGACCTCTACCACCAGATGTCAACTCTGGATGAAGATCAAAACACCGATCTCGAGTATGACCTGCTCGACCACAGTGGTCACACACCACCTGTGCTGACTGGGGTCTAGACTGTGAACTCTGACCTCCGGCCTTCTGGGGACAATCTCTCCGCCGATGATCCCCTCCACATGTCCAACATGCTGGTCCCTGGTGCTGGCCAGCAAACGACGGCACTGGTGCACGTGCCCCTGTATCTCTAGCGGCTGTCTGGTGTCGTGTCTGCACTCCGCGACCCCCACCACTACCACCACCAAAGGATCTAGACTGTGCCGTGCTCTGCGGGACACGAGAGGTAGTGGCTGCGTCTCTAGCGAATGAAGAAGTCACCACTCTCTCCTCCACTATGTTAAGCTCAATCTTCTCAGAAAGAGCAAACACATAGGCCAATGTCGGTGACGCATCGCTCAAGAGGGTAGCATCCCGAACCCTCCGCCGTAGCTCTCTGTCCAGTATCCTGTACCAATACTGGACCGCCTGTGCCTCAGTTACACCGTGAGTAACTGAGATCAACCGCCGCATACGAGTGTATGCCTCCCGAAGACTCTCACCAGTCTTCCGCTCAAACTCCTGGAGACTCCTCAACTTCTCCGTCCTCACCCCCTGATAGTTCTTCCTCAACCTCTTGAAGAACTCAGGAATGGGGCTGAACGAAGGTACGCAAGTAGTCTCTCCACTCGTGCTGGCAACGCCAACAGCACCGCTGGTGGTACCTGCTCCACTAGTACCATCGGTGATGCTACCACTCGCCCCTCCATTGGTACCAACACCACCCTGGGTGATCGACGTATAGTTTGGAGACCAATGACGCCTCCATGCGTCAATCTCCACAGCATACTCTCTCCCAAACTCATGGTAGTCATCCATGGGAGGCCCCTCCAGATGCTGAAACAACCCCTTCCATGCAAAGAAGGGTGTAAACAACGTGGGGTTACGCAAGAACTGCATATCGCACCACGTGTCAAACTCCTGGATGAAATCATCCAACTCAATGGTGCCCACTGCACCAGAGTACCGCCGTGGGCCCTTCATGGCCCCGTATATACCGTCCATGCCCCCAGTCCACGAGTGTGGGACCCTAGACGATATCACCACCAACGATCCGCTCTCTGCCACACTCCGCGCCTCTACAACCACTGATGCGCTAGGATGAGGTAGCCGATACCTCAACCCACTCCGCGTAAATCCTCCACGGTCTTCAACGGAACCCCCAAACTCCTCCGTGATGACTGACTCACCAATCGGCACCACTGCCACAACTCCACCTGCCCTTGTCCCTGCACTAACCTGCTCTAGCCCTACTGACTATGGGTATGGACAACCTAACCTGTCATCACCGCAAGAAGACTCTCCTGGTCCACTGGTCATCACTCCAGTCTCACCATGAGAGAAACAAAGATAGGCGCCGGTGATCAAATCCAGCCGCACTATCGACAGCACACTGGAGTAAAACTACTCCGGAAATCAACGTCAACCCAGACATGGGCGCGCATCAAAAAGCCAGACTGGAGAGGATCCAAACACAAGCAAACAGCTAGCAACGACTCTCCAGCCGAAATGAAACACAGCACAGAACAACACAACACACGGGACATCGCCTCGCATCGTGACCCCGAGTCGAACTCCATCGCCTCCTATCATCCTCCGCCACTCGCGCCTGCAACGCTATCTCGCTCATCCCGTCGCAAAGATGATATCGACCCTTCCGCCTTCAACGCCTACAATGTCACCTCTTCCACTAACTCGCCAAGGGAGTCTCCACATTGAGGTGTCCAGTACTGCGCCTCACAACTTCACTGTCACTAGGGACAAAGAACATAAAGAAAGCCTATATACCTAACTGTTTCCCAGAGGAAAAGTAATAACGATAAAAACTTCTTTTTTTTTTTTTTTTTTTTCTCACAACTGAAAAATCATAATAAATGAGACCGAGTGCAAATCCTCAATCTCTCCAAAAAAATAATTCTTCTTTTTTTTTTTTTTCTCTCTCTTTTCTTTTCTTTTTCCCTTTTTTTTCTCTTTTTTTTTTTTCCACAAATCAAAAGAAATAATAAGAGTAGTTGAAAGGTAAACCACAAATGGCAGGGCAAAAGAGTTTGCGCTGAACCTGACCGTTACAACATATTCTTGGTCTCTACTTAGACTAAACGCCCCAATAATATAAGCAAAATAAGCTTGAGGTGACTAATATACTACATATATCCCCAATCAACTAGATGTATATGATGCAAGATGGAGCAAAACATGACCTTCTATTCTACGCTCAAATCTTCACCTTGCTAAAAGAACCTAACAATAATAACTAAATAAAGAAATAACAGGAAAAGAGAACCCATTGTCGACGAATGCTGACTCCGCTAGTGCTTAAACCGTACTCAGAACACAGAAACTGGTTCAAGGATTCTCACTCACAGAAGGGCCTCATAAACCATCTAATCTCACAAAGACGTGCTCACATTCTGCATTCCTCTCTATGTGTTGACTTTCACCAAACCCAGAATCGGGAGAATAGCTTCGGCTTCTAGTTGTAAGCTGACTGTGTTACAGTTCGACCCGTTGTTCAGATAGCGTCATATGCTTGTTCCTGAACTCGCGATTTCTTCCGCTTTGGTACTCTTGCGTCGACAACAGAGTCTCCTCACAAGCGATTGCTCAATCACTCAACCCTGTTAATTGAGAACCTCGAGTATGAAGAAGCTTACAAAGTCGGGATCTTCCCGAAACAGGATCCTCTTCGTTCGAGATCAAATTCAAAGATTGAACGTCGTCCTTTTATACGGCTCCCCTCACTCCCTGCCCTGGGCTGACTACGTGCAGCTGAGGTGAATGTGGTGAGGACTGGTGATCACGTTCTCTGACATTCGGATACTTAGATCACCTTCTTTCCTCAAGCGGCACGATGCTCGTGGGTTTACTATGAGACACCGCACATGTCAACATCCGCCACACAAGTTACGTGAACGTACGAATGACCGTCACACAAATAAATTGAAGAATCAATGAAGTAGAGACGGGCAGAGGTGGAAGAAAAAAAACGAGTCCTCCTCGACAGATAATTCCGTCGGATTCGACACAGTCGATCCTAAGGGAGTAACGGGAGTGAATCACAATTCTTGTAATCCACTGTTAATAAACTTCTTCGACCGGCCAACGGAAATAGCTGGAGCTTGCATTACATTGCATTACAGATGTATATCGTGGAAGAAATTCGACTGCACCATAACTCCAGAGTCGGGCAGATTGGGTCATCGATACTGGACACAAATATGAACTCAATCAATGCAAACTCATATTAAAGTCACCGTCGTGGACTTGTGGCCGGCCTGTCTCTCGCTTGACAGACAGATCGAGGCTGCAAAGAGTCACGAAGAATTGCTCCACTCCCGCGACGTCTTGGAATAAAATGGGCGTCGAACTTCATGCGGCTCGACATGAGGCGGCGATCGAGTCCAAGTTAATTACATGAACAAGAGAGGCACAGTGGCATGAGCCCTGGAACGATTTCCCACCTGTGCACCAGTGAACTAGTCATGCCCTTCATCATTCATGACCTTCAATGTCATTCAGCCTATGTCTCAGCAAAATACGAATTTGCCAGGTCCCAGATTGAAACTTTGACGAATCAAACCTCCTCCCGCTTTCCGCCGCAGCTCTCCGAACCCAACCGCATGCAAGTTCCACAAAGCGAAGCGGGCGACACTCGACCAGTCAGTCAGTCAATCGCCTTTCACGAAACGCATGAACAGGAAATAACAAACCTCCACAGAGGTTCACGTTCTCGTCCTGCGACAGAGCGCACAGCGCCTGTCTGAAAAAATTCAAACGATTGAGGACCGAGCCGAACAAGAACTCCAACGCAGCGCCATAATCACGCCATAATCCCGTCACACGCGACGAGAAATTTTCTCCAAAGGATCGAAAAGGAAACGAAAACTATAATCCGCATTTATATCATATGGCAGTTCTTCGAGTAAAAGAAATGTCGAAACACGAATACACAAAGAGTCGAGCCAAACTCACTACTCGTAAGTAGACTAAAAGTCGAAGCTAAGGGGAAAAACCCCGACGCGTAAGGCTCAACTCGAAGAACTGACAGTTCTTCGAGCTCGCCTCGAATATAACCCACGGAAGGTGTCGACGACCTCAACGTGCATGGCGTCCCAACGTGCAGGGCGTCCCAACGTGTACCGCGTCCTAACATGTCTACACTCAAATCCACACTAACGTCTCGAGCCATGACAGCACCCAATTTCATGTGCGACTGGAAACTTGCTTGTGAATGTAGAGAACATGCTCCTCTTGCATGGATGGATTTCTCTCTGTGCATTGACGGATGCATCTGAAGACATCCGGTTTCCCCCATCTCCCATGAATCTTACACATTCAATTTCATGTGCGACTGGAAACTTGCTTGTGAATGTAGAGAACATGCTCCTCTTGCATGGATGGATTTCTCTCTGTGCATTGACGGATGCATCTGAAGACATCCGGTTTCCCCCATCTCCCATGAATCTTACACATTCTCGGCCCAGTTTGAGAATTTTGATAGACAAAGTTTCACTACCTGCACCGGTTGTTAATACTAGAGTATGCACGATGTGCCGCGTGGATGGGTCCCATTGGATAAAACGAAACGTCAAGCAATTTAAATTTCCACGAGGTCCCATGAAGTAAATATCTCTCTAAACCTTATTCCAAACGCCATGACAAACTTTGAATACCAAAATGAAAATGAATAAAAAAAAGTTTGCACACATTTGAAATAGTCCAAAACATGGGAAGACTCCGTTAGCACTGTTTTTACTACAAATATTGACCTACATTTTGACTGTTCATATAAACGGTCGAATTATGTGAATTTGGTACACATTACATGTATTGTAACATTACTTATTTTTACAATGATATGAAGAATCAATACCTAACAACCCAAATAACGAGGTCAAGTTGATTAATGTTATATTCAAACATTATTCATATTGAGTCCACAATGCTAAATTTGATAACTACAATGAGCCAAAATGCTTGGAATCAACTGTTTTTTGCATAAATCTTTCATTTTAAGGAACATTATACACATCAACTCTTTGAAACCTTTCACACTTGTAGAAATTACAAGTACAACAGCTTTACAAAAATATTTGCTCTAATATTTGCTTTTAGAACTTTCTTTTTGATTTGTTCTTATTATTATAAAATTTAGGCATAGAATCAATTGACATCATTGCGAGACATAGAAAAATAGTTCTGTCTTGGATGAGCAATCATTCAATGAATCAAACTTTCCTGTACGAAGTACATTTAATTTGTAATTAAATACATGACTGATTAAAAATCATATTGTGCAATCAGAGACTCAGATACTTGAAATGGCCAACCTCAACTCCAGTCCTGTACCAGATATAATTTGTACTTAATGAGGCTTAGTAGGACATTTTAATACTCCACCCGAAAGGGAAAACATGCTATGTCAGAAGTCACCATCGGAGGAACCAAGAAGTCAAGATTAGTAATTGAAAATACAAGGGATACCGACTATTGAAGTAAAGACGACTGAAGAGCCCCATCTTGTCGTCCGGGGATGAGACGAAACAGATAACATAGAGCTATGTCCCCAAGGCATCACCATGGAGAATATGTCATACAGCACCTAAGAATCCGAACCATCTAGAAACCATCTCCAAACAACTAGAAAGTAGAAAACTAAACTTACTTTCATATTTCTGTTACGTTCATGAGGACAATGAGTTGGTCCCAATCTGATGAAGCTGGCAGCCTAGTCAAGAACACAGGCCATAATCTGACAGTTTTCTCACAAAAAAATTGCAGATACGAGCTTGCCACATACATAACTGTGTGAGCCAATCACTACAACCCAGACGTCTCCGTCCACCACGCAATAGACTATAACAGGACAGTGTGTAATCAATTGAGTAACTGGGATCTGAGATTCGATTAACTTTGTTCAGAGCTTGGTCTGCTTCAGGAGAAGTAGATAAATACTGAGCCGATGACACACTACAATACACTCGATGTACAGTGACAGCCAGAAAATAAACATCTCATGAGACATGCATAACTTTCTGGCAAAAACTCAAACTTGAGGCGTGCAACTGCTAACGTCACCAGTAGGACTTACGTCCTACTGCTTGGTGATGAATAACTGGCACCGTAATAAATGACCTATTGTCCACAACTTTCCATTTCAATTTTTGACAGAAACTATACCTGCCTCACAGAAGACGGTGCACGATCCTTAAAGCAGGGAATAGAAGCAAACCTACACATCCTGTCTCAGAAGAGGTTCAATACAAGAAGCTTAAAAGACTACAAAAAACCTTTGCTTCCCAGACCCTGGGGGAATCGTGAAGAAACAGGTGCAGGTCTTTTCCAAGGGGAATCGACACCTTTCGGCGAATCTTGTTGCTCTTGACGTGCCACCTTTGGATCTATTAATGTTTTCTGGAAAGTTTGTGAAAATCCTGTAGCTATGATAGTGACGTGCACTGCCCCTGTGTACTTCTCATCCACCACAGCTCCAAAAATTATGTTCGCAGCTGGATCTGCGAGCCCTGTGACAACCTGCACAAATGGATACATAAATAATTAGGGGTAAAAAAATGTACAGACAGGTTCCCGAAAAACTCTGACATGACTATGTTCGACGTAGGACTGAAGTAACCTCTTATGGATAACATGAGTTCCGAAGGGCTGACCTATACGGGTTCAAGACGTGCAGAGAAGAGGAACCAAAAATAAGATACAAGAAAATACGACGCAGAGTTAACCCCAACATGACCTCAAGGAGCTCGAGAACTGGTCGAGAAGAAAACCTGAGAGACTCTGTTAACTTCTTGGAGTGTAAGATCTTTTCCACCAGTGATGTTATAGACGACTCCAGTTGCTCTTTCGATAGATCGCTCGATAAGAGGAGCGGACGTGGCTTGCTGTGCAGCTTCCTCTGCACGGTTTTTACCAGTGGACATGCCCACACCCAACATCGCGGTACCAGAATTGCTCATGACGGCTTTCACATCTGCAAAATCGACATTCACCAACCCAGGAATCTGCAGCACCAAGTTTTTCGAGAGTTTAGTTCCACAGTAAAGCAAATGTACAGATATGAGCATTCTACCGTAACTGCAAATATGACGTGCAAATGATGCCAAACCTGCGGCCATCAATTGGGTCAAAAGTTGTTCATTTTGAGATACAAACAGTAGCTTCAAATGTGGCAATCCGTATATTAGAAGATATTATATGTGGTCTGTGAAGCATTATAAGAATACATTTGAATTGATGAAGATGTAAGAATATGGCAACTTACTGTAATTATATCTGAGATTCCTTGCACACCCTGCCTGAGCACGTCATCTGCCAGAAGGAAGGCTTCTTGTAAGGGTGTTGCCTCTTGCACTACATCGAGAAGTCTGTCATTCGGAATTACAATGAGGGTATCCACGTTCTTGCGCAGCTGCTCAATTGCCTCCAAACCCTACGAGAAGGAAAGAGGGAAAAAAGAATCAATAGTCTTCATCTTTGGACGACAGAGCCATTGGGCAAGCCAGATATTGGCTTCGTCTTCAGTTGAAAGTCACTGTCAGTATGTATCTAAGCTTCACCAACCATTTCAATTTCAATCCAGTCCCTTTGCTTTGGTTGGATGGATCAGGTTGACAAAAAAACTTGTTGGCAAAATTCCTACATGCCAGATCAGCCAAAACTCGCACCTGCTGTGCCCTTCGACGGCCTTCGAAGGTGAAAGGATAAGTGACCACTCCGACTGTGAGTTGCCCTCCCTCCTTAGCCAATCGCGCAACAACGGGGGCAGCACCAGATCCTGTACCTCCTCCCATACCAGCTGTGATAAATACAAGGTCCGCATCTGACACGGCTTCCGCAATGGCTTCCAAAGATTCTTCAGCTGCTTTCTCACCCAGCTCTGGGTTTCCACCAGTACCTGAAATTCATTGTCCATAATTATTAATCCGCAAAGGTGTAACGGTTCCTCTGAGGGCCGGAACAACGAAAAGCAAGCAGGTACAGGTTGCAAAAGAAGAACTGACGAAGAAAGTTTTGAATACTATACACGTGAATACTATTCAATCGTGAAGCTCATAAACAGCACTATCAATTTCGTGAACACACTTGTATCTTTTGCAGTAAGGCTGTTGTAAACAAGACTTAAACCCCACAGATGATAATTACTACGGCAAGAAAGAGGACAGTCAGCAACACTGCACTAGCCTGCCGATAGAATTCTCCTTACCTAAACCACGTGTCAAAGTTTCTCCTATTTGGACACGGTGTGTAGCGGCAGACTGAAGCAAAGCCTGCGCATCGGTATTGATTGCCCAAAATTCCACACCCTACGGAAGAAAAACAACAACGGTCAATAATTTTACTAATCGAAAACAATAAGAGGTCTCTAAAATGCAGGCATGCACGACTTGACAAGATATTTCCGACTGTGGATGAAAACCCCAGTATTACAAAGCCCATTCAGATCAGGATGTTGTTCGAAAGTGTGGATTTGTTCGAGATGATAAAGCTATCATCAAGTCCTCAACTGGCGAGATAAATCATAAAACTGAAATTAAAATGAGGACAAAGACGCTGCTGCGAATTATGCTCTATAGAGAAAACTTCACAACCAGAACACTGAAATTAGAGGAAGAAATCAGAGAGATATCCTTAATAAAATTATATTGTACAAGGCCCATCATATATATGGCAGAAAGAGTTTCATTCTTGCGGGAGGACTGAACAATGTGGATACACAGGTACGTGCGACTGGAAAAGGTGGTAGTCAAGGTCCTAAAACTGCCAAAATGTTCTGAAAGGAAATTTCCTTTCAAAATATTTTGGGAGTTCCAGAGAGAGCAGAACAAGACCCAAGATGTAACTTTCTTAATTGACTGGTCAACTGATTTATCTTGCTGAAAAAGAGAGACCAAAAAACCAAAATAAAACCAAAATATCGTAAGAGTGTCATGAGAAAGATGAACAATTTCATCGAAACTCAACTTCTGTTCAGCCGCGTAGAGGTATCGCTCTAATGGCACACTCAAGTAAGGTTGGTCCATGACTTCTACTCGGAAATAAGTGTGTGACACCTTGTATTAATGAAAGGAGAATCGCAGCTCAGACATTGAGCATTCCACAGAACAGAAAGAAAGATGTGCAAAAGAAATCAGGAGATTTCTTTTGCACTAATGGACTGTGTAGCAAGAATGGCCTGGAAGCAACATGGCTGGCTCGTATGTATAATTTCGACTACTCGAGCTACTCGGACTCGAAAACACCACAAACGATTCAGAGCGAAATTGGCAGCTTCAAGGGTTGAAGACGATCGAATGGCCAGAGAGACGGCGAAAGGGTAGCAAGAGAAGAAAAATGCACATTCAAGAAAAAGTGTGAAGCTTAACACCAGCGGACTTGGTGACGGTGAACCAACCTGAAGCCCGCTTCCAATCATACGGTTGATAGCATTGTTGCCGCCACCACCCACACCGATAACTTTAATGCGAGCGGAGTCCATCGGTATCATGGACGCAAAAATCCGCGTTCCCTTCGCGCTCTTCTTCGCACGCTGCCATTCCGCCCGCTTGCAGTCATGCTGCAAGGTGCCACTTCGCCCCAGATACGGTGAAAGAAGTGAGCTCACTTTCCCGTGTAAGGCTGGCAGAGCACAACATCTTGCAGCCGGGCCGACGGAGCCGCAAATCGCTGGCCTGGCAGCAGAGGCGAAGACGGGGCTGGACCCATGGCAAGAATTCGGCGTCAAGCTCGGCCTGACCTGGACATACATTCTGAACCACAGAATGTATGTCTAGGCGCAAGAGCGCTTGCAGGGATTTTCCACCCCCGACAGATTGCTCGCTCCCTCGCGTGCGCTGCAATTACAGTATTCGACCTCGACTCTCGCTCCCGATATCGACTCGCTGCCTCCCTCGCTCGACAAGCACCGACTGGACTGGGGGCGCCGGGGAAGCCTCGACTGTCACCGCCCGCCGAAGCATAGACGCTCGCCCGCGAACGAATCGGCATCGCTCGGAAATCTGCGGGCGCCAACTTCGCTCGCTCCTCCGGTCGGCGACCGGATCTTTCCGCGCGCCAGCCCGTCGGGTCTATGGGTCTGTATAATTGGATTCTTCGTAGACTGCGCAGTATAATACCATATAATACTATGTGATGTAAAATGTAGGGAATAACACTCAGAGGTCCACTTCATTCATTTATAGATGCTAACCTCGTCCACCACTTCCTTGGCCTTGAAATTACCCCTCGTCAGGCATGCCGTGTCGACGCTTTCGGATATGTCAAAGCGATGAAATTCTTCACCAACACCAGCATCTTCATACTCGTCAACGGGGTACTCTTCAAGTTCAGTCTATTACAAATTTCCCAACTTTTGCAAAATAATATCTTTTGGCTTTCTCATTTCGAGTAGAGTCTATCACTCTTGTAACAAGCAATCAACACGTGTGCGGACTACACTGATGATTTTTTTTTACAATGTATAATTTGGGTGTGATGTATAATACAAAGATATCATACGACGAGTATAATACCGCAATTATATATACACACCTATAGTCCGGTCCACGGTGGCCGGCCATCATAGCTCCGTCTCCCGGTCGCGCCGGTCGCTCGTTTTCCTCCGTCGCGCCGGGCTCTGTATGGCTGGAGACCCGCTGTGTCCTATCTGGACATCGCCAGCCCGCTCCACCGGTACCACCGTACCCACCCCACCCTCACCTCGCCGGGCCCGCGCTCGTCGTTTTCTCCGCGTTCGCTGCCTATCTGGGCCAAAGCCAATGGGCTTGGACCTAACCAATCCGACCGATCGATTTCCTTCTTCCGTTCCTTTCGATTTCTCCCTCCGTGAGACGATCCGAAGATCTGAGAGAGAAGAGACTGAGAGAGAAGAAACGAAGGCAGGATCTCGGATTGTCAGCCTTTTGGTTTTGAGATCTGCTCGACTGTTCGACGGCAATTCGTGGACTTGGACATCTTCTGATTTCCACGGCTTTCGTGCGTAGATTGGAATAGGTATTCGTTGCATATCCTAACGAGATGTGAGTGGAGGTGTGAGTGTAGTCGTCTAGGTTAATGAGTGACGGGTGGAAAGTGTTTTATGGGGTTTAAGGACTTCGTCTGTGACCGCTTGCTTTGTCGAGTAAAGAGCAGATGATTGCTCATGGCCGGAGCGTTGATTTACAGACACATTCCTCAGCAAGCTCCCTGCAGATTTTCTACTCTTCTTAGAATATCTTCGTCTTCCTCTTTGCGTAGAAGCATGCGGAAACACTGTCACTGATAGGATTTCTCGGGCCCTCGAGAGTCGAAGCGAGAGAGCGCAAAACCATCGATGCAGAACTGAGCACGTTTCTGGATGCCCTTCCATTTCCATGTCTGAAGCAGTCGGCCAAAAGCAGGGCTGCCACCATAAGGTCTTTTGCAATCATGCTAGAGAAGTATTTCAAAACCCATAATTATTTATTGGCATGATATCGGTTCTGGAATGATTTTGTACTAATAGTTTAATACAAGGGAGTGTCTTGTTCTCACTCACTTCTGGCTAATCGTCCTTCACCCAATACTCACAGATTTTCTATGATTGTTCGATACAATGCAAATTTATTATCGGGAGATATAGCCTTCGCGGGACAAGGAAAAGGGGGAGAAGTAGTGCTATAGTATAGGCTATTGGGTGGGGATCCATTCCGCCGTGGGGCATATTTGGAAGGGCGGACAAACGAGACTCAAATTCTTGATTATGTGATCGCGTAAATGGATTTATATCTCATTCATTTGTGACGGGAGATATATTACAATGTCAACACAGTATTGGAAATTAGAGCAAGAGTATAATGGTAGAGATAACTAGCCGCTACCTAATACAATTCATTAAAAACATCATCAAAATCAAGTTTTTTAAGGTTCTTAATTAACTCAAAAATATTCTAGATGAAAATTGAGTTTTTTCCACCGCTGATAATCCAACTATCATTGAAATCAGGTATTTAAATTAACTCAAGAATATTTTAGATAAAATTTGGGTTTTTCCCACCCATGGCCAAAAGCATGTCTAGGGATTTTTGGTGAGGGAAACCGCTTTCAGTCTGGCTTCCTCAAGATGTAATGAGGTTAGTCAGAGTTCTCCCTCTATCCTCCAATACTGTGTTGACTTTATAATATATCTCTCGAGTCCTTCACATACTTATATCCCAAATTAATGAGAGATTTAAGTCAATTTACTAGAGCCAAAATAAACAGAAATTTGTGTCCAAACAAATTTGAGGCTCTTTAGTACGTCCTTCCAAATATGCCCCACGCCAGAATGGATCCCCATCCAATAGCCTATCTCATCATGCATGAGTTTAAGTAAAAAATGACGTTTGCTCTTTGAAATCATGCACATCATTTTTTTTCTTTATGAATATAATTTAACAAGATGAATTATAAATATTTTTCAATGTAATAAATACAAATTTCATTTTCAATTACCAAAAATCATCTGTACAATTTTTTTGATATTGTTTGATCTCGAATGGTTTTTCAACTACTTTGAAATGCATCTTCTAATTGAACTAGATTAGATCTTAGAATTTAAAATTCATTGATTAGTTAAACCTTTCTTGAGTACTCTTTATAACTTATATGCATTTATGCAATAAATCTTACTTCATGAAATATGAAAATGTATTAGAATTAAAAAATGTGAGGTTTACTTAAAAAAACACTCTTGAAGAACACGTTCTTTATAAAGTTAAAAAATAATCATTTGAGAATGACCTTTTCACCTTGTTGAATTTTTCTAGATGATAGCAAACTAAAAACATTATAATATATAATTGTAGCAATACAACAATGATTGTAAATTTTTTCGGAAATTTTTGTAGAATGATTGTAATGTTACTTAGTAAAACATATGCATCTACATTCAAAGCTAAGAAAAACGTTTGCTTTGCTTGCTAATTCAAGCCAAAAACTTTTTTACAACTTTAACTCTGTATGATGATTTATGCATGTGATACATTCTAACAAAGTTAAATTATTTTAGGCAAATTTTTTTATATCTCAATAGAATAGGAAAAATGAAATAGATACATGAAGATAAAACGAGTTTAGAATACATCCCAAAGATCATGTTTGTAGAAATTAATAGCTCTAAACATGCTCTTAGTAGTTTCATTTTGTTCGTTAATAGGAGCATTAATATCTTCAAGGGTCTACAAATGAAAGTTGTCAAAAATAAATCCCATTAGTCAAATAAGATATTCCGAATCATTTATTTTGATATAGCACAAAGAATGATTGAATCAATTAGAGAATTAAGTGCATTCATAAAATTTCAGAAAGATTTTAGAGTAGGAAGTGTGTTAGGTGGTAATATTAAATTTAGGGAGCGGCCAGTTATACCTTGATTTTGGCTAATTATTCCTCACCTGCGTGTTTGGTTGTGTGCTGTGTGAATCCAGCTCGGTTTAGCGATCCCCCTTAATCTGGCGTGGCTGCCTGAAAAGATAACGGTGGCGACGAGAAGTTTCAAGATTGAAGATATGTTTGATAGGTTTTCTTTTTAGAGTTTGAGGATTAGAGATATGTGTTTTTTTAGAATTCCAAGATTGCACACTACCTAATAGATCTTCTCAGTTGAATAATCTATTTTGTTTTTGTGTCATTTAACTTTATCTCTTCTTAGTGACCGTCTTTGTTCAATTTGTGTTCGAATGAATCTAACATAACATGATCTATGAAAGTTTATTTCTTCCTATTCATGACATGACCAACAGATAACACCTTTTGCTACATCTCCATCGAACAAATCTTCAGGTTGCGCCTTTTGAAATAATCTTACTCCAATTTTTTAATCCACATCAACCCCATCAATAAGTCGTATTTTCTTCTTGATGAGTATTTTTTTCTTGATACTTCTAGGTGAGAATAGACAAGAACAAAATGTACATCTCTACATGACTAGTTAGTCTATGTAACCATGTCACATTTATTGTGTCAAAATGTTTGATGACTCGTAGTGAATAAAGTGATAGTGTATTGAGCGTAAATAGAATCGTAGCTTCACGGATGAAAGATTATTCTGGTTGTCCAACCGCACACTTTTATTTCCTTTCGACTTGGAAAAAACTGTTTCTTCTTTGTTTTCGTTGTCCTTCTCTTCCTCTTCGGCTTTTTTCCTTCTTTCTTTGCAGCTTTCTTGTCATGCTCTTCCTTTTCATCACATAGTTTTGCTTCCGCGACAGTCTTGGTTTACTCTTCATGATCAACAGGTTTCCATGGATGATGAATGCAAGTCCGTCCAAACTTACTTTCCATCAAAAAGTTACATATCATTGTTTCCTTTTCCATAGACTCAGTCGACAATCCACAACTCTTTCATCTTTTTCCATGACTCATGATTAAATACTAAAGCTTCAAAGCACTTAAATTTGAGGTTCTTAGACAATCCAAGAGAAAGCTCAAACTCTACGCTCAGAAGCACTTTGCATCCGTTTGTTTTCCGATCTATTCGCTAAAACGTCTCAGTAGATCTCAAGAAATCATGTACAATATTGTTGCATTCGAGTTAGAAGACAATAAGGCAACCATGTGACTAAAAAGTGTTGAAATTTATTTTGTGTATCAAGCCAGGGAAAATAGTTTGATCCCCAGTTACTCCGATTGCACGGTTGTTTGAAATTTTAAACGCCGTGAGTTCAGATTGATGTTATGCATCAGTCTAGTGAACACTTGACGCTTTATTTGCCAATGTCACATCTCTCCATATTGATACTCTGCA
This sequence comes from Marchantia polymorpha subsp. ruderalis, assembly GCA_037833965.1. Taxonomy (NCBI): domain Eukaryota; kingdom Viridiplantae; phylum Streptophyta; class Marchantiopsida; order Marchantiales; family Marchantiaceae; genus Marchantia; species Marchantia polymorpha. The sequence goes on from AP031351.1 coordinate 1,730,396, forward strand.
AGTTTTGAGTTTTCACGAAACAAGTGAAGAGGAAATTATTCGGTGGTAATGTGCTCACATGCGCAGCGTTGTTTAGACATGTACTATGTCAAACTGATCCGTGCAAGTTGCTCATCACCGTCTCCATACAAAATATGTGCAAGCATTCTTTCATCCAAGCATTTGTATCACAATGTGTCTTAACACATCTTTTGATTGGTATTAAGATTGATACAATTTTAGATCTTTAATACTTATTTCATTGATGTTGAAATTCAACACTAGCCTTGTGAGATGAACTTTAACGCCCCAACGCCTTGGCGTGCATCGCACAATTTGTATTTTCTTAGTATAGTCTGCTCTCTCTATAATTCTCTCTTTCGTGACTATAGTGATTTTATCTACTATTCAATATTTATTTATTCTTTACTATTTATTCTATTAATCTGCACTTATTTATTCTTTCAAATATACAGGCTGACATTGTTTGTACTCTAATCTATATGTGTATGTGAATATTGATTTTTCCTCTAAGTGAATTTAGTGCCTTAGTGCTAAATTAATTCTACTATTCTGTGTTTAATTTAATCTCTTGATGATCTAGTATGTGCAACTTCTATTGAGATGATAATGGTTTCATTTCCACTTGTTCAACTTCATGTTCCGGAACTGGAAGCTGAAAGTATAATAAGAATGGATTCAAAACCAAACTCGAAATAAAAAATGGAGATACCACGTGGATGAAAGAAAGCGGACAAGGTGATAAATCCAAGATGGCATTTTTTTTATCGCTAGTTTGAGAAGTGTAGTGGAAACCGTTATGGTTCAAAGTGTATTCATCGTGGAAAGATGCTTGATGGTAAAACTAACAAATTGGATTATCATATACTTTATCATTGTACGTTGGATTCTGTAAGTAGAGATGAATATTCGCATTGTATAGTGATTTTTTAAAAATATACGCATTTCATCATAATTTTCAATTACATCGCAACTAGATTTTGAATCCGAGCAAATGACTTCTTTTGGACATCACTTGCAACGTTTGCCTAAATTCTTTAGTCCTTTTATGGATGTAGATGTGCAAGAGAGTTATCATTTGCAATTTGTACACTTTCTAATTACCTTCAACAATGCTTTCAATGTATGGCGCAACAAAGAATTTGAGATCTTCATTCGTAGTATCACTTCTAATTACAATCTTCCTTCTAGAAGGGTGGTCTTGGACGACTATTACAAAAATGATAAAGGGAGTATCTATTGAAATTGAAAAAACATTTGAAGTATGTCAGCGATGTGACGATAACTATGAACAGATGGGAGTATGTCTCCAACAATTCAATTTACACTGTGATGAATATTACTAATCTAAAACAATGGATTTTAGACATCGTACATTTTACATGACGATCAATAGTGAATGCATTGCAACAATAGCTGATAATGTAAACTAATAAACGTCTTTTTCTATTTACAGTTGTTGTTCCTTTTGTATATGATAGCCCAACTACCATGATTAGATTGAAAAATAATTTGGCAACCTCAAATTTGAATATTATTTCCTTGCGTTGTGCATTTCATTTACTCAATCTGTTCACAAAGTATGGATCATCTCATGATACTATGAAATAGGTTTTAAAAAAATTTGCAAGTTGATGATTGTTTTCACAAGTTCACAGTATTGAACAATACATCTCAAGATCCCAGATGAAATAAAAATAACATTAGTAACTTTCTGTCAAAACACATTGGTATTTAGCTCTACTTGTATGTCGCTCCCCTACGGTAAGAGAAGAACTTCGGGCCTCCGCGCCTACCTTTGATTTAACGCGCCATCTGAACTCTCAGATGGTTTTTAATTCTTTTAAAAAACAAAAAACACAAAAACATATTTGATAATCATTATTATCAAATAATTATTATTGTCTAGATGTTACATTCTACCACAAAAAATTTCAACGTTGCGTAAATAAATCAAAGCTAGCAAACAAAACTCTCATCAACAAGTACATATTCAAATTAATGAAGAATGATTATCATTTTACAATTATTAAATAAATTTGTAAACTTATGAAACCCATAGCTGATAGCTTAGCTACTCTTGAGTAAAGTTCAATTACATTATATCATATTTTTGTCCAACTCATCAAACTGTACACAATTATGAAAGACAGCAACGTTACATAAAACTGCATCAATTTAAAAGTTAATATGATCAAGATTATTCAAAATAAAATTTATGTTTTGATTTTATTTTTTAACAAAAGTATTTTCTATTGCTACTCATAATACGACAATGGAGGTATTAATTTCAAAAATTTCCAACCTTATATAGTTGAAACACATAAAGATGCTTGTCATAACTAGATCAAGTCTTGATCTACACATGTCATTGTCAACCATCATGAAATCTACACTTGTCATAATTAGATCAAGTCTTAAAGTACACATGACATTGTCAACCATATGCGAAAGAGACTTTCAATTCGCAAGACTTGACCGGCCGGGAATGCGAATTGAGCTCCCCATAAGTACTGGGGATCGGCACTAATTACTCCTAAATTCGTCACAAATAGCTCGACCCTAAACCCTTGCGTCTTCCCAAGAGAGGTTTGAGGGGCTTGCGGGCTGACTAAAGGCTTCTGATAATTGTGCAGAATATCACTGCAGACCACCGAAGTAGGTCACAGTCATAATGAAGGTAGACATCGTAAGGAATGCCTCGGTTGCCCAACCGACATTTTTCGAAAACTGTCAAATAACCTTGCTTGGCCTTATAAGTAGTGAAGGCTTCGGGGGCACCAGCGAGACTTATGGAGAAACCATGAATTTACTGTTTGCTTGGCTTTATGAGAAATAATGAAAGTTCCTTTTAGTGCCCCATGGCCTGAATAGCGTCGTGGAGCATTCTTTGCTTACTCTGCTTGGCATGTCTCGAGACTCCTATACTGTAGGTATCCCACAAAGGACAACTGCCCTACCTCCTGTCACATTATCGCTTGCATTTGTACCTTCGGTGAGAAAACAAGTGACCAGGTTCAGCAGTGTTACCAGATAATTGTCAGAACTTTCTGCCATCGTAATAGCAACTACGGTAGGAACTTTCAGAGACGATGCAGAGGCATTTGTGAGATGAGGAGACTACAAAAGCAAAATGGGCGAAATCCTGCGGTAAATGTGAACATACACAAAACGCAAACCCTCATTGTGTTTCACAAGGGAACTTACTGAAAATCGGTGAAGCTGAAAATAAACTGATCAATTACGGACCCAAGGAAGAGCTATGGGGCTACATAAACCAGAAAATCTCCCAACTGCCATGTACTTAACGTCCGCTCCAGCCCGAATTTTTTTCTTGGGACGAGCACTTTCATGTTTGAGACTAATCAAGATGGTGCTCCAAATTCAACACACAATTTCCGAGTCGAAACATAAGGATGATTCGTTACAACTACGGAAGCATCTCGTTTCTAGCTTGATTGACTGGCATAAACGGCAACTCTCGGACTCGAAGATGAGAACTGGCGCAGTCTGTGAGAACATGTATTCCGGGAGATGATCTGGCAATTACGAATTTGAAATGAAAAGAACAAGATGCTCTTGGACTTCTAAGCTACGATTGGCTATGTCTCGTCCTAAATCATTCCCTTCTATCGGCTCAAATCACATTACGATGAAAAACCCTCCTCATCTTGCCAGGAAACTTTTCCTTTGCCCGTATATTTACGTAACGGAGAATCACTTTCATATTCTACTGGACTTTCAATTCTAATTGGAGAGGCTCTGAATGAACCATTTTCCAGTGACCTAAATTTTGCTAGCTTGACTTCGACCTCATGAAAGTGACCACTTAAGAACTTAGCTCGAGTATTAGGTGACATGCCTGTAGCTGGAGCCTCTGAGTCCTGCACAAAGTAGTGAAGCGATTAAACTCTTTCTCTCCTCGGCTAATCGGGCGAAAACCCGACTTAGGGCTTTAAGATGCTGTAGAGTCCAGAAAAGATGAAATCCGAGCCAATGAGCACAAGCACATACGACTGACTTCACGAACACAGCTGGTGAAAAACATAGAAGACAGTTGTAAAATATTTATGAACACCACACTCGGATCATGACAAACGTAGCAATTTGGTCAGATATGCACGAAGCTCTAAGCAATTGAAACTCTCGATGTGTTCTTAAATGGCCCTACGCAACCTTCTTCACGTTCTACAATGACGGCCTCCTAACACATAGCCAGAGTGTGATGATGATAAAATCTGGAGGTATAAGCCTCTTGGCGGATATCTTCAAATTTACTTTCTTTGGAAACCCCAACAAGAATTCGAGACTGCAAATCATTCCTTGTGTATGAATGAGTGAAACCTCTTTGGTGAGCCAAGGGGCATCATTAAAGCTAAACCAGCTTGCAGTTTCCCGCCTTTTGTCTCTTCATACCTTGAGGATAAATATCTTTCAATCTAATCCAATTCGCAAAGTCTCGCCATCCTGTCTATCGTTGATGCATAGTAGAAGGGAATCACGAATAAACTCAGCCCTTTGTTCTATAATAAGGTGAACACAAAACGGCAACACAACAGCTGTTGTCCTCAAGCATCTGTAATCTCAACACCTAACCTTGATCACAGCAGTGGATAATAAGGCCAGCCTGGTTGACACTAGGCAGAAAATTCGATTAGGCAAACAATTCGCTCAAAACTCGAATTGTGAACTCCTATGGTTCAACAATCCAGCTACAGATGAAAAGATTACTGGTCCAGTCAGGCCTTCTACTCTAAATATGAAAGAGCTAGGAGAACAATAGTGCTTCTAGTTACTAACATGGAATGGTCTTTATGCAAAGGAAGAGTAATAATAATCCGACACAGTATCGGGTGGTCGACAAGCATTGCAAAATTGAGCATTCGCTTTGAGAGCTGTGAAAAAAGGAAAGAGGAATGCTGCGATAACACAGACTCGTTGGGCACTAAACATTTGCTAATCGACACCGAAGTCTGTGGCCTTATTTACACTGTTTTGAAAGAGCTCAAGGACAGCACAAAGGGGTTCTTTCATATAGGCATTTTTTGCATCACATCGTCTTCTGCAAAACGTTCTCAAGACACAGGAAGATGCATTAGAGGGCAGTCTTAGTTTGTCGTTTAATTAAATGCGGGTTACAAGGCAATATCTCGAGCACTCAGATGTCCCTCAACGATGCTGTAGCTCGGCTTGGTCGCAAGTGCCCCTTTCTTGTTTACCCCATTAGTTGCTCATATTGATGGGCCACGAATTTTTTTTCCCCGTCCATAACTGTATGCATGCTTCCTAATTCACATGCAGCCACACCTCACGTTGAACTTCTGTTTTGGAATATGCACATCCTTAAGCTCTGTCCATCCTGGTGTTGACCAACATACTGAGAAACACAGAATGCAACCAAACCACTACTTCCATCGAGTTCTGGAGTTCCTCACCATTCTCGTATCCTGTTCCTCCTCACTGTCATCTGATACATCGTCGGAGTCTGCATTGGCAGCAATTCCAATACGCCCATCTTGATCCGGATTTCTCTTGAAAGATCTCAACTTTCGACGCAAAAACCTGTTCCAGACAAACCTGTATGTTATAGAATATGTAACTGTGTGTTTGATTCTGGAGTCCGATCACATGTAACAACGTCCAAAAGCAAAGCGAGCACACAAGTCGTCTGTTGTATCTTGTAGTCCTAACGATGCCCCAGAAGTTTGATTTGCACATGGTCTAACATCCGTATCTTCCGCATCTTCAGGTGGTGTAGTGGACAGTGACGGTAATCCGGAAACTTTCAGAAGGAACGTCTGAGCCACACCTCACTTCAGCGTCCAACCGAAGCCTCTTCTTTCTGGAGTTTTCGATTTCTTCCTCTAGCTTGTGGGTCTCCTGCAAAGATGAGATATTAGCGTCAACAGAAAGGTGGAGTATGGGTGCGGTAAGCATCTTTTTGGTACACATGTTCCGTGGAAGTTGAGAAATGACCACCACAAAAAACGAAACAATCTCTTGCAGTTGAATCATAGTTGATTCACCTTTTCAACCTGAACGTACTGCTCTTCCAACGCCACAAGTTCTAAAGCATGGACATTCGATTTGTTTGAGGCCATCTGTAATAGCCACGCACTCTACGAAATATACTTCAGCTCATGTCACATAAGATTCAGATTTTTCGCTTGAAAAGAAAATTGTTGAAAAATACCTGTTCCAAGACCACAGAGTTATTAATCAGTCGAGTATTGGTTAGATACAAGTAGTGCACATCTTCGTCTAGGCCTGCTCGCATAGGTTGCGAACTCTCGCTTGCTGTAAATCCTGATTTTGTAAGTGCGTTGAGAAGTAAGCAAGAGAAAGACTCTGAGTCGTTTGTAAAACTCACAAATTTCTTGGCAGAATGTACACTGCCCACTGAAGCAAGAGAATCCGTAGCTTCACAGCGTTGCTCCAGCCTTGTGCCGTGACCAACAGAGGCACTGCGAACGGCAGAGGAAACCACGCAAACAGAAACACCCCAGCAGGGTGGCGCTTCCTGCCGAGAGATTGTTCACCGCTGCAAGTCTATGTTTGATGTGCTTTCTCCCGTCGTGATTGAGAAATGAAGGACGGTCGACACATTTACTGATAGCCGTCCAACAACACCACGACTCACAAAAACTTTGTAATCGAGATGCACAAGAGCCATCGAGAAACGAAGTGAAGCACCGAATATTTCAAATGCGCCTCGTCAACCGAGCAACACCCACATGCCGAAGAAGGCCGACGTCGACACAATCTTCGGCTAACCCTGGCAAGAGACGAGACTCCAGTCCCTCGATAATTCCGGAGGCGGACGGGTGGATACGATCGCGTGGACCGATTGGAGAAGAGACGAACGCGCCTGAAGCGAGCGACGGCAACTCGGTCGAGACAGTAACAGGGTTCGGCAAAACTCACCCCAAACACGGACGACAACTCGTCGTGAAGACCCATTGCCTTGTTCTGTCAGAACAAGACGACTTCCTGTGGCGGAAGGGCTGTCGTGGCATGTGTGCACATGCGATGCGATAAGAGCACCATGGGATCCAATTCGTCTTTCAAAGTGGCCAGCTCTTGGTCTGGTTTTGGTTACCGTTCATTATCGCGAGCGTCCTTTCATTGGCCACAAGCCCCGAACTTCAGTCGCTTAAAATAATTTCTTCCCTCTTCACCGATCTGAATGTCGATATTTCCGAATGCCCGAGCACTACATCCGAGAATTTGATTAGTTCTCTGACGGTCGAGTTTCATCATCGACCACATTGCCGTCCCTCTCTATTATTCAACTCCCTTTTATTCCGGAATCTGTTGTGTGGCGGGAGAGGTCTCCGTTCCCGTACTGTACACTTAGAAGGTTCCTGACAATAATTCCTAGAGTGGAACACTCTCGCTGCGACGAAGACTTGTTTGATACTCCCAAACTTTGGCCAGAATTCACAAATACAAATTCCCACACTCAGAATCCCGTCCGATATTCCTTCCGCATTCTTCAAGTTCGGCATCCGCACGGGCCAGGTCTTCTGGTTTATCCAATTTAACCGCTAATCGGAAGATAGAGGTCATTGTCGACAACATCCCCATTCAGAAGCTTATTATCCCTGCTGTGAAAAATCGCTGTTTGCTTCCGCAGACCGCGCATGACGATGTAGACCACAATAATAATTAAAGGCTTGAGGTATAATATAGTACGGATTTGAAGAACTTCACGAGTCGTGACAAGACGAGGATCACAGAAGGAGCTCATATCAAATGAGAACATGTGAATCTCATACGAAGAACCTCGTAGTTCCATCTGTTTTCAAATTCACTGATCTTCATTTTATATTGGGGACGAATATAGTCAATTTGGTGAGTGAGGAACTCGGAGAAGATTACAGAACACAATTTCTCTTCACCTATTCGACGATTTTGACAAGCCATATACAAAAATGGTAAGAGATGCTAGATGTCCTCCATGTATAGTTAACACACATTTCGCAGAGGCTGTAGATAGGAACGATGCGACGATATTGAATTATTTCCCAACCAAACTTAAACATGTCTGGACTCTCAGTGTAACAAGCTCTCCCTACAGGGTGTTCTGAACCTCTCGACCTTCGAACAGTCGTGGAGAAAGGTCGACTTTTCACTTTAAACCTGGACTTGAAACACTACTCAGGGGGAACCAGGACGGAACTTGCACCATGGTTTTAAATAAAGAAGAGATATACCGCAAAAGGGCCGAGAAGGCCTGCACATACACCTTCCAAAGATGTCACGATTCTCAGTCTTCTTCACAAGACTGATTAGACTCATATCCGTTTCGTATGGTAGTGAGAAATATTTCACCTTCTAAAATATTTTATGGCAAAACCCTCACCTACCATCAAGCATCTGCCTCTCCCATGGATCCTTAGCTTGCATATCAGGGAATGAGAGAGACCCGTCTGTGAACACAAATTGGAGAAATACTTCAGTCAATCCGATTGAGTAATGGCAGCAGTTCACAACTGAAAAGTAATGGGTTTCTCCGTTCAAATGTGTGGTATCTACAAAAATCGCAGAATTTGTAAACACATGACTGCATCAACCCTTCAGTATGTGAGAAAATCAATACCTGATAACAAAGTGTTCAAGTGACTGAATATGTGAATATGCATTCGGCAGGACTCCTCTGAGATTTGGAAAATGGGTTGCAATTGTACAGTAAAATAATTCTACAGCCGTGTTGTAGGACGTGAAAGTCCCATTCCGGTGCCACTTCCTACGTGTTTAAATGTAGTAGCTTCAAGATCATCCCCGTGGCCCGAGAAACCTGTGCCTCCCTTCTCCAATGTTACCAGATGCCTGCTCTTACAACTCCGGCTACACACCAGACATACCTTGTCCTTGGATATGAACTGGTCACAACACTTTTTGCAAAAAACATGACCACAGCTGCTTATCACGACCAGTGTAGATGTATTGGTGAATGTTACGGAGCAAGATGGGCAAAGAAATCTATCCCCATCCAGGTCAAGCTCTTTCTTCTCTCTGTGAGGAACGTCAGAGAAATGGACAGAAAAGAGATCCTTGAGTTTTAGCTTCTCTTTTCCTTCGGGGCAACACGTGTCGGTGGAAGGCGCCTGAACCCTCTCTTGTGCTTCAGGAGTAGCTGACGGCAACCAAAATGCCTTCATCGTGCGGAGAGCCTCCTCTTCATACGAAGTCACTTTTACACTGTTAGCACCATGAAACCCGCTCCCGGATCGATCGGAGGCATTGCTTCGATCATCCACGTTGGGTACAGCACTATTATTTTGCCTGTCAAAAGTATCCAACTCTGCTTCCCTGAGCAAGTTCTTCTTCTCTAGTTCGTCCTCTTTGTCTTGCTTCTGTTGTGCCATGTAGACGGCCAGTTTCCTACAAAAGAACGGTACGTTCGTTAAGCGATAATCTATCTTCTATGGCACATTCGCGTCTGAGGACGCGCATGCGCCAACAGGGTTTACTGATGTTCAGAAAGTATGAATGAAATTCTCTAAACAGCACATAAAGTCCAACTTTCAAAGATCTCCTCGCCACAGTCACGGCAGTCGAAAAACGAACCAGCAGTTTCCATGTTTCTACAAAGATTCGACAAAATAATACATAGAAGGAGTTCGACAAAATAATACATAGATGCCAAACAGACTTCGAAAAAATAATTGTTGCTTCAAAACCCTCACTTCAAACGACTTATTAAATTTATTTGTGGTCACTACTTAAAACTACTGAAAACCTGCGGAACAGGCTACAATTAAAAGTAGTACACGAAAACTAGACTGCAGACAACCGCGGCCATTTGAAATTCCACCTCGTGATGATCAAACTTTTCGATATTCGACCTTTCTTCTCGACCAAACAAATTAAAACATCGTCAAAACCGAAGGTTGGAAAAAAAATATAAGACAGAAAACCCACGGGCATGAACAGGGGAGCAAGCCATACCTCTTGATATCTTTCTTCTGTGCAAGAAGACACTCGAAGATGCATTCTTTGCAAAATAGGTGACCTTTATTACAGCACAGAGGATCGATCAGAGGCTTGAGGCAAATACAGCAGGCGTCGAAAGGCTTGATGGAATCCCTGCCGAGGCGTTCCTTTTGAGTGCCATATCCAAGTTTCCTCCTCTCATCGTAGGTGAAAAAAGCGAGATCATTGTTATTCTTGGAGTGACGCTGCGGCATGCTGGCACCCTAACGACGATTCTATCCGCTCACCGTCGTTGATAGCACTGCAGCTCCTTCCTTCACGATCTGCGAACCTCTGCCAGAATTCTTCGTGCCCGTTGTCCTTCCTCGCTCCCTCCCGTTACGTACAGAGTTCTCGGATTCCCTCTTCGGCTCTCAAAGAAAGGGTTCGAGCAAGTCCTACGGTCGCGCGCTGCAACGTCTACGCTCGTTTCTACAACCGCGCCAGCCCGAAGGTCAGCACACACAGTTTAGCGCCTGTTACGTGGAATTCCCGCCGGAAGGTATCGGAGTACCATGGATCCGATTCGGGATTGAAGCTGCATGTATCCATAAAGTAAAACTTAAATGTTACAAACATTTACATGCTGCTTTCAGATATAGAACTGATGTAGAGACAGAAATAGCTGATGCTTTAAGCAATAATGATTAGATTGCTCGGTGAAAAACCCCATATTATACTATCTATTGGATTGGAACAATCTCAAGTGATTATTCCAATAAAAAACTACGACAATGTGCTCTAGTAACAGTAAAGAATATAACAGTATTCAAGGAAGTAAATCTCGCATTAAGTTGTGTAGGTTCAATCTATAGTAAAAACGATCATGCTTATTTCAGTAAAGAATAACATGGATACGAGAAACTATAAAAACCATTATTTGTTTCTCGGTTAGTTGTTCATAGCCGATTTCACCTAGATTCATGAGTTACATTAGATGTAATATCAGATATTTCTAATCGTGATCTACATGTTGTGTTCTAAACTTCTTCCTTGCATCTTCTTGTTGTTTTATTGTGTAGAAGCTCCAACACATATCATATGAGTCAACCTAATCACTAATATTATGATAATCTATTCTGAAATACATCTCGCTTTATATACACGGATTGGAATTCTTTAAGTTACTCTTAACATTGTCTTTCAATTTATTGGCTTTAGTACTTGGAATTAATTTAATTTCTTAATCTTATCAACTCTCCCTAAATATGATAAAGATAATGTGAATAGTCAAGCTTCACAACACTATGTGACTTTAGTCTACAATATGAAACTATATTGCTTTAGGAAGAAGATGTGTTGTAGTATTAGGTTTGTAATATACACACAAATACAAGTAGTTGGTGACATTAGTCCAATGATACTTTCATTATAGCGTTTGCCATATGACATATAAGAATTGTTAAGGCCAATAACATATATAATAAATGCATGTAGTTTTTTTCTTTGTTCATTTAATGGAGCAATCTTTTTGTTTCATTCAATGAGCAATACTTTTGTTCACCCAATACTAAATGTGAATGCATATGTTCATTTTTTATATGAATTGTTTTTTTTTGTAATGATTTTTTTTGAAAGATTATGACATCATCACAACATTGTTGATTACATTAACAATCTGTTTGTTGAGATCATTAAGTATTATTTGTAAGCCTGTTAAAAGAAAAAGAAGGTAGAGTTTCATCAAACTTTTGTAGATTCAATGTAATGAAGAAACTTTTAAAATTTATTATATTTCTTTAGTATCAAATTGATAAATCATTTGTTGTAGTAGATGTGAATACTTTTTTCTACTTGTACTTTTGAATGAAGACTTTGTGATTTTAACCAAAAAATATTTTGTTGCACAAATAACTATTTTGTGCAACAAGTAACTATTGATGTATTCTTTTTCATTTCTAACGTCATACATGCAATACATATAGGCTTTGACTGTGTGTCGTAGCTAACTAGTAGGGATCTAGCGGAAAATTTACTAATCTTGATTGTTGGTATGATGGAAGTTTCACATAAAAAACTCTTAGATGTTTGAGCTTAGAATGAGGCATGATCAGACATGATAGTATTAAACAATCATATACCAAGAAATCAATATAGCTCACAGGATAGAGTACACAATAAGACATTACCTGGATTATCTAAAGTAGGCATGATTTAAATTAATGTGAGTGGAATTTTGGAACTTAAATTAATGTGGATTTGGCTTGTAATGAGATGAGTCATCTAGTCAAACCTTTCAGAAGTGTAACAAATGTCGCTATAATGTATAGAATTCAAAGTCATTATCTTTCAACTCATATATACAACAATTCTCACCGATATTATTCATCGAGTCTCATTAATTTCTTTTTGAAATAAAGTTAAATCATGTTCTTGCAATTCTTGCTCTGTTTACTTCAACAAACTGAAATGAGACAAATTTTTTATCTGAGTTTTTCATCATCCACTTCACATTTAATCTTGGTTCAATCACTTTACATTTCAACAACTAGTTTATTCCTGTCACTTCACTCCCTCCAAGGTCTAAAGTTTGTCGTTCAGCTTTTGATTTCTAACACTTTTTCAATTCATATTTCTTGTTTTAAATACGGCTTGATGGAAAAGAATATTTTCTACTCCATATCCATCAAAATCAAAAGATGTTGATATTTGAAATTCTTTTGTTAACAATTAGTCTAGATTATTAACAAACACACTTGTGATTATTTATAGAGACATTCAGTTATTTAACATAGAAGTCAAAGCTTGTGAACATTTGAAACACAATCATATTTTTGCACTTGATGACTCAATTTTGATGTGAATTGTACGCGCAAGTTAAAGCATGATGGATATTTGATTGTAAGCCAAAAGCATGATAAATCTTGGGAAGATAATTTTCTCTTTATCCGTCGGCAATGTCGCGATCTTGTGATTGTAATTATTCCTCTTCACTATTTTGATATCTTGAAATTGTTACAACATTTTGTATTTTGATTTCAGAACATAAATCCAAATATACTCGATAAAATTATCTTTAAAAACTAATATGTATTGTAATCCTGTTATCAATTCAAAATGACAATCTCGAATGAATCCAAATGCAATTACTATAATGAACGGCTTGTTTAGTATGAGAGTGTTTGGAACATTGTTTAAGTTTTACTTTACTTTTAAACAAATGGTACATAGAAATCTAATGTGACGGATCCAAGATATTTTAACAATCAATTTCTTAGATATCATTAAATGAAATTTAAGGTAGTTGACATGATACATAAGATATGCAAGAGCTTGTTGGGAGAGAATGAAAAAGTTTGAAAATTTGGCTTAAGCACTTGTAGCCATCTTTAGTTAGTTAGAACCAGAATAGAGATTACTCAAAATGTTTATATGATTATTTTAGCATGCACTAATCATAGTTGTCACGTCAACGATTTGCGTGCTTGATAAATAAAGAGTAAGTGTGTTAATTTACATAGTCACATGAACAATTTCTGTTCTTGTTAGATGAGTATTGAATGTATTAATTAGTGTGTTAGTTAGAAGCGCCTTGTCAAAAATCCGTTTGCTTGTAAAGATCATCCACCACATCATCTATACTTGCCACGCTTGCAATAGTACATTCTATACGACTCCCAACAGAGCCTAATAATGGGCTATGCTCGGTTAAGATTATCCGTCATGCCATCCATTCATTGACAGCCCTTGTGATGAGAATCATGGTCTAATCTTTCCATGCTGCCTAGACCAAACTTTATCTTTGTTGATGGATCTTGAATGAAATTTGAGCTAAGGATACCATTTTTGTCACTTTCTAAAGTATCATAGTTGCAATAGTACATTGTATACGACTTCCAACCGAGCTTAACAAGATGTTATGCTCTATTAGGATTATCCGCCACTTCATCCATCCACTGGCAGTCCTTGTGATGAGAATCATGAAATCTATTACTCTCTACTTATCAAGCACGCAAATCGCTGACATGACAACTATGACTAGTGCATGCTAAAGTAATCATATTAACATTTTGAGTAAACTCTACTTTAGTTCTAACTAACTAAAGATGGTTACAAGGGCTTAACCCAAATTTTTGAACTTGTTTATTTTCTCACAAGCTTGAATGAAAATTGAACTAAGGATACCATTCTTGTCCATTTCTGAAGTACCATACTAGCAATAGTACATTGTATCCGACTTCTAACCGAGCCTAACAATGGATTATACTCAGTTAAGATTATCCGCCACGCCATCCATCCACTGGCAGTCCTTATGATGCGAATCATGATCTAATCTATCCATGTTGCCTGGACCCAACTTTATCTTTGTTGATGGATCTTAAATGAAATTTGAGCTAAATATATTATTCTTGCCACTTTCTCAATTACCATACTTGCAATAGTGTATTGTTTATGACTCCAAACCAAACCTAACCCATGCGTTGTTGTATGAACAACATGTCACAAACAATATCTTGGCATCACTATAACAAGATGACTCTCTCGAAATGAAATCCTCAAGCCTCGAGCTTTTGACATAAGCCATCCGATTGGATCAATTCAAATAAATTGAGTTGAAAGTGTCATCTCACGGTGGGTTCCGCACAATTACATGCCACATCTGTTAAAAGCAAGGAAACCAAATTGCAAGCAACAATGAGCACTTAAATGACAAGAAAAGTAGATTCTGGCACGAGCTACTCATAGCTCTTTTCTCTGACACAAATACGCAAAAGCAATTAGGAGTGGGATGGATGATGAGGATAAGATTTTATCTCCTTATACTTATTAGAAAAAGCTATATAAGGAATAGTATAATCATTGTTGGTATCTCTCATCTTCAAAATTTATGTTTACATCTTCGAGTAAACTTATCTTTAAATCTCAATGTTACGATTCTTTTACGTTTCAAATTTTTGTGAAATGGAGAAGTCGTGTTGGAAAAGACGTTGCAATGATGACTAGTGAAAGACCTCCCAACAAGGATAGCTTGTATAGGTTTTTATGTGAATACCGTTCTCCGTGAAGAATCAACCATATTATACATTGTAGATTTTTTCTATCACAAACGTAACAATTCTTTGAGTTAAAATTTTTTTATGATTTAAGCTAATAAGCCGTACAACAAAGAACAGATTACGCTTCGCACAAGCATATAGAAAACATCTAGTATCTTTTATGATTTATTGTAAGAAGCTCTTTTGCATATATAAAAATGACTTGATTTACTACAATTCTAACTGAAATATAGTTAACTTTATTTTCAAAATTAGATGAAGAAAATTGTTTCAAGTTAAGTGTGAGTAGATATTGCTATAAAAAACAAGTACCGCTTATCTTCTACTTGATTTAGAAATACAAAATATATATTATTCACAATATCTATTACACTATAGTCTATAAAAGAAATTGGATCATCGACAATGATCCAACTTCTCTTGTAGATGATAGTGTAACATCACAACATTAGTTTTTTACAAAAACAACCTTGAGACAGTAATCATTCAAAATAACATTTCATGTTGTTTCTTTGAATAGACTTAACTTTTAAAAATGTTGTAGTTAATTTTAAGCAATTTAATTTTTTCTTTTTAATTTTTTTTTAGTGCTGAAGACAATCATACAACTAATGTATTGCATCAACTCACTCATTGTAATTGTACAACTTTGAAATCAAAATAACAAAGTGTAAAGATATGTTTCCATTGTTATATAAAATTTCTTGAAATTGCCAAGCAAAATTACAAAAGTTAACATATTTTTAAGTAGATTGATCTTACATCTAATTGTAAGAATCTTGGTTGATTAATTGTCTCTTGTTGGAGTTATGATAGTTGCAATTATTGATGAATTGTTGATATGAGACGTATTTATTTACATAAATATGAAATTGTTCAATGTTTTGGTTGTGGCGATTGCGGCCGTAATGAAAATTGTCTCAACAATCCTTATGACTGAACTTGCGTTAAATGATGAGAATAAAATTAACTATACAATTTTTGTGATAAGATTTACGCTGGATGATAACAATAAAAGATTTATTAAACACATTGATTTTTTTACATCCAAGCTCATAGGTCATTTTTTCATAAACGAGGATAGTAGAAAACTGAAAAAGTGTATTAGTGTTGTGAATAATACTAGCTTTAATGAAAGAAACAACTTTCAATTAAATCGTGGTCATAGTCATCTAAATAAAATGTATACATTCTAAATCTTTGCATATATTATTGTAGTTTTACAATCGATTAGTGAGTTTTGAATGCACGCATGTGAATTTTAATAGACATAAACTCCTTGATTGAGAGTTTATGTAATTTACGACGCTAGAGTTGACAGCGATTCTCATTGGTTGACGTAAATCGTGTTTCCAAATCTATACACATAAGATCAAACATAGAAAAAATATAATTAACATGATGTTTATGCACATTCATCATAATATAGTAAATAACATCATTGTGTTGTCCATTTGTGAATGATCTTTGATTTTGCTTTGACTTAATTATATTTGTACATGCTCAATTAGTTATTCATTTGATGATCTTAAATACTAATTGTATATTTGATAGAGTAATGATTAGTTCAACTAGCTCAAAATACTTTTTATTTCGTAAGTTATCTCATATTTGCGCAATATAAAAAGTGTAGTTGTCAATATTATTTAACTTCCGTGTTGGATCTATATCCTTCGTTATCCTCGAGAAATCTATGGTTGCGATAGAAGAGAACAAAAAGTAGCTCAAAATATTGAGTTCATTTAAAAAAATCCATGATTATTAGACGGTTAGAGTGAACAAAATTTTAAATATTAAAATCATCAACTTAAAGCATTTGCAATTTTAATTGGAGTATTGAAAGAACACAATTACGCTATTGATATTGTATTGGAAAAGTTTATTTGTAATTATGCACAACTATTTATTTGTAAATATGATTTTGTTGGAAATTGTGATTCGTAATCAATAAGACTTCTTTACTTATAAATATGTTTGTACAAATAATGTACTTAAGTTATAGATTAATTTCTGACTTCTAGCAATAACTTATTGTGAATTAAAACAAGTTGATCTAGTGGATAGCTGGTTGGTTAGTATATTACTTTGGACACTTTATGTATTATGCAGCTTGCATTATGTTTACTTAATATTAGCTCTAGAAAATTATACTCCGAGAAGTTCTGATCTAATTAATTCTAACACAACTACTGAAGATTTAATGTTAGTACTCACATCATAAAATCTTCCTTCTAGAGTATGATGTGATGTATGGGCATATCTAAATTTTCTAGATGGGGACGTAAATTTTGTCAAATGGTTTTCAGCAAGCGTGTGATAAAATCATTACAATTCTCCCTTGCAAATACTTATTCATGATAATAGGGGGGAAAGATTAGGTCCGGGGTACCTTGTGGTGAGTGAGTTGAATTTTGAGTACCACGGAACACTGAACAGAGTATTTATTGCATCTGTTCGTACCAGGTAGATAAGAAGTTCGATTTGTTCGAAGTGTGAGCGTACCGGTTCGCCCCGCTTGGCACCTTAGAGAGCCAGCTTTTCCTTATCTAAGAGAGACTATGAATAAGAGCGCGGAGGCGCGGACAGGGGATAGGACTGGAGATGAAACGAGAGTGATCAGCCACCGGGAACATCGCAGGAACAAGAACTCGAGAACCATCGAACAGAAGCGAGCTCTCGTGTCGGAGGAATGGCGGCCCGGTGGGTGGTGCCATGGGTGTCATCCCGAGCAGCACCGATGGTTTTCTCCTGTGGTGCACGATCGAGTGCTCGACTGCGACAGCAGCATTTTCGAAAGCTGTTTCTCGGGGAAAGTTTTCTGGCGAGGCATGTGATGAGCTTCGGCGGCAGCGGGAGTAAGAAAGGCGACAGGTTGAAAATTGTGGCATCATCGTCCACTTCTTCGCCATCTCTCAAGTCCGCTCTGCCTCTCTCGGACCGTTTAGAGTGGATCAGTAGAAGTCATTTGTGCGGGCAACTCAGTGAAGCCAACGAAGGAGAGCGAGTTCGCCTTTGCGGATGGGTGGCATCGCAGAGGAGTCATGGAAATCTTACATTTGTCAATTTGCGTGACCACACTGGAATTGTCCAGGTACATTTCACATTGTGAGCTCAGAGGTCGATTTTGCTATCTCGTTTCCGTCGTAATTGTGCTGAGTACCAATCCGTACCAATGGAAGTTCAAATTAATTTCGGAATCAGCCGGCTGGCGCAATTAGATCAAAATTTTCTCAATCATCACTGAAGCTTCTGAAAATGAACGTTGAAATCTATACTTTGAGAAGGGACCGAATGATCGACCAACTGTGAAACAAAGATGTTCTATGTATACGTAGGATTTGCCAGAGGTGCATAGGCTCAATAATAATTATATCTACGTTTCAATTTTGAAGTGAATAATTGTGCGTGTTTACACATTCCTGTCATTTTGTGTATATTTACTTTTTACAATAGAGTGAAGAACTTTACTTACAATTTGAACGGGTGAGGACTGCACGATACCACGAGAGGAAAAAATTAGAGTATTAGCCTCCTGAGTCGGAAGTCGTGATATTTGTTTGAATTTGTCGTACGAACACTGAGTTTGCCTTGCTGCAATGACTCTCCACAGGTGGCGACAGATCCAATAAAGTTTTCAGAGGCGCATCTGGCCGCCGAAAGAGTTCGAATTGAGTATGTCGTAGTAATTGAAGGAACAATTAGGTGTCGGCCTAAAGATGTTATCAACAAGAAGATGGCCACTGGGTCGATAGAGGTATGGATGTTCAGTTCACTATAGATAAAAAGCTAGCAGGCATCTGGGTACTACAAGGGATTTTGTACGGTCGATAGTCTTCTGACGTGGAAGTGGACAACCATTACGACCAACAGTACTTTATACGTCCATAGTGACAAGCATTGAACTTGCGCCACGTCTAAGTAATACAATTAGGCCCCCTTCGTTTTGTACTCTTGAAAATTGAATATAGTTCTGCTCGCGAATAAGAAATAGACTTGTAGTAAGTTGTAGAGAAAGGATCGACAATATAATGAAGTCAAACTCTCGCACCATGAAACCTTCTTCTTCAGGTACTAGCAGAGCGTGTACAGCTGCTGAACCCCGTTCGCATGGCCCTTCCGTTTCCGATAACCACGGCTGATAATGAAAAAGTAACGACAAGTGAAGAAGTTCGCTTAAGGTGAGCTAGTTGACTTTCCTGCTGTCCGTATATAAATTTTTTGAAGGTTTTTTCACAAGTTTTCGTATCTTTCTTCAGAAGTTTCAGTTTCATTTTATGTGCTGCTTCATATGAGATCGAATTTGTGAGTCATTTGTGATCGTCGCGGACCTCTGTGTCAGAGGAGAGCTGTTAGTTCTAGCGCTACTTGCCTGCTGCGTCCGCAAGTTAGAAGATGCATAAGGAGATTTGTAGATCCTGGTGTTGATAGGTACCGACATTTGGACTTGCGACGCTCACAGATGAATCACAACTTGAGACTTCGTCACACGATTATAAAACTTATACGAAGATATCTTGAAGACTCTCTCAACTTTGTGGAGGTAACTTACGCTCGTACTTCTGTCTTGCAACGTTCATGTACCCCGTTGAACCTGCTGCACTTGCCTGAGGTTCCTTTTTGAATGCTTCCTAACCGTGCATTACACAATTAAAGTATGGAGCCTAAAAACTCCGATGATTTTTGGCCATAATCAAGTGGGCACTGGTGTAATGTTCAGATCGAAACTCCAATATTAACGAGGTCAACTCCTGAAGGTGCCCGAGATTATCTTGTGCCATCTCGAGTGCAGGTATATGTCCATTCTGACATTCTAATTTAGCTTCCTGACTTCCAAGTTCCACATGTGCTCATCAGAAGTTGTCGTCTCAGTAGGATGAGTAGCAAAATCGTTCAGAAACTTTGCAAGGCGTGTAGGCAGGATCTAATCCAATAACCTCACTAGGGTGTATGCTAGATGTCAATGACGTTCTGTTCCAGATGGGAAGGAAAACTTTATGGATACGCTTGTCCAGGTAACTAATAGAAGTTGATTCTTCATCAGCTGTTGTCCAGTGAAATAGAAATTTCAATTTACTGACTGGAAATTGTGAAGCTTACGTCGATTAAGTTAAGCCGCATGTACTCTGATTGCAGGGTGGACACTTTTATGCCCTTCCTCAAAGTCCGCAGCTTTTCAAACAGATGCTTATGGTTTCAGGGTTTGACAGATACTATCAGGTTGCAAGGTATGAATGTCATCAGATCAATAACACGAACTCTTTTGCACATATAAATATTTCCTGATAACTTGAGTATTAAGACGTGAAGAGGAAGTGAAGACTTCACTTTTGCTTGTCATTACGGAGTTATACACGCTTAGTTGAAGTTAGCTTGTGATCCGAACAAATTTGGCAGGTGTTTTCGCGATGAAGATTTGAGAGCTGATCGGCAGCCAGAATTTACACAGCTTGATATGGAGTTGGCTTTCACGCCCTTGGAGGATATGCTCCATTTGAACGAAGAGCTCATGAGACACGTAAGAGACATGGCCGATGCTTCATCACTCGTTGTGCATTCATGTATACGTTCTTCCCTACGGTATAACCCTACAATTTAGATGCAGTGTCGACTCTATACCGCATGGAATTGCGGCTCCCTAGAAATTATATTTAATACCATATCCAGATCCCACTTATGAAGTTATGATATGAGTTGTCTTTAGTGTGTATATAACTTGTCTTACTCTTGAATTGTTAAAGCACTTCTTTGGAGAATCACCCCTGATCATTTGAAAGCATATGCTCAGGTGTTTCGGGAGACAAGTGGCATTGACTTGCCCAACCCTTTTCCGAGAATTACATACGCTGACGCAATGGCTCGCTTCGGCTCTGATAAACCTGATACTCGCTTCGGCATGGAGCTCACTGAGGTAAGGCCTGAGATTTAACGTCTACCAAGGTTGGAATTGTTTTGAAATATTTTTATTCTTTATGGAATCTTTTTACTCATTCCATGGCAACGCAGATAACCGATTTACTAGCAAAATCAAGTCATCCTGCATTTGTGGAGCCTTTGAAGTCCGGTGCGGTGGTGAAAGTACTTTGTGTACCGGGCGGTTCCTCGAGGATATCTTCAACGCGATTGAAGAAAGGCGATGTCTTCCAAGAAGCTAGGAAAGCTGGACTGAAAAACTTGCCTTTTGTGAAGGTTGTTGAAGGAGGTAAAGTATACGGCGATACTAGCCTTGTTTGTCTGAGTCAAGTCACGACTGTTTTTTCAGTTTTACCTATCACCGTATTTATTTTTCGTGTGTCCTAATATATTCATCCCTTGTCTATCAGGTTCTCTGGATGATTCATCAGCTATCATCCAAAGTTTGGATGTGCTTCAGAGAAAGGACCTGGAAAAGAGACTCGGGGCACAAGCTGGGGACTTAATTTTGTTTGGTGTAGATTCAACTGATACCGTTAGTAGGGCGTTGGGTCGCCTTCGCACGTTTATCGCTGAGGGCTTGGACTTGATCGACAAGGTTTGCTGGCTCAGCTTGCTTTTCGCAATTGAAATTTTTGTAGTTATATACTTATGTCGCATACAGTTAATGGAGTATATTTTTCGAAACCGCTTGTTTCTAGGCTTGGCTCCAAATATAATAGCATGAATTTATGTTTCAACAGATATGCAATCAAACTGTAACCCGATCATAATTGTCCAAACTGGAAAATAATCTAACTGCTATTAACGTTTGTACATCCTGAATGGCCTTATAGTTTTAACTGAAAATCGATTATCATCAGGTGATACTCTTTTTTTGCTGACCTTGCAACGTCTTGGTTTCTTGTTTACAGTCCTCCCATGCGATGTTGTGGATCACTGACTTCCCAATGTTTGAGTATAACGCTGATGAAGACAAACTTGAGGTATGTCATGTCCATAACAGTATATGCCAATCAAAGTTTTACCTGTAGTTCCAGAGTCGTGTGAACTCAATCATTTGAGGTAGGTCATCTTTTGGACATGAGTTAACGATTCCAAGTGAATATATTGGACAGACTTTAGACATGAATGCTCATTATATATTGTTTGTGTAAACAAACCTGATTTTCTACACAGGCTCTCCATCACCCATTCACAGCACCGCATCCAGATGACATGGAAGACTTGAAAACTGCGCGGGCTCTAGCATACGACATGGTGTATAATGGTGTAGAGGTGAGTTCACGGCAATCACGCGTCTGAGGCAGCAGCCTACACCTACACAGTATGCCTAAATTAAGAACGATTGAGCTGGAACCTGCTTTGAACATATTTTTGGGGTGTTTTTAAACTTTCCGAGTATACATCAAAAAATGGTATCTAGTGCATACATTACAATGAAGACTTCAAACTGGGACATCATATGTCTTGCCTGATAAATTGTTCCCTCCTGTTCTATTTCTAATGTGAACCGGGCTTTAAGAAACCTGGAAAATTGATCTTGGCTGACAATATCTCGGAGCGTCTGTGTTTGTTCATCGTCAAAGGATTAAAGATATTGATTGTTTGCAGGTTGGAGGTGGAAGTTTGAGAATGTATCGGCGGGATATTCAAGAGAAGGTGCTCGCCGCTATTGGGTTGACTTCAGAGCAGGTATAACTTATTCTTAATTCTAAGAGAGAGAGTCCAGGTCTTTAATCAGCAGATTTCAACCCATTGTATTTGCCTAGGAGTAAAAACGAAATTAGACGGAGAATGAGTTAATGAAGATGAAGTTGACACGGGAACGTCATGGGAACGACAATTTATCCAGGGATATTCATTTTCCCAATTTGCAGCCGTGTCTTGATCGCTAGTACCGGTCAACAACGCTTCTCTTCAATAATTCCGGTGTAAGCTTTTGTAAGCTTGGACTTGAACATACATGGTTCTTGTAATACTTGGCCTGATTTTTGCCTGTTTTTTCTGACGGTTTTTTCTTCTTCGTTTGACCTACGTAACGGACTTTACAGAATGTTGTATTTGTTACGTCGTTAATTTTTCCAGGAATTGCGACGTAATCGTCTCAGGCTTTCACGAAGCTAGGTGATATGACATTTGTACGTCGTAATTCATAATTTGTCAGCTCATGATTTACACCTTTAAAGTTGCAAATTCACAACATCGACACCCTAGAACTCTCATACACACGTTGTTTTCTCGCCTTATACCTATACAAGGGTATTGGTATACTGTAAACATGCACGTTGACTTTCTTGGATGGTGAAGGTCTCTGGATTCCTGTTTGAGCATCCACAGGATATGTACTTGTACGTCTCTTCCCCGGTACCATATGTACCTCACTCCACTTACTTCAAGTCTACTCTTCTGAATTGTCCGTCCAACTCACTTCTGAATTCCTCAACGACGCTTGTACCGTACGAATTGGGACTGCTACTACTTGGGTTGTCGGTGATGTCATGCTCGAGTAATATGTGATTTGGTGGCATGCTTGAATGATATGGACTGTGAAAGGCTAGGAAAGATGTGCCTTCCATGTTTGCATGGTTGTACGAATCCAGTGGGCCTAGCATCTAATTACCTTGGAGAGGATAGAATAATTCACTTCACTGTCCGTTTCAATTTCAACTGCGAGTGAGAGACTCGAAGAGCAATATTTCGTCGTTGTCCAGTACATGTCGGTGTTTGTTGCTTCTATTGAGAACTTTTTTCCTGTGCAGGCGGAAGAGAAATTTGGATATCTTCTAGAGGCCTTCGATCTTGGAGCTCCTCCTCATGGTACGTTAGTTGCCTAATGTACATTTTCTAAGAAGGTAGTACTATAATCGAGGCATAAGAGCAAGGTTCGTTCATTATATCGTCACAATACATGTATCTCATCCAGTAATTGATGTATGTCTAGTCATGTCGTGTACAATCGGGATGTCCAATGTCTCCGATGTCTAGATCTGAGGGCGTCTTGCTCGGCACCCAACAGTGTCTTGGCTTGGATAGTTTGACACTCTGTTTCCAGAGGTTTCCCTTGCATTGTGAGGGTAGTAAGTAGTGCCCTCACTACTTGCGTGTCGTTATGTCTGTGCGAGTTACCATTCAGGTTCTATACGACTAATTGAACACTTCCAGTACCATGACTTTGAACAAGAGTCGTTTCTAATTATTATTTTACTTTTCACACTCACTTCAAATTTGCATGTGCAAGTGAATCTTATCAAGCGGAGTATTCGTGTTTGTGATGATGTGAGTTTAATAATCACAGCAAAACAGTTGACGAAATCGCTGCTTTTTTGGTTCCCTCCTGAACCATGCTCTCCTGTTTTTTTGTGTTGCAGGAGGCATTGCATATGGACTGGACCGCTTGGTAATGCTTTTGGCTGGTGAGAGTTCGATCAGAGACGTAATAGCATTTCCTAAGACAACTGCAGCACAGTGTGCTCTAACGAATGCTCCAGCTTTGGTAGACGCTCAACAACTGAGTGATCTCTCCCTTTCGATTATAGAAAAGGTTACAGTTGCGTAGAAACACGTAGGAATATTATAGAGTTGACGTGACTTGATCTGAACCCAGTCAGGAGCACCATGAGATGGATATCATTGTAGAAATTGATACGCCATTCGTGCACATGTAGCGAAGTGTTTGCTAATGCTTAAGGGTGTCATTTTTGGCAGTGTTTTTGCCACGTGCTCAATATTTTCCACGTTTTGTGCCGTGGATGGTATTCGCTTATTTCGAGATGAAGTTATTACACGTGCACTTGTCGGTTTCTTGAATTCGAAATGTAGGGTCTTGCTCAGGCGACTTGCATGGCATGGACCTTGTTTAGTCACAATGCGGCTGAACCCTAATGGCGTAGACTTCAACAGCGTCATATATTTCCTGCCAAAGTCTGAGTTGATGTTAAAGTTGATTCTATATTTAATTGTTTGTGAGCCTGTGGAGTTCTGTTTCCACGGGAGCTACGGGTTTAGGCCTCCATCTAAGCTTTAGGTGCTCCCACCTGTTAAGTAATGTGTCATATTCCCCTGCTACAGCACTGAACCAACTGTATGCCTAGTCCCATTGTATCGTCTTGAGACGTGTGGCCAATCGCTTGTCGAACCTTTCAATGGGTTTCCCATGATGATCGCGACTTAAACATGTCTTCCTAATAAGCCGCGAAAGCTCTCTACTTCCCAATGGCAGTATGTGTAGTCCCAGAGTCGAAACTTCTCTTCTCTGACCAGATCTCTCAATAGGTCAACACAAGCCGGGTTCATGCATTTGATTTGTTCTATACATGTACGTCCGCGTAAATCGCCATCGCCTTTCAGAGTAGCAGCATCAATTGACCTGAAAGCCGTACATTGGGTCTACAAATTCTTTAGGCCGATTGTAGTGACGTCACCTAGAGTCTCCGACATGAGTCCGGAAGATGTTTTCTAGGTGAAGCAACCGCGTCAGATTGGTATCGAATTGCGAATCTTCTCTCTCGTCCCCTTGAAGTTCAACTGAGGGACTTCATGCATATGTGAATGAAGTCCCTCAGTTGCAGGGAGCCAAGCAATTGATCATCACATCCATCGGCATATAAGGACTCTTAGTTCTGCATATCTCTCTAAGGTATGACCGCTTCCCAACCATATGACCTGTGTTTCGACCGTCACTTGTAGTTCGGCTGTGGTTTGCAGTTCAAGCAACAAGAAGTGCGCCATTCTGAAGATTGACAGCACATGACGAATCGAAGACTGTTGGACCTCCGAACGCCGGAGACCTCAGGGCGACATAAGTCAAAGCTGACAAGCCTGAAGTCTAGAGGAGATACCCTCGAGATTCATCTAGTGTGTGATGTACATAGGGAAACACGAGCTAAAACATAAACTGGAATGAATTGATTGACTTTTCGATGCCAATGAAGGAACTTATATGCAACGACTACAACTCAAAGTGGAGGCAATGAGCTGTCTCGGTAAGAGGTGTACTGAATCTTGAGGAGACCCAATTGCACCTGCATAAATATAATGACTTGTTTGGAAGCATAGGTATAATTGAGATGCTTGCACGAGATGTGCGGGACAGAATATAACATGTCAGTTTAAGTGACAGCATATCCTCGGAAGACCTAACCAAAAAGATAATCGTCTATATCTTCATTGGCCTTGGCGCTTTCGCATTAGCGTGCAATGTGCTCATAAATCACATCCGAGTGTGGATGTGGAGTCAGTATAGTGTATCCAGGTATTCCGCGAGCTAATCTTGTGGCTCTGTGAAGAGGACACCATGGTAATACGTATTTCGAGTACCGTACGGTAAGTATAGTGGCGTACTCGCGATGACTCGACACAGCCCTCCGCGTTTCAAAGTCCAACCAGGGAAAGAAATAAACAAGTCGAAACCAACCATGGCTTAGTGATCAAGAGACTTCATAGAAATGTAAAATACTGGGATCAAGCCATCCTAATCTGATGGCTCGAGAGCACACAGACTTGTGACAGGGAATCGCATTGTCGTAGACCGTCGTATGCTATTGTGCAAGCGGCCGAGGAGAGGAAATCAAGAAGTAATCAGTCAAGCAAATTGGCGCCGGTGTCACTCACCGCATTCTTTGTCGATAATCTGCGCAGAGGAGAGGGCTACAGAACCCGAAGCCGGATCACATCTCGAATCCAGTGGACAAAGGAGGTGCTCTAGCGAATATTCGCGGCAGCGCTTTGGGCGGCCTCAAAGGTTCCATGACGGAGCGGATGATGACGCTCTGGAAAACAGGGCAGGTGTGGTGTATCGGTATAGGTATCGGAGAAATAGGGCAAGGTCGAAAGAGAAAAGAGAGGCCGCCTGCCTGCCCGGCGGAGAAACTCCACCCACCTCTCCGAAGCATCTCGGGTCGGGTCGGGTCGGGTCGGGCGAGGCCGGCTGCTGCGATGCGCACACGTCGCGCGTCGGGCGAGCTGACGGGCCGTGATCCGCGCATGTCTGCCAGCTAGTTGCCAACCGGCCCGGCCCGTCCCGCTTTCCCAGGAGACCGGCGATTTGGAGATGAGGTGGACGCAAGGACGGGACGGATGGAAGGTAACTCGAGGGAGGGAGAGACTGAATAACTTCGGTCTGACGGCGGGCCGGGCCGGGCAGGGCAGGGCAGGACGAAGACGGAAGAGAAGAGCGAGCAGGCGATAGGGAGACCGGGCCGGGCCGAAGCGGGCTATGGTCGTCGCTCGCTGCTGCTGCTGGAGCTGCTGGTGCTGGCTCGTCGAGGAGAGGGAAGAAAGGAGGAGAGGCGAGGAGGAGTAAAGAGCGCGGGAGAGCGCCTGTGTTGCCGATCTCGCTTCGTCAAGATGTTTGAAACCCTAAGTGTGGGTGGAGAGAGCGAGCGTCGTCGTCCCGAGAGCGAGGCCCCGGGCGGTTTCGGGAGGTGTCCGGCTTGCGTACTTTCGAAAACGTGCTCGAGGTCCGGTGGAGTATGCGAGCATGTTTCCTCGGCGATTGCGATGGTCGATGCGCAGTGATTTCTCCTCGCCGAACTCGAGTTCGCCAGTTGCGGTTCTGAGGGTGGGCATCGCAGGGACGTGAATGTGTTCGGCCTCCATCCGCACCTCGAGGATTTTCCTCTTGTGCCTTTCTGTCGGTGGAATTCCAGTAGCGTTCTAGTGTGTTGGTATTCGCGTCTGAGAGAGTCGTCGTTTTCTTCAATCTATCGTCGTTTCACACGCTTCACCAGAGTGGCCTCGACGTGGAAGCATTCGATTCTCGTCTGGAGCCTACAGGACGTTAGTGAGGAGACGCACGACTCTAGGTCTTTCTGGCCTTTGTGGGGCTCGTCGCTGGTCTCATAGGATGTGTCGCTGCAGGCGCCAACTCGGGACACCTTAGAGGCACCATGTGCACGGAGGCCTGAAGCACATCCACTCCTTCGGGTGGTCATGTTAGAAAGGGTGCTAACGGCGTGCGTTTAATGGGTTTAAGGCTCCCAGAAGGGATGGAGACTTTGGGGGGTCAAAAGAATGGAGGGGCGGACGAAGAGGGTGCCCCAGAGTCATGGGAGATGGCTGATTTGGAGGAAAGCATGAAAAACTTGATGGCTTCTTCCAAATGTTCGTCGGGGTCTAACGGTGACGAGATTGATGCTTTGGAAAATATCGAAGGCGACGTGAGTGCGTCATCTGAGAGTGCGTCCGGAGCTGCCAAGACCGTTGATCAAGTCGATGGCTTCTTGCGAGAAGCTTTGCAAAACCCTCGCGACCGCCTGACAAGTGAGTTCTCAGCCCCCTCCTTACGGACTCATCGTTTCGCGACCACAACTGGGCTTTTCGAGTGTAATTGTGTTTTTTCTCCGACGACCAGTACATTGTAGGCTAGAGTCTTAATTTCGTGGCGAAGCTGTGTTAAACTCAATTTTCACTTCCTGAGATCTGATGGCCGTAATGGTCCTGGAACCGAAGGTTTGTTTTCTGGATGAGACTCTACCGCGGACGCCACTTTGGCAAGTCTTAGAGCTGGACGCTTCTCAAAGGATGATGTCGATAGAGGTGAAGCGATAGTCTGTGGACCCACGGAAGCCTTTTGGTCAAATATTTTGCAATTTGTTAGAAGTACCATCAAAGTCGAGAATCACCTCCGTCAACATCTCCTCTAGCTTTCCGCGACTTAATCGGTATACACAACGCATGTCGACGATTTTGCCCGTCACGAAGGAGAGTCAAGAATCTTGGGACGAGCATTGCCCTCGACGCTTGAATGGATTTTTACGAGGAAATCTCAAGCGACGCAGGATTTATGCATCCGGCCGGAGTGTTAGAATCTGTCGTGGTTAACAGAGTTAGATACTTGGCTATTTTTCCGGTGCGCAATCGGGAACTTTAGACTTGCTTGTGTGGTCACAGTTGAACTTTTTTCCTAGGACTTCAATTAGGTTTTCTTTTCATACTATCGTGACAGTTACGAATTGCCGAATGTCTTCTTCTTTTTGAAGAAGCGTCAGTCATTAGGCAGCAGCGTTTGAACCAAATATCAATCGCGCCCACTTGTAAATTTCTTTTTTCTTCGGTAGTGACGTTCGCCGCGCCTCACGATCTTTGGACCGTGAGTTCATACCGGGTCATCCTTTGGTATCTAGGTTATTTTATCGCTGTAGGGTGAAGTCAAGCTCATGTGCCGTTGTCTTCCCCTTCAACACATACTCATTCAACTTCCTGTCTATGCCAGTTTTGCGGTTGGAGCAAGAGGTGGAGAGATTCATGCGCAACCCCAAACAGCAGCAACTCGAATTCCAGCCCATGCCGTCCTCCTACTTGAGGCTTGCAGCCCACCGTGTTGCGCAACACTACTTTTTGCAGTCCTTGGTGGTCGACAGCGGTTCCACCGAAGGAAGTCGAATTGTCGCTCGTAAGAATGCTGAGAGTCGGTATCCAACCATTCGATTGGCGGACATTCCTGTAGAATCTCCAGAAGAAGAGAAACCGTTGTTAGTAACAATGCCTAAGGTGGCCATCAAGCGAAGACCTTCGAAAGGTGGTCGAGCTAGCGGGGAAGATGGTGCAAATGGATTCGGAAACAGGCTTAACCCTTCAAAGAGCGTGGAAGAACGGAAGGAGGAGTACAACAAAGCGAGGGCAAGAATATTCAGTAACGAGTTGGCCGGAAAATGTGGTGATGTTGATGGTTTGGATGATGTACGTCTTGCCGAATGTTTTAGCAGCGTCGATGAGGTCTTGAAGGTCGAGGAGAAGTACAAAGCGGAGGAGTCACATGACCGGGATAGCCCTGTGAGGATGATTAATGATTACTCTATAAGTGACTCGAGAAGCAGCGTCAATCTTGACAAGGAGAGCTTCAACAGGAACAAGCTGATGAACGGTAGTAACAGCCGCGTAGCCATCTTTCGAGACCGGGAGAAGGATCGCAAGGATCCCGACTACGACCGAAGCTATGACAGGTCGGTCCGCTCAGTCGCTGCACTCCCGTACACCTTTGCCAGTGTAGTGTATACTCGTTACCTGATATATATTTTCTCCGTCTTGTCCATCCATCCCCAGCAAAGTAGTATTGGTGGCCATCCGTACCTGAAGAAGTTATTCTAAAAGAATAATTAGTTTGCGTTGTGCGCCTGACTTTTACACCAACGGAGCGTCACTTTGTGTCATGCTGCAGATATTCTCAGCGGTTCGATCCAGGTTTCGGCATGACTCTGGGTCCTTTCGGAATGCAAGCGATCTACACACCCGTGGTGAATTATAATACCGAATTTCCTCAGTTGGCCGGTCCTCGTCCTCAGCTTCACATGGAGCCTCCACCTCCTCCTCCCATTCCTCAACAGCGAATGCGGCCACCATGGGGCACTCCTGTGCCAGGGAACATGAGCTTCCGGCCCCCTGATCCTCTTCTGGGCCCCTTCACTCAAGGTCATATTGGCCCCCATTCTGGGATGTCAATGTACATGCATGCACCGCAGTATGCTTATCCGGGCCACTCCCTGGCATTTATGCATCCTCATGACCGCTTCCAGCAATCACTTACCCAGGTTGGTCTATATTTTCACTTTCACTGGGCCGCATGATATGGTGTAGAGTCGTAAAGCTCGGAGTCAACCATGGTTTGTTTCAGTCGTTCCCCTCCGTTGAAGCATGATTGATTAGTACTAGCTTCCTGCGATGCTTGGGTCTCTAGCGCATTACTTACTGGTTTTCTGTTTTTCTTGCCAGCCTCATCCACAGCAGCAGCCTGATACATCTTTCAACCACGCCCGGCGCCGTTGAGGACGCGGCCCGGCCTGCCCCTGCCAGCACAGTGCGCACGAAGTCGACATGAGGAATAGGGTACTAGATGTTTATGATACGCGCCAAATGAAGCTCACAAATTCTCTTATATCTTTGTGCTGGCAGGGAGTTTTGCAGGCAGACACTGAGGAGTGTAGGCATTATGATACGAACTGACTGCTCCACTATCCAAAGTTATGTGAACATCGATGTAGGGTTCTTCCTCTCGAGGCCTTCACATTTTACCGCCTGGGACGTAGCAGAGCTTGAGTAACAAGAAGCAATTTGTGTGCTCAATCTGCTTGTCCGCGGAGTGGTTTGGCAGTTCGTTCAGCTTCCTCAGTGAGGTTTTTTTTTGGTAGAAAAGTTGCAGATCTCTATCGCAGAGTAGCAGTAGGACTGCATGTTCAGGGAATGGTACGGTTGTAAGGTGGATGAGTCATCCACAGATCCTCCTGGATCCAGTGGTGTAAATGCAGCTAGCCTTGAATTGGCGCACGTTGCTTCTGCTCTTTAACATACGGGGTGAGTTTATCTCTTTTGTATCCAAAGTAGAGTTTCTTCTTGGATCTTTAGGAACATTGCGGTACTTTTGTTGCTTGTGAACTTCCTTTCCGGCTGATTAAGGTCAAGTATGTTTGTTGTCTCGAGTCGTTTATCAGTTTGCCAAAATGTATATATTTGAGCCACGACGGTCAGGTAGATCAGCCAGCTAATTATTTTAATCCTCGGTCCCAGGTAAATCGACATTCTTATTGATGTGCTAGGCGGATTCCTCGGACGAAAGTGCCAGCGGTCGTGGCCAAGTTTGCGAATCACGTCAAGTGCGTCCCACGGATGACTCCTTCCCTGTAAAGTTATAGATGCTGACCGGTGTACGCGTCGTGCCGCGCAAGAAAGAGTCACAGAAGATTTTCTGCTCTCGAAGTCGGTCATATGTTTGTAGAACCTCCAGGTAACTAGTTCACCAGCACTTATTTATTTGGAGGAGTTTTCAAATAATCTCGTAGATGGTTGTTGAGTTGACAAATTGATGCATGCACCGCGTATTTTGTCTGCCGAAGCAGTTTGTCTTACTGGTCCGTCTTTTTTTTAACGACTTTCAGCTCGGCGCTCCTGTCTTTAATGACGGCGAATTGAGTGCGAGGACGAGGTCCGTTGAAGAGTGGTCAAGAAGTAGTCATTGCCAACAGACGTTAAGAAATCTAGTCTTTTTTTCAGCATAGGTTTCATTTCTCAATCAGATAGTAGATTGTGGGTCTGATGAGGAACTATCAGCAAGTAAGATAGCCGAAGCCTCTGGTCACGCAGATCACAGATCACTCGTTTTTGTAAAGCCACGGGATAAGATCTATGTAACATGCCTATACCAGTGTAGTCCAGCGTAATCATTGTGAGGGTTGGAGTGTTAGTCCTCCTTCGCGAAGTTTGAGTCATTAAGGTGTATTTGTAGGTCTCCAGGCAGCAATTCGCTCTGGCAGGTGATCCAACCACATAATATATTCTGCAGGTCTTTTGGATCGGAAGAATGTGTCATTGCGTAATTTTTTGAATTTTCATTGTTTGTTCTTGCAGATTTCTGCATGTTATTTTGAAAATCCGTGCATGTTATTTTAAAAATTTCTGCATGTTATTTTGAACTTGGTGGAAAGTAGCACCTTATAATTAAACTCCGGATGCGCTTTTATATGTTACCTCATGCTCATGTTTCCAACTAATCTATGTCACGACGTCAACTTAAGAAAGTTATTTAGTTTTTTACACCTTCATAAGTTGTACTTATCTAATTTGGAACCCCTGCGGAACACAAATCACCTGCCGGGACTAACAAGTGGGACCCCCCACTGTCCGGGAGCACACCGTCACCCACGTTCCTGGGTTAGGCACAAACCACTCTATGGATTGGATCCTGTACCTAACAGTAGAACTGAGAACACAACGTCATCCAACCGAGGTCATGAAATTCCAATTCCCCTGTAGCACGCCGTCACCCATGTTCTGGGTTAGGCACAACCCGCTGTAGCACGCGGTCACGGATGTTCCAACACGAGTTCAGGACAACCCAATGTAGCATGCCGTCATAAATAAGCCAATACGAGTTATGCACAACACGAGTTTTGCAACCCGTTAAACCACCATCACCCATGCACCAGTGTATCCAAAACCCATTGTAGGGACTTGAGTGGAAGTGAGAACATAACTGTCCAACGGAGGTACAGAAACGCAACCTCTCCTTAGCGGGTTGGAAAGTTGGAAACAACTAGACTCAAAATCGCCATTTCTTGGAAAGTTAACAATCCGAAAACGAAACACCTTGGAAAACAAAAAACTCCCGCTAGTAAGTCTGCGTACACATTACAATTTCGGTTGCTGTATCGGGCTACCAAATGATAAAGAATGAGGGGAGACAAGCTCACAATCTTGGTAATTGCAATGAATTAAGGTAGTCCAAAGAGCGCTACGTATTTTTTAGTATATCAATGTCAAAATGCCGACAACATTGGTGATTGCAATGATATACTCCAACGATCAGAACTATTATAAGTAACGGGAGAGACAAAGTGCAAACTGAGTTCCAATGTATCAATGTAAAGATGTGAATAATAATTTTATTAACCGGCTGGTTGTTATGAATTGTATTTTGTCAGTACAATCAATTCAAGGTTATCACGAGAACACTTTAGTCTCATGGCGGAAGTACAACTTTCCATCATATACTTTCTCTCCCCAACAAGAGAATTATTTGAGCATTTTCCGCACCTCTTGGTCAGGTTTCATAAGTGTAAGGTTCCCTGTTTTGCCGGCCTCCTTCAAGGCCCTCTTCAGGGCGCACACCTGTAACTTCTCTCCGAGCTTCTTAAGCCCTTTCTCCCACCCATTCGAAAGCTCCAACGCGGCCTTTCGGACGCGGTTGCTTAATACACTTACTTTACTATCACGAATCACTTAGGGTGATTTATAATTTATGTTATCTATGTTCTAATATCAATAGAAGTTGATTTCTAAACTAGATAGTGATGTTTAGAGTGCGGGTAGGATAGTAATGAGTAGGAGCGCAGCTAAACGGAGGCCACGGGTTGTTGCAAAATTTATTTGCTTTGCGCAAATTGTTGAATTCTGCAACGTGTGAGTGTCAACTGAAAACTGAAGAATACGAGGCATATTGAATGAAGAATGACAGTTAAATTGCCTTGGCAAAACTTGTAACCAAGTTGGAACTTCCAAGCGGTCCACATAGTGGCCAACCATAGCCCGATGGGAGTAATCATTCCCCACAATTTAGTAATCAACATACAATTACAAGAACTTGGTGATGGTGTGACGTAGTTAGATTAACATTGGGTAAAATGGTATGTGATGGATCCTTATAAACTATTTGTGTTAGGCAGTGATATCATCAAGTAATTGTTTCCAATGATTGAATTGAAAAATTTTGTTTTAAAACATGGATGGCGATGGACATGACTATGGAAGCTTATCATTGAATAAAATGTCTTATGGGAAAAATCTAGTTAAAGGTTATTTTTTGTTAATACTTCCAATCCATCTCATTAATTTATATATTCATTACACTTAATTAAAGTAAATAGTTACATAAATTGAAGCAAAAAATGTGGTGTTTTTGAACTTCTAAATTTTTTTGAAGTACATTACATATTAGACATTGCCACTCTTGCTGAAATTACTAGATTTTAGTTGAATTTGGTGAAAATTTTTCTATGTTTCAGTGTTCGTCATGAGATTTTGCTTACACCTGAATAATTTTCAATAGTGAACATGTGTTACATTGATCTATAATCTAGATTGTGACTAGATTTTTATTTCTTTATTAATCTATAATTGATGGTTATAGTCTATTGTATAAATTCACTTGTAAAACACTAGTTCATAAAAAATAAATTAATAATATTGAATTTTTTGTGATATAATTCTTATACCTTTTTTGCAATTTTTAAATAAAAAATGAAATAATATTTAATTTTAAATTATTTTTCAAATAAAAAATGGTAGTATTTTGAAACAAAATACAAATAAACCAAGTGATAAATTTTTTGAATTGATTAAAATGTTGTACTATAATATTAATAATGACAAGAAATTCCACATATATAACAAAATTTGTAGTCATATATATTCAAAATTAACATTATATAATATATGAATATTTTTAAAAATTGAATTTAAGTACATAATATACAAAATCATAAAATTTTATTAATTTTTATAAATATAAAAAAACTCAAATGAAGAAGAAAGATTTCACGTTTCAGATTAATGCAAATCAATATAAATATAATTAACATCATAATATTGTTACTTTTCATCTTGTATCTTCATAAAAATATATTACCATATAAAAATGAATAATTAGGTTTTAAACTTTTTTATATTTTGTTTGTTTGTAATTTTGAACTTTGAATTTTTTTTTGTAAAACAATTTATCATTATGATTTTCATCTATCATTGATTGAAATATATATCTTGAATTTTTTCCTCTTAATTATCGAAGTAAAAATTTCCAGTTTATCATATTATTTAGATTTCATTCTGTTGATTTTTATAAGGTTCTTTATTGTTATATTTGTGTAAAACACATTACTTTCAGAAAGATTTTAAAAATAACAACTGTTGTGACAAGATTGACAGCCTTGTCACAACAAATGTCACTCTTGAATCCAGTCAATAAGTTAATATAATTCAATTTATTTGTTCATAAATTATTTTGAAATCTAATATAGTTATGATTTCAAATTATATCATTGAGAGCAAGTTATATTTATGAATTTTTTTTAACACATTTTAAATAATTTATTAATATTTATTAAAATTATTTACAATGTAAAATAGTTAGATAGATAAATTAAAATATTTTTTTAATATAAGTAAAATTATATATATTTCTTTCATCATATGTTTATGTAGATGAATTTTCTAAAATAAGTGGATAGAAGTTTTTTCTGATATTGGAAGTTTCATTTGATTGATATTTATATGAATCATTTCAAAAAAATGGGTATTTTGCTTATTATCATTACCATTTTTTGCATAATTCACATAATTTATGTCCGTAAGGATTACCCTGGAAAATATATAAAATGACAGAATTTGGAGCAATTTTTTTTATGTGGAGTATAAATACTATGGTAATATTAAATTTAAATTAATATAATAAATATTTATTTATTTTATGATTTTTAGTATTCAATATTAAATAATTTTGTATTTTTTTTGAATGACCATATTAATGAATATAATGATAAAAGAATTAAAAATATTCAATTGAGAGTTTTTTAAGATAAAGTAAATTATTTATTTTGATTTTGATATATATTTTTTGAATCATTTTATTCATTTTGATGCTGACATCAAAACAAAAACTGATTAGATGATTTTGCTCATCACATTCACGTTTTTTGATATTCTATTAATATCAGTTTAATATTCTTGTTGTGTGCATCAGAGTAACCTCATCATATAATCACCGTTAACGTATGAATTAATCAATTATTCTTCTGATATTAGCATCAAAATAATAAATAATCATTAGTTTATACATTTGATTAAAAATTTTAGGCTTTTTAATTAAAAATATAGAAATTTATTAGTTAAATAGTGAATCATCAAATTAATCTATAAAATTTGTAAAATAAATATTCTATTTTCTCTTGATTTTGAGATGTAAAATTCAATTAATTTAATAAAATATGATTTCTAATGACAGAAAATATTAAACTAGAGTTGCTCGCTAATTTTTGTTCTAAGTTGATTATCATGGAAGTAAGTCCAAACAATTCACAGGGTAACGTAGAAAGTGCAAAAGAAAGATACAAGAATGGAAAAAAGAGCCTTGGAGGAACTAGTTACTTTGCAGCGGGTTTGCATTTACTGCGTTGGAGATTCAGGACAACACACATCGACCGTACTGTGCAGCTTACTTACAGTGGTGCCGGGTACTGTACCGCAAGGGACCGCTACAGGAAGAGGCAGAATACTTCCTGCAATTCGGAGGAGGACTCAACATTTTCCCACTCGTGCTTGGATAGAACCGCACTTTAACGGATCTAAAGCGAAGACGACTTTCCGTCCCTGGTTGCAGGTCCGGCACGTGTTCAATGGGGACGGAATTACAGCCTTGGCGGCAGAGGTCTGCGCTGAAGCCAGCGGAGAGAAGACCGCCGGGAAACCACCAAGTGGTTCTACAAGAGCTCTTGCTCCCACCGCAAGGCAAGACCTGGAAATGGTTCCAGGCGGAACGGCTAGAAACGGACAAACTACCGTCTCTCCCGAGAGAGAGCGAGAGCCCGGGGACCCGCGAGTACCCTAACCGCGTTCGGTTGTCAGAGTTCAAACTCGAACTTGGGTTAGGGTCTGGCCTTCGCGGGCGAGATGCCGGGGTCGGCGCGCGCCGTCAGATTTTCATCGGACGGGAGCTGGTGAAGGTTTTTTTGACTGGACGATATTGTTTCTTCTGTCCCTCACGAGGTCGGAAATTGATTCCGTGCAAGTCACCGAAAATCGGCCGCTACGGTGGACCCTTGACCCGGCGAGCGGTATCGTCGAGAATCATACGCACCGGCTTCCAGGGTCACGCGGCAGGCAGGCATCCGGTTCAGTGCAGAAGGCAGGCGAGGCCAGGCCAGGCGAGGTAGGGCAGTTTATCGGCGCAGTTGCTCGAGCAGACGTCGTCGTTCCCCGTACACGTTCCGCCGGCTCACAAGAAAGAAGGACCGTATGCAGCAGCAGAGAGAGGCCGTTCGCCATTGCTGACGTCGGCAAGGCAATCCTCTTTTCTGGAGGGAAGGAGGGAAGTTTGAGCGTGACCGACGCCAGAGCTTCAGTTGACGGAAAAGCCAAATAGAATCCCCGGGCCAGGTCTGTCTGTCTGTCTGTCTGTCTGTACTGTAGCCTCGCATATCGTATTTGATGTGGACGTCGTTCGTAGGGCAGGACGTCGGCCCGGGCAGCTCCCCTCCACCGAGTCCCGCACCGGGCATCTCCGGTCAGGTCAGGTCAGGTCAGGTCAGTGCCTGGGGTATGGTAAGCACATATAACAATAACCATGAGATGCGGCATGATCGATGATGAATTTCCTGCCAGATCTGCCCCCTACGGAGCTAGGCTTCTTCTTCTTCCTCCTCCTCCTCTTCCTCCTGCTCCTGCTCCTCTCGCTCCAAGTCCTGTTTCTGGTCCTCGTCCCGTCCCTTAACGGGCCTGGCCTGTTCGCACTGCCTGCCTGCCTGCCTGCCTTGGGCCGCTCGGCCGCTCGGGCTGTCTGCGATCGCGGGGCCGGAAGGCGCTTTTGTCTCTCCTCTATCTCTTTGTCCTTATCAGTCGTTTTGTTTCGTTGCGAGCACGGCACATCCCTCGCTCGCCATGGGGCAGCGTAGAACCAGCGCCTAGCGAGAGCGCGGGGCAGCAGAGAAAGAGGAGCGTCGGGAGTCGCAAGAGACGACTGCCTGCCTGCCCCCATTCTCCTCCCTCCTCCCTCCCTGCCTCCCTTCCTTCCTTCCTTCCTGCCTTTGCTGCCGCCGCTGCTGTCTTCCTTCTCTATTCCACCAGCGCGCTCGCCCGCTGCGCTTTACGGCGAACGTTGGTAAGCGTTTTGATGAGAGCGACTGGACGTCGTCTGCTGCCGCTGCTCCCTCCTCTTCTTCCCTGACTCGCTTCACTGCCCCCGCTCGCTCGCTCGCTCGCTCGCACGCACGCACGATCCTTCCTTCCTTTCATCATCCGCTGCCCTTCTCCTCCTCCTCTTCCTCCTCCTTTCCCTCCCTCCCTCTCCTCTCCTCTCCTCTCCTCGTCCTGGCCTCCGTCGCGCTTGCATGCCATAGCGCTCGCTCGCTTCGTCGGTCGCTTTCTTTTCTCCCGCGTTTGTGAGGGGAAAGCGACTGCAGAGAGCTGCCTGCGCTCGCTCGCTCTTTTATCGTCTCCCCCCTCTCCCCTCTCCCCTCTCCCCGCCCCCCCCTCACCCTCACCCTCACCCTCGTGCCCCGCCCCTCGCTCGTCGCACCTGCAGACGAGACGCATACTTCAAACGCTGGGCTCGACCTCCTGCTGCTCGTGCTGCTGCTGCTGCTGCTCGTGGTCGTGGTGTCGCTCGGGAGCGCGTGGCGCGGCTCTAGTGTGGCGGGGGTTCCAGTGTCGACGACGGAGGAGGAGGGCCCGACGCGGTAGCCGAAGAGTAGTGAGGACAGATTGCTGGTGGAGGTCGTAGGGTGGCGGAGCTTTGGCCGACATCGTTCTTGTGCGGGGTTTTGCACCGTAGGAAAGAGTTCGGGGGCCGCGAGGGTCGACGCTGCCTGTCGCTCGGGTGCCTGATCTGCGAGTTGTGGTGGCAAAGAAGGGTTCTCGCGAGAAGGGTATTCAAGATGCGCAGTCGCCCGCTGGCTAGCTCTAGTGCGGCGTGGAGTCTTGTTAGCGATTTCTCTTCCCCCTCCTCTTGCAACCTCGTCTCGATTGAATTTGCGGCGCCTATCTTGAAGACTGTGTAGGTCGCACTGTCGTTTAGAGCACCGAGCGCGAGTTCGAAAGGCGGCGGGCTAACTTTCTTTGTAGGTGTGTTTTGAGAGCCCCTCGAGTGCAATGGAGGGAGGGTCGATGTCCACTGACCCTCGCACTGTGGAAGAAGTCTTCAAGGATTTCAAAGGCCGGCGAGCGGGAATGCTCAAAGCCCTGACCTCCGGTGAGTGTTGATGCCCGAGTCAACCTGCCTGGCTGCGTCCGATGCCAATCGCCTTCTCTGCCTGCCTCCTCTCGAGTCTCGTCGGATGTTTTCTTGTCGCCGACTGCAAGCTGCCTCTCGAGGTCGTCTGGCGACCTCGTCGCTTCGCTGATCTGGGTCTCTGCCAATTGACATAGACCGCGGTTCGGTGAAGTTCTTGGTCTCCGGAGTTGTCTGATGCTTTCCTTTCGCGCCTCTGATGCCTCTCTTTGTACCTTCCTCTGCGACGACTTCTCAACTGGGAAGTTTACAGTTCGGCCAGCAGGAATTGGTAGCTCGTCTTCAGTATAGCACAGTTGCTGTTTAAGGTCGTCAGGTCTTAACACGCTCGTCTCCTTTGCCGAGCCGTTTTTGTCAGTTTTCAACTTTGTTTTCAAAATCACCGCGGGAAACTGACGACATGTGTTCTGGTTGCATGTGCAGACGTCGAGGAATTCTTCCTCCAGTGCGATCCAGGTTGGCTTACAGATTTTGGAACTATATTCTTGACGTAATTGCTCTGAGTGTTTTGTTTTGACTAGTCTAAGTGACATGTGACCTGCTCAGTTCTCGTTGAACTCTGGTCGGATATATTGCGCCTTCCGCGACTCGTCGTTGTTGGTGACCGACGGGGTAATGTGATGTTTTTCTGCAGAGAAGGAGAATCTGTGTCTTTATGGCTTTCCTGACGAAGGATGGGAAGTCAATCTTCCTTCAGAGGAAGTACCACCTGAGCTCCCAGAGCCCGCTTTGGGGATCAACTTTGCAAGAGACGGCATGCTGCGGAAAGATTGGTTGTCACTTGTCGCCGTCCACAGCGACGCGTGGCTTCTTGCTGTCTCGTATTTTTATGGCGCTCGACTTGACAAAAATGAGAGGTGAGGGTCGGCGCCTGCTCCCGCGACGACACTTACTTTTAGGGTCTCCTGATCCCTGTTCTTGCTAGTCACTGTCGAATGTCGCCAATCTCCACAGCGATCGCGTTGACAAGTGAACAACTTGCTGGCTTGCTTCTCGATCTTGAGCTTAGAAGGACTGCCTTTTTTTATGTGAGCTGAGTGATAGGCCTTTGATGCCAACCCCGGATTGCACTCGACGATATTATACCGACACCTGCTTACTTATCTTCAAAGCTGTGGTTTTAATCAATTTAATTGTGTTGCCATCGGGAACTCCACCAATGTACGCGTTGGCAGCTTGCATTACAATTCGGAAGACGCAGTTTTACGAGCTGGCCTTGAAATGCATGGCACGGAGGCACTTGCTTTCTCGTTGGGGTTCTCCGCACTTTGAAAAGACACCTCATTTTCTCTTGGACATTTGCATTTTATTCAGAAACTTTCGCGCCGTGCCCTTGCACTCAGTGACATTTCCAGCCGCATTGCCGCCGCTCGAAATCGTTTTACCCCCACATGTCACAACTGACTGAATTTTTTATTAACGTTCTTCATGGAATCGTTTAATGTCTTGGGGTTTGAATCGTCTTTCCCTGTTTTGCTGAAGTCAGTTTTCAGCTCGTCATGAACTGCACTTTAGTTAAATTGGTGTTGGTCGTGAATCCCAAGATTTTCATCGTCAAACTCCTCTGTTCCGTCTGTAGTCAGAGAATTCTCTTCCGTACAGGTGCATGAAGAGGATGTCGAGTTTTATTGTTCAT
Organism: Marchantia polymorpha subsp. ruderalis; assembly: GCA_037833965.1. NCBI lineage: Eukaryota > Viridiplantae > Streptophyta > Marchantiopsida > Marchantiales > Marchantiaceae > Marchantia > Marchantia polymorpha. Next base: position 1,771,404 of record AP031351.1, read on the forward strand.
ACATGTTGCGTGGTCTGACTTAGATGTTAACTTTTTCTCGTGTATTTTGCAGAAAACGGTTATTCAACATGATAAACGAGCTGCCCACTGTTTTTGATGTGGTCACTGGGAAGAAGCCCGTGAAGGAGAAAACTAGTGTGAACAACACTGGTGGTGGAAACAAGGCCAAGTCCACTGGTTCGAAAGTGGTAGGTCGCTCATTGTCTTAAGAGATGAGTCTCACCAGCTTGACGCCATTGGTGACAAGACTCTAATTGGGTCAAATGTGGTGGTGAATCCGTCGTTCAATCAGTACATATTGGAAATTCAGCTTGAAGGGAATATGTTTTCTAGTTTAAATATAATTGAGGGATGGGTAAGGACTACTTGCCCAGTGCTGAGGTTTTGGCACTGTCGGGATTCAAAGGGATCTTCAAAGTTTCCATTGCAATTCCACTGATGTGGAAAAGCGGACGTATTTGTGGACATGCATTAAGACGTTTACGGTTCTGTGGTATGAAATCGTGGAATTCGCTCCGAACGACATATTTCTTACACTATTGCACATCCTACCCGTTTATGGGAGATCGACGTCCACGTGAAGCCGGTTTCGTTGCTCACAGTCGTATCATAGAATTCATTACTTTCAGTTTGAATTCGTCCCATCCAGTCATAGATCTTGCAGTATCTGCTGGAGGAAGACAGGAACCAATTTAATCACGAATGGCTACTCAATCAGTAAGCAGCAGCTATTGAGAGGGACCTTTGACTATTTGGAGGGGATATTAGTTATATATAATTGAAGTATTTGCAGTTTCCCGTTGTGGTTCTGTGAGCACGTTAGAAGGATCTAACTCTGAGCGCTACTTGCTCTCGTGAGGCGCCAGTTGCGATTCACGAGGGCCAGGTCCAAACTAGACCTTGTCGCTTTTTCACCTCAACAGGAAGCACACCATTGTGCGTTTGCGCTTTCCCCACCCTTTTCTCGGGTGAACTGGGTAGCGAGTTGACAAGAAGATAAGTGCGATTCGCCAGGTGGGCCCATCTCGCGTGACACTATCAGCGCTTACGCGGTGCTGTTGAGGAGTCAAAAGAATTTGGCTTCCGTGCTCTCAACCGTGTTTTTCTAACATGCTACGGTCTTTTTCCATGCTCGGCATCTCGGCTCTCTTCTGAGGCCTGCATTTGAATGAAGAGGAAGCATTTTTGTTTACATTGCCGCTTTGCAAGTAGCTTCTCATCTTAGGTGTACGTATTCTCACGTCTAGCTACACGTCAGAAGAGGTCATAGTTCTAGAACCGAAAGGCTATGTCTGCCGTCCTGCTCTTTCCTTGCGCCAGTCATTTATTAGCATCAGTTCATGCATCTAAACATTGCTCAGGTCTCTTTGCTTTATTTTTGGTTATACCAGAAAGTTTGGCAAGTCACTTATGCTGATAGCTACCTGGTCCTTATCCACCAGCTTACCAAACTAGTTGGTTTCACTATTCCGTCTGATTACTCTGCAGGTCGATGTCGATGAGTCTCTTCCTGACTTTTCGTGTTGGCCGATTGCTTTTCCTCCCCTATTATTATGTCCCTAGGTTGTGCTTTCCACTATTTCCTACATCCCCACCATTTTCTCATCCATTGGAGCGATTTCGGTACTTCGAAAGCAGGGCTGTGTTTAGACGACATGATAGATTAAATTAAGGTCCTGGGTCGTTCATCTATTTCACTTGTAAATTTTTATCTGTCGACCTTACCATGCAGTATAGTCGGTATTTAGATTGGGTATCTTATCTTACTCACGAATCTTTTCTCCAAATTTGTATGCTTTAGCACCATCATCAGGTCCGTTTATTGCACATTGTCGTGAACTAAGATTTTTAATCAGTAGATTGCAAAATTGCACCATTCTCGAAAATCCACGTCGTTTCGAGTATTGTTCTGTAAGGCTTTAATCTTGACATCTTGTGTTACGAACGAGTTCAGTTGTCGACAGCTAGCATTTTTAACTGCAGAGTTCCTTGATGTATCTGTACGTTGTTAGAGTCAGCTTTGCCGAGACGCCGTTTCTCCACATACGAATGAGTATTGTATTGTGATTTTTGTTATCTTTTTTCAGGGCTAGACTAATGTTCCTAAATTCTGACCTTTCTATCTGTGGCTTTGTCCTGCACGAGTAGACGACTTCTCATCACGATAACCTGAAGGCAAATATGCATGTACGAACATCTTCTAATGTTTTAAAAAGTTGTGAATGTTGTTGGTACGCTTATAGTGACTATGTTATCAGCTATTTCTCGATCGACTTTTTGAATCAAACAGCTTTGACAGTCCTCCGAAGCTTTTTACAAAGTTGCAGTACAAGTCGTGGAAGTCATCCCACTGTCTTTTCGTTTTTGATGATTCTTTTTGAATGTCACGGTGTGGAAGATTGTCAGCCATTTTTTTTGTTTGGTTTTTGTTATAGTATAAGTGGTATGGGCCTCCTCGCAAGTTGGATGCCTGTCCCTTGGACCTCAGTGAGGTTGCCATCTCCCGTTCCGCATACTTTTATAGCTGTCGAGGTGAATGACGTTATAGATCTATCAAAGTTGACGCTGCGAGAATGGTGTCGCTTATTTTGTTGTCTTCATGTCGCAGCAGCGAGCCGCTGAAGTTCAGGCCAAACCCCAAAAGCCTCCTCCAGCTCCTCCTAAGGACGAAGAAGAAACTTTGGAAGAGGACGATGAGGAGCACGGCGACACGTTCTGTGGAAGCTGTGGAGGAAACTATACCGCCGATGAGTTTTGGATAGGCTGTGATAGCTGTGAAAAGTGGTTCCACGGAAAATGTGTGAAGATAACTCCAGCGAGAGCAGAGCACATTAAACACTACAAGTGTCCGTCGTGCAGCAACAAAAGGGCGCGTACGTAATGTACTGGGCTGCAGTTATTTTGTAGCTTTAGGGGCAAGTGCCTTCCGCAACAGTACCCTTGTAATGACACGCATTGTTCTTGGCCGCTAGCCGTGGGCAGCCCGTGGGGTACAGCATTTTCTACACAAGTTTCTCAATTGATTTTGGAAGGGGGAGGGCTGGTAGCCACTATCATTCGTAGTGTAGGATAGGCAACCTACATGACATCTCCACCGGGATCAGTGGCCCTGAGTCTGTAATCTTTGTTAGTAATCTCAATACTCTTTGTCTTACCGCTCATCTCTGTAAGACTTCTGGTGTGCATGGGCTCTGCACACGTTTTTAAGTTTCAAGAAGTTAACCTAGTTTCGGTCGATCAGGTGGTCTAAACTTGCATCTAAAGTTGTTGGGCTTGGTTCTCCTTCTTTGTTTGCCATGTACTTAAGTTCCCCGAGGCATGCCCGATATTAGCGGAATGATGATTGGCTGAGTCGTGCTGTGCTACATTTGCTGTGCAGCCTCGCAGCTCTCATGACCAACTATGACGGGCTTTCGTGGCTGCCTGCATGATCGTTCAGCCGAGTGGATTTGCATTCTACGCACAAGACCTGGCAACTAGGCTTCAGGAATATATGCAGAAGGTGATACAGATTGTAAATGGATTGGATGGACCATTTATGTGAAGCTCTGTGAATAATTCTTGTAAACTTTGGGCTTGTTAGTATTTCGAAGATCGCTTGCAACTGTCTGTATGCAGCGCATTTATCATGTCTCTTATGGCTTCACGAGCACTTGACCTTGGGGTGGTAGTCTCTCCGAATTCTGGAATTTATCTTGGCTGGTTTTGGTGCTGACCTGTTTACATGTATCTGTAAATGCTTTGGTTTTGCAACCTCCAGGATTTTTCTGATGTATTTCGTGTATGTTGTCTTCATGTACCGCGCACGAGTTATTTGAACGTGGTGAGCAGTATATGTGTCATGGGTCGTACCGAAGATGTGTATGTCTTTAGTTGAACATTCACGTCATTGAGCTAGGTCGTCCCAATGGCTTGGGTGACTTAAAGTTTGTTAGATATGAAAACATCTATACATACTTTTTTTGTTCCTGAGCTTGGATAGCGTTTTTGAGAGTAGAACGTGTTATGCCAAGGTAGTGAAAATAAACAGATTTAAATCCTTAAGATCAGTCGAGGCAGTATCCGCGTCGCAGACATAACTGCGGCATGAACATGTTGCAGATAGGATTTCAAAGTTGAGTAGTCTGCCTGAGGGCTCCTCATCATGGGTTCTTTCACGAATGGAAGAGCCACTTTGTCTAATTTGACGGGTGTGCTGCCTGACCCACCCTTCAAAAAACACATCTTAAATTTAGCTTATCGACCTGCTTAACCCCAGAACTACAAAGAAAAGTGTCGAGGATTCAGAGCTGCGTCTGCGTGTGACATTTCTGCTATAGAGCATATGTGATTAGGCATTGCACCGGATGTGCTTGTATGATTGCGACGCATGGCTGTTAAGTGCGCATCACACTGGCACGCTTTACTCATGCGTAGAGTAGAGAAAAATATCGTTCATCCGAGTATATTTGTGTCTAGCGTTAGCGTTGTTTCATCTATAATCTCACATTCACACGAGAGGTAAAATGACGTTTGAGTGCCCGTGTGCGTGTTTCATGAAGCGAACTAGGACACAATCTCTTTCTGTAGGCCTGCAATGCAAGATAAGTAGCTGTTGTCAAATCAGATGGTTCACAGCGTTTCTACTCGGAGATTGCAAGGTGGACGGAATAGAATACCTCAAGTTGTCACGGCCATCGAGTCCATCCGATGTTTGGAGCTAGTACTTCGTGGAAGTAGTTACCTTCGTTAGTAAGTAATCGAGGCAGTGTGGGTAGATGATACGCTCAAATTTGGAACGTAATTCAGTCCAATTTTGGAAAGATTGTTGGAACTCTAGAACATATGTCTTATCCTTTGCGTCGTTTAACATTACATGCTTTGTGATAGTAGTGGGGCCTAGCCTGTTACTTTATTCTTCGTACGGTTTGATAGGATCTGCCCGTCCTCTTGGCTATCTACTTTGCCCGGGTTTCATCTTTGATATCACGTCAATCAGAACACGTATCGACTGGTCTAGGAGAGTTTATTCTTTCCTAAACATTCAGATTATATGGGCATGAAATAAAATGTCTTGAACGATGGGAGGACATAACTGAGAAAGAAATAACGTTCCTAAACGAAGAGTAGATGAAAGTCCGTATCTCATCCCAGGATACGATTATTTAAAGCAATTGTGGTCACGGCATGTTGGTTTTTTTATTAAACTCTTCGGATGAACTCACTTCGTCCGCAGCCCGGATGGTTCGTCAATTCCGAACGAGCAAGTGTCAGTTTTTAATATTTGAAAATCCTCAAACCTAAATTTTTTATGGTCTCTATTGGTGGTGAGCGAAAAGGACAAGAAAAAATCCCCTGTAAGAAGTCTGCAGAGATAGTATCCTTTACTGAAGTTAATTCCCGAATGAAATTAGTTCGTACATTGTTCCTAAAAATCTGTATTAAGAACCATTTTGAAGCTGCACTTGGCCTAAACCGTTATTGGATTATCCATAATGACATATAATGATGCACAGTGTGCAATTGTACGGCATCAGATAAAACTGATTGTAATTAATTATGTCAAAGTCATAAATCAATTATTGACTTTGACATTGTGATCGGGCGTATAAACCGTTTATCAAGGATGGGAGTTAGAGTTACCGAAAATCGTTCGGGTTACAAATCATTCAAGAGCGGTTTCTTTTTTCCAGTAATGTAAATTTTTTCATAATCGGGTGAACGATTTAGTAGTTAGGGTTATCCTAAACTGTTCTGGAAACCGTCATTGTTATATGAGTCACTAAATATAGTGTGATGAACACTTCGTTCTCAGACGGGTCGAAAAGAAGCAAACTAACTGAAGTTTCATGAAAAAAGTTGAAATCGAAAGTGTTCCTATTTTCTTGGACTAAATTCAAGAATGGATTCTTAAATATTGATTTCAATTATTTGACTTAGGAACCAGCGGAAAATATTTGTATTAGAATGACCGAATTCATTTCCACCTTATATGAGTCCAGTAGCCTCTTATTTAGTAGGAAAGTGTAGCCCGGCCTATACTTTCCTATTAACAAGCTTTGTTTCTTTCAGTCATACCCACCTTGGTGGATTTTCAGATGATAGGTCACAAAAAATACAAAGTGCTTCTATTTGATTGGAAAATATTAAAGAATGGATTTTTGAAATATTGTATTAATAGCTTGACTTTTCATCAATTGTAAGTTAGAATGAAACTTAGAATTTTAGAATTTTTTAGAATTTTTTTAGAATTTTTTCACTTATATTCCATGAAACTTCACACCATTAACATTTTAAAAAATAAGATTTCTTAGATGAAGGATCCAATTGAATATTATTAGACTCATATAAATTTAAAAAAACCAATTTTTATTGATAAAATATAATTTGCTATATTTTTGTGATTCAATAGACTCATATAAATAAAAAAAATCGAATTTTTATGATAACATATAATTTTCTATATTTTGGTGATACAATTCGGACTATGTCAATAACTTGATTGAATTAGAGGAGAAAATTATACGAAATATTTTATAATATCAACAGCTTCAATCAAAATTTGTATGATAAATTGGATTGGCTCATTGCACTAGGCACTTTTTTCAACACTATTTGATATTTCTTATTAAGAACAACATTCTGTTATAAAATCTAAACCGTGATGAGGTAATAAGTGTTCATTACTCTTTGTAATGAATTCTAAACTTTTCAATATTACATTTCTGTCATTATTTTTACGTAACTATGTCATCTTGTGACCAATATGAGTCCTAACTTGGCAATCCAACTTTAAAAAGTTATAAAAACCTAAAATTTTAACTTTTTGAAAAACTCCAGATTATTAGACTTACACAACTATCTCTTCATATCTTCTTCTAGTTGGTGTGAAAAATCCTTTCAAATTACTCATTTGCTTCAATTCAATGATGTGTAGAAAAGTTAAATGTTGATATCTTGTTTAAAATAAACAATGATATTCATTTAAGAACTTCATCGATAACGTGTAGGTCTCTAAAGGATGACATTGAGATCATTGATATCAATCATTTGCGTTGATACTAACGTCAACGTTGCGTTGATTCTAAAACCTTAGTATATTTTCATCTTTCTTAAGTAACAATTTAGTCACAGGTATGTATTTTCAATATTATTTTCCACTTCTATGGCATGTTGATTATTTCCGGGAAAGCAATGACAAATATCTCGTGTGTAATTAAGTGTTTAACGAGTTGAATAAAAAATTTCATAATTTGAAATTTTTTATTCCACTTTATTTTATTCTTAACTATAACACCACACGTAGCACAATGTGAAATAATATTTATTTCCCAAGAAAAGAAAACGGAGTATCATGGAAATTAAAATCGATGGAGGCTGGAACAAACCAAGATGAGAACAAGGATAAGTAATTATATTTAGTGGTGAGGTATAATTCAAACAGCAACTACTATAGTTCAACTATTAAAAGCAAACGATCTACAATCAATAATATTCTCCGATTCTGCATCACGTATAGTGATTTCACACTTATGAATAGTGTTGAAATAAAGAGAAGTAGAAATACAACCTCACGCGTGCCTGCATATGTTCCTCAAGAGACCTATAGATTAAGATTAGATGCTTCTAAAACAATCCTGCTTTGTAGTTGTGGCCTCGTCGCGCTAGTGATATTCAACCTAGTTGGGAGGTGATTTTCTACTGTGCACTACAAAACACATCAAGTCATCATCTATAGATGGGAACATTTACACGTCAACGGTTTTACAACTGGGTAAAATTGAGACCGAAGGACAACGGTCCAATATCGGCGGTACAGTGTTATTGTACAAGGATATCTTTTATCAAAACCTTTACTACGGGTTATGGTAGGGAACCTTGAGTTTAATCGACAGGATCGCCAACACTCATGTTATCTTTCCCTTCATAATCAATTTGGCTTGACTTCTTATTCTTGGCCCTTCGCCTTGTACTTTGTTTATGATGTTGTTTTGTCAACGTTTCTATTATATATGCGACAGCTTTTCCTTTTATTGTCCTTCTACAACTGAGCAATTACAGCCACCAATCCACCTCTCCGCCATGGCGTTCAATGACCTCACTTCTGTAATTTCTCAGCTGAGCGATGCAAGCAACTTCAACATTTTTCTGAATCTGGTGACCGGCGAAAACATAGATTACAGATCGTTTTTCGTTCAAACGAGTTACTTCATAAGACTTACACAATAGTCAAATACATAAACGTTATAACACACAATAACACCACTGCCAGAAACTTTTCGCCTGAACACTACCTAAACGAGCGTCCTGAACCTAGGTTCAGGACGCTCGTTTAGGTAAGTGTTCAGGCGAAATGTGATCACAAGCTCATTCAAGTGGAAGGATGGAATATATTGGTCATGGTGTTCGCACCTGAAGAAAACATACTCCGAACCTATATCACATATTAGGAAGATACTCATGTATCTTCGCATGGTTCTAACAGATTCTCTAACAAGACCAGTTTCAAAACACTGGATATTGTTATTGACATCAAGTTGAGATTTGAGCACTCGACGCAGTATCACAAAAAATGGATGAACTGATCGAGTGGTTCTTTCCCAACATCGATCTACACTCAACGTTGTTTCACGGAACAGAAGTGCTAACAGATATGACAGGAATGCTGGATGCTTTTTGGCAGGTGTGATCCATGTGTCTCTTCACTTCTACTTGATACATTTCTAATCTGATATTTAAGATGATCCAACAGGATATCATCACAAAAGAATGGTAACTAGCTCTAGCCAGATGACCTTGCATTTCGGCACCTCACCGTTGATGTTAAGAATTTGCTTGGACTCACTAATGAAACATTTAAAGATGTATTTCTACACTGAGAAGGAATCAATCAGAACAACTTGCAGAGCCGGGGCCTGCTGCAGAACTGTCGTCCATTGATCCTTACAAGGGCTGCAACGCCTGCTGTTACTCCCGCCCAGAGTACAGAAAAAAGAAACTGGTATGCATCTTCGCCCACTGCACAGAATTGTCCCAGCCATTATAGAAGTGAGCAGAAACGCAAGTCAACATGTAAACACAAGTATCACTGAGAGCAGTTTCAGCGTCATCAACTTCAATTCAACTTATGCGGCTCATATGAAACAGGCCACTCATTTGCGTTGAGATGTTGGACGAGTCTTCATAGAAAGTGATCAACTCACCAGCGCAAGCCACACACAACTTATCTCATCGCTCACATCATGTTATATCGCTGGATATCATTTGCGTCTTAGCAACCCTCTACTGTCACGTGAATGATTTTATGAGATTTGACAAAATAGAGTTTAATATTCCTCCTTTCAGTTGTAACCATCAAGGACTTCACAGCTGTCACTAATTGACACGATATACTGCGTGGCGCTGAAGGTAGTTGTGAGTTACATACCTTGACGAAGAGAGAGCGTCGTGAGAGTGGCTCCGGTCACAATCAACGCTGAAGCGAGAGGAAAATACTGTGACAAGACGTCCACACAAAGTGCTGCCATAAGTGACCAGGGCTAAAGTTTGAAACCTCAATGTGTTTACTTGTGCAAACAAAACCCCGACGTAGAACATATCCTAGTTCTTTTCCTTCAATTAGTTCTTGGGCATAAAGATATCTGTAATTTGACATAGTACTCTCGTAGTTTTAGGGCAAACAGATTATGGTCCGTTGACGGGCAGTGAAGTGATATATTGCACGAGAAACTTGCATTCTAATGTTCTAGCTCTCGAAAAGACAAACAAAAGGCGCCCGCTATTTTTCAACAGTGCTGGAACTCAAGAACAATACATGGTGAACTCACCGCAATAGCCTCCAGACCACTCAGCTCGAAAGGAGATGGGTTGCTGCGGCTCACTGTGTAGTGTCCAACAATCAAGTCCATTGCATCCTACAAAATCGACCATGGTGTTAGTTTAGGGTATCATCTAATGCAGAAATGAGAGGAGCATGACTCATCACGCTTCACATAATCGATACAGTACGATGGGTCCTGTAACGTCTCCTGGTTCGATTGACAAGTGCACAATTATTCTCATTGTATTTTCATAAAGGAAGACTGAGTACAAGTTCTCCGTGCGAGCGGTAGGGGGTCTGAAGAAATACATTTCTTTTCTTCTCTCAGTAAAGAACAGAGCCGCACATGGCGAACGAGTTTAGAAGCAGAGTATACGTATTGACGCTACAACCTAAAAAGAGCAGGCAAAATTGTCTGTGTCGTACATACATTCAAGCAACAGAAGTATTCCAAGGCATATCTGAAGTAGATTTAACATATTGACAACTAAATAGAGGGAAATGTTGTCGATGGTTCATTCTTATAGTAATATGGGTGGTTGTCAATCTAAATTGAGTCGGTTAGTAGCAAATTTCGATATTCTCAACGACGAAACATCCGGAATTCTCTTCACACGGACTTACTTGTCTAATTCCATCTGTGAAGTTGTTGTAAAAGTAACGCGCGAGTGCGTTGAATCCATCTTGAATGAGTCCTTGAAAGGTCCGCTTCCCATACCTTCAATTACCAATATTCATGAGATGAGTTGCAGATATGGGTGAGAACCTCATGAACGGAACAAGATGGGAGAAAACCCAACACTCAAAAACATTGGTAAAGCAGTTGATCAGACTCCTGTCTTAATTATATTACAAAAAAGTTGTAACTTAAAATAAACGTTTGCGCATTACGTTTACCTAACAAAGTCTCCTTTAAGGGCCTGTGTGCCAGAGTACTGGATGCTTATGTCGTCGCCATGATTAGCCCACACTGTGTTGTAAAGACAATACAGTCGGATGTCACAGACAGAGAGAGCAAAGAAATGAGAAGTACATCAGCATATCGAAGAGAATAAGACTGTAAATACTCCTGTGGAAGATACGGCAGAAACTTACAAACTTTGTACTTCTCATCAAAGTCAAGGTTCTGACTAATGAGTTCCGTTGGCTTGAAAACACCAATCTGCACAAGCTGGGTTTCTAACGAGATTCGCCCTAGTAGACTCTGCAAACACGATACAGTATTGTCAGGTCAAGCCAGAGAAGCAAGTTTCTACACAACACGTGTAAAAGCAATCGATACTTCATACTGAAAAAATTATGTTGCCGTGAGATAGACTCGAGACCGTGTGACACTCAGAAAGTAGTAGAAAGGAAGTCTACGATACTTGAAATGCACAGTATTGCCGGCTGATGAACCTATTAGTGATTTATAGAAAATTCTAACACATCCACTTTCCCTTGATAAAGACTGCTGTTGAGAGAGAAAGCGTGTTGTACCTGAGTGACATTAGTACGATCCAAGCAGTCAACACAGTTTGTCCGAACGACACCCTTTTGCTCCCCCAGTCTCTTTCCTGAGCTGGATAAGTAGTACCTGCTTGAAAAGTATGACAAAATATGAGATAGACTCGAGAGAAAAGAAACACTAATTGACAAAGACAAAACACAGAGATCCATGTTACCCAGGTGTATCTTCCTCTCAAAGCATCGATTTTCTACCAAAATCAATGCAATAAGGGGGAGATAAACCCCGTGACATTTTCTTCAGGGTCTACAACAACAATGTACATGAGAAAATGGACCACTCACCCTTGCTCTATATGAGAGTCTTTGATTTGATCATAAAGTTGTGACAGGCGTTCAAAATGTATATGCCCACATATCATATGGAAGTCGAAAGGAATATATCTGCCAGCGATCACAACAAAATGTTAGTGGTGGTTCGCTGTAAATGTATTTGGTGTATATGATAATGATTCTATCGAAAAAACAAAACACACCACCGGGAGTCACTACACTCTAGATGAAACCATCTGCAGCAGTCTGCAGCAGACAAAATCGTAAATAAGAAGATCGCAAAATATACTATCATCTCAATCTGTACCTCAGAGTGTCACTACAGATGTTCTGCATAGCCCCACCGAATGCTTCACTCAAAACACCTTCACTCCCATGCTGCGGAACAGGCAAACAAAGTCTCAGCAGATTTAGTCAATGTGGACTCTATCGTGTAGAAGGAAAAGTTTCGTCTTGAAACCTGACTTGTTTATAAACCTGACTTGATAAATTTGTTATCGGATCCAGAAAGTCTGGATCCGAGAGCAAATTAATTAATCAACATGACTGAGTTCAACGATTTGCCAGACTATCCTAAAATGATCATCACATCCATCAGATGTACCTGATTGATCAGATCAAGCGCTATCACAGACCCGTATCTTTGTTGAAGATCACGAAAATGTCTCTCTACGACCTTTGGCTGTAACCAACATAGAAATATTGAAAATAAGAAATGGTTAGCCAAGGTAATTATGCCCGAGAACAAGGTTGCCTGCTGGAGCGATTGGCATTTACACTTCTTCTAAATACAGGTTTAATATTCAATCAGAAGTTCTTTCCACATTTTCACAGAGTTTGGGTTGCCTACTACTACCTCCATCAGACTCACCAGTGGTCAACCAACATCCCACGATTTGAATTAACTTTTACATTGTAAAGTTTAATGCAAGTCTTCAAAGTATCGGATGCTCTCTTAAAAGAAACATCCTTCATAACTGTGGTGAATGGCGTTGGACTACCTTGGCTCTTTACGCTCTCTTCAACTCAATTCCAAGAGTCATAAGAGATGTTCCAACACGAATCATAGAGCACCTGACGAAGCGTACGACGCTATCATCTTTGATAAGGGTAGGAGACCTGCATACATTGTAATTTCAAATGTGCATCGTGAAAAAAACACCCACCGTTTCATCAAGTTGGATTGTTTTGATTTTCGGCTTGTAGGTAAGGTCAACAATCTGCTCCCACAGAATTGGAATGGAGCCTCGGACCTGCACTAAATTTCCAGGATAAGCAAATAAACTTTGCCTTCAATAACTCCCCGCATACAGCTAAATTCATCTTATTACACGACAATATCAAGGAATATACACATACTGTGAAGCGTAAGGTTCAAACAAAGTTGTTTAAAAGTTGCTGCTTGCTGCGGATATTGATTAATGCTCGAAGTACGTGCCTGGACATAAGACGCGGTGTACCCTTCAGCATCCAATACTTGCTCTGTTTCGACAAAGTTGGCCACATGGCCTTCGAGGTCAGCCCCTCTACGCCACATTCGAGTGCCTGGCAATTCATTATTCAGATATTTGCGTTACAAATCCAGTCGTCACAGTGCTACAACTATCATATAACAGGTAAAGACAAAAGTTTTGCCCTTCATAAGGTAAAATCGTAAGAGTACGACAAAGGTGCGAGTTCTAAATTGCTGGAACTTTTGTCAACTCTGATTAGAGTTATCATACGATGTATTGGGGAACAACTATGACAATAGTGCTCATAAACCGGACTACACGATCAGCCACGAGGGATAACACGTGAGAATAGAACCAAACCCGCCCGTCCATTGAGGGCATATCCAAAGGAAGAGTGGAAATTGAAGTGAAAGTTTGAGAATTGAAAGCAGATCGTAATAAGCGGAATTGAACTCAACCGATGTGCAGTCTCTGCCGACTATAGCAATATATTTCACCACTCAAAAACATCATTTGTCGCATGGAACGAGAACACGATGTTCAAAATATGTACGGAGGGTCTAAGCTGAATGTTCATCTCTACTAAATCACTGACACAAGCACTTTTTTCGTAGACTGAGTGAACAATAAAAAGTTTGTCGAAATAAGCTTGTCAAGCTCTCAACTGCCTTTGGCATCAAAATGAAGTTTGGTGCGAACAATTCCGTACCTATACGCCTTATGCATCGCCTTGACAGTAGAACTACAGAAACAGGCTTGTCTCTCACTTCCACGATGAAATGCTGAAAGCGTGAGCCTGTAATTAAGGAAGCTAACGCGAAAGACACTGCTCACATGAAACACGGTTTTGCTATGTATGCAACACATAAAAGGGGTTGCGGAAATCTACGTTCTTGATTGACATCCGGACATCATGAGCAAAAGCGAAGGTGCGCGGCAGCACATATTACAATGCATTTGGTATGTCATGAAATAAGCAATGCAGCGGAGACAAGTGCTTAAAGCAACACGAGAAAGGAGAGAAAAAAGGATATTGCCCTGAATGACAGGTAAAATATATGGCTCCATCTGCACATTTGGATTGTCATCAGCGGCTTCCCTCACATGAGCTAGACACAATCAGAACAATCATGTCTTAAAAGGTTGACCTTAATAGCATAAAAGTAGCCCACCTTATTCTCGATCAGCTCTTCCAATAAATGTTTGTTCCACAAAAATCTTGGATCTGCCTGCTCAATGCATATATTCAAGATCCAATCATCAGCGTTATTGAGATATAATGTGGCTAGTAATTATGCGCAGGCAGAGATACCACTACAACGGATATCTGTACTACAAAACGAGATAACGATAAGGCAACTTCGGAAGTGAGAAAAGAATGCTAGGCTAGAACAGAAGAATATTAGAGACTCTACTTCGAAGATAAATGAAGAGATATATCCGTTGATTTGTTCTCAAGATAAACAGACATGAAACTCGCATACTGAGTACAGAGGGACTAGCATATCTTCCTGTAGAAAATTCCATTCTATGACTGCAAACGACTTTTAGAGAGGTGATTTATGACCAACAACTTGCCTGTTTCCAAAGAGGTTGAGAAACTCGTTGGTCGGCCAAATCATGCGCTCTCTGTGCACTGTAAGGCAATGTGAGTACTCATGACGTCGCTCTTGGACTCACAACGGACTATGTTGTGAAGGAAGATTTAGTCCGAAAAAGCAGTACTTTATAGCCGATATCTTCAACTAAATGCCTTAATACAGCCTTAAGCTCGAGACCCATCCCAGAATACAATTTGTCAAGGTTCGAAATACTTACTTCAAAGTCAGGTCGACTTCATATGAGAAATATAATCCAGGAGTTGCCTCTACAGCCTTCAACAGATGAGCAAAATTGGCCTCATCTCTCTTCTGCGCAGACAAACTTTGACACAATCATTTGGAATGTGGTTGAAATTTCCTAACTTACCCAGCAAAAAAAAATAATCTAATATCCGAAGTCGATTTTGAACTGTGTAGACAAGCTAAATAATCATCCACGGTTCATAAGAAAATCAGTTCGCATATGCCACTAACCTCCTGAGGAGTTTGAAGTTTCAATACAGAGTTGCAACATAGAAATTTCATCGAGGTAATCAAGTAGACAGGAGAACCGCGATAGGCTCCAACACATCGTCGCCCAGTTACTACGAGGGCGTAAGTTCCTACCACAAACAACATAGTCACCAGCATTTGAGCTAGAAGGATAATACCTTAATGGATAATTGCCAACTCTTCGTCATAAAAAAGAATCTAAAATCTGCTCAAGGAGGTTCTTTATCTTGTTAACAAACTTTCAGGAACAGACAGAAATGAGACCTGTCGAGCTTGAACACCTCCAAATAAGAAATCAACCACAACATCCACTAGTACAAGATAATCTAGCCACATTTATTTCAAAATATATAACGTAATTTTTGTGATGTCCAAGACATGCACATGCATGGGACGCCAGGATGCTCAAAAAAGAACACTGAGTAATTTCGGCCGCTCAAGTTTGAAAAATACCTGCCAAAAGCCTAACCACTCCCACCAGACCAAATATGCTGATAGGTCTTGTAGAGTGACCACCAGCAGACGTAGGAAGCTGACCTGTACAAGACCCAACGTCATCAGATACTACACTGAGAAATTAAAAAATTCATATTGATCGTTTCTTTCGAAATGTATTTACTCTGGAAGAAAAAACATGAACGAAACCTTCAGTAAGCACTGTATCTCAGGATGAGAAAGAGCGGTAAATTCAACCTGGAGAACTGGAGAAGAGACTGAGGACTTTTCAATTACGATCAGGAATTGAGTACAAAATACAGGACGAGGCTTAAGGAGATATCATTCAAGTAAATTATCAAAGTCACTCTCGATCCAGAATGCAGAATCAGGGTTGAGTTTGCAGAAGCTTGACTGTGGCTGCCTACTCATAACTTCTCATGGTTTCTACGGACATGCTTCAAGAATACTTCATTTTTCCTTCGGTGATTTAGGTTACGTCCCACAGATAGGTTCCCATATCTTGATCGACAGACATCACCTAAGTGCAAACACACCCCAATATCTGACTTCGTATTCTCAAGAATTTTAAAAAGAGAAAAGAAATTAAGCCTACTATACACACAAGTTTAAAGGCTCACTTGCTTAAGGTTGGATTACTTTCGCTAAGATATGATCTAGCTCTTGAAATTGATCATGACAAAAGTAAACTATCTAAGAACATGATCAATGCGATGGTTTCCTTGAATGCAGAACTACTACATGTGTCTTTGGACTGCGGCCTATGCTAAGGATGAGCTAACGTTGCAAAAAATGTCGAATTCGAGTTTTGCAGATGACTGTTACCTAGCCATTCTAGGTCTCCACTTTCACGATTTATAGACAAGAACCGAGATGTATGCGCATCTGTGGGCTCGAATATAACTTGATCCGGGAGCTCCCAAAGCCTCATACGATCGCATAGTTTTGGGTCACCACCGAAGACCCCCATCTCTCTAACGTGGTTACCCACTTTGTCCGATGAGTGATTCCTGAAACCAACCATACAAAAAGGAAAAAGATTGTCAGGAAACTGGAACAATATATCGCCCACTGCGCGGTCGTACGAACGGGTGGCAAAAGTGGCATCTCATGCTCAAGCTGTGCTTCATGTCCGATAATGGCGTGCAACTCGGTAAATATCACAATCATAATAATGACGTAAAAAAGTCCCAGATGCCGACGATAGGCGAGATCAAAGCGCATGCAAGTGCTTGTTGATGTGATATCATCACATCGTTCTCGCCACGTTAAAGCGGAGCTGCAAGGAGTAGGAAAGGATAAAACAACCATGGTCTTCCTGTGATCACCCCCTGCTCAGATAAGGTCAAACTACTTCCACGTACAGAACAAATTAGCCATCTTGACATTACAGACACCTGCAAGGAAGTTTTCTTTGGATTAATAAGGAAGTTCATAACAACTGGACCACTTGCTAACATTCAAGTGGTAATTTTTGATGTCTTACTCAATTTAGTGAATGCTCATGAAGGTGAATTAAGCGTCGTCATAACAATGCAGTGATTTCTCATCCGGGCCAAACATTTGCATCTAAATACCACAAACACAGAATCTTCGTTCTTTGCAGGTAAACCTGGTACTCCTCCGATTCTCAGTCTCCGAAGTGCGATGCCAATTCATCAACCAAATTATCGATCTAAACCTGCAAGGTGACGCTTCCAGCGTGCCACCTACGGTATTACATGTGAATCACTACTCACAGGCTCCAAGAATGCAGGATTTGAGCGCTTATCCAAAGAGATCCGAATCCAAACCAGCACTGGTCATCTCAACGTTTCAAA
Organism: Marchantia polymorpha subsp. ruderalis; assembly: GCA_037833965.1. Lineage (NCBI taxonomy): Eukaryota > Viridiplantae > Streptophyta > Marchantiopsida > Marchantiales > Marchantiaceae > Marchantia > Marchantia polymorpha. Next base: position 1,788,805 of record AP031351.1, read on the forward strand.
ACAGCCAGAACAAATCTCAAACACACAACTCCTTTTCTCAGGGAATAGGGAGCATGAGATTTACATTGGAGACGCTGTATATGCAATTGAGGTTCCAACCAGCAGAGAGAAACGCTAAACGTCAATTGACTGCAATTCAGTGCGACGGAGACGACAGAAAGTGAACGATTTGAGATCTGAGCAATCGTTATAAAATATAGTGAAACTGTCCGTAGCGCGACGTACGAGAAAAGACTCGCTCTGCTTTTGCCTACACGGTCAGCTACGGAACGCACGCCGTGCGGGACGTGTGGCCCCTGCCCTGCTTCCCTGCCCTGCTTATTTCACTGTCTGCCCTGCTGCCTGCCTCCCTGTCTGTCTTGTTCTAAATCTCGCTCACTACACGACTCACGGGAGGCATGCAGACTCTATATCCTCCTCCCCTCTCCTGTCCCAACTCTCTCGCTCTCTCTGTCCCTGTCCCTGTCTCAGCTCTCTCTTTCTCCCTCTCTCTCTCTCTCTGGGCGTCCGTCCTTTCCTCCTCCCGTCTGTACGAGGCAAACAGATCCGCCTTCTTCCCGATAAGCGTGCAGCCGCGGCAGCTGCTTGCCAGGCCTACGACGCGAAATTGGACAAAACAACGAGCTTCGTCCCTCCCTCCCTCCCTCCCTCGTGCCTCCCCGCGTCGTCCTGGAACGGAATCGCGAGGGAGAAAAGTGCAAAGAACAGAAATGCAGTGGAAGTGGTGGTGGTTCCAGAAGAGGAAGAAGAAGAAGAAGCAGACGATGCTGGAGCTCCTCTTCTTCTTCCGCTGATCGGCAAACAAATCTGATGTCCTCTCTCGCCCCTCGCTGCCTGCCTTGTATTTCTGCCTTGCCTCTGCGCTTTCCTCCCTCGCCTCGCTCTCGCTAGTTCTCGCGTGAATCTCAGAGAATAGATGTTCGCGGACGGGCAAGGCCGGGCAAGACCACGGGGTCCGCGGGCTCCATGCCAATAGCCTCGGCAGAACGGAACACGTCACTCCGGGCCCACCCGTCCACGTCAGCTGCCCTCTCCATCTCTCCGGGTCCGATGGAGCCTACCACACTCCTCCCACGTCGGCTTTGTCGTCTTGTCCCCGTCATCTGTGCAGGGCCTCCCAGGTTGCGCAGACACGTCAGTCTCTCCACGCAGTCCTCTGACCACCACTTTGCCCAGGCGCTTTCGGAACCCTGGTCGCTGCGGGCTGGGCCTCTTGACCACGTCCTTCCAAATTCTCCTTTCCCGGAAGCGTCTTTCCTTAAAAGTGTTTGTGGTGCATTTCTATGGTCTTGACGCCATTCGCAACATTTCCACGCTTTTTCTTCGTTTTTCTTAGCATCCAGAAGCTTTCATGCTGCACACTTTCTTCTTATCCAGAACCTTTCGCTGTCTGGCCGACACGTGGGGATTCTGCCTACGAACCAATAATACTGTTGACGGATGCTTTCCCCAGTCGTGGACTTCCGCTCGCAGTGCTGAAATTCGGGTTTAATGATTGGTAATGTCCACGCACTTCGAAATGATGTGGAAAAACGTACTCCATGGTAATTACTGCGTTTCAAAATAGGCAGTTTTATACTGATAGGGACTTCGACAGCTAACTTGAGTGCATTATGCACCCGAAAAAGTGATGACTAAAGGAGTGTTTGTAAGCTTTCCTGTCTGAAATGAAGTCAAAGAAATTGTCTTCGATTACACAGCACCGAATTATGGGAAGTCGTTTCTACTTCGTGAACGTGGATCAGACTCTTTGGACGATTGATGTAAACTGTCACGACTTTCGGCGAAAATAAGATTGGGGGATAGCTGCAAGTTACATTAGAGATATCAGAGTTGGGAAAAACTAACGTCAGTTAAGTTGAAGACTTTACATGCGTCGAAAAGCGATCTCCTATCTAAGTTTTTATCTCCTATCATTATGATTCTTGATGTGAAGCTCCACTAAGATGAGTAATCCTACCAATTTCAACTGATCAAAACTCAACTGCGACTCATGTTCCCGGTGGAAATCTCGGAGCCCATATCATTCCATTCCGCTGCCTGTCTCCACCTATTGAAATGCAAAATTTGAAGACATGAAACTATTCCTGAGTGCATGACTATTCTTGCAGCCACATGAAAAGTATTGCAGGAAACGAGCAACTGCGGATATTGCTCTATATCTTGTGATCAACAATTGACACGGAATAGATTATAGCTAAAATTGCTCTACATTCAGGGTCAAAAATTGACACTGAATAAACGAAGAACCTCTTGCACATCTAATGTCTTCGCTACACTTGGGAAGGAACTTGCATGAATGAGAAGAATACGCAATTCGCAAAACTTGATCAATCCTGTGTAAACCTATTGTACGAGAGGAGGGACATTCTGGCACCAATGTGGCGCAGTTTGTTCGAATATATGCCCTAGCCGGAGTAATTCGCCCTGTAGAAACAACCAGCGCAAGAAAAATGTGAGTTACAATGCAAAAGTCTCAATCATAAAATGAAACGGAAGCAAGGATGAGGGTTTCCAAGTAATTACTTATCACTTGGTGACAATCACTTCTCCAAATCTGTATGCTCATCTTACTCCTCATCCGAAAAAATATCATTCGAAGTTGTACAACTCAACAGACAGATAACCGTGGCCCTACGAGTAGGATCCGTCTAGATATTTTTCAATTTCTTGCCCTTACCCTCGGCTGGCATAATATGCAATTCGACCGTTTACAGAAGCAGAATTTGATGGTTCAAGTTAACGACAAATAATATCAATCTGTAATTGTGTCAAGGATCTGCGACTATGTTTAGAGGACTAATTCTGGACTTCTGTATATGGTTTCATTACTTGTACTTTGATCAAGGGTTACTACTGTCAAACCTGGATACGATTGACACGGCAATAATTTGGCCCCTCGACCCTGTCCCGTAGAACACCACAGGAGCAACCACGGACGCGACAAAAAAAAAGACGAATCTGAATTGGGGGACTTGTAACAGTAAGCAACCAACTAATACTAATCCCTTGTTTGCTCAAAGAACATTTTGATGTCCATGAACTCTATAATTAGGTTACTGTACTACCAATTAGAAGTTCTTCACAACAACACCTGAGAAGACAAAAGGAGCAAAATTCTCTTACCTCGTCGAAGGATTTCCCAACCATTTGCAAACCTACTGGAAGGCCACAAGGTCCACCTTCAGCTAGCCCACAAGGCAATACAAGTGCGGGAAGACCCGCCAAGTTTACATTCACCTGATATCACAATTCACCATGGATTTTATCAAAGTCAATATTTAAGTATGACACGGCCAATACTTATGTCTAGTCGTGTTCTTTGTTGCCAGGTTTCGGACAACATTTTGACGAGCAGTCATCATAGGCCATTAAAGCTATTGAAACTATTAACTGAAGGTAACAGGTTGCTGGACTTCGTCACAAGCCAGCAAAATTGTGGATGTAGAAAGACTTCAAAGAGCAAGTGAAAAGCATTGAAATCTAAAAGATTCTTAAAGGTATGCTCATTCGATTGAATTGACAATAGATAGTAAGGTCCTAAAAGTCAAAGTCGACAAAACAGGCACCAATATAATCATGTCGTCATGATTATAAAATTACAATAACATATCTTCCAAAACCCATGACAGAATCATAGTCCGGAAGTCTTCATACCGTCATCAAGTCACCAGCATACATTGACAATGGATCGTCCGTCTTCTCTCCTGCGGAAACCAATAAAAATATCATTGAGAAACTTCCCACCGGTATTCTCGTAGCGGAAAGCTAGTATCAAAGTGTAATTTAGCGGATGCTGATATAAGAACTCGACACGAGGAAAAAAGGAAAAAAAGTTAACAGTCCACAATGCAAAAGTATCTAGAAATAATATACTGCAAGACGAGGAAACGATGTACACAAGGCTGTGTGAGCGTAACACATTCATTTTGTATTTGAATACGATACCCGTAGCAAAGTAGAGCCCTTATTCATTTACAATAGCAACCTTCAACAGGTCCAGTTTTTCAAGTCAAACTCTTTTATTTAGCATCAAGGCGGGCAGATCCACTCCCGTCAGCTTTGACTGACTAACAACAATATCATGAGTTTACATGAACAGAACGATGTGTTGAAAGCATAGAAATGTTGGAAAATGAGAATGGCTAACAGACTTCTTAGAAACCTTAATACATGAGTACATGATGACGAGGTGGGACTTCGGTCAGCTTGCCCAAGACTGCTTAGAATGAGTATTATCAACAAAGTTAGCAGTACAAATAGGATTCCTTCGTTCAGTCATCCGAGGATAACTCATATCTTCCACGTAGTCTGATACTAAGATTACGTCATTATCACTGGCATCGTACCTTCAGAACACTCCCGACATAAAAATTGTTTCTATTCTCAGTACTTGGAATCCTCCAAAACACGTAGAGGTGGATTTGCCAAGGGAATATTATTTGGATACGCTAATCGGGAGCTATTCTCCGAAAAATTACAACCGTCAGGTTTGCATTTAGGGCTCGTTCATATTTCGACCATCCATGTTCCACTTACCAGATTTGAGATAAAATGGACTATCAGCATTTTCATAAAGTAGCAGGAAAGTGAAACAAAACTTTCAAGAATATCGTGAGATTTAGATCGGGTACCACCAAGGGCTTTAAGTCAGCCTCGTCAACATTTACAAATTACTGGCAGAGATTCTCCGATTCCACGAAACTAACCAGTCCCGTCAAAAGCGCCACATCGGCAATTTCAAGAACTCTTATGGTTTCGTCGCTTGCATTCACCTCTAGGACTGTTACTTCCGCGTTTCATGCCTTCCAACTTGTTTTAGTCCTCCCACATGTAGTCATAGTTGCTTTGTGAGTTTTTGACAATGGGCCAGTTCAATCGAAGTTTCTCTCGGAAGTATTCTCATATCCCTTCTAGACTCTCTTGCTTGACTATGTTTGTACATGGTTTTAAATGACGCCTCGTCTTCTCCTTCATCATCCATTTCATTCATCCGAGTGATATAGGTTGGAAAACGGTCTTGCAAAATCCCGTTATCATTTTGTGAAACATGTGTTTCCGGGTCTGACAAGACTGAAACAAGGTACTAATGAGCTACGGCAATCATGCTGTTCATATTCGAAAAAACAAGCTAGACCTTTGATTGCAGTTTCGCGTGGAATTGAATCTACGAAAGAAATAAATCCACAAAGTCTGTGTAAATATTTAAGCATACCTATTTTATAAGCAACCGTTGGTGCCACCGGTGACAAGAGCACATCGACCTTGCTGAGAACAACTTCCAAATCGGTCTGAATTATTCTCCGGACCTGAAGTAGCAAATTTCAAATTAGATCAGAACACAGGTTTTCTCGAGAAAATACAAGAATGTAATCTTTAGACAGCAGAATCTATACGCCTCTACCATGCGAGAGTCTCTTCCAGGCCTTGAGCAGACAACTCCATTACGATATATACAACATGATATGCATACCTGCTGTGCACGTTTGTAAAAGGCGTCGTAATAGCCAGCTGAAAGAGCATATGTACCCATCAGTATACGTCTCTTGACCTGCGGGAAGTAATTTGACATGGTTACACAGGGAAGCGAAGGTCCAAGCAATAGCACTTCTGTATCCTTGAAGGTAGCTAGGACGCCGAGAATATGAACGTGATTATTGGATAAGAGATCTGTAGTACAAGTCCGTATACCTCTGCACCCAGTCCCTGCGCACGAGAATTTCCGTACATCGGTATGAGCTCTTGCGCATCCGCCCGATTGCCGTACCTGCTTTGTCAGAAATGTCCACTTATCTGAGATGACCTTCATGTGAGACTAGAGAAATATGGCTGCCGATCCGGGAATTCCAGCCGGTGGAAAAATAGAAGGTTCGTCAAAAACGTGATGCGACTTTCCTAAGCATAACGCTCCGAATTCCAAGTTGGGTAAGTAGTGGAAAATAAGCGTGTTGTATAGGGTAGGGCATGAAGGGAATGACAAATACAAAACTACGAATTTCTTCGTGCGGTGCTCCAATAGTCCATGATTTCATACTAGCTAATGCCAAGTGACATTGAGATAGCAACGTCAACACAGTCCGCCTGTCATTGTTTGGGCAGTATCACATAAAGAGAAACCAAATAAACGTTCGTGAAAGTATATCAAATCATTCAAATAAAATGTACTTTATGTGAACAACGCATAATCCACCGAATGCTCAAATCAGATTCAAGATTTCCACTTGCCTGGCACCATCATAACGCGAGAGATTCGAGGAAGCTTCTGAAGCTGCTAACACATAGTAAGCTGGCAATCCCAGAGAAAATTTTGGCAACTCAACCTGTACAACAAAGAGTCGAAATGTCAGATTATAAACTGCGCACATTCAGTCAAAGTATGAACTACTACATCATTGAAAAGTCGGAAAATAAAGAGACCTACTTTACGCGAGTAGTTGCCTTCACCAACCAATCTGTACCTTTACCTTACACAATTTTAAACATTTAAAATCCGGAACGAATCAATATGAAATGCAGAAGGGGTGAAAAAGAACCTCAATAACTTCAGCTCCAAGGCTTTCCAGATGCTGTGCAGCAGATCGAATTGCAAAAACAACACTTGAATCCACTCCGTCTTCCAAAGTTTCCTTGATAAGCCCAAACTTCACTCCCGCTAGAGGCTTACTGCTGAAATTCTGGACCGGCTTGAGAGTCTCCACAAAACTGGGCACATCCTATCAAGAAAAAAGTTTAATGTACTGTGTAAAGATTGCAGCTCCAACAAGTTGTGTGAGAATCAAAATGCGGAAAACGTAAGATTAGATTGAGCGCGAAAAAACACCGAGAGGATACCACTAGAGGTTCTTCTCAAATTTCAAAATTTAAGAATCCGACAAAAAAACAAGCTCGTCACGCAGAGGTTGTAAATTGGTGAAGATTCTGAAAGCCCAAGATCGTTCGATATGTCCAAAATATATTTCTCTATGTGCCGTTAAGTCACTACGTCGAGCTGAAGTTATTGGTCTATTACAATTATCTTTTATAATTATCTTCTCTGGAGAGTTAGTCACAGAGGTGGGTTTTGCAGTTTCAAAAACCATCCTACAACTAATCATTGGCGTCATAAAGGACGTCATAAAGAAAAATTAGCAGCTTAACAAAATGTGACTACCTTTGTACTACTTGTGGAGTCTGAATTGTCATGCCCGGCAATTGATTGCAAAAGAATTGCGACATCTTCAACTGAAGAACCGAAACACCCGACCACATCTAAAGATGAAGCGTATGCCATGAGCCCAGAACGTGAGACGCGACCGTAGGTGGGCTTCAATCCAACGACACCACAAAAGGATGCTGGTTGTCTAATACTACCACCAGTGTCACTTCCCAAAGCTCCTACAGAAGATAAACACACAACTCCTGAGTTCAGCACGATCTCTGAATGATGACAAATGTACTTGGGAAATTAAGCTTGCCTCATGATCTCAGATTCCAAGATTGTTTTATGGGCTAAGACCGCTGGAATGTACTCCACAGCAACCAATTCCAGGGACTGAGAATCAAACATTCATGATGATGATGACGAGTGTGATTTCCGTCACTAGAAAACTTACCCCTGACCCAAGCTAGTCAAATTCTAGGATCATTCATGGGTGAAAGTAGCTGGTATCTTCTCCACATCCACAAACAAAATACTTCAAAGACACAACATAATGAATTGAACCAAATGAACATCTCAACTGAGGACCGCGTGGTTCGTTTAGATCAGTGGTACCTAACGCAAAGGAAACGTAACTTCACTTACAAACTTTTCAAGTCATAAAGTATTTGAACCTCACCAGCACATTGTCTAGCAGCCACTGCGGCAGCAGAACCTCCAGAAGATCCACCAGGAACGCGAGATACATCCCAAGGGTTTGCTGTTACCTGATAACCAGATGACATCCCGAGTTTAACGAATGAAAAACAAATATTCACTAAGTGTACAAAATTGCTGTCAAGAGAGTTTCATGGCATTCACAAAATCTCTCTTTTGTGAAGAAAGGAAAAAAAAGGCCAAAATGGAAGAAAAGATAATGTTCCAACTGCTGCACTGTAGATTTGCATTTGTCACTTGTAAAATAAGACAACAGATCTCAAGCTGGAAATAGCTCGAACTCAAACGTACAGCTTCGAGGGCAAGCAAACAGAGATGTAGTTCACTGCACGGAACCTCGTGTTAAGGATGAATTTCACTCTAGAGATGAACCATTAAACAATGCCGTTCTTTATCTCTTAAGTCCTACACCATGGCAACTCCATAACAGTGTTGCATATGAACTCAACCAGAAGATAACGAAGAGATTGGAAATATGATATGATTTGAAACTCAGTTCAGTGTAATAGGTGATTGGATAAGAAAATAATGTTCCAGTAACAGAAGCGAAATCCTTGAGGACAATGAAGAAGAGTAGCTAATACGAAATGATGTTCTATACCGAAAAATACAGAACAATAGAGTACATGTGGATCAAAGTGAGTGAAAGAATCAAATTGATGTTTAAGCAGCCCATCCCTATTAGTACGGGTATGACAGAAAAATCAGTGGGGTGAGAGAAGTACAGATTTAAAATGTTAACCCCAGCTTTGAATAAAACATCCCGCATTGTAGTCATCTCAACTGCTTTCAAGAAGTGAAGAAAGGAACCTTGTATGCCGATCCTTCTGTAGTGCTACCCATGCCGAATTCGTCCATATTAGTCTTACCCACAATGATAGCGCCACCTTCTCGCAACTTCCGCACAGCGGTGGCATCGTAAGGAGGTCGGTAACCCTCAAGAATTTTCGACCCACCTGTGGATGGCATGTCTTTGGTACAAAGATTATCCTTCACTGCAATCGGAACTCCCGCTAAAGGACCAATTGTCGCCTTCTGAGCAATCTTCTCATCCAGCAACTTGGCTTCTTCGAGAGCTTTCTCCGAAATATGTAAGAAACTCTGCACCTGAGGTTCCCTGTCCCTAAGACGTACCAGATAATCCTCCATGACATTGACAGCGCTCCTCTCCCTGTTTTCAAGATCCTCTCTAATTTTCCGAATCACAGAACTAGGCCTCTCCTGAGCCTGCGCATATCCTACTGTCACGGTCCCGGAAGGACAACTCGACGAGCTCCGAACAGCCCATGTCGCTTTCGATGACAATTTGAGCGCCTGCCCTCTCCAATTCACGCCAGAGCCGACCTGATGAGGTAACATGAGCGCAGAAGTCCTGAAAGCCATAGCTGCAGGACCACCAGCTCCGTCCACCTGACGCACACTGCTACCTGATTCAATTCGCCTCAATGCGGTTCACTGCAGTGCTCCGAATTGTCCTTCAGTCGCTCGCACGTTATTCGCGCGCTACGTTGCAAATTTGAGTCTGCGAGCACCAACCTCTCTTCGTCCTCACGAAGTTTGAATCAGGATTTGCTTTCAGGGTTTTGTGAGACACACGTTCGTCTACCCTGTCAACTGTTGTCCGCCATAAAGACACAGCTTTAGCGACTGCGTACTCTGAACATTCGGGAGGAAGTCCGACTGACTGCGGGTTGCTTTTCGGTGTACACCTTCACTGCAACCTATCCCACAAAATCTACTGGAGTAAAATCTACAAGCAATGAACATTCCGAAATTGAATGAGCATTTTAGATGGATACTTGCATTGGATAACGTGAAGATTTATGTATAGAATAACGTAAACCATCACTAAGTGTCAAATCCATAGCACATCAACATCATACAGTTTATCATTGCGAGGATGCAATGCATATTTTATTCTGCAGTTCCAACATAAATCGTCACTAAACCTCAAATTGAAGTCATAACTATAAATTTTTAATGTAACACAGACTACTCATCTCACTCACTCAAAGCTCATTTCAAAATGCCACGACCAAGAAATTATTTACTTCAAAGTGCACTTCCCGTTCTTGTTCAAAAATGACTCAAAATACTAATTACAGTATTTTGAACTTTGCTTTATTTCTTTCTGAAAATATTAAAGTCAACCATGTACACTCAAGCATAGCCACTCTTGTCACTGAATGCTCAGTTCAAAATGCCACGTTCAAGAAATTATTCCTTTCAAAGTGGTCTTCCCGTTCTTGTTCAAAAATGACTCAAAATCTGAATTACATTATTTTGAACTTTGCTATTATTCTTTCTGAAAGTATTAAGGTCGACCATGTAAACTCAAGCATAGCCACTCTTGTCACACTATCATAATGATTGATAATGGGTGAATTCAAAATGCCCTTCCGAATGTTATTGGAGACAATCCCTTCAAGGTGGAAAGTCTTGCTTGTGAAAAGTTATCCATTTCAAAGTGGACTTGAGGAGTATGTGAAAAGTTGAACGACCTCGGGGAGGTCGGGAGGGGTGATGGCGATGGCGAACGGATACGCACGGCCGCCACCACGGCGGCGTGACCAATAATGCTTGTACAATGAGAGATTCCTAGCTAGCAAATTCAGTTAGTAATCGGCATCGATTGGCGAGTCGATTGAGAAGTTCCTCGACCCCATGGGACTTTCCCACGTTGAGAACGCACTTCTTAGGGTATACCATGCAGCCTGTCCGCGCCACTTACAAGTCGGTACTTCACACTAAAGCTCGTGCCTTACCTCCCTCTAACAAGGTTCCTGACATCATGGACTTTTTGATAGCCGCCCTTGCTACTAGCAATTTTGACAAGGGCCATATGGACCTACTCCGGAGGCATGATGGAGAAATTCTCCCACTAGGCACCTTATGCAACTACCAAGGGATTCTCGTCCGCGACGCGGTCTCCTTCATGTTTTTTGTCGCCGACCAAGCCACTATGGTTCTGTGGTAACACACTTTTTGTTTTTTTTGCAGAATTTAAACAATTTTAGAAAACAAGTACCGAAGCAGTGTCTGTAGTTAGAAAATGGTACGTTAAATAGAGTGGATTGAGGAGATCGTCACGAGGTAACGAAGAAGCGCGAAGTTGGACGTACCAGCGCCAAATGTCTTCGGCGCCTTCGGCAAGATCTCCTTTGCTGAGGTGTCTCTACTCACGCGCTTCCAGCGTTTAGGGAAGGTACGCTTTCGGCGCAGACACCTCCGAAGAAGATCTCGCTAAAGACGACAGAAGCTGGCAAGGACCTCTGAAGGCTTCCGACCATGAGTGCGCCTTCGGCGATGCGCCGCTAGCGCGGGAGGGAAACCTTCATAACGATCAGGATACACGGTAGTTCCAGTTGGTTGAGGTTGCATTGGAAAGAGCTCGGGACGCTCGTTCTAACGAGCCCAAGAGCGCCGGAGATGGATCAGGGACGAAGAAGTTATGAGCATCGGAAAACTCGTATCCGGACATGCGCCGTTCGCGCTAGGGTTCACCGTCGGAAAGGACTCCCGTACGCCTTCGGCGATGTGCCTTCGGCGGAACCACGCGCTCATGGGAGGAAATCAACTCAGAGGCGGAAGCGCCTTTGGCGGCTGCGCAACGGAAGAGAAGCGCCGGCCGGATGTACGCCTCTGACGTGGCGCGGATAGGCGGATGCGCTAGCATGATTTGCGCCGGCGGGATATGCGCCGTCAGCAATAGACGGGGCAGAACGGACAAAACAAGTAGTACGAATACGCACCGGCGTAATTCGCGCCGACTTGATGTGCGCCTCCAGTGAGGCGCCGACGGAAAAGGAATACGCCCGCGGCGATACGCCTCCGGCGATGGTCAGGTTAGGAAAAGACAACATAGTCGACGCATACACTGCGGCGAACTCGAGTCCGGAAGACGGCGCCGAAACTCGATTCCGGAAGACGATGGCGGCGGGAGAATTCAACATTCACGCATGCGAATGCGCGCAGTGCGGAGACGTGAATTCGAGCATGCGAGGGCGAACCGTTAGGCCGTATAGCCGGCTGCGTAATTGTAACCAGTAAGAACGTTGGACGATCTTGAATTCGGAGAAGAAAAGACTGCTCTCCAGTCTCATTCTCTCATTCTTGATTTTGAGATTTCCAGCTTCCAAGATTACGCGCAAGGGCGGAGAGACCTGCAGTGAGAGGAGAGAGTGCAGAGACGAGTTGCGCAAGGATCTTGACAGACCTTGCAGAGAATTTGCGAGTAGCGAACTTGAGCGCGCAAGAGAAGAGAGAGCGATTGCAATCAGTGTTTGAGCGGCCGACGCGCAGCGGCGATTGTGAGAGAGCGAGCGGAAGGGAGAACGTCTGTGTGTGCAGGAAACGCAATGTCGAAGGTCCCCTTGCTGCGAGTGTCTCCACTCAGAGTGCCGCAGATCGGTCTGCGCGCATTCCAAGATGTGCTAACAAGGCTGAAGCTCGATTTCCTCCTGTGGGGATGGAACTGGACATGTCCGGAGATGGTGCGCCAGTATCTGCAGGAAAGACACAAGCCCTCGCGCGGATTCCGCCCCCATCCAGAGAGGTGGGACATTTGTGACTGGGCGCAGGTGTTGGGCAGGTGTGCCGGCGAGGAAGGGTTTCTCCTCTTCGAGGCCGATAGCGTGAAGGTGTCCAAGGAGGAAGAAATCTCCTACAATGATCTTTTCAAAGTTGCCAGGCATGCCAAGAACGGTTTCCGGACACGGGATTACAAAGATCGATTGCGGAGAAATGTTGCGACTGCATTGCTGCAGATATTGCAGCCGACCAAGACCGCTTACATGCATGGTTGGCAAGTAGGATTTGTGGAGCTAGTGTTGTCAGGAGCTCCAGTTCACTGGGCACGGCTCCTGTGGAAGGTGACGCGCCAACATGCGCAAGAAGAGAGAGGAGGAACCCTCAATCATCTTTCGCCTTACCTGATTGTGTTTTATCGGGCGATGGTATGTTTGACAAATTCAGAGCGGACACGGTTTCCGCTGCTGACCCGGAGTTATCCAGGTAGATACTTGCGGGAGGCCGAAGTAGACACGGATCCGGACGAGGCACCTGCCAGTCCAACTCCGGCTCCGCCTCCAGCAAGAGCAGCAGAAGAGCGTCGAAGTGAGCGCGCTCCGCGAAAGCGGAAATGGGATGAGAGACCTGAGGACAGGCAGCCGGAAGCTCCAACTGCGCCGACTCGGAGTCGGCCAACCAATGAGCCTCACAGCCGGCCGAAACAGAGGGCACGCAAAGTGCCAACTAGTACTAAGGAGACCGGGCGTACTCCGGTCCGGCGGAGTATCCTGCCCACGCAGGAGGAGATAATCGCGCAGATTCTGGAGAAGTCGGCGAACACATCTGCGCAGAAGGCACCGATGCCTCAAGAAGCAGACAGGCGGACTAACAGTCGGCCGACTGCGAGTCGGGCGACTGAAGGTCGGCCAACGGAAGGAAGGTCGCCTGAGCAGCGCGTTGAACCGGATAGCAGGCCGGAAGCAGAAGGGAGTTTGGCTGACGAGCCAACAACCCTCAAAGGGTCGTCTTCGGCAGAAGGCGCTTCTGGGAAAACGCCGCCAGCAAGCAGGCCATGTGGAGTGAAGACGCGCAGGGTAGATCCGACTGCGAGTCGGACAACTGCTAGTCGGCCGACTGCGAGTCGGTCAACTGAAGGTCGGCCAGATTCGCCGACTGCGAGACGGACAGAGCCGGCGACCATTGTGCGGGCGCCTTCGGCGGACGCACCTCCGGCGAAGACACCTTCCGCGCAGATCGCGCCGGAAGAGCAGGCAGCAGAAGCGGGCGGTGCAAAGGTGACAAACGTCACTGCGGCGTTGACCCCTTTGGGAACCGAAGATCGAGCCGGAACAGGGGCTCAAGCAGTGGGATCCCCCACTGCCTTGGATATTTTAGCAGGGAGTGGAGCGGTAGTCGCGGCGGAAGCTGCCGCGCGCCACAGTTCCAGGGAGTCGCCAAGGGATTCGGTGGCGATTGAAATCCTCGAAACGGAGGATGAGACGAGTTCGGAAGAGCAGGTGGCGGACTCTGTGCAGAAGACGCCAACAGGGGTATTGTGCGAGCAGATAGTTCCACTCCTGCGATATTTGGATCGCAAGACATCCAAGTACTCGGGTTCCGGAAAACCGCAGTCTTACGTGGAGACTGTCAAGCGCAGGACGAGGAGCAAGGTGGCCACTTGGGCCTCTAGGTGCCAAACATTGCAGGATAGGAACACTGCCCTCCGACAGCACCTGGCGATCACGCAGAGGCTATACCAAACCCTACAACAACAGAGGGAGGATGCGGCGACGAAAGACCAGGCGGATGCCGAGCTAATGCGGGCAAAGATCGAGTCGGAATTGCAGGAAGAGCGGAGACAAAACCGCATCTTAACTGAAGAGCTTGCACGCCAGAAGCGCGCATTAGAAGAAAGTCAAAGTACACGCAAGGAGGATGAGGAGTTGTTGCGCAACTTGCAATCCGAGTGCGCGGATTTGAGGGCGCAGCGCGCAGATGCGGAAACGCAGCTAGCAGAGGTGGAAGGCAGCTGCCGGACGCGAGAAGAGTTGGCGACGCGGGTGACTCACTGTCTAAAAGGATACGTCCATTGGGAGGTGGCAGCTCAAGAGAAGATCACACTCAGGGAGTTTGAGCTTCGGGCGGCGGCATTGACGGAGGGTGACAGTCGGAGTCGGCGGCGAGTAGCAAGGAAATTAGAAGCCTTCTTGTCGGGTGCGCGCGACACTATGACGCACTTAGAGTCGGAAGTGACTGCAGCCCTTCGGCGACTGGGGTTGCGCAGCCGGTCGGAAGATTGGCTCGGTAGAGATAGAGAGCGAGGCGGTCCGGCGCGCAGGAGGCGCAGCACCGGATCTGCAGAGTGCAGTAGCGTAGTTTGGTTTCGTGCAGGTGTTGCGAGTAGCAGATAGGATAGCGTAGTGTTAGTTAGGACCTTAGAGGGTATAAAGTAAATCAAGGCGTTTAGCCCTGGGACTCTTCCAGTTTCGGAAGTGCAGATCAGGAACTCACTTTCTTGGCGTGTTTGTGCATTTGGTCCTGGCACCACGTAGAGAAGCTGCAGCATAGCGAAGTTACCGTATATTGTAGTTGGAGTCCTTCGGCTGAATGTTCAGAGCTAGTACCTGGTTAGAGACTTGAGTAGTGCGGATCTGCACCTGCGGGTGATTTCTGATGCTCAGAGCCGGCTGCGAGTTAGAGACTTGAACAGTTCCCCCTTACTCCTTCGAGTGACATATCCTGATTGTACTCCTACGGGAAGTTTCCCCTGAATGCCAAAGTGAAGTTTTGTTACTTCGTGTAAGCCTTGGTTTGCAATTCAGGTTGTGTGTGTGTGTTACTGGATTGTGTCTCAGTTGAGTTCTCAGTCGGGCCTGTACTCTCTGCGTTTGGTGTGAGTCGAGGGTGACGTCCACGGCGTATGAGGGACTTCGTTCCGAAGTGGGAAGTCCAGTCCGGGTTCCCTACGCTAGTTCCTGGCGGAAGGGCTGTAAAAGCCGGAGTGGGAGTCACTACCTACAGAACCTCTGAGTGAACTTTTGAGACACTTTCCCCCTGAAATCCGAAGCGGAGGTCCTGACCGACCTCCGAGTTGTGCTTTTGCCAGTTTCAGGTGTGTGTGTGTGTGTTGAGTGACCTACGCTGCACTGTGCATCCTCCGAGCATCCTCCGAGTCGAGCATCCTCCGAGTGACCTCCGAGTCGAGCATCCTCCGAGTGACCTCCGAGTCGAGCACTGCAGTATTTCTGGGAGTGACAGTCGCCTGAGAATTCAAACTCTACAAAAGTCTGTTAAACGTGACACTTTTTACTCTGTGTGTTGCCTCTGTCCCTGTGGGTTCGATCTTTTTACCACCATACTGCAGTTTTAGCCTTTGGTGGGTTATTACAGGTTCAAAAAATCCTTGCGTTTGGCGAACAGGTGGTTCTGCCTGCACGGTAGAGGGGATGTTGAAGAGCGCACATGCGAACATTGATGGATATCCATCATTCATCTGGCCCACGCGAACAATATTCATTCGTATTGCTTAGTCGGGCATAGCTTTGCTTATGTTCAAACGAATGGCGCCGCCATCATGCACCGGATACTCACGTATGCTCGTCACAGATTCCAAGGGGGAGAGGTTCAATCAACGTTGGTCTCGCGGCTTCAATCCTCCGGCCGACGTGCATAACCTTGCCGGACCTCTGTAACCATCTTTAGTTAGTTAGAACTAAAGTAGAGGTTACTCTAAATATTGATATAGTTACTTTGCTAGTCATAGCTGACACGTCACCGATCCGCGCACTTGGTAGGTACAAAGTGAATGTGTTAGTTGACAGTGTCACGTCAACAATCCGTGTGCTTGTAGGTAAAGATTGAGTGTGTTAGTTGGGAGTGCCACGTCAGCGATCCGTGTGCTTGTTAGGGTTATCCGCCACGTCATCCATCCACTAGGAGTGGAATGGATGGTGGGGATAAGATCTTATCTCCTTGTACTTGTTGGTGATAGCTATATAAGGGAGAGGAGAACCATTGTTGGTATCTCTCATCTTCAGAGTTCACGTTTCTATCTTCGAGTGAGCTTCTCTCTAAACCCTAGTGTTACAATGGTATCATAGCAACCTTGCTCTTTCCTTGAGTGTGGATTACCCCTCATGCGATATCAACTGAGTGATGATGGAGTGCAGTTTTGAGAGTGTATAGAGGCTGGCAGAGGTCATTCATCTGCATGTAGATAGAGGTGGAAGGGGGAAATTGTGGTTTTGCAGATATGGACGGGATTGACAGGAATCCAGTACCGCACTAGCCAATTCCTATCCTATTCGATATTCACCTTCGTTGCATGAAGAAACATCATTTTCGGATGTTAGTTGTGGCTTGTTAGGGTGCAGATTTTATGACTAGAGTGATGGTATTGAGAGTGCCACTGATTCTCCCAATAATTACTTATAAAGAGACTTGGGATTGTCCTATATAACTTTTATACTGAATGTTTAATGGATTTGAATCGCGAACCACCTGTCCCGGTTCGGTTCAACACTTATGTAGAGATTAAAACAGTATATCGACAGAAGAGGATATGGAGAGATTTTCTTGTGAGTAATTAAGGAGAGGAGTACTATAGAGCTGTGATAGAATCACTTGCACATTTGTGACTCCTTTGTTGAGAGGTAACATAGTGATTATACTCACTTTGTATTAGCGGGAGTGTGAGAAAGCATGGGGACATCAATCGATATGGTTGAGGTTCTCAATGCAATCATGGCGGAGATGAAGAAGTTGAGAAAAGCGATAGTAGATTGTCATACCAAGCAGCAAGCCATGGAAGATAAACTCTTCGCATTGGAGAATGAGAAAGTAGAAAGAGAGAGTTGGAGAGATGAAAGTTGAACCTCAACTTCAAGCTTCCCAAGTTCAGCCAGAACCAACTCCTATTGCTGCAGCAGAGGCAAATAGGAGACGTCTTCAAGAGATTGAAGATCAAGCAAATCTTTTGCTTGGAATAGGAAAATCCTGTAAGGTGGAAGCTTACAAAGGGAGTACAGCAATGAAAGTGTTAGAAGGATGGATTATGAGGATGAATATTCATTTATCCCATTTTCATATTTCTGATTATATTGCATGAATGTTCATGAGATCTTATCTTATGGATAAGGCTCTCACATGATACACAACATGGGAGAGAATGCTTTTAGAACGAGGTGCTACAATTTCGTGGAGTGGAATGCAGGAAGAACTTCTGTAAAATTTTAAAGCAGTGGATTCTCTTCAAACTGCAAGAATGAAGTTGTGGGATCTTGTGGAAAGTGAATTCCACTGGTAATCGGCCAAACAAGTATTTTTAGCAAAAAATTTTAAAAAAGGAAGTTTTTTTAAAATAGCTACAGTAAGTTTGTAGGTTAGAAAGTAATAACTACGGGGTAAGAAGGTCGGAAAGTCGAAACAAAGAAAGAAATTAGGGGAGGCTCGGATTGAGGAGCTAGGAAGGGAGCAAGAGCGGGCGTTCCCGAGGTCAGGATGAGCGTGGGACCTCGATAATCTGACTCTTTATGTTCTTGGAGAAAATGCAATGGCTTGTGGTGGGCTAGCGATCAAGAATGGAGATCTGAAGCCAAATGGAGGTGGGCCGTGTCGGCTTCTGCCTCGTTCGAGCACAGAAGGGAACACCGTTGCACAGGCAACAACACCACTTCTCCCTAGAGCCGCAGCAGAGTCTGAAGGCGAAGAAGCAGAGTGTACGCGGGCTTGCTGGCCTGTAAGACCGGGTGTTGCACATATGTACTAAGTCTTAGAAGTGGTCAAGTGATTAAGGATGATTAGCCAAGGCATAGCTAAGACTAGCTAGTTATGACTAAACTAGTTAGTTATAACTAAGTTTATCTAATCATAACTAAGTTTAGCTACAATGTCTATAGTTGGCGGAATAATTAGCAGAGTTCTAGAAGAATGGAGTGAGCATTTCTATTTTGTCTTCTACAAGGAGTGAGCACTTCTATATTGTCTTATACAAAAGTTCTAGAATCCAAGTGATTAGATATTTGACAAGAAGCTTGGATTTGATTGGTTTGACTAAATGTATGAAAGATGATTGGCTAGACTAAGTCTAATGTTGACTTAGTGGCTAGGAAGCTTGTAGAAGTTTAAAAGCTTCCAATGGCATGTCGCCATCTCAACCTTGGATTCTGGAAGCTTCTAGAAGATTTAGGTAGGCCAATGGCATGTTGCCACGTAGAGAGGGTTAGTCAAACTTACCTAGGTAAAAGTAAGTTAGGAAAAATTACCACATGTTACGATGGTAACTTCTCAAGTAGTATAAATAGAGAGGTAGAGTAGCACCTCTCAAGCAAGTTTTGGAGAGTCATGTGTGAGGACTTGTTTCAGTAATGAAGGAGTGAAGTTTTTGAGTATCTTGGAGTATCGACGTGTGTTTGCGTTTGTATGAAGAGAGTGATGAGAGGAGAGTTTGTGTGTGAGTTGGAGTGATACATGGAGAGTTTGTGAGAGAAGCTGTTTGGGACATGAGTGAGAGGATGAATCCTAGTCTTCTAGAACCATGATGCGCTACCGCAAAGCCATCAGAGGTAAACCTGAGTGAGAGTCAGCCCGGAGGTTGCATTTTATGGTTCCGTTGCCGGGACCTCAATCTAGAAGGCGGAATGTTTAGGAATCGAAATCTAGCTCGAGAGAAAGTATCCATGAGGGATCACTTGGTGTTAACATTGGGGAATGAAAGAGCGGAGAGTGTGCTTGAGAGCGAAATTCCCTTTGTTTATCCCATAGTCTCATATGATAGCCTAGAAGTGATTTTGTATGTTACCATTATTTTACCTGCTAGTAGGAGCTTCCATCTAGCTATCCTCCCTTCAGCATTAGGCTTGTTGAAAATGTATTTCAAAGCCTTATGATCAGTCACTATAGTGAATCTTCCACCCAACAAATAATGTCAAAACTTCTTAAGTGAGAAGATTACAGCTAAGGCCTCTCTCTCTGTCACTGAGTAGTTCTTCTCCGCTTGAACCATCTGTCTACTAGCATAAGCAATTGGATGATCATGTTTTTCATCATCTAATTGACTCAAGATGCATCCTACAGCAATATTTGATGCATCTGTGTAGAGAATGAAAGGTTTACCCACCATTATTGACTTAGTGGCTAGGAAGCTTGTAGAAGTTTAAAAGCTTCCAATGGCATGTCGTCACCTCAACCTTGGATTCCGGAAGCTTCTAGAAGGTTTAGGTAGGCCAATGGCATGTTGCCACGTAGAGAGGGTTAGTCAAACTTACCTAGGTAAAATAATGGTAATGGTTGCATTTTATGTACCTGTTGTCGAAACAGGCCCAGGGACTGTTGTCTTGAGTAGATATTCGGGAAGAGTGTTGAACAGTATGAGAATCTGGAGAGTGCCCGGAGTGAGTGGAAAAGGATCAGGCGTAGAGTGTTGACGGTTTCCACAGTCCGGAGAAGCCTAGAGGGGAGAGAAGACTTACTGCAGCATAGGCTGGAAGTCTTTAGGACACATGTGTTGTCTGTAGACCGGACTCCTTCATAGAGTCGGTCACTTTCTAATGCTAGGATTAAAGCCAGCTTACTAACTGCGAACCAGTCCGAAAGTGAGAGACGAAGTCAGATTAGGTGTTAGTGTTATTGTCTTAAAGGGGGAAAACTGTAGATCTTCGTGGGAACGAACGCGGAGTGGTTTACTTTGGGAAATGTTTAGTGTAAACTAAGTGATTTCCAAAGGAATACTGATACCACGTCGTGCTACAGATCTGAAGCAAAAAGGAGGTATTCATGAGTACATTGAAGAATTTCATGATCTTCAAGTATCTATCATGGATATGAGTGGAGCTGAAGCCTTGGACGTGTTCAAACGATGCTTGAAAGATTGAATTCGAAATGAGGTGATGGTAAGCAATCCATCTACTTTTAATGAAGCAATCGCAATTGCTCAACGAATTTCAGGTGCTTTTAATGTCACACACGGTGAACTAGTAAGCAATTTTTGAGATCCATCTAGTCCAACACCGATGGAGTGGGGATACCTTCGACGTAGAGAAGGTTTTGCACCAACAAGAGGACCACCACCAAGATTTGGAGGTGAGATTCGACGACCACGAGTTCCAAATTTGTAAGAAGGTTATGCAAATAACGAAATGGTTCGAGGAGGAGCTGGAGTTCGTGACAATCGTCAATGCTATGCATGTGGACGAATGGGTCACATTGCCAAGTTTTGTCGAATTCGGCCGACACCACAAGGAGGACGGCCCATGCAGCGACGACCGTTCAACAACATGGAGGGGATAGAGTATGAAGAGGTGGAGGAAGAAGTTTTGGGAAACTAAGATCACCAGTACACTTGCGTCGCGGCCTTACTGGTTCTACAAAACGAAGAAAAGGCGAGGTTGGAAGAAGGCAATGATTGGGTGCTCATGGAAGGAGTAAGAAGCAAGCTCAACTCATTGTCACTGATGGTTTGATTGAAGGACACAAGGTGAGAGTTTTAATTGATCTTGGAGCAACTGAGAATTTTCTATGGAGTGTTGTTAGGTTTGTTATTGATGAAGAACGTGAGTGAAGAAGATGAATTGTCAAACGGGCAAACTGAAGTGATAGAAATACTACCACGGAGTGTAGAATTATCCATAGGTAGATACGAGGAGAGCATTGAATAAAGAGTAATTCGTTTAGCTCGATATGATGTCATCATTGGAATGTCATGGATGGAGCAATATAATCCGAAGGTAGATTGGAGAAGAAAAGTGATCACAAGTAGTGGATGGAAGATATATGGAGATAGAATTAGATCTCGGAATAGGAATTTACCTCTCTTTGTGATGGGTATAACATCCATTTCTAAAGATGATGTATGTTTCCTTGGACTTATAAGAGATATTGGGTCCACGGACAAACCTTACATCCTGGAGTCCTAGAACGACATTTTTATGGAGTATAAAGATGTTTTTCGCGATGATCCACCTGCAGGATTACCACCTAAGAGGCGAGTAGATCACAAGATTGAGGTTATACCTGGAAGTACATCAACTTGAAAAGCTCCATATTGTTTGGCTCTAAACGAATTGGAAGAATGTAAAGCTCAAGTGGAGTAGATGTTGAGCAAGGGATTCATTCAACCAAGTGTTTCACCTTATGGAGCTCTAATGCTCTTTGTGAAGAAAAAGGATGGATCCATGAGACGATGCATCGATTATCGCGGGTTAAATTAGCAAACGGTGAAAAACAAATATCCATTACCTTGTATGGATGATTTGTTTAATCAACTTCAAGGAGCGAAGTACTTAACCAAGCTAGATTTGAGAAGCGACTACAATCAAATTCAAATTGCAGATGAAGATGTCCACAAGAAAACTTTTCATACTAGGTATTGACATTTTGAGTATCTAGTGATACATTTTGGTCTCACTAATGCACCAGCTACATTCATGGGATTGATGAATGATATCTTTCGCCCTTATCTGAATAAATCTGTCATTATTTTTCTAGATGATATACTAGTGTATATCAAAACTTTGAGTGATCATAGAAGTCATTTATGAGAGATACTTCAAGTTTTAAGAGACAATCAATTGTATGCCAAAGCTTCAAAATGTGAATTTTGCAAGTCAGAAGTAGATTACTTGGGTCATAGAGTTACAGCTACAGGAATTCAAGTGATGAGTGAGAAGATAGATGCCATTCAGAAATGGATAGCACATGAGGATCAAACTCAATTGAAGAGTTTTCTAGGGCTCACTGGATTCTTTCGTAGATTTGTGAAAGGTTTTGCTCGCCTAGCTTAGGCCTTGACTTCCATGTTGGAAAAAGATAAAAAATGGACATGGGGAATAGCTCAAGAGTTAGCTTTTCAAACATTGAAAGATGTTTTGTTACACGCACCTATTCTCAAGTGGTATGATCCTGACTGTTCTATCAAGTTGGTTATTGACGCATCAAGTACAACAGTAGGTGGCATACTTCAACAAGAATGGGAGGATGGATGGCATCCAGTTATTTTTTATTCTCAAAAGTTGGTGGCAACAACAAAATTATCACACGACAGATAGGGAGGAGTTAGCCATTGTGTTGGCAACCAAACATTGGAAGCATTACTTGGGTGATAAGGAGTTTGTGGTGGAGACCTATCATAAACCCTTGGTTTATTTGGAGACTTAGAAGGATCTGTCTAAACGACAAATTCGATGGGCAGAGTGACGTCAACGCTTCAACATGAAGATTGTGTACGTGGAGAGAAAGAAGCAACTTGCAAATGCTCTCACACGCATGCCTTGTTTGAATCATGTTGCAAAAGTGAAAATTCAGGCTGATTGGTGGAGCAAGATGACACAAGCCACAAAGGAGTATGAAGAGATCACTCGGGCACTACACACTGGAAAGGTAGAGAAATCTCGAAGTTTGGCGTTTTACAATCAGCGTATATGGATTCCACAAGATCACGATTTGCGCACAATGATTTTGGCAGAAAGTCATGACACAACCATTGCAGTTCATGTGGGAGTGGAGAAAACCGTGGAGAGTATACAACGAGTGTATTATTGGTTCAAAATACGTGACGATGTGGAGTCTTATGTTCGAAGTTGTGTTGCTTGTCAACAAAACAAGGCAAGTAATAAAAAACCAGCGGGTTTATTACAGCCTCTTCCTATTTCCGAACAACGGTGTCACCATGGATCTTGTATGTGAGTTATCAAAGACTTCGTTATGACATGATTAAGGGGTGGTTTTTGTGGACAAATTGAGCAAGATGATTCACATCAGGCCAACCATAAAAACAGCTCCACAACTAGCTCAATTGTATCTAGATGCAGTTTTTGTGAATCATGGCTTAAGCAAAGTGTTAATCACGGATAGAGGTACTCACTTCACAAGTTTATTTTGGAAAATTTTGTTTAGTTTTTTCAAAACAAAACTAGCAATTTCAACGGCCTATCACCCTCAAACTGATGGACAAACGGAGAGGGCACATAGATTCATAGAGGATATGCTACGAGCATTCACATTAGAAGAGCAAGAAGAGTGGAACAAACTTTTGCCACTTGTGAAATTTGCATATAAAAATTTTGTAAATGCATCCACAAAAGAGTCTCCATTTTTTCTTATGTATGAAGCTCATCCTATAACTCCTTCAAGTTTGATGAGACTTTCCAAAGGAGAGAAGTTTTCGACCAAAGTTGCAGTAGTCAACGAGTTTGTGGAGCATATTCACCGAGGACTACATCAGGCCAAGGAGAAGTTGGTGATAGCTCAAAATTGGCAAAAGCAGCATGCCGATGCTCATCGTAGAGAAGTGGTTGTTGAGGTTGAATATCACGTTTGGTTATCTACAACGAATTTGTCTCTTGTAGGAACACCAAAGTTGAACCCTAGGTTCATTGGTCCATTTTTGGTTTTGAAGCGTGTTGGTGAAGTGTCATACAAGTTGGAACTTCAGTCACATATGAAAATACACCCAGTATTTCATGTGTCACGATTGCAAAAACATGTACCACGACCAAAACAATTCACCAACCAACCAGCACCACCTCCTCTTCCAACCTTGATAGCAGATTATGAGGAGTATGAGGTAGAAAAGATACTCAAGAAATGTATTCGAGGTCATAAATATCCCAAAGTAGAGTATCTGATTCAATGAAAATGCTATCCATCGTATGAATCAACTTGGGAACCAGCTAAAAATTTAGCAAATGCACCTTTGATAGTTCAAGAGTTTGAACGTATGTGCAACGAAGACGTTGCATCTTAAAAGAAGGGAGGTTTGTAACCATCTTTAGTTAGTTAGAACTAAAGTAGAGGTTACTCTAAATATTGATATAGTTACTTTAATGTGCGCTAGTCATAGCTGACACGTCAGCGATCCGCGCACTTGGTAGGTACAAAGTGAATGTGTTAGTTGACAGTGTCACGTCAACAATCCGTGTGCTTGTAGGTAAAGATTGAGTGTGTTAGTTGGGAGTGCCACGTCAACGATCCGTGTGCTTGTTAGGGTTATCCGCCACGTCATCCATCCACTAGGAGTGGAATGGATGGTGGGGATAAGATCTTATCTCCTTGTACTTGTTGGTGATAGCTATATAAGGGAGAGGAGAACCATTGTTGGTATCTCTCATCTTCAGAGTTCACGTTTCTATCTTCGAGTGAGCTTTTCTCTAAATCCTAGTGTTCCAACCTCCCACTGGAATTCTGGTGCATTGCCAGCTCCATCAGTGCGCAACTTGGTCCTATATTTTCTAAGTACAGTCACCGGCCCCCAGATGTGCCACCTTGCTTTTGCATAAGAATTGACATTCGTCATGGATGGATTACCCATATGATTGGATACTATGATGCAAGAGGTAGTGCGACCATCGGCATTCACTACGACGCAATGGAGTTGTATTGTCAAATCTCTCGCAATCACCAACACTACTCGGCAGAATGCTCCACCAATTCTCTGCGTCAGTCGTCACGGTAGAACCGACTATGACGTTCCGCAGAAGGAATTCAACAACGACCTCTCCTAGCTACATAGCAGCACCAGCTGTTTGACCCAATGCATCGTGGAGAACAGTATCAACAGTCTCCAAGATCCCCTCAGCCCAGCCCCGTCACCGCCGAGCACGTCACCGGCAAGAGATCCCCCAGCATCGACGACCCGCGATTTGTGTCCCGGATGAGGATGGATTCGTCCTAGTTCAACCACGGCGCAACGCCCATCTCGATTTGATGAGTTGCCTATGAGTGCGCCTCACGACCCGTCACAGCCGCTTCTGCTGAACCTCACGTTGCCAACACGTCAATGAGCGCTGCCACTGGCTCCGAATGGCTCATCTGGCCTACAACCTTCGGGTTGACTCTCACTCCATTTTACCTCAAATGGCTTTGAGGTAGCTCATCATGATTCTAGAAAACTAGGATTACTCTTCATACTCATAGCCGAAACACCATCTCACACAATACCTTAGTGTATCACTACAACTCACACACACATCGACACTCCAATGGACTGAAAATTGTCACTCTTTCATATATGAAACAAGTCTCTACATATGAACTCTACAAACTTGCTTGAGAGGTTCTTTCTTACCTCTCTATATATACTACTTAAAAATTTACCATAGTAAAAAATAGTAATTCTTATATATCTTACTTTTACAAAGAGAAATCATAGTAAGTTTGACTAGTTATCAATACGTGGCAACATGTCATTGGACTTCTCAACATTCTAGATGTTTACTAATCCATAGATTGAGGAGACGACATGCCATTTGTGCCTTTTCAACTTCCAAAACCTCCACTTGCCACTAAATCTAGACTTTTGTACAAGACAAAATAGAAGTTAGCACTCAAATATTCTAAAACTCTTCTAGTTATTTCGGCAAGTATCGACATTATAGTTAAACATAGTTATAACTTGATAAACTTAGTCATAACTAGCTAGACTTGGTTATAACTAGGTTAATCATGATTAACTCATTGGCTATTTCTAGTTCTATTTCACACATACAACATCCGGTCTTACATGCTAGGCGTCACGGCCACCACGTAGATACACATGCCTTCAGTAGAATACATCTAGCCGCAGCAGGCATCCGATCCGGCCATGAACACCTTCTAGAGACTCAAGGGATTCGTTCAGACTCTCGATTCACCATGGCAACAATCCCAAGTCCATCAAGTCATGTGATTCCCGAAACACAATCACTGAACCCGTCTAATGTGATCATGGAGGAATCTAATCCACCATATTACAATCCCTATGATCCGTTCAATGATACTAGCCATAGCGAGAATCACTACTCGAATGGTGAGTTGAGTATCACTCCTCTTTATGAATGGAATGGATGGAAGAAAGGTTATCGCACGAAGAAGCCAAACACGATGAAACACAACCGATTACTTCCCGTATATCACATCCTCTAATGGGTCTAGCCCACAATCAATTGCAACCCTGCCGATCGCGAATCCGACTGCAATGGAGATTGATTTCAAAGAAATCCCTGTTGAGCAAGCTAACTTAGCACGCAGGTGAGCGGCATCTCCGCCTTCAGAACTCATGGTGATATGGGATCAAGCGATTTCAAGTACCGAAATGACGTCACTGACTCCATCTACGGGTAAGGATAACGTCTCGTACTGCAACCTCCGGGCTGACTTTCACTCAGGTTTACCTTAGATGGCTTTGTGATAGCTGATCATGATTCTAGAAGACTAGGATTCCTCCTCATACTCATAACCCAAACACTCTTTCACACAAACCCTCAATGTATCATTACGATTCACACACACATCGACACTTTAAGATATTGAAAATTGTCACTGTTTCATATATAAAACAAGTTTCTACACATGAAGTCTTTGCTTGAGAATCTCTTTCCTCCCTCTTCATATAAACTCCTTGAAAAATTACCATAGTAACAATTGATAATTCTTATCTAAATTACTTTTACCAAGATAAACCATAGTAACTTTGACTAGTTCTCAATACGTAGCAACATGCCATTGGCCTCCTAAACCTTCTAGATGTTTATTTATCCCTAGATTGAGGTGACGACATGTTATTTGTGACTTTTCAACTTCTAGAACCTCCACTTGCCACTAGGTCGACATTAGACCTAATCTAACCAATGAAGTACTCATTACTTAGTCAAACCAATCAATACTAAACATAAAGTCAAAAGTCTTTTCTCTTGGAATCTAGATTTTTATACAAGACAAAATAGAAGTTCTCAATCAAATCTTCTAGAACTTCTCTAGTTATTCCGCCAAGTATAGACATTATAGTTAAACATAGTTATAACTTGATAAACTTAGTCATAACTAGCTAGATTTAGTCATAACTAGGGTAACCATGATTAACTCATTGGCTACTTCT
The DNA here is from genome assembly GCA_037833965.1 of Marchantia polymorpha subsp. ruderalis. Lineage (NCBI taxonomy): Eukaryota > Viridiplantae > Streptophyta > Marchantiopsida > Marchantiales > Marchantiaceae > Marchantia > Marchantia polymorpha. Next base: position 1,816,017 of record AP031351.1, read on the forward strand.
AATTCTATTTTGCACATACAACATCCAATCTTACAGTATCCAACGCATCCACTATCAGCTGATCCAGCGCCGTCACCAACTTTGGCTCCGCCAATAACCAGCGCCCAAATTGAGGAGGATCATCAATCTCTCTCCCATCAATTGGTATCTTCAGGAGATCTTGACTAGTTTGTGAACGCTGCCAAGAGGCTCTCAACTCCGCCACCGTCTCTCAATGAGGCAAATGACACGTTCATCCCAACATTGTATTTTTAGTCTCGGTGAAACAAGTGCTACAGATGCCACTCGTTTCAAGGCTCCGAGCCAAAGCTTTCGGGCTGCATACTATCCTTCCTAGAGTCCTCAGATTCGCCTTAGCCTCAACCGATCTCGGACGTTCTAGCTCCAACGTCAATGCGCAACCTTCAAGCAGCGACGTGCCATGTCATTACACTGATCTCCACCATACCCTCCATCTAGGACGTGTCGAGCTTTCAAAAGCCTATCCTAGAGAACGGCGGGGACGCTAATATCCCCTATGGTGATAAATGAAAGTACATTTTCTCTCATTCAATGCTGTGACACTAGGATTTAGATACAAGTTCACTTGAAGATGAAAACATAAACTCTGAAGATGAAAAATGTCAACAATAGTCATACTCTCCCTTATATAGCTTTCACCAACAAGTACAAGAATATAAGATCTTATCTCCACCATCCATCTCACTCCTAGTGGATGGATGAAGGGGCTGATAACCCTAACAAGCACACAGATTGTTAACGTGGCGCTACCTACTAACATACCAACTAACACTCTCAATACCTACCTAACAAGCACATGGATCGTTGACGTGACGCTATCAACTAACATACCTACTCTCTTTCTACCAAGCGCATGGATCGTTGACGTGGCAGCTATGACTAATGCACGCTAAAGTATCTATATCAACATTTAGAGTAAGCTCTACTTTAGTCTAACTAACTAAAGATGGTTATAAACGCTTGTGGTCTCAACGAGGATTCTGCCGTGAGTAATTTACAATCTTACATCTGAGATTGCTCTCATAGTCTAGACTTTTTTGCCCTCTAGGAGCATAAACTCAAGGGCTCCTCCGTTTCTCAAGTCTCCAATCGCTAATGGCGTCACGCTCCTAGCTTTGGACAAGAAGCCTCACATGTGTACGGCCATAGTCATGATGACTCGGGCGCTGGCTGTGACGGCGTTCTCACCATACTCCACATGTGCTAGAGTCGCAACGTAGATGCTACATGTTCCCTCCTTGATAATCGAGTCCAGTGGCTCATTCCCCAAGATTTGTCTAGCGGTGATGTGAGCTTTGCCAACATCTATGCACATCTAGGCATTACGTTGCTTGTTGTGGAAGTCATTAACCCGAGATTTGTCTCAGACATGTTGTTGGATACTTTTGGGAGAATTTAATATGATGAAGAGACGTGTTGATAAAACACATCAAAGCTTAGCCCTTGTACCTATGCGTGAGCGGATCATTTTCAACAGCATGAAGGCCGCCTTGAAAGTCGATGTTCCCTCCTGTCAGCTCATAGTCTCCCATTTTCATGGGATAGTCAACGACCTCAAGCAGCCCGTTCATTTGCACAACTCGATAGGTTGTACCTGTTTGAAACCTCTCATGGCGTTGCTGACCGGATCCTCCTCAAACATTCTATCTGCAGCGATATGGTTCCATCTAATCACCACCACCCGGTCGTCGCTACCATCCAGTTTCATGTACAGCCGCGCCGTGCTACTCATTGAAAAATGAGTAGTCAATTGTTCGACGACACAGCAGAGGAAATCAAATGCCTATGAAAGAGAGCTCCACAAGGAACTCCTTTCTTCTCCAAACTACGGCGCGTGATAAGTACTACCGCGGCTTCTGCAAAACAAAGGCTCAACACTTTAGGGTAGACAAAGACACTTGTATTGCTGAAGTGGATACCCTCACTTGTTCCGCCCAAAACGCATCACATGATGATTACTTTTAACGTGCATGGGGCAATAATCGACAGCGCCTACAAAAATACCCAGACCTGAAAATTGCGTGACGTCAAGCCCGATCCAAGATTCCATGGAGCAAAGACTGTTTTAGGGTTTTTCAGAATTTTTCAGTTCGAGCGCCCAGCGCCATGACCGCAATTTTGCTCTTCACACTCCAATTGAAACTTGAGTTACAGATAGTCAAGGCCTCAAAGATAATGTGACCAACTATTATCGCAAGCTCTACGTTGCCACAAGCACTAGACCCTAAGCGCAACTAGCCGAAGACACTGTGATTGCATGATCCCTGCATCCTTCACGGACCATTTCTCTCCAGGCATTCTCAAAATCCTTGGCGCCCCGCCTAAAGTTGGTAATTTTTCTCGGCACTAAAACACATGGCGTCGGGCAAGAGTTCGGGCCTTGACGGCATCCTCACCAAATTTTACAAACACTTCTTCGGGTTGCTCGGCAACAAATTTGCTCAAATGATCCACCAAGCTATTGGAGATGGTGCACTTCGCTTTGGCATGACGCATGGACTGGTAGCGTTGATTCCAAGGATGGAGATTTGGAACAGATACCAAACTAGCGGCCAATTCCTTTATTGAACACCTCTTATAAAATTCTCGCTAAGGTGTTACAGATTCGGCTCTAACTTCTTCTCCTTGACATCATTCACCCATGGCAGTCTGCATTTTTCCGAGGATGTCACATTCTAAACGGCATAATGGTTCAACACAAAATCATTTCATGGGCAAAGACTACTAGACAACCGTTGATTATGCTCAAGCTCGATTTGTAAAAAGCTTATGACTCTATGAGCTAGAGTTTTATGTTTCTAGGCATGGAGCAGATGGATCTACCTGCCCTCTACGTTTCCATGGTGCGCATGTTGCTGGCGAATGCGTCTACGGCAGTGTTCCTTAATAGCACCCATACGACTCCGTTTCCTACTCTGAGAGGAGTGCAACAGGGTTGTCCCCAGGCGCACTATCTTTTTTTGCTTGTGACCGAAGCCCTCTCTGCAACGACTCGTCATGCAATGATGAAAGGTATAATTTGTGGTATACGTCTCTTGGACGACGTCACGTAGCAGGGTCTTGTCCAATTTGCGGGTGATGCCACTTTCTCGCTCCTTGGCACAGAGCGGAATCTGTTAGTTGCTTCGAGCCTCCTCATCGCCTTTGGAACAACGACGGGTTTCATGCTGAATCGGCACAAGTGTGGGATTTACTAGTACTTTGTCCACCCACCTCCTACTTGGCTGGCCTTATTTGGGTGCACGATAGCACCTCCCGACTCCCTCAACAAGCTGCTTGACACTCCTTTTGGTGTATCACTTGCGACTGCAAATGTTGACCAGTTCTTGGTTGCCAAGATCAGTATAAAACTTAAATACTGGTCCTTAGTTCATCTATCGCTGGCCGCAAGAGTCAATGGTGATGAAGTTTGTGTTGTTGTCTACCTTATGGTATTTCTTGAGCATATGGTGCGAATCCGCTACAATTCTTCATAAGATCCGAGCCTCTTTGAGGAACTATTTATGAGCAGGCATTGAGGAGCACTCGCGAGCTAGGGTGAGATGGAATGATTGTTGCGCATCAAAGAAAGTGGGTGGCCTTGGCATCGTGAATCCTGAAAATGCTCTCATTGCTTTGATGAGCAAATGGGTCATTAAGGCCCTAACTCCCGGCATCCCCCCGCTTCATATCCTGCTAAGATATTGGCTTGCAAGTTTGTGGCCTTCAAGGCTTGGACCGTGGTCCCGCTCACTCCAATGGACGCTTTTAGGAAAGTTCGCTGGGCCCCAAGGATTGTCATTATGGATTTGCCTTATCAAGTGGAGATGCTTGAGTCCATTAATTGAAGCTTTGTCTCCCAAGACTTTTAAGGAAGTGCAGAATACTAGCTTATGATGGACTACTTAATATTTTAGAAAGCAACTTCAGCTTCAGTGTGGCGCGTGCCCGTCAATTTGCGTGTCGTGGGCTTCTTTTTCTCAAGGATCTGTGGCTTGACAACATCATGATTCTCCTTCCTTGACCTGAACTCTAGCAGATATTTGCCCTGAAAGATGAAGAGCGCCGCCAGATAAACTAGATTCAGTTGAAGGTACAGGCCATATGGTTTACACTTGCTCGTCAAACCCAGATTGTTCTTCAGTTAGGTTTGGTGAGCGCGCCTTTGATCGTGTTTCAAGCTGTCCAAGACGTCAGTCTCCCGCTCATGGAGACTGCTCAATACACCCTGATTCCTCCCGGATATGCCACCTTCATGGTCGGACCCCAGTCTCAGTTGTTTATTAGTCACGCCCCGGTGAGGAGAGCTCACACCCTCTTCTCTGACATCGTTTAGACCCCGCGGTCAGCATCCTATAAGTCCTCACCAGGTATCTTCAAATTCTTGGCGCCCGTTCGCGCATCTTATTTTTGACCAGGGGTGTTGGAAATAGAAGCCCGGGAAGCTACTGAATGCCTCCACGGCGCAGCAAGGGTGTCATTGGTTTCGTTCTAAGCCAAGTCTGTCTCTTCCATCAAAGTTAAATGAAGGTATCTGGTACTAACCTCATACAATCCGAATTGGATGGCATTATGGCATCTTGGCTGCCCTCGCAAGGAGGCAACCTTCTTGTGAAGTATATACCAGAAGGTCATCGCGGTGAACCACTAGCGTAGCATCGGCACTCCATGTATATCTGATCGCTGCCCGTGCTGGTTCCAGGATGTGTTAGAGACCATCCACCATGCCTTTTTTGAATGTGAGGCAGCCCAATCTGAATGGGACTTCGCTAGTACGATCCTCCACTTGCTCGCGGGAAGTTCTCGCAATTCCATGCCGTGGGAGCGGCTTACGATGGAACAGTGCCTCCTTGGCATGGATTTGCCGGCTCATTTGCTTGAGCTTCAGCAAACGTAGTCTCTACTGCACGGCTCGGTATCATGGGCCTTGTGGCTGAAAAGGAATGTGTGCGTCTTCACCAATGTCACCTAGCCGACACAACAGCTAGAAGGCGCCATCTGGGACGCAGCGTTGGATCTTGCCCGCATGGCCAGGGAGCGAGAGAGCGTTTCATCTTGCTCGGCCGTAAGCAGGTTCAAGCGTGGCAAAACGCCGAACTGATCTTCTTCACTTACTAGGCTCCCAACAACACTCGATGTTCTCTTCATGAGAATTCTCTTCAATGGAACTGCCCTCGCCTCGTATATGGAGTGTTTGTGTAATTGGTTTTATAGTAGGTATTATTATCAGGTAAGAAAATATAAAAAATAGGAATTGACGGCGAGTATACTCCTTGCCTAATTTTGCGGCGGTGATGTATTTTTATTCTTGCTATAGAAATCTTACCATTTGTCTAAAAAAAAAAAAGTGGACTTGAGGACAAAAAAACGAAGAAGACATGACCTCCACTCCAAACAAATCCTAGGAACTTTCATCTTCCTTCCCGCACAATTTCAAACTTCCAATGATTGATTAATGCAAGAAACTGCTACCACAAGACAAACCATTTTAATTTCTCCAAACCCCCGATCAATATCACCTGATGATTCATCTTACATTCTAGCCCCATTCATTGCCAATTATTGAATGAATGGAATTGGATGATATCACAAGAAACGAAATGAAGATGATTGAAAATTGGTGTTTGTCAAAAAAACATCCCAAAATTGAGATGTCATCAATTTGTTTTCGAACAAATCAAAACAAAATGATGACGGCCAAGATAGCCCCAAAGAAATGGAGCCTCCAACCTTGCAATCAGGAGTTGCATGCTCTATTTTTGCAAAAAAACTATGCTAGCTTTTCTGCATAAAAATGACTTGCTCGTTAAAAATAAAATGAACTCACTTAAAAATAAAATGGAATTTGAAAAAAAAAATAAAAAAAAATAAAAATTGAAAAATCATTGAAATCAAAAAATGACATGCTCGTTAGGAAAATAAATTCGTTTGAAAATAACATGACTGACCCTAGTAATAATCAAATTAAAAAATAATGATGGATAATCAAATCAAAAACAATGATGAATAATCAAATCAAAAATACTAGATCAAATCAAAACGATCCTGGCCAAGATGGCTTCAAAAGGAGATGAGGTTTGACTCAGGAAAAAGGGTGTTTGCAAAAAGCATTTAAAATAAAACAGGCCTCGTTCGAACAAATCTAAACCACCGTGACAAGATATCTTCAGGACGCCCGCAAGGGGAATCGAACCTCTAACCCTGCAATCCATTGCATGCTCTGTCCACTGGGCTATGTTTTGTTTGTGGTTTTCGTTAAATTTTTATATTTTTTCTTGTAGAGATAAAAATAAAAAATCGGTTTTCATAGAAAGCACTCAAAAGTAGATCAAAAACGGTTTGAAACAATCAACACAAGATAGCCTCAAAACGCCAGCAAGGGGAATTGGCAGTCCACTGGGCAATGCCAGCTTTCTTGTTAAAAAATGACTCAAAATCCAAATTACAGTATTTTGAACTTTGCTATATTTCTTTCTGAAAGTATTAAGGTCAACCATGTAAACTTAAGCATAGCGCTCTTGTCACATGATCATAGTTATTGATAAATGGTGATTTCAATTTGCACTTCCGAATGTTATTGGAGACAATCCTTTATGGTTGCACGCTATGTATATTCAGCTTTGTTTTGCTTTTGTTTTTATATTTATTTTTTTAATTATCAGAAATAAAGGTAAGGATGAAGTTACAAAATTATAGCTTTTATGGTACATATAACACATTAGATATATGCTTTTAATATCGACATGTGAATTGTACATATATGTAGTAAGACACATCTTAAACATCATTTTCCATAACTGGATATAATATGAAACATCCATACGAGACATATTTCATCTGAATAAATATTGGCAATGATGTTTTGTGACTTAGTAATCTCACATTTTTCTTTTTATTATCTTTATTTTGAGAGTTATCACAGTTCACAAAGGCGGATTCATACCCAACGTCTACGGTTTCGTGTGAGTCTTCAACTTCCTTGATCTTTAATAACTGAAATACATGTGTGTGTGTTGAGATTATTTCATCCTCACAAACTTGCAAGGCTAGATCTCAATATTTGCAAATTGAAGTAAGACCACATAGCTAATCAACTAGACGATGCTAGACTTTCGGGCACTATTCTTGTCGCATGGCTGTCGACTCTGGCATATGGACTTCCCTTCCGCCTTTTAGGTTTGTTCACCAGAATTCTATGAGAATCCAAACAAAGTACATGGAACAGTGCTAACGATGGACATGTTGGCCTCACATGCTGATAAAGGTTATGCGGTTTTTCTTGGATCAAAGCTTTGATTGATTCATGTCGTGTCTCTCTTCATGATCACAGAAATAGGTCGAACACACATCTCGAGCAGAGGGAGAATGAGAGAGAGAGAGCGCGCGCGATGAACGCAAATCTCGACGAGGTGGAAAAGCGAGAGAGGAAAGGGGACACTTGATGGAACCGGAATAGAAGCAGTCGGGTGCGTGGGCGATGCGAAGAGACATCTCACCTTGTTGGTTCTCTCTTTCTGAACCGAGGTCGCGAGGCAAAATGTGAGGGGGCCGCGCACCCAAATGACGACCAATCCGCTCACTTAAATTTACAGTGCGTGCTGTTTACGTACAGTGGTCCCTCTCCTACAACCGGTAATCCAGTCGGTCCTTCCTTCGTAAGTGGGACCAACTGCTACATTCAACTATAACTTCGTCTCCATCAATTCTCGGAGACGAGTTCTCCTCTTTATCCTCTTCCATCGATCTTCTTTTCTCGCCACTTGATCCGAATCCGCTCGCTCTACACCATCACACACACATGTGCATAACTCATGACGCTCACAGGCCCGGGAAAGAACTCGGGCCTTGATATCCGAATCGAGACTTTGAAGACATTCGTCAGCACCATAATCGGTCGTAATCGGGGGCCATACTACTAGCAATGTACTGTACATGTATAGTATAACGCACAAGAGACAAACGCTTTAATGACCTGCGTTCCTTGAGGGCCGACCCTCGGACCCTCATGCTTCTGTCTATACACCTCCTGAGCTCGTAGGTACAGTAGGAAGATCGCAGCTGCGTGCTAATGTTGAACTCGGGGGTACAGAGTGCATGTACACATATCTTGGCCATCACACCTCAGCGTCCCGTAAACGTATTTTGTCTCCCACGTGTTAAATGTAGACCCTCCGTAGAGTCATATGAAGCTGGGTCAAGTACGGCGGCCCGATTAATAATGAGGCAGCCAGCCTCAATTGAGCAAAGAAAGAAGCACGGTCTTTGCCTGCTCAGCGCAGCTATTATCCCAGCTTAAATTAGCAGTAGATTAGGCTTTGCCGTAAGCGCATACATGCTGTTCCCCTACTCGTACCGCAAGACTCTAGTAGATATGAGAGAGGCGAGTGACGGGGCGTGGGATACAGTACTACTACAGTAGAGTAGCTGAGGCGGGAAATTGGCTGTCGGGCGGGCGAGCGGGGACAGGGCACTGAGGCAGGAAGGGAGTCCTAAACAGAAGTGAGAAACCGGCATGTGGCAACGGACGGTCCCGCCGGGCAGAATAAATGCGAAAAGAGTTGAGAACTTATCCGGGTTCAATACAGGTTCAAGAAGCTCACAAATATCGCAGATTCCGAGAAGAGCAATTATACTCCGGGTTGGAAGGGTCAATACCACCATTATTTAGTGCTTCCAAAAGATTTTCTCTGCTCTTTTTCATGTCCACAAGACGTCTAGGGTGGCTTGTATTCACGCTTTTATGCTGTTTTCACCCTTTTAACGGAGCTGCGAGTTTACTCGGATGAAAAATATAGATCTGATGGAAGGCCATTGAATGGCTTTCAATGCGTTGAGGAAAAGAGACATCATTCTTGATCCCATTTGTGCTGATGGTATAAATGACACATGGAAGAGATGTGTGTGCAAATCAATGCTAGACAAATTCACCTCGTTAACATTGTATCCAATCTATCCTCTCGTGAAAGATCATGAACTTGGTGAAAAATCTTAATTCCATCACGACCATGAATGATACTACTTTGGATGCTTGGTGCGTCCTTCACTCATGATAGATTCCACCATTCTTATTATTGCTCAATTTATTGAAAAGGTCTTTCATATTTTCAAATGTCGAAACACACTTGATTTCTCAGAAGAAGTTACGGTTGAAACAATAAATTTAAATTGATGGTCAGTCCATCGCACACTAAATACTTCCACCTAGTGCAGCTCCTAAACATATCGAAGTTGCTGAGAGGACTCTTGATAGTTCCCGAAACTGTCAACAAGGGTCTCCATCTTCGAAAGAACATGTGAACACCTGTAGTTCTTGTCCAATACTTTAATGATTCTTCGAGTTTCCTGTTAAGACAAAAGTTCATTATGACATGCAATTTAACTGTAAAAATACCTGAATGAAAGTAGCAACATTAACCTCATAATCTGTTCGGATCTTAACACCCTCAGAACTCGACGACAGGTTACTACCTCTTAAAATACAATATCATAAAATGCAACGTGATATACAGAAGAGTACAAGGACTCATTATTTTAACTTTATAACTACATTTTCAATACAAGTTTCGATGTAAACATATTACAATACCCGAAGGTATTAAGAAAGTTCTGTACTGTAACAGTTTAGAGGTAGTATATCTCATTTGCATAGGTAAAAATACATTACATGTAATAAAGTCACACACATATATATACACGTATAGTTTCATATTCTTGATGTTTATTTGAATATATTTAGGTTTTATAATTTCAAACACATTCCAAAACTTCAATCTGGTAGATAATGTTTTGTAACATAATGTTATTTTTTTTAATATGTTATTTTTATTACTTATGAATAAACAATGTGAAGAATGTGAATAATCTAAATGATCAAATTCCAAATAATTCAAGATTAGAAATAAGTTCATTGCATTCAAAATCACAGTCATTGATATTTATACAAAAATGAAACAATCTTTACCATCGCATTATACTTGCCTTGAATGGTATTTGTGAATATTTTTCCAGATAATCACCATTACAATAATACCTATTGCACTACATACACGTTCCAATACATTGCAACGTATGACTAGTGTTTAGATACAGTTGTGGTTTCTTCTTTGATATTTAATAAGTTACATTGTTTTTCTTTTTTGATGGATTGTCAAGAATATTATCATCTGAAAAGGTGGAAGATTTTTGACATTTTTAAAAGCATTGTGTTGGAGATATTTTCCTGGGAAATTTTCATTTTATGAAATAAATGTAATAAATTTATTGTTGTGAACTTTATTTCTTGTGAAAAAGATACAATTTTTTTTCTAAATATTCCTCAGAACATACCACCTGTCTCTTTTAGAATATAATCCAAGAATTTGTTTTATGATATTATTTTTAGAAAATGACTTAACTGTGAATTTTATGACAAAATAAGTTATTTAGGTTCAAATGATTGGTGTTTAATCTGTACTTACATTTAAGTCACCCCTTCCAGCCGACCCTTTAAAATAAGAATTATTTTAAGAATTGAAGAGGACAATAACAGAGGAGGATAATAATAATCAAAATTATGGAGATCACATACTCCACATCCAGACAAGGTTGAGGAAATCTGAGATATGAACATTGCTGAGACTATTTTAAATAATTAGGCATTAGAATTTAGAGACTTTTGCAAGTAATATGTAAGGACAGTGGGAAGGAAAATAGTCATTTGTCCGATGAGTAGTCAAATCAGCAAACTGATTTGACTAATATTATGCGCAGAAAATTCTATCAAGTCGAGAAGCCCATGCAGGCTCCAAATCCTAGAAAAATTAAAATAAAGTCCATTTTGTGCAGGCTGATGGAACAGAAAACATTGTCGGCGAAAGATGGACTTTAATACAGTCTCAAAAACTATTTAGAGAAATCAACTTCCAACCAGCAACATACAGACATCTAGTAAGAAAAAAAAACATTCAACCTAATTGATTGAAAGAATTATTATAATCTTCTTTATATTAGATATTGATTCGCAAAGAGCTAGTCCGACGTTAGATTTTCAAAGCCCCCATGTTATGATCATAATTTCTATTAAAAGGTCAGCCGTACGACGTGAATATTCATTGTGCCGGTGGTGGTACAGTAAGCGTAACTCGATTGCGCCAGTATTCCTCTCCTTTCTGAACGATGACTATCAAACCGATCTTTTAATATCAGAGACAAGTCAGCAGGCATTTGCCACAGTTCAAATGGCAACCAAGCAAGAAAGACCCGGAGGTTCTGATGGGGGCTGAGCTCGGCCTCCGCGAAAGTCGCATATTGATCTGGAGAGTGGCCGGACAAGGGGAAATAGACCGTCCAATACATCGCGAATTGGGAAGCGATGTCTACTCTTGGTTATTGGCACATTGCTGAAAATAAAACCGGTTAATGAAGGATGGGTCGAACCAGAGGGCAGCTAACGGTAGTAGTTGTGGTTGTCAAATCATATATTATGGTGATCCCATGGCAGAGATAACGGGGCGAGCGACTAATTCAAGTACCCACGTTAGACATTATGAGAACATGAGGATGAGATCAATAATCATGCCATCATTGCGAGGAAAAGGTTCCCAAAATACAAATCGGCCAAGATGTCTACAGGAGGCCGTTCATGTTCGTCATCATTGAGATGAGATTCGTACTCATTGCCGTGTGAAGATTATTAAGTAACAGCAAAGCACCCCATCCCTGCTTCAATTATACTAGCGTAATGCATCCTAAATCGGAGATGATGGAGCTCAGACGTCCGCGATTCCGGAATTCGAAAGACCTTGTAAGACGACTCGGTATCATGAAACTAATCAATGTTCGCGTGACGCAAAAAAGGAACCATTTTAATAGGGAAGCATGGTTAGCTATCACATGTACTGTACTATACTTGATTTCGTTCCTTATCTTTAAATTTAGTCTTTAACCTGGACGCGACGTGAAAAGGGGAGGGGATGAGAGCAGATGAGGTGAGTTTGGACTGAATACAAATTTCCATGAGTGGTTCCTTTGACTTGAAAGCTAGGGCCTTAAAATAGGCTCGGCATTAAAAGCCTACAGCTGCAGTGAAACTGAATTGCATCTCCATTCAGATAGTATCTGCACGGGAGAGAAGTCTAAACCTCGGTTGCTTTCCCTAGCTATGCTCGCCAGTAGTCGCCACCGCACCCCCCTACTACCCTCCCGTGCAAGATGCTGAGATTGTAATCGACTTGGAGATAGTCAATGCTTGAGAACTGTGCTTATTCCTCGCTCGCACACAGTTTGTGAGTAACTTACCAACTTCGGTAATCCTACGACTAGTGTGCTCGGAATGCGTGTGGGCATGATTGTTTTTTGCAAGCACACGTTACATATAGCAACAGTTGACACAGGTTTCGAGTTCGCTTGTTGCTGCTGCTGCTGCCGGTGCCGCTGTTTGGATTTGCCTCTCCTCCACAATCTTCAGGAACCAACATTCACGCATGTGCTAAACGAGAGTGTACAACATGTTGTAAATTGTAGTCGCAGAGAACGGGAATTTCTGTCCTCCTAAACTAATGATCGGTAAATAGTGGCAGAAGTTCGTTAATAACACTCAGATTTGTCGACGGTAAAGTTCGAGGAAAGAGACGAAAAAGTTCACGAGTCCCTCACACCAATCTTCATCCGAACAGTGGAGCTTTCAATACTTCTGATTCGCACTATGCACCACTGAGAGGAATTTAGATTGGTTCTGAACAATTCAGGCTCCTACAGTGCCCATCTTCCTACGGCCAAGCCATGTGAGCCTCCGTCTGGTTAGGTCTACCGCAGTTTTCATGACGAAGTGCTTGCGTTACTTTTCACCCCTCCAGATATTGACTCTCTCTCTCTCTCTCTCTCTCTCCTTTCTCGATCGCCCTTTGTTCGTCACGTCGGTTGCTCGGCTTTACTCTTGAACACCAAAGCACTGTCACAAAGGGATTGTGAGAATTCAGAGATGTTGTACTTGCCCGGACATGCTTTCCCTAAGCTCTGAGATGGAGATAAATTTCCCGGTGCGTTTGGCATGGTGCATGCAATTCGCGTTTCGTCTTCCACTTAGGCAACCGCTGGAAATTTCTTTTGAGTCAAATTTTAAAACGTTCCGGGTCAAAATTACGGGAATTACGACCATGAATAGAAAGCCTGAGAATTTCACGTCCAACAATTTCAACCGCAAACATACCATCAAGAGAAAACAATCACAAGTGGACAATCTTTGGCGGGCACGATGAAATGACTTGAAAGTATTGTTGATGCTGTAAGACATTTGAAAAGTGATGTAACTTACAAACGAACCTATATTACAAAAGTATTTCCGACCTTCCCGAGACCAGGGGCGTTGCTTCTACTCGAACAGTAGCCAGCTAGCGATGTACAAGCATGAATATACATTTTGTGGTAATCGGTAAGAGGTGTGCTAGCTAACGTTCACTCCCTCACTACGCTGCTGTGTAAGGAATTCCCTTACAATTCAGTCTGCTCAAAGAATTTCAGTAAATGCTGAAGAGCTATGTGTACCCGAGTCACTCTAATTCGACACTCTAACTTCTGTTCGAACGAAAGAAAGAAAAATTTTGATCGAAGATGAATTGTCTGTCGTGCTGCGAAAAAATATATGAGGAAAGAGCTAGCGCTAGTCACGGCGGTCCCCGTCGAACTTGGATCTCTTGTTGGCGACGGGAGGCGACGAGAAGTCCATCGCCACCGACGTCCCGCAGCGCGGACATACGGGATTGGACTTGGACAGCATCACGAACATGAGGCAGTTCTTGCAGCCTCCGAGCATAACGGTCTCCTTAGCGCTGTCCCCTTCGCTGTCTACGGTGGACGAGGCCGCGGGCCGCTTGTTACTGTTTTGATTCTCCTTGTCGAGGAGTTGATAGCTGATCAGAGAGGGACGTGACGAGGTTGATGTGGACGACGATGAAGTCGAAGGCGACGGCGAGACCTGGGCGACTGACTGATTGATGCGTAGCCGTTGCAGTTGCTGGTCTCCTTGCGGTGGAGACGAGCGGTTCGCCGACGCTACCCTCTTTCCGAGCATTTTCTCCGACCGCATCAAGGCCATCTCCACCTTCTCCAGCGTACAGACGCTGTTTTGTTGCGTCTTTCCCTGAAGATTCAGCTTCAGCTCCAGTCCGTTATCTGTAACTCCGACGTCGCGCTTGTCGGCCGGGGCGGCCGAGCCCGAGCCCGAGCCCGAGCCCGAACCAAGCCATCCGTGCCCCCACTGCTCGCGTGCACCACCGAACAAAGCCGGCGGTAGAGGCTCCTCCCTCTCGATTTCTCGACCGGAAAATGACGGCGGAGACCTTCCTGAATACTCTCCCAGTTTCTCGTTCTCCGATTCCTTACTCCCGAGAAAGTCACGAGTTTGAGGCGACACGGAGGCGGCCGCGGATATCGACGCTTGAACGTCGGGCATGAGAGGGGCATGCTTCCTGGGATCGCTGTAAGTCTCGGCGCCGGTGTGACGATTGACGTAGTAAACCTTTCCTGACTGCAAATTCCAAAAACTCATGTCAGACGTGTGTCGGTCCACACACTCAGAATTTTCTACCTTGCGTATTCGATCGCGCGACATAGAACAATCTACACTAGCACGAGAGTTATCCTAGAGACGACTGTGCAGGACGCGTTCGTTCGTGACAGATTCCGAGAAAGAGGATTGTCTTTTCCATCGTGTCCAGAGGACTGAATATATTCAAGAATGACGGACGTAAGATGTTGGTGCTGGAACTGAGCAGACTACGAGTACAGGCCAGAAACACAACGGCGCGTTCTGGTGGATCGACAGCAAGACTGACCTTGAGGTCCAAACATTTCTCCCATTCCGACGGTAGAGGAAGGTCCGGGTCCAGTTCCACGAACTCGTCGGGCTGCGCGTCGTCCACTTCAGCTGGAGACGAGGATGCGTTTCCAAACAAATCCAGCGTGGGGCGGTGGCCCATCATCAGCTGCAGGACCTTCTGAGGATCCGCACCTCCCCATGAAGAGGACGAGGTGGTAGCAGCGGGCGGGGCTTTGAGTTTCATATGAGAATACGAGGCGCTTCCAAGCTCGGGTCCTCTCCATCCAACTTCCATTGCCACTGCCATCATGCGGCTTCCCTTCCAATCTGTCCCCTCCAGATCGCTAGAGTATGACCTCGTGAACGCTTCTACAACTCGGCGGAGTCCTCCGTTGGTCCAACAAACCAACGAATTCTCGAGAGCTGGCTGCCGCTGGTGCTGCGGCGACTTGAGACGGCGCGGAGTGAGAGACGGACTGGGAGAGGGGGTGAATGGGGAGAATGTCGAGAATCCTCAGAGACTTGGGTCTAAAGAAGAGCAAGCTACTATGGGCAGAGGGGTGGGCAAGCCAGGAGAGAGGCAACCGACGCACTGACTCGCTCACTTTCCCTCACAGCAGGCACTCAAGACTCGCGAGAGAAGAAAGACACAAGGGTGAGAGAGAGATGAAGAGAGCGAGAGGAAGGCCGGAAAGGAAGATAAAAAGTCAATCATAGTAGGATTTGAAAAAGAAAGGAAGGAAGGAAGGGCGACCCGTCCCGTCCCTTCACATTGATTCGCGAAGTTGTTTTCGCTGCTCATCGCTCTTGAATGACATAAACGTCAGTACAGTAAGGAGTGGCCCGTCATAAACACATCCAAAAACAACATGGTCTTTTTGAGGGATTTCGCAGACGTGTGTACGTTTTGTCTTGTCTCAATTTAGATTGCTGCTACGAGACAATAGAGGTGCAGGTGTTCATTACTAACCATCTCAAAGACAGACAGACGAAGGAAGCGAAATGACTCATCGAACTATTTACTTTTACGCCCACACCCCCACCCCACACAAAATTCCTCCCTGCGTCCCGCCACTAAACCTCCTCTGCTTACACCATCCCATGCTGAATTGATTCGAGCCATTGTTTTTTCCCATCTGTCCCATCCATGAGAACATTCAAAATATTCACGCTCTTGGTTACCATGCACGAGACAAGACAGGAAATGAGGGGAATTTCGACTCTTTATATCTCTCAAAGGGTATATTTTTTCGGGCCTGGAGGCACCGGCTAACACAAGGTCCCACTAACTACAAAGCTAAGTCCGGCTACCCGCCACCGAGTTTTGTTTGTTTTCGTTGGCCTATTCATGACTTCGCGCGACGATATATGCCCAAATCGGCATCCAGAAGTATTTGTATTATTCCCTCATTTCTCATGACCCATAAATATTTAATATCAGCCCCATCATGGTGCATCGACCCAAGTATATATGCCACACATCCATCTCCTCGTTCAAACTTGTTTCCTCCCTCGAACATAGAAAGTTCCCGCATGATGAAGCTAATAACTTTTAGAATTGAAAAACATCTCAACAAAATTCATTAGCCATAAATCTTTAAAATTAGCCATATGTATTGTAAGAGATACTCTTTATTGATGAACTAAAATCAACTTTTATCTACAGAAGGACCAAAAACTCAGGACTATACGAATTTGAACCTATGAAGTTCTTCTTTAAAAAAAAAATCAGATAAGAACAGCTGAAACGCATTTCATTATTATTTTTAACATTACCAAAAATTTTCACAAGACAAACATTCAAAACATGGATAAGAAAGGCAATTTAAAAGCGTATCAAAACCAAATGTCTGCCCTTGTGTGAACATAATAAATATTGGCAGACCTTGTTGAGCTTGGAGCCAAGGAATTGAGACTCCTGAATTCTTTTGTATAATGAGGTAAAGTTGAAAGAAATAGAGAAAACGCATTTCGTGCGCGCTTAAATACCCATCTCTGACAAAAGAGGAGAACTAGATCTACAAAACTTTGCGTCTTTATAAGCGGTGCGACTCCAGATTTGATATGGATCACACTCCGACTCTGAGTTGTCAAGATGATGATGATCGGGAATCGTACTTGGCGATAACCGTGCTTAGCGTTGTTTTGAATTACAAACAGCGTTCATCATCAGGAAAATTAATCCCAAATCAAAGCGCCATCGAGTGGAGAGGGGAATTCAAAGCTGCGCAGCGCTCGATCATCGAAACCGACAACAATCAAGCGTCCCTCCACTTTGATGGAAGGTTTCAAGTGGAGAATAACTGGCAAACATGTCGAATTTAAGTGCCTGGCAAGTGATCAGTCAAACAATGTTCTCGGCCTTTATAAGTACCGAGGATGACACTGAATCCTCTAACTTTAGGGACAGAGACTTTGGAGTTTCATCCATGAACAGTAGATTTAGTGCAAGTGCGCTTGCTGGATGGTAGGACGACATAAACATCGCTCATTTATGGTCATGAATAGAGGAGAAGATTTTGGTTCATAAAGAACAAGAACATGTAACTATAACTAAGTGCAAATGAATCAGAGTGAATCATGAAAAGATCAAAAGAAAGAACAAAACACCATAAAAGCGGTCGGTTTATTTAGAGTGGAGCTCTGAATGAGACACGAGCGATATGGTCGAAATTTAAGAACCCTTGAGATTAGAATCATTTACGTGAATTAACAACAAGAACTGGATCGAGTTACCGCCCATGAATGCGCTTCCCGGTCACCCTCCTATCCTTTTTGAAATGATACTTCCTTTAATGCGGTAAGAACTTGAAGGACCCCTTCTTTCGCGGGTGTACGAAATACTCTTATGTTAACTTATACGCCAGGGTATATACTATCGCATTTTGCCTTCGCCCGCTGTGTAATTGGAATGGGCTTCAAGACAAGGCGTTCTTTCATTAACTGAAAGACGAGAGAGCGAGAACAGCCCTTTAATGAGAGGTGTGGGTACAGTGATCAGGTCAAATTAAGTGTACACAGCAGTGCAGAAATTGCTGCAAAGTCAGTCTCGCAATAAAATAGATTTAAAATTCGCAGTGGAAATATTTAAAAGCCAATATTTCTCAAATAACGAAAAGAAGAATATCGTCTTCTTCGTTTCGTAGGGCTTTGGATATCAACGACCCACATAAGGCGCCTGTACAGAGTCTTTACGACGACAATGAATGCCCGGGTCTACCAGTCGCCGTGCCGGTTCTTCGCGAAGCTAGTAAACGGCTGGCAGGAGGTGACTGCCGTCGGAAAGTGTGCCGCCGGCATCGGGTATCACGGCGAGTCCGGAGGGTCAAAGCCCCGACTCTACTACTATTGTACGCTCGCCCGCCCCCCTCCTCTCGTGCCATTAATATTTCCCCTTCATTGCCATGTTTTTTACATTAATAAATAAACGCCCAAATTTTCTTTTTATCCTTCTCATTTTCGTTTTCTCCCCCTCGCCCCACCCCCATCTTTTACCGACCCCATTTATTATTAGTCGCCCCTAAGCATCCCCCCCTTCCCTTTCCCGACTTCTCTCTCGCTCGGTAAACTGCACGTCTCTCCTCCGCATTTCGCCCTTTCTCCTTTCATTCCTCGCTGCCTTCCTGCACCCACACGTCGCACGTAAAATATCAGCTCGTTTGTCATTCTGGTTCATTCAAGTTCATCTTTGTCTCCCGAGTCGTTTCTCTCAACGATCGCCATCATGTTTATGTTGATGGAACTCATGACAATACGATACAGTACTACGAGGAGCCAAGTAAAGAGAATCACTAATCCGAACGAGCGGAAATCCTGAAGGCCGGAAATGCTCGGAGGCACCTCGGGCGGCCAGCTAGCTAGGCCAATGATTACGGGCCCAATTGAAACGGAGCGCAACGAGATGGGTCGATATGAATGAGGTCGGGTGGGATGCGATGATGGGGCTACGGGCGCGAGGGCATGAGATCCATACCAATACCAAAGCGTGACATGTTTGTTTGTTTGTTGGTGCAGTGCAGGGGAAAGGCATGCATATGCGAACAGTAAGTACAACAACAGAACCTCGCTAGAGTAGAGTCAACCCTAAAGGTGTGCATTGTACAGGAGACTTTCTCCTGTAAATACTTTGTGGGGAAATGATAGCGTATGAAAGAATGTAACCATACGATTTATTAAATCCATGTACCTGTATAGTACAGAACAGTACTTGAGCAATAAACCCAGTAACTGATGCCAACCACATCTTGGGCGGACTTTGCAAGTGGCTCCCACACTTTTAAATGCGAGCCGGGAGTAAATAATGTCCTAGCATGTCAATTTGACCATAAAGGTCCGGGGAGTAATAACTCATAACTAAGCTTCGTAGTCTTTTCCGGTCAAACCTCTTTGAAGCCAATCGCCCCGGGATACGTGTTATGGAGATTCTGATAAGAATTTGCATGAGTGCAAAGTTAACCCGATGCCAAACCGGGCCCTAATCCGAGTCGCGATTTCGTCATGGGTCCAAAATTCAAGCGTCCATTTCAATGTCATTAAGCCCTATCTAGATCTGCTTGTCTTACTTTTCAGGCCCTTGACTGGCAAGTCAACACAGCCCTAACTCCGATCGCTTTGTTCCCTTGCCTCTCGCCCTCGCTCTGTCTCTGTCCCTCCCTCGCCCTCGCTCTCATTGATCGCAAGGTCGGTCGCGCAATTGGCCTCCATAGCTATAGCTTGTTTCCTACTCTACAGGATTCACCTTTCGCTGGGAAAGTGAAGCCCGGCGAAAAAGACGAGTTCCTTCCCCCGTGTCTCTCAATCAGTCGCGCCGGTCTAATCCGCTCCAACTGCCCGTCGGACCTTGGGAAGATCGATTCGGGCACACTGGGACTTTCAAACCACAATCGTGGAAACTGAGAAAGCTTCTGCGAGTGCACTAATTGTCCGGAAAAAGAAAGGAAGCGAAGCGAAGCGAAGGGCAAGGAAATGATAGGCAGATACGGTGCACCTCCTCGCCTTCGAACGTACACGGTAATCGGGTGTGGATAAAGCTTTCGTATACTCGCTCTCCGAGCGAGTATCGCTCAACACCAAACTGCACTTCTCGAATCGCATCCCTCCGCTTGCACTCGATTCTAGGGAGCAGATTTCTCCTCTTTCTCTGATATTCCGAACACATTCCACGACCCATTTTGTTGTACATTCATTCTTTGTTCGTCCACTGTGATGATTTGCAGCATATTTCACGAGTTTAAATGCCCGGATGGTTGTTAGTTAGCGAGTCAGTCATGCAGATATGATTGATTTGCTTGCTGATTCCGAGCAAGCGCACTTGAACAATGTGATGTACACATTATCTTGATCGCATCAACTTAGACCATTTCCCAGCGTCCTTACGTGTCGTGTTCTGCGTTGAACATTCGGGGCCATTTATGAGAGTAAAAGCAGTTTTTCCCGTGAAGGCCGTGCTAATGCCCCTCCAGAATATCGACCCAGCCAAAAGGACTTCCCGTATCAATGGCAAAGCAATATTAGAGAGAGTGGACTTGGTGCCTTTGTCCCTGAAACTTGAATTCGGGGAATCTTAGCTGGTTAGATTTGTTCTCATGCGCCTTCCTTTTTTCGACAAGAACAAACTCGATCTCATTTCCTCCCGTTTTACACTTGGCACATACTCGAACACCGCGATTTTCCCCGTGGACCAAACCGCAGCCTATTTAGTGAGTTGGACGACCCCCGATTCTGCCTCCCCCTCCGTTCCGAGCCCGATCAAACGAGCAGCGGCTTCCTTTTTTTAGGCCCGAGTATGCTTCTGTCGCGCGCTTTTGACGCGGCCATGCTTCAGGTCAGAAGCTAAACGTCGGGCGAGAAGAAGAAGAAGAAGAAAGTCGGCAGATATGGGGAAAAAGTATTCACGTGACCACTTCTCGCATTCGAAAGGGGTTACGATAATATCATTCCAATATTAGTCAATGGCCACCATCCCGTAGCAGATCCAAAGTCCAAGGTTTGAATAGACCGGGTCCAGATTAGCCAAATACTCGATGTCATGCTGCTTTTGCGCCAACAAAGGGCGTCAGACCGGTCCACCTTATTCGAGGGCGAGACATCAATATTCACCCCTGTGTCGCCACTGTCTTTGCGTTTGCGGCTCCTTTGCGGCTGCCGTCCGGTGGGGTCTGACGCGACTGGATCCCTCCAGCGGTCCGTCCGTCCGGCCGTCCGTCCATGGCTCCACGCGTGCATGCGATTCGGCGAAAAGCGTTGTTTCGCCTTTTGGGAGGCAGGAGTGAGCCACATCCGATCGCGCGAATCGGACGGCGCGGATGCCATGGCAAGCTGCAGCTGCAGCATTGAATCCGTGCACTAATGCCCGTCACTTGGCAACAAAAAAAATAGGCCTAGATTGCGAGCTAGCTCACCAGTCCTGCCGGTCAGCTGACCGAGCGAGCGAGCGAGCGAGCTGCCAGTTGGCCCAGAGCCCGGGGCTCGGGGGCCAGGGGCCCAGTTCTTGCGCACACAGGAAAGGATGAGGAGGCCGAAAAATAACAAACCTTTCACCAAAGGAGGTACCGTATCTCACGCACACACATCACCATAATGAGGGGAATTTCCATGTCTAGAAGGTAGGCATGGGGGAGAGGCCAACAACTTCATAACTTTGTTACTGCGACGAAGTTGTCCGGTGGACGGAGTAGGCAGCGGACTGCGGTGAAAAGGCGTGGCAAGTTGCGCAGAGCAAGGGGGAGGAAAGCGAGAATACATGCATGACACGACCTACCGAGGTGTGTCACGAAAGAGAGGGATGAATAAAGCAGATAGATGCCTTAAGGAAGGGGAGGGGCGGGGCGTGAAGAGGGAAATATTCCGCTTTTAATACCGGTTAAAGAGGGCATGAGGGCGGTGGTCCCGGCCGTTGGGCTCAGGAGAGATGGGAAGAGGAACGACAGATTTGCAACGGAAAGTTTGACGGGGCGAGGGCATTCAATGCACGAGAACGGATCCTGCGGCAGCAGCGCATCAGCAGCAGCGACTGATTTCGCCCTCTTTCTTACCCCCCCCTGCAGAACTCAACTCCCCCATTAGCCTCCAATCGCGTAACTCAACCAGGCCCCGCAAGCCCTGCCCTACAGTGCGCGGAGTCTCGGCATAGGCATGTAGAACCTTCACCTAAGCTCCGGCTCTTGCTCCCTCGCATGGTCAGCTGGCCTCATGTCCGCAGAATCGAGAGCAGCAGATGCGAAAAGCTTGGATTTGTTGTGGATTGAGTAGACTCACGTCGACCATAATTTATAACTATTGCAACATCATCGAGAGGCTATAGGGCCAGGGTCTGGTCTGATTTGGTCTAGTAGACCAGGTACTTCTTGTAGATCGGTGATCGAAGACATCCTCTGTCTGGCCTAATAATAATGAAACAATACGCATACTGTATGTGTATGAAATGTACGCGCAGGCCATCCGTGACGATATATGATCGGTGGGTGCCGCAGAAATACCTAAAATCTACAGAAGCAGAGAAATGAATATTGAATAGAAGAAGAAGAAGAATAAATACGAACATTTGCGTTGGGCTTCCGGTGAATGAGTGCAGTGCAGGATGTGGGGGCGGCTTGTAATGATTGAACGAGAGAGAGGAAGCAGGCAGACGCAGCATTGAAGGCTATGGGGTGCACGGGTGTTTCCTCTTGATCTTCACGTGTGACCGCTCTGAGTGCTCTGCTCGAGCGTGCACCCCTGTCTCTTTTCCACGTGGAATTCTTACATAGATGTGCAGCGGGTTGCGCTGGGCCCGTCCCCGACTAGCCGCCCTGCAACCATCCATCCATCCATCCATCCATCTTTCCCTTGCTCGCAATTTGCTCAGCGATCGGATCAGTTCATGACATGTCCGCCATACCATACGATATCTCCATCCCCATACATCCTTCATTCCTTGATAACCTGAACCACGCTTTTACGCAATGACACGATCTTCACAATTTCCTGAATAAATTGAAAATTCAACAAAGCTCGCCCTGATTTCACAGCAGTGTGATTCCTCGGATGCTCCAGGTGATCAGGACAGTTGGGGGCATCTAGAAAATAGGTGCAGCATTGCGTATTTCACACTGTGATTCTGTTGGGGCCAGCCCCTCACACTTGATGGCTTATTTCCAGCGTTTGGTCTATCTTGCTCATCGTCTTATTACTCAGCAGGATGTGCAACAGGAGGGAGTACTGACGAGTGGGGCTAGGGCAAATGTAGCAAGAAGGATGTACTGGGTGTATAGGATTGGAACCTCGACGGCCTTTCCTCTCTAAAAATATCTGATTTCCTGTGAGACATGTTGGAATTCACTCTCTCCCCCCATCACACATGGCTGCAATAACTCGTGCAAGCACACTGCAACTCTGGACGAGAAGCAGGAAGTAGCAAACGAACAAAACAGTCTTCGTCGATGAAGGACAATGAACATGGACGTATCTATGTCTCATGAGTGGAAACCAAGTGGTGGCAAAATAACATGGCATGTCAAACACTCCTGCTATTATGATAAGTGAATGTGGAGTAATAAACTCTTCTTCCCATCATCTTCCCACAAACAACCGTCGTTTGATAAAGTCACGATAGCTCTACACTCCCCACGCTCGAATCTTGTCGATAGTAGGCCAAATTGATGACATAAAGTCGTTTTAACACTTCCCCAATCGCATCGAACATTTAGTTTATCTAGTCCCCTTACCAAGCGCAAGTGCGGATATTACACAGCGAAGGACTCGTTGCGCTTTCGGGAAAATACACCTCGTCTATCACCTCACGCCCGAATCGTGTCAGGAATTAACCCAATCGACGATTCTCATTTGTATCTCACACGTTTGACTGCAATCGCAAGGCCTACACTCCATCTGCCTTATTCGGGGACCGATCTGAAGTCTCGACTCGTTGTCCGTTAGGTTCCGGCCCAGGTTGTAATGATAGTATCATTCACACACGTTCGTAGAAGGGCACATCGGTATAATGGGACAGACTGAAATTTCGAACCCACCTGAGGACGAGGCATAATTACTGTAGGCGCGGTGAATCTCAGGCTCAGCGCAATGCTGTACAGTAGAATATGTTGAGCGGTCGAAGATTCACAGGGCGCTGTAAAGGTCGTAAGATTATCCATCCATCCATGGATCCAGTGAATTACTGGCCCAAGAGGGCGGGATGGGAACTCGGGATAAGCACTCTGTCAAGCTGCGCAGAACCCGATCTCCTCAATCATGATCGCAGGGGCTCTGTCATATATACACATTCTTTCTATTCGATTCCATCTCTTCCTTCCTCTGTTCGTTCTCTCGATGTTGCCCACTCGCCCTAATTGCCATTTGCCGAATTGCCACCAGTTTCCATCGAAACAGGTTACCCTATTCAGGCTCATAATGGACGATCTGAGCATCATAACTGACCGTGAGATAATTATCTCCAACAACAGTTGTTCGCTTTATTCATTGCGACTCCTGTAAATAGGAACCGCATTCACTGTCCCTACGTGGTGCCGTTAGTGACTGGACGATCGGATGGGCTTTCCTTCACTCTCCCCGGTCGTACAAAGGCCCATCGCATTGAACAGTTCTTGCTCCATTCCATGTTTTGTCTTGCCTTTGTTTGTTTCTACGTCCGCAGCTACCTCGCTCTCCTGTCTCTGCGAACTTTGCTCCGATCCAGCAAAACTACAATCGAGCTTCGGATTTCGATCGAGCGAGCTCCGAACGGACTTAACAGTCCTGTCGGTGGTTGCACCGCTCGCATTATGACCGAAGCTTTTCAATTTCCTCCGCTCTAATGTCGACTGGACAAATCTCGTCATACCTCACTGTGGTCCTCGACCTTCAGCTTCCGGCTCGCTCTCGACTAGGTTCCACCTACTACGGCCGTATTTTCTTCTCCGATGAGTTAAATCCCAGTGCCCCTCCCTGTGCCATGGATATTTCAGGACGAGAGTGGTAGCAGATCCTCCGACTACGGCCATTGTCTTTATGGTTTTGTTCGGCAACTCTTCGACCCGGTCCCCACCGCTTGTCGAGTGCCGCAGCTCCGCGACTATGTCAGTTCGTGCCAGGCACACGATTCCTACCAGGTGCGCGACCCGAAACCACGCTGCCAACATTTGCTGATCATTAACTATAACGAGATTCAAACATTAATAACCTACTTCTGCGCTTTACACTAATTTAGAAGTCGACCTTGTTTTCCTGGGCCCAATATAAGCGAGTAGCCCTCTAATTTGAGACGGCTGAATTTTGTTCTGAATATGGTGTTGTTGGTGCACCATACTAATTAGCCTGTGTGCTACTTAGCAAATATGATGTGCGCGGATAAACTGCTCAATATGTTGACCGAAATGGTGCTGCAAGTACCCATTATTAATCGAAGGTGCTGATCCTGCGTGTTCCACACCATTTTTTATTTGACACATCTCGATTCCAGCAATCTGAGTGCAGGTCTACTGCGATCGTAGAAATTGACTGCAAATTCACTCCTTATATTCCTGATGAAATTCCATAAATTTTCCCAATTACTCATTGCACATCAACCCTTTGAATTCTTGCATCAATCTCTTCTCACACGAACAACTGTACACGAGTTCATAAGACTGCAAAAACTGCTGCAATTCCAAATACTGATCCTACACAACAGAAAGATATATTTGCAACATCAATTTCGTATTTTCAGCCACTTTGACTGCCGGGAAAACTTTAAACTTTCTATTATGTGAAAATTATTTTCCTTTCATGTACGTAAATGACTATCGTAACCAAAATGTGAATAAATGAACAATCATTTCAATGTTTCTAAAGCTGTTCACACTTTAACATAGTATTTATGTTCATGACTAAACATAAATTCATCTTAACAAATGGTAGTGTTATGTAAAATGAAGAAAGAAATGGTTGGAGAAATACAATCTCAATAAAAACTATAATATATATATGAAAATATCAGTTACTTATTTTTCTTAACTATACAAACTTATTTTCACATTTTACTTTGAAAAAAATTGACTTTATTAAAAAAAACGAATCAAAAAACAATCGTGTAACTCAACTTTGAATATTGAAATATCCATATACAATTCCATTGACCACAGATTGAATCTAATGACATATTATGAGCATGATTTATCTGAATGGCGTTGTAGGAGAAGATATTTATTCAAATCATTGTTATTTATGTTCAAATTTTTCATACATACCAATTCCATTAAATAAACAGAAAATTCTATAAACAATGTGTTCAAAGTACAATATACTTTCCTTAATGGTCTTTTAGAATAAACCGTCAAAATCTTTGTATTCATATATATAATATAAATGACAGTTAAACATTGAAACTTCACTCTAAAAGATAATAATATTGGCATTAATGTTTGTGAAAGTATAATAATATATATAATGTCATGTTCATATTCTTTTCAAAAACATCATCTAATACATGATGGTTTTCTAAAGATGATGAGTTTACATAATCATAAGTCAGGGTAAGGTGTATTTCAAAAGTTGCTTCTAATATGATATGAAAATTAAATATCATGTCAAACTATTTTATTGAATCAGTTGATTTTTTTATAACATAAATTAATATAAATTTTCTATCAAATGAAAAACTATATCCAAAAGGATTTGAAATAATTAAAATATTAAATCATTTTTAGATATATTTATTAGAAGAAAGATAAAGAAGAAAAAAATTACGAATTTTGAAATTTATTGAATGAAAATTAAAGAATAATAATAATAACATAACATTCTTAAATATGGATTCATGTAAATAAACATAATTTGTATAAACTTTATCTTATGTAAATTGAAATCCAAATGCAATCCATAAAATTTGTATCTGAAATTCATAGAATCTTCAGATCATCATATTTTCTTGCATGTCAATTCCTATGTTTTATCTTGATAAAGTATCAAGTAGAAAAACAAATATCAAAATATATATAAATTAATGGCTATGTTACAACTTGCTTTATTCAAAGATTTTAATCATTTCTACAGTTCAGATTAGAGAATAAATCAACTTGGAATATTTGATATTTCAGACACATATATATATATATTCTCAATATTAATGCTACATTTTTTATACAAAAAATCGATAAGATATAAATAAGTCGGTTGATTGATATATAAAATTAATTATTTAGATTTGAAAAAATTATGATTATTATAATTAAAATTCATCCAGAAATATAAATTTATTAGATTCTCTATTGTACTATTACAAAAATCTTTCAAGTACATTTCTAGCATTTCAAAACTGGTATTTCTTTCAGATTAGCATGCAGATTATCCATTTTTAAACTTCTTCAATCTATGTTGGTGAAAAACTAAACAATTACTTCAATCTCGACTTGTAAAAAATGTTCATATTCTTCAACTGTTCTTTGGACATTCATTTATTTCAATAAATTCCAAGAAGAAATAACATATTTAATATTTTTACTTGAAAAGGAAAATTATTTCTTATCTAAAAAATAGAGAAATTAAGAAAACAGTTAAGACTTTAGAATCCTACAAATTACCTACATTTTAGAACAAATTTTTTTGTGTTAGTTTTGAAAATATCTACTTTTAGCTGGATATTATTGGGTACTTTTGAAATATAATTGAAATATTTTATGACATTGAAAATATCCCAAAAAATATCAAAAAACATGAGATGAGTATATAAAATATATATATATATATACACACATATTTATGTAAATTATTAATTTAAATTTAAATTATTTTGAGTAATAATTAATCAAATTAGAAATGATTGTACACAACAACATTCCAAATTTTTGAATTTGTTTTTAAGAAATAAATCTTCAACACATGATTACGTTTGGAATACTTTTCAAAAAGATTGTGGAAAAAGTAATGTGTTTTTTGATTAAAAAGGGAAAAAAATTATCTTCTAATTTATAAATAGCATAAAAAGGGAATATAAACATATATATTTAATCCCGTTTTTTAGTTTGAATTTTTTTTTCTACCACATATCACATTTTTTATGGCTTCATATCTTCAAATTTAAGGATTTCTTTCATTTTTATATGTAATTTATATATGATTCACATTTAATTATACCATTGATTTTTATCTCTGAAGCTCCATATGTGAAATTATATAATGATCACAATCAATAATAATCTTTCACGATTTTGACATGAAATTTTACAAATTAAGGCAATTACTATTATTTTGTTTGATAATATAATTTTTTCATACTTGAAGTATCAAATCAGTTAAATGATTTGAGATTTCTAACAAGCATCTTCTCAAGTAAATTTTTTACATATCAAACATATCGTTCTACTTAGAATCAAATTTCATTAAAATGTATAAAAAAGCATCAAGACCTTACCAAAAGTTGCGTGCAGTTTTGCTGAATATCAGATTTTGATTTCAAGTGCAACATTATAATTACATCAACTCATGTATGTGTAAACTGTCAAGATTTTTTTAATACTTTAATTTTAAGTGAAAGAAATTATTTTTTTATACTTTCATCAGATTTTTTTCGGGAAAAATTGTTGGAAATTTATTCGCTACTTTTTTGGGACTCTCAGACTAGCTTAAATACAATTTCGATTTTAATGATTTTTTTAATGATTTTAATGATTTTAATGATTTTGTCCAATAATCTTTTAGCTCTTGCCTCAAATTTTTTGTTGTTCGATTAATATTATAAAACCTCGACTCTGGGAAAAAATATAAGCAAATTTGAAGATAATTTACATCATATCATAAATCTGAATGTGAAATTACTAAGAAATTGAAGAACATTACTTTCCAGGAAGAAAACATGGGTGCAAAGGAAGCAAGCCTTACAAACAACGAATAGAGACATCAAAAAAATTCTACGGATATATTTAATTTAATTAGGGTAAGATGGTCATTAAAAAGAATAAGTGAATAGATACGGATGGAACATAAAGTTTTGTGTGAGATTTGTGAAATGAGGAACATAAGGTACAAAGGCCCTGAACCTTCAGGTGAGACCAGATATCACAAGATATTAGAGCATCGTGAGTTTTGGATCTTATCACTTACCGTTCAAGAGAAGTCCTTTTTTATAACAAGTTTTCAAATGCAAGTGATTATCCAGGAACATTCACACTATGTCTTCCTCAAGATTGTTGTATGACTTGGATGCATGTCAAGCTACTAGATTAAGATTCAAACTCAATTTAGTTACAAGAATGAAGGAAATGTGGCTCGCTTTATGTCAAGTTGAGGCTAGTGTGCATTATAGTAGTTTCACTGGACGGGCGGTTATTGTGAGAACCTGAAGATGTTTTCACTGAAGACAATATGTAGTGGTATGACTTTTTCTTTCTTCATGAAGACAGTCGCTAAAAACAAAAAACAAAATTCAGCTAATGTTTTGCTGAGGTTGATAATTTTAAGCAAGTAGACTTCAACCCAGATATGAACAAAATGCCATATCCATTCTGACAATGTTTATCTTCAGTCTTGCGCTTTATCTTAATCTTGCCTTTTAATGAGTATATCATTTAAAAAATTCATGTTTAATCTAAAAAATCATTATCTCATATAAATACAAAAAAGAACTCGAACTTCATTGGAGCCTTGAAGTTGGGGGAAAAAGTCAAGGCACAAAAGAAAGGGACAATATATTATGCTTCTAAGTAAATAGTGAAATTTGAAGATTACGATTATTTTCTATTTACCTTTTCCGGTCTACTTTTAGCCTTATTACAATTAGCTGCCTAATCTGTTATACCGGACTTTCAGAGGTTTACAGATTTCAGGGGCCTTTCTGGCTTTGCTCGTGGCACTCTTTGTAGCTCCGCCATTGACCGTGGTCGCCGACGAGCGAACGAAATTGTCAGTCATCTCAAACATCTGGCTTTGGCTACCAAGGCTTTCAGATATTCCCTTGTCCGGAAACCTCAGACTCAGAACACTGAGCTTTTAATGCGGTTTTTTCCATTTAGGCAGGAGTCGACGGCAGTAATCTCATAAGTGATAAGGGCGAAGACAGTAAATGTTCTTTTAACTTTCGCACTTAATTATATCACAACCCTCGTGTCAAACGTCAAGCAAGCAGTCGGGAGACAGTGGTGATTGACCAAAGTATGGTTATTGTCTTTAATAATGTGAAATAAAGGACTGTACTCAAAGGCCAGACAGATAGAGGGATTGGAACATACAGTACATTTGCCTTGAAATAACCATTTATGACGAATAGTATGTTATTATGACAGTATTTAAGAGATATATACTGATTTTGACACTTGAAACATTGAATGTGAATTATTTTTTATAGTATACTATCCGTATTCGTACCTATCGGTTTAAGATTACTGTTCCCATCGAATTTTAACGTGAATGTACGTCTATGATTGCTTCTGTAAGCTCTGTTCTTTGAAGTGATGAGGACGATACTGTAAGAGGCAGCTATTAGACTTAATACAAGGACGGACACACGCTGGATACGCAGTGGACAGTCACTACCCAGTGGATACATGCATTGAGGAAGGTACCGTACAGGAGGGAAATGGGGACACAGACCAGTCCAGCCCAAGTTGAGATATATCTACGTTTCATCGCTACTGCAGTACCGAGTAATTTCAACCGCATACAAGATTTAGGATGTTTATTATCCGGATATCATAGGTACAGTAACACATATATTTCTATTGTACGCAACCCGTCCTACACCTCTGGTTTCATCTCTATCTCTGTACGGCATGATTTGGGATCTTCCCGTCCTTTTTTTATATTCACTGGTTTCCTTTCTTATTTAACTGGATAGGCCGTTTTGTCCCTGAGAGCTTCTTCGCTGCCTTGATTTCTCTCTGCTTTATATCTGCCCTTCTGTTGTGGAGGAATTATGGAGAGTCCATAGCGCAGTTTGTTTGTTTGGCTTTCTTTTGTTCGTTTCCTTTAACATCGTAGTTCACTAGCTTACCAATGGTACACTGTCGTAGTACAGTACTTACATCTGCTCGTAGTGAAACTGCGACGCGTTTGCAGTGACGATCCAATAACGTACTGTACTGCATCAAAGGTCACCGTCAGGCTTGAACCCATCTGAAACGTCTGAAAGCTTGATTGTGTGATACTACGTTGGGTAACTGCACAGTAGACAGACAATGACATAATAGAAAATCTCATATTTTGTTGAAGCTGAAGAAGAAAAACTGTAAAGAAAAATATCTAAAGATGGGGATACTCCATCAAGGCACATGAATGAAACCTAAAAGGCGACAATAGAATACTCTTTTCTCATATAAGCTAATTCACCTAGAATATCTAAATTACCTAGGACAAACTGTATACATCATGAGCATCTGAGTCTCATCATATAAGTAATGAAGATCCTGGATTACAACTACAAGTGACTAAAGAGATCTATATATCGAAATATAGATAGTGATATAACACTAGAGACTCATATCTTACATTCTTTCACAAAAATGTCAAATCTATCACTATAATTTGATATAGTTCCAATTTCCAAGTTAAATAACTTAAATATGTACTTTCACATTTCAAGTTATCAGTTGTTGTTGATTCATTTGCTATCTAATTACGAAAAGGATTTATTATATTTCTGAAAATCATGTCACCAAATGTCTATAAAATATGCTACTAACAATTAACCAAAAATATCAAATATTTATGAAATTTCTATGAATATATCAATCTAAATGAATATCTTTTTCAAGCATGGTACTTATTATCCTATCTTTCATCAAATATCACTATCTGATATTAACACCTATAATTGTCCTCTACATTCTGAATCAAGCAAAATATAGTTTGTCTATAACACACTACATTGAGTTACTGAAGCAAATAGTGAACTTTTAAGATGAATGATCAGAGCAAATAAAAAATGTCATATGTAAAATTTTTGCTAAAATTTAAAATCGAATTATATATATTAAAAAGTATATATATTTGAAATATAAAATTATATGGATGATCATATTTATCATCACAAATTTTCAATATTAGTTAATATTATTTAACTAGTCATTGATGTAAAAATACATGCGGCAAAGAACTAATAGAATATGTGGAACTATGTCCATGGGATTACAAAAATAAGTAGACTCTCCGCATTAGTCACAGTTAGTACGTCAGACAAAAAATTAAACCTCTTCTTTTGTTGCATGAACCCAAAGTCATGAACAGTTGAGGGTTGACTGAAATTGCAAAAACTGCAGGATTTATTGTTTTAGGCTAAAAAGTAAAACAATCTGTCACTTACAAGACAATACAGTACAATCATCTAATCTGGGACCAAAGTCGACACCTACGAGAGAACAGAAACGCGCTGACAGCCTCACGCACGCCAACTAGTGAGCATAACATTTCATGAATGTACAATGCTTTGATCCACAACCTGCCACAATCAAACTCCAAAAGGCAAAGCCAAGGGGGAAGGTCTCCTATACAGGTAAAAACATGTATGCAAAGTGAGATAGAGTAGGGGCAAGATTAAGACCAGATTTTTTATTTTTGCTGCAAATTATGTTGGTTGTTTGGTTGTAGCTTTTGAGTTGTTTCTTAATCATTTTTTGGTTTGATAAATGCAATTATGCTTCAGGAGGTATTTTTGGTTGTGCCACCTCTTGTCCGCCGTTTGATTATTCTTTTTGACTTTTTCCGGTGACTTCCTCGTCTGTGTGACATCTGCCTCAATTCAAAGTCCATCTTCGCTGTCGTCCATCAAAACTACTCTGTTTTCCCTGACTGCTTTAGGTCTTACAACCCGATCTTTTTTCTCCCTTACCTACGACATCGTCGCAAGAAATGCAATTCTAGGTGAGCCTTTGGGTTTAGAATTTTACCTGTGCCGCAGTTGAGATTGTAATACAAACTTAGTTTGTCCCTCCTCTGTGATAGAAATGTGTAGTATTCAATCCGTTCGCTGCAATGTCGTGTGAGCGCTTTCAAACATCCTATAGGTATATCCATTTTTTCTAGCTTTTTCTTCAGTCATAAGACTTCATGTAATAACCCACCAAAGGCTAAAACTGCAGTATGGTGGTAAAAAGATCGAACCCACAGGGACAGAGGCAACACACAGAGTAAAAGTGTCACGTTTAACAGACTTTTGTAGAGTTTGAATTCTAGGCGACTGTCACTCCCAGAAATACTGCAGTGCTCGACTCGGAGGCTCGACTCGGAGGAGGATCTCGTCTCGGAGGATGCTCGGAGGATGCACGGTACAGCGTGGTCACTCAACACACACACACACACACACACCTGAAAACTGGCAAAAGCACAACTCGGAGGTCGGTCAGGACCTCCGCTTCGGATTTCAGGAGGAAAGTGTCTCAAAAGTTCACTCAGAGGTTCTGCAGGTAGTGACTCCCACTCCGGCTTTTACTGCCCTCCCGCCAGGAACTAGCGTAGGGTACCCGGACTGGACTTCCCACTTCGGAACGAAGCCTCTTCATACGCCGTGGACGTCACCCTCGACTCTCACACCAAACGCAGGGAGTGCAGGCCCGACTGAGAACTTGACTGAGACCCAATCCAATAACACACACACACACAACCTGAATTGCAAACCAAGGCTTACACGAAGTAATAAAACTTCACTTTGGCATTCAGGGGAAACTTCCCGTAGGAGTACAATCAAGATATGTCACTCGAAGGAGTAAGGGGAAACTGTTCAAGTCTCTAACTCGCAACCGGCTCTGAGCATCAGAAATCACCCGCAGGTGCAGATCCACACTACTCAAGTCTCTAACCGGGTGCTAGCTCTGAACATTCAGCCGAAGGCCTTCAACTACAACATACGGTAACTTCGCTATGCTGCAGCTTCTCTACGTGGTGCCAGGACCAAAATGCACAAACACGTCAAGAAAGTGAGTTCCTGATCTGCACTTCCGAAACTGGAAGAGTCCCAAGGCAAAACGCATTGATCTACTTTATACCCTCAAAGGTCCTAACTAACACTACGCTATGCTATCTACTACTCGAAACACCTGCGCGAAACCAAACTATACTACTGCACTCGGCGGATCCGGTGCTGCGCCTCCTGCGCGCCGGACTGCTCCGCTCGCTGTCTCTACCTTGCCAGTCTTCCGACCGGCTGCGCAACCCCAGGCGTCGGAGGGCTGCAGTGACTTCCGACTCTAAGTGCGCCATAGTGTCGCGCGCACCCGACAAGAAGGTTTCTAATTTCCTCGCTACTCGCCGCCGACTCCGACTGTCACCCTCCGTCAAAGCCGCCGCCCGAAGCTCGAACTCCCTGAGTGTGATCCTCTCTTGAGCTGCCACCTCCCAATGGGCGTATCCTTTTAGACAATGAGTCACCCGCGTCGCCAACTCTTCTCGCGCCCGGCAGCTGCCTTCCACCTCTGCTAGCTGCATTTCCGCTTCCGCACGCTGCGCCCGCAAATCCGAGCACTCGGATTGCAAATTGCGCAACAACTCCTCATCCTCCTTGCGGGCTCTTTGACTTTCTTTCAAGGCGCGTGTCTGGCGCGCAAGCTCTGCTGCTAGGATGCGGTTTTGTCTCCGCTCTTCCTGCAATTCTGACTCGATCTTTGCCCGCATTAGCTCGGCCTCCGCCTGGCTTTTCGTCGCTGCATCCTCCCTCTGCTGCTGCAAGGCTTGGTATAGCTTCTGTGTGACCGCCAGGTGTTGTCGGAGGGCGGTGTTCCTTTCCACATATACTTGGCACCTAGAGGCCCAAGTGGCCACCTTGCTCCTTGTCCTGCGCTTGACAGTCTCCACGTAAGACTGCGGTTTTCCAGTACCCGAGTACTTGGATGTCTTGCGATCCAGATATCGCAGGAGAGGGACTATCTGCTCGCACAACACCCCTGTTGGCGTTTTCTGCACAGAGTCCGCTTCCTGCTCTTCCGAGCTCGTCTCATCCTCAGTCTCGAGGATTTTAGTCGCCACCGAATCCCTTGGCGACTCCCTGGAACTGTGGCGCGCAGCAGCTTCCGCTGCGACTGCCACACCACTGCCTGCTAAAATATCCAGGGCAGTGGGGGATCCCACTGCTTGAGCCCCTGTTCCGGCTCGATCTTCGGTCTCCGAAGGGGTCGACGCCGCAGTGACTCTTGTCACCCTTGCACCGCCCGCTTCTGCTGCCTGCCCTTCCGGCGCAATCTGCGCGGAAGGTGTCTTCGCTGAAGGTGCGTCCGCCGAAGGCGTCCGCACACTGGTCGCCGGTCCTGTCCGTCTCGCAGTCGGCGAATCCGGCCGACTCTCGTTTGACCGACTCGCAGTCGGCCGACTAGCAGTTGTCCGACTGGGAGTCGGATACACCCTGCGCGTCTTTACTCCACTTGGCCTGCTTGCTGGCGGCGTTTTCCCAGAAGTGCCTTCCGCCGAAGACGACTTTCTGAGGGTTGTTGGCTCGTCAGCCAAACTCTCTTCTGCTTCTGGCCTACTGTCCGGTTCAACGCGCCGCTAAGTTGGCCTTCCTTCCGCTTGTCGACCTTCAGTCGCCCGACTCGTAGTCGGCCGACTGTCAGTCCGTCCATCTCCTTCCGAAGGCATTGGTGCCTTCTGCGCAGAGGTATTTGTCGACTTCCCTAGAATCTGCGCGATTATCTCCTCCTGCGTGGGATTCCGCCGGACCGGAGTACGCCCGGTCTCCTCAATACTAGTTGGCATTTTGCGTGCCCTCTGTTTTGGTCGACTGTGAGGCTCGTGGGTGGGCCGACTATGAGTTGGCGCAGCTGGCACTTCCGGCTGCCTGTCCTCAGATCTCTCATCCCACTTCCGCTTTCGCGGAATGCGCTCACTTCGACGTTCTTCTGCTGCTCTTGCTGGGGCCGGAGCCGGAGGCGGACTGGCAGGTTCCTCGTCCGGATCCGTGTCTACTTCGGCCTCCCGTGAGTATCTACCTGGATAGCTCCGGGTCAGCAGCGGAAACCGTGTCCGCTCTGAATTGGTCAAACATCCCATCGCCCGATAAAACACAATCAGGTAAGGCGAAAGATGGTTGAGGGTTCCTCCTTTCTCTTCTTGTGCATGTTGGCGCGTCACCTTCCACAGGAGCCGTGCCCAATGCACTGGAGCTCCTGACAACACTAGCTCCACAAATCCTACCTGCCAACCATGCATGTAAGCGGTCTTGGTCGGCTGCAATATCTGCAACAATGCAGTCGCGACATTTCTCCGCAATCGATCTTTGTAATCCCGCGTCCGGAAGCCGTTCTTGGGATGCCTGGCAACTTTGAAAAGCTCATTGTAGGAGATTTCTTCCTCCTGGGACACCTTCACGCTATCGGCCTCGAAGAGGAGATACCCTTCCTCGCCGGCACACCTGCCCAACACCTGCGCCCAGTCACAAATGTCCCATCTTTCTGGATGTGGACGGAATCCGCGTGAGGGCTTGTGTCTCTCCTGCAGATACTCGCGCACCATCTCCGGACATGTCCAGTTCCACCCCCATGGAAGGAAATCGAGCTTCAGCCCCAGCAGCACATCTTGAAATGCGCGTAGACCGATCTGCGGCACCCTGAGGGGAGACACTCGCAGCTGGGGAACCTTCGACATTGCGTTTCCTGCACACACAAACGTTCTCCCTTTCGCTCGCCCTCTCACAATCGCCACTGCGCGTCGGCCGCTCAAGCACTGACTGCTCACTCTCTCTTCGCTCACGCTCAAGTTCGCTACTCGCAATTCTCTCCAAGGTCTGTCAAGATCCTTGCGCAACTCGTCTCCGCACTCTCTCCTCTCACTGCAGGTCTCTCCGCCCTTGCGCGTAATCTTGGAAGCTGGAACTCGCAGAATCAAGAATGAGAGAATGAGACTGGAGAGCAGTCTTTTCTTCTCCGAATTCAAGAACGTCCAACGTTCTTACTGGTTACAACGTACGCAGCCGGCTATACGGCCTAACGGTTCGCCCTTTGCATGCGCGAATTCACGTCTCCGCACTGCGCGCATTCGCATGCGTGAATGTTGAATTCTCCCGCCGCCGCCGTCTTCCGGACTCGAGTCCGCCGCCGTGTATACGTCGGCTATGTTGTGTTTCCCTAACCCGTCCATCACCGGAGGCGCGTCGCCGCTGACGTGTTCCTTATCCGTCGGCGCCTTGCTGGAGACGCACATCCAGTCGGCGCGAATTACGCCGGCGCGTATTCGTACCGCTTATTTTGTCCTTTATGCCTCGTCCATTGCTGACGGCGCATATCCCGCCGGCGCAAATCATACCAGCGCATCCGGCTATCAGCGCCACGTCGGAGGCGTACATCCAGTCGGCGCGTTTCTTCCGTTGCGCAGCCGCCAAAGGCGCTTCCGACTCCGAGTTGATTTCCTCCCATGAGCGCGTGCTTCCGCCGAAGGCGCATCGCCGAGGGCGTACGGGAGTCCTTTCCGGCTGTGAACCCTAGAGCGAACGGCGCATGTCCGGCTACGAGTTTTCCGACGCTCATAACTTCTCCGTCCCTGATCCATCTCCGACGCTCTTGGGCTCGTTAGAACGAGCGTCCCGAGCTCTATCTAATGCAACTTCAACCAACTGGATCTACCGTGTATTCCGATCGTTATGAAGGTTTTCCCTTTCCGCGCTAGCGGCGCATCGCCGAAGGCGCACTCATGGTCGGAAGCCTTCAGAGGTCCGGGCCGTTCTTCTGACGTCTTTAGCAAAACCTCCTCCTGAGGTGTCTGCGCCGGAAGCGTAGCTTCCTTAAACGCTGGAAGCGCGTGAGTAGAGACAACTCAGAAAAGGAGCTTTTGCCGAAGGCGCCGAAGACATTGGCGTTGGTACATCCGACTACGCGATTCTTCGTGACCTCGTGACGATCTCATCAATCCACTCTATTTAACGTACCCTTTTCTAACTACAAACACTGCTTCGGTACTAGTTTTCTAAAATTGTTTAAATTCTGCAAAAAAAAACAAAAAGTGTGTTACCACACTTCACTAGCAAGTTTTGCAAAAATATTGCAGTTCTAAGCATATGTGTGGATAGGGGTAGAATCTATGCTATTTTTTCATAGAGCTATTGCTTTGTTTAAAGTATTCATAATCCTGGTATGAATAATTACTAACACTATTTCTTGCGCATACAATAAATGATTCCTATTGAACTATAGGTGTTTGCATACATATGTAATCAACATCCATTGAATTGTAGAATGAGTATTCTATTGGTTTTTTTCGCTGAGTTCGAGGAGATTTATCAATGATTCCATCCTCTTGAAGATATTTTTTTTGTGCTGAGATATAACATCTAAGTTTTGCTATTGTCGTCCAGAGCTTCTGAGCGAAAGAACAATCAAAGAGTATGTGTTGGATCGTTTCAAGGGAGCTGCATACTCTTGGGCACCATCCGTTTCTGTGATCAATATTGTGATCTCCCTTGTTGGTGTAGAGATCTTGCTTAAGGATACCTCACATGAATATTGTATTCTTGTTTACATTGTGGCTTTCTCATAGTTGATTGAAGAACATGTACCCATTTTCCTTTGATTTGAAGGTGCACCATTTTTGGCTGAGGATTTCAGCTGTTGGTATGTTATGTGATTTTCCTCTGTACCACTCTTTTGCTCATGCAGTCAAGCTACATGTTAAGGGTTTTTTCCCTTAGCCTCCATTTCTCGCTTGATGTGAGTGCACAACTGCTTGAACTCTTGGATGTGAAAAATCTACGTAGAAAAAGTTGGACTCGAGGGGAGTGTTCAAGTTTTGTTTCCTGTTCTCTTTGGATGTATGCTTGTCTAAGTATTTTCCTGTTTTTCCATGCCTATGCTACTTAGATGATTTTAAATTTCTTCAATTCTGTCATCACCAACTTTGTGAGTGTTAATGCTGAATTGTGTTGTTGCAGAATCAAGTTAACTACATCCATGAGGATGAGAATGTTCGGAATGAAGACATTTTGTGGGCTTCAAAACATGTCTATTTGTTTTTGCTATCGACACCTGTGTAAAGCTACTTCTACTTCAAGTGTAGTGGCTCATTCGTAAGTATCAGATTTGCTAGACCATAATGACCTCATACCAGATTCTTAAAACGTTTTCTACCGTTGCATTTAATTATATCTTGTAGTGTCTGGCTCCATATTGGCGTGTTGCCATCTATTATAGAACCGATCCATGATTCCACGAGGAAAGTGTTGGAATTGGTTATGTTTATGACTCCTTGTGCCTTTGATTTCGTGAACATATTCCATTGGATGAGTGATGATTTTGCTATCACTTCCTTGCAAAAATTCTAAACAAATTGCATGTAGAGTTGCTATATCATTACAAGTAGTGGTAGACAGCCGCATGAGGGAAGTGTAAAACATAGGTTGGGCTTGTAGTGCAAATTGTAGCAAGGTTATCATGATTCAACTCAGAGGAGTTTAAAATGCCAACCGTTAAGTGTATTAACCAGCTTGTGCGTGCAAAATTTCTCTCTACTAAATGCTGTTACTTCAATTCCAATACGTGCTTCCGAGTATTTGTTGATTCTTCTTATTTCCATCAGTCTACACCGTGTAATTTGGTGTAATTCTAATGGCCTATCCATACAAAGGAGAAGAATGGAGGATTTGATCAAGTTCAGACGTGCTTCACTACTTGTTTCATATTTTGCTAAGATCTGGCTCGCCAATGATGTTTGTGAGCCATTTGGAAAAACATCCATGTTGTCGACAAACAATGAATAATCAAGGAAAGCGTTTTTGCCTATTTTGTATCCACGAAGTTTGCCGAGTTAGAAGTTGTGTTCGAGTTCTGTCATCAACAAATGGGTTACGAGGGCAAACAGGGGGAGAGGGAGGGCTAACGGACATCCATGACATAGCCTTGCTACTAGAAATCTGAAGATCTTGGAGTCGTTAAGGTGAACTGCTATTGAAGCGTCTTGGATAAGTTATTTTACTAGTTCACGAAATGCTCTCCAAGGCACTTTGTCATTGTCTCCCACAGATAGAAATGATCCACTCTATCATAAGCTTTTTCGAATTCTATTTTAACAGACACATCTCTGTTGCCACAGGTTTTGGCTGTGTCATGTGCCATTTAGAGTATCATGACATTGTCAAGCATGTTGCGATCCTTGATGAAACCAGTTTGTTGAGGAAGCATTAGTGCTGGTAGCAGATACTGAAGTTTACTTGACAATATTTTGGCAGTTATCTTGTAATTTGAGTTGAGCAGTTATTGTTTTGACTATTCTATTGTCTGTCCAAAATTCTCATACATTTTGATGTGTAATTGTTTCATGAGAGGCCAGGTTTTTTGCATTGCTTATGCTGACATTCCATCGACTTCCTGTGCTTTGTTTTTAGGTAGCAAAATAAGTACTTATTTGACTTCTTGGAGTGTTGATGTGGCAACTAGCATGGCTCTTTGGTCGTCATAAATAGTTTCCTTTACCCTAGCCATTAGTTGATGTAGGATCTGGTCTTCATGTGTTTTCTCCTCTAGCCTATAAAGATCAGTGTAAAACCGTCATATCCTCCAAAGTATTTTAGCTTGCTCTTGTGTTTCTACACCATCTTCTAACTTCAGTTGTAGAATTTGAGCTCTTGCATAATTTTGTCGCTTCTTCAAGTACTAGGTGCTTACCTCGGGATGAGAGGCATGTATCAACGTTCCTCTTGTGTTCCTTAATTGCCTTATCAATTTCAAGCTAGTCGAGACGCGAGAGTTGGATTATTGTCAGGTTTTCAAATGCTATCTGATGTAGGTGTGTTATTTTCTATTTGAAGGTGTCGATGGCTAAGATTTGGTTTCTGTGCTTCCTTTGCTTCTCTCATAACTATTTCCAAAATTGTTTCATTCCTTTATAGTATGTACTTCTTGGATCTTCCTATCTATGACGTAGTTTTCCCAGATTTTTTGTATTCCTGCCTAGATTGCTTCCTTGATGAGAAGTGTAGTATTTCATTTGAAGGTTTTGAAAACTCTTAGTGCAATTATACTGTCGATGGATTGGATAGTGCCAATTTCTAAGACCGTAGAGATTGATAGATGATCAAAGAGCGTGTTGCCTGCATGATGTAGAACATGTTGTGCACTAGTTAGCCATCTTTCTCCATGTGACACATAGAATCAATCTATTATTGATCATCTAGATGCTCCTATGTAGAAGCTCCATCTAGTGTGAGTGGATACCTTTGCCTCGGCTGCCATCAGTCAAAGATCCATCAGGTTATATTTTACACAAAATTGCGACAACGCGGTATCTTTTGCTCCACTAACTACTTGCTGTTCTTTTGAGGAATCTTCAGGTAGGTCCATCATGTTCCAGTAGCCGTAGAGAAGAATATTTTTGGGAGGAAACAAAATTTGAAGGCGGTTCCAGAGATCAGCTCTCTTGCATAGAGTGTGAGGACCAGAGATAGAGATCACAAGAAATCCATAACCTTCTTTCAAGAGTTGCATCCATACATTAAAGCCATCATCAATTTTGCTTGAGTGTGTAACAATGAAACTTTTGTGAATAAGCAACTGTGTTTCGCATGTACCTCCTTCTCTAGATCCCTTCTGTTTTGGAGAGCATAAACACATAAAGTCTCTATTGAGAAAGTACCCTATTGCAATCATATAAAGGATGTCTATTATTTTTATGGAGTAGTCAAGCAGGTGAAATTCCTTGAGTATCCAAGCAATATGCCTAGTTGTCTGTGAAGTAGGTTCAATTCCTATTGTATCAAAAATAATGCATTGGATCTTGTATTGCCATGATATCTTGCCTATTTGAACTCCTTAGATAGAAATCCTTAACCTTATACTTCATGATGTTTTCATTTAGCCCTCCCACATTTCAGGAGACTACATTAAGTGTGAGAAGGAATGAAAAAATATAGGTGTAATTCATTTTTCATTGTAGGCCGTCTAGCCGTACCTAGTGTTGTTCTTCTCGTATGTGACTTTAGCTTCAGAGGACATATGATGTTTGGATACATTATTAGATATAATAGCCGATGTGTTTCGTTGTGCATTGACAATCAACTCAATAGATTTGAGTGACCGACTCTCATGTTTACATCTTGACGTGACCTTCAAACTTCAAACTCCTGATTTTTGGGGCAAGTGCAGCTAGTAAGGTCTTAGAGTGATGCTCTGATGTACTCAATTTTATGTTATCAACTTTGTGTGCTCTTGTGCTACCTAGTGACTCAAAGTCATTTTAGTGCGCTCCTGTGCTAATGAGTCTTCTATTGCGTTTGAGTTCTACATCAACTCATTCTTGCATTTGAGCCAAGCTAAAGCCACGGTCCAAGAAGAAGATTACCACCATGATGTTTCTTCTATTGATTTGTCTTTTGTGCCTGTTCTCTAGAGATGTTAAATGTGACCTGGCTGAACATAACCATCGTATCGAGGAGTTGTTTATTAGGGTTGCGCTTGTTTTTGGCTTGGTTATATGATTTGGCATCGCTAAAGGTGTCGTGAATTTCTTTGCTGTTGTTGAAGATTTCATTAGTATAGTATGTGGCTTGTTGTAAGGTGAGCTCTACGCATTTTATCTGTTGTTTTGATGTTGGTGCGCTATTGTCGTTGGCGTTGTGTTTGTGGTTGGTTTGATGCCAAGATGTGTTGTTGTAGTATCTATCGCCTCCCGAACCGTCTTTGGTGTTCATCTCTAACTTCAAAGGCAACTGTAGAGATAGGCTATGAATCAACGTTTTGAATACAGTACAATGTTTTTTTGCGTTCAAGGCTTGAATACTTGGAAGTTGAAGCTATTTATATTTGCTTTCTTCATTAGATCTTGCGTTGACAATTGATTCTCGACCGTGTTCTCCTCTTCGTCTGTAAAGTGTACACTATGGTTGCCTATTGTGTTGTCATTGTCGTTGATGACTTGTTGTTTTGTTGTTGAGGTTGGTGTGCTGAAGTGTTGTGAGATAGTCATAATGTCAAAGTATCTGTATATGTGTGACATGTGCCGAAGAAGGTTGTGTCGTTGTTGTCTTTTGTGTTCATTGTTGCTTCAAGTAGAAATCGTCTGTGTTTACTCAAAGTTGGATGGAATTTTTGTGCAACGAGTTGAATAGGAATTTCTTCTAAAGTTGCAGAATTGTCGTTTTGCCTATTAGTCTGTAGGTTATGTCTTCTTCATCTCTTGCATACTGGGTGCTTTATTGATGCTTCATGTGACTAGTTTTCTCGGCGTCCATTTTCCTAGATTTCTTTGATAAAAGAACATAAAGAAAAAACGTAAAAAACTATTGGAACCGTTCAAATTTGCAGTTTTTTTGTTTGAAATTATAAGGCACTAGCTTGCGCATGTCTTTGCATTCCTTCCTTTGTCTAGTAGTTGTCTACGTTTGTCTGAAATCTACTTAGGAGGTCAAAAAATCTTTGACTGTTGTAGATACTGTGTCTTCGCCGCCTTTAGTCGCCGGACCGCTTCGCTCCGTGTTTCATAGAGGTTTTAGGATTTAGCCCTAAACATCATGGATTAACAGATGAAGATTTATGTACTCAACTTGGATACTGCTAACAATCTTAACCTTAACACATATCAAAGTAAAAACAATCTTTTGAGTCTATATGATTATTATACCAAAAATACTAGAAGATAACTTTGAAAATTAAATCTAACTAGAATTAAGCCGTAGCCAAAACATGATAGAGTACAAATGTAAAAGGTAACTAAAAAGTGATAATAAATTCTACTTGTGCTCCTCATGCAAAACCTACATAGTAAGACAATCTCTGCTATAAAGTTTTTCAAATTTATAACTTTGGTCTATAATTGAGCTCGATTGAATTGACTGTCAATTTTGACTAGCTCAATCATTTTATCAAAAACTTCATGTGTGATAAAGTGATAACCAATGTCAATTTGTTTTTGTAATAATAGATAATTACCAAAATGGAGCATAATGGTAAAGGTCAGATCTCATGAGGACAGAAACAAGCCAAAGAACTAAGTAATGTCACAAATTAACATTCTATTGAGAAGTTTTACTTCCTAAGCACATGTCACTCCCTGAAGACATTGCAAGTTCTAAGTCCAAAGGCATCGTATTGCAGGGTAGAAACACACTCAAACCTGAATTTCATCCAATAAGACCCTATAGAAGCCGCACGCGACTCTGCAATTGATATTGAGGGAGAAAGATTTCCAAGAATACACACTCAACCGTCTACATCGAGCTTCCAATGTACGGATTTTTCAGAGCTACACTATGCACCACTCAGAACATCCGACTTGGAATCTCTACTTCAAATCCGGTATCTTTGACAAACTGATT
This sequence comes from Marchantia polymorpha subsp. ruderalis, assembly GCA_037833965.1. Taxonomy (NCBI): domain Eukaryota; kingdom Viridiplantae; phylum Streptophyta; class Marchantiopsida; order Marchantiales; family Marchantiaceae; genus Marchantia; species Marchantia polymorpha. Next base: position 1,859,969 of record AP031351.1, read on the forward strand.
CAACTCGCACGCGGTGACAAAACACACAATTCACTAATGCGCGGAGGAATGCATACTGAACACTAAGAAATTAACTAATGGAAAAGCTCCCAGGAAGGTAGAGCCTTGGGTTTTTTTATTCCTAACAAACATCCGGAGATGTCACTCGTTGTGATGCGAGCCTCCAAAATACACGACGCCAGCTGACCCGGCAGTTATCACACCCGTTGAGTTCTTATCTACTCCTATCTTATGCAGAGCTGCTGACAATTCTAATTCTGGATTCTCCTTTGTCTCCTCCAAAACGGAGATGAACGAATTGAGCTTCCTACCTAACTACCGCTGCTCTACTATACCGCTAGCTATCAAATTCAACACTCGACGCTCTAGCTCACTCAACTTTGTTCACTTAAGTGTCTGACTCTCCCACTCCACAATAACCGCGAAGGCATCAATTTACCTTCGCGCATAATGCAGCATCCGTTTGCACCGCTAACTACTGGTTCTTCGATTCCGTTTCCAACAATCTTGCTTCGGCCGAGATCAACGACTTCTTAACTGCTGACAGTTGAGATCGCATCTCGATGCAAAAATCTGCAATGCAATGCAAAATCTGCAAAATGCAGAAAATCTTCTCTTCTGCGCGGATCACTTTCACACTATCATTGTCAAAGGTGTAGTCTCCAACTTCTCATGCGCACAATCCTAAGACCTTTGCTCAATTTTTGATAGTCTAGAGGTTCACTAGATTGTCACGGAGTTCCTCAACTTCCGACGCACGTCCGTTGTGCCAATCTTGCATCATTGCCCCTCAGATCCAATTCCATCCTCATAGCAAGAAATCAAGCTTGGCAACTACCAGCTCATTGCGATACGCTATCACTTTCAATTCCGGCACCTTCAACGTTGATAATCAAAGTGTCGAAGCTCGCCCCATCACTGCTTTCTCAATTTCTCACTCTCGAACCTCGCTGAGCTCTCAATTTGCGAATGCACTCTCACGGAATATCGACGTTGAACTCGCGTTTCTCTTGATGTAATTCGGCGTCCTAACGGCATCGTCAACTCGTGCGAATTGACGGTAGAAATGTTTGAATTATTTTCCCGTTCGGCGCCGTCTTCGCCAAAGATCCTTCGCCAAAGACTCTTATATGTAACACCAAAGGCGCTAACGCCGAAGTCCAAAGACTCTTCGTCTAAGGCGGTACTATGCCTTCGTCGAAGCATGTTCTCCATCGCAACCTTCGTAGCTCATGATTCCCTTGCCCATTTCCAATGTTCTTGGGCTCATTGATACGAGCACGCCAATCTCTACTTAATGGGATCATGTCTATCCACTACTTGTTCTCAAAGTTTACTCCTAAATTCACTTTTTACTCTTCTTCTGAATATTCATATTTTAAAAGTTTGAAATTACTAATCCTTTACCCTAAACTTCATCCTTCGAAGACAATGGAAAGAACTACATTGCCACAATTTCACTCTACTATACATCATTTGATTTGCAACAAGATATGATGCAGTTTTGCTATCATAGTGAAAATTGACAACCTTATAATTCAATTTCATCTTAGTAATAAGCTTATACAATCAAACAGCTTCCTCCGTTGCATCTGCTGCCGCCTCATACTCAACTTTCATTGTAGATTGAGCTACGCACTTCAGCAAGGATTGTCTCCAATTAATGCATCCATCATCAAGTGTAAAAACTTACTGGTTATAGATTTATTCTAGTCTAATTATTGTTTATATTTAACATCAACGTAGTTTAATAAGTAATTGGTAATGTCTAATAAACCATAAAAAAATAAATCATAATCTTTGATACTTTTGCATTATTTGAAAATACATTTCACTCCTTCCCCATGAGTTTTTCCTGGATTCAACATGTAACGGCTCACCTTGACCATTGCTAAAATAATTGTAGGTATTGTACACACTATCAAATACATGATACAAGACACAACTTTTGTCATATGAAACACATGACATCTTTTCTTTCTCAATGACATCAATTGGATATTGAGCTGCAAAAAGTTTGAAATGTTCTTACAAAGTAGTACATATTTTTTTAGACTTTGCGATGTTAAACCTGTTAGATTTAAATTTTTATTAGATTTATAACTTAAAATTTCTTAAATAAATAAAAAATCAAATATGAAGTATTTTTGTTATGTAGAGTTAGAATATATCTAATTGATTGCTAAACCTCGCACAAATGTTCTTTGAGCTTCTCCTCCTTTTTTGCCCGACTGCTACTCTTTCTTTTGACTCAGAGCCAAGAGTGGACTCCCAAATTAATAAGGTTTTCAATTCATAAGCAGCGACCGAGGGAGTGAAAGCAAGGTCTTTGCTTTTACCTTTACTTGCTCAATACCAAAGGAGTACATGACGGAGTGCCAAAAGTTTTAAATCATGAAAAAAGTTCACGTTGGAAATTGCAGATTGAAAAAAACCTAACAAAGCTAAAATTTCCGATCATCATAAAATTTTGGTAGATATAAAAAATATGTAGTGAATAATTACATTATATTATTATTTAAAATTTTTTTAATCTAGAATATTAATAATCTAGCTGAAAATTTTTCTTCATTTACAAAAAGCCAAGCTATAATGTTTACAAGTTATAATAATTTCTTATCCAATATAAATAAAATTTTCTCTTCATATTTTTCTATACTTTAAAAATAAATCTGGTTATTATAAAATTTTTGTGTAATTTATAACATATTTCAATCTAATTATGAAACAAAAGCAATCATCAAATTGCTTCTATCAATATAGTCTTCAATGTTTGGTTGAGGAGTATATGTTTCTTTGACTCAACGAAAAAGACACACGTGCAGTGTTTTCAGAATTTTGATCAATTTTTGCCTTAGACATATGCGTCGGTGATCATAGAGATTTCTCCATCATGTCACAAACCTAGAAATGCTCTCACGTACTTTATAATTTCTGATTTATACACTTGTTGCTTCCAGAACTATATTTGTCTCTCTATTTTCTTGATGTCGCACAACAACATCAAGAACACAAATCTCACTGAAATTCATTAAATTTATATTTAACAATAAGTTAAAATTAAAAATCATCTCCTAAATTGAATGAATTAAAAAAGAATTCTAAGTTTTTATTAAAAAAAAATTTCAAACTGATGAACATAAAAATAACATACGTAATTAAAATACAATAAATTTAATCATATGTGTAGAAAATTGAATACGCAGACAGAAAATTAATAAAAATTTTAATTTTATTATCTTTGAAAAAATTTGAACCATTTCAATAAAAAGTTTGTAAAATGTAAATTTTTTGAAATTCAAAGTTTTAAATTCATTTAAAAATTCATTGAACATTTTTAACAATTTCAAAAAAATTAAGTAATGAAAACTAATAATTTTGAAATCAAAATTATTTCTTATTTAATCCTTAGAAATCAATAAAAACAATATGATACATATTATTTAAGAAAATATCATACATGTAATAATATTAATCTTTTGGTAGTAAATATGATTGAAACGTTTAAAATTTAAGTTTAATCGTGGTTTTATATTATATTATAACTAAAAATTAGTATTTATAAATTTAAATTTTTTGTAATATTAAAATTTAATATAACAAAAAATTTAAATTTTCAAATATATTTCTAAAAAAAATTTCTCCAATTTTTTAGAATTTTTTTGAAATTTTTAAAAATTTTTAAAAATATTTTACATAATTCTAAAATTTGTAACAAATAAATTATGTTTATTGATATTTATTGTAATTTTGAATTTTGAATTTTATTTCCAATCATGAATGATTTTGGAATATTTTAAAAAATTTGAAATTTATACTTCTTTTATGTTACTTTAATTTTTTTTGTGAAATTTTAGATTTCTAATTTCTCAAATCAGATTGTATTTCAAAAATTACTGGAAGTATATAATTTTTCAATGTTTAAAATTAAAAAAGAAAAAGTTATATTTTATTAAAATATTTAAAAAAAACTATTGCAATTTTAATACTTATAATCTTTGCAAAATTTTGAAATTATAACTAAATTAGTTTAAATAAATATTATAACACTACAAATCTAGAGATTTAATTTTTTCAATTATGAAAAAATTTAAAATAGTTTGGTTTCATATGTTTAAAATTAAACAATAGACTTAAACTCCTAAAATTATGTACACACCTTACTTAAATTATGGTATAAAAATCAAGTCATCTACTTCTCTGCTAAACAATGTGATTGTTTAACGTATAGTGCAATTTTTGAACTTACGAATCTAAAAAAAATAACAAACCATTTGCTAAACAAATGATATGTAGTATTGAAAATAATGAACTAAAGAAGATCCGGAGAATAGTTAGTGGATTCGGAAAGCTATTGAAATTTCATACAACCATTACTGACCAACTAACAAGTTATAACTAACTTCAACTACGAGCAAACTTTCACAAATTTTGAGTCAATAGCTGCCACTACTATAACAATGAAGCCATTAAAAACTGACATTCAGACAGTATGGTCGAAAGTGAACGGGCATTCATAGTGATCCATTAAACCATGTGAGCAAAAGTCATTTACTATGTTGTGAAGTCTTGACTCTATAAGACCCTTGAAATGATCCAAGTGATTCCGCATTGAAAAGATCTAAAATCTGATGACTTAAAAAAAAAAGATATTACTTTATTATTGAATATATTTAAATCTAGTTATAAGATTTTTGTATTAGAAGAGATAACACCATGCAAAACATTTGAGATGTAATTAATACAAAATTTATTATTCAAATTTTAAAAATAAAAAATTAAAATTAAATCTAAACATGTTGAATATCTTCATGTTTGAATGTTGAAACAATGAAAAAATTAAATATTATTTTTTATAATATAAATTGAAACAAATAAATGATAAATTTCCAATTTCAATTAAATTATTTCATTTTTAATACACTATAAGTTTATTGTCTATAAGTTTTTTATTAGTCATATTTTAAGTTTTATAAGAATGATTTTTGCTATATTTTTTTAAAATTAAATAATAAAGTTTAAATCTCTGTTAAATTTCTGAAATTTTAGTTTTTTACCATCTTTAAAAAATGTAACTATATTTGGTATAATTTTTTGAAAAATTGAAGAAATAGCATGAAAGTTTTGAAATTTTCAATATCACAATATACAAAATACTCGTGTTTATGATTATTTTAAATTAAATAAACATATTCAAATCTTTAAATTTTTATTGTAATCAATTTAAGAGATATTTTCATGTCACTAAATATATTAGCAAAGTTAAAACAAAATTTTGTTAAGTTTAAAATACATAGTGAAATATACTTCAAAAGATTTTACTTTATAATATTAACATGTTAGATTAAAAACCATTCATTTTGGACAACAAGTATTTTAATATAAAAAAATATTTTTAGAATATAATTTTGGTACTTGAAAATAAAACTTGTACTTAAATTGTAGTATGAGCAATATTCTCCATATATCTCCATGCAAGTAATTTAGTTTCTATTCAACACATGAAAAATAATAAAATTTTTGGATTTTTAAATATTTAAAATAAAATTAATAATTAATTTTAATTTTTATAAATTTTAATAAATTTTAATAAGATAGAAAATATATTTCAAGTGTTTTCAAAGGTTGAAAAAGCTTAAATTGTTTAAATTTATTTTTAATATTAAATTTAATATTTTGTTATTAAAAAAATAATATAATTTTCAAAAAACTGTGATAATTAAAAGTCCAAAATTTTAAATTCTATTTTTTAAACATGTAAAAGTAAATACTGTTTAATTTTAAAAAAAATTTGGAAGCATTGAAATTACAATAAAATAAAATTTTCTTCATTTTAATCATCAATTTGATTGAAAATTTTAGAATTTTTTTTAATAAAAAGATAATTATACTTTATTTGAAAAATTCAGTCTATGATTTAAATCCTATTTTTGGAAATCAAATAAAAGATCTGTTAAATAATTTATGAAAATCTAAGAAGTGTTTAAAAACATTTTAAAATGTTTTATTTTTTATTTATTTAAAATAATATAAAAAAGTTGAAATAAAACTGGTATTAGGTTTTAAAATTTTAGGTTATATATTTTTTGAATTAAATATAGATATAAATTTTATCTAAATTTTTGAATCCAAATTCTAATAAATTTATTACACAAGCTTCCGTCAATAAATATCTTTTGTATTAAATTGCCATAACCGAATCTGGTGTTGAAGATTCGGTTACGGCATTTCAAATCATTCCCAAACTCGTGTTACCTGCAGTTCTCTATCTTCTGACTGATTTAAACCAATTTGAATCAACTTTAATGAGCCGTCATCGTCATTAATTAATCGTCATCATGATCTCTTAACCCCCACGTCTTTACTCTTTAGATAAAGTTCTTTTCGAGATCTTTGATTTTCGCCTTTGGAATCTTACAAATCTTTCTATGTGGGATTACGGAGAAAGGTTTGTCATCACAAAATTTAAAAAAATTTGAAGAGTGCTCTTCTCACAGTGTGACGAGACCGTGCAAAGAAGTCTGCATAAATAGCCTCCTCTATTGACTCTAGGAACGAAAGTACAAAGGTGAAAAGTCACTTGAATTATCATTCCATACTTCATTAACTTGTTCTCGGACTAAGATAACATGATATTGTTTAGCGTGGATGAAATATAATTTTGTGATTAAAAAAAGTGAATTATTTCTACAAGAGAAGTACCAACTAGTGACAATGAAACATAATCAGAATATCTAAGTACATACACAAGTACACACGAGAGTATGTGGTTCATTCTTCTTGGCTACGTCTATGGGCCAAGTAAAACTATTTTAAATAAACAGCAAGCGGGCACTACAGACTAGCGACATGATGTGTAAGTACCTTAGTTCCAACGATTTCAACCGAGAGAAAGTAAAAAGTTACTCCAAAAATAAAGTTAACCTCAATAATTTTTAGATACTACAACAGGCCACCTTAAAAGGGGTAAAGAGGCCGCGCACTACCCCTTTTACCCCATTTAAGCTTTGGGCTTTTACCCCTTTTAGTGAACTGCGGCCTTTACAAATTGTTGTCAACCGATCGATGTCGATGTCGTCAAGGACGCTTGTAACCACTGTAGCGAAGTCGAAGAGAGCGCAGACACCGTTCATTCTGTCCCACGAGCTGAAATACGGTCTCAAGATCGTTACGCGACATGTGCATACCCGTGCTGTCGAATCTGTGCGCTGCCTGTTCTGTGTCTACCACGGACGAGAGGAGATTGTCGGCCAGAAACGTCAGCGACAGAAGACTGTCAATTGCAAGACCTGGGAAGTGTTCCGAAGCGACGCGTACGTGAAACACCATGTTCAACAGCATCCCACAGCCTGGAAACTGTATGATGCTGCCGATGCTGATGACAAGAAGCAATTCTTCCTCGACAAGATGGAGCATAAGAATACCTTGCATGCCCATCTGGGCAATGCGAGCACTCCGCTGACCTTCTCGTTCGACGCCGCCATCATAGATGATATCATTCTATCCGCGTTCTTCGACGAAGACGAGATCGACAGCAGCTCATACCGCCGTGCCGTAAAGTTGTTCCAGAAGGTTGTGGATCGTGAGTCCGACGGCGCGTACCATTATACGTCTACAATCAACAGGGCCATGCAATTTCAACTGACAGCGCGCTTCCTCGCCATAGGTATGTCGTTCCGACAGATCGAACGTGCAGTTGATGCCACGCGGGAGGTCGCCAATGTCGCAAAGCTAGGCACGCTCAACGAGATGTTGGTTGGCGACTATGCCCGTATCCTCGTCAGCGCCGGCTTGCAGATGCTCAGCAACGTTCTGAATCGTAGCGAGACCTGGGCATTCTCGCTAGCCAACGACAGCTCGACACACTTGAGCCTGTCATATTTCGAGCAACGAATTCGTCTGCACGTTGCCGGCGATATCTTCAACCTGCATTTGATATCCATGCCCATGTTCGACCGGCACACCTCTGAGAACATGGCGTTGCTCGTGTTCAAGATCCTGGACGTCGTTTGTCCCAGCTGGCGCGACAAACTTCTCTGCGTCAGCACCGACGGTGCGAATACGATGACCGGCCGTCACAATGGCGTTGTCGCACGCATTCAGCGTGAGGCCACTCATCCATTGTACCGTATTTGGTGCCTGATTCATCAGGTTGACCTGGTCTCAAAGCGCAATCTGCTCGCTCTATTCGACGGCGATTTCCAATGCATCATCAACAAGGTCGCCACCTGCTTGCGTAAACAGCAGAAGCTGATCGACGATATGGGTGCGACCTGTCCGAAGATGACCACTCGCTGGCTGGCCTTAGGCGTCTGGACCAAATGGCAACTCGATCATCGCATCGACCTGGAGACCTGGTTTGCGAGTCGTACCGCGCCAGGGCAGCTGCAGCTGCCCCGTTGGTGGTGGCCAATCATTGCAGGCGTGTGTGCGGTGATGACGCAGCTGAACTTTGCCATCGTCAAACTGCAGTCGAAGAATCTGCTGCTTTCGCAGCAGATCGCCGAGATCGAACGCGTCGTCAGTATCATCTGCATCAAGTGCGAGGTTGAGGTCGTGAATCCGCTCGTCGAAGGAGAAGTTGCAGCCGACGAGACGCAATCGGCAATCTGTGGTAAGTGGTCGATCACTCATCGCAATGTCGAGAAGTTCTTGCTTGACCAGGGTTCGTTCGTCAAGCATGTCTTGGATGCCATGACCGTCATTCAGCGTGCTGAGGTGTTCAGTGAGATGGGTACTTTCGTTGTCGGCATGATCGATGGCATCTTACAACTGGTCGCTTCTCGGGACGCTGACAACCTACCATCGGAGGAGGAGATTCCGCCGGTGCTGCCCCACCAGCTTATCGCGATTCGACCAGCCGCATTCGCTGCACTCGCCAACAAACACGGCGGACGACTTGCTCAGCTGGGCGAGAACGTCATGGATCGCATCGAACAAGATCACCGTGAACTCATCACTGCATTCGACAACGAGCCGTCGCTTCACGACGCGCTTGGTCGCTGCAACAACGATACGTCATTTCGTGAAGGTTGGGCGGTCGTCGAGGGTCGTTTCCGTGGTCTGCGTGACTTCTGCGGTGGCATCGCCACCATCTTTCCAAACACTGCTTCGGTGGAGTCCAACTTCTCAATTCTCGGCTGGGAGAAGGATGCAAACCGCATGTCCCTCACCGATCTGGCGTTGGAAGGCTGCATGCAGGCGCGGCAGTTTGATCTCCTATCAAAACTAGCCTAATTCGTCAAATAAACCATTAGTTCCACTTTTACCCCTTTTAAGCTTTGTGGCGACCATTATATAAGCTAAAAGGGGTAAATGTGGATATTACCCCTTTTAAGGTGGCCTGTACTACAATCTACAATCTAAAATATTTGTCTAGAATATTTCTACTCTAATTGTAGTTACTCATATTGATAACCTTGTATTATCATATTAAAAATTAATCAACTCACCCTATTTTTTTTGTATTGTAAAATAGCTTTAATTGTAAGATTTTTATATTAAAAATAAAAAACTTCATGCAATAAATTTGTGTTATTATTAACGTAAAAATCCAAAAATCTAAATAGTTTGAATGTAAGAATAAAAATTAATATCTAGAATATAAATGTTTTCAAAAAAGATTAAATTGCAATGTTTTGTGTTTTATTTTTCAAATTGATTACATTGATTACATATATTTTAAAAATTAAATTAAATTACATTGAACATTAGAAAAAAATAAAATATAAACTTTTGTGCAAATACAACCTTTATAGGTTTATATGAGTTGTACATTCATATTTGTATATAATTTCACTTCAAAAAAGATGCTAACAATCTATGTATAAAACCCAAACGCATACGTTATATGCTTATCCCAAAACATTATTAGGCTGACATAATTTATCACCATACAATATTATTATTTAAAAGATGAAACATAATACAATTTGTGTATATTGTTAACACTCATTGCATTACAAATAATCTATAGGTAATCCTAATCATTTGTTCATACAGCTTCTAATTTATGAAAAATGCATTGTTTGAATCATGAAGCATTTTTCTTTAGGTTGATTTAAAATAATACTATCTTTTTAATTGATTCATCTTAAGAATTTGGAGCTTGTTTCTTTAGTATTTGTCTTAAGTTATTTTTTTTAAATATTTCAAAATGATCATTGATTTATGGTTTTGTAATTAATCATGTCTTACGTATGAAGACCTAGATGAGTTTGAAATGAGTTTGAGTAAATATTTAGTAAACTCTAAAAAAAAACAAATAATATTTTTCAAACATTTCTTCTTTTATTACATACCTAACGAAAGCAGATAATCTAGGATTGAATCAGATAGACTATTTCAAAGAGTTATGTGATGCATACGTACAATTTTACCTATATTGAATTCAAATCAAGTGTCACAAGTACAGTATGCAACATTTGTACAAAATACAACCTAATTCAACCATGTCGTCCAAATATATATCGTCATACATTCTACATTGCTGACATGCTACTCACATACACATACACACACATATACACATATAAGACGCGAGCCCGTACACACTCAAATGTACCACAACTCGCATAGGTCTTTGAGTGAAAAAAAGAAATCTTTCCCACTTGAATTCACGTCGGTATGATTACCCCATGGCAACAACCGTCACATACAAAGTCAAGTCCAACTCACTCCAGAGAGATTCCAGATCGACGCTAACGGGCAATCGTTCTACTCGCTCTACTCCTAATGCGCTAGGCTCGACTCGAAGAACTGACAATTTTTTGAGTCGTCTTCGACCCTATACCATTCGCGACTTGAAACCCTAGCTCGACGACATTTTTAGTAAATACTGAGTTACATGATAACCATAAAAAAATAATGTTAATGAAATGTTTGTTTCATTTGAAACTATTAATTGAAATCAGATTGAAATAAATCCAATAAGTGATATTGAAGCTAAGGAATATGAACTTATGATAAAAAACAATTTGGTTCTGTTTTTTTTTTGCAAGCAGCTGTAATATAGAAACATGAATTAAAAGAATTTGAAATTCTAATATTTTGAATCTTACATTATAATATATAAAATTTAATGTTTATTTTATATATTAGTTATATAAACTATCACATTTTAAAGTAATACATATATGTATTACTTATAAAAGTTTTTATTGTCTTTAAAGTCCAATCAATCAAATTAACATGTACATTGATGAATTTATTTGGGTTATCTTGTAATTTTATTGATATGATTGGAGTAGAATGATAGAGAAAAGTTCTCTATGGATGAATTCATTCAATCTTTTTGATCAATCAGATTTATTACAACTCTCAACTGTATAGTTTGAATCGAAATGCAAACGAAAATATCTGCATCATGATATTCTTGGCTCAACTTTCAATTGTTCAGGTTTGTAGATTTCTTTAGTATGCCTGCAAGATTGTATTTTTTGAATTCCTCACAACACTTTTGATATTGAATAGTTATATTATATGAATAGTTTAGTGACTTTTTTGGAACAAACACCATGATTTTGATAAAAATAAAAAAAAATGCATTCTGCGCATGTTCACTCTAACTTTTGTTGGAAACCTTGTTATCTGGAGTTTAAAAAAATAAAATACTGAGAGTCACATACAAATTGTGTTACAATTATGTAATCAAATTGTGACATGTTATAAAACTTTCATCCATGTCTTCTGGATCCACGCGGAGGGGCCACATGCTCAGCCGCCGCGAGTTGAATATATCGTTACTGCATACTGCCATCTATATTCTGAACACCAAATGACGAATATCATAATATCCGTTACATATGAAGCTTCCTCGAAGGTGCTTGATGATACATTTGACGTCATATATTTTCGTGACATGCGTGTTTAAAAAGCTAGAATTATTGAAAGAAAACTCCAACTTACTTTCTTTAAATTCTACAATTCTCTCTTTTTGACTAAAAATTCATACGTGAGTTTTTATATAAGTCTCGAACTAAAAGTAACTGCATTTATCTTCAGTCAATAAGAATTTTCTTTTAAGAGACGTAAGTGCAGAAATTAGAACTTGTATAAATTGAAAATAAACAATAGATATTAACTAATTTACCAGATTAAATAATATGTGAAAAAATATTATTTTCTGACATTCTTCATGTATATTGAGTATTCACGACGTTAGACATTGAATATCATGAACACAATTGTATTCAACGCCAGCAATGACTAGCGGAGAAGTGACTGTTCAGAGTTTAAAAGACATGGGATGCTCATGTTTCAACTAGGCCATTTACCATAATTTCAATATTGAAAATCATGAGACTGAATTTCAGTGCAGTTTTGACCACTGTGCCGACCAGTATTCATGAAGAAATCATGAATCTCGATATATAATGAAGCTGAATGACATAGTGGAATTTAATAATGTCAAATTCATTCATGCAAGTCTGATGATTTGATCAAAGTAGTCGTGAAGTAAGCGTTTATACTGAAATCTCTACACTGTATTTTATTGCTAAAAACTGATGAACATCAACATCATTCCCAAGGTTTCACATCACTTGCTTTACTTTTTATGTAATCAAAATCTCTTATACCTTTCATACATCAGTGCTGAAATTCGAAACATCTGAGCAGTGTATCATATTCTTGATTTTTTTTTCGAACTTATTACAAACACGTAATTGAAAAACTATGTAATGTCAACAATTGAAACAACCTTTTAAATATATATTTGTTCTTTTTATGATGTTTCAGAAAGCGTTAGAAAATAACTACATGTAACCCGAAAGCATTGAAATTGAAGGAATCCTGACTATGTGGTTTCGTCCTCCATTTGACCTCAACCATGCACAAGAAAATTGCTATTTGTAAACTGCTGACAGATCTGAAGGATTGATCGAGTCCTCCGAGAAAGCGCGTGATGTGTTGATATGTACATTATCACAGACCAAAGTTCCAGCGTCCTGAGTACATTCCAAACATCGACACTCTCTCATCTTTCTATTTATCAAGCACTCTGTTGCAACTCAAACTCTTAAAACTGTACAAGAATGCTGGATGAGCATTTCAGGTGGAAAACCTCGCGATTGATTACTCTGAATTCATAGGAGTGAGCTTAAATAATATTCATTCTCGGTTGTTGACGATTGAAGCAAATAAGAGGTTTTGGTCTTTCCGCGAATTTACGAGAAGGCAAAGAATTCAGATTTCACTTTCGGGGGCACAAGTTTGAATCCTTACGCATGGAAGGCATTGAATTACACCGTCCGACGAGGCCGAGAGAAGAGAGACCAGATTAGGTTTGAACAGTCTCGATAATAGATAGCTGGGCACATTCAAACCCTCGTGAAAGACGAGGTGCACAAAATCCCTGCGCCTTCTTTCGCCGCTACATCCACTATGTCTCGCATTTGCAGCTTCATGGTCTGTGTGGTGTTCACACTCTTTCTATGAGCACAAGATGGTAGCGTTTCTTCAAGTGAGTGCAATTCTTGAGTCGCATCGAGTAACGCGATCAGTTTGTTTTCAGCGGTGACACAACTTACTCTCTTCCTGAAGGGATAACAACCCCAGTTACTACGAGGGCAGGGGACATAGGAGAGTCGGAGTCCCGGGCGACTGGAGGAGAGCGTTTTTTGTCCCCAGCTTACGTAAATGTGAGGTGTGCACTGATTTATTTAGGGCTTTAGTGAAAAAACGTTTAAAACTCCGGTTACGGGTATACGAGGGTTTAATTACTGAGTCGTTCTTGATCATTTCTCGGTGGGTGAAAGTAATTCAATTCTTCCTCTTTTGTTGTTCGAGATTTGAGGAGAGTATCTGTTGAATCTTTCTCTTGTTTTTTAAAATCAAGATCAGTGTGGACCAGGATATGTTGGATAAGCATATAGAGAGACAGAACACTGGATGTCACTGACATCATCGAGTACGCAATGGTTTGAAGGCATAAGTCAAATCTTGGAAGGAGAAATAACTGATCCAGTGAGTTCAGCAGTGGCCCTGCTAATCTTCATGTTATCGATTTCATAATTCCTTCTCTCACGGCTTGACACCTACAGACCCAAATTCTTCACCTGCACTGTCGCGACAATATGAAACAAGACAGTGGCTTCTTTCTTTGATGAGTTGGTAAAGTCTTATGTGGTGATTTATGTGCCGTGTGATGTAACTGAGCCGAAGTGGACGATGGGAGTGATGTGAAAGGGACACAGTCAGCACTAACCTCTGGCGATTTTTCTCAACTGACATAAAATTTTCCAATCCATCGGCGATCTTCAACCTCTGTAGCTTGTTAACTATTTCGTTCTTTGGTGAGAAGACTTAGAAAAGTTGTCCTGGGCTGGCGTCTTACACGACCTCCTCACATGCTCCCCTAGACAGACACTGCACGCTGCCTCTTGTTTGTCGAGTGTTCTCAATATCCACAATCTTCCCCGATATACTTCCCGTGCCAATTCAACGATTCTGCGTCCTATGATCTAGGTCGAGTGCAAGGGCGGTCCTCGGACGCTTACTGTTCCCTTGTCAAGTGTACCCTCCAATTCATGAGTTTGGATTGTCAATGGATACAGGTCCAGACAGGACAGGAGTAGATGTTGATTTGAGCCATTTTTTGCAACAGTATACACACTCCAACAATCCGTAACGAGGCGAAATTGACCAAAGGCTCGAACTTTCGCTCTGGATTACACGATTTGGAGTTGACTTCAGGTCGTGGAACGGAGGCAAACATCGCAGGTCTTGAGAAGTTATATCGAGGGAGTTGGTCCGTTGTTTGTGTCGCATGCAGTGAAATTTGGCTGGAGCAGAGACATCTTTTGCTCCAGAAGAAACCGCATGCGATCAACCGGCCCGTAGTAGTTTCTTTCTGTGAATCAAGTGTCTCCAACTTTGCCATGCATCTTAATCCCCGATGCAAGAACTAGAACAATTACCGATAGCCTTCGTCGATTGACGCCAAAAGCAAAAGGGTCTCCTCTTTTGCTCATCCGCCTCCTTTCCACTGCAAGAATGAGGATTTAAACTGTATACTGCTCAGATACTGGATCCTCAGTCCAGTCTCAAACTCAAATCGATGGGTTCGGTAAAGGTCGATACAGCTCAGCACATTGGAGTTTGACATAGATCCATCAATGAGATCCATATGGGGACAGCGGCCCTTCAGTTATTGCCACATTACAATGAAGTTCAGTCTCTGGCACGTGTTCCCAACCCTCACATGGCGAGGAGAATAAGGAATGAGGACGAACGAGAATTAGGATGCGAAGAAGCAAAACGAGGTGCTATAAAACACGGGAGAAGAATCCTCCCGCAGCAAGGCCAGGTGGCGAACTCACGCATAGCATGGGATCCTCTGCTGGAAGGACTTTTGTAGTCATGTGATGCATAAGAAGCTGATTCAATTGTCAAAGTCAGAAATTTCAGATGAAAAGCGTGTGTTCCGTGACAGACAAGGGAAACTCACGTTGATTCTTTGGCGACTGAAGAAATTAATGTCAGCTCTCACAGATTCGAGTCTAGTCAAGGTCGTTGTCGAATTGACGAGTTACAGCTGTAGGAGACACGTTCGGTATCCCCTTGGTATCGACTTCATTTACCTTTCATTACACTAACGTCAAATGATAGAAGTACGTGCAAATCTGTAGCCCATGTGACCAGAGAACAGAAGATGGAGAATCATCCTGCCCCGCACCTACACTGGGAACACAGGGAATCAAGCAAATTTAGTTTGGTATCATCGGTTTGTCGTTCAGTGTACGTCAAGTTGGTTTTCTTCCCCTCCTCTTGGGTTCGACTTGCAGAAGAGAACGACTTACAGAGTTTCACCAGCACGCCCTTTTCACCTCCTCTTCTATGGATCTCTGCTGGTTAGTTCCAGTCTATATATCTCTACTCCACTTTCATTGTGGTAGTTTTCTTGAGATTCTATCCTCTGGGCTGCTGTAAATTTCCATCATCCTTGGTATGACTTACTGCTCGTGCAGACTTGGTTAAAATCTTTGTGAGAATTGATGGAGAACATGCTACTTTTTTGTCTACTTCTTTAAGTCGAAGCATGTTTCGTACCAGCTCTCTTGCAGACACCTCAAGCCACTGCATTGCCCTGGGAGGACGCAACAGGGTTCCGAGGTCACACACTAGAGTAACATGCCACGACCACCACATTGAAGGCTGATGCAGCAATCCGTCCAGGGAGTTCATTTTTAGTAAAGAGTAATCCGGGATGGAACACTCAGAAGCTCAAAGTTATAGTTGATTTTTTGGGGATTTGTTTACTGGACTATGACTACTGTGATCATTAATAGATATTTACTTGCTACTTATTGCAATAGAATAAATTGATCACTTACAGTTTAGTGTTTTAAATACTGTGACTAGCAGATCTTGCAAGCAGCTGGAAGACCCATGTGGAGATATGCAGAGTTGGGAAACTACAGTATCAACTTTATGGAGTTACATCTATCTGCGAGTATATCGCTTCAGTCCTAGTGAGATATGATAGCCCTGACCTTTATTCTCAAGTCATATCGTTTGTTCCTCTTTGTCCGTGGAGAGAATTTGTGTGTCTTGTTGGCTACATGAATGGAGTTTACCGGATTCAAGTTCACGATATTGACGTGACTGCCGCTTATTCGTCCATATTGTAAGGTCTATCAGATCTGTCGAGACCGAATGACGCCTTAGCCTTCACAGTGAAGGATCTCAAAGAAAGTGTCAACAACCCTTTATACGCAAAGGGTTGAAATGCAATCATGTCTTGGCTGCAGGAATAAGGTCATTTTACTTCCACATTCACGACAATGGTGAAGACTCCGGATAGCTCCTGCAAAAGGTTCACGTTCAGATCTCGTGCTTCCGGGCCGACCTTTATCGGATTGTCTGACTTCATTTCGAATCTCGAACAAAACTGAGCTGTGCTTTCTCCATTTCTGCCTTCGTCAGAATTGCTGAATTAGATGGAACTTTCAATTTAATTCCGATCAAAGATTACAAGAAACATTGCAAGAATTACAAAACCTTTCTTTCGGGGCAGTCACAAACTAAAGCAGTTCGCTCACAGATTCCATACACAAATTGTTTGGAGGATGTCTAGTCTCCTCATGGCGGGAGGAAACAGAAACTATTTTTCCATTAGCCCTGATCCTTACACCGTAATAACACAAAGAAGCTAAGGTTTTGGCCAGGTGTACAGGACGAGAAACGATGCACTGCCTATATGAGCGAAAATGGGAGTCATGTGGTTGGAAACTTCGGGCATGACGATTTGTGTGCCTGTGACCTGCGGAGTATGGCCTGCTGCGTCCGTGTATCCATTTCGTCGACGGGTTGAATTTCTGGCATTTCAGCTGAAACGTTGCGAAGGTGACTTAAACTTGTGACCTGAGAATATGTATTATCTCGAGCTGACATATACTACCTACACTTATTCGCGTGTTTTAGGCCAAAAAGCAAGGGAGGATACAACAGCTAGATATGAGTTACAGCCAATTGATATTTTGTAGCTATATATTGTCGAGGTTTCGAGCTTTGAGAGCAAATGAAGAAGCCTATGTGGATTTGCACATCTGCACATGGTTTATGTCTAGATCAGGCTCCCATTGTAAGCACACAACTTCAGCAGCATCATACATGGTCCAAGCATTTTCTGAAGCATCCTTCTCCGCGATTTCATACGAAGTGAGGAGAACAATAACGTGATTTCAATTTTGAAAGAGTTAGATACAAATTTCCATGCCAGAGTACTTCAGGTGACTCAGATATCCAGGGTTTGGTGGTCAAAGCACTACACGGAGAATCTGCACTGCAGCGGATTAAAGTCTTCTTTGCTGATCACTGCACTAACTCGAGCTAAGTCATGGCTGCGGACTTGAAAAATCCCAATATTGATTCTGTTCTCTTGACATGCACGCAGAAGCAAATAACAGTGAAACGTGAGTGGGTTCTTTCACTGGTCGTCAACAGCACGTACATAGCTAAGACGCAATTAACAATTTTTTCTTCAGTAGTCATTTCTTTTTCCTCTCGGGCTATGAACGATTTGTAACCTTCCTCTTTCCGACTTGCATTTGTCAACACTGTTGCAAGCTTTACGTTCCAACTCTTTCACGAACAGTCGAACATTTCTGCATAAGGTTTCAAGCCGCTTGCTACATTATCTTTGTAGAGTAATTTGGCTCCAGAATTGCAGAATCACTCTCTAACTCTTTTAGCTCTACTCTGCTGCAATTGTAAGTCGAACCCTACCGTGCATCCACGGATCTTTTGCAAGAATTCGTTGAAACTTCATGTTTTTTTAATCGAATGCCTGAATTATTTTCTTTTCTGGTGTCTGGTGCACAGAAGTTAATGTTTTTTCAAGTGGACTCTCGAGGAAAATAAATGAATTGCAAAGTCTAACTACAGATTGCTGCATAATTCAGCATGTTCCCTGAGTTGTAAGAATGGTTTGTCATCGTGAAAGCAGGTATGCAGTACGAGCATTCAGTTCAAAATTATTGGTAGCCTAAAGCGTGCTTTTGGCCTTCAGACAAGACTAGAGTGAAAACCTTTTAACTTGGGGTTATCTACTGAAGTTTATGAAGTTACTATGTTTTGGCAACCATCGACACATAGCTCCTAGAATGAAATTTTACTCTGCAAATTTTCATTGCGGGCTTTGATCAACAGCATGAAAGAAACTCAGTTACTAAGGTCGATATAGAAAAATGAAGACAGGTCTGGGACTACGTGTTACTGGGAAAAATCTGGGTAGAGATTTCCGTAGGAACGCTCTTGCTATAATCTGAAAGTAGAATGTTTCTCTTCGGCCTAAGCTTTTGTCGCAATTAAATGATCCAAGAATTATCACGACAAATGGTACTTCTTGGATCATTTAATTGCTGCTCTACCGGGTATAGGTGTTCAGCAGCAATATAATGAGTCGAGGTTGCAGGCCACTGTTTCGACCGGGAGGATGTTGCCTCCACGAGGACTTGCGTTCGACTTTCTCCTCTGTGAAAATTGAAAGCCGCCTACCTTTCCAGGGTGAGGTGCGAGGAATTCTACATGTGGGTTATGAGTTAAAGGTGTCCACGATGATTCTAGATTAAGCATCCAGGACAGAGATGAAGAGTATGCGGCATGGCTTTTAGGGGTTTGAAAGGCCCGCGATTTGTTGGGTAACTGATTCTTCGAAGAAGAAATTCAGTGCGACAATCGACAATGCATGAAATCTGCCCCGTCCGGCTCCCAAGCGAAGATTCCTCCCTTTTTCTTTCTCTCTCTCTCCCTCTCTCTCTCTCTCTCTCTCTCACCGGAGGGTCGTTCGATCGACGCCGAAACTGAGGACATCGAAATTGGGCTCCCGAAGCACGTAAAATATGATCTACCCTGCGTCCGATCGACTGGCTGCTCACAACAAACCTGCCGGCAGCGATGATCCAGCCGCTGTGTGATTCTGGGACATCTGCGAGGATCGCACCACGCCAGTGGCTGCAGGCCGAAACGTGCCTCGGCGTGGGCAGCATCCTGCGGTCCGCCCATCTCGAACGCGAGGCCGAATTCCGTGCTGCTCGTCGAGATTCCTTGTCCTACACGTTGCTCCGATTTCTCATCCACGGAGCGCTCGAAGGACTACTTCGGTGGGTACAGTAAATAAAGACGCGAACGTTACAGACATGCACAATATACAGAACATTCCGTTGCTCATGTGAATAGAGCTGTATCGCGGCGCCAACGTACAGCAGGATCGAGCCGCTGCTGCAGAGGTTTCGAGTTCACACACTCAGCGGCTCAGGTTCAAAAATAGCCCGCAGAGGCGTGTTGGAGCCTCAGTGCATCCACCTGAAGGGTGCTGACGCGGCATCCGAGCTGTCAAGGTCGAAGGAGATCCAGGTGGATGGGCGGGGATGAACTCTCGGACGAGGGCCGCTGCCACGACGAACTCTGACACGGCCTGCGAATCTGCGTCAGAACTAAATTCCTGAACATTCGACGACATATCGCTGTCGGCGTTGTCCAAAACCGGCAGTTCCATTCGCGGATGCTGCTCGTGGACGTAATTTCAGTAGAGCGGGTCAAAGGATTTGACGAAACAATTTGTTCTCCCGATACAGCACAAGATACACAGGCATCCGGATCGTATCGTATCTATGGCAACGATGGATGGACAGATGAATGGTGGGATTGCGAGTGAAGGGGTGGGGGGGAGAGAGAGAGAGAGAGAGGGAGCGAGGAGTCGGTGACGTGACGGATGCTGAGTGGAGTAGTTGATACACAAATGCTGTACAGAAGAGCATACGAGCATAGAGAGTCGGTCATTTAATAAGCAGACAGAAAGAAGGGAAGAGTTACACAGTCGAGGATTTAAAACGAAGGCAGACAGACAGCTAGCGCGAGGTATCTAGCGGCCTGGTTCGAACATCGGCAGCAGCGATGGCGAGATCGCAGCATTGTGGTTGTAGAAGAAGTATCAGCAACAGCACCATGAGAATTACGACTGGCAGCTCACATCTATCTGTGTCCTTTTCACTCCGCTCACACAACATCAACGACAAAGCGAATCCAATGTGCACAGCCCGACGAGTGTTGCAACACCAGCTGTTATCGGTTGCATTAGCATGACGACGACGACTCCGGGCAGCTCACAGCCATCTGTGTCCTTTCATACGCTACGGCTTCTCATTACTTCCTCCCCTCTCGGACCAACAACAAACTCATGCATAGACAGGATCCAATGCCCCCCAGCCTCTTGCGTTGACGGTCCTTGGGACCCCCCTCCCCTCTCCTCTCCCTCTCCTCTCCTCTCTTGCTTTCTTGCTTTCTTGCTCGGGCCCAACGAACAGCGCACAGTCGGGCCCACTGGGTAACTCGGGTTACATGCTGGACCGGGGTGGGGTTAGAAGTCTGTCGTCACCGTCGGACGTATTTCATGACGAGAAAGGTATTTCCGTCCTCCGTTGCGGTACCCGTAGCGGAGTTCGACAAGGAGACGGAGCGGAGAAAGTTCTGTCTGGCGTTCGCGTACCGGCGAAGCGCCTCGAGATTTCTCGGGACCGGTCGGCGGGTTCTGCTCATCATGCACTTCATGTGGAGTTTTGTTTTTTCCTTTTACCTGCTCAATTGGGCTCTAGTGTTTAAAGCGGCCTTTTTCTTATTCTATATTTTCCCAAATCAGTAATTCGTTTCATTAAGAAGCGAGCCCCGCAGATTTCGACATCAGCGCTAACCGCCTTCTCGCAGCAACAAGCCTGTGGTTCTTTTGATTTATTGGAATACTGGCCGACATGGTTGGGACATATTCCTTCTTAACCTAGGGTCAGGGTAAGATGCGAGTCCCTTCAAGTTGGTTAGTTCCCCATCCTTCTGGTTAGATTAGTTTCTGTGCCCACTCTCCTTTTGGTTGTTTCCTACATTTCACAAGAAAAACATGCCTCACGAAGATGATCATCTCTCCGGCACCCACCTCCCGGCTAACACACGAAAATACAACACAATACGGTTAGGATGCTGCCTCGCAACGTTTTCTTCCTTCATTTGGAAGCAACGAAGTGCATAAACACGTCGTTGAAGTCGCGACTCATGAACAAATGGCAGTACGGCTTTATCGGTATTTGAGGTCTCCCACGGGAATACCTGACAATAATTAATGTCTTATGACAACTCCCCACGTGAGAATCGTCAAGAAATTAGCTTTATTCTGCATCGGGATTTTCCGGTCAAGTCTGCCTTTCTCAAAAAAATTCCTTCTTGGTTTATTTTCCTTTCTTTCTTTCCTGTATGGCCTTCTGCCAAGTAAATTACTAGCACTTTCAGCCGTTATGTACACTTCACCTTAAAATAATTTTAAATTCAATATAAGTCAGAAAAGAGCATTCCAATTTCGAAATAGTCAGAAAACTCTTCGTGTATGAGAAAAGTGGGCGAAGAATTTTAAATGCATATATTATTTCAGTAATTTAATAACATAAAAGGTAAACTGTGCAAGAATAAGGCAAAAGTTATGGAAATATACTATCAAGTCCTATAATATGACATCTCATCAAATCTACAGAATTAGATTTTGATATGTTTACGAAGCAGTTTGGAAAAACTGCAAAAAAGTATATTTTATTTCAAGTCTGCTGTGCTAATGTAGGCTGCTGGATTTCATAAAATTATAAAAAGCCCTAGCCATTGTGATAAAAAATTCAAAATATTCACATCAGACTCAGCACAAAAAGTTCATGTCTTTCATTTCAATGAGTCTACTTGCACATAAGAAGAAAAACTTCTTTAATCAAAAACCTATAGCAAAGCGGAGAATTCAATCCTCGGCTTTACAATTTGTCTTTTTTGGATTTGATAAATACATGCTCATTGTGGACATTAGAAAAATGTTGGATTCAGTCTAAATCACAACACTTTTTCCCTTCTAAAAACATGTCTTGAAAATCAAGATTTATCCATGACACGCATCAAATAAAGCTGATAAAGATAAAAATGCGGAACTAAAATTTGAGCCTTATAGTTCTTTATGTTGAATCTTTCAGATAATTTTTAACTACACTTATCTTGATCATAAATCTCATTTTCAAGTCTATTTTTGGAAAAAATTTGATACTAGATTTTTAATCATTAAATTTGAAAATAAATGGAAATTTTAAATTTACAAATAATTATAAGTTTGAAAGCTGTCATATCATGCACATAAATACCAGAATATTCAAAAAAATTCATATTTTTCCTTTTTTATGCATGTAATTATCAAACAAAGACCACGTTTGATTAATATTTTTAGTATTTAATGGAGAAAATGTATGTAAAGCTTGATCAATTAACCATGTTTTTTTGTTGCTACAATAAACATTAAGTAAATCATTCACTAAGAGATGTGAATCATATAATATTTTGATGAGAATACATTTATATTTTGAATAAACTAATTGTTTTATGGTTTTATATTACAACTTGGACCTGACTTACTGAATTTGACTAGAAGTTAAAAGTTAAAAAATAGTTTAACACAAATTCGAAATTTTCATCAATAAATCAAAATATTCAAATTGTGAAATAATAGAGATTTTTATACACATGACTATATACATATTGGAGCAACAAAATAAAAATGATAAAAATCACTTTGATTTAAATTTTATAGTTAATAAAACCGTGAATTTATAATATTTTCAAAATATATTGAAATGAAAAAATATTTATGATTTTATTTGCATATTAAATCCAATAATAGGATTTAAAATTAAATGCGACATAGAATTAATATCATCTCAAGTCATCAAAAGTAAAAAAAAAACATATTTTTTTAAGAAAAATGAGTTTGATTTTATATGTAAACTTTAAAAAAATATTAAGAATTCAATGAAATGTAATGAAAACTTGTATTGGCATTTTTTTTAAAAAAGAAAGTTTCAAAATTTACATTGCATTTGAATTAATTGTGTTTCAGTTTTTAAACTCTTCAAAATGTCAAAGTTGCATAAAAATTTATAGGATTGATGAATTGTTTTAATATAAATACTAAGTGCATAATATTGATTTCAATTTTTATTTTATAATCAATTAAATTATTAAAAACCTTAAAATTGGTCATATTCTAATAATTATCCATTATATAAAATTATAATCACAAAACATTTAAAATCATAAAAAGGGGAAAAATCCATGCTTTAAAATATAATATTTATGTCAAAATAAATATTCAAAATGTTCCATATGTTCAATCAAAATGTTAAAATGTTCACTAAAATCTTAATTAACAGATAGAACAAGTATTTCATTGTTTGAACCATCAATAATGTCAAGTTTTAACTATTATATATATTTATTATATTATATTTCTAAAGATAAATCAAACATGAATATTTTTACATATCAAATCAAATTCTTATTAATGAAAAAAAATTCATCAATAATAAGAGCCTAAATTTTTAAATAATCTATGATTCATTTTGTTTATGATTTACAATTATGAGTTATGTTTTTTTTTCAAATTGATAAAAATGAATCTTGTTAAAAAAATAAATAAATGATCTCGGTCACAATAGATTCAAATTGGCAGCAAGAAAAATCAAAATTTGAACCGTACAGTAGCTTTTTTCTTTAATATGATTTAGCCTAAAATTTTGAATTGAAGAACAATGTGTTCATTGATTTACAGTTGTCAACAAAATCTCTTGTTGGATTTGATGATCTTCAATATATTATTTATTTGTAGAATCCAAGTCATTTTTACGTAAAAATTTGGATAACTCAATGAATAGAATATATAATTCTCAACTGCAAGGTTAGTCTTTTGATTTTACATATACACGTTTTGATTATTTTCTTCCCATAATCAATTAGTTTTGATTTGTTCAAAAAAAAAATATGATTAATGAATCTTTTTTTACAAATGACCATCATTTTTAGACTAATGAAACTCATTTCAAATTAAAACTATTTTGGCCAATATCATATAGTTTTGATTTGTTTTAACAAGATTAATTTTATTTTTAAATTTTTTTCATAAAACTCAATTTCTATTTAAAAAAATTTCATCTTATTTTTTAACTATCTTGATGATGATTTTTTTGATTTGATTCGTTCAATCCAGAATCATTTTATTTTGAAATAATTTTAAATGAGCGTGCAATTTCTAATTGCAAAATCTTTGGTTTCTTTGGTTTTATAAGATTCTAGAAAAAACCCATTTTATTTTTTATTTTTAATATATATTATTTTTTCTATAAATAAAAAGCTCCTCAATCTTATAGATTTTGTCTTATAATATAATTCTAATTTTAACATAAAAATTATTTTTATTTTGATATTTTGAAATAAATTAGAAAAATCCTTTTAAAATTTTTGTGCGCTATGCTCAATGATCATTAAAAATGCTGAATAGATGTTGTATTGAAGTTATTTTCAATGAAAATGATCAACAATGTTGACGTTTTGTCAAAGGAAAATGATGTGACTCATGCTAGAGCTGACAAATTTATTTTGATAAAAAGGAATTTGCAACAATAAAGGTTTAAAAAAGGAAACATATTTTTTTTTAAGTTTTTCAAAAATATAAAAGAAAATTAAGAAATTTGAAAAATAGATGTGTCAAAAAAAATTTAGATTGTTTTTTTGACCTTTTATTTCAATCATTTTTTACTGAGCATTTAACAGTAAATATAATTTTCTGAACTTTATTGTTACAAATACTTTTACTCACCAATTTTTTTTTAAAAGTTGCCATAATTTTATAATTTTTTTTGAAATGAGTGTTATTTTGAAAAAATATCAAAGATCATTGTAAAAAATAAATGAAATAAAAAATTGTAGTTTGAACAAATCAAAGTAATTATAGAAAAGATACTATATATTGATATACCAAATTTTTCAAAAAAAAAATTAAAAATCATTCTATGAGCTATTGATCATTAAGATCTAGAACAAGATATTAAATGTTCTTTGAATGAATCAAAGTTTTCATTGTTTGCAGTAAAACATTAACATTTGAATATAATTACTTCATACAAGTTTCAAGAAAAAAATTATTTTTTTTGCATGAGAAAATAGATAAAAAAATATTTTTATATACTAATGCTAGATTTTACATAATAGAAATTATTCATTTTTTAATGAAAAATTAATAAAATTTGAAAACTGAAAATAAATAGTTTTTTGTGGTTCTGTAAAACATTATGACAAATTTATAATGAAATTTATTTTAAAAAATCAGCAACCTTTTTGAATTTTTTAAAATTTTAGTTGTAAAATATGAATATTAAGATTAATTCTTTAAAATTTGATAAATATATATAATGAAGATCTAAGTTATTGATTAATAATAATAAATATTATATTATAAATACTCTTGATTTGTGAAAAATTGTAAAAACTTGAATGTAAAAATTTAAATTGTTATTTATTCAGAAAAAATATGTTATGCAAATATGAAAACTTAGTCAATCTGAAATGATAAAATAAAATTTGCGTACATTTGCATACAAGAAGTTAAGTACAGTATTTTTATTATTTTTTCTTTTAAACTTGATTTAATTTTATCACTTTGCACGCAAGAAAAAAAATTCAGATATAAAATTTCGTTCAAAAAAATAAAATAAA
The DNA here is from genome assembly GCA_037833965.1 of Marchantia polymorpha subsp. ruderalis. NCBI lineage: Eukaryota > Viridiplantae > Streptophyta > Marchantiopsida > Marchantiales > Marchantiaceae > Marchantia > Marchantia polymorpha. Next base: position 1,886,027 of record AP031351.1, read on the forward strand.
AAATTTTAATTAATTGGGTTTAATTTATAGGAATTAAGTTACTATTTAAAAAATAATTTAAATAATAAGTAGAAATGTGTAAGTCATATTTGATTCATCATTGTGTAAATCTACAGTAAAAAATGCAACAATAGAAAACCAAAAAGCACCATACAAAACGACACCTAAAAACCAAGATTGCTCACAAAAACACCAACATTAATTAAGTTGCAAGGATGAAATAACACTCGCGATCTATTATTTATAGTGGTAGTTAATCTAAGCAAGGTTGACTTAACAAATTAGAGTTAATCCAAAATTGGAGTTAAGCTTAACTATCTTCACCTTAATTTATGTTGAGAAAATAATAAACTTTGTAACCTATATAATTATTCAATGGGAAGTTTTAGAAATAACCTAACAAAACGTATGCCTTTCAACTAGAGTTAACTAAAACCAAGTCGTAGCTAGAACATTATAGAGTAATAATATATAGAATTAATTGAAATGCTAGTGCACTCTATTTATGCTCCTCATGCAAAATTGGTATAGCAGTATAATGTTTTTTGAAAATTTCCATAACAATAACTCTAGTCAACACAACAACTGGATTGAATTTACCATCAATTTTGACCAGCTTATTCATTTTATTAATAACTGCATGTTTGATAAAATGATATCGATGTGATTCACTTTGCTATCCATCATTTGATCTGCAGCAAGATGAAAATTGACAACGCCATTTTTCAATCACATTTTATTGATAAACTTATCTAAACAAATTGTTTGCTTTGCCGTTTCTGCTGTCACTACATACTTAGCTGTTGTTGTAGACAAAACTACGCAGTTTTGCAAGATGAATTTCTAACTCATGCAACCACCATCAAGTGTAAACAAATATCAAATTGTAGATATACTCTAGTCAAGATGTTGTTCATTATCAACATCATCATAGCATAACAAGAATTTGATGTTGTGAAAAAACCATAAAACAATAAATCATAATACTTAGTACTCTTCAAATACTTAAAAATCCATTTCACTTTTTTCTAATGAACATTCTCTGGATTCAACATGTCGTTGCTTACCTTGTCCAATTCTAGAGCAATATTAGGCCTTGTACATATCATCAAATACATGAGACTATCCACAGCTTTGTTATAGTAAACACATGGCATTTTTTCTTTCTCAATGCCATCAGTTGAACATTGAGCTACGAAAAGTTTAAAATTTGCTGCCCAAGAAATACATACTCCTTTAGAGTTTGTAATGTTCAACTTGTCAAGTATACATTGAATGAACATGACTTGATTCATCCATTACTACTTCTTCTTCAAATCTTCATGAATGTTCATACCTAATATACTCTTCGACTCACCCAAATACTTCATCTTGAAAGCAAAGTTCAAGTGATTCTTGCATACATCAACTTCAGATTGTTTTTTTGTCAAAATGAGCATGTCATTCACGTAAAATACTAGAACAATAAACTTAAAGATCTCATTATTCATCTTCTTTCATGTATATAAAGATTAAACACAATCTGTGATAAATGTTGTAACTTTATGAACTCGTCAAATGTTGTATTTCGCTGACAAAAAGCTTGTTTCAATCCATATAATGATCAAAGTTATATAGAATTCAACTTGTCTTGATACTTATTGTCAAAACCAACGAATTGTCTCATATAGATATTTTCCTCTAGATTTTCATAGAGAAAAACAATAACTACGTCTATCTGATCCATAACAAAATTAAATATTGCAACCATTGCACATACTAGACAAATTGTAGCATACTTTGCTACATATGAATTTTTTTTTTATAGTTCACACCTTTTCATTGTGTGAAACCTCTAATTATCAACCTAGTTTTGAATATATTTTTCTTGTCACATGCTAGACTATTCGTTAGCTTAGTACATCCATTTGAAATCAATCAATGCTTGAATTCTAGGAAGCTCAACTAGATCAAAAGTCTTGTTATCAATTAGATACTAAATCTCACGCTCCATAGCAGCATCTCATTCAAAATTTATACAGAAAAAAGTTCTCTTTGCTACTATACGATAATATGTTACTCTAGTTCATCAAATTTTTTCTCCATCTACATAAAAGCTTCTTCTTGTGTCACATCATTAATCACATATTGATCAATTCACATTCAACAATATTTATGAGTGGTAATTTTTTCTTGTAAGTTTGGAGAGTCTGAAAACTTTTTCTCCTTTTTAGTGATATTGGCTCATTGTAAAAAACATCCTTATTGACAATATCCTTACAAGATACTAGATACTAAAGCCTGAAATCCTTCACATCACTAGCATATTTAAGAAAATGACACTTCTTGAATGTACGATCTAATTTAATCATATTTTCCTTGAATATGACAAGATAACAATACAACAAAAAGATTTTCAAATGACTTACATTAGTCATTCATTTGTATCTTAAGTCAAAGGTGTCAAGAAATTGACTGCACTAGATCAAAATATTTTATCAAATATACTGCAATATTGAAAACTTCAATTCAAAATTCATATGATAAATCAAATTGATTCAACATACTACGCACCTTCATCAACACCGTTTGATTGAAACTCTTAAAAATAATAGTCTATTGCGAAGTATATATTGTGGTGAGATGAAGAGTGATACACTCCTCTTTGCAGTAATTCTGAAATTCCTCAAATATATACTCCGTGCCATTATCCATAAGTAACTATTTCATATTTTTTGAGTCTCAACTTGGACTCTCCAACTTTTGAAAGTTGTAATAATCTAAAACTTGTGTGTGAGGAAAAATTAACACACAAAAACTTTGAATATTCATCAATAAATGATACATAGTATAATTTTCAAAAAATTAAAATTTAGAAGAGTATCTCCACATGTGATTATGTACATAGTCAAGTAATTTCTTGGATCTGTGAGTTTCACCAACAAAAAATTGTATATATATTTGCCCATAATACAATGTTTGCAAAACTCCAATCCAACTTTACACATGCTAGGTAAAAATTTCCTCTACTCTAGAAGAAACATGTACCTAGTACTCATGTGTCATAGCCTAGAATGTCATACATAAGACATCTCAACTCAAGATCTAGTAAAGTGAACTTTTTCATAATTTAGGATTTAGGATGAAATCCTAAATTTGCTTGCATCCGCATCTACCCACGATGGATCCTTGGATCGATCGACAAATACTTTGATTGATTTTCACTTGTCATCTCAAAATTTGACTCTTGTGGTAATAACAATTTGAGGTTAATCGAAATGTCAATGAAGGAAACTTATCAAATTTTGTCATCCACGTTTGTTTGCATCAATCAAATTTTCTGTGTCTATATTATTACTTAATATAGATAAAAATTCCAATAATAATCCAATGATAAGTTCTAAGAATTTGGTTTTTTAATGAACACAATATATGATGAATTATATATAATATGATACCAGTGATATAACCAACTATATGTTATCTAAGTCGTAATGTTTTGAATTAAATACGTACATGTCGAAGCTTCAAAATTGAAAGGAGCAAGTTGAAAAATGTGTTTAGAAATAAATCAAAAAATCAAAATTATTGTGAAAAATTATGAGTCAAAAGAAAATGTATAGCATAAGAGTTTCAAATTTATTTGAAGAGTTAGTTTAGATCTCAAAATAGATTATTTGAATGTGTTAAACTTTTTTCTTGACTAGGTTAGAATGTATTACATAAGCTAGAAAATAAATAAAAATTTGAAAGCAATACAGTGATATCTTTTCAATAAAAAATGCTCTCTTGCTTACACGGTGTTTCACAAATATCTTAGGCGGCTAAGGAATACGAGTGAAGTCTTAGTTAAAAAATAGAATGATAATGACACACCCTATCATGTTTCCAACATGACAAAGTTCAATCTCTTAACGCCTCATCTCACATGAGGAAATGCTATCCATCCAAACCCGAATTTTTTAAAACAATCCTAATCTTAAATTATGATCTTCACAATTGTTCATGTACGGTAAGATGGAAAAAAAGTTAGAAATAAAATTAGAAGTAGAAGAATCTGACTCGGGTTCAATTTGAGAAAAATCTTTCGAATAACTAAAAAAAACAATACATGTACATTAATCTATACAAGTCTTTACGGTTTTCAAATTACCTACCAAAAGGAACATAAAAGGTAATAAGGGTATTGACTTTTACCTGTCCACAACGTATGAACTCACAATGACTGTAACTATTCATCTCATCCAAGCCTATTCTCTCGAATCCCTCCCCCGAGATGAACAGAATGGAAATAATCTCCAGTTCTCACTTGGTAAGTGAGTTGCAATTTTCCAGGACTAACCATTTCTGCAAGTGTAATTAGGATCTGAGTCCAACGCAATAACGGGAATAATGTCCGAGCAGCCAAATTACATGACTGTTTGTAAGTGCAACGACACAACAATAATATCTCCCGCTTGTGAAAGGTCTTGGAATTTCGGGAACATCATGGCCTGAATTTAAAGCGCGTATGAGGAACAAGCGAACACTTTGAGGAATTTGGGTGCGAACCGAAGGCCTTGCTTAGGTTTTAAAAGTTAGAAAGATGTGTAAAGTTTCATGAGGCATGACATTTACATATAATACACATATCATTGGATAAATTCATTCGTTCGTGCGACTTTTATTAATTCTACCACTCGAGCCAAGGAGCTTCGAACCCACGACCCAACAGTCACGGAAGAGTGGACGCAGTGCAGAGATATCTCCACGTTTTTCATTTGATATATCACACACGATAATTGCTCGATCATAAAGGTGACCAACAGCCAGATACTGTCTTGTGCAAAACGTGCTTGGCGTTGTTAAATGTCTCGGTCCTTCTTTTCCTTGCCAACGATGTCACCACCACCGACTATAGCTTGGTCTTGGTCGAGTCCAAATAGACCTAATAATATCCACAATAAGGTTATGAAAAGGGAAGGAACTCAACTTCTCGATGACTCTCGAAGTCATAAAATTCTCTTGAAAGTCACGGATTTGGCTTCTTCTTGACTTGCTTCGATCATGAATGGTGTCGAGATAATGCCAACTTTCCACCTCACTTTGATAACCTTTGGTCTCTACCGCACTTGTCCATGCTCCTCTTCTTTTCCAGTCACACTCATCGTTGTCGACAAGACTGTTGATGCATCAACCGGAATGCGTTGGTGTGCATAATAGTGTGGATAAAGAACGACGGTACTCGAAGAAAGGCTGATTTTCAAAATAATTCTAAGCTTTTAGTTTCAGGAAGCGATACTTTTTTTCTTGCTCAGACCTCAGACAGACCTGTCGGCTTATTCAACCATACTAGTGTAGGACTTTCCCTTGTAGCCACATGTGAGAGGTTTCCATTCGCAATCCTATGATTCTTGAGACTTTCCACTTTCTTTAACTATTTCAACCACATCAACCTCTTTCAAACTGATCCCTTAGTTAACCTTCTCTGAGATATACACTTTATTGGTTTGGACCACACTTATCCCAAACCACATTATATGCCCTAAGTTACACTGAACTATAGGGAAATGTAGTTTAGTACTTTACACCATGTCATTGCCCCCACTGTTATGTTGCCAGCCCGTATGCCGAGCCGAGCGTATCGATGATGGTCTCGCAGTCTAACATGTGGAAGTCAGCACAATTCTTGTGCGGTGGGGGTTTTTCTTACGGAACGTGGTCGTCCTTTTCTCTTCCTTGTGAGTGGAACTCTATTTCCGAGAGTGATCGATATATTACCAATCTGATTGCTTCTACCTTCTTCTTTACATTTCTAAATACCGTCATCTGAATAAGCGCAAGGCCTTGGTTGAAGCTCAACCGAAAACTATCACGAGTTCAATTGGATGATACAGTCATGTGTCTTAAATGTGTCCTCATTTCATGACCCAGAGATACTTGTATATAAGGATACTCTGGAAGTTCAGTATGAGTAGGATCCATGAGCAACTGTGTGTGAAGTCAAGCTGAGGAGAGAACAGGAAAATTTTGTTTCTATTTCAATCATTTTTCTCACCATAAAGCACGTAACCGCGAACCCAGAAAACTCGGGAAATCTATGTGACTCCTGCATGGTATGATCTACGACTGATCAACGTCGAAGGTTTGTGCCTTTCCAGTAAATCAAATCTAGGAGTCCAATCTGAAGTAAATAATGATATGCCCTTATACTGTTTCAAAAGCTTCCTCTGCTGCGATGTTCAATTATTGTATTTCTGGTCACATAAGACCATGTGGTTCTATGGTTACACTCGACTATTCACTTGAATATATGTTCCGGGTTTAAAATATTATGTTTCTAAGGAGTGTCCACTTGAGTACAAAGTTGCAAGTGTTCTTGGTGATTGTAGATAATCTACGTATTGACAAGGTTGTACATAGTCCAAATATGCATCTGAGACGAATTATTCCAAGTGAAAAAATTCACCTACTTAAGTTGGAAGCTACCCTATCGTCGGCACTTGCGGGATTCCCAACTCTAGTCAATTAGTGGGGTGCAAAATACGAAGGTCGGACTAAAAAACAAACTTCGAAAATCCAACTATTTCAAACATGCTTCGCCACTCGCGACATTCCAAACAGGAAAAGCGTAGAAAAATCGGAGAAATCAAATAATTCTTGGGAGGACCTGATCGAGGAATGGGTCGCTTTGGCATCATGCATTCAGCGCTTTCGCACTTTCTTTCGAGTCAGATATGGTGTAGATAGAGTTTCTAGAAGGGGAACAAACGAGGAACGAGAGAGTGGGGAACAAGAGCGAGAGCAAGTATTGTCAGAAGAACAATCGAGATGTCTGCTCTTAGGGGAAAGAATTTTTGTCCTTTGATCTGGGTGATAAATTTCCAGGTGGAGATAGATTATAATTTACTGAAAGCAGCAGCGGCAGCAGGTAGGCCTTTCCATCTACGACTGGAAGCGGTCAGACAACCGTATCATCACACTCAAAAGACCATACATGGCCCCCTACCCTTCAATGGAAGAATAAAAGGACGTCCCCATCTATGATAGCTTTCTTAGCATTTTCCCTCATCAACAAGAACATTATAAACACATCATTACCTCAGGAGAAACAAATTGGGAAATTGGGAAAAAATTTAATATAATTTTCAGAAATAATCAATATAAAAATAAGGAAAGAAAAGCTGAGTGAACCTCGGTTGCCACTAGAAAAAGGTCAGTGGCCATCTTTTAAAGCTCTAGGAAAACAAGCAAGGTCGTTTGAGCATGTTAGCATGGCACGAAGTTGTCAGCTGGTGTTTTCAGATTAAGTTGTGCATCTGGACTGGACTTTCTGGGAGTGTCAAAGCGCAAAATTATAGAAAAGTCTATGTTTCTACGGCCAATATCATAAATGCTCTAGCAGCTCAGTTGTGAAGATCTAGAAGACTATCTGAATTTATCTCACTGTTAGATATTTTTACCTATCACTGTATTGCCCTCTTTTTTAATAAAGATATAACTTTGAATGTCATTCTCTAGGACCTCTGCTCACCAAATTATAAAACGATTACTTTTACCTGGAAAATAGATCTTCTTACACATGCACTCGCGGATAATAAAGTTATATAGAAACTTCTTTTTCACACATCCCCTCAAGGGACCCCAGCTGCTAGTAGACCAAAGAAATGGGATCTCGAGGATCAGAAAGATTTGACGTCCCAGAGTTTCAAGCACCACCGAAAGCAACTTCCAAATCTCCGATCGTAGAGGTTTCCGGTGTGAGGAAGAATTGGCCAGTGGGCAGACGCTTCGAGAGCATCTCCAACGAAACAGGAAAAAGAGTCAGAAGTCCTCAAATTTGACATTTGAAGCCCAAATATACAAAAATCTAATAAAAATCAAGAATCGTTTATTAAATAAAAATCATTTATCAATAAAAATAATTTATTAATACATTTAATAAGGTGAAAACTCAGTCACATCGGTGAGAGATAAACGTAACTATATTTGTACATCAGTCTACCCCTTCCTAGTTGGACCTACGCAATACTGGCCGGTATCTAGATCGACGATGACAGGAGTGACACACGTCAGTGGATCTAGAACGTGTGCCTGGCATCCGTCGATATCAGATAGTGCTCCAATATTTAACGAGCAGTTTACAGATAAGGGCAGGAGACTGTGATTTGGGGTAATGTAGAAATGCTGGAAACTGAAGGGGTCAGGTTCGAGTCTAACGATGATTAACGGGCTCGGAGGAACCATGTATATCCATGAGCGCCGCAGACTGCACAGAGTCTCGGACACTGAGATACTGCATTGGTTCGATATCAGTTGGGGTCGGTTTGTGAGCCCTCACGACCTGGACAGACGAGTGGTCATGACTCGGGTCAGTCCGTCAGTGACTCGGGTCGAGCGAGCGACTGACTGGAGTCCTCCTCTGAGTTGGCGACTGACGTCACTTGGCGAGACAGCGCGAGTCGCGGCTGCTCTTCGTCACAACGACGGCGCCCAATAACTCCATGTGGTCTCGACAATGAATGAAATGCACCCTGGAGGGACTGGGGCCTGGGCCCCGGACTCTGGGTCTGGGTCTGGTTCTGGGCCTACCGAGCCCGAGCCCGACCCCGACCCCAGGTCAAGCAGATCGAGGCCCATGGGTTGAAGGAACTGCTGGGAATTTAGCCAGGTGATGCCCAAGGCTCCCCCAGCAGGTGTACGAGTATTTGGTCTGACAAAGGACGCCCCGAGTGGAGAGGAGTAGAGTAGGGAGGGGTGGAGGACATATACGGTTACCATAGCTGGAGGTGGTCAAAACTGTTCATCGAATAATGGCGCTCGGATCCCATACGGGGCCTGTCCTGGGAGTCCTACCCTAGGATAGGACCGGACTAGAGAGATAGACAGAGAGAGCTAGGCCAGAGTCGCCTGACGGACAGATGAGCAAATGCGTGCTCCTAGAGCAGAACGCTCTTGTCTGATGCTGATCTGGACGTTGCGGAATGACAAAGCGCGCAGGCTCGACGACAAAATCTCGAGCCATCGCTGCCTTTGCTTTGCTCGCTCTGCTGCAGGTCGCCAAGAACGAGAAAAAGGTGCGCGCTGCAGGGGCCGAGAGCATTGTACCTTCCTGCCTGGGACTGCGTACTAATGCGTCGACTCGAGTACAGTGTACAGACGAAGAAAGGCAGCAAGATGAGGCAGCGGATGTGAGGTGCGAGCGAATGTGCTCGTTGCGCAGAAGGCAAGACGACGAAACACGTCGGCTCTTTGTCACGGAACACTTCGCCTCGCCTCGGACGGAGGGAGGGAGGGAGGGAGGCAAGGCAGGACGGGAGCTGTGACGGATGTTTTCGTGGTTCGTTCGCCGTTCCAGCGTCCGATGCATGCTCGCTTTTCTGATGAGCGGTTCTTGCACGGGGTTGATGTCGATTTCAAGAATAAACTTTTAGCTTATATTATAATTAGACGTTTCGATGGCAGCAAGAGTGGTTTCTGCCGTTGCTCGTAGTCGCTTACGGCTGCACTGCAGCCATCAGCGTCAAATATTTTTTTTCGTGCAACAAGATTATTGTCTAGAGATTTATGTATTCACCTTCCGCCATTTTAAGGTATAGATGTTTCTGCTCACGTTGGCGACGCATTCCACATACACGTAGGAAAGAACAAGGACATGGGATAGGCCGAAATTCTAAGGGAGCAGTCACTTACTTCGCTGCTTCCGAATTGAATTTCTTACTCCGTCGTACGTTCTCAAATCCTTTCAAATTCACAAGATTACATTTCGGAATCGCTCGACCGCTGGGTAGAAATTTCGGATATAACAGAAATGTCGATTCTTGAACATCGACAAACAAAGAGAATAACAGATCATGGAGCAGTCGCATTGTCGCGACTCACGAGTTTTATTAACACTGAAGTGGACATTACAGAGCTAGAAGTTGAAGTTCCTCAACTCGGAGCGATCCCGGATTTCGTGTACACTGTTCCACCAGCCTTGTGTCAACCAATCATCGAAGTTGGGCCCGACTGAGAAAAAACATTCTCCACCTGGTGTAGATGTAGGTCTTCAGAGATCAAAGACTTTCTTCTGGTACTTTTGTCCGCTAAAGCTACATGAACTTTCTATGGGTGACATTTTTTAAGGGTCTGCTGATTCATAGACCCACCAAAACTGAGAAACCCGGAAGTCTATCTCGTCACCGAAATCATGACTGAAAATCTACATTGCTTCGGGTTCAACTTTGTTGACGACCTACTTGTAAACTGGTGTTTCGACCATGTCCTATGACAATTTCCGGCAGATGCTTGAATAATGTAATATACAAAGACACCAAGCTGTATCCTTCTATTGCTATTTCTTTCTGCCGGCTTGAACCAAAGAGAACGCGAGATTCTTCGAAATTGGTTCTTTCTGAGAGAAGGAGAAGTCCCCCCTTTTGGGGACCGTAAGTGCTACGAGTATGTAGCCCACACAGCGTTACTCGACCTTTTGCCTCTTGGGCAACGAAGTTGGTAGAATCTCCAGCAAGTCACCGCTTCCGCACTTGGGACAGCAAGGATTGGCCTTCGGAAGCATAATGTACATGAGGCAGCGTTGGCAGCCAAGAGTAACCATGACTCCTGATTCATCGTCGGCGAACACGCTCGCGTTCGTAGTGTCACAAGCCTTGCCGCACGAGCTCGCCTCCTCCTTCAAGTCGTCCGATTCCTCTCCTTGGAAGCTCATGATGGAATGGGAGGAAGAATGGGAAGAGCTCGACGATGCGCAGGACCAAGCGGGGCGGCAAGCCTTGAACGAAGGCGAGGGAGGAGACGGAAGATTCAGAGACAGCGCTTGCAGAGAAGTCAGGCTGGAATTGGTGCAACCGGAATTGTTCCTGCTCAGACTTCGGAAATGCGAGCGCTTCAAAGCATCCTTCACTTTCTCAACAGTACACACACTCGATTCCTCCACTGCAGCCGAAATGTCTTCCGTCTTCGAGGAAAAGACGGTCCCGTTGAGAAGGCCCTCGCCGTCCTTCGTTAAGGTACTGCCACAATCGAACTTCAGCGAGAGTTCGAGCTTGGTCGCCTCCCCAGAGGCGAGATGATCATTCCAGTTGGAGAGCTTCTCCTCGAGCGTGGAGCTCTTATTCCTGGAGTGTTTCTTCGCACCCAAGCCGGGATCACTCAAGCCAGACAGACCAGCGCCGAAAGAATTGCGCAATGGGCTCGACAGCTTCTTCCGAGGGTCCTTGTACGTGCTTGTCCCGGTGATCCTATCTTTAAAATAGATATTGCCCGACTGAAATCATCAACAAGGAGGTAATGCAATGAGTGTCTCGTCATAGATAAGTCGTCGTCAGAGTAAAGCAAATGACTGAAGTCCTCGGCCGAATTCCAGACAACGGATTCGCGCCTCGCACCGGGAATTTCAAATGAGTGATGAAATCTACGACTAACAGAAACTCACAGCAGCCAAAACCGACCTAACAGAACAAGCTAACCTACGGTCGGGTCCCAGTTCGCAGAATAGTCACCTGTAAGTCCAAACATTTCTCCCAGCCTGCGGGAAGAGGGGGATTCGGATCAAGTTCCAGGAAAATTTTGCGAAGGCTGGATGGCAGCATGCTCTCGATGCCGTCGTCCAACTGGTGATCAAACTGGCGCTCGTTGTCCATTCCTGCTGTTCTTTCCATAATCATCTCGCCGCGCCGCGCCTCGAACAAGAGGAACTCAAAAGGAGGCACGCGCGGAAACCGGAATTTTTCGCCCGAGTGCAGCTAGCAACGTAACGCCAGTCCCGCCAGGGCGATGTTAAGCAATGCGGTGAGAGACTTAATTAATGAACGCAATTTAACAGCGGCCCCGGGCAAATGCAGTTCTAGTCCGAGGCAGATTCCGTCCTGCGGCGAGGAAATTGTGGAGATGGATTCCCAGAACACAGCATCCGCAGAGGCGGATAAATTGCAGCCGAGATGACGGGACTCGCGAGCGGCGCAGCGAAGTCGTGTCAACGTCGCCAGGTGCTCTCACCTCACCGCCCCTACTCCGGTCACGCTCACGGCGAAATCTGTCTCCCGAGTTTCGGCACTCGGGGCAAACTCACGCTGGCCGCCGCGGGCCACGAGCTGCAGCGAGAGAAAGAGCTTTTGGGATGAATGGGCCGAGAGAGAGAATGGGCCGAGACTAGACCGCGGAAGGAAGGAAGGAAGAAAGAAAGAAAGACGACGGCACGAGGAATGACGACAGGAAGAAAGGTAGGGCGACGAAAGAAAGAGCCGCAGCAGCAGCAGCAAGAAAGTAAAGGGCCTGACGCTCGCTCTCTCGCTCGCTTGGCCCCTCTTTCTCTTTCTCTCTCTCTCGCTCGCTCTCGTCCTCACGCGAGCACCTCCTTTTCTGTCTGTCTGCGTCGCGCTCCCTCTCTCTCTCTCTCTCTCTCCCAGACTCTTCTGACTCTGGCTCAAGGTTCCGTCTCTTCTCTGTCTATATGTCTGCCTGTCCTTTAGGCTACCTTGCGGCCCTCTATATATTTTCCAGAATTTCGATCGAAATTCCGGAGCTTTAATGGCACATTTCCGAGTCCCGAAAATCTGGCTAATCTTACTGCCTGCCCCTTGATCTGGAAGGGGAGGGGAGGAGGGTCAGAAGAAGCCAGAGCCAGAGTATTGAGTAACTCCCTTCCCTCTCCCTCCTCCTCGTCCTCCTCCTCCTAGGCTCTGCCCAGCTCTGCCCGGAGCTGCCCGAGCCTGCCCTGCCAGGTATGATATTCCTATATCCCCACTAAACGCCGGCCAGCCATGGTCAGAGCCATGGTAAGTCGATCATGTCCGATCGAACGACGAACCCTGGGGGGCGAACTGCGTCCAGATTTAACCCGGCGGTTGGTACCCGATGGATCATAGAACCAGTCATTATGTAAGATTCAGTGCCCGAAGCTGGAGACTAACAGGAAAGTCGGGCGACTGCCTGGCAGTCGCGGACCGCCCAATGAGCGACTCGCGGGGCTTTGTGGGCTATGATACTCTCATTTAGTGTGCTTCATTATTTCGAATTTCTTTCGTTACCAAAAGCAGAGCGAGCGAGCGAGCGAACCATCCATCCTTTAGGAAGCAAGGGAATACGAAGGGCACTGCAGTGCAGTCTCGCAGGCAGGCAGAGCGGGCAGACACACTTGCCTCTGCTCTGGCTGCCTGTCTGAGCCTCTGCCTTGGACACTTGACTTGACTTAGACCGGACGGACGGGCCGCGACGGCGGACGGATGGACGGACGGACGGGACGGGACGGGACTCGGGAGCTCAAGAAAATGCCATGCGCGATGCGAAGCGATGGGATGGGGGCCGGGATGTGGAGGCATCGGACCGTTTGGGAGGGACGACGGGGCACGCAGGCAGGCAGGCAGGCGGGCAGACAGACAGACAGCACATACATACATCCATCCGTCGGAGTCGGTCCACTGTTTGACGACGACTTTTGACGACTTTCCGCTCATTAAGAAGGGTGCCGCTAAATTGGCATGTCTTCCAGGCGTGTCGGCGCTAGGCCGCTGGAATAGCGCAGCCTTCCTTGCGCCTACGTGCCACGCCGGGGATTTCCTGCTTCTCGTTCTCGACCCGCGCGGGCGAGGGCGCATTTTGCCGCATCCACGCCATGGCGGCCCCCCCGGGTTATTAATAAGAATCGATCAGGCGCGGCTCGGCCCGCGGTCACGACTGGGAAAATAGTCTCCCCGCCCGCCCGCCCGCTCGTTAATAGGGAGGAAACTGCACTGTCGCCTCGCGCAAAACACAGCCCCCGTTCGTCGCCATGGCCAGAGATAGCTCGCCCTTCCCTTGCTGCCGGAGAGAAAACAATCCGGACGGCCGCACGACTCGTCTCTCGCTCTCGGCTTCTCGCGCAACATGTCCACATTGCACAACAATCTCGCATGAAAGGTTCGACCTCCCGATACAGTAAGGGGAGGGGAAGGGGGGGGGGGGGGTCGCTTTGCGCCGCGATCCCTGCGGACATGAATCGCATCGCCCCGCCCGGACGCAAGAACAGCACCCTCGCTGGATTTGGCTTGCATTGTGGAAGTTTGTTAAAGGCGATCCGAAATTGGAGGGGTCGAGAAGGTCGTGAATTGTCGATTTTCGATTTTCCATTCATTAACTCTTTGTTTAGAAGGTTGACCACCATTCTTTGATTCTCGTTGTGTCTTTTCCCAAAGAGATTCCGCTCCATGTTTTTTACGACATCTCATTTACGCCCCCCCTGTAGACGACGAAGACGACGACGACGACGACTGCGAGAAAGTGACCTAGCGATCGAGTGGGACCACATCCTCGCCTACATGCAAATTAACGGAATTAAAGAATCGTCCGCTCGCTTTCTTCTTTCTCGCCCCAGGTATTCATTTCTAGCTGCCCCCAGCTCCCAACTTGCTCCTCTTGCTCCTCTTGCTGCTAGCTCCGACAGCTGCTCAAGAACGGGACATATATAGGCAGCGACAGGCCGGATACTTCTTTCATCATCATCAGCTTATCGTGAACCGAGGAACTGCTAAGGCAAGTGGTGAATCACCATCCTGGTCCCTTCATTATTGTCGCTGCCCCGCTTTTAGTTACTTCTAGACTCCTGGCCAAATACTTGGCCAGTGTTTCTCGGATCGCGAGGCCATGTTTCGAGAGCCGAATCGTTCGGGCGAAAATACCGAAAGGAGGCATCTGGACAAAGTGTGCTTTTGTACTGGGCTGGTCGTCGCTCCCGTTGGAGCTGTGGAACCTTGGTCCACGATACTCAATGATATCCTCGACCCCATGATTATGCGTTCTTCGGGAATTCCTAAGTGGCCGGGAGGTACTGTCATGGAAGAAGAAGTACAGTGGGAGGGGTACTGTACCCAGTCGCGTTGAGTTGAGTCTGTGTTGAGAGGCGAGTTGCGCAGTGCAGACTGTGCATGGCGGACCTGGACCTGGACCTGCACTGCTGAAATCATTCGCAACATGAATGCACAAGTATTGGCAAAGTTGGTAAAGACAATGAGCTACCGACTTCCACGTAAGAATGTGTACATCACCCTTAGCTTCAGGGACCGAGCCGAGGCAACGCAAGTCCTTGGCAAGACGAATCTTCCCTTCCTCGTTGAACCAGAACACCGACGCCCTGGTTTGCAACCAAGCCCAGAAGGGAGCTCTCTCCGTCTGCTTGTGTAGAGAGGTCGGAGCGGCAGGGCTTGCGAATTCGGGCTGCCATATCACTCACTGTGTCTATCATGCAAATGTCGTTCATTAAATAAATGAATTTCCTCACGCTCCCTCGAGACTCTTCCATCGAAGCTACCAATCCAGGTGCCTCTACGCCTATCCCACATGAGAAAATGAGCGACTGTTGAGTGTAGCAGCGATCTACGTTGTTGTTGTTTGATGTATTTTTGGGTCCCACTCAAATGATTAGCCAGACTCCGTGTGGCAATAATAGCTGCTGAAACTCGCCCCTCTAGGTCCGTCTTTCTCCTCTCTCGTTTGGCCTCATGGCCAAGAGTCGCTGCATGTGAGTGCATGTTTCGTCAAATCAGGACAAGAGGGAAGATCTTCGGAGTCGTCTGTTCTCGGCTACAGTATGATTGAGTGAACCAAACCCCAGTTGGCCCTGCAAACGGAGGCCTGTTTTGCAATTAGTTAACCCTTTCTGAACTTAAATATCCACAATTCGGCCTAACTTATTCTAAATCATTCACGTTGAATTATGGATTTGGCATGCAATTTGCTCATCACCCCTCACATTTCAACATATGTCAACATCAATTATTGGGTCGTGATATCTTTTCTGGTTCAATCGTTTGAGCTTCTGGTGTGTGCATATGAGCAAATAGTCTATACACATGGCACAGCAGCATAGTCTTGCGATGCTTTCACGGTCCGAGTTGCTCTTCGCTGCCTCCGTTTAACGGTTCACCAAACACTCGAGGTTGACTCCCGACGTCGCAAGTCCACCATCATCCTCTCATCCTCTCATCCTCTCATGATTTCTATGGGCCACGGCCGAGAGCGCGGCTTCTCATTCCCGCATCTGTTGACAGGACCGAGCAAGGTTCACCCTCCAGCATGGACTATTCCTCCCTTCAGACCGAAATAAGGATATTATTACCAGACCCTTGGAAAGAAGTATCCAAATATAGGACAATAATATCACGAATGAGATGTTCATATTCAACAGAACATGCATCTTTGAGTCTTCAAAATCGAGTGTCGTAGTCTGGGCACAGAAGTAGGAATGGAACCTACTTTTGGTGATATGTGGATTATCCTGATTTTTCCGGTATTTTCTTTTGCGGTAGATTTTGATATTTAAAAGTTCATATCTGGATCACTCAAGTTTACAGGATATTTTCACATCTTTATTCACTTTTTATTCGTTATGACGCGCTCTTGTGATAAGGTGTACATGATATTATTTAGTTTAGTCTCGTTAGCATTAATAGATATCAAGTAATGTATGCTTATAAAGTTAGAAAATTATATGAAATAGTAGATAAACTCCATTTATTTTTATATATTTTTGAAAATGATTAAGGAACCAGATATTGAAAATAAAATCGTGCAAACACATTATAAAAATGAGCGTAATTTTATAACAAAATTTTAAGTTTTCTTGGATCAAGTAAACCAAATTAACATTTGATCTTTCTCTTCGCAGTGATCATGTTCGCCCCAGAATGGGTTCTTCGCCATAGGAATGATCATAATTCCACCCTATGTATAGCGAACAAATCATCTTACTGTGAAATATTAGTAGGAAATAAATTTGAAATTTTCTTACATGACCCGTAAAAGAATGAAAATCAGCTTAACCAAATTATATCAAAAGATATAGAAACTGTTTTGTTTGAGCGTAGATTCATGAACGAAAATTTCCTATGGTAATTCTTAGAAATCAAACGATGAACTATTTTATAGAATATATATTCTCATGGAATTTTTTGTATGCCATTATCACATACACTCTCATTATTCGTTTAGAATCGTTTGGGTAGAAAGATTAATATAGTGACGTATCACACGTGATACGTCATCGTTGTAATAATATAGATTATCATCCTGAATAATTAAAACCAAAATGATCTGAATCTAAAATCATTTGCAGCATCAGTTACATACATTTCACTTGGCTTAGTTTTTGAAAAGAATAATTGTGCACACTTGTGCCATCGACATGGTTTCATTATCGAAATAAGCAGGAAGCTGCTGCGCTGAAACGGTAGAAATTTCTCGTAAACAAAGACGAAAAGTCAATTCCTTGTCAGAATTAATTCCCATGATTCGATCAGCAAAACAAGCCATTAAACAGAACGTTATGTACACAGGCGTATTAAAAGAGGAACCGGGGCCCTCATGTGCGCCCCATGGAGGTTCAAGATTTCCACAGGGTCAAGACCTCGCCTCGAGCTCGAGCTCGAGATTAACAACACATGGCCTCAAGAAACACAATATCTCGAACGAGGCCCTCGTACGGCAGGCTCAAAAGGTTGGTGAAGATTATTTGGACAGTCATAATCGAACTAGGCAAGAAGCCTCATGGCACTAGGCATATTTTTGACCACATCGCAGCATGGGATGCCTTGCCTTGACCCATCCATCCATCTTCCATCATTATCGCCATCATGATCCTCTTCTCCAGTTGGCTATTTGATAGGAACTGAACTGGAGGGCCAGGTTCCGTTGCACGTTACGAGCAAATGCCTAGTCTTTATGAGCGCGAATGGGAGGGAGGCCAGGGGGCCCGGGGGGAGGCCGCGCGAGGGGGACGAGGGGGGGTTTTAGGGAGGAAATGCAAGAGGCCGTCCCGGCCGGACGGACTCCGGAGCGAAGGCAAAAGGCGAAGACAATTATTCCCCTTCTTTATGGAACTCGCTCTCGCGGATTCCATTCCCTTGGCTTCCACGGTGCGTGCCGATTGCATGGTCGAGAGAAGAGAGAGGAGAGATCCCGTCGAGTGACAGAGAAAAGTTACATTTTCCGTGCGGGCTCGCGGCGCAAATTTCACGGAGGGTGAATCTCGTACTTCCTGGTGCGTGAAAAGATTCGTGGCTTTCTATTTGGTGTGACCCGGCGACTGACTTACCTAGAGCTTCTGGTTCGTTCTCGCGGTTAAAGATGACACGAGAGGGAAGCAGCGAGGGGCAGATAATAGCAGCAGCAGTTTGTTGTTGTTGTTGCTGTTGTTGTTGCAGTTAGTCGGGGCCCTAGGACGGAGAATGAGTGGAGGAGATGAGGACCCACCACAGAACAAAACCTGAAGGAAAGCGGTGCGCCAGGAGACGGAGGGGGAGGGTGTCAACATGGGGGCTTTGAAGACATATCTCTTTTGCCGTTTAATACTCGAGCACTGTGTTCAGTTTGTCACTTTGCCCTACATTCAATGTTTCGTGAAATCATTGATTCTTGATGCAAATCATGGACGAATTCCTTCAGGTCATCGTTCGCGCCTCGCTTCCGCATGCGAAATGAAGTTAAATGCATTCCGCTCGTTGAATGCCTCTCGCTTGCTCGTCTTGATGGGAAGAGTCAATCAGCATCATCAATCTTTTGTGCATCAAATATCGCCCCCAGCACTTATTTCAAAAGCGACGACGACACTGCTGCTCTTCCTCTCGAAAGGGCCAAACCGCTTTGGAATTTTGACCCGTCGCTCGTTTTCTTGGCACCCTCTTCTTCCTGCAAAGTTCGACACTCGCAAATCTCCCATGACATGGCCTGTCCTTCTCGAGCCTACCGGCCATGATGTGCTCTCTCATTAAGAAGCAGACTCGCAAAGAGCAGAGAATCGGCTTCTCGGCATCAGCATCGTACACTCCACTTACTCCAGACAAACAAAAAACTGAAAGATCGCCAAGAAAGGAAGTAGAGTGCCATGCAAGAAACTTTACTCCGTCGTTAGTCCGGTTTATCGCCACTCGAGCTCGGCCTCCCGGCCGCCGTGGCGACTATCTTTGATCTATCCTGGCGGAGGCCGCACTGTGTGTCACCCGTGGTGGATCTAGGGTAGCTGGATTTGGTGTGAGCAGCGACGCATTTCTCTCCGGCTGCTGCTTTCTTCGATGGGTTCGGAGCCAGGTCCGGCCATGTCTCAAGGGGCCTTGTCGTCGTGCCTTTCTTGCTTCGCTCCGAGAAAAGCAGTTTGCCGAGCTTTCTTCGGAGTCACAGCATTGACTGCGACCTCAAGCGGCGACTCTGTTTTAACCTGAAAATATGAGACGAGTTCGTGGCCCGCACTGCTGGAGTGGACAATTTTTCAAGACAGTTAACGATAATTCTGCGTGCCTGCCAGCCTCAAAGTAAGAACAAGAATTCCAGCCGGATTTAGAGACCAAACCCTAGACTCGCAGTTGCAACCCTCCCTCGTCTGCAGACAAGCTTGCACTCCTGCCTCTCTGCCTGCCTGCCAGATCCCTCGACCACTTCCTGACGGGGCTGGCAGACTTCTTTTTCCTGGCGTTCTTTTCTTTCCCTTTCGGTGCTGAGTGGAGATCCACCTCTTCCACTCTAGAGCTAACTCGAAGCATGTGAAATGCGTCGCCATAGCTAGACCTAAGGCAAGTAATTTTCATTTCCCGGTAGAAGGGGACGAATGCAGGCTTGGACTTGGCTCTGGCTGTCTACGCTCGGGGTATCGTGACTAGATTTGTAGCCTCACGGCTTCAAGTCGCGGCATGGATGCTCGAGTGTCCTGAGGTCCGAGGGAAGAGCGAGAAGCGAGCGAAGGTCGGAATCTCAGGGCTTTGCCTTGAGCCGAGCCCACGGTTCAGACAGACACACACACACACCCACAGACAGACAGGACGGAAGAAGGAGAGAAGGAAAGAAAGGCAGAGAAAAAGAGCAGACACACGAGACGGGACGATCCAATCGCCATCCGCACGACATGATTGGAACGCACTTGAGTCGCGTCGTCTTCATGCGCTCGTATAGAGAGGGAGAGAGAGAGGCGAAGAGGAATATCCAAATGGATGTACTTTCATGTTTCCATGGACGGTAAATAAAAAATTCGAGGCCTTCGATTCGTCTCTTCGTTTCTCGCGGTGTCGCAAATTCTACGTCCTCGTCGTCTTCTTCTTCTCCTACCACTACTTCTACTTCTACTTCCGCATCCTCTTCCTCCTCCCTCTTCTTGCTTTGTCCACACAGTATCTTCCTCTGACAGGTCTGAAATCTTGGACCCGAACTGAGCCCAACACGTGTACAAGTCGAGGATGGAACAATAACGAAAAGGGTACACTCGAGACACTCGTTCGTACCGAGCACTCGGTCGGTTCCAGACTTGAGATTCCAGATTTGTGATTCGGCTTGAGGGCCAGCACTTTGGCCTACCTGCGGTAGTTTAGGGCTAGTCGAGCCTAGGTTCGTCTCTTTTCGCCGGTATCGACCTCATTCGCTCTCGTCTAATGTCACGAGGAGAGGCGGATGGAGCATGGATAGGGTACAGAGCAGGAGAGCGGCAGTTGCTCCAGGTTTCCGGCCTGACCTGACCTGACCTCTCCCCTAGTCGCGCGTAGGCGTAGGCTCTGCTCTGGCCCCGTTCCAGCGAGGGAATCTAAGCTCCAACCAGCTCTGGCAAAATTCCGATTTCCAGTTTCTGTTTGGTCCTCTCGAGCGCCCAAAAGCGATTCCACGGTAGGTGAGATGAAATTGCCGTTATCCGCTCGGTCACGACTTGCTTCACGGTTATGGCTGCGAAGAAAGTTAAAGCGCATCTGGAAACCTTTCGCAGGCCCTTTCTCAGGCTGCGAGGTCGCAATGCAAGGCAAGGCAAGGGATGGAAGACACGAGAGACTTTTCCAAATGTTCGGTAAAATCGCTCGATATGCCGACGAGGTGTGTCATTAAGATCAGAAGATATTAACATCGAAGTGAGTGGGCGGATCGAAGGCTTGAGTCTCATCCAGCCAAGGGACTGTGATACGGAATTTGAGTCAAACCGGTAGCCTTTGACATTCACATTAAATTGCAGGCTTGCATCTGTGAGAAATCCCATGCGATATTCGTCATCTGTTCCTTGCAATTGTGACGAATGTCTTGACCCCTAGGCTGCTGCTGATGCAGTAGCAGCTACCGTCGAGTGAATCCATCCATCGACAGGCTTTTCCTTTCCGAGAGTCTCTCTTTTCGCCTTTACGTTGGGCATGAATGCAGTCATTCAGTCATCCGATTATTGACCAAAGAAACGAGTCATAAAAGCATGAAACTTAGTACAAATGCAGTCTCTACTAATTGCAAGATGCCCTTTCCACGAGGCATCGTCCACAGCCTCGTCTGGCACCGCCACCAGCTGATTGACTCACTGACTGCTTTCGTCTCCAATCACCTTTCCCTTCAACTGTAACTGTGACGAATGGATCGACAGGGGTGGACACTTCTCGCAACACTGCATCCTTGCCGTCCTGGCCTGTTGCCTGTAGGGATGGGGCACGATTGGTTTGGGAATGTGGAGACCTTTATGATCAAAGAAAGGGAACGCTTTCGAAATATACACCTTTTCAATAACGCAAAACTCACGAGATCATCACCCACCAGTCCAATCGCCCAATCCTCCCTCGTCTCGTCTGCAGATGCTTTCTCTCCCCCTCGACAACAAAAGCCTCAGTTCTAGCAAAATCTCTAGATTTGTGCTATTGAATATCCGAGTGTGCAACATATTAGGTACCTGAGTGTCGGCCATCTCTGACAGTCAACTGGCCCACACTCAGGTCCCACCTGATGAAACTGGATATGCCACAACTGTGAGCTACTATCACTTCATGCATTCGGGCCTGTCACTATCGATGGCTACCTGCCGACAAGGTGACCCAGCCGAGCACTTCGTTCTTGACAATGATAGAACGCGAAAGGCTACGAATCATCCATATCCACGTGTGAAACAGATGATCTTCGCGCATTAAATCCGCATTGAACTCCATACTCGGGACCTCAGAAATCGCTCATGAAGACTCACGCGATTGATTTATATAGCAATCCCACCAACAGGGTTTTGAACAAGCCAGTCCTGATCTGCTGGTTAAATCCTGTGATCGAGAGTGGACTTTTCCACTGAAGCAACCGAGGTCAGCCATCCCCGTACAGAAGTGAGAGGGCCGCCCCAAGACAGAGCGATCTGAACACAGGAATTAAACCGTCCTACTGTCCAAAACTCGGTCATCTGAAGGGAGCTCCCATCCGTACAAGAGCAAAACCAGCAATGGAAAATTTTAATGACAGTACAAGGAAGTGCCCACGAGCAAAGATCCAAAATCAGCCGCGCTTGAAAGCTGTATCTTCTGTGTCCCGGACATAGCTAGCCTCTCCCTGGTGTACAAAGCTGATAGGAAATCTGCCTGAATAACATATCTAAACGTCTAGGTTTAAAAACAATCCTCCCACCGATGGTAAGGGTGAATTGACAGCTATTCTATGTTTCTGTTTGTTTCATAGCTTCTCAAAGATCCCCATATACAAGGATCACAAACATAATAAAAAGCACGTGTAACGAGGACAAGCCGGCATTGAACAAGGGCAGAGGAGAATCTGTCCTTCTCCAGAAGTTAGAAGCATTGCTCAATACCGCCCAAAAAGTCTCCTCGCACTAACATTACAAATTGCTGGAACGATCAGCTTCACTCTACCAAGCTTCGTTGCATATTTACCGATTGCCGCCTTGTAGCTAGGCCGCTCCTTCATCCTTAACCAATACTCTGAGACACGCTTGCGATCCTCGATCAACGATGCACCCTGTGGTAGCTGTTCTATTCGAGCTAGGACAGGTATGAAAGCGACATCAGCCATGGAAAAGTCCTGCCCGCACAGGTACTTGGAGTTGGTCAGCTCGACGTCTGCAGCATCTAAGATATCAATAAGCTGCTGCTTATTTGCGGTCACTGCCTCTGAATCCAAGCGCCTAGCCTCCAATTCATGCATATTGTTGAGCTTGGCGTGATACTTTTCTGCCAGATCTGGAAATTTGGCCATTCTCGCAATCACAACTCGCCTTCGGAATCTACTGAAAAATTGCAGTACCTTTTCAGGATAATGCGACAGAGTGAAAGGCTTGGAATCCCATGCGTCTATTTTAAGCAACCAACTGTGTACCAAGTCACGTTTCACTCTCTCTCCTCCCAGAGGCTGATTTATACTGTCAATATATCTGTGGAAGGGGAAAAACAATTTCAGTTTTTCAAAAGAGACTCTTCATACAGAGCACACGGACAAATTTATGGGTAAAGCCTGATAAAAATCATAGAAAGCAATCTTTGCCAACCCATGAAAATTTTCCAACGATCTGCATCAAACGCAAACTGGGTGATCAAAAAACACTGAAGAATGTCTACTAAGTTGGCCAATAAAGTGCACGAAGGGAAGTGATTAATCGACCAGTGTGTCGACACTCGTTTAACAGGGATATCTAATATGCATAGAAAACGCATTCAATGACGACAAAGTTATGATTAATAACTCCCCATTCTGAAATATTTGAACACCACTTGTTGCATAAGCACAAAATGATAACTGAGTTTTTGTGACAACTCCAAATCTAATGAAAAAATCAGCGACGTTGTCCACTTCCACATCAACAAACGGAAGGAAAGCTCATTGGGGATGGGGGAATCTGGTAACTACAAGAAAAGGTTCACTGAAGGGAAGAGGTACAGCAGAAAAACATGAACAATGAAGTCAACGTTAATTTTGAAAAACAGGGGAAATCAAATAGAGATAGAATTTAGCAAGTGACAAGACACTTCATTTGTTCACCCACTGGCAACCACGAGTATGACATACATTGACAACTCCAAAGAATCGCTGAGGGTGTCTCGCGAGTTAGAATGGGAAAGAGCGGAGACGATCAGAATACAATCAGATGGAAAACTTACTGCAAAATGGCGAGAGTATCGTTCATGACTGTTTGGCCATTAATGAGCACCGGAATCGTGCCATCAGGATTTTGTCGAAAAAAATCTGGATCCAAATTCCGTGCTTTGATTGGGTTCACCCTGGTTGGCCAGTAGTCCACCTGTTTTTCCTCGAGGGCGATACGCACCTTTTGACTGTTGAAAGACAAAGGATGGTGGAAGAGCTGCATGATGCTCTCTTTAATGAAGTTGTTTACCCATGTCCATAAAACAATAGTATCACAAAGAATCATGCAAATCTGTTGCCCCGATCCACCTTTCTTCGACCCTGTTGTAATGCTCTCTGATAATGTATCACTTCTGGATGCCTACTGACTATTCTCAAGAAACTCTACTCTTGACAGTATGCTCCGGCGTGCACCAGCCAACTCTTCCTCAAAGAAAACTGGCCATGATTCAGCTGCGTTGGTGATCAAATCTTTGGCTATTGGTACAATCTCCTCAAGCTTGGAGCTCGTATCAAGGCTTCCATCGTCCTCGTCTCAAGCGTCGCTTGTCCGCAGCTTCATTCATGTTGATTCGGATGACAACCAGATATTCCGATTGAGAATTACAAAAACTCTGATCCAGCAAACTTTAGACACACAAGCACCAAAGTCAATAAAGTGTCATTCACATAGACACTTTTGCACATGTGAATACATAGCTTTCAATGATCAACTCAAGAATGAATTGACACAAATAGAATCCCGAACAGTAATAGGCATGCGGAGGATCAGAAACGCAGCTGGAAAAAGCATGACCATCCTGACGACTGTTTCTCTTGATACTAACAGATTCACTGCAGTTTAGGATCAATACATACATATCAACCTCCAGACAAAACTTCAAAATCTCCGACAACCCCGCCCAAGGAGGGAGAGAGCGAGCGAGCCAGGGAAGATTGAAAGCTATAATCCAAAAATAGGATCGGAGGAAGAGAAATCACAGAATCCTAAGCCATGATCCCAACATAGGAAGAAACTCAACAAACAGACAGGATGCTCGCGGGAAAGATGTTCGAAGAGACGTGACTCCTTTCATATCAAGAATACACACAGTTGATTCGGGAAAGAAATCAGAGCAGAGGCAACGGCGCCAGAGAGATTTTCGAGCCAAGCTTTTCCATTTCCACTCGTCGTTTCTTTTCCCAATCATCGCAGCATCCTATACTATACTGAGTACACACCCGCGCACTGGCACCGTATCGAGTCAAGAGTGACCGCAGCGAGCTCAGACACACGACCGAGCGACTGACACAGACTTGAGTGATAATCATCATTGGCATCATCATCATCATCACAGGAAAGTGGTCAGTACAGAGCTGGACGCTCACCAGTGATCGAAATGAAGCTCAAGAAGCCCCGCGAGGATCTCCGTTCGAGCTGGAAAAACTTCCCCCACCGTCCACATAAAAAAACTGCGCGCAGCCGAACTCGCGAGCTTACTCCGGACGGATTTTCAAGAAGCAGCAGCGGCAGGAGAAGGAGAGGAAGAGGAAGAAGATGAAGAGGATGACGGAACGGAGCAGAGCAGAGGGAGGAGCAGAGAAGAACAGAGCAGTGGAAAGCAAGAAACCTTCTGACAGGAACACCGCACCCACTCTGGTCTGATCCCGTCTCGTGCTCGCCTGGCGCCCCCACTCACTCCACCCACAAGAGGAAAGAGGCGAGCGGTGCTACGGACAGGAATCGAAGCGAAGGGGAGCGAGAGGAGCGAGGGGGACCGACCAGTAAGCCCAACGGCAGCTGGGACGAGAGCTGCGGCTGCTGCTCAAGGCACGTAAACAGACAAGAAAAAGAGGAAATTTCAGTTCGGGCCAATGGGAGGCTTTGGACGCATCTTCATCTCCCGCTGGGCTGTAATGTGCTGTGCAGCAGCATCGGATTTTAAGACAAGCTTTGACGGGGCGGGGATGGAGGGGCGATGCACAAGAGCCAAAACGTATATGATCCCAGCCCAGCACAGCAACAGCACAGGAGCAGTTCAGTTCACTTCAGTTCACTTCAGTTCAGCTCAGCTCCGCTCAGAGCCGAGCTCAGCCCGGCCCAGCCCCGACCCAGCCCACTCAGGACACTCGACGATGAGCGCAACGAACGCAGAGAGCGAGCTGAAGAAGGTCCCGAACCAGACAGACAGGACAACAGTCACAACGAGCTCAGCTCAGATCAGCTGCTGCAGCTGCTGCTTGTTGCTTCCCTTGGGAGGGACTGAGGGACTGACTGACTGACGGACCGACTGACTGACCCACCGAGAGAGAGAGTGAGTGAGAGATGGCTCTGGAGTCTGGACAACAGTCACACAGGACAGAACTCCAAAAGCAGGCCAAGTTAAGTCAAGCCAAGCAAAGGCAAGAAAAGCAGAGGAGCGGAGAGCGGATGAGGTCAGATGAGATGGCTCCCCTACTCATAGCGGCAGCAAACCATTTGGCATGGTAGCTTCCAAACACCAAAAGTACCTGCTTGCTTTATTAAGCCCAGACCAGAGGGTCTACAGCTCTGGCACTAGCCCCAGTGTGGCGAACAAGTGTGATGTGTAAGGTAAGACCCGCGTGATGTCCTTAAGCCTCTCCCCAGTCCCTCGGAGTCCCTCCTTCGGAATGGATGAGGACAGGACAGCACAGGACGCGACGCGGTCTTCATGGCCCTCATCCCAGGCGGGCAAGTACCCCTCCCCAACAGACATAATGTGATATGGTGGCTGCCCCTATATTATTCGATTCCATGCGATTTCTCTCTCTCCCTCTCTCTCTCTCTCTCTCTCTCCCACACTCTCGCACATATCTTCCGTTTCTCTTCGGATTCCAGCGCCGAGATTCTCTTCCCTTCTCTTCCTCTCACCCACAGGTTTCTCGTATGCTCCCGTTCCTTCGTGCCAATTTTGACCCAAGAATTATTTACTGGCCTCGAATATTGTCACGGAAATCTTCGGGGTTGGGTGTTTGGGAAAGTATCCTTGATCTATGAGCAGTGGGGAATCAACCATCCATCTATCCATCATCCCTCCCTCCCTCCCTCCCTCCCACTGACTTCTTTGCTTGCCCTTGTGCTGTTTCTGCAGCCTTGCCATTGACATTGCAAGGGGAGGGCATACGGATAGTGTGATTCGATTAGTGCGAGATTTATATAAAAACTCTGATCTCGTGTGATGTCATTTCCGAGGGGGTTAATTTTTGTATCATGTCAGCGGCTGGTAGAGCATCAACTCAGTTCTGGTGTGCTGGAGGAGCCTCCTCCCTTGCGTCCTTCCAACGTTGCTGTTGTTTATTGTGGAGCATGATGCAGATTGTCAAACATAAATCAACGACACTTTGCAGCCTTGATTGAGAGTTTGTTCCGATGCGAGAGAATCGGTTCGTGTGAGGCGGGTTACCGCACTTATCATCATTCCAGCACTCATCATCATCATTCCTCGTCCAGCGCTTTAATTCTTCTCATTTGCTTTAATTTGCGCTGCTCTGGCAAATTGTGGACTGTGGACGGACGATATGAGTTTGACTTTTACCACATTCTGTCCCATTCAGTTTACATGCACCTGCAGTTGCACTGCGACCTTTGTACATTTCTTCCAATGAGACAAAATTAAGGAAGTGAGTCGCTGATGTGAGTTCGCCAACATCTTCCCCAATCCAGGCTTATAAAATACAATGACTTGGAAAAATACATTAGTTGATGCTCTTCGGGAGGAATGTGAATTTTCGTTTTCTCATAATTTTGCCCATTCTGTCGTTTACCTGAGATCCCAAAACCTTGATGGCATTTCATTTTTTATAGTAGTGATGTGAAACATATTTTCCGAAAAATCTATGTGTCTTACATTAGGAACACTATTTCTGATTTTAAAAATCCCACCTGAATATTATGTCATTTCCTTTGAACTCCGCCATTTCAGTTGGATAACAATGTGTTTTGGTTGAAAATTTCGAACTTTTTAACTTAATCAGACTTTGCGTTAAGCATACTGCAGATATTTTACTGTTAGTCTATTTGTCAATAAATTAGATAAATTGAAATAGATGACAAGCCGAGCTACATTCTCATCTTTGATGCTTTAGATATGTATTTTACTTCCGTTTGAAGTATTTCATTCAAGTTTTGTTGATTAAAGGGACTAGTATAATCAACCCTCCATATAATCATGACTGGAATAATAATTTAATCATTACTAACCATTATTTATTTATTTATTTATTTATTGGTGAAAACTCTTTAAAGACATGAGCCATGTGTATACGGCAACAGTACAAAGTAATTGAACTGTTGACGCGATCACTGTTGATCAGTTGCCTCGTCTACATTTTAATCTTCTCCATGATCTTTGAGCAAGTACTAAATCCTCCACTAGCTAGAGCTAGCTATATAAGATGGAGTCTCACATATACATTTAGTACCATGACAAAAATTTTGTACCATAGCCAATATCGCTATAACAAATTCTTGGATTTTATTACCCTAAGTAAGGTATATTAAATAAGCGCAAATTTAAGTAATTAGTGGTGTCTACAGCTGAGTAGTCACTTGGCTACCGTTTTAGTCGCCATATAATCGTTTATTGCAATGTCTTAAGTTGAAAATTAGTTTCTTAAGTAGTTTGTGTATGTATCATTGCATCTTGTTATTTGACTGTGCAAATTTCAATTGCAAAGCAATAATAATTTACATCTTGATGTATTCCTAAGATATCCCAATCTTATTAAAATGTATTCACACAGCTGGAAAATCCGATGATAAATTTGAAGTAGAAACCCCACAATATATGAAAATTTCTTTTCCAATAAGAACTTTCGTGAGTAGACATTGGATGTAAAACCCGAGAGAGTTTACCGATGCTTCGAAGAGTTGTCACGAGGGGAGCACAGTTTTACGCAATGTCATTGAAAGGGATTCCGTTGCTAATCAAGACCTAAATGCAATCAAAGAACATAATCAGTCATAGAACAATTGAAGAGAAAGTGAGATGGAGACCATGCTATCGGTATGTGACGAAAGAACAAAGTTAAAACAAAGGGAGAGAGGAAAGATTCGAGAAAAAATAATTGAAGGTGGGACGAGAGAAGCAACTTACGCCATGTATATTAGATTAGTGGTGACTGTTTAGCCGACTTGTCTGCAGACTACTATTACATTACATTTTCCTCTGGGAAGTGTAAAATTCGTCATTCCTTCAATCATCACGAATTGCAAATCTTCAGTTTCAAGAAAAGTGTATGGGAATGGTATGATTTATCTTTTGCTAAATGGGAAAGTGGAGAGGTAAAAAAAATGGAATCTGAGTTGTGAGTGGTTTTCTTTTGTGCAGAATTTTGTACTTTTGGGATGTAAACTCTCACTCGTTCTTATGGTAGAGAAATGTAAACTTAATACAAACCGTGCTAGAATCCATGATTTATCCTTTAAAAAGAAACATAAAAGATGATGAAGTTTAAGTATCCCATCTTGATAGTAGCTTTTTGAGCTCAATCAACAAAACATTGATCTTACATAAAGATGCACTATGCAATATAGCTACTTCCGCCATACCAAACCATACGAATGAAATTCCAGGAGGAGATAAATCAGGTGGTTTATATAATCCAACCATTTCCACATTTGCAAACTCTTCTATTAATTTTTCTCAAAGTTTTGAATAATTTCTTTTTTATTCTCGATCATCAGGTACTTAATGTACTGCCTCACTTTGAAATCTTTTGGAATTTTTTTTTGAGGCAATCAGTAATACAAAATGAATGCACCTTATCATGTTGAAAATGCTAAAGCCTTCATCAAACTCCATAATGTTTATACTCACAAGAAAATCCAAACTTTGACCCAACATGTTTATCATACATTAAAACTCTATTTTGAAAATTGATGTAGAGAGATGTGGTGGTTTTCACTTGTATGTGTTCATTACATAATTATCACTAATTGCTAACAAACATCTGCATTGTGTGAATGTGGAAACTAATTTAGTAACATCTATTTTATTGATGCATGCTCAATCATGAAACAAGAAAATTATATTAAGTCATTTTCCAATATTTTATTCAAAATAATTATTTCTAGTATAAGCCAGGAAAAAAATTTCACTCACAGAGTTCAATTACTGTCATTTTGTCATTTTTCCATCAGCTCACATGAAACAAATTCT
Organism: Marchantia polymorpha subsp. ruderalis; assembly: GCA_037833965.1. Taxonomy (NCBI): domain Eukaryota; kingdom Viridiplantae; phylum Streptophyta; class Marchantiopsida; order Marchantiales; family Marchantiaceae; genus Marchantia; species Marchantia polymorpha. Next base: position 1,915,975 of record AP031351.1, read on the forward strand.
CCACAACGGTCTTAATTTAACACATGTGATATCAAAACTTTTAATGAATCCACACCAATCTAAGTTGTGTACAATATAGTCTTGTTGTAATCCTTAGTGATTTATTTCAATGAGCAAGAAGCATTTGAAAGCACCAAAGGTGATTTTCAGATTTCATGGCATTGGTTGGCTCAAGTTTTTTTTATTTCTCTTATTGCAAAAATTGATCTTGTAAAATCTTGGTGCTGTGAATGTAGGTTTGATCCATTTATCTCACTTCCAAACGAGTGTAACATACATGCTAGTTATTTCTATCCTCGATGAATCTTGAATGATGGGCAACTAGATATCTAATAAATATGAATAAAAATAGTGAAAAAAAATCATAATACGATTTATAAAAATAATAATTTTCGTTCAGATCAAACAGCGAGTCATCTTTTCATCTCTTTGCTCATAAATTCAAATTTTCACGGTAAAATATTTATTCTAATTAAATGCAGAGTCACAATAGATATGTATTAAAACCTTTTTCTGCATTTTCATTCCAAGATCTTAAACATCATGTTATTTTTATTTCAAAACTTGATCCTGTGATTTTTGGTACTTTTATCCAGCACATAAGTTTCCAATTTCATCTCTTATCCTCAAGTATTATACTAAGATGTTAATTTTTTTAACACATGAAAATTATCATATGGTTTTAATATTTATTAATTTTCCTTAAGCATATACTGGAACATCAAAAAATATTCAAAATTGATCTTTTTCGTAAATTTTTTGTAAACAAATCCTAGACTTTTCTTTTCTAAAAGAGTAAACTTATATTCTTTTAAAAATTTTGAAGATCATGTGTTTTTTAGAATTTTCTTTGGACGTTCTAAAATTATCCTCCTACATCTGTTATTTCTGAAAATTTGTATGATTAGAATTAGCATTGTGAAAGAAATTTGGAAAAATGTTCACCGATTACCTTCTCATTCTAATCATTTCCATGCCAATATTGCTCCGATTTTTCTAGGCTAGAATTAAATCTTAGATTAAAAATTTGCAATAGAAAGATAATCACCTCCAAAATTTCACTAGCCAAATTTTTTGTTTGACTCTGGTATTTAAGGATAATCGTTTACTTTCAACTCTCTTATGTGAGACATTATTTGTATAGTGTGAATTATTTTTGTCCAAGTTATTTCATTTAAAATGTAGGTTAGACAAAATATATATTAAAAGGAAAAATGAAATGAAATAGTATGCATAAGAAAAAAAATTGAAGGAGAAAGAAATAAAAATTAGATGCAAACAATTATTATTGTTATCGAATTGTATGTTATTTCTTCATCGATAAATTTACATTTTTTTCAAGAAATAAATCATGAAATCAAGGATATTTTTGAACACATCATTTGATCTATTATCAATTTGAAGTAAGTCATCAAATCAATGTCATAGATATCACTCCAAGTTGCAAGTAAGTATTAATGTTTTGACAACAAAAAGATTTAAACTTGTACTCCAAACATATAATATCAAGCTTGGTAGTCAACCAATGTAATGCATGTTTAAGTTTATCTATATGGTTTATAAATCTTAACCCTTTCAACAAAGTGGAACACACCATACGGCATAGCCAAAGCAATAGAAATGAAATTCTTTGTAATGAACCATGACAAACAAGAATCCAACGAAGGTATATTTTTCTCAGGTTTTGGCATCACAATGAAAACCAATTACGATCATGTATGAAAAGTGATGGTGACAGAAGAAGGAATAAATTAATAGATGTATTAAAGAGGTAATACAAAAGAAAGTCCTCTATAAAGCTCCAACAGACTTCTTAACATCTCTATCATTATATTCATGTGAGACTTAGTTCCAAACGTTGTCAACTTCTTAGCGTGTAGTATCTAAATTGGTGAGGAAAATATGATATTTGAAATATGTATTGAGTTGCATGACAGCAGTTAACTAAAACATATGAAAACAATTGATCTTATACCTTCGGTGTCATTCTCCATGAAGATAAGCCTACTAGTAACAAGCACTAAACATGGTGCTAATGAGACATTGGAATGTGATACTATATCTATGGAGATCCCAAGAACGAGGAATCTGGGAAAGCGAAGGGAGACGTAACGGGTTTGTGGATCCGAGTTTCATGGAACATCTGGACTTTGGGATGTTGGGGGGAACTAACGCATGATGTGGCCCCTGGTACAGTCTTACTGGCCCTCTTTATGGGAAAGACTGGACGTCGACTCGACAATGTTTGCTTGTCGAGTGGCAGTCGCTCCATGTCAGCGCGAGCATGCATGCGCCGCTCGCTCGCTGCTGGTAGGGCTCAAATCGGGCCAACATTTCGGTGTTTGTCAGGCGGCGCCGATTCCTCGAAGTGGAGTTTTTCTCGCACCGCCTCCTTTGGATCATGGCCAGTGGGTCGCCAGGTCCACATCTTCCGCCCTGATTGATACTCTCATGTCTTGGACGATGGCCCCCACAAGTCTCCGAACAATGAGCTCTAAGTCGACCGACTTCGATCCATCTCCCAACTGCATGTCCTGCTGCGTTCTCGTGCCGATTGGTCGTGTGTGTTTGGAACGTTGAGGCTTGTGGAGGAAGTCCATGAGATCAGACCTTTACACTGCAGTTTAAAACTGTTGTACATACGGAACAAGAGAAAATATGTTATAGTAGCGCAAGTTAGGGCTACATATGAGATGGATCGTACCCTGAGATGTGAATGGCCGCGCGCGTTGTAAGGACAAGAATTGGGCATATGGACATGCATCGAAATCGGAGGAAAGTATTTTGGCGAGCACTCCTTGATACTACAATCCGTGATCAAAAAGTCTATGCATGAGAACAGCTAACGTCATACATGCCCCCCAATTCAAATCAGAATCATACTTTCACACGCTAACTCCCTTCACGAGCGACACCGCAACTGACTTTCATAAGAATACTGCATCTGCACAGTGGGTCTAATTTTTTCCAATAATCTGGAGTACACCAAGTCACCAGGAGGATCTAGAAGGTCTACGTAAGGCAATCCTAATCTCCTGAAGAGGACAAAGGCTGTGAAGGAAGTACAGATTGAATGTTCGTAGAGTACAAAGGTCGCTATGCCTTTCATGACATGGTAATGTAGCGCCGGAAGGTGAAAGAAGGGACAATGATGGGGTCCCAAAGTGCGCCCGAGTCAATGAGTCTAGGCTCCTCCATAGAGCAAGGTTGCAACTCCAACTGCCCCAAATCAATGTAATTTATTCATCGATACTCGAGGCTGTCGATTTGATACCCTGTTAGTGAGGCCTGGGCTTGTCCTTACGCCCCAAGGTTTCGTATCGGCTTTCGTTCCTGCCTGTGTTTCCGATGTTTTTTAATTCCTTGTTTGTTTCACCTGAAGGCCCAGTGCCATACTTCCCAAGGCGACCCAAATTTGGCACGACGATGAGCCAAATACAGATTCGAATGTGCGAGAGAAGAGAAGCCACCTCCCTTCCGTCGATGGTGACCACGTGCCGAGGGCATTATAACAACACTTGCAACGATGACAGACGCAGGAGCATGCGCCGTGAAATTAGTTTCACTGCAAACGATGGCGAACCCAATGAAGGAACGAAGGAACGAAGGTACCGCGCAAAGGAACCCAAATCAGAAACCGGTCAAGAAAAGTTCCTTAGCACCCCTACGGCTGGCTGGCTGCCTGCCTTGCTGACGAGCTGCAGTACCGGCACGCCCGTTGCATGTCATCCTAAATTTAGACTCCTTTCTATCCTTCTCCAGCAAGCATCCACTGCCAACATTTGAACCTGCCGACGGACCAACAAGTGCCCTAGTCACACTACCTATCCTACCACTGAAGATTAATTATTATTTGACATTTTATATTACTGGGACGTGGTTATCAATTCTTATTATCCCATTCTTTTTCCTACCAGAAGATACTAGTTTAACTAAGTTTCGTGATTTCCAGTCGCTACACGTTTGTTCCTTAGGAATCCTATCGAGCTGACTAGCTATCTGCGCTGCCAGCCTCACGGAATCCACCAAACAGCATTTATTTCGTTCGAGTCATGTATTTTCTTGTATCTGCATTTAATGGCATGCGCCTCTGTTCTTCTTTGTTTTACAAGAGAAACGAACGAAGTGGATGCGGTTGTGATACGTTTGGAATTTAGCCCCAGGTTTCCTTTTATTAATTATTTATGGGATCTTCCCATGCTTTTCACTTATCTACTTAGACTTCGGCACATATGGTGTTTGTTCAATAAAGTGTCATGGATTATGGAACAGCTATCTTGCTATAAATATAAACCTTCAGGTGTACGACTTTCCAGAGGGACTGCGCAAAGAAACTAGGGCTTATTGTTTTCTCTAAAAAATTTGATTAACGAAAACGAGACCACACTTTAAAGACTTTTTGTATGCGATGATGGGCAAGCACTCCTCTTCTAGAGATTCTGCTTGTCGAGGGAGAAGACACGAGATGCTTGAACCGAAAGTATGTCAAGTTGTTCAAATTAGAAAGTGCTCAACCTTATGGCATCCAGCACTTTAAAATGCCTTTTCCTCCTTTGCGTTCCTTCTTTATTTCAATTCCTTGACAAACTTGTTCCGTGTACGCTTCTAGAGGGGATTTCATGTGGCCACTACTCTCTCTCTCTCTCTCGCCTGTATTGTGGGGCATAATGGACCTTTATCATGTGCAGAGTATATTGTTGCTGACCTTCATAGGCAGATGACACATTGTTCGTAAGACATGTGTGTATAAAAGTGGCATAGAAGGGTTGTTCTCATCTGTCTCACTCTATGTTTGCCTTTGCCTTTGCCTTTCTCTTCTTCGGTCAAATTTATTGTGCTCCTTCATTTTCCCTTCGTTGACCTCACAGAAAAGCTAACATATTATTTTTTAGTAAGCATGGACCCAAGGAATCATAGAAGGTAATTGAAAATACCAATTTACTAGTTTCCACTTACACGAAAATCCTGTATCAGTTACTTGAGTGACCAAGTTTATTTGAGCCTCATATATTCCGATATTATTTACATTTGTCACTTATATGACTATTTTGTAGATATATACTGTAATTTATCTCATGAAGAATTATTCAGTGTCTGGTAGATCCTGAATCTCCTCCTGATGCAACAAGGGGGACAAGTAAAAATGTCAAAAGAATGGAGATAGACCATCAAGGCTTACACATATGACACCAAATAGATAACATGGCTAGGTCCTCATAGGACCAAAATGTACTGTTGTCCACGTCCACCTAAGATATTTGAATAACCTATTTACAAAAAGTAGTAACATTCGAGGAATTATCATTTAACGTGATTCAATTAAGACTACAAATGAATTGAAGGATATAGATTCTTTATATAGATTCGCAAGAAAAATTTTTATTTTTTCAAACTTGAGTGCCAAATGACTCAACAAATATTTCATGAAAGGATTTTTTTAAGTAAAGAATGAAAATCTTAATTGAAACAGTATACCTGCTAAAAGTCTAATCATTATGATTATTGAAATGCACATGTTTGAATATCTTTTGATTTTTACTTACATTTTTTAACTTCACTATAATGTGTTCTATGTTAGTGACTTATTTTTCATTCAACCTAATCATTTTAAGTAAAGAATGAAAATCTTAATTGAAACAGTATACCTGCTAAAAGTCTAATCATTATGATTATTGAAATGCACATGTTTGAATATCTTTTGATTTTTACTTACATTTTTTAACTTCACTATAATGTGTTCTATGTTAGTGACTTATTTTTCATTCAACCTAATCATTTTAAGAAATTCCATACGAGTTAGAGTTAATAATGCAACTTCCGTTTTAATTTTATTTGATAATATATTTATTCATTTATTTATAAAATGTGAAAAAGACTTGAATTATCTCATTAACATACTTCTATTGATGAACCATGTATTAATTCAGTCTGATCATCTACTTGTGTTTTATATCTCGGAATGAATGTCTGTTTGCTCGTGCAAATGATCATAGCAATTGATATGAGAGTCATGCATTGCAAGGTTACCTTTGCAGTTGATGCAAATGCTAACTAGTGAGTTCACAAAAATCTCCAACAAGCAAACAGACCCTTGACCTCATGATTTTCACTTCATGCATAATTAAAAGGAGAGCTTAAGATCGTGACTACTGTGAAAGTTCTGGGTTTTATGATAGATACAACGCATGCAAACGGAAGCGGCAAGACTTCAACATGTGTCAAAGAGATGATATTGCGGATGCAAAATCTTTAGGCCGAGTATTGTGGTTTGTGAGGCTGGAATTCATAGGCAGAAAGAGCTTTGCAAAAATAGAGATTTGTTCTTTCTCATCCAAGTTTGATGCTTAGTTAGAAAGAGTAAGGAGAGCAATTTGATGTCTTGTGAATCTGGTAGGGGTTTTGTTCTTCATTAAGAGTTTTGACGATTTTTGGTTTTTTGTCTCCGCCGTGTTTATTTTTCTGTCTGAAAATCAAACAAACAGATAGACAGATCGCAGGAGCAAAGGAGGAAAAAAATTGTCTGAAGAGAAACCGTGTGAGATGAAAGCCATTGTGGCAAATGCTAACATGTAGAATTTGAATTGGATTTTGACTATTGTGCTCTAACATGCTCAAGCTTGATTTGGAGGAAATGTTTTTTGAGTTCGACCCTACGAGAAGAGAGATATGAGACGAGACTAGAACCAACAATACCTAAATCAGGGAGTGCAAGCTCATACTTCATGCAATGATTGTTTTCAAATGTGATGTTCAATTTAGCAAATAGAGCGTTAGCTTATATGTCATGGATGAACTATGATGGACGTAAAACATGATTTAATTGTCACACAGATTGAAAGCGTTAAAAACACTATGATTAAATTCATACACATATATGAAATTTGAATTGAATGTTCGTGAATGACACGGCATGAGGTTTGAGAGTGCAATACGTATAACTTTAAAATATGGATCAATTTGTTTATATATACCGCATATACAGTATATATATAAAAAGGTACTTTTGATACTTAGTAGAAACCAAAGTATCAATTTTGAGCGCTGTAGTCATGAGATGGAAAAAACCATGCTTAATCAAAATTTGAGGAGTATTATTGAAATAAAGAAAATCAAATATGGTCAATTTGCAAATGTATACAATTTGTTGGATGTAAATTGAAAAATATTTCAGATTTGTATATAAATCTGACCTACAGAGCTATTTAGAATAAAAAATCAAAACCTAAATTTGAAGCTATATAAATTTTAAATGTGTTCTCAAATGTGTCAAATGAGAGTTTAAGAGTGAAAGAAGTTAAGTAGTTTGATCTAAAAGACATTTGAACTATGTTTAGGCCATCTAACTAGGAAAGCAAAGTCCAAAGACTAAGTAAAGAGGTATGATAGTGCAACATGAAGCCACCAAGTCTAGCATAGTACTATTTTTTTGTTATCATTTAAATTTAAATAAAATTTCACATTGCTGTTGTTTCCAATTTTCATTCAATATCAATTGTTAATATTCAAGGAGTAAGACAGAATTAAATCACTTTTTTTTTTAATTTTTCGTTTGGATCAATATGTGAAAACTTTGGTTTCAACACACTTATGTGTTAAAACCATGGAAGAGGGAAAAAGGAAGAAATTAATTAGAAAAATGTCTAAAACATTCTAACACATTAATGTTTTTGCTCGATATTCACATACTATTCATCTTTTTAAAAAGTTTTGTGTGAAACGTAGCCACGTAAATGTTTTGAATTTATGTATTTATTGGTTTCCATAAATCGGACACTAGATTGTTAGTTTGTAGAATAGTCCGGATTGCAAGAAGTCAATCTATGTATAATTCAAGCATGTACTAGGATAAGATACTCTCTTGATTAGACCTATGAACAATTGGATCAAGCCATATATTAGGATTTTATCTGAAAATCATGAAATTTGGTAAATTTCTTTCAAAAGTAATATATATATATATATATATATATGTTACAATTCATATGTTGATTAGGATATTTAAACAAAATATGTATTAGATAAATGAAATTACAACACTTCTTATGTATCATAGTAGTAAATGTACATTTAAAAATCATATTTGCTTGAAAAAGTTAAATGTAGTAGAATTCATATGTTTATGAACAATTCATTTTAACTCTATATAAATCAGTCAGAGTTTTCAGTTTAGCATTTAAACTATTGATATACGTAAACTTTTTGAGATAAGCACATATTCTGTAAGATAGTGATATGAATGCTTACAAAAAAATAATTTAATATTAAATCCATTTTTTTGCACATATTAAAAATACAGATTCAAATCTAAATTTATTTCTTAAATTTTCAATATAAAAACTCATAAATATAAACGTTTTTTAAAAATATGAAGGAAACGTTTTTTACTATGAAATTTCCTGTTAAAAAATCAGAATATATTCAAATATACAATATAAATGAAAACTGAGGAAAATTTTTAAAAATTGCTAAAAATATATTATAAAATTCATAAAGATATAATTTTTTTAAAAAAAATAAAATTCATAATTTTCTTCATTTTGATTTTTTATATAATTTTTTTTTGATATTCGATAACATATAATTTTTTTGATATAACAGTTATATTAAGAAATTCTTACAAAAAATTTTAAAAATTTTATTTCAATAACAACAAGATAAGTTTGTTGTGATTATGATTAATTTGATGCATAAATTCAAGTTTCAATGATCTGAATTTATAAGGATAAAAAAAATCATGAAAATTAAAAATTATATAAAAAATAAAATACATGAAATAATTTATTTTTTCAAATGGAAGAAAATTATCATATTTCATAATTACTGTATTTTTTTGAGAAAACTTAAAAATTAAATGGTAAATTTTACATTTAAACACAATTATATTCATCTATATTTTATTCAAAACCAGATCTTTTAATGATATCAATTATGAAAGCGTGAAACTAATTAATATAAATTTTCAAAATATTTTAAAATATTTGTGTATTAACTTATAAAAAATTATCAAATTGATTAAAATCATGAACTATATTATCAAACAAATAATAATTTCAGCAGATTATGTTTTCCAAAATCATAGATATGAAACAATTGAAAACCAAACATATATTTTTTAATTCTTTGAAAAACTTTGAAAATAACTATTTAAGAAATCATGAATATCAGACAGCATTGAAACTTACATCCATCTATGCTTTGCATATTTTGTCTATTACAGAATCTATTTCTTTTAAAAATAAAATAAAATTTGTGATTCTTATTTGTATGTTTTGTATCAATTCAATGATAAATTTTTTTCTGAACTTTTTCAACATAATATGAAAAAAAAGTATTAATTTTATTTCAACTACATTAAAATTAATTAATTCAAATTTTAGTTTGAACATGAAAATTTCTAAATCAAAATAAATTTTTATAAGAATAAAAAATAAAAAATAAATTATGAATATAACATTTATTCATTTATCATTATAGAAGATCAAAGTGTTGATCTGTTTGCAAATTTAATATTGATCACTATATATATTGTATGCATTATGAGCAAGCATGGTTGTATTAGACGATTGTACTGTATACAACGGCACTTGAATTATCTAAAGTGTGGCGCATTTTGACGCCTATTTTAATCTTTAGGTACAATCAATGGGGAGAAGGGTGGATGAGACAACCAATGAGAAACAATCAGCAAGTGTAAACGTATCAAGACAATAGCGATCAAAATGGAGTCAAAAGTTGAGAGTGCAAGTGATTTTTTCACTCGATAAACTGCTCATTGTTTACATCAAAAAACGGAGTCAAAAGTTGAAAGTGCAAATGATTTTTTCACTAGATTAACTGCTCGTTGTTTACATCGGAACGGTGATCACAACACGAGATGTTGGATCGACTAAGTTCATTAGATCTTTGATCAAATATTTGATTGACTATTCGATCAATCGATGCGGTGAGACATTTCCCTGACAAAAATTGTCGCATAGTGGAAGACATAGTGAAGATGACTTTTGGCACTATCTCCGAATTTGAAATGCTTCTTCGATATCGTGATTGTTTTTTAATCATGAGTAGATGCCACTAGATGCGGCTTGACTCTGACCATTGATGCTAAATCAGCTTAAGTTGCTTTGAAAAACTATACATAAGAGTTTAACATCTATGAGATCAATTTTTAGTTAGGTAAACCTAAGACGGATGCAGTCTCAAGATCTCCAGCATGCAATCCCAATGCATACCCTCTTGTTTATGATGATTGTTGGTACAATTGAACTTTCAAGAATAGATAAGCAAAAATATCTTTCAAAAAAAATCAGCTTCGCATAACTAACCTGAAATGTTGTTAATACTTTATAGGTTATACATGTCTTGGGGTTTGACTTCCATGCATTTGTTCATTGCCGAGATAAATGCAAGAGAAGGTGAAGTGAGTTAATAATTTATCTTTCACGTCTGAACTAGACTGTATGAAATTATTTCTATACTCTCGTACCATGCCAACTATGTGATTGCCAGGTTGTTTGTTCGCTTACGTCCAAGAAAGTCATATATATGTTAAGCGCAATATCTTGAAGCGTATAAAGTCAATGGATATCCATGATAAATGGAAGGTGTTCATTGATGCACCACAAACATGATATATTTGTCATTTTGTTTTAGTAACTACTTGTTTCTTTGTCAGTTCAACAATTGTGTGTATTAAACAATGTATATATTATGTTATTGTTGAATTTTTGCAGAATATAATGGTTGGTGACTGTTGTTGCTTGTTCGGTAATGGTTGTGAATGAATCCATGTCCGAACATTTTACTCTTTCAAACCTTTGCCTCTTCTATGATGACAAAAATGGCCATCAACGTATATAAAAGAACATGATGATAAATTCAGGTTGAAAATTGTTCACGTGAATCCAAAATAGTCACAAGTATCTAGTCTTCAATGTCGCTTTTGTGTTAATTTTGAGGAAAAAATTGATTCAAAACAAAATGTTGCTTCTATTGTTCAAGCATGGACTCCCCGTTTTGTTATGATAATAATACCCATCATCTTTATTCCCAACATCTTAGTCAATGGACGATATATCAAAGCTTAGAATAATCTTCAACTCGTAATTCATTTTTTGAGTATGTTTGAGTTGTGTTTAAAAGTTTGATCAAGACCCATTTAACTTCATTTTCCAAAAATGAAGATGAAGAAAAAATAGTATATGAAATCAAACGATATATTGTGTATACTATCGTTAGAAATATGATGTATAATTTAGAGTAGCAAGAGGAAATAAGTGATGGAGAAAATGACATAGATGAATATCATATATTTGGTAGTATAATTGAAATTAATACTCAACTAGTTCGTCGTCGTCAAACAACAACAAAATCAAGAGTCATCGCATTATCATTGTTTCATCATGTTGAATATATGAAAGCCATTGCAAAAATATTCTTATTCAATCACAATCCCCAAGAAAAAATAAACTTTGTTTTGCTTGGTTATATGCGTTACGTTATATGCGTTATATTACTTAGTATGGCGGTCGAATCTATCAATTGCACGTATGATATATTATGTATTCCTGATTTACGTGTGTGTTTTCCTCATGAAATTAGTAATTTTGTTCAGGTTATCTAACCTACCAATCTGGAGAAAATTGCCAACCTCCTTCGACGTTCTTGGACAATTTCGTTAACACTCGACTTGACAACACATCAGAGCAACTCATTTCTTGACATACATTTTTGGATCTTCATTTGTAACTATTAGTCTATTGTAAATTTACATCGTTGTGCACTTTTGATCTTTGATCGTCATACACGTAATGTCATGTTCACTATTATGAGTAAATTCTTGACAAATCTATGTTTAAATTAGACAACTCAACTTCTTGTTTTAACAACTAATGAAGTCCGCAATATGACATTTCAGATTATTGGTGTTGTTACTCGTCTTTCCGACGTGATGCACAAGGATTGTTCATTGATTCGAATTTGATGCGGAGCGTATTAGCTAGATCTTGTTATCGAAGAAATAATGAACAAAGACATCAAAGAACAATTCTTTTCAATGATGACCGAATATATAACTCATCTAACACGGTAGCAAAATTTGATCTCAAAAATGTGAACTACATGACCTCGTGTTGTTCATCGTTGGTTTTTAACGGAGAAGATCATCACTTGGATTTAAAATCCATCAGACATAGTTGCTTGTTCATATTGAGTCAAAACAATCAACTTCCGCTCGAGCTTGACTTTGGTCGATTGCACTTCTTTCTATGCATCATTTCACCACTTGAGATCCTGTTGTTTTTTGTGCTATTCAAGAATTAACTACTATTGTACTTCAACAACAAAATGCACTGGATAATCTTGTCGCAACTTTTTCATTGCCGACGTTTGAATGATTGGACCGCTCATTGCACATTCAATTGCGAATATCAACATATCAATTCACTTCATTGTTGATCATTATGCGATTGTTCTCTCTAGTGTTCAAGAATTTCTCATTGGTTTGGCTTCTTGGGTTAAAACTTTATTTAATAAAACCGATGAGAATGGTCTACATGATCTTCAACATGTCATGGCTCGAGACGTTAGTGTGGATTTGAGTTCAGACAGTTTGAGTCGAAGAACTATCAGTTTGAGTCGAAGAACTATCAGTTCTTCGAGTTGAGCCTTACGCGTCGGGGTTTTTCCCCTTAGCTTCGACTTTTAGTCTACCTACGAGTAGTGAGTTGGGCTCGACTCCTTATGTACAGTTTGTGTTTCGACATTTTTTACTCAAAGAACTGCCTGTAGTGTGTTCAGATTTTGGCTTCTGTTTTTCTTGGTTTTCGGTTCGTGATTCTTTCGGTGTGTTCAGGATTTTGTTTGCGATTTTTTCGGTTCTCTTTTCGTGGTTCTACTCGTGCATTAGTCGGGATGAGGGGAGAGTCATTTCAAAGTGGACAGGTGACGTAGGTTGAAGAGTAGATTGTGCAAAAGCTTCTTGAGTGTTCTCGAGAGTTTGTTGGGAAATAGATTTATCCTACAGGTCCGAGTCTTGTTCTCAAGACTTCCACAACATGGCTCGTGCTCTCATGGGTAAAAGAAACGATTATTGGAGTCATGGTACTTGATGGGGAGTAGAGAAGTAGGAGCACATCGAAGACAAGGAGAACTCTGAACTCTGAATTACAGGCTTGGCATTTTCAAAGGCTTTGAATGTTTTAGTTTCTTTCGGTGCAGCCGCACACTTGTGTGTTTCGGATATGGATGGTGGAGAAAAGCGAGGCGTATACCCCAACTTGTGGGTGACACAAGATTACAGTTCCATACTGATCAGATCAGGCTACTTGTAGTATCTGAGAATCGCAACATCCGACGCTTTGAAGTTGAAAAGCATTCGTTAGTGGATACCTCGAGATTCTTTCACAGCTTCCATTTGAAGTCAACTTATTCCTGTGATAGTCAGTTGGTATATGCGGGATTTTAAATGGATTTTCTAGAGAGTACGTCCACGTTGTCGTGAGCTGCATTAGTACACACACCACCTGATTTTAGCGGAGTCAATGCTTATACTCGGGTGATTGCAACACATCCTTCTAGTACATGATTGGAAGCCAAGTGGAAAGCTGGATCGGAGTAGAATTATGACTGATGGTGTATGATATGTGCAATGGAATGCGACTGCTAACAGCGGCTGTGACTGAGTTCGTGAACGGCCTCTCACCGGAACAGGTCGGATTCACAAAAGGAAAAACCGTGAATTCTGTTTCAGACTATCGATAAGCGTATCACACAAATCTATATTGGCACTTCACTCGGGTGTGTGAGATAATCATCGTGGTTATCCATAGACTCTGATCTTTACTCAAATTGAGTTGAGATGCTAAGTTGAGATGTTCGTGATTTCATGGACATTATGTCTACTTGAGTGACCACCAAGTTCATGTTTTGAGGGCGGTCCACAAACAACGGTTGATCCGTTCATTGAAATCTTTCTGGACAAGATAAGTAGACTTCTGTTAGAGGCCGAGCTGATCAACCATGGGTGACTTCAATGTGGACTTGGACTTAGCGGGTATTCAGTGCTGTATTATGGTGTGGGACAACAGTCATCGTCGTCGGACTAATCTTGGGAATCTTGTACGGTCTCGTTGGTAAAGTCAACTTCACCGTTCGAAGACTGAATTCCAACACTGTCGTTTTTACAACCGACTTCAGTTAGCTGACAGCAACCAACTAGATGGTGCTCTGACAACCTTCGAGGTCATATTTGGTTGCGCTATTCATTGAAGCTATTAATACAGTACTGTATTAATAGCTGTATTTACAGTACAGTATTTAACTACAATGCTTTATGGTTAGTTATAGTGGTAGAGAGTTTAATTAGCAATAGTAGCATCGTGGCTCTTTACAAACTGAAGTTGTAGGGAGGTTTGTGAAATAGTCAGACATAATTGTCTTTGATGAGCTGGCAAGTGGATGGATCGAACCGCCGGTCGAGCCCTCAGAGATCGGGAGTCAATGTGAGTTGACAAGAGAGACAAAAAGGAAGTAAGGAAGAAGAGAAAAATCTGGTGGTTTTATAATGCGTCTGTTTTTAGTAGGTTATTTTTTTAGGCCTTTGTGGGTAGTAGTGATAGAAGAAATCAATTTGCTACAGTGGGAGAGAAGTACAATTGTCATCGATATTATCATCCTTTGTATACGGAAGTTAGTAAGTGTGCACATGTTTGATCACTAAGAAGAAGGAAGAAGGAAGAAGAAGAAAAGAAGAAAAGAAAAAAAGAAAAAAGAAAAAATCGAAGAGAAAAGAGAGAAAAAAAAAGAGAAAGTATTTTTCTGGAGAGATTGAGAATTGGCACTCGGTCTCATTTATTATGATTTTTCAGTTGTGAAAATAATGGTTTTATCATTATTACTTTTGTCTATGTGGAACAGTTAGGGTAGATAGGTTTTTCCTATTTGTTATATTCCTTGCCCCTGGTTGAAGCGTGAAGTGGAGGTATGAGGTGAAGTACGGGACAGCTCTGTGTGGATATCATCTTTGCGACGGGATGAACGGGATGGCGTTGCAGGCGCTGGAGACGGAAGGTGGTAGGGGGCGATGGAGTTCGACTCGGGGTCGCGATGCGAGGCGATGTCATGTGTGTTCTGCTGTTATGTGCTGTGTTTCATTTCGGCTGGAGAGTCGTTGCTAGCTGTTTGCTTGTGTTTGGATACTCTCCCGTCTGGCTTCTTGATGCGCGCCCATGTCTGGGTTGACGTTGATTTCCGGAGTAGTTTTACTCCAGTGTGCTGTCGATAGTGCGGCTGGATTTGATCACCGGCGCCTATCTTTGTTTCTCTCATGGTGAGATTGTAGTGATGACCAGTGGACCATGAGAGTCTCCTTGCGGTGATGACAGGTTAGATTGCCCATACCCATAGTCAGTAGGGCTAGAGCAGGTTAGTGCAGGGACGAGGGCAGGTGGAGTTGTGGCAGAGGTGCCGGTTGGTGAGTCAGTCATCACGGAGGAGTTTGGTAGTTCCGTTGAGGACCGTGGAGGATTTACGCGGAGTGGGTTGAGGTATCGGCTACCTCATCCTAGCGCATCAGTGGTTGTAGAGGCGCGAGGTGTGGCAGATAGCGGATCTTTGGTGGTGATATCATCTAGGATCCCACACTCGTGGACTGGGAACATGGACGGTATGTACGGAGCCATGAAGGGACCACGGCGGTACTCTGGGGCAGTGGGCACCATTGAGTTGGATGATTTCATCCAGGAGTTTGACACGTGATGCGATATGCAGTTCTTGCGTAACCCCACGTTGTTTACACCCTTCTTTGCATGGAAGGGGTTGTTTCAGCATCTAGAGGGGCCTCCCATGGATGACTACCATGAGTTTGGGAGAGAGTATGCTGTGGAGATTGACGCATGGAGGCGTCATTGGTCTCCAAACTATATGTCGATCACCCAGGGTGATGTTGGTACCAGTGTAGGTGCGAGTGGTAGCATCACCGATGGTACTAGTGGAGCAGGTACCACCGGCGGTGCTGTTGGCGTTGCCAGCACGAGTGGAGAGACTATTGGCGTACCTTTGTTCAGCCCCATTCCTGAGTTCTTCAAGAGGTTGAGGAAGAACTATCAGGGGGTGAGGACGGAGAAGTTGAGGAGTCTCTAGGAGTTGGAGCGGAAGACTGGTGAGAGTCTTCGGGAGGCATACACGCGTATGCGGCGGTTGATCTCAATTACTCACGGTGTAACTTAGGCACAGGCGGTCCAGTATTTGTACAGGATACTGGACAGAGAGCTACGGCGGAGGGTTCGGGATGCTACTCTCTTGAGCGATGCGTCACCGACATTGGCATATGTGTTTGCTCTTTCTGAGAAGATTGAGCTTAACATAGTGGAGGAGAGAGTGGTGACTTCTTCATTCGCTAGAGACGCAGCCACTACCTCTCGGGTCCCGCAGAGCACGGCACCGTCTAGACCCTTTGATGGTGGTAGTGGTGGGGATCGCAGAGTGCAAACAAGACACCAGACGGCCGCTAGAGACACAGGGGCACGTGCACCAGTGCCGTCGTTTGCTGGCCAGCAGCAGGGACCAGCATGTTGGACATGTGGAGGGGATCATCTGCGGAGAGATTGTCCCCAGGAGGCCGGAGGTCGGAGTGCACAGGCCAGACCCCAGTCAGCACAGGTGGTGTGTGACCACTATGGTCGAGCAGGTCATACTCGAGATCGATGTTTTGATCTTCATCTAGAGTTGACAGGTGGTGGTAGAGGTCGTGGTGGTGATGCTTCTCGAGGCCGAGGTGGCCGTGCTGGTAGAGGTGGTCGAGGTGCCGGTGTAGTTGGACGTCCTGTAGCGAGTGCTACTTCATCCACAGAGAGCGCGATGGCTGCTCAGATTGAGCAGTTGGAGCAGAGGCTTGCTGCTATGGCGAGTTCTGGGGCGAGCACTTCCACTTCTTACGAGGAAGAGGATTTCTCTTATCTAGCGAGTGCAGCACAGGTGGAGGCATTGGTTGTAATGACTAGAGGTGCAGCTCGAGCTCCAGAGCCACGCGGTGCGACAGGGGAGTTGGATCCTCAGAGGGGTGAGGGTGGGCGTCAGGCCAGACTTCCCCAGTCGTTTTTTGTTGTCAGAGGTGGGCAGTACTTCATCCATGAGACCTGTACCACCTAGTGACCTTAGTGGGAGGACTGAGACATCTACGTCACGTGGGGTGGACACGGACACACCATCTACTGCAGTGACGCGGATGGCTAGCTCATTGATGAGATTTCCACTATTTTCAGCTACAGAGGTGATAGATTCTGGGATCGACTTGGCTCGGGTTTTTTGTGCAGCAGCCACGTTGTGTGAACGTGAGAGTATCACTGCTACGAGTGCCGAGATAGGCGAGACTATTGATGAGGAGCTATCCTCTACGACTCCATCAGGCGATGAGTCGACATGGCAGGCGGCAGCGGCACGGATGGAGTCCTTGCCAGCCCGACCAGCCATTGATCGGGAGAGGATTGTCTCTGGTGTGTGTATGATGGACAACCGGAGCGGTGTATTTCGCTTAGTGAGTGCTACAGGGCAGGTGTATGTCCCAGCCAGAGTGTTGCTGGATTCTGGTGCACAGCCTTTGATGTTGGGCAAGATTGCCTGCATTAGTTTGGAAGTTCGGAGGTCCGAGTTGGAGCCTTGTCCGTTCCAGATTCAAACATCACTCGGTGGCACCAGCGACAGGTCGTACAGGATGACCAGAGAGCGCATATCAATGCAGTTGAGGCATGGTCATGCTCAGGATAGCTCGCAGTTTGGAGTTCGAGCGGTGGTGACATCAGCAGAGTCATATGATGTGCTTGTTGGTGGAGCGGTGTTATACCCGATGGGATTTCGGATGGATTATTGAACGGAGACGGCAGCTTATCGCCCTGGTTGGGAGTCCGGTGATGGACGTATGAGTGAGCTGCATGTGAGGTTCATTTCTCGAGATCTTGGATCTTCTCCTTCAGTTTTAGCCTCTATTGCGGGTTTCAGTGGAGTGCTCACATGCCTTGATGACTTGTTGGAGGGGAACAGATCAGCCGAGGATACTCCAGTCTATGAGGAGGTGGAGGAGATGGTGAGTCTTGCAGCGGCAGTGTCATCATCTTTGGATGTTCCACTTTGGGATTCTTGCCACGCATTACAGCAGGAGGCTGATAGGTTGGTGAAGAAGGCTTGGAGTGAGGCCTCTTTACCAGCAGAGGCAGAGCGAGTCTTAGGTGGTCGGCTAGTATGTGGTCTTAGCACCCTATCACCATTAGTTACTACACCTATCGTATGGGAGTATTCCCCGGAGGGTGTTTGTTTGCTGGCCCTTTTTGGAGGGATCAGCACGGGTTTGGCTGAAGTGTTGTAGTCAGGTATTCTTGTACGTAGATACTTGTACGTGGAGAAGGACAAGACTGCACGTCGGGTTTCTTCACGACATGTTACACAGTTGATGCAGCGTTTTCCTTTGTTGTTGCCGCGATCAGCTGTTCGAGGATACCAGAAGGCGTTGCCTTCAGCCATTTCATTGCTAAGGGGGCCAGACCTCGATCGAGTTGGACATATCGATTTGATGATTGCGGCATGGCCATGTCAGGGGCACACACGCGCTGGGCATGGAGCAGGGTTACATGACCCGAGATCTCAGATGTTTTGGGAGATGCTACGAGTGTTACGTCATCTCCAGGAGCAGCAGACACGTTCTCCCGCATACATTCTAGAGAACGTACCATTGTTGGGTGACACTCGGGCCCAGTTGATGGCGAGTGTCCATGAGGTCAGTGCATGGATTGGATCAGCAGTGTTGTTGGATGCTGCGAGGGTTGGTTCACGTGCTCATCGTGCACGTTTATGGTGGATCAACCTTGTACCACGAGAGATGTTGCGTCATGCGTATGATTCTGTGCATCATGATCCTACCCTCACCGTTGACAGGATCTTGGATGTATCTCGATACTCTCAGGTGGTGAGAGTGGCGGATAGGTCATCCATGGCATTGGTGAACCACGTAGGTCAGCCTCGGATGGCTTTGCCTACGTTGGTCAGTTATCCGGCATCACATGCATATCGTGATGGGGGACCTGGACTACTGTGGGACAGTACCCTACATCAGTTGGTGGAGCCCAACGCTGATGAGAGAGAGCGTGCGATGGGGTTTCTTACAGGTGTGACCGCGGATTCTTCAGTTTCAGAGTCATCGCGTCGTCATGTTTTGGGTCAGGCTATGGACCTGAACTGCTTGACGTGGATTATGAGCTTGGGTTTGGCCGAGCAACGCCGTTTGCGCGCAGATTTGGTAGTTGTTACACCACTTATTAGCTCATTGCCTACCGGGACGGTAGTGGCAATGGCTGGGGGCGACTTGCAAGATATTTGTCATCCTTGGAGTTCATGGGACGTGACGAGAGGACTTGCGAGAGTAGACGCCCATGCAGTTTGAGATGTTGGTCACGGGGAGGTTGCTACGAAGGAGGGTACGGAGAACCCTTCTTTGGAGGAGGTGTCATAGCAACCAGTGACAGTATCGCCTTCCTCTTGTGGGTCCATGGAGGAGGAGTGGGAGCCATCGATTGGTTCTCAGACCACCGGAGGAGAGAGGCGACGGTTGACACAATTCCTACGTGACTATATGAGTTGTTTGTGATAGTTGTGATACCTTTGTGTGTGGACACGCTCGTTCCTTGTGTATGTATGTGTGAGTTGTGAGTAGAGCATGTCAACAATGTATGATGTATGGCGATACTGAGTCGCACGACAAACACGATATCACTCTTGTTTTTTTTTCATTGTCCGCTATCAAATTGATAAAATTTGTGCTTATCAAGATCAAAATAACAATGCAATGATTGATTATGATTCTATTGCTCATGTGCTACCACATGAACTTTTCAAGTTATATATAGCAGATTTTATAAGAAAGAATCTACAACATGTTTTTGATTGAAACATTCCTATTCATAAGAGCAGATTGATTTTATAGATAATGAACGAAAAGTTGTAATCCAGTAGTTAAGTGCATTGTCAATTCACTTTCCAGCAGTTCAAGTTTCAAGTATGTTTGGTCTTCATTTGATGCTCAAGATCCAAATTTAATGGAATATTGTGGTGTAATTGCAATGTTTTTTCCTAAATTCAATGCGGAAGAGTATGACTTTTAAATTTTGTGTTGGAAAAAAGATGTGTTTCGCAAAAGATCATCAAACTTTGGATTAAAATGAGTCATGCAAGCATAATTATTTTTTTCATAGAACAATTTGAGCATCGATAAATGCTAAGTAAACAATTTGTATTGAAAATTGACTAAATTTTGTTTGGAGTGTACTAAATTAGCCTAAATTTAATATTTTTTAGGATATATAAATTAAATTAAACTAAATTGATTTTTTCAGTAGACAAAATTAACCTAACCTAATTTTTGTTAGTAAACTATTGTAAACTAAATTGAAATTTTGTAGAAGATTAAATTAACTTAAATTAATTTTATTGAGTAGAATAAATTAAACTAAATTGAGTTTTTGGAGGATATTAAATTGATCAAAATTTTTTTTTTGAGTAAACTAAATTAAGCATATTTAGATATATTAATCAAATGATTATTATAACTATTCTTGATTATGAGTGATAACTCCTATGTTGTTTAAATTGCGAAAAAACATTATTCTTTACATTTTCAAGGTTGTGTTATTATCAGATATAATAACATACATTGATATGTTAGTAATCGACTAAATACATTATATATGTGTTATTGATTTAGATTGTATTAGATTAATGTTGTAACAATTATGATGTATATCTGGAGCATATGATTATTCATGCTCATGATATAATCAAGTTTCAGAAGATATTCGAATTGAGTAATTTGTGCAAAGTTGATTTTTTTATTCATCTTTATGTGAACTTAATGAAATAAAATTTTTTAAAATATCAATCTTTCATCACATAGAGTTTATAAAGTAGACATCCTTTTATTATTGTTTACTATTTTAATTTTTGTATATGTAAAGAATAATCATATAAAATTTTCCGGAAGGGAAGGGCGCATCTTGTACCTAGGCTTGGCTACTCCGCAACTTAAGGCTTGTGGGGCCTCAATTCGAACCCCATGGTCCAAGGGACACGAGACTATACGATTCAGTGATCTATAGAATGCGGGAAGACTATTATAACTGATTATAATAGGAAATGTATATATGATATAAATAAAAGAAATTATAATCGCAAAAGTGATTATATGGATAACTGCATATATCTAGATATTTCATATTTAAATTTATGAAGATAATTTCTTGGACTCACAGTTGCATCTAGATAATTCTTATTCCACGAAATATATAAAGTTTGCATGATACTTTTCGTGTCACGTATTATTGCCATTGCTTTTATCCCGCTTTTTCTTGCTCGTATGTTATCATTTTCAAACTGAATTATCTCCTCTTCTTTACAAGCCAGATTATGGTGTTAGATTGATCTTTGGACCGGTGGTCGCTCTTTACAAAGTACTTCGAGATACAACATACCACTGAAGCTCATGCGTCCGCATCGTCCTTATAGAACATTACATTTTAGACTGTCCGCATCGTCCTTATAGAACATTACATTTTAGACTATCCCCTTTTACGCTAAATGATGTTCTTTGCTCAAAGAAGTTTACCCAACGTGGTCCATTGGATCATTTGGTCGATAACATAGAGCAGCAACAATCATATGAAGACAGTAAGTTCACCATTCCTGTCAGCAGTGATACATGCCCATGCAGATGTTGAAGCATTTTGAGAACTACGACTACAGGGAATATGTGATCACAAAGGGCGCTTCTCTTTCCATAAGATTGCAATGTAGTAGTGGTGTAGTTCTCAACACGTTTTGCGAGGAGACTACTTAAAAATAAGATTAAAATCAACTTAAAATCACGGTATAAAATGGTGTGCTTGGCAATATAAAAACTGTTGCTAGAAAACTACCTACATGGAAGAAGATTCGATCAGTTGCCCAAGTTTCCTACCAGCATCATCTTCCCGATACAGCAATCATATGGAGACAGTAATGTCACCATCCCTGTCCGGAGTGATACATGCCCATGCAGATGGTGAAGCAATTTAAGAAGTATGACCACGGATTGTGTCATCACAAAGGGCACCGCTCTTCCCGTAAGATTGCAGCGAAGGTGATGTCGTATACAACGCATTTCGCGTACAGACTACCTTTAAATAAGATCAAAATGAATTGAATTGAATTTATAATCAGGATATCAAAACGTATGTTTAGCAAGAGGTAGAGCCGGTGCTAGTAAGGTACATACATGGAAGAGGTTTTCATCAGTTGCCCAAATTTCCTATCAGCATCATCTTCGAGACACAGCAACAGCAAGAACCAGAATGTGACTGATTCAGTATATTTGCATTATACTCGGGTGATTGCAACACATCCTTCTAGTACATGATTGGAAGCCAAGTGGAAAGCTGGATCGGAGTAGAATTATGACTGATGGTGTATGATATGTGCAATGGAATGCGACTGCTAACAGCGGCTGTGACTGAGTTCGTGAACGGCCTCTCACCGGAACAGGTCGGATTCACAAAAGGAAAAACCGTGAATTCTGTTTCAGACTATCGATAAGCGTATCACACAAATCTATATTGGCACTTCACTCGGGTGTGTGAGATAATCATCGTGGTTATCCATAGACTCTGATCTTTACTCAAATTGAGTTGAGATGCTAAGTTGAGATGTTCGTGATTTCATGGACATTATGTCTACTTGAGTGACCACCAAGTTCATGTTTTGAGGGCGGTCCACAAACAACGGTTGATCCGTTCATTGAAATCTTTCTGGACAAGATAAGTAGACTTCTGTTAGAGGCCGAGCTGATCAACCATGGGTGACTTCAATGTGGACTTGGACTTAGCGGGTATTCAGTGCTGTATTATGGTGTGGGACAACAGTCATCGTCGTCGGACTAATCTTGGGAATCTTGTACGGTCTCGTTGGTAAAGTCAACTTCACCGTTCGAAGACTGAATTCCAACACTGTCGTTTTTACAACCGACTTCAGTTAGCTGACAGCAACCAACTAGATGGTGCTCTGACAACCTTCGAGGTCATATTTGGTTGCGCTATTCATTGAAGCTATTAATACAGTACTGTATTAATAGCTGTATTTACAGTACAGTATTTAACTACAATGCTTTATGGTTAGTTATAGTGGTAGAGAGTTTAATTAGCAATAGTAGCATCGTGGCTCTTTACAAACTGAAGTTGTAGGGAGGTTTGTGAAATAGTCAGACATAATTGTCTTTGATGAGCTGGCAAGTGGATGGATCGAACCGCCGGTCGAGCCCTCAGAGATCGGGAGTCAATGTGAGTTGACAAGAGAGACAAAAAGGAAGTAAGGAAGAAGAGAAAAATCTGGTGGTTTTATAATGCGTCTGTTTTTAGTAGGTTATTTTTTTAGGCCTTTGTGGGTAGTAGTGATAGAAGAAATCAATTTGCTACAGTGGGAGAGAAGTACAATTGTCATCGATATTATCATCCTTTGTATACGGAAGTTAGTAAGTGTGCACATGTTTGATCACTAAGAAGAAGGAAGAAGGAAGAAGAAGAAAAGAAGAAAAGAAAAAAAGAAAAAAGAAAAAATCGAAGAGAAAAGAGAGAAAAAAAAGAGAAAGTATTTTTCTGGAGAGATTGAGAATTGGCACTCGGTCTCATTTATTATGATTTTTCAGTTGTGAAAATAATGGTTTTATCATTATTACTTTTGTCTATGTGGAACAGTTAGGGTAGATAGGTTTTTCCTATTTGTTATATTCCTTGCCCCTGGTTGAAGCGTGAAGTGGAGGTATGAGGTGAAGTACGGGACAGCTCTGTGTGGATATCATCTTTGCGACGGGATGAACGGGATGGCGTTGCAGGCGCTGGAGACGGAAGGTGGTAGGGGGCGATGGAGTTCGACTCGGGGTCGCGATGCGAGGCGATGTCATGTGTGTTCTGCTGTTATGTGCTGTGTTTCATTTCGGCTGGAGAGTCGTTGCTAGCTGTTTGCTTGTGTTTGGATACTCTCCCGTCTGGCTTCTTGATGCGCGCCCATGTCTGGGTTGACGTTGATTTCCGGAGTAGTTTTACTCCAGTGTGCTGTCGATAGTGCGGCTGGATTTGATCACCGGCGCCTATCTTTGTTTCTCTCATGGTGAGATTGTAGTGATGACCAGTGGACCATGAGAGTCTCCTTGCGGTGATGACAGGTTAGATTGCCCATACCCATAGTCAGTAGGGCTAGAGCAGGTTAGTGCAGGGACGAGGGCAGGTGGAGTTGTGGCAGAGGTGCCGGTTGGTGAGTCAGTCATCACGGAGGAGTTTGGTAGTTCCGTTGAGGACCGTGGAGGATTTACGCGGAGTGGGTTGAGGTATCGGCTACCTCATCCTAGCGCATCAGTGGTTGTAGAGGCGCGAGGTGTGGCAGATAGCGGATCTTTGGTGGTGATATCATCTAGGATCCCACACTCGTGGACTGGGAACATGGACGGTATGTACGGAGCCATGAAGGGACCACGGCGGTACTCTGGGGCAGTGGGCACCATTGAGTTGGATGATTTCATCCAGGAGTTTGACACGTGATGCGATATGCAGTTCTTGCGTAACCCCACGTTGTTTACACCCTTCTTTGCATGGAAGGGGTTGTTTCAGCATCTAGAGGGGCCTCCCATGGATGACTACCATGAGTTTGGGAGAGAGTATGCTGTGGAGATTGACGCATGGAGGCGTCATTGGTCTCCAAACTATATGTCGATCACCCAGGGTGATGTTGGTACCAGTGTAGGTGCGAGTGGTAGCATCACCGATGGTACTAGTGGAGCAGGTACCACCGGCGGTGCTGTTGGCGTTGCCAGCACGAGTGGAGAGACTATTGGCGTACCTTTGTTCAGCCCCATTCCTGAGTTCTTCAAGAGGTTGAGGAAGAACTATCAGGGGGTGAGGACGGAGAAGTTGAGGAGTCTCTAGGAGTTGGAGCGGAAGACTGGTGAGAGTCTTCGGGAGGCATACACGCGTATGCGGCGGTTGATCTCAATTACTCACGGTGTAACTTAGGCACAGGCGGTCCAGTATTTGTACAGGATACTGGACAGAGAGCTACGGCGGAGGGTTCGGGATGCTACTCTCTTGAGCGATGCGTCACCGACATTGGCCTATGTGTTTGCTCTTTCTGAGAAGATTGAGCTTAACATAGTGGAGGAGAGAGTGGTGACTTCTTCATTCGCTAGAGACGCAGCCACTACCTCTCGGGTCCCGCAGAGCACGGCACCGTCTAGACCCTTTGATGGTGGTAGTGGTGGGGATCGCAGAGTGCAAACAAGACACCAGACGGCCGCTAGAGACACAGGGGCACGTGCACCAGTGCCGTCGTTTGCTGGCCAGCAGCAGGGACCAGCATGTTGGACATGTGGAGGGGATCATCTGCGGAGAGATTGTCCCCAGGAGGCCGGAGGTCGGAGTGCACAGGCCAGACCCCAGTCAGCACAGGTGGTGTGTGACCACTATGGTCGAGCAGGTCATACTCGAGATCGATGTTTTGATCTTCATCTAGAGTTGACAGGTGGTGGTAGAGGTCGTGGTGGTGATGCTTCTCGAGGCCGAGGTGGCCGTGCTGGTAGAGGTGGTCGAGGTGCCGGTGTAGTTGGACGTCCTGTAGCGAGTGCTACTTCATCCACAGAGAGCGCGATGGCTGCTCAGATTGAGCAGTTGGAGCAGAGGCTTGCTGCTATGGCGAGTTCTGGGGCGAGCACTTCCACTTCTTACGAGGAAGAGGATTTCCCTTATCTAGCGAGTGCAGCACAGGTGGAGGCATTGGTTGTAATGACTAGAGGTGCAGCTCGAGCTCCAGAGCCACGCGGTGCGACAGGGGAGTTGGATCCTCAGAGGGGTGAGGGTGGGCGTCAGGCCAGACTTCCCCAGTCGTTTTTTGTTGTCAGAGGTGGGCAGTACTTCATCCATGAGACCTGTACCACCTAGTGACCTTAGTGGGAGGACTGAGACATCTACGTCACGTGGGGTGGACACGGACACACCATCTACTGCAGTGACGCGGATGGCTAGCTCATTGATGAGATTTCCACTATTTTCAGCTACAGAGGTGATAGATTCTGGGATCGACTTGGCTCGGGTTTTTTGTGCAGCAGCCACGTTGTGTGAACGTGAGAGTATCACTGCTACGAGTGCCGAGATAGGCGAGACTATTGATGAGGAGCTATCCTCTACGACTCCATCAGGCGATGAGTCGACATGGCAGGCGGCAGCGGCACGGATGGAGTCCTTGCCAGCCCGACCAGCCATTGATCGGGAGAGGATTGTCTCTGGTGTGTGTATGATGGACAACCGGAGCGGTGTATTTCGCTTAGTGAGTGCTACAGGGCAGGTGTATGTCCCAGCCAGAGTGTTGCTGGATTCTGGTGCACAGCCTTTGATGTTGGGCAAGATTGCCTGCATTAGTTTGGAAGTTCGGAGGTCCGAGTTGGAGCCTTGTCCGTTCCAGATTCAAACATCACTCGGTGGCACCAGCGACAGGTCGTACAGGATGACCAGAGAGCGCATATCAATGCAGTTGAGGCATGGTCATGCTCAGGATAGCTCGCAGTTTGGAGTTCGAGCGGTGGTGACATCAGCAGAGTCATATGATGTGCTTGTTGGTGGAGCGGTGTTATACCCGATGGGATTTCGGATGGATTATTGAACGGAGACGGCAGCTTATCGCCCTGGTTGGGAGTCCGGTGATGGACGTATGAGTGAGCTGCATGTGAGGTTCATTTCTCGAGATCTTGGATCTTCTCCTTCAGTTTTAGCCTCTATTGCGGGTTTCAGTGGAGTGCTCACATGCCTTGATGACTTGTTGGAGGGGAACAGATCAGCCGAGGATACTCCAGTCTATGAGGAGGTGGAGGAGATGGTGAGTCTTGCAGCGGCAGTGTCATCATCTTTGGATGTTCCACTTTGGGATTCTTGCCACGCATTACAGCAGGAGGCTGATAGGTTGGTGAAGAAGGCTTGGAGTGAGGCCTCTTTACCAGCAGAGGCAGAGCGAGTCTTAGGTGGTCGGCTAGTATGTGGTCTTAGCACCCTATCACCATTAGTTACTACACCTATCGTATGGGAGTATTCCCCGGAGGGTGTTTGTTTGCTGGCCCTTTTTGGAGGGATCAGCACGGGTTTGGCTGAAGTGTTGTAGTCAGGTATTCTTGTACGTAGATACTTGTACGTGGAGAAGGACAAGACTGCACGTCGGGTTTCTTCACGACATGTTACACAGTTGATGCAGCGTTTTCCTTTGTTGTTGCCGCGATCAGCTGTTCGAGGATACCAGAAGGCGTTGCCTTCAGCCATTTCATTGCTAAGGGGGCCAGACCTCGATCGAGTTGGACATATCGATTTGATGATTGCGGCATGGCCATGTCAGGGGCACACACGCGCTGGGCATGGAGCAGGGTTACATGACCCGAGATCTCAGATGTTTTGGGAGATGCTACGAGTGTTACGTCATCTCCAGGAGCAGCAGACACGTTCTCCCGCATACATTCTAGAGAACGTACCATTGTTGGGTGACACTCGGGCCCAGTTGATGGCGAGTGTCCATGAGGTCAGTGCATGGATTGGATCAGCAGTGTTGTTGGATGCTGCGAGGGTTGGTTCACGTGCTCATCGTGCACGTTTATGGTGGATCAACCTTGTACCACGAGAGATGTTGCGTCATGCGTATGATTCTGTGCATCATGATCCTACCCTCACCGTTGACAGGATCTTGGATGTATCTCGATACTCTCAGGTGGTGAGAGTGGCGGATAGGTCATCCATGGCATTGGTGAACCACGTAGGTCAGCCTCGGATGGCTTTGCCTACGTTGGTCAGTTATCCGGCATCACATGCATATCGTGATGGGGGACCTGGACTACTGTGGGACAGTACCCTACATCAGTTGGTGGAGCCCAACGCTGATGAGAGAGAGCGTGCGATGGGGTTTCTTACAGGTGTGACCGCGGATTCTTCAGTTTCAGAGTCATCGCGTCGTCATGTTTTGGGTCAGGCTATGGACCTGAACTGCTTGACGTGGATTATGAGCTTGGGTTTGGCCGAGCAACGCCGTTTGCGCGCAGATTTGGTAGTTGTTACACCACTTATTAGCTCATTGCCTACCGGGACGGTAGTGGCAATGGCTGGGGGCGACTTGCAAGATATTTGTCATCCTTGGAGTTCATGGGACGTGACGAGAGGACTTGCGAGAGTAGACGCCCATGCAGTTTGAGATGTTGGTCACGGGGAGGTTGCTACGAAGGAGGGTACGGAGAACCCTTCTTTGGAGGAGGTGTCATAGCAACCAGTGACAGTATCGCCTTCCTCTTGTGGGTCCATGGAGGAGGAGTGGGAGCCATCGATTGGTTCTCAGACCACCGGAGGAGAGAGGCGACGGTTGACACAATTCCTACGTGACTATATGAGTTGTTTGTGATAGTTGTGATACCTTTGTGTGTGGACACGCTCGTTCCTTGTGTATGTATGTGTGAGTTGTGAGTAGAGCATGTCAACAATGTATGATGTATGGCGATACTGAGTCGCACGACAAACACGATATCACTCTTGTTTTTTTTTCATTGTCCGCTATCAAATTGATAAAATTTGTGCTTATCAAGATCAAAATAACAATGCAATGATTGATTATGATTCTATTGCTCATGTGCTACCACATGAACTTTTCAAGTTATATATAGCAGATTTTATAAGAAAGAATCTACAACATGTTTTTGATTGAAACATTCCTATTCATAAGAGCAGATTGATTTTATAGATAATGAACGAAAAGTTGTAATCCAGTAGTTAAGTGCATTGTCAATTCACTTTCCAGCAGTTCAAGTTTCAAGTATGTTTGGTCTTCATTTGATGCTCAAGATCCAAATTTAATGGAATATTGTGGTGTAATTGCAATGTTTTTTCCTAAATTCAATGCGGAAGAGTATGACTTTTAAATTTTGTGTTGGAAAAAAGATGTGTTTCGCAAAAGATCATCAAACTTTGGATTAAAATGAGTCATGCAAGCATAATTATTTTTTTCATAGAACAATTTGAGCATCGATAAATGCTAAGTAAACAATTTGTATTGAAAATTGACTAAATTTTGTTTGGAGTGTACTAAATTAGCCTAAATTTAATATTTTTTAGGATATATAAATTAAATTAAACTAAATTGATTTTTTCAGTAGACAAAATTAACCTAACCTAATTTTTGTTAGTAAACTATTGTAAACTAAATTGAAATTTTGTAGAAGATTAAATTAACTTAAATTAATTTTATTGAGTAGAATAAATTAAACTAAATTGAGTTTTTGGAGGATATTAAATTGATCAAAATTTTTTTTTTGAGTAAACTAAATTAAGCATATTTAGATATATTAATCAAATGATTATTATAACTATTCTTGATTATGAGTGATAACTCCTATGTTGTTTAAATTGCGAAAAAACATTATTCTTTACATTTTCAAGGTTGTGTTATTATCAGATATAATAACATACATTGATATGTTAGTAATCGACTAAATACATTATATATGTGTTATTGATTTAGATTGTATTAGATTAATGTTGTAACAATTATGATGTATATCTGGAGCATATGATTATTCATGCTCATGATATAATCAAGTTTCAGAAGATATTCGAATTGAGTAATTTGTGCAAAGTTGATTTTTTTATTCATCTTTATGTGAACTTAATGAAATAAAATTTTTTAAAATATCAATCTTTCATCACATAGAGTTTATAAAGTAGACATCCTTTTATTATTGTTTACTATTTTAATTTTTGTATATGTAAAGAATAATCATATAAAATTTTCCGGAAGGGAAGGGCGCATCTTGTACCTAGGCTTGGCTACTCCGCAACTTAAGGCTTGTGGGGCCTCAATTCGAACCCCATGGTCCAAGGGACACGAGACTATACGATTCAGTGATCTATAGAATGCGGGAAGACTATTATAACTGATTATAATAGGAAATGTATATATGATATAAATAAAAGAAATTATAATCGCAAAAGTGATTATATGGATAACTGCATATATCTAGATATTTCATATTTAAATTTATGAAGATAATTTCTTGGACTCACAGTTGCATCTAGATAATTCTTATTCCACGAAATATATAAAGTTTGCATGATACTTTTCGTGTCACGTATTATTGCCATTGCTTTTATCCCGCTTTTTCTTGCTCGTATGTTATCATTTTCAAACTGAATTATCTCCTCTTCTTTACAAGCCAGATTATGGTGTTAGATTGATCTTTGGACCGGTGGTCGCTCTTTACAAAGTACTTCGAGATACAACATACCACTGAAGCTCATGCGTCCGCATCGTCCTTATAGAACATTACATTTTAGACTGTCCGCATCGTCCTTATAGAACATTACATTTTAGACTATCCCCTTTTACGCTAAATGATGTTCTTTGCTCAAAGAAGTTTACCCAACGTGGTCCATTGGATCATTTGGTCGATAACATAGAGCAGCAACAATCATATGAAGACAGTAAGTTCACCATTCCTGTCAGCAGTGATACATGCCCATGCAGATGTTGAAGCATTTTGAGAACTACGACTACAGGGAATATGTGATCACAAAGGGCGCTTCTCTTTCCATAAGATTGCAATGTAGTAGTGGTGTAGTTCTCAACACGTTTTGCGAGGAGACTACTTAAAAATAAGATTAAAATCAACTTAAAATCACGGTATAAAATGGTGTGCTTGGCAATATAAAAACTGTTGCTAGAAAACTACCTACATGGAAGAAGATTCGATCAGTTGCCCAAGTTTCCTACCAGCATCATCTTCCCGATACAGCAATCATATGGAGACAGTAATGTCACCATCCCTGTCCGGAGTGATACATGCCCATGCAGATGGTGAAGCAATTTAAGAAGTATGACCACGGATTGTGTCATCACAAAGGGCACCGCTCTTCCCGTAAGATTGCAGCGAAGGTGATGTCGTATACAACGCATTTCGCGTACAGACTACCTTTAAATAAGATCAAAATGAATTGAATTGAATTTATAATCAGGATATCAAAACGTATGTTTAGCAAGAGGTAGAGCCGGTGCTAGTAAGGTACATACATGGAAGAGGTTTTCATCAGTTGCCCAAATTTCCTATCAGCATCATCTTCGAGACACAGCAACAGCAAGAACCAGAATGTGACTGATTCAGTGCATTTGCTCAATTACGACCTGATTTCGAAAAGGGTAATCACCGCGACGTGCATAAGATGCACAATGTCACGTGTATTTGCGATTAAAAACTGCCTAACCACAGAACAGTCTAGACAATCCACACAAAGCTAACCACGGATCCAATGGCCAGTCCTGTAATAAGAGCGATAGTCATAACCATCCCTGCCGTCTCTGCTGCAGCGTATGGGACTGCTTTAGGGGCGACGATGAGAAGACAAGACGAGAAGTAACCATTTGTCAGTCCGAACAGAGAGGTCAGCGTGAACACGGGTATCTCCGTGCGGAAGGACTTGGGTCCATGCAGGCACACATAATACAATGGGAAGAAGATCAACCTCCCGAATGTTCCGCCGACGATGGACGTGTTCGAGTCCAGAATGTACACAGCCGTGGCACTTTTGCCCACGAGGTCGAATACATTAAACGCACCAATGAGCAAAATTGGGTACCAATCTCCCAAGGCGAGTGAGTGCACATCTTCGGCTAAAAATCCCGGGAAGATGGAGAGCGTTACGACGTACATGAGCACCATCGCAGTAACAAGCCAGCGAATGTGTGAGAGCACAAACAAGGCGGTGTCGTTGTTCAGGCCGAAGGTTACTGCTGAAGATGGTTTGGGCAGCAGTGCCCTAGCTTCCTCGGGAGCCAAGTCGGACTTCGAGTGCACTTCGAACGCAAAGGTCTGGTCTGCCATTGCCGCAATTTTCACGTTCCGGTAGTAAATCAAGATGGGCAATTTGTGGGCTAAGTTGTAGGCTACTATGCAGAAGGCAAGGAAGCACCCGCTGACGACGAAGTAGAGATTGGCACTCATTCTCAGCCCATCTATTGTTGCTGGAAAGGCCGCCTTCGTCACGATCCGCAGTGCAGAAACCAGGACACCTGTGACATCACGAATGCACATTTGGTCTGCTTCAGAGCGAGTTGACCTCACGATGTGAACATAAACGAAGCCAGGAGATGAATGAGGATAACGCCCTCTTCATTCCTTCAGATGAAATAAACAAGAGCGTGCGGACTTTGATTGGTGAAAGCTGAATAAAATATGAAAGTGAGAATTGTTATGGGTTGTAATGATATCGAAAGTTCAGACAGAACACGCGTGAGGGCCAGTGACGAAATAAGGGAGAGCGGGAGAGAAACATTTACCAGTGTCTAATTTCTGATACAATTCGACATCATTTTCTTAACGGACAGATAATGACTGACGCAAACGAAACTGTCAGCACTGATGTGTTCAAAACGGGAAACAATTATCGAAAATGTTGACTGGTTAAAAAGGAATCAAACCGCACAGTGGTCAAAATTGAGCTACAAACGCCTTGTCCTAGAGTGCACTAAGTCGCAACCAGGAACTCAGAACATGATGAGACGATGAATAATATACAACAGCCCTTTGGTGGCTCACAATCCTTTCTGAAGTAAAGGAAGTGAACTCTTGGGAAGATTTGGGGAGAAGGCATTCGGTCAGGAGAACAAAGGGAAAAGGGAATCACAAAGATTGAAAAAATGAAGACTGCAGAGGCTTGACGTTAGAGAACCATGCTTTGAAACACGGGGCAAGAGATGCACGCATATGAACAGCTTGGAATCAATCAAAAGGGCGTTAGAGAGAATCGAAATAAACGGGCAGAGGACACAAAGTTTACTGCAAGCTGCCGTTCCGGCAACAAAAGCTTGCATGTACCGCTCTGGCAGTTCACCCGCTGCTCCTATGACGCTTCCTTGTACTAAAGCATCAGCCACTCCTGTCAATGCAAGCGACGCTACTGTCGCGTAATGTGTGAACGTGCTACCAGCGTCCTTGATGAAAAGGGTATCCATTAAAGGTACAAGTACCACCGCAAGCAAGTAAAGAGCAAGGCCGCCATTCACCCGAAACGAGGTTGTGTAATGTTGGCCGTTCAGAGTTAGATACAGCAGCACGATGAGGCAGGGAAACATGTAAACGACGGCAAACACCCTGTCGATGTGAGTTCCAGGATAGAGGTAATCGAAATAGTCCACGGCTGAAATGTACGCGTTCCATGGCAATAATACGGCTGCTCCCAGGGAGAAAAACACGAGGTAAGCCAAATTTCCGACATCGGCTGGAGGAGTCTCGCCGTTCAGAGGAACGCTTTCCAAACTTTGCGAGGCTTTAGTCACCCAACCCATCTTCGCTACCTCTCGATTCAAAATTCCCTACGCCCTATGGGCTTCTTAGTACTTGTCGGCCAAGATCCCGCTAGATCAACACCT
This sequence comes from Marchantia polymorpha subsp. ruderalis, assembly GCA_037833965.1. Lineage (NCBI taxonomy): Eukaryota > Viridiplantae > Streptophyta > Marchantiopsida > Marchantiales > Marchantiaceae > Marchantia > Marchantia polymorpha. The sequence goes on from AP031351.1 coordinate 1,949,464, forward strand.
TGTTCCTGTGGCACTGAGTATCATCGATCTTTGCTCTTCGCCTTTGACAGCGCAATCGACATCAGAGCGTGAAAACCTCAACAACTGAGTGTCAAAACACTGCCCTCGAAATCCGCGGCGTGATGGTTTTCATCAGCGAGTCACGCAGAACATGTTAATCAGGCCGTCATTCTCACGGGGATAACAATGATGTCAAGCCGGCTTGGGGAAACGATTCGGAGGAAGGCTGCTCAGAGGAGGGCTTTGTCGTCAGAAAAGGCAAACGAATGTCTTTGTTAAAACCCCAGGAAACACTCAGCGGACCTTCCAGCTGTTCCGAAGAGCCGTCAATAATTCTCTGCACTCCAAGAAAACAGTGAACAATTGCCGCAAACTGACATTCCGACGTTGGCTCTTGGAGTGACAGTCTACGGACTTCATGTGCTCGACAATAGAGACGCAACTGCTCCTAGGACCGACCCTGCCCGATCTTCCCAGCCAATGGTGTGCAACCGCATCGCCGTAAAGAACAATTAAGCGACTGAAGAAAGTGGGCCAATCGGTACGAGCAGATCGCAATGTTTTGTCCTAAGCTAATAAGTACAGTACTGAACACCCACTTGCTCGAGTTCCATCATCCGAATCTAGTCCCTAATTAAGAACCCCTGCATAGATAGATAGCCCATCTCCACTGGCCAGCGTTCCTCGAGGACTAGAGTCATGTCCTCCAATTTCCCTGCTTGCTTCCAAAAGTCCCCTCTGGACCACACTCTCCTTTCACCACGATTCTCCGCCTCGCTACAACAAGTGCCACGCCAATTTCACCGAATCCACCGCCAGTCAGGTCCTCTAATTTCCCTCTTTCTTCCGAAAGCCCCCTCCTTTCACCGCCATCCTGCACCCCACCCCGCCACAAGCAATGCTACACCAATTTCACCGAGTCCACCACCACCGCGTCGTGAATTCGGGATCGCCTGCATCATTTCCCTGCCTCCAAATTTCCATTAAGAGCGCAGTGGCAGGACACACGATTCATTGTGTGGTCGGTGGCCTCTAGATTCCCACTGGGTCCCCAGATCCGGGAGGGGCAGGAGAGCAGCAGAATCTTGTCGGCTGACCTGCGGCCACGCTCCCACGCGAGGGCTCGAGCTCGTCGTCTTACGGGGAAGACGTTGAGCACGAAGCAAACCCAAATGCCAATCGTTAAATCGTTCGGAGAGAGTTAAATCCCCCAACGGGTGGACTAAAGAATCCCCACGACGATGAACAAACTTTACAAAATAATACAATCGCAATGGTAGATAATCTTTCACCCACCTCGACATATCACAATTATTTTGCGAATTACCTACATGATATCTAAAATACAATGGAACAGTGCAACTTACACAAGTTGGTGTGGTAAATCTCACATGCTCTTTCATGAACATATAAATCTATCTTGGCATGATTCAACAATGGAAAGATATGATAATAACTTTGCTTATATAGATCTTGGCTATTACTATGCTCATTGTATATAAATAATTTGGATATTTTAATATTCTAATAATGTGTCATGTCTATGATTTATAATCATCATCTTTGAACAATAACTTGGAAACGCTTTAAAAAAGAAAAAATCCACACATATTATAAACCATTGAAATTTATATCGACACTCATAATCTACTTGCATGTTAACTATACCCATCCAGAACGTAATTGCAAACACCACATCACATGCATATAGATATCTAATGACATGAATAGCTAAACTATATAATTCAAATAAAATCATGTGAATATTTGTCAAGAAAGTACTCTGATAGTCAATTGAGTTTTTTTTTTAATGTTTCATCATGTGACAATCACATATGTCAACTATCAGAACATTCGCTACCAATTTTTTCAATTCATCGCCTAATTTTTATGTTACATGAACATGCTCTTTCTTTTTAAACAATGTGTCTTCTAGACGACCTAATTATTCTTATGGTCTCTGGTATATTATTGAGTTGAAACTTGACTTGGAAGTAAGTCACCGAAGTAATATTTGTCTGCATTAAAACATGATCAAATTTGAGGTAGACTGTCATTTCTTTCATTGGTAGCAAGCCAACTCGGTTGAACGTCAAGGAGATTGAAGAGTTCATAAGGGATTCGTCTATCATATTTGCTAACATTCCTTGTAAGTTTGGTATGTTCTTATAAATCATCAATTAGCAAGTAGGAGAAGAGATGGATGTATTTGTTTGTCCTCGATCTCCTTGAGCTTCAGAGCAAAACATCATATTTCATGGTTTGTAAATCCCAAGCTGTGTATGTTACTTTGAATCTTTTGACCAATTTATTCGCTACAATGATGAAAATCCACATATAATCAGAAAGATTGGATTTTAACACAATATAAGTTCTCTTGAAATATAAATAAAGCACTATTTATCTGGTTTCCAACAAGACTGTTAAATTTAGTCCTTGAACTGTTGTCATCAGAATGGTTGGAAAGCACTAAGGTATACAAGGTGTTGGTTACCATACAATATATCTCTCCTTGTCTTGAGTTTTTACAAACTGATATAAGGTGTTGGCCTTATGTGTATGATTCTTAGCTTGAAAATCTGGTACATTGATGCTTAGATAAAAGAGTGACAAAAATATTTTAGTGACCACAAGCCAGTTAATTAGTTTTCCCAATCATGCTCAGGTGCCACGTGTATTTCATTTTCTCTCCCAATTGCATATTATAACACAAACACCTTCGCCACAAACAAACTACTGCCGAAATAAACCTTTCCGTAATATCGCCCTAGCTAAAACCCGTGTATCAAATCTCATGATATATGCATTTTCCAAGGAATGTTCAGAGCCGCTGGTATGTCTTAATGTTCCACACCATAATATTTCTAATTTAGCTATAAAATATGTGGCTATCAACTTACGAGTTTAGTCCAATTCTTCCCCATTATCTATTCAGCCCCGGATCAGGATGGTTCATCTATTTATCTTTTCCGTCCTCTTCTCTGCGTGTATGTCCTTGTGTTTCTTCCAGCTCTATTTCTGCGTATTTTTAAATTATTATGTTCTTTGTGTTTTGGCATTGGATTTATATTACAATGCCAAGGGTTAAATACACCATTCAGAAGGGTAAGGAGTGTGTACAGCATGAGAGTGTAAGGATGTTGGTGGTGACCTCGTAAAGAAAAATGAGTGGACCAAAAACCTTACTGTGTATTTGTTACAAAATGGGTACTGAATCAAAGGTTGACAGTTCATTGACAAGTTCATTCATATTGATTATTCATCTATATTTCTTTAAAAAAACAGATCGTTTAATGCTATCAATTATGAATGTTTACACTACTTAACACCTCTTCTCAAGATACTTCTTTGTTTTAATTAGATAAATTTTTTTATTAACTTGTTAAAAAATCCAAATTGATCAAAATCATGACTGAATAGTTAAAAAAAATAGTTTCAGCAGATTATCTTTTCCGAAATTAAAAAGTGGAATAAAAACTTGATAACTAACAATATATTGTGAATTTTTTTGAAAATAGTTCATTCATTCAACAAAATTCAAACGTGAAGTGGATATCTTCTCTTTGCACAATTCCCGTCGAGGCCTGCCAACTCGAGAACCCATGCCTAGCTGGCACCTTCGATCGCTCGAAGAGCAGCCTCAGCACAGACAGAGAGAGAAGGAGAGATGGAACCACAACAGCAAATGTGCTGATGTGATACGAGCGACTGTCAGGAGGATGGATTTTGACGCAGCATTGTGAATTCTTTCGTCTGCTTCTGCTCATTGGTGTCCGTCAAATCGATATTCGTCTTGAATTCTCTGAATTCGCTAGGGGTGATCTTCAGCCGAAAGGGAGGAATTCAGGGATTGTGTTTCGATGAACTGTGACAATTCATCTTCTCATTCAGCAACTTTGGTTCGCCGATTCTAGGGACATTGTTAGCATCGTACCATGTTTCTAGCAGTACGGGAAAGCGCATTCATGGTCAAAGAATCGCCAAAGCGGACGTTGTCTTTCATTTTTGTGGTCGTAATTCTCGGGTCATTGCGGTGTCTGCACACCTAGGGTTGTATATTATCCGCTCTTGGTTTAAATAGGCAGTTATTCGCAAACATGTCTCGGGAGGAAGCATCGGCAGATGTTGAACGAGGAATTACTCCCAGTGATACTACTAGCCAACGCAGCGAGGATGTAATTGTGCAATTTGCAGCTGCCGCTCAACCCGAGATGATGCGAGCCGCTGAGAAAGATGAGCATTATGTGGGACAAGTTTGCGAGGCGTGTTATGATGCTTTTCGGCATACTTTTGGTACGGCGTTTGACTTCTTTCGCTTTTCCTATTTTTGAAATCAATTGCATTTCTGTTTCCATCTTGTTACTCTGAAATCTGGATGCTTGAAGCTGGACTATCCTCTTCTGACCCCGTAGGCCTTGTTTTGAGCTTGAGCTTGAATCCTCATGTACCATGATTTGTCAGCTTTTTGTTCATGGTTTTATATATTTGAATCAATTCACTGCATAGATCCCATTACGAAATTCAGAAAACAGATGTTTGTCTGGTCGTGAACACCCTTCTACTCGCTGAGCTTGGCTTCCTGTTGGCAGGAACAAGGCTGGCCGTTGCGTACCAGAATGAGGTGAATGACTTGAATTTGTATCTTGTTTCTCAGTTTGAGCATTCATCTGGTTGGAGAAAATCTGGCATAATTTGTTTCTTGATATGATACATTCAAATATCTGTAATCTTCGTCTGTTACCTTGCTTTTAGATTTGAACTTATCTTCACATTCATAATTTACAGCTGGATTATCCAACTTTGAACCTCTGAAGGACTTATTTGTGTTGCCTTGGGCCTTTTACCTTGGTAGGTTGCAGCTGTGGTCAATGTTTCTTAGGATTCTTGTTGCCCCATAAGTTCTGTCGACTCTGCTACCTAGTACCCCTTCCATTTGAGTGGACAGAACGCATCTCGAAGTCTGGGATCCTGATCTGTTGTACATTCTCTCATCAGTGGAAGCAGCAGACTAAATTGTTCCTTGAAATCGTACATGATCTACATCGATCTTTTACGGTTAGGCTCGATAGACGATAAGTAATACGTGAAGCGCGAATAGACAGCACATTTGCAGTTTTGATAATCTTTTACTGCGCTGTCACGGCTAACAAGAAATGAGAAGTGGTCCTTCTTTTTAGATGAAGTTAGCTGGACGAGTACTCTACTACCTCTTGACCACGGGGTCTGGTCTTCAAACTCTTGGAGAAGAATATTGTGATATCGTCCAGGTAATCAAGTTTAAGATCAACCCAATTAACGATGTGGCTCAATACTTAATTTCTCTTATATATTCAACACCCGCTAAACTTTGGGTATGTCACATTTGACACGGATGATATCTACCTACAGGTCGCAGGTGTTCCTGGTCTTCCTGCCACACCGGCCAGAAGAACTTTGCTAGTGTTTTATCAGACTGTTCTACCGTATCTTGCAGAACGGCTAAGGTATATGTTGATATGTTTTAGAAACTTATGTTACTTTTTTTGTTTACTTACTTGATGTAGAGCATATCATTGACTTTGATCAGCTTATTGATTAAGTTGATATGTGCTGGAAGGGCAGCTACCCATCCTTTGGTTTACTTACTTACTTCGTACAGAGCGTATCTGTGACTTCGGTTAGCTACGATTGAGTTGATATATCTTGGGAACTTGATTAAAAGGAACGAATTGTTTTTAACATTTTTTGCTTTGTCAGTGTTTTCTGTCAGGTTTTTTGCTGTTTTTCTCCAACAGCTCCTCTGGGGGCCTCTTCTTTTCAGATTTAACCATTGTCAGACAAAAGGAGTTGCATTCTTTGGTTTACCTACTTGATTTAGGAAGTATTTTCTCGTTGGATTAACTGAGTGATATATGTCATTGCAAACATAGTTCAAGGGCGGCAGCACAAGGAATGGCGTTAGGAGCTGAGGATGAACCGAATGATATGGATATCGTGTCTCAAATTTCTAGCGAGGAAGAGAGTGCCGATAGAGAAGCAAGCGGTTCTGAGAGGCTGGCGTCCTCAAACCTAAGAAGAAACGCCCTAGAGGTGAACTCTAGAAGTAGAATGTCTTTGACAGGAGGATTGCGTCAGGCCTGGATGACAGCTTTAAGGCGTTGGGCAATGGTATTTTTTCTTCTCATCACAATTTCCAAATTTTTTTTGTATCGGACTTTCTTGTTACCTTTGTCAATTTATTCATAAGGTTTCGACGTTGGTCATTTTGCTTTATGGAGTTGCATGAGTTCTTCAGGATTTAGGAAAAGCTTACTCGCTCATTTTACCAATTTTTTGGTTGTTATGTAGAGCAGATACTTCCGTCAGTCCGTGAAGCCTTGATGCTGTTTGTGCGCACACACCTCATGCTATTTTATTTTGAAGGTCTGTCAGAATCTTCTTTCTGCTACAATCTTTTGCTGCATTTCTTTTCGTCTTGTAAATCTCATCAAGGTCTTCAAGGCAGTCAGGTTGTATACCAATGCAGGTACAGTTAACTAGTGTCTCTGTAAGCAGGATATGTGATGTTAACTCAAACTGCTTGCTTTACAACTATGATAGGTATATATTATCATATGGGTAAGCGTGCAGCAGGAATTCGTTACATTTTCACCGGCAGACCGACCCAGCAGAGGCCGAGGTACGACTTGATGACACTTACTGATAATTACTTGGTAAATATGACCTTAAGACAATAGCCCTGTACTGACAAGACTCATAGTAATTCTAAGGATTATTAGAATGTGCTCATTTGTTGTGACTGTTGACGACTTACGTTTAACAAGTAAATTTTTTTAAGCTACTCGTTCTGTTTGCTGGCAGGTACCATATGTTGGGGTTGTTTCTCTTTATCCAGCTAAGTTTTGTTTGCGGTGACTGGTTGACACGCACGGTTTTTCCCTCCATTGCTTCCTCAATGCGATCACGGGCAGCCTATTCGTCTGTATCTCCTGCTGGTAGGTGTTAGCGGATTTACCCATGCACCATGATCGAAATGCTTCTCAGCAGAACGATACCTCTGCTATTGATTTTACTCAGTAAATTCATGTGTGCTCTAGCTTTGCTTATCATCATATTGTATGTTTCGTATCAGACTCTCGAGGGATAGCTGTTATCGATGAAGATGGTGGAAAATTAGATGACAAGGGCACTAATAGGCAGTCAAGTCGTTGGGCAGATGCGGAGGTATGCTTCTCCTCTCATCATTCGGGGCTATAGAACTATTCAGTATAGTAAACTCAATTTTTACCTTCGTTGACTAGATGTCTATTGTACAAGATTTGTATTTGAAATGTAGTTGAGGTTTAATGATACGTCAAGATATATCCATTTGCTGTATTGCATTAAATTTTGAAATGGCTAGTATGATCTAATTGTAAATCTCAACTTCTTATTTGACATTCCAGGCCCCTGGATCAAGTAAATGTCCTCTTTGTTTGAGTGCTCGTCAACATCCAACTGCGACGCCATGCGGGCATGTCTTTTGCTGGTAAAGATCAAAACTTATTTTGACATTGTTACCATTGATCTGCACCCATCTACTGTAAGATTTCAGATTCTGTTATCTCACAATTTACTCTTATGTATTCCCCTTGGTAACCAGGAACTGCGTGGCAGAGTGGTGCAATGAAAAACCGGAATGTCCTCTATGTCGAGCTCCCGTAACACACCCAGAACTGGTGTGCGTGTACCACGCGGACTTTTGACGTATATGGACAAAATTGGTTAACTTCACGCATCCAAATAGATTAGCGAAGAGATGAAAGCAGAAGCATGAATTGAGGAAAATTTATTTTAGACTAAAGATCAGTGAACTGAGGTATGGATTTGACAAACCACGTAGGTTGAGCATCAGCTTGTATATCATGTTACATTCAAGTTATACGTGTTTGGGAAAGCAGGCATTTAATCAGGATAGTTAGAAAGACTTGACGCCTCTAGATGGGTTTGGCCTACTATGTATCGGACTGCAAAAAATCCTCAGTTGATGACTTTGCAGTCTGGTTGCCTGCTTGATCGTAACCGAGGGCACTGAGGCCATCAATAGCTATCACACGGCTTTCGAGTGTTGCGCTTATGTTTTACATCATTTTCATATTTAAATGAGTCCAGCATCCCCGCATGCAACACATGCGTCATGACTCGCAGAGAAAAATTGACTTTCTTTTAACCGATCTCGAAATAGTTATGAGCACATGAAGCTCCAACACAAGTAGAGCCCTTTGCCCCTTCTTAAAGCTCATTAGCAAACAACATTACGATTGAATCAGTGTAAAGCATGGTCCTCGAGTGGTATAATATGCGCAATCAAAGCTCTCTACCAGCAGCACCTCAAATTGACTGTCTTTGAAGTAAAATAACATCCAGAACTCTTTGAATTCACCTGAGCAGCACAGCAGGTTAAGGTTCAATGCGAGGAAGACTCCACCATAATCGACAAAACGCCATGCACCTGTCTTGTGCTTGCTATAAAGTGCATTTAGAACGATGCCAGTCGCTTAGCTCTTTTAGCAACTAGTCGCACATCAATACTTAAGACAACTATGAATCCTGCTACTCTGAATACTCTTATGTGCAACAATGTAAGTTGGAATTTTCATATATAAAAATCCATGATAAGATTGCTCTCAGAATCTTGAGCAACCAAGATTGAGTTTTTTCAGAAGTCAAATTACTTAAATGACACCTTTCATTCTTCTGTTTTACAAGCAAGAAACATGTGAGCAAACAACCTAATCGAAACAAATAAAAGGAATAATAGTACATCTCCGACAAAGTCAAAGACAAAGAAATATTTTTCAATTTTTTAAATTAACAAGAACATCAAAAGTCATTAGTTCAGTTAGTCATAAAAATCAACCATTTTCAATTTTATAGATCAATGTAAATTTTTTTATTCAATTTACAAAAAATGTCATTTGTATTCAAAATTGGTTACATGTATACAACAATTTTATGTGTGCTTTGATTTTAGTCCACACATTAATCAAATAGATATATTGAAGCTTAAATAATAGAAAAATATGTATAATTTCATTATTTATCTAGATTTTTTAATGCACTTGAGATAAAAATCTAAACATTTTGACTCATTCTTAAATTACAATGTTAGAAGATTCACATGAGTTGTTTAAAATGAGTCACACAAGAGTGAAAAAAATGATGAAAGATCTACATAGGGCGTAATTTTGATCAATATTGCAAGATGATGTCACCAAGCTATGGGTATCAATGACAAATGATCCAGTGTTCATACTCATTAATATGTGTTTATAAAATCATACAATATATTTCCACAACACTATCATCAAATTCTAAGTTATATATTTCATTTACAACTCCATGTAATGTCCATAATGATGTGATTATATGTGTTGCTCCATGTTGGTAGATAATCAACATGTCGATTTACATGTTGATTTTGTGGTACTAGTTTTGTTTATTAAAGTGTGATGCACTTGTGCGCATAGTTGGTAATCGTTGGAATCATCTAAAGGATTTGATGAAGAAATGATTTCATATATTATACATTTGCATGTCATTAAAACAAAACTAGAAATCAAGAGTCAACAAATATACAACAATCTTTACCAACACCAAGCATGTCATATACTAATGATTTTGATAATGTTTGAAGTTTAAACTATTTGATGTGATAAATTTAGGCAGCGGCTTAGTTTAGCCTAATTATCCCCCACCCTCATCCTTCATCTTCCTCGTCGTAAAAAATGGAAAACCAAGGCAAAGCAACAAAAGGCAGGCGAGCGGGGAAGCACTTCACAGAAGTTAAGTAGCACGTTCAAGCAGGCAGCGAGCGACAATTGAGACGTAAGAAGATCAAGCCTTGTCTCTCGTTCCCGCCTCTCTCTCCCTCTATTTCTCTCTTGTGGACTCATACTCCAACTAGAATTGGAGTCACAAAGAATTTGCTCCAGGCATGCCCATCATTCAACATTCAAAGGCATGTTCCATGCCCAAAATCATCTAAAAATTCAAAAACTCAAACAATCTGTCATAAAAATAGATATGAATATACGTTTATACAAGTTAATGTTTAAAAAATACAATAAAAAAATTAATAATGTAAAGGTGACATAGATCAAGGAGGAAAAACCGTTGTTTCACTTAAGAAGCACAACTTATTTGTTCTTTCACCAAGTTAAGCCTACAAAAACTATAATATGATAAAAATGATATTCTATAAATAAAAAATGCTATGATTTTTTTGAAAAAATTTAAACCGAAATTAGTTTTATGTGATTTCCAATATTGGGTATTTTTAATATTTCAATAAGATTTAAAAAACAATATCTTCATTATGATAATATTTCATGTTTTTATGAAAATATGAACTTGAACATTGATGCTATCTTTGCAAAAGTCAGGCTCACATAGTTAACGTGATCATTGTTTTATGTGAGAAGAAACAATGGGGATTTGGAGTTTTGCATAGATTTTATTCACATATAATTTCTCGTAAAATATTTCAAAATAATTCACAAAGCATTAAACAGTATGAAATATTTGCATGAGTTTTTTAAGAAGAATTTTTATAGGATCATAATTACTACAATTTTATTGATAAATGTATTTTGATTAGTTTGTTTTAAATAAATAAGAGATGTTAAGTTATATTACGAATATAAATTCAGTGGATATGTGTGTGAGAATCTACATGATTAGCGTTATATTCAGCTGATCGGCTCATTTAAATATTATAAATTTAAATGATCTCATGATGAAAAAAGTTAATGTTTTAACATAAAAAATGAAATAGAAAATTCTTTGACTACAAATTATAATTTCAACTTAATAATTTTGGTTTTGACTATAACTATTCAGATGTAAACATTGTTCATCTTGATAATAAGTTTTGTGTTATGTCAATTGATGTATACATGTATGCTAGCTTATTCTGTATTCACTACAACTCAAGTAACTTAAGTTGATAATAACGTTTGAAAATATAGTCACATGTAAACGTACATGTTATAAATGTTATATAGTTTTCATATAAGGTTTGATAAACAATGAAAACAAATGAATAAAATCAAGCTTTCTATCCTAGTATATTTATGCTTTTGTAAAGCTTCTAGTCACTCACAAGCAAGAATAAGTTTAAAGACTTAACTTACATATAATGAACATCTAAATTTGGAACATTCTTCTTTAGCAAGTATTCAAGCTTGTTTATCTTGTATGAATTTTGTGTAAATTTTTTTGTTGGCTCCCATCATTTACTTATCTACGACTTCAACGTTTTCCGAAGTTGATGCAAACATCTACAATTTCATTGTTCGTTTGAGAGGATGGGAATGTTAGAATTGCATCATATCTTCATATGACCTGTTGACAGTAGAGGAAATAGCTATACATGGTAGACCATATGAAGAAGGCATTGGTATGCCTTGTAGTCAATCAGAATTAGAGCATATAAGTAATTGTTTTGTATCTAACGTCGATAGGCCTTGTGGCAACTAGGATTAGATCATATTGTTACTTGGTTTGAACATATTTTGTCTGTCATATATGTAACGGTTACCAACCATACAGAGCAAAACCATTTGATTACACATCCTCACGTATGGACTCCAATAATAGGTGATGCCAAAAGTTCAATTTCGGAAGTCATAATTTTTTTAGCATTTGAGCTATGTAGAAGTATCAACTTGAATAATCGACCCTACTTGACTTGGCTTGAACGGGATATCTGATATGTTGGTGTTTTAGAAAGAAAGAAAGAAATATACCCCTATATTTAGAAATTGATTCTTACGTCGTGATATTTTTCCAGGCCTATTATGCTCGTAGGCGTTACTTCCTTGTGGGCTTGGAGGGTTTTCTGTCGTTTTATATATTTTCCCGGTCCCGAGGTTTGCCACGAGAACTGAACGCTGTTTTGTTGTTAGTGAGACTCTGCTGCTCCGGGAAACCCTAAACCCACATCAGTACATAGATTCACTATTTAGCTCCTCCAGCCTGCCCCCTCGAAGGAGAATAACACTCCCGCACACGGTTGTTTGGAATGAGTCTGCGATGGCCGCCATCACTCTTCGACGTGTAGCTTGCGAATCGGCCCGTGCTAGATTTGCCTCTTCCTTGGCCCTGCGCACTACTTTCTCCCACATCTCAGATGAATCTTGTGTGGACAGGGCGATACAGAATTTAGAGGAGCACTTGAGCCGGGGTCGAGATTTCGACGATAGTCTGGCGAAATGGAAGTTTGCTGGGTTCCGGTCGCCCCGGAGGCCTCTCGGCTCTGAGCGAGCCTGGACTGCATCCGGATCGACGGCAAGTGCGTGTGTCGGACTAGTTCAGTCAAGATCCTTTGCCGCGAAGGCGAAGAAGCCAAAGAGCAGTAAGTGTTACTTTCATGTAGTATTCACGATGACGATAGGGATGTGAAGTTTGTCACGCGTCGCCTATTTCCGGTTGTGACTTATACCCAGCAGGGTGGTGTGGTTGAAAGATTTAGAACTCGACTTGCCTCCCTGGTCTGCTTATCCCTGCGCAAATCCAAGACGATGAAGACAGTATGAAAGGTCTCGTTCGACTGATTAGCCTGACAGGCTATGCTGACCATCTCAAAAAGATCACCACCCATAATCTGATGTCATGGATTCGACGCAGGGCTTTACTGTCCAGATCTAGATACTTTCATATTTAAACATAGATCTCGCCTCACCATACACAGTTTAAACTTTGAAGCTTCGTGGACGATGACGACAACTTGAAAGGTCTCGTTCGACTGATAGGCCATATCGGCCATGTTGACCATTCAAAAAAGATCACCACCCATAATCTGATGTCCTGGATTCTTGAAGTTTCAATACGTTCTCATATTGTGATGCTAAATTAATGCGTAGATACTATCAGCTCTAGAAGCCTTTCGATGTCAATTAGCTGTTCACGTTGTAGGATTATCGTCGTCATTTTCACGCAGAGGACTGTGAAGAATTTCCATTAAGGTCTCGTTCGCCTGAATGGCCCGACAAAGCCAATTTTTGTTGACGCCACTTAATCTGAGTCCTCTCACAACTGTTAATCTTTTAGTGGAGTGAGGAAGTAATGCTACGCTGCGATGTCGGCGAGCCTTGTCACAGCCCGTCTTGACCACCGGCTCGCCAGTTGCTAGCACCTCTTCACCGAGGATGAGCACAATTCTTGATGCTGAAAACTGGCTTCCTACATGAATTAGGCGTTTAGCTAGCAACTCTGCCAGGTTTCATTTGTGCTAGCATTGCACAATGAGAAGTATGATGAGTTGTACAAAGCACAACCTATCTGCTGCTTTCATGCCGATGCATTTCACGTCACTGAGCATCCAATTTACTACCCTGTGCAGAAGCTGAAGATACCGTCGAAGTCGCAGATGTCTCAGACACAGCCAAAGAGAGTGCGCTGAAGATGATGGATACGGCACTAGACGTCCTTGCCAGGGAGCTCTCGAAACTGCGCACTGGCAGGGTCTCGCCGGGCATGCTAGACCACATTACAGTAGAAGCCCATGGCGTGCGGACCCCTCTCAGTCACATTGCCGCAGTCTCCGTAGCTGGACTTCAAACTCTGAACGTCCTTCCGTATGATCCGTCCGTGAGTTCCCTACCTGATCATCTCAGTGTCTTTAAAGTGAATTAGAGGCCCACACTGATCTATGGAGCCTTTCTTATGTTATTTTCCTGTCTTTTCGCACGGTTTTCTGGGGCACTGTTTTGAATCCGTGATGTCTTCCAGATGTTGAAGGAGGTGGAGAAGGCGTTATTAATGTCGCCACTCGGGTTGAATCCATTGGTGGAGGGTTCTACCCTCACCGTTCCTCTTCCAAGGTATGCAATGTCCTTTTAATGTATGACAAAATGGAAAGTCAGATTAAGAACCAGCAAATCTTCCATCCTCATTGTGTCTTTGTATGCTTCGAGGCCATGCTTTGCTAACAATAAGACTGCCTTCCAAGTGAGCGAGAGGGACTCTTTGTCTCTCCTGACTCGCCTGGTACCGAGACCATATCTTTTGGTCTAGAAAGGAAGGCCTACAATTTCCACGAAATACTCCGTTAGACTACAGTCTAACGGAGTAGCGTTGAAACACACCTGTCCTCATCGCATCAGTTCATGTGCGATGAGGTTAACTGGTGCGAACAGGATCGAATCATCTATGCTGTTAAGTAATGAAGTCTAGTAAATACCTGTCATAGTCATTCGTAGGAGGCTTACCCTGGAATGTAGCATATGTAAAAGTCGGCCTTCATAGAGTCAGACGTATGGTGGTAGGACAAGAAATGCTCTTGAATGATCCAGTCTTTCCGTGTGCTCAGGGGCCTCTGACATGCTTGTGGTTGCTGGATGGCGCATGATGATGAATTATCTACGCGGTTAAGCGCAGGTTAACCAAGGAGCACTGTGAGGTGAGTCGGGTCTCATGACTGGAAGTGACGGGATTTGGATATTCACTTGCCTGGACTATTGTGCTGAGTTGAATGGAAAATTGACTGTGTCATCGTGTATTGCAGTCTATGTGCAAACTTGCAGCGAAGGCGGGTGAGAACGCCAAGCTCAGCATAAGAAGAGCAAGAAAGGAGGTAAGCAGATGATTTGCTTTACTGAACATGCCCGAACGTGCTGTCATTTCATTTTTGGAGTATCTACTACAACGAGAACTCACGACTTGTACCATTCACTTAACATATTTGAACTGTCTACCAGGCCCTAGATCAGGCGAAAGCCGCTGGATTGTCAAAAGACGATACAAAGAGATTTGAGAAGGAAATTGAGGAGTTGACGAAGAAAAGCGTAAAAGCTATAGACGATCTGTGCAAGAAGAAAGAGAAAGATATAAGAGCATAGACAGAATATATCAATTCCCAATACACACTTGTGCAACTCTTGAAGTCAATCATCATTGATGAGAAAGAGCATAGATGAAGAAGAGAGGCAATTCAGTTCAGTGAATTGAGGTAGGCAGGCTTTCACAAGTAGCCATCCTCCTGCCTGCGTGCCTCCCTCTAAGAGTATAGGACGTAGGTCAGCACCAGCATGCTCGCTCGCTTGCTGAGGAAGCAGCAGCAGATGAATGAGCCGCCCGAGCTCCGGCCCATCACGCAGGTGAGGTGAGGGAAAAAGAAGGAAGGAAAAATATGTAATCAGTGAAATAAAAGACAATTTTTGTCAACCGTTAAACCCATGTCTAAATCCAGCTGTGACAACGCCCGTACGCTATAAAAGGAAAGGAAAAGGAAATATCATTCAGTTTCCACCATACTATTCCTAATGTTTGAATAAGTTTCCCGTAAGAGGAGGGAAGAAGTAACCAATAGATAATTAAATACATAAGGGAAAAAATTAAATATATCGAAAATGCAGTCGAAACCGGTAGTATTAAAGTAAAAGAAAATAACTAAATAAAAAATTGAACTTAAATATCCTGTTCTAGCATGTAGATAAGAACCAGAATTGAGGTATGCTAAAAAGCGACAATTTCAAGATAAATAAATTAAATAATGTCCGCAGCGAAAACAAATCAATATCCTAATTATGACACATGTCCAATAATACTCGATACTAAAAACTGGGGAAACATAAATACAGACATTATCTGGAATATACAGAAAAAGTAAGTATCGTAACTAGGTAGCTGGTGAAAATCAAAACTCGATATCTGAATATCATACTTTGTACAGCAGGCATCCTGGAACAAAACAAGGGTTACATTTTGGGAAGTAGGTTAGAGCGTGTTAACTACTATGATAGATAGATAGATATGACGAAAATCATAAGTCAATATCTGAATTTTTCACTTTGTGCAGCATGCATCTCTGAACAAAGCAAGGATGTCAATTCTGAAAGTGTGTTCGAGGGTGTTAACGACTATGATAGATATAAACATATGATGAGACGCAGAGACCCCAGATTCTGAATGTTGATAGATAGAAGTTGATATAGTTTCTATTTTGAGATTTCAAATCGATTTTGAATCCGGAAACTTAATGATAAGTTTAACTCAACATGGATATTCAACTTAAGAGAATAACTAAAAACTAATTTAGACTCAATCCATTAACATGACAAGAAATATATTTTCAGTAAGTCTAAAATCATGTCATATGAAACTATATATACAATTATGTCATGTTTACTACTTTGCCGCAAGTAAACAATATCTTTGATAGTTCAAAAAGAAATATGTACGATTTTTGAAATGATAGACTATATTTAAGAGAGTTACAAATCACGTTTTTTAGCATTTCTTATAAAAAGTTCTTCAAAAGCAAAATTCTTGGATTTTTTTTTATTTCAATTGGATGTATTTTTCTCCTTCCCCACACAATTATCATGATATATGATATATATCTTAATGAAATCTAGTAGTATCAATTTCTGTATTATATTGATCTAACTTGATAACTTGGATAGATTAGATATCAATTTTTTGACTTAATATCTTGAGTTGATGAAAATCTATGTAGATTTAGAATGTAACATGTAGAGTCAATCTTTAAAGATTACATTGTAAATCATTTTATACAACATGTAATCACAACTTTAGATCTAAACATAGTTGATGAGATTTTTATCAAAGCAATAAACACAAGTGCTAAGTTTTAACAAGTTCATGTTTAATGCATGAGATTTGACTTTAGCTAATTGATCATGATACCTTCTAGCAAGTCATAATCTTAAAGATCAATTTCTTGAGTCATATTTAATAACAAAGTATCAGCATATTTGATCTTCAAACAAAATTCATTGACATGATCATTTTTGCCACATTTTGAATAGATCACCATCTTACTCTCCTGAGATTTATTACTAGATGTAAATTCTACGTTTAGATCTAAACACTTATCATACTTGTGATTTTGTGAATGTGACGTACGTGGAATCACATTTAGTGTCGTACCAAAATGAAGAAATGACAACTTCAAATTCTAATATATGTGATTATACAACTTTGTTATAAATGAATTGTTTGCCTATCACAATAAAACAATACATGTGATAGTGACGGATAAAATGCAAGAAATGCACTTAGAAGATGGAAAATTTTAGTTTTGTGAAAATTAATTATCAAAATTTTGAAGATTAATAACAAAATCAACGAATGTATCGATGTGATCTTGAATTGTTGTGCATGAATTTTTCAACTTGAAGCTCATCAACTTCAAGGAAAGATACAAGCTATGTGTAAGTTTTTTGTAATGAAATCGTAACTACAAAATAAAATAAAATACATTTGTCATAATTATTTATTTACTTCAAAATCATAGTTTGCAAATGAAGCATGACAATACTCACATCTTGTTGGAATTTTTTCGAATCACTGATGTAGTTGGACAATTTTGTCCTCAATGTCTTTTCAAGATTCATGTTCCACAATTTGTACTTCACGAGTATTTTTTAAAATAGATTTTCACAACATCCGTTGTATTTGACTATATTATATTTTGCTCCCTCAATTTAGAAGCTATCATACTGTTATGTTGAATATTTAAAGCTATAACCATAAAGTAAACAATTTTTTATTTTTTTTTATTGACACTTTTCAGACTATATTTCATCACTCTTTGCTCATTTCATATTTCAAACTTTTCACTTCCACTTTGCATGAAAGTGTTCGGAATATACCATGTTTCAACAACAGAAATGTAGATCTTTTCTGTAGTATGAAACTTCAAGCAAAGGATATAATGTTAGTGGAATGTTATATTGAAAGGATAATTTTATCCAGGTGATATAATCAACGATCAATAATACTTCTTCCGCGCTTTCATGTGTCAAAATGAAAGTTCTTGTGTTTTCTTCCTCTCCGTATTCTTCAACCAAGACGTGTGATATCTGTTGTCCACCTTCCGTTCTCCCTTTCTGAGCTCTGTCTATTTACATGCTAAATTTCTTGCTGCATGTCGTTGACTTTCGTCACTCCCCTCCTCTAAACTGCAAAGGACGGTGCCGGCTTTTCTGTTTATGGACAAGTTGGCGTTGAAAGTTGTCCAATAGTAGTCTGCAGCATCAAATCAAGGGAATGACCTTGTGATTTATTTTAGTGAGATTTTTTTCAGAGGAAGTGCCAGTGCGGTCTTTGTTTACCTTGTAATGAAGGATAATTTGTGAAGTGTACAACATCGCACGAGAGTTTTTCTACAGAAATAATTACATCATAAACAGTATACTGTTCAAGTATGTGGACATCACAACGAAATTGAGTTCCAAGCCTGTGGATGAAATCTATTCCGAGGAAATGAGCTACGATGAGCAGGTGGAACACTTTCGTCTATTCCTGGCGAAACTAGAGACCAAAAAGATACTCGTGGTCTTCTTTTTCAGGAGGAACCTTTGCAATTGAGAGCGCCTTGTCGAGAATCTTCGACAGAAATGTGCTGACTGATTATCAAACGGGTGCAGGAAATGATCGTGTCAATGAACCACAAGCGATACAGAGTTAAACCTCCCAATAGTGACATATATTGGTACTTAGGTTTTCCGTCACTATTGCGAGTTGTCACTCACAAGAGTAAAGTTCGTATAACCTCCTAATAGTAACATACATTGGTGTTAACATTAGATATCATTGTTGAGAGGTGCATAATTTTAATATAACCTCCTAATAGTAACATACATAGGTTTTGGTGTTAGATGTCACTATTGGGAGATGTCAATTATATAAAAAAAAGTTCATAGATTTTTTATCGTGCAGTGCATCAACCCTAAGACTTTATATAAATGTGTTGTTTGGTTTCAAAATGGCCTTCATTTGCACATCTGTATTCTTAACATGGACATTATAATTATATTTAAATTTAGATTAATACACACAAATCTGAGTGAAACAATTAATGATAATATGTGTAGCAAATTAGGGATTTAGGGTTAAACCCTAAACCCTTACTTAAATCCAGAAAATGTGAATTGTTGAGATATAACTTTAAATATACTTATGCCATATTTTTTTAGTCTCATAACTATGTATTGTGATAATGATAGGAATTTTTACTCTGAAATTACATTTGAAATTGTCACTATTGTATAGTATCATGTCACTAATGGGAATAGTGACGTACCGTTCTTATTGAGCAGATTTACAAGTTAGAAACTAATGGATCTGGGATTTTACGTCACTAACGAGAGGATGTCACTCATAAGAGGTGACACTATTGGGA
Organism: Marchantia polymorpha subsp. ruderalis; assembly: GCA_037833965.1. Lineage (NCBI taxonomy): Eukaryota > Viridiplantae > Streptophyta > Marchantiopsida > Marchantiales > Marchantiaceae > Marchantia > Marchantia polymorpha. Next base: position 1,968,635 of record AP031351.1, read on the forward strand.
GGTTTAACTCTGTATCCGAAGTAACCCACACCATATGGCAATTGATTCGAGGCGATTTGATGAACACAAGCCAAAAATTAGAGTTCACGCAATCGGATTTTTTTATTTTAGAAATCAGGTAACAAAGTGCGTCCAAGAAAAAGAAGCCCGAGGTGTAGGCAGAGAGCCTGCGGATTGAGGTATAGAGTCAACGATTTGTGATCAAAGATGCCTATGGGCGGGACCGCAGATGCATATATCTCATACGTTGTCCAAGACATCTATCTTGTGCACGGCGTTGTGCAGCTCATTGTACTCTGTTTGCAAACTCAAACTCTTATTCATTCCACGAGCGTTACATCTATCATTTTACTTTGATATCACTTGTCACGCGATACCTGTAGAGACAGTCAGTAAAGTTACTTTCCTAGTATTGTACGAGAACCTTTAGAATGTTCAAGGCGATGAGACCTTGCTCGCCACCTTAAGTAGTTAGTAAACACTAGGAGCCAAAAATCCGATGTCTTCAATACACCGTCAGCGATAGCGCGTAACCATGGTTGTCACCCACAAGGATTACACCAAACAATACTACTATCATGAACTATGTTACTAAAAAAACCTAGCTAGCTATGTTTTGGACTGAATTAAACCACCTTATGGATTTCAATATGTCATATAAACTGTATTTTTTTAATGGCAACAAAAATACGTATTGTTCATTAAAAGTAAATTATCATAATAAATACATATGATATCAAGAAAAAATTGATGCTAAAATGATTAACTTTTACCATTTTTCATTTTTGACATACCAAATTTTATATAAAAGTATTATTAAGTTTGTGATGTTAAAGTTTTAGATTTATTTTTTACATGTGATTTATCTAGAAAACATCATCAACTAAAATTTTTTGGCGCTACATGCAAGACTTCCTAACATAAGATATGTAAAGAGTTGACTAATTTGAACATTATCTTCTACTATTGCTTTAAATTTCAAATCTTTTTAACAAGTGATAAACATAACTAAATTCATGATGAAAGCGAATTTTTTTCAAGGAGAAATTTACTTATTATTTAATCTTGTATTGAGTAGTGATTCAATTAAATGATAGTGTTTAGAGTCATTGTAAAAGAAAATTGTACACTTTCTGATCAAGAAGAAAATTAGAGATACATTCTCAGTGGAGACTAACATTGTGTTTTATTGTTTTTATCGTTTTGTGTAGACTATTTGAGACATTGTCATAGAAAACTGTGTTCCAAATTCAACATGAAATAGTGAGAGAGACTAACGTACAAGGAAAGAAAACGTTTTATTCTATTTTAATTGAGTTTGTGTCATACATACTATAGATTCATCAAGACTTATTAAACCACTTGAAAATTTTTTCATGATAGATACTTTTCATAACATCATGATGATAGTGACTTTATTATTAGATTCATTATTATTTATCAAAACCTATTCATCTGTTTAATGATTTTCAATATTAAATAATTTTTATAGCATCATTATGATATCGATTTTATCATTAAGTATACACACAATCGTCCTGCGTCACCCCTGGTTTATAGTCTTACGAGTTCGGATCGTTATGATTTTTAAATGATCTTTTTTGTTAATCATCGATTAGTCTACAATATTCATAAACAGCCGACATTCCCTTCTACTCAAAAGCAAAACATAAATTACAATTGTACGAGAAAAGGAAGGACACATACAGCCGTTATCAACTGGGTTTATAATGAGAACCTATTCCGTGACGGAATAAAGGCGAATGATCCGTCAGAAGAAATTTGCACCGACGTCGAAGATCGACGGTCGGGATGCGATCTGAGACGTGCCCATATTGGACGCATCTGCATTTGGCAAAATGGAGAATCGAGACTGCGCCGCCGACTGCAGAATTCAGACGATGGAGATCGAGATCGGAGAGCACGGGATGCGCCATCGATGGGGACTCGTGGTTCAAACATCCATGCAGCGAAGAGAATGCGAAGTGGACTCACTCGGAAGGTGATGAATCCCTCTGGCTCGAGCTCCTCGGAGCTGTTTCCAGCCCCGAGAGAAGTCTCGAAGTGCAGGCAAATTTTTATGAGATCGGTGCGAGGAGGTGCAGTGTGGATCTTCACGAAGCTCAGCTCAGTGCAGTCCTCGGATCTGTGAGAATCCAGATCGAGCTCAATCCGTTCCAATAAGGTGAATAATAATGCGCAGAGTCAATCAGAGGAAGTGGTGACCAGAAGATATTTCAGCGTCTGCATTGCATGTGGAGATCATCTGCCTTCTCGAGGCGGTCAACAACAGCTTGAGAACAAAATCGCCGCTATGAGACGAATACGGGTAATTTTACTACATCGATCGTGTCAAAATCTTTCTCATCTGTCTAGCTTGACAACATGAGTAACGGAGCGGGCTCAGTACAGTCCCGTGCGAATTCTAGATAATCTCACCTACTGGAACGATAATTTTACACTTGTGCACATTGAGATGCACCTTCGGACTGTGAACACTATGTACAAACCCTGAACAGACGACTACGGACATGTACACATGTAACGAGGATCGAACTATTTGGACCGACCATGATGGTCTCAATTTGAGCCTGGGATGTTGCCCGTCTTGGTCGGGTACAAGGCGGCCATTGCAATGCCACACATTCCCTCAGGTGCCTGGACGTTGCGCTGCAATCGAATGTAGCCACTTTCACCCCAGCTCTCCCCCCATGAGTTCTTCACGAGCCAGTACTCTTGCCCTTGGTCCGTTCCGTAGCCCACAACGAGAACACCGTGGTCTAGTTCTGTGCCACAGGTGGTGTTGTAGATTCCCTGCATATACACAATTTTGCGATGTGTTATTTGTCTAGAAACTTGGCTGTGAGTTAGAAGTCTGGCTGCACAACGCCGCTGGAAAGTAGATGAGAACGAGAGGCTTTGACAGGTTTCATCGGGTTGAGGATGTTACGCTTTCGTATAGTAGAAAATCCTCGGAGCTTGCATGAATGGACACGCTGACGGGTTGATGTGCCACTGCCTTTTGTAGGTCTTTCTCGCTGTTGATTGTTACCTGCTCGTAAGCATTTATTGATGCAGCAACTCTCGTCTCCTTCACAATAGAGAAAAGCCGATTGGCACGTATTAGATACATGTTATCTGTCACTCCAGGGAGCCTTCAAAATTCGACAAAAGTTTGTGAACGATGGCTGCAAGGCACTTGTGCATGATGAATGTCAGAATGAGCTCGAGGGTGCACCTTGTGACTGTTGCAGAAGTCCTCGGCAGCAATGTAAGGGTAGTCCATATCAGTATCCACACCTCCATTTTGCACTATATACTCAAACCCGTAGTCCATGAAACCTCCTGCGCAGCCATAAGTATTCAAAGTGACATCACAGTCCACCAGTTCTTGTTCTGAGAGAGAAATCAGATTGCCTGTTTTGATCTGGTTCAAGCTTTCGACAGCTCCGATGGTCGAGAACGCCCAGCAGCTCCCTGCAAAACAGGATCCGTGGTCAATTCATCTCTCGACGCAAGACTAGAAACCGGCCCAGGACCTCCGATCGAGGAATAATCTGGTAGAACGAACAGTTTCATGTCACTTTCAAACCATTAGCAAATCATGGCCCAAACAGGCAGCCACAGAAGTCGAACGAGAGTGCGTGCAGATCTTACCACATTGACCTTGGGATTTAACACCTGTTACTGCTCCTTCCTTCCTCCAATCTACCTCCGTAGGCAAAGAGTCTACATGTCCATACGTGAAGGTCGGTGCCTGACTAGTTCTCACATTTTGTCGAAATTTGTTCTTTAGATAAATCGACCTGAACTCGTCTGGAGTAAGATCGGCGAATGTCGTCAATCCCAGTTTGTACGACGAAGGCTGGCTGTTATGCTCATCAATGCGCCTCAGATTCGCTTTGAAAATTGAGAACCGGGTACTCATCTCGGCGGACTGAGTGTAGGTCTTGGACTGTTTGAGCATCCAATCGTCGAACATAATGCGTATGGATTTCTCAGAGCGAGCTTCCTCGACTTCTTCCGCTTCAGTGAGCTGTCGACTGGCAGCTACACGATTGAAGCTTCTGGAGAGAATCACGAGCAAAAACACGGACGGCAGAACGCTTCGTGCCATCACGAGTTCTTCCTTCGCGGAATAGGAGTCGTGACACTCAGCTGCAACCCTCTCGGGGCCTCAAGAGCGCGATTTGAACACTGGTAAGACTTTTCAGCCTATTATATCTGAAATCTCTGCTAAGTCCACAGCAGTCGGAGCGGAGGAAGGCGGAAACCCTTGGGGCTGGTCTCTGATGAATAAAGAAATCCGCCAGGCCTAATACAAAACTATTACTTTAATATGGCACTCTGATCGAATCAGGGTTAAAAGCATTTTTTCAGCACGCGTGTCTTCTCTAATACCAGATGATGATTGTGGATGATCATTGACACAGTGACACGACCATACGATGGGTGATAATTGGCTACCGACATAGCAAGCCTCTGAGCAACTTTCAATTCTGAGAGCTAATTCTGTTCCTTGATGTTAATCTTAATCCACAGTAATCATGTGTCAGGCCCAGAAGAGTACAAATGACTCGTCCACGAATTGCCTGACCAGAGACTCACTCTGTCACAAGTCTAGCGGTGATAGTTGTCTACTTACGCGAATCATGTACACTCTCAGGCTTACTTAATAATCTACACAACAGCAAACAACTTGCAGCAGACGCCGACGACGACAGCGAAAGCCTTGCAGCTGACGCCGACGCCGTCAGATGGGAGAGATAGCGTGGCCGGAACATCATCTCCTTACGTCCCTTCTGGAAGGTTTCATGGATACATACACAGACGATACCAGAGGCCTCGTATGAGCAAGTGTCCACTGCCTTGAACACCAAACCATGTATCTGGGTCACATTGCAGTACAGGCAAGGGACATCCACTGAGAGAGACAGCAGCTTCCACTGAGCAGCTCTGTCTCCAAAGCTTCCCACTCTAGTCCTCACAGGTCAGGAGGTCGTTAACTATGGGATTTGACGGTTCTGCCGATGAACCCAGAGAATCCCACGAGAATCAACTTGTCTGCTCAGCTCAGAGATCCCCAGCTCCTTCTTCGTTGTCGGCAAACACTGTTTTGATATTCTGAATCTCCGTGTCAGCCAGCAGTCGATCAGGATCGATTCTGGATGCATCACCACCACTAGTACTGACTTATGCTCCTAATGACATTGCTGGATTAGCCATGTGTTAGCTTGCTGCGATCCCCCCACTACCCCACTTCATCTTGGTGTTACTGCGATGGCAAGTAACACTCAGATACGATTCTACATATTGAGTCCCCACACTTGAATCCAAACCAATTATCAATCTGATGCATCCAGAGTGATTAGTGTAGATCAACAATCCGGCACTCAAATGTGTGCCAATAATTGAGACTGTGATCACTGGCAAGATGTGTAATTTGACAAGGGTTTTAGCAGTTCGTGGCTCAGACTTGAGAATAAGTTGGCCTATGGCTGCCTGACCCTACTTACAACTTAAAATATCTATTCCATCGGATGCAAGGTAGCCATCCAGTAAATTTATGTAAATCTGATTTTCTGAATCTCTTTCCGATAAATTTGTTTTCAAATTTAATCTCTCTACTTCCTCTTCATTTTCAGCTGCTACAGCTAAAATATTGCGACATACCTTGTTATTAAAGATAAAACTTCATGGTGATAAATGGCTAGTTTTGGTTGTATCCTTCACCACCAACCTAGCTCACGTATTCTATTCTCTCATGTGAGTCCTCTTATCACCTTGCAGATCAAATTTCACTCAATAATGCCTCTTTCATATGGGGGGTGATTCATTTCCAAAGTGTGATCCTTTTTGAACAGATTTTCGTTCTTATTGTCTAGATCGTTTCAATTTTTGCGTATGTTCATGTGTCGCCTCAGCATATGAAGAAAGATCATTTCGTGATTAATTCATTCTGAATTGAGACGTGAGTAACCTACCCAACAAGACTCAATCTCAACATTTTTTTTATCAATGATATTCTAAGATTCATCTCTTTTGAAGTCACCGGTTTGAACAATTTTTTTAGAGTTTTCATGTTATAGCATACTCCGAATGTAGACATGCGTTATTCAAATTAAAAAAATCATTCAAATTTGACAGCAGATTAATCTTCTTCATCAGAAACCATTTCAATTCCAACTTGAGCTGAATATTAACACTTAAATGAGGTATCCTGAATGACATCTATTGGGAAAATGGATACACTCCCATCATCATCATCACATGTTAATTAACTACGGTTGCAGCAGCAGATATAGCAACTATAGTAGATATTGTCATGTTATTTCTTACATTCACACGATCCCAAGTATTCTCTTTATCAAACAACATATAGTTACCACTATATATTTGTTATCAGGTGTATATAATGAAACACATTGAACTTTCTTATTAAATTATGAAGATGAATCCGATGGGGCTTCGTTTTAAGCCTCTTTTATTTTCTTTGCCTCTCTCCATAAGCACACACCGTCAAGAATATTAGATTTAATATCCTATCTTACCATGTAGTATTATCTTAAGCTAGATTGATGTTTTAATATTTTGTGTCACAATCTCATGAATGGTTTATTTATAAAATGTATCGTAATAGAGTTATGTACCAAAGAATTTGCCAAGATCAATTTTTTCCAAAGGAAGCTAGTAATCTACCTATGAAAACAACGAATCAATTTAGACATCTTCAATTACTTTGTAAATCATCATATAGAAGTTCCATCAACATTGGAATATAGTCAATTACAAGCTCATTAAATTTACAAGAAGACACACACAACTGAACGACTTAAAAAAGTAGTTCATTATTTAGTGATGACGATCTCCTCCGTACAAGCTACGTATCACGTGGCCAACCCATTGCGCTTTTCAACGAGCTATTGGGCAGATTCAACCACATACAAAAGGATATGTCTCTTTTCAAGCAGCAGATCTGTCGTGGAAAAATTTACAACAATTCAGCAGCACATTCTTCTTTTTCCATCATGACAATTCATGTGCAGTCCATATATAAATATAAATTAGTAAATCAAAGAAAAAAACATTTGCTATCCTAGTCCGAACTAATTCGTGATGAACTTTTACGGATTTGCTGCGCTGCAACAATACCATCTATGTTGAGCTGGTTTTCCAAATAATTTAGTTTACTCCCATTTGTAAGTTATCTGCGTAATTAAGTTCGCGTGTATTCATGGGAATTCTTTGGCGAATAGTGTGCAAGAGATTTTTTTAAATTGCTCTTTCAGGCGCATCAAAGTATATCTAGGATTGTCTATCGTCTCTCGCAACTCCTCCAATCATCTCATCTCAATCGTACATACGTCCTCCTCCACATACATCACATCAATTAGCTCGTCACAAATCATACTTAGATTGTTCTAATTTTCCTTCTCTCTGCGGAATATCTTCCCTGATGCCATCAACTGTCGCATGGCATAAATTTGATCTTGCTTGTCTAATGCCTAAGCATATAGCACCATATATTGTATGTAAGCATTTCTTTGGTGGCTCCCATATCGTTGACCTCCATCAATACGTTCCGTTTTACATGTTTCTTCAACATATGCATCTTATCAAAGGCGTTAGCTCATTGAAGATCCAGAATCTTCAGATTTTTGAACTTGACATGCGTTAGTTGATGAAGCTATTATTAGAGATATCACTAGCAGGGCATGATGTTCCAGTTGATTTTTTTAATTTTTTTTTCATATCTTGTTACCACTACCCTTATTCTCCTGTGCGCCATTAGCAATATTAATAAGAGGAGTATCTTGATATCAGTTCCATATCCGACTTAAGATAAATTCAAAGTGCAGTTAATGTTCTAATCTTCATTTTTTAATCTTTGCAATTTAAGATTAAAAAATTCATCAATTATTTTATTGGGGGATTTGAACTATCAATAATATTACAATGTTTTGTTACAAAATCTTAATTGAAAGTATATGATTACACTATGAGTATTTCATTTAATTTTAAAGCAACAAGAATAATGAATTATAATCGAAACATATATCATGAATAAATTTAAGTATGAATGTAAGTTTTCAAATCTTCAAACCAAATTCGTTGAAATCTCACATTATAATAAGTGATAAAGGAATGAAGTAAAGACAAGTGATAGCAGATTCTAACAAACAGTTGTGAGGATTGAGATTCATGACAAAAATGATCTTTAACTAATACTTTTTACTTCTCGTGAAACATAAGCAAGTTTTTAAAATGTCATGTCAAGTAATAGCAAATCCATACATATATCTGCAAGATGTAATTTAAAATTAAATTTGTAACAACACCTATACTGTGTTGAAGATGTGGTTTACAACAAAATCACAAAATATTATACACTACAACCCCTTAACTCACATATTTATGTATGTGTCTCTTTATATATACATTTTTTACTAGGTTACGATAGTAGATTCTTATAAATTTCATCACTTGTACGATTCTATTTCGATTCATATTCAGAATTTTTCAATACGTGTTTAATTGTAACCATATACATAGCTCGTAAGAAATATTTGCTCTATTTTGTAAATACATTAGATACAATGCGTATCAATCACATGACAGGAAATTGCGTTAGGCGAGAAATGATTCCAAGCAAATGAAGCAAGGTCCTTTTGGTGATATAACTGTACATGCCACTAAATTACAACAATTAAAGAAGTAAAGTAGACAATGGTATGTGATAATGAAATAAATAAGTAATTAGATATATATATAATAAAATATTGATATATTGATAAATAGATATATTGCGTTAACCATGCTGATTGATTACTGCGTCATACCACTGACGTAGTTACTAGAGAAGGTACTTCTCAGTGACCACGGACGCTCTCGCGGTCTGGACAAAGGGGCCGAGACGCAGGGAGTGGAGAGGAGTGTGCGAAGTGGAATTGCTCGTCGAGCTTCGGAGCAAAATTTCGTGTCGTGGCTTGCGCCCGGAGACAGCAGAGGCGCATCAAAATGTCGAACGATCTGATGCTCGATACGCAGATCCGGGACTGGGTTCTTGTCCCGCTCTCGGTGGTGATGGTTTTGATTGGTGTTCTGCGCCATTTCGTCACTAAACTTCTGCGATCGTCCCAAAATCCTGATATTAAGGCAGTGAAAGAAGGGTAATTTTCTCTTCTCCGTAGATGCCGTGCGTTCTGATATCAAGTGGGATGGATCGGTCGCCTTTTCGATGAAAAAATTCTTCGCATTGGACGCATCCTTAAGTACCGTTTGTTCCTAGAACGATGGAATTTATCAAATTACTCTGTTTCGCAGAATTAGGGTTACCCCACACTCTATACCCTCAGGGCTTTCTGTGTAATTTAATTCGGAATTTACTTACAGTTGCGGCCATGCGCTGAAGGTGCAATTGAAATGAAGCTCACAGTAGAGCTGAAAGGAAACTAGATAGTGAAGTTGAGTCGATTATGCAAGTCATCTTCAGAATTAATGACAAGGGCTACAGGTTTTTCCACTAACGTGCAGGGATTTTCTTCGATTATAATCTTTTCTTTCTCCGATAGAGATGATGAGCATCTGATGAGATCTAGAGCTTTTAATACATCAAAATTGAGTTTTGTCTTTTAGAAGGACTTCAAGAACTTGTCATGTCCATGGGTGAATTTGGTGAAGCTGATCATACATTCCTCAAATTGTTTGCAGGCAAGTTGTGTTAAGAGCGAGGTACTTGCGAGCCGCAGCAAACCTTATCCCTGCTAAGTCATTCCGTGCTAGGAAAGTATACTATAACAATGAGGTGGGTAATCGTCTTACTATCTTAAGATTTATCTGATGAATGTGAAGAATACTGAAACTACGATGAAATCTCATTTCGTCGTCGGTGATGGATGCAGGAAAATGGTTTGTTGTTCGTACCTAAAGGACAAGGTAACAATATGCAGGCTCAAATGTTCACAGATCCCAATATGGCCATGGACATGATGAAGAAGAATCTCTCGATGATCATTCCCCAGGTAATGATGCAAGTGTGCTTGAAGAGTTTGTGATAATGCAGAAGGCCGGATGTTACATCTGTATTTGTCGGTTTAATTTTGAGAGTCGGACCTCTTCGCGGCCTTTGAAAAAACATGGGTAATCAAGCATTGGTTCGAATGAACCTGATTTTCTCACTCATTCTTCACGGTGTATAGCCTATGGTATTATGTGTGATTTACTTTTACTCGAATGAATTTTGCAGACCTTAACTTTTGCCTGGGTCAATTTCTTTTTCTCCGGTTTTGTAGCAGGTATGCAAAACATCACTTGGGTGCATTCAAGCTTTTGTATCTTCTTTGTGATCTTTGCATTAATCAGAGACTCTACACTTCATCACCTCAGTTTACCGAGATAGTTTGTGATGGTTATACTTGTCTTTCGAGCTGTGTGTTTGGAGGAGTGAGAAACCAGTTTCGTATCTCCACCTTTCTGCGATTGTTCTTACTCACACTGACATGTAATCATATGTGCAGCCAAGATTCCTTTCCCCTTGACTCAACGGTTCAGGGCTATGCTACAAAACGGAATAGATCTGAGTTCTGTGGATGTGAGCTACGTCAGCAGTCGGTCTTGGTAATTTTATGTATGCTCTTTGTGTATCGTTTTCAAATAGCTACAGCTCTTCGAAAGGAGCTCTTTGTTAGGATCTGCTTTCGCCCGTACATCCAGTTCAAGCATTGTATACCTTATCAGTACCACTCCAGTTTCCAGTCGAAGAGCGGGCTCTAATTATGGTCTTACTTTGTCTTGCAGGTACTTCTTGAATCTCTTTGGCTTGAGAGGCCTTTTCAGCTTAATACTTGGTGAAGAGAATGGTGGGTCTTCTCGCATTATGGACACAAGAAAGTCAATTTGTATCGTATGCCGCTTAGTTTGGTTCAAATAATGCCGGTTGATTTGCTTACTCTAACTCCACATTATCGTTTACCTTACAGCCACAGATGACGCTCAAAAGTTGATGCAGACACAAATGGCAATGCAAATGGGAGGGTTTGGTGCAGACCCAGCCAAGGTATCGTGTGCCCTGAGTTATATTTGGTTAAGGTCTTTTCAGCACGGAAAGAATGAGCGTATGTACTGTGACATGAGCTCGGTATTTGAAGTATCGCGCCGTTACTATCTCTAAGCAGGCTTCTCATTCCTGACGTACGCTTTTTTTCGATTTTGTGAACTTCCAGACTCTTGGTGCAGAGAAGGATGGTCTTGATCTCGTACAGCATGAGTGGGCTTTGAACAAAGTCGAGAAAAGAGCTGAAGCTGTCCTGAAGCAACTGCTTGATACTCCCAACTTCAACATATGATTACATTCTCTTCGCTCCTTTCATTGCTCCAGTTGGTTCTTTTTTTTTAATCTACACTGGTCTTTCTCGGACCAATTAAGTCTCTTCTGCCAATAGATTGTTCAGGCCACCTTTGCCTTGAGTATCACGTTTTTTTCGGAGTTTGGTGCTCGAGATTCCAGGGCTAGTCTGTAGAACCGGCTGTTTTTTTGAGCAGTTTTCAAGGCATGAACTAACATGCACAAACTTCAGACGAAACATCCGCTGTAAAATATCATTGACTTCACACCACATGGGAATGTTTAGCTGTCCAACGATCCCTTTGTGGGTTGTGGTGAGGGTTAGTTAGGGAATGTGAAGATGAACTTCCTGGCGAAGAATTTTGAGTTTCAATAAAGTTTAATAGGTTGATCATATGAATATTTAGGATGGTGGATGCTGCTGAAACAGGGGCAGTTTCGATGCATAGGAGGACTGTCATTGTGAATTCACCATGTTTCGGACAGTCAAGTGAACTCCAGAGTTCAAATTCTGGAGTAGGCTCATTGTGTCCGGAAACATCGATGCAGGGAAGTGGATCTGACAAGCTTTCCTGCAGAAAATTAGGGACTGAATACGTCTATTATGCTCTTATGAAGGCCCTGACTCCTGATTGTATAAAGTGAGAGACTAGAAGTGAAGAGGTTCATTTTACTTCATGTCTTATTGTCATCTCAATATCAAGACTGTATTACAATCGGGATGGAGATTTTAGGGTCCTGCATTCGTGACACGAGGAAGCCCTGTAATCTAGTTTGTTTTAGGATGAATTAGAGAATTTCGTTGCTAGCAATTTACACAATTTTTTCCAACCTAAAACTTTATCTCGAATAATTAAAATCTTATTAAAATTTTGAAATTGAAATTTCCGAAGATAAATGTCTTATTTCATTAAGCATGAAATTCTTATTGAGCTGTGGAGAAAGAAAGTTTCCAATGAAATAATTTTTTTTTTACGTGAGTGGATGTTTTCCTAAGTACCCACACCAGTAGTATTTTCCTGCAATATTTATGAGAGTCACTGCATTCACAAGCAAAAGCAGTGAGCAGTTTATTCTCCTTCCAGTTTTCCAAAAGTTCCGGAAAAACCTAAGAACCATGCCGTAAAGGTGACTTTACAAATGACATATTGACAAATGTACATGCCATGAGGCACCATTTATGGATCTCATAGACTACTTGAAACTCCTGAGCACTCTCTCTTCAAACATCAAGGTATACCTTTTGCGGGTTTGGGAGTAAATGTTTACGACAAGTGATCCAGTACACATGTTTTCTCAGGGATCTGAAAGAAAATCACGCAGTAATCCTCTTGCGACTTTACTAGTACTAAGTGTTGCTAGACAAATGGGTCAGTCTCAATCAAGACTACTTATAGCCTAGATGTCAAAAATGGGGAGTCGTGCGTGCTTGGAGGGATGGAGGGACGACGAGAGGATATTTCGAGCATGCAGGGAAGCATTTCTAGCACACATCTGATCTGTGTGCAGCAGCGTATGTCGTGGCCGGGAACAAATTTCACTTACGTAATTGCCTAATAAAAATAGCCTAAGTCTGCTTCTCCTTTCATCTTGTTCTCCTTTCTGCTGCCCTCGAAGGATGCGCAAACATTCTCACACCAGATCGATGTTCACAGTAACTGCACAGGTTGGCTAGAAATCGCCGACTGACGACCGAATCGGTCAAACACGCACAGTCTGAGAAATCACGTCACCATACTCTTCCCGATACGTTTCATTGCACTGCCATCGGTCGAGCTCTGGTCGTCCGGTAACGATGACGATGACGATGTCCATCCGGGACGCAAGCCCAAGCCGATGACAAGACGGAGTAACGTTCCCAGCTCCCCCCGTGTGCATGTGTGGGATGACGCGTTGGGTGGCACGTGGTCTCATGGTCGAGTCTAGCAGCGCGGGTTCGGACAACCGTTGCCTGACGGACCGATAGCGAGTCCTCAACTTTAGTGATCGTCCAACTATCCCCTTGATACTTCTGATTTAACAAATGTATGACTATGTAAAATTCCATATGTGTGCCAACAATCTTAGCTGATGATCGTATTATTTATTATTCACTCTTTCATCTACGTGATGATGCGTAATCATTGTTATTTGATATAAATAGTCTGAATATCACTTGGGTTCTGGGATATAATTATTATCACGATACTATAGGGACCTAGTCTTTGGTCTCTCCTTTATTTTGCTACTTCTAAAGGCTCTGTGGGCTTTTCTCATCCTTTTATGTATTCCTTTGGCTACCCTAGTCAGCTTTCACTAGAGAAGTGTTGTAAAGATAATTTGTTGCAATCTCGTCTCATGCTAATCCACTAAACCATATGCGTTAGTAGGTTTCTTAACCCACATGGCTAATCCAAGGTCAAACAAACAGGAGATCAGGTTCTTATAACACGTATAAAGAGTTTAATCTCCAATAGTGTCATTTCTTATGAGTGATATACTCTCATTAGTGACTTAAAGTCCTATACCCATTAGTTTCTAATTTGTAAATCTGTTCAATAAGAATGTTACGTCACTATTCCCCATAATGACATGATACTATACAGTAGTGACAGTTTCAAATGTAATTTGAAAGTAAAAATTTATATCATTATCACAATACATAGTTATGAGACCAAAAAAATGTGGCATAAGTTGATTTAAAGGTATATCTCAACAATTCACACTTTCTGGATTTAAGTAAGGGTTTAGGGTTTAACCCTAAAACCATGATTTGCTACATATATTATCTTTAATTGTTTCACTCAGATTTGTATGTATTAATCTAAATTTAAATGTAGTTATAATGTCCATGTTAACAATACAGATTTGCAAATGAAAGCCATTTTGAAACCAAACAACACATTTATAGTAAGTCTTAGGATTGATAAAATGCACGATAAGAAATCTATGAATTTTTTTTATATATAATTGACAACTCCCAATAGTGACATCTAACCCCAACACCAATGTATGTTACTATTAGGAGTTTATATTAAAATTATGCACCTCCCAACAATGACATCCAATGTTAACACCAATGTATGTTACTAAAAGGAGATTATACGCATTTTACTCTTATGAGTGACACCTCGCAATAGTGACGTAAAACCTAAGTACCAATATATGTCACTATGGGGAGGTTTACCTCTGCAATCATCTAAGAAACTGTCTGCTCACATAATTGCATCCCGTGTGGATCTTCATGTCAGAATCTTCAGAGGGATGGTATAGAAAACTAAGGGGTGACAAAACACTATCTTACAAGGAAGGAAGGGGCAATCCATTTTTGTTGTTATTGGTAAAATCCATATTAGCTAAATCACGCGAAGTGATAAACTGAGGATGCTAATGTTAATGTAAAATATTTGAACTAAATGAATTCATGTTCCATGTGCTGGAACTCAACTAAAATATCCACTATGCACAACCCAAAACGCGCACACAAATACGTACACATAGATCTCTTTAGTTTATGTTTATTGGATAGATCCTTATCGTGTTACCAATTATTATTCATAAGAGAAGGTACCCCTTTTTCATTGTGTTTCTCTTGGATTTATTTACGATACTATATACTAATTTACTTGCAGATATATATGGAGTCTTCCGGTACTTTTGGTTACTTTATCAAGTACTCTCCTAGTATTTGGGCTTCTAGGTGACATGATCATGCTCAGCCACTCGGATCTGAAGAAAAAGAACACGAAGTAACTTTGTTAGTACCATTTCACGTGATAAGTCACCAGCACCGCCTGCAAAAATTCGAAAAACAGAGCCGATAATATACCTGGCGGAGATGAATCCAGGTCTTGCTTCCAGTTCAATACTCGCACATAGATCGATTTATCCTTATCTCTCGGTGGATAATGATGTCTAGTTCCAAACCTTATGGTTGCTCTGTTCTTTGGACCTTAGCAAACCGAAACCGAATTCCCAATCTCATGCCCATCCACAGCAGTACACCCGTTTCCCCCAAGGCTACCAGAATACAAATGATTATGCCGATCGAAATAAGAAATCTGGGCACAATGCCTATTTTTTTTGGGGATGTGATATACGTACCTTTATAGTCCTACTTGATTCTCTTCGACAAAGAAACAGTATGTCAGCAAAATCGCCATCCAATGAACCACCTTTTAATGAAGACCGTATCCCTTAATATAGCCATTACGACGTTTGAAAGTGTTTGCAGATCATGAGAGTGGACCTGAGGGAGGGACGAAGTGTTCGATTTGTAGATAACAGTGCCTTTTTAAATGTCCGAGGAACTGAAGAACTCCATGTGCTCGCTCCTGGAAGGTACAGATCCAAAGTCTTTGGAGCACTTCAACTGAGTCCGTGCAGGAAGAATTGTGCCAGAGTTATTTATTACACTTTTTCGAGCTCCCATGTCCGGGAACGCTTGGGCACGAAGTCACCGTACGTGTCAACGAGAGCTAATTTTTGCTAAGATGAGCAACACGCAGTAGGTGCAAATCCTGTCCCTCGCTGCTTGCAAATTACAACTGAGGTTTCAACCATGGCTCAATATTCGCGCAAATGAGTCTAGGAATCTCGACTGTGACAATCTCTCGAGCTCACGGTTTGCTGCTCCGGAGCATTTGTGTTATGCCGATGAAATTAGAGGAATCGAGTCTGATTTTATTGCGAGGTTTCCTGCATGCATCGAACCTCACCCGCCTCCTACGTCGCAGGGGCGATAGGAAGGATTCTAGTCATCGATCCTTCGAGACCATCCGCGGCTTAAGCTTATTATGCCTATGGCAGCTCTTGAGAATGCTCTGGGCTCCAAGGGGCGCTGTTCGTGAGACTCGTGACGAGGCCCAACAGGATTTGTGTCCGGATTGCATAATGGTATTTTATCTCATATGATGAATGGCACGCACGCATGCAAGGGCTACCATGTCGAACGCGCTATGGACACTCGTTAGATTGCTCTTGGCTTTTGCTGCAGATTCCTCCTTTTACGGTATGCAGTCGTGAGCTCAACCTTATCCAACCGCCTTCATCGTGCTCTCGAATATACCCTCCAACAACACCAGAGCAAAGCGTGTATTTACTGCTGGCCCACGAGACGAGAAAAGCCTTAAGATTAATATTTTGGACTCTGCAAGGACGGCAGCAGATGAGTATACAGTCTAATCACGAAATATTCCAAAGACAAGAAGCGACGAGAGGTCAAAGGGAGTCATCCAAATATTGACTAACGACCGGATTAGCTCCGAAACCAAAGCGTTAGATACGAGCACGTATTGTGGGATCGAGCCAATTGCTGCAAGGAAGTAAGCAAGGACACGGGATTGGCAAAGCCTCCCACCGTGGCATTCGAGGAGTCAGAGGACGGACGACCCACAAGCGACCGACCGGGAGTATCCGAGGCCAGCAGCTCTTGATAATACTACTGGCACAGAAAGGTTACGATCATCAGGATTCAGGAACACCTTCAGGTTTGGCTGAGATCCTCGCCCTCGAGAGCCTAATAGGCCCGAGGGCTTTAGGCCTCTCGATGTTGGCTAGAGAGAGACTCCTCTTCCTCCTGTTCCCCTCTGGCGAAACTTCAACAAAGCGTCCTGGAGAAGGTGGAGCCTACGGCCAGAAGTGATTCGGGAGAGAAAGCAAAGCAAAAAGAGGCTTTCAGAATCGACGAACTGACGAGATGCTCGGGATCGAACCAACCACATCGTTGCTGGAGTGACAGGTTCTTGCAGCTCGGAGCAGATCCGACCTCCACAAGTGGCAAGTGACATCTGGAGGAGTTGTAGAAGCCCACTCACAGCAGTCATCCTACTTACTAGAAGTGAAATCATGGCCTCCTCAGGTCTTCGACATGAAAATCTGCTCAGCACCCCAGCAGAGCTAGCTCCGAGTCCGAATTCCATCATGATTCCCAATCTGGACACAAACTCTAGCTTACAAGTTGTCTCTCATAATCTCATGAGGACAGAGGAAGACTTCCTTTCCGGACCTGAGCGATGTAGAAACAGAGATGCCCTGTCCTGTGATCAGAAGCAGAGATGGTGGACTAGAGGCTAAAGCTATCTATATTCACAATCGGTAGGCTTCGAAGACACAATCATGATCCCAGAGCTTTCGCTGCTCGGTCGCTCGTGGTCGTTCGGACAACCATGAATTGGTGCAAGATATTTTCGCAAGGTGGAATTCGTCAGATCCATGATGAACGATGGACGCATTCGAAAAGTGAGACATCGAAGCTCGTTCTTCTTCACAGACATCATTCAGCCCTCGACTGCGCTCATGCAGAAGAACCGACCGACCGCATGTCCTCGGAGCTCTCAAATTCCACCCTCGGTGCACACGGGCCGCATGTAGATCGATCGATCGAATCGAACTTTCCGTGTCCTCCTGTCGTGCTCCGTCGTAGAGGAAGGAAGGGTGTCTGCCTGACCAGCCCAGCCATTGTGCGCCTGGGCTCGAGAATTTCTGTTGGGAACATCTGAACGTCTGTCCGTCTCCCTGCGGTGGGGCACACGCCTCAGTCCCGTCCCAAGAGGGCGCAACGGACGTTCCCTTCCCTCCCCTCCCCTCCGCAGCCCGAACCTCGTCCCTCGTCCCTCGTCCCCTCTCCCTCGTCCCGCTGAGATATTTGGCAGGATTGGGGGAGAGCCGTTGTCCGCCTCGGGCGGTGGGCCAGGCTCGGAGACGTTCCGCTCGGCCGGATCCCCCACCCCCCAGCCCTGCCCTGCCGGGCGGCCGGGGGTGGGTCTAGTCGTTAAAGAGCATGGAGTGGCAGGTCAACGGGAGGAGCATCTCGTCGTCGTCGTTGTGTGTCTCGGCCTGATGCATGTTTTTCTCGGGCCGGGTACGCGCTCACCATGGCGGCAGCAGCAGCAGCAGCGGCGGAGAGCGGACACAGGAGGCACAGGGCCCCGAGGCAATAAAGCGCATCGGGCATTTAATGCGCTCATAGACAGCGGCAGGTTCACTACGCTCGTCGTCCCTAGAGGTCGGTGGATCAAATCACAAATGCGTCCATCACTCGCTGCTTCGAAGACGAAATCGACCAGTGACATTGCACAGGCTCGGATTGCATAGCAGAGCAGAGGAGAGCATAGGACAGCAGTCGCCCTCCCTTACGAATCTCTCGTAACTTCTGTGTACTGGAGCAGCAGCAGACTGGAGCCCAACGCAACTGCGTTGGGCTCCTGGGCTCTGGAGTGTTCGGAACAATGGACGACGCTTGCGGCGCACTCTATGACCTCGTCTGCTCGACTGTGGTAGCGCCATACCCAGACTACCTGCCTCTCTGTCTGTCTGTGTGACTGACTGACCGACCTGTGGGACCTGGCAGGGTCTGAGTGTGGATGGTACGCTCATTCATGTCATCGTTTCTTCACTTGGCCACAGCATTGCCAAGGTCCCACATGTGGATGGATCCGCCATGCCTCGGCTCGGCTAACCTCGGGGAGAACCTAAGCCCATTGTTTGGAGTGAAGATGCTGTCTACATTCTTGCATACATCATTAGTCAGTAGTCAGTCACCGTCGCCGACTTGCGGTTTCAAGGGCATGTGAAACCAGCAGTCAGGCAGGCGCAGAGAGAGAGAGCTGCCATATGATTCTTGCAAGCTTCTTACGAGGCAGTGATCGACTGTGTCTGAAAGAGGAAACTGAGAAGATGTTTGAATCTTTGGTTTCGAGATTATGAGGGCCGGGTGAGTAATTCGCTAGCAGGACGAAATTGTCCGCAGCAGCAGGAGGAGGGAGGGAGGGAGGGAAGGAAGAAAATCAATTAATCAATCAATGAGAGCCAAGCGCAGCGAAGAGAGCACGCTCGTCGTTGTACACGTCCAAAAAAACACTTCTCAATTAAAATCGTCGTTCGTACATACAGCGAGAGGTCCGCAGGGGAAGTGTGGAGTTAATCTTCTCCACTGTCGCTAGCTAACGGATTTTTTTCTACTCTGTACAGAAAGTTACAATGATTTCTTGCTTCCCGTTCCATGAAATCGAATCTATCACAGGCGCATTCCTATGTATCGATAGTCGTCGTCGTCGTCGTGCCGTCGGATGCGCCCTGCTGATGAGAGCGACCGTGAGTCAGTGAGTGCGCGAGAGTGAAGATAAGATATCGCAATGGTCGATGTAAGACTCGCCATACTCTTGCTGCTGCTTTTATGTATAAGGAGAACCTAATCGTACACCGTAGGAAGGAATTTGGTCGATGGATCGGGTCACATCGATCACGCCATGTACACGGGCAACGCGCAATGCGGCGGGGACGAGCTCTGAGCGAAGAGAAGCGGCTCCTCGCAGTATTCGCATTGCGGGTCCAGTAATTTCACCACCTGCCCACATACACAGACACAGAACATAAGATCTCGTGTCGATCAGCGGAGCTCGGACCGGCCCTGCGATTAATGATTCCAAAAGCCTCGTGAATTCATTCATTCATCATCTCGTGGGAGGTATCCATGGAAGCCTTGTGTCTACGAGGCTGCGGGACGCGGACAAGGCAAATCATTGAGAGTGCCTGCGGTGAGATCCGTGTCAGCGAGGGCCATTAAGGTTCGTGGAGTGGAGTGGTGGCCTCGCTCAATCAACGAGAGGCGACGGGTCAATCATGCACTGCCGACAGAACTCCGAGCCGAGCGAGTGAACTCACTCGTTCGTTCGCTCGCTCGATCGCACACCCACGTCAAAATTGACGTGGGTGCGTGGACCGAGTAATTTCATCCCCCATTATTACGTCGCAATCTCGTCATGATGGTCTGCAGATTGTGCGTGCGCGCATGCGCAGGGCTTCTACCACATGGCATGGCATGGCGTGGACAGGAATCCCGAGATGGAGATTCCAACGAAATCCTCGAGGATGTGAAACATTCACGCGACTCTATAATGCAAATGCATCGACTCTGTTCTGTTGTTAGTGCGCCTCCTTGTTAATTGCGCCTCGATTCGCCTCGTATGCCCCAACTCCACGACACTTAGTGCATTTGCTGAGCGAGCGAGAACTTCAATCACAAGAGATCGATCGAGAAATCGAGAGAGAGAGAAAGAGAGCGCCCCTTACCCTGTCCATGGAAGGCCGCTCGTCGGGCGAGATTTCGATGCACAGGAAAGCCGTGTACATCATCCGCTTAAATTGATGAGGGTTGATGTCCGTCAACCGCGGGTCCACCAGCTTATGCATCTCTCGCTTCCTCTGCAGCAATCTTGCCTGCATCGCCCCATCACCATCGTCAGGACGCAGGGATTCTTAGTACATGTGCCCCGCCTCGCCTCTCCTCTCCTATTCTCTCCTCTCCTCTCCAATCCTCGTATGCGATTGTGGGGCGGCAGTATAAACGAAGGGAATCGGGACGAATGCTTACCCACTGGACGAGACTTTGCTGCGACTCCGGGTATCTCCTGTCGATGGGCTTCCTTCCGGAGATCAGCTCGAGCAGCACCACGCCGAACGAGAACACGTCCGTCTTCTCGTCGAAGTTGCCGTACATGAAACACTCGGGCGCCATGTACCTGCCGATCGATCGAGACACACACACACACACACACCACAGAAGCTCACAATCGATTCATTCACACAATTCCATGTTTCCACGAGGTATTCGGAGAGGGTATGAGCGGAACAATCGATCGGAATTCGCCATTCATTCAATCGTTTGTTGGGTCAGACAGACAGACAACATACCCGAATGTGCCCGCCACGCTGGTCGTCATACTGGCATCCGCACTTCCATCCGAGCACCATCGTGCGAGCCCGAAATCCGACACCTGCGCAAGCAGCGAGAATGCACTTCGAGCTCACGCGCCCGCACTCATGGAGAAAGCAAAACTTATTGATACTAGCAAAAGTCTCGTGATCGTGAAGGTTCGGAGGGTTTGGGTCGACAGACCCTCGTAGTACCTGAGCTTCGAAATTCTCGCGCAGGAGAATGTTCTGGCTCTTGACGTCGCGGTGGATGATGGGTCGCGGTTTGAACTGGTGAAGGTAGGCCAACCCGCTGGCAGCGCCGACTGCAGCATTCTGCCTTTGCGCCCAGCTCAGAACGGAACGCGAAGAGTCGCCTGAGAAATTGCACGAGGCGAGCGACTGATGATCGTCAGTCCATGGATCAATTTGATTGATGGATGGTGGGTCTCAGAGCTCGAGATTCCATTTGCACGAGATACACATTAGATTTGCAATTCGATGGCAGATGTGCGTGCGTGTGTGCTCGGCATGAGGGTAGGGGAGGGAAAACGAACCGTAGAGATTTTGTTCGAGATTTCCTCGAGCGAGGTACTCGTACACGAGCGAGCGCCGGGTGCCCTCGGCGCAGAAGCCCACCAGAGTCACGAGGTTCGGATGATGGTGCGTGCAGATGAGCATCATGATCTCCATCATGAACTCCTTCTCTCCCACGCACGTCCTGTCCTCCAGCCGTTTCACAGCGGCCCAGCTACCATCCCGCAATCGCGCCTTGTACACGCTGCTCGCCATCCCCGTTCCCACGAGGTTCTCTGTTCCCCATTCCCCATTCCCATTGCGTAGTGAGCAACAATCCCCCGATCCCACAATTCCCCAATCCCATCCCTCTCCGCGAGCACAAACAATCAATCTCGAACCAAATTCCTTCCCGAGCTCCGATCTCGCTCGTTCCTCGTTGATTTCGAGAAATCGGAGCTCCCCTCGACGATGGCGCACGGAGAATTCCTCGGATTGAGCAGCCACGAGGTTGGAAAATGTGAAACATGTCAGAGAGAGAGAGAGAGAGAGAGAGAGAGAGAGAGAGAGAGAGAGAGAGAGAGAGAGAGAGAGAGAGTTACCAGGGGAGAAGTCGTCGGTCGCTTCTTGGAGCTCTTGGTAGGCGAATCTGCGAATGGAGGGCATCTGCTCCTCGAGGTCGTGCTGAAGAGAGAGGAGGCCGGACTCGGAGAGCTCGTACTTGAGCTCGGAGCAAGTGCGGGCCAGGAGAGGGGGAGAGATGGTGCGGGGGGCCACCTCGGGCTCGGCCGCAGCGTCCGCATCCTCTTCCGACACGGCTTCGAGGGGCCCGCTCTTGCAGCACTCGCTGCCGAGATGGAACTGCGGGGCGACGAGCTCGGGCTCGGGCTCGGGGGACGAGCCGTCGAGCGAGCCCGAGACCGAGACGGACGAGGACGAGGACGAGCGATCGCTGCGCAGGCACGCGGCGTCGGCCAGAAACTGATCGAGATGCGCTCGGGCCTTGTCGGGCCGCAGCTGCAGCTTGGCGAAGCGGTCCAGGACGCTGTTGGGCGAGCCATTGCTCGAGAAGCTGCTGCTGCTGGGATCGGAGCTCCTGTCGGACACCATGGAGCTGGCTCGGCTGAAGGATGCGGAAGCGGCGGCGATAGCGATGGCCGGGGGAGAGTCCGCTCCGTCTGCCGCTGCGAATTTCTCGTACAGCGAGCTGCACACGCTGCTGCTGCTGCTGCTTCTTCTGCCCGGCTCGTCGTGGAATTCCTCGTCCGACATGCGCTCCGTTCCCTGCAGCAGCTCGCTCAAAGAGCCTCTCTCCGACTCCAGCAGCACTCGCAAAGACTGCCGCATGTCCGCTGTCCAATCCAATTCCACCCACGCATCAGATTCGCACTCCATACCTACTCGACCGAAACCATGCGACCCTCGACACCCTTTCTTCATCACCCCTTCCACACCCCACCCCATCCCACCCCACCCAAAGTCCCTCCCCCGTACCTTTGGCAGTTCCCGGCCTGCACACCATCATCTTGCCTTTGCGCACGACGACGACGTTGCAGTAGGACGACAGGCTCTTCACGCACAGCCTGCCCAGCTCGGTCATGCGCCTGCACCCGTGCACCAAAACGCACATCAGATTTCCCGTTCCTTCATGCTCGTCGTCCAATTCGACTCTCATCAAATTGGACCGAATTGAACTGAAATACACTGAGCTGAATTTTACTGGATTGGATTAGATGGAATTGCGTTGAATCGAATTGAGGTGGGGCGGAGGGGAATTGGGTTGAATTGATTTCAGAGCATGCAGAAAGGGGCTGGGTCGGTGACTCACTTGGGCGACAAAGGCATCTGCGATTCGCACTTCCCGAGGACGACCATCGTCGCCTTCATTTGTCGAGCTTCGGTCACAATGGCCGTGCCCACATTGTCGCCCTCCACGACTTCGACCGTCACAGTGACCTGCGGGTGAGCAATATTCCACACGGTTGCTTGTTCTGTGAGCATCAAGACTCGAAATTCTCTCAGAAGCTCACGCATGCAAGCCACGGGCGAGAAAGGAGCAATGCATGCACGTCGGGATGGCCTGCGCGATAACCGACCTTGGCTGGCACCGTCGAGTGGAGGCGAGAAGACAAGACCAGCGCGCTCAGAGTGTCGAGAAGCTCCTCCTTCACGGCGTCACAATGCTCCGCTGCTTCTGCAAAAGCCCATGTCAGTTCTCGACTGTAATCCTCTCTCTCTCAGTGACTCCGAAACGACACACCCCGGACACGACATGCGAATTGAGTGCAGGGCCCAGCTAATTGTGTCCCGAACGAAGGCTTGAGGATTGAGGCGCAGGGAGATTCCTGTCGAGGGACGCGCATGCTGTAGAGGAATTGCGACGAGACACGGAAGGCTTCGGAAGGCCCGACAGTGGGAGATGCTGCTGAGTCTAGAGCTATAGAATCGGGGCTCGATCTGCGAGCGAGTGTGGTGGTGGGGGCGGGGAGTGAACCTGCTGATGTTTGCGCAGCTGCCCACGGCTCCGTGACGTGCATGACGGTCAATGTGTCGCCAGTGCGAGCCGCTTCGGTGAGAGCCCAGCGGATCAGCTCTCCGCTCTGCTCTGTCATTTTCACGGCGACCAGAATGCGCTGGTGGCCCTCTTGCAAGGCCGCGACGGGGCACTTGGGCATCGACGGGCGCCGGAAGAGTCTGCTGGGACTCATCATCTCCTTGCCTCGAAACAGTCGACTCGGAGTCGTCACCAATTCTCTCCCCATGTCGCTCGTCCTCCGTGAACCACCACTGCGTCAGATCGCTGCAGCAATCCGAACGCTCGCGCTCGGGTCTCGGCCGGAGCTCAGCGGGGACGCACCTCTGATGTCGAAATTGGAATCGACCAGCAGCTTCAGTAACATGATTCGCAATTACTCTACGCTTCTCCGAACCCCGCGATGATTTTCCTCTCGTCTCCAACGACCTGTGATACGAACTACCGCCACTTCCCGAAGCCTTTCCAAGCTCACGACACCCCGAGTCTACTACATTCACAACCACGGGCATCCGCCCCCTGCAAAGAGCAATTTCTCACGGCGCGCGACTGCTCCGCTTCTTCCTCTTCTTCCTCTCGTTCGCTCCGATCTGTGTCCCCGATGTCGATCAGGCGCACTCGCAGCAGAGCACGTGGACTCCCGAAGCCAATGTACGCTGCTTCAGCTCGCACTGCTCGTCCGAGCTCGGACAGGGAGGCAGGGAGGCAGGGAGGGAGCGAGGAAAGGTTGGCTCGTGGTGGGATTCGTTACGAGGCAGACAAGATGCACCTGCCAAAGGAGACGATGGGCGACAGTGTGGTCCAGAGCAGTGAAGTCTCAGAGTCCGAGGCCTCGTCGTTCGCTTCGCTCTATCTCTCTCAGCCCCATTCACTTTCGGGTTCGGGTACTGGTTCGATATTCTCTCCTTCTCTCTCTCTCCTTCTCTCTCGACGGACGGTTTAGAGAATCTCTAGGGCTCAGCGCTAGCGACGACGGGGGATCGACTGGGGCGGGGCAGTCAGTACTGGCGGAGTACTGGAGAGAAGGAAGACACAGTACAGTCGCTCGTCGGTACACTTCAAGTATCAACTCTCAACATCGTCGAAACGAATTTGCGTGATTCACTGTCAGTCCACAATCCTTCCTCGAGGCCCCGAGGTGCTGTTCTCATTAACTCGCTCGCGATCGCTCTCCACCCTCTCGATCTGTCCCCGTCTGACGCACTCTGTGTCCGAACTCGGTGGCCACCTCTGCAGCTGCTGCTGAGCTGAGCTGAGCTGAGCTACTACTACTACCCTGGCCACTCTAGACGACACTACACTTACTACTACGACACTCTCCCCCTGCCCCCGGGGGACCGGGGGGAGGGGGAAATGTGATCGGAGGCAGCCAATCAAGGACCTCTCGAAATCGAGACGTTCCCCCGCCGTTTAGCACGTGGACTGGACGGGCGGCATCCCAAGTTGCCGCACCCGTTGTTCCGGTCCCCGTCCACGTGGAGGACCTTTTCCCCGGACACCTGGGGCCTCAGAGTCTCGAGTCCACCCCTCAACCCCCCGCCCCCCCGGGGAGCGCAGTCGCGATATGCTCCGTGCCGTCGGTGTTGCGCAGGACGGCCGTCGTCGCTCGTTCGTTATCTCGTAGCCGCCGATAGGCTTTTGTCGCCAGGGCAGTTACCCTTCCGCCACACTTCCCTCCGCGATAGATAAAAAGGCAGGGAATCCAATAAGCCCCTCTTTACTGCGGTCCGTGTGCGCGTGTCGGACCGCCGCGCATATCCTCCGGTCGCGACGTTCCTGCCTCACGGACGACGAGAGAGTGAGAGAGAGATCGAGAGCCCGAGAGACCGACCACCGTACGGCCCACCACTGCCACCTTTCTGACTCAGCTGTTACGACGACGACGACATCGCGAAGCCCTTTCGGCGCGACGCCGGCGGGGCCCGCGACGGGACGCCGACCAATGGTACGAGCCCGTGAGAATGGGGGTCGCCAACGGACACACACCGGCGAGGGTGCTGATTCACCGGAAGTTCTGATTGCTTGGACGCTAGCGACCCCACGACAGCCGAACTCCTCCTCCACCTCCTTGTCCACCTCAGCATCGGAAGTCTTCGCTCTCTCGGGAGGTCACGGCCCGCCCTCGCCACATCGACGTCGCAGAAGTGCGCAGACGCCGCGTCGATCTCGCGTGCCAGCGGTACGCGACAGAGTCGCGGCCGGAAGCCGAAGCCCCGCCGGCCCAAGGACTCATCGGGCCCGTTCTGTAATCAAGCGGAAATTAGCACGACGGGCGACGACGGACTCCGTAACTCCGTGACCCCGTGTCGATCCCGTCCGTCCACGGTGTGCGGCGAACGGCTACATCTGCTCCGGCTCCTGCACGATCGAGTCACGTCGCCCCATCAGCTCGCTGAGTGTGATTCCAAGTTGCCGGTTACCGGTCTCTCCTCCGAAGGCCAGAACGACTCACTGACCGACTGACTGACTGACTGACTGGACGTCCCGCTGACAGGTGCCGGCACGCGACCGGGAGAAAAGGGAGGCGAGGCCGGCCTGTACCGTACCCGGGCCGTAGACATGAGCGACCTCTGTCGAGAGCATCCGAGGACCGATCCGAGGTGGCGGCCGGTTCGTCCGTTTACCCCCTCCGATTGCTCGCTCGCATGTATCGGTCGCTGGACTCCGCGCAATGGCACGACAACTCAGCGTTGAAAGTCCCGTCCCGTGCAAGCACGAGGTCTCTCTCTCTCCCTCTCTCTCTCTCGGATGCGCCACAGCGTCGTGTGTAGGCAGACCCTGGTCTCGGCTGGATTCCTCGGGCCCTCGGTGACCACCATGGTGGGTCAGATCGCCGGCGGCGGGTCCAGACGACTTTACGATGCTGGCCTCTTCCTCCGCTTCGCCTCTCTCATTTCCTCTCGTCTCAGCTTCGATGGACTTCAATCGGCGCATTCGTGAATTTGGAATTACTTGGGGAAAATTGGGTGGATTGAAATACGTCAATCCGGTGAGATGAAGGAACCCCAAAGACAGTTCGGGTCCGTCGACTGACCCGACGTCTTTGCATCAGGTCACGGGCTCTCGTGCTCGCTCTCTCCCGAATCTCCGAGAATATGTCAATCTTCCTTCCACTTGGCTGTAAGACGGCGGCCCTCGTTCCGATTCTGCGTGTTGTTGCTGTTGCTGTTGTTGCGTGGCTGAGAGGCCATGAGATATCGTTATCCCCTTCTGGAGAAATGTAAAGCATCGGTTCATTTATATCATAGACGCGCATCGACGTCACTCGCTGCACGGTTTCTTCAGCAGTCGACACAATTTCGGTCTATTATTTTCCAGAAAAACCCCCCCAGGGCGAATCGGATAAATATAAGCTGGCGATCCCGTCCTTTTTGCCATACAACTCGGGGCATAGCTTATATTTATAAATTGGCGTGAGTGACCGGGAAGTACACATCACCGAGGCTGCGAAGACTGCGATGGTGTGCACACCATCGCAAGGGAGAAGGGTAAAAGAGGTTGCTGTAA
The DNA here is from genome assembly GCA_037833965.1 of Marchantia polymorpha subsp. ruderalis. NCBI lineage: Eukaryota > Viridiplantae > Streptophyta > Marchantiopsida > Marchantiales > Marchantiaceae > Marchantia > Marchantia polymorpha. Next base: position 1,996,207 of record AP031351.1, read on the forward strand.
GCCCAGAACCCTAAACCCGTTCACCGTCCGATTGCCCCATGTCCTCCAGGTCTGATTCTCAGGCCATGTACTGTACGATGAGCTTCACATGTCGTTGAGATTTCGACGTTGAAGAGTCAGTAAGTCAGTACTGTCTGTCTGTCTGTCTGACTGTCAGTCAGTTCAGGAGCAGGTGCAGGTGCCATGAGTCAGTGAATGACTGCGGTTGATTGAGCATTCGAGTGAAGTCAAAGCTCACAGTGTGATCTGACAGGAGGGCAACTCACAAACCGATATAACTTCACATACGAACTGCTAGATTGGCAGTGCTCTGCTCTGCTCAGCTCAGCTCAGCTCATCCCTACGGAGCCGAATATCGGTGGGACTCGTCGCTTCTCAGTGAAGCTCTTGTGCCCGTACCGTCCCTACCTCGGAGTCCGTCCCACCGGCAGCAGCAGCACCGGTCCCGATTATTCAATTCACTCTCGAAGCTGCTCACGAATACGAAGTTATCATGTCTTGCTTCGAGTGTGGAATGAAGGTGCATGACACGAAGATAAGGTTGAGGTTTAGATGGATATTAAAGCAGGGAGGCAAGAACGTCAGTCTCCGAGGCATGTACGTCTTCCTCTCATTGGAAGCGTGGATTCAAGCCTAACACTAGGTCGTACAGATTCACAAGATTGTGATCATGTTTGTCACCTTGCGGGTGATGTTGAACCTCGGCATTAATAGGGATAGCGCATTGTGCAAAGCTTTCTTCCTCCCCCTCCCTGCCTCCCTCCCTCTCCCACCCCACCACCCTGCGTTCATCCATCTCGACGAGCGTGCTTATGATGCTTCTCGATGCTGGGCATCAACCCCTTTTCGCGAGACCAAGTGGTTAGCATCTAGTCTCCATGGGTAACATATACTCTCACACTCCAACCGAGAGAGAGAGAGAGAGAGAGAGAGAGAGGGCATCCATTAAAATGAATGGAAAATGAGGGACGGAAATGCTTTCTAAGAGGCAGCAGATATATTTCAGTCCAGATTAGAGTGATCGTCTATAAAGAGATTAATCATGTCAGCGGTAGGATACATGACGCACTACTTGCAGGTGTCCAATATCCCACAAGCGAACAAATTGCGACTCGTCTCCTTTGTATTCTTAAATTTGTAGCAGTCATTAGAAGCACCTTAATTGAGGCTCCTCCAGTTGTTAGGCCCTCCTGCAGTTCTCAAGTACACTCATCCACATTCTCATTTTATTGAAGGAAAAAATCATATCTTTTTCCTTTGTGAGGAATAATGGCAGACGCTTGTGGGTAGGGATTGGGATCAGGTAAACCTTCCAAACCTCAACCTCTGCAAACAATCTTGGATTCACAATGGACAGGAAAGGCCTGACAGCAGAAAAAGCATTGACATTGGCATGAGGGTTGTTATGTTGACGACCCTCTACATCGAGAGAGAGATCTTAATCCACTCTTGGTCCTGTCTATGGTTCCCAGTGATGGAAAGAAGATTGAATGCTTTTTCAGCTCGGCAGACAATTCAAGCGTCCGGTATCCAGTTGGAAAAGTTGGAGATTCCTTGGTCCACAAATCGACGGATTCCTGCGTCACTCTGAACTGATTGAGCTCCCAAGTTCTCGACTTTGTTACCCATCCACGGACAGATTCCATTTTACTTACTTTGATTACAAAACGAAATGCCATTGCAGCCTGAACAGATTCTTCAATGTGCTTCCAAGCTCCCCGGCGAGGTCACCTCCAAGATTCTCACACCTCGAGGGAGACAAAGCAGAAAGACCCCATCGCCATCGTGCCTTCGCATTTACTGCGTCTGCCTACGGAAGCTGAAATTAATATGTATCTAAAACCGTATGCACATCATGCCAAATGTACAGAGCTCGAATACACCCGCTAAACCGTATCTGATGCGCCATCCCTCCCTCCCTCCCTCCCACCCTCCCACCAGAACCCACAAAGACTCTAGCAAAGCACTTGTCAGGCTTTTGCGTTTGTTGTTTGTGGATCGATGGACGAGGCACACCACACCCTTGCCCACGAAGCCATGTCCAGTGTCCAGCAGTTGTAAGCTTTCGGAACCGACGTGAGGAGCCGAGGGCAGAGCTATTCCGGGAAGCCATTTGCACAGAGAATCATGAATTTTGGACTGGCCCGTGTACGAGGCCTGTCAGCCTACGGATGTGGATCTGGATCTGAGCATGAGGACGTGAGTCCGTGAGCGCCTCCAGAGTTCCAGGCGAGCTGTACATCGGTCGAGACTGCCGGTGCAATGGAGATCTATCTCTCTGCTCCAGCACCGTGCTCCGAGTTTCTTCCCTCCATTTGCACGTCCCGGGTCGTTTCGTGGTCTGCACCTCCTCCATGTCTTTGTTTAGAGAAAAGTGCGAGCTCCCTGGCGGCTGAAGCCTGTCCTGCTCTTCTGACGGGTGCCAGTGAGACAGACAGTTCGAGGGCACTCCTTTGCGCCGGGTTCTGGAGTACACGCACTGCTCCTCCTCTAGTTTTATATCATATACAGGAAAGACAAACGACATCGCAGCAGGTGACGCTGAGATTTCGCACGAGGTCGACTCGTGGAGCGGGCTTTGGGGACATGAATTGCAGTCATCTTCTGAGGCCTATGTCGTTAGCCCAGTCGAACTGGTCACGTGAAAGATTAGAACTTCTGAAAGCCTGACATTTCGCGGTCAGATCGCTCGTCGATCGATCATTCACTTATGAATGTAACTTCTTGCACCACTCTTCACATTCTTCATAAGAACTCTTCTCCGGGTTGCAATTGACAGCTTTTAAGAAGCTCAAAAATGAAATTGATATGGATTTCGTCCGTAACTTGCGTATCGACTTCGGATTCGAACGACGTCGAATCAGAGCCTCAAATTACGTCGCACCTCAAATTAATCATCATAAATGATCGATGCACATAGTCCTCTCGAGCTAAAAGTATCCACGTCCCCAGAGCCATCAGTGAAGGAGACGAGCGAACAGTCGGGGGTGTCGAACATTCCGGCAGGAAGAGTCCAGTTTGACGAGAGTGCCTGCTTTCCCTCCTGGATTGATCACAAGCTGTAAACGCAGGAAGATTCTGAGCTGGGAAAGGTCCATAGCAGTTTGATGGTAAAGTAAGACTGGCGCCAGATATGGTTTCCAGACTGGAGGCTCGAGCTGAGTTCTTTCATGACGTTATTATTACAAGACGAGTGTCCGTCGTCACTGCATCGATCGGACCCGAGTCTCGAGCTGCAAAGTAGCGAGCGCTCGGAGATTCTTCTCTCTCATGTCCGAGTGACCAGAATTATGGACCTGTCGAACGCATCATGCGAGGACGATTGGCGTGGGTTTGCTTGTTCTCCGCCGGCGCAAAGCATGAGCTCATCCATCCATCATTATCATGTTCGGATATCGAGTGCGGCACTCGGACCCAGAAAGGGCCGGTCGCTCTCGATATGCTGACCTCGGACGGCTCGTTCTCGGAGTATTTCTCAGAGCAAAGCGAGGCGAATGTGGGAGGGGAGTATAGAGGATGGGAGTGATGGGATGGGGTGATATGAGACGAGATGGGGCTTGTCAGAGAAAAGCAAACGCTTCGCCTTGTCCAAGCCTGGAGCGCAGCCACGCATCGATGCTAAAAATTCGATCCATCATGTGCCGACCAGATGCCAGTCGGTTTGACTTCTTCTCATCCTCGATCGCCAGAGCCTGTACAAAGACGACCAGCGCTGGAAAAAGCCTGCGAAATTCCGATCTCTACACTCGGCCCGGCGTAATTCGATCAGGCTGTGCTCAGGACGTGAATAACCTGAGCTGGTATCGAGGTTACGAAGTTTCAGCAGGAGAGGAGAGGCACGTAAGTCCTGAGCCAGAGCCAGAGTCTCCGTCAGACTGAATCTCTCGGGAGTGGTCCAGAATGGTCCGAAATCGGTCCAATTTTCTGCTTCGAGTTCAATGATCGGTTCCTCTAAGACGTGTTTCCCAGCTCGCCTAGAACTACAGTAATGCACGAGCTCCTTTTAGCTTTTGCCCGAACATCGAACCCGGTGAGAATGCTTTCACTCCACCGCGAGAGAGATGGGAAAAATTTCACGTCCCGTCTCACGAGCCAAATTGCGTGCACATTGGTACACAGAGGCTCGGTGGAATCAATCGGAGCACGAGCAAGGCACGAGAATTATTGTTGCCCTGCTCAGCGCTGCAGGGCGAGATGACATGTTGATTCGTGTTGTGTGGGTCAGCAAGTGTGTGGTTGCATACGAGCTCCGAGCGGAAAAGGGAGCGGGGAGGGAGAGAGGGTAACCAGAAAAGATAAGGACCCGGCGACCAATGCATGCTTTGGCTGGCGATGGAGAAAACATGCCACCACAGGTTAGAAGACAAGCGCTCTTCCGTGAGGCCTCAGGAGGGCGACTCATCTTTTCTTCCCCGTGGAAGGGAAAGCTCGAGCCTAGAAAGGGTTTACAGCGTAGAGATATCGTTCTGATAATCGATCGAGAAGCCTACGAAATGGAAATACGCCGAGATCCATGATAGCCCGCGGAATTATTTGCCTGACATCACTTTCCCATGCTCTCATGTCAACGGACACGATCAAAAGCTCACGAGCCCGCGACGAGGTCGACTTTATTGTCCCATAGGCACTTCGAGTGAGCAGTAGCCACGTCGAGTCGAGCGCTTCTCCTTTGGCCTTTCGGTGAAATGGCTTCTTTCGGGCCATTAAGCTCGCGATCCCTACAAACGCCATGGTTCCATCATTTGATTGGACCACGGGGTCAAGACACCTCGTCCCTTTAACTCCATCTCCTTTCTCGACCGCCTCTCACTAAATAAACACCTCGTCCGACGTGATCTTTGTCAAATCCTCCTCCTGCTCCTCCTCCTTCTGCTCCTTGAGCTGCGAGATGGACGAAATGACTGCTCCCGGACAAGAAAAAGTGCCGGCACTGTGTGACAAAACCTCTGCCCCGCAAAGGACACGACGAAGTGAAGATCGTCACGGCTTGATTACTTGAGTTTATGGTCGGTCAACGGGTAATCGGATTCCCCCTCGCCACCCCTTCTTCGACGATGGAACCGACCAAACCAAACCAATCCAACCGATTCGTCTCTCCAGATCCAAGTTCTCAGGGCTGATCGCTGCTGCTGCTGCTGCTGCTGCTAATTGCTGCTCATTACGGAGTGCAGGGCATTGCAGGTGCAGGGCAGGGCAGTGCATTCTCTCTGCTCTGCGCTGCTGTGCTCTGCATGCTGGATTACGGCGTCAGAGCAGCTGCATGAAATGGATGATGGATGGACGAATGAGAAGTGAGTCCACCACCACCGTCGTCATCTTCAGCCGAAAGGTACTGACTGTGGTAAGGGGGAGGGGAGGGGGAGGGGGAGGAAGGGCTCCGGTGCATGCCGACGTCGAGGATCCACAACTGGTTCGAGATTCGACCCGACGATACGTCGTTGTCTTCCGCAGTGACGGGCAGATCCGACCATGTCCAGTGCTTTCGCGACTCGTCCTCGCTGCGCTGTAAAGAGAGCCATGCAATCAGAGACGAATCCAACACAAAAAGCCCCTCGCTGAGGCGCAGTCTCCTCTTGGCCCTCTCCATCTCTCTCTCTGTCTGTGGAGAGGAAGAGTGCAGATCGGGAAGGCGAAAGCAGACGAGGAAATCCGAATCCTCGAAGCAATAAATATCAAAGCTTCGGATTCCGCGACTGACTTTAGCAGCATGGCATGGCAGCCGGGGAATGTCGTCTCTTTTCTTTCTGCTCTCTCTCATTCTCTTCGTTTCTTTTCTGCATCAGTGTTGGGGCGTGGAATCCATCTTCTCTGGCCCCGTTCGCGTCTCTTTTAGTACATGTGAGGCCCACTGATGTGGCTACAAAGGAAGGGGGTACAGAGTTTCACCTCCCAATAGTGACGCATACCGGTCCTACACTACTTGGAGGTGTCACTTAGAGGTTTCGTAGCTTCAGGGTTTGAACTATAGAGTTACACGTGTCCGACATTAAAGTGGTCCACGCGTGCCACAAACTTCTTCAAGTTCATTGCCTGGCGCGTTTTTTCTCCGTCAAAAGAACCTTAAGACATACCTTCTCTTCCTTATGCTCCACCGGGCGGAATAGAAACTCTGCCGACATCCCTAACACACGAGACAATTTCATGGATCCAGATTTCACAGCCCTTAGTGAGCCTTGACATTCACGAATTTCAAACATGTTCAAACATAATCTAATTTGACATGAAAGCTTCAGAACGTACAAGGAAATATTTACATTTACATGTTGCTACAAAGAGATAAAGAGAAAGAAAGAGTTATGTGATGGCATAACATCTGGCTCTGAACTGACGCACTGACATGAGATTTCTTGGTGAGGACATCTAGATCGTGAAGAATGCTCTGAAATTTTCCTCTAAAACTCTATTGCGAACTATGTTCCGAGGTTTGACTTTGAGTACATCTCGTTAGTGAAGAATGCTCCCAATTTTTATTACGAACTCTGTCGATGATGTGGAATAATTTTGTTGAAAATGTAGAAACATGTGACAAATATTTGCCACGTGCCACGGACGGTCACTATTTGAGATGTTATGTCACTTTTAGAAAATAGTGACGTACCGTTCTTATTTGATAGATTTTCAAACTAGGACCTAATGGTTCTTCACTTTTAAGTCACTATTGGGAGGATGTCACTACTAAGAGGAGACACTATTGGGAGGTGAAACTCTGTACTCCATTTAGGAGCATATGCATGAGACCAAAGGGATGGGGTGGAGCTATTCACTACAGCATTACAATGGATAATATATATCGATTATGTGGAGTGCATTAGCATCATCCTGGAAATATCAACATCACTCTCTATGATTGCTCTTTATTTATTGCACCGGCAATATTTATATCTATATTTTCTTTACAAATAGAAAAATGGATAATCAACCATGGGAAGATGTTTCACATCTAGAATTTGAAATCACAACTTGTATATATATATATACAAGTGTGTGGTGGTTTTAACATTCTCAAATAAGTATATATATATATATATATATATATATATATACTTATTGAAAATGTTAAAACCACCACACACTTGTCTCCTATCAAAAATTGATTTTTGCACATAATTCCAATTATCATCTCCAAGCGTGTAAAGTTGCTACATATTTGTAAAAAATACAATCAAACACGTTACTTCTACGTACACACTTCAACAACAATGACTATTGACTGAATTTATTGCAAAGATCCATGCAAGATATAACACGTTGAACACATGTTCGTGCATTGTGTCTAGTCAGATTGCAAATTCTAAACTTATATGTGAAAAATATTATTTTGTTACATTTCATGTGAACAATCTAATGTACAAATTATAGGGTCATTTTAACATTTCCATATATATATATATATATACTGATTATAACATATAAATACATTCTTTCAAAAGAATCATTGTGGTAACCCACTTTTTGTTTTTTGTGCGAAATTTAAACATTTTTGGAAAACACTACCGCAGCATCAACTGTAAATAGTAATCGGTCCACTAAAATAGAGTAAAAATGGATGATCGCGGGTCACGGAGAATCCTGGAGAATCATCGAGTTGGGCGCAATGTCGGGGACAGGCGCCCTGGCCCGAACGGACGGTTCCTACTGAGGGGGATCGCCTCTGGCGCCTTTGGCTAAAGCTTTCTTGTTAAGGGATCTTTGGCGAAGCGCCTTCGGCGCAAGCAGAAGAGAGCGTCTTTGGCTCAGGCCCCTACAGAAAAGCTTTCGCTGAGGATGTATGAGGCCTAGGAAATCTGCGCCTTCGTTAAGGGAAAGCGAATTTGTCGCCAGTCACTCGCCTTCGGCGATACGACTTCGAGTGTAGACGCCTTCGGCAGTACGCCTTCGGCGGAAGAGTGAATCCCTCATAACTTTCTCAATTCGTAACGCCTTGACTTGATTAAGTTTTTGTTGAAAAGAACTCGACACGCTTGTTTCAACAAGCCCAAGAACTCTTGGAACGGATAAAGTATCACTGAGTTATGAGTGTCGGAAGTTACTGATATGGGGCGCCTTCGGCGGAAAAACGCCTTCGGCGGTGGACTCCTTCGCCTGAACGCCTTCGGCGCCAGCGCATTGATATTAGGTCTACGCCTTCGACGTACACGTGCGCCTGCGGCAGAAAGGAGCACCTACGGCAAGAGCGCCTTCGGTAGGACAAGAAAGAACATTGAAAACGACAAGACGCATTGACTTTGGTCAACGCCTTCGGCGATGCGCCTTCGGCGGAAGACAGACGCCTTCGGCCGTACGCCTTCAGCGATACGGAGAGAGTAAATCAGAAACCAGCCAGGAACGAAGTCCCTTGACGCCGCGCCTTCCGCGATGCGCGAGCAAGGCTATGTCGACGGACAACGGCAGAATCAAATTCAATTTTCATGCGTGGGAGTTCGCACAACGGCGGAGTGTGAAGCCGAGCGTGCGAAGGAGGCCGTTACGCCTTCACGCTGGCGCTGCAATCAAGGAGGTCGATACTCACTTCCAAGTGTCGAACGGTGATATCTTGATCGCCGAAGGCAGACGTCTCATTCTTGCAAATTCGATTTTGATTTCGCTCGAGCGTAGACCGCGCAGCAGGGAATCGGCGGAGAGGAAAATTGGAGAGTTGTTGCAAGAGAGTGTGCAGCAGCTCAGTGCGCGCAAGAAGATTGGGGACAGAGTGCGGAGAATTCGCGCAGACTGTCAACGTGCACTACTCAATTCAAGAACGTGATGTCGAAAGCCACACAGCTGCGGATGGTTCCGCTGAAGCTACCGCAGATTGGGTTGCGCGCATTCTAGTGCGAGCTGACTGCGGTGAGACTCGATTTTCTCATGTGGGGATGGGTTTGAGTGTGTCCCGATATGATACGAGAGTGGCTGCAGGACAGGGATCAACCTGCGCGTGGATTCCGACCACATTCGGAGCGATGGGAAGTCAGTGACTGGGAGCAGGTGTTAAGAAGATGCACGGGAGAAGAAAGTCATCTTCTTTTTGAGTGTGAGAATGTCAATGTCTCGAAGGAGGAAGAAGCTTCCTTCGTGGCTCTGTTCAAGCACAGCAAGTCGAGCAAGAACGAGTACAAGACCAGTGACTACAAGGATCGCTTGCGGAGGAATGTCGCCGTAGCACTCATCCAACTCTTGCAACCGCAGCGAACCACCTACATCACTTCTTGGCAGGTGGGGTTCGTGGAGCTAGCGTGTCCGGAGCTCCGATTCATTGCGCTCGCATTCTGTGGAACGCGACGAGACAACACGCATTCGAGGAGAAGGGAGTATCGATCAATCACCTCTCTCCCTTCTTGATCAACTTCTATCGGTCGATGGGATGTTTGACAGCGTTGGAGCGGGTACAATTTCCATTGCTGTCACGCAGCAATCCGGGCCGATATGTGAAGGACGTCGAAGTCGATACTGACGAAGAGGAGACGTCCGCCTTCACGCCACCAGCTCAACCGAGAGCGGAGGAAGAACCGCTCGCAGCACGAGTGCCGCGGAAGCGGAAGTGGGAAGGAGAGGTGGAGCAGAGCCAGCAACTCGATGCTGCTGCTCCCAATCGAAAGCGGACGATGCAGTAGCTCTGCAGTCGTTCCAAGCAAAAGGCTCGCAGGCTCGTCCTACCAGCAAGCAGCGCAGAAACGGAAAGAGCTGCGGAAAGTAGAAACTCGCATCCTCGGGTAAGGATGCGAGTGCACGAACTTCGGAGAGGTCAGCGGACCTCCCTGCACCAAAGGCACGGACGCCTTCGGGTCAAGGGAGACAACATGCGGCACCGACAAATGTGCCGACGACGGACAAGTGCTTCGCATCCGAGCAAGTACGAGTTGATGACTCAACTTCGGATCAATAGCCTTCGGCGCAGCAGAGGAGAAAGGAGGAGTCTTTGGCCCAAGAGCCTTCGGCTCAACAGACTTCGGGTCAAGTGCCTTCGGCGCAGGACCCACGTGAGAGATCGACGACGGACGAAGGCCGGAAGGAGGAGACACGTGTGCCTTCGGCCCAAAGGCCTTCGGCTCAATAGACTTCGGGTCAAGCGCCTTCGGCGCAAGCCCCACGTGAGAGATCGGCGACGGACGAAGGCCGGAAGGAGAAGACACGTGTGCCTTCGGCACAAGCGCCTTCGGCGGAAGCAGATCAAGCAGGAGGAGCGGACTTGCCGGAAGCCGGATCTCCGACCTCATTGGACATTTTGGCAGGGAGTGGAGCGGCGGCCGCGGCAGCAGAAACCACGCAACCCAACTCCCGGGAATCGCCGGGGAATTCTGTAGCGATTGAGATCCTCAATTTAGAGTATGACGATGATGAGTTGAGTTTGGAAGAACAGGATAAGGAGTCGGTGCAAGGCACGCCGACAAGAATCTTGTGCGAGCATGTGGTACTCCTGCTGCGGTACTTTGATCGCAAGGTGGCGAAGTATGGTGATCCCCGCCATCGGGAGTCCTACGTCGAATTGGTGCTCAATCGGACGCGGACCAAGGTCATGACAAGTTCTTTGTTGGCTTCCGTGGACGAGACAATCAAGGATTTGAAGTTGAAGAACGAGGCCCTACGCGGACGCCTCGCTTTTTTGCGGAAATTGCACAAGATAGTCAACAAGGTGCGTGATGAGAAGTTGGCCGAAGCGGAGTAGGAATTTGCGAAGCAACGGGAGAAGCTCGAGGCGGAGCTCGATTCTGAGCAAGCTCAGAATTGCATCTTGTCAGAGCAGCTTGTGCAACAGACACGGTTGTTAGAGCAGTGTCAAATCGCACGCCAAGCCGATGAGGAGTTAATTCGTCGCCTGCAATCGCAGTGCGGCGAATTGAGAGCGCAGCGTGCGGAGGCAGAGCTGTAGTTGGTAGAGGTTGAAGGCGATCACCGGCGCGCGACAGATCGCACGTGAGTAGAGTTGGCAGAGCGAGTGAACCGCTGTCTCAAAGGTTACACTCACCGGGAAGTGGCTGCGCAGGAGAGAATCACACTGTGCAAGTTAGAGATTCGTGCGGCGGAATTGATGTCGGGTGAAAGTCAGAGCCGGCGGCGGGTCGCGAAGAGTTTAGATGCTTTTCTGTCGAGGTCGCAAGACGCCATTGCGAACCTCGACACAAAGGTGACCGCTGTACTTCGGCGGCTGGGGTTGCGCAGCAGAGCCGACGACTGGTCGGGTAGGGAGTTAGTGCGCGGTAGTCTGTCGCGGAGGAGACATAGCAGATGACATGAAGCGTAGTGTAGTGTAGAGTGTTAGTTAGGACTTAGAAGGTATAAAGTAGTTCCAGGCGCCTTGCCTTGAAATTTTTCCAGTTTCGGAAGTGCAGATCAGGAACTCATTTTCTGTGCACGTTTGTAGTTCTATCACCGCGCAAGAGAAGCTACAGCTTGACGAAGTTACCGCATTTTGTAGCTGAAGGCCTTTGGCCGAATACTCAGAGCTAGTGTGCTGGTTAGATACTTGAGCAGTTCGGACCTACACCTGCGGGTGATTGCTGAATGTTCAGAGCTAGTGGACTGGTTAGACACTTGAGTAGTTCGAGCTTACACCTTTGGGTGATTGTTCCTGTTTGTACTCCTTCGGGATTTTTCCCCTGAATGTCAAAGTGAAGTTTTGTTACTTCGAGTAAGCCTTGGTTGTAAATTCAGGTTACGCTGTAGAAGACGCCTTCGAGGGTAGCCTCTGCAGTATTTCTGGGAATGACCAGTGCCTGAGAATTCAAACTCGTCAATAGACTGTCATTGTGTGACAGTGGAGCTTTTTTCAGTTGAGTTTCTCAGTTCGGTCCCTCTATTCTCTGCGCGTTTTGTGAGTTGAGTGTGTTGTTCACCGCGTGTGAGTGACTTTGGTTTGACGAAGGTACCGCATCCGAAGTAGGAAATCCAACCCGGGTGCTCTGCTCTAGCAGTCAGAGTTAACAATCCGGAGTTGGGGAACACAACCTGCAGATCCTCTAAACGTACTTGTGAGAAACTTTCCCCCTGAACTTTGAGTGGAGGTCCTAATTGACCTCTTAGTTGTGTTTTTCCAATTTCAGGTGTGTGTTAGGATGAACTACGTTGCACTGTGCGTCCTCCGAGTGACCTCCGAGTTGAGCACTTGCAGTATTTTTGGGAGTGACAATCGCCTGAGAATTCAAACTCTTCAATAGTCTGTTAAAACGTGACATTTAGTACTCTGTGTGTTGCCTCTGTCCCTGTGGGTTCGACCTTTTTGCTGCTATACTGCAGTTTTAGCCTTTGATGGGTTATTACAAGCATCTACCTGCTTGAACTCTAGCAATCATCAAATACATGTTGAACATTCTTTTTGCTGCTATACTGCAGTTTTAGCCTTTGATGGGTTATTACAAGCATCTACCTGCTTGAACTCTAGCAATCATCAAATACATGTTGAACATTCTATTGAACAATAATAAATATGGAAAGCTCATGTATAAGAATAGTATTAGATGAATTAAAATGAGAACGGCAAATGGAAAAGCGTAGGCCAGAAAAAATGAGTGTAAACAACATGTAGAGTGTGCAGTATATATGATAGATACAATCCAACTTTGCTGTAGCAATATCATTAGTAGTATACAAATTGTTGGATAAGTGTTCCTCTAGTGTAATGCAAAGAATTATTTTGTTGTTTTTAGATTAAGTTTATGTCAACAAGAGTTTTTTCCTCTAGTGTAATGCAAAGGATATGTTGTTGTTTGTAGATTAGTTTTATGTTAACAAGAGTTTTTTGTTATCAGCCTATAATACATGCTTTCTGTGAGCCTAAACTCCCCACCCTTCAGCGTTTGTAGTCGGTGTGGGGGTTCGAGCTCCCATAATCTAACTTCTCTGATCTCAACCATGTGGTCAAAGTGTATTCAAGACAATGAGATCATAAACACTTGCTCTCTCACAGACAATTATCCAGAACTGAAAATAATAACTTGTTGTCTGCTATCTCCACAAGAGCAGCAGACAAGCTCTTTGTTACATAAAGATCTAACCCAACTCTGGGTGACTTCTCAATACCACAGCCGCTGTGGTCTATCCTAGCTCCGAGTTCCCCTCCCAATTCCTACTCAGATTTCAGTGTCGATTTCTCAGCTTCCACCTTCAGACTCCACCAGATTCCTCTCTCAGATTCAACTCTCGCTTTTCAGTTTCAATTTCAGATCCCACTCTCAGATCTTCCACTCGGATTTCAGCTCACAGATTACACTTCAATCTCAGATCCCACTCTCGGATCTTACACTTCAATTTCAGATCCCACTCACAGATGTCGCACCTCCATCTCAGATCCCAATCTAATTTCACTCCACGATACAACTCACCACCCACGAGAGGTTGCTTCCTTCTCCTTCGAACACTCCACACTCCCCTCCTAATCCTCAACACTTCCCTGCGAAAATCACTCACATCCACACTCTATTCTCCTACCGATCCCACCAGCGTCTCCACACAATGGCACACCACACGATCTCTATCTCTAGGCCAAAAATTCCTCTCCAACGTTCAAGGGCCGAGTCACCCACAGCCCGCGATGATTGGCAACGGCCTGGCTCCCATGTGCAACTTCATGCCCCACGCTGCCACACCTGTACAGTCTTAATTTATGATCGCGTCAACATCCGCCGTCCGAAATTGTCTTCCGCGCATCGCCGAAGGCATCCCCCGTCGAAGACACTCTTCTACACCTTTGCCTATCTATAACAGTCACCCCGACGCCCATAACTCACGGATCCCTGTTTCGTTTGCAACGTTCTTGGGCTCGTTGGAACAAGCGTGTTGTGCTCTTTCCAACGAGCCCCTAATTAAGTCAAACGGATAAGAATTGAGAAAGTAATGACGGTTTTTACTCTTCCGCCGAAGGCGATCGCCTATCCACGAGCGTCCGCCTCTCCACAGGCCGTCCTTGGGCCAAAGGCTCCTCTAATTGTTAACGCCGAAAGCCTCACGCCTAACCATGACAGCCGCTTTCGACGCTCATAACTCATTGATGACTGATCCGTTTCAAGAGATTTTGGTCTCGTTGGAATCAGCTGGTCGAGTTCTTTCCAACGAGATCCGAATCAAGTCAAACCGCTAAGAATTGAAAAAGATATGCCGGTTTTACTGCTTCGCCAAAGGCCTGCAACCGCCGAAGGCGTCCGTCCGCGCGTCGGACAAAAGTTGATATCCCTTCCGCGTAGGCGGAATTCCCGCCGGAGTCGAACTCCTTCCGCCGAAGGCGAACGTCTACGTATCTTCCGATAGTCATAACTCCCTAAGTACTCATCCGTTCCAAGCGTTATTGGGCTCGTTAGAACGAGCGTATTGAGCTCTTTCCAACGAGACCCTAACCAACGCAAACCGTTAAGAATTGAAAACGTTATGTTGATTTTACCCTTCCGCCGAAGGCGTTTGCCTGTGCACAGGCCGCCTACGCGTAGGCCGCCGAAGGCCCTCCATATCAGAAACTTCCGCCTCTCCTAACTCGGTGATGCCTTATTCGTTTCAAGAGTTCTTGGTCTCGTTGGAACGAGCGTCGCGAGCTCTTTCCAACAAGACCCTAACTGAGTCAAGGCGTCACACATTGAAAACGTTATGAGAGTTTCACTCCTTCGCTGAAGGCCTCTCCCCGAAGGGACTTCACCGAAGGCACTTCGCCGAAGACCTTGCCCCGAAGGCCTCCTTCCGCACCTCTTGCCCCCTAACCATCACACCAACTCCTAATCTTGCAGAAACTTCCAGAAAACCCCAAGCATAATTTTGCAAGAGCTTAAATCCAAACTTCTAACTCTCATAAGGGTAAAAAGACATGTGAGCACAGTTTTGTGCTCACACTTTCAATACTTCTTCTTGTTTTCAATTCACACTAAAAAAACATCAATTGTTGTAAACTTCGTTGCCTACTTTCTTCTAATTTGCTTTAACATATGTGAATTAATTCATATGATTTTCAACATCTTTAGTTCCACAACTTTCAGAAATGTGATGGTATATGAATACTACAAGGAATTTCAAGAGTATGATTAGAAGGTATCAAGAATTTTTACATGTCAAAACGTTGAAATGTTGAGCAAACCTTAAAAACAAAGAGTAGATGGAAGCATTCAAAATCACAATATTTATATTCATTTAAAGTCAAAATGAAGTAAATATCTATATCAACAGCAATAATCAACGATAATATAAGACTTGAATCAGCTCCACCATATTATAGACGATCTTCACTCAACTAAACTCACATGATCAATTAATTCCTGGAATCAATTGACGGTTTGAGTAGTATCGTCCAAAGATACATGTAGACACACAGATATAATCAAACAAGACGTAATTGCTTACTCGGATGACTAGGAGTTTGGATTGTTGGTAGCGTAGAATTAAGAAAAGAATCTAATTGCACATCATTCTACCACAGAAGAGTCGGATCATCGTCATTGGCGCAAGAATTCTAAGAGGAAAAATCCAACCGGAAATCAAGTGTGGAAGTACACAACTAGTCACATCGGAAATATTTAGATTTAGCTAGAGTCGATTTGAGTAACTTTTGTGGTCAAAAGCCTTCTAAGTTGAAGATAGTTTCTTGACTAGAATGTAGAGAGATAAAACTAAATGAAGAAGAAGAATTTATCACTCAAACAACATGAACAACACAAGGTACATCTTCAAAAGTTCAACATAACTATATGGCGACAACTAAGTCTGGCGGAGCAGAGTACGATATAGTCAAATATAACGGATGCGGTAACTATTTGCTATGGAAGAAACATGTGAAGTACAAGCTGAAGGTCTAGATCTTGGCTAGACATTGAGTTCAAATCCATCCACCTACAACTACAAAGATTGAAAAAACATCTAGAAACACGTTGTAAAAATTGTTGTACTTCATTTGCAATCTTCATGTCTGAAGCAAATGAATGAGTTTGACAAATGTAGTCTAGAGTTTAAGCCTCTTGAACGACGGTTTCATCGCAAAGAGTTGTCAAACAAGTTTTATGACTTCTTGAAATTGATGAGCTTCAAGCTAAAAGATTATGAGACGAAGATTAAAGATCACATTGGTGCATTTGATGATCTTGTCATTGAGATACATAATTTTGAAGAGAACTTGCTCATGAAAGTAAAGTTCTTTATCTTCTAAGATCATTGCTTGCATCTTATCAGTAAGTGTAGCGTGTCTTGTTTCATCGTGATTGAGATTTCATAAAGCAACGGCTTATCACAAACACCAAACGCAAATCATCATTTGTCTATCAACAAGATTGCAAGTGCTCTGTTGATTGATGATTTAGAGCAAAAATGATGTTGTCATCTCGTTCACACTCTTCTTTCAATACAACATTGAATGTGATTTGAGGTTAGTCGTATTCAATGACAAAAATGATATTCGTTTTGGATCTAGGATTAGATCCAAATCTAGGGCTATATTTTAAGAGAGCAAGACGGTAATATGTTGGAAATGTGACACTAATGGTTAGTGAAGAAGTATTGCTATGTGAAGATCAAAGGAGGTGATACTCAGTTAGCAAATCTGGCTCAAGAGTTTAATCTCAAGGAGTATGACTAACTAAACAATGAACTATGATGTCAAGATATATGCCTTATGCAATTCATCAAAAGTTGTTTGTGATAAATGAAATCTAGAAAATGCTTAATTTTATCACATCTGTTATATTAGATATTTCTTCATTTCATTTTCAATATCAATCGATTTAGTTCATATGCAATTCATGTATGAATTTTCATATAATGCTTGTTCTAATCACATGTGTTAGTAGAGAATTATTTTGGATATTTTAAGTATCGAAAGGTTTAGTTCAAATGCAATTTATCAAAGATTATTGGTGATGTATGGTTTTAAATAATGCTTGTTATTATCACATTTGTTATATTAGAGGATTATTTGGTATTTTTTCCATTATCAAACGGTTCATTTCATATGAAGAATGATCCATCTTATAGGATTGAAGGTACTGGATTTGTATTAAATTTATATTCAAATATTTGATGGAGTACAACAGAGATTGATTCAAGTCATATACCCAATATGAAAAAATATTATATCTCTTGTAATATTAGATTTGAAAGGATTTAAGTCAAGCTCTAAGAATGAAATGTTTGAGGCAAGAATACATGATAAGATTATCTCTAGAGGTTATAACTACTATAATCTATACTTATAAGAGAGCACTATTATCTGTTGTGAAATTAGCTTCAGTAAATCTTGAATTGAGATGTCTCATGTTTGGCATTCTAAACTAGATCACATGAGTAAAAGATACATACGTCTCCTAGACAATAGAAAATTGTTATCTGACATAGATCAGATTCACTTAGATTGACTTAGAGTTTTGCAAATATTGTATAATGGACAAGCATTATAGTCAAGTCTTTGATGTTGGATTTCAAAGTTCCAAAAAGTTGATTGAGAAATGCATAATGACGTGTGAAAATACTTTCCAAAAGCTTCACTCACTAGAAAGTTTTACTATGTGTCATTTGTTGATGCTTACTCAAGATTCGTATGGATTTATTCTTTCACACACAAGTCTAAGTTGTTTACAACTTTCAAAAGTTGGAAATCCAAAGGAGAGAAGATGGAAAAATATACAAAATTTGTCTACAAAATTTGGCAAAAAATATACTTTTCAAAAAATTTAGAATAACTGCAAAGAGTATAAATAATTTCTCATTTCATCATCGTTTATACTCT
The DNA here is from genome assembly GCA_037833965.1 of Marchantia polymorpha subsp. ruderalis. Classification (NCBI taxonomy): domain Eukaryota; kingdom Viridiplantae; phylum Streptophyta; class Marchantiopsida; order Marchantiales; family Marchantiaceae; genus Marchantia; species Marchantia polymorpha. The sequence continues at coordinate 2,013,869 of AP031351.1, forward strand.
ACAATAACATGTTATTTTTGAGAGTTTCAATCAAATAATGTTAGAAAAGTTGTGTTATATGTTGAGACATTTTGATTTAGCATATGAATTTAGGACTAAAATTGTTCATATCGCAATATATTTGATAACTTTTTTTTAATGTCATCATTATCTTGACATTGTTTAAATTGAGTCACAAATGGATGGTTGATTATAATTGTTTGAAAATTATTGTTGTATAGGTTATACTTTCATACATAAGGAGAATAATATCAAGTTACATCATACATCTCAAAAGTGTAGTTTTTTTTTAAATATGCTAGTGATGTAAAGGGTTATAGCCTATAAGATCCATTAGCTTGTAAAGCTATTATCAACAAATATGTTTTCTTTTAATGCGCTTAGATCATTGAAAGAAGAGTAGCGTTCTCATGCTTCACATACCGACAAGAATAAACTTACACTCAAGGATGATATTAAGAGTAAAATTGATCATTATGTGATTAATGATGTGACATTGAAAATTCTTGTACAAATTAAGCAGACTATCAAACAAAAAAAATTAGACAAAGAGTTTATTCTTGATGAACATCAAGTATCTGCTCTAGATGATAGAGGTTAATTAAAATTGTCTACTGAAAGATCATCAAATTGATTTAATAAAATTCATGCAAGATATGAATTATGTGCTTATACATCCATTCTTGAAGATTGTGATATTGATAAAGAAGATGACGATGATATTGTGTTGATCTTGGAAGAAATAGAAACCTCTTTTATTTATAGAGAAGTTTAAGCTTCTATCAATAAGCTTGAGTGAAATGCTGCTACGAAACAAAAGATGAAGTCGCTTATTGATAAGAAGACATGAAGCTAGTGAAACTTCCAGAGAATCAAACTTTGATTTATTGCAAATGAATATTTAAACTAAATTACAATCCAGCTCATGACAGGATTAATATCTTTAAAGCCAAGTTGGTGGCTAGAGGTTTCACACAAGAAAAAAAATGTTAAGTGCAACGAAGTTTTCTCACATTTATTAAAATATTCTACAATTAAGCTGCTATGTGCACTTGCTACAATATTTAGTCTTGTTATGAATTACATTTACGTAATAACATTATTTTTTATGAATTTCTAGAGGTGTAAATATACATGAAACAACTAGTTGGCTTTAAGAAAAAAGATCAAGAGACATTGATTTGTAGATTATTGAGATCGTTATATCTAATTGAAGCAAGCTCCTAGGTAGTGGAATGAAATAATTGATGAGTTCATGTAAACACAAGATTTTTCAGAGAGTGTGTTTGATTTTTGTGTATATCTGAAGAAGATGAATAATCAGATATTCAATTTTAATATTCTAGTATTTTTCATGTATGACATGCTCATCTTGGCAAACAACCTATTGGACGTTGACAAATGCAAGAACTTGTTGAAGTTTGCATTAAAGATTAAAAAATTGGATAAATCCAGGAGTATATTGACTATGAATATTCATAGTAATGTGATGAAGAATAATTTATGATTGAATCAAGTCAACTAAGTTCAACGTGTGCTTGACATGTTTAAAATAATATTCTGTAAAGGAGTATGGAATCTTTTGACATCATATTTCAAATTTTCACAGTTCAATATCCAAATGATGACATTGAAAAGAAAAAGATATTATGAATTTCCTATGACAAAACTATATACGGGTTCATATATTTGATGTTGTACACAAAGCCTATTGTTGCTTTAGTCATGTACAAGGTGAACATGTACATGTTAAACCAAGGAATGTGCATTGGGAAGTAATGTAATGGATTATCATGTACATGAAGGATACTAAAGAATATAACATATTTTTTGATGATTCATTGAACAATGTCAAATCATTGCTTGTTTATGTTGATTATGTTAAGCATCTAGACAAAACAAAATCTACAACTAGATACATGTTATACTTGATGATAGATGCATTAGTTGGAAATCTACTTTGCAAAAACATAATTTAATTCACAACACAAGTGGAATATGTATAAGCAATAGAAGCAAGAAAATAAGTTATTTAGGGAATAAATTTATCAAGGAGCTGAGAATAAAAAATAAGGTTAATCTTTAATACAATAGTCAAAGTACCTTACAACTTGTTGCAAATCAAGTGATGAAAAATAAGATAAAAATATATCAAAATCAAGTATTAACTTATAAAAGATAAAGTGTGTGATAGAAGTATTGAGCTAATTAAGATTAACTAAAGTTTTAATCCAACTAATGTGTTAAAAAATAATAATTTTTTCAAAAAAATGTATGAAACATTGTGTTATTATGCAAGTTTTGAATGAAAATCACAAGGAGAATTTACTAGCAAAATTTGTTAACTTCTTATATTTTTACTCTATTGACTACAATTTAATTTTAGTTACTTATAGTGCAAAGAGCAGTTTACGTTAGAATTCCTTCTAGAACTTACCCAGAATTATCTTGACTACAATTTAATTTTAGTTACTTATAGTGCAAAGAGCAATTTACGTTAGAATTTCTTCTAGAACTTACCCAGAGTTATCATGTAATAAATATTTATGGAGATTATTGTTCCCGCAATGTGAGTTTAGGAGGAGAGTGCTAGTAGTAATTCAAGTTTTGAATTATATTCAAGTTAAAATAACTCGAGTTAGAGTTAGAATTATGATTAGTTATCCTATTTAGAGTTAATCCTAGGGTTTCGCCACCAAGTATATATGGGGGAGAGAAACACAAATCGTTTTGAACAATTGTAGGTTTTTATGTAAAGACTTCTATGTTCCTATGGACGTCATCCAAGATTCACAAATCACATAATTTTTTCTCATCATTTTTTCATGGATATGTTGATTCTCCTGTTTCTTGTGACACATATATATATCTCTTCAACTTTAAAAGATGCTTCAATAATTATAACATACATCCTTATTCAAAAAATGGTATCAAGGCATAAACTTGGATCCAAAGAAGTCAAAAGAAAAATATCTTCAGAAGGAAACAAAAGCATGTCTACAAGGCAATCAGAAGAAATTATCAAAAATCATCTGAAAGAACTAATGTTATGTTGACAGAAAAAAAGATATTTACTCTCTAAAATAAGTAAGTGTTATGTTAAAATTTTTTAGGAATACTAAGTAAAAACTTAAAATACATACTATTTCAATCTACTACTACCTACATACTATACCTATTTTAAAACACATATTTTTTCATTCATTTCGCAACCGCCATTCAAAGTAGTTGTACAACAACCAGGCATCACTAACATTGCCAACTGGTTTCCGCCGAGCTGTATATCAAGGGAACATATGTTTCGACAACACGAGAACATCTGGTGGTTGAACTCTGCTGGTGGTGGTACTGGCACATCTCAGCTTAGTTGCATGTTTGTGTCGCAAAATTAGCAATCCTCTTGTTCGGAAACTACACGAATCTAAAGAATAGAAATATGTTGCTCATGGAAATGATGTATCTAGAATGAAATCCAAAAAACGGACAGAAAAATTACGGGGCCACATACTCTGAAAGCAGTCCAGGGCGTATTGCACGTCCGCTTTCATAAGTACGCATTTATGAAATATGAAATATACATGGCAACTCTAGATAGTCTGCTCTCCGGGACTGCGAGGCGAGAAAGGTCGTCACTGCTTGTTGGTTTACTCCCCGCTATTCTGAGAACAGTGAACATTTCTTTGTCTCTACAAGTATTATACAAAGCAAGTTCCAAAGCAAATTCTTCCTAGTCCATGTGGTTCTCACCCTATAGGAATGCGGAGATATGAAGTTACTTAGGTACATAAGCACAGAAATTTTACCCTCGAGGTAACTATAATGTATTTAATGGTAACGGTAACTATAATTTGTTGTTGTATAATATAACCGTTCTAGTGCTTTGGGCACTAGCTAGGGGGTTCTTTTGGTTCTCTCCTAGTTTGGAGTTGGATTGTTTGTATTGTGTTTTTTTAGACTCTATGGGTGCTACGGGCTTGATCTATTTACCATTTACCATATTAGTACATACTTGATTCTGAATTCATTCCTCATACTTTTGGTTCATGATTCTCGTGACATGCACAAGCACAGAGACGACCAGGCGGAAGGTGAAAGTTTTGGAACAGTTGCATTACATGAATTTACAGCAGCACCCTGAACTGCAACATATTCCTAGACTTCGTGGATGCCAAACTGCTTTGTCAACTGAATCCTCTCCAGCCCTGGCAGATCAGATCACATCAGTGGCCAAAGGGTATCGTAGCTGACTAAAATACTGCAGTGATCTTTTAACAAAAAAATTCCGTACAAGTGATTCAGCTGCCTTCCACCGACAATTCCCATATCGTTCCCCCCCTATTTCTGAAATCATCGATGAAGAATACTATCCAGTTATAATATATGTAAACTATGCCCGTAACAAATCATCCATCTTGAGAGGAGGAAATACATGTCTATTTAACACTAAGTGTAAGTCATATATTCACCTGTTTACATCAATCTGCAAGCGAAGAAATCCGACATCGTATTTGAAGCACACCTATCAACTATCGTACATCTCGCCTGTCTCCTACAAATGGGCAAAACAAAAGCACAGTTCCAAACGTCTGTTTGATCATATTCCTGCCCCTCCACTCAGCCTATTCTCTAGCAGTGATTGGCGCCTCACTGCTTCTTCCAGTTCTTCGCAAAAATCTTTTGTGACATCTGCGAGGTACAACCGAGGATGGAGATTGATGAATCATCATAGAGATTACACACGCTCATCGATCTCGACACATCACACCACTTAGATGATTAGATGTTAGTTATTATCAGATAATCGGCATCTTAGATGAAGCAGAAGCTATCTGCAATAGCTTCTCCAGCTAATCCAACATGAGATGTGCAACAATTAACCAGGTCTTGAGGTAAATAACTGTGATGGAGAACCAACAGACGAGCTCACAATTGGTAAGACTAGCAGGAGGAACAGACACCATCATGGAGCACGCGCGAAGAGTAATGTTACAAAGTAGAAGATAGGCTATGCAAGCACAAGAATGACAACAAAATGAGAGGCGAAACATCTAATTACGATATTCGCAGCAATCTAAAGCAAAGTAGCATCTTCTGTGGGACAGGGACTCGAGTGGTATCAAAGCCGACAGTCTACTTCCATGATACACGAATCACCATGAATAAAGCACCGGTGACAAAACCTCAAGCATAAATTCACGGCTGTACAGAATCACCATGATTCCCTAAGAGCCCAATCAAGGTGTCGACATAGCTTGGTATAGGGAGGATTCAGTTATCCACATCACGTTTCTGTCTCTTCATGAGCAGCCGGGACAAATTCCGGGCAATGTATTCGGTAACTCACCTAAAGAAGAAGTAGAGAAGAGTAGAGAAGAAGAAAAATAACAACAGAGGTAGAATAAAAAAGGCTTCCCAAACTTCCAGAGAAGAAGGATAACAACAGAAGGCTGTTGTCGTCTCTTGAACTCGAAGAATTGTGAAAGTCAATAAAAGGATTAGTTTTATTTCTTTCTTTATTTCTTTGTTTCAAACATAAACTGTAAAGTGTGCAAGCACTCACCATGTTTCATAGTGAGAGATGGTGTAGGTTCTTGCAAAAATCCAACAACTCTCGCTGGGGTCCCAGCCACCATACTGCACTCGTCATTGTCACCATTGTCAGAACAAGAAAATTTATAACAACCTAGCCTACTTTCGCTTTCACGTTTTAATAGCTCATTTGACTGACCTGTGGGGTGGAACGTCTTTCAATACAAGAGAACCAGCTGCGACCATGGCACCCTTTCCGACGACTATATTTCCTAGAATGGTGGCTCCTGCACCAATCAGCACTCCTTCTCTAATTTTGGGATGTCTGTCTCCTGATGCTTTCCCTGTGCCACCCAATGTAACACCCTGCACATCACAGATCAAATGCCGAAGAAGCAGTTTCAAATTGATGTGCTGTCGTGGATGCCTCAAAGCCAAATCACAGAGTACAGGTAAAGCTAGACTTCCGGTTTTGACAGATCCCGAGGAAGTGACTGTAGATTCCAAGCTTGACGTGCTACATCCATGACAAATAATTCCTATCATAACTGCTGCAAAGGTGTACCAGAGCCGGTAAGAGTAGACGTCTGATTGTGACAAGGAGAGAACCATGTTCTTCAGACGTTACCTGAAGCATGGAAACACGATCACCAACTACTGCGGTCTCTCCAATGACAACTCCTGTGCCATGATCCAGCAATATGGACTTCCCTATACGCGCAGCTGTTCACAAAGAATAATAATTTGTAAATATGTTGAGTGATAAGAACATTTTACAAGCATACTTTCATGCTCGGAGCTCCAGTATTGGTCGAAGTCCAAAAGTGCACTTGAAGGCATCGTATGTCATTAGTGGTGACGTTCACGATACGTTAAATACTAGATGTGAAGGTAAATTGAACCTACAAACATACTGACAATCATGAATCAAACGACAGATAGTATTCACTATTCAAGAAGCAGCTGGAATCAAGAGTACCAGGATGGATGTCCACTGCAAATACCTGCATGAAATAAGAAACAATAACAAGTTCAAAATGCATCCTTATTTCAGGGTTCGTACATGATCAGCTTTCAGGGGCTCTGACTCGAGCCAGAAAGCTGAAAACAAACAGCACTATCAGCAACACGTTGATGACCAGGGATCTTGAAGATATAATTTCACCAAAATAAAGTCGTCTATCGTTATGACTCACCACAGCCGATTACTACAAGACTCACCTCACTGATTCGTGCCTGTAATGCCAAGGCTAAAACCTTCTGACCTCTATTCCACAATGCGTGAGCCACCCTGTACGCTTGAATAGCATGATAGCCCTAGATAAAAAAACGGTCAGTGAGAGTTTCAACGACAGGAAAAAACTGATTACAAATACAAGTCACTCTTTGAACACCATAACTGGCTAGAAAATGACATTGCTTCCTATGAATGCAGTCATTTTCAGACCATCGACGTCCACGACCACAAGAATGCCCACATATCCTACACAATCATTTGAGTTGTAGGTGTCTACACACGTTCGCAAGCTTGCAAAACGCGGACTGAATCAACCTGAAACAAAGTGCTTAATGGATGTTTGCTAACATACATGAGATTGAAATTTACTGCTGTGCTCTACTGTGATGAGCCCAAGGATTTGAGTACAACATGAAAGGTCACAAGGTACGTTTGAATCCAGAAACAAATAGACTCCAAAAAGGGGCTTCATTACTAAGAATTACTCACTTTCAAGTACAGCAGAGCCGAACTGTAAGATCTGCAGGATGGATCGCGATCTTTAACTGCCTGGAGAAAACTGTCCCATTTTAGCTCTCTAATATTTAAATGTAACCAGCTGCAAGAAGAAAGAAAACCAAAAAAAACCAAAAAAGTTCCACTATCTCTGATCAAACGGGACAACATAGCTCATGATACAGTTCTAGAAGTTCATGAAAATAGTCGACGATGAGAGATGCATATTGTTACTTAATTCATAAGCAGATCCAACCCAGCCACATACAAAACGAACACAATGTCCTGAATACCTGCACATCTAATCTTACAGCCTGTACAACATAGCTGTCATTCATGAACACGTCGTCGAAGACATCTAGGAGTTGTGTGGCCAGTAGTGTCGCGTTTTTCAAACGGTTTGCGAGTACAAATCCCAGGGAGCGCTCGAAGCACGAGTGAGCCAGTATGCTTGCATACAGGAAGCTACTGAGTAGTGGTTCTCGCTCTGCCTGCCACAATGACGTAAAAGTGTTTATTAAGGGAGTACATTACATTGGTGATTCTGAAATTTTTGTGTATCGGACGATGAACAACAGAGTAGGCCAAGAGCAGACCATTTGAAAAACAAATTTCCAATTCTCGTACCTCAAGTCTGGCCTCAGCTCTAATCGCAGCCCAGATTGGATCATGAGATATTAAATCTTTCAGGTTTTTGCGAGCTGCTGAGGCTGTAGATTGAGATGTCAGAAGGGGAGTCGAAATTGACCCAAATTGAGATTCAAATTCTTTAGCAGAGGCAGTAGCGGCAGCTGCTGCTTTCGCTGCAACTACTCCATTCACAGCTCCTCTTGAGCTAGGGGGATTGCAAACGGGCTCATTTACGCTTTCTTCCGACTCTTCTTCGTCCTCTTTGCTCTGCATGTAAGCAGGAAAAACATTCTTCCAAGGAGATGCTTCCACATTCATAGTGTCCCCTTCGTAGCTGTCAATACTGTTGGCCGCCGTCTCCGATTTGACTCCGGGTGCTGACGTACAGCCCTCGTAGCTATCTCGACTATTTCCTTTACCATTCTTTTCATTCAAATTTCCACTAGGGTAAGAATTCTGTGGTTCCAAAATGTCACCAGAGCGTGGTCCACTTCTGACGCATCTTAATCGACCCCCGCTTCCTACCCTTCTTCTTAAATGTTTCGTTATGAATAGCTCAGAAGTGGAAACTTGTAGCACGGACGACTTGAACAGGCTGCTACTGCAGCCGTCGCAGGGGCGCCAAACCTTAACACGCAGCAAAGACGGGGCCAAAAGAGCCATGTATCACCCCCACCAGTCTCTCGACAAAAACCCCGACCTCGATTTTGCGGAGTCGGAATGAAAACCTGGTCAACGAAGAAGACAAACTGCTCATGCGGTTGAGATGGGCATAATTAACAGACCCTCGTCATCTCTGTTTCCAAATTTCTACTATCCCTCCCTCCCTCCCGACTCGACGGCCTCGGCCCGCAAGAAGAAAAGGAAGACGAGAATTAAGAAGAAGACATGAAGAACCAGGAGGAAAGAATCGAGCGCGTCGAAAAATTATACGCAACCCCCGACGCTGTCGCCGTCGATTCTCAGCGACTGCATCTTCTCGACACACCGAGAGCAAGAAACTCGATGCCGCTGAGCGAAATGTCGATGGGCTCCATCGATCAAGGACTCTGAGCTGCATCAGCTGCTGCCCCTGCCCCGTGCCCGCCCCGCGCCCACTCGGACACAAGACGCTGCGGGAGCGGACGAGTTTCCCGACACGCGGACCGGGACTCGTTGTCCGCGCCCGTCCGGTCGGTAGTATTGGAGGCACAACAAAATTTTTGGGGGCATGCCCATGCCCCAGCATGCCCGTATTACAATAAATATGTTTTACGTATCCGAAAATATACTTCCCAGAACAGGCTAGAGCAGAATCTCCAAGTGTCTAGTTAAAGAATCATAAAAAAACCCTTCGTCAATTGAAAGTAAAATTTTACCACCGAGCGCAATTATCAAATTTTCAATAGTTTTATTGATTATACCCCACACTCTGTAACTCTAAAATATACATCAATAATTCTTAAATATACATATAAATTTGTCTATACATATGCATCGTATGCAAAATACGAATTAGACATGCCGTGGGCATGCCCTTTGAGATTGTGCTTCCACCTCTACCGGTCGTACTCTTCTCCGTACGGGCCGAGCGCGGTTGGTAGATAGATCAGATCTGCTGACTCACTCGCTTCGCTCTGATCGTCCTAATCGGCATCCATATTTTAATTCCCAAGGGTCATATAATGCTCTTCCCTACTTTTATTTATTTATTCGACCCTAAGGGATCGAAGCTACTTATTATGATACTTCGGTCTATCAAATCATCAAGCGCTCTTGAGCATGAATAGTGTTTTAATCGTCCTAGTGGGATTTTACATTTTTATGTTGAAGGGTATGGGAAGGATGGGACACTTCATGGGTCTTTCGTATTTTTCTCTATTTATTCAGCCATAAGAAATAAGATAGTTATTATGATACTTCAACCTATCAAATTATCAAGCGCTCTTGAGCATGAATCATACTTTTATGTTGCTCATGTGAGGGAAATATGGGACATTTGATAGGTTTCTGTCATTTTTTCTATTTTTTTCTGGTAATAAGCAATTGAAGATAGATTTTATGTTACTTCGAATTGTGGTATTACTTCATGGTATTCTTGAACTCATAGTTGTGACAAGCAGTTGGAGTAGATTTCGGGTTCAATTTGCACCTATTTTGGAAGTCTAGGGTTAGTGCACCATGGTGTCGTCGAGTCGGAGCTACATACAAGTATTGCAACGGTCAACTGTCCAAGGTCACACACCGCATGCAATAGATATTGCAACATGAATGAGTCTACTTCGCACAATGTTGGACATTACGCCTTTTAGCAGAGGCACAATAAATCCATTTTGTCGCAAAGAGTAAAAAAATTTCTCACGTGGAACCTTTTGCAATCATCAAGGTCTCTTGTTGCACGGCACAATTTCCTTTAACTTGGTTGAAGATTCACAAGCTTTAGTCACCGAGTAGATTCCACTATATTAGAAAGTCTAACACACTAGAGTACTTCATCCCGATGCTTAGTTATGGGCCGGATGCCATACATACATACTTCCATGCAGGATGCAGATGCCACTAAGTACAGCGAATCCCTACCTTCATTCGTATGATTCACTCCACAAAATAGATCGCGGCGGGATTCATTACGCAAATGGTGAATCACGGTGACCACTGAATACGAATGGAATGGATGGGAGAAAGTTTATCGAACGAAAAAACCGTACAAATGCAACGACACTCGACAATCAAACAATCAAAACGTAATTTTCTCCTTTGACACCACAGATGCTACGAGTGCACATGTGGGCCAAAATGCGATGGATGTTGACTCAAGTGATGACTTCCAACCCATGCTCCATTTGGAATGTGCTGACTTCTAGCTCCTACTCAATCAAGCAGTGAGTCAAATTGAAGTAACAGCAACTATGCAATTGTCAATGATTCATAAGCACCGGCTGCCATAACAAAACAAAGGGCCACCAACTATAATTCCTATGCCGACCGAATTCAAAAGCTCACATCCGCCATGATCTGGAATGTAACCAAGTTTCTTCAAAACGTCATGCAATACGGAGGTGTTTGAAGACGCAAGCACAAGCCTTCATCCAATTAACACATCACCACCGAGGAGAGGTTTAGAAAGTCAACCGCTAAATGACTCTGAAGCGCCACAGCCAATCGTTGGAAGAATTGATGACGACATTGTCCTGACTCTTCCTCAATCAATTGACCTTCTCGCAAGGTCAGGCTCAATGTATGAACGGCACAAGACGTCACAGTGGCCAACACATCATCGGCACGTGAAATGCGCGCAACTGCTAGACAAAAAGTCATTGTCAAGTCCAATACGTCTCCCACATACAATGTATGGAACTTCATGCATCCATTCATCCCGCATGTTTGAGATGCTGAAATTTCTCCATGAGCATTGTGATTGTACAGCTATTGTCAATCAATGTTTGTGGCCTCAATGAGGATATGGCCATGTACATGATGGGGCCTACATCCAAGAGTACAATACTACTTCAGATTTGATAGCCATTCATGAGCATGAACTTTGGATAATGCATTTACACCTGTAGGTTAAGAGTTATGGAGACGTCTGTTGTTTATAGCCATGACGAGCAAGATATTAGAGCAGGTTGCAACGAAGTTCTGATATAACTACACTCATGACTAGTTAGAAATGCGACACAATCAAACTCTCTCTTTGTTAATAAAGTTCAATGCATAGAGCATGCTGGGTGGAGAGGTTGGAATGGTAAATACATATTTACCAAACAAATCGATTGATCGTTGTCTTCTATGGTAATTATTGCCAAAGAAACTCTCTCAACTTGGTCGTTGGATGCTGCTAGCTGACTTCAACATGATGGAGAGTTGAACCAATAAATTGAGACATGGAGCCATGATGATTTTCCACCGAGAACACGATCTGTTTGATGTTATGAAGTCTATCTACGTTGATAACAACTTCCGTTCTGCAAGTAGCTTTAAGTACTCATTGAATAACAATCGATTGTAGCAAAATTGTACACTTGCGAGTTTAGACATACTATACTTCTTTAGAGCTCAAACAACTAACTCAACACGTTCTCTCATTCATTACGAACTTGCTTGCAAAAACCAAGATTCTTACCATCAGAGAACATGTAGATTAGCTACAAATTCCGCACATTTGCAATGTACTGCCAAGCATTGTCAAATACTTTACAGTTACAAAAACAACTACATGAAATTTTAACAATCCATAATGACGTGTACATTGCAGATTTCTCCATAGTCTATAGTGTAACACAAAGCACACATCATCATGGACGTACCATGTTCTATAAAATTTCATGACTAACCTCAAAGCTGACTCCACAAATAAGCTTCACCAAACACCCCTTAATCAAAGAAGTTTCCGGAAATGATTTACACACTAACTTCAACCGACTCAAGATTGCCTTCCACCTTCCATCGGTGAACGATTTCGTTGAAAAGAGCTTAGATTTTTCCTCTCAAGATCCCAGACCAGGCAGTTCATGATCCCAAATTACGCAAGATAGAACCGTCGCAATTCAGAAGATACCAAATAAAACTCAAGACAAAATCGACCAACTCGATCCAAAAATTCAAAGAACTTCAAAGAATAGCATCAAGAGTATCCTATCGAGTTTTGATCACCATCTAGTATTTGCGTCGGTTTAGCTAGCTAAGCAACCTCTCAGACAAACTCATTGGAAAATGAACAAAAACTGATTGGAGGAATCGTTTCTCAACATTCAAAAGTTCTGACTAGATGCTAACCTAGATTCAACATTTTTTTTCTAAGCTCTTAAAGTGATTCGATCATATCGTCAATTTTTCCGTCTCCAAACGACAAAGCTGAGAACTGATGAAGACGTTCTTATTGCACAATTAGATTAACCAACAAAGAGAACACAGAAGTTGTCAGAAGATGTCATTCTCATGAAACAACGTGATGCATAGCACACGCACCTTGTAAATGTCCAGGATCAAAAATTGATAGGTAGTAAGGCACGCTTTAGAATCCGTTGGAAATAGCATGATGATCAAGTTAATAATGAGTTATTTCAAAGCGGCGTGCGAACGGAGTTTCACAACTAAGATCATAGAACTTCATGATCAAAATGGGCTTTGTGTCACAAGCTGCAAAGATATCGAGACTCAAGTATTGTCATACTAATGAGACTTGTACGTTGTTCCGGAAAAAAGAAACGTCACTGAACGGCCACATTCCTCGATTTAATACCGGCCTCATTCACAAACAAATTTTCACCTTCGATCCTTGAAGAATTCGGCAGGATGCCGGAGGAATCAAAATCTTCTTGCGACGTTTTAAAAAGTAGTTGCAGGAAAAAGTTCGGGCTCCAACGGCGTCATTTCAAAATTTTATCTAAGATTTTGGAATGTGATAGTATCCACACTCTACCAGATGCGTACAAATGCTCTCGCCAACAAATGATTGCCACCATTTATGAACACCAAACTGATTGTGCTTATCCCAAAAGAAGTCGACTTGAAGATGATTCAAAACTGACAACCAATAATGTTATTGAACAATTTTTCTAAAATATGAGCAAAATTACTTTAATTGCAGCTCTAGGCTTCATTCTCCGAGTTCATCAACGAAGAGCATGCTACTTTTCTACCTTTGTAATACATATTGGATGCAGTCTAGGTATAAAATAAGACGGTCAACTGAAACCATGAATCTGATCAGGAGCTCATCATGCTTAAATTGGACTTCTACAAGGCCTACTACATCATGTGCTAAAACTTTATGTTCAAATTCATGACGAAGATGAGCATCCCGGACTTTTTTGTGAAGATGGTTCAGATTCTGCAGATGGATGCAACAGAAGCTTTGTCCATCAACAACCTCAGCACAAAAGAGTTTCCGATCATGCAAGGGGCACGGCAAGATGTTTCCTCGTCCCTAATCTATTCCTTGTCATCACATAAATATTAGTTATCGTCTCCAACCACAAGATATTAACTTGCAAACTAAGAGTAATCCTGCTCTCCGACGGCGCTTCTCAACAAGTGGTGTCGCAATTTGCTGATGATACTACGGATCTCATACTAGGAACTAAGAGGAACTTCACTGCCGTTTCTAATCTGCTTTAGGACTTTGGACTGACCACTAGATTCATGATCAATAGAGAAAAGTGTGTCATATATTGGTATGGCCAAGGCATTCCACCACGGTGCGTACAAAGCTTTGGTTGTGAGATTGCCCCACCTAATTCCTTGTCTAAATTACTCGTGACGTTCTATGATATTTTTCTCACTAAAACATATTTTGATGTTTTTCTTGCAAAGAAAAATGACCCAAAATTGAGGTACTCGTCGATTATACAACTCTCCCTGGCAACTCAGGCAATGATTGTGAACTTCGTGTTACTGTCGATGCTATGGTATTTCTTGAGTTTATAAAGCAATTCTAAGACAATTTTTGAACACCATTCGAGCATCATTTTGCAATTTGTTGTGGTCAAGGAATGAGAAACATTCCTTGACCACAACAAATTCCTTGACCAGCCCACGTTTGATGGACAGATTCCTGCCTAGACAAGTTCATGGGAGTTTGGGATTGATTGATCCGCATGAAGTTTATTTGACGTTCACCAAAAAAATAAAAATGTGAGCCTTAACTGTAAAAGATATCATGACGAATATACTATTACATCAGCGAATCTTTAGGATGCAGTCACCAGATTCTTGTAACTGGCACTGCAATATCCAATGAACATTTCAGGCCTGCTTTTCATCTACTCGAGGCTTTTTCATATGGGATCAATTCATGCAAGCGTGAAGTTCCACAAGTTTGCTACTAGAACCAATCCGACTAGTGAACGTGGATGAGGTGATGAACACGCAACTTTGATGGACAATACACTTTGTGAAATCAAACTTCCGGTTTACGGAGCGTCGCATGCGTGTTCTGGCTAGCCAAGGCCTCTTGAGCCTTCAAAAATTATTTGAAGATTGAAGTATCACACCTTGTTCATGGAATGCAATTCAACATCAATTTAATTTGTTGATCACCGAGAAAGCATTGATCGCAGGCTTCCACATTCAAATTTCACAAGCATGGATTAATTTGTACAATCAAACAACCGCGCAAGGTGTGGTCTCGGAAAGGCTAGGCATATTCCAAAATTGTTTGGAGGCAGATACCTCCATCATCGTGCAGACTTCAAATGCATTGCTCCCCCATTCACGTTGGGATAACAACCACAATTTTCCTAGCTAGGTTTCCGAGGTATTTTATAGTTACAAGATCAAGGTGAATTCTTCTAGTTCAAGCGCCAGCTTCGGACTATCAAGTCCATGGTGAACTTCTCCTACGCATTCGAGTCACCTCCTTTTAGAGCCATCCTCATCGACGTTCAAATCCTTGACGGTATTATTTGGCTCCACTATGCAGGCTTGTCTTCGATCCAAACCGATAATGTTGGCGAGGAGGTGATCAATTCTACACATACATAGCTATGAAGGATTTGCTTCTATATCAACCACGTACGCATCTTTTCTTGACCGTCCGAAGGAAATGGATTGGATTGCTACCTGCGTCGTTCATCCCAAACTGGAAGAATGTACGGATAAGCTCACATCTGCAAAAAGAAGCAACATTTTTATAAGATATATATCACCACGCTTTCTGGTGAAAAAAAACTGCTCTATGAAGCATCGGGTCTATGGCTGCTAGCAACAAAAATCCATCACACTAATACAAAAATTCCATAAGGTAAAAACACTCAGAAAAATGTTTTTTACATGAAGAAAACTGCAAATAAATAAATGCAAAAATTTTGATGTCTTTTCTTGGTTTTGTACCTTGTGAACTTCAAAAAAACATAACTTTTTATTTGACACGATGTCTTAGTAAAATTTAGTTTGACAGATAGTTTATCTTCCAATAAACACTTTATCAAAGTTTTGAATGAAAAATCAAAATTTAAATAATTTACTCTGTACAAATTTGTTTGAGAGCAAAGTTTTGGTACTTTTGAAATTCCCTTAATTTCCAACACTCATAACATTCAATCTACATATGATCTAGACTTGAAACAAAAATTGAAACATAATTCATTTTCCACTTTACAATTGATAAAAAAATTTGAGAATGCTTTGAAATTATGTTAATCTGTACCTAAGATCACTCTTCTCTCAAAAAGATGTAGTTTGAAGAAAAATACACATTTGTCTACCAACCACTCTTGTAAGCTCCGTCAAATTCCATAACATTCAATGTCAAATCAACTAGAAAAATAAAGAAATCTCAAATTGCACACAATCCTAAAAGAAACACAGAAACACTCGAGCCGCCACCTGTGAAAACGCAAAGTTTGGAATAAGTGTAGTACAATTTGGAAGTTTGTACTACACTCAGCTCACGTGATACAACTTTGTAGTACAACTTGGAAGTACGTTGACCCTCAACTCACATGATACCACTTTGTAATATAACTTGAAAGTATGTTGTACACTCAACTCTAGTACAACACATCTTAGAGTTTGCATTACAACTTGAAAGTGGTACTACACTCAACTCTTGTTATAGTATACCCACATAGCACCCACATTATTTATAATTTTGCTCCCTAATGTATACTCACACAAAACACTAAGTACTTTGTAGTCTCAAGCCTCAAATAAATTCCACGACGACGTAGTGGCAGTGAATCAATGGCGCCACATAGCATTTGCGGAGGTCTCTGAGCTATGTGCGTGTTGTGATCCAGGAGAGCCCAAATCATTCCTTCACTATTTTTTCACTTGCAGAATGGCTTTACAATCATGAAATTTTACGATGATAGTATTACACAAGGCGGCCCACTTCCCAGCTACAAGCATGTCGTGGGTTAATTAGTGCTAGGAGTAATGCGTGTTCGAAGAGCCACTGCCACCGCAGCTCCTCTCTTGATCTTGGACGCCCAGGAGGGGAGCGATTCCATGGGTGCTAGGGATTTATATGAATCACTTCATCTTCCACAACCACCGGTGGCCGCCAACACTCTTGGAGCAGCGCATATGGGATGCGATACTCGACTTGGCTTGGATGGCATCAACTAAGATTGCACGATGTGAGAATTATCATTCGTAAGGTGTGCTCAAGGCAACCAGACAGTTCCACTACAAATCGGATCATGCATGTGTATTCTTTTCCCAACGTGCTGCAAGAATTGCACGGAACTACTAGTGACCATCACTTGCTACTTTCATCTGTAGTTAATCAAGTAGTTAGCAATTTTATCAGGTATTGAAAACAAAAAATGGTATTGGCAGCTTGCACAAGCTTGCTTGATTGTGCAGCGGTATTTATGTTCGACTTTGTAGTGGAATAGAAAAAACATTTGCCTCAAAAAAATAAAGTAAATTAAATTAAAATAGTCATTTAAGCCTGATTTTTGCTATATTAGTCCTAATTAGGGATTATATTTTTAGTTCAATTATACGAGATTGCAGTATCAATTTGTTGGTATTCTACTTCATTTTTGCTGTTTAGTTGGTCATCATTGAACAATGATTTTTATTATACTTTGAATTATCAAGCACATAAACAAAGTAAGCAAAATTTATGTGTTGGCTCTAAAAACCGTGACTAGAAGTTTTTCTAGTTTGCGCTTGGATGTGGTTGTGAGGAGACACATGATGACACGCGGAATTTCTTCTTTGTTGGTTATGGGGAGGTGGTGTGTGTTGTGTCGTGCTATACGAGTAAAATGGTGAATCGGGATATATGGTGATACAATATTTTCAATATCTCCAAGATTCTTCAAGTCCAGTTACATTGGAGTGTCTTTAGATGAACCATATGGAAAATAGAGCATCACAATTCAATGGAATCTCAAGACACTACAAGACCACACATAAAGAGGAAACGGAATCGTTTTCTTCATTGAAAGTATTGTGATATTTAACTTCCCCTCCTTGAATTTGTGTCCTTCCACTTTTCTTGCTGTCCTTGAGCCCTTCTTTTCTTTTGTGCACTTGTACACTTACATGATCTTTTCCATTTCAGATTGGTAGGGGCGGTGGCGGCTGGCCGTAGTTTCTTGCAGTACACAAGGGATTACTCTACATATTACAATAATTGAAGAGAAAGTCTCGAAACCCGTATTGATAATTCCCGCGATATTGTTTTTTAGTGAAAAGATGGACTTCACTAAAGATTAAACTTCTTTGATGTGGTTGAGATAAGTCGCAACAGAGTGCAATGCTGCAGGGAGTCGATCTGCAGGAAAGTACTTGAGTATGGAAGAGAAGGGACATTCCTCTTGTATATTTGTCACGTCGAATGATGAATAAAACTTAGAATTTGGAGCATGGTGGGAAGTTTGTTGCTTCCTTTTTTCTTTTTTTTTACTTTGATTAATTCAGACAATTCTGACTTGTTTTACGATAATCTGGAATAATGATTGATGAAAACATTTACATAGATCTTGATGGTTTATGCTGGTTTGAGTACAATATATTACTGATGTATTGAACTTATGGCATGTAAGTCTTCGTAATATACTTCAAAATGCACAGGCGTTGAGACTGCCTTATCTTTTCAATCACATGGCTACATGTTAGTTACGTACTCTCGCATGCAAAATTGCTAGTTTCATTGAGCCTGCAAAGATGTGTTAATTACAATGATATGACGTTGTTATTAGCAGAGAAATTGCATGACCCTTTGCACTGGGAGCTTAACATGTTCGTGAAATATGCACAATACTTTTGGCTATTAGCCGAAAAGAAGGATATAAATGTTTTATAAAGATGCCATATTTACATTTTTCTTCGATGACCAATATATACTGCTATGCAAAGAGTATCCTTCTCGAAGATCTATAAAGTACGTTCACGTACAAAAGTGGCTTGAAAAAAACGTAATATGAAACATTCCATGTAACGTATACTTAACATGATGATAGCATCCGTTTGCCAATTCGTTTAATCCTCGATGGCGTCTTCTCTCCTTAATCCTCCTGGCACGTGAGAGATCACAAATTCTTTCCCCATGCACGAGGAATTTCAGAATTGGAAGGATCGCCTAAGAGACAATGAAGCCATCTGGACATGTACGACATTGGGAGCAATCACGAGGACATGATGTTTATCCGCCATAGCCAAAAACCCTCCACTTTATAACGATGGTCCAATATTTGCGTGGTGTTGGATGCGCAGATCGTGATAAACGCAGCGCTGCGGAATTGTACATGGAATCAAGCAGCATATCACGGCTCTACTAATACGCTTGCTTCACTGCGTTACCGGAAGGGAGGGGAACTCTTGCGTAATCTCGTTTCTCCTCGTGATGTATAAATACATGATCGCTTAGCGTCTCGTAGAATGATGAAATTTTACTTTACAGCGTCGGATAATCGAATGAAAAGCGTCGTCGAATTTTTCAGAAACTTCAAAACTTGCAGTTCTCTTTCAGCCATTGTACCGCCTCTTGCTGCACAGACGTTTCACAATGTGCCAGTGTCAACTACTCTCTCTCTTTCTCTCTCTTCAACCAGGCAGAGAAAGCGAAGGGATGGATCAGATGACGAGCACTCACCAGGAGGAACAAGAACAGGCAGCCCACGACACCGGGGAACAGGACGTACCACCACCTCAGCTGATGGAACTTGGGAGCATCGATCATGATGAGGGGCAACCCTGCGGCTGCGAACGATCCATCATCCATCAACAAACGAAGCATTCGGTCGATGAGAGAAACAAACACAGAGAGGGAGAGAGATGACTCGATGTTTGGTGCCGGTCACAGGTGAAATTGCGTACCAGGAGGATGGAGGGAGTCGGTGAACTGCATGAAAGCGATGCAAGCTGAGAGCGCGACGGCTCGAGCCACCCAGCCGGGTCCGAACATGGCCAGAGCAACGACTCCCACGGCGGCACAGCCCAAGTGCGAGACCACGACGTTGTACTTCTGCCATGTACAAATTCACCCCGCGCAAGCGCGATTCAGGCCGACGACATCAGAACACCGAAACATCACATCTCCAAATCACGAGTCGCCAGTTCCGACTCACCTGTGACACCGGCGCCTTGGGGAGAGCGAACAAAAGCGTGCAGACGGCCGCGAACGAGCCGAGGGTGAAGCTGAGGCCCTTGGGAGCCAGCACCGAGTCTACGTACCCCATAGCGGCCATGGCCACGAATCCACCTGTCACCACAACGCCATCACAATCAAAACATTTCAATGCAGTGCAAACTTGTTTCTCGAGTCCACCTCCCCGCAACCCAATTCCTTCCAGCTCGGCAGCAGCCCACCCACCCACTCGTCTACTGCTCAAATTCCCCCTTCGAAGAGGCTCGGAAATTCACACTCGTCGCACGAATTCGCTCTTCTGCTCCGCTGGACGACTGGCATTTTTGCGAAGAGCGAATGCAACGACGGTGGGTGACGGCATTGGAATTTTCCGCAAGCCTCCTTCCCCTCGTTCTCCGAATCATCCTCCTCTTCTCTTCGATGACGAATCCCGGAATTCGAGTGGCGCGACCAATCCTCGAAGGATTTCGACTACGGTTGTTCGGTTCGCGCCGAGGAAGAAGGTGAAATCATCGAGGGGCCCCGAAGTCTTGCACGGGAACAACGACGTCTGCAAGCCCCGGTCTCGGGGGTCGTTCGATTCGTTTCGATTTGGCTGGTGGCAGAGGTGATGGGGAGAGGGGGGAGGACTGACCTGCGGACGGCCAGACGATGTCGCTCCAGGTCGGGGGCGCCTGCGAGCCGTTGAGGCGGTCGAAGAGATGGCCGAGGCCCGGCTTCGACTGCCGCGGATCGGGCACCGCCCCCGCGCCTGCGCCCGTGCCCGCGGCCGCGGCCCGGACGCGCGAGGATGGCCGCGGGCGCAAGGCCGCGCCAGCGCCAGCGCCAGCGCGCAGTCGAACGGGGAGGCGCGAGGGCGCGAGGCCCGTGCCCCCGAGGAGCAAGCCCCCGGCGATTGCCATGGACAGAGACATGGCGGACCGATCGACGAAGGAAGGACGCTCAGCTCCGCGAGCTCTTACGATCCCAGAGGACGAGGACGAGGACTGTGAGAGATGTGTCGCGGATCGGGCACGCTCATGACTATGCGGTGCTCATAAATGCCGCCAGTCACGCAGTGCTCTCCTCAGAGAATGGAGATTTGGTTTCTCGCTCACTCACTCCCTCACTGCACTGAGCTGATCGATCGATCGATCGAAGGAAGGCGCATTCCTTTCTCTCTCTGGCACCTGAGACCGGGCGGCATTTATACGAGGCGGTTCGCTGGCAGCGAGGGCGGACGACGAGGTTCCGGGTGTGCGACGCGGCGAGCGGTCGGCAGGCGACGACCGCTCCGAGACGAGCCATGGCAGATGCTGGCGCCACGAGCCGTGGCGTCCTCCTCCTCTCGAGGGCTATTCGAGCGCCTCCTGTTGACTTGCGCTCGACGGGCTGCTCCCTCGTACCCTCGTACCCTCATCCTGCCTCGATGCCTCGCTTGTCTAATCGCCATCGCCACTTTTCATCCTTCGCTGCGAGAGATTCGGATATCACATTCTGTCGTGAACGTCGAGAATATAATCATTCGGATCGCGGACTCCATAAAAAGCACTGTTTGACTTAAATTATCGTGCATTTTGTAAGAACAAAGAGTGATGCGTTCTGTGAAATGCAAATTAAACGAATTTCAAGTCTATATGTGATTTGTTTATCCAGAATGTTTTGAAGAACTTACTGATGAAACAGCATGGAGTCAACTGCAGTTAATTGATTTTCCCGGTTTTTAAATTAGGAGTTATCTAGCAATTTTGGAGGTTTAATTTTACAAGGAAAATCATATAATTTTCTTAAATATAATATTTTTTTAAAAAATTATTGTAAAAAATAATTTAAATATTATATTCAAATATTATTTTTTCTAATAATTATTTAAAAAAATTACTTTCCAACTCGGATTATTTTCGTGCATTTTTTAATAAATAGAAAAAATAATCCAATTTTTAGATTATATTAACAATTTTTCATGAATTGTTATCTTTAATGCATGTGACAGTAGAACCTCCGCTGCGCTGCGCAATACTCCAGAAGCAAATAAACTCCGGTACTTCATGAAAATCTTTGGCTACCGATACTCGGATATATGCAGCTTAGTAAAAAACCTCCATTCTCTAATAGTGAATAATATATATAATCAGTATAGTCCCTAATATTTTCTTAGTAAATATGACAGCAAACATCTATCACATGTGGCCTATTTCTTAGCAAAAAACCCATCTAATGTGGTTTGCTTCAACTTCTCATTTTGAATCTTGCAAGCAACGTCCATCATGCTTCTTATTGACAACAGATTTTCTGGACGGATTCCCCATTGCTAAAGCCAAAAGTGTTGAAGCTTCTCAAGCATGAAAATGGCATCGTCGGGGCAAATTTTTAGAAGCTCTTCAATGTCGTCCTCTTCCTTAGGGCCAGGAATCTCGACAGCCGGCTTCTTCAGGTTTGCAACGTTCTCCTCCTCAGTCGGCGTGTACGTCACAATTTCTTCGTCATGGTAGTTCAGTAGGTTTTGAATGTTCATAGGATTCTCATAGCGGACCAACGAATCTGGCTTTCTAGTTCACTGATGACTTCAACTGCTGGCTCTACCATGTCTTCCGTTACTGGGGCAGCCCGGTGTACTCCAAACGGATTTCATAGTGGTGAAAGCAGTTGGAGTTTGTTTTCGGCTTGACATCCGAAGTCCATGTTGCAACGGCCATTTGGATGCCTTCAAGAATGTCAATTTTTTTTGGATTTGGAATGCTTGAATCCAAACGCAGAAGTATCTTCTTGTTGAACCGACGGCGATAATCAGCTTTTAAGTTCCAAAATATACATGCATTGCAAGGCTGGATTTTTGATGTTGTGTTTGACTAAAGGTAGTTGACGGTTGTGTTACGCAGCTGAGGAAGACTGTCGACAAGAATATGAGCACTACAGTTGTTAAGGATGAGCAGCACTTTCCTCTTCAACATCCTAAGGTCGAACCACTTGATTTACTCGAGTAAAATGACTTGGATCATCCATGCCTCCAAGTTCAAATAGTACATGCAGCCGAGTTTCTCCATGTTCAAGTTCTTGAAGCACCGCGGTTTATAAAACTTTCCGATGACCCTAAGTGTCGACTTGTCACTGCCGTCGCTGTTGTAGTAAACTGCAAGTGTTATCCGCTCCTTTTGTGCCTTACAGTCCTCCAATTGCTTCGTTGCCGACGAGTTGTTCGCCTGGAGAAGCGACAAATGTTAGCCTATTCTGAAGAAAAAGCTAACGATAACTCCCATTTTTGGATTGGGCTGACAAGCATGTGGAAGAAAAGTCTCGTATCATTCATGTTGTAGATTTCTGTCCATGGAAGTGGGTCAAGTAGTCCCCGACGGAGCAGATGCTGCGGCAGAGTAAATGTTCCGATGGGAAAGATGCCGTGGCAAAAATGTGGTCGATTCTATGAGTGGGTCCACGCATTACCGAGTAGACGTCCTAGCATCGCAAATTTTGAGTCTCATTTGCCTCTCAAAGCGTTACTATGCGGACAGCTTCCCAAGCATTACCTCTGCTAGTAATAAACTCTGATATTGAATACCTACTTTGAGGTCCCAAGGTAGTCACTATTGGAGGTTCTATTGTATAGCTATATATGTTTAACGGGTGTAGTGAATTCTGTACTTGTACAGTTTAGGTAAGAAGATACCAAAGTGAACCAACAAAAACATAACCAAAATGATGTTTATATGTCTGATAAAAAAATCACTCAAGATCTATGCTTGGAGGTATATAAACAATTTGTGTTTAATGATAAATCTTGCATAATTTAAAAGTAGACAACCTTCAATTGTAATCTATGAATTTGACTCCAAGAGAACTGGTGTTGTTAATTGGAATCTATTGTCACTAACCATTAAGATTCATGTACATAATGTGCAAACTCCGAGTAATTTCTATGCTCCATATATGTCGATAATAAATAATTTTTTTTCATCTTTCCTTTGAGTTCGAGAAGATGAAGATGAGATAAGCATCTTCGTTTCATTACAAGAATGATGGATGTGAATCATACAAGAGTCTCGGACCTCGTACAAAATTCTGTTCCAAATTTAAGCACAATCTCCACAAAATAATCGAACCGAATCATCGCACGATTTGGATTATATTGCCAGATAAAAAAATTAGTTCCTCCCTCAGGTACGAGGATCTATCAGCTCAGAGTTTCGTGTGATCTCTATATAAGTTTATTTTATAAGTGATCTCTATTTCGGGCTGCAAGTTTAAATTAAGATCGGATGTGAGTAAATTCGCATGGTGAATCTCGACCGTGAAAACTTGCTGTTCGAAGACCAAACGTTGGCTCGTGCCACAAGAGATAATGACTAAGAAAACTACAAATCCCATACAATCGTTAGAAGGAAAAGCTGATACATAAATGTCTACGCTTGTGATACCAAAAAGTACAAATTATGATGGATGGATTCCGGACTTCACATTTATGTAATAGAATTTGTACACCTAAATACACTCAAAAGCCTAAACCCTTGCAGTCATCCCATTTGTCGATCCCATAATAATAAATTCGTATGGTGACCCTAGGAAATGAAAACTCCGAAGACAAATACTAAAATATACGAAGGATATGAAACCATCCAATAAAAAGTCGTAGTACAACTCACATGTCATATGAATGACACTGCGAAATTACGGATGTCGACTTTTGAATAGTCTCATCTTACTCATGAGGTTCACCCCATGATGGAGTCTTCCCTTCTTCATGCTACAGTATACAATTCTTCTCTTCCCTCAGTTCTGTGTGAACTTATAAGTTTTATCATAAATGTCTCCATTTTAGTACAACATCGAAGCATAATCAAGTGCACTGACATTGTCTACTCGTTTCCGTCGAGATAAATTATGACGGGGACATATGTTTCGAATACGCGGAAAACTTTTGTTGGTTCAAATTAGTGTATTGGCTTCGTTCGTATTCAGCAGAGTCGTACATAGTTTCCTAGTCATGACACAAGCATGCATCGAATTTGCCTCTTCCGGAAACTGGGCATGATTCTAATAAATACGAATTGTTTACTCAAGGCGTACATGAGAACATTTATGTAGAATGAAATCCAAAAATCGGACAGGGTACGGCAAACGAATTCTGATAGCTATCCAGGGCACATGAAATGTCCGCTTCCCATAAGTACGCAAAAACTCATGATTAGTTTACATGGCAAAGCTTATAGTCTGATCTATGGGACTGCGGGGCGAGTAAGGTCGTTCCTTGACGCCGATAAAGTGAATTTTTCTTTAGATGAAAGAGGATAAATCGAAGCATATTCAGGAGTTCTTCCTAGAACATGAGGTTCTGGGGCCCGCTGCTGCCAAATGACCGGCACTAATCTCCTAGCTAGAAGATAAACCTCTATCACACGGCTCGTAGTGCTTCGGGAGTGAAAAGTAGCTGCAAATAGATATCTAGTCTATCAAGAGAGTGATTTGTGAATCGATAGTGTGGAGAAATGTCTATGTTGAATTGCAATATAGTGGGAAAGAGTCCATGGAATAATAATGTGAGAAGTCGCGACAATACAGATCAAGAGAGTGATTTGTGAATCCATAGTGTTGAGAAATTTCTGTTGAATTGCAATGTAGTGAAAAAGAGTCCATGGAATAATAATGTGAGAAGTCGCAAAAATACACATGGAGTTTATCCAAAAAAAAAAGAGGTTTCAAGCAGAAATGCTCATTACTTCGCAGCAACAAATTTCTTTGCCACCTATCACATCTAAAAGAACCGCTCACTCTCGTGTGGTAAAGGCTCACGGAGGGTTCACTGCCGTTGCCAGTCGTGTGGCCTGGCTCTCAATCTACCGTAACGTAAAGATCTCAAGGTACATACATAGTTAAACCTCCCAATACTGTCACCTGTTATAAGTGACATAAAATTCTAGAACCATTAGTTTCTAACTTGTAAATAAATACTAATCAATAGTGACAGTTTCAAATGTAATTTCGGAGTTAGAATTGGTATCATTATCACAGTGAGAAAGAAGAATGTGGCCTACCTTTCTTTAAAGATATATCTCAACAATTCACTCTTTCATGGCTTCAGTAAAATATTTCGCTACATATATTATCATCAATTGTTTCACTTAGATTTTTATGTTCTAATCCAAATTCAAACTTAACATAGCCTAAGTTAAATGTCATGAACAATAAAGAATTGCATATGAATGCGATCTTGAAACCAAACAACAGATTTTAGAATGTACTAGGATGGAGTCTATGCACCTTCATTTTTTTATAAATGACACTCCCAATAGTGGCATCCAATCCTAACACTATGTATGTTACTATTTGAGGGTTATATTCAAAGTTATCTACCTGCCAGTAATGACATCCAATCTTAACACCCGTGTATGTCACTATTGGAAAATTATATTCAAGGTTAAACACTCTACTCTTGTGAGTGATAACTCCCAATAGTGTCGCAAAACCCAAGCACCATTGGACGTCACTATTGGTAAGTTTAACTATGTAGTTATATAGGCTGGACAGAGATTTTACCCAAGAGGAGCCCATATTTATTACGCGTTCAGGCTACGTACTTTTCATTCATGATTCTCATGCACTTGCACAAGCTCATAGACAACCGAGTAGACTGAAAGTTTTGGAACAGTTGAAATACAATTACTGCATCATATTCCAAGACATCGAGGATGCCAAACACAAACTCTCCAGCCCAAGCATATCAAATCACATCCGTGGCCAAAGAGTATCGCCGCTGACTGTGATACTGCAGTGTTCTATTACTTGCAGAACTCTCTACAAGTGATTCAATTGACTTCACCAACGTTTCTCGTATCGTTCCCGAGTATTTTGAAATCGTTGGTGCAAGTCATATTTTACAACCATCTCCATCTGGAGAAGAGGGCGGATAGTTATCCCTCACTTAGGGCTGATTAGACTTCAAGCTAGAACAAACCCGACTGTATGACTGTGGACTGACGGTAGACGGTTTCTCCTCTGTCCCTGTACCGTCAAGAATTCATCCGTCATGCGCGCAACCTCTAATATTCAAATTCGACACATCAACACATGGTCAGTCGATGTCGGCACCAAATAAGTTGATGCTTATCGTGGTGCTTCGTTCTCTAAGTCTTTGGAAAATTTGATATGCTGGACGAGGCAACATGCAACACTTCCCTAGGTCTGGATCCGGTTCAGCGCGTTCTTGTAATTGTGAGCATTTCTAATTTCGAGTGTTGGATGCAAGCAATGAAAGGAAAATTAGAGGGAGAATGTGTAAGCCCCGGAGCTTCGGCATCTCGTGTACAGCCTCGAAGTAGACCTTCATACATTGAGGCGACATAAGCTGTAATCCTAGTGTACAGCCTCGAAGTAGACCTTCATACATTGAGGCGACATAAGCTGTAATCCTAATGACGTGAAGCACCGCATGTTAAAGACACATAAAACATTTCGATGGCACCGAAAATGCGCTGAAATCTCAAGTTCCATGGACTCAAGAGACTGCCCTAACTTCATGGAGCATGAGATGCAAAGCTCACATCGGATTCTGCAATGATTTCCGAGCATGAAGTCTCTCAGAAATAAGCAATAAGCCATGTCCAGCTGACAATTTCCGACACAATGTTCTGGACGAAGAGTTCGGTGGCATAAATGTGGGAAATATCTTGGCTATGAGCTTGAACTTGACTTTGGTAGCTACTGTCTATGCCTCCCTTCTGTGACTCGGCTTAGAAAGACTGACAATTTGTAAGAAATGTGCAATATGCATGTTCATACTTCTGTAACACTTGAAAGTCTTGAAACGAGAATCGCCGCATATTGAAGGTGAGCCAAATATCAACATGCAAGGTCAAGCGCTGGGGAAGGATACGGAGAGAAAGGCTGACGTTGAGGTGTTAAAAAGCCCTTGGAGAAGTACGTAAACTAAGCAAAATTTGGAACCCCACCCCTTCTCTTAAAGCCGCAACGACAAGAAAAATCTTGGCCCCCTACAAACGCTAATGGCCTTGGAAATCGCAACGCAGAAGCTTGAATCCACGAAACTACTCGCCAAATCTACAACTACGGGCTCACCTGATCCGCCATCGCCAGTTACAAGATGAGTCGCAAGAGATGCTAGTTGATAAGGCCGACCGGCCTCGTCTTGGGTACGTAAAGCAAAACCCTTGGGTGACTGAGACGGTGGAACACGAATGGTGTACGTATGCACTCAGCTCGGAGATTATACTGCCGGGGTTGATCTATCCAAGAGTCTAATTGGCCCTCACCCTACTGTTTATTGGTCACTCATTGGTGGCGCCCGGTTATAAGTTCTGTGGGGTGACTAATAAACTTAGCGGGTTTTATTTCTTTCCGCTCTTCTTCAAAGATGGCTCCATGGTAAGAACTACGTCAAACCTATGCCTGCGACCTCCGCTTTCGAGGACCACAAGTCTAGGGACCGTTCGACAGTGAGTACATGCATTAGCAAGCAAACAAGCAACAGATCCAGCTATGGAAGCCCCAGACCGTGGGAAATATTAAACCCAGCTCCCCTTGAGGAGGTCAACAACAGCAAGAAGAAGAAGAATGGGCCGAGGGATGGACAGAGGGAGAAAACAGGGTACGCTCAATGGACAAAAGAATGGATGCGCCATCTCCATCACCCCAACGGGGTCCGGAAAGGAAGAACAAGGACCAAGGGCAGCCCCACTGCCTCCTCCCTCTCTCTCTGCCGGCCATGCAGCGCTGCGCATGGCATTGACGACGATCAGACGAGAAAATCCGAGAATGACCAACTCCACCCACCCTAGGAGACAACATTCACAATGGACCTCGAACGCGGAGGTGGTAGAGATGGGTTTGACGTGACTCTTGCCACGGAAGCATCTTTGACGAATAGCGGAAAGAAGTAAAACCTCCAAATTTATTAGTCATCCCCCATATCCTATTACCAGACGCTACCAAGGAATGAACAGCATATAGTAGAGTGAGGGATAACCAGCCACCACCTTGGAAAAATATATTATCCCATCATGGTGTATGTAAAGTACGCCCCTGACAAATTACCCTTCTTGAGAGAATGAAGTACATGTCTCCTAAACACCAAGTGTACGTCACATGTTTCAACTATCCATAGAGCTCTGCAAGTGAAGAAATCGGATAACGTAGATTCCGGAACACCTATAGAGTATCATCCATCTTTACTGTCTCCTACAAATAGGCAAAACAAAAAATAGTAGTTCGTGCAACAAAAGATCATGATCAGGAAAACTACGTATGCAGTACATTCATATACAATCATTTCATTGAAGGAAGTGGTGATGAGTAAAAGTCCACTATTGTGATACTGTTATTAAATTCTCAACCATCTGTCCTATCAACATGTCCTGGGTACCTATGTTAACTTTGAAGAAAATAAGTTTAGTAAGTATGTACATTTATTTACTTACCTATTTATAAGTGAACATCCATCGATGCTGTTAAAAGCTGATTCCTTACAACTTTCGTAACAAGGTATATTCATATTACTTCAGCAGATTTAGCTCTTGTTGTGGCTACAACCATTCCAATATCGGTATATTAGTGTAAATAGACTCTTCCAAGTCAACTTCTTCAACATAACAGAAGCCATCGAATAAGATAACTCAATCCTTACATTGCTAATAAGATCTCTTCAAAAGTATTTTAGATTTTCAGGACGAGTTTTGAATATACTGTGGTGTAACCCTCCCTTCACTAATAGACTCAGACAACCTGTTTGTGAAATCATTACCACTATATCTTGTAACCCTAACCAGTTCACTTTTCGTAATTTCTTAGTTCCAAAGGTATTGAATGGTGAACACAATCGCAGCGATGATGAGTGAAGAAAAAACGTTAGGCAACATTTTTTGTTGTTACTTATTTCTTTAGAAACCCTGACTCTTCAAACCCTATAAATCACTCAGCAATCAATCAACATGTAATTGTCAAAGGGTATTGTTAAATTCACCCCAAGTTGTTAAATTTCATCCCTTCGCGGCAGTTGTTGGATACAAGGCAGTTGTCATGGATACAAGACATGTCAAAATGTAAAATTCCTTCTCGTCGTGTCTAGTATAGGTTCCGGCCTCTCTTTCTCGTTTTTTTTCCCTCCTATGAAGCTGCTGTCAGTGGTGATCCTTGATATGCATATGGAGGAAACACCGGAATCTGCTGCCGCTGCTGCGGAACTTGAACACGCACTGGACCGGCTAAACCAGAAGATCATATTCCAAGCCCTTCTCTTCTACCTCCCACTAGAGAGATTAATACTTTAAAAACACCACCTACTATGCATTTAAAGGTTTTCCTAAAGATCTTGAGGCGCTTTCAGCTTCTGGTTCTTATCTGGGCATCCTTGCCAGCAAAGTCCTAACTGCTCATGGTGCCAATAAAACCGGTCGTGTACGCTACTGCCTTGTTCCCAATGCGGTTCTGGACAACAGTCGCACGCACTAAAAGGAAACCCGCAAGGTATCCATCCAGTCCATCCCCACAACCGTATCGCGAACAAAAACGTTCCTCTGTCTCCTCCTTGTTGCCATGACAACTGCCGCGAAACCCGCAAGGTACCCACCCAGTTCATCACGACAACCGTATCGCCAACAAAAATGTTCCTCTATTTCCTTGTTGCCATGACAACTGCCGCGACGCAGGGTGAATTTAACAACTCGGGGTTGGATTTAATAATCCCCTTCTCAAATACAAGATTATGATGGGACTGTTGGTAGGAGTAATCTCTCGTCATAAATTATGACAAACCACAAATTGGAAAAACTCTAACTAATTTGCAATTCATCAAAATCATTCAGATAGAATTTGGCAAAAGCAAAGATTAAGGTAGAAGTCATAACTTACCTCGTCACCCAGACGCTATACCAGGATATTCTTCAAGATCGAGATACCATAAATTGAAAGTTAGCTTGATCCTAATAGATATTTGCTAGTTAGTTGCTACCTAATCAGGCAATAATGCTAATTTATACAAGGGGGTTGATCCTTCCATCCTGCTGATTTGCTTTTCCCACCCTCCCCCTTTCCCGACACCTTTCTACGTTTCCCCTGCGGCTACCTGCCTCCCTGACGCCTCGCCCTGGCCCAGCTTCTACGATGGGAAGGGTGGGAAAAGATTGGTGGTGACGCTATAGAGATGAGTGGCAGCATGCTGTACGCACGCAGCCTTCAAGGCATGGACATAGTCGTAAGTAGCCTCGGGAGGGGGATCATGGCGTGGCGGTACAAGGAATCGGGGGAATTAGAAAGACGGAGGTGGTGAGAATAAAAGGGAGGGGCTGAGATAAGGGGGTGGGAGGGAGGGAAAAGCAAATCAGCAGGGTGTAGGGATCAGCCCCCTTTATACAAACATCAAACGCCGTCTCCAAATCATCAAATCAAGTGGAAACATGACTCCCTTTAACCTCGTTTCTTGCATGAATTAATGATCACACCTCCTCCTTCGTTAAGTACACAGACAACCTGAAGTCATTCTAAGATTCCCCTTGAGGAACTACATCCAGGTTTCCACTGATAGTTCCTCCTTCACACTCTTATCGTCAGTAAAGAAACGTAATTAAGAATAGGAAGAGAATATGGAATGTCGTATACCTAGTTTAAAAAAAAGTATAATACAAATCAATAAATTAAGTATTCGGCAGGTATATTTAGATTTTTCGTCATTGAAGAAGCGCTATACATGTGACAGGTTTGCAGTCCAAGTCGAAATTCTCTCTCAAGTAGCCCTGGTAGAACATACCTCTGATTGGAATTAGACGTCGGCTTACCCGGATACACTCCTAGTTTGCAGTCCAAGTCGAAATTCTGTCTCAAGTAGCCCTGGTAGAACATACCTCTGATTGGAATTAGACGTCGGCTTACCCGGATACACTCCTAGCTTGTCCACTCAAAACTGGCTCAATGTACAATCTGCGTTCCATCAGTGCACACAACCGAACACACACCAATTCTAAATCTAATTTGATTTTTTTTTTAATAATGATAGGTAGGATGACCACAGGCTGTATTTAATACTAATTGGGACATTCATAAGCGAGAAACAAATATGAAAATTAGGACAACTTCCATAAATTGGACAGTGAGTCTAAGATGAGAAACTTTTCTCATGAATCTACATTTCTATTGTCCTCCCCTACATCTCTCTTCCGACAAGACATTAGCCTTCCCTCTTCCCTTTCCATCCTTCTGCTTCAACCACTAACGTGACCTACAATAAATTATCAGCACTTCACGACGAAGTGAGTCATTTTTGTACCTACGGAGTCAAACTATCTATATACAAAAAATCACCAATGAGGTGAATATATGAAACAAAAATCCTATCAGTTCGTCATAGTATCCTCAGCATTTTGTGAGAGGTCTCTAGACGAAGTATTCAACGAAACCTGCAAAACCTTGCTATCCTTTTGGTATTACCCAAATCAGTATTTGGTTGGGTAATTACTGCATATAAATATTTCCCTTCCTCACCTTAGATCGACAAGATGATGGCCAACACGGTTGATATCCTATAGAGTCTGCGCACCCCTAGTTCGACAAAAGGGACATATCCAATCCACAGGGACTTCATGCAAAACTGGACTTAGACAACCTTGATGAAACTCCTTTTCACACCAATCGCATATAAGGTGTCTGGGTTGGTCATCATCTTTGCGGCACACGGGACATGCTTCATTCCCTACGTCCATCGACGGTGTTTTTTCACTAAGCTGTTTCCAAATGGTTTCTATCCCCACAGATACTTCATTGATATCATTGATAATCCTCTGACCTTCCCCTATCTTTTGTTCTAATAGACCATGATTGAATAGAGAGCCTGAATGTAAGGAAAGCACAGGAGGTGACGATTTGGCTTGTGGCACATCAGTAAAACCAGTAGGACCGAAGTTCACCTCCAAAGGGCTCTGGAAGCCCGTGTTGGCCTCTCGGTCTCCTGCCTGCAAAAGAAACAACGCATGCCGGTTACACACAGACCCCGAGACGTAAGGATCTAAAGCAAAGAATTATTTGTTCTATGTGTTAGAATACTGTTATACTCTCTATTCCTTGCTGTCTCTTCTTGGTGTACTTATAGTTAGGACGGTAGACTACAGCTGTGATGTAACGGCCACCGTAACCGTTACCCACCACGGAGGTGTGTCCCTCTCATAATTTCCTTTGTCAGCTCGGATTGGGTATTTAAACCCAATTCGGGACCTGTGTTTAATCAACAACTCAGAATGGGTCGACACAGATTCTGTGTCGACCCATTCTTGCATTGCTCTCTAGGACCTTTTCTAATACATTAAATCAACCACTTTCATAATGCGATTTCCTTGCTTCATTCTTAGATAGCAAATTCAACGCTCTTAGTAACCAGTATACAAGCTCCTTACCCAACTAGGATATACCACCGTAATGACAAACATTATTCTTGAATAAAAATAACGGATAAAGCAAAAAAATATTTGTTCTATCACATCGAATCAACCCCTTTAATAGTGCGATTTCCTTGCTTCAAGTTTCTGTATTTTTAGATAGTAAATTCAACGCTCTTAGTACCAGTATCCAAGCTCCTTACCCAACTAGGATATACCACCGTGATGACAAACATTATTCTTTAACAAGAGAACGGATAATATGTAACAAGAGTTGAAGAACTAACCCACTAACATATACCACCATAATGACAAACATTATTCTTGAATAAGAACAACGCAGATGATGGAACGGCAATTGGAGAACTTCTGAAGAGAAGTTGTTTTATTAATCTTAGATGACAGAAGTAGAAGCTTTTCAAGCTCTACATACACCAGAACTCCCCCACTGTTACTTTAGACAAAAGAGTCTTGGTGTATTATCTAGAACGATTACAGGGTATTGCGTCAGCAAAAGCATCGAGCACCCTGACAATCAACTGGACG
The DNA here is from genome assembly GCA_037833965.1 of Marchantia polymorpha subsp. ruderalis. Classification (NCBI taxonomy): domain Eukaryota; kingdom Viridiplantae; phylum Streptophyta; class Marchantiopsida; order Marchantiales; family Marchantiaceae; genus Marchantia; species Marchantia polymorpha. Next base: position 2,047,680 of record AP031351.1, read on the forward strand.
TCAATTTGCGACTTCAACTAATGCAGCCATATATCCATCCATGGTTCATTTCAACCATGCTGAGATGTGCTAGTAATATCATCTTCGCACATCCAGTTTTTGCCAATAAAAGACACGGGAGTAGACGCAATTCTCCACAGCCCTCGCTTAAGCTTGGCGAGAAGGGGATCAGTCTCGAAGTAATCGAGAGCGTCTGCCTGCAAGAGAGACTGGTTCCCTGTACCCACTATATACATAAAAGAAACATTTCGAAGGCAGTAAATAATCAGCATGCTGACGCTATGACCTCAATACTGAATGAGAGAATGGAGAAGACTACTTCCAACGAGGGAGTTATGCTTTCACCACACACTTTCATGATAGACATAAATTATGGCAGCCATACACATGCTTCACAAATGCAACGACTAACCCCCCAATATAAGACTATCCCTCCGTATCTAAGGATGTGAAAATTTCACAATCGGTGATCAAATATCACCTTCAGAACATCATTTGGAGCCGAGAAGTCCTGTTTTGCGACTAAAGCGATATCTCTTAAGTTAGTGACAATCCAAAGTTACGTGATGCGAGCTTTGATAAAGAGTGATTCTCAATCTACAATTTCGCGGTGGCCTATACTACATGAAAGTGAAGATCTAGAGACCAGCATATTTCATAAGACATATTGGTGACCCTATCAGACAAAAGAAGGGCCTTCTGGGGCTAAGTACCTCTTCTTTTGTACACGGGGCAAGAGGTCTGGTGGTTGCTTCTTCCCGACATGGCACTGATTCATGATTGGCACCTTCTGGTGGTAAAGAGTCGTCCAGCAACTTCCAAAACACACTTTTTGTAACATGCTGCTTGGCACATGCAGTGTGATTGACTTCAACTCCGTTACTGCCACTAACTAGCTCCCTTACACTGGGCTTCGGCTCCTCCACCATCCTGCTATTAAGCATATCAGACTCAAGGTCGTGTAGGGAACTGGATGTTGGACCTTTCTTTCTCTTATTGGAATGGATGCTCAAATGGCCCCAATACTTGGACTGATGATGGAAAATCTTATGACAGACGTCGCACTCATACACACCATCTGGAACAGGTAGGCTCCTGGGACACTTTAAACTCCTCGGGGCCGTATGTACCATCTCTCCCTTCTTATTCGAGTGCGAGCTCAAATGGCCCCAAAACTTAGATTGATGATGGAAAATCTTATGACAAGTCTTGCACTCAAAGACACCTGAAATCTTCCCTGGAGCCACGTCTTCTAATTCTCCCTTGACTCTCTCCAACATGTTGGGCACGCTGATACCAGCTGATCTCACTGATTGGGTGGACGAGTTAGATGTCTCCTTCAGTATGGACGGTTGGTCTGAATCCCATGCTTCAACGCTCCTATGGACGTCAGATAGTAGACCTAGGACAATGTTAGACATCTCAGCCGGGCGTTCTACTCCCACTGGATTTGACGTCTGAGCTGGTACACGAGTGAGGTCGAGGGTTTCTCTAGCCACGTAGGTATGACCCATTTTCAGACGATGGTTCAGCAGCAACGATATGGAACTGAATTTCTTTCCGCAAACCTCACACCTCAAATATTTCAGATGCTTCGATCTTCTCAAGTGCCTGCGCAGTTTTATCTGGGTTGGGAAAGTTATGCCACACAGATGACAGATGGGCCCTTTCTCAGGGTCGAGAGGCTGATGGCGGGGGCAATCTGCACCAATAATATTCAGATGATCAGATTGGCCTCCGCCAGCAGGTTCTTTCTCTAAGGATTCCTCAGGGGACTCCCTCAGCCTTTGACTGCCATCCACCTCTTCAGCTGACTGGCATTCAATCGGCTTCGTCTTACTGCAATGCACGCTACTGTCAATCGGAGCTTCGGGTTTCAGGTTCGCGGCAGAGTCCGAAAGCTGTCTACTACCTTCCCCATCTGCCCCACATGTTGAAGGATCCGTCTTGATCGTTACCTGCCCTCCAAATGCCTGTGTGCTGATTGCCATTTCATCTGCTTTGCAGGCGACTCTGAGAAACTTATCTACATGATCTCCTGGGGTATGAGAGTTGCCAATGCTAGCATCACAAACTCGGCGCTCCAAGGTTTGCAAGTCTTGCTCGAGACTGCGCTCCAAAAATTGCAGGTCTCCTGCCGTCTGCGCCTCAAAGAATAGCTGAGGCACGTACGGTTGACCGTCCTGAGATTCCATGAGTGCTACCAGGGAGGTGCCGTTGGTGAAAGGCTGATCACGATCAGAACACACGGCATCGTGACTCGTTTCTCCATCCGCGGTCAGGGTCTTCGGTCCACAAGCATCTTCTTGGAGAGGCGATGGATGTGGCAACCCTTTGAAACAAGGATCTTTCCCAACTGTGGATATCAGATACGCAGCCGCTTCTCTGTAAGAAGTCCATATTCTACCTTCCGGACTACAAAAACCATCCATGTTTTACGACAAAGAAAAAGTTAGTGCTGCGTTTCGTTCGGATTTAGTATGGACCTTTCATTTCGCAAAACCTACAGCCACTACGTCTGAAACGGCGCATCGACATGCACGAACAAACCACGTTAACTGTTGATTCTTGTGCCTCTTATCTACATGAAAATGACAACGAAAGCGACGGTAGGACGGATCAGTGTCCTGTCGGCCCTTGTATTCAGCACAAAGGGGCAAAAACCGACCTTCTCCAATCTCGATAGTCAAAATAAGCTCGCCCATCCTTGGTATGCCGTAATCCCACCAACACTGTCCAACCTTTGGGAAAGCCGGTAGCATCGACTATCTTCCGTTTCATCTGGCTCGATGACCACTTCCCTTTCATCTTCGTGAGAGTGTCCATCAACTCTTCCTCTCCAAAATACATTCTACCACCGTCGTCCTTTTGGTCAATTTCGCCATGCCGGCCGATGACAGCACCTCTTTCACCTCGTCGTTTAGTACCTCTACCCTCCACGACCCCAGAGCCGACAGCATAATTCGTGTTGGCTCTTCTCTTTCTTGTCCTTCTACCCAACTCTTCTTCGTATTCCTCTTCTACTAGATTATCAATTTCTTGCTTCTGTTTCTTCCTAGAATTATCGATTGATCCATTCGGCTTAAGGTCTTCATTAGACACTTCGTTCGGGACTAGCTTCTTTGGTCTACCCCTCTTTGCGCTACCAGTGGCCCTGGTACCTTTCCCTCCCGAATCGGTCCATAGGGAGTCATCACTACTATCTGACGCAGCCGAAGAAGGTCTATTTCTGCGAATCCAAGATACTTTCCGGCCTCCACTGCTTTGGCCGCGTGCTTCGTTACTGACTCGGGGCCTGCCCCTGAAGCCTTGGTGGGCTGAGTCCATTAAGCGAAGCCTTCCTTTCCTCTCCACAATGACCCTCGCCACAGCCTTCGCGCTCCGGGTCTTTTCAGCTACATTCACCTTGCGCTGCTGCTTTTTGCGAAGACGTCCCCTGCTCCGAGCAGGTTCGTATTCCTCCTCATTCCCGGTATCATCCGCATTATCGGGCACCGAATTCCAATGCCTACTGGCGAAACACTTGCCGTAAGTCTGCCTGCGACTCCCGGCACTCTCATTAAAAATTCGCCTATCTATCTTGGGAATCACTAGATTTTGAAAACTGGCCTCCGGAAAGTGCCCGGAGAACTGAGCCAAGAGTCGAAGCTCATCCTGGTCGAACTCGTCCAGACGAATAATTGGAAGGGAGATAAAATCAAGGTAACTAGTCTCAGCCTGTTGTTCTTCATGCTTAACGGTGGCAGCCGCAGAAGCAGCAGCGGCAGCGGCAGCAGCAGCAGCAGCAGCCATGCTTCTTGTATTCTCCCTCATTCTGCCCTTCTGCTCGCTCACATGACAACCCTTTTCATCACCACCGCCGGCTCCCAGGCATCGGCAATTACCCTCGCTCGCTCGCGATCACCTGCGCGGCCCGGCGCCTGCATCCTGCGCCCTCGGCAATCCATTCCCCCGCCTTTTCTCCACCCTCTGCCGAGCATTTGCCCGCCTCTGTTCGTCCATGGTGACACCACCACCCACACCCCCACCACAACAACAACAACAACCGACCCCCCGACTCTCACAGACGGGTCAAACAAGCTCGCCTCCCCATCCTCGTCGTCGCGTGCCTCCAGCCTGCACCACCACCACCATCGGGCCTCAGACGGGACAGACCGATAGCCGCAGCAGCAGCAGCAGCAGAAGCAGAAGATGGGGCGCGACCGTCTTTTCTGTCCCTCTTTCTCGAAAGTCTCCGCCCTCCTCTCCCTCGGACCCTCTCTCGGACTCTCGGACGAGCGGCGCCCCTCCCCGCGCTGCTCGTGCTTCGACCTTTCCGTTCCACCTCACCCCCTGCACCCCACCCCGCCCCGCCCCGCCCAGTCTCCGTCCGTCCATCCGTCCTCCGTCCTTCATTCCTCTCTCGCCCAATCTCCCGTCTCACTCGCGCACGTCCGGCCGTCCAGCCGTCCAACGAATCGGCCGTCCGCCTCGCGCCGGACCCAACGGCCGTCACAGCTACCGGCGCAGGACTCGAACCAGGGGGCCATCTTTCGGCTTTAAATATTCGGGAAATTTTCGAGAATTTACGGGAAATTTTCGGTTTGAGATTGGGTGCGTGCGTGTGTACGTGAGTGAGTGAGTGCGTGCGTGAGAGTTGAGACTGGGCGGGGATTTTACTACTTACTACAACCGAGCGGGGGGTCGTAAATAATTGGGCTGCTTTTGTTTAAGGCTGTGTAACCGCTTGGGCCCGATTTCAGGTCAAGAAACACTTTTCTGCTGCATATTAATGCGTACCGACGCGAGCAGTTTCGACCTTTTTGGTTGCGTTTATAATCCCGGCCCGGATCGCGGGATTGTATTATTTCTGAATTAATTATTATTTCCTCACATCTGCAGACTCGATCATCGCCCTAGCACGTCGTCGTACGCAAGGAAGGAAGTAAGTAGTGTACTTGATTCAAGTAAGTAAGCAAAGTGCTTGACTTACTTGTATAGCAGTGCGTCGGACTTTAGTCCGAAGTTTTGTTTTGTCTTCTGGCAGCGGCACCGACCGTCCAGTCAGAGCTCAGGCCAGCACGGCATTTATCCCGAGTCGCGCTCCGGAAAGAGCCGAGATCGTCTCCGCTAAAATAGACGAGTGTCGACGTAGCCAGCTCTAAAGTTAGCTTCCGTTCAGCTGACCGACGTAGTGCTCTCGAAATTCCGGGGGCGGTAGATCGGATCAGGGGTCACGCTGCAGACTCGCCCGACCCGACCCGACCCGACGCGGACCAGGGTTTGAACCCGAGGGCGGGCCTACGGACCTGGTGGGTTGGGAATGCCCTAATCATTGAGATTTCTTTCAGCGTGGGCGACCGGGAGCGAGAGGGGGAGGAGGCCTCGTTGGGCCACAATGAACGAGCTCGTCTCGCTCTCGATACCGTGGCTTCTGCAGCAGGCAAGCGGAATCCGCGATCCCTCCGATGGTCTGCGCAGCCGGCGAGAGTGGACTTTTGCGCTGTGCTCGTCGTCTGATGGTTGAGAAGCCCAGCTCTGGAATCGCCGGGTGTCGTTTGTTTTCGCTCGTGATGCATACATGGCTCGGTCGCTGACAATGGATGATCCGATCGTCAACTTCGTATGAATGAGGAAGAGAGGGATGGGGACGAGGCCACGAGAAAATCACGCTGCTAGTGAAAGGACGGACTCAAGGATCGCAGGCAGACATAATAAAGCCCAGAGGAATGAAGTCCGTCCCGGCCCCGGCAGCATAGGGATTGGGACCTTCGAGCCCGTGGAGCAAAGGGGCGGAAGAGGAGGGAGCATGTGACCCGGATTCTTTTGCATCGGCCTCATTCCTTTACATCGGCCTCATCCAGAGAGACCACCAGCAGCACGCGCAATGAACCTCTCGTATTTCCTTGAAATCGAGTCTACAAAGAAACCACGGCTACATTTTCGAGAATGCCCTATATAAAACCCTTTTGACCGAAACGAATTTAGATGAGTACGGTTCTTTTGGAACCCGCCCAAAGGTTCGATCTCCTGCTTTCGGAATCTTCCGTTGGAGACCTGTCAGTCGTGCGTATGTTCAGACAGTGTCTAGGATCTGTGCCAAATGACATCAGAATCGCTAGGGGCGTCGCCGATCGGATGATTGATTGCAGGACCGAAACTTGGGGATTGAATCGTCTGCTAGCCCGGAGGACTTCCTTTCCGAGCTAGGATCCCTAGTAAAACACAATCCCCCAAGCTCGCCAGCGATTTTGTGTCCACCGCACTTATCGACACCTCTTCACTCATTCCTTCATTCCTTCATCCCTTGCTTCAGTCCCCACCCCCCGACCCCTCCCCCTCCGCTACCCCCGCCAGCCAATCTCTGCTGCGCACTCGTGCTCAACATGCTCACGTGAACATCCAGCTGATGAATTTGATGGATGGGGGACGAGGAAGAGTTGGTTATGGTCTTCGCCGGTGATTACATTTCTGGAAAAGTGAAACCGAACTCCATGGCCTGCTCGTTGAGAGAACTCCACGAGCAGTGTCCCAAGTGGCAAATCCCCCAAAGGTCGGTCGATATGACTTTCCTTAACGGTTTCCAAAAGATGCTTTGGACGAGCTCATGATCCCTCGCTCTAGAGAGAGATGAGACAACTTACCATCCTTCGGTTTCAGCCACAACAGCTCTTGTGTATCTTACAAGCACCTTAGACGACATATCCACATCCTGTCGCTACGCCTGGACTGGAGCGAACGAATCTACTTTGTAGAAGTGGATAAATCATCGTCGATCTGTGTGTTCCTTTTGATTTCATATGAATTCAAGTGTTCTGCTGATTAAAACTTGGGATAGATTCATGTTTTGCGCTAAGCTAGCAACTGCTCTTTTGGAAGGACCCAGCTTTTAATTTCTACTCATTTCTAATCATTCTGGCTGGCGATTGGAAGTCGACTGATGTCACGTCCTTTGCTTCATGGGAACCGCACCAGGTCATGAATTGCGGCCTACTTTTATAGCATTATCATCAACTGGTTCAGAATTAGGTGGTGCAATTCTCCAGGCTTATGTTTTGACAATGGTCGGTCACGAGTACAACTAATTTGGGGAGTCAATTACCAACTGAGATTCATGAAACAAATTTATGTTGTTAGCATATTATCCATTCTTTTCGCGGTCGGGATCCATCGTCACATCTGTCAATAGTTTCCGAGCCCATTCCATAATGGACCAAAAGATATAATGAAAAATACCTGACAAATGAGAATGTTGTTGAATTCAGGTCTCGGATACGCACCAGCCTCTGGTTACTTGCTGAAGCCTTTTTGACACCTAACCAACCAGGCTTGCAGAGTGATGTTGAGATTGCTTCAGATTGCTGACTGCATTCATTCGACGTCAATGCCTTCATGGTGTCTTACTTGCCCTTTTTCAAAACCCAAACAACAAAACAAAACAATCAGAACCTACCGGGCCAAGACAAACGATGTAGGCAAGGGCAAGGGCCAGGGCCAGGGCCAGGCCAGTCCAGCCCAGGCCTAGGTTCAAATAGGCGTGTCCTTCAAATACTCTTGTTCTCTGGCCGGTTGTTCTTCTAATGATAGATTTGAAGTCTATTTCTCACAGCGATGAAGTTATTTTCCTCGACGAGGAAATTCTCATCGGTTCTCGCGAGGAGGTCACAGTCGAGGTCCAACTAATCGTCGGACGACTGGACCTGGAACTGGAGCTGAACTGGAAATGGCAGGAAGCACCCTCAAAGACCCAGGATTTACTTGTACTTGATGATGATGCAAGCAGGGACGGGGGCATGATGTATCCATATATCTGCAGGCCCTAGGCTCGGATAGTTCTTTACTAAGGCTTCAGGTCGCGATGGATGCTGGGCTGCGGGCTCGCTTGATTGCTCAGACTTGGATAGTGCAAGTAAGTGCAGTGGGGAAGTCTTCCAACCAAGAGTAGTGGCCGTAGCCGTAGTTGCCGTCTGTGTTGGTATAATTATGCAACATACTTTTCAACAGATTCGCCTCAAGCCATGGCAATTTATTCTCCATGAAGCCTTGTTAACTAGCCCATCTTAGAAACCTGCTTTACAAGACCAAGACTAGACTTGTCCGATCAACATAGAACTATTCCTCCCATCCCCCCAGCCCCCTCTGATTCGAAGAAAGAGCATTGTACTATTGTCAACTCCTCAGGATGATGGCCAGTAGGCAGAGGATGAGGTCAACCGTATCTCTCTAGCTGGTCATATATATATCTAGACATATCCACTCCCGATCCAGCAACGAATTTTGCCGATTGCTCAAACAGCCATCACAATGGGAGGGTGGCCCAGGATCTTTCATGCGACTTCATGATTATGAGGAGAATGACAACAACAGCAAGGGAACTCCGATCTGATTGAGGGATTGAGGGAGGGAGAGAGGCTCACAGACTGGGTGGAGGGTGGGGGGTGGGGGTAGGGGGGCTTCGGAAGGTCCATTCCGACATGCAGACAGGCGATGGATCGTCGTGGTGGAAAAGTTTGACCTCATTATAATTAGGAGCACCCGACATCCCCTGCGGCCTCCTTTGACACCCGATGTGGAATGTTCAGGCCGTTATCATATGACGGGCAGCAAATCCAAATCTGTTGCTGGCTGGAATTGCGTGTTGCGTCACCGAGAGTTTCGTTTTCGTTGTATGTCATGCCATGTCCTACTTACAAGCCACTCACTCGCCCACTCACTCACTAACTCTATCACTCATCCATCATGGATGCGAATGGCGACGATTTCTTGACCTGCCACCTTGCTATCGACTTAGGTTCTCAGGAACGCACAACCTGCAGAGAGAGTTCGTGATTCGTGTTCGAAACAGATAACAACAGATATTTCTGAAGAAGTTGCTGGTGCTGCACTTTTGTATGTACCTCGTTTGCATGAATGTTCGTTCATTCACATGAGCGAGGGATGTCAATCCCCACGACCAATCTACTAGTGTAGCGACCGTCCCCCTCCATCTGCTGGTGTGCCGCCAGGGTCTTCCTTCGAAACTGCAACACCATGGCCAATACTTTATCACTGTTCTTTGACCTTTCTGGAGCTCTGAGTTTGTATACTTGGCACGGTTTGCCGAGTTCCCTCCACGCTGTAAAGCCCGGTCGAGAAGAAGAACAAGGATGAGGATGAGGAGGAGGAGAAGGAGGAAAAGAAAATGAAAAGTATAGCCCTCGAGGGAGGGAGGGAGGGGCCTCAGGAGGCCATTGCTCCAGACACAAAACGGTTAGCGTTGCCTTTAAGGATATCCTCCGTGCAGTTAGTCCAATGAGAATGAAATCTTCTGGCCTGCCCAGTGCCATGTTGTGCATGCACTCTTTGTTTTTCATTTGCTCGAGACATGTCAGCGGAAATCGCAAGATGCAGAGGTCACTCGTCCCAAGGGAGGCTAGCATGCTGCCTCGGTCGATTGATGGATCGATGGATTGGTGGATTGATCCTGCGCTTCGAACACACATGTCCGGGATAAAAGGATATCAATGCCACAGCGTGACGTCGCCAGGCAGACAAACTTCCATTTTCCCCTCGCTGATTTTTCTTGCAGTCTGAAGTTATCATGCCCAAGATTCCGCAGCTTCCGAATTCCGAGATGTACTGAAGAAACAGTCAGACCGAAGCAGAAGTTTTTCGTGTTTATTCAAAGGAACCGATGGCCGGCTCTTGAGATAATCTGAGACTTGGGCTGCAACGATTGGGGTTCAAGTTCCGACGACTTTGTGTCATATGTGAGTGAGTGAGTGAGTTCATATGTATGTGAGTGAGTGAGTTCATATGTCACCAGCGAATGCCCATCTCTCATGGACCGACGACTACTTTTCCTGGTTTGCTCTTCTGATGCATGAGTATGTTCTGCAGCACCGCCCATCTGTGCACCACAAACACCTCTCTGGAACCCGATCGATTGCTTCGTCCAGAGACTTGTGAAGGAATCTTCGACCACATTCGGACCGAAACTGTATGTTTGGGGGTATATACCCTGAGGGGAGGGGAGGGGGAGGGGAGGATCACTGTTTCTGATGTTGCGATTAACGGAAAGATGTGATGTGCCTTGACAAATGTGGAGATCGACACGCTCCAGTGTCTGTCTGCCTTCTAAGTTGGCACGGCATGACGGCAGGGCAGGCATGGCATGGCGAGCCTTTCGTCCAAGGACGTCTGTCTAGTCTAGACTCGTGAGATTACTCACGGTGCGGAGGAATGTTGACCTACTCTGCGGAGCACGAGTACGAACTTTGACTTGTGCCTCGTAGAGTCGTCTTCTTGTACCGCCGGCAGCTCTCTTCATGAAGCTCAAACTCCAGCTCCAGCTCCAGCTCCAGCTCCCTGGTTTTTCTCTGTCACTGCGTCCTCTCCATGCCAAAGGTGCACCCTCCCCCTCCCCCCCATCCCCACCCCCCAAAGACGTCGGCCGGTGCACATGTTTATCCTCCCCTCATCTCCAGTTGCCTCGAGGAACCCTTTCGACAAATCCTCCTCCACTTTTCCCGCTCTCCGCATGCAAGTCGGCCCAAAGTTCAGAAAATTTGCCGAGTTCGTCAAGTCCGTATTTTTCAGACGCCGTTGACCCTGAGGAGTGAGAGCTTCTGAGCTGGGAGATGTGGTCATGGCTGACCACTTCCTTTCTTCTCGTCTCTTTTGATTGCTCTTCACTTCCCAGTCCATCATTGGATCGTACTTCAAAGACGACCTCGTGTATCACATTCACAGTGGTAGAATTAGTGCTGATGCTGGTATGTGATTGGAGCCTAAGAAATAGCTGACACGGTGCATAGAGTTGTGTCTTTGACGTGGGTGGTAATGGTAGCATACTGCATTGAGTGTAGAGAAGTAAAAGTGTTTCCTAAGGCTTCCTAAGAGCTGGTAACTTCCTTTGGGATGGTACATGGCAACCACATTGAGGCTTATGTATTCATGATTCTCCTGATTCCTTCTCTTTTTGCCCACCCATCTTCACAGCCTGCCTGCCTGCCTGCTCCATGGCTGAGAGAGAGAGAGAGAGAGAGAGAGAGAGAGAGGAGGCGAATCCGAATGTCCAGAAAGAAATAAACTGCAGAGGAAAAAAAAACTCGCCCGAGACGTTCTGCCCTTGCAGCGCAGAGGGGCGCAAGATTGGCAACCGGCGTGGCGAGTATTCAGGAATTACAACCATAACTCTTTGCAAATTCAGCTCACTCACCATCCAAAATGACACCCACATTTCCGATCCCGTTTGGAGACGATCCGAGGACGTGTATCAATGGGCTGACGAATGTAGAGCACCCCTGCATGCCTGCCATCCCTCCCTCCCTAAAAAAGTGCATATAATTCACAATCTTCTACGAAGAAGTAAAGGAAGAAAGAAGAGATTTTTCTCGCAGTCGCCGACTCTTGTGCATACAGACAGTGTGGTCGTATACTACGATTGACGATGATGATCATGTTGATTTAGGACAAGGATATGGGAATCCAAACAAGTCCATGACGTAGCAACATCGGTTTACCACCGCTGACTGACCTCGACTAAATTCCTCACGGATTATCCTCACGCCGTGATGGACGACCTCGCATGAAAAACCCTTCCTTCCTTCCTTATCTGCACCATGGCCCTACTGCTGCTGCTGCGGCTCCTCTCTCTCTCTCTCTCTGTGTATGTGTGCAGGTCGACAACCTTAAATGTTAGCAGCGCTCATATTCCCACCGCTTTGTGGCTACTACGTGAAGATGGGAGCAGATTGAAGCTCGGGAAACCGACACAATAAAGACGGAACCTGAAGAAATAACAAAATAATTAAATGCATGAATAGGTTACGCTTTGCAGGAACGCACACGAGGAAGATGCAACTTTAATTTGTGGACAAAGAAAGGTGTGCTTGAAATCCGAGCAGTCAGACTTGCCCAGCCTTAAAGTTGGGGGTGGCGGCGACCTCTGCGATTCCAGGAGCCTGAGCTTTGACTCCTCGTCGCCAGCCGTATCAGGGATTCAGCGGGTCCCATAAAAGTTCCGTCCAATTTTTACAAACCCCTTGGCCTCGAGGTTCGCAAGAGCACACGGTGAAAAACAAATAGAAGAAATAAACATCTGCTGCCAATAGACTTTAGCAGATCAGAGTATCACACTTCTCCTCTTTTCTACTTCTCGAAGAAAGTGCTAATTGTTAGCCCAAGGAACCAGGACATGGTGCTCTGAATAATCTCGTCGGTGCCCCTGTGAATAATGAACGACATGGAAGGTGTTATACCACAGCCTCTTCGATCCGCCACTTACATCAGTAGCCTTACCAATGGAGCTGCTCTCGGAAAGAAACAAAATCACACCGAGGAATCCCACAATTTGTTCCATAATACTACACAATCTCTTCAATTTGTTCCATAATAAAACACACCCCTCCCTCGATCTCGACATGAACCTGCGAACTGCTCGTCTTCCCGTGTCATGATTTGGAAACTCTACTTACGATGGACACGTTTTGAACCGATATGTGGGACTGCCAGAAACGGGCCCATGGTCGTGAATCGAGTTTAACCCGGGTCACCATCAAACCCAGTGAAGAAGCCGATCGACATCTTCACTCGGCCGATCTCTTCCGATCGAGCAGCAGCAGGATCATGTCCAGGGGGTACGTACGACTACCCAAAAATGGGCACACGCTGTGGAGCTGGACAGGGGGAGCTGTGGGAAAAGACAAGACAAGACAAGAACGAGGGAGGCCTCCTGAGGCCCCTCACGAGCTTGCAAGCAGGCAGGCAGGACCAGAAAGATCTCTGAGAAGAGCGCATCTCTTGGAATCTCTGCTTGTGAGCTAATTTGATGAACGAGATCGGGGGAGGGGGAGGGTGAGTGAGTGAGTGAGCTCAGCTCAGCTCGGTTCATAATGTTCCTCCCTCCATCCCTCCCTTGCTTCTCTCCTTCCTTCCTCTGCGTAAATGTTATGTCTTATGACCTTGATTGCGATTCAGAGCAGGATCGCATCAAAAAGGACTAGAATTTAGGAGACGGGATTTGTCCAATCGAGTTTCTTGGGTCTTGGGCCGCGGAAAGAACAAGAAGGGCCATGAACTTGAGTATATGCTCCATGCATTTGGACCTTTTTTTAAATAGACGGTGAAAAGTTCTTCCTCGCTTGTACCTCATCGTACTTGCTTGAAGGGGAGAGCTTCCCGACCAATGGGAGGGCGAAATTTGATCAGTTGACTTCGATGAGATCTGGATCACGCAGCAGCAGCAGCAGATCCTCCAGTAGTTTCGATGTGGGACCGGCGCAGATCGGTTTCTGGTCAACTGATTGATTATACAGTTGTAGGCAGGTACCAGCCAGCCGCCAGCTAATGACGATCCTTATGAAATGTCTGTCTGTCTGTCTGTCCGCCCGCTCGCCCCCCCGCCCATTCATATCGGGAATTTCAACCATCGCAAAACGCAGCTAGATTTTGCTCTAAATCCATGAGATGCAAAGAAAGACAGACACCCGAACAATGGATCACCTCCTCGAACATGCATGTCCTCCGATTTGTTTCCGACAAATTCGTTTGGACAACTTGCAATTTGCGGTTGGAGTGGGAGGCGAGAAAAAGCCTCGGATCGAGGCTTGACCCAAGGTTGCTGCAAGTTTCGAGTCCGTGCGTGTTTGGTAGGGTGGATTCCGGGCTTATCGGAAGGAGAGAATGATTGAGCAAGAGATCCGGATAGAGCTTGTTTTATTGCCGTACCTTCATGGCAAACGAAGTTGTGGATCAGATGAATGAAAGAGACAAAGTGGGAGGACGACACAAAAACAGGCTCATACGCTAAGAAGGAAAGTGGTGATGCATAAACTCTTCCTCCACATTTTGTGTCCCGATCACGAGCATGGCTTTGCATGTCCTCATTGACTCATCTTCTCACTCTGGATGGACTGCGACGCTAGAGTGAGTCCACTTCCAGAAGATCTAAGACAAGATGATATTGTAAATTTCGAATGGGTCGAGTCTCTCTCTTCTCCACGATGGTGACAATGATTTGTCATCTTTATTTCAACAAGACTTTGTCCAGAGTGTCATATGGAAGGGAAATTCCATACACAAGTCGCAAATGACATCTGGTCAAATTTACTGCTGATACATTGCGTTGTCTGAATTCTAACTTTCGTACACCGGTCCTTACGATAGGGCAGCGAGTGACCATTCCTAGAAGACGTGATATAATTTTGAAAAATGAATCTATAAATACGTAAGCCGTGCATAATCCGCAGGCTGAGCTTTTGGTTTGGCAAGACAGAATATGGAGATGACGCAACGCCCCGAAGTAGAGCTGAAGAGCAGTTGCAGCTCATTGGAGTTCATTGCGTTCCCGTCCCTCGCGATCTGATCCGTGCTGAAATAGGTGTTATCTTCCCAAATGTCGAACTTTCTGGAAGTATCTCATGAAACTTACTCTTTCCTAGTAATATGAAGCTCAGTTGCATGCTGCCGATCTCCAACAGGCTAGTCCTCTGAACCCTGAGCCATGCCTTTGATTTGTGAAAGTGGAGTTCCCGTCAGATGTTGAGGATGTCAACATTCAAACAGCCCTGGAAAACATGATCCAACATCCAGGAAAAGAGTAACATGTCCACACTGTCGTCCGTCGGTAAGGACCAGGTCAACAATCCTGTACATTATCTCAAACAACAGGCTTAGGACCACGTACTGACTGCCAACAGGAGTCAGTTCCTTGGGGTTTGGCCTCACTGCCTTGCTCCTGGTTTATTGCTCTCATGCTCTTCGACAGCACGTGGACATCGTCATCATTCTCAAAGCTTTGACCAGTTAATTCTCAGATGAACGTTCTGGCATGCACTCATGTCCAGTTTGTGTCGCAGATCTTTCACCGCACAAAACAGACAGGAACTCGCACTGATATCAATTTGACAGTGCTGATCATGTACGCAGTGCCCTATCATCCTTCCGGTACAATGAAGTTGCTTTAAACCTTCGTTCATCGGTGGCGCTTCCCGGGTGCTCAACACTTCGGTGTGGTTTTGCGTGTCCGAGGACAATGGAGTAATTTCGTACCCTGTAACCTACTTCTACAGGAGTACCCTTTAAGTTTAAGGCTGTTTGGTTTGAATGGTTCAAAGGTATTACATGTCCTCACCAAGACGGCCTGGCTCGATGTAGACGATAGGAATTGTGTACTCACAAACTAGCGTTTAACTTTTGAGCACGAGAAATAAGACTGATGACCCCGACAGTATAAGCTCCATGGAAAACTTACGTTCACTGTCCGGTGGAACGAACAGGATACCACAAAGTTGATCATCAGCATCATTATAGTATTTCAATTCATTAGATGTGCTGTGAATGCAAATGGCTTTATTACGACATATGTAATTATTTCAAATACGGTTGCTTTGCATCAACAAGTCGACTTTCGCCTATTTCTTGACCGCCTTCAGAGAAATTGTGCTCCCTAATGTAAAACTTAAATCACTTCTCATCAGAGAATATACACATCTTCTCACCTTAGGCTCTACTCGGGTTCTGGCTCGTTAAAATGATCGGTACTGATCTAGAATGCGAGATCACACGTTCCCAGTAATGCTATGTTCCGGACGACGTGATCAAAAGCTATACTTCAGGATCGAAATGTAGCTGCTGGCGGCTGCGGTGAATGTAGTCGAACGATATGAAGACCCCGCTCTTTACCAGTGTTATTAAATAGATACCCATCCGTCGTAATATTGGTTAATCCTAACACTCGTTATCTTTAGCAAGAACTCATGGGAACAAAAATGCTTCTACATTTGACTGAAACTGAACCTTTGCGCGATTCAGGTCAAACGCTTCGACTCAAATATGCAAGCAAGCGTTACCAAGTACACAGGAAGAAAAAATACACGTAGCATCTGACTACCGACACAAAAAAACCCAAGAACAGTAAGCCTCACTCGTCGCCCGGTATATATGAGATCAGAGTGATTCATGTAAAACCACAAAACGTTCACAAATGGCCAGATGACAAGTTTCAAAAAGACAACACTTCCTAAGAAAATGGATCCGATGTGTAGTGAGACCCAAGCAGAAAGGCTGAAGTAGGACCTCTCCTCCTAAATGCCCCATAAGCAGAAAATTGATTAAAATATAAAGAAACATTCAAGATGTATGAATAGCTTCAGCCCCAATAACGAAGTAGGCTACACTCTTTTATTGAGTGAAACACTCTGATTTGTTGCACATGGCGATGCAGGGTACATAATACCAGAAGCAAACAATGAACCAAAATATACAATAGGCATGGGCGGGGAAAGCAAGCCACCTATCAGTTTAAAATCTGACAGAGAATTGACAAAAGTGATGAATGCAAGTGCCTGTACGAGTGTCAGAGTAAGGAAGAAATATGAAAAGAAGCGCAACAGAGAAAGCTCTAAAGCTAATGCCACTCAGTTGCCGACTGTACGAGATCATGACTGACTCAGAACTGCGTCAGAGTACTAATCAATGCGCATCATTGTAATTTCTTGCTGCTTAAAGTAGCGTCTATCCTCTTCATCAACTAGGACTAAATTCAGGTAGTACTTCACACTAAACTTGTTGTTGATGTTCCGATAAGTAGGCGTCAAATCGTAAGGACTGAGAAAAAGCCGGATAGGGATAGACTCTCCTGATAAGACAGAAATATGAGTAAGAACCTTCATCGAATACCCTTCCGATTTTTAAGAACGAATCCCCAAGAACAAGCAACTCAAACCTCAGCTCCTTCAAAACCAAGCCAAAAAATATTCACAGATATAGCAGGTGGAGAAAAGGGAACGAATTTACTAACCTCGTACAGGGGCACCATCCATTATTTCGTACTTGGCCAAAGTCTCGGTCTCGTTGTACGTGTTGGGTCCTGATCCAGTAGACTCGCGCCGCCTGATCTCCAACTCCATGTGCTTGATCTTGATACGCACCAGCAAGAAGTAGATCTTACCAATTATGACATCCTTGAGGTGATATCTGCATCAAGAAGTCACAACGATTACAATGCATATACAGTGTGGAACAAATAGGCTTTGGTGAGTAGATGGACCCGGCTGGGCTTTGAAAGCATCAAATTTCCAGGGTCCTAATCAAGCTGAGCTTCAGCAGTCAGATGGCTTCCATAAATGGAGTGAACGTCGGCTAGTCCACACGTACAACGAAGGCGTACTTATACGGAGACAGGCCTTGAGATTATTACTTGCTCTTGCTGTACTCGAACTCGATATGTAGGCAATCCTCTATGCCAACCTCCATCTGAACAAATCAGGATAACAGGCAGTTATAAATAACACTTAACCCTGAAAGATGAGCATATGCCGAAAAATTGTGCAACATTATAACGTAAATGGAAAACTCACACGGGTGTGGGAGATGACTTCATATTAGAAAGTACGATAATAGATACAGAATTCAGATTGATTGACGTGACGAAATATGTCAATACTAAATGTTCTGTATGATCATCTCCCATAACAAACGAAGATTCTATTCCAAGAATTTTCAGACTTGATGTTAGTCTTCAAAGCTATAACGTGGATTCAGAAGTTTCTCAATGCAGGTACAAGTTCAGGCAAAAAGATCTCCAAAATCTGGACCCTAAGAAAGAGAGAATTAGGCAAGGGCTCACCTTAATACTGTTGTTGATCTCCGGTGGAGGTGAGAAGTTACGAACCTATAAACACGACCATATTGCATCAGATTGATATTGATGGTAAAATATAAGTATAAGTACATGGTGTACCGTTCAATGGCGAACGCGACTTTAATCACTGGAAACGCCAGTCTGCTATATTGAGAGTACTACAACCATGTTATAAACGGCAACCACGAGAACATCTCGTGGTTAATATCTCGAGACTATGTTTAGGTCTATACGGACATCGAAAGAAAATGTTCATTTCAAAAAGAAAATCAAAGGTACTCCATGGTATCATATCTGAAATATTTACAAGCTCTTCTTTTGAGACTACGGCCAACAAAGGAAACATCATCCTGGTGGATAAGATCGTTCCAAGTCGGACAACTTGAGATATAGAATTCCACGTGCATTGAACTACTCAAGGATTGTCGAAGTAACGCACCCAAAAGTCTTTGTATTCAACAATATTCGTAGCATAGCTCCGGCTAATTGTCACCTTCAATATATATCTGCGTGTGCGAAGTGCTTTGTTAAACCCTCCTTCAAAAGAATGTGTGCACCGATGCGTGACAAAAACCAATTACGCCATATGACTCGACAAGGTTTGGGCGGGTACGTACCTGAGTCGAACGTTGACACCATTGTAGGACTCGTATGGCATTTCCACAGTAGAAAACTCGAAGGGGAAAGTCTTGCGGTCTACGATCTCCCCGGGCACATCCAACTCCCTGACTGCACACCTCTAGTTAAGGTAAACGTAGACATAGAAAAATGTGTTCACATGGACAAGGAGAAGTTACTTTTTTTTCCAATCAAAACAGCTTCGCACTTGAAGTATAAGCTTATTTTCGGCCAGGTTTCATCTAGAATATTTCTAAGCACGAACAGAACCGTACCCATTCATCTTGCTCTTGACAGGCATCTCATACAACGCAGGCTTCTTCTTGGTCAAAACGTCCCATCAAACCGCAATACTCACAGATTGGGCTTATGGAGATAAACAAACATAATGAACCTTACCAAGGGAGGTAAAGTCATAGAAACTGCCCCTGTCGAAGTAGAGTTCTGCGTGTGCAACAAAGGAAAGTCACGCTTTCGAAACTCATGTAAATTGGACGAGTCTTCTGTTTCACCATAAATCCGGACAAGTATCCCTAAAAGTAAAATATCAGCACTAATGTCAACTCTAAATGTCCATTTTCGGCATCGGAGACAAATAAATAAACCCCTGAACTGTACTTATGATTGCTGACACTACTGATGACTACATCAGTATTTCTAGTTGTCTCAAGCTATGTGTCTGATGGACTCCAGAACATCGAGATACGGAGCAAACTGGAGAGAAATCTCGACATCCTCATTGCACTACCTGCAGAACCCTCTGCAAAATGATCTTGGTCTAAACGTCGACTCATTGTGTACCGGCGCGTACCTATTTGTCCCAGGAGCTCAATCTTCACGCCCATGTGCTCTACCTTCTTGCCCGGCAGAGGTTCTATGCGCACCTGATTGGCAGACCCTTCAATATGTGAATAAACTTTGCACAAACCGACCGTGATCACCATCCAAATGGAAATCTGGTTCTGTAAACTGGGTTTCGCGAGAGATGCAAACTCTATTAATTATCGTTGCCAAAACAGGATAAGTCTGGAACATGTTCCTTCGATCAGATGAACTGTACTGACAGACCAAGCGCCACGCATAAATGTTTGAAATGTTACAAACCTCTCCAACCACACTCTCTTGACTTTGAAACAACGGCACAGGTGCCATTTGTCCATTTTCCTTCTTGATATTTGCCTGAATAAACAAACGGTGCAACTTATGATCATCAGATAATCAAAGGAGGCAAAAAAAATTTACCAAAACGGAACCAAGGAACTGAACTCTAGCTCGATCGAGTTAGTCAAACACGTACGGCTTTCTTATTCAGGAGCGACGTTCCAACCATTGTGGCTTAACGATAAGTCGTACGTCAGATACAACTATTTATAAAAATGAATGACAAAGGAAGCCGCGAACTGCCGTAGTTGACAGCGAAAGTCAATTGACTGTGATAAACACAGGCTACGGCGACTGAAATGGATCACTGCATTTGGTGCTCAGAAAAACAATTGCACTAAGCCTACTACTGCAACTATGCTTCGCAGGAAGCCAAAAGTTGCTGCCATGAACCTTATCGAAGCAGAGGGAAGGAACTGTAAGAAAACAGTCTATACAAGTTCTGTCTTGCATTGCACCCTGTCATCTCTCCATTATGGCTTTGAAGTTGAAGGTTGAGGAATCGTGCAATGATCTTTGGTAAGAAGATACTGCATGCTCCTGAATTTTAGTGTTCGAGGAAAACTTGTAGATAACTTCTTTCCAAGGTTGCATAGCTTTATATAATTTACTTAGATCTCAACGGTTTGGTTCACGTAATGGTTACAACCATGGAGCACGAAGATCCCAAAAAACGCACAGATTGACAGCGCAAAATTTCTTTTCCAAGACAGTTACTGCCGTCGACTTCCATGATCCTGTCACAGGACCTTCCTCGAGCTGCGATCTTAGACGTTCTCAAGTTACTGATTTGATAGTTACAGCCTAATAACGAGGTCGAGATCTAGCAAACGCGAACAGGTCAAGTCAACTGACTCCCAGGCAGAAACTACAAGTAGATAGGACCGGAACAAAAACTAAGGAGGAAATATCACTTGCCTCTGGTCGAGTCTCTGCATCTTTGAATTCTACTGAGACAGTACATGGTGGTTTGAATGCACCAATCAAAAAGTTCTGCAGAAGCACCCAGAAAAACGTATGAGAAGACAACGTCATTGAAATAGGTGTTAAAACTTAAATGTTATGGACGCCTCGTGATCGCAATTTGCAGCAAGAATAACGTGGAATTCCAAAAAGATAGTAACATATTAGTGACATTAAAAAATGTCAAGGTTCACACAGTGAGTTCCCATGTCGATACCTCCCACAGTTCTCGGAAGAGAGTAATTGGACCAGGAACCACACATGAAACTCGGCCGGTGTTCGAGGAGAACAAAGAAGTCTCTCGACACTTCGAAAAATGACAAAGTGGTCCACTTAAGCTAAACATCTCAATTAGACAGTGCAGGAGACGAGCCAGTTAACGAGCAGAAACACTGATGGCTG
This sequence comes from Marchantia polymorpha subsp. ruderalis, assembly GCA_037833965.1. Taxonomy (NCBI): domain Eukaryota; kingdom Viridiplantae; phylum Streptophyta; class Marchantiopsida; order Marchantiales; family Marchantiaceae; genus Marchantia; species Marchantia polymorpha. Next base: position 2,068,429 of record AP031351.1, read on the forward strand.
ATATGGCTCACTCTCAGATCAAACCCTAAGGTCGCCTCAGATCTAACTCGCTGCATGCAAATGTGGAGACTCGGACAGGAAACTTCCAAAGAAAAAGGCAATCCGGATTTGTGTTCGGACAAGGGCAAAACAACCCTTCGAGCTTTAATCCACTCACTTCCCGCGCACACGACGACGCAACAGATACGTCCGCCAGCTGATTTCAGGCGGAAGGATAAAAGACATGCTTAAGACTAGACCGATCACTCGTTCCGTCTTCGGGATGGGCCTCTCGGGAACATCAATTGAAAGAAAACTCGCAACCACATTGCGGCCCGGCGAAGATTGACATAATCCGCGTACACGACCGACAACTAGAACCAATCCTCCAGCCCGAACGAAACTCACCATCGTGGTTGTTCCTCGGCTCACAATCTATACTGTCTGCCGCCCACCCCGGTGACAGATCGCATCCAGATCGTTTTGATGCACCACCACTCGGCCGGATTTATGGATGGATGCTCCCGCCTCGCCTCCCCACCCCACCCCACGCAACTCAACTCCACTTCTCGCAGCCCCCTCGCAAAGTGCACACTGCGGTCTGCTCCCTTGCCCTGCCCTCCCTCCCTCCCTCCCGAAGCCCCGGGCACTACGAGCTACACTCGCCCGCGAACTCCTCGTCCCTCTTCCCTCTCTCTTGTCTCTCTCTCTCGCTTCGTCCTTCCGTCGTCCTTCCCTTTCTGGTCGAGCTGCTCGAGGCACTACTTTCTAAGCTGCTGCAGCAGCAGCCTGCGCCACGCTACATCTGTCGTGCCAACAACACTGCTGCGCTTTCCTTCGGCCCCCCTCGCTTTCCATCCTCATCATCCTCCCCCAGCGGCAGCAGCTGCAGCAGCGGAGCGCGGCCATTAGAACCCCTTTGAAGCCCCTCCTCCCCTCCCCTCCCCTCACCTCACCTCTCCTTCGACCGCCGGCCCCTCTCTCCCCCTCTCTCTTTCTCTATCCCCCTTCCTTCCCCCTCGCTCCCTCCCCTTCTCCATAGACCCTCCCCGGCCCGCCAAGTCCCGTTTATACCGTCGCTTCCCTCCCCCTCGGTCCCGACCACCGTCCCCGTTCGGTACACACTCAGCGACTGCTCCTTCTCTGGAAGTTATCCTTAATACTTCTCCCATAAGTTCGTAAAGCCCTTTGTGCTGTTACTAAAAAGCTTATTTTACAAAAAGACAAAAACAAAAAAAAATCTGTAATAAAGTAAAACTTGCGCGGACCAGGATTTTTTCATCCAAAATAAAATATTTGTTTATGAAATTGGAAATGCTGTTTTCTTTCTTTAGTGAGCCCCGTGAATACATTTGATACGTCCTGGAAATCATTATCCTTTGTCACGATAGAAAAGGAGGAATATCCTCTCGAGTATTTCTGGTCCAGAGGATGATTTGATTTTTTATTTTTTTCTTGGGGAGGTTGGTTTGATTCCGTGCTTGTTTTTATGTCGATTCCTTTCGCCGTCGTGGGGTGGGGCTGTTAGTGCTTCTGTTGGCGTCTATTTTATGTGACATGGTTCGGGGTGTAGCAGTTCTTTTTCATTTAACGCTTCTTCGTCTTGTCGGTGGATGTCGTACATCGATCTACAAGTTGCCAACGCAAGGCGATGCCCTGATGAATCCGAGTCTTGCGCTTTGATACTTCATACGCAGATGCACAAGATAGAGCTTGGTTATCAAGTTGTGAAACTCACGTCTAATGAAGTAAAAGTATGCAAGATGCGTGTTTCAAAACAGTGGAGCTCACAACTTGGTATGGACAAACTAGCAGACTTGATAGATTTATATTGAGACATGTCAAATGAAGCAACTTCCAAGAGATCTCCTTGTTGAATTGCACCGACAGATTAGAAAACAAATATTTCTTCTTAACAAAAGTCATGTTGATAATATAGTAACAATATGTTCCTTTTCCATCCGTGAACATATTGTTATCGATGAAAATATCATACAAAAGTAGACCTGGTTCTGACCAAGTCTTTATCATCCTACATAAATTTTTCTAAAAACTAAATATACATGAGACATTGTAACTATCATATTAAATATCCATCTATGAACAACCTAAATAACTCAAATTCCCAATTTATAACCTAAGGTGTGGTGCTATCTATCAATCAAAATTTGTGCTGATAAAGATGTTGTTCAAAGAATAAGAAATTTTGCAAGTTCAAAATTCAACTAAAAAGTTGCTACAATATTTCATTCTAACCAATACGTCTTATATTATTAAAAAAATTTCAAAAAAATTATTTGAACAACAACAAAAAAGTCATCCATTTTCACTCAATATGACTTACTATGTGAGTTCGCTAAAATTGAAGTAAGTGAGCTAGTGCACAAAGATACAACACTAAAATGTATTCACATAAAAGCTATTTTGGTTATCACTTCAAGATTTTGAATGAAATTTTTTTTTCTTCATTGATGAATGTGATAATTTTAAATAATAATTTTAAAATTAATTTAGTCATAAAAATATTATAAAATATTTCTATCAATTAGTTTAGATATTTAAAAAAGAAGAATTCTTAGAGTCTTCATATTGATCAAGAAAATCTTCATTCAGGGATGTTGTTGAGGAAAAAATTGATGATTAATGATGTGTCATAAAGAAAATTTCTAGTAGAGATACAACAAAGTCATGAAGATCAAATATAAAAGAAGCATATATAGTTGATGAGCATGAAATATCTGCACCAGTAGATAAAGATCAATTCAATCATCAAATTGCATTAGAAAAACTATTGTAAGGTATCCAGTGATTCATTCATTTTTGAAAGCCTCCACCTTGATATGCAAAATGATAATGACATTGTGTTGAACTTGCTGCAATGAAACTTGAGATGAAGTTGCTGATGTATAACAAGATTTTGAAGCTAGTGAAATTCCTAAAGAATCAAGCTTTGATTGATTGCAAATGTATATACAAGTCAAAATATAATTGAGTTGATAATGGATTTAGTATCTTCAAAGTCAAGTTGATGTTTAGAATTTTCACACAAGAAAAATTATACATTATAACCAAAAAATTTCACTTCTAGCAAAATATGACACAATTTAGTGAATATTTGCATTTTTTTTAATTTAGTTTTGTTTTGGATCAAATGTATGTAGTTTCTGCATTTTTCTATGAACTTTTTAGTATAAAAGTTACCAATAACAACAAGTTGGCTTTTACAACACTAAATATCAAGAGAAAAAAACTAACTAAAAGTTGTAACGTTTTTCTAAATTTGAAAGATACCAACAATGATTCTATTAAATTTTTTTATAGATCTTATCAACAAGTACAAGTAATTAAGATCTAATCACTATACGTTCTTCCATTTTTAATCGATTGATGACAAGATTAATAATTTTAACAAACACACATATTGCTGATATGACAATGTAAATTAATACACTTTATTTTTACCTAACAAACACACTGATCACTTATTTGAGGGGATTAATTAATATACTTACTCTCTAACTATCAAATATTTATGAATAGTACTATAAGATAACTATAATTTCATTTTGAGTGAACTCTAGTTTAGTTCTAACGAACTCAAGATGGCTAAATTTTTTTTTTCAAGAAAACCAAATTTTGTAAATTGTTGAGATCTTTACATGGATCGAAGCAAGCTACTAAACAATAAAATGCGAGATTTTATGAAAATACAAGATTATGTACCAATTGTGTATGATACTTGTGCATATATAAAGAAGGTGAATACTAAGATCTTCAATTTTATTATTCTATTATTTATGTAAATAACATGTTCATCTTGACAAATTATCAAGGTGAATTAGACAAATCTAAGATTCAATTGAAGTCTGCATTTTCAATCAAAGATTTGGAAAATTCCACGAATATATTAGAGATGAATATTCATATGAATTTGAAAAATAAGAGTGTGTGATTGAATCAAGTCAACTACATTCAACGTGTGTTTGATAGATTTAACATGACTGATTTTAAAAGAGAATATACTCATTTTGCATAACAATTTGAATTTTACGCAACTGAATGTCTAATCAATACCATTGAAAAGTAAAGGATGTCATCAATTTTCTATGACAAAACTGAGAGTAACCTCCTGTATTTAATGATATGCACAACATTTGACATTGTTGTTACAATAAATAAAATGAGCAAGTACAAGTCAAATCTAGAAAAGTTGAATTGAAAAGCTATGAAATGGATTCTTGTCATGACATATAAATACCAAAATGCAGTACAATGGTAAAGATATGATCCCACGAAAACAGAAACAACACAAAGAGCAACAAATGTCACATATTTAACTGTCTATTGAGGAGTTTGAATTCTCTAGCAGCTGTGACTCCCATAAATATTGTAGGTGCTAAGTCCGAAGGAGTCACAATGCAATGTAAATCACACAACAATCCTAAAATTCTACAATCCAGCATCACAAAGGTCGATCGCAAACCTGTCTTAGTATTCAGGGGAGAAAATTCCTAAAAGATACATTGGAAAACTGCACGAAGTTTCAAATTACGAATTTGCTTAAATCCTGATCTAGCCAATTGCTATTCAGAACATCCGAATTGGACTACTAACTTGGATGCGGTATCTTCGACAAACCGAAGTACCTCTCATATGGTGACAAAACTCTCAGTACACATACGCGCGGAGAATACAGGCTCAAAACTCAGAAAACTAACTATCGAGAATCCTTCGATGCCGAAGCCTTGAGCTCCTTAATTCCTAACTGACACTAAGATGTCACTCACTCTAATGCGAGCTCCAAACAAGCATACCGCCCGCAGAGTCGGCAGTTGCCGTGCTATCCGACTTTTGATCTAAACCTAACCTACGCAAAATGTCCGTCAGCTTCAACTCCAAATTCGCCATTGCCTCACACGAACTGGTTAGAAACGCATCTAACTTCATAGCTAATTGACGTTGCCCACTAACACTACACACTATCATTGCGGTCGCGCGACGCTCCAGATCTCGTAACTCCAACCATTTTTGTGTCTCGATCTGCCATAATACAAATCCACGCTGACACCAATTCACCTTCTTTATCAAGGCGTCGTTTGTCTGCGTCACTAACTGCATATTCTTCTCCTCCGCCTCCGATAGTTTTGCCTCCATCTCGCATAGCTTCTCCTTGGCCGACGATCGCTGACATCTCATCTCATTGCACTTGGCCTCCAATCTCTCTATCACCTCCTGGTCCAAGATCCTAGTAGCCTCACACTTCTTGAGAGCATTCACCTTCTCTGCCACCTCTACTGCATGCGCTTGATCCTTCTTCTCCAAATCCGTAGTCAGCTCGTCTACTCTTCGCGACTCCTCGTTGCAAGCTACCTGAGACGCCTCTAGTCTCTCCCGAAGATCGACTGTCGCACATCTGGTGACATCAATGTCAACCCCAAGACTCTTATAAGTCTAAAAAAAAAGACTTCCGCAACTCCACCTCTCCGGCCAATCTTCTCCGAAGTACCTTGTATTTCGTCTCTATCTCCCGTAGCTGCCTGTCATTCTCTTCTACTATGTGAGCCGTTGCCACCTTCACTCGCGTCATACTACGCATTAACTCCACGCAAGATCCGACATTGGTGGTACCTACATACTTCTCAAGCTTGTTCTCGAGATACTGAAGAAGATGTATCACTTGTTCACACAACATGTCCGCAGCATTGATTCCTCCCGATTGAATCTCTTCTGCTGAAGGATCTTCGCCCGTTCCCATGGAAGTCCAAGATCACGCCACCGACTACTGCGCAGTGGTCTCTATAGATATGCCTTCCATTACTCTATGCGCTATCTTCTCCACCGAGTACTCCTCTGCAGTGACTGACATCCGGCAGTCGAGACCCGCACCTGTGAGTATACCTGCTTACCCACGGGTGGAGTGCAATCACGGGTGCACCTTGTTGCAACGGGCGGGTGTTCACCGAATATCAACAGCAGACGGGTACAGCTATAGGTGATCATTTTCAATTAAGGTGTGGGTGCGGCTACGGGTGTAACAACACATATGCACGAATAAATCAATGGGTTTGGTTGGATTTGTTTTGATTTGTGGCGGGAATTCCACGCCGTTCTCAGTCAATTTTTTGCCAGCACCATTCAATCTCGTTCGCAATATGAACCATCAAATGAAGCAATTTTCCATATACTTAAAAATATGGGTAAGAACCCAAAATATTGTGAACTACACAACTTGCGGACTCCGTAGCTGCTTGGCCTTTGCCAAACTGCCTGTGCCTGTAGCTTGACATCGAGCTTGTTTGCCCTCGCTTGCTACATCCATAATGAAGGCTCATGAGGTGAAGAAGAAGCTTCAGAAGTCATTGCTCGAAGCTGAAATGCCCGACCACGTTGTCGTCAGTTGGCCACAGAAGGAGCAGCTGTCGTCAAATAGCATTTGAAATAGGTTCAGCCCTATCGTTCGCATCTGCGATAACCAACACGTGGAGGTGTAGGAGTCGGATGCGATCACGATCACCTTCGTGGGGTGCAAAAAGTGCAGCACACCATATTCGTGGACTTCGTCTCGTGGTACTTAGTCATTGCGCAAGCACAACTGCCTGCCGAAGTCAGTCGCTGCGAGCTCATCGCACTCGATAGTGCAGTTCGCACGTCCAAACGTTCAACCAGTTGCCGCCCAGAAGTAGATGGTCGTGAAGTCGTGTGCCGCCATGTGCGCCGTCGACATGCGCCCGTTCGCTATCGTCTCCAGCGAAGGCTTTCAGTCCTTATTACAGACAGTCATGAACATTGGCGTCGCTTCCAAGAACCCCATTCAGATTAAGTATCTCCTCAGCGATGATGTGACGGTCAAGACGTATCTGACGATTCGCCAAGTCCTCATCGTCGAACTTCAGACGCACTTTCAGGACAGGATGGACGCTGGGTGCACTCTCGATATCTAGACTGAACCATTGACCAGCATCGCGTACATGTTGGTGACGATGCACTACATTGACGCCGCCTTCAAGCACAACGCCCACACACTGTAAGTTGACCAATTCCCAGAAGTGTCACACACAACTGTGGCCATTCTCAAAACCTTCAAACAGTACATCATCTCGTTCACAGGAGAGTTTGACAACAGGAACGGGCCGGTCAAGGAGCAGATCAGGGTCACCACGGACCATGCCTCAAACAACTATGGAGAAGATGACTTGCCTTCCGAGTTCCAATGGAATGGTTGTGCGGATCACTCGATCTGCACTTGCGTGTCGTTCGTCCTCGACAAGCGGACGAGCATCGTCAACGGCAAGAAGTTGAAGCCGTACTACCAGTTCTATGCTAACGCTCCGCTTTGTTCAACATGCTCGACAACTGCAATACGCTCGTCACGTACATGAAGCGGGTATGGCTCAACAAGCAGCTGATGCCGAAGCTCAAGCAGGCCGTGGCGACCCGCTGGGTTGGCATCTTGATTATGACAAACAGTATTGATTGCGAGTCCGAGAGCCACCAAGAGACGCTCGCCCTCCGCCACCAGGAGCAGAAGATGGACGTCATCGACCTGCCGCTCCTACATGAGCTGATGTTGTTCCTTAACCTCTTCCAGATCGCCACGAAGGAGCTCGAGGCGTTCAAGACTCTGACGTTGCATCTGGTAACCCACAAGCGGAAGGTGCTGTTGGAACACTACGAAATTGTGGACGAGCAGCGCGTGGTGAAGGACAAGGACGGCGTCGAGGTGACGCTCCCACCTGATTCCAAAGACTTGGTGAACATCAAAGATCTCATCAAGGACCAGATCCTCGAGAAGTTTATGCTAACGGCCCTACATGCGGCGGCGACGTACCTCGACCACCGTCAGAAGCCGATCATCAGCGAGCTGGAAATCGACGACGAGCTTCAACGCGAGGCCATCGCAATAATCAAGTTCACGATGGTCCGAAACAACACTCCAACCCTGACCATTGACGATAAGCGTCTCGTCATGGCCACTGCTTGCAACCGCCATCCCCGTAAACTGAAGCGTGCTGCCATCCTGGTCGTCTTTCCTCGCCGCTGCATCAACGATTTCTCGAGCAACGACAATGAGGATGATCATGACAATATGGATAACGTTCCGAATGCGGCGACTTTGGAGATCCTAGTCATAGCCGCGCTGCATGCGTACGAGGCGTACACGCTCTCCAAGTCCGAGAAGAAAATGATGAAAGAGACCAATGAGGGGATCTCCAGAACAGGGGGATTCTGCTTTGGTGGAAGTCGAAAGCATCAACTTGGCCCATCTTGGCGCGAGCTGCACGATCCATCCTTGCAGTATCGGCGACCAGCGCCATTTCAGAGAACAACTTCTCCGACACCGGTAGCACGGTCTCAAAGAAGCGCAACCAGCTGAAACCTTCCACGGTGAACATCCTGATGTTCGAACATGGACCTGATCAAATAGAAAAAATGTTATGATTCCACAAACGATCGATCACATCCCTGGACCGACAAGTAGTGTTTATTAACAGATATCATGAAAACTCTGGCGGTTAATGAGAACTGCCTCTATCTTTTTTTCTTGAATCAAGTCAAAATCCCATGAACTTGAAATCTAATCAAATCCATACACAGAACTTCCAAATTGTTCTCTGATGATACCTTCTCTACATTCATTCTTAAATTTATCGAAGGAGCATTCTACTGAATTTTAATCAAGTACAACGTTAGAAACTTTAGAATGACAAAAGTGAACCAAAGGGAATGGAAATGATCTGAACCCACAAGCAGACGACCAATCTTGTCATCTTTCAGTCTGTCTGGAAAAACACCATCCCTTCATTCGAGCAATCACCGACCTATCTTTAATAGTTCAGTGAAGAGTAAAAGTTTCCAGTATCAACTCAGTGATTACCTAAACATCTCATAATGAAAGTAGACTTGCTAAGGTGTGTGAATCCCTACCCTTCTGCTAAGATAGCAGTTAACACTGTTGTCCACATTCAATGAGCAAATAGTTTCCCTTCACCGACTGACTTCGGGTGCGGGTAGCGCACACAAGCACGGGCATGGATCGGATGCGGGTGCAAATTTTTGAGCCTTTGTGGGCGGCTACGGCTGCGGGTACGTCGGGATGCTCGTGGGTGGGCACGGTCGCAAGCGAACTTTCTCAATCGAATGTCATTCACTGCTCCTCTATGTCTAATGACACAGTTAGCACCTCTGTAGAATTCTTCGAAGTAACTCTTACCCTGGCTTCAGCCGAAGGAACTTGATTGCGTGTTGAGGTTCCTTCCTCCTTCATTATGGCCTTACCTTTCTCCTTCCTTGTTGCCCAGCGCTTCACCACTGTCGAAGGTCTCACATCAAAAGTCTAAATGTACTTCTCCGAAGGCACATCCTTCTCTCTCACCGCGGTCTTTGCTTCCAACTCCGCCCCCTCTTCCGAAGGAAAACGGTCTTGCGACGCATCAACATTGCTATCCGTGCTGCTATCAGCCTCAAGTATCAACTTTCATCTTTGTCCAAGCCCGAGCAATAGGCTTTTTGAACTTGGTAGGAACTAGTCTGTGCTCACACTCTTCTGTCATAGTGATCTCCTGGAGCTTTCTTCTCTTCCGTGGTCACTCTTCTCGCCTGTCCCTAGGTGCCTCTGTCCTCCACGGAGACGAATCAATATGCTCGTCCTCTGTATCAGTGTTGACCTTGTTGGCACACATAACCTCTCCTCGCGCGTGAATTCACATCAAAAACTTCTTTCTCTCTGCATTAGTTATCAACCTCATTCCTCTATAGAAATTAATAAAAAAACGGATACATGTAATTGGCTGATCCTTCGGGAAGTACACTAATGTTTTGCCGGGTGGCTAACCAGAATATTCGCGCCAAGTGAATTTGGTTATATCGTAGCACTCGTTCCACGAATCTAGCTTGCCAAGTCATCATGTACGTGATCCGATAAAATTGAAGTATCTGCATCAACGTCATCGCCACATTCCTCCTCAAACAATCGTGGTACCCTGTGGTTTGATATTCGGTCTTGCCGGTGCGCGGGTTCTTGAATAAGGCTGCATATGACTTCTCTTTAGCTCGCGTTACCTTGACGCTGCCACTATCAAAGGTAAGATTGTCATCATTTCCTGCGCAACTCCCCATGACTTTTGTCTAGTCCCAGATTTGCCAAGTCTTAGGATTTCCTCGATAGCCCGGTGGTTTTGGAGCGCCACCGTTGTCCCACTCCTGTACCATCGCTACATATACCCAATTTCAGCAAGAATTCAAGTTTTGAGAGAATCAACTCACCACGATACGCTTGCAATCCCGCCTCCGGAGGTCTTAGTGCGGCGAATCGACTTGCGCCTGGTCACCCCATAGCTGCTTCCGTCAGTTCGAGCTTCCGCATCACAATGTCCCTTCAATAGTGTGATCGTGAAATGTGGGAGTCAGACTCGCGCCCGCGCGGGTGTAACTTGCCGTCGCATCGGTAGAATCAACTCGTGCGGATTGAAGGTGTCGCCATTCAAATTTCTTTCCCGTGCGGCACCATCTTTTACTCCACTCGTGATACTTCACAGTCATCACCGCTGATACCGAATACCCTCTTCCAAAGTCTGATCTAGATCTTCGGAGAACTTGGATCTCCGTCCCTTCCTTCCGTAGCTCGAGTCCCACTAGTCTGTTCCTTCGGCTTTGGCACCAACAGGTCAAGCTCTGCTTAGGGCAATCCTTCATATTACCTACTTCTACTTCACATCTATACTAAAAGTTCTTATTCCATCCTCTTCTAACTACTACTATCTAGAAAGTTAAAACTTACGTGGATTTTACTACCTTATTTCCAAAAAAATGGAAAAACTGCACTACCACAATTCTCACGTACCTGAAGAGTACTAAATATTATGCTTACTAAATACTTATTACATTGTCAAATCCTTGCTAGTCTACATTGATGTCTACTATAAACAAGATTTTGATCACAAAAAATTTATAAATGGATACGTGGTTACACTTGGTGGTGTTTGCATAAATTGAAAATGTACCTTGCAAAAGTACATAATTTAATATATTGCGAATATTCAATATGTAGCCACAGTAGAAACAATAACCTATTTGATTGCTTCAGCAATGTCTATTTATCTCTATTTATATTTATATTATCATGTTTTGGGTACAAATTAATTCTAATTTGTTTAAAAAGTGAAATTTGTTATGTTTACTTGATCTTGAGAATAATTGTGTATTGGGAAGATTGTTAGGTGTACACTTTGTCCACAACAGGGATGGGTTTAAGGGATTGAATATGTGATTGGTACTATTTAAGGTGCTCGCTGCCTTAAGGCGGCGAGCACCGTATTGAAGTATGTAACACTACGTGATTGATTTTTCCTGTGATGGTGTGACTATCTGACAAATATTACTAACATGGTTCAAACATGTAACTATATTGAAGATGGTATACATCGTTCAAATTGAATAACTTTACCAAAACACATATAATGGTATTGAGTGTATATCATAGAAATGTAAGAAGAAATTAGGAGGATGTATGTAATAGATGTTTTGAGAGTCATGAGAAGTAAAAATTATATCGTAACACCTCAATTCTTTGTGAAATGCGAAATGCAACAACTGAACTATTATCTGCACCAGTTTGGGATCGATTTTTGACCTGTATATTTCAGAGGAGTGGTCTTACTTTGCGCTTGTCTTATTTTTTTTAAGTGAAAATAGTTGACAAGTTTAATTTGCTAAAATGGAGCAAATAGAGAGTTTTAGATTTTAGATAAGAGATTATTGTTCATGGATAGTGAATGAAATGTATTCAGACCACCAAGACCCCCAATGACTTTGACATGAACGGCCGACACGCATTTCAGCTGATAGTAAAAGTGCTGATTCAGTCTCTTTCTTCGGTGGTGCGGCGGATAAATAGGGAATGTTAAGTGCGGTTGCACATTCTGGAAGCACAGCACAATCTTGTACTTTAATCATAGTTCCGTTAAGTAAGGACTACGAGTTCAACCAACCGTGCTCCATAACCTGACCATTTCCAAATGAGGGCATAAAAAATTCAAGAGAATGAGAATTCTCGTGGATTTACGTCATTACGAAATCAAATCCGTTAACCATCTCACATTTCGTGGTGTTTCCCCTTTAAAACTCTGAATTTAATGTCATGCACTTAAAACCATTACGATTACCTCGATAATTGATCGAAACGAACTGGTAGCATGGCTGACTGATACCATTGTATTTAGGACGTTGCGAGATTAGGAGGGCAGTCCGTGAGTGGTATCGTATATTCCCAGAGATCGTCCTTGCTTGTCAAATCCCACACTTGTACAGGCTCTGGTAAGTGCATATATTCTGTGCCAGGAAAATATCACATCAATAACTCAGATCGAATCTTCACACACTTGTCTTCAGATAGAAAAGACTCCGCCTTAAGTTCTCACACCAAGCCAATTGCCATACGGTATTACAGATTCAGCCTTCGAGATCATTCCGCACCAAGAAATTGAATTCAACAGCTTGTCTTGCGGCGACAGTCGAGCCGTGAGTCACCACCAGCATCCAATCTTAACCATAAGGACAGAGCTGCCCTGGAGGTAGTACTTAAGTTACAGCTTGAATAACGTGACAGGAACGACAAAATCTGAGACGATGATCTGCGGTCTGAAAACTGTTTCCTGTATCTTGAGAAAGTCTTTTTACAATTATCTCCCAAGAGATCTCCAGTGCCGGCGTAGTTTGATGATGGAGACGCCCAGATCAGCCACACACCATTTGCAAGTGTCCTGCACGAACTTCTCTGGTTTCGGAGGTGCAGAGGGCATTAGCAATGGAGATAACTAACACGTAGTGGAGTTCTAGCAAACCAGAAAGTTACTTCGTTGAAGTTTAGTACTGAAAGTGGTCTAAACAAAATAATACAATGGTCAGTTGCGCGAATTGCCTTTGCTAGCCAGCAAGGCATAAATGAAACAACATACGCCGAAAACAAAGTGTAAATTTACGTTTCAAGTCAATCGTTCGGCCAGAAAACAGCAGAATGAATGCTGCAAACCTCATTTTCGTCATTCGACAGTCATACTCCATGATGGTGTGCTCGTGGTGCTCCACAATGAATTTCATTATCTTTGGTCAGACTAAGACATTTACTGCAATCTTGACATCCTCAAACTTAGCGCCGAGGATTATCATACAACAATTTAATGGGATTGATCAATTTTACATTCTTCAAATGAATCAAAAGGTGAACCTTTAACTCTAAATTTTAATATACAAAGCTAAAGGGACCTGTCTGTACCTAGATGACCTAACTGATGATGCATTCACATCTCAAAGACAGCTCACCTGACTCAAACAGTTTATCCGCTTCCCTACAAAACAACTAGCAGCACGGGCAGGTTTCCTTCATGGTCAAAATTCACACCGGAGTATGAGGATGGCGAGGAAATCCCTGCTCTACATCGAGGTAGCTTAGAAGCCTCCGTAACCGTTGAGCCACGTGACAATGAAAGGGTAAGGGGGAGTGTCGAAGATTAAGACTCGGACTCACGGTCAGCCAAGATAATGCATGCACCTGGGCAGCCACTGATGATACAGTTCGGTGTGCCTCCATATTTGAGGAATCCTTGTTGATGTCTTTGAGAGACTTGGTATGTGGGAAAGAAGATACAGAACTGGACTCTAAGCTTAAAGGATTTCCTGAAAAAGCAATTAGTCCAACATGGAGTGTGGAAGGCCATTCTTCTTTGATGGCCTGCTGTACAAACTCGCTCATGGGAGATGGTGTAGGTGGAGATATCACGTAAGCAGAAGCTAGGGCTGAAACTATTGGACTGCCTTGCAGAAGTTGGGCAATAGGAGGCAAATTAGGAGGAACCACTGGTGACTGCCAAATTATCGGTGTAAGAAATCGTGGAGTGTTTGTGGGAACTAACAGGTAGGAAGCACCCGTATTTGCCAGGGTTTTAACAGTACTGACTCCAGTGATGCCACTACTGCTAGAATTTCCCACTGAACCAGCGGGCCAAGTAGCTGATGCTGAGCCTCCCTGACCTGGACCTGCGGTGCGGTAGTCATACGACATATCAGATAAGACAACTTCTCCACGGCTTGTTGTTAAACAGGGCATGTGGTATACCACAACTGTAGAAGTACAGATCCTGCATTAAAAGGTGCATAGACTAAAAGTAGAAAACTAGAAGATGATCTAAGGAGAAAGCTTTAGAGATATGATAAATTTCTTACCTGACGAAGGTGTCAAATCCGAGACACAAATAGTCTGCAAGGCGTGTTCCACCCGAACTGATACCAGACTTATGCTGCTGACCCATTGAAATAGACCCTTAGAGTCCAGGCCCGACTGACTAGAACCCAGTCCCAAACCTTGTCCTTGCCTTCGAGGAAGATTCATCCCCATTCCTGAGGACTTGTTGCGAGATGTATATGATGAGGAAGGGTTTGGAGAGGGAGGCCTGCTACTACTGCTGGCTAAACCTAAAGTACGATCAGAAAGGTACGCAATATCTTGGTTTTGGAGAGAGGAGTTCCCGTTGAGTGCCCCAGGCCATAATTGCACAGGCCACCTCCTTGAATCGTCGCCTCCCATAAGCATCACTGTCCGATACCAATCTATAAAAAATAAAACTAGGACATAAGATCAAACATGCTAAACTTTCACACGAGGTGGGAAGGGGCAAGAAATTTTAAAATAAAATCAGAACATCAGTTCACACTATGTAAACTTTCACATGAGGCGAAAAAGGGGCAAGAGGGAAAAAAATAAATGTTAACATGTTAAGCCTTTGAAGCGACATATCAAAGACTGGATCAATGTGGTCACAGAGAAAGATTGTGAGTTGAAGACAAACTAAAATTCAGGCAGACGTGCATACCTTGACATTCCCTTTCCGTGAAATCACCGAGGCGAGATATCATTATATTCCGTGGCCGTTGACTGCCGGCTTCAGCGGCCATTGTCAACAACTGCAACCCTTGATGCAAAACTTGGGTGAATAGAATTTGAAGACCAGCATCCTTGACGGCACCCACTAGAGGTAATACGTGAATGTCAAGTAGTTCACCTCGAGAATCAGTCCAAACAGAAATGAGCCATTGCCAATCATCTGTCCACAGGTAACAACAGTGCAAGTCTGCGGCTGGCTGACTGCCACTGCCTTGGGAATCCCCATCTGCCCCTTCTGCACCTGCCCCAGGTTCTGATAAACCTGGAGTTAACCCTGAGGTACTTCCCGTTGCTTCATCCGCAGAGGATCTCAAAGAATCCTTTCCGCCGGAACGCAGTGAAAGATAATTTGCATTTGTATCCGGAATTCCAGGCTCTGCTAGAATGAACAAAGGCTCATACAAAAACCGACCAGCTTCATTACTAGATGCATCACCCACCAAAGAACCTCCATCTGTTACGGATGAGTCACCAAACCTTGACGTTGCTGACTGCCACCCACCATCCCAACTACTCCTAAGACTAGATTCAATCCCCATATTTACTGCACTGTTTCTAACAGTATTACAGTCCTTCCACATACCTGGCAGAGTAGTGCCACTTTGCAAAATCCCAGAGCGAACCCGAGATGATGGCAACGAGGGATGCAAGCTCTCAGGAAGGGCAATTTTCCGCTGTATCCGACGAGCCTTGTTGTACACGCCAAATGCCACGTCTCTGAGCGTACTCAGTTCACTGGTAAGAGTAGTACTGGCCTTCATAACAACCTCGGCAGGCAACACCTGTAAGACGAATCGAGATGTCGAAAATCCTACCACAGGTGACGAACTGCATTCATCTGTTGCGGTTCCCACAGCTTGACTGTAAGTTGAGGATCTTCGCTCTTTCTCTGATAGTGACAATGCAGATCCAAAGCACTGGGAAGCATCGAGCACAATTTGCAATAATTCCGCTGGTTCTGATGAAGGCGACACAACGTACACAACCTGCATGCACGCAGAGTGATCTAATGAGCTCACCGTGGTGTAATAACCCTCCTCAAATTTTCCAGACTTATTTTTGACGTGATGTGTGGACAATTAAAGAAGTAGTAATTACATGACCAATTCGATATCTAAGCCTAGAGGAAATTGTGTGAGCAAAGTACCACGCTTTGGTCTTGATCAGGATCTCTTTGAGAACTGCTCGGATTAGCTAAAATTGGTACGTTCTTGCAAACTTTTGACAGCGATTTCCGGAACTCGTTGAAATTCCACCCACTGTCCATACTGGCCACAAAATCTCCAATCAAAGTGGAAGTTGGAGCAGATTGAGTAGAGGGGCAGGGAGAATCTACAATCATGAAACCTGGTAACACTGATTTACTAAACCCTGCTGATGTACTTCCTGTAAGCCCTGGGGTCACAGCTGGTGCATGCGTTCCCAGCTTGCAGGTTTCGTAGACTGCACGAAATGAACAAGACCAAAACCTGCTCATCAATCCTTTTGTAATGAGCAACACATGAAAACGAGGGAAAAAGCTTATTTTATTGAAGAATTTCACAAAAGCCAAATATCTAAGAAGGAAACAAAAGTAGGAGTGAGAATATTCAAAATATAAAAACTACATGGATGCAAAAATAATATGGAAAAAGAAGGAAGTCTTCAGGTAAACAACCTGAACTGAGCTGCTGAAAGAAATCGCTTGCAGCAGTGAGCAAGGAGTCCAAGCCTAGGCATAGAACGTAGTAACTGACCTGCTCCACACGAAAAACAATTAGATAAACTTCAAGCAAGAAGACAGATACTTTAGCTACACCATGTAACTACTGGATTAAATAGGAGATGCATAATTTCAATAGAAGTCACAAGTATGGGACTTGATATTGTTACAAGGGCGAAACACTGTCTCAGTAGCCCCAATCGTTAAGTTTTCTTTTGTGTTTCACCCAACGGCCATCAGATGTGGGGCCTCATGAGAACACGAGAGTGGCAATAATCGGCAACTGACCGGCTTTGGGGGAGCATATGGCTCCAACGGAGCCTTCTCCCACAAGTGGAGAACATTTGGAGAAGTTTTCAACCAATCTTCTTGATAACTGCAAAACACATACTGATCTTCAGATGACAAAAGCTATTTGATTTACAGATACCATTCCTATATGAATCATAAATATGTGCGGTAGGCACAAAAAGTTTATAAGCTATGCACATTCGAAACAACGCGAGAGAAACCACAAGAGATCGACACAAAAGTCAACTAAAGAATAGAACAACCAAGGCGCTCTAACTATTTCATATATCGATGCATTGTAACTGCCAAACAGTGAAGACTATAACAGAAGCACGAACTTGAATACTGCTGAAAGAATCAACAAATTAGGTCAAAAATCATAACAGATAAAGAAGATCGACCGCAGGGGCTTAGCACGCAAGGGAGCCAAAGCATCTCAAGGGTGCGAAGGACAATATCAGACTAATTGAAGCATGAAATCAAGAGAAAAACCAAGGTCAATGTACACAAACGACAACTGGTTGAGACCTAACAAACGAGTACGTGAAAATCGATAAGGAGTAGAAGAACAGAGGAATAAGGAAGCTAGTGCAAGCAGGTCGGACATGACATCGCTGGGAAGAGTCAGTGAGAAAAATGGAAGAGCCAGTCCGACGCCAGAAACGCCTCCAGTGACCATCAACAATATTTCAACGGGAAGCGTAAAATTCCCGTCGCATAGACTCAGCTGCTGCTTCATCAGTGCAATTTTTCTGCATTGGACCGCACGGGTGCTGAGAATAACTCCAAGACCAACAAGCCAAAGAAAATAGCATAGATGTTGGACAGATGTATGTAAAAAGGGCCTTAAAGTATATCTCTATGATATGCGAAATGCCACACAAAAGCAAAAATCAAAAGAACAGATGGAATATCATTCCTCTGACAACACCCATACTGTTAAACCAAACAGCAATATAACAAATATAAGACAAGAGCCGAGAGATCAAACGGAGGGTCATTCCATTGGAAGCACCAGTCATCAAAACAAAAAGCAGAGTAAACAGCATATGCAGATACAAGAGGGAGTATGGAGACAATGTAACAAACTTATCTAGCTTTTGAAATCAACCACCGGGACTATACACGCAAGGCGACCCAATATCAAAAACCCGGGAGGTCTCTGCTCACAGGGGCTGTATATAAGGCATATCCCGATGCATTATAAATATAAGGCAAGTTTAAGAAAGGTCCACAATTTGGAGTAAGACCGAACAAAGGAAATATGACATACACTTCACACAGAAGTAGACGTATATCAAGCAAATCTAAGGAAGCATGCGTAGAGTATTCAGAACAGAAGTAGCAATGAAGCTGCAAAAAATATAAAAAAGCGGCAACAAAACAAGGGATGAAGTGAGAATAAAACATGACAATAAAGTTGCAGAAAGGGTAAAATGCGACAACAAAACAAGGGATGAAGTGGGAATAAAACATGACAATGAAGGTGCAGAAAGGGTAAAATGCGGCAACAAAACAAGGGATGAAGTGGGAATAGGATATAAAATAGAACAAAACCTGGTTTGAAGGACAAGTGAGTGCGTATGCACTGGCGTGTTCAGTGAACAAGTCAGTGCATACGCACTGATTTGTCCTTCAAACCACAGCACCTAATGTGCAGGCTTTGTTCCTCGATTCAAAAACGAGAAACGAGGACCTTCGACAATATCTATACGACGTGCATCACTCCATCCACAGCAGATCCTTGCGGCTTCATCAGCGGATGCTAACAGGCTTCTGCATTGGATCACGCGAGGTTGACGATAACTCATAACCCAACAAATCATGGAGTGTTTCCAAAACAGTAGGAAGACTTTCAAATAGCATTTGAAATAATATGTGATCAAACCGAAATAATTAAAGGGTATAATTCCATGCAGCAAGAGCAATGGTTAATATCTATGATGGTGAAATTGATAATTTCCAAGTGAGTTTCTCTTTGTACTTAGGGTTACAATTAAGTAGGATTTAGTCATCAGTCACATCATCATCAGTCACCTTAGGTTTAGAGAACCAGGCTCAAGTTTGAGTCTTGAACTCTGAATATATATTACTTGTCTGTTTGTTTATGAGGAATACATGTCAGAATACGCATCTAGCCGAAAGTTGTTGTACAAGAGTACTGGATTAATGTGCATTGGGGATGGAATATATTATAGCAGCAGTTATGGGTCATTATAACATGGTGGATCCAGATAGGGTCCATGAGATGTTGCTTTTATATTTGCGTCAGAAATCATTCGAAGTATCTCCTTGATTTCATTGCGTAACCTTTATGAGTACCCAAGTTAGTATAGCATCATGTGAGGAGGGTAATATGGCTACAAGGAACTCTAGATTCTTAAGAAAACAGTACCTAGATTATCATACTTAAAACATAAAGTAATACTTTCAACAGCACCATAAACAACCGAGAACATTTTGAATAGAGGGCACGATGACACTAAGTGAACTGGAGAAAAATATCGGACAAAAACACAATTTACTCAGACGTCTATGACTATAGATCATGAAGACCGCAGACCCAGCGCTTTGACTAGTCAGTGCTATCAGACTTCAAAATAATGTGCTTACGATTTCAAGATAATGCCCACAACAGTTAGTGGACAATATCAAGAGAGAAATGATCACTAACACTCTTTCAACTTTACAGCTAAACACAAACTGACAAGGAATCAAAGATTGAACAAGAGCGTGTTTTTCAAGAATTGCAGGCATGACATCCTCTAAAGGTCAAGATCGCAAGACAACAGAGCTCATGAAGGCTGAGAGCTGATGATGGCATTTGACACGACTGAGCAGTTAACAAAAAAGATTTACAGCACAATAGCTCTTGTATACTACATCAAAATTGCAAACGCAAAAAAACCTCAAGCGCATAGCAATTTTACATAGCAACCACCAGGAGAAAATCTTAGTGGAGGTCTTGACCATTACCCGACAAGTAAGGCAGGGGTCGGAAGGGCAATCATGGTTGCACCATGGCTGCTAGCACTTGGTTGCAGCTCTGAATCGCTCGTTCCTGCATCGTCTAGAGTACGTCTTTGGTCATCACCACGTGCCTGATCTGATAAAGATGACGTGTCCAATATTCGACTGTTACTACCCCTTCGCAGGTCAAGGTCATCTTGTCCTGATGGTACCTTCAGCACTCCTGGATTTCCAGCATTGCAGTGCGGTGGGGTCACAGGTTCACCAGCTGCCATAGTGATAGCACTCATACCCTCCTTTGAATCGGCAGTAGCACTTCCGCAATCACCTTGAACTCTACCACGACACCAATCTAGTCCAGTCAAAGGACCGTCTATGTTTGATTCTCCAAAGGCCGATGAAATAGCAACGCGAAAGTCCGATTGAAGCAAGTTTGCAACGGTAGCTGGTGAGACCTGTAAGCGATGTAAATGTAAGCCAACCATAAATCTCCTCAAGTCACCTTCAACCTTCAACGGTAGTCAATACTAGGTGCTCTGATAAACTACCTATTGGAGCTTACAGACATGCTAGGTAAGTCTCTTCATAGAACAGTACGGCATCTGAGGACATGTTCAAAAATTTGACGTCAACATCCTACAAAATAGACTCTTCTATTACACAAGAAATCAAAAGCCATCATACTAAGACCCTTATAGGTTGCCGACTATGTACCTCTGCAGCCAACGGATCTATGTACTCGAGACCTGCATTATCAAGACTATGACGGATTGAAAACATTCCACCACAACCAATGTGATTTATGCCTGGTCCGCAACCACACTGATGCCTCTGACGCTCTTGAAAGGCAAGCCAGCCCAGAGGTCCATCACCACACTCTCCATCCAAGGCGATGTCTGAGGCAACAGCAGCCTGTTGTGCCAGCAAAGGAATGGCGTCTACAACAGACTGCCAGTTGTTCAACTTTTGAATAGCGACCGTGTTTCCATCGGCTCCCATGTTTCCCGTGTCTGGAGAAGCAGAGCTGGAGCCAATGCGCGAGTCTACAGTTGAATTTCCCGTCTTTTGAGGTTTCGGAGTTTGAACTGGACGCCACACACCAATAGGGGCAGCCCGAAGCCCATCTTGTACATCTTCATCGGCGTCTCCTGCTATCCTTGAAGGGAGTAATTTCTTCTTCTGTGCGGGTGGGGGTTTAGACATCACTCTACCTACTTGTTCCCCTTGACTTTGTGAATAATCGGAGTTGCCATCCTTTACTCCAGACGGTAACTTCACACTCAAAGAACTCGGAGTACCTGCGGCACGATTCCCATTGATTGATGCTGTAGAAAAATCTGTGGCACAAAGCATCGAAACTTGCAACAGACCACACTCTAGTTCTGTTGCAAGAACGGGGGTTGTGGATTTAGGAGGAGCAGAGATTCTAATATCGATCTTGTTCAAAAAGGGGTTACCGGCTCCAGAGCTGTCTTGAACGGGAGAATCCTGCATAACTGTCCCACTGTGACCTGGTCCAGAATCATTCAAAATCTGATGACGGGCAAATTTAAGATTGTTTGTTACTGTACTGTCACCGGAAGGATCTGTAACGTTAAGTGCTTGCTTCCCAGTTGAAACTGTGACAGCTTCATGCAAGGTTTTACCATCCCCCATTTCGTTGTGAGAAGGATCAGTGATTTGTTCAGCTTTGACTTTGGAAACTTCTACAGCAGGGAGGGGAGGAGGTGTAGCACTGTAAACATAAACATCTCTAAATGTGACGTCTCCTATCACCTTCCGAGTCTCAGGCATATAAGTTGATGACAATGAAACCTCATCTTTGATAACAGGTAATTCAACGGGGGCATAACCAGGTGGAAACAGTAGCAATGCCTCAGCTTTTGCCAGAACATCGATTACCACAGGTGTTGCGGTGGGAGGTGACATCTGCCCGGTACTTTGTGGTTGTGTGGTTTCCGAGGTGGACACCTTCGTTCCTCGCGCAGTTTGCTCCTTCATAGAGAGCAGCGACTGTCCCCCAAAACCTTCCAAAGTAGGGAAGTCCAGGATCGGAAGCAACATTGGATCTGAATTATCCATGCATATAGTACCAGGTGTGTTCACTCCCTCAACAGAATCAGCAAGGGAGAAAATCATTGACTGAGATTCTGCCGTTCCTGGGGGCTGGATACAAGGCAACCACCTGTTAGTCGAAATATCGACAGCAAACTACAACAAACAGGTAAAACAAATTCTTGATTTCAAACGTCGCAACCGAAGGCCGGACAACCTCTCACCTCTCCGAATCCAAGAACATCGTCTTCGAAAAAATCACCAAAGTCTCCAAACTCGGCAAGAATGTCCGCGTCCGTTTGCATTTCCATGCCCATGCCCATCCCTAACCCCATTCCTTCGTCAGTCCACTCCCAAGGTGTTCCCACTTGACTGCCACCCTCTCTTGGGGTACCTACAGCGATACTCATGGACCCTTGTAAGGTCAGCTCCCCAGTATTACCACCGCCCTTCCTTCCAGCCGCAGAGCTACCTCCATCTAACATAGCTGAGAGCTCTCCACCGGGACTAGTGCTTATTTTCCCCACTTTGGCAGATGGCTCTCCTGATAATCCAGACACCTTTCCGCGACTACGTTTTGACCCCTGCATGATCATACAAAACGTTATTGCTGCAGAACGATATTGAACTGCTAACTTGCGCACAGGTAGAGCCCTAGATTCAAACATATCAGCAACCCAGTGAAGTTCACTTCCGTTTGGAAAGAGGGTAGGACAGCAAGGATTGTATACCCCATACCCAAATTACCATACCACACGTGAGAAACAAATTCGCATTGCTCCGAGAGTGTAGACGCAATGAAATGTGAGTTAAATAGCATTTTACTGCGATAAAATCACAAAGACAAGCCACATAAATGCAATATTACAATGTGTAGACGCGTCTCACCGAGTTGCCTGCAGCAACATCTGGGTTTTGAGCTGAGTTGCGAACGCTTGACACAGAAGAGCGCTTGAAAGAACCTCCACCAACTGTGTTTGCTCCCTTGCTCCCCAGAGAGTCAGCATCTCCTTCTAGCTCTCCTTCGCCTGTCCCAACCTCACTCTCGCTAGAACTGCTACTGCCACTGCTACTACCGCTACTTCCCCGACTACTGCTGCTCTTGATACTTGCCCCACCACTGCCACTACTACTGCTACTTGTACTACTACTGTCTGCTCCACCACCCGAGATTTGGGGCTTATCTTTGACGGGAGCAACGACTGTTCTATTCCTGGATCGGCGACACACGTCCTTCTTAGCAAATCGATGATCTTTTGTCTAATATATACCTTCAGAAACCATTGGTACATGACCATTTAAAATCTGGAAAACCTGAGAGAACTCGACAACTCCGACTTGACGCAGAAGTATAACAGGGGCAGATACTTACCAGTTAAGACCTGGTACGGCACTGTCCTCTAACCAATGCGTGCCAGCCCACTCCTGCAACCAGCATCTGCACAGGCAAAACCAGTCTAAGTCCAATGCGAATAACAAAATGCAGAACGTCAAGAACAAGAAACACAATGAGCGAAGAACAGGCAATCAAAGAATTTACTTCAGCAACAGTCAACTCCAGCTAAAAACTTCTACACTGAGTTGAAAAGCCAAAAAACAAACGAAGAATTGAGTTGACTGTCTTTGAAAGACTACCTTCTCAAATAAGTGCGTGAGGGCACAGGAGGAAGAACTGGAGCCAACACCGCCTCCATGGGATATATGAGCACCTTCCCATCAACTTTCGCATCTTCTCCTGCCTTCACTTGTCCCTCGTCATCAGCCTCACGTGCTTGATCCAAAGAGGGATCAACGTTGCCCTGTGAGCTTCCCGTATTGCCTGGGCTTGACCCAACGAAGCCAGCTTGCTCAACAGTACTTTGAGCCTGGCCCACCCAAACCTCGGCATAACATGACTGGACTGCAACTCCTCCATTGCTCGATGGTGATGACGACGACACCACGCGAAAAGGTAAAGACGATGCAGTAAAAGCCTGCAGCTTGCTGCAACAGCACCAGCATTGGCAGCACTGGCGGAATCAGCTTGTAGGTTGAGCCAGCCCAGAATCTGCAGGCCTTCACCCTGAGCCAAGGTTACAGCCGTGCTGTTCTTAAACCAGCTGCAAAACCAAGTGATTAACCAAAATACACAACAAAATCCACCGCAACTTGCTCATGATGCAATGTAAGGGCAGTATAGATATCATGGTCCAGGAATTGCCGAGAGGCTTGTGAGAGGTTCCTCACTAACTTAGGAAAAACTTAGAAACATGCAAACGAGCGTTAAATCCGCTTTCAACAATATTGGAACTACATGAGGAGCCTACATGCAAACTCCAGAGTCCAGTTGAGATCAAAATCCTTTGAATTTTGATGTCAACGGTGAATCAGAAGAACTATGGGATGAATTTCTCAACTCACCAAGGTTCTGGTTGGTTTTGGATGTCTCCATGATGAAGATTGGTAGATCGAACTGGCAAATGGAGGCTTCCCAATCGCAAGAATCGACCACCATGCTACAACACGTTTGACCCACACTTTTCACAGTGCAATTGAAAGGCACTGATATCTCATAAAACACGGGTACAACAAGGAAAAGGATGATCTATCCAGAAAATGCACTCTGGATTGAAAGACCCTCTACTTCAAACGTCAACTATTAACAATCACAGCTCCCGCTTGTATACAGGAGTATGTAGGAGAAGAGGAGTCCAGGACCTCCAGGGAACTGTAAGTGGTACATAACACAAAACAGCCAGCCAGAGCGTACAGAGGATTGCACTGCGTGTCCAGAACTTTCAGAATAAGGTGCCATTGGAGAAAGTTTTGAAACACTCTGGTCAAACCTTTCCAACTTCTTTCTTTTGCTTGTTTGTGTGGTTCATGTAATCACATCTAAGTTTTGCAAATTAATGCTGCCCAGTAGGGAATGACGTCAACGAACTTTGATCACAAGTTCCAACGTTTTTTGCAGCAGTTGCAGCAGGTAGAAGCAAAAAAAATAACACATACGAAAAACAGATCCCTCTAATTTTCAAAACATATTGACTTCATATCCAACAAAATTTCAAACGCGAGGAAAGGACACGAAAACTCAGGCATTGGCGACAATCTTAAACTACAACCTAAAAATCACATTCGTCAGGCTTTCTCTGCCTGGAGGATAGATGACTAGAGGCTTCAAGTTGATAGGGTTACCTGCGATATAATACACTCACAAGATCCCCGGGACAACATCCAGTAAGACGTCCACTGAGACCATAAGGGGGTACAGCCACTGCGCAAACCCGACAGTGAAGGCATGCATAAAAACCAAATTTGTGCAAAGGTTCTCCAGGTGAGTGAAGGAAGATTACTCTCTAAATTTTGAAACCTGGTATAGAACTTGAAAGGCTGAAAACAGAGAACTTAGAAGAACGAAGTGTGATTCCATCTCAAGAAAGATGTACAAGTGAAAACAGCCTCATCTCAACAAACGCTCAATAAACAGAGATCAAACCTACGTACCGGTCAGACTGTTTTCCGTTGGACTATCACTAACGAGTTGTTGTGCTAGAGCCAACTGCATGTCGTGGGCAGATAAGAGCCTTACCCTCCTGTTGTTCAAATCAAAGAACTTAACTGAGCAAGGGAAAGAATGATAAATCACGTACAAGTGCTGCAAAAGAAACGCAGCCCACATAACAGATGCCATACAGAATCCGAGACCTTGAAAAACCTCATGACGACATACAGAAAACCATGCGGCACTAACAAATGTTAAATGTAACCTTCAACAGGAGTTTTAGTCAGATTCCAAAATATAGACAAGAATGCCTTTGATAGTTGGGTAAATACGCACTTTCGTCGCACAACTACATGCACGAATAAGGCCTCCTCACTTCCCATGAACATCAGTTCACAAGTTGGTAGCACCTTCCTGTCACGGGCAACGAATAAGGAGGACAGGTTAGACAAAGTTGCAACAGGTTTTGCAATTTGGGTGGACAAGGTAGAACCTAAGTTAAAGTTGTGTTTTATACTGAAAGAGACAACCTCCATAAAGAGTATCGAGTATTCGGAGACCTTACTAACCGAAACCAGAGAACATGCTTACACGGTGATCGGAATCCAAACTGAACCACAATTCAGGTAAGTTTCGCTTCAAAATTCTGAAAAAAAAATTCTATTGCACTAGACACCGACGATACCCTAGATTATTTATTTTCAAGAAATAAAAATTGAGTTTCGTCCAGAAACATATTTTATATAGAATTTTAGAAGAAACTCCTGTCGACCTTGATGAAGGCATAAAACACAAAGACAGCCTCTTATCCCACTATGAGAACAAAAACTTAGTAAAACATCACAGAAATGGTAGCTATATAAAAGTCCCATAACTCTCCTAGAGGTTTAGACAATTGTCTGTCCACACACGAGCTTGCAAAAAGTTATGGCAATCACAATTTACACATATGAGCCTCGACCCTATTTAAAAAAGAAACAGGGCATTGGTGGAGGATGCAAGTTTGGCATGGTTACCTTGACTCTAGCACGCCATGTCTCCTACACTTCACAAAAACGTCTCCAAAACGAACATATGAGAGACTTCTCAACGACCTGCAAGTTACACGGAATCTGAGAACGAACGCTGAAAGCAAATATACGTATAGCGTAACGTAGAATCCAAGGTGGAGTATCCGATAAAAGCTGAAAAATTTTCGAACTGAGAGAGTTAGAAGCAAAGCTCTCTGGAAGCAAAAAACCAACAGCTGTTTTTTCTAATGTATCAACCCGGCTGATTCCCATTCAACAACCGAAGCCTATCATCATAAGGACACCATGAAAAGGGTGACCTTTCAAGACGATTCCGAAGAGCTTCAGAAAGCGCAGCTCCCACTTCCTCGTTGTCGCCAGGTACACACCACAAGCCAGCTCCAACAACTATGTGCGCCAAAGCAATGAGTACAGGTAGAATTAATAAAATGCTAGATCACAACTTCGACAGAAAACCTCTGGACGTGGAGAGGATGTGAAACACACGTTTTCTGTTGTTTTAGACTATTGACAGATGTCAAATCTAAAGTGTATGATCGCTTTGATCTCCAAGATTAGGTAGAAAACCAAGAGTGCGTAAAAACTGCAAATGCAGGTAATAAAGCTTGAAGGGAAGGTAATAAGAATTGCTCTAGAACAATGGTAAGATATGCATCCAGGTTCAATAATCCAGGTTCAACCATCATGTATACGTTATGCTGTAGACGTTGTGTCCTTTACCTTTAAGTCCCATGATCATAGGGTGAACAGATGGGCTTATATTATCGTGCCGGCCAGGTGAAAATATCCATAGTTTAAGTCTTTCATCTGCAGGCAACAACAAGAAACCAGCTTAATATAAGCACAAGCCCGCTGTGCACAGTAAGAATTCTCCAGGACCCATGTCTCCAGAAATCAAAGTACCAGAAGAAGCGCATCGCACTTCGCTGCTGGACTCTATCTTTTCTCTAGGTTCGAAAGCTCTCACTGCTACATCCAGTTAGTAACTACATCTGGTCCATTCAGGTAGGCTCAACACAACAAATCGTTTGTGAAGGTGCTTCCGAGACTCTGAACCCAAGTGCTTCAGGATAACCTCTTAACTGTAGCACAAGTCTGGGTCATGACACTTCATGAAGAGAGTACCGTAAGGACATGGAGAAGTTTTGAAGATGGTCATGTAAACGACATGAAGCCTGGTACTTAGTTACTGGGTGGAGACTTATGTTATTATGAGTCCATATTGAGTAAGAGATGGCATATAAAGACCCACCTGAATTTGTAGGGCGTGTTATAGAGCCCTCCTTGATAGGGGATACTGTCCACGCACTGAGGTGTCCTTCGCCTTGGAGCCGCACGTGTGCCATCATGACTAGCATGTTCATCGCATCCTGACGGTTTTTTTCCATCCTGAGGCGTATAAACAGAGCCCATTAGTATTATTCTGTTGGAGCACGAAGAGCATACATCCCGCCTTGGCCCAGTGACGGCGAAGCATAACTTGTTAAAAACGCGAGTCATGAACAACAAATCCGTACAATTGAAAGAACTCCCATGTCTGTGAAGCTGCAGAGCTGCTTCACGACGGGTTTACTGAAGTGATCTTCGAAGATTCAGGGTAAGGCTTCGGAGAACAGATGAGGCAATAAAATTGAGGCCGTGGAGCTCATCCTAGGCACCCAGCATAGCGGAGGGCCAACTGTCTTATCTTTCATAAACGTTGTATTCTAGTCGTGCACAAGAGGATGACTAGTTCACAACCTTCAGGCGCGAGTGTATATGTTTATTTTATTTTTAAGTTTTTTTATTTCCAAGGAGACTGTGACATTAGATTATCAAAACAACGACTGTATTCCCTTCACAATTAACTCAAGAAGTATGTCACCGTGAGGATGTGAAATTGGAACCTGTTTTGAATTTCAGACTCGGTGAGTTTGCATGAAACAAAATATCTGAGAAAGAAATAGTGAAGCACTGAAACCATAAATCCCGTATGACTCAAGGACATGGGAGAGCTCTTGCAAGCCGATAAGAGGTACATACGTTGAGGATTCCATGAATTCTAAACACAAAGGGCACCGGCATTTTGCCCGGGGTATTCCCCAGGAATAGCACACCAATGTGGACAACCTCATCATGGCGTTCTGCCTTGGATTAAAAATCCGGTTGTGTGAAAAAATCTAGAAGTAATAAATCAAAGTGAAAAAAATTGAAGATCGAAGTCGGGGTTTAAGTCGCACCTGGAAGTGCTCGGTGAGGAGCGTTCCACATCTGGAATAAGCTGAAACCATGAGACTTGATGCAGCCCAGCCTGCAACAGACGAACACGCAGTGTCAACGACTTTGTGATCGTCATTGAAGTAAACGGGAGTGATCAGATTTGAAACTCAGAAGTTAGTAACTCTGTTTGAAAACTGATATAAAATGCTTCGCGAATAAAAACTGGGCTGAAGTGCACAAAATCCACTCCATGTTCCATGCCGCAAAATTAAGTGCCTGCAAGGAGGCAAAATTTCGTAATTTTATCTCGTACAATTCTGAAGATGTTGGTGATCATCTTGGCTGAGTCGTTCACGGCGTCGCCAGTAGAAAAAATAACTCATAAGTAACCTAGGCAATCGTTCCCCAAAAAAGCCCAGGCCCTCTTGCAGCTTCAGCTCCAGGCATATAGCATCCAGAACGAGAAATACGTGCAGGTCGTTCGGCGGCTCGAAAGTGAGCTCGACACTAAATTGGAGCACAGTCGCACCGGACGGTTGTGACATTCGTCACGAGGGCGCGGCCAGCGCAGACAACAGAAAAACGTGTACACTGGAGAGGGCACATTTTCCGAGGTCCAAAATCGACCACAAAAGAGCGCTCGCGGTCCGCGTCGATGTACAGCATGATAAGAAATGCTTCTCTCATTTCCAAGGGCGAAACTCCGAAGGAGTGGAACGAGAGATCGACGCAAGCTGCTCTCCGCGCCGAGATGCCAAATACAAACTCATACTCGACGCGACTCCAGAATGCACCACCGGCAAATAATTTGACCTCCGACAGAAAGCCCCCCCTGCCCAACGCAACAACCCTCAACCCTCTATCCCGGCCTTCGTCGCCTCTAGCGGCCCATGTCTGCCACCACTGCTGCTGCCATCTACCGCGGCCCTCCCATCATGCTCCAGGCCTAAGCTGCACCCCGACAACTCTCGCTTCTGCGTCATCCGTTCTGCGCCAGACTCCGAAGCTCCGAACTCCTCCCTCCTCCCTCTCCACCTCCTGCTGCTGCTGCTGCTGATCTCCCGAGCTCGTGCTCCATTCGCAGCAGCTCCAATCCTGCCCCAACCAGAAGCACCCCCGCCCTCCTCCTTCCCTCTCCCTTCCCCTTCCCCTTCCCTTCCCTTCCCTTCGAGTTCGAACGAACAGCTTCTTACCGAAACTCGCAAAGAGTCGGCGCGTGGCCTGGCCTGCTCGTTCGTTCCCGAGCGTCGCTCCTGCAGCTTTCCTTTCCTTTCCTTTCCTTTGCTCCCCGTCCCGTCCCGTCCCCGCTCCGCGCGGGCCCTGATCAGCCCCGCCCCCGGCCTTGTCCGTCCTACGCCCCCAGCCTCTAGGTTCCCATGTCCCCGCCTCGCCTCGCTCCTCTCTTCGCGGCGTTCGTCCAGCTCCTTAACGTCCTCCTCGTCCTCGTCCTCCTCTCGATCCCTCGGCACGACGACCAGAAGAGAGCCACAGTCCGAGGGGTTGGGGTGGGGGGCGCGGGTGCTCTCTCCGAGCTGGCGGCTCTCTCCCTTCCCTTGCCTTCCCTCCAGCGCAAGCGTCCAAAACTCTACGACTACCGATCCGTTCGGTCCGCCGCGCACGCGTTCAGCTTCCGCTGCCTGCTTCGCCGTTCGGTTCTGCTTCCCCCCTCCCGAGGTCCGCCTGCGCCTTTACCGGTGGTTCCCCGTGGTCGCCCGTGGTCCCCCGTGGTCCTGACCTACGCACGGATTCCTGCTGCATCCCTCTCTCTCTCTCCATCTCTCTCAATTAGGTCGCCGTCGAGCCCGTCATGCCTTCCCGACCCATCGATGCCCTTCCCTCCCTTCCTTACCCAAAGCTTCCCTCTGCGCCCGGCCTTGCTTCGCGTACTTATGAGTTCAGAATCAAGCGTGCGGCCTATGCATGCCGTGAATCGATCGATCGATTCATTGGCATGGAGACGGGGCCATGCGCAGTTCCATGTTCGCTTTTCTTTGAATACTCTTGATGATTGTGGCGGACATGCGGGGTCGATATGTTTTAGGCCGTCGAACTCGTTCACTTTCTCGTGTTAGGAGTCTTAGTAATCTGGCATAATCGATCTATCTGGGGGCAATTTATGGACAACCGACCAGATTTTATTTCTTCATCTCAAAATATATCAATCTAGGTGCCAGATAGGTACTGTTTATTTGAGCTTGATTGAGTAGTTATCGAGTTCATACTTTGCATCGTTACCTTGCGTTCATGGATTCACACCGAAGAGAACAAACGACGAACCTTACAGAGAAATGACATAGCTGGTGCTATCACCAGAGGGGATATCTTTGACTTCCTCGTCGATATTGTGCCACAAGATGAACTGAAGGTGAAGAAAAATTGGCGACCCTGAAAGGGACTTCATCAATTATTGTCTGCAATGGAGATCTTGGAACGTCTTTTTCATGTTGTATAGTGTAGCTAACTTGTTCTCTCTTGAACTCGTAGGAAGAGGATATTCCTTGGTTAGGAATTGGAGTCGCAGGAGACCCGTCAGTGTCTTACGAGGGACTTTACTGTCCACCTACTTTACAGCAACCTCTCCATCATACAATGGTCTCTCCGGTGAGTTTCGAATTATATGTGCAGAAATTGTCTTTATTATTAAACGTAATGCAGGGACGCTCCCATGTGTGATGACGCCAGAAATTTTTGTGCTCGTATACATGTAGGTTATGTCCAGATGTATGTATACAGAAGTTATCCATGAGGTTCTATCTGAATGGAATGCGTGAACCTTGACATCCTCGTCCGCATATAGTATTTAAAAGATTATTAAGATACACTTTAATTGTTGTAATCAAAACCCGATTGTAAGGAGAATCTTAAGCATGAATATTGATACTGGAAGGGGGACGAATGAATGCAAAGAAATCATTTCTATTTTTGTTTCATAAATTGACAACCTGATTGTTGTATACATTAATGAAACTCATTTTCATTTCTACAAAAACGTCATCAAATTAATGATTATAATAATGATTCCGACAACTACATGACATAAGGAAGTAAAGTTTCTCCATTTCAATGAGTTGATCATCAAATTGCAGCCATGAAAATTAAATATAGTTATTACTAAAAAACCTACTCTTGTATTTTTTTATACAATTAAGAACACAAGTCACACTAATTATGCTGATTTCATATCAGTTTAAAAATATCAATAAAATATTTATATGTAAGGTGCATATGATTTCTCCGTGAAATTATCATTTCGAAAGCACATACTGATGTAATTTATTTGTTATCAAATAATTTACTCATTCCAAAAGTCATTTGATATCAATAATTGAGGTTCATTTTTTGTAATAATGACAACTTCCTCAAACACAACAGCTATTAGTAAGTTCAATATTAGAACATCCATGATCACACTAGATACATGAACAAAACAACTACTTTAAAACGAGCTCAAAGATATAATGATTTAATAAGAAATGACACTACACATGGATTATTTTTTTCCTAATGTCAACATGTGTGATATGTATATTTCATAAATAATTTGTAACTTCATGTTTCAAATTCTGATTATCTAATCCTTCAATTATATTATTATTAATTACACTTAAAATTATTGTGTGATACAAGATTTCATCCATTCAAACTCAAATTTTGATGCTAAAAAATGATCACTGATGAATGTGGCATTTTTTTCAAAAAATATTTCATATCAGGTTATACAGAGTTACAGTTTTAATGTAAATATTGAGTTTATATTGACATTTGACTTGAAATAGTCCATGATTTATTAAGTTACAATTATATTATTATTGATGTTTTAATATGTTTGACCTATTAAATTTCAAAACTAAACTTTTGAAATTACTGATAAGAACTTGTATTGTATTTCAACTTTATTTTCAAATTATTATTAAACTTTTCACCTAATAATATATCAAGAAATCATTCACATTTTAAGAAATTGTTTATGTATTGTGAACTAACTTTTCAATTGTATAGAAATAACATGTTAATAAACACATTAAATATTTTCATGTTAAACAAATCATTTAAATTTTCTCCAATTTTTCAACATTTTTAAAAAAAATCTCAACTTCATTTTATATTCATTTTTTATTTATCCGTGTGAAATTAAAATTTCTCAAAGAATAAATTTTAAGCTAGATAATAAAATAATAATTTATATCATGCTTAGTTGTAATATGTGTGTATGAATTTGAAAACAAAATTATCTTTCTTACAACCTTATTAGATACAAGCTGAAAAAAAATATAGATATTTTAAATTTCATATGATGTGCTTTAATGCATATATGTAATAATTTAGTTTTATTCCAATCGAGAACGTTCAACTGATTAAAACCATTTTTGACAATTTGATGATTTAATATAAAATGTTATAATTAATTTCTTCATAAAATAATGTATTAAAATTGATATTATTGGATAATGATAATATATCATAGTGATATACTTACGTTTTCTTTGTCAAGTTTATTTCAAACATTCAAAACAATCCATAATTTATACCCAAATGCAAAATCTAAAACTTGAAATACATCTTAAATGCGTTTTAAATCAACATAAAAATTGTATGAATATAATTCAATAGGCAAGTGTTTTACATTAAAAGGATTTATGATATACAAATACCTTATTTGAAAAAAATGAGTACAGTTTAATATATTTTTTGTAATTTAAAATCTATACAACACATTACATAATAAAAAACTATGAATCATATTTTAAATTTAGGATAACAAAATTTTCAATCTTGAAATTAAAATTCATCAACAAAGTATACGTAACTCGACTTCAACCTTCAATAAAATGTGTGTTTAAAAATAATATTTCTACTTATAAATAAGTATTATATTGTAATTATTATATTCATTTAATAAATTTAGTCATTTTGATTTTAATGTGAATTCATTTTTTATATAAAAAAAAATTAAAATGTTCATTTATTTATTGGAATAATATGATCATTTAATTTAAAATTATTATTTCTATACTACAACACTTTAGAATTCTTACATATAAATTTTTTTTCTAAAAATATATTTTATATCTATCTTTACATGTTTTCAAAAAAAATTCTAATATATATTGGTTACAATACAGTTACTCCATATTACTTCAATGTTTGCGGACTAGTGCAGTTCAAGTCTTATTTGTTAGCACTGAAATCTAGTGTTAAGTAGTCTACTATTAGTATTGTTGCATCTTGGGTTTAAAGCACTTCATAGTGGTGTGATCAACTTCAAGAGCGTGATTCTCTTTGTACTTGGTATCCTTTGGCCTTTCTCGGATTGGGTATTTAAATTCAATTTGGGAAACTCAATTTTTCAATAATTATCTATTCAATACTTCTTCAACCTGTGTGTGGACGTTCAACTCATATTGCTTTATTTATCTAATATGGTATCTATTTTTATTCAATAACGTTTGAATCAAGACAAGCTTGCATGACGTTCCTTGCTACAAATCACATATGTGCTACCTATCAAAGTATTTTCATAGATCCCGAAATATCTTTAAGGTCCAAATTTGACCATTCAAATTTGTCGGATAAATGTTTGTGTTGATCTGAAGTGGTGGGGGAGTCCAAATTTTAGAAATTTTTTAAATTACGCTCAAATTTTTAAAGATTTTTGAAATACAAGAACAAAATTTCATAAATTTTCAAATTTTGCAAAAATCTATGAGAGTGAGGTTAGCGTTCTGCATCACATCGTGAAGAACGTGAAAAACACCAGACATTTTGAGTAAGATGATTTCTCCAAGAGTTTCCATCCTAGTTGCATGGAAAAATCTTCCCAAATTTGATGGGAAGCATTTTTACTCATGGAAATATTACATAAGTTAAATACTTCAAGTTGAAAGATTAATGGACTTCATGAAAATTAAAGAGCTCCGGCCAATCACTCCACCTGATTGTGCAACTAGCACATATGCGTACGTCGCAAAGAGTAAGAAGGAATTGAACGAAAAAAACTTCATCTCCTTGGCAATGTTGAATAATGCGATGGAGCGTCAACAACAACCCTTCGTTGCTCACTATCGGATAGTAGTTGAGGCCCAAAACGAATTGACAAGGATATTAGAATCACGTCACATACAGATGCAACTGCATCTAAAAGAATCATTGCATTCTCTTAAAGAGTAGACATGTGAGTCTATGGCGACACACATCACAAAGTTTCGTCTTCTTCTGAATCAATTGATTGATGTAGAATAGATCATATCAGATATTGAAGCTTTGATTTGACTTCTTCAAAATTTGTGTGTCAAATATCAAGCTTTCGTGCACTCAATGCGAACAAATGAGACGTTTCGTACACAATTTGTCATAGCAAGTCTCATTCTTGAAGAAGTACATCTCAAAAAGTAAGAGATTACTAAAGGAATGTCAACGCTCTACACCAGAAATAGAAGAGGGTGTACTCCCTCCAATCAAACACTATAGCCAAGAAGATCCGACGACGCAGGTTCTTCATCTTCATCACAACAAGAACTCACATCAAAACCATATTTTTCCCGACAAAAGATGAAATACTTATATTGCAAGAAGATAGACTATTCTAGCAAATGAGTGTCGGAAGAAGAAGCAAGAAAGCTCTTTCACAAATTCTAATTCAAATGTTTAGCACTCATTGCATGTCATTGCACTCTACTCAATCGGGGCGGATCCAACATGGTATGTTGATTTGGGTGCCCCCTAACACATGGCGTATAATCGAAATGACTTTGTGGACTATACGAAATTTCCATCAGAAGAGTTAGTTTATTTCGACAACAACAGTCGCCAACCCATTCGAGTCAAAGAAAATGTTCTTGTTTCCTTGAATGATGGTCATGATAAAGTGATACCTGATGTACTTCATGTTACTGCTATCCGCAAAAAACTGTTTTCTATAAATCACCTAGTTCTCAAGCGCGGGAATTTACTATCAAGCATGATCATTGCATCTTAAAGTACTAGATGAGTAACATAATTGCACTATGCATAAGTAAAAACAAACAAATTTTTTCTTCCTAAAATTATGTTTTACATCTATCTTTACATGCTTTCAAAATAAAATAAAACATTTATCACACATATATGTATAGAAATAGTTTGTGAAGCATGAATCACATCATATGTGCATATTTGCAAACAAACACTTAAATTTGTTAGGAAAATGAATATTTTTATATTAAAAAATAAATTAACATATTTGCAAGCTTTTTATATTATGGTATTGTGTTCAAAACTGGTGAAGTTTTGAAATGTTTAGCTACAAAATTAAGTACATCTAGATTTTGATTTTAGATGAAAGACATTGATCAATGTGGACAATTTTTTAGTGGCATTAATTTATTCTCATTTGAAATAAATATATAAGTTAGATACAAGATTTACATGCTTCATAAAAGCATCAATATTTGTACAAAATATCAACAATTTAGTAAATTACATCACACATACAATGCATTCACATGAAAAAATTGTAGTTTTGTGGTTAAAAAAAATCGTATATAACATTCGCGAATCCAAATGAAAACTTACGATGAACATTTACTTTACCTTCTCTTCTTGTAATTTAAGAACTAATATCAAAGTTGATGAAACATGGCAATGAAAATAATGTTACTTATGAATGAAGTCAACATATACTTTGCTTGATATAAAATATTGATAAAGAAATATGCAAGCTCAAATGAACAAGTTGTGGCTAGATATACGACACTTGACTTTACTATTATAAAAGCTTTGGTATTATAGTTTGACAAACTGCATGCTCTTCCATCATGAATGTTTAGATAATTAGTCAAACTATGCAAGTCTATGTCTACAAATGAAATTCATTTTTTGAAATTTCAAACATTTGTATCATTTCAGTATATTACTTAGCAAATATATGAATAAGATAGAATTGATTGAATGTTGTGAATAATAAACTCAACATTGTGTTTTATACACTAGCAACTACAACTAGCATTTATAAGATAATATATATAAAGACCTAAGTATTTTGATCAATAATGTTTTTTTCTTTGATGAATTTGGAGGCTGCATTTTGGATTTTCTATTCACAATGGTGAAGACTACTGCATGTACTTGCAATAAAATGTCCCCAACAAAAAATTAGATTGCATATATTGCTCAAAATATGTAAAATTTTTCATCATATAATTAAGAGCTTAGTATCATGATACAAGTTTGAGAAGTAAATATAAATTGTGATTCATTTGTCTTTCAAATTTTAATTTGAATATTGTTATGTTCGATATGATTTTGATGCAATATGCAAATCTTTATACTACAGAAACGTAATTCTGCATCATGATCTTACAATAATTTTCAACATTCAAAAAATGTTTACAAAGAGATTTAATGTGACTCAATGTGTCTAACGCTACAAAATCTACAAACTAACAATTTTGACTGTGGTTGTAGACATACATCTAGGCTATATTCAAGGCTTATAAAATGCTAAACAAAGTGAATGCTTTTGATTTTGAATTCAGTGGAATTTAAGATTGATAGGTATAATATTTTGCATTGTAGTGGGTCAAAATTGTAATGTTAAATTTATTTAATTTCTACATATAGTTGTTTAAAAATTGTTGGTGTGTTTGATTTAATATGTTGATTTTATGCAATAATCTATGCATATTGTATTTTGGATGTAAACTCAGACTTGCTACATTATACAAGTAACTATGTTTTACATTGTGCATTGTATTTTTGAATATGTTGAGTCAAGGTAAAGAGAGTGGTGACTGGTATTTTCAAAAAGAATTCACATCCATCATAAAAAGCACAACCTCAAACTTTTGATAACAGACATGTGTACAAACTTAAACCACCACACATTCAAAAGAAGTTTTCGGATGGAGATAATTGACAAAATTTCTGACTCAAATATAAATTTTTGATATCATATTCTAGATTATCCTGGACATCTTTATTTCAGATTCGATGTTAGTCAAATGATGTGATGCATCACACTGCAAGGTCACAGGATGATTCATGCTAGAACAAAACCAGTTAATCAATGCCACAAACATCATCAGATTATCCATATATTGCTGGATCTCCATGTAGAATCGTCAGAGAATTACCATATTCAGGATTTTAACATATTCACCCCGAATAATATATGAGAACCAAATCCTTGTCAAGTATTAAACTCTCCACCTTACTTGCCACATGGAGCAAGATGAATTCAAATTTGGCTGAGTACCAATAGAGCTAAGCTTGAATTTCTAAAAGAAATCCATATCATATCCAATTTTGACTTGAGCAGATGAACGCAACACAATAGATTCCAACCCTCGAACGTATGACTATGCATCATGTCATATGATGATGCTGAAGTTTCACACTTCATCTAACAACATCTCAACTACGAGCAATTGTTATTACTGTGGATTAACGCATGTGAAGCTAGGGAAAAAGCTATCGTTAGATAGGCCAATAAATTTTCATTCCCTAGTCATTCGATTTGTTCTGGGTGTGAAAATCTAATTAAAGCATCTATGTTGCACGTACAACTCAAATGTAAACTTTTGAATCAGCTTTTATGTTATATTCTCCATGTCTCAACATGTATTATTGCGAACTAAAGTTGCCTACATGATCGCCCCTTATCATGTGCGCATTCAGCAGTCCAGTTTTAATGCTACTGCATTTTTTCCACTAAAGGCATATGTCTAAATTTTACATATAATCTTTAGTCCAAAGAAGAAGAATCATACCATTCTGGATAGTGACACATGGTACTTGATCAGGTGTAATGTGTCCTGCTGCTGCACTGAGATAGACAGTCTCGAGGGCCTTCATATATCGCACTTCCTGCACTGTAATATCCATCAGTACTTGAAGCAGTCACGGGGATTACCTCGTATCTTCAAATCAGAAACAAGCAGAAAAAAAACTTTATTGGCGTAGCTTCTGGTATACCGAGAGGCATCTTCCAACTGATCATCCAATGCCTCTCCCTGTGTGTTACAATTTCAGATCAGGCACAATTCATGACGTCCTCTGGCGAGTTCAAGGTAAGGCAGTACTGACTATCCTTGTGATGACTTGAGGTAGTACGAACCTTGAAAACACAGAAGAAACTTACTTGTACTTCTGTAACAAGCAAACTAAGCGAAATAGAATGTCAAGCCAGTGCTGCACCATTGATGCTTTCAGCCATGTACATACTCGACATAAAATAATCTCGCCCACTGTGGAAGTGAAGGAACATGTCAATGAGACTACAAACTAGTTGCAAATCACTTCTGCATTTTGTTGGGAAACCTGTTCAGATTCACCCGACTGTCTCATTTCTTTATTGGAATAGTACCAATCATGGGAGCCACCAGATATTGAGGAGAGCATGAGAGTTGTGTTTTTTAGTGAATGCCAACAGACCCATGTACGCTATTTAAAACAGCATAATACCAACACACACGCATGCAAAATATGTAAGCAAGAACTTTGGACCTAAGAAGGGACCTTGAGGTTTGGAAACAGATATCTGACATTCACATTTGTTGCTTGTAGGAAAAAAACGTCTTAGAAAAAAGTAGCTGCAAACATGCCATGCCAAGATTTGAACCAGCTACACTTCGACGTCTACGAACTGACTGCCTTTCAAAATATATACACACAATTGTTGCACTTCACATCCATTGCTTGGGGAAGCTTTCCTGTTGAGTTTCATGACCTTCAGAAGTAGATGAAACGTTGACAGAAACAATTTCTGACGTGCCATGACTACTGCATCACCACCATGGCAGCGATGATGCACACGAAAAAACTGTCGTTTCCTGCCTTTCTGCATTGCTTTGAAATCAACTAAACCTCAAAACACTAAACCTCATATTTTCTTGCATATATGCCTGCATGCTATGCAGGCTCGAAGTTGGCCAAATTCTATCTGAAGGAAAATTTTATAGGTTTCATTCCCTTAGGTACCTTGAACAACTTAGCAAAAAAAATTCTCTCAACCTAAATTGATACATGTGGTGATAAGATTTGTATTCATAATGGTAAAGATCTGATAGAGAAAAATGCCTGATGCCTCCTTTTCTCTATCTAAAGTATGTAGAGATATCCTGACCGGGTTCACCGCCAAGCATGCACGCCATGTTCTTGCCGTGGACTACCAGGGCCTGTAGATTCCAAAAGTCGTAGCTAATTTTATTGATTTAGAAATGGAAATCGCTTCTTCAGCTACCTCCAATTACTACATACAACAACGGAAAAATCAGGTATTCAATTACGTAATCCATTACACGATGCTTGAAGAAAAAGAAAAACGGTAGTGTAGCAAAACACCTGCCAAAGAAGTAAACGTTGTTTATGAATTCGAACATTAACAATAGTTTAACATTAACGGGACTTGTGGGTTTAATTCATCATCCCAAACCAACAAATCTGGGCAAAGGGGCTGGTAACATTCTGAACGGTAGTCTAGCAAAACACCTTCCGAAGAAGTAAACGTTGTTATGAATCGAACATTAGCAGTAGTTTAACATTAACGGGACTTGTGGGTTTAATTCATCATCCCAAACCACAATTCTGGGCAAAGGGGCTGGTAACATTCTGAACGGTAGTCTATCAAAACACCTTCCAAAGAAGTAAATGTTGTTATGATTCCGAACATCAAATGGACTTAAACATTAACGGGACTTGTGGGTTCTATTTATCAACCCAAACGAACAATTTTTGGCAAAGGGACAGGAAACATTCTGAACGGTAGTCTAGAAAAACGCCTTCCAAAGAAGTAAACGTTGTTATGATATCAAACATCAAATGGACTTAAACATCAACGGGTCTGGTGGGTTTTATTTATCAACCCAACCAAACAATTTTTGGCAAAGGGACTGGAAACATATTACCTATACTGTATTTACTTGAGTCTTGACGTGTTGATAGAGCCAATATCCCTTAATTACTGTTTGATACAGAGAACAAATTTTGAATAAGTAATGGCTCTAAAGAGTTAAACCTCCCAATAGTGACATATATTGGTACTTAGGTTTTACGTCACTATTGCGAGGTGTCACTCACAAGAGTAAAGTGTGTATAACCTCCTAATAATAACATACATTGGTGTTAAAATTGGATGTCACTATTGGGAGGTGCATAATTTTAATATAACCTTCTAATAACAACATATATCGTTGTTGGGGTTATATGTCATTGATGGGAGGTGTCAATTATATTAAAAAAAATTCATATATTTCTTATCGTGCATTGCATCAATCCTAAGACTTTCTATTAATTTTTTGTTTGGTTTCAAAATGGCCTTTATTTGCACATCTGTATTGTTAACATGGATGTTATAATTACATTTAAATTTAGATTAATACACACAAATCTGAGTGAAACAATTAATGATAATATATGTAGCAAACTATGGGTTTAGGGTTAAACCCTAAACCTTTACTTAAATTCAAAAAGAGTGAATTGTTCAGATATACCTTTAAATATACTTATGCCACAATTTTTTAGTCTCATAACTATGTATTGTGATAATGATAGGATTTTTTAACTCTGCAATTACATTTGAAATTGTCATTATTGTATAGTATCATGTCACTATTGAGAATAGTTACGTGCCGTTATTATTGAGCAGATTTACAAGTTAGAAACTAATGGTTCTGGGAATTTACGTCACTAATAAGAGATGACACTTTTGGGAAGTTTAACTCTGTAGTACCAAGTTGTATACAAAGAGGCAACTGCTAAACGGACTACGCTTCCGAGAGACAAACTACGGTCGACAAATGGCGGTCCGAAAGCAAAAATGGCGAGAGCGGCCAGCCGGGAAACATGCGCATGCGAGACTGACAATTGGCAGCTTGTGAGTGGAATATTTGGCCGCACGCCTTCCTCCCCGCCGGGAGCGCTATACCTTTGTCGCGGCAGCTGGCTTTCTTTGTTATTCTTGATGCCTTCAGGTACGTTGTGCCCGAAATGTCAGATATCAAAGCGGTCACGGCGGCAAGGGGCGGTGATCGCGGGCGGGAGGACGAGGTTCACAATACTGTACCCTAGATCTCCCTCCCGTTTCTCGTCTCGTGGGCGTGAGAGCGAGAGCGATAGAGGAGACGGAGAGTGAAAGGCAACGGAAGAGTGGAGAAGTTGGGGAGCAGAGGTTCCTTCTCGGTGTCGGTGTCGGATTTCAGTGCGAGGACAAAGCTCGTTCGTATTGTTACGATAGATTTTCTTTTTTCCTCGTCGTCCCCTGTTCCACGCTTCGGTCGAATTTTTCTTCGAAAGAAGTTGAGGTGTTGAGTGTTACTCGGGAAGATGGCATCGCACCCTCATCATCTGCAACATCCGTCGTCGTCGCCTGGCATGCCTCACCCTCAGGCCGTGATGCAACCCCCCATGCACTATCCGCAGGGGCAGCCACAGGTGCGTCGTCTTTCTTCTCCTACACTGCAGTGATAGTCTTTTTTCTGGATCACTTAGACGAGATGTTTCATTCTACTCTATGTTCTCTTCATTCTCTGATTGAGTGTTTTTTCATGGATGTGTTTATCTCTTGGATTTCTTTCATTTGTCGATGCCTTGGATTTCTTTCATTTGTCGATGCCTGTTGAAGCTCTGGTATGGTTGCGTTTGAATTCAAAACGTGCGAAATTCCACACGTTTTCAGACGTTCAGAAACGTCTCAAATACATTTTTTCCGTTATTTATCACGGTCACCGTAGCGGTGGTGTCCGTGCACGGGCGGACCAGGCTCGTAGAATCTAGAAATGCATCTCATTTGAGTCATTTTGCAAATGCATTCTTGTGGTCGAGTGATGGATGGCGCAGCAGGTTGCAAGAAAGGATCTCACTTGGATCACTTCGTCAAGCTTCCGGCTGATCCCAAGTTTAAGGTTGCTAGGGCCAAGTTTAAGGTTGCTAGGGCGGAATGCAAGCATTGCAAATTGTCCATCTCTATGTTTTCGTCGAATATGAAAACTCATCTCGCCAATTGTTACCACTACACGCGCTTCGTTGGTGCTAGTACCGTTGGTGCTAGTACTATGAGACGACTTGCTCTACTCGCCGCATCGCAGATGGTATCTACGAGCACCAACAGTTTTATAGCTTCATCATCGATGGATTTTTCAATCTCAAGAGCAATCTGAGCGCGTAATTGGATGATATTATATATTTCCATATATAAAAAAATGCACCACTACCGTCCACCATATTACACATGACCACAAAACGGATAAAAGAAGATTTGGATGTGTCTGTATTTCTTCTAATAAAAAACGGACGCAGCAATAAGCTCTGGTTCAAGAGCTTTCCTTATAACTCGACTGTTTTGCAAACGACTTTTTCATTGTTGATTCCAACACCCTCTATTCCTTTGTATTTGCCTTCATTTGCCCAGTCCTGATGTGATCCGTCACTCTCGCTTCGCTACTCATCCATCTGTCAATAACGTTGTTAGAACTAGTTCAATTAAGTACAAATATTAGCAAGTGACGACTTTAGAATGTAATGTTTGGATGATTCTCATTGTGTATAGCAATCTTCAGGCCGGACCACACCTGTTTTCTCTCCTGTTTAGTTGTGTATTCCTCGTTTGACCTACTTCCACCCGTGCTGGGTTCAACCTAACGTCTGTTGCCCTTTGAGCTCATGATACCAGCATCAGTTGATAAATTGCGACAAAATTACATGGATGTGATCTGTCCATTATTGTTGGGGTGGTTGAGGTTGTGTTTGTCTTGAGAAGGAGTTGAGCATTAATTGGTGGGGGGTTGTTTGCGAGATGGGATGAAAGATTTTGATGGATGGTGGATATGGGATGGTTTCTTCACAGCTTCAAGGGCAGATGCAACCTCAACTGCATTACCAACAGATTCAGAAACAGCAGCTGCAGCTTTTCTGGCAGCAACAAATCCAGGAAATGGAACAAATCAATGGTATGAGTTCAATGCGCCATACATTATTTTTGTGTGTTAGTTGTTTGATTGTATGCCTATTTCTATATTTAAGGTGGAAGGTTAACTTTTCTGTGTATGTAGCATAAAATTGATCCGTTGAATGCACTGCCCGACCAGTTATTTATGCAATAACTTCATTATTATTGATGCATTTCTTATTCGATCTACATGCTATTCTGACCTCCATTTGGTGTTTTCTTTTAAGCCCGATCATCAAAATTTGTGTACAGTTTCTTGCGTTGATTACTACTAACCTCAGGACATACCCGCTTACCGTTTTGCATCGTTTTTCTAGAAAATCTATCGTATTCTTTTACTTCCGCCCGTGCCGGATGCATTATTAGCACCTGTCCAAATTATGTACATGTTGCGTCGTCCTCTCACTTTATGTATATCCGAAGGCCTTTTTCTTTCAAATATCTGTCCCAGTCAAAGGTCATCACTGACGTTGCCTTCTCCACCGTACACTTTAGCATCCTACAGCAGTACAGGCACTAACAAGAAACTTGATGTTGTGTTGGTTTCAAGGATGTTGGAAAGTTTATCAATATTTTTAAATTATACATGTGATCTTCGATTTCTTACTTCGTTTTTTCTTATTACAACAGAGTTCAAAAATCATCAATTGCCGCTGGCTCGAATTAAGAAAATTATGAAGTCTGATGAAGACGTCAAGGTGAATAATCAGTAACGTTGTCTCATGCACCTCAAAAGTAGCATAGTCTTTCATACTTTCTGCAAGAGTTGTATAATGTCTACAGGAATGTTTGCATAATGAGGACAATTGTAGAGATTTTTAAGATTGTGACTTGTTTGTGAGAAAGCACGGATATGGAGTTCAACAAGATCGCATTTGCAGTCAAAAAAATTAGGTCTAACAGTTTGTTCATCCTAATTAGCTTGTCAGGATGGTTAGATGAGATTTCGATGGTTTC
The DNA here is from genome assembly GCA_037833965.1 of Marchantia polymorpha subsp. ruderalis. Taxonomy (NCBI): domain Eukaryota; kingdom Viridiplantae; phylum Streptophyta; class Marchantiopsida; order Marchantiales; family Marchantiaceae; genus Marchantia; species Marchantia polymorpha. Next base: position 2,112,952 of record AP031351.1, read on the forward strand.
ATGGCTCTTAGCCTCTGGCTTCCCCTTCGTTTCTTTCTTGTATGGCTTGATGGGGTCTTCGCATACTTTTTTGTCACTTACTTGGCTCACTTGGCTCTTCTTAATAAATCGTTATAGGATCCCATTACTACGTCTCAAATGATTGATCCTAGTGTGATCTTTTTAACAGATGATTGCAGCAGAAGCACCTGTGCTTTTCGCAAAAGCTTGCGAGATGTTCATCCTAGAGCTTACCTTGCGTTCATGGATTCACACCGAAGAGAACAAACGACGAACCTTACAGAGAAATGACATAGCTGGTGCTATCACCAGAGGGGATATCTTTGACTTCCTCGTCGATATTGTTCCACGAGATGAACTGAAGGTGAAGAAAATTGGCGATCCTGAAAGGGACTTTAGAAAATTTTGTCTTTAATGGAGATCTTGGAACGTCTTTTTTATGTTGTTTAGTGTCGCTAACTTGTTCTCTCTTGAACTCGTAGGAAGAGGATGTTCCTTGGTCAGGAGTTGGTGTGGCAGGAGACCCATCAGTGTCTTACGGGGGACTTTACTATCCACCTACTTTACAGCAACCTCTCCATCATACAATGGCCTCTCCGGTGAGTTTCGAATTATATGTGAAGAAACTGTCTTTGTCATTATACGTAGTTTAGGGACGCTCCGGTGTGTGATGACGCCAGCAATTTCTGTGCTCGTATACATGTAGGTTATGTCCAGATGTATGCATACAAAAATTATCCATGAGGTTTTATCTGAATGGAATGCATGAACCTTGACATCCTCGTCCGCATATAGTAGAAAATTCTGTTGGATACACTTTATACGAATTACTGAGATTGTTGTAAATTGCTGGTCGTTTGAAGGATATGATGGTGGTTCAGCCGTCTATGCCTCCCAATCCGCAAATGATGTACCAACCACCGCAGGTACTGCCTAGTTTGTCTATGGAAAGCATAGTAAGTTTAGCAGTTTTACACAACTTGTTACTTGTTTTCTGTATCAAACGGCAATACACGGATATTGGCCTTATCAACACGTCAAGATTCACGTAAACATAGGCAGAATGCCTGTAGGGGGTTGAAGTCCTGTTAATGTTCGAAGTCATAAACAACGTTTACTTCTTTGGCAGGTGTTTTGCTAGACTATCGTTTTTCTTTTTCTTCAAACGTCGTTTTCATGGACTACGTATATGAGCTGATTTTCCGTTGTGGTATGCAGTAATTGGAGGTAGCTTACGAACCGATTTCCAGGTCCAAATGAATAATATTAGCTACGTTTTTTGGAATCTACATGCCCTGGTAGTCCAGGGCAAGAACATGGAGTGCATGCTTGGCGGCCCGGTCAGGGTATCTCTAGATACTTTAGATAGAGAAAAGGAATAGGTTTTTTTCTCTATCAAATCTTTACCATTATGAATACAAATCTTATCACCACAGGAACCAATTTTTGGGTGAAAGATTTTTTTTTGCTTAGTTGTTCAAAGATACCCAAGGAAATGAAACCTATAAAAGTTTCCTTCAGATAGAATTTGGCCAACTTCGAGCCTGCATAGCATGCAGGCATATATGCAAGAAAAAATGAGGTTTAGTGTTTTGAGGTTTAGTTGATTTCGAAGCAATGTAGAAAGGCAGGAAACGACAGTTTTTTCGTGTGCATCACCGCTGGCATGGTGGTGATGCAGTAGTCATTGCACGTCAGGAATTGTTTCTGTCAACGTTTCATCTACTTCTGAAGGTCATGAACCTCAACAGGAAAGCTTCCCCAAGCAAGGGATGTGAAGCGCAACAATTGTGTATATATCTTTTTAAAGACAGTTAGTTCGTAGACATCCAAGTGTAGCTGGGTCAAATCTTGGCATGGCATGTTTGCATCTACTTTTTTCTGTCGTTTCTGTTCTAGAAGTAACAAGTGTGAAGGTGAGATATGTGTTTCCAAACCTCAAGGTCCCTTCGTTGGTCCAAAGTTCTTGCTTACATATTTTGCATGCGTGTGTGAGTATTCTGCTGTTCTAAGTAGCGTACATGGGTCTGTTGGAATTCACTTGAAAGGCACAACTCTTATGTTCTCCTCAATATCTGGTGGCTCCGATGATTGGTACTATTCCAGTAAAGAAATGAGACAGTCGGGTGAATCTAAACAGGTTTCACAACAAAATGCAGAAGTGATTTGCTACTAGTTTGTTGTCTATTTGACATGTTCCTTCACTTTCACAATGGGCGAGATTATATTGTGTCGAGTATGTACATGGCTGAAAGCATCAATGGTGCAGCACTGGCTTGACATTCTATTTCGCTTAGTTTGCTTGTTACAGAAGTACGAGTCTCTCCTGTGTTCCTGTTCCAGTACTCTGGCTCAACTTAAACTCGGCAGAGTACGTAATGAATTGTGTCTGAGCTGAAATTGTAACACGCAGGGAGAGGTATTGGGTGATCAGTTGGAAGATGCCTCTCGGTACACCAGAAGCTACGCGAGTAAAGTTATTTTTCTGCTTGTTTCTGATTTGAAGATATGGGGTAATCCCCGGGAATGTTTCGAGTCCTGATGGATATTATAGTTTGGAAATAGTTTTCAACGAGCAATTGACGTGTCTCGGTTCACCTCACTAACTGCGTCATTGCCCCAAGCGCAAAGATAGTGGGGAAGTGCAGGAAGTGCGATATATGAAAGCTCTCAATAGTGCCTATTCTCAATGCAGCAGCAGGACACATTACACCTGATCAAGTACCATGTGTCACTGTCCAGAATGATGTGATGCTTCTTCTTTTGACTGGATATTATTTATTCATTTTAGACGTAAGCGATTAGTAATATGTGCATAAACATCACAACATGACTGCTGAATGCCACATAGTAAGGGCGATTATGTCGGCACTATTATTTCATGATAATGCACGTTGTGACATGGAGAAAATAACGTGAAATTTGATTCAAAAAGTTAAATTTGAGTTGTACGTGGAACACAGTTGCTTTAGTTAGATATTCAGACGCACGTTTATTATTAAATATTTCGGTGATTACGGTGAATCCTTGTTGAAACTAGCCGTCACCAGTCTCTTTACGTTGACTCGGCATATGCCACAAAACAATTCTCAATGTGAAACACAGTTACTTGTATAAGGTAGCAAGGCTCATTTTACATCCAAAATACAATACGCGTACATCATTACATAATAGCAAGTAACACAATACAAAATTTGATTTTTTCTGTAATAAATAGAATAGAATAGAATTAGATTAAAAGGTAGAATGAAAAATAATTATTTTTTTCCAAGGATTTTTTTTGGTCAAGTGTGCGAAAGATTTACTGGTCCAATATTGGAAAACAACATGATATTTTTTGGAAATTTAATGAGAATGGTCAGAGAAAAATTTGTCTCTTATTTTTAGAGCAAAGCAATGTACATGCAACGTACTTGGGATGATTGTTGTTAAACAGTATATTAGACAAGAGGAGTAGTCATAAGGAAGCTCTACAGATCTAAGCATTTCAGGTGGAGATATTTCAAATGTTTTGAAAGATATTTGAAGCTATGAACAAGGACTTAAGCTTTTGAGGGAGACTGTGTGAAAGGCGTACTATATCAAACTGGATAATTGTAAATGTTTCTTTTATACCTTATGGCTAATTTCAGACCACATGTGATCTACTATGGTAGAGATAGCACGAGTTAGTGTAATTCACGAATATCACTCATATTAAAAGATAACAATTCATATGCTTATTCAAAAGATAGATATACGAGGATTTGTCGAAACATCTTGAATCGAAGCTTTGTGATGCCATTTGGACTAGCGCATATTTCGTTTTCTGGTTCATAACATCACCGATACATTACCCGTTCCAAATTTATCATGAAATATCTGTATTGCTTAGAAAATGCCGACCTTTGGGTCTCCACTCGGTCGCTCTAGCGAATCTGTCCACATCCCAAATCAGAGTCGCCATTCGAAGCTTAGGGCTACAGGACACGAGAGAACAGGTGAGAGCGAGGCGAGGTGGGGATGGTGGGCGTGGTTGGCATGGACGTAGTGCAGCGAAACTTAAGCTGCTGCGTCGAAGTTAACCTCGGAATCGCGTTCCGCACCTACCACGACAAGACAAGATGGGCACCGTAGTCCTCCTACAGAGCACCAGAACGGAAGGAACGAGCGAACGACAAGTCAGGACAGAGTACGACGACGACGACGATGAGAACGGTTTCGACCCCGAGGGTCCCTGTTTCGAGCCTGTCCGTCCGTCCGTCCGTCCGTCCGCCGGTCCGTTGGTCTGTTCGGGCACTCGAACGGGGCGTGAGCGTGGCAGGGGCAGGGGCAGGGCGAGTTTGTCTCTCTGCAGTTTTAGAAGCCATGTCGTAAAGAGCGGAGCCCCCCGAAGGAGGAGGGGAGGGGAGGGGAGGGGGTGGTCAGCGAGCCAGCCCCCGGCGACCGAGGCCCCGCGTCTGAGGGAGGGGGGAGGGAGAGAAGAAGAGAAGGCGAGGGTCGTTCGTTCCGTTCGTCCTCTGGCAGGCCGTGGGGAATTTTGCATACTTGTCTGCCTCGGCTCGCCATTCTGCATCGTGTGTGTGTGGGACTGAGGAGGAGCCATGTACACACCGCAACCTAAATTTTGGTTCTAGAGCTCGTGGCGTGGATCTGGCTCTCTGGCTCTCGCTTTCACTGACTGACTTCCCGAGGAGTGGATGGTCCCCTCGCTCTGACATACCTGAGGTCCAGTGCTGTCGTCTCGTCGCGTCCACTGTCGTGAATTTGTGGGTGCTCGTTTACGTGCCGTCCGCACTCGGGACGCCTCTGGGATGCTGGTTTTGGCTTAGTGGAATCCACGCGCAGGTGCAGACGATCGGCGAATGGGTTGTTAATCGGGATCGCCCGCTCGCTGCTGATCGATCTGGGGTGTTTTTGGCGGGGAGAGTGTGTGAATTTCCCGAGTTGCCCATGTGGTCGGGTTCGAGGTGGATAAGAAGCAGGACGAGGGAGGGGGTCATGAGCAGCAATTGCACAATTTGAGAGCAGAGGATCGGTCGGACGGAGGGAGAGAGAGAGGGAGGGAGGGAGAAGAGGTGCTTGTGGGCAGCAGGCAGAGAGGTTGTAGATACCATGGCTAAGCTCAGGGCTTCTTCTCTTCCTCGTCAGTGGTCACAGCTCAGATCTGCGTACCAGGTCTTGGGCGGACAATCGAGTCATCCACAGATCGCTTCGCCCGATTTGCATTGCTTGGATGGGCAACGGAAGCGCTCCATCACGTACATGCCCAGGCCTGGGGATGGAACGCCGAGGGCTGTGACACTTTTGCCCGGCGATGGCATAGGACCCTTAGTTACCGGAGCAGTGGTCCAAGTCATGAAGGCCATGCACGCCCCTGTGTATTTCGAGACCTACGAAGTATCGGGTAAAATGGACAAGGTGCCGCAAGAGGTTATCGATTCTATCAGGAAAAACAAAGTTTGTCTGAAAGGAGGTCTCGCCACTCCCGTAGGAGGTGGAGTGAGTTCGCTCAACGTCCAGTTGAGGAAGGAATTAGATTTGTTTGCTTCTTTGGTGCACTGCTTCAATCTGCCCGGTCTCAAGACACGCCATGACAACGTCAACATTGTGGTAATTCGAGAGAACACGGAGGGAGAATATTCTGGATTGGAGCACGAGGTGGTCCCCGGCGTCGTTGAGAGCCTTAAGGTACGTCGGAAGCGTCACATAGCCCGCAAGTGCTGATAGAAGAGGGAGTACTAGAGTAGAAATTCTCAATTCTGACTTGAGCCCTTTGTAAGCAGAAACTGCTGGCAAGCTCGTCTGAGACGTATTAACTGTTGAGGAAGGAATTACACGAGTTAAAGGCTGGTTTGCTCGCATTTTGTATGCTCATCCAGACGTATTTTTAGGAGAAAAGTTTCAGCGTTAAGCTCTCTCTTTTCTTTCTACACCATCTCCAAGAAGGCTGTCACTTAGAAATGCAACAGATTCAGGTCCAGCGTTCGCCACTTCGAGAAGCGGTTTTTTTATGTTCTTACCCTGGCCTAGATCCGACAGATTTGCAGACTTGCTTGATCTTTGAGTCTTGTCTAGTATGAGAAAGAAAAGACGTGATTTCCAGGATTTTATGAAGTATGGGCGGAACTTAGAAAGTTGATTTATTGAAGTCTGTAAGATACCGTTGATCAAGTAGCTTCTCGTTGTTTCTGCTTGAATGTTGTTCTCATTAAGTAGTGTGATACACTATAAGCGTCTCTCTTCTCAACTAACTTAATGAGCACTAATAGGTGATCACAAAGTTTTGTTCGGAGCGCATTGCAAAGTACGCATTTGAGTATGCTTACCTGAATGGGAGAAAGACAGTTACGGCAGTCCACAAGGCCAACATCATGAAGCTTGCAGATGGACTATTTCTGGAATCATGCCGAGAAATTGCAAAGAATTATCCCAGTGTCAAGTATAATGAAGTTATCGTCGACAACTGCTGCATGCAACTGGTTTCCAAGCCTCAACAATTTGATGTCATGGTATGTAATGAAGAAATTCATACATCTTGTAGTGTTCGTTTGTGCATGTTGTGCCTATCCTCTTCCATTGCCTAATTTGTGTTTCGAGCAATTTCTTTTATATACATTGTTATTAGGAAGTAGATTTGAAAGGTTTGGGAATATGGTGCTGAATCTGTTGTGTGATACACCAAATTTTCGTTGTTCAGGTTACGCCGAACCTGTATGGAACTCTAGTGGCAAATACCGCAGCTGGTATTGCAGGCGGTACTGGAGTCATGCCTGGAGGTATGTTTATTCCAAAGAATTGTGGCTGTATGCGAGGGTCATGTCGATTGATATTCCTGTTTGGAAAGTTTCGAGTGATCATGCTTATGATAACAACGAGCACATAGCATGTTCAAAATTAAGATCGAGAGAGCGTACCTGTCGGAATATCATCTCAAACAGTTTCCTGCTTCGTATTTGGGAGAGATCGGAGAAGCAGGGGTTGATAATTCTATGGTCATTCCGATGTAGAGTGATTTTGAGAATGCACGATGTGTACCTTTGGGAGGTCCTGGAGGTAAGGGTAAGGGTTCAGTGAAATGAAAGATTTTGAGTGATGAGTATAAGAGCGGCCCTAGGCTTTTGGTAACATCTGAATCAGGCAATTTAACCTGTCTAGAGATCTCAAGTCCTGCATTTACAGGCTTCGAGCTGTGAGACTTCATTCGCTTTTACCGGTGGCAGCTTGTTTAGACAGCAGATTAGTTGTCTTTTATGGCATAATCGCATATTCAGCTTATCTGAATGGAATCTAGTCACTACAACACGGATGTTCTGTAGGACTGTACTTCTGACCTCTTTGTATTCATGCATCGGTCGTCTTTTACTCCTTGCGATGTAGTATATGTCGTCGGAACTTTTGAGACTTGACACCTAGATCCGCTTTCCGTCTGTCCCTTGCATGCTAAACCCCTTACAATCACTGTTTTATCTGTCGGATTGCAGTTTCAAGAGTAGAGAATTTCTTCTTACCAGAAATAGTCGTTTGATTGCAGTCCATATCACCCTCAAACTTCGGTCACACTCTGTAGGTCATCGTTATGTACTTTATGGTTACTACTACTGACTGGGTTTCTACACACCAAAGAGCTACCTTTTTACTTATTGGTAGAAAAATTGCTTCTCCGAGAGTTCCTCGTATTTTAATCGACGGTAGTATCGCACAGCAATTTACGTAAACCTCGAACCTGAGCTGGTCGAGAATAGAATTTGAGCTTACAACTCACTGATCATGACGCGTTCGGGAACTCGAGAGAGGTTCCTTTTATAGATGTTTGGATTCACTCGACCTATTAATTCTTGGTTCGGAAGGGAAAAGTGGGCTATCAGACTAACAGTGCGGGGAGGAAGCGAATTAAAAAATGTGATCCTAACCTTTACTATCTTACCTTAACCCTTAAGCCGTGGGTCTTCAAGCTCCATCTTCAGGGGTTTCATGTTTAGGCACAAAGTTGAAACCCAAGTACCGGATGGGTTCCATTCCTTTGAAACAACAGAAGAGTCGTAGGTGAACAACTTTGCTACTTGAATTGTGCGATATCGGAGACAAACTTTACGTCCAAATTTTGCGTTCATGCAGCTTCTATGATAGAAAGAGAGGGCCCGTATACCATGAACTCTTTTACCTTGATCGTACTTTAAACCTACTCGTGCTTTTTAAGCCTTGTTTCAAATGTCAACGCTGTTGCCTTCTTCACCGCATTATATTTCTGGGCTCGTCAAGAGGACAGTTCGACGCTCCTCTGCGGGAGAGACCCTTGTTTTCTCTTAAGTAGTCCTCCTTCTTCATCCCATCGTATTAATTCCATCTATCACTACTAGCTCTACTGAGACTGTCTTTAGTATATGACAGGCAATTGCTAATGAGTAGACCGTCAAAATCTTTGCAACGTGCTCTTCTTTTAACTACTTGTTTTGATGGAAATGTTCGGGGAGGCTTAGATTTCATGTTGGGCGGGTTATTTCGTGTAGTTTGGTTTTCGTTTCTATTTGGTAAATGCAGCTGGTCGATGGTCTTCATGAGTTTAGAATCACGTGTCATGAAACAAAATAAAATACAAAAATCCAAGAGTTTTACAGTATACATGTGGAAAGACATTTGTTAGTTACTTTGAGCGGCTGAATTCAGGCTTGAATGTTACTGCATGGCAGGAAATGTCGGAGCTGAGCACGCTATCTTCGAACAAGGAGCTTCAGCTGGAAACGTGGGAAACGAGAAGCTAGTGCTTCAGAAAACTGCAAATCCCACAGCAATTCTGCTGTCATCAGCCATGCTCTTGCGTCATCTCAAGTTCCCGGCATTCGCGGATAAGCTAGAGCAAGCAGTCATGGGCGTGATTGCCGAAGGAAAATACCGTACCAAGGATCTTGGAGGTCTAAGTACTACACAGGAAGTCGTGGATGCTGTACTTGAAAAGTTGGATGTTTAGCTTGTACTTTGGTTTAGTATCGACATTTTCTTTGTGTATGTACAGGTGTGCTGGTGCATACACCTCCCAAATTAGATCAACATCTCTCTTGCTATGTGGTTCTTGCACCCCTTAGCCCTGCCTGAGTAGCCGGATCCGGGGATATGATTTTATAGAAACATCAGCCTCGATGTTCAGCGTCCACAATGCACCTGATTTGACAAAGCCGTCTTGAAGCGTGCATCGTACTTTTCGCATGAGTGTACATTGGTGATAACAGTTGATGAAGCACTTTGTTAGCTCAAGATTACTTTTAGTTTGATATATTTCACCAGGACATCGCATCACTGGAAATAAGTGCTGGTGGGCGAAGCCGAGGCCTAGCTGCTGATCAAATGCTGTGGGTGCTTGCTTCCAGTAAAATGTGCAGTTTCTGACAATCTAGCTGCGAAGTGGGCTACCTTTGACCCCCTGGGGAATATTCAAGGAACCCAACTTGTCCGTGTTGTATTTCCGACTTTGTACCTATCGCTTCTGAATTTATCCAAGACATGGAACCAGTTTCCGCCCCGAGAGACTTAGCCTCGTTTACTGTGAGCGTCTGCTTTTTGATGCTCTCTTATTCCTTCCTACTTGCAACATCTGTACTACGTGTGGCAATTGTTGTTCTGATGTCGTACACTGCTCAGTGCACACGGGCCACGAAGTACATCAGAGTCCAGGGTTTCAGTCCTGTATATGTAAACCAAAGGAGCCGTCTTGTTTCGGATCTCGAACAGATCTTAGGTTTTTTCCTTCCTACATGACTTTCGAATATAATACGATTTCCCAATTTCGAGAAAACTATTCCCAGATTGAATTGAATCGGGAAAGGCTTTGAGGTGCTGGGGATTTATCGAGCTGATTACACAAATTCCTACTCGAAAATGAGATTTGTCTTTTCTAAATTACAGCATCAAAACCTACTTCGATCGACAGCCTCAGCATGAAACTCAGTCCAAGTGGAATGCGTTGAGAGCAGTTTTGTCAGTAACCATGAGCATGCAGCCACCAGGAAAGTGTCTTTGTCAAAGATGTCCCTTGTGTACGACTCTTCTTCCGATTTACCGTGGAGTAATGTGTGGATCCAGATTATAAGGGATGTGAAATTGGAATTGACCTCCGGACATCGCATTATAGATCTTTTCATATTTGTCAGCTAGACCTCCGACTAGTTTCTTATTCAGTTAACATATTCGGTCTGGACGGTTCATGTTTGATGTGTTTTTCTCATTGTCAGATAGATCAGATTTTTATATGGCTGGTTCTTGCTACGAACGCGAATATGCAGAAGTTTACTTGGTTGAAGATGACTTGGTAATTGTAGCTCACTATTTGGTTATAGTTGATACAGGCAACATCGTTTCCACTGGGTAATTTTGTAGCCTCTTTAGCGTACCATGAAACTACAAGAACCAGTAAGAAACGAGGTCTAGTTTCGAAGATGTGTAGTTGAGCATAAATTTTAGGAACCACATGGAAATTATATTCCTACGAAAATTTGTGTACATTTTTTGTTATACTATGATTCAATTGAACCTTTTCGTCTATATAAAATAAATTAAAATTTTTTATTTTGATTTTCATAGAGAAAATTAATCTGATAGATAATAACTAATCTAGTTGTAAATTTTGATATTTGATCTCTTAATAGGTTGTTTTATGGGCAATGTATAATTTTGATTGCTTTCTAAAATAATAAATGGGTAATGAATGAATAATTTTTCTCAAGTATAAATCGATAACGAGGATGCAATAGCGAGCACATGATTAAGATAATCGGGTTGCATGATAAGTTTGTTAAAGAATAACAAAATAATCATGTCATATCAACATAATCATGTAGGATATCTCCGGTTGTAGTAAACTATCTTCGATTAAATATTAATAGAAGACTTTTGATTTTGATATTTACATATTATTTTAAATGATAAAATATAAGAAAATAAAAGAAAAACTTAAATCGGAATACAATTTAAATTTTTTTCAGGGTATACTATAATTATGTATGGATATGAATTTTTCTTAGCAATTTTTATTTTTTTTTAATACATTGCTATCAAAGATGATGATTACTTTTCTTTGGAAATTCATCTAACGTTCAAGATATAATATTATTTGACGAATACATAACTTCTTACAAATCCGGCTGTTCTACCTTCCCCAGGGCTTCCTCGTCTGGAGAACTGAAACTCTTCTGGACTGGCTGTCTGGGATGAAGAGCTAGGAGAAAATCTCCCCACAAGGTGCTCGCACTCCTCATTGGCATCCCTTCTGAAAGAAGGTGATGGGTTAGGCTACCATCCCTGTGACATCGGTGACTGGGATGGAGCAAGACCAAGACATACGTCGCTCATTTTTTCTACAAACACGACGAAAATGGACAACCTACTGTAGTGCCATTCTAGGCGCACGGACGCATACGACTGGGAGCGGCAAATATCCGAGCTTTGTATCGACAGTTTCTTTGAACATGGCCTGAGACGATAACATCCAATGGGATCGCGGAAAGGGAGAAGAAAAATATCTTCACTTTGAACGCTAGAAATTTAAGCGTAATCAGATGGCTATCTGAATCAAACTGCACAACACGTCTTCGTTGTGTGAAACATTTTTCTCCTGCTGTGATTAGGCCTGATTTCAAGTAAAACTATTCATCCCATATCCTTGTCAGTGGGTACATAGCTTGCCTCTGAGAGCGTGGGATTTCAGGCTAGTCCACCTTCTTTCGCATCAAGAGTTCAACGAATTTGTCACAAAGAAGTTCAAAGTCACGAATGTTGATGTCTTCCAACCATCAAATTTTAGCTGTAAGCATACGCGAAAGTTCATCAATCGTTTCTCCGACTTCGAAGACATTACACTCTCAAATTGATATGAATTTCCAGTTTTAGCAATAATTCAATCTCGAATCCAGCTTGCAGTACCTGAGACTTTTTCGATCACGTAAAATTTAGCAGCTCTCCACATGATGTGATTGAGACCGATCAACTCTGGTTCTTCAGTGGCTAGAACTTGTCTTTTGTAACACGGAGCAGATCTGCTGACAATCAAAATTCTCTTCTCTCAGAGCTCCTCAACTAGGAACTCAACCCTGCTCAGGTGGTTTGAGAACTCCAAATGCCAGTCACCTGGTGCAATAAGCTTTAATTATTGCTCTGATGTGGGCAGATCAATGTGCGCTATTACTCTTCCTTTTTCAGAACTTCATCTCTCTTCACAATTATTCTCCTCAATGTGTTCACGTAGGTGTAAGAAGCAAAAACAACAAATAGCCTTCTATACCTGCAAAAGTTGAAGCGTTATCCAGTCAGCTTCAGGCCAAGCCTCTTGAAGTTCTCAGCACTATAGCAGAAGGAATAGTTATCCTACATATCTGCGCAAACCCGACTTCACTGATAATTTAGCAGACTGTTGAACTCTAACAAACTGTTCTGCTTATATTTTTTTGAAAGAGAGGATAATACCATAGCCACTGACTCTTATGCTGTTTCATCGCACCCACACTTGTTAGGGGGTTCGGGGTTACGAAGCAATGACACTGCCCTCTCTTGCGATTCCACAACCATCTGAGAGTTGAAATAAAAATTTCCAGCACACCAGAATATTTACGGGCGATATTCACGCTCTCCTGTCACAGGACATAAACAGTCATATCTTATCATGTCAGTCGCAACAAGCTAAGAAAAGTAACGACTGAGAACAAGCAAAAAAAACACTCAAGAATTATGCCTATCCCGAGGCAGCGGGGAAAGGACTAACTCAGACTGAGAAGGGGTCTGTCTTACAGAAGGATGAACAGTTAAGAAATCAGACGAAGAAAAACGAAATTGGTATCTCTGACCGTCGTTCGTCAAAATTTCAACTCAAATTTGGCGGAATTGATAAGTTACGTACGAGCTCCCAGCCTTCTATGTCTCCAGTTGAGATGAAGTCTTTTGAGATCTCGACGAGATAGGCACTGCAGAAGAAAACAGACGCAGTCGATTCAAACAAAGAGATTAGAACCATCATGCATAAGCATTCACGAAGAACCCTACATTAAACTTGACTTTATTTCCGCCTCAGTGATGACCCCAAGATGATCTGCCAGTACGTAACTTCTATTCTCTTCGAATTCTTTAGAATTGGTCATGAGATCGTTTGGTTAAAGCACGGGTGGTGTCTCACCGTAGAGCATGCGACAAAGCAGAATGATTTGGATGGCCAGAGACTCCATACTTGTCGAAAGTTATGACCTGAAATTTACAAAAGTAACATCACATGATATAAACCTAAATGGAAAAAAATTAGCAACGTCTTACATACAATGTACATGCCCCTTTCTTTTCTCGTACATGGCGCTACTAATGACTGTCAGTTACTCTAAGACAATATTGAGAAGTAAAACTGCCCCATCCACTACCTAACTGCACGTTTATGTGACTGACTCTTGTCGATAGTTTTGCCCGACCTACCCCAGGATATCTCCAATCATAAATATCTTACACAGTCTATAGATTGTGATTGCACAGCTTCCGCAATGATCTGGACAAGTAGCTGCTGGCTCCACTGCTGGGCGTGCCCATCCTGAGACACAGCGTTTGACAGTCATGTGCTATAAAAGACGTAGCAATCACATGATTATACAAGAAAACTTACTCAGAAACGAATTAACAAATGTACAGGATAATAGGGAAAGAGGTTGATACTTACTTGCAAAGATGGGTGATCAAGAACTTTCACATTCTCCGCTGGGACCTGCTCAGCCCTTTTCAGCAATAACACAACAAAAACTTCGCAATGATAAGCAAACACTAAAGATTAATTGCTGTTTATAGCTACATCTCATACATTTTGAGTTTGGACAGGATATCTCAATGACGCAGAAGCAGCCTCTGCTACTTGATGCTGTATTCACCTTTAAAACAGAGCATGATGACACCATTTCCAACGTTCGACAAGCTCCAAGGCCATCCGCATTTCCTGAGTGATAAATCTTCAAAGTTAATGGACAGTACCGAGTCTCGAAACGCCAATGAGGCGATGATAAAGCTGGAGAAAGACTGTAATAGAGAAGGAGAAGGCGATTTTCAACTGACCGTTAGAGATGCATAGCACGTGAAATTCACATCCACTGAGCATGGTCAAGGATAGCAACGTTGGACCAAAAAACCTACACAGAAGAATACTCGTTAGATCTTCACTACCACGGTGAGTATGATACAAAAGCTAATGAGTCAAGACAGAGCATACCATACCAGAATACTAAACTGCGCTGTTAACACAGTCACTTTAACGTTAAGAATGTCCGAAGAAATGTCTGTACATCCGCAGACTCTGGCACATTTGAGCTAATGCAAAGACTTTGAGCTTGGCCTGTTTCCAATTCCAGGTGCAGTAAAATTCAAACCTACTGGCCAACAGCAAATTCTCCTAACCCTTTGAGATAAGGCAGTGCCACAGAACTTGAGCTGCAGTACGCGCATGAATATACGTACATGCATTCGTCATCAGGATGCGCCACCAGAAGTAAGAATTTTTTCACCTTTTGCTTATCAAAATCTACAACCAGCTCATTGATTCCAACTAAATGTCAGTCCTACATTATGAGAAACAATTCAAGCATGAAAGTGATGGGAAAATGAAAGTCACGATAGAGGAGTTCATTTTCAGGGCACTCCTTTTTTCTAACATGAACAAAGCAAAAAAAACGAAGTGCTTCGAGTACCTGAGGTGTTGAAAGGGAGAGGTTTTAGAAGGTAATGAGGAAAGAGAACCAGAAACATCATGCCCATCGCCCACGAAACCGCCAAAATCGGTAGCAACCACTCCATTACCATTCTTCCTGGAACCAATAACCATATATAAATTGGTCTGCAGAAAAGACGGTAAATCGGTAAAGCGGGAGGATGTTTATTGATTACACCAGGAGGCACTACGGACAGTGTGGCTTCTGACTTGAACAAAATAAAATTTGAAGCTTGAAAGCCGTTGGATGTCACGATTTTGCTGGACCAAAGCTTGCTTCGGAGTAAGAATATAACAACGATTCATGGCTTTCTCGAGCTCAATACATCCAGTCCAACATCTGTCACGATCAAATCACAATCACTTTCTGAAAATTCTTGCTCGGATCTGTCATTTTCAATCGAACTGGTGAGGATTTTCCACGCGCACATTGATCATGCACTTCACCGAAGCCTATCCTAGTTTCGACAGTTTCTTGCGCCAATTATGAATAAGATCCAGAAGCTCAGTAAAACCCCGTTCTTGCCTTTTCTATATCCGAAAGAGTGGACAGATCTCATGTTTAAGCTGTACACTCAACTGAAATTGATACACGTAAACAAGAACTGTTCAGATCATGGAGACAGAACCTGTCAGCGATGACTCGCTCGTCAAGCAACAGATCACAACACCTCGCACATAAGTCAGCGGTAGAATTCGCAGGATAACCATCAAAGGACTTCAAAAGTCCAAGAAACATCAATCCCCGAGTCCCCGCGAAAAAAAACTGGAGTTTCAGAACTCACCAACGAAACAAATGGACAAATCTCGTGCAGAAATCACCGAAGCTACAATTCTTCGGGTTTTCGGCACGAAGCGCGCGCTTGATGCTCTGGTGCTCTGATCTGGTGCTCATCCACCCTGTGACTTGAGCAGCATCTTGAAGATCCTGCGGCCTCCTTTCAGAACGAGCGTTATTCTGAAGCGATCGACGCCAGACTTTGCATATTCGCGGCCCAAGATTCTCTACCTCCTCGTCCCGGATCTTTTGTAACGGGTCCAAGAGATTGACAAATCGACAAGTGTTGCCCTGCCCTCGACACTGTCAACTTCGGTATCTTCCTTCTTCATTGATGCTTAGCAATTGATTCCTCGTGCTTTAAATTTGTTGGCAGTCTCAAAAGAGAAGAGCCTTCAAGGTTTGCAAGCTTCTTTTCTCCAGTATTCTCGATAATTGCCGAGCATAATAAGCAAAGGCAAATTGTGGATTGAGTAGGTGACCGACCGCTCAGTAGAGTCCCAAGGGTTCTATTTCCTATTGAATAAAATTAGTAGACATATGTCGTAAGTTGTAGATTGGCTCGGTGCATTGACTACTATTGCATTTATAATTAACCCACATATCACAAATCAATTCATTGACGTAATTAATGAATTAATGCACAAGGGCACTAAGGATTTGTATCCACAAAATGGTAGGCAGTCTTGAGTCTCCGCTTAGGTGGTTGAAGGAACCATTGGCCGTGTGAAGAGATAAGTGGTCTTCATGAGGTAATCTACCCGCATCCAAGAACACTTATGTACCTATGAGACATTGCAGTTCCATGTCCAATCTCCTTGGCACGATTTTAAACAAACCTTTGAGCCAAATTTACTCTAAGTTTTGTATTTGAACAGCAACGTCAAGTATACGTAAATTTATTTCGTTGAGGCCGAAGATGTAGGACCCTAGTTTTACACAACATTTTTTATTTTTATTTTTGGCGATAAGAATGAAAATGGAAGCGACTTCTACACATTTAAAAAAAAATACTGGCTAAAGCCCCAGGCGGGATAGGAAATCAGAAAAAATTCAATTTAAAATAACTAAAATAAACAGAGTCCAATGGATGAAAGTTGAAGTGTTAGATGCAAGATTGGTTGAAGCCGCTTGTGTGTCCCGCACACGGTATTCTTTGGTAAAAGGCGAAAGAATAGTTCGCTCTGGGCTGAACACGCAGTCATGCAAGAGTGGGTGTGGGTGTTGTGCCGTTATGTTTCAATTGCAACAATTATAAAACAATTGTTGGAGTCCAATTTTCGGGAGTGGTGGGTGTTCACGAGTGAGACCAAGGGCTTAAAAGAGTCTTGATGTGAAAAGATGTAAAAGCTGCCTTGTTAACAAAGCCGTCCATTTTTTAAGGTGGATGATCGGCTATATAAACACACCATTTTGAAAGATTCTAGCTGTAAGATAAAAATGCAATATATCTCTCAAATCTATCTTTCTTTCCTCACCTTTACATCAAGAGTCCACTAATTATGTCCTTCTGGCATCAAGTATATCATTTAAATCCCATTTTCAAGTTTGGAATATAATTTAATAATTAGTTTTGGAAATCGTTTCTGTAATATATCACGAGATATTATAGAGATCATATTGTACATATTGCGAAAATTAGTTTAGAAAGATTCTATATGATAGATCATTGTACCATAAAAGTCTCTTACTTCAATTTCATAAGCTTTTTTCTTCAATTGTTGCAGGAAACAATCGACCAGCCAGGAAACTACATACTTAATTTTATTCTTGAATCTAACAAAGTGCAACTATGTATGGTTTTCGTCAATACGAACTTTCATGTGTTTCAAAAAATTTAGATAATTTTAGATTATACGTTCATGATGTATGGATGAGTCAAAAGAATACAAAGAGTTTATATAAACTTACCTTCGTCTAGTCTATATTTGATTTTTTCATATCACTGTCTTATTTCATCTTGAATCTCGAATTTAGAGAGGATATATATAACTTTTTTGAGCCATGTTATTTATTTTCATGTTAGTATATCAATATATAACATTGTGCTTAGATGAGATATTCATAAATAAATGTTTGAATAGTATAATGATAGTGAGGCCCTTTGTAGACCCCGTCTATCACCTGAAAAACTCTGCTATGGGAGATTAGGTTTTGTTTTAATAGTGAAAAAAAACTTTTCTCTTCCTGTCTCCACACTTTATAAAGTGATGTTTCTCTCGAAGTTAGAAAACATGGTTTGTAAAGCTTCTCTTTGTAAGGACATGGGAAGCAATCACATGATAAAAATTCCACATCACAAAGTTTTCTCGAAACGCCTTCTTTTCGTACAAGTACACTTATAAATTCACGTATAAAATATTCTAAAAATTCTAAAATATCAAAATGATGAGAAAAAGATTTTATTGAAATTGCAAGTTTTAAGTAAATGTAGCTATGAAAATTATTTTTGTGAATCTCGTCAAATATTTTTCATACATTTTATCCCTAACAAAGGAGAAAATTACTTGATGGAATCCAATCGTAACACAAATAGCTTGATAGACCTCATGACGAATCGTTTTACTCAATCAGATACGTCTTCAAGTTCTAAAAAAAGTTCTTGTAACTACATGCTACAGTATACGCTTGGAAGTTCCAACTTGTTGAATCTATTTTACTATTTCTGCAACCAACTGTGCTTATGACCTTGAGATACACTAGCATCGGAATGGAGTTCAATTCGATGTGCTTGATATCTATTCTTATTTGCAAACTGCAAGAAGATGTTTGCTTCAAGAATGAATTCTCTCAAAGTCCAACTTCTCGCTGAATAAAGAAATTGTGTTGTGCGAATTGCTAGGATTTCCCACAGAGATTGCCACTAATATGCATGAAAGTTCTCAACATACAACAAACTCATCAAGGAGTACCTGAATTAAGTGCATAGAGCAACTCTCAACTTCAAGTAACAATGATTGGGACTAATTTTCCCAAACAAGAGAAGACATAATTCTAACCTCTGTGCTCTTGAATGCTCTCTCGTTTGCTCAACAAGCACTATAATTCAAGGAGGTGTGGGCAGTTGTGTTCACGCTCGTTATCTCAAGATTATTACATACTCTTTTAAAAACTTTGTGACAGTGTGTTGTTAGTGAGGTCCCATCGAGTAAAATGATACATGAATTTATTAATGATGATCCGGATCATCCAAGAACCCAATGTCTCGCAAAAAGCCAAGATCTTTGTGAATAATCATCTGATTGACTCCAAAACAGCGCCAATAGTTCTAATCTAATCCATAGGTTCATTCACATATTAATTTTTCAATAAAAAAAAATCAGCGTTGATGTCTGATCAAGATGAATGCTACTCTTTAGCTCAATGAGAACATCTTCATGAGATTGCATGCTCATCGCGAAACCGACAATTAGAATTTTTTCAAAGTGATAGGAAGTTCATTGAGTACTAATTTCCTCCTATTTGGTAATCGATACCAACATAAATAATTGATTTGATTTTTTTGCAAGAATTTTGCGATAATTTGGATCCTCGCCAATAGGTTCACATGATGAATCTCGTCAAGTTATTTGTGTTACAATAAGATGTCATTAAGTAATTTTATCCTAACAAAGCTTATGCATTACTTTCGTAGAAGTTGACATGTGTGCTTTGCAATTTTCAAATAATGTTCATTATTGATGTGAGTGCTATTTTCATCATCACAGACTTTCCCCATTGCAATCATATTGTAAAGGGTGAGCACGCAATGATACATGGAAGAGGGAGGTGGTAACTAATTCTAAACTATTTTGTAGAATAACAATCTTGATCATGGAAACAAACCTATTCAAATCTTGGATGAAACATGTTGTGTAACTTTGTTGAATATATGTGTTTCAAAATCTGATACATTACATGTTTATAATGAAATGAATTTGTAAAAAAAAATTACTCTACAAAGAGTCAACTTTTTATAACATGGACATATTTTTTATTTCACATTAAAAAATCTCAACAAGGGATACTTTCTTATTATAACAATAGGTGAAGCGTACACTTCATTTTTCACTTATGATAACATGGTAAGCACTAACTAGCCTACAATTGATCAACTCTAGTATGCAAAGACAAAAGAATACTACAAAAATTTTTATATAGCAAGTGAAAGAGTACTTCAAGTCCTAGAATAAGATTGAATCTGCCAATAAAACATCTAGGGTGTAGGATATACATTGATATTGCAATCTAACCACACTCTCTATCATTCAATGCATCAAATATTTTTCAAATAGTGTGCAGAGTTATAAAACAAATAATTTGAAATAGAGATTCAATCACAGATAATTGTTAACTACAGCTCTTAAGCAGTTTTGCTTAGTCAAATCCAAATTATCAACTAAATCTTCATCGTGTGTATTTCAAAATAAGAGTTATTAGATCCAAGTTTTTATAATGAAAGTATGAAAGAAATACATATTTAGAGAAAATTACGTATAAGTGTGAGATAAAATGGAAAAAGTTTAAATTGAAGTGATTATGAAAGTACATAATAAGCTTATAAACCGTAAGAGATAGGCCAGCGGGGGACACTTATCTAATAAACTTGCAAACATCTTTAGGTATTAACTATCTCTTTTCAGTACTCATCTACATATGATGCACTTGGAAGTCTATGTACTTGTGTTAAAGTCATGGTTCCGGTATTAGTAGAGAAGAAAATTAAAAATCACAAGACACAATTTATCAAGTAATTGATTTCATACTCCTTTTATTGTGTGAAATCAAATCAAAATTTTTCCCCAAATTTCTAATGAATCATAAGTGGATGAAATGCAAATTACTTGGTTGCAATCTAAGATACATGTTGTTAAGATTGCAATATGATTTACATATCATATTTAGTCTATAACTCAACCACACACATTATTTGCTAAAAATATTATTAACAACATGACAGAACTATCAGATATCTTTCCACTCTATCCAATTCCACACGATCAATTTCTCAATAAGTTAAAAAACATTTTACAAATCACTTTTGACTCACTTTACACTAATAATAGTTTGAATTCAATGCATTTATTTGAAGATATATTTATTTTTCTAGAGAGTTATATAAGTATATAATTTTTTTTTAGAACTATTTTATAGCTATCTAAAACATACAAATATGTCTTCAAACTCTTTTTGGTATGGGAGCTTAGATTGATGGATACATATTATTTATGAAAAATATTTCTTAATCTATTGTGAAATCTAATATAATGGAACCTAAATCATATGTACAAGTGATTGGACATGATGTTCACTTTAACTCAAGATGATTACTTGATGTGATAACATCAAAAAACAACACATT
Organism: Marchantia polymorpha subsp. ruderalis; assembly: GCA_037833965.1. NCBI lineage: Eukaryota > Viridiplantae > Streptophyta > Marchantiopsida > Marchantiales > Marchantiaceae > Marchantia > Marchantia polymorpha. The sequence goes on from AP031351.1 coordinate 2,133,766, forward strand.
TAATGAGATCCAATAGGTTTCATTTAACTGATAGATACTCTTGACAAGAATCCACCATCAATGATATTCTAATAGCATATGGATTTAAATATGCTTCATGCTTCAAGATGGATTATTCTATGATTTTAGGTGGAAAGCTTGCGGCGTTCATTCAGATGCAATCACAGCATGATTTTTACGATGAGTACTTCAACCTCTTGGCCAGATGATTATGGACATCTATCTTTGAAATTATGCGCAGTGGCAATTAAAAACATTTATTCTTGTTAGCTCTGTAGCGTTTACGCTTTTCTTTTGTAAAGCGTCACAATTGTCATTCTTCTAGACTTATCGTTACAAAAAATTATTGTTGTAGATACATTCGTGGGACCATGTTTTCTTCTCCGATCTACTCCCTTCGCTTGCCAAATTGTTGATAAAGCCGCTTGACTCATCATCATCGGCTCTTTTCTATCTCCTCAATTCTACGCTTCAAATGTTATTGTCATCATAACAAAACAATCTCTGATATTGGATTCACAAAGAATGTCTAAAATTTGCTGTATTGTGAAATAAAATCAATAGTTATGCGAGTAAGTGACCGTTGCTATTTCAAACGTGAACATAAGCCTACGACATGGCTGCAAAAAGTATGAATATGTCAGTTATTTAATGAGTCAGTGATGTATATTATACATCACTGACTCATTAGTCATTATCGTTGTCTCAAAAAAGAATGAAGTTAGTATTCTACTCGGATGATACATTGGCGTATAGATTACTTATTAAGTCCAACTATTCAACCAACTTGAGTTTGTTAAAGAAGATAAGAGGCTTGATTTTCAAACTCTTCACTTTTTTTCAGCGGCTCCTTGTTCAATGCATTCTGTACCAGTCACTCCGCCGCCATGTACATCGTCATGATGATCAACTCATCATAATATGGCTTTGACATCATTGTCGAATTTAATCCTTGCATAGAGTTGTGATGTGATGCTCAAATGCTTGGCATTTGGGACTCAATATCATCTTTAGGATCAAAGAATTATGCGTCATTTCAATTTTCATCTCAACCTTGTTAAAGTCTGCGCAATTGCGATGAGCGCAATGCACTCTCATTTTCAACTTGTGTTGCAATTTAATGCTAATTGATTATCATGGTCCGGTATACACCTTGATCAGAATGGAAGTATGATGAAAATATTTGCACCAATATTGATCATAAACATAGCGGGATTGATAATCTTTATATGGTGTCATGTTGGTCACGAATTGCTTTTCAGTGACATAGATTTCCATGAATTTCACCTTCTTTCTTTTGAACAATTGCTCATTCTCTTTTGAAGATTCATGACGGTGAGTCAAAAGTTTGATTGCCACATGATATTGATCGATAAAAGATCCTTTGCCAAACTCGAACACTTGATCATCATGTACATGCACAAAATTCATTAAAACTTATAATAGAAAGACTCGTAAAAAATGCATGAGAATAGTGTGATACCATGAATAATAAAAATGAGCTTGCATTTGATCAAACTCGACATTAGTGAATACAATAGGGATATGAAGGAAGATAAATAAAAAAGTTGCATAGATTGTAATCATCGTTGATGAATCATTCTCGATAATGCGTCACGTCGCATCAGAAGATTGTCTAGAAATTCATAGTCAACATCAATATGTCGCTCATCGTGCTCTTTTTCAATCAAATGTGGCATAAAAGTGATGAAACATTTAATTATCTTGATATGAACAAACATATAATTCACACTAGATCAATGTAAAACCATCTTTTTGCAAATTAAAGAAAATATCTTAGTGACTAGATCTTGGTTCTTGATGCATTTTTAAACAATCAGCAAAATCTTGAGTAATGATTTGAAGTTTGAAAATTTGATCTGATCTTTGCAAAAGTTGTTCAATGGATGAGATCCACATCCATATGCATAATCAACGTCATGATTGTCCATCAATTGATTACGAAGAGCTTGCATTACAACTATAAAAAAGAAAAATATATGCGATATATTTTACAACAAATGCAATTATACGATCAAACATTAATATGAGCTTCATACAAATCTCAATGACGGACACTTCTTGAATTCCGCTCTTTGATATTCCAAAAATCATGAACGAAAATCATGGACTTTGATGTTAAACATGCTTCAAGACAATACATATGAGTCACAATCCTTACCAATTACGATTTCCGTAGCGGATTGTAGTTCTTTGCACATATGTATCTATTGCTCTGAAAAATAATATCAAAGCAATTGATTGCTTAGCACATCATATGATGAAATAGTATAGGTGAAAAACAGTTCTGTAAAATATTTTGTTATACCAAATGATCAAACATATGGAAATTTGTAGTCGTTTCATGCATGACGGAATCAAACAAACGTTGATTTTTCATTTGAATTGAATCCAAGTAAATTTCTTGCGTTCATTCAATCAACAATAGATTTGATCTTTCTCAAAGTGAATCTCGACTATGCCATATTTTGAGCAATAAGTATTTCAATCATTCGCTTAGATTGAGATTAAAAATTAATCGATGATGAAACTATAGAATTGTTGATGTTTGTAGATATCATCTGAAATAAAGCGAATGTAGCAAGTTGTACCTTAGTACTAGCATTAACGGAGCACGTTTTGTGATCACAATTAACAACATGAATTTTCATATTGAACAAAGTTATAAAAATGGAGAATTTGCAATGCTTGCATTCCGCCCTAGCAACCTTAAACTTGGGATTAGTCAAAAGCTTGCCGTAGTGATATTAGTTAGATACCTTTTTGCAAAATGTTGAATCAGCCATCACTTGACCACAAGGATGCATTTGACAAATGACTCAAATGAGATGCATTTTTTTGTAGTGCTATGTAGATGCATGAGATTATAAAAAATAATTATTTTTGAATGTATTTGATTTTGCAATTCTGCAATTTGATTTTGCACTTAGCTAGTAGAGGCATAAGATAATTAGAAAATGATAAAAAAATCAAAAAATGTATTTAAGACATTTTAAACATTTGAAAACGAGCAAAGTTCCACAATTCGATTTCAAATGCATCATAGCAACGCGTCGACAAAATACTCTCTCCCGTGATAGTACGAAAGTGACTAATCATTCCCTCACACTAAAGCGCACATTATTGTGTTATAAAAGCTATAATTGGAATCTGGCTGATGTTGGGTTGCATGACAGTTGAAGAGTTTCCATGGAGTAAAATGAAACCTCTTGTATCACATCTAGTGTGTTGCATTTTCAAGAGCTCCCATCAAATATTTTACTCCTTAACTCTTATTCCTGAGATACATTTCATTATGTCCACTTCCAAGCGACATAGAATGAACAGATCGGTTAGACACAGACTGGTAGTAGTCCTGAGCACAAGGCCGATCTGTATAAAATCAATAATCTAAACTTGAGAAACATCTGGTTGAAAGAACTCCATCCCAAGTACAACCGGGCATATAAAATGCTCGCCCGGAGTCGAGGCCAGATCATCTTAAAATGCAACAGTCTTCCAGAGTGGACATTACATCTGAAGACAGAAGTCTCATCTGATTTCTTTATAAGGTGTATCACCTCACCAGTAGAAGAGTGGTATGCGTCCAATAGAACGGCACAACACAGTGCAGTGTGCATGAGTCTGATCTGGCGTGAGAATGGAATGCTGATGTGGATACTATGGCTGGAATCGGAGGCAAAGAGGCAAGTGCCAGCTCAAGCTTGCTGATCATCGCATCCCCATTTGGGCAGTTGTGGAAGGGAGCTTTCCTTGGTCACATGGTCATGTTCGCCCCACGATTCCTCGTACGATCCATCAAGTAGGGAATGAGGCCCTGGGAGAATGCTACGACATGGAAACTGTTACGGCTCTACATTTCGCAGTGAAAACGATGCACACACTTATCAGAAAAATATCCATGCAGACAATCAAGCACTTCAAAACATTCTCGGTGAAATACTTGAGACATTCGTTCAAAGTCAAGTCCGAAACCTATCAATCTAATTCTCCATATCAAACATGAGCATAACTGAAAGAATGTCATGGGCAGTAGCCCTATCGCGAAAAATAATAGTCTATAATGAGCAGGACCAGTTATATGCAGTTTGATGACGAGGAAGATAATTTTTAGCTGTATGAAACATGCGGTTAGACTATAATTGATTGTAATGTAGAATGTCACGAGATATTAGCGGCACCTTGCAGAAGAAGTAATAACTTTCCCCGTTAAAAAAGGGACAACCTTGAATCTACACCGTTGTGTGTGTGCGTGCGCTGTTCCCAAGAGATGACACATACCAACACTAGCTTAATATGGATTGAAACTTGTGGGTTGAGAATGGAGATCACTTTCTCCTGTGGGAATGTGTGCTGTGAATTGCATTTCAAGGTGAGCAAAGAATATCTTCATTTGAATCCAAGCATAGGCTTAGAGTGTGATTCAGGTTTCATGACTAGGACCAATCGATAACGTAAGTCGCATGATCTAACCAAGCTGGAAAAAGATGGATCGTGGTGGAGGTAGGAAGTTTCATTGTGTATGAGGAAGGCATTATCTACATACTTGAAGTGAGGAACAAATGCTAGCGAGGAACAAGTTTTCTAAGAAAAGACTCACTTTCATGTAAATCTTGGGAGTAAAAGCTTATTACGGATTTTATTGATCTGGTTTATCCTCAAAGTCTACGAGGTCGGCGTATGGATAGTGCGATTGGGTTGCACTCTATTCTTCTCGTGACGATTATACTAAACTACTCACCTTTTAGCACCGGCTGAACTCATCCATCCCGAGAGATAAGCGATTCTCCGAGAGATATGTGATTTGTGTGGATACATACACCTGGATGTTTAATCGGTCAAAGTCCAGGCAAACAATCAGCCTGAAAGAGTGATGGACTCTCATCAAGTTGATACCGCTCTGTGGTTTGAGTAAACGAACTTCTTACCGTAAACTCAGTTTAGTTTGTCTTCATTTTAATTGCAAGCTACTGAATTGCACATTATCCAGCTCTTTGCCTGATTCACTTAAGCTTCTCCGACTAGTTAACTGTGGTCCTGTATTTAGCAGCAAAGAATCGGAATTTGCTCAGAATATAAAGGTAAAGTGTGAGTGAATATCCAGGATGGATATTTTCCTGTGAACCCATATGCTACAGAGTGTACATTAGATACTCGTAGCCTCGTATAAAGATCCTCAAGTGTCAACTACTATGGCATCTTCTTTATCAGACATGATCCCCACAGTGGCTGCACCGTTGGTTCTTTGTCCCGAAGGCTGGAGGAGCATCTTGAGCCTCGGATAATCTTCGTGTATATTTTGCAGCATATGCGTTCACTGTAAAATACTCACTTTATGTAATCACTCATGTTGATCAATTGCCGATTACGATAAATACTTTGGGTGACTTCTTCCCCCCAAGTCCTATCATAGTACATAGAGCTGAGGGGAGAAAAGGGTTAAAGTCTTCGTAGGAATGTCGGAAACATGAGCACAAATCAATTTATATACGCACTCAGAAGTGTATATTCACCATACGACGGACGCGTGTTTATGAAGATATGTTCGTTAAGGCGTTTTAGATGTCTCAAGTCTAAAGAACTGGAGTCTGAAACTCAGAAGACGTGGAGGCTGACGATGGCATCGAAGGTAAACTTTCATGAAATTCTTTCAGAGATCTTGTCGAAGTACCGTCATTGAAGTAGGAACAGTGAGTCGTTAAAGCGGAGGTGGAAATTTTCGGAACTTCTTCATCTGAACCAAAAGTTTCGTGAACACATTTCCAGAAAAGAAACTCAAAATTCATATTTCGAGCGTCCGTATCCTGATCTCTCGAGGTAATGATGACGCCAGAAACTGTACCGAGTCCCAAGACGTATCGGCCGATTCCCTCCCCGGGGAATACTTTTACTTTTCGCGCGAGATCATCGATGCACCTTTTCGGTTGTGTAGAGCGGGCTGCGGTCGGCCATGTAAGGATGACAAGGCTGTAGGCCCGATCACGGATTACTGGTATCGGTTCTGCGGGATGGGGACATTGAGCTCAAATCTGTGAGAATCGTGTCTTTCTCTATCCCACCGGGGAACAGCTCACTCGACGCGCGCGGTGATTTGTCCCGAAGGTTCACGGCTGGGAGGGAGTCCAGGTCCATTTATTCGGACATCCTTGCCGGTGGATCTCACCGACCAGTGGGAGTCCACCGCCAGCTAATACTCGCCGGCGGCGTTCCGATCTGACGGCGTGGTCGCCGCGGTCGTGGAAAGTCAGTACCACGTCGAGAATGACGCCGGCGACCCGAGATGAAAGCACCGCTTTCGCGGGCTGGTGCCCATCACAGGACCCAGATTCTAACTCAACTCGTCCCGTCCCGTTCCGTTCCCGCGGCATCCCACGTTCTTCATGCTGTGCTCGAGACCGGGTTCCTTTTGCGGAACTCGTCGACGTCGTCCCCCATTCGTTAGGCCCTACCAGCCAATACGCTTTCTTCCTTCCGTGAGAGGGATCTGTACACAACGATCTTTCTAACTAAAACCAAAACTAAAATTAGACAATATCTAGTAATCAAATATAATATTAAATCAATCAAAGTAAGCCTATAATTTATGTTTTTTTTTCATATCTCCATCGTGCGAGGATAAGACGAGGCAGGCAAGGTAGTCCGAGTTTTGACCGGCATTGCAGTCGGTAAGCCGGAACAAGAACGCTGCAGAAGAAATTCCGCGAGCGAACGAAGGAAAGGAGACCGCATGGAATAAAAGGCAAGGACAAGAAAATACCAAAGTCGGCCTCATGTTGAAGAACTAATCCAGCAAGGACAAAACAGGGCCCTACTCGGATGACAATGCCACCCCGTTTACCGGGACTAATGAGTATCCCCGGTAAAGACTTTGCGGAGTTACTCGGGTTATGTTTTAGGTGGGGGCTCACGAGTGTGGTGCACTAGGTTCGGGTCGGGAAGTCCTCCGCGCACTTGGATACGAACCATGAGATCGGTGCGTGGTATATGCGAGAAATCTGAGTCAAGAATCATCGCCAAGGTTGAGATTTCTCTCTGAAGAACTGGAACCTGTAACCGTCAACATTCGGTCACGAAGCTCGACTCTCCCACAGTCCGGAGACCGGATCTGGAAGGTTTCGATCCTCGTAAAGCCGGTGTGGTCAGATCGGATGGATGGTGGAGTTGACGATCGACGTCACCGGGAATTCTTCAGCACCGTTATGGTCAGTGAGGATACTATGTGGAGGAGAAGAGGCAGGGTATTGCAAAAGGCTGGAAACTGTCTGCCCTCTACGTTGCGGTCGATGGGTCGAGGTAGCGCACGGTGTCATGGGAAATATATTAAGAGATTAAAAGGTGAATGGTGTCACGCAGACAGTATCTGCTGCAGAATACCAAGAGGGAAAAGCGAACCATCCCGATACAACAACAAAAGAAACTATTTTTGAACCTTATATATTGTTTTCACTTTTGGAAGGTTGTCGTATTGATGAGAGGGTAGTTTACAGGCGGTGTCCTATGGGGGAATATTTAGCAGCCACTAGAGCTATGTTAATTCATAGTGTGCAGGACAGGGCATCGACTTTCTCCGAGTTTAGACTAGGGTAGATCACGGAGATTGTTGATTGGAAAGGACTATGCTCATCGGAATATCTTGTCCATCTTGTCATAAGAGCCACTTAATAACAAATTATACTTTTCACTTCCTTGTACGACTGGATGTGATCTCTTCCAATCCTTTTTGTTATTTTAGTGTGTAGTGGTCTTGAGATATTCAGAATACTCTCTGAAGACATTTTTTTTCTCCTTAGGCCAATGAAGCTATAGAACTGCTTCACTTTCACAATGCACCAGCTTAGCAGCCAGTTGTATGATCTCACCTAACTTCGAGTGGTCATCACATGCGCTTATGGGATTGTACCTCCAACACAATAATTTCATCTTTTATCTATGACACGAACGTATGATCCAAGTTTCAAAATATAGGCATACAGCAACGGATGGGGATTGAACAAACCCTATAAATCCCATTATCCGGTCCCATACAGTTTGAGCAGGAGCATGCAAAGGTTTTTAAAGAAATAAAACATATAGAACTATTATATAGCCCAATGAGAGACACATTTGTTGTCTTCAATTGTTGTTTCGATAAATTATGATATAAAGGTAACTTTGCATAAGATTAATGCCTAACCAGATCCCATAACCTGTTCTCATTTAGCCCATAAAACCTTTTGCAGTTACTGGGAAGTTATATAACCCTCTAATCTAGGTTTTGTTATAAAGGAATTTATAAAACTTTCCTAGTGTTACAGGAAAGGGAGCATCAAATCTTAGTATACACGCTGATGGAACGTTCTTCACTTTCTGCGCATCTCCATGTGTTGCATACAGACACCACTAGGATAAACTAAATACATTTCAAAATTCAAAATACGTCAAATTGCATTGTATCCGAATTGCTCTTAGTTTTCAGTTGTCAGAAAAATTTCAGGATATATACTTGCAAAAAATGTTTGAGTAATTTTTTAGGTATTGATTGAATCCAATGAGTATGAACCATCTATTTTATATGCAAGTAATAATTATCACAATGATGCCATAAAATTGTGAACTTTTTTTTGCAAAGGTTTGTTGAAAGATTGTTGTTTTATAAAATTAAAATTTACTTTTAAATATATAAAAAGAAAGTAGTTATTTCTCGAGCAAATAAAGTTATCAGTATGTGCAAGAAATAATTTAAAAATTAAAAGGAATTTAAGCTAGATCAAAAGTGGCTTTGTGAGGTCAAACATGTATATATGTTTTTATCAAGCTTAAAGAAAGGTCGACATCCATGTCTATCTTGAAGAAATCAGTACAAAAAATGTTTTGGGTTAATATTATGAGAATCTTTCTTTCTTCATCATGATGATAAGGAACAAAAAGTCATACAATTTTGTGCCGATCCTTCTAACAACATATTTAAATCAAAATACACGTATTGTATAAAAAAAATTAATATTTGTTTGTGTTATATAAAAATTAAATAAAATATTGCAGAAAATAATGCCATGGTAGGGAAGTTATCAAATTGACTATGAAAATTACTTTATAAGTGTGGGTATGGTAGGTATCAAATAGTGAGATAGACTCAACTTTATTCTAGTTCTTACATTATGGTTAGAAGTGGAGTGTATATTTTGAAATGTTTAGATTAGTAATGATGATTGTGTTGATATACTATGATTCATATATTGTGGAGCTTGCCTGATGTGACAATACTCTATATTATTGTCCCGTGTGTTTAAATATATATAAAAATAAATAAATAAATATTTAATTGATATTTTACAATACGATGACATTACTGCTACATTGGTAGGAATAATCTAGTTAAAGAACCACAATCATGGATAATGTAATTTATCACTTTGAAGTTATTAGTACAAAACTAACAGTAGATGTCTTTACACAGTGGGAGCTTGATGTTTATTTGATGGATTGTTACCGACTTCATGTCGAGTTAGCAACCTATAGTCCATCAACTTTACTCTCAATTTTATATGCAAAACACATGTAAGTACTTCCTGAGTTCGATCCAGTTAAAACGACATCATTCAGTAATATGACTTCCTGTTAAAGATTCGAGTTTCCAACACTACAATGAGGATCATTTGGACAATATGTATGTTAGTCTGCCTTAGAAGCATATAGCTCACAAAGGAACTTAGAGTACAAAGCCCAGCATTAGAGTCAAAGAGGATGAATACAATACCGGCCACCTTGTAAGGATCACAAAGGATGGATGAACCCGAATGATCCAAACCACGAAGAGACTTTAACTGGCAGTTCAAGTCCCAAGAGTCAAGTACAAAATAGTCGTAAGTTGACCCAACATGTACACCACAAGGAGACAGAGTACGAACACATGTTGACACCAGAAGAAGGCCGCAACTGCCTTAGGACGACTGCCATGACCCAATGACCTTACCCCTAGCCCCGAAGGAAGCCAAAATTAAAGCCAGAGTCCCAGGCCCTGCCTCAACATTCAGACAAAATATATCCATTCGCTATTCCAGACACCATTATCCGCAACTCCATCCGGTCTCTATTTCTAGGCTCTTGGAAGTTGGAAGTTGGAAGTGGCCCTCGAGTGCTCTGCTCTCGCTCGCCTTTCATGCTCCCCATGGCATCCGTCAGATTCCCAGGACCCACTCTTTATTCCTTATCGCGACTATTTGAGCCTTGAACATCTGGACATGGACGTGCTACAGGACGAAACCTGGTTGTCACCTTGGCCTTGAATCCCCAACTGCAAGTCGTGGTAGAATCCTCGCCCGCAGCCCGCCTTCTGTTGGAGTCTTTGCCCTTCCCCTTATGGAAATAATGCCTGGCAAGGCAAGCTTTACCCCGACTCGTCGCCCACGCCGAGGTCCAAACCCGGAGCTACCGTCCCGTATGGATCTCTTTCGCTTCGGGTATACGGTACAGCGCTAGACTCCAGCGTCCAGTCGGGAGTCCGGATACGCCAACGCGGTCAAGTGAGCAGTCGCTCGGGTCTCGGGCTCCACTCACCGCCGAGGTTAAGGCTACTGACTATGCTAACGCCATCTTCCTCTAACCCATTCGAAACTGTACTTCGTACGCCAGGATGCTGATCCTGTTACCTCTATCCCCTTCGGGCCGGGAAGGGTGTTGGCTGGACTCCGTACATACATATACCGTGATGGTGAAGCCCGATATTCTGGTAGAGAGTGTACTCAAAGAGAATTTTCTTTTTAATATTTACATGCCGGTCAGACTAGAGTGACGGGAGAAAACAAAATACAAAATAAGGGCTTTAATAAAGAAAATGAGTAGAATTCTAATTTTTTCCAGTGCTCGGTCTGGGCCGTTGGTCTTGGTTGGTCTTCGCGTTGGTCTTTTTTCCTCTATAAAATTAATTCATGCGTCCTCCTCATGATTCCTTCTTCGAACTGGGAAGTTTTCAAATAAATTTGTGTTAGAGATGACTTGAATCTTGATTTATACATTTTTCGGCGTAATAACAAAGAGAGAAATAAATGGTGAAAAGAGCACCGCGAACGTTTAGGAGTGATCTTCTGCCGTGATCGAGAACCGGTTCAGGGTGCGGGAAGTGGTTTAGAATTGTCATGAGGGTTAGCAGCTCCGGGTCTGATGAGTCTCCAGGCGCACCCTCTCGTCCTCGAGTCCAGACTCGTCCGCGAATCACATGGCGACACCTGGAAGGCCGGCCCTCCGGACAGCAGGCGCCCAAACATCTGGGACATCAAGGCGAAGCGAAGGAGAGACCGGTCCGAAGTCCGGAGCACGGGAGAGTAAAAGAAGAGAAATCGAAAGAATTGCGAAAAGGAAAGAAAGGAACTGCGGAGGAGGAGCGGGCGGAGGAAGAGACCGGGGAAGACCCGGCGCGCAGAAAGGCACGATGCGGAGGGCGTATTCACACGTGCAGCAGGAGGCGAGGGGTTCAGTATTGTACAGGACGGGCGCGGCCCTGTTGCGCTCTGTGCCGCGCGCTGCTTTTGCTGCAGGGAGTGCTCGGGGCGCAGAGCATCCATCGCCGAGCAACAGAGACGGCCTTCGAGCCAGAGGCGAGGGTGGGCAGCGGAAGCTTCAAAACCTGGTGCCGCGATCAGCAACTCCATTCAGCCGAGGAATTGGTGAGTATTGGTGTCGTGTGTGAGTGATTGGATCCCCAGAGCAAGGAGTAGTACGAGTCTCAAGAAAAATCTGCTTGATTGTGTTGGAGTCCCTCTGTGGGTGTTGTGGTGTCAAGTATCGGTGTTTCTTGATTAGTATGTAGCGACGGCTCGGTGGTTCAAGGTGGGACGGCGACGAGGTGGAGGTGTTGCAGGGCAGGAAGAAGGGATATATTGCGCGGAGAATTCGAAGAAAAGACAGCACAAGACTTGTGCGCTCGGACGGTAGCGGTTTAGTGGTGTGTTGTATTCTGTTTGCCGAAGAATTTCGGACGAAAATCGAAAAAGGTGATTGATCTGAGGCAGGGGCTGTTGTGAGGGGTGAACAGGTGAGGAGGGATTAAAATTCGGAGGGCGGAAGAAAGTCAGTCACAACGGGGGGCGGCGGAGGAGCAACGATGGGTGTCGTCGATGATAGCATGTTGACTCACAAAGTGAGGCAACCCCTGCTCTCGAACCATAGCTCCGGCGGTGGAAAGAAGAAAGGGACTAAGGGACATACCGGTTCTCCTGATTTCGCCGTCGCCTGCACCTTGCTCGTGGCTCTCGGCCCCATTTCCTTCGGTTTCTCGGTGAGTTTGTCCGCCTCTGTTACGGATCAACTCTCTTTCGTCAATCAGCTCCTACGAATGGCTGTTCAGCTCAGCATTATCAGCAACTAGATCGCCCTCTAGCTGAATTGTAGCATCCGGAGCTATGTCGAAAGTTTATAACGGGTGACATAAGTATTCTTGGTCTCCGAGGCGGGTATCCGAATTTTCCACTCAATTGCTCGATTTCTAGTGGACTTGCCTCCTCACTTTGCGATTCATAGACTGATAATATTTCTGACGTCTGTGTCGACTGAATCAGCTTGGCTACTCCTCTCCAACGCAACAAGAAATCATCAATACCCTGAATCTCACAATTTCTCAGGTTTGATCCAACATCCCGAGCCAATTCTCGTCGTTGTGCTTGATGGACATGTTCGGGTTGTTTTTCTCGCTCAGGCTAATCCTCCGCTCGTTGTCGTGCGTCTCCAGTTCTCAATGTTCGGCTCTCTAGTGAACTTGGGGGCCATGGTCGGTGCGATTGTAAGTGGAAAGATTGCTGATTACGTGGGACGCAAAGGGGTAAGTGGACTCGATGAATTCCTTTGCGATCTTACTGTCGCACAGTCATGTACTCTTCAGCGATCGCTCTTCTCTGTTGAAATGCTTTGTGTTAAAAATGCGTGTGATCCCTCAGCGACTTTCAATCCAAATTGGAATCTAAACTTTTGGTATCTGATTGTATGAACAGGCCTTGGTTGTTGCATCCGTGCCGCATCTGGCCGGTTGGATTATCACTGTTTTCTGCGAGGTCTACATTCTGTACCCTGCTGATTTCACGGATATTTCACCAGCAAACTTTTTGTCATTGCAAAGATTGCATTCAGTCACTACTGATCAGACTACTCCTCTTCCTGCGAGTGGTACCAGGCGATCGTGGCAGGAGTTGGCCTCATCTGAATTAAGTTTCTTCATTTCACAGATCGCACAATTCTACGCGGAAATCTAAATTTTGTGAGGTGAAACTGCAGGATGTCACTTCTTTGTACGTCGGAAGAGTACTAGTTGGCTTTGGAGTCGGAATTATTTCCTTTGCGGTAAGATATGCGCCTCGGAACGTCTTTGTTCTGGTTTATCATTCGTGTAGGTTTTATGTAGATGACCAGCGCAGGAATCTGATTGTGATTTATGCGTAGAAGATCCACCAGTGTTACTAACTCACTTCGTTCTTAACTACAGGTTCCAATCTACATCGCTGAAATCGCTCCTCGCCAACTGAGAGGATTTCTTGGAACATTTAACCAGCTTGCCGTAACAATCGGTATTATGCTGGCGTACCTTGGTGGGCTCTTTTTGCAATGGCGCCTACTTGCGGCTACAGGTGAGATCCAGATCTACTTACTTTTCGGTCCGGGCATTAGCCACTATTTGAGATAAATGTCTCCCTAAGTCGAAATTCGCGTAATCAAAATTCGGCTTTTCAACGCCACACTGGAACAAGAATGACACACTACTGAAAAGAAAGCCCAGAATTCAATTGGGGAGTTCTGTTTTCTGTAGCTTGGATGCAATTACGATAACAAACTCACAATAATGGTTCTCTACACTGGATCATATATCGTGCAAGATTTGTTAATATCTTCCGCTAAATTGAATCATGATGCAGGAATTATTCCTTGCTCATTGTTGCTACTGGGTCTCTTCTTCATCCCTGAGTCTCCTCGCTGGCTGGTATGTAAATTTAGTGCCCTGGAGATTCCTTTCTACTCGTTCTCGATTGAGCACCTGTGGCGCTTTTTTTCTTACTCTAATTAGTTGTGATCTACGTGCAGGCTAAAGCGGGTGGGCATGACGAGGAGTTGGTTATGGCCCTGCAAGCCCTCCGTGGTAAGGATGCTGATATTACCACTGAGATGAATGAAATTAAGCATGGTGTTGAGGAATCGATGATGCAGCCTGAAGCTAGTCTCGGAGATTTGTGCGACCGGAAATTATTCCGACCTCTTCTGGTGAGTAGCAAATACGGTTACACTGAGACCTTCCGCACAGACGTTCATAAAATTGCCACTCTAAAAGTGGATGCAGAAAGTATGGCATTGAGATTCGTATAATTTTTTCTGTAATTGCTGCTCTTTTAGATTGCGGTGGGTCTTCAAGTTCTTCAACAGTTTGGAGGAATCAATGCTATCATGTTCTACGCCGGTGCCATCTTCAAGTCTGCAGGTGAAATCTTAATCCATCTATTCTCTACCTTGCTTTGAAGTTGGATATCTGGTTGATTGTGTTGACTTTCCATGTTTTACTTTTTGATGTATCGAATAAGGATGCGAAGTTGTTCGTTCTAACTGTTTGCTGCTCATTTCCTGATTGTGCAGGTTTTGCGAACGCGAACATTGCATCCTTCGGCCTTGGATCTATTCAGGTACTTCAATTTCTTCCCTCTGCCAGCCAGTCTTTCCCGTTTTTATACTTGACCGTGGATGTTTTTAACTTTTAGAAAGCGCTTCAGAATCAGTGAAGGAATCGAAAATCTAACCTCTTCTGTCTGGTAATCAGGTCTTCATGACAGCTGTTGCAGCCAGTCTTATGGACAAGGCCGGAAGACGCCTCCTTCTCATGGTGAGTTGTTGGGTTCATCTTGACTGGTGATGAGAAGTTGAAATTTGTTAAGTTCCTATGGCCCTCTATGAAACTTGTTGCGATTATCTCTCCTGTTTTTCTGCAAAGGGACTTTATCAGTAATGTAATTGTTTTGGCTTTGGCGCCGCTTTAAGTTCAGTGCCGTATTTACCCCTAGTTCTGATTAAACTCTTCGTTTTCTTGTAGGTTTCTGCCGGTGGAATGGCTGTTAGTTGCTTCCTCGTCGGTTTCTCCTTCTACTTGCAGGTAACGTCATCTTCTTGCTCGCTCCCTTAGCTGATTTTTGGGTGAATGTGCTATGATGTGAACGTATAAAAATCTGCTGGCTTCTAACTACAAGTATTATCTGGCTTGCAGGAACAACTCACCCACCCATCCCACATGGATACCTTCGTGAGCATGTTGGCTCTCATCAGTCTCCTGGTATGTTCCAATTCGATCGCGAGCTCATTAAGATTACACAGGGCCGCAAGATGGGCAGTAGCCAGTCAGCGAGCAAAATCTTGCGAATAAAGCCAATATGCTCTTCGATCGTATCTTGAAAGCAGCATCTCCATGTTAACTGATTTTAGCACATGGATGTTGTATACAGGTATACATCATTTCGTTCTCTCTTGGAATGGGAGCCATCCCCTGGATTTTGATGTCGGAGGTAAGTTACTATGAATGAACATATGTAGCTAGCCTGAGGACCGCCTTCTTCACATTTCTGCCTCCACATGTTAAATATTCAACTCAGCGCAACTTCTCTGACGAGAATTATTTGAAACTACCTTGTACAGGTCTTCCCCAGTCACGTCAGAGGTCTCGCCGGTAGCTTGGCTACTTTGGCAAACTGGTCCTGTGCATGGGCCGTAACAATGACATTCAATCTTATGCTAGAATGGAGCGCATCTGGTAAGCGCGAACTCTATCCTATTATCTCTGAACCGACTTGTAGTGAGCTTGTACGCGGCCCCACCAGTCACTTTAACCAGCGCTAACGAATAGTAATGCGATTTCCTCCTGCAATTCCCCTAAAATGATTCGTGTGTTTGTTTGTGGGGCACGTTATCAATCCTTTTAAATGGTACTTCTGATCTCATAATGTCTCAATGCAGGTTCTTTCTGGGTCTTCGCTGCGGAATGTGCTTTAACTGTGGTGTTCGTGGTGGCCATTGTTCCCGAAACTCGGGGACGAACATTGGAGGAGATCGAAGCTTTTTTCAAGTAATGGATCTATAGTAGGAGTGGTTTAATGTAGGTGCTGGTGTACCCTGGTATATGTACTCACTGGCTTCGTGGGTCTCGGTGTAGATCTAGACAGACTTTCGAGATTTTGGTTATTTCTAGCATTTAATCATGCAGTAGAAATCAAGTGTATCAAAATGCTCCATTCACACTTGTTGAATCCCAAGGCTCTACTTTTCAAACGTGGCAGTAGGGCTTTTTCCCACATTTTTTAAACAATCTGGGAATTCGAGGATCGGCAACTCTTTCTTGTTAGTCATACTTCCGCATGCACATTCGCATGCAACTAGCCTGCCCAGCTCCCTCGGGAGCCCCTTCTGTACATAAGCACCAGGGAAAATGCCACCCGAGGCTGCTTAAAGTCTCGGGGCTGCGCACTGTACTATTTTGTAATGTATGCCCGATGGCAAAGAGTTATGATATACATGAATTTGAATTAACCCAAAAAAATATTATTTTTTTTGTCTCCGCGCTGTTCCTCGATGTGCGTACGATTCATCTTATCCGCATGGTCTAATGCTTTCGTTTGGTTTCAAAACAGTCTGTGCTCACTAGCTCCAAACTTGATGGATTGCGTTTGCAGTCTTGGACGAGGTGGTCTGCATTTTGAAGGCCAGCAGGGTTTGGAGCTTCAAGCTGCTATCAGCAAGAAAGAAGTTGAGGCCAGTTGAGGTGTGTCAATTTCGCATTTGTCTACTTAGTATTGCTCTATCACATCTGGCTAGGCCAACTCTTGTGCGTTTTTCTGAATTTATGTGTCCCACGACTTATCTTAACTTAGTCGTGCTACCATAAAAAGTCTGAATAAGTGCGATTATATGCACACTATATCTGCGGGCGTGGAAGCAGGAAAACTCCTTCAATCACATCGAGTGTCCTTAAAAATAACACCAGGCACCTACTTCTTGTTGCAATCTGCCAAAGAAAGTCTTCTTCCTATGAATAGCATCTACATGTTCTTATTGGAGATCAAGCTGCTAAAGATAAGCCGCTCGTCTGAGCACTTTTTTTCTAGTGATTTTTTGAGACAATTGTTTATATGCACTGTAGCACGTTCTATTCCTTCTCTCGGTACACTTCCTTCATCACCCACGTCTTAATCGCTACAGTCAAAACTCGCTGCAGACAATTAGACTGAAAAATATTTTCTCCACTTGTTGACTACACTTAAACATACATCTGCAGCAAAATTACTTTCACAATGTCTGTAAAGTATCCTTGTGGCTAGTGCCGGGCAGCCGCAAGAGCATGGAATAGTACTATTGAGCTTCGGACATCAATGTAAGCACGAAGGCATAGTAGAAACAAAATCATCACCCTTAAAGCTGTCCAACAGGGAGACACTTTGCTACCCTGAACCAGGCCTCTTAAATTCTGGCAAATACCAGGTTTGCCAGAGGCGATAATCCTTTGAATTGCTTCGCATGTATAAAACCCGCCAAGGAAAGTCTTGGGTTGCGCGGTGCAGGAGTCATCTTTCTCCCATTTGATCATGGAGAAGTGTTTTGAAACGTTGAATGAATACAAAAAGTTTGAGAAAAAAATATGAAATGTACCAGGACCTTCTAATGTAGCGAAGAAAAGATTCACAATGATCAAAACAAACATGCTGTAGAAATGTTACGAAAGTAAAAGAAGTGAAAGAAAAATATGAAATGTTATGAAATGTTAATTGGTACCTTCTATTCCAGTCAAGAAAATAGTCACAATGATAAAAAAACATGCTAATGAAATGAAATTTAAAAAATTGAAAAAAATTATTTGAAATGTCAATGAACTGTATTTTTCTTAATTCTTGGATTCTTCTTTTTTAAACTTTTTTTTGCTTTGCTCTCTATTTCAGATTACTTCTTTTACTTCTTCTCTTTCTCTCAATCTTTCTTTCTCTTTTTAGATTCACAATTCACCAGCAAATTCAAGCGCATGCATCTATGGGTTATTTCGGGAACATACATTCTTACCATAACTTTTTCTTCCATTGAATTACATGGACAAAATTTTATATTATGTATGCAATTTTGGCATCTAAAAATAGAAAGCCAGATCTAGGAGGCCAACCCTAACCCCTCTAAAACCTTAACCTCTACATATCGATTTTTGGCTGGAAACCCAACCTGCACTTTCTCTCCTGTGCAAATTATCATCAAAAGCTTCTATCCTAAAAAGTGTTTTACTTGAGGCTAGCAAGTACCAACTAATCTCTGGTATATGTTGCTCATTCGCATCAGTGCCCAAATGCTAACGTCCATAATGTAAACACGGTTCATAATTGATTGTCAATAGATTATACTTAGATCTGGAGGCATTTTCAATATTATAGGTTGCTATTTCTCCCGTGTTTTGCTGTCGCAGAACACTCAGAGAAAAGTTGTGAAGCTTTACAAGATATTGATAGCTTCTATGTGAAACTATAATTCGTGGACAAGTCAAACTTAACGGTATGTTTTTTATTGAAAGAATAGTCAACACATCGATATCTTGATCATTGCAGCAGTTGATCCCAATCTTTAACTTACAAGCTAACTTGTCAGACTTAGGTCCATAACAAAATTCACATCTCAACAAATTGGCTACTTCCACTTTATATACAACCTAAATTTGCAAGAATGCTCATACAATCATATTTGGGTTTGCAAAACCGTAACACAGAATCATATCTCGATACACTCTATCCAGATTACATGCAAGGTTGGTCACACTAAAAATGTCATATTCTATGCCTTCACTATATCAATTTTGTAAAATAATGTTACATTGAATTAAGCTCCGACATCGATAATACCAAATCTTCCATCAAAGATTAGAAATCAAATTTTCATGAAATTTTTATTATGTGATTTTAATTACATTCAATGTGCTTGACAAACTCTATCACAAGTAAATTTCACGTCTACTCTGATGTGATAACGATTCATCATGATCAAAACACCTATTTATACAAAAATAATGACAAAAAAATAGAAGCAAAATCTAAGTTGCAACTAAAATCAAAATTGGAATTTATTTTAAAATTAATAATTATTTAAAAAAATTATTTTCTCTAAATAAAAACATATATTATGAAATCAGAAATTCCTGCAATTTTTACATCTATTCTTAGAAGTGATATGTGATAATTGAAAAGAATTAAATAATTTTTTATATGATTAATAAAAAAATCTATTAAATTTAATCTTAGATTAAAATTAAATTAAATTTATCTAAAATCATTATTTATTGTGATAAAAAGATTTATATTTTCACACATTTTTTGGCTAGATTCACATCTTTTTTTTCCAGTCCTATTTTAAACAAAATAAATTTGAGTGCTATTTTTTATCAACTCAATTACTTATGTCGGCAGCTTATTGAGTTGTGACCTGATTGGTCACAAACTCCATAGTTCCACGAATTGAAAGTGAAATTCGTCTTTGATGGTGCTTGTCTTGTTCTTGGATCCTACATGTACGCCACAGTTCTTAACCACGACCAAGGGCTCTGAAACTTTAACATGAGGCGTACCTAGGACCTGATTGAGGGGAGCAACCGCTTTGACAGTGTCAAGAGTTGGAGACTGCTGACGCGAACATACACTTGATTCCGTGATGTTCCCTCCATCCTCTACGTACTGGCGCTGCCAAAGTGGAGAAACTCCTCCACAAAGCATGCCACAAACTTCTGCGTATGTGGAAGCCAAATATTGTTAATGTAATTTCACGCAGTCTGATGGTTTGAATCGTAGTTCTTCTTAAAAGCACCAAGGGCCGCATCGAGTAGTTCCATCGACGTGCTGAAGTCAATCAGATTTTGTTGTTGCATGAACTCCTAGCATTTGAAATCGGAGAAGCGTGATTTGCAATTAGCAAGCTCGTCCTTGTTGATGTGCCAAGAACAGATGATGTTGTGGCAGCCTGGACAGACTCGAGCGATTCCGTTCAACAAGACCAGTTCCCGGTACGTGCATTGGATCTTAAAAGTCATCACGACACACTGAGAAGTTTGTGGCATGCTTTGTGGACGAGTTTACCACTTTTGCAGCGTACTACGTCGAGTATGGAGGAAAAGCATCACGTAATCAAGTCGTATATTTGCGTCAGCACTCTCCACCTCTTGACACTGACAAAGCGGCTGGAGCTCATGTTGACTAATCAACGCATTTAATTAAATGCTGCGATTGAGAAGCAGAAGTAGCATCTAGCGCATCGTTTCAATCACCAGTGCTTGAAGAAGTTCTGATGTACAACGTCTTCGATTTTGCTCTCAGAAAGCTACTGGCACAGCTAAAGCTCGTTGGAAAGGGAGACATGAGGAGTAGCCATGCACTAGACGACTCACAAAATCATGAAATCTATCCTGTCATGACTACATGCGTGGCTGTCTAGAAACCGAGACTCCGATTCTTTTGTAGGACATTCATGAACACTGGCTGTTGGACAAAAATCCCTTGGCTCCTTCTAGTTTCACTGCAGTTGCGCTTTCACATGAACCGTTATCTCCAAGAAGTTCATTTGTGCAAAAGATGATGACTACCCTACAGCAAGTATTGGATAATGAGAATCCTCGAGCATGCAGTTTGATTGTCCGCCTCAATTAGGTCCTAAATACGCCTGATGTTCAAGTTCAAGAACCCTTGGGCTTGGTTAAGAAACACAATAGACTTGTAGGATTGAATAACAAGACAAGCACCACCAGACGCAAGTCTCAATTTGACACGTGGAAATACGCAAGTGTATAGTCTGTGCTCAATCAGGTCACAACTCAAGAACTTGACCGAAGAAGTAATTGAGGTGATAAAAAACCACACTCAAATTTATTCTAATTAATTTGGAACTGGCAAAAAATATGTAAAGATAAATTTTTCCTTATTAAATACAGCAATAATTTTACTGAGCATAGCTTAAATTTTTGTAAAAACATTGATTGAATTAAATTAGAACATTATGACTTAAATTTTTGTTAAAGTTGAAAATAAAATAATTTATTTCTTGCTTTTAATCAAATCGCAATCTTTTATATATAAGATTGATAATTCATGTTTATGTCTAAATAAATAAAAATCAGCTTAGAAATTACTAAACAACTTTTGACACAAATTTTGAATAAATCTAGCTAGTTTAACTAGGATAAACTATGGCCGTAATTGTCACATAAGAAGAATAGATGAAGACTATTTGTGGCGTAAATCAGATTTTTGAAAAAAAAAAATTGTATGTGTAGTGGACATAGCCCCACAAAATAATTGTGTATTTTTTTCAATATTTTTTCTCTTTCAAATAATAATATGTATCAAAGGATATATATTAATGGACATTTTTCCATTGCAGTGAAGGGTATATGTATATTTTGAATAATTTTCACTTTCTATTCAGGTAACTATCTATACTCTAGATACATAATCTTCGCTTCTGAAGCAATTGTTGCAACTTATTTGTAGCATTAAGATATTCTTAAAATTTTTAATATAATCAAAGGTTTACAGTATATCTTCATCAAAAAATTTACATCTTTAAAGCAATGCTTCCAATATTTATTAAGTATCACTATGTATAACTCTTCCCATTCCATTTTATTATGATTTTTCTTTTATGGTAAGAGCTACCATTGAGAGATGCAATTTTAAGTCATACATTATTCTATATATGTTGTAACATTACTCCAACCTCCACATCTAGAGTGGTTTATATTCATCTAATTTTTTCATCTAATCATTTAAGATTTGATGCATGTATTATAGCATCTTTAATATATTGAATGCGCTCACGGCTGTTTGTGACCTTTGGATTAAAAAGATTTTTAAAGACGTTGAGCAATACAAGGTAAAGATTCCAGAAACCTTATATCAAAGCTGGTTAAATAGAAAAAGAATCTCAATTTTGGAGTACATTCGATGGATGCACTGTGTGTGATCCACTTTCTCAATCATGATTTGGATGACCACCTTATCGTCTAAGTAATCATCAATCTTTTCAAATTCACACTTTGATGTCAAAATGTGATTTAAATTTTTTCATTTATTACAGTATAAGTTACATTGAATTGAATTAAACTTCAATTTACTTGCTATGAAAAAACAATTTCTCTTCAAATATGTTCTTATAATCATATCCTGACTCTCTCTGTATAGAGTAAAATAAATGCATGCCTAACCGGAAGTGCAAGGTATAGAGGATGAGTCAGCCCATAGTTCACCCACTACATGTTAAGAAAATACAGTAATCAAAAGATTTCAATTGTATGTGGAGTGAGAGGTTATGCTACCTTTATCGGAGATAATGTAGATGGGACTTGCCCATCCCTGCACGACTTGACGGTAACATCCTATAAAGTCGTGCAGAGATGAACATATGCCCCACTGCTTACGAGAGTAGAAAGTGCTATGCAAGTTGGAGATGAAGATCAAACAGGGGTCGCTGGATAGAAATAGTGAAGTCAGGGTGTTCAGAGTAATCGAGATTGAGGAGATTCGCAGATATTTTACAGCCGACTTCGGTCTAAACTTTTCATCTACGGCAAACTTGCGTACCTATTCTCCATTTTGTAAGTTGAATTGTAAGAGCCAGGCAATTTTTACTATGGTCCTCTTTGGAAGATTGCCTCATCGATTACACGGGCTGCGTTTATACAAATTCACGTAAGATTATCTTCCGAACTTTTTTGACTTTTGGTTTGAAATTGCCCGTAAAAGCTGTCTCAAAAACCACCTCACATATACTGAAAAGATGAGAAATTGTTCACGGGAGATATATGAATTTACACAAGGGATGCTGATGTCCTTCGGACGCAGAGGTTCAATTATCAACATGGGCAATGCACCTTTTGCATGTTAGCATTGTCGCATCGGCGAGATAAATCCCATGCGACAAACTTCGACCAGCATCGGCGTCAGCGAGCACCTTTGCATGCGGTTCCATCTATGCACGGCACTGCCGTAAATAGAAGAGGATAGACGAGCGAGAAGAATCCAAAATAAAGGACGTGAAGACTCCAAAAGCCGTGTAGGAAGATAGATACCAGTGGGTAGGATAGGCCTAGTCCCAATAGAATCAGAACGGGACGCATCGACCTACCTATCATTTGATCACTCACAAGTATATCCTCATGGAACTCTCTACTGTCTCAAATATGTCTGAACAAAGGATAAAAAACGATGCTCGACAAATTGAATCAATGGATCTACTCACACTGGAGCTTCTGAACAACACCATACATTGAGATTAGTGCTCACTGTGTATGGACACCTATTATCAGAGATAAACAACACTGAATGATACAGAAGTTATATTGAAGAATGGAACTGGGACAGAAGCAAGTTGCAGGCGTAGGTGGCTTATGCCCCATGCTGTGAGATACCTCATTGAGTGTATGCGCTTCTCAAACAGATTCTAAGGTTGTCATCCTCGTAGAACACATTTGACATGCCGAACATAAACGGTGATTCAACAATAGAGACAGCCCGAGAGAAAGTAATGGGGGTTTTTGATTATGGCTTCTCGAGTTGCTAATGAAGCAAGCTCGCAGAGATGTGGTACATACAAAAGTGTACACAAAGACGTTTTTCACCTACTTCCTACGTATATTACAAACTACGTATGTACGCGTTGGATAACAATTGTTACCAACGACAACCAGTCACTATTTTACAACTCTTCAGATAGAAATCAACCCAACAATATTGATATCAAATCCCTTCCTTAATCCCTTCCTTCCTACCGCGACGAAGTATCCGGACTAGTGATCTGCTGAGTCGCGGTAAAATTTGTTGGAGCAGATTTCCTGGGTGTGTGCTGTTCCCGAAGGTCACTCATCCGTCTCTTCTCGTTAGCGATTCTCGCCTGTATTAATAATCATTGGAATCATAAGCAAAAGATCCAGTATCCAATCAACTATTAAGAAATTCAGTCACAGCAATGGAGACAACGAAGTGGCGAGTCGAAAATTGCGTACCTTGAGTTTCAGGTCTAAAAGTTCTCTTTCCATCGCCTCAAGCCGATCCTGGAGCTGAAGTAGAGCTGACATCGCGGTTGCCGCGTCAGGATCTCGTGATGTCCTTGGGACGCCCGCAGCCTGAGCACATATACATGATGAAATTTGAGAGTTTAATTCGTGGCAGTGGCCATAAACTTTATTCACCAGTCTTTCTGCCAAACTCTAGGAACCTTCACTGACGGCTACACAATTCTCAAAACTGAGGCCAGCCAAGAAGATTTGATGTCGGAATTTTGAACACATTACGAGAAAGGTCTGCGTTGTGCCAGAGAATGCACAGCTCTAGAGCCTTTAAGCACTGACCTGAATGATGGCTGTGCATAAACTAACAAAGTTTTGCGCCAGTTGTAGTCGGTTCTCCTCTGTTTCCTGCAGTATTATATGCCAACGATATGAGATGTTTGAAATGTAGGGAAGAGCTGTCCTCACCATGCAATATATCAGTTATTGACTCAATTCAGATTCAAGTGCTGGACACACCACTCCTACAGAACTGGGGCCTACGATTCCGTACCTGAAGTTTCTTTCTCAGTCGGTCTTCCTCATCGAAGTTCAAGAATGGGGTCTTCCCTTCAGCGTTTCTGTACCGTGCGAGCTCATCATTGACACGCGTGAACAAAATTTCCGTCCGGCGGAGTTTGCCGCTCAGGTCCTCGTTTTGAGTCTTGAGAGCGTTGTTCTCCTCCTACAGAGGACGAAGTAGAGAAGGATCAGCACAGGAATTCGCACGAAGAGCTCCATCTTATCTGTCCATAATACAGTTTCCAACTACGAGATAATCAAAGCAACGCACCTTAATCTTGGCGTGATGGTGAATTCTCTGCTGCAAATTCTGCTGACCTGATAGTTTCCGGTACTCTTCTTCCAAATCAGACACCTTCTTTCGAAGAGAAACGACTTCCACCTGGATCCGAGAGCATGGTACTCAGTTTCAGGAGCGTCAAATATTAAATTATCAAATTTTGACAGATGTCTTTTAATAAGGAACGAAACCGAAGCAAGAGCTCAGTCGTGGAAGCATGCTCATCTAGTACTGACCTTCAACTTCTCGTTCTCGTTCGCTAAAAGTAAGTCCCTTAGGCGCAACTTTTCGGCGGATACGCGAGCCGTTACAGCCTCTGCCTGCCTACGGTTGATCTCATCCAGCCAGCTGTTTTAGAAATCGAGCAGACAGTGTCAGTGTAGTACAACTCCGTATTCCAGAGACAGTTTGACTTTACATGGCGAGATTCGGATTCAGGTATCGCAGGGCCACTGTACAACACTGCAGTTAGTAGAGAGGAGGTGAGTTGATGAACTGACCTTTCTCGTTCCGTGATCAATTCGTCTAGCCGATCACGCAGTCTCTCTAATTCCTCCTCCTGCAAACCAACGCGGTGCGGTCTTACTGGGTTAGCGACGGAAAAGAGCTAAAAAAGGAGTGAAGTCGGTGTCAGATCGTGTAAGCAGTGTACAGGAAAAAGGATGTGATCGTACCTTCTGATGCGCTTCCGCTGTTCGGCGCCTTGCCTTGTCTGCTATCTGCTGTACCTGCTGTTGGTTCAGTAATGTCTGCAGCAGACATACGTAGAGCGGAGCGATCAGAATCTCTAAGACTGACACATTTCTTTGAATATGGCATATTTCGTTCTCCAGCAATAGTGCTTGGCCCGCTGCTCAGGGGAAAGTACGCTATTTTTTGATTTTTTTCGACCTAGAGCAGGCTTTGGTAAAACTTACAGCGTAGCTTGCTATGTCCATCTTGACTCCGAGAAGGTCTCGGACAACGTCATGAGTCATACTCTCGGCTTCAGCTAGCTTTGTGTTCAGCATGAAGACCTGGAATACAGCAACAATACCAATGCCTTATAGATACCTCCAAATGCAATTTGACGAACAGTTGATTCGAGGCTCATTTGATTCGGATCTAGCGGCCATCCCTGAAGCTTGATGGAAGTAAGTCAATTTGGGTTGTAGGACTGAAGCAAGAGGTCTTACTTCTTTCTGTCGTGCAGCAGCAATAGCTTCCAATTCTCGAATCCTCTTTCTAGCTGAAGAAAGCTCTTCATCAATCTCAGAAGTTCTCTGCTGTACCAGCCCAGATCCGATGCATTTGAAGGGTGAGCCCGATCCCTTGGGTCTGTTGATTGCGTTCTTCGAGTCCGTGGATTTGGAAACGACAGGAACGATGGCGTTCACCTTGCGCTCTTCCATCTTGAGTTGCTCCACCATCGATTCGAGCGCTTTCAGCTGAGGATTGCATGTACCCGGGCCACCGGATCAGTATCACTGTCATTTCTCTACAATTCATGCACCGACCAGAAATACGATCAAAGCTCACGCGTTTGATACAGGTTAATTCCTACCTTTTGTTGGTTTTCAGACGCTTGCTTTTCGGCTCCGGACATCAGCTCCGCTATGTGTGCCTTGCAACTCCTCAACTGCTCAAGACCAAAAGTGGAATCGGTTGTCAACGACATTGTCTACGGACAGAAAATTTGGCAAATTAAAACGTTGCGACCAGCCTACCACTTTTCTTTGAACAGCCATTACCTGCACATCCTTTTCGGCACATTCCTGTTGCAAGCTCTCCACTGTTTGACGCGTTTGCATCTGCTGGTTCTTCATCTCTATGACCATTCTGTGATCAGACGGATCAAGACGAGAGGTAATCAGATAATGCACGAAAATTCTCGCTGATTGACAGCTTTTCAGTGTCCCCCCGTAGACAATACCAATTTAGAGAATAACAGAAGCCGGTCGTTAGTAATGTCGAAGTAATGCTGAGCTCGCATGATTTCAAGAATTTGATGAAGCTGAGGTAGCATTGAAGGGCAAACCTGTCCAGTTCTGTCTTCGCTGTTTTAGCGTCTTCCATGTCACGCGCTGTCTGCGCATCCTGTCTGTCTATGGTTATCTTCATCAACTGCAATTGCTGTTTCGCTGAAACCAAATCCGATTCCGCGTCCTCCTTGGCACGACGTTGCCTTTCAGACTCGCGCTTTACAATGCCGAGCTGAGGCAGAAGACAAAATTTCAGAATCTTTCAGATTCATTCGACGCAAGTAACCAGGTAAACTCGTGAGCTTCGACACCAAATGAAATTTCAAACATACCTGACTCTCAAGTGCATATACTGTGCTTTCGAGTTCCTCAACTGATCTTTCCAAAATCCTGGCCTCTTCCTCCTTCTTCTCCGCATGACTCTTGCTGAGCTCAGCAATCTGATAAACATCCAGAAAAGAATAACTTGAGATCCAGCGAGATGAATTCCTTTGTCCGGAGGCAAAGAAAGAAGTGAAACGAAAAGGCACACTGCGTGGTATGCATCTGCATCTGTAGTCCGGTGTAATATCTTGGAACATCGTGATGACTACCTGTCGAGCTTCTGCTGCAACGATTTCCCTTTCATCCGCAGTAGTCTGACTCATTTCCAGTTGCTCGGTGAGGACTACGACGTCTGTTTGGAACTTGTCCCGTTCCATCTCAGCGGCCTTTAGCTCATCTTTCAAACTCTGAATGGCGTGAATGGAGTTTTCCTGTTGAAGCATGAGGTCATCTGCCAGAAGATCAACATGATTCCTTCTCTCGTCCAGCTCCTCCTCCAAAGCAGAGCACCTTAACTGGAGTTCCGCCGCTGTATGCTGGAGATTATATATTTCCTCCTTGAGATTTTCAAACATCCTTTGAAGCCCCGAACTCCTAATAACGTTTTCGATCAAACTCACCTCTTGTAATAAGGAGGACAAGTCAGGTGGCTGAGACAAGGTATGCTCGAAGAGCTCTACAGTGTTCAATAAGGTTTGCTGCAAAATTTCAATCTCATGCTTGTGAACTGTCAACACATCAGCACTGTGACCAACATGTCGCACCTGCTCCTCTCTCAGCCTGTTCATTTCATGTTCTTTGCGATGCAGTTCTTCTTCGAGGAAGCTGAGATGCTTTACATCATGCATTTTTTGATTCAGCTCTCCCTCGAGATTTTCCATCCTACTCTGGACCGTCACAAATTCTGACTTCATCCTCGTGTTCTCTAGCAGAACACGTTCTAGTCCTTCGACGATGGAGTCCACCTGTTGTTCGTAAACATTAAGTGTGTACTCACGATCACCTACTCTTTGGACGCTCTCAAGATCAGACAAAGCAGCAGTCCGGTTTACAGAAGAAACTCCTTGCATCTTCTTCAGAATTTTGTTCAGCTGCTTAGAAACCCACCTCCGCTCGTTCTTGATTTCCTCCACGGAAGTCGCCTGATCCGCCACCAGCTCAACGAGATGCTTGTCTTTAAGGAGCATCTCCTGTTGTAGACTTTCAATAAGGGCTAGTTTCTTGCAAACAATTGTTTCAGTTGCGCTGGTGAGGTCTAACAAACCCTTCATCTGACCCCGCAGTTCGTGAATAGCACTCGTTGCATGACAAAGTTCCTCCTGGGATACTTCAATGTTTCCAAACAAGATGTTTTCAGAGTGCATTTGCACTTCTTCAAACTCTTCTCCAACTGACCCCAGCTCTATTTCGGCTGATCTAAAGCCTTCGGCACCAACCAAAGCTTGTGTAAAGACATCTCTTACAAAAAGGTTATGGGATTGTTCCATTTTCGAAACACACGTTTGCAGACGATCGTTCTCATCAGACACTGTCTCTTGAGACATTTCAGCGTTCTTCAGCTCTTCCTTCAATCGCTTTTGTAAGTCGAGCTGCTGCGCCAACTCACGTTGAAGCAAGTCAGTTTCCACTTGCAGGGTCTGCAACCTCTTGCCCAGAAGGGCTTGCTGCTTCGAATTCATCTCCTCTTCACAAATGAGTTTCTCTTCCAACTCTTCGAAGGCATCCTTCCTCATTTCAATGTCTTCTTCCAGAGAAGTAACTATACCCTCTAAGTCAGAAAGGCGAAGCTTCAGACTTCCATTCTCTTGCATAAGCTGTTCAACATTCGCCTTCATGTCCTCTAACTCCTTGTTCTTGACTTGAAGCCTTTCAACCGCTTCTTGGGCCCCTTGATGTTCAATACTTTGACATCTTTCTTGCTTCGAGATCTTTTCCTTCTCTCTATTCAGCTTTGCTTCCACGTCAACCACAGCCTTCTTTCTTCTTTCAATCTCCTCCTCACGATCGAGTAGTTTACCCTCGAGCTCGATCATCTCACATTTCAACTCGTCATTTTCCTTTATTAAGGACTTGCACTTCTTCTTGAACTCTTGTATCTGTAGCTTCTCCTGGTTGTTGACGAAAACGAGTCAAGTCAGTGATACGGTATGGACAGAAAATGGTCCAGCTAGAATTTGATGAACTTCATACAAGTGATGTTACAGATTTTATTTTCAATTGAGGTAGTAGTCTAAGGATATGGTGGCTAACCTCCGAGTTTTTCTCCTTTACTGCGCTTTCTCTGATAAGCTCCATCTCCTGCTGAAGACTGTACTGCGAAGCAGCTTCCTCGTCCACTTGAGTCTGGAGCAGGTCTCTTTCTTCTATCAGCCGCCGACATTTCTCTTCCAAAATGTGTATAAGCTCAGCATGGTCTTGCTCCGTGGCTGCCAATTTCTCTTCTAAGTCCTTAACGGTTCTCATGCCCTCTTCAAGCTCGACCTTAACCTGAGAAGCTTTCACTTGAAATTGATCCCTTTCCGCTCTAAGTTCTTGAACCTTGTCATGGAGAGTCTCATTCAAATGCGTATTCTCTTTCTCAGCCATTGCGAGCTTCTCCTCCAGACATCTGACACGATTCCTCTCTTCTTCAAGATTCTCCTTCATTGCAGTCGTTGCAGTCTCAAAACTGGCCTGTTTCCTTGATACGTCTTCTTTCGACGCAATAATCTCCTCTTCTAATCCAATCAAGGCAGTGCTTTGAATTATCAGTTGGGCCTCGAGCTGATTGATCAACTCGGTAGTGTCACTCTCGGGCCTCACAAGCTTCTCTCTCAGATCCTTGACAGTTGATCTTTCGTTTTCCAAATCATCTTTCAGCTGGGAAACCCTCACATGGAGATGTGACATTCCAACTGAGTCTTCAGGACTTTCTGTTTCCAAGGCCTTCAGCGTCATTTCAAGCTCAGAATCAGACTTCGCTTTCCTCTCCTCATGTTCTGCAACGTCAGCTCGTAGACGCAATATCTCATCTTTCAGACTTACCAGAAGTGCATTTAGACCCACCATCTCGACATGAAGTGCATTCTTTTCAGCTGACAAGGATTGGACAGATTCGTCTTTCTCTAATTGGAAGTCATTCAGCCGAACCTTGCACTCCTCGACCTCTGCCTCCAGCTGGATGATCTTTGCCTCTGCCTCAATTATCTCCACTTGGAGACCTGCGACAATGTCTGATAGTGCAGCGTTATCGGTGTTGGCGGCCTGGAGTTGACGATGAAGCATGACGATAGCCTCCTCTTTGTCTGCTACAAGTCTATCACGTACATCAAGAGCGTTTCTTGTAGCATCTAGCTCAAGATCCAGCAAACTTATGCGCTCACTGAGTTTTTCTATCTCAGAGTCCAAGGTCCTCAAGGCTGCACTTTGCTCAGTAGAACAAGCCTGTAGAGCATCCCGTTCAACTGTCAATTCGAAAATGCTGGAGTTTGCACCCTCAACATAGTCGTCCACTTCACTGTGCGCGAGTGCAAGCCTCTGCTCTAGAAATTGTATGTGAGATTGATTGTCCTTAATCTCTGCCTTCAGTTCTCTGACATTGGAATCAATTGCTGAAGACTTCGCATCCACTGCAAGAATGTGATTCTCCTTTTCTGCCCGGAGTTGTGAAAGCTCAAGCTCAAGACTTTCGGCCTCATTTCTTCCCTCCTCCAACTCCTCTTTCAGGAGCTCTATATTTGCTTCAGCATTTGTGATCTCGACCTTCAGCTGCGAAAGGCTATCTTCTGCAGTTGACCTCTCGGTAGAGAGCTGTTGGATCGTGTCGTTCAGATTGTGGATCATAATTTCCATCTCTCCTGATGCACACTCAAGTTCCTCCAGTTTTTCTCTTTGAACCACAAAGTCATTCCTTTGCTCCAATAAGTCCTTCTGCACTTGAGCCAGGTTCGCCTCGGAATCTGAAACCTCCTTTCGGAGAAGCAGTAAATTCTCTTCAGCAGCAACCTTCCAAGCGGTCAATTCCCGCACTCTCTCGTTGAGAGAGCTGACGACATCGTCTCCAGTTGTGACCTTTCTCTCAAGGTCCTCGACTTCGTTGCTCCTCTCATTCAAGTCATTGTGAAGAGCAGCTATTTCTGACTCGCAAGTCAGAAGTCGATCTCTCAATTCTGAGGCTTCCGAAAGAGCAGCGACTAATTTTCCTTCCAAAACCTCCGTTTGCTGTTCAAGAGAGAGAAGGATTTCTGTGTTTTTCGCCTCATTCGATTCCGCAGCCTGAAGATCCCAGCACTTCGTTTCGAGTTCTAGAGCAGAAACTGCCAACTTCGCTTTAAGCGCTTCCATTTCAGAGAGTTGTTCCTGAAGCCTAGTCTCAGATGCCAGTAGATCCTCACACAAGGATGCATTTTGGTTCGTAACCTCCACAATGGTCCTCTTCACCTCGGTGACTATCCCGCAAAATGTTCCTAAGTCCAAGCCAAGCTCCTTGGGCAACAATATTATTTGAGAGAATTCGCTCTTAATATCTTTCACTGCATCTGAAAGAATCTGCATCTGCTGCTCATGTTCCACACTCAGAAGACAAACTTCTTCTTGGATTGAGGAGAGCATATTCGTAGCCTCAGACAATTCAGCCGCAGTGTCACGGAAAATGGATAGCGTCTCTTCTTCACGTTCTTTCATTTCCATTTTCAGGCAATTGATAGCTGCTACAAGCCGATCCTTCTCCGGTTCCCACACCCCCTGAGAAATGTTTAGTGCCTCTTTCTCCCACTTCCAGTCCTGTGCGTTGTGTTTGGCCGTTTCGTTCGCTCTAACCAAGAGATTGACTAGGACCTCAGCTTCCATCAGGGTAACTTGACTATCCTGGAACTTTTGATTCAACACGGCAGCTTCAAGACCCTTCTCTCTAGCCTCCAGTTTTGCCGAATCCACTTCCTTCACCAGCTCTTCCTTCTCACTCTTCCATGTGCTTTCTGCTTCGAGAATCTTTACTTCCCAGTCACTGACGATGTCTCCAACCTTCTGCATTTCCTCCTCAAAGGCTTCGATTTGTGCCTGCCTCCTGTTAACATCCTCTTCGGCTGCTTTCAGGTTCTTGGTTATTTCGTTGATAGTAGCCTCATTCTCTTCACAAGTCCTCCTTAAACTGACATTCTCGGCCTGCAGCTTATCCATCTCCAATTCAGCTTCCCTCAGATTTGCTATTGCTATCTCCATTTCTTTCCTAGCAGACAAAATGGTGTTATCTTTATCAGCAAGCTTCCTCCTCAACCCTTCAACTTGGACTTTCAGCCTTTGGATGTGCTGTTGAGGAACGTCCTCGTTGCAGGAAAGGTCTCTGAATTCCGCAACATTCTCTTGGTTGGCCTGGTCCAAACTCGCAGACATAGATTCCACCTCTTTCAGCTTCTCGACAAGTTGCATCTTTTCAGCCTTCCAAGTTTCTTCGGAAAGGGCATACTGTTGAAGTGCATTCTGCAGTGCTTGGACTCTACCTTCAGCCTCCGCACATCGACTTCCCAAGACGTCAGACACAGCTCTCAGGTCCTCGAGTTCTTCTTCTCGAAGTTTCAAGTTCGAGATGGTCGAAAGAGCATCCTTATTGACCTTCGCAAGCTCCAGCTCAACATCGGTCTTTAGGGCGCTCAACTGTTCAAAGCTGGCTGTAACGGACTTCAACTCCGTGTCATAAGTGGACAACTTCGTTTCAGCTATGGCCAGCTGATCTGTCAGCTGTGCTTCGCTGTTGAGGTACTCTTGCCGAAGTGATTCCTTTTCCTCATTAAAGCGCTCCTTCTCAGACATCCAGGATATCCTCTCCGATTTAAGTTCCAAATTCACAGAGTCGAGTGACTTCTGCATGTCCATCATCTGAACTTGCACCATCTCAAACTTCTCCTGCAGTTCAATCAGGTTCTTCTCCCTCTCTTCCAGCCTATGGACATTCACACTAGCTGCAAGTTCTAACTCCGTGACATACTGTTCCATTTTACCCCTGGCAATCTCCAGATTCTTCAGCTCCTCATCTAAAGCTGCTAATTTCATCTCTGATTCCTCTACTGCCTGCTGACTTCTGCCTAAAGTCTCGAACATGGTGTGCTCTTTCTTCTCCACCTCTGCGTTCAATTGCCGGATGTCAGATGCAAGCTTCAACTTCTCAGCCTTCATGTCCTCGATCTCCTGCTTCACGATAATCTTCTCAGAATCCCAATGCTCCTGTGCATCGCTCAATTCCTCCATCCGCATAGATATCACTTGCTCTCTTATTTCTGCTTCACGAACTCTCTCTTGCAGTTGACAAAGATCTGCCTGAATTTGAACAAGAGCCTGCTCCTTCTCTATACAATTTTTCTCTGCTTGTTGAGAAGCAATAATGAGTCGATCTCTTTCAGACTCAAGCTCCGCTGTCGCTATGGTCAAGGCCTCAAATCCGAGAAGCATCTCAGAAATCTTAGACTCAGCATGTTTTAAGTTAACCTCAAGTGTCTGCACTTCAGCACGTAGAGAAGTGACCAATTTTTCCTTGCCCACATTCTCTTGAAGGCTGTACTCCTTCTCTTTCGCCAAAACAGCCCTCTCTTCTATCCATTTCTGATTATTAGCAACTTCTTCCTTCAGAGCCAACTGAGAAGCTTCATTTTCTTGTCGAGCGCGATCAAGCTCTTCAACCTTCAGTTCCAGAGTTGTGGTTGCGAACGAGAGCTTTGATTGCAAAGCCCTTATCGCTGATCTGTAAGTTACCACATCCTCTTCCAGATCTCTAACCTTGGAAACCCCACCTTGCAGGACATTTGCAGCTGACTCGAAACCAACGCTGCTTACTTCGAGCTGTGAAATACTAGCCAGAATTTCATCGAATTCGGACATCAAAGATACGACAACTTGCTCTCTCTCAAGCATCACTTGTTCGTCTTTTGCGGCCCTTTCCAGACAAGCGAGGGCCCTGCCTTCCACTTCACCTACTTGTTTCTCAGCATCTATTACCAGACCCTCAACTTGCTCAATCAAATCGTAGCTTCGACTCAGCTTCAGTTCCAAATTCTCGACTTGGAACTTCAACACGGCACTTTCCCGGACAGCATCTTCGAGCTCAATTCTCAATCTGTCATGTCCCTCCACAAGGACCTCATACTGCCCGGCGATTAGTTCTTGGTTAGAAAGGTCATCTTCTAACTTTTGCTGTAGGGCCTCAATAATGGAGTTTTTCTCATTAGTGTTGGAGTCTGCTTCCCGCTTTTCTTCCAGAAGACTCGCGTTGACTACATTCAGCTCTTTGATCCTGTCCAGAAGGTGCTTGACCAACACAAATGCTGCCATCGATTTCTTCTCTAGGTCATTGATGACATCCTGGGCTACTCTGTGCTGCGGAGAAACCTCATCTAGAGCCCGAACACTTTCTTCTGTTTCTCTCGCCAGATACTGGGCATCCTGGAGGTGTTGGTAGAGGAGCTCAAATGCCTTCTGCTTCTTCGACACGACATTACTTGCGTGGTCCAGTGAATCTAGCTCTTTCCATGCACCTACAAGTCTGGGTGAGAATGAATCCTCAATCATGTCATCCATCTCTTTGGCAGCTTCTATTAGTTCTTCATCTCCCTCTGCAAGGTAATCAATAAGCTTTGCTGTTGCACCCTCCCAGTCCTTCTGAAGATTGCGAATCTCAGCATCTTTCTCATTCCTCACCGTTTCATAACTAGCCTGCAACTCTTGATTTTGATGACCAAGATTTTCAAGCTCGTGCTTCAGCTGTAGGAATTCCAACTTAGCAAAAGCTTCCGACTCGACAGCAGCAGCCAACTCCTCTCTCAGATCAAAAATTTCTGACTGCATGGAAGTTAGAGCTAAAGCTGTCTCAGTTTCCACCTCTGATCTGGTTAGCTCCATTTCTTTCTCATGCGCAATACGCGATGCTCTCTCTACTTGAAATCTCTCATTTGCTGCCCTCACCTCCTCTCTTTCTCTCCTTGCTTTCTCCAACTTCAGCTCCAAGGTGCGGTAGGCAGGATCGTTCTGGGCGCTTTTGTGCGCGCGTTCAGATCTGCTGCTGGTCCCTTCCACTCTAGACAACCTCCGAGCCATGTCTTGTAGCTTATCTTCAAGCATCAACACTTCACTCTCTGACTCCTTCAACAGGCTAGAAACCCTTGTAAGCTCTGCTTGCATCTTCTCCAGTTCATAAAGAGAAAACAATTGTTGCCCTTCAAGTGCCTCGACCAGACTTTGTCCATGTTCTGCCTTCGAAGTGGCTTCATCCATCTGCTCCGTCAACTCCTCTACCTTCTTTGTGGCTTCCAAACGTTGTTGTTGTTCCTCCTTCAAGACATCCTCGACAGATTCGAGCTCAAGCTGCAAGCGCGTAACTTCTTCAGAGTGTCTCATCTCCAGCTCCTGAAGTTTTTGCCGCCTACCTTGTGAAGGCTCTTTTCCAACATCTTCAGCTAATATGCTCGACTGGACATCCATCTCCGAATCTTGTTCAAGTCTTGCTGATAGTTTCTCTATGAGATCCTGAGCATCCTTCAGCTGCGATCTTAACTCAGCCTCCTGAGAACGAAAAAAGAGTGAATCAGAATGTAAAGATCAGCCCAAGTACTGGTTTAGACGAGATGAACGTCTTACAATCAGAAGAATGCAAGACTATGAGAATCGACACCTTCAGGGAAAGATCTACTTGTCTTCAATGTGAACTCAATTTAATGACGTACCTGGAAACGCCAGATCATTGCTGCTTCTTGGACGCTCGTTAAGGACTGCCTCTGCTGGAGAGCTATCTCTTCGGCCTCCGTATGAATCTGCTCGACGGAAGATTTCCAGACTATGTTAAAATGTATATTGAGCCAATGCTGTTCTTTCGTAACACACGACTATACGAGTACCGGTTCTATAGCTACACAATGAATAAATACTACAACAATACAGAATTTGGAGGCATTTATCGAAGATAACCTGGGTCGTGGCAGGACTAACTTCGGTACTGTGAAGTTTCTCAGCGACTCCATCAGAGGAGACCCATTGCTTAGAGCTCTGCGTTTTTTAGCAAGTGCTTATATCAGACGTCTGTGCAACAAATGAACGTAAAATAGTGCTCCCCTACGAATTAGATGCTGAGTGACGAGATATTAGTTGGAAGTGATTGGACAAATGTGGAAAGCCACACTTCATGTGTATGAAGCAAATAGAGTAACATCTTGTGAGAAATCTCCTTTACCGGATAACTGGGGAGGAAAACAATTCGAAATATACATATTACAAAAAAGTCTGTACGCCTGGCACTGGAAATTTCAACGACTCATCAACTTCGATTATTAGAGATAGTTCATTTCTCAGATCCTAACCTCCAATTCGGCGCGCAGGTTCTCCGCATCTCGAAGAGCAGTTTGAAGTTGCTCCTCTAGTTGTTGACCAAGCTTTGACTCAATGTCCCAGCGTTCTTCATTCTGCTTTTGGAAGATGGATGAAGATAAGCACCGAAGTTTATAGCTTTAAAATTCCAGGTATAAACATACGAATTTCCGTGCAGATACTAACCTTCCGAAGTTCTGATCTCAACTCCTCGATTGTACTTTGACTTCGCTCCTGATTGGTAGAACCCAGCGCCCTCTCCTCGTCGCAGGCGAACTGTTAATTGCAGACATGTTAGAAAGCTTTCACCGATTGCACCGATTTCACGATTGCGTGCTGGCATCATCAACCAGTTTACTTCTGTTGGATAGAAAGGCAACGAGGATCCATACCTTGAGCGTCTCTATTTCTTTCTGCTTGCCTGAGCATTCAGCCTTCAGCTGAGTGATCATAGCTTGCATTTGATCGACTTGCCTGATAAAATCATGATATGACAAAATTAAAATACTTCACCTTTACAAAAACACTGCATAGAACTCGTGCTGACTTTATCTGTGCTGATAAGTAAAGATAATCGAAGTGATGTATACAGTCACCTACCGTGTCAGCTCGGCATTAGCCACGAGGCAGTTGTTGAGGTTCGTTCGACACT
Source organism: Marchantia polymorpha subsp. ruderalis (assembly GCA_037833965.1). Lineage (NCBI taxonomy): Eukaryota > Viridiplantae > Streptophyta > Marchantiopsida > Marchantiales > Marchantiaceae > Marchantia > Marchantia polymorpha. The sequence goes on from AP031351.1 coordinate 2,170,896, forward strand.
CCTTTACCTCTTTTTGATAACCTTCCACCTGCCCAAATTCCGCCAATTGTGATCGTAAGTACAAGCAAATATACTTGCCGGATATCAATCCTCAGTGGTCAAGTTCACGCCTCGCGACAGCCAAATTCGTTTTACCTCGATTAGAAGTAGCTCATTCTCTCGTGCACGTGCAGCAATCTCCGGAGCAAGTGCTCGTTTCTAAGAAATCAAAAAAAAAAAACAGTTTTCACGTTAGACAACACAACTACGGGATCGAAGAAGCGAGAGCTGGACTGCTCGCGGTTCCCGCCACCGGAGCCTGTCATATTAAACGCCTCTACACAGGTATAATGAACAGCCCTCATGGATCTGCACGTCCCGACGGGAAGACTTTATGATTGATAAGATTGTACGGCAGGAGTACCTGTGGCGTGGTGAGTTGTCCCTGCTCCTCTCCCAACTTCGCGTCGAGAACATCCAGCAGCTGTCGGAACACGTCATGCCCAAGGCAAATGCTTAATTAAACGGAACTGACACAACTTTAAGAGCCTCCCTATTGGTCATGATTGACTACTCCAGTGCCAACAACGATACGACGCACGCAGTACTCGAGTACAACATCTACTCGAGTCAACCATATACCAGCATGTCTCGTGATGGACTTCCATGCCATGCATGCAGAATTCCACAGGTCCGTGCTGAAGGATGTATCAGTTACCTGATTCCGGAGTCCCGAAATCTCCTCAAGCAACACAGCCTTCTCGCCGCAGTCGTAGAATTCTTGGTACCTGCTAGTGCACTGTATGTGAGATGGGAAAATGTTGCTGGGACCTTAGAGATATTTACGGGTTTATTCACATCCAGAGGACGAAGGAGGGGATCTGTATTCGAAAATTGTGACCAGATCAGACTTGTACTATATCAGATCAGACAGGTACTGTACCTGCGCAACTGCTCCATCAAACGTATGTTCTCCATGGCAAATCGAGTCAACTCGGGATTGCGATCAATACGGGCGCGAATCAACTGCAGTTCGTCCATCAGAGATTTCTGCTCTTCCTTGTAGAAGTATTCAGCCGAGAGCACTCCATCTGCCACGCCCTCAAGTCTGCGGATTTTATCCTCTCGGAAGCGAAGCATCATTTTTGAACACTGTGAATCCTCTTCACGTTGGTGAACCTGTACATGGGTTGGACGAAGTTAAACGTCTTGCCGAATAGCACAAAGCACCATGACAACGTTTCCTGTAATCATACGACATGCGTTTCGAGTGCCAAACTGAACTCCCGAGAATGTTCTTCGCGGAGTTCAAAAACGAATTGATTGTGTTTTTTTCGCATACATGGCGTCAGCTACAGAGGTTTCGCAGATCCGTTGGATGGGTAGGTTTACCAGACGATTCAGCTGTTCAATTTCTGCAGCTAGTTTCTTTGTCACGTCCTCTGCTACTTGCTCTCTCCGCAGAGCACCAGCCAGAACTGCTTCCATGCCCTTGAGTTTCTGGGAAGAAATCAGATATATTTTAGAGTCGGCTATAAACATTCTTTCCACTCTCAGGATACTCGAAGCATAATACGTAAGTGCCAAACGAACGAAAGATCCAAGTACCTTCTCGATGATGTAAGCCTTCGTCTTGACATGAGCTGAATCAGGAGAGTGGCTGTTCACAGCTCCTGAGTCTACATTCTCCCCACTGGAATCACAATCGATTGAACCATTCTGAAGTGAAGAACCGAATCTCATTGATGGTGTTCTGGAGATGCTCTCTCGGCGCAGACGATCTACTTCAACCTGTATTTGGAAACCCACGTCAGCCAGAGTGTCTGTAACCACTGGCGATTCAAGCACATGCCTCCAGCAAACAACTGTGAAGAATGTGTAGGGTCATCCTACCTTGAGCTCCTGAATCTGTTGGCGCAATACTATCACATCTCCAGAAGCGTCTTCGTTTATGACAGCCTGTTAAATACAGAAATCCGATTAGGATGCATTGAAGACATGGAATCTTGAGACTACATGATCGGCCACATGTAAATTTGATTTATGCTTTGAAATCTGAATGCAGCTGGTAAATTTGGGTTGAAGGAAATTGAAGAGTAAATTCGTGGTCACAAGAGTCTGGTAGCCACTGCCTTCGACTCACATTGTTACGAATGAACTTGGCTCTTTGGGCAAATTTTAACGTACTCAAAGTCTCCATAGCACAACTGCGAGTCAAGTGAATGAACACAGCATCAGATTAACGGCTGATAGTCAGCAGAAATAAATGTAAAGTGATGACAAAATATACCGTGCAAACTTCCACTTAAGTTCAGAGCTTAATTCGGGCCGCTCCCGATTGAAAACCAATATACTCTTCTTTATCAGCATGTAAATGTATGTTCAGTTGCGCTGGGTACAAATATCCGGCGGAGACGTCAACAGTGAAAGTATGCCATTTCGTGAAATCTCAAGCCTAATATGATGGAGTCCGAGAGCATGAGATACTCTCCGCACGCGAATCTAGTCCCATATATTCATTCATCAGATTTAATACACCTGGGTATTATTGCATATCTGACAGATAAGACTGGTTGTTTACTCACTAAGAATGTTTTCATTCTAGGATTTGGAGTAAACAACCTGAACGATCAGTTGTCAAACTTCAAATTTCCACGACCCTTTGCCCAGCGAGTACAGGAGATGACACTTACCAGCTGGAAGGACTGACATTAGCAATCATGATTGTCTTGGAATTACCACCCAGAGAATCCTGAGGATAGGCATCGGAACAAAGCGCATGTCAGCATGATAGTCAGGGCTCCATCCGCAGCTTTAAGTCACAGGCAATTAAGTGTAATTTGATTCAACCTATGTTTGGCTGCAGAAAGGTTGCATACCTGAAGAAGAAATGTGAGCTTAGAATCTCTGTAAGGGACATGCCGCTGCTTTCCATTGGCAACGTCTACGAGTATCATGATGACCAATCTGTACAAAAGGATATATGAGCGTTACAGCATGAAACACGGAACATTTAAACATCTCAGGATAAAAAGTTGCATGTTTCAAGCTGAGTCCCTTTAACCCGGCATAGGAAAAAATGATGGAGATTGAAGTGCCTACGTACCCTAGGGTTGACAGAGATTTGTTGATATTTGCAGCTTCTTTCAAGCGCCCACCCTCAGCACCTGAGCTCTTCTGTCTGCGCTTACATCATGAGGAAGTAAATTCAGGTCACCTATGCGGGTAAATGCCATGTCTTGACCTCAAGAGGAGCGAATTATTCAAATCGTAGTCTCCAAACTTAAAATCCCACTCTATGAATTGATATAATAAACTCTTCGCAGAAATTACGACACGGTCATTACCTTTCAGACCCAGCAAGGTCGACCAAATGTAGCCGACCATATCTCGAGTTTGTCATGGCGTTGCTCTCCCACTACACAATGCAGTTATAATTGATGTTTATAAAGCTTCAAGGGAGCATTCTTATCACGATCAGTATCGTTCATTCTTCTTCAGGTTGATCAAGAAATAAGCTCATCGTGCAGAAGTGTTAAAGAGCTACCTTGCTTTCCACAATGCAGGTGAAGACGCTGTGAGAACGACTGCTCTCTCGATTCATGTTGGTTGACGCAACCTTTCTGTTAGCGGCACCCTGTAAGAATCAAGAACTGTCAGAATTCCAACATGCAAAATGGTCCTCTGCTAGATTTGTATGTCGAGCGGAGACAAACTCTGCAGGTAATCAGAGCAGCTGTCGTTTAGCAAATCAGCACCTGAAGAAGGAGCTGAATAACATCTTGAACTCCTTGCACTTCAACTTCGGATAAATTTTCAACGTAGACTCCTTTCTTCGCGTCTTCTCGCAGCTGTGATAAAGAGTTCAAATCACACAAACTTTGTCAAAATTCTAAGATTCTTGGGTTTTGTCAACTCCATGCTGTCTTCAACTAGCGCATTGTGACAAGAAACGAAGATTCAGATTTTGTACTGCAGACACATGAGATTATTGCATGCACTCACTTGCAGGTTCGTTGACGTAGGCTCCAAGAGGTCAGTAATTTGCTCGTTGTAGATTTCCAAAAAAGAACACTTGCAGAAGTATTTCAGCTGCTCAGTTCTGCGGCTTTCTTGCTCCTGTTAATGAGAGAAATACTCGCCACTTTAGGATTGTTCGGATTAGTTCAAAAGCTTTGAATCGAAGACGGTTTCTTTGCATTCCGAATCTGATTTGGAAAGAATGGACGGTATTTGTCACAATTACCATTTGAATTTTGGAGAAGAGGTACTCAAAAACTCGAGGAGTCATCCCCCTCTTATCACTTGGCCGGAGATCCAGATCATCAATATCTCCAAGCATCGTATGTGTCTTTCCACTACCCGTCTGCCCGTAGGCGAACATGCAGCTGTTGTAGCCGGACATACAATTTTCCACCATTGGCAAACCTGCTACCTTGAATAGCTTTTCCTGAACAATGATTTTTATGGACTGTCAGAATCGGTCTGATGCCGGAAGTCACGGAGATATATTACGAAGGTTTACAATTTCTAAATGTACCTGAGTAATGGCTTCACCAGCAACATGATCGAATGTGTAGCGGGACTCCGGTTGACCAAGCCAAGTCAGAGTGTGCGGACTTTCCTGTCTCAGGCATCGACTCGATCCTTGAGATGCCAGTTCACTGCTGCTGATGGGTCGCGTTCGGATTAAAACCTGAGGAAGATGACACGGCCAGTTTAGTGTCAAGGTGCAAATGTTACAACTTCAAGGGCATTGACCACTCTCACCACTCCTTGACATGCGCCTTGCTTGTGGAAAGAGACTGCTAATGTCACATCGCGCAGGTGAAGGACAAATAACACGGTGTCGCTCTTATTATTTTACTTGATGGATAGTGCTACGGTGGATACAAACAAGTGGAGACGACTACCATCTGCCCAGTGGGAAGATGAACATCCCGTAAGGCAGATGCGGCCGTAGAATGTACAGAATAATAGGGGCAAAGGACGAACAGATTTCAAATGTTAAATTATGTCCCATTTCTTCCCATTGAACTCAGGGGTGGATTATTGCGCCACAAACTAGTTCTTGGGGGTATAATGCAGGACAGAGGAAAATATTTCAATGAACATTTTCCTGAGAGGAGGAAGGCAAAGGAGTTAGAGCGAGATACACACCTGGACATTGTGATCACTCCAGAAACTTGGATCTTCCTCCAGATCAAATTGCTGCTCCACGAAATTCTGATTGCTGATTTGGCAACCAGCGCCAGCACCCCTGACAGCCGGTAAAATGCCCATGGTTCTAGTAATAACGTGCTGTGAACCTGTGGAGCGGACATTGGCAAGTCCCGCCGTGCCAGCATTACTGGAACTAGGCTGCGTTTGGCCATACTTGAGAGCCCTGGAAACACTCTTCCCCGGAGTGCCACCCTGCAGCCCAGACTCCGAATCATACCCGGACCTTGCTGCCCTGGATGACTTGGGAGTAGTCTGGGTACTACCCGCTGCTCTAGCGGAATTGGGCACACTCTGCTGCTGGTTCACAGTGTTACTGTTAGACAATACTCCTGAGGAGACCTGATTACCATCGGCGGAAGATTGTTTGGACCCTCGCGGTGGCGTGTACACATCTGATCCACTTTCTACTGACACATTTTCCTGCTGAGCGCGGACACGAGCCTGTGCAGGGGAGCACCTAGAGCCAGAACCTGTGGTCACACTAGAAGGATGATGAGTTTGCCAAGAATACTTGCTCTTGGAACTTGAGGGTCCGGTGGCATTCTTATCAGGAGTGCCACTAGGAGGACCAACATTAACCGCACCTTCTGAATTCTCCAAATGTGGGTACTTTTCCTGAGCGTTGAACGACAGCTTTGCTTTGGCTCGGGGAGTGGCACTGTCTGCTTTGCTGCGGATTGAGGCTGCTGCATCTGCAGGTGATTGTTCCATGGACTGAGGGGGTGTGAGGGGGTTTCGCAGACTCTCAGGAATTGGGCAGAGAGGATGTCTTTGGGGAGTTGTGGATACAGAGGGCTCCGGACCTGTAGAAGAAGTTCCATCGGGTTGATCCGGTGCTGATTTCTTGGACGTGCTCCGCATGAACAGCCGAAGTGGAGAAATACCTTTCGCCATGCTCCTTCCCTGATGTTGCAGACGTTGATAACCGGCCACTGTTTCCCTGTAAAATACTAAAGCTCTAACCACTTTTCTGATCCCGGAGTGATCAAATTCTCCGTCTGCTCAGATACCTGAACCGCTTCCGCTGCTCCCAATTTGCCCTTCTGCATACTTTTCAGGCACGCAGCTCGCCTCACCTCACCTCACCTTTAGATAGCCCAAGTCTTCGAAGAATGTTCAAAAGAAAAATCTCTCTGTATAAACTTCAGCGACTCATGAGATCATGAGCACACCCCACCAAGAGGGGCAATTCGTAGCCTGCAAAGCTTCATGAAATCAACCAATTTGTTTACACAAGAGTAAACATCCCAGTGACAACATCCGTTGACACAAACACATTTACAACATTTCCCTGCGCGCTTCCCAGTAGTCTCTTCAGACTCAATCACAATCCGAGCTCTTGATCACCCGCTCTGTTATCCTTCTCTCGGCGAGTTCCAGTTACATCACAACGCGAATCGCTCTCTTTTCTAGTCCCTCTGCTCTCCACTCTCTCGCTCTCTTTCTCTCTTGATCTCTCTTAATGTTTCTCTCTTATCTCAATCACAATCTTCTTTCTCACGACCGACCCGCGGAGAAGTAGCCCTTGGGATGCGGGCGTGCTGTGCGATAAAAATAAACTCTGACGTTCCCTGGCAAGACGAGAGATGTTTCTTGTCAGACTCAACGAGGACGAGAAAGGGAAAGAGAAAGCAGCGCCATATCTCCGAGCAGTCCGGGCTCGTCCAGACTATAGGCCGAGCGACGACGACCCCCAGCAGCAGCAGAACAAGAACGCCGAGCATCATTCCCTCCGCTGGCTCCCATCGTCGCGCCGCGCATGGGATCCCCAACGGTAAGTTCCGGAATTAAAGAAGCGGAGAAGAAGACGAATTTCTGGCGCAGGCGACGAAGGCCGCTTGGGATTATTATTACCGAGGGGCGCCAGGGGGCGGGAATGAACGATGTGAGCCTCACTCGAGACTCGAGCGCAACACCTCCCAGACGACAGCGGCGCGACACGTGGCCTCCCCCGGGCCAGTTCAAATTTCTCTCGGCCGGGACTCCAAGACCCGATCATTCGATCGAGTCGCCGTGAACTCCATGCCCTCGCTAAGGTGAGGGGATTTGAATTCTAGCGGTCCGATCTTCATGGCCCCACCCTCGCCCGGCTTGGCTACCGTTGGATGTAACCTTTGGCTGAACACGAGTCAGCAAGTGCGACGCCTCCGGAACCCGAGTGAGTCAGAGGGGAAGTGTTTTTATTGTCGGCCTCCTAGTCTAGGATTCAAACTGCCAACGGTCTCCTCTCTGTGCAACGGCTAGTGTCACTGTCCTGGGGGTGCTCGTCCGACAAAGAGATGTGCACTTTTTTGGCGACTGCCATGTCTGACGTCATCGTGGCAGTCGCGCCAGCGAGTGACAGCATTTCGGGAATTCTTGCAGAGTCCGTTGCAAGAGTCATCGAACGACTGTGGGGTATGAATTTTGAATGGGCGTGATAAACTCACCCCCAATAATGCGATTCGACCATGGTTTGTCCGTTGAGGAATATGTCAACCACAATACGCTGAGTTCCATCTTCTATGCTTACCAAATGTAAAAAAGAGTGCACAGGACATTTGTTTCTCTCGTGGAAAACCAGAGGGAGAAATTACTCTTAGACTCAGGTAGACAAAGGACTAAGTGGAAGGTTTCTAGATGAAAAAATCCAATCCATCTCTGCATGAGAAGATAAAGCGTGGAAACTCTAATGTAGTTTGTGCAGATGAAAAATATATCATAATATCAGATGTAAACTACCTGGATGAAAAGTATACTCTACCTAATTACGATAAAATCTCAGTGAAATATTCTAAATATAAGCTTAATTCGGGCAAGTGTGCAAACCAAATATATAAATTTTTAATTCCCAATAAAGAACTAACTTAAATAACATGGAAGTGCTCAAACGCAAAAACATAAGTAAGAGCATGAACAAAAATGACCTACACCATGGGTTTTTATTCTTCTTTGCTGAAGTATTTGTTGCCCGCTCCATCACATGCAGTTCTCTAATTCATATAAGATCCAGATATTATATGTAAATGTATTTCAAAGTCTATCCAAAACTATTGTTTCAATTCTTACTTAATTATTAAAATCACTCTGATGGCTTTCTGCATGTCTTTGAGGTTCATATACATCTTTAACTTCAACACATACTCTTAAAAAAAAGGAAAAAAATAATATCACTCAGTTTCATCCCACAAAAATCCAATAGAATATATTCATTCTTGCCTTTTTTCTAATGAAACAATTTACTATAAATATGTCAACTTCCGTACATTATCATATTATTTACACCCCAATACATCAACTTCGTTAACTATGATGATTCTCGAAGATGTTCATCACAGTCAAACAAATTGCAACTCATGCAATTATGAATTATCAACTTAATGAATAACCAAATAAATCTTTAAAATGTTGAAAAATATATCATTATTTGCACAACATATTACCATCTCAAAACACTTAATGTCAATCTAGTTCTTGGATTCATATACAATATATCATTTATAATACATCTAACAACTATGAATATTTTGAAAACACAAAATTAAACAAATAATCTCATCACATTCATTTTGTGACTTAATAATGCAAATAAGTAATAAAATTTGAATATTTAACAATTTCATTCAATAATTTATATCAATTTCAAAAAACAATGTGAGCTTAACACGGGATTCAAATTTTTTTGATAATGTCAAATAGTTTCTTCAAAGAAAAAAAATGGCATTATAAATAATTTGTTAAAACAATATCTAGTATTCTAAATCTACAACATATTAAAAAGTATGAATGCTTCATATAACTAAAAATAAAACAAACACATGATAGTATAGTAAGCATAAATGTAAAATGATTAATACAATCATGTTAAACAAATTATTGTTAAAATCATCATTACTTTCTTGTTTTTCATCTTCGAATATACATTTCAAATTTTAAGAATCCTATTTTTAGTATAATCAGCTATTTCGCTTCTATTAATATGAATTGATAAATATATTTTCAAAGATTTCTTATTGAGAAATTAAGAAATAACGGAACTTGTTTATAGTGAAGATTTTCAAACTTTATAATCTGAATAAATATCACAACTTCAAGATAAAATGCATAAATGATGTAATATATTCCCAAAATTTATTTAATCTCAATCTATTAATTATGTATAAAATAATTTTTGGTCAATATTTATAATTTAGATTTTTTGAGCATTCAGTAAGTAGTAAAACTACCATTTATTAATAATTGTGCAATTTTTTAATTATTAATCTTAAACCCAAAAAAATGATATCTTAAACACAGAATTTCATCTTACATTCATATACAATGTATTAAGATCTCACTCAAAGATAACTCATTTGAAGAGAATCAAAATTTTTTTAGCTAGATTGAATATATAATGTAAGTAAGTATATGGTACAATATAAGATAATGTTGATAAAAATATAAATATGAACATTTTTATTAAATTAAATCCATATATATCGAAATTAATATATACAACAACAGATATAAAATTGAACATAAATATCTTAAAAAATGTAATTACCTATTTATTCTTTTGTTAATATTATTACGTTACCGTGTTAAAATAAATTATTTGGCTTTGATAGAAATTTGGTGATATTACAATAAAAAGATATGATCATTTATAGGTATCTCATATAAATATTATATCGTTGTTAGTTTGTGTTATTATATATTCATGATTTTTAAAGGAAGCGGCTAGGTATACATAAACATAATTATCCTTAACCATACAAAAATGTATAAATTTCTTAAGAAGGTTGGTATATGATTGATCGTAAGAATGACATGCAAACAAGCAAATTTTAAGAACTAATTATGTTTTGTAACTATTTTTGTAGAGTACGATGTTTTAACTCTTTACAAAAATGAACATAAATAAAATAAAGATAGTTCCAACAAATATTACATCATGTGGATCGACTTTTCAACAAGTTCTGCATGTGCAAAGAATAGTTTTGAAGTGATCAAAATTAAATATTTTCAAGAAAACCATATATACAATAGATAAGAAAATTTCATTCGTAATAATCGGTAATACATACATGTTGATTACAAAATAAGAATTTTATATTCCAATTTTTATAAGTCTGGATTACGTTATTTAATCCAATATAATGGTTTATTACATGTGTCCTTGACTGAATATTATGGTTATATTTAATCTATATATAGAAATTTTCAATATAAATTGTCTTTATAATTTATATATGTCATGATCATCATTATCATACTTAGTGTTAAGGAATAAATGATAATTAAATTTCTAATATATTTTTTGAAGATAATAATAAGTTGCTGTCCTTTGCAGATTCTCAGAAATTCTGAGGCAATGATAGATGATCATCATTCATGCATTATCACACAAATTGTAAGTGATAAATTTTCAAAAGTCATGAAATGTGTTGAGATACATAATATAATTAGATGAAATTATATTTCTAGAGTAACTTTATTAATCATCTTCTGATATAGGAAGGATAAGGATATTTTTCACAAAGAATAAAAAAATTGATCAAAAGCTTATTTTGAGAAATTTATCCCATTGTGCAATATATATATATTCTTTGATTCAAAAGTATATCTTCATTACTTATTTTAACATAGTATGAAGGATATTGAAAAAGTATGAGTAAGTGTTTCAAAGAAAAAAATTCATATTTTTTGAATTAATTTTAAAATGAGATCTTTTTATTTTTCACAATTTAAATTTACTACTTCTGAAATTTTATTTTCTTAATAATAATTTCAAATTAATTATCAATTTATTTCATTAATTTTATTAATTTCTTGAAATTAATATGAATCTATATTATTTTTTATTTTATCAATAAAAACTACAGTACTAGTTATTTTTGAACACGTGCTAGGATATTATATATATTTTTGATTCTTAAATTATGTAAATTAAAATATTATGAATTTTTTAACAAAGTTTCTAATTTTAAAAAAAATTATCCAAGAAATGAAAATATTTGCATTTTATTGTATTCATATGTTTATCAATAAACCACCATCAAATTTGAACATGATAATAATGGTTGATCACACAAATACATGAAAAAATTACCTGTGAATAATTATAAACTTTTTTTTTCAATTCATATACACAAACATGAAGGTATTCAACATGCATTCCTACCTAAAAATACAATCTTAATGTCAATTATTTCGTAAGCGAGTGGCATTTTGTCGTTATAGTTTGTACCTTGATTAAACTTTCTCACAATTCTGATTGATTTTAAACCCTTATGTGAAAAGTGTGCATAATTTATGTCAGTGCATCGATAATATAGTTGTTCTTCGGACATAAATCTATCGTTAATATCTTGATAATATCTTGATTTAATGATGTTGTTGACTTTTGTAACAAGAAATCTGCTACTCAAAGAACATCTTGAATTTTTGTATCAAAAGCTTGTGATGTGTTGTATCATGAACAGCTTTTTCCAATGCATACATCCATGGAGAAGGACTTGTACTCATTGTGTGAGATGTTTCTCTTTTCTCCTTCTCAAACATCTGTGTTTCATCATCTACAAGTGATCGATACCCACGAAAGAATCCAAATATCGCATCATTGATTCCAATATGACTCTTCGAGTGTTTACCCCTCATATACAGACATTGAGTGCTAGAGTATGATGCTTGTGTCTATAATTAGATAAAAGAACGGCGACGCATTTGATTACATGTGACTTTTGTGCATCCTTTAGTGCTGTGGGTTACAGAGTGGTATATAGATGATTAAGTGATTACATAATTCGTGTGAGAAGGACTTGAGGTCGCTCATTGCTCCCAACATATTTAGGCCAAGTCGCTTCTTTTCCCAAGGGTGATTTCTATGTGTGTCAACTTCTAAGACGGTTGTACCTGGGAACACAATTGATCTGAAGAGAATGAGTCATTCCTGTAGAGACTGATGAATAATCTTTCATACTTAAACTTGCATCTTACCATGGCTAAAGTCATGAGAACTTTGCACAGAACGTGAAGAACACTTTGCAAATATTCAATCGAATGCTGTCCATGTAAGCAACTTGTATTACTTTCATTTACCAATTCCTCACCCTTCCCATGTCACTTCTATGGTGGAAGTTTTTGGGCGTTCCGAAGCAAAAGTAGAGGCCTATGTAACAGATCTCAAGAAAATAGTAACCTGAGATATAGCATCTACTTTTTTCACCTCTTCCATGTTTCCCAGAAATGGTTCTTTGAAGTCGACAGCATGAATAATTTTCTTTTGTATTGTCATTAAGTCTTGCATTTAGCTAGAGGAGCTTAATCCACACCTCTAGGTATTTGTCGTCGCCGGATTCATTTCGCAGTTGCTCTTCTGGTTTCAAAAAGCTTTGCATTTTTCACGAGTCGAGATGTACGCTCCGCAAACTCAATTTTCCACTGTTGTCGAAAGAGCCCCCACATTCCAAACTCCGACCAAAAATCTTTCATTAGGCTCGGTACGCGTAATGAAATTACCATAATACTTTTCCTTTACTGTTTTTAACCTTTATAGCACCAACTAATTTACGGCAGTGACAACTTAATCGGTGTCATGGGGCCATTTGATGAAATACCATAACGCTCGGTACAACGACGTGGGGAAGGGCGTGAATGAAAGAAGAATCTCCTCACGGGCACGAAGTTTCATCCTGTACTTACAAGTCACTCGGTCTTGGAATGAAATCAGCGACGCTTGTTACCCCCGATCTAGCTAGCTAGCTTCGATGTGCACCGAACATGCAAGTGATTCTGATGTGACGTGACGTGATGTGATGTGATGTGACGTTCCTTTAGATACATTTGAACCATCAGCTGGCCCCGATCTCGGATTCTATGAATGCTGCTCAGTTTTCTCCCGCTACTAGCAGTATAGCTCAGCAAGCCAGGCAGTTCCTACTCCTGTCTGATTGGCCTTTCTGCCGTTCATTGCTGGTTGCAAGTCTCAGTGAACCCATACAAGGCGTCAGCATGTGTATCCAACGACATGTGAGCGTTCACGCCGTTCCAAGTGATCAGCCTCGGCCCCTCTGTCCTGGGAGGAAGTTATAAGTACGAATAGGTGCTGGGATGTCCCGGTGTACTATCCACTGGCAGAGTAGGGAGAATGCATGGACAAAAACACCGTACATGGTGGCGCTGTATGGTGCTTCATGAACCACTACGTCAAAGCTTATAAAATCTGGCGTTCTATTTTTAGACGCCGCTACGTCAAACCTTATAAAATCCGGCATTTTACTTTTGTTAGAATTGATCTAGCCCAGAGTGCCATTCATTATAAAAACAAGGGCCACAGGGAACTCATTACAGTTAGTTACTTATTAGTTACAAAGCATTGGAGGCTCGAAGGTGAACTCATCAATAGTAGGAGGGTATTAGCGGCCAAGCATTAGAGTCTCGAAGGGAAACTCATCAATAGGAGGGAATTAGCTGCCAAGCAATTAGAGTCTCCAAGGGAAACTCATCAATAGGAGGAGGGAATTAGCTCCCAAACATTAGAGTCTCCAAGGGAACTCATCAATTGGAGGAGGGAATCAGCTGCCAAGCATTAGAATCTCGAAGGGAAACTCATGAATAGGAAGAGGGAAATAGCGTAAGAGAATTCGACGAGTTCTGTCATCAATTCATTCATGGCAGCAAAAAGTGCGTGCTCCCAATACACAGAAAGAGAGTCCGGTTGGGCAATCGGTAATGAGTATGCGCAAGAAGTGAAATAAAGTAAACCAATGTGATCGGACATCCTGACACACTCCAAGCAAATCGGAAGTGCAAAGATCGACACACAAATGTGACAAATCTTTTCTTTATTCATGTGAAGTGGTCAAAATTGCTCAAAACGATTGTGGCCAAACAATACGACGAAGGAAGTGAAATGAAATTGTTCACTCCGGAAATGAAATCATGCAATTGAATTCTATTCATATAGGAGAAATTCTATTTTTCATCTAACAATTCATTTTTGTTTAGATGAATTTTCTTAATTATGGCAATGCCAGAATTAAGAAAAAAGAAAAATTAAGAATTAAGAATTAATGAAAAATTTGCCAGAATTTATTTAATTCTGGGAAACTTGGCATTTGCCGGAATTTATGAGGCCTGCATTACATACAGTATCTAGTCATCACTGCGAGTGTACGAGAAGACATGTGAGATGAAAGACCCTTTTGCACTCATCAGGATGCTGCCCTAACGAGGAGCTTTCATACATTAGCCATGGGTACTTTTGACACGACCAAAAGGCAACTGTAAGAAGTATACGAGTTACGACCTGAAGAATCTTGGCGGGTGCAGTATCCGACCTAAGAGAAACTGCGAGAAGAGGCATACCAGATCAGAACTTTGTACAATGACGTGACAGAATTTACAAGGCCGTGCACCAGATGAACTTCATGTTTGAGTGGCCAGCACACTCGCGATCAACCTCTTCAGCTGTTTCTAGATAGGGGCAGACAGACTAATTTGGTCCGGCCTTACCCCAAATCAACCAATTTAATACTTACACGTCTACTGGATGCCCAGTGAAACTTACTCAATGCCTGCAGGCACTAAACCCCTGAGGGCTCTGCTACAGGCGAAAGAGTGCCCCAAACCAAATAGACGATAAGAGATTGTAGACATCTTGTTAGAATACACCCTTGGACTATCGGCAAAGTTTCAGTCTATAGACCTGAAATTGCAGAGGTCTCGTCCAGTTCCTGGAACTTGTTGCCATGAATCACAGAACCACACTTTCTTCGCTGGCCACCTTCGCTGCATGCCTTATCTGATCAGCTGCTGCTAGCGCACCATCGCATTTGTCTAGATGTGTTTGGAAGCCTTGGTCCGTAGTGCTCAGCATCCTGTTCAGAGTCCAGGTAACTCCACGCGATTCGAGAATTGCGTTTCGTGGTCGTATTCTTTTTTCAAGACTGTATCCGAAGTACTGAGGGAAGTCAATCAGCTCGGAGTGTTTCCGACGCATCTTAATGAAAAATTTCCATTTCGGGAGTAGGTTGTTTTCCACATTCAACCCCAAGATTTGAGGGAACCGGTTCACCAAAACGGCCACCTGTTCAATACTGTATCCTAGGCCTAAGAAAAACTCGACGGTGCACTTGATGTTCTTCTCCAAACTCAGACCTAAGGTCTGAGGTGAACGTATAACTACTAGACTAAAGTCGGGAATTCCTATCAACTTGAAGTACATGGCCATGGGCCTTAGTTTTGCTTCTAGGCTGTAACCTACAAGGTGTGGAAACCTGGATAAGACCCTGCCGACCGTGGCAGGAGGGATTCCGATCTCTAAAAGAAAGTCTATAACCAGTTGTAGTTTTTTCCGGCTGTAAGTGAGTATTTGAGGAAAATTCACCATGATCTTGGCCCATTTCTCAGGTTCTACTCCATTACTCTCAAGAAATCTGGCTGTCGGTCGGAGGTTCTCCTCCACGCTGCAGCCAAAAAGTTGAGGTCTTTTCATGATGATCTTTGGTATGCTTGTAGGACAACAACCCATTCCTAGGACGTAGTCTATAACCTTCATTATTTTGTTGTCTACACTGTAATGGGCAAAGGCTGGAAAGCGCTGTATCACATCGTTGATCTGCTCCGAAGTCATTCCAATACTTAAACAGTAAGATACGGCTGCAGGCAACTTTCCATGGATGCAATGTCCCAATAGAGCTGGACATTCTGCAAGATTTACCTCAATCACTTTCTCTTGGCCTTCACTATCCGTTGTTATGCTGTACAGCACATCTCCACCAGTCCACGGGGCTGGCACATCGGGAAAGCTCACTATGACCTCCGGTGTACCTCTGCCATACTTGGCAGCTAAGCTTTCGAGATAGGGAAGCAATGTGCCCTGGATCTCTTCTGTTCCCAGCTCTTCTCCTGCACAATTGCAATGCAAAATGATTAAATGTGGTTCTTTCGTCTGTCTTCCCGGAGAAAAAAAGCTGACTCAGAGTCCAAGTAGATGAAAAACTAACTGTTTTCGTCTTACGACGAGAGTGTAAGGCTTCACTATTCTCTGTCACAGACTGGGAACAAAAATCTTCAATCTGGGACCACCGTGTGCGGGAACTTAGATTCCTTGAGAACAAAAACCCTAAAACCTTGAATTTTACACAGCTATTCACAGACTCTTCTCACATTCCTTAGTCCTCAGACTCCATAATATCTTGGGGACTCTGCCTTTTCTTGTTGGGATTGTTTTGACGCCTGAAAACTTCAATTTAGGATCACCGTGTGCGGGAACGTAGATTCATTGACAACAAAAACCCTAAACCCTTGAAGTCTACACAGCTATTTACAGACTCTTCTCACATTCCATAGTCCTCAAAATCCATTATATCTTCGGACACTCTGACTTTTCTTGTTGGGATTGTTTGACGCCTGAAAACCTTCGATCACATAGATTTTCGAGTAAATCTCTCTCAGGTCCTTTGACACCTCCCATGAAAAAACTCAAATCTGTCAAAGAAGTCACTAGCAATGTCGACAAGACTTCGATAAAATCAACCCCAAGACAGCAGGCTTTCCTTTCCACACTAGGGCATCTATGGCATAATATTCAAATCAATTCTACGTAAAATCGTACATCAGGCTTTCCTTTCCACGCTAGAGCATCTATGGCATACTATTCAAATCAATATTATGTAAAATCGTAGACGCGGGTGGCATACCTGCGAGGTAACGCGCGCGATGCTGAGAGTGCAAAATACCGAGCAGGTGGGCAGTAAAAAGAGTAGCATTCTTCAGCGTTCGGGTTGCAACAGACGCACTGAACCCTCGAGACCTTAAGAACTGGGACACGACTGCTTTAGCCTCTTCCCTCTCACCAACCAGATGTCTCCAATCCAGAGAAAACTCGGATGTTCCCTCTCCCACACCCTCGGCAGTGCGCACGGCCCGAACTCTGTAAATCTGGCGAGCACTTTTACTAAGAAATCCTCCATTCCACTTGCCGTTCCAACTTCCTCCACAGCTACCAACCTGCTTCGGTTCCCCTACTGACAGTCCACTCCCACAATGCGCCCGAGGGAATTTCCACGGAATTCCAGAAATGCAAATCATTCTCCTTTACCTCCACCTTCGACCTTCCCAATTAATCTCTACCAATCTGTCGTCCTCCAGTTTCCCCTGAGAACTGGAAAACTCATCAATCCATGGAGCAGATTGTTCGCAGAATACGACCTCCAGAATTTCTGAAGCTGAAAACCTCAATTGATTGTGAAGCAGAAAAGCCCGAATCGGTGTTGTGGAGTCACCTGTAAAACGACAAAGGCAAGGTGTTTGGACCTGCATGAATGTCACAAAAGCATGACTATGGAGATAAACCGTAGGCGCAGCAGGATGAAAGCTCTCGGACAACCACGACCAGAGACAAAACCCCTGCCTCTGCTCCAATTCTCCTTTTCGTAAATTCGCTAGACTCAGCTCCGGGCCGGTCAGTTTCAAACACTCATGAAACGCAGCTCTCCACGTATGTTCGTGTCCTGTGGCTCATCCATAACTTCCTCGAAAGATGACAAAGCTTTTCCTTCCAGATATTTCCAGCGACAACTTCAATCGCTCGTACACGCTCTATCGCCATCGATGGTAGAGAACGGGTTGTCTCCTCAATTGGGTCAATCCCATCACGTTTACAGACCAATTTTCACTTGGTCTCAGAAAAAGGGTCTGATAAATATCAATCTGTGGATTGCTGCAAAGGATGAGGTTGAATCACAAAACATTTGTGTCAACTTGTGTCATAAATCGCTCCAATTAAAGCAAAGAGCAAGATGTAATCGTCTCTCAAAATCTAGGCTCCGTGTTCCAGTGTTATCCGCTTGGTCACCTCTTTGACTAGTAATTCAATATTTGAATTGGAAATGAGATTTGTCATCGATTGGATAACAGGAATATTATTTTTTTTCTCACAAAACAGGTAAGGATATCCAGTTCTCCATTACATAAAATAAAAGTGCCATTGTTCTAATGCCGAAAGCAATAAAGATAATTCAATTGAATAATATAAAAATCCTCGGTCGTGGATGAGTTGAGAAACTGACCTCTTGTTTGCAACCATCCTACTAAATATAATCATTTCTTGTACTTCTGGCGCAGCGCTCGGGAATAAAAGGCTAGTATAAATGCAAAGAGTGAAGAAGTATAGCGCAATTAAATTTACATTTGGACTCAGTTCTCTAACTACGTTCAAAATGGCAATTGCTTCTGATGATGTGTGTGCCATTGAATAGAGTTGATTATGAATATCCTTGAAAATAGGATTTCATTTCATACTGGCAAGGCAGAAGAGTTTTAGTGTTTCGAGTAAGTGAGTGTAAGTAGTGACTGTAGTTGTGATGACAAATATGTCGGCAGCAGTCGATCCTTATATGCGAGGATTTGTGAGAAGAGTATGATACTTAATTATCTTCGTTACCAATGCTCGCATTCCGTATACTTGACTGGCATGAATATTAACTTGTTCGAAACATTGGTAGAAATATACAGTTTATAGTTTCGGAGGTTTATATGTGTGCTGATTCTCAAAGTTGAATCTCTCTACACATGTCACTTGTCATATTTTCAAGCATTAATACGAAGGAAAATAAAAAGTGGAACATCTTCACCATGAGGGTATTTGTCTTGAATGTATCCATGCACAAAAAGGATAAGTTGTGGATTCAATTTGATCCTTGAATGTCTTAGATTTTTTCTAATATCTCTTCGTATTGGTGTTGGACAATTAAGCCATCTAATTGATGATGTGTATAAGTTCGAATGAAAATCAAATAGTTCGCTTCATGATAAATTGTGTAAAAATGTTTGTGTTATTATATATGTTGAGATAAAAAGAAATTCATGTGCAAGTCTCATGAATTTCTTTTTATCTCAACATATATAATAACACAAACATTTTTACACAATTTATCAGTTAGTTGTAGGTGATCAATCATTGTATGTGATGTGTGACATGTTTTCTCGTCATGAAAAACACTAAAACCTAGCTATTAGATTTTTCTTTTCATTTCATACTTGTAACGTCAAGATTGGGATTCTTTGTTTTGTTTTTACTGATTTATCCCTCCTCTTTTGATCATGTTTTTTAAATATCAATGAATGTTGTAATACGATATGAATTAACAACTTTATGAGTTATGACAATCTTTGTAACGGCATCTATATTGACACCTAGATATTGCAGTCAATCATGACTTTCATATATGTTTCAAATCAATCTGAAGCTTGATGTCAAGCATGAGAGTGCATTTATGATGTAAATTGTATGAAATTAAATTTTTTGGATTGAAGAATATAACATTTTTTAGTTAGAAGTTTCATTTTTTGGTGATTTTTAGTATACATTTAGTTTGATATAGAATAATTCATATATTGTTATATTTAGTTAAATTATTATTTTATGATTCTTTTGAAAACTTCATTATTCTGCAATCATATATAAAAATGAGTATTGGACATGAATTTTTTTTGGTATCATGTTCATATTTCAATCAAGAATTAAAAGACTGAGATATATGATAAAAGTGTTGTGATTGGTTCGATGTAACAAGACGCTCAAATTTTTAGTTATATAAATATGAAGTCATTTTGGAGAATGTATTTGGAGATTTATTGTATAAAAATTAAAATCGAAAAGAAATGATATAAATGTAATAATATATGAAAATGATATATTATGAAATATATGTAATGTAGATGGATCGAAAATAGATATCAATTTTAAATCAAGTATACATATCATTAATGTATTTTGAATTGATATATCTTACTTATTCAAATACATCTAATCATCAACAAAAATAATTGACTGTCCAACAAATTACTAAGACTTGTCATACAAGTAAATTCCCCCTCATATAAGTGTCATTGATTTTGTTACAATCTAGCACAAAACATATTTGTCTACATGATTGGTATTTTTTACATATATATGAGAAAGATAATAGAATACAATTATTTTGATACAATTTTCAGAAGATTATACAAGTTCTTTTTCTTACGAGACGAGTAATACTTTTCTAAGCTAGATGCAATTCTCGATCTACTGAATCCACTCGAATGATAATAACAGGGCACAGATTTATCATTGTTTGAAAAGGAGATGTTCTTACAAAATTGTCAAAATTTTGGTACTTTCAGAAACGAGGGCATATAATGAAATAAGCAAAAAAGATAAAATCACTCATCATTTGCATTTTCACAAAGTCAGTGCTGGAATGTTTGAGGAAATCCGGTTCCCCAATCCCGCCAATTAAAGCGAAGGTGAGAAGAACTGGGAAGAGTGCGCCAGGCCAAATGTATGAACCGATCGGATAAGGCGGCCGCTGGGCGCGGGCTGCAGGCCACACTCAGTGGCGCGGCCGCGACCGAGACGAGGTGGGCCCCAGCTTCTTGCTTACCACCTCGGCAACGGCCTGGCATCGCGACCAACGAAGAAAGAAAGGAGGAGCGTCTGGCGCGGGCCGCGGGCTTGTCGTGCCCGGGGGCTGGGCTCGTGCGTGCCACGGACTCGAGCTGACGGGAATGAATGTGTCGATCCAAGGGTTGCAGAATCGATGACGACCACCGATGACCTCGAGAAAAAGCGCTCTCGTGGTGGGCCATCGATCGAGCTTTCATCGCAATGTCGCCTGGCGTTTATCGTTATGACGCTGCAGATTACCTTCGTCCCTGCCTCGCTTTCTCTCTTTCTCGCGTGGCTTTGGGAGGGGGAGGTGAGGTGAGTTTCAAACGCCAATCGGATTAGAGTGGAGGTCAGCGAATCAGGACGGGTTTAGAAAGTGCTGGATTTGGTTGGCCTCTGCTGCCATGGCGGCACAAGCAGAGGGCGCAGTCGAGGAATCCGTCGACAGAATTGAAGGCAGGAGCTTCGAGTCTCGGCAATGGTTTTGCGGCGGATCGAAAGCGAGGGGGGTTTTGTATTTGCGTAGAAGGAGTTGCGTGCCGCTTGTGGAATGCGATGAACTGATGAAATTCTAATGCGGGGGTGGTGACATTTTGAAACTAGGCAGGCATCGTGTACAATGTCGACCATGGTGGGAGCCTCACTTCGTCAGTGTGTTGGAGCCTTGAGTACCTCGGATTCTCGGTGTTGCGTAATTTCGGTCGCGTCTCAATCTTCTGAGCTAGGTTGTTCACCAGGTGGATGGCTTATCGTTACGAGGTTGAGTGCTAAATTGGAGAGCTGCGAGAAATTAGTTTGGCTTGGAAAATGCAAGAGTTTGGGTGCCTGTGGAGTATTAAGCCATTCCTTACAATCTAGCGTGGAGACGTCGCTTAGAAGGAGGTCTCGGATCAGGAGACAAGTCTCGGGAAGTGGGGACTCAAATTGGGGTGAAGATGGTGGGAACAAAGTAGTAATTCAGTACAGGCGAGGTGGGAAGGGAAGTGGATCAGAAGAGGAGGATGTCGAAGGGCTTACTCCGGTACCAGATCAGACTGCAGTTGGAACAGACAGTGGCGATGATGGAGCAGACGGAAACGCCTTCTGTGACTCAGGAATTGCGGATTCGAAACAAAATTTAGGGCCGAATTCGGGTCTGGGAGACGAAAGATTTTTGAGAAGGGTTGCCGCTGCCGAGAATGCTGAGACTGCTCTCGCGATAATAAATGAGAGGGGTTCAACTGGCGGCGTTGCTCTCAGCAGTTCCGATTGCTCCGAGTTGATTCTTGCCGCAATTGCGCAGAATAATGTGGACTTGGCGTTCTCCATTCTGAATGCAATGCGGAGCAGCCTACTTCAACGTCGTATCGATCGAACAGATGGTATGTTCAGCTCACATCCTCAGCACACGCAGTTGCAAGTGCTTGCAAGATAATTGTCTTTTGAACAAAGCACATCATAAGCATAATTTAGAGTTAACGTGGTGAAGTTTGTGGAGGTTGCTACTACGATGATGTGAGAAAGTATCATTTGAGAGTAAATGCCTTTGCGCCTTTCGACGTGAAAGACTGTGTGTTACGTTGTCAGGGTCGCCATGTAGAGTCTGAGTTCATTCGTCCTCAACTCGCCTCACGATGTTGTGAAGTGTTGATTGTCACACGACGAAAATCGCTGTTGGCATGACTTTTACCAGTAATTTGCAAGAAACGGTTGTTTCTTGCTGGAAAGGAATTGTTTCGGTAACGTGCTTGTTTTGAATGGCCCATGAGCAGTTCTTTGTGGCTGTGTCTGTTTTTTGATGACATTTCACATAACGACGACAACTCTTGCGGTTTCCGCTTTTGTTACCAGCATCTGGCATGTTATGGAAAACGTAGCGTAATTTGAGCGGTAGTTCACCTCTCCTATCTTGAAAATATTGTGACGCAAACTTTGAAATTTGTAAAAATGTCAGTCCATTGTGGTTGGAACAGCTGCAGCTGGGAACAGGGAAGGAAGTCAAGAATGGCGATGGCCTACTGCTGATGTATCGACATATGTAGCACTCGTAAGAGGATTGGCAGCATCTCTTAGAGTTTCAGACGCTATTGCTACAGTTGGTGACGTTCGACGCCGAGGAGTTCCTCCAGGAGACGAGGTGAATGGTAGCTCCTATTGTGCTCTCTGTTCAGAATTCTTAGATTCACTTCGAAAGAAGAGTTTTGAACGGCACCTCTTTCCTGACGAGGATCGAACTGAATGTGTTTCGGTTATTCATGCTACCAGGTTCCCTTCGGCAAAGTTGTGAATTGTCCCATTTGCAAGACATCACTGGCAGTTGTGCAGCCCCAGCACGGAGTCCAGGTTGTCCTCGGAACTGCATCTTATTACTTGAAACTGCGTTGTCTTTTTTTCTATTTATTTTCTTCATGCACAACATAAAATCTAGATGTTTACTAATATTGCTTCTTCATCTATATACGCAGTTGGTCCCTTGTGCTTCATGCCGCTATCAGTACGAACTCATGTCTGGAGTTATTGTGAACTCTGAATCAGAGTCCATCAGGTTTTACTCTCTCCTAATTAGTGGTCTTCATTCAATGTTGCTCAGTATCACATTTTTTCTGTTTTAGTTCTCACTGGCTGGATCTCTGAGTGTCATGGACTTGTGGTACGTAACAAAATCAGGACATGTTCATTTTTCCTGTATCATACGAGCCTACACCCACAACAAAGATAACGATCGGGGCCTAGAGTGTTAGAATGTTCATCAATTTTTAGAAGCCTCATCCAACTAATATATATTCAACACTTCGCCTCCAGTGCGGACACCTCTATTTTCCAGAGGGGATTGAAGCTACTACCGTTTCTCAAGCGCCGTATTCCAGCTGCTGTGCATTCTATTGTGGTATGTTTAATATTCCATTAGGTTTCTCTTCTAGATTTTACGTCTTAGTCTTGGTAGTGTGTCGATGACATGAGAAAATGCAGAATGTTTTTTGTACCGTATTGATCATTGCCCATAATCGCGGACTTTTGTATCTCTATCTCCTAGCAAGGGTCTCTGTTGCGTTTGTTTCCATGCTTTGTTAACTGTAACATGTAACGGAAAGTCTTTTGATGTCGGGTTGTTTGTGCTACAGGTACGAGCACCTGACGGGTTAGCCCGCACACATAGGTTCGCCACCGAGTCGGCTGATGTTCCTGCTCAGCAAGGAGAGCGAGTAACTGTTGCGCTAGCATGTCCTGCAAATGAAGGCCGTGGATTTGGGCCTATTCGCTTCAACTCGCGAGTACCTGGCTGGCAACCTAGTGAGCCCATGGCAGTTACTAACCACGCTACCGGACGAGTCGCTGATCTTATTAGAGCTCCCTCTAAAGCAGGCAGCGGAACGATTTTTGACACTAATGTAATATTTCCGCTTGCTATATTACTAGCAAGCACTGATATCGCATCAGGACTAATTGATCCAACTTTACCACGCCTTATAGCTGTATCAGCTTCTGCAGCTGTGTTATTTGGAGGTGCCGCCAACACGTTTGTCCTTCCTCGTTTGAGTCAGGTAGTGGCAGCCCATCTCGTCTCTTCTCTTTTGCACTCTTGATTGGTGTTAATATCTGAGTAATATGGATTTTTGTGAATTGCTACTGAACGTGATGCACTCTGTATCTGGGAAATCCCTAATCTATTTACAGCGAGCAATGCTGCACAATGAGCAAACGCTATGTATTTAGACGGCTTTGTACTTCACATCAATCTTTACAGGTTGTGAACTGAAGCTAGTATTTACTTTTTTTAACATCGGAGTTTCGTGTGGATTACAGCTACCACAAAGAACGGTTGACGCAATAGCGCTGCGTCAAAAGTTATTAGCTCAGTACGAACAACTTCAGACCAGGCTACAAGATTTAACGCAAGCTACTGCAGATGAGGTGAGTTTCCGAGTTTAGTCCAGTCTAGGTCATGAATGTGATATCTCTGAACTGAAAGGAAGATGGTGACGTCGTAAATCCATCTTACAGGTCTTCTCCATCATTAATATATTTTTCATAGGCGATCTACCAGGAGTCAATTAAAAGGGAAGATTAATGTGTTCAGCAAACAGCAAGAAAACTTGTATAACCATGTCCCAAGATGATGTGGTAGCATTACTGGTAAATCTTTGATACCTGGCAAGATTGAAAGTTGATTTGCATGTCATATGAAGGTGCGGATGCTAGCTAGGATGTGTCAACTCCAGAACAAGATGGAGGCGGTTGGAGAAACTTCCTACAGGTAATAATCTTTCTTTGAAACGTCATGCCTAAGCTAGTCTGCAGATTGTCTCTTAGAACTTGAAAACTACACTAACATTGGAAAGCTCTTGCGATTGTTATGTCTTTCGATCTTCTTTTGATGTGCTTGTCTTCACTATCTTATTTTTACCTTTTAATCCACATGCAGTGCCCGAATAGAAAGAGTTCGAAAAGCACGATCGGGACTTGATGAACGGTTGGCCGCCAGGCTCGAATTAATTGACAGCTACGCAAAGGTGCTCGTCGTTAGCTTTCCTGAAGACATGAACATGGCTTACATCAGGGTTTGTGATACGTGGAGAACTTGCATCTTATTCACTCTATTTCTCATCATTAACTAACGATTGTTTTGCTGAACTTTTGTGCTGTGTGTCTCATTGAAAATTTCCAGGTGGCATCAATGATTGAAATAGAGGTGGAAATGGATATCGATGTGCTAGCAGCCGAGGCAGCCAATCCCGATGTGAGTTGAACTGTTGAGCTGAAAGCTACTTTTGGAGTTCATATACAGAAGAACCCTTTTTATGTTGGATGAGAAATTTAAGTAGTGTAATTCTTGTGTTTGTTCTTGCCAGTAGTCTGTTGATCAATTTCTTTTTACTTTGGTACTTTTGCAGGCAACTATCGCTGAGCAGATCGAGCGTTTAATGGAGGTAGAAAGCCTTCAAAAGGTAGTTATTTGTCCTACTGTTTTTGTTTTCCGCCATAATGTTGAAAGGTAACTTGGGCGCTGTTGAATCGTAGAGAGAAATTGAAATGATGTCCTGGACCAAATTGCAGGAATGGGAAAATCAGGCCGAGGCTAACGATGAGGTCGAGAGGCTATTACGTTCTGCTCCCATGCTGGTGGATTGAGCTAAGGGAAGCTACTTCCTGGACGGCATTTGTGGTTCAGAATGCCTCCACTTTACAATACCCACTGAACGCGTTGATTTTGTAGAAATTTGAAATTACACGGTCCCGAGTTCAGTCTTAGGCAGTGCTGAAATGTACATATTGCCTGGAGTGTTTTGGGATGACTGTAATCAACACCCAATTCAGTGCCTTGGAGTCATAAGTGATGTGGAGCACAAGCTTTAGCAAACGAAATGAGTTGTTTGCTTCTCTACACTCGAACTCTCTGTAATTTTCGGACCATATTGGCCAGAAGGATAATGCCATGTAGGGTCATTTTCTCAAAGGGTTCATCAACACTCAACTTGTGTTGAGACACAAATTGAGTGTTCACAAGCTTTCACAATCTGTAAAAATGAGTGCCATGAGTAGCGAGGAAGTTTACATCTCTTTGTGAAGACTAATACCCATTGCGATGGAAAGCTCTGGATAGGAAATTCAGGTCATCTGTGAGAATAACATACCAAAGATCGATGCAAACTTCAGCACTGTTGTCAAACCTACGCCAAACAACGAAGTGACAGGTGGGTAAAGGACATCACTCATCGATAAATTAATATTATCTGTCAATGCATCGAAGAATTGCAATTATTCACGAAGGTGTGAGAGACTGTAATAAGCAAAATGTTTGAAACTGTACACACGTCGTTTACTTCCGGTTGTGAACAAAGTTCGAATGTCCGACTGGTTATCGTTTGACGGATGCACAACCGTCAGCTTCGGTTTATTTTGCCTATGTACCCGGTTCATATCACGAGTCAGAAAGATTTGTCTACGTTAGTAAGTGCGGACTCATCCCTATTATATCCCTATATCCCTAATGCTGACCGTGAGGCAATTGTCGCTCGTATGTCGTCTGATTACCAGTAGCTGCTGAATTGGCCGTGGTATCACCGTTGTCAGTTCGGTTAGAGTTACTAGGAGGGTGCCCTGGAGGACCTTGTACAACTCCATGGTTTCCAGTCATACCAAGCATCGGGAAAAGGTCAGTGACAGATCGTTGTGCAAGGTGAATATTTGGCCCTGCGGTCGATGATCTAACGTTTCCTTCTAAATTGCTACCTACATTATCTCTCTTTATTCCATTTAATACATCACTGGGTCCATTGCTGCTGCATGGTGTTGGCAAGGGACCCGGAATCATCCCCTGAGGCAAAAAAAGTTGATGGAATTGTGCCCCAGGCCACATCACATTCGACTGAGCGCCAAGTCCACCTGCTTGACCTTGTACAACTCCCGGTCCCATCCTGGCCAACACATCCGCTGCTCCAGCAGAAGCGAGAAGCCCGTGAGCTAGACCTGGCTGCCCTGGCACGACACCAGGAGCCATTCTCGCCAAAGCCTCCGCTCCAGCAGAGGCGAGAAGCCCGTGGGGAAGACCGTCCAACACCATATTGTTTCCGACAGTTTTGTCTGCGCCACCCGAGTGATTTTCTCCACCTTGTGACATTCCCTGGACCATGGCTTGAGGCATTCCTCCGCCGGGTATGAGCTGAGGGGGAAATAATCCATATGGTCCAGTTCCTCCGTTATTACTCATGAAGGGCCATAGTCCAGGGGGGAAACCTGGATACACCGGACCTCTGCCTGCTGAAGCGGCAGCCGCTGCTGCTGAGGCCGCGAAAACTGAAATCGTGGATGCAGAGGAATTGGCTGGTGGGTTTGGTCCGTTATGACTTCCGCTCTCAGCGGGCTCGGCAGTTTCATGATCTCTGTCCCTGTCAGCGTCCCTCTCTCTGTCGTATGCTGCCTGCCGTTCACCTGTGTCAGTCGGTCTTGACTGCATCAGCTGCAGCATCTTCATCTGCATCGAAGGATTAAGATTCTCAGCCATACCTGGGAAAACCCCTACATACTGCGGGTGACCTTTCAGATTGGGCTGGGCAGCACCGGGCAAGCCATCCTCCCTACTCCTGTCACTACCTCGAGCTGCAGTAGCTGCTGGGTCCTCAGGTCTCATTGCAGCTGTACCATAGAGCTGCAGGGGCCACATTTCATGTAAAACACGTGGATCGACATGAAATGGGAAAAAATGTCTCTGCGTCAATGTGGCAGGATTGAATCCTGCCACATTGGCAGGAGGCATCATATTCACTTTTTTCAAACCTCCATATTCGGGCTCGGATCTTTCTCGGTCACGATCTTTTTCCCTGTCAGTTCGCTCTCTCTCTGTCTCTTTTGGAGCATCTTGGCGATTACTCTCCAGACTCTCCACACCGTTGCTGACTCCCGTGACTTGGTTAGGTACAGCAAATATATGCATCCCTGCAGCCCTCGCGTCGGCAGGAAGGGCGGACCCCGGGTAAGGAACGGCAGTTGCCCGCTCATTCGCTGATGCTGCGGATACAGGAACTCTGACCATATTGGGTTGGGCTGGAGAACTTGCCCCTGAGCCTCCTACTGCACTGCTTGTATCTCCAGCCAACCCAACACTGTTGTTGCTAACGGCTGAATTGTATGGAGTTGTTGTGATGGACGGATCAGATAACCCCGATATACCAGCCGCTTGACGCTGAACATGGACACGGAGTGAAGAAGCCGTATTCACTGAGAAAGCTTTCTCCAATGGTACTGCTGGAGTGTAATCAGATGGCAGAAGGTCATCTAGATTTTCTAGCAGTTCTTTGTACACTTTTCGCAAAGTTACCTGGAAGAAGATGACCATGAAGACGATTACAACGAGAAAAATACCCTTGAAGAGAAAGAGATTTTAAAACCCTCAAAAGGCAAATGACTCAAAGGATACAATCTCTTTCACTGAAACTTAATAGCAAATCAACTAAATATCTTCACCACAAATCAGTGTCCATCCTGAAGTAGAAAGTTGAAGGTTGAATCCCCCTTCATACTATCACAGACCACTCCCGTAAAACACTGTGGAAGAGTAGAAGAGTCCTAACAGAAAGTATACGAATCCATTTTTTCTTTGTAGCAACACATACCTCTGTGAGTCCTGTGGCTTTGCAGATTTCTGTCTGGGTTTTCCGTTTGTCTTCGAGATGACAAGCCAAATAGATGGCAGCAGCTGAAATGCTAATTGGATTTCTTCTTGTGCAAAAGCTTTTGTCTAGGACCACCTCCCCGATGTGTGTTGCCAGTTTCTGGGAACATGATTCTTATAAGCTATCAATACAGACAATCTGAATTCTAGAATTGATAGCATAACGCATGGTAAATACCCACTCGAATAAGCGATTCTCGCACCTGTGTATTCTGACTAAGTTGTAAAATGCCACAAAAACGAGGCATGTGGCTGGAGATGGAGTTGCTATTCATTGGTTGGCTCAGTTTGAGCGCATCTGAAAGAATCTTCATGTGCCTCCCTATTTCTTTCTGAGGTATCGCCGATGCTTGAGATACTTCCTGTACAAGTAAATTGATCTTTTAAATTCCATCGTTAGTAATACTGATGTCGAACTTACATTCAAATAATGTAATCAATCACATAACATAATGAAACCACTTAGAAAGAATGAATACCTGCAAAGTGCGGGGTTCGTTCGCTTCCCGCATGGCTTGGATGATTGCTGCTATTGCAAGAGCTTCGATATTTCGATTTCGCAGATAGGTTTGTTGCAAACAGTCCCTGAATAGATCGTACGCATGGTCACATATATCCCTTTCCAAACCGAGTATAGATGATACTTCCAGCACTTCCATGTAGCCTCTTAAAATGTCTAAAGTGTTACTGCTGGCACCAGATACGCTCACCGGTCCCGCATTCCCACCGTTAAACAGCGTATCCGAAAGTGTCCTCTCCATTTCAGCTAACTGGCCACTCATGGTGGAAGTAGTCACAGCATACAAAGGAGATCTCTCAAGTGACCAAGTTGAGAATGCCGTTATGAAACCTATGCTTTCAAACGGGTCATCATCGATGGGTGGAGCTTTATAAGCATCATTTTCATTAAAATCAGGCGTTACAATACATAGAGGTGCATCATGGGCACGCTCTACGAGAATTTCCTTCACCTGCAAGCAGAGCTTTGTAGTCAGCATATATTGCACCATATCCCGAAAATAAATGAATAGAACTCCGACATAGTGTTTTACAATTTGGTTGCACCAGAAGAAACAAGGATCTAGAAATCATGGAGGACGACCTTCCTCAAAGGGAAAATACAGAACTCTTAAAGCACAACAATGACAAAGACATTTGGTGGCCATCACACGCTGGAATGTTTTGGTCTAATCCACAAAACCAAAAACATTACGACTAAGTGATCTTATGCTGTTCGTCCTTTAGATAAGAATCATGATTTCTAATCTTGAAAGCTACGAATGAAGCATATTTGCCAAAGTTTAGCCCTCTACACAAATTCAAAGTCGCCTCATAATCACGATCTAAAATTCAATGAACATAAAGATACCTTACGCTTTGTCGTCTAAAGCTAACTGTTTGGTTTATAACTTACAACAACATTGATGTCAACATGAGTAGTCAAAAAGGTTGAAAACTCCAACTACTCAGTCTAAATACTCACTCTAAAATCCACAACAGAAGAAAATGGAGATTTAAGAAACTAGAAATCTGTACCGTGTTCTTTCTCTCCTCGACAACGCGCATACACAATCGACATTCCGCGTTGAACCGACCTTCTCCAACTGCGACGTAACGCAATTCCGAGCTTCCACAGAACGGACAGCACGCTCGAGACGTCATTCTCACCATCTGAGAATTGGCTTTTCAATCTCCCTTCCGTTTAACCAGGAAGTTGAAAACCATGGCGACTGAGATACGCCTATCCCATGAATCCTAAGACTTCACTTTCACAAGCCTTTTCGTGCACAACAGCTCTTTCCTCCCTGTTGGGACTTGAACCCCACTGAGCCCACGAATACCAGTAAAATTATCCTGAGAGTCCACAAACAAAAAGTGATACATTAAAATCCTGTTGACAGATTGCTGGAAGTAGTAGAGGTCGGAATGCACCAGAGAGACGGCAGGAAGTGAAATCCGTGCTTTCAAGACAGTCGAGTGCAACTCTTAAACGCCTTGTCGTGCGCCTGAACCCATTGACACATTATCCCATGCATTTGTTTGTTCTCCCCTCATGTTTGTGGGCTGGAGGGAAAAAAACAAGAAGCAAATCAGAGTCTCGTTCACAACGCCACTCTCAAGAATCGTTTTTTCGGTTCCTCGACCACCAGGAAAGGTAACCCAAGCGGAGGCCTGAGTAAGGGAAGAGAGACATGCGCGCATTGCTTGCGTCTGCGCGAACGCTTGAGGAAGTAGTAGAGGTCGGAATGCACCAGAGAGACGGCAGGAAGTGAAATCCGTGTTTTCAAGGAGCGACCAGAGATGGCGACGAGCATCATCAAATCGAATTCGACCCTCGAGGAGAAAGAAGCGGAGCGAGCGAGCGAGAGAAAGATGAGGAAAAAGTTGGAGGACAACGAAGGGAAGGGGAGGATTTTTTACAATCGGACGACGAGGATATAGGGCAAGAAAGGGAAGGACACGGGACACGACGAAAACAGTGGAGGGGAGTTGCAGCAATTGACAAGAGAGAAGGACGAAGAGCAGTGGTGGGGGAAATGTATTTGAAAAACTGTTCAGATAACCGAAGCCTCTGGAACAATCGAATCCATAAATCCCAAGATTCCAGTTTTGTCAGCCTCCAGAGAGTGCTAATCTGTGCAACCTTACCCTAAAACATGCTCACTAGTCCAAACATGTGGCACGAAATTGAGCCCGAAGACTTGTCACAATCATCCATACCCCAAAGAGGTAGGGTTGATCCTTGCTCGCTTGCGGGTGACTTCTCAGACAACAACGATACATTCGAGCAGTCACTTGAAGCAGTAGTGACAGTACCTGTAGCACTCGTAAGAGTCCACTTATGACCAAGCTCGCGACAGCTGAACTCGCCTCTTTCTCTCTCCGTGACCCCACATCTCCTCTTCTCCAATTCACTCCACAATGTCGAAACACATCAAAGAAAACATTCGAGCGCTCCGAGGACGTGGATGATTCACTCGCAGGACTCAATTCGACTCCTGACTCCTCTCCAAACACCGAAACAGGCACCACAGCGCCATCCTAGTCCCACTGCCCTGCGTACAGCCGAAGCCTCACCTCAGAAGAAACGACCGCCGCCAGAAAAGGCCAGATCTTCCGTGTCTCCTGTCCTGACGTGGCGTCCAGGTGGACCGAATCCGCACTGTACTGAAAGGCCTATGCGTTTCTGTGACAATCTACAATGACAGTCGATACTCGAAAGTGATTGACTGGCCGATTATTTCGCGCTGTCTTCTTCCGAAAATAACGACCGCCGCGGAAAGAGGAGCCGGTAAAGTCGAGCGACGAGAAGACGGGACCGTCAGCGGATAGCGACAGCAGAGGCGGCCGAACTGTGAAGAATTTTTGCCGCCGGTAAAGCTGCCGGAGAAGTGGCCCGACGTGACATGGCGCTTCGGATGAGATGCCAGCGCTTTATCCGATCCGAGGACGCTGGGATGAAATCTGAAGCGTCCAGAAGCTTGGAGCGCCGGCTGAAGCGCAGGGAACTGGACTTCCGCGCGGCACTCATTCATCATCACGGCACCAGAAAAGGGCAGATCTTCCGTGTCTCCTGTCCTGACGTGGCGTCCAGGTGGACCGAATCCGCACCTCTGACAGGTGATTACACGCCGCCTCCGCGCGAGTGATTGGCACCTCCACCCTCCACACTCCATCCAAAATACAAACGAACCTGCCACCTGTCATGACACCAGCACGTGCAGGACTCACATCCCTCATGAACATCCGAGTTCGCAGTTACCAAATATTCCATTTTGATTCGCAGGTGGATCAATCTCGCGCATTGCTGTTAGACTCTAGTGGCAAATTCTTGTGTACTCTTGGAGCACTGTCGAGTCCAGTCACCGGCCTGCACTTTCCACGCAGCAGTCGTCGATTCTCGAAAGGGGGACATCGCTGTGGAGATTGAGAAACCATGTCAGCCACGGAAAAGCCCGGTCATACTTGCCGCTCGTCGCTGCAAGGGAATGGAAGTGAGGGCGGTGGTATTGGAATAGTGAGAAGTAGTAGCTCGGGAGGAGCTCGAGGACCGTTCTCGGCTTCGACATAAGGCAAATCCTCTCGGCGATTCTGCCGTTAGCGAGGGACGAGGAAGAAGCGGAGTCGGATTGACACTTTCTATTTCGAGTCGTCTCGCGCCGACGCACGGAGGACGAAGGGAACGAGGGAAGATGCACATTTGCATCGTGAGGGTAGCAGCGGAAGGACGAGGCAGTGCTTGAGCTCGTGCTGTTGCGCGAGCTACCTTGTAATGAAGAGTTGTTCTGAATGCTGACTGATTTCAAATGCACAAATCAGTCAAAATTCTATGTTGACTGATGAATGCTGATGTGATGTGATCTTGATGATGCTGCACAAATCAGTCAGCATAGAATTCTGGCTCACAACTCTTCACTAAATTCATTGAGAATTTTTTTTTGAAATAAATTTAATTGAAATAATTCATAACGTAATGAATATATGGCACAATTTTCGATTCGTAGTCAGGTTAGAGATTTTTTAATTTCAATAAATTTGAAATTTTATTTTTATCATCATTCAACCAATTAATCTTTTTAGTCAAATGTATTGAGCTGTTTAAAAGATTGAAAACATGTTATAACAACATGTGACATTATTGAGATATAGTGGGCTATGAATGAATCTTTATATCACAAAATAAAGATTTTTTTATTGAATTTTAAGAATGAACAAATTTTAAAATTTCAATCATTTATTACAATTTATTTTTATGACGCGGAAGATATATATTTATCTATCTTTCAAGAAACTAATGAAACTATATACTCTCAACATAAAATAATACGAATTGAGATATACATATTCAACATATAATATTTTTATAATTTTTGGTATATAAGATTTTAGAAATTAATCTATTCGAAATAATTTAAATTTCATAAGAAATTTAAACCTTTCTTCAAAATTATTACATGTTTTACTATTCAATATATAATAAGCTTTTTTCTCAATTTTTTCTTATTATCATATATCATTTCCTAAAAATACAAAATATTAAGTTTGATATAGTCATTTTTTAAAAGTATTTGGAATTATTTAAATTTTTGTAATCCAAATGTTTAACATATGATACATTCATGATATGAAAATTTTGAAGTTACTTTGTAATAAAAAATAAATTAAAATATATAAAAATTTAAGTATTTTGTACTATTTAGTTATTCTTAGGGCTCATTATTTTAAAAATTTATTCTGAATTAAAAATCAAGGTTCAAAAATGATTTATGTGATAAATAAAAATTGATGTAAAATTATTATCACAATTGTATGAGCTTTTATGAAAAATTTTAATTTATTCCTTTAGAAATTTGTTCATTTGAAATTTTACATTATTTCGTGATATGATATCATCATATAAAAAACTATATTTGTATATTGAAGAACTGATACATTATTAGATCATAAAGTTATCTTGTGTAGGAATTTGGAATTTATGATAGTTGTTTGTTGTTATGTATATTTTTTTGATGTTTTAGAGAGATCACCATATAATATAAGAATTGAAATTTGAAGATGCAAAATAGATTTCTAATTGTATATATAGTAGTATTACTAAATGATTGGCGATCGTCAATGTTTTATCATTCACTTAGCATAGGAGAAAAATATCTTGTCATTTTAACTTTACACCAACTTACTCTTATTATTATATAATCAAATCAGTAAAAACTAACTGGGTGTATATTCTTTATGCATCATTATCAAGTGCTTCGATATAGACTTTTTTTGAACCATGATCCAAACTTTTTCTAAATTTTTCTAGATGTGATTGTAAGACGAGTGTGAATCTTAGGTTAAATATGATGAGAGATTTGCTTGATGGAACCCAAGCGAAAAATAATGTGCTTGATGAGACCCCTCACGTTTCATTTTACCCGATGGGACCCTAACGACTATGTGCCATCGGCAATAGTTCTTGTAACTATGATTGATATAGTTAAAATGCGGGGGATTACAATCAAAGATCAATCCCTGATTATAATTTCTGGTGGATTATCACCGGGACAAATATCAATTTTGCTTGAAGTGCAATTTGTTATGCTTCAATTCTCCCGATAGCACCAATTTGCGGATTTCTCTGCTGCCTCCCGCCAGCACCCTCCTTCCGTAACCCTACGTATCCGACGAGGAGCTCGTACCGACAAGTGATCCGAGCTGAAGTCTAGCTGTTCCCCATTTGTGGGGAACAATTAAACTTTGGATGAGTATTTCTTTGTTCGTCACTTGGGGGAGTGGTCGGATACAGAATGACAAAATAAAAACAAGAGAGTCTGATGGAGGCAAAGTCCAATCTCTCCGCGGGCGTGGTTGACTCGTTGCATTCTCTCTAAAACTCAAGTCGTTATTAGAACATGGGTGACGGTGCATCGTTCATGGGGTCTCATCGGTTAAAACTAAACCTGAAGGGTCCCATAAAGCAAATTACTTTTCGCAGGGTCCCATAAAGCAAATCTCTCCAAATATGATATGTAAAAACATTGTATATCCTCTTTGATTTTACATCATAGCAAAACCTTTATATCTAATAACTCCTTAATTTACAAATTACTTATAGTTTTTGAATATTTCAACTGTTATTTTACACTTTAAATAATTTGAGATGTTTTTTTAGTGTGAATTGAAATTTTTTAAGTTGATCTCTTTTTAAAATTTTAATACTTTTGATTAAAATTATAATATTTTGAAAATAATTTTCTCTAAAGATTAATATGATAGTTGACATAAAATATATAATGTTGTAAAATTTTGTATATGGAAGTATAATTAATCTTGGATTAGATGAGATTTTTATTGAAAATCATAAAGCAGATTAATTTGATATTACAAATTCATTTCCAAATAGTTTATTTATTAAATCTTAAGTATGTATTGATTTTTTAGCTTCTAAGATTTGAATCCTGTTTTTTTCAAGATAATTTTACAATTTTCATTAATTATTTTTATCATTAAATATGTACATAACCTTAAAAAACCTTAAATTAATCTGTGTAGTAATATGACATCATGCAGCACCATACACAAAACCTTGGTATGGTGTTATAAAATTATTTTGTTTGTTTAGAACTTTATAGTCTCGGCATTTGAAAATGTACTTATTTTCGGAGTATTGAGATTTGTTTTACATACTGACATTTATAAAATATGCTAAAATATATAAAATTCATTTCAAATATTATTTTATCCACTTTTAGATAATTGTGTACATTTTCTTTAAAAAATTATGATTTAAATTTCATGCTTCTTCAATGCGTTTTTATTCTTTTTTTAAACTAGCAATTTGATGGAGGTGGTTAATTACATATATACCACACTATCTATTGTAACTAATCTCTCTATTAAAAGTTCAAAAATTATATAATATGAAAAAGGATTGAAATATAAAATTGTAATGAACACAATATTTTCATTACAATTCTTTTTATTCATTTATTCTTCTCTTTATTTTTTCATCACATGTAATTTATAAACTACATAGATTGTATAAACTACATGTAAACATGTCAATGGAGTTTCAATGTAAAACAACAAGAATTGTTACTATGGAAGAAGTCATTAATCATAATCATTGTCATGCTTATGATTAATGATGTTGCTTATATTTCATAATTTAGATAAGTAATAAAGTAAGAAGTTAAAACTTCCTTTTACATCAAGCGAGTGAATATAAGTTGAAAGTTTATTAGATTAAAGTAAAGTATAGAATGCTATATTAGAGAAATTTTGTTGAAGAAACTCAATGTGAGAGGTTAAACATGTGTTTGTATGTTTAAAACATAGAGCAATATTGTTTTACACATATCTAAATATTTACAGTCCAACGTAGCGATACTTATCCCTAGCAACCTAGAATGATACGCTATTGCACACTTTCTTTGAATATGTCAAAGTCCACGTCAATCAACATATAACTAAAAGAATAAAAAAATTATTAGATTCGTACGATAGAATTGTAACCCTTTGTTCATGTTGATACACTTTACCCATCAAAGATAATAAACCTCTACAAATATGTGTCAAAATGTAACCAACTACTTTGCAAGAATTGTCGCCAAGATTCTGTAAATATAAAAAATATGTGTCATAGATTCAATATATTTTGTATTTTGCTGCCTTGAGTCTCTGTATTTTAGTTTTGCAATTTAAGGCTATTTACGTCTCTTAAATATGTGATTAAACCAAACCTCCTAAATTATGAGACTAGTCTGCAAAATTTCAAAATTAATCAAAACTAAATCTTGTGACGTACATAAATTAAAAATGTTTTCATGACAAAAACTGAATCTGTTTTTTGTAATACTTGTTGAATACAACAAAAATTTGATTTTGCTACCAGTAGTAATATGACACGATACTTTGTCTCCATTGAATTTTCCACGAAAACCGACACGTACATTTTGTCTCCGTTGAACTTACCACAAAAATCGACGCATCTTGTTTTTTTCCACCGTCTCGCCCTTTCACAAATTGCTTTTACTTCTACTCGTGTCATTTATTCCATTGACAAATAGATTTTGTGATTTGAAGTGTCATGATGTTCACCGTATTGAGCTTTGAATTGGGGATTGTTGCTACAAAAGTTACAAAAGATCAATTCCTTTTCGATCTAGACACGAATTGAAACTCGGATTTCAAATAATTCAAATTGAAACGACAAGAGAAATGTTACATCAATATAATGTTCATCAATCAATACGCTCATCATGGCAAACAATGATGAGAGTAAGAAGTAAAGAGACATCATACACAAAATATCATGGTATGGCAAAGAGTGATGGGATTTAGAAGTAAAAATACTACTTACACAAAATGTCATAGAATGACAAAGAAAAATGAAAGTAAAAAATGTATAGACAACCAACACAACATCTTATGATATGGCACATATTCCGTCTTGAATTGTATCAAAATCATCATCAAGTACAACATATAAATGCATAAATTGAATATCCAATTTTATCAAAGTATAAGAAGAATAAATATTTCTTGAATATACCAAGGAATGTTGAATTCTATTTCAACAAGCATTCCATATGCTTATATTCACAATCAAAGCTTTAATAGCGTTGAATATTATCCAAAAAAGGTTCTTAATTCAAAAAATGATGAAGAGTAAGATGGAAAGCCAATCATTTTGACAAACGCTATGAAACTTTTCAACTATTATGGAAGATGTCTTCTATTGTGTCAAAATTAAGAACATACTTTGATTCAATCTTTGCATTAATCATACATCAACATGTTTTTCATTTCACCATATTGCAACTGTAATAAAAAATCATCAAACACGCATCAAGAAAGCAAAATTAGTGAGATTGAATGATCACATAGTTGGCCATTATATCCGCATCATTGTTGGCACAAACATTCAAATTATTGCCAATATTCTAGCACATCTTGAAGTGTGAACCTTCATCGCCATTTGATGAAAATGAACATCATGTCACAATTTCCTCGACATAAACTTTTGAGTATGTGTTAAAGCATACTTGATAATTTGCAGCTTGTCGTAGTTTCATATTTTGATCGCCACACAATGATTTAGACGGTGAATATGATCATGAAAATTTTGAATTGTTTGAACAAACTTTAAAGTGATAAATTACTTAGCGTTGCAATTGATGATGAGTGAACAAATACTAGACATGCTAGTAGAATTGTGACTCTTCTTGAAAAAGAAGCTACTCATACAATTTTTTGTACATGATGTCCGCTTCATCAAGTTGATGTCCGCCTCATCAAGTTCATATTGTGATCAAATCATGTACTACAACCTCCGAGCTAACTCTCGTTCAGGTTTACCTCAAATGGCTTTGCGGTAGCTCATCATGTTTCAAGAAGACTAGGATTATCCTTCATGGACATGTTACAAACACCATCTCACACAATCACTCACTTTATCACTTTACTTCACACACATCGATACTCCAAGATACTGAAATTGTCATTCTTTCATATATGAATTAAGTCCCTACACATGAAATCTAAACTTGCTTGAGAGTTTACTCGCTAGCTCTATATATATATATATATATTACTTGAAGATTTACCATAGTAACAAATGATTATTTGTATCTAACTTTCTTTAAAAAAAAAAAACTATAATTAGTTTGACTAGTTATCAATAAGTTACAACAATGTCATTGGTATCCTAAACCTTCCAGATGTTTACTAATCTCTATATTGAGTTGACGACATGCTATTTGTACCTTTTCAACTTCTAGAACCTCCACTTGACATAAAGTCAACATTAGACTTAGTCTAACCAATGAAATGAAGTCTCCATTACTTAGTCAAATCAATCAAAATTACACTGAAGTCAAAAATATTTTTTCTTGGAATCTAGACTTTTGTACAAGACAAAATAGAAGTGCTCACTTAAATCTTCTAGAATTTCTTTTGTTATTTTACCAAGTATAGACATTATAGCTAAACATAGTTTTAACTTCATAAACTTAGTCATAACTAGCTAGACTTAGTCATTACTAGCTAAATTTGTCATAACTAAACTAATCATAATTAACTCATTTGCTACTTCTAGTTCTATTTGTCACATATAGCATCCAGTCTTAAAGTTTCAAAAGTGGAGAATATTACAAAATGGCTCATGCTTTCTCTCTACACCTTATTACTGAACATCTTATTACTGAGATGTTCAATAAATGTTCAAAGGATTCAAATCGTTGGACATATTTTAAAAACATGATATGTTGGATGATTGACACACGTCGACGTTTGCTTGTTCATATCAAAGCAAAGCGGTCTGTTTGTGATTTGTAGTAGATGAATCATCACGACAATCATTGTTCTTGAATTATCATTATGACTTACCACATTGATCATTTTATAGTCAAGTTACATGATTTTGTTGGAGTAGCAAATTGAAATCAACAAAGTGAGACTTATATCTATTACATGATGATGGCGGACAATAAATATTACAAGCGTGAACGATGATGAATCACAATAAGTAATGTAATTGCACACATTCATGATCAAGGATCTAGGATCTGAAATTTGTTTAATCGTATGTTTTCTTATGAAAGTACAGGAATTGTGAAGTAAATTGCTAATTACAGCTTTAATAAGATGAAAATATTTGCAATTTTCAAGTAGAAAAAGACATCCAAAATGAATATAGAATGTATGTGGCGCATCATGTGATTGTATGACAAATTGATTAATATGCGCACAGGAGAATTCATTACAAATGTATTTTGATCCATATCGTGATTTTATAAAACAATTTCTGAGCAAGTAGTATGTTGATATGGTATATATCAAGCATATATCAAGCTTTTTGGGCAAGTAGTATATTTCTCCATGCTTACAACTCCAAGAGTAAGTAAAAATTAAAATTTATAGTCATGATCATGCCACAAACTTCATTGATACATGGAATGATTTGAATGATCAGTTTGATTATCTATGTCGATTCCATGGAGTGTTGGTTGTCGCATTTGCTAACATTAGTTCTTCAAAATCTGATGTTTTCATATTAAAAAGACAAAAGAACGATCGTCGCACTACATTGACACACTTGTCATTAGAAAATATATTACAGAGTAAACAACATAAGCAATTGAGTTCAATCCATGGGCGTTTGTAATATTTTGAAATTTGGAGTATAGTAAAGATAAAATTGACGTAAGTTCTTTAGGTCAAATTTGGAGCATCAATATTCAAGCCAAATGATATGTAGATTTGAATTGAGTTGAATTCATGTGCATCCTTAGGATTTCAATCGACAAAAGTTCTTATCAAGATCAAATTCAAATGATCATGCTTCAAGCCAAATGCTTGTGTAGATTTCAATTGAGTTCAATTCAAGTGAGTCTTTAAGATTTTAATTAAATTCAAGTTATGTGTGCGTTGAATATTGAAGATTTTATAATTTCAATTGATACAAAGAAACAATGCTGATCTAGTTCTCAAACCTGCTGATCGCAAGAAACTCATGTCGATGAAACATACTTAGGGGAAGTTGCAACAACTTGTCCAATTATTTCCGAAGTCTCATAGGAGGAAAGATAATTAGCACAAAGTGAGGTATAACTAGCCGCTTCCCGTCTAAAACAGTGAATGACATATGAAGATGATACGTGTGAATGACCAAGTCAAGTATTCAACTAATTTGACATAGATTTGAAGCATATGTTGAAATTAGAGGTGACAAGTGCATAACTCAAGGCTGGCACGACGCGGTTATAGTAGGTCAAGTATTATTAGGTTTTAGAGATCAGCCCGATGTCTCTGAGCTCACATAAATGGGATTTAATTTGATTTTCGTGAGGTGGGTCCTATGACTATAATATTATTATATCGTTTGCGTTGATATATACTAATGCCTTTAATTTGCCGCATTGTTAAGTAAGATTTAGCAAGACGTCAATCATATCTAGCGAGGGTTTAGAGTGCTTGAATTCCTTGCTTTACTTTGGAGTTTTTAGTTTTCTAATTCATGATCATTTCCCTCGGACTCGTTGTCGTCATTCGTCTCATTCGGTCGTGAAATCTTCAACTGACAATGCAATCGCAAGTGATGTCGTTTGCTTCAATCCAATCTGTTACCATGGAACTAGATGAAACTTAGGGATGCAAACGTGGTCGTTCTACGAGCATGGTTAGGATCTGGAGTGTCATATGCAAGCACTGTAGCAATCTCGTCAATCATCATAAAAAGAACGAATCAGTCAACACGCACCTCAACATGTGTCTGAAGTTCCGCACGTTCATGAATGAACTGAAAGATGCAAATCGCGTAGACTAATTTGTTCTCAACAAGAAGCAGGTATTTGTAGAGCGTGAAAATTTGCCAAATATGAGCCATATCGCTATCAAGGCATTTAGAGATCGATCAAAGATTACGCGCTCCCGAGTGTGTCGTATGTCGAGAAATATGAGTTTCAAAAGCCGATTGCCATGCATTACTTCGCCACCGGCACCTTCTTCCAGCACATCGGAGACGTATATTTAATTGAGGCTATCAAGATGCTTCGTTCTGATGATGGATTGCTCTCGAGTCGAAAGCAGCTGGCGATTACTGAAGGCGAAGGTCGATGCTTGCATGAAGTATCCTTTGACATGCCTCATCACAGACGGATGGTCTAACATCAAGAACAACGCAATCATTAACTATATGACCATCTCTTTCAGTTTGTATCTAGAGGCAGTGCTAACGAAGTAGCAAGGACACATTTGTGTCCTTGCTAGTTCATTGTCAACGACGTCGAATGTGTGATCAAGACGTATGAGAGCATGACGTTTGTAGGCGAGGTAACGGACAACATAAGCGTGAACAAGAAGGTTTGAAGAGTGTTACGCGACAAGTTCTTGTACCGCTTCTTTCAAGACTGCACATCACACGAGCTGCACTTGTTTGTGAAGGATATAATCTATGCGACAAAGATAAAAAAAGCGGACGACGACACGACAATGTATCTGGTTGACTATCAGTTCGAGGAGATGTTGCTTTTCATCTACAAGTGCAAAGATATCGTGAAGTTCTATCACAATCATCATGTGATCAAGACGCAACTCAAAGAGATGCAGAAAACTCCGAGTGCTCGGAGCCTCGTTCATCCATGTCCCACGTGCTGGAGCATCATCAAACAGACGTGCAAGACCTTGCTCACTTCAGAACAACATATGCACACGATCGTCTCTGCACGCCACTTCATGAAGCTAACGGTCGCCCAAGTCAAGGAGTGCACACGATCGTCTCTGCACGCCACTTCATGAAGCTAACGGTCGCCCAAGTCAAGGAGTGCACAAAGGTCAAGTAAACTATCTCGGATCCAAAATTTGTTGACCTTTTGAAAAAGGCGATCAAGATATTGGCGCCTCTTGACATCTTTATTGTCAAGTATCAATCCGACAAGGTTTCCATCTCGGAGGTGATGCCACATTTCCATGCATTGCCCCTTGAGTTCTGGAAGCTGCTTGCCGCCAATATCATCAACGAGAACGAGCTCGCATATTTGACAAAAACAAGCGTCTTGCAATTGATGTTTATGTCCGGCAACACACACGATTTGACCTACATGCTTGACCCATGGCTTATTGCGGAGATAATGCTGAGGCAAAATCGTGAAGTGCTTGAAGACATCATGTTCCGATTTCCTGCTGATGATGAGCCGTGCGAATTTGTAGACGAAGCGTGAGCGCAAATCATCTTCAAGTAGTATATCGAGATCGTTATCGCCGCGCCCAAAGCGAAGGAGGAGGAATCGATGCGATACACAATGCTATCCAAAGGCCACAAGACCGTTTTGCAGTAGTGGTTAGTAGATGGCAAATATTGGCCATGTATTGGCGAAGTGTGGCCATCAAGCTTTTCAACATGGCGACGTCTAGTGCCGCCTTAGAGCAAAATTGTTCGACAATGAGCTTCTATTCAAAATTGAATAACTCATTGATCCCCAAAGAGCGTCAACAAGCTCACATTCATCAACAACTTGTTGATCTTCTACAATTAAGATGTGTAGGAGGATGGATATGAAACGGATGATTGCGACATCGAATAGAGAGTCTCTATTCACTGTCGCAATGACAAGTCTTAGTCTCTATAAGAGACTTCCACTTGTCATTTTTGCTTGATGAATTAATTTAAGAGAGATCCACTTGTCAACTAAAAAATCCATCAAATATTAGGTTTTATTGTATTAAACTATCAAACCCATTGATTTTGCAAAAATTTACTAGTTTTAGCCACCATGGCATCCCTGTCATTGTTAGTTTGAGTAATGGTTGGATCATTAATGAATTTGGTTGTGGTATTGATGGCCAAATAACATGCATTTAAAAAATAATTTAAATACATATATGTTAAAATTCATCATCTTAGATGTTTATGCTCTTGATTTAACTAACAATTGAACTATGAATCATTTATTACAAATTTTTTTTTTATATTCACAATCTATATTCATATATCTTTCAATCTACTAATGTGTCTATATAATTTCAAAATAATATAATATCCAATTCCCAATGTTCAAGAGAAATAGAAATATTAAATATACCGATTTCCTTGTATGATATTCATCCACTTGGCGTCGGCAAAACTCTCTCGCCCGCAATCTTCGTGGCTCCACGAAACAAAATTACGGTTCGTGTCGTGCAACGAAGCGAGGGAGGAGAGGAACGAGGAGAGAAGAGCGCAACCGAATGGATTTCTTTAGCAGGCCTGCTAAAGAAAGGCCGAAGCGTGGAAGCGTATCGACAGCGACCCGTTCGCTGTCAACGGAAACTTTTCGAGCTT
This sequence comes from Marchantia polymorpha subsp. ruderalis, assembly GCA_037833965.1. NCBI lineage: Eukaryota > Viridiplantae > Streptophyta > Marchantiopsida > Marchantiales > Marchantiaceae > Marchantia > Marchantia polymorpha. The sequence goes on from AP031351.1 coordinate 2,214,945, forward strand.
TTGAAATTTGGCGTTTCGAATGGGGACGATCTGCTGCATGCATGCAGGCGGCATGACTCACGGCGTCCCTTCCCCTCCCTTCCCGTCACATTCCTCCAGTTTGCTCGATACGTTTGGTGTCGAGAACCGGCAAGCGACCGGCAAGCGCAGTCACTGTCTCTCTCGTAGTACGTAGCAGCGGCAGCTCCGAATCCCGAGGGAAGGGATTCTGAAGGAGAAGAGCAAGAGACGAGCGCCATCGCTCTGTGCTCGCGAAGCTCGGATCAGCAGCAGCTGCTGCTTCCCGTCGCCGCAAATTTTCCATTCCATTCTTGTACTGTCTAGTCTTACGTTCTTGACACCACTGCACTGCACTGCAAGGCATTTCAGTTCGATTCGGATCGGAGGAGCCTGAGACGACACGTGATGGCGAATAATAGCAGCAGCCGAAATGGGATTTGAGCACGAGCCTGTCCTACTTTGCCGCGCGTGCATTTCGACAGACGGACAGACAGACGTAGAGAAAGGCGCGTGACAAGTCTCTCTCATTGTAGCAGTGCTAATCTAGATTTTCCCACCACGTCGGTCGAGCTTTCTTCCAACAAATGCCGTATCGTCTCGTGCATTCCTTCCGACCACTCGCTGCGCTTCTCTGAAGCATCGAGCCACCGAAAGGGAGAGAGAGTTAGTGTGGAGGAGCAACAATCAGCGCAGTGGGAGCGCGAGCAGGAGCGATGGCAGGAACTTTTGTAAGTGCGACGAGAGAGACGAGAAGGCGAGGGGAGGGACGAAGGAGTTGTCTTGGTGGATTTGATGTCGCCTCGTGCAAATGCGGGGACAGCAGAGGGAGGGAGGGAGGGAGGATTGACGATGTGTGGAATTGCGCGTGCAGGTGGTGGAGGATCCGGAGGCGCAGATGAAACGGGGCGCGGGCGCAGGCGCAGACAGGAAGTGGAGGGACTGGTGGGCGGCGCTGCTGTACGTGGTGCATCTGCTGGCCGTGGGGGCGCTGGCGGTGTGGTTCGGAGTGGGCGCCGTGCTGGACTCGGACCGCGACGACCGCGACGCGTCCATGTACAACATCAAGTACTGGGCGCCACAGCTCGGCGCCGTCATCCTCTTCGCCGCCGTCTTCTCCTTCCTCTGGATTTCGCTCGTCAAATATTTCCCCGTGGGCATGATCAAGTTCGCGCTCTGGGCCGGCGTCGTCGTCAATTTGGTGCTGGGCATTCTCGTCCTCGCCTCGCGCACTCAGAACAGCGTCCTCGTGGGCATAGTCTTCATCCTCTTCGCCGTCCTCCAGGCTTTCTACGCGTACTGGGTCCGATTTCGGTACGTGGCTTCGAAACTTAACTTGCCAGCTTTCGTGCCGCCGATGATGTTGATTCTGAGCTCACTTCGATTCGGTTGATTTTGGGTTGGATTGGATTGGATTTGCAGGGTTCCGTTCGCAGCAGCGCTCATTACGAAAGTGATCATGGTCACGGGCCAGTATCCGGCGTGCTACATCGTCTCGTACTTGGCCGTGTTCGTGTCGGTGGGATGGATTGCGCTGTGGAGCTTCGGAGCATCGGGAGCCATCGCCACCATGTCCAATGCGGCGGCGATCGTGTTCGGGCTGCTGGTGAGCCTGTACTGGACCATGGAGGTGATCAGGAATGTCGTGCATGTGACGGTCGCGGGGACAGTGGGGACTTTCTACTTTCAGCAGCACAATATGCCTCGCAATCCCACCGTCCATGCATTCCGCCGTTCTGTCACCACTTCTTTCGGCAGCGTCTGCCTCGGGTCTCTCATCGTGGCCATTCTCGAAGCTATCCGGATGATGGTTCGTGTTCTTCCCAAATCGTTGTTCATTCGATCCTTGTAATGCTGCTCTGATTCCGGTGGGTGATAGCCTGATGTGCCACCCTTCTGCCTTCATGCAGGTCCAAGGCTTGAGAGGCCAGTGCAATGAATTCGTCGTCTGTTGCCTGTCTTGCCTTCTGGGCATAATCGAAAACCTCATTCAGTATTTCAACAAGTGGGCCTACATCCAGGTAGGCCAAGTGGTGGAATGCCAAACCTTATCCCAGTGTTATAAAATCAAAATGTGTGCGGGCAGGGTTTGTGACCCAGTTGGAAAAACAACGCAGTCCGTTTCATTGCATCGCAGAAACCTTTCTTTATACCCAGAATGGTGATGGAACTTCGCTGTGACTTAGAAGAAGCTTGACACTAGACCGTTTGTGGCATTCGAGAGAACTGAATTCAGTTCATACAAATTTTCTGATCGGTCGGAAGAGTATTGAAGGAGATTTTCTTGTGAGTGTTTCAGGTTGCACTTTACGGGAAACCTTTCGTAAGAGCGTCCAAGGACACATGGGCCATGTTCAAGGCTCAGGGATTGGATGTCCTGATCAATGACGACCTCACAAGTACTGTCCTGTGGATCGGTTGTATCATCGGCGGTGTTTTGAGCGCTCTGCTTGGTGGCTTGTGGACTTATTTTCACGTCACCAATACGCAGGAAAAGATGACGGTTTCCGTCGTGGTTCTGTCTTTCTTCATCGGCTACTTCATCGTAGGCGCACTTCCTTTCCGTCCTTTTATTCTTCGGGGTTGTCAGCTTGAGTGCAATGCATCTGATAACATAAGATAGTGTTACGGATGTGGGCTCTGACACCTCTCCTGTTCTGATGGATGCAGACACACTTGACCATGGCAGTCATCAATAGCGGAGTGGCGTCTTACTACGTCTGCTTTGCAGAAGACCCTGCCACTCTGAGAAGAAATGATCCTGAATTTTATGAAATCATGTGGTCTCGCCAAGGCAATCTCCGAGGAGGCTGAAGAGCGATCCAGCTCCCGGCTTCCAGCAAAGGATTCCTTATCGTGTGACATCTGAAAGTACGGATTCCACCCATCCCCGCTCCATGCCTGTGAGTGAACCAAGAAAAATCACAGATTCGTCACTGGAAAAACTACTTATGGTGAAGGAGTTGGTGCGGGAGGCAGCAGCGGTTCGATTATCATTCGGGCCAAGCTTCTCCCCCTTGGAGGACACGTACGATGACGTGACGGGCTGGGCTCGAGGCTGCTTCGGTGACGATCGGTCAGAGGAACTTTCCCAGAAGAAAGGGAAGAGGGAAAGAGGACTGAGATCTCGTCGCTCCTTTCTGAAGGAAAACTGTAATATATATCCATTCCAGCGAATGGCGTGCTCTTTTCGCCCTCCAGGCTTTTAAAGCTCTGGCATCAGACATTACTGATGTCACAATCGCCTGCTGCTGGCTGCTCCGAGCCTACTACAAGCTACCCTATTGGCCGGCCGATTGCGAGACAGAGCTGGGACTTTTTAACTATTTTTGCCTGAAGAATAAAGTCGTTTCTGCATCAGTCAGTAGTAGTAGTTTGAACAGTAGAGGGCTGTACAGCAGCGCAAGATTCTCCTTGCCCTTCCCGTGCCGGGAAGGGAAGGACGAGTCGGTTTTTTGTTCCCCGGAAGTCATCAGCAACGACGATCTGCTAGACTCGTACGTAGTTTAATCGAATGTGCCTGCAATGTTCTTCAGGGACCAATGTCGAGCTTCTGTGTACAACAATGTTCTACGTCGGTTTGCTGCTCAAACAATCTAGATGGAAATTGGCCCAATTTCAGGCATGTCCGGCACAGTGTACGGGAGAAGGTTGAGGGCCAAGTAGAACCTTGTTGAGAAGGTTGAGGGCCAAGTAGAACCTTGTTGTGTACACCGTATCAATGGGTGAGATGATGGTAGATGACAGGAAAGACGAAACATATTCTAATGATTGTGGACAGCACTCGTTGGCCGAGACTGTCGTCCTTCAGAATAACGGTTCTTTTCAGTAACATACATGGAGTGGAGAGACCTGAACGTACAGAAATGGCACATGCCCTTCTCTTTTGCGCAAATTCTACCCTTGAAACGTACGATGGCAGATGCCTCGTGGCACAATCCTATGAACCAAACTTGTATGCATGTAACCTGGAACCTTACACTAACCATACTGTTATGGGATATCGCGAGTAGGACCCACCGGAAAGTAGTGACACGAGGCAGGGTAATGGATGTGGGATGTCTTGACTGGTAGGATGTACTGAAGAATCAGAACCAGTTCTGACAGTTTGTCAAATGGTACTGAAAGCCTCGTCTGAGATTTAGTGTAATCTTGCTCACTCTGAAAGCTGCGCGTTACTCCAGACTCAAACTAGGACTTTACACGACAAACTATGGTTAGTGTAATGTTTACACTAGTACTCAACCCTTGTATCAGTACAGAGTGGAGGAGAAATCTGAATGTTTTAGTGTTTCAATCGTACTTCGACGGTGTGTGGAAGGGTATCGATGGTCTAGACGAATACATACACTTTGTAGATATTCGTCTCTACAAATGAAGTGGATTTGTGATATTAATCAAAATCTCAGATTTGTTGTATGCTGAGCTTGAAAACGGAGAAACATACAGCTGGAGATTAAGTTTGTCATGAGAGTTCTGAAAGGCCTTCTAATGCCGAAATGTAAATTTCGTAAGCGTAATGCGTATTCCTGACCTGACTGGCTGGTTGGAGGAGAGGAGGCAAGCAGAGCATCCTCGTATCTTTAACGTTTTGTTCGGTGTCAAAACGTTAGAAATACGAGGATGGAAGGAATGAGAACAGCGAGAAGAGGAGGAGGGCCCATCTTGCCTCTGTGGCACAGAAATGCACTAATAAAATCCCGGTCCTGCTGTGCTGCGGGAAACAGCATGATATCATTCGAACCTTCCGACCGACCTACCCTACGAACATGCTGCACTGCAAACGAAAGCAAGGGACAAGTACTGCAAGTTTAACTACTGTAAGTAGCAGATAGGTGATAAACTTTCGCTTGAAAAGCCTAACAGTCGTGCAGGCTGAGCACCTCTCTAACCCCTGTGTGTCTGACGAAAGGAACATTTTGTTGACCTAATATTCTGGATTTGTCTGCATCAACGCGTAGCCCAGATTGGAGTTAAAACTTGATCCGAGAAAGTGTCGAAGTAAAATGTGTTCCTGTCAAGGATGACTGAATTGCATCGGAATATTGTGGATGAAATACGAGTCGAGTACATAGACAGAGAAACATAGAGTTATGAGGAATGAGTGGCTACTCGTTAAGGGGACGAGGACGAGCGTAGGAAAACTAGATGCAGTACAGTGCTTAGATCTAACCTGAATGATTATCTTGGAAGGACGGGTTGCTTTCCTGAAACGAGAAGATGAGACGAGGGAATTGCTGGCGTACGATCAGTTGGCAATTGATCATCAGAGAAGATGCACTCATTACTTCTGACGTTCAGCCTTTTGTGCAACCAACGGACTAAGCCTCTGTGCTAGAGAAAGCAGTCGTCGCCCTTCCCCAGCCTGACATAAGAGACAGAGGAAGAGGAGGAGGACGAGGTGGAGGGCGAAGCGATAGAGGCATCCATCAGCCATGATATTAGTAAATGCTTTTTGTCCATTCCCTCCCTGTCCACTTCCCTCTCGCCCCCACTCCCACCACCCTTCATGCACATTTCTCCTACTCTCTTTGTCCATATAAAGCTCGTCTCGTCACCAGCTTAGCTGACACTTTGATTCTGTAACTTTCTCCAGAAAAAGGACGGTTATAAAGAGCAATCACCCTCCAAAGAAAGCTCATGGAGAAACACTTGACAGGTGAGTGCAAGGAAAAGAGTTTAGGTGGTACGTTGTAGAGCCCCATGGACAGATGAAATCTGGCCACACAATTTTACCATCACCACCACCTATGAAGGCCACAACTTCACCACCAGCTCGACTACAGAAATTGATCATATTTACAAGTCCAGCGGTCGCGCATTGGAGTTCAAGAGAAATGGATATGCGCTGCAGCGTTCCTCATGCGTCTGTGGGGTATGGATTTGGATACGTACAAGATATGTGCTAGTACCCGGTAAATGAACATAGCATGAGTGTGGGATGGTGAACTCAGTCCCTCTGTTGTTGCAGCTGTAATATATATTCTGACAGCATGGCAGTCGAAGTGCTTAAATGTTCAACGGAGCGGGAGGAATACTGAATGAAATGCTGCGTTTCCCAGCGAGAGCGGCGATTTCAACCGATCAAAAGAATTGTTGGCACATGAGAGGGAATTGGACAAGTGGACATTACGTTCGTTTCTGAGCCATGGGAAGGACTATAGTTTTGTGTCTCTCCTTGGTGGTGATCGCCATCTTTGTACTTCTGCCCTTCTGCTTCTCTATTCGCCAAACCAACCCAGGTACTCTCGTTCATGTCTCTCTTTCTTTCACTGCAACCGATCCGTCCTGGTGATGGGAGGCCAAGTTCAAGTACTGGACTTCACGTGAACGGGAAAACCTTGGAAAGACCACATTCGTTCAGTCACTTGCTCCCTCTGGAACATCTTATCCTGAAAAATGTGACAGCACCTCGAAGGGTGTTCTTTGGTTCCTGACGATTCAGAAGTTTTTTTCCCCTTCTACAGAACCTACCTTTTTCCTGCACTTCTGAGCATGAAATCTGTTCAAGATCTCTCTCCATCTGGAACGAAGTTCTCTTCATCCCAAAGATTCGTTCATTTCCACGTCTGTATGTCTCTCCGGCAAGAGTCAAGGTCGGATGTGTTGAGATGCAGCATGCCTGACCGACCCTGTATGTCTCTCCGGCAAGAGCCAAGGTCGGAAGTGTTGAGATGCAGCATACCTGATTGACCCTGCACTGCTCTGCTCTGATCTATTGTGATCTGCTTTGTTTTCAAGGTTGTAGCTTCTTAAAGCTCGAACTTTCACATCACATTGGATGGCCTTCCCTGTACCAACCTGATTGAAATTCAATTCTGTTTGGACTCTTCAGCTGTTTCCTGAGCTTGCAACCCACCACTACACGGTTCACCTTCTGTTCCAGATAACGATTGCCGGACGATTGACCAAGTTTGACTCCGACCTCAGCTGAACATTGCGCCATCTCTTCCCTCAGTTCTCCGTGCACGGATGAAGTGATCTAAATACTTTTATCCTTGAAAGAAACTCGAACGCCCATCGATTGTAGCTCACTAGTACTGCAATAATTTCAGCCGAAATCGCAATATATTGAATGTGTCACTCGGATGGTGCAGAGCCAAAAGCAGCAGCAGCAGCAGTCGAGGCTTCAACAACGGCGGTCATCGCGGCCAGAAACTCGGCCGCGAGCTCGAGCTCAAGCATGATGGGTATCCGAGATGTGAGAACCTTGTTCGGTGGCGGACCACATTCGAATCACTCACTTGGCAACCTTGATGGTGGAGGTGAAGATGACGAGAAGAAATCAGCCCGTGCCCAGGACTCGCCTGAGAGCGTTGCTTCCACGCAGGAGATAGTTCTGGACGGCAAGTAGTTCTCTCGGACACTGCACTACAGGATCTGAGAATCTTCGTGCACTGAATTAGTACAGTACCCGTACACGCACACCCACACCGATCTCAGCTGCATGGGCCGGTCTATGGTCTACAGGTGCATCATACTGCCATGACATACAGAATACAGTGCAGTATATGATGTATTCCTCAGTTCGATTCTCCCATGGACCATCTGGGCACCTCGCGGGCTGTAAAACGGTTCGTTCATCTCTGTGTACTCCGTTACATTAATCAGGGCAACTATTGAATTGAAACCTTAAATACATAATGTCAAATAATGTCATTATTTGTATCGTCTGTATATCCTCAATCCAGATCAAAGTAGACTAGATCCCTGTTAGAAGTAAACATATGAAATAATAAGCGGCCGGCATATGTAGGATGTTAATAGGATTCACTGGATGTTGGCAAGATTCATCATTCATCTCTTGGAGCAGTATACATTTCTATTTCTTCCCTTCTGGGTCAGTTAAGTAAGGACATATTGGTTGAAGCCATATGCTTCACGCAAATGTGCATTCAGCTGTGAGGAGACGACATTTCCAGCTCTAGTCAAATTGAGGTTGCAAAGACGGACTTGTGACTTTCCTGTCACCTGGTGCGTTTCAGTCATCTAAATTCACTAACTTTATACGAGGCTTCTGCTCGCCGAGAGAAGTAAAGACTCTCTCCACCCAGGTTGGCAGGGAAGTTGGGAGTAAATGAAGTGAGTTCTCTTTGGGAATGGAGGCGAACTAAATGAATTGGGTTGTTTCTTTCGTGTACTTACAAAAATTGATGTCTCCTGCGTTTCTAGAGACTTCAAACTTCCATGGGGTTAAGAACAGCCAAAATTATTGCTATGTTATTTCTGCCGAATCTCCGAAAAATTACATATTCTATTAAGCTGAGCAGAGCTTTTTGCGACGACGAGACACATTTTCAGTAATAGAAATGTTTAGAGCTCAATAGTGGAAAAAATCGTTGCGACGTTGATAGAGCTGAACCTGTTAATACCTTTCTTCGTTTCTTGATATCAATTACATTCAGCATCCTGTGAACATGGAGGCAATGAGGCGGAACAGGTTCCTGTAAATAGCATAAATGGTAGTGGGTACAAGAAACTAAAACGCAAGTGATTGCCACATAATATATTCCGAATCACTGGGAACGCTTTGGAAAAAAACTTGACTAGTCAAGTTAAGGAAAGGGTGTGTCTTGACTGAAACATACCTTGTTAGATGGTAAAGAAACTGCTCAGGTTCGGAAATCGCACTGCATATGATCGTGACTCAACCAACCAAACGAGCCTCCTCAGGCCGTGGGCGGAACGAAATTTAATTCGAACGATTGCGCAGTTGTCACCAGCCGGCTTCAATGGAGGAAAATTGGATTCTATTCGGGAGCACGCCAACTTAACCCACTTGGTTCAACTGCTAAAACCACCTGTTTTGACCTCGAATGAACCTGAAGCAAATGATATCCTGATGCAAGTAAAGAGAGGTACTGAAATTACGTCTAGTGTCAAACTCTCAGGAAACATCTCTACCTGTAGAACAAGTATTAGTGATGAAAAGGTTAAGATTGACCTCACACCACGAACCAATTACAAAGACAGTCTCACATAGGAAGCTTGGCAAATTAAGTCCAGTAAACAAAAGCTCCCACTAAAACGTGCTGAGCTTTTAAAGTGGACATGATGCAGACGAATTATTCTGAATCCAGCCGTGAAGCGTGTAAGAGTAAAAATAATTCCGAAATATATCGATATACAACACCATCATCAATCATTCTAAACAAGTCATCCTGTCTCAGCGGGTACGCAAAACCTGATATATTATACAACTGACCAGAAAAGATGTTGGAGACTCGTAGATTAACTTGTCAACGTCGCATCCTTCCCTTAAACCGTTTGCCAGTGGTAACTAGTTTCTTGCCTTTCGTGAGGCGTCTTTCACCAGCTTGTTGTTCCTCTTCCCCTTCCCCTTGGAAGGGATGTCTTTCTTGCGGTCATCTACATTAAATGAGACTCTAGAATGCCTTTTTGTTTGCGGTATTGACAACGAACCACGGCTGTGAGGGATAGTTCTGTACGAAAATAACTTAGGGCCAACATACTCCACAGATTGTCGGATCAAAAATGACGTTTTACTTTGCAACAACCGGGTCTTCATCAGCGATTTTGTAGCAGCAAGAGTTGCGCCGCGTTTTCTCTCTTTGCTTGCTTTTGCTTCGGCGTAACTTGACGGACTGGGAACACTTCCTGAGTCCCTCCGTACTTCGCGTTTGGTTACCACCTGCTCACGCTCTGCAAATGCTTTCATGGTTGTGTCCTGCGTCCTAACTTTCTTCTTTTTCTTCATGCCATCCTTCACTAGCGCTTTGGTGTCGAGAGCTGCTTTACGATCCAGACTTTTTCTTCTAGGATCTCCCCCCTTCCCTACAAGCAACCATCTGCAATAACATCGTCCACTATAAGTCCACAAGTATCTCCAGGAGCCCTTTTGACGGATAGAACAAAGCTGCGATGCATTCTACACACGCTCAAGTGTGTCCAATTTCATCCATGGAATAAAATAAACATAAGGCTCTTATGAAACTTCCCCACGAGTCCCCGTGACGATAAAGCATGGGCTGCATTCCAAGGATGTGGTAGGTCTGGATATCATGGTCTGCCCTGACCTCTTCCCTGAAAACTTGGTTACGAAACTTATCAGCTGTTAAATACAGCGGATAAATTTTTCTCTCACCTGTATGGAAAGTCTCTTGTACAGAACAGAACAAGGCTACAGAACATGAAGCAGCACAAGGAGCAGTCATCCAACTCAGCTTGAGCAAATGACATGCACAGCCAGTGCAAATCAATAAACGACTGTTAGAACTGAACTCGCCATGAGTCTACTCCAAGGAACCGGACTCTTCGTACAGCTAATGGGGTGTTCTTAGTTGTGCAATTTCAAGACTGCAGATTTTTTTTTTGTGCAGCTATTACTGGACATGTGGTCCCTACAGATGTCAGGTAGATTATCAGAAGTTGACTACTCTGGAAAAAAAACTATGTTGTTTGTCAGCCAACAACTGGTAAATGAAAAAGAACTCTGCAAATGCAGCCATATGACGGCCAGGTAAAGCTCTCGGGATTATCAACAACGAAAAAATTATGCACACGTTCTAGGACTTGTAATTCTTGTCAGTACTTACTCATCGTGATGTCGCAGCTACACTTTTGAAACTAAGAGAGATCCAACGAGGGCACAACAGGGGCATTCTTACCAGCACATCCGAACTACATACTTGTGAATGGAAAGATTCCATTACAAGGTGTTCTCTACGTCCACGATTTAACGTGAACACGACCAATTACCTCCACTTTCGAACTTTTGAAGATACCGTTCTAAGAGGCGCATATATGCGCACGTGCTCACATCTGGAAGCAGTGGGAATTTTAAAGCAGATACTCAGAATTTTTAACCATTATAGAAAAGGGTAAAGTTTAAGGCTCAATAGTCACTTGAATAGAGGGCATGACAGACGACCAAGAAATAGCACATTCAAGTGGACATAACAAGCCAGTCCAGCCACCAGCTGTGATCCCCGTGTTACTCACACCCTCCTGATCTGCGGGATCATGCCATATTGTACACAAAGAACGACCAAGTTCATAAAGGTACGAACGACATGGACATTCTAGCGTTTTGCATGGATTGATCTGGCTGCTTTCAAGTATAGGGATGTTCTGTCACAAGTACAAACATTTGAAAAAAGGGAGCAGATGTTTCCTAGGCTAGAGGGACTTACAGATCCCAGAGTCTGTTTTTCTTCAGCACATGATTTTCCAGCGCCTCGCAACACTACCACGTCACAGAAACATTGGTGAGTGAAGGTGTTTTATCTGCTACAAACGCTCAAGTCTAAGAAGGATGGAAAAGCGGAATATCGCAAGTATACAGCATACTCAGCACAGGTATGTTTAACATAAGGAGGGGGGAGACCAGTTCATGTTATCTGTGAATATGGTCTTCTTTAAGGGTTATAAAAAAGCGGAAAGTGTGTAGTATCCATCATTCTCAACAAAAGAATGTTTGTCACAATGATGTGCGGAGACCACTTCAGGTACGAAATCAAGAAATCAATTGCTTGTCGGGGAGAATTGGATACGACATTTACTTCTAGGAAACATCAATTTTGAGAAATCATCTCAAAATTGAGATCAGCATATTGAGACTACATGTACCTGTTCCCATGATTGTGTGCCAGGGCTGAGCGAAAGGTGTCGCCAGCAAACATAGTTTGGTGATTGTATTCTGTGTTCAACCTGGAAAAACTCTACATTGTCAGATATTCGTTGATTTTGATTCTTAATTATGGAAAACAGATATGCAGTTCCCTCTTTGTGAATTCATGTGAGTCATGTTGTCATGATAATCCTCTAAGAAGATACACGCATGACAGTTAAATGTCATATCCTGTACTTGTTCACAAAGCGAACTTACTGGAAGGCCCACTCGAATTTTAAGAATAGTGTGTCCAGATGCTTCATATGCAGCTTTGTAGTTTCCAACGATGTCAGAGATACTGCAACACAGAGTAGGAATCATCTGTGTTAGTGAAGATGCCAATTCCTCATAGTCTGTCGCTCACAAGAGGACTCTTTGATCGGGAAAATTTCTTGGGTAGACAATTTTCCAACTCCTGAACATTACGAAGAGAAGGAAGGCATCACTAAGAGGTGATGACCAGACAACTGAAGGTCCGAGGTAGGAGCAGATTCTGGGAACCTTTTTTCCCTATCTGATCGCTTGATAATTTCATTACCTGTTGAAAGTCAAATCCTTGTTCATAAGATCAGCCTGACGACTGATACCAAAAGCACCAAACTTGCCACCATACTGAACAAGAAGTACAATATGCTGAAACACCTGTTCCATTCAACACTTTTTGTAAGGGTTTAAGTTTGATGTATATTAACGTAATCAGACTTCCTGTAAACAACCACTTTCCCGAGATCGAAAAAGAACACCAGAGCTTTTTCTGGGACTTTCAGAGGACATTTAGGCCGGAGGATGAGATTCTTCTCGTCTCAAGACGTTAAAAGAAATTTGTGACACTAATGAAGTATTTACACTGAGGATGTAGAGCTCTATACTGAGCAAAGCAGAAGTCCGCGGATTTCATTCGACAACAAAGGATGATTCTTAAAAATCAAGTTGTCAGTGATTCCAATCAAGTGTTCAGATTGAAAACGGATTGTTCCAACGGCATTCAAGCCTACCTGTCCATTTAAGGAGGTCTTGAATCCCAAAGGTGTACGATCACAATCTGGGATACCAGCCTGAGTCAAAGCAGACACTAGTAAGCAGTAAGTAGAGTGAGATAGTCACGATGCAAGTATTGCTTAGATGAGGCAACACACTGGTGTCGCCCTGCATCCACCAATTATAAAAACATCAGAAGCTGAACGAAACTCAATCACTCAACTGAACGAAGGATCTACTCACAGTGAGGTAGAGTGCAAGAAATACGGCCTCCACACACTTTATCGGCTGTGGTGAGTAAATGATCTGACAAAAAGGACATACATCGACACCAAGTTCATGTTATGTGATTGTTGATATCTTCGAACCGACCTTCTCATGTCGTCTAGGGTTGGAAAACCAAGAGCCGTGATGGGATTAACGCAAGTTTTATGAGAATCATGAAGCAGTCCTCTCCCAACGTCATATATTGGTCACAATGTGCAATATTATATATTGGCAGCAGGAGTTATAGAGAGTTAGGAGACGGTACCATTCTAGCAGTGTCCATTATACGCGTCAGAGGTCGCAACTTGTGAGTGTTGAAGTGTGTCGCAGGAGTTTGCTTGTATTCAAATGATGATAGGAACTATCCTCAGGCAAACGACAGGCACAGATGGTAACTGAGTGAAGGGACTTCTATTTGCAACTCAATGTCCATAATGTTTCTATACTTCAAATATGATATCCTAATATTTTGTATTTTTTAATTGATATCAAAATCTACGAATTAAAGAATAAATAATTACTCTCGTTTAAGAACATCACAGCGAGGCTGACAAGTAAAGCACCTGCTTCACTGCCTTAAGTTTGGACCTCGGCACCAGCCTGCTGAAGTTTTCCGGTACGGTGGGTTTCTGGATCTTGGTTGAACACGGCTCCTTCTTATCACTAAGTGATGGCTCACCGGTGTTCTCGACTGCAACCGCATCCCGGGTGTTCATCACCTGCCGCCAATACCAAAGCAGTCTGACAAATTTTGTGATACGGCCATAGGCAAGTTACTCCTTTTCAATCGACCAAATAGCCCCGGGTGATCTAACAGCTCATCGAAATTCCTAATCAACCACACATATTTCCGTCTAACTGTTTGATTCTCTTCCCTGGCCGTCACAAGAGTGGGGTGTCGCTTTCAAGCCAGTTTTTCTGCTACTGCGCTGATCAGGGCTTAGTAATATTTGTGAATGTCTGCTTACTCGGTTCATGAGGACGGCTTCCCCGGGCTTCTGTTGAACTCGTTCAGAATTGGCAGTTGGTTCACTGTGACCAGAGAGAGCATGAAGAGACCTTAACCCTGTGAACCCTGGAGTTGTTTCTGCTCGACTCAGGTAGTTACAATTCGTATCAGCAGCTGAAGCCATCGCACTGCGCCCAATCACACGAGTGGGGTTCGTGTTACTTCATCAAAAGAATGAATAGAAGTGAGGTCGATGAAGATCCCACCCAGCTTGTATGATTTTGATAAATGCATGAAAGTGTGACGTCCGACACCCGCCCGATGACTATCTCAATCGACAAAGAGCATGATTCGAACTTCAAACCTCTCAAGGGTTCACCTAAATTAAGATGGGTAAATTCCTATTCAATTGCAAAATATTTTTAGCAATAGTCTCTGTAAGACGTGCATTAGAGACATCAGATTCCGATTTTTCGCTTTGTGAACAGAAGTGAGCTACATTATACCAGTGGTGGTCGAACGGGCAATCTTCTACTCCGTTCCATCGAAGTATTTATCAAGCCATATTCAGGAAGGACATTTTGCAGACATCTCAAGGACTTATTGACGTATTCAGCAGCTTCCCGATGTTCAAACTTACCTTATACCTGGCTGACATAACATCGTCAAAAGTCTGCAAGTGAAACAACTGCTAATCGGACCTCGTCTGCTTTCAGCTACATTTGCTCTCGCCGAAATTGAAAACAATCGTGATACAGGAAATTCGAAGTCTATAGGACGCAAGCAAAAAGCACAAAGAAACTGATCACGAATTTTTTCATAAAAACAAAATGAAATCCGCCCGTTAGTTTGAGGAGCGCTTTCCTCGGAACCAAAACATTGATGTTCACTTTGAGCAATTATTGCGCTGACGGTACTAGGAAGATTATACTTTTCACTCCGCCGTGTGAAGATTATACTACTCACGGAATTTTCCACGATCGATTTCTGTGCGTTCCAATCTCTATTTTGGTACGGGACCATTTACACTAACTACAACAAGCATGTGTGAAGGGTTTACACTAATGACACCTTTCTCTCAGTTCTCCTATCGCATGGTTGTTTCCAAATTTCGGTGAGAGCAAATGTGGCTGTTAAATGAACCCCAATAGTGTAAACCATTCATGTCAATCGTCAATCATCGCCTGCTTTTGAAAATTTTGCGGTCAAAAAATCTCAAGATTGTCACGGACCTCATCGACGTGGGACTCATTGGTGGTGACTCAGCTTGGTTGTAATAATCTTCCAAAGCAGCGGAAACAGCGTCCATTCTGACAAGGGTTTTGGAATCTGTGGTTGGTGTGGTCAATTCACGGCAAGGTTTTATCAGATAGATGAGACCGAAAACATTTCAAGAAGTGATCACTTCTCCCGCCATGAATGCAATCACAGCTGACCGAGCATCGGGGACCCTCCTCTTTCTATATCTGTTGATCTGCTACCGAGCGCAATTTCTCTCTTCGAATTCCGACCCTTCAAAGCACAGATGATGCGGCAGCAGCACAACATTCTAACCACCCAGCCAATTTGAAAGATCACTGGCACCACCTCCTGGTCAGGATATGATCTTCAACAGCGAGCTCACGAGTGCTCTCTCTCTCTCTCTCTCTCTCTCTCTCTCTCTCTCTCTCTCTCTCTCTCTCTCTCTCTCTCTCTCTGAGCAAAGACACAAAAGCAGCCGTCCGCCCTGTCCTCCGACCCCGCCCTCTCTAGCGTTCAAATCCCACCACTGTTTCGAATTCAAACTTTCGGAAAGCGACGAGACTAGAGCAACGAATGAATCGCCAAAGATTGAGGCATACGCTCACTCGACGCCGACGTCGTGCATCAAATTTAAGAATCAAGAAAGAAATCTCCAGGGACAGAGTCTGCGGACCCTCCCTTGAGTCCCTTCCTCCTGCAACTGCGCTATCCGTTGGATTACGACGTGGTAGTGTCGAGGGGACATGTTCACTGCTGGTTCGTCTTCAATTGCTTGTCCTACCATGGCACCCTGCCCTTCAGAGTTCACACCCCGTCACCCGTCACTGCCAATTTGCAAACCAACAGACGATCGAGACGCTAGTAACGCTTACAAAGCGGGATGGGGTAGGTAACGGAAATGGAGGTGGCGACCAAAAGGCGCGAGGGAAGGGTGTGAAGGAATGCAGTACGTACGTTCAACCGGAGAGGCAGAGACGGAGATGGATGGAGGAATTAGTGAACAAATTAAGAGCAGCAGCAGCAGCAGCAGCAGCGAGAAAGAACGAGAAACGAGGGACGGTAATGACGATGATGATGTATGCATGGCGCCGGCCTCCTCACCTCAGGAGGAGGCAGCAATGTTCGTCCATTCGTGGACTACGCGATGAAGGCCTGTTGGAGGAAGTTGTCGTCAAAGTCGTCGGCGATCGGATCTGAGACAGTGGTGATCATGCCCACGCACACACGCTCAGAATGTGCCTCCCCACTGTGATTTGGGTGAGAAAGTTCGCTCCATATATTTGATTCCAAAGCTCACCGGGCACGAAATGAGACCGTCTTCGATTACCGCACGCTCGTGGGCTGTGACTTTCTCAGCCCACCGAGTTTTGAGCAACAAAATGTGGCTTGGAATTTGTGAGAAGGAAGTCCGCGGAGGTCCAACTGGGCGGCCGGGTATGGAACAGACATGAATTTTCAAGCTACAAGGCATGGAAGAATACTTCTCAGTAAAATTCCTACCAGGTGAGAGCCCACTGAAAAGACACGGGGAGCCAGTAGTTTGCCTCGGAGCGGAAACGGAGTAAGAGGTGAGATGGTAGAGATCTTCCTTGCGAAGAGCGTGAGACTACATTGATTCCAACGTCTGTTGAACGTTTCCTCGGAGTGGTCGCTGGAGAATGAGTGAGTAAGATTTTCAAATGGTCGGTATAAACAAAATGTAAGAATGGAAAGGTGAGGAGGACGTGGTGACTGGGAAGAAAAGGAAGTGGAAATTTCTTGATTTGGAAATTTCGGATCCTCATTCCACGATGTCAAAGAAGAAAAAAAAATCTGAGGCACACACGGAGTCGCCCTCGGATGTGAATGCAATAAACAGGGAAGACTGCGATTGCCCGTGCCACTGGATGCCTCGGTGGATCAGGAGACCGAGGTTTATGAGGGGTTGGGAATGGGAAGACACATCTGCTACCCTTGCTGTGCTCACAGCTGCTGCTTGTACGGTCGTTGCCTTCAAAATGTACCAAAAATCTCTTCTTGAGAGATAGTCTTGTTCAGCTACCGAGCGACTAAATTGTCAACCAGGGTTTGATTGACGAGGAGTAGGAGGGATCTCTACCAATTGTTATTGCAATTCAGACTGCAGTTGTATACATTCCTTAGCAAGCACCTCGATACAGGCCGCCGAGTAGAAAATGTGACTTTGTTCTGGTGACTACAAATTATCTCTAAAAGCCGAGAACAACGGAGGAGCCAGGGACCTCGCCATGGAGGTCATGCGCAACGAATCAGGGACTGCGTCTGACCGAAATCTCCTGCAGCTAGTAGGGAAAAGTATAGTACCGCCGGAAAAGAGTGTTCTACATTACTCCAGTCTGGAGTAGCTTGACATTTACGCTGGAATAAGCTTTGAATCATTGACAGAGAAAGCGCGCATGGCACATTGTACCGATCTTCGCAGAAAGGAGACCGTACTGCGTTATCCACCTTGATGACCACTGGAAGCGAACACCGAAGTAGACCATGCCAGCGACCCAGACATGCAGTAAGGGGCGATTACTCCAACCTCTACGATGTCTTGTTTTCGTTGTTGCACTCGCAGAGCGCAGCAAGACAGAGCCAACGACGAGGACTCGGAAGCTGCAACTGGAAATCAACCAGTTGTAGTAGCTATAAGTATAAATGACAGTAATGGAGAACAGGAACATGGGACAGGAATTTTGATCAGTGATCACTTGGTTTTGACGAGCCACATGGGTCTTCCCAGCAGGGAAACTGCCCGTGACGGACAGATTGTGCTGAGTAGTGTTGGGTCAAGCAATAGCACGCCAAACAAGTGGCCTTCGTCTTCCACAATCTTGACAAGGAAACTTCTCCCTCAGAGGTAAGTTATCGTAAGTTTTTCAATCGAAGTAATTTTAAAGAAGAAGAGAGCTTGTGTTAGTTGAGAGCGCACTATCTGACACTGGAAGTATCGTTCAAAGTTGGATCTTCATGGAGATTCTCACCCCATAATTTTACGCCGTATGAGTTTGCTAATTATTCGAATGACCTATCTCCATGTTTACTTTAAAACAAACAAACAAACAAATATCTACAGCATATAGCTAGAGCAAACAAACAAATAGCTAGAGCTTGTAAGCTCTGAAGCCACCTAGAGTTGGAACATGAGAAGCATGAGGACGACTTTGCTTCTTAGCGCCAAGATGTATCAGCCACACCCAAGCAGATTCAATGATGGTCACCATCGAGATTATAGACTAGCATTGGCTGATGGTTAACATATTGCAATGCTCTCCTGCAGATTATTTCTCACCAACCCTTCTCTTGGGTTGACAATCGTGGCCTGTGAGCCGGTGACTTCCAATTCGCCTCCCAGAGAATACGAGATCCCCAAAGCATCGGACGATGCACTAAAACTCGGATGCAGCGTCTACGTTTTGGGACAAGTTCAACAGGATGATCGGGAGGGTTTGCTTATGTTTGGGGAAGGGCTTATTTCGAAAGAAGACGAGCAAGTAATTGAATTTTACTCCTTGGATAGCTATGTTTGGGCACCTGGATCAGCTGGCTTTGATGCGAAAGGAACTTTCGCCTTCGTGGTTGGGGATCGACGCCCATCCACGAAAGCAAGTTGTCCATTGCCTAAGAGATGGTCTTACGCTTTGAGCAAGGGTCCTGGTTCGAGGCAGCCGGGAATTCTGATCCACTCAGTACGCGACTGGACAAAGGACACATGGAGTGGGGACTTCAACACCCTACTGCAGCTAAGCAACTCAGATCTCGCAACTGCAGACGACACCTCTGACCTTGAGCAGAAGGCAGAAGAGGAGAGATTGATAGAACAGCAGAGGGCACTAAGTAAGCGAATTGATGAAATTCAAAACTCCATGAGGGACGACCGAGAGCGTTTGTTTGCGGCCGCGGGTCCACTTGGCAGAGCACTCGTGGCCAATCTTGGAGCGATAGATACCAGCCTCCAAGGTTGTGGAAACAATTTGTATGGAGCCACGGACTCAACCTCAAAGATTTCGAGTTCGAGGATACAAGAGATTCCGGTCCAGGCCTGCTTGCAATCTACACCAGGTCCTCGTGTTGTTCCTTGCAGCAGTGCTAGTTCTAACACCCAAAGCCTCTCACTCAGAGCTCAGAGTCCCCCTCCACTGGGAGGTATTGCTGCTTTAGCGGCGGAGGAACTCGAAAGGTATGACGATGACGATGACAGTGACCATGTTGCAGACATAGCAACGTCAAGCAATTTAAACGCCAACTCTCCAGTCAAAGACTCTGTTCGGGAGTTTGCTTGTGATGGAGCGCCTAGTTTCGGTAGTCCACAACACGAACCGAGAAGTCCTCGCAGCTGCTGGTTTTCTGCGTGGTGGAAAAACTTTAGGCCTAGGTCCCCTCAGTCGCAGCCACAAACCCAGCGCGTGGAAGCTGTTGCAGACTCTGTAAGAGCTGAACAGGCGAACGAGGAGGTCATGGCGGACTGCCTCGAACCCAACTCTCCCCCTCGACGTTTTTTGGTGCGGGGAACTTATACCGCAACACCTAAGAGAGAGAACTCCAACATACTAATAGCTGAAGCGATGAGCTCAGCGTCCTCACCAGACAGGTGCTCTTCGCCAGAGGACATGACTCAAGCTTTCCAGCCAAGGAATCAACGTCCATGCAAGTGTATTCCCCAAGCATGTTCTCGACCCCTCTCTCCAGAATTAGCGTACTTACAGATCCACAGGTCTCCAACCGCGATGTGTCATCGGCAGACCGACATTCCCTGGAAGCCTAATGGAGAACTGGATTCTCGAAGGATTTTACCTCCTCCGGATCCTCCCAGAGTGATCACCGGTGTGGCTCGTACTCGAACTTATCCTCGAGATTATTGCCCTCCTAGATCAGAAGATGAACAGGTGAAGCTCGACGAAGCGGGCGTGCGAAAGGTTAGAACTTGCACTTTTCTTGAATTGTTGAAATATTTCATTCCTCTACGATGCGTTTCAACGCTAGCTTTTCTGATAACCCTCATAGCCGTCTCGAAATTCTTGGAGCCAGGAATATTTGACTACTTTCGAGGTTATAAGATGTGGCGTGCTTTCAGTTAACAACTCCGCGATATCAGACCAGACGTAAACTTCCTTGCTATCTGTTACCAAGCTTACAGCAAGCGTTTTCATTGTGTCTGGAAACCCTCAATCGCGGGTCAAGCTCTCTTGGATTCAGTTGGACATTTGGAACCTGCCAAAACTAAAGATCTCCTGCCTTTGAGTTGGAAGTAGATCCCTTCCACTGCGAGACTTCAGCAAACGCAGCTTTATCGCGATACCTGCACTTTGAAGTCAAGGTTTGTGGATAAGGTTTTGGTAGGTGCTTTCTGGCTTCGGTGGAACAGAAAATCCGGTATCGGCCTTCTTCCCATCAATCTACTGATGTGCATGCGAGAAGCTTGCGAAGGTAATTGTGATGAAGTACGATCTCACTTAATCGCGGTAACGAAGCTGCCCGAGTCTCGTGCTTACCATCCTTAACAGCGTTATCCAGAAAATGTTGAGACTCAGATGAATGACAAACCCAAATCACAGGCTCTGAATCCTCGCTGTGATCCTTGCCTGGCAATGCGCTATGACGGGTCCATTCTTCATTCTTTAGACCCAGCAGTAAGAAGTGACGTCAGCCCACATAGCATCTGTTATGATCACAGAAGTCAGCTTGGGCTCCAGATCGTTTTCCATTAGCGACCAAACAGCGTTTCTGAAATCTGAAAGAGTAAACCGTAACTCAAGAAAATCAAAGAAGGAAGACAGACATCGAGCTGAGATTGTCCCTCGCGATTGCGATTGAAGGTTCCTGCAGGTCTGGGTGCCTGTGAGAAGGCGCAAGAACTGTCGTCACAGCCACTCGATGCCACGATTTTACAAGACCGCATCCTTCAGAGCGCAATCTCAGATCCACCATCACCACGGGGATCATGTCAAGAGAACGAAAATCTTGATACCGAATTGAGCAGCTGCCCTGTGGACGACTCATCGACGACAAGGCGCGAGGTCCCGGAACATATTGGCAAGATCTCGGCCTCTGCATTGACATCGAGGCAGGCATCTAGGCGAGAAATCGAGATCACATGCTTCCAAAGATGGAAGAAATGCGCGACTCGAAGGAAGAACATGGCCGTCGAGTCGATGCGATCATTCTTCGCCCCTCGTCCGCTCTCTTCTTCGTATTCTTCTCCTCCTCCTCCTCCAGCTTTCACAACACTCTCCCGAAGCTTCTCGCCAGCTCTAGACTTCGTCTCCCGTCTAGAATCGACGTGGAGATCGTACAAGTTGGAGGAGCGTGCGCGTGCGCGCCAAGCGGGGGCCGCGGGGCCGCGCGAAGAAGAGCGTTACGCTCCGTACCAGGCTCCGATGCCCAACTGGGCAGCGAAGCCGCGGACGCTCCGAGACGAGCCCGCGTATCTTCCAAGCGCTAGACAAGCATTCGTATACGGAGGACGAGAAGACGCGACGGTCGCTGCCGTATCCGTAGAAGAAGACGGATCAGCAGCAGCAGCAGCAAATGCTGCAGTGAAGATCTGGAAGGGATCGTGCATATCCTCTCTCGATCACCAGCCTGGTCGTGGCGATGATCGTGAGCCTGTGGCCCGAGCGCGGAGTCATCCATCAACTGCTGTTGAAGACGCAGGTGCCAGAGGCATGGTGGCAGTTTCGAAGAAGGAGAAGACAAATCAGCTGCTGCGAAAGGAGAATGGCATTCAGAGGCCTCGATGGTCCATTGCCAGGGTCGATCAAGGTCCTGTCGTTGTGGCCTCCATGTCTGACCCGCCGGATGATGCGACTCGAAGCAAGTCGAAGATGAAAAGGCTGCCTGTGCTCAATACTGGAGGCCCTGGCTGTGAACCCGGGGCCATCCCCCATACAGTCAGGAATTCTGGAGGAGTTAGAGATTTAGCAAATCCGCCGGATGTCTCCAGATGCGCTCTCAGAAGGGCAAGACGCGAAGAAGGACATGTACCACCGTCTCCTTCGAGAAGAAAGCACGTCAACACGTTTGCCAAACCCAAAACCTTCACCAAGAACTCCGCCGCGGATGAGCACTCAACATCCGCAACTAAGCAACCTTTGAGAGCCACCAATAAGCGATTGTTAGAAGGCCCTATCGGGAAAAGAGGATCAAGCGTCGGATCTGGCTCGTCCTCATCAGAAAGAGAGGGGCGTCCCCGTTGGCGATGTCCGTAACTCGCCCTCTGCTCACCCAGATTTTACAATTTTGGAAATCAGAAGGCAGATCCTGCACACGTGAAAGTAGTCCCGGTCTTCGGTGTCCACCGTCCACTTTACCACTAAAGGGCTACGAGCAGCAAACATATATTCAGAATCGAGCTGGTTCTGTTCAGAAGTACCAGATGATACGGTGCAATATACGTTTAATTTGCGTGTCAAAAAGAGCCCTGACGGTGGTGGAGAGTTTGTCAGGACTGTCTATGTCACTATTCGAAGCTGAAGTGTATTACACACACATGAAAATGACAAATTCTTATTTGCTTGAAAGTGGTGTTCGTATACTTCTGCTTCTGGTTATTCTTCTGACTCGAGTAGAGGAAGCACGCAGTTTGACTAAAAGTCCTCGACTGTGATCATGGCAGGAAACATCAATAGCAGGTACCATTGAAAGGCGTCGTTTATATTTTTGACTGACCTCCGAAGTTTTGAACAGCATCCCCAGCAACTGCCACTCAGCGAGACTGCTGATTTGCAGAGTATCGTCAGGTTATTTTCCACGTTCCCCAAGAATTGCACCCAACATCAGTTCTGACTTTAAGTATATTCTTTGCAATTTTTCGTCTACACTAACTTCAATAATTCCTCATAATAGATCATCAATACAAGAAGCTCTCTGAACTCTGGAATGAAGGAAAGTTGTAAGAGCTATGTTACATGGCGAGTAACTCTTAATGTATCCTCATAAGGACGATGTGCCCATTTCTTCAATGCACACAGTGAGATTGAGCATGGTAGATTTGCTGTCAGCATGTTACAAAAGCATACATACTTTTGTCACGGTGAGTCACATTACTGTCTTAAATCAAAAATCACTTCTCTGAGACCAGACGAATAGCTGGGGATTTGTGTCTGCAAAGATGGCTTTGGACTTGACGCTAAAGGATCGATGGTTTTCGACAGAGCATGGAATTTCACACGAAAAAAGGAAGTTTGTCAAAGAAGACAGATTCTTGTGAGGAACTTGTTATTTTCAACGTGGGCGGTAAGCTCTTTAAAGGGGATTGTCTTCACAGTCCAAGGCCACAGCAAAGCTTGTTCAAAACACAGCTACTGTATATGATTCTTTGAAAGAGAGCATGAAAAAGGTAAGGCTAGATAAGGAATCTGTATGTCGACTTCCTTGCAACTGGAAGACTTGTAAAAAATTCAATTTTGATAACATGGAGAAACCTCCCTTTATATATACTCAATTCAGCACGAGCTGTGTGGTGGAATCCGTTAAGATTCGTTGTAACAATTCGAGCTCATATTCGTCTCACCTACTTGGAATCATTTTGCCCTGCAATTGCGACGTTCTTGGACTGGCGGCCCATACGACACTGCAGCAAAAGCACCAGTTTCCAGCTTTCATTCCGCACATGTTTCAGAACACGTTGTAAAAACCCGCACGACTATCACGAGCCTGGAAAACACACTCTCTTGGTCAGCTGACAATAAGGTACAGTACAGTAGGTGGAGCCTAGCTTCCCCTCGTTGTCAGACGATGAGCACTGACCCTTTGGATAAGTGATTGTACCCTTTTGTTCTGAATGGATAGAGAGGAACCAAGCAATGTGGCAAAACGGATGAGAAGACCCATTCAAGTAGATCATGGATGAAACCAAAAAGGGAGGATGGGTTTATTCCCCGATACGGAGGCCTCTCTATATAGGGCGGATTCCTTATGTTCCGTATCTCAACAAAATAAGGATAATTCTCAAATCAAAATACGGAATATATTGAACTTGATAGTTTTCGGCCCAATTTTGACCTAAACTCTCATGTTTTCGGCCGAATTTGTCTGCAATGTAATACACCTTCGAGAAAAATGGTGTTATCTTTTATCTCTGAATATCCTTTTCCCATTTTAGCATGGAGAAGTCACTCTCCACACCGTTGAAGTGTTCAAAAATGGTGAAACTAATACTACAAAAAACTCCATGAGTTGAAGAAATCTATTCTTAAAACCTGGAATCAACAGATTTTTGTGCACCTAGAACATGATGGTCTGGGTTCACTATTTTATATATGTACTTTTGTTTCCGAGAAAGTTTGAGACTATCTTGATATTTTAAACTAGTTGAATAATTTTTTGTGTTTTCAAAGCTACAAGTGAATGAGATAACCAAGGAAACAAAGTACTAGAACTTGGTTTAGCTCATCAAGTGTCGCCGCAATGTTTTAATCAAGTACTCGGTTAGTTTCTCTAGTAAGGTAACTATAATCAACAAGGTTAGTTTCTCTAGTAAAGTAACTATAATCAACAAAGAAATTGTCACAAAAGATCACGACAAAGATTTAGCTGAATATTTACTTAAGTTTCTCTAGTAAAATCACCTACATCAACAAAGATTTGTCATAAATTGTCACCCCAAAGTTTTGGTTAAGTGACTGTGTTAGTTTCTCTATTAAAAACACACAGACAACAAAGACTTTTTGTTGGAAATACGGAACTTTCTGAAAACGAAATACCGCACTTTGGCCCTCAAGTTCCGTATGTGCCGTATTTAGAGAGGCCTGCCAATACGTACTGCTCCGTCCATCCTGTCTCGACTAATTAGGTCTCATAGTAAAAATATTAGATAAGCAACCTACACAATATCATTTAATATGAACATCTAAATCTTCTTATGTTTTAAACATTGCATCATGCTTTCCTCTATATTTAGCAGTGTGTACCCTTAATTTAAAGTAAAACTTTTTATAATCCCATGTCAACATAATTTCACACAATGCCTCATAGACCTCGTCAAAGTCTCATCTATACTTACATTATAATATATCATGGACTTGTACAAACAAGATCAAGGTTGGGAGCGGTTATTTATCCTCACTTAGGGCTAATCATCACTCTCTTAGTTTGGGAGCGGTTAGTTATCACTCACTTTGGCCTAATCATCACTCTCCGAGGTTGAGAACCGCTAGTTATCTCTCACTTTAGGCTAATCATCACTCACCCTACTATAAGGTCTGATGTGATTGGTCGAAGGTTATAACTACCATCGTGATGAGTTTATGGTACTTCTAACATGGCGTTAACATTGACGGGATCTTGTTTGATCTACATAAAGGTTAGCCTGTTTCCGGTGGAGCTCTGCCTGCTGCCGCGACGCGGATCAATATCATTGAGTCCGGTTGTCGACCATCTACTTGTTGCTGAAGTTTTGTTGGTATTCACCATCCGTAGCATCTTGCAAGACCTTGAGGAAGCACAAGGTCCATTAATCGCTACTTCGGCGCGATCGGCTGGCCCCGTCGCGAGGTTCGTTCATCACGCCTCATCTAAGTAGTGGCAATTGGCTGAACTGGTGTCCAGTGGCATTTGCCTCAAGACGTTGGATGATTTAGCAGGATCCCTAGCCAAGCGTTCACTGCTAATTCTTGATTTTACCTTCCTTTGAACTTTTCACGAGCCATGCGTGACTCGTTTCATGCGTCCAGGCCTCGTACATGCCCTTCCCTGTCCTAACATGTCATGTCATCGTCATGTTAGAAGTTGTACCTGCTCCTTGCTTAGCATACTGAGGGATCCCTCCGACTGCTTTGATATTGGTCTGCAAGCTACGGAACTCTGGGGTTGGAGAATTGTGTCCTTGAGAGAGAAAAAACACAAGTGCGAGAAGTTGTTAAAATCAGATAGGGGCGAGCACGCGAGGGAAGGAGCCGATTAATAACCATGTTGTATGGACTGGAAATCCATCCCATTGGCAGCTATAACCTTCGATTAATCACGGCAGACCGTATAGTAGGGAGAGGTATGATTAGTCAAAATTGAGTGATAACTAGCCGCTACCTCAAGGTTTTGTAATACCCCAAAAATGTAATAACAAAGTATTTACCTTTGTATAACTTTGAAGCTTGTAGATTATAGCTGCTGCCACCCCACTATCAACGAGTATGAGTATTCAGTCATTCTCATGGTTATTCTTGTGATGATTATTAATCACTTGCAAGTAGTGTCAGCTATAAACATGTACCAAAATGTGTGCACAATAACTTCAAACTCTTGAATCAACTTGATACTCTAAATCAAATATATAGAAATACAAGTTCTATTGGACTTTAAACTAACACTGATTCCATGAGATTTGTACATATGACCAAAGATTATATAGATCTTTTTTTATTCTAACATGGTGTTTACTCATTTGTAATTGTGATACTAGTTTTGTTTCTCACTTGTGAAAAATGAAGTTGCAAGTGTGGATGAACCTAAGTTGTTCTTTTATATATATAGGGCATAAAGTTGCAAGTATTTGTTCTCAACTAGTTATATTTTGTCTACTTTTTTCCTTCCTAGTGTTCATCTTCCTTGTTGCATATACAATATGTGGTTATTATGATTAATAAGCTTATATAGCACATTGATACAAACTTATTGAATAGAATGTACTCTTTTTACAAAAATTAATTTTTGAGACACCAAGAAATAAAGATTTTTCAGGATCAAATTTATATTCACACTCCATTCCAACTAAAATATTTCAATTGAAAGTTTTTTTAAAGAAATTGTAAACACATGAAAAGAGAATATAAGTAGCGTTGAGGTAATAGTTTTCAATTTTGAGGTTGATGGAGGCTAATAAAAAACCCATGATAGGGTTTATGAAAAGGTTAAGCTTGTGAGAAGTCTACGTGAGATAGTCAATTCAATCAAAAAAAAATTGCACAAGAAATATTTTGGCAATAGAAGTTAAATATATTTATTTTATTATTTATGAATTTATAAAATTCTCACTCATATATAAAAAACGGAATATGAATTTTCTTTTTAATTAAATGTAAATCATTGAATCTATTTTTTAACATTATGATATTCTTTGATAACTTTTTAACTTGTACAATCTTATAAATATAATATGTATATAGTATAAATTACTTCCATGCATATTATATGATAATCAATATTATTAAAAAAGTTACTTTCATACTATATGTTATGAAATTTTTGAAGAATTAAGAAAATATCAATCCAACTAATTTGTATGATGAGGTTCAACTATGTTACATTTTTATTTCAAATTTTCAAATAATTTAATTTTAAAAACTACAACCCAATTTTAAATTAAAATTTTAAAACCAAAACATTTTTTTACAAATTCATAAGAAATCATCAGTATTTATTATATAAAATACTGAAGTTTGGAAATAATTTATTCTACATTGTTATTCAAATATGTTTATTTTTATTCAACTATCTTTTCAGTTGAAAATAGTATTTCATCATTTCAATTCCATACATGATATGATAAGTATATCTTATCATTGTAAATATCGAGTCATGAGATTATCACAATTGATCAAAATCTTGAATGTTTTTTTTAAGACTACTTGAATGTAAAGTATGTTTTTTGAGTTAAATAATTGTCTTCTAAATTCCAATTACATAGACTTAAGTTTTCGCAATGTGATGAATTTGAATTTTATTTTAGTTTATGCCACATTTTACACCAAAAATTTCTTTAACAAATTCATAACCTATCAGTAACTTGTACAAAAATATGGTATGCATTCAAGTTGATGTGGTTGCATGGAGTCTTCTATTACATGTTACTGACTTGTCTCATTTGACAAAATATCAAGAACGTTGCATGCAGGTCATTGGTTCTTTTGAGGAGGAAGGGAATGGAATGGAAGTTACTCTCTGTCACCAGAATGGCACTATTTCCACCTCAAGTGAGGACACTTATTGGACTGCAGAACAAGACTATGCCAAGTGGCCAAGTGCGATGAATGTGGGACTGCCACGAATGGAAAGACTTCACAGAAGATTGTACAGTACGTGTTCGCGGGCGTACAGTACAGTACAGCAGCTCTGTCATCATGTCTGATCCCCACGTCCTTTAGGCCGAAAATATCGGTCAAAGGTAACGTATCTGGAATTTGGCAGCTGAGCTTCCGCGGAGCTGCTGCATTGGGAGCAGCTCCAACTTCTGAAGAATGGCGGGCGGAATCGGAGGCAGACAAACGAGGCGATGGTCGAATTCTTATCGGCATGCTCTCTGCGTTCGGAGTCGGTTGGCGCAAAGAATGGCTCGGAGAAACGGAGGCTCGGACCTTCTGGCTCGCGGGATTGGGAGCTCGCGCTTCTCTCGGCGACCTCCCTTGACGAGCTCTTCTATTTCGCTTTCCGGATGTTCGGACAGGCGGCGGAAAGATTGAATTGTCGCTCCTCGCTTTCCACATGTGAAGTATGGAAGGTATAAGATGGTCCAGACGCGCGCTCTTTTCTCCGAAGCTTGATGACGGGGTCGTTGGCTTTGCGTGAGGGAAAGTTTCTGCCATGCATGACATTCGCAGAGCCCGAATCTGATCGGAAGGTTTGCTTTTCTCTCCGTGTGGCTCTGTAGTTGTAGCGTAGACTTTGTGGGAGGGGAGATTTTTTCTGTGCATTAGCCTCGCAGACCTGTCGTAGGGCCCTTCTCGATACTAGACTTAAGAATGCAGCAGTACTCATTGTCCTTGATGCAGGAGTTTCTCTTAGTAGTCAAATTATACGTCATGAGTGCTTCTTCGTACGTGAAAAGCCAGCGTACTTGCACACTTGTCTCAAACTTAGGAGGCAGTAGAAGATGACCTTTGAAGGTGTAATTCGTAGGCTCTGATAAAAGGCGTCCCCTCACGCCATCCCTGTCGGGACTCCAGAGTTTGACTGGTACCGCGGTTTTCGTTCGCCTCGGTCAAGGCTACGAGTCTCCTGCCTGGGTTCCTGGGTTCCTTCGTTAGAAGCACGTAGTCAGCTTGAAACAGCAAGGAAACTACAAAAGCGAAGTTTCTATGCGCATCATTTTTCCCCTAGAGACAGAGAGAGAGAGAGGATGGGTTGGTGGGTATCTTAAGTGTTGCAATCCTGCCGAATTAATGATACTTTTTGCTGCCGGAACTGCTCACTGCAGAGTACACGAACGAAAACGTGAGTCCGTTCCTCATGCTATGAGTCTTTAAAGACGTGCAAGTATAGGCCCAATATTCGCATTTGGGATAAAGTAATTCCTTTCACGCAGTCGCCGTAGAGTCATTCCAACTTGTCTGGGCTATAAAGCTCTCTTTCAATCTCTCCCTCTGTCTCTCTCTCAACCGAGAATTGCATTGAACGTCAAATAGCTCGGTGTGCTCAAGGGCAGGGCTTGAGTCAGCGAAGATCAGATGTAAGTCGGGAAGTTCTCCTGGTCGAAAATATCCAGGTGAGAACAGTAGACCTGATCTGTCAACGAATTACTTTTTCAATGTTCGACTGTCGAACTGAGATCTTAGACGAAATGGAACATAGACGAGATTCCGCTCGGGTTGTGCGATTGATCCTTGATAGAGTCGTCCGAACCACGAGCAGATCCCTCCAGACATCTGGAAAACCTTTGATGAGACTGTGTTAATTGTATCGAGCTTGTGATGTGCGACAAGATATGTTGTTGCGTCTTACGATAAATTTGTAGCTACACCGCTGGGATCACAGCGCTGTCTTCTAGATTGGTAGTCAATGGAATACTTGAAGTTTTCTCAGCTAGTAGGCTCTGATAACTAGCTCATCATCCTGGTGATAAGCTATGTTGGATTGTCTCTTCGAAATGAGCTGGTCATAGGCGGTTTCCGCTGCTGATGACATGCATAGTCCACAAGATTTTCTCGCTACGAAGGTTTCAAGATGACGATGTTCTGACCGAGTTACTGTCTTTGCAGCTGTCCCGGGAGCTTCGGCAGCCTTGAGATAACGACTAATTCGACTTGGAAGATCTGAATACCTGGACTTCCTTGGCACTAGGCACAGCGATGACTGCAGAAGGGAACCCCAGCGAGACCTCGTCAAGCTCCACCCAAGAAAATCAAGGATCACCGCAGATCATGGCCACAAACGAGCAGATACCAAATATGAGCGAGAACAAAGTGGGAGTTACCAAATGGCGTGGAGGTATTAAAATGGTCATAAACTGTTCAATCGAAAAGGCGTGGGATACTAGTGCTGAATTTTGCGGCCTGCATAAATGGGTAGCCACTACTGACACTTGTGAGTGTATTGAGGGCGAACCTCAAGTACCGGGCTGTGTGCGCGTTATGACCGGCAATTCGTTCCCAAGAGCAGATGGAAACAAGTCTTATGCCAAGGAGAAGCTTTTGACGTTTGATAATGAAAACCGCAGCATGAGCTACCTAATGATGGAGAACAATTTCGGACTGAGCGAGTACATAGCCACCTACAAAATGCAGGATTTGGGTGGTGGAGCTGTCCTTGTGGACTGGTCGTTTGAAGTGAACCCAATTCCCAACTCCACTGAGCAGAAGACCGCTGATTACATGACTGGAGTTTACAAAGACACTATGAAGAAACTTGAAGCACTTATAAACTCACAGACGAGCACGCAGACCACTCATGTCAGTCATCAAGGTGGCGATTCCCTTCAGGCTTCCAGCAAGGAGACTCTAAAGGACGAAAAGCTGGAAGAAGGCAAGCAAGTATAAGCTCTGGACCCGGATGTCCCAAATCTAATCTCGAACCGGACAGGAGAAGAGAAGCTGTCGTTCTGGTGGAAAAATGTTATAACTTCTCTGTGTATTGTCATGAAGGTGATCCTCATTTTGTATCATATTGCACGTGCCTTGTCATTGACATCAGCTTCAGGTTCGAAAAACAGAGCATATTATAGCAGTCTGCCAAATCGTTCTTATTCTGTACCCACTACATGGAATAAAGAGCACAAATAGTTCTCAGAATGGCTGTGCGACTTACAAGATGAAGCTCACAGGCCTCATTGGTGTGTGTTTTGAAATATCTCCCTCACTGGTTAGGGAGCATTGCGCTCGAAATATGCTGATCGAAGTCGAACAATCAATTTGATACGATATATTTTTTCCATTTCAACAAGTGTGATGGTTTCGACATCCTGCTCAGGTGATACACATGTACGGTGTATAGCTATTTTCTTCATCCAGTTTGAGTCTTATGCTTTTCTCTACTTAACAGTTCCATGTCTGAACTGACTTTGAACTTTACTGATGCCTATTGAAAGCCCCATGTTGTGGGTCATGGATGCAGTACTGTCCATCTTGCTCTTCATTTTCTTGATCCTACCGTATGGCTTTTGGTTCAACACAACTCACTTAGAATACCCGCAAATGTCTTTCCACTGTTGTGTACAATAAGCGTCTGCGATTTGTCTACATTAGGCTTATCATCTGTCCTCCGTTGCATACTCTGTTTACAGGTGCAGGTAATATTCGTGTCTCCATGACTTCTCTATTCTTAATTTTTATTCATACTTTGAATGTCTGCTTATTATAGTTCAAAAAAACGAAGGCGCGATTATCCTTTGCTGTGCACTGGCGTTTCTACTGCCCAACTGGCGGTGATGAACTCAATGTGGGAGCGGTGCTATCTGGATGCTCAACACTGCGCTGTTGTCAATGTTCTGTACGACTGACTGACTCACGCTGTCTCTCGCCTAAGCACTCGGGGATTGCCCCAAAAAGGTCTTGACTGAGTTGCGCCCAACTGCAGTTTTGGCTCGTTCCTGGACCTATGTTCACATCATCATATAAGTCCATTTTGCACAGCGTGAATCTTGGTAACATTCTTGAGAATAGACAGAATATTGGTGATTTGCAAAACATCATGATTGTGGTTGGAGAAGTCCTCTTCCACTTCTTAGAGAATGTTTACATATTTTTAAAAAGGGCAATTGTCATATGCTATTTATTTATTCAGTTCATTCCATTTTTGCATGCCTACCGGCACCTGCAATACTAGTCCTCTCTTCTTCCATGAGTATTTCAACTCATTGATACCCTTTCTTCACTTTCTGATAAATATCATCTCCATATTTGGAGCCTGGCATGATTGAGGTAATTGATTCAGGCTGAAGGACAACAATTTTTCGCTTTGCAACAGGTTCCTGATCGGTGTGCGTGTTTCACAGCTCAGCAAAATGCGTTTAAAAACCTCTTGTTTGATTAATTCTATATTTATTAATACATTTCTTCTATATATTTCTTGACAAGGTTGGATATATTCTGCCCATCGTTGAGTGCTCGGTCCTGTCAAAAATTGGTTACTGTTTAAGGCTCGGTTTGGTCCGTGTCTAAACTTCTCGAAATTGTACTCGTCGGAATCAGGTCTGACTAATAAATTTATATTAATACTACATATATAAATACTCTACTAATAAATAAATCAACTAGAATATTCTAGTTGATTTAGATATTTATTCGAGACTGGTGGTTAAAGACTGCGGTTATACTTGTTATATTATTGTTTATCATCAAGTCAACTGTGTTGAGATTTTGTTGTCATGGATTTTAGTGCACGCATATTCATTCTGGCTAGTTCGAGCTCGTATTCCCGTTGGAATTTGTTTACTTTAACAACTGTTTCACAGTTCCTTGTCGCTGCCAAAGTCCTCTTGTAAGTCGCCGTCAGACCTTTTTGTTCATTTGTGATTTGTTATTTTTTATCTGTAATCAACAAAGTCAAGTTCGACAAGCACAAAATGGAGTCTGTGTTCATGAGCTTTTGACTTGACTGACGCTAGTTTGTCCATATGGACTTCCATAGACAATTTGTACAAAATTCGACAATGTGCTTTTGGGTCTTACACTTCATAACTTTTTGATTTTTGTCTTGGATGCGTGATGCATCACCAGCAAGGATCTAAGATGCATTATCAACAAATACTTTTTGATCATAACTACCTTCTTAGCTCTAAAGCTCTTGGTAACAGCACATTGTCAAGAGTTTTCCATCAGATTGCCAAGCGTAAGTTTTTTATTTTGGAGGCAATTACAGATCATCAAGCGAGATCAACTTTTTAGGTTTGGCGACGCCAATGTAACCTCCTATGTCATTCGATGGACATTCATTTTGTTGTGTTTAAACTTATTTTTTAACTCTTAACTTTAACCACTACAACTGTTATTAAATGTATATGTTATCACTTGAAACACGATACAGTATTTCATATTCAATCATGCGGTCCAATCACACAACATCATGTTTCAACGGCTTGACTCATCATATTCTGCAAGTTATTAGATTATTGGGTGTTGTCCAAGTCTTTAGTTTTTCCTTGACCAGCTCTCTCCAAAAATATCCTTCATCAAGTCTATCTTTATCTAATTTTTTCTGGATCGAGGATCAATCTATCTTTATCATCTTCATACGTTCGCCCTAATGTTGCTGCCCACAACATGGCGTCTCATGGATCCGGGTTCCTCCAGGGTCTCGTGGCTTTAACCGGACCTTGTCACAAACTGAAGACAAACGTAGTGACATAGCAAAGCAAGAAAAGATCCGTCCAATTTTTTAGCTCTCATTGGTTCCTCGAGCGCTTTAGTTGACCTAGGAATTAGCAGACGATAGACATTGCCTGCCATTTTTTGGTAGTTATTCCATGCTAAATCGCTCAAGCATCAGATTGCACGATCGACTGCTTTTTAGAAGGCATCGCTCTCTTCAACAACCAATTTGATACAATCTGTAAACTTGACTTCTCATCGCCCACTTCTGGAGTGTTAGTGCTAATCACCACATCTTTTATTCTTGTTCAAATTTGGCTATTACAACCACGACTATGAGTAAGGAGTATCTCAAGCTAATCGATACATGGATTTCAGTCTAATAGTTTGATTTACATCTGTACATTGTCAATTTAGCTTAAAACAATTCATTCAATATAGGAAACAAATTTTACTACAATATGTTACCGATGATACTACAATCATTTTTCCATTTTCTATCAGTCAACAATCTTAAATCAATTATCAAGTGAGAAAATTTGAAATATTGATGCATGTAAATACGTTCATGAAGTAGCATCAAACTAAATCACATTACTTCTTCAACTATACCTGTATTATACTTTGAAATATATTTAATATCATGTGTCTTCTTACATTTATAAGTCCATCATCTTTTCATGTCACAACATTCACGAAGATAATTTATGTAATCCAAGAATGTGTTCGTGACAACAATTTTATTGACTTGATCTAAACTAGAGCTTCTTTAGAAGCTCTAGTTTCTTTTTTAGAAGCTCTAGAACAATTCTTGCTTTTGAAATAAAAAAACTATGACTTATATTCAATCTATAATAAAAAAATGTGATTGGACTGTAATTCTAATTATAATTACATTTAAAATTTTTTCGAACAAGTTTTTCTTAGGAAAAATTGAGACTTTGTATTATTTATTGATACTGATAACTTAATAACAACTGTGTACTACAAAATTGATGAAAATACTCAATATTAATTTTTGATAAATTGAAATGTAATATTTTTGCAACAAGATCATTCAGATTTCTATAAGACATTTTTAATTATAAATAAACTATACATCTTTCATCATAAACTTCAACGCAATTTTTTATTTCAATCGTCATTTAAACTTGAAAGAAAATTTAATTTGTGATAAAAGAAAATTTAGTCCAATATGTAATTTAAAACTTCGTCCACTAAATGATCATGATTGTTTGTTAAAAAAAATGCATGAATGATTGAGGTACGTTAGTCATGTTAAATTGATGCTAATATACTACTTTTCATCTCTTGTTGTTTGAATAAATTTCAGCACAAACTACCAAAGATAGTTGTATTTTGATGATTTCATCATGTCAAAAACAACAACTAAGAGATATTTCAACACAACACATTAATAAGCAATTCAAAACTGAAGGTGATTAAAATACTTACATGCCTATGTGCCATATACTCTGAAAGTGGTACTTATATCAATCATCACAGTTAGATTATGAAAACCTAATAATTTTTGTATTGTCTTTTGTTTGCAATTGCAGCTTTTAATAATCCATGTTTTCATTACAGTACGAGAAGTCCAATAGAATATTGTTTGAGCCATAAAGAAATCAAATCAAGTCATTTAAACCTTGGAGAGCACATATAGAGCTTTAGGAAACTTTGTTTGCGAGACTAATGACTATCGTCCAACCCGTTGTTCTTTGTTATTAACTTCCAGTTTTCAGCTGGATGAACTAGGACAAAGTAAAACGAAATGTACCGTTTTGTCTCAATAGAAGTATCTATATGGATCAATGTGATAAGTGGAACTCTATAATTTTAATATAATGTGCAAAAGGTCACCTTTGCAGATTAATATTCCACGGTGTTGGGTATCAGACATGACCTATTTTGTCCCTCCCGAAACACGGATTTATTCGAGGAAATTGTTCATCGGCTTGGTTGCCACGTGTGATTCCTTTATAATCTGATCCCTACATTCTTTATATTCTCCAATAAATTTTAATATCAAACTATTGGCCGAGGCTCTAATTATAAATAGACACACATGTGCTGGAATTTGGCTCAGAATCATTAGTCCACAACTCTGGATTTAAAAGCTTCTGAACCTGAAGAGAACCTATCATCGAGGCCCAAAAAATATCTGTCCCAACCTTTTCTCTCATATTACAGATATCTATGTATCTGAAATCATTGAGATAGCATCGAATGACTCTCTCTGTGAGGAAAGAATCTCTGTCCCAACCTTTTCTCTCATATTACAGATATCTATGTATCTGAAATCATTGAGATAGCATCCAATGACTCTCTCTGTGAGGAAAGAATTTCATTCATCTCAGACGGACATCTGAACTTCCAACTTCTCATCTTCATCCTCGTAAGGCTTGATGAGTTTTTCCATATTTTAAGCTCATTAGTATTTTTGGTATTTCGGGCATTTACAGTGCACATAAGACAAGAAAGTGGGCTTTGTAGTAATTCTCACTAGCGACAGACCTAGTACACAGTAGATCATTAAAGCCTCTGCGGAGCTCTCATGGCTCGCAACTGCGCAGGAATCTTTGGATCTCGAATTGCAAATTGCAAGTTGACCTCTTCCGATGTGCAGAAAATTCGACTACTGTACATCATGGGCCCTGAATCCTCTACGTCGCGCGTTGAGGAGCGCAAGACGACGGTCGCAGTTTCCCCGCGGCCTGTCGGCGGAAAAGTATGTCCGACTTGCGACTGATCGACTGCAGAAAAAGGAACCATCGACTATAAAAGCCAGCTTTCTCTCGACGGTAGACTGGAGACTCTTGTATCGTCGTGTTGTGCCCGCGACCTACCCGACCGACCTGGCACAATGATGGAATCTATCCGATTCCGGATGGGGGAATTTGTAATATAGCAAAAAGATGGGAAGACCCAATCGAGCCTACAGTGATGAAACGGATCCCTAAGATCACGATTTGCGATCTGCTAAACAGTCCCTGATTGCTATTTTAAGAGCTGTTACTGAACACAGACGCTCAGCTACTGCCCTGTCGACAAATTGCGGTCAACCGTTATGAGGAAACCACGCTTTCAATGGATGGGGAGGAAGTTGGGGGCATACAGAGTTGTCCTCTTCGTCGCTCCATTACGTAAACTACGCATCCGTCACTGACGTGATCGAGATTGAATGCAGGAGGGAGTACGATGTGCCCATCAAAGGAAGCCAATACTTGACGCTGGATTCACTTCTCACTACGACAAATCGCTCCGAAGGTGCAAGCGAGCAAACAAAGTCAAATTTAGTTCGGAGATGAAGTCAACAAATAGCATAACAATCAAAGGCCTTGATTTATAACATATGATAGAATATACAAATATTATTACACCGGGAGAAAAGCTGCAACGTAAGCAGCAGATTTGTCTGAGACATGAGCTCACATATCCTTATAGTCTTTTATCTTTTTCGAAAATGGAGACGGGAAATCAGTGCCATTTTGCAACCAAAAGTGCACCCGATTTCACTGGTCTAACCGCTACTTTCCGAGTAGTAAGAAACGGCTACTAAAATCACCACCTCACAGCGTCACTGTCAGAATCAGGATGTATTTCACAC
The DNA here is from genome assembly GCA_037833965.1 of Marchantia polymorpha subsp. ruderalis. Lineage (NCBI taxonomy): Eukaryota > Viridiplantae > Streptophyta > Marchantiopsida > Marchantiales > Marchantiaceae > Marchantia > Marchantia polymorpha. Next base: position 2,252,078 of record AP031351.1, read on the forward strand.
CCAGAACCATCTGTTACTTCATCACATCGGTGTAAGGGCAAGATTAAGGATAAGACATAGCACTACCCTGAGAATCACCACACTTCTAAAAATTCCTCACAACGATGTGATCAGTGGCAACTTAAGCTACGAGATCGCTTACTGTCTGACAGACATTGTGATGGGTTGCATCAGGGCACACATGCTTCGTGGTGGACATGCTTATCATGCTTGGGCATGCTTGTCGTTTTTCACAATCTGGAAAGAGTAGTCGATCGTAAGGTAGCACAAACCGTCGTCGTCAACGAACTGCGCAAAAAGCCAATCACGACGGATCAGATCTCCACCAAAGATAAGTCCTGAGGAGGAATCGGACAAAAGACGATGTCTAGCGATTACTGCTCAGACGTTGAGGGTAGAGAGCTTCATGACTCAGTCATTGTCTCAGAACGAGTGCGATCCACGACCAAGTACAAATGATTTTGAATACATATCCTTGAAACTGTTACTAAAGGTAAAATACGCTCTAGTCCGGGAAACACATTCCACTAGAAGATGCCTGACGGGTGGCAACTACATGACGCAGCTTGATGCCAACGAAGATTCGATGCTCTTGATGACATGCGATGCAAGATTCTGGGAAATTGCGGCATGGGATCTACTTTGTTAGCTCCTCACTTCCCTTCCACTAAAGATAACTGGAAATGGGATCGAAGAAGAAGAGCGGACTATGTTACTCATCCTTGTGAAATTCATACGAGAGCAAGGCTAGAATGCAAATTCAATCGGTCGAATGAATTCAAGGACTGGGTTGAGTAAGCTTGTTGCGTGACATGTCACCTTGGTTTTGGCTGTGTATGAACCGCGGGCCAGAACTCCTGAGGGTGTCTCTTCTTCCTCCATTATATGTGTGTACGGCTCCTTCCGAGGTGCGAAGGTCCCGATCATCACAGAAGTCTTATCGACTGCCACGCCAGAAAAAAGGTTACAAGTTCATCTAGATTTCTGGCACCAATAATATCCTCCTTTACAGATGCAATCTCCGCGTCATGAACACTCAAGATCGGCGCCCAAATCCGAACATTAACAAATTATTGGTGCGAGAAATCAATTCTACTGAAGCACCTACCTAACAGACCGCTTTTCCAAACCTTGTTGACATAGGTCAACCCAGATACGAGATTGCGCTGCACGGTGAAAGTAAATTTTAGGTTGTAAAGGCTGTTCTCTCTCAAAGTGAACGTCGGTCCACGAGTAGAAGTTAAAGGCAAAGTGAATGTTATGTCCTCGAGTCCCGGCTGGATCATCCCTATGGTCAAGAACTTCACCTCAGGTTCCACATTGACTGCACAGCAAGGAACAACTTTCGCCATTGGTACTTTCATTCCATAATCACCAAACAAAACATGAGCAAGTGAATCGACAGCTCGTCGAGTAATAAAAACATCGCGCAGTCAGAACAAGTAGTGTTAGCGCATAGATCGATCCCCCACGTAACTAGTACGCGCACCGAGGTGTACTCGAAAAGTCCACGCCGGGGTCTCAGATTGTGAATCATACTTTTCGAAATCGTCATAATGAGAAGGGGATATGCACATCCTGTCTCATGAAATGAAAGGGCGATGTTACGAGCTCATTATTGAGATTCGACACGTACCATCAATAGCGTCGAGCTGGAGACTGCCAAGCAATTGCTCTTTCCATCTTCTCAGGCTCACATCGTCCTGCATCCACAAGTGAGCGCAAGAAAAGTTCAGACCCTTCTAGAGTAGGGATATTACCCGTTACGTCATATGGTACAGGAAAACGTTGTAACAACATTACAGCGTTACGCCTCGAAGCTTGAACGAGCTCAATTTCGGCTTTTGAACCGAACGTGGGATCTACTTGTGATTTTCCACGATGTGGGCCAGCTTCTCTGTCGACAAAAGATAGGTGTACTCTTCGGCGAACGAGCGATTGCCTCGAGCCATGCTCCATGTCTTAAACCCATGCGGAGAGAAAACAGGAAATCTACTGCAAGCAACACAAATTCATCGCACACTCGCAGCATGCTAAAACCCATCCGTGCAACTCGAGCTAACGATAGACATCGATCCATTGCGCATACGAGCAACTCTGATTGAATGGGACGAAAGCCAAAATGTAGCAATGACCAGTCATGCCTGGAAAACCACAATCCGTAGCGGCACTGACCTTGTCAAGGTCCACTTGCTGCTTTAAAGGGACCATGGGAGAATCCATGTGGAAATTATCCTCTATGACGTCCATGTCTTTCCCCTCCTCCCCGAGGTTCAAGCTGATGGATGGAGTGTTGAATGCCAGAATGGGCAACTCTTGATCCCTTCTGAGCGACAACAAAGAATTCCTTCGACTCAACCCCGACGCTGGGAGATCCAAACTGCACCGATGCAACACACTCCCGTCAGAGTGAGAGCGTCAGATCCCAGCCGGCAGCTCGTGGACTCGCCTTTCTTGTCATGAAAGAGCTCTCCCAAATCCCGTGTGCGTGCCGACCAGCTGCGATGGAAGGAAGACAATATAGATCCTTGCGACCTGCTCGCCTCCCCTAATTGAAAGTCAGCTCGTCAAAGATCGCCGTCCCTCGATCTCTCCCTCTCTGCCTTGCTCTCACTCACTCTCGCATCCTACTGAATCAATCAATCAATCAATCAACCAACCAAGGGTCCTCATTCATCCATTCATTTCACACGCTCAAGTTCCAGCGACCTATCATCCGACTGATCTCTCTCGAGTGTTGACGACGAACGCCTCCTCCCTCCCTCCCTCCCTCTCTCTCTCTCTCCCTCAGAGCCCTCTCCAGCTCTCTCTCCCCGACCCAACGCCCACTTGTTGCCCACTCAAGCCAGACGAACGCTCATCCCTCCCAACCCAATAAATACTACGAGTGAATCAATGAATCTCACTATTGCCACCGGTTCTCACTCCACCTGATCCGATCCCAAAACAGCAACCCTCATTCATTCTCCCCTTCCATTTTATATATACAGTATGCTCCCTCACATGGCCTCCCTCGCCCCCTCCCCGACCTGCCTTGACCCGAGGTAGCCAGCAGCCCACAGCGATCCTCTCCTCTCCTCCCCTCTCCTCTCCTCGACGACCACCACGGGAAGCGCTTTGCCGGTTTCAAATTCTCACCCCGCTTCCCAATCTGCGCTCCTCCGCACCGTAGCACCGGGTCATTTTCAAATTCGCTCCTCTCCTCCCGGTAACCGAATCGGAACCCAGGCCTTGCGCGCACGGCGACGGTTGACGCCGGATCCTGAGCCCGACGGCAGTGAGGCCAGGCCGTCAGATCCAGTTCTCGCGGACAATGCCTGCCGTACCAACGTGAGCCCAGACGATCTGTCCGTCCGGATCTGAATTCACCTGGTTACTCCTCTCGCCTGGGCCACCGGCTCTGAAGCCATCGGATCGCCCATCGGATGGTGTGAAAGCGGTTTTCGCTATCTGCGACTCAATTCGGTTCATTCCGAGTGGAGTATTTAGTACCCTCCATTTCTTCCACGCCTTTCGCCCGTTCACAATCACTAGGTGTCAGGTCCTAAGCTGAATATGGATTATGGCACTCGATATCGGAGCCCTCGGAGTCAGCGCCTATCAACACATCTCCCCACACCATCCGCAATAGACCTACCGACTCGGTCCCGGTCGGCCCACAGGGATTACGGTTTTCCGTTTACAGCAGAATCATCCTCATTGATTTCATGAACAACTTAGTACGTCATGGATATGGTGTTCAAGATTTGAATTCTCCGTCATCGTTATCAGTGAGTGACGTGGAATTATACTCACAGACTACATACGACTCTAAACATATATATCAGCTGGAAATTAGGTAATTAACTTGAACTGTTATTCGAATTATGATGGCCTTGATACTCCATATTCTATAGCAAAAGCGACTACTCCTTACATTAAGCATTTAGATCTGTGGGTTTCATAACCAGAAGTATTCCTAAATTAATGGAAAGAGTAAATAAAACGTGACTATTTGCTTTGTACTTTGTGGAACTTTGTTTTCAAATGAATTTCAGTCTAAGGGATAAATTCCATGGATATAACATGAAGATGGTCATACCGAAAGGAGGTACCCGGAGATAGAACTAAATTCAAATCTGGGCAACTGTAAGGTCGTACTACTTGGTGGGAATTTTTCATCTAGATGAATCCCTTACCAAAACAAACAAAATTTCATCAAGTTTATTAAAGAATAATTATACCTGAAGTCGTTGCCGCGAGAGAAGTATGTATGGAGGAACCCATAATTTTTGTAGTCATATTCCTTTCCACACGTATAATTTTCGGGCTGGTAGATATCGAACATCTCTCATCTTAAAACATTTTGCTTATCGTATAGCTTGTGATAATTATGTATCGACATGGAAGAGAGAACAAAATACTTCTCAAATTTACACAAATGCTATGAAGCCATCAAGGTTTAATTACGTAAATAAAAACATGGAGCATGCTTGATCCGTGAATTTTCAGTACTCGGGTTTCAAGTTTAACAACTCTCATTCTTTCGTGCTTTGGTTTTCAATTAGACATATCCAAATATATAAAGATTTTTTTTGTTTTGCCCTTGACTAGCTCAATTGCCAGACAGTTAGAATCTGTCAACAATAAACTCCAAAGCTCAAGGAAAATGAATACATTGTGTACCAATGTGTTTTTAATGAACACCACATTGATTCAAGTATAACGTATATGTTATAAAATATTTGGTAGGTCATTTTTTATGTAAAGAAGTAATTTAAATATGGAATTAAATAGTAATCTTTAATTGTTTTCTTAAAAAATACCATGTATTTTCTAATTTATTCTTCAGATTTACATATTGGATCAATAAATTTTATATTATAAAATTCGTTTGTTCATGCAATCAATTTCATTTGATCTCCACATATGTCACTGAAGCCAAATTCCATCAATTTTATTTAAGATTTTATGAAAAATGAAACGAAAAATCTTATATTTGAATTTTATCCAGCAATACCCTAATTGTAAAATGCATGTTAGTTTCGTACGTATTATGTACAGGTTCAGCCTTATAAGTCAATTACTTTCAACGGTCTAGTCTTGTAGACACGTTTGATTAATGGATTGTGAACATAATAACATAACATTTCAGCTAAATTATGAATGTTGGCATCAAGTGTTAGATTAAAATCTTATAAGTGAATTAGGAACTTTCACCAAAATGTATTATTCAAAACCATGCGATTCTTCCAATAAATATAAATTTATCGATATAAGGAAATAGTTTTCAAAGCTTATATCATATGAAATATTCACTATTTTGTATAAAACATTTCATGCTATCATCATGTAGATGTTTCTAGTGTGAAAGTCTCTCATTTTTTCTTTATAGGAAGAACAAGTGATATGGAGTATGAAATGTATATATATATATATGAGAGATGTATAGGAGTGAATACAATCAACTAACTTTTCTTCATTTTCAATGAACATTTCAACAGGTGTAAAATATAGTTTAGGTTCTGCTGTAAGATCAATTAATCTAAATTTTATTTTAATAAAACATGACAAAATGTTAGATTCAAATGCATGAAGAAAAAATTCAGAGTATGTCAAAACTATACTTCTTTAGAGATATATATTTTTCTTCTACTCCAAAAGATGCAGACATGTTATTTAAGTCATTGCTTTGTAATTTTTTGTAGTAACAATCTATACAATTATACATATATCTTCTAGCCTAATAGATCAAAGACTACTTCTAAAATGAATACTTTGTTATATTGTGTAGAAACAACTTTCTCATAATATAATTTGTAAAAGTACTATCTTGAATATACATTTTGATACATCTCAAAACATGAATGATTTATTCTCATAAACCGCAGAACAGCAATGTATTCTGTTATTTCAAGCAATATAGAATTCTTGTGTCATATTTTTCTTGATAGTAAATTTATTATTCTTCAAATTTTTTTAACATAAAATCTTTAACTTCATTTACACTTTTATACAATAAAAAACATATTTTGGTTATAAATTACAATTATCTGCATGAATAAAATGTTGTTGTAAATAATTATAAGCAAGATAAAAAATGCAATATAAAATACCAAAGTCTTATCAATTTACAAAGAAATACAACTCGTGCATATATCAATTTGAAGACTATAAAAGAAAAGTATCTCTAATCAATTTGAGATTATACACTTTAACACTTCAGATATTAAACCTGTGAAATAATCTTTGATGGTGAAAACATCACACTTTTTTCTAATAAAATGTACATGTTTCAGAAACTATATATATCATTACTCCAAAGAGAATAAATTTTAAATGAACTATCAATCATGATCAAAGAAAAATATGCAATACTTTTATAACATAATTATTGTATTTATAAATGTAATCAATATTTTGTTTGTAAATATTGTTCAGGTTAAGGAGTAACCTTTGTCCTAACTAAGTTAGGTCCGAGGTTTAGCTAGAAAGTTTAGTTAAGACGAGGATACAGAATTAACCCTCCCAATAGTGACGTACATTGATTATAGACTTTTATGTCACTATTGGGAGTTGTCATTCACACGAGATTGGGTACAAGTTACTACTACTACTTCAACTACTCAAAAAGTTACATGATTCAATTATGGACAGATTTTTTCATTTAAGAAATGTTGAGAACCAATTTTGCAAAACTGAATGCTCTCTAGCTTACATTGGTGGTTATAATCAATATGAATATCAACTGGTACGAAATATGTCATGAACAAAGGAAGAGTCCATCCACAACCATGTTATACTTCGTAAAGCCACATGATTTTCTGCAGACATGTATAATTAACTGTCATGTCTTTGGCTTCAATCAAATAATGTTCTTGGACTCGGGTTAAGGAGTAACCTTTGCAAAGATTTAACTCTGTACTTAATTTCATAGACTTCTAACAATACTAGGTTTTTTCACTATTGGCAATATACTCTCTTTTGTTTCTCTATGGTGAAGGTAGCCCTACACCAAGTTATATTAGTCTTCTTGTGTTTATCATATTCTATACTTCCATCTGGCTGTTGCTATTTTGCTGTCTTGTGCTAACAAATATATCATAATATTATTTCAAATATCACATCTTAAATTTTAAGAAATTGATATAAACTGAATTTTAACAAATGATCATTGATATTCTTGAGATTATTGAAAGTTAATTATCAATAAAACATACTATGATCAACAATCATGAATTCATGATTATAACAATCATGAGTATTCATGATTTAACCTAATTCATTATTATTAATCAAGTAATCAATTTTACTAAATTTGCAGATATATTTTGCTCAAAACAAAGCATTTCAAGTCATAATGAGCAATATTTCTGAAAGTGTTGATCTTCATCTTCATGTGCACTTTTCTTAAAAAATAATCATAATATATGAGCCAATAAAATATTTTTGTTATGATATTCAAAAATCTTTCAAATGAAAAGCTTATAAACATATGAAAATTAAATTTCACACTTCTAATTTCATCAAAATTTTTATTTTAAATCTTAAATTAATTTTACTTACACATCTAACATACATTAAACATAATTGTAAGATATTTCATATTTTGTTGGTAACAAAATTCTGAATAATATATTTCTATTTTTTAAATTTATATTAAATAAATTCAAATAATAATGATGTATATAATAAAATCAAATATTATATATATGTATATATTCAAAAAATCCCTCAAATTTTTTATTTTAATTATAAATGAACTAATATAGAGTAAGTAGTTATGAAAAAAATGTGAATCATATGATTTTGATAATACATATATATATATATAGTTTATAATTAGAATTAGAATTATTTAACATCTTAGCTTTCTAACATTTTTAGCTTACTAAAGAAATATGAAATATTATGTGGCAATAAATTTAACAAGCTAAGTGTGCTCATATCATTCTTAATACCATAATTGAAATTAAATATTTTAGTTCATGCTTTTCACTGTATATTCTTACAACAAATATAAGATCAAAAAAAATTAAATTGACACTCTTCATTGCCAATTTCAAAACTTGTACAAACGATTGTAATCCTAATCCTCATCAATAAAATTAATAGCTTGTAGCTTTATTTGCTCAATGAAATCATACCATTTAATTTCTTTTCAACTGAATGTCTTTGTTCAGATTAGAAAGAATCTGTTTATTATTATTGATATTAACGGAATAAACAGTGATAGAAAAGTTTTAAAATTATTTCATGAAAGAAGTATATTCTGAAATTTCAGTAAAAGATGAACCAAGAAGAGATCATACTCTGATCGAATACTATGGAATTGAACACCAAAAATTATATAGACATGTATGAGAATTGTTTTGCATAAATATATTAATGCACACATATAGAATATTTAGGATTTTTTTTATTATTATATTTTAAAGAATTATTTAGGATTCATCAAAATCTTTAAAATTTGTAATTTAAAATGTCAGATGGCTGTATTGTATGAAATATGATATTTTAATCAAAATTATCAGATTTAGGAATAACTGTGCATCATTATTATGTAAATATATAATATAATCAATTAAATTTTTTTTAAAGTGATCAGATATACTTCTTTAAAAAAAATATAAAAAATATTACATTTTCTTAATATAAATGAAATTTATAATCATTTTAATTATTTTGATATCAAACTGTTAATTTTCAATTGAAGGATAGAAAATCATACTTTCATGTATAACCAATAATCAAAAAATATTGCAAATATAAATTTTAAATATGATCAAATGACAATAAAATTTAAACAACTTTTTTTTTATGTAATTGGATTTTTTTGTCAATATGTTACTTAATATATATTTTTTACATTTTTATTTTATAATTTTTTATGTTATAATACGATTTTTTTAATTATATTGTTATGTAAATGAAATACTTGCTTAGCATACTCACGTCATGAAGAACCAAAATTACTTTAGAAATACTTTATAATTCAAAAAATTCTAAATTCTAATATTAAATTGTGTGATATTGATTTTCAAATACTTATTTAGAACTGTGTCTTATAATGTAACTAAAAGGATAATATAAAATTGGATAAATTGTAAGAAAAAAATTATCATATTTTTTTTTACCATATTATACTAACCTTAAAAAAAAACTTGATCCATATTTTTATCTTGTCTTAATCATGAATATTTGAAAATTGAAGTCAAAATCGGTTAAAAAAAATAAAGATAGTGTGCATGTAGTGATGTTATTACTTAATGTCTATATGAAAAATTTTAGCATCTCATGATAAAATTTTACTATCTCATGAAAAAAATTTCTTGACATTGGATTTAAGGTGTGCATAATTTAGTTTGAGATCATTATGAAAAATCCAAAAAAACTTCGCTTATTAAGAAAAAATAATTTCAAATTAAGACATGCTAAGATAAAAATTGCATGCATAGCTAAAACGATACCAACTTAATAGCCTCAAGGAGAGAGATATAAATATATAATCAAACTCAAAATATCATTAACAATGAAAGCAACATTACCAATTTCATATGTTTCTATATTATTGAGTAAGTTAGATTGTAGACAACATATTTCTAGATTTTGATATATTTAACTATATCAGTGCGGATATGATGAAGATTTTAAAATTTGTAAGGTTGTAGATATCAATACAATATAGCAAAGATATATTCAGATATAGCAATGTTGAAAGTAGATAATCTTTGGTTTGATTTCAAAAGTAACTATACATGAAATGTTCAAAATACATGAGTTGATTAGAATTTGCAAAAGCACAAATAAAGCTTATTGTTTGTTTCGTAATTTTTTAATAGAACGTGATTGTGCAATTATATTTTTTAAATATTATTTTGGAATTTGGATTATTTTGGGATTATAATAGAATAAGAAATAATTGTATTGAATTAAGAGTTGGAGATTTTAAATTTTTTAACTTAAGTTTGAAAATTTATAAAAAATAAGTAAATATGTTTTGATATTAATCTTTTTTGAAATTAATATGAAAATTTTGAATTATAAATTTCAAATTATTTAAAAAAATGCATTCATAGTTATTGCAATGCTTGAAAATAATGGATTTTGTAAAAATGTTTGATTATGTATAAAATGTTTTTTGATCAAAAATATAAAATATTGTTTTAAAAATAAGATTAAAAAATTTAAAAAATCTTTCTATATCACAATTATTATATGTTTTTTTAATCTTATGAATTCTTGAAATTTTTTAAAATTTATGACTAGGCATGTGTCATTTAGTATTCGGATGTGCTTGAATAATTTAAATTTAGCTCATTTTAGCGCCCAAATGAACATGAATGGGTAGCCGATGGGTAGTGTTTAAGATTTTGTAATAATAAGCGTTTTGATTATCGTATGTGACTTTGACATGATGTTTGTTGATGAATTTTGGGGTTTTGAGATGGTTTTAACTAGTCAAACAGTTTTCAAATTCACTAATGCTAAGACACACCACAAGCATTAGATGACAAAGGTTGCACAAGTTGGCTCTTATCACTTAAGGTATGAACAAGCTACACAATACGGACCAAAAAACAATCTAGGTCAAGAAGTTGCCAATAATTTCAAGACTAACTTACTGGTTGAGTTCCTTTGGAGTATAATTTTACGTCTGAGCTGACGACATTTGTCGAAGCAAGTCTCATAGAATTCTCATTTTTTAAATATTAACCTGACATCAGCAGATGTTGACTAGAATCCATTTCGGATTGTCTACCCGGAACCCAAGTATCAAGGGTTGTTGATAGAAGTCTTTATTCATCATCTTATGTAGTTTCATAAGATGATGAATAGAGTAACTTTGTTGGACAGAAATACAAATAAAAAGACACAATTCTATCATTTTCTTCTATGTGGAAATATTTTGACATATATGAGTTAGACTACTCACTAGCTTTCCATAAAAAGTGAGAGTTTTATGACAAGGAATTGCTTCATACAACTACCCTTGATACAACAAAATTTTAAAATAGGTATAACATACTATCTCAATCTTATTTTTTAATTATAATTTAAAAATGCCAATTAATAATAATTAATTGGAAAAAAATCAAATTCTTGTATTCTTCACTTCATCTTTGACGAAGTTGTTCACCGTTTGTGATCATATAAACTCTTCTCTGCCAAAATTTGATTACCTAATAGATCCAAACCATAGACAAAATTTCAAAATCTGCATGTTCAAATTAAAAACTAGTGAGGATAAGCACGCAGTCAATGTGCCAATATGCAACACCACCTCCAAACCTGAACTCAAGTAACTTTGAAGGTGGAACCATTACTCACCTGCTGCTGAAAAGTTTTTTGTTTTTGTTTCATGCCGCTTAAGCTCGATCATCTTACTTTAAATTCAGATTGAATTTTCTTGCCGCATATATTAATTTCGTTGAGAAGACTAAACTAAGCCAATTTAGTTGATTTAGGCCACTAACCAATATAAAAATGGTTGATAATGCTTGATGAAAATTTGTACATAAATTATATGATGTGATACATTTAATTGTAAAGTTGATTCAAATATTTCTTGAATTAATGATTAGATAGTAAATAAAAAAAAGTATTATTTGTATTATTGAAAATTCATTTTGTAATGTTTATATAATTGATGCATCATTGTGAAAACAATGTTAAAGAATTTTTTTCTTAAAATAGATAAATAAATAAATATTTAAATAATAAATATCTAAAACATATATTTATTAAAATTGCATATGCAATTTTATAAAAACTCAGATCTTCAAAAAGAGTCACATATAAATTTTCAAAAGATTCATTTCAATAAATGTATCAAAGCAATATTTATTTTTTGATAAAATAATCTAATTTTTACATTAATAAGTTTTAAATTAAGAATTATATAAATTAAAAATGTTCATTATTTTACAAAAAATCAAATCACACAAAATCAAGTTTTTGAATAAAATATAAAAGTTTGAATCTTCAATTGATTATAAATATAAAGCAAAAATTTATGCAAGTTAAAAACAACTTTATGAGACTTTATGTTATAACACATTAATTTATGCATGAGTTCAATTTTTTGTGCTCATTAAAGATATTTAATGATTTTTATAGAAACATTGCTATCATTACATCCATTTTATATGTGCATGATTTCATATGAAATTAATATCTTTATTTTCTAAAGATATTTTGATGCTAATTGTCAAATAAAAAATAAAAAATAATAATTTTTTGATATATTAAGTTCAAGAATCAATTTCAATAAATGAACTAAGACTTTATATGCATCATATGTCTCAATCAAATGATATCACAAGAAAAATAATAATTTATCATTTGTATTTAAAAATATTCAATCACTTCCATTATTATTTATATAATGCACTTGCATATGAATTTTTTCTTTTATTTCTTGATAACATGCTCATAAACTAATGTACTATTATTTCACATGTTTTTTTTTTGAAAGATTTTGTATGTTGAACCTAATCATTACGCTAGAATTATTTATATATAGATGATATTCATATAAATAAAATAATATGCTTATAAAAGCATATAGATGTTGTTTTTATATATTTTTTATAAATGATATAAATATTAATATGAGAAGTGCTGTTTCCTGCAAACAAAATTTTTTCAAACATTGAGCTTATTTAGAATTTTTTATTCTATTAATTGTTGTTTCATGAATGCTTTGTGAATAATAGTTATTATTTATTACAAATTCTGGCATTTAAGTTTATATCTTTCATTCTTGAGAATTTCAAAAATTTGATTATTAGAAATTTTGATGACATTATTGATTTATAATCAAAAAACTATAATTCTTTAAAAAATATTTTAAGAAGATGATTTTAGTTCTTTTAGGATTTGTTTTTTTAGACTTAAGAAAATTATTTGATTTCCAATAGTTAATTTTAACTTAATAATATATTTAATTAAAATTTGATTTTAACATATAAATTTTAAATATAAATTAAATTTATTCAAAAAAAATTATATTGAAAAAATAAAGATATAAAAAATTTCTGAATGCAAAAGAATCTAACATCATGATATTTTATAGAAATCAATAATTTAGATTAACTTTGGGTTGTGGTTGTCAAATTGTTGGATGATTTATTAGATCTTCAAAAATTTTAATTAAAATTATGTTTCTTCGTGTGCAATGCAGATAATTTAAAGTGATATCTAGTTATAGGTTAATTTTGTAGGCATATGTCCAAGTTATGACTCATCACTTAAACATATACATATATTCAATTTGTTATGTAAACAATTTATCAATTGCCACTGGTTAAGTGATGAAATTGTAGCTAATCATTTCATGTTGAGATTACAATTTTGTTATTTTTTATTATATATATTAGTAAGTTACTCATTAGAAAAAAGTTAGTTTTGAAAAATGTATATATTAGCTATTAATGAAAATAAAAATTTCAAGTTGAGAATTTATATTTCATATGTTTTATACATCATATGAAATTGAGTAGATATTGATTAAATGCATGTATATTAGCATATTTAAGGAGTAATTTGCAAATGAGCATTGATTTAGTTAATGCATCATTCTTATTACAAGATTGTAAATAATGTTTGTATTTCAAACCTCGTGTCTACATATCTTCGGTATATATTGTGAACTAGCTCGTAACATACTACGTCATGACATTTCAAAAATTGATTCAAAGCCTTTGGATGAAATGTATTCTTCTCCCCACTAAATAAAATGTTCGCATTGCTTGCATAAAATTTTTGTTAAGTTGGAATTGTGTCCATTACCACTAGCGGTACGATTGTTTCGTCCTTTTAAGATGTTTCAAAACTCTATCTAACCTTATGTATTAGCCGTTTAGTCTCTGACTCAAGCCTGAACATACAAGGACTTCTGCGCAATTAACGTTTTCTGCCATGGCAAACTACGTTTATGGCTTTTTGTCACAGCTTTCAGCTCATCTCTATGTAGTGAATGTTCCGAGGACTAACTCATTTAGTTCATTAGAGTTGTTAAATTGAAATTTCTACTTCAATTTTTATTTTAATTCCAACTTCTGGGGTTCAGGAAAAATCGTTCGTCGAAAATCCCTGCCGAGCTCAAATCAACTGATAAATTGAATGCTCTATCAAGTCATTAAATGTGAGGAAATGGTCTAGTCGGTGGTGAATTTTCTTGTTGAGGTTCCATAGACCTGGTCGGGATCCTCCTTTCATCATTAACTGGGAATTCATTTGAATAATGTGCGAGCTGCTTAGTGTCACGCTGGTGGGACCTGGAGATCAATTACTCCTTCCGGGCATTCGGCAGTCTACAAAATTAACATGCTTAAAGTAATCGAGAATGATTTGGGTTTTCAGGACACAAATTATTCTCGATTATATCGGTCCTGAAACCTCGAGGACATCCAGGATCTCAAAGGATCTGTATTTCACCTCTCACGTCACTGTAGGATGCCTTCTTGTTGGCAGGGGGACAGGCCGGGCCCCGTTCGGATGGCAGAGATTCGCATGCTCGCCAATAAGTTTGCTCCAGCAACACCAAAGAACAACAATAGTTTTAATTCCACACAAGCACCTCGGCTCGGATTCCCTCCCTCGTTCCTTCTAGCTTGATCATGCTCGTCGTCCACCTCGACCCTGCAACGACACCCGTAGTTCCGGACCCGCAGTCCCTGCTCGGCTCTTGTCGATCGCGATCATGATGCTCCAAATACTGTCCTTTTTCTATAGGTTAAACTTTACTTTCTGATCTGCTCTGGATGATGATTTGGTGGCAGATTAATTGCTGACTGTCAAGTACTACAGGACCGTTCAGCACAGGAATTTCTTCATCAACCTCGGACCAGCAGTCCCCTCCTTCACGACCGAAGGTCCTTGCATCTAATATTACTCTTCTTTATCAGGGCAGGTAATGCGGTGGTGCCTGTCAGCGATCCGGCCCTGCAGTAAAGAGCCTCATAATCGCCACCCCTTCGCCTGCCGCCCCAATCGACGGGAACCCGGATTCCGGTCCCGGACGGGAAAGCAGGCGGTACCCGGAATCCTGGATGTCGGTCGTTGACAAACGTTCGCTCGTAACGATGACGGGGTGGGTACAGTAGTCGGGAGGAGGAAGACACGAGGCGAAGTCAAGTCCGGCCTTCTCGGGAAGTACGGCTGCCGGATGTGTGCCGCAAAAGGAGCAGCGCCTGCAGCAAGTTGGTCGACATGCCATGCATTCGCAGGCGCTCTGGTCTCGGACCGCCAGAGATTCACGGCGAGCGCACGTTCAGCCTTTCGGGGGCCCCGGCACACCATGACAACCGGTCACCTAGCGCCCTGCCGGTCGTCTCCACATTCTCACCCGCCTTGTCGGTTTTCTCACCCTTCTGCGCGCGCGGCTATTCCGGTCGTTCTGTCTCGTCCTTCCGTCTTCCCGCTGACGGACGGACGGAAGGAGCGGGCCGCGGGGATCGCTCGGTCGGTCTCTGTCGTGGTGCACACGCACGCTGCTCTGGTGCTCGAGGATCTTGATCGTAACGCAGCGAGCGAGAGAGACGCTGAATCAGAGCATTCGTGGATGCGTAGCGGAGGCTCGATTACTCTTCTTTCTCTCGGACCATTCTTGTCGCCAGAGCCACGGCTCGGCCTTGGAGCGATTATTGATTCCTTCCGTGGACGTGCATGCGAGCGATGGAGGGCGTGACTTTGAGGCAGCAGCCTTCGATTGCTCTGAACTCGGCGACCTTGCCGTCTGGTGGCGTCTCCAAGCCTTTGAAGGCAAGTTTTGCTGTCTCGTCTCCAATTCGGTGGTTTTTGTTTTCGCTTTGGATTCGTTGCTCAATTGTGGTGTGATGCGCTGTGTCGTGAGTCTCTGATGGCAGCTGGTGTCGAGCGTATGCGGCAGTTTTAGCGCAGTGGCTTGGAATTTGAGATGTTAGTTCTCTTTCGGTCTGTGAAATGGGCTTAGAGTGCCACGTTCACTGCGGCCATTGCGACCAGGCGGTCTGAGCCGAAGGACATCCAGGGTGTTGTTTTGTAAGATTTTTCAATCGGTAGGTTGCACATCGCGAGCAAGGGCATCATGTTGGCAGTTTTCTAGGTGGTGTCGACATCCGTTGGCATACGTTGACGGAGAATGAGCTTTTTAAATTTCTTAAGAGCTGATTTTCTCTCAACTGAGCTGGATATGGGTGCAGCCTTATGCGAATTTCCTCGCCACGACGCCTGCTGGGAAGTGGAGACGCTTAGCATTGAGCAGCAAGCCAACCTCATCCATCATTCAAAGAGTCGTCTCGCCCAACCGTGCTCAAGTCAGCACATGTAGGCAGCTTTCTCTTGATCGTATGACTGTGTTTATATTGAAAACTTGCGAAACGAACGTAGTGGTCGACGTTCTAAATTTTTTGTCAAATTTAGCTTGAACTTTGATTATGGTGTTCCAGGTGGTAAGCAGGAATGCAGGAATTTTGTCGGAGTGCGAAAAACTTATAATGCTCGCTTACGTTTCTGTAGATGAAGGCACGGAACTAGATGCAATCTCCAATCTGAGCCAAATTGTCCCTGACAGTGTTATCTTCGATGACTTTGAGAGGTATAACCAACTGCTCTTCTTTCCATAAGTGTCTCTCGCCATTGTATATCGGAGGCTTTGTAATGGCTCTTAAATTAGTTTGTATGCCGTGACTTGTTTGCTTTGAATTCTCATAGTAGGTTTTGGTTTCTTCGGGCAGATTCCCCCCTCAAGCTGCGACAGTCAATGCATCACTTCTCCTGGGCATAACTGGCCTTCCAAGAGCGAAATATCACGTAAGCACACGCCTCACGTGCATGATCTACCGTACAATTGTTTGAATTGTTGAAGGTGGTGAATATCTGTTCAGCTCATCAATCGTTCGTTCGGATATGGAATCATGCTGTGCAGAGCGCAATCGACAGTGCTTTAGCCTACGGACGATGCTACACCATTCAGAGCACCCCGGATAGGTTGTCGTGTTTCTTCAGCAAGGTACAGAGTACACCCATAGAACCTGTGTCTTTGGTATGAAGAGCAGTTACCTGTTAGCGGGTCCTGACAATGGTACAATTGTTCGACCGGTAGCAGCGCATGACGCTCAGGATGAACGTCAATGTTTTTTTTTTTTTAACTTTGTTACCTATTTGTGCTGTACAAGCTTCGCACTGAAAGATAGGAGTCATTCTCACATGAGCTTGTGTTGGATCAGGCTTTGGTGAACGTCGGAGCAGAGCTTGTGAAGCTTGTACCTGGACGAGTATCTACAGAGGTTGATGCGAGATTGGCATATGATACTCCAGGCATTATCGAGAAGGTACGGCCAGGGAAATTTTTTTGTCCGAGATGGAGTGGCATTTGAATAACAGTTTCTGTGAATAGTATGTATCTTCGCACATTGGAAGATGAGGAAGATTAGATGGACATATTTTTTCTGTTTTTTTCCGTTTTCAATAACAAGTAAAAATGGGACCGATTTGAGGATTTGTATCGGCACTCGGGGACCAACCTCTCAAACCATTTCCAGGTATACACTCCTGCGAGAATCATGTAATGCGCAGAATTTGCAGAGCTTGTTTTGCTTCGTGAATATTGATAAATGAATATTGTTACGAAGGTCCATGAGCTTTTGGCGTTATATGATGAGGTTGAAGTTCCCAAAAATCGGTTGCTCTTCAAGATTCCCGGGACCTGGCAGGTAAATTCTTAGACATCAGTTTTTTTTAACTTCTCAGTTCTACAGTCTCTCTCTTAGTTCTGGAGTAATTATTAGCTAGGCAGGACTGTGCCATTGCGATATGGTTGTCTATACCGAAAAGATCGGATGAAGGTGCACTCCACTTCATCGATTGACTGTCCCTTGAATTGATCTTTTCGACCAATACAAATTAAGACGAACATTCCGAGCATGAGCCTGAGAGCGATCTTGGTTTGAATGCTGCATACCGCAAGGCGAAAACGCTCAAGCTGGTACATAATGTATCGTGTCGGGGTAATTTTGTCGCAGGGAATCGAAGCAGCCCGTTACCTTGAGGAGGAAGGGATACAGACCCATGTGACGCTGATATACAGGTACTTGCATCAATCTTCAAATTATGTAGCAAAGGAGAAATGTTATGTTTAATGCCATTTTCTTCAAGATAACCCGAGTCACAGTGGAAGCCTATGTCAATTCTCGAAGAGACCCGTGCTTACGACTATTTTTCACGATTTTATTTTAAAGCTTTGTACAAGCGGCTGTTGCGGCTCAAGCTGGTGTCTCCGTTATCCAACTGTACATTGGACGAATTCGGGTGAGTGTTGTTGAGATTGATGCATGCGTTCTTTCTGCAAATTTTCTTGACATGGCTGATAAAACATGGCTTTGTTTGCAGGACTGGGCTAGAACTCATTCGGTGACATGAACGTTGATCCCGTTTTACTTCGCGAGGAGAGAATAGGATGTTGCTCAAATTGGTACGATTGAATGTATTTCGCTAGGTAGTTCAATGACTTCATCTCAATCTATGAATGGACTTTCAAATATGGCCATGAGAGGTATGTCGTACGCCACTGACATCTCCTGGTCGCTTGTACGCGCAGACCAAAAGTTGGGACAAGGTCAAGTTCGCAGAGTTTGGACAGTCCGCTATGGGACCCATGGCTGAAGAATTGGTGGCAAGAGGTGTAGAGAGTAGTATTGCTCAAACGAAACGCATCGAGGAGCATTTTGCCGAAATGTGGTCGCCACCTAACGTTTAGTTAGAGTGGAAATATTTTGGAAAAAATTGACATGGCTAGAAGAAACTTTGGGGAGTACATTAGCTATAAGCTGAATTGTAGATTACTTGGAAATTCGATGTATGTTAGAACGACGGATTTCCCCGATATTTACGTGAATCGAATTCACGTGAATGCAATTTATCACTTGAAGGAAGAAAGACATTAACAGTTGTGATTCATTTGTGGCGAGAAAGTGTACTTCGTTTGTGGCGAGAAAGTGTACTTCAATGGCACTTTGGCCGATAAATGGAGTTGACAAAATTGTACATTTGATCTATTATAATGGGGCGTTTCTCTATAATTACATAAATATGGACCACATTTTCTCTGCAGCATCAAGAGTAGAATCTGCCATCCAGAATGCAGATCTCATCACTTCATCTCCAGATAAACTGATTAATGACTACGCAAAGAACTCTGAGTTATTGGGAGTATGTGTTGAAGGAAGAATGAACTTCGATTGTAACTTCGATTGACATTGATTTCTTTAGCAGATCTGAATGTATGAACAAAAATATCGTGAACTCACTTTTCTCTCCTGCTTTTGGTTTGTTGACAAGTAGCATCTCATCAGCACATCCCTTCTACCACTTTCTATATTCAAACGTCAAGTCGAGTGTCACCAAAAACAATTTTTGGAAGCACAAGTATTCCAAACATTGAACTTGGTTGTTGGCTTTCGGCAATTGCTGTATGTTCCGTATCTTGTACAACGTACCCCAGTGGCAGACCTATTGCTCGAGATCCAGTCGAAGTTTTGTCAAATACATCCACTGGTAGTATTCACAAAAGCTTGAGACTTTCCTTACATCACGACATTCAGTAATCTTAGATAATCTTTAGGGTTCAATGCAATATCGATCGATTGGTTTCGTTTTCCTCGACATTTTCATCTTCGAGCTCTACAATGGCTACACCTTGGAGGAATTTAACAGTGGCAAAGCTAGTAGTCTCCAGGTTACTAATGCTCCTGCACTCCATGGTAGCTCAAATTTTCGTATACCACCTATCTTAAAAACAACAGACATCAGTGGTATTCTTCCAGTTCATGGAAGCAGGCTGCATAAGAGGTCCTTAACAAGTTAACACCAATTAAAATCATTCCGGTATAGAGCATAGTTATGGATTAAACCTGCAATTTGACCGTCATATAGAAGGTCCCGTGCAAATGATATATATTCATGGTGAAGTTTCAAGTTTCAATGTGTTTCTTGAATGAGTCCAACCTATCAAGCAATCGATCAAAAACTGCAACAATTTAGAGGAAATCTCTAAAGTTGGCTCTACTGATTGGTTTGATCAATCATGAAATAATTTTAGACTTTCTTGTAAACATCATTCTGAATAAACTTCTAGTGAATATCTGGAACCTCTCTGGAGAGGAGCGTTGATCTATCCACGTCCTCGTTGCTTTTAGAGGTTCTGGATTCAAGCCATATGTACAGTAGTGTCGTACATCTTAATTGCATATCATTAAATCATATCAGGAGATCTTTCCTCATGCTCGAGTTCGAGATCGAGTTGGAACCTTAATTCGATGAGGATGGCTCCAGATGATTAATTGCTACGACACTCGTCGGTACACACATGATTCCATCCGTGGTCTCTTAGATTGAGAAGCGTTCTGCATATTCCTAGTTAAGATCAATAGAATTCGGTTCCTGCTGCAACACAGAGATTGACGAAGTTGCGGTGAATGAACCAGAACTGGCGGGTCTTCGTCACGAAACAAGTGAGTAGATTGTCATGGCCACAATAGCATACACGTGGATTGCAGCATTGCTTCTATGATCTTAGGAGCACTGGCCGCCATGGCCCAAAACAAAGTAAAAAGACTTTTAGCTTATAGTTCTATTGGACATGTAGGTATGTATGTATATATGGTACTAGAGAGCGGTGTGAATCCCACCCATCGATGGGATTCACATCTGCGCTGACGGTGAGAGTATCATGTCAAAGTAGTCTCTGATATACAGTTTTCGGAAGTCTAGTTTCCACCTAGAATTACGAAACGATGTTTCGCTTCCACCGAGATGAGAGATCTTCCAGCGGCGAGATTACCACGTAATGCTTCAGGCAGCGTATTCTCTAACAACATTAGCACGTCAAAATGTCTCCATGGATTCCACTCTGATGCCGCTGGGAATGTTCACATCTGCGCTCGGGCAATTGGAGAGGAGGTGCGAGAGTACCTCTGCGTTGTCTTGCGTGGCAGCCAGTTGGAAAATTGTGTGCCCTGCCATCGAGCATTCGTACTTCAGATAGCGGTCTATCCCGTATCGGTGATAAACGTGTACCATGTAATGCCCATAATAACAAAGACGTGGATAGGCAGAATCGCTAACTTGATCAGCGTAATAAACATGTTCTGATCTAATGGAATATCACGGCGCGGTCTGCACGGCAAACAAAGGAGTTGCCGCGGACACCAGTAAACCAGCCCCAAAAGCAGATTGTGCAGATCATGAAACTGCGTCTCGACCCCAGCTTTGAGTACGAGGTAAAGTGCAGAATTCTTGACCACGGAGTCGATAGTCATGATGAGAAGGAGAAGTATATTTACGACGATGATCACGAGGGTCAGAGAGTCCAGAGTCCAGGTATCAAAGTCCCCCGAGATTAAGCATCCCACTCCTGATACGACACAGAAGACGATGGGAAGTCCAGCGTTCTTGACCATGGAGTCCAAACTGTGAACGGCCTGGATGAGAACGAGAAGAAGACCCAAAATCACATAGACCATCATCACGGGGGTCCGAGAGTCCGGAGGCAGGTTGGCAAGGCTCGCCCCGATTAAGGATCCCGCTTTGGTCACGAAACAGAAGAAGACGCAGATGAGGAGCTGGGCATAATCGAGGTCGAAGAAGACGCGCAGAGACGTGGACGTAGTGTTGATGCCGCCTGTGATGCGCTGCGTGTGCTGCCACGTGGTGATGATCGTGCCCAGGCAGTAAAGGATCGTGTAGATGGAGAAGTAGAAGGACATGCAATCGTAGACCCAGAAGAAGCGCACGGCCCGGGCATTGGAACCAGTGGCGGCATCGAACGGCGGTTTCAGCAGACTACTAATTGTCATCCCTCCAATCAGCATGGCCGCGGCCAGCGCGAAAATGACGACCCTCTGAGACCTCTTCTTCAAGCTGTTGACCTCGTTCATAAGCAGCTCGTTCCCCGGCTGGCGCTCGAGTGTGTCGAGGAACGAGTGCAGGTCGACCGAGCTATTCCCGTAATGCAAGCTGCACGACGATCGAAGCCAGGCCAGATCCAGCGAATTGCAGCCGGACTCGTTGTAGATGCTTGGCTGGAAGCGGGGATGGTTGCAGAACTGCATGCCGATTCTTCGCAGCGTCCGGGAGCTGCAGCAGCGAATTGCGAGGTGCAGAGGGGTGTCGGAGACGCAGGTCGCCTTGTAGAAGCGGAACGGTTCGGATTTCTTCCGGCTCCACCAGGTTCGCACTGTCAGTTCCGTCCATGGCGGCAGCGCGAGGTCGACTCTCGATTTCAGGCGGGCGTTCACGTCCACATCTGGGTGGGACATCAGGACGTCGATTGATTCCGTGGAGTCCGCTCTGATGGCGCAGTGCAGAGGGGTCATTCCGCTGCCATCGGCTGTGAGGATGTTCACATTTGCGCTCGGGCAGTTGGAGAGGACGTGTGAGAGGACCTCGGCGTTGTTTTGTGTGGCAGCCACGTGTAAAACCGTGTGACCTGCCACCGGGCATTTGTACTTCTTGTAGCGGTCAAGTTCCTCTTCTGTCGTTGACTTTGGTGAATACGTCCTCTGCCAGTCCACGTTGGCAACGCGGACGTTGCTTATTCTTTCCCAATCTCCCGGTGATGTGCTTCGGTCAGTTCTTCTTCTTTCTTCCTCTATCTCCCGGAACTTATTCCGATTCTCCTGCTCGGAAGTCCCAGACTCTTCTTTCGGACGAACGCCGGAGACATTCTGTAAAACAGCGTCGCTCGTGAACAATTCAGTAAGGCACGATTGCAGCCAGGTCGAATCGTCGATGAGCATTGCGTGAGGACTAAGTGCGCGGCTGACTTGATCAGGCTCCGCATCAATTAATGTCCTGACCAAGGGTAAACTGCAATCTCCCCTGCGCTGACTTAGCGCCATGAACAAAGGAGTGAGGTTCTGAGAGTTTTCTGGGCAAATGTCGATACCGGGAAATTTACTCAGTACCTCGACGATCCTCAGGTGCCCTCCTTCAACTGCATAGTGCAAAGCTGTTCTGCCCATCTTTTTATCTCGGGCATTAACATCAGCAGCAGGATTTCTGCTATACCAGGGAAGCAAGGCTGTGACGATCATTTCATGGCCTCTGTAAGCGGCGATATGCAAGGCCGTGATGCCGTCAGATGTGGCAACTCCGACGTTCAGATTACCTTTTAGAAGAAGTGCATCCACTACATCTTTCTGCCCCATGGCTGCTGCTTGATGCAGTGGAGTGTGGCCTCCGACGATGGTCGCATTCGCACCTGCACTATTCGGAAACTGTGGGTTTGTCTCAGAGTTTATCGCCAGAATCAGGTCACCTTTGCCCAAGCTTCTATGCTCCGGCCGCGATCCCTCGATCGACGGATGTGTGGAGCACGTCTGTGGAGCCTCTACATTTTTCCTGAAACATCCCATTAGTCGTCCCATTTTGTCTGAAATTTGCTTCTCCAGATGCGCAGACCAACAACTAGTCTGACCTGCGTTCGAGGTCAACCCAATTTAAGTCATGCGAAGGAAACAGCAGGCGATTCTAGTTTTCTAGAACTAGAATCGCCTCGAGAAATGGCCTCGTATGGATCCGCCCGACAGCAAACGCCGTCAGCCCGGAGAGCATACGGTCGGGGTTGTTCTAGCGAGAAGCCATATTAAGCATCGACGTAATCTACTCTGAATTGCGAGCACCCACGCACGACCTCGAAAGGTCCGAAAGGTGGTACTCGAAACCCAAAACAACTGCTGCTGCTGCCTGCAAACCACAGGACGGTATGCTCGTACGAGGCCCACGATATGAATTGCGAGCACCCACGCACGACCTCGAAAGGTCCGAAAGGTGGTACTCGAAACCCAAAACAACTGCTGCTGCTGCCTGCAAACCACAGGACGGTATGCTCGTACGAGGCCCACGATATGAATGGCGAGCACCCACGCACGACCTCGAAAGGTCCGAAAGGTGGTACTCGAAACCCAAAACAACTGCTGCTGCTGCCTGCAAACCACAGGACGGTATGCTCGTACGAGGCCCACGATATGAATTGCGAGCACCCACGCACGACCTCGAAAGGTCCGAAAGGTGGTACTCGAAACCCAAAACAACTGCTGCTGCTGCCTGCAAACCACAGGACGGTATGCTCGTACGAGGCCCACGATATGAATGGCGAGCACCCACGCACGACCTCGAAAGGTCCGAAAGGTGGTACTCGAAACCCAAAACAACTGCTGCTGCTGCCTGCGCTTCACGTACATATAGAGAAGAAAAAACGACGTATGTACGTCGTCTTTTCTAGGAAGTTTAGTTTCTAGACGCTGAAACTTTCTAGAAAAAGTTTAGTTTCTACCGCTGGCCACCTTAAAAGTGGTAAACCCACTTGTACGTCGTTACCTTAAACGTCGTTTTTTTTTCTTGCCTATAAGCCTTATAGGCACGAAGATAGGATTATAGGCACGAAATTAAGGGCTATCTTCGTAGCACTCCCCGGGAGAGCTTTCTGCCCGCCCGGGTCCGATGCCAGGCGGTCCCTGGCCCGCAGCCCGACCTCCCGCTTCGACCAGGGAGGGCCGCCCCGCTCCAGCTCGCCCGATCCCGAGCAATTTCGGCAAAGAAAGATAAGGACATTGGCAGCTCTTTACACGTTGCGAAAGATCAGTTTCAAGTGTAAAATTTAAAACAGATAGCACGAATGAAGAAATCAACAGCAGCCGATTGGATGTCAATCAAGTAAGTTTGCAGACGTTGTCCATCGGGTTGAAACTTCTTACGACGAGTATGACTTCGTTATTGTAAGAGTTAGATATAGAGGAGCTTGAGCTACCTGTATGATCATGCTTCACCCATTCTCTATAGGAAAAAAGTCGACGATCATTACGTAGTGCTAGCTTTTGTCACCACATGACGTAACAGATGTTCATATATCCCATTCGAGACGAACTTGGGTTTCAAAGAATACACATACAAATCTCTGAACTCAAGCATTCATCTTCAATTTCCTCAAGCCAGCACGTCTACCCAAAACCTATTTTTTAAGCAGTTAATACTCTTCTCACACTTAAATTTCATAAACTTCCTTCACCGGTAGATGATCTTCATGGAGGATTCCAAGAAGCCCACATTTTCCTGATGATTATTCGAACTAGGCTTCCAGTCACTTAGTTTTATGAAGAGAAATAAGAAGAAAAGAGGACTTTGGAAAAGAAAGGACTTAGTTTTTTTTTTTTTTGGAAGAAGAGGGGAGGCCCCAAACATGCTCACAGTTTTGTGAGGGGAGTATAAGAGAATACAGAGTACAAGTTCCTGCGGGGAAGGGAGGCCGCCCTCGTCACTAAGGGCTCCTAAAAAATGAGGGAACGCGACCTCTGCCCGCAGCCCGACCCCCCCTCCTCACCCGGGCCCGCTTGCCGACCCCCTCCCCCCGCATTTTGCCGCAATGCGGGGGGAGGGGGTCGGGCTCCATTCGATTCGCTTCCCTCCCAGATAACCGTGAAGCGTCATATGTACGTGAAGCGTGAAAGAAAGTTGTTATTGTGGCCCAGTCTTAGGGCCTTCCCACACTACCGGCAGCCGGCAAGCTCCTGGCTATAAGAAAACCAGGTTTTCGTAGGCCTAAGTTGGCCAGCTGGAGAGAATTCCATAACTTCTACCACACTACTGGTAGTGTCTTTGGAGTGAAAAGGGAAAAATATCTCTACTAATTGCAACGCAGAGGTGAGAAGTTTTTGGAAGAGTAACCCAGGAAGGCGCGAAAGTACACGTGGAGTCGATATGTTCCGGAAAAACCGGATTTCCAGGCGGAAGTGCATGGTAGTTTGGAGAAGTCGATTTCTTTGCCATCTAGGATATATCAAATTGCCGCTCACTCCCGTGTGGTAACGGGTGAAGCTCGGGTGCCAATAACAAGCGAGGATTCGTTGCCGCTGCCAGTCGTGTGGTTTGGCCCTTAATTTGGAGACGAGAAAATCCAAACTGGTCCAAAACGACAATATAACGCAAATACTTTGCCTCGCAGTTGCACGACCACGGCGTGGTTGTTGTTGTTGTCCCAAGGCTACAGTCGGGAATCGGCAGTACGATAAAGCCGACGTTAAATGATTCGTCCGACTTTAATTTAATTTGTCTAGTATTCGCGAAAGCGGTGCGGAGTCCTCTCTATATAGGGCGGATTAAGTATGTTCCGTATCACAACAAAATAAGGATAATATATGCAACTTGACATAAATCTCTCGTGTTTTCGGCCGAATTTTAGCGAAATACATTCAATCGTACCAATTTGACCAACATCCTAGTCTCTCCTCGCGACCGAAGACTTTGTGTGACTATCACGCGTTCCGAACACAGATATACACCTTTCTCCTCTCTGTCTCATTCAATTTTAGGGTAATATATTTTCGAGAGATATGGTGTTAATTTTTCTGTGAATAGACTTTTCCCAATATCAACACTAAGAAACACTCTCCATACCTTTGCAATGTTCGAAAATGGTCAAACTAATCCTCCAAAAAACTGCATGAGTTGAAGAAATCTATTCTTAATACTTGGAATCGGATTGAACCGAGAATATCGACTTCATAATGTTCTCGAAACAAAAAAAAACAAAAGATGTTTGTGTTCTTTCATTATTTAATCTATGTCTTTTTGTTCCCAGGAAAGTTTGAAATGTTCTTGACATTTTAGAACTAGTTTCATAATTTCTCGTGTTTTCAAAAGTAAAAGTTACTCACGTAAGCGACGAGACAAAATACTAAAACTTGCCTGGTTGAATCATCAGATCAGATGTCATCGAGGTCAACAAAAAAATTTTCAAAAATGATCACCTCAAAGTTTAGTTGGATTTACGTTAGTTTCTCTAGTAAAGTCACCTAAAGTCACAGCCAGTCACTTCAAAGTTTTACCCGAGTGACTCAGTTAGATTCTCTAGCAAAAACCACTTTGATAACAAAGACTCTTTTGTTAGAAATACGTAAATTTATGAAAACGGAATACAGCAATCGGGTACGAAATTTTATGAAGAAAAAAAAATTTAACGATGTAAAGCTGCAGATTTCTGTTTTATCTGCAATTACAAGAAAAGTCAATAAAAGCGAGAGTTAGAGTTGTTTGTGAGGGAGAGAAAGTTTCTCGCTGCTGTCCCAATGTAAGAAGAAGAGTCCCGATGAAGAGGCACTTTTGCACCTCTATCTGTGAGGTGCACAATTGGATGAGAGGTCCACAGGCTACAGCCCATTGAATCTGTTGAGATAAACGATCTACGATAAACGAAGGTTTACCCTAACGCTAAGAAGCATCGAGACTTCTAATCGAAAATCTCTTTATTAATAAAGGGTACACTAACCCTCACTATGTGGTACTGTAACACCTCCGAGTTCATTCAATATATTTTACTTTGTGAGTATTTACTGGAATCACTGTTCAGAGAGAGAGAGCATTGTTTCTTTTGTCCTAACATTTTGTTCTCTTTCAATTTTTCTTCTCGCAACAGAATCCATTCAGACGTCCGGGCACATCCAGGAACCCTGATTGGGAATCTTGACGTTTTTGGGTGTCACAGAATTTTGAGAAAACTCTCGAACTTTCCGGTCTCGCCTAACTGAGTTTTCGAGCTTCACGTCCTTTTGAGTAGGATTCTCGTCTTCCCGCGTGCTCCCCTTTTGAAATTTCTTTTAATGCTTTAAGCCGAATGTAATCGCCCAGTAAAGGCATCTGCTGCTGGGCATTTGCATGTAATGCAGTTGTTGCTGCAATCGTGCTCTCGAGTTTCATATTTGCCGTATTTAGAGAGACCTGTGCGTATACTCTCGAAAATTCCAGGTCATAAAATTTGATTCTGCTTCATCGGTATACAGATTTCTCTAAACAAATCTCTAGGTTTGTAAAGCTAGGCCCCGCCGGCTGCTGGCTTCTTGGGAGCCGCTTCGGTACCTTCTCGGAAGCTGTTCTTGAAGCGGCGGGGCAGGTGGCGGAGGTGGCGCATACGCCCGGTTCCGGTAGTCTTTCTACGGATAGCCTTCACACTCCAGTTGTACTTCCTAATGCGGGCGGCAGGGTAGGCACAAGCCGAGCAGCGGCTCTTCTGAATGTGGAAACTCCTCCGTCCACATCGCCTGCAGAGAGTATGTGTCTTGTTTCGGCGCTTGCCGAAACTTCCTGTTCCCTTACCCATCTTGCTCCGAAATCGGAGACAATTCGAAACCCTAAGGAATGTAGCTCAGACGGAGCCCTGCGTGAGCCGGGGTACGAGACAGAGAGGAGAAAGGTGTATATCTGTGTTCGGAACGCGTGATAGTCACACAAAGTCTTCGGTCGCGAGGAGAGACTAGGATGTTGGTCAAATTGGTACGATTGAATGTATTTCGCTAGGTAGTTCAATGACTTCATCTCAAATCTAGACCCCGGCGGCTGCTGGCTTCTTCGGTACCTTCTCTCAAGCTGTTCTTGAAGCGGCGGGGCAGGTGGCGCATACGCCCGGTTCCGGTAGTCTTTCTACGCAGGGAAAAGTCATATATGAGAGAGATGGATATGAGTGTTAAACACTCCTATCCATCTCTCTCACATATATTAACTATACATATAAACAATTATATGTATAGTTATATATATATATAATTATATATATACATATAAAAAATTAAATTCTCTTCATTTTCAATGAACATTTCAACAGGTGTGAATTAGAATTTTGGTTCTGCTGTAAGATCAATTAATCTAAAATTTTATATTAATAAAACATGACAAAATGTTAGATTCAAAAAATGGTCAAATGCATGAGGAAATAATGCAGAGTATGTCAAAACTATACTTTTTTAGAGATATATATTGTTCTTCTACTCCAAAAGATACTCACATATTTTAAAATCATTACTTTGTTATACCTTGTAGTTCCAATCTAGTTAATTATACATGAATCTTCTAGCCTAATAGATCAAAGAAAATTTCTAAAATGATTACTTTGTTATATATTGTAAAACCAAGTTTCTCATAATATAAGTTGTAAAAGTCCTAACTTGAATTTATATTTTGATACATCTCAAACATGAAAAATTATTTCGCATAAACCGTAAAACAGCAATGTATTATAGTTATTTCAAGCAGTAGCAGAATAGAATTTTTTTGTATCATATTTTTGTTCATAGTAAATTTATTAGTCTTCAAATTTTTGGAAAAAAATAATTTTAACGTCATTTACACTTTTATACAATAAAAATCATATTTTGGATATAATTTACAATTATATGCATGAAAAAAATCTTGCTGTAATCAATCCTAAGCAAGATAAAAAATGAAGTATAAAATACCAAAGTCTTATTAGTTTACAAAGAAACATGACTTGTGCATATATGAATTTGAAAACTATGAAAGAAAAGTATCTCTAATCAATTTGAGATAATACTCTGTAACATTTCAGATATCAAACCTGTGAAATAATATTTGATAGCGAAAACGTCAAACTTTTTCCTAATAAAATGTACATGTTTCAGAAAATATACATATCATAACTCCGAAGAGAATAAATCTTAAATAAACTATCAATCATGCTCAAAGAAAAATATGCAAAACTTTAATAGCAAAATCATTGTATTTATAAATGTGATCAATATTTTGTCTGTAAATATTGTTGAGGTGAGGAGTAACCTCAGCCCTAACTAAATTTAGCTATAGAGTATAGTTAAGACGTGGATACTTAATCCCAGAGACTTATGACAATACAAGGTTTTTTCACTATTGGCAATATAGTCTCTTGTGGACGTAGCCCCTGCACCACGTTATATTAGTCTTCTAGTGTTTATCATCTTCTATACTACTAGCTGGCTGTTGCTATTTTATTGTCATGTGCTAACAAATATATCATAATATCATTTCAAAGATCACATTTAAATTTTGAAAAATTGATACACAATGAATTTTAACAAATGTTCATTCATATTCTTGGGATTAATGAAATTTAATTATCAAAAATATATACTATGATAAACATGAATATTCATGATTACAACAATCATGAATAATCATGTTTTTACCTAATTCATGATTATTAATCAAGTAATCAATTTTATTAGCATTACATATATATTTTGCTCAAAATGAAATATGTCAAGTCATAATGAGCAATATATTTTAAAGATGTTGATCTTCATTTTCTATGTGCAATTTGTTTTAAGGATTATAATAAAATCTGAGCCGATAAATTAATTTTGCTATGATGTTTAAAAATCTTTCAAATGAAAAGCTTTTATACACATGAAAAATGAATTTCATACTTTCTATTTCATCAAAATTTTTGTTTTAAATCTTAAATTAATTTATTCGCACACCTAACATGCACAAAAATTAATTTTAATGGTAAAAAAATATAAATTATATTTTTTACGTGTCAAATGTACATTAAATAAATGCAAATAATATTTGATTTATACAATAAAATTTATATATATATAATCAACAAAATTATCACAATTTATATTTAAATTATAAATGAACTAATATAGAGTAGATAGTTATGGAAAAAAATGTCAATCATATGATTTTGATAATATATACATGTGAAATTAATATTATAATGACTTAACATCTTTACTTTCTAAAATTTTTAACTTACTAAATATTGCCACGTAATATTTCATATTACGTGGCAATAAATTTAACAAGCTAAATATGCTCATATAATTATAAATACCATAATTGAATTTCAATTATTTAGTTTATGCTTTTCACTGTATATT
Source organism: Marchantia polymorpha subsp. ruderalis (assembly GCA_037833965.1). Classification (NCBI taxonomy): domain Eukaryota; kingdom Viridiplantae; phylum Streptophyta; class Marchantiopsida; order Marchantiales; family Marchantiaceae; genus Marchantia; species Marchantia polymorpha. Next base: position 2,282,749 of record AP031351.1, read on the forward strand.
CTTATAACAACTATTACATAAAAAGTAAAAGAAATTAAGTTGACACTCTTCATTGCCAATTTCAAAACTTGGACATATGATTGTAATCCTAATCTGCATCAATATATTAATAGTTTGTAGTTTTATTTGCTGAATAAAATCATCCCATTCTATTTCTTTTCAACTCAGTGTCTTTGTTCAGATTAGAAATTTTTAATTCATTGAATTAAAAACAAAAAGTTTTAGTAAAAACGGTTATATGATATAATTTAATAAACCTATCTATTTTGTGACAAATTGTCATCTATGATAGGTCTGATTTTGTGAACTTTAATGAAAAGAATACGTTGTGAAGATGTGCAAAAAAATGTGTCAAAATTAATTTAATAATAATTTGATATTAGTTAAAATGTTTCAAAACTATTTCGTGAAAATAAAATGTTATGAACTTTCAGTAATAAATGAACAAAGAAGAGATTATACTCTGATCGATACTATAAAATTTAACACCAACAATTATAGATGTGCATTTCAAGACTAAATTTGATTTTCCTGAATAAAAAAATTAGACAGAATGATTTTAGTTAATCATTTATTTGGCTGAATTTAATGGTAAAACTTGTAAAAATTACTTAAAATTTATCCATAATAATTTAACAAATTTTTTGTATGATATCCTTATTTTCTAAATATTTTATTTTATGTGAGAAAATGAAATTAAAAAGTTATAAAATATGTTTACAAAAATAATAATTATAAATATATACATATTCATATTTATAAACATGAATTTATTTTTAAGAAATTTCACAAGTATTTTATAAATTTTTAATTGTTATGACAATTGACATAGAAAATTCTTTTGTATATTGTGAAACATTAAAAAAATTAAAATTTCAAGGAATAAAATAAACGTAAAACTGTTAGCATTTTCTTTAATGATTATTTATAATTCAGATTCGATGATTATATTTTTGAATTGATTCAGTTCTTTTTAGCTAATAATATTCAAAAAGCGTCATGCATTTATTATGTATAATATACATAAATTTATGTATTTTCATCAAATCATAAATGTTATCAATAGATTTGTTGGATGATTCATATGATCACAATAAAAAATAATTGATGCAAAAAAACTAAAATTTGATATCATAAACCAAAATTGTATCTAATGAAAATTGTCAATATGTTGTTTATGTCGTGATATGATGTATGTGTTGAGTATAATTCCGGTTAAGAAATAACTTTAGATTAAAGCTATTTATAGCTAGGTGTGTCGCTGACTTTGGGTATAAATATACCCCCAAGGCTTCTACTCGGGTGTGCATACATTATTCATTTGTCAGTAAATCTTCTTGTGCGCTTCAGCCGTGGACGTAGATACCAAGGGTCAAATGTTTGTATTGTATGAAAAATGATATTTTAATCAAAATTATCAGATTTATTTAGAAAAAATTATGCATCACTATTATGTTATTATATAATATACTCAATTAACATTTGTTAAAAGTGATTAGATATATTTCTGTAATAAATGCCGTTACAAAATCAATTATATATTTTTAATATAAATTTATGTATTTAGCATTTGAATTATTTTAACATCAAATTGTTGATAAACTTTTTTTTATCACTACTAAAGTTTCTTATATTACAATTTTTTATTTAAGGATAGAAAATCATACTTTTATTTAAATCCAATAATTACGATTGCAAATACAACTTAAATATATGATCAAATGACAAAGAAATTTAGTGAAATAAAATTTTCTAATTTAATAGGATTTTTTTGTCAATATGATACTTCATATAGATTTTTTACATTTTTATTTTATAAAGTTTTTTTTAATGTTATAAGATGCAAATTATTGAATATATTGTTATGTAAATGAAGTACTTGCTTAGCATACTCAAGTCATGAAGAACACAAATTACTTTAAGACTACTTTTGAATTAAAATATTCTAAATTCTAATCTTAAATTTTATGGTATTGATTTTAATGTGTGTGCTTATATAATTGTATTTTGATAATTTTTTTATTTTTTATATGTATTTTTGTTAATAAAATTTTCAAACCCAATCATTCATAATGATTTTCAAACACTCATTTAGAACTATGTCTTATAATGTAATTAAAAGGATTTTATAAAATTGAATAAAGTGTATGCAAAAAAAATTTCATCTTTTTTTACCGTGTGATTCATATTTTTATCTTATCTGAATCATGAATATTTGGTAATTCAAGTCATATTTGTAGAAAGGCCATCCGAGAATCGTTCATGTCGGAAAGAATCGCGGGGCTTGGATGGACTGCTCTGCTCGAGAAGTGTAAAACTTTTAGTGAAACTTTGCTTTCACCTCGTGAAAGAAATTCGGATGCCAGCAGACAAAGCGTTCGTCAATTACTGGCTGTCGGAAGATTCTTTTCCACCATGAGGAACCGTCGAGGAACACCCCTGCAAGTTGCACATGGAAAGGAGGAATACTGAGTCCTCTTGACTCAGTGTAGTGTAGGGTTTCTCGACTTTACCGACTTCGGTGTGGCTAGAATCTGCCCCCTAAGCTCGCTCAGTCATCCTCCTCATGTTGCACTTTCAGAAAGATGTCCTTCCTCACAGTAGCATTGACGGATTTCGATCACACTTTCAGGATCCGACATTTCTTTTTGATTCTCCTGAGTCGCTTCGAGGAATGGTCCGACTCTTATATCCCTTGCAAATAATATTTTATGTATTTTATGCAAATCGTAATTGTCTTTTCTTGTTTCGAGCTTTTGGCGCTCTTACAGTCAGCTCTGATATCCCCTGGGGTGGAGGCAAAGAGATCCCGCGTCCATCAGTCGCAACAGGAACACGAGTCTAGGTGCCTAGGTGCCTAGCCCGCAACAGGAACACGAGTCTCAATTCGTCGTTTTCTCAAGGGCTTTCCTTCAAGCAACGAATCAAAGTACGGACGACCAAACGAATCAAAGTACGGACGACCAAACGTGACACCCTCGAGAAACAGTCTCATGACTGATGTTGCCCAGTTTGCATACTCCTGTTCGCTTGAATCTCAAGGTCTGTCGTCTGTTTCCCAGTCCCTTCCTTCCGCAGTGACACATTCCCCGGATCTGTCCTAAGAGGCATTGGTTTGGATGAGGTTCCTCTGAGCATTCCTGTCCTACCCGGTGGAGCCAAGGACGTGTTGGGGCTCACAAGAGACGGATTCAAGACAGTTCGAATTCGGGTAGCACTTTCCTTCCATGGCGAAAATTGGTTGGCTATGAGTTCGAAAAAGATTGCGACGCTGAACTATTGACTCGTCGTCTTGTTCGTTCTCAAGACGCTTCTGCACAAATAGTTGCTAAGTTTATTTACTAGCTTTAGGTCTTTGGCAACAGAAGTACCGACTCCTGTACTGCTTTGTAGAGCATGGCGCAGGACAGAAGGAGGAGGAGGAGGAGGTGGGTGGTGGGTTTGTGTTGGTGGCCAGCAGGTCGATCTTTGAGACCAGGTGGGGAGGAGTGTAATGCCAGCTGAAACTCACGCAATGACAAACCCGACACCTCGCAAACCCTCCGCCAATTCGCGTTCGAAACTGCTCCCCTCCCCCATTTCAAAATATCGGCGTTGGGTACAAGCCACGACTCCGAGAGTTTCTTATTGGCTCAATCTCGTGCAGCAAGTAAATCCCCAGTCCACATTCGTTACAATCTCGACACCTCACCCCCCGACGTCCAGAAGAAGCCTCCAAAGCCAAGGAAAGACATAACACACGCACCTGCGCCTCCCTCCCTCCCTCCAACAGATCTTCATTGCAGATGACGAAAAACACGAATTCCAAAAGTGTAAACTACGACATGAACCGCAGCCAGAACTGCGGTTGTAAAAAATTAAAACAATAATGTACATGTAGTGATGTTATTACTTATTGTCTAAGAATTGAAATCAAATGAAAAAATTCAACATCTCTTGATAAAATTTTACGGATCTCGTGAAAAAAATTACTTCACATTGGATTTCAAGTATGCAATAGTTTGAAATCATTATGAAAACCCAAAAAAACTTTGCTTATTCATACAAAATAACTTAGAATTAAGAATTGAGCTACAAAAAGCAACCATGTGAAAAGTTACAACTCAAAGTGAATGTATGAAAATTTTGACCAAGTTATGTAAGCACAATTTTGTATATAAGAATATAGACATGCTAAGCAATAAAATTGCATGGATAGCTAAAAGGACACCAACATAATAAATTCTAAGATATATAGATATAGATTTATATATATATACTAAACTCAAAATATCATTAATAATCAAAGCAACATTACCAATTTAATATGTTTCTATATTATTGAGTAAGGTAGATTGTAGACAACATATTTATACATTTTGATATGTTTAAAGTATATTAGTGCAGATATGATGAAGATTTAAAAAACTGTAAGGTTGTAGATATTAATATAATATGGCAAAGATATATTAAGATATAGCAATGTTGTAAGTAAAATAATCTTTGTTTTGATTTCAAAAGTAACCACAAATGAAATCTTTTTAATACATGAGTTATTTAGAATTTGCAGAAACATAAATTTTTTCTAAACAAGCTCATTTGTTTTCATAAATTTTTAATAAAATTTAATCATTAAATTATATATATTTAATATTTTTGGGAATTTTAATTATTTTATAATTTTAATAGAATAATTACTAATTTTATGAATCAAAATTTGAAGCTTTTTAAATCTCAAATTTTTATCTTAATCATTTAAATTTATAAATAATAAGTTAACATGTTTTGAATTTTTTCAATTATTTTTTAAAAAATAATTTATTTTTAATTGCAATTTTTGAAAATAATTTATTTTAAGTATTTTTCTTTATTTTTTATAAAATTTTCTTTGATTTAAAATATAATATTACTTATTTTAAATAGATCTTTCTATATCACATTTTTAATGTTTTTTAATCTTATGAGATTATGAAGTTTTTTAAATTTTATGCCTAGGTTTGCGTCATTTCGGCGATAGTTTGCGGAGCGCTTAAATAACCTAATTTAGTGCATTTTGGCACCTAAATTAACTAGTATGGGTAGCCAACGGCAAGTGGTTCAGATTTTGTAATAATGAGCATTTTTATTATCGTATGTGATTTTGGCATGATTTTTTTGAAGAATTTTAAGTTCTTAGTTGGTTCAAACTAATAAAACAGTTTGAAAATTCACTAAAGTTTAGACTCACCACAAGCATTTGGTGTCAAAGGCTGCACAAATTGGCTCTTATCACTAAGGGTATGAACAAGCTACACAAATATGTACCAAAAACAGGCTAGGTCGAGAAATTGCACATAATTTCAATATTAACTTAAGTTTTAAGTTACTTCCGAGTATAATTCATGTGTAAAGCTGAGAACATCAAATTCATTATGACTGGCAATTAGAATATAAACCACAGGATGCTAATGGACTATATCTTCATCTCCAATAGATTGAAACAATTTAATAAAATGAAACAATTTGTTTTGTTTAGCTGGATCTAGATAATAACCTCTCTCCAGATATCTTAAATAACGCTCAAATCCTTTTTTTGTCTGACAGTGCCCTGGCCCTTTCAATTTAGCTATCTTATAAGGGTTGTGTAATGGATAAACGTATAAATAAGAAATCATTAGCTTTAGCTGAGTAATACCTGAATACCACAAAATCCACCCATCCCGGCTTTTATCATAATAGATAGATCCACCCCTGGCTATATTTTTCAGTATCTTTTTCTCTTTTTGACCTATACCCAAACTACGTTGGAAATTTATGTGGTTAATCTTAAAATGGCCATCTCCGAATCCTGAAACCCAAGCATTATCTACCGTTAGAGGTTTTGCTTCAATAAATTCTATTATCATAGCAGAACAGACTCTTTGCTTTTGTTTTTGCTTGCTTATTGTTCTTATTCTTCCATTCACCAAATCGACTAATCTTTCTATAGCCAATTTATTATGCAATTTCCAACGAAAGCTGCTGAAGTTATCTCCAATCCAATCTGATGGACCGAATAAAGATTCTTTTTTATAAGCCTGGGTGCCTTTTTGTTTGAAAAAGTATAGGGTTTGTACTTCTTTTGTATGCATTGTTATTTCACAGCTTATATATCCAGCCTTTTCAACCTCTGATCTTCTATATCCTTTTGTAAGATGAAGACCAGCTTGTGTCGATCCATGGAATTGAAGCACTTTTTTATGTCAAATTCAAGGAACCACGACGCTCTTGTCCATTTCAGGCAAATTTGTTCTAACCCCGAGTGACACCCTCTTCCGGGACGGAACCTGTGGGAGGTGTTCGCCTTACTTGCCTACTTGGGGGGGCTACACTGGGTTTACACCAAGGCTGAGTTGAGGGCATATTCATCGCCCAGTTCTTTCGCATGTGCAAACGGGTTCCCCGTCCCGAACTTATCCACTTTTGCCATAGGGCCCGCAGGGCGAGCCCCGGATTTCTAAGCATTTGGTACTAAGAGGCCCCGGGTGACAAAATGAACTAAAAGCAATACTAAACTGATAGTTAGTCGCATAAACAAAGATGAATTGGTAGATGAAAATTACAAGTTTCCTATATGAATAGGAATCAATTAAATAATCGCAAATTGTTCTAGCGGACTGCAAGCCATATGATTAATTTTCTTTTTTTTGATCCTGGCGCAAGGCGAAACCATCAAGCCGCTTTGTGGCCTGATGGATTTCAAGCCCAAGTCTTGAAAGGAGAAGCCCGTAGGGCTTTACTCGAGTATAAAGAAAAATATAGACCCGAGTTCCAGACAACCTCATTTTGAATTCTAATCGATACCATTATGTTTTACCAAAAAATGAATTGACAGGATTTTCAACGAACTTTTTTAATAGTATTCTGAAAATCTATAGCATTTTGTATGAAAACATCCTGACGTTTGACCTCTTTATGAAGCTTCTCGAAATTTAATTGATTTATTTATTCCTTTAATTAATTCAGAAAAAAAAGAAAAAAATTTTGGAATAGAAAAAACAAATGAATCAAATATGTCGTATTTTCCTTTTCAATCTGTATCATTGGATATTGAAAAAATGACTAAAGATGTTGCTTTTAAACATATATTTATTGATCAACTTGAATTACCCGCCAGAGCATATAATTGTCTTAAAAACTTCGGATAATAAAACGCTAAGCAAAAAAAATATAGATTTTTGGCCTCTTCCCTCTGCCCTTATGATTTCCTCTGACCCGGGTCCAAAGTGAAAAGATAATAAAAAGAAAATAGATATCGGCCATCCTGTCCCTTGTATGAGAACTTGTATAGAGAAGGATTTCCCGCTTAAATGCTTTCAGCAGTTCTTCCATACCAACTGCTGACTTGAATCTTGGGTGACGAAACACTAAAAAAGGCCACTCACCACGCGAAATTCAGGTGAATAACTGCAAGCAGTGCGCGCGTAAATATTGGCCAATCGCGCAGTTGCGACATAAGCAACTCGCAGAGTTACAGAACACTTTAGTGATAGCATAGTGCATCATGGGCGCAAGCGCACCAACAGCCGGAGGTCAAGTCGCGGCCCCATGGCTTGGTTAACCGGGGGCTAAGCTCTTCGTTGCTTGAGCCGCATGCGGGGAAACTCGCACGTGCGGTTCTTAGGTCGGGGGAAGCTTGAAAGAGCCGTTTTATTACGTCTTGCGTCCACGCGGAGCGTACGCGTGTCACTTTTTGACGTTTTCTGGCGAGTCTATGTCTATGCATATCGTCTGAGTCGCATCTCTGCACGAAGCAAACAAACTAGTGGCTGTAGTCCAGGGTTTTTTAGAAATCTCAAGGCTGTGATGAGATTTTGGATTTTAGCGAACCTTTTTGACATCTTTGAATAATTCCTTTCCTCTTCCTGGCAAAACCCAAAAGCTTTTATCAACATATTCTTTTATTTCATTGTAGTGGCTTGACCAGTCGACAATGGCGTCAAATCAAGAATATATTGTGTACCATTAAAGGTAAAACTTTATCTAAACCAAAAGAGAAAAAACAAAATATTATGCCAAACAATCAGGGCGATTGGATTGCACAGCTTGCTCCTCTTTTGAAGTTTCAAATATAGAAATATATAGATATATCTATAACAACGGGAGAGGCCCGGAGGGCGGATACTGTGAAGTTTATGGGGCCAAAGGGGACGAGACCAGTGGGATAGGCCCGGAGGCCCGGGGGGGCACTTCCACTGGCAGCAAATCCCGAATGCTCGGAAAAACCACTGCATGTGGCCCTTGGCGGCAGTTTTGCTGGCATTCATGGCTGACTTGCTTTTTCTTGAAAGGCCCGAGAACTTTTAGCATAATAGTTAGAGCGAAAAATCTTCATGGCTAACGCTAAAACGGACAAATGGCCTTGTGATATGTACGCCAAACTTATGGAAAAAAAGATGTTGAGCTTTTTGCATAACATGGGCTCCGGGTCCGGGTCTTTGATGTTCTTCACCAAGAATTGTTTTCCCATAACCCTCAGTTCAGTAGGTGTAGGGAAATATACCCTAGGGCCCTTCGCCGTTTCCACCCGCAGCTCGTGGGTATATTTGTCTATGACTTTACCCACGCCCTTGGCTTCCCTGCTGCTTGTTATCAAGCGCTTTCCTATTGCTAGGTCCCTTTCAGGTAGGCAGGTAATACGGGCCCTCTGACTTCCTAGGGATAAAAGCGACCCCTAGGACCTCACCGTTGTTTCCTACACGGCCTTGAGGGCGTTAAGGCTAATCCCTACCGAAACTGGGGAGTGAGTGACCTCCTCCCCAGGGCAAGCTCTTTGGATGGGAAAATGCTCTTTGTGGTTCCTGATACAAGCCCAAGTCGACTCCCCCGAATTAGGAGTACTCGCGTGAGTCCGGCAAAACGACGTGACCGCCGGCTCGCCTAGGCGAAGGCGGCAGCCCCTTGTAGTAAGAAGGCGACTTGGGCTTGTATCAGGAACCACAAAGAGCATTTTCCCATCCAAAGAGCTTGCCCTGGGGAGGAGGTTCCTTATTAATGAGGATTCATCATTATTTATCTACGATAATTCATCCAGATTTTCTATTAGAAATTATCCTAGATTTAACCCAGATTTGTCTAGGTTCGTGAAAAATATGTGATGATCAGGGGCTGAGGTAACGCGTTAAACACTCCGCCTGGGGAGTACGGTCGCAAGGCTGAAACTGTGCGCCATTTCACGATATATTAGGCCCGCGGCCCCAGATCAAAATGATCGGGCAACAGGCGCCGTGCGAGTTGCAAATCACGCACGTGCCCGCAGGCTCGTAGTGCTCGACAAAAGGGAGAAGGTCTCTGCTATCGGGCGGGCCCCAGCTGATGACACGATAAGCTGAGATCTTATACCGACCATCATTCCATGGGGGCCTTTTCGCCACTCAAGGCAGGATCGGAGAACCAGAATTGAAGTAAGCCTCCGGGCTTACCTATGCACCAAATGGAATGACCCGACACAGTCCGATATCCAGTGGGAGTCACTGACTCACAAGTGGAAGCTTGGCAACAGTCTGTGAGTGGGAAAGGTACGCCTAGAGACATCCTGGGCTTTTGGGAGATCAGTCAACGGAACAGGGTCCGAAGTCCGTCACGAAGAGAATTCATTCCTAAAGCAGACGGTCGAGTCTTGTCATAATCGCATACTCGACGAAAGAGCTTTACAAGCTGCATTGCCCTTCTTCACTCACGCCATATTGCTGGATCAGGCTTTCGCCCATTGTCCAAGATTCCCCACTGCAGCCTCCCGTGGGAGTCTGGGCCGTGTCTCAGTCCCAGTGCGGCGGATCGTCCTAACAGACCCGCTAAGCGTCGTTGGCTTGGTCAGCCTTTACCTAACCAACTACCTGATGCTTTGTAGGCTCATCAAACAGCGCCTTTTAGCTTTCGTTTATTCGGGATTTGGCCCAAACTGTTTGGCAGATTCCCACATATTACTCGCCCGTTCGCCACTTTGTTTTCAACGATTCTCACGGTTGATCGGAGGCCGCAGGCTCAACTGATTAAAAGTTGAGCAGCTCAGAGAAGAAGTTCGGGCTGAGCCTTCCCTACAACAGACGGTACAACTCATACGAGCCAGTCGTCCCTGGTAAGTTATCTCTCTCTTGATCCCTTCGCGATAATCGCTACTACGGAACACCCGATGCCTCTCTCCGACGGGGCCCAAAAAAGATAGGGTGTCACCCCCTAAGTAGATTAGCCGTCACCGGCCTTAGGCATTCCCACGTTTCGTGTTTGTGTGTCAAAATTCAAGTCATTACCCACATTTTGTGGTAGCTGTCCCGCAGTATGTTTCCACTCTTTCAACTAACCCTAATGCCAAAGGCGGTGGCTGTAAGAAGGCCGCTCTTCTTGCTGGCGGCATATAGTCACGATCGACGGGTCGTCGTTACCAGACTGAGGTTACACCCTCCAGTTAACTTGAAAACGAATCCATAGCACCTAATAGCTCGGGGCAAAAAAAAATGTTTTTTCGGTTTCGCTCCCCTTTTCCCAGCATGCTACAATACCCCTTGGGATTTCCCCTAAAGAATTTGTTGAAGTAAGTGTTATGAACTCTTCGTTTTTTACAATATGAAACTGACATCATCAAAAAAAAGTGTTGACTGTAATCCATTTCGAATTGTCTTCCTAGAACCCAAGTATCAACAATAAAAATTGTTGATAGAAGTCTTTATTCATCATCTTCTATCAATTCATAAGACGATGAATAGATTAATTTTGTTGTACATAAATACAAATGAAAATACACAATTCTATCATTTTCTTCTATGTGAAAATATTTTTGGCATGATATGAGTTAGACTATGTGCTAGCTTTCCATGAAAAGTGAGAGGTTTATGACAAGAAATTCATTCATACAGTTGATCTTGATATAATTAATTTCTAAATCAGGTATAACATATTATCATAATTTTATTTTTATTTATTGGCAAAAAATCAGTGATTGTATTCTTCACTGCATCTTTGAGTAAATCTTTCATCATTTGTGTTTACTTAAACTCTTCGTTGTCAAAATTTGATTACGTAAGAGCTCGAAACTATAGACTAAAAGTCAAAGTTTGCTCGTCCAAATCAAAACCTAGTGACAATAAGCATGTAGTCAATATGCGAATATGCAACACCCACTCCAAACCTAAGCTAAGTAACTTCGAAGGTGTAAGTACTAGTGACCTGCTGCTAAAAAGTTTGTTTGTTTTTGTTTCATGTTGCTTAAGCTCGATCATCTTACTTTAAATTCAAATTGAATTTTCTTGCCTCATATATTAACTTTTTTGATGCGACTAAATTAAGCTAACATAGTTAATGTAGTTAACTAACCAATATAAGAATGGTTGATAATGCTTGATGAAAATTTGTACATAAATTATATGATGTAATACATTTAATTGTAAAGTTGCTTCAAATATCCATTGAATTATGTGATTGGAATGTAAACTATAAAAAATATTTTTTTTATTGAAAATTCACTTTGTAATGTTTATATAATTTAATTACTGTACCATTGTAAAAATGATGTTAAAAAAATGTTGTCTACAAATGTTGAATCAAAATTAATTTTAATTAAACATGATTTAATTAATAATTATTTAAATTTAAATTTATTAAAACTGCATATACAAGTTTATAAAACCTTAGATCTTCAAAATGAGCCATATTTAAGTTTGCAAAAGATTATTTTCAATAAACTTTTTATATATTAAAGCAATTTTATTGTTTGAAAAAATCATTTTTTTTATAGAAATAAGTGATCACTTAATAATTATATATGTTATAAATTTTCATTATTCTAAAAAAAAATCAAATCACATAAAATCAAGTTTTTGAATAAAAAACCAGATTTTCGATCTTCAATGAATTATACATAAACATAAAGAAAATATTTACGCTTCTTGAAAATAACATATGACACAATATAATATAACACATTTGTTATGCATTTTCTGTGCTTATTAAGGATATTTAATTATTTTTTGTAAAAACATTGCTATCATTACATGCATTTTATATGTCTTTTCTTTCTACTGTTTAGAGATATTTTGATGCTAATTGTTATAAAACAAAAATAAATTTTTGATTAATGAAGTTCAAAAAAGAACTTCAATTAATGTAGTCAGACTTGATATGCATTATTTGTGTCAATTGAATGATATCACAAGACGAATAATAATTTATAAATTTTTAAAATAATCAATACTTTCCATTATTATATATAAAATGCACTTGTATATGAATTTTTTCTTTTATTTTTTTATTACATGCTAATGCTAAAAAAACTCATTATATCACATTATTTGTTTGTATATTGAACCTAATCATTACGCTAGATTTATTTATATATAAATTATTTTCAAATAAATAAAATAATAGTCTTATAAAAGTATAAAGATGTTGATTTTATATAATTTTTATAAATAATCTATATTTTAATAGGAAAAGTGATGTTTCCAGCAAACAATTTTATTTTCAAACATTGAGCTTGTTAAGAATTTTCTATTCTAATGTTTTTTGTTTCATGAATGCTTTGTGAATAATAGTTATTAATCATTACAAATTCTGGCAATTTATTTTAAATCTGTCATTCTTGAAAATTTCAAAAATTTGATTATTAGAAAATTTGACAACATAATTTATTTATAATCATAAAACTATATATTTTAAAAATATTTTTTATAAAATAAATGTCTTTTGTATTAATTTTTATTTTTATATAAAATAAAATTATTATTTAAAATACTTTATTTAAATTAAAGAAATTATTTAATTAAAATTTAAAATTCTTATTTTAATATATAAATATATAATGTAAATTAATGCTATTAAAATATTTTTTATTAATTTTTTTAGATATTTTAAAATTCTAAACTAAATAAAAAGTTTAACATCATGATATTTTATAGAAATCAATAATTAAATTAACTTTAGGTTTGTGAAATTGTTAGATGACTTATTACATTTTTTTGTTTTGATTTAAAACTACGTTTCTTTGTCTGCAATGCAAATAATTTAAAGTTATAACTAGTATTACGTTTATGTTGTATGCATATGTCCAAATTATGACTCGTCACTTAAACATATACATATATTCAATTTGCTAATAATTTTCAATACATGTAAACAATTTATCAATTGCAACTGATTAGGTGATGAAATTATAGCTAAGCATTTCATATTAAGATTGAAATTTTGTAACTTTTTATTATATATATTAGGATGTTACTCTCTTGAAAAAAATGTTAGTTTTGAAAAATGTATATATAAGCTATTTATGATAATATAAATTTCATGTTGAAAATTTATATTACATGTGTTTTATAAATCATATGACATTGAGTACATATTAAATGAATGCATGTATATTAACATGTTTAAGGATTATTGTGCAAATATGCATTGATTTAGTTAATGCATCATTCTTTTTACAAGATTGTAAATAATGTTTGCATTTCAAACCTCGTGTCTACATATCTATGCTATATTTTGTGAAACTAGCTGGTAACATACTACGAAAATCATGACATTTCAAAAATTGATTCAATGCCATTGGATGAAATGTATTCTTCTCTCCACTAAATAAGACCTTCGCATTGCTGCAAAAAAAATTTGTTAAGTTGGAATTGTGTCAATTACCACTAGCGGTACGTTTGTTTCGTCCTTTTTGAGATGTTTCAAATCCCTATATAACCTTACGTACTAGCCGTTTTATTCTCTTACTCAAGCTTGAACATACAAGGACTTCTGCGCAATTATCGTTTTCTGCAATGGCAAACTAAGTTTATGGCTTTTTGTCACAGCTTTCATCTCATCTCTATGTAGTGAATGTTCCAAGGACTAACTCATTTAGTTCATTAGAGTTGTTAAATTGAAATTTCTACTTCAATTTTATTTTAATTCCAACTTCTGGGGTTCAGGAAAAATCGTTCGTCGAAAATCCCTGCCGAGCTCAAATCAGCTGATAAATTGAATGCTCTATCAGGTCATTAAATGTGAGGAAATGGTCTAGTCGGTGGTGAATTTTCTTGTTGAGGTTCGATAGACCTGGTCGGGATCCTCCTTTCATCATTAACTGGGAATTCATTTGAATAATGTGCGAGCTGCTTAGTGTCACGCTGGTGGGACCTGGAGATCAATTACTCCTTCCGGGCATTCGGCAGTCTACAAAATTAACATGCTTAAAATAATCGAGAATGATTTGGGTTTTCAGGACACAAATTATTCTCGATTATATCGGTCCTGAAACCTCGAGGACATCCAGGATCTCAAAGGATCTGTATTTCACCTCTCACGTCCCTGTAGGATGCCTTCTTGTTGGCAGGGGGACAGGCCGGGCCCCGTTCGGATCGCAGAGATTCGCATGCTCGCCAATAAGTTTGCTCCAGCAACACCAAAGAACAACAATAGTTTTAATTCCACACAAGCACCTCGGCTCGGATTCCCTCCCTCGTTCCTTCTAGCTTGATCATGCTCGTCGTCCACCTCGACCCTGCAACGACACCCGTAGTTCCGGACCCGCAGTCCCTGCTCGGCTCTTGTCGATCGCGATCATGATGCTCCAAATACTGTCCTTTTTCCATAGGTTAAACTTTACTTTCTGATCTGCTCTGGATGATGATTTGGTGGCAGATTAATTGCTGACTGTCAAGTACTACAGGGCCGTTCAGCACAGGAATTTCTTCATCAACCTCGGACCAGCAGTCCCCTCCTTCACGACCGAAGGTCCTTGCATCTAATATTACTCTTCTTTATCAGGGCAGGTAATGCGGTGGTGCCTGTCAGCGATCCGGCCCTGCAGTAAAGAGCCTCATAATCGCCACCCCTTCGCCTGCCGCCCCAATCGACGGGAACCCGGATTCCGGTCCCGGACGGGAAAGCAGGCGGTACCCGGAATCCTGGATGTCGGTCGTTGACAAACGTTCGCTCGTAACGATGACGGGGTGGGTACAGTAGTCGGGAGGAGGAAGACACGAGGCGAAGTCAAGTCCGGCCTTCTCGGGAAGTACGGCTGCCGGATGTGTGCCGCAAAAGGAGCAGCGCCTGCAGCAAGTTGGTCGACATGCCATGCATTCGCAGGCGCTCTGGTCTCGGACCGCCAGAGATTCACGGCGAGCGCACGTTCAGCCTTTCGGGGGCCCCGGCACACCATGACAACCGGTCACCTAGCGCCCTGCCGGTCGTCTAGTCATCCTATCCACATTCTCACCCGCCTTGTCGGTTTTCTCACCCTTCTGCGCGCGCGGCTATTCCGGTCGTTCTGTCTCGTCCTTCCGTCTTCCCGCTGACGGACGGACGGAAGGAGCGGGCCGCGGGGATCGCTCGGTCGGTCTTTGTCGTGGTGCACACGCACGCTGCTCTGGTGCTCGAGGATCTTGATCGTAACGCAGCGAGCGAGAGAGACGCTGAATCAGAGCATTCGTGGGTGCGTAGCGGAGGCTCGATTACTCTTCTTTCTCTCGGACCATTCTTGGACCATTCTTGTCGCCAGAGCCACGGCTCGGCCTCGGAGCGATTATTGATTCCTTCCGTGGACGTGCATGCGAGCGATGGAGGGCGTGTCTTTAAGGCAGCAGCCTTCGATTGCTCTGAACTTGGCGACCTTGCCGTCTGGTGGCGTCTCCAAGCCTTTGAAGGCAAGTTTTGCTGTCTCGTCTCCAATTCTGTGGTTTTTGTTTTCGCTTTGGATTCGTTGCTCAATTGTGGTGTGATGCGCTGTGTCGTGAGTCTCTGATGGCAGCTGGTGTCGAGCGTATGCGGCAGTTTTAGCGCAGTGGCTTGGAATTTGAGATGTTAGTTCTCTTTCGGTCTGTGAAATGGGCTTAGAGTGCCACGTTCACTGCGGCCATTGCGACCAGGCGGTCTGAGCCGAAGGACATCCAGGGTGTTGTTTTGTAAGATTTTTCAATCGGTAGGTTGCACATCGCGAGCAAGGGCATCATGTTGGCAGTTTTCTAGGTGGTGTCGACATCCGTTGGCATACGTTGACGGAGAATGAGCTTTTTAAATTTCTTAAGAGCTGATTTTCTCTCAACTGAGCTGGATATGGGTGCAGCCTTATGCGAATTTCCTCGCCACGACGCCTGCTGGGAAGTGGAGACGCTTAGCATTGAGCAGCAAGCCAACCTCATCCATCATTCAAAGAGTCGTCTCGCCCAACCGTGCTCAAGTCAGCACATGTAGGCAGCTTTCTCTTGATCGTATGACTGTGTTTATATTGAAAACTTGCGAAACGAACGTAGTGGTCGACGTTCTAAATTTTTTGTCAAATTTAGCTTGAACTTTGATTATGGTGTTCCAGGTGGTAAGCAGGAATGCAGGAATTTTGTCGGAGTGCGAAAAACTTATAATGCTCGCTTACGTTTCTGTAGATGAAGGCACGGAACTAGATGCAATCTCCAATCTGAGCCAAATTGTCCCTGACAGTGTTATCTTCGATGACTTTGAGAGGTATAACCAACTGCTCTTCTTTCCATAAGTGTCTCTCGCCATTGTATATCGGAGGCTTTGTAATGGCTCTTAAATTAGTTTGTATGCCGTGACTTGTTTGCTTTGAATTCTCATAGTAGGTTTTGGTTTCTTCGGGCAGATTCCCCCCTCAAGCTGCGACAGTCAATGCATCACTTCTCCTGGGCATAACTGGCCTTCCAAGAGCGAAATATCACGTAAGCACACGCCTCACGTGCATGATCTACCGTACAATTGTTTGAATTGTTGAAGGTGGTGAACATCTGTTCAGCTCATCAATCGTTCGTTCGGATATGGAATCATGCTGTGCAGAGCGCAATCGACAGTGCTTTAGCCTACGGACGATGCTACACCATTCAGAGCACCCCAGATAGGTTGTCGTGTTTCTTGAGCAAGGTACAGAGTACACCTATAGAACCTGTGTCTTTGGTATGAAGAGCAGTTACCTGTTAGCGGGTCCTGACAATGGTACAATTGTTCGACCGGTAGCAGCGCATGACGCTCAGGATGAACGTCAATGTTTTATTTCTTTTTACTTTGTACCTATTTGTGCTGTACAAGCTTCGCACTGAAAGATAGGAGTCATTCTCACATGAGCTTGTGTTGGATCAGGCTTTGGTGAACGTCGGAGCAGAGCTTGTGAAGCTTGTACCTGGACGAGTATCTACAGAGGTTGATGCGAGATTGGCATATGATACTCCAGGCATTATCGAGAAGGTACGGCCAGGGAAAATCTTTCGTTCGAGATGGAGTGGCATGGGAATAACAGTTTCTGTGAATAGTATGTATCTTCGCACATTGGAAGATGAGGAAGATTAGATGGACATATTTTTTCTGTTTTTTTCCGTTTTCAATAACAAGTAAAAATGGGACCGATTTGAGGATATGTATCGGCACTCGGGGACCAACCTCTCAAACCATTTCCAGGTATACACTCCTGCGAGAATCATGTAATGCGCAGAATTCGCAGAGCTTATTTTGCTTCGTGAATATTGATAAATGAATCTTGTTACGAAGGTCCATGAGCTTTTGGCGTTATATGATGAGGTTGAAGTTCCCAGAAATCGGTTGCTCTTCAAGATTCCCGGGACCTGGCAGGTAAATTCTTAGACATGAGTTTTTTTTTACTTCTCAGTTCTACCGTCTCTCTCTTAGTTCTGGAGTAATTATTAGCTAGGCAGGACTGTGCCATTGCGATATGGTCGTCTATACCGAAAAGATCGGATGAAGATGCACTCCACTTCATCGATTGACTGTCCCTTGAATTGATCTTTTCGACCAATACAAATTAAGACGAACATTCCGAGCATGAGCCTGAGAGCGATCTTGGTTTGAATGCTGCATACCGCAAGGCGAAAACGCTCAAGCTGGTACATAATGTATCGTGTCGGGGTAATTTTGTCGCAGGGAATCGAAGCAGCCCGTTACCTTGAGGAGGAAGGGATACAGACCCATGTGACGCTGATATACAGGTACTTGCATCAATCTTCAAATTATGTAGCAAAGGAGAAATGTTATGTTTAATGCCATTTTCTTCAAGATAACCCGAGTCACAGTGGAAGCCTATGTCAATTCTCGAAGAGACCCGTGCTTACGACTATTTTTCACGATTTTATTTTAAAGCTTTGTACAAGCGGCTGTTGCGGCTCAAGCTGGTGTCTCCGTTATCCAACTGTACATTGGACGAATTCGGGTGAGTGTTGTTGATATTGATGCATGCGTTCTTTCTGCAAATTTTCTTGACATGGCTGATAAAACATGGCTTTGTTTGCAGGACTGGGCTAGAACTCATTCGGGTGACATGAACGTCGATCCCGTTTTACAAATGGGTCTAGATCCTGGAATTGCTCTGGTAAATAAGTGCGTTGGTCCCATTCTGTCACAGGCTGGATAGGAGGATTTCCTTGAATACGATACCCACTCCATTCCATTCCGAGTGCAGCCAAATGAAGTGGAATCAACTTTCACGTTGTTTTAGAGATTTCGTGTATCATGCATTTGTGATCGATGCAGGCTACCAGGGTCTACAACTATGTCCACAAAAACGGATACAAGTCCAAGTTGATGGCAGCTTCAGTTCGAAACAAACAAGATGTTTTCAGTCTTCTCGGGTAAGCATGTCATCCTCAGTGATAGCGTTCATTGTGTGCTGTTGCCGATGGAAGCAAGAAGTCTGCATGGTAGATTGTGATTTTGCAACAAATGCAGGTGCAGGAGTTGCAATTAGTATTGTAAAAACTCATGAGCTTATATTTGGCCATCTTGTCGTTGCTTTTCCAGACTAGATTACTTGATCGTGCCTGTCAAGGTTTTGCAATCCCTCAAGGAGTCAAAGGCCGATTTTGGAGAGAAATATGCATTTGAGCCAAGGCTCACGCCCACTGCTGCGAAAAGCACTTCTTTTAGAGTTGAAGAGGTACGATTGAATGTATTTCGCTAGGTAGTTCAATGACTTCATCTCAATCTATGAATCGACTTTCAAATATGGCCATGAGAGGTATGACGTACGCCACTGACATCTCCTGGTCGCTTGTACGCGCAGACCAAAAGTTGGGACAAGGTCAAGTTCGCAGAGTTCGGACAGTCCGCTATGGGACCCATGGCTGAAGAATTGGTGGCAAGCGGTGTAGAGAGTAGTATTGCTCAAACGAAACGCATCGAGGAGCATTTTGCCAAAATATGGCCGCCACCTAACGTTTAGTCAGAGTGGAGATAATTTGGTAAAAATTGACATGGCTAGAAGAAACTTTGGGGAGTACATTAGCTATAAGAATTGTAGATTATTTGGAAATACAATGTATGTTAGATCACGAATTCTCCTGATATTTACGTAAAAGCAATATACGTAAATGCAGAAATGAAGAAATTAAAGTTAACAATTGTTAAACATTTGTAGCGAGAAAGTGTACTTCAATGGCACTTTGGCCGATAAATGGAGTTGACAAAATTGTACATTTGATCTATTACAATGGTGTGTTTCTCTATAATTACATAAATATGGACCACATTTTCTCTGCAGCATCAAGAGTAGAATCTGTCCCCCGCGGGTTGACTGTCACCCTGTATCCACCCCATGCTTACGAGTAGCTCGTATACTCTTTCAGTTTTGATGGGTTCGATCTTAAAGAGCGCATATGCGTCGGATCTATTTACATGGCCCTTCCGGGCACTTTCTCCCAAAAGAACTTCCTTCATCTTTAAATAATGATTTGGCAAAAGCCTCCACTGTTGGCATAACTCCCGCTCCTGCACACATAAACTCTCATATCAACATATATATATTCACGTCCTCCGCCTCACCTCTACGTCGCATAGAGGCCTGACTAAACAACAGAATGGATCCTCCCGACCAACAGCGGAACAGGAGCATCGGAACGCAGGAACTTACGGTGAAGGATAAACTTTCCATGCCAGGATATCCAGCTAGATCGGAGACACCGCCTGATTTCTTCGTATCCTTACTACTTGCAGTATTTAGACCGTTGCCCCCGCTGATGCTTTGATGGCCGCCACTCCGAGGTTTCTGGTTACTTCTTAACTCACCAGACGGACTGGGCTCACCGTCTCCTGTTTCCCTCTTCATATAGCGATTAGATCGATGGGTAAGTTTGCCGCCCTGGAGGAAAGGAGTGTTGTCTTTGGCTTTCTTGACACTACCTTCCAACTCCTTTTTCTTTTTCTCTACAATATAAGTTTCTCCTTCTGCGAGTATGCGACATCCAGCAGCTCTCATTTCCTGTGAACAGAACGAACGGTCGTGGTGAGTTCTCACAGAAGATGTGCACTGCATCGCACTGGTTTTTCATAAGACAAGAAAGCATTTGACGCAGTTCAGTAATCAAGCTTCAAACCTGTAATTCTTCAATTCTTTGTCGGATCTTGCGCTCGGCACACAGCCCTGCGAGGAGTTCGTCATGCTCTTCATTGGTATGATACCGGAGAAATACACGAGTGCGTAAGTAAAGCTCTTTTTCGTCTTTCGTCCTTCTCCTATCAAACGCTGCTTGTTTTTTCAAATTTATGAGCCCTCTCTCTATAATAAAATCTTTTCGTCGCCTCCTTTCTGCAAGCCTACATATCAGACACCAAATCAACCATAAATTAGCCAAGACAGATCTTGTCTGGTATAATTTCCAAGATGCTACAC
The DNA here is from genome assembly GCA_037833965.1 of Marchantia polymorpha subsp. ruderalis. Classification (NCBI taxonomy): domain Eukaryota; kingdom Viridiplantae; phylum Streptophyta; class Marchantiopsida; order Marchantiales; family Marchantiaceae; genus Marchantia; species Marchantia polymorpha. Next base: position 2,303,342 of record AP031351.1, read on the forward strand.
AGGGAGACTACCGACTTGTGCAATAAAATGGTGTACACATCGTACCTGGCTAAATAAATGCGCAATATTCGGACCTTTAGGTCATGATCTGTCTCTGAATCATTATCTTTAAATTCCATGTCTGCTAGAAGGAGATCAGCATCATTATCATATTCTGGGTCAAATTCATGTCTCTTGGCGACGTAGCCTGATGATTCTGGATTGGTGGCACTTGCTTTGTTGTCCTCGGCTAAGAGCTTTGGCTTCTTGCCACCAATGCTTCGATTACTATGACCATCTGCAGAAGGAGATTCTTCCTGTGAGTACTGGCAAGAAACCAAATCTTCAACCTATCTTTCGAGACAGGACAAGCATTTCGTACAGTTTGTCTTTTTACAATAGAAGACATGTGGGATAGCGTATTTACCATCCGTAGTTACTGTGAGGCCCACGTCAAGATTTTCCCTTACTTGACCACCTGCAGCAGTCTTTTTGGCGGTAGACATGGGGGCACCTGAATTTCCTTCCACTTGATCGCCTTCGAGCTTGCCATCTTTGCTTCCTGAATTTGCATCAAGCCCCTAGATATTTCAGAAATGAACATAGTTCGATTCACAATCATTTGTGTTGTTCTACAAACATTCGGAAGTCCGAATGTTTGATAGAGATCCAAATCAAGTGAGGCAACTTTCAAACCGTGCGTGGTCGTTCTTCCTCAAGGAAGGATCGGTTCAAGACGCAAGGGAAAAAAAGTAGAAGCATAAAGTGGAGACAAATTGAAAATCAGATGAATTGTAACACCCTTCTGGTACAGAATACATGCGTAGCCATATTCTTTAGGTCTGAGGACAAACCTAGTAGTGAAAGGCCTGATGGTGACCTTCCCTCGGTCATCTCCTTTACATCCTCAATCCTTTGTTTGGACCAAGTAAAAAATAACACCGACAGTTTGAGCTTTTATTAATTTTTGGAAAAAAGGCAAAACTTTGAAATGAAAACTCAAAACTACTGTTATGAAAATCCTAAAAGACACTCCTTGAATCAGTTCAACAGACGAAGTCAGGACCAAAATATTGACTGAAGCTAATACCTTTGGAAACAAAGGAGTTTGGAATCTGATTATGTCAGGTATAGAAATTTTAACTATGATCGACTCCAGTAACTTACTTGATCCTGGCGGGAGAGCTTGTCGGCTCCTGCTTGATTGTTCGTATGGGGTCTACAAGACTTGGTGCATCTGTAAAGAAGAACAATTTTCAGACTTTGCAGTACAGAACATTCTAATGTAGAAATTATTAATATCTTACCATCAGCAGAAAGGAACAAAAAATGCTATTACACATAAATCAAAATTGGACAGCAAGAACCTCACGTTTCTTGTTCTCCAACTGCAATTTAGCCATGCTCAGCAGTTCAGCTTTGGTTTTACCCACGACGTGCGTCATATCCTGCAGTTTGATAATCATCAGTTACAAACCTAAATTTTCCCATTCAAAGTCACCCATACATGCAATGCCCAACTACCACTCATCTCCCTACAAAGAATAGAAGCAATAATCATAAGTCGACGAAAATTGCATACCAAAAACTAGACTGGGATTGGAAAGAAAAATACCGGGACAGGAGAAAAGGGAGACTCCATGTAATGAGTCATGTAGTGATTGTAGCAGAGCGTCTTGTTTTTGGTCCCAACGTGCTCTGCAACTTCTGCCCAGTTTCCTACCCCGTAGCTCTCGACACCCTGCAAGAAACACTCGTGTCAACTTTTTCCAACTTATACTTGAAGATTACTCATCTAATACTTATTGACTGCCGGCAACTCCATACCTCAAGTAGCAGTAGTTCTTCCTCCGCATTCCAGTCGAGATGGATCAATGGAAAGGCTAAGTTCTCCTGAGATACCCCATCAACACTGGATAGAGTCAGATCTTTCATGCTAAGTTCAAAACACATGAATTAGACAACACTGATTTAGAGAGTCTAGAGGAGGTTAAAAGCCAAAGGTTCGCTCCAAGAAATGCTGTACACTGTTTGCGTCATGATACATGTAAATATCACATGTACGGTTCGAAAACGATGGGAGTGAGAGGGCAGGAGTACCCTCTGCAGACTTGAGAGCGAATAAACTTCCTCATTCAAACTAGTGGAAGACAGGGTATAGAATGATGTAAACTTACAATGACTTGATAAGGATGGTTGCCTTTGTGAGGATGAGGCTCCACCCCCACAGAAAGACATTCAAGGCAAAGGTCAAAATCAGTGCACTTGGCACATCTAATGCGAATTGATCCTGATATGTCTTTGTGACAATTATTACAGTGATATAAAGGCGGCCTTTTCCCGTCACCTGCAAAGAAAATATCCCTGTCATTAACTTCCTAAGATCCACTCTTTGCGGTGGGGCTAACTCTTGCAATCTTATTAACAATGAGAGTAATGTCCAAGTAGTCCAACCAGGAAAAATAATTCCCATATCATCTATGATTTATATCCTTTACCTAATGTCATATTTGACAAAATGTTTACAAAAAGCATGATAAAAAAAACTATAAGTTGCCGACTTGTTCATTTCAAGTATGTTATGTGGAGAGATTAAAAATTGGGTATGATTGGAAAAACCATAAGTTGCCGACTTGTTCATTTCAAGTATGTTATGTGGAGAAGATAAAAATTGGGTAAGCTGGTTGATAATTCAACAAATCACATATACATAAAATAACATGGGGATTAGCATAATCTAGACTAGATCCACGAATAAAATCTACCCATCTCATGAAGTAACGTAAGGTTAAACTGCCGATTTGAGTTAAGAAACAGACAACATATGATATTCGCACCAAGAAGAAGAGGTAAAGGGAATATCGTTGACGTGGTAGAAAAAATGTGACAACAATTTCGATTAACTGGAGATAATCTGAGAGGATGTAACTGGATAACCTGAAGAGGATTATCTTCTTCAGCTTATCGCTACCGCGTGTGCTTACCGAACTTAGTGCTAACACATGTTGTAATTGTGCTACACGCGTTAGCACAATTGCTGCTAGTTGATGGGTATAGCTATAGTCTCCGATTCTTCACTGAGAATCTACCGGGTTAAAGTTTAGGAAACACCACTTAGTAGCTTTTGAAACATGACTCCATTTCTAGATGTGAAGATGAGAAAAAATCCGGTATGAGCTGAACCCCACATACAGCAAACACGAATACTAAGTATACATCATAGCTAAGAGAGTTCAGCCAGAATCTATGGATCCATCGAGCCCAGAAAGATGATAGATAATGGCTACCAAGGAGTTCAGAAAGTCCTCCATGAGTTTAGAGGAGAGGGTTATAAACAGAACTCAATAGCCAGTTCAGTGTCAGACAGTTATAGAGGAACATTTAGTTACCGGTATGGCAGTCAACAACATCAAAAACCATGCGCATATAATGATTTTTCCGATTGTAATCATTCATCATCGTACAGTATACACTCACTTAAGTCCGCACCCATATAAATCCGCATCCCGCCTAAGCCCTCATTTTCAGACGAAATTTCAAGGATAAAAATTCTAGAGTTTTATTATCAGCAGAAGTCAAACTTTTGATTAATGACGGTGATGCTAAAAAATTGTTATAACTTGAACCAAATGTTTGCATGTATGAGGCAACATGGTGGTTTCTCACTAGAGATTAGCTCTGTCCTTTTTGGCCCTAAGGTTGGATCTTTTAATAACTGCTTGTATCTAAGTCTACTGGTTTTCATCCTACTTCCTATTCCTATTACATGCGTCTCGAACCCAATTTCATTCTTGATAAGGCTTCACTCATATCAATCTCTACATATCTCCAATATCTTAAATATATTGTCTCGGTTAATAACTATATCCACAAGAGTTCGCTGTAAACGGGATTGAGAAAGAACAGCACAAACGAATTGTAATAAGAATTGAGTAAGATATTAACGATCCTTTTCCTTAACAATTGCAATACAAGGACTATTAGTAATGTCAATGTTAACCTCTAACCACAGGCTTAATAGTTTTTTGGGATGAAGTGAAGGGTGGTACGAAGTATCACTACGACTGGAAAATCATTGGATGTTGTCCGAGGCTTTTCTCGATGTTAAGACCTTTTGACAATAGTTAACATAGAAATACCGGGGAAAGATTGAAGTCACAAGATGAGATATAACTAAAGTCCGCATCCCAGATAAGTCCGCACAAATTTTCTCAGATCAAAGTGCGGACTTAATCGAGTTTATACTGTAATGATGATAGCCGGTGCTAAGTGTTGGAGAGAGAAACATGAGTTGACGAAGCTGAGCTCCCTCAAACACGAGGGGAGAGTGATAAAGTTGTGTTCATGGCTGTTAGGCTGTCGATGCAGAAGAAGATGGTAATTCGATTGATTGTCAACAGGTCAGTATGTCCTAATAGACAATCTGCGAACTGTAACGACGGAAAATATTGAAGCACATACTGAATGCAGCGAATATCGTATTTAAGTAAAAGTCAAGTAAATATTAATGAGGAAATATCTAAGGAGGTGGAAATATCAATCTCATAATGCTCTTACGGGTATTTCTTGTTGACCAACAATTGTAAATAAGAAGGTTTCCACGCTGTATTTCAAATCTAGTTTTGATTTAAATCTAAAAATACCGAACTCAAAACCAGTTGAGTGTCATGTTGAAAAATTATACACATGGATCTAGTTTAATTGTATGTATCATGTTCTTGTGTTCTAATATACATTAATGAGATCCATTCAACATGCGAATGTTAGAGAGATGGTGCACAATCTCCAACATATCGAAATAAGTGGAAAAATCAATGATCTGGGATTTACAATTCCATCATCTTGTCTATTTCACCAATTCTACTCATCTGACGCCAAAGAAGAAATCCTCTTTGGCGTCAGAATGGTAAAAGTTAGACTTTGCCACGTTGGTAAACTTTAATCTCCTAAATCTAGTTTCAGATGTATTGTTACAAGAAGATCAGGACCGAGCCAGCCTAGGCTATACATTAAAATGTTTCAATAGAATTAATATTGGGGAGCCAGAAAGTCTCCTGCATGACCAGATCTTGTGTTGGGGGTGTATGTTGCTATGGAAATATCAATTGCAGACGTGAGGAGAAAAGAGATTTTGTTTGAGACGTAGTGGTGATTTCTGGAGAGAGAAACTGTACTTCTGTAACCAATTAGATATTTACTTACCCAGTGATGCAGGATCAATGATTTCTCCGCCTGCAAGACGCCTTCGCTTCGATCTGTCGATATACACAAATCAAATGGATGAAAGATTAGTATAATACTTCACATTTCTAAACTACTGATAGAAAGTTGACAAACGAATGAACGCATGGTGTAAAACATACTAACAATCTCATTCCCTGCAATCGTCAACTTCCGAGGGAGAATTGGATGCAGTTGTGAATTAATCTGGTTGCTCTAGTTATCATAGCTGCAGAGTCAATGCATAATTTAAGGACGTCATGTGATCACTCTAAACAACATGATACTTGGGTAATAGTTAACTAGCAAGGGGAATAATATATGACCAACCGCAAGGGGTTAACGAGCAAGGAGACACAAGAGCACAGACCGCGAGAGTTACAGCCACAAGAGCACTGGAAATATCATTCTACAAGTGCAAGCCCGAACAGAATACGAAGCATAAAAGGATTTTAGAGAAGGATTTCAAAACAGGGTGATTGACAACCTGGTAAGTATTGAACTAAAGTTCTGTTGCCCATCAACTGCACATGGCTCCATTTTATGCACTCTAGATGCTTGATAAAGCTCACATTCACACACCGCCTAAACTAAGGTCTCCTGGTGCGACTAGATTAACCTAATTTAGGTAATTTAGGTTCCCGACTAGACTAAGCAGGCTGGTGCATATCGTATACAGACCGCCTAAACTAAGGTCTCCTGGTGCGACTAGATTAAGCTAATTTAGGTCATTTAGGTGCCCGACTAGACTAAGCAGGCTGGTGCACATAGTATACAGAGTAGAAGCCTGCAAGTGAGTTGCAGACAAGGGAAGCAGTAAATCCATAGTATGTATTGACCATATAAGAAACTACAAATGAAACCTGATAAATGCAACTCACAAATGAGTGCACACAGAACAAAGTGAGGTGAGTTTCCTGGAATCGGATAAGTGAAGAAGAACCAAAGAACACCAATATCTATCCCACCGTCAACACTCGACATACTCCCGGCCCTTCCATCAAGGAATACCCTTGTGCATACGTGTAAGGGAAAGCAAGCAGGCAGTCCTCGCTATTTAAATAACATAATAAGAAAACAAGGTGTAAAATTAAAATTACAGTTTTCTCCACTCATGGATTCAGGTGAGAATTTGAAATCTGGACCAGCAGCACCCGTCGTACTTCGAAAGAAGGGCAGCAGAGATGAACTGATAAAATTAATTTGGTTCCTTAAAAGACAACATCCTGGTCATTTGCACGAGCAGGGCATGAGAGCATATTTTCAGAATAAGACAGTAAGTCTAAGTAAGGGTTTTAAATGAGAGATATTCCAAGGGTTTCTCACCAACAACTCAAAATGCGAGATAAAGGAAAGAAGATATGCTTCAACATTACAATCCGAAAGGCATTATATATAAAGACCAGTTTTCCTTTAATGAAATAGTCTGTATAATACTCGCAGAACCGGACAGGAAGAGCGCATTAATATACAAATAAATTTCGATTTTTTCTTCTCGAGATGTACATTAAAACATATTTCAAGCATCAGCAGGCTTTTGGAGGAACAGGCAGCTCTCAGTCTAATCCTGCCATTAATTATCAGACCTTGAGCGTGTGAATTGATTTCCTGAGAAGCCCATTTTTCCTTTTCAAATTCTATTAGAGCAGATACACAGCTGCTCCCTTCCTTATTTATCACTATTATCAGTCCAGTTGTGTAATATGATTCCGTCACATTGTGATGCTCAGCACAACCATGACAAAGCCTCCTTCCACCGTAATTATCACTTCGGTTTCATTTACCACAAACCCTAAACAACAGCGAGCGAATTTCGACTGAGAACAAATGTGGTCAACCGGCACTTGTGAGAGTCAATTTCATTTCCACTACTTCAGGTGCGGGTCCGTACCGATGGCCGAACCATCCACCGTCATCGTCAGTCGCGGCAGCAAGAGGCCCCCTCGATCGCCCCATCGCGCCAAAGGAGGTCTCCCGCGCTCACAGCTCTCCCACACGACAATTGTTCACCTCGCTGACTCAGTTCGGTCGATTCGGTCGATAAATCCTCGTATTCTGGACTCGTATCCTCGTACGGGCCACTACATTAGCAGGCAAGCTCCACTGCCACTCCCTCGCTTGGCTTCTCCCTCTCCCTCCTCTTCTTCTTCTTCTTCTTAATCTCTTCTGCTCTTCCTTTCTTGTCCTTCTTCTTCTTCTTCTTGCTGTCTTGAGCTTGGCTTGGCTTGGCTACCCTCGCGCTCCCGCTCCGCTGCGCTGCTCGATTGCCGACCAAGTTGGCAGTCGAGTCTCGTGCGCTTTATCGCGGGCAGGGTTCAATTTGCTGGGAACATTGTCCGATGGTCCGTCCATTTTGGCGCTCTTTCTTTTTGCAAAACGGTTACCAGTTGCGTTCCCGCTAGAGAATTTCAGGTTGGACCTCTAGTCAACGCTACGTGTCTCTCTTCGACCCTCACTGCAAGTTAAAAAGGTCATGAATGAAATGAATCCGATGGCAACATGAAAAGGGAAAGACGATAGAATGTGAGTGAGCGACTGAATAATGGACCTATGAAACCACAACAAGGACCAAGTTTTCGTAAGTTTGGGCCTTTGGATTCTACTTTCTGAATATTCTCTTGTTGCCATGAGTAAGATTGATTATCTCCGTGGCCCAGGCATTAGGCATATGGATTTTTCGTTCTAGTGTGTGGCAAGGATCGGTATGCTCCAGTCTTGAAGAGTTAAATTTCCTTTGAAAAAAGTTGTGTATGGAGATCGAACAAATGTCTGGCTGTAGAAAAATATCTTTGAGTTTGTGTGAGATCGTTAAAATATGAATCGAAGTTATAAGTGAATCCAGCCCACTGTAGCAGTAGAGAAAATGACTCGAATATTGTGTGAGATCGTTAAAATATGAATCGAAGTTATAAGTGAATCCAGCCCACTGTAGCAGTAGAGAAAATGACTCGAATATTGTGTGAGATCGTTAAGTTATGAATCGAAATGTTGTGTTCTTATCCAATGTATCGAACTTCCATTTATGTTGCTGGATTGGAGGGACCCAGATTTCCAATGATTGTTGAATGAGGAGCTCGTATTAGAGCTTTCTGCGGAATCGAATCAAGTTTAAGTTACTCAGATTTCCCACTTTGTTGATGTCGGATATTTGCAGCTACAATCATGTTACACCTTTGTTTGCATTGTATTAGGAGCTCTTGTATTTTTTCTCAAACAATAACATTATATTATTCGGCAAATTATAAAAGTATTAGAAATAGTCATAGACTAAGCAAAGGAAGTAAGATTTGAGTGGGATCGATTACAACTACAGCCAAATCCTAAACCCTCAAACTGGATAAGTTTGCTGTTGCAGACTTTGGAAGATGCAAATCAAAGTTTATCTACATCAGAAAAAGTTTTCTTCAACTTTCTCTAAATAAAGAAGCCAATGAGACCTCAAAGATGAAAATCGGACTATACTTGACAAACGAAACCTTGAAATCACTTTATTGACGCTATACCATTGTTGAGTTCGACATAGCAAATAAAAAGTCCATGTTGTCGCATCCATGTTGTCGCATTTTTATTTTGCTATATGAGTTCGACTGTGAAGGAAATCTTGCTAAGGTCTAATACCATATACTCAACTCTGTTCTAGATGTACATTTACTTCTGAAGATTTTCAACTGCTTCATATGTTTAAGCATTTCCTGACAAAAACCTGTTAATAGGGAAATAGAGATATTATATTGAATGAACAAGATTGAGCAAGCATATGATTTCGCCTCTTGTTAAAGACTAAGCCATTGTTGTACTAGTTCTACCCTAATCATGGATGTATACAAAATCTATTTTACATTTATAAGACTTTCTACCTATCTAAACATTAGAAGTGCTAGAAGAGCATTTGCTTTCATCAATTTATCTCCGCATCCAATGTAGCTTTAATCGCTAGAGCTCTAAGTCTTCTACATTTAAGATCATTTTTAGAAGACTTAAAGCTCGGTAGTCAGAATTATAGTTGGATTGAGCTGTTAAACTTTGAGTCTTGAAATTCCAAGACATTGATGAACCAAGCATGAAGATATAAGCACTTGTGGAAATGCAGTCATCTAAATATGTTGCATAGTTGGCGTTAGAGTACTCATGTAGGTTTTCTTCCTTCTCATTGAAGTGAAAAATGCCAAAAAAAAATGCTAACGCTTAATGTAGAGTAGAATAGCATTGACGACTATCAGATGTAGCTCTTTAGTCTCTTGCATAGCGACTAGCCAGATTTGTGGCGTAGCCAATGTAGGATCTTGTGCTTGTGAGATACAGCAGGTTGCCTACAAGCTGTTAGTATACAATGACATCAATAGAAGGTGTGCATGTTTCGGTGAAGCTAGATGACTTCCTTAAGTGGTATGAAGCTTGGACGGCAGATGTGCATGTTTCAGTGAAGCTAGATGACTTCCTTAAGTGGTATGAAGCTTGGACAGCAGTCATCATAGAAAAACTTGGCTAATATGTATAGCACATATAGAACTTGATGCAATAATAATTCTTCACAAATGTGTACATCGTGAACAACTAAGTACTTGAAGATTGAAACTAGATTGGTCGTGATGAACTCCTCCATGAACGCGTCAGCAAGATTATGAATGAATTGTGGATGAATTGCCTATGATATAGATTACTTTACATACAAGATCACCAAGACTATATCACCTTGGTTTTGTAAAATTAGACTAAGATTATATCACATTGGTTTTGAAAAAGATAGACGTTTGAAATAGTTTGACCCTGTTAAAGTTGTGGCTTGGAACATCGATGCAATGATACCATGCTCGTGGGCTGTTACATAGATCATAAAGAGCTTGCTTCAACTTGCAAATCTTATGCTTGCGTCTTGGAGAGATGAAACCAAGAGGTTATTGCATGTACACTTTCTCTTTGGCTTTTGAGAAAGCGATATGGATATCAATATGACATATGGACCAGTTTTGATGGGAAGCAAATGGAGAGATAATGCAAATTTTACAACAGAAGCAAAAATATCAATGTAATCAATGACATATTGTTGTTAAAATCCATCAGCAACTAGTCTTGCTTTGTGTCGCGGTGGTTATTGGAAAAACCGGGCTTGAGTTTGTAGATCCAACGAGCAATGATTGCACACTAGCCAGGTAGAAGAGTCATGAAATCCTATATGTCATTGCAAAAAATCAATGACTATTCTGCTTCCATGGCTGCAATCTAATTTGTGTCATTGCAAATGTCATGGAGTTGCAAGTTATTGTAATCCGTCAAGTAACAAACCAGTATTGGCATTGGCTTTGACATCAATAATGATGTCGGTGTACTTGACAAGACCGTCTAAATTGTCAAGGCGAAGTAAACAGGAGTGATGTATCATCACTTGCTTGAGGAGAACAATGTGACACAATTAGAGAGTTGTTGTCAAACATGCTATCAAAAAATTGATTGCCATTAAGAAATTTAATGTTCATTGAGCAAAGATTGTTGCAATATTGTAGCGGATATTCCAAAAATGACAACGGTTTCAAAGCATTGTTAAGATCATGACAGTGTTCTTGCTAATGAAATTGTGGGATCAAAATGACATAAAAGTTGGTAAGTTATCAGTGATATTATTGATAATTCAACAAGACCATCACTTAGGAAATATTAGCATGTCTTTTATGATTTGCTCATGTTGTGGTGGTATAGATTCGTGAGTATCTTATAATTCCAGTTGTGTTATTATAGATAGCTGAACACTCAAAACTGCAGTTTGACAACTTGATGCTGTAATTGAGAAAAGAAGCAAGGAGTTTGAATCTAGTGACCAATATTTCAAGTTGTGAAGATTCAAGTATTTGCATGTTATCAATTGCGATTGAAGTGTGAATAGTTGATGTTGTTACTGAGAAAAGAAGCAAAAAGTTTGAATCGATAACGAACTTTGATTCAAAAATCTGCACGTCATTGAAAACAATAACTTAACCGGGCTCATGCTCATAGCAACAGTAGCATTATGGAGGACTGTTAAAGATGACTATGATACATTCAATTGACTGTGAATCAAGCTTTTCTTGGTAGAGACGATGTTGATGAATGAAGATTGTACTCCCAACAACTTGAAGATGAAAGATGTATGGTTTTGTGCTGGAGATAAACTGGGTGAGTGTGGCTTCATGGGTATGTTTGGAGCTACAAATGTTGAGAATTTCACAAGTAACTTGTATCGCTTCAACCCAAAGATATTTGGATTTATTTTTGTCAAGCAAAAGATAATGCATAATGTCCAACAAAAAGCAATTGCGTCGTCTGTCAACAACATTTTGCTGTGGAGTATAAGGAATTGTCAAGTGACCTTTGATGTCATGATCACAACACTATGCTTCAGACATCCAAGAAGTAAACTTTTTGCCATTGTATGTGCGCAACATAAGATAATGATGATGTTTGTATTTGAGCTTCAACTTCACGATGAAATTGCTTAAACTTGTCAAAGTCATAGTCCTTGCGAAACATGAATCATTCTTGCAAAACATGAATCAAATCCAAAAAACTTGAATAATTTTCACTAAAAGCAATAAAATATTGTGCACTTTCTAACAACAGTATGCAAAACACCCCATAAAGATTTGAGTGTATTAATTTCAGTAATATAGAAGCGCGACTGATGAACTATTTTGGAATATATGTCATAACCTACTTATCTCAAAAATAACTTGTGCATTATATGTAGTAAACATGAAGGTTGGAAAGTCTAAGAACAATGTGCGAAACAATCATTTAATGAAGACCGTCATGATTGATGTGACCGAATCTTTTATGTCAAAGTTCGGCTTCTCCAATGTAATCATATTGAGTTCCACATTTGTGATGATATCTCTTTGTAATTTATATAAGTATTGACAATACTCTCAAAGTGCATAAGCTATGAACTCACAAATGAACATGTTGCGGATAAAATTGCCTTCACTAAGGAATTCAAGCTATGATTATAATTTGCAATGCTCCAAAGGAAAACATATTCTTGCATATAGTTGGCGAATATAAATCTTGCGGCATGCTTTGAACTTTATCGTTGAGAAGTTAAACATGAACATTTTCAACATCAAGAACGTTGTGGTTGTGTTCATATGTCATTGTTATGTTGCCCATGTTCCAATGCAATGTTGATGTTGTATTGTGGAGAACATGGATATGTTACTGGTAATATGATGAGTTGCATAAGAGTTCAAGTGCCAATAAGAAATGATGTGCATTTTTTTTCATGAATTCAATCGCAAAACTTTGGCTGATCACTGAGTAAATTGATTGTTCATGATCATTGATTTCAAGGAAGTATACTTCAAGGTTTTGTCAAGATTTACATACTTCTCATCATGTTCGGTATTAACTTCAAGGAACTTCACATCAACTGCATGAACTTGGCCGCCATCATTGCAACGACATCAACTTCTTTCATCCAGACAATGCTCCATATCATGAAGTTGACATACTAGCGCCTTGATCTTGCATTCACAATCAAGGGGACCTTGCTACATACAAACATCACAAACAATATTAAGTCAGGGTCGTAGTATCCGCCAGGTTTAAATCTCAACTAGTAGTAACTAGACCCGCTAGGTTTCAGTTGTTTAGAGCAATTTAGAGCTTCAAATGTGGAGCCAAATTGATGGTTACATACTGAAAACTTTCTCTACGTATGATGTTGCTTGAGTAATCCGTGAAGCTTGTTTGATTGTTGTATCCATTAAAAAAGAACACTCTATGCTTGCGATCTCTTTGAACTACAAGAGCTTTGCTAGTTCAATCTTTCATTGACTATGCACATTGTAATTTTTTCACTTGGCAGTATGGATTTCATCTTATCAAACATTGATAGGTACTATATTTTTCATCAACATGCAATGTACAATGTTATAATATTTTGGAAGGATTTTCAATGTGTAATAAACTACAATCTCAACCTCGTCAGGAATAACTACATTAACTTCTTCTAGAATTTCAGCAACATTCATGACATATGTAGGGTGAACATACATTGTGTATGTTTCAATTTTCCTCAAGGCAAAAAGCTTATCAACAAGCTGAGCCTTACGGGGACCACTATGAGATTCGTATTTGCGCTTTAGATATGACCAGCAAACATGAGGTTCAATGTAACTCTTTAAGATTTTCATCCTTGAATTTTTTGCATTGTTGATCAAAATGCCCATGATACTAGAACAAGTAGAACTCTCATATAGACTAGCATGAATGAAGTGTGGTAAAATGCAAGTCAAAGAGGCCAAAACTTGTGAATGCATGCTGAAGTTTGAAGAACCAGACACCAGAGTTGATTGTTCCTTTGATGACTGAAGAATACTTGGTATCATTTCCTCGCTTAGATCCAGTAGTATCATCAATTCTAGTGATTCAAGAAGAATTACTAATCGATGCAGTTGGCGGCATCATTCCATCTGCTATTGTGCTCACATTGCTAATCCTTGCTTAAGACATAAGTCGGAGACATGATGGGAGGTGAGTGAAAAAACAATTCAAAAAAATCATATCTGAAGTAAACAAAAATGAAAATCTCGCGGCTCTAATCCTTGACCGAGACAAAACAGGAAAGATTACAATCCTTGACCAAGACAAAACCGGAAAGATCACAATTCTAGGTCAAACACTATGATACTATGTTGAAAAAGCTAAGGTATGCACAGAACTCACTATGTGGAAGTATAAACGTTCGAAATGCTTACTCAAAGACAAGACATATATAGTGGAAAACCAGTAGGTTCTCTATAACTACTTCTATGCTATTACTCATACAAAGAGTCACAAACAACACAAAAAAAACTAGTCATGAGAATCAACTTCAAGTTACGGCTTCAGTTTGCGTTTTTGGCTTAAAACCTAATCTCATTTGTTGTAATGGAATGGATCATCCCTCGTTTGAAGGCTCCCAAATGGACATTGAGCGTAGACGAAATGGAGTTTTTAGAGCTTCCTATGAGGTCTAACTATAGCTGTGAACTAAAGTAGAGAGGATAGAGTCTTAACAGCTTTCAGGATATGGAAGCTGGCACCAGACTTGTGCAATAATGCAGAGTGAAAACAAGGGCAGCTACAAAATGGGATCCTCACATGTATTTGATAAAAGCTTTTACATGTATCCTACGAAATTGAAAACGAGGGCAGCTACGAAGTGAGATCTTCACTTGTATTTGATAAAAGTTTTTACATGAACCCTAAGAAATGAAAGCCAAGTTGCATGCAACATCAGATGCAATGAAGGAAATGATAAGTTAAGTGGCAATCAAGGTCATGTTAGCCAAAGCCTTCTTGAGGGGCATAGCGAGGACAGTGGAAGTAGAGGATTCTGAAGCTATAGAGGTCATAGAGACAAAGTTGCGGAAGGATAAGCGCAAGTTGCAGAACACAGATTTTACAGTCATTAAGCTCATGAATACTTTCAAACAAAAGGAAGAGTAACTTGTCAAAGTTGTTAACAACAGCAGATCTGAAGAGCGTGGTCTAGTCATGGACATGTTGACAGAAAGAAACCGCATTATTGGAAAGGTGAAAGAAAGTGATAAATATGTGTCACAGATGGCAAAACACATGGTTGAGATGTCATAAAAACTTAGCTGCTAAGAGCAAAAGGATCAATATCATGGGGAAACAAGTTAGAGTAGCCAAAGACACAAAGGCAGCAAAAGGAAGGAGGTTGTAAGAAATGAAAAAGAAAACCGAGCAATTCAGATAAACAAAGTAAACGATTGTAGAGATGATGAAACAAGAAGCAAGTCTTAAGCTGAGAGTGTACACAATGAAGTAGCGCATGTTTGAGACTTACCAAGGGGAGAAAAACCAAAGGCTTTAATACATTAAAATGTTTAACCAGCAACCACAAGTAATATGGACACAAGAAACAAAATGACAAGGATGAGACGCATAGGAGTAGAAATCTTATACCAAATTCCATTAATTTATATTACCACAACACGGACTTTGCTTTTTGAGCATGAAGCAGTGTCATATACACTAAAAATATATGTCTAGCCCACAAATACATTATAAGAAAGCTCTGTATACTTTGCTCCATTCAAGTCCAAGGCAAATAGAATGAGACGGCAAGTTGAATTTATTCGATATCAAAAATTGGTACATCAAAATCTTGTAGTCATGATTGACAGTCACAACAGTTCCAACTCACCTTCGCGACAAACTGACATCAAAAGACCTGCGGCTCTCAAAACTAGAATAGACTACAGTCGAACAATATGTTTTTCACCTGTCCGCGGCTCAATCAACAAAGCAACAACCATTTCATAAGCAAAAGTAGAGAGCTAAATTTTGAATTTCATCAAGGAAACGGCCTAAGAATACAAATAAGAACTTGACTACGCATTGGTTTAGGAACATACTGGGATTGGAGCGTAGATTACGATTGAAAACGTATTTCTGTGAATGAAACACAAACACATCAGTTTTTTTCAGATAAGGAGGAATGGAGAACATGGCAATAATAAATCTTGCAGTCTAATAATCTGCTCGTGATCGTTGTGTTTTGGTCGTCACATACGTAACTGAACTCAGAATTCAGCATTCGGCAAATGTCTCATCCGATGCCCATGTATTCGTCAGACCGTCTCGCCCTCCCTCGCTAGTCTCTGAATGCTCCTGAGAACTTCAGCAACTCCTGCAAGCTTATGCACTGGAAAATTCTTCTATCTCTGGCCTCCCTCGTCCTCCATTCCCCTCCTCCTTGTTCCTCCTGTTACACATCGGTCAATAATAAAATATAGGTGATGTGCGTCGTCGGTGAGATCTCATCGGGTAAAATAATACGCGATGGGCTCCGTAACCTATTTGTGTTATATTGGAGCCCCATCAAATAATTTCCCACTTCGCATTGACCTACTTTTCAAGATTGGGCTAGGATTCACAAGATTAAATGTCTACCTAATTTAAATTGCAGTTATCTAGTTCATTACTAAGAGAATAATTGTCTTCACAAACAACATATTAAAGCAAAACAAATTATATATATACATATATAAATCCAAAAAGCATGGACGTTCCAAAACGATAACCGCTGAATTTCACACACAAGATCATGGACACGAATGGTATCAACTTTCAGGGTTTCCACAATGCTTTATCTATTGATATGGCTTAATTTCTCTCAGTCATCTCATCGATTTCTAGGATGAGTAATCGAAACATATGACTTGAAGTGAAACAAGAAAAAAATTACAATGTGTGAACTTATGGGCACATACCTATTCAAATAAAAAAATTTCTTATTTTTCAAATTATAGGCTTTTCCAAAATGATTAATAGTCGTACATTGTCCTATTCTATTAACATAGATCTTTCTTTCTCAAAATATAAGACATTTTCAGCATTATCTACATACATTTTTAAGTTTTTGGTAACTTTCAGCCTCCAAAGTGTCCGTGATAAAGTAAGAGCAAAAGTGATTGTCACTGCAAGCCACAACCTCCAGCTCCTTCAAGCTACAATTACAGCGTTCTTCTATAACTACATACAAAAAATTTCTTAGATTTTACCGGCATGAGGCCCTTTGCAATGAAAAAATATGCATTTGTTAGATCAGGATCGACCACTTCTTCTGCTGCAAGTAAAATAGACACCTTCTCTGTTACCCTGAAACGTCCAAACTCCAATGGAAGGTTGCAGTAACCTCACTAATTCCATCTTTTAAAAGTGGGCAGGAATCATGCCAATCCAATTTCCGAACTCCCATGCTGTCCTCTCTTGTCCTGAAAGATTTAAAACTCAGGATCATTTCAGGAATATTGTTGTCTAGATTGTCAATTACTTTGTTGGTCATCAAGGCAATCCGGTCAGTTCTAGCCACGTTTATAACCTACAAGCGGAGAAAAGACTCAAGAAGGAGATGAGAGAAATAACGCGAAGAATTTGAGACAGAACTAGAGTGAACGGGCGAATGGGTCTAGAAGTAATACAGACTTCTGGCTACCTTTTCTGCCAATGTGCGCGGATTTTGTTCAGTGAAGGAAGCATGGAGGGTGAAAAAATAGTCCGAGAGGATGTCATGGATCAGATCAGAGTTGAACAGAACTGCAGAAGTAGGAGGCCAAAAGTTAGGATCAAATGGACCAAATCTGTAAAGACATGCTGCATCAGTGTGCCAACAAGCAGGTCATGCAATTGCAGGTGGAGCCAAGGTTGTGCAGGGTGATCTACTTGAACGGATTCAACATAATTTCAAACAGGAGACGAGGAGACTGGATGTGGTGTATCTGAGTTCAGAAGAAAGGAAGCGAGTATTTAAGCCATTTTTAAGATGGCTAAAAGCGCCCTGAAGAATATTGACATAGAGACTAATTATACTCAAGGCTTCGCAGTTTTGGTGGCTCTCATTATTTGATTGTTTTCTCCAAGACATTATATGGATGGTGGCGAGACAAGGCTTTAACCAAAGAGGGCATCCATAGTTCTATTTGATGACTCTGAAGGAGTGGAGAGCCACTCGACTTCAGAGAACTGTTCTGTATGAGCCCAACCTTGACAAAAAAATTTTACTCCCCATTATTCTTTAGGCATGAAAATGAGGAGGTTTCAATTCTGCTAGAATTCTTAGGCCGTGTCTCGGTTCTGGTGATTAGCTGCATAACGCTGTCATCTGTAGCAGTCAAGGTCTCATACCTGGCTGAAGAGCAGAGAATATAGGAGGAGGTAATTCAAATGGTGCAAATTGAAGCCTAATCCCGAGATGGAATGATTAGTTTGGGGAATTGCGTCTCTGCAAATCAGATCCTTGAGAATGGAGGTGATCTTGGAGTCAATGATGATATCAATGGCATCATGCAGAGACCTAGACATGGTCCAAAGACCAACTTTACTGCGGATATCAGTCGATTGCAAACACGCTGACGGCTTCGCATGCAAATGCAGGCTTCGGCAAGGCTTGAAGGAGACAGTCCACAAGAACGGTCCCTGAAGTTGAAGGAGCTGTCTGTACCAGCCTGAATATCACATTGCCGAGAAATATCAGCAGACACTATATGCTGTAAACTATCCGGCAGACAAAGTTTTGAAAGTGACTAAAGCTGATGTTAACCTCATCTTCAATCGGGTTATCCGACTAATTAACGTCACCGGACCTAAATTGGACAAACGTAGGCAAGCACTGCAGGCTAAACTGGTGAGAGTGAATACAAATGATTCCCATTCAAATCTGTTTGCAGCAACTTCATATGCTTAACATTTACAGCAATTTTACATCCTCGGTGTCAATGCTGGAGAACACGATATGTTTATAAATTGATGGGAAGCACATGGCGACTGCTGTACATGTGCTGGTAATGAGGTTTCATACGTGATAGAGTGCAGCTAGGTGGAGAAGAAGTCAGTGGAGAAAAGTTTTAAAACGGGAAAAAAACTTTATGATGGCAATTTTGTAGAACATTGATATTAAGAAAAACCAAGCACCGTTGAAGAAGACAGGCGAAATTGAGATCGGGAATTTTTCGAGGGAGAGAAGCTAACATTGTAGGTAAATTGTAAATTATATTTTGCATTGTGATTTTTGAATACCATTTTTTGTGTGGATTGTATGTTTGTGACCTTGTACGAAATTTTGTTTGATGCTATGTTTAACTGATACCCTGCATACACTTGTTTAGTTACAAGTGAAGAGCTGCGATCGAGTTTAAATGTTTTACTTCAAAGGTGGTTTATGGATATGAATAGAGTTCGTATTACTTTGATGATGATATAGGTTTCCTCTGCCAACATTTTGACACTATTCTCCCTCATTCTCTCAATCTTTTGACATTTTCTAACTTTCATAAAGTAAAATATTTTCAGTTTAATTAAATCACAATTAATCCACCAGCTAAACATCTTTATCATAGAAAGGCCAATTTATGCTCATATAGATCATGGATTAACAGACTTTAGTTTGCTTCCCGCACCTGGAACTGGAAAGGAATAGTCTTTAAATCGAGTAACCAGCTAAGACTCAATTAAACAACGCTACCACACTTTGGCAAACTTTCTTCTCATCTTAAAGTGTGAGAGAGATAATTTTGGATTACAGATTTTGCTGCATATCTTTAAGTGCATTCCTTTCTTCTCATCTTAAAGTGTGAGAGAGATAATTTTGGATTATAAATTTTGCGGCATATATTTAAGTGCATTCCTTTCTTCTCATCTTAAAGTGTGAGAGTGATAATTTTGGATTATAAATTTTGCGGCATATCTTTAAGTGCATTCCTTTCTTCTCATCTTAAAGTGTGAGAGAGATAATTTTGGATTATAAATTTTGCGGCATATCTATAAGTGCATTCCGAGTGGCTGGATGTTCATTTAGTTGTTCTTTTTCCTTTTCTTTCTTGGAGGTATTATATATATATTTACAGCTTTGATCACTTCTTGTAAGGTTGTTGTCCTCGCTTTATGGGCTACAATTGCAATTGCCTACAATCTGGTTGGGTATGTTTGGAAGACTAATTTGTTTTTTTAATATTCTTGGCAGTTTCTAAGAGTAGACCTGACATGTTAGTCCTCTTGATCTTAGCTGCCAGCTCATTGATAGATAAGTTGTTGTTGTTGTTTATTGGCATGTTGCTGTACAGTACTTGCTCACTAATCATTTGCTGAGTCAACTAGCCGTCACATATTTTTTCATGTCTACTAGTATGTTGTCACTTGAGATCTTGAGACTTAAGCCTTTTATGTAGGCTTCTAAATTAGCAGCTCGAAGACGTTGTCTTGAAGTTCGCACAACGTAGTTCTGATTGACTTCGTCTCAAGAATATCGAATATCTCAGAACGTCAGCAAGTTCACTTTTTTATGGGAGTAATTTGTAGTCGCCACTAATGTAAGTTCTAAGTAGAGGTTAAGATCCTTTTCTTCACGATTGAGACAATAGGTTCTTCATATTTCAATATAATATTCTTCAACTGGTCAGTATCTATAAATAGCACCAAAAAATAGTATTAATATTAGTTGCAATCGACTATGATTAAAGTAATCATAATTCGGAAAAAATTATCAAATTGTTTTATATATACAATGATAGTAAACAATCCGTTGAGTAAATTCAAAATTGTGATTTTTTCAATTTGATTCCTTGAGAAATTATTATCACTATTTATGACTTTACGATGGATACACACACAAAATGCAAGCCTCCAAATGCATAGATCTGCTAAAGAATTATTCTTTTAGTTATATGGAGCTATGTTTACGAGGAATGTCGTGTTAGTAGGAAAATGTGCAAGGATTAATCTTAAAACTTGTGTTCTTTGGTTTAGACAGTTATTTCAGTTATTTTATAACAGCAGAACCTAATTTATAACAATCTAAAAAATATATTAATTTTTTTAAAACATCATTGCCTATTAACAAGCGTAGAACAACAATCATGTGAGGTAGAACAACAATCATGCCAGAAAGAACGTCATATATAACATTTTGGTTTTTTGTTTATTATTTGATTTAAAAATTTGAACATGAGACACATTTTTTTGATCAAAATAAACAAGGAATTTTTAAATCTTATATAATTCTTCAACTATATCCATGTAAGAAGAGTTGAAAAACTATTTTAGAACTTAATCTTTTGCTCAATAAAATTATGATGCAAATTGTGATGAATTTTTTGTATATGGTTTTAAGTTGAATATAAAATACGTTAAGTTATTTTAATGATTTGAAAAAAAATTGGATATAATTTCACATGTTGATAAAGCTTTGATCATTATAAAAGAATCAGTTATCAAGTTGAGTGGATCTTTCATACTAAAAAAATTTGAATTTATTTATTTCAGTGTCATGAAATGTATATGGAGCAAGTCTTGATACTAATGTTTTAAAGTATGAAAAGTGCTGAAGTAGATATCTAAAAAATTTGTAAAGGTTCATTGCCAAGACTAACAAGTACAAAATGAGTGGATTCTTTATGAAATTTATGTGTTCAATCATTCATTTTCATGTTACATATATTAAATTTTTGTATGTCTTGTTTGATGTTTTATATATGAATTGATATGGAAAGTATCACTGTATATATAATATTTTCATACAATATTTACTTCTAATAAAGTGAAAACTCTACCTTCACACAATAAAAACACATCAAGTGTCCAAATTTAGTACAGTACTAAATTAAATATATATTTTGCCTAATAAATGTCACCTAGTGAGCTCGAATGATATAATTTTGATTTGATCTCAGTTTCTTCGTAGATGTCAATATTACATACGTTGGTTTTAATAAGCTTGCAACAGTGCACGTTAATATTGAGAATCTGGCTGTAGGATAATTATCCTGTACGGTGTTGCCGTACACTGGGTTTGACAGCATGGAAGATAAACAACTTCTAATGTATATTAAAAAAAAATTATGCCAAAATGAACAACAAAGGGGCCTCTATGTGTATGGGAAGTTTGTAATTCAATTGTATTAATCCAAGGAAAGAAGTAGACCGTAGCGATATTGTAAGACAATTAAGGTAAGATTGAAGGGCCGACGGAGATGAGATCGGTCACATCGAGAGACTTTGCACGGATCCAAAAGTCCTTGATCAGGTCGTGTGGTCTAGGCTCGTGATGGAGGAGAAGGACCCAAGCCCAATTTGTTCATGACGAAATGACGGATAAAAAGTAATAGGTTTATCTTTGTAGGATGCAGGACCGTCACCATTACGCAAAAAGGCTTAGTCAAATTGTCATGCTAGACTGCAAAATCTCCACCGTATGGACAAAGTCTCACTTTGCTTCAGAGTTTTAACGTTTACTTTACATTCTTCATAGAAGGGTAAACCCTCCAACTTGATAAAGATACCTATGAGATCTTCAGAAAGAACTAAATTGATGTTTTAAGAAGTACAAATTGCGTTGTCAGATTAACAGCTTTGCTAACCTTCATATCTAGACTCTAAGTTTTGTAAAAATTCTAGTTCATGGGTCTCACAAGTTAAAACATGGTAGACCCATGAACGAACGGGACAGACACAAACTAGATGAAGTACATGGAGAGCAAGCATAAATATGAGATGCCTACGTGAATGAGAATCAGCTTAATGTATCTGTTCTTCTTGTATAATGCACATGTTAACTCTATCGGAACAAAAAATATATAACTCACGTCATTTGCCGTTCGAGTTAGAATTCTATACATGCATGGGCATAGATAAAGAAATCATCAGTTTGAGGACTTCCACAATTAAATGGTCAGTGCTTGAGTGGAAGAAAAGATATTGCCGCATCCTAACTTTGGGATGTGATTTAAGTCCCCCAACACAGCGTTGCTAGAGGAGTTAAAATGACTACACAAACAAACTCAATATAGAAAAATCACACAACCAATATGGCAGGAGTTGAAAAGTTTGAATTTCGTAAAAAGTTCACAACCTGATTGAATATAAACTTGGTACAAGACATCTACCTTTAACCACATTTTACCTTATTGATTTTACATAATGAAAAATAATACCTTTACCATGTCAATACTCCAATTCATATTACAAAAGTAAGTTTCTTTTTCATTTTTCTTTTTCATAAAAGTGCATATTCGTAGATCTTCACTCAATCATTACCTTTTGACACTCCAAATAAATTTTGTTAGACTACTTGATTATATCTTGCCTTTGTCAATCAATCCCCTTTTACTTAACATAAATACATATATCTATTAAGAGTTGGGAAATCCTAACTTTCAACCTCCATTGATTGTAGGATTGTTATGTTTGTTATGACACACGAGGATCTATAAATAAGATGGTATCATAGAGTTGGTATGCTTTGTAATTGGACAGGGTTAGGACATATCTACATTTAGTTAGAGAATACCATGTTAATGTTGAAAACACGGGGGTTTTGATCATAAAAGTGATCAGAGATTTGCTTGATGGTACCCCTACAGAAAGGAATTTGCTTGATGGGATCCTTTAGGTTTCGTTTTAACCGATGGGACTCCATGAACGATGCACCGTCACCCATGTTTTAATAACAAATTGAGTTTTAGAAAGTGAACGAGTCAACCACGCCCTCGGAGAGAATGGATTTCGCCCTCCATCACACTCCCTTGTTATTATTTTGTCATTCTGTATCCGCGAGACTTGAGCTCGGACCATTTCCCGGTACGAGCTCCTCGTCGCATACGCAGGGTTACGGAAGGAGGGTGCCGGCGGAGGCAGCAGAGAGTTCGGCGAATTGGTGCGATCGGGAGAATTGAAGCACAACAAATTGCTCTTCAAGCAAAATCGATCTTTGTCCCCCTGATAGTACACCAGAAATTATAATCCGGTATTGATTTCTGATTGTAATCCCCGCACTGTAACTATCAATCATAGTTACAAGAACCATGGCCGACGCACACGGTCCTTGGGTCCCATCGGGTAAATCGAAACCTGAAGGTACCCATCAAGGGAATTAATTTCTGTAGGGATCCCATCAAGCAAATCTCTCTAAAAGTGATACTCATGCTTGATTTATCTTCCTTGATGGAAGATAAATCAAGCATCATCCGCCAAAATTGCCAAGCATAAGGATATTTAAGGAAGTTGCTTCTTTGTTACTCTAGCGTTGAAGTTCAATGGAGTTATCCACGCCGGTTTTTACAAATGCAGTGAGTGGCTAAATGACAAGCTGTAATACAAGGAAACATGAAATATCACTTTTCTGGGCTTATTTATAGTCTATTTTAGTCAACTTGTTGCCATTATTTAATAGAAACCATCTTCCAGTGCTCCAGGTAGAGCTTGCTGTTTCTTGGGTTGCTCTATAGTTCGTAAACCCCTTGACTTATATAATAGCAAGACATGTTTTCCAATGTTATGCTATCTGGACCTAGCCCCATGTTACATGTTTGGTTTCATCTGGCCTAATAGCTTCTTCCCATCGTTTCTGCTAAGTTATTATATGGCCTATAATTTTCTATGGTCTATTGGAATCTTCAGTCATTACGAAATCTCCTTACACAATCCAAAAATTGGCCTACCAAGAGGGATAATTTCAAAGTGGATATGTTTATGATTATTATTATATGTTATTTCTTGGGTTACCGATGGTTATTTCCGATATCGACCTCTGGTATTTAATCTCTTTCTGGGTCTGTAATCGAGAGACGAGACTAGAGAGTAGAGCCTAGAGCCGAGGCTGGAATGCAGTAGATGCCAGGCCTATACAGCAGTAATTTATTTTTTTAAACCCCCACAGTTCTGTACATTAAATTATTGCATTCAGTTGGCTTCCACAGTAGGGGAAAAAAAAAGCCAAAAATGGGAAGAAGCAACTGCAGTGAGCTGATTCGCTGAAAGGCAGCCCATGCAAAAGACGTGTTTTGCCGAGGACGCCGTTGCCAAGACGAAGACGACGGACGGAGCTCGAGCTCTGAGTAACCGAGGGCCGTTGCCCAATACGCGCGTCGCGACTAGTCAGCCGGTCCGTCCGTCACGTCGTGGGAAGGAGAATCAGGAATGAGGAATCCGAGCGAGCGAGCGAGCGAGCGTGCGTGCCGGCGGGCGGTGCTGTTCCCTTCAGCAGGACCTGGACTCTGGACTATGGAGCTGGAGCTGGAGCTGGCCGGAGTTCGTGAGCCCGAGTCAGGGAGCAGAGGAGACCGGATTTGACCACCCGAGCTCCCATACCAGAGCACACCAAACGAGCCCAGATCTGCGGCTCATGTGCTGCCGATCCAGGCGTGATGGCGTTCGCACCCTGTTTGGCATCTGCAGCAGGACATAAGTTTCTGGCTTTGGACTCGAGAACTTCATTCAGTGCTTTGCTCCCAGTGCAGCAGGCAGGCAGGCAGGCAAGCGTCTGAAGGTTGGTCCGTCCACTCGTCCAAGGACTGTTGATCGATCGACGGGTGCTGCTGCTGCTGCTGCTGTTTGTGAGGGCGATTTCTCAGGTCAGGTGGCAGACAAGGCTCCATGTTTGTGGCTATCTCAGTCTTTCCTTCTGTCTCCGATCGGTCCATGTTCAATTGCAGCTCGTGAGCGGCTGCTGCCGCTGTTGTTGCTTTTATAATCATTCTCTGCAGCGATGGAACTTGGAAACTTGAGTTGAGCGGTGATCGAGTCCATGAGGATGTTGGGTCACATGGTGTGAAAATTCTCAGTGTATCATCTGCCAGCTTATATTTTATTTAACAGTCTTGTCTTCTGGTCAGACTACAACAGAGAACCCATCTCTGAAATGATGTGGAATCTTTGGAGTATTTAATCGTAGACGATGTGATTCGGGTGGTCGTTTGACGGCATACTAGACAGGAGAGTAGTGCATTGAGCTGAATTGAACTGGAAATTTGTGCGTGGTCTATGTTTTCACGTTCGTGTAAAGTTTGCTCATGGTGGAGGTCAATTTGTGAGACCCGATCTGGTTTCTTGAGGCCGGTGAGGCCTCATCAATCAGGAGTATGGAGTTTTTGTTACGAGCTATGCAGCAGGAATAACTGTGATTATTGCACTTGAGCTCATTGGGTTTTGCCTGTATTTGGAATGCAGTGACTGTAAGCAGACAGGTGAATCATCCATAATCGTCAACATGGCGAATGGGAGCTCAGGTGCCAGTGTGCCCCCGAAGGGCCCGCACGCCATGCATCCCCTGAACTACCCACGTATCGGCAACACCTCTCTGAACAAGCGCATCATGACTTCCATGACTAGAAGATCCGTCGCTGCCCATCCATGGCACGATCTGGAAATCGGTAAGGACATCAAAGTTCGATCGTATCGAAGGTTTAGGGTACTAGTTATTGTGTCATGACGTCTGCAGCGTCCCCAGGACGCGTGTATTGCTCGATTCGGTTCAGTTTCATTGTTGTGCACGGCATTCAGATCTTGGATACGTGAGAGGACGGTTAATCTAACGAATTCAATATTGTCCAATCTATGGTTTTTCAGGTCCCGAAGCTCCTGCCATTTTCAATTGCGTGAGTACCTCCTCTCGTCCGGAATTACATGTCGAACTGAAGCGAGGTAGTTTGGAGCCTGTAATGAAACATTTGAGGCAACTTCTGACTGATTCGTGATGCCTGCAGGTTGTCGAAATCGCTAAGGGAAGTAAAGTGAAGTACGAGCTTGACAAGAAGAGTGGCCTGATCAAGGTAAGAATAACCCCTTTAATAGATTTCCGGGAGTGCAGCTCCTGTTTTCAGCTCTCACAGTTTACCAGGTTGGATTGATCGAAGCTGAATGACCCGGCTCCTGTAACGCTTTTCCGCAGGTTGATCGCATCTTGTATTCCTCAGTTGTCTATCCTCACAACTATGGATTCATTCCTCGTACTCTCTGTGAAGACAACGATCCTATGGATGTTCTGGTACTTATGCAGGTAATCTTCTGATTTCACTCACTCGAATGTCTTTCAGCTGCACAGAGACATGCTGATCTTTCTCCGGATTCCGTACTCTATAATACTAATGCAACATGCTGTGCCTAAATACCACAAGTTCTGGTTTTAGAAGGCAGGAAGGTACTTGGGTCCAACAACCAGTGGCTCGTTGAATTGTTACTTGCTCACTCCTGTGACGGTAACGGACGGATGGAAGAAGGGATTTCTTCATCTCATCTCTTGACTCTGCATGCATAAATCTCACGTAAGGGAGTCAAGTCACAGGATTGACAGAGTTTCGGCCAATGTGTTGTCTGAAGTGAAGCGGTGTGGTGTTTGCTTCCCTGTGCAGGAACCCGTTATTCCAGGTTGCTTTCTGAGAGCCAGGGCTATCGGACTCATGCCGATGATTGACCAGGTGAGCTTTTCAAACGTGCCAGTCGAGGCTACCCGTCTTTGTTCTCATTGATAATGAGAAGCACACATTTGTCTCCTCTTTTGTTGAAGACGAAAGTTGGTCAAGTGCTGGAGCATTTTCAACTTTGAGTAAAAAGAGTGTGCTTTAAATTTTCGGCACGTCTGTTCAGACTGGACTGGAACAGTATTGAAACTCATTCCTGCTTATTCGAGTGTTGTAGGGTGAGATGGACGACAAGATCATTGCTGTCTGCGCCGATGATCCCGAATTCCGTCACTACAAGGACATCAATGAGCTGCCACCTCACAGGCTCGCTGAGATTCGTCGATTCTTTGAAGACTGTATCCTCATCCAATTGATTAGGGATTTTTTGACCTCGTCTCACCTCCCCGGATATGGAGTTTGCCTTCTCTTGTACTTTTGACGGTTTACCAAACGATATTGGAAATGTCAGCAAGATCACTTTGTCCTCTGGTTACTTCCTGAACTTTTTGACTTGCAGACAAGAAGAATGAGAACAAGGAAGTAGCAGTTAACGACTTTTTGGGCTCAGAGAGCGCCATTGAAGCTATTGGCCATTCGATGTATGTTCCAATGTCGAAATGTTACGAAGTTTTATGAAGTTAGAATATTTTCTGGGGATGAATTTATTATGGTTTAGAGATTGTCGAAAATTCCCAGCCAGTGTGCGTGCTTGAACATGTTCAGTAGCTGTTGAGCCTCAGTTGTATGATATATTGGAAAGATTGAAGCCTCGTGCTTGAGGTCAGATCAGGGCAGGACAGTACAGGACCGCTAACAACTTTCTTGTTCCATTTTCTCAGGAACTTGTATGCGCAGTACATCGTCGAGAGTTTGAGACAGTAAAGCGATGAACGTAAATCCTTCTACCCACAAGAATACATTCGTTGAGGATTTTTTTCATTCGTCAGCAGAGTTGCTGACGGGCAGGTCAAGTGATCACTTGGACTTAAGGCATTCCGAGAAGTCCTTACAACATTGAAGATCTTGCAATTTGCCTGCTGTGCAAATTCGCATGAAGGCTCTCAAAGTTGGCTCGAGCGTGAACAAGTTTTCCTACGATTAGAGATGTTTGCCTGCGAGCTTAGAACCCAATATACCGACATGTAATTCTTTGACTTCTTTTCCAGGACTGCTGAAGAGCCTTCTCCCCAAGTTATTGGTTTTTTGAAGTTAGAAGCAACACCTTATTGCCTCTAGTGTATCATTGTAAAAGGCTTACTTCCAGTCCCAAAATCACGACGATCAGAAATGATTTCGTGCTAAGTGGATGTTCCGATAACTGAATTATCTTAGCTCTCAAGCCGAAGACGACTGTGAGTAAGATTTGTTTGGGATTTGTAGAAAAACTCAAAGGTCATTCATCTTGCAAATCAATGTTGAAGCATTTTTTCCTATCCTTGAAGGACTTCGCCTTTACTCGGCCCCTGTATTTACGCATCTTCGGATGTTGATTGTGAATCATACGAATCTCAGTGTCGGACTTGCAATGCATGTGCTGAGTTGAGCATTTCTCTTACTGTCCACTATCTCTGAGCAAGCAGCTCAAGCTGAAGAAGGTACTCTGACAGCTCTCGGTTTTCAAGTTTGCGTGAACCTGCCGAGGTCAGTATCAGCTACAACAGCAGAAAATGTACTGCGTGACTTGGATGGTGGGTTTGTCAGTGTTCGGAAGTGCTGACTACCCGTACCACATCTGGCTCTCTGTCACTCTGTCATTCTGTCCGATCAGGAGTATACAGCGAGGAGATGACCTTTGCTGGCTTTTCTTAATAATGTTTCTATTATACGATATGAGAGTTGTCTTCAAAAAAACATGGCTTGGAACACAAAACCAATCTGCATTCAAATCCCAAGTACGCAGCTCTTTCGCGATAATACCTTCATGAGATAGTGATTCAAACCCGTGCATGATAAGCAACTCACTTCGGGTCTCGTTTGACATGCACTTGTAAATCCATTCCATGCCATACGAAGAAGGTCGAAGACGTATGGATTAGTCTTATGTAGACCAAGAGGGGATTCAGTAGGAGGAAGAAATGTCAGCTTGGTCAAGTTGATAGTAGGACTAGAAATTCATTATTGAGTCTCAGAACAAAATGTGACGAGCCGGTGAAAAGCTGACAATCCATTTTTTCCGCAGAGGGGACACTGTCCGGGATGTCAAAGCCCAAAATATTTAGTACCAGAGTCTGAATAGATCAAACATCAAACTTAGCAGCGTTCCGACGCTTGAGTCTTGGGTGACTTGTTCTAGTACAATCTCAATACATTCTTCACATCCGAGTCGGTGGTTTCTTGCTTCCAAATCTTCAACTAGCTTTTATCGTCTGAGAATTTAAACAAGAAGTACAAGATGAATTGCTTGGTGCACACGTACACAAGATGTTTAACCATTCACATTACGTTAAATACTGTAAGAGAATGAAGTGTAGTGCAACAAAATCCAGACCCACGACGATAATGTATTCCTTTCCTTTACGTACAGATAATCACTCCATCACTCCAGCGATCATCATAGTCTCGAGAGACTTGCTTGTTCCAAGAGGAGAGGTAGGAGACTTCACGTCTGCAGTAGGTATATTCTTTCAGCGGAAAATTGCTGCTGGCAAAGGGCGAACCAGTCAGATGCTTCCCACAAGTATTCCTACGGGACAAGTCTGTCTCCACCGATATTTCCAGAAGGAAAACCTGAACTATACAATACAGCATCTCACTACAACCCATATCTCATCTAACCGCAAACTAAGATTCTTCTTATCTGCATGTAACTATGTTTGCTTGCACATAGGAGAATACGGTCAGTTAAAACCGACAAGTATCGGGAATATAATACCTTCGGAAGACGGCGAATGGCTCTACTCGCAAAGGAGACAGACTCAAGTATCTAGTGCGGTGAAGGATACGTTATTGTTGTACACTTGCATGGACAGACAATCCAGCAGTCCCTTGGAACGCTTCCGCGAGTCAAACTTGGCCTACGGCTAAGACCAGGAAGTCAGTTCTAGTCCTGCAGGGTGAAAGACAGATCTCAGCAGGGGAATCCAGCTCTTTATTAATACCACTGTCTCCGGTGAAGAATAGAACCATCGTCACCTCCAGTAGGACTTCTGTCAACAGACTTGGCTCACTCAGCCGAAGTTGATGACTTGTGTCCACTATGTGCACGTGGTTCTGGCAGCTGCCGAACACTGTAGAAGTTTGTAGTACAATATTACATCAACCATCACACGAAGAAAAGAAAAGAACAAGAGAAAGAAAAAGTATCATACGGATCTCACTTTAGATATTCCTTCGGTTCCAATTGCTTTAGCTTCGAGTACGACAATCATCGGGACGTAGTACGAGAGAAGAGGATTGGATTCGACCAACACTCAGGTCAGGTCGGGTCAGTGAAGAAGGTTAATTTATCTTTCACTGCAAGTGTACCGCAATAACGTGCTCCTTTAGGACACTAGATAATTGAGTTGAAGTCGTGAAGGCGTTCCAAGTTAAATTTTTTGTTGATCTGCTGATTGGTTCAGTCCTCTCATCGTCGTGCACGAGATGTTCGACGAAGGACCATATATCGAGATTTGCTGGGGAGCCTTGCGCAGTGGAGATATTGACCGCCTTTCAGTCGAGCCTGCCCACAGTCTCCGAAATCTCTTTCGCGTCCAGCATGCGCGTGGTAGGTGTTTATCATAACCACTTGGCTGTCAGTTGACAAGCTCCTCAACAATTTTTTCATGCGGATGTTCAATGTTGCCGATGAACTGTGTCTACTCATCGAGGCCAACCTCCATTCTTCCGTCAAGCTTGAGGTGATCGAGAGGACACTTCCTCCCCTCTGGAGGACTTTGTCAGTCAAACGCAAAGCGAAGGCACACATGCTCAAGTTCGGATCGGGTTGTGATGTTCGTCGACACATCTGATAAATCGTGACTGAAGGGAACGGCAAAATATCGATCTTCACCACCGACGCTGACATACATACAACTGGAAGCGTGAGACGGATGTTGCACAATGAGCATAAGACCCAGTCATACTGACAGTCACAAGCACCGCCCTACGGAAACAAAACCTGGAGAGACTATAATCTGCACTTCGTAAATCAATTCGAGATCAGATGATTCCACTGTAATAGCAGCGTTAAAACGTCGGTCAAAGCCGTCGGGCGCACACTGAACTGCACCCAATTGCTAATTTCATGGCGTGCATAACTCATCAGAGAACAATCGCAGGAATAGAGCCTCCATGCCCACATGAAGTTTCATGTCTTGAAGAACCATCCAAGATTTCAGGATGATCTTCAACTGCCTCCTCAGACTCGAGATGACTCGATCAACCATGTAAAGGCGATAAACTCCTCATATACACGTGACAGGAAGTTTGTATTCGAACTCGTAGCTTTTCCGTCAAGCCAAAGGACAGTGAGTTGGAAGCAGAGCATGCAAAAGCAACCCAACATGCCGAAACAGAGATACTTAGACTCTTCAAAACTCTATTTAGGCAACGGTGCTTGCGCCATCACAACTTCAACCAAATATTACACGAGAGCCTCAGTAAACCTGGCAGCCAGCCCACCTTGGATTCCAAGTGGGGTAGCGCATTGATATCTGAGGATGTAGATGGAAGTATCAGGGTTGAAGTTCTGAAGTGATGAAGGTCCAAACTGATTGCCTGGCTCTGGCCTGGAGTTGACACATAATGATTCTGGGAGAAGGATGTCTAGAGTTTTGATAGGCCCAGCCATGACCACCTTAGCCAAGCATTTCAAAATCCGAGAAAGGAGACCCTGGGTCCTTCCATTCACCCCACTCATCGTCAGTAGAGTTGTTCTTCTCCTCGGATGTTGGGACTGTCAATTTGGATGGAGCAATCGGAAGTGGGTCCGTATGGAAGTAATTATCCTCTACACCTTCTGCGGCAGTTGGCCTCCGAAGAGGATCATACGCAAGGACTCTTTCCAGAAAATTTAAGGAGGTCTTCGAAATGTTTGGCAAGTAGTTTCTGAGAGTCGTCGGAGAGCGATCATCCACAAATTTAATCTTGCTGAAGTCGGGTAGCAAGGTTACACCTTCCCACTCTTTCTCAGTTGGAGAACCCAATATTCTCACCAGCCGACTGAGTTGATCAATGTCATTCAATCCAGGAAAGAGCGGTTTGCCTGAGAGGAGTTCCCCAAAAACACATCCAAATGCCCAGATATCGATCTCCATTCCATACTTGGTGGCTCCATAAAGCAGCTCAGGTGCTCTGTACCAGCGTGTACCGACCATGGTTGTAAAAGCCTCACCGTCTTCTGATATGTTCTCACCTCGATCACTTGTGTCCTGCGATGATCCACCTCTCCTCCCGTAAGCCCCGCCTTCAGTGCCTTCAGTGCCATCTTCCCACTCCTCTTCAAATTCTACATCGTCCCGTCTCGTTTCACCCGACGACCGCATGCCGCCGAATGCGTCTGCCTTGCCAGTCTCCATGTAAGAATCCTGGACATGTGGAGCTCTAAACCACCTCGTGCCTTCGACATCCGACAACGACCTCGAGTGCTCATCCACTTGGTCCCATGATGTTCCAACGATTTTCCCAACACTCCCAAACTCGCCTTCCGGTCCCGTTCCCGGTCTCTGACCACCTTTGCCACCGATATTGATAGCTCCTGATCTGCCGGCCTTCCTATGAGAAGAGCTAGCATTCCCAGCTCCCACCGATCGTGCACAGAAGCCGTCAGCCTCCAAATCGTCTCCCGATTTTTCCACCACGGGCGCGACTTCATCGTGAACAGCAGAGAGGCCCTCCGAAAACATCGCACGGTTGAATCCATCATTGTGTGCAGAGTTGGGAGCAGAAGCCATCGCTCTTAGAGATCCGGTGGACGACGACATGTTGCTGCGCACTGCCTTGTTCGCTCTGGCGTCCTTGAAGGTGCCCCGGGGGTCCAATTCATCGACTCCTCTGCGGAGCTCTTGAGCCGCCGGGTGCCTGAACACGCTCGTCGTCAGTGAAGGAGCTTGCTCGGAATGCGTCATGAGCGCGCATGTGGGATCCCAATTTTTCGAGGGCTCCTTCCACACGTCCTCCTGATCGTCTGCCATGGCAGCCCCCTCAGGTTCAGAAGCGGAAACCTCCTTCGGTTCCATTTTTCCCTCGGAGCGCCCCGTTCGCTTCCTGAGAAATCGATGGAACTTTCGCAGCAAATCGCCTTCACGTTCTGCCTTGCCATGGGCGAGGTTATCAGCATCGTACGTCTGCTGAGTGTTCTCTTGAGTAACGATCCAGTCCTGAAATCCCTGTTTCTCTTTCGAGCGACTGTCACTGTCACTCTCCTCGTCATCATCCTCGTGGGATCTGGCGTTTGCGTCCTGGCCAGGACGGTGCTCTGTCCCTGCATTCCAGACGACGTTTGGCTGGAGAGCAGCTGGGTCGGCAGTTTTGATCGAAGGAAGTGCGGAATCTGGCTCTGAGGAAAACCATCCGCAGCATCCAGGATCCTGGCCCTGCAATCCAGGACTCTGAAACCCTGACACGCTCCGTCCGACCGATTGGCTCGAATTTCTCTCCATTTTCTCCACTCCATCATGCGCCCTGCCTTCGACCGCAGAACCACTCGACTCGCGATCCGGGAGGTCAGAGTCTCTGTCTCGTGGGCTCGTGCTTGCAACCTGAGGATTATCAGATTCAGAAAAATCTTGTAGCCCAGCATTCCCCGTCTCGAAGCGATTTGGACTTGAACCGAACTGTCGGCCAGGTGCTTCTGTTCTGAAGGGCACATGGGGAACGCCGGTTCCAGTTGATGTGACGCCGTCTACTTCAATTTGGGGGTTGAACTCTCGTCCACTCTCACAAGGCTCTGAATTGTTGAGGCCACTTGCTGCCAATTCGTCATCAGCAACTTCTGATCCATAACCAAATCCATCAATCTCCCCCTCAGCATCCTTTATCAAAACACGGGCCGTTCCAAAATCTGCAATCTTCAAGGTTCCATCTTCGGAGATCAGTAGATTGGCGGGCGTGATATCCCTGTGGAGAACCGAGGCTGAATGACAAGCAGATAGCCCGCGCAGAATCTGGATACACCAGCCTTTGACTTCTGCCTCCGTGAGGTTACCAGCTCGTATGACCTGGGCAAGATTGGAAGGCAGGTACTCCAGGACGAGCACCATGTTGCTGCCCTGCACGAAGTACTCGTAAAGTTTGACGACATTGGGGTGGTCCAGAAGAAGGAGGGCTTTCACTTCCCTATACGAACTGTCTGAGTCGTGAACCTCCTTCAGGGCGACAATCAAATCATCTTCCCGTCTTCTCGCCCTGTAAACATCTGCAAATGCTCCCTCTCCGATCTTTTCCAAAATCTGGTACCGTGACACAATCTCCTTGTTTCCATGTAAGCTCCAAGTATCCGTGAATGGCCAGGTTTCGGTCTCCATTTTCACTTTTTTAATCGGAACACGACCTTGCACTCAGATTTTACACAGGGCATGACTGGGATGAAGATTGCGCCCACTGCTGGCGGATTCTGGAACACATGAAGCAACAACACCTCTTTATTGTCGAGAACAGACATCATCATCTTCATACAGGGACGAAACGCACAACAAGAACCCGACCCTCTTCTCACCGGAAGCGTTGATGGCGACTCACCTGCCTTCACATGGTCATCGAACCACACAGCACGCGCGTGAGAACGAGGGTGTCGACGGGGACACCCATCCGACTGCGACATTTTGTCTAGCTCCAGGGCACACGCTTCTGCACCACAGGACGTAACTTTGTCATGCCTCTGTGTATTGCACGATTCTACGGCTGACCACATCGTTCACAATCAAGGCGTGACCCAAAGACTGGATACATCTGCTTCCGCTAGAAATAGCCCCCGTCGTCATCGAAGTCTTCGGGTGCAGAAGGGAAAGGAGAAATTATTCGAGAATTCTATAAGAGGGAAGGGTTCTGTTCGTGTTGCAGACAACGACAGGAGCGAAAAGCTCGACGAGCACCACAACGATCGGCCACAGCGGCACTGACACGACTCTCAGAATCCATGCTCGGCACAACCCTACATACTGGTGACGTCAATTCGACGGCACAGCCGTAAGTCAAATCGAGCACGACACGATTGATATGTACGAATGCGACAGATACAACTGCCAGTGCTGAGCATCTCAACATTGATCGCTGCTTCCTGCGGCCAGCAGATCCCACTCGGATGGATCCATCAAATCAATAGAAATCGATGACAAGACCTCACCTCCTGAAAGATCACCCGGCCTAATCCAACCCCACTTTCACAAAATGTCCAGAATATCGCCCGCAAATTGATACCCATAAACAGAAGTCAATCCCCGCCGAACAACGAGTGAATGCATGCATGCGGTGTCAATGATCTTCAAAGATACTGAAACAGAGGGCTCCACAACGGACACAAACTCACCGAGGCACACGGGTACACATCGAGGTCGCCCTAAATCAAGGATATGCAAGGACCAAATTCAGCAGGCACATTTAGACGACCGAGCCATTCTTCTAGTGCACAGGACATTCACGACGATTGTCCCTACCAAAGCAACCTACCACAATTCTGCATCACCACTGCCCAGCCTCGCGGCCCGGCCGGACATGTATCCAGGGAAGGCCGGAACCCCAAGGTCGCGAAAGAGAACAAATTCCAATTCGTCAGCACAGATCATCTGGACGATTCTCGGACAATCTCACAGCACAAGGATTGCGGACCAAGTAAACTCACCGATGGCGAGGGCAAGAAGGAGATGAGGCGAGTCCAATTGTCAGCTTCTGCTGCATCTGCTATGCCGGGCTCTGCTCATGAGACACAGTAGAAGGCGTACATCGTGCCGTCGTCGGCTTTCCATCCAACAACAACGAGTTCTTCACGAAATCGATATCCGAGGGCCCTGTACCTTGACCCGAACGAATCATTTCAGTACCCTGACGGACGGTCCACTGCCCTGCCCTGCCTGCCTGCATCTACTTTCTGTGTGCGACGACGTATACGGAGTACAGTACGTGTGGGCGTGACCTGCGTCTGCCTGATGGACACGGTCCAGTGCCAGCCATTCTGCGCACATGTGATCGGACATATCTTGGCTTCTATCTTCGACTACGACCAGACGGTGGGTGGGGAAGTAGCGGTGTATGCGACCCAATTGGGCAGTGGAATGAAATCCTAACTTCTGGATACATGGTCCATGCGTCAACTGAGGTCGCCAAGGTCATGAATGTTTCATGCATGCCAAGTTCGACGGGCAGGGGACGGCTGCCCTCGAGGCTTATGTCTTTATTCCTCGTAACATTACAGTAATATTATCTTCACCACTGTTTCTTCAGGTCCTTTGATCGCAGGCTCTTCGAAAAAGCTTGGCTTTCACACTGCAGCAGTCTAGGATATAAACGGGACCCATAGTGCCAGTCCAGGTGACTGACCCTTTATCTCGTACTGGCCTACATAAGATTTCAAATCAAGCCAACAACACCTGTAAAGTACATATACACTTCGAGAGGACGAGGGCTCCTCGTTGTGTAGTTTCGAAAATACATACAAACAATTTCATATAATTTTCATCTGGCCTGCTTCAGTCAAGTCTCTCATTCGAAGCCTTTCTTGCATCATGGTGTGTGCACACTACAGTGTTGGTGTTTTTAGACTCAGCTAAGTCCGTGACTCCGGCAGTACAGCCTGCGTGTGGTGAACCATTAACGAGAAGAGTCCAGATCCAAGATCCAATTCAGTTTCACTAAGGTGTTTCCGAACGTATTATTCCTATTAGTTAGATATCTTGATTTTCAGGCTCACACGCTCAAGATATGCACATCTCGACTTGCTACAACCAGTCAGGCCTCTGATACATCAAAATACCTCTGATTCCGAAGAGTAGATACAATCGCAGATAATCAACCACTGGGCATGACATGTGAGAGGCCGATGAAACGCAATGCCGGCTGTGACATCTCAAAGGTGTAGACGATGAATTCGAGAAATAGACCATGAAAGAAAAACTGCTACTGTCATGCATGATCTGAAGTAATGAACGAAAGTCTAACGCACGTAGGTTGCTAATGGTGGAGTATGGAAGGCAGCGGGAAGAGGCGCGGTCGTATTGACAGTGGTGGGAGAACTAAGCGACCAGAATGGAGGGACAGATCCCACGCAAGAAAGGTCAACCACTGGCCATCGGCGTCAACCATCACGTAGTCTCCGTGCTTTAGCAGGGGATACCGAGGTGCACAAGATTCTGCACTGGGTGCTGAGGGTTTGAGGATAACTCCAAGCCCAACAAGCCAAGGTGAAAACGATGGTCGTTGCCCCTAAGGTAAAAATCTCTGGTTTGGAACAACAAATACAAGACAGAGCACTGTAGTGGGTCTTCTCCACTACTGAAACGAGAACAATTGAACTAACCACTTCAACTTCTTTTCGGCCCGTAAAACAACATGGTGTCAACAGTAAACCCGAGGACAACATTTAACGTACGAGTTACTTATCTCAATTGTGAATGCTAATATAGTACAACCAGTTCAAATGTTGGCGTCAACATGATCGTGCAAAGTGCTGTACTCTACCTCCTCTACATATAAATTATTTCTAAATTTCACGCTTCGTGATAATTGACTGAAGTGAATTAAGCTGCTGAAGCGTAAATTCCACAAAGTATGCCCTTCCTCAATTGCTGGTTTGTCCTCACGCGGATCTCCTCGAATTCTCGTAGAAAATGAGGCAGTGCTTTGACAACCGTCCTTGAACAGGAGCCGAGAGTAAACTCAGAAATTTTTTCTAATTCGCTAAAAGCGGACTTATCAAAAATCACCAAAAAAAATCTGTCTCTACTCCTCTGGCTTCTCCGGCTCTTTATCAGGCTCCTCTTCCTTCTTCTCTTCCTCATCCTCATCCTCTTCTGGGGGATCCGAGGGCAAGGGGGGAGGAAGAGGAGTTTTCATGGGACTAAATTGTGGGAAAATGTCAGGCCTTCTACCTGGGGTTGGTCTATCCCACTCCTGCAAGAACCAAACCAAGAAAAACATAAGTTACATCAAATTTATTCGACAAGAGTAATGCTTTCATTCACAACCATCAACATTATCTTTCCAAATTAGCTTAAAGTCCACACTAATTTGATTTCATACAAGCCTACAAGACTGGTAGCAAACACATAAAGATTCATAGTCACGCAACATAATGCCACTCAACATTCCAGAAGTTCATTGACATACAATTTGTGGGCAGCTTCTTCGTCGACACCTCCATACAAAACATTCCATCTATAATCTGATGTCTAGAGTTCTCATGCTTCATACTGCGAGTTACGAAAAATATATTCCTTGAATGTCAAAATAACATCAGCACGTCTCAAGGTTCGACGCAGTCACCAACAATCACATTTATACTAAATGAAAAATCGTAGGGGGCTGCCAGTCATGCTCTACAACCCAGACGTGTGAGATTGGAATTGATCCGCGCCTCTGTTGAAATATGGGCGGAGTATCGGCTTGGGAAGAAACTATAAGCCAGCAAGGCAACGGAACATGTACAACTTTAAACACGTCATGACTAGTCAATCCTAGACACGTATCACTAGGATCTAGGGCTTTTCTATTGACAGGAATGTAAAACCTTTCATCAGGTTGTTAACATTCAAAATTGTTGCTTTAGACAGAAACTTCAGCTGAAGTATGACCGTACCATGCTTGACTGTGGGAAAGTAGAAGAAATCGACATCATTCATCACAGAGGAGTCATCTCAAAATGTCCTCAGTGATTTAATTTACGCTGAAATCGTAAACTGAAGTCCTGGCCGGGAATTCCAGACATGGTAAACCCAAACAACTAATAAAAAATGCGTCTTTCGAGGATAAACTGGGGCTATTACAAGAAGGACTTCCTTCATGAAAGATGCAACCGAACACAATCCCAGCTGACAAGGGTTATTATTCCACCCCAATAGATTCATTGTCGTTGTCATACTAAACCCCAACAGTTAGGGGAAAACGAGGGGATGGTGTTACGAGTTCTTCCGCAAGGAGCAGAGCTTATCACAAATTGAGGAAAGGAGTGTCAATTCAGTAGAGGAGCAATGAAATTAATATTTCCGCATCCGAAGTTCGAAGAAACTTACAACTGGAAAGTCAAGTGGTGAACGCCTGGTCATCTTCTCATCCTCGGGGGCCATAGCCCTAATACCTGGCAAACTCCATCTCCAGCATGCCCCGCCGATCACTCCCGGGCTCACTTTAACATTCTGCTGCGACAGTCGTTGCTTCGAAATGTCACGACACGAGCTTCGCATCACAGAGCACACCGAGGGCAATGGCAGAATCGCTGACGAGGCCGCCATGGTCGTACCAACCGATACGATCAACAAATTCCAACCCGGCAACAAGCCGAAGTCGACCAGCGCCTACAGCGACGGGAAATCCAGAAAGATATCCAGGACCAGAGCTTCCTCGACTCTGTCCTCGCCTCCCTCTCCCTCTGAGACCAACTCCTTCAGATGATGTCTGCTGGCTACGGTAACCTCCTCCTCTCCTCGGCCCTTCTCACTCCGGGTAAGGTTTCGAAGCAGGCCTCAAACCTGACAACCAAGTTACCGCACCGTTAACGTAGTAACGCTCCACGCAGTGCAGTACAGTCGATTCCTTCTCCTCACAGTCTGTCTCACTCCGGGTGAGGTGCACTAACTGGATAGTCCCGGAGTCCGTCTTTACCCACTTACCGCGG
The DNA here is from genome assembly GCA_037833965.1 of Marchantia polymorpha subsp. ruderalis. Taxonomy (NCBI): domain Eukaryota; kingdom Viridiplantae; phylum Streptophyta; class Marchantiopsida; order Marchantiales; family Marchantiaceae; genus Marchantia; species Marchantia polymorpha. The sequence continues at coordinate 2,342,993 of AP031351.1, forward strand.
ACAATCCGACGCAAGCCGACGCGTGTCAATTGCCGAAGCACCCGAGTGGAGAATGTGAATATAATTCACCTCGGTTAAGCATTTTCCGTCGGATATACAAAAACCTAATGTTATGGTGGAAATGAGGTTTTGCGAGATCTATCGTCATCTTCCGAGCTGCATATGCTGAGCGTGCACGGCTCGGCCAATGGGACTTCAAAGAACGCCTCGCAAGTCCACGTCACTCCCCGAGGCTCCCGTGCGTCGGGTATGGCAGATGGCGCTCTATCCCTCTCGCTCGACGAGCCATGGATTCCTGCTTCGTGGGATTGTGAAGAGCCGACGAGGACTACCGCAAGCAGACATGGAGGGTGTCACGGAAAGAAAAAAAGCCTCATGTGATGAGAGTATCAAGGAGCTTCGCCCCGAACCTTCGTTAGCCCCCGAAATTGCGGATTTAGTGTAGCAGTGGACAAGAAGCATGACCAAATATCGGGGAATACGGTTTCTCGTTATGATCCAAATTGTGTATCACAATGATTCGTAGAGACTTCGAAATTGCAAGATCGGCGGGCATTCGGTCGCCGTTCGACCGGCATGCAAAGACTGGTGCACTACCAAGCAATGAGAGCCTGGAGAATCAAAACGAATCAACAAAGCGAGCCGCACTGGGATGGAATTGAAATTTCATCCCGTCACCAATACACACCCTAAGAGCATAATCACTTCACTCAATTTGAGATTTGGACCCAATGAGCCCGATGCATTGACAGTCGTTGAACTCTACGTATGATACAGTGAGAATTTCATATTGTTCTCTACTTTTTATCCTTCTTGCCTTGAACCGTCTCTAGAAAAACTGGCCAATTGAGCTGTGCTTCCTTCCATCCCAATAACGATCCTTCTCTGGCAGGATCCCAACTCGCTGAGAGAACGCCGTATGTTATTCCAAAACCGGCTGTTCCGAAGGTGAGCGTCGATGTTAGCAGAGGCAGCCATTCGGGAACATCGACTTTCTTCACCACTTTCAAGTAATAAAACAGAGGAAAGAACAGCACACCGACGGCTAGAGGAACTCCCACAGTCAAAGCAATTCTTTTCAACATACGATTGGTGACCACCTCCGGTACGACATCATCATCGACCTCCTCTAGCGCGCTTCTCTCACTCCCAGAATCTGACACTTTCCCGGCGTCATCGCCAGATTTCTTCTCCAAAGCACCGCTCTTCTTCTTCAGAGGTGCACCAAATCCCTTTTTTTCTTTCGGAGATTGCAGAGAGAAGCAAATCCCTGGCGCAGAATTTCGACGCCTATTCCAGTCCACGCGAAATCCATATTCTCGACACCCCGAGGGCCTCGAAGCTCTTGCTACGGTGAAATCTCGCCTCTCTGCGACAACAAGAAGCGGCAGCCCTGCTACCACAGCTGCCATGTCCTCAGTTTGTTGACAATTTGTAACTGTATTCGATCGGGCTCCGCTTCAAGCTCACAAGATTCAGAATGCACACCTCATTTCGAAACTCGCGAGCTCGTCGCTCCCCAGTCCAAGAGTCAGGAATGGCCCGTTCCTCCGACCCGACGGCTTCCGGGTCTTGGCTGACTCGACTCTCTCGGCCCAGATTCTCTGTGTGAAGCGAAACGAGTAAATTCTTGTTTCGACGTGCTGCTTGAGAAAGAGGCAGTAACTTAGCTGTTCACGATCACGAAGGGTATATTTTGCATATAGAGTGAATATCCAATTCTCTTCATTTTATTAATTTGGATCACAAAGAACAGTATGGATATCTGAGGGATAGATATAATATTGAACATTTTCAGTGCTTTTCTATCGACATGCTATAGATGTTTACGAGATTGTTATTGTGTAGCTACATGGGAAAGAGTAGAGTGGATTAGTGATGGCATATTACATATACAGTGAATGAAGGGATAAACAAATCAAGAAAATATGGACATTCTCTATAGACATAGGATACGTAGAGATATCTGTGTTTTCTTGTACTATTTTTGAAGTTATATGAAGCCATGGATGTGAATATTTACATGAATCTAAAAGTATGCAAAAATCAATTATATGATGTGATAATATGTATTATTTCTCTAGCATATTGTGTAGCTTATTTTGCTAAAGATGCTTTCAATAAGTTACAGAAACATTCATCAAGGATCTTAATAGTAAACTCATCACGTTTGATTATGAACTATCCAAGAATTTATTTTTTTGAAATAAAATGTCAAGACATTTAATCTTGATAATTTGAATATGGGGGAGATATAGACACTTAAATATATACCTTTATGATACTACTAGAAACTTTTTTTTGTTTCAGTTGGTTATTTCAACTTGTTTGGTTTGATAAGATATTTCATGATTTTCTTATCCATGTGAGTTCAATCACGAACGATCAAGCAAATTAAATTATTAATTTGAATTAAAATTTTGTAAATAGATTATAAATTTTTTCATTTTTTATTAAAAGGTTACAACATGATGGTCACATAACTTTAAATCAATAGTTAAATAATATATCTGCATGATAAAAAAATTAGGCTATAATTTAAACTTTCAATAAAAAAATGATATAATTCTTGGAGTAAATTTTCATGTTCAATTTTGTAATGTTTTCACATAAATTTTCCAGTTTTATTTGATTTAATTAAGAAATATTTTCAAAAAGATTTTTTCCAAAAATAATAACAATACATTTTTAAATATAGATTGAATTTTAAAAGTTTTAAATTCCAAATATTTTAAAATAAGCATGTAAATATATATTAATAATTTTTAATTTTAACTACAAATAATATATTAGTGAGTCGCCTAAATTAGCTCAATTCAGTACCATGAAATTTTAATTTAGACTAATTTAGGCTACTAAGATAAGAAACTCAAAATTAGAATTATTATACATAATTGCACCTCACATGGTCGTCAACCAATTGTGCTTGTTGGTCTCGGTTATGAAACAGAACCTCACGATGTACATGATTCTTTCAATCTTGCTACTCGTGGCAATCTAAGCCTTCACGTCAAACAAGATATCTCTCAATAGCACGTAACAACAAATCGATAGCAATCATTTCAGAACTCAAACGGCTCGTGATCAGGTAAAGTTGATCAAGGATCTTGATTACACTCTCGGAGTACCAAGTTTTTGCTTAGATTGGCATGAAATCAATCAACAAATGTAGTATTCATTGTCGAATACTTGACTGTGTGCATGAGCTTTAAGGTTAGGATTCTATCATCGAAATTTTGCCATAAGGTGGATTCATCGCTTTAGACTGATGGAGATCGTGGCATGGCTAACATTGATCACGTAGTTGTGCTCAATCTATTTGATTAACTCATTTTGTGTTGATTTTGAGTTGGCATTTTTTGTAATTGCAAGTCACATGTGCGGAGCTCATATGACAAAGTCTTGTATTACAATTCATTTGATTAACTTCTTTTGTGATGCTTTTGGGTTGGCATTTTTTGTGATTGCAAACTTCATGCGGAGCTCATTTGAGAAAGTCATGTGTTACAATCCATGTTAACTTCTTTTGTGTTGCTTTTGGATTGGCATTTTTTGTAATTGCAAACCATATGAGAAGTTCGTCCAACATAATCATGTGTTGTAATTAGAATTATGTATCATACTTCAAAATTTGATGAATTTAATATTGTATTATACACATTTGAGTCTATATAGTATCTAACGGAAGATATGGTACATTTTCCTGCTTAATATTTTAACCTCGACATGTCTCTAACATCACAAGCACCACTTCGTCATCAAAGGAACAAGCTCTACCAAAGTAACAAGCTTGGAGTTATAGATTTTATAAAGAACACTGTGAAAGGTGGCGCGGGCCAAATCCACACGGTAAGTGTGGGTTAATCTGAATTAGTCAATTTTTTCCTGTAATTGACAATGAAAATGCATAAGTGAGATTGCAAACTCTAGCCGTGGGGGTTGAAGTTGCAATTCTACAGAGAGCTTTGTGAAAGTTAGCTCTTGGAAAACTTCATTAGATTCACGATGCTTTGAGTTAAACTTTACGACTTTATCCATCTATTTACATTCAATGTACTGACCCAATTTCATTTCATCACAAAAATGCAGCAATGCGTAGTACCCAAATTTATAATACTTTCCGCCGCGAATAAATAGCACATGGAGATTACAAAGTAGAGGGGCGAAATCTTTAGGAATGTACACGAAATATTTCACGGAAAAAATAATCGTAGACTCAAAAGTATGACTATAGTGACATATTTCATTGGTATACTTTGATCTATTGATAACGTAGCATTGTAAAGTACTCTCGATCATTCTGAAAACTTTTGTAAGATTCATTCATAGTCTTTGTAAAATTCAATTTAATACAATAAAATACAGATGGTTTTTTAAGCCCTGTATTATACTATATTATATTCTATGTATAATAATCTGGTTAAATATGTACACATCACTAGTTGTAATACTTTCTGTGACATTTTTGGTGCCTGTCATGCAAGAGGTATGGGTTGTGTTACGAATGTAGAGGTACCACGAGCTGAGTGTCCGGCATGGCCAGATGTGAGTTTTATATTCATCTTACTCAAAAGTAAAAGAAAGCCACGTGTTTACTATCATATCATAGTTACATTATTTAGCATCTGTTCGCTGTTTTTCCCCTACCTCTCTTATGTTATAACCCCTCTAAACAGATACCAAGCATCCGGTCCCAAGGATATTAGTTTAGAAGATTTCTACTGCAATTATACAATCCAAAGTAGTGCGTCAATAAATAAATAGTTGAAGATTTTAAGATTATGTTCAGAATATGTATCATAATAGTAGTGATAATTTACTTCATTTTATACATAGCATGATAGAGACAAGTAAGTAAGATAGCAAAGGCTATGGAAATAGACATCACAATATTCCATGGACGAAATCAAGGACTAGATGCTACTGGCCCCATTCGATTACTGATTATTAAAAATGAAAGACTGAAGTAAAAAAAACGTCAAAGAATATAAGAAAAAGATTAGAATATACACCAAGCCGGAAGAATAATACCTACTGGCTTACTTGCAATCAGGTTTCATGTTATGTAATGTTCTACTTCATCTAATGTAATCTAACTAGAGCGGTGAAAAGCGCTATAAACAAGATGAAAACCCAAAGAATGAACACCTAATAATGTCATCACATTTACAACATAAGTGTTATGTTTATATATAAACCTTGTCTGTAATAAATTACATCATAAGCTAAAGAAATAACCATCCTAAAGTTTGATTTCATAATTCCAAGTAGCAAAGTGTTCAGCACAAAAGTTGCTCCATGATAATCACCCGATCGGAAATGTGCTGATAGTCATCACACCTGTTGCATCCAAGAAAATGCAGTATTAACAATTACTGTAAGTAATCGAATTAATCGGGAAGCTGTAATAAATACACGACAAAGTGAATGGTGGGAACTAGACATTCGATCATTCTTGCAACAAAGGAGAGAATGCTACGTAGAGTATAGTCTAGTCGGAGGGAGGTGGGGCTGAAGTCTACGTACAGTTGGACGTCAATTTGGACTCTTCCTCGTGCTGCGACCGTATTCCCTTTTTTTCTCAAAGAATGCAGTCCGTGAGAGAAGCATGGGATGTGATTTTGAACAGCAGCCGTTGTGCGGAATTCTCCGCGTCAGGCTTCTTCGAGTTGTTTTTGCTCTCATGAGTGCATATTAGGGCCTGAACTTGTTGGATACATGCTGGATTGGCGGAAATGAAAGACAGATAGATGCTGGAAATGTTGAGTTGGTTAAACGAGAGCAAGCTTTAGCAAAAGTTGGAGGTAGTCAATTTGGATTAATGTACATAGAAGACATGTAATAGTAAGAGTTTTTTCTTTCATACGCCACGAGTTCAGGTTTTGTGCACCTCTGAAGCTGACGAATTGCTTGTGTCGGCTCTTCTTCTTGACTGTTCTGAGCTTGACATGTGATACAAATTATGACAAATTTGGTTGTCTTTTCAGTCTCTTAACCTCATGATTGGCAGAGTCACTGAACCGACTGTGACCCTTGATGTAATATACTGAAGTATGTAGCGCTTTATGTGTCAGATCCCCTCCACTCACCAAGAATTTATCGGGCGGCGTCGGCAGGAGCCCTTCTATTAAGTGCATGTGATTGAGACGCGTTCGTTGCGAAGATCCACCAGTGGTCATGTTTCTCACGAAGCCCACATTCATAGGTCAATCGAGAATTTAGTGGTATCATAACTTGTGTTCAAGCTGTAGTCTCGGATATTGATTGCAAATTGGACAGTACGGGAGATGGCAACTCAAGCGCAGGGGCAGCATATGTTACAGCCTCAGGGTCAGAGTCAGCCTCCAGGGAAGGAAAGTTTAGCCCCAGTCTTGCAGCAGCTGAATTTGGCGTCACTGAGGACACGAACTCAAGATCTTCACAATGCAATAGGACGCATCCTTCACACTTTTCACACCAATCCCTCTCTCAAATGGTTTGTTGTCTACAAATCATCTTCTCGTCTTTTTATTGGAATGGCTGTCGTAATCATCAATTGCGGTTCTGCCCGTTCTTGTCCTTTTCTGAAGGTTCATACGCTGATTGTTAAGCACATACCTTCTCAGGTCGGAGGTGCTCGGCCAATTTGCGATGGTGAACGTGGAGTTGCTGAACCTTATTGATGATGTAAAACCCATCCTGAAAATGTTTGTGGTCTATCCTAAAACTGTCAATGCTGAAAATGCGCCAAGTAAGTGGAGAAATAGCAGTATTGTGAATTTAACAGCCTTTCGCCTACTAAGTACGTTTCAAGAGTGGTCCTAGCAGCGTTTGGCTACTTGGTTTGAACTGAATGATAGCATGAATTGTTGATATGCAGTTCTGCCCATCATGTTGTCATCAAAGCTTCTACCGGAAATGGAAGCAGAGGAAGCGACCCTGAAAGACAAGATATTATCCAATATATCGAATTTCAGTATGACTGCCCAGTCTGAGAATCTGCAGGTACAGGAGTCGAATAGTCTAATCCAAGTACAATTGCTACATATTACGATTGAAGAGTATGCTATGAGGTGCCGTTTATAACTTCTCGTCGAAAGTAGACGGAGTTCCCTTAGAAATCTTGTATTTCAGCTTTCAACATGGGCATCACTTCCAAGCTTTTTGATTCGGTGGCAGTACGCAGAACTTATGTTATTTAACTGATATATAGTCTTTAATACCATAGAACTGTATTTCTATTAAACTTCTTTTATCTGTTATGATAAGATTTGAAGGTAGCAGCGAAATCTCTGTTGTGTTTCTCATGGAACGCTACCAAATAGCGAGAATTCTGCTTCTGATGTGCCTCCTGGGCTTCTTTCTATCCAGAGGCAAATAGAATCAGTTCGTTCTGCATGTGACCTTGCTGAGAAGGTCATCACAGAGGCACGAAAGGTTTATGGACTGGGAACTCGACAAGGACCTGTTGCTCTTGCTACTTTAGACAAGCTTAACGTAGCTCGAATCGCAGAGCAAGAGAAACAGCTACGAGTAGCAACCAATTATGGTGAAGGTAGGTTAAATGAATTGAGCAATTGACTCGTTTTGTGTGCGAGATGGTCGATGGATCGATTTAGGCCACAAGATGCAGCGAGTCCTGCTCTCACATATTCGTCCGATGTTTCACTGCTAGACAACCTGAATGTGAGTTTGATACTCATTGCGATCCAGTAACCTTCCGGTAGAAAATTGAGGGTAGTTTTGCTCTTCGTCCAGCTCCCCTTGGGCGACGATCATCGTGTTTCTTGTTTGGTGATCCTTCTGGTCGGCGTGACTATTTTTTGCACAGCGGTCCCGATTTCTGAGTTGTCCAAAAGTTTGTTACTGGAGAACGTATAATTGCTTATTGTCAAATGCATCTTTTTGCTCCTCATCTACATCCTTTGGAATGAATACATCACCCTTTTTGGGTCACCGTTTTGGTTTTTCGTAAATGTACATGCATTCAGTCTGGATTTATGACAAGCAGATAATGTTTATCACCTAAGAATGCATTCATCATGAGGTGAAGTAAGGGACTGCAGAAAGTCAAAGTGAAGCTTTGAACACAATATGCTGATATCTGTGGCTAAAACGTAGGGCTGAGGTCGTCGTCATCAGATCAGCAACAGCAGACAACAGTTCTTCCACCGCACTTGGCATCTGTGTTGCCCACTCCAGGAGATGGGCGTACAGGATTCCCTGATGGAGGTACTTGGGACTTTTTACTTTTCTTCATAAGTCTTTCACATACTGACTGCACAATTTCCGGTGCAAGTTAAATAGCGTCCAAACAGCAATTGTGTTACATACGCAAATGGTCAAACACTCTTGCATTGTCCTATTTTCTTGTTCTTTCACTTGTCTATTGACTTGTTCGTCATTGATTGAATAATCTAGATAAATAATTTGTTAGCTGAAGATGCGAACAATGGCAATCAAGAATAGTACTTGGAACATAATGAAATCTCGATAAAAGAAGTCGGGGATGGGATAATGCATCCGTTGATTAGGGTCATGGGCAGGAGAAATAAGAAATCGGGAACTTTCAATGAACTTATGAGACTCATTTATACTAACATCATGATTGTATATGGGAACAAACGAGAAACTCTATTCGAGCAAATGCCTACCAAGCTACATATCTCAGTTAACTAGTATCCCCATGCATGAGATTATCACGAAGAACGAAAATGAAAACGCTCTGACGTACACAACCAAGAAAAAAACATAGAAAAGAAGTTAAGAACTAGTGTACAAGCAAAGCGGAAAGTATCAAAAAACACTAGGATAATCAAGACTACAGTAAACGGGACTTTTGGCATGTGTATACCGAGAGCAACCAAAACTAACTGGGAAGAATTTTATTAGTAAGAAGTATCATGATATCGTTTTCAATTCTTCTGTTTTTTATCTGTGTAATTGTTTTGAAGCTCGTATATTGACCACACAGTTGTTGCTTTACTTTGTATGAAAACCAACTGACTGGACACACTCATATTATGTATGTAACGTTAGAATAATAAAGGCCACAGTATTAAGCAAGGTAACATTCAAAATGCTAGTGGAATTGTTTTATTTACGGCCCGCTTAGCAGCTGTATTCTGTCCATCTTGCCGACCTGAAACTATATATCTTACAAAAGAGGATAATGTAATTTACCAGGATTCGTGAAGACATCTGCGGCACCTGTTTTACCTCCAACCGGTCTTGTTCGATCAGCTGCTACACCTCAGGTCCGAAGCATTTTAACTTGGCTATCAAATTTGAATGTCTTCTTCATGTGAGTTATTCTTAAGTTCCGAATATTTGACAAAATTCATTGGCTCCATACAGCAAAGTTCTGTACCTCAGGTTACAGCCCGTGTTCAGACTCCATCACAGCAGATTGCTGCAGGTGTTTCCGCTGCATCTCCCTCCCCAGCACCTTTTGTCAATTCTCCAAGGTCTACTGGCACAAACTTCAATGTGCCTTCACCACAGCAACAACAAGCCCAGCAGTCACAACTTGCATATTTACAAAAAATGAGGAATCAACAGAACCTAGTGAGACAGCAGCAGCAGCAGCAACAACAGGCACATTTGCAGCAGCAGCAGCAACAGCAGCAACAACAGCAACAACAACAGCAGCAGCAGCAACTAAGGAGACCTGCTACACCTCCTATTCCCCAGGTTAGATTACCGTCATTCCCACGTCTATATGTTCCAGCAATACGAAACTGCAGTTACACGAGTCTCAACAATGGAACAAGACTAGTTTGTACTCCTTCCTTGCCTCTTGTCTGAATACGAAAACTTGTTTAGTAAAAGTTGTTGACTGTGATCAATCAAATTCAAAGCGAATTATCTGCCACGATAAAAGCTCATAGTTTGTACTGCAAGTTACTTGTTATGATTCGCATAGCTTCCATTCAGCATTTCTCGCACTTTCTTCTCTTTTAGTTCCACTATTCCACATTTCTAAACCCTACCTTGTTTCCTACATGCGCCTACCTCTTCTTCTACTTGCTTTGCCAACCACCCCGCTCGCCATCTTTTTTACTGTTCGATTTTGCAAACGTTGGATGTAAACTTCAACGTTCGCAAAATGGAACGCCCATGAAGTCACTGGAATCCGGTGTCTGGACTGCTGAGGGCACTATACACATCTATACTGGATGTCGCTGCAAGATTTGTGGAAATTTTAAACGTCGTTACAGTTCTTCATCGCCTCTGTTTTATCTTTACTACATTTGGTGTCTTGAATTTCGTTCCTTACTTGTGATATCTTTCAGAATGTGTTACTTAATGCTGACATCAGTGTTTGTCTTCCACGGTCTCTTTTTATCGAGGCCGGTACTATAACCTCGCCTTACAATATATGCCTGGTGAATGGGCCGTCGTGCGTTTAGTTCTCTGAAGATTCTTTGTAACTAGCATCATAGTATTTATACATCGCTGATTACTTTCATAAATTCGTTACCTTTAAAGCTGGGCCTCCCTCTAACCTTATCCAAGGCCTTTATAATTGCCTGTTAAATTCTTTTTATTTTGTGTGAACCTGTGAAAAATATGTTCGGTTGCACATTTAGAACTTGTTCTTCATAAATTACATTGGCCTCAGAAGAGTTAATATTGCAGATGTCTCAAAATTGGTGATTTGGTGCTTCATGCCGCACAGGTAGGAGTTCAGCCCCAAGCGCAAGTTGCACAGCCTTTATTACATCAACAACAGCAGCAGAAACTGCATCATCTGCAACAGGTCGGTTGTAAAAGTATTTGATATAGTATTGTGGTGAATAGTATGTATGTTAATATCATTGCAAGTCTGTGTGTTTTGCTCGAAGGATAATCGAGAAAGTAGTAGTTGAAACTCAAGTAAGTTCTGGCACCGTAATTGTATTACTGGTGGATGCACTTAATTTGTGATAGAATGTGACCTCCGTGAGAGTCTGACGAGTGCATAATCGTCAGCAAAATCATTTGCAGCAGTTGCAACAACATCAGGCTCAGCAACAACAGGCCCAAATTCAGCAGCAATTGCAAGCTCAGCAGGTGTGTTCCAGCAAATCTGTCTTGTGAAGTGCCATATACCATTCAAAGAGGCATTGTTTGTAGCTGAAACTCATTTTTCAGTTAGCTGAAACTGATTTTTTTGAATTGAAGACATCACCGAAGTTACATTAAACTTCAGCCGTAACTTTTTCTCTTGTCATAAAGGATCGCCATTCCCTCCAACATCTACAAGCACAGCAACAACAACAACAAAACTTGCAGCAACTGCAGACAGCATCGCCGATGATAACGTCAAACACTCTGCAGCAAGGAAACCAAGTTCGACCTCAAATGGGCCCCTTGGCGAACTCCATGACTTCGCTCTACGGGGGAGGAACTAATAGCCTTCTAACATCTAACATGGTATGTACCTCTCGGAAATTTGAACTGTCTGTACGTGTGTTCTTCTTCCCAGTTTTGTTCTTCACCGTTATGTAGTAGTTTACTTTATATCTGTATTTCGCACTTCCCACCCAATTACTTTAATATAGAGGACGAAACCACTGTATAGAATCTGGTTACTTGCAGCAACTATCATAAAATGACTGCGATACTATACAACGAACTAGCTCAGCTGGGGGGACCAGAAGCATGTCCGCAATGTACAAGCCTTCATTCCAAGCCGCTGCTCTTTTCCAGTCATTCTTGTTAGGACGAACAAACCTACAAGGTTGATGAGGTAGTGAATGTTTTCTCTATTGACACCAAGAAGCTCTGAAAGAACCTAATGAATAGGAAGAAGCTTTCAAAGAGAGGTCCACTCTCAGATACTTTTCCCCTCACTATTTATCCCATCTTGCTTCCTTTTCTCAGTGTGTTTCTGATAGCACCGCTAAGCCATGGGGCAGGGTCTCTTGTCTTCAGCCTGACAGAAATTAACAAAGAGTACAATTAAGATCGTTCTTCATTACTTAGATTCAGCACGTCGGGCTTGCATACATTGAGTACTGCCTTTCTCCAATGAAAATACCAAAAAACTGGTATATGGGACATGAAAAGGTATCGGAAACCATTTGGATGTTGTCGATGTTAAATCTGGTTTGAAAAGAAGACTGGTCGAATAAGTTATAAGTTTTGAGTCTTCAATGGACATTCAGTCTAATTCTTACCGCTAATATAGTGGGTGCTCTTACTTGATCATGCTGGACATTCTATATATGCCAGTTTCAGCAGGGGAATATGTCAACCAATCAGATTTCCGCGAATCAACCTCAGCGAAACGTTTCATCACAGATGCTTACAGACTCTAGTAAGTACATCTTATTTTATTATATGGTTCTTTGCTTGTCCACGAACGTCTTAGCCAGTCATCCGTCTTCGACTTTTGTCATTTGAAACTCAGTAATCACTACATTTGTATGCAGTGTATATCGGAGCTGGAACTCAAATGGCTCAAGGCACGTCCACCTTGGGTTTGCCAATGCAACAGCAACTCGGGAATCAGCCAAATTATATGAACATGTTCAACAACGCAACACAATCAAATTTTGGCCAAAATAGGCAACAACCCCCACCTTCCTGAGACTTGTACGGAATGCGAGAGGCGCAGCGTTATAGAGTTCGAACTTGCACGCTCTTTACTTTGTATTGTAACTAAATTTGTACTTCGTGGAAGCTCATCTACGTCGACACATAAGCTTTAAAGAAGTCTAGTGAGGAAATGATGATTCTTGATATATCCTTGGCCTCTTTTGACGTTGGGTTAAATAATATCAGAATCTAGGGACGTTGGGTATTGACTCTTCTACCCAGCTGATTTCGACACCGTGATGGACGCTAAGGACGTCATAATTTTTTTGCAGAGCAGTTTATCCTCCCTGTGGTTTAAGTTGCTTCGAGTAATTGTTTCTTGATAGCTACAAGGTGATCCGTGTATAGAGTATACGCTACTTGTTGTACTGCTCGAGCTTTTCGCTCACTCAGGAAATTAACACTTTTTCAGTTTGCGCTTTGTGCCTATGCTGGAAACTTTTTGCTTTCGGCCCTTGAGTTTCTATCCTTGAGTCATTTTCTCTGCAGTTTTGATGCGTGTTCCGCCCCCTTGCTAGTTACAATATCACGTGGTTGTTTCGAATTTCTGTATAGACGAAATACACATAAACACAGTTTTCGGTTGCAATTACTTTTACGCAGTATTTGATCCGTCTCTGTTTCGTAGTTAGTCTTAGGGGGGGCTACCCGCCAATTTCCAATTAAAATTTTTTCTCGACCTCGTTTTCACATTCTGTAACTCACAATCTGTGTAGACCCTTCCTGGGCAGGTGGGGGCATGCCCCCCCCCTGCCCCCCCCTGTGGCTCCGCCCCTGCTTATATGCTGTCATCTAAATCAACACAGTTTCGAACTCTATTGTTCGAAACTGTGTTGAGCTAGTGGACACTAAATTAATGATACTTTTGCAATGCATCGATAGGCTCTTTCGTCTGGTTAACAAGACCCGAGGTCTAATCAATATTCAACCATTTAGATTTTTATAATTCAGTATCATTCAAATCTTGAATATAATTGAAAGATTTTCATAGTGCTTTTAGAAAAGAAACTTGGACATTTGAAAATGCAAGATTTGTCAGAAAAGTTTGCCAACATTAATTATATCACGGTGCAATATGCGATATTTTATGTAACACTATTTCAACAAATCTTACATCATTGTTTCAATTAATACCAAATAATATTTGATATTGAAATATATTAGAGAGATCAGTCCACACAGGTGAGGTATGGATAGTGTGTTATTGGGGAGTGAACTCAGATGGGGAATAATATATCCAATCCGAGAGATAGAGGACCCTAAACCCTAATGGACACAGGTGAGGTATTAATAGTGTGTTATTGGGGAGTGAACTCGGATGAGGGATAATATATCCAATCCGAGAGATACACGACCCTAAACCCTAATGGACACAGCTGCTGGTCGTGACAATGATGGTGACACTTCGTTACGACCACTAACTATAATACAAAGTACACATGTTCTTATGATACAAAGTACACAGGTTCTTTGTCACTAGTGTACGGAGTAGAAGTAGTGGGTAGTAATACTTCTAACACTCCCACTTACTATCTATTTACTTCGCTCTTCTTCATTTTCAACTAATAAACCTAAATTCTGAGTATGATACCATTGATTTTCTCTAGTTAATGGTTTTGTCATAATATCAGCAATCATCTCTTCAGTTGCAAGATAAAACTAACTTCCCCAAATTACTGGTGACCAGATCTTTGACAAAATGATATCTAATGTCAATATGCTTAGATCTCTTGTGGTTAAACTTTATGGTTCTCAATGTGTGAGATAGCACTTTGGTTGTCACAGAGAAAATAGTGGCCGACTCTAGCTCAAAATGTAGATAGTCTTAACCACATAGCTTCAGCCCCAGCCTTGGACAAAACCGTGTACTCAACTTCTGTAGAACAAAGCGCTGATGACTTTTGTTTCTTCGATGTCCAACTAATGGTTCTGCCATTGAGTTGGAAACAATATCCAGACGTAGATCGTCTCGTGTCAAGGCAACCACCCTAGTCCGCATCGGAAAATCTAGTTAAACCGGATGGTTTGTCGACCCTCGTGAACACAAGGCCAAAGTCGAGAGTTCCTTTGAGATATCTGAAAATCCTCTTAACTGCCTTCCAATGTGTCAATCCAGGATTTGACATTAACTGAGCCACAAAACTGACAGCAAAAGATATATCGGGTCTAGTGCAGACCACAACTCACATCAAGCTCCCAACAGCAGCTTGATATGGAATATCTTTCACCTCTTCGCTTTCTTCCACTGAATTGAGAGAGTCAAGCACACTTAACTTCAAACTGGGTTCCATAGGTTTATCAATAGGCTTATAGTCAGCCATGTTGAATCTCTCAAGCTTTTCAACCAAATATCGTGGTTGGGAGATCCGAATCCACCCTTCTTCACGAATTCTGTCAACTTGCATACCAAGGCAATGATGGATCTCTTCTAAGTCCATCATTTTGAACTCCGTTTTAAGTTTCTCCTTGATCTTTGTGAGGAGACGCAAGGAATCGCTTGCTAGTATACAGTCATTCACATACAGTGCTAAATACACAAATGTATTCTTTTGAGAGTAAATGTAAACATTCTGATCTGCATTAGCCCTGGTAAATGCAATCTGCAGTAAGAACAAGTCAATCCTTGAATGAAGGATATATCATGTCTTGGATATGCATCTGCTTGGAGATGTCATGTGACTCATAAACTCTCTGTAGTTCTCTCCACGCCTTTGTTGCTGTTTCACAGCGAGCAATATGTGGTTGTTGATAATCCTCAAGCGAATTGTTCAACAATGTCATGGTTAGGAGATTTCTGTCGTCCCATTACTTCTTACTCCCTGTTCCTGAAGCCGGTGTACAGGTTTTAAATCCAGGAGGAGTGGTTGGCTGGATCTCCTTACTCTCCAGAATGTCCATTGGTCCTTCAACTCGAAGTATCCAACCCATCTGGTTCTTCCAAGAATGAAAGTGCTCCCCATTAAAGTTGGGCAGTGAATCTTTCCATACGTACCTAGAAATGTCATCTTCATAGAACACATTCACAATTCTTGAAACACGGCTCTTGAAATGTAGTAAAAGTTCTTGAAACTTCAAGAAAGCAAGAAATTTTCGTATTCCCCCTTCAATTCGACACTAGATGCACTGAATATCGCCCAACAAAATCTCCAGCGTTTGCAACAATATGTACAAGTGCAGAACTCAGACAGTATAGTGAACGCGTTCAGAAAGAAGATGCAGCTGCAGAGAAGAAACTATCAAGAGTCAAAAAACAAAGTGTGCTCTAATACCATATTAGATAGGTCAGCTCACACAGGCATTGAGTTCTGGTGAAGTATGAATAGTGTGTTATTGGAGAATGAATTCGAATAGGGGTAATATACCCAATCCGAGAGATACAGGACCCTAAATTCTAATAAACACAGCGGTTGGTCGTGACCGTGACAATGGTCGTGACACTTAGTCACGACCACTAACTATAATAGAAAGTACACACGTTCTTTGTCACCAGTGTACTTTGTCACCAGTGTACGGAGGAGAAGTAGTGGGTAGTAATACTTCTAACAAAATATGTAAATATTAATTGACATTGATTATTTGTATGTAAGATTTAACATCATATATTATCATTTAAAATTGATTACTTATAAATTTTGATCAGAAAAAAATTGCAGCAAACTAATACCTCGAATGTTTAATCTCTTGGAAAACTCATGCAATTTTAATTGTCACACATCATTGATTTCAAAACTAAAATATTTATTTCACTTTAAATTTATCCATCCATGTCTTCATTGCTTACAAGTGGATTAGTTTACAAATATAAATGTAACAGAATTTTACATGATTCAACTACATTCGACCAACTTCTTATATCGCTTCAAGATGTCATTATGACATATTATGTGATAATCTTTGATGATGAATAGCTCACATGGAATAAAAATGATGGTATGCATTGTTATCAATGAATAGTAGAGAAGAATAAGATTGTGATACATGATTTCTGATAGAAATGAACTGTCACTAATGTATAATTATTCATCAAATCAACAAAGCATACCTAACTAAATAATTGCATTATTCTATTTATTCCTCGTGGCATTGTGAAAGAGATTTAGATTTAACGTTTCTCATATCATGCATACGGAAGACATGTTTCCAATAGTATCGATGCGGCTGAAATGCTTTCATTACTAAAATAAAAGAGAATATTACTTGATGGGAATCCTCCGAAACTTATACCACTTGCGTAGGCTGGAACAATTCATTTTATTCGATGGATCCAGTCGTCTTCACAAACCGCCGTCACTTGCGAATTCTTGTAGCTGGTTTGCTCATGTGTCCAACATCCATGTTTTTCAAGTCAATTTGTGCCCTTGAGTACAGATAATGATTCAATGTATCGGGAAAAATACAATCCATTGCAGTCAATTGTGTCAGAAGAACACAACAACTGGAGATGCCAGAAGTGATAATTACAAATTTGATGCTCTGGATTTATGCAACAATGCAAGAAGCTACTAGGAAGTAACTACGGTAAACTAGAATTGTCAACTCGCAAGAAATGATATTCGCAAATTTCATGCTCTAGGTTGATGCGCCATGAACAAAGTATACTAGAAAGCTATTGCGGTAAACTAGAAATATAAATTCATCATATATTGACAAAACTCCTCAACATAATTTTCTTTTGTTAATATTTCCAATTAAAACTATCACTTTGTTAAACTATGAACGGCACTTTTGATATCACGTACACTTTACAAAAACTTGTAGTGAGCATGGCTGACCATGGACTAAAGTGCAGTCCGAGGTTTTATCGAAATAAATGTATTTAGTAGGGATTCACAAGTGTTTCCACTCCTAAAGATTATCATCAATTAATGTTCTCAAAATATAACAACAATCACAAATTCCAACTCTTATTGATATGGAGTAACCCACCAATTGTAAATTATTTTGTTTTGTATATTTGATGTATGTTTTTTTCATTGAAGGCTTGGATTTTTTTTCTTAACATATAGGGATTTTTTTAATGCTCAAGATCAATTTTCTACTCATTAACTAGAATATCAAATGGAGGTTTCAAAGTACTATCTTCAGGTATTTTTTTCTAATAGATACAATGAAGTAACTATCTTTGAGATGTTCAACAAGAAATTTTTTTGAACTTTTTTACTTCCTTGATAAGAACCATGTGTAACACATAACACTTATTAGATCCAACACGTATTATTTTACCTTATCATCAACGGTCGCCGAGGAATGCAAAAAGGGCAGGGCAACCGCCGCAGATTTTCAATCTATTCCTAATAAAAGCCAAGACTCGCTTGGTATTTTATTTTATGAGATCCCATCAACTTCACACCGTCATTGATGTTCTAATAGCTATCAGACATTCTCAGATAACAATATGATAGGCTAATATTCTGGTCCAATTGAAGTCATGTGTTCCTCATAGGCAAGCAAATATGCAAAGTTAGATTGCATGATAATATTATGACTCTCTTCTAGGTATGTATCACATAGATCTGATTTCTAAAATATGACCGGCGCCATGAGATTAGTCTCCTTCACGTTGTATCATGTATGTGCATTATGACACTTGTAGAGATTTTATTTTATCTATGTTTTTTGTGCAGACGTACAACGACAAAAAAATTGGATCTAAGTTTTGTTAGAATAAGTTACATTCTAAACATACTTTTAGAGTGTTATATCACGGAGAACAACTGTAATAGTGTATAAAATAGTGAACGCATCTTAATTAGATATTCACTAGACTACCGTTGTAGATTACATTACACAATGTGTACAAGCGTACTTACTGATGAAAGACACTTACGGTCGTGATATCATGAACGTAAGTGTTTTCTTTGATCCTCCAATTGAGATTGCAAAGGTCTTAACTTGATGATCTTAATATATATTTATGTATTTACTCTTTCTTCTTTGAAACAATGGATTTTTCAAAGGAAACTTATGACATCAATCTAACACAAAAGTTGAACATCATCAACAACTACATTGCTTGAGCTACGCAGATGCAAGCCATCTCACACAAGAAGAATTTATTTTTAACAGTCAAACAAAGCATTGTTTACTGAAGTTACTAGCAGCACTCGAAATTTCTGAAGAATTGAATGATCAATCACGTATATATGCATACAGTCAGGCAAGAACAAGGGATTGTAAACAAAAATGTACAAGAAAAAATTGACATCATTCTTGAACAACACGATGATGATGTTTACTATCTTATGATGAATGTACACATTGTTGATCATACCTCTGTCATGTTTGATCCTCATTTTATGTGGAAAGAGTTGAAAACACTATTTGCGTCAACTAGTGAGTATTGACACGAGCTCTTGCGTTGTAAGATGTTCAAACTCTCAATGAAGGAAAGTAGGTATATTAAAATTCACATACATGTTTTAAAAATTTGACTAATCTAATGTCAAACTGCAATGATATAGTTAAAGATTCATAATTAATTCATAATAATGAAATTTTCCACAAATTGATCAAGATTTTCTTTTTTGATTAAAAAAAATGTTATTCATAATCCTTATATGTTTTTGCAATATTATATTATACTCAATGATGATGTAAGAATTTGAGTCAAAACTTCCTATACAATTTTACTTGACCATCATCATGACAATCCAACAAAAGTTGAAGAAGACGAATGAAATGAAAGCCATCAAGTCTCACTAGCAACAATTGATGTAGTTGAAAAAAGCTCAAACTATGACCATTGATGAGTGAAACGAGCTCAATACTTGGAGAAAAAGTACCACAATAAGCAAATTGAAACTCACAATGCAATTGAATACAATAGGATTAGGAAAAAGTTTCTTTCTAAGTATTTTGAATCTTTCATAGTTGGGATGATGTGAAAATTTCACTTACGAGATCAAGAATTTAGCAAGATGAAACTTTGATCAAATTAACCACGACAAGTTGAAGTCATTTCATCGAAGATCATATTCTTTCACTCCGAGGACGTAGTGAAATCTTGGTCCGGGAATAATATAAAATCAGTTGTTGTAGGTGTGAAAAAGCGTTAAAATTAGCCAAGGATTTGATCATATTTAGTTTAGATATAATTAAATTTAGCTAGTTAATATTTAGTCCAGCTAGTTTTAACTAAATTTATCTAGTGATGATTAAGTTTTACCATAATGTTTATAATTGGCAAAATAATAAAGAACGCTTTAGAAAATTTGGGTATGCAATTTTATTTTGTCTTTTATAAAAGTCTAGTTTACAAGAAAAAAAAAATTTGACTTCATGATTAGTCTTGATTGATCTAACTAAGTATTGAAAATTTCATTTGTTAGACTACTTTAAAGTTGATTAAATGATAAATGGTTCTTTTAGAAGTATGAAAGTCTCAAATGACATGTTGTCATCTCAACCTATGGATTATTTAAATTCTAGAAAGTCAATGGCATGTTGTCACTTATTGAAAACTAGTCAAACCTATCATGATTTATCTTTGTAAAAGTAAGTTAGATTAAAATTATCATTCATTTCTATGGTATCATCTCAAGTAATATATATATATATATCTCAAGCAAGTTTTGAGAGTTCATTGTGTGAGAATTTGTTTCATTAAAATGAATTTGAGTTTCACTACCCTCTTGAGTATTGATGAATGTTTGTAATTGAGTGATGAATGAGGAGTTTGTGTGAGAAAGTGTCTAAGACACAAACACATTGAAGAATCCTAGCTTGTAGAACCATGATGAATTATCAAAAAGCATTTGAGATAAACTTGAATGAGAATTAGCCCAAAGTCATGGAGCTGAATCCACATAACAACATACACACATTATCTAAATTTGAAGATCTCTTACCAATCATCATTGCATCATTTTGCCCAACATGATTTGTCGGTTCTTCTAAAGTTTGAAATATAAAAGAGTCTAAGCCAAATCTTCAGACTTATTAACTCTATATGGCCAAACTTTGACATTGCAAGATAGGTCATGCCAACTACCAGAAGCTCCATTTGATGAAAGTTCCACTCTAAGAAGTTGGCTGCATGAATTCCTCATATTCATCACATTATATCTTCATGTGTTACCTGTTTCAAAGCAAAGCAAAGCCAATACCGTATTTCTAAGCACTCTTGTAATCAAACCATCTGTTCATTACAATTGTTCCACTTTGATTTATGCAAGACTCTTACTTTTGAATCTCTAACAAAGAAATTGTACATATTGTTTTTTATTGACGATTTTATAATCTATACCTGGATTTCATTTTTAAGGGCAAAAAACGAGCAATTTCATGATTTCAAAATTATGGTGGAAAATAATTACAATCACAAAATTGCAAATGCAAACAGACAGAGATGCAAAATATTTCTCTAAGACTTATCATGCTTTTAACGTATAGTCACTTATCCATCATGCTTTACCTTCTGCGTACATTTCACATCAAAATGGAGTTTCTGAGCAAAAGAATAGGACTGTGTTTGAGATGGCCACAAGCTTACTTCTTTATGCTCAATGACCAAAGACTCTCTAGGAGAAAACCACAAGTAAGGTGGTTTATATCTTAAACCGTCTGTCAACAAAGGCTGCGCAAATGTCAATGTCCCTCAGCAGTTGATAGATCTCATCTTGAATGTCAAACACCTTAGAGTCTTTGGATGTGTGTCTTCTATTTTACTTACAATCAAGTTCAACAAACTTTGTGCTAGGTACTTGAGAGTTACCTTTATAGTTTATGACACTCAATCAAAAGCATATCGTATGTATGACATTATTAGTAAAAATGTTTACATAAGATCTAATGAGTATATCTTTAGACTCGCAGCTCGCTACGATACCTAACTTGTTGAAGATTCTATTATTCTACCGTTTAAGAAATTGAAACCTCAATCAAGGACCTGCTCTATCAAAATTGTCTTTAAGGACGTTTTACTCACTCACGCTACACCTCATTTTTTTTTAATTCCAAACCTACTCATGTGATAACTCTGTTCATTCTCGGATCCATTCTCTCTTATTTAGAAACAACATCAACGGCCACTTTTACTTCTTATGCCTCATCTTTTTCATCTCCACCAGATGAACCCTCCTTTGAGAGTGAATGATTTCACAACTCAAGTCCTACTTTTGACAATCTTGACACAAACACGACGACTAGTTTGGATTGTATCGTAGAGGATTTGCCAATCAATTTGCTCATCACATCTCGTTCCAAGCATCTTCCAGCTTACTGAAAGTACTATGTGAGCTAGAGTGCCAAGTTTGTTGAAAATACAATCAAATGTTATGAAGTTGAGCTCATCGACTACATGAGAGTATAATTCATCTTTGACAAAGCAATGAAGATTTTTGAAGGGCACTTGTTGATGTTTGATGAGTTGAACTCCATTCACAAAATTGTACATGTACCTTAGTCAAGCTACCCCAAGGAGCAAAGATATAACATGCAAATGGATGTTTTGGGTTAAAGAGATCCAAAATGTATCTCCATCCCTTTCCAAGTCTTGTTTGTAACAAGGGACTTCTAACAAAAAGAAGTCAAGGACTACAACAATATATTTGCTGCTATTGTGAAGTGGTTCTCTGTATGATCTGTAAGACCAGATATTGCATGTGTGAAATGAAACTAGAATTAGCCAAGGAATTAATCATGGTTAGGATAGTTATGACTAAATCTAGCTAGTTATGACTAAGTCTAGCTAGTTTAGCTATAATGTCTATACTTGGCGGAATAACTAGAGAAGTTCTAGAAGATTTGAGTGAGCACTTCTATTTTGTCTTGTACAAAAGTCTAGATTCCAAGAGAAAAGACTTTTGAACTTCATGTTTAGTTTTGATTGGTTTGACTAAAGTAAGTAGTATTCCATTGGTTAGACTAAGTCTTATGTTGACTTAGTGGAAAGTGGAAGTTCTAGAAGTTGGAAAGGCACAAATGGCATGTCACCACCTCAATCTAGGGATTAGTAAACATCTAGAAGGTTTAGGGGGCCAATGGCATGTTGCCACATATTGATAACTAGTCAACCTTACTATGGTTTATCTTCGTAAAAGTAAGTTAGATAGAAATTACCATTTGTTACTATGGTAAATTCTCAAGTAGTATATATAGAGAGGTAGGGAAGAGCCTCTCAAGCAAGTTTGGAGAGTTCATATGTAGAGACTTGTTTCATATATGAAAGAGTGACGAATTTTCAGTACCTTGGAGTGTCAATGAGTGTATGAGTTGGAGTGATACCTTGAGAGATTGTGTGAGAGGGTGTTTAGGTTATGAATATGATGCGGAATCCTAGTCTTCTAGAATCATAATAAGCTACCGAAAAGCCATCTGAGGTAAACCTGAGTGAGAGTCAGCCCGGAGGTTGCAGATCTGTGTCCACCATTGATGGTGCATGCGTATGGCTAGTTTGTCACTTGATAACAAAATTGCTTTCTTAAATAATATTCTTTCACAAAACCTCTATGTAAATCAATCACCTTGATTTATTAGGAAAGGTTTTGAGGACTTTGTATGTGAACTTATTAAAGCGCTTTATAATTTAAGACAAGCATCAAGGGTTTAATACAAATGTATAGACTTATATATAAGACTAGAAGTCTAGATGGGTTGTAAATCAAATCCTAACCTTTATATTTTAAGGGAGGATTTTTTTCACAGTAATCTTGATGCTCAATTTAGACAAGATTACATAACAAGAAACAATCAATTGAAAATTTCTAAGATTTAGTAAGATCTAATGCGTCAATATGAAATGAGTGATTGAAATGAAATCCACAAGTATTTAGGAGTAGAGTTCTCTTTAACACCACAATGACTATATCATAAGAGTCTTAAAAATAGATTCATATGCTTACTGAAGTCCATCTACATTAGCAATCGAAAATACTAGCTTTCTGTTTGTAGATACTACATTTTACAAAAAACTAGTTGGCCAACTATTTTTTGCTACTAACTCCAAATTGGAAATTTGTTTTGTTGTGGAACAACTCTCCCGGTTTATGTCAGCACTTCATGACTCTCATCTTAAAATTGACCTCCAATCTTTGCAGTACATCAAGGATACTTGAGATCACAAAATATTATTCAAATGAGGATATCCATTACACTTGTAGTGATACACACAAATGGGAAGTGGATCTCTTTTCAGAACACATTCAAATCTACAGGTGCTTACACTTTTACACTCGTTGGAGGTACAATATCATGATGTTTTCTCAGAAGCAAAATCTCATCTCTCTCCTCTACATAGAGTGAATATAAGGTCTTGTACTTTGGTGCGGAGCAGTCTGTTTGATTTCACGCAACAGTTTGGCTAAGACAACTATTGCATGAAATCACAACGCCTCTGTCCTTCAAAGACATTGATGTGACTTTTGCTTTTTCTACTCCTAATTCACTAATTGACTCCATGACGGTTCATTGTAGTATTGAGAGTACAATAAAACTTGCCAAAAATCCAAATTTTCATGCAAGAGGTAAGCACATATGAATCCAACATCATGTCATTAGGGAGCGGGTACCTTTGACAGAGATTCCTCTCTACAAAATTACAGCTAGCAAATATGTTGACCAAGGCTCTTCCTAGGGTTAAGTTTAATCAGCACCAACACCAACGTTATCTTGGTCTACGAAGTCTGATAACGATATGCGAAAAATCTCTGATGATTTCAATCTCTTGGTCTACCGTCTTTGCTGGTCGAACCGATCGATCTACTATTTCATCTTAAGCACCTTACGCAAATTACTGAAAAGCCAAATTCTTAATCTGCTATCTCCCATCAACTTAAGTATACTCCTGGTATATGGCTTCAACATATCACATTCTGGTTGAAAGCACAAAGTCTCCATCCGGAATGACTGGATCAAGAAGGGATTTACATCTACTAGACAATGGTAAGCAGGCAGAATGTTATCTATCATTGGGCAAGGCACAATATTTCCCGGAAAATTATGCCTTTCAAGAGGCCACCCATGACCTCCATATTGGGATCCAATCCCAAAGTGCCCTCCGCGAGTTTTCTAACCACGTGTATAGTCTCTTGACGTAGGACATCAAGCGCAACGCTAGGAGGCAATCACAACTTACGGCTTTTAGATTTAGGTTCCACGATCGTTCTAGTTTCTAGATTACAACTAGGCAAAATTATTTCTTCTTCCAAGTGTGAACACTCCAGTCGATAGATTCACAGTCGTCGTTTGTGTATTTAAATGCTTTCATCTGCGTGTGGTAGATGTTTCCATCGCCCCTCCCACTAAAAATATGGAAAGGATATACAATTCTAATAATGTGCAGAGAAGAGCCAGGCAACGCCTAGGGAGAAGCGTTTACTGGAAACAAAGGGATGGGGTCGAATGGATGGATCGAGCACTGAACGTCCTTCAGTAGTTTATTCGAATTAAGCTGAAGATGCCGGTCCTTTACACAGGCTACATGTATCGACGATCTGTGCTTATCTCGGAGAACGACCAGCAAAATGTTCAAGGCAGGAGTCTCTGATTTCTGTCCTCTATGCTGGTAGACCGAACCTGCTACGAATTGTTCAGTATCGGCTGAAGACAAACTAGATTGTGAACTACTTGACGTCACCGTCCTCCTTCAGACAAGTGGCGTGGAAAACTCACAGTGGACTCACAGATCCCGTGCAATGTTCAACCAACCTGGGCTTTGAAACGCAAGGTTGACCAAACATTAAACCGGGCATTTGAGCTGAACCATACTCCAAATTCGAGAAAAAAAGACGATTGCAAAGCGTCCTAAAAACCTGCTCTTTCAAAATTAGTTTAAGAGTCACTGTCCTTTCCAAGAAAAGACAAAAAATACAAGCGACTAAACTGCAGGCAATTCTGCGAGACATTAAACGAGACTGCGCAGAGATGCATATAACCATCCTTAGACCTAGGGCTCTTCAGACAATGACACTAAAAGAAGAGCATTTTTAACACCCACAAAGTGGGTACTGCCAAGTTGGGAAATGTATCTATCCAATAAGTACGACTCTCATCAACAGACATTCACAGTGACTGTACATCGTTCGCTGGTGTTCAGAAATGTGTCTGACCGAGAAATTATACCGCAGCAACCTTCTCGCAGTTAATGACCTTCCCATCTTGAGTAACCACCTGCACTTCCACGAGCACCCGTACCCCCATATGACACACGGTCGTCATAAGTACCTCCGGCGGCGTAAGCACCTCCCCCTTGACTAGCTGGGCCATAAGATGCTCCAGTGTCATAATCTGGGGCACTGCTACCATAACCTCCACCGTATGACGCGCCATAGCTACCCCCGGCAGAACCATAACCGCCACCCCCACGGGCTCCATATCCTCCACTTCCGGCCTGCGGACATTCCCGAGAGATGTGACCCTCTTGGCCACAGGTATAACAAGCGCGCGATCCACTCCTGCCACCTCCGCCTCCAAAGTTACCTCCATACCCTCCTCTACCACCACCGACTCCTCCACTTGGGCATTCCCGCGAAAAGTGTCCCATCTGCCAAAACTCAACACTCGTGTCAGAAGCTCGTATGTAAAAAAACATGCAAGCAAGAGGTCAGGTTTTGACAAGACGTCACAAACTAAAAGTATCAAGCAAAACGACGTCCAAACGTCTGAGCCAAGCAGCACGTTATACCTCTCCACAACTGAAACACTGTGAGCCAGCACCCTTGCCACCTCCGGCACCACCGCCTCCTTTGGCACTCCAGGTATCACCATAAGATCCTACCCTGTCAGAGTCACGATCTTTGCTCCTACCAAAGTTGTTATAACTATCGTGACTTTCAACCCCGCCATAACCGCCCCCGACAGGCAAGGCAGCTGCAGGTAATCGCTCATCGTCTCTCCTCTTTTCGTATGGGCGTCTTAGACCACCGGTCTGAGCGGTTTGGACTGCCATTTTCTGCATGCCAGAAGATATATTATAATACTTTGCTGAACAGCCAACACAAATCATTGAATTCGGTTATCTTCCAAGGCACCCGTTACTACAGGCACAGGTCTTAGTTTCTCATTTCCAGCACTCAACTTGATCCACTTGTTCTACTCAACATGCCACGAAGGTGGCATGTTGAGTAGAACATTCCTATGTTTGACAGCAAGCATGACACAACCCTGGCGTCCAGCCCACCAAAGTGCTACCTATCGAAATCAATGCGTTGGACAGTGTAGGAAACTGTAAGTCGAGCATGTAGAGCACGTTCTTCCTTTTAGGGGCCAAATCTAACAGGCGCTACGATAAACTCTCCATTCAGACAGCCTAGGTCTCGTGAAATTCGCAGTCCGACAATTTCAAACGGTGTTGAAAATCCGGATGTTGATCTTACCCCACCCGGATAACAACTAAGAATCAAGATGAAGTATACACAATTTACTCTACTGACACTAAACGAGGATGAAGTAGAGCTGGAGTACCTCAAAAGATGCCAAAAGCTCCTCAAGCTTTTTCTCCATATTCGCAACTTCCTCTTTCATAAGTTTAGATTTGACAGGATCGACTTCCTTCTTGAGTTCACTTTTTGCAAACGCAAGCTCTGCTTCAACCGCTTTTTTCTCTTCTCGTTGAGACTCTGATAAGACGATCTGAGACGGAAAAAGACAAATGGATCACAAGTCAGTTATACTGCACACCAACAACAAAATTTCTATCTCCATGCCGAAGTAAAAACCACCACAAACTGCTAGGGAAATCATCAACACTATGGGTTCTACAATTATTTTCAACACAATAAGTTAGGTTATTGAAGGCAAGGCACTAAGCGCTAATAGTTCCGCCCTTCTAGCGTACAAAGGCAGAGCACACATTTGAGAAAAATTTCAAATAAGTAACGCACAGGATTCTAGGTCAGAACAGGTTTGTTCTCCTTCCTCTGACAATTTCAAAACTATAGTGGTCGAAATGACAAGCTAGAGTTTAAATTTGAACAAGATTTATGCTGCATAAACCGCAACCGCAAGGATCAATCTCCAGGACTTAACCATGAGGACCAAACGACTCGGGCCACAGTGGAATATCATACAGCGGAAAGCTCTGTTGTGAGAATAAGTATGAACAAGACCAAGTGTAGATAATTTCTACTTTTGATTCTATTTAAAAGAGAATTGAAAGGTTTTACTAGGTTTAGAATCTCCATAGAGTAAGCCCTCAAAATGAGACGGTCAACTAGGAAGCGATTCTCCGGCAACCAAAAAGCGAAGGACCTCACAGAAGAATTCAGACTGCCACTCATACACATACTGAAAGAGATCACCAGATCATCCAGCCCGTTCTTTGAAAGCTTCTCCTTACATGAGCAAGGAGAGGATAGCTAAGTGAATGTCTCAACGAGACGGTAGCTTGAAAAGCTTCGTCAAGCCATTGTTGCGATTAGTTTCATTCTTTGCAATGTACTACTTCAGAACTGAAATAACATGGGCTCTTCGGCTGGATGAATGTTCTTTCCTCTTCAGTGGAAATATGGTAACAGGAGAAATGCCAGGGATAGAACGATCCAACTAATGGAACATGGGTGTCCTGAAAGTTCGACCGTTGACCTCTCTTATAATGACTCAGATAAACGAACCTACTCTGTACGATGAGATTGAAATTAACCCTAGGCTTCAATATTTTTATGAACGATGAACTGAACAATCTGCTTAGTCATTCCGCATTTGTCTGAAAATCGTCTCCATAAGGAAAACGAAATTTCGCAAAATCTGCCAATTTCTCCGGACACGAAAGGCGAGATTCACACTATCGTTCACGGATTGGCAAATCAGAAACCTTTTCTACCAATGAAAATTGTGAGGTAAAAACTGGTCGCCCTGCTAACCTTGCAACACATCATTCCCCACAGAAAGCTTTGTGCCCCAAATTGCTGTCGACAAAACATGGATTCAGAGCAAAGTACTCACACTTGGCTTCCATTCCTTTTGTGCTTGCTCTCTCAGAACTTCAGTCTCCTTCTTGCCTTCTCTTTCAGCAATTACTTGTTCTCGAGGTCGTGCCGCACCAAAAGGGTTGGGCTGCAAATTTGACAAAACAGGATATAAGACTGTCATTCCTCTCCAAATAATCGCTTGTGTGACCCGCCTTGAACCAGAAATTCCAGGAAAACGATGAACATTCATTTAAGCAAAGGGCCAAAAGCAGAAGAGTAATAACGCAGAGTTAGCTCAGATTGTAAAGTCAGGCACGATGTTCGACGTGGGTTCAATTTCTACAGGTCACATACTCCGCCATCCAGGTACTATTCCCCAACATTCCAGTAGGCCAGGGTTCTATGCCATGAAACCCTGTACAACTGTGATGCCAATCAGGATCCGACTATAACCTTCGCATCTGAGATGGATGGTCAAGATGCCGTTGATGGAAGAAAGATATCATTAAAGCAACCGACGACATCCATGCTACGTCACCATAAAAGATCATAAAGCTAACATCGACATCTGAGCAGTATGTACCAAGCTCTCGGTACTTCCTGCAGGTATTGAGCAGCAGATCGAAACGGGTAGAAAGATACAGAAGTCTGTACAACCATTCAAGCACTCTACGGTATTACATCTCGCAAATAGAACCTGGAGTGTGAAACCTAAGATGGTCGAAACTAGGAATACAGATCGGAAAGTAGTTATGCCTTGCTGGTTTTGGAAGGTGTAGAGGGTGCTTGATCGGCTCCAGATCCTCTTGGCTGCAGGCTAAGCTTGGGCCTGCCTGAACCCTCGTCCTCTGCGTAGCTCATTGTCACTCCACTTCCACGTTCCTTCTTGAGAACCTGTCACAACAATCCAATCCTTACCATTCAACAACATCGAGATGACTCTGAGACAAGACAGAGGCCACAACATGCCTCGTGGCGAACGATGAATAAACAAAAATGTCAACTACCTAGAACAAAAACGGGGTAGATCAGAAACCCCGCGCGCAGAAGAAAGAAGAGTGAACGGGCCGAAACGGGAAAAAGAAACAGAAGCAACAACAAGAACAACCGATACCGCCAACTGCTGACCGGAATGTCACTGTCAATCAATCAATCAATCAGCCGCGGACGCTACAAGATTCCACAATTCTCAAATCAGGACCCAACCGTTGACGCTGGCTACGCTAAGATATGGAGATTTCCCCTACTGCCCAAGCATGTTCATACTCGGTCGTGCTCAGCCTATCGAGCAACACCCGGAAGCATGCGAGCCCCGAGAAGAAGAAAAAAATAGCCCCGAAACTCGAATTAACCAGATCCTCCTTCCCTCCATCTTTTTCCCCGCCCGTCCCGAGCTCTTCTTTGCCACCCCCACCCCAACCATCCCAGCCCATTCCATTCCATTCCATTTCATGCCATGCTTTCCCTCGAAACGCAAGGCGTGCTGCTCACCTGACTGAACAATGGAAGGATTGCTCAACGCCGCGGCAGCGTAGTAAAGCGCGCAATATGTAAAAGAAATCGACTCACGGCTGCGCTCCGGCACTCTTGTTGTTCAAAGAAGGAAGAAGGAAGGGAGGTGCGCTGTGGCTGGTCTCCTCTGGTCAGGTCTCGCGGCCTCGCCTCGCCTTCAGCGGCAGCTGCTCCCTCGGACCCGCCCGCCCGCCCGCCTGCCTGCCTCGACCCTCCTCCGCCCTCGTCGCCACGGGCCGGGCCGGGCCGGTACCCGCTCTGCGAGCACGCAACAGCGCGACGCCCGGCACCGGGTTACCCTAATCGCGGAGCTCTAATGCACGGCTCCTTCCTTCGTCGGAGCCGGTCGTGATTGCGATTAGTGGCAGCTTGGCGGTTAGCCCGCGGAGCGTTTTCCTCTGCGGGAGGGCGGAGTTCGGAGGAGTGATGCTGATGCTGCTGGTTTCGTTATCCTCTCGCTTGCTGCTCCTCCTGAGCATGGGGACCTCTTCCGCGCGAAAGTCGCTGGCGCATTATTGGTTTTCCGTCTACTATTTTTAGAGAGTGGAATCCTCGTTGCCATTCACGAGCGACCTTCTTCTTGCGAGGCGACACTCTTCCCTTAGCTCTGTCTTCCTTCTCCCTCCCTCCTTCCTTCCCTTGCCATTCAGTTGTGAGAAGGATCTCACAACTTCCTCGGACTGTCCTTTCGCTTTCGCGCATGTTAAGATCCCGGAAGAACTCGACTTGGATCTACACTGTACTTCATCGTTGAAAATTCTTTTGACCGGATTGAACAAAGTACAACCCTTGTCTTCACAAATCCTTGTCTTTGGGTCTCCGCACTTGTGTGCATGGATTGAACCAGGTGACTAAGTTACGTCTGTGTTAATGTGGCACAATAACGAATAATTAGATATTGTGCTGAAGAGTTAATACATGTGCTTAGTCTTACTGATTAATAATACTTAGTCTTCCAGTCAAGTACTTTTGGTCATGATAACATGCTTTTCTAGGTTATATATATTCTTAACTTGTGGTGATAAAGAATGACAGATCATGAAAAATACATGTCACAACGGTATCGTAGAGAAAATTCCAAGTCACAAACATTTGATAAAAAACTTTTCTTTAAAGTTAAAAGATAATCTGAAGATGTTTGTAGATAATGAAAACCAAGTTAAATCATTTGAATTCAAGCTTATTCAAAAGTTAATGTTGTATTTAAACCGTATCATTAAAGTATCTACTTTCTTTGGTAGTCTATTTTGAAAAAATGCCTTTATATATATGATGTCATTTGAGTTTAATGATTTGGGAGTTACAAATGAAACGAAACTTATATTTCATTGTAATGTCATGGAATTAATTCCATGTAGTATATTTCCAAACTTTTGTTAATTTACTTCATCTACTATGTTATAGTAATATATGATATTTCCTATGCCTTATGTATTGCATCATTCGAAATTTTAATAGACTAATTCAAACAAAAATTTACAAAAAATGCTTGAAGATAAACTATGAAGTGATAATATCGTTGCCTCTTGTAATTCTCTTGTTTTCTCTTTTCACAAAACATATCAAAAGATCTTGAAAATTTCCATATCATTCATTGCTTGTTCAAAAAGATCAATTAAAATTTTATTTAAATCACATCTCAAATAATGTTATAAAAATAATCACAATATATGTCTCAAAAAGGATTGATTCAATTTGATTGATTACAACACACATCAAAAGTTATTATATACAATAATAACTCCATAATTTTTCAAAACCACGTGATAAATAGCTTTCGTTTAGATTAAAAAACAAGTCATGTAAAACGATTTGCATCTTTATAAAATCTACAGTTACAGGTACAATTTATGCAAATTTATAATATAACAAGCTTGAGTTTCATAAAAAATAATAATTTATAAAGTTGTATAACATAATGAAATCATGATACATATCCATGAAAGTTTGATGTAATTATATAATAGGCATCTAATGCAAAAAATATCTGAATTCAATGAAAACCAAAAATCTTAATTAATAATTGTTTCATAATTTTACTTTAATAAAATCATCATTTTGAATATAAACATTGTATACTTTAATCATAAAATAAAATTACTATATTTATTTCAGTTTACACATCTATTTGTATATCTGAATATGATAATTCAGTGTTTTCAAGCATCACATATTGACTATTTCAAATTTCAAATCTCAAGTAAAGAAAATATGATATATTTTATTTACAAATAGATTAAAAAGTATATATTAAAATATATTTTATCATGAATAGAAGATAAATAGTGGATTAATATAACAGAAGTGGATAAATAATTTTATAAATATATATTTCTTTAAATTTTTATTATAATATTTTCACAAATTTAACACAATGTAGCATTCAATATTCATGATTTTTTAGATTTTATAGACAATTAATAATATATATATAATAAAAAATTTTGATAACAAAATAATCTTGGCATTTTATGATGAGTAAGTAAATATTTTTTTTTGAATGAAACATTAAATGAACCAATCTAACATAAGCTTTTGTGGTTATAAATTTCAATACACATTATAAAAAAATCTGAAAATAAATAATATCACTTTAATGAGGTAAAATAATATTATAGAGTTGAAACAAATTGATCAATTCATATACACAATCGTATATGCATAGAAATTTCAAAAATATGAAATAAATTGATGATTAGTAATGTTATTATTTATAAGATCAGTATTGTAATTGATTTTTCAATTAGTTGATATTTTGAATATATTAATTTCAAGAATAATATCATTAAGATTTATATTAAATATATGTATGAGTGTTTTCAATAAGCTAAGCAGAGACTATTAATTGAAACAAATTGTCATTTTATCAAAATATGGATTTTAACAAAAATGTAATTTATATATATATATATATCATTTGTATTTAAATAATATTTTTCATAATTTATAATCAATCATGCATAATTCGCTGCTTGAATTAGCTAAATGATCGTATGCTTTTCAGTATAAATTACCTATGGAACAACTAGGTTTCAATTGGTTTAGAACCGTATTAGAGTGTAATGGTTTAGGATATCTTGATATGAAAATGAAAAATTGTCTCTTCAAATAAAAAAATTGTTTTGACATCGAGTATTAGCTATAAGAGTAGCATCAAAATGTTAATAGACTCTTTGCGACAAATTTTGAGCTTAATTATAAACGTGTTGCAAGGAAACAAGGTATGACTTGTTTCCATAAAACTTATGAGTGCTTAACACTTAACACTTGTATTTCTCTTGAAATACAAGCTCAAGTAGTGTTAAAGATTTGGTCTTGTTTGCCACTTGCATGCATCAAACAACTATCTAGCAAACAGTGTATTAACGAATGATTCATCAATTGAGACAATTGGTCAAAAATTTGATTAAAAAAATTTTCCGCCTCAATGTGCACAATTTCAATCGATCTTTCACTCACAAACAAATCATCATTACAAAAATTTGTTATTTTGATACCAATTGTTACAAAAAATGAAGTTTTGATATCAATTGTGATTGAAAATTTTCAAGATTTCATAAAATCTACTCATTGAAAAATTCACAATCATGATGTTGACAAGTTATTCTTAGACTACATCTACAACAAAATGTTCAATAATAGTTGGCATTTGCCTTACTTTATACACAGGCTAACTTTCATCTACATTGTTCTGACTCTAACTAAAATTATACATAAATGTATTTTTAATAAAAGTTAGGTTAACTAGTTATCATCCTAAATTTGAGTTGATATCAACAAATTAATGAACATTATATCCATTACATCTTAGTTCATCATGTATCTATTAGTTTTTCAATCTGTTATTGATTAGACACTAATGCTAAAATTTTGTAATATAATATTTATTAAAAATTTTATTATATATTGATATTAATGAAAATTTCATTACATATTATTGCATAATAATTATTGATCTTTTACAATATATTTTAATACATGACTTAAATTTTTTAGATTGTTAGATAAGATTGATTTTTAAAAACGATTTAATATGAAAAATTTAATTATTTGTAATATTATATTTATTTAAAGATTTAACAAAAAGATATTTTTAATACTATTATGATTCTCAATCAACAAATTTGTTTTCAATAGATATTTCAATAATATTTTTTCAATTGATACAAGGATAAAAATGAAATAATGTTTTGATATAAATATTCTATAATTGATTCATAAATAATTATATTTTAGATTGAAAAAAACATGTACTATTAGAAAATAAAAAATTAAATAATTTTTAAAAAATATTAATTTTATGTTAAGCATATTGTTACTAAGGAAAAATTATCATTTAAAAAAATATATACTTATTTAAATCTGATTTAAAATAATAATGTCATGAATATTTAGCTCAGAAAAATCTGAATTCATTACTTTTTAATGAAATGAACTTATTTTAAATATTTTATTTCATACGTGTGTTTGTTAGTTAATTTAATTGATGATATATTCTATGTGTATAATATGTATATTAACAATCTGTATTATGAACAGTTGTTCAAATTTAAAAATGAAAAAAAATCAATCATTTTTATGACTGGTAAATATATACAAATTTTTGTGTTAATTTTAAATTATATCAAAAATTGAATAAGCTTCATATGTGATATAAAAGTAAATGAATATCAATTTTGATTAACATAAAAAATTTCAAATGAAGTAATTTTTACAATTAAAACTTTTTGTTAGATCAAATACATTAAAGTTTTTTTGTCACAATAATTATTAAAGCTAGTTGCAAAAAGTGATCAAAACTATATTTAAATAAACTATTCATTAATTTTGAGATTTTCACATTATTTTTCAGAGGTATTCACAAGCTTTTTTCATGTTTGCAATGATAAGAAGATATTTAATTTTCAAATGATTGAGATTTAGAGTAAAGTTGTTCACAAAATAGTATATTTTTTTAATATTATATTCAATAGGATGTTAGATTTTTTTATAATTTATTCAATATTTTCCGTTTAATCAAATTATAAAATCTATCTATTAACAACAGATTATTTAATTATTTTTTCAAGAAGATTTGAATTATCTTTTATCTTTAATTCATAATTTTCAAAAACAAAACTCAAATTTTTTTTTAAACATTTTTTGATAATATGCTACAAACCTTATGACATTTTGAATAATCATTTTAACTTTAAAATATGAATGAAATTTTGTATATTTTGAATATATCATAAATTTTATATTCAAAATTTCAAAATTAATTAAATTAAATTTATTTTTTTGAAATATTTATTTTGAAAACCTTAAATTCCATTTTCGGGCTTGAATAGTACTTAGAAAAGTTAACATAGTTTTGAATGATTGAGTTTTTTTTTTCATTAATTTAAATACATGTTTTATATATGTATTTAAATTTAAAAGTATATGATATATAAATATATTTATTCATGAAATAGTATAGTTATTAGTCACTTTTGACTAATTATCACTCACGCTACTATATTTTCTTATGTGATTTGTCGATGCATGATTATAGCTTCCGTGGTATGTATCGTTTTTGTTTCTAAAATAGGGAGTTTTTTTTATTCCCCTCTGCGTCCAAGCCGCCTTCATGACAGACGCCACGTTAAAGCCATACTTGCCAAGTCAAAGCCGTCTCATAAGCTCAATTTTCAGAAAGATCTAGATTGAAATGAATATTGAAAAAGTATGATCATTGAAAAAACGTACACTTTCAAACTTGATGCATTCGGGAATATATGTTATATTCTTGTGCAAGATCAGAAATACATGTCAAGATGGCTGGGATATCCTAGACTCTTTAATGCTATTGAAAGAGAGAAACACAACTGTATTTTGCACATCTATTCCTCAACCTACATCCACGCATGCCACTAACAAAACGGTAACAACATGACCATTAAATAAGAAATGTTGTACACTTACATTATATTTCATAAATGACTATCATGACATTATTCAAAACTTGATTGAGTACTTACGTCTTACACAACTACAATTAGATTATTTGGATTCGCAACATGTATGAAAAATCAACAATTGTCAAGCTGAATGGACTCCGAACATTTTAGATTGCCTTGCGGCGGAGTCCAACATTAACAATGAAGTGTTTGCCAGAGTAAATTATAGACCAAAGGTCAAAATCATAATCACTTTTGCGGCATCATAAGCTCTCTCTAGATCTGAATCAAGCTCAACCTATCAAGTGCATGAATAGAATAGAATCCGACACGTTTCGCAAGCTCAACTTCAACGTAAAGTGAACTCAGATTGTTAGAACAATCGGACCAAGTCAAATCCACTGCATGCTTGAGACTTAGGGACCTTGCACAAGAATTGAGTATAGTCAGAGCTTCCATGGCTTGTGATTCATATGTATGTGTGTTAGTTGATTTTTTTTGTTCAAGATGCAAAGTCAAGTCGTGACATATTGCAAATGTGATTCCGCATGTTCAGTTCAAATCTTTCTGAGAATTGAGCAAGGGAGGCGGCTTTGACGTGACGTGACAGGCTTGACTTTGCGGTGACGTCTGTCACAGAGACGGTTTTGACGCATAGAAGAAAGAAATAAATCCCATATTCTAAAAGTAATAACAACCCACGTCATGAAAGCTATAACCTTGCATCGATCAATCACTGAAGAGAGTAGTAGGGTGAGGTATAGTTAGCCAAAAACGAGTTATAACTAGGCGCTACCTTATTTATTTATTTGTTCTACATATTTTTATAGATAAATGTGATTTCATATCAAATTATGTATTGTTTTTCACATTGAAATTTAGTATGTTGCATTTATGATTTTTATTTTTAAATTATATTTCAACAAATTTATATAAATAAATAAATTTATTCATCAATTTTAACAAAGTCAATAGATAATTCACACCGATAGCGATAATGATTAGCGGCTCTACTTTTTGTTTAGAATCACTTATGTAACACACTGTCTTATGAAAATGATATTGATGTCAAATTATGATAAAACATGCATTGTAAGACAATAATGACAGTATTTAAGCTATATTGATGAAAAAATTTAAATGTAAAAACATTGGATGCTTGAAATTTTTTAAAGATTTTGTTTAAAAGAATGTCATAGTTTGAGTAGACAAGAGTTCAGGAGAAAAATTAAACATACTCTACACAAGAAGTGAAAACATAAGATCATACACAGCTTGTGAATGTTGAGTCATACACAAATATATTCTATGCATTGAATAGAAGCAACGTGCATATTGTGATCAAAATGTTTGGAATGAAAATGATGAGATAACCAAGGATTTTTTCAACTAAAAGCTTCGTTTTGTAAATTTCATCTTATAAGTGAATTCAATGAGATGATGTTGTTTTCATGTTTTCAGATTTTCAGAGTGAAGCTTTGAACAAGTACATCATTCTTATATCCATTTGCGACAACATTAATGTACATTAAATTCAAATCTATGCTCCAAAACCTCTTACATTTGTGTCGTAAATTTTAAACACTAGAAAATACATCAAAAAATCTTGAAATATGAATACTAGTTATTGCAAGAATTGTTGTTGTAATCTCATCGTCTATCATCAAATTCCTTATCCTCTTACTTAGTACCGACATACTAAACGATCTTTCCTCTCACTTCACAAAAAAGTACACCCTTCCCTGTTCTTTACCCATTTGGCTGGACATAAATCTTTGGCACACTAGACTAAGAAGCAACTTCATTTTTTTCTCATTCGTAGCAGTAAAAGCTTAAAAGTATGGAGTCCAAAATGAGTCTCTCACATTCCCCGTTGTTTCACAATTTATTTTGTTTCACAAATTCTCCTTGACAGGAAAATCTCTTATACTTGTCAGAAGTCATGTCATAACAACCTCAAAACCTAGTTGAACCCTAAATAATGAGTTTGGCCAACCTGCATCTTGAAGACTTTTTTAATTTTTGCTCACTAGTGTACACTGATTGATTTTACACAATATATTGATATACAAACTAATTAAGGTGAGATTGTAAAATGTATAGATTGTGTTCGCGTCGGGATTCTGATTCTAAACCTATATGTAAACCAGGTAGAATGAAACGCATAACGAGGACTGACTTGATTATCAGCTAAGACATAGACGGTGAATCCATAATTGAAGGCTCAGACATCGATCCATGACCATTACATTCCATGGTGGACACTCAGACCGCCATGGGGTTAAAAGTTGGCATTATAAAGTACCAGATACGTAACGAAGAGAGAAGGACGTGCATGAATTTTGATCCAATACCAAACCGCGCAATTTTGCTCGGTTCACGTAGTAGCGTAGATTCAGAGATATCTACGAAACTTTCGCCATCAATTTGTAAGCAGATCCACTTGAATACAACATAATCCTGGGCCGGAAATGAGGGCTGGAAAGCTTTATCGCTTGCTCCTCATAGGTTGGTTGCTGTGAAGTATATATCTGCATTTGCAGCGATGAATTGATTCATGATCATTTCTAATGGTTAAATTATTTTACTCGTATTAGCTACACTAGACTGCATCCCTCGGTATATTTAAAGTATACTGCTATAGTAGATTCAATCCAAACGTACTTGATCTACGTCGTGGTGAAAGTGGCAACGGTGGCTCCAATAGTACTACATTCTCCCTGAACCGTCATCATAATCATCATCAGCAACTTCTGCTTGACTTTTGGACCACATCAGCTGCATCGATGGATGGATATGAGGTCGTGTGCAAAGGAGCCGGAGGCTAAGCAGTGTATACACTGCTGTTTGGATCGATCGGTTTCATGTACACAACAGCAGCAGGGTCGTAAAAGTGCCCACTGGAATATTTGCTCGAACAGGAAAATGAGTACGAAGAGAATCACTCGCTTCAGATTATCGACCGATAATGTACGGAGCTGGGGTGTTGCGGTAGTCGGTATCGGAACGGCCCGATGCTGAGTCCCCATCGAACTCGTCAGATCGGTGATAGTCCACGGACTCTCGTTGCGGGCTCAGAGGGCTGTAATGCCGCGGAGCTCGATTGTGATTGGGCGTGAACATGGGGGAGAAAGGGGTCGGGGTGAACGTCGGGGGGTTGGGACTGAACGGAGCGCGATTGCGATTGAAGCCCGTGTTGTAAGGAGTGAAGGGCGAACACAGACCGTTGTCCGGCCGCGGCTGGGTGTACAGCGGGGGACTGAAGTCGAAGGAGTCTTGCAGCTGAGGGCTGGGGGTGAAAGGAGACGGCGCGTAGGTTTGCCGCAGAGAGAGGAGGCTGGGGGAGTAAGCTGGAGATGAGACGGCGCTCAGAGGCTGTTGGCATGTGAAGCCTTGGAGTAGTCGTCTTACGTCTCCCATCGAAGGCCGGGTGTCAGCACGGATACGAGTACACATCATGGCAACTTGGGCGCAGCGACTCATCTGGTTCCTGTCATAGACGCCGTTGAGTCGGGGGTCAACCAGCTCAGATAGCTCGCCTTCTTTGGCCAGCACTTGCATCCATTCTGACACTCGCTGCCTGGAAGATGGTCGCTGCGAAGCTTTCGTCTCCATCGTACAGCGCCCACTGATCAGAACAAATAGCAACATACCGAAGCTGAAGACATCGCTTTTCTCAGTCAATTTGCCAGTCAATGCGTACTCTGGATCGAGAAACCCCTGTGTCCCTACAACTATTGTTGTCACGTGACTCTGATCGGTCAACGCAACTTTGGCGAGTCCAAAGTCACCTACACGTGCGTTGTACTTGTCATCCAGCAAGATCTGCGCAATGGACACCAGGTGGAAGATTTGTGGTTAGGGCTTCGTACATCTGCCAATATGTAACGCAATGTCCAAGTAGCTCTTAAAAATTCGCACAAATAGAACAGGTATACGCATGTACTGGCAAGCAAAGAGAGCAGTCAGTACAAATGATCGAGAGGTAAGGCGGCTGGTACATTTGAGGGTTTGATGTCCCTGTGTATAATCTTCGGGGAACACTTCTCGTGCAAAAATTCCAATCCACTGGCAGCTCCAAGAGCCACTCGAAACCTGAGCTCCCATGGAAATGCTCCGTCTCTTTCATCGAGCAGAGCATCAAGCACACTTCCATTGGGCATGTAGTCGTACACCAAAATGCGCTCCGATCCCAAAGCAGACTTGCAGTACCCGAGTAGGCTAACTACGTTAGGATGCTTTATAGTGCCTATGATCAAAACTTCATTCCAGAACTCGACATCTCCTTGAGTCGAACCCTTCTCCAGTTGTTTGATTGCAACGTGGGTTCCATCTGCCAGTTGCCCTTTGAAAACTAACCCAAAGCCTCCCGAACCCAAAAGCCTCTTCTGACTAAACTTGTTGGTGGCAGTTTCCAGTTCTTGGTAAGTAAAATGCTTACATTCGGTGTAAAGACTTGAGGTGAAACATGGTTCACTTGAGCAATGATCTTCTACCATGGCTTTTCCCCTTGCACGCATCACCAAACAGTACATCAAGATCACAATGATCACAGTGCAGATGGATACAACTGTTGAGACCATAATGAGAAGCGTCCGGCGTTGTTGACCCCAGGACTCACAAGCCTGGAGTTTGACGACTGTGTACGCACTGCAAAGCGAAACACTGCGCATGTTGTCCGCCATCTGACAGCCATTTTCTTGCGCGAAACAGTTTTGGTCAAACTTGGCGGTCCAAGCTCCTTTAAATGGAATTGTTCCATTTAAGAAATTTGATGACAGATCGAGAAACAAAATGCTTTGGAAGCTTTCTTTGAGGTTATTCGACACTTCTCCTACAAGACTGTTACCATGGAGATCTCTGCACCAGACGTACGAAGGGTGTGAGTGAGATAAATAATATAATCGCAAGCTTGGGATGTGCACAAATGCAGTGTCTTGAGAGTTTTACAACTGGTCAGTTCACTACTTGACCATTATCTTCTACTTGTTTTGAACTTTTTCAGTCTCGTACTTTTAGCTTGGTTAACTAGTGCACCAGCTACTAAGTTCAGAACCATGAAGCTACGTTGGCCTTGCGAATCACATGGAAACCTCGATAAGATGACTGCTCTAAATGTTTCCTCTTTCGTCCCCATACGATGAGTTTCGTCGAGGATCTAACTTCTTGGATCCCTAGAATAACGCGATAGCCATGTCAATGGGCTTACCCTCTCTGCTGTGAAACAGTTCAGCGACAGGACGACTTACCAGCAACTAAATTAGATATGGAAGAGAGAGGAGAACACGGGAGAACTTACAGTCTCTCAAGATTCACCAAGTTCGACAGTTCCTCTGGTATCTCTCCAGTTAGTCCCTCTACCGCCAGCTTCCTGCAGTCACGTGGGTCGAATCTATCAGAGGAACTGTGAACTGGTAAGAGTAATATAAGCTTTATTTTGGAGCTAATGTGACATCACACCATGCTTAAGCACCAATCTCAACACCTTGCATTTCGAGTTCTCATTTTCTTTTGAACCCAGGGTTGGTTTGGCGTGCCAACTATCCTATTTCAATGAATTGACAATATTTATACCCACAATATTTCAATCCAATGGATCAGCAAAAATTACTAAAGCAAGTTCGCAGTTACTCACAAGCCAACAACAAAACAGGTCGGTTCAGATATAGCGCAGCCAATTGCAGTATCATTCGTCTGGTTACCGGCGCACAGGACACCAGACCAATTCTGCTCGCAAGCGTCCAAGGTTTCATCCCACGAACGCACCTTGGGAGATGACACTTCCCATTTTCTTTTCAGCTGTTTAAGCGCTTGCTCTGCTCGCCCCAAACGCAGAAGATGTGAGCAAATCAGGCGGGAATTTACTATTTTTACCTCTTTATAAGTCAGGGATCAAGGTGGCATTCTAGGAGAAAAAGAAGACAAACAGCTTAGATTCTAACATAGTAAAAAGACCACACAATGAACGCGTGAACGCGTGTAGACCCTAGCACGTGGTGGTACAATTATATGATGCGGTGATCAAGCAAAATTCACCTTCGCTTGGGGTGGCCTCCACTTGCACGTGGAAGAGAAGATAGGAAATGATAACGAACACACACAACGTCATTGCTCGCGTTACCGCATGTGGTCTTCCGACCTGATTCATGAAGGAAATGGATTAGCTTCAGCAGTACAATTTGCGGCCAATGGAGTGGCCTATGCACAGCAGTGGTCTGATATCTCTCATGTTCTGTTGCAGATCTTCCCACTGGATCTGCGAAAGAGAGGATGCAAGCATTCCAGGCCTTGGTCATATTCTATTCCCCTTCAAGTAGTCCCGTGCTTCATTTCGGCAAGTTGCCTCTTGTTCAGTTTAGTTGTCATAGTGAAAACAGAAACTCGGCATATTCGTCTCACGAAAAACGAAATCGTTCATTGAATTTCACAGACTGACTCTTCGTAAAGAAACACGAAAGGATAGAATAAACTCCCATAGACCAAATCGCCGTCTCTTGATTCCTTACAGCTCTTGATACCTAGCGACGAAGTGCTCGGTCTCCTCTCGAAAGCAAATTACTTATGTGTTGACAGGTACAATAATTTGCCCACATTATTTTTCCGAAAGACGGTCGATACAACACACGGACTACATTTATTTCATTCATAACATAGTGTTTCCTTCAGAGATTCATAACAGTGGCAGGCGTCATACGTAAGAATCCGACTTGTTCGATCTATGCAATTTGTTCCCAAGGCGGCTTGATTACAATTCGCGCACACGACAGACTTTCTCAAACGACTGACTGACATAGATAGAGAAAAAATTCACAGCTTCACCCAAAGATGAAGGAGGACGGTGTTGCATGCTTACCCCTTTCTCAATGCGCAATCTACGAGATATCCTCGTTGATTCGGATCCCCTGTGGATTTAAATTCTTTTG
The DNA here is from genome assembly GCA_037833965.1 of Marchantia polymorpha subsp. ruderalis. Lineage (NCBI taxonomy): Eukaryota > Viridiplantae > Streptophyta > Marchantiopsida > Marchantiales > Marchantiaceae > Marchantia > Marchantia polymorpha. The sequence goes on from AP031351.1 coordinate 2,385,758, forward strand.
GCGGATCTAGAATCGTAGTCGAGCCGATCGCCGCTGGGCATTTGATCTCCAACGAAAGAAGCCAGCCCGCAGTGCTGCAACCTTCAGATCCTAACTCCTCGCGAACGTCCAGCAATGTACATTCTACGAGTCGCAATCCATTCACGCCTCACGAATTTTCCAATTAAGTCGTTGTCACCCGCATTGAGACACTGGCATGGATCTGGCTTCCTCCTCTCCAATCCATTCGAAACCGGCCACCGGGAAATTCCACGCTATTTCTCTCGGAATCACAGGCTCCTACGGACCTCCGCGACAAGGCATACAATGCAACGACAAATTCCATACTAGACCTGTTCCGGACATTCAAGAATCGTCATAACATCTCGATCAATGCGATCGTCACACTGAAACTCATAAGCAGAGGAAACCAAATCAAGCAAAGTCATGTCTAAAGGAAGCTCTAGCGATTCTCTGCCCCCGCTACTCAGGAATTAAAGCCTTTAGACCGCAAGGATTGACCGATCGGTTCCGTAAATTCGAGCAATGTTCAACGCGTTCACAGAAACACGGACTAAGATCTAATTCTTATCGAATGGATCCATTAATCATAAACATATCCAGGTGTTGATCGGTCCCCTGTTGCCTATGGATGGCTGCGCAGAGCAAATATCGCACGAGGCTGAGTGGCTACTGTGGTCGTATGTGGCAGTAAGGTACATGTACAGCAATATTTGGGAAGCGCGGCGCGGGCGGAGTTGCAGCGGCAGCGGATCAAAGGAGCGTCGAGATCGTGCGATCACTAGCGCATAACGTTCATACCTGCTGCCTACGCCACAGGCCTCGGCTCCTTCACCAGCTAGTGAGGCGGCGAAGGTCAGTCCGGTCGACATGGCGTTCGGCCCCACGCTGAGAAGTCGAGCATTACCGCCAATACCCCGTGACATTCCGTCGCTCTTCCTCCTGTCCCGAGGCGGGCAGAGCCCCATGGCAAGCCGGCGATGGTGTCTGTCGGCCCATCGTGCCGCTCATGCGTCTGGATCTGCGGCGGCTCCGCCGTCCGTTCAAGCGACGGAGATTTCACGTCCGGCTGTTCAGTGGGTTCTCGCCTCGGACAGACCAAACTCAGGTAACGAGATTACAGGTGGTGCGAGCTCGCCGGTCCCTTACCTCTACCTCGTCGATGCGGCCAACGTGGTGGGCCCGCGGCCGGAACCTCTGTACAGGACAACTGTGCTGTGCTGTTCCCAGAACGGCGTGCTGCTGATGTACTGTGTCGTGCTGTTCTTGTCGTTTTCATTGGGGGCCAGTGACTCACGGAGTCGATTGTCTCTTCGATATTTTGCACGTACAATTCTAGCAGCCCGGACATTTATTGGAAAAGGCAGAAACACTACATCTGATCGAGTGCATCCCACCTCAAGGGATTACGGATTCCTGAACTCCACCGGGACTCCCTCCTGCCATTGAACTGGGTACTGTGTTTCAAAAACAAAATAAAAAATCTCATAAGCTGTCTCTTCGTGACCTGCTGAATAACGACTTCATGGATCATGGTCATACGCTACTCAGAGCTGATCTGTATCTTACGTGCAGAACTCACGGCCTCGACAAGATTAGTTCAGTTCACGTTGAGAAACTTTTCCATGTTTATTTGATCGCATCTCTTCGTGGCTCACTTGACAACCGAAGTCAGAAAGTGGACAAGTATGTAGTCTTACTATGTTACACTATCCACATTTTCGAAGCAAGTTTGTTTAAGTCTTTCGATCAGTTCAACACTTGGACAATATTAGTGGAGTGTCGCTTAGACATGTTCATCGTATGTACTTATGGTCACTAGAGATTTTCTACCAAAGAACGAAACGCCCGTCGCCTGACAGTTCGAAGTGCTGATTTCGAGTGTTTTGGTTTGTAGCTCCGGTCTGTGACATGCAGTATCTATACTTTCGTGTTTTTTCCAAGGTGATTCTTTTCGACTCCTTTTTTCCTCTTTGACCACACTTGCCTGCCATAGTGTTACACCAACATAGGAAGTACAGGATTTGAGGTTTAGAAGTTACATCTTCATGCACCTCTAACTGCAAATGTGACGCTTCGAAATTCTCGAACTTCTTTCTGTCAAAATTCTCTTTGCTACATAATTTGAAAGATGTACAGTACATGCTTGTTTATCCAAAAATGTCCTGCCATGCTTCATGATGTTGAATCATGGTTAGACGTCGTATGGAATGCATCGTGGCCTTAGTTTTTTGAAAGTCATAAGACTCGACAAAGATCGATGATATGATGGTTTTCGCCGTTTCGCCATTGAACTATAGGCTCAAAGTATTTTGAGAGTTGTTGTTCTTTTGATTTTTGTTTCAATCGATCACTTGAGGTAATTTTAATATTGAGCTTAGTAAACACGTACTTCAGCAGATGTGCAAAATCCTTGTGGAATCCTGATAATTGTGCTTATCAGGTTCTTGCCACTGATGTTAATGTGAGCCTACAACATAGCAGATATAACGAAAGAATATCATATTCTCAGTAGGACTACATATGTATTTTTCAAACTTTTAAGTTGAGGCTAAATATTTCTTACAAGTAATATTCATTTACAATCATGAAGATGTATTCCTTCATTAATTTTCTTTATATGGCTAATATTTCAATTAAGATCTTAAAAAAATCGTACATTGCTTGTGTGTATCATTTATTCATCCGCCTTAAGAATAGACTGATAATAATAATTTTTAAGAAATCGTATTTCTTCATCATGATAATGTCTAGATATTCTCATAAGGATACTATTTTGCTACAAGAGTTTCTAAAAATTTTCATTTCAATTTTCTGTTGAGTATTTTGAGGCAAATTTTTTAAATTTTTACTATATCATTAAAGAATAGTTTCAAATTTTGTTACCTAAGTTCTCAAAATAATTTCTATATTTTTTTTGTTGTATCACAAGAGCAATATGGATGAAACTGTTGACTATATTATTATCGGATATTCTATCTCATCTATCAAATTGCTCTAAGGCAATTTGATAGATGAGATAGAATATCCTAAGACTCTGAATCTATAGAATGAATTCTCTTTTCCATCTAGCTCTTACCTCTTAAAACTTCATAACCTTGAATAGCAAAACTATGATTATTGTAGCAAGTTCGAGACCATTAATGCATCCCACGACTCTGTGTATGTATGAATTTAATTAGTATCACTAAACATAAAAAGTATCATAATCAATATTCCATATATACAATTCCTTCGTATTTTATCCAATTTCATCGTACTTTATCTTAGACGAGCTTCTAACATCATGTATACTGCGATTTAATACACGAAAGCAAGAATAATAGTTGTACTCTTGTTCACGGTTGTATTTACTCCAAGTTTTTGGATTTTTATCTTTCCATCACGATATAATAACATGGTATTAATAAACAAATAAATACATTCTCTTTAGTGTTCAAAAATTGCAAAAATTAATGACTCCGAATCAACCAATCGTCATGTTGTATGGAGAGAAACCTCATGTTACTCTTTCTCTTCAAAAATCAGTAGATGCCAAGTTCTCTAACCCATCGATGTCCTGGTGGTATACAAGCAACTTGACCTTATAAGGCGATCTTTGATCCGGATAATATCTTTGAGGATCAAATCGCTCTTGGTTCAATTATGTTCAGTGTTGCAAATTTCTACTACATTGTAATTTAATCGTAGTCCATTTGCATGATTTTCACATTCAAAATCATAATCAGCGAGAGAGTCACCAAGCAAATTATAGTGAGTGAGTCCCCAAACTAACCAATTTAAACATATCCAATGTTCTCACTCAAAGCATGTCGGCCCTAACTTGAAACTCACACCCACTAGTGACAATTTCGCTAACAATGGCCCTTTCAATTCCAGTCTGATTCTTGTTTTACCAAATTTTTGCGTTGATATATTTCTCAACAAAGCAGACCTCGAAAAAATAATCCTATACAACATTAGTGCACTCAGAAACTCTCTTGTCTCCTCCAGCATTTGTTTTTCTACAAATTGCTTAAATCTCAAGTCCACACCACCGCCCACCATCTGCAATGCTCCTCTCCGTATGCCACACATGCCTATCGTCTTGCTCCTTCGTTGCTTGGCAGTCTGCAGAGTTTTGGGTCAACACTTTCAAAAATGTGTTGAACTGTTCCACTATGGTCTTTATCATCGTTCCGACTATTTTTATCACCACCTCTACTGCTCATTGCTGCGACGATGTCTATCATCTTATTTTCCACCACTAGTTCTACTTTCCCTTCTTCTTCGGCTTCGATTGTCTAGTGTGGCTCTTAACTTTTTTCATAAATATAAGCACAACAAGCTTCTAACCACTTGATTTTTCAAGCTCAAGAAATTGTAAAAGATCATTTCTTCACTTTCAAACACTATTTATTCACTGGATAATCGTTATAACTCCTCTTTATCATATTCTCTTTACCTAAACTACTTTCCGTAGGGGGGGCAAGAGTTCAAATTTTAAGTGATTTTTTAGTTAACATGTGCTTGGAAACTTGCAAAGATACAAATAATTTGATTTTTCCTTCAAAAGTTTCAGCTCAAAGATTTCGGGGAAAAAATTATTTGAAAAGTTAATTAGGTCTATTTTTCTTTCATAATGGTCTATCATTTGATTCTCTCCAAAAGTTTTTTGGAGTTTCTTCTCATCAACATCGTCCTTTATCACCGTTTCATACGTAGTATGCAGGTAAATAGAAAGATATTAAAAAAATAAAATGAAAATTTTTGTTTTTAATTGTGAACTATTATATTTCCTATATTGCTCCTTCAACTATAGTCTAGTGTATTGCACCCCGTGAAAATCCAAGATAATAAGATTGTAGTGTGTAGTTTATTTTGATTATTTTTAAACACTCACATCATATTTTTGAGTTCAATTAATCTTCATCTTTGATAGCCAATTTATAATTTTCCTACAAATACTGTAAGAAGCAATACAATCCGGTCTTTAGATTGTGTGCTTAAGTTAAAAGTTTTCACTTGTAATTTAGAATATACCGATTTTAATTTATATTTGAATAAAAATTTCAATGTGAATTGATGCTACATCTCATTTGATTCAAAATTTTTTTAACATATTGTAAATTATGTAGTCTAATTTTTATTTTCAGCCTTAAAACTATGACATCAAAGTTTTTTTTGACTCAAGTGCACACACTTACAAGCTGATTATGTCATGATTTTTTTCTAATTTTATTTTTAATATTTAAAAAATTTTCAAATGTCATATCATAAGTCTTTAAAAAGAATTAATAATCTTTGAACATTCTAAAGTTTGATGTCTTCTCCTGAACTTCTAGACATCACTTTAAATTTTTGTGTAAATAAAGAATTTTTTCTGCTAACATTGAATTATTTTTTGATTTATTTATTTATTTATTTATTAAATATTTTATACAATATTTATTTCAAAAAATATAGCAATTTTAAATTTTCGAATTCTAATTTATTCAATTCATAGAAAAAATTTGATTCAAGTTGGATTGATCTAATATTCTAATTTGTATTGATGAGGTATTTTTTAGTTGAATCAACCTATCAATTTAAAATAAACTTATGCATTTTATTTTCTTCTTGATTATTTTTTCTTATTATAAAATTATTTCTGCAATGGCATAAAATTTGTGCTTAAAATTATTAAATAACAGAAACAAAAAAAAAATCAACATCATCTCATAATATACAAATTAACTTATTCAAAAAGCTTTTATGAAAATTTATAAGAAATTTTTTATATCAACTGTCTGTTTCATTTTTTTGCATCATGATTAGCTTTTGTTTTGATTAAAGTTCAAATAAAAACACTTTTCATTCTCTACCAATAGTTACTCTACAATATCAATCAGAATTTTAGTCTTTAACAAGCTATTAATGTTTCATTAGTCATTGTCTGTTGAAGTAATTTCATAGTTACATGGAATGTGAAGTCAACTCTTTGTTGATTTTCCAATGATTCAATTGTCTCAAATTTCGATAAATTTAGATGATTTTGAACATCAGAGTGATTCAAGTTTTAATTTTCAATCATTATTAATTTAAATAATATTTTGAAATACATTTCATATGCAACACAATACAAGAATAAAAAAAGGTTATTTGATATAAGTAGAAAATTTCACTCACTTTATCAAAAATCATTATATCATGCACTTATATATTCAATATGAAGATAATATCAATTTTATCCTCATATCATGACATATAAAGTCTTTATATGAAAATAGAATTGATAAAAGATTTGATATTTGAATTAATGGACAACTGACCGAGTTATTGCAGTGTGTACGACCAATCTCGGCAATGTCAAGCTTATGATTTTTAATTTTATAAGATTTTAGTTATAAGAATAAATTTAGTGAAAATCCTTATTAATAACTCTATATTAAGAATATTAGATATAAAACTAAAACATTCATCCACGCCAAATCTTGTTTCAATAAATTTTTCTACTAAATAAAAACAGTATTGTCAAGGTTCTTATATATATGATGTTTTAAAATATATTATCATTATTTTTGTGAGACATGTTCAGATTTTAGTAGTCAATGAAACGGAAACCTTATATATTGTAGCTTGAAATTAATTTTCTTTCTGATTATTAGTAGAACATGGTTAAATTTTATTGAAAGATTAGAAACGATTTCAATCTAATACTTATTTGAACATTTATTTTCAAATATTATTAGCTTCAAATTAGCATGTAATTTCTGATTTTTTTCTCGACATTGATCTTTTACTTGATTTACTCTATTCATATAGATGAGTACATATAATTAATGTCAAGTCAGCTTTAATTATATTTGATATATTTTGTTAGATTGATAAAGAAGAAGTACGAGATGACTTGTGAAATTCCTAGTTCAGAAAACGTCCAAAAAATTTATATTTTTCAAGTGCTTGTCAATGAAAACTATATCATGTTTTTGGTCCAGGAAAAAATTATAAAGAAACAAACATGCAAACAATCCCTTGCTCATAAGATAGTCAGTGGAGTATAAGGTAAAAGTGCTAAAAAATCAAAGGATGAAATGAACATGATATATTTCATTCAAGTCTTGACAATGATATTTATATTGAGAGTGTGTTGATGAGTCATCCAATTCACTGAGATGGTGCCAGGCATAAAGGACAGTAAGCTCTATAAGCCAGTGTGCACAGTAAGATGCAAGTTGCATGTTCTTCTTTGCATCTTTCCAACATTGCACTTGCCAATGCCAAAACTGAAGAACACAAGAAATCTAGGTCGTTTCCACACACGGTGGGATGCTTGCTTCCATGAGATCGTAATCTGGACATGGGATGACCAATTCAAGTTTTGCCAAGCTTGCTGCTGGAGCAAGTTTTCTGATTAGCTCCACGGTTTGATTCTAGGCTCCATTACAAAAAATAGTCAGCAAGAGATCGACCCACTTTGCTTGCATCATAGTTGTCTCTTTAGCAAGACCCGGTTCTTCTGTCGATCGTTCCAATGGATCGACTATAAGCAACTTTCCGCGTTGCACCGCCGGTTGTGACTGACGACAGGTTTTGAGGATCACATGCAGTTTTCGTCGTTCCAATTGACCACGACTAATTTCAGGTGCAACAGAGTCGCCTGAGGGATGCTTTAGAGGAAATTTCCTCCCTCATGCTCTACTCTAGGAATAGAGTGAGCTTCTCTCTGACCACTTAGGAAGTATCGAAATTTACAAATTGGAGATGAGGATACTTTGACGTAAGCTCTGCACACAACGTGCCCTCATGGCCCCTATGTCCACCACACGACCCTCTAAAACTTTGAAGTGCTCATCCTACTTCTCCAGTAGCTTCATTGCTTGAGCAGCTGTTCGATTCAAAGCAAAGAACTTGACGAAGCAAGTACGGGGTGAGCCGCATCCATAATCTTCGAATACATCCAACAATACGACTGCTCCAGCGGCCATAGGCCAGCCCAAAAAGAGAGAGAGTTCGGCCAAAAAGAGAGAGTGCTAAGTACTTGTCTGGCACGTTCCAATCTTGATAGATCGTCCTTGGAAGAGCAAGCTGGGAAGTATATCCATTTCCTGAAAAGTCAAATGGATTTCGAGGATTGAAAGTAATGTTTGTTCAATTTGAAATCACGCCGTTTGAGATACAACGAGATTGTTTGCGCGGGACGACTGGGACGAGTAGATGAAGACAAAGGTAAGTGGGGGTTCAACTGAAGAAACTTCTTTTACGTGATCACAGTTCTGCGGAAAATTTCTGGCGATTTTTGCGGAAAAGTCTATTTCCTTTGACAAATGTTGAGGTCATGCGACATGTTGTTTCAGCATTTGATAAGCAATTTCAGTTCCACGCAGCACAGTTTCACACTTTGATTCCCTGCAATGAGACTATTCACTTGCTGCCTGTGTCAAGTATCTCGAATATATAACAATAAGGGATGGCATTAGAGCAAAAAATAACCCTTTTCGGTGGGATAAAGCTCCCCATGTTGACACTGTTTTTTTGTTGTTAAAAAAGGTCTGAAATGTATTTAAGCCCGGAAGTACTCATTTTCTTATTATTTATTAGAATTATTTCTTCCTATAAAAAAAGCTTGGATTGAAAAACTACAACTTATAATTCATTTCTATATCTTACATTATAGTTGCTTTGAATAAAATATAAACTGTAATTTAAAAGATTTTTACATAACATAGATGACTAGTATTTCTTCTGTCGAACAAGAAAATATCAAGAAGCGTATGAGTAGAACTTTCAATATTATAATGGTTTGTCATTACTTTTCAATCTTACATTTACCTTTATGTGTACAAAGCAAAATAAAACGAAAATAAATTTTTCAGTTATACAAATGTATTTCCAAACTTTTTACATCTTAAATCTTTTCTAGAATTATCTCTTTCTATTTATTTCTATCCATTTTCAAATTTAATAATTTTTCATTTTATTATTATATAATGTTTTTATTATGATTAATTCAGTGTTTATCACTAATTTATGTGACAAAAATTACATGATAACATGCTATTATTTTATCTAGAAAAAAATTTCTTCGTTATAAGTTGAAGTGATGGCGTGTCAATGATGATCTTGAAACTTCTAGATAGTTAATATACCACTGGGTAAGAAAAAATTTATTTGATCTAGCTAATAAAATTCTTATGCTTTGTGAAACCAATCAAAACTAATTCAGTATCCAACCTTTGATAAAATGACAAAGTAATGATGTTCAATTATATATTTTCTCAAAAGCTAAATTTTATCCAATTATGAACTTGACAGATGAATTTGAACATAATTAAAATCACTACAATAAAATTATCAATTAATTTTACAAGTTATACATTCATGACAATGCAATAACAAGCATCACAGCTCAAATTTGTTAGTTTCTAAAAGCTAAAATAATAATAAAAGCTGAAGTTTTTATCTGTTACTCATTTCATACTTCAAGATCTACTTACTTTCAACTTTTTCAAGTGAATATTTGATCATAAATTTATAACTCACAACGTCAAGTATATAAATAATATTATAATCTTCACATTAATAACTTTGATAGATGTCATTTCAAATGCCTTGATACCACAATTTTTGTAGACTTTCTTAGAGTTTGACTTAATGATCAAAATATGGTAATTTCAACATTTATATTAGAATGCAATTCATAATTGATCATTCTAAAATCTATGGGACCAAAAATAATCTCTATCAATTTTTTCTTAATTTCTTTACATGATCAATTAAATTTTGGATGATTAAGCAAGACAACTTAGCATCAAATCTTGAATTTTTTCGTCATTTGAACTCAAAATTTAGAATTTTTTACTTAGCATTTCTTTCAAATAATGAATTTTGCAAGCTACCCAATAGTTGACGGTACTTGATCGTTTTCTAAAAAAACTGAACAATATTTAGGGTACTAGCTACTGCTGGTCATCTTTATACTCCCAGAGTAAGAAATTTGAAAACTCGGGTTGACAAAAACGACGTGATTTATCCCTAACAAAATTTTAAAACTATTTTTTTAAATTGAAAATTGATAAAAAAAATATAATATTCATGGTTTAACATGAAGATCGTTCATGTTAAAGATCAAGCAATAATTTGCTGAGTGTCTTACAAATATCGAGTATGAAACTCATCATTTATAGAAATGAATTTTTAAACCAAAATATGAATTCACATGACATCTAAAATGAAAAAGAATGAAGTTTTTTGTAATTGATACTATAAGTATCAATTGTATTTATTTTTCATAATAGATATAAGTTTTTATTGCATATTATCCTAAATTTTGTAAATAAAAATATAAGTATATCACATAGATGAGTATGTGAATCAAACTAGGAATTCAGATGACATCAGCAATTAAAAAACGACGTTCACATTTGATAAAATCAATTCTATGTGTTTTTTTCTAATTAAAATATGTCTTTAATTAAAAATGAATAGATAAAAAAATTATAATAAACAAAAATGTATTTATTGCACTATGTTATTAAATTTATAAATATTTTTGTGAATTATTATTGATTTATCAATTATATCAATTTATATAATTAACGAAATAAATTATCATATTTCTTATAAATCGAATCAAATCAATCAACATATGTATATATATTGATGTAGAAAAATGGCAAGATATTTGATTTTTGAAAAAAAGAAGAAGATATATCACTTTTATTTTTGATAATTTGTAAAGAAATGAAATAAAGGAAAATATTAACAACACAATTATCTGAATACATTTTTTTTGAACTGAAAAATAATATTTTATGCTAATATACATATATATATATATATATATCAATTATTGCATTTGAATTTGTTAATTTCAATTAAAATGTATATGGATTGAAATGTGTATCAGATTAAACTCAATTGGTTAACATTTTTTTTTTATGATTGATGAGAGCATAACTTTACAATAAATTAAAATTTCATATCTTTTGGTTTGATAGATATCAATGTGATGTATTCAATTGTGTGATTTGAATATAGTTATGAACAAAATATTGACACTAATGTGGAATTGATTGATGATTTTGTGTCTATGATAGTACAATCTATGATCATGTATGAGTTCTATACATGTGTTTATCAATGTGACTTTTATGTTGGTTAACATTAGTTTTGTGTGATGAAAAGTGCCTACATATTCATTATACATATGGAAGAATGTATAGTTGGAATATTAATATCAATGATAAGATGTATATTCGATGTATTTTTTTTTTAATTTCACAATTTAGCTATTTGATGTTGATTCATATAGAGTTGATAACATTTTATGGATTTGTTGACAACATGATGTAAAACACATATAGTTGAAAATGACTGTAAAACAAATTGAATGATATATGCTAATTTATGCATTATAAGATAATTTATGCATTATTTTGAAAAAACATCAATGTATATAAGGGGATGATGAATTTGCGTTGTATGTAATGACTATTTACATGAATGTATTTATGATACATGTGATAAATTATATATTTTATAAATTTAGAGTTCATTAAATAAACTACATTTTAAAATGTTTTCATTTCCGTCATCAATATTGATGATCTTATAGGCATAACTTGATTGCTTCTTATGTTGAATGTTGTGAATTTAAGAATGTGATTTGGAAAGACATGTTAGTTTTTGTTGATGTGATGTTTTTGAGAAATAAATAAATAAATAAATAAATATTTATTATAACATACATGGTTGAAGTTATAATTCTTATAACTTTATTTGCAGTATAAATCATCTAGTGGTTAAAAAAATGGTTGAAATTAATGAGACATTTGCTTTTATATTTGATATATCATGTTTCATGCTAGCCCTTACTTAACAATAGAAAGATTTGGCAAAAATATGTTAAATTGTCTATTATTAAATTATTATATACTAAATTGGCAACAGCTAGAGGTGAGCCAATAGGATGGTTATCAGAATACTAAGTAAACCAAGCCAACTCACATTCCGCGATAGTATCAGTTTTGAAACTTTGGTTTGAATTTTCTTGAAATGATATTAAGTAGTTGGGTTTCATTTTTAGAATTTACATACATATTCAAGAATTGAAAATAACAGTAAGATCTACAATGCTGAATATCACAAAGCATAGTCTTCTACCATTCCATTGCATCATCATCATTGTGACTCTCTCAAGGTGAGTCACAATTCACTGTAATTTTTTTAATACTAAACTTGCGCTTTAACGTTGAGTAAATCAAAGTTTGTAAAATCTGAACTACCGGAATCATTTCTGAGAATCCTCTTCGGACATGCCATTGCGAACACTCCCGAGTGCATTTACAGTAACTACCTAGAGTTACAAATGAGGGGGATACGAGTAATATTATTTCAACGCAGGGGTAAGAGATTCTGAGGACAATCTGCATTGTTCTGCTCTGTTTTTTGCAATTCTTACTTTATTATCATGTACTTTTTTTTCTGATGATATTATTATTATTATAATACTATCATTGGCTGGGAGACAGATTGAGAGTTTGCAGTGGAGGTGAGAATGCCAATAAGGGGAGGAGGTGTAGGAGAGAAAGACGGTTGACGACATTTGCGTCAGGGTAGAGAGTGGGGAAGGAAACCGTGGGTCTCGAGTTGCTGCACACATGGGGCCACATGACGACAAGGATGAGAAAATCATCGGTCCTTCAATCTTTGCGAAGCTGACGACATCACTAATTGGTTTCATCACGCCTCAAAACACGAGAAATCACGAATGAGCGCAGTCGCATAAATCACGACGTACAAATCACCAATCCGTATCATTGCTTGTAGGCAAACCGGTATCTCACGGGCTGCTTTTTCTCCCTGCACAAACGCCCATTGGATGGATGGCCCATGTCACAGATGCCCGCTTCATGCTCCCTCTGCAATTGTGCGAAAGTCGCTGTTTTTTCTCCTGTTGCCCGAGTGAATGTCCTTCATCCATTATCGGCCACCTGCTGCTCGTTGATCAACATTCCGGAGGATGCACCTAGTCCGTGATTCAGGTCTTCCCTGTGGCTAACTTATCTCTTCGCTCTGTGCAGGTTGGGATATTCCCACATCCTCTTTCACTGCCCCCTGTCCTTAATCACACATTGCGAAATTTGGGTCCGCTTTACAAGCAGTGTAGTCTCTTTAGCCGGCACACAGTCCAATAGTGGCTCGGCTCTGCAGTTTACTATGCCTGGTGATCACTGCAGAGTATTATAAGAATCACAGTTTGAACGCTGGATGTGGTTGACTGTGTGTTGTTTGAGCAATGATAGTCGAGTCATAGTAGGAAACGAAACAGAGTTCGTGCTTCTCGTAACGACCGATGCTCTGCTGAACTTTCTTCTGGCATCGGTGCCCTTCTTTTCAGATGGTTCGTTGTTCATGGCTACGTCCGTATGAGCTCCGGCTGCTTGGTGTCGAAGCAAGTGAGAATTTCGTGAAGAGGTCGAAGACGCTAGTTGCGGGGAGAGAACCTGCGATGAGCTTTCTCTCGTGCCAGTAGATGATGTGGTGTCAGCCATTGGATGGGGCTAGTGTGACTGACCGGTACGGGGCAAGGATTTAAATTGTGGAGGAATCTTGGCAGCCCTGGGAATTTCGAAGGAGGAGAAGAGTGGAATTCCGAGGTTTGAGTTACGAGAGTGGCTCTCGTCATTGCAACTCTCGTAACTCGGCAGAAAGGAAGTGCGATGGCGGACGACAAGTCCTTGGAGGCTATTCGCTACGAGCGCGGAAGCTTGCAGCTTCTGGACCAGAAGAAGCTGCCCCATGAATCCGTGTACGTGGATGTTCCTGACTCTGATGCAGCCTGGCTTGCGATCAAGGACATGGTGGTGCGGGGAGCACCAGCCATTGCGGTGACCGCAGCTCTAGCTCTGGCTGTCGAGCTAGTCAATCTGCAGACTTCATACCAAGGAGATGCCAAGGATGCTGCCACTTTCATCGAGAAGCGCCTCAAATTTCTCGTCTCCAGCCGTCCAACTGCAGTCAATCTGGCAGATGCCTCCGACAAGCTTCAGCAGCTGACCTCACGGGCATCAACTCTGGAAGGCGCAAATGCCAAGACTGTCTTTTCTTGTTTCGTCGAAGCTGCCGAACAGATGCTTGTGGATGATGTGGTGGCCAATAAGGCCATTGGAGATTACGGGGCCAAAGCCATCTTGAAAGCCGTCGGCGTTCAGAAAAATCTGTGTGTACTCACACATTGCAACACTGGCAGTCTAGCGACGGCAGGCTATGGAACAGCGCTGGGTGTTGTTAGGTCTTTGTTTCGCCAAGGAAAGATCGAGACGGCTTATTGTACGGAGACTCGTCCCTACAACCAGGGCTCCAGATTGACGGCGTTCGAGCTGGTGCACGATGAAATTCCCGCTGTTCTGATCGCAGACTCCGCCGCTGCATCTCTCATGGCTTCCGGACGCGTCCATGCTGTAGTAGTCGGTGCTGACCGAATCGCAGCGAACGGTGACACTGCGAACAAGATCGGTACTTTCAGCCTCGCACTAGCTGCTCACCAGTTAGGCGTCCCTTTCTTCGTCGCTGCTCCGTTAACGACGGTGGATCTACACATCAGTTCAGGGGAGGAAATCGTCATAGAAGAACGATCAAAGACAGAGCTCACTCACGCTTTCGGCGGCGCCGGGCATGAGATCGCTGCCCCAGGAATTGGCGTCTGGAATCCGGCATTCGATGTCACCCCAGCTCGGTACATCACGGGAATTATCACCGACACGGGAGTTGTTTGGAAGGATGAAAATAGTCGTTTAGATGTTGGCGGATTTGCCAGTGGGAATGCCGAGTATGCGGCAGTAGATGCAGGAGCGACCGAGGTCGGCAAGGAGAATGGGAATAAGAACGGGAACTCGCTCCCTAATGGGCACCAGGAGGAGGAGGAGCGAAGGAAGTACCGACCTTTGGATGAGAAGGCTGCATCCGAGTATTTGGCTATGGTCGCACCCCTGGCCGAGAGACTGGGAGGATCCCCCCAGGATTGGAACATCAAAGAAGTCGGAGATGGCAACATGAATTTCGTGTACATCGTCGTTGGACCACGAGGATCTTTGGTTCTGAAGCAGGCGCTTCCATACGTTCGCTGTGTGGGAGAATCGTGGGCCATGACTTTGGAGCGCGCCTATTTCGAAGCGAACGCCTTGAGAAAAGAATTCGAGTTGGTTCCCGAGTACGTGCCGGAAATTTTCCACTTCGATCACCCAATGGCAGTAATCGCCATGCGCTACTGCGAGCCGCCTCACATCATCCTTCGCAAGGGACTGATCCAAGGAATCGTCTACCCTCGCCTCGCAGACCACATGTCGGATTTCACGTCCAAAACTCTCTTCTTCTCATCTCTTCTCGCCCTCGATACTCACAAGCATAAGATGGCGGCCGCCCAGTCTTACGCCAACGTTGAGATGTGCAGGCTGACCGAGCAGGTCATTTTTTCTGAGCCTTACATGGAAGCCCCGAACAATCGCTGGACCTCGCCTCAACTCGACGAAGATGTACGGGCCCTTCGGGAGGACATCGAGTTGAAAGCTGAAATAGCTGAGCTGAAGGCCAGATTTTGCGAGCGGACACAGGCTCTGCTCCATGGGGATTTGCACACGGGATCAATCATGGTCACGGAGACTTCGACGAAGGTGATCGACCCAGAGTTCAGTTTCTACGGTCCCATGGGGTTCGACCTTGGTGCATTCATTGCGAACCTCATCCTGGCCTATTATTCTCAGGATGGTCACTCTGCGACCGAGGGCGGTCGAGAGGACTACCGAGGGTGGATTCTGCAGACCGTGTCGGACTTTTGGACTTCGTTTGCAGCCAAGTTCAAACGAGAGTGGGACAGGTCGCGCGACAGCCCCGGAGATGCATACGTACCTGCAGTCTACAACTCCCCGGAGGTTATAGAGCTCGCGCAGAAAAGATTCATGGAGGAGCTGTTTTGCGATTCTCTGGGCTTCGCCGCCGCCAAAATGATCAGACGCATCGTCGGCATCGCGCACGTCGAAGACTTGGAAAGCATTGCGAATGTGGACGTGAGGGCAAAATGTGAACGCAGAGCTCTCAACTGCGCGAAATTGCTCATGAAGCAGAGGAGAAAGCTATCCAGCATCGCCGAAGTACTGGCTCTTGTGCAGAGTCAATAGCTGCTGCACAATCCCTGCGAAGCGTTTTTCTCTTCCTCGTCCTCTGTTCTCGACGAAACCTTCACCAGTTAATCCTTGTGGTTCTTACTGTCTTGTTTGCACCGCAAGGCCCAGCTCAAGCTTCGAATTGTGCAAGCCCTGGAAACCCCCGCTTGCAGATACACTCATTCTTTCGCGAGAATCGAATACATTTGTATAATTGGTACTTCTGAGTTCACTCTTAGAGGAAATCCTATGTGGTCGGTCCCTAGAGGAAGCCGATGTATTTTACACATGTGGACATAGGTTGTTGTTGTTCTCTGCACAGAGTGTCAACATGCACGTTACGGTCATGGTCCGAGCCTGATATGAAATCAGACAATGTATATTACAAAGGAAAATTGCTACTGTAGAGGCAATTCGAGTTTTTTGATTTTTTCCCTCGAAGGTAGATTTTATGTACCACCCGGAAAATGATGCACGAGGTACTAGTTTCGTACAACTCTACTTTGCACCGCCGCGCAGACTGCTTCTGCATTAATGACACGTCAATCGACCTTTCTGCACTCAGGCAATCTTCTTTTCGTTGAGACTCTCGTCAATTGAATCAGGCGTTATTATCTGCTGAGCACGTATGCTCTCCGTGCAGGTGTCCGATTTCCTTCTGCTGTCGAGCATCTCGTGAGCCGTCGCAAGAGACCAGCACCGTGATGGCGAATGCCAACAGTCTGAACTTACGAAGAGAGGATGCTGGACGCTCTCTGACATTTCTTGGAAGGAAGCGAGCAGAGCAAAAGTGAACACCTTTACTTGCTCACACCTGAGAGACACACACAAGCACGGACAAAATAGTTCATTATTACTCGGATCAACGCTGTGCAAGTTACATTCCCCTTACCGCATGTGCTGACGGGCGAAACCTTTGTCAACAACTAACACTCGGACTCCAGTTCTCAAAGGATTACCCTTCCTGGACTGTGCTGGGCACGAGCAAGAGTGTCGTACCCGAGGAGTAGCATACAGCTTGATCAAAATCTCAATGTCATAGCCCGATCGTTGGAACGTACTGATTAGGATGCTGACAAATAAGAAGTCTGATATGCAGTCAGCCGGAAGAAGTCACAGATTTTTCTTAAACACTTCACGGTGGAGCGAGATTTGGACGTTTGTCTTTTGGTGGGTTTTCCGAGGCTGGTTGGTGGTCGTCTTGTATAGAGCTCAAGCGTCTGTGCTATGGTCTTTCTTTTCAACAAGTACTGGCACCTTCAACCTGTCTCAATTAATGCTAGACACGAAAGAAGCAGAAATGGAAACGGATCGGAAAGGCCACGAGGATCCGAGGACCGTGAGACTGAGGAGTAGGTGAAGTTCGGAATCTTTCGAAGCACATGATGGAACCTGCTTTAATTCTCCTGATCTGGACAAAGGGGAAGAGAACCGAGACATGCAAGAACTCCCCACGCCCAGGACGAGAACGGCCATCCCCAGCTCCATACGTGTACTTTGGACGTCGCTCGCGCCAAATCAAGAAGCGACAATGATCTGCCTGCCTGCCTGCCTGCCTGCCATGATGAAGAGATCGGAGGACGCGAGGGGCGCGGTGGGACAGAGAGCTCGAACTACCGAGTCAGAGTGTGAATCGCCTGCTGCAACGGACGACAAGACCCTCCCCGCGGGTCAGTCATTCAAGTTCTTGCTTTTGCACAGAGCAAAAGCGCGCACGAGGCAGAGGACTGGCAGGGCGGCCCTCCGTCCCTCCGCCCCCCTCTCGGGGCCTCTAGGAGGCCTCGTTCGAATGGGACGACGCCCCTTGCTCCCCACCCTTGCAAAGCAGGTGTTGGTGCGCTGTGGGTCGAACCGGATCCGCCTCCAAATCTGGAGGCTCCTCTGCTCCTCTGCTCATTTGCTCGATTGCCCTTCGGGGACACCTTTCCTCCCCTAATTTAGAGACGGCGTTCGTCCAGCGCTTTCTCCTCGCTCGAGGAGACGACGGAGAAGGAAGGGAGTAGGAGGAGTAGAAGGAAGAGAAGAGGAAGACGAAGAGAAAGAGACAAGGTTCTGAGGGCTGGTTCATAGAACACGCGCGGAGAGCGATTGCATCGTCGTCTCATGGTCTGGACGATCGTGTTGGATGTTTGCTGATCGGTCGACCCGGCGCACGGCTCTGTGGGCTTTCTTAGTTCGGAGGCCATGGAGTTTTCGGAAGAGATTGCATTGGCTGGGGATGTCGGTTTGAAACAGCTGAAAGAAGCGTAAGTGGTAGCGTTCCCTCGTGACAGATTGGTCTCGCCATGCTGCTCCGGGTCTAGGTGAACTCTGATGCGTTGCGAGTTTGAAATTGGAGCTGAAATGTAGCTTTTTAGCTGCATTTCAGCTCCAATTTTCTTCCTGGACTCATGATCGCGACACTTGGCAATTGCAGGGGAACTGCTTGCGAGTGTTTGCGTTTTCGTGATTTCTCCTTTTAGAGATCTAGGACGATAGGGGCTCCAGTTCTTGGCGATGTGGCCACATTAATACAGAACTGTATGGCGTCAGCTCTGAAGTCAAATGTAAATACTTCAAGCTGAACTGGAGTAAGTCTTGCATGATCGTTTTTAGTGTTACTAACACCAAGCATTGGTCAATTTTCAGATTCGTCAGTAATCTGCATGGTTCCACAATGGCGGAGATTGCCGCTTTGACGGCCGTTGTACCTGTGAGTATCTTTGTAGACCCATTGACTTCGTGCTTCGGATCGTGCTTCAATTCTGATCTGCGATTTTGTTATGGGCTTAAAGTCATGGAGAGCACCTAAAGTACGGACTAGATGATGTCTAGAATCAAGCTCTAGCATATTCATCTTCATTTAGCACCTCCATGTTCAAGGTTTCCAGTTGTTTGCTCTGCGTGCAGACGTTTATCATTTTGCGACAACTTGGAGGTCTCATTCTACCTGGTGAGCTTATTTCAGATGGACTATCTTTGCACGTTGTGATCCTGAGTGAATATTTCGACGATTATCTCGCGTCTTTTTGATGATTACTACAAAGAATTTCATGTTGAGAAGTATATACTTATGTTCAGAAATTGTCACCTCCACCTGCGTTATACCTTCTGCAGCCGCAAAGGAAGATGTCACCAGCAGCGACGGAGAAGTGAAAGGTGACAGGAGTTTAGCTCTTGGCGGTCCAAATTACAGAACTCGGTTACTCAGTGATTTTATTTTTGTGATCCTACCGACTCTTGCATGTTTGACGGTAATTCGCGCATCCTTATTTTGCACCATTTTAAACACATTAACTTCAATCAGTTTCTTCTCTGACCTCTGACTCAAAGTATGGGGTTATGACCCTCGTATACTCTTGACACTACTTTTAATCCAAGAATAATTCTTATCCCGTTGTTTCTCAAGTCTTGCACAATGAATTGTACAAATGTAGCGATGAATATAATGCGTTAGGATGGGCAGTGTAGAAGTGCCCGCTCGAAAATGCTGTCGATGATGACATAGGTGGGTGATAGACGTCATTCGACTCACAACCTTACCTTACCTTCTACACCATTTTCCTTCTCATCATCTCCTAGTTTTTTCTAACGTGATAATTACCATGTTTTCTTCAACGAGTACTGGATGTTTTGTTTGACACATAAGATAGTCGCTTCATTGATTATATATGAACTATGAGTATAGGTATGGTTACGAAGTGGCTCTACCATCCGGAGCTATTTCAGATTTGCACCGAGTTGGCTTTAGGTTTCTGTTGGCTTCGAGAGTCTTCTATGCACGGGTTCAAATGGACCTGCATGTGTGCAGTTTCTTGGTTCTTTTGCAGGTTCTTGCCGATTGGATATACATTATAACTGGATTTTCTTTGGTCCTCACACTCATTGGCGTACTTCTCCTTAGAAGGTATTTGATGTTCTATATGGTGTCTCATATTGGTAATCCGATAAACCACGATGAACCGGGCGATTCTTTTCAGCACTGCTAGGGAATCCTCTATGCTTATAAAAAGTTGGACAGAGGACGAGAATTATAAAGCCCACAATTTCAATTCCTAGATGACTTTGCATAAAAACTTTTCTGATTACATGTGCTTCGTCATGCCTAGTTTGCGCCGTGATTTATATAGGTGACTGTGTTCACTTTGCTGGGAGTGCTATTGTAGAGAAGTTTCTCCAGACAAAGTGCTATCTTTGAAAAAAAGATAGCTTACGTCGTGCTCGCACTTGGCTGTGCAGGACGAAGTATCAAAGCAATGTGGATCTCTACCCTCAAGTAGTATCGAAGGAAACCTCCTCTCGCAGAACCGGTTTTCTCTCCTATTTCAGGTTTACCATGGTAAATTCTCACTTGCTTCTCGCAAACTCTGCAAAATATAAGATTAGTAGTTCGTGCAGGTTTGATTCTTTCGGCTAGGTTTTATAATCTGTGTAGTCACCCTTACTTTCTTTCCATGTGCTCTCTAGATGTTGGTAACATGTGTCAGCATCCTTGCGGTGGATTTCAACGTGTTCCCACGGCGTTATGCAAAAACCGAAACCTATGGAACTGGACTGGTGAGTCGGTGAAGCTTACCGAAGTCTTGCACGCTAAATTTCGCCTAGTTTTTCATTGTAGTAGCATCTTTGATATTTGAGCGTGAAATTTGGAAGCACTCCACGCTCTTCTCCCAGCATAAGTGGCTAATTACGAATATTTGACTGTATAAGAAATTTCTCTTTTTTCCTTGTGAAAGCCCTGGCTGCATGAGATAAAGTGCACACTCGTAGGATGAAGTTTTGGTTGGTATGTCTAGGCTGTCAATTCAGAATGAGTTAGATCATGGCCAGACGAATCTGTTGGACCTCAGCAAAGCTTTATGGAAAGTCTTGTGACTGAGAAAATTGCTTGTTTGAATTTGTGTCCAGATGGATGTTGGAGTTGGATCGTTTGTAGTTGCAAATGGCCTAGTGTCAAGGCAGGCGCGCAACCTGCCACCGTCGTATGTAACTGTTCACATGCCCGACGGTTTTGATGGGAGAATTAAGGATCGAAGTGTGCTCTTCAGTTTTATATTTGACAAGTCATTGTGGGTCGAATTTGTACCTTAGCGAGTCAAGAGTGCTGAAGATTTATTCCTTACAGAAAAGTTTTGATCGTATTACAGAAAATATGGAGGTGTCCTTCGCAACACGAGTCCTCTTCTAGTGATTGGCTTTGCCAGACTCATTCTTACTAAGGGCGTAGACTATCAGGTTCGCATTCACTTGAGTTATCTGGAGATTCTTACGAGCGTCTGCTAGTTATAATGTATAATCAATGTCACGAAGCTTATATTCGCTACATATTTCATTCGACTCTACGCTGGTTCCATCCCGATTGCTTTTCTAGCTCTATAACATTGATATGGTGCCCTTTCGCTCTTGAACAGGAGCATGTAGCCGAGTACGGAGTGCACTGGAACTTTTTTTTCACACTAGCAGCTGTTGCGCTTCTAACATCCCTCATCCACGTTCCTACTGCATACTGTGGGAGCTTGGCGGTAGTGATACTTGGAGGTATGAACCAGATTTGTAAATTTGAATGTGTGGTTGTTTTGTTGTATAGATGCTTTGAGTCTCTGCAACGTCAGTTAAGTGGGATCTAATATGTTACTTCATGAAGTCAGTCAGACCATTACACTCTGTATTTGTTCGATCATCCCACATATTAACCCTTACTTAACTATTCTATTTAACTCCTGTGATTTATTTGTGGGTTGTAGGATATCAGGCAAGTCTGTCTTTTGGCCTAAACAAGTACCTGTTATCCTCCGAGCGTGGTCCGGGACTTATAAGTCTTAACAAGGAAGGCGTCTACAGCATTTTTGGTAACAATTGGTCCTAATCTAGCTCCGATTCTTTTACGGTTGTTTTACAAGCTTACGTTGGCGGAACTTTGGGTCAGGCAGTTACGATGAAGACTTACGTTTGTCATTCGGCAGGGTACTGGAGTATGTATCTAATCAGTGTTCGATTGGGCAACTACCTATGCTGTCTACCCGAAAGGTTCTTTAGCCAAGGGGCCAATGGTTCAAGTTATGGCAAAAAGAATGGTGCAACTAAGTGGTGGATTGTTATAGATGTTTGGCTTCTTGACGCCATTTTCTGGTAAGCTGGGTCTCCAGGATTTCCAGGTTTTGCTCCCGCAACACAACTGTTTTGATTAGTCTTTAAATTTGGAGTTTGTTATCGTATCGGCGTGTATGGAAATGGCCAAGAATATAGATATGCTAATTTTAATTTAAGTGAAATGGTTACCATCATTCGACCGAGTCCGTTGATATACTATTAGTCATGCAGGTTGCTTGCAATATTTGTGGACGAGTTCATCGAAAGAGTCTCTCGTCGCATGGTATGATTCAACTACTGTCGTGCGTATCTTTCCTTCTCTGTCACCTGGGGATAGCTTAGTTTCTGTGTTTCCTAACTCAAACGCATACTTTAGTGTTCTTGCAAGCATAGATGCTTGCAACTGGGGAGATTCCCATGTACATCGTGGATTCTCTCAGGTGCCCCGATCTCGAAAATGTTGCAGTTCCCTCGAACTTATCTCGTATGCTCTTCATGATGAATTCTACTGAAGATTCTGAAATATATCAGTCGCCTCTGCGGACGAAGTGAAGCTTACACGCTGACTGTCCTTGCCTTGTGTCGCAGTGCAATTTGGCATATGTGCTCTTTGTGCTTGCTCAAAATCTCGAGGTATAGTTATCTGCCGGCTTTGAGAAAGTACATGTGCTCAATGTTCTGTCATATGCGTCAAAGATTATCAGTACTACCACGACTCTGTTTATGTGAACATCAGAAAAATTCTATATTCTGCTTTATCATACGCTAATACGCACGTTTACAATCAGTTCAAAGATATCGGGCATTCGAAGGACATCGACTGATCTGCGTTGAACCCAACAGGTTATTGCAATATTTTTGACAGCAGATTCTATGCTTCCGCCCAGAGTAATGCCTCTTCTTCGGATATTTGACCAAAATATGCTGGCGACTTTTCTGTGGGTAAGCCCTCGATGTCGTAAACATGTTGAATTGACTCAATTTTAACTCAGAATGTTGAGTTTCTTGAACTTCACAACACTTTGTTCACAGAACTAGATGCAAGGTAGCTCTACATTTTACACCAGATTGATTGTACCTGAAATGTTCGTACTTAAACATTCTGATTTGGCGGGGTACGCTTGCTCATAGATGTATGCCAGGTCACGCCTTACAACCTGTGTATTCTTGGTTGAATCAGGCCAACATTTTGACAGGGTTGGTAAACATGAGTATGCAAACCATCTTTGCGCCCACTCACGTGGCTATGGGTGCATTATCAAGCTACCTCGCATGTCTGGTAGGTGGTATGGGTATTGTAGATGCGTTAGGCTTGAAGTTGAAGTTTTGGTGAACCTCTTAGGAGCTGTCAGAGCTATTGTAGGAAGCCACTATACTGGGCGAGTCATTTGCTGGCCGTTGCGGCACATTAGCAGGTAGTGTTGAGGTGAATTAGCCCAACAATTTTGCTGTTGTATCGTTGTGTGTTTTGCTAGATGGGGCACTGCAACCTCACAATGTACATAGATTTTTTGTGGTGACCCAGTGACTAATTCACACTTCATTGAAAACCATTGTGCGGTTTTCGACATCGTCCTTACCATTTGGAAGTTTCTTGAAGGAGTTCTCCTGAATGAGTGATATTCTAAATTCGTACATCTCTCTGGAGACTTCCACAATGTCGTGGTCACACATTTATGTTCAAAGTCTGCAGACTGATTGTTCTTGCCACACAGTTCAGGTGAGATGCGGCATACCCACAACTCGTAGGCCGTGCTCATCCTCGTTGACTCAACATGCCATTTGTCAAGGACTCTTTGCGAACCTTTCTGTGTTCGGAATTTGAATTATGAGGATAGCAATCACAACTTCAATTCAGCCACCATAAAATCACTTCCCCACTTACAGTTTTTGCCTTGCAAAGGTGTCATGAGTCAGAAGCATTCGATCTTGGCATTGGACTGTTCGACTATTTAGACGGCAGCGAAAAGTCCTTGGAATTGGATAAATTCAATTTAGCATGAAATATTGTTTTTCTTACACCATCATATCTTAAAGTTTTTAAGTACATCTTTAAGTAAACATTTTATCCTCTTAACTAGTACTAGTCACCAGAAAGTAGATTGAATGATTTCTCCAGCAGAACAATATATGCATCTTGAAAGTTTTGCTTTAGTCCTCATAGTTAACAACCATATAGGCACATTGATATTGAATGTTGTTGTTGAGAACATGCCCGTTCAAACATATCTACTTATACTCAGAAATATCTGATCTTCTGTGATTAGAACTAACAGAAACTTTAAAGGGATGAAGGAGATTACTGAAGGGAACTTTGCATATCGTTTCAATCACTTATGATCCCTTTCGTATTGCACAGTGCGTATCTTAATCTTGTTGAGGAAAGGGATGAGGGTGCAAAGATGAGTTACGGTGTTTCCTTGTCTCGGATACCAAGTGAACCAAATGTTCGTGTGAGCCCAATCTAAATGATATTTATAGGGTTTAAATTGTCTATCAATTTTACACATTGTTTCCTCTGCGAAGGATGAACAAATGAAATGCATGATCTGCATATGGGCTATAGTCGCATATCCCATTGGGTCATTCATAAGTATCCTTCAGTATTTGTCTATGCAGAGTACATCCAGTCATGTCTAAAGTCTCTATTGGTCGTTCGTCGATGGCCAGTCGTTTCACAGTGCACATCCATGAGTTTTGGTTGCACTTCAGCTTTCATGTTCCTCCGGCATTAGTTGTATGTTTCTATATTTCAGGGCACTATATAAGAGACTAGTTCCAACAGCGCACGACTGCTAAATTTCAGGACCCGATATTGAAATATATCGAACCTTTGAAGAGATATATTTTTTTTCAAAGCAAAATTGCAACTTCGCAGAAGACATGAAATCCCAATGAGATGATTTAATCGCTAATTTCTATTAAAGTTGCACTATGTAATATTAATTTATAGATTTCATAATTACAATCTAAAAAGTATAGAAACTGCAACATCTCTACATTAGGGTGCACTAGATTATGAGATTAAATTCTAAACTGAATTAAAAAGTATTTATTGTTTGCTAACTTTTAGAGAGTCACGTTATGCACTTACTGTTCATGTGTAGAAAGTGTCTTTCTCTGTTGTTTTTGGGCATCCTCTTGACTCAAGTGATAGTGTTTTATACGCTCCCGTAGACAACACTTTTTGAAGGGTAGTGACTACACACTGTGCTATACGAAAGAGATACAAACTTTCCACGTATGGAACACAACACTCAAATTTCCCGGACGTCTTTATTTTCTTTGCTCCCTTACGCATGCGTACCCAGCTCGGATTTCAGCGGTTCTCAAAACATTGTCGATGCACACTTGTGTACAGTACATCGTCTGGTGATTGGTGAACAACCTTTGTCGTGTTACTAGTTTTATAAAATGTATCCATATAATCTTCCCAAAACTTTCTCGTAACCTAGAAATTTTATATGTATATAATTAAATCATTTAGGGATAATATTTCGGATTGACATAAGATATTATATTCAATTGCGAGCTCTTATCAGGTTAAGTAAAGCATTTCAGTCGAACATTAAATAATTACGGAAAAAAATAAGTACTTACAATGATAATGCAGACTGTTCTTATGTGCGGCAATGCATGAAGGATAATAAAAATAAAATAGCAATATTAACATATTGCAAGAATCATCGAGTCCTGTGCCGTATCGATGTCTCCGCTGTAGACGCAACATCAACCGGGGCCAGTCACGATATATCACATCGATCCCAATCGAAAAAGGCAAACGCAGCAAAGCCATCACGACATCACAAAGCCATTCCCGTGGTCATCAAGCATCGCCTCAATGCTGCTTCGATTAGAACCCGCCCTTCCTTGCGGGACAGGTGGATAGTGTAGACATCTCGGGACCCTCGCCCCGAGAAGAGAAGAAGTGGATAAAAAGGAGTTGGAGCTTTCCAGAGACGGACAGCGGAGTCCTGGTGATGAAACCCAACGTCAGCCACAAAAGCGCGGCCGGGCTCCCGGCCACCGGCGACCGGGAGACCGGACACCGGATATGTCAGCGTCTCCAATTAAGCGCGGGCGTGGAGTGCGATGGAAGGGAAGGGAAGGGAAGGTCCGAGCGTTCAGCAGCGAGCGGGCGGCAGAAGGTCGAGATGGAGGTGAAGGTGAGAAAGAAGGCGCGGGGGGCCGGGAAGACGCAGAACCTTCGGCCATACTTGGAGCCCAGGCACGTTGGGCGCGGAGGGGAGACGTTGAGCAGCGGCAGCGCTCGTCATCGCTGGTGCGAGTGCGGGGAAGGGGAGCTGCCATGTCGCTGCAATCGGTGGGCGCACAGGTCCGAGGGCGAGCTTCCTCCGCGTGCCTCTCGTCGTTGAGCTTCGTGGGGAGCAAGGGCGAGGTTGCTGCGTGTGCCGCGTCGGCATTTGTGGGTGTGAAGATCAAATTGCAGAGTGCGCCGGTGGGGAAATCCGGGGGTCTTGTGAAATTCGCGCCTCTGGGAATGGACGGAGGATGGTTGAGCAAATTGGGGTTCGGGTCCTCGAACAACAAGGCCGCCGCTGCCAGAGCCTCGGCGGAGGCCTCCAACAGCCCTGCTCTTGGGCCCGACGATGATACGCCATCGACCGGGTGCAATTTTGCGGGTTTCGGAGCGGGATGTTTCTGGGGAGTGGAGCTGGCGTTCCAGAGAGTGCCTGGGGTGGTGAAAACCGAGGTCGGTTACACGCAGGGCCATGTGCACAACCCTTCATATAGTGATGTGTGCGACGGCAACACCGGCCACTCGGAGGTCGTGAGAATTCATTACGATCCCAACACGTGCACCTACGAAAGTCTTTTGGACGTCTTCTGGGCCCGCCACGATCCCACCACCCTCAACAGACAGGTTGGTTGTCCGTCGATTTCCCCCTTGTGCTTTCTACTTCTGAATTCAGTCACTCATTTAAACGCTCTCTCTTCGGGAATAGAATCGAATTTGAACTTTGTGTCTATGCCATCCCACACACGCTCTGTGTGTAGAAATAATATGGAGCTCGTTTTGTTGTGCACGATGAATCGCGCAGATTTCGAGAACACCGTAGTAAAGCACAACTGTAATTTTTATTAAAAAAATTAAGAAAATTCTTCGGTGATATGAATGCGCATCGAAATGATTTTTAGCCGTAATTGGATGTAAGTGTTTAGAATTCTCTCAGCAGTCCAGGTGATTTGTCCACTAGATGGAACCAGTGATCGAGCTCCTTTCGACTCCCTGGGCTGTGAACATACGAGATTACTCCAGGAAAGGACAGTGGCCTCATTCGGTTGAACACTAGGCCCTGCCATGGATGACGGTAGCTCATGAAGTGATTATCATGGGAGATGTGTTTCTTCATGATTCGGTGTTCGAAATGCGCTGTTGTCGCCGTTTTGAACAGTGGAAGCCTGAAGGATTGTGCTTCTGGATGACAGGAAGGATTTAGCGAGTAAGACTTTGTGAAGGTGTTTCTGGTGTCGTGTGAGAAACTAATTCGTACACTGATTGTAGTGTGATAAGTTCTGGCTAGAATCACGAGTTGGTGTTACCTTCTAACATTTGTGTTTCTTATCCATGATGATGAAATGTTGTCAGCGAAAGCGCAATCTCCATGAAAGCCATATACCTGGATGTACTCAAATGCGAAAAGACGCGCATGCCCCGTTGAGATCGACACCCGTCGTTCTTATTAAGACGTGTAGATTTGAGAAAGCCGAAGCACGTAGATTGTGTGTCTCGTAGTCACCTTCACTATGTGTGTTGGATCTCCCTTTTCTTTGTATTTAGTGACTCGAGAGTCTCATCATCAGCATCCTAACCGGGAATGCAATTGGATTGTTGCAAGCAGGGAGGAGATGTGGGGACTCAGTACAGGTCAGGCATCTACTTCTACTCTCCGGAGCAGGAACAGGCTGCAAAGGAGTCGATGGCGAAGCATCAAGCTAAGATGAACAAGAAAATCGTGACAGAAGTTTTGCCGGCGAAGAAGTGGTACCGAGCAGAGGAGTATCATCAGCAGTATTTGGCGAAAGGTGGCCGATTTGGCTTCCGCCAGTCCACCGAGAAGGGCTGCAATGACCCCATTCGGTGCTATGGTTAAATTGCTCACTAGAAGCTCTTTCTAGTCGTGTATATTGTCTTCTAGGGCAGTGTCACATTCAGTGATGCAAGTCTTTTCTGCATTCCACTCTCTGTTTATTAGTAGAACGGATGTGCCTTCATGAAGTTGATTAGGCAAACTAGGTGTTAGATGAGCGTCGTGATTCACGACAATGTATGAGTCGTGCTGGTTGTGCTTGTTTCCCAAGGAATTTAAACTCTCCTTGGAGAAGCATCTCACTTAGAATCAGTAGTCTGCGAGCAAGTAATGTAAGTTCTATGTAAATTCAGTGGAGAGCTACAAGATCTACTGGAGCTTGGGTTCAGATCACAAGGCTCTATTTCTTCCAGCAAATCGGATATATGGTGTAGGATTGTATTCCTGCCTCGTCCTCAAGTATCATATACTCGCAAGTGCTGGTTTTGGAAAGAACCAACTGCTGCTGAAATGTGCCTCTGCTTCCGGAAGGTCCGACTGAGCGTTGTTCATTCCTTTCAGCTTTTGATTTTCCGCTCATTATTCCGAATGCTGGATATATTTCGATGAATTTTATCGCCATAGCCAACGCCTGATCCTCGTGTGACATCTTGTTTAGTTAATGGAATTGTTGGTCTGTCCGGAGACACAGCTCGAGCACCTTCCTTTGAACCATGGAAAGGTTTATGTATTGTCAATACATTGCAGCACACGCAGCACTGAATGCTGCGTTGCCGTTTCCTTGTGTGTTATTTCAAAGTGGGGTACTCTGTAGAAGGGAATACACATGTGTACATTCGGCAGGCAGTTGTAAGAAAACCGAAACGTATCCAGTTGGGATTCAAAGAAACATTGTCTGGGTAATATCAATATTTTCTTAATCTCTTTGCTGCATGCTGTGGTGTCTTAGTCCCATTGCAGTAACATATCTTCACTGGCAGTCTCCTTCAGAACGCCATGCCAATCTTGTTGTTGACTGCAAACCCTCCCCAATCTGTATATACTCATTTGAAGTTAAGTCTGCTCTCACTGGTAATTTGGTGTGCAAGCTTGAAGATATAGATTCTTTTATCCGAACGAAAATCAACACCATGAAGAGATAGTGTCTTTCTTACTCTGGCATATGTGTGCCCAGTTCAGTAAGCTAGAGGGTTCTGAAACTCCGCTCGGCTCGATTTCTGGGATAGAGCTCTAACAGTTGATTTTGCTGAAAGCGGAAAATGACGTTAATGGTCTAGCTTGAGATAATTTTTCACCTTCCGATACAGAGCTTTGATTCCCCTGGTGCGTTCTGGAGTTCTGGAAATGTGCACACAATCGGAGCTTGGAATTTTCTAACGTGTGACGATCCCATCGAGATACTTTTCCGTGCATGTTTTTGTGAAGCTGCGTTAAAGTTTCACGAAAACGACAATCTCTTTGTTGCTGTTCCAAAAGAAAAGGCTGCTTCGAAGGTTCCCTCTCCATATCACCGTCTTCTACGCATGAAAGGTTCTGAACGTACTGTAGTTCGTGCAGATTCTCTTCATTAGTACGCAGTAACCTTCGTCACGAGGCAGTGTTGCTCTCGTGTGTGAGGCCGCTTTTAACACGCTTTGAAAGCGGGACAATCTTCTTAGCGATCTTCCACAACTGACTACGAACTAAAGCGGGCTTGAACAAAATTACATGCTGTTTCAACTCTTCCACTCTGTACATGTCACAAGGAGACACTACTCAAGAGTACTTCCTTCTTGCGCTGTAGAGGAAAACATTAGAACTTGCTACTTCACAGAAATAACAATTTAGACGGTCTAATATCGTATCAGTCTTCACCATACTGATCGTGATATAATAAACCACTGAGCTGACATCACCGACGTTTCGGGACGGGCAGAATTACCAGCTTCTGAATGATTGGGTGATGATTGTCATTAATTAGGCATACGGAGTGTACAGCCCTAGTTTTTTCATTCTAATGAGGGCAGTATTTTGTGAGTGTCGATGTTCTGACGTTGTGTCATGTGCCCACTACTTGCGTGTTATGTGATTAAAATGTGCCAGTACATTGTTAATATGCGAAGTAAGATGTCAATAGTTGTTTTAACGGCTGAACCACGTCGTACTGACTGGTACTGCAGTATCATAACATGAGGTGGAAGTGCATCAACTCTCAGCAGCCAGTCGCTATTAAGCGAAGTTCTCTACGCTCTATGCTATATACTAAATGTTTTCACCGATTCTTAAGGCTGTTCCTTTTTGAATTGACATGCACGATTGAGCTGAACGGGGAAAATCACTTGAAGTATGAGTACACATAAAATTAGAAGAAGTCTCGTAATTTGACACGAGAAGACTGGAACTAACTTTCTTTGGTATGATAGCACCTTGTACAGGAAAAACGACCGGACCACTCATCCTAGACATCTTGAATGCTGAATAGATATTAATATAGATTGTGGGACTATGCTAACATATATTAAAAGCATCCACACGCACCGACACAAGAATATTCATTTAATTTCGGCCTCAACCATCTTACACACCATCTCGTAACAGGTATAGCCAATCCCTCTTAGGCAAATGAATGCAAGGCAAGAGATAATAAATATGGAAGATCTGAACGAATGTGAAAAGCCGAGTGACATATTGCGTACGTATGACGAAACATACTCTGCCGTGTAGTGTAGTTCTTTAAGAGGTCAGAAAGGTAAAAACTCGTCTATTCGGCACAGGATACTTTCGATGCAATAAAATGCAAAAGATGCTCTGCAAGAACTGTTCTTCTGTGGAAATAAACTGCCCTCTGCTACCAGTTATTTCAGCTTATTCATCACAACAGTCACACCATAGAGAATGCGAGATCAACGATTATTAGGAGTGCCACGAGTACGACGTCCTTTGGAAAGTCGAGGTTTTACTCCACCACCCCTTGAGTGGTGGGTGCTTTAAAGAATCCCTAAAGAAATCACAGATTGGCTTGCCTGTCTCTATGTCGTTTAGATGCGTGCATGATATGATACACATTCTTTTGGTTGGAATATTCACAAAACTCGTCAAATTCTTTTGCGAGAACTTCATCTTTCTATCGATCGCTGCCGTTCCTGACATTCCCTACAAGCCGGATGTAATTGTAGGCGAGCAAGTGCTTGTGTCGCTCGAAAGCCAGTGAGCGTAATCGCAAGCACCAGTAGAAACAAGAGAAAAATCGGGCCATATAAGAAGCCATTAAACCGGCCGCGAAAAAAAACTACTGCAGTCTTCTGACATCTGAAAGGAAAAGTAAACCATATGTGAGGACGTTGTATTCGACCTAATAGTGGTTGAGACGCAAAATCCCGTTCGGCATCCATGCCGATCACAGTGTTCATCGAAGCTCTATCGGTCAAAATAGGACGAACGTAGACGAAGAGGCCAAGATTGACAAACTTCCATGCACTTTCTCGCGAGAGGTGCCCCAGGCCAGAGGGACAGCTTGATAGGGCACAGAGCTCATGGCTATGGTGATGGGTCTAATTCAGACCTCCAAGCCACAACTTGCCACACGAGAAACGTGACTCCTGTGAGTGCGCCATTAAGTGAAGAAAGACTCCACATACCATCTCCCTATCCATCCATCCATCCAAGTACGCTTCATGCTTTCGGCAGCCGCCGGCTTTTTCCCGTCGCTTTAGCATTGGATACAGGCAGTCACGCTATCCCATGTTTCTCGGGATGCATGTTCGGATATTGTACGTAGATCGCTCAGATGTACTGGGTGCAATTCCATGTACATACCTTCCATTGCTATCTTATCCTCCCCTTTTGTTTATTAGCCATCTCAGATTTATCGTCTTTCCCTCCTCTATATGAAAAGTGAGACTTAGCGCAAAAACATAAGTAGAAAGCCCTTTCAATCAAGACATGAAATATAAGAATAATACTAATACTAATAATATGAAGGTAATAATATTTTGATTTAAGATATCTGATTCATATGAATCTACATTGTAAATTTCATAAATATACATGAACCTTCACTTGATTTTGTTATATAATATTTTACGAATAAGTCCATGATATACAAAAAATAAAAAATTTATACAGTTTACAAACTGTATAGGTTGTTTAAAGAATATATAGATGATATTAATTTTAAATACAATTTTTAAAATATATTATATATATATAAACATACCCCCGACAAATTAAACATTTATTAAATTCCACATTATGCTATATTTCTCGTACTGTTCTTTGATTGATGCTGGAGGAAGGCAGGCAATTAAAACATGATGTGGATTGGAGGAGGAATGAGAAAGCGGAGTGGGACCAGAGGGAAATCTGTGTAGTGGAAGCAAGATGTCAACACTATCCCTTCTCATAGATGTGATGATACTGGTGTCAACCAATCTCCCACGGAAGTCAAAAGTCAAGACTCTTGTACAGTAGATTGACACACGAGTCATTAATCACCTCATATCAGGCAGGTAACTCGGAAAGAACGGAAAAGAGAATATTCTTTGTCTTCTGTGACATATGTGGATGTTGTAACAATCAATAATCATGAGAAAACTACAGTAGAAACTAAAAAATCTTCCAGAATCCGAATTTGTGTGGCAATTCTCCGAACTGTGATAGCTGCCTTACAAGCACAAGTCCACCAGACCGTATCAGATTTAGTCCAAAAGCAGGGAATAAAGATCTCTTGACTATCTATCCATC
This sequence comes from Marchantia polymorpha subsp. ruderalis, assembly GCA_037833965.1. Classification (NCBI taxonomy): domain Eukaryota; kingdom Viridiplantae; phylum Streptophyta; class Marchantiopsida; order Marchantiales; family Marchantiaceae; genus Marchantia; species Marchantia polymorpha. The sequence goes on from AP031351.1 coordinate 2,418,723, forward strand.
ACAATAATCCATCAGCTCTGATCTTCTGGACTACAGTTGAATTCAGACGGTGATTTACAAAAGAACGGGAAAGACAGACAAGGTCTGTTTCCTGTACATGTTCTGGTGTGCACTTGGGCGGGCTCAGACTTGAGGACTTCAGGGCTTGGCTCACCACACGGCGCATACATCTTCCTTCTCATAAAGACAAGGTTCCGGCACTCAGAGGACCAACCCACCGACCCACCAGATCTAGCACAGAGCACATCTGAGCTAACGGATCTAGATGTTAGGACAATGATCAGAGCCTTTTTCTTGCTTCCTCCTCAGCTCATTGTGCAAGCCATATCAATTTTGCTCACGCCAAGTGATGTTTTAGCTTTCTTGATGAAATATGGACAAATGTGAAAAATGAAAAATGTGTTGTAGTTCTGTATTTTTTTAGGTGTAACATTCTTCTAGAGAAGAGGATGGTAACTGACACATCTTTTTTGACTATTTGACAATAAAGTGTGATTGGCTTTTTCAATATGTACCTATTTGACTACATCCATCTTTCAGCTGATTTGGACTCCAACTTTAAAACAATGTAACTTTGATGTGAAAGGACACGTGGGAAAAATTGAACATAGATTCCGTAGACTCTAACAAGTTACAGAATGAATATAATAATAGGGCTAATCAGTGTTCTCCTTTTGTAACGAGCGACATTATCTTGTCTTGTTTAATATATATCTCATCGAGAAAATATAGTGATGAGATATATTTGCTACAGTGAATACTATATCTAAAGCAACATCACTTTTTATTCTTGTTGGTTCAAGATCTCGTTTTATCACCAGTGCATATAGAAGACGTCTTAGGCTAGGTTGAGACCATAACATTGTATCACAAGAGAATTAGCTTCAATATTTTCCTTTTGCAAGAGTTGGGTTGTTTCTGGAATGCTCTAGCTTTTGCTTTGTACAAGGTTTAATTTCTATGTCTCCCTTTTGCAGGAACGTGACATGCAACCGGAGGTAAGTAGATAAAAGGAGGAACAATCTCATTGCATGGAATGCATCCGCATCTGAAACATATGAAGGAGAAAGCTGGCTTGAAAAGGATACTGCGTGACTGTGGGAGTCAGCAATAGAATACAAGTGTGTTGCGTTCCAATGTAGGCTGGCTATGCGATCTGGACTACTATACCTTTATGCACTGTCCACGTCCGATCCACGAATATACGCATCTTTAAAGAAGCAACAGTATGAAGCGGAATGTTAACTGATTATCACATGTATCGATATTCATTGATCATGCATGTGGAAATGCTACTGAAATTAATCTTCAATACTATAACCATGTAAATTTGTATTTCAAAATTAATCACTTAATCATCACCATGTAAAATATATACTTAAAAAATAACAAAAATTCCACATCATATGTGATCTGATCTATATTATTTAGGATTTATTCCTAAAAACGAAACAAATGAACCTAACGATTATATATCAATTACTTGATTGCCACCATACATGTAGCACTAGCTTTTTATCTTTGGAAATCAAAGAAGTTATATGACATGTTTCACATCTGTTTCTGATCCCTTCTACATTGAGACGCAAGTAGGAAGAGCACTATGGCAGGTATGAGGAGATATTACCGATTCTTCATCACATGTCATCGAGATTTGGCCGTTATGGCATGTGTTCAACATAACATGTGAAAAATGCATACATATAAAACTTGACTTGTGAATATTTCAGATCAGTTTTTGGTATAATCATCACACAATCTCATCCCTAGAAAGTTCTATAAAATCTTTAGCGCTATACACTTTCCATCAATCACATCAAAATCCAAGTAAATCCAATCCAGATGGTAAAGCTTTGTGGTCTGATCAATTGTGTGTTTATTTCAAGAGTTCACAAAAGCAAAAAGGCAATAATAATCTTAAACCCTTTCAAAGCTCAATTTTAGCAAAGGCAGCTAAAGCCAAAACAAAGATTGCAGTCTTAATGAAAGGATGAGAAGATAATATCTTTACTCGATCATTTGAATGAAAATAGTTACGTTAATAATTAAACGTGAGTAGATAAGTACTAAGGTTTGAGCGCTTAGCTCTTCCATACCTCCTAAATATAGTATGGTTGTGTATTTTGATTGATATTGTCAAAAAAAAATATCTTGACGATGTGAATAAATAAATATGTGATTGAACTAAGCGTAACATATAGAGTTTTCAATTGAAAAATTCTAATTTTATTTATAAAGAGTTTTTTCAGCTCTTGAATAGCGCAGAGTAAACATTTAGTCTAACTATCATCAAATTACTCACGATAAATCAAGATATAAGTTATTTCATGACAATTATTCGCTTGATTCATGAATTGAGGTCTATAATCTCTATTGCAATTAATATTCACCTAGAAAAATTTCATTAAAAAAAATCTAGCATAGCATTTTCTAGAAACTACAATTTCTTACAACCAAATCGTAGCCAAAATCAGATAAAGTAAGATCATAGAAGTAAAGCAATTTCATATTCTACTCTATAAATACTCACATATATGCAAAACCTGCAGGCTTTGCAAATATATGAATAATTCAAGACATTGCATAATAATTTGTAATAATCACATAGATGAGAGTATTTGCTACATTTTATTTTCATTGATCTTGATCGGCTCAATCATTTTAAGAAACACAATGTGTTTATGAAGAAAGCACCGAATACCGAAAGACTTCAGTCTAGTGTCATATATCATCAAATTCAAAGTTATTTTTTAAGCAATTTGATTATTGCAATGAGATTCTTTGTGATGTGAATCATGTGTTGTTTATATTTTTCATCAAACATTTAACCAAAGTGTTTTTTTGCTAGTGCATACTCGTTTTAATAGACTTAGCTATGCACTTATGCAAAGTAGATATTTAGCTTATGCAGCCACATTCAAATATAGACACATATTTACTTGAAAATTTTTGCCATTCAATTTTTTCATAATCATCATTTGCACACATAACAAATGAGTTGGCATTTTACAAATCAAATTTTTTTAAACTTTCATTCATAAATTAAATCAAATTTCAAATAAATATATAGAGTTTTGTTTATATGAGATGTTTTTTATGGGATTTGATTTTTTTGATTTTGATTTTTTTTCATACTTAAATATCAAAATTACAATTCAGTCCAAAAAATTAAAAAATATTGAGAGCTATGAATTTGAGGCATAATTTTAAAATTATTTACAGAACATTGCATCATCATCAAAATATTCTGCAAACAAGGTTTTAAAATATTAATGTTATCAAACTTCAAAATTTTTTGATAAAAAAGATACATGATAAAGATTGCTATCACAATACATAGTTTTAAGGCGATTTTTTAGATTATTCAAGTATAAAACTTTAAAGTATTCAAATTATAAATTATTTGTTAGTTTCAAATATTTTCTTTGATTAAGATTATATTAAAAGATATTGAATCTTATTTTAAATTATTTTCAAACTCAATGTTTTTATGGAATTTATTACAAAATAGTTCCAAAAAATCATCAAATCATCAAGTCTAGCATCAGATATTATAATCATGATTACAGCTTATAAAATATTTTACTTTATATAAAAAACATATATTTACATGAAATCCACTATCAACAGTTTTTTGGTCTTATCAAGGGTATGAAAAGATTGTAAATTTATTTCAGAATAATGTGAAAAAAATAAGAATATTTTGCCTATGCACTTCCCTCTTAATATCATAAATGAGATTTTATGTTGATAACGATAGAATTATTTACAGGCTTAATTATATCTAAATATTTTAAATTATACTTTTTTATCGATGAAATATTAAATTTAAATATGATAATTTACCTTACATTTCTTTCAACACTGTTTGTTTCGTTTGCTTTTAGTAAAGTATTTGAAATTCATATTTAATTATTTTGGACTCAAGCCGATGAGATATCGTATAATGAAGCATATTAATAATTCTGTCGTTCTATGCGATGATAGGTATCTGCATCTATTGTTTCATGCTGCTACTCCTTCATTCATTTTCTTTTGCAATTTTTTTAATTTCTGTTAGCAATATATCAAAGTAAGGTATATATGTAGTCTATTTTAGACTTCGTAAACGTTGACTAGTCTTGTTTGATGATGATTCTTAGTATCAAGTGTGGAATATATCCTCGATGCGATACTCTTTATTTTCTATGTTAATGCTAGTAGAGATTGGACCATACTGCGGCGTTGTTTCCATCCATGTAGGACTCGATGGATCGTCCTAGCATATTTATCAGTTACTTCTCCCATATAAAATATAAAACTATTATTAGACGTTCTTTCTCCAGGCTAGCTAGAGTCCAAAAAATCTAGCTGGTCTTTCTTCCCTTACGCTGATAGATACGACATCACATTGTTCCTGTGGATCATCTGTCGAGAAGAGTTGGTGCTTAAATATTACCGGGTTTACGTGCTGGAGAAGTACAAATCCTCAGCAGCTGTCAGTGACTTGGTATTTTACATTTCAAGTACCATGCCTGAGAGAAAGAAAGGAGGACAGATATGTCGGACATTCTACTTCGGATGCACTCAGTCCTTTGGTGGAGACATGTTGCCATTTACATCATACACCACGAGAAGAGGGTCAGAAAGTACGCCTTTATCAGATTATACTTCGTATGATGGGTACCGTATTTCGTAGCGTCACAGCGATTTCGTGGGATTATTCGAGTCTGATTTCCCCATTCTCGACTCCTCCCTCCGTATCAGATGTTGGAGCTAACATCGGTTGGTCTGGTCTACACGCAGTGACATACATGTCATAGGTATGGTTATAGTTGGTTTGTCCTTTTAAGGTTTGGCTTTTTGCCTCACTCTTTAGTTCAGACGGTTTTCGTACCGACTTCCTCCTGTACTTATCTTTCTGTAGTCTCTCTATGATACTACAAATCTCGGGTTTCATCGCTTTCAAGAGTGGAATCCTATGTATGGGTAGGGGCAATGCATGCATACCCACGACGGTACCGTATGGTTTCCTGCTCTGATTGAAGGGTTTAGGGTGGGGAATGGGATGGGGTCCAGTTGTCTAAACAATGGTCGGAGATGCAAGACTTTGCGCCACGGAATGAAGAGACGAGCAGAGGTAGGTGGTACAATGTGCAGTACCGGGAGAGCACGCAGGAAAGGCAGGCAGGCAGGCAGAGAAGGTCAGCCTAGATTTTACTCCAAAAGGCAAATCATTCAAGCCATGTCTGTTCGTGTCTGTACTAGTCGCCTCATTATACTGGCAATCGAGCTCATTCAGAAGTGCAGACTATCTTACGACTCATCGGGGTTTTAAGTCCAATAAGACTGCTCTGCTCTGCTCTGCAGATGTCGTCGGGTAAAGGCGAATCCGGCCTGTTCTGATCAATGGTGTGAGATTCGCCGTCCAACAGGCTGTTCTCTCCTGCAAGGGCCGCGACAGGAATCACAAAGACATGATTCATCTCTTATTGCCTGCAACATAGTTTAGGGCTGCGACATTACTGCAGTGGAGTTGTAAAGAACTGCAACTTACCTACGGTAGGAACAGCTTCTGCTGTCCACGGAGTCTGGTCAACAGGATGTGAAATTGGAGGGCCTCTCCAAGAGAGCAGAAGTTCAACCACAGAAACTGCCGACAACCACTGAAGAAGAAGAGCCACGGTCATTGAGCATCAGGGTCAACATTTGTTTCGACCTTCTTTCCACTCGCGATCACTGCAATCGTGAAGGTGGACTTTTGTGGCTGTCAATTAAAAGGAAGCCTGTGACAAGCCATGGACGATAAGCTGGGATCATCCATCGCCAACAGCGTGGTCGACAGGGACGTAGAAGAAGGACTCGCATTCGATGCGATGTTCCCTGTCGTTCGACGATCCTGCGGTGTCATCGCTCTCTGACTCTAACACGACAGTGAATCGAATGCGGCCACGCGTTTCCACGGACAGCATTAGGCTTCGGTACACCTACTGGAGGACATGGCACCCTTGCACGAGATTCAGCCCGAGCGACTAAAATAGACCGTGAAGCTCCATTGATGCCATCCAGATGTTGAGCCTCTACTTTGTCAGCTGCCCACTATGAGAAAACAAGTCGCGCAAGCGTGAGAGTATTCATATTTTTCTGACTGAAATTGATGGCGAGGGTGAGAGATACATTTTGGACTTAGGTTAGGACAGATATTGCAACTCTGCTGTAAATTTCGGTCCTGCACGAGCTTGGCCTGCGCGTGTAGGCGTGCGCGTCAACTGCATTCAAAGGGTGAGTCCGATGACAAGGTTTGGAAATCGAGCAAGCGAAAACTACGCAGTACGAGATTTGTGGCGTGTCTGTGCCTTTTGACTGGGACACTGTGTACGCATGACTGAAATGGGACAGGCAGTCAATACAATGTCAATCAGCTATCGACGTCACGAGGCCCGAGGGAGGACAGGCACAAAGAAAGGGACCGGGGGGGGACTAGACAGACATCCATCCGCCCGCCCGCACTGACAGGACATGGGCAGTTCTGAAATCTGTTGAGTCATGTTCGTTGCGTCCTGCACGCCGGACGGTCCCACCAGAATCTGTGTCTGCTCTGCTGCAGGAGATGCAATCTACCATGACCCCGATCCCCATCCCTACGAGAGCTACTCTTCGGCTCCCTCAGCTTCGCGAGGCTCCTCCCTCAAGGACTGAAATCTGGTGGAAAGCGACGACCCCACCGGGAGTTGCCAACCGTACTGGTCTATGTACTTCGAGCGACTACGATCGTCAACTGCATTCCTTGATGGCACCACTTTTCGTGACGAACGGTAGACCGTCGCGACGCCATGGCACGTCGGGCTCGCCATGATTGGGTGATTGGGACTGGCCACATTCGTATAATCGTCTGTTTCCGAGAGTGAGAAAGATTTCCACATTAGGAAGTGCCTGCTGGCTACGGTCTCCTGGTCTATAATCGCAGTATGATAAGAGTCCAAATTGGGCACATCGTGGCTGCAGCGTTCGGAATGTCGACACGCTTGGAGCACGCGAAATTACGCCACCCGCCATGGTGCCCACTCATCACCGGTAAGGTGCATTAAGTCAAACGATCAAAAGACGTGGATGGACAGGGCCTCACTGTGCGTGTCCGACTTCGCATGCATGAAAATAAACATGCCCTTCGAGCAGCTGTCGTGAACAACCCATGGGACAAGGGACCGACTACTCTTTGCATACAAGGATAGCCGAAGCCTCGAGAACTTTGCCTAAACATAATCACATCGGAAGGCCTGCGTATTATACGACTTTGACTCGGCCCCATATCCGCAAATTCTACGTCCATAACGCAGTTTTCTTCTAACCCTAGGTCAAGAAAGTATTGAATCTTATCAAACTTAGCAGGATTTTGACCAACAATAGAAAAAATGTCAAACCGGAGTACGGCACGAGTAACAAATCATGCAAAGAATTGACAGCTTTTGCAACGAAGAGTAATGAGTAAGTCCAGACGGAGATTATACACAATAAGGAACGATTTACAGAGAACCATTGACTGTGTTTTAATTACAAAAGTACACTGAAGCAACTACCTACAAAGTTCCACCCTGATGACTGCCTCCGTTTTGCACAAATCCAGCTAGAGTTCCACCCGGCTTCCACAGTAATGTCCACGAAGCCATATTTCACATACTAAGGCCTTTAATAGTCCGGTTCTAGAGAACAGCACGGTCTTGCCTTTTGCGGCGTGTTGACATCTTCTTACCCTGGGTGGCAGAAACTGGAAATCAAGGAAAATGTATGATGAATATACGAAGGGTCTTAACGGGAATGACCTACGTATCACTAAAAGGGTCTAAGGATCTTCTAACTGATTGTACTATACACACCCTTCCACTTTCATGACAGATCGTTTCGACGCTGCGAGAAAAATTTGCCCTACTGTTATAACAGCCGCTTTCCTTCCGTTCGCTTGGCTTGGCTTGTACAACATGCATCGCTCAACATGGCCACCTACATCTAATCCGTTATTGATTTCTCAAACTGCCTCTAGGACGTTCCTCAGAGCTTTACAGATAATAAGCAGCTGAACACTCTTCAGTCTTCAAACCTGTGCAACGAGTGGTCGAAAATGTTAAAACAAATCTTCATTTCAAGACCAGTACAATCAAAATTTCAGTCAAAACAATTTAAAAGTCGAAAGAAGATCTCCACAAATTCGCGGGACTAGATTTTAAGCCAAGAGATGGTGTCTACCTCGGTTACCAGGTGAAGAAGAAAGCATCAGCGCGCAGTATTATCAACCATCTAATCCAAAATTGCTCTGATGGAAGGATGAAACGAAAGGCAGTTCCACAAATCATGCCTGAAAAAATCTGCGCCAAGGATTTAAAAAACGATAGAATCAGAAAGGGTTATATGTACCGGAGAAACCTTATCATCGACATTTCCATGAGGGCAAAGTGAGGATCGGCATTGATTCTAGAGAGGAGCTGGTTCAACCGGGACATACATGCTGGTACCAAGACCATGAACTGACGCCAGGTAGCATGGTGCACGGCAATTATAATCAGGAGCATCAGGCGACTAAATTTCGACTGACCAGTCATAATTTCAACGACAAGTCTCGACACCGTGCAAGTAACTTGAGCATACGACTCTATACGTAGGCTTCATATCAGTATCAAACTCGAAAAAGTCCCGCTTTACTTGCAGAATTCAAGCTAAGGATCTTTTAAGGGCGTAATTTAAAAAAATTACGGTTTCGACCGGAGTTTAAAGCCCAGTAAGCACATAGAGGGAGATAGCCCCTGATAATTGGGTTGACATGTACCTCTTCAATAGGTTCCGACGGTCAGCATTCTTCCTGATCCCACGCCACGGCCTTGGACCCCTTGAACTGGTATCGGGACTGCAGAAAGAATACAACAAGAAGGTCAATCGAAATTCAATCAACTCATATCAGGCAAAATTCACCACATTTGGTCCGTAGTCCAGTACCTGTTCCGTTCCCTAGGTGGGACCATGCGTCAGGAGGAAGCGAATCGAACTCCATCCCTAGAAGGGGTCCGTCGACTCTGATGGCTCCACCTAACTGGGCCTCTACCGCGGCAATGGCAGCGTTTTCCAACTCGTGTGCACCTGGCTTCCCTCGAGGGGGTACAGGCAGAGGTCTCTTATACACGCCACGATCCTTCCGGTTGACCATGCTTCCTCTCTTCATAGGTGGTAAATATCCATTACCGACAAGATCTTCTGCTTCTCCCAGTTCACTATTGTCAGACTCGCTGTCCGTCCTTTCGGTCCTTTCCATCCTCTTGTCTACTATGTAATGACCATTGCTAATTTCTCCGCCGTGAAAAGACTGGGGTTGAAAACCATTACTAGGAACCATGTCCTCCCTTCCATTGAAACTTCCTCCCATTCTCTTTCCACTGTTCAGTTCTTCCATGAAATCAAGGTGTGCTTCCCCTCCCTTATGTCTCATCGCGTAGAAGGTCAATTTGACGTCCTCCACACCATCCTTCCTGTCCTTGTGCCGCCTGTGGGTGAACCATATTTGCATCTGCTTTTCAGAAAGGCCTAGCTGCGCACTTAACTTCGCTCGAACCTCCTCGGAGGGATATTTGTTCTCTGCAAGAAAACAAGGAACCTTTCAGCCATCCTTCCACAAAAGGCTGCAAACCCTGTTTCCGGGCGAGCTTGTAGTATTCACCAGCAACAATTCAGTTTTCTCTGAACAGATTGGGATTGATCTTGACAAATTTCGGTATACGTCGACAAGAAAACAGACAGAGCTTTGCTGAACACAACAGACCATGTTCGTCCCACAAACAGGCGGGGTAAACCTAGAAAGGAGGAGATGACCAAAAGGTATGTAGAGGTAGTGGAATGGGGCAAAGATCAGAGGAGGGAACCAAGCACTGACCGGCATAAAGGCGCTCCAAGTACTCGATTTGCGCGGCACTCTTCTTCCGCCTGGAAGTCGTCTTCCGCTGCACTGGACTTCCTCCGTCCTCGTCCATGGAAAGGACTTCCATTCTCCTGTCGTTCGCTCCTCAAGTTGGCTCGCGCCCGAAGCCCGATGAGGTCGCTATGTAAACGCAGACCACAAAAGACAGTCCGTCATGTACGGGAAGGAATCCAAACATACTTCACTACGTCTCCTTTCCTCGCTTCAAACAGGTAGCAACATACAATGCGCCTCGCATGATTTCAGTGAGGCGGAATCGACGATCCCACCCGACCGGACTGCGTCTATCGGAACAGACACACGGGACAGCGAGACACAACGATGTCGGCTCGTAAAAGATTTATAATCTGAAGAGAGAGAAAAGCTCCACACCAGCGGACGACCAGTATGGGAGGACTGGCACTGCTATGGGACTCACCAGCTGAGAGAATTGCTGCGCTGCTAAGGCAGACTCACGGCTTCGGAGGAACGAGGCGCGAGCCACGGAACGTCGAAGCGATAATTCACGAAGAGAAGACGTAGCTTCACTCGGGCACCGCTCGATTGCAAATCGGGTGGGAGGGAAAAGAACCGCGGCAGAGAGAGATTGCCCGCAACGGCGAAGGGTCGGGAGTGCCAATCAGAGGAGAGCACAGATTGAGAAGGGGGGATGCGGGCACAAAGAAGTTGGCGATGTTGACAGGAGGAAGAAAGGAGGAAAGATGTGCGGGATACGGAACACGAGAAGCGTGAAGAAGGCGAAGAAGAAGAAGCAGCAGCAGGGCGAGGCTAGGGCATAGGGAGCGTGAGATGAGTGCAGAAGCGGTAGCAGTAGATGTAGTATCATGACAGTAGTAGTAGTTGCACCAGGAGCAAGAGGCGAAACAGGAGAAGATAGGCCAAGGTGGCAGAGCGGGCAGAGAAAGGACGGGCATGGCTGCCAATGAGCGCAGCGCTCGCATCTCTGCATGCGCTGCTCGCTCCTCTTTCCAAGCTCTCTCTCTCTCTCTCTCTCCCTCCCTCCCTGTGTCTCTCTCAATCACTCACTCGCTCACTCACTCACTCACTCTTTCTTAACTTTAACTCTCCTCTCCCTCGCGCACGTGTGACATTCCCCCTCCCTCTCCCACCCCCTGACCTTCGCCTTCGCCCCCCAACAAAACTCCGAAGCACCAACACACACCCAAAGATTGGACACGGAGTTATTTGCAGCCTGCCTCTCGAGTTCCATTTGACCGACCGCATGGCCTTCCATCCAACCACGCCGGCCACCAGGTCCCTCCCTCTACTCGGGTTTTCTCTCTCTGTCTGTCTATCTGTGATATGATATCTCCCCCTGGCCGCTGCCGCCGCTGTGTAAACGTTTGTTGTATGTATGTGTACACGCATGCGCAACCCCGCGCACAGAAATAGAGCCCGAAAGCGAACGCAAGGACAGCAGCAGCAGAAGGAGAAGAGCACCGCACTCTCTCTTTCTCTCTCTGTGCAGTAGTCGTCGTCGTCGTCGTCGTCGTCGACTGCCTGCCTGCCTGCCTGCCTGCCGCACCGGTGGTACTCCGGATGCGATGGGATGGGATGGAATGGAATGGAATGGCTCGGATGGATGGTAGGTCTTCAACTGCGGTGCCTGGCCACAGCCCAGGCCAAGCCAGGCCCTCCTAGCCTTCTAATTTCAGCTCGCTTTCTCGGTCGCTCTCGCTCTCGAATTCTGTCTCGAGCTCCTTATTTCTTAACCTATTAGGCTCGGCTACTCATACACACGGAGAATACGGGAACATTACGGCGAATCCTTCGGGCGCACTGGCGCTCTCTGGAGTCTCGTGGGATTCAATGTCCTTCGACACAATAAGACGAGCCGAGCCGAGGCGAGCAGGCAGGCTACGGCCGCGACGTAGAATTGTGCAGTATCCGGGCAGCCGGGCAGCCGGGCAGCGGGGAGAAGAATGTTCGGATGCGGTCATCGCCGCGCCGTAACGTACGGTGGCATCGATTCGTATACCGGCTCGCATTCGCCCTCGTGCCCGGGGTCATATTTCGAGTGTGAGGAGGCCGGGAGACGACCGAGGAATAAATTGAATGCCGCTGCGATATGCGCGCAACGGTATGATCTGAAGCGGTCATTCGAATGATGCGAAGGTGATCCGAGCGAGGGCGAGGGCTACAAGTAGCGAACGAGATAAAGAATGTAGCGTACACGGCGAGAGCGCGGGCAAGCCACTTTCCGACTGTAGAAAGTAGAGTCGTCGGTCGGCGAGAGAGGCAGTCAGCCGGCCGCGGACTGTCGGCGCGCCGTCGGACCCTGCCGTGTGCAGGTTTGAACCGTGCGCGCGCGACGGACGAGCATGCCTTCGTTTTTTGTCCGTCCGATGGATCGATGATCGCCGACGATCGTCGTCGCAGGGCGGCCGCCGGTGAGAAGTCGACGTTTGCCTTTTGCCCTTCCCTTCGCTATTATTCGAGAGAGCGTAGTTGCGAGTGAAGGCGACCGCACAGCGTTCTGGACTGCAACTTCCCTCGGCACGTTTGACTCGACCCTCACTCTCACTCCTTTCTACGTGGTTGGCCCGAGCGAGGCGCGACTTCGTAAAAGCGAACGACTGGGGGCTCATTCATTCATTGATTCATGGGGTGGAGGAGAGGAGAGGACAGGCAGCGAGCCAGAGGCAGGAGGACAAGGGCGGACCGACCCCATGAAGTGCATGTGTTGTAAGAGAGCATTATGGGGATAAGGATTTGGAGGATCTTAGTCGAGGAGGAGAAAAGACTTACGCGTACAGTGAGTGAGGGAGGGCACTCATTCCACAAACTCGCTCTCAGCGCGAGCACTTCGTCCATTGGCTAGGCAGAAGTGGCTTTCCCGTGGAATCTCGGAAGGTGCCAAAGTATGGCCAGGCCGAAGGAGTAGACACTAGAGCCTAGAGGACAAAAGAGCTTGGGAAAAGTTGACATGGCTGACTGACTGGCTGGCAGTCAGCACGCAGGCAGGCAGGCAGGCAGCAGGCAGCCAGGCTTCAAGCAAAGAGAAACAGGGTGGAGGATGCCTGATGGATGGATGGCTGGCAGGCCCGAGGGCGAGAGAGAGAAACTGAGAACAGGCGACCGATTTGTGAGGTGACATTTCTACTCTGGGTTTAGGGTGAGGTGTGGAGACTTGGTGGTGGTAGTACCTGCGGGTATATATATATCTTGATGGAGCAGCGGACAAATTGTTCAGAAATCTCGGGGACGGATTCCAATCAATGACTTTGATGACCTATTGATGACTAAAAACGGAGCAGAAGTTGTCTACAGGCCAGAAGTCCACTTGGGCCCTCATCACACACGAGAGCTCGGTGCAGCCTACAAGGGTCGCCACATACTGTAATTGCATGGAGTAGGTAGGAAGTTAAGACTCCAGCTCGATGACTACATCTCTCTGCTCCTCTGCCCCGACCAAGAATATGTCGCGTGACATTTGTTTTGGAGGGGGTTAGGACGGAAGGAGGCCATGCGCCGATGGTCTCGTCTCCCACAAGCGAAGAAAGTTGCTTAGCCTGGCTCGCCACAGTTCCCACCACCATTTCTCTGTGGTAGGAACTGTGGAAAATGTGCTTTACAAGAATCGGTCAATGATGTACGAGCCACAAATTCGGCAAGACTCCCGCGAAGTAAATGGGTTGCGGTAATGTGTTGTCCGTGGCTGGAGTTTCTGCGAGGACGTTGTAAAACTCGAGTCTGCAAGAAAGCTGCTGGTGGTTCGGTCCAGATATTCGTTCGACCAATGAGGTTGTGGCGAAACGGCGGTAGTTGTGTAAACATGGGCACAGTGTAAGTACCATGCTCTGGAAGTCCACAAGCACACATCGCATGTGACGAGAGTGTGTGTGTGTGCGCGTGTGTAAACTAAACGGGGAATGCAGTGGGACGGTTCTTCTGGCTTTGGGAACTGGAGGGATGTGCACATGCAAGGTCGAAAGGCCAAGAAATTTAATAGTAAAAGGATCAGGAGACGCTGGCGAGTGATCAACCTCAAATTCGTTCGGTAAAATCTGCTGTCGCTCTTCTCATGTCGCCTTGCTCTCAATTCATCCCAGTAAACGCACAAAACCTAATAATAGGCCGAAGATGATGAGTTCTCGGAAGGATGAGGTGCATGCGCACGGAAAAAAATAATGGGGTCGGTTGGGTCGGGCCGGGCCGTGCCAGGTCAATAAGTGTATAAGACTATTTCCCTTTGTATGTGCATCCAAGCTTTTCAAAGCTCCATGAACGAAGGGCCTGAAGGGAAAACTGCAACATCTTCCGTGGCCAGCTGCGCGGGCTCACGCCGGAATCTCTGACCACAACCCACCAGCTTGCGTTCCTGTATCAAGTTTGGGACCCATTGCCTGGTCGAGGACGCCTGCCTGGTTGTGCGGGATGAGAGCCACGTCCTCTAGCGTATTACGATTGATGGAGAAAAGAGTCCTGAGCCTAGTAGCCTCGTGGGATCTGTTAATAGCTCTGCATGATGAGGGACGAGCATCAAACTGAACTCTCGAAGAGAGCGTACTTTGTTTACTTCAAACCCCGTAGCGCTGAGTGCAGATTACACCTCGGGGTGCCGTGTTCTATCGAATATCCACTGAGTACAGTCGGAACGCTATCTGATCACGCTCTATCAAAGCTTTAAAGATTCTGCCCGGCGTTGAACATCGAAAAGGTCGTGGACAGATATTACGCAGCGTCTGGCTCCATACCAAAGCAGAAGCAGCAGCTTCCGCTGCTGCAGCTGCGGTTGCTGAAAGCGACTTCAGACGTGCGCATCGGCTACCGGTTATGTACTCCGCACCCGCATGGAGACTATCTGCCAGCGACGATCTCGATCGGCCGCTCGCCAATGTTCGCTAGCGGCATCTCCCATAGGCCGAGCTCGAAAGGCCCGACTACCAGCCATGAACGTGGGATGGTAAGCCGTGATGTACCTCGGGGCGTCCTCTTTAAGAAAGCCCTACGGAGCGCTTCGCGCGGGGCGAACTACGGTTAGCTCGGATGGTACAACTGCGGACTTGAATGAATGCAGTCGTCAGTCTGTCTGTGGCAAGGTCGACGAGTCCAGAGTCCTTGGCACAGTGACGGGGAGCATTCTTGAGTGATTGATCGACGAATTGATTGAGTTGGGGACTTTCCGACTCCTTTTTCCGCATCTCAGACATCTGACCTCTGGCCGACCTCTTTAGAGTGCCCTAGACCTTACAACCTACTCCACTCCACTGGCGCTCCAGAAGTCGTCATGGACAGGGGCAGTCATCTACATTTCTACCAGATCCCCCTCAGCAGCACCACACACAGCGACGCGCGACGGGGTGGCACGCATATACGGCAGTACGTCTACTGGCAGATTATCCTGGCCGGCAGATTTCCAGAGATGGAGGGGCTGCGGCAGGGCTTGTTTGCCGTGGCCATCACAGTGGCCCAGGAGCAGCAATGTTTGCGTGCCTTGTACCAACTAGGGCAGACGAAAGTCGTCGACTAAAAGTTATAAGTGGAAGCGGAATTCTTTATCGTTGATTCCGCCTAGGCGAGTAAGCATAATGACGTACTCGCACGCCAAGTTCGCACTGTGCCGAAACTGTTATTTCCTTGAATCGCACAGGCCAAGAAGATAAGAAGGAATCGCGTCAAACCAAGCTCCGACTCCGACTTCATCTTCACCTCTGGCCATCCTGACGTACGCTCTCGCGCATCCATCATACACCCTGCGAGACCGGCCTTTTCACCCGACTCGAAATCTCACATCTCTTGACAACTCATTCATTGATCTCTCTCTACCATACGACCACCTCCTCTTCCGCACGAGTAGACGTGGTGCATTGCTCGCTGCCTACACAAAGTCCGGTTACCATAGCTCGCACCTGCATGGACGTGATGTTCTCTCTCCCCAGTAAACCGAGCGGCAGCATCCGACGTCTTCCTCACGTTCCTGCCTGTGCATGCTTAACTCTGTGCACTTGACCATCGCCCGCCGGGTGGCCGGGCCCCAATCTTTCTCAATCGGCGTCGAACGCGAGCCCGACGCCCATTGCTCCTTTCCAACGTGTCCAAGACTTTCCAGGCCCAGCTCCACATCCTCAACGCACGTTTTCATCGACGAAGAAGATCGCAGCGTTTGTGTGGACGAGGATATTGTGCTGCCATGCCCCAGATACTCCACATTAAACCCAATCAAACCGACACAAGGCGACCGAGCCCTCCTAGTTTGGAGTACGTTTGGCTCAATCCTCTCGGAAAATAAAGTGCTTGCGTGCCGCACCGAAATTCTCCGATCTCTCCACCTTCTTCCCTTCCCGGCCCGCTCCTCTCTTTCCATTCTTTTCGTTTCGGGTCGGACATCCCGTACTTCCTACCCACTATGTCACTCATACACAAGTGACATCTTCCCCATCACTCCTTCACTTCGCCTCTCTAAGATCCGATCCGGATTCTCCATGGAGTGCTCAGTTCACTGCATGCATCATGCCTTCTGCCTGCAGAAAACAAGCTGAACAAGTCGTTATGCTGAGCATGAGTGAACACCATTACGCACTTCTGTACAGTAAGTACTTCACTTCTTTATAAATTCATTATCATCACACCCAAAGTTGCGGCTCGTGCTTTGGGCGCTATGATTCGCTTACATGCATGAATGTGCTTTCCTCGGCTTCGTTTCGGCCCATAGTCATAAGATCTCAGCATCGATCAGAAGCACAAAACGTATGAAGTGAACTGTACGTGTTTCTTTAATATAACAACTTCACGAACAAGCCTGTGTTTGCCTATTCCAAAGACTTTCGTATTCTGCCTGTTTTAGGCTCGTAAACCTCTCATTTCCATGGTGTTAATTGTTTTATTGTCGGTGTACATGAATCTTAGATTTATGTGAATTCTATGAGTACTTAGTAAATTCAGGTGATGTGAAGAGTCCCATTAAAGACTATCAATCCTACATCAGAACTAGGACCACCTTTCAAAACTCATGAAGATAATTGAAAAGTAAAGTAAATTCTATTATATATTATTTCAAAAATAAAACATTTGAACATTTGATACAATGAAACAAAAAAAAATTGGAATTTGTTCATCAAAACTCATTACGTTGTCATTAAAGGATATGAAATTTTTGGTTAAATTTTTTTGAATAATTTCACATATACAAACTTCAAATAACAATATTAGTTTTTTTTGTCCTTCCATGATCTATCGATCATTTAACGAGATAGAAATATACATTTTGAAGTCTTTGCAAACATTTATACAACATTATCAACATATCTCTACTTTAGAAGTAACTTCATGGAATTAGTGAAAAACATATACAGATCTTTTGAATATTTTATGAGGAAAAACATATTTCATGTTTTTACTTAATTTTTCATTATAGAAAATTCAAATCTATACTTATTTCATGTTCATTTATTTTTTTCCTATAACATCTACAATGTCAATCATGAACGAGGAAAAAAACATTCTGTCACAATTTCAACATCTATACAAGCCATATTATAATCATAAAATTAAATCCAATCTGCTGGATTCATCAATATAGTTTTAAATTCCAATATGATTATATTTCTGTATCTGAATTCTATTTTTATCAATAACAATCTAAATGAATTACTTTAATTACTTATTTTAATTAATAATCTTGGAATACTATATTTTATTTATTTTTGAATATATACATAAAAATAAATTTTAAATTTCTTTCAAAATTTGAATCAGCTCTTGTTTTTGTTAGTTTTAGGCAAAGCTATTGAATTGAGTTAGCTAATGTTATAGAGTTGTACTAGCATAAGCTTTTTCTGGCACAAATTGAACTTTGAAAAAACTACATATTTTACTGTAGGTAAATATTTCAACATTGTCACAAAAAAGTCCAAGAAATACAACATGAAGCACCAATAATACCGATACACAAGACAATACGATACAGGCAATTGACGTGGTTCATCGAATCTCGAGCTACGTCCTCCAAAACTAACTTGTTCATCTCTTGTTCAAAAGCATTATGTCTCTTGCCCTCAAATATTTATAGCTGGCAAATGAAACCCTAGTGCTAATATTAACTTGGCAACT
Source organism: Marchantia polymorpha subsp. ruderalis (assembly GCA_037833965.1). Taxonomy (NCBI): domain Eukaryota; kingdom Viridiplantae; phylum Streptophyta; class Marchantiopsida; order Marchantiales; family Marchantiaceae; genus Marchantia; species Marchantia polymorpha. The sequence continues at coordinate 2,436,712 of AP031351.1, forward strand.
AATCCTAATACTAGTTTGAGTTAAATTAACTAGAGTTAAATTCAAGAGTTGAGTTATACCAAACAAACATCACTCATAAATTTTTTAAATGCATTAAACGATTTGCATATTTTTATGTTTTTTTTCTAAACCAGAAAAATAAATAATATTATAGTGATTTGAATCTATAATTGATACCAAAGTACAATTATTGTTCATATTTATGAATCCAAAATATATTCAAATGATTCAGCATATGAAAGAAAAATTTAATCAAATCAAATTTGATCATAAAAAGTATTCCAAAATGAATAGATTTTCATTATCATTATCATACTTGATCTGAATATCATGATCTTCAAAATTCATTATTTTGATCCATAATACATCCATAATTATGAATAAAACTCAAGATCAGCGATTTATAATGGTAACTATGTCCAAGCCGAGCAATAGGGTTTACTCATAAAGCCCTTATTTGTGGTTTTAGAGTTTTGATAAGCTTTTCTACATATGTGTACACGAACTAGCTTAAAGATCAAGGCAATCAAAATGAATTGTAATGAAAATTATAACCAGTAAAATTTTAATAATTTTATTCTGAACAAATTTTATGAAAAATATTATTAAAATAGAGAAATTTACTTAATTAAATATAGAAAATGTAAAACCCATATAATTATTTCTTGTTATTGAAGAATGAAAAATAGATAAAATATCCATAAAAATTGAGGTTCATATTGAAATTAACAAAATAAAATTTATAATGAAAAAAACATCAAATTTTAATAATCAGAATTCTTGCACCTTAGATTCATTTTTCATTTCTTATTAATGAGTGATTTTACTTTATTTTTCGCTTTTTAAGAGCTTGCAGTAAACTGATACAAATTTAATTTCAACAACAAAAAATCTGGTGCATTATTTTATCAAAGAAAAATTTGTGATGAGCTTCACAATAATCGAAATTTAAAATTTCTTTCAAATCATAATGAGTATTATTTTTTATACTAAAATTTTACATTAATTATTAACACAAATTAATGCAAAAAATCGTATTTTAAAAAAAAATTATTTTTAATGGAAATTTTTTCTATTTATTAAAAAAATATTTTGTATAAATTTATTTTTTATTTAACAAAAACATATATATTTCAATTCCAAATTAAATTTCAAATAGTTATTGGATTGATTATTGATAAAAAAACATTAATAGATATTACTAGTAATTTTTAAAACATGCAAATTGTGCTTCAAGTCAATGATTAAAATTTGTAAATTGTGTTTATAGTGAAAAATTATTTATTACATTTATAATATATTTACTAAGAGATTTTATATAAAAATGATACATATTAATATGGAAAAAAATTGATTTCAAAATTTAGTAGTGAAACAAAGAATCAAAGGATTAATTTAAAAAATAATTAAAAAACTTTATGAAGTAATTAAAGAGTTGAATTTGACTATCAAAACTTTATCACTTATATTTGTATGTAGGGTAAAATTTAACTGGATTGAATTATTTTTGATTGCAAGTTGATAATTAAAAATTGATGTATACAAAATCACTTGTAGTATGGAAATAGTTTGGAAATAGTTTTCAACCAGCAATTGACGCGTCTCGGTTTCATCTCACTAACTGCGTCATTGCCCCAAGCGCAAAGATGATTATCATTTGTATAAAGTTGATTCAAATAATTTTAAGATTTGGAAAAATGAATTAAATGAAATTTTGGCATGAAAACATGGATACATGAAGTTAAAATAAAATGAAAAAATAATAAAATAGCTATGCTGAAAATTTTTACACAAAAACATATATACTTATGAAAAAATAAGTGGCTTTTAAATTATTATTTTGTTATGTTGAATGAAACATTGTGACATAAAATATAAACACATCTCCAAAGAACATTAAAATACCAAGCAAAATTTTTTATGGAATTTGTATGAAAATAGAATATCAAGTCAGTAGACTTCATAAGCCTTGTTTGCAAAAGAATCATTAATAAGTACCAAGTAGAAATATAATGATGTGAAGTTTTAAAATTTAATCTACTCCAAACAAGCACATTGTTTTGCATATTCATGGGACAACGCTTTGAGCTAAAAAAATTCTTCAACATCATAAATGTGATTGATGTACATAGAATATTTAGATTACAATATCACACACTTTATCAATGCTTTAAATAGAACATTTTTCTAAATTTTACTATTTGTAATTGAAATTTTTTTTTCAGAGCTTTTCTATTTAACAACAAAATGCAATATGATATGATCGCATGTTTGTTGATATTGGATGAATGCAAAGATGAAGATAATTTTGAACAATAAATCTTTCAATTTTGTTTAGATATACAAAGAATGATACTCTTAATTTTTTGATTCACAAAACTATGCTAGCCAAATCTTCTTCATGGAATAGTACAATTCGCTTTGAATATGTTTTGAGCCATCATAGATCAATCATGAATATAATACTAATGTCAAAAACTCAAAAGTGACATGTTGCAGGGAGATGATGATGGTGATGATGATAGAGAAGCATAAGCGAAGTAAGACAAGGGCGATGACTAAAAATATTGCATGATCGTTATGAAGTTATGAACATCCAAACAAACAACAATAGCAACTATGGCAATTTTATCAGTTTCATTGTAGTAATAATTATGGAAGATAAATTTTGTGAAGCATTGATCACATAAATGTTAGTTGTGGAAAGAACTCGGACGTATAGGATTGAATCTCTCAAATATCCAACCTTTCGTCAAATTCTTTCTATCAATTACAATGAACTGATGTATGTCGTAGGGCTGGAAGAAAAATTTTTTGAAGCAATGATCACAAAAAGTCAATCGTTGAAGGAAGAAAATGAACTATAACTTAGATGCTACATATTTGTGTCGGACAAAAATCACAATTGGATTACAATGCAGCATTCTACAACAATCTAAATGTATTTTATACATGTTTAACCTATTTGCTAAATCTAAAATTCATAGGTCTAAACTTGAGACAAAATATTGACAAAGTGGCAAACACCGCTTGAGCTTATGTGGCTATGAAGCTGAACATTTGAATGAGCATCTAAATGAAAAGATAATGTTTCCGAGTGCGATCAGGGCAAATTTAAACATATGAAAGAAATGCAAATTGCTATTTTTGTAATAAAACAAAATCGAAACTGATTTTACTCAATTAGATTAACTTTATCTTGGATTTACTCCAATTAATGATAACTATGGTTAGAAAAATTAATTTTGGTTAGGTTAGTTAAAATGTGCACCTTATCTACTCTTGTATAGAAGAGAGACGGAGCCATACACTACGTTCAATTTAAAATTGCACTTTGAGACTAAGCAGGAAGAAGGAGAGTTTGACTATGAAGGTTGTGTAAACACATGTGCTTAAGTGAAGAATCTACTTTTGCCTGTGGACGTAGCTTTTAGAAGGGTCATAAAGAACATAGCTTGCAGAGATATCTCTTACATTCTACAGTTTGAGAAACCGTTTCTATTTCTTAAAATATGAATTTTTCATTATTGAATTTTTTGTTTTTTCACACATAGGTTTGATCTACTCTCCGAGACAATCTTTTTGACCTAATTTTTTTTGAATTTTGTTGAGAGTTAATGAAGTTATGGATGATTGAAGATTGATGTTGAGTTTGGCTATGGTGCTTTCACACTCATACAAATTCAAAGTGATGACCCGCAGATTTAGGGTTTGAGCCATTTTGGACACGATTCCGAACAACTTAGGTCGGAAGTCAAAGGAAAAGGTACACTCAAGCTCCACATGGAAAAAAGCCCCCTCTGAAGAATTTTATCAAAAAGTAAACTACCAGAGAGTGTGTTTTTTAGCAATTTTGATATCTTAGACTAAGCAAACTATGTAAGTTTGAACTCAAATTTTGCACGGTGGTTTGCAAGCATGTTACTTGCGCAATACAAGAGATTGTTTTGCAAATAGACTTCATGTAAATTGTAGGTAGTAAAGATTACCTTGGGAGTTCCAGATTCAAGTTTTTACTCCTTTTACTCTGATGTTAATAACTTTTTACTCTGAGGTGATTTTGACAATCCATTTTCACATTCTATAGGGTTAGCTTGTGAGTTACGTGTGGGTGGTCTCATAATTTTGATGACTTTCATCATTTGACTATTTTTGAGGCTAACTGTTGAGAATTGTTAACATTGTGAGCACTTTCTGTGCATAAGTAGCTTGGAGCGAGGAACTGAACTTGTTCCAATTCTTACGGATGATGCTGAACTCTTGCATTTAGAAAAAAAAAAGTGAGAAATCAAGCTTTCTTTTCAATGATCATGTTGAAGTCATTTCGGAATGTCCTTAAATTGGGAATTGGTCGATCAAAACTATGACGTTATCTAATGTAGATGGACCGAGGTTTGAAGTTGAACGTTTTGATGGACATAGCGACTATCTCCTATAGAAACGACAAGTCAAGAATGTGATCAAAGCAATGAGCTTTGGGAAGTTTTTCAAACTGAAATTCCTTGAATGTTGATAACAAGTAATGAAATGAGATTCAAGATCAAGCTATGAGTATTATAACTTTCTATTTGAAGCCAAATGTGTTAAAAAAGTTGAGGAGTTGGAGACTAACACATCTATGTTCAAGCCCTTCAAACAAAGTATCACATGAACGAGTTGTCAAATCAGCTTTTCACATCGTTAAAATTGATAAACTTCAAAATGGTCCAAAATCCAATACCACCTTAATGCTTTCAATCATTTATCGGTGGATCTTTTGAACCTCGGTGAGTATTTGAGTGATAAGAGAAAGACATTGCAACTTTTAAGCTCCTTCCCAACTTCATACAATACTTTATCTCAGTGTGTTGCTTCATCGACACAAAGAAAGCATCACTTACAATTAGGTAATGACAACTTTGTTGACAGGATGACATCCAACAAATGTTAGTGTCTCCTTCAACATCCGTGTTTTCTACTACTACTATCCTCTATGTCACTCGTGGGAGATTGGAGAAGCGATCCACAAATGTGAACAAGTCGCAAAATAGGTCCAAGTCAAGGGAAGTTAACAAGAAGATGTCATGTACATAGTGTTGGGGATCGAAGAGTATATTGTTGGGAAACTCTAAGAACATTTAGTTCTTTGAGTTCAGACTTTTAATGTTGGGAGGAGTCTTCAGTGAATTGACTATGGTGGCCCGTAAGCTTCGACCCGGATTCTCTACTAAATGAGTGGATTGAGTTCGAGTTTGTGTGAGATTTTTGATCTAAATCAATGGGGTTTACACGATTGAATTAACTTGTGATACATTTGATTGTGTACGCTTTTGTTTCCTATGTGTCTATGTGATTAGCATGTTAGCAATGTAAATTTTATGATGATACATATTTCCACGACAGTGAGTACTCTCAATAAACTAGGATTCAATAACAAACACTTAAGAGTTAAAACTCAAATCCCATGCTGAACCTACAAAGGTTGCACATATTTCATATTATAAAGAACAAAAGATTGAAAACGTCGACCAATTTGCACGTAGAAAGAATGTTAAAAAACTCTGATTTACTACAGATAGAGAATGAAATGTGAAAAGTGTTGTCATCAAGTTTTTTATTGGCTCACTTCATGTTCATAATCTAGAATTAGCTCAAGATTTTTGTAGCGAAAAAATAAAATATAACCTCGTTCCCTTCTGATAAAGTTTGTTGATCAGACTGAACGTGATACGTCCATGACTAACAAATCTATTCTTAAAGTATTGAGAATATGGTTGAATCCTAATCTTACTGCACTACAAGTGGAAGCTAGAAAAAAAGAACTTGCAAAAGTCAAAGACCTTCAAAAGTCAAATTTTATAACTTATCTAAGTGATGATAAAGCAATTGTTACTATCGCGTGATAACGAGGGTGTTGGTGTGGAGTATTAGAGTACTTTCAACAACAAAATATGTTAGTGATGTTTCAATTTGGGAAATGGTTAACATCGTCAACATTATGGAGATTTTGAAAACATGAGAAAAATACGATCGTTGAGTAGCAAGGATTTATTTTGGCGAAATTAACATGGAACTATAAAAGTAAAAATGCAAAAAGGCATGATGGAGATATTGCTACTTTCATCATGTCTCAACTTTTATCTTTTATACATCAAAAAGCTCAAGACCTCACCAGCCAACATTATTGGCTACCTCTTGATTTGGTTGAAAGATTTCATTACTATTTGGCAGTTTGTTATTTTGCATCATTTTCCATAGTTATCTACTCAACAGATTTTTGCAATCAAAGTCAACTATTACATCAGCACATTAGAAATGTTCTCAAATATTAGAGCAAAGGAATGTCTTTCTTACTTGAGATTTTAATGCTCGCATATATTCTACTCAATTTGTACAATTCAGTAGCATCTTTGCATCTACTCTTTTTGAACAAATTCATGATAGTTTGTGGTCTAAAATCTCTTCTAATCTTTCGACAAATTCTTTGACAAAGCATTTTTTAACTTTTGGAGTCACTTGTAACTTGAAGGTTATTTATGAAATCTCTAGCTTTTTCAAAACTCAATTCAATACATGTTTCTCCTTTATCTACGCTAGCACAATAGACTTTCTTTTGTAATTTTCAATTAGTAGCTCTCTTATCTCTACTTTTAGTGTTCTTAATCCTCATGTTGAATCAAATCATGCATCTCTTTTGTTTACACTCTCAATTTCAGAGTTAATATCTCCCTCAACTTGTCAATTTGTTTTAGCTTTTACCATTTTTTGCTTAGTTACTTGTAAAAAAAAGCTTTATGCGCAACATTTACAAAAGCTCTTGATTTGCAATATATGACGCTAGGATTCAAATACAACAAGTTTGCAACTTGCAAAATTACTCAAAACCCCTCCATCTAAGTTTTTTTTAAAGCATAGGAACATGGAGGCTAAGAGATTGTCTTATAATGGATGGTTTGCTTTAAATGCAAGCAAGCAAAAGCAATATATGATGATAAATCTTTGCATTTTCAAAGTCAAATTTTTTTGACAAGGATATACAAAGACATCAAGTCTAAAAATTGAGCTTTTTTAAAAGCAAAATCAAGAATTCTTGATTAAGAAGCTCATGAAATATCCCAAGTTCTTTTAGAAACGATTAGTTGTACCATATTTCAATACTTCTTAGAATTCCAAATCTTAAGTAGCTTTTGCTGAAAAGCTTTATTTCTTCCTTGAAGCTACTTATATGTCATATTGCAAATTAAAGCATGATTTATTCTTTGAAAAAAAGCTGATGATTCAACTCACAAATTAACAAATGACAAATGTGAGTATTTAGATGATCTGTCTATTAAACTTCTCAAATGGGTAGTAGATTATATTGGATATATTCTCATCAAATTTTTAAAAGATGCTTACATCTATGGTTTTTCTCCATATTGATCACTATGGAAGATTGTTTCTATTCACAAATCAAGAAGTAATGAGTACATGACTAAGTATCGCACTATCATGATTTGTAGTGTTTTTGCCAAGTTTTTTGAAAAGTTGATCAAATCAAAGTTGAATTCATGTACAAAGTGTTTTCAAAAAAGAGCAAGAGTTCAAGTTGATTTATGCCCAACATACAATATCAATGATCATATTTTGCTCCTACGTGTATTATCAAAAAATTCTAGCATGAATGGTGAAGCTTTGTTTTGTGACTTAATCAATTTCAAAAATAGCTGTTGACACTGTTCCTCGTAAGCTTTTATGGAAAAAATTACAATGCATTGAAAAACCGCCTAATGTTCTTGGAGCAGTGGTCAAGTTATACAGCTTAATTTGGACCAAGATCAACGCTTCTCAATCTCAAGAAACTTTGAGTTCCATCGGGGTTATTCAAGGTTAATCTCTTTCTTACTCTATTTAGAGTTTTCATTGATGATCATAGAAATGTGGTTAGAGTAATGTGAAAATGGAATTGTAAAACTCGGAGACTTTGTCATCAAAGCCCTAATGTATGCAGATGATATCATACTACTAGCACGTGATGCCATTAGTTTACAAAAACACCTTGATGCTTTCGCAAACTTTTGTATCTAAAATCAGATGGAATTCAAATTCATGAAATCAAAAATCATTATAATGGAAACAAGATCCAAGTTTTTTTCTTTCCATCATAAAAAATTAGAGTTAAAGCAAATGAAGGTTTACAAATACTTAGATATCAATTTTTCCCATGATTATAATTGGGCACATTGCGGGGGAAAAAAACTGGTTACAAAACTCTATATTCATTCTTAAATCGATGTCTTGAGATCTTAGGAAATTTTTATCTAAGAGTAAGTGTTGCCAGTGATTTTATATTGGATCCAAATGTGGAGACTTGTTTGTAAAAAGACATGTTGGAAGGGCTTGGAGAGGATATAGAAGATAATTTGACAAGAAGAATGGGAGAGAAACCAAACTTACTATGTCATTGTACTTGCAAGAACATGTTGTTTTTCTGTTGAGGTTGAAGCTCTTTACTTATCATCACTTACTTTGCACGAGTGAGATCTCTTGATGATTCTTGCCCTCCTCATCAAGCTTTGCGAGACACATGATCCAAATGATGATTATTTGATGTGGTGCCTTGATACTCAAAGTGGAATGTAGTGGAACAGGATTAGAATTTGCAACCGAACTCATTGAACAAGATCTCATAGTATAAAAATTGAGGAATGACGTTGGCATAATATTTATAGAATAGAACGGTTTTGTAATCTATGTGAAGGAAAAAGCATTGAGTATAAAGAGCATGTGTTTTTTACATGTACTAGATATATAAAGATTAGAGTTGCTCATAAAGTTGTTGTAGAGACTTTCTATTCTTTACTACAACTAGAGCCTTGTGATTTAGGTTTTTTATATTAGATATGTTATGTTCTAGTCCTCTAGATCCTAGCTAGGGGGTTCTTTAGAGTTCTCTCCTCGGTGGTGAATAAATGACTTGTTTTGTGGTTTTTAGATTTTTGATCTATTTACCATTACCATCTATTTTATACAATTAATGACATTTATTGTATAATACATATTAAAATGCTTAGTGTAGATCTCTAAATTCATATACGGAGAAGAATATGCTTTGGTCTTCAAAACTTCAATGTAAAGTTAAGGTCCAGAGCTTGGATTTAGACTCGACTGTCCCATTAGCCCACCACTAGATTCGGTATAAACTCTATGGGAATCAGTGCCGAAGATGGATCCAAGATAATCTAGATTACTTCCAAATTCTTGGTTATCAAATTTGAAAATCAAGAATCTCGGGTAGTAGATAGACCTCCACACACAATCACAAAGGTTGCTCGCTAGTTCTCATACAGATTAGGGTTTGGATTAGGTACTCCAAAAGAATATGAATGTCTCCTTCACTTGGGTTTTAGGATTATGTATGTCTAGAGGAGATAATGTCTATTCCTGCTTTGTAGTAGTGACCTCCTCGTACTAGTGACATTAAAACGAGGTCATTATTGAAGGTAAAAGCCCGTATTGTTACACTTCGGAAATCCCTAGTGTGGCCACTGATAGATGAAGCCAACGGAGAGCTCAGGAATTCTGAACCTGAAGCTAGCTTTGATACACACTTTACAGATTCTATGCAAGCACCGTTGTAAGTGAACAAGGTCAGACAAAAAGGAAGGCTCTTTAATGAATGACATGGTTGATTCAGTAGCCTATTTTAGAGTTAAGGATCGAGTATTCCCAAGCTTTTGGCTAAATAACTTGGCCCCCTGGGAATGGATCAGACTAATAGTAACGCTTAAAACTGAGCAGTAATTATGCATCGATGGAATCTTATCGTGAATACCTCCAACAATAGTTCAATTCCGATCCTCTCTCACTAGACGACATGGATGGAGAAGTTCATGTGTTCACCGGAACTCTTCCAATTGTCCTGATCTCCTGCATGATTGATGAGTGAATCCTGTGGGGTACAGAGGAAGGGTTTTGTCAATACAGAACACCTAAAAGAACTGCAAGGATGGTGGACCCCTGTTAGACCTTGTCAGCTATTAGTGCTTTTTTTGGGAAAAAGGGAGACCAAGAAACATTGCTGGAAAGGATGGGAAGACCCCATCAAGTATAACATGGATGTAACCAAACTGTTAACACGGGGCTAGAAGCCAATAAGATCACGATGGGAAATATGTCCCAATGCATCTAAGGGGTCCCAACAAACCAGGTAGGCTATTTGTGGTCAAGTAGCTTCGAGATAGCATGAAGATTCATCATGACAGCAACAGGGACTCATGTGTACCCACTGGCAGGAACAGAAATCACATCAAAGGACTGATTCTTACGGAAGATCATCAACAGTAGCGACATCTCGAGGCTGACTCATACCATCTCTACTCCCACCGTGGATTCCTGTGTAAGTATATTGTTTATGCGATGCGCCACTTCAATAAAGGTTGGATACGGTGAAATTGAGGAAGAATATTGTAGCTTCAGCTGCGAGTATCAGTTCTCAGCAACAAAATTTCTCCCCTGCTATTGATGGGTTGACTTTCACTTGTGGCGACCTCAAAGATTTCAAAGTCCGGACCAGTTTGAGCGATATAGTCTCCGTTTCGAACTGTCAATTTGTTTTACTCGACTTCCCACATTCCAGTTACACCCTGAAGGAACTTGTACTTCAAACAACAATCTTCGTGAGAAAGAGGACTTCGGGTCATATGAGACTCGTTGTTGAAACCTCGCCTTGTACGAGTACTGACCCCTACATGATTACAGGCGGTGGCGTCAAAAAAATGTGAACTGACAAGGTTCTGGCGCACAACAGCGTGTTAGATGTATCAGCAATATACATCTAGATACATCTTCGGCATTGGATATATGCTAGACTTCAACAGCCAGTCTTCTGTTCCTCAAATCAGTGTCGGGCTCCACGATACAATACTCCAGCCTTCTAGATACTTGGCTTTACGTTACGACGACAGGAGTTTTCACCTCCTGTGTAAAGTTTATACATACGTAGTGTCGAAGCATTAACATGTTGACGAGAGTCAACACCTTTATCCGTCAACCTGGAGTATGATGCTGCCTATTATTGGGGTGTCTACTTCAAACTTACAAGCCAAACAAAATCTTCACACTTTAAACTTAGATATTGCCCAAATATCCTCATTAAATAAATATTTCATCATATAGCCGATTGATATAGACTTCAATTTACAGAATACATCCTAAACAATTGGTGCAAATCGGTACATTAACCGATTCCCGGTGAAGCACAATCACTCATTCAAGATACACCAGAGCATAGTAAAGAAATTTTGGTGATGTTAAAAAGACAATTACGAAAATTCGAACTTTCTGTATACCGTTGTACCACTCTATTCTGGATCTACGTGCACTCTGCACACTTAGATTGATCCCTTGCAGCATCTGGGCTGCAAATACCCCCTAATCCAATGTCTCCTTGAAAATCATCCGCAGCCCTTGCTAAGAAGGATCAAGAGCGCTACTGGAACTCAATGAGTAAGACCGGTTCTACCGATGCACTTGGAAAATGCTAATGTGAGGACAAAACTTCGTAACCTCACCAAAAGCTTGCACTCCAACTAATTCATATCTCTTCCATGCTACAACTCTTGCCATTTTACATTGTAATCTGCAGTCACTCCTTAATTAACCTGTGCTTCCTTTCTCGTGTATCCTATGAAGGCACTGCAAAACAAAAAATATGCCACACCATGATTAGGATAGAAACTGAAGTTGTATATAAACGTCTATAACACAACTATAACCAGAAATAAAAAGATTGACGCACTGGAAACACCAATAGCGGCACATCCACCATGCAAGACGGAATAACACATGATTTGAAGTAGAAAGCCAACAAATGATGACCAAGACATGTGAAAAACTTACTGTAGGTCGAGGTATCAATCTGTTCGGGCAGTTCCTTAATGTCCACCTCGAATCGCTCTTGGACCTGCCACAGTCCTCGATTAATATCAGATAAAGTAGATAGAGCTCACAGAGAACGTGATGTAGTCAAGAAAACGGCGATCTTCCAACATGAGTGCAACATGCATGCGGATACATGACGACTAAGCACCAGATGTGTGATATATATCAGATGAGCAGCAAGTACCTGGTTGAGTACGTCAGAGTCCGAGGCGGATGCAACGAAGGTGATGGCAAGACCTTTCGTACCAAATCTCCCCGCTCTTCCAACCTGAACGCGGAAAAACAAAGATTGTCAGAAAAACAGAACGTAAAAGAACGCAATTACGAGTCGGTGGGTTGAACATATATTTGACATAAGCGACGTAGGTAACAGTGCCAAGTTGAAGAGACGAAGTCCATGTAAGAAACACGCGATACATACTCTATGCAAGTAGGTGTCGGCAGAGTCTGGCATATCGTAGTTAATGACAATATTGACCCGCTCGATATCGATTCCCCTTCCGACTAAATCTGTGGCTACAAGAATACGCTTGTGTCCTTCTTTGAAACCCTTGTACCTTGTCAACCTGCCCATAACGATAGTATAACGAATATATTAGCAGACTGGATGCATCCCAATCGTCGTGTTTTCTGATTGTCTTGACACCGATGCAGAGATGCTGTGCAACCAGCGAGTCAATGTTTGCAGCTGACCTTTCTTCTTGTGACATTCCCGAGTGAATGCAGATGGATGGAAAGTTGCACTCCACCAACAACTTGTTCAGCTCTGCAGCTCGGCTAACACTCTTCACGAAAATGACCACCTGGTTGAAGTCGAGGGCGTCCAGCAAGTCGTTCAGCTTCCTGTTCTTCTCCACTTCGCTTAGCTTGATGTAGTGCTGATACACGCACAATACGGAAATGTTGTGAAAACAAAGCAGACAAAACAATAATGAAGTCAAACCTAAAGTGTTGATTCATCATGCTTGGACAAAAACACACGGAATCACATTACGTAGAAAGACAAGAAATACCTGCACTAGACCGTGCAGTGTCAACTTCGCCTCGTCGTCGACATAAATCTCCATAGGCTGTAAATGGAAACAACGCCAGGTACAAAGGGGTGAGGGAATATCGCCTGCTATAGGTACAAGGAGCCGCGCAGCGACACGGCACTTGCTTCCCCGTTGTTCCAAAGTAAAGCACCACATATCTTGTTGAAAGCTTGGAACACATCACATAGAAGATTCCTGCATGTCCTCAACATAACTGTGTCTCTGTAATTACATTCGGCTACTGCATGAGCCACAAAGGATGTCCGTATCATGTTCCCCATTTGCCCATGAAGGCAGATCTTCCTCCGTATGCGCAGTGCACACAAGTAGGAAGTACGACTGTCTGAGAACTGTCTTTTCTGGACCACACCTCCAAGCTTGCAGTTGGAGACAAGAACTACTCTGAGGTATGGCCGTAGTGAGGCCACGTGACTGGTTACTAAAAAACAGCTCTTGTCATTGCAGTCAGAGTAGCAAATTCACAATTCGTGTGATAATCTTCCAATATTTCCTTGACATTAAAGTATCAATAAAGACGGCAGAAGGGCTGTGATCCCGGTTTCGAATCGAATGCAGAGTCTTTGGGGACAAACCAAAAACTAAACTTTAGAGGAAAATGCACTATTTACTACGATCGCATCTCTCCGAACAAATCTGTGCTTGAATTCCCCAACTACAGCACTGTTGCTTCCACATATGTGCCGACCCCAAGTCCAACTCTCATATCCATAAGCCAAAAAGGGGAGTTCCAGATCGCTGGGTGCCCCATTAGATAAAGAGCAGAAGTAGCACCAATCCATTCATCCACTATCCGGCAGCCATCACCATGAGTTTAAGCAAGTGCCCTTCAAGAGTGATTGGAGAGATATATTGGCCACGGAACATTACATCTTGCATAAATCTCTTGCAGACTGGACGGATCTCTTTGCTGAGAGTAGCCGAAAACATCATGACTTGCTTGTCATGGGGTGTCAGCTTGAAAATTTCCTGTACATCCTTCCGCATGTCTACAATACAACTCGCGTTAGAGGTACCAGAATCAATATGCGATAGTCACTCCATACTTCGACAACAAAAACCAAAACTTCGTCGAATGACTAACCTTCGATAAACACCACCACACTTCATCAAAGCCAGGAAGGAAAAGCTAAGAGCTATCCATCCAGCTATCTCGACAGCCTTACTATTGAAAAAGGGGTAAGCTCGGAAGGTTGTATTGCATACCCAAAGACTCCAGCATCTTGTCACACTCGTCCAGGATGAAGTGTCTCACGCTTTTGAGACTCAGATCCTTGTCCCTGGTTAAGGCTAAGATGCGCCCGGGTGTTCCCACAACAATGTGTGGACACTCATTCTTTAGAAGATCCTTGTGGGTCTTGATGTTGACACCGCCATAAAAGACAGCCACCTTGATGTCTGGGAGGTAGGTACTGAACCTCTCGAACTCGTGGCAAATCTACATTCAGATAAGTGAAACTTTCAGAAACTGCACCGAGGAAGTCCAATCGAAACTACAGAAGTGAGGGCAGATAACCCGAATCCATCATCCTTGAGATGCGGACAACAAGGTCCATGTTGAGGCCATCGAGATGCCACGCAAGTATCAACCAACATTTAAGATAGCATCGACTGCTCCACTGACGAGTAAAACAACTGACTGAACCGGAATTAAAAAATACCTGGTACGCTAATTCACGAGTGTGACATAATACTAAAGCAGCAACTTGGCCTGGTACTGGCTCGATCTGCTGAAGGGTGGATAATACAAACACCGCGGTCTTTCCCATTCCTGACTTCGCTTGGCAAATGACGTCCATACCAAGGATGGCCTGTGGTATACATTCGTGTTGAACTGCTCGGCCCATGCGCAAATGTTTGTTAGCCTAGACGTAAGAAGTTGAAAAACCTGTAAACGATTGGATTTGCTTCAAACACACGCGGTGGGCGAGATAATTGAATCCTGCGAGATATTTACCTGTACCAAAATGAAAGACGTTAGTGTGGATTTCTAACTCCGAGAAAGGAGATTTGATCACTAAGACGGACCTACTAGCTTCTGCCTTCAATCAAAATTTCCTTGCGAGTCTTCAGGATATTTACGGCTGAGCATGCACCATCGACGTCACCTTGAAGACGAGACGGTTACCATCAAAGCACCTTCGCTCAGGGGAGCATGCTCCGTCGCGCGTTTGGTCCAGCCCTCCATTACATCGAATAACATAACGTGGTTCTACAATATTGCATCTAAATTGTCTCGTATGTGTTCATGTACAGGAAGCTAAAGGTTGAGAAGACTGATACCAACTATTTTCCTCCGAAGCTTGCAAATTGTTTGTTAGACGCAGTTTTCCCGACAGACCTTTCAAGAGGAAATGAAATAAAGGGCGTGGTAAAATGAGAAGTGCTACCTTCAGATGGATGTTCAAATCCACAATCCACAATGGCACGGAGAAGTTCAGGTTTCAGAAGGAAATCTCTAAATCCCGAACTATGAATTCCCACGTATCCCCTGCACAAACGACGTGTAAAACCCCTCAATATTTGACAAGTAACGTTCAAGGAAAGAGAAATTTACTGACTAAGTCGATGAAATGCCCAACAATAGGACATACGTTTAGACACTGTTGCATAAGGTGTAAAATCATAAGTTCAACAAAACTCGACATATTTCAGTTGCGAGGCAGAAAGCGATATCTTTTTAAAATCTGGTTGTAGACCGAGGAGATGTGTACATTTTTCTCAATGCTTTGAGAGCGACATGAACTAGCTCATATGCTGCGACACTACTCTTTCATTCTTCCCAGTATTCCAAGCGATCAAAAAAATACCAAGCAAAACAAATCTAAGCGCTACTCAGGCTCAAGAGCTACAGACACTCTACACGTAGATGACCACCTCGAGAGCACGCGAATGCCTCTGCTCGAAGCGGAAAAAACGAACAAAGATGAGCATTTTACATATTCAAAGAGAGCTCTTGACGAGCAGCAGGTTGCAGATGCAAGACATACAGCTAAACTCAAGCAGTCTACAGCTTGGTAAAAGTAACACATGTAAGCCTTCCGGTGTTAAGACCGTCCGACGTCACCACTGCGCTACCCGCTTTCCACAGAAATGCCAAAAACCTACATCAACAGCGTGGGCTCTGATACGAGCTGTACCCAAGATAATATGCGCACCCAAAAACGACGCGAACAAGTCTGCAACACGCATGCAAAAGCAGGGTCGAACTCACTTTTTAACGGTCTCTCCGGTTCCTTTCGCTGCGACTGCCTCAGGGGCTGTCTCTAGGTCTTCCTCATCGTAATCCAGAAGCTCCTCTTGGTAGGTGTCTCCTTCCTTGGCCTCTCCCATTGAAAGCGACAGTGGAAACCTGGATTCTCAACGAAAAAGGAAGCCGGAGGCGCAGGTAGTTCTTGACAAGAAAGCTCAGCACTCAAATCGAATCTCGACAGCCACGCAAGAACCACCACCACCACACTACCTCCCTGTTTCCTTCCTGTGAACCCTAAGCAACTGCTATAATCTAACCACCTTCGAGCTCGCGCCCGCCTCTCTCGAAAATCGACTCGCTCTCCCTCCAAGCAAGCCAACCGCCAAGCTCTCCGCTCTCCTCCTCCTCCCTCCCTCACTCACTCTCCCTGACTCTCCCTCCTTCCTCGAGTCCTCAATACCTGTAACGCGCAAACCCCGCCACCCCCACCCAAACCCAAGATTATCAGCGACACGGCCGCGCACTGCACGCCCCAAATGCACTCTTGCGCAAACCGCTGACAAGGTATTTGAAATCGCTAAGCAGGATCGACGCTTCCTACGACTTTCACGCAATCAAATACCAGCCTAATGTACCACTCTTGCAATCTGTTAACTCTTACACTAACAGTCCTCTCCGTCCTCCGCTCGGGTCAGGTCAGGTCTCTTCTCTCCCTCTCTTCCTTCTTCTCCTCTTCTTCCTATCCAGAGCGAACGCTGCCGCTGTGCGGGGTGAAGAACGCGGAGTACCTCGTGTCCCTTCCGACGCTGGCTGGGAAGAAGAAAATCAAAGATACCGAGCTGTTGCACGGCCTCTCTTCTTCGGCTCTGCGTCTCTCTGAAGCCAACAACAACGTCGTCGTCGACCGGAGCGCAGCTGCGGCAG
Organism: Marchantia polymorpha subsp. ruderalis; assembly: GCA_037833965.1. Lineage (NCBI taxonomy): Eukaryota > Viridiplantae > Streptophyta > Marchantiopsida > Marchantiales > Marchantiaceae > Marchantia > Marchantia polymorpha. Next base: position 2,453,782 of record AP031351.1, read on the forward strand.
CGACCTAGCGTTTGACGAGCGAACCAGCGAACGGACTGGCGGGCGGGCGAGCGCCGGGCGACCGGACGGGCGGGCGGGATCACTGGAACATTTACCAGCGAGCCCGCGACGGGCAGGTCTGGCGAGCCCGCGCTGCCCGCTGGCAAAACCCTAGTCCAGCTTCAGCTTCAGCCCGCAGGACTCTCGACATTGAGACCGTCGCTATTTGGCGCTCACTACTTGACCCAGCGCCCGATTCAAACTCATCACGTCGTCCGCTGCTGAAGATCTTCCTCCTCCTTCCAAAGCGTTCGCTGCTCGCCGTTCGCTGGATATTGGCTTCAGGTGAACTATCTTGAGAGCGGCCGATTTTCCGAGTCTTCCTTCTCTTGCGTTCGCTGTCCATCGTAGGATTCATTGGAGGACACGTGCCCCTGCTCGTCGTGGTAAATTTATCCTCTCTAGCTCCCCACAATCTTTGACTATTTTCAACCCCGAAAGCTTCCGCTCCAAGTTTGTATGGAGCGGAAGCTTGTGTTCTACTTTTGTCTACCCGATAAAGTAAGTATGGTGGCAAATTACCTCCAAACTTGTCACGTATGGTACTGTTTTTTAATAAGAATTGGTATCTTGGATTTTGCAAAATGTAGAGCATGACTCTACGACGAAGTTCTTACAATAACCGTGAAATATCTGATATGTTCTATTAGGTTATCGAATAATAGAACACATCATACATTAGGTATGTATAATTGGAATTTTTGAATATGTTGTATAACACAGTGTAATACAACACTAAGAGTTGATACTACCTCAAAGATTTTACCCTAGTCCATCTACTCTTTCTCTAAGATATATTCATCATGCATTCTGATTATGTCAACGAGATCAAACTCATCAATGATACCACCATTCTCATTACTTTCAAGTTCGGATTTACCTCCAATGTCAAGTCATAGATATTGCAACCACTTGCAAAAATTTGTGGAGATTTTGACTATCGAGTTGTTTGGAATTGAATAGAATGGCAGTACCTTGTCTCGATCTTGTGTTTGTACTTTTCGGATTCTTCTGCAATGTAGATAGAACATCTTTCATGAAGCGTAGTAATGATCATCACATCAAGTCCACAAATAAGACAGTTTGAATGTGATGTTGCTAAAATCATCATCGTTGTACTTTTGACAAACAATGAAAGTGGCAAAATTTCCACAAAAAAAATTGCCGGAGATCATCTTCATCATTTGCAAGACGCATGAGTAAGGCTTTTGACTACTAGTTGATGGAAGATTTTATTGATTTTGACACAATCCCAATGCGAATGGGTGTGAATAATGGATGAATTATAAATGTTAGAGAATATATCTTCGCATAAATTGTCAAAAAGCAATGATTAAACATTGTTACAATCTTATCAATGTCATTATCACTCAATTTCGCGTTCATCACAGCGAAATTGAGTGTATTGATGTGAAATTTAATCAACACCAAGTTGGCATACATAGTAGAAAATGTCACTCTGTCTTCTTGTAAAAATGTTAAACATGATCAAATCATCTTAAATAGTGCCTCCATCGAAAATATGCATTTCCAATAAGACTAATATGTGATCAAAGTTTTCAGTTTGTTGCATATATCAATGTTTGAATCTAAGTTAAATATCTAATCTTGCAACGATGCACATGTCAATTTAACCGTGTTGGCTTGTTGGATGACACAACAGACAATATCCCATTAGATCTTTATAGAGAATATGGTCACATACATCTTCCAATATTTCTTCATGCACAACTTGTCGAACAACAGTAATGTCTTGATCATATACATGATATATTTCAAATTGCAATTGACTTGTAGAAACTATTTGCATAAATCTATGCAAAGTTTGTGAACGACATGGGATGCATAGTTGTAGGTAAATATGAATTCTTTTGATTTAAGACATTCCTTGCATAGGTTAACCAATACGCTTGATGAATCACTACAAAAGCACATTATTGGTGTATTTACAAAATGTTTACTGGTCAATACTTCTTTCTGCGTGTTGTTTCTTGATGTTTTTCAATAAAACAAAATCAATAAGATGCTTACAAATAATTTTTTAAATGCGAAATTTGCAATCCAAAACCTTACTCCAACAAATTCACTGTAGCCTCTTCACAGGACTTTATTGTAAAATATTCCTAGAATATTGCAATTGATGAACAAGCTAGCAAGTTGATCACTTGTTTACCTTGCGTATTCATGACATTATTCTATATAAGATCAACAACACCTTACTAAGTGTAAAAAGAACTCCATTCATCACATATAATTATATTTTGCATCAATTGATCACCAATAGTTTGTGATGAAGGAAGTTGAAAGCAAGCACAAAGCAACTTGAAGAACAACTTCCATGCTGGATGTTCAAATGTCACAAATGACATAACCGTGTGATAAATAGCTCATGCAAATAATGTATCAAACTTCTATTATTTGTACTTCTTAAAAAATCAAATTGCTTTCGACCGCCAAGAAAAAACGTCTTTAGAATCATTTGAAGACATCGATATGTTTCAATTGCTACTCGTAGGGACCAACAAATTAACAATTAATTGTAACATCTACTTTTTAGATGGTTAAAATTCTGCATCCAATTGGCCTATGGAACGTGCTCGCTTCTTACATCTGACATACTAATCGCACATGCAATCTTATACATCAATCAACATTTTGTTGCAAACGGAACACTTGCTATACATTGATAAGGAATCATATTGCTTGTAAAAAGCTCCAAACTTTTTCCAAATTACATTTTTGGCTTCTTGTTTTGATTAGAGTGTTATTATTCTTAGTAAAACACAATATTCTTGTGATACAACCTTATATATTTACTTTTGCTAACTTTGACGTTGACATGTAGAGACTTCTTTCTATTGTGTGTAAAATAGATACGTAATTTCTTGTGTAGATAGTCAATTTCACTCGGATGTAACATAAGCAAACATTAGTTCTCATTCACAATAAGATTGGTATTCGACATCACAGAGTTGTCTTTCAAAGCCAAAAACAATGAATTTTTTCCGCTATGAAACTGGTAGCACTATACTACGCATGTGTTGGATGTGCTTCAAGAAATGGTAAATCATCTCAAACAAGTAACTTGAACACAATATTCTTGTGATACAAGCTTTTCTGTTCACTTTTGCTGATTTTGAGTTTGGCATGTAAAAAATTCTTTTTTTTTTTATATGAAATGAATATGATATTACTCCGATAGGTAGTTAGTTTCATTTGGATGTAGCATAAGCATGCGTTACTTCTCCATTCACAACAAGACTAGCACTAGTCATGAAATACTTGTCTTTTGAAGCCTAAAACAATGAACACTCTCGACTATGAAACTTGCAGCATTACTTGCGTATGTGCTGGATTAACTTAAAGAAATGAAAAATCACAATTCTAAGAAAAAATAACTTAAACACGACTACAATAATACAACATCCACTTGTTTGCAGTTCCATGATTGCATACAAGTCGCATGATCACATTTCATCCACTCATTGCTAGGGTGCGGTTTCGATCTTGGATGTAATTTTGATACTATAAGCTTTCTTTAAATTCCAAAGAAAGCATTTAGACAATCTCATGTAAAAATTTGATATTGGAGGTCAAATCCAAATACTAATACTATGAAATCTCACACGTCAGATAATCGGATAACAGATTTTTTATTATACATTATACCCTATGGTTTGAAAATGTTGTATAATACAAAAGTGTAATATCATGTGTATAATACCAAAATTATACATACACATCTATATTCTCAACACTTCTATATTCAAAAATATTTCATGTATCAAATACAAATATTTTTGCACATTGATTTTATGCATAGGCGAGTGCAACTGTAATAGAACTTTCCACACTTTATTATAAAAAACTTCCAAATTCAAGATAGCAAATCTCGGCAAACTATACTTCCTAATGAGTTTTTTTATTGAATTTTTGATACAATTAGTCTGCCATTTGACTATTATTATATGTCATTGAACGTAGTTTGCTTTTGCAAATATTGGCTTTTTTTGCTTTCATATGATGATTTCAATTTATCATATTTTTATTGGAAATCTTTTTCTAAATCACTATTTCATTGCAAAAAAACATATACAATATAGATTGGCTTTCTCGTTTTTTTCATCCAAATCTAGCAACCAAACTCACTTGATAGTTTTATCATATGAGGTTTTAGCTTCTAATATTGTCATTTTAACATAAGATTCAGCTTACTCCTATGTTTATTGCTTATACTACATGTGTTAAACAATCCAATACTTTTGAACGTGATGGCTTCAACTTTTAATCATTCCACATCATTTATGTTATTTGATGACTTATATTATATGTATGACTTTGATTTTTTGATAACTACATATCATGAATGTTACCTGGTAAGCTAATGAAGTAGATTGAGCTCGGAGAATTAAAAAAATTGTTGTATTGATTGCTTTTTTGGATTATTTTTTTGATACACAAGATAATATAGTAATACATTTTACTTCTTTTTTCAAACTTTTATTTATGAAATAGTCTATGATGAACTTATTGTTTATTCTAGTATGAGAAGCTCATAGCAAAAATTTGGTGATTTCATATTCATAACTATTCATCATATTAAGCTTTTCAATAATTAAAACTACTATACTTTCAACTAAAACTTTTCAACTTTGAATAACCTCAAACATGTCTAACTTTAAATATAGAAACAAAATTCATATGCTTTGAAATCCTATCATTATTCAAAGTAATATCTTGAAATTTATAACCCATATTTTATTCACTTGCTGTCACTCATCATAACATATGAGCTCAAACGTTATTTGATTTTTATCTTTGTATGAATACCTAAGTTTTCTTACTTTCCAACACTTCAACCTTTACATAGTTCTCTATCAAACTATGTATTATTAGGAATTTTCATGCAAATTGACTATATATTGATTTATTTTCTAATTTCATATCATGTTTTATTTTATTATACAAAACAACTCATTATCATGCATGTGTTGTCATGTAAGTATTATCATGATTCTAGCTAGATAAAATCTTCATTGCATTTTAAAATCATTCTTCATTCCTTAGATTCTTATCATCATTAAAGTTTGTGGTCTAAGCTTGTTACATACTTATAATATCAAATTCAAAGTTTATTCAAGTTAAAATTATGAATGAAATCTTAGACTCTCAATCAAATGCATAAAAAATTATATATTAACTCCATATTACAATTATTTTTTAGATCAAGTTATATTTCCCAATAATTCTGAATTAAATATTCATACATTATTTCCCACATAACTCATATGTCAATATCTTTCAAAATTAAATCCAAATTCATCTTGATCTTCAAATAAAATATCAATCTATATTTCGTGATAATAAATTTTTTTTCTGATTAAAACTATGTGAAGATCAAATATTAATAAAAATTATTTTGATTTTGATTCTATGTAATTTGTAAATATATGAATTTTGAATCAAAATTTGACAAATTTATTGTGTTTCAACTTTACTATCTTCAGCTTTATGTCAAATTTTTATAAATTTATTTTATATTATAAATATATATGAAAAATATATAAGTTATTAAATTTATTCAATTAAATTTTTATTTTTGAAAATATTATTTTAATAATTAATGATATTATAAAATTTATATGTTACATCTTAAAAAATCTAAAATAATAATTTTGTGCAACCTCATTTTAGTTAGCAATCATCGATTTTTCAGAAGAAAATATATTTTGAGATTAGTAAAATTTTTTATTTTTGAGATTATAAATTTCTTTACTATTATCAATTTTAAAATATTGAATTTCAATCAAATAATTTTTTTTATAAGTGTATCAATTTTTATATCATTTAATTCATTTTTATATCCTTTAATATATTCATATCTTTTTTTTTTGATATTAGAAACTGCAAGATAGCATAAAATTTTGAAAAAAATGAATTTTTTAACTTGCATATAAATAAAAATTCTCCTAAAAACATATATATCTAAAAATTCACCTAGATTCAAAACTTGTTTGAAATATTTTGTCTTTGAAATATACATTTTTATTTTTATATTAAATTTTTTTGAATTTAAAAATTTGATTGACTCACATCTTGATTTTACAATCATGATAATATTTTTGGATATTAATAAATTTGATATTAGAATAGTGTTCTATGCTTAACTATTGTTTTCCAAGCATGAACACGATGAATTGTCATTGTTTTTATAAAAAATGTTGTGCTCATATATATTGCATCACAACATACAACATTTCTACATCAAACATAATAACTCACGTTGCTTTAATCTACTATTCTGCAATTGATATTCGATGTTTTTAAAATATGATTTGATGTATGATAATTAATACTTTCACATTAAGATACATATGAAAATTTAATTCAATCAAATTTTAGATTCAATTTTGTAATTGTATCCACTAATTTCTTTTCATCATAATCACATTCTTAAAAATTAAATTTTGAAAATCTAATTTAGTTTTCAATATTGATATTGGTACTAACATTATCTCCACTTCATATAACTTCAATCTCATAAAATGTTCAAATAAATATGTAGATTAATCTATTTATATAAACATATATATTCACATACCAAGATAATCTTTATATAAATAACGAATATAATCATTGATCAATTTTATGTGATATAAATTCTTATTTATAGTTTATTGTTAAGCTGTTAAATATTTGTAACATCAAATTTTATTGACTAAAAAGTATCAATACATTTGTTTTTTATTCAAAAACCATCCTTGAAGTAACCAATGAAGGCATATTTTTAAAAATCAACATTTTTTGATCTAAATCATCAAACTATTAAATACTTATCACTTCATTGTATATGATTGTATCACAATGAATCAATATTCAAAACCTGATTCTATTATTTTTATGAATTTTATTTCAAGATTAATAATCAGATAAAAAAACATCAATATAAATAATATATTTATAAAAAAATTCACTTCAAAAGTTTTTATTTTCAAACACATGTAAACTGTGTTTGATAAGCTTGTGCTAAAGATACATCACTTGTAATAATTGTAATATTGCTAATATTTTTAATTCAGAGATTGTAAGTATAATTTAATGGTGCTTAAAGCCTACCTTTAGAATACTTTCAATCTTTGTTACTCAAAGTGGAGAAGTTGTCACTTGACAACTTTCATAAATTTAATATCTTTAACTTGCGTTTTAAAAAATTGCCTGTTAATTAAAACCAAAATAAATAAAACAAAGATAATAGTAAATAATCAATCATTTTATTATAATGTAATATATATTGCCTGTATAACACAGGCATTGAACATAAATACAGGCTGTATTTATGTTCCAGTTATCTATCTCCATATACTATATTACACCATAACAGAGGAATGTGTAAAGACTGTCAAACGTAAGTGATTATCTCTATCCATTAGAGTCATTTTCATAATCCGCGATTCAAGTTCGTTCTACTTATGCTGGTCGTACCTTACGCTCATCCTACCTTTTCGTCCTCTTCAAGGTGCCAATCTTTTCTGCAGGTGCTGAAGAATACTAATGACTTAGTCAAATACGAATGTCTGAAAGGTTGCCACCTTGGTTCTTACGTTGATGTTCTTAACAAGAAACCCAAAGTGCCATACATTTATATCCGCAAAGACGATTCTGTTTTACCCTTCCATCTTCACATTGTTTAGAAAAGCGATGCCAGTGACCAACAGAATCTGACATCTTCATCCATCTTGCTGAACAAAGAGGTGTTTTGAGTGGTCTCGATTTTACTTCTACTGTCTAAATTGTGTACATAGAGATGTACAACCTGTACATATGCTAAACCGCTAACATGCCCCTTCACTTGTAGTCAATAGCCTTCCATTCAGTATCAACAGTGATAATGAACTTGGTGGAGTAGGATTCGGCTTCTACACTGGAGAATGGAATCTTAACTACAACAGATAAAAAATGTGCTCACACTGGTGTATAAAGAGACTGATCGACAGTGCCTGTCTTTTGACAGTAGTCACCATGAAGGTTGAATCCCCTCGCGTGTTAAAGGGGTTACGCTTCAGCTTCAGATGACTCGTTTGTACAAGGTTAGGATCGAACGCAGTGCCTGACGACACCATATAAAATATATCATCTTGTGATGCATTCAACTTTTTGGTCTGTCACTCGGCCTTTGGGTCAACGTCCCGGGCATTTTCTGCCTTTTCGACGGCAGCCGCGAGCTGTTCTTCGGAAGGCAACAAACCTAAGAAAGGCAAAGGAATGAGCGAAGTCACATTGCATAAGACTACCAACATCGCCAGGTTGTCAAAATTTTCACTTGTAACGCCTAAGACCTCAGTGAGCCAGGCACCGAGAACACCTCCAACGACACCACCCCCGTTGCTAATCGACATCAGAGCTGCGAAAAGTGTGGCCTCCACGCCAGGTGGACAAAGCCTTGCCGCAAGGACAAGAACAGGCATGAACGAGACCTGCACCAGTCAGTACTCTGTTAGAATACTGTTTGACCTTTCAGGCAACGACACACTAATAGTCACGAAGCACAATTGTGGAACCAGTTGCCATCCTCCAACTTGGCTTCACAACTTGCAGACAGTATTCAGATCTTTTTTACGCAAAGATATCGCTTCTTAGGAGCTGAGTGCGTTGTTAGTCATCCAGCATACCTGTCCAAGAACAGTCCCCACCAAAGAGTCGCCTACTGCAAACCATTCATCACTGATTCCAACATCCCGGTTCCAGCCAGTGACAAGAATTACCTGCAGTCCGAAGACAAGCTTAATATGCTAACGACGAAGAAGAGCCCAAGTTATGTAGAAATGCCCACCATAAACGAAGTCCAAGTAACAACTATCTCATGAGGGCAACCGAAACTAATTTCGGGCTAGATAAGTATCATTTACTTGTGATAGGCCAATGACCGATCCAAGAATTGTCGTCCAGAAAAACATCTTCCTCATCGACACCTCCTTCAGCAGTTGATTGTAGATCGTAACTCCAGCAAGAGAAGCTATTGACGTCACAAGCCTTACACGCCCAAGGAACTCTGGCCCAAAGCCCAGCTTGTTCGTCCTGTTATGGCAAAGAAAATAAGCCAGTCAAAAAAGAAGTCCCACCTAAACCAATTATCATCGATGGTCAGACGGAGATCACTCGCTCCAGCAACGTGATGTCCATCGGATATCTGAAGGGCGAAACTGAATATTGGCAGACCTCTTACTCAAAATACTAACACAGATAAGAAGACCTGCCTGCTGTATCCAATTTTAGGTCATGCTGAGCACATGAAATGACCACAGTAATGTCTACAACTCCATTCCTCAAATTTGGCAACAACGCTTGTAAAATGTTAAAGAAGCAGGATCGAGATTAACATCTATTAGTAAATCACTTACGTGAAATACAACATCGCTGTATCGGATACGGGGGTCGCTTGCCATATAAAAATAAAGAGCGTAGGCAAAAAAATATTGGGCTCCTTCACAGTCTCCCACAAGAACCAAAGTTGTGACTTCGCATTTGTTAAGAAACCCGGCTCCAAAGATTCTGGGGCTAATTTTTCCAATGACTTCCTCACCGATGAAGTCTTTCGTTCCTCTTTCACAAGCACAGCTACGGCAGAAATTATCAGAGGCAGTGCGGCAGTTAGACCGAAAACAAACCTGCGGACCACCATAGAAGTTTATCAGGACATATCGAAGTACGGTCAAAGAAAACTCCCTGGCTAAGACGGAAAAAGATACTACTCTCTTTTTAGGTGGGTGAAGACCGCGCAGGCACATGTGTTGAACACGTGAGGTATTACCCTTGAACCAGAACTTTAGTTATAAGTCACACTACGGGACCCACATTAGCACATGGAACCGCTGTATTCAGCACTAACACCAGTCAAGGAGCTAGACTGGAAGCGGAACAATGAGAGGCTTTCAAACAACAAAAGGTCGCAGCACCAACACAAGAGGGCTTCCGAGAGAGACCAGAGTTCAAAGTAATAAAGACCACCTAAAGTGGAAACGAGCTTGCATAATACGTAATCTCAAAAGTACCACTATATTGTACTAACGCTGTATGGAGTCACGAAAGGAAATGGCAAACGGAAAAACTATCGACGAGTCAAATGCAGGATTTAGCGAGGGCAAAGAAACACAAATCTCGGGGCGAGAAAGATAGAACCCTTCGCAAATTTCATCACAGAAGCAATAACTGGGCACTCAGAGAAGCAGACCAAGGAGGAAGCAAAACGCAAATCTAACCTTTCCCTGTCCAAGATCAACCCTGATCCCATGAGTTTTCAAATCAAGTCAAATCTTCGAGGACAAGGCACAAATCTGGAGTTCATGTATCGGATGCGAGTCATCCATCTAGGTCAAGAGGAAGAGACTATGCTAATTACACACTGAGATAATAGCGGAACCACTCTCCGTTAACTGGTTAAATGCAGCAACTTTGACAGATTGAGGGAGACATTAAACCACAACCTCGCTCAGCTGGTGAAACCAAAACATAGTGATAAAAAGCCCAATATCCTATCATATGGGGCAAACATACTTCACAGGTGGATGAGCTAGATTGATAACTGGAAGTACCGAACATATATCCCACTTACGACAACTTCCAGGACAAAGAATCTCGAATAGTTCGCGATCTTCCGCCTCCCTCTACCTATCAGTTTAATTCTTCTTCGCAGTCCCTTAATACTAGCACTGCTCAGTCAGGGACATTGAAGACAAAAGACAGGGGTATTTGATTCGCAGTCTTATAAATACAGAAATGCCAAGTAGATCTCATCATCTGCCGAAACTCATCTCACCAACCTCTGCAGGTGTTACCTAGACCACATCTATGTTCTCATGAAAGAATTTCAAGCGAAGCAGAAACTACCTTACACCATATGACTCGACCAGCGAGCCACTGAAGTAGGCACTCACTATACCCCCCGTCGATGAAGAACCCCAACAAAGTGATTGCAGCGATCCAGAAGCATTTTGTGATTCTCCGCGAGCCCTTTCTACAACCATCGAGTCAACTACCTGTAGATTGACAAAACCATTAGACGCTCCAAAAGTCAGTTAGGGATATCATCTGCTCCACAGATTCTCGGAACCCTTGCGATTTAAAATGACTCAACTAGACAAGGCCAGCAACAAAGACAAGATTCGGAGCACCATATTTGGACAACTTCAACTTACGACGTCAGCGAAAGCCACCGACAGAGATCCTAGAAGTATAGAGATCAAAGCTCCGTACTTGTCGTCCACGAACATTGCAAGAGAAGCCCAGGATGCAGCATTCAGCAGCCCACATAAGAACAGATAGGATCTTCGTCGATAGCCAAACAACGGTAGACCATCACTGCGATAGAAAATCGATAGGCATGCCTTGACGTTAAGTTAAGCGGTACAGAGGTGGGCAAGCAGGTAAGAATTATTTGCTCGCCCCAACAGCAAGTAAACGGAGCACACCCAGAGTATATGAAGAACTTCGTGGCAGCTACTTATCATTTACCTGATGAGCCCGTAGAGTGGTTTGATCAGCCAGGGAAACGCAGTGACGCCAATCAACATGGCCGTCTGCACATACGATTAGCACCGACAGGTAGTCAAAATGCAGACTCTTTTCTCCATTCTCTTTCAGAAGTCAAGCACCCGATTTTTGTGCCGTCTGAATGAAAATGGGGGCATTTGCTTGCGGAAAAGAGAAGTATCATCCGGTCCTCTCGGCGAGAAATCGCGCTAAAATTCAATACGAAATTACGCAGGACCCACAACCCAGCGCGGACGGCGATACCAACCGATATTTTGTCCCTTTTGAAAAATATCCTTCTCTTTCAAATGGTACTCAAGTCTCTGCGTATCTCAAAACAAATGCTCTGAAATTTGACTCGAGCGGGACATACCTCAGCAGGATCCAGATGAAGATTATCTTTGAGGAAGAATGATACGGCAAGTCTAGAAAGACCCAAAACTCCTTGTACGAAGTACACCATCGCAATGGCAACAGTGTCAGGCGACATTACCACTCCAAAAATCTCGCAATTCCTTTTCTTCCGCGACAGCGAATCCTTTATCTCCTTCATCTCAGTTTTCTTCGAAGTTGGCGACCCTCCTTCTTCATCCCATTGAGTCATCTCGAGACCATTCCGTCCCTCCATTCGCGAATCTGGAGTAACACAAGGATTCAGTCAGCTCCAGCGAACGGTCTCAGCTTAAAAGACCTTCAAACAACCTCTTGAGGGAATTCTTTGCACACCAGCTAGTGAGATGATCACTGTATCCAATGAAATAGTAGACGCTCGTTATTACGGACACCAACAATCGTGTCCTCGAGTTGACTGTCTACTTCGAGCTCGGCAGATCTGGCCGGTGATGTACACCAGCTGAGACCAACCAGGTACAATGTTCACTCCAAGAAGAATAATCGCCATAAACATTAACAAAAAACGTGACGAGGAGCCAAGGAGAAAGTCGCAAGGAATTCACGAGAGCGACACGGGCGACGAGACCTAAACATCATCGCCTACTACTACTGCATGCAGTACGGACGATCACAAAAACATTTATGAATAAAATAAGAAGCACGAATGGGAAACGAGCGGCGTAATTCAGTTCTCAACCGCCGAAAACTCAATTGCCAAACAACCCAGACAGAGCGCGGGTACATACCACTGAGAGAACTTCTCATCGTGTCCGTGGAAGGAAGGTCTCGCTCGATGTTTCTTCTCCGTCCTTTAGTCAGTCTATCAGAGTCTCGATCTTCCATCTGCCGACACACGATGGCGCTCATATCAACTCTGGTTCGTCGCTTAGCGCTAACCGTGCTACCTTTCGACCCCAGACCAAAAGCATTTCCTGACTTGGCCCCCAGATGATTCACATGATACCGTGCTGCACCTGGTCTTGCTCTGCTAGCAGTAGGCTGATAATGTGTTGTCTTCGACAGACAGTTGACGTAGAATCCCCGATTGCCACTGGCAAAAGAAAGCATAGCAGTAACCGCTCAGACCTCGCTTCCACAATCCAAGATGCCCAAATGGCAGGGTGAGTAATGGGCCAATGCAACTTCCAAGTTTAGGTGCACGGTCCGCAAACAGTGAAACTCCACACCACGACTTATGGGAAGCCTTCGATAAACTCCTGTAATTGCGCTGCAATCAGGTGAACAGGATCGCAGACGAGACTGAGATATTACAAAAAAGGAAGAAAGTGGCAATCACGTCGATGGGACCATTTCAATTCTACAGCCGGAAAGACCACTTCCGTTCCCTTCAATGAGTGGAGTGAGTGATGTACATGCCAATGAAACAGAGATTCCACTTGAAGCGAGTGACGTCACTCAACGAGGATTATCGGAGCCGAGTGTCTGGGAGTTTCAGAGGTTGACAGTCCACGCAAGACCGGTCCCGGACGATTTTGCTGATCGAACGAAAATCGGTACCAAAAGCAACCAACGACACCGTCCGACGACGTCTGGCCAATAGGATGAACGCAGGAGCATACATCGTCCGATAACTGCCGCTCACCCACATAGCCACCAGTCTGTGGCTGACACATCGTGACCGTGACACATGTAAAGAAAGTACGTGTTTCCATTGCTTCGATTGGTACCTTTTCTGGTGTGGTCTTCACTTTTACCTTAATTTGGTACACGGAGATCGCAAGCAGCAACCCTGCCGAGAACTTCATGTGACGAGGACCCCATCGCGTCCCTGCACGCCGCGCTGTTGCCACAAACGAAAGACACCGTCGGGCAGCGGATGTCGGGGACTCGCGGACGCTTCTAGAAACAAGGCCGCAAGAAGACAGACTCCATTGCTGCGGAGCCCGGTTTCCTTCTTGAGTCAAAGTCACATCCTGCACGTACCATTTGAAGAAGGCTCTGCCAAGACTGGACTAACTGAGACACGCCGCCCTGCGATGAGGCATTCGGGCTCGAGCCACCGGTCAATCATAGCATAGAAGCTCGAGAGCTGCACGATGAGACCGCCCGGAGAACTTGGCAAAGTCGCTTTTCCCACCTCCTTCGTAATGCATATTATAATTCCAGACGAGCCGTGCGTATATCTCGGATTGTACATACAGCTTCCACTCGGAGAGGGAGCTGGTTTGCATCATGAATGCCCATTCATTTGCCCCGAATCCGGCTTGTGGTTGTAGTCTACGCTGATGGTTGCTCAAGTCTTGTGTGTTTTCATCTTTAGTGCATGAGTCCCTATGGTCACAGTGCACATCACGGTCCTCGTGGTCGATCATTTTACCTGTCAACGCGAATTCTTTTATTGGTTCTAGCAAGGAGGTTTTTGCTCGAGGGTTGTTCAGATTTCATTCCCCTATTGGTGATGTATCCTACTCGTAATCATGTGCAAAATTTGGAACACTGCACCTCCATTGCGCATGGTCAGAAAATGTACTTGCAGGACGTCGGGATTGGTGGGTTACAACCACCGCGTACTTCGATGCTCGCCTTCACTTCTACAGTTTCGATTCAAGAAATTTGACAGATATGTCCGGTGATCATGAAGTTCTACACTGGTGAGCGTTCAAGGTTGATGCGGAATTCGGAGTCAGATCTAACCCTTGTCCATAGACTCCTGCCTCCACGCCCCACTACGGCTGTATCGAAGATTGTCTGCAAAATTTGACCTTCATAACTGCAGTCCTGGAATTTAGGAATCATCCAGAGAGCCTGACAAGAGTGGAGTTATCTGGGTCAGCCGTAAACCTTTGAGACCCATTGTTGATGTTTCCAGTTCATATGCGCTCCTTCAACGATTCTTCAAGTGCTGGCTCCCACATTGTTCCTTCTTTCTTAGTCCCTTCAGAACACAGATTTAGTACACTGGAACGAACCCACCCATGATTTATTAAACACGCAAATCTAATCCGTAACCGTGAGGCTTCTACAATGATTTGAAGCTTTTCTGGAAAGTCTAATATTGACGTTGCCCAGAAGGATGATAGACGGGCGACGTGAAGGAGCGTCATAAGAAGGTGTATTATTTGACTTGATTCTGCAGTAAACACTGATTGACACTCACTGACTATCCGGCTGTAAAACAATGTGGCTCTGTTGTAGACTAAACTTATTTTGCAAACCCAGTTCGGTCATGACGTTGTAGACGACCCAGGCCAACCCCTCCACTCAGAAACTTGCACAGAGGGATTTCCTGGGTAGGCAATGTACTGTGGTGACCCGAGACTTCTCTCGGAGGGAAATCTCCCATTACCAAATCACAGTGCCGAACCAGTGAGCTATTTCACACAAAAAAAGAAGAGCAAGGAAGAGACCATGCTGTGTTGTTAGGTACTCTCATACATGCGTGAGTTGTCTGCATAATTTGCATTATACGGCGTTTTGCCTGCATGAAAGTTGTGAACAGGGAATGGCATGACATTGTGGAACAAAGCCTCTGCGAGGTCAACTTGGGCAATATAAGAATTGCTTGATTATGTCTAGTCTACAGGTCACAAGGTGCTGTACGTTTCTACGGATTTATATGGGCGTTCATGTTCTGTTCGCGATTTTACGATAACGGGTAATGTGCTTGTAGGTCTGCGTGGACGTCATCTTCATCAAGATCGACTTTGATGCAGGACGTGAAATTAGTACTAAGGCTTCGCTCATCTCAGGTTGAACCGCCATCGTTATTATCATTTATTTGGATAGCATTGGCATTCGGTTGGACACCATACACAAGATAGTTCTGGATAGTGACCTCGGAGTACTCCCCGAAAGTGAGACCGTCATGCCTCAATGAAGGATTGATCTGTGTACCAGAAGCAACCATCAAAAAAAGATTATCGTGATAAACGGCATAACGAAGCACTCGTTCAGCTCATAACAATCTCTGATGACAAAAACATACTAATGGATCTTACCTTCGTCTTCATCTCCCCTGGGATGTCCAAAACTTCTCCCCTGTGCCATACAGAGGAATTGCTTAAACATACAATCAACGGTTGTCCAACGTCTGATGAAAACTTGAACATATATACATCTGATATGCTTCAATTCATCTGATACAAAACTTTTGCAGGGTCAGAACTATCATTCATACTACTACAGATGACAAGCTCATGACGGAGTAGGTACCAGCTGGGTTGCATAAACACGGCGAGGGTATTACGCGCGACTCCTTTGTGATTTCGCTTTGGGGTCTGTAAAAACAAGAAACGGTCACCAGGAAACTTACAATCCTGCATTTTGAAACTTCTCTACATGTTAGAATACAGAACAATCACAAATTTTTGCTGTACTCTCAGATGAATCTAGTCTCTTATGTTGTCATTCTCTAATTAAGTAGCTCAACTGCCAAGTTCCGCCTTCAGAACTTCTCAATACATGCCTCGAGCAGAGTCATGTACTTTTCCTACTTTACAGAACAAAAGTGAGACGACACAACGCGGACATACCTGGACAGAATGTGGCGTAGCATGAAATAAACCACCTGAGACCCACTCTGTTGTCTCGCCTATTTGGTAAGCAAGACTATCTTCATCAAACACTGCCTGAAACCACAACTTGGTCAGCCTCGAGATACTTGATGGGTTAAATCACACAAAGTCCATAGGCCTAGGTGAGAACAAGGTGTTTATGTGTAAAAATATTGTAAATATTTCCTTCGTAAGTGAATGTAAATAGAACGTTGGATGAAAAAAGAAGGAAACGGATAATCCTCACTTTGACAACTCGGCCGGGGTTTGTCTTGATGTAGAGGCCAGCCTCTGGATCTGGGCAAGGTACTTCTACACCATCTTTTGTGTACATAGCCGCTGTTAGACCTGCCAAACGGCGTCGTTGCCAGAAGCATTTAAATAAAATACGAAGATCGGATGGAGTAGTGCACGTAAGGTATATGGACATGAAAGCTGGAGAGTCCACTTTTACACGACAGTAATCTCGTCGATAAGCTCCTTAATTCGAACGGAAAGCCGTAATCAAGCCACAATGTGCTTTTCACTAACGATTAACCAGGAAGAAGCGCACTAGAAGCTTTCACGTTTTCAGGCACTAGTTTTTTCTCCATAATACTCTCTGTCATGTGTACAGAGCTATAGGTTCTACAATGAAGGAAAGACGAACCTGTCAGTGAGCCAAAATCGGTATGCCATCCACACCAAACGGGCGCTTCAGCATTGTTCTGCTCATGTCCACTGCAAAGTTCATTGCAAAGTTCATAGGTCAATCACTGAGTTCGGCTGTCCGATCGATACCGCCTGATAGTTACCGTCAACAATTTAACTCCCTCACAATATACACGAATCATCTGGGTGAGAAACTTCATCTTACCGCTGCTGAAACCAGAAGGTGTTCGAAGATGGTAGAGAAAGGATGTAGCATATATTGTAAAACTTCCACAACTTTCCCGTGAATATCATTTATGCTAAAGATGATACAAGCACTTCCAAATTTCAATTCAACGATTGAATGTTTACCATTCGACCGGGTAGTAGTGTAATAGCCTGCCCTTGTGCCCTTGCGAACGGCGTAACATGCTTTCCAAAACTCCCACCTTTCCAGCTTGTTTAGACGTCTCTGGATACATAACGACCAGTGGTATGACCTATGGAGCCTTGCAAGTAAGACACAAATAAGTACCTGAGAAGGACACATAACATAACCTGTGCAACAAAGAACTGCTTGTTACTTCGGATGAGCAGCTAACTAACAAAGTTTGTGGTAGTCATTGAGAACTGTAACTTGCAAAAGGAAGAGTTATATTCAAGGCAGTTCAGGTTCCCAGCTGAAGTGTATTATCGACGTAATAAAAGTACAACCCAACCGTCATGAACCTCTTATTTGTTCATAAAATTCCCGAGGAAGGCTCAATACACCATAAAACGCCTAAAAACATATGCTCTGGCAAACGCCACCAAGAAAGTTTCAATGTCAAGGCCGAGAAAGATATGGCCAATGAACTTACGGAATTTGTCGCAATGATAAGCCAATAAATAGCCCACTTCCTTTATCAGTGACCCCATCTCCTTGAAGGCTGAAATTTACAGTACACATGAAAGACAACCCGTAAGGGCAACAGGTGAGATAATTCGTGGGCGCCTTACTGTCGAACACATTGTTCAAACCGGAGAGCAGTTGATGTTAAAGGGAAGATTACATATATCTTCCCTTTAACATCAACTGCTAGTTTTGACTCGAAGCTCTTTGGCATACATATGGGAATACTTACCCCGTTCAAGTTCTGGAAGATCCTCGCTTGGCCAGATATTGCTCCGGCATTGGGATGGGTATCTGCAAAACAATACCTCGGGTGTGTCAGCCACAGAAGATGAGGTTAGGTGAAAAACTAAACGAAACAATCCTGTTAATTAGGTATGGTTAAAATATTGGTATTTGATCAATTGGGCCTAGTGGCACTTTGCCGATACGATGATCATGTCACTCTAAAATTCCAGTATTGACGGGGCTTACTGATTTCCAAGAGGAACCTATATTGCAACGTTGAAATAAAAAATAACCCTTCAAAGGGTGTGGTAAAATTGAAAACAGAGACATATACACTGCAAGATCTTAGGAGGTTACAAAGCTCAAGTTACAAAACTAAGTGTAACCTCATATTTTCTGTGTCTGCTGCATTTGGGATATCGGAGCAAATATTGGCATAGAAAGATCCCTTCATGAAATCTGCACATGGACAAAATTAAAGAGCAATGACAAGCAAATCTCAGGCAATAACAAAGATTTGAAACTACGCTCGAGGACACAAGTCTCTCGACCTGCCAAAGTACGTTCTATGTTGTAACAAGAAAATATGCGATAAGACCACGCATATAATCATTTGAGCTTTTCAGCTATTTAGCAAGATAGTTGGAATTCTATAAACAAGTGGTTGTCGATCTTGATCGAGTTCTGAGACAAACCATATTTTGGGTACAAACGTATCGTCCAAAAAAAGAAGTAAATGGTGACTTCGTGAAGGACGCATCAACTGCCCTCAAAGCATAGTTATCATAGAGCTCTTTAAGTTCCTCTACTTAAGAATCCTGCGTAATCACAAACCTGACCAACAAGCAACTCACCAGGCTGACCATTGAATTTTTCTGCCCCATGACTCCAGCCGAAATTGTAGCTGTCCACACGCGAAAAGTAAACACAATGATTGTCATCTACTGTACTCAGGACTGATGGTAATCCAATTTCCTGGGATTCAAACGCTTATAGCTTTCGCAACTTTCAAAAGTATTTAGAGGGAGCGAACGCTTCGAAAGCAGTATTTGAAATTATATCCTCATCAGTCACAGAAACAGGAAGTCATGCACAGATAGATCTTTGCCTTTGTGAGATTGAGCAGTAGTCTCCACTTTATTAAGCTTTGAGTCTTCCAGACAGCTTTTATTCCATGCATGTTTACGGGCAAACCCAACTTAAGAAAGACTCAAAACTACACAAAGAACGAGGCACCTACCCGCTAACAGGATCTACCAGCTTCTTCAAACTTTCTTCCGGAAGGTGTGCAAGCCTGCTCGAACAACACAGATTAGAAAGATTGATATTTAAATAGACAAAGGGAAACAAAATAGTACTAAAGATCTCCACGTCAAAGAATCACGAAAAAGGTCCTCCAATCCTTTAAGAATCACGAATCTCGTAGGTGTTATTTTAGAAATAAGATATGGTATGGAATCAGGTGGCATTGTGCACAGTTTTATACTTCTCTACTAGTGGAAGCAGCTTCTTTCGCAATTCGCCATACCCAGGAATCTGCAGGAATTAAAAAATCAATCTCACTTGAGCATGGAGGCTTTGAATCTAAACCATATTATTAACCAATTTCACACAACCTAGATACTTGGACTGGATAAAGCAGGAGTAAAGGATTGCTACTAGAATGACACTGAGCTCAAGATTTGAAACTAGACAAGTGAAAAGTTCAAGAGAGCCCTACGTCTACTACGGAGATGATGCCCATGCCTTCTGGTCCGAGGCCATTCTCCAGGTCTACAGACAAATCCGCGTCCTTATTCTGCGGAAAACTTTCCCCGCTCAGTATGCAAGCCATAGAAGCTCGCGAAATTTCGATCTGAAACACGAGCTTCAAAACAGAAGAAGAAGCAAAGAGTGTACCAGAAGGTCAGCATATCGCAATGAAACAACGTTCTCCGTGTCCGGGAGAATCTGTTCCATGGCGTGTGCTCCAATCCTGATATCCAACCTCGGCTGATGTCCGTCATCCCAAACTCCCCTTAGAGACATACAATTTTCAACATGATGCAGGATACAACAGGAACTCTTGTCCTACTACAGAGGCAAATCCGAATCTCAATTGCCATTACTCCTGGCGCAGAAATTCAACGAACTAATTCACCATATTCGTCATTCGAAAGAGCATTCCGAGAGTCCCACAGCTCTTTGAACAAAAAATAAAATCATTCTATCTGAAACGTAATTCTCTAGAGAAACCAAGTCCAAAGCTCATCAATGACATAACACTGTCTACACAAGAATTCTCAAGCCTGAATTACTGAAAATAACTGGAAGTAATTTCAAGACATATAAAAAACCTACTCCGCCTTGTCAATTGGAGAAATTTCCTTACTGCACACTGCACTGGCTTGAAAATTGCTTGCAATTGGCTTCCACACTGCACTGGCTTGAAACCGAACAGTGCACTCAAATTGACGACCCCATCTTATGCTTCTCCCGTCATCCTTACTTTACTCAATTGGGGGACAAAAACGAAAATCTTATCACAGGTGCCCATTGCATTATTAAAGGCAGCCTTATTATCGAGCCACGCCGTCGAACGCGTACCATGCCCTGTGGCCGCAGTCCTATTCATCCGATGGAATCCACTTCTTGACAATACTTGAAAAGTACTCCTCTGTTCCTTTGGCCGAAAAGTGTTCATCGAACAAGATGAACACTTCTGGAGACTCTTGGTAGGAGGAGTCCTTACTACGTCACCGTTTATCTCTTCTTTCTCTAGGTCACTCACAGTGACGGAAAGACCGAACGTCAAGTCAAATCATGATCGTAATTGGACGGGATTATGCTTTTGATTCAATTATATCCAGATTTGGTCACGTAGATATTATATTTGGCTGATGGCTGGGCAGAAATGTATGGAGGAAAACTGGTTAGAATATTACGGAAGAGATTGTCGGTTTTGAATTTGGAGAGTTTGCTTTTGCACAGAAACCCTTCTTCTTGGGTAAGAGAGCTTTGGACTCGAGACGACAAAAATTGTCTCTAGAGTTATTACGAAATTTGAAGTCTAGTTGGAAAGGTTGATATATACAAAAAAACATAAAAACCAAAATAAATTTATATACTAAATGTATTTTCGAATATTAAATTTTACTTCTAACACATATAGTGCTTATGTGTTTTAGTGATAACTTATATACATATATATACACACAATATAATTCCTTTCAGGAATTAAATTTTCAGAAAGTGGTATATAAATATATATAAAAATGTTGTACAAATACCAGTATAACAGAGGAGCACAGTTCAGAAAAAAAAATAGCAATCCAACCAACAACCAAGACAAGTAAGTTCATTCAAAAACAGTTCACTTTATAACTAATACCAATATTTATTGTAGTCTAGTCAAAACATATATAACAAAGTATTAAATCACCATCGTTGTACATTTTAAAGCTACTGATGGCAAAAAGCATGGAAAGAGAATGAAACCAAATATTTTAGAAGTTTCAGTTCCTCATGGTATCATGATGAGAATTATATGATATAACACATGCTAAATTTGAATTATTTTTATCAAAAAATCTACAAACAATAGAAAATTGATTGTTCACCTATTTAGAGCACTATTTAGTTATAATATAAACATTGAGACTAAATTAAATTACACAATAGGATAGAAAAACATGAAAAGTATACTTTTGCAAGTTATTTTTCTAGCGCAATCTCTCATGATTATTATGAAAAATATAATTTTGCCATATGCATCAACTTGAGTTGATTTTTGTATATATGATTTTAAAATTCTTACTAAAAAGACACATATGATAAAGTGATATTTGAAATGAACATACTTCATCATGCAATTCATTATTTGATGTAGTGTAGTATATGAAAGATCTAATTATGATAATAAATATTACAACATATAATTTTATTATCATCTCAATGATTTTATATATTCAATAAAATATCAATTATGATTGCTTAACGCAGTTTTTATTGCTTCCATATTAGATTTAATGATGCAATTTTACAAATTTTGAAACTAAAACATCCATGTTTAAATGTAAAAACACTTGAAGACTAAAACCATCTTAAATTTTTTTATAGAATCAACATCTTTGTTTTTTATTACTTTGATAAATATCATTAGATGTATGAGATTATATATTGGCTTGTAAATTATTTTTTTACGAAATCTATTTATCTGAATGGCAGCAGTTAGATATTCAATTATTAAGAGTTTACATTCTCTCAAGAAAGTTGACATTTTTTTGAAAAGTCTGCTGAACTTATAGAGTATATGTTGTCATAGATTTAGATTGCTATTAGCTAGATTAAGTTGAAATGTGCAAAAGCAGCAAACGTATGTTTAATTTATGGAACAGATGGTGGAATATGTGCTTAAGTGGAGGGTGCAAAATGAGGTGAAAATGTTGTGAAAAATGATGTAACTAGTGACATTTAAGATAAAGTTGCTCTAAGTTGCTTTTCTCATTGTATTTGGTTTGCGGATGATGTTATGTTGTTAACTTTCTTCTTGGAAAGCCGATAGAGAAATGTTGCTAGTCATATTTGCTCTAAAATTCAAAAATAATGAAAGTAGGATTGCTGCAATCAATAATAAAAAATATTCAATTGTTACTCTAAATATTTAACATGAGGGATTATATGAAATTGAAGATATTTGTAACATGAGATTTTGTCACATGATGAATTGTAGATAGATTTGTAAAAATTATTTTTGCCATAATATTACAATTTAGTATTTTGATGTCACTCATAGGAATACATGTAGAAATTTATAATAGATAAGCATATTAGATATGAGTACGTTAATCTCGTTACTTAAGTACGTTAATTACGTTAAATCTACAGCTGATGAATTATCATCTGTCATCATAAGTCAAAGAGTTATGTCAAAGCATTTCACCTTGAATCACTCCAAACACCAATGAAGATTTTGCAAACAAATTCAAAAATGTTGATGGATCATAGACTTTAACTCTTTTATCATTATTGAAATTACTATTATTGACAGTTGTATTTCAATAATGCTAGATTGTGCATTAAAAGTGTTTCTTAAATATGTATCAAATGAATAATTTAAAAAAATATGAAATACTTTGAAAAGTCTAGATGCATGTAAAAGTTGAAATTTTTTATTGTTAAAGTATCTTTATGATATTACAATATTTTTTTGTTTTGAAGCTAGATATAATGCTAAACAGTTATTTTCACGATCAAATCAATTGATAAGCACAATTGTTATAGCACAACATATCAAGCAAGCACAACATATCAATATCAAGCTAGATAATCTTTTCATAGACAAAAAAGTAAATCTAAAACCATTATATTTCATCTTCATGAAAGATTTAATTTCAATTATCTACTGATCTTGCACAAAATAACAATAATCATAAAGATAACTTCACAGATAACATGGATAATGATTCACGCATCATGCATAAATTCCAAGACAAAATTCAGCAGCAGTTTTTGTAATAAAACAACAATTATAAATTTGTGTATTTCATTAAATTGACGTTTTCATACAATATCATGCATATTTGTTGATACAATATAAGAATACAATTGTGAATTAATTAAATGATCAATTTTTTGTTGGTTAAAATAGGTCCAAGGTGAAAGAAAAGTTGTTGTAAAGAAAACCAAAGAGTTGAAAAGCTTATGATACAAATAATTCTTAAATGATGAAAAACAATACTACATAATGTAACCATCTTTAGTTAAAATTAAAGTAGAGGTTACTTAAGATTGAGTAGAGTAGATGGAATATCTATATCTACAGTGTCATGTAAGTAATTTGTGTGCTAGTTAATGCATTAGTTGAAAACGACACGTTAGCAATCTATGTGCTTGTTAGGTAAATATTGAATGTGTTAGTTAAGAACGACATGAAAAAAATCCATGTACTTATTAGGTATATCCGTTATATCATCAATCCGGTAGTAGTAGGTTGGATGTTGGAGAAAATATTTCATCTTTGTGTATACGCTTGAAGTATCTATATACGGGAAAGGTAAACCACTCATGTTAGGAGTTTATGTTTCATCTTTGAATGCGTTTTTTAGTATAAACCTTAATGTTACACAAAATTATATAAAATAATGAAATAATGAAAACACAAATAATAAGGATGTGTATTTAATTAGAATTGATACAAAATACAATGATAATTGATACAAATGTCCAATTTAAAAATTTGAATTCAAATTAGATTCACATATATTCAATTTTGAGATGTGATTATTTCATGACGTGAAAATACATTTGTTATTTCATGAAGTTATAATTTAAAAATTTTTAAACCCTTAAATATTATACTTTTTACTAAATGCGTGTTATTCGCGACAGAGTTTCATAGACTAGATGACTTGTTTAAACACGGACGAAGACAAATGTAGTGAGTATCATCCGACAAAGAGTGTTGACTTGAGACTTGGGAAAAAGGCCAAAAGCCACAGTCTGGGAGAGAAAGACAGACAAAACAAGAACATATCATCATCGACGCTAAAGAGCGTCAGGCATCAGACGGAGGTGGCAGTTGAGGATTGATGTGGCATCTGTCACGGAGTTATTTTTGACGTAGAGAGGAAAGAAGTAAAATCCGCCAAGTTGCTACTCATCCCACAAAAGGTATAACCGGACAAGACCAATCAAGAAATAGTGTATAGAAAGATGAGGACTAATTAAACTTTTGGCTTGAACAACCTTTCAAATCCGAGCAAAAATAGTGAAGTATCAGGCACGCGAGAGATACTTCTCCGGTCTTGTGAAAATTGTTGGAGAGTCCTCGATTAAACCTGTCACCTCTACAACCTCAGGTTGTCTCTCACTCATGTTTATCTCGGATTTGCTTTGTGATAACTCATCATGGTTCTAGAAGACTAGAATTATACCTCATGATCATGTTCCAAACCCCCGCTCACACATTTCCTCAATTCATCACTCAAATGTCACACATCGACACTTCAAGATGCTAAAAAACGTCAATCTTTCATATATGAAACAAGTCTCCACACATAAACCCTCTAAACTTGCTTGAGAGTCTCAACTTTAATTTTCTATTTATAGTACTTAAAAAATTACCATAGTATCATGTGGTAATTTCTATCTAACTTACTTTTACAAAGATAAACCATAGTGAGTATGACAAGTTATCAATATGTAGCAACATACCATTGGATTTGGAGTTGTATTTTCAAGAATTTATCGGTGGTTGTAATAGTTATTTGAATGATATCAATCATAGTCAAGCCCTGCCAGATGATATGAGTGATGACAACGTTCATCTTGATGTTATACCAAAAATTTGAGTAAAGAAAAAAGAGACAATTAAGGAGTAGTTATTCAGACGTAGCACTCAATTGCGTGAAAAACGTTAGAGTCGGAAACCACAAATTGATTCAAATTGAATATCTTTGACTCTGAATAGATTTTCATGCCAAAACGTTTAAATAGAGAGCTTTCAGCTAGCACAAATTATTTTGAACGATGATCAAATATAATGATTCATAGTTTTGGATTTTTTAAACTCACGTGTATACAATCATTGATCTTTTTCAACTGAGGTTTTGAAGATTTTTGAAAATAGAATGGAACACTATCCACTGCTGTACTTGTATTGTTTTAGAGTTGTTTAGTTATTTATTCTGATACTGTTCTCACGGATTCGTAAAAGTGTCAATTATGCATTCTACGAGAGTTTCTGTACCTCAGTACTAGACGACGGGCAGGGTGGGAGAAGGACCAAAAGGTTTCGGATTTCCGAAATATGGGATTTGTAAACACCATGGAGTTGTGAATGTGGAGAGAGACATGTGATGGGATGCGGTGATGTGAGATCAAGAAAAGGTTGGTGGATGAATAAGAGGATATTGCCCCAATAGTAGTGGAAAACTTGCGCTTGATGAGCTAGGCCGCGGATGATCATGGTAGTAGAGGCAGTAGGAAGGAAAGAAGTCATGGAAGGAAGAGTCGAAAACATCTTAAAAGTTGATGATGTTGTGCTAGATCATGAGTGTCACGAATTAGTTCATCCATTTGATGATAGTATCAAAGTTATGACTTTTCGAACAGGAGTTTGATTCGTCAAGTGGTGGTCAAGGTTAGGAGGGCTGACTTTCAACCATAGTTTGACTCAATCAGAGAATCATGAGGTCCATATGTGGCTGTGAGAGATCATTCTAGCCGTGAGCAAAATGATCAGACTAGTTCACGTTCAAGAAAATTCTCTTTTGTATTTGAAGGAAGAGTTGGACAAGGATAAGTTCAGGTTGCTTGGCTCCGGGAGATTCCGTCTTTACTTTGACGAAGACTTTGCTCTCGATAGGGGTTGTACTTTTGAGCAAGCATGCCAGTTTTCTTCCATTCCTCAAAACATGATGCTTCAAGAGAAGTTATCAGATTATTTGGATCTAGTGGAAGCGCCGTTGGTTTGAAGTGGTGTATCTAGTTCTCATGAACTATGTGATTGGTGTTGTATATCCTCATCTTCATGCTACTCACTCGGCACTTTTTCTACTCAAGTTGTTTTTGGATACTCCAGCTCTGTTAGATGTTATGAGTGTGAAATTTACAATATTAATTTTAGTACGAAACAACTTGTTCTTTTCCTGCACATTGTCATGTATACTTTGTCATCTGAGCACAACAACTGATGCATACACACACAAACACACTTTTGTGTTCTTCAACTTTGTTCTTTTGTCTTGTAATGAATTTGATGTTTCTGTGAGAGAGATAATCTTGTATTGCAGTGACTGAATACATGTCTTGAGCTCATTTATCTCATTCATGAGAGATTGAAACACTAGTATTTGAGAAAAGTTCATTCGTAGATGAAAACATAAACTCCGAAGATGAGAGATACTAACAATGATTTTACTCTCTCTTATATAGCTCTTCCCAACAAGTACAAGGAGATAAGTTTTTTATTTTTATCATCCCACTACTAGAGTATGAATCACGAGCCAGATAACTCTTATAAACACACACGGATATCTGACGTGACATTGTCAATTAACACACTTATTCTCTAATTACCAAACACGCGGATTGTTGACGTGACAATTATGATTAGTGGGTTCTAAAATAAATATATAAACATTTTGATTAAACTTTACTTTAGTTCTAATTAACTAAAGATGATTACAGAGAATAATTTCTCTCAATTAAAGTTTTTTTTCTTAAACTCTAATTCAAGAGATGAGCTTTCTTGATCGACATGGTAGAAGCATGTAAAGCATGTCTCCATATTCAATAAATAATATTTTTCCTGTTTTTACCACAACTATAGCACATTGACCAAATTAAGTGTTCACATTTTTTCACAAGAAAGAGAATTAGAGCTCGCAGTATTTGGAAGTACAAATTTCATCTTTGAAGTCCGAGACTAGAAAAGAAAGTTTTAAAAGTCCTCAATTTGACAGGGTGATTCATTTGAGCCAGAGCGACTAGCTTGGGGGTCTGATTTCATGAGGCCTGGAGAGGAGTTTTTGTGTATCAGGACGGTACATAGTGAAGGTCGTCCGTGTTTTTGTGAATTTACGTTGGAGAGTCCACTGCGAAAAAATGGAAGACAGAGGAGAGGCTCAGACGAGAACGCAGAGGTCCGTGCTCAGCCAGGATTGGCAAAATTGGTCCAATTCAAGTCAAGTCCTCTCTCGACTCACCCTCAGCTGGCTCGTGGAATGCACCTCCCATGGAATCGGTCCTCAGGGGACAATTGGGAGTAGGTCACTGAAAAACAGCTCCTTGTTATGCTATCGACAGTTGTGGAGTCCATAATGACGGGAATGCTGGAGTTCATTACACGTTGGTATTACTCCTGAGCACGGCCATATGAGCGAAAGCAAATAAATACTGAGCCTCAATAAGTTCTCGACAATGTGTCAAAAGGATGGCAGATCTGACTCAGATTTCGATGGGAGGGAAAAACAATGGAATTAGCCACCCTGATAGCCACCCCAAAAGACATACGCTAGAGTAGACTGATAGTGAACTCTCCAACGCTCAGTCGTCAGTCACTCAGGTCAATTCCCATTCTGTGCAGAGCCTTGTCATGTCGAACTAGTTGGCTCATAGGATTGGATGCATGGGTCGTTTGTCTCGGTTCTGACCAGATTGCATTTTTCCCGAGCCCTTCGGCACAACTTGCAAGTCCAGACAACCTTACGACTCGACGACATTCCCGATTGACGAAGTCTCCCAATTAAAGACATTTGAATAAGTGATTCCGAAGGGTGACAAAATGACACAAAAGGCGAGGTAAGCTCCTTTCGTAAAATCCGCGGATTGCCAAACGGATGGAGGTCGAACGAGCGCGAATCGGCCAGAAGAGCACAATCGGCCGTGTGAAGACTCCGAGTCACGGAGATCGGTCAGAGAGCCCCGGAAATGCGTCCAAGCGAGAAAAAATCGACTCGCAAACTTTGTTCGATCGGCGTGAGGCCAATGTCGACTCCAGGTCCCGAAGGAAAGCGGCCGTGACCTTAACGATAATCCCGCTTAGGACTTCGAAGAGTTGTGAGGTGATGACATGTACTCCGAGGACGAGGAAGACGAGTCCATGGATTGTCCGTGAGTGATCGAGCAGATGTGACCCTGACAATAATTCTGCGGACTGACGGGCGGATAATGTAATCGCGACACGTGTCTGTAATCATGCGTCAAATTTGAAACCTTGCGCAATCCGTGTATGCCGTTAGCCCACAATCATACGATCGGGTTCTAGCCTGCAATCTAATTAACTCTAAGTGAGCGATAACTAATCGTTCCCTAAATTTATTGTAAAATATATAACACCGGGGTTCAGAATTCATCCCTGTTCTCGCCCATCTCCACCCCCGCCGTTGTCATCATATCTGCGCGAGATAGGCTTACCTAGCATCACATCAGTTGAGCTTCTCTTGTTTGGTGCGTGGGCCAGTACAAAGAGACTCATGTATCTTTTGGAAATAATGGCGTGCCTAGTAAGTTCTCTATTTAGGAATGTCCGCGCCCTAGGTAAGGAAACCATAGCCATATCAAGTAAACTAATGCCGAAGCCAATACGTAGGCTTTGCGACTCTGCATCTTAAAACTTTGATTAAGATCCCCATGGTCCCTTGGACTACGGGGGTCCCAATTCGAACCCAGTGGTCCAAGAAGCGAGATTCATCCAAGAAGGACCCGTTATGTTGAAAATGACGTGTTCAACCAACCAAAGGATTTTTAATTTGCAATAGGCTGAAACAAACGTAGATCTATGTACATGAACCAACAAAAGGGGAACAGATATTAAACGCGAAAATCGGTAACATCATCCAATAAAATTACCGCAGACTTGGGAGACCAGCCGCTACTGGGTCTACTTAGATGCCATCAGTCCATATACAGATGCACGGCGCATAACGTTAAGCTATCACAAGGATGAGGTTCTCCGACACATCCGCTATCAGCCTGGTTCTAAGAGACTGTTAACCTTAGAAGCCCACTCACAGGCTTCGAAGGTTAACAGTCTCTCAGAACCAGGGCCACGACTTGGTTAAGGCTTTAGGGGTGCTTCAACCATGTCGTTGCCCTGGTTCAACACCGGATCCTCCCAGCGGCCTTTAGCGTCTCTCCCTTGTTTTCAGTAACTCATCAGTTAGCACTTTGCGTGTGTTTATGAAATTCAATATTTCTTGATGAGGCCCACTACTAAATACTGAGGGTTAATTCAAAAGTCGTACTCATATACACACACGAGGCAATGAAATTATTAGTTTGCAAAATTTATGTTAGACAAACGGAGAGAGCTCACGATAAAACCTGGAAAATCTGGTCAAGCCAGCGGCCTGTCCTTCTTGCACATGTGGTTCCTCGGAGTAGAATCACATGTTCAAGAAGGCCTTCGAGTTCTTGTGTCTTCTAACAATTCCGTGCAAATCGCGAATGCGTTGTTTTACTTCCCACAATAAAACTTGGGATCAGCTAGTTATAGCTCCTTTTACGCTAATTATTCGTCACCTCACATAAATTATATAAAGTGCTTAAAAGTGAGGTCTGTGATTGGTCAGAACACGCTAGCTCCACTGCCAGAGTTATCCCGCGTTGATCTAGGCTATGGGCAGTGCAAAGCTATATGATCTATGGGCAGGCGCAGGATTGATAACAAGAAAGATGGAGCTATGAAGAGACTCTATCTTGACTATGTTATCCTAACCTTACAGTATAGTAGGGTGAAGTATAATTAGCATAAACTGAAGTATACCTGGCGTTCCCTATAATTTTTGTGCAGGAAGGTACTAAACTCGAGCTGCTCAGAAAAGACGGAAAATGAGAATCATAAATTTCATATGGCTGCGTATATGGAGTATGGACAAACCTGATCTGCAAACAAAGTTCAGGGATGTTTGATGGTGTCCGGCCACAGTGAACCAAGTAATAGAGATGGGAAAGCGATCTGGAAGGTCATTATTAATTGACGAACTTTACAATCCACATAAACATGATGTGTTTTTGGTTACTGAGGAACCGTACACCGATCAGAAAGTCTGCCTACGTGAACGAAGCGTATATGGGGTATGGACAAACCTGATCTGCAAACAAAGTTCAGGGATGTTTGATGGTGTCCGGCCACAGTGAACCAAGTAATAGAGATGGGAAAGCGATCTGAAATGTCATTATTAATTGACGAACTTTACAATCCACATAGGCATAATGTGTTTTTGGTTACTGAGGAACCTTACACCGATCAAAAAGTCTGCCTACGTGAACGAAGCAGGCGAAGAGAAGAAAAGCACACACATTTAATGTTTAAATTTAAAAGTAGTGATCCAGTATCTACGACACTGACTCGATATTGAGCAGGATTGGAAAGCGAACGGCGATGGTCTCCAATTGCACAGTGGTCTCCAATAACCACCCATCAAACCGTTTCAACAGTACGTCTAATGCTGACTAAAACTTGAGCTGGATTAGGAAGCGTATAGCGATGGGTTAAGAGCCAGTGGTCTCCAACTGTACACATCAAACCGTTTCACTTAAAACATGTATCATGCCCCGCTTGCAAGAAAGTGAACGTCTCTTTCCGGGCAGGAAAGTAAAGAGACTTTCTCGGTATCTATTCAATTGTCGAAGATTACAAACAAGCCCACGTGGTGTATATAACTCAAGAAAAGCAGAACAATCCTGTGTATAATAACATGATGGTTAGGTAAAGAAGGTGCAAGTATTAATGTGTTCTAACGGGTGGGGGGTTGGAAACTGGGGAATATAAGACGATCGAATGAATGTATCAGGTTGCGCATAAGTCAAACACCTACCTAAATGTTCAATCTAAAGACAGTACACATAGTCTATAGGGTCTTTCATGTGAAAAAATGAGATCACTTTCAGGAAGAGCGAAGGCTGACTAGCCAATAACCTAACAGCTGCCTTGAAGGCCCTTGAAGGCGAGTAGTGTTATCTGAAACATGATTCGTAAGGATATAGATCATCGAACGAGATTAAGTAATTCAACGAACTTTTGATTTGTTGATCCTCCTTTGATAGGAAAAAACAAACTCAACGGCACTCAATCGTGGGACTTTTTTGCCAAGAAGCTTCCTTTGATCTGGACTCTTACTGAACAAAATCTCTACACACGACATCAGATAGAGAGAGAAAATCTGAAGGAAGATGGATGACTATTTACAAACTGAACAAGACTTCTAATGTTGCTTGAAGCTAGAAAGTAAAGCACAGAAGCTATTATCCTCTGTTAAGACCTGGGTTGAAGATCCGATCAACCTTCAGTCAAGTAAACTTTTCGCTGTACACTATGCAACTTGGTTTAAAGAATTGTGTGTACCTATACATTTTGATGCACCTCTCGCCATTTTGCAGAGAGCTTACCACCTACCTTCGTGAGTCCCAAATCCCGGAACAGAACTTCTGCCTCTGCCTCTGCCTCTGCTAGATCAAAAGCAGCTCAGTTAGTTTGACAAACGGATATGATATTTATCACGTATCTAACACAACATTCATATTTGTGAATAGTAAGTGAAAAAACACCATTCTACTTATTTGAATTGTGACACGACATCCAATACCAAAGCATTCATTTTAGAACAACTCAGAGACCAACGCACGAGAAAAAAGGGTACACGATAAATACAAAATTTTTGATATAACAAAGTCTCACATCCGCAAGAAGATATGACAAGCAAAGAAGTATAATACGAGATATGGAAAGCAAACAAATGTCACAAAAGAAAGGAATAGTCACCACCACGTGACCAGCAGCAATCCTGGAATTAAAAGTACTATAGTCAAAGCTGCCGAAACGACTTATCTAGTGAAGCGCTTTCGTGAATACTCAACACAGATGTGATTACAGCAGGAGCTCTTCTCTTAACGCTGATTTTGTGCAGAGCAAAGAAGAACCCCTATAGATGCCTCTTCCCGTTAGCTACATCGATATTACACTATTTAAAAATGCTAGCCCAAGTCTACATGGCAACTCAAAGAAGACTGATGCTATGAGGCTCCGCATATCCTACATGGGGTATTTGCTGTACATTGCGATCAAGTAATTAACTCAACTTCGTGTCGGTGTCAAAACTGTGTACATGACCTCCTCTGCCATTTAGGGAATGATTCGCTCAGCCAATTTTGGTATGTGGACTCCTCGTACTTGGACTCCCTCCTTGCGAAGAAGAGGAAGAAGAGGATAATGAAGGTGGAAGTTTTTCTGAACCTTTTTGTTCGTCCATGTCAGCAACATCCATAGTAAAGGCCTCTGCTAGAATTTCCTTGAGTTCATCTAGGCGCTGCTTCTTCGTTGAATGCTCATCTGGATTTACTTTGTCCACAAAGGCATTGTCACCCATGTCGTCATCCATGTACTTATTCAGTATCTCCGAACATCGAGGAAAAAAACGGTGACCCAGCTCCACTGCAATCATTATAGAAAGCACATATTAGCAACCCTGAAACAAAAGTCCTCAATGCAGATAAGATAATAATGGTCGGCCTTGGGGTTTGGCATGCAAGAAACCGAAGCAACTAATATCTGGGTGTTACGTCCCACAGGAGCCAAGAGTATTTACTAGATGGAAAGTACGAACTGAAATAGTAAGTTAATGAACCAATGCGGAGGTAGTAGCCAAGGAGCAGCAGAACGTCTGTCGTAGTGACTGTGGTGGAGAGATATCTGTGCAGTACGGAGGAACCAGTAGGACGAAAGAAAGTCCTCGAGTGACCATCAACGTATTTGAGCGGAAAGCGTCAATTTCCTGTCATATGATTTTCACTCCTTTCCCAGTAGATACCGAAGCCCAACATGCAAAGGTGAATGCGATCGGTGCTCCCCACAAATACAGATAAAATGGTACATCAGCTGCCGCAACGGTTTAGTGTGTAAGACATCGAGGCGGCACAGATCTAGGTTTTATGTCTCAAAGATGCCGACGAAGTATACTACATAGCAAGAAGTAAAGACAAACCGATGCATGAAGAAGCCAGAAGTAGTAACACGGTCTGATACACCGAGGAGCCCCGCTCTCCGCTGACAGTGGTGGTATGTAAGTGTGCGGTATAGAGAATCTAGACCGACTGAAGACAGCCCTCCAGTGACCATCAACGATAATTGAACGGGAAGCGTCACTTTCCCGTCACTTAGACTCGGCTGCGTTATCAGTGGATACAGAGGTGCATAGGTTTCTCCACTGTACCGCGCGGAGTCTATGGAGAACTAGAAGCCCAACAAATCAATGTGAAAACTCTGGTTGGTGCCTCTAGATACCGAGTTAACAACACAGCTCACGAAAACGAACACAATAAACGACAAAGAAGGTTCAGCAATAAAGCCAACCAACGTAGATATCAAACGCAGAATTACTACGAGACACCCAAGTTCATCAAGACAACAGTTTTGCAGTCTTGATGAACTTGGGAGTCCATACTTTATGAACGAGAAGTCAAGAGCCGCTCAAGACAATTGGGAATACAGAGACTTCTTCTAAGAAAGAAGACCCATTGAAGGCATACTTGTCAAGCATTGAATGTGCAGTAATTGGCACTCAACCTTTCTCCTTGGTCAAAAAGGAACTGAGTAGCATCGATGTGAGCGAACTGTGGATGGAAAAAGATGTTACTGTGAGTTACAAATCTGTCTAGAGGAAGGAAAGTACTAACTGGTGGGAAACTGTCAAGTCATACAATGGAATGTACAACAATAGACATCAAACAGACTAGCAGTTCTCAAGTCAACACTAATAAAGCGAAAACTTTCACAGTGGTGGCCAAAGTTAATTGCTACATTCGGTAACTCATTGAATGCCAATTGGTTGTAACCAGACTGATCCGCGAACTTCACTTAGCGATTCCCGCAGCAGACAGAATAGTGTATATACGGCCATGTTTCAAAAGGTCATAATAATAACAGTCTCTCCACAGACGTGGTTCTCTTTCTGCTCCAGATTGAAAACTCTACTTTAATGCGTTCTCTAACTTGGAAAGCACATTAAAATATGTATATTTATATAAATAGAAAATACAAACCTGTACAAAAGAAAAATACCATATCTCGATCCGGCGAAAATGTGAGAACGATGGCTACAATCTCAAACCATACCAGAAAAACCACAAAGCGGATGGAATCATTCAAAAGTAGTAAATAGAGAACTGAATCAGAAATAGAACAAGTTCTTTCCTGATATGCTCAATGCAATAATTTTGTCAACACACATTCAGTTGTAAGATTCTACGCGAAACTTCTGATAATAACCGACTTCTTGAAGATTAGTGTTGAGTATGTGCCTGTCATAGCCTGAGGACCGTATATACCGCTGAGAATTAATCTCTCGTCCTAACCCAACCTGGCTAAAGATTACTTGTATGAAGAGATTGAGTAATGGGAGGAGCCGTGATAGCAGCAGAAGAACAACGAGAACGAAGTACTTAAACCGGGGTCTTTTTTTAAATGGGATTTGTCCCACGTACTAAATCAAGTTCAATTTTACAGGTACCAACTAGAAGACCCGTCACTAACCCATCCACCAAACAGTCACAGAAAACGCAGTAGCTATGGCTCAGAACTGCTGCTGCTTTCGGCTTTAAACCAAGGCCAGTGAGTGGAATATCTTGTCTTATTAGAATTAGAGCATACACAGATATCTTGTTTAATGATAATCTGAGAGTGAAAATAATAAGAACACAACTAAAGCTAGCGTTTTACAATTCAAGTCTAGAAATCATCTGGCTCTACAGCAACCTCTAAAACTTTTGCTACTACCCTCCTCTCCTTTACTCCACAGTCGGTTGAGTTATCTCTAAAAAGAATCCAACATTCGGGCAGTCCACTCTTCGGCAAAAACTTCGAGAATCTTGCGGATACTAAGGTATGAGTACCATACCTGTTTTTTGCAGCGCTGTGACTCTACGAAGCAGAGTTGCATCAAGCCCGCCTTCTGATCCTTCGACCTTCGGACCTTGACTAGTGGCTGGAAAACGCTTCAGTGCTTGAGCTTTGGCTGTTAAAGTACAATGTTCAAAAGTGGGTTCATGAGTTCAAACCATGAAATGTGTTTGCACGAGAGAAACTACAGTCCCACCCTACGAAGGATGAAGTCTTACCGGAAAAAAGTGGCGAGTTAGATGCTGAGACGTTGTCCGCTGCTCCAGCTTTATCGACGCCAGTAAACTCCGATGTTGCTTCCAAATGTGCAAGATTCATCACAATTTGTGCTTCTCTTGGGAAGAGTACTTTTGCTAAACCCACTGCCAAGACCAGACAACTCATGAGATATCTCTTGGTTGGAAAGGACTTGCTAATCAAGGATCCAGGATCCAGGATTAGATATCCACAAACCAGATCAAGCAAACCGTAACTCCGGCAAAAAATTAAAGGCTGCGTAATCGCGGAGCTTCCACAGAAAAAACTACTACCCCACATTCCTTTCTAATAAAAGTCGAATATCTCGTCGCATTTAACTATCGCAGATAACCCCAAAACTTGTTCTCGCCATTATTAATCACTGGGATGGCATGAGAATGTACTTGCCAGCATACCTCTATTTTCCAAATAGAGAAGCTTTTGAACAAGCTCTTCTTCGGATGTAACAGGCATGTTTACAACTTCTCGAAATGATCTGGAGTAGGTTGTGTTGGTCGTGACGGCCGCTTGCTCGAGTATTTCAAGACAAAGTCTGGCTCTCTGAGCTTCTTCTTCAGCCGCACTATCAAACCCGTCTCCTCCTTTCTTTGTCAACCTCTTGACAATCTGCGAACCTGTTCTGCCATCTGGGGTGACATCGTTGGGTCGTGCCCCTTTCGCTAAAAGACCTGCGAGAATTTCTGGTTGTCTTCTCATACATGCAATATGCAGAACAGTGTAACCGCTGTAATCTTTGACGTTTGGATTGGATAATTCCAAATCCAGTAACTCTCTGACAATCTTCTCGTCGCAGTGACCTGCTGCATAATGTAACCCATGCACATCATCAAAACTAAACTGTCCCTCTTTCAGCAACATCTGTACCAGTTCAACATCATCAGAGTCCAACGCTCTTTGCACACGCCACGCCTCTGTGTCCCGACGCTCGTCTTCATCCGTTGGCATCAACAAACCTAGTGTCTTCCTAAGCTCCTTCACTTGATTTGCAAGCTCGTCTCCTAAAGACTTCTGGAGACTACGGTAATTCCAGTTACATTTGTTGGCTAGAACATGGATACAGCGGTTGTATAACATCTCTGCTCCATGAGTCTTCGCGACTTTCATCATACTCGTCAGATATTCTCCAGGAACTTTATCCACCAAACCGCACAAGTGATGCTGAACTCATCCACAGCAAAACAAGAGAAAAACCCGTGTCCTGTTAATACCGTTGACGAAACAAATCATAACTGTTAAGCATCTACAACTCCACGTGCAATTTTCAAACAATGATGAAAGGAACTTGGCTCAAACCAGCTCATGTCAGCAAGTTTAGGGTAAACCTGATAGAAGAATGAATTGTGGACACTTATTGATGACTCAAATTGATAGACACTGGGACCTCGATTGCTGTAGAAAGCAATGACTACGAGATGGAGTTAACTTCAAAACTCACTACGAAAGTGTATATCAACGAGGGAGACAAGAGCAGATTCCTTGAAACCACAACTAAACTTTCGCTAAGGAGAAGAGCTCCAATTTTAACCCTACGGTGTCCAAGACCAAAGGCTAACGCTTCATCCCACTTCTGTCCTGATGGCGAGAACATAAATTGCGTAGATTCTATGTAAAGCCCGTGGCACCCTTGTTCAAAAGTTCTGCCTTCAACAATTATCAAGCGATAGACATCATGAATGCATACATTTTCTGAGCGGAAGTTGGTCAAATGCATACATTCGTCCTGCAGTTCAAGAAGGTGACATAGCACTGGGGAAAGGAACCAAAGCTCTAGAAGCTGACACAAGACCCAGACGCGTACAGCTTGAATAAAGTGCTAATAAAATTTACCTCACCGTGACCCTTCAGCTCTGGTAGGTCAAATACCGCGGCGGTGCGAAGGAAGTCCTCAACGTACTTCACTACTGGGTTGCAAGCCTCATGAGAGCAAGTATCGTCCAGACACGTGACAGCACTTCCTAAGAGTCTCACTCTTCCACCGTAAATGTACTTAACGACGGCGAGAAACGCTTCTTGTCCAACTTTTTCGAGATTAGCTACCTTTCCCAGATCCAGCTCGGTTTTGGGCTCTTCAATTTGAGGGTGACGAAATAATTTGCGGAAAAAACTGCACCGTGCCGACAGGATACAACGGTGTAACGGGAATGCCTTGCCTTGCACTGTGATTGTGAAATCGCTACACGAACCATCTAGCAGCTCTTCAAGATCTACTCCTAATCTCTGGTAGTAACACCTTCCTGTGAACTGACTTAAATTAGCGCACTCCCTCGTTTGATGCGAAGAGCCCATCATCCTTGCTACCACCATCTACACTACGATGTCAATGACACCATGACCAAGGGCTCAATATCTCAAAGTTTTTCCAATCCCAAGACATTTCTTTCTCTCTTTCACACTCTGTCTGCCTGCATGCCTGCCGGAGCTTCACCTCCGAAGGAACAGAAACATTCCTAAGCAAGGTGGTGTATAGAAGAGGAGTAGACTACCGAACACAGCCCGAGACTTGTTTATAAAGTACGACAAAAAGCTGGCAGGACCTCGGCACTGCTCTCCTAGAGCGAGCGAACAGTCTTCGAGCCCGATCTCCAGCCCGAGTCTAGGACCCCCTCTCGTGTTCTCGTCTCTGTCTGCCTCAACCTTTTGTGGGTCCCAGCTGTTAACGAGCCTTCTTCCCACCTCTGCTCTTAACTGCGCAACGCCTGTCCTTTCGTCTTCTCTAGTATTCAATTTCATCCTCTGGCAAATCCATATTCACCCCATTCATTCGCGTTCCTCCCATCCTCTAAGTACAGTCGCAATCATGTGTCAGGATGGTGCTCCAAAAGCGATGCACAAGCACCTCAACTCCTCGCCTTCTGCTCTTCTTACAGGACCTGCTGCCTCTCGTGGCCTCGGGGAAGAGCCGAACCCTTGTTTCCTTTCCAGCTTGTCTGTCCGGGGCTAATTCTCCTCGAACTGAAATCATCCCTCTCTCTCCTTCTGTGCTAAGTCTCCGTGACCGGCGACCTTCCATGCGTCCGTTTCTTTGTTCAGCAATTTCCAATTTCGGATTTCCGTAGGTCCAGTGTTTTTTTATGGACGTATGGATGATCGCTGGACAAACGTCCAGTGCTGGATTTGCGATTGGTGGCACCAACAATACGAGGTGGGACCCAGACCCTCGCATCGCAAAAACTTAACCAAAGCCACCCGCTGTCCTTTAGCTTCGGGTCTACATGCACTTCTCAGCATTTTGTAAGTTGCGTTCCCTTTCCGCGCAGCCGAATTGTGTATTGGAAACAAAAACATTGATGTCCTGCCTGCGTCGTCGCTCAAGAATCCGCTATACCTCGGTCTTCATCACATCCTCTACTCTGTTCTCCGGTCCAACGTGCAACGCAGCAGGCTTGAAGAACCTTCTTGACTTTCTAGACTATTTCTGTCTTCTAAATTTGAAGGTCCGGAAGGAGAAGAATCTTCGCTGCGCTATGATTGGGCTCCTGCAGCACCAGGCGTAGAAGCACACCATCTTCTGTACTCATCTATAGCCTTCATTATGGTCTCTGCACGCCCCCAGCCACCAATGGATCTGCTTACAGACAATTCTCTAATCGAGCAACCTCATCCACCCAGACTTATGGGACCTTACTTACGAGAACGGAATCCTAGCAGTATACAGAACGACGACGGTCAAATACCGACTCTTTTCCTTCTCCCGTTACAGAGTATCAAACGACGAGCACTTTACTTCTGAGTCAGTAATTTGTGAAATCACAGTGTGACAACAGACGCAAATATGTTTACGATTGTAATCCTGCTTTGGTGCCTTCCCATCCTTTTCGCGATGTACGCATCGGTGTTTACGGTTGTCATCTTCTGCACTTACAAAGAACCCGGAAACGCCTAAACTAATGCACGGAATCCTAGGGCGCAGTTTCACTGACCCTAGGATTCCTGTACGTTGAATATACATTCCACGAGTCCAGGAGTGTATTCGGTATCCGCTATGAAGAAGAACGTAGGAGTTGGGCACCTCTCATTTGACCTCTTTTGACCTGAGCCTTTATGAATCTCCAGTCAAAGAGAACAAAGGAAGGTGTCCATATTCAGACGCCATC
Source organism: Marchantia polymorpha subsp. ruderalis (assembly GCA_037833965.1). Lineage (NCBI taxonomy): Eukaryota > Viridiplantae > Streptophyta > Marchantiopsida > Marchantiales > Marchantiaceae > Marchantia > Marchantia polymorpha. The sequence continues at coordinate 2,493,736 of AP031351.1, forward strand.
CGCACTCCTGGCCGCACGCGCGCGCCAAGGAGCGGGATTCGTCGACGTTGACACCTCATGTTTTCACATTAAGAATGTGACTGCCAATCTTGTGAAAACTTGCAACACTCTTCCAGCCTTCCCTTCTCGAAATTGATCAGCTGCTAGGCACGGTGGACGATCTAAACCCTCGGTAGGCCAAACGAAGGAAATAAACGCGAGGTTTTATGAGCGAAACACTCCAAGATAAGATGGTTCTCGAAGAGAACGGTAAATCGCAGGGAGGTTGCGATATTATCAGGCACTTCCCTCTTCGGTGACAAGGAACCCGCCTTAAGCCCTCGTAATTGCAATAATTTGAAACAGCATCTAAATCACTAAAAATTTTACATAGGAAATCTTATCTCGATTCATTCATCATCATAGCAATCTTCATTCTCATAGCTACAAATGAACAACACACATGAAATGTCCTGAAATCTTCAATGCCTTCAACGCTTGCAGTTTTAATCAGGCTTAGAACACATTTATGTTTCCTATGTGAAAATTTGACTCCTTATTACTTTAGGCGGGGAGATTAAGAAGATGACTTAAGCCTCGGAAAGATATAAAGTCAAGACATATCACCTCGTTAGGTTAAGTCTGCGTAAATTTGTGTTATTCAATAAGACAGTATTCAAAATATAGCTCAAAAGTCTTAAAAGTGCTATCTTACGATAGTCTGCACCTATAGAAAGAAGCAATGCAAACGTATAAATCGTAGACTGCTCGTATCCATCTTTACGTTTTTTCTCAATCTGATGCGTAATAGCAGGTTCCTCCGTGGAATCTGAGATAATCGTAATGTTCTTAGAGAAGCAACCAGTGGCAATATTAGGATTTCAGGATTTTCCAACCCAGCTTGCTTTCAAAAAGTCATAATGGGTCCTCACCCAAATCACGATACTTTCATAAACTTTCTCGCAGGGTTAGGGCTTTCACGCCGCCAGATAATTCGCAGTTTTCATTTGGAACCATTGGCCCAGTCAATTTTTGGTAACATTGAGCACTGTACCTACACTGGAAATATCGACAGGGCAAATGGCTCCGGTCTGGAGTCCCAGATCAGCCTTGAGATATCCAGACCTTCACGTTCTGGATTTCTCTTCATGTGTTTGGTAAGAGCCCCCAGTATTTTAGGACTATCTTCGGCAGTTCGAAAAATGCGGGAGATAACCCTCCATGTTGCCGCAATCTTTCCAAGATAAGAGCAAATCTTTCTTACCTTTCTTTACACGGTAATCCAAATTCACCCATTTTGGGAAACCTAAAAAGGCACGAAATTTCGATCGTACGAGCTATAGGTGCAAGATTGCACTTTGAGAATGTTTGCAATGGGCAAAAGAATTGTGGCGAAGTAGCTGGTGAAAGCTAGACATGACACGTACAGAAATATTGAACTCGCTAAGAACTGCGAAAAGCGCATTGAGTTCGATTAGATGTGCACTCCCGTCTAGATTGACCTCATTAAGTACAAGGGCCAGTATGGGAACTCACTTGACAGATGGACATGAACGGAAACTATCTTCGACGTGCTTCTTCCCACCTACGTCAGAGAAAGAATATCTGTAGTGAATGCCATGTGTAAAGACTCGCAACTTGCAGAATCAAATCAAATCTAGTGGAGGAAACTGTTTTTCCTATGCAGATCCGAGCCATAGCTGGTTTGTAGAGTGGGGGACGGTAAAGCGAGTTCAGCTCGAAAAGAAGACACATCTCCCTAAGTAACTCACGTTGAATTTCACATCGACTTGTCTTTTCAGGCGTCTGTATGCCGATCTTGGGCTCGAAGCCTCAGCGATTCTGCTGCGCCATCCGACCTCGAGCACCCTGTTATAATATTGCTGCTAACATGTACGGGTCAGAGATGGGAATAAACAAAGGAAGAGATAAACCGGACGCAGGGCCACCACCATCGATGTTATTATCCTGGAAGCCTGAAATCAGTTGACTAAACATTCTGGTCGTATGTTGTGGGCGAGTGAGTCATCTCCGTGCCGGAGAACGCAGCGCACAATAAACAATGCCTAAAGAAGAATAAATCCACCTGCTGGTCTTTCGTCGCAGCGAGCATCTTCTGGCCTGGGGCCGCGAGCTTCGACCTTTGGAATACATTTGTATTATATGTAGCCCTATCCACATTCATCGAGTTGACTCGAAAGTAAAGCAGAACAAATAAAATTTTGTTTCAAGCAGTGCGAGAACATGCCGCTAACTTTTAGCGAGCACTGTATGTTGCATGCCGGCCCATTCATTCGCGCGCCCTGCGGCCAGTCAGAGCGCAGATGCCCTTATGGATCTGGTGACTTTTTTCACGCCCTTGGATCGCCCCAACGAACGACGCTGCCAAGCTTCCATCGTCGTCTTTGACGAAGATTCTGCCGTCGCCTGAACTCTTCTGCCAACCCTTCTGCCACTTCGTTTGAATATTTCAACGCTCTCTCTTCCTTTCTTCGTATATTATGGCCCCTCGGAATCTTCCATTACCGTTTCGCCTTCATTCTTTCTTCACAGGAATTTCCGAGTCCCTATTTGGGCTCGACTCTTTTTCGACGTACCTTATGAACCAAAGCCTTATTCGGAGAATCTTTTCCTTGCCTTCTGATTCCTTTATCGGAAGACGAAAATTACTGAGTACCATCTTCACGAGGGTTGACATCTGACAGATTTGGGATTTGCACTCTATTTTGTGATGAACTCTGTCGACCCGGCGTAGGTTAAAGGCCCAATCACAGTAAAATACGAATAATGTGGTAAAGACCCTCTTTAACTTTGCAACTCGTATGAAGATTTCAATGCACAAGGTTTTGTTATTCAATTTTTTATCATTAATTTGTTTGAAGTAAATTTTTTGACTACTAGGATAATACAAGTTGTGTATATCATTTCTGACATAATATATGTATATTTATGCAGATGAGTTTATTCCTATCATGATGTTATGATTCAAAATTAGAAAGAGAATTTGAGTATAAGTACGATTTTTGATATAACCATGAGTGCGTGATATCTAGCCAAAAGAGAGTTTATAACAACATATTGTGTATAGTTTTTTAACACAATCGAATGGAATTTTAGTCCATAATAATTTAATTTTTATTTGCACAATCATGGTTGTCAAATTACATTGATTATCATGAATGTAATAAAATGATCAAAATTGACCTTATCTTATTTTATACTATACATTACAATTTCTAGAGTTGAATTTGGATGATAAAAAACCAAGTTTCATAACTTGGTAAAAAACAATGATGATTTGAATACAAATCAAATTGCCATGTCGTATCATGTAGCATTATCTTAATGTTTTTCAAGTCGACATTTTATGTAACCTTGTGAAATAATCAAATATGATATAAAAAAATGACTCATTTTCTACAATTAAAAAAATTCCAACAAAATCCACAACAATATTTTGTATAATATGAAAAAGATGTTAGGATTCAACCTTATGAGGAGACTATAGATTGTTGATGAAGGTGGATCGATTATCATACTTCATTTGTAACTTTTAGTTTTGAGACATATTGATGAGTATGATGAATGTATTATTTTGTTTGAGGCTTTTTAGCAACATTTTCATCTCAAAAAGCTATCAAACATGTTGTATGTACTCTTTAAGCAGATGAGCTTCAAGATGAAAGATTATGACACAAAGATCATAGATCACATCAATGCATTCAGTTATTATGTGATTGATCTTCAGATTCTTGTAGAGTATATCAATGATGATATAAAAGTTTTTCATCTTTTGAATTCTTCGTCTTCAACTTATCAATCACTATCAACTGTCTTTGTTTCATTATCATAGACAACCAATCACTTACAACGAAGTTGTAAGTGCTATGTTGACTCATGACTTACTCTATAAGATGAGGATGGCATCTTCTCTGTAGTCTTATCTGTTACGGTACCAAATGTGATTCAAGTATTATATTTACAATGTGACAAAGATTATGAAATGGTTTTCGGAATAAATTACTAGAGAACTACTATGTGTTGGAAATGTGGCCAGAGAGATCACGTCAAGAAGAACTCACGTGTCAAGACCAAAAGTGTTGATCCTCGGTTAGCCAATGTGGTTCAAGATTTTTACCGTAAGTAGTATGACTTGCTAGAAGGTGTACTAACAATTAGAGGATATACTTAAGGCGGCAAAATCTAGCTTGCAAACTCAAATATTATGAAAACAATATTCTCATCAAATAACTACGCATCGTGTGAACTTTCTTGTACTTTTTTATGCGAGAAAAGAGACAATTGATTATATTTAGAATTTAAAATTTGCTATTTTGAAACTTGATGAGTTGCAATACAAGCAAATGTAGGTATATCAAAAAAACTATTTGTACGATGTTACCAAAACAATATTTGAAACAAGAAGGATTTTTCTAGTCCAAAAATTTATAACTTGTTAAAGTTCAAAAAATCCATGCAAACCGATATATCTACAAAAAAAATATTCAATCGAGTAACTAATCTTGTTTATCTTTTCCAATCATGATGTCTGCTTAATATTTGATCAAACTTAACATAAGTTTTGTTTATTTTAGTTAGTTTGATTATGATAATAAAGACTTTGGCATCAACAAGCACTTTGTAGATTTAATATTGCTTACATGAATGATTTATTTCTTCTTTCAGTTTTTTGTTGAATATTTTTTGCTATGTATCTTGATTTGGACAATAATACAATGACGTAAATTAAGCATAAAGAGGTATTAGCCATAATTTAACAGTTATTATATTATTATTTAACACTCACATCAAATCCAGTTATATTATTGCATTGGTTTTGATTTTAAGAATACTCCTCATAAAGCAAAGAATATGTGAATTTAAGACTTTTTAATAATAAATAGTATGTGTGTTTATACATTTCATTCATATTCTTTGTGAATAGAAAAACCATACACGAAATATAATAAATCAATAACACTATGAGATCTCTTGAGCAATGGAGCTATAACCAGCATAAAAAGAATGAGATTTACATAATCTATTTTGTACTGTATTCATTTTTATTCGCAAAAACCTCAATAGTTTCATAATCCATAAAAAAAATGGATTATGAAAAAATTGTAATAAGTAAACTAATATAAATTTCTAGTTCTCTATCCATAATCTTCTTAGTACATACTGATAACACTAACTCTTGGGAAAGAGAACATTGAAACAAAAAATACTCCACCCAAGTAATTTATTAAGAATAATTAATTTTAAGGCCTGAAAATTTAAATTGTAAACCTCTACATGGAACTGAAATAAATAGCATAAGAAATTCTGTATTTATTATCTATGTTTGAAAATATATAGGCCCTACAGTTTGTTTTGGGTCTAGAGTATAAATACTAATCTCGCCGACTACCCTACTTATTCTCGCTCACGCCAAAATCAACACCCAAATCCAAATAAGATTTCAAACCATAAGAGACCAGAGAGATGAAGTGTGCAATTATCGTTATTTTGTATAGCCTAAACCCGCTTGTCGTAGGGACAAAGAATGAAAGGAAGAGACGACCGAGCCAAATGTAGATCTGAGTTATCAGGTCAAGAGTTCAAGTTTTCTACTTCTCACCGCTTGCGTGCAGATATGGATGAACTGGGGGGACCAGAGGCTGACCACCCATTGGATGGCGCCAGCTTCCTGGAGGTGAGGCTTCTTAGGGTACAGCGAGATTTATGAGACTACTAAGATTATTATTATTGAGATTTATAAGATTTCGAGTTATCCTAAAACGTTCCAGTCACAGTCTGTGGGCGTTTCTGCCTTCAACGAAGTGCATATGAAGCCATTCTGTGTGTCTCTAGAATGACTCGAGACACACTTCTGAGACGCTTTTTCTCTGGAGGGAAAAAACATTGATACTCTTAAAACTGGCTTCATGGTAAACAGGTGTGTCTCAAGAGCATGGCACTAAGCTCCTTTACACCTACGCGGAGGCAGTCCGTCCACTAATTGGCAGTTATCAGTCGCAAGGCTTATGCTAGTGCCTATAACGATGCAGTCTGTGATCAGATCCAGTCATGTTGACAGTGCTTGTGCTTCAGTCAGTCGACTGAAGCTTAAAACTGAACGATGTACAATTGTTGTTGCTTTTAGAACTTTTGTGGACTTAACCGGAGCAAATGTTTCACTATGCTCACCAAAGTTGGACCAACAAATGTACAGCAGATCGAGAAAATCCTAGGTCGAATTTCACCATGCCAAAGATCATGTCCTTTTGCAGTCATGTGCTCAAGAATTATTTTAAAGGTGACAGACATCCTACATGGCCAGGTTCTGATTTCGTTGTAATGGAAGCCCAACCTCGGCTCAAATCACAGAAAAATTGCAAAAAAAATCTGGTCGAAACGAAATGAGGGTCCTTACACTAGGATAAACTTATTGCAATATGCTCACAGCTTTACTCGTAAGTACTCTCAAGAGATACAAATAAAAAGAAATGGATATGTTCTTATGCTGCAGTTGTGCAGCATAAGAACAGACGCGTTGATCCAGACGCGTTGATCCAGATATATGATGTCCAGCCAAAATACTGTAAAAGCAACGTATATGCTGCGTGAAGACTTTGGGATAAAATAGAGGAGGTCAGTTCCATCAACAACCTGTAGGAAGAGAGCACAGTTAAGGTCTTGTTCAAGTTGTGACTACGGATTCACGTTCAGGATCTCACAGAATAAGCCAGAGTTTCCCTCATAAAAGTAGATAAGAGTTTCCCTCATAAAAGTAGATAAGAGTTTCCATACAAGTTACTTGTGTTCCTACATAGAATATGAGATAAGACAGGACGACTGACACCTGCGTTTCTCTGGTGCATTAAAAGCTGCCCGGGCAAACTTGGATCAAGCTTGGTGCTCTATGATACTGGAGTCCTACCTTCACTTCATTCCTCTCGCTGTAGGGTACCCCACAAACTCTGTATGAAAATTGTCATCGAGTAGGCAAATGCACCCGTAGACCGTGTACACTATTTATTTTTATGTATTGTAGTTGAATGGCCTGCATACAAAAACTCTGCTACAGCAGGAAGTTCTACCACTAAAGCCTTCCGAAGAAAGGTTTGAGTAACTAGATAAAAGAGTACAAAAATACTGAACACTTTAACAGCATTTACCTTAAGCCTTCACCGTCTACGTGATTTAAACATTGAACACTCGTGGCCTTACGTTCAGTATGGAACTCTGACATGCGAGCACAGGGTAAATGCAGCCGAGGCGTACTTTCACTGGTAAACAACAGCAAGGAAAGGTAGTGAACAAGCATATCAAGATAAGCTAATGTCATCTTTCTGCACCATTAACTCAAAATCAGGAAACTCGGCATCATATGTAATAGTGAATCTACGACTGATGTCGCAGGTGCTACACTCGCTACTTCCACTGACCTCGCTATCTGTGTTATCCATAATTTCTCCGGTTTGTTCGTCTGTAGCCCCTCGTTCCTCTTTCTGCTTATTGCAATAAGTAAACGTCTAGCCTCTTGATGTCCTACTGTTTCTATCCCTAAGACATATCTCGCTTATTGTTTCTGCTCTGATTTACATCCTTAAAGCTGATTTCCAAGTTGGGTCTGTGTCTAGCCTTATCAGTTCATATCTCACTACCTTGAGTTTGGTTCACCAACTGAAAGCCAGCCAGACAGGTCACTCGCTACTTCCATTCTTTAAATTCATGTCTTATTCTCGCAGACACTGCATACGGTCTAAAACCTCAAAAAGTAAGACGCATCAGTAGACTTCACTGTCTGCTCTATTGCTACCTCTGGCTGTAAGACCATAAGACGAATCTTGGGTCGAACATTTCAATACGCTCTAGACATAGTATAAACAATGTAAACAAGACCAAACATACACGTCAATTTCTAGTTTGTTTAAAATTGCGAATGGCCCCAGCGTTGGCAAGCATTAACAATTTTAGAACACACACTAGCCATAATTTACGAACGCACAACAACTTATGACCGTATAAGCAACCATTCTGCTGTTGAAGTAGCTCGGTAATATTAGTCAAAAGCAGTATCTCAGTTACATCTATATATGCATACATACACGAGGGCTCTAACATTCTTCCCAAGCATCTGCACCTGCAACCTGCTTTCATGATGCTATGTGTTTGTTTTACGATGTCTGTTGTTAATACAAACGCCAAACAGGTGCAAATAACAATCCAGCAAAGACCAGAAACAGAATTAAAAGAATCTAAGGAAGTGGAAGAGAAGTGATACCAAGGACCAAGAAGGTACTCACGGGTGTGCAAGCTTAGATGATATGGTTACAGAACAGACATCCAGAGTCTTTGGTTAACGTGGAAAGTTAGCGTGTATCAGATTTATATATGTTGCAAGACTGAATACTGATTACAACTAATCCGTACAGGACTCGGGAGTTGTAACCGAAATTGAGAGATATAGAAGTACACTGGAGTACTAATTTGATCTGCACATCCCCGCGTCAATTTGTACAGTGACATATAATAGCTAGTGTAGACCAGATCGATTCCGGATATGAATCCAGAGACTAATCAACGGAGAGAAAAACATCTGTTTTGGAATACAAATATACCTGATAGCATTAGTTTTCTACACATCAGTGTTCCTCAAGACCATGTAACAAAGAAGCAAGCATCACAAATAACGTGGATGGTTCCATTTCCAGCTATCACTCCTAAATGAGCCGATATAATGCACTTCATACACTTTTAAGAAATACGGCGCCTCATACGGAGAAGACTTGAAAAGAAAGTCGGATTCATCGCTTGATGATACAAACTTTGTAGTCATGGGCACCAACCGACATCCCAGGACTGGCAAACGTAGACTATAAGTGATACGGAGGAATAGGAAGCATTGTAATTCGAGCGCATTCCACACACCAGTACTACAAAACGAGGCCCAATTTGTAACGGCCACTACCATATATATGTATTTATACACGCTTCCTATCCATATTTAAGTCGCTGAAGCGATTTTGGCCAAACAACTCTGCCTAAATACATCATCAAATTTCACTAGCTCACGTAGTTACATGATGTGCAGGTTCTTATTAGAGCTTCCAAGTCGGCAGTATCACATACTATGGTACAAGGGTGAGTGGTTCGATAAGTTATGGCGAGGACATCTGCGGCAATTTCTGTGAATAAGTATATGCGTCACATTGATCACTTTCTATCACAAATGAAATGGCAATTACTATCTGGCCTATTAAGAAAACCGTCTCGTGGTCTGCAAAGAACGTGTATAGTGGTGTACTAGTCTTGGTATTACACAGCTTATTGAATTTACAGCTCGGCAGCTGAATGAAAAGCCTCCGGGTTCACTCTTCAAGATTTCAATCTGAATTTAAAGACAGCAGTCAGTGTATCAAAGCTGAATTTCGCAAAAACTGCAGGAAAAGTTTCATATCTTCGGTCAGATCGCAGACTCACTTCCCACGTTAATCTTCTGACGCACCGGGGAGATTTTCCTCGGCATACAGCCGCCACCTCAAAAGGTAAACAAGACAACAACAGAGAAGACCACATGGAATATAAAACCAAAACAAAATGCTTTTCGAACAAGGGAAGATTCTACGATTCAGTTTTGATAACCACTTATCTTTGAAACCTAAAAAGCGTTAGTGAAAGTGCTTGCGTTGGACATTGAAGCGATGAAGTCGACACAGAAGAATGTCCTCTCAACGGATTTCGTCAACACGGGCTCATGAAGGCACCAGCAATCTGACAAAACTTCATTGCTACTTCAGAACAAATCAATCAAAATTTGCAAATCAGTACAGCTCCTTGATTAATTGGATGATGATCCTCCTCGCAAGTACTCCTACATAGAGAGTAACTTACCCTTGTCAAACCCACTCATCTCTCAAAAACCTTCTCTTGGTCGAGCCCAACCCACAGCTAGTAGACATCCAGCCCAACCCACAGCTAGTAGACATCCTTCCCAGCCAAACCTCAAACTCCACGGAGAGGACAGAAAACCATATAACAAGGCAATTCTGAAATCCCTGGCGCAAATCTGTCTGGTCCTGCCTGTTCGGTAGAATTTGACATAGCACCATAGATTGGCAGTTTGCTTCAAACTTTGTCCACGAGTTCTTTATTGCGTTTGTTATTCCAATTGTCTGGATTTTTCGTTGATACCTTAATACTCTTCTCCATAGCCTCATCGGCGTGTGATCAAATTATTACCATCTACGGTCACACTCGTGCCCATTTCTATACTGGGGTCTAAAGCTCACTGGTAAATAAATCACAGCGTGCTCACTTATTTGCTTTGGAGTAAAAGCACAGAAAAAACTGAGATCTTCTTTGAAAAGTCGTAAGTTAGCCGATACTTATATATATGGTATCATGTGTAGTGTATTGTATATCATATGTACATAAGACCGTATAATACGGAGATCGCCCTTCTCAACCATTCCAGTACTCTGTAGTGTATAAAAGACCCAAGTCCTACGGTAGGAGGGGAGATCCACCTAATTACTTGTCGACTCTCTAATCAGATCTTCCTCGTCTGATGTGCGCCAATTCTGCAGAATAAGGGACACGTGCCTGAAGAGCAGACTTCACGTCGCTCGTGTCACTGACAAAATCATGACAAGGCCATCGTCCTCCCTCCCTCGGCGCTTTTTGGGCTTTATGCGCTTTATGCTTTCTTAAGTTCCTCTCTTCCGGCCGCTTGATGATTTGCACTTTTGCATAATGTTACTGTTCTATCGACCATTTGATTCAAACAAGTGCGAAATCTTTCCACCGATCGGACGATTATTTTTTGTTTCTGTATCGTACGATGTACGTCACTACTGTGGATTTACTCCGGCCGTAAGAGTTAATGAAATTGTAAGCTCCTTTCTTCCTTTGTTTCGTCTGAAGAATTTGCAACCTCTGTTGTTTCTCGCATGAGCTTTGCGGTGCGGTAGTGGTTCTGGAAGGGAGAGTTCTAGGTACTGAATCACAGGGATTTACCAAAATTCCTCAATTTCAATATCTGAGGAAACGAAGAGACAAAGATGTATCAAGGAAGTTCCGGGAATTTTCGAATTTTGAGACCGGTAGAGCAGATTATCTGATCATCCTAGACCGTGACCTGCAGCCATGAGGACTATGAAATTTTTCCGGGAGTGGTGAGTTTTCAGCTTTCAAAGTATGATGATTTAAGTCATATGCCTTCACCTTCTGCTGCAGATTGATTGTGGACGATTAGCCGGAGCATGTTGAATTCGCCATCTGTCCATCAACCTCCTCCCTTGTCTGATGGAGTACATTCCACTGAAGTTTTTTGAGGTAGCTTCATGGACCAGGATTGTACAGAGTACAATTTAGACTTGGAGCCTTCAGTCCTTTCGTAGTTCACTCGCTCATCGTGAAGAATCTCTTGACATTGCGGATTGCAGTAACAACATTTTGTACCCTCCTGAGGATCGAGATAAGAAATCCCTCCTCTACGCCAGTCGAAATTGCGATCATCGGTCGCAAGATCGGATCATGCGATCAGGTTCTTCAAGATGTCACATCCGATCCAACCCTTTCCAGAACCAAATCACTTAGATGCGCGAATTGTAAGCATGGAGAGGCAGTCTTTTTCCAGGTAAGTTTGAGCATCAGAGAGCCTCCTTTTTGGCTGTTCTTCAGTTTGCAACCTGAAGTAGCGATTTAGGCAAGTTTTCTGGTTCAGTCTGCGAGATTAGCTTTGTTGGTTTTTACACGCAGGCCACCTCGAGAGGAGAGGAAGGTATGACGTTTTTTTTTCTGTGCTGCAATCCTTATTGCGGACATCGATGGCGAGATTGAGATTCGAAGAAGTTAACAATCTTCTTCGCATCCTCTTTTATGAAAATTTTAGACCAATTTGGTGTGGTGTAGGTCATGTGTTGGGATAGTAGATATCACCACCTAAACTCCTCGCGGAATTCTCATACTTGGAATAGCCTTTTGCAGTTGTATAACAAGTGCCAATCTGGAATAGAGAACCTTGCACAGGAATCATCACTCTTCTTTGTCTTGCCGATGGCTGCTGCGCGTTGAGGGTCTCCTGGGGTTTTAGGGGTTGAAGTGGTAGAACAATTTGAAAGGTGGACGGTTTCGGACGGCGTCCTTGTCAATATCTCAGTTGTCATGAAACCCTTTTCTCAAGAGAAGATGTTCACCAAGATATGCAATGCTGTCTGACGTCCGTATGAAAATCTTTCATTTGGACAATGTTACACGGCACACTACGATTTGTACACTGAAGAAACAGAAATGATTCTTCATGCATCATGAAGAATCTGATAAACTGTAGAACAACACAGGACTCACTGTGTTGGAAGACAGAAAACTTGATAGACGATATGTAACACACTCTGTATATACTCGAAGCAACTAGTCTAAAACCCTAAACCTAGTCTCTAAACCTAATCTACATCTGGTGAGCAGTAGAGTATACGTCCAACAGAATCATTGCCCAAGAATGTTCAGTTCTTCTGAGTTGATCGGTTTTAGAGTCACTGGCCGTCTTCTTTAATCTTTTGCGGTCGAAAGCAGCTCATCTATTCCAGCTGCTGCCTCCTGTTCTGACATAGAACATGACCTCGAGCATTTTCTGTTGAACGATTACGTTTCATATGTTTCATGTCAAATTTATAGCATATATCAATGAAAAGGAAGCTTACGTGCGGTAAGAGCAAATATCAAAGGAAGAGGAAACGAGTCGACCCAGACCTTTCCTACACTCGTCGCCAGATCATCGAAAAGCTTTGGTGTCACCCAGTATGTGATTATCACACGATGATCTCCGGTCAGTGTAAAATCTTGTAGAAAATCTGCTATCCGGAATGCTACATCGTCATGAACGAACTAAAGAAATTTGCTCTTCAACAATCTCTCAGAAGGCAGTGTCAACGCTGAATTATCTAGACCTTCCACCGGATTCCGATCAGTCCATCAAAATTCATGTTTTCATTTCTGAAATTACGCCCAAGACACAGAAAGCTCCTGTACGGTATACAGGATTCATAATGCCTCCTGTATCAACAATCCATTAAGGCATGGGCCGTATTCGATGGTACCCAAGTTTCAAGAGGTGGTAATAACGATTAAAGCTTTCCATGACGAGCAAATCAGGAACAAACAACGCTGATATATCTGAAAGTCAATATACAGTCCCATAACCTGACACGAGTAACCAATAGTTGCCGTCTCAGATTGTCATGTGCTCATTCAAACATAACCAGATGATACTGGAAGACGACAAGCTGGACGTCCTTCAAAAGAAGCTCAACACGTTGAAAGCACCACTTATCATCAGCAAATGCTAATGGAGTACGTCATACGATTCGCAAACAACAGTGACATGTTAAAAAGAGTCGGATCTGGAGATTGAAAGTGTTCGTGGTCTCTGAAGTTGCTGAGATGATCCCCAAGAATAAGATGTCCCATCCCAAATCTTGGTTCGTGTCGAAGGAAGACAATGTGGAGCTCTGAGGATGTAGACAGAGGCACTTAGAAGTATTAGCATCAACACTCTCACCTGTGAATGTCACGATCATTCCCATTAAAGTTTCTTAATCCACTACCCCAGCTTTCCAAGATCGTGGAAGGGAACGATTCCCCATTGGCTTCAGTGAAGCCAATGCGGAGTATCTCGTGCAGATGAGCGACCTTCTTGTCAGCCATCTGATCCAGAGTCTCGGTACACTCCTCTGTCGCCATCTTTCCTGTCCAGCTCAGATGTTCTGCTCAACATTCCAACTGAGTTCTTCCAAGAGCGCGAAAAGCAATCTCGATCGACTATGCGCCAATCCTCACTGAAGATCGTTTCTGACGTTTCGAGATTCGGATGACGAGGAGAAGCAAGTCTCTGCCTGATCTGAGATCCTTACAACTCTGAACATGGCATGTTGTGCACCCAAACGATATCGAGCGTTTCTGCAAAAGTCAGAGGAATTCAGGTCAGCAGAGGTCAGGACGACCACATTCCCATCCCAGATGGTTACTTTCAACCTCCATATACACTCAGTAGTTCAACAGCAAATTTCAGAACATCTCGAGTAGTCATATCTTCATTTATTTGATACCAAGTACCGCAATGAATTAAAAGTTGGTTGATTTGCAGGTGCCAGAAGAATTGGGCTTCGGTATAACCTGCCAAAACAGGCTGATTCTGATTCTGTAGCCGAGACTACCCTGAAAGCAGCATCCTTCGAGTTTGTAGCGGCTTAAAGTTTTTGGAAGTTTTTCTTCGTAAAAGTACTGAATGGTACAATTGTTTGTGTTTTACAAAGGTATGAAATATGTTTATTTGCAAATTATAGTGGAGCATGTATATTTCGACTATCAGGTAGTTTTTTGGTTACTTGATCGAGTGTAGGTTGGGTTAATTATTGCGGAGTTTTTGTAGAATATGTGTATAATTCTAGGCTACTTTGATTGGTAGACTACAATATACAGACTTTAATAAGTGTCGAGGTTGATAGCGTTTAATGTCCTATCAGATCATAGTCAATTTGGACTACTATGTATGTACAATATTTCTGAAAGTATTTTAACATTAGCATACGTTCAAAAGTGATTGTGGCCATATTACATAGTCGTGACATGGAACAATTGTTTTACAAGAGAATAAGTGTATGCATTTTAATTTGAATAAGCTATTACAATTATTCTTATTATTTTTTTATTTTTATTTTAGATTTCAAATATAAACTATAAATGTATGTTATAATAATGAACCGATAGCTACATTATCGCATAAACAAACCAGAACCAAATGAACTAATTTGGAATGTGTTTGCAAAAAATATAAACAAATTTCCTAACTTACCAAAATTTTAATACTTAATTCAATCCTCGAAATGTTTACTTAGGTCAGGCCTCATAAAATTAGGCAAACGTTTAATTTAGACAAAATAAGCTAAATTAGGCGTTTTCTATGCGGGCAAATTAGGCGTTTACTAAAAAATACCCTTTTGTGATGATTTTGTCGAATTACATGACCGGATTGAGTAAGCCAAGCATTTCGCCTAAGGTATCCATCTGTTTCTTCTGGAACACGCCCTCCAGCGAACAGTGTTGCAGTTCAGATTTGGAATTTTAGATTTAAAGATAACAACAGGGAAAAATGATAAGATCTACTCTCATGTCGCCGAGTTGAAATGTAATTGCTTCAGCTTGATAGTAACTAGCTAGCTACACTGAGTAACGTATCGATAGTTTTAGCACTGTGTGGTTGGGTAGTAAACTTTACTTTGGAGAGAGATTATAGTTAATGCCACTTTGGAATAGAAAGAGAAATTTAGATCATTTCAAATTGTTTATACACGATTTGGGCAAGAAAACATGTATAGTTGAGAGTTGTAGCCGTGTGTTGTAAAGTTCACCCTTCTATGAGCGCACTTGGTTCTTTTTTTTTTCCATTTGCTAATACAGATTACACCACTTCACTTCGACATACAGAAAGGTTTGTTTCCATTTGCTTATTAGTTCATTTAAAATTAGACTAATTAGGCGTCAATTTTGTAGAACGCCTAATTTTATGAGGTCTGACTTACGTTCTAGAAGAATCCAAATTGTAACCAATTTGTTATTCTGCAGTTTCGAAAAGCATCATATATTGAAGATACTCAACAATTCACGTGTTTGTATACAGCTTCTCCACGTACAAGTTTATTCAAAATGTACAGCATTAGTACAACGTGGTGTAAAATTACAAGATCTAAAATCGTCTACGTACGTATCGTACGTCTACTATACAGAAGGCCAGATGCAATCTAAGAGGCATCTGTGCCGTACACGTTCTGGGTGGCCGGCTTCCGACCGTCCCGGTTGCCGGCGGACTCACGCAGCGTGCTGAATAGGCCGTCGAACACTCCCGGCGACGAGTCGCCGGACGTCCCTTGGCCGGGAATGTCGGTCTTGTTCTTCTCGTCCCTGTTCGAGAGCTGGGCGACATTCTCGCCAAGCTTGTCGCCGATGCCCCGCGTGGGAGTGGCGAAAGCCTTCTCGATCGGGTTCAGAGCTTTGCCCTCCTGCTGGCTCGTCCCCGGTGCATTCTCGGCGGCGAACTGAAACATGTCCACCACAAATTAGAGTCAGATGAGGTATGTCCACCAAAAATATGATTCTGAGATGAATTCTATGGTTTCTATGAAAATTATGATTATGATTCTCAGATAAATTCTCGATCACTTACATCGGCACGAGCTTCAATTGCGTCGGAATTGGGAGTACTCGTTCCTTCGTCCTTCAAGTTCAGCTGACTGATGGCAGGTGGAGCTGTTCCGGGTGGAGCGCTGGCTGTCTCGCCTACGGTCTCCGCCCCAGTCCTCTGAGCTTGGGCGAAATTCTCATTCCCGACCTGCTTCGCCTTGTTCAAAATGTCCTCGGCCTGAGATCAATGCGCCGCCAGCATCGGCTGTTAAAAACTTGGTACAGACACAGAGAGAGAGAGAGAGAAAAGATAGGGATCCAAAGTGCAGATAATTGTGCGTTTGAGGGGTGGGGAGGAAATTTGGAAGCAACTTTGATTTTGGCTTGGGACGAGTGCCTTACGGCTCCGAGAGGGTTGTCGGCAGATAACTCGGTGATGGACCCGAGAGATGCGTTTCCAGTAAAGGCGAAGGTCGGGTCCGCT
Source organism: Marchantia polymorpha subsp. ruderalis (assembly GCA_037833965.1). Classification (NCBI taxonomy): domain Eukaryota; kingdom Viridiplantae; phylum Streptophyta; class Marchantiopsida; order Marchantiales; family Marchantiaceae; genus Marchantia; species Marchantia polymorpha. The sequence continues at coordinate 2,510,363 of AP031351.1, forward strand.
ACGGACCCAGAGAGAAGCAATGCTGCGGCGGTGGCAGCCGCCACCTTCTTGACCTCCTTGGCGATGCTCTCAGCGCTGAAACCATCCTGTCAAGTAGAGTATAGTCGAGCATGCAATGAAGTCAGTGCATGCTTGGACTGATAACATTCACTCATCATCTCCTGCACTCACCCTTCGATTCACATCTGAAGTGCAGAAGCAGAGCTTGCGCTCGAAACATTTTCCTGCCTGATTGCAGCTTTACTCTACCTGGCTTTTGCAGACGGGTTGTGCGCGGAGAGCCAGCATTCGGGTGCTGGCGGCTGCAGGCGCGCTGAGTAGCTGCTTGCTGCCACTCACGAAGCTTGAGCTGCTGCATCGCAAGCAGGTAAGTGTCGTCGAGGCGTTGATCAAACTGACAGATGCCATTTCTCGAAGATCTCTGATTCTCTCAGCAATCAAGACTTACTGCCAAATAAGAAAGAGGAGAAAGGAAATTTTCTTCGTTCTTCGTGATACTCGGATCGTCACTTTTGTTGAGATGGATGGGAGGGAGATCGGTCTTATAAGCTAGCAGATCTGAATGCTGGGGACGTACACTTGTTCACCGAGGTTTGGGGGCACCCAGCAAGTGGTGCAGAAATCAGCCAACTGTCCGTGGAATGTTTTGGCACGTGGTGGACATGAGACTGAACATCGCAGGATCGCGTTATCAGTTGCGCGAAAGTCCCTCGTTCCAATCTCGGCGCACGGACTCGAAGCTCTCGAACTGCTGGCGAACACTCGATCAGTCATGAGCCATAGCCGATTGCTGATCGTCAGCGCGAGCACCGCCATCGACGGCGCTGAGGTGACGGCCGAGCTCGTGAGCGTCGACAGAGAGCGACGGCCCATCGAGGGCCATGGCGCTGACGCTCTTCGCTTCTCTTCTCGCCTCATGCCATCGGAGCTGAACCATGCCATGCACGCATGCATGGAACGTCCGGTCTGTGATCCATGCATGCCGAGACCCGGCACGTGGGTGTTCCGTTATGGAATGCCTCCAGCGGGAGAGAAGACCCCTCCAGTCATTTCTGCTTGTTCAAGTGTGGCGACGCTAACGTTCTCAACAACCTCCATTTACAAATGGTAGCATACCCAGATTTTCAGGCTCCCATCCTTGGTAATATTATACAGAGAGACTTCTAGAACTCGATATCCCCTAGTGTGATAACTCCTCAAGATTGATTTTTTTTTCTAAATTTCACATCCGGCACATCGGCTTAAGGACGTTTTTGGAGAGAATTAGTTGATGGTATTCATTGTAACACAAATAGCTTGATGGTACTATAATGTATCGTTTTACCCATTAGAATGACACCGACGAATATGAAGGGATACCGCGCATCGAAGAAACATTTTGAATTCTAAGACGTCATGTTCACAGTTGAGTGTCATTGCATTTCTCCTGGTGGCAGGCGAGCTCCACCCCGTTTCTCTATTCCCAAGCCTTCAAGGCCCTGCATTACTCTTGTATGTACGGTTAGAATAAGTTAGATACTCTCATTGCTAAATACAGTGTCCAAAAGCAGTGGACACACCTTATTTGTTATCCATAACATTGCCCGTTATAGATTACCGTTGTAGACTACACTACACTATATGTACAAGCGCTACTAGTGAGTAAAACAGTCTTCTTGATAACAAATCAAAAATTCCAACATGGTATCAGAGCCAAGTTCTCTTTGATACTCTAGTTAAGATTGCGAATGCCTTAACTTGGTGACCTCAGTATTTGAAGTTTTTTTTTCTCTTTCTCTTCTGTTCGGTATCATGGATTTCTCGAGGGAAGCGAAGGACATCAACCAAAACACAAAAGTTGAACGGCATCGACAACTACACTGCTTGGGTTGCGCGAATGCGAGCCATCTTACACAAGAAGAAATGTTATGCAGCAATCAAACGTAGCAATGCTTTATCGACGTTACTACCTGCACTTGAAGTTCTCGAAGTACTGTTCGACCACGCACGTAAAAATGCAATCACGGCCAAGCAAGAACGAGAGGGTGCCAATGAAGAAATTCAAGAGAAAATCGACATCATTCTCGAACAGCGTGATGACACTGTGTACTACATTATGATGAATGTGCGCGAGCACATTGTTCATCATATCTCTGCAATGTTTGATCCTCATCTTATGTGGAAAGAGTCAGAGACACTATTTGCGTTCGCTAGTGAGGATCGACACCAGCTCTTGCGACAAAAACTGTCCAATCTGTCAACAAGGGAGGGTCAGTTCATCAAAACTCACATGCGTGTTGTGAGAAACCTCACTAACCAATTGTCAAATTGCTTTGAAACGGTCAAAGACTCAGAACTTATATCTCTCATTCTGATGAGTTTGCTAACCAGTTGGTCAGGATTTCCTTCTTTCATTAAAGCTAGCATTGTTCATAATCCTTATACGCTTTCACAATTTTTTACTGATGAAGAAATGAGCCGAGAGGCCAGATCTAGCCGAACCGGCGTATCAGCCGAGTCTCTTATTGCCATCACTCAGCGCAGCAGGCAAGACAAGCAACAATATCATACTGATAAAAGGAGATCTGTTTCATTCCAGCGATCCAACAATGATCTTGACTACAACGGATGTGACCGAAGAAGCTCGAGCATCCGATATCACATTGAGTTTCACAACCGCCATGCATCTTGTGGTTATTCTCAGAATTATTCTCCTCAAAGATACACTAACAATCGTAATCCCCCTTGGCGTTCTCAGGATAGATCTTATAACAGAAATAGCTCTTCACAGGCTGCTTCTCCGAGCATAAAACCCTACAATTGCAATGAATGCGGAGAATTGGTCATACGAATGCCGTCAGCACCAACTTCAGAAAGAGCTCGAAGCGCTTCAGATTTCCTCCAACACTCTGAAGAACTCTAGGCAATTAGAGACAAACAACATGGAATGTTATCTTGACGCCCATGATGACCATCGCAAGGTTACTTTTGAGAAAGCTGATGTCGTGTTCCTTGATAATGATGATGCTCCTATCATAGAAAGTACAGCAATCAACGATGCAAAAAATGTACTTTTTGCATTTCTGAAACAAGTAGAAGAAAAATAGTCATGGTTTTTTGATAGTGAAGCCTCCTCACACTTAACTGGAGATAGTTCACTTCTTACTAATATCAAAAATCAGACTGATATATCTCAGTTAGAATTGCAGGCAATCAAGTTCTTCCAGTTTGTGGAAAGAGCTCACTTACATTAAATCAAAAGAAGGTGTCTGATGTATTCTACGTGCCTGGTGTGAAGAAAAATTTGTTGTCTGTTGGACGTTTGACTGATTTAGACCACATAGCACTCTTTAACTCCAAGAACTGTTATGTATTTGATAGAAGAAATCCATGTAGCATACTATTGCAGGGAGAGCGGGATCACACAATAACAAGCTAACTAAGCCTGGAGGTCTCTCACCGGCCATCACAACGCCATCCTCTTCAACACAACTTCTTCGTTCCACTGAAGTTTGGAATATAGAAGAACATAAACTCAATCTTCAAACATGTTCAGTCTCTCAAGCAGAACTTGGGCATCGTAGGATGGATCATGCAAACTATCAAAAACTTCATTTGATGGCCTCTAAGAAGCTGGTTGTTGGAATTCTTCAGATACGTCACATTAGGTCTTTGTGTGCTACTTGTTTAAAAGCAAAGCAAAGTCGAGATCGTGTTCCCAAACACCTTCAGACTCAAACAGCACGTCCATTACAATTGTTGCACTCTGATTTATGCGGGCCTCTTCCTTCTTAATCCTTAACAAAGAAACAATATATACTGATGTTTACTGACAATTTTACGAGGTATACTTAGATTTATTTTCTGAGGATTAAAGATGAGGCACTACAGCAATTTCAGGAATTCAAAGTTATGGTGAAAAATGGTTTCACTCACAAGTTGATGGCACTACAAACGGACAGAGGGGGAGAATATCCAAGGCATATCATGCATTCTGCGTAAAATCAAGTATTCATCATGCCTTAACTTGTGCTTACACTCCACATCAAAATGGTGTATCTAAATGAAAGAATAGGACTGTACTTGAGATGGCTCAAAGTTTACTACTTTATGCTCAATTACCTAAGGCTCTCTGGGAGGAGGCAGCAAGTACAGCTGTTTGTATCTTAAATTGGTTGTCAACAAAGGCAGTACAGATGGCAACCTCCTTTCAACGGTTGACAGGTCTCATTCCGAATGTTAAGCACTTTAAAGTCTTTGAATGTGCAGCTTCTATACTCCTTACAACCAGGTTCGACAAACTTTCTGCTAGATCCATACCAATTACTTTTATAGGTTATGATACTCAGTCAAAAGCCTACCGTGTGTATGATGCTGTTAATGAAAAAGTGTATATCAGTAGAAACGTAAGATTTAACGAGTCTAATTTTGGACTCGCAGCTCGACATGATCCTGAACTTGTTGATGATTTGGATATATCACTTCCCCAGAAAGTAAAACCTCAATCAAGGACTTCCATTGTCAATTTTACCTTTGAGAATGCTCTACCTAGTGATGCTATATCTCACTCATTTCTTGAAACCACACCTTCTAAGAAGATAGCTCCGAACATTCAGGAATCCACCATATCAGATGTAGACACGACATCAACATCTCCTTTTACTTCTTCAGTTTTACCTCTCCCACCTCCACCAAATGAATCCACCGTTGAAAGTGAATGGTTTGAAACTCCTACTGTTGATAGACTGACATAAACACACCAACTAGTTCAGATCCTACTGTAGAAAAATGTCGAACAGTCGGCCCATCACACCTCGCTCCAGACGTACTGCTGCTTACTAGAAAGACTATGTAAGTTATAGTGCCAAGATTCCTGGAAATGCATTTGACTGCAATGAAGTCGAGCTTAACGACTATATGGGAGAGCAATTCATCCTCGACAAAGCTTTTAATACACCTGAATGGCACGTGTTGACGGTTGATGAGTTGAACTTAATCCATAAAAACCATACCTGGACCCTGGTTAGATTACCATGTGGAGCAAATGCAATTACATGCAAGTGGGTATTTCGGGTCAAAGAAGCCCTGAACGGTTCTACACCTCGTCTTAAATCTTGTCTTGTAGCAAGAGGCTTCCAACAAAAAATCCTAAGGACTACACCAACATCTTTGCTCCCGTCGTGAAGTGATCGAGGATTAGATCCGTATCCGCCATTGCCGGTGCATGCAAATGGCTAATTTATTATCTAGATGTCAAAACCGCCTTTTTAAACGGTGTTATCTCAGAAAACGTTTATGTACATCAACCACCTAGTTTTATTAGAAAAGGTTTTGAGGATTTTATGTGTAAACTAAACAAAGCACTTTACGGTTTGAGACAAGATTCAAGGGCTTGGTACGTATGTATTGATTTATACCTAAGAGTAGCAGGCTAGACACGTTGTCACTCAGATACTAACCTTTATGTTTTAAGGGAGAATTGTCTCATTGTTATTTTGATGCTTTATGTAGACGACATGTACGTAATAGGAAACAATTAATTAAAAATCTCTAAGATTAAGTCGGATCTAATGCGTAAGTATGAAATGAGTGATTTAGGTGAAATTCAAAAGTATTTAGGAGTTGAGTTTTCTCGATCATCACAAGGTTATTACTTCATCAAAAATCATATATCACAAACGTTTTGAAGGAGTTTAATATGCTTAATTGTAGACCATCTACTTTACCAATCCATGTTGTACATTACTTGAAAGAAGATACTAACACTCCCTTTGTAGATCCTACATTTTACAGAAAACTAGTTGACCAATTCATGTTTGCTACTAACTCCAGATTCGATATTTGTTTTGTTGTGGTACAACTCTCACGATTTATGACAGCACCTAGTAGTCTCATCTAGATATTGGCTTCCAAACCTTGCAGTACCTCAAGGGTACATTAGACCACGGGATATTGTACAAACGAGGAAATACATTACAATTGCAGTAATATATAGATGCCACGTGAGGCTCTTGCCAGGACACATTGAAATCTACTTGTGTTTACGTATTTACACTCGCTGGAGGAGCAGTATCATGATGTTTTAAGAAGCATAATCTTATCTCACTCTCTTCTACAAAGAATGAATATAAAGCCTTGTACTTTGGTGCACATGAAGCTGTTTGGCTACGTCAACTTTTACATGAAATCAACCCAATTACACTTGCAATGACACCAACTCTTCTCTCCTGCAAGGACATCAAGATCACTTTTGCACTTCCCACTTCCAATTCACTGACTGAATGCACAATAGTTCACTGTGACAATGAGAGTGCTATAAAACTTGCCAAAAATCCAGTAGTTCATGCAAGGAGCAAGCACATTGGTATTCAGCATCATTTCGTGAGGGAAAGGATAGCTCTGAAGGAGATTGAAGTTCGATTCCTCTCCACAAAATTACAGCGAGCAGATATGCTGACCAAGGCTCTTCCTAGGTTGAAGTTTAATCAGCACAGGCATTATCTTGGACTAAGAAGTCTCGTAACGCCACCTGAAAAATCTCTTTCATTCGATATATGAAGAAAAATTAGATGTAGAAAAGTAGTTACCTTATGCACTCTAGAGTAAGCAAGAAAATGATTTTAAAAGCATTTTATGATATTAAGTGATTTTATTTTTTTATAATATCACCATTAGCATAAAAATTTTAAAACATCATCACCGTTTGCTCAAAGCAAATTTTGGATAAAATAATTACCATCAATAATGAACAAAGCATAAAACATATAGTTTGTATCGAGAGATGCATGAATCTAAATCTAGAATAATTTTGGCAAAAAAGTTCACTCCGTCTTCATTGTTTACAAACAAGTTCAACTTACGCATCACAAGTTAAGATCATTTTTTTTATGCTTCATCAATTGATGTCGTAAGAAGCTAGAGCTACATTTTTTACTTGCATTGTACAATGCTCCAAATATGGCTTTTTTACATGAAAGTGGTGTGAAAGATTAACAACTATGACATAATTTTTGTTAACGATTTTTTAGTTAGTGACTATGGATTATAAAGAAATTTTATTTTAACAGTTAAAAATAATGAATATCCATTCATAGATATTGATAAGTTATAAATTGATTTATCAAGATCTCATGATTTGAAATTTAAAAACTTTATAAAGGTAAAGTAGAATTTCAAACGTGATGAAATATATGAATATGAATATATATAAATGAATATGAAATATAAATGTTGCAGAGACTAAAGATGAATAAAAAATTAAAAATAAATCAATTATTTATGATAAAATCATTAAATTGGATAATTATATTTTTTTCAATATATGAAATATGAACATCATAGTATAAAATCAACTATGATGATGAAATTTGATTATTTTAAAGATAATAATACAGTATTTTTAATTAAACTTTTCAGACGCTCAATAAATTTAAATGAAAAATTTTTATAAATTAGTGTATATATCATGTAATCAATTGTAAGATTTAACATCCAATTGAAATTTCAAAAAATCAATCAACCATAATATTAATATGCGCGCCGTTCCAACCATAATATTAATATATTATAAATTAATTTTTACAATAAATAATTGAAAAAATAATCCCTAAATTGCTATTAATTGGAAAAAACATTATATAGCAAAATTCTTACAAATTAAATGATATAAACATTTGTTGTAACTCGTAATATGTAGTCACGGATAAAATGATTGTTTTCATACCATTATTATATATTTTTTGTGATTAAAAAATTAATGATATATGAATCTTATTTGATTTTTATCAATCTTATATTGATAAAAATTTATAACTTCTATGTAAATTCATAAAATTAAAGATTACTTTGGTGAATTCATGAAAATCAAAAAGTTCAACTAATAAGTTTCACTAAAGTTTCACTTTTCAATTCATGTGTATTTCTGAAATTTGTACATTCACAAAATTATTCTCATTATTCTAATATTATTTGTGAATTGTATTTGATATGTCATAGTTGTCAATCTTTCACACCACTTTCATATAAAAAATAATCCAATTAAGATATCCAAAAATCAACTTACGTATGCATTCAGGATCAATGACTTGAATTAATTCAAGAATATATGTTGTAACAAGAATTTGAACAACACAAGCTACATATGAATCACTTTTCCTATATTCAAGATGTCATAAAAAAATTTCAATATAATACATTGTGATCTATTTTGTATTTTTATGCAACATATTTTGAATTTTTGCTAGCATAAAGTTCAATTGATACTATTGAAAAAAAAATTCTATAACAAAGAAGTAAACTATTTCATATATTGTATGTTGATGCATTAGATGTGAAAGTCATATAGTGAAATTCTGGTTAGTAAAAAAATTAAAACACCATGCTTTTTTTTTCAATGATTTATTAGACAATATCAAATTTTTGTACAAATTATAAATGACTAAGTGAACAATATAACTCGCTATATCTTTACATTTTGAATTGAAAAATCTTGTTGAAAATTAATTTTATAATGGTGTACAACTCATTAAATAACAGACCTGAATTTGTAGTATTGTTAAAAACAATAACTCAATCTTTTTACTTATATAGGCTTAAATGACAATAAATTAGATACTTAACAAATTCATTTGACATAATAAAAAACACCAAATCTTGTAGTACAATTCAAAGATGTAACATGTCAAACATGAAATGTTTAATAAAAAAATTTCAATCAATAAAATTTTATTTTAAAATCAAATTTGTACATTAATCAACTTCCAAAAGAATTATAAATTATATTATTTAGATATTGTATATCGAATAGCTATAATATAATGCTCACTTTTTTTGGTTATGTTTAGTATTTTGATTGTAGATTATTTCTAGTTAACATATGAATATGTTTTATTCATATTCAATTACTATAATTATGATAAAGATTGAAGATGAAAAAAATAAAATACAAATAAATTTTATAGATAAATTCTAAATTCTAAAATTTTATTATTCATAATTTCACCATTGTAAGTTATTTTCATATATATATATATATATATATATATTGAAAACAATATTTATATGTAGTTCAAACAACTCTTCAACAAACAAAGACTATAAAATAATCATACAACAAAAAATTGTAACTACTATAAATTACAGAACTATTGTCAATCTCAATATAACCCGCGCCATGACAGAAAATGATACAATGATCAAGAAATATTCCATTCAACGTTATGTTCATTGAAGAATAGACCGAGAGTTTCCAATCGTTGTTTTGGCTTGTACATATAAGTAACATGTGCTAAAATGGAACCTAATGTACTCCTTTACTATACTCTAGATCTCAATTCACACATGCTTTACACACATTTGAGAGTAATTTGCTATATTGATCCCCTACAGCGTCGCTACAAGGGTTAACAGATTTTGAGCTCTGCAACTCTTGGTAGGGTTATCATGAATAAGTCGGTTCGAGGTCTAACATAAATGAAAGCTGATTACTATGAATAAATTGATGGTTTCTTGCGCGCGGATATCATGAACAAGTCGGGTTCGAGGTAGAACATCAATGATAGCTTATTACTATGAATCTATTGATGATTTTTCCGAATGCATATCATGAATTTAGTAGGTTCGTGGTCTAATATCAATGATAGCTGATTACTATGAAGTAGCGAGCCTTCCACTTGTCATAAGAGAGTCGTTCGTTTTGTACATCCTTTAAGAATCTGTAGTCACAGATCACTTAGGTCTACATCCGCATTCAAGTTATGCTTCCTGCACTCAATGAGCTCTTCTGGTGGGCTCCTAGATGCTGCCACGAAGGATCACCTGAAATCTGCAATCATAGAGCATGCAACTCCTCCACACAGCGAGCTGACAAATTTTGTTACCCTCTGTCTTATCTCCATCTTCGGCAAGAGCGAAAAGTAAGATAACTGACCAACTTCCCGAGACATCTCCGGCAGATACTGGATAGTTCAGGAACAAACAGTTCATGTTAACACGGTGTTTGCTACGATTGAGTTTATCTGCTCTCCATAGCAATTGTGAGAACATCAATGCATTGAAGATCATCCTCAAAACGCAACACTAGTTCCAACTCTAGGATGTGCTAACCGAAAACATTCAATTGGAACGCGGACAATGTGAAGACGTCAAACTTTCACCACGATATCCACATTCGATTTTGATCCATAGTGTCTAGTGAAACTTTTCAATTCGATTCCCACCCACTGCACTCGGAAAAACTCGCAAAAGGAAGGCAAAAGGACGACATCTCATCAACCGCACGAGAATGATCAACTAAGCTTGCTTAAGGAACAGAATCCCAGTACTTTTGTCAAAACTGAGAGTGCATTACAGTCCCAAACTGGAGGCGGTAATACATTACAAAAATGACATTTCCCCTCGTAGAAAGTCATTCAAACTAGATAGCCTGCTGCATGTTTCTTTCCAAACCCCTTGCGCAGGGGAAGGTGTTTGAAAGTATAAGATGCACACACACCTTGGTATGCACACTCAGAGAAGGTTCTCACGAAGCATCCTTCTTACTTTCATATGCCGTCCTGTGCTCAAGGTGGCCTAAGCTTTCTGTAACACGGTCATTGCTACCACGCAACACGATCCCGGTCAATATGTTCCAAAATTGGGAATATCAACTAGACGCTGCAAACCACTTCATCCAAGCCAGTACAAGAGAGAAACACAGTTGAGGACTCGATGTCCTGGCAGTCAGTCACACTCTGTGACCATGCTTCAATCTAGTGAGAGATTGCCAGCGAGAAACCCAATGAGTGCGCCCAACTGTTTGTTTCACTTTCAACAATCTACCCACCCCATTGAGCCCATGGAATCTGCGGCAACCGTAAAACTGTAACGCTGCAAGATAAAACCCTCAATGAGCTCATACTTGAGCAATATAGGACCACACCCAGAACAGGATGGAGACTCCTGCGACCTACAAAAACAGTCTAGAGCTGGAATTGTTGATCTAAATTACAGACGGGTATCCTGACCACCATATGAATAACGGAGCATATGTACCGTTGACAGCTAACACCACCACCCCTCTGTAATGTGAGATCTATCTTCCTGAAATAGGTGTTGATTAGCAGCTCTCTTCTTCGGGTACTGGGATAAATAAAATTTAACTCATGTCCATGATATCTCCAGCTCCGACCATAGAGTCGCTTTCATGTCGTACGGCATTGTATTTCTCCGCTAATGATCCAGATTTCACTACATTGTTCATGAATGTTTTGAATCTCGTACTGGGTTCTCCACTGCTACAATAAACGACAGCAAAAGGAAAGTCAAAAACATATTGTCTCTCTGACCTGCAAACTGTCGACGTTTGCAGTTGAGGCGACACATAAATTGTCATACACTAGGACATACGGTGACGACAAATGCATCTGAAGCAGCACTTGCGCTGAAAATAATCCTCAAGAAGTGCGACTACCTATAAAAGAATTCCAAGTGAACCCAAAATCCAATACTTTGGTAATTTTCTGAAACTTGACTTCAAAACGATAAAAAAATTTTCATGGCTCACCTGATCCGATGAAGAGATTCGATGGCTCGTAAAGTGCTTCTGATCATGTCCTCATTGCGATCCACCTCTTGTTTGACAGCATCTGGCTTTGTCTTGTTCGTCACCGTCTTCTCTAGTGGTTCCACTAGTGCGTCTTGTACTGTGCAGGTCAAGATATTTGCTTATTCCACAATAACTTTAACAATGACACATAAACACATACCAAGAAAACTGACTTAAGATATTGCTCATTTCCAAAGTTTCCGCAGATTCACCTGCCAAAACAGCAGATCCGCACTTGTCTGCTAGTTTCGAAAGGATCAGATGGCATGGCATCTTCACATCATAGTGATCTGCAGAAAGTTCAAATAATGATGAGTAAGATATCGAAGTAAAAATTCCGTCATTGTTCAAAGAAAACAGTTCGACAGCTTGTCCTCATGCCAAAAACAATAATTCTGGACTTTGTCATAAAATTTGCAATTCAACAAATCAAATGATTCTGGCTAACGAACAAGCTCAGATATTCAAAACGTAATACATTAAGAACCTATCCCAATCTTCATCTTGAATAACATGCGATACATACTCTTATCTGTAAATGGCACAAAGTTCATCGTTTCCACCAACCTGATAATCCTGACAGGAGATGGGGAGTGATGAAAACGGAAGGATCAATTTGATCAAGACAATTGTCAAGAAGCGTATCCACACACTCGAAAGCGGCTTTTCTGAGCTCTAATCCATCATCTACAGTATGCTTGAAGGGTCCTAAGTCAACAGTCCTTATAAGTTCTTTCTGTGAAGACAGACAATGACAAAGTTAATATTAGTCATATATTTGGCAAGCATATAGTCCCAACTCTTACAACTCTAGAATATCAAGTGGAATACTTTTTTGATATTTAAATAGTTTGTTTACTCTCGCAGAAGAGAAAACACAAAGTTGTGAACAGAAACGTCAATTCAAGACATCTGCTCCAAACACCGATAAATCAGCAAAATCTTTCTTCAGGAATTTCGCAATTAATAATGATTTCCAATCCAAGATAATCGATGTAAAAAGAGAAATAAATAACATCCCAATCTTACCGACCTTGACAACAGTTTGGTCATAAAGGAGAGGCAGAAGAGTTGGAAGGAGGTCCTTAACCAGACCAGGTTTGTTATGAGCAGCAGTGCTCAAGGCAGATACAGCTGCACGTCTCACATGCTGCAACAAATCAGCTGCCACTCATTAGCACTGACGTAAACACCAATCAAACACATCAAAACATCAGAGTTGCAATTGAAATGCTTAATTATAGACTAGGTTAGAACGTCCATAAGAATAGAGCCAAATATCGACCGATATCCTTGAACTCATGGCTCGCTAAGGAACGCAATCGACTGGATATGTCCATCTCCAACCTCCTATTAAAATCCAAAACCTCTTACAACAAAGATGAAAAAAGGAAAAACAATTTGAATAACGATTGCAAATACAAAGTGAGATGACTTCACAGACCCTGTCATCATCTTTGATGAGCATCAGAAAAGATGCTATGCACGGCTTCACATAAGCATCTATGGGTTGAGGCCGCTCGACAATTGTGTATTTGATAGCGATAACAACAGTTGCTCTCGTGAAGGCTGAAGAACTAGCAGTCCGTTCCTGCAGTAAAACAGATTTCAGAACATTAATCTTTGAAATCATTAACGTGATAAACAAAAATATGCACACCATTACTGATCTTCAACTTCAAATATAGATTAATATATTTGCAGTTCTCTTATGGATCTCGAATATCACACTTATGTCATATTACGACCCATCATCAATCCCAAGACTATGCTCGGTGTAAATCGATCAAAAGAACAACTTCAGTTCATTACTTCAGGTACGCGTATGTACACAGCCCCTAATTCTATTGTCAGACTTAGAGGTTCCGTTGTCTAACAACTTTCTGCCAGATACAAAAACTGAGCTGACTGAAAATCAGCATTCTGCATCAAAACTTTTGCACGACGGCAGGAATACCAAATCGTAATTCTATATGTGAGAAAGGGCCTCACGCATCCAATAGTACTGATCTTAGCGAACAGTGAGGACACGGATAGTGTATATCCTGCCAATCCAAATCACCACATACTTGACGAGGAATATTTACTGACAACAGCTTCAGACTTAGCAAGGATAAATTCCAAACATGTGAACTAAGAATTCATTACAGCCCTCCAATAGCCGTAGAGCCAGTAGCCCTCGTATCTGTTTCTGAATATCAAAGTCAACTTTAAAAGGTCTCTATTTGTGTACTATTTATGACGGAACACAAACTTCAAACAATTTAACTACAGTGAAAGGTCACAGACCTTCAAAGCAGGCACCAACTTTTCGGGTTCAATGAGAGCAAGTTTTCCCAAACACTCCGCCACGACATTCCTAACCCCTTCTTCCTCGCTCTCGCAATGGGTGAAAAGAAGGGAGAGTATTTTTTGCACATCTGTCTCCTGAAACTCGACCTTTCCAACCTCGTCCAGTGACTGCCGGGCTATCACCTGACATACGACATTCTAAATAGTGAATTGCAGCAAAACCACCATATACTACAGTATCTTCTACAGCGATATAACCGTCGTAAACACCTAGAATTTCTTGTAAACAGCACGAGGTATATCAGTCATGCATGGACATAAGAAGCAAGAGATATACCTCCTTCAAAGAGTGCAGTAATAAATATTGCAATTTCGATTGAGTGTCGATCTGACTCAGTATGAAGGGTAAATACTTAGATAGGTTCCCGACAGCAATATTTCCAAGAGAATAGGATGCAGCTGCTTTGATCTCTTCGGATGGAGATTGGAAAGATCCAATTACCACACCTTCTATATTCACATGCGGGCTCAGATCTTTCCTTCTGCCAATCTCTCCTAGACAAAGCAAGGATAAAAGAGTTGTCTGCAAAACCCAACACCAGCTACATGAGAATCTGTCGTTCTTGTCCTTAAGTAGTGAATTGATATGCTTAGAGAGACGGGAAACTCATCTTTACATAAAGAAAGAGACAGCAATCAAGCTTTTGTAATAACTTACGGCGTCGTTACCAACGCCTCCTTTTAAACAGTTGATCAACATGGCCACAGTTGATGAGCATTTTGCATCTCCGGCAGCAAGGCACAAAACCCCTACGCACTGGGCAATTGAATGAAATGCTTGCTTGCTTGCAGGTCCACCAGGTGAGCCAGAACTCTTGGCAGTTGACAACAATGCTTCGAGCAAAGTATCAAAACTAGTGTTCGCTGACTGAACTAGCGCGGCAAAAAAGCCCTGCAAAGTCTGCAAAAGTGCGAGCATGAGTGTGATACATTAGTAAAGTGACTGATTCCATTTCAAATTCAGAAGATGTGTAAATCAAGTAGTGCATCCACATAAGATGTACCTGCAAAGCTTGACCCTGCAGTAATGAGCTCTTGACCAAGATAAGAGCTTGGGGAAGAACTCTCTCTCGAACGGCAGCACCAGCATTCATATGATGTTGCTTGTCCAGCATCATTGTGCAACAAAGTTCCAAAGCTAGTGCCGTCATGTGCAGATCTGCATCACTGGAATTCGAGGCACGAAGTAGAGTCCGTAAGGTAGTTTGTCGCCGTGCAAATTTATGAATGTTGAAAATGACACTAAAAGATTCTCAACATTGCTGAGGGATTTAAGACACATACCTGATTAGAGAGGAAAGCTCTGTGATAATTGACTCATAGCTGGAAGGGCTGATCTTGTTACTATAGGCAGTGAGAAGAGCGTTGAGAGTCCCAAGAGAAGCTTGTCGCAGGGCCCGATTAGCCTGTGTGTCCAAAGCCAAGAAACCATGAAGGTCTGTCAAGCTCTCAATGGGAATGACTAAAACCTTGACGAGGGCTAATCAATCACATAATTAGAGTGCAAGCTACTCAATGAATGTGTGATGTGGAGACAGGCTAAAAAATAGTGCAGTAAGGATAGCATCTAAAGCAATTTACTGCATTTTGATACTCACCTTCCGCAAGAACGTGGTTAGCTCGGTAACGACTTGCTCCAATACGGATGATAGATCTATTTTCAACGGAGACTCCGCTATAGTTGCAAAAGCCTTGACGTCAACAAAAACGAGGGGAAAAAAATAGACATAAGTTCTTCAACAATGGCAACGACAAAACAAAAACAGTCACTGAACGTAATGAATTTGAATAAAGCTTTCCATATTTGAAATCTCGAATCTCAGTATATATATTACCTTGACAGCAGTAAGACGAGTTATCTCATTGCGCAATCTCTCTAAAAGAAGCGGCAAACAAGTCCCAAGCTCTTTCTTCAACTGGTCACCAAGTATAGAAATGACCAAACCCATACAAGATATGGCACATTCCTTTACTTCCTGCAATTTTTAAGTACGTTTATTAGTCCACAGCCACCTAAGCACAGAGCTTTTCTCCCGTTTTCTGATGTAAAAAGGCTGGCATAGCCTCTGGGTACATCTTCGAGAAAAAGAAATGGTGTAGCCCATAAGGATTTGGGTAGCAGTAGAAAGTACGGTCGAATTTCTAAATTGTAGATATTTTAGCACAGGAATCCTCTTGTACATATGTTTTCCGTGGTTCAAACCTGTTGACTCAGTGACTTCGGTCCAAAAGATCATGTAACAATTACTGAAACTAGTCGAGATTATCAACTATCCAGATTATCGAGGAACGAATTTGTGCCTCGTAAACTGATACCTCATTCATGTTACGCTTTCTAAGCGTAACATGAAAAGAACACAACTTCAAACAACAGAGATAATGCATACCTGATCCTGATCTTGGGCCGTCAGACGCTTGAATATAGCGATGTATATAGGTTGGACGTAAGGAGCAAAAACAAAATCTGCTGGCTGCAGCACAAAATCATATCAGTTAGAACTTGACTGGTAAAAATCGACGGTTAGTATAACTGCTTGCAGATGAAAGAAATTCAAAAGAAAGCTCAAGGGTCCATAGGGTAGAATCGCTGGTCAACCTTATCCAAGGTGGGGCGGATGGCCTTCACAAGCTCCCCGCATACCCTGAGAGCTTCTGCAGTGACTTTGTAGTAGCGCTCACTGACAGAGGAAAGGACTGGTACGGACAATGCCTGTACTAGCACGAGGCGAACCATCAGATCAGGGTCATATTCGTCACTAACAACTTCTTACTGATGCATTTCCTTGACATTGTATACGTGAGGAAAAAACTTCTGCTTCTGTCCGAGACAATGAGAAAGGTAAGAAAGTCGTACATCACAACAGCATCGTCTTACAAGAATGGTGTGAAAAAGTTCAGACTCTCCCTCTTGGATCAGCCGACTCACCTTGATGTGTGGATGAAAGACCGAAGGAGAATGAGAAGCCATGACAAGGCGCACAAAGACTAGAGCCTCAATTTTCAAGTTCGAATTTGATGACTTGTCCTGCAAGAAGATCAGGAGAAGAGGAGAACACATAAAGAATGTTATCGAATATGATGTGAAGGGTACATACTATCAAACTCACGGTCAACCATGTCTCCATCAGTTTAGCAAAACTTACATTGAGTGCCTTTTCGATTCCAGGAACTAAAGAAGTCATGTGGTCGGAGAGGCAATTCGGTAGCACAATTACTAGCTCCTTCAAAACCGAAAACGCGCCAACCTGCAGAAAACAATTCTGGTTTGTGATACATTCACGTCGCAAAGAACATGCAAAAGTAATTTTCGATAACCACTGAAGACGGAAACCCGAAGACTAAAGAAAAAACCGCACCTTCGTCTTCACAGACTTTTCTCGCAACTGCTTGTTGAGGGACTTCACGACCTTGGGCACCTCTTGCTGCAACATATACAAAGGGCTGCCCCAAACAGATTTCAGTTATTTCTATCCAGTAACGGTGACAATGTCAATGAAGAGATAAGGGGTAACAACCATACAGTGAGTACTATCGGGCTGACCAGTTTGAAGACAAATAGTAAGAAGCGGAAAAACGCAAATTATGTGTTTCCAGACAAGGGACTTGCTCGTGATCACCAAAAATCCAGACAAAGTGATTGCAAAGAGAAGTCAAACCACTTAGTAAATTACAAGGATCACTGACTATTCTAGCGGAATCTTCAACAGTTGCCAAATCCATGTTCATCTATGCATACTAAATAAATTGTGAGGACGCATTTGCCAATTTGGCCAGACTCCGCGACTCCCAACAACCGCATCTTGAACTGTCAGTTATTTCAAGAAAAAGACAAATGTTTCACCCAGTTGACCTACGCAAAGAAAGTACATAATATGGCTGCAAGAAAATCTATCATAGTACCTTCCTCCTTTTGTTGGGTCCCCAGAACCTTTCGTGACGCTCCCAGTTTGACGAAGTAGATCAATAAATGCGTTGAATACGTCAATCTGATCATAAAAAATACGTACGTTTGAGACTCCCAACTACGGAAACGTCCAAATATCAAATGAATCATCCTGATGGTAGCATAAAAGGTATCACAAAACGCCATCACCTATATGTGCTTCAACTTCCTCTTTTCTGATAGAACATGTGGTGTTCTTCGTATATCACAGGAACAAACAAAGTTCTAACAAGACCTATAACCCATTGAGAATATGATTACCACAAATGTACTTTTGGATTTATATGCACACACCTTCACATTTTCTTCTCTCTCCCTGAACCTTTCAATCAACTTCGGGCTAGCCTGCATTCGAGACTTGCAAATGAGTCCATTGCTGCATCAATTGCCTTCAACATGATACATCAAGAAGCATTGACTCTCCATAATAAAGCTGCCTTTCTAAGCACGACAAGACTCCATAACATAACTCCTCAATTTCACAACCGCTTTGAACTCTGTGGGAAGGCTGTCCATCCGTTAGGGGTACGACTTCGAATCAATCAACATATTCTCAAGTGGGGTGTTCTACCAGCGTGAAGTCAGAACAGCAGTACGTTCGAGCAAATGCATGTCGTACAAGTTGTATAAAAGTAGCGTGTCTACAGCTGTCCATGTCATACTTCAACATTACCTTACTGTATAGAGTAGACAGTAGTTCAGGACGAGACGATATAACTGCTGAAAGGCACTTTGCAGCTGCTCTTCGAACTTTCCAGCTGACATCCTCATCATCACTGTATTCATCCGCGCTCTCCCTGCGAAAATACACCGACTTTCAATCATCAGTCATCCGCAGGACTGAGCATTAACCACATCTAGAGATTCTCTGAAATTACAAGGATCTAATAAATATTCATGAACTGGGAGAATTCCAGAGATGTAAATTGACAAGAACCCATGAAGTGCATCAGCTGTGCTTACTCGTCCTCCTCTTCATCTCCATCCATGTCCTCGTTTAGATCTTCGTCCATATCGTCGGTGAAATTTGGATCGTAACTCAGATACTCCAAAGCAAGATTCAGTATAGTGCCAGTGTGTTCAGAGACATCGCGAGGACAACGCAGCACAAAACTCTCGAGCGCCTGCAGAACCAACAAAAATCGTTTGCTTCAAGTTTCGGAAAAGAGTTGCGACGTAATCAACCATATTGATGTGCTACTCGCTACTTAGATACAGGCATTTCAGAGTGGCTGTGCAGAAAAGGTGACCACCTGCAAACTA
This sequence comes from Marchantia polymorpha subsp. ruderalis, assembly GCA_037833965.1. Lineage (NCBI taxonomy): Eukaryota > Viridiplantae > Streptophyta > Marchantiopsida > Marchantiales > Marchantiaceae > Marchantia > Marchantia polymorpha. Next base: position 2,529,484 of record AP031351.1, read on the forward strand.
TGAACAAAGCGCTGGAAGGCAACAGTACCTGTAAGCTATTTTCCCTAAGCTCGTCATCATTTTCGGACGCGGTCTCACAATAGCTGATTAATAGTGGCACAACCTCATTCAGATGAGGACCGAATCGATAGCCAACTGCACGGCTGCGAACACGAGAAATTCGGTCACTAAATACTATATGCAAATTAATCACTCGCACCGTTGATACCTAGTGCTAAAGTTACCCACGTAACAGGCGTAGTAGTCGGTTACTGAATTTACAATTTAGATTCCTTCTGATGTCACATCACGCTGTAACTCACCAAAAAGCGCCTATCATTTGAATATTCGTCCGGGTCATGTCTGGCTTCACATCTTTGTTCTTCAAAATTTGGACAACGCTGATCGTCGCTCTTGCTAACAGGTCGTCGGACATACTAGCCGCGAGCGTTGCTGCAATCCACATGGCAAATTGTTCAGCCTGAATGCACACCTCACGTAACCTGAGGATTTTGGTCAATGGTAAATTACTATCTCTCTTCAATCGAACGACCATGTAATGATCTACCTCAATGAACGACTCATGTAGCTTACTACTTATCTAGCTCATCAATAGTTTGTGATCTCACTCACTGAATGGATGATAAAGTAAAGAACATACTGATTAGGTTACTTAGATAACTACTACTGTAGACGTACCGAGACACTGAATGGCTCGCTTTCGTAACCCAGCCCGCTGTAGGTTGAGTTGTACGAGAAGCGCATTGAGTAATTTCTCATGATCAGCAGTCATTAACCCTCCAAATCGGTGGAGCACATCACACAAGATGTCGAGGCACTCGCTCTTCACTTCGGTGCTCGTATCCTGGTTGCGTTATCATTGCGACGGGGTTCATGACTCAAACAAATGATGACCAAGAAGGGCAACGTAAATAGGCGAGGCAACAAAACCTGGCATCCCAACATTAAAACAAAAAATTCACAAAAACTTTTGATCGCATTTGCAAGGCGTCCTGGGAAGTGAAGAAGCGATAGTAATCCAAGCTCCAGACGAACCGGTGAGGTGATTCCTTTGATAAGCTTGGGGGTCAGTGAAACCACGAGGGACTGTGCACATGTGCCGCTTGAAATTTCAGCTACCACTGTCTTTAAGGCGATGCTGGCAATATCGCGTTGCTGCTCCTTGCCTGTGAGCAAACGGTTGCAGAGGGAATCCGCAATGTCGACCACTCGGTTTTCGTTGACCTTCTTCACAAGAGGTGCTAGGCTGCACACATCCCGCTAAAAAATTACGGCTCTGCTTTCCTGCGCTCATTTCAAAGCTCACGGACTGACTTGTCTTAATCTGTTGTATCACTCGTACCCTTCAAAGTTCCCCGCTCTACTTCCTTTGGATAACCTTTATAAGTCATCTGTTCCACACATGAGACTATCATAGACAAGATAGTTACAAAAAAGTGTAAGATATGAACAGAGTATTTTACCCGATCAATTACCCACAAAACACTCGTACTAAACAAACATCTACAAGGCTCCAAATGAGCATATGTAGGGAATGGTGAAACGAACGCTGTTACTTAAAATTCCAGTCCGGTATAGCTCACACAATGTGAAATTCCAATAAATTTGAAACCAGACGCACCCATAAGGACATCCGCTCCACACAGAAAACTTTAATCTAATGTCTCCGTGCCGCGAACTACGCTGAAGGCTTCATAGCGAAACCTTCAGTATATTCTCGCGAATGATTTCGTGACTGGAGGCTAAAAAGCGTTACAGAAATTTGAACCCTAAGATACAAACAAAATGATCTGGGTACAGATTAGTATGCTCCAGTATCATCTCCGTGTAGGACACGTATCCATCATCCCGCCTTCTCCACTGTATTTTCCCAAGCTTCCCAGACAACATCCCCATATGGCTCCACGCCGTCGACTTGCAAGTGATGCTTAATTGGACCCTTACCATTTCACTGCAAGTCCTGATATGTCGCCGGATGCATCATCCAGCTGCTGAAGAACTATCTGTGTAACCTTGCGCTCTGTGTCAGAATCGGCTTTGAAAGAATCTTTCTGCAGCTCGTTCAGAAGATCCGACGTGGCCATGTACCTGAAGTCCTTATCCTTCGAGGCAATCTGCACCAGGAAAATCCCAATCGTCACTACTGCATACACATTTCAAAGAGCTGAAACGTGTAGACCTAAATTGAAGAAGAATCTCGTTACAAGCTTTCCGTAGGGCTCGAAAAAACTCCAGCTGCGCAGAAACCGCGCACGTCAAGAACCGAGTTCCAGTTTCGATTCTACGCACTGATCAAACCGGCAATTCACCTTCAAAACCAACGGAGACTCTGTAGAAGCACAGATGCAGCCAAAGTTCAACTGCGTACCTTTTCAAGAATCAACCCGACTGCTAGACTCGCCATTTTGGCAAGAAGTTTACAACTTCCTGCCTTGCGCTTTTGTGACCTCGCAAATCTGCGTTATTCTAATGTACACGTTCCTGTATGGCAGACTCAGTGCCCTAACTGCTCACTTGCCGGGAGTCCTCCCCATTCAAACTGGTCACTCCAAAACGTGAGCTCCTCAATTAAGCAGATCCATTGGAAGCCCAAAGTTTCCAGACTCCGCGCCACGAAATCAACTCTTGAATTTTGCCACTTTCCAGAGTTATAATCTCACCCGCAAATTGCTTCAATGCCTGATCGACAATTCTCTGGTGCTCTAAGTCTGCCAAGACCTACAAATCCTTCAGCATTCCCGACCGGAAGGGAGGAAAAAATTGCACAACATTATATATATCAATTACGTCATGCACTCGATGTCAGACGCGGCAGATTTTCTCGTGGCCTCTGACGATTACCGGATCGAGCTCAAACCCGCATGCCAGGACCTCCTTCAGGGTTTAGGAACAACAAACTAATTCCTGCCCTGCAGAAATGGTCCGCCTCTTCTCCCTCTCCCCTTCGTCCGCCCTCCCTCCCTCCCTCCCTCTCATCTGTCTCCCCTCTCTTCCCCGCTCTCTGCAAAGCGCTCGTCCCTCCCTCTTCTTTCTTCCGAGCGAGCCGGTCGCCAGTCGCCAGTCGCCAGTCGCCCGTGTGAAACTGACTACGAGGGAGCCCGATAACTACTGCCGCCAGTGTGAAACGGGTTAAGGCAGGAATTGGTTCACAGACATGCAAAGCGTACTGCGCCGTACTCGGTCTACTCTTTGGGCGTCCCCGTCCAAATTACCCTACGCCGATTTATAGCACACGACTGGTGGTTGACATGTCACCTGTCGGAGCTATGTAACAAATGCACCTTTAGTTGTCCACGTAATTCTCACACCTCCAAAAGTTGACCAAAATTTTAGCTCTACCCGGCAGGTCCACTGACTACTTACCTGTGGTCACCGGCAAGAACTCCGTTTTTTAACATCCGACCCATTTTCATATTTATTTTACTTGCACTCGCTCTGGCAGAGAGAATTTCTTGCAAAGACTTGCGGTTTGCTTCGATTGTTGACCCGGGCTGCCCACAGAAATATATTTATTGCGCCTACAAATGAATTGCAGACCAACCGGGTGATTTTCTTGGTTGTGGGTATTTCCTTGACCTTACCCCGAGATGAGTTTCAATTTTGATCAGACCTGCAAACGGGTCACCTCCCAGGTTGTCCACGGTTGACGTGGCTCCGGTAGGTTCTGAATGGTTCGGTCCCAACCTGGTACGATCTGTGCACCTCAATTAAGCAACCGAACGTCGTAGAATAATGACTAAATACTGACTAACCCGGAAGCATGCAATCGTGGTTTGAACTGAGGTTTCAATCATGGTTGAGGTTTGGCTGAAGTCTTGTGTGAGTGTCGAGCGCGGGTTAAGACTATTGACAGAGGCGAAATAAACTTGCTCGCGTATTTTGATTTGGGTGCGAGGATAGAAGAGGGCTGAAATGCGATGTCTTCGAGTCGCGCGCGCTCAAAATTTGTGGGAATTTCGAGTGCAAAATTGGGGTAAGAAAGACTCTGACAGCATGAGCTCGTGAGCTTGTTCGTCGAGGGAAAAATGAATCGATTCTCTTTTGGTGGAGGTCGAAACTGACCATATCCGCTATAAATTGAAATTATTGCATCGAGCTTTTGCCACCTGAGATGTAATAGACGCTCGCATGACGAATACACCGAGCCGATGGTAATTTGAAGAAAAACTGAATAGCTGAAGAATTTGCAAAGGTCCTTGTAGAGCTCAACAATAAGGAGCATGGAGAACTTCTGACTAAGGCCTTGGAGATTTCATTTTGGTTGTTTCATCGGCAAGGAAAAATCGACGTGTTCGAGGTAGGATGGCTTGATGTGTTGAAATATGCACAACATTTATTCACTCGATGAAGTGGGTAATATGAAAATTAAAAAATTTGACTCTCACACTCCTTGGATACATGTACACGCAGCCGTGGTTCTTGGAATCAGATCCCACTTTGCAGATTTTCATAAGCTAATAGCTTTGTCTGTCGATTTTCCAGCGAAGAGACTTGAATGGCTCATCAATTCTCTCACTTTGAGGTTTCCATGGCTGGAACAGCCAGTAAGAGAAAAATCCTGGCTGCAACTTAAAACTCTTGAACTACTTGTGGAAACAAATAGCTCAAGAGTGCCTTCTTGGATTAGCGCGTGCATCCCCACGATACATTGGCAGATATTGCATGCACTTGAACAACCATACTGATTCTATAGTGTCTTTGACCAAGCATGGAGCAAACTTCTTCAGAATCTCTCATCACTATTATTATATTTTGACGCTAGTTTTAGTAGTTGATTCACCGAGTATTTCTTCCCGATGAATCTACACTTTATTCTATTGATGCAAATGGTTTCGATCTTTTTACCTTAATTTGGCTGCATTGCCGAGAGAACCTTCGAGCCATAAGTAAGCATGAAAGTCATTTCAAGGTTCAAACAAGTAGATAGTCATAGCTAAGACACAATACAAATTATCAATGGAGTGAAACCTCTGATTATATGCTAAGATGTATGTGCATGAACAAAGAAATGACATCAAAAGTTGCAAGAAAGAAAGATGAAAACGATCATTCGATGTACTTAAACTATGAATTTTCACATGTGAACATAAACATAAGGTGGCTCAAGCTATAAAGTTAATAAGCTTTCTAATGTTGCTTCAAGATCTTCCATTTGAACAAGTATTTTCAAAAAAAATACTTGTTCAAATAAAATATTATTTTATCATGTTAGATAAAAAAAAGAGACTACAAATATTATAATTATTGTTCTAAATATTAACCATGTTGATGGAAAACTTAAAATTTATGTTGAGAAGACATTTTGATAGAACAATATGCAAATGATTAGTTTAAAATTAAAACTAAAACTGAACTTTCAGATTTATTAAGTATTAAAAAAATTTATTTCGAAATTTTATCTACGATGAAAAGAATCTAACATGTGTAAGTATATCATAAGTTAACAAAATATTTCAGCAGTCGGTAAGATCCTTATAATCGCATTTTTAAAAATTTCATTCAAATCATTTAAAATGTTCATATAAAAAATATGATTGAATGGAGCATTATTCAAAAAAACTTTTTAAACATATCACTTAAAGCTTATCCGAATAATGAAACATCACTCAATAAATGATATGTGTTTTGGTTATTTTTAAGTCTTAGATACTGGTAATTATTGTCATGTACAAGATATAATAGTAAAAAAGATTAAAAATCATCTCAACTAACTTCATATTAAAATATTAGATTTTCCACATATAAATGAATAAATGATATTGAAATTTTGATAAAAAGAATAATATATTAAATAAAAATAAGCATATACCTGCCTAACTTAAGATTTTGTGAAAAAAGCATTATTGTATTAAATTATTATTCATCATCAAAATAAAATATTTCTATTTCATTATTTAATAATAACAATAATAATGTTTAGGATAATTATAAAAGAGAATTAATTTTGAATAGTTCTTTTGATATTTCAAAATGATGAGTCAGAGCTATAGTTAACACTTTTACATGAAAAAGAATGATAAAAATAATGTAAAAATCCAAAATTGTCAGTCAAATTTCAATTTTTTATTCTTTTATTTTATAAAAATATATTTTTAAAAATAAATCAAATTTTTCATGCATTTTGTTTGCAACAAAAAAATTTAATGTAAAATATATATTATTTGAATAAACATTTCTTTCAAATTATTAATAAGTAATCTAATATAAACATATATATATATACATAAAATTTTATATGTTGAATTTCAAATTTTTTTAAAGGTTATAGAAAAGAAGACATAGATTCAGAATATTGAACGTTCAACATAATTGATAGTAAAAATCAATATGTATAAAAATATTATCACAATTTTGATAAATAAGATGTAAATATAGAATAAATTTTGTATATAATTTTTTTATGATATGTTTTAAAAAGTGATGAACAAAATTTCAATTTCAAATTTAATCTAACTTTTAAATTATATGTATATATACATATTGTAAATCTATTTTTTCAATATGAAAATTGAAAACAACTTCATGTTATTAACTTTTTCATTTTTGAATCCGTCTAAAATAGTTAATGGATTAACTTTAAACATTTTAAAACTTGAAAAAAAAAATATAAATCTCAATGTTTCCATTTTTGAAATTACAATTAAATATATGATATAAATGATGGCAGCTCCGCCAAAAAAATAACTATCATCAATAATTGTTCAACTGAACCAAGGGGTCAAAATAATTTAAATTATGCAATATAACATTATTTTGGCAGTAATCTTTGTATGAGAAAATAAAGTGTTATGAAATGTTATAATCAATCATCAGTAGTTAATTTGTTACAATTTTATGAAAAAATATATAGATTATGCATTAAAAATATAAATTATAATGTCGCATGTTTAAAAAGCATTCATTTTGAACGGAAGGAAATGTACATTCTATCAAAAAATAGTCAAACAAAAATATTAATGTGTATTAAGTGAATATTAAAAGATTATGTTGACTTTCTAAGAATTAGATAGTGTTGTACAATCATCAAGATTAACCCAACAAAATTTATAACAACCTAGTGAAAACAAGTTCAATATAGTGAAAAAATGTACTCTTAATTATTATGATAATACAAAAATTAAATGTTAAATAGTTGTGGTTAACGTCAAATCAGATTTTGAAAAGAATTTCATTTGATTTTTTCATCAAAATTTTCACCAAATCTAATATATGTAATTCAAAAATTGACACAAGTAGAATAATTATATTAAACTTACATTCATAGTAAAAACATCAATTTGTTCTTATACTTCAAATAATGAGTTGAGTTGAAAATTTGTTGTGAGATTTTATACTTTGTATTTTGTTGGTTAAAGTTGCTAGTGTAATTTGAACACTAGCAAAAGACGTTGAGCGTGATGGATCAAAAAGACATAAACTATATAAAATGTACACTATGAAAATGAATTTTGCATAAAGTTTTGTTAAAAGACAATACAATAAAAAATCATCGATGTTAAATGCAATTACAATCTAACATACAGATTACAGTAATAAACAAAAAATTCAATTAAATATATTATGCACTCAAAAGTAATAATCAAACATTTTTTATATATAATTTATAATAAACTAACAAACAATCTAACACAGATACTAGTAAAATTGAATAATTTTTAATTTCGATTTCATTTATAATCAATAATTTAATATAATTATGAATATTAAAAAAATTTCAAATATAAATAACTTTAAAATTTTCATAAAAATCAAAAAATGTTGAAATTTTCATAAAATCACTTTTTAATATTATAAATTATCACAAATAAGAAATAAAATCCAAATAATGAAAATTTATGATACTTTAAAATTTTCATAGTTGTTTGTTTTATATTTTATAAATTATTTTTTAGAAAATCTACCCTAAAATAAATCTTTTAGTAGAAAATCCAATAAATACACAATGACACAAACAGAACGTGGTTCATTATCAGGAAGAGAGCTACTTCCACCGAGAACACAAGCACCTTTACTTCAGGTCATGTCTACAAAAAATTTTCGTACTGGGCGAAAGCAAGGGTATTTAACCCCAATCCAAGCTACCATTTTAGCCTTAAATAGTTAGTACCCGAGGTTACTACTTAATTGGAGTTAACCTCAAGAAAATCATGCAATTAAAGATCATGTCATCTATGTTCATACAATCATGATATCGTGTTCAAAATAACACATAATGTAATTTAGTATATAATCAATTAAATAAAAAATTATTTGTATAGCAAAATATAAATATATGGATTTTATAATATAAAATTATGATTAATGACATTTTATTTAATAGTTAAAGCCATGAGATGAAATGTGTTTATATGAACTTCAACATGAGATGTTTGATTTATCACATAAATTTCAATAAAAAAAATTTGACAATAAAATTTTCAAATATTATGAGGTATTTTTAAAGAATGCATGCAATTTTTTGTTATTTTTGCTCTTCATACAACTCAATATAAAATTATTTATATTATTTATTTTATCTAATCAAATAAAACTATCAATTGGTAGTGTAAAAAAAAAAACTTAAATATAAAGTTACAATCAAAGATTGCTACAAAATTTTGAATTTATATAGCTTTGGAAACACTTTGCATAAATAGTTAAATTGATCAATTGAAAAGTCTTTGGAAAGAATTTTTTTATTAATGAATCTCAATTGGTATATAACTCTAAACAATCATGTTTCGAAATTTATTCAAAATATATTTTTAAATTAAATAAGTAGATAAATATAAATACAAATATTATATAACATAAGATTACTCATGATGACATTAGAAAAGTAATGTATGCAATGTAAGACAAGAAAAATATAGTTTTGCCAATGTAAAATCAATGTGCTTTGAGATATATTATGATAAGGACAGACATATACAATTCGATTTTAAAATAAATTGATTCCTTCAAATTGATTGAAATTGATAAATGATAAATTTACTCACAATCATTGTATGATTACTAATCTGAATAAAGAATGGCATATATTCACAAATTTTCTAAAAGATCATAGTGTTGCAATCATTTTAATTTGAACTTAAAGCTTGATTTTCTGTATTTATTATTTCAAAGTGAATGCCAAGATAATTGATTTCCAAATTGAAAATTCAATTCCATTATTTTTACAAGTGTGCTGTGATAAAATTATGTGTAGTCTGATTAATATTTTCAAAATTGTATGCCTTTTTTTCCAATCAATATCGCTAAAAATAAAAATCATTTGATTGAAAACAAAGTCTGCTTTATATCACTTCAAATATTAGCACATTCAAAAGGTTTTAAGAAAAAAATTCCAACAAATGTAAATAATTTTATCATATTTTGTACGTTCATAAATACTGATTTCAGGTCTAATCATATATTTTTGTATTTCATTATTTTTTTCATAAAATTTTAATTCAGCAATTAAACTGTAAAAGATATTCAAATAAATCCTTTTATATAGAAAAGTTCAGAACAGAGTTTGAAGGATTAATAAAATTAAATAATTTCTTTCCAAATGAGTATGTTTTAATATTCTTGTTGATCAATATTTTAAATATTTTTGTCCTTATTGGTCATGTTTGTTTTTTTAATATGTATGACATTGGAAGGATGTAATGGGTATATAGCTAATCATTTTAACATGTTTTTTCAACCAAGTATTCATGATTTGAATGAATATTTTAATTACATTTATTTATGATTGTTATTAAATTTATCACTTATTGGTTTTTAGGAGAGTTAATGATTTATTTACTAGGAGGGTTTATCTTGAGTATATTATATGAGACCAGTAACGCAAGTCTAAAGGCAAAAAAGATAACAAAAATTGAGTTCAAATTCTGATGTTATGTTTATCAACCTTTATAATTATTTACCTCAATGACTCTTGCACTTATGTCTTATATGGAATACCTAATTAAATTACATAATGTGGACAGAAATCTGTTCACATTTTGTAGTTCGTAGTATACGTACACACAACATGTGCAGCTTTGACTTGGTATGTTGAATTGTAACAGATAGCTGTAATGATGTTAGTTGGTTGCAGTGGATAACCATACTTCATCGAAGTGAATGAGTGAGGACTAATAGTGAATTAGATTTAGAGATTTTGTCTGTATATTCCGTATATATTTCAAAATAATTAAGAGTGTATTATTCGATCATAGTCAATAAAAATAAGAATACGTCAACTTGCACTTTAATATAAAATTATAATTTCATGGTAAAGTATATCTTAAAGATTAGGATAAAATTGGTTGTTTCACAATTTTCTTTGTGGTTTCAATTTCGTATCGATACTGTTTGTTGCACAATTTTCTAAAAGCTGTTTGTTTATTATATGCGTGTCTGCAATTGTTTGAATATGAGTAGTTGACCTATTTGTATTGTGTTTGGTATTTTTTGATGGTTTGATTGACATAAATTGAAACTAAATGATAAAATCCTTCATTCCTTTCAAGTAGTATTCTGAATATTAAAAATAATAATTCGGGTGTTTTGTTTCAAGGCATGTCATAATTTTTTGTGGACTTGTGCAACATGTCAAAGATTTGATCATCAATTTATCTGATCGAATATAAGTAGTTTCCATAAGTTTATCACACAATTATGTTACGCTATTAAATGTAAATCGGGGAATGGTAAGACTTGTCTATGGGTAGAAGATGCTCAGTCTAAAACATTTAATATTTTTTGAGTTTTTTTTGGTGAGATGGATAAAGTATAAGAGTAGTAGAATTGTGAGAGCAAGTGTAACATGACTGTCCAATTCGTCATGAAATTTCAAGAGAATAAATGAAAAAACACCTCACATGCAGTCAAAGACGAGAAAATTACTCCCGAACACGATATCTGCAAATGTATACAAATGCTTGTTCTTATGAGCCTTCTTATGACACAAAAGGATTTTCAAAAGATTCCAAAATACAAGCATAAAGATTTCGGTACAAGCGACCATGTTCCACCGGAATGAATGATTGCATGAAAAGGAAGATGGGAACCAGCTAGAAGAAGAGACCAACCTTCGACATCAATCCACAGAAAAAAAGTCCACGAGTAATAAACAGATCAAACTCCCAGATGCAAGTCACGAGATTTGCCACCGATCGGGAAAAGGGACCTCGTAAACCTCTGACTCATTCGAGTAAACGTGAACAAAATATTTTTTCATAAAAGAAAAATATAAAATTTTCGCCAAGCAGGACCGGTCGCTAAAATAAATGTATCAAACTAAAAGAAAACATAAAAAATAATATTACAATATATTCGGTCGAATGTAGTGTCTTCTAATGGAAAAATAAAACTATACTGAATACAGTCTCAGCTGAGGAGGACGGATGAGCACCGGAGTATGTCGTGTACCGACGCATGGTCGGGAGAAAGGAACTTAGCCGGAGGAGAATCGAAGAGAAGAAGAGAGAAAAGAGTACACGATAGAGGTAAATAATAATATGCATAATATAAGAATACGTTCCATACAGTACTATTGAACGTGTTCAAACGAAATAGAACAAAACAAATGGGATACAAAGGCTAGGCTAGCCTTCATAAGGTGATGATATATACGTACTGTGATAAGAAAGAAGGGAATACCCCAATCAGAACAAACCAAATGTTATACGAAGGCTAGGAAATCTTTATTTATCTAGAAGATTTTTTTTTTTTTGAATTCAAAAGGATTGTAATTGCGATTATTTAATTAAAAAAACTATATGTGAATAAATTTTGTTTAAATATTTTATTACGTCATATTTTGAATGAAGATTTTGATGATGTATGTACTGTAATAAGATAAATGGGAATGCCCCACTAAAATGGGAACTATAAGATGAGAAGAGAAGGAGAAAGAAAGGAAAGAAATGGAACGGTGATGATTTATATGTACTGTAATAAGAAGGAAGGGAATACCCCAACTAGAACAAAACAAATGTTATACGAAGGCTATGCTAGCCTTCGTACGGTGATGATATGTATGTAATGTAATAAGGTGGAGGAGAATACCCCAATTAGCATTAAAATGGGAAATATGAGATGAGAAGGGATGGAGAAAGAAGAATCTGGAAGGAGGAGCCTTGTTTCGTGCCGTCCTTCCTTACCTTACCTTACCACCCATGACCCGTCGCGCCGACTTCTCGCAGTGTCTTGCCGGTCAAGACATCACAGCGGAGACGGACAGACGGACGGACGGACGGACGGATAGTGGGGCACAGACAGAGTCAACGTGGCCGGAGACGCTTGCTTCCCGTATTAGACTTGCGGTCGGTCGTCGTCTCGTTCGTTCTCGTGCAGCAGCAGCAGAAGGAGCAGCAGAAGCAGCAGGCCCACGAGCCCCAGAGCCCCACCTCCTCACTCCACTGCACTCCACTCCACTGCCACTGCACTCCAGTCGACGTGATTCAACGCAGCTCAAGCCAACCCCACCCCACCTCATTGTCACTCATTGTCCTTCACTGTCCTTGTTTCACATTCGGGTAGCTCAGATCTCCTTGTCTCCGGTCTAGCATCCATCTTGCATCGAGCGAGTGAATGAATGAGTGAGTGAGAGAGAGAGACACAGGCAGAGAGAAAGGTGGTGGTGCTGTCGAGAACAGGAGAACATTTGTTGGAGCAGATTTTGGTGGGCTGCTGATGCGCAGGAAAGGATCTGGATAATAGGCTGGTTTAGGTCGGCTGGCTGGGCTGGGCTGGGCTGGGCTCGGAGGGGAGGGGAGGGGCGGTCGGATTGATTGATTGACTGGGTCTCTGTTAATCAATTTACTCGGGTGCGTGAGGGAGGGAGGGAAGGAAGGGCGCCAGGAGCTAGTGAGACAGCCTTGCTGTTCGAAAGTCATGGGTGGAGGCGAAACATCGGATCCGTACGTTTCATCGCTTCCCCTTTTCCGTTTCGAGGTTTCGATTCTGTGTTGTTGTTTTTTGTGGTGGTGGTGGTGAGTCCGCTGTTTCAACTCTTGTTGTCCTCGGTCTGTATCGCATTTCGAATCGGTCCGGATTTCGCTCTTGGCGTTTACGGTGACTCGTGATGGAGGAAGAGGCGGATGGATCGTGTTGGCGTGATTGAGCTTGGCTTTGCGCTCCGAGAACGTACCTTTGTCCAGAGGTCAAAATGTTTCTCTTGGTTTTCTGTGGAGTTCGGTAATCCATCATACTAGAGAGCGGAAATTTAAGTTTTGGGATTGTCGACGCATTGATGTCCTTGTGTGGGCCAAGTCCACGAGTTATATCTTGATTCTATCGGACTGGAAGGAGCCACAAAGGAACCAAATTTCATTCATCGATGACATGCATTGTCTGGCTACTTGTACAGCTCCTGGCTCTTGTGAACGCTGGTTGATGCTGTCAATGGGAGATAGGAATTTTCATGGTCGGTCAGTGGTCCTGCATGATAGATTGACAATTCGATTATTTTAGCGAGAGACGAATTTACCTCTTCTTTGTGGATTTCGAAGTATCTGGTAAATGATGTGGTCCAGCCACCATTATCCAGTGATTCTGTGTCTTCGGTATTTAGAATGAAGTCACAAGACGCTATGAGTTGCATCAAGCGTGGGAGTATGTGCAGTATACTGTTAGAAGCCTAAAACTTCAAATACGTGTTGGAAATTGATGCACTTAGGCAACGGAAGCTCCACACACTCTGGGAAAATATTTCACACTGCTGTGTATTGTAAACCTGCCATTATGATGAATTTCCAGTGCTTCGTGGACATATCAGCATCATGTTCTATTCCGAGAATGCGAATCCTACATCCAGCTGACCTCTGTGCTTTTCGAGGGATCCTTAAGATTTTTGTCCAAAAGGAGAATTGAACCTGGACTGATACATATGTTGGCTGTAATCAGGGCTGCCACGAAGCGGGACTTCTCTACAGCTATTTTAGAGCGCAAGAAAGCACCTAATCGTCTTGTTGTGGACGAAGCTGTGAACGATGACAACTCTGTGGTATCTTTGAACATGGAAACAATGGAGAGGTTGCAGCTCTTCAGAGGAGATACCGTTTTAATCAAGGTTTGTTCAGCTTTGACAATACCTAGAGCTAGATTCTTTTACCTCCTTTCGCAAGCACTTCACGGACTGAGCTGTTTTCTTCCTTGTGCACGCCGGTGGAAGCCTTTTACCGGCGTACTTGTTGATTTCATTTGAGATGTTTGTGATAAGCAAAATATAAATCAGTAGGGTTTCATATGAGATGGCTCAGTATACTCTTTTTCGATGCGGGTTGATTTTCGTCATATTTTTGGATGAAGACACTGTTGGAGTTTTTGTGTGATCCCTGTCTCGTATCCGTTTTGTTCTATGTGCTCACACGTAGACATGTGTGCGACGTAGAAGCTGTTGCGCTCGTCGGTGCTTTTGACGTTACACCCCTTTTGACACCAGTTTCAATGTCTTCCAGGGCAAGAAGAGGAAAGACACTGTGTGCATTGTTCTCGCGGACGATACTTGTGATCAACCCAAGATACGCATGAACAAAGTGGTGCGCGCCAATTTACGTGTGAGACTTGGAGACGTGGTGTCCGTTCATCAGTGTGCAGATGTGAAGTATGGCAAACGTATTCATGTACTTCCTATGGATGACTCCATCGATGGTGTCACTGGAAACCTTTTCGATGCTTACTTGAAGCGTAAGTTCTTATTACATTCCTTCGTGAGCGGGCAGGGATACCTCTCTGTGACATGCTGATTGAAGGGTTCATCGTTTCACAAATTCATGTGAGATTTATGTTCTGTATTGTTTTTCATAGTGTACGCTTACGGGAAAGGTGTACGCTTTCTTTATCTCTCTGTAGACCGCTCGTACCCAGTTGTACTTTGCTCCAGAGAGTTGTATGGGTAGTTCTCATTTCTTGCAGAATCTCATTGTTCTCGGTGAGTCAAGACTTAGTATTGACACGTGAAAGCGGCCAGTGAATTTGTTACTGTGGGAAGAAGAGAGCCGAGGTTGCTGCCTAATAAAGTCAATCTTTTTCTCATCTATTGGCGCCTCCTACATTTAGTCAAAATGTGCTTATTATGTGCCCATGTGTATGCAGCTTACTTCTCTGAAGCATACAGACCAGTTCGCAAAAATGACCTGTTTTTGGTGCGCGGGGGAATGCGTAGCGTGGAATTCAAGGTGGTTGAAACCGAACCTGCGGAATACTGTATTGTTGCACCTGACACAGAGATATTCTGTGAAGGTGAGCCTATCAGGCGAGAGGATGAGGAAAGGCTTGACGAAGTTGGTTACGACGATGTCGGTGGTGTTCGGAAGCAGATGGCCCAAATTCGTGAGCTTGTCGAACTTCCTTTGAGACATCCTCAACTCTTCAAATCGATTGGTGTGAAGCCTCCAAAGGGTATTCTTCTGTATGGACCACCGGGATCCGGTAAAACCTTGATTGCCAGAGCAGTAGCCAATGAGACGGGAGCCTTCTTTTTCCTTATCAATGGGCCTGAAATTATGTCAAAATTGGCGGGTGAGAGTGAGAGCAACCTGAGAAAGGCCTTCGAAGAAGCTGAGAAGAATGCGCCCTCCATCATTTTTATCGACGAGATAGATTCTATTGCACCTAAGAGGGAGAAAACTCAAGGTGAAGTTGAGCGTCGCATTGTTTCGCAACTTCTGACTCTTATGGACGGTTTGAAGTCAAGAGCGCATGTCATAGTGATGGGTGCCACCAACAGGCCGAACAGTATTGATCCTGCCTTGCGGCGCTTTGGACGTTTCGATAGGGAGATTGACATAGGAGTACCTGATGAAGTCGGTCGTTTGGAGGTCATACGCATTCACACCAAGAACATGAAGCTGGCTGAAGACGTGAGTATTCGTGATATTGCCACTCTAGTTTTTTTTCCGATTTTAAACGATCGGGAAGCCAATGGTGTATAAAATACAGACGTGAAATCGCATGTCATGTGACGATCTTTGAAATGAAGAGGCGACCGGGAGCAGGGATGGGAAAGATGGAGTGGTGATCAGTTCGCTTGGAATGTTAAAGAGGATGTTACATTAAGATCGCCCTGTAGAAATCTTCGCTTTGCTTCATTCAGAACCAAACCTCAAAATAACCACCAAACAGTCTTAACGATAGAGTCGTAAAGGGAAGCAGCTTGATGCTCATTTTTTCTTGACTGAAAATGCATGTCGTTCTGGCAACACATACTAAATTTCCCGGCGTGTGTTGTGTCTTCCTTTCAGGTCGATCTGGAAAAAATTTCGCACAATACACACGGCTTTGTGGGGGCAGATCTTGCTGCATTGTGCACAGAAGCTGCATTGCAATGTATTCGTGAGAAGATGGATGTCATTGACCTAGAAGATGAAACAATCGACGCTGAGGTTCTGAATTCCATGGCAGTAACAAATGAACACTTTCAAACAGCTCTGGGGATCAGCAACCCATCTGCACTTCGAGAGACGGTCAGTTTTTTGATACCTACATGTGTTTGTATTGGTTACAGTTCTGTAAGTCTCTTCTCGACATTGGTTAGGTTTGCCTTCGCCTTGGAGCAACTTGAAGAGGCTTGCAACCTTGAAAACCTTCAATTCAACTTGGAATCAAACTAAATATTATTGACATCAATTCTTGTGCATTAGTCATGAATGCAACTGGTAGCTAATGTCCTGGTTTCCGGCCACCTAGTTTGACTGTGAAGTCTTTACGTACTAACCAAGGCCACATGTATTAAGTGGAGGTTTTTAACGCCGTTGAACTGATTCTTTCAGGTTGTGGAGGTGCCGAATGTAACTTGGGACGACGTTGGCGGTCTGGACAATGTCAAAAGAGAGCTACAGGAGGTAATCATTCAATAAGGACGCTCACGTATGACCTGCTTGAAATTTCACGATGTAGAAGTATTTCAATGTATATTTGAGATAATAAGGGATGAGGTGGTATTTTTTTACATGATAGGATGCTGGACAGCAGTGTTCAATTCCTGGATACGTCTAACGAGTATTATTGTCGTGCAGACTGTACAATATCCTGTGGAGCATCCGGAGAAGTTTGAGAAGTTTGGCATGTCTCCGTCTAAAGGTGTTTTATTTTATGGACCTCCTGGTTGTGGTAAAACTCTTCTTGCGAAAGCCATTGCAAATGAATGTCAGGCGAATTTTATCAGTGTGAAAGGACCGGAGCTTCTGACCATGTGGTTCGGTGAAAGTGAGGCAAATGTCCGAGACGTATTTGACAAAGCTCGACAATCAGCCCCTTGTGTTCTCTTCTTCGACGAGCTGGACTCAATAGCTACTCAAGTAAGTCGTGTCTTCGGACTACTTTTTTCGTGTATAGTAGTTAGAAGTGTGAGGGTAGAAAAGCCTCCGAAGAAAGTTAATCCAAGGCCTCCTTCTGGGTCAAGAGCTATGCATAAATTGATGTCTGTGCGTACGCCTGTATCCGAACTTTAGAAGTCACATACAACTCTACGATATTGCTCTCTCCCACTAAGTCGTGGAAGTACTTTACTGATAATTTGTACTTGCGTGCTACAGCGTGGAAGCAGTGTGGGAGATGCCGGGGGTGCTGCTGACAGGGTCTTGAACCAAATGCTTACTGAGATGGATGGTATGAACGCAAAGAAGACGGTGTTTATCATCGGTGCTACCAATAGGCCAGATATCATTGACCCAGCTCTCCTCAGACCTGGAAGGTTGGACCAGCTCATTTACATTCCTCTGCCTGACGAGGCCTCAAGATTGAGAATCTTCCAGGCTGCTTTGAGAAAAAGTCCTCTGGCAAAAGAAGTGGACCTGGAAGCTCTTGCAAGATACACTCAAGGTTTTAGTGGAGCTGATATCACTGAAATCTGCCAGCGTGCCTGTAAATACGCCATTCGAGAAAATATTGAGCAGGTTGGTTTAAGACCACTCTACTGTTTGGAGACACACTTGGTGTACTAAGTAGTATTCTCTTTCTTCATTATTATTTGATTCGATGCCTGGATGGGATGTTTGTGACGTCGCATAATCAATCCCTTAACTGCTTTCACGACTGCTGCAGGATATTGAGAAGGACAAGAAGCGAGCTGAGAACCCAGAGGCCATGGAAGAGGATGAGGTTGAGGAAGTAGCCGAAATCAAGGCTAGCCATTTTGAGGAGGCCATGAAGTTCGCCCGACGTAGTGTTAGCGATGCAGATATCCGGAAATATCAAGCGTTTGCTCAAACATTGCAGCAATCACGAGGATTTGGTTCGGAGTTCCGGTTCCCAGATCGACCTGCTCAAACTGCAGGTGCTCCTGTTGCGGAACCAGCGTTTGCGGCTGCTGATGATGATGATTTGTATAACTAAACTCCATTCATTGGTCGTCTGGTCTTCGATCGTATCTTCGCGACATGACCAGTGTGTATGGCAAGACCAGCAACGGTAGTGTGTAAATTTATGTTCATTCGCAGTTTATATGCAACCCTCGACTCTGGGGAGCACATCCTTTGTACTTTTGGATCAGATTCAGTCTCGAATACAGGCAAGGAGAGTTGACACAACTGGTTAATTAAAATTTCTGGCTTGTCATCCACATTACCGTCTCCGATCGTCTACCTTTTGTGAATGGTTGTAACCCATTGAACAGGGTATGCTTGCAATTCGTACGTATGTTGCGCGTGTGGGTGAGATTATCAGCTCTAAAAATGTTTGGTTAACAGGTGCTAGTTTACAGGAGATTTTTAACGGTGATATATGGATGTTTACAATGATTGAATTCGAGATGACTCCGTGTTGTCCTCTCCAGAGGATGTGAACCGTGTAGGTTGATGAATTCTACACAGCATCCTGAGGCCAAAATTAAAACCTCTTCGGGTCCTCTAATTCTCGCGTCAATTTTGGAGTGGTCCAATTGATGTTTTTGACGTAGGCAGATATCGGGTTACAGTCCTCTTTGTCCGGTCAATCAACAGAGGAACATTTACTATGTAGACAGTAGCAGAAACGTCGGGACGAAGAGGATTAAAGGAAGCAGCAAAGGCGAAACGCAGATGGGCGGGAAAGCTGTAGGTTTGATGCTTTCGTTACAATCAGATCCAACATCTTCAATGGAGGAATCAAACCTCAAAGTCAAGTGCTGCGTTTCGAAGATGCGGAAAAGAGGTTGAGACATCTTATGAAAATCTCAGTATCTGTAAATTTTTAAGCCTTCAGATCAGATGTCAGTTTCGGGGTTGAGAAAGTATACCCCCGAGAAGTTCAGTGGATCGACCAATACCTTCATAAAACAGATAATCAACAGAAAGAAGAGGTTATGGTTGACGGCATGATTTGTTACAACTTTAATACAATCCCTTGATTTTCCCGTGAAGATGACCACTTCCGCATAAAAAGTTGGAAGTAATGTACATTTAGAATATCAATTATTGCAAGTCACATGGATAACCCTGGATGACACACGAGGAACAGAACAGTGGGTGCTGATTTTGGGATAATAAGGAGCCTATAGCGGGAAATATTGAGACTATAATTGAGAATCGATTACATCAATTACTTGTCTTCATTAAATTACATCAATTCCAGATGCGATGTCCAGCCAGTGTGACTTGACATCGCTCAATCTTGATTCGTTGGAATCAAATTATTGAAAATACTTTGCTGAAAAAAAGATAGGAGACAGGCATAAAGCATAATCTTAGGTTATACATAAGAAACAAGAGTAAGCATTAGACCAAATATGCATGGTCTCGTGGCAAGCTTTTGTTGATAAAACTTGTTTTTTGAATTTTGAATCATGTACATTGTTTTCAGTAACTTCATAATGTACTCATGCAACTACCAAAAGTTGAACATCTCTTAACCATCCCAAGATCTGAACCTGCATTCCGCGCACTTCTTCTTTATGAGATTTACAATTTTGATTCTAATTCTCGATGAACGTCTTGTCATCACCTCACAAGACTAGTTATCACTTGCTTAATGAATGGCACTATGAAAAGTACTCCATCTTGCTGGCCAGCGAGAGTAGGGACAGGCACGCGGCAAAGATGATATGAACATAATTCGAGATTCTCAAACTTCAACTCCGATACCAATTATTGGTTGAAACTCACGGCAAAATCATAACATATAATATTCATGACAGATTCAGATGATTTAATGTGATTTGCCCTTCTAGCTAACACGAGCAGATAATGTTAGTTGCGACAAGCAGACTCGCCACATTAAATATTGTAGCAAAGACACAATCAATACATCAAAACCTTAAACTGATTATTCCGATACATTTAACCCGCAGACTCGCCGCATTAAATATTATAGCAAAGACACAATCAATACATCAAAACCTTAAACTGATTATTCTGATACATTTAACCCACAGTTACAAAAGTTGGCCACAGTCAGTGACTTGAATAACTCCTATCACAAAATTACTACTAAGAATTATTTGTCATCTCATCACAATTTATACATTGCAAAAAAACTCTCTTTCTCAAAGTCTCTATCTAATAGTGTTGTAGATAAGTTGTGATATGTTGAATTAATCTCCTGCATCAAATGAATTTTAGGCTGAGATTATCAATATAGTAATTTATTATTATATATATATTTGTAAAATTTGAGTAAATTTTTTTCTATATTTGAATATCATGATGATTTATATAATCAATACTGTCTTTTACATTTGGAAATTATATAATATTGATGAAATGTATTTATTCAGATTAAATATTTTTATAAGTAATTTCATTATAATAAAGAAAATATTATATTATGTCAATATGTAATATAAAACTAATAAAAAGATAATTTTGATTTTATTTTTTACACTATGCTCATATTTATCCAAATGCATTAATAATTTACCTAAATTTTATAGCAATTATTTTTAACATAAGCGATCGCAATCTTATTATTGAGCTTAAAATAGTTTCAAACTGAAATTTCCATAATAATAAGTATTAAAATTTCATTTATAAAATTATAAATATAAAATTTTACTCAATGTATAAATAATAAATTTGAACGATTGATTACAGTTTTTCAATCCAAGAATGAATGGAAGAAGGCATTTTGTTATGCTTTGAATTTTAGTTAGAGAGTGGGATGGATTTTTATTTTCATCATTTAACTTTACAGTTTAGCAAAAAAATTTAAAAATAAATTTTTTTTGAAATAAATATGATTCAGCAAGTAATAAGACATAGTTTGGTAAAATTTAACATCACATATTTGTAATAAAATAATATTTTTCACAATTAATTCAAATTTTTACTGATATAAAAAATTTAATCTTAAAACAAATAAATTTAATTTATTACAAATGTACATAATTTATCAAGAAATAATAAATACATGATCAATAAAAATAAATAATATGAATGATTCCAACATAAGTCTTTGTAGTTACACAATCAAACAAATAACATTATTTGATTGACATGACACTAAAAATATCACATCAAGTGTGTACAAATCTGATTACTGTATTGAATCTGGTTTGTTACAATTACTTCTTTATTTCATTTTTAACATAATATTGATGAATAAAAATATTTTTATTAAAAAAATTCTTTCATATGAATTTTAATATATAATAATGCTATTTATGAAACTAACTCATAAATTTGGATTTTTTCTGATGAAATTTTTTAATGAATACAACTAAAATAATTAAATATTGAAAAAAATTATATTAATTACATTTTGATTATTTAAAAAATTTAAATTTGAGTTTTACTTCACATTTTATGTTAATCTCATATGTTTGTTATGTTTGTATTTCATTACATATATTATCTCATATTATTACTTTAAATATAAAATATAAAACAAAAAATTAATAAGGTTCAATTGATTTAAAAATATATTTCAAACTGAATATGTTGAAAATAAAGCAGAAAATAAAATTTATATTCATATTAAATCAATGTAAAAAGTTTCACATTTCATCTCATTTCCATAATCCCATACATATTTTTGAAA
The DNA here is from genome assembly GCA_037833965.1 of Marchantia polymorpha subsp. ruderalis. Classification (NCBI taxonomy): domain Eukaryota; kingdom Viridiplantae; phylum Streptophyta; class Marchantiopsida; order Marchantiales; family Marchantiaceae; genus Marchantia; species Marchantia polymorpha. The sequence goes on from AP031351.1 coordinate 2,551,393, forward strand.
AAAATGTCATAAATTTAGATTGGAAAAAATCAAATAATTTGATGTCTTCCGTAAAATTCGAAGTATATGATAATCTTATTCTTAAAGAAATGAAAAAAAATTGTAAGTCTTATACATTTAAAAAAAATGTCATTATATTATGTTGACCAATTATAACTAAAAGTGTATATGGTTGATAAACATATATCATGAAATATTTTTGTACGTATTTTAAGAGCCTAAGTCAGGAGGTATGGTATAAATTCGCAGATTATGTACAGCTGACGGACTGCGCAGCAGCTTTGAGGAATGGAGTCAGTCCGACAGCGTCTGAATGCCGTAGAAGGAGAGCATGGAATATATAGTCTGGAGGGCTGTTAGCGCGAGCAGCAATACCGCACCGAGGAGTGAAGCTATTTTCCAGGGCTTATTCAAATATGTCTCCACAAACTGCCACAACCATCGCTTCCTCCTCCGTTTATAACACTGCTGCACTTCCTTGCAGAACTTGGCAAATCTAGGAGAGTCTCCTCTAGTAATACAGCATCGGCGAAGATCATGGATCACTTTTACCATAATGCCAGCATCGCCCACCCTGTTGAGGATCACATAGTCGTTTGTGTTGTCACACAAAATCACAACGTCTTCCCTCGTGTCCACCAGCTGCTCTAGGACTTCAAGATTGAGAATCTTCCAGGCTGCTTTGAGAAACAGTCCTCTGGCAAAAGAAGTGGACCTGGAAGCTCTTGCAAGATACACTCAAGGTTTTAGTGGAGCTGATATCACTGAAATCTGCCAGCGTGCCTATAAATACGCCATTCGAGAAAATATTGAGTAGGTTGGTTTAGGCCACTCCACTGTTTGGAGACACACTTGGTGTACTAAGTAGTATTCTCTTTCTTCATTATTATTTGATTCGATGCCTGGATGGGATGTTTGTGACGTCGCATAATCAATACCTTAACTGCTTTCACTACTGCTGCAGGATATTGAGAAGGACAAGAAGCGAGCTGAGAACCCAGAGGCCATGGAAGAGGATGAGGTTGAGGAAGTAGCCGAAATCAAGGCTAGCCATTTTGAGGAGGCCATGAAGTTCGCCCGACGTAGTGTTAGCGATGCAGATATCCGGAAATATCAAGCGTTTGCTCAAACATTGCAGCAATCACGAGGATTTGGTTCGGAGTTCCGGTTCCCAGATCTACCTGCTCAAGATGCAGGTGCTCCTGTTGCGGAACCAGCGTTTGCGGCTGCTGATGATGAATTGTATAACTAAACATCATTCATTGCTCGTCTGGTCTTCGATCGTCTCTTCGCGACATGACCTGTGTGTATGGCAAGACCAGCAACGGTAGTGTGTAAATTTATGTTCATTCGCAGTTTATATGCAACCCTCGACTATGGGGAGCATATCCTTTGTACTTTTGGATCAGATTCAGTCTCGAATACAGGCAAGGAGAGTTGACACAACTGGTTAATTAAAATTTCCGGCTTGTCATCCACATTACCGTCTCCGATCGTCTACCTTTTGTGAATGGTTGTAAACCATTGAACAGGGTATGCTTGTAATTGGCACGTATGTTGCTTGTGTGGATGAGATCATCAGCTTTTAAAAATATTTGTTCAGTAGCTGAAATGAGTTGATTGTTTACAAGAGATTTTTAATGATGATGTGAGCTCAATTATGTGTTCACTTTTTGACTTAGAACTAGAATAGAAAAGTAGAAGATCTTAGAACAATCGAAGAGAAAAAATAAAAAAATAATTAAATAGTGTTAGTCAGATGTTAGTTACTTTATATGTTAAGACGGCTACGTAAAGTAAACGGTTACGTACAAGAAACGTTCTTGAGTTGATGGCGAATTCCAGAACTCACAACGAGGAGTATCATCTTGACGGAGGGCAACTTGGTGGTAGAACAACGAGAGGAACTGCGAGATTCATTAGCACTGTTCGTTCTTGGAGTGCAATTGAATTGTGAGGTGGAGTATTTGAGTAGGAACTATGAAAAGTAAAGCCGCAAGTTTAAGGTCTGTTTCGAAAGATTGTGACCAGAGCTGTGCAAATTATCAAAAGAAGCGTTCTCCCGGAGGAAAGTGCAGTAAAGGAGAGAGTGTGGCAAGGCTTGAAATATTGTACTCTTGTGGTAACCTAGTTTTTCTTTTCTTTCTCGAAATGAGAAGTTTTAGATATCTAATAGAGTAAATACTTCATAAATTTTTCAGTTAGTAACGCCTTGACTTATTCATGGTTTTGATGAATAGAGCTCAACACGCTCGTTCTAACGAGCACAAAAACTCTTGAAACGAATAAGGGATCTTTGAGTTTTGAGTGTCGAAAGTGGCTGATATGGATAGGCGAAGGCGCGGAATGGTGCCTTCGGCGGAAGCGCCTTCGGCGATAGGGTGCCTTCGGCTGTAGAGTGCTTTCGGCCAAAGGAATTTTGACCTTGGAGTTGAGATCTTGCAGGGGCCATAACTTTGTGCTTGAGGGTTGGATAGAGCTGAAATTTGATGGGGTTATTGGTTTCAGCTGGTTGCGCATCCCTACAAATTTTCAGCCTCAGATCTTGGATCTAAAGCTCTTAAAGAAGCTGGCGGCTCAGTGTAGTGGATTAGGGTAAGACTCTAATTCTGACAAGGGTCTTCAGAGCAAGGTCCTTCAGAGAAGGCGCCTTCAGTGCAGTGAAACTCTGTGCTTTAGTGACGATGGAAAGGAGGGTGGAGGCCATAGCGGATTTCTAGTCTGTTTGCATGACTTACAAGTTGCAAGAACTCTACATCAGCCACGCCGAAAGGATGAGCAGCATCGGCAAATGATGTGCTTTGGTACAAAGAAGGTTGGTGGAAGTTCTCGTTAAGAGTGGGTTGGTATCGGCGGCGGCTAGTATAGAAAGAAATTGGTTTGAAATTGCAAGGAGTTTCAAGATGGGATTGCCTCAAATGTTGAGTGCCAAAGGGACAGAGGAGAATGTTGAAGCAGTCGCTGTGCAGCGTCTATGCTCACTACCTAGGACTCAGTTCTATCGTACTATTGGCAAACGGCAGTGACAGGGGTGTGAATGTTAGAGACATAGATGGAAATGCATCCAGCTCCTGCCTTTGGTGGGGTTGAAAAGACTCTGAAATCGCGAGCAGCATGAACTCTCTCTGCAGACAAATTGCCCCTGCAGGTGATAAGATATAGATGAGGGATTGCGATGGTATGCCAGGTGTCATGCGCTGGGCTTCTTTTCGGATTTTGCGGATTTCGGGGATCGGGTTAGGGTTGGCCTGGCAGGCTGGTGGCAGTGGGTGCTGGTGGGTTTTAGTGGAGTGCGTCGGTGGTGTGCACAGAGAGTCTTCTTCCTGTGTGTTGATTCCTCTTGTGGAGGGAGGAGAGAGAAGAGCTAGGATTTGATAGCTAGATTTTATTGGCAATAGTACAGGTAGCACGAGTGGCTTTTGTCTAAGTGCAGTTTCATGAGTGTTAATGTTTTATCCTTGTTTGCTTAGACCCCCCATCCGGACTCAAACGCAAAGGGGTGGGGATTTTAAAGCTTACAGAATGGTGCGTCCGCCGGGAGCGAAGCGGAAAAAAGTTTTAGAAGTTGGAGGCAAGATTGGAGCGGGTGTTGCAAGGTGAGTAACTCATATTTTTCAAGTGTACAGTCGATAGACTTCTTGAATTCTATTTACTTTTGATGCATGGAAAAATCGTTTTGATAGGGTTGCTTTGTGAAGATATCGTGGCTTGCAGGTTAGAGACTTCATTTTTAGATATTTATTTTGATATTCAGAACTGTGAAAATTCTAAACTAGTACTGTTAGTAATGGTGTGGTTGCTGGGATTATGTGGGATTTGGGTGCTTAAATGAGGGTGATTTGATTAATCAGTAAATGCAAGGTAGTACAAGATCCCATAAGCCGAATCTAGAATTAGGATTAGAAAGGAGTGCACGTAAGAAGGTATTACAAAAGAAAACTAAACATAGGAAAGAGCTTGAGATAAGAATAGAGGTTTTCTTGGACATAGATCCTTCTCATAAACTGTTGGTCAAAAATTCGAAAATTAAGACTTCATCGGAGGAGTTAATTGAGTACACATCTACCACGTCCGAGACTGATAGTGGTAGAGAAAAGATACCTGTAGAAGTTGATAGAGAAACAAAAGTAGACATTACAATCATCATGAGTCGTGATGGAGAGGGGGAGATTCCTCATCCCATCTCACCCATTGATCCGTTGGTTAGGCCGAGAGGTCTTTCAATCTTAGTTCCTCAAAACTTGACGCCATTAAACATGCCGTCTAACCTTCCTAAGTTCTGTGGGTCTAAAGACGAAGATCCATCGTGACATATGGAAAGATACGTCGAAAGATTAGCTAGCTCACTCATCACAGACTCCGGCTATTGCTTGATGTGGTTTCCTTCCACTTTAGAAGGCGAAGCCTATGAGTGGTACAAGGACCATTTGGAAAGACACTTTGTGACTTGGGAACAAATGCAACGAGAGTTTTTGAATGAATTCAGACCTGAGGTAGGACAGAGCACGGCCTTAAGAGCATTAGCTTCCTTGAAGCAAGGAAGAGATGAGGAAATTTCTGCTTACATTAGAAGATTCGACTTGTTGTGTACACGTTTCGTTGGCACAATGCTTAACGACGACACACTAAAACAATTCTTCATTCAAGGATTTTTCAAGGCGAGTACAATACAAGGAGTGTTAGAGAGTAGTTCCCGAACTTTAGTAGATGCTAAGAGAGCTGCCAGGGAAGTGGAGCATATTGATAAGGATTACGAGAAATTATGGAGAAAAGAAGATGACTCAATCCCTCAATTTATCCCCATCTATCCCAGAGAATTAGAAAGAGAGTTGGGTAAGAACGTGAATCAAATTTCACCACCATCCTCTAATCTGACTCCCAACCCGTTAGCAATCAGAGAACCATTGCCGTTGTTGGCATTACCAACTCCTCGTGGGGACCTTCACCTTGAAGACGTAGAAAGAAGATTAGGTGCCAGTCAATTAGAATTTTAAGATGCCATGATGAAACAGATTCAGAGTCTAACAGATCAGATGTCCTTGACAATTTTGTGGCATGAGACAAAATTGCGATCAGAGATTGGTACAAGGACCACCTCAACCGATGCATGGAGGTCGAGGAAAAAATATGTATGGCGAAGGTAATTTTAGGGGGCCTCCAAGAGCACAAGGATGGCATAATGGGGCTAGAAAGGAATTTCATTTTTTTTGTGGAAGGTGGCACTTCCTTGGATATTGTTGGTCAGAAGTACAAGACTCTAATTGTAGCAACTGTGGAGGAAATCACTCTTCTGACGAATGTCGTCAACCTAACAAAGTCATTGCATTGCCTCATCATGTGACCAATCCTCATCAGCAAGCCAGGGATATTATGAGAGGTGCTAGGCCACAAGGGCCACCTCAAAACAAACTGAGGCCTCCAAACCTGTATTACGATTATGGAAATGTAATAACCCACCAAAGGCTAAAACTGCAGTATGGTGGTAAAAAGATCGAACCCACAGGGACAGAGGCAACACACAGAGTAAAAGTGTCACGTTTAACAGACTTTTGGTAGAGTTTGAATTCTAGGCGACTTTCACTCCCAGAAATACTGCAGTGCTCGACTCGGAGGCTCGACTCGGAGGAGGATCTCAACTCGGAGGATGCTCGGAGGATGCACGGTACAGCTTGGTCACTCAACACACACACACACACACCTGAAACTGGCAAAAAGCACAACTCGGAGGTCGGTCAGGACCTCCGCTTCGGATTTCAGGAGGAAAGTGTCTCGTAAGTTCACTCAGAGGTTCTGCAGGAAGTGCCTCCCACTCCGGCTTTTACTGCCCTTCCGCCAGGAACTAGCGGGGGTACCCGGACTGGACTTCTCACTTCGGAACGAAGCCTCCACGTACGCCGTGGACGTCACCCTCGACTATCACACAAAACGCAGGGAGTGCAGACCCGACTGAGAACTTACTGAAACACGATCCAGTAACACACACACAACCTGAATTACAAACCAAGGTTTACACAAAGTAATGAAACTTCACATTGGCATTCAGGGGAAACTTCCCGTAGGAGTACAATCAGGATATGTCACTCGAAGGAGTAAGGGGGAACTGTTCAAGTATCTAACTCGCAGCCGGCTCTGAGCATCAGAAATCACCCGCAGGTGCAGATCCACACTACTCAAGTCTCTAACCGGGTGCTAGCTCTTAACATTCGGCCGAAGGCCTTCAACTACAACATACGGTAACTTCGCTATGCTGCAGCTTCTCTACGTGGTGCCAGGACCAAATGCACAAACACGCCAAGAAAGTGAGTTCCTGATCTGCACTTCCGAAACTGGAAGAGTCCCAAGGCAAAACGCCTTGATCTACTTTATACTCTCAAAAGATCCTAACTAGCACTACGCTATCCTATCTACCACTCGCAGCATCTGCGCGAAACCAAACTACTCTACTGCACTCAGCAGATCCGGTGCTGCGCCTCCTGCGCGCCGGACTGCTCCGCTTACGGTCTCTACCTTGCCAGTCTTCCGACCGGCTGCGTAACCCCAGGCGTCGGAGCGCTGCAGTGACTTCCGACTGCAAGTGCTCCATAGTGTCGCGCGCACCCGACAAGAAAGTTTCTAATTTTCTCGCCACTCGCCGCCGACTCCGACTGTCACCTTCCGTCAAGGCCGCCGCCCGAAGCTCGAACTCCCGGAGTGTAACCCTCTCTTGAGCTGCCACCTCCCAATGGGTGTATCCGTTTAGACAACGAGTCACCCGTGCCGCCAACTCTCCTCGTGCCCTGCAGCTGCTCTCCACCTCTGCCAGCTGCATTTCTAAATCCGCGCGTTGTACCCTCAAATCCGAGCACTCGGTTTGCAAGTTTTAGCGTACCCTTCTCTAGCTACAAACACTGCTTTGGTACTAGTTTTCTAAAATTGTTTAAATTCTGCAAAAAAAAACAAAAAGTGTGTTACCACAGGAAATGCAAGACAAACTGGGCACTCACCGGTAGGTTTACTGACAAAAAATGACTACATTCCCATACAGGATAGATACAGAGGACCACAGTCTCATGACAATAGAGTGCAAGGTCTATCAAATGATCAAGGCCTGTCAACTTCTCAGGATGTTAGATACATGGATGTGACTACAAGTTCAAATCCTAACAAATCTGCCCCTTCATTACCAACACCTGGAGATGAACACAACAAATGGCCTCCGAACGCTAATGTTATAACTTTCGAATTAAGAGATTTTTAGGAAAAGATCAAGCAAGAAGCTCCAGCACTCGCGGTCATCACTAGGTCGATGCAGAACAAGCTCCAAGCCATTGAAGAAATGAATGAGCTAGATGAAAACTCCTCAGAAGATGATCCCCATCTCTCTGAGTTAGAGAGAGTAGCAAGGACAGCAAGGAAGGATGCCATGGCTCTAGAGCAAGACAATGAGTTGTTTCAAGATGGAAAAAAGTCAAGTCGGATTCATGACTCAAGAACTAGTGAAGGGGGTGATTGGGAAGGACCTGGTATTCCTCTAGAAGAATTTGAGAAGTTACAGGGATATGATTTATGGGCTAATCTTAGTTCCCTCAAAGCCGATATCACCTTCGACCAACTATTGGAGATTTTACCAATGGCTCGTGTAATAACCCACTAAAGGCTAAAACTGCAATATAGTGGTAGAAAGGTCGAACCCACAGGGACAGAGGAACACACAGGGTACAAAGTGTCACGTCTAACAGACTACTGAGGAGTTTGAATTCTCAGGCGACTGTCACTCCCAGAAATACTGCAAGTGTCCACTCGGAGCGCACTCGGAGGTCGCACAGTGCAGCGTAACACACACACACACACACACACATGAAACTACAGAAACACAACCCAGAGAACCGTTAGGACCTCTACTCAAGATTTCAGGGGGGGAAAGTCTCTCGCGAGTGCACTCAACGAAGCTGCGGGTAGTGACTCCCAACTCCGGCTTTTACAACACTTCCACTAGCTTGCTGCTACCGTAGGAAACCCGGTTTGGACTGCCTACTTCGGATCGAAGTCACTCATACGCTGTGAACAACACTCTCAACTCACAAAACGCGCAGAGAACACGGGTCCGCACTGAAGAACTCACTGAGAAACATTCCAGTAACACAACAACAGTCTATTGAAGAGTTTGAATTCTCAGGCACTTGTCATTCCCAGAAATACTACAGGGGTTACCCCAAAGGCACCTGCCGCAGCGTAACCTGAATTTACAACCAAGTCTTACACGAAGTAACAAAACTTCACTTTGGCATTCAGGGGAAAAATCCCAAAGGAGTACAATCAGGAACAGACACTCGAAGGTGTAGGGGCGAAGCTATTCAAGTATCTAACTAGTCACTGGCTCTGAGCATCGGCAATCACCCGCAGGTGTAGATCCGAACTACTCAAGTCTCTAACCAATGTACTAGCTCTGAACATTCGGCCGAAGGTCTTCAGCTACAAAATGCGGAACGCCAAGTGATAGCTCCTCTTGCGTGGTGATAGAACTAAGGACACAAACACGCAGAGAAAATGAGTTCCTGATCTGCACTTCCGAAATTGAGAAAGAACCCAAGGCAAAACGCCTTGAACTATTTTATACCTTCTAAGTCCTAACTAACACTACACTGCACTACGCTACTCGCCTGCACGGAACCACGCTACACTACACTCCGCGGAACCTGTGCTACGTCTCCTGCGCGATGGACTGCCGCGCACTAACTCCCTACCCTGCCAGTCTTCCGCTCGACTGCGCAGTTCTAACCGCTGCAACGCCGCGGACACCTCCACCTCGAGGGTGGACATGGTGTAATAACCCACCAAAGGCTAAAACTGCAGTATGGTGGTAAAAAGATCGAACCCACAGGGACAGAGGCAACACACAGAGTAAAAGTGTCACGTTTAACAGACTTTTGTAGAGTTTGAATTCTAGGCGACTGTCACTCCCAGAAATACTGCAGTGCTCGACTCGGAGGCTCGACTCGGAGGAGGATCTCAACTCGGAGGATGCTCGGAGGATGCACGGTACAGCTTGGTCACTCAACACACACACACACACACACCTGAAACTGGCAAAAAAGCACAACTCGGAGGTCGGTCAGGACCTCCGCTTCGGATTTCAGGAGGAAAGTGTCTCGCAAGTTCACTCAGAGGTTCTGCAGGAAGTGCCTCCCACTCCGGCTTTTACTGCCCTTCCGCCAGGAACTAGCGGGGGTACCCGGACTGGACTTCTCACTTCGGAACGAAGCCTCTACGTACGCCGTGGACGTCACCCTCGACTATCACACAAAACGCAGGGAGTGCAGATCCAACTGAGAACTTACTGAAAACACGATCCAGTAACACACACACACAACCTGAATTACAAACCAAGGTTTACACGAAGTAATGAAACTTCACATTGGCATTCAGGGGAAACTTCCCGTAGGAGTACAATCAGGATATGTCACTCGAAGGAATAAGGGGGAACTGTTCAAGTATCTAACTCGCAGCCGGCTCTGAGCATCAGAAATCACCCGCAGGTGCAGATCCGCACTACTCAAGTCTCTAACCGGGTACTAGCTCTGAACATTCAGCCGAAGGCCTTCAACTACAACATACGGTAACTTCGCTATGATGCAGCTTCTCTACGTGGTGCCAGGACCAAAATGCACAAACACGCCAAGAAAGTGAGTTCCTGATCTGCACTTCCGAAACTGGAAGAGTCCCAAGGCAAAACGCCTTGATCTACTTTATACTCTCAAAAGATCCTAACTAGCACTACGCTATCCTATCTACCACTCGCAGCATCTGCGCGAAACCAAGCTACTCTACTGCACTCAGCAGATCCGGTGCTGCGCCTCCTGCGCGCCGGACTGCTCCGCTTACTGTCTCTACCTTGCCAGTCTTCCGACCGGCTGCGTAACCCCAGGCGTCGGAGCGCTGCAGTGACTTCCGACTGCAAGTGCGCCATAGTGTCGCGCGCACCCGACAAGAAAGTTTCTAATTTTCTCGCCACTCGCCGCCGACTCCGACTGTCACCTTCCGTCAAGGCCGCCGCCCGAAGCTCGAACTCCCGGAGTGTAACCCTCTCTTGAGCTGCCACCTCCCAATGGGTGTATCCGTTTAGACAACGAGTCACCCGTGCCGCCAACTCTCCTCGTGCCCTGCAGCTGCTCTCCACCTCTGCCAGCTGCATTTCTAAATCCGCGCGTTGTGCCCTCAAATCCGAGCACTCGGTTTGCAAGTTGCACAACAACTCCTCATCCTCCTTGCGGGCTCTTTGACTTTCCTCTAAGGCGCGCGTCTGGCGCGCAAGCTCGGCTGCTAGGACTTTGTTCTGTCTCCGCTCCTCCTGCAGTTCCGACTCGATCTTTGCCCGTATTAGTTCGGCTTCCGCCTGACTCTTCGTCGCCGCATCCTCCTTCTGCTGCTGCAAGGCTTGGTACAGCTTCTGGGTGACCGCCAGGTGTTGTCGGAGGGCGGTGTTCCTATCCACATATACTCCGCACCTAGAGGCCCACCTTGCCACCTTGCTCCTCGTCCTTCGCCTGATTGTCTCCACATAAGACTGCGGTTTTAAGGCACTTGCGTATTTGGATGTCTTGCGATCCAGATATCGCAGGAGTGGAACTATCTGTTCGCACAGCACCCCTGTTGGCGTTTTCTGCACCGAATCCTCTTCTTGCTCTTCCGAGCTCGTCTCATCCTCAGTCTCGAGGATCTCAGTCGCCACCGAATCCCTTGGCGACTCCCTGGAACTGTGGCGCGCAGCAGCTTCCGCTGCGACTGCTGCTCCACTGCCTGCTAAAATATCTAGGGCAGTGGGAGATCCCACTGCTTGAGCCCCTGTTCCGGCTTGATCTTCGGTTTGTGAAGGGGTCGACGCCGCAGTGACTTTTGTCACTCTTGATCCGCCCGCTTCTGCTGCCTGTCCTTCCGGCGCAATCTGCGCGGAAGGTGTCCTTGCTGAAGGTGCGTCCGCCGAAGGCGTCCGCACACTCGTCGTTGGCCCCATCCGTCTCGCAGTCGGCGAATCCGGCTGACTCTCTGTTGTCCGACTCGCAGTCGGCCGACCAGCAGTTGTCCGACTGGGAGTCGGATACACCCTGCGCGTCTTGACTCCACTTGGCCTGTTTGCTGGTGGCGTTCTTCCAGAAGTGCCTTCCGCCGAAGACGACCCTCTGAGGATTGTTGGCTCGTCAGCCAAACTCTCTTCTGCTTCCGGCCTGCTGTCCGGTTCAACGCGCCGTTCAGTTGGCCTTCCTTCCGCTTGTCGGCCTTCAGTCATCCGACTCGCAGTCGGCCGGTCGTCAGTCCGTCCATCTCCTCCCGAAGGCCGTGGTGCCTTCTGTGCAGAGGTTTCTGCCGTCTTCCCTAGGACCTGAGCAATTATCTCTTCCTGTGTGAGATTCCGCCGAATCGGAGTTCGCCTGGTCTCCTCAGTAACAGTTGGCATTCTGCGTGCCCTCTGTTTTGGTCGACTGTGAGGCTCGGGGGTGGGCCGACCACGAGTCGGCGCAGCTGGTACTTCCGGCTGCCTGTCCTCAGGTCTCTCATCCCACTTCCGCTTGCGCGGAATGCGCTCACTTCGACGTTCTTCTGCTGCTCTGGCTGGAGCCGGAGCCGGAGGCGTACTGGCAGGTTCCTCGTCCGGATCCGTGTCTACTTCGGCCTCCCTCGAATATCTACCTGGATAAGTTCGGCTCAGCTGCGGAAACCGAGTTTTCTCAGCATTCGTCAAACATCCCATCGCCCGGTAAAACACGATTAAGTAAGGCGATAGATGATTGAGCGTTCCTCCCCTCTCTTCTTGCGCATGTTGGCGCGTCACCTTCCACAGGAGCCGTGCCCAATGCACCGGAGCTCCTGACAACACTAGCTCCACGAACTCTACCTGCCAACCATGCATGTAAGCGGTCTTGGTCGGCTGCAATATTTGCAGCAATGCCGTCGCGACATTTCTCCGCAATCGATCCTTGTAATCCCGTGTCCGGAAACCGTTCTTGGGATGTCTAGCCACCTTGAAGAGCTCATTGTAAGAGACTTCTTCCTCCTGGGACACTTTCACGCTGTCGGCCTCGAAGAGGAGATCCCCTTCCTCGCCGGCACACCTGCCCAACACCTGCGCCCAATTGCAAATTTCCCATCTCTCTGGGTGTGGGCGAAATCCGCGAGAAGGCTTGTGTCTCTCTTGCAGATACTCGCGCACCATCTCCGGACATGTCCAATTCCACCCCCAGAGGAGAAAATCGAGCTTCAGCCTCGTCAGCACATCTTGAAATGCGCGTAGACCGATCTGCGGCACCCTGAGTGGAGACACTCGCAGCTGGGGAACCTTCGACATTGCGTTGCCTGCACACACAAACGTTCTCCCTTTCGCTCGCTCTCTCACAATCGCCACTGCGCGTCGGCCACTCAAGCACTGACTGCTCACTCTCTCTGCGCTCGTTCAAGATCGCTACTCCCAATTCTTTCAAGGTCCGCCAAGATCCTTGTGCAACTCGTCTCCGCACTCTCTACTCTCACTGCAGGTCGCTCCGCCCTTGCGCGTAATCTTGGAACTGGAAATTGCAAAGTCAAGAATGAGAGAATGAGACTGGAGCGCAGTCTTTTCTTCTCCGATTTCAAGAACGTCCAACGTTCTTACTGGTTGCAACGTACGCAGCCGGCTATACGGCTTAACGGTTCGCCCTTTGCATGCGCGAATTCACGTCTCCGCATTGCGCGCATTCGCATGCTTAAACGTTGAATTCTCCCGCCGCCGCCACCTTCCGGACTCGAGTCCGCTGCAGGGTATACGTCGGCCCTGTTGTCTTTTCCTAACCCGCCCTTCTCCGGAGGCGTGTCGCCGCTGGTGCGTTCATTATCCGTCGGCGCCTTGCTGGAGGCGCACATCCAGTCGGATTGAATTATGCCGGCGCGCAGTCGTACCGCCTATTTTGTCCTTTATGCCTCGTCCGTTGCTGCCGGCGCATATCCGCCAGCGCAACTCATGTCAGCGCATCCGACTGTCAGCGCCACGTCGGAGGCGTACATCCGACCGGCGCTTTCCTTCCATGAACAGCCGCCAAAGGCGCTTCCGACTCTGAGTGGGTTTCCTCCTATGAGCGCGTGATTCCACCGAAGGCGCATCGCCGAGGGCGTACGGGAATCCTTTCCGGCTGTGAACCCTAGCGCGAACGGCGCATGTCCGGCTACGAGTTTTCCGACTTTCATAACTTCTCCATTCCTGATCCATCTCCGACGCTCTCGGACTCGTTAGAACGAGCATCCCGAGCTCTTTCTAATGCAACTTCAACCAACTGGATCTACCGTGTATCCCGATTTTTATGAAGGTTTTCCCTTTTCGTGCTAGCGGCGCTTCGCCGAAGGCGCACTCATGGTCGGATGCCTTTAGAGGTCCGGGCCCTTCTCCTGACGTCTTTAGCAAAACCTCCTCCTGAGGTGTCTGCGCCGGAAGCGTAGCTTCCTTATACGCTAGAGGCGCGTGAATAGAGACACCTCAAAAAGGAGCTTTTGCCGAAGGCGCCGAAGACGTTGGCGTTGGTACATCCGACTACGTGATTCTTTGTGCCCTCGTGACGATCTCATCAATCCACTCTATTTAGCGTACCCTTCTCTAGCTACAAACACTGCTTTGGTACTAGTTTTCTAAAATTGTTTAAATTCTGCAAAAAAAACAAAAAGTGTGTTACCACACATGGTATCCCGCGCCTTCGACAGAAAAGCGTCTAACTTCTTCGCCACCTTCCGCCGACTCCTGCTGTCGCCTGCCAACAACCCCGCTGTGCGAAGCTCAAACTCACGCAGTGTGAGTTTCTCCTGCGCCGCCACTTCCCAGTGGGCGTAGCCCTTGAGACAGTGGGCGACACGCCTCGCCATCTCCTCCTTCGTGCGATCTGCCTCTCGCCTGCGATCCTCTTCAATTACCACCAAGCGTGCGGAGGCCAACTGCGATGCGGCCTCCGCACGCTGCGCTCTCAATTCACCACACTCTAACTGTAGCCTGCGGATTAAATCCTCATCCGCCTGTCGTGCGAGCTGACACTCCGCCAACAAACGCGTCTGTCGCACGAGCTCCTCTGACAGAATCTGATTTTGAGTTCTCTCACACATCAAATCCGTCGTGGTCTTCACCACATCCCTGGTGAGCTCTTCCAGTCTCTCCTTCTTCATCCTGTCGAGGGCGTGCGATTTCCTCACAAGGTTGTACTGACCCCACAAACAGGCATGCTTCTCCCTCAAATCCTTCAACTCATGGTCCGTCCTAGCTAGTAGCTTGCTAGTGTGGACTTTAGTGCGAGTCCGCCTGCGCACTAATTCGATGTAAGATCCCGGCTGAAGTGGATCGGCGTATTTATCAAATTTGCGATCCAAGTACTTCAGCAACGGTATCACCTGCTCAGAGAGCGCCGCCGCCGGCGCTCCAACAGTTTCCTCCTCCTCCTCCTCGGTATCCCCTGCTCCCGACATTGCTTCTGTGGAGCCTCCGTCGTCATCATCCGAGTTAAGGATTTCAGTCGCCATTGATTGCGTTGGCAACTGACCCGAGTGGGGCTGCACGTCGTCTACGGGTGCTGCCTGCGAAGGCAAAGCTGCAGCCTCGCTGCTCTTCGCTAAAATGTCCAAGGCGGTGGGCGAATGTGGCCGTGCTGCATCCCCGTCGCCCGCTTGTCGGTCTTCGACCGTATCCTCTCTGCCGCCGACGTCCGCCGCCGAAGGCGATCGAGCGGAGGGTGTATGCGCGGGGTTTGATTGCGCATCGCGCACCAAAATTTCGTCCCGCGAACAGTCAATCCGCTCCTCCGTCAGGTGCTGCTCCCTCGATCGGTCCTGCGCGAGGGCTGTGCTTGGCCTGTGCGCAGGCGCAAATGCCGGCGCCTTGTCCGCCGCAGGCGCAGCGCCGAAGGCGTCTATCGCCGAAGGCGACATAGCCGTAGGCCGCTCGCCCGATGTCCCTTGGCCCGTAGGCCCTACCGCCGAAGGCGCATCTACCGGCGGACTACCCGCCGAAGATGTGGCCTCCGCACGCTCCCTGTTCGCATCTCGTTGGCCCGAAGGCCTTGGCGCCGAAGGCGCAAATCGCGGCGCGTTGGGCGCCGGAGGATCTGGTCCCGAAGGCCCGTGACCCGTAGGCGGATCTTCCGCCGGCTCCTTCCCCTTCCTACGTTGGAACGGGGGTGAATCCTGCCTGTGCACAGGCGGCATGTGCACAGGCGAACGCCTGTGCACAGGCGGACTGCCTCTTCCTACGCGTAGGCGTAGGTCCACGTCCGCTTGAGGTCGCCTTTCTGTCGAGGCTCGCCTGTGCGCAGGCGGAACACCCGTCCGCAACGCACGTGGTAACTCCGGAGGCCCTTGGCCCGTAGGCGGCCTCTCGTCCGTCGAAGGTGCAGCATGGTCCGTTGCTCATGCAGACGTCCGCGCTCCCTCGCTCTTCTCCGGCGACGCACTTCCTTCCTCCGTGGCATTCGTCGCCGTGTCCGCGCTGCTGGCTGGTAACACAAGCCTGCGCGCCTTCTGCTTCGGCCGGCTGCACACTTCGTGCAACGGCCGCTGCCGAATGGGAGCAGTGGGTTCTTGATGCTACTCCTCTTCGGACTTCTCTCTCCATCGCCGCTTCCGCGGCACTCTTGATGCGGGAGTGTTTCTTCCTTCGTCCCTCCACCTTGGCGGAGTAGAAGTCGGCGACTCCTCTGCGTCAGTGTCGACCTCGTTCTCCCGCACATACCTCCCGGGATGGTCGACGGACAACGGCGGAAAACGAGCAAGCTCTGCCGCGGTCAAACAATTTCGCTGCCGATAAAAATTGATCAGGAAAGGAGAGAGATGATTAAGAGTTCACCCCTTCTCCTCAAAAGCGTGCTATCGCATCACTCTATGCAGGATGCTCGCCCAGTGAATTGGAGCTCCCTCGATGATGCACTCCACAAAGAGACCTGCCACAATGTGATGTAGCAGGCGCGGTGTGGCTGCAGTAATTGCAGCAGCGCCGTAGCCACAGTTCGGCGGAAACGATCCTTGTAATCGCGGGTCTTGTACCCATTCTTGGTAGACCTCTCCCGCTTGAACAGCTCCACAAATTGCGCCTCGTCCTGCTTAGACACCTTGACGCTCTCACTATCAAAGAGGAGGTGCCCTAGGATGCCGGCACACCTTCCCAATGCCTGCGCCCAATCTTGGACCGTCCACCGATCGACATGCGGCCGCAATCCGCGCGTAGGTGGTCCCTGTGGCTCTAGCCACTCGCGCACCATATCCACACAGATGTAGTTCCATCCCCATAGCAAGAAATCGAGCTTTCTTGCTATCAGCCGCTCCTCGTAAGCGCGCAGCCCGTTCTGTGGAAGTCGGAGCGGCAGCATACGCAATCGGTTCAGTCTCGACATTGCGTTCTTGGAATTCGCCTGTTCGCTAATTCTCCCTCTGCCCCGCTCGAGCTCCTTGCTTCCTCGGCAAACTCTAATCTCACTCAATTCCAAATCACGCGCACTCACTTCTCTCTCAATCACCAAGTAATCCTCTGCGCGGCGATGTCGGGAATGCTTAGTAGCTAGCAGATGGACGCGCGCAACTCGCACTAGAAAATGGAATCGCGAATTCAAGAATGGGACGCTGTCCGTCTCCTTGTCGAAGGTCATGGTCGGCTCTTGCCCGTGAAGGTCGACTCAATTGATGGCCGCGCCGGCTCTACGCTAAAACGGTCTCCGCTCTCACGCGCGGCTTCACGCTCCGCCGACGCCGATTTAACCCACACGCTCGAATTGGCGAATTTGAACTCCGCGAGCGTACTACGCCGCGGACATGGGTGCGCAGCGCCGAAGGAGGATTTTCCGCCTTGCGCGGTACACTCGTTCGTACCGCTCCTCACCCAATCCTCCTCTGCCTCGGCGCTTGTCCGCACGTCGGACAAAAGTTCAACAGGCGGGAGCCTGTGCGCAGGCGGACTCCTCGGCGGATTCTCCGCTGGCGTGGAACTTCACCCGCCTGTGCGCAGGCGAAGTCCGTCCGCGTCGATGCGCTGGCGCGGAAGGCGTTGACCGCAGTCAACAGCCTCCCTCCAGACTATCCATTCCTGGTCTCTCCGTCGGCGCTCTCGCCGCCGCAACTCCGCCCGATCACGAGAGCATCCATCCGTACGGTCCGTACGGTCCGTACGGATTTTACTATTCTGGCGGCTCCTTGCTCGTCCGCGCCGTTGCGCTGGCGCAGAAGGCGCCGTACAATTTCTACCTCCGAAGGCGCATTTCTAGGGCCGAATGCGGATTTCCCGCCGACGCCGAAGCGCCTGTGCACAGGCAAACGCCTGTGCGTAGGCAAACTTCGCGCCTACGTCAAAACCCTATTCCGCCTGTGCGCAGGCGAACTTCCTTCGTCCGCACATAGGACAAAACTTCTTCGCCTGTGCACAGGCGAAAAACTGAGTATCTTACAACCTTCATAACTCCCGGAGTCCTCATCCGTTGTTGGCGTTCTTGGGCTCGTTGGAATCAGCGCGTCGAGTTCTTTCCAACGAGACCCTAACCAGATCGAGGCGTTTGGGGGTTGACCTAAATATGAAGGATTTCCCTACCGCCGAGGGCGCAGCGCCGAAGGCGGATTTTGCGCCTTGCGCCGTAGGGATCATACCTTCAAAGCTCGCAGGGAGGGTGGTGCCCTTCCTTGACGCTGCACCCAACTCCTAGATTCTACGAGGTCCCTCGAGAATCTCTGCGATCTTCCGAATTCACTCTATTTTGATGCACCGAAGGCTATTTACATTGCTGCCTTGGTACAGTTTTCCAAAAATGTTTTAATTTCCTCAAAATTACCAAAAGTGGGGTACCACAGCTCGTAAGAAATTGAAGGAGGGTTTGGCCGTAACACGAAGGACAAGAAGGGTGAAAACCAGGGTGGCAGCAAGAGTGCAATCGTTGGGAAAAATTTGGGATGTAAAGGCAGTAGAAATAGAGGCGACTATAGTGGATAAGGTAGTACCCAACGTGCTGGTCGATGGAGGAAGTGGGTTGAACATCTTTCATGAGCATAAGATGAAAAAGTTAGGCCTTAGTTTGACGGGACCATCACCCTTCATCATTAACATGGCTAATCAAAGCTCTGCCGTACCTCTTGGAATGATTAAAGATTGTAGAATCAGTACAAGAGAGGAGGAGTATATTGTCACTTTCCATGTTATTACGATGCATTCAACAAAAGATACTTTTCCCATCTTGTTGGGTAGGCCTTGGTTGAGAATGGCGGGTGCCATAGTGGATTGAGGAGGAGCTAAACCGTCTATTACATATGGGCCAAGGGAAAATCGTGCCAAGGTTAGGATAGGCAGCTTGACGGGGGCAGAAGTCACTACTTCTACAAATGAACAGGAGGAAGGGAATGAAAAGGTAGAGAAAAAAGACACGTTGGTGGAAGTTGTCAATTCAGGTCGCATTGAAATTATATTAAAATCAGGATTGAGTAACCTAGGTCCTAGTTTTTACAATTGAGACAATGATGACGAGTAGAGTAGGTGGTTGAAGGAGTATCCTGATTCAGGTTGTGATATAATGATGATTTCGCATTGCGAATATAGGAATGATGAAGGTGGTAGTTTTTCAAAAGAGGGCTGGTCGCTGTTAGAGCCATGTGAGATACTCATCGAAGAAGAATGGGTAAAGGGAGGATTGACTCTGTGGATAGATGACCTAGAGGAACTTGAGGTGGCAGTAGTGCACGTGGATGGAACTCAAGGGTATGATGCCATGCTTGAAGCCTCAAAATTGGAAGAGCCATTACATTTCAAAACCGCCTCTACAGGGATTATAGTAGGACAGGATGTCAAGGATTACCCGAAGGTACCTTTGGATTGGTATCGATATACTAAAGAACAAAGTCATGTGACAGAGAAAGATTGGAAATATGTAGACGTGACAATGCGCAATGGAAGCGTTAGGAAGATAAAAATGGGGTCTCTGTTGAGGAATGACGAGATCACGAAGTATTGCAAACTTGTGGATGAGTTTAGTGATGTATTTGCTTGGTCATATGATGAATTCAAGGGAATTCCTCACGAAATGGTTGAGCATCGTATTCCTTCGATTCCAGGCGCTCAAGCAATTAGACAGAAGGAGAGACGTATGAACCCACAATTGCAGCTACTGGTTAAGGCAGAGTTGAAAAGACTGTTACAAGCGGGATTTATCAAGCCAGTGGAAATTAGAGATTGGTTTTCCTCTATGGTTTTAGTGAAGAAGAAAAATGGAAAATTGAGGGTTTGTGTGAATTATAGGAGACTCAATGCTTGCACGCAGAAGTATCATTTCCCCTTGCTTTTTATTTCGCTGGTTTTGGAGTAGGTCGGTGGGCATGTGTAACCATCTTTAGTTAGTTAGAACTAAAGTAGAGGTTACTCTAAATATTGATGTAGATACTTTAGTGTGCACTAGTCATAGCTGCCACGTCAACGATCCGCGCACTTGGTAGGTACAGAGTGGATGTGTTAGTTGACAGTGCCACGTCAGCAATCCGTGTGCTTGTAGGTAAGGATTGAGTGTATTAGTTAGTGTGTTAGTTGGGTGCGCCACGTCAGCGATCCGTGTGCTTGTTAGGGTTATCCACCACGTCATCCATCCACTAGGAGTGGGATGGATGGTGGGCATTAGATCTTATCACCTTGTACTTGTTGGTGAGAGCTATATAAGGGAGAGGAGAACCATTGTTGGTATCTCTCATCTTCAGAGTTTACGTTTCTATCTTCAAGTGAGCTTTTCTCTAAACCCTAGTGTTACAATGGTATCAGAGCGACCTTGCTCTTTCCTTGAGTGTGGATTACCCCTCATGGAATTGCAAGTGAGTGATGATGGAGTGTAGTCTTGAGAGTGTATAGAGGCTGGCAGAGGTCATTCATCTGCATGTAGAGAGAGGTGGAAGGGGAAAATTGTGTTTTTGCAGATATGGACGGGATTGACAAGAATCCAGTACCGCACTGGCCAATTCCTAACCTATTCGATATTCACCTTCGTTGCATGGAGAAACATCATTTTCGGATGTACCTTGTGCCTTGTTGGGGTGCAGATTTTATGACTAGAGTGATGGAGTCAAGAGTGCCACTGATTCTTCCAATAGTTACTTATGAAGAGACTTGGGATTGTACTATATACATTCTATACTGATTGTTTCATGGATTTGAATCGCGAACCACTTGTCCCGGTTCGATTCAGCACTTATGTAGAGATTAGAACAGTATATAGACAGAAGAAGATATGGAGAGATTTTCTTGTGAGGAATTATGGAGAGGAATACTATAGAGCTGTGATAGAGTCACCTGCACCTTTTGTGACTCATTTGTTGAGAGGTCACATAGTGATTATACTCACTTTGTATTAGAGAGAGTGTGAGAAAGCATGGGGACATCAATTGATATGGGTGAGGTTCTCAATGCAATCATGGCGGAGATGAAGGAGTTGAGAAAAGCGATAGTAGATGGGCATACCAAGCAACAAGCCATGGAAGATAAAATCTTCGCATTGGAGAGTAAGAAAGTAGAGAGAGAGAGAGTTGGAGAGATGGAAGTTGAACCTCAAGTTCAAGCTTCCCAAGTTCAGCCAGAACCAACTCCTATTGATGCAGCAGAAGCAAATAGGAGACGTCTTCAAGAGATTGAAGATGAAGCAAATCTTTTGCTTCGAATGGGAAAATCCTGTAAGGTGTAAGCTTACAAAGCGAGTAGAGCAATGGGAGTGTTAGAGAGATGGATTATGAGGATGAATATTCATTTATCCCATTTTCATGTTTCTGATTATATTGCAGGAATGTTCATGAGATCTTATCTTACGGATAAGGCTCTCACATGGTACACAACATGGGAGAGAATGCTTTCAGAACGAGGTGCTACCATTTCGTCGAGTGGAATGCAGGAATGACTTCCGCAAAATTTTCAAGCGGTGGATTCTCTTCAAACTGCAAGAATGAAGTTGTGGGATCTGAAGCAGAAAGGAGGTATTCATGAGTACATTGAAGAATTTTGTGATCTTCAAGTATCTATCATGGATATGAGTGGAGCTGAAGCCTTGGACGTGTTCAAACGAGGCTTGAAGGATCGAATTCAAAAGGAGGTGATGGTAAGCAATCCATCTACTGTGAATGAAGCAATCACACTTGCTCAACGAATTTCGGGTGCTTTTGGTGTCACACACGGTGAACCAGTGAGCAATTTTTGAGATCCATCTAGTCCAACACCGATGGAGTTGGAAAATCTTCGACGTAGAGAATGTTTTGCACCAACAAGAGGACCACCACCAAGATTTGGAGATGAGATTAGGCGACCAGGAGTTCCAAATTTGCAAGAAGGTTATGCAAATAATGGAATGGTTCGAGGAGGAGCTGGAGTTCGTGACAATAGCCAATGTTATGCATGTGGACAAATGGGTCACATAGTCAAGTTTTGTCGAGTTCGGCCGACACAATGTGAGCACAAAACTGTGCTCACATGTCTTTTTACCCTTATGAGAGTTAAAATTTTGGATTTAAGCTTTTGCAAAATTATGCTTGGGGTTTTTTGAAAGTTTTGGCAAGATTAGGAGTTGGTGTGATGGTTAGGGGGAAAAAGGTGCGGAAGGGGGCCTTCCGGGCAAGGTCTTCGGCGAAGTGCCTTCGGTGAAGTCCCTTCGGGGAAAGGCCTTTGGCGAAACAGTGAAACCCTCATAACGTTTTCAATGTGTGATTCCTTGACTAAATTAGTGTCTTGTTGGAATGAACTCGCGACGCTAGTTCCAACGAGACCAAGAACTTTTGAAATGGATGAGAGAGCACTGAGTTATGAGCGTCGAAAGCGGCTGACATGGTTAGGCGAAAGGCCTTCGGCGATAACAGATAGAGAAGCTTTCGGCGATAACAGATAGAAGGTCCTTCGGCCCAAGGAGTTGCGAGTAGGAGGCCTGCGCATAGGCGAGTTGCGCGTAGGCGGGCCTGCGCATAGGCGGGTTGCGAGTAGGCGAGTTGCGAGTAGGAAGTCTGTGCATAGACAAACGCCTTCGTCGGAAGAGTAAAACAGTGATAACTTTCTCAATTCTTAACGGTTTGACTTAGTTAGGGGCTCGTTGGAAAGAACTCAACACGCTCGTTCCAACGAGCCCAAGAACGTTTCAAACGAAGCAGGTATCTGTGAGTTATGAGCGTCGGGGGTGACTGTGATAGATAGGCAAAGGTGCGGAAGAGTGTCTTCGGCGGGAGGATGCCTTCGGCAGTGCGCGGAAGAAGATTTCAGACGGCGGATGTTGATGTGGTCATGAATGAAGACTGTACAGGTGTGGCAGTGGCGGCGGTGTGAAGTCAAGTGTGGGGAATAGGACGGCGGGGCATGAAGTCGCACATGGGAACCAGGCCGTTGCCCATCATCGCGGAAACGGCATTCAAGCGGCCTGCGGTCAACTCGGCCCTTGGACGTTGGAGAGGATTATTCGGCCTGTGAGCTGGGATCGTGTGGTGTGCCATTGTGTGGAGACGCTGGTGGGATCAGTAGGAGGAATAGAGTGTGGATGTGAGTGATTTTCGCAGGGAAGTGGTGAGAATTAGGAGGGGAGTGTGGAGAGTTCGAAGTAGGAGGAAGCAAACTCTCGTGGGTGGAGAGTCGGATCTGAGATTGAAGTGTAAAATCTGTGGGTGGGATCTGAGATTGAAGTGTAAATCTGTGAGTGGGATCTGAGATTGAAGTGTAAAATCTATGAGTTGGGTCTGAGATTGAAGTGTAAAATCTGTGACTGGGATCTGAGATTGAAGTGTAATCCTTGTGAGTGGGATCTGAGATCAGAGTGGAAGACCTGAGAATGGGAGCTGAGAGTGAAGCGAAATCTGAGACTGAAATCTGACAATCGGGATCTGAATTTGAAACTGAAAAGGGAGAGTTGAATATGAGAGAGGAATCTGGTGGGGTCAGAAGGTGGAAGCTGAGAAATAGACACTGAAATCTGAGTAGGAATTGGGAGTGGAACGCGGAGCTAGGATAGACCACAACGGCTGTGGTATTGAGAAAGTCACCCAGAGTTGGGTTAAATCTTTATGTAACAAAGAGCTTGTTTGCTGCTCATGTGGAAATAGCAGACAGCAAGTTATTATTTTCAGTTCTGGATAATTTGTTTGTGAAAGAGCACGTGTTTAGGATCTCGTTGTCTTGGATACACTTAGAGCACCTGGCTTGAGTTCAGCGAAGTTAGATTATGGGAGCTCAAACCCCCACCTGAACTACAAACGTTGAAGGGTGGGAAGGTTCGGCTCACACACAACAAGGAGGACGGCCCATGCAGCGACGCCCGTTCAACAATATGGAGGGGATAGAGTATGAAGAGGTGGAGGAAGCAGTTTCGGGAAATGAAGATCACTAGTAATCTTGCCTCGCGACCTTACTGGTTCTACAAAGCGAAGAAAAGGCGAGGTTGGAAGAAGGCAATGGTTGGGAGCTCATGGGAGGGGTAAGAAGCAAGCTCAACTCATTGTCACTGATGGTTTCATGGAAGGACACAAGGTGAGAGTTTTAATTGATTCTAAAGCAACTGAGAATTTTCTATCAAGGAGTGTTGCTATGAAGTTAGGTTTGATGTTGATGAACGACGTGAGTGAAAAAGTTGAATTGCCAAACGGGCAAACTGAAGTGATAGAAACACTACCACAGAGTGTAGAATTATCCATAGGTAGATACAAGGAGAGCATTAAATGGAGAGTAATTCGTTTAGCTCGATATGATGTCATCCTTGGAATGCCATGGATGGAACAATATAATCAGAAGGTAGATTGGAGAAGAAAAGTGATTACAAGTAGCGGATGGAAGATCTATGGAGATAGAATTAGATCTCAGAATAGTAATTTACCCCTCTTTGTGATGGGTACAGCATCCATTTCTAGAGATGATGTATGTTTCCTTGGACTTATAAGAGATATTGGGTCCACGGACAAACCTTACATCCCGGAGTCCTTGAACGACATTTTTATGGAGTATAAAGATGTTTTTCCAGATGATCTACCTGCAGGATTACCACCATAGATCACAAGATTGAGGTGATACCTGGAAGTACACCAACTTGCAAAGCTCCATATCGTTTGGCTCCAAACGAATTGGAAGAATGCAGAGCTCAAGTGGAGGAGATGTTGAGCAAGGGATTCATTCAACCAAGTGTTTCACCTTATGGAGCTCCAGTGTTCTTTGTGAAGAAGAAGGATGGATCCATGAGACTATGTATCGATTATCGCGGGTTGAATCAGCAAACGGTGAAAAACAAATATCCATTACCTCGTATGGATGATTTGTTTGATCAACTTCAAGGAGCGAAGTACTTCAAGGAGATGTTGAGCAAGGGATTCATTCAACCAAGTGTTTCACCTTATGGAGCTCCAGTACTCTTTGTGAAGAAGAAGGATGGATCCATGAGACTATGTATCGATTATCGCGGGTTGAATCAGCAAACGGTGAAAAAAAAAATCCATTACCTCGTATGGATGATTTGTTTGATCAACTTCAAGGAGCGAAGTACTTCACCAAGCTAGATTTGAGAAGCGGCTACAATCAAATTCGAATTGCAGATGAAGATGTTCACAAGACAGCTTTTAGTACTAGGTATGGACACTTTGAGTATCTGGTGATGCCTTTTAGTCTCACTAATGCACCAGCTACATTCATGGGATTGATGAACAATATCTTTCGCCATTATCTAGATAAATCTGTCATTGTTTTTCTGGATGATATATTGGTGTATAGCAAAACTTTGAGTGATCATAGAAGTCATTTACGAGAGGTACTTCAAGTTTTAAGAGACAATCAATTGTATGCCAAAGCTTCAAAATGTGAATTTGGCAAGTCAGAAGTATATTACTTGGGTCATAGAGTTACAGCTACAGGAATCCAAGTGATGAGTGAGAAGATAGATGCCATTTAGAAATGGATAGCAACTGAGGATCAAACTCAATTGAAGAGTTTTCTAGGGCTCACTGGATTCTATCGTAGATTTGTGAAAGGTTTTGCTCGACTAGCTCAGGCCTTGACTTCCATGTTAGGCAAAGGTCAAAAATGGAGATGGGGAACAGCTCAAGAGTTAGCTTTTCAAGCATTGAAAGATGCTTTGTTACACGCACCTATTCTCAAGTGGTATGATCCTAACCGTTCTATCAAGTTGGCCACTGACGCATCAGGTACAACAGTAGGTGGCATACTTCAACAAGAATGGGAGGATGGATGACATCCAGTTGCTTTCTATTCTCAAAAGTTGAAAGCGGTGGAACAAAATTATCACACGACAGAACGGGAGGAGTTAGCCATCGTGTTGGCAACCAAACATTGGAAGCATTACTTGGGTGATGAGGAGTTTGTGGTGGAAACTGATCATAAACCCTTGGTTTATTTGGAAACTCAGAAGGATCTGTCCAAACGACAAATTCGATGGGCAGAGTTGCGTCAACGCTTCAACATGAAGATTGTGTACGTGGAGGGAAAGAAGCAACTTGCAGATGCTCTCACACACATGACTTGTTTGAATCATGTTGCAGAAGTGAAAATTCAGGCGGATTGGTGGAGCAAGATGTCACAAGCCACAAAGGAGGATGAAGACATCACTCGGGCACTACAAACTGGAAAGGCAGAGAAATCTCGAGGTTTGGCGTTTTACAATCAGCGTGTATGGATTCCACAAGATCACGATTTGCGCACAATGATTTTGGCAGAAAGTCATGATACAGCCATTGCAGGTCATGTGGGAGTGGAGAAAACTGTGGAGAGTATACAACGAGTATACTATTGGCCCAAAATACGTGAGGATGTGGAGTCTTATGTTCGAAGTTGTGTTGCTTGTCAACAAAACAAGGCAAGTAATAAAAAACCAGCGGGTTTATTACAGCCTCTTCCTATTCCCGAACAGCGGTGGGAACATGTCACCATGGATCTTGTATGTGAGTTACCAAAGACTTCGTTAGGACATGATTCAGTGGTAGTTTTTGTGGACAAATTGAGCAAGATGATTCACATCAGGCCAACCACAAAAACAGTAACAGCTCCACAACTAGCTCAATTGTATCTAAATGCAGTTTTTGTGAATCATGGCTTAAGCAAAGTGTTAATCACGGATAGAGGTACTCACTTCACTAGTTTATTTTGGAAAACTTTGTTTAGTTTTTTCAAAACAAAACTAGCAATGTCAAAGGCCTATCACCCTCAAACTGATGGACAAACTGAGAGGGCAAATAGAACCATAGAGGATATGCTACGAGCATTCACATTAAAAGAGCAAGAAGAGTGGGACAACCTTTTGCCACTTGTGAAATTTGCATATAACAATTCTGTTAATGCATCCACAAAAGTGTCTCCATTTTTTCTTAGGTATGGAGCTCATCCTATAATTCCTTCAAGTTTGATGAGACTTTCCAAAGGAGAGGAGTTTTCGACCAAAGTTGCAGCAGTCAACGAATTCGTGGAGCATATTCACCGAGGACTACATCAGGCCAAGGAGAAGTTGATGATAGCTCAAAATCGGCAAAAGCAGCATGCCGATGCTCATCGTAGAGAAGTGATTTTTGAGGTTGGCGATCATGTTTGGTTATCTACAACGAATTTGTCTCTGGTAGGAACACCAAAGTTAAACCCTAGGTTCATTGGTCCATTTTTGGTTTTGAAACGTGTTGGTGAAGTGTCATACAAGTTGGAACTTCCGTCACATATGAAAATATATCCAGTATTTCATGTGTCACGATTGCGAAAACATGTACCACGACCAAAACAATTCACCAACCAACCAGCACCACCTCCTCTTCCAACCTTGATAGTAGATCATGAGGAGTTTGAGGTAGAAAAGATACTCAAGAAACGTATTCGAGGTCATAAATATCCCAAAGTAGAGTATTTGATTCAATGGAAAGGCTATCCATCGTATGAATCAACTTGGGAACCAGCTAAAAATTTAGCAAATGCACCTTTGATAGTTCAGGAGTTTGAACGTATGTGCAACGAGGACGTTGCATCTTAAAAGGAGGGAGGTTTGTAAGCATCTTTAGTTAGTTAGAACTAAAGTAGAGGTTACTCTAAATATTGATGTAGATACTTTAGTGTGCACTAGTCATAGCTGCCACGTCAACGATCCGCGCACTTGGTAGGTACAGAGTGGATGTGTTAGTTGACAGTGCCACATCAACAATCCGTGTGCTTGTAGGTAAGGATTGAGTGTATTAGTTAGTGTGTTAGTTGGGTGCACCACGTCAGCGATCTGTGTGCTTGTTAGGGTTATCCGCCACGTCATCCATCCACTAGGAGTGGGATGGATGATGAGGATTAGATCTTATCACCTTGTACTTGTTGGTGAGAGCTATATAAGGGAGAGTAGAACCATTCTTGATATCTCTCATCTTGAGAGTTTACGTTTCTATCTTCGAGTGAGCTTTTCTCTAAACCCTAGTGTTACAGCATGCTAGATACATCTTCATGGATGGGTATTCAGGTTACAATCAAATTTCAATAGCTACGTAGGACATGCACAAGACATCTTTCATGACTCCATGAGGAACCTTTGTGTGGGTGGTAATGCCGTTTGGGTTGTGCAACGCTCCGGCCACTTTCCAGAGATTAGTTACGTATATCTTCTCCGACCTTTTGTTCAAATCAATGATAGTCTTCATTGACGACTTTGGCTCACAATCTAGCATAACTGATCATCTACAGTGTGTGAGGAAGGCTCTGATCAGATGTCGTAAAATGCAATTAGCTTTGAATCCCGAAAGAACCTTCTTGGGTGTTAAGAGAGGAGTTCTACTAGGTTACGTGGTTAGCGAGAAGGGACGGGAACCAGACCCGGAAAAAATTGCAGTCATAGAGCAATTGGCAACTTCAACCAATCCTAAGGGAATAGCAAAGTTGTTAGGCGATGTGGGATGGTACCGGGAATTAATTCCAGATTTTGCTACGATAGTGATTCCCATCACTCAACTATAATCAACAACTTGTAATCAAGTTCCGATACTAGTGATCACTTGCTTAATGAATCTCACTATGAAAAGTCCTCCATCTTGCTGGCCAGCGAGAATAGCGACATGGACATAGCAAAGATGATCTGAGCATAATTCAAGATTCTCAAACTTCAACTCCGATATTATTATTGGTTGAAATTCACGCAAAATCATAACATATAATATTCACGACAGATTCAGATGATTTAATGTGATTTGCTCTTATAACTAAGTTCACGGAACACATAGATAATGTTAGGTGTGACAAGCAGAGTCCCCACATGGAATAGTATAGGAGAGACAGTGAATCCATCAAAACCCTAAATTGATTATTTTGATACATTTAACCCAACGTTACAAATGTTGACCACCGTAGGTGAGTTGAACAACTCCTAACACAAAATTACTACAGTCAATCCATCAAAACACTAAATTGATTCTTCCGATACATTTAATCCACCGTTACAAACGTTCACCACGGTAGGTGACTTGAATAACTCCTAACACAAAATTACTACGAAGTATTATTTGTCATCTCGCCACAATTTATAAATTGCAAAAAAACTCTATTTTTAAGAATCTCAACGTAATAGTTTTGGAGAAAAGTCACAATATGATGAATTTTGCTAATTTATCAAATTAATTTTAGTCTGAGATTGTCAATATCGTAATGCATTTCATATTTTTGCTAAAATTTGAACAAAATACGTGAACTTTATGATAATTTGTATATACAATACTTTCTTTTACATTGGGAAATTATATAATAAAATTAAATTATTCAGATTGATTTTTTTATAATAATATGAATATAAGAATATTTTTTATGTCAATATTTTATAAGAAAATAAATAAATAATTATTTTGATTTCATTTTTTAAACTATGCTGTTACATATCCGAATGCATTAATAATTTAACTAGATTTTATAGTACTTTGTTTTCACATAAGCGATTGTAATCTTTTTATTGAGCTAAAATAGTTTCAAATTGAAATTTCCATAATAATACGTATTAATTTTTCATTTTATAAAAAAATAAACATAAAATTTTACTAAATGTATCAATAATAATTTGAATGATTGATTACACTTGTATGATCCAAGAATAAATGCAAGATAGCATTTATAGCATTTTGTAATGCTTTAAATTTTAAGTAGAGAGTATTACGAATTTTCTTTTGCATCATTTAACTTTATAGTTAAGCTAAAAATTTTAAAAATATGAAATTTTGAACTAAATATGATTCAGCAAATAATAAGACATAGTTTGTTAAAAAAATCAAACGTGACTATTAAGCAAAATGCTACATCTCATATTTGTAATAAAAAATTATTTTTCACAAATAATTCAAATTATTACTGACAGAGAATTTATAATTTGGATTTAACAAATATTGAAAAAAAAATTAAGTTAAATTTTATATAAATTAACATAATTTTTAATTAATAATAAATACATGATAAATACAAATAAATGAATGATTTCAACATAAGACTTTGTAATGACACAATAGAACAAATAAACATTATTTTATTAACATGACACTTTAAATATCACATTAAGTGTTTCATTTCAATTTTAATATATCATAGTACTATGTTCTAAATGAAATTTCATAACTTTGGATTTTTTGTGAAAACTTTTTTTGATGAATACAATTCTATTAGTTCAATATTATTAAAAAATAAAATTTACATTTGATTATTTTAAAAAAATTATTTGGAGTTTTACTTCATATTTTAACAAAAAAAATTTTGAAAACTTATCAAAACCTTACAAATAATCACAATAGAACTTATTGATGCAAAAAGTTATAGATTTAAGAATATTTTATGACTTATAAACCTTCAATTCAATGAAATCAAATTAGATCTATCATGATTTAATCAGTAATCATGATAGATCTATTAGATAATCAATAAAGTAATATAAAGTAACCATGAATTGAATGGTTACTTTAGATAACTGTATTGAAGATAATATATGTTGTTTTGCATTGATTACATCACAAAACTTGTTAAGTATCATTCCTGGTTGGGTTTGCAAAGTATTGAACTTATGTAATATCACTAATTAACAAATATTTTCATCATCTTTGAGTTTATATTCTATGATCTATGCAGTTAAATTGAAATAATTTAAAATATTTCACACTTGGACTCTCAATATTGTTCAAACATGGACATTTTTTTCCTTAATTATTGTAATTAACTATGCAACAAATACATTAACGTACTTATATCCAAATTACATAGATATATTTCAAAACACAATATTATACT
Source organism: Marchantia polymorpha subsp. ruderalis (assembly GCA_037833965.1). Classification (NCBI taxonomy): domain Eukaryota; kingdom Viridiplantae; phylum Streptophyta; class Marchantiopsida; order Marchantiales; family Marchantiaceae; genus Marchantia; species Marchantia polymorpha. The sequence continues at coordinate 2,581,601 of AP031351.1, forward strand.
TGCATATGTCAAGAATATAGATAGAAAATTCATATATAATAATATTTTTTTGGATCAAAATTTAAAATGTATTTCAGAAACATATATCACTCCAAATTAAGATATAAACTGAAACGAGTCTTTATTGCTGATATGTAAGCTATTACGTGAAGGCAATTAAATTTGAAATTTATATTATTGCATCAAAATGTAGTTTTTCACTATATTGCTTTTCATGACAAATATTGGACACATGATTGATAATTGGTGCAAACAATGAGAAAAAAGTTAAAAAGAAACATAATGAATGGTAATTAGAATTGCATTGTAAGTTTCAAAACATCTTATCATCATCTTGCATCAAAGATATTAATATGAAAAATTATATGATAGAAGAATGTCTATGTATATATATATATATATACAAATTTAGACTAATTACTTTTTTCAATTTACTGAAAAATACAAGCATAAAAAACATATGAGATTATAAACTTAAATAAAAAATAAATCAAAAAATTTAACAAGATTAAGTTGATTAAAAAAATAAAATTAAAGCTAATTAAGTTGAAAATAAAGCAGGAAAGAAAAGTAAACATTCAAATTTATTCAATGTTGAAAAAATTAAATAAAATTTCACATATCATTTGATTTTCATACATATTTTTGAAAAAAATATCTTACGTAAAATTCAAAGTTTATGATAATCTTATTTAACAAAGAAAATGAAAAAATTGTGAGTATTATATATTGTTTGAAGAATTCATTATGTTATGTTTGAACTAAAAGTGTATATGGTTGATAAACACATATCATGAAACATTTTTGTACATATTGTAAGGGCCTAGGTCAGTAGGTATGGTAGAAATTCGCAGATTATGGACAGCTGACGGACTTCAGTGCGCAGCAGCTTTGAGCAATGGAGTCAGTCCGACAGCGTCTAAATGCCGTAGAAGGAGAGCATGGAATATATTGTCTGGAGGGCCGTTAGCACGAGCAGCAATATGGCGGCGAGGAGTGAAGCTATTTTCCAGGGCTTATTCAAATATGTCTCCACAAACTGCCACAACCATCGCTTCCTCCTCCGATTACAACACTGCCGCACTTCCTTGCAGAACTCAAGGAATCTACGAGATTGTTTTTCAGACCAACAGCCTCGGTCAAGATCATTGATCAATTTTGCCACAATGCCAGCATCGCCCACCATGTTGAGGATCACATAGTCGTTTGTGTTGCCACACAAAATCACAACGTCTTCCCTCGTGTCCACCAGCTGCTTTAAGATAGCCAAATACTCCATCAGCGGCTGCCACTCACGGTATAGCAACGACTGGACCCCCTGCTCCATCAGGAGCAAATTCCTCAGCGAGTTCGCAGTGCTGTCCCAGATGTCGAGCTTCGGGATCCACAAAGTGTCCGTGAATAGACCCTGCTCCATTTTGTAGTCCCAAATCATCGCATGCTTTTGACTTAAGCCTTTGACCGCAATGCCAGCCTTTCTCAGCTTCGAGGCTGTCGGAATGAAGAGACGATCGCGCCAGCGATCTTCTTCTTCTTCTTGACAATCCTGCGACCTCGAACCGAAAGCAGCAACTAAGCGCGTCAGGAGAACGCATTGCAGGTGGCGCAGGTAAATCATCAACTTCTGAAAGAAGTACGCAGACTTTTCTCCGCACCTGATCAATGCACCGACCGAGCGGGTGCTATTACTACCAGGCCGAGGACTGTCATCACTATCCACGTCTGGTGTTCTATATTTTTTAGCCACCACTCTGTACACCAAATCCAACAAGTGGTCAGAGCTCACGATCACATCTCTCGGCACGAAGTCGTCATAGAACCTCGGCAGCCCAGTAATCTTCAGTACATCTTCTAATACCGATGACAGAAGCTCATGCACCTCCGGATGGAAATCTTTTGCACACACGAGATCCACCCTCTCATCGTCTTCAGGGCTGGGGTTTATGACCCGATCGCGCTCCGCATGCTCTCTGTGCTCGCCCTCCAGGGCCAGAGCGAGCGCGTTCTGTATCAGCACTAGAGGAATCTGGTTCTCCATCAGCAGAAAGTCGCGCACGATTTCTGGCTCTCTCCAGACATCCTCCCACCTATCCACTTCCTGGACCTGCGGGAACTTGTCCCCCATAGTCTGGTAATAGCAGAGCATGAACACGGCGTCGATCGCCAGCAAGTGGCGCACGTCGTCGTCCGTCATGTCGGACGGGGCGTCACTCCACAGCCAACGCACTCGGGCAGGACTCGGGACGACTCTGGCGCACATCTCGTGCCAGCTGATCGGCCTCAGTTTGAGCTCGGCTCTGCGCGCGTTCAGTTTCTTCAAGAAGGCGATGGCGGCCTCCATTCGGCGAGTCTCGGCTGCGGTGGGCGCAAGCAATGCGCCCCTGCTGTAGAGCCCCAGGCGCATGTACACGGGATCGTACCTGAACTCGTAGCCGAACTGTCCGTGCTCCCGAAACGCGTGAGATGCTCGCAGGATCGTCGGCATGGCCCTTCTTCCCGCTCCCGGCTTCGGCGCCATCTTCTCCGCGACCCGCTTCAGCTCCTCGTCGATTCGGACCACGTGCGTCCATTTCTCTTCTCCCTCCGCCGAAGCCGAGGTGCAATCATTTCTCTCTTCGGAAGCCTGCGCCGCCATTTGTCCGACGACGCCTCGTGCATCAGAAGCTCCCGTCCAACTTTGCTCTTTGTTAGTAGCTCGATCTCGAGAAGGGATTACAAAAACCAGTTCACTATATTATTTTCCTGGAACTGGACCTCATCTCAGCACTTCGAAGATTGCTACGAGACTCACAATTTTTTAGATTGTATGCAATTTGAACCTCGAGAGTGTAAATTCATCGTACTGCTCGACGATGCGGCAGGGAAGAGGAGGGGAAGGAGGTCAGACTCGTCGACAACGGACTGATCCGTAGATTCGACGCCGGTCTTCACGCCAAAGCCGGTCTTCACGTCTTTTGCTTTACATAGTTCACTAAAAAATCTAATTTCAGTGAAGCTTTGACTATTACAGCTATTATTCATAGAATTTTTCAACTCATCTCCACCACTACAACGGTGCAAAGTATTCGCTTTCCAGCGTTGCAATGTTCAAATATAAATTTGCAAAAGTGGAAATCGATTTATCAATTTTTTATGAAATGGGAAAATCGATCTCCACCTTGACTGGTTCCGCTCGCATCTGGTAACTGGAGGCATTTATGGTGGCCTTTCGTAAATCGTGTTCATATATTGCATGTATTTACTTGTATGTAGCCTCTACGTCTACCTTCAACCAATTTTCCCTTTTGATTGCCGCTTAAACCCATAACTTCATCATTTGAGGTAATCAAATCGCCAGTAGCTTTAAGAATTAGCTCTAAATAATTGTACTAAATGTTTGATCTTACTAATCTGATAAACAAATCTTTTTATTCAACCATTATAAAATGAGAGAAAACCATGAAACAAAAATTAAATCATTTCATAATTATATGATTGATGATTTTAGATTTTACAACCGAATTTGATTTGCAATTGATATTTTAGTCAAAATTTTCAGAAATCTTCCTTCTACTTTGAATAAGTAAATATTTTCATCAACTATATTTGATACATTCGTATCCTAGTTGATGTTCAAAATCTTTGTGCAACAGAGTTTGTTGAAAATCTTTTGAACAAACAATGATTAACTCCAACTCTATGCACCAGTGTTGTCTATATCTAAAATACGTTTAAATATCTTTGAGAAACATTATGTATCCAATTCATCAAGATAAATTAAATCTGAATATATATATATATATATATATCTTATGCTAATCATGTTACCTTCTTCTTCTAATTTACCATAATGATATAATATAATGACAATTCAATTATATGAAGATTAATATTTGCATAATTGATAATTAAATATCTGTTATAGATCTCCTGCATGATATTATCAAGTTTATGGCATCATATTATGCGGTGATCTATAGTTATTATGACGACATTTTTATAGTGTAACCCACATTGATTTCAATTTATAACCAGACAACAATAATATAAACCAATAAAATTACTTGCATGAGGTATAACAAATAAATTCTTTCTTTCAGTTTTCAGGCAGGGTTAAAAGATCTAATTCATTGAAATCAGAGAGTTCTCGAAAGATCAAAAAATTAAATGATTGTGTCTTTAGACCATCTAGCTTGTAGAAAAGTCCTACCAAAGTTTGTTTTATTTACTTAAAATAAAGCAACATTTCAAGGTAAAATGTATTTTTCAAGAATTGTCGATTTCTACAGGAACAACAGTTCACAAATAAACTTGCACGGATTCTTTGGTTCGGTTAAACCTTCGCAGAAAGAGGATAGAGCTGGATTCATGCTCCCTTAATCTCAACAAATATCCCGAAACTTTCAGAACCTGAAAGTACACGTCTGTCACTGGCTCTCTTCCAAACACCGTGTACTGACGGCAATAAACTACACCACGAGATCGTTGTGCACAGATGACGAGACAAATATTCTTAGATGGGGAATAAACAGTAGGAGTAGTAGGAGTCCAGGTAACTAAAGTCCACCTTCAAGACAGGCCTGGGGGTGCTGCTGACAGGGTCTTCAACCAAATGATTACTGAGATGGATGGTATGAACGCAAAGAAGACGGTGTTTATCATCGTCGCTACCAATAGGCCAGATATCATTGACCCAGATCTCCTTAGACCTGGAAGGTTGGACCATTTACAGTCCTCTGCCTGACGACCTCAAGATTGAGAATCTTCCAGGCTGCTTTGAGAAAAAGTACTCTCGCAAAAGAAGTGGACCTGGAAGCTCTTGCAAGATACATTCAAGGTTTTAATGGAGCTGATATCACTGAAATCTGCCAGCGTGCCTGTAAATGCGCCATTAGAGAAAATATTGAGTAGGTTAGTTTAGGCCACTCCACTGTTTGGAGACACACTTGGTGTACTAAGTATTATTCTCTTTCTTCATTATTATTTGATTCGATGCCTGGATGGGATGTTTGTGACGTCGCATAATCAATGCCTTAACTGCTTTCACTACTGCTGCAGGATATTGAGAAGGACAAGAAGCGAGCTGAGAACCCAGAGGCCATGGAAGAGGATGAGGTTGAGGAAGTAACCGAAATCAAGGCTAGCCACTTTGAGGAGGCCATGAAGTTTGCCCGACGTAGTGTTAGCGATGCAGATATCCGGAAATCTCAAGCGTTTGCTCAAACATTGCAGCAATCACGAGGATTTGGTTCGGAGTTCCGGTTTCCAGATCGACCTGCTCAAACTGCAGGTGCTCGTGTTGCGCAACCAGCGTTTGTGGCTGCTGCTGATGATGAATTGTATAACTAAACTCCATTCATTGCTCGTCTGGTCTTCGATCGTGTCTTCGCGGCATGACCAGTATGTATGGCAAGACCACCAACGGAAGTGTGTAAATTTATGTTCATTCGCACTTTATATGCAACCCTCGACTCTGGGGAGCACATCCTTTGTGCTTTTCGATCAGATTCAGTCTCGAATACAGGCAAGGAGAGTTGACACAACTGGTTAATTAAAATTTCTGGCTTGTCATCCACATTACCGTCTCCGATCGTCTAGCTTTTGTGAATGGTTGTAACCCATTGAACAGGGTATGCTTGTAGTATTGTGTGCGGTCGAGATCATCAGCTTTAAAAATGTTTGGTTAACAGCTGAATTGAGTTGCTAGTTTACAGGAGATTTTTAACGGTGATATATGGATGTTTACAATCATTGAAGTCGAGATGACTCCGTGGTGTCCTCTCCAGAGGATGTGAACTACACGGTTGATGAATTGTACACAGCATCCTGAGGTCAAAATTAAAACCTCTTCGGGTCCTCTAATTCTCTCGCGTCAATTTTGGAGTGGTGCAATTGATTGTTTGACGGAGGCAGATATCGGGTTACAGGCCTCTTTGTAAGTTCAATCAACAGAGGACCATTTAACATTAGACAGTAGCACAAACGTTGGGACGAAGAGAATTAAAGGAAGCAGCGAAGGCGAATCGCAGAGGGGCGGGAAAGCTGCAGGTTTGATACTTTCGTTACAATCAGATCCAACATCTTCAATGTAGGAATCAAACCTCAAAGTCAAGTGTTGCGTTTCGAAGATATGGAAAAGAGGTTGAGATATCTTATGAAAATCTCAGTATCTGTAAATTTTTGAGCCTTCAGGTCAGGTGTCGGTTTCGGGGTTGAGAAAGTATACCTCGAGAAGTTCAATGGATCGACCAATACCTTCCTAAAACAGATAATCGGCATGATTTGCTACAAGTTTATTACAAAGCATCCCTTGATTTTCCCTTGAAGATGACCACTTCCCCCAAAAAAGTTATGGAAGTAACGTAAATTTAGAATATCAATTATTGCAAGTCACATGGATCACGCTGGATGACACACGAGGAACGGAACAGTGGGTGCTGATTTTGAGAAAATTAGGAGCCTTTAGCGGAAAAAATTGAGACTGTAATTGAGAATCGGTTACATTTATTACTTGTCTTCATTAAATTACATCAATGCCAGATGAGATGTCCAGCCAGTTTGACTTGACATCGCTATATCTTGATTTGTTAGAATCAAATAATTGAAAATACTTTGATGAAAATAAGACAGGCATGAAGCACAATCTTAGGTTATACATAAGAAACGAGAGTAAGCATTAGATGAAATGTGCATGGTCTCGTGGCAAGCTTTTGTTAATAAAACTTGTTTGTTGATTTTGAATCAACTACATTGTATTGATTAACTTCATAATGTAATCATGCAACTACCAGAACTTTAACATCTCATAACCATCCCAAGATCTGAACCTGCATTCCGCGCACTTCTCCTTTATGATGTTTACAATTTTGATTTTAATTCTCGATCAACATCTTGTAATCAAGTTCCGAGACTACTGATCACTTGCTTAATGAATCTCACTATGAAAAGTCCTCCATCTTGCTGGCCAACGAGAGTAGCGACATGGACGCAGCAAAGATGATCTGAACATAATTCAAGATTCTCAAACTTCAACTCCGATATTATTATTGGTTGAAATTCACGCAAAATCATAACATACAATATTCACGACAGATTCAAATGATTTAATGTGATTTGCCCTTCTGGCTGCGTTCACGGGAACACAGATAATATGAGGTGCGACAAGCAGACTCGCCGCATGAAATAGTATAGCAGAGACACAGTGAATCGATCAAAACCCTAAATTGATTATTCTGATACATTTAACCCACCGTTACAAACGTTGACCACCGTAGGTGACTTGAATAACTCCTAACAGAAAATTACTCCTCCGAAGTATTATTTGTCATCTCGCCACAATTTATACATTCCAAAAAAACTCCCTTTCTCAGAATCTCAATGTAATAGTGTTGGAGAAAAGTCTTAATATGTTCAATTAATCTAGTTTATCAAATGAGTTTTAGGCTGAGATTGTCAATATGGTAATGTATTTCATATTTTTTCTAAATTTTGAACAAAATATGTGAACTTTATGATAATTTGTATATACAATAGTATCTTTTAAAAATATTTATATAAATAATGTGATTATAAGAAATTTTTTATGTCAATATTTTATAAGAAACTAATAAAAAACTAATTTGGATTTCATTTTTTTACACTATGCTCTTATTTATCCTAATGCATTAATAATTTGACTAGATTTTAAAGCAATTATTTTAACATAAGCGATTTTAATCTTTTTAATGAGCTAAAATAGTTTCAAATTGAAATTTCCATATTAGTTATTAAATTTTTTTATAAAGTATTAATTTTTTATCTTGTAAAAAAATTAATATAAAAGTTTACTCAATGTATCAATAATAATTTGAATGATTGATTACAGTTGTATGATCCAAGAATGAATACAAGATAGCATTTACAGCATTTTGTAATGCTTTAAACTTTAAGTAGAGAGTATTATGAATTTTCATTTTCATCATTTAACTTTATAGTTTAGCTAAAAATATTTTAAATATAAAATATAAAATATATAATTAAGAAGTAAATATGATTCAGCAAATAATCAGATATAGTTTGATAAAAAAAATCTAATATGTCTATTAAGCAAAATGTAACATCACATATTTTTAATAAAATAATATTTGTCACAAATAATTCAAATTTTTATTCATAAAAAATTTATGATTTTTATTTAACAAAATATAATTTAAGGAAAGTTAAATTTTAAATAAATTGACATAATTTATCAAGTAATAATAAATACATGATAAATTAAAATAAATAATATGAATGATTTCAACGTAAGACTTTGTAATGACACATTCAAACAAATATTATTGTTTTATTAACATGACACTAAAAATATCACATTAAGTGCTTACAAATCTGATTACTGTATTGAATCTGATTTGCTATAATGACTTAATTATTTCATTTTTTAACATGTTGTTGATGAATAAATATAATTTTATCACAAAATATTGTTTCATTTCAATTTTAATATGTCATAATACTATGTTCTAAATGAAAATTCATAACTTTCGATTTCTTGTGAAGATAAATTTTGATGGATACAATTCTACAATTTAAATATTATTTAAAAATAATATTTACATTTTGATTATTATAAAAATTAATTTAATTTTAATTCATATTTTAACAAAAAAAATTGAAAACTTATCAAAACCTTACAAATAACCATAATTGAACTTATTGTTGCTAATTTTTATAGATTTAAGAATATTCTATGACTTATAAACCTTCAATTCAATGAAATCAAATCAGATCTATCATTATTTGAAACTTTACATTTATATTAGACTAAATTTATTGTGTATATAACACTACATTCAATTTAAGGATATAAAAAAAAATATGAATTTGAAATTCGTTGAGAAATTTTAAAACAGAAATACATTTATATCATTTGTACTTATGTCATTCATCATACTTGATTTGTAAACATCAAGTATTTTGGTATTGAAATTAATGTGTTTAATTTTTTCATCATGATAAGATATATGACAATTATATTTGCAATAGATGTCTTAAAATTTTCAATATAATCATATTTTAATTTTAATTTTCAATTTAAACATCAAACTTTTTTATATATTTGATATCAAAAAAATCTTGCACATTTCAAGTTATGGTTACTTTAGATTACTGTATTGAAGATAATATATGATTTTTTGCATTGATTACATCACAAAAGTTGTTAACTATCATGACTAGTTGTGCTTGCAAAGTATTGAAATTATGTAATATCACTAATTAACAAATACTTTCATCATCTTTGAGTTTATATTCTATGATCTATGCAGTAAAAATTGGAATAATTTAAAATATTTCACACTTGGACTCTCAATATTGCTCAAACATGGACATTGTTTTTCTTAATTATTGTAATTCAGAATGTAACAAATACATTGACTTACTTACATACAAGTTACGTAGATATATTTCAAAACACAATATTATACTTGCATATGTCATGAATATAGTTAGAAAATTCATATATAATAATGATTTTTTGAACCAAAATTTAAAATGTATTTTAGAAACATATATCACTCCAAATTTAGATATAAACTGAAATGAGTCTTTATTGCTAATAGTTAAGCTACCAACAGCTCATTGTGTGAAGGCAGTTTAATTTGAATTTTAATTATTGCATCAAAATGTATTTTTCACTATATTGCTTTTCATGACAAATATTTGACACATGATTGATAATAGTTGCAAACAATGAGAAAAAAGTTAAAAAGAAACTTAATAATGGAGATTAGAATTGCATTGGAAGTTTCAAAACATCTAATCATCATCTTGCATCAGAGATATTAATATGAAAAATTATATGATAGAAGAATGTTTAAAATAAATAAATAAATATATATATATATATACAAAATAAACTCACTCTCATTATTTTTTTCAATTAAGTGACAAAATACAACCATAACAAACATATGACATTAGAAATTTAAATAAAAAATAAAGCAAAAAAATTAACCATATTTAATTGGTTTAAAAAATAAAATTCAAACTGAATAAGTTGAAAATAAAGCAGGAAAGAAAAGTAAGCATTCATATTTATTCAATGTTGAAAAACTTTAATGAAATTTCACATTTCATTTCATTTTCATACATATTTTTTTAAAAAATCGGATAATTTGATGTCTTCCCTCTAATTCAAAGTTTATGATAATCTTATTTAACAAAGAATATGAAAAAAATTGTGAGTCTTACACATTTTTTGAAAAATTCATTATATTACGTTGAACAATTTTAACTAAAAGTGTATATGGTTGATAAACATATATCATGAAACATTTTTGTCCATATTTTTAAGGGCCTAGATCAGGAGCTATGGTAGAAATTCGCAGATAATGTACAGCTGACGGACTGCGCAGCAGCTTTGAGGAATGGAGTCAGTCCGACAGCGTCTGAATGCCGTAGAAGGAGAGCATGGAATATATTGTCTGCAGGGCTGTTAGCACGAGCAGCGATATGAGAGTATGGAATATACTGTCTGGAGGGCTGTTAGCACGAGCAGCAATATGGCGGCGAGGAGTGAAGCTATTTTCCAGGGCTTGTTCAAATATGTCTCCACAAACTGCCACAACCATCGCTTCCTCCTCCGTTTATAACACCGCTGCACTTCCTTGCAGAACTCAAGGAATCTAGGAGAATCTCCATGATACTCACAGTATCCGTCAAGACTCATTTGGATCACTTTTGCCACAGTGCCAGCATCGCCCACCATGTTGAGGATCACAAAGTCGTTTGTGTTGCCACACAAAATATCAACGTCTTCCCTCGTGCCCACCAGCTGCTTTAGGAGACCCAAATACTCCATCAGCGGCTGCCACTCATCGTTTTCTAACGACTGGGGCGTCATTTCCATCAGGAGCAAATTCCTTAGCGAGTTCGGAGTGAAGTCCGAGATGTCGAGCTTCGGGATCCACAAAGTGTCCGTGAATAGACCCTGCTCCATTTTGTAGTCCCAAATCGTCGCATCCTTTAAGCCTTTGACTGTAATGCCAGCCTTTCTCAGCTTCGAGGTTGTCGGAATGAGGAAAACATTGCCGAACGAGCGGGTGCTATTACTACCAGGCCGAGGATTGTCATCACCGACCGAGCGGGTGCTATTACTACCAGGCCGAGGATTGTCATCACCGACCGAGCGGGTGCTATTGCTACCAGGCCGAGGATTGTATTCTGCTATTCTATTGTATTCCACGTCTGCTATTCTATATTTTTTAGCCACCACTCTGTACACCAAATCCAACAAGTGGTCCGAGCTCACGATCACATCTCTCGGCACGATGTTGTCATAGCACCCCGCCAGCCCAACAATATGCAGAACACCTTCTAATACCGAAGACAGAAGCGTATGCACCTCCGGATGGAAATCTTCTGCACACACGAGATCCACATCATCGGAGTCCATTGACGATGAATCGTTGTCAGAGCTCGGGTTTATGACCCGATCGTGCTCCGCATGCTCTCTGTGCTCGCCCTCCAGGGCCAGAGCGAGCGCGTTCTGTATCAGCACGAGAGGAATCTGGTTCTCCAGATTCAGCAGACAGTCCTGCACGGTACCTTGCAGCATCCACACATCAGCCTCGTACCAATCCAGGGCCTGGACCTGCGGGAACTTGCCCCCGAAAAGCTGGAAAAAGCAGAGCATGAACACGGCATCGATCGCCAGCAAGTGGCGCACGTCTTCGTCCGTCATGTCGGACGGGGCGTCAACCCACAGCTGGCGCACTCGGGCAGGACTCGGGACGACTCTGGCGCACATCTCGTGCCAGTCGATCGGGCTCAGTCTGAGCTCGACTCTGCGCTTGTTCAGTGTGTTCACGAAGGCGATGGCGGCCTCCATTCGGCGAGTCTCGGCTGCGGTGGGCACAAGCAATGCGCCCCTGTTGTAGAGCCCCAGGCGCATGTACACGGGATCGTTCCTGAACTCGTAGCCGAACTGTCCGTGCTCCCGAAACGCGTGAGGTGCTCGCATGATCGTCGGCAGGATCCTCCTTCCTCCCGCTCCCTCAATCCGCGCCATGTTCTCCCCGACCCGCTTCAGCTCCTCGTGGAATCGGGTCCCGCGCGTCCATTTATCTTCTCCCTCCGCCGAAGCCGAGGTGCGATCATTGCTCTCTTCGGAAACCTGCGCCGCCATTTGTCCGACGACGCCTCGTGCATCAGAAGCTCCCGTCCAACTTTGCTCTTTGTTAGTAGCTGGATCTGGAGAAGGAGTTGCAAAAACCAGTTCACAATATTTTTTTCCTGGAACTGGACCTCATCTCAGCACTTCGAAGATTGCTACGAGACTCACAATTTTTTAGATTGGATGCAATTTGAACCTCGAGAGTGTAAATTCATCGTACTGCTCGACGATGCGGCAGGGAAGAGGAGGGGAAGGAGGTCGGACTCGTCGACAACGGACTGATTGGTAGATTCGACGCTGGTCTTCACGCCAAAGCCGGTCTTCACGTCTTTTGCTTTAAATAGTTCGCTAAAAAATCTAATTTCAGTGAAGCTTTGACTATTACATATGATAATAATAGATTTTTTCAACTCATTTCCACCACTAAAAATTCGCTTTCCAGCTTTGCAATGTTCAGATATAAATTTGCAACAGTGGAAATCGATTTATCAATTTTTTATGAAATGGGACAGTCGATTTCCACCTTGACTGGTTCCGCTCGCATCTAGTAACTGGAGGCATTTATAGTGGCATTTTCGTAAATCGTGTTCATATATTGCATGTATTTACTTGTATGTAGCCTCTACGTCACCTTCAACCAATTTTCCCTTTTGATTGCCGCTTAAACCCATAACTTCATCATTTGAGGTAATCAAATCGCCAGTAGCTTTAAGAATTAGCTCTAAATAATTGTACTAAATGTTTGATCTTACTAATCTGATAAACAAATCTTTTTAATCAACCATTATAAAATGAGAGAAAACCATGAAACAAAATTAAATCATTTCATAATTATATGATTGATGATTTTAGATTTTACAACCGAATTTGATTTGCAATTGATATTCTAGTCAAAATATTCAGAAATCTTCCTCCTACTTTGAATAGTTATATATTTTCATCAACTATATTTTGATACATTCGTATCCCAGTTGATGTTCAAAATCTTTGTGCAACAGAGTTTGTTGAAAATCTTTTGAACAAACAATGATTAACTCCAACTCTATGCACCAGTGTTGTCTTTATCTAAAATACGTTCAAATATCTTTGAGAAACATTATGTATCCAACTCATCAAGATAAATTAAATCTGAATATATATATATATATATATATATCTCTTATGCTAATCATGTTACCTTCTTCTTCTAATTTACCATAATGATATAATATAATGACAATTCAATTATATGAAGATTAATATTTGCATAATTGATAATTAAATATCTGTTATAGATCTCCTGCATGATATTATCAAGTTTATGGCATCATATTATGCGGTGATCTATAGTTATTATGACGACATTTTTATAGTGTAACCCACATTGATTTCAATTTATAACCAGACAACAATAATATAAACCAATAAAATTACTTGCATGAGGTATAACGAATAAATTCATTCCTTCAGTTTTCAGGCAGGGTTAAAAGATCTAATTCATTGAAATCAGAGAGTTCTCGAAAGATTAATAAAAATTAAATGATTGTGTCTTTACCCCATCTAGCTTGTAGAAAAGTCCTACCAAAGTTTGTTTTATTTACTTAAAAGGAAGCAACATCTCAAGGTAAAATGTATTTTTCAAGAATTGTCGATTTCTACAGGAACAACAGTTCACAAATAAACTTGCGCAGAGTCTTTGGTTCGGTTAAATCTTCGCAGGAAGAGGATAGAGCTGGATTCATGCTCCCTTAATCTCAACAAATATCCCGAAACTTTGAGAAGCTGAAACCTACAATATTCTCAGTGGTACTACACGTCTGTCACTGGCTCTCTTCAAAACACCGTGTACTGACGGTAATAAACTACACCATGAGATCCTTGTGCACAGATGACGAGACAAATATTCTTAGATGGGGAATAAACAGTAGGAGTAGTAGGAGTCCAGGTAACTAAAGTCCACCTTCAAGACAGGCCTGGGGGTGCTGCTGACAGGGTCTTCAACCAAATGATTACTGAGATGGATGGTATGAACGCAAAGAAGACGGTGTTTATCATCGTCGCTACCAATAGGCCAGATATCATTGACCCAGCTCTCCTCAGACCTGGAAGGTTGGACCATTTACATTCCTCAGCCTGACGACCTCAAGATTGAGAATCTTCCAGGCTGCTTTGAGAAAAAGTCCTCTCGCAAAAGAAGTGGACCTGGAAGCTCTTGCAAGATACACTCAAGGTTTTAGTGGAGCTGATATCACTGAAATCTGCCAGCGTGCCTGTAAATACGCCATTCGAGAAAATATTGAGCAGGTTGGTTTAAGACCACTCTACTGTTTGGAGACACACTTGGTGTACTAAGTAGTATTCTCTTTCTTCATTATTATTTGATTCGATGCCTGGATGGGATGTTTGTGACGTCGCAGAATCAATACCTTAACTGCTTTCACGACTGCTGCAGGATATTGAGAAGGACAAGAAGCGACCTGAGAACCCAGAGGCCATGGAAGAGGATAAGGTTGAGGAAGTAGCCGAAATCAAGGCTAGCCATTTTGAGGAGGCCATGAAGTCTGCCCGACGTAGTGTTAGCGATGCAGATATCCAAAAATATCAAGCGTTTGCTCAAACATTGCAGCAATCACGAGGATACGTAAGATACGTAACCCATTGAACAGGGTATGCTTGTAATTCGCACGTATGTTGCGTGTGTGGGTGAGATCATCAGCTTTAAAGATGTTTGGTTGACAGCGGAAATGAGTTGCTAGTTTACAGGTGATTTTTAACGGTGATATATGGATGTTTACAATGATTGAAGTCGAGATGACTCCGTGTTGTCGTCTCCAGAGGTTGTGAACTACACGGTTTATGAATTGTACACAGCATCCTGAGGTCAAAACTAAAACCTCTTCGGGTCCTCTAATTCTCTCGCGTCAATTTTGGAGTGGTGCAATGGATGTTTGACGGAGGCAGATATCGGGTTACAGGCCTCTTTGTCCGGTCAATCAACAGAGGACCATTTACTATGTAGACAGTAGCACAAACGTTGGGACGTTTTAATTAATCAATTAATTAAAGGAAGCAGCTATGGCGAATCGCAGAGGAGCGGGAAAGCTGCAGGTTTGATACTTTCGTTACAATCAGATCCAACATCTTCAATGTAGGAATCAAAGCTCAAAGTCAAATGTTGCGTTTCGAAGATATGGAAAAGAGGTTGAGATATCTTATGAAAATCTCAATATCTGTAAATTTTTGAGCCTTGTAATTTTTAATTTTGTAAAATTATAGATATGATATATTAGTCAATGTATCAATAATAATTTGAATAATTAATTACAGTTGTATAATCAGAGAATGAATGCAAGATAGCATTTTTAATGAGTTAAATTTTAACCAGAGAGTATGATGAATTATTATTTTCATCAGTTTACTTTACCGTTTAGCTGAAAAATTTTTAAATATAAAATTTTAAAATGAATATGATTCAGCAAATAATATGACATAGTTTGATAAAAAAATCAAATATGTCTATTAAGCAAAATGTTACATCACATATTCGTAATAAAATAATGTTTGTCACAACTAATTCAAATTTTAATGATACAGAAATTATAATTTTGATTAAAAAATTATTTTTAAATTGATGAATTAAAGTTTAATTTTAATTTACATAATCTATCCATTTATAATATAAACATGATCAATAAAAATAAATAATATGAATGATTTCAATATAATGTTTTTAGTAACACAATCAAACAAAGAACATTATTGATATGACACTAAAAATATCACATTAAGTGTTATACAAATGTGATTATCGAATTTAATCTGATTTTTTATAATTTCTTATTTATTTCATTTTTAAAAATATTTTTGAGGAACAAAAAATAAATTCATCACAAAACATTGTTTCATTTCAATATATCATAGGACTGTATATTAAATCAAAATTCATAATTTTGGACTTTTTGTGATGAAATTTTTGATGAATACATTTTTATTTGTTAAATATTATTAAAAAAATATTATTTAAATTTTTATTATTCAAAAAATAGATTTTTCATTCATATTTTAACAAAAATGGTGAAAACTCATCAAAACCTTACAGATACCCACAATTGAAATTATGGATGCAAATTTGAATAGATTTAAGAATATTTTATGACTTATAAACGTCAACAAAATCAAATTAGATCTCTCATGATTTGAAACTTTACATTTTTATTTAGACCAAATCTATTGTGTGTAATTATAACACTTCATTCATTCTAAGGATATTAAAAAAAATCTGAATTCAAAATTCGTCAGAAATTTCAATACAAAAATACATTTATATCATTATGATTTGTAAACATCAAGTAATTTGGTTTGACTTATTGAAATTATTGTGTTAAATTTTTTTATCATGATAAGATATATGACAACAATATTTGCAATCAAGTTTTTAAAATTTTCATTATAGTCATATATTAAACATCTTGAACATTTCAAATTATGTTTACTTTAGATACTGTATTGAAGATATTATATGTTGTTTTGCATTGATTACATCACAAAAGTTGTTAACTATCATAATTGGTTATGTTTGAGAAGTATTGAACTTATGTTATACCACTAATTAACAAATACTTTCATAATCTTTGAGTTTATATTCTATGATCTATGCAGTTGAAATTGAAATAATTTAGATTATTTCACAATTGGACTTTCAATATTGCTCAAACATGGACATTGTAATTAAGAATGTAACAAATACATTGACGTACTTACATACAAGTTACGTAGATATATTTCAAAACACAATATTATACTTGCATATTTCATGAATATAGTTAGAAAATTCATATAAAATAATGATTTTTTGAACCAAAATTTAAAATTTATTTCAGAAACATATATCACTCCAAATTAAGATATAAACTGAAATGAGTCTTTATTGCTAATATGTAAGTTACCAACACGTGATTGTGTGAAGGCGATTTGATTTGAATTTTATATTATTGCATCAAAATGTAGTTTTTCACTATATTGCTTTTCATAACAAATATTTGACACATGATTGATAATAGGTGCAAAATATGAGAAAAAAGTTTAAAAAGAAACGTAATGAATGGAAATTAGAATTGCATTGGAAGTTTCAAAACATCTACTCATCATCTTGCATCAGAGATATTAATATGAAAAATTATATGATAGAAGACTGTATATATAAAATATATGATATTGTAGATTTAAATAAAAAATAAAGAAATAAACTTAACAATAATTCAATTGATTTAATAAATAATCTTCAAACTGAATAAGTTGAAAATAAAGCAGGAAAGAAAAGTAAGCATTCATATTTATTCAATGTTAAAAATATTCAATGAAATTTCACATTGCATTTCATTTTCATAATTTCATACACATGCTTTAAAAAAAAATAAAAATTTGATATCCTCCGTACAATTCAAATTTTATGATAATCTTATTTAACAAAGAAAATAGAAAAATATTGTGAGTCTTATACATTTTTTGAAAAAAAATGTATACAAAATAAAAAATTCATTATATGATGAACAATTTTACCTAAAAGTGTATATGGTTGATAAACATATATCATGAAACATTTTTGTGCATATTTTTAAGAGCCTAGGTCAGTAGGTATGGTAGAAATTCGCAGATTATGTACAGCTGACGGACTTCAGTGCAGCAGCTTTGAGGAATGGAGTCAGTCCGACAGCGTCTGAATGCCGTAGAAGGAGAGGATGGAATATATTGTCTGGAGGGCTGTTAGCGCGAGCAGCAATATGGCGGCGAGGAGTGAAGCTATTTTCCAGGGCTTATTCAAATGTGTCTCCACAAACTGCCACAACCATCGCTTCCTCCTCCGTTTATAACACTGCTGCACTTCCTTGCAGAACTTAGCGAATCTTGGAGACTCTCCAAAATAACCACAGCCTCGGTCAAGATCATTGATCAATTTTGCCACAATGCCAGCATCGCCGACCATGTTGAAGATCACAGAGTCGTCTGTGTTGCGACACAAAATCACAACGTCTTCTGTCGTGTCCACCAGCTGGTTTAGGATAAGCAAATACTCCATCAGCGGCTGCCACTCACGGTTTAGCAACGACTGGGGCCTCATTTCCATCAGGAACAAATTCCTCACCGAGTTCGCAGTGCTGTCCCAGATGTCGAGCTTCGGGATCCACAAAGTGTCCGTGAATAGACCCTTGCTCCATTTTGTAGTCCCAAATCGTCGCATGCCTTTGACTTAAGCCTTTGACTGCAATGCCAGCCTTTCTCAGCTTCGAGGCTGTCGGAATGAAGAGATCTTTTTCTTCTTGACAATTCTGCGACCTCGAACCGAAAGCAGCAACTAAGCGCGTCGGGAGAACGCATTGCAGGTGGCGCAGGTAAATCATCAGCTTCTGAAAGAAGTACGCAGACTTTTCTCCGCACCTGATCAATGCACCGACTGAGCGGGTGCTATTACTACCAGGCCGAGGATTGTCATCACCACCCACGTCTGGTGTTCTTGATTTTTTAGCCCCACTCTGTACACAAAATCCAACAAGTGGTCAAAGCTCACTATCTGAGATTCTTCTGGCACGAAGTTATGAGAGAACTGGTTCAGCCCAGTAAAGGGCAGAACTTCTTTTAATACCGATGACAGAACGAGATCCACACCTCTCATCATCCACACACGAGATCCACCCTCTCATCGTCTTCAGGGCTCGGGTTTACGACCCGATCGCGCTCCGCATGCCCTCTGTGTTCGCCCTCCAGGGCCAGAGCGAGCGCGTTCTGTATCAGCACGAGAGGAATCTGGTTCTCCATCAGCAGAAAGTCCTCCATGATACCTTGCTGCCTCCAGATAGTAGCCTCGTACGGATCCAGGGCCTGGACCTGCGGGAACTTGCCCCCCAAAAGCTGGAAAAAGCAGAGCATGAACACGGCGTCGATCGCCAGCAAGTGGCGCACGTCGTCGTCCGTCATGTCGGACGGGGCGTCACTCCACAGCTCGCGCACTCGGGCAGGACTCGGGACGACTCTGGCGCACATCTCGTGCCAGTCGATCGGGCTCAGTCTGAGCTCGACTCTGCGCGCGTTCAGTTTGTTCAGGAAGGCGATGGCGGCCTCCATTCGGCGAGTCTTGGCTGCGGTGGGCGCAAGCAATGCGCCCCTGCTGTAGAGCCCCAGGCGCATGCACACGGGATCGTACCCGAACTCGTAGCCGAACTCTCCGTGCTCCCGAAACGCGTGAGATGCTCGCAGGATCGTCGGCATGGCCCTTTCTTCCCGCTCCTGGCTTCGGCGCCATCTTCTCCGCGACCCGCTTCAGCTCCTCGTCGATTCGGGTCCTGTGCGTCCATTTCTCTTCTCCCTCCGCCGAAGCCGAGGTGCGATCATTGCTCTCTTCGGAAACCTGCGCCGCCATTTGTCCGACGACGCCTCGACGCCTCCCCTCCAACTTTGCACTTTGTTAGTAGCTGGATCTGGAGAAGGAATTGCAAAAACCTGTTCACTATAATTTCTTTCCTGGAACTGGATCTCATCTCAGCACTTCGAAGATTGCTACGAGACTCACAATTTTTTAGATTGGATGCAATTTGAACATCTCGAGAGTGTAAATTCATCGTACTGCTCGACGATGCGGCAGGGAAAAGGAGGGGAAAGAGGTCGGACTCGTCGACAACGGACTGATCGGTAGGTTCGACGCTGGTCTTCACTTCTGCTTTAAATAGTTCACAAAAAAATATAATTTCAGTGAAGCTTTGACTATTCCAGATACTAATGATAGAATTTTTCAACTCCTTTCCACCAGTACAACGGTGGAAAGAATTCGCTTTCCAGCGTTGCAATGTTCAGATATTAATTTGGAACAGCGGAAATCGATTTATCAATTTTTTTTGAAATGGTAAAATCGATTTCCACCTTGACTGGTTCCGCTCGCATCTGGTAACTGGAGGCATTTATAGTGGCCATTTCGTAAATCGTGTTCATATATTGCAAGTATTTACTTGTATGTAGCCTCTACGTCTACCTTCAACCAATTTTTCCTTTTGATTGCGGGTCAAACCTTTAATTTATCATCTGAGATAATCAAATCGCCAGTAGCTTTAAGATTTAGCTCTAAGTAATTGTACTAAATGTTTGATCTTACTAATCTGATAAATTAATTTTTTAATCAACCATTTTAAATGAGAAAAAACCATCAAACGAAAATTAAATCATTACATGAATTAAACGATTGATTTATTTACAATCGTATTTGATTTGCAATTGATATTAGTCAAAATTTTCAGAAATTTTCCTCCTACTTTAAATAAGTAAATATTTCATCAACTATATTTGATTCATTCATATCCTACTTCAAGATCTTTGCGCAACAAAGTTTGTTGAAAATCTTTTGAACGCACAATGATTAAGTTCAACTCTGTGGTTTTCTTTATCTAAAATACGTTTAAATGAATTTGGAAATCTTCTTAAACTCCTCAAGAAACATATTGTATCCAATTCATGAAGATATATTAAATCTGAATAGATACATATATGTATATATATTTAAATTTTGAACAAAATCTTATGCTAATTATGTAAACTTTTTTCTTCATTTTAACCATAATAATATTAATATAATAAATAATTTAATATGTTCATAACTGATAATAAAATATATGATATAGATAACCAGTGGCCTGCCTAACAGTGAACGTTAGAATATTGCTCACCTGCACTTAAACATCTCTCGTATTGGTTTTAACATTTCCTGTCTCTACACAAGGCACAGGGACACGCTGGTCAGTCAGTGGTTATGTATGGATGGGATGTTTGTGACGTCGCATAATCAATACCTTAACTGCTTTCACTACTGCTGCAGGATATTGAGAAGGACAAGAAGCGAGCTGAGAACCCAGAGGCCATGGAAGAGGATGAGGTTGAGGAAGTAGCCGAAATCAAGGCTAGCCATTTTGAGGAGGCCATGAAGTTTGCCCGACGTAGTGTTAGCGATGCAGATATCCGGAAATATCAAGCGTTTGCTCAAACATTGCAGCAATCACGAGGATTTGGTTCGGAGTTCCGGTTCCCAGATCGACCTGCTCAAACTGCAGGTGCTCCTGTTGCAGAACCAGCGTTTGCGGCTGCTGCTGCTGATGATTTTTATAACTAAACTCCATTCATTGCTCGTCTGGTCTTCGATCGTCTCTTCGCGACATGACCAGTATGTATGGCAAGACCGTCAACGGTAGTGTGTAAATTAATGTTCATTCGCACTTTATATGCAACCCTCGACTCTGGGGAGCACATCCTTTGTACTTTTCGATCAGATTCAATCTCGAATACAGGCGAGGAGAGTTGACACAACTGGTTAATTAAAATTTCTGGCTTGTCATCCACATTACCGTCTCCGATCGTCTAGCTTTTGTGAATGGTTGTAACCCATTGAACAGGGTATGCTTGTAATTCGCACGTATGTTGCGTGTGTGGGTGAGATCATCAGCTTTTAAAAATATTTGGTCAGCACCTGAAATGAGTTGCTAGTCTACAGGAGATTTTTAGCGGTGATATATGGATGTTTACAATCATTCAAGTCGAGATGACTCCGTGTTGTCCTCTCCAGAAGATGTGAACTACACGGTTGATGAATTCTACACAGCATCCTGAGGTCAAAATTAAAACCTCTTCGGGCGCTCTAATTCTCTCGCGTCAATTTTGGAGTGGTGCACTGGATGTTTGACGAAGGCAGATATCGGGTTACAGGTCTCTTTGTCCGGTCAATCAACAGATGACCATTTACTATGAAGACAGTAACACAAACGTTGGGACGAAGAGAATTAAAGGAAGCAGCGAAGGCGAATCGCAGAGGGGCGGGAAAGCTGCAGGTTTGATACTTTCGTTACAATCAGATCCAACATCTTCAATGTAGGAATCAACCTCAAAGTCAACTGTTGCGTTTCGAAGATATGGAAAAGAGGTTGAGATATCTTATGAAAATCTCAGTATCTGTAAATTTTAGAGCCTTCAGGTCAGGTGTCGGTTTCGGGGTTGAGAAAGTATACCTCGAGAAGTTCAATGGATCGACCAATACCTTCATAAAACTGATTATCAACAGAAAAGAGAGGTTATGGTTGACGGCATGATTTGTCACAAGTTTACTACAAAGCATCGCTTGATTTTCCCTTGAAGATGACCACTTCCCCAAAAAAAGTTATGGAAGTAACGTAAATTTAGAATGTCAATTATTGCAAGTCACATGGATAACGCTGGATGACACACGAGGAACGGAACAGTGGGTGCTGATTTTGGGAAAATAAGGAGCCTTTCGCGGAAAAAATTGAGACTATAATTGAGAATCGGTTACATCAATTACTTGTCTTCATTAAATTACATCAATTCCAGATGAGATGTCCAGCCAGTGTGACTTGACATCGCTGAATCTTGATTTGTTAGAATCAAATAATTTAAAATACTTTGCTGAAAATAAGACAGGCATGAAGCATAATCTTAGGTTATACATAAGAAACGAGTGCAAGCCTTAGACCAAATGTGCATGGTCTCGTGGCAAGCTTTTGTTAATAAAACTTGTTTGTTGATTTTGAATCAACATCATTGTATTGATTAACTTCATAATGTAATCATGCAACTACCAAAACCAAACTTTAACATCTCATAACCATCCCAAGATCTGAACCTGCATTCCGCGCACTTCTCCTTTAAGACATTTACAATTTTGATTTGATTTGTTAAAAAAAATCTAATATGTCTATTAAGCAAAATGTCACATCACGTATTTTTAATAAAATAATATTTGTCACAAATAACTCAAAGTTTTACTGATACAAAATTTTTAATTTTGATATAACAAATAATTTTTTTAAAACAATAAAGTTATATTTTATATAAATTAACATAATTTATCAAGTAATAATAAATAGATGATCAATAAAAATAAATAATATGGATGATTTCAACGTAAGACTTTGTAATGACACAATAAAAAAATAACATTATTTTATCAACATGACACTAAAAAGAAAACATTGAGTGTTTACAAATCTGATTACTGTATTGAATCTGATCTGTTATAATTACTTATTTATTTCATTTTTGAACTGGTTGTTGATGAATAAAAATAATTTAATCACAAAATATTGTTTCATTTCAGTTTTAATATGTCATGATACAATAGTCTAAATGAAAATTCAGAACTTTGGATTTTTTGTGAAGAAAAATTTTGATGGATACAATTCTATAATTTGAATATTATTAAAAAATAATACTTACATTTTTATTATTTAAAAAATAATAATTTGAGTTTTACTTCATATTTTAACAAAAAAATATTTGAAAACTCATCAAAACCGTATAAAGAACCAGAATTGAAGTTATTGATGCAAATTTTTAAAGATTTAAGAATATTCTATGACTTATAAACCTTCAATTCAATGAAATCAAATCAGATCTATCATTATTTGAAACTTTACATTTATATTTAGATTAAATTTATTGTGTGTGTACACTACATTCAGTTTACGGATATTAAAAAAATATATGAATTTGAAATTTGTTCAGAAATTTTTACACAAAAATACATTTATATCATTATGATTTGTAAACATCAAGTATTTTGGTTTGATTTATTTAAATCAATGTGTTAAAAATTTTCAT
The DNA here is from genome assembly GCA_037833965.1 of Marchantia polymorpha subsp. ruderalis. Classification (NCBI taxonomy): domain Eukaryota; kingdom Viridiplantae; phylum Streptophyta; class Marchantiopsida; order Marchantiales; family Marchantiaceae; genus Marchantia; species Marchantia polymorpha. The sequence goes on from AP031351.1 coordinate 2,605,359, forward strand.
CATGATAAGATATATGACAATTATATTTGCAATAGTTTTTTTTAAATTTTGATTATAGTCATATATTAAACATCAAAAATTTTTATATATTTGATATCAAAAACATCTTGCACATTTCAAATAATGGTTACTTTAGATTACTGTATTGAACATATGAGACGTTGTTTTGCATTGATTACATCACAAAAGTTGTTGACTACCATTACTGGTTGGGTTTGCAAAATATTGAACTTATGTAATATCACTAATTAACAAATATTTTCATCATCTTTGAGTTTATATTCTATGATCTATGCAGTAAAAATTGAAATAATCTAAAATATATCACACTTGGACTCTCAATATTGCTCAAACATGGACATTTTTTTCCTTAATTATTGTAATTAAGAATGTAACAAAAACATTTACGTACTTACATCCAAGTTACATAGATATATTTCAAAACACAATATTATACTTGCATATGTCATGAATATAGTTAGAAAATTCATATATAATAATGATTTTTTGAACCAAAATTTAGAATGTATTTTAGAAACATATATCACTCCAAATTTAGATATAAAATGAAATGAGTCTTTATTGCTAATAGGTAAGCTACCAACAGGTCATTGTGTGAAGGCAATTCAATTTGAATATTAATTATTGCATCAAATTGTAGTTTTTCACTATATTGCTTTTCATGACAAATATTTGACACATGATTGATAATAGGTGCAAACAATGAGAAAAAAGTTAAAAAGAAACATAATGAATGGAAATTAGAATTGCATTGGAAGTTTCAAAACATCTAATCATCAACTTGCATCAGAGATATTATAATGAAAAATTATATGATAGAAGAATGTCTATATATATACAAATATAAACTAACTCAAATTTTTTTTCAATTTTCTGACAAAATACAAGCATAACAAACATATGAGATTATAAATTTTAATGAAGCAAAAAAATTAACAAGATTTAATTGATTTAAAAAAATAAAATTCAAACTGAATAAGTTGAAAATAAAGCAGGAAAGAAAAGTAAGCATTCATATTTATTCAATGTTGAAAAAATTAAATGAAATTTCACATTTCATTTCATTTTCATAATTTCATACATATTTTTTTCAAAAAATTAAATAATTTGATTTCTTCCGTACAATTCAAAGTTTATGATAATCTTATTTAACAAAGAAAATGAAAAAGATTGTGATATTTTTAAGGGCCTAGGTCAGGAGCTATGGTAGAAATTCGCAGATTATGTACAGCTGACGGACTTCAGTGCGCAGCAGCTTTGAGGAATGGAGTCAGTCGTAGAAGGAGAGCATGGAATATATTGTCTGGAGGGCTGTTAGCACGAGCAGCGATATGGCGGCGATGAGTGAAGCTATTTTCCAGGGCTTGTTCAAATATGTCTCCAAAAACTGCCACAACCATCGCTCCCTCCCCCGTTTATAACACTGCCGCACTTCGTTGCAGAACTTGGCAAATGTAGGAGAGTGTTTTTTAAACGAACAGCGTCGGTCAATGTATAGGATTAATTTTACGACCTAAACGTCGATCAATTTTTCCACAATGCCAGCATCGCCCACCTTGTTGAGGATCACATAGTCGTCTGTGTTGTCACACAAAATCACAACGTCTTCCCTCGTGTCCACCAGCTGCTTTAAGATAGCCAAATACTCCATCAGCGGCTGCTCCTCACATTGGGACCTCATTTCCATCAGGAGCAAATTCCTCAGCGAGTTCGCAGTGTCGTCCCAGATTTCGAGCTTCGGGATCCACAAAGTGTCCGTGAATAGACCCTGCTCCATTTTGTAGTCATAAATCGTCGCATGCTTTCGATTTAAGCCTTTGACTGCAATGCCAGCCTTTCTCAGCTTCGAGGCTGTCGGAATGAAGTTAACATTGAGCCCGCGATATTCTTCTTCTTGACAATCCTGCGACCTTCTTGACAATCCTGCGACAGGTGGCGCAGGTAAGTCATCACCACCCACGCCTGGTGTTCTTGATTTTTTAACCACCACTCTGTACACAAAATCCAACCAGTGGTCAACGCTCGCTATCTCGCTATCGCTATCTTCTGGCACGAAGTTGTCAGAGAACTGCTTCAGCCCAGTATAGCGCAGAACTTTTTCTAATACCGGTAACAGAAGCTTATGCATATTTTTTTCAGGGCTCGGGTTTACATTTTCTGCCACCCTCTCAGGGCTCGGGTTTACAACCCGATCGCGCTCCAGGGCCAGAGCGAGCGCGTTCTGTATCAGCTCGAGAGGAATCTGGTTCTCCATCAGCAGAATGTCCTGCATGGTACCTTGCTGCGTCCAGAAGTCCGACTCGTACGGATCCAGGGCCTGGACCTCCGGAAACTTATCCCCCATAGTCCGGAAAAAGCAGAGCATGTACACGGCGTCGATCGCCAGCAAGTGGCGCACGTCGTCGTCCGTCATGTCGGACGGGGCGTCACTCCACAGCCAACGCACTCGGGCAGGACTCGGGACGACTCTGGCGCACATCTCGTGCCAGTCGATCGGGCTCAGTCCGAGCTCGTCTGTGCGCTCGTTCAGTTTCTTCACGAAGGCAATGGCGGCCTCCATTCGGCGAGTCTCGGCTGCGGTGGGCGCAAGCAATGCGCCCCTGCTGTAGAGCCCCAGGCGCATGTACACGGGATCGTACCTGAACTCGTAGCCGAACTCTCCGTGCTCCCGAAACGCTGCTGATGCTCGCAAGATCGTCGGCAAGGCCCTTTCTTCCGCTTCCTCCTTCGACGGCATCTTCTCCGCGACCCGCTTCAGCTCCTCGTCGATTCGGGTCCTGTGCGTCCATTTCTCTTCTCCATCCGCCGAAGCCGAGGTGCGATCATTGCTCTCTTCGGAAACCTGCGCCGCCATTCGTCCGACGACGCCTCGTGCATCAGAAGCTCCCCCCAACTTTGCTCTTTGTTAGTAGCTGGATCTGGAGAAGGAGATGCAAAAACCAGTTCACTATATTTTTTTCCTGGAACTGGACCTCATCTCAACACTTCGAAGATTGCTACGAGACTCACAATTTTTTAGATTGGATGCAATTTGAACACCTCGAGAGTGTAAATTCATCGTACTGCTCGACGATGCGGCAGGGAAGAGGAGGGGAAGGAGGTCGGACTCGTCGACAACGGACTGATTGGTAGATTCGACGCCGGTCTTCACGTCTTTTGCTTTAAATAGTTCACCAAAAAATCTAATTTTAGTGAAGCTTTGACTATTACAGCTATTAATTATAGAATTTTTCAACTCATTTCCACCACTACAACGGTGGAAAGAATTCGCTTTCCAGCGTTGCAATGTTCAGATATAAATTTGCAACAGTGGAAATCGATTTATCAATTTTTTATGAAATGGGAAAATCGATTTCCACCTTGACTGGTTCCGCTCGCATCTGGTAACTGGAGGCATTTATGGTGGCCTTTTCGTAAGTCGTGTTCATATATTGCATGTATTTACTTGTATGTAGCCTCTACGTCTACCTTCAACCAATTTTCCCTTTTGATTGCCGCTTAAACCCATAACTTCATCATTTGAGGTAATCAAATGGCCAGTAGCTTTAAGAATTAGCTTTAAATAATTGTACTAAATGTTTGATCTTACTAATCTGATAAACTAATCTTTTTAATCAACCATTATAAAATGAGAGAAAACCATGAAACAAAAATTAAATCATTTCATACATTATATGATTGATGATTTTAGATTTTACAATCGAATTTGATTTGCAACTGATATTCTAGTCAAAATATTCAGAATTCTTCCTCCTACTTTGAATAATTATATATTTTCATCAACTATATTTGATACATTCGTATCCCAGTTAATGTTCAAAATCTTTGTGCGATAGAGTTTGTTGAAAATCTTTTGAACAAACAATGATTAACACCAACTCTATGCACCAGTGTTGTCTTTATCTAAAATACGTTTAAATATCTTTGAGAAACATTATGTATCCACTTCATCAAGATAAATTAAATCTGAATAGACATATAGATATAGATATATATATATATATATATATCTAAATATAAATCGTATGCTAATCATGTTACCTTCTTCTTCTAATTTACTATAATAATTTAATATAATGACAATTCAATTATATGAAGATTAATATTTGCATAATTGATAATTAAATATCTGTTATAGATCTCCGGCATGATATTATCAAGTTTGTGGGAACCAGCTCCCACATGATCCCAGTTTTGTACCAACAAATTGGACAAAAGTAATAAATAAGTACTATGCTAGGTAGTTTTATACTAGAATTAGATTTGTGCAATGCAGTTTAGGGGTTAGGTGTCGCACCGAGTTCTTTAAACTCAAAAAGTGGCTAAAGGACAACATACAACCTGGAGAAGGTGATCGAAACTTCGGAGATGGGTACAACCAAAAACGGACTGCTCGGAAGGGAGGAAGAGTCTCAAGAAGCTTCCTCAGTGTATGTTTTTGCCTCACCCACCGAAACCAAGGTATTCCGCCAGAAGTCAAAAATAGAGTTTGAGGCTGGGGTATTAGGATTTGGGGTCGCCACAGGTTCAGGTCCGACATCTCTGGGATTTTTCAGCAAGGGATAAGATTATGTAGGAGTTAGTACTTAAAGCCAAGACGCTTAGTAGGTTAGTATCTTGTTTTCCGTGAGGTTTGTGTGTTTTTCCATCAGAAAAGAAAATTGTTTCTTTGGTGACTTGATGCAAGGCACGACGAGTCTCGTGGCAAGATCCATTGTGGATGACTGTTGCATTTTTTTCTACTTGGTGTATACTCTTGTTGCTCATTTCCGAGAAGAATCTATTGGAACCTATAGTACGAGATCACTTCAGCTGTTGGAGGCGGGTGCAGGCAGAAGAACCTGAGATTTTTTTCGTGGCCCAAGTAGCTTGGAGGGGAGGAGACGTGTAACAAGGTGTTCCTTGTGGTCTATACAGTACGAGTGATCGTTGTCTGAATTCTGAGCTAAGGCCAGAATTACTCCCTCAAAAAACCTATGAGTATGTCTGGAAGGTAAACCTGGACGAAATCCTCAGGATTCATTAAGTAGGTTATGGCAGTTTAGTTGCAATGTCGTTGTAGTCTAGACAAACTCTATGTGACCGTATATGTGTCGGAGTAACACTTGGGAGCTGGGAGTAGAAGTCAGATGCAACTAACAAACTACCAGGTGGCAGGTTAGAGGTTAGTGGATGTACAGTTATGTGGAAAAATACAAGGCAGTGATAGTCAGGTCACTAAAAAAATTGTCGATCAGTGGTGAAACCGGCCACTTTAAATAAAGCTCTTAGTGGTCCCAGCCACTTGTTTAAAAATCTGACGAGAAAGTTCCATCACTCTGATCCGGATCGCTCTGGTCCGAATCTGGAAGGTACAACTTCCAAAAGTTGTAGGATAGGCTCTTCTATTAGGTTTAGAAGTAAACTGTAGGTCTTCGTGGGAACGAAGTCGGAGCGGTTTACTTGGGAGCGCATTTAACTTAAATTAGATGCAAACCCGAGGATTACTGATACGCAAGATTGCTACAAAGTTTATGGCATCATATTATGCGGTGATCTATAGTTATTATGACGACATTTTTATAGTGTACCCCACATTGATTTCAATTTTTAACCAGACAACAATGATATAAACAAATAAAATTACTTGCATGAGGTATAACAAATAAATTCATTCCTTCAGTTTTCAGGCAGGATTAAAAGATCTAATTCATTGAAATCAGAGAGTTCTCGAAAGATTAAAAAATTAAATGATTGTGTTTTTAGACCATCTAGCTTGTAGAAAAGTCGTACCAAAGTTTGTTTTATTTACTTAAAAGAAACCAACATTTTTATTTATTTTATTTTTTCAAGAATTGTCGATTTATACAGGAACAACAGTTCACAAATAAACTTGCACGGATTCTTTGGTTCGGTTAAACCTTCGCAGGAAGAGGATCGACCTGGATTCATGCTCCCTTAATCTCAACAAATATCCCGAAACTTTCAGAACCTGAAACCTACAATATTCTCAGTGGTAGTACACGTTTGTCACTGGTTCTCTTCCAAACACCGTGTACTGACGGCAATAAACTACACCAGGAGATCCTTGTGCACAGATGACGAGACAAACATTCTTAGATGGGGAATAAACAGTAGGAGTCCAGGTAACTAAAGTCCACCTTCAAGACAGGCCTGGGGATGGTGCTGACAGGGTCTTCAACCAAATGATTACTGAGATGGATGGTATGAACGCAAAGAAGACGGTGTTTATCCTCGGTGCTACCAATAGGCCAGATATCATTGACCCAGCTCTCCTCAGACCTGGAAGGTTGGACCATTTACATTCCTCAGCCTGACGACCTCAAGATTGAGAATCTTCCAGGCTGCTATGAGAAAAAGTCCTCTGGCAAAAGAAGTGGACCTGGAAGCTCTTGCGAGATACACTCAAGGTTTTAGTGGAGCTGATATCACTGAAATCTGCCAGCGTGCCTGTAAATACGCCATTCGAGAAAATAATGAGCAGGTTGGTTTAGGCCACTCCACTGTTTGGAGACACACTTGGTGTACTAAGTATTATTCTCTTTCTTCATTATTATTTTATTCGATGCCTGGATGGGATGTTTGTGACGTCGCAGAATCAATACCTTGACTGCTTTCACTCCTGCTGCAGGATATTGAGAAGGACAAGAAGCGATCTGAGAACCCAGAGGCCATGGAAGAGGATAAGGTTGAGGAAGTAGCCGAAATCAAGGCTAGCCATTTTGACGAGGCCATGAAGTCTGCCCGACGTAGTGTTAGCGATGCAGATATCCGGAAATATCAAGCGTTTGCTCAAACATTGCAGCAATCACGAGGATACGTAACCCATTGAACAGGGTATGCTTGTAATTCGCACGTATGTTGCGTGTGTGGGTGAGATCATCAGCTTTGAAAATGTTTGGTTAACAGCGGAATTGAGTTGCTAGTTTACAGGAGATTTTAACGGTGATATATGGATGTTTACAATCATTGAAGTCGAGATGACTCCGTATTGTCCTCTCCAGAGGTTGTGAACTACACGGTTGATGAATTCCACACAGCATCCTGAGGTCAAAATTAAAACCTCTCCGGGCCCTCTAATTCTCTTGCGTCAATTTTGGAGTGGTGCAATGGATGTTTGACGGAGGCAGATATCGGGTTACAGGCTTCTTTGTCCGGTCAATCAACAGAGGACCATTTACTATGTAGACAGTAGCACAAACGTGGGGACGAAGAGAATTAAATGAAGCAGCAAAGGCGAAACGCAGAGGGGCGGGAAAGCTGCAGGTTTGATACTTTCGTTACAATCAGATCCAACATCTTCAATGTAGGAATCAAACCTCAAAGTCAAGTGTTGCGTTTCGAAGATATGGAAAAGAGGTTGAGATATCTTATGAAAATCTCAGTTGAGATATCTTATGTAAATTTTTGAGCCTTCAGGTCAGGTGTCGGTTTCGGGGTTGAGAAAGTATACCCCGAGACGTTTAATGGATCGACCAATACCTTCATAAAACAGATTATCAACAGAAAAGAGAGGTTATGGTTGACAGCATAATTTGTTACAAGTTTACCACAAAGCATCACTTGATTTTCCCTTGAAGATGACCACTTCCGCAAAAAAAGTTATGGAAGTAACGTAAATTTAGAATATCAATTATTGCAAGTCACATGGATAACGCTGGATGACACACGAGGAACGGAACAGTGGGTGCTGATTTTGGAAAAATAAGGAGCCTTTAGCGGAAAAAATTGAGACTATAATTGAGAATCGGTTACATCAATTACTTGTCTTCATTAAATAACATCAATTCCAGATGAGATGTCCAGCCAGTGTGACTGGATTTGAAACTTTACATTTATATTTAGACTAAATCTATTGTGCGTAATTGTAACACTACATTCAATTTACGGAAATTAAAAAAAAATATGAATCCGAAATTCGTTTAGAAAGTTTTATACAAAAATACATTTATATCAATATGATGTGTAAATCAAGTATTTTGGTTGGATTTATTGAAATTAATGTGAATATTTTTCCTTAATTATTGTAATTATGAATGTAACAAATAAATTGACGTACTTACATACAAGTTACAAGTTGATATATTTCTTGCATATGTCATGATTATAGTAAGAAAATGCAATGAAGTGAGTTTACCTTTTTCACCAAATGCGCGAAAGAGCGGAGACAAAAATAGATATATTGCTTTAGCCCTTTCGGTTTTTTTCGTTTCGCTGTGCGCTCGCCAACATCTGCTAAAGCGTAGAGCCTCGCTTGAGAATGATCTTTTGGACCAAAATTAAAAATGTATCTCAGAAACATATATTACTCCAAATTAAGATATAAATTGAATTGAGTCTTTATTGCTAATATGTAAGCTACCTACACGTCATTGTGTGAAGGCAATTTAAGGTGAATTCTATATTATTGCATTTAAATGTAGTATTTCACTATATTACTTTTCATGATCAATATTTGACACATGATTGATAATAGGTGCAAACTATGAGAAAAAAGTTAAAAAGAAACATAACGAATGAAAATTAAAATTGCATTAGAAGTTTCAGAACATCTAATCATCATCTGAGATATTAATATGCAAAAATATATGATAGAAGAATTCTTAAATATATATATATATATATATGTACAAATATAAACTGACCCTATTTTTTATCAATTTACTGACAAAATACAAGCATAACAAACATATGAGAAAATAAATTTAAATAAAAACAAAAATTTTAACAATAAATAATTCATTTAAAAAATATAATTAAATAAATCAGGAAATAAAATTAATTATTCATATTTATTGAATTTTAAAAAAATTATTGAAAATTCACATTTCATATCATTTTCATAATTTCACACATAAAATTGAGAAAAAATTCATAAATTTAGATCGAACCAAAAAAAAAATTTGATGTCTTCCGTAAAATTCAAAGTGTATAATAATCTTATTCTAAAGAAATGAAAAAACATTGTGAGTCTTCTACATTTTTTAAAAGATTCATTATATTATGTTGAACAATCTTAACTAAAAGTGTATATGGTTGATAAACATATATCATGAAACATTTTTGTGCATATTTTTAAGGTCCTGGGTAAGGAGGTTTGGTAGAAATTCGCAGATTATGTACAGCTGACGGACTTCAGTGCAGCAGCTTTGAGGAATGGAGTCAGTCCGACAGCGTCTGAATGCCGTAGAAGGAGAGCATGGAATATATTGTCTGGAGGGCTGTTAGCACGAGCAGCAATATGGCGCCGAGAAGTGAAGCTATTTTCCAGGGCTTATTCAAATATGTCTCCACAAACTGCCACAACCATCGCTTCCTCCTCCGTTTATAACACTGCTGCACTTCCTTGCAGAACTCAACGAATCTAGAAGAGTATTCTCTAAGAATACAGCCTCGGCCAAGATCATTGATCACTTTTGCCACAATGCCAGCATCGCCCACCGCGTTGAAGATCACATAGTCGTCTGTGTTGCCACACAAAATCTCAACGTCTTCCCTCGTGTCCACCAGCTGGTTTAGGAGATTCAAATACTCCAACAGCGGCTGCCCACGGTTTAGAGGCGACTGGGGCCTCATTTCCATCAGGAGCAAATTCCTCAGCGAGTTCGCAGTGCTGTCCCAGATTTCGAGCTTCGGGATCCACAAAGTGTCCGTGAATAGACCCTGCTCCGTTTTGTAGTCCCAAATCGTCGCATCCTTTAAGCCTTTGACTGCAATGCCAGCCTTTCTCAGCTTCGAGGCTGTCGGAATGAAGTGATAGATGCGCAAGGGATCTTCTCGAACATCCAGCGACCTCGAACCGAAAGCAGCAACTAAGCGCGTCGGGAGAACGCATTGCAGGTGGCGCAGGTAAATCATCAGCTTCTGAAAGAAGTACGCAGACTTTTCTCCGCACCTGATCAATGCACCGACCGAGCGGGTGCTATTACTACCAGGCCGAGGATTGTCATCAATAACCACGTCTCGTATTCTATATTTTTTAGCCACCACTCTGTACACCAAATCCAACAAGTGGTCAGAGCTCACGATCTGAGATCTCGGCACGAATTTGTCATAGAACCCCGGCAGCCCAGCCCGGAACATAGCACATTTTAATACCCATGACAGAAGCTCAAGCAGCTCCGGATGGAAATCTTCTGCACATACGAGATCAGACCTCGAGTTTATCGCCCGATCGAGCTCCGCATGCTCTCTGTGCTCGCCCTCCAGGGCCAGAGCGAGCGCGTTCTGTATCAGCACGAGAGGAATCTGGTTCTCCATCAGCAGAAAGTCCGGCATGATACCTTGCTGCATCCACATAGTAGTCTCGTGCCAATCCAGGGCCTGGACCTGCGGGAACTTGTCCCCCAAAAACTGGAAAAAGCAGAGCATGAACACGGCGTCGATCGCCAGCAAGTGGCGCACGTCGTCGTCCGTCATGTCGGACGGGGCGTCACTCCACAGCTGGCGCACTCGGGCAGGACTCGGGACGACTCTGGCGCACATCTCGTGCCAGTCGATCGGGCTCAGTCTGAGCTCGACTCTGCGCTCGTTCAGTTTCTTCAAGAAGGCGATGGCAACCTCCATTCGGCAAGTCTCGGCTGCGGTGGGCGCAAGCAATGCGCCCCTGTTGTACAGCCCCAGGCGCATGCACGCGGGATCGTAACTGAACTCGTAGCCGAACTCTGCGTGCTGCCGAAACGCGTGAGGTGCTCGAATGATCGTCGGCTCGGCCACCCTTGCTCCCGCTCCCACCTTCCACGCCATGTTCTCCGCGACCCGCTTCAGCTCCTCGTCGATTCGGATCACGTGCGTCCATTTCTCTTCTCCATCCGCCGAAGCCGAGGTGCGATCATTGCTCTCTTCGGAAACCTGCGCCGCCATTTGTCCGACGACGCCTCGTGCATCAGAAGCTCCCCCCAACTTTGCTCTTTGTTAGAAGCTGGATCTCGAGAATCTTTGGAATTGCAAAAACCAGTTCATTTTTTTTTTCCCTGGAACTGGACCTCATCTCAGCACTTCGAAGATTGCTACGAGAGTCACATTCTTTTATATCGGATGCAATTTGAACACCTCGACAGTGTAAAGTCATCGTACTGCTCGACGATGCGGCAGGGAAGAGGAGGGGAAAGAGGTCGGACTCGTCGACAACTGATTGGTAGATTCGACGCTGGTCTTCACGCCAAAGCCGATCTTCACGTCTTCTGCTTTAAATAGTTCGCTAAAAATCTAATTTCAGTGAAGCTTTGACTATTCCAGATATTCATAATAGAATTTTCCAACTCATTTCACCACCACAACGGTGGAAAGAATTCGCTTTCCAGCGTTGCAATGTTCAGATATTAATTTGGAACAGCGGAAATCGATTTATCAATTTTTTTTGAAATGGTAAAATCGATTTCCACCTTGACTGGTTCCGCTCGCATCTGGTAACTGGAGGCATTTATAGTGGCCATTTCGTAAATCGTGTTCATATATTGCAAGTATTTACTTGTATGTAGCCTCTACGTCTACCTTCAACCAATTTTTCCTTTTGATTGCGGGTCAAACCTTTAATTTATCATCTGAGATAATCAAATCGCCAGTAGCTTTAAGATTTAGCTCTAAGTAATTGTACTAAATGTTTGATCTTACTAATCTGATAAATTAATTTTTTAATCAACCATTTTAAATGAGAAAAAACCATCAAACGAAAATTAAATCATTACATGAATTAAACGATTGATTTATTTACAATCGTATTTGATTTGCAATTGATATTAGTCAAAATTTTCAGAAATTTTCCTCCTACTTTAAATAAGTAAATATTTCATCAACTATATTTGATTCATTCATATCCTACTTCAAGATCTTTGCGCAACAAAGTTTGTTGAAAATCTTTTGAACGCACAATGATTAAGTTCAACTCTGTGGTTTTCTTTATCTAAAATACGTTTAAATGAATTTGGAAATCTTCTTAAACTCCTCAAGAAACATATTGTATCCAATTCATGAAGATATATTAAATCTGAATAGATACATATATGTATATATATTTAAATTTTGAACAAAATCTTATGCTAATTATGTAAACTTTTTTCTTCATTTTAACCATAATAATATTAATATAATAAATAATTTAATATGTTCATAACTGATAATAAAATATATGATATAGATAACCAGTGGCCTGCCTAACAGTGAACGTTAGAATATTGCTCACCTGCACTTAAACATCTCTCGTATTGGTTTTAACATTTCCTGTCTCTACACAAGGCACAGGGACACGCTGGTCAGTCAGTGGTTATGTATGGATGGGATGTTTGTGACGTCGCATAATCAATACCTTAACTGCTTTCACTACTGCTGCAGGATATTGAGAAGGACAAGAAGCGAGCTGAGAACCCAGAGGCCATGGAAGAGGATGAGGTTGAGGAAGTAGCCGAAATCAAGGCTAGCCATTTTGAGGAGGCCATGAAGTTTGCCCGACGTAGTGTTAGCGATGCAGATATCCGGAAATATCAAGCGTTTGCTCAAACATTGCAGCAATCACGAGGATTTGGTTCGGAGTTCCGGTTCCCAGATCGACCTGCTCAAACTGCAGGTGCTCCTGTTGCAGAACCAGCGTTTGCGGCTGCTGCTGCTGATGATTTTTATAACTAAACTCCATTCATTGCTCGTCTGGTCTTCGATCGTCTCTTCGCGACATGACCAGTATGTATGGCAAGACCGTCAACGGTAGTGTGTAAATTAATGTTCATTCGCACTTTATATGCAACCCTCGACTCTGGGGAGCACATCCTTTGTACTTTTCGATCAGATTCAATCTCGAATACAGGCGAGGAGAGTTGACACAACTGGTTAATTAAAATTTCTGGCTTGTCATCCACATTACCGTCTCCGATCGTCTAGCTTTTGTGAATGGTTGTAACCCATTGAACAGGGTATGCTTGTAATTCGCACGTATGTTGCGTGTGTGGGTGAGATCATCAGCTTTTAAAAATATTTGGTCAGCACCTGAAATGAGTTGCTAGTCTACAGGAGATTTTTAGCGGTGATATATGGATGTTTACAATCATTCAAGTCGAGATGACTCCGTGTTGTCCTCTCCAGAAGATGTGAACTACACGGTTGATGAATTCTACACAGCATCCTGAGGTCAAAATTAAAACCTCTTCGGGCGCTCTAATTCTCTCGCGTCAATTTTGGAGTGGTGCACTGGATGTTTGACGAAGGCAGATATCGGGTTACAGGTCTCTTTGTCCGGTCAATCAACAGATGACCATTTACTATGAAGACAGTAACACAAACGTTGGGACGAAGAGAATTAAAGGAAGCAGCGAAGGCGAATCGCAGAGGGGCGGGAAAGCTGCAGGTTTGATACTTTCGTTACAATCAGATCCAACATCTTCAATGTAGGAATCAACCTCAAAGTCAACTGTTGCGTTTCGAAGATATGGAAAAGAGGTTGAGATATCTTATGAAAATCTCAGTATCTGTAAATTTTAGAGCCTTCAGGTCAGGTGTCGGTTTCGGGGTTGAGAAAGTATACCTCGAGAAGTTCAATGGATCGACCAATACCTTCATAAAACTGATTATCAACAGAAAAGAGAGGTTATGGTTGACGGCATGATTTGTCACAAGTTTACTACAAAGCATCGCTTGATTTTCCCTTGAAGATGACCACTTCCCCAAAAAAAGTTATGGAAGTAACGTAAATTTAGAATGTCAATTATTGCAAGTCACATGGATAACGCTGGATGACACACGAGGAACGGAACAGTGGGTGCTGATTTTGGGAAAATAAGGAGCCTTTCGCGGAAAAAATTGAGACTATAATTGAGAATCGGTTACATCAATTACTTGTCTTCATTAAATTACATCAATTCCAGATGAGATGTCCAGCCAGTGTGACTTGACATCGCTGAATCTTGATTTGTTAGAATCAAATAATTTAAAATACTTTGCTGAAAATAAGACAGGCATGAAGCATAATCTTAGGTTATACATAAGAAACGAGTGCAAGCCTTAGACCAAATGTGCATGGTCTCGTGGCAAGCTTTTGTTAATAAAACTTGTTTGTTGATTTTGAATCAACATCATTGTATTGATTAACTTCATAATGTAATCATGCAACTACCAAAACCAAACTTTAACATCTCATAACCATCCCAAGATCTGAACCTGCATTCCGCGCACTTCTCCTTTAAGACATTTACAATTTTGATTTGATTTGTTAAAAAAAATCTAATATGTCTATTAAGCAAAATGTCACATCACGTATTTTTAATAAAATAATATTTGTCACAAATAACTCAAAGTTTTACTGATACAAAATTTTTAATTTTGATATAACAAATAATTTTTTTAAAACAATAAAGTTATATTTTATATAAATTAACATAATTTATCAAGTAATAATAAATAGATGATCAATAAAAATAAATAATATGGATGATTTCAACGTAAGACTTTGTAATGACACAATAAAAAAATAACATTATTTTATCAACATGACACTAAAAAGAAAACATTGAGTGTTTACAAATCTGATTACTGTATTGAATCTGATCTGTTATAATTACTTATTTATTTCATTTTTGAACTGGTTGTTGATGAATAAAAATAATTTAATCACAAAATATTGTTTCATTTCAGTTTTAATATGTCATGATACAATAGTCTAAATGAAAATTCAGAACTTTGGATTTTTTGTGAAGAAAAATTTTGATGGATACAATTCTATAATTTGAATATTATTAAAAAATAATACTTACATTTTTATTATTTAAAAAATAATAATTTGAGTTTTACTTCATATTTTAACAAAAAAATATTTGAAAACTCATCAAAACCGTATAAAGAACCAGAATTGAAGTTATTGATGCAAATTTTTAAAGATTTAAGAATATTCTATGACTTATAAACCTTCAATTCAATGAAATCAAATCAGATCTATCATTATTTGAAACTTTACATTTATATTTAGATTAAATTTATTGTGTGTGTACACTACATTCAGTTTACGGATATTAAAAAAATATATGAATTTGAAATTTGTTCAGAAATTTTTACACAAAAATACATTTATATCATTATGATTTGTAAACATCAAGTATTTTGGTTTGATTTATTTAAATCAATGTGTTAAAAATTTTCATCATGATAAGATATATGACAATTATATTTGCAATAGTTTTTTTTAAATTTTGATTATAGTCATATATTAAACATCAAAAATTTTTATATATTTGATATCAAAAACATCTTGCACATTTCAAATAATGGTTACTTTAGATTACTGTATTGAACATATGAGACGTTGTTTTGCATTGATTACATCACAAAAGTTGTTGACTACCATTACTGGTTGGGTTTGCAAAATATTGAACTTATGTAATATCACTAATTAACAAATATTTTCATCATCTTTGAGTTTATATTCTATGATCTATGCAGTAAAAATTGAAATAATCTAAAATATATCACACTTGGACTCTCAATATTGCTCAAACATGGACATTTTTTTCCTTAATTATTGTAATTAAGAATGTAACAAAAACATTTACGTACTTACATCCAAGTTACATAGATATATTTCAAAACACAATATTATACTTGCATATGTCATGAATATAGTTAGAAAATTCATATATAATAATGATTTTTTGAACCAAAATTTAGAATGTATTTTAGAAACATATATCACTCCAAATTTAGATATAAAATGAAATGAGTCTTTATTGCTAATAGGTAAGCTACCAACAGGTCATTGTGTGAAGGCAATTCAATTTGAATATTAATTATTGCATCAAATTGTAGTTTTTCACTATATTGCTTTTCATGACAAATATTTGACACATGATTGATAATAGGTGCAAACAATGAGAAAAAAGTTAAAAAGAAACATAATGAATGGAAATTAGAATTGCATTGGAAGTTTCAAAACATCTAATCATCAACTTGCATCAGAGATATTATAATGAAAAATTATATGATAGAAGAATGTCTATATATATACAAATATAAACTAACTCAAATTTTTTTTCAATTTTCTGACAAAATACAAGCATAACAAACATATGAGATTATAAATTTTAATGAAGCAAAAAAATTAACAAGATTTAATTGATTTAAAAAAATAAAATTCAAACTGAATAAGTTGAAAATAAAGCAGGAAAGAAAAGTAAGCATTCATATTTATTCAATGTTGAAAAAATTAAATGAAATTTCACATTTCATTTCATTTTCATAATTTCATACATATTTTTTTCAAAAAATTAAATAATTTGATTTCTTCCGTACAATTCAAAGTTTATGATAATCTTATTTAACAAAGAAAATGAAAAAGATTGTGATATTTTTAAGGGCCTAGGTCAGGAGCTATGGTAGAAATTCGCAGATTATGTACAGCTGACGGACTTCAGTGCGCAGCAGCTTTGAGGAATGGAGTCAGTCGTAGAAGGAGAGCATGGAATATATTGTCTGGAGGGCTGTTAGCACGAGCAGCGATATGGCGGCGATGAGTGAAGCTATTTTCCAGGGCTTGTTCAAATATGTCTCCAAAAACTGCCACAACCATCGCTCCCTCCCCCGTTTATAACACTGCCGCACTTCGTTGCAGAACTTGGCAAATGTAGGAGAGTGTTTTTTAAACGAACAGCGTCGGTCAATGTATAGGATTAATTTTACGACCTAAACGTCGATCAATTTTTCCACAATGCCAGCATCGCCCACCTTGTTGAGGATCACATAGTCGTCTGTGTTGTCACACAAAATCACAACGTCTTCCCTCGTGTCCACCAGCTGCTTTAAGATAGCCAAATACTCCATCAGCGGCTGCTCCTCACATTGGGACCTCATTTCCATCAGGAGCAAATTCCTCAGCGAGTTCGCAGTGTCGTCCCAGATTTCGAGCTTCGGGATCCACAAAGTGTCCGTGAATAGACCCTGCTCCATTTTGTAGTCATAAATCGTCGCATGCTTTCGATTTAAGCCTTTGACTGCAATGCCAGCCTTTCTCAGCTTCGAGGCTGTCGGAATGAAGTTAACATTGAGCCCGCGATATTCTTCTTCTTGACAATCCTGCGACCTTCTTGACAATCCTGCGACAGGTGGCGCAGGTAAGTCATCACCACCCACGCCTGGTGTTCTTGATTTTTTAACCACCACTCTGTACACAAAATCCAACCAGTGGTCAACGCTCGCTATCTCGCTATCGCTATCTTCTGGCACGAAGTTGTCAGAGAACTGCTTCAGCCCAGTATAGCGCAGAACTTTTTCTAATACCGGTAACAGAAGCTTATGCATATTTTTTTCAGGGCTCGGGTTTACATTTTCTGCCACCCTCTCAGGGCTCGGGTTTACAACCCGATCGCGCTCCAGGGCCAGAGCGAGCGCGTTCTGTATCAGCTCGAGAGGAATCTGGTTCTCCATCAGCAGAATGTCCTGCATGGTACCTTGCTGCGTCCAGAAGTCCGACTCGTACGGATCCAGGGCCTGGACCTCCGGAAACTTATCCCCCATAGTCCGGAAAAAGCAGAGCATGTACACGGCGTCGATCGCCAGCAAGTGGCGCACGTCGTCGTCCGTCATGTCGGACGGGGCGTCACTCCACAGCCAACGCACTCGGGCAGGACTCGGGACGACTCTGGCGCACATCTCGTGCCAGTCGATCGGGCTCAGTCCGAGCTCGTCTGTGCGCTCGTTCAGTTTCTTCACGAAGGCAATGGCGGCCTCCATTCGGCGAGTCTCGGCTGCGGTGGGCGCAAGCAATGCGCCCCTGCTGTAGAGCCCCAGGCGCATGTACACGGGATCGTACCTGAACTCGTAGCCGAACTCTCCGTGCTCCCGAAACGCTGCTGATGCTCGCAAGATCGTCGGCAAGGCCCTTTCTTCCGCTTCCTCCTTCGACGGCATCTTCTCCGCGACCCGCTTCAGCTCCTCGTCGATTCGGGTCCTGTGCGTCCATTTCTCTTCTCCATCCGCCGAAGCCGAGGTGCGATCATTGCTCTCTTCGGAAACCTGCGCCGCCATTCGTCCGACGACGCCTCGTGCATCAGAAGCTCCCCCCAACTTTGCTCTTTGTTAGTAGCTGGATCTGGAGAAGGAGATGCAAAAACCAGTTCACTATATTTTTTTCCTGGAACTGGACCTCATCTCAACACTTCGAAGATTGCTACGAGACTCACAATTTTTTAGATTGGATGCAATTTGAACACCTCGAGAGTGTAAATTCATCGTACTGCTCGACGATGCGGCAGGGAAGAGGAGGGGAAGGAGGTCGGACTCGTCGACAACGGACTGATTGGTAGATTCGACGCCGGTCTTCACGTCTTTTGCTTTAAATAGTTCACCAAAAAATCTAATTTTAGTGAAGCTTTGACTATTACAGCTATTAATTATAGAATTTTTCAACTCATTTCCACCACTACAACGGTGGAAAGAATTCGCTTTCCAGCGTTGCAATGTTCAGATATAAATTTGCAACAGTGGAAATCGATTTATCAATTTTTTATGAAATGGGAAAATCGATTTCCACCTTGACTGGTTCCGCTCGCATCTGGTAACTGGAGGCATTTATGGTGGCCTTTTCGTAAGTCGTGTTCATATATTGCATGTATTTACTTGTATGTAGCCTCTACGTCTACCTTCAACCAATTTTCCCTTTTGATTGCCGCTTAAACCCATAACTTCATCATTTGAGGTAATCAAATGGCCAGTAGCTTTAAGAATTAGCTTTAAATAATTGTACTAAATGTTTGATCTTACTAATCTGATAAACTAATCTTTTTAATCAACCATTATAAAATGAGAGAAAACCATGAAACAAAAATTAAATCATTTCATACATTATATGATTGATGATTTTAGATTTTACAATCGAATTTGATTTGCAACTGATATTCTAGTCAAAATATTCAGAATTCTTCCTCCTACTTTGAATAATTATATATTTTCATCAACTATATTTGATACATTCGTATCCCAGTTAATGTTCAAAATCTTTGTGCGATAGAGTTTGTTGAAAATCTTTTGAACAAACAATGATTAACACCAACTCTATGCACCAGTGTTGTCTTTATCTAAAATACGTTTAAATATCTTTGAGAAACATTATGTATCCACTTCATCAAGATAAATTAAATCTGAATAGACATATAGATATAGATATATATATATATATATATCTAAATATAAATCGTATGCTAATCATGTTACCTTCTTCTTCTAATTTACTATAATAATTTAATATAATGACAATTCAATTATATGAAGATTAATATTTGCATAATTGATAATTAAATATCTGTTATAGATCTCCGGCATGATATTATCAAGTTTGTGGGAACCAGCTCCCACATGATCCCAGTTTTGTACCAACAAATTGGACAAAAGTAATAAATAAGTACTATGCTAGGTAGTTTTATACTAGAATTAGATTTGTGCAATGCAGTTTAGGGGTTAGGTGTCGCACCGAGTTCTTTAAACTCAAAAAGTGGCTAAAGGACAACATACAACCTGGAGAAGGTGATCGAAACTTCGGAGATGGGTACAACCAAAAACGGACTGCTCGGAAGGGAGGAAGAGTCTCAAGAAGCTTCCTCAGTGTATGTTTTTGCCTCACCCACCGAAACCAAGGTATTCCGCCAGAAGTCAAAAATAGAGTTTGAGGCTGGGGTATTAGGATTTGGGGTCGCCACAGGTTCAGGTCCGACATCTCTGGGATTTTTCAGCAAGGGATAAGATTATGTAGGAGTTAGTACTTAAAGCCAAGACGCTTAGTAGGTTAGTATCTTGTTTTCCGTGAGGTTTGTGTGTTTTTCCATCAGAAAAGAAAATTGTTTCTTTGGTGACTTGATGCAAGGCACGACGAGTCTCGTGGCAAGATCCATTGTGGATGACTGTTGCATTTTTTTCTACTTGGTGTATACTCTTGTTGCTCATTTCCGAGAAGAATCTATTGGAACCTATAGTACGAGATCACTTCAGCTGTTGGAGGCGGGTGCAGGCA
The DNA here is from genome assembly GCA_037833965.1 of Marchantia polymorpha subsp. ruderalis. Lineage (NCBI taxonomy): Eukaryota > Viridiplantae > Streptophyta > Marchantiopsida > Marchantiales > Marchantiaceae > Marchantia > Marchantia polymorpha. Next base: position 2,625,352 of record AP031351.1, read on the forward strand.
GAAGAACCTGAGATTTTTTTCGTGGCCCAAGTAGCTTGGAGGGGAGGAGACGTGTAACAAGGTGTTCCTTGTGGTCTATACAGTACGAGTGATCGTTGTCTGAATTCTGAGCTAAGGCCAGAATTACTCCCTCAAAAAACCTATGAGTATGTCTGGAAGGTAAACCTGGACGAAATCCTCAGGATTCATTAAGTAGGTTATGGCAGTTTAGTTGCAATGTCGTTGTAGTCTAGACAAACTCTATGTGACCGTATATGTGTCGGAGTAACACTTGGGAGCTGGGAGTAGAAGTCAGATGCAACTAACAAACTACCAGGTGGCAGGTTAGAGGTTAGTGGATGTACAGTTATGTGGAAAAATACAAGGCAGTGATAGTCAGGTCACTAAAAAAATTGTCGATCAGTGGTGAAACCGGCCACTTTAAATAAAGCTCTTAGTGGTCCCAGCCACTTGTTTAAAAATCTGACGAGAAAGTTCCATCACTCTGATCCGGATCGCTCTGGTCCGAATCTGGAAGGTACAACTTCCAAAAGTTGTAGGATAGGCTCTTCTATTAGGTTTAGAAGTAAACTGTAGGTCTTCGTGGGAACGAAGTCGGAGCGGTTTACTTGGGAGCGCATTTAACTTAAATTAGATGCAAACCCGAGGATTACTGATACGCAAGATTGCTACAAAGTTTATGGCATCATATTATGCGGTGATCTATAGTTATTATGACGACATTTTTATAGTGTACCCCACATTGATTTCAATTTTTAACCAGACAACAATGATATAAACAAATAAAATTACTTGCATGAGGTATAACAAATAAATTCATTCCTTCAGTTTTCAGGCAGGATTAAAAGATCTAATTCATTGAAATCAGAGAGTTCTCGAAAGATTAAAAAATTAAATGATTGTGTTTTTAGACCATCTAGCTTGTAGAAAAGTCGTACCAAAGTTTGTTTTATTTACTTAAAAGAAACCAACATTTTTATTTATTTTATTTTTTCAAGAATTGTCGATTTATACAGGAACAACAGTTCACAAATAAACTTGCACGGATTCTTTGGTTCGGTTAAACCTTCGCAGGAAGAGGATCGACCTGGATTCATGCTCCCTTAATCTCAACAAATATCCCGAAACTTTCAGAACCTGAAACCTACAATATTCTCAGTGGTAGTACACGTTTGTCACTGGTTCTCTTCCAAACACCGTGTACTGACGGCAATAAACTACACCAGGAGATCCTTGTGCACAGATGACGAGACAAACATTCTTAGATGGGGAATAAACAGTAGGAGTCCAGGTAACTAAAGTCCACCTTCAAGACAGGCCTGGGGATGGTGCTGACAGGGTCTTCAACCAAATGATTACTGAGATGGATGGTATGAACGCAAAGAAGACGGTGTTTATCCTCGGTGCTACCAATAGGCCAGATATCATTGACCCAGCTCTCCTCAGACCTGGAAGGTTGGACCATTTACATTCCTCAGCCTGACGACCTCAAGATTGAGAATCTTCCAGGCTGCTATGAGAAAAAGTCCTCTGGCAAAAGAAGTGGACCTGGAAGCTCTTGCGAGATACACTCAAGGTTTTAGTGGAGCTGATATCACTGAAATCTGCCAGCGTGCCTGTAAATACGCCATTCGAGAAAATAATGAGCAGGTTGGTTTAGGCCACTCCACTGTTTGGAGACACACTTGGTGTACTAAGTATTATTCTCTTTCTTCATTATTATTTTATTCGATGCCTGGATGGGATGTTTGTGACGTCGCAGAATCAATACCTTGACTGCTTTCACTCCTGCTGCAGGATATTGAGAAGGACAAGAAGCGATCTGAGAACCCAGAGGCCATGGAAGAGGATAAGGTTGAGGAAGTAGCCGAAATCAAGGCTAGCCATTTTGACGAGGCCATGAAGTCTGCCCGACGTAGTGTTAGCGATGCAGATATCCGGAAATATCAAGCGTTTGCTCAAACATTGCAGCAATCACGAGGATACGTAACCCATTGAACAGGGTATGCTTGTAATTCGCACGTATGTTGCGTGTGTGGGTGAGATCATCAGCTTTGAAAATGTTTGGTTAACAGCGGAATTGAGTTGCTAGTTTACAGGAGATTTTAACGGTGATATATGGATGTTTACAATCATTGAAGTCGAGATGACTCCGTATTGTCCTCTCCAGAGGTTGTGAACTACACGGTTGATGAATTCCACACAGCATCCTGAGGTCAAAATTAAAACCTCTCCGGGCCCTCTAATTCTCTTGCGTCAATTTTGGAGTGGTGCAATGGATGTTTGACGGAGGCAGATATCGGGTTACAGGCTTCTTTGTCCGGTCAATCAACAGAGGACCATTTACTATGTAGACAGTAGCACAAACGTGGGGACGAAGAGAATTAAATGAAGCAGCAAAGGCGAAACGCAGAGGGGCGGGAAAGCTGCAGGTTTGATACTTTCGTTACAATCAGATCCAACATCTTCAATGTAGGAATCAAACCTCAAAGTCAAGTGTTGCGTTTCGAAGATATGGAAAAGAGGTTGAGATATCTTATGAAAATCTCAGTTGAGATATCTTATGTAAATTTTTGAGCCTTCAGGTCAGGTGTCGGTTTCGGGGTTGAGAAAGTATACCCCGAGACGTTTAATGGATCGACCAATACCTTCATAAAACAGATTATCAACAGAAAAGAGAGGTTATGGTTGACAGCATAATTTGTTACAAGTTTACCACAAAGCATCACTTGATTTTCCCTTGAAGATGACCACTTCCGCAAAAAAAGTTATGGAAGTAACGTAAATTTAGAATATCAATTATTGCAAGTCACATGGATAACGCTGGATGACACACGAGGAACGGAACAGTGGGTGCTGATTTTGGAAAAATAAGGAGCCTTTAGCGGAAAAAATTGAGACTATAATTGAGAATCGGTTACATCAATTACTTGTCTTCATTAAATAACATCAATTCCAGATGAGATGTCCAGCCAGTGTGACTGGATTTGAAACTTTACATTTATATTTAGACTAAATCTATTGTGCGTAATTGTAACACTACATTCAATTTACGGAAATTAAAAAAAAATATGAATCCGAAATTCGTTTAGAAAGTTTTATACAAAAATACATTTATATCAATATGATGTGTAAATCAAGTATTTTGGTTGGATTTATTGAAATTAATGTGAATATTTTTCCTTAATTATTGTAATTATGAATGTAACAAATAAATTGACGTACTTACATACAAGTTACAAGTTGATATATTTCTTGCATATGTCATGATTATAGTAAGAAAATGCAATGAAGTGAGTTTACCTTTTTCACCAAATGCGCGAAAGAGCGGAGACAAAAATAGATATATTGCTTTAGCCCTTTCGGTTTTTTTCGTTTCGCTGTGCGCTCGCCAACATCTGCTAAAGCGTAGAGCCTCGCTTGAGAATGATCTTTTGGACCAAAATTAAAAATGTATCTCAGAAACATATATTACTCCAAATTAAGATATAAATTGAATTGAGTCTTTATTGCTAATATGTAAGCTACCTACACGTCATTGTGTGAAGGCAATTTAAGGTGAATTCTATATTATTGCATTTAAATGTAGTATTTCACTATATTACTTTTCATGATCAATATTTGACACATGATTGATAATAGGTGCAAACTATGAGAAAAAAGTTAAAAAGAAACATAACGAATGAAAATTAAAATTGCATTAGAAGTTTCAGAACATCTAATCATCATCTGAGATATTAATATGCAAAAATATATGATAGAAGAATTCTTAAATATATATATATATATATATGTACAAATATAAACTGACCCTATTTTTTATCAATTTACTGACAAAATACAAGCATAACAAACATATGAGAAAATAAATTTAAATAAAAACAAAAATTTTAACAATAAATAATTCATTTAAAAAATATAATTAAATAAATCAGGAAATAAAATTAATTATTCATATTTATTGAATTTTAAAAAAATTATTGAAAATTCACATTTCATATCATTTTCATAATTTCACACATAAAATTGAGAAAAAATTCATAAATTTAGATCGAACCAAAAAAAAAATTTGATGTCTTCCGTAAAATTCAAAGTGTATAATAATCTTATTCTAAAGAAATGAAAAAACATTGTGAGTCTTCTACATTTTTTAAAAGATTCATTATATTATGTTGAACAATCTTAACTAAAAGTGTATATGGTTGATAAACATATATCATGAAACATTTTTGTGCATATTTTTAAGGTCCTGGGTAAGGAGGTTTGGTAGAAATTCGCAGATTATGTACAGCTGACGGACTTCAGTGCAGCAGCTTTGAGGAATGGAGTCAGTCCGACAGCGTCTGAATGCCGTAGAAGGAGAGCATGGAATATATTGTCTGGAGGGCTGTTAGCACGAGCAGCAATATGGCGCCGAGAAGTGAAGCTATTTTCCAGGGCTTATTCAAATATGTCTCCACAAACTGCCACAACCATCGCTTCCTCCTCCGTTTATAACACTGCTGCACTTCCTTGCAGAACTCAACGAATCTAGAAGAGTATTCTCTAAGAATACAGCCTCGGCCAAGATCATTGATCACTTTTGCCACAATGCCAGCATCGCCCACCGCGTTGAAGATCACATAGTCGTCTGTGTTGCCACACAAAATCTCAACGTCTTCCCTCGTGTCCACCAGCTGGTTTAGGAGATTCAAATACTCCAACAGCGGCTGCCCACGGTTTAGAGGCGACTGGGGCCTCATTTCCATCAGGAGCAAATTCCTCAGCGAGTTCGCAGTGCTGTCCCAGATTTCGAGCTTCGGGATCCACAAAGTGTCCGTGAATAGACCCTGCTCCGTTTTGTAGTCCCAAATCGTCGCATCCTTTAAGCCTTTGACTGCAATGCCAGCCTTTCTCAGCTTCGAGGCTGTCGGAATGAAGTGATAGATGCGCAAGGGATCTTCTCGAACATCCAGCGACCTCGAACCGAAAGCAGCAACTAAGCGCGTCGGGAGAACGCATTGCAGGTGGCGCAGGTAAATCATCAGCTTCTGAAAGAAGTACGCAGACTTTTCTCCGCACCTGATCAATGCACCGACCGAGCGGGTGCTATTACTACCAGGCCGAGGATTGTCATCAATAACCACGTCTCGTATTCTATATTTTTTAGCCACCACTCTGTACACCAAATCCAACAAGTGGTCAGAGCTCACGATCTGAGATCTCGGCACGAATTTGTCATAGAACCCCGGCAGCCCAGCCCGGAACATAGCACATTTTAATACCCATGACAGAAGCTCAAGCAGCTCCGGATGGAAATCTTCTGCACATACGAGATCAGACCTCGAGTTTATCGCCCGATCGAGCTCCGCATGCTCTCTGTGCTCGCCCTCCAGGGCCAGAGCGAGCGCGTTCTGTATCAGCACGAGAGGAATCTGGTTCTCCATCAGCAGAAAGTCCGGCATGATACCTTGCTGCATCCACATAGTAGTCTCGTGCCAATCCAGGGCCTGGACCTGCGGGAACTTGTCCCCCAAAAACTGGAAAAAGCAGAGCATGAACACGGCGTCGATCGCCAGCAAGTGGCGCACGTCGTCGTCCGTCATGTCGGACGGGGCGTCACTCCACAGCTGGCGCACTCGGGCAGGACTCGGGACGACTCTGGCGCACATCTCGTGCCAGTCGATCGGGCTCAGTCTGAGCTCGACTCTGCGCTCGTTCAGTTTCTTCAAGAAGGCGATGGCAACCTCCATTCGGCAAGTCTCGGCTGCGGTGGGCGCAAGCAATGCGCCCCTGTTGTACAGCCCCAGGCGCATGCACGCGGGATCGTAACTGAACTCGTAGCCGAACTCTGCGTGCTGCCGAAACGCGTGAGGTGCTCGAATGATCGTCGGCTCGGCCACCCTTGCTCCCGCTCCCACCTTCCACGCCATGTTCTCCGCGACCCGCTTCAGCTCCTCGTCGATTCGGATCACGTGCGTCCATTTCTCTTCTCCATCCGCCGAAGCCGAGGTGCGATCATTGCTCTCTTCGGAAACCTGCGCCGCCATTTGTCCGACGACGCCTCGTGCATCAGAAGCTCCCCCCAACTTTGCTCTTTGTTAGAAGCTGGATCTCGAGAATCTTTGGAATTGCAAAAACCAGTTCATTTTTTTTTTCCCTGGAACTGGACCTCATCTCAGCACTTCGAAGATTGCTACGAGAGTCACATTCTTTTATATCGGATGCAATTTGAACACCTCGACAGTGTAAAGTCATCGTACTGCTCGACGATGCGGCAGGGAAGAGGAGGGGAAAGAGGTCGGACTCGTCGACAACTGATTGGTAGATTCGACGCTGGTCTTCACGCCAAAGCCGATCTTCACGTCTTCTGCTTTAAATAGTTCGCTAAAAATCTAATTTCAGTGAAGCTTTGACTATTCCAGATATTCATAATAGAATTTTCCAACTCATTTCACCACCACAACGGTGGAAAGAATTCGCTTTCCAGCGTTGCAATGTTCAGATATTAATTTGGAACAGCGGAAATCGATTTATCAATTTTTTTTGAAATGGTAAAATCGATTTCCACCTTGACTGGTTCCGCTCGCATCTGGTAACTGGAGGCATTTATAGTGGCCATTTCGTAAATCGTGTTCATATATTGCAAGTATTTACTTGTATGTAGCCTCTACGTCTACCTTCAACCAATTTTTCCTTTTGATTGCGGGTCAAACCTTTAATTTATCATCTGAGATAATCAAATCGCCAGTAGCTTTAAGATTTAGCTCTAAGTAATTGTACTAAATGTTTGATCTTACTAATCTGATAAATTAATTTTTTAATCAACCATTTTAAATGAGAAAAAACCATCAAACGAAAATTAAATCATTACATGAATTAAACGATTGATTTATTTACAATCGTATTTGATTTGCAATTGATATTAGTCAAAATTTTCAGAAATTTTCCTCCTACTTTAAATAAGTAAATATTTCATCAACTATATTTGATTCATTCATATCCTACTTCAAGATCTTTGCGCAACAAAGTTTGTTGAAAATCTTTTGAACGCACAATGATTAAGTTCAACTCTGTGGTTTTCTTTATCTAAAATACGTTTAAATGAATTTGGAAATCTTCTTAAACTCCTCAAGAAACATATTGTATCCAATTCATGAAGATATATTAAATCTGAATAGATACATATATGTATATATATTTAAATTTTGAACAAAATCTTATGCTAATTATGTAAACTTTTTTCTTCATTTTAACCATAATAATATTAATATAATAAATAATTTAATATGTTCATAACTGATAATAAAATATATGATATAGATAACCAGTGGCCTGCCTAACAGTGAACGTTAGAATATTGCTCACCTGCACTTAAACATCTCTCGTATTGGTTTTAACATTTCCTGTCTCTACACAAGGCACAGGGACACGCTGGTCAGTCAGTGGTTATGTATGGATGGGATGTTTGTGACGTCGCATAATCAATACCTTAACTGCTTTCACTACTGCTGCAGGATATTGAGAAGGACAAGAAGCGAGCTGAGAACCCAGAGGCCATGGAAGAGGATGAGGTTGAGGAAGTAGCCGAAATCAAGGCTAGCCATTTTGAGGAGGCCATGAAGTTTGCCCGACGTAGTGTTAGCGATGCAGATATCCGGAAATATCAAGCGTTTGCTCAAACATTGCAGCAATCACGAGGATTTGGTTCGGAGTTCCGGTTCCCAGATCGACCTGCTCAAACTGCAGGTGCTCCTGTTGCAGAACCAGCGTTTGCGGCTGCTGCTGCTGATGATTTTTATAACTAAACTCCATTCATTGCTCGTCTGGTCTTCGATCGTCTCTTCGCGACATGACCAGTATGTATGGCAAGACCGTCAACGGTAGTGTGTAAATTAATGTTCATTCGCACTTTATATGCAACCCTCGACTCTGGGGAGCACATCCTTTGTACTTTTCGATCAGATTCAATCTCGAATACAGGCGAGGAGAGTTGACACAACTGGTTAATTAAAATTTCTGGCTTGTCATCCACATTACCGTCTCCGATCGTCTAGCTTTTGTGAATGGTTGTAACCCATTGAACAGGGTATGCTTGTAATTCGCACGTATGTTGCGTGTGTGGGTGAGATCATCAGCTTTTAAAAATATTTGGTCAGCACCTGAAATGAGTTGCTAGTCTACAGGAGATTTTTAGCGGTGATATATGGATGTTTACAATCATTCAAGTCGAGATGACTCCGTGTTGTCCTCTCCAGAAGATGTGAACTACACGGTTGATGAATTCTACACAGCATCCTGAGGTCAAAATTAAAACCTCTTCGGGCGCTCTAATTCTCTCGCGTCAATTTTGGAGTGGTGCACTGGATGTTTGACGAAGGCAGATATCGGGTTACAGGTCTCTTTGTCCGGTCAATCAACAGATGACCATTTACTATGAAGACAGTAACACAAACGTTGGGACGAAGAGAATTAAAGGAAGCAGCGAAGGCGAATCGCAGAGGGGCGGGAAAGCTGCAGGTTTGATACTTTCGTTACAATCAGATCCAACATCTTCAATGTAGGAATCAACCTCAAAGTCAACTGTTGCGTTTCGAAGATATGGAAAAGAGGTTGAGATATCTTATGAAAATCTCAGTATCTGTAAATTTTAGAGCCTTCAGGTCAGGTGTCGGTTTCGGGGTTGAGAAAGTATACCTCGAGAAGTTCAATGGATCGACCAATACCTTCATAAAACTGATTATCAACAGAAAAGAGAGGTTATGGTTGACGGCATGATTTGTCACAAGTTTACTACAAAGCATCGCTTGATTTTCCCTTGAAGATGACCACTTCCCCAAAAAAAGTTATGGAAGTAACGTAAATTTAGAATGTCAATTATTGCAAGTCACATGGATAACGCTGGATGACACACGAGGAACGGAACAGTGGGTGCTGATTTTGGGAAAATAAGGAGCCTTTCGCGGAAAAAATTGAGACTATAATTGAGAATCGGTTACATCAATTACTTGTCTTCATTAAATTACATCAATTCCAGATGAGATGTCCAGCCAGTGTGACTTGACATCGCTGAATCTTGATTTGTTAGAATCAAATAATTTAAAATACTTTGCTGAAAATAAGACAGGCATGAAGCATAATCTTAGGTTATACATAAGAAACGAGTGCAAGCCTTAGACCAAATGTGCATGGTCTCGTGGCAAGCTTTTGTTAATAAAACTTGTTTGTTGATTTTGAATCAACATCATTGTATTGATTAACTTCATAATGTAATCATGCAACTACCAAAACCAAACTTTAACATCTCATAACCATCCCAAGATCTGAACCTGCATTCCGCGCACTTCTCCTTTAAGACATTTACAATTTTGATTTGATTTGTTAAAAAAAATCTAATATGTCTATTAAGCAAAATGTCACATCACGTATTTTTAATAAAATAATATTTGTCACAAATAACTCAAAGTTTTACTGATACAAAATTTTTAATTTTGATATAACAAATAATTTTTTTAAAACAATAAAGTTATATTTTATATAAATTAACATAATTTATCAAGTAATAATAAATAGATGATCAATAAAAATAAATAATATGGATGATTTCAACGTAAGACTTTGTAATGACACAATAAAAAAATAACATTATTTTATCAACATGACACTAAAAAGAAAACATTGAGTGTTTACAAATCTGATTACTGTATTGAATCTGATCTGTTATAATTACTTATTTATTTCATTTTTGAACTGGTTGTTGATGAATAAAAATAATTTAATCACAAAATATTGTTTCATTTCAGTTTTAATATGTCATGATACAATAGTCTAAATGAAAATTCAGAACTTTGGATTTTTTGTGAAGAAAAATTTTGATGGATACAATTCTATAATTTGAATATTATTAAAAAATAATACTTACATTTTTATTATTTAAAAAATAATAATTTGAGTTTTACTTCATATTTTAACAAAAAAATATTTGAAAACTCATCAAAACCGTATAAAGAACCAGAATTGAAGTTATTGATGCAAATTTTTAAAGATTTAAGAATATTCTATGACTTATAAACCTTCAATTCAATGAAATCAAATCAGATCTATCATTATTTGAAACTTTACATTTATATTTAGATTAAATTTATTGTGTGTGTACACTACATTCAGTTTACGGATATTAAAAAAATATATGAATTTGAAATTTGTTCAGAAATTTTTACACAAAAATACATTTATATCATTATGATTTGTAAACATCAAGTATTTTGGTTTGATTTATTTAAATCAATGTGTTAAAAATTTTCATCATGATAAGATATATGACAATTATATTTGCAATAGTTTTTTTTAAATTTTGATTATAGTCATATATTAAACATCAAAAATTTTTATATATTTGATATCAAAAACATCTTGCACATTTCAAATAATGGTTACTTTAGATTACTGTATTGAACATATGAGACGTTGTTTTGCATTGATTACATCACAAAAGTTGTTGACTACCATTACTGGTTGGGTTTGCAAAATATTGAACTTATGTAATATCACTAATTAACAAATATTTTCATCATCTTTGAGTTTATATTCTATGATCTATGCAGTAAAAATTGAAATAATCTAAAATATATCACACTTGGACTCTCAATATTGCTCAAACATGGACATTTTTTTCCTTAATTATTGTAATTAAGAATGTAACAAAAACATTTACGTACTTACATCCAAGTTACATAGATATATTTCAAAACACAATATTATACTTGCATATGTCATGAATATAGTTAGAAAATTCATATATAATAATGATTTTTTGAACCAAAATTTAGAATGTATTTTAGAAACATATATCACTCCAAATTTAGATATAAAATGAAATGAGTCTTTATTGCTAATAGGTAAGCTACCAACAGGTCATTGTGTGAAGGCAATTCAATTTGAATATTAATTATTGCATCAAATTGTAGTTTTTCACTATATTGCTTTTCATGACAAATATTTGACACATGATTGATAATAGGTGCAAACAATGAGAAAAAAGTTAAAAAGAAACATAATGAATGGAAATTAGAATTGCATTGGAAGTTTCAAAACATCTAATCATCAACTTGCATCAGAGATATTATAATGAAAAATTATATGATAGAAGAATGTCTATATATATACAAATATAAACTAACTCAAATTTTTTTTCAATTTTCTGACAAAATACAAGCATAACAAACATATGAGATTATAAATTTTAATGAAGCAAAAAAATTAACAAGATTTAATTGATTTAAAAAAATAAAATTCAAACTGAATAAGTTGAAAATAAAGCAGGAAAGAAAAGTAAGCATTCATATTTATTCAATGTTGAAAAAATTAAATGAAATTTCACATTTCATTTCATTTTCATAATTTCATACATATTTTTTTCAAAAAATTAAATAATTTGATTTCTTCCGTACAATTCAAAGTTTATGATAATCTTATTTAACAAAGAAAATGAAAAAGATTGTGATATTTTTAAGGGCCTAGGTCAGGAGCTATGGTAGAAATTCGCAGATTATGTACAGCTGACGGACTTCAGTGCGCAGCAGCTTTGAGGAATGGAGTCAGTCGTAGAAGGAGAGCATGGAATATATTGTCTGGAGGGCTGTTAGCACGAGCAGCGATATGGCGGCGATGAGTGAAGCTATTTTCCAGGGCTTGTTCAAATATGTCTCCAAAAACTGCCACAACCATCGCTCCCTCCCCCGTTTATAACACTGCCGCACTTCGTTGCAGAACTTGGCAAATGTAGGAGAGTGTTTTTTAAACGAACAGCGTCGGTCAATGTATAGGATTAATTTTACGACCTAAACGTCGATCAATTTTTCCACAATGCCAGCATCGCCCACCTTGTTGAGGATCACATAGTCGTCTGTGTTGTCACACAAAATCACAACGTCTTCCCTCGTGTCCACCAGCTGCTTTAAGATAGCCAAATACTCCATCAGCGGCTGCTCCTCACATTGGGACCTCATTTCCATCAGGAGCAAATTCCTCAGCGAGTTCGCAGTGTCGTCCCAGATTTCGAGCTTCGGGATCCACAAAGTGTCCGTGAATAGACCCTGCTCCATTTTGTAGTCATAAATCGTCGCATGCTTTCGATTTAAGCCTTTGACTGCAATGCCAGCCTTTCTCAGCTTCGAGGCTGTCGGAATGAAGTTAACATTGAGCCCGCGATATTCTTCTTCTTGACAATCCTGCGACCTTCTTGACAATCCTGCGACAGGTGGCGCAGGTAAGTCATCACCACCCACGCCTGGTGTTCTTGATTTTTTAACCACCACTCTGTACACAAAATCCAACCAGTGGTCAACGCTCGCTATCTCGCTATCGCTATCTTCTGGCACGAAGTTGTCAGAGAACTGCTTCAGCCCAGTATAGCGCAGAACTTTTTCTAATACCGGTAACAGAAGCTTATGCATATTTTTTTCAGGGCTCGGGTTTACATTTTCTGCCACCCTCTCAGGGCTCGGGTTTACAACCCGATCGCGCTCCAGGGCCAGAGCGAGCGCGTTCTGTATCAGCTCGAGAGGAATCTGGTTCTCCATCAGCAGAATGTCCTGCATGGTACCTTGCTGCGTCCAGAAGTCCGACTCGTACGGATCCAGGGCCTGGACCTCCGGAAACTTATCCCCCATAGTCCGGAAAAAGCAGAGCATGTACACGGCGTCGATCGCCAGCAAGTGGCGCACGTCGTCGTCCGTCATGTCGGACGGGGCGTCACTCCACAGCCAACGCACTCGGGCAGGACTCGGGACGACTCTGGCGCACATCTCGTGCCAGTCGATCGGGCTCAGTCCGAGCTCGTCTGTGCGCTCGTTCAGTTTCTTCACGAAGGCAATGGCGGCCTCCATTCGGCGAGTCTCGGCTGCGGTGGGCGCAAGCAATGCGCCCCTGCTGTAGAGCCCCAGGCGCATGTACACGGGATCGTACCTGAACTCGTAGCCGAACTCTCCGTGCTCCCGAAACGCTGCTGATGCTCGCAAGATCGTCGGCAAGGCCCTTTCTTCCGCTTCCTCCTTCGACGGCATCTTCTCCGCGACCCGCTTCAGCTCCTCGTCGATTCGGGTCCTGTGCGTCCATTTCTCTTCTCCATCCGCCGAAGCCGAGGTGCGATCATTGCTCTCTTCGGAAACCTGCGCCGCCATTCGTCCGACGACGCCTCGTGCATCAGAAGCTCCCCCCAACTTTGCTCTTTGTTAGTAGCTGGATCTGGAGAAGGAGATGCAAAAACCAGTTCACTATATTTTTTTCCTGGAACTGGACCTCATCTCAACACTTCGAAGATTGCTACGAGACTCACAATTTTTTAGATTGGATGCAATTTGAACACCTCGAGAGTGTAAATTCATCGTACTGCTCGACGATGCGGCAGGGAAGAGGAGGGGAAGGAGGTCGGACTCGTCGACAACGGACTGATTGGTAGATTCGACGCCGGTCTTCACGTCTTTTGCTTTAAATAGTTCACCAAAAAATCTAATTTTAGTGAAGCTTTGACTATTACAGCTATTAATTATAGAATTTTTCAACTCATTTCCACCACTACAACGGTGGAAAGAATTCGCTTTCCAGCGTTGCAATGTTCAGATATAAATTTGCAACAGTGGAAATCGATTTATCAATTTTTTATGAAATGGGAAAATCGATTTCCACCTTGACTGGTTCCGCTCGCATCTGGTAACTGGAGGCATTTATGGTGGCCTTTTCGTAAGTCGTGTTCATATATTGCATGTATTTACTTGTATGTAGCCTCTACGTCTACCTTCAACCAATTTTCCCTTTTGATTGCCGCTTAAACCCATAACTTCATCATTTGAGGTAATCAAATGGCCAGTAGCTTTAAGAATTAGCTTTAAATAATTGTACTAAATGTTTGATCTTACTAATCTGATAAACTAATCTTTTTAATCAACCATTATAAAATGAGAGAAAACCATGAAACAAAAATTAAATCATTTCATACATTATATGATTGATGATTTTAGATTTTACAATCGAATTTGATTTGCAACTGATATTCTAGTCAAAATATTCAGAATTCTTCCTCCTACTTTGAATAATTATATATTTTCATCAACTATATTTGATACATTCGTATCCCAGTTAATGTTCAAAATCTTTGTGCGATAGAGTTTGTTGAAAATCTTTTGAACAAACAATGATTAACACCAACTCTATGCACCAGTGTTGTCTTTATCTAAAATACGTTTAAATATCTTTGAGAAACATTATGTATCCACTTCATCAAGATAAATTAAATCTGAATAGACATATAGATATAGATATATATATATATATATCTAAATATAAATCGTATGCTAATCATGTTACCTTCTTCTTCTAATTTACTATAATAATTTAATATAATGACAATTCAATTATATGAAGATTAATATTTGCATAATTGATAATTAAATATCTGTTATAGATCTCCGGCATGATATTATCAAGTTTGTGGGAACCAGCTCCCACATGATCCCAGTTTTGTACCAACAAATTGGACAAAAGTAATAAATAAGTACTATGCTAGGTAGTTTTATACTAGAATTAGATTTGTGCAATGCAGTTTAGGGGTTAGGTGTCGCACCGAGTTCTTTAAACTCAAAAAGTGGCTAAAGGACAACATACAACCTGGAGAAGGTGATCGAAACTTCGGAGATGGGTACAACCAAAAACGGACTGCTCGGAAGGGAGGAAGAGTCTCAAGAAGCTTCCTCAGTGTATGTTTTTGCCTCACCCACCGAAACCAAGGTATTCCGCCAGAAGTCAAAAATAGAGTTTGAGGCTGGGGTATTAGGATTTGGGGTCGCCACAGGTTCAGGTCCGACATCTCTGGGATTTTTCAGCAAGGGATAAGATTATGTAGGAGTTAGTACTTAAAGCCAAGACGCTTAGTAGGTTAGTATCTTGTTTTCCGTGAGGTTTGTGTGTTTTTCCATCAGAAAAGAAAATTGTTTCTTTGGTGACTTGATGCAAGGCACGACGAGTCTCGTGGCAAGATCCATTGTGGATGACTGTTGCATTTTTTTCTACTTGGTGTATACTCTTGTTGCTCATTTCCGAGAAGAATCTATTGGAACCTATAGTACGAGATCACTTCAGCTGTTGGAGGCGGGTGCAGGCAGAAGAACCTGAGATTTTTTTTGTGGCCCAAGTAGCTTGGAGGGGAGGAGACGTGTAACAAGGTGTTCCTTGTGGTCTATACAGTACGAGTGATCGTTGTCTGAATTCTGAGCTAAGGCCAGAATTACTCCCTCAAAAAACCTATGAGTATGTCTGGAAGGTAAACCTGGACGAAATCCTCAGGATTCATTAAGTAGGTTATGGCAGTTTAGTTGCAATGTCGTTGTAGTCTAGACAAACTCTATGTGACCGTATATGTGTCGGAGTAACACTTGGGAGCTGGGAGTAGAAGTCAGATGCAACTAACAAACTACCAGGTGGCAGGTTAGAGGTTAGTGGATGTACAGTTATGTGGAAAAATACAAGGCAGTGATAGTCAGGTCACTAAAAAAATTGTCGATCAGTGGTGAAACCGGCCACTTTAAATAAAGCTCTTAGTGGTCCCAGCCACTTGTTTAAAAATCTGACGAGAAAGTTCCATCACTCTGATCCGGATCGCTCTGGTCCGAATCTGGAAGGTACAACTTCCAAAAGTTGTAGGATAGGCTCTTCTATTAGGTTTAGAAGTAAACTGTAGGTCTTCGTGGGAACGAAGTCGGAGCGGTTTACTTGGGAGCGCATTTAACTTAAATTAGATGCAAACCCGAGGATTACTGATACGCAAGATTGCTACAAAGTTTATGGCATCATATTATGCGGTGATCTATAGTTATTATGACGACATTTTTATAGTGTACCCCACATTGATTTCAATTTTTAACCAGACAACAATGATATAAACAAATAAAATTACTTGCATGAGGTATAACAAATAAATTCATTCCTTCAGTTTTCAGGCAGGATTAAAAGATCTAATTCATTGAAATCAGAGAGTTCTCGAAAGATTAAAAAATTAAATGATTGTGTTTTTAGACCATCTAGCTTGTAGAAAAGTCGTACCAAAGTTTGTTTTATTTACTTAAAAGAAACCAACATTTTTATTTATTTTATTTTTTCAAGAATTGTCGATTTATACAGGAACAACAGTTCACAAATAAACTTGCACGGATTCTTTGGTTCGGTTAAACCTTCGCAGGAAGAGGATCGACCTGGATTCATGCTCCCTTAATCTCAACAAATATCCCGAAACTTTCAGAACCTGAAACCTACAATATTCTCAGTGGTAGTACACGTTTGTCACTGGTTCTCTTCCAAACACCGT
This sequence comes from Marchantia polymorpha subsp. ruderalis, assembly GCA_037833965.1. Lineage (NCBI taxonomy): Eukaryota > Viridiplantae > Streptophyta > Marchantiopsida > Marchantiales > Marchantiaceae > Marchantia > Marchantia polymorpha. Next base: position 2,641,688 of record AP031351.1, read on the forward strand.
GTACTGACGGCAATAAACTACACCAGGAGATCCTTGTGCACAGATGACGAGACAAACATTCTTAGATGGGGAATAAACAGTAGGAGTCCAGGTAACTAAAGTCCACCTTCAAGACAGGCCTGGGGATGGTGCTGACAGGGTCTTCAACCAAATGATTACTGAGATGGATGGTATGAACGCAAAGAAGACGGTGTTTATCCTCGGTGCTACCAATAGGCCAGATATCATTGACCCAGCTCTCCTCAGACCTGGAAGGTTGGACCATTTACATTCCTCAGCCTGACGACCTCAAGATTGAGAATCTTCCAGGCTGCTATGAGAAAAAGTCCTCTGGCAAAAGAAGTGGACCTGGAAGCTCTTGCGAGATACACTCAAGGTTTTAGTGGAGCTGATATCACTGAAATCTGCCAGCGTGCCTGTAAATACGCCATTCGAGAAAATAATGAGCAGGTTGGTTTAGGCCACTCCACTGTTTGGAGACACACTTGGTGTACTAAGTATTATTCTCTTTCTTCATTATTATTTTATTCGATGCCTGGATGGGATGTTTGTGACGTCGCAGAATCAATACCTTGACTGCTTTCACTCCTGCTGCAGGATATTGAGAAGGACAAGAAGCGATCTGAGAACCCAGAGGCCATGGAAGAGGATAAGGTTGAGGAAGTAGCCGAAATCAAGGCTAGCCATTTTGACGAGGCCATGAAGTCTGCCCGACGTAGTGTTAGCGATGCAGATATCCGGAAATATCAAGCGTTTGCTCAAACATTGCAGCAATCACGAGGATACGTAACCCATTGAACAGGGTATGCTTGTAATTCGCACGTATGTTGCGTGTGTGGGTGAGATCATCAGCTTTGAAAATGTTTGGTTAACAGCGGAATTGAGTTGCTAGTTTACAGGAGATTTTAACGGTGATATATGGATGTTTACAATCATTGAAGTCGAGATGACTCCGTATTGTCCTCTCCAGAGGTTGTGAACTACACGGTTGATGAATTCCACACAGCATCCTGAGGTCAAAATTAAAACCTCTCCGGGCCCTCTAATTCTCTTGCGTCAATTTTGGAGTGGTGCAATGGATGTTTGACGGAGGCAGATATCGGGTTACAGGCTTCTTTGTCCGGTCAATCAACAGAGGACCATTTACTATGTAGACAGTAGCACAAACGTGGGGACGAAGAGAATTAAATGAAGCAGCAAAGGCGAAACGCAGAGGGGCGGGAAAGCTGCAGGTTTGATACTTTCGTTACAATCAGATCCAACATCTTCAATGTAGGAATCAAACCTCAAAGTCAAGTGTTGCGTTTCGAAGATATGGAAAAGAGGTTGAGATATCTTATGAAAATCTCAGTTGAGATATCTTATGTAAATTTTTGAGCCTTCAGGTCAGGTGTCGGTTTCGGGGTTGAGAAAGTATACCCCGAGACGTTTAATGGATCGACCAATACCTTCATAAAACAGATTATCAACAGAAAAGAGAGGTTATGGTTGACAGCATAATTTGTTACAAGTTTACCACAAAGCATCACTTGATTTTCCCTTGAAGATGACCACTTCCGCAAAAAAAGTTATGGAAGTAACGTAAATTTAGAATATCAATTATTGCAAGTCACATGGATAACGCTGGATGACACACGAGGAACGGAACAGTGGGTGCTGATTTTGGAAAAATAAGGAGCCTTTAGCGGAAAAAATTGAGACTATAATTGAGAATCGGTTACATCAATTACTTGTCTTCATTAAATAACATCAATTCCAGATGAGATGTCCAGCCAGTGTGACTGGATTTGAAACTTTACATTTATATTTAGACTAAATCTATTGTGCGTAATTGTAACACTACATTCAATTTACGGAAATTAAAAAAAAATATGAATCCGAAATTCGTTTAGAAAGTTTTATACAAAAATACATTTATATCAATATGATGTGTAAATCAAGTATTTTGGTTGGATTTATTGAAATTAATGTGAATATTTTTCCTTAATTATTGTAATTATGAATGTAACAAATAAATTGACGTACTTACATACAAGTTACAAGTTGATATATTTCTTGCATATGTCATGATTATAGTAAGAAAATGCAATGAAGTGAGTTTACCTTTTTCACCAAATGCGCGAAAGAGCGGAGACAAAAATAGATATATTGCTTTAGCCCTTTCGGTTTTTTTCGTTTCGCTGTGCGCTCGCCAACATCTGCTAAAGCGTAGAGCCTCGCTTGAGAATGATCTTTTGGACCAAAATTAAAAATGTATCTCAGAAACATATATTACTCCAAATTAAGATATAAATTGAATTGAGTCTTTATTGCTAATATGTAAGCTACCTACACGTCATTGTGTGAAGGCAATTTAAGGTGAATTCTATATTATTGCATTTAAATGTAGTATTTCACTATATTACTTTTCATGATCAATATTTGACACATGATTGATAATAGGTGCAAACTATGAGAAAAAAGTTAAAAAGAAACATAACGAATGAAAATTAAAATTGCATTAGAAGTTTCAGAACATCTAATCATCATCTGAGATATTAATATGCAAAAATATATGATAGAAGAATTCTTAAATATATATATATATATATATGTACAAATATAAACTGACCCTATTTTTTATCAATTTACTGACAAAATACAAGCATAACAAACATATGAGAAAATAAATTTAAATAAAAACAAAAATTTTAACAATAAATAATTCATTTAAAAAATATAATTAAATAAATCAGGAAATAAAATTAATTATTCATATTTATTGAATTTTAAAAAAATTATTGAAAATTCACATTTCATATCATTTTCATAATTTCACACATAAAATTGAGAAAAAATTCATAAATTTAGATCGAACCAAAAAAAAAATTTGATGTCTTCCGTAAAATTCAAAGTGTATAATAATCTTATTCTAAAGAAATGAAAAAACATTGTGAGTCTTCTACATTTTTTAAAAGATTCATTATATTATGTTGAACAATCTTAACTAAAAGTGTATATGGTTGATAAACATATATCATGAAACATTTTTGTGCATATTTTTAAGGTCCTGGGTAAGGAGGTTTGGTAGAAATTCGCAGATTATGTACAGCTGACGGACTTCAGTGCAGCAGCTTTGAGGAATGGAGTCAGTCCGACAGCGTCTGAATGCCGTAGAAGGAGAGCATGGAATATATTGTCTGGAGGGCTGTTAGCACGAGCAGCAATATGGCGCCGAGAAGTGAAGCTATTTTCCAGGGCTTATTCAAATATGTCTCCACAAACTGCCACAACCATCGCTTCCTCCTCCGTTTATAACACTGCTGCACTTCCTTGCAGAACTCAACGAATCTAGAAGAGTATTCTCTAAGAATACAGCCTCGGCCAAGATCATTGATCACTTTTGCCACAATGCCAGCATCGCCCACCGCGTTGAAGATCACATAGTCGTCTGTGTTGCCACACAAAATCTCAACGTCTTCCCTCGTGTCCACCAGCTGGTTTAGGAGATTCAAATACTCCAACAGCGGCTGCCCACGGTTTAGAGGCGACTGGGGCCTCATTTCCATCAGGAGCAAATTCCTCAGCGAGTTCGCAGTGCTGTCCCAGATTTCGAGCTTCGGGATCCACAAAGTGTCCGTGAATAGACCCTGCTCCGTTTTGTAGTCCCAAATCGTCGCATCCTTTAAGCCTTTGACTGCAATGCCAGCCTTTCTCAGCTTCGAGGCTGTCGGAATGAAGTGATAGATGCGCAAGGGATCTTCTCGAACATCCAGCGACCTCGAACCGAAAGCAGCAACTAAGCGCGTCGGGAGAACGCATTGCAGGTGGCGCAGGTAAATCATCAGCTTCTGAAAGAAGTACGCAGACTTTTCTCCGCACCTGATCAATGCACCGACCGAGCGGGTGCTATTACTACCAGGCCGAGGATTGTCATCAATAACCACGTCTCGTATTCTATATTTTTTAGCCACCACTCTGTACACCAAATCCAACAAGTGGTCAGAGCTCACGATCTGAGATCTCGGCACGAATTTGTCATAGAACCCCGGCAGCCCAGCCCGGAACATAGCACATTTTAATACCCATGACAGAAGCTCAAGCAGCTCCGGATGGAAATCTTCTGCACATACGAGATCAGACCTCGAGTTTATCGCCCGATCGAGCTCCGCATGCTCTCTGTGCTCGCCCTCCAGGGCCAGAGCGAGCGCGTTCTGTATCAGCACGAGAGGAATCTGGTTCTCCATCAGCAGAAAGTCCGGCATGATACCTTGCTGCATCCACATAGTAGTCTCGTGCCAATCCAGGGCCTGGACCTGCGGGAACTTGTCCCCCAAAAACTGGAAAAAGCAGAGCATGAACACGGCGTCGATCGCCAGCAAGTGGCGCACGTCGTCGTCCGTCATGTCGGACGGGGCGTCACTCCACAGCTGGCGCACTCGGGCAGGACTCGGGACGACTCTGGCGCACATCTCGTGCCAGTCGATCGGGCTCAGTCTGAGCTCGACTCTGCGCTCGTTCAGTTTCTTCAAGAAGGCGATGGCAACCTCCATTCGGCAAGTCTCGGCTGCGGTGGGCGCAAGCAATGCGCCCCTGTTGTACAGCCCCAGGCGCATGCACGCGGGATCGTAACTGAACTCGTAGCCGAACTCTGCGTGCTGCCGAAACGCGTGAGGTGCTCGAATGATCGTCGGCTCGGCCACCCTTGCTCCCGCTCCCACCTTCCACGCCATGTTCTCCGCGACCCGCTTCAGCTCCTCGTCGATTCGGATCACGTGCGTCCATTTCTCTTCTCCATCCGCCGAAGCCGAGGTGCGATCATTGCTCTCTTCGGAAACCTGCGCCGCCATTTGTCCGACGACGCCTCGTGCATCAGAAGCTCCCCCCAACTTTGCTCTTTGTTAGAAGCTGGATCTCGAGAATCTTTGGAATTGCAAAAACCAGTTCATTTTTTTTTTCCCTGGAACTGGACCTCATCTCAGCACTTCGAAGATTGCTACGAGAGTCACATTCTTTTATATCGGATGCAATTTGAACACCTCGACAGTGTAAAGTCATCGTACTGCTCGACGATGCGGCAGGGAAGAGGAGGGGAAAGAGGTCGGACTCGTCGACAACTGATTGGTAGATTCGACGCTGGTCTTCACGCCAAAGCCGATCTTCACGTCTTCTGCTTTAAATAGTTCGCTAAAAATCTAATTTCAGTGAAGCTTTGACTATTCCAGATATTCATAATAGAATTTTCCAACTCATTTCACCACCACAACGGTGGAAAGAATTCGCTTTCCAGCGTTGCAATGTTCAGATATTAATTTGGAACAGCGGAAATCGATTTATCAATTTTTTTTGAAATGGTAAAATCGATTTCCATCTTGACTGGTTCCGCTCGCATCTGGTAACTGGAGGCATTTATAGTGGCCATTTCGTAAATCGTGTTCATATATTGCATGTATTTACTTGTATGTAGCCTCTACGTCTACCTTCAACCAATTTTTCCTTTTGATTGCGGGTCAAACCTTTAATTTATCATCTGAGATAATCAAATCGCCAGTTGCTTTAAGATTTAGCTCTAAGTAATTGTACTAAATGTTTGATCTTACTAATCTGATAAATTAATTTTTTAATCAACCATTTTAAATGAGAAAAAACCATCAAACGAAAATTAAATCATTACATGAATTAAACGATTGATTTATTTACAACCGTATTTGATTTGCAATTGATATTAGTCAAAATTTTCAGAAATTTTCCTCCTACTTTAAATAAGTAAATATTTCATCAACTATATTTGATTCATTCATATCCTACTTCAAGATCTTTGCGCAACAAAGTTTGTTGAAAATCTTTTGAACGCACAATGATTAAGTTCAACTCTGTGGTTTTCTTTATCTAAAATACGTTTAAATGAATTTGGAAATCTTCTTAAACTCCTCAAGAAACATATTGTATCCAATTCATGAAGATATATTAAATCTGAATAGATACATATATGTATATATATATTTAAATTTTGAACAAAATCTTATACTAATTATGTAAACTTTTTATTTCATTTTAACCATAATAATATTAATATAATAAATAATTTAATATGTTCATAATTGATAATAAAATATATGATATAGATAACCAGTGGCCTGCCTAACAGTGAACGTTAGAATATTGCTCACCTGCACTTAAACATCTCTCGTATTGGTTTTAACATTTCCTGTCTCTACACAAGGCACGGGGACACGCTGGTCAGTCAGTGGTTATGTATGGATGGGATGTTTGTGACGTCGCATAATCAATACCTTAACTGCTTTCACTACTGCTGCAGGATATTGAGAAGGACAAGAAGCGAGCTGAGAACCCAGAGGCCATGGAAGAGGATAAGGTTGAGGAAGTAGCCGAAATCAAGGCTAGCCATTTTGAGGAGGCCATGAAGTCTGCCCGACGTAGTGTTAGCGATGCAGATATCCGGAAATATCAAGCGTTTGCTCAAACATTGCAGCAATCACGAGGATATGGTTCGGAGTTCCGGTTCCCAGATCGACCTGCTCAAACTGCAGGTGCTCCTGTTGCAGAACCAGCGTTTGCGGCTGCTGCTGATGATGATTTGTATAACTAAACTCCATTCATTGCTCGTCTGGTCTTCGATCGTCTCTTCGCGACATGACCAGTATGTATGGCAAGACCGTCAACGGTAGTGTGTAAATTTATGTTCATTCGCACTTTATATGCAACCCTCGACTCTGGGGAGCACATCCTTTGTACTTTTCGATCAGATTCAATCTCTAATACAGGCGAGGAGAGTTGACACAACTGGTTAATTAAAATTTCTGGCTTGACATCCACATTACCGTCTCCGATCGTCTAGCTTTTGTGAATGGTTGTAACCCATTGAACAGGGTATGCTTGTAATTCGCACGTATGTTGCGTGTGTGGGTGAGATCATCAGCTTTTAAAAATATTTGGTCAGCACCTGAAATGAGTTGCTAGTCTACAGGAGATTTTTAGCGGTGATATATGGATGTTTACAATCATTCAAGTCGAGATGACTCCGTGTTGTCCTCTCCAGAAGATGTGAACTACACGGTTGATGAATTCTACACAGCATCCTGAGGTCAAAATTAAAACCTCTTCGGGCGCTCTAATTCTCTCGCGTCAATCTTGGAGTGGTGCACTGGATGTTTGACGAAGGCAGATATCGGGTTACAGGTCTCTTTGTCCGGTCAATCAACAGAGGACCATTTACTATGTAGACAGTAACACAAACGTTGGGACGAAGAGAATTAAAGGAAGCAGCGAAGGCGAATCGCAGAGGGGCGGGAAAGCTGCAGGTTTGATACTTTCGTTACAATCAGATCCAACATCTTCAATGTAGGAATCAACCTCAAAGTCAAGTGTTGCGTTTCGAAGATATGGAAAAGAGGTTGAGATATCTTATGAAAATCTCAGTATCTGTAAATTTTTAGAGCCTTCAGGTCAGGTGTCGGTTTCGGGGTTGAGAAAGTATACCTCGAGAAGTTCAATGGATCGACCAATACCTTCATAAAACTGATTATCAACAGAAAAGAGAGGTTATGGTTGACGGCATGATTTGTCACAAGTTTACTACAAAGCATCGCTTGATTTTCCCTTGAAGATGACCACTTCCGCAAAAAAAGTAATGGAAGTAGCGTAAATTTAGAATATCGATTATTGCAAGTCATATGGATAACGCTGGATGACACACGAGGAACGGAACAGTGGATGCTGATTTTGGGAATATAAGGAGCCTTTAGCGGAAAAAATTGAGACTATAATTGAGAATCGGTTACATCAATTACTTGTCTTCATTAAATTACATCAATTCCAGATGAGATGTCCAGCCAGTGTGACTTGACATCGCTGAATCTTGATTTGTTAGAATCAAATTATTGAAAATATTTGCTGAATATAAGATAGGAGACAGGCATGAAGCATAATCTTAGGTTATACATAAGAAACGAGAGTAAGCATTAGACCAACTGTGCATGGTCTCCTGACAAGCTTTTGTTAATAAAATTGGTTTTTTGAATTCTGAATCAACTTCACTGTTTTGATTAACTTCATAATGTAATCATGCAACTACCAAAACTTTAACATCTCTTAAACATCCCAGGATCTGAACCTGCATTCCGCGTACTTCTCCTTTATGAGATTTACAATTTTGATTTTAATTCTCGATCAACATCTTGTCATCAAGTTACGAGACTAGTGATCAATTGCTTAATGAATCGGACTATGAAAACTCCTCCATCTTGCTGGCCAGCGAGAGTAGCGACATGCAGCCAGCAAAGATGATCTGAACATAATCCAAGATTCGGAAACTTCAACTCGGATACCAATTTTTGGTTGAAATCGGCAAATCATAACATATAATATTCACGATAGTTTCAGATGATTTAATATGAATTGCCCTTCTGGCTACGTACATGGGAACACACATATAATGTTCGGTGCCGCAAACAGACTCTCCTATACACTAAACTGATTATTTTGATACATTTAACCCACCGTTACAAACGTTGACCACCGTCGTTGACTTGAATAACTCCTAACATATAATTACTAGGAATTGTTAATTATATCTCACCACAATTTATACATTGCAATAAAATCTCTCTTTCTAAGAGTCTCAATCTAATAGTGTTGGAGAAAAGACTCAATATGTAAAATTAATACCGTTTATCAAATGAATTTTAGGTTAAGATTGTCAATATCATAATGTATTTCATATTTTCTCTAAAATTTCAATAAAATATGTGAACTTTATGATATATTGTATATACATTTGTAGTATTTTTTACATTTCGAAATTATATAATATTTATTAAAAAAACTTCTTCAGATTAAATATTTTTTTAAGTAATGTGACTAGAGATAAATATATTATAATATGTCAATATATTATACAAAATTAATCAAAAGATAGTTTTGATTTTATTGTCTACACTATGCTCATATTTATCCAAATGCATTAATGTTTTATAGCAGTTTTTTTTAACATAAGCAATTGTTATCTTATTATTGAGCTCAAATAGTTTCAAATTAAAATTTCCATAATAATACGCATTAGTTTTTCAATTTGTAAAATTATAAATATAAAATTTAACTCAATGTATCAATAATAAATTTCAATGACTGATTACAGTTGTATAATCCATGAATGAATGCAAGATAGCATTTATAGCATTCTGTAAAACTTTAAATTTGAATGAGAGAGTATGATGAATTTTTATTTTCATCATTTAACTTCATAGTTTAGTTAAAATTTTCTAAAATATAAATTTTTGTGTTCAAATATGATTCAGCAAATAATAAGACATAGTTTGATAAAAAAATATGAATTATGTCTATTAAGCAAAATTTTACATCACATATTTGTAATAAAATGGTAGTTTCCACAATTAATTCAAATTTTTACTGATTAAAAATGAAAATGTTGATTTGTCAATTAAATAATTTTTAAAAAAAATATAAAGAAAATTTTGATTTAAATTTAAATAATTTATCAAGTAATAATACATGATCAAGAAAAATAAATAATATGAATGATTTCAACATAAGACTTTGTAATCACTTAATCAAACAACACACATTTTTTGATCAACATGACAATAAAATTATCACATTCAGTGTAAACAAATCTGATTACTGTATTGAATCTGATTTATTATAATTACTTATTTATTTCTTTATTAACATATTATTGATGAAAAAAAAATTTGTGTCATTTCCATTTTAATTTATCATACTACTTTATATAAAATTAGAATTCATATCTTTGGATTTTTTGTGATGAAAATATTTTATGAATACAATTATATTAGTTAAATATTATAAAAAATAATATTTACATTTTGATTATTAAAAAAAATGTGAGTTTTACTTCATATTTTAACAAAAGAATATTGGAAACTCATCAAAACCTTACAAAAGATCCACAAATAAACTTATTGATGAAAATTTCAATAGATTTTAGAATATTTTATGACTTATAAACATGAATAAAATCAAATTAGATTTATCATGATTTGAAACTTTACATTTATATTTAGACTAAATCTAATGTGTGTAGTTATAATACTACATTCAATTCACGGATATTAGAAATATATATGAGTTTAAAATTCGTTCAGAAATTTTTATACAAATATACATTTATATCATTATGATTTGTAAATATAAAGTATTTTGGCTTGATTTATCAAAATTAATGTGATAAATTTTTTAATGAGGATAAGATATATGAAAATTATATTGAAAGATATGAGAACAATATTTGCAATAAATTTTTTAAATTTTTATTATATGCATATATTAAACATTAAACTTTTTTACATGTATGGCATCAAAAACATTGTCTTATCTAAACCGGAAATGAATAAATTGATCTAGCTGCTGATATCCAGCAACTCCATTTTTCCCAATTCCTTCACTCAGAGCTGCAGCTGGTCCAATTTCATCTACTTAAGGGTTTGGATCTTCCATTCCACAAAACCGCAAAGACATTGTTCTACTTTCGCGCGCAATGCAGCATCCGTTTGCCGTTCCAACTGCTGGACTGTCGCCTCGATCTCATTCAATTTCGCTTGAGTCGCAACTAACTGCTCCTCAACTGCCGATAGTTGAGAACGCAATTTGCTACAATACGCGTCTAATTCTTTCCTACACTCTATCTCCAGAGTCCGGAAAGCTTCGCAATCCTGCAATTCTTTTGTGCCAATTCGACAGCATGTTGTGAGCCAAACCTTCCCACCCTTCAGCGTTTGTAGTCCAGGTGGAGGTTCGAACTCCCATAATCTAACTTCTCTGATCACAAGCCATGTTCTCACAGTGTATTCAAGACAATGAGATGATAAACACTTGCTCTTCCATAGACAAATTGTCCAAAACTGAAACTAACACCTGCTGCCTACTATTTCCACAAGAGCGTCAGACAAGATCTTTGTTACATAAAGATCTAACCCAACTCTAGGTGACTTCCTCAATACTACAGCCGCTGTGGGCTTTCCTAGATCCCAGTCCCACTACCAATTCCTACTCAGATTTCAGCATCGATTTCTCAGCTTCCACCTTCAGACCCCACTAGATTCCTCTCTCAGATTCAACTCTCCCTTTCCAGTTTCAAATTCAGATTCCGACTGTCAGATTTCAGTCTCAGATTTCACTTCACTCTCAGCTCCCATTTTGGGATCTTCCACTCTGATTTCAGCTCCCACTCACAGATTTTACACTTCAATCTCAGATCCAATTTAATTTCACTCTCTGATACGACTCTCCACCCACGAGAGTTTGCTTCCTCCTACTTCGAACTCTTCACACTCCCCTCCTAATTCTCACCACTTCCCTGCGAAAACTCACTCACACCCACACCCTATTCCTCCTACTTATCCCACCTTCGATTTCCACACCCTGGCACACCACCAGCTCTCAGCTCCCAGGCCGAGCACACCACTTCCGTCTCCACACACGCACACCACCAGCTCTCCGTTCCCAGGCCGAACTCCCCACTTCGAAGTCCAAGGCCGAAACACACACAGCCCGCCTGAATGCCCCACTCGCAATGATGGGTAGCTGCCAGCTCCCCCTGCGCGACTTCACGCTGCCGCCGCCACCACACCTGTACATTCTACATTCCTGACCACCCGATCTCCGCCGGAGGGAATACTCTTCCACGCACCGCCGAAGGCATCCTACCGCCAAAGACGCACTACCGCACCTTTGCCTATCTATAATAGTCACTCCCGACACCCGTAACTCACGGATCCTTGCTCCGTTTCAAGAGTTCTTGGGCTCGTTGGAACGAGCAGGTTGAGCTCTTTTCAACGAGACCCTAACTGAGTCAACCTGTTACGAATTGCGAAAGTTATGCCGGTTTTACCCTTTGCCAAAGGCACACCGCCGAAGGCCTGTTATCTCTTATCGCCGAAGGCGCCCGCACGATGTTCGCCGGTTTGATGTCTTCCGGTTCGATGTTCTCCGGTTCGATGTTATCCTACCCTATCCGCCGCTTTCAAAGCTCATAACTCAGTGACGCCTTATCCGTTTGAAGAGTTCTTGGTCTCGTTGGAACGAGCGTTGCGAGCTTTTTCCAACGAGATCCTAATCAAGTCAAACCGTTAACAAATGAAAAAGATATGCCGATTTTACTGTTTCGCCGATGGCCCTTCCCCCGAAGGCCCCTGCACGATGTTCACCGGCTCGGAGTTCGCCGACCCCGAGTTCGCCGACTCCGAGTTCGCCGATTCTGAGTTCGCCGACCTCGTATTGCCGAAGGCCTGCTCACAGTTGTCGCGAAGGCGTCTGAAGGCGTCCGAAGCCGGAGACGTCTGGAGCCGAACTCGCCTCAACCCTTCCCATGAGTAACTTCCGACACTCAGAACTCAGTGATGCCTCATATGTTAGGAGAGTTCTTGGTCTCGTTGGAACGAGCATTCTTGGTCTCGTTGGAACGAGCAGGTCGAGCTCTTTCCAACGAGACACTAACTGAGTCAAGGCGTCACACATTGAAAACGTTATGAGGGTTTCACAGTTTCGCCGAAGGCCTTTCCCCGAAGGAACTTCACCGAAGGCACTTCGCCGGAGAGCCTGCCCTGAAGGCCCCCTTCTGCAACTTTGTCTACTAACTATTACACCAACTCCTAATCTTGCCAAAACTTCCAGAAAACTCCAAGCATAATTTTGCAAGAGCTTACATCCAAACTTTTAACTCTCATAAGGTTAAAAAGACATGTGAGCACAGTTTTGTGCTCACACATGTGATTTGTCTCTTGCCACCAGAGTTTCCGTCAGCTCCTCCGCGTGCTTGAATTCCCTCGCAAATCACTTATGAGACAATTCCAATTTGTCCCGAAGTACAACCGTTACCTTCTACGCATTGTTGATGTCTACCCAAAGGTCATAGCACTCAAGCTCCAACTTCGTATGAAGTTACTTCTCAAATACTAATCTTATCCAAAGTTTTGCACACTTCAACTCCTTCTTCCGAAGTTGCTCATCCCGCTCCTGCAAGGTAGTTGTCTTGGCCGGGCACCCAGAAGTTAAGCTCGCCACTCTTTCTGCTACCTCCACAGATGCTACCACCTTCGTCCTTGTCCTACAATGCACTAACTCTATGTAGGATCTGTTAACTCTGGCTCCGCGTACTTCACCATCTTTCCATCAAAATACTTGAGTAAGTGAACTATCCGATCACTCAAAATGTCAACTACACTTAGGTTCTTTCGCCGAAGGCCTTTCGCCGAAGTCAAAATCGACTATACTCAAAGACAACTGACACGAAGGCATCGCCTGTTACTCCACGATAGTCTTTTTCACTTCCGCCACCACTCAATCTAGAAGTTCCTCGATCGAATCGGACTCCACCGCCGGCTCTTCCAACTCTGCAGGTACATCCGAAGTTTCTTTATTCGAAGGTCAAAGATCTTCCGCTGAAGTCGCTGGTGGTTGTTCCGAAGGGCGAAGACATTGATCCAAAGTCTTTGTCTTAGTATCATCTTCTCGTTCTTCTCCTTCCTCCAACGGGCCTTCCATGGGCAGAGCTCAAGTTCTCCACTCCGAAGGCCGAAGTCCCTTCGCCGAAGGCCAATCGTTTTTTGTTCACGCTGCTTGCACTTCCATTTCTGCCCACTCCGCCAAAGTCACTGGATTCTGCGAAGTTGCTTCGCTACACTCTGTACTACTTCTTCCTCTATCCGTTGACATCGCGCCTTCATCTTGCCACAAGAATGCACACTAGCTGTCCTCATCCGCGTAGGAACCGGTCTTCTGACCTGCAATCCTGCACGCCAATCCACAATTCCCGAAGTCGTAGTCCTTTGCAATTTCTGCCGCTTCTTCGCTGGTCGCTCCTCGATGTCTTCTTATGACTTGTCAGCTTCAGCCGAAGGCGGTGCAGGTTCAATGTTGTCTTCCTCACTGGCAACTTCATTGCCTCCGAGCACTCCTTCGTCGTCTGCAATCTTCCTCTTAAGCGGAAAACTCTCCTGCTCTACTGCAGTCAGCAATCCCATACCTTGGTAGAAATTGATGAAGAACAAGGGCATATATTTCATCGAACCCCCAAATATCTCTTCAACGTTGTTTTGCATACTACTCCAGAGAATGCAAAGCTCAATAAATCGGCTTCCCTAACACCGCGCGTTACACGAACCCGACCTGTCATGTTGCCATGTAAATCGTTCTTGACGGTCGCAGAATTTGCATAAGTGCCACCGCCACATTACGTCTCAATCGATTGCGGTACTCCGTTGTCTGCCATTCGTTCTTGCCCGAGCGTGGTTTCTTGAAAAGCTTCGCGAAGCTCTTCTCCTCGGCCTGTATCACCTTCACGCTCTTGCTGTCGTAGGTGTAATCGCCGTCTTCACCTGCGCACGACCCCAAGACTTGTGCCCAATGCTAAATTGTCCAGCTCTCCAGATTACCGCAAAGTACTTCAGCGCCCGGCGCGTGTTTTTCCTGCCACTCCTTCACAATTGTTGTGGAAACCCAATTCCAACCCCACAGCAAGAAATCGAGCTTGGCAACTATCAATTCTTGCCGATACACTCTCAATCCAAAATCCGGCACCTTCAATGCCGACAATCAAAGTGTCAAAGATCGCTTCATCGATGCGCTCTCAATTTTTCACTCCTGATTCTCACTGAGCTACCAATTCGCAAATGCATTCTCGCAAAATGTCGGCGTGAAACTTCCGTGTCGCCAAATTACTTCAACGCCTTAACCCATCGTGAACTTGTGCGCTATGATAGTACAGGAGTTTGAATTTTCCTTCCGTTTGGCGCCACCTTTCACTTCGCCGAAGTTCCTTTGCTGAAGGCACTTCCGCTGTAACGCCCAAGATGCTATCGTCGAAGTCCAAAGATTCTTCGCCGAAGTCACTTCTACGCCTTTGCCAAAACATGTCCTCCGCTGCATACATTTGTACCTTGAGATTCCCTTACTCCTTTCCGATATTCTTGGGCTTATTGAAACGAGCACGCCGAGCTCTATCTATTGAGATCCGGCCTAAGACAAATTCTAGTTAATTGAGAAAGTTATGAATCATCTACCCTAGTGAATCATAACTCATATAATTCAACTTTACTACCTACAAGTAAAAACACTGACTTCAAAGAGAGGTAGCTAAATGGATTCTCCTATTCCTAACTTGGCTTCTACCACATAATCCACTATTTAATCTACTTCTAATTATTCATATACTAAAAGTTTGAAATTACTAGTCTTCTATTTCATAAATTTCTTTGTTTAAAAAAAATTAAAAAATTACGTTATCACAATCTTGCATCATAGTAATTAATATGCAAAATTATTTGATAGAAGATTTTTAATCTATATATACATATACAAAAATAAACTAACCTTAATTTTTTAAATCAACTTACTGAAAAAAGAAAAGCACAAAAAATATATGAGATTATAAATTGTATATAAAATAAAGCAAAAAATTTAACAAGATTTAATTGATTTAAAAAATAAAATTCAAACTAAATAAGTTGAAAATAAAGCAGGAAATAAAATTAATTTTCATATTTTTTTAATGTAAAAAAAATTAAATTAAATTTTAGATTTTATTTTATTTTCATAATTTCATAAATATTTTTGAAAAAACAATTTTCAAATTTAAATTTTTTGATGCCTTCCGTACAATCCAAAGTATATGATAATATTATTTAACAAAGAAAATGAAAAAAATTTGTAAGTCTTATACATGCTTTTCAAAATTCATTACATTATGTTGAACAATTATAATTAAAGGAGTTCTTTACTTGATGGATACCCATGTAAAACTTAAATTGCTTACAAGATTCCTATACGTTTCGTTTTACCCAATGGGACCCCATTGACGGAACACGTCAGGCATGTTCTAGTATCAACAAACGGTGCAAGGCAATGAAACTTTGTAGATCAAAATTCTCAAATTGGGCCAAGAATGTGTAAGATTCTTGAAAACTGGAGGAACCGGGTGTTTTCATATGCAACCGTCAACGCATAGAGAGAAATCCATCCATGCTTGAGGAGCAAGTGAGTAGTATGTTCTCCACAATCACATGCCAGTTTCCAGTCGCACATGAAATTGGGTGTGATTATCAAAAATTGAGTGCCTTTCTGTAACACATCAGCCAGGCTGTTCTCAAAGACAGCTAGCCTCTAGTAGACTAACTGATATGGGATCATGCAAGAAAGAGGATAGAAGGAACAAGTCTTGATCTCCTTCGAGTACATTTCGGTCTCCTACGAGTACTTCTTCCTACTGTTTTGTAATAACCCACCAAAGGCTAAAACTGCAGTATAGCAGCAAAAAGGTCGAACCCACAAGGACAGAGGCAACACATAGAGTACAAAGTGTCACGTTTAACAGACTATTGAAGAGTTTGAATTCTCAGGCGACTGTCACTCCCATAAATACTGCAAGTGCTCAACTCGGAGGACGCACAGTGCAGCATAGTTCACCCCAACACACACCTGAAACTATAGAAACACAACTCAGAGGTCGGTTATGACCTATACTTAAGATTTCAGGGGGAAAGTTTCTCACGAGTACATTCAGAGGCTCTGTAGGTAGTGACTCCCAACTCCGGCTTTTACAACCCTTCCACGAGTTTCTGCTAGCGCAGGCCACCCGGGTTGGACTTCCTACTTCGGATGTGGTATCATCGTCAAACCGAAGTCACTCACACGCGGTGAACAACACACTCAACTCACAAAACACGCAGAGAATACAGGTCCGAACTGAGAAACTCATCTGAGAAAAGATCTAGTAGCACACCATAACAGTCTATTGACGAGTTTGAATTCTCAGGCACTAGTCATTCCCATAAATACCACAGAGGTTTGCCCTGAGAGCCCCTTCTGCAGCATAACCTGAATTTACAACCAAGGCTTACTCGAAGTAACAAAACTTCACTTTGGCATTCAGGGAAAACATCCCGAAGGAGTACAAACAGGAACAATCACTCGAAGGTGTAAGGACGAACTGCTCAAGTATCTAACCAATTACTAGCTCCGAGCATTTAGCAATCACCCGCAGGTGTAGATCCAAACTGCTCAAGTATCTAACCAGTACATTGGCTCTGAACATTCAGCCGAAGGCCTTCAGCTACAAAATGCGGTATCTTCGTCAAGCTGTAGCTCCTCTTGCGCGGTGACAGAACTAAGTGCACAAACACGCAGAGAAAATGAATTCCTGATCTGCACTTCCGAAACTGGAAAAATCTCAAGGCAAGACGCCTTGAACTACTTTATACCTTCTAAGTCCTAATTAACACTACACTACTTGCACTACACTACGCTGCAGCACACTGCAGATCATCTACTGTGCCTCCTGCGCAACGGACTATCGCGCGCTAACTCCCTACCCGACCAGTCTTCAGCTCGACTGCGCAATCCTAGCCGCCGCAACACCGCAGTCACCTCCGCCTCGAGGTTTGCCATGGCGTTCCGCGACCTTGACAGATACGAATCTAACTTCTTTGCCACTCGCCGCCGGCTCCGACTGTCACCCGACATCAATCCCACCGCACGAAGCTCTAACTCGCGCAATGTGAGTTTCTCCTAGAGGGTGTTACCTCTGAGACAGTGGTTCACTCGCTTCACCAACTCTTCTTTCGTGCAATCTGCCTCCCGCCGGCGATCGTCTTCAACCACCACCAATTGCAACTCTGCCTCCGCACGCTGCGCTCTCAATTCACCGCACTCTGATTGCAGTTTGCGGATTAAGTCTTCATCCGCCTGGCGTGCGAGCTGACACTGTTCTAGCAACCGTGTCTGCCGCACGAGCTCCTCTGACAAAATTCGATTCTGAGTCTGCTCAGAATCTAGCTCATCCGTGAGCCTCGTCTGCTCCTTGGCGAACTACTTCTTCGCCTACTCGAACTTCTCGTCGCGCGTCTGGTTGACGACCTTCTGCAGCTTCCGCGAAAGAGTGATGTGGCCACGCATGGCCTCGTTCTTCAATGGCAGATCCTTGATGTCCTCATCCAAGCGGGCCAACAACTAGCTGGTTCTGACTTTGGTGCGAGTTCGCCTGCGCACCAATTCGACATAGGACCCAGGTTGGCGGGGGTATGCGTACTTCGTCACCTTGCGATCAAGATAGCTCAACAGAGGTACCACCTGCTTGCACATTGCCGTAGTCGGCGTGCCTTTCACCGCTTGCTCCTCCTCCTCGTCCGAGCCCGATTCTTCTTCGTCATCCTCCGAATCGAGGATTTCAGTCGCCACGGAATTTCCTGGCGATTCCCGAGAGTTGGGCTGCGTAGTGTCTGCTTCTGCTACTGTTGCCGCCGCACTGCTTCCTGCCAAAATGTCTAAGGCGGTGGGGGATCCTGTCTTCGACAAACTCGCACCGCCCGCCTGATCAATCGTTACCAAAGCCGCAGCGCCGAAGGCGTCCACCGCCGAAGGCACTTGAGCCGAAGGCGGCTATGCCAAAGGCACACGTGTCTTCTCCTTCTCTCTGTCGTCTTGCTCCTCACATGGCGCTTCCGTCGAAGGCGTCTACCACCGAAGGCGGTTGAGCCGAAGGAGGCTCGCCCGAAGTCCCTTGGGCCGAAGGCCCTTGAGCCGAAGACGCATCTTCCGGCGGTTCTTCCGCCGAAGGCGCTTGCCCCGAAGGCTCCCTACTCACAATCTCTTGAGCCGAAGGCGCATTTTCCTCCGTCTCCTTCCCCTTTCTCCGCTGCGCCAAAGGCTCCTGCCCCGAAGGTGAGTTCGCGAACGGTACTTGCGCGGAACATCTGTCCGCCGCCGGCACGTTCGTCGGTGCCGCGCGTTGTTTCTCCTGGCCCGAAGGCCTTCTTGCTTCCGCCGAAGACGTCCGTGCCTTCGGCGCTGGGAGTTCCGCTGACCTCTCTGCAGTCCGTGCGCTTCCATCCTCTTCCGAGGATGGTGATTCCTTCCCTTCTGGGACACGCCCCGTCTCCGCGCTACTTGCACGCAACACGAGCCTGCGTGCCTTCTGCTTCGGCCGACTACAGAGCTCGTGGAGTGGCCGCTTCCGTTTGAGAGCAGTTGAATCGTGATGTTGGCCCTTCTCTGCTCCTCCTTCCCATCTCCGCTTCCGCGGCACTCGCGCTGCGAGCGACTCTCCTCCAGCTCTCGGTTGGGCTGGTGGCGTGGAGGCAGGAGTCTCTTTCTCGTCGGTGTCAACCTCCACGTCCTTCACGTACCGCCTCGGATTGCTGCGTGACAGCAATGGAAATTGAACTCGCTCGGTCGCGGTTAGACAACCCATCGACCGATAGAAATTGATTAAGAAGGGGGAGAGGTGATTGATCGATCCTCCCTTCTCCTCAAACGCATGCTGCCTCGTTATCTTTCACAGGATGCGAGCCCAATGAATTGAAGCTCCGATCAACGCCAGCTCCACGAATGCCACCTGCCAAGAAGTGATGTAGGTGGTACTATGCGGCTGCAAGAGCTGGAGAAGTGCTACCGCGACATTTATGCGGTAGCGATCCTTGTAGTCCCGGGTCTTGTACCCGTTCTTGCTGGACTTGCTGGTCTTGAAAAGGGCCGCAAAGGAAATCTCCTCCTCCTTCGTGACCTTGATGCTTTCGCTATCGAATAGGAGATGCCCATACTCTCACGCACATCTTCCCAACACTAGTTCCCAGTCAGCGATGACCCATCGCTCTACTTGCGGTCGAAATCCGATTGTAGGTTGGTCTCTCTCCTTCTGCCACTCGCGCACCATGTCCTGGCACACGTAATTCCACCCCCACAGGAGGAAATCGAGCTTTACCGCAGTCAGCTTGTGCTGGAAAGCGCGCAGCCCAATCTGCGGAAGCTTCAGCGGAATCATTCGCATCTGTGTCGCTTTCGACATCGCGTTCTTGGAATTGCACTGCGAACTTCCGAAGTCCGCAAACTCTCTTCTGTTATTCCCAAGCTTCTTGCACGCGGATGCGATACCTCTGTGAGCTCCACTCTCACTCAATTCCCGCGGTCGCGCACTCAACTCTCTCTCTGCCTTGCAAGTCTTCGCGCGTCGCCTTCTCCTCTGATTTCTCTCTGCCAAATTGCGTGCGCGCGCAGCTCTCACGAGAAATCAAAATCGCAATTTCAAGAATGAGTCGCCCGCCTTCGGCTCACAAGATTTCATCTTCGACACTTGGCGTGGGGACCGACCCACTTGATTGCTGCGCCGGCTTGGAGGCGTAACGGCCCCCCTCTCGCACGCTCGGCTTCACGCTCCGCCGTTGTGCGGGCTCACACGCTCAAAAATTGAATTCAATTTTACCCATCGTCCGTCGACGTAGCCTTGTTCGCGCAGCGCCGAAGGCGCGGCGACAGAGGCCTTCGCCTCTGGCCGACTCTCATCTCTGTCCTTTCCCGCACCGCCAAAGGCGTTCCGCCGAAGGCGTTGACTCGCAGCGCCGAAGGCATATCCTTGAAGACGTCCGTCGACGTAGGTGCATCGCCAAAGGCGCTTGGGCCGAAGGCGTTGACTGCAGTTAACTGTTCTTGTCCTTTCTGTCGATCCCTCTTGTCCCCCCGAAGGCGCTTTTGCCGCATGAGTTCTGTTCCGCCGAAGGCGAACCTGTCCGTACCGCCGAAGGCGCTTGAGCCAAAGGCGGACCGTACGGAGTTGCTTGCCCCGAAGGCGTTGACCTAATCGTGATGCGCTGGCGCCGAAGGCGCTCGTACGAAGGAGTTCACCCCCGAAGGCGTCGACCTCTTGGGCCGAAGGAGGCTCGTCCGTCGACCTAGCTCTTCCGCCGAAGGTGTTTCCTCTCAGTATCTTCCGACAATCATAACTCCTTGATCTCTCACCCGTTCTAAGCGTTCTTGGGCTCGTTAGAACGACCGCGTTGAGTTCTTTTCAACGAGACCCTAACCAAGCCAAGGCGTTATGAATTGAATAAGTTCTGAGGGATTTCCCTAGCGCCAAAGGCGTCTAGCGCCAAAGGAGATTTCCTTCAGAATCGGTCGTTCGGGCCGGGGCGCCTGTACCGGACATTGCGCCCAACTCCTGGATTCTTCGAGATTCTACGAGACCCGCGATTATCCATTTTCACTCTATTTAAATGTAATGATTACTATTTACAACTGCTGCTGCGGTACTGTTTTCCAAAAATGTTTTAACTTCCGCACAAAAACAAAAAGTGGGTTACCACATATTTCATCTAGCCCATTCCTGTCGAGACTTTTACAAACGATTGGCGATGGGAGAGCTCAAGTAAAACTTCCATCATGTGTTTACAGTAACATGTATTAGAACTTGGCGACGGTGTATCGTCGATGGGATCCCATCGGGTAAAACTAAACTTGATGGATCCCATCAAGTAGTTTAGGTTCCAATGGGATCCCATCAAGTAAATATCTCTAACTAAAAGTGTATATCGTGAAGAAATTACTTGATGGCACCCCGAGGAAACTCAATCGTCTTGATAGTACCCAACAGGTTTTATCTTACCAAATGGTACCCCATTCGAGGGACATCGTAAGCCATGTTCTTATAACCTACTTATTTGCTCTATAGAGTGGGGAGTGTCCGCCACTGTACGCCAGAGTATTCTGGCAACTCGTTAGCAACCGTGTTTAAGAAAACGACTAACACCATGAGTATGAATTACTCCGGATATGATCTTGCCGTGACTTCATGTTCTACTCGAACTATCCCCATATAGTATTCGAACATCACTGATCGGGTTGCAAGGGTTGTGGGTCATCTGGTAAAATGAAACCTGTTCAAGTGGTGTGGTCCATCAAGTAATATACTTTGTATATGGTTGAGAAAAATATATCATGAAACATTTTTGGGCATATTTTTAAGGGCCTAGGTCAGGAGGTATGGTAGAAACTCGCAGATTATGTACAGCTGACGGACTTCAGTGCGCAGCAGCTTTGAGGAATGGAGTCAGTCCGACAGCGTCTGAATGCCGTAGAAGGAGAGCATGGAATATATAGTCTGGAGGGCTGTTAGCACGAGCAGCAATATGGCGCCGAGAAGTGAAGCTATTTTCCAGGGCTTGTTCAAATATGTCTCCACAAACTGCCACAACCATCGCTTCCTCCTCCGTGTATAACACTGCTGCACTTCCTTGCAGAACTCAACGAATCTAGGAGAGTCTTCGTTTCTTCTGCAGCCTCGGCAAAGATCATTGATCATTTTCGCCACAATGCCAGCATCGCCCAGCGTGTTGAAGATCACATAGTCGTCTGTGTTGCCACACAAAATCACAACGTCTTCCATCGTGTCCACCAGCTGCTTTAGGACAAGCAAAAACTCCATCAGCGGCTGCCACTCACGGTTTAGCAACGACTGGAGCCTCATTTCTATCAGGAGCAAATTCCTCAGCGAGTTCGCAGTGTTGCCCATGATGTCGAGCTTCGGGATCCACAAAGTGTCCGTGAATAGACCCTGCTCCATTTTGTAGTCCCAAATCGTCGCATGCTTTTGACTTAAGCCTTTGACTGCAATGCCAGCCTTTCTCAGCTTCGAGGCTGTCGGAATGAAGTGAAAATTGCGCCAGGGATGTTCTTCTTCTTGACAATCCTGCGACCTCGAACCGAAAGCAGCAACTAAGCGCGTCGGTAAAACGCATTGCAGGTGGCGCAGGTAAATTATCGGCTTCTGAAAGAAGTACGTAGACTTTTCTCCGCACCTGATCAATGCACCGACCGAGCGGGTGCTATTACTACCAGGCCGAGGATTGTCATCACCATCCACGTCTGGTGTTCTAGATTTTGTGGCCACTACTCTGTACACAAAATCCAACAAGTGGTCAGACCTCTCGATCTGAGATCTCGGTACGAAGTTGTCACTGAACCCAGTCAGCCCAGCATCCTGCAGAACATCTTCTTGTACTGATGACAGAAGCTCATGCAAATCTTCTGCACATACGAGATCCACCCTCTCATCGACATCGAAGTCCACTGACGATGAATCGTCGTCAGAGCTGCGGTTTATGACCCGATCGAGCTCCGCATGCTCTCTGTGCTCGCCCTCCAGGGCCAGAGCGAGCGCGTTCTGTATCAGCACGAGAGGAATCTGGTTCTCCATCAGCAGAAAGTCGTGCGTGATACCTTGCAGCATCCAGATAGCAGCCTCGTACGGATCCAGGGCCTGGACCTGCGGGAACTTGCCCCCCAAATACTGGAAAAAGCAGAGCAAGTACACGGCGTCGATCGCCAGCAAGTGGCGCACGTCGTCGTCCGTCATGTCGGACGGGGCGTCACTCCACAGCGAGCGCACTCGGGCAGGACTCGGGACGACTATAGCGCACATCTCGTGCCAGCTGATCGGCCTCAGTCTGAGCTCGACTCTGCGCGCGTTCAGTTTGTTCACGAAGGCGATGGCGGCCTCCATTCGGCAAGTCTCGGCTGCGGTGGGCGCAATCAATGCGCCCCTGTTGTAGAGCCCCAGGCGCATGCACACGGGATCGTACCTGAACTCGTAGCCGAACTCTTCGTGCTTCCGAAACCAGTGAGGTGCTCGCATGATCGTCGGCATGGCCACCCTTGCTCCCGCACCCACCTTCCACGCCATGTTCTCCGCGACCCGCTTCAGCTCCTCGTCGATTCGGGTCCCGTGCGTCCATTTCTCTTCTCCATCCGCCGAAGCCGAGGTGCGATCATTGCTCTCTTCGGAAACCTGCGCCGCCATTTGTCCGAAGACGCCCCGTGCATCAGAAGCTCCCCCCAACTTTGCTCTTTGTTAGAAGCTGGATCTCGAGAATCTTTGGAATTGCAAAAACCAGTTCATTTTTTTTTTCCCCTGGAACTGGATCTCATCTCAGCACTTCGAAGATTGCTACGAGAGTCACATTCTTTTAAATCGGATGCAATTTGAACACCTCGAGAGTGTAAATTCATCGTACTGCTCGACGATGCGGCAGAGAAAAGGAGGGGAAGGAGGTCGGACTCGTCGACAACGGACTGATTGGTAGATTCGACGCTGGTCTTCACGCCAAAGCCGGTCTTCACTTCTTCTGCTTTAAATAGTTCATTAAAAAATCTAATGTCAGTGAAGCTTTGACTATTCCAGAAATTATACATAGAATTTTTCAACTCATTTCCACCATTACAACGGTGGAAAGAATTCGCTTTCCAGCGTTGCAATGTTCAGATATTAATTTGCAACAGTGGAAATCGATTTATCAATTTTTTTGAAATGGGAAAATCGATTTCCACCTTGACTGGTTCCTCTCGCATCTGGTAACTGGAGGCATTTATAGTGGCCTTTTCGTAAATCGTGTTCATATATTGCATGTATTTACTTGTATGTAGCCTCTACGTCTACCTTCAAACAATTTTTCTTTTTGATTGCCGGTCAAAACCATAATTTATCATCTGAGGTAATCAAATCGCCAGTAGCTTCAAGATTTAGCTCTAAGTAATTGTACTAAAAGTTTGATCTTACTAATCTGATAACCAACCATTTTAAATGAGAAAAAACCATGAAACAAAAAATATATCATTTCATGAATTATATGATTGATGAATTTAGATTTTACAACCGTATTTGATTTATAATTGATATTTTAGTCAAAATTTTCAGAAATCTTCCTTCTACTTGAAATAAGTAAATGTTTTCATCAACTATATTTGATTCATTCATAACCTAGATCAAAATCTTTGCTCAACAAAGTTTGTTGAAAATCTTTTGAACACACACTGATTAAGTCCAACTCTATGGTTTTCTTTGCCTAAAATATGTTTAAATGAATTTGAAAATCTGCTTAAACTCCTCAAGAAACATATTGTATCCAATTCATGAAGATATATTAAATCTGAATGAATGAATGAATAGATAGATAGATAGATATATATATATATATAGAGAGAGAGAACAAAATCTTATGCTGATTATGTTACCTTTCTTCTTCTAATTCACGATAATAATATAAAAATTAAAAAAAATTCGTTCATAATTGATAATAAAATATCTTATATAGATCTCTGACATCATATTATAATCTTATCACGTTTATGGCATCATTGGATTCAAAATAATTTTTAATAACTTCCTATAAACTAAACGTATAAGTTAGTTTACAAATTACCAACATAAAAATCATATAAATTGTATGTACGTAATGTGAGGTTTAATTTATTATGAATTAATTTCGATTTTGATTTAACAGTAGTTAGTTCAACCTTGATTGTAAGAATGATCATCATGATGTAAGAGTGCTCATCAAAGCTCTCAACAAAATACTCTTACAATATTACAACAGCACGTGATCATCACATGATACCTAGAATAGGAATCCATCACAAAGTAAGGGCATAAATCTTATAATTGTTTACACCTTGAGATCCTTGACATCGTGTTCTACATGAATTCTTGTCATGATTATTTTACGAGTCAAGACCAACTTGGATGCTTAACTTACGGGTGGGATACTTGTTTTATTTCATTTTGTGCTTATAAATGATTGTGGAGACTTACTTGAATCACAACTATTGAAATTCTTGCAAATTTTTCAAGGTTTGGCTCATCTTCGATATGAGAACCGTACAATCTTATTGGCTACATATTTTGCCATTGTTTTGCTCAATGTGTTCATCGCATCATGACTTTCATGGCTTCGTGCCTTGCACCAGTGGCCTGGCTAACAATGAACTGTAGAATATTGCTCACCTGCACTCACACGTCTCTTGTATCGGTTTTAATATTTTCTGTCTCTACACAACGCACAGGGACACGCTGGTCAGTCTGTGGTTATACCTAGGATAGACCAAAAGAAGGTGTTGTTTCGGCCGAAGGTGGACTCGTCTGGTATCCCTCACGTAATATACAGCAGGGCGACAGTGGACTAGAGGTACAATCCAAGCAGCTCTTCTCATGATCTTTCCTCTGCTCCAGCCTTTGCCCATTGAATTGCAAAAGGGAAACGACAAGGAATCACTATTCTGTTTACAAGAGGACGCGTAAGGAGTGTGGCAGTACTTGGGACAGTTGTGATACACTGCAACGATTTGTGGTAGATGAAAACTACAGAACTGGATCCATCATATACTGTCTCAGTAGAATCTATTGCAGTCCCTTCCTTAATGTGAATCACGTGGATACAGTTTCAAGAGCTCAAAGCCTTTGCTTCCCAAACTTAGAATTGTGAAAGCACGTTTTGATTATCTAAGAGACAAGTTAACCGGACGCTACGTTTGTTATGATGATAATGATGTTAGTCGTGAGGCACTTGCTATGAAAGGAATGTTAGTTCTGTTGTTTCGAAGCGTCAGACATATTTGACTGATATAGGCAGCGTAGAGCTCAAAAAGCTGGCGATGAGAGTAAGGAGCTCAACTTCAGACATAAAAAGAGCTTCCAGAGTTGGTAGAGACTGCAATCCGCCTGTAACAATCAAAGTGACAGCTTTTATACTGTTGTGTTCTGCCACTTATTGGCGAAACTCTTACAAAAACCGCAATCTACAAAGAGCATCCCTCTGACTGAAAGGGATGTTTGTCACGAATCTCCGTTTCCTCTTCGAACAATAAATGAATCACGTGGATCTTAAAAAATCCTGACATGCTTGTCGTCCCATAAGCCTATAATGTTAATCGCCTCTACTCGCCTCACTTTGCAAGACCCATCTTGAAATAAGTCATATTTTTCACCATCAGTATTCTTCAAATCCTCCAGAAGAAGCTGAGATTCATACTGACCTCCAGCTTTATAAAACTTGAATGTGTTAATGGCCACCCTGGAGCCAGTAAGCAGCTGCAAAAGACTTCATCAGTTTGAAAATGAACTTCTTGATCACAGTTCGCTCAATGCACTTCGCAAGGAAACCTTCCACAATATTGTGAGGGCTTCGTTGCAAAGTAGAGCTCAACTGCAATTGCCTGAAGTACAGAATAAGCTCGAGTTATTTCTTAGTAGAAGTAGCACAACAGCACTACTATGAGATAATAAGCGCAAGACTTGTGAGTATAAAGCGATACCGCGAGGTTAAATAGACGAATCTCATGTACAATAACTTACAACGACTACCAAAGTCAAATCAGTAAACACTAAACACCACGCATTTTGAATAGCATTGTGAGAAAAGCCGGTAGATGCCACTGAGCAAAGAAATGGCAAAAAAATTCGTGTAAATACCACGAAATATAACAAGATTGGAAGAGAGCCAGAGTACAAAAGAAGTAAAGTAGATATTTCACATTATCCAAAGACTTCTTTGTTTTCAGAATCAGAGAACCATTTTGAAATTAACATGTCACGACCACTGCTCTCCTTGAATTGAAAAGCAAAGGAAATTTTATGAATATGAATTCCAGCAAGTTCCTTCTACCCAAGCGATACATAATTTATGGCATAATAAATCTGTAGATTTCGACACGTCGTTTCGAATTATACATCTGACATGGAATTTCAAATCACAGGTGCATGTGTGATCAACAGTCTGTACTACCCACTTTGAAAGCGATGAGTCAAAAAAGCTAATCGACTAATTAAGAATATAACGTAGCATATCGAGAACATTGAACTATATCTTTGCATTTACGATAGTCACTGTAAACCTCACAAGGAGTGTTCATACACTGCTTCTGTATGAACGGATACATCTTAAATAATTTGAAAGCACTTCGCGGTCATAAGATTTCGAAGTCAGAGCCTTTTGTCTCTAAAAGTAGATGACGGCTCACTGAATTATTCATCGTCTTATGCTTTCTATGCAGGAAATACCAGTTAGACTGAAAATGAGATACTACCCCAAGTACATGCACTCGACATAACCCTGCCTATTTCTGCAAGTATCTAGAAAAGCTTAAAATCAAACGTGATGAAGAGACAGAAGTTTTGAAATCTGCAGATGTTCGGGACCTCTGGGGTAGCTGATGTGCTGAGTAGACTTGCACAATCCACCAGAAGATTCCGTTGTTGGGTGGATTTCGTTGATAAAACTCAATATGAAATCAATTCAATACAACGATTCATTACAGCAATTCAGTGCCCGTCTCAAAGAACATCGGAAGTCAATGCTCATATTGAGGAGATTCGTGAATAAAGGCTGATGCGAGGGATTGGACATGTTGGTAGTCATGTTACAAGCATCTAACACCAGAAGCAGCTAACTGCACTCACTTGTAGAAGAATGCCTGTGCCACAAACTCTCTAACCGTATGAAGGCCTTTGCAGAAGTTGAAAAATCCTAGGCGATGATAATCATATGTTCCAGCAACCATCACCATTTGTTCCGCAGTCCTCCACTTGCCCTGTTCTTACGTTGCAGTTCAGGTCTTGATAATATCATCAAAAGCTGCAGAAGATTCTCAAATATGCCTTGCGCAGCTTTGTCACAGTTCGGCAAGCTCTCACCCTGGCCCAAAGTCGCCTCGTTTGTAGTTGCTGACAGGTTATTAAGTGCGACAAAACGACCCGCTCTTCTGCACAAACTGGTTGTGACCTCTCCAATTATCTGTGATCGTTCAAACTTGACGATACTTGCTGAGAAGTACAATTTGAACCAGAGAACACAGCATTGCAGATGAGATCGAGAATGCAGTTATATTTGGAACAATCATACCTGGGCGATGGCCTGGGTCTCAATATGATTTAAACTTCCTTCAGTCATGATCTACCGAAGCGAGTAAACGTCTATGCGCATGTCATCACCAGCTGCATACAAGATACTTCGATTTCCAGCCCACTTTAAGTCATGGTATCTTCCTATGCGGCGATTGTCTTTGAAGGGATCTGCTAACCGAGCTATGGGTCGACTAAGAGCGAAGTCCACCAGATAGAGCCCCCGGAGTGTGCTAACAGCTGCTGTGCTAGGGCTGCCACCTAACGCCACTTTAAGCACTGCACTATCATCCAGTTGCAGGGTTGACACAGGTCCACATCCCCCCTGCAGAGGTGTAAAAGGATGCCCTTAGACATAATGTTTGACAGTTGAGACAGAAACCAGCGAAAGACAAAGAGCACTGAACTCAAACAAACCTGATTACTCAAAGTTCGAAAATCCCATCGAAGTATACGCGTGTCCATTCCAGCTGACAGAATCATGTTCGTGTCACTTGCATCAAGACATGTAATCATAGCATCATGTGCTTGAAGCCTTCCAGATTTTCCCACGGTTCCAAACAAACCTGCTCACAGTTTCACATGTTTCTAGTCATTGTCTTTACTGATGGAGCACAATGAGGATCTCTTCACATCAGTATGTACTCAAACACAAAGTGTGATACAACAACACCTAAATCATAGGTCGGAGTGAGCAACAATATAATGATGTTACTGAGAGGTACTCCGATGAAAAAAACCGTCAACAGAAATCACTCACCAATACAGCGGTCAACCCGACGATCCCAAACACGGACAGTAAAGTCGCGTGATCCGGATAAAAATAAATTCGAATTCGGA
The DNA here is from genome assembly GCA_037833965.1 of Marchantia polymorpha subsp. ruderalis. NCBI lineage: Eukaryota > Viridiplantae > Streptophyta > Marchantiopsida > Marchantiales > Marchantiaceae > Marchantia > Marchantia polymorpha. The sequence goes on from AP031351.1 coordinate 2,670,999, forward strand.
GGAAACAAACAAACACAAGTGATCAAGTCCTGCATTCGAGGATTCATAAGTCAGACGACCTAAGGATCGGAACATAGATAGAGCGCATAGTTCATGTAGCATGTACAAGGAAAGGGAAACAGAACCAGAGGTTAAGATTACAATTAAGTTAGTTTGTTTAGGTCTTGTCAATAACGTAAACAAGCAATGCTGGATTAAACATTCAGGAGAAATCGAAAGTGCCCGCACGTGTCAACATGTTTTTAGGTGGGACAAGAATCAAGCCTACGAATTCGCGAAAGAAAGCCCAGAGACAAACCTCGTGCTCTGCGTATTGTCTCACGGGTTGCAAAGATGAAAAAGATGAAGAGTTTTGGATATCATAGTAACATACTCTTTCATCTAATCGCTGTCCACCTCTGCAAAAAAGGAAGCTCATAGCGGTCAAGGATGAAGACAGTAATATAGAATAAAATTTGCAAAAAGTAACTACAGTTTGACGTATGCAATTATCCAGTATCTTACCCTTCCATTCCATTTGTGTGCACTGTTTCTCCCGTGACGAATGCGTGCTCGGAACCGCCCATAGCCTAAAAAAGGGAAAAATGTGTTCAGACTTGGAATCGAGAGTTCGGCATCGGCAATTGTCTACAGATAAAGCGAGTGGATTTCCCCTGATCCAGGACTGAACCTATAAGGCTATGTAGAGCACCGGGCTGAATGAAGCTCTACACAAGTAAAAGATTAAGAAAACCTAAATGCAATGTGTATTTGAGAAGAGACTAACGAGGACTATATCTTGACACCGGCAGTTAATCTTCCCACATCTTTGCTCTACCAAAAAACAGATTGTAAGTACCGTACTCACCTTTATGCAAGATACCAATTTTGAGGTTTCCTTGGATAGTAAACCTTGCTCTTTCCAACCACGACCATTTGAGCCATAACTAACTATACAGGGAGGCGGTAGTAATCGAGATCCGGCTGGACCTGAAGCTTCCTCCTGCGATATTACACGAACTTACAGATGAACCAAGGAAAGATCGAAAGGACTTAAACAGTTGTTGCAGAGCAGAGAAATTCAAAACAGCAAGAGAGGTAAGAGAACTCTTCTTAAAGACAGTTATCACCTTCGCGACTCCACAAACGAGAAGTGTTTGTAAAGAAGGGTGGATATCCATAGAACAAGCATAATGACGAGCCATTTCCACGGTCTCTGATATCTGCAAAGGCATCAACGATGACGAATATAAACTTGCATTAATAGAAAGAAATACTTAATCCTTTTAGAAGATCCTCTAGAAGGATTTAACTCACTAGTTTATAATAACACAAAAAAACGTAAATTTATGTACATCAAACGCATAAGTAGAACCATAAGACGTACTTGAAACCCGTCGAGAGGAACATAAACAATACTACCTGTCCATCAGTTGTCCATGCGATAAGAGTTCCATCTTTTCCTCCACTAATCAATTGATTTCGTTTATCATCTGTAAATGCACAGAGGAAACCCGCACCAAGAAACTGATCACGAGACGCATCATAGACACATAGACCTGGTTAAACAGAACTACAACTGGAAATACCCTCGTACTTGCTTTGGAAGAGCATTTCGTTCTACTTAATGTGATGCGCCCTATATTTGGTGTCCCTTAGACAGTAGTGTAGTCCTGCAGGCCACTAAACAACGTCTTGCTTCGGGACATTCAAATTTTCTTCGACGAGGGGGTATCCGCAGGTTAAATCTGATTCCAGTCACATCTCCACTACATAAAGTTATTTTCCTCCAAACTCCTTACTTGAGCTCTCGCTTCGGAAACTAAGCCATTCTCACTGGTGTGGGTTTTCTGGAATTTCTAGTGAACAAAACACCTAAAATCTGGTAAAATCTATCTGACAATTGTAACAAAAAATTGCTTTTATGATTATTAATTTTGCATGTAAGAACCACAATCTTTTGGTTTTGGTTTTGCTTTATGAGAAAAAAAGGTGACGTTTTGCTAATTTGATGTAATATGAAGCTTTGTGTCTTTGTTCAATCGCTGTTAACCAGACCAAGTATAGGTCCACATCTGTACTACTTTATTCATGTGAGCGAATGGACTTCATGTAGTCAGCCACCGATACCCGAGCCATTCACCCAGTGATCATGAAATTATCAACTACAGACATTGCACGCAGATCAGGAGAAGGTGCAGAAGTTGAACTCACCAAAAGCCATGGCAAAAACAGTTTGTCGATGACCAAGAAACGACTCTACAGCATAAAGTCCTGCAGAAAAAGTTTCATACCTTGTGAAACATACTTAATGCCGAGGCTTTGACAATTTGAATTACAAGTTTCAAAGCATACGAGATGAAAACAACTGTAACATACTTCGGTATAACTTTCAATGAATTTGAGATAGAACTAGCTCACAAATTCCCCGCAAAGGAATTCATGTATCAATGACTCATCAAGAAGAGAGACTTAGTCAAGTAATTTGACCACTATATTGACAAATATATCGTCCTCTACAGCTGCAAGCCTTAATGCAAAACAGCGTATCCATGACCTCATCAAAGTTTTGTCCACTTGCAACAAGTACCTGTTGGTCCATCCACAAGGCCCTTCTTAGGTTCAACTGAAGACTGTAATGAAGAAACTCTGGTGGAATCTAGAGATACTGGTGGTTGCGGCCGACTCCAACCCATACTGTCCTCAATGTAATTTATATCATACCTGGCAGTGTGGGACAGTTAGTTGAAGCTTCAAATGAAAATTGGGCACTTGCCTGTCATAGGTCTTGAAAGCAGCTTTGCATAACCAAAAAAACACCACACCTGAAGCAGGAATACCGGTATTCACAAGAAGTGGAACACGAGAATAAATGCGAGAAGATGTTTCACAATGGGAAACAGGATTATCCAGAAAAAATTCCTTCATTCAAGATTAGGCAGATCAATTTCACAATAGTCAAAAACAGCAAATGATAACGGCAGCTTCGCAATCTTAGTTGGATATTTTCTTAACCTCCAGGCAGAAACGTATTGTAACTTACTTAAATGCATCTTCTGTCACATTTTGTAAGGCAGCGTTTAGTTCAGCAAGCGCATTTGGATCACATTTCTCCGTCAGCTGCAATAATAAATTGTAAAAGGTCAACTTTTTTCAAAACTGATACCTTCAGCAAAATCAAATAGCTAATGATCATAACAACCTTCAGTTGTGCCAATAACCTTCAAGAAATTCAACAAGGTAAGTATGAAACCTGTGGAAGACATAATTCCACTGTCTTCCCCAGCATAGTAACTGCAGCACACCGATTTTCTGGTTTGCGCAAAAGAGCAATGATAGTTGTGATAGCCCCTGCAATTTAGTCCAATGAAGATGACATTAAGTGCTAGCCTTGACTGCAACATAGACCATACCATGCAATTTAATGATGTAGTACTCACCACTAGTCGATACAAACTCTAAATTCACTAATGCCGCAAAAGCTTCCGCATGATTGAAGAAATCCATGCGACTAGCCTCTACAGGCCTCTTCACCGTTAGATGCTTCAACACCTGTACATCAGGCACCAATATATAAATGGTGACTTTAACAAAATATTACCATCTCATTCAAAATCACATTGCATGGCCTTAGTGGGTATAGTTAGCCACATAAGCCCAAAATCCTACACTATTATGTTCTCTTCTGGTCTAGTGACCGCTCTTTACGATTGCCTGCAGGATGTGGTTGTGGTTCTGGTGATTGACCCTTCTTAATACAGTATGATGGGGGATCTCCATCTCCCATCTGCAGCGGTGTTCTGTGGTTTATGACATAACGAAGATTATATATGAAGCGAAAGTTTGCCAAGCTCAATCAGGCATTTCCATGATTATTGTTATATAACTTAGAGGAATCTTGAATACCTTAGGTAGAAGTGCATCCCGTACTTTAGTCTGGGCAGGTTCTGGTAGCCTGCAATACAAAATACAAAATACACGACCCAGATGAGATTACAGTATAAACATAACTCAGGTGATAAATCCTTTCTCAGACAAATCGCAGCCTCCGCATTCATCTTTAACATCGACGAACGAAATAAAAGTTTTTTGAATACATTCACTTAACATTGTTTCCCAAAATTGAACCTTTTCTTTTATGCCGGATAGTAACTTTACTGCGTGGCGAATCTCTTTTCAAAACCTCACGTAATTCATGGGAATAATTCACGTAAATAGAAAGCTAAAATAAGTGATACTCAAGATTACTTCAACCGAACGAATGTCAAGCAAAGGAATAGAATAAAGAAACTGAATTCCTGAAAAAAAATTTGGTTCCCAAGAGCTCTGCCTACCGATGATGCACAAGTTGCACTGAATATGTATATAAACATCAAAGAGAAGACTTGCAACCCTGAAAATCTGACAAACAAGACATCCAGTCGTTGATACCCTTCCTCTTTAATTCTGAATAAACTGATACACGAAGGCCAATATTTATGAAGCAAACCAACTAGAGTACATGTGAATTGCACTGAGTATGTAGATGAACATCAAAGAGAATACTTGCAACCCTGAAAGTCTGACAAGACATCCAATCGTTGATACCGTTCCCCTTACATCTTTTATTCTGAATAAAAGATATACGCAGGCCGATAATCATGAAGCAAACCAACTAGAGTACATGTGTGTTACAAGCAACCTTAGAACAAACCTCTACACATGGACAAAACATATCCCACATGAGACAGTAAAACCTTGAACCATCAAGGTTCGAGGATAAAACAATAAAATTAACCGTCAAAGCTCTGTAGAATCCATGGTGACTTCAGCAGAAGTGAACAATCAGGACTTAGGGAGGCGAAGAAATATAAGTTGGAGAAACTGCGGGGAATACACACTCGTTCCCAAACAAAAAGAATACGGAAAATCAACCTAGAATTATGTGGTCGCTAGGTAGAACCCCTAGGCCCTTTTCCGCAAATACGTTGCAATATACGATAGATCTTCCTACACGTCCTTCGTAGACATTGTCGTTATGACTTCCTGTCTTTCATCCGACTTGATGATGTCTCCATTTACGGCGAACAACAAAGCAGAATCAATATGCTCCCTGCTCGAACTCGTCATACTTCATAAGGTAGAAGAAATAGATTGTTTTCTCGATGAGTCATTGTCGGTGAAGGAATCAGTTGTGCTAGATTAGCTAACAGCAATTTAGAGCACAAATGAGCTGTTGGGGTCAAAGACTTGGACACACCTTTTTCGAGACCCGATATTTACCTTGGTAGAAGAAGCATAAAGGGCACAACACTCTGTTGTCGCACAACAAGTTCCTGATTGAATACTACAGACGTGAAAGCTCCAAAGAGATCATCATAAATCTGTGCATGGTGAAGCACAAAATTTGGTTAGAAACTTACTCAAGGATCTTTTTTATTGCAGATATGTAAAAAAAAAGCACGACGTGAAACTTACAGTCTCAGACCAGCCGTTCTCCGATAATAGTGTGGTGATTTCAGCAGCGACTTGGTCCAAATGATTGCCATCTTCCAGCCGCGCTATTAGTATTCGGAAGAGCTTTGGTAAATCTCGCGTCCGGACATGTTCTGTCAGGGATCTGCTTGCAGAAACGACACACATTGCCTCAACCATAAGAAATCTATCCAAAAGAGAGAATTCTAAAAACCTAAAACTTCTGAATTTACGGAATAAAACAAAGAAACTCCACCGTAAATCAAAATCTGGAGATTTCCAAAATCAACGTAATCTAGGTGCAGAAGTTCTTGAAAATAGTAGAATTACAAAATACTTCCTATATGGAGGAAAAAAATTCACAAGCCTGTTCACGGGAGAGTCCTACAAATCCAAAGAACAAAACTATCGCTAACATCTAAATAACTGAAACATGCAATCCACGAGAAACTGGATTTGGAGTAAAAACTCAGTAATAGACGAAGTGGTAATCTTCGCCAGTTCTCGACAATGTTCGACAACATTATAAATTCTTCTAGGAGCAATAGAGGTTTTGGCTGACCTCTTAAAGACCTAGCGCTACGAGAGAGAAACAGAATTCATAAAATTATAATATCGTTCAAGAATAATAATAAAGCACGTTATCGTATCGTTATCGTGTCGTTATCGTTATCGTGTCGTAATAACGGAGTAAAAGAGATGATATTACAGCACAATTGCAAATTTCATCCAGTCGCACGAACTCAGAGCTACGAGCTGACCTCAAAGTCCGGAACAACTCATTCGCTAAGGGGATTTCGTCGGGGCTGATTTCGATTTCGATGAATAGCTTCATCGCAAATCGAGCTCAAAGAAAGATATCGAGGCGACAACGTGACGTTCAGAAGCAGCGGAGCAATTCCACTCCGCGCTGGAACTGAGAGTTCGTGGGGCAGTGTGTCCAACGAAGCAGAGTTCGGAGTAACAGAGCTCTCAAGCAGAGGCCGGGTTTTCGACACTGCGACAAAAGGGCCGCATTAGCGTCTCGGGCCATAACATGCCGTACATCCATCCATAACCCATCGTCACTTATTGTCGGATGGCATCGGACCGAAGGAAGCTCGGCTCGCGCTCTGGCAGCTCCAACCAACAGTCAAGCTCTACACTTCACGTACCTTGTCCTTAACCGCAATGAATCCCGGTGACGCATTCCGGGATTTCGGCAGGAGTCAGACGAACCGGATTCGTCTGTACACCTGACGGACGAGGTCGGCGACTGCGCGGAACCGACCGGACGGATCTCGTGCCACTGCTCGTCGCGAGACGAGTCGAGGGGACTCGGTCTGGCAGAGCCCTCGATTTGGCATATCCTTCGAAGAGCTCTTCGATTACCGAGTGGGATGCCTGCGTCGTCGCGGGACTCGTGCATACGAAGCTATCCGGGAAAATGCCGGATAATAGTCAAGAACCGAAACTCAGCCGGTTTAGATGTTGTACGAGCCGCCGTGGAGCTGTCAGTCTACCTTGTCATGCGCCGTCGCTGTGTAGCTGACAGATGGCGCGGATTCTTCGATGGTGTACATTAGTCATTGCATATTCTTCTCCTCTAGAGCCGGAGACTTCGAGCAATGACTGAGCAGCCCCGTTTCCTTTCGCCGGAGTCCAAGGTCCGGACCCACCATTCAGATGCTCCCGAAGGGAGTACGAACCTATGCGTCAAACTCACGGTTGTTCAGTAAACCATGATATTCTAATCATTTGGGGAAGTGATGGCGATTAAGGTTTTCTCCGGATGGAGAAAACGATTACTGAAAAGAGAAAGATGATTCTAAATTTGTTGTGAGAATGGAAAACTCTTCTATTTTAGATTCCAACAGTTTTAGAGCTGTGCATTTACCACAGTCTTTAAAATACTTTATCTTTTTTCAAAATTATGTGCTAAAAAATAAAAGATAGGGTTGTCAAAATATCGAAAGAAAATTACAAAATTGGAAAACTCAATAGATTATTTGTCTTTAATTTTTACGCTTAAATAACCTGATGTGAAATTGAAACTAGATAATAAAAAAAAAATTGTACATTTGAAAATGCTTCGTTGCGAACAAGACTTGCTACATTAACTTCAATATTTCATGAAAATTAGACATTTAAAACTTAATGTATTGATTAAGAGAAAACTAGGTAACCAAATTTTCCAAAAGCTGGGATCCATGCTAGGAGTGCAACAGGAATGCTTTCGTGCAACTAAATAATTTCAGTAGTAAAAATTATTTCAAGGAAGTACAAGTCTCTAAGAGTAGGAGACCTCATCTCTCTAGGGACCGTAGTGGTCCTACTAATATTGGGAGCAGATCTTGTAATTGTGCCACCGTATAGCAAATTAAATCCTTTCTACAGACTAGAAGTACATATATTGCTAAATGGTAATAGATCAAGCCCGGGAGACCCAGAGGGTCAAAAGGCAAGTAACGAGAACATAATGAGTGCATAGATGAAAATTTAAAGTTTGTGTAGATTAGAGCATATTCTGCTAGCATTGATTTCATTATCATGAACAGCGACTATTAGAATATCAAAGATAAAAGCCTTTTCTTGAATCGAGATGATCATCTCAAAGGTTGAATGGATTTTCTTGTATGCAGGATTTAGTTGAAGCTTTCAAGAACATTTTATTGTCCAAATGATTGGATGTCATTCGATTACAATAAGTGATATTGTCAAAGTCTTTCACTCCAAAACTTCCAATACTTGAATGACTTATCAATCTCTCCTTTACTTCAAGGTATTTACTCCCACTCTAGATGATATCTTCATATCTGTTTTCACTCCTTGTACCTTTTTGCTGCTTTGTAACTTGAAGATTTTTTTTACAATAAAGACTAAAATCTACTCCATATGATAAAACTAAGATAGTGTTATGTTTCAGCGAGTAATTTATGAAGTGTATCAACTCACAACGTAGAATCAACTTCTAAGTTGAAAAATTCTCTCTAATCTTCCTTGTTTCTTTTTTACCTTCCCTCAATACTTTGTAATGAGTTATATCAATGCATTCATGAAAATGATATCTAATTAACTTGACATTCAATAAAAATCATATCAGATGTACTTTTTTTATACAAGTATCAGCCTGACGATCTTCCTTGTTATTTGTGTCTTCTCCACTATATTATTATTTGCATTTTCAAAATCAAAACATGAGCTCAACAAGGCCATAATCTTCACCTTATCACATTAACCCTCGGTCTTCCATTATGATTGTCAAAGTTAATGTTCGTTCTTGTGCGAATGACACTCATCGCAGAATGAACTCTAATTGTTCCATATGCTCTGAATATAAGCATCTAGTTAACCGGATGTTATGAGAAACATCATGATCGAACGATAAAACACTGCACGAAGTTAATTTATGAAAGTTTCTTTCATACAATATCTTTGTATGAAATGTAATAATTTTGTAGTATTTTCGTACAACGATTTTTTTAACAATGACCAATCATAATTAGCTTAGGGTTCAAGTGTAGAGCAGACATAACAGTTACATATAGTTAGCTCCAATACAACCAATATGAGATGTAGGGGCTAGATGGGGTATGTGGATGTAATTTTGAAAAATAAAAAAACTAGACTATATTAATAATTATTGGAAGTTCAAAGTGGATTTGGTTTGATCTGAAATATATATATACATAATGAGAACACAACATAGTTGATAAATGACATTAGAGCTGTGTATGTTGTTATCTTTATGTGCAAGAAAAAAGCTTCAAAAAGATAAAGAGGTTGAAGAATGCATATTTGATTTGAGATCATTCTAAAGATTTTAGAATCAAATTTTATGTTGAAACATTGTAGTGAAAAAATAATTAAATTAAAAAAGTTAAGTTCATAATGAGTTAGTCGGAAGCATACAAAACATCTACTTTAGATGTCACAAACTGCGTAAATAAATTATATCTTAGACTTCTTCAGTCATATCATCGACTGTATAAGATTACTCTTCCAACTGTGTGTCAAAAAATCATTAAAAAAAGTTAGACTATTCTTACCTCAAATCGACTGGTTTCTGACATATATCTAGAGATATACAGATGATTTGCATAGATTCGAAAGCTTTGTAAAACATTTTGTTCTTCACTCAATTCAATTAACAATAAATAACATCTTGTACTCCAACAAAATATTTCTTGTATCCATCTTGTATCACACGTAATGGTATATATCCATCGATAAAACCTGCCACCTGAAACTCCGGCTGAATGTAATAACAGACTCAACAATTAGATACAAAGCTAATCTTATTCCGTGAAAAAGGTTGTATGGTGAAACTACTAAACCTTCTGAACAGCTATAGTAATGATTAGAGTAGGCGGGATATGTTTACCATTTGCTATATTAATATAAAGAAATGTATGTATACATATATCAGGGTATGACAATATAAGCACGAATAGTGACTGCAATCTGCGATAGTCAGAGTAGTAGATTTATTAGAAAACACATGTCTAGCTACTTCATGATCGTAATGTGCATTATTACAATTGAAATCCTTTGCATGTCTTTTAGTGCGATACTAACTCACTTGGCGCATTGTGACATAATAATCGTAGACTGCAAGCTGAGACCGTTCGCACAGGTAAAATCATAGGGGCCGAATATGAAAAACAGTTGAGCCAATAAACGACATTTTTGGTTGTGAACAGAATGCTCCCTTCAAAAGAGTGACAACCATAAAAGATGTACCCAGAGTTCACATATAGCCAATCTAGTCTTACATTTAAGTTTTTATAGGTCTCAGCCACAGGAGAGCCTTACAAGTTTCGTTCAGTAAACATGAAATTAACGGAAAAGATTTGAGATTCTCTACTCCATTTTCAGTTGGATGTCAGCTGTAACACCGGATTCCAAGACCTATACAAGTTTTACTAATCGTCCTGGATAAAATTTCACGCCAACGTCTGTCGATCATAGATACGAATCTCGTCCATGACAAAATAGAAATCTGTTCCCTGTGAATGCACAACTTTGGCAGTCCATGAACAGTACTTTGATAGTTCTGTTTTAGACAGAGCGGCAACTTACTTGAGTGCAGAAGGTAATCTTCTCATGCGTCTACTGTATCAACGTAAGGTTCAACACTCTGCTAATGCATCAATGAATGCTGCACCTTTCTGCCACATTCCATGTTCATTCGTTGAAGGACATTTCATTCTCCCTTGGTATTTCTTCCCAAGAGGTCATCGACACATCACACAGTCAACACAAGTCCTTCACAGGTCGGGTGCTGGCAGCCTTGATAAGACCACACTGTTCCGTTTTAACCGGCCGGCATCAAACACCGCGATACTTTCTTTCGTGAGAGAGGAAACTCCAACAGCTTTTCAAAAGAAACCCTACCCGACAAAACCTGTATCAGTACACCAGCTGTAATAACAAGACCTATATTTACACTTACTTTGCCATTATTTTCGGATCATTAATATTCACTTGTAACAGTAAAAGCGATCAGTTAATATTCACGATGCTTGGTGTGACGTCGCTTACGACAAAAACCTCCACATTCCACAAACTTTCACGACAAGACTAATAGTGACTTAACGCAAATGAAAGTAATTTTGAAACCATTCAGTACATTCACCTTAATAAAAATGAACTCCAGAAATGTAAGGACAACTGTCTTATATTATGGGAAGTTGGGGCTGCTGTACAAACACAGCGCATTTGATTCAGGTATTCTTGTCTGGGTTGGATTGGTGATAACCATCATCCGCCGTAATCACATAGGGGCACCAATTTCTTTGAATCAGTCATGGGAGGATCAAGGCCATAATACAACATCATCTCACTATACTTGCTGCTTCCTCCATTCTCACTGTTCATGGTAGGCTTCTAGCGGCAGTGTAAAAGATGATAATTTTGTTACACACCAAAAGTGTGGATGTTTTCCTGACTTTTCTGGCCACACGTTGGTGGCAATTATAACTCACAAGGCCAAAAACTGACCACATATTAATTCTATCTAAGAAATGCCAGCGGGTGTGGTCTCAATGGCTGAACTAGAAGCTGTACCAGTGGTTCCGTTCAATACAGTAATTCCACCCTCTGAGTCGACGTCAATAATAGCAGAGTCTCCCTCCTTGATCTCTCCCGCAAGCATTCGTTCGGCCATACTGTCTTCCAACAACCGCATGATAGCTCTCCTTAAGGGCCTGGCACCATAGCTGGGACTGTAACCCTCGTCGACAACTCGGTCCCTAAACCTTTCCGTTACCTGGAGATCAATCTCCTTCTTCTTTAACCGCTCAAACACCTCCCTCAACATAATGTCCGCAATTTCTTTCACTTCAGACTTGGTGAGTTGCCTGAAGACGATAATTTCATCCAGCCTGTTCAAAAACTCGGGTCGGAAGTACTGCTTCAACTCTTCGTTGACCAGACTCTTGATTCTGTTGTAACTGCTATCCTTCTCGCCGTAGTCAAGCTGGAAACCAATGCCACCACCTCCCTTCTCGATCACGCTACTTCCAACGTTAGAGGTCATAATCAAAAGAGTATTCTTGAAGTCAACAGTGCGACCCTTACTATCTGTCAGTCTACCATCCTCCAAAATCTGAAGCATCATATTGAAAACATCTGGGTGAGCTTTCTCAATCTCATCGAAGAGAACAACAGTGTATGGCCTCCTGCGCACAGCTTCAGTGAGTTGACCACCCTCGCTGTACCCGACGTAACCTGGGGGTGATCCGATGAGCTTAGAAACAGTGTGTCGCTCCATGAACTCAGACATATCCAACCTAACCATAGCCTCTTCTGAACCGAAGTAGTACGAGGCCAAAGCCTTAGCTAGCTCTGATTTACCGACACCAGTAGGTCCGGAAAAGATGAAGCTGGCTATTGGCCTGTTCGGGTTCTTCAGACCAACTCTGGCTCGACGAATAGCGCGACTGATGGCCTTCACTGCTTCGTCCTGTCCAATGACACGCTGGTGGAGAGTTTCTTCCATCTTCAGCAACCGGTCAGATTCGTCAGTTGATACCTTCTCAACAGGAATACCAGTCCATGCTGAGACAATCTGTTGAATATCTGCTTCAGTAACCATGGGGCCTTGCTCGTTGGCCTCGCTTTCGGCTTTCGACTTCTCCTTGCCCTTCTCCGTGATAGCGGCAATCTGCGCTTTGAGTTCCATTTCTCTGTCACGAAGTTCTCCAGCCTGTGACGGGAGCGATGCCACAATTCAGAAACGAAAGAAAATGCTTTCCGTGCACGTGTTCAAAGAATCACTAGCGGCTTCACGTCGCACGATTTCCGCAGCAACAAAGTAAAAACTAAATGAAGGGTTACCTTCTCAAAGTCCTGGCCACGAACAGCTTCGTTCTTCTCCTTGGTGATTGTTCTAAGCTCCTTATCCAACTCCCTAGCCTCCTCAGGCAGCTGCAGAAGAAACGATTGATAACAAATGAGAGACGCACAAACTTAAATGAATATAATTATCCCTCCTTAACTATGCGGCGGGTAACCATGGCGGAAGGACCAGAATTACAGCCACCAAGGACAGTTATTGCAAAAGGTTCAAAGCAAACGACGAAATTTCAAAAGACAGATAAGTCGCAAAGCCATGAATTGCAATGTACCTGGGCGTGTCTCAGACGAACTCTCGACCCTGCCTCGTCGATCAAGTCGATGGCCTTGTCAGGCAAGAATCGGTCACTGATATTACCAAAACAATTTGAAAACGTGAGAAGCTCATCTCCAAAAGATCAAGAGAGCAAACGTCTCCGTCAGTACAAATAAAGATAACAGTATAATAGTTCGCCAACAGAACTCAGAAATACCTGATGTACTGGTAGGACAGCTGGGCAGCTGCAACCAAAGACTCGTCGGTGTATCTGAGCTTGTGATGGATTTCGTATCGTTCGCGTAGACCTTTCAGGATAAGGATGGTCTCGTCCACGGTGGGTTCTGGTACCTGGACGGGCTGGAAACGACGCTCAAGCGCCGGGTCCTTCTCGATGTGCTTGCGGTACTCGTCAAGTGTGGTAGCACCGATACACTGAAAGATTCCAACAATGATACGGGGATGAGAAGAGGAACAAACTATGAGAATAATTAATTAATGGAAACTCAGACTCGGGTTCCAGACAATTCCCGAGGATGAGAAGAGGAACAAACTATGAGAATAATTAATTAATGGAAACTCAGACTCGGGTCCAGACAATTCCCGAACTGCCGCTAATGTGATGCGTTGATTGTAAGATGTCTAACACATACGCAGCGCAACTACCAGATAAGCTCAAAATTTACCTGAAGTTCACCCCTAGCAAGAGCTGGTTTCAATATATTCGCTGCATCAATAGCACCCTCCGCGGCTCCCGCTCCAATAAGGGTGTGGACTTCGTCAATGACGAGAATGATGTCATCGGCTTGCTTGATTTCTTCCATCAACTTTTTCAACCTCTCCTCGAACTCACCTCTGTACTTCGTCCCAGCGACAAGTAGACCCATGTCGAGAGTGATGACCTGAAAACCAGCGAGGAGGCAAGCATGAAATAAAGTTCAATGATAAATTCGATCCAGAACTTACAGGAAAACGGGTGAGCGACCGGCAGGATTCAAAAAATAGCAATCAGTACCTTCTTTCCTTCAATGGTTTCGGGGACATCACCCGCGGCGATACGCTGGGCAAGACCCTCAGCAATGGCAGTTTTTCCAACACCGGGCTCCCCAATAAGACATGGGTTGTTCTTCGTCCTTCGTCCTAAAATCTGAGTGACACGTTCAATTTGTGCTTGTCTACCCACGACAGGGTCGAGTTTGCCCTGTCCACATCCAAAAGTGTCAGAATGACTAATGCAACACAAAAAATTCATAAGGAGCATGTCATGTACAATGTGAAATATACTTCGCAAACCGCCGAGTGTACACTTACATCCTCAGCAAGCTTGGTCAGGTTTGTTCCATACTCCTCCAAGGTAGGCATTTTGTTACTGCTGCTGCCACCTCCGACTCCAGCACCAACTGATTCCGTACTTTCACCGACCATACGGATTACCTGCAGAAAGAGGCAGGGACATTCAGCTTACTCAAATCGAAACATGGGCGTGCGCTTCACCTTTAGTAAAAAACTCTCGACTGTCTTACGTTCGACAGATTCGGGTTATACAGTACCTGAGTGCGGATGTTGCTGGGGTCAGCGCCTAAATTCTCAAGTACGCGGGCGGCAACACCCTCTCCTTCCCGAAGAAGACCAAGTAGCAAGTGCTCGGTTCCGATATAGTTGTGGCCTGAAGAAACACAGAACGTAAAGCTACATGTTATTTCAAATGAAAAAATGACAACTCGACAAAACAACTCAGTGCACAATTTTGTGTAGATCTACTGAGTCGGAAAAAGGAGCAAGCAACTACACTGTAGCACCAGACTTGACAAAGATACAACGATACTACCGACGAAGATGTGGGCAAACTGTGTAAAGAGGTCTACATTAGGTATCAAACTAAGGATCAGCGTGTACAACTTACTTGTAAAAGTATTTCCATATCATTGGTAGATAAAGCTGTCTCGGAATTCAAAGCCACATGCTCTTCATAAACCCCATCATACAAACGACAAGGATATACAAGGTAGCACTCACCGAGTTGTCTGGCCTCTTCGAGAGATAGTTCGAGAACCCGCTTGGCACGGGGTGTGAAAGGAATTTCCACGGCTACAAACCCACTACCACGACCAATAATCTTCTCAACTTCAACACGAGCTTCCTTCAGGTTGACGCCCATAGACTTCAAAACCTTTGCAGCTATGCCGGTACCCTCACCGATAAGTCCCAACAATATTTGTTCAGTTCCGACAAAGTTGTGACCAAGTCGCCGGGCCTCTTCCTGTGCAAGCATGATAACCTTAATAGCTTTCTCAGTAAACCGCTCGAACATGGCGACTACAACTCCGCGCGAAGCTACTCCTCCGGGGACCGATAATGCTGCGTCTAGAACAGAGTGGAAGTCTCGTCCGGACTTGACGGCCAGAGAATCCACAGCAGTGGCACGCCTCATTCCTGTGAAGGATTGCAACCTCCTGCCGGATGCAGAGCATGATGTACCAGAAGTTGACCTAAGGTTCAACCCAACCATTCCTGCGGATGTCACCCTAGCTCTTCTTGCCTTGCGGCAGCCCCGTAGTTGTCCATTATCCAGCCCTACTACCTTCAAGGGCAGTATAGAGGACTGCGCAAGTGTCCCCGCCATTTTTAACAAGCTACACCAATCCCGTAATCAAACTTCAGATCTACAAAACCCAAGCCGAAACACGGTGCAAAACACTTACGCATGTCAGGACACGAGACCGCTCACTCAAACGAGAGCGCACTTGCACAGAACACTTCTCACGACCAAATCCAAATACTAGGGCAAACGAAATCGACAGCCTTACGAATTCACCATCAACAATCACTGCGACACAGCTTCGCCATACAACAAAAACTCAGCTACCCCAGCACACACAAGTCGTTTCAACTCACCCCACCCTACTTCTCTTACGTCAGACAAGCAAGAACCATGTGCAGAAATCTTCCTAGAACCCTTAAGACTCCGCAAGCTTACAAACAGTGCTGGAGAAACGAAGTGACCTATCAACGAAGTATCGGTCGGCCCGACTCGAGCAGGAGCAAGCTGTACCTTCCCACTGCCTGACGCTTCCTTGCACACAATATCACACTCTGGGCCTCCTGGTGCTCCTTCTGGTCCTCCTTCCTCCTCCTCCTCCTACAGACGCTGTGGAGAAGTCCGTGGAAAATCGAAATCCCCACCACGCTGAATTCTGCCTTTCTCAAGGGGAGGTGGGAGGGCAGGACATGGATGGATGAGCAAGCAAGCCCAGCCCAGCCCAGCCACAGAGCCACAGCCAGCGGCGATCTTTCCCCTTGCTTCCAGACGTCACAACGGAGCGCCGAACCTCCGTATGCCAACCGTCGATCACCGAATCCTCGCAGCAACGAGCAGAGAGAGAGCCGTCGGATGAACCCGTAGCTCCCGTGCAGCTCCGGCAGGCTTTCCACCTTCTGCAGGCGGTCGCCGCCTCGGCCAGTCCGAGGCTCCACGCTACCGAGTTCACCGACACGTATGAGGTCCGCCAACGTGTTCCCTTCGGAGCCTTCTCTTGGACCCTTATCTTTTCTGCCCCAAGGGACACAAATTGTGCACGACCTCCGCCCGCCGGAAAGCGCCCAAAAGGCTTGCTTATGCGACCGCATCTCGGCCGATATTTTCCGCCCTCTCGTTCCCTCGAAGACAAATGGGCACTTCTTCCTTGCTTCTCAATTGTTCCGCGATATTCCCGTGGTGGGCCCCGGCGCACCTGATTCCAAAGTTCTTTTGTAGCCGTGGGGACTTTCCACCATCCCGTAGGCCGCCCGGACCTCGCAGCAAATCAGCAGTGTGATACACCACCACTTATCCTTCAAGGCCTCTCCCTTATCCCCTGTTGTCTTATTCCAGCTAGCCCCGGAGAGCGCCACGGCTTGGGCTCGAACCTCAGCTTCGGCGGTTCCAGACGGTGAAGGAGTTCGCACACGCTGTCGATGGCGGTGCTAACGTCACCCTCTCCCGACCTCCTCATTGGTTGGTGTCCTCCCGTCAACATGTAGATAAAGTGCACTGGCACGACACGTGGCGAGCACCAACGAGTTAGCATGGTTGGCTGGGCAGTGCTGCATCGTCCTTTTGTTAAAAGTCCGTTGCAGTAGCTTTTCCTCGATGCCAAGCAGGTGGAGTAGGGCTGAAGTGGAAAGCTTTGAAGTCAATTGTAGAAACGTATGGCCCCAGTGAAATTGACTTCCGTCAAGTGGCATATTTCAACTTGGCTCCATATGACCTTAAAATGTACACGCTCTTTCTAAATTTTACACTCAATATGTGCTTGCAAGCATACTTATCTTCCGTCTTGGATATACATCTAGTGCGACTATATCGGAAATTTCCATGTGTAGGACATGCATCGAATTCACCTATATTGTTACATACTCGGACCTAACTGGCCTCAGGAGTCCGACTTCTAAACCAAATGCTTCAATGGTATGAAGTTCACATGAAATACAAACTCTTATTGAGATAAGAGTTTGAATTCCGCCTTTACTTATTGAGATAAGTAAAGGCGGATATTCTCAACAACATAGAAATTTCATAGTACCTCAAATGCTATTTGAAAATTTCATTTAACGGCGATGCAGATTCTACATGAGATATAGAAAGTATGAGATTTGCTCCAAACATATCATGTACCCATTACTACCCAATTGCCATTAAGCATATGCTTTTATCCACATTTGACTTGAGGTCTTTTCAAAATTCGGGGTAAAGAGTGTGCAAGCACATACAATACATCTTTCAAGAAATAGATTTTTGTCACTTGCTACCCCGTCAAAGCACTCCACGCCCTACTTCTTACAAAGCATGATCAATAAGACAACATATTCAACCTCGCAAATTTGGATACTAAATTTACTTTTCGACGTGTACAACAAAAGCATGGGTATTCATGACTTGTTGGAGGTTCTGAGTATTTAATCACCTATTTTATGAAACATATTTCATACATGAAAACTTGTAATACCATTAAATTCCTTACAACATCATGCAGTACCATCTTTATGAAAGCAAAGCTAGCTAACAATATCTAAACTTGGTGAGAGTTTGGTAACAATGACAAGTATGTTCCGCATGCCAATAAATCTATCTAAAAGTATGTTCACAAAAGTTGCAAATAGTACAACAGTTATGCTATTCCATTGCATAATTACATGTAACACAATCACTACCAAAAGTAATTATAATGATCCGTTATTCTTGGGGCTTTTATAAGGGCTTATTGTAACATATGTAACTATCTTTGTGATCCATAATGCCTATTGAAACTTTGCTGTATGATGATACTCGATGGTTAGAATTCACATACTATAAAGGTACAACAAAATTTGTTTATATTATGAATACACCACATACATTAATGAGCCAAAAGAACATCACAAGATAATCAAAATGAACATATCTAGAAAAATAAAATCTTGTAAATATCTTCATTTGCAATTGCAATTCTGAATATGATTTTAATTATTTTTTAGATTCAATTTTGTGAAAAAATATTATTTCTTAAAGTTGATCAAACAAATCATCAATACAAGACAATAGAATTTTTTTTCATTGTTTGCTAATTCAATCTACTATAATCAATGCTTTCATCTTTCTATTTCAAAAATAACAATATAGTTTCATGTTATACAATATTTTGTTGAATAAATTATTTGCTCAACATCTAACCCGTTTGAGCTTTGATAATATCATTTCATTTGGAGCTAAATGATTTGAAACTTATTCAATTTACATGCTTCAATATATTACTTTCATCTTTTTATTTTTTATGATAATTTCCAAGTATATCATCCAAAAAGACATCTTTATATTTTGTAATTTTTTTTTTTCAAAGAAATTAGAATATGAATGTTGTTTCATGATCCAACAATATTTCTTCTACATTTTATGAAACATACATCATCTCTATAAAGATATGTATTATGACTTGTTTAGAATGTTCTAACCATCACACATGGATTAATTCATATTTTGATATCTAATCATATTTTCTTGTATACTCTAATCTAACTTCATATTATTTTATTCCATCCATAACATTTTTAGTATGACATAATATTTAGCTAAACAAATCACTCATTATTCTCCTTGTATCTATGTGTTTATAATTCTACACTTTGTGGTAATGTTTTTATTGCTTCACTTTGTCTATTTGACACTTCAAATTGTTCATCATATGAATGTCATCATCACGATAACTCTTTCTAACAATGTTAAATCATGGCAACATTTTGAGACATATAGTTTTATGTTGCTACAAATTAATCAAAAAGCTCATTTTGTGTTTTTTCACAATGTAAACACTACAAATCAATTATGTTTTTTTTTTATACGTTCATGAAACTTCAACCATTGTATCAATCTATCTAAACTTTTTTTAAATTTGTGAAACATGTAGACCTCAAGACAAGCTTATCAATTATCATAAGTGCATAAAACTACTTCATTGGCTTCTTTTTAGTCTACATGCTTCAAAGTGTTGACAAACTATTGTTGCATTTGATGTTTTACTTATTATCTTTGTAGGGCTAAGTAGTTTTTGGCAATGTAAATTGTACTCAGCATGTATAATATTGAAAGTTATCATAAATGATTGTTTTACATCAGAAGGTTCATTATTTGCATACTTTTTTTACTAATTTGAGAACATTAATTGTCAAATATTTCCTCCAAATATTCCCTGGTGTTGATTTTTGTGATTGCACATAACATTGAGTATTAAAAGAATTTACCGACTATATTGATGTAAGATAGATTTAATATTCTAATGTTGCTTGATAATTCAATGTTTTTAATTTTATAAGCACTTGAAATTTATGCAGCTATTAATATTGCTTCATATAATGTGGCTATATTGTTTTTTATTACTTTATTACTTTAATCTTTAAAATATTGTATTAACACATAGAATGCTTCTGTTTCATATTTAAATATAACAAAATTATTCAATGTAATTTTTGATAAAATTTCTTTTTTTCAAGTCTCACAACTTCATTCTAAATGTTTGAAGAAAATAAATAGCAAAAGTAACTCTTTTATTTTATTCTAGAAAATTAAAACATCTTGATATGAATCATTCATTTTCATGTAGTGTATAATGTAAATGATTTATCAAGAAAATAAGATCTTGTGGAAAATAAGCTATAAAATAAAAAACATGGAAATAAAACAAATTTTTATCATTCTTATGATACAACTCTCTTAGATCTTCATTGCTAATTTGCATATTTTTGTTCACCTTACATGATTTTTTCAATAGAAGAAAAAAAACTTTCTTGATCTTCGATCTCTTAAATTTATCATTTATATGTTTATACGATGTCAATATGATTTGAGTCTTTTCCAACTTTGGTATTAAGGTTGAACCAAGGCATGAAAATATCCAAGTATGCCACAATGTATTGGCAAAAATAATGATGAATCATAAAACAATGTTGAATATCAAACATGGTGAAAATTAACATTGTGATATTGGATTTTCTTCAATTGACTTCATATCTACAAAACTTCAAGTTCATTTTTCTATCGTCTCTACATGTACATCAAAGTACTTTGTTTAACAATAGAATCTTAAGAAATGAAATGATGTCATCACATTCTTGCTATTACATGATGTTAATGTAATCTTCAAAAAAAGTAAGTTAGCTTGAATAACATTGTATAAATAGAATTTCATAAAATAATCTGTGTCAAATATGAAACATAATTTCAAAGACAAAATATATTTGAATTAGTTTTTATCATTCATATAGAGATCTTTAATACATACAAGAGATATAATCTAACATTTAGCCTCTATTCCACTCTTGTGATTTGATGATATGGCACATAATACTAAAAAACACATAATTTATTTTTTCGTTGATATCAATTAACACATTCTATACTCATCTTACAAACACACAATTTTTTTGTAGCTCTCACTGTTGTCAAACACATCTATGATTTATCTATCAAGCACACACCTCTCATAAAGTAACTATGCATAATTAATTATAATATAATTAATTATGTTGAAAATTCATCATGATGAAAATTTAATTATAAACAATCAAAAAATGATTCAAATTATGGTCTCAAATTATTCAATATAGAAAAATAGCATAGCTTAAAATTGATCTTTGATTCGACATTGGAATATTAATATCTTCATGATATGTTGACGTGAATGATCAAAAATCACAAATTTATTCATCCAAAATATTATCTACTTTAATTAATTGAAGATGGTTATACAGATCTCATAAACACGTTTGAATAATTTGTTGTGTGAAAATTTGTGTCTTCAATAGAAGCTAAATTTACAATATCACTTTTGATTATAAATGAGTGATTGAATCTGAGTCATGACTTGATAGATTGAATAATAATGTGTTTAAAACACAAACATATATATGAAATATTGTCTTGTAAAAACACTATGAGCTATGAAGAAATCACTTGAGGTAAAGATGACTGAAATTCATTAAGTAGGGTACAAAACAAAACAATATATCAACAATTTCAAAAAAATATGCCAACAATTGAATTGAACTTTAAAATTAGATTTTATACAAGGAAGTTGATTAGAGTATATAATAAAATAAAAAATCTTTAAAAAATCAAACTTTTTTTCATTTCATAATTATAAAATAATGAATAAAATTTCTTCATAACATAAAAAATTGTATGTTGTACATTTTGATCAAGTAAATCAAAAAAAGTTGAAAATACTTCATCACATATTAAATTTTGTCACTTAATAAATGTAACAAAAGCTTGATGTGGTTGATTTTATATTAATAAATTTTTAAATGTTATTATAATAAGATAACCAGTCAATTATAAAAAAATAAAATAAATTTATCTTTAAACTAAATCATAAATTAATTAAATTAATTATAATTACATTTAGATTTCAAAACTTTATATTTTGAAAATATTCGAATTATTTTTATAAGTTATACTTTATCACCTTTATTTTATATTTCATCAAAATTGAAATTTCAATAAGTAATGGCTTAAATTACATGTTTTCATAAGAATGATTAATTGCCAAAACTTAATAAAAAAAATAAATTTTGATTTTATGCGACTAAGATGTTTCAAGTTTTAAGATTTTTGGTGGCATGTTGTTGTTTCAATTTAGTACAAAAAAGTTTTGAAAATATTGCATGGACCAATGACATAATGCCATGTTATACTTTTCATAATATTTAGTTATAAAAATAATTTAAATATTAGTAAATATATGTTATATCTTAATCATTTTAAGTTGTCATGATATTTTTCAATAAATATGAATGAAAAGAAAAGTAAAAAGACTTTCAAGCAAATTTAAATAGTTTTTTCTGTAAAATAAATGTTTCATCAATAAAAAGTTTGGATTCGGAACTCATTTTGTACTTTTCATATTAATTGAAATTGAGTGAAGAAAGTGTTCATATATTGACAGTTCCAACCTTTTATGATCATGATAAGCTATCAAAAAGTAATCCAAATAAATTCAGTTGAAAATCATATAACAGCTTAGAAAAATACAAATCACCCAATGAAATATTTTCAATTTGTTATAATTGGTCATTTTTTGTATCTTAATTCAAACAATGTCAACAATTTGATAACAATATAAAAATTAGTATATTTTTTTTATTGCTTTATTTCAAAATATATATGTTATTTTGGATTTATTCAAAACATTACATTTGTTTTACAATAGTGCAGGGTTTATCTTATTCAAAATAATAGTAAGTTGCAAATTCTAAATTATTATAAAATGACAAATACTACTTTCTAATTTGCAATAATTATTAATTTATACAATAACATACTACTTGTTATTATATATACATTTATTTTTCACATTTCAATATTTTCAATTCAACTTCTAATACATAAAAAAATATAAAATTTTGTGTGAACAAATAAAATGTATGATGTTTTGAAGTAAATGATACACAATACAACTTCTTAAACAAATTTATTTTTTTACTTATCTTTAAATAAAACTATGTATAGGAGTCTTTGAATATCAAATATCAACATGAAAGGTTTTATTTATAATGCTTGTTCATAATAAAAATATAATTAAATTGTCATTTGAATTTATTAATGTTATATAATAATATTTTTTTGTTAATTGATGTAAACTACATAGTATCTGTGTAACCTATACAAAAATATTATACATGAACACTTTCAACTTTGGATTTAATAAAATTCAGTTCATCACATATGATAAGGTATTTTTGCATATATAAATTGTTACGTTTGTGTATTTGTGATATGATTTCATCATTTTATTTCAACCTAACGTTTTTTATTACCAAAAAGATTACTCGACAAATATTTATATTTACAATTGCAAAAGTGAAAAATTTATGTTTTACTTCACATATAATTCTTTTTTGAGTCAATTTGTATTGGATCTCATGAAACATTTGGATATGAATAAATCTAATCATTTACAATTCAACAAGATTAATAAATCATTTCTCATAAACTTATAAAAAAATTATATTAAAAAATCACAAAAACTTAATGATGTACAAAATAAAAAATAAAAATTTTTTGTTTGATTCATACAGTATTTATATTTTCTTTTGAATTGCAAAATAGATATCCTTTATATCATTCTACATCAACAAGAAAATTATTTATTTTGAGATCATACATTTAACGTATTAACTAAAAACGTATCATCAACTTTGATTGTCACATTATATTTTTCTGAATGTAATCATTTTTTCATAGTTTTAAAACACAACCTTTCTTGTTGAAGCATTGATCTATAGTTTTGGATATATTTCTAGGTCGGATTGTTTATTATACTATTGGATTATGTCAAATGTTGAATATGTCAACTATTTATTTTGATTTGAAGCATATATTAAATAAAATTGTTCACAAACACTATAATAATGTTATATACTGCTAACTTTGTTGTCATAGCTTTCAATTCTTACATAGCTATTGATTTGCAATCCCATCAAACTACAATCAATTCATTGATAACAATGCTCAAAATCATTACAAAAACACAAATAAATTACTCACAAATATTTTATTATAAATAATTTTGAGATAAATTTTGATGATGCTAAAAATCATATGTCCATCGCTTTATTTGTCTAAACTCGTTTATTGTAAACTATGCAATTTTATCAAGATGTATAACGATCTTAACGTTGATTAATCTACAATGAACACTTTTTGAAAAAATCAAATTGCCTTCATCTATGTAAGCGATATTTTAGTTAACCTTAAATGTGTTTTGTTAAACTACAATGTATTTGCCCTAATCATTTGTTCGTAAAATTAGATGTACAACTTCTTGTCAATTTTAATCATTGCAAAATGCATGTATTTTTAGTAAAAAATTTATGATTTGCGAAATCAAAGATGAAATATTAAAAAATCACATCTGTATTTAAATTGTTCTTTAGATTGACATTTTGAACATCTATTATAGATGGCGAGTATGATGAAGTATCAAATTTCAACTAGGTTGTTGCAATTTGCAATTCTCTATTATTAGAGAAAAAAAACTCGTCACCAAAAAAACCACTGTAGATTTCACAATACACAAAATTCAAGTTTATTAAAAAAAATATTTTTTGAGAGTAAGTACAAAAAATTCAACTATTTTCTTCGTAGAATGACTGAGCTTGATAACATCTCTTCATCATTGTTTTTGTGCTCTTGTATCAATTGTGTAAAGTTAATCGTTCAATTGTTTTATTATCAAATGCGCATAAGTAGATACATATGTGATTTGCCGTTACAAGATTTATACACAAAATCATAATAAATTTGAAAATTTGCTTAAAATTTCACAACAAAATTTTACTATATTTCTTGCATGATGAAAGTTTGACTAGCTTTGATAATTGAACTTAAACTAATCTATATCAAAAGATTCAAATGAATTTCTAATAATTTGATAATTATATTTTGTTTATATTTTTGAAATAGTTTGAAAATTTTGAAAATTTTAAATTTATATTATCTTATAGCTTATTGTTTTGATCAATATATTTGTACAAATAATCAATATTTGTGCAAAAACATACAACAACACATATTCAACACTTTTGAGGTGTTAGCTCATCATTTTGAAAAATTACTTAACATCAGTATGCTTGATGAACTAAATATGCATCTTCTTAATTGAAATTTTATAATTTTATACGTTATCATGAAAATTGATATCAAATTTTCAATCTACGTAACTTGATATAATTGTTCATGATAAAAATAATGTCATTAATTATTCAATCATGGATATATTTTCTAATCTATGATATATCATATATAGCATCTTCAATATGAAGACATACTTCCCTTGAAAAATATAAATATGAATAAACATGTTTGCAAATTCTTCTATTTTATATTAAATTTATACACAAAATATTATTTATTTGTTTTTAAATATATATGAATAGTGTATGTTTTATATTTTTGCCCATTTTTTTTTACAAACGCAATGAATAACAGATTTAAATAGTTAGTTAATATGAAAAAACACAACTTTTCGTATCATTTGAGTTGCATAATAATCAAAATAAGTGAACACTATCAAATTATTGCACAACATATATAATATTTATTGCATGTTAAGGGTTTATAGTATTACAACATTTATAGTATTATGTGATGTGCGATCACATAACAACGTCGTTTTTTAAATAGATAATTCACTCAAAAATTTGTTACCTTATATAGATTATGATGACAACTCTTTTGATTATCATTCAATTGAAATAATCAACATCCAGATCTTAAACTTGACAACATTTTGTTGATCCAACATATTCATCATATTTTATTTATGACTGGAATTATCTTAGTATACATTTCAATTGAGCTGGTTTGTGGTTTGAACTAATGTTTTGGAGTATATTTTCTCAGGTTGAAGAAGATATAAGTCCTTGTATTGATTTCACACAACACGGTTTTCTTTAATTAGTGAGCTACTTGTAGAATGTGGTGGGATCTTTGTTTGGCATTTGCATTTTACAATTTGACGGTGGACCTTTAGGTCACCATCGGTCAACGCACCAGTTGCAGTTGCTAACTGAGTTTTGTTAGAAGCTTGTGTACAAGCACTTATTGAATCTCCTTATATTGCAAGTGAGAGAAACGAAGTTATTCGTGAAGGTTGTAAACTGTGTGTTAGAAGTTAGCTGCTGCTTGTGAAGTTTGGAAAGAAAATAAACCTGGAATTGTCATAAAAATATACAAAAAATCTATAATATACGGAGGTAGTGCTCTCGTATTTGAGATTACAGACAATTATTTTTGTTTTTTAAACCTGCAAAGCTTTCTTGCTTTATTAGTAGAAAGACAGGTATAAGAATTAAACATTACATTTGAAATATATAATATATTTTTTCTTTATGACGCATATGACTTGAATCAAAATTGTTAAAATCTACGGAGAATCAAATTATGCCAAGTGGAGTATTTATCGGCTGAAAGTCATTTTTTAATTACATTATGCTATGCCAAAGGGAATATTCATCGCTTGAAAATCCTGTAAGATTCAAAGTGCTAATCTAGTCAACAATTGTACTAAACAACAATAAACAAAATTTTTTCCGTTTTTTTTTTCTACTTATAGCTCATATCAACATGTAGTATGTCAAATTTTAAATATATCATAATGATGTCATATTTCATTTCTGCATATAAGAAATAATGATTCACTCTATTGTTAGAATTCTTTCATGACGTTTGGATTGAAACAAAGTTTTTTCTTGCCTTTTGACTTTAAATTCTAAAAAATATCAAATTTTAGTTAAATTTTGGGATATCTCTTATTTTTTTGTAATTTGTGTTTTTTAATAGACATCATTTTCACCTAAAAATTTGATTTTGCATTGTTGTCATATTTTTCATATTATATTTTGAGTGTAAACTCAAAATACAACATCCAACATATAATGCTTATATTTTATTTTTTTATCTTCACAATCTTTGATTTTATAATATCTATAAATTTTAGAATTGAATACTTCTTGAACAATTTTCTATACTTTAAATTCATATTTTCAATGTTGTATATAAACAAAAATACATCATATTGAATAATTTTGCTTAAAAGGACAACAAAAAGTATAAATATTTATTTTAATGATTGAAAAAGAAACAAACATTTCAGATTTATATACGTTGGAATTATAAGATTTAATTAAACTTTGTATTATATTAATATTCATATTTTGGTTGGAAATGTATTAGTTTGAAAGTTAAATAACTCTATACATATATTCTTATAAAACATTTGTAGAAGCATGTGAATTCTGAAAAGTATTGTAAATATATATCTTTACATCATGATAATTTGATAATTAATTTATATTCATACGTAGTTACTTTATTGGTATAAAAAATATCAGATGATCTGATATACTCACATTAACGATGACATTTTACAATTTTCTTTTCATATGTATCAATACTGTTGGTAGTGACATATGTAAATTTCAAATGAAATGTGTATAAATTTATATATCATAAGATACTTTCTTGTGATATATAGATTTTTATCTATACAATCATTCATGGCTGCTATTGGTACCCAATCACTGGAAATTACCTCGACATTTATTTAATTTATATCTTGTAGTTCAAAGCTTCTCTTCCAAAGCTATGGCTAAACTCATGAGTTAATTTGGAACGTTTATTCAAATGATATTTATGGTAAGAGCTTTTGCCTCACATTAGTAATGTTAAAATGCAAAGTTGTATCTTTTGTTTTAGTTTCTTTGTGTCTAACATTTATTGATAAAAAACTTGCAATGAAATTCATCACTACCAAATATAATGTGATAAAGCTGATTTTTAATCAATGATAAGTACCAAAATTTAATAATATGAAATTTAATGTATCTATCAGAGTCATGCATTAGGTTTGACAACTGTGCCCAACCCATAGCTACGTTTGGATCAACTGTACACAATCATTATCCACCCATGTCATATTATCCATACCCATTACCCATTCAACTCATAACTATCCCGATCATCACCAAAATAAAACTACTACGG
The DNA here is from genome assembly GCA_037833965.1 of Marchantia polymorpha subsp. ruderalis. NCBI lineage: Eukaryota > Viridiplantae > Streptophyta > Marchantiopsida > Marchantiales > Marchantiaceae > Marchantia > Marchantia polymorpha. The sequence continues at coordinate 2,699,081 of AP031351.1, forward strand.
AACACTTGAAATGTTTTTAAAAAAATGATGTGCAAATGAAAATCTAAATATTAAGTTGAATATACTAGAAAGCTTATGTAGAACACAATCTGATTTGGTTTTCAGTAAAGCATGTGTTTACAAAAAGTTGTTGTGTTCATCGTATTAATTAATCTTGTTGGTAGGTTTATGACAAGTAATAGCTAATCAACACAATGTGTTGATTAGCTATTATCGTGACACAATCCGAGAGCTCAGTAATTTAACTCCCTTGTTTTAACATACAGGTTATCTTATACACATACATTAATCACCCATTGATCCAAGCCCATAGCCATTATACACCCATTGTTCCATGGATATGGGTGAATATTGGGTATTCATTGCATGACTCTGGTTTCTACATAATTTTTAAAATAATAATTTGTCCAGTCAGTTAAGTTGTCATATTTAGTTATAAATGTAACTTAAAACCATTTATAGATATGAGCCCAAATACTCACTGTCTATGGCCCGTCTTTGCGTTAGCTCAGGTTAATTTGGAATCTCAAAATATTTGTATTATTTATGTAATATTGACATACATATAATATAAATGTAAGACTACATGAAAATCTCACCAACGATCTCAGAATCTCACCGTTGCTTCAGAAATCATCAATTGACAGAGTTCTCGAATACAAAAGTATGAAAATATGTTTCAACCATAATGATTACGTTATGGCTGGATGTTTATCATGGTGGTGATTAGGAAACTTGGTTGTTGGCTTTTCACATATAAATTAGGACTAATCATTGGTTTAGAAGGTGAGAACACGTGAGAAACTTACAAATTGATTAAAGACTTTTTTGGCCACTATGTTAAGCGCAATGCGAGAACAAAGTGTGATATGCTTGCTTGTGAGGGCACTAGTCAAAGCATAGTAAACGCGATTGAAACTGGAAATTCTCACGTTGTAACACAGAATGCATTGTGAGAGTATTGTGCAACATAAAATATACGAACACATCTCCATGGAATAAGAGGTTTGATCACTTTAAATGCAAAACTGTTAATGGGATGGCTGGACTCCACCACTACATTATAATGGAAGAATTTACAAGTTTTACAATTTTGATTTCAAGAATTTGGACTTCTTGATGTAGTTTAAATCACACCTCTGATGGATAGAATAAAAAAAATAACATAGTAATGTGGATGAAAATTTTAGAAGGGTTTAAATGCAAATTCGTTCATGTTTAAATTAGAATTTAAAAAGTCCCTACAAGCGTTCAATTGTGAAAGAAAGAGAAATTTGGGAATCATCACCAATTCATGGAACCATAAACATCAGCAGAAAATAGAGTTACATACATGCATTTAAAACTCACAGCAAAAGGAATTAAAAGTGGTCTTAGTGTACATTAAATGTTGTATTTGGATTGATATTTTATGAATGCCACGATGGTTTGAGAAGAGATCCGACGAGGAACTGAGCGCAAAGGTTCACGAAGCAGCGGCCCGCGCTGTTCATATGCTGCTCCAATCAGCACGTGAACTGAAGAGGAGCGTGGGCGGGACCCGTGGCCCGGGAGAAAATCTTGGAGTCAGGGACCGGGTGCCAGATGCCGAGCTTCGATCCCGGGCGCCGGGGTTGAATCGAATTGACGAAGGTGCCGCGAGCAGGTGCCGCCAAAGGCCAAGAATGCGCGAGAGGAAGCGAAGATTCAAAAGTGGAGGGAGAGCGCGGGGATTATGGCAGGCTCTGTCCGTGGGTTGAAAAGGAGCCGGGGCCGTAACGAGGCAGAAGGTGTCGCACGATTTCCTCGCTCTCGATCGCACGCACATTCGATCTGCTGTGCGTGATTCGTCCGACAGGTGCTCGCTCGCTCGCTCGCCCACAAACCTGCGGCCGCCTTACGACGACGACGACTTACTGAAGAAAGATTTGATCAGATGTGGAGCGAGAGGCGGCATTCAGGCTGGGCTTGGAAAATCAGCTTGTTGAGGGAGACGCGACTCCGTGCTGAAAGCAGCGCGACGCTTGGCGAAAAGTAGCATCAAAGGAGGCGTCCATTCTGCGCTTCTAGCTTCCGCTGAGCTTGTCGGCTCATGGAACCTTTGGCCGTTGTATGCTGATCGGAATTCTTTCCAACTTGGACGTGTCCTTATGGATGGACACGCCCACCGGCCGGGTCATGTCGTTGTTGTCTGAGACGAGTGTTTGACGATGTCCTGCCCTCGAGACCGCTTGTCCTCACGAAAATCTCTGCTGTCTCTTTATGGGTCCATGACTTTGAACTTGTGCTCTGAATCTCGGTGGCATTCTTGCGTTTTAAATTCGTGGTTTCTCTGAGCAGAAGAGCAGCAAAACAGGGACCTCCGAGTCGCTTTCCGCCTTAAATGTTTAATTTGAATTGGAATCTTTGGAGATTCTCATCAGCTTAGTGTGCCTAGAGACCAGCGATGCTCCCTGTTTGGCGATTTCAAGACATTTCTTCCTCTTGAAATGCTATGCGCAATAGAAATCTCCCGCCCGTCGGACGACAGAGTGATTCCTTTTCTTGCGATTTTCAAAGGCGGATTCTTCCGCTGTGAGAAGTATACCTGTTTCGGCTGAGCTTTCTTCGGTCCTTGCGATGTTATAGTTGGCAGGGTTCTTGGAAGAGAATCTGAATTCCAGGACATTCACAGTCCATAAGTAGGCCGTGAGCCGATTTCAAAAACATTTGAGATTATAAGGTCGCCTTTTCCGAGGGGACCATGGACTACGCCACAGAAGGTATGGAAGTGCTACCAGACGCCATTCAAGGACACATTTTGGGGTTTGTGAGAAGCGCGAGAGATGTCGCATCATGTTCCTGTGTTTCGAAGAAATGGAGAGAGGCGATGACGCAGGTTCGGAGTCTCTATTTTGCTCGGAACGTCGGTGACGAGCAGGGCATATTGCCGGATTTGATCGTTACTCGAATGGTGTTGAGTATGACTGGTCTGCAGGAGCTGATTGTGTACTGCCCTTTTTCGAATGTGAGTCTGCTCGCTTGGCTGAAGCATACCAAAGGAACATTGAAGATTCTCGAGCTTCGCGTTGATGATTTGGGTGAAAAAAGGATGGGAAACAGTAGCATGAGTAAATTGGACTGTGTTGCCTTATCTACACAGTTACACACTCTGCGGCTGTGGGGAGTACTCTTAACCCATGCTCCAGCGGAGTGGCGGTGCTTCCATAATCTTCATACACTAGAAATAGTTGGAGCACGATTACGTGATTCGGCACTGTGTGGTATACTTCATGCCTGCCCCTACTTGACAAACTTCACCTTGCTCGGATGCGAAGGGATAAGAGTCGCCTGCATAGAGCTAGAGCGGTTGACGAATTGTAGATTGGACTTGTACGGAGCAGGTGATTGTATTATATCAATAATTGCTCCCAAGCTCCAGACTTTCGAAGTTCAAGGAGCATCATGGCTACGTATAAAGGGCAATCACCGTCTGAATCACCTTTGCGTTGCAAACAACTCAGGTATTTCCGACGTAATGACCAAAGTAACCAGTACACAAATTTCAGGTTGTACCGATTGAGCATATGTCAGCAGGCTGCAGAAATTGGTCCAGAAAGCTGAGATCATTTGGTACTGATAGTCACCCTATTTCATGTCATCCTTCATACCTCACGCATCGTTGGGTGTTCAGCTACATGCTAAAATGGCTAAAGCCTAGATTCTTTAACCTGCTATTGACAAGGTTTGATATAGAGGATTTTGACCAAAAGCTCATCTACAGTATGTGTTAGCCTACCATGTGACGTTGGTCTCCAGCTTTGCCGACAATGGGGAATTCTCCCATGTCCCTGTCGTGATGTCACGTGAAGATCATTAGATAAGCTGAAATGCGAACGAAGCTTGAATTGTTAGTTGTGCCAAGAATTTGTAGGTACCTGCCGTTGGAGTCTGTTAAATATACCGTAGCTAGAATTTTGTCACATTGCGACGTGGATCGACCATCCCGATCATGTTTGTCCGTGTCGTGTCTTCTGATACTGAGCATTCTTTCTCCGAACAGGCAAAGTGAAGAAATTGGACGTGGGAAGGCTCCCAGAGTTGCAGTCACTCTCGCTCCGAGGAGTTCATTGGCACTGGGAAGCTATTCATACTGTGCTACAGTCTGCAACTGAGCTCAGGGAGCTGTCTATGAGAGTAGAATTTTGCGGCGATGCTGATAAGTTGGAGCCCTTTCCGGAGATAGACTTTGTAGACTTCTTCAAAAGTCACCCTAAACTTCGGAGTTTCGAAGCTCAAGGAGCAATGTTCGCTGCGGTCGCCAATAGGAACAGTCTCAAGCAGGTATCATGTTGAGATTGTGTTTGTGTCACTCGCATATCAAACTGTTAGCTAAGAAATGTCGGTGCTTGCGAATAAGATCAGTACTTGAATCGAAGTAAGACACTCAGTGAACGAAAGTAGGTGTTGACATGTCTTTTATTGGACCTAGAAGTGGCGCATTAAACTAAAGTCATGTATTCTCTTGTCTTGGATGAACAGTTATCACCTGCATGTGTAATTCCATGTTTGGAGGAGGCATGGGTGACGATAAGGTCGCCGCTCAATGCAGATTACAAACTTGCATCCTTAGAGGCCCTGGTGAGATGCAGTCCACGACTACGGCGCCTGCATATTAGACTGTCACAAATGAAGAACTGTGAACCTGTGGCGGATGAGTTCTTTTTCAGAGTTCTGGGGCTAAAGTTTAGGTATGAGTTCATTAAGATCGAGTAGAATGGTTCCTCAGCAAGGATATTCGAAGTGTACAAGAGACCCTCTAACCTGGTGTTCCAGTTATGACTTGTGTCAAGGCTCAATACTAGCCATCAGGAATTCCAGCAGCGTGATGTCACTCTGCGAATCACCAACAGAATCTTTAGTTTTGCGCATGGATGAGCTATTTTGGGTTCTCACGTCACTCTATAGCATGCTGAAATACCATGTAAAACGGCAGTGGTATGACTGTACATACAATTCTTTCAGCAATTAAAGCGAGACCATGATTTTGTCGCTCCAGTTTGTGAATTGCAGTTCCGTCCGAGTCACAACATTGTAGCGCGTCTTCGGTTTTTAAAAGATTTGATTTTTTCTCTTGAAAGATATTTCCCTTGTTGCCATGTGTAACCATTTTCCGTTTATTTTTGCAGCAAGATCTGTAATGTGCCTGTTTCTCAAAGGTACTCTTCTTGACTGACCTATTTTAATAAATTCTAGAAAGAAAAAAGGTTCATCGCTACCATAGAGCGATTTGCACGTTTACTACTATCCTCGCTCGATGAGAATCCTGTGAAAAGGTTTAAATAAGGTGCATGCCATCGCACTTAATGGCAACACTGCCATCCTTGCTACATCGTCAACCAGCTGCTGTAGTTATCCTCCTGAGCACATCGTGCATCAACATTGATGTCACTCCCAAACTTCGTAGCATGTATTTCCATAAGTTTCATTGGGAGATTTGAATGGGGTACTTTCACAGGCCAAGTCTCATTTTTACATGGAATTTAGCATGTGTTCCTCGCAAGCTCCCGAAGAGTTCAGCAGTACGTCGCTGTCATGTCAATCTTCCGAAGCACAAGTGGGCAGATTGTGGCTGCAGCAAAGAAGATAGAATTGGGCAGTTTGCAAGACCAGGGTAGCTTCTCAGAATAACAATACAGATGTACAGTTCAAACTCACTGCAATTGCCCGCCTGGTTACAAGAAGTGGCAATCGCCCAGAAACCTCACTCTTTACTGCTCTTAGAGCGTTCTCTCATCTTGAGAATGTGAATGTCCTTTGCTGCCAATTCTGACTTGCAAGTCTGTCATGCAGCTGCAAGAGAGTCGTGGCACAATCAGATCGAGCTGAAACAAAGCCGATAATCTCAGTTTGTCGTTGTGTTCGATGCACTTCGACACACAATGTGACGCTCATGACATCCGGAGTGTAGGTCTGTCTCCTTAACGACCTTTCACTTCTCTGTGAGGTTGATGCTCTTTAGACTGATATGCTCTCGCCAGGAATCACATTGTGTAACGTTCTACATTATATCTTGGAATCTCCTTCGCTCTTGGAGCATGGCAAACTAGATGCCTGCAATTTGGATACATGTGCAATCCTTCCAGCGATGCTGGGGAGCTCGCTCGCCCATCCGCGATGGTCGCGGGGTTCAATGACGTCATGGAACTGCCCTCCATGAGGGATTCTCGTCATCTTCAAACTACTCACATCAGGGAACATGATAGGGATCTCAGACACGATCGTGGGCTGTGTTGATGTCTAAGCTTATGTCGTGAGTGCAATTATTTACCGTGTCCAAGTCTCGACTGCGAGTTCCTGCGTCCCTCAGTAGAAAACACCATATCCTGCATTGCTGCACCGTCGATGCCCAACATTGTGGGTGTTTGTCATCAAGGTGGCTGCTTTGTCAACAACGACGCGTGGAATATAAAATTCTAGCCTGACAAACAACCCCGCTGTCAAAATGCCACCCTTGAGCTACTCTTCAAACGACACTTTGACTGTAGTAGTCATGGTTGACAATACTTGTAGATATAAACAACGAACCCGTGAGACCCTCATGAACTCCTGTACCTGGTTTGGTAAATTTTGGTTCCGTAGAGAGAAAGATCAGGTTACTATTCGAGGCTAACAGTGAAACATATGTTGTTGACAATCCTGAAAGGCCCACGAGGGTTAAGCCGCTTCCCAGGAATGGAGTCGGACTCCTTCTGCCATGATTTCCTTGTAGCAGCCTGCTGTTTCCAACAAAGCATGTTCTTCTGGCCGAAGCGTCAGATTTGATCTTTAAAGTAGAGAAGGCTTGAGGAGCCGAACGATCATGAGGATCTGGAGGGGCCCCACAACGCGTCGACAAGTTTTGGCAACAAAAGCTCGGCGAGATTTGCACTTGATCTCCCAAAATCTCAGCTGCACCTGATTCCCTGAATCTGCTGGCTGCTTGCACATCCGCACGAATCGAATCCTGGTGACTCGATGTACTGGCCATATCCCGACGCTCACATGCAGAACATCTGGTCGTCTTGTGTCCCACTTTTGACTTCGTGACATCACTGTCCATCAGAAAAGGGAATTAAAACTCTTCCTACCATCGCACCCTTTCTAAGGGTACATGGGACTGAAAATCAAATACACAATATTCATGTGTTCGCCAAATGACCGAAAGACATTTGCTTCAGCAGGGTCCCAATCCGAGCATGTGTCTGCCTCAAAGTCAAAGAGCTCATGTCTTTTGTAGTATGTATGAGTTCCACTCAAACGACTCTCCCCAGGATGGAGTTCATTACTTCATCAAGCATTTGGATCACCCTCAGCATTTCCTGTTCAAAAGAACCTTCGTTGGAGAAGCTTCTCCAACATATCTTCTACAGAATACCTTGTTAAAATCTGGATCCATTGACATTCTTTTTTGATGCTTCTTGTGAAGCTCTGGTCTCATACACCTACTCTACTCTGCTCACAGCGTGGATCAAATTGACCGAGCTGTGATTTTGTAGATGTGGTAATTAGGACAAGACCTGATAAAAACTTTAACTTGTTTTATAATATGTTTGGGACTCAAGGAACATAGGATATCCGGATACAGCTTAGTTGACTAATCTATTTCTACGTGATAATACAAGTCTCCTATATCACATATGTTGATTGTCCAGGTATTGATAGGAACAGTCTGGATGTTGACTTGTGGTAGACTTCTTGTATGTATATATATATATATATATATATATATATATAGTACACAAAAAATATACCAATTTACCACCAACTATGCTAGAATGTACCGTTGGTGAATGCCATCAAAAGGCCCTTGGCTTCGAAGATCATATAAAATGAAAGATATTTTCAAACCCAGCCCAAGATCCATAAACTATAGTTCTCCAATTCTCGTACAATCCCACGATTATAAACATTGGTAGTCCATATAGGATCTGGCTATTGGTGGCCAACTTGCATTATTACCTCCTACATCTCCCATCTTTTGCTGAAGTGTTCGAGCTAGTATACTGTAGACTCTCGCTGACAAAGATTGGTCGTCAAATTTATTGCAAAAAAAAACCTTTTCATGATACAAGTAACAAGAGTGGCATTACCTAAATCATTTGTTGTGTTAATTTCTTTCCACAAGTATTGCACTTGCTCAATGTCAACCTTCTTCATGAGTTGTATTCAGGGCTTAAGTCAGTGAGCTGCATATATACGTACTGCTTTATATCGTTCTCTGTTCATTGCTGCCATCCCTGTAGTAGAGTAAGACATGGGTAAGGATGCACATTTTGTTGGAGTGAATTGTGGCAAATCCACACCAAATCCGACGAGATTATTGTGTTATGACTCCGGATGGGAGGGAGTGCGTAGGACATGCCGTAAAACCTGCCACTTGAATCCAGCAACTTGTTCGTCACTATATACTGAAAATTTGCAACATTCTGCCATTTTGAAATTATGGCCGCCCATAGTTTGCCGCTGCCAAAATTAAGCAGTCTCGTTCGAGAATCTTTCAAATTCCGGTTGTCCCGGTTCCCTGGCCACATAAATCTACGTTCGGAAAGTCCGGATATCATGACTTGTCTCGGTTTCCGACATGCTGCCAAGTCATCAACTGTATGAAAGCATTTCGGCTCAATTTGGACTTCATTTGGGTTCTTGTAGCATCCTCTTGGTTACACTTTCTCGGGGCCATTATGATATTTCGAGAGTTTTGGCACATGTAAAATGAACATGCTAATTTTTTTAAAGTGCAAACAATTTCACAGAATTATATATGTCATGTAACACCTAAATTTTTTTAATCTTTGATTTATAATTTATTTTTTAAATGATATATATTTTTTAAAAAGCTCTTTGCCTATGAATAACATTTTCCAACTCTCTCCTAAATGGAATATGTCGTCTAACTTACTTGTCTCACTCTCACTTACTGACAAATATGTCAAACTCTCATGTCAAATTCTAGGAGTTCAACAACGGTGTACTTCATGCTTCTTGAATGGATTTTTATTGAAAAAGGGTCTGTCTGAACGTTAGAAGATTATACAAAGACCCATGACTGAAAAATATTTTATAATATATAAATTGCGGTGAAATTTAGTACAATTTAATAAAAATTTAATGTTAAAATAAATTTCATATTGGAAAAAATATTTTTAGGTTCAAATTATAAACTGAAATGAATACTCTTAATAAAATGAGACAGCAAATAGAATATTTAAGATTCATTTTTTTAAACTATTTTAGATCTTAAAATACATGTTTTAACCTCTTATATGTCTTACATTTTCATTTTTAATTTGCACTAAATATATAAAAATAAATTATGTTGAACATAATTTTAAAGAAACACATTTTACCAAATATCGTTCTCTTAACATCCTCAACTAAAATTTTTTCTTTGATAAAAAATTATTTCTTTGAATTAATTTATTAAAAATAATATAATTTCAAAAATTATCAAATATCAATTTTTTTCCTAATAGTTAAGAGATTTAAGATCAACTTAGAATTTTTAATATTTATAATTCCCGTTTAATTTATATAAAAACATTGGATTTTTGAAGAAATTTGTATCCAAATGTGTAGAAAAAAGGTTTGATGGTTATTCATACATTTGAATTTTTTTGATTGCTTTTTTTCTTAATTGGTTTTTTTGAAATAAAATAGGAAATTTTTCTCACATTTATATTTCATCAGTTATTTTCAAAAATTAGATTATAGATTCAAATAATTAATATTGCTTTAAATTTAAGCTTCAATAGTTAAAAAAAATTATTGATATAAAATTTTTATATTTCTAGTTTTTTATGGCTTGCATCTTATTTATATATCTTATTATATAGATCTAACTTCCAGAATATTTCAGTTTTTTTATATTAAATTTAAATTGCAGAAATTTGATGATTTTTTTGGTAAATAAAATGGAAAAAATTGCAAATTACAAATTTTATATTAAAATTTTTAATTTTTACTGTTATTTTTTCTTCATTATAAATGTTTTAAATTACATCTATTTGATACCTCTAGTTCATGAATATTAATGTTAATTTCTGACTTTCAATGTTAGTTCACAGAGTTACAAATTAAGATTTTCTGTAATTTATATAAAAGCATCAAAACAATTCTGTTGTATTTTTCACTCATCTTAATTATTGTGAAAGTTAATTTTTTTCTTGTAATTCATCCACCAATGCATTTGATATCAATGTTGCTTATCTGAAACGTATATGTTTTGTTTTAAAGTCTTATGATTGATGTTTTTATGTTATGTTACTTTGAGTAATCATCCCAAGTTCGCAGCATAGTTTTTTGTTATTTCAATAACATTGTCTATTCCGTTGGGCTATGATATTACAAGAAAAATCAATCTAGATGGACTAAAAGAGCTAGAACATTATGTATATATATATATATATATATATATATAATGAGGTTACACAAATTTTTTTAAAATAATCTATTCCAATCACACAAGTTTAGAGTCAAATCTCACTCAAATTTTATTTTTTTACATTTCCATTATGTCAAATATTTTAAGTGGCTATAAAAATTTGATTTTTTCATCATCATGACTATTTGTATTTATATAATGTGTTTTATAAATATGCATTGTTGTTTTTAGTAGCTAGACTTATCGAGATGTTGGCTATTTGCAAGTATTAAACTTTTCATCTTGGAAGATGAAGTATCTTTAAAAAACCTTGTGTTTTTAAGATAAGTAAAGAGGTTATTTTTTTATTTTGTTTGTAAGCAATATTGAATATAAAATTTAGAAAAATACATACACTTTTTAAAGATTTATGAATTGTAAGATTGTTGCAACCAATTAAATTTTCAATTAAATTTGTGCCATTTTTTCCTACTTCTTTCTTCTTGCTTCTATTAAAAATATATTTTCATATTCAGATAATCAGTGTTTGCCACTATGCTGAAAATTGTTTTTAAAATAAAAATATGCTCATCAATATGATTACATTATTTTGTGTGCATTTCTCTTCTTATATATTGAAAGGCCATGTAGATCATATAAAACAAATATTTCATTACTTGAAATATAAGTTCATTGTAGAAATTGTACAATGCAACAATTATTACATGTTTATATATAAAAGATGATAATTGTGTCTATAATATTATCTAGCCATTACATTAGCCAAAAATATGCTACATAGTGAAAACCATACGCTATAGGCAATAAATGTTTTGAACTTTGATGAATTTTCTATAATGTAACATGTCATTTGCTTTCATGCATACATCAATTTTTATCTACTTTTTCATTACAAATATTCACTAACATCCTAGATGACATCAAGACTTGATTCAGTCCTAGTTGCTTCACAAATAATTTACTTTGTTCAATTCTATGGCATAAAATCTAGATTTGAATTTGATGAACTTATTTATCACTCTTACTGCACTCAAAAGTTTTTTGAACTACACATTTTTTACTAAATAAAATAGTTTTAAAAAATATAATTTTCATGCATAGGCTACGTAACTTGCATCAATATATCTTTTTTTAGCCATTAGATTTTTGTGTTAGATTGATGAATCTAAGAAAAATATTGATCTTTATCTTAGATGATGTAGCATATTAGCTTTCTTAATTTTGTTCAATTTTTGATCTTGATAATTTATATAGGAAGTGGTTAGTTATACTTCAAGTTATGCTAATTATCACTCAGCCTACAAAAATTATATAAATCTTTAAAGTTGTATCTTTGCTTTGAATTCACAGCAAATGCTATGGTTGGGTGTGTTGTGCCAGCATAAACTTTATAAACAATCGGTTTGTTCTAGTGGAAACACACAAGATCGGGTGCCTGGATAGCTCCATCTTTCTTGTTATCAATCATGAGTATGCGTTTAATGTAGACGGCATAGCCTGACTCAACGCAAAACATTGCACTATTGATAGCATACCGTGCAATGTTATGTGAGAGAACTCTAGAGAGAGAGAGTGTGTGTTCATTTTGAAATGAGATCCAATCCAATCAAAGATCTCACTTTTAAAGCAATTTATATAATTTTTGTAACATGAATGAAAATTACTAGCCACTCCCTTTATATATTATATGTTGGAAATCAAAGATATCATTTGAAATCAAAATTTATTCAGACACAACTATCGAATAGTGTAGACAAACAAACATATGTAATCAAATAAAAAAATCAGCAATACATAATCTTAGTCTACATGAAACTAAGTCAACATAATATTTCATGGAGAGATTTTATTTGATTCTCTTAACCTAATTTGTTGGAAGGCTTGATAGGCTATTAACCACGATGTTATTACGAGGGTTTACTAGCTGTGTCCAACATAAAATGGTTGGTGACTGTAGGTTTTGAGGCGATGCTACGGACATTTTGGAATTGAAAATTGGGTTTAGTCAATAAGCCATTGCGCGCTTGGTTTCTGTACATCAAAATTCAGGTTTAGAATTGATGGAGCATGATGGGCTCATCGGAACCTAAACTCATATAAGAATGGAATGGGAGCACTGGTCGTTGCAAAGCGCACAGGCAAGAGCAGTTAGAAAAGGGAAAGAAGGGAAAGGCTCGCATAGAGCATCGGAGCGGGAAGGTCCGAGCGTGACGCAGGTCGACTTACGCATGGCACTGACAGGGCCTTCTCTGTCAACCCGGGTTGACAGAGAAGGCCGGATAGGTATTCACGTGACGGAAATCCAGCTAGGCGAGGCGGTTGTTAATGGCCATGTACAATCTCGTCGACGTGTCATTTTCCTTGTCCAGCCCAGGACATACGATGACATCGCGGTGATGGTCATGATTCGTGAGCATGATGTGCAGCTTTCCCCAGAGAGAACGTACTCTACAGTACGTAGACGTATGCGCCGTGTCCCATCAAGGGCAAGGGTCGCTGTCCGAACGAAGCTGCCGGAATAAGAGGTCTCGCCGTCCCTCCACAGGAGGACTCGACCGGACTTCGGAGGCAGGGACGGACCCGAAGAGCGAGGGCGCGGTGGTGGTGGAGGCATTGATGCGCTCTGGCATTCCATTGGCACTGGCGAGTCGGCGGCGAGCGAGCGACCGATGGTACAGACTCGGATGCAGATGCGGATTACGAAAACCAAAGCTGCGAGTCATGACGGGGAATGACTGTAGCTCGCGGTTCCGCCCTCCAAAATCACATTCGCATCCTTCCTCCTTTTCTGCCGAGAGGCATTTCTGCTGCCCTGCTTTCTATGATGACACGAGAGGCGCAGCGGGAGGTGCTCCAGGGTTGGAATGGAATAGGGAATATTTGCACAGTCGTCGTTGATGCGCGGAGCCATTCGGTGCAGTAGTCCCACTGGCAGTAGAGAGAGAGAGAGAGAGAGAGATAAGGCATCTGCTGCGGTGCGGGGTGGGGAGGGGGTTATGAGAGAGAGCGGTGTCGGCCTGAATCCGATGAGTCTCGCGCTGCTGCTGCTGCTGCTGCACTCACCCACTGCGTTCGTTTGTACCGGTGCGCCTTCTCGTCTTTTGTCTTGGCTCCCTGCCAGGCGGTCGCTTTCGTGCGTCTCGAGTCTGCTGTCAGCTACTCGAGTACCGTAGGTCCATGTCTGCTTCCCGCACGAGAATGTGAGAGCGCAAGTGAGGCGAGGAGCAGAACCGAGGAGTGCAGCACTGCCTGCCATCCTTGTGCGCAGCACGTTCTGTCTGTCGTTCTGCAGGCGGTGCGATGTTTTTCCTCCCGACATTCTCGCTCGGCTCCTTTGCGTCGAGCTAGAGCAGCAGGTGCGCGAGTGAGGTTGTAAATGTGACGATCCCGAAGCGGGTATTGGCAGAAACTTAGAGGGTCGAATCTGCGAGCTCGTACATGAGCTGGTCGAGCGGGCACGGGACAGCCTGTTTCGATGAAATGGCCGACGAGAATCGCCGGCGGTGAAGGGACCGCCTTCCCAAGCAGCACAGGTGTGTCGAGAGGGATGGGCAGAGTTCGGCAGACGCAAATCAGCGACCTGCCGGGGGCTGTGCTGACCAGCATTTTCTCGTTGGTTTCGGATCCCCGAACTCGGAACAACATGGCCCTCGCGTGCCGGGACTGGTACCTCTTGGAGAGGCAGACGCGCTCGTCGCTCATGCTGAGGGGCAATGTGTGCAATCTGATGTCGCTACCGCACTCGTTCAGAAACATCACGCAGCTGGATCTGTCGTGCTGCTCGCCTTGGGGGTACTCAGTGTTCCAGTCGACTTCGACGGGAGGAGAGATGGTGGGCCAGTTGCTGCGCGAGGCTTTTCCCAAGGTCAAAGATGTGGCGATATATGTTCGAGACGCAGTGGACATTCAGATGGTGGCATGGCTATGGCCAGAAGTCGAGTCGCTGAGGCTTGTCAGGTGGCATCAGCGCGCCATGGAGCCAGGATCGGGCATGGAAATCGGCACCGAAGTGGAGTGCCTGCTCAAGTGCCAGAAGCTGAGAAAACTCGATCTCTCGCAATTTTACTGTTGGACCGAGGATATCCCTCCCGCTCTCGAGACCGAAACTGCGACTGCAGCGAACCTTCTGTACTTGGACCTTTTGAAAATCTCACCCGAGGGCTTTAAGACGACAGAAATCACAGCCATCACCTTAGCTTGTAAAAATTTGGAGCAGCTGTTTATACTTTGCCAATTTGACCCTAGATATTTGGATTCGGTCGGAGACCAAGCTCTCGCTACGTTAGGGACCAATTGCCCGCGTTTGCGGGTACTGCACCTCGTGGACAGCAGCGAATGGGGAGCTCTGAGAAGCGATCTGAACGATGATTTTGCCGAGGAGGACGCCAATGTGACTAGACAGGGCCTAGGGACGATGTTCAAATCACTGCCTCACCTCGAAGGCTTGGCGCTCATTCTGGGCCAAAACGCAAGAAACTCGGGGCCTGCTCTCGAGCAACTGTTCAATCACTGCACGAAGCTCACTTCGTTGCAGCTGAGCCAGTTTCACGGACTGTGGTTTGGGCCACAGGAGGACGGAATCGCAGCGGGCTCGAGATTGACAGAGCTCACCATTAAGAATAGCGTAGATCTGTCGGATTCGAGCTTGGCAGCCATCGGGAGGGGCTGCAAGAGGCTGAAGAAGCTGTGTCTCAGAGGGTGCAGAGGCATCACAGAAGAAGGCGTGAGGGAGTGCGTGAGCTCGCTCTCGAAGACTCTGATCGATGTGGAGATTTTCTGCTGTCGGCTGCTACCGGCGCTCGAAACTCTGAGAGCTCTCGAGCCCATTCGGAATTCGATCCAGCGGCTGCACCTCGACTGCGTCTGGGACGTCGAGGTGGTCGCCCTGCAGGCGAAGCTCTCGTCCACGCCCGTGCAGCCTCACATGCCTCGCAAATACGCGGACGAAGATCGACTGCGCTGCGAAATGGAGAAGCGCGGATTTTTGGATTTTTGGGACGTGGGACGCAAGAGCAGCAAATTGGCAGCTTCGCAGATCGGGACATCCTCCGACACCTCGCTCGCGGTGGCGGAGACGACGGGGCTGGGGTTGGGGCTGGGGTTGGGGTGGGATGCATCGAGCAGCAGCAAGAGCATGAGCCATAGCAATGGACATTCGGGATGCGACAATGCCGCGCGAGGACAGGAGGACGAAGCGCCCGACGAGAAAGTGTGGCCGCGGCTGCAGTTTGTGTCGCTCTGGGTGGGCGTCGGGGTGCTGATCTCACCGCTCGCGTCCATGGGGCTGGGGCGATGTCCGGCGCTGACAGAGATGCTGATCAAAGTCGAGGGCGACTGCAAACCTCTGAAGAAGCCGGCCTCGGCCGACCACTGGGGGCTGGCATCGCTGGGGCGCTACCCCAACTTCAAGAAGCTGACCTTCGATCTGAGCGAGGTGGTCAGCTTTTCCATGAGCGCCCCGGAAGGCATGGTGGACCTGCAGGTGTGGGAGCGCTACTTTCTGGGCGGCATGGACCAGCTCGCGCTGCGCGATCTTGATTACAGGCCGCCCAGCGACAAGGACTTGAACAATCGCGGCATTTCTCTTCCTGCCGCCGGCGTCTTGTCGCAGTGCCCGCATCTGCGGCGCCTGATCGTCCACGGCTCAATGCACGAGCACTTTCTGTCCATGATCGGAGGCTGCCGCAGTCTGCGCGACTGTCAACTGCGCTGGGATTACTACCCCGCGCCGGAGTACGAGACGAGCACCGAAGTGCGCATCGAATCGACTCGGCGCTTCGAGGCAGCCCTGGACGAGCGCCGTATCCCCGATTGAATTTCGACCTTCCTCTTTTCTTCTTCGACAGGAGCCAGGCACACCCACCGCAGGCCTCGGCCTCGGTCGTGCAGCTCTGTCCCGGCATTCTTTAGCGCAGTGAGCTGGAGTGCTCTCGTTAGGTTACGGGCTCCACGAGGTGTTCATCTTTGTAAATTAAATTATTTAGCATACGCGTCTGAAGGATCGACGACGACGAGGCTACGCGAGCATATGTGACGCAGGAGGAGCAGGAAATCATGAGCAGCTGTCCGGTCTCCGCCCGTACACAGACGCAGACACGCAGACACGGCCGGGCACTGTGTCCCCTCGAGCCTCTTGTGTTGCGGGAATCCAAACGACCGGAACGAACGAGGAGTTGGGGAGGAGGAGCGGGGGGGTACGAGCATCGGTTTGACCTGACGCCGGTGTGTCTCGTGCGCACCACGTCTGCTCTTTCGCAAGAAGCACGTAAAGACGAAAACGACAAATTACTTGTCAGGTGGGGGGCGCTCGCGGCTTCAGAACGGCCCCCCGGCCCCGCTCCTCCCGCCGTATAACGCACAGAGCCTCAACGATCAGGAAAGTGCTCCGGCGACGATGGACCCAGAGCCACATACTGTACCGTACTCGGGCCTGACAACCGGGCGGGCGGTCAAAGCGACGAACCGTCGGTCGGTCGCTCGGTCGGTGCCGAGATGCGAACGAGGGGAGACGAGGAATGGGTTCTGGGCTCTGGCGTCCGAGGACGAATGGAAGGGGGTGTGATGTGCCCGTAGCATCTTGCGCCTGCTCGCTGAATTTTTTAAGCCGCGCGGGGGAGGCGTACATGCGTCTCGTCAATAAAGCTGCAGCCAATAATGTAAAGTTTAGTCAACATTTGTGGGTGTGTTGTTCGCATGCCGCGCATCTCTTGTTTATGCCTTCTCTCGAATTGAATTCATTTCAGAGGTTGGGGCCGTTTTATTCTCTTGCCCCACCCCTCTCTCAGGAGCTGGAAGCAAATCATGGGGTTTCTCCAATTCACGAGTAATTTGCCTCCGTCCTCTGCTTTTCTACGATTTCTGAATTTCTGAATGTCGCGATTGTATGAACCCTTTGAACTCTTGGATTAAAGATGAAGTGTGAGGAAATGACGGGAGGAAGAGTCTCCATGTGCATGGGGATTGGAGCCGGGAGAAACCCCTCGTGCTGCAAGAACCCACGAGGTTATGTCTTAACGTGCATTCGTCATTACCCGGCTTAAGAGGAACGAGGAATCACAAAAGCAAGGCCACGATGAGCATGGTATTTAACGTGACTAGAATATATCGTTCATGTCCTGATCGCATGATGATGGGAGATGAGAAAATTGCACTTAAGAGGAGAAATCATTAATGTGGAAATCAGATTCTTTCATTTGAAATAATTGTGGAGTACCACAGATGTGTTCACAAGAGTTACAACACTGTGTGCTCTACTCATAGGAAAGCATGCCTTTTCTGAAACTACAACATTCCATGTATAAAGTGTGCTGCCCCCCATGATATATAACGTGCGAGGTAATCTGTTGGACAATTTTCACCAAGCTGTGAAAGTTGATATATCCATACGTGTAAGGTTAATATGTAACAAACATGTGATTTTCTCGATTTTTGTGGGTTTAGGATAAAGAATCAAAGACATGTATTATACTTTCATAGGTAGCTTTTAATTGTTAGCTTTCAATCGGTCCTTGAGGATGGGTATTCCCTATCTCTAAAACGATATCATTGGTAAGATGATTGAGGTATTTCACTGATCATATAATTACAAAGTGTGAAGCATTGCCATTGTATTATCAAACCGAGAAAAAATATACACAATCGAGTCGATTAGAAAGTATACAAATATTGACCAGGTATCCACATCTTGTGCCACAACAAACACCACATCCACCATTGAAAAATACTTTTACTTGGTTCTTTAAAATAATCAACAAGTTACATGTACCTCTGTCGCATCTAAGATACTATAACCCTTGCAACTAAGTAAAGGAGATACTTATCCAAGCTACAGCATGACCTTGATCTGTTAAACAATATAGTAAGTTCAAAGGCCTAATGCAAAGTCAAGCCAGTGCTTACTAGCATGCATCATTGCTAAAATAGTGCGGTCCGTGGATAAAGTGGGAAATGATTGCATTTAATGTCCTACGTTAGACAAAAGATATTTCTATGGTATAATAAAATAGTATATATTAAGGAACTGGATGATAGTCATCCACATGCCTAACATATATCTAGGAGATATACAAATATAAAGTCACAACTAAAGAGTACAACAAAGAGCCTATAGGAGCAAAATAGTAAAAATATCCATACCAAATCAAAAGAATGATTTTGTTTCATTGCAAAATCTTATGTCAGACATTTTAATTTTTCTGATCTAAAGATGTCATCTTTAAACATCAAATGACATGGAACATGAGCAGAATGTACATGAAGTAATAACCTTGTGATATAATTGGAATGACAATACGTTAATATACCATATGCCACATGAGTATATTATATTTTGATAAGATTATTTCATACCAATCTTTTTGGAAGGCGCTAGTTATCTCTCACTTATTTAATTAACTTTCACCCTAGTATTCGGTTTATCTGATGGGTCGAACACCTCGTAGTTGCTATTGCATCTCTATTACCCTGCATCGACCAAAAAGAAAATTGCGCATACTAGAGTGAGCGTTAATTAGGATAACTAGCCCCTTAATATTTTTTTCTAATGTCATGGTTATTACGTACATGATTGATTAATTGCACAACTTCATAATTGTTCGATGTGCACGGTGTGGACAACTTAGTTATGGTTAAAATTAAAAGAATATTGCATGACCATGGTAGATGTATCCACATTAAGCTGGATCATTAGACTTGCCTAGAACGATAATTTCGCTCTGGCTTTCTACTGATGCATAAGTGAGTAGCGAAGTAGACAAAAGCTCAAGTTGCTTCTCTACACCTCAATGTGCAAGATGAATCTTACGACAGCGTCTTCAAGGTCAGGACATCATCATACCCCTTCTGCTTCGTACGTTGGGAAATGCGCTTTCCTGTGACATCGCTTTCACGTTACAAATCTCGATCACAGCTGACACAAAGTGCTGGCCGCTTATCAGCGCGCTCGTGAGGAGGAGTTCGACGAGCTATGATGGGAAGGCCAGCTTATATGGATCGAGTCTGTTCACGTATGGGCTGATAAGTCTGATGAACATACGAGAGGCATGCGGGAGATAAGGCTCAGCAGGAGCGTATCTATCTGCTCCATTCTACAGTACTTGGCAGTACAATTACGTCCTGGCAAAAGGAGATTGTCGAGGTCTCGTCGGGCCGATTGTGGCAGGTGGCCTCACCTCATACGGAGCAACATTCCCTCCCACCAACTCTCCACCGGCCAGGTTCGACATAGCGAGCTGCTGTAAGCGCCCATCGGTAAAACTGACCAGACCAGTCGGCGATTCTCACTCCTCACAGGATTGAACCAAGTCTTCTCTCACGGCCTCTCAAAATGCTTCAGAAATCCCTGCGCAGCGTCTGGCTAGGCTACTCCGAGCCAGAAGGTTGCGCGATCCAAGCTGACATGCATGGTTCCGTTAATTCTCGGATAATTGCCCTGCTCTCGGAGTCCACTTCGGCAGCCGCTCAGCTGAGTGGGGTAGATCCGCAAGAGTGGCTCATGGAGAAAGTCAATGGGGTGAGCTGAGTGAGCCGAGATGTGGTTCTACACTCTTCAGACAGTTCTGAGGCTTTTCCCTTTTTTTGGGCTAAACGCTCACTTAGCCCGCGACTTAATAAACTTGAAAATAGACTTAGATAGTGCGAGCTCATAAGAGCAGATATGCTACGCTACATGATGCTGACCGAGACCCGACATGGGGCATAAACCAAAAACAGACCCTCAGGAGTGTAGTCGAACGAGAGCCAAAAACGAAGGAATTTTGGGCAGCTGTCCTGAGTAATCTGATGTCCCACATCGTCCACGTCGAAGCTATTCCTTCATCTGGGCATGGCATGCCTTGGAGGGTGGGTCCCAGTCTGAGTGGTGCACTTCTCTCTCTTTCTTCGTCCCGTAACATGAATTCTCCCCCGACCACTTCCTTCTCCATTCCCGAGGTCGCATGGCCCACAATGGTAAGTACAGAAGTCTGGTCTGCTTTACAAATATCGATCCACTGACTCTGGACCCAGTGTCGATACTGTACATTGATTCTGAGAAGTAAATTAAATTTCACCGCTGTTGACCACTAACATGCCTTGCAATGTCGTCTTTTTCGGTCCCAGCTTCATCCGAGTCGGCAGTATTCGAGGTAGCCCGATCCCGGTGAGTGTTATCTTGCTCCCTCCCCTGTCGTTCCGACGTGCTCAAGTTGGGCATTCTCTCACTCAAAGTCGACTGCCTGTTGCATGTCTTTTGAAGTCTCGCTGCTGCATTCCTAAGGTTGATAAATGTCAACCTTGGAGTCTTCTTTCGGTGTTCCAATATGCTCATTTTGAGCCTTTAATGCCGTGTGAAGGATGGAAAACATCGAGGTTGTCTGCCTTGGGTCCTCGAACGACCAACCTCTTATTGCAGTCAGACCATATCGCGTTTGTGAGGGAGGCGACCACAAATTGCGCAGCCATCCGCGTCCCCTTCCAGATTACTCTATCGTCTATGTATTGCCTTGCTCCATACCGACAGATATAGACGTATGGCCATGGGCTCCGTACTTTGTGCGCGCTAGGACATTTGTACAAGATGTGAACCAACAATGCCTCGTCAAATCCGCATCGCTAACACTCAAGATCCACCATCCCTGATCGAGCTAATCTCGCGTTGACTTAGACTTCCACAAACTATTTGTACGTTACTTCTATTCTCTGGATATATTTGCAATCTCCCATTTAATATCGCATGAGGACAATGAATTGCAATTATAACCTTCTTCAGTGATAATTCATTAATAGTACAAAAGCAAACATATGTGAGTGTATATAATTTAATAAATGAATTTAGTCATAATTTAATAAAACTTCCTCTGTTTTTTATTACACGAAAACCTAGTATAGTTATCCAAAACTTGATTGAATGGTCATAACATATCAAAATCTTCTTATCATTTTGTTAGTCTATATAAGATTTATTAGGTTCCAATTCAATCAATCTCATGCTTCTAACGTGACACTTCTAGCAGTTTCAAACTTTTGATACTATTCAAACCTTCGTTTACTTTGATCTAATATAACTAGAACAAGTAAGAAACACATGCTTTTCTAACTCTATATTTCTGCTCTCACATACAGTGCAGAAACATTCACTTCTATCAATGTGATGCCATCATCCTTCTTCAATATGTAAAATGTGAGATCCCGTTCTATGTCGTGCAATAATATGACATAAAAGAGTTGAAATCCTAGCAAGAAGATATCCTTGTTGACAGTAAACAAGCATAAACATATCCTGTGCAACGTGGTCATTGCTCCCAAGAGATTAGACGGTACTCATATGTCTTGTAACTTTTCCCATAAAAGCTTGCGAGACACTATGTCAAAAGCTTTCTTGAAATCTATGAAGGCACAAAATAGAGCTTTACCTTGCATAAAACACGTAGAACCACAATATGATCGACAACGTTGTATGTTAGGCAAAAACCAGCTTGACCTCTTGATCTCTTCTGAAAACACTCTGTACATATATTCAACTTTGATTCCAACAACTTCCAAAACAACTTTGCAAAAACACTTTTCACCATGATAGTTCGTTAGTTTGTCGCCATGTCTTTTCTATCTATTTGATCTCAAACATGGACTCTCAATTTACAAATGGTACCAAAAATTAAATATTTGTTATGTCAAAGAGTTTGTAGATAAATCGGAAGAGAGTCTAGATCATTGACTATTGTCAATATCTTCAGAAGCAGAAGAATTCAAAGAGCTATAAAATTGAGTGAATATGATACAACGCATGGGAGCATTGAAGTCACCAACTAGGAAGACATCCTCTTTGCTCTTATATTTGAGTACGACTCTAATGAAATGATTGGCTCCGGGTGCAAAAACGTGTGGAGTAGATTTGCATGGATTGTGTCGCAAAGTAACATATTGCCAGATAGCAATGAGATCTTCCAAGCACAAGACGTAACCAATGTTATTGACCTCCAATATCTTGAGCTCCTAAATGAATGCCTGATAGAAGTTTAAATCTGATGAAAGTGACAATACCTCCATGTCCCCTTCCTGCGTGTTATCTTCACTGGTTCCATGTTGACCCCACCAAAGTGAATACTTGTAGCTCAGCAATAGTGTTATTTTCGTGTTCCCAAGTTTCCACAATGTTGATGACGTCTTTCTTTTCCCCGATTGAATCGGCACTAACATACTTTGATGAGGACAATACTCAAATATTTCACACCAACACCATCTATTTTCTAGATTGCTATGTAGATGACTATCTTCTCTTTTGTGTGACAAACGCTCTACCATCGCGCAAATAAGCGACAAAACCTGACATTTGAGCCTCCTTAATCTTTCCAAGTTTCTTCCTTCTAGTTTTTACTTGCAATGGAGTAAGGTCAGTATACAACCATATTCTTTGTCTTTTGAAAATAGATGTGTTGGCCATGATCGTATCATGTGGAGACTGGTTGACAAACTTAACAAGAATGGCGTGAGGTTGTGTGCCAGTTTTTCCGAAACAATCCGGGCTAAGTGTGGATTTTCAACATGTAGTGTCAACTAATAATTAAGTGATGACACTCTTCATATCTTCATTTTCTATTTCAGGTAAACAAGATATCATTCTTCTTACAAGATTATTGATTTGCATTTTTTATCTCTTGTTCTTGACTGAAAGAAATATGCGCAACATTAATGACCTTGACATACTACTTGAGTTTTAATTCTAAGGTGTCTACCATTGTGTGTAATCTTGGGCTACTAGGAACTATAATTTTGTGAAGCTTTCAACTCTCATATTTGAGTATGAGCAAGAATGAGCTGGACAGTTTGTACCTTAAATTCTTGTCGAGGTTCATCAAGATCGTCCAAGATTGTTTGATACAACTTGAGTATTTCTTTTTGAGAGGCCATCAACACTCTTTTACACTTATTCTCAACCAATCAGAGTAGCTTATTTTTCATGTAGAACAATATCTCCTCTCCAAAATTGCGGACGATTCCTGGTGCCTTGAGAAGCTCCAAAATCTTCACTACTTCCACTTGTAGAAACTATGATCTTCCTCCCAAAAAAACCACGGGCACTCTATCACATGTGAATCGTAGACATTTGCTTTTGTAGCCGTCGCTATGTGTAGGATCACATTGCTTCATTACTCTAGATGTATCAATGTCCGATCTTTTCCGCAATCATCGCTATATCCGTCGTCATCGCTAGCCCCTCACCACTTCATTACCTCCGACAGACAGCACATCAACCTTGATTTAAGTTTTATTGAATGTTTTCCTTACATTTGAAAAGCCATAGCGATTGGCAGTTCACCTTCGCATGTTGACGTTCTCATCACCAGCCACATTCTATTTCGTGCGCATTCAATCTCTCTTCAAATCTTTCATTGCATTCATCTTGCTCCACCCTCCTTCAACTTCCTCCAAAATCACATTGAAGAGAATATGCTGACAAATCGCATCTCGTACATCGTATTACTTTGCCGTTGCTATTACAGCTTGTGGTCACTTCGCCTCCGCACGGCACTCCCTCCCTCGCTCTTCCTTTGAGAGAGAGAGTTACATGAACCGTCGTAGCCATTGCAGTCTCAAGCAGTGTGATGGCCGACAGGAAGATGAAGAAGGAGCCAAGTCCACCGGGCTTTGACTAGAACAGTGTGTTTGTAAGAATACGCAAAATCCAACGACCTTCTAACTTCAAAGTTTTTGAGTATCTTTTGGTACTATAAATAGAGAAGCTCAAAATATCCAACTAGGTACATATTCTTCATGTTATCAATACTACTTTTATTTTTTTACTTTGAATACTATTTGAAGTCTTGTATGCGTTGCCATCTGCAATAGCTTGACGATAGTTCACTATCAATCTAGTCTCTAGCTCATGCGTTGATTTAAAAAAAATAAAAAAAACATAAATAATCAGCTTTTGAGTTTTTACTTTTTGTGATCATTTCAAGAGTACACGATCCAAAGATTTGCTATTTCATTTATTTATGAACCTGTGATCATATCAAATTCAAGATGGTTGATGCTTCCAACATCCGGATACACGACGTGAAAGTTCAAGAACTACAATACAAAAAATGTCAATAAAAATTGTCATTAAAAAACTCTAAGTTGTTTGCGTTGCAATCTTTATTTTAGCTCCCATAGCGAATTCTGTTCAACAAGCGTTACAAATAAGCTTGCAAGATAAGTTTGAGTTGTCTTTTATTTTAAGCAAACAAATATTCAAAAAAAAAACACAAGTCAAAGGCATTGAATCATTATTCATCAAAATTGTTTTACTTTTGTTTTTGTTATTATTGAAACATGATTCTTCACTTCTTGGAGACTTTGTTTAATTTTTGGAAAAATTCAGTCAGAAGTTTGGAGAAAAAGATCAAGGTTTTATAGAAAATAAAGTTCAAACACATAACAACAATTGAGGTTAGCTTTAGCATTTGTTGCAAAATTTCAACAACTTGCTTGTGATTTTGATTGATATGAGAAGGCTCTCATCATCATGTTTTGATGTAAATCAACATCAATATTAAAACCTTATTGCTGAATTTACCGACATCAACTGCTATGTTAGAATCCATTACTCAATCAATCAACAACAACAATTGCTTTTTGGATCATGGCGAACGGATTACACAACTCAAGACCGTGAAACATTATCAAGCATTTTTACCTCAAAGCTCATGCAAATTGATAATTCAAAAACATCAAAAGATAAAAGCAAATAAATCTTGAAAGCAAAATTCAATAATCTCTTAAGATAAAGTTTGACTTTTGTGTCGCAATTTGAAGACTCATTGATCAAGCAATGACCTTGATTATTCTTGTGTTGGACATTTTTTCAAAAGTAACAACGTCAACAAGTTAACATATAGCTTAAAATTGCCATCATTTATAAAATTTCATACAATGTTTCATGTTTATTTGCTTGAACCGTTCCAAAAAACAATTTTTTTAAGACGGTTGCTAGCATCTCCATCACCAATTGAGATTAACAATAAAGAACAATTTGATGATTAAAATATCTTGTACATTGGTAAGGCTATGAAATAAACAAACGAACTTGAATACCTGCTACTAATCTTGCTAAAACTTCCAAAATGATAATAAAATTTCATCGTCAATACTGGACAAAACAGAGTATCAAAGATATATGAATTCAACACGTTCGGATGAACACAATCATTGAATCAAACATCGTCAATACTCGATAAAACAAGTGTCAAAGATATTTGAATTAGAGTCCTGCAATGGGAATCCATATCTATGAATAAATGGATGGATACTGGGTATGAACTAGGATGCATGGATGGGTTATGGGTTTATGCAAAGAATCGGTGGTTAATGGATTAGTATGACTTAAACTAAGCTCGCTGATGAAGTGTAATTAAGAGCTCTTGAATTAAGTGTAAAAAATAACAATGATGGGCTGATGGATTTGAATTGGATATGAAGTCATGAGTAATGGATGTATAAAAGTTGTCATGGATGGATAATGGGTACAGTTGATCCATTCATGTGTATGAGTTGAGTATGGGTAAGGTTTTGAAGCTCAATGCATGATTTTGATTTGAATCTAACACGTTTGGATCAACACAATCATCGAATCATTCTGTAAACATAATCATCGAATCATGTTGTAAACATGTGACTCCCACATGGACTTCTTATAATAGAAATTTAATTTCTATTTTTGATAAAATAGATAGAATAAATCATGAAATTCATAAAAATATAGTAGTGATGAAGGTGTGAACACGTGCTAACTTTCTAACCTTTGAGGATGTGCAGAAGTTGGAGACAATAACTCTTTCTAACTCTGGAGTTTCTCAGTATCGTCCTAGCAATATATATATATATATATATATATATATATATAGTCTTTGAACTCTATTTTATCACTTTCGTCAACATTAGTTGTACATACTATTTTACTTATCAATACTTCTTTTAGTTTTTTCGCCTTGAGCGTTATTACTTTCAGTTTTTTCAAATGAGAGTTATTCCGAATCTTATGTGAATTGCCATACTCAACATGATGATAATGAGCTTGGACTTGGTATGAATCAAACTATTTATGTTCATCATTAGCTTATTTTCAGATTTTGAATATGTTACTAACTTGTTAGTACTTGAATGTCTTGCATCATGTTGGAACTTGATATGGATATGATTATTAGTGATTTATGATTAATTAATAAAATCTATTTTTTCCAAAACTATATGCGTGTGTATTGATTTATTTATTAGAGTAAATGGAGGAACACATGTATATAAAAGAGATGAAAAGATTACATCAAACATAAACAAAAATATAAGTATATGAGACTACATAGCTATATCATCTACTATGCTCAATCTATCTACAATTTATAACATCCCCAAACAAACATGATGTAATTACTTTGGAGAAAATTACTTTATGGTACTCCATTGGAACACAAATTGCTTGATGAGATCTATCACGTTTTTTTTTACTTGATGGGATCCCACTGAAGGCACATTAACACGAAGTTCTTGTAATAACCTTGAGATCAACGCGAGTGCAAACACTAGTTCCAACACTAATCTGAGATGGTAGTGGATGTTGGACAAATGAGAGAGCATTCAAGAGCAGAGAAGTTAGAACTATGTTATCTCTTGTGTTAGAGGAGAATCGATACTCCTGTACCGAGCCATCGGCACTTGAAAGCTGCGAGCTGCTCTACACATTTAATTCAAGTACTCATTGATGAGCTTCTTGTATTTTCAGAACCTTCACGCATACCCGCTTCAATAGTGTGTGAGAAATCATAGTAATTCGCATGACATAAATTCTTTGTTTAGCAAGGAGTTGGACTTTGAGAGAATTCATTCTTGAAACAAACATCTTATTCTATTTTGCAAACTAGAATAGAATTTTGAGCCATCAAATTGAAATCCAATCCAACATTAGTGCTAGGATTTCAAGTTCATCCGCGAAGTTGGTCACAAAAATAGTAAAATAGATTGAACAAAGTTAGAATTTGCAAGCGAACACTTCTCCACACCGTAGTTAGTAGGAGTATTAACATTAACTTTTTTTAGAACTTGGTGGGAGTTCCATATTGTAAAACCAAACCTAATGGATCACATCAAACAATTTACTCAATTACTTTCTAAAGATTTGCTATTGTATTTATAGTGGATATCTATAGCACTATAATATGTTTTAGATGGTTTAGGTAAGACTAATACTCGATGAACATGGACTGTCAGTAAGGACTGAGAGTAAAGGGAGTCGCGGTGAGACGTCACGGCCGGTCTGGCGCGTCGCGATTCCACTTTGGCGACGGCGCGGCCCAAATCGAGCTCACAATGTCGATTGCCTTCAATTCTGTGCATGCTCCAGTGCCGGTCTCTCCAACCCTTCCCTTCAGCAACTACATTTTGAGGTCGGGCTTGCATTCGCGCAGTATTGCAGCGTAGTACTCGCAGGGAGGAGTTGCTGCTCGCAGCCAGAATTTGGATTGGAGCTGTTTGGGACGTCTAACAATTCGGCGGTAGAAGCTGTTGAAGATTGATCAGGTAGTCTTGCGAAGTTGAGCGGAATGGATTGGTCGGGCGAGTCGGAGTATGAACTGTGAGCGGTGAATTGGACCTGCGGCAACAAGTCCACGAGCGAGAACTCGAAAACGTCTGAAAGAGAGCGTTGCAAGCGAAAGGAACATGGCGCTGGTCGGGAAAGGGAATTTTTTGAGCTTGGAGCCTGGACAGTCTGTGAGATGCATAGCTTCATGTGCAAAACCTGTATCTCGCCCGTTTAGGGCTTTAGCTGCGGGAAAATGGTCAAATGTGGGAGACCTTTGCAGTAGAAGTATTCATACTCGTCGTGTTGCCCGTGTGGATGAATTTGAGATCTTCGGAATTTCGAGGGTGCGGCAGGTAAGACAGAGACTTCGTATGCAGAACAGGTTTATGGCTCAGTCAGACATGGTCACGCCGGAGCGCGGTGAGAACGAGGATGCTACGGGGGCCCACGCGACAGAGAAACCAATGCCAGAGAGTATGTCCGTGCCCCTTTGACGTCGGGATTGTAAAATTTAGTCCTCTATCTTTTCAGTTGAGCTGACGCGCGTCCTGCCCTGCCCTGAAAAGTGTATCTAGACGAGTGCTCTGAACTGCCATAATTCTGGAGATTCTGAATCCACACAATCCTTGATGTGATTCAGGGATATACGGTTTGAAGATGGAAAAAATTCCTGATTTGAGCTTTAGTTGTCTGAGTTTTCTGCTCTTCCTATCTTCTTCCTTCCTTCCTTATGAACTGCAATATGATCATGACGCTCAAACCATCTCGTTACAAATCATGGCGAGAACGTATTCTCGTCCCCCAGGAGCTTCTGGAAATGACAGAAGTTCTGTAATTTGGCAGGGGTAGCGGAGATTAAAGGGGAGCCCAGCTCCGCCTTTGCGGTGGCCATTCGAAACTTGGGCTTAAATGTAAAAAATGAAAAAGGGGAAATTCCTGTGTTGAAGGATTGTTCGCTAAACGTTCCGGAGGGTCAATTGTGGATGCTATTAGGACCAAATGGGTGTGGAAAATCTACTTTGCTCAAGGCCAGTCCCTCCTCTAATTTCTTCTCCTCAGGTACCGAGTAAAGCAAATCTGAAAATATGTAACAATTTTCTGAACTATGCCCATACAAAGCAGAGATAATGTTGATGATCTTTCTGTTGAGCTGGTTGCAGGCAATGGCTGGATTATTGAAGCCGAATCGTGGTAAAATGTTCGTAATTGGCCCTAGGAGTTTTGTCTTTCAGAATCCAGATCATCAGGTACTCGCGTGTGATTGGCTGAATTGAAAGATTGTGCTCTCAGTATTTTTTACTTCATATACACTTCTGACGGTTTTTATTACTTTACTCGTCAGGTTGTCATGCCAACCGCCGAAGCAGATGTTGCCTTCGGTTTGGGGCGCTTCGAATTGTCGATTGAGGAAGTGCGAGAAAGAGTTCATAACTCTCTAAAAGCTGTTGGGATGGACAGCTATGCTCAGGTATATATAGAGTGTATTACAACTTCTTCTTTCAAGTAAGAAACTTTTTATATCAATAATGACAACCTTATTTGTCAGGCTGATCGTCTCTTTGCCTGAGTCGAACGTAAGGGTTAAACCCATTGTAAGGAAGCGTATGTACTCATCATCGAGTATATAACGAACAAGAATCTGACAGTTTGTCCAATTGAAGACCGTGTGGCTCAACTTGTTGCGTGGGACTAACACTTGCCTTTGCCCAGAAGAAGTACTGTGAGGAGGTGCTTCTAACATCGTAAGATCGAGAAGTCATGGGTACTGATGCCAAAACGCAATGTGCAGAGGCCAGTACAAACTCTTAGTGGGGGACAAAAGCAGCGCATTGCAATAGCAGGAGCTCTGGCAGAATCAAGCCGCTTGCTGCTTCTTGATGAACTCACTACATATTTAGACAGAGGCGATCAGGTAGTGCATCTTGTCTACAATATCATTGTGCTCATGGCATCTCCTTTACCTGTCGCCTAGTTGCGTGAACCTGATCGGTGTGTTTATTGCTCATCAGATCGGGGTTTTGGAGGCCGTCCGTCAGGTGGTCGGTGTTGAACAAAAAGTTACAGCTTTGTGGGTTACCCATAGACTTGAGGAGCTAGAGTACGCCGATGGAGCAGCTTACATGGAGAATGGAAGGGTTGTTCTTAGTGGTAGTGTAGCTGAAATTGAAGCATATATCAAAAGAAAACAAGCGCAGTTTTACAGTGAGCAGGAAATGTTGAGATGATAGAGAAGCACGTTCTGGTCATGAGATCTAAGCTTGCGTCGACTTCGTGCGTATAAGCATGTGAGTCTCAACATAATCTTTTGCAGTTTCGTCTCCTCGAGCTTATTTGTGTTTTGAGTTGGTGATCCCCATCGTTGCCATTCAAGTTGGCTACTTCGTCTAAACTGGGCTATTCTTGTCTACTGCATTTCATACACAGTCGTATGTTGAACGTAAGTTACTCCTCTTGGCGATGTCACATTCTTGTCTATTTACCCTCAAAGTTCTAACTATCATATATTCTTAATACGGACACCTCATATCGTTTTAATATTCCTTTTACGCGGCCCTTCCCACGAGTGGGATTTTTGCTCCTGGAACAGAACAGTAGTTTAAGTTGAGTTGCGCGGAAAGTACGATTATAGACCGATTGTAGAACGATTCAGGAACGGTTTCAATGGGTCTTCTCGCAAGTTCCTTCTCCAATCATATGATAGTCTCAAGTAAGCTGAGATGTTATTTAGAGGTTGAGTTGTCTCTAAGATTTCATATCTAGTTGAGTTTCCATATTTATTTCACATAAGGTTGAGTTGTCTCTTTTGATTTCATATTTTTGTACAGTCTATGAAATTACGAAATTGTAACATAGTTTTTTTTCCCCGAAATTATATTAAGAAATAAACCTGAAATAGCCACATTCTATCGATGTCGAAAAGTAATACGAAATTCAGATTGATAATTATATCGTTTAATAATATGCAAATTCACCAAAAAGTCTTTTCGTTGTCAAATCCATTTCAGTGGATTTGATAGCAGGTAAAGGATATGACAACAAAAAACTTAAATCATTGTATCACACATATTTTCGGCTTCTCAATATCTGTAATTTTCAAGAATAAATATCTTAGGTTTTAAGTAGAGAATTGAACATTGAGTTTCGATTCAAGTTTATATACTTTACTCATCGAAACGTTTCCATTTAATAGAATTTTGGAGTATTTGATTACAAGAAAATCTTTACATCGTAATATAAAATTTGTAATATCAAATACCTTCTACAGAAAATTATACTCTATAGGAAGATAACAAAATTTCATGAACTTTGGTATCGATCATTAATATTTATTTCTTTATATCATAATTAAAATTAATATAATGAATTTGATAGTCAATGAAATAAGTTTCATTTTAACTAATTCTTCAATTTATAAATGATCTAATCGATTTAATAAAAAATTCTTCGAAAAATGGCTAAAATTACACATCAGTTGAAAATTTTTTCATGTGTACATAATCATCAATTTATTGAAG
The DNA here is from genome assembly GCA_037833965.1 of Marchantia polymorpha subsp. ruderalis. Taxonomy (NCBI): domain Eukaryota; kingdom Viridiplantae; phylum Streptophyta; class Marchantiopsida; order Marchantiales; family Marchantiaceae; genus Marchantia; species Marchantia polymorpha. The sequence goes on from AP031351.1 coordinate 2,730,510, forward strand.
GATTTATATTCATATGTACGAAATTAAAATATGATACTTATTAATTTTTGAACCATTCACATTTATTGAAATCAGTTAAGACGTATAAATACATCTATTTTCATCCCACTATAAACATTGGAAGTACATAGTTATTGTTTGATTTTCGTTTGGCATTAACATTTGATAATGAACTTGATGCATGAGCATGGACATAATTTTTTTGTCTTTTGTAATTTCAAGTAGATAATCATATTAAATCATTCAAAAAATAAACTTGAAATTTCGTCTGTATCTATCCTTGATAAATACGGACATGAATAAACTACCAAGTACAGTAGTACAAACACAAACTGTCAATTTTAGGATTCTAAGGAGATTTTAGTCGAGATCTCAACTCAAAGTCACATAATTTAGTTATTGCGTACACAGTAATTAAGTCAGGACATTCTCTTCTAACCTATGCTTTGTGAAGCTTCATAGAAATTCAACTGATATCAAACTCTAAGAAACAAAAGTTTCGGCTTCACCCAATGATTAGATCCAAATCGCGTTGTCTTGTAAGCTTCTTATATAACCTTTGTATGCGGTCTGAATTTAAGCTTTCCCCTCTGATATTGTAGAAATGAGTTGTGTATATAGACAGAGTGGAATGTTAAAACGATCGCAGATGCGTGTTCATATTACCTGTCAAACCACAGATTTCTTTCGCAGGCATTATAATCTACGGGCGTGTTTTTGGCTTCCCACTGCACAAAAAGATCCATCAGAGATGATACTTCCAACAACTTCCCTGCAAAAAAGGATTGACCAGCTCACTCCCAAGCTCATTTTGGAATCACTCTCCACCCTCCCTGTCACCAGGAACATCAATAACTACAAAAACAACCCTACATATATGCAGGGTTGTTTTTGTAAAAATCCACTTGGATATGATCCCTGGGCTTGTTGAGATTTTTGAAAGAAGACGCATCTGGAGTCGTTTTAACATTGGATATATCTATCGTTGAATGTGGTCGTAAAATAATTTTTTGTATTTAATTGGGAGTAAGCAAAAAAATAGTGCAAATGAAGATACACAGATGTGACACCAGGAGAAAGTTGATAAGAAACAGGCAGCGAAAATGTTGATAGGCATCGTAAAAACGGATGATTAATTTTTAATTTCGTAGTAAAAACAGAATGTGAGCCCGTATCCATTCCACTTCCGCAAATCCATACGTATGAAATGCAAGCACACCAAGTGCCGCAAAACGACCACATCTTATTTGCAGTTTCAAAAGATCAGTAACAGAATTTCATGAGTTCCATACATGTGACGAGGGATAACATGGGGGCAAGGTAGATGTAATCCCTGTACAAAAGTTAATAAATTCCAGCAAGACGAACCCGTACATTTAGATGAACAACAAACAGCCCTTCGGACCTGCGACTCTATAAGTATCTAGATTTGAGGAACCTCATGTGCATGTCCCCATTCTGATTCTAACTAGCAATTTACTAACAAGTCCTCATGGTTCTAAGCTGATCGTAGATTTATTGCAAGTTTTGGGTTCTTGCTGTGACAACCAAAGTGCGAATTACCATCGGGTTTCTAGATTCTAAATGTGACCCGTTGGTGAATTCACAGTTCAAACGCTAGCCAATCGTCAAGAGTACTATGGAAAGAGTCTGTCAAATGTACCGCTGAGGTTTACAACATATATTGTTGTATCACGTAGTTTCACCACGTGGAAGACAACGGACATTACAGCAACTTTCATCCATGCAACTCTTCACCGCTATCTCCATCCGTTATGGAATCTTATATACATCACAATCAGAGAAACGATGTCTCTAGTGACGAAGAGGTAAATTGGAGTCCAGAGGTGTGGATAGAGACCAACCAGAAGGGTATGAGAGGCTGGTGCTTTCCAGGTGCAGGTGCCACACCATAATCTTGTTGCACCCACTTGGTAGACCCTCCATCTGACTTTCATCTTCTACCAGTTGCTCTATAAATGTTGTCTCCTGCCAAAATTACATACTGAATATAGTCAAGACAATATACTGGCACGGAGGACTGATAAGGGCGGGATATGCATAAAGGGACTATAAAGTACAGTTGCTTTCCCCTTAGGAACAAATGAGGTTATTGTGTGTCGTGAATAAACATAAATAAACAAATCATATCTCATAACGTTATCTTAAACGTGACATGTTATTGGAAATCTCTCATTCAGGGAGTAATATAATACGAATCTTACAGAATACTCTCACGTACTCAAGTCAATAGATATCCAACCAACCTGCATTCCTTCTTTTATTGTATCCAATTGTCTGATTGGTTCCTCCGACCGGTGTCGCCACGCACTTTTGTCCCACAGCATTGTGCTGTTGAATCCAAAGCCAGACATATCCACGTGAAATCTACGTAATCTCTTGCTCTTCTCGTTTGTGTGCCAGCCTATCACCTTCCCTTCATCACAAACAGGTCCTTCGACAATGGTTTTTGCCTTGCTTTCTGCGAGCATACCCACGGGCCAAGTTCCAAATCTCCTGCACAGTACATCAGGACAAGAAAAGTCAGAACTAATATTCAAACCAGTTCATATGATAAAACAAGCATCAAAGCACGCACATCACATAGTTCCTCGATTGGCCCTCCAGACAGTGGAGAAATTTTGAGACCTCGATAAAATAATCTGGCAGGCCTTCGGTCTTGCAGAATATACATACTTCTAAGGCGAAGGAAGGATACAACTAGAAGTTCAGAAATAAACTAGGCCTGAGATGCCTTGTACCTGGGTTTGATAGAGCTAAGACTCACTAATTTCATACTGACTGCGTGAATATAGTAAGAGAAACGCACATCCATTATAAAAAATACCAAAATGCGAGAGAGCTCATCGCGTCTTAGTATCGAACAACTGCTACAAATTTGGCAGAAGTTTACTATTTTTGAGAAAGAAAAGAAAAAGATTGTACAACTATGAACTCAGATACTGGTGAATCATCCGTAGCTTGCAAACGAAAGGCTTCGTAATTGAGTGCTTGCTCATGCACTCAACGACTGTCGAGTCGTTGAGTGCTCAGAACTCGAAAGCTGATACGAGGTTTAAACCCGCCAAATTTTTCGATGTCAAGTGCTCCTCTTGACAAAAAAAGTTTGATTCAGGTGCTGCTTCCTCCATAGTACTCACAGTAAGATGGAGAGTGCCTTGGAGGAATCTGCACCTAAATCGAACCCTCAAAATCTTTATGTGCGCAGTTCACCCAAGTCTGTCAGCATAGCAAATACAAGGTGTAACCGACTGGTCCTCCCCAAGAATGCACACGTTCGCATCCACCTTTTCATATAACACATTGAGTTACAACCACCAGTTTGGTAAGCTCACCCCGTTCTTTCTACCAGAGGTGTCCAATCAGGAAGTTCAACTGCTTGATGTAATTCCATTCCTTTTGAGGGCAGAAATCAAGACACATTACCGTAACTTGTAACGGTCGCCATAAGTTGGATTCCCAAAAGGATTATTGGGCTAGAGAATACTGGAGTTAGGAAGCATAGGTTCTGAACTAGAGAATCACACGGTCCCTAATGGCATTCGTGATCCTAGTCTGCCATATTACTTCGAACAGTAGCAAATACTTTTGGTGAAAAAGTAGTCTGCAACAGATACTCGAGACCACAGGATGAAAACATAGAATTCAACAATGAAAAATTCTCACTTCAGCTGATGGCTGCACAGATTTCTAAGAGTTGTGGAGCATTATTGCTATTGATCGTTTCACGAACTTGAGGATGTGGAAACATTTTTCAAACCGGACAAATTTACCTAGTTGATAACCTTCGAAAAGTCTTGAAGAAAAGACAGCTCAAAAGGTGAATGAAAATTACTTGATTTTACGCAATTGCTCGAAGAGTTCAAGAGAGTAGATATTGTCATCATCTGCAAAATAGACAACTCCATCCAGCTGGTGCGTCTCGATGTGTTTCAGTGCCGCATTGCGCTGAAAGATGCCTCGGTCTTTGAAACTTGTCATGTTGTCGTTGCAAACAAGGTGCCTGTACATTATCCCCGTCTGCCTAAGCAGTGTCGCCGTTTCAATAGACTGGCTGGGAGATTCTACCACGAGCCACAGGAGAGGAGGAGGAACGAGCCTCAGAGTATGCGCCAGCCGAACTAAGAAGTGTGCCTGAAAAGCTCTGTTGTACGTCGGGGTGACTACAATGATCAAATTTCGTTGCGAATCCCTGGTGAAATTCAAACCTGGAGCAATCTCCAAACTGCTCTCTTCTAGGAAAGCTAATCTCGATGCCACTAAACTATCTGACGCATCAACATCCAAGTTTAAACCCCCGAACCCCTCCTGTGCTAAACCTACAGCGCCTTGTCCAGATTCAAGCTCTATAAGCTTGTGCCCTGACTGGCTGCCTTCCCTCGGCAAATTGGTGACAAACCCATTGACCTCCAGAGCAAGTTCGCGCCGTGGATCATCTCTTTCGGCCGCAAGTCCAGACCAGCTGATTGGAGTGAATCCCAACACCAGCCCCAACACAAAGGACAACAGCAGCTGCATCATAGGCCTCCTGTACAAGGTTCCCTTGGACTTCATCGGCCGATCCATGGAGCCCGCTCGGCTCAGAAGTTTAAACCACGACAAACCGGAAAGGAAGGACAACTTGCTAAGATTGTAAAAGCCATCCGAAATTGAACTCGCACGAGCCAGCGAGCCTCCCGGGGACGAGGATCCGAGCACTCCGCCTAGACCTCCCCCACCGCCACCTCCGGACGCCAGCGACGTCAACGATGAAATGTGACTACTCATCTGCTGCTGCTGTTGCTGCGGGGGGGTGTGGAGTAAGCGCCCCGCCGAGGGTGCCGCTCCGCAAACAGCGCCTCCTCCTCCTCCTCCTCCTCCTCCTCCGTCCGCAATTCCGTTCTGCATAACGAACGCGCTATTCATCGTCGCCCTTCCGCCAATGCTGCTGCTGCTGCTGCAGCCGCTGTGCTCGTGATGAATGTGCGGTGACAGCGTCCGCCGCAGCGCTCTCGCCATTCACCTGCTCGGCAATTCGGCGAGCAGACGGCGAAGCTGCCTCGTCCCTCCTCAGGGCTCGCCCTTCCTCCTCCTCCTCATCTTTCATCGGCGCTCCTCTTCTGCTTCGCACTCCGCCCCGTCCTCGCGCAAAAGTACAGCGACCATTTCAAAGTCGCCACCATCTCGAATTCCCCACGCCCGCGCCCGCTCCTTCAAACTCGAGCAACACGCTCCCCGCTCCACGCTCCACGCTCCTCGACCTGTCAAAGAACAGGAACCGAAGCGGTCGCCAGCCTTAGCGCCAGCCAGCTTCACTCGCTCGGACCCTCGGACCCTCGGGCGCCTTCTCAGTGAATCTGCGACTCGCGAGCCGACTGTCGATCCGACTCGTCCGAAAGTCCTTCGTCCCAATCAATCAGTTCGGTCCGCCAGTCAAGCACAACGCACACACAGCTGCATCATTTGTACCGGCGTGTCAGTGGTCGCGGCGCGTGCTTCAACGGCTTCGCTTGCATAGACCACAGCGTAGCATGACATCCTCTTCTCGTGAAGTCCGACCATATACTTCTCCTCGTCTGCGCCACTGTAATGCATCGACGCTCCTCCTCCTCCTTTCCCGGCCCCACTCCTTCCTGTTCTTCTACGAATTCTTGATCTCGTTCGAGAACTTCCCCTTGTCTCTCACGAAGGTCTGGAAGGCAATTCCCTAGGCATACGGTTTCATCCTACAATATCGTACTGCACTGTCCATTGTACGCTTTCCCCATATTTAATTCTTTGCTTTATTTATTTGTTATTCTATTTTATGAGATATCTTAGAAAGATATGAGATTTATGTAAGATAATGCCGAAAATATGAACCTGCTTAGTGTTTTATCGAACTGAATGAAAAATGGGGCGGCGCATGGAATAATCACATGGTCTTCCATGTACTGTATATTTGCACTTTATGCTCACAGTGATTCGCTTGAGTCTTCATTTCGCCCTATTGGTGCTGTTTATTTGGTCGTATGTGACCTGTAGATGATAGACCTACAGAACTGTCCTGAACCACGAGAGATGCCATCACGACAAGGCACATGTACTGTACTCTACGGCGATGGATGCTGGGAGTCTTCGATTTGAGGAAGCTGCAACTCGTGAAGGTCTTCAAGCTTTGGTGAATATGGGAACGACGTGAGACCGCGTAGTGAAGAGAAGACTGTGGGAAGAGCCCGTCAAGTCGACTGAAACAAAGATTGATGATTAGTGTGTGTTTGAAGAATTAATGTTCTAGAAACATATCACAGAAGTCACAGGAACAAATAAATATCAGGTGTCAAGAAATCAGATGACAGTTAGTAATGTCCAGATGGAGACTCGTTCGTAGGACATGGAAAGAAGAAATCAGTCACCAGTCATGTAACATAAAGTAATGGCTACAATTGTTCCTCATTTCCTTGTCAATAGAAAGAACCAATAACTAGTAAAGGGTGTATTCCAAGAAATAAGCCCACTTGCAATTTTACTGTACATCGCAGACATACAGATATTTTCTACCATCCTTTGAATGGATGGAGCGTTTGCAGTCCATTGATCATATTTTGACACAGATTTTTTACTGTTGCCTGCAAGAAGAATATGCTTTTCGAGATGAGAATGACATGTTTGTATTTTTCCGTTTAGTTTTGCGCTGACTTGGTCGTGAGGCTTGTTACACAAGGAACAACAGTTCCGTCCGCATAACAAAATTTGCCCCAAACCAGAACCCTGAATTCAACATGAACTAAAGCAAAAATGTGGTGATTGCACAGCTCATCTCGTGGCGCAGGCAGATGTTAGGGTTAGGGTCATACATCTCACGGCCATTCCCGTGAGTTCAGCTTTACTAGATGATAAAGATGATGACGGCCTGCGCAGATGCTTTCAAGAAGTGAAGTGACGGGAAAGTAGGCCCCGAAGGTTTGACAAGTCATTTGATGTACCACCTCTCTTCGGCTGAAGATGAGGCCCGAAGAGAGGCCTACGTCTCGGAACGGTAAGCAGATTATTGAAGTGGCAGCTGCCATGTTTCAATTATGGAGCCCACCGCGATTGCTCAATTGAACGGAGATCACCGCGTGGGTCTTCTTGAGCATTATGCACAGGTTTGGGCTATGCCCTATTGAACAGTGAAAGAATGATAACAGTACACGACACTTGATATCATTGTCTAAAGTACAAGGAATATCTAGCAGGGGTTTTCAATTTACCTTAAAATTACAAGAAATTTCTACTACATGAGCTTGAAGAACAACCGACCTTATGTCCAGGTGTATATGACTCTTAAACTAGGTACCATGACTCTCTTCAGGGAGCACCTGACAAGTGAATCAGTACACTTCACAATGTCGCAACTTTGATCATCGAAACGAAAGTATCAAAGATTACAACGAGGTCAGGGAAAACCCATGTCTGAAACAGGAATTACAAGACTACAAGTTACAAGGGTTGCAATTGTTGGTAACCGTTGTTGAAAGAATCAGAAAAGGGAATAAGACTTCTGTGGCGTGAGCAACAGTTGCACGGTGCTGGGCAAATAGGGTGAGGATACTTCTGCTCAATGTCTTCGACGGCATGATGAATAGCTTTCCTGGCTGCTGGTGAATATCCCTGTCGATGGAAAGGCACATAAGTAGTCAGTCCGTCATTAGTCATTTCGTCCACAATTTCAGTCAAGAGAGCCTCAAAATATCTACACACAGACAAATGATCCTTCTGTCTAATACATTATCATTTCCGACAAATCGTGCGCCGAGAGCACTTCCCAAGGATGGGCAGGAAGCACGTTCGGATATACGTTGTGCGACTGACACAAGTACACAATGAGAGAGGAGAGGATACAGATACACAATGAATTTCGTGCCATTTGTGTAACCAAAGCAGACGTTGGCGTTCTGGACATAGTAGAGATAAGCATCATTAAGGTGAACGGAAGAATCACGACTGCGAGCACAAAGATCACCGAAACTCCACTCTACTCGTTGAGGAAATGCCTGACAAGTCATGAAAGCAGACCACACGCCCTGCCTGCGCTCTAGCTGAGGAGTGCTAGTCCAATGATTACAAAATGGGAAGAAGAGAAAGTAAGATGAGAAGAAAACGGAGACGGAACCGCAATGGAGAATATCAGTTGAGATCCAAGCGAGTCTATCATGCAGTGAGAATCCTCCACATGGACGACGTTCGTCGGTGGACATACTCTTTGCTCCGGTAGGTCCACCGATGATCGACAGAAAAGGAACAAATCAACAGAAGAGGCAGAACGATCGAGATAAAGATGGGCTTAGGAGAGTGAGCAAAAAGCAGGAGGTAACTCATTTGCGAGTCTATGTGAATGATGAAAATGTTCCAGTCAATCAAGACGGGCTATTCTGTCATTGGCCGCAAAGTTAAGGGAGAAAGAGATGATCTTGGTGTGAAGGAAACTCACGGCTGCGAGCGAAGTTCGTGTACCTTGGTTGCTTCATTGAGTGGTCCCCAGTTCTCAACGCGATTGTACTCTTCCATATTGGAGTGAAAATACACCCAAACAGGTGCTTTTGCCAAATCTGCGAGCCATGTAGTGAACATAATTTAGCCAAAAACCAAAACTGGCGTCTGAAATATGAATGTGACGACGAACATTAGAAGTGCAAGAGTCACTGATGTAACGTTAGAGTCCAAGATTTACCTGCTGGCAAATCTATGAACACGACAGATGTGAAAAGCTGAGCCAAAATGCACGCGAATCAATCATAAAGACAAAGAACACTTTATACATAAGTAATTTCCTGTCATGGGCTGAAGACTAAAGATCGCGCTCCCTGGCTGGAGTATGTGCAAAATATGAGTGAAATACTAATCGAGGAAGCTTAAGTATCTATGCCACAGCCAGCAGAGAAAAAAGGAAGGTAGTACGATAGTGAGACGGTCTCAAAGAACTCTTCGGTTGCGGTCTTCATGATACACATGCAGTCCTGGGTGCGGAGAGATCTAAATATTTCAGGGACTACTGAAAAATCAACGGTTAAAATGAAGTCAAGGATTCGAGGAGACCGATGAATGACTATTTTGAAGTGCATTTCTACGGAATAATACAGAATTGAGCGTACCAAACCTTGCCACATCTGGATATTGTTGGATGACAATTGAGACGCTCTGTTCATATGAATCCTCTCTGTATTCTTTCTACAGAATAGCTGAGTTCATATAATAATTCACAAACTACTTGATCCGTCAGTTTCCGAAGAGATTAGATAGCAAGTACCTATGGAGTAAAACTGTAGTAGATAGACTTGAGGATCTCTGAAAAAGAAAAAAAACCTGAGATGTAACCTCCAGTGGTTGTCACTAGTAACAGCTGGAAAAATCATGAAGTTGGCAATTGAAGTCAAATCTGGAGTCTCATGCATAGGACAAAAACAGAGAGCTTCGCTAAAATAACGGCACAACTGTATTCAGCCACTGTGCCGACGGGTTATAACTAGGCTTTTCTGTCCAACGTTGTAGAAGGTTATACCATAGAAGAAATATTCTGCTCGTGCGGAATTCAGTTCAGCGAATTTTTCAGACCCAACCTTTTGTTGATACGAAATGGCAATTCACGGCAGAGTTCGAGTCAGAGATATTGCGTTTAAAATCTATCCCGGAAGAGAGTAAAGTTTCTTCGGTCCCTCTCTGTACAGTATAATAGTCGTCGACAAGGAAAATGGAATGATTGCGAAAGCTTGCGAAAGCATCCGTCGCTTCTCATCTTTAAAAGTAGTACTCTACTTCTGGTGACCAGGGAAGGGAAGATCAGAGTGTGGGCAACCAAATACGCTCAGTAACCGGCTGGACCATGGGGTGAAGACCAGATGTTTGGTTAGTGACTACAGGGCCCCTGTTTGAGACTAATCTGGGTAGGGAACAGTCTCTCACCTGGATGTTTTTCAAATAAGGCCCTGTCTCCATGCATGAACGCTTCCAACACCTGCAAATCAGCAAACAGAAATGATCAGCCATTTCGCTCGAACATAGAGGGTCTAAGTTCATGACTGCATTCCTCTCATCTTTGATTATTGTTCCTTTTAATCCAACTCTTGAAATAATTTGTAGAGACCAATAGATTTTCTGAAGGCACCGGTCTAATCAGTTCCGGAAAATGTGAATGCTAAACAGTAATAAGTCATCCGCAGATTTCCCTTTTGCTGCAAAAACTCGGCGATAAAAAGCGCATTGCGGAATACTTCAGATAAAAATCTACATCGACTTCTCCACGAGTGTCACAAGAAAGGTGTATACTTACCACAGGTAACTCCTTACGAAATATGTAGAACCGAATTTTAGCAATCAAATTGAGAAGCCAATGTCCTCCACTTATGTGACAGTGCACGTGGAGAGACATCTGGCCCTTAGCCTTCCTCCATTCGGCTAAAACCTCGTCCCTCTGGAGTCTTCGGTACCATCCTCTCAGCTGCAGATAAAGTTGATACATAAGTAATTTGAACTATATGCGAAACGAACGGGATAACCATACGGAACCACATTTCCGGGTTGCAGTTACAACTAAGCGACAGTGTAAGTTCCCAAGTTTGATTAGTAGCTAGAAGTGTCACATGCAACTCATTTCACCGTCAACCGAAATTTACATTCGTACCACTGGCAAGCTGACCAAAACTTCACTGTATGCTAGAAAATGCACATACTGAGGCATATCACTGAATGAAGCAACACAGAGCACCAGTACTGGCTTCGACCAGACTGCAAGCCAAGGCGAAGTGCACTTGGGAAAGACAATCCATAAACTTCATGTACAATGCAAGCGACGTTGACTACCTGTGCCTTGTTGATTTCCTTGGCCACAGCCAGAGTGATTTCTGCCGTGATGTCACTGTGGGTCAAAGTGTAACTGCGAGGCACGTGCTCCGGATGTTTCTCCTGATCGACTCCAAGAAATAACACGCACAGCTTGGATGCCTCGAAAATAGCTGGCCCAAACAACCTCGCTTCCTGGGAATACAAAGACCAAAACGGTGCGTAGAGCACGGGAGATACCATCAATACCGTGACCCATATTGTGAGATGATAACGTCCAGGGAACAGCAGTGAGAAGTGAACTCGTGACAATCTCATTGATGTACAGCTCACGAAAGTACAAGTAGAAGAAATGATGGATACAGATCGAACTTAAGCCGACAATGAGATCGTATTGGATCTGTTTCGATCCACTTCTTTAGTTTCATGGACACCAAATACTTCTAAAAGATGGTCTTCTTACCCTTGGGAAAAAAGTGAACGAAAGACATACGAAAGAGATTTGCAATGAGTTTGAAGAGCATATGGCCACTGAATGAACGTAGTTACGACAACATATTGAAACCCGGCATCAAAAGTGAGAAGGGTTGCATGGGATAGTAGACACAATTGCTCGAGCATGGGCGTGGGCTCTCCGGCCAGCCAACTCAGAAAGGAATCCGAATACACAAAAAAGAACTTGACGGGCGCAAAGCCATGAATGCAAGGAGACACTGTCAGATCCTGAGATGAAGGGAAGGGTGACTAGGCAAACACTGACAATCAAAAGTCCAAACTGGAGTAGCTAGATCTCTTACCACAGCAGGTACTGGCCTCGCGTCTTCTTGACCCAGACCATCGCATGCCTCTCCTAGCCTGTACAATTTTACATAGCTTTGTTGATTCCAGAAGGAAGAACCGAGTCCTCTAGCGTGATTCCTCCTCCTTCCGTTACCATTCCTCAAACCTGTGACCTCTGTAGTTGCTAATCCAGTTGCGTCTGCCTTTCTGAACCTCGAGGCGTAGGTGGGAAGAGAAGATGAGGTGGACGGAAAATTAATTCCCAGCTCAGCAGAGTTTCCGGCATTTACCATCCGAGAGAGGGAAGACGAGAGACCATTGACACAAGCTGCCATGGCCGAAGGAATTAAATCTAATAAAAATGTATTCAGTCAATTTCTCGAATTCTTTGAAGTATGGCCCGCTGCGGAGCTTTGCGCCGCCTGAGCTGATCCAAACTGCGGGCGTCCTGCAACCTGAAGAAAATGTATGAGCTACTGTAAAGGCCCGAATTTCTCTTCGAGTCCAAGCTCCTGCCACCTGATCCACTAGCCTATACTTCGTGCAGAGAGTGTCCACTGCGCAGCAGATTTCCGTCCATCCCACAGGTTCCAGCTACCTCTATGACCGCTCGCACTGCTCCGAGGTAGCTGGAACCGGAGCTGTGCGAAGCAATGGGCGCTCACCTGCCGAGTCCGAGTCCGAGTCCGTGGAATCCAATCGTTGAAATGTCACCAGATTACGACGACTGCGGCAGAGAGGGAGAAATGGGCGTGACAGTCTCCTCCTCTCTTCGTCCTCGCCCTCGTCGGCGTCGTTCGAGCTGCACGTCAGAAACAGCCGAGAGTGTTTCAGACATGAAACTGGGGCCAAGCTCCATGGCAGGACAGTTCACATCTCTCGTCTAGACGAGTAGGAGAACGGTCCACGTAGGGGCAGTTAGTCTCGAGGAAAATCGCAACAAGAGGCTGTGGGCCTCCACACCCGCGCCCAGCATCGCCGCTTTCCCCCGCATCACCACATAGCCACAGGCTGCAAAGCCCGCCGTGTCCCCCGAAGCCCTGACTGCGTCGCGCCCGCGAGTCCTACCGCAGTCCCGCGCTAGGCCCACATCCATCGACGTCCTCCAATGGCCTTCCTCGCCCCGCTCTCCAGATATGACAGGTCCAATTCTGGATAAGGCGGACCCGGCGACAGACATCCCGGGCCGGAGCGTGGCATCGCGATCGGGCCCGCATTCCGGAAACGGAAGGCTCAGAAGGTGCGGCCTGAGTTGACTCTCCGTCGAACCGGGGCGTGGATCGTGCACTGCTGCATGACGTCCGCGCGGGTTCCTATCCGGATGTCGCCGTTCGTCCGCGGGGTCGGTGGAGCGATCGTTCGTGATCGATCACGGGAGGCATTCGGACACGGCGACGGAGGCCGTCGTGCCCACGACGATTATGACGAGCCTGGCCAGGAATATCTCGAGCTTCTTCAAACTCCGTCGCCAGGCCATGGCGGCCTTGCACCGATCGTTCAGACAGCCCTCGGGCACGACTTCCTCCGGCCCGTACTTCCGTTTCCCCGGACCCTGACCCCACTGCCTTCTGTGACGCATCGCAGCCAGCCTTCCTCCTCCTCCTCCTCCTCCGTCGTCGTCGTCGCAGCGCCTACGATTCTCCTACCCAACTCTCCGTCCTTCATGCCACCTTCGTTTCTCTTCGCCGGATATAATCCTCTTCCTCCTCTACTTCTCTGCGCTCCGTCTCTATTTTTAGCCCGCCGTTACCAGGAGTACGGTCCTGCAAATTTTCTTTAAATCTCCTCATCGACCTCCGTGAAATTTCGGCGAATTACACAAAAGGAAAATTATTTCGATTCCCAATTCTTTCCTGGCCCGACCATTTGACACACCTGCGGGCATCGGGTTGGCGATGTCCATCTCTCCGGAGCAGATTGTCACGCCCCATCGTCGTCGCCGGCGGATCTGTCACAGCTCCTCCGCCACATTTAGGTACCGCCTGCGGTGGTTTGGTCATATGAGCTTTCGACACGAAAAGACGTCTCACCTCGAGGAAGGGGCGTGGAGATTGGAGTGCAGATTGGCGGACTTTCTTGAGCACCAGTCTTCTTCACTCACACTTCCGCGCGCAGTTTGAAACCTGATGTTTTCTGAGAACTCGCAAGTACATCCCACTTCGCATTACTTGCATTGCACCATATTCGCGTGGAATTGAACAGGTTTTCCTGATTGATATGTGCATGCCCACACTTGCTTTATTATATTCCGGTGGACAGTCGAAGGCAGTGGCCATTCTCTCCGTTAACTTCAATTTCATATTGATTTCAAGTGAAATTCCGATGTGAAGCTCTCTTTTACACTACCCATGTCCACAACAGAAACAAATTGATAAAAATTCAGAATGTATACGCGGTGCAAAGTAGAAATGAATGACGAAACATTTCATGTTGATCGTAAGATATCGTGTATTGATACAAAGTGAATAGATAATTGAATTGCAATTGCCATGTGAAAAACTCATTCAAGATTACAGTGTAACAATGGAGATATTGGCTGTTAATTCACATAATATATCTTGTTGATATTCTTCTAGGTCTTTTCCATTTAAAACTTGAGTTATCTTCATGATTGAATAGATAAATTGAAAATAATAGAAATTGAATTTACTTCTAATCAGATTGCTTCTCCGCACTTTGTGAAACTTATCAAAAATCATGATCTCGTATACATATCGATAGTCATATATATATGGATATTGGTCTTTCAAAGTAAAGAAAAAGATATTAAAAAAAAATTGAATTTATCAATCACTACATCACATATGATTAAAACCAGCAGGATAGATTGTCTCTAGTTTCTATGGTGAGAAGCCTCTCTCTGGTCTAGAGTAAAACTCTCTATTAGAAAAGAGCATCAAATTACCTGCATCAAACAGAATACATAATACAAGAGCAAAGAATTTTCTCTTAATTTGATAGCTAATCTATAAATGTTATCGTTGAGTTAACATTGTGGATGTGATCATTGTAAATCTATACATGCTCGTTCAAGGTTACATAATAGAATCAAAATGGCATCGCACAAAGAATTTGCACAATATTGTAATAATCCGTCGAATCTAGTGTACGTAATTTTTTATTTCAAGTTGAAAAGATAGAAGAAAGGAAATGGATGTTGTTCCACTTGCAGAACAATCAGGTAAATATTAACTAGCTATTTTTTATATACTCTGTAACTCACATTCTTTCTATATTGAGCATAGAATTTGTTCATACAATTGCAGTCACCACATAAGTATTGATGTGGTAACTATCACTAATGACATAAAGTATACATATGATTCAAATCACCTTATCTTATCATACGTCTTCAACTCATCTAAAGTTAGTAAGACTTGATTGTAATTATTCAAATGATGCGTATTTTATGTGGAAAGAATAGATGATCACTTATTCTTAAATATTCAGGCAGCTTCCAAAATTCTGATGGTTGGATTTTATTTTGTTGTCTAGTTATCATTCAACATTAGCTCAAAAAAAAATTCATGTTGTGACAATTAAGTTGACAGTTGATTGGTTGATTTAAAATATGATAATATTTTGTATATTCAAAGTTAAAGCTTCAAATTTTTGGATTTGATATAACTTTTCAATTTCAAAAAATGATAAAAAAAATAAGACTTAATTTTCTGTACGTATATGCTAAACTATAACACTACATAAAAATGAGGGGAATATATTACTGAGTTTGTAAAGCATTAAATTCAAAATGATATTATAATAATGATCTCATTATATTAAATATAAAAACTTTGTATTTCAAATATTTCAAAGAAAAAAAAAATAAATATTTATTTATACCAAATTCATATAGAAATATATCGGAATTACTAATTAATGTCATCTAACATTTTTTCCTTTATAAATATAGCTCATAATGATAGCAAGTAAATGATAATCACAAATTATTCTTTATACAAATGTATATATTTGCATAAGCAAATGTATATATTTACAAGAAGCTATTTATATAATTGTATATATATATATATATATATATATATATGTAATTTAACCATTGATCTAAGCATGAATTTCATGGAAATTATTTTGCACATGAAATATCCAAATGAAATAAATTTTCTTTATGTTTTTTATATATTGAAAAAAAAAGTCAACAAGATAGAATAAGTAACGAATCATAATTATATCACATAGACATACTAGTACATTCATTTGATCATCATACAATCTTTTAAAACAAATATAATATATACATATGAAGGGGTTTGATATATGGACATCACCTTTTTGATATATGGATATCACCCCCTCCGTCTCGTGACCGCGCCTTGCATTTGATGGGGGGAGTTAGGCCGCAGGTAGGGCCCAAGGGTGAGGTCTCTATAGTTGGCATCGCACTCCCGCTAAGCTGGAGAGCAATGCAGAGGCAAGGTGTGAGAGCTGTAGAGGCCTTCCTTCACTTCACCCCACCCACCAGACATGCTCCACAAACTCTACTTTTCACCCCACGCTCATGCCGTCACCTTAAGTCGCTTCCGCAATGGAGCCCGTGTGATCGACGCGTGTTCCCATTCTTCACTTGGGAATTTTGTCCTTCCCATGAAGGAGGGCAATCATCAATCGGAGCATTGCCTGTCCACATCGTCGTCATCACCAGCAGCCCCCGATCCTCCGAGAGAGAGAGTCGTCAATCCGGCACGGATCCTCATGTTGTTGCTCTGCCCCACTACTCTCCTGCGGGGTATGTATGGGGTGATGTCAATATATAAAAAAGGTGATGTACATTTATTAGTCCTTATATAAAATACAAAGAATGAAATTATATGATGAAGAGTTATATTTTATATTTTTGTAGAATTATTTCATGCTGCTTGAAATATTTTTTGATTAATTTAAAATCAAAATTTACAAAAGAAAATAGATCGTTCAAACAATGAAAATTATATAAATATTTTTTTTTTTTACAATAATATTTTTTAATGTTCATATGAATAACTTTGGGAATTATTAATATATGTATGAGTGTTTCAATTAATAATAATAATCTAACACTTGCTATAATGTAGTATCAAATCATTTTTTCAATATTAAAAATAATCATTTGCTATTACATTCAACTCAATACTAGTGATATTGGTAGATTATATTAAAACGCTTCAAATGATAAAGAATTAAAATATCATTGATTTATGTAAATTAATATATGCATATATATTTAATGAATGTTAGGGATTTTATATAAAAGAAATTTACATATATATTTCATTCCATAATCATATATATACATGTCATAGTATAAACATTACAATAAATCATACGATCAAGATTATGTGATTTCTATTGAGTTTAATTTAGGTTAAGGATTAACCTCATTTGTAGCTATTTAAAGTTGAGACTAGTCGTCTATGTTGGGTATATATATATACCCGGATGTTTTTGTGTTGCAAGCATTGTTCACTTGAGTAGTAAAATATTTCGCGTGTATTACTCCGTGAATGTAGACCTTGAGGGTGAACCACGTTATACGTTTGTTCCTTGTGTTGTTGGTTTGATCACTATGATCTTGAGTTTTATTGTAAGATACTTCACTGTTTTCATCATCAACATGAATAAAATTTTTAATCTCTTGTTGCTCAACCGAAAGATTTAAAGTTGCGATAACTTGTGTAACTTCGGTTGCTAAATCATTCATCGGGTTCACTCCTTCTTGATCGACTTCCAATTTCATTATATATTCCTTCACAAATGAATGTTTGATAGAGCTCGGTGACAAAGATTACCAAGCTTCTTTGACATAATTCGCAACATCAAGCAAGTGAGTTGAAATTCTGTACGCAACTTCAACAACACCACGTTTCAATCACTATCCTTACATTCTGAGTTCTGAGTTGATCCACTTCGTAAAAGTCAAGAACATCTTTAAGATAGAGATATTTGAACATTTTCTTCAAAGCTGCGATTATGCTCATATCGCAAGGCTATTTTCAGCTTGTGCAATCTGCAGGAAAAAAAAATAAGACTAATATTGTCACGTTCAAAAGACTCAAAATGTACATGGACATTGTACATCACCAGAAGAATCCGATCTCTGATTCATTTGTTTCACCTCTGGAAAAACATTTTGTTAAACCACTTCCAACATGTCTGAAATCCATCTAAGGTTTCACCTTTTTTATGTATGTTCTTCATTTGGTGCTCCATTTCCAAATTTGATCGAATATTGTGGTGTAGTTGCAATGCTTTTCGTGGAACCACTAATATAGAATCTGACTTTTCAATTTTACGTTGGAAGAAAGATTTGTTTTGCAAAAGTTATCAAACTTTGGATTAGAATGATTGCAAGCAAAAAAATATTTGTTCATAAAACAATTTGAGCATTGATAAATGCTAAGTAAACAATTTGTATTGAAAATTTTTTATTTTTTTTAGTAGACTAAATCAGTATAAATCAACTTTTTTATGATACTAAATTAAGCTAAATTGAGTTTTTGAAGTTAACTAAATTAACCTATTTTTTTTTTCAGTATACTAAATTAAGTATATTTAGGTAATTTAGGCACGTGACTATTAGAACCATATCTACGTATAACCCATAGAAAGAATTAAATGAATTCAATAGATTTCGTACACGAGGATAGTGTGGGGACTACTGTAGAGATGTAATACCATCATGATTATTTACTTTACTTCTAAGTCTTTCCAAGATTATGACTATAGTAAGTGACATAGTCGCCATGTCTACACATTCTATTGAACGAATCAAATGAGAGCATAAAAGATCAGCTGGAAATTACATGGAATGATTGACATTACAACTACACTCAATGTACTGATGATTTATTGCTTAAGTAGAAAACTGCTTCCGCGTATAGAAGATTTGATTAAAATTTTTTCCTGATTTTTCCAATAATTATCATTATGATAATTATCAAGTTTTGTCAAATCTTATTCTAGTATCATTTCATATTTATATAGTTCAATATATTTTAGAAATCCAAGATGGCATATACAATAAGCTACACATACACCATAATTGTCAATACAAGCTTCAAGCACACATTGAACTTAGATTTTACCTTTTATTCTTTCAAATTGCTCCGGAAAAATTAACTCTATTGAGTATTTAACAACTTACACAAGCCAATTTTATATAATATGGTCAATCAACATAAATTATCATTCAATTAGAAAAACTAATAGCTGGAAGAAAATTTAAATATATTCTAGATTGAAAATTTTAATCTATATCAAGTACATGTTTGCTATGTATAAATTCCAACAAGAAACTTTACATATATTATTTTTGAAACTAGAGTCTGTATATATTAAGTTCTAATTTAAATATGATAAATTTCCTATACATTTGAAGTTAGTTTAATTGCTAGTTAGATAAATATATGTCTATATGCATCATCTTATGGCATATGACGCGATGACTAAAGAATTATTTTACAGATAATATTTTTCTAAAATTATTCTTACTATTGGATCAATTGTCAATTTGTATTATTTGATTTATTTTTAACCTGTAATTTCTGTGAAATTATTTTTTTTGATCTCTTCCACAACAATCTGTCAGGTAATAAATATTTACTGACATAATAAAGATTCACAAAAGAAATTTACACAATAACAAAGTCATTTATAGATTTTATCTCCATAAAAACGTTACAATTTACAACACAAATTATGTTATAAAGTATGTAACTAAATGTTCATCGTCAAATTCGTCCTGATTATGGATTTCAACAAATTTGAATCTATTCCATATTGAAATTCAATACTTTATATATTGTTAGATTTATCGTATAATTATTATGCATTTTACTACACTGTACAGATTTAAACTTATATGTTATGTCTAAATAATGTTCCATGACATGAACATGTCACACAATTCCAATTGAACTAATTTTTTTGGTATAAAATCACTTCATAGTCCTGTATCAACCTAAAAACATTAATGTATTGTAATACTTTTTACGTTAAATATACAATTTTGATAGTATACATGATAACATATCTTATGAAGAATCATATCCAAAACACATGCTATGTACATTTTAATATCTACTAATAGACCATGTATGTGTTATGAGAAAATGACTTAAAAGGACCCACAGAAACTCAAAACACATAATGGTACCCAACAACTTACAAAACCGTTAATGGGACCCCATCAACGGCCTTGCATCCCATCGTAAGTAATGTTCCAATACGATTTGGGACTATTTCTGGTAGGAAGATGAAGTCCCGGCAAGTCCATGTGGGGAATATTTCAGACTCATGGTGCCCGTAGCTTTCTCAGACATTGCTACAAAAGAGTCGCCAAAATACTGTGAACCTACAATGGCAGACACTCCCCACCCTATAGAGCAAATTAGGGGATTATAAGAACTTTTAGTGCAATATGGCTGATGGTGGGTTGCATGGCCACACTATAGAGCAAATTAGCAGGTTATAATAACTTTTATTGCAATATTGCAATTCTCTCTGTACTTTCTCACAACTTGTTGGTTCGGTTAACAATAAGAAAAGTAAAACCCAAACAAATTCGTAGCATAGAACACAACACTGATGAACATGGACAAACGCACATGCTTTATCCTCACAGAATAGAACAACCTCCACCTGCTTGAGAACGTGTATCAAAGCGAGTGAATGTGACATTGACGTAATAGAATACATGAGTTGAGGATATTGGGCGATAGAAGTTACACCCTTCCAAAGGGAAAATGAGAGAAACATCATCTTATTGCACCTGTCTCTTTTCAAATCAACTGTAATAACGTAGACAGGCCCCAAATGTGGAGTGATCTGAACCAACTAGAAGGTGGTTTGATCAAAAAATAAACTTCGAAGTGCTGTCATCTGCCATACAATCTCCTGCGTTAAGCCTTGATGCACATCAAAACACAGAAACTGTACACGATCAGGCAAAGAGCTCATTCTCCTCTTACATTTGTTTTACTCTATCCAAGGCAGACTACAATCTAATCATTGGCTAGAACCAGAAACCCCACAGAAATGTAGAGAAGTAGAACTGGATACACAGCTAAAGCCTTTCGGCTTTGAGGTACTGCTGTGCTCACGAAGGGATAGGCTGACCATGAGCTCCAAACTAGAGTCACCAATACAACAATGCTCCTGAACAATTTTGAGTCTCTGAGCAGGCACACCAGGGCACCAATGTCCAGTGGAAACAGGCAATAGCCCAACAAGCTCAAACTTTGGAAAAAAATGATTGAGCCCCCCTGAAAGAACACCACGGTACTATATTAGGGATTTCAAAAGGACCTCATAATCACGAGCTAAACCAAGAGGCTAAACCACCTCAAAGACCAGAAAGAAACAGAGTAGAGAAACGGGATTCCTTGAAATAAACTCCATGTAAATTCTACTCTGCTGCAACCGAAGTGAATCGCAACATCAGAGATATTCTTACCAGAAGCTGAACATTGAGTGTTAACACAATAGCACCCGCTGATAGTACTGCGAATACAACTGCAAAAACCTTGGACTGCAAAGTTGGATGGAGACCGTCAGAATCCAAACGATTATAAGATAACACATGCAAATGGTGACTTGTCTTCACAAGTCTCATTTTCAAAACAAAGACAGTTACTATCGATAAGGACTTCTAGTCTCTATTAAAATTTCGAGTAATTAAGAAAGAAAAATAAATGAGCTCCACTGAACTGAAAACATCTCTCACATGATAAGTCAACTACAAAAATTACAGGGAGCAACAGAATAAAAGCTCGTTAGCTTTTGTCCTCTTATTCATCGTGGCAGTACCGGAAAACAGAACTACGGACTAGACATTAGGTGGCATAACCCTGAAAAAATCTTGATCTGAAGATATAATTCAGATGCCACTGGTGTAAATATAATAAAATACACATAAAATACATTAAAACGTCACGAAATAATTCAATTTGGCATACTTTTGGCTCAAAAAGTCTCTCATTCTCGGGACCAGGGAAGATTAATGCAAGCTGGCGAAGAGTGGAGACAAGGAAGCTGTGTCTTACGGAACTCAGCAGGATCTACTCCTCATGGACGCAGTATCTATATTGGACATTCCTTCCCTCCGGTAGTTTAAAGAATCAGCAAGCTATGATTTGTTTACTCTTCAGTGCACCGGAACTCGAGGCCATACTGCGTATCGAACGCGCAGCTGTTTCAAGAAAGGGGAGCGACTATCGACAAGCAAGCTAAACTTTTGCTTGAGCTCACAAACGGCTCCCAAAGTAGTCATAACAAAAATGGAATATCTCTCGATCCAGAGTTTTTCTCGACGAACATCTTCTAAAATCATCCTCTGTGCAGCTCATTACTCTCAGGCCGAAGTCTCGGAACGAATACGTGCAGTAGACAATGATCTGTCCAGTGCGTATGCCTGAGCATGCGAAGTACTCCGATGTCCTCACTAAACTTTTTCATTCTTGAATGATCAGACAATTGCAATTCTGTAACCCAGAACGTTGTTTTGACTAGAAGTAAAACGTCACCCACAACTGAGGCAATATGAAAAGCCCTAGATCTGGCATTCATACCTTGTTCTCGGTAGCCGAGGAAGAAAGAGTGAGAGCCAAGAAGATGATGAAAAAGAAGGGACCCCAAAGATCCCAATCTCTGAGAGCCTTGCCGGGATCTTCACGATAAGGATTGGGAAACACAACGTGCCTCAAATTGGTGGCTACGCGAACTACATCTCTCTTCAAAGTATGCCAGACGGGCTCCGTGAGAGTACTATATTCGGGGCCCCCTCCAAAAGCCCCCGGACCTCCGGCTGCTCCACCGCCCGCAGCTGATGAAGACGACGCATTACCAGATCCAGAAGGGCGGGGATCAGACGACACCGGAATGGAGACCTGTGGATGATGCACAGTGGTGGCAGGCTTTCCAGGAGCAGTCGAGGTGGGAACTTCGATGGTCGCAGGCTGTACACTGATGTTGAACAGACTCTCGATCTCATCAATGTCGCTCTGGGAGGTCGGATGCAACGGGGTTTTCTCACTTGACCGACTCATTGTCTCTGCTCCGTGTCCGCCGTCGTCCGCTCGCCCAATCGAATCCTGCCCCTCCTAGTGCTCTCGATCCGTCTCGTCCCCGCAAGCCTGCTCGCCTTCCTCCGCAACTAATCTTGGATCGCTTCAATTACCTGCACAGACGGCTCTCGCACAGCCTCCGATCCGCAAGCCCGCGTGCCCCATTCCCACCATCGCCGTCCGCATGCCCTGCCTGCTCGTGCCGATTTCGCCCCGTCAATCGACTGCTCTGCTCTAAACCCGTCGCTGGCAATCGCCCTCCCTCCGCCCTCCTCCTCCTCCTCCTCGAGCCTCCCTCCTCCACTTTGCTCGAGCCCAAAGCGAACCCCGACGATTCTTTCCTCCCTCGGGCCAATTCGGCACCTCAGACGGGCCACCGGCTGCGGCCCGTCCTCTCTCGTCCGTCTACCTGCTGGTGACCGCCTCAGTTGGTCGATCCTCCCTGGCTCCGTTCTCTGGCTCTGTTCTTCCCGAACGAGCCGACCGGAGACTTGGAATTGACGGTCGATCTAGAGTTGGGAAGTAGGCACATTTTCAACGTAGAGTTCTCTCTCTTATTACGACACTCCAGAAAGTGCACTAATCACACCTTGACACTTGCAGCGGCAACGTTACTAAAATAATCACCGGAATCAACTCTGCAAACACAGATTTGACTCGATTTCGATCTAGTATCATATTTTGGAACATGTAATAACAACGCCTCATTCGATATCATCAATTTATTCAGAATTCTCTACATTTGTATTCACATGTGAATTCAATCCCAACGAATAAGAATACTCAATAATATTCTTCAATCACACTTATATAATTTAAATCTTTTCAATTCATGAAAGAATTTCATATTTTTTTTGTTTACATAAAACCTCATTGAATTTAATATAACCATTTTGAGTCAGAATATGTCTTAAAAATTGAATTTTAATTTAATTATTCAATGTTGTTACTGCAATAAAATATACACTTCAATCCATTATTTCAAAAATTTTCATTTATTCATGATAAAACATTGCAGCTTTGTAGTAGAGATTTACATGTTGCTTAGATTTCTTCAAATGAAATCATTTTTTTCTAATATTAAGTTTTTTAGCAGTAGAAACTATTATTTAAATTTAATTATATTTTCCATATTTTTTCAATTAAAAATTTCTAGTATTTGATATCTTTTTTAAGTTAGTATGACGCAAATATTCATCAACATTATAAAATTTCTGTGGCATATTTCATACAAATTACAATTCATCTGTAAAAAAATTTACCTTATAACATGCTATCTTATATTAATTAATGTGAAATTCTACATAAAACTTTTTGCTTTTGTGGCATATGTAACACCAAGCTTTTTGCCTTTAAAATAAGTATACTTGTCAAGTATATTATTTGTTCCACAAGATTAAGTTCTGCATATGATTGAAAACATTTTATATATTTATATAAATCCATAAAATTTAATTTAATTATCATCACATACAAATTTAATTTTAGAAGTGGATTTAAACTAAGAAAATTGACAATTTTTTTGGAGTTATGGAATACTTAAAAAAAAATAGTAAACAACAAATTAAGTTTTTAGGTCATTTTGTGTATTATGAGCATCTCATACAATTTCTATAACGATAATAAATAATTATCATTTTTTAGAAATAATCAATATTATTATGTTTAAATTATTTAATGAACTCAATTATTGCTTAATTTCAAATTTATTTTGAATTGTCAAAAAATTGAAAAACTTTATTTCAAGGTACCTTTCTTGACAAAAAATACTCCGCGTTATCCAATAATATGCATTGGATATCGATATTTAACCAAGGAGATCTCTCGAAGGCCCTACGGCTAGAGTTGAAGTCACACATTAAGAGTCATGCCCCGGGGCGAGGGCACGAGGGCATGACTCAATCACATTAATGCATACGGGCATGCCTGTATGTATTAATTGAACATGTATTGGAGATTACGGCTCATAAGTGAATACATTTACTAACCGTGTTACGTGTCAACATTGAGATGGTTTTACGTGGCACTCTGTAAGAAAAAAAAGCGGTCTACCTTGAAGTGCTCGATAGGTTTTGCTTTTCATAATTTCAAGATTTGAGATTTCTTCAATTTCTTCACCTTGTTTTACCTTTGTTTCTTTGACGCGTTCAACTGCTTCGTGACTGCCGACAACGCGTTCTAGAATTCCAAGATTGCCGACTGTTACGTGACTGCCGACAACGCGTTCTAGAATTCCAAGATTGCCGATTGTTACGTGACTGCCGACGGTTGTTGCGCGACTCAGTTGACTTATTTGCTTCGTTTTTTGTGTCAATGCTTTCCGAGCCAGCGAACGTGGAACTTTTTTAGACTTCATGGCCATCCCCCTTCCTCCTCATCCTCTGACGTCATCAAATTTCATAACCTCTCTCTCTCACAGAGTGATTCTCCCCGCTTCAAGCATGAATGATCAAGATCCATTATCGCATTCGACTACTACATGAGTTGACACAAAGTTTGCGACTCCTTCATGACATGCATACATTACTTATAACTTCGGCTCATTCAGGTGATGTGAATGCCGTATTCATATCGATTCATTGAAAAGGTTGAATTCGGTACTGTGGGGTGAAATATTTCATGTAATATTACCAAGCTCCTGTGTCCATGATGTTTGCTTTACCGCGTGACTCACTCCTAATTTGTGTTTTACATATTGATTATGTAATGTGTGCATGTTAGATTGTGTGCTTTAGTGATTGACTCATATTCTGTGTTAATAATATTATGATTATTTAATGTGTGCATGTTCAGGTTTTGTGATTTAATGAATGAATGACTAGTATTTTGTGTTTAATATTTTTATTATGTAATATGTGCATGTTTAGAATGTGTGCTTTAGTGCGTAATTGACTCTACTATTCTCTAATGTGTGCATGTTCAGATTGTGTGCTTTAGTGAATGAATAACTCATATTATATGTTTAATATTTTGATTATCTAATGTGTGCATGTTCAGGTTGTATGCTTTAGTGAATGATTAGTATTCTGTGTTTAATATTTTAATTACATAATTTTTGCATGTTGAGTATGTGTGCTTTAGTGCCTGACTGATTCTATTATTCTCTAATGTGTGCATGTTCAAGTTGTGTATTTTAGTGCGTGATTGATTCTACTATTCAGTGTTTAATACCTTTATGATCTAATATGTGCAGGTTTTTAAGATGTCGATGGATTCATTTTCACTTAATCAATCTGATAATCTAGAACCGGAAACTGAGAATGTAATTATGGATTCACAACTAACCTCAATATAGAGAACAAAAATACCACGTGGATGGACAAAATCTGATGAGATTATAAATCCAAGATGACATTGTTTTTATCGTTATTTTGAGAAATATAGTGGGAATCGATATCGTGCAAAGTATGTACATTGTGGAGAGATGCTTGATGGTAAACTTGATAAATTAGAGTTTCATATACTACATTGTTGTACTTTGGATTTTGTAAGCAGAGTTGAAAATATGCGCAATGTAGAATAATTTTCAAAGAGAAAATGTATTTCGACACATACTTTAATTAGATTTCAATTAGGTTTTGAGTAAGAGCAAATGATTTCTTCATGACATTACCAACAACAATTGCCTAAATACTTGAGGTTTGTCAATTTTCTCGTGACTTCCAACAATGCTTTCAATCTATGTTGCAACATAGAGCTGGAGATGTTTATTGGGATCAATTCCAACTACACTCTTCTTTCTAGAAGGATGAAATCAAATAGATTGTTACAAAAATGTTACAGTGAGTGTCTATTGAAGTTAGGAGAAGAGTTGAAAAATGCCAACGATGTGAAAATAACTATGGAAGTATAGGAAGATTTGTCCAACAATTTGATTTATGTTGTGATGATTATCACAAGTGTAAAACAATGGATCTTAGACATTGTGCTTTTCACAATATGTCCTACAGCAAATGCATTGTAACAACAATTGATAATGTCAATCAACAAAAGCCTTTTTCCATTGACATCAATTGATGCCTTTGTGTCTGATAGCCTAACTACTATGATAAGATTAAGAAACAATATAGCAAGTTCAAATTTAAATATTGTTTCCTTGCAATGTGCTATTCATCATTTGAATCTTATCACAAAAGATGTGTTATCTCATAATACCATGAAGCAAGTCTTCAAAAACAATTGCAAGTTGATTAATTTTTTTACAAGTTCTCACTATTGGACTATGCATCTCAAGACTTGGGATGGAGAGAAGAATATTAGTAAATTTTTGTCTAGTTTTTGCAAAACATTATGGTATTCTGCCAAACTTGTATATCTTGGTGTTGCATACTATCATAAAATATTTCAACATTGTGTTGAAAAATCAAAACTAGCTAATGAGTCTCCCATCAATAAAGATATTTTCAAATTGATGGAGTATGATTATCATTATGTAATTAACAAGAAAATTTGTAAACTTATTAAGTTCATAGCTGATAGTATAGCTAGTCTTGAGCAGAGTTCAACCACATTAGATTATATTTTTGAATAATTCATCAAATTATACATAGTTGTAAAAGATACTGTCGTTACTTAGAACTGAAACAATTTCAAAGCTCACATGATCAAGATTATTTCAAAAAAAGAGCTTCTGAATTTGATCATCAGATGTATTTTGTAGTTCTTTTTTTGAATCCTCAATATCAATCGGTCGCCATCTCCATGTTGAATACATACAATAACATTCAAAAAGATATTGTAAATCTTGCAAAATGATGAAGATTCATTGAGACGAATACAATATCACTTCTGGCGAATTTGAACGAGTTCATCAATTAAAGTGGAGCTTTTACAAAAAATCAAAATAAAGGCTATGCAATGAATTTTTTGCAATTACTTGTTGGTGCAGAAGCTTTGTGTCTTTGCAATGAAATTTTTTTCTATTGCTCCTTATAATGCGGCAGTGGAAAGATTGTTTTCTCAGCTCTCATTATCAAAGATAAAAATTCGCAATCGCATGTTAGTTGAACGTATGAAGATGCTTGCCATTGTTAGATCAAGTTTTAAGTTACATTCAAAACTGCATTCAAAATCTTCTTCATCGTTAACACTAGAGCAAAAGATTTCATTAGATATAGCACTTGAAGAAGATGTAGATCTCAATATGATACCGACCGATGAATTGAATTTGGAAGATCTAGATTTTACTTGCAAGGATGATGATGATTTTCATCAAAATTTTGGTATGTATTTTGATTTTGTTAGATTTAGACAAGAATCATTTTTACATTGAAACTAAACAACAATGGAGACTGAGACAAGAATGATAGATGAGGAAGATTGGAATATAAACGACTTATTATCTTGAAAATATAAAAAAATGATTTTATATAAATTCAAGTTTTTATTTGTGTAGAACTACTTGAGGAATGTATGTATATACATTCATAAATACATACGGGCATGACTTTAGAGTTTGAAAGTCACAATGAGCATGCCTCACGAAACATCTTTGTGCCTCCAATCCCACCTACGGTACACGTTAATGCATGTTACAAACGAAGTTATTGTAAATATATAGTTGGCGTCCTAAAGTGTGGGGATGGACTGGACTCTAGGACGGCTTTGGTTAAACCTCTAGCAAAGATGATGACAAAGACAAATGTAGTGCTAAGTAATACCCGTTCGGGTTTTTCTATGTTGTCCAAGATAGAGAGTGCACATGCATTTTCAACTTCGTAGTAGATAGCCAGATCCAGAATCTGCGTTGTAAGAACCCAACATAGAAGCCAATAAAGTGACAATTTTGCTGTAAAGAGAGCGATGGAAGGTCTCATCCCTAGCTAGATAGATAGTTTCTGATTTCTATGAAAGGATATGCATAGCTCGGTTACGGCTCTAGCGCTTGTAGAGCCCGTATAAAATATTGCCTCCACTTTTCCAGAAGACGTTTAACTTAACAATAGTCCAGCTATCGGAGCGTTAAAAAAACAATCGGAGTCAGATCTGCAACGAATGAGACAATTCACTGAGTATTGCATGTGTGTATCACTCACTAGACCGAGGTATTTCGGTCAACAGAAGAAGTTCAATGTAGAAAGAAATCAGACATCTCTAATGGATGGCTTCGCCAGCGGCGTGTAACAGAAGAATTATTGATGTCAATCAATGTACAGATAGCTTGGGAAAAAAACGTTGTATCTGAATAGAAAACTTCAGCGGATTCTCTCGGTTCTCGAGCAATTTTCTGATCCATTGATTTCGAGTGTGCAAATATTGTCTGCTCATATCCAAGTTTTCAACAATGGAGCATCGAAAAGGTCTTGACCTGCTTTTGCGTTAGGCAGCAAATGGACCTCTATGCGTGACCTCGCTCACGCTCTCTCGAAACACTCGCGATAACCAGTCAAAAACTGATCTGCGCCAGTTAGAATTTTTTCCCTATGCACCTAAGACCTCGATTCCTATTAGACCATGGGTGACAGTGTAGCGTGGGTGGGGTCGATAGGATTAAATTTTACTTGTTGGGTCCCAGTGAGCATGTTGCGTTAATAGGGTCCCATCAATTAATCTTTTCTCAAGAACGATGACATAATGTTTGTATAAAGTTGAAGATAATATTCAAGGAGTGATAAAATATGGTTAATTCGTTATTTCAATGAAATTATATTCGAGTTTTTTGATTTTGATACAAGTGAATAATTATAACAATTATCTCTTAATGAATTTTAAATAAAGATCTCATTGTAAAGAATTGTCAAATAAACCTGGCCCTTTCCTAAAACTAATAAAAGTGTGAGTTTGAAAATTGAACCATAACATTTTGAGGTTGGGCGAGGCTTTAGATATAAAACGAAAGCCCTATTGTTGGCACACGGAAGTCAGAAATAAGTGAGAATTTAGATAAATCCCCTCTTGTTAAGAAACGAAGTAAACTTCAGAAGTATCTCGAGGATGCATTCAGAATTACAATTTCCGGACATGTTGGAACATGTTAGATCAAAACCCTATAACCTCAGCATCCCTAAGATTACCTCTAGTTGAGTAAAGAGTTCTCCCTGACTAAACCATCTATTTTAAAAGGTGTGAAACCCGAACAATGAAGTCAGCAGTGCTCGCCAAGAGCTGTCTACTCGAAGTAAGAAATTTAGGCAGATAGAGATTCTCTGTCACAAACGAGAAAGTTATACCTCAGTTCCTTGAAGGGCATGTATTAGACCAGTGTGAGGAATCTCCACATATATAACAACTTCCTCTTTCCGAGTTTGTACTCCCTTGGTTTGCCCTCCCTGAGGACTGACCTCTTCTACCTCTGCTACTGGTTTGGCTGGTGCGATTAGTGGTACTGATCGTGGTTCTCCCACGTCCTCTGCTGCCATTAGCTCGTGACACACCTTGCCCGCTTTGGGCTCTAGTATTCGTCGAACCGCTGAAAGAATTACTCCTACGCGTGACAGTGGATTGTGGAACCCTTCCGGAATTTTGACCAGCATCTTCCCACCTGTTCATACGTTGAAAGCTTGAGTTGAATGACGCCGCAAGAAATAGTGTGCCGAAGTTTCAAAGTCTAAACTGCTGGCTTCTCACTCGTTGAACGAATTCCATAACACCCTTCAGAAAAGCTTGGGAGAAAACACTTACAAGAAAAAACCACAGGTTCGTGAAGGGCATCCGTAGAACTGGCGGCCACGGTTAGCCTCAGTATTAGCTGTCAGCAATACACACTGTTCGTTGCAACTGCACCGTATATCTTCGTTCGAACCTGTCAAACAAACACACAACGACAAGTGATGTTTAGAACTTTCTGCTGGTTGTCCTCTTTTTTTTTTTTATATATACACGAGGAATACAGAACCTATCTCACGAATGCAGAAGCTGAGCTTGGCACCATCTTAGTTGCAAACCTGCCGCTGTGCTCCCACTCTGACGACGGCCGCTACCTTGACCCTGTCCCCGGGGACAATCAGTGGAGTAATGCCCAAGCTGCCCACAATTAGAGCACGCACGTCCACTACTTCCCTCAGTTGAATAGTTCGTGGCGTTTCCTTGCCCTGTTCTTCGGTTAGTTACAGACGAATTCGATCCACCACTTCTAATCCCTCCTGAAGCAGGTGCAAACCTTGGTTACTGTACAGTTCTTGACTCTTGAGCATCATAAACTTGAACAAGATTGTACTGAATAATTTGTGCGAGTGGCTGTGGCCTGATGACCATAGACAATGCCCTCTAGCAGCGCGGTAGTTCTTAGCGAAAAAAGAGAACTGAGAGACAACGGTATTGAAGTAGTCTTCCAAAACGAGAGAGAACGATTTAAGAAAAAATAAAAAATCTCTGTTGTAGTGGAATAATTCCACATGGGTGAGATTAGTTCCAAAGTAGCAACGATAAAACTATTTTTATTCCACATGATGGACTCCACCAGCAGAGCAAGATTAAAGACCAGTTTCATTATCATTTTAACAAAACGACTCAACCCTCCAGGTTTCATGAGGCATCGGGTGTACAATCATCTATGCTGATAGAGATGGCAACCACAAATGGTTAAATGCAATTCTTTGTGAACAACGCATTTTGAGTGCTCTACAGTCTGGTCCAAGTACCCAGACGAGCACACTACCCAATTTGTGTACTGAATCTGCCTGCATGCGGCAGGGTGACCAAACCAGGCCCGAACCTTTCGAACATCAGCACATCCTGCCTAAGTGAACATTCCAAGCACTAGGCTGCAGAGCAAGTCCCATGAAACAAGCAATACAAGAAAGAGAGAGCTCCGACTGAATTCACTGGAGGCCTTACCTATGTAGAAATCAGGTCAAAGAAACCAGACGAGACAGATACCAGTCAGGGAGCAGACATTATCAAGCCAAGAAAGGACCCTATTTGCGCTATGGTCACCCTCCGAAGGACTTTGTCTTCATGGCCAACCATAAGTACACTCGAGTACCTTTTAGATTTGGTGTACAAAAACATCACCCTGACAAAACAGAATAAATCGTCACTACAAA
This sequence comes from Marchantia polymorpha subsp. ruderalis, assembly GCA_037833965.1. NCBI lineage: Eukaryota > Viridiplantae > Streptophyta > Marchantiopsida > Marchantiales > Marchantiaceae > Marchantia > Marchantia polymorpha. The sequence continues at coordinate 2,762,131 of AP031351.1, forward strand.
CTGCTAAGCTGGTTTCATCGACGTTAATGAGTAGGGTATGACGGCAAGAATCAGACTTACCAGCTGAAGGCCGAGAGCCTGTTCCACACATCTCAATAATTTCTTTCAAGATGTCATCACACCCGCCTACACAACCTGCAAGTGATGGGTCGAGCTCAGTCTATCAAAGTACAAGCTTCAAAAAAACGTGATCTTGTAGAAGTAATGATCAGCCACATGGGAACGTCACACATTTAATGTTTAACACATTTCCTCTCCTTTCGACAGCGAAAGATTCCATGTATCGGTAAATGCAAGACTTGTACAACAAAAAGGAAAAGGCGAAGACAGAAATGAGGCTCTTTTCTGTAAACTTCTAACTGGAACACGGTGCTGTTTACTTCACCAAAGGTTATGGCAGAGCTGTTTGTAAGAACCTGTGTAATCCGTACTGTACTGCGGGGGGATTTCGGCCCTCCTGAATTTGAATCTGATTTTGAAAACTTGACCTGGACAAGCATTTTGGATCCAGGTTAGACAAATCTGGCTGAAAAAATGCAAGACAATTTCCTCTTTAACAATACTCAGAAATATTATTAATTTAGGAAAATATACAGCGTTTGCAAAACAGTTGTTGATGAGACAACTGGTTTGCAAAACCAGTTATCTCATCCACTACGAAGCAGTCGTAGTGGATGAGTCGTAGCGGATGATGATAACTGAGATACCTTCTGTTGCAAATTCTTTATATTCACCAAACATGCAGTGAACGCTATGCTTATGGGTTTTCTTCCATTTGAAGGCGACATCAAAGAAATAGTTCGTTGGAAGCACGACCCTTATAACGCGATACGGACGGCAACGGACCGTCACAAGTATCGGCACTTATAGTGCAATCAGTTGAATAAGAGACAGCCCTCGAGGCGTCAGCTAGATAACTTGGAAGCTCAGGTCGTAGAACAATAGGTTTTGAACCTAAAGGTCGCAAGTTCAAGTCCTGCTGTACCCAAGCTTTGAATTTAGTTATTCTGGCGGTACGAATACACGTCCAAACTAGATCTTAGTATCATCCGGTGGAGAGGATCATATATCACGAGCCATTACGCTAAGCCTAACGGTAAACCGCTTGCTCAGATGAATTACTTGAACAAGTCGACATTCATTACATTATAACTGACATAACAGTCATTTTTAGGCTCTGCATGCACATCTTTTATAGAAGTCGAACATAGAACATATTGTGTCACATGGAAGTCAGTTGGCAAACAAATTCAATATATTACGCAAAAACTGCGGCTTGCTTCTAAAGCCTTTAGGGAGAATGAACCTAAAGCAAGCCGTACTACAGGGAACTGAATTACACCAAAACCCTGATTGGTTTCAGCATACTACACGCATACCTGCAGCCTGGAGCCACAAGAAAACTTGAGCAGCCGGGTTTACAATGACTGTACCTGGCCCACAAACCTCGCAAGCTTGACTTTGTACAGATGCCTCTGAAATGGCATTTGGGAGCCAAACAACATCTCTGCACTGAAATAAAAAAGACCATACTTAAAGGTCAGATACTGGCTTCTCTCTATCGCTGGAATAAGTTCGTAGCTGAATACGCAGTTGCTTCATATGTGCTGCTCAAAGGACTGCCTTCATTTACATTGTCAAAGTACATGATGTAAATATGCTATGAACCTACGAATGCGTATGAGCCTTCAAGATTAGATCGACCACACAATCAATTAGTTGCCGGTTACCCTTGAAGCCGACTGTGCAAATCTTGATTGAAGTCAAAGTACTTGTCAGCATTATCTCATTGAAATAAGTGAAAAATTCTTCATCATGACACATGCACGGCAACGTCTTGGGATTGAGGGTTCTTACTAGGGGATATCCTGAGCAGCTCACGAAATAGTTGCCATCCTGCGACCAAATTCCAAAAATACATTCATTACAAAAGACCGAATATCCACCTGCGAATAAGCTCAACTTGCAGGAGGATTCCTATCACGCAGGTGAAGAGAGATCTTACCTGTCTCTTCTTCAAAAGCATATTGGACTGTTGACATGTAGGGCAACAGCGAACAAATTCTCCAATTGCTTCGCCTCCTTGTGTCCTTCCTCCTTGAGCTCTGGTGAACAGATCACTTATCAGAAATCAAAGCGGATCACTATCTATACCTTCAGTGATCACCTATCTACAAGATACATCTTTTAATCTACACAGTTTTGATCAAGTATCTAGGTATTCAAGAAAATGTACCACTTGCCACAACATCTCATACTTGGGCTGACCTGGGAATCTCGAAACAGGTTAGAGGATATAAACATGGGCACCCCTCTCTCATACCCTGACTAGAGGAAAATTAAGAGATGAAAGAAGAAAATCGGATCAAAGCAAGAAACAACACAACATCGAATGACAAAACAATCTGAAACGGAAGAGCTAGATTGCAGCTCAGAAAACCGAATAGCTAACCTTTCAAAAAAGAGCTCCATGGCTTCACAAAGTTTCTCTTTCTTTTGTCTTGCCTGTAAACCCGAGGAGAAGCTTTTGGGGTAAGAAAGAAAGTTGCAGTTTGCCGTATTGCTACATGATAGCTATCTTACTAAGCACTGAACTCTTCACCATACCGTTTTGGTGCTTTCTCCATGAGAAGGATTGTGAGTTGTATTCAGGAAAAACCAAACATAAGGAGTTGAAATAGTTAATAGACCAATAGTGAAAGCAGTTGCGGAGAATTCGAACTAACAGGCTTTGTGGCTGATTGGACAACACAAACTCTTCTCGAACACTGATAATAAAGTCTAAATCTTTATGAAGGACCCTACAGCAGTTACCTAGTATCTCAGGTTACTGATTTTCAGATAAAGACAGAGACAATATGCGCTTAGAGGCAGCAATGTACATATCGCCTGTCCAGATATAGATAGCAAAAAAAATGCAGGCCAATAAGATACGATCTACTTGTATTGATCTTTGGAGAGTCAAGATCATAGAAAAAAAAATGATTGAAATATGGAGTCCACATAGATTCAAAGAACATGGTATCAGGGTGCAGATGAGTCACCGTGAAGCAACAGGGGCGAGTGCATTCAATGCTGATAGTAGTTCCAAGGATATTAAAACATTAGATGAGCAGAAGAATTACATCGAGAAAGCAGTCTTGCATCTGCTGCAGACATGAGGCCAACACCACATCCTTGCTTTTCGTCCCTTCGCTCACAGCTTTCATATCATTCTCCATCATTGCTCGCAAATAAGGCTTCCACAATTCATACCTGTACATAAGAACTCAAGAAAGCTATAGACTTTACGCAGAGTTGCACGCTAACGCTAATACGCTATCGCAGATTGTAGGCATCAGGAGCCAACTACTTCACATGGATCTTTTCCTTCGTCCCTTCTATGTTTGCCTAAAACAACTTGACCAATAGCCAAGCTGTAATCTAAATTAAACCAAGTCGAAAAATGCAAGCTCCCTTACCCCATTGAATCGTAACCCATGACCAAAGCTTCACCCTGCAGATACGAAGGGCAAACTGCTCAGCTGAGCTTCTAAACAGCGGCCATTTTGACATGATCCCAGCGTAAGACAATAATGTGTTTGAGTGACCATCTGCAATGACGAGTTGTACTGATTGCTTACAAGGTTTGTTGGAGAAAATCGCGTATTGGCGTCTTTTGTAGCATAGCGACGATCCAGAATCTTCTTAATGTGATCGTGCATTGTAGCATCTGTACCAATTCCAGCCTGTGGTACCAATAGTTGCAGCAAGTTCTAAGTACAAGTCGACTTAGCACTTTACATCTGCAACTGTATTCCATAAACATTTCACTGACGTGCCTAAGCCTTCACGAAAATGGTGTAGAATACATAGGCAAACTGAACAGTCTGGCCGATAAAGAAGAGAAACCGACAAATAGAGAGAAGTAGACGCCTTAATCTTGAAAATTTCCCTGACAGATGGGCATCCGTACGCAACGAAACTTCAGCATGAACTTCTGAAACTCTTGAATGATATTACAAGCTTAATTTCTCCTTAAGCTTGGGGACTCAACCTTATCCATTAGGCTGATCAAGTCAGCTTCACTCAGTAGTGGAGGAGGCATGGTCATTCCCGAATCGAGAGTTAAGCTGTCCGGAACGAACTGCCACATGTTCAAGACTCAAGGTCAGTCGATGCTAAGTGCTCTCTTACCACCACTGAGGACATTGCTCTCCGACACTTCTATCCCAGTAAACTATCACAGAGAAAAAAAACCGTTTCTGCGAATACTAAGGAGCTAATTCTATCTCGAAAAATTTCAACTTCTATATAAAAGCTGATTTCTAACGCTGGTATTTCAATGTACTAACCTGCTGGCCTATCTCGAATGTGGGGAGCGTTGACGTGCCCCATGAATCATATATGTATACTTCGAGATAGTTTTTCTGGAAAAAAGAAAGACCAGATTACCAGTGAAACTATTTTGAAAATACTTTACAAGACGTCATGACTATATTACACCAAAAGGTCTGATGTAATAGGACAAACCACGGGGACAGAAACTTCAGAGCTCCATTCTCACATTTTAATTTATGTAAAGACAGTTTCATAACTGAAAGTAACCTGAATACGTTCGCTTAGACATGATGGCCCTTGTACACAGCAGAACCACAATATGGGACACCAACCGGCGTCAAGAACAAGCTCTAAACCACGTTCATTGGCTGCAATAAAGGGTCATGCTTAGAGAGTGGAGTAGCAGTATGTTCATAACTCACAGCTGTTATCATGAGTCCGGTTGCTGTGAACGTTTCTCCGGCAATATCTATACTTGCCGTCGATTTGTAACCAATGGCTGGCTGTGATACGCATGCCAGATAGTGGCGGACGACCAGCTCATAGACCCTCTGTCGATCGAAGTACGGTCAAAAAGATAGGATGAGACTTGTAAGGTAGAACCTTGAATAAAAGCACAGAAGGAATATTTTCATTAAGTAAAAAAAGACCAAGAGGAATGGGAAGCCTAACATACAGCCTGGTGAGACTAGAGATGACACCTTATTGATGGGCAGAAAAGCATGGTAAAAATGCGTATCTCTATGCATGCTAGGAAACACGTCCTTACTCGATGATCATGCGACCAGTTCGATTCACCTTCCGAAAAGCGGGTAGGATGAATAGGAGGGTGAGCTTTGTCATTATGACCTCCGTTACTGGGTTGTCGCCAGAGGTTGGATGCTGGATCCAGAAGACGCTGAGCATATGCCCCCCAGGTGCTATGTCCAGTTTGAGCCAGTACCATGGCCTGCGTTCCGGAATGGAAGAATACGATGAGGCTTGGACGTTTCCTGTATACTTGATACACAATGAGTTTCTAGCATTGCATTTTGGACGGGTTGTTTTAGGCTGAGACTCCACTTCTATGTTGAACATGTACTACGTCAATTGAGTTCAAGAGAAAGTAGTAAGTGTAAGCGTCTTTTGAATCACACGAATTGTGCTTTTAGCCGTTTATTGTGTTAGTCAGGGTACATTCCATAATACTGATACTTAGTATCATGTATCATGGAATACATGATACTGTATGATTCTGAGCAGCTGTACTCATTGTGCCTGTCATAGCCTCAAGAGAATGGAACCCGCGACCTGGCTAAACGGTCCAAAGGTAAGTATTCTGACACTGCATAACCCCATATCTAAGCGTTGAAGAAGGATCGTAGTCTAGACTAATCTCCCATCACACTCACCTGAAGGTCAGTATTCTCGCTGAAGGAATCTGTCTCAGTTCTTGGATAACTTATGAAGCCCGATTGATATAGCTCCTCAGCTACCTGATGACAGAAGCAACAGTACATTTTCCTCTCAGACGAAATGAAAAAGAGTACCTAAACAATGCCTTAATCGATCTCTTGAGCTGCTCAGACCCTCAAAAGAGAGTACACCTCTAGTTCACACTCTAGACAAGGTGGGATACAAACCCAACGCTAGTTTATTAGGAAGCACTACAATAAGAGCACTCAACGATGAGCGATCAACAAGAGTAGGTTATTAAGCTGGACGAAATGGTTGGCTCAAGGGAAACAGAGTACGCTGACGTATGGAAAACCGAAAGGGAACTTCCACCATTGCAAGGACAGCACAACGGCCTCTGAAGTCAAAACATTCTATCGGCCAGAAATTATCAAGAGCTCTTGATACTAATTCTATCATTGCACCTAAAATACCTTTACTTGACTAGAAGGCCTACGCTTGTCAAATAATATCTCTGGTGGAAATATGATCAGGTGATGAACCGATTCTTATTATGTGCAGAAAAAGAACACATCTAATAAACATAGTGCGGGCAGAACACCACGACAGTCCGTAGGAAAAAATTACTGCAACACATTCTAGACCATATGGGTAGCAAAACTTTGTGTATGACGTCACCTTCATAATCTGTTCGGAACCCATGCGGAAGTTTCGAGAGCATCGTTTTTGCAGCTCCACCGTGTTTAGAGGACAAGGTGGAAATTTACGAGTTTCTTGACCGGTCACTTGAATAACCTGTCCAGCTTCGACATATCAAGAGCCCAGCAAGGATAAGCGAAAGAATGTATTACTATCCCTCGATTCAGTAGGCAAACTCCTTCACAAAGCAAGCTTCAGAGGCAAGAACAAGTCTTCGATATCCTTCACTTGCACACAACAGCACCTGATACGTTTGTGTGTAATGCAATGAGATTAAAGAAGCGTTTCCTTTTGACAACTCCAAGAAATGGGTAATACTCCAACCAGGAGATCCAAAATATAACACACCGTGGCGGTTGAGTCTTCTAAACACATCTCGTAGATGACAGATGCAGCCAGGTGATCAAATAATCTTCCGCGCCTGTATAACAAATGATATACATAGTTTAAGAACTCTGCTATGAGTAGTACGATCCATATTTGCCAGCATGAACGGCAACTTAACAGTTTGGACTGCATGCTATAATTCCAAAATATGAACAAGTAAGCCGGGCATCGTGGTAATGAAGATAACAAAGATCACAGACAAGCACTCACATCCACACAAATTGACAAGAACCCTCATTTGCACTGTAGGAGCAATTTATGGCCCAAAATTCTTCCGGAACATGTGCTTGGACTTGCCAATATCGCTCCACTACGAACCCCAACGTTGGAAACTGATTCAAAGAAATATTTTGTTAGATGAAATGTCCGATGTTGTTAACCACTCCTTGAATTTCACTCGCAAACGAATGATTAGCAATGCTTCACTGTGCAAGATCTAAATGCTTTTGTGCGGTCTTCCAAAAAAGGATTCCTCCAGAAGTCTGACAACATTCAGTATACTACACATCGACTTGAGGAGTGACATCTCGTGAATTAACAATATAAAGACACGTTTAACAATTCCCATGTATATATATATATATATATATATATATATATATATATATAACACGAATAATGAAGAATTAAATTGGAAAGGACCTGGCATGGACCGTAGCTAAGCACCATCTTCCTTTCTTCGTCTGCATAAGGAAGTATGAAAGAATCTTTCAGCAGCATTGTCTGGAAGCGAGTGAAAGATGCGCCGATGCGTAAATCTATTTCCTGTTGGACATTTTGGACAAAATGTACAAGCTTAAATGAAGGCCACAGAGCTATATACAGCACAGAACCACATTGACGTTTTAGCAGTCAAAATTGATCACTCGAATCATTCAAGCGCTAGACGTCCTCGCCCGTAACTCGGACACAGCTACTGACCTGGCGGGCGTCCACTGCATCCGCAAACATTTTATTGGGTCGACCAAGATGCTGAGCAGCGTGGTGTATATCCCTAGCAAAGCGATACACCAAAGATCGGATGCCTCAGAGTGCTTTTCGAGAATACGTTCCAGAATTCTATTTGAGGCGATCTTGAACTAATATGTCTGGTGGTATGATCCAAAAAGGCTGAACAATTTAGCTGACTGAACAATTTGTAGCCAACGTCACATCTCAGAACACTAACAGAAATCAGAAATCCAACAAGCAAATAATCGGTTGGAAGAGAAGGGACTCCGTTCTCTTTCAGGCTATATGGCATAAACATAAACTTCATGAACGCTTCCATTTTCATGCGTCCTAGAGTCACACACACATATCAGATCCATTCTCCAGGAATTCACTGCTACTTTCAATAAAGAGCTCGAGCTACATTTCATTTATGTGTGAAAATCACCTTTCGATCAAGGCTGAAAAGTGAGCTCGCCAAATATCAAGTCTGGGATTGCTGCCCTGGCAGACCTCCACAACCTCATACGCAATATTTTCGCCTTCTCGATCACAATCGAGCCATAGAACCAACCTTTGACATCGCCTGGCCTCCTCTTGCAAAGTCCTTTGCAGGGCCAGTTTATCCTGCGAATCCCAATTGGATTCAACAACAACAACAACAAAATGAAGAGCCATAAAACGCGTAATTGTTGCTGAAGTGAAGATATGACAAGCGAAGCGACCTACCTCCGGTACTCGCTTTCGTATAGGTGCTTGATACAAAACAGCAGGATCGCATGAGTGCCATTTGCGATACTGATCCTCGAAGTCCATCTCCATCAAATGCCCAGTGACAGAAGTCATCAGCATCAAGCATGGCTGACCACCGATGGAGTAGGAAAATTCAAAAATTTTGTTGTAAGGAGAACGACCCTCGCGAACGTGAACCTGATTATGGGAAAGGATCCCAGCCACGGCCTTGGCAACGGAGGGCTTTTCGGCGACATTCAAAACTCGTGGCACGGCCATCGTCCACTGGAGAGGACATCAAAAGCACGCCGAAAATCTCCACGAGCTGCGTCGCGGTGACTGCTCCGGGACTCACCGAGGCAATCGGACAAAAGTCAGGCCCAAATCTTAGATATTCCCAAAAGGCGACACCTCCCAGCCACTCAAAAAAAAAGCAGAGGCTCGCACGCGCAGACGTCAATTTACTCACTGCACTGTACGCAATTCACTCACCTGCTGCTCGGGCCTCGCCCTCCGCTCCCTCCTCGAAGCGCCCCGCAAATCTCCCATCCCAGCCCAGCTCCCTCGCCTCAATTCCGAATCGGCGACCAGGCGCAGCAAATCCGAGCCTCGAATCCTCAAATCCTCGTCCCGCGGTCTCGATGATTCATTCGGCGCTCAAACGACGAGACGATCGACAAGAAGGCGGGAACACTCGACCCCGCACTCGGCCGCTCTACTGTATTGTACAGCCTCTCCTGTACACTTCTTGACGTATATTGTACTGTACATTACAGAGTAGATTAGAGTAGAATACGTATTCTTCATTAACTTACTGGCTAACTTAAGGCTTATCTGGCCAATCACGGGGCTCCGTTTCGTCGGGAAAGGCCAGCGGCGAGAGAGAGAGAGAGAGAGAGAGAGAGAGAGCCAGCCCCCGGGGGAACAGACTGCCGCTGCAGCTCCCGAGCTCTGAGAGAGAGAGGAGAGGAGAGGAGAGGAGAGGAGGGGGAGGAAGAGGCGAGTCCGAAGGCAGGGTACGGAGGGGGAGGAAAGGCCGGAGTGAGCAATTTATGCGGATCGAGGCTGCAAGGGAGAATCGGAATTGCGAGAGCGACTCTGAGCGAGTGGGAACGCTGCACGAGGTCGGTCCGAGGGTCGGGAGGAAGGGAGCGAGGGAACGAGGGAGGCAGGTCCCTGCTCTATTTTTCTCTCTGGGTTCTGGTTTCTGCGTAATTGGTGGTCGATTTGTAAACTTGGGGTCGGAATTCCGCGGGAGCGCGAGCATCTGATTGGGCCTCAGGATTGAGGCAGACGGAGACGGAGCAGCCGAGAGTCTGAGGCGAGGGAGGGAGGGAGGGAGGGCGGCTGAGCGGATGGATGGGAGCGTGTGTCGCACGCAAGCGTAGAGTCTCGGAAGAACGGGACGGAAGCAATTGTGCTGATTTGTACAGAGTTCGATCTTTGGTATGATTGGAATTCACCATTGACTGACTGTTAGGCTTAAAACGGGGGAGCGGAGGAAGGAAGGGAGGTCGAGAATCGAAATACTCGGGAGACTGAAATTGTGGAGTAGGAAAAGAGGTCGGATTTCTGGGTGTGGCTTGGACATGGGTGAATGAATGGCTGGCTCGACTGATCGAGGCTCGTCTTGCGGGGATACTCGGCGCCCGACGAAGGACGCACCGTCGCCAGGCGCAGAGAAGCAGGACGTGAGCGGAGAGAAACAAAAATAGTTTTGGTTTGGTTTTGCATGGTTTGCATTGTTCGATCGCTATTTCGCCAACCGCGCATGAGCCTCGTCTCCATAGCGCAAGTGCACGAGGGCGAAAATCTGGGTTTCTGCTTTCTTCAGTAGAGGATTGATTGCTGCAGAGTAAGGCGGATCAGACGACAAGGCGGCAGGGCCGATGGCAGTGCCAGGGTCGATTGCGGCAGCAGCAGGAGGAGGGATCAGGGATGAAGCCAGGACAGGAGTTTGAGGTTTCGTCGGAGTGGGCCAACTGGAAATTGGAGGCGATTGGTCGAGCGCCAGCGAGAGAGAGCGAGAGAGCGAAGCAGAAGCATCGATAGGAGGGAGAGATAGGAGCAAGAGCAGGAGCAGGAGAGGAAGAGTTGCTGGGCATGGAAGGATACAAGTTGAACACCGGGGCGACCATACCAGCAGTGGGATTGGGGACATGGCAGGCCGATGGATCGTCATGTCAAGCAGCAGTGGCCGAGGCGCTCAAGGTCGGGTATAGGCTCGTGGATTGCGCCCATTTGTATGGCAACGAGAGGGAAGTGGGCAACGCGCTGGGCGAGGCATTCGAGCGGGGATTGAAGAGGGAGGAAGTGTTCATCACCTCGAAGCTCTGGTGCACCACCGGCGCTCCCAAGAGGGTCACAGAAGCAGTGCAGATATCGCTCAAGAATTTGGGCCTCACGTACCTCGACCTGTACTTGTTGCACTGGCCGGTTCTCGCGCCTCTCGGGGATGCCACAGATCCTCCGCCTCGGTCCTCGGCGGAAGTGAAAAAGCCACTGCGCAGGTTGGAAGAAACATGGCGGGCTATGGAGAAACTGGTCGAGGTGGGGACGGTGCGTGCGATTGGCGTCAGCAATCTCACCGTTCCGCAGGTTCAGAACATTTTGAGCTTCTGCACGATTGTGCCCGCCGTGCACCAGGCGGAATTGCATCCCTTCTGGCGCCAGGATGAGCTCGTGAAGTTCTGTCAGTCGAAGGGTATTCATGTCTCAGCTCACACTCCTTTAGGGATTCCAGGCCGACGCTTAGAATCGGCCCCCTTCTCGGAAGAAGCACCGGAACCGAAGACTCCTCTCGCCCCCTCCTTGTCACGATCTCGCTCAGTGCATGCTCCGATGCTCAAAACCACCACCATTCAGGAAATCGCCGATCGTCTGAACAAGACTTCTGCGCAGGTCATTTTGCGATGGGGGGTTCAACGCGGTACCAGTGTGCTACCCAGAAGTCTACGACTGGATCGTATCATATCTAATTTTGATATACTTTCTTGGTCCCTTTCTGACGACGATTGGAAGGCCATAAACAGCATGGAGCCACAGCTCCAGCTGATCGAAGGCAACCATTCTTACTTGCAAGAGAATGGAGGGTTGCAAGCTGTTGAAGAGACAGAAGACCACGAGGTCGTGGAGGCATAAACAAATTGGATGTCTCCCTCTGACCAAGACCCTCCACAGCAACAGATGCAGCGGTGTGCCGCCGTCGTCATCCTTGTTTATGGCTGTTTATCACCTAGCAGCCACGGAGATGGTCATCATCATCATCTTCTGCTTTTTTATCTTTCGCAGATGATTGACCTCTTATTATAGCACTTTGGTTCCTTTCTCGCGCTGGGTGCGAGTTATAGCTGCTCTCTCTAAAAGTTGATAAGCGAATGACACTTTCCACTCGTTGTCTATTCTGCAATCAGATTGGAAGGCAGTTTGGTTCGCTATGGATTTATCCTGTTCCATATTTTTTTTGCATGAACTCATTTTTGTAAACGATCTCCAGTCATCTGGTTGTGAGCACAGCAGGCTTTAAATTACTATCAAGCTTACCAGAAATGATCCTTGGTCAGGACTCAGGATGAGTCTGCCCTCGAACGAGTACAAACGTGTCATAGATGGAATTGTTCAGAAGGAAATGAATTCGCCGGGCTGTCACCAGGAAACATCATCTTGGCCTCAGGACGGCTAAAAGTTGGCTATCTGTTGGCTATCATCACCATGTATAGAGCAACGTCCTGTGCACGGGCACTGCAATGATGCAATCAATGTCATGCCGCCCTCTCTTGTCTGGGAAGTACTAAAACACAGTATTCAATGAAATGTAGGGTCCTCAACTACGTGACACGTCTTGCACGTACCACTCCTGGAAAAGTCATGTCTCCGCACGGCTGTGGATCTGGTCTCCAATGAGTACACACAATTCCAAGCTGATTCCACACAATCACAGGCACACGTAATCTGCAACGGAACAGCTCCGAGGCCATAGGCCTTGAGATCTCGCCCCTCTCCCCACGGTCGTACAGTAGTGAATTCTGGCCAAACGACAGTGAAGCCATTAAGAAATGGATATTTGTGCAGTTATACGAGGAATTTCACTCGGAATCTCTGGATTTTGGACAATTGACATGTCACTCGCGCAGGAAGCTGCACGCAGAATGCAACAAATGGAATCCAGAGGGACCGACTTACTACTGCACCTCGGTGTCGTCTGCAACACTCCAGAAGGAGAATGAGCAGGAGGCCGAAATGCTTCCACTTCATGTCCTATTCCTGTAGCGTATCCAAAGCCTGGAGATGGTGAAGACCTGGACCTGTAGTTGGCTACTTGATCCCGGGTGTAGCTACAGGCACAGCACACGACACGACAAGTGAACAAACTCTCAAGGCCATCAGCATCCAGCTAGCTCGTTCGTGTAAAGGCGGTGTTACGAAGCAATTGTCTTTTCAGAAAAGGGGAGTCTCAGAGACGCACTGCTGCTGGGCTCTTTGAGGTGCTCGGAGGGGAGGCGGGTCTGTGCAGAGCAGCGAGTGCCCCTTCTGGCGAGCAAGCTCCTTCCGTCCTTCATCTCGTGCCGGAAGTTCAGACCAGAGTGTACGAGCTGGTGGAACTTGGTCGTTGCGGGTGGCACTCGGTCACTCGGCCTGTCAGTCCGTGAATCGAGAGGGTGCGGTGCCACAACAGCATCCATCCATGTGGATTGCTTAGATTTGCTTTGCCCGGTGAGAGGGATGTCAAAATTGGAGATTGAGGGCGTTGTGCTGGTAGTGGGAGGTTCTGGGTATCTGGGCCTTCATCTGCTCCACTATCTAGCCACGAGCACCAAGTTCCGGCTCGCCTACACTTTCAACAAGAACGACGCCCCTCGATCTCACCCTTCTCTCCAAGATGTGCAAGGCTTCCATGTGGATCTTCGCACAGGCGTAGGATGGGACCAGATCTCCAAGACGCTGGGACCAGTAAGCGCTCCCGTATTCCCCAGCATAGCACAAATCAGGCTTAGCGCAATGGATGTGTGCAGGACTGACTCTTCCTACGTGCCTGCGCAATGAGTTTAGGACGAGCTTGCCTGACTAATCAGCATTTTCAGAATTTCACACGTACTTAGCCTGTTGCACATCCATCCAGCTTATGTCTCGTCTAGTGACAATCGACATAAGCTGCTAGATTTGCAGCAGGAAGAGCTCTTAACTGGAGGCCGAAGTCTGTTTTGCAGATGGGGCTCAATGCTGGCCAGGTTCCTGACATCAATTTAGAAATGTTCAGAAGATGTGTCTGTATAATCATCCGTATCACGCGATAGGAATGTAATGCACTGAATCTAGCTTCAAATCTACCGCTGATCTGATTAAAACTGATTAAGAGTCATTCTAAGTGTTGTCTACTGCTGTCTGTGGCCCCTGCGCTGACTCAATCGAAGTACACTGGGCCTAGCCCGCTGCAGTTGTGAACTGTGCAGCAATTTCGGTTCCTCGGGAATGTGAGGAGAATCCTGAACAAGCGTCTGAAGTCAATGTTCCGCGATCGCTCATCCAGTGGTTGAAGTCTTTCGCCCACAACAAGCCACTGCTTGTTCATTTATCCACTGACCAAGGTTCGTTTCGTTGAGCTCTGGCTCCAGTCAACTCCAATTAGTCTGATTGTACTATGCATAGCCCTTGCTGTAGAAGCTGCCTTTGTTTGCCAGATCTTCCTTCTGAATGGGCCATTGATCAGACTCAAAAGCTTATTACGGATTGTGTGCACTCAGTGTATGAAGGCACAAAGTCCTTCTACAAAGAGGATGAGGAAACCAAACCAGTCAACGTGTACGGAAAGTCGAAAGTGGAAGCTGAGAAGCACATACGAGCTCACTGGCAGAACTTCGCTGTACTGCGAAGCAGCATCATCTATGGACCACAGCCTGTTGTCCCAGTGCAGAAGTCCCTTCCTGTTCAGGTAACGTGAATGCAGTGCCGGCCACCTTCGTCGAACTCAGCACGGAAATGAAGCTTGGAAATGGCTTATTATCGCCTATCTTGGCAGGACTTGTTTTGATTCTGGGAAGCTATGGTCTTTTAAGATTTTCTATACCCATGTCTCGTGAAGCGACACTTCACTTCACTCCTTTATTCATAATGTAAGTTTGATAGCTATTACATCCACTTCCTGAATCGTGTGGTCGTTGTCCACGTTTCCTACTCTTTAAGTGTTGCTTATTTATCTGACGCTCATAACGCTTGACGATGGTTTGCAGTGGATGGATACGACGCTTGCAGCAGGCAAGAAGGTAGACTTCTTTACAGATGAATTCAGGTGCCCAGTCTTCGTGAGAGATGTCGTGAAGGTGGTTTTGCTGCTAATTGCCAACTTAACGGCAGGTTTGAGCTCAACTCGTATGATGGCAAGCACCTTATACAGCTACGTTCAATATACTTCTGAGTGAACTAGTTGTACTTATAGTATTACTCTATCATGTTTATGACGCAGAACGCTGAAGCTTTACATGAAGTACTTTTCTTTCTTTTAGAAGTATTCGAAAGCAGCAACCTCCAGCTTCTATTCGATTTTCGTTTCTGAAGATGATCTTTGTGCTGTTTCATGAGTACAGAGGGGGGTTTTGCCCAGCTCGTGCTCAATGTTGGTGGCCCAGACCGTCTGTCCAGGGCCGAAATGGCTGAAGTGGTCGCGGAAGTTAAAGGCTACGAGGCATCGTTAATCAACCATGTGAAAGCATCAACGGTACCGTCCAATTTCCAGCTGCTATAAGTTTGCTGATCATGGACAGTGAACTGTTCTTACTGCTGTCAACTATCTGCACTCGTACTAAGGACCCTGAACAGTAATTAATCCACCACATACGTGGCAACTGATTGTGCTATCTGTTCGTGCCTTCAGGTGGATCGAGGCGTTAAAAGTCCCCCGGATATTTCTATGGATGTTAGCAGATTAGAAACCTTCTTTGGCATTACTATGACGAAGTTTGCTGACGGTGTTCGCCAAACTCTTAGTCTTCCTCATCCAGCTTAACAACATGTAGATTTGAAAGCTCAAGGATTACGTGCCTTCATCGAAATAGCATGTACAACTTACGTACATCTCATAGCGTCAAAACTCAAGAAAATATCCAAGCAAAGACACAAAATGTCTCTTTCTCAAACGTGATGTGATCGCATCTCTACACACCTGGACTATCTGATGGGAAACAATTTGCCGCAATGAAGAGCTTGCACCACTTCCGCAAACGTCGTGCTATGGATGTCCTTATCAGCAGAGTAGTTGTGAAACTGTGTGTATAGTGAACCCGCACCAAAGATGATAAACTTAGTAATATATTCGAAACAAAAACTGACACTAAAGAGCTATTAATTTAAGAACTACCTGAGACGTATACTTGAGAAAGTGTGAAGTTTCCCTCTGTATGTAGCGTTTCATCACGTGGTAATAAACGTAACCGTAAACAGTCCCTTGTCTTCACTTGAGCCTTTCACGGACTGAACGTGTCAACGATGCATCCCCTTCATGCACATTATGCTGCAGTGGTTCTGAACATACGAAGAGCTTCATACTATCTTGAATTTCGAGAGAGAATGTTTAGGCAATATTATGCCAAGCTCACTCAGAATAGCAGCCTTTATGTGTTGTATGATGAATCTGAAGGAGATCCAACTTGAAGATGAGATCTTTGATGGTAAGTTGGGTTAGTGGTCATAGTTACAGTTTTTCTTTATCATTCTTGCGACATAAAGCTTCCAACAGCTTTGGCAGATGATGAAAGTTTTCATATGTTTGGCAGTTAGATAATATAACATTCCTGTCCATAATTAGTCTTTTGTTACGTCAGTCAAATCATTCAGGGTGAGTTTTGAGCTCTAAGTTTCAGTACTTACTGACCATAGGCAGATATGTGAGCAATAACAATTGTCTTAGCACTCCTCACAGGAGCCTTCGTTGATTTTACTACTAGGGCCCGTCTCTCCAATCGCAAAATGATTACCGGGACCTACTTTGTTAAACTACAGAGGCGCAGCAAAGAAGGCTCTTTCTATATCACATGGTTTTGAAGTCTTCCCCATCATCTGCTCGATGTGCATATTTTTACAGAAGGCACTCCAGATTAAGTCTTACACGCTTCTGACGCCTCCATGGCAGCTGTAGTCAGGGGCTTCAGTAAAATTTACCCAGAGGTCTGTACTTGGATCGTCAAGCTCCAAAAGAATCTGCGTGAGGAAAGACGAGCCGCCAGATAAAGATGTAAACATTCACATCTGGTGGTTTTTTCATTTGGCAGTTCCTGGAATCCTACAGATATGAAAAATTGTGGGAGACTTTGGGACTAAATCCTTACCAGATCATTGTCTCCAGCATAAAAAAGGGGCGCAGGGATGTAATAGGAACACTGGGGACCTTTGACCTAACGCAAGAAAGTAAGATGTCCGATAAGAAACCACCAACAAGTTACTGAAAGTTACTGGAAATTTGTATTTCTAATTAGAGCCTGAACCATGCTAAA
Organism: Marchantia polymorpha subsp. ruderalis; assembly: GCA_037833965.1. Taxonomy (NCBI): domain Eukaryota; kingdom Viridiplantae; phylum Streptophyta; class Marchantiopsida; order Marchantiales; family Marchantiaceae; genus Marchantia; species Marchantia polymorpha. The sequence goes on from AP031351.1 coordinate 2,779,077, forward strand.
TGCGACGATTCCAAAGAAAGTATCCTGCTAAAACACGGTATTTGAGTAGCTTCTTTCCTGGCATCCAGTTATATGCATTTTAATGAAAAGGCTCGAATTTTCCTTCGGCTGTCCAGCCAAAATAAAAGCAATTACCGGCCAATATCGTCCAAGATTGAAACCATTCAGAAATGCCACCCCCTTCGACCAGCCGACTACTGATAAGAATGTGTCAGCGGGTTTCTCAACACTCAGCTGTCCACGATAGAAAGTAGGTCCGTCGGTCCACTTCCCTACAGCAAAGGGCCACAAATGAGGTCTTAGAATTGACAGCAGAGATATGATCCTGACTGTACATAACTGGACAAGGTAGGAAATAAATCCAACGCAGGCTTCAGCGGTAACAACCCTCAGGAACGAAAGTGAGCGGGAAATATTCTAAGCAGGAACAAGAGTAGATTCGGCCGAGATCATAACGTTGCCAAGTTCTCAGCTGTGGAAGTGAAGGTAGCAGCAAGACCGAAAGAAAACTATAATTGCAAGGATAAAACAATAATTCCCTTGAGTTACACAAATAGATGAACCAGAGATGTAATCGTTGGAAGGCAATTTCTTTTTACGTATAAGGAGAAACAACACTCGTGCCTTGGAACGAACATTTCTAAGTAACTGAGCATGTATTTGCTCAGTAACGTCTGCATTACATTTCTCTTAAAAATGTAATGCAGACGCCCTTCTTTCCTACTCTATTTTATACATTTTACTCTGGTTTAGCCGTACTGTGCGGATCCTTGTCTGCATAATGTCCATAAGTAGCGTCGTGAATCGCTGTCAATAATCCGAGACCCATGTTTGCTGAGAATTCCCGCTGATGTTTTGCCAGTATCCTGCATACTCTTCTGCTAATTTTTGTTTTTTTAATTTTTCTTCTCTCATATACACCCATTAGATTTAAAACTTAAATTTGTTGATTTTGAATAACGAAAAAAAGTTATTCAGAAATTGTACATAGGCACAATATGACCTACATGCCCGTAAATATTACAGATAATAACGGTATAAAAGGTCTTATTTGAGCAAGATAAATGCGGAATAGACTAACATGATATGCGCATAGATGTTCAGGAAGCATCAATAAACATAAAGTGAGAGCATCAAAGAACATCCTTGTATCTACTTCATCAGCGCTATGTTAGAATACTGATTACTCCCTCCTTCCTTGCTGTCGCTTCTTGTGTAATTATAGTTAGGACTGCAGCTATGATGTAACAGACACCACAACCGTTCCCACTACGGAGGTGTCCCTGTGATCATTACCTTTGTCACATGTGTAATTATAGTTAGGAATGCAGCTATGATGTAACAGAAACCACAACCGTTCCCACTACGGAGGTGTCCCTGTGATCATTACCTTTATCACCTCGGATTGGGTAATTAAATCCAATCCGGGTCCTATGTTCATCAACAACTCAGAGCTACTCTCTAGTACCCATTGCTCTTGCTTTATTTTTCTACTATGGTATCAGAGCTACCATCTGTAAGAGTTGTACCTGTGCCCTCTTGAAGATTCTCCATCCGGCAGAGCTGATCAGAGGGCAAGGGAGACCCGAAATTGATAAAAAAAATTAAAATTGCGAGTGAAATTTCATCACGTTAAAATAAATTTTCAAAGTTCCGGAAATTGGGTCAGCTTATTTCGCGCAGAATCATAGAAGATCAATTGAGTTCTGGAAGCTTGTCCAAGGGCTTCAACAAGAACGCATGGAAAGATCTTCCCAAATTCAAGGGATAACATTTCCATTCTTGGAAGAACAAGATGAGTTGGATCCTTCGAGTGAAAGGATTGATGGGTGTCATGGAAGTTAAAGAATCCGACCAACCACTCCACCTGGTTCTACAACCAGAATTCATGAGTCAGGCGCAGTGAGTAAGAAGTAATGGGAGGATAACTCATTGGACAGTGTTGAATGGCAGTGTTGAATAACTCGTTGGACGACCATCAACATCCATTGATTGCTCGCTATGCTACAACAGAACTGAATACAGTTTTTGAATACCATGACATACCAATGCAGATGCACTTGAGAGATGCATTGAATACTCTCAAAATGAAGAAAGGCGAGTCTAAGGCAGAACAAATCTCCAAATTTTGTCTACTTCTTGACTAGTTGCCATCCGTAGGACAGACTATTCCAGAGACATAAGCTTATACATGTCTCCTTCGAAGTCTTCCTATCGAGTATAGATCTTTTTGTGCGTTTGATGCGATCACAGCACACGTTGACCGCTCAATCTGTTGTGCTAGTGTTCTTCTTGAAGAATCACACCTCCAAGAAAAAGAGTTGACCTACGGAATGACAGCACTCTACACAGCAAAGAGACGAGGGTGAACGCCAAAGATGAAACATCCAAGGAACTTCACTAAGGCAGGTTCTTCATCACGACAAGAACCTCCTGCGAAACCATCTATTCCCAGGCAAAAGATGAAGTATTTCTATTGCAAGAAGAGAGGCCATCTTGCTAACAGTGTATAGAGAAGAAACAAGACAACTTTTGTGCACATTGTACAGCAAAAGATCATCAACGGTTGTATGTAATCGCGCTATCATCCATCGAGATGGATCCGGCCTGGTATGTGGATTTTGATGCTACCCAACACATGGCATACAACAAAAATGCCTTTGTGACATATATTTAACTACCATCGGAGGAGTTCATATCCTCACTCGTTCATCTGGGCGACAACAGTCGCCAACCCATTCAAGGAAAAGGTAAGGTTACATTTCTTTGAAAGATGGACAATAACGGATAATAACCGATGTCTTACATATTCCTACTCTCCACAAGAATCTGTTTCCAATACATCAGCTTGTTCTCCAAGGAGGGAGTATACTAGTTCAGCTTGTTCTCCAAGGAAGTACTCTACTCGTTCAACCTGATCAATGCATCTTGAAGTACAAGATGGGTAACGTCATTGCTCAATGCATCAGTGACAACAACCTATTCAGGCTGGGAACGATTTCTTTCAACACACCTGCAGTTCCTACCCATGTTAGTTATTCGGCTTCCAACACTGAAGAGCTGAACACCTATCAAAGGCATCAGAAGCTTGCATCAGAAGCTCGGCCATATGAGTCTTCCGCGGATTCAGAAAATGAAGCAGCATCATATGGTAGAAGGGTTGATAAATATTCCTTTCGGACTCTCACTTTCTGCACTTCATGTGCTCTATGGAAGTCTACCAGAGCCAAGTTCCCAAGCAAAGGAGCCACTCGTGCTATAGACCTTCTTGATCTAGTGCACACAGATATTCGTGGCACTCTGAGAACTCAAACCTTCTCTGAACGTAAGTATTTCATCACATTTATTGATGACCTTTCACAATATACGCATGTGTATTTGATACAACAGAAATCTGAAGCCTTTGCCAAGTTTCAGGAATTCAAATCGATGTTGAAAATTACCTGAACAAGAGCATCAAGGTCCTGCGATCAGATAATGCTCTTGAATACAAATCTGGAGCTCTTACTGAATTTTGTACGCTTCATGGCATTCAACGACAGTTTTCTATTCTTGATACTCCTGGACATAACGGAGTAGCTGAACGGAAGAATCGTACTTTGATCGATTCAGTTGTCGCTATGTTCACACATTCTGGTCTTTCTCATGGCTATTGGGGCGAAGCCATCCATACTACTGTTTACTTGCAGAACAGATCTCCATCGAAGGCTCTACCCAACGACAAAACCCCTTACGAACTTTGGCATGGACAGAAGCCGGATCTGCACCACTTACAAGTTTTTGGATGTACTGCCTTTGCCCATATTGAGAAAGGCCATCGGGGTAAGATTGACCCAAGAACGTAGAAAGTGTTTTCCTTTGTTATTTTCCTACAGCCAAAGGATATCGCGTACAGCGTAAAGACTCTCATAAGATTCTTGAAAGCAGATCTGTCAGATTTATGCTTCTTGCAGTTCGGGAAGCTACCTTTCCCCATCAGCAGGCATCCGTTGTTCCGCCTGCTGTGCAAGAAGGTTTTACTCCCTTTCGCCCTATTCCATTAGCTCCATCGACTGATCCAGTTCGCAGGATATTACCAGCAGAACGGCCACCAGCAGTAGGAGAATTCAGTCCATTGATACCATCACCTGGAGTGGGAGTTCCACAGGCACCTTCCACTTCCTCAGTGAGTCATCCTCCCACAGCTGAAGTCCCTGCCACTTATCCGGCCCGTTTTGGCCAGACTTATCAGAGGCGCAGATGGAAGCTACGGGAGAATCCTCTCTCCTCTGCTACTCTTGTTGATACGGTTCGCAACCTCGAGAACTTACTGGGTGAACTCAGACTTCAAGACACTACATCTGAGGTACCGGCTACAGCTACAGCTAGGGGGCAGCTTCATCCTCTTCCCGCACCATCAATCCTATCTTTCGAAGGGGTGAAAGAGTAAGGAAACGTGTCGAAAAATATGATTAACTGTTGGAAAAGAAGACGAAGCATCGAGGTTTATTTTCGTATGGAGAGACTCACCAAGAACCTACTACTTATCAAGAGGCCTTACAGACTGGTGATTCTATCAAATGGAAAGAAGCTATGGAGGATGAATTTTCTTCTTTGAAGAAAAATCAAACCTGGACATTGACAGAGTTACCTGCGGGTAAGCACGTCGTTGGCTGTAAATGGCTTTATTAAATCAAATACAAGCCTGACGGTTCTGTTAATCGATACAAGGTCAGATTAGTAGCGAAAGGATATTCACAGGTTTATGGTGTTGACTTTTCGGAACCATTTTCTCCTGTGGTGAAGATGACATCCATTAGGGTGTTAATGGCTCTAGCAGCTCAATACAATTTGGAGCTGCACCAGATGGACGTGAAAACTGCATTTCTGAACGGGGTATTAGATGAAGAAGTCTACATGGCCCTTCCTGAAGGGTTGAATATCTCTTATGAGAAAAACATGGTATGCAAACTGAATAAGTCCATTTATGGACTGAAGCAATCTTCACGACAGTGGTATCAAGGGATTGACTCGTTCTTACTTACTGCAGATTTTACCAGAGCTGATGCAGATCAGAATGTTTACATATACTCTAAGGAGAATGCATTTGTGTATTTGGCACTATATGTGGACGACTGTATACTGGCGAGTGATTCCTTGCATCTTCTTACGAATATCAAAGAGAAACTCAAAATTTCAGAACTCGATTGATCTTCTGTGATTCACGTTCTGGGCGTTGTGAACACTGACCCCAATTTCCGGAATCTTGACATTTCACTCGAACGTGATGAAATCTTTAAAATGTCACTCGAAATTTTAAAAATTTCGGGGGGAGCCCGAAATTTTTATGAGCTGAATATAGACGTGTTTCAAAACGTGATGAAACTACCACTTGAACGGGGTTTTTTACTTTCAGAACTATCAAATGCGCATGATGAGTACAACGAGATATTTACCTTCTATCAGGAATGGCAGACCATTACCTTCACCACTATTCTCTGTGAGTGCACGTGAGGTCCTCTCCGTCTTCCGGTCAGAAACTCGTTCAGCGACTGAAGGAGGAATTGAATCTAAAGGTATTGAGAAGGAAATCCAATCAAGTATAGGCGTTCCATCCAAAAGCACAGCCGACAATATCCCCTGCGCAGGATTACTGCCAGAGCGTGAGTTCGAGTGCATCTAATGCACAAACCTGCTTGCTGAAAAAGGCATGAACAGTAACCACTCTCTTTTCCGCCAGCAACTGCTTCATTTGAGGCTTTGTCAAAAAAATGAAAATAAAGAGCACACATCTGAACAATGTAATTCATAGAAACCCTACCGTAATAGAGGGACAAAAGCTAATCCTTTGTTAATTGCTTAAATCAAATGTCACAATGTATCGTTTTATTAAAACTTCCGACATCCACATTCAAAACCAGGGCCGAGGCTGCTGCTTTGAAGAAAACTTCACTAGATTGGCAAGGATGTGCAAGTATAGAGGAGAGCGTATAGTGCTCACGCAGAGGGGACAGTTGATTCAAACCTTACCTTGGGATCGTACACAAAAGGGCCGTAATTGACTCGACCCATATTTTCGACCTGCAAGAAGTAGTACGAGTCCTTAGACCTTCCACATGTAACTGAACACTTGCCAGGTGCTACATAGTCCCTCAAAAGAAGAATATAGAGCTCAACGATTGTAATGAGCGTGCCAGTGTTAGCACCTTTTGTTGAGAAAAAGTTACAATATCTTTAGAAATGGTAGTTTCATACGCAGGATACACTCACAACATCTTGCAAGCTAGTTCTACTACTAATCGACATCTGAGTGTTGGTTCCCCCAATTGATTTGGTATTCATAAAATCTTACCAAAATATCCAGTTGCAAACCTGGCACAGCTACATTAGAGGGTAACCACAATGTATCACTGGACCAGCGCTCGAGTGTCCCAACGTGTAAATATCTCGTCGAGGTCGTCTCGTCACCTTCGACTAATCCTGATATGAAAACCTGTGCTCGATCATGAACCTGCTCATAACAAAGTAAGGTTTCAATAAGAAAGTACCGGTTTCGCCGAAACTGCTTTGCATAGAAACTACTTGAATACATCGTTTGGTTACACAGGGTGTTAGAGAGATTTGCTCATGTAGTCGCGCAAAAAGTTCATGCGGCTGCAATTATTGGAAGAATGAAGGATGTCCAGATGGAGAGAGCGTGGCAACACCAAGTATCGTCTTGGGCTAGAGAGGTTTAGAATGTGACATTGGACAGCACTCTGAGCCCGGCTTAGCCCGATTCAGCTGTACAGTCTACTAAAACTTCTGTTCTTTCCTAGAATATTATACCCTCTCAGAGTGTGCATCAAGGTCGTTCCAAAACGTTTCATCCAAAACGTTCTCTCCCAATACTTCATCTCGTACGAGTTTTTTGCTAATATGTTACAGGCAAGATAGTGAAACGAAAATGGAGATTGAGGTATTTAATACAAGCGATTACATATACTCACACAGATATGTATCTTGTAAGGACATTGCTATGTAAAAAAAACAGGCAGAATACATATCCTTTTGGCCCTCCAAAGACTGTCTGAGCAAGCGATTTTAACTACAAAACTTGACCCACTGATTGAACTTTTTACAGACATAGTTAGATACAGACCCATCGCCAGCATAAGGTAAGACATTTCAACGACAACAACAAGACCATGTGTATGCAATAAATCACCATCGTCCACCTTCAGCATCACTCCAGGGCCATATATAGTTTTCCCATAATTTCTTGTGGGAGATGTACATGCAGCAGAGGAAAATTCGACAGGTATTGGGGAAGAATTAAGAAACTGGCTACTGTGTCCAGTACAAATGAGAATATCAATGTCTCCCTAGAACACTGTGGATAGCACTTAGATGTAGAGGACTAATTAAAAATTTATGATGTTAATATATTAGTTATATATTGATTTATGAGTAGGAGCCTGTTGATCGTTATGAAGCGACACCTATATCTGGAGTAAATGGAGTATGAAAGCATCTGAAATATTCGCATAATCAATTTGACATGACACAGCGTTTACTTGACTCCAAATTTTGAGATTGTATCAATTTCGAAAAATTTGACTTCGAACAGTCTGACACACAGCTATATGCTCTAAAAGTCTCTATATTCTCTCACAACGTACACAGACGCATACACTTTTCGGGGTCCTGATATAACTTCCATGGGTTTCATACTTGTTAGAATTGTTAATTATCCAATCCGAGATGACAAAGGAAATGAACAGACACAGTGAGACACACCTCCGAAGTGGGTAACGGTTAGTCTACAGTACTAACTATAATGACACCCAGAAGAGACAGCAAGTAATAGATTTTCAGATATCTGAAAGCAACTCTCGATTTTGGCTTTGTGTTTACAAGGGTTGATAAAGCATCTGGTTTGACTGGATATTCTGATGCGGACTGGGGAGGTTGCCTTGACACGAGACGATCTACTTCTGGATATTGCTTCCAACTCGATGGTGGAACCATTAGCTGGAGATCAAAGAAACAAAAGTCAGTAGCACTTTCTTCTACAGAAGCAGAGTATATGGCTTTGTCCAAGGCTGGAGCTGAAGCTATATGGTTAAGAGAATTATTGAACGATCTAGGCTTTGAGCTGGAGTCCACAACAATATTCTGCGACAATCAAAGTGCTATTGCACAAGTAGAGAATCAGAGGAAACATGAAAGATCTAAGCACATTGACGTTAGATATCACTTTGTCAGGGATCTAGTCGAAATAACTTGGTGAAGTTGGTTTTTCTTCCAACCCAAGAGATGATTGCTGATATTATGACAAAACCATTCCCTAGAGAAGGCATTGGAGTCATAATCAGAATGTAGGTTTGTTAGTTGGAAATGAGGAAGAGAGAAGTAAATAGGTAGTAAGTGGGAGTGTTAGAATACTGTTATACTCCCTATTACTTGCTGTCTCTTCTTGGTGTACTTATGGTTAGGACGGTAGACTACAGCTGTGATGTAACGACCACCACTGTAACCGTGACCCATTACGGAGGTGTGTCTCACTGTGTCTGTTGATTTCCTTTGTCACCTCGGATTGGGTACGTACACCCTATCCGGGACCTGTGTTTAATTAACAACTAAGAACTCCTCCTCAGAACTCAGAACCTGTGTCGACCCATTCTTGCATTGCTCTCTAGGACCTTTTCTAATAATACTTCTTTGGAGTAGAGCATAGACAGCCAAACCATGAGATGTAGAAGACAGTTAGTTGACACAAAAACAGCAATCACCTACTGACCTTCGCAGGCAAAGCTAGATCCTGAATTATACATTGCAAGATGATGAGAAGACATAGATGATTGGATTTCAATGTCAAAATGTAAGATATTCCAAAACACATTTCTGTAGGTAACCGTTATGGAACTCTCTGTAGATATAACCGAACTTTGGAATTCTGGAATCACCTTTGAGATGCTTATCTTACTTCCAGCTTTTGCGTGTGACGGTAAATTGGTTCGGTATAGTATAAACCCGGAGATCTGGGGCACCAACGAACAAAGCCAATGAGATCACATCAAGAAATTTGGGAGCCTACATATATCCAAATTTTGACTGAACAAAGTAATGTACAAAGCATACGAACTCCATAATTGATTCTCAAGAAACAAAAGAACGTAATATGAACCTGGTGTACTGATTCCATTGAACTGGGTTGATCCATGTGTAAACCGCTTGGATCTGTACTGATATATTCAAGTATATGGAACAGAGAAGACAGTTTATGCAGCTGTAAAGGTCCAAAAGCTTTTCTCATTGGTAGTGGTGGTGGAGAAGGTGGTGACTCCAGGATGTAACGGCCGAGGACGGCCTTCAAAGCTGCAATACATGCCAAAAAGAGAAATCTAATCAGAAAAGAGCAAGTTTGACGCAAAAAACAAAATGTAGATATGGAAGCCATCGCCATTTGCAAACTATGTAACTTTGGTACAATTGACGGCAAAATAGATACTGAAGACTACACCCACCCTGAAACTTGGGATTATCGATATCACCAGCCTCTCCTATTGGGGCATCCTGGAATGACAGAATAATAGATATAATGAACAGTGATGGGGACCGCTCTTGAAATACATAGATGAAGTAGAAACATGGAGCTACACTTCACTTCATGGGCCCAACCAGGTAACATTGTGGCTGATTTACGAGCACAAAGGAAAGAAAAATGAGCAAAAGTAGCTTGGCCTAAACAATTTTCTCAGTTCAAGGAACCCACATAGTCATAAGAAGTTATATCAGGCAGGAAGTCACGAACTGAACTTCCTGTATTTGAGCCACTTGTAAAGCCAAAATTGGTCCCACCGTGTAACATCTGTTCCACAGAAGAGGTACATTATGAGAACTCCACCTTATACTTGGAAACAGTGATTATCCTAGATCAGTCATGAATAAGAATGTATATGGACTTTTAAGCTGACAATCTAAGCATCAAAAAGGCCTTGCAGCAGATGCAGAATCTACAAAGAGCAAACTCTAAAGTTCCTCTCTACTGAATCATGAACCATTCCTTTAAGTGTTTGTAACTGTAATGTATGGTGACGCAGCTATAAACTGTGAAACAAACCCATTAGTATGTGCCTGCCTGTCAGTTACACCACGCGCCGTGGCTCCCCGGTGCTGATATAAATTAGAGCTGAAATATTAGGTTCAAAAACTTACATAGAGCACAACTGAGGCATTAAGATATAATATCCTGTCCAAAGCTGCTGCTGTGTACTCGGGGTCGGTTTGAGCTAATTGTTCACCCCAGTGTGTGAGCCAACCGGTGTAAAATTCACTGTATCCCCGATACATCCACAAACAGAATTACGTGTTTACAATGATGACAAGTTTCAACATGTGCCTTTCGAGGTTTCCAACAAGGAGTTCATCAGCAAAGGAAGCCAGCAACAACCTTGATAAAGAAGGCGAGTTTCCCTGAGCGTTGTACTGTTTTTGAAGTGCAAACGCTGTTGCCGGATCCCACTCTGTAGGGAAGTCCACAGCTGTAGAACAGTCGCAGATGATGAGGTGAGATGTATTGAATTTCGTGTTGCATTCCTTGGACACAAAAGAGCTTATGCTAAAACTTTCCAGAATAATGACTTCTCAGAATAGGCTGTGAACATGATTTCTAATATATTGTGTAGTCGAATTGGAAAAACACTTGGAATATGCATTCAAATGAATGGAGAACGCGATTGTAGTTTGCATATTTCCACCTGTGTAAACACCACTTCCTTCAAGACTTCCGTGCTCCAAATTTTTAGATACGGCACCATCGGTAGTGTACCTACGAAGTACAATTCAAGTCTATCAAGGATTTACTGGGCAAAATTCGTGGTCCTTGTTGTAATCTCTGCAGTGTACTACGGGATTCAGTATGGATTGTCATGGATGTTTACTAATGACTAAGAATCCTAACTCAAATTCTGGAGTTGAAATGAACGTCTGGCCGGTCGACATTAACACTTCCTCTGGAATTCATCTATCTTCTGCGTTCATGAGCATGATTAAGACCAAAAATCTCTACACCTAGGCTTGATAAATCTCAAATAATTACGGATTTTGTTCAAGTGCGATCATACGACATAAGGGTCGTATGATCGTCTAAACCCTACATGTCTTACTAAAGCAGAAAAAGCTGTTAATAACACAATACAGGTTTGATTTCTGACTCTAAACTTGGTTCTCGAATCTTCATCTCAACCTCCCAGCATACATCAACAGCCAGTTCGACAAAGTCTACGGATTGAAAAGCACAGTCCATAATCTGATTGTAAAAATTCGTGCTTTACAGAAATCTGAGAGAGCTGACTACCGAGGGCAATAAAATATACAGGATGGCTCTTCTGCAGACTATCCTCCGATTTTGAAACAACCTGAATGTACAGAACCGGTTCTCCTCGGATGTCACATAAACATCTGGTTGAATATAGACAATGTTGACCTGATTGCTCTGGGAGCGCTGCTTACTAACCTGTTCTAGAGTCACTAAGTACTCCCTTCAACAGACATGTGATAAGATATTATACGCTCGTGTAGCTTCTCCACCATTCTACGGACGTAAGACTAATACGAGTACAGAAGTACTATTGTTAGCCCTTCGTTGTTGCTTCGGCTTTTCAAGAGCACGATAACATACCAGCCATCCCCAATTGTCTAGAATACGTAAGGATGGTGAACCACAAGGATGATGATGGTCATGTGCCCACCGTGGCAATCTGTAAATCAAAATGTGCTGGACTTAACACATCTTTTTCCTCTGGATCTTCACTTGTGCGGCATAAAATTTGTTTCCTCCTGTCCCTTCTCTCTCGTTGCAATCCCGCACTGTATGTCCATGGTTCAATCGGCAGATGTGCATCTAGTACCCCATGGATCTAACAGTACACACAACCATGGAAAGTCTGTTCTATGTAACTTACTCATATTGTCTTGTATTGTACGATAGTAGTAGAGAGCACAAAGCTGATACACATCCACGCTGGAAATGCCATAGGCAAATCAGCTGCATGTTGACGAAGTCATTTCATCCGTGTTGCACTGGAGTAAGTGCTCTAATCTTGCTTCCTCTAATCAGTCTCCATTTTGAGTTTTTGCTTCATTGTGCAGACGACGGTCTGCAAGATGAAGCAGATAGTCCAAGTCTATTGCAGAAGTCTTGACAACCATATACCTAGCCGGTTTGCTCATGCTGCTCGTACTGTTCAGAGGTGGCTTACTTACTTCTCAAGATTATTTTAGAACGTGGTCTAGATATTTATTGCTGAGTTTCTTCCAAATTTGCTTTGAAACTTGAGCATGCTTCAGACCTCATCGAAGCCGGACAATCTGTCGGTGTAAGTCGTTAAGATGGTGACAAGGCCCGAAAGGTTCAGACTGTTTGGATGTGAGCTGCAACATCTCTGCATTTTCCAGGGTGACCCCAGAAACTCGTGCATGCTCGAAAATGTTTCTCTATATTCGTTTCTGCTCATCTATCATCTACACAAGTCCCCTCCATCTCGAGGGTATCCATCTGTTACTTCAGCGCAAAACAACGTGAACCTGTCATAAAAGTTTCCACACATTGGAGTTTCGAAAATCTCGTGTTTGCTTGCAGTTCGTCCCAAGCTTCTTTAGCAAGTCTGTGCTTAAGTACCACCGGCTTATCACAGTGTCTCTGAGTACACTGATGTGCACATGAGCCCAGTAGACAAAACTTGTTCACTTGGCCACTTGTTCTCTCCACAAACAAATTTTACACATTTCTATCAATTAATGTACTTGAGACTAAATCTTTGATCAAGTGCAGTTTCTTGCTCCTTTGAGCTTGCCCTGCTCACGAAGGGCACTAACACCAAAACGACACCATGCCTTTGCCACTAACGCAGGCTCAACCTGAAGAAGTACAAATGATCTCCAACACCACGATTAGATGTGCCAATGTCTCCATTTTTTTCACATTTTTGTCCCTGCTTCGAAGGATGAACCAAGTCGTAGGCGAAATAGCTCAGAACGAAGGCGGATAGTTTCTTAGCGTATGAACACACAAAAAGAGCGAACAAGAATTCGCTAACTTCATCCAAGGCAGAAGGAGGATACCCAAAGACTAGATGGCATCAACGTGTTTGTGAACTAAGAGATTTTGCAAACGGTGGTGCGTTTACAACCACACCATCTCAAATTCCTGAAAAAAACGGATGCGTCTAATCGAACTTCCAAACCCTCCAAAAAAAAACTTTCAAAAACAGAAATCTTCAATGTGAGGGAAGAACAAACAGTCTGAGATTAGCTGAGTGTACATTTGCAATCCTTGCCTTCAAGCTGACACCTCAATGCAGAGTGAGGAAATAAGGAAATGACACTGAGATGGTAATGACAAGTACGAAAGTGCATGACACGTTGGTGGACATCGCCTAAACTCTATGATGAACCCCCGGTGCCATCACTGTACACCCTACGATTTTTCCTGAATCAAGGAGGTCAAATATATGGCACCTGCCTATTGTGTAGATTTATGTACACATCGGTCGCATTAGCATTTCAAAAAGAGTAAGAACCCCACCTTTGTGTGCATCACCGGCAAGTGACAGGAGTGTGTCGCATCTGTGAGTTTTTCTGACATCTCAGGGGATAAAATCGTCGGCTACTTCCCAAAGAATGTCGAGGTCCAAGGAAATCCCTGAGAATTGTACGAGTACTCAGGAGACTATCCTCTCACAAGTCTCAGAAATTTCCATGAACCTCGAAAATTCTTCCTCTACACGCTAACAGCACTCCTTTCGGTATGAACGGAAGGTATGCGGTCTCTCTATTCTGTAACCATAATTTTTTAGTAAAAAAGAGGACCTTCTTCAGGATTTTTGAATAGCTTTGTTTGAAGGCAAAAGTTGTTCTGTGAGACGGAGATGCAATTTCATCCGTCTTCCGCAAAATATTCGACATCTAATATAGGCGAGCATTAGAAGGTAGTTTCGTCTGCGGAGGTGTTCCGTTCTCTGATGGAAACAGGCTCGATCAGAACGGTTCTCATGTATTTCAATTGGGCACATGTGCTGACAGATCTAAAAGTCAACTGCTGTGTCTACTAACTAAATTCTAAATACATAAATAAATAAACTCGATTGAACTGTACAAGGTTCAAAGTAACAAGTATTAGAATCACATGGGCGATCTCAACGGCCACGGGTACACTTAGATACATATGTCCACCTCTTGATCGTAGTGTAGCCACGCCCCGTAAAAAAAAAAGGGTAATTTGCATCTCAACCTAATGCTAATGAAACATATTTTGAACCCTACACTCGGAAGAACTGTCTTAATTAGCATGACCCACATTACAGAAATTGAGCTTGTTCCCTAGAAGTGAGAAAAATGGATTACTTTAAAATCTGTTCAAGTAGAAAAAGAAGTGTGAAATTAGCAGAATCAGTGGGTTTGGTCTGGCATGCTATGCGAAATAGAAGCACTTCTCACCGCAAGTAAAACCATACACAACGTCATGGTTACAGAACAACACTGTGGTTAGGTTTCATAACTCACAGGATGATTTCTTCTCCAAGAACAGCCCTGACCTTAGCAGCGAGATGTTCCATATAGGATCTGTCAGCCCCGAAAGATCCGTATTCGTTCTCAATCTGCGCCAATCACAAAATACTCATTGGCAACCCTTTATGGGGGGGGGGGATACTGTAGTGGAATTTTCGAGCGCTGAGAACAAGTACGAGTTCCATCTTTCGGAAAACTGTTTAGATAGTCATCTTGCATGATATTAGATAGATTATGAAAGAAAATTTCGAACGAAGATAAAAATACCTGGACCATAATTACTGGACCCTGATGACAGTAGAGATATGGAACTATCTTCGGTAAAAGAACATCCCACCAAGCGTCGACCTGCAGAGTGAGTTGAATTTTGAGTTACTTCAATGCCTTCACGATTCCTTTCCGGCAATTACTTACACTACACGGAGAAGCTGAGACATAGTAGTGAAACCAGTTCATCAGCAGATACGACAAGCTCTGCTGAATTGCTCTGAAGAAATTAAGCATCTTAAATTGAAAATCCTTGATTTAGGCAGATAAAGACATTCACTGCCTGCAATAGAGCGAAAATACTCTACTCCTAGAACGAAAGCCAGTGCGCCTCATAGACCTCATTTTTATGTGATGTTTTGCATATACACACACTGTTAGGATGTCAACGTAGTTTCCAGGCTGAAGGAGCGGTGGTCGTGTGCTTGTGGAATACCAATTTCAAATATTGAGGATCTGATGTCCGCAAGCTGAGTTCAGGTCTCACAGATAGCAACCAGGCGGGAAATCCCCCAAAGTCCCACTCTACAATAACAACGCAACTGGCGCGAAGAATTGAGTACATTATTTTTGTAGAATAGATTACAGACAAATTTGTTCTGGGCCATATGATGACTTTGAGAAACAAAGGAACTGGTTATTCAAAAGAGACATGAGAACTGTAAAGCTTACAACAGAAATGAAGTATAGACAAAACATGATTGAGAAAATGGTACCTGCACAAATGTACGGGCCGATTCGGAGCATCACAAGCATGCCAAGCTTCTGGACAAGCTTCAAGTACCCCTCAAGATTTGCTCCATCTTCGAAGTTCAATTTTTCAGGTTGTGGCTGATGTAAATTCCACGGTACATACGTTTGTATGGCATTCAGCCCCAACGCTTTCGCACGTTGCAGTCTATCCTCCCAATACTGTGATGGCCCCAAAATTCGAAATCGTCAAAAGGGAGTGTAATGTGCGCTGAAGTTAGAATCATGGATACTTATTCCACAAAGAAACTGACAAACCTGCCCGCATTTGCAGAGACGATGAGATACAAAGCGAACATCGTGCCAGTTTTGAAGGAAAGTGAAGAGCTGCAAGGAAATTCATTTGGCTGTATAATTCCTGTGGGCTGCAACTTGCGTACATTACGTGAGCTAAAGCTCGGATAAATTTGAGAAAGAAGGAATGTGAGGGGCTTGCCTGCGGATGTACTCTGAAGTAATGGAGGTCGCCACCCAGAATTCTGAAGGGAGATCCATCCTTGTAGAAAGTGTCGTTAGCAATGTAAAAGCTCTTCGCTCCTGTATCATAGTCCTACGGAAAACGAAACAAAAGTCAAATTTTGTGATCACAGAAGAGATATCTGGCTTTATCTTCACTTCACATGCTGTACTGGAAGTCATGAGAACGTACAAACACGGCAACATACAGCCAGAGCATCAGTGTGCGTGCAGAGGACCGAAAAGATGACGAGACGCCTTTCACTCCTACAAGTTGACCAGTGACACAAATTCAGATTCTTTTCTTCGTCGCGAAACATCCACCTACAATGTTGTCAGTGGGCAGAAGGTGCGATTTGACCGAGTAAAACAGGCACCCGCTGCTGAAGACGAGCACAAGAATCGCAATCGGCGACATGGTCAAGGCGACGCTCCCACTCAGTGCCTGTCCCCGTCCCGAGCCCCAGCCCTGAAGCTTTTGTCGCATCATCGAACTCGAACGCGATCGCGACTCGCCAAGCTGCCATTCTTTTCTGCGTACAGGAACCGTCCCGGGTCGGGACAGATCCAACTGCGAAGGTAAAGACGGCAGTAGCATCGAGGGACGAGCGAGCCTCTTGACTCGCATGGACCGATAGACAACTGTCATTCCTCTGGAGGAGAGTAGTTCCCATTCCGCGTTCCGGTGGACCCCCGGCGTAGCCCCTCTGCATGTACTGTACTGTATGTACAGCAGCTGGCTCCGGAGTACGCACACAATCGCGAATCCATGCACACAAGAGTCTTCCGACCGCGTCATTCCACCTCTCTCACGACTTCCAGTCGTCCTCGGACTCGGGTCGGAACCTCCACCTTTGGCAGCGGGGTGAGGATGCGACGTCGCGTGCGATCCGGTCGCAGGTCCCGCGGCTTCTGGTCCTGCTTTTGGCTTGGGTTCGTCGTGAGCTCGGCCGAGAGCCGAGACGGGCTGACAAAAGGCGCGGCCCAGGGGGTTTGTGTGAGTGACTGTGGGCCCGAGATTTGTCTCGTAGCAGGAGCTAGAAGAACCTCTTGGACGAAGCATGAAGGCTGCCCACCGTCTACCCGATAGTTAAACTGCATAGTTAATCCCGCGGGCCTGGGTTCTGTCCAGATCCCGAGGGCACACTAAGTCTTGGTCAAAATTTGGGTCCCGGTGGGACCTCTTTTTATTCCAACAGGCATCCAGCATTGGTCTGAAAGGTAAGTGGACGAGTGGTTAAAATACTTCTATGGTTCCAGGCCTCCGTCCCGGTAAATTATCAATCACTCCGCAAAATAAATATATATATATTAGAACGGTAATTTTCTTGCTGAAGTAAGCCAGATAGGAAGGAAGGAAGACTTATATTCATGAGACAAAAAGTTTAGTGTGGTTCGAGTCCAATCGCATCATAACGAGAGATATGTCCTCCTAAAACTAAGTAATAATGGAACATCTCATCAATGTGTGCTAAAGCACACATTGATTGGATTTGATAAGCTCTTCTCTCTAATATGTTCACAACACGCATTTGTCATACATTGATTGAATTTGATAAGCCTCTTCTCTCTAATATGTTTACTTTGCACAATTTCCACATATAGATCCAATTCCTTCCAATCTTTCGCCTCTAGTATGCTGGAGATCCAGATGCATCCCTACATATTTGGCATTCTTTCTTTATGAAAGCTGGAAGTCAAAGTTTATGTCATTAATGCCACTACTTGAGATAGTTCAAATGAAAAACGAACATCCTCACATACGAGACAAAGGAAGATGTAAAAATGAGCCATGTAAGAGAGAGGTGAGAAAGAGAGAGAGGTTAGATAAAAATACACCATGTAAAGCAATGACTGCCCTCGCCCTTCACATGTAGTGCAACTTTCTAAGCTACAACATTCAAACTACGAGCCTGATTTGGAAGTCCATGAAGAGTATTATCAGGCTGGATTTTTCCTTGCCTTATTATATATAATTTAAGAAAAACAAATTTCATAGTGTATGCATGCTTTGGACTCTGCTAATTAAAGAAAGATGAGTCTTGTGTTAGAACTCCTGTTATCATCTGAAATGACTACTTGCATGATGAAGAGGCAATAATCAACCATGAGAAAGTTTAGCTCTCTCCTTTTCATTCGAATTTTCTTCTCTATGCTTTGGCTTTTGCTTCGTTCCGCAATGGATAATGCATCTTTTACTCCATGTATCCCCGCCTAAAAAAATCTGAGGTGGGTGATGAGCCAAAAATTTATACATGGATACTTATGTTCTAAAACTTTTTTGTGCACCATGTATATAGTAATGACACATTTTCTCAGGTTTCTGTAACATGACATCACTTCTAATCTTCGGAGAGAGCGTTACAAAGTGTGACTTTTCCTTATAAGATGTGCCGTTAGCACACCCTACAAGATATAATTTTTCCTCTTACTTCAAAATTTTAGTATTCTTAATCGTACTATTCGTGGAATTATCATTTAGAAACGTACACTCAGCTCTATCACTACTTTCGTTATGTTTCAAATGTAGACTACAAGATGTTGAGTTGAGAGTTGAATTCTACACATAAATAAGAAAAATTGGGAGTTCAAGAGGCATGAGTGCTACCCGCTTTACATCCTCCAAAGTACCAGCCACTAAGCATCCTTATTCAAACTTTAAGCAATTATGTGACTGTCGATTACTCTAAAAGACACAAACTTCTCGGAAACACGAAGATATAAAAGATATCAAAACACAAATATGGTAAAATGTTTATAAAGCTAGAAAAAACGAGCTCATATTTGAGCTCTCTGACTTATGAGAATCATGATTGGGCACTTGTCATCTGTATATAAGCTAAATTTCGACTCCGAGAGATGTTAGAACACGTCCGAGTGCTTAATAATAAACAAGTAATATTAAGAACTACCGGTGTGTCGTGGTCTTACATTGTTCACCCACAGAGTATCAACCCCAGTTTTCAATGCTTTACTTCGCCTCAGTCCGTCCAGATACACGAGGTATACACTTTACGTCAATTCCAAACTCAATGGCGACTTCCTCTGTAATCCGTCCAGTCCTTCGAGATAAATTGAAAAAATCATTTGTTAGTATGCGACACTTCATGGATCTTCTGCCAAAGAAAAAGTATAAAAATGTCTTGGAGTGAAAAGTCTCGTGGAATCTATCTGGCACAGATTGTGTTGATTCGTACGGTAGTCAACCTTTTATGAAGATCTGTTCCTTACTATCTGTTTCTATCAGAATCATTAAACAAATAATATTCGAAGGAAGTAAGATACTAACACCACACTATATTTTATATCTACTAAACATATCAAATAATATTGAATGTGGTGGTAGTTTTTACTAGTTAACAGAGATGGAGCATTATGGTGAATGTGGATATGATCAATCCTACTATGAAGAATCATTTCTTCATTAATTCATATTTCATCAATTGGAATTTTAGTTTGTTTGTTGGAACATATAAACTTTAGAATTAATTTAATAGATGATGTACATACATATTTTTCAAGTTGGACAGTTTCTCTTGTCAATTTCAATCATTTCTCTTAGTACTAGTGTTCTACTTCGGTTATGTTACCAAAGGATTGCAGCTTGTAGATCCTAACTTCAGCATGTATGTTCACTTTACACCTCACACTTTCCATATTGATAATCGTACTGATTTACACTTAATGAGACAACAATATGATTGAGGTCTTTTTAGTCCACAAGGTTACACTTTGTAGCTACTGTATAAATATCTGACGATAGGATGACTAATTCACATACATAAGTAAAGATGAAAAAATTGTCATAAATTTATATATCTTCCTGAATATAGATTTTTGAGATTTTCAGAATTTTTGCTTGCATTGAATATTGAAAAAATGCATTATGAGGGATTGCAATCTTAATATTCTTAAATCCATATGCATTCATGAAAGCTTTAAGAATCCACAGCATATTGTTAAGATACTATTTTCCAAAATTTCCACTATTCACCTCATGACTAGATATACAACATGAGGTGAATCCAAGAACCACTAGTGAGCATTATTAACACAAGACGGATGTACCATCGAGGCAATCGAAATATATCAAGGCAAATTATGATCCGGAGTTTTGAACATTGAGGAAACTACAGCAACAGAACCGCAAGGCTTCAGACTACAACAAGATTCGTTCTCGCTTTTGCATAGATGATTACTGTTGAAAAGTTAGAAATGGGAAACTGGACTTACATGCCCGGAATACGGTGCAGCGAACCTGACTCCCTGTAAACCTACGATAATTCTTCCACATCGATCTGATTAGAGAAAAGACAAGGGTACAAGTTGTCCAGCCATTATTTACAAAGTATCTTGGCGTATAGTGATAGAAAAGTAGAATCTATCGAGACGATGATAAATTCGTTCTGATGGGACATAATGAATTTTGAGGTGTTGTAATTTCGGAGAAATCCCACAAATTTCCGCTGTCCGACATATCAAAGGGTTTATTTCATATCTACAAATATCGTGTCATCGTACAATTTTGAAGATTAAAGCACCCAATTGGACGTAGCTGCCGAGGTCTGTCGACTCCATTTCCGCCCGACAACATGAATATCCACCACGATAACACACTCCACCAATCTCACAGGTACTCTCATATATTAGTGCTCACGGTGGCTGAGCGAACAACACAGTACCGTACAGTACACGATATTTACAGTACTGTATTTATATCCGAAGGGAAGTCAAAAAATACAGCCAGAAATACGACGACTCCGCGAGGGTCGCAGCCGGACAAGTAAGTCAAAGCACCAATCCGTTTAAATAGTAACAGTGGATACGATCCGACCTCCGTGCCGCTAAGTCCGCGCATCGGATGGACCGGAGCGGGTGAGCACAGCAGTCAGCGTTTGTCCGACGGGCCCCCACTCGAATTGGACTCAGAATAGAAAGCGAGCATTTCCACCGAAATAAAATACAATAACAAAGCATTAGAATAATACTTTCTAGGTGTCCGCTCGAACCTAAGCAAGAAAATGAAGCCGCCGAACTGCGAAGGAGAGGCGAGGAATGATAGAGACCGAAGCAATTGGTGCGACAGCTGACCTGCCTGCCTGCCCGACTGCCTGCCTCTCTGCCTGGGCCTGGCTCGAACTCATTGGATTTAGGTTCGCTCGGGGCAAATTCTCGAGCGGAATGTTCGAAGACGAGACAACGAGATGATGGCCTGCGTGGTCGGGTCTGCTCTGCTCTGCTCTGGTCCGGTCCGGGCTACCGCTGGCCGGAGTCGGGTCGGGTTCTGGGGTCTGGTTGAGTCTGGTTGAGTCTGGTTGAGGCGCAGCTAGGAGAGGAGATCGTCCGAGATCTTAAGGTCACGTAGCTCTCGATGACAACGAGCTCTCGTCGTCGAAGGAGGGGGAGAACGAATTATGAGCCTTGAGTCTCTTGGTCCTGTGCCTCGGTGTTCTGTTTTTCTTCGTGTTGGTTCAGAGTGCATCTCTTGCGCAGAGCGTTGCTTTTCGCCGTCCGCTTCCAGGAGTTCTGATGAACTATTTCTTTCGCGGTTCTCTATCTCACCCTCCATTGGTGGGTGTCGTTCCTCTGTAGTTCCGTATCTGTGTCGACGGTCGGCTGCAGACCAGAGTGTGGTGGTGATTTTGCGAGGACTTCTCAGCGATTGTCGGACGCAAGGTATGGAGATTCATTGCAGGCTGTAGCTGGACGGGCGAGAATTTTATCGGAACACTCGTCTGTCAGAAGCGTTCTCAAAGGCCGAACGTACTTCGCGTTGAGGGCGAACAGGTCTCGAATTCAAGCTGCGGTTTAGTCTCGCGTCGGCCTCTTTCTCATTCACGAAACCAGAGGGCATCAAGAGATTTTGAAGAGTTTGTCCCGATGATCCTGGACACATGTACTCTGCTTGTGCGAATTTATCAGAGCAGCATCTTGATTTTGTAGCTACCTTTTGATGGTCCGTCACGCGTGTGGAGCATCAATCAGTCTCAGTGCTTCTTTTCACCGCTCAACTTTTCTTTGCGACGCATCAACGACTGCTGTTGACCTGGTCAGAGCTGGCGTATAGTACTTCAGAACCTTTCTCTTATGACTGGTTTCGCTGCACGCCCGCAATGCGAGAGATTGTTACGGTCCGGGTGGTGCACCATGGACAATGCACGGTTAACTGCCTGGATTACGTGAGTAGAGTAGCTGACAGATGGTTCAGGACTGGAGAATGGTGGATTTGATCACAAGATTTAAGGGCATATGCACCGGTGCCGAGATGATCTTTCAGCCATCATCCATGAACACAGTGTCATTTCTCGTCGTTAAAAAGGATGGGTTGTAGTGGGGACGTTTCAGAATTTGTTGGAGAATCTGGATAATTTACATGAAGAGAAGGTAAGCTAATGCAAAGCGAGATGCCTGAGTTGCATAAGCTGGACAGTTTCTTCTTACATTCCTGTGACTTCTCTAGTCTATTGGGCTGTCTTCCCCCTGAGCCCATTTTCTCCTTCGCTTACATTCCCGGATAATCAAAGTTCTTGAAGTTGCTGTTGTAGAACCTTTTCGTGCTTTCTTAGTTCCCCTGAGCAGAGCCACCGCTAGTCAGGAAATGGGTGCTCTTTGTTCAAAATCTCTCTCAGCGGTCGAAGAAGACTCCGATGAAGAAGGATCGAGGAACTCAAAGCCTGAAATGAAGGTAGATGAGCGGTATGAACCTGCGACGACCGTCAAATCTGGGGAAGCTGTAAACCCTCCTAGCGGACAGATTACTTCTCGAGGTGATAAGGAGGGGAAGCTGGGGAGACTTCTTTCGGATAAATCTCGGAATGCCAAGACAAAGACTTCCACAGCAGCAAAAAAGACTGGTCAAAAGGTGTGTTATTGTTTGTCTCCTTCTCATCGATGGCATATCAAACATGCATAATTTTTCAATGCCCAGATTATTTTCCATTTTTCTCTTCACTGTGCCTCTCGTAAGTCCTTGTGATCTTTGTGTGACTTGTCGATTTTAGAAGCAAGTTATGGTTTCCATAAAAAAACTCAAACTTCAAGGCAGGGATACGTGGGGAAAATCTCGTGAATTGTCTATTGGAGACATACAGAGTTCTATCGAAGCAGCTGCATGACTCGCGCCTTTCGCAATCTTCTGGCTAATTTTTATATTCTCCTCATTCACCGATGTAATTTTTATATCCTCCTTCCTCAAACCAGGATTTAATCTTCGGGATTTAATCCTCAATGAGAACTGGTGTACTTCATCCTACATCCACATGATAATCTTAAAATTAAAGTGGATAGAGATCATATACCCACATAATATTCCAAGAATTAAGGTGAATAGAGATCCTACACCCACATAACATACCAAGAATTAAGGTGAATAGAGATCCTACACCCACATAATATAACAAGAATTAAGGTGAAAAGAGATCCTACACCCACATAATATACCAAGAATCAAAGTGGATAGAAATCTTATGTGTGATATTAATGTTCTCAAAAGATTTAGAAGGTGGGCTAAGATGCGCCATGGGAACAGCTAAGATTGTATAAAGCTCATGGTATCCAACTGTTTATTGAACCACTCTTTCAACTCTTGGTCTTCCCCCAAATACGCTTCAAAACAGCTCTTTTCAGCAGAGAGTCTTCTCGCTGCCTCCATCACTATATATTCATACATACAGTTCAACTGTAAGAAGCCGTCATGATGTATGCGATTAGTAGGCTGCCATTTACATAATCATCAGATTAAATTTAAAGTCATGAAGCAGAACTGATTTTGACGTTTGAACATAAGTTACACGATGCACCTGAAAATTAGTATTTTTGATGAATGAATCTCGTGTATTAATCATCTTTGCTATGTATAATTTTGACAGAGTTTTCCCAAGGGAGGAGAATCCTTATCTTTTTTTTTAAGTGACGTCCGTCTTTCTAGATTGCCATGCAGTTCCCTGTACTTGAAGTTATAGTCTTAAACAGAGCATCCTGCTAATTCCTCCTCTCCATGGAGATAATGTGTATTTCGGGTTGAATTATACATCTCAAGACCTTGCACACATACACACTGAGTTCAATTCATGTTTCATGTTCCCCTGCCACAGGCTACGCCTGATCTTTCGAGCCTTGGGGGTATTGCAGCTCTGTTACAGGTCTGGCATTCATTCATTTACGTCCTCTTTCTGAAATTAGCACTGCATTCAGGTTGTTTTCAAATTTTAATAATTGTCTAAGTAATCAGATGCTGAATCTTGATAAACTTTCTCTGAATAGGTATCAGAAGTGGGGTCTCGCATCGGAAGGGCTGGTACTGCGGGTTTTGGAAAAGCGGTGGAAGCTCTTGATACATTTGGGAGCAGCATCACAAATCTTGGCGGTGGCTTTTCGGTAGTGATCAATCAAGGCAAGGCAAACAAGATCGGGATTTTGTCATTCGAAGTGGCCAACACGATAGTGAAGGGCTCAAACTTGAAGCACTCTTTGTCAGAACATGAATTGAGATTCTTGCGGGAGGAAATTCTGGTCTCGCAATGCGTTCAACGGTTGGTGTCACAAGATGTTCAAGAACTCATGCGAATTGCGGCAGCTGATAAGAGGTTGCCCTCCCTGATTTTGAGTCTTATGAAACCCCATGTTACAGTTAACATAAGACAGTATCGTTGTCTAGCGAGTTTGTTCAGTGATGCTATGCTCGTGGAGAACTCACCCTCACGTATTGGTAACACAAGTGAATATACAAATGAGTGTTTCCCGTTTGTACTTGTGGAACCATGAAGTAGTTTCGTGGATGCAATATTTCTGTATTTGAATATTTGATGAAAACATCATGTCACTCTTCATTTATGATAAGAAGAGAGCGAACCGTCCTAGTATTTTGACCGGGGGACAGTTGGTTACTTTCTACAGATTACTGAAATTGACTGTTGGATATATCCGGTTGATGAGCATGTTTTGTTGATGATTTGAAATTCGATTTTTCTGATGTGTGAAGTCAATGGGCCTCGGAGTTGAGTCGTCCGTATGTAACTGACATGTAGAGGTTTCCTATGTTGTTATTTGTTGGGTTGCAGGGAAGAGTTAAGGATTTTTGCTGGAGAAGTCGTCAGATTTGGAAATCACTGTCAAGATCCTCAATGGCATCGACTTGATCGAATTTTCTCGAAGTATGTTTCTAGGGATTCTTTATTCTTGACATTTTATGAGTATCCACAAATACGAGGAAGATGTAGTCTGAGATATACGTCCTGTGTACTCCTTTACCACGTTGGGGGTAGGCTTTCTAGCAAATCGCTCGCAGTAATTGCATGGTTTAGTTATGGTCGTTGATCTTGATCACTGTTATATATTACTACCACAACACTGTTGGCTCGATTATTTTAGCTCAAGTCTGGCCTGCTAGTTGGTAGTTGAGGTTCGTGTTTTCTTCACAAGTTGCTGCAATAAGTCTTTACAATATCGAAATTCGTAGTAAATTGTACTTGCTTATATTATCATTTTTGTTCTGTTCTGTCGTTGCCTTTTAATATATTTGCATGCCCTCTGTTTCTATGTATTTGAATCTGGTATGGCCTTTTGTGCATTTGGCGTTGCTGTTTCAGCATATCGCATATCCTGACCTTCTCTTATCCCTTCTTAGTATCAAAGTTTGTATTCTTTCGTGCAAAAAGTTGGCATGGATTGTGTAGGTTTAAGTGGAAGGTTTGCTCCAGATCATAGGAGATCACTGTTTGCAACCAAAGTGAGCTCAAGTTTGGTCAACTATCCAGGCACTGGTTGGTGCTTGCCTGTTCCCTTAAGATGATGGACATGACTGTTTTGCCCTTTTTCACATATGCAGAACTTGGTTTTTTTTTTAATTATTTTCTCTTCTGTCACACCAACGATCTGGTCTATAGCTGTCAGCTGATTGAATGGTTCGAGAGACCATTACATTGTTGGTACGATAAATACTTTCTTTTGGTCTTAGACTAGAGGGAGAGATGCTCAACACTCGAACAGAGGAAGAGAGCTTTATGATTCAAGGGCTTGTCGAATGAAGGAACTTGGTGCTTTCTTTCTTTTGTGATGCGCCTAACGGGCACCCTGGCTGTATCTTGACTTCAGTCCAGATGGGTCGCGCAAATGGATTACTTTTAGCATATCCCGTTGTTTGGAATCCCTCATAACGACAAACTTACACTGGACGGTGAATATCATGGCTATGTTATTATTGATAAGCTTCTGAAGTCTGAAGGTTCTTAGTTAGTTGTTATCCTGATGACATTTCCGCCACTATATGTGGTTTTATGTGATTGTTACCTCTAAATCTTCCCCTAATCTTGACTAAAGAGTAAATGTTTCATTCTTTGCCCTGCTTTCTTCATTCCTTGTCTCTGTCTCTCCTATTCAATTATTTCTCCAAGTTTTAGGCTTGCGTTGACGACTTTCTTTTAAAGTTACAGAGACGTCTCTGACCGCGCTGGTCGTAGTTTTCTTGCATCTTCTCATTTCTTATATAGTTTACACATCTAGTATCTGTTATTGTATACCCCTCACGTTTTCTGAGTTCTCTCATGCACATTACACACCTAATCAGGTCATTGCATTTCGTTCGCATCCTTTTTACTGTCAAAGCACTTAATATCCTACACACATCTCGCTGTTTTTAGATACAACCCTGAGTTTAGGACAGGTGAAGACCGGTAACAATTATGCTTGTATCTCATAACGTCTTTACTATGGATTCGGGGTCAGCATCTTCACTTGCACATCCCGACTTGGGTGGTACCATATCTTCTTAGGCAGATGTTACAATATCTTTTCCGGTTTGGAGTTTGATGCTGATCGTTTCTTCCTTCACTTTTAACGCAATCCTTGCTACTTCTGCTCAGTCAAGCTACGTCGAACTGGCCTGCATAAGACGTTTTTACCACAAACTGGAGTCAAGTAGGTTCCACATATAAGATTGCGCTTCAAATGTACAATAATCACTCTTAATCAGATTCACACTCTGCAGGTCGCAATATGTTTGAGTATATTTTTACATGTTCTTACTTTCCTCATAGAACATACCTCTAGTATTGAGTACTCTTACTCCGTCTTGCTAAGTATGAAGATATTTCTCAGTGTCGTTTGATTACTTTCTTCTACTTTCGTGGAGGAAATAGTAGCTCGTCCTCAGTGGATTATTCTGGTGTGTCCATTTTAAAAGAAACCTTTATGCAAACGTGGAGGGAACCGAGTGACTGTATGAAACCGTGGATGTACTAGCTGTACAGGCTGTTGCTCAATCAGGATCATGATTCTGCTTTGCAGGTTGGGCACCGAGGAACTGAACATACCTCCTCAAAGTAAAGAAGAAGCCGATGCAGAGATGGTCAGTTTGATGAGTCTTGCACAATGTACAGCAGTGCGTAGTCCAAAAACCTTCCTCTTTGCAAGACTTACTTGTGATCACCATCCGTTTGTCCTGAACGTAATTGTGATGAACTGCCAGTAGTGAAAGTAGAACTTTCAGATTTTTGTTTTGCACTTTACTTCGCATGATATTTCCAAAGCTGTACAAGGAACCAGTGTGTTATCTGTGTAAAGAAATTTGGTTAAGGGATTTGAAGATAAATTATTTTCCACAGGAACTATACCATGAGTTACATGCGCTGGATAGGTTTGAGCTTGACCTTCGTCGTAAGATACAAGAAGAGGAGGTGTTTAGTGGGCCTCATAAAGGTGGGTGTATCCATACTCCGAAGAAAAGAATTTATGACTTTTTCTAGGATGTCCTAGATTGGATCATCGATTAGCCTTATGGCATACGATATAGGATATTGACATATAATGTCAATATCCTCAAGTCCATTGACACCAAAACTAAAAATCTTGTGACAACTTGCGCAAAATATTGTTTGTGTCTGTTAGGTTAATGACACGAAAAGTACAGGAAGTTGGTAGAATTCACTTAGGTGATGTGCTATTCAGTACAGTACAATCGTCTAAGCATTTTTGCTCTTGGAAATTTCAGGAGAGAGCATCACTATTCTGAGGAATGAGTTGCGACAACAACAGAAACATGTGAAGCACTTGAAGAGAAGGTCTTTGTGGTCTAAAAAACTAGAAGAGGTAATATGCTCATGAGTAGTGTCCAATTCGATCAAATTTCATGTGCAAACACAGTACAGCTGTCTCTGGTGTGTACCATGGACTTCACATTTCATTCATTCGTGCTCAAGTTCATCATAACAGTAACCCAATTTATGTCTCATCTTATGGGTCTTGAGGCTCAGCAGTTGTTATCTCGGGCCGTCTTTGTCTTGGTAAGAGAGTGCTTCAGATCTGTATTAACAGAAGTCTAACCACTATCTCTGCAGGTGATGGAGGACCTGGTCGATATTGTATATTACCTACATCAAGAAATCTATAATGCTTTTGGAAGTGCGGGTATGTCCTCCATTTCTAACCGTTGTGACACTACGGTTTTGGCCTTCTTGTTGATGTCTAGTTCTAGTTTTCTTATTTTCTTTCTTGGACAGCTGCATTGCTTAGAGAGGTCACAACTATTATCGGAAAACACTGCTATCTGCTTTTGGGGCGAACGAATGTAAGTGAAACACTAAGCTGTCGATTTATCACCCTCGAGTAAACGTTTGGTCGTTGTGTTGTTAAATTATGCAGTGCCTATCTCGAACAGATTTGAAAAATCTGTTTTATCAGAATCTCCGCGACCAAGGCTTGGAGCAGCAGGGCTTGCATTGCATTATGCAAACATAATCAACCAGATTGATAGCCTGGTAAGCTAAAGCTGGGACAACAACATTCTCTAAGTAGGACAATATTGTTTCAAGCAGAAAAAACTGGCTTGATTTACGACGAGGCTTAATTTACTCATGATACAAGTGGTCAGACTACATTTATGGAGTGTGTGAAAGTAACTTGGAAAGTCAAGAAACAGGCGAGTCGGGCATATAAACTGCATCAAAGTACTTTTTGTCCAAAATACTTAGTATTTGATGGAGTGCTCAGAGTATAAATGTGTAGGGCACAAGTGTAAAAACGTAGTTAGAGACTTGCTTTCGCTTGTCTCGTGGAACATATTGATATATTTCTTCACTAGTCGTTAACTACATTTTATAAATTAGTCTTGGAATTCTATTTGCAATCTATTTTAGTGTAATATGTGTCCTTTCTTCCTGTAAGTTCTTGCTTCCTTTTCAAATCTTCTTCAAGCTCTAGACATTAACTCTTGTTCTGTTTGCTTTTCGCTTCTTTCTCCCTTTGTTTTCAGATTTTATTCTCATATTCTCATTTGGAGTCTCCCTTCTTATCTGAGCTACTATACGTGATCTTAGTTATATACGGTTATGAGCCCTTGAAAGTTGATAGGTTCAAAAGCTACGAACTTACTCGCCTAAGACAGCTCCTCAGTGAGCATTTCTTAGTTTAGCTTACATGTCTCACGCATATGTGCTTCATTAGTGATTTCAGATGTCTTTTGTGTCTATCTTGAAGAGGATTGTTAAAGTTTCAGATTTTAAGTTTACGTCGATATTGTTTCGGCATACTCACAAGACTTGCGTTGGAGTAAATTGTGGTGGAAAGTTTGATTTTGTTCGTTTCTTTGCATGTTCTATGCATATGTTTCTCACGCTACATAGGACATTGAAGAATATCATTTATCACATGGATCGCTGTCGAGCTCCTCTTAGCTTCACATGTTGTACATCATATTATGGGATCAAATTTGTAAATGTCTCAAAGTAGAATGGAAAGATGTAATGGGGATATGATCTTCGAGCTTAGTAGGCTGCTTTGTTTGCCCGTAGGGTACTGACACATAATCTTATGAAACATGCTGTCCTGTTTCTTTCTGTCCACAGGTTTCAAGGCCAAATTGTGTACCACCTAATACACGAGATTCGCTCTATCAAGGCTTGCCACCGAGGATCAAAGCCTCTTTACGTAGTCGATTGCAACAAGCCTCTTACAAAGAAGAAGTACAGTCGATATTGATTATGCTGTTGCCTTGTATGCCTTTAGGTTGAGCATTTGAGTGACTGTCGAATGTTGTCTTGGAATATCTGTAGATTTTTTTATGGGCTTGACATGCAGCTGCCCCATAGTGGGCAGTACTAAATTCAATAGTCTTTTGGGAATGGTACGAAGTCTACTATGTTTGCTTTATTTTCTTATGCTTTTGAATTATTTGGATCGCACTAAAGTACATGCCCAAAGAACAGGTGATTTTTGCATACCATTCTCGTTGCCGTTTACTGCCTTGCAACAAATAGGAAATCTAGCAAAGCAGAAACCTTAATAAGGAGAGTAGCAATTCTTGAACCTTGTGGTTAATTTGTTACTTCCCTCACTTGCAGATGAGCGCTGGCGAAATTAGAGGAGAGATGGAAAAGACCTTGGATTGGCTGGTCATTGTTGCTGCAAACACGACAAAGTAATACCTTGAACTAACCTCGGCTGACTCTTATATGCTACATGTTTCATCTTATATCTGACACAGCGATAGTTGCAGATACTTTGGTGAGATTTGCAGTGTGCTTTAATACTGTATGATTCATGACTTTGCTCATGAATCACATAGTATATAAATAAGTTTCAAACATGGTTCTTCCGGTTCCTTCAACATTTTTCTCGCGTGAAAGAATTTCAGGAAGAATATACTTGTCTTCTCCTTGCATTTGTTCCTTCAGAATCATTCTCTGATTGTTTTTCGTTAAGTGTGTTATTTTTGCCACCGTATTTCGAACCTGTAAAAGGTATGTGTGGGTGACGCATACTTTATACCTCATCCATGTACGTAGTCGCACTGATGATTTTTATCTTTCCATTTGTAATGACTGTGACAGAGCCCATCATGGATTTGGATGGGTTGGCGAATGGGCTAACACTGGGTGAGTTATCCATCATGATCACGAAGTTACGGTGTTTTTCCTTCCAGAGTAATCTAACGGAAGTAGTAAAAGACGTGATAACATCGAAGGAAAGTCTTCATGTACGTGAAGTGTCAGCTATTTATCAGTTGTCTCTAGACCGTGGAAGGCGTGACTCACGAAGTATGGTCTTTACTAGTGAAAATCATCGCCCTGCTTATAATCTAGAGGCATTGAGAAAATTGCGTTATCATGTGTTATTAAGCTAGTGAGATCTAACGGCCCGTTGCATCTGTGTCTCGATCATTATGCAGATCATCAGGGGACCGTCGGCTTCCTGGTCATGCAGACCTGACCCTGTTACAAACACTTCACCATGCTGATCAAGATGCTGTGGAGGAGTACATATTGGAGCTTATTGTGGGCCTTCATTATCTTGTCAGTCGATCGCGCAGTGCAATGAACGGCCGTTCGCCGAACAAGTCACCCTTGAGATTTCATACAGATGCAAACTGTGCTCGTCGTCCCACTTCCCTAAACCCTTTGCAACTTCCCCCTTCACCTCCTCAGGAGCCTCAGTCACAAGCGTCGCCAAAAGATTCTTGCACGGATGACGACAGGCCGAAAAGTCCCCTCAGTCCTCTCAGCCCTCTCAGTCCACTGAGTCCCCACAGTAAACTGGAGCTCTCTCAAGAAGACAAAGAGATGCTCAAGGAGATGGAAATTCTTCCCAAACTTAGAAAACACACACTGGGTTTAAGTAAGAGCCAGGAATTCAGCTCGAACAAGGGCAAGAATGAAGCTAACGGAAGGCTGAGTAAAAGTAATTCTCATTCACCCAGCACCAGCTCTACCATGATCCTGCCGCCATTATACATTCCTGTCCGCAGTCGATTCCCTGTCCCACATTTTCCCTTAGAGATTGATATTGATAAAGAGCTTGATATTGATAGGTTACATGACTTAGACAACATAGAAAGGGCCAACCCTAATATAAGCTCCAGCACTTATCGAACACCGCAATGCGTGTGATGCTGCTGTTGATCCTTTCTTGTGCTTAATCATCATGAAGGATATACTCATGAATATTTGTTTCGTGGAACGGTGCTGACTTGTTACCTCATCTAACTGCTCTAAGAGTAGGTCATACTTGAAACTGCGATCTGTCCCGTTCTTGCTCCCGTCGCTGGATTACAGGAATTAGTTTTGGAGGAAGACGTACATGTTGGGATATTTCCGTGCTCTCAATCATTGACCTCTGGTGGAGTATACTTGCCGTGATGTCAGCTGGTTAACTCTACGCTCTGTATTGTTTTTCCGTTTATCACTGGAAAGCCTCTTGGAAAGTGACTAACGAATCTACTGAACAGCATAGCTATGTGATTCGTATGGTTCTGTATATTGCAAGGAGAAACCTGCCCTGTCCTTTTTGAGGTGTGGGATGCCAAGCGGACATTTGTAAAATTTATAGTCAGCTTCGATCATCACTTATATGATGTCCATTGTAATTTTAACTAAGCGGATGTTGCCAGACCATGCTCCTCGGGACGACTTGTTCTTCTGGTGCAATCTGCGGTTTGATGTATATGCGAGTACTCTCATCATCTGCTGTTCGACCTTGTTTGGTATCGTAAATTGCTGTCACTGGCCAGGGATCTTGTTTCTCACTTACAGACTTCTCCTTTTAAAAAGTAGGGGATTTAAGCTGCAGTATTCAATCTGTCGAAGAGTTTCGTAGACACCACTTTGATTATCTGCTAGTGTACAGAGCATTTTCAAGGTTGCACGAATTGGATCTCTAGAACTTGGTCTGGCTTTCTGTCTCTTGGAAAGGCATTACGTAAAGTTTTTTGAGATCACGGTACTCTTTTTTACCCCGCACGTAGCTGCGTCAAGGCTTAAGCTCGATGGGATAATTCGGGACATTGCCCTTGGTCGATGTCACTGTAGCCTTGTCAACTTCCGTTTGTGAGCGTCTGTCTCTTGAGCGTATGATCCAAGCTTTCATGTCATTCTCAACACGAGGGATCTTGTTTGTTCATGCTGAATTTATGAAGCCCTGGACGGTTCTTCTCTGGTTCTTTGTTGCTACTCGCAGCTTTCCTTTTCTCCGTGGTATCTGTGAACTTAATGGCTGACGATCCTCCGCCCACACCACCTCGCAACTTGATCAGGCCGAGTGATCAGTGGAGTAATCCTCCGCCCTTTCATGGACAAACCTGTTCCAAAACCATCACCTGTCCAAGCGAGACTTTCACCATGGATTCTTGCTGCCATTGGAATCTCCACCGGGGTCTCGCCATGAATTGCCGAAGCCTGACATCCTCGTGGGAAACTGAGTCGACGTCAGAGCAAAGGGACGCGACGTTTGACCACCTTGACGACGACATGCTTGCACACATTGTGCATTGAATCAGAATGGCACACGGCTCGAACTGCACACTTCACCCGCCGCAGTTCGATGGAGGGGCCGTTCGGCCTCGTGTCCTCGCGCTGTCTCCCCAAATGGCAATGGTCGGTCTTCTTCGTGAGCTACTTGTCGAGCGCGTCGTCGACCTGTGGAGCTTTTGCACACAAGGCTCGATCGAATGGAGCGACGGAGATCGTCAGCGCGAGTCTCGTGGATCGGAGCAAGCAGGAGAGCGCTGAGCCTCTGCAGCCTCTACAGGGCGGAGGGCAAGGGTGCGCTCATCGTGCATCGAACGCGGTCGAATGTCGACGAGGGGTCAATTTCTCCGTCGAAGACAGCCCCAAGCACGGCCGCAAAGGGCTTCTGCGACGACGCCGCAAAGGACCCGCTCACGGCAAGAAGCCGGACCCCCACCATGACGACGACAGACGCCACGTCGATAACGCGGTGGATAACGCGGACGACCACGACCACGACGGGACGGCACCGGCGAGGTGCTTACCCAGTTTGAGGCACTACTGCGAGTCGCTGGTACGATCCAAAGACTCGAGCCGACCTCGAGGCAAGCTGGACCTGATGTCGTTCCGCGGGAAGTGGAGCGCGCCCGACGGCCCCGACGACGCCAAGGCCGGGCTGCGGAAGGACGCCCATCAAAGAAGCCACGACGCCCAAGCCCAGGCGCACGAGAGAGACGGCAAGAAAGCCCAGTCTCGCAGTCGCAGTCGCAGTCCGGGGTCGCCTCACCGGAAGAACACGAAGCCGGCGACCCCGCCCCCTCTCGGGACTGCCGCGCTTAAGAGCTTGACCCCCGAAGGAGCCGGGAGTAGATCCCGCTCTCGCTCTCCAGCCCGCTCCCGCTCCCGCAGCCCCCCCGCGGCCGCGATGTGGGCAGAAGAGACCTGCTTCGACGGGAAATGGAGCCGGCCCAGCCCCAGCCCTCCGAGCAGCCGGCGTCTGAGCCCGCCGGGGCCACGGAGCCGGCCGGACAGCCGCAGTCCCAGTCCCTCGAAGCCGAGAGCGGGCCACGGGCTGCCGAGCCTAAAGAAGCCGGCGAAAGACGCACCTCGACCACGGCACCAGCTTTCCACGCGGTCCTTTGCGAGGCGATTCGAGAGCCCCCTCCGTAGTAGCACCAGAAAGAGCCCACCGCCGGCGCCGCTACCGAGTTGCGACGAATCGCGGCCGAGTGCTGTTCGACGTTGTAGCGACGGTAGTGCTAGCGTCCCCGCGATCAGCAAGAGGTCGGGAGTTTCCGCCCGGCCTTCCGACAGGCCCGTCTTTCGATCGTCGACTCGAGATCCGATTAGGCCCCGACGGCGACCGGGTCCCTTCAAGGCTCAGGCTCAGGCCCAGGCCCGAAGCTTAGGCTCGCCGAGTCGGGCCCAAACTAAACCTTCCAACGAAGTGAGTATATCTCTGGGTGGGGCACTGGCGGTGCAGATGGCTAGTTCCCCCAACTACCTGGTTAGCACTCCGGTTACCGCCCACATCAGGCTGGCGGACACGATCGGAGCTGCCCAGACCAAGAAGCCGATCGCCAGCGACGTCGCGGAGGTCGCAAGCCCCCAGAGTGCCGCCCCGGGCAGGCCTACGGCGCCTGCGACGTCCCACATTAAGCTCGTCGATCCCACAGGGACTGACCGGCCAGCCCCGGAAGCTGAACAGCCTCAGCCTGAGCTTGAGCCCAAGCCCTCAGCTGAACAGCCTGAGCCCCAGCCTGAGCTTGAGTCCAAGCCCTCAGCTGAACCGCCTGAGCCTCAGCCTGAGCCTGAGCCGAAGCCGAAGCCGAAGCCCTCAGCTGGGGTTGCCAGCCTCGAGCCCCAGCGCAAGCCCAAGCTCAAGCCGAAGCCCTCAGCTGCGGTTGCCAGCCTCGAGCCCCCGACGTCTCTGCGGGCTTTGACAGCTCCAGAGGACGCTGCGCGAGGAGAAGATCCGGCCGGAGGGATGTCGTCAGCCCCTGCTGACGCGGTTGGGGCAGACCGAGGGGTAGACCGAGGGGTAGACGTACCCGAGAGTCCTCCGGACACGGGAAGCAAGCAGCGAGTCGATACGATGGCCAGCGACGTCCTGCGGCTGTTGAAGCAGCAGCCTCAGCCTCGAGGACCGGTCCGCAGGAGGGCTTACGAGGTTGCCATCCCTGCAGGCGTTTGGAAGCTGAATTTCATCCCCAATCCACCATCGCCCGATGCAGCCGCCTTGTCCTCCAGAGCCTCTTCCATGTCTTCTGCCAGCAGTCGGCGCTACAGTCGCGGTTGTTTCTAGTGTTTGAAGCCACCCACTGGTTGCTGTCATTGCTGTCTCACACCCCATGCAACGTCCAATCATGGTTTCTTCGGCACATCCATCTTCCACAGGCCAATGCCATCGGACCCGTTTCTGTCGTCCAACATGGGGAATCCTGAAAAATTGTCTTTCCAGGCGGAGCTTTGGGGCCTGGTGGATTGATCAAGGTCACATAAATTCGATCACCTCTCCGTTCAGATTTAAAACCTTAGCAGGCACGAGAACAACGTTGTATGGAAATCACCTGAATTTGTCAGTTTGCTCATGATCGAGGAGTTCACTTTCGGCACGTTTTGGATGAAAAATTGGTAATTAACGAAAGGGAGGATTGGCATTCATCTTCCAATTCGGAGAAAGCTGCTACGTCCAAATTTGACAAAATCAATTCATTTCCATTTCACGTGCTTACTAACACGACCTTGTGTCAAAGACAATGGAAGAGTGTAAAATAACAAAGAGTGTCGGAAGACCCATTAATCCAGACGACATGGTTACCATCGTTTTTCCAGACTATTGTAGAGTGTAGAGTTTCTATTGCGATATCGAAAGCACTGATAACCTCTGAACACAAGATAGCAAGTCTTGTAGATGCTATGTTGTTCGTAGATGGTTTCGTCCTGAAAGATTTTAGTACTTCACTTGTATAATATATTCATCAACCAAGTGCACACTTTGCTTCTAATTTCTTGTGATGTTAAGTTTACTTCTATCGTTTTTATTCTCCCTTTATATGGATGAAACTTGTATATATATGGATGAAACCAGACTGGAATTTTTAGAATTAGGTTCAAATAGCGTCATATGTCCTACACTACCCAATATCCACGGTGTGTAGGTGAAAGGATGTGAACACAACATGAGTAAAACACATCAATAGATCTGACTGTCTCTAAGACACCATCTCAAAATTTTATCCTTGATGTGGTAATTGGGGCAAATAAAAGCACCCCAATCCTCCTTTTCAACACTTGATTTGCATGGTCAAAATTGTCACATGTCTGCTGTAAGATGTGCTAATTGGGGCAAATAAAAGTACCCCAATCCTCCTTTTCAACACTTGATTTGCATGGTCAAAATTGTCACATGTCTGCTGTAAATATTGACAATTTGTATTGAAGAGTAATGATGTGTTAATATGATTCTATGGCAGCTTTTTGCTCATGGATTGTGATTTTAATCTAAAAAAAACTTATAGTTTATGCCGCATGACTATCATACATATATCACATGCTTACTTTATCTTACTATAATCAATTCATAAAAAAAAATATACATCTTATCCTGTCAATCGAGGAATTAGAGCCGTATCAGCTTGTATATGATATACATTTTTCACTCATCAATTTGGCTCCCACGACAGCAAGTCAAAGCAAAGTATAGCCTCATCATCCACCTGTGTTAGTTACAGTGCGTATACTGTGAAAAAACACTGACATGTCTTAGGTGCTAACTAGCAGTCCATTTACTAATGGTCGGATGTTTTAATATTATAGAAAGGTATAAGAACGGGGAAGTAACGGAGAACATGTATTACCTGAAGAATGATTGACGAACTAGATGCTTCATGAACAACCTTGCAACGATCTGGAGAAGGATGCGTTCACGACAATCATGAAAGATCAGGAAAAGGACATCATTGTTAAAACGAAGACCAATTCCGGTTCCAAATACTATCTGCAATTTCCGTTCCAGCTAACATCAACAAAATTCTCTCGGTAACTGATGAGAGAACGCTCTTGAAGAGCAAAAAGTGTTTTTCACTTTTGCTCTATTTGTTTGCATAGCACATATTTCACTGTCTGTATGCACATTGGCGTATAGCGCGAAGAGTCATGAAGCAGCGAATGACAAGGACAGACGGTCTAAAATTCCCGTTACCACATCAAAACCAAATAGGTAGGTTACGGTACTCATAGCTGCTGAGGCACATGAAGTCGGCGTGATAGATCATCCCACAACATCTGCCATAAATACAGTAGGGCGGACTCCTGACACCATTACCTGGTCGCATTACCACGTTAAAAACACCGGAAGAATCGAGCAGATGATGTTTCTCAGGAACATGCATACTGTCCATCGTTCAAGAGCAGCTCAACAATTGCGTGCTAAAGAAGCATAATATTCAGTAACGGGCTTAAAACACGAGCACACCATATTTAAACCATCGCACGGAGGATAACACCCTCCTTCTTTGAGAAGTATACTGCAGAACATTCAGAACCGCCTTCCCACTTTGTCGAGGAAGAATGAGATAGGCTAGCAGAACCTTTAGTCGTCTTCCATCCATCAAACGAAGACTTGTTTGCTCGCCTGACACACCTGCTTCACAGAAAGTGGACAAAAATGGCTAGGCCGGAAAAGCATACAAGGAGCAGCCAGAGAGAAATTTATCCAATTTCATTAGGCCCTGGGCAGTGCTGCTTCCTCGCTTTGCAGTCACGTCATTGCAGCTAAATATTCGAATCTATAGACAGTGAGGCAGAGAATCAAGGGCACTTGATGAAATGCGAAATCCGTCAAAACAGATCTTTCAGAGGATTGTGCTCCTACACATACCTCTTAAATAAAAAGGAAAACCTAGAAACTCAATGAGACTGAAAGTCACCATCTAACTAATCTTTCTGATTCAGAGGAGCTGCGTTTGTTACGTCTGTGAAGCAATTATGTACAGAAAACAGAGAAATTTCGGCCTGTATTTTGTCTGATTTCAAAAGTGAATGTGAAACGGGTGATGCAAAACTTCCACTCTACGCAAATCCCTGCAATTCAGATGTTTCAGAAGAACACAGTGTAAGCATCAGAGCAATTTTTTACAAACAAAAAATATTAGTAAAGAAAGAAACTTCCAGAATTTGAGTAAGAGTTGTAAAAAAGTAAAAAGCAAACTAGGCAAGTGAAATACGCAGACCATTGCGTACTTGTCGGCGAGGTCATATACAGCAAAGTGCTTCCATGCGGCTCCAAAAATGTTCTCACCGCCGATGGCAAACGTAAGGGACCAGGCCAGCAGGACGCTTGTCATCGTAAGACATCCAACTCCAGACCACAAGACATCTGCAGATAGAAGAAAGCAAAGGATGAAACACATGATCTGCAATAAAACTGCTGGCTAGTGAGTGACATATGTGAAAATTGTGATACAAATCCTTCACAAAGTACGGAGGCAATTCTTCTTTCACCGAACTACCAATGCAATGAGTCCGGCACTCTAGCTTTCTTCTCCTCCGTGGCAGGAATCAACTAATGAATTCTTGAATTCCTTCAAGGTATCTGCATTCTCAACCAGCGCTGCAGTTGAAGAAAGCAGCAACCAACTATACGTGCATTCATTATCCGTAACAAACTCCACTTTCTGCAAAAGATCATAGAAAACTAGGTCCGAAAGAAAAGCACGCACGCACAATAACAGAATTATCTTCATAAACAGCTGACTCGATTATAGGAGAAAAGAGATGGAAACCACTCACATGGGCGGATAAGAGGATCCGATTGCCGTTGCCGAAGAACGGGCCAAAAGTAGAAGCAATTGACAAACCACAGCCAGGGCAAAAGGCAGAACCCTGCGTAGAAGAAATTGCGAGCCAGCTTCAGCGCCTCTTCTTGCTGTACTCCGATCGGCCCATCTACAGTCACCCACTGCACGGATGCAGCTGCATTGCCTACTTCATTACTGCCCGACACAGGACTTCCTCGCCATCCCTCCTCCACTTCGTGCTCTGCCATGTTTCCACTCATCTCCACAATTTGCTCCTGCCGCACACGAGGAACATCACATTCGCTCTTCCCCTAGACCTTTCCCGCTGCTTCCTTTCCATGCAAATCGCTGACGCTAGCGATCAAACCTCGTCAAAACCTCCAAAGAGTTCGATCGATCGATCTCGTCGCAACATCGACGCAATTCACGACCTCGAGGACTTGACTCCTCTCTGGAGAATCATGTGACCTCCGAAAATGTTAGCCTTCCCGGCCCTTGAAGCAGTACCCGGTCTCTCTTCTCCGGTCACCCGCTATGTTGACGTGGCATGGATCGGAAGATCCCATCAAGCCACGCGTGGATGATGATGGGCCATCGCATACATGCATCTTGTACATAACCATTTGGTTTCCCGTCAAGTTTCACGATGATGAGGTTTTCCGTCAATTTTTTGTTAGACATTAATTTATCTATACCTCCAAATAAGCTTCGATTGCTCATGTGATTGTTCTCGTGAGATAATATAGCATTTGCAGTGTGATCTCGGCTAAGATCAATGGATGTGTATAAAATGAAAAATCCATATAATAGAACTCAAAGAGAATGATGCCATGTGTCTCTACCTGTAATATATGTTTTCATGCAATTTTCTCAATCAATATATATATATATATATGATGGAGTGAAGTGAATGAGTGAATTGCCTATTTGCACTTCACTTACTATTCAACCAAAAGTATGGGTAATCACATTCACAACAACGTTTTCGACATATGACATTCTTTGCTTCACAAAATATATCAAATGATTAGCAATGGATGATATATATTTTATTTATGATATTTATTTTGTAATTGCTTACAAAAGAATGATTTCAAAGGTTTCCTTGAGTTGTAAGTGATAGCTTCCAAGCATATGGCTTTTTTGAATGATTTCACTCGGTTGAAGATTATCACAGAGTTTGCAAATAAAAGATGGTATTGTTAGGTAGTGAGACCTTAAGAAGCTATTGGACTCCATGCACTGGAAAAAGATACATGAAGTATTGCTATTGGCATATATTACTGTAATCAATTTATAGTATGATTAATATATAACACGATTATAAGATTTTCATCGAATAATGTTCATGTGCTCTCATCAGTTTGACGTAGCAACACCAAAATACTATGAGCCAATCAACGTTAAAAGTACTTTAGATATTAATCATATTTTGTTGATATCAATGATTATTTGTAAGATTAGGGAAGGAAAATATGCATATTGATGAAAAATTGGATATTTTCGGTCAAAATATATCAAAATAATATATTTTTCTTACTAGATGGATCTTCTAACAAATTACAAAAGTCATTTCTTTCTGCCACCATTCATAAAACTCCTCGTTGATGGATGATAGCACACATGTATATTATGAAGAAATAAAGTTGTGACGTGTAAATTCCAAATAATAATTAAAGCAATAATTTGTAACTAATATATTCAACTTGGATTATTAAACTTTTATCTTTGATTACAATTTCAACAAACAAAAGATGATTATGTTTGTTCTTAATAATATAATGTGTGCATGATGTTATGAAAGCTTGATAAGATTGTATAACATTCATTATATCTAAAAATTTTCTAGCTTATTTATTTCTTATTCGTCATAAAATTGTACTTAAAATTAACTTTAAAAATTTATAAACAGTTTCTCAATATAACATATTTTTTGAAACATATATTTGACCAAACTCAATATGTTCATTCCTAGAGCCATGTAAAGTTATATATTAAGTTATTAATATAATATCATATGTCTTTGTTAGTAGTTAACTAGTTCGCGTTATCTTTTATTATTATTAGTAGTAGTTTTACTCTTTCACTATATATAAAAAGTTGGAAGTCAAGGAACGGTGATAATCCATGAGATGAAATTGTGTGTAATGATGATTACGTGACATTCAGATAGTTTGAAAATCTACTAAGAGTAATTCACATTGGATTGGGATAATAAATGCAATATTGGAAAGAGATGTTTATCAATCCTACGCTTGACATGACTTTTGAGGAATTTTAATTATCTGTATTTTGTAGATAGAAGATAAGTGGACATGCTCATGATTTAAGTATAGGGGTATATTTAAGCTTGGCCATAACCAGTTAAGGGTTAACTGGTTAGAGAAAAAAAGTTAAATCAATAGATAGGTACATTTAAAAATTTTGGAGATAAGTGATAAAGGTCAAGTTTTATCATTTTTTATGAGTTTGCTTTTAGAATAAGCAATCATAGCTTTTTAATTTCATTATTATTTTGATATTTTTGATCGATCTGGAGAAACAAATTCATCACTCTCAAAAAACTTCGATTCAGATGTCACAAAAGAACTTTGAATCATCAACTTATCTATGGCCATCCTGGATAAGGTCAAAAAGCGATTGTAGTGCTATTTTCTGTGATCATTCGCTTTTGCCGTGAGCATGAAGAAATCGTTGAATGGAATAGTGATAATGAAATTCCAACACCAATGAAACCCAATGATTCATCACATATGCAATTAGGACGTTTAGAATGTATTCTTTGGATTTGTCATTCAGCTTAGGCAGAAGTTTATCATTTATTCCAAAAAGTGTACGTAGAGAATCGTATTATTTTTGAACTTTCGACATATTGTGTTTTATCAGTAGATAACAAGACAATGTGCTTGTCTCAATCTTGGTCTAGAATGATGCTATACATCTAATGAGAACTCATGGACTTCAAGTAAATGACCTTATTTTGATGAATTTTTCACCAATTTAAAATAATTCCAAACCCAACTTCTTGAGTATTTTTTCTTCTGTTTTCACTCGGTGAATGTCGTCGTTATTTGGCTAGAGACAACGATAGACGTTCAATATGTACTACGATATGAGTATCATTCCGAATCAGTAACGATAATGGGATGGGCCATGCTCCTCATGTTTGATTGTTCAACCTACCGGCAAAGATGGATGAAAATTGAATATTGCATCGATTTGGCGGACCTGCGAGCAAGCCGTCACGGAGAAGCAAACTATTAGACCTGGATGCTTATATATCTTGGCTCACCCCCTCAACGATTGAATTATAGATGATTGTAACATTAACACGGAGTGGGTTGATGTAACTCAATATGGTTACTAACCAGATTAAGTCAGTTCAAAACAATCATTTGTGAGCAGTTATAACATGAAACATACTACTCAATACTACCCACTGAAAAAAAAACTCCAAACCATTTATGAAATATACATTAGTATCGGGATACGAAATGGTTACCGTTTAACCGGTCCAAAGAAAATTGAGACCGATTAACCTTCGGTCCGTAACGTGGCCAAGCCTAGTTATAAAGAGAGTTCAAGTCTTGAGCTCTAGTATTGAAATTATGGAGCTATGTATATGGAATGGGAATGTTTGTGAGAGCTCATATTACGATGCAAGAGGGTTCAATTCTTTCCGAGGAGTTGTTTCAGTTACCCTTTTGAAGATATTGGCAAGAATAGCGATCACACGAGGGAATGCAACATCATACTTTCACATTTCTAGCGATTTGATCTTGGATAGTTCAGAGTTTTTAACTGCTGTTCCACATACTTCGAGCTATGATAATACGCAGATACTAATGCGGACAGAACCAGCAACTTTCGACAAGTAGTCCGATCCAAATTTAGCCAGATGCGGAAATGTCTGCAGCATAATCATTAGAGAGAGTTGTCTCTCTTGCTCATTCTGCAGATCTATTTTCGCAGAACAAACAAAAGCCCAAGTATATCAAAAACCTCGGAGGCATAATCAACACAAAAGAATCAAAACCCGAGAATAGAAATTCAGCAGGCCTGACAATGGACGAGCAGCAAGATTCAGTCGAGGGAGGAGGATTCTGACCCACGTGCACCCGGAGACTGACTATGGTCAAGTCCCCGAAACCCGAGGCGGGCCCCTAAAATAGCCCCGAAAATAGCCCCTAGGGCCCTGTCGCCTTGTCCGGAGGCCAGCCAGAACGGAGACGGAGGCGCTGCAGTGGCGGAGGAAAGCGGCAGCGTCGCACTTTTCCGCCGGGCCGCCAAACTGGCGACGGACCAGCGAGAGGAGAGAGAGGCGCTTCTTCCTCCCCTCCCCTCCCCTCCCGCGGGGGCTTGACCCTCGTCCTCCGCTTCCTCGTCTGCTCTTCTCTTCTCTGCTCGTCTCGTCTCGTGCTGGATCGCGTGCTTGCTTTCTGCGATGGGAATCTTGCGTGCCGCATGTTTGGCTGCTCTCGGTCGTCTCAATCGGAGGAGGCGTGCGTGCGAGCGAGCACTCTGAGCAGGACCGCCGAGGGGACGGGAGTCAGCCACTTTTCTTCCTCCTTCTCTCGTTCTCTCTCTGTCCTTTTCTTTTTTTCCTCTGTCCACTTTTTTGCTCGTAAATTGCTCGTTTGCGTCGGGGAGGGAGGAAAATGGTGGAGGGATATGCGCGTCTCGCACAGCGCAATTGGGCGCGTGTACAGTGAGGTGATAGATTCGAAGATAACGACCTGGGGCAGAGATTCCGGAGACGGGAAGAAAGCGGAGGAGGGAGGATTGGGGAAATAGTAGAGGGCCCAGCGATTTGGGCCGGAATTCATTTGTGGGTTGGAATCGGGACTGATTTCAGCAGCGGAAGTCTGTTGTGTAGAGCGTGGAGCAGCAGCGAGGAGGGAAATCGGCGTCATTTTTTTCGCACCGGCGCGATCGTCGAGATCAGTACATTTTCATCCCCGCAGCGCACGAGAATCGAGAAGCGAGCGGAGAGAATTTGCAGTGGGCTGGGGGCAGGGGCGGTGCTGGATATGGTAGGCAGCCCCTGTAACTCCCGCTTTCACCCCAGTGCGCAGCAGGGCGTCTCGTCGTGCTGGACGTTGCCTCCATGGCCAGAACAGGTGCTACGCCCAGCAACTCTTCTTCTTCTACCTCATCGCCTCCTGAACTCTTCGCAACTGACATCACCAACAACTTTGTGGAGCTCAAGAATGTGATCCTCAACGAATTTCACGTTCTGCGCAAGTTTCTGCTCATCAGGTAGACGTCACCTCACACTGACTTTCTATCTTCGAGGTTGTGTCAGCTTCAGGAGGACTTGATACTTTTGTGTTGCTCTTCCTGTGCGAAGCCCCCCCTGACCCTTTCTCTGCGGGTCACACGAAGTAGAGGCTTTTGCTAGACAGGCTGTGGCCATGCCTTTCGAATTGTGGGTGGTAATTTACCATCCGTACAATCTATGATAAGCTGAACTGAATTTCTCCGGGATCGCTTGGGTCTGAATTTTGTATTCTGTGTTACAATTTGTTTGATCGCGTCTATACGTTATTTGGCGTCACTCCAAACTTTCGAATTCACATATCCTGGAGGTGGACTGAGCTTGGACCATCTTCAAAGGATGTTACTTGTGTGAGGGTGCACACTCTGGATGGAATTGAGTTATGTTAGGAAAATTTCTCACTTGTGAGTTATGTTG
Organism: Marchantia polymorpha subsp. ruderalis; assembly: GCA_037833965.1. Lineage (NCBI taxonomy): Eukaryota > Viridiplantae > Streptophyta > Marchantiopsida > Marchantiales > Marchantiaceae > Marchantia > Marchantia polymorpha. The sequence goes on from AP031351.1 coordinate 2,823,791, forward strand.
GCCGAACAGCTTATGCGATCAGGCCCTTCGAGTGACTCTGGACAGCGACTTGAGTTCTTCGATTGGATTCCAGCTCAACAATGAAAACATCGACAACAACGATGAAAGCAGCGGGACGGAGCCAGTCGTGGCAACGTTTCTGGCAGATGACTTTAGCGAGGTAAGGTCGTGCATTATCTTTGTGTGCAGTGCGATCCCTTATGGCTGCCCGGCAGCACTGGAGAATGGGGAAGATTCGGTTGTGGTGTAACCTCTGAATCAAACGTTCTGAGCATGAAGAGAGTCGTCGCCGTAGAAGGAATTCTGAGCAAATAAGTGGTAGTCTGTTTGATCTGCTACTCGTATCCGTCCTTTGAAACCTGTGCAGCAATGTGAGACGCTGTCGAGTGGAATGTGCATCGAAATAAGGCTTAAATTGCTTCTTCGCTGCTTACAAAAACGTCGTAGAATTCCACGTCTAAAAAACAATTCGTGGATCGTAACATAAATAAATAGAACTCAAAGATCTTAATTGAAGGTTTCAAGACAAATGTTGCGTTCCTAATTTGAGAAGGAAAGGTGATCCTTGGAAAGAGTAGACCGTTCCTTTGGTTTGTCGCTGGGCTTATGAATCAATAGAATAAGCTTGTAGCGACTGCGTGGTGTTTTATGCAGTTGTTCAACACCGTGAATCTTGTCAATGAGGTGATTTTACAACCTCGGCAAGTCCAGCAAGTTATTTTGACGTTCCGTCCTTTGGAATCATCAAGCGATGCTTCGGAGCACGAAAGGGATTTCAAAGAAGGGCAGCGGGAGATTGAGTTGTCTTCCGATGCAGTAAGTGTATTTTTTTTTATGAATCATGGAGGCTGGCAAGGAGTCCAGAGAGATCTTTTATGTTCTTCTCTCGCACACTTGTGTATGTTCTTAGCTTCTCTTTCCTTACAGCATGGATACTCGGTTTGTCCTCTTGCAGGAAATTCAAGAAAATGGGTCTGTTGAGCCGTCTTCTAAAGCTGTACATCCCCGCGCTAATCAGTCCTTCAAGGTCACTGGCATGGTTTTCCTGTCGGCCACAGTTCTCAGTGACAATTCCAGAACGCAAGTGGCTCCAATTTCAGACAAGAGTCTCGATTGTCGCCAAGACATCGTTATTCATTTTCAATCAACAGTCTGTCGGTCTATTTTGAAGGCGGATGTTCAAGACATTGTTTTCGACGACTGCGTTCCCGGAGGAGTATTTGTGAAAGATTTTAGTGTCTGGAATTTATCTGAAGTTCCATGTTCATTCCAGCTTCATGTCAAGAATGGCCAGACTGAACAACCTGTAAGATTCTGAATTCTGAAGATTTTTGTCATGGTCAAAGAAACTACGAACATTCTTTAAAAGTCTTGCTCTTCAATATGTCGTTCTGACGCAAATTGTGTTGGCAGAGTCTGGACCTTACAGATTATGACACAGGGTTGCCTATTTCAAGTGGGGAAATCAAAAGCTGTGCTCATCGACGAATACGGGTGATGTACAAGCCAAGAGAAGTTGGCGATTGCGCGTACTCTATACAGTTGGAGAACAGTTTCGATGTGCGGAACTCAACCTGCATACCTGTACAATGCATTGTACGTTATCTCCAACCTCAGCCTGTGCGTGCTATTCGCCTTGTACTCCCATGAAGATATTATTTTCTCATTGTGCTCGTTTGAACAGGTTAATGCAGAACACCGAAGAGAAGGTCTTCTTGTTACTGGCGTTGGTGAAGATGGTGTTCTGGATTTTGGGGATTGTTATGCAAACAATGGTACCTGCCAAATGTTGACTGTGAGGAATATCACTCAGGAGGTAAGGACACGATCTTTTTATCCGTTGGTCTACTTCAAGTTGTGTGCGTTTGCAAAGTTAGTCACCCGTCCTGATGCTAACATCTTTGCACCATCTGCAGGCCCTTGTGGTCAATTTGGGAACAGACCACTCTCCTGGAGATAAGGTTAACTTTTACTTGCAACCTGAGCTTGATATGTCAGCGGGCTCCACCACACTTTATCAAGCCGATGCCAACAATCCAGAACACAGCCCGCTGATTCCTGACGATGAATCCACCTCAAGTGTGCTTACTCTCAAACTGGTGAGACACGCGGCGTAATTCTTGCCAAGCACTGACACTTGCTCGTTTTTTAAATATGGATGCTCCTGGCTTCTCTGACCGTCGTCTTTCTTCTGCAGGGAGATTGTTTGGGCACCCGTGTCAACTTTGACAAAAAGAACAGGGTGGAAGAATTGTCACTTGGACGTGGTGAGGAGAAAAATCTTCTTGTTTGGTTTTATGCAGCCGGTGCATCGGATGAAGCGAAAGCACCAAAACTACAGCGAAGGACCTTCCGCCTCTCCCTTAAGTGTGTTGAAAAGAAGGGTCGAAGTAAACAGCGCTTCTCGAACATTATTCAGGTGCGGTACGCACCTTGAGAGTTATTTGTGTCCAAGTTATTGGACGTCGATGCATACTCAGGGTCTCCAGTTGAAGCTCAGAACCGCTGGCTTCACAAGCAAAATTTAATGGAAAGCTTGCCGTAGATTCTAATGTCATGTTCAACGTCGAAATGATCATGCTTGAATTTAGGCTCACTGTTTATATTCTTCCAGATGTGATCATCCTGTTCAGATTCTGAATTATCTGTAAGAGTCCCACCGTATTACCTATCGTTTCTTATTACCACTACCTAATAATACATGTGTTTGTTGAGAGATATACTAAACGAGGTAACGAAGACATCCACATCTAAATATTTTGTGAAGCCTCGGATTTAATCCGATCTCAGACTTAAAGTGATCTGCACAATATAGATTACACTGCGAATTTGCTCAATACTCTTGAAAAAATTGAGCCTAAAATACATATGGGGATAATATACAGTATAATAGAGACAATTTGTCAAACCCAAAAGGTTTGTTTGGTTTTTCCTTCCTTTTAAGTCTTTATTGTTCTTTCCTCCTCACTTCCTCGTCATCCTCTGTTGTTACAAGCAGCGCCAAGCCAGGGTGCAGAGTCTGTGGTCTTCAGGCTATGACAGGCAAATTCTAACGAGTACATATTTCATCAGGGTAAAGCTCGCGTGTGTACATCGATTGTGAAGCTGTCCACACCAGAGCTTAATTTTGGTGACTGCAACATCGGATCACATAAATCAGCGAGTGTGGATATCATGAATCTCTCTGATCTTCCTGCTCTCGTGACTTCATACGTCACGTCCACGGTGCTGAGTTTCAAGTCCAACGTTGAAAGAGTGCTGATACCTCCTCGACAGTCATACAGATTGGATATCGATTTGGTGCCACTTAAAATCAATCTGAATTATCGCAAGCAGATCAGTATTGACAATTTTTATAACAAGGAAAATCAGCAGGTTTTGGAAGTTCGTGCCAAAATCATGGATCGTCATCACGTCCTCCTCCACTCTCTATACTACAAACTACATACTCCGTCGACGAACAACTTTCTCAACTTCGACTGGTGAGATTACTGACCTTGTAGCTATCCATGTTTTCGCTCATTCTCCATCAGAAATTTATCTTATGCATCATGCAACGGCCTTTGATTGATTTCCGTCAATCTTTCGACTGGATTCGTATCAAGACAACACAAATAGTTATCAGGATTTCCATCTCTGAAATCGCTGCTCTGGTTCCATTTTGATACAGTGCTATTGTCAACAATCCAAGTATTCGAACACTAGCTATCGAGAACATTACAGAAAAGAGTCTGGTGCTTGGGTTTAGTACCTCTTTACCGGAAGAGCTAGGTATTTATCAACTCCGAGACGATTGCCAGTCAGAACTCGGAGACGATACTTGCAGTACACTAAGTGAAGGAAGTGAGGAGGAGACTCATGAAAGCAGGAGAAGGTACTGGTATTGAACCTGCGCCTGGCCGTGATCTTCTACGCATCTCATAAATAATTACAAGATGTGAGTAGCAGATTCCCAGCTTAGTGTTGGGCTACGTACAGATGTGTCTTGGCTCACCGAAACTTACTTTCTTTTCCATTTGTCGCTGTGTATGAAGAGCTTATGCTGCTCTAATGAACAAAGAGAAACTCCTCGAAACGCTTGAAGAATCGCAACCACGACTAAAGAAGGCAATTGTTGACTCGGCTCCGTTTCCGGTGCAGCAAGGTCACAATAAGTCGATACCTCCGCGGCCACCATTCACACCGTTTACCGGCTCCAAGAGGAAAGCGAGAATGAGGTCGGTAAGGCCTGAGACTGCTTTAAGGTGTAAGTGTGTTTTAGTTGAGATCCATCTTTACTCATGGTAACGCGCGAGGAATATTAGAACGCGATACTGCTGTTTTCAATGACTCAACATTATTTCCACGTCGTCTTTTAAGTGCAAAGTCATTGAGATAGTCATGAAGTAAAGTAAGGAGAAAACAAAATAAAATATTACTGTTTAGTCATTGAGCTTAGGCGATTATGAGCACACGGACATAATAAAACAATGAGAGAAGTATCATAGCATAATACACTGAGATAGGGAGCTGTAGCTCGTTGATTGGAGAGTTTTCTATAAGTTTACTTATATGTGGTGTATATACTGAATCGGATTGAGGAGAGTGCTATTCACAGTTACTTTTTTTTATACAACAGGATGTCTCTTGATCTTGCTACAAGCTCCTCCTTTCCAAGCAACGGTGGTGATAAATCTCTGTTACTTGTTTCATCTGGTTCTGGATCGGTGTCTGGAAACGGTGAATCCAAAGTTGAATCCCTAGATGCTGTGAAACCCTTTGGCCATCCGGGGGATGACATTGGGCCTCGCCCTTTGAAGAGAGTACAGAGCAGCGCAGTGCTGAGTGCAATTGAAGAGGTGCAAAATATTGTATCAGAAAGTTCACAGGAAGAAGTTTCCCCTGAGGGTATTGAGGAAGTACTCAAGCGACTGAGTGATCATGTCATCTCTAATTGCACATTTGCAGATGAAGAAGCTGCGAAGCAGGTGAAGGATCTGCATTTTGTTTCTTTGGTCGTATATTTGGCAAAAGGAGGGTTCTAGATATTTGTTCCTCGTAGAACTGTTGCGCTCAGGTATTACGGGACCATACCTTAAAAATGGCTGTCAACAATCAGGAACACGCCAGTGCTACCTGAATGAACAGGTGCTCTAGTCGAATTTGGTGATGATTCACAATTGACCATCTTTTCTCCCTGCTAATATTTGTCCCATTTTACCAGTATGTGGAAAATCAAATAAAGGATCGGGATCTTCTGATGCATGTTCTGGAAGATGTTCCTCGAACTTTAACCCCAGTTCGGAAACTTGAGATTCTTCCCGGTGAAACGAAACTGCTGTATGTTTTGCTTACGGTGGATGGGCAAGTTCGTTCTACTGTGCAAGGACGTCTCCAAAAACAAACAGCAAAGGTGAACATTCCAGATTTCTTTCTCCCAAAATCTATACAACTCCTTTGCACAGCACTGCAGAAACGTGTTAAACACGAACTTACGAGGTAGATGTTGGCTATACCTTGTATAGTATAATTCCTCTTTCCCATTGCTTTGTGGATGGCTAAAGTCTCCGCGGAGACGGATTGCAGGTGAATATACAGCTTTTGGACTATGACAAGGAGCGTCAGGAGCTTTTGGAAGGAGGCTTTTTAGAGCCCGCAATAAATGAAGATCTCCTCACACGAGAGCTACCCGTGAATTTTGTGGTCTGTACCCACCGGCTTTGGAGATTTACCTTCCTTGAGCATAGATAGGGGAAGTGCATAACCTTTTACTGCTCATGTACGTGGGTATGTCGGCGTCGAGAGATGGGTGGGTTGTTGGACTTTCAGTAAATCAAAGGTTCGATGTGCTTTCAATAGTGAGGGAAGTAGCTACAGGGACTGTTGCTGAATTGTGATATAATGTCTTGTGTGCAGGTCTGTAGGGCTCTTCTCTCCCTTGCACAGAAGAATATCAGTTTCGGAGCGCTTCTTACAAACGAACATCGTGCAAAAACTCTTGTGCTAACAAACATATCAGATGTTCCTTTGCTTTACAAACTGAAAAAGACGGGTACGTCGTACTCTAAGCTAACTTCTTCAACTTTCTACGTCCTTCTGGTATCTACTGCATTACTTATAATCTCCTGTTCGGTTTTTGCTGTAATTAGTCTCCTTCATTTGTGTACTCTATGCTAAGGCACAGATGTACTCAATAAAGGGACTAGCTCTGAAGTTCTCCAAAATTGTGTGACGTGTTGGAAGGATCCTTTGTTTGTAACTTAAGAGAGTAAATGTCCTTGTTTTCGACCTTCATCGCCCAAATCCTTGCCTTGTAGCGTCCAGCCATGGCGCTGGGCCTAAAATCTCCAGGCTCCTGTCGATGAAAACCATTTGTATCTCATGAGTGTCTTTGAGTAGCAATCTTCACTGTTATGCTTACAAATTTAAGACACGTATTTATGTGAACAGGTTCCATAGCTTCTGGAGACTTGCACATAATCAACGGACGTACTGGTATCTTGCGGCCACACAGTACGTGTGAAGTGAATTTTGTGTTTCAACCTTCGTTGGGTGGGTCCTTTCATGAAACTCTTGTCGTAAGTAATGTCTACGATCCTAGCAATGATCAGGTTGTCACTCTGAAGGCCACCATCAGCCGAGCAGATACGTTCTGGTTGAACACCTCCAGCATTGACTTTGGAGGGGTGAACGTTGGAGAGTGGTCAAGACCCCAGAGCATCGTATTCGTGAATAATAGCAAACAGTCACGAACCTTCATGTTAAAGGCAGGTGACTCTGGTTCTGATGAGAGGGTCGTCAAGCCTCCATTTGATGTAGCCACAGATGAATCTCCAGTTTTGAGATTCATGGTAGAAGAGGAGAAGAAATTGTCCTCGGCAAGTGCAGTTGGACCGGAGCAGGAATTGATTGAGGCACTGGAAAGAAAGGGCCTAGCCTATGAGCGGAAAGGCAAAGCAGACAAAGCAGCCAAGATACGTAAGCAGATTGAAGAGCTCAAATCACGAGATTCGTTTACAGTGACTGCCGAGAAAGAGATTGATGTGGAGGGTTCTGAGGGTTCTAAAGTTGATAAAGCTCAAAGTGGTAGCGATACGGAGTCACAACACAATTATAGTCCCGGAGAGAGCAATGCTCCAATTGCTGATCAGGGCTTGGGCAGGAGGTCTTCAGCCAAGGGTTCAGATGGATATGTCAGTCTCTCAATAAAAGGAGGTGAATCCAAGGTACTGTTTGCTGAACTCTCAGTTAAATGTACGAGGAATTGGATGCTGTTTTCGATTTGGACTATTCAAAAGTTCTTCAGGGTTGGAGGAGACACTCACGTAGAGGTAAGTACGAACTTTGTTGTTTTCTCAGGATTCGTCGTCCAGTTACACTTCTTATGGAGATCTTTTTTACCTGATTGCGCAGGTCGTTCTTGTGAGCATCCTCTCTTCTTTATCAGCACCAAGCCAAAGGGTTGTGGGTACTCTTCTTGCTTATGAAAGCAAAAATCAGGTAATGTCGTTGATTCACATTTGCTTCACATTTGACATTATGCGGTATCGTTTCCATGCCGCTTATGTCGTTCATATATATTCTAGCTAGCAACTCCCAGCACTCTAGAGTTTAGGACACACTGATTGACACGAGTCGATCGATCTTACAGTTGCTGATTAGAGAGTCGTGTGGTGAAAACTGTCGTATTGACTTTATGGATCCCAAGCAGTTGGTTGACTTACTGTTATCAACTTACAGGACGTGGTGAAAAAGATTCAGTACGAAGCAACTGTGGTGCAGGGTGAGGATCTTAGAGATATATCTGGATCAGTAAACTCAAGCCCCTTTAAGTTGAAATTGGTATGTTCCTTCTGTATTTGTCAGCCTCTACCTCAATTTATATGCTTTTATGTATGTGATATCGTGTGTTCCCAGCATTCTGGAAATGATGTCGAGAAGAACTTCGAGTGGTTCTTCAAGCCATGTCTGCTTCAGGCTGAAGTCCTACTTAGCGACTGGAAGTATCTAGAAGTGTCTCAGTTGAAACCTGATGTTCCTAAGTCCGAAGCTGCTGTTCGTATTTCAAGTCAACAAACATTGCAGTTGGATTGTTGCGAAGGGTTTCTTGGTCGACACCTGGAATCTCAAAACAAAGTCCTATATGATGTTCTTCCTGAGAGATGTTTAACTCTCAAAAAGTCCTTTGTCTGCTGCCCCTTTGATCCCATATTAAACTTTCTTCTCTATGTAAATTAGTGCAACTGGTATGGACTTGAGGATTTGACTGCTGCATCCTAATAAATACAGATTGAATCTGAAGTTTGTGAAGGGATTCGATACATGTGATTTTTTGGTTTGTCTGTTATAAATTGCTGTGTTGGTTTCTTTCAGAGAACGTCTGGACCGGAGATTCCCCGATATGCCACCTTGTTAGCTCCATCTCCAAGTCTTTCGCCTGAAAGTTCAGCACCAACATCACCTGTAGGTGCCTACACACCTCAATCAGCTGCTGCTCAAAATCTGTCCAGAACCTCATCACCGGATCTTTCTACATCCATATCTCATTTTAACGACGCACTTATATCGTCGAACAAGGACGCGGGGCCTTCATCTAACCCTCGAAATTTAGCCACCAGCTTTGCTCACGCTTTAGATGGCGATGGCTGGGGTTCAAAACAACATATTCTTCAATGGGGGGGCGAGGAAGCAGAGGGAATCGCCTCGGTTGATAATGTCTCCGATTGCATTGGTGTTGACGAGGATGACGGTAGCAGATCTGAAAGTTATAGCGGAGTATCTGGGTTTGAGCCCCTCTTCAAGATAGACTTGTCACAACAGACACACGATCAAGCAACAGGTATTGCAGAGCACAGAGATGGTGATGATGAGATGGTAATGTACTTATCCTCGGCTGCAGATCTTGCCAAAAGTTTGGTGTCTCAAAAGATTCAAGAGCTGGGGAAGGCAATATTTGCTGGAGAACTTAATCTTGAGGATTGTTCTTATCAGGATAAGAGGGAGGCATCTTTTACCCTGAGATCGTTATCAAGTCAAGACATTTCTATCCAGTTTCATCTCGCATGGGATGGAGAACCTGACGTCGTTGAGTTGTGGGTTCGCAACCTGGACGAAGCTGTGGAATCCTCTGGTGAAGGCGATTACTTGGCAGTTCCATCTTCCCTATCGAAGGGCACACGACTTAGCTGGGATCAGACTGAGGCTTCTGACTGTCCTAAGGATGACAACATTTTTTATACTTCGATATACTTGAAAGGTGGGGCCGTTGCAGTTGTCACGCTGGTACGTCCAGATGAATCTCCTCAAGTGGATCTGCTGAGAATAGATTCAAATGGTGCTGCAACTGAGAATGGAGGAGTGACAGACGGCTATGAAAGGAAGGTGCAAGCCACAGGAGTCCTTACAATGCATGCACGACCTGATGATGGGCTTTCACAGCAGCTTCTCGTTCGTGTGAAACAACTTGATCGATGCCTCAAAGTCGTTCCATCAAGTCTGGTTTTTCCCGAGTCAGATCTATCCACTCCTCTTACGCAAGACTTGACTATCAAAAACAGAATTGGATCGATAGTCACGTACACTACTACTATCACTGGGCCCAGGGAAAAACTCCTCGCTGATAACAATGGGGCACTCACTGATAATCTATCTGCCTCATCCAACGAACTCGCAGAGTTTTCACCTTCCTTGTCATGTGAGTCTGTTCTGTCTGTTAGTCCTGGCTCCGGACGCATTGAAGCTCATGGATCTATGATACTAAAAGTAACTGGACGACCGTTGAAGCCTGGAAAGCAGATGTATACTGTTCACATACAAAGCTCAGCATGTCTTCAAGAAACCCAGATTAGCATTACAATGTTGCCAACTAGAGTTCACTGTCTTTACCTGCCTGACCTGCCGGATGGAGGTGCTTTAGATATGGGCTTTTGTTTCATCAATGCGCCGTCTGGTGTAAAGGTTGTCCCGTTGAGATTGCAAAACCTTGCCGGTGAATCCTTGCTCCTGTCATTCCGATCCAACTTAGCGAAGCAAGTCTACATATCGACAAGTTCAGAAGACCTAAAGCGGACTGATGAGTTTCTGTTACCTGGTAGTGCATCTTCAACAGTTTTTATGTGTTTAAAGCCAGGCGGGGACGCAACAGCTTTCGAAGGTGGGCAGTGTCGAGAGATAATTGGAGGAATGAGGATAACTGCCCGTTCGATACCTCCGGACAGTACAGCAGGAGGATGCTCTAGCCAAGAGAAATCTTTAGATGAAGTTATGGTGAAATTCCGAGCTATTGTCGGGAGAAGTCTCTTGCAAGTGTCCACCTCAATGATAGACTTGGGGCGTGTTAGAGAATATGGGGGGTTTGTGACAGGTGAATTTATGGTTTCCAACCCTAGCAATCAGATGCCTTTACATTTCTCGTTGACTTCTAAGAAAGCCATACTATCTGTCTTGGATGGACAACTGGCTGGTAAGGAAGCTGGACGCTCTGTTGGCCAATTTGGAAAGTCCGATATGGCTGTGAAGTTCTCGTTACCAGTAGTTGATTACGGCCTTATTGAAGATAAGGTGGTTGTTAAGAACCTTTCTTGTCCTGGACAGACTGCAGAATTGGTCATTCGACTATTTGTTGATGGTGGTGTTGTCGAAGCTAAAGCAGAGCAACCACTGCCGCATTGTGAGGAAAACAGGGAAGAAGATTTCTCTTTTCCTCTGGCTCCAGGCTCTCCTTCAACAAACTCTGTCTCTGGACTATCCAAAGACCGAAAAAGCAATCCTTCGGGGACTCTCGGCCGCACTTTGCCATTTTCGTTGAGAGGAGAAGATGACAATCGTTCCAGCCGGCAGATACGGAAAGCTTCCTCAGCAGGAGATTTCTACTTTGCAAACCTGACTTCATCTTTCGGTAGACCAGATGGCTTCACAGATGATAAAACCGAGAAGTGTAATGATCTCCGAGGTGATCATGTACCCTTCTTGGAAGCAAACTCTATTATGGACATGGGAACTGTATTTATTTCACCTATCGATAGAGGACAGGAGTATGACAGTTCTTCTGATAAACTACGTTCCTCATTCTTCTCAATTACTGACCTCCGTCCCTATCACACTTCATTGGTTATCACAAACCACTCACAGGAGGTGATAGAACTTGAGCCTTTCAGCAATCTGCCGGTGCTTGTTGACTCTGATCAGCGGTCGATGGTTTCACGAGATTCCAGAGATTATGGTGGTCAATCTACTGCTCCTGACAGTGACAAGTTGAACGAGGGATATGAGATCCATCAAGATACTTCGGATGAGGAGTTTGCCCGAGAGGAGTTGATTTTTCCGGAGAAGTCTGAGCTTGTAACCAAATTTACATCCTGTGGGCGCTCTTTTCTTCTCCAACCTGGTTGTTCGACAAAAGTGCTCACGGCGTGTGTAGGTCTCCCACGCATGTCTTCGTCGGAGTTGGATCATTTTCGTGGGGGTAATACTTCAACACTCGAAGGATTGCTGTTGTTCATAAAACGTAACCCTGTCGTTGGTGAAGATACCTCCAACAAGTTACAAAATTGTTATGTTTATGACGAAGTTGATGTAAGTCATCAAGTTGTGGAAGTGTTGAACATTGTAGCTTCGATGTGTATCTCGAAAGGTCAACTTGCTAAAAGCTACGTCGAACTTGGTAAGGTGGGCTATGCAAACAGGTGGGCAGATGTCCAGTTCGAGTTAACTGTGGAGAATATCAGTGATGCAGTATTGGTGTACCAGCTTGTGGATGTTCCAAGTTGCTTCTCAATTCTTATGAACGATTCACCAACAGAGTATAATGTTGACGAATTGAGGAGTTCTGTAGTTCCAAGGGGCTCCAGCACTTTGAGGATTACTCTACGTACTTCAAAGCTGGAACACGTGAAGGAAGCAGGTCCTTGCTCATGGCGTCTCTGCCTGCTGAATTGCAATAACCCTCAGAATCTGATGGAGCTTACCGTAGAAGCGGAAATGACTGTCTGCAATCTTCGTTTTGGAGGATTGACCGAATCTGCTTTATTGTTACCACCTCTTACGTTGCCTGCTCTACCGAGTGCACCACCCTGTATCACACAATTCATGGTAGGCTTACTATTCATAAGATGTTGCACTGTTCGACGGACAACCTTCAATTTCGTTGTCCTTCAGTTGTTCCTGTACGGCGGGTTAGTCTATCGCATCTGACGATTGGGGTGAATGTCGACAACAGGTGGAGAATCTATCGCTTGAGTCTCTTGGTGTAGCTCTTCAACTGCAACAAGCTGAGGAAACAGAGTCATTGGTATGCTCGTTTGTAGAACCTGCTGTTGCTGAGACTTCTGAGTGGTTGGACCTTTTTCATTTCTTTCAAGCAGTAACAGGAAATGTTCAGTTTTTGACTGATCTGTCCATCGGCCATTGTACTTAAATGAATCTTCTTACCAGCTTGGTCTCACGAACAGTGAGAACGTCGCCTTCTTGTAACTTCTAAATTTGCCATTCACCGCTCTGCAGGTCATGTTGGAGATTGTTTCTCAGGAAAACACCACCATTGGGGAGCTGACGTTGGGCCCTGGCGAAAGAGCTGAGCTGCGTGTTTGTGCGCGCCCCATTTCCGATAATATCCCTTCTCACTTCCTCGCACGAAAGGCCTCAACTATCAGATTTCCAAATGTGGGCAGTAACGGTGGTTTGAGTAGCAAGTACTGGGAAATATTTTCCTCCGACATCCCAAGGAATATTAATCGGACAAATTCCAGTGGGCAGGACTTAAAAGTTCTGGATATTGAGCAATCTGATGCAGAAGTAGAGGTTGAAGGAACTCTATCCATACTGCGAGGAGACTCTGAGCTTGCAAGTACAGTTTGCTTGGGGCAGTTGTATATGTTTTCATCTCCTCACACACCGGATTGTATTCCTATCCACGGCGCTTTACTTCCGGGTTCATCTTTTGATATATCACCGCGTAACCTCCATCTTCAGGTTTGTGGATCTTAAATGGATGAGTCGTCGTATGAAGTTTGTCTGCCATAGTGCTAGAGTTTCTTTCAAGACTGAAAACTGAAAACTGAAAAACAACTGTATGCATGCAACAGTATAACTGAAGGTCATAACAATGAGTTAATATTAAGCTTCTTGATTGGGTTGGTTAAACTTCAGGCGAGATTGGGAGGAGCAGAATTGCCTCAGAAAATACCAAGCTCGGACGATGTTGAGAATGGCAGCAAGATACCACCGGTATTATGGGAAGGGCGACATGAGCCAACTGCAACGTCGCAAGTTGTCATTAGAAATTTTAGAGCGTTTGAGTCTTTGCAATTTTCTGTGCTTATAGGTGATAGCGAACAAGAGATTCTCAGAGAGATAGTTTCTGATTATCTTTCTGTACAACCATTAGAAGGCTCTATTCCTCCCCATGGAAATGCTGAGATTACAATTAAATCTCGACCCTGGTCCAGAGATGTCTATGATACATTCATGAGAAGTTCAGCTCGTGAAGAGATTCTTAACCCTGAACCAATCGCATTAACACTATTTGTACAAGATGTTGAAGGGCAAAAGTCTGAAAGAAGTTCGGAGCGTATAGTTCTAAGAATTAGACCCCCAGTAGATGTGAAGGATCTCAGAGAGGAAGATATTGAAGCACCTACGAAAACTCTGTCTAGAAATTTGTCTGTTGATAAGAAGGACGTTGCCCGCGCGAGTAATGGTTCTCCTCTGGTTCTTGGCCTTCGAGGCTGTACTCCAGTAGGTGGCAGCCATCTCTGCTATGAATTCAATCTTGGACAGCAGAATGTATCATCTGGGGGACGTTTGAACTGGGATTTAACTTTAGTGGGAGATAAATCCTGGCCAATACACTATCGATTGTGCACCATCAGCGAAGGCGACACGAAATGGCTAACTATAACCCGTCCCAAAGGACTTGTTGAGGCTTCTCAGCAAACGATAGTTCAACTTAGTTTCTCCACTAAATCAATGGGTGAGATTCCTTCCTGCTTTGTTTCTCAGTTGTATGGCGTCGGATGAGTTGTGAAAGTGAGAAAGAGTGTGTTTATCGTTCTTAATTATTAGTGAGTTCTGCATTCGTGTTTGGTCCTTGGCTGACTTTGTCCGCTTCGTAACTTCCATTATTCCATCACTTCCTCATTCCCGTTGTTGGTATAAACGCTTGCGCCTCTGATCATCGAAGGGAGCATCATTAATTAAGACCGCGTGTTCCAGTAAAAAGTTCTTTCATTTGGCGTGGCACGTCTTTCCATGTATTTCCAGTGGCGTACAGGCTACTCCTTCCAAAAAGATGCACCTGTTGAATCATGAGTCTGTCTTTTTAAATTTCCTCTTTGATCTTCTGCTAGGTGTATATTCCACATACTTGGTGGTAGAGAATCTGGAGAATCCAGCTGACCTGAAAACTGTCCACCTAAGTCTCGAAGTAGTGGCTCCACGCAACGCGCGTCCAGAAGCACCGTCGTTGACATTTTTCCATGTCCTTGTGCAAGGTGACAGGTAAGTGTACTCAATTAAGGCATAAATGCAGCACATTTTTGTTGGAAAACTTCCTTAACTCTTATCACCCGCCTTAGCTTATGTCATCACCATAAACATTAGGATGTATACAAAATCTGGTACCTTTTCCCCAGTCTTTTGTCCGTAGAATCACTTCGAGCTCATTTAAGTCTCTTCATAATCCAGGTCGGAGGGAATGGTTATAGACATGGGAGAAGTGTACTACAACTTCTGGTATCGAAATCGGTCATTTGCCATTGTGAACGAGGCCCCAGTAGCTATGGAGTTTCTGTTGTCTTCCAGTATGGATCAGAATGAGTCAACGGAACTTAACTTCTCTCTCGCCAATACGTCATTGAAGCGATTCAGCTCCATAACACTCGGTGCGAAGAGCAGGTGTGTATATGACAAATGCTTTAATTCTCGTGTCTAGACAGATGTCACTAGATTGGAAAACACTGAGCATCTTGATTTGAATAGCGTAGGATGAGGTGGGTTTACATCATAAAGCCACCTTACTCAAATCAGGTCTAGAACATCTTGGCGCTCTTATATCCTTGTGCTGAACTGAAGCTTCTTGCAATTGCAGTGTACGCATCTGGATTCACTTTTGCCCAGGCCCAGCCAAGGAGAAGCCTATCACCGAGGATACCTGCGACGAAATGGCAGCGAACATATTTGTAAATTGTCGGCTTGTAAAGGTGCGACAAAATACTTGGAATTTGGCTGTAGTTTTTCCAGTAGTAAATTGTTGTATTATTTGTTGGAGTAAGCCTCCTTCTATAAAGGGAAGAGAGAACTGATTTCTAAGTATTTTCCGCAGGATTATCAACAGTGCATCCCGTTTCGCGCAAGATGTCGCTATCCGCAGATTGGTATATCAACAACAGATATTGTATTTTCCACACGACGTCAAGGACAGACCTCTATCTGGATGCAAGAAGATTCGAGTTGTGCAACAGGAGATACCATGTCTGAGAATGGTCCTGTAAATGCTCCACTGATTGAGAGCGTAGCTGTAGTTGGATCTACAGGGTCACAGTGTCTAATACCCGTACTAGATGAGCTCGCATATCAGTCTGTGGGTGGGTCAGCTGATGACGCTGTTCCAGCTGAACAATCGAAGGATGTATTGACTCCAGTCGGACAAGTAGGAAAAGCGAGGCGCGAGGAGGACATGGAACTTTGTCCTCCACAGCAGTTGCTAGTTGTCAGAAACCTATATGCTCATCAACCGTTACAGTATCTTGTGAAAAATGATTCTCTGTTTTTCATAGCAGATTTTCCAGAGCCACAGGTCATACCATGTGCGAAAATCATACCAGAACTGACGGAAGATCTTAACGGACCTTGCGAATCACTTCATTCCATCGTTGTTAGACCAAACATGGAAAACCTTCGTCTGCACCAGAAGACGATATTGAAGCAGAAGTACCTTGAGGAGCATCTGACTATCTACAACCGGTCGAATCCTCGTGAGAAGTATACTGTGAGCTTGCGGATTACAGCTGGACACTTGCGCAATTTTTTTGCAGCTCCGGGGTAAGTTGTCCCCACTAATGTTATGCTGTGATGGTATAAGCAGATGAGGTAGGCAACTCGTCACGCTGTTTCAAGACATGAAAAGGACAGTAGAAAAAATAAAGCTACGTCCCTGGTAAGTTGCAGTTTGAGGGCCTAATGTCTGATAACACTAGATTCTCTTCTGTGCAGGCGTAAGAATTCATACCCATTCAACCGTCTAGAGCTCCTGATCACTTCTTTCTTGAGCACCTTTTACTCCCTGACAAATCAAATGTTGGCTGGGATAGTCCCCAGTAACCTCCGTTCGATTACATCAGGCGAGGTTAGAACCGAGAAAGGTCGTGTTAACGACGAAGGGTCGAGCAGTCTGATGAAACAGCAATTGCGCAACAGACAAGTGGGAGCAATATCTCAGGCTCTTGAGGAATGTCTAGAGTCGAGAATGTTCAGCACCCATGCTTCAACAGACTACGAGACTCTTTATTTTGATTTTCACTACTTGACCGGTGAGGGATCCATATTCAATTCTTATTCCACTCATATTGCACCTCATATGTTTTAAACTGTCTGCATGGAAATTGGGATTTGAGCTTATGGTGAAACCTTGGGGTTTTCTGTCAACCGTTTATACCCTGTTAAATGGATTGGAAATGAAAGGATCAGCGCATCTTTCCCTCCATGTAGGTCGTAGGTCGTCCACGTAGACTATTTTGTGAATCCTGGTGAAGAGATCTTTCTTATCGCAAGTGCTTCTTTGTATGTAGATGAACTTGTATTCTACTGTCTAAAAGAACGTTGGAGTAGAGGCGGCGGAACCTTGGAGCTAGCAACAGTGCAACTAGCTAAACTCCTCTATTGTGCTCTGTATCGGTGTCAGGTAAAATTTCTTCTCATGACCTGACTCTCAAACACGGTTACACCGGGTCGAGAAACAAATCGTCCCATAAACAACTCTTGGTTTGCTGCAAGTGTCACAGACAGATTCAAAGAGGGGATACAAGGAAGGATGTGATGAGGGCTTCTGTTCGATGGAGTATTCAGGTCGTATTACATTCACATGTTGTGTCACGCAGATCTTCCAGGTTTGTCTGGACAGTTGCTGGAACTTTTCGTCGTTTGGATCCACAAGCACCGTGACTCCTGAAGACCAGGCTGATGAAGATGTCGGCGCGATGGTCAGCCAAATGTACTTGTCTCCCAAGTTCAAAAATGGGGTTGTAGAACCTGACGACGGGCCTCCAGAGATTGGCAACTTGGCGCAAGGAGAGGTGATACCAGCCCCGAGGCAGAGTCTGAAGTTCCTCGAGGATTGGACAGGCCAGCTGCGTCATTTCTTGTCATTCTTCCCTGACAGTCGAGAGGATTTGATCCCTCTCAGAGAGCTCAACCAGAAGAATCAGGATGTGATTATTGCATGCAGATGTGCATTCGGTAGAGAGAACCATTCTTTAATGTACAGATCGTAGGGCTTAGATGTAGAAATTTTCACTTGTATACTAGTAGCGTATGTTGATTTTTGATTTGTAGGCATTCAAATGTATTCAAGGTGCCCCACATATAAGCTAGAATTAGAATTCAGGATTAGAAGCCAAAGGGGCAGTTATGCAATCACCATAGGATCTGTCTTTTCCTGCGCTTCGTTCCATCATCAATCTTGTAGACGGGCTCCTTATAAATCTACATGGTTGTCTTACACTCCCTTAAACGGGATGTTTCTGGTATTTGTCATGGCTTTGGGGAAGGCCATTGTCGACTTGGTATGCCCTCGGATACACTGGTCTCATTTTGCATGTGGAACGAGGTAAGATGTTGATTGATACTCGACGTACTATGCTTATACTCATCATTCCCCATGGAGACTCCTTGAAGTGAAGGTACATGAGACCCACGTCTCACAAAGGTGATCGTTTGTACAAATATGATAGTTCACATCACAGATGAGAACCGCTTTCTACTACCCTTTTGATAAAAGGCCTTTGCATGCGGCCTAAGGAACATTTTTGAGATCGAACATTTAAAAATCACCAAACAATGATAAGCTCAATACATATGGTTTTGAGGACGCATCTATTCTAAACAAAAATAAATGGTAAATTTCTTGAAATTGTTCCACATTAAGCTGGTTTTGATTGGATAAAGAAGAAGATTCGCTGACGATAAGTGTGTTACATAATTTGAGCAATTTGAATGATGGTAGTATTGCAGATTATAAAGGCAATCATAACAAAAATATGAATAACTGACGAGATTTTCGAATTTAAGCCGTAAGATTATCAGCATCGGCACAGATATATATTTTAATGTACCATCGTGATTTTTACACAGAGAAAAATATGAGTGATTACTTTATGAAAGTATTAATAAAACATTAATAAGAAATGATATGAAGTCGACTAGCTATACAAGTACAATTTATTGAATTGTCATCTTTAATGATTTGTATCAATTAAAGTTGGAAAAGTCATTTGGACATAAAATGTGTCAGAAAGGATATGCGAGCTTGGACTCTACAGTACAGATGTCACGAGGCTGTATTTAGCTTAGAAAAATGGGCGTGTGTCCACTTGAGCAACTATCCTCAAGTGGACACACGCCATCAAGCCCCTTGAGGAATACATCTCGAAATTTAAATTGAGGGGTTAACAAGCAAGATTTCCATCCAATCCATGAATGTGTGTCAAAAGGTGTTCACAAATAGATTAACTGGGCCCTCACGCATCACAGGAACTCTTAGGAAGATCATGAATTGTGCAAAAGCTTTACCGGGATTCTGGCTGAAACAACACCCAAAGCTAAAACGCTCGTCTATGTGCCAGGCAGACATGACCAAGAGTTGGAGTAAAGAAGGCGGTACTTCTTATTATGTACATGTAATAGCCTTAAGACAATGGAGAGGCTGCGCAGAGCTAGTAACGTGATGATAAAAGCGGATTTTGGTAATTTGTCACACTGATAGATGCTTAAAGATGCTGCTTCTTGGTTCAATCTAAGGGGAATCACTGGTTGGAAGGTTTTAACAAACATGATGTATCCAGATTGAAAATAAATATATCAACTATCAACTGTAAGTTTTCATGGTCTCTAGATTGTAAGAACAATAAAACGACGATAAACTGCAGATTCTAGTGCACAGCAAATCAGGATCCGAGTGAGAGTTTACAAGATACAAGTTCGTAATGGCATGACAAAATACTTTTCTCACGATGCATTCGTTTTCTTTGGCCAACGTTGTATACAAATCCAACGTCAGGTAAACAATCCTTTAAGAGTATAAACGGGGATACATATGTACCTAGGAAATGTGTACCTAGAAAATAATGAAAGTGTAATACCTCGACGATTCTATCCTTTGCTAGGAACACTTCGTGGCGTCGCAATTGCTCTCCTCATTGTTTGCTTGGCAAATAACTTGCACGTGCCCAGATAAATTGAGATATGTTACAATGCAGCTACCAAGAACCCTATGCCGTACGTGAAGGCCTATCCTCAATTCTATGTATTTCGGCATAGAAGTTTTTGGCCAACATTGAGGGCACCTAGTGTTTTCCCTCTAATTATTTGACCGGGACCTCAAACTATGAAGTACCTACGCTTGTATGCCATGCCTCTTCAGCCCTTAATTTCTCATTTCAGAAAGGGAGAACGGAAATAATCAAAATTGTAGTCTTCCGACCTTGTACCTAAATCAGTTTGAAATGGTGCCTCCAGAATAAGATCAGCGACCTCGTATAATGTTCCTCTTTTAATATGTCAAGCTGAAATGAATTGCGCAAGAAGAACGTGTGAACTAAGTAGGACGCCCGTCTCCAGGTTTTAGAACCCAAGCACCACCTTTGGTATAACACAACTCCTTCAGAACCTGCAAAATTAGCTTCATATCAGAAATATTGTCGAAGTGACTTGCGCGGGGCACCTGACACAAACTAAAATGCAGACTGCGCTGTCCTGATGTGATAGTTGTGCTTCCATGGTGGCAAGGTTTCCTTGTGCGCGCTATGTCGAATGTACAAGTGTCAAATGCCAATAGAACCTGATTACCTTCTGATACACCGCTTGAGGGACATCTGTCTTCAGTGCTATTTTCGAAGCTTCCATAATATCTGTCTTTCGCAGGCCTGACCCTGGTCCCTTTGCTCGCAGAAGAGCAATAACAACATTTCTGTAGAAAAATAAAAAAATTCTGTATTAATTCGTTAATAGAAATGTCGAAACTTCTTGCAATTGTCCATCAATACTGTAACTGATGGGTTTTGTTACGGCGTTTGTAAGAAAGAAGCTTTGAGCTACTTAGCCTACACAACCATGCCAACATATAGCGAAAGGACAGAGATGCTAACCAACCTGAAGGGATCCAGAGCTTTACTCCCTAAAGCCGTTAAGAAATAAACACCACCAATGTTTGAAGCCACTTTGCTCACGGCAGCTTCTAGTTCTGGCAAAGGCGCCGAAGCAGCCTGCGCGGCTGCCTTTGCCTCCTCAACAGCTACGCTATCTTTACTAGAATCTGCGGCCACAATGGCCATTCCTCTCAGGCTCTGACAAATAAACTGCAACCTGCATCAACCGATCAAGAGTAATAATGCGGAAGTTCAACGACATGTTCGAATCCATTTAAATTAATTTCCACCATGTGTATTATGTTCCCCGACGCAACACCAATACAATCTACTTAGGGCAAAAATGTCGACTCACAATAAGCTCTACGCTGGTCTTTTCTGACAAGATTACCAAGCAAGCCCCTTGACTACCTACAACTTCCAAGTTCAAAAACGACATGTCGAGCAGCAAGCGGTCCAAAATCATACCTGCAAACGCTATGCTTCGCAAAAATTTTCAGCAAAGCGCCAGGCAAAGCAGCTAGAGTGGCCTCAGAGAGTGTAGTATGCCCTACAGTCTCCCCAGGGATTTGCTTTGAGACCCCACTTCCATCACCACTTAAATTGAAATGTACACCTTTTGTTTTCTCAGGAGCTGGGAATGGCTTTGTAAGGCCTCCAATATGTAATTTCGTTTTCGTCACAGTGACTTCCCTCACCGCTGACAAGTCAACAGTGGTTTTACCAGCCACTCGAGGACTCGTCAACTCAAGAGACATTACTGTCTCTCGGAGGCGATTTTCAACCTCTGCCCATCGCTGTGCCTGCTCCTTCACCACCGTCTGGTGACGCTTGATGAAAGACCTATCAGTACTTTCCTGAAACTCCCAGCTTGCTGTTACACCACTCTGTATGGCGAAAGAGAGCAATATTTCTCGTAATATCTCCTTTGAAATTCGCAGTTCCTCCAGCTGAGAGTGCTGAACAACCCTGTTCTTGGTGAATAAACAAAGAAGATAGTCTCTGACAATTGTGACTGGTTTACTATAGCGGAGACTACTAGCGGCGACCCAGCAGCCCTGAACCAAGACAGCTTTCTCTTGAAGCACATTCAACACTTCTTGCTCTGTGCAGTCATCTGGTGCAAGCTTCATCAACCTCTCAAACGGTAGAACATGAACTCTACCCTGGATGTTGCACCACAAGAATTAACAGTAAGTGTTCCTGGCGATGTTACTCTATTAAATGTCTATAAGAATTTCGACAGATAACACTAAAATTAGATCAGAGAGAGAGAGAACGATGCGTATCTAAGTCCAGATAATGCACAGAAAAAAATATGTTGACCACACAATTGAACCATATGTTGTAATAGAATGTGGGGTTTCAAAAAAATGCAATCGAAATAACCTTGGACAAAAGAAGATGAAATCTCTTTTCCAGTGGTAAGGTATTGAGAAAGCTGCATCCAACAAGAACTACAATGTTAGATTCTTTCCCCAGAACCCGGTCAAGGTAGCACTTCTCTAAAACTTTCAATAAACAACTATGAGCAATTACCTCCTCGAAAAGCCAGCACTTCCCTTCCCATCACCAGATACGAGTTGATAAGGATTCGCAGTTCCCTGCCCAGGAACAAGCTTTTTGATGTAATCGGCCCTGAAGGATACAAAAACAATCTCAAATTATAGAATCAAGTTCTACAACAACTTAGCGTATACCAGAAGTACATATGTCCAACTTACTGAATAATAGACAAGTGGAACACTACCGTTCGTTATATATCACGACTGTGACTATCTGAGCAACATAACGCTAAAGACACAGAAAGTACAAAGTTGTAAACGTACGGGCCCAGCTTGAAAGGAATTTGGGTCGTAGCGGAAGCAATCATCTTGGAACGAACAGCGTCGGTAACAGGACTGTCAACACCATGCGGCTCTAGGGGAATCCAAGGCTGCACGGATCAGTTCAAACAGGCATATGTTAGCGAAGAAATCCACGGCCAATGGTTGGTATCAGTGGTCACGGAGCTGCTCTCGTTGCAAAATGTCTTCAAACATGTATCTTCCATACAATTGCTAGCATCCCGAAGTCACTGAAATTTGGTACGAACTAATCTGATGATATTATTCAAGTACCATTGAAAGAGCGGTATCTTGGAAACCAATAATATAAGCGCATCTACAACACGTACATACTTCGATTCATACTTGGGGTGGAGTACGAAGCGTGTTCCGCATGTCTTACGTCCGCTTCTAACCAGTCTTCTACTAATAGCACCGCTTAGCACTCAGCGCGGAGTCTATAGTTTTCAGGCTATGACAGGAAATTGCTTATGGAAACAGATTTAGAATGGGTATTATATTGGCAAAGGTAATATAAGACCAGACAGGCGGGTCAAGACGGCATTCTACGATAGCGGGTGCGCTTACCTCAGCATCATCTAGTTGCTTCAAATAAGCATGTGAGTGAAGTCTGTTCTCCTCTTGCCACTCTGTTTCTCGCCGTCTTACATTCACCTGGAAACCAGACATTGAAATGACACTGTAGAAGCACTGATTATTGCTACAACTAGGAATCAAGTAAGATAACGTGACCCTTCAAACTCATGCGTTTAGTAAAGTAAAAGTGTAGGGACAAAAGTACAAAGTGTCGGGTCTATAATCACCTATAAAGGAGTGCAAGAGAGTGATATCGCTTGATAACCACCGTCATCAAGTCAGTCTCCTGCAGACCTTGATCAATATGCGCTATAATGTGGACCTACAAATCTCTCATTGCTAAAAAGACCCTAAGAGAGATGACATTGATCTAATAAAGGATAGTATCTAAATTAATCTAGACTACTTTCAACAAGATCAATACCTGCAATGCGACTAGTTCTGGTGTTGCCTCGGCAGCTTCGGCGTCTGCCATCTCTTCGTCTCCATCTCCGTTGGAGGCAGCGACCTGCTTCTTCTTTTGTGCATCTCCTTCATCGAGATACTTCATGGAAGGACGCAATTGCACCACGGCTTGCAAGGGATTCAAATGCAGCTGCCAAACATATCCAAGGCCAAGTACAAGAGCTCAAAACGAGTGGCAAGACCAGGTACAAGATTAACCCGACGAGCATCAAACTATTGTCACATGATTCCGGTTGCTTCATCAAAGGGTACCAAGGTGAATATGACATACACCGTGATGTCATCAACAGAAACAAAAAATTCAGTTGTAAAGAAGACTGACCTTGTTACCTTGCAAAACTCCTATAGCATAGCTTGTTGTAAGGGCTACTCTTGATGATGACAATGTCTGTAACAACGGCACCAGAGGCCAAATTTTCATGTTAATCGGCTGAAATGCACAAAATGTTGGATCTTGGAGCTTAACAAGGGCTTAATACGCACGAACCCGGAATTTACAACCATAGGTAAATAAGTACTCTATGCAGAAGCAGATGCATCGAACCTGTCAAGGCGAAGAAGGTCTAAATCATGGCATAGCATTCAAGTGAAAAAGCAGACGTAATCCAAGGCAACCTTTCAAAGGTTATCCAGATATACGCGATTAATGAGCTGCACTACAGAGAAGCAGGCAGCAACAATCCATGTGATAAAATGCACGCTGGAAAAACAGAAAATGAAACATGTGCCCTAGTTCGATTTGTAGTGAACTAGGGCACATGCATTATCAGAACACTAAGCAGTATGGTTCCTGGAATGACATGTGAGTAAAGGAACGAGCGATCGTCAACAATAGCTACCCCACGGGCATCTCTCCATCGTCACATGATCAATAGGTGCCAGGATGAAAAGATTTTTGCACTGGAGACTAACTAGAATCCCAACAGCCCATGAGTAGGTTCCATAACTGAAAACACTTCTTAAATATAGCAGAAATTTCCCGAAAATCCGACTGTATGAATAAATATAGATATATACATAGCACCAAGGTGATTGTAATACCCAAATATCGAAAGCCCAGAACAGAGTTATGAGTGATGAGTTCAAGAAGTACATAGAGAAATTTTTTTTAAGCATAAGCAAGATCATTGCCTTGAACCCCGACATTGACAGTAACAAATGAGCGGCCAGATATGGGCCAAACAACCTGTTAAAATTTGACTGTTGAAAGCTATCGATATGACAATAGGGTACGGCCAGAATCAAAAGACATGTTTAGGACTTGACAGCATCACAACCCCGACATGTCTAGAATCATAATATTCTTGGGGTATTAACAGCTAAGCCGATAAGTAGTAAGAAATCAGTTTGTGATGCATCTATTATCTTGCCTGTGATCTTCATTTCGCGATGCTTAACCTTCATTGATAGACAATGTTAAATGCAAGTTCTAAAGCATTTCATTTAAATGAAGCAACCTGTTTCGTGATCTTCAGATGATCAGCTGCGTCCTGATCGTAGTTCTCGCTATCGGTGTCGATCGCGAGATCCAACTCCAGCTTCTTCTGGACAGCCTTCACACGAACCTGCCAGACGAATACAAGGGTCAACGGAAGGCATGCCTTGAAGAATCTTGGACTGATAGCTCTATCAGTGTCACAACCTGATAGTTCGAACATGACTAGTAACTCATCTTACCTCCTGGCATTGTTCTTCTAAACCATAAGGACGCCATGCGGGTCGCAAAGGATACTGAAGGAGATAGAACTGCAAAAATACGAAGGCAACATCTCGATGTGAAAATTCAGTTGTATATTTTTTTTATAGATAAAGGCTTGTGGGTATTCAGGTGCAGAAAATCCAAATGGCATCAAGAAAACATAAGATAAAATATGAATCTGCCAATACAAATATATGCCACGAAAGGCAAGCACAAAGTGTATATCTGTCACAACGGTAGACTCTAGAAGTTTGTTAGTGCTCAATTCTGTACAAATTACGAGTCAACCAGAAATTGATAAACTAGAGGTTGCTGAATCAAAAAACCATCACATTCCCGCTAGAGAGAACAGATGTAGGCACAATCATAATCCAAAAAATCGTGACTCCACTTCAAGCTCTGTCAAACCAAACCTGTGTCCAACCACATAAGAATCTGATAACATAACAGGCAATAATAAGGACGATAATTACATGAGTTTCAGGATCTACTGATCGTGACACGAAGACCTCAATCTCCCGCACCACACGATCCACTCCAGGACGACTATCTTGAGGTAGTCCTTCCGACTGCTGCTGATGAAATTCTGGTAGCGCACACTCCTCTTTCATGACATGTCCGCTAGGGTCTGAATCTGACTCCACTTTCACGACATGACCGCTGGGTTCAGAATCTGTTTCCATTTTCACGACAACTGGAACCTCTTCCTTGACTTTCAAGAATTCTGGTTCAGATTTTACAACTTTTGTTTCCTGGACATGAGGTAAGTTCGATCGCTCAAGACTACTGGCTAGCTCTCCGCTTGCAATCTTGACATCAGAATTCGGACTTGGGATCGACTCAGCTGTGGCCAACGAAGGTGAAACTTTGGAGCCCCCAGCTCGTACGGGAGCTGTGGACTGGTTAGCGAGCCGAGACTTCGCTTGAGGCCCTCTAGGTTTGACTTTGGGTTCAAATCGAGGTTTCGTGGTCGTAGATGCATTACTAGAGGGTACAGCATCAAACAGATCCATCTTCGGTTGATTCAGAAGAGCAAATGGAGATTCGGCATCTGCGTCCACCATGGCCACATCACCAGCCTTTCCTCCGGCTAATTTTGCTTCTCCATTATTCGACCCCATCCTTCCTTCTCGAGAACGGGAGAATAATGGAGAAGCGAAGAATTCTCAAGCTATGTACCCACGAGAGTCGTAAAGGAGATTCTCAAGCTATGTAGAATCCATAAATTACTCGATACACTTCCGTGCACACAAAAACTGCACTACCGCTTCAACTCTCCATGGACAACAACCTCCATGTCGAATGTTGTAGTCGGACTGTCCGCCCTCCAGCAGAACCTTTTCACAGCAAGCGTGCGGTAGCTTAGGCAGCAGACGTCATCCTTTCCATCACTTTGAACAGATGACCGCGAGACCTCGTGCTGTCAGCAAATAAGTAAGAGAACTCCGGGATGTACCGATGCTCGATATCAGGTGAGAGAGAGAAGCTGCTTCCAGAGAAGAAGTATGGATGAATTCCGATACCATCCCAATTAACAACGCAGCCGGCTGACAGAAGTTCCTCGCAACTCGAACCCGCAAATAGTGCTCTGAAGCATTCACTCGTTCACTTTTAATCAAGGTAATCAAGGTTCATGAAGCAGGATTTCTAACAAACAGCTCTGCGCAGCAACCGATGCGATAGGATTGACGAGGAAACTTCGCCTCGGGAACAGGGGAGCCCCAAAAAAATTGCGGATCGTCGAAAAATCTTTCGAGAAGAGGAAAAATTCAGGAAAAAATCGCAGCAAGTGTCAGAATTCCCGTCTCGTAGCATAATATTTCATCCTCGTGAGACGAGAGCGCTGACAGAGACCTAACCGACCGACACGAAGGCGCAATTCGATCTTCCTCCGGCAAATGGAGCCATCGACTCCGTCTCCCTCTCGAGGGCCCCTTCGGAGCGGAATTGCCCGACGTACCGTACCTCCGTCATCAGCTGCTGACGGTGCAGGTCATAAACCCCGACCCCCACCCTCCCCCGACTCTCACTGCGCGGCATAAATCCCACAGATGGATGGACGGATGGACGGACGGACTGACAGACTCACGACAGCATCTCCGGCGACAGTGAGTTCATTTTTCTTCCCCGACGTCGGCTGCTCTTGCGCCGTACTGTACGTTGACTACTCTGATTCGTAAATACAGTATTGACTAATAGTGTAATACAAATTACGGCCATTGTCACGTCGAGCAGACCAAGTGGATTGTAGAAAGTATCGGATTAATGTTACGGATTAAGCACTGCTCTTGTATATAGTTTGTGAAGATGTATAGTATCCTATCACTCTATTATCTCGTGTGCTACGTTTTTTAGATATCTAAAATTGAGTACGCAGGGAGCGAATTTGATTTCCACCTTGTGTATTAATTCTTGTAAACATATCGAAATTCGTATTCTTTAGTTCATATTATTCTAATGCGAATGTATGAAATTGTTAACTTTCTTCATAATCTTACATTTGAGACCTATGTTTTTGTTTCCACACTTATGGCCATCCGATGCCCTCAGTAATCACTTGTCTAAAGTTCTTTGATGTTTTATCATCAGTGATCAACATACATTCATGATCGATAACTAGTACTTGTAAAACCAAATTTGATACTTTTGACCACATATGTGTGCCAGTACCTTAGCTGAGTGCATATCCACTCCATATTCTAATATGGAGATGGAGTGGACCCTTTCACTCTCTCACTCGCGTTCTATTTACTTTTCGTTTTATGCATCCAACAAGTTGGTAATCCAATTCAAATGATATTTCATAAAATCTGGTTGTAGTAGAGTAGAAATGGCCATTCCTACTCTACTATATCCAGTCTGGCATGCGCATATTCACATATTGGAATTACACTAGCAAATACGTCGAAGTTTTGTGATGCAATTGGATTAGCATGAAAAAAAAGGTAGCCAAAAATAAGGAAATTCTATTGAGTTAAAATAATCATATTTCACATATACATTATGAGTACAATATATTCTGCATAAGTCTACGCGATACACAAAAATTCTAAAATATCGTGAGATTATTTTGAGTTTTCGATTATTGTCTACTCAAAGGAATATCAATAGCTGGAAGTTGATATATACTTTACCTCAATTCCATAATCCAGGCCCCACGTTAGTAATATATTTTTAACGAGGTTAAGGGCAAGTCTATTTGCGTTGAAATCCCATATATTTATTTACCAACTTGACTGATCTCGTCAACCTTTTATTACAATTTTTTTGGATGGGTTCTGCCGTCTGTTTTAATCCTATGGTTCCAGTGTTTCTTGTCCAGTGGATAGAGGAGATTTTCTATGTATACCCGATGGTTCTTGTCTCTCTTGTCCACTAGACAGAGGGGATTTTCCTGTTTTTCCAATGGTTCTAGTGTTTCATGTCCAGTGGATAGAGGAGATTTTCTGTGTTTATCCCATGATTCTTGTGTTTCTTTTCCACTGCACAGAGGGAGGAGATTTTCTGTTTTTATCCCATGGTTCTAGTGGTTCTTGTCCGGTGGACAGAGGAGATTTGGCTGGGCGATTAAGCGGCGGCTGGCATAATGGCGCGCCTTGTACAACGGTAGTACGGCTGCCTTCGGTTTGAGCCAGGCCTCGAGCTGCAGCTTTCAAAGAAATTCGTTCTGCTCGTCGTTTCGCGGAATCCGATCGGGCTCCAGCTTTTGGGCGCAAGATTTGGTGTCTGGCGATTCCATGGATTGGTACACACAACAGCAGCAGCAGTCAGCTTTATTTCTCGATGACGAGGAAGACGCAGACGCCCGTCGCGAAGAGTTGGTGCGATTTCTGTCCAATCCTGCAGCTCTGAAATTTTTTATTTTTGAACTTTGGATCTCGAATTTCTCGCGGGAAGTTTGGAATTGTGGGACGCGCATGCTTTCGAAGTCTCGTGTCTGCTGTTTGTTGAGAATTCAGATTTCTTGTTTTTCCTTGTATGTCACAATGTAATCTCATGGGCAATCTGCATGTCTCTGGCGTCAGACGTTTCCAGTACCGAGACAAGATGACAAAATTATCAAAAGTGATCGACTTTCAATTAGGAAGAATTTGAGCTGACTCTTCTCGTGTCTTAATTCGAAGATCGCCTCTCAATTTTCAAAGCAAATTGTATTCCATGGAGACATGTGTTCACGTTTCTTAGAAGTTCTACATAGATATGAGCTATGCTTGTGAACTTCACATCTTGTTCATCGAAGGTTGAAGGAAGCCTCTGGTCTACTCCCAGATCTCGCAGAGTCGAATGTAATGTTCATGGCCAAATTTGGCATTCGAAGAGTATTATTTTCAGTATTTTCCAGTCTTTCAGTCATCGATTGTCTTCTCAGTTCTCTGACTATACGCGGAGATGATGACAAAAATTTTCTGCTCGGTCTCGCTGACTCGGCAGGAATTCACTTCGAGCAAGGAATACATTGTGTACATGGTGGATGCGGGAGCAGATATGTTTCTTCCACTCGGGAAAGAGGTGATGTTTTATTTTCTCTGATAATGCAAATGTTTCGTCTTCTCTTGGCTTATTTTCATGGGATTGGGTCGCTTACAGTAGACTTAAAACATGAGCATGTTTGGGGTGCAGGAAAATGCGAAATCTTTTTTTGCAACAGTTATCCATGGAGTCATTAACGACCTGAAGACTCGAATTATATCTCGAGACACGGATGAAGTCGGGGTGTGCTTTTTCAACACTGTAAGTTCTCTACCTTTAACGAACAAATATTGTAGCAGAGTTCAACAGCAGACAAGCTTGTTGAATTGTACTGCCGAGTCAATCGAAGAACGCTTCTGCATTGTCCATGGTTTTCACTGAAAAGATAGTAAAAGCTTGTCGTGACATTGTTGTCGGCACTTTGTATGAGCCATGCTTCTCACGCTTATTTTATATTTTGATACGAATCCCAGAGGGGGAAAAAAAACATACAAGAATCAGAAGGTGTTTATGTATTCAGTGAGCTGGGACAAACGTCGGCACAGCTGATTAGAGAACTCGATCGCATCATTGGTATGTAATTGCCTCCTTGTGTTCTGGTTAAATTGTTTTCAAAGATACTCCTTATGAGACACCGTCAAGTTCATCCAAATTCACTGCCACGTTTGCCTCCGTAAGCCACTTCCTCTAATGTTCTATCCGTCCGAACCGAGGCTGGAATAGGAGATTTCTCTCTTCTTGTCTACTCTGCATCCATTCACTTGAACTTGACGTGTGCCTTGATGGAGATGTGACTGGGTTCTTAGTTAGACATGCCAACTTCTACAAATTCATCATGAAGGGTGCAATTCCTAGAGTTTTATGTTAAAATATGCATGGTTGTATTCTCAGAAAATTTTGAGAAAGACATCGGCAGTGGTGTTGTCAATTGCATGGATGCAAAGGAGAGTATGCTCTACAACGCCCTGTGGGTGGCACAAGGAATGCTCCGCACAGGGTAAATATATGTTCTTTGTCTGAATGTATGTGTAGGAGGTCCTCCACGAGATTGTGAAAGGAAATGCCCAGTTGAATTATCGTTTTATTGGATACAACAAAGCAGCAGTTGTCGTTTTTTCTCAATCGAGAGTAGCATTCTTGTGCAGTTCCTCCAAGAATATTGTGAAACGACTCTACATCTTCACTAATAATGACGACCCTATGGAGAATGCAAGTCCTCTAGTGAAAGCAGACCTGCGAAGAACAACTATTCAAAGAGCACAGGTGGTGCTTGTTTCAAGCTTTGTCTGAAATACTGTACACCCGAACAGAGATCGGTTAACTATGATGATCTTCCCATGTACATTGAGTTTTCCATCTTTGTTTTTCTGATGGAGGCGGCCTTTTTATAGTACTGCGACTGCTTATGTTATCAACGCTGTCAGGGTCTATAATACGATACTGTGATGGTGACGGTCAATTTATGCCTTACATTTTCACTTTTGTTGATTTTCAAGGATGCTCAAGATCTAGGAATTGGAATTGAGTTGTACCCTTTCAACAGACCAGGGGAGCAATTCAACGTGAATATCTTCTATTCGGTAAGCCTTCAACAAAACATGTTGCTTATAGTATATCATGTAGTGGACAAACTAGAATTGAAAACTCCATTCAGAGTTTTGAATCCACAGTCGTTTCTTTATATCAAACAACCCGTTGTTGATTCTAGGTGTGGCCAATGTCTCACAGGCTATGATTCAAGTAGATGATAATGACGAGTTGGGATATATGACATCTGCTTCTAACAGGTTACCTCTAGCAACTTCCAAGTTCACTCGGACAAATTGATTACCTAGGTGCATTTACAGAGTGGATAAAATTGTATGCTAGAAGGAAAGAAAGAGAGTTGTGTAATGTGGATCTACATAGGAAATTTCATTCATAGCAGAATACTGTGAATACTTCTAGCGGCATATGCAAATTAAGTTGGGTATGCTATTTGTGTTGTATGCCAGTGAAGGGATGCCTCACGTGATGATGGATAGGTAACCTGAGAGGCCTGATGATATATATCATCTTTATCCTCATTATTCCCTGTTTTGAAGGTTTTCTGATCTGGCCGATCAAATGAGGAAAAAGATGTTCAAAAAGCGTGTTGTTCGGAAGATGATGTTGACGATTTTGGACGGGTTGGATATCGGCCTTCGTTCTTACGCAATGATGCGATCAGCTACAGCAGGTACGCAGTACGAGCTGTTGTTTGAATATATCACATATCAAATCATGTGTCTGGTCCTTATGAGAATTGTTGGACTATTCAGGTACAACCATCTGGCTTGACTCGAAAACGAACTCTCCTTTGAAGGTACTACGTAGCCATACTGGAAGAGTACGAGGAGGCATGTATATGCTCTTTCACATCATATCGATTTCGTCGCTTGCTTATTTTTTATTTGGTTCGTCAGTCAGTAACCACAACGCCATAGAATGGATGCCGGCAGCCTGGATTGGATGTGAACCCTTGGAAGCACCTGAAGTTATTGATGCTCATCAGTATTTTTTTATCGTTGCTTCCCTGTTCGATACGACGTTGGAGCTGACTAATGTGTGGCACCTAGCAGATAGAAAGATCGTACATATGCTCTGACACAGGAGCTCTATTGACTGGACCATCGAAGCGCTACCATGAATATGCTGGGTAACAATCGTATTGAACCTTTCAGCTTCTCAGAAGTTGATGAGATTGCGAATGAATATTCTCACGATTGTAACATGAATTGATGCCTCACTTTCTGCATGCATTGAGATCATCCTAATCAGAGTACGTTTCATGCAGCAAAAAGGTTTTGTTTAATGCCGAAGAAATCTCCGAGCTGAAAAAAATCTCGAGTGTCCAACTTCAACTGCTTGGGTTCAAACCCTTGGAATACTTGAAAGATTATTACAATCTTCGACCTCCCACATTCTTATATCCCGATGAAGAGGTGTGCTTTAAGATCAGCGCACTTGACATACCAATCCACTCATGTCTAAAGAAATATATCAGTTTTCGGCAAAAAGGGATGCAATTTACAGATGGCCTGTTGTTTACTTGAAATCTAGAAAGGGAGGCCTAGCGGTCAGATCTGGATGTTTGGACTCAAAATGCTGCATGCTATATTACTGATGACGTGTAACCTGGCTTTATTGTGTAGGCAATTAGTGGGAGTACGTGTGCATTTATTGCTCTTCATCGGTCTATGCTGAACATGAAGAAGTAAGTACCGTTCATTCATCGAGCATTGAGTTAAGGTACTTTGAGATGCAAGAAGGAACGGATATAGTCATGTTGAAGGTTGATAAGAATCTAATGTGGAGTGTTTTAAGCAGGTTTGCTTTAGCATTTCATGGAGGAACAGCGAATCCACTTCTAGTTGCTTTGGTTCCGCAGGTGCGTCTTTTCTTTACTGTTTTTCTCTCGTGTACGATGAACAAAGTGTTGAAGAGGAGATGGACTTGATAAGCAAACAAGTATTACGTTCTGATCAAATTTAAATCTACCGGAAGTACCGGAAGTTTAAGGGAGGGCGGTCTTTCTCATAAGCAAAAAGGGGAGCCTTGGTCGCTAGAGTTCAGGTCGCTCGGCGAAAAACATTTAATCCGTAAGTTTGATCTGCTAGTGGATGGTCAGTGGCAGTTTGATTTTGGCATCACTCTGATCTAAGAGAGTTGACATACTAACTATGATTATGGTTCAACTCTCTTGGAATTATTTGTGGGTGACAATAAAAACTGTTCCGCCAGAATGGAGGTTGTTGCTGTTAAGCGGGCCTTCAAACTTGCAGCAGCCTTCGGTGAACTCTTTCGACATCTGACACGCACTCGCTCAGCAGAAGACAAGGACATTGGAGTTTGTCTCAAATGAGTAGAAACTCTTAAAAGCTTTTTGGTGCTTACAAGGAACCCTAGACTCCTGATATGCACCTTGCATTTTCCCTTAGGAAGAGGAAACCGACGAGACTGGTGGTCAACTTCAGCCTCCAGGCATGCAAATGATCTACTTGCCGTACGCCGATGACATTCGACCCGCGGAGAAGGTCGAGTTTTGACAGACACAGGGCTAGTTTCTTAAGTTTACAAATGATTTCAGTTTTAGTTTGCCCCGCTACTGGAAGATATTTTCCTGAGGATTGCTCAGGTTGGTTAGACAAAGTTTCTTATATCATGCCATTTGTCTCAGTTAACACCCATTGATCTGGTTTACAGTATCTTGTTGACGTTTTGAACCACCCTCAACGAGGAGAAGAAGAACAGATTGACAAAGCTGTTGCTTTGATGAGAAAACTAGACCTGAAAGACTTCACCGTTTATCAGATCCAAAATCCTGGTGAGTTGGGATCGAGGGACCCTGACGACCGTTGTAACGCTCTCAGACCACAGCAACAGAGCGGACAAGGAAATATTCGCCTAAATTTGCTCTGAAATCTGGTTGAGTTTGATCTGCATGGTCAACTGCCCAATGTTGGTAGGGACATGAAACTTACATGCGTTTTGTTGTGCATTGAAAGCTTTGCAGAAACACTATGCTATACTACAGGCCCTTGCTCTTGAAGAGGATGAGTTGCCCGAGGTCAAAGATGAAACGCTACCTGATGAAGAAGGCATGAAACTGTAAGCTCAGGAGGAATTAATTTGCAATTTTGTGTGGAGCTAACGACTTACTTACACTTTATTTTGCTCGGAAGGGTTGAATTTATGTTCTTGCACGTTTTGTGGTCAATGAGAAGTCTGTCCTGCGTTTCCTCCCGCATGCCGGAAAAGAGTTAGGGCCACCGGACTGTGAATGTCAAAAGCATTAACTCCAGGTGAATGTTATCCGGTCCGTAAATGCAGGCCATCGGTTGTCTCTGCAGTAAAAGATTTTAAGAACGCAGCATACGGTGAGTCATATGACGAGGAAATGGCAGACGAAGCTGCCTTGAAGGCCAAGGGCAGTGCTGCATCTCAAAAGCGGAAGGCCTCCGCAGAAAATGCTTCAAGAGAAGCTACCCAATATGACTGGAACGAGCTTGCTGATTCTGGAAAGGTGGGTCGAAATGCTGGTCATATATATATATATCAAATCATGGGACTATTTTCCACAAGCTGCTAACTTTCTTTTGCATATGGCTGCAGCTGAAGGACCTCACAGTGGTCGAACTGAAGTACTACTTGTCCGCTCACAACCAGCCACTGTCAGGAAAGAAAGAAATTTTGATCAACAGAATCTTGACTCATCTCGGCAAGTAAGGTTCAGACCTAAGCTGGTTCAGCTTGTCTCATGGAACTACCTGAGACTAAGCAGGGAAGGTCACATATCCATGTTCCAAAAGAATTGTCGATTATGTAATTCAACAAGAACAACATATGCTTACGTCAGGCGCGTTAGGTTTGATCTTAAATAGCTGGCTCGAATGAGAATGAGAATGTAGGCAGAAACCACGTCCTCTAGAACACAGTCAGCCAAATATCTGAGTTGCAGTCTTCTCGTCTGAGTCTCATCAGCCGACAAGCAACCTTTTTGTAAAAAGTTGTTATCTTATTCAAATCGGAAAAGCATCTATTGTACATGCAAACTTTTAGTTGCGGACATTTTCTCCTAAAGAGGTGTCTGTAGAATGGATAAGGATCGAATCAGGCCGAAGGCTAATCGTCTCCTAAACTGGAGATCAAGTGGAGGGATTTGTAGAGACTGCAAGATTTCAATCCATCCCATCCAAGTCTATCCAAATCCTTCCCATTTAAGTTGTCACACATTTACGATGTCGACATAGATGGAAAGGATTTGGATATATAATGGCACTCGAGATGAGGCATTTTTGGAACGGCTTTCGCCTCCAGAGAATGACATATTTTTGGTAGCCCTCTGCGCGCCAGCCTTCAATGACTTTTCATCGGATTCATTTGGGACAGCCGAGTAGAACGCGACGAAGTTACGAGTTTATTGGATTCGCTGACTTCGTGTTTTCATGGATGGATCCTGTGTTTTGATATGCGGCCAGCACCCGACTTCTACCTTTAAATATTGATGCAATGAACATCCTTGTGAAACATGCATGTCACAATACTTTCGCTCGGCAGCTGTGATTAGAATGTGTTGGCTTGAAATATTGCACGAAGGTTCTGTGATGCAAAATATAAATACTGCAGTTTTCAAGCCCACTGTGCTGCCCAACGTTTGTTAGGTTATAAGTATACTACCCCAGATGACTTTATTTTCTAATCGAATTAATCTATAGTTATCTCCATCAGCTTCAAATCAGAAATTATGTCTGTTGAAAAATGTGTATAAAATGATCGGAAGTTTTACTTTGCTTACATTCAAAATTTTGTCTGTTTTCAAAATTTTTGCCTCATGTTACAAAATACCATAAGCTTTTGTAAAAACAAAACTTCGATGAAAATTTCTACCGACTTGTATTTTTTTAAAAGTTTCAATTTGACAGTATATTATGTGCGTATTTTTTATTTATATGCAAGAACTAATTTTTTAAACTTAAATTTTAACTTTAAATTTAAGACATGTATTAGACATAAGTTTTAGTTTCAAAAAATATATACAAATAATCTTCAGTTTATGTCTAACATTACTCATGCATTTTACCACAATGTTTTTTTATGTATTATTGCAGATAAATAATAAAAAATATTCAAGAAATTTAAAAGATAGATTTTGTGTTAATGAGATAAATTTTCACATTAAAAAATTATAGATTTTTGAGATAATATTTTTTTTTATTTGTAAATATCATGATATGTATAATACAACTTAAATTTATGAAAATTAAAAGTAGTATGCATAATCAAGATCTTTTAAAATACTACTTATGATTACTCAATTAATTATTTTTTATCATAATTATTATACTTATATATAATTATTTTAAAATTATTCAAAATTAGAGTTGAATTGTACATATTATATTGAAACATTTGAGTGAATTGTAACTTTCTAATTTTTGCTGATATTTTGTTGATGTTTTAAAAAAATTCTACAGAAAAATATCTTTAACCAGTAAAGTGCATCGTAGACAATTCCATATATACAAAAGTTCATGAGATTTTCAAGTTAATGGTTGAACAAATATTGTACTTCATATGATAATGTGTTTATAATTAAATATTCCTTTATAAACGTATTTCTATTTTATCAATTTAATATTGTATCAAATTTTCACCATCAATCTTTATTCTAAATTGATAACATGTGTTAATATTTGGGACAAATATATAATATATTTAATGTTTAAGCATTCAAATTGTATCTGTCAATCAAAAAAATTTAAATTTCTTAATTATTCAATATAAGATTCATATCATAATTCTTCTACTTGTCAATTTAAATTGATTACAAATATTATTTTTGTCCTATAATTCAAATTGCTTTGTCAAAATTGATTGTAAATTTTAATCTTGAAAATCATTAATTAATCAAACTTAAGCAATCAAAACTCACCTAAACTTATTCAATATTATCAAAACCTAAACCTAACACATTGTAAAACTTTTTTATTGATAAAATTTAAGAAAAAAAACCTTTGAATGCTCTTAGTCACTTAAATTGCAATATGAAAATTGATATTCAACTGCAATATTGCAAAGGTGCAGCTAGTTACCCCTCACTTAGAGTTAATTAGCCATCACTCTACTATACGCTGATCATTCATTGGTGGCGCCGTGTTATAGGTTCCGTGTGATGAATAATAAACTTCATAGATAAGTTTCTTTTCGATCTTCATCAAAGATGACTCCGCGGCAAAAGTAAGCCTCGGCAAGGTAAAGTAACCCTTTAGGGTTACCCGGTAAAAGCGTAAAAGGTAAGGGTAAAGGTAATACATTTGGCTATAGGGTAAGGTAAAGGTAGGGTAAAGGTAGAGCCTCGCGGGTTACAAGGTAATTACCGGTTAACCCGTGAGGATACATTCTTCTGCATATTCTCCCTGATTAACCTTGAACAAACTTACAACCAGATTCAACAATATTGTGCGATGAAGTCCGGGAACTGATTCAACTCTTTCAGACTATATTGTGGTCTGCAAAGCTAAATTTGCAGGACGCATGATGTTACTAGTTTGAGTAGATAAGCCATCACTTGCTGCAATTTTGTAATCTGACGACGAGGTCTTTTAATAGAAGTTATAATAGCGTTGGCTCGAGTAGTTGTTCGGCTCAGTTATAATGCATAGATCTTCTGCCTGTTTTTTTTATTCTAATTAGATCTGAAATTAAAAACACTAAAGAAGATATACCTCTTGTCAACGTTAAGAGTCAGCATGGCTGGGGTTTGACTTGAATCGTATGGTCCTGTGAAGGAGACTTTAACTTTATCTCCATCCGAGTGAACCAGTTGAAAATGGGTTCCACTTGGATTGAAAATTTTTGGTTAAAATGAGATAATTTAGTATCTAAAATGGCGGAAAGCCGCTTCTAATGGCTACTGAGTTCAGTACTTCATTTATATTGCATATAACAAAATAATTCATGTTTCTCATGATTGCGGTATTCTCTCTCCTCTATCTTTGATTTAGACACACTCTCTCAAGCACTAATGCTATATAGGAAGTGAATAAGAAACTTAGAAGTAATAAGTATATGATCCATTGGCAACATCTCAATTCATGTCCCGGTACCTACAAAGGAAGCGGTTATTCATCGACAACGAGGCAGTAGATGTCTGATAGTGTTACGATAGAAGATCAACAAGTAGCTTAAAAAATGCATTCAAAGAAAACCAGAAACCGCATATCCCCAGGAGAATCTTTATATGATGCGTCCAAAACTAAAACTTTTTAAATTCGTACCAGGTAACCGGGTAATTACCCTGAGGTAGAGGTAAAGGGTAAAGGTAGACAATAGTGTTACGTGTAAGGTAAAAGGTAGAGTAAAGGTAGAGGCCCATACCTTACCCCGTTACCTTTTACCTTACCTTCCCGAGGCTTAGGCAAAAGTCACAGATTAACCATGTCTGCCATCTCCACATTCGAGGAGCCACGTCAAAAGCCGAGCATGTGATCCGAGGGTGCTCGTGAAGAAACGACGAAGCTGCGCATTGCCAAACAGTTGCTAGTGAGTGCTGAGAGGAGAAGCGTCCGAAGTTTGATGTTATGGAGATGACAAGCGCAGTACTAAAATCTGATTGACCAGGAACGACTGAATTTGTTCTATGAAACACGCGTGCACCAAAAGGCAAGACACACAGAATGCACTTGACTATATAGGCAGGGCCACAGAACTCCAGCACCTTCGCACCGGATATGGAGACGGCTATCTAAACCTCGTCCTCTATCGATAGTGATCGCCCTTGCACGCAAGAAGCACCATTTGACTATCCGAATCAAGAAGCAATATGCACTACGTGAGTCAAACTACGCCGGCCATGTCAAATGCAGTACCGACGAGAGACATAGTCAGCAATCTACATGACCATGGAAACTGTCACTCGTCGCAATTTTCACTCATTAGAGCATTTCCACGTAATTTCTTGACACTTCTTTCCTCGCGCGTGTTCGAGGCTACAACACGATATCACACCGTCCTCGGGCAGATCATTCTTCTCTCCCGTAAGCTTCCGAGCATT
Source organism: Marchantia polymorpha subsp. ruderalis (assembly GCA_037833965.1). Taxonomy (NCBI): domain Eukaryota; kingdom Viridiplantae; phylum Streptophyta; class Marchantiopsida; order Marchantiales; family Marchantiaceae; genus Marchantia; species Marchantia polymorpha. The sequence goes on from AP031351.1 coordinate 2,862,758, forward strand.
GTCACCGCGAACTCACCACAGTTCGTGGCCAAACTGATGCTCTGCGCAACCTGTTCGAATCTTCCGTTTCACGACATCATTATCTCCAATTTAATTATGTACAAACATCCCCCTCTATCTCCCGTCTCTACTCCGCAAGCACGCACGCACACTCGGAACTCGGACGAGAATACCTCTCTCGAGTTTCAGATAGCCCCAGATATGTAAGCAGCCACCTTACGAATCCAATAAAACTCTTTTTTCAAGATATCGGCATGCAATTCTTTCAATTTGGGAGGAATTCCAAATTCATGAATATCGTTGTGAAAACGTCACATCATATTACAGCTTGAAAAAAGCTAATTAATATGCCATGTTGTCCTCAGTGACAGCCGTGAAACTGTCGCACCTCGGACATGGTACCTCCGTAACTTTTGCCACGAAGTGATCTTTTACGAAGATTGGAAAGAAGCTTACCCGCGAAGTTTTACAATTCATCACACGGAACTTATAACTTGGTGCCACCAATGGGTGACTAGCGACTAGTAGGGTGAGGACTAATTAACTCTAAGTGAGTACTAACTAGCGGCTCCCTATTGCAACTTTGTTATAACTTAAAAATTTTTCAAAGCTGCCATAATCTTGTCAAATTTTAATCTAATACAAAAATTTTATTTGAAAAATATTTTTGTTTGAAACATAATTATCAAGAAATTTGTTTCCTCTCGTATTATCACTCAATTTTCATTATCAAAATTGACTATAAAATATGATTTTGCAATTGCATAGTTATAATAACTTTTAACTTCCAAAAGTTTTCAAAAATTGATTCAATCTATTGAAAATTTGAATCTAACACAAAGATAACATCATAAGATTCTTTACAAATGTATCAGATCAATCGAAATTCTGGTGAAGCTTGCATTATTACTCAAAACACATTCACAATATAGAAAAATGTAGTATTCAAAATGCAAATTTTTTACCAACTTTTGATGGTCAAGTTACTTCAAAATGATTTAATCTAGTCAAAACATGACTCCGGACAAAACACAAGTTGTGAATATTTTTGAATACACTGAAATTGCATTCATACTTTATAATTTTGCGTATTAACATACAATTAGTTGTACATTTTACATTCATGTTCAAATTAAACTATTTTTACCCATTTAGATATTTTTCTAATGATTATCCGTTGATAAAATTTTCTTGCACAATTCATGTCTTTGAGACTTACTTCCAAATCTTTTATCAATCATTAAAAATATATTTTGTTTGATATTCATCCTTTTGATTTTTTGAAAAATTTACTTGACTAGACCTCATTGTAACACATATAGGGACCCATTACGCATTGTTCTATCTTATGGTATAGCACTGACGGCACACATTATCCATTATATACTGGCAACCAACAAGCACGAGAGGAGGATGAGAGGAGGTCGTGGATAGAAGAAACATTTTTTTCAGTTCGCAAAAAGGTTGCAAGAGTTGGTCAATTTTGAGACATTCTGCACAAGAAGTTGAATGTCACCACCTTTAGAAGTGTTGAACCTTGATCTTGTTTCGTCATTGAAGACTACGCACCATTCAAGCTACAACATTCAAAACTTACTTTGCTGCGTTTTTAATTTCAGGAGATTGAACACTCTCAACTCTTGCATAATACTTCGACGATGCAGAATCCTTCCGACTAACTAATTTGTTTCTCTCTCCACATCTCTATTTCCAAAATCGTGTAAACTACTCAATTAATAAGTTGAATTGTTAAATACACCACACTTTTTACCAAATACATCACACACCGCACGCACGCAAGAAGCAGGTGATGGGCTTTGTCCGTGCGGTCCTCGCTTGCTTCTTGGTGGTGGTGGACTCTGGGATGCCCTTCCAAGGAGGGGGGTATGGGGTTGGGGGATGGGAGGGGTAGGGCGGCAACGAGGATCCGTTCCCTCGAAGCCTTACGAGGCGGCAAGATCGATCGGCCGCACCAAGGCCACAAGTGCGGAGGGATAGATGCTATGGGAGAGGAAGAGGGATGGTGCCGGGGGGAAGAGAGGTGTGGTTTGTGGTGTGTGGTGTATTTAACTCAGAGTCACTATGAAACTTCTCCTATTTTGTAAAATATTTCTTCAATCTGCGACCTCTTCTCATACTCCACTCCTGCACCATCAATTGATAATGAAAGATGGATGACATGTGTCATTGATGACATCTCATTGGGTAAAACGGTACATGATGGATACTAGTAAGCTACGATGTGTTACGAAAGAATTCTTTCAAGAAAATTCCTTTGATTTGTCTTTTGTTAACTGTTTTCTATTATCATCTTATGATAAAAATGTCTTTTGTCTTATTTTCTTATTGCATCTTGTTTCATCATCTAAATCTTATGTAAGTAATCATTTGTCTTTTCATCTGTATTTAATATTAACGCCTATATCAGTTTTTGATATTATGACAGTTTGACAACTTTCATTTCTTGGTATTGTGCTTCATGCATTGATTACTTTGGTGTTCTAACTTTTGGAAAAAAAAATATCAGGTGTTGTGAAAACACTTTGTTACACACCAAACTAAACCCCAAATTTATTTAATTTCTTTGATTTTGTTTTAACACATCTTCAAATGTGTAATTTTATCTGTAAAAGTTTGTTCCATCATTTTGGAATCATTTACATCAGCAATTTTTCAACTATTTGACATGTTTGTAGAGTATATTCTCATCAGTATGAAGCTATTTGTAGTAGCTCAATGTAAACCTCTTCATATTAATACTTTATAACCACTTTGATTACATGTGTAACAGTATTTTCATCACTTTAGGATTATTTGTAACATCATTTTTTACCATTTACATACTATTTATACTTGTAGTTTGTGAATTTTTGTAACAGTTTTTTCCATCAATTCCAACGTAATCATTATAGTTGTTTATTTACACTTTAACATTCTTTATATCCAAAGTGGTCCAATATTCTAATTTATTCACATTTTTTTCATTATCTGTTTTACCTAATAAATCTTTTTTACATGGCAACATGATAGTGAGGATCTTGAATATTTTAAAATCTCAACTTACTATATGATTAAATTTGCAAACAATAAAATCAATCAAAATGTGATAAATTACAAGAAAAATAAATTAAAATCTACTCCTTAATAAAAATTTAAAAATAATAGATAAATTTCGAATATAAAATATAAATTAGTTATTCTATCAAATATGAATTTTATAGCTAAATTTATTCATGATAAGAAAAATCATAGTCAACATTTTAATTAATGTCAAAAGAATTACATACGTACAATTATGCATATTACATATCATCACTTACTTGAATGATGACATATAACAAATTTTATGATATTTTATTTCATTTTTTTTATCCAGTATGGCACTGAATATGAACTGAACGACTAGATTTACAAATTAACTAGATGTATAATACTTTTGAATCTAGAAACATTTCAAAGTCTAGAGATTTTATCCTTTGTCAAATTCACGATACTTTAGATGAATTGTGTCAAAAACTGTAATTTTAATAAACTTATTGTGTACATTTCAAACTTGTTTATCTTTCTATTGTTTATGCCAAGAAGGTTGAATTAAATAATGTGAAGTAGTATGATTTGCTCCACAATCTAGTTACTTTACCTATGATTAGCTAGAATAGGAATACTACCGTTAATCAGAAAAATTGGTAGCATTTTTCAAAAACAGAACTAGAGTTATCAGTTGAGAAGATCTTGTACTACGCCGAATTAGTCTCAATGAGATAAACCAGGAGTATTTTGTGTTAGCAATGGTTGTGACTGTGCATTTGAATAACAAAGTAAACAATAACATGTGAAAGTGATGGTTATGTAATTTCAAACAAAACCTTGATATACATTTTCAAGAAGTAAATTAGTTTGAAAGCTTAGAATTTGCATGAATTGGATCACCTTTGATGAATTTTAAACTTTTCTTGATGAAGCTTGGTATTTTTCTATTCACTTGTGAACATGAATACCAAGCTAATTTTCAATGCGACCTTTGCAAGATGCATGACTTAATTAACTCTGTGGAAGTTAGATATTAAGTTACATAGATACATGTGTGGGACCAACCAAGCTACAAGCAATTTCAAAAGATCTTATGCAATCAAAGACATGATGGAGTCTTATTCAGTACCTCAAGTGCAGATTTAGATGTCCTGAGTCATTGAAGATAACTCACGACCTCTAAATCTGCACTTGAGGTCATTGAGGTGACCGTACAACTCCACTGATGAAGACAGAAATACCTCGTGTGGAACCGAATCATTAAACGTCAAACGCATGTTATGATGATAAGTAGCACAATGTTGATAAGAGTTATCATATGCAAAACATACTAGTTGTGTATTGCAGCGTGTGCCTTCTGGAAGACGTATGTGGAGTGTGATCAAACCCACGTGTACAGTTGGATGGATAAATGCTGAAGGGCTTATGGTTATAGGACATCTTATGAACTAAATGTACATGAAGAAACCTACGTGTAAGCGTTTCAAGGAGATCAATTGCATCGTTCAAGAGGTGATTCTTTTAAACCGCAAAACTTTTAGTGTTTAATTTTTAGATTGTTATAAATCATGCTTGCAAGTGCTGAATGACGAATTACCTAATGTACAGGACATCCTTCAGATATCTTATGATCATTTTTCAGATATCAAAATCAACTTCTTAAGAATGAGTAAACATCGATGTAAACCCATTGGACACAACAAAATCAAGATCAAGGTCAATGGAGACAAACCAATTCTCGCCAAACTTATGGTCGAAAGCAAACAATTTGTACATCATCTGGTGCAGTCATACTGCGGACTATGCTCGGGTTCAAACTTTACAGGTAACTTACCAATCTTGCCCAGCATGAATTTTAAATGTACGTATCAATTCATCGCTGTGCTTTTAATCAGCAGTAGCATTGGCTAAACTTGAGCAAGAAGGGTCTCCATATGATATCGTTGATACAATGATCACAAGCATCACGCGAGTATTACAACGGGAACCATCTACTAAAATCAGAGAACGCGTATAAGAGAGAATGAAAACTGAAATTCTGAAAACTACAATCCTACGTTTGCACACTGTTACAGTATGGAGGTGACTCGAACAGAATGATCAGAAGATCCGGTCAAAAACATAGGTAATAATGGATGCCAATCCACAGAAGTGATTCCTCCGTTGTGGTCAAGAGTCCTATACGCTTGAATGGTTCCATTGAACTGCACCACCACAGTTGGAAAAAACCTCAACATACATTCAAGACTCTATGTGTGAATTGGATATGGAAACTGCGAAATTGAGTATCGAACCTCCTGCCGGTTTATCGAGGAAAGTTAACTTTATCAATAATAATAAATAATAAATATTTATGGGAAAAAGATCACTTACTTTGAACATAGGGGCACTTCGGAGATTTGATGACAACAGTAGACTTTTCCCATACGAATCCAAGGCCATTTCGTGTCTAGGAAGTGTGGAACCATCCGTAGAGCAGAACCTGTCGATAAAAGGAATCGTCTGGTATTAGGTCAAGCTACGCTTAGCAACATTTCGCGAACTCCCATATGTGGTCCGTCAATTAAATTGAGAAGATGTTTGAGTCCAAGTTCACATTAAATGTCACTTGCAAAAACACAATTCATGTACTTAATGCTTGACAGAAGTGATTCAGGTTGAGGATAAGAGACCCCATACATGCTCGCATCGTGGGACTGCAATATTTGCCCTTGATTATGCAGGCTCCACTCTAAAACCTGAGACATGATCATGCAAAGAGCGGAACGTTTTGACCTTAGGATATTACATACTAGTGGAAGCGCTACACGGTGCAATGCAGACAGCATATGAGCACATAAACATTAATGACACAAATTAAAAGTCCTGACCTTTCCAGTGGGGACAGCCACTAAAAATACTTAAAAGAAGTTGAAACTTTTTAGATAAAAGCAATATGCGAGGAGATAGGCCGTTAAATTTGACATGGTGGAGGACGGTGAAGCAATGCCTACTTTGCCATCACTCCCGAGACTAAATATACTTGAATGATCGTGGCCAAATCTAACGCAACTTACAGCACAGCCATCGTGAGCTGGCCACCCAGTGATTGGTAGGCAGCCATTCATATCTGCGAACAAATGACGTCCAAGGGTGAGGACCCATAGCCATACACACAACTTGGTTGCTTGATAGGTTCAGTTATAAGTAACTGCAAAAGACAAGAACAGACATTCGAGAGAATTACCAAAAAGACGTATCATCCCATCTGTTGCTCCTGCAGCCACCAATTTTCCATTGTGATTGAAACAAACAGAAGTAACGACTGGTGGATCTTCACCAAGAGGAAGGGCGTTCTGACCAGACAAAAGTTAAAGGTGGCGTGCTCAGAAGGTCATTCCATAATGCTCTTCCAATGTTCGCAGCAACGAGTGGATACTTTGCATAAAGCTAGATGTCAGCAAAACGAAAAAAGAGGAATGCAAAAGAACTCTATGTCATGTATGACATATAGTAAAACTGAAATAACCATAATTAATAGTCTTTCACAAAAGAGAAAAAAGCATTGAAATTATGTCACATGGACTTGCTCACCATAAGCTTCCATGTTCTCATATTCCAAACAGTCAGTGAACCAAAAGCTATGTTCTCCACTCCCTGACTTGTGTTTCTGCTTCGGTAAATACATCCAGATTCAAATTAATCATGAAGTGAATTTCCCAAGATTCGCAAAAGAGATCGATCCATGGAAACAATAGATCTCAAAACTTTCCTTAAACCTCGCTAGCACTGCACAAAAAGAAGGTTACCAAGACGATATCCTGACAAATCATTACGGTGTACATAAGAAACAGCAGCAGAACTCGTGATGTTGCCTAAAACAAACAATGGCACTTACCCTGGATGCGAAGAGGCTACACATAAAAACAATGCATCTGTTGGGCTGCACTTGAGCTCTAATATCCTGTTCAAGAACCAGTCATAAGAGAACGTCAAACACATAAGCCTATGACTCCTAAGTGCACGGCCATACATGACACAAGAGATAAGAAAGTATTGGTTCCTCGCCTTGGAAATTTCTAGATTGCAAAATCAAGTGAATTTCCAGCATAAGTACGAATCACAAACCTTGGAAACGCAGAATCAGTGTTGAGATCACAAACAACTCGCTTGGCTGCCACGTTCCAAGCCTTAACTCCGCATTCTGCTGTTCCCAGAAGTAACTGAAAGAGAAAGACCACACAGCCTTATCGGCTTTGCTTCACTACATGATTCAAAACATCAAATCAGGTAACGAACATTTGACGCGAAGAAAACTGAAATCCTTATTGAACATCTGTTGTAAGATCTCCAGCGGCTTGATATGCGCTTAGGCTTTTCGCAAGATCACATACCAGACGATCAGACTTGTTTTCCCACTCCAAAGACATAATTTCAGCCCCGCAGTAAATAGTTGCATTTCTCGATGTCGATGCTGCAGCATCTGGCGTCCATATCCTACATTTAGATAAGTGGCAGCAAAGTCGTTATGTTACTTGATAGCAGGGACGGTCCATGGAAAAGCAATTGAAACTTCTTCAAAGCCCTTCGATGCTTGGATAGCAGGATGATTGTGATGACCACACGACGACAGGGCGAAAAGCACATAAGAAGTACATGACATGTGTACTTCTTATGTGCCTCTCTACCTAGTTTAGTTCGTTAACTGTATGTTCAACCAACTTATCGATTACCTGACGGTCCCATCCACTGAGGCACTGGCCACATTTGACCCTGCGGTTGAAAATCGGCACCGGGTGATTGGGCTTGTGTGTCCGGAAAACGTCTCCTGGTCACCAAACCATGCCCATTTAGTTATCAACAGCTGCATACGTTTCTCTCCTCACTGAAGAAAACAAGCAACGCTGTCCTAAAAAGGATCCCACACCTTGTCCTTTCAAGATTAGAAAACTCTGACAATTAATTACATGAAATCATATAGCCCCTTGCATCTATTCAGGACTTGGGATAGCAATGTAGAAAGCTCCATTTCCAATCTTAGCTGCTCATACACAGGATCCGTCCTCAAGATGCTCACCGGCCCACCTGAGACTCTACAATTATTTGAGGAACTTCCTCTTCTTTGGCCCAGCGTTTGGCAGCGTCTACACAATGGGTAGAAATTAACTTGCATCAGTGTTTGATTGGGTGCAGTGAACTCACAGGTGCATAATCTCTTAAAAGAAGATTCGAAGCATCACCCTAAAAAGTACATCATTTCGGAACACTCCTTGGCATAGAGAAAATAATCGTAAAATTCGAAAGAGTTAGAATACCTGTCGTGAGCTCACTACTTTCAAGTTGTGGAAATGCTGAATGGTGAGATGAATGTGTTTCATGAGAAGTGGTGTCTAGCTTGTTCGCACCACTTCCACTTTCTTGGTCCTCATTTGAATGATTATCCTCTACAAATGTCACTGGCACCAGGTTGTTCCCCTTGTCTGCCGAAGCTGTCGAAGATATTTGTGATGGAGACGGACCAACTTCATTCTCCCCTTGTGCATCTCTTGAAGGTTGGCTTTTTGCAGACTCGTACTCACTGCGAGGGCAAGGATGGTCATCGGAGACTGTTAAGGATGGAAGAACTACAAACCACGCGAGGTATTCCTCACCAAGACTGTTTACTACACGATAAAATCATTATCCTGGATGATTCCTCGGGGAGGAAACATTGAATAAAATCAGAGAAAACCGCATGCGTTCTTGATTTGACTCATATATAAAATAGAAAATACTGGACGCATAGCCCGGTTTCTCGAGGGTGCAGTCAAAACAGAACCGGGCTCCTGGCTCTTTCCTGATAGCCAGATTGTTTGAAAAATACTGGGAGGAGGGAAATTGAAACCGCAAGCAGAATATACTAATATGCAACTGACCTTTCAAATTTGGAAATTTCTTCCTCCTTCCCCTTGAGAATCGCTCGCAGTTGGACACATTCATTTCTTAATTTTTCCAACTCTTGTTTCATGGCCCTGCTCTTGATTCTCTCCGAGTGAATTTTCAGCAAAGTTGGAAGACGTGATTCTTTGGAAGTTAAGACTATACAGAGAGACAATAAAATCAGAAATACGATCCGCCTCGAAGTTTCTATCATGACCTGGAGGCAATGAGATATTTTAATCTCTCATTATATCTCCCAAACTATCAGTTTCTAGATTACCCTGCTCAGACTCCTGACGCAAACTTTAAAAGCAACAGTACGGTCGTTCGCAGTGGCGCTTTTAGAGCATATTTTAAAACTTTGATTGAATCAGTTGTTCAAGGATATGAATATTATCGAAGACCTCGGAGAGAAAGTTGCGAAATGACACCATCAATGTGTCTAGCCATTCTTTCGAGAAGTATACTTGAAATCGTGGATCAACATTGGGATTCTGCATGTAGGGAATAGCTGCAAAGTATCAAGCAGAAGTAAACCGAGGTTAGAATCCCCTCCTGTGGCCAATCGACTTGTACATATCCATGAAATTTACTGCAGTTTCGCAGCCTCTTGAACATAAAATACGAATGAGAATCACGTAGGCATATAAAGTTCCACCCGAGGACGAAAGACTACGATTTTGGTTCGATTGAGACTAAACTCTAGTGAAAGGTTTACGATTACTCAAAAAACAGTTCAGACTTTCTGGAAATATAAGGTACTACCGCGTTCTTCGTATACTACGCAAAATTCTGAGCGTTCTTTTCGAACTTACCAAACCAGCTATGCCAGTCGTCGCCACTCCGAAGAAGTGAGTCAGCATGTCGCTCAAAAAAATGAATAACCCGGTCAGGACGCGCCTTTTGCATGGCGTTTACAATGTAATACTTCTTGAGTGAAGCCTCTAGCTTCCTTAGCGTAATGTGATACCGTTCCTCTGCTGACGGAAAAAAAGACTTTTGCAGAAATGCCAGAAGATTGATCATATTGTCGGCCTCAAATCGTGGAACATAAACTGTAAAAAGCAGGTCCACGATTCGGTCAACCTGTGACAGTGCATTTGTAGCATCAGTTTCAGTTCATTGAGGACACTAATACAAAACATTTTCACGAAAAATTCCAGATGTTTGCAAGTACTTTCGCAAGACAACTCAGACTCATACACAAAATGTATTCAGATTTCGACATAGACTTCTCTATAATAAAGTTCTGACAGAATAATCTCAAAATTGAACATTGTATTCCAGTGTTGAAGGGTTCTTTCATTTATGACGAGCTTTCGCCAAACTAAATGGATAAACAAAAACCCGACGTAACTCGGGTGGTAAGCATAATCATTAAAGGAATGAGCAGACAGAAGTTGATAAGATTACTCCAAAAAAGCTGGAGCTCAGACAATAAGCCACATGTATCCCGCTTAAACAAACTTCTTTTGCCTATATTTCCGTGTCCCAAACAGACAACCAACTGTCCCCATCCCAAAACATCCACCACAACGGGGATATCATGCCTTCATCTATGCCCCGAGCTTTACTGGGATCCCCGTTGTAGAAAATGGACAGCTTCATAACGTCAATCCTGTTGAGAATAAAGAAGCAGCCAACTACCTATTCGTTGTTGACACTTCGATTCATTCGAACACACGAGAGACTTCGTTAACAAAGTCATTTGCAATACAGTGTCAACAACAAAACAGAAGTACAGAAGTACAGAACCAAAGGTACTGTGCGCGAGTCTCAAGTCCCGAACTCAGACTAGGAAATGAATCATGCCATCTATCTAGCATTTTGAAAACTGGTAAGAACCGGAAGCCCGCCGTTCAGACCCAAAAAGAGAGCTCTATAAAGTGTGTCAACATCTGCACACCTTATATGTGTGTACGTCTTTAGCCTTATCAGATTTCTGTCTCCTGAGCTCATTCGTATTCACACATTCGCAGCCTAGTCAAGATAGTAGAATGAAAGGACACCCTTCCACTGGTATCCAGTTTATGCAATTTACCAAACCCCAATTAAGTAATATACAAACAAATAAATAAGGAAATGTGTCTTCTCATGCCAACAAAAGACAACATCATTTCCTAACACAGCAACCCGCTCTGAAACATAAGCTTCTGAACAGGAAGCTAGCACATTGCAATTGTCCAATTCACAGCCTGTAAGAGTCGACTTCGCATTGAACGGATCAATTTCCAAAAAAAATTCGATGGTCTTCAACATTGACCCGGAATCTTACGCTCCCATCTAAAAGTAGTTTTCATACTAACCACATCTCAATAAAGGGCGGGGAGGGTTGTTCTTTCAGCTCGGCGTGGCCAAATGAACTGCAAGTGTCCAACTTGACGACTGAATTGCACGAAAACGACCAATCGGCAGACAATGGTCTAGTCCAACAATAAATTCTCTCACCTGCAAGCCGTGTCCAATGTCAGCCTCCACCTCCGCATCAAAAGAATGCAGAGTGTGAGTGAACCCCCGAAAGAGCAAAAACTCTTTCACCGCAGCCTCAGCATACTGCATGCTCTCCATATTCGCACTGCACCGAAGAGAAGGAAAACACCCATTCATCAACGCGCCATCCCAAAAAAAAATCACACCCGAAAATCTCCACGCCCTGGATCGATCCGATCTGCCCCTCGAGTCCACACTAGGATACTGAATAATATTCCCACGTCACGGGTCTCGATCATTAACTCTCGAGCAGCAGGATTCCGACTCGCGAACCTCCGCTCGTCTCGTCATCGCGCAGCCTTCCGGCCTCGACAAAAGTCGGTGGAGTTGCTCTCGGCAATTCAATGCTCTGTCCGCCGGGACGTTCCATCGTCCGAACTGCACCCGACGAATTATGATCCTCGCGACTACCGCTTCTCCGACGCTCTTCGCCACGTGCGGAGTAATCCCCACGACCGCTTGCCTCTCACGCTCCTCGCACTGCTCGACTCCTTCCTCCATCATCAGCAACATCGTCACACATAGACACCACAGTCCAGTCCAGCCCAGTACACGAGCCAGGACTACCGTACCGTAGGCTGCCAGTCCCGTGCCGACGGAAAATCATCCGGGCTTCCAGAACGAACACCTCTCGTGGTCCGGTCGGGGCTCCTCCGTCCGATAGGCGGATGCCACCTTTCTCCTATTCTCGAACGAGGGACTTTGCTCCGCTCCTACAAGGATTTCTCCAGCATCATCGTACCCTCATTCTTAGCCTTAATATACTCTCGCCTGTCTGATAAAATAACGTCCTCTAACTTGTGGAGGATCTTATATTAAAGCCCAGATTTGGACGCTGCTGTTTGAGACCCCGGTCACTGGCTTAGTCCTACCTTAAGAGCGGGGTTTCAGATACAACAGGAAACCTGTTACCTGCGGATGGCGGAGTTTATACTCTCAAGATCTCGAATTTGACCCTAGGGTCAAATCTCTGTCTTCCGTATCAAAGGGAACGACTGGAGGTTAATCGGAGTACTCGCTGTACCACTGGTAGAGAACGAAACGTATACATTTTAAGAACATTTGACATTTTGCAATCAAATTTTAATCCTCCCCTGGCAGATCGTTAAAATCGCCTACTCCATCCATGGCTCGGAGTTTCTCTAGCTCCTGCGGGACTAACATGCAGGTTTCCATCCGTCCAAGTTTTGATCGTCGAGGGGCGCTTCTTATATTTCCAAACCCAAACGTAAAGTATTATAATTGCACGGTTTGTGGAGCATTTCTCCTCGTTTAATATGTAAAACGGCGCACTTTCTGCGGTTGTAGATTGGAATATGTGCATGAAACTTAAAATTTTGGCCAAAAAAAACTTCCATAGGCTTTAGATCTTGGGCTTTGCAAGAAAATCTTGTTTTATCAGCAGTTTAGGAGATAAATAACCTCCCGTTCCCATTTTGACTTTGGGTTGGGCTATCCCTGGCCCACACGCTTTTATTTCCTTTGCTGATGATCATGTCATCAGTGATTTTTTTTTACAGTTCATGTTTTGTGAAGGGAAGGGTGTTGTCAATGATTAGTATCTCTGGGTTATTTTTTATTTGGTGTTGTAGGAGCCCTTGAAAGCTTCTACACCCTTTCCTTCATATGGGGTCCACTGGTGGTTCCACTTTTCCTATCACTCGGCAGCTGGAAGCCACAATAAGCGAAACCTTTCTACGTTTCCCTCGTGGTCACAGACAGAAGCTGCTCCCTTGAGTAGTTCATCTTCTAAAACAAAGCGTAAATTGTAACTCTCTGTCTGAACTAGGATTAGATGACCGGCCATGTCCTTAGAGACATACGCACATTATGGATGCTCTAAACCACGCGGGTGGGTCATGGAAACATTAACTTCGCCAAGCTGATATTGACTTCATGCAAATAAAAAACGATCTGGTAACTAATAACCATAGGTCTAAAGGCCTGTCTTTGAATAAATGTTCGAGCTGGCGATAGGGAAAATTTTCGATATTTTCAACGGTATGGGTTTAAATAAGAAGACTTTACGATTTAGGATATGAAGAAGTCAACGTTCGAATATTTCAATAATGACACACACATGGATAGATAGATTGATATATAACAATTTTTGCACCTGTACTAAGTAGAAGATTCCACGGTCACTGAATGATTCTCAGTAAAATGCCCCACGTTTGAAGGCCCTGTTCCTACTTTTAGCTTTGTTTCACAAGAACCTTGGAGCTTCATGTATCATTTCATTGCTGAGTAAACGGCTAGACGAAATTGGGTATGGGAAAACCATCACATATTTCAATCTCAGATGAGTAAAATTTACATCAAAAATTTCAAAAAAGTTCAAAAGGAAAATGGAACTTATTTCCTCCAATATTAAAATTTCGACTTTCTATGTACCGGAAAATATTGCCTAGTCTTCTTGAAATTCATATCTTTAATCGATTTATCAAAGATTTTCCTAAGTTTTTAAAAAATGAGATTATATAGTTCACAGTCTTTCTTTTATTTGAGTAATCAGGAGCGAAGAAAATATTTTTACGGGTGGGTAAATCCCATTTAGATGGGAGAAATAGACACATATGGCTGGATAAACAATCTCGATGACTTTATAAACTTGATGCTCAAAGACAATATGTTTTGGTTTGATGTGGTATATAATTTATACACTCTCAGATTATCATCTGGCGTACAAGCATACTCATTTCACTTTAATACGACAATAAGACAGCTGATGTTGTTGTTTGATGACAAGGATCTCATTATCACGTCAGACTTACCTATAAGAAAGATTGGTTCGTGGAAGGTAGACACGTAAAATGATAACATCCTTGATTATGAAGTAGTTCTTTATTATGAATATCATACGAATTTTTTCATGCAAAAAAGGTAATATGTACGTACTATGACATGTTAAGTTCAAGTTTCAGATATATGTTCTATTTGAAGTAAAATTAATATTTAAAAATTTTTGGGCTATTCAAGTGTCAACTATGAATCCTTTCAAAATGAATAAAATGCTAAATTTTCATATAAAAACCATAGGAAAAAATTGGGCATTATATAACTACTATGACTGGTTATGTTTTAGCTGTCATGTTTCAAGTTTCATAAATATTATTATTTAAGTTAAAATTTAATTTATTAACTTTTGGATATTTAAGTGTTGAATATGACTTACAAATAAATGAACAAAATATGGAGGTTCCATATAATCTGCAGTAATCATGAGGTAGATAGATACTTTGTAGATGTGAATGTGGAATGGTATGGTTTTTCTTTATATCATTTGTTGCTCAGTCTCATATGAGATTGTATCATAGCAAGGTGGAAAGCAAGTATAGATCTAGAAATCAAGTTTAGATGTTCACTAAAATCTGTGTATTTGAATGCAAATTTTTTAAAATCATAAAGAAAATAGAAACGGGAGAAATCAACGGCTCATTATATCTATGGTATAATTAACACGTAAATTCTCAGCTCTTGAATAATTCAAGATATGAAATTATTTAAAATAGAAACATCGACGGATCATTATACCGTCTGGTACCATTCAAGGCTGTCCGTCAAGCTCCGACCTCGTTATATTTTGAACCAAATTTCAACTTGATTTTTACCTGGAAAGTGGTAGTTGTAACATTTTCCGAAGAGCGATATATTGCCACATGTCCCATACGTTCAGGGACCCAGTGCCTAATCTAGCAAGTGCTCGAGTCGAGCTTGTTCGGTAACTTCCTGTAGCCCGTTAACCGGAATTCTTCGGACGAATGCATCACGAATCATAAAACGCTCATGGAGTTCAAATGGAGCGGAGTGGCTTAAAGCGAGAGTACATGAGCACTGTGCCAAATGCCATTCCGCCGCCAGAACAGAGAAGTCGCTAAGAAAACGTTCTCAGCGACGTCACGACCGCCATCAGAACAGAGAAGTCGCTAAGAGAACGTTTTCAGCTACAGTACGTCACGACCGCCATCGGTTCGCTATTCGCCGTCACTTTCATTTCGAAAAATGGGATTATTTTTTTTGTATTGATGGAGATTATTATTATGGAGAAAAGTGAAGCAGGGGAGCCCGAATTAGGGCATAATTATGAGCTCCGGGCTTTAAAGGAAGGGGAGCGAGGGCACATGGGCACAGCCGAAGTCCAAGTCGGGGAAGAAATAAAATGGCGGAAATGGGCGAGGGCCATGAAATGAAGAGGACAGAGAGGGAGCAGTGGGAAAAGGAGCAGGCGGTGAACGCGATTAGTTGTAAAGTGGATAAAGGATCTTGTCCTCCAGAGGGACTTGTCGACTACCGAGCGCGGGCCTCAGATCCATCCGTGGACCCAAACTTTATGGCGAGATTTGAGGCACCAGTTCGATGGTTCGGCGCTGCTCCATGGCGCATCAAGCACATGCGGCGATTTGCCATGACATGATGGATCCCATCGCATCGCTCGCGTGCAGTCCAGCCGGACATCGCTCGCGGTGCGGATGGCCGGGCTTGGATTATCCGTCCCTAAATAAGCCAGGCCAATACCATCGCCCGCCAGGCCCACTGTGCAACCTCCGTCTGCTTACAGTTACCGATATATCTGAGCATGTTTGGCTCGCTCCCCGCGCCGCTGCAGCGTGCCCGTTGTCCGCCTGGCGTCTAAGAAGGGAAAGGTTGGTGGAGCGAGCGAGCGACGACCGAGAGAGCGAGGGGAGGGGCCCGGACCCGGTTCCGAAGACAGGCCGAGCGCAATTCTGTGTCGACTGCTGGAGACAGTTTTGAGAGCAAGTGAGTGAGCGAGTGGGTGGGTGAGGGAGGAGTTCTAAAGGAGAGGACAGAGGAGAGGAGGAGGAGGAGTGAGGGAGCACAGTCAGTCGTGTTTGTTGGGCGGATCTGAAGGTATCTCGAGGCGGGGGAGGAGGAGGAAGAGAGGGCCCTTGCTCGACATCTTCAGGTGGTGTTGTTGTTAGGGAGGCAGGGAGGGAGCGAGGATATAGCGTCGTAGGGAGTGGTGTGGAGTGGGTTTGGTGAACGTGAGGGCGGAGGAGGAGGGAGGAGGAGGAGTGTGGAGAGTGGAGTGTGGAGCTTCTGTTGTTGTTGGAGTTTGTGTGAGGATGGAGGCGGCTGCTGGGAGGAGGAGCAGGAGTAGTGGCAGCGAAAAGCAGTGTGTTTGACGATGCAATGCGACGGCATTGCGGCTTGGTTTGACGATTGTGAGGAGGAAGGAGAGCGGTGAGGCTGCGTGGGTGGCTGTGTAAGCTTTGGTTTTTGCGTTTGGAGTGGCAGTGGAGTGGAGTGGAGTTGAGTGAGTGAAGGGAGTGAGGTGCCCCGAGAGGAGGGAGGGAGGGAGGAGGAGAAAGCGGAGTAGTTGCCAAACAGCGACGAAGACGATTTGCCATGGCCGGTCGACAGGCCAGGGGCGCCTGGCGGACAAAGGTCGTCACCTACAGGGCCATTGTTCCTACCATGCTCTTCTTCGTCTGCTTCACGACTGCCGCTGTGCTATATGGGGACCGTGTAGCTTCAACTCCGGTATGTCTGTTTCTCATTTCATCGCTGATTACTTGTGCCCGTGTCCATCTAAATTCTCCAGTGATTGTTGCCTCCTGTCGCTGCTTTCATGACGGATGCAAATCTTCGCTTTAACATAATGTCACTCCTATACTGTTTTCGTGCATCCAAACTATCAAGTCACTTCATCCGTACCGGACTTGAGGCCGGTGAGCTTGTTTTGGATTTCCTGACCGAGGCATGAATGTTTTACAGGTGGGGCTCGACAAGAGCTATGTCTCGTCTGATCATCTACATGCATACATTTCTCGGACTTTTCTAGCTCTGAAACCCAGGGCCGATCCTTTGAAGGCCAAAGCAGACCAGCTATTTAAGATGGCAAAGGATCAAATTGCAACGGTGAACACTTATGCTTCGTTCTCGCGCAAAGCCAAGCTGGACGTGATGAAGCAGGTGCGGATGTTTGAAGAGCAGGCAAGTAACTACACAGAGTTTCTGAACAGACCCGAGCATCAGGCTCTACTGGATAGTGCAGTCGTGGACAAGGAGGTGCTGAACCAATTTGAGAAAGATCTGAGGGACTACATGACAACAACGAAAGAGTTGATCATGCACGCCAAGGAAGTCTTCGACACTCAGCTGAAGATCCAGAAAATGAAGGATACCATCTTCGCCGTCAACGACCAGCTAACCAGAGCCAAAAAGCAGGGAGCATTTTCCAGCCTTGTCGCTGCAAAGTCCATCCCGAAGAGTTTGCATTGCTTGTCGATGAGGTTGATGCAGGAGCGCGTTGCTCATCCGGACCTTTACACTAGAAAGCAAAAGGCACCTGCGCTTGAAGATCCGAGTCTCTTTCACTACGCAATTTTCTCCGACAACGTCATTGCAGCATCCGTTGTTGTTAACTCAGCGATCAAGAACGCATTGGAGCCGGAAAAGCACGTATTCCACGTCGTCACGGACAAAATGAATCTAGGAGCAATGACGGTGTGGTTTAATAAGCGACCGCCCAAGGGAGCTCACATAGAGGTGAAGGCCGTCGAGAACTATAAGTTTTTGAACTCCTCTTATGTTCCCGTGCTACGTCAGCTGGAGTCTGCCAATTTGCAAAAGTTTTATTTCGAGAATGAGATGGAGAACGCGACCAAAGACACTCCAAACATGAAGTTCAGAAATCCTAAGTACCTCTCCATGCTGAATCACTTGCGATTTTATTTACCGGAGATGTACCCCAAGCTCAACAGAATACTCTTTTTGGATGACGATATCGTTGTTCAGAAAGACCTCACGGGACTGTGGGACGTTGATATGGATGGAAATGTCAATGGCGCCGTCGAGACTTGTTTCGGTTCGTTCCATAGATATGATAAGTACTTGAACTTCTCGCACCCACTGATCAAAGAGAAGTTCGATCCCAAAGCCTGCGGTTGGGCATATGGTATGAATTTGTTCGACTTGGATGCGTGGAGGAGAGAAAAGAGCACGGAGGAATATCATTACTGGCAAAACCTGGTATGGTACAATTGACATCTAATTTCGTGCTTGAATTTCGTTATCTCAATTTAGTTGTCTTTTTCAAACGAGGTTCTGGACGTAGCTGTTCGAATATCGTCTAGATGGAGTGTTTAACATTTGTAGTTACCTTACCGAGTCTTCTTTTATAATTGTCCACACACGCTGAGTGTCTGACTAGCAAGAGACTGGTCATCTAACTTGGAAATCAACTGCCTTATCAGCCCTGGTAGTTTCTGATTCTTGCCTGCGTTGATTTCCTTCAGAATGAAAACCGCACTCTATGGAAGCTGGGAACTCTTCCACCGGGGCTTATCACGTTTTACAAAACAACAAAACCGCTGGACAAGTCGTGGCACGTGCTGGGTCTAGGATACAATCCGAGCATTCCGATCGATCAGATCAAAAGCGCGGCGGTCATTCATTACAACGGGAACATGAAACCATGGCTTGATCTCGCATTCAATCAGTATCGGGAATTTTGGACCAAATATGTAGACTATGAAATGGAGTTTGTGCAAATGTGTAACTTCGGACATTAGTGGAGGAAGTCATCAAGTCTCGCTACTGAATTTTACAGGTAGCAGCACCTGCACACGGTAACCAGAAGATTGGCTCCGATTGTCAGGTCAATGATTCTAGACCCTGCATTCGTTCATATTATACATAACTTGTAGAATCACAGCATAGTACTACACGGATTGATCCGGATCTCTTGTAACAAGTCTCAATCTCCATTCTTTACAGTCACATCACAGAAGTTAGCCTGCTCTAGCTCCTCAGAGCCTCAAGTTTTGAAAAAAAATTTCCTGGCTTCGATATCTTTCATTTGGTTCGTAGTCTGTACACCTCTTGGTTGAATGGACCATACCGCAGTTTGTCATATTCCTGGTCGAGCCATTTATACCCCGTTTGGCTACTTGAACACCGAAGTCTGTTTGTCGTGCAAGCGATACAGCAGATGCAGCGAAGTAACCAGTTTGGGCGATTTGACTTTTTGGTTTTGTGGGATCATATCTGGATTCGCCTTCAATGGCACGGATATCTTACAACTCATGTCTAGTTCAGATTTCGCCGATCCTGGCGGAACGCTGGGCGTTTCGTAGTAGCACACTATAGAGGCTTTAGGCAAGCTGGGTGGACCTGAGCAATTTATTTGAACAACCTTTGTACCTTAGTAACATTGGGACTTTGTTTGTGATCATCTTGAACCCATGTCGATTCGTGTTTTTGTAGTTGAAGAGGAATGTTGGTTAGAAAGGGCTCCGGCCTTGGGATCTTCCCTTATGCTCGGTTCGGGGGAAAAAAACTATGAAACTCTTTAAACATTTTTACTGAACACGAGCTTCGCAATGACCCCTTTCATCCTTTGATCCGTACCAGTATCGAATGATTATGGACTGTCCATTTGTCTTCATACCGTGCTTGGAAACTCCATGATGCAAATTGTGCCAAGCTATGCCACGTTCCCTTTCGAGTTCTTGTCTTGGTGGTGCAGCAAGACTACACACCCACAACTAGGTGTGTTGTCTTCATGTATATCAAATCCGATGTTAATATTTGAATATTATTCGGACTTGCCGATTTGAATGCAGCTCTGAAGTATCGTCTGAGCAAGCCAGAGGTTCAGCCTCGGAGTGAAACCTTCTAACGCAGTCATTTCCAGGGTTGTCAATTTCCAGACGCTTTGCGTATTGTCGATGTCATTTCGGATTAGATAGACCCACTCGTCAAGCTCAGTTTTGGACAGTACATATCAAGTGATTATAGGTGGGCCGAGAGCTGAACGAAGAAGGGTACCTTCGCCTACAAGTGTGCTCAGCCCCCGCTCTTTGGCACTGTGATGGCGATTTTACATTATTGACGTGTGAGGTATCCTTCAGTGCTGGTGCAGTATTAGGTAATAGAGAAGCTTCCTCTATGCAGTCCTTCTGGACTGCTCGTCTTGTGCTCGGCTACACTGTGGATGTTCCTAAAGACAGCCACTACCATCTCATTCCAGTCTATTGATGATATCTATTTAAAGCCTGCACAAACCGGGCACGCTGTGGTTTCAGAAGAACTTCGCAACCACAAGTCTGCGAACTTGCTCACGACCCCTGGTCTACAGTGCCGGTTGTCGTTCAGCGTGTGTGGCACATGAGCAGTGTGGTTTATTTTAGGCTGGGCATGAGCTGACAATAAGTTACTCCGAGTGGCCTGCGACTCGTGAATGTCACGGGTTGAAAGCCGTACCCCTGATTTCGTATCTTGACCGATTTGATTTGTACGTGACTGGTACCATGACGACTAGCGTACTAGTCCTACAGAGCGATCTAGTTTCACAGAAGGTGTTCCACAATTTCCTACGCGACTATTCAGCGAAGAAAAATACCCGTCCGTGCCGGGTTGAAAAGTCTCAAAGCGCTTTAAGATCTAGATCGGAGCATGGCACACGCGCATAACTACGTTGCAAACGAACTGAAGGAAGTCGCGAATCGGCTGTGAAGAAGCAGTACTTAACTAATGCGCGAACATGAGCATCGCACATCACGAACCAGCCACTCTGGCTATGACGCGATAGTTCTCTCACCGCTGGTAATCGCTAAACGCTTGTTGCACTGCTCCAGTCGAAACTTTTTCTGATAATGCGTTTCCACCCCGACGCCATTGTCTCTAATAGCCCTCAAAAGTAAAATTGTTGCCCTCCTTCCAGCAGAGACCAGCATGAAAGGAAGAATGTCCCCCTTCACTTCACTGCCGTATTCAGCTCCAACAGAT
Source organism: Marchantia polymorpha subsp. ruderalis (assembly GCA_037833965.1). NCBI lineage: Eukaryota > Viridiplantae > Streptophyta > Marchantiopsida > Marchantiales > Marchantiaceae > Marchantia > Marchantia polymorpha. Next base: position 2,883,929 of record AP031351.1, read on the forward strand.
GATTTTCATGGCCTCACACGGACTTCCACAACATTCCATTTGTTGCAGATGTGTGATTCTCCGGCGTGTAGTATCTTAAAAACCGAATGTCGTGGAGAAGCTGTTTAGGACATGAAAAGCATTACTGGAATCCAGTAACGAAATTGAAGGTAAAGCGTCGGGGGCTCCAATTGCATGAAACTGGGGGAGGTTGGAGCTTCGCAAATCAACCGATGCGGTTGTGCCATGGCGTCGTAGTACGGAAGCACCAAGCGAGCTTCCTTCTGATCCAACCTCGAGTGAAGAAGCGGACGAAGAAAAAGAAGAAGATAAGAAGCGGAACGAGGAACAGGACCCAGCTAAGGCAACTGCATTACAAGTGCAGTACAGTAGTACATCACAGTACTACCGCGTACCCTACAGTTTTCCACATGAGCTCGCCGCTTCACGGGCGCCAAGGGTTAGTCCATGTCAAGAACTCAATCAAGACTCGTAGGCTGCAGTCCATGAAACCAGCAAGGCGGCCAGAAAACGGTGAACTTGAGCTCGCATGCATGGGCCATGAGCTCCCCCCCACCCTCCCTTAGTTTGGAATCTAGACTTGCGTATCGTCAGTTGTGCATGTTGTCTCTTTTCGTGTAGATGACTGACAGCCTCTGCGCAAGCGTGCGATCGGCTCAGAGGCTCGCTGCCTGTCGAAAAGCATAATGCATTCCAACGAAGATCGGACCGTGTCTGAGCTATAACCTGGAGCTGAAGCGTTTCTTCAGCTCCATGGTACACTTCGTCTTCACAAATCTCGGACGCCTTGTTCTTGACATGTAACCCGAACTGAGCGACTACGATAGCAAAAAGGACGGGAAGGTAACGAAAGGTCCTCCAATCCGAATCGGCCACCGCAGCAAAGATGTTTCAACGACCTTCTGTGCGGATGATGTTTGAATTAGTCGCAAGAAAGCGCGTTTTAGGAGCTACATGCCGAAACAGATAGGACATAATCGAGCCTAGCCTTTGACGGATTTGATGAGATGTGCATTCTTGCTATAGGAAAGAACTTACTTTTGATTTTCGCCAACACTTCTCGAGGTCGTGGTCATCGAGCTACAAAATGGGTTGGCATTCCTGCAGTCCCAGCACGATAATGCGTCACGACGTGGCCAACCTTCTGCACTATAACATGACCGGCGACCGGATGCCTCCCGTGACGAGGGAGTAGTTTCTCCAGTTTGGCGTGCGAGGGAGTTAGTTCTGCTCCACAAGGATATGAGAATGTCGCTTTCCGGGTTCTGGCCTATTTGGGAGTGACCATGCACATGATACTACCATTGTATGAGGGCTTTGACGTCTAATCTAAGGTTATTTGTAATTTAATAACCTTATCGAATGTGTTCTAATCTTGTTGGCAACTTACTATTTCAATAGGTATTGATATGAGATTGTCTAATACGGAAATCTTACAAAGTCACAAATTAGACATGAAGTCACTCTGATTATTGTTGTACATGCATATTAGTTATAGTCGTATAAGATAACATACATGTATCTTTGCTCATAGGAAAGGATGTTTTCTTAATGATTTCAAATTTAAAAACAATCAGAATTTGAAAATTAATCAAACCATGAGAAGAAAAATATATTTAAATCCAAATTGGTGTCTAAATCTTTCCTCAAAATGAATATGTCATTTTTTATCACATGCAATAAAGTATATTACAATAGTATATGCAGTTGTTCCAATATTTGATCTGATTATGAATAAAAAGGTTATACTGATTTTGTGAGTACAACCCTGTCCTCATAATAGGTGGCATTTGCCACTTTTTGGACTTTTTAATATAAAGTGGCGCGCCACTTGAAAATGGCGCCACCTTTGTCACTGAAGGTGCAATATCGCGAAAAACATTAGAACCAACATGAAGGTATGTTCATTTTGCGGTCTTATCATGTCCCCAAATGTGGGATGGTTGGTTTTTTATTCTTGGTCGCACTCTGCATTCGACGGAATGCTGCGCAACAGCCCCAACTGCTTTGTCTGGAAGATCCATTCCAAGAAGGGGTTGGCTAACGCAAGACGAGTGGTATTGCGCTCCCACTTGACAATAGAGAAATCGCCCTCAATCGACATGGAATTGTGGAAAACTATGGCCAATCCGATCAAAACTTCACATAAATGCATGATATGGCCGCCAACAACGGCCCAGCCCTTATTAAACCCGGTCGAAAAAATTTGCTTGTCAATGTTTTCCTTGAGCGCCGCTCATTTTGGTACACGTTGCGAAAATCGCTATGATACTGCTCGACATTGTCGATATCAATTTCGGCCCATCCAGAATTCTGGAAACGCATGCGCAGCGAATCGAGTACGTCTGCAACGAAATGTCTATGAGAAAGGGACGCGATGTTTGCGGGCATCACCGGCAGGGCCTCCTCGATCGATGCGTGATTGTAGCTGTCACGTTCGACCATGATATCCGACATGTCATTCACCATATTGACGACTTAGCGGGCAACTTCATGGCTGACGATGATTTTGTCGTCGTCATTAAGCAAGTTCCATTGGTCTCGCTTAAATGATCCGCCGTGCTCCGCGATGAAGTCTGGCAAAGTATCGTATTTGATACACTAGCCCAAAATTTTGTCGTACAACGTCTCATCGTACCCTTTTAAAAGCTCGTGGTTGCCGTGGTGGATTTCCCACAAAGGATATGATCGACGCGATGATGTTCGAAATCATGTCGTGCTGCTTCGAGAGAACAAGTATGCTCCCTTGAAGCTTTACGAACAGTTTGTTGATCTCTTTGCCAACGGGCACGATGGAGTACGCGATGATCCACCATATGATCGATGGCACTTGGTGTCTGTATGATGGAACAGACAAATGCGATGTTTACGCATCCACGACAGCATTGCGATGACATGCGATCAGCGATTCGTATCTCTGGAGTGAGTTGAGCTCATTTTAGTGATGAGAATCTGCTGAACGCGCACATACGTTGAAAAAGCGTGAGCGACAGCGTAGAATTGACCGTCCATGACATTGTTCATGCTTCTTTTCATTTCCAAGTCGAGTTGGTGGGCACACACCAGATTCAGTACGTGGAATAGGTTGCCTTGCGCACGAGTTGCGTCGCGACGCCCAAAATTTGTCATGTCATCGTCGGCTCGCCGTTTGTTGTAATAACAAGAAGCTTGCCTCGCTAGCCATCGTACCGAGCGATGAGCATTTTGATGATCAGTTGGGTGATATTGTTCGTTGAGTGGCGCTCAAAAAATGGTAAGATGACTAAATGCAGGTTGTATAGCTTGTCGGCAACGCCGAGGCGGACGCGAATGTTAATAAACAACGTCCCACGATGTGAGGAACCGTCAGCAGCAATGGAGATTGCCCAGACCCGTTTGCGAGCAAAAATGGATGCAATAACGTGCAAGTTGATGTCAACCTCGACGCGGACGAACTGTTAGACATTGTAGTCGCTGATGCCCACGAGAATCGGATTCTTGGAAATTGTCTTATGTTGATTGATGACACGAGCAATCTGCCAAAACGATAGTCCGACGGAGGTATGAGCCACAGAGAGCCTGTACCCAATCACATTCTTGATAGCGACCTTGTATGACGCGTCAAGGGTAGCATCTGCCGCCTTTGCAAAGAGTTTGAGGGTGTTTGACTTCGTGACGATCTCGCTCCCGTTGTCGTCCTCCATATCGCTCTCTAGATGCCAGATGAAATCCCCGATCACCACGTCCACAATGGTTGGCTTGATTTCAAACTTCATGGAGTTGCTCTACTTCTCGAAATAAAACCCAATCATGCGCTTTTGTTGCTCATAAAATCACACTTTTGTTCAGGCGACATTGACTGATATTACTCCCAGATTGCGGAATGCTGATGCTTAATATACAACTCTTTTCGAAAAGGAAAATTAAAATAGGTTTGGGCCGCTTTCTTGCCCCGATGGCGGCAAGAAACGACATTTTTTCTTGCCTTTATCCACAACGGCATCGTTTCACCTGGATCGCCATGTCGTCTTCGCTCGATGACGAAACATCGTGATAATCTTCTCTGCCAGATAGAACTGCTCTGCTTTCTCTGGCACCTCTATGATCCAGTCTCCAGTGTTGTGTCCGCGGTTGAATGTCACGGACACGACACTGGAGATAGGATCTCGCCGCACGACTTTGAACGCGAACTCATTGCAATGTTTAGCTTTGAACGGCGTCTTTCGTTTGGAACTCATCAAAGCTGTAGCAAAAGGCAAACAAGAATTTGCGAGCAAGAGCGATGAAAAGCAGATTGGGAAAGTGCTGTAATTACGCAACGTAAGATCTCGAGGGACTCAAGAAACACTCGATAAAAAGTGGCGTCCGGGTAGAGTCAAGAAGTGGCAAAGATGGCGTTTAAAAGTAGAATGTCACGTTTTATGAGTCTAGGTACAACCTTTTCATTCATAATTACATCAAACATTGATATGAGATAGTCAACTGATTTTGATCATGAAGGTCAACAAATTTTATCTTTTAAAAATTATTAAAATATTCATATGAATCAAAGCAAATTATTCATCAGTGAAATCCAAATTATTATTCCCACAATATTTTTATAGCTATGGACAAGTTAAGCATGTGCATATCAAATATAGATGAGGTGTATTAAAAAGCTATGATGTGAATTTTCATTTATTTCAAAAGCTTATGTTTTTTATAACAAAAAAAAAAATATGAAAAATTGTTCTACTCATATCATGCTTTGTTGACGTTGATTATGAGCAAGACATGGATTATTGTAAAAGTATAATTAAATATTTGTTTACATTTGGAGTCGAATGCATTAGTTGGATATTTTTACAACCTTAAATGTATAATTTAGTCAACGAAATAATAAGTGAATAAGATAATATAATACATTAGCAGATTGAGCAAAGTAGAATAATTTTTTAATGAAAATAAATATCATTTGTAATTATTCATTGCAATAGTCAAAATATAAAACATCATGAATCTAAGTGCAGATTGGAACAAAATGATAATAAATATTAAATTTAAATAGATGCATTTTTTATATGAAGATTGAACTAGTTAAACTAAAAATAAATTCAATAGAGTTAATAGGTTGATTAAATTTTTTTATTTTTTTCAATAAAAATTGAGATATTGTGCTAGTATGCAGATTTGCATAACAAACATTAGTAAAATTTATAAGCAAATTTATGATTTCTACTTATGAATTTTACTTTTATGAAATTTTTGTCTACATATTGGTTTGAAATATCCTTGATTTTAATAATGATCTACGTAAAAAAGCTTAGAGAATATTTATTATTGGGTTACTAATAACCAATAGATTAATGAAAGTGAGGATTGATAAAATTTAACTTGGGCTTTGTGCACTCATATTCATCTAACTTTAGTAAGGTGAACTATAGCTAGCTTGTTATTATATCACAGAGTTGTTCTTCAATCTTAATTACACAAATTGATGACTTTAATAGATCATAAGTAATGTTTTTGTGAAAATAGATTTAGCAAAGTAGAAGCACATACACGTTGTGTGTCAATTCTTGATGTGTAAGCATTTCGTCGTCAAAAGTCAATTATTGAGATTTGCAATTTTTAGTGAATATTTTAACAATTCGCACATCACTATAATTGCATTTCAAACATCATACATGATTTTTTTATTGACATTGTGTATCATATTTCAAAATCAATATGTTTTGACCTCTACTAACTAAATATCATTGAAATTTTGATATATGATGTAAAATAATATAAATCACATCCTTTTGAATTAAACTGCAATTCAAAAAAAAAATTAGATCATAGAATTTTACTCTTGAAGTTTATAAGATTATTTTAAAAAATATATATACGATTTACATATATTCATACTATAATAAAACAAAATAGGCTTAAAATATTTTTGATACTTGTTCTTACAAAAATTTCAATAAAAAGTTGAATTGGAGTTGGATAAAAGAGTTTAAAATTATCCTTTGAAAAGATATTCAATTGAAAATTTCAATAAAATATACCTGATTGAATAATCAAATATATTATCCATAAGAAATAATAATTATTAATCAATTCAATTATAACGTACAAAATACATTTAATTTTGACAAAAACAACTTGGTTATCAAAACCTTTCTATATTTGCTTTGAAATTATTTTCTGGGTTCATTACATTCTTAATTCATTTTGATACTTCCCACCAACATCTGAATCACATCTACACTGGTGTCAAAGGTTGTTTCAAACACTAATGGTATATCGATAGGTGAATTTTTTTTGAAATTTTCTTTTTCTCGAATAGATTGTGATTGTTTATCGTAGTGTAACACATTGTGTAGGGCGATCTATTCTTATCACTACACCATTGGTTATGCATACCTTACCATCAGACAGATTTGATATAGGTCTATCAACTCGAAACATTTATCAACCCTCGTTTAATCCTGCACCAAACCAGGATTGGCAACGGCTCTACTGACTTCCTTTCGAAGTCGTAAGATGATACAAATGTGACGTATGTTTGAAGAAGATTACGACATAGACTTTTGATGGTGGAGTCTGACGAGTGTTGGACATATGAATCTGTACTAGTATATGGCAAGTAGTTGTTGGCAACCCTGCAGTAACTCTCTTTAAAGATACTCAGTTACTTGCACTTATTCGCACAAACAGCAGGAGAGTCTATGACAGTCAGATACAAGAGGCCCCGCCTGCTTTCAGGAACATTAAGGAAGCCCTCATTTGGAGCACATTAAAGATCGTGTGCACGTAAATACAGGCATTCTTACAAACAATGTGAGAACTGCAACCATCCAGTACATGACATCCTAGCCTGAGTCAAAACACTTTGCGTCAAAGAGTTCAGACTTGCCGTTACTCCTTACTGATGCTCACCACCCACCATTAGTTTCTCCTCCGTGGGCTAGTTACCTGGAGTGTTTAGCCTTCAAAACCAACATGTTTTGGGAGATATTGCCTTATTTTAGAAGGTAATGTTCATTATTCTTGAGCACGGTAGTTCTCTTCGTCACGCTACTGTTGCTTCAGCTTGTGCATGCTTTGCTGCATTTCGCGCTGTCTTTCCGGTACAACGTGGACTCCTGGTCCAACCTCATGTCTTTACTCAAAGATCGGCTAGTGACTCACTGGTCTGGGTTTCTGGAAATTCCGTGTCTTCCACAAATCAGTTCAATGGAATGTATAAAACTTGGCTGCCAATGTGTTAAGTTCAAAAGAGACCTGTCAGCTTTGATTCCAGATATGTGGCCTATCTTCTCGTGTTAAAAGGGAAGCAATGTGTGCTCTGCGTGGATCGGAAGGATTGAAGCTTTAGGAAAATTTTGTATGTTCAAAATGACTAATTCTACACAAATTGATCTAGAATTTACAAATATTACATTGGGTCTATCTACGCCCCAAATATTTCTCCTCAAAAGAGCACCATATTCTGCAGTAGACTACGGTGTACTACGCCGGACAGCGAGGCGTGCTTCGCGGCAATCCTTGCTGGCTTGAGCCGGGATGTATACTGGACCTAATTGTGGATACAAAGTATCAGATCAGTATACAAAATTTGAGCCTATGCGCTCGCTGCTTCGGCAGATGGCGGGATTTGGTTGTCGGCCTCGGCTGCCACCTGCGCACATCTCTCTTCGGGTGTGATGCCCCACTTTCCATGAATCCATTTTTCAACCTCGATCAAATCGGGGAAGACAGTTGCGCCGTTTTCTTTCCACGTCTTGGATTCAACTGTTTTGAAGCGGTCCAGAAGAACGGCGTGCATTCCAAGGCTCTTAGCTGGTAAATAATCCTTCTTGTAGCTGTCTCCGACGTGTAACACTTCGTCAGGGTTCTGCACACCTGCTCTCTCCATGGCAAGTTCGTAAATTCTAGGATCTGGTTTCTCCACTCCATCAATTCCAGAAAAGACCCCAAAGTCCCACTCTGATCCCTGTCAGAAGCAATCACACCACAAGTTCAGAAGATACGAACGCTCAATTCTTAACGGCAGATTGGGGGCCCAAAGAACTGGAGAAAAAAAATCCTAGAGCTTGGCTTGAACCACGTACGACTAGAACTGGCTAGACGGATCTGGATACAAAAGCGAAGAAAGATGTACCTGATTCAGGCCCAGGGTAGGCAGGATTACATCTCGATAACGGTGCTCGGCGTTGCTCACGACCCCGACAACGATGCCCTGCTTTCGAATCCACTGCAGAAATGGCTTGGCATCCGGAAGCAGAGTGTAGGGTGTGGCCGAGCCAAAAGTTCGGTAGATACGCATGAAGATTTTTTCCAATGTCTTGTTGTCGTACTCATAACCGGCCTGGACAGAGCAATACAAAGCTCATTAAACTTCTATTGTCGGATGACCATGAGCCACTGCACAAAATCTGTCAGCTCACCTAACGGATCCGGAGCTGCCGACCTCGGCTAGACTACTGTTAATATTTCCAAATTTTGCACAAGAAAACTAGGGACATGACGAGTAGACCGGGGCCTTCTGTCTCAGATGAAGCTCATGTGTTTCAGGCCCCAGACTATTGTCTCAGGTTACACCCAAAAATTTGACCATCAAAAGCAGGCCAAATGCGATAAAGAATCAGTGCAAACGACTCGATTAACCGTCTCAGCTATCAAGCAAAACAACCAAGAATATCTGTGATAGAAGATACATGCGAACCTTCAAGAACGAATTGTGTACAACGGTTCGCCACCACTCTATGTTGGGCATGTTGGCTGCGTTTCCGAAGCAAGGATGCGTTTGAGCCATCTCCTTGTAAGCGACCTTGAAACCCTCATGCATCCGATCGTAGTCAGGGCACGGCAAACCGACTCTCTTGGCCGCCAAACAGTAGTAATCGCCGAGACTACCCTTGTAGGCGATTAGCGTCCCTGTCACGTCTACCGTCACACACTTCAAATTAGAAAGAGTTTGCTGCGCAATTGGACCGGCCAGTTTTGCGATTGTCGGCTTCATGGCTCCTCACAAACTTCTGCACCCGATGCTTCTCGCCGAGAAGATCGAAAGATCGATCGATCGCTCACTCGCTCACGCCCACCCCTCGTCCTCACTCCCCGTCGTCGCCTCGATTGTCGGCAAGGATAAAGCCCGAATGTCAGCAGCTATGCCTACTTCAGTTTCACTCCGGCTCCTTGAGCCGTCCCGCCCAATTCGACCTGCTCGAAGCTCGTTCTCAAGGGGGGATCCAGGCTGGCCGTCGAGCCATATATACTCCGCGCTGCACTGATCGCGAAATCAGCCCGTCGACCACCGGTCCGCTCCGCGGCTGACGGTGCGAATGTTGCGCAGACACAAACTCTTTCTTAATGTTTCGCGGAATCTGAGAAGTCGCAGCTGCGGCTCGAGCAATGCTGAGTCAACATATCGCGATCCGCGCTTTCACTCATCGCGCTCGCCACTCTGCTCGTACGTGTACATCGCGGCCGGCTGCTACCATCGGCGACGATAGTTCGATGCCGCATGGAATCAAGCGAGAGCGAGGGAGATGTGGTGTGAGTCCTCGATCTTCGCTGCCCAGGCCCCGGGCCGCAGTCTGAGCCAGCGTTCGGAGCAAGCAACACGATTCTCGTGAACGACGTCCACCCGACCCAACCACGTACCCTCCTCCTCGCTCACGAACTTTCGGTGCCTCTTATCGCCTGGCCCCGTTCGGCTGAGCGTGGTTGCCTTTCTGTGCCGCCATGGTCAGCCGCTGTTTCTTGATCCGTCTTATCGACATGGAATCGAGGTCGGCCGGTCGGTCGGTCGGTCATGTGACTCGTGTTCCCTGTCTACTGTACACTGGCCCCGTAATCCGGTGATGTTCGTCATCTGTCGGGAGTTGAGTTGAATCTTGCTCGTACCATAGTCGCGGTCGCCGAACAACCACGCTGATTCCATAGATTAGTGCGCACCATATTCATCCCTTTCGACGTGACACTTTTTGGATCAGAACACTTGATTAGTCTGAACCACTTCAGTCTACACTAATCAGATTTTAATCAAGACACACCAGGTAGTTTTCTAGACTTTGCTTGACAGTACTTTGTGAAGATTTCAAGACTTAAATATTACTCTTGTTACTAAAATATTGATGCACTTGTTTTAATTATGAGCTTGGTACTGCTATATACCACCATCAATATACAATAAGATTAATATTTTCCCTATTTTACCATATTCTAACTTTGAGTTTTTAATTGGAAGACTTATGCTTCATATGTAACATCTAGTAATCTTGTATGAAAATATCATCACAACAATGATAATATTTCAATGCTTTGATATTTCTATGGCTAAAGTATTGAGAGGAAAAGATTTAAACAAATCTGCAGCACTACAAGTTAAAAAGTTTTATATAAAAACTTAAAATGACAATATTGTTAGAAAATTTATCTTTTTTTCTCTAGATTAGGTAAATGTATTTTTAATTTTAAAAATTAAAATACATGAATATTTTCAACCGAGGAAGATTTGATTTCCAAAAACTACATCAAGTATTTTATGTATCATAGATGAAAAAAAAATTCACCAACTAACTCAAGATACGAAATTATTCAAGATTGAGTAGAGTAGATGATAGTGAAATATATATAGTGTCATGTCAACAATCCGTGTGCAAGGTAGTGTGTAAATCGAAAATGACTTGACATCAATCTGTGTGCTTGTTAGTGTGTTAGTTGAAAGCAATACATCATCATATTGTGTTCTTGTTAGATAAGAATAGTTGAGAGCAACACGTCAACAATCCGTGTGCTCATTAGATATATCTGTCTTATCACTAATCCATTAAGAGCAGATGGTATGCTGGAAAAATATAATTTTTTTTTGTATGTGTTTGGAAAATCCATATAAGAAAGAATAAAATCATTCAAGGTATCAAAATCAAAGATCAAATAAATCATTTGATATTGTTACTCTATGCTGCCTAATCACTCAGAGGCAAATTTTGTTGAAATGATCAAAATCAAAATTAAAGATTAAATACGTCATTTGATATTGTTACTCTATGTTGCCTAATCATTCAAAGCTAACTTTTATTGAATTGATAAAACTAATATCAAAGATCAAATACATCATTTGAGATTATTATTCTATGATGTCTCATGTGATTGTACATGGATTGTGAAAGTAAACATGTTCAAACATCAATGAAAACTTTGATGTGCAAAGTGCACCAAGAAAATTCATTGTTCAACAACTTGTAATATGGGCTGCTTTGCAATACAAAGAGTTGGAATCTATTAACTATCTAAAGTTGCTAACAAATTATTTTCACTTTTTATTGAAGCAAATTGCAAAGACGGTGGACAAGACGGTGGAAATAAAAATAAAAATAGATTAAACACAATGTTGAAACTAAGATTTAATGAAAAAGACATTAGTGTTAAAAAATCAAAATAATTTTGGATACAAATAAAACATGTCATAGCACCGAGTGCATCAATTGTGCGAAAAGCATTTGCATAACTTAAAAGTTGAAGAACAATGTCAACTAGCAATAGGAAAAAATACATTAACAACAACTAACATATTAATCAAGCTTAGTGACTATACACTAAAAAAATATTGGGTATTGTTGATCAATATCATGGTGCAAAGAGTATAAAAACACTATGATAAATTATCTTTAAAAAAACACAATATGAAAAAATGATCGGACATCTACTTTATTGTCATTTCCATTGCGATGTGATGCAATTGATGTTGACACAAACTTATCGGCTGACCGCGTGTCAAATTTGAACCCAAGAGGGTGCGCGTTTGATCGACGCGTCGATGACACATAAAGCATGTCACGACGATAATTATATGTTATCAACGTGAAGACAAACGGTCAAAGTGTAGCTAGCCTGCAATCTTGTTTGATAAGATTTATTGTGTTAGTTGGAAGCGACACGTCAACAATCCGTGTGCTCATTTGCTATCTCTGTTCATATCATCAATCAAGATGTATTGGATGAAGAAGAGAAAAAATTATCTTTGTGTATGGGTTTCAAAGATTTGTATAAGTCAGAAAAAATATCATTCTAGATATCTCTAATCTTCAATTTTTATGTTTTATTTTTGAATGAGCTTTAATCTTAAATCATAGTGTTACAATGATGCAAACATTGATGAGTTGAAGAAAGTTCAAAATTCTTTATCAAGTGTGTTTGATTTATGTATATATATAAAAATAGTAAATGATAAAACAATATTAGTTCAAAATTTAGTATGTTATGAACTACATGCTTACTTTATTCAAATAACAATATGAAATTGACAAATGCAATCTGACAATAAAGATTTGGATCACTTTAAGACAATAGTATATTTGAATGTTTACATAAGTTTGAATGATAAGCATTTGATGTGTGTTTGATAAATTTAAAGTAAATTTCAACAATAAGGCTTATATTTGATGTGTGTTTGACAAATTTAACTTTTCAAAACTTGAAGTAGTTGAACCTATTTAGAAACACATAACATTTTTTTTTGCAGTTGAATAAAAGTATATTCAAAACTATAGAAAAAAATATGTCATATGTTTTTATGAAAATTAAAACAAAAATGATTGTTTATTTAATAATTCATATTAAATTTATGAGTTCTCTAATTTATTATTCAAATTTTTAATAAAAACATGTCAAAATTAAAATATATGAAAAAAATGAAATAAAATGAAATATTTAAAAATCATTAATAAATTATATTATTTTAATTTTTTTTGATGATAAATCAATCAATTCAATTTTTTTTAAAATTTTTGCAAGAACATATATCTAAATAAAACAAGCATAAATAATTGTGTACTGATTAAAGATGAAAAAATAAATTTATTATTCAAATAAAATTAAAGAAAATTTTTCACATGCAATGTGTAATATTTGATATAATTCATATATAATTAAAATACAATTAATTTATTATTACAGTACAACTAAGCAAAATATTATTAAAATGAAATTAATTTTATTAAATAGATTTAAATGAAATTGAACAAAATTTTGTTAGAAAAAGCAAAGTAGATTAGTTTTGTTGTATTGAATTGTGTAGCAATCTTGCATATAAGTATTCTTCTAGTTTGCAGCTAAGTTTGGTTAAATGCGCTCTAGAGCAGACCACTCCAATTTTGTTATCACAGAGATGTAATATTTCCTTCTAAACCCGATAGAAACCTCATACACTTTCGTAAGTTGTACCTTCCAGATGTTACACTAATACGGATTGCTACGGATCTGAATGACTGAACCTTCTCGCCACAGTTTTAAAGAAGTGGGTGGAACTACTGAGAGGTTCATTTAGAGTGTTGGTTTCACCATGAACTAGGATATATTAAGTGATCGGACCTTCACTGCCCTGTGACTTTAAGTGACTGGACACCCACTATCTCCTAACCTGTTAGTAGTAACTCCTGTTAACTCATAATGTGAGAGTAGGTCATGCGCAATTGTAATTTGACAATTGCGCCTGACTTACTCTCACATTGCCCAAGTGGTATTCCGATCCGAACGCGATCACACAGAGACAGTTCGGACTACAACGACATTCTGGCTAAGTTGTTCTTAATCTACTAAGTGTATCTGAAGTAATCTTTCCGAGATTACCTTCTAGACCTACTCACAAGCTTTTGTCACTTCAATGGGGGAATTTTGACCTGAGCTCAGAATTTGGAACACAACAAACCGTGCCTTAGAGACCACCAAGAACACCTTGCAATGCGTCTCCTCCCCTCCATGCTACTTTGGACTCCGAATCGAACCAGGCTTTTTCGCCTGCATCCGCCTCCGATAGCTCCGACGATCTCCAACTACATGTCCCAACCGGCTCTTTTTTTGGAATTATCTACAAGAGAATAAACAAAGTAAAAGAAATACAACATTCAACCACAATGGACCTTGCCGCTAGACTCATGACTTGCATCATGTCACAAGAAACACTTTTCTTTACTGGTTGGAAAGTACACACTCCACATGAAAAACAAGATACTAAATTACTAAACCGCTTGGCTCTAAATACTAATTTTCTACCTAACCTTAATCAAAAGACCTCGGTGGGAAATTTTGGAGATCTCGGACCCGAGCTAGTGATTTTTCAGATCGAGATTCCAAAATTCCGGATCTGAGTTTACGGTACCTCTAGACACTTACTTCCGGATACTTCCGGACTAATTGTCTGACAAAATCCTAGTTCTACCTAACCTTAATCAATAGCCGTGTGCAACATTGGACCCCATCGTTAATCGCTTACTGGATTAAGGCACACAAAAACATCATAATCATTAAGCTGAATTGAACCTATATAAGTTCCACTAAGTTTATTGAGACGATGACTCTAGTGCTACGGTGATTTGTTCACTAGGCTGACCAGAAAAGTCACCTTTGGTACTCTTCCGGTAGCTCGCTTAGACTTCTTCCCCAAGATGTCATCATTCTGGCTACTTCCGCCAGAGCCTTAATATTAATAAGTACCGTCCTGTAGCCGCTATTTGAGTTCAAGTAACTCCGCGGAACACCTTACTACTTATTATATTGTACTAATCTAATTCTAGCATAATGCTACATAGCCTAGTACCAGTGGCGGAGCTTTAGTGGATCAGGGGAAGGCACGTTTCCTCCAAGTAAACCCTACCCCTGAAAACGCAGGACTGAAAAAACCCGTGCGCAACTATTATGAAGCCATCGTCATCTTACCGATCTCTCTCTCCAAGTCGCGACAAGAAAAAACTAGGCCTGTGATATTTGAACTGATTGTTTGATTCAAGATACTCATACGCAGGCTTTGTAGGAGCACTTTGATTCTCTCAGCATCTAATCAAACTGTTTGTTTCATTCAAGATACTCATACAGGCAGGCTTTAGAGTAGCACAAAGAACATGTGGAGAGTCCGCAGAGAGAAGGGTTTTCTTTCTCCGGCCAGTTAGTCACAATGGCAATAATTATTCTACCTGTTAGAGACTGAAATTGTCCACAGGATCGCTAATGTAAGTTAGATTGTAAACTATTTGTAAGTTAGATTTTCACATTGAACTGTTTGTAAGTTAGATTTTCACATTGAAGTTATTTGTTTGATACTTTGAATAGTACAATAAATAAAAAAAATTCTTTCACTGTGACGTTTTTTAGCGTAGTGTATTTGAGTTCATCAAGTGGATAGTTTTTTTTTTGTCCTTAATCTTGGTACTTTCTTTATCTCTTGGATACTATACACTACTATATTGTTCTTCCTAGATACATGTGTGATCAATGTCATGATTGTAAATTTTAAACTATCCGCAATTAGTGTGTTTAAACTTCATTAATTCTGCTATTTTTCTTCACTTGTAAGTTTCACCAAGATCAAAATGCAAAACATTATATACACAGTAAAGTCAGATGTAGTGTTCCCCATGGTCCGTCCGGTCCAGTTTTGGCTTGCGACTGGACTAGACCATGCCTCGTGGTCCTGTCGGCATCTCGAACCACGACTGGCAGTCGACAGGGTCCCACGGACTGGACTGTCTGCCATGGAATGAGGTCGACTGTGGTCAGCGGTCGACTGCGGTCAACCGCAGTCATCTCCAGTCCCTTTAGCTTCATTGCATGGCTTCTGGCCAAATTTTGGCCTCGAATCAGGATAAAATAAACAGAAATTCTCGCAGATTAGCCGCACAAGTAAGAGCAAAGAAACGGCCGCGGATCTACAGTAAAAACACTCTATATTCCCCTTTTCTGCAAACTATATAGCTGCTCCATATCATCAAACTGCTTCTTCCCTATCATCAACGTGCTTCTTCCCTACTCCAGTCAATGACGGACTTGTACAGCGCGTCTAGCATCTCATCTAGCTCCATTATCTGCGGGTAGGCGGCGGTGATAAGGCCATCGCTTGACCAGCTTTTGAGGCACTCCAGCGCACTGATTGCTTCATCGCCCAAATGGCAGCGACGATCAGTGATAGTGATTTTTGCTGAGCTAAAAACCCGTTCGGCCTCAGCAGACATTGCAGGTATGGTAAGATATTCGAGTGCCATCTATGCGAGGTCTTTCCACTACGGCTGCCGCCGCTTGGCTGACCAAAATTTGATGACATCTTGCATGGCGTGCTTGTCGATGGGTGGTGCAAGCTGAAAGGTTTCCATCATATCCCGATTTTGAGGGTCGCCGGGCGGCCGCTGGACCCACGCAGCCGGGTCGCCATCGTGGCACGGCTTCATTGACGTCTTCATCCTCATCGATGCCGTCTTGTGCCACATCGACCACATTGTGTCCGCGATAAGAACTTCTCCAGAGCTCATTGACCACCTGCTATGCACGATCCACCCACGCTGGCTTGTCCTCCCAGTGCTTTTGAAACCATGCGAGCTTCATCGTTAAATCGAGAGCCATCGCAACTATATAGGCTGGGCAGTCGTCCATCAAGCCATAATATTTATTCAAGACGTCCCATGCATGATTGATCATTGTGATTAGGTGTCCGCTATGACCTTCGGCAACGTAGAAAATCATGGCTTGTTCAAGGTCCGAAAACAGCTCCTCCATTGCTGGTATGATTTCAGCTACATAACCGTTGCAATAATTTTTTTGCAAGCGGTTGCTCCACGTTTTAAACGGCTCAAGGATTTCCATCACACACCGCACAAACTCCCAATCCTCTGGCATTAATTCATCGTGTTGGAGTGCTTGCGGTGAGGCGTTCCGTTCATACGGATTGTACCGCGTACAAAAAAATCAATGGCTTCTCGAAGGCACAACGCTCGCTTTATGGCCTCGTAATCGCTGGACCAGAGTGTTATATTTCCAATGCGGATAGTGAAAACGGTTTTCAGAGGATCAATCCCTTTAACGAGCTGAGCAAACTGATCTATTCGCTGCGGTGATTTCCGTATGTAGTTCAGAACGTTGTGGAGCTTTTCCAAGGGTCCCTTTTGTCGCCACTCTAGCAGATCCGCAAGGTCTTGGTCCGGATCGTTGCCTTCTTCCTCATCGGAGTCTTCATTCTGTTTGATTGCTTCCACACTTTTCCCCAAGAGAAACGCCTTCACTGCTAGGTTAAGAACGTGGCCAAAGCACCGCAGCCGGTCTTTAACAAGATCAAAAGAAGTATAGCCCTCATCACGTAGACGTCTTGCAATTTCATGCAACGCGGTGTCGTTGTTGCTTGCATTATCCACGTTGAACTTTCTGACTAGGTGATGGATCTTGTAGTCATCGAGCGTAACCAAAAAGTGCTCGGCCTGGTTAATTCCCGAATGGGCATCTCAAAAACGATGGAATGATGGGCATCTCGAAAACGATGGAATGATAGCAAGGCCGTATGCAACACTGCTTCTGAATCAATCTAGTGCGTCACGATTGCCTGGTAGGCGTGACGGTTCGGTCCACTCTACATATCGAAGCTAAAGTGTATCTTGACCTCCGCCTGCCTCAGAGTCTCTTTAACCTTGTCCTTCATCTCTTTGTATAACGCCACGATGTATCGCTAAACTGTATTCCCACTAAGCGGTAATGTTTCTTCGATTGCCGTGTAGTTTGGCTTGCATGCCGCCAAGTATTTTAATAGCCTTCGAAAGGACTCAGTCTCGCAATAGCGGAAGCTTATACTCTCCTCAAAAATCCATCGCGCGAAACAAAGCTGAAAGATATCCGCATTGAACTCAAGACTAGGTAGCCGATGGCCGAAGGCAGCCTGGATTGTTTGTTGATGCTGCGGGGGTTTGCCTTCGTTGATTGACTGCCCATCCGAACCAACCTTATGGACCTTTTGGAGATGCTCGAGAGTGTTCTTCGTTGTGGACACTGCAAAGTGGACTGCGGTTTTTTGATTGAGGCATCTATTGCATTGCCATCTTGATCATCCTTGGACGGTAATCTCACACCCGTTAATATGACGGCAAATAATACTCTTCCGTGCCTTCTTCTTGCCCAAAAACATATCCGGAATGGATGTATTGTCCGTCTCATGGTCCCCCGCTATCTGCTGGATAGCTACCGACAGTCGGAGGAAAAAGTCCGCTTGGAACATACGAAAGCGGTAAGGAGCGTGACGATCCCGCTGTCTGCGGGCAACTTGGGCTATCCTCCGCCATTTGGAAGGGAGCGGTCGGATGCAACTGGTTGGGGGAGAGGATGGCGGCATGAGAATAGGGCAGCTTGAGGAGAGAGGCCAGGCGTACGCTTTGCGGAGGAAACGGCAAAGTGCTGTGGTGAATTGTGAGGAAGCGGCAGGTGTTGCGATGAAGTGAAGAGGGGGGGTTGCCAGAGCCTCAGCGACATGTAGAAGAAGAAGAATGCTCTAGAATCATTGCTCAAATTTTGTCTATGCTACAATCTCTTAACCCATCGGCCCTTCGACCCTCCAACGCGCCTAAAAAAAAAACCAACCTGTGCCGCAATCGACCACAGTCGACAACAGTCAAATTGGACCACGGCGCTTCCAGACTGGACTACGCAGTCCGTCTAGTTCAGTCTGTAATCCTGGACGGATCGTGGGGAACACTGGTCAGATGCTTCTTTGTGGTTGGAGAAATATGATTTTTTTTATTTCTGTTTTTGATTGTTTCAAGGTTGGAAAAGCATGACGATTGTGTTTTCTATGTTTTGATTGTTTTGTGGTTGGAGAAGTTGAGCTCGTCCCTATCAATGATGTTAACATCTCATACATCGAAGGGTTAGTGTATAGAGAATCTGTTTGTGGCCACGTTGGAGCACGATTTAGTTTAGAGACCAACCATTTCATCCTACCCAACCTCTCATAGAGATAAAATTTGGAAGGCTTGCATATTTAAAGAGCCTTTTGAACCACAACTGTCAAACTATCCTCTTGTAAAACAAAGTAGTAGACTTCGTCATTTTTTTTTTCAATGGTTTGCTTTGCATTCTTGTCTTGAATAGAGCCTTGCAAAGGATGCTGTGTATTGCTTTACTTGTTAGTTATATGCACATAATACGCAAATTTCAAGGCAATTTGTCAGTGAAGGTGTTGCAAGCTAGAAAAAAAGCTAATAGGGATAGGGCCAAACTCGGTGAAGCATCTATTGAGACAGTGCATTTTTTGGCACATCAATGTCTTGCAATTTGTGGTCATGACGAGTGTAGAGAATCATTCAATTGTGAAATTTTCTTGAGCTACATACTCATGTCAATCAACATTCTGCAGATTTTCAACGTGTTTGCCTGGATCATGCATCAAAGAATGTGACGATGACATCTCCAGACATTCAAAAGGACGTACTAAGGGCCATGACTTCATGTGTCCAAGAACATATTGTTGCAAGCTAGAAAAAAAGCTAATATGGATAGGGACAAACTCAGTGAAGCATCCATCAAGACAGTGCATTTTTTGGCACATCAATGTCTTGCAATTTGCGATCATGACGAGTCTAAAGAGTCATTCAATTGTGAAATTTTCTTGAGCTACATACTCATCTCAATCAGCATTTTGCAAATTTTCAACGTGTTTGCCTCGATCATGCACCAAAGAATGTGACGATGACATATCCAAACATCCAAAAGGACGTACTAAGGACCATGACTTCACGTGTCCAAGAACATATTGTGAAGCAAATCAGTGATAGCTTTTTTTATTTGCTGATTGATGAAGTTTGAGATGAATTGACAAAGAAGTAGATGTCTTTGGTTATAAGGTTTGTTGGCAGTTCTGGAGGACTTCATGAGAGATTTTTGGATATGATCCATGTTGCTGATACACATTCAGAATCGTTGATGATTGCCATTGTTTTCACTTTGAGCCTACACGATCTTTCGTTATTCCGTGTACAATAACAAGGATATGATGGAGCATCTAATATGCATGGAGACATAAACACGTTGAAGATTATCATCCAAAGAGAAGTATCATCATCTAACTATGATATTGTTTTGCACATTGATTTCAACTTGCTTTGATATCAGCAGCCAAGAGTCAAGTCAAAGTTTGCAGTTTTTTTTTGAATTGTCATCATTATGTGTCACGGTATATGCTTATTGTAAACGTGCGGATCAGTTTTAAGAATTACAGGCAACTTATATCCGTGATGCAATTGTTGGCAGAGAAATGAGAACAGGTCGCGGATTAAATCAGGAACAATCACTCTGGCGGCTAGGAGAGACTACATGGAGAACTCATTTTGTTTCTATTTGTCAAGTGCTTGATTTGTATGATTCAGTTGTCAAAGTTCTGGAAATTATTGTGAAAAATGCGACTATAACAGTTTCAAAAGCAAAAGCGTCAAGATTGTTGGATGCAATATGTTGCTTTGACTTTGTTCTAATGTTACACATTATGAAGTCAGTTTTAAAAATATCTCCAATTCTATCTGAAGCTTTACAGCGTTATGACCAAGACATACTCAACGTTATGGACATTGTTGCTATTTCAAAGTATGAATTGCAAGAAATAAGATCAGAAGAAGAATGAAAGACAATATATGGAGAGGTTCAAACTTTTTTTCTCGCAAAAAACATCGCTGTCACTAATATGAAATCAAGTTATGTGCTTACGGGACGTCCTCGTTGAAATGCTGACAGCATAACCTTTGATCATTATTATCATGTGAAGATCTTCTTCAATATCGTAGATTCACAGTTAGATGAGCTTGATGACAGTTTTTCTGAATGTTTGTTTGCATTGCTCACACGGATTGCTTATTTATGCCCATATCACCTTCGCATTCATGAAAGTGTTTCACAGCTAGTTTAGTTGGGGCACATGTATCCACATGATTTTGAACAATATGATTTGATGATGTTAGAACAACGGATTCTGCAACTCTGTATAGAGTTGAGGTTAAACTAAGCTTGTTCTAGATTTTAATCTCTTTTTGCTTTAGCTATAAAGATGTTTGAACTCAAGAAGTCTGTTTCTTATCATCTTGTGTTTTGACCAATCAGTTTGGCTCTAACTTTATCTGTCAGCATTACGTCAACTGAACGTTCGTTCTCAGCATTGAAGATTGTGAAAATGTGGTCGAGGAACAAAATGAGGGATGGATACCTTGCTAATGCTATCTGTTTGTTTGTTGAAAGAGTGTTAGCACAAGGAATCATCTCAGACGCTATTATTTAGAAATTTCAAGCGTTAAGCACTCGACGTTTGCAGTTGGATTAATACATCAAATTTGGGTTTTTTACTATTTGGATCTATTTACTTAAATTCTTTGTCATGGGTGACATGAGTTTTAGTTTTAACATACCTCAGTTGTATTAATATATTGAATTCGGATTTTAAAGAGTTTGGATTTTCCGTTTCAAACTCTGTCATGAGTGACCGAATTTTTTATTCTAACACAATGAAGTTTTGATATTACATAGAATTTGGTTTTTTACAATTTGTATATACTTTTTTGAATTTCTATTATGGGTTACATGAGTTTTATTTTTAACAAAGTGCAGTTGGATTTATATAGAAAATTTGGTTTTTTATAGTGAGGATCTACTTTTTTGAATTCTATGTAATGGAGCTTTGGTTTTAACAAAATTTTGTAATAGAATAAGCCAAACAAATTTCACCTACGGCAATTGACAACAATTTTATTCAAATTTACAGAAAAGCATATATTATGATTGCATCAAAGATTTATTTCACATTAATCATTCTAAAAATGAGCATCATACACATCAATACATGTATCAAAAGAATAATAATTAAAAATTGATTCCTATATTAATTATATTTATTTGTGTTTGAATGAAATTGAAATAATTAGCTTTATATTACATATGAGGTTTTATCTTAGTTTTTGATTATACAAATTAAGATTCGTTTGTAATTTTGTTGATGTTTTCATAAACTTAATTTTGCAAAATTAATTTTTATATTTCTCATATCAATTCAGTCAAATGAAAGCATTTGAGAAATTATAAATCAAATCAAACATTGATTATGATATATTTGTCAATGTTATTGCATCTTATATTTTATGTCAGTGAAAATCATTTCAAACGTTGGTAGATTAATGTTTGCTTTGATTGTTTGATTGATAATCAATTAAATATTATCAAGTTTGTTTCCAAATTTGTTTGTGTATTCTTCATCTTTTTAAAATTCAAAACGTATGCTCATTCATCAGTTTAAATGAATTTTCAGAATATAGTTCAATGCAAATTCATATCCATTTTTAATCAAAATTCAATAATCATATTGAAATGTTGTTATTACTTCAAATCAACAATTATATAACATAAAACTTTAATTATTTGTTGACCAAAAGCATCTTATTTGAAGATTATATCACATCAATAAATATATCTACATAATGAATCATTTTCATATTTTGTAACGTGATAGAACTAGCTTTTAAATAAAAATCAAATCAATTGTCATGTCTTTCAATGAGTTGAAACATTATATTAGAGATCACATTTGTAATTTTTGAATCAATCTATTTGAATTACAAATTTTTAATATTTTTGCATGTATTCTATAATATTTATGACATTGCTATAGATTATAAATGTAACATTTATTTTTTTACATGGATATATATGTAAATATATTGTAACTTATATTTATTAAGATAAAATATTAAGACTTTAAGAAAAAAGATGATATATTGAGTACAGTGTATTTAAGATATTTAATAATAAAAAATTTGGTTAATAAAGAGATTTAAATTGAAATTTATTTTTTCATTATTCAGAATCATATTTTTAATTTTTTAATTTTTAAAGATATGGAAAAATTAATTTTCCCTTTTAAGAAATTACTGAATTCAATAACATTTATGTCTAATTCGTTACTTTCACTATTTTTTCAAAAAAATTATTCTAAAGATATAATATTTAAATATAGGAATTGGATAAACACGTGGAAAATAATTAAAAATAGTAAGCAAATTTTGAACACATAACTATATAAGATATATACTCAAATTCTTCATATTTCAATGAAATTAAATTTGTGGTGACTTGAAATAAGATTGTCATTTCTCTAGATTCTATCTTTTGGTTCAAGTATTGATGTTAAGATAAAAAACTTAATAATTTTTGACATTTTATATATAACACATCTTGACATTACAAAATACAGTAAAATATAGAATTATTTCCTTTCTTTTTCACCTTTTGATTACAACTCAATGATTGAGTCAATTCAGACAATAAACGTAATATAATCCTCTACCAAGTTCAATTTAAAAGATTTTTTTCTCATCAAAAGAAACTTGAAAAAATTTGATTCACATTCATATTAGAAAAATAATATGTTTAATGATGGTTTTGGTGAAATTCAAGCCAATGATTCTGAAATGGCTTTGAACATAATTTCTTGAGTGTTTTTAACACATCTCCTTGCTTTATATAATATGGTATTATGACGGTGAAAATATAATGCCTTTTGCTAGCATGTATAGGTTGTATGATTCGTTTTTTTGAATAATATATTTTCTGAGAGACATCAAGCATCTAGTCCATATACTCTTTATATGATAGTCATACATGCCAAAGTTTACCTATAGATTCTTTTCTCGTGCACATATTTTGTATGCCATTCACTGATATAGTCACTAAGAGAAGACTGACCTGAAATAATCACAGCTAACTGAAATTGGTTACAATCTGACAGCAAAATATATGCTTTTACTCTACTGAAGTAGATTCACATGTTATGCTTAATATACTGTCTTCCTCCAATATTGGTAAATAAATGTTAAATTTAAACAATTCTAACATGTTAGTTACTTTATTCATCTCATGGTGCTTCATTGCCGAACGCTTTGAACTGGAATTGTAGTTTTGGGTACTCAGCTGTCTATTAATCGGTGCATTCTTGCACCAAATGATATTTTACTTGCCATCCTATCACGATTATCTCTTGAAGTCAGTTAAGGGTCTTGCAACAGAGCACCAACGGCGCATTTCTGCGTGCCCTGAACTCTCGAGTATCAGGGAGAATCGGACCCGATGCGAACTCGATGATCGCACAGTCGAAGAAAAATGGGACGAGCGAGCGCCGTGGTCAAAGTCGACATGACCGAAACCTCGTACGGGCCGACTGCCAACCGTCAAAGATTCTGTCCGGTCTGAAAACCATATGAAATAGCCACGATGGGGAAGGATTCCGACCAATGACGATGCGCCGGGTGGAGGGACCGGCCACATCATCGCCTGCCCGACAGCCCGTGTCGCGGCACTCTCCGGTTACAATCATCCAATTCGCACGCAGGCCGTGGCACGGGTTGACGTGAAATGGAGGGTTTAGGGTTTATCCGTCTCTCGGAATCCGCATGTGGATTCCGGGTGAAAATCAGACGGACGAGCACGAACGTCGTCGACCTTCGCTTGCCTGACATAGTACAGTACAGTCCTGTACAGTCAAGAGAAAGTGCACATGTCTGTCTCTCTCTGTGCGTCCGCGTCGGCTGTCCTTTAGCAGCATCATCAGCCTGCCACCAGCCAGCACGAGACGAGAGGAGAGAGGCGAGGACGGACGGAAGGAAGGAAGCGCTGCGGAAGCACTACCGGCTCTGGAGCGTGGGCGTTCGAGTGGAGCCTTTTCTCGGGCCGGGACGGGAAGGAGGAAAGCAAGAAAGCAAGAAAGAATGAAATGAAGCCAAAGAACGCGACGGAGGGATTGATTGGAGGCAGGGAGGGAGATGTTCGTGGAGGATATGATTTGCGGTTTGGTTGCCGAGTCTGAGCCTGGGCCTGCGATTTCAGAGTTTGTGGATGGTGGAAGGAGGGGGAAATCGTTGTATGGAGGTTGGGGAGGACGTGGGAGTTGTCTGGAATTCTGAGACGAGTTTGTTCCGAGGTGGTGGACGGAAACGAGGAAGACAAAATGCTGATCGTTTTTTTGATGGACACCAGCGCGTCCATGAATCAGCGCTGTGCCAATGGATTATCTCTGTTGGATTGCGCCAAAAGTTCTGTGGAGCATTTTCATAAGGTGGGTCGGTGAGGCGTTGGTCAATTGGTATTTCAAGTTGTTTGTGGCCAGTATGGGAGGGGTCTTGGGGAGCCTCATCGGTTATTGCATGGTGTAATTTTGGAGATGATTTCATTGTGTGAATTGGATGCTAATTCTCTGCTGATTTTTCCCCTCCTTGTATTATCCTTCTTTACATGAATAATTAAGTCATTTACCTCCATGCTCTTTTGACGGAATTCGGATTTCTGTTTTCAAACTTAGGTGCGTTCACGGGATGCATCAAGTCGACTGGACAGGTGTGATATCCTTCTTCACAGAGGTTCATCATAGCTAGTTTCCATGCGATGATTGCAACTTTCCAGGAAGTCTTGCTTATGCAGAATGTAGTAAACCTATTGCATTTCTGATTTCAGTACTCAACTGTTGTGCAGGTATATGTTGGTCACATGTGAAGATGGCCCGGATGCTATCAAGGTGAGTTGCCGGTTATGGATTGGACAGTCTGGAATCATCTGTTTAGATCTTTCACATATTCCGACATTGTACTTGCATTTTGTACGTTTTATTGAAGGCGGGGTGGAGAGCTTTGTTGCCTTGATGCTCCCCCATGACGGTTATAGATAATTCCCGGACTTCTGTATCCACTGTCAGCATTGTACGTAGTGCTCTTGTGTCGCTGCTTCACCTCGTTAGTGATTGTTTTGGTGGCAACGGTTGGTGCATGTCCAGTTCGTTCTCTACTAAAATTGTCTTGCCTCTCTATCTCAACATGCATTTTAATTTACGTATTTTACTCTGATTTGGGCTTTTGTGCTGTTCTGTGTGCATTTACAAAAATTGCATTCACCAACCGCTCAGTCTCCGTAATGTATAATTTTTGTTGTAGTCCTCATGACATTTTTTGCCTGGTTATATGTTATTGTAGATCAATTACTGCAAACTTTGTCTTACTTTGTATCTAACCTAGTGTACAGAAAGATTTAGAATCTGCTAACCCGCCGCAACCAGGCTCTGTTCTTGCATCAAATTGCATCACTGTGGTCTGTCTCAAACACCTCCACTCGTGCATTTGGTCTCAAATGATTTAGAATATCTGTTTTTTTGTTGCGTGCTCCACTGAAGGGTTTTCACGAGTCAGTTCTTGGTCTCTAACAGAGGAGTTGTAGTAATATATCGCATTTTATGGACTTGTGCTCAGGCTGTGGATAAATATCCTTTTACGCATTTCATGCGTGCCCTGAAGAGTGTGCAAGCTCGAGATCTGACAAACATAGGCTCAGCCATGCAGAGAATCTTCAGCTTCCTTCATGTGCAAAGACTGGCAGTCGACATTGATAAATTTGGTGTGTTTCCTCTTATTTGTTCTTCTAATACTCTGGCCTGCTTTGACGAGGATGGTCTCTAAATGCATTGGTTTTGATGGCTTGTTCTTGTAAGACTTGAGAGTTGTATGAAGGTAACATGTCGAAGTGCAGAGGACCAATGTTCGATTTACAGTTTTCAGGAATTTCAGTACTGCTGAGCTCTTCTTCTTCTTTTTGAATGGCCTGATTACGTTCTTATCTTCTTCTTTTAGTGGGTGAAAAGAAACTACTGGGATCTGTGAGTATACACTTATGAACCTGTTTAGGAAATTGCTCACAGAGGATTTAATCTCCTACTGCAGGTCAGGGACGCAATCCATGTCAGATTGATCCGACAACTATCATGCTCCTTACAGATGGCACAGAACTTACCTCTTTGGTATATTTCATCTCATGATGTCCTATAGATGGATGGCAATCATGGCAGATTTTAAAAACATCGATTTACAGTAAGTTGGATGTGTTTCAGGTCGCATTTACTCGAAATTTTCATATGGTTCTTGGTCATCAATGTTTGTTGATTTGCTTCGTTGCAGGCAGGTGTTACTGCTCAACTTCAGTTCCCCGGTCCCGTGGTTGGTGCTGATTTACAATCGCAGCCTTTCAGATGGGATCAGCGTGTCTTTGCAACTGTTCTTAGGTAACGTACCAAATTAAAGACTCGACATTGTCTTGTTTCTCCACCGCCTCTTGTATTTGTACTGTATTATCTAAGGTTTACAGAGAAATTCTAAGTTCTGTCTCTGCTACTTCTAAGTATTCAAAATGACTGAAACCGATTGTCTCTTGTTGCAATTAACTGGGAAGCTATGTCGTTCGCTTCCTTGAACACAGGCATTTGTTATGAATTGTTTTCACGGTTTGACCTTAACTTGGAAGGTACCGTCAGATATTTTTCTAATTTAGCATATGTGGATCTTACATAGTACGTACATAGATTGTGTTCTGATGTTTAGAAACAGTTGTTCTGACGATATATTCACATCGTGGATCTCCTCAGGATACCCTCTGTAAGCTCAGCGGTTCTGGAAAGAAGCGGCCCTATACCCCAAAACGCTCCAATATCTGGATCGCATATTGCCGTTCAAATGGACAACACCATTTCTACTTTTTGTGAATACACTGGGTACAGGCTGAGCTTTGCATATGGGATTTTGTTAAGGACTTGAATGCTGGTCTGTGTGTTTGTCTCTGGGTTGCTCGTCTGTATGTTCTTTCTCGTAACTTTCGCTGTGTTTTCCGCTTCCGTATTTGTTTACACTGTTTCATCATGTTCACCTTACACAATATTTCGGGAACCAATGGTTATCTAACAACTGTTAGCAGTAGGACTTGAGTTACTCTTATATATACGGACGAGAACGGTTTGTAATATTTTTGCCACATTTTTCGTGATAAACCTCTTCAATGGGATGTCTAGTTGGTGTATTCTACATGCTCATGGAGTTGGTGTAGTCTATTGTTTACACTAGTAGATTAACCTCTAGAAGATTACCAAGACCACTGGAAATATAATAATGATAGGTTACGTCCATTGGGTTGCAGAGGCAAGTGTTTTGTTGCAACTAGCTGGAAAGTGTTGATGCAACATACAGAAGTTACGGCTACGAGGTTGCCGCCATGTGTTATTGTATCCTTCGACCATATGCCTCTTCCAGGATCTGTCACCCTTCCTCCCCAGGTAACATCTGTCAACAGTGACAGTATTCCTCTCATTTTTACTCGTGTACAGTCATTTACCGCTCCTTCATAGGTGGCAAAGTTTTCACAATTCTTCCTGGTTTGTTTGAGCATCTTTTGCTTTGTTGTTTTGCTTTTTTTCCATTGTTTGAATGACACCTAGAATTGACATTATTACAGATCTCCACTTTCAGTAATTGGGGTCACCTAATCGTTAGAGATCATTTAGGTTCTATAGATGTTATTTTAGCCTTTGAGACGTAACTCCCAGATTTGTGTTGCTTCGGTATCTTGCATCTTTGATCTGGTCTCTCCAGTGGGATGATACATCCCCGAAGCGAGTTGATTATCTAAAGTGAAGCAGGGATTTGACAGGAGGGAAGTTCAAACATTAGCAGGTTTGCAGAAGACGGGCAGTTTTATAGACCAACACCTGCAGAGACAGATTACAATTGGAGGGTAAATATGTACTTGGGTGATTCCCGATCTTAGAATCGCATTAATATCAGGGTTATAGGGGCTTATACTTCATAACTAATTTCTACAATCCAATAGAAGAAAGAATATAACAAAAGAAAAGTATTTTACATGGAAAGACGGGTAATTACCCAGAGGCTTGAAATAATACTTGATTTGCCAGTATATCAAGTGCGTCTATTGATTTTCATGTATCAGCATGGGAAGGCAGACGGATAACCACGTACATAAAGATGTGGAATGCTTGAAAGCTTGCAAGGCATCGTCTTTATAAAGTTAATGATTTCAAGTCACACAATAATTTATTCGGATGTGACTTTTACCGAAGTTTGCCATGTATGTGTGCAGGTAATTGCAGCTTGTCAGCGGAAGATGCTCTATGTCAGGGGAGGTCAAGCACAGCAAGGTCATTGGCCTATACCGGAGGCATTTTGGCCAGATCCGACTCACCCCGCTATCCCTCCAAGAGAATCTCATCCAACGATATCGTATAAAGCTGTCGATGCGGATCCTTTTATACCTCCAAATTTCACTTCTGACAGATACGAGGTCAGTGACGGAGATGATATAAAAGGGCATGAAATGATCAAGCCAAGCTGTTTGCTGAAGCGAGCTCTAGGTTACTGAAGCAAGGTAGGAAGTTAAAGTTGTTGAGTCTATATGCAACAATACTGCACAGCTGTCTACCAATAATAAGGTTCAGGTATGTGTTGATTGATGCAGATTGAATCCAATCCAATTATGGGGTTCCTTCTCAAGGCACCGACAAATGTTTGCTGGCAAGTATATGTCAAAAACAGTAAAGGAACGAATCATGGCTATGGGGATCCTTTTGGGTAAGTAAAAGATCCATACAACGGTTCGAACCTTCAATCGCACATATCTTCCTCCAGTGCCTGTGCTGAGTGACTACACATAGTTTTGATGTACCAGTATCAGAGTTTTCTCGAATTCAAAGACTACTGGATAAGCTTTTTTATACTTATGACGTTGATGACTTTGATGTAAGTTGTCTATTTTGTACTAACTTCTGAAGCTCTGGCTTACATAGGTATCTGCAATTCCATCGGGGTGATCGTGCACTAACTTTGACTGTGCTACCCTATAACTACCCGGTGAGTAAGGTCAGGTTTGGACTAATTCTTGAAATATTGGCTCGCATAGGTATCTGCGACTCAATCGTGGTGGGACTTCCTTAACCTTGATTGTTCTGCCCTATAACTATCCGGTGAGTTCAGCTTGGGTTTATATGAAGTATAAAGCGTGGTTCACTCACTGGAGCATTTCTAAATGAAAAAAAATTGAGTAGATGGTCAGTTCAAAGTGTCACAACAGATAATAGTTAAAATTAGTTACGTCTCTACAATGTTCTCTGAAACTTCTTGTGTGTCGTTTTGTCTTTTGTTTAGCATAAGGGATATACTAGATTCGAATATCTGAAATTTGCATCATGTCAATTTAATCATCAATTCATTAATTTTGGGTTGGAATTTTGAGAGCAGGTTCTTTGGCAATTACTAGATCAAGTGGCGAAGGGGGGTTCAAATAAAATACCACCTTTGCCGCAGTGGCGCCTGGACATAGAACGCTATTGCCTCAGTATCCCTTCTTATTATGGGGCACCGCTACGAGCGGCATTGAAACGATGGGGCTTGAATGCCCATGTTGTTCCCGATTCTATGGAGAACTCGCTAGTTTCTGGATTTGTCGGTCAGCAGCTAAAACGCTTGAGATTACAAGCTAAACAAGACTTGGATGACGATATGAAGCGAATACTGGTACCCAGATCTCACCAGTGTCTGTTACTTTTGGTGGTGTGAAAGCTTTACAAGAGAGTCTTTATTCCATTAATCTGTTCCTCTTGTGTGCATCTTCAACGAGATGGTTATTCATATGCTGTCTGCATGTATCAGTTGTAACCACGCTCATGATCCAATTTGTAACGTGGTTATTAGATCGGAAATTTCCTCAGCGGAATCAGTCTTAAAGCATGCATCATCAATATTTAGACGGTCATGGATTTGAATTCTTTTTACACGCTGACTGTAGCTGTGGAAAATTCTTGTTCATCAACAGACTGAGCAACAATTGCTGGGTGTAAATACTGGCTCGAATACGACTTTCAACTATCAGGGGAGGATTTTACCATTAGAATCAACGACGAGCACCGAAGCGCCACCTGGCTTTAGCAGTGGCACTAACGCAGGTGCTGCGAACAACACGGCTTCGACACCATTGCCAGCAACTCCGCCGTGTCGGGGTGTAGGCCATGGTGATCAGCTCGGTGCGCGGAAAGGTTGGGAGGCACTTATTCCTAACGGACCTTCCACAGCTACAGGAATTCTTGCTATCACATCAGCCGGATCATATGGTGGCCAGGGAACTCAAAATTTACCTGCGTATGGGTCTAC
Organism: Marchantia polymorpha subsp. ruderalis; assembly: GCA_037833965.1. Lineage (NCBI taxonomy): Eukaryota > Viridiplantae > Streptophyta > Marchantiopsida > Marchantiales > Marchantiaceae > Marchantia > Marchantia polymorpha. The sequence goes on from AP031351.1 coordinate 2,914,684, forward strand.
TATAGGAAACCAGAACAGCGACAATATTTCAGCTTCTGCCAGTATTGGAGTTATGAAGGACATTCCCCTTTTCAAGAACCCATTTGATGTACCTCGTGACCAGCTTCTAAGGTGATTAATTTCTCGCACCAAGTATTGTGTGTTCGTGAGTTATTGCCCGCCCATTTAGTTATTTGATATATAACGGGCTTTGATTTCTCTTTTTAAATACGTACATCTAGCTTTTACCAAATTTATACATCTAGCTTCTTATTTACTTCATAAAAGTGATAGTTTAGTTGTTCATTGTCACGTTAGTCACTAAACACGATCAGTTCGAGCCTGGATAAATCCAGGTTGCCTTAGATCAGGAAGACCACTACTTGACCTAGCTGCTCAAAAGCTATGAAGGTCCTTGGAGTTTCTTAGCCTCGATTCGAAGCATACAGCTGTTGCACTCTAGTAATAAACTCTGGGGCAATATGGCTCTAAAGGTTGATGAATTAATGAAGGTTTTCGTGGTGTACAAATGGAAGCTCTAAACCAAATTGATCTTCTGGAAGAAAATCCACAAGAAAGAAGACTTTCAAAATTTTTACCAGTAGGAACCCTCACCCAGGGCTGGGAATCTTTAGTCTAAAATTAATTACCCATGACAGATTATATTTGAGTAATAGTTCGTGTTTTTGTTGTCTGCAGGCAGTTGCAGTACCTGCCCATCCGCATCGCAGTCGCTATGGATACCCGCCAGAGTCGAAGAATGGACAATGGAAAGGGAAAATCGTCAGCGATAAGTGTGCTTGCGGCTCGCTTAGCAGCGAAGGAAGAAGACGAAGCACGCCACTCGTTGCCAATAGAGAAGGTAGGAGCTTCTTGTCACTCAGCCTTACTGTACATGCAATTCATGTTTCTCATAACTATGAGGTCATTTGGCCTTCTCCGTTCGCAAGTAGTTGCTCTTATGTCCTGTACTTATTTTAGCTTTCGAGTAATGAAAGTCCATGCACAAGCCCTGATGCTGCAGTTTCTTTTTTTAATACACGAAATAAATGACTAATTAAGTAATATAGTATGAACTGTTGAGAGTCAAAAGAGTCACTTGAGGTTTCCAAGACATCATTTCTAATTTTTGAGAGGAGATTATGTAACAAAGTTTTATAAGTTCGTTGCATGTGTTCGCAGATGGGCGACTTTAACGAAGCCCTTATGAAGCAGCAACCTCCAAGAAACCCATTCGTGAGTATTATTTTTTACAATTGCTACTCCAAATGTGAGAAGTACCTGTAATCATATGAGGCTTATGTGAAATAGGAGAATCAGATAATATGGATGTAACATACAACGCAGAATGCCAGTGCTATGCCCAATGTCCATACTAACATGACATTCTGTTATGTAAGTACTTATGAAGAGTACTTTTTCGTCTTCCACGTTCATTGTAACGTCCATTATGCATGTATCATGCCTGCAGGCAGAAGAGCAGGATCGTACCAAGCAGCAAAGGACAATGTTCGGAAATCCGTATAGACAAGAAAAGAATGATGGTGCAGATGAAGCTTGGATGGAAGGTCCAGGGGGACCTCTTTTTCGAGGAAGAAAGAGAAGGCGCCGCCAAGAATCTCCCAGCGCTTCCACGTCGTCCCTTTCTAGTTCAGGTTCTGCAGTAGATGGCAATTCTGAAGCAGGTTCAGCTAATGCTGAGGTTACTTCTCCTGCCAGGACTTTGCCAGAATTACAGCCAACAAGCTCGGATGGTCTTCGAAACACACTTATTACGACTGGAACGAAAGTTTATGAACGGCTGAGTGATTCAAGGTCTACCGACGTGAACGAAACTATCATTCCAACCGAAAGTAGAGATTCTCCCATGACCGATGCAGTGATGGCAGAGGAAAATGTGGATGGCAGGAAAGTTCACGGATCGTTTGTTGGAGATAAGCAATCTGTAACAACTTCGTTAGATTTTCCAACGGCGTCGTCTGAGAGTTTGGATATCCCAGCTGGTGGAGATTTGTTAGAGAGACTTCACGCAGCATCGGAGGAGCCTACACGCTGTATCAAAAGGAGGCGACTTGTACATAATACTCCTTTAGGCACGGAGAAGGATAGACAAGAAGTTCTTAGCTTCTTGTTAACTATCGTTAGAGCACTGCGATATTCAAAACCAAGCAATACCCAGAAGGTACCACTATCGTCATCATATTTTTTTCTCCTACTGTTCACGCAAAGGAAACTAGTTTCGCCAAGCAAGTAGTGTTTGTTTTGCTTTCTGTTTTCACTTTTCACAAATTTCACAAGTTGTTTTTTGGAGCTCTCCAGCTGTCGATACAGGGCTTTATTAGCTTCTTTTTTTGTCTTCGATCGATTATATATAATGCCGCCTTAGATTTTTGGATTTGGATGTATCCTGTTTCTTGTTTTTGTGTCATATGAACCTTCCCACTGATGTAATGGTGTCGAGGAATATAAAGTGGACTTAGGTTTGCACTAACGAAGTTGCTATTGTGGGGCAGCTTTTTGAGCTTCTTTCTTCACCAGATTTCCCTGTAGACAAGACCAACTTTTTGGAACAGCTTATTGTTCAGGTTTGATCTCCACACTGTCTTAATGGTTGCTCATTTTATCCTTCGGTTCAGCTGTTTCAATGTTACACGGCCTTCAGGATTATGCTGTTCAGTTTGTCAGTAAGATACAAGCATATCATACGTGTTACTAATCTGAGTGTGAGGTGGGGGTTTTTACATGTTCTCTCTTGCAGGCGGAAAAGTATAATAAGATTGCAGTGGCAAAAGAGCTGGTCGATTATCGGAATCAGTTAACCAACAGTGCCACTGTCATATCAGAGAAGGCGTAAGTCATCTTTGATCGTTTGTCAGCACGCTAGTTCTAATTTTCTGGCACGAGGACAATCACATCTAGTTCATTCAGCAAGATGAAGGAAGCTGCTCCTTAATGCGCAACGACTCTTGGTCTAATACATGTATACATTGAGCTCTAAGTCCCCACTTGCTGGCGCCGTTCACACGTCGGAAAATAGAATAGTTAGATGGAGAGTAATTACTGACGCCTTCACATTGTAAAACCACTGAATATACACCCTTGAGATTCACTTGGGTGTATCAATTTTGCTACATGTGCATCACAAATCACTGTCAATTCTAACAGCAAAGCGAACAAATCATATATAAAAGTAAATTCAAATGTATGAGTTGCGTATATTATGAACTTGTCTGCCAAGCCGCAAAGCTGGCATTTGTCGAGGTACAGTACCACATGACTGTTGTCGTGTGAATCATCCGAGAAGGTAACGGTTTTGTTGCACTTTGTTTATGTTCACCGTGGATGTGGGCATGGCAGGCCATTCAGGAGTTCATTAGCTTTTCACTTGTGGACAGTATTACTCAGTTGTACATAGTGAGAACAGAGTTTGCTACTTGCAACGGCAATCTATAGTTTGGCAGATTGTTTGTCCTTCGACTTCACGCCTGCAAACAGAATATTCCAGGAATTGACTGGATCGAAAATGCAAAAGAAACTGAGTATGCGATGTGGCAATTTTGAGCCCGCTTTTTGTATAGGGCTATTATGATATGTGATGTGTTATAGTGGTGCAGAGTTCATTGTGAATGAAAGTGTCGACTAACAGCCATATTCAAGTGAATTGAATCAGTTCAATGAGGACATTGTATCAGCAGCACCCGGGCTTCTTAAACACTGAATGTAAGGATATAATCATTAGTACACGGAACACGTTCATTCGACATGATCATAATTGATAACAGTAGTGTTACTATTCTACACGCAAACTAATGACGTGATCTTCTCCTGCGCTGAGAAGTTCCTACGAGAGAGATACCATCTAGAGGTAGCACCAGCTGACGAAATCCTTACTCTGGACAATGCCACCAAAACGAGATGAAGACCTTTGTACTCAACCTACGTCACATCTCGTTCTTTGTGGTCATGGCATCGGCGAATTCAACAGCACATGTACATATACGACTATAAGTAAACACTGCAGTGCTGCTGGTGTTGCTCGACTCTTGAGCTGTTTCTCAAGGCGAAAACCGACCTCCAATCTCTCCTCCCTCGTCGTGTCAGTGAGATTTAGTCAGGACTCAGAAGTAGGAATCCCGTAGCGATCCAGAAGAGAGGAAAAAACTAATCATCGATCTCAAAGATGACCTGGTCCTCCTTTTCAAAAACGTGAGTCGTGTGATCAACCTCCTGCACCGAATTTGAGCACATGAGAGCGGGCGACGTGGACCGACGTCAACAGACACAACCACCACTGTCACCGCAATGACCAAAAGCAAAAGGTCCCTCGACCCCGCACACATGCTCCTCGCTCGCGCTCGCTAATTGCTTGATGCTGCTCGAGAACGACCGACTCGAATCTCCCTCAGGATCGACGAATGACGAGTACTAGATTAAAGGTCACACTAGTGAGCCCACGAGCAGGTGGTCGAACAAGTGAAACAAGCAGAAAGAAAAAGTGCGGGAGTCAAATGGGGGACGGAGATTCAGGCACTTGCTGACGAATGTCCGTCCACTCGAGTTCCCAGGGAGGAGCCAACTTCTGATGTGTCGACGGATGCAATGTCACGGCAGCTCCTGCTACTTTGGGACGAGATCGTGTCGGTTGGCATCAGTGCGCGAGACCAACAAACGTCCGCTCGTTGAACAAGCATCGCCGTGCCTCAGATGGATGCCCACTCAAGCGACCAAATGGCATTCGGCTATGACGCCTGCTCTAGAAAAGCATATCAATCAACGAGGTTCTAGGAAGGCGAGGAGGCATGGAGCAGCAGCAGCAGCAGCAGCGGGAGGCGTGATTGACCGACTGACATGCTGCGGGCGTGCCTGACAGGCTGCCGGAGTGCCTGAGGGCCTGCAGAGAGAGCGAGGAGAGGCAGAGGAAGACGAAAAGGAGATGGAGGGAGGGAGCCAAGAGCCAAGTGCCAAGTGCTGGTGGGAGAGGAGGCGAGAGGGGACTCACATTGGTGTCGCTCAACTCCAAGTTGTAGAAATTCATGGAGTCGTGCTTGAAAAAGGGCCCGGCATGCCAAGTTCCAACATGGAGCTTTAAAAAGTGGGGGCCCTCGACTCGAAAAACCCGAACCTGGTCTGGGGAAGGGCGCACATAGTAATGGCCCGATGACGCTCGCACCACGTCCTGCTCGTCGCCCTGGTGCTCGATGACGCTGGCCGGCGCCACTCCCAGGTACCAGGTGTGCCCGCCGATCGATCCCAAACACTGCGTAACTCTAGCGTGATGCGTGATATTCCCGAAAGTCAAGTGCTTGCGATCTTTCAGATTCATGATGTAGAACCTGCGCCAGCCCCACCCACACACTCATCCATTCATTCACTCGTTCACTCGCTCGATCACTCGATCGGTCAGGCCGTCAGCCCCTCGTAAGAAGATTACCTCAGCCCTCTCCCGTCCCGTCCTCAATCTACGCGTCAAGTGGCTGTGCAGTCAAGTCAAATCCCTCCTCCCTCCCTCGCTCTCCATCTCTCTCTGTGTACCATTATGCGCTCAGGCCGGGTCATCATCGGCCCAGTGGCAGTCGCAGCAACAGCTGAGCAAGTGGGTGAAAGAATCGACGCTCGAGCACTCGCACTCTAAAACACGCGCACGCTCTCTCTCTCCCTCTCTCTGTCTCTCTCGATCCGTCCCGCAGGCAGGGCAGGCAGGCAGTCAGGCCTCGTGCCCAGCGCTCGGCTGTGATGTCACGGGGGAAACGAACGTAAGCACACGCAAGCAATCGGCGCCAACCTTGAAGGCCGCCATCGCTCGTCACCCGATCTCGTCTGCTTCTCGCAGCGAAGCGCAATGGCGAAGGGGCAAAGGTGGGGGAGAGGAAAGGAGGGGAGGGGAGGAGAGGCCCATACCGAGGAATTCCGCGGCTCAGGTCCAGCTGCGCGTCGTGCTCGCCGAACGCAGCGCCATCTTTTCCCGCGCTCACGATCTGCCCGAAGGGCTCGAAGCTGGAGGCGTCCAGCCGCTCGGGCCTCAGCCTGATTCGCCTCGGCCCCGACGACGAGCCCTCGGCCATCGCTCCGCCCGCTGCTGCTGTTGCTGCTGCTCCTCGCGACGTTCGAGAGGATGGGCCGATCTCGTCCGGATGGATGACGATGCTCCCCTCCTGCAGGCGAGCCCCGCGAGCGGCGAAGAGCTCATCCAGCCTCTTGGTGCGCGCGGCGCAGCGGCGGTGTGTCTGTAGATCGAGGATCCTCAAGCCTGCCGACCGAGATTGCGGACTTGTGGAGTGGAGCGAACGGCGGAACCATCCGGACGTCATGCACTGACTGACTGACTGACTGATCGATCGATCGAATGGGTTCATGGTGCGAGCGAGCGAGCGAGCGAGCTCTCTTTCGTGATAGACGGCAGCTGCAGGAAACGACGATGATTGATTCGATTCATTTCATTTCATGTAAGGCAAAGGGCGTCGACTCGGAAAGTTATCTGCCATGATCATAATTCATTCGATTTCGCGTGAACCGAGACGCAAGTCAGACAGACAGAGCGAGAGGCGAGAAGCTCTCGAGAGGGCAGAGCTTTTCTTTCGACCTCACTATCTATCGATCTGTTTATCTAATTATCTATCTACCTATCGAGAGCTATCCAGTAATCTACCTATCCTGCCCTCCCCGTCCATCTACAAACATGACACTCGAGGACGGTCTGGTCTGGACCGATCCATTCGGTGCATTGGAAAATCTGCAAGTGGAAGAACCGTCTAATTATATTATACAACAGAACTGTGCAAACCTCGTAACCCTCGACGTGTTCCAGCTGCGGCGGCTGGCACCTGAGCCTGAGGCCTGAGGCCTGGGCAGGGACCTCGCAGGTGGCCGTCGGCTTTCATCGAGGCCGGAAGGACCGCTCTGAATAACAAAACTTCGTGTTGGGAGTCGAAGATACACCACTCACTCACTGTACGAGAATTGGTGAGGGAAACAGCCTTCGATCCTCAAAGGATGGCCCACCGCATCCTTATTCTTCAAGTACGCCTTCTCGCCTCGTGAGCTGTCGTTCGTCGACGAGCCGTCAAAGCTCCGGCATTGGCTCGAAGTGCTACGATGCAGGTGTGCGTACTTTGATCGTATCACATTCACGGCATCTCGCCCTCTGCGAGAAGCCGCTGCATGCGATGGGTTTCTGTGCCAAACTGTGTGCTACCACGACGGACGGTGGATGACTGAGGCCTGGAAGGCGTGTCTGGAAGACCGATGCCGCATCCGACACGAAAGAGCCCGAGTCTCGCATCGGCCTTGCCCGGATCGACGACCATTCTGCCAAATTCTTCCACCATTTTCGAACTGCTGACCCAAAGCGCCCTAGTCAGCTTATGAGCTCGGGGCTTGGGCATTGGGACTCAGCCAGCCGAGCCGAGTCGAGTCGGTGCAGGTGATGGAATGGTCTTGCGTGATTCACAAGACCTCGCTCGCTGTGGGGCATCCTGTATTGTGAGATGTCCGCTGGACAAGGTCAGCCAACGGAAGAAGCCCCGTGAGAGAATGGACGAAACCCGATCTCCACCCAACTGCTGAGTGAGGTACTCTGGAGACACATGTGAGCTTCCAATATTCAGTCAAACGGGTGAAGTACAAGTTCCTCAGACGAGGTGCCACAGACATCCAAAGCCGAGCATGAGATGTCTCGTGTAGCCGAGCACCGGCAGAGAAAGTTGCTCGAGAATCCTTGTACGGATTTCTAGACCCCCAGCGGCACTCATCAGTTTCATAGGACGCTGAATCTCCTCAGAGATGCTGGACTTTCCCCTCAGTAGCAGTATTCCGTCTTGTCTGCTGCAGCTGCTCTGAGTCCGCGACTGCGCATGTACTGAGATTCAGTGTCGTCCATCCCTACTTGAGAGCATGCACTGGTCGTGACATAAGGGGCCCAAGTGGCAAATTCTCGACGCTGGTAGCCGGTGCTGTCATGGCCATTGGACACGATCTCGCCGCAAGATAGCCCAGATTCCGTCAAGCCCACTCCAGCCCAATGGCCCGACGATGAATCTGATGTTCTCCCTGACAAACTACTCGATGAAGATAGCGGGGACGGAGAATTGGACACTGGGCCCGTACATTTGAGGCTTGACACGCCCCCGAAGCCGCCCGCAAACCCTCCCAGGGCCCTTCGTGGCGCCATGATCTGCTCGTAAGTGACAGCTTTGTCACCAGTTGCGGGCTCTGGATTTTCGAGAAACTCGGGATAGAATATACTCCACAGCTGCCGAGAGAGGGAGGCTCTGTACGATAGATAGAACTGTGGCCGAGCGCCACTCCCATTCATTTCGTCCAGTAACCAGACAGGTAAGGATTTCAGAAATTGTCTTCGCGCAGAGCGGTCAAAACAGTACGCGATCATCAACCCAATCGAATGGGTGACCACAGCAAAGAACATGACTTCAAGGGTTCGTCTGAAATCCAAGCCTTTACTGATGATGGCAACAACCTGTTCCCCCCAGCCGATGCATCTGGACTGCAAGTGAGTTCTGCAAACATCGACCACACGCGTGTTAGAGCTCACTTGAACTACGTGATGATCACGAAGCTTTCAGAAGCTGGAACGACGTGTGCCCTTCGAGCTCCCGAGACAGGTCGATCACACTAAACAAACGCCCGATCGTCCCGGTCTGTACACCCAGGATACTCCTTTCCACTTACCTGCCCGTCACAAGCTGGGACGAAAAGCAAAAGCTGCTCGCCCGCAGCTGAGATACGATTGACGAATGTGCAGTTGACCTTCACTTCCCACATCTGCACATCTAAGGTTTTTAACAGGGTACAAATCACCGACTTGGAGGTGGCCCCATGTAGAGAAAGAAACGCAGGATACTTACATAAATGGCACCCGATCCAGGAAGCTCATATAGACGTTTACGAGGACCACCTCCAAAAAAATGTACTTGAATTCCTGCAAGCAAACATTCGGATCAGATCACCGCCTCGTTCCTCGACATAGAGATCAGGGGAAAGACTGCGTTCAGGACATGCTCGCAGTTAGACTGTCACAACTGCAGGATCGACATGTCAAACGGCTGTAAAGCATCACGCCACATATGAAAGTGGTTCATTCTCCCGAAGGTAGAATCTGATTTGATCCTAACCGGATGGAGTGCAGTGGAAGGATCCCAATCTTGAGAGCGAGACAAGCAATAAATCGAAATCGAGTGACAGTAGGTTAATTACATTGGTGTTCAGATAGAGTCTCACACTCTCCCAGGCCCAAAGCAACATGACAAAGTACTTCAGCGCAGCACCGCGATTTCTCTTGTACCTGTACAGAACAGAGGATAAAGATGAGGAAGGGGCCTCAACCCGGATACGCAAGTTGAAACTCTTTCTGCCTCTCATACGCGACAGTCTTTTGTTGACTTACTTCTGGTTTGAAAATAGCGATCGCGAGAGAATGTCAATCGAAGGGGCAAGCCACAACAAGCTCACAAACGAGCTCTGTGAACTAAACGGCACCACCTCACCTGAGATGAGAGGTAGTCACGTTCTTGTAATTCGTGCAAATACTTCTTCAGTTCATACAACCTCCAAAGTAGACATCTCTGTTCAACAGAGGATGTAAGTATTCTAGACATCATTAGGACAACTCAACAAGAGATATCGTCGGTTTGACGGAGATAGAAACCTCAGACCCAGCGGTGACGTGAACCCGCTTCGAAATCAACGAGCCACTGACAGAAGCAGGCCTGAGCTAACACTCGGCAATCAAGGTCCACCACCTGTGCTACATGTGCATTTTGGGTATCCGTACCATTGTGGACACTTCAGCTGAACAGCCAGCACGGCAAGACAGAATACAGCAGCCCACATCGCCCAGAGCTCGCAGACGAAAAACTCGCGAAGAGATAGAGGCGTCTGCAAAACAGCCGAGATAGAAAAGCACGTCGGTGAGAAGAAACACAGAGAAATCCCGAGGTCCGGGAGGTCACTCCTCAAATTACACCTGCAGTGTCTGCAAACCCCCACGTTTAGTGAGAGCAGATTGCCAGGTCTACGACTTTCCTCGAAAAAAAAAGGTGCCGAGCTGCTGCAGCTGGCATGAAAATCCAGACGATGGTGCGACTGACCCAAAGCGCCCCAAATTTTGCTTTACAAGCGTTGCGCTCAAACCACGAGAACCCACAGAGGACTCGAAAATCAGAGACTGAAAATCAAGTGCTGACGTTGACAGCCAGGCCAAAATCACGCCCAGGGTCGACAACGAACCTGGCGGACCGGGAGGGATGGAAACGTCACACGCTGGCCCTAAAGAAGAACACAGACCGGGCGAAGGCGGCGGGGCGTGAGGGCGTGCGTGAGCGTGACATCATGGACAAGAGGAATGTGAAACAGAGCGGAAAATACCTCTGAAAACAAATTCCTCCGACTCGCAATTCGATTAAGCGCCTGACAAAAGTGCGGCACGCTCATGGCAATCTTGAACAAAATTGGAAGGTGGTCGCAATTGTCAGCGTTGGAGGTGGCCTTGCGGCGGTAGGCAGCCTCGAGACGAGGGCAGGAGAAGATCAAAGACCATCGATTCATACGGGCGGGAGTCCCCGCGCATTGCCTCGGAGCTCCGGCCGCTGCCATTGCAGCTTTCAGCTGCGCATTGCCCTCGCGCACGGCCTCGTTCGCCGCGTTGCGCGCTCTCTCGTAAAGCTCCCTCTCCTGATCATCGCTCGGCGCGCGCTCGTCCTGGCCATGCTCCGACCGCCCGCTCGCGAAATCGGCCATTTACGCGAAAGCGCTCCTCCCGGGCGAGACGAATTCCCAGGCTCGAGATCCTACGCGAGCTCGAGCTCGCTCAATCCGATCGCTGCTCCACGGGGCAACAAACTCTCCTGAAGAAGGCGTCGACGAGCTTCGTCCGCAGAGCGGAGCTTCGAATTGGCCCGTCGTCGTGCTCGATGAACCTCTGGGGCAGCGCCGCGACGACGACGACGTTCATCTGCCACTCCTGCTGCCGCATGTCGTCTCCGCACGGGCGACGAGGACGGGGACGGGGGCTGGGACTGGGACTGCGACTGGGACGGGGGCGGAGGCGGCGAGGGGGGTTGGGGAAGGGGGGTCGGGGGCAAGAGCTTCTAGACCAATTGCGCCTCGGCAGGCACCGGCTTCATCATACCGGCACGCACAGCGGATGTTTCAACTGCAGGTGGGTCCCACACTGAGAGATGTACTGCTTCTCGGAAGGGATGGTCGTGGCGCCGCTGCGACGGCTTCCGGCGCGACAACCGGCATCGGAGTCGTGGCGTCGACCGTCCGTCCTCGCGACTCTACTGCTACTACTACATTCGCAGAAGAAAGCCGAGAGCGCGACGCGCATATGAGCCGCCGCCGGCGGCAGCCTGGCAATTGACGATGGGCCGCTCTCGAGGCCGGAAGGCCTTCTCGGCTCCAGGCAGAGCATAAGTGGGGCACCGCCGCTCGCTTCCCGTCTCGTCTCCCGGTCACCGCGCCGCCGCCGACGACGACGACACCACGAGATCCCTCGAAATCTCCGCCAGGCTCCGAATCCCTCGCGGTAAGTTTCTGCCACCGGGAGCGCGACGCTTTGCTCTTCCGCGCGACCGAATGTCACCGTCGACGTGATTATGGGTCCATGTCGTGCGGTAGAGCCGGAGAAAGGCGCACGTCGGTCGCGGTCAAGGTCGTCGGTCTGGCGGGATCAGGACCGACTTCGTTGTTGTTTTCGCCGGTGCGAGAGAACCGGGAAACGACGGGTAGGGAGGCCGCGCCGCGCCACGAGACGCAGAGCCGACCGGACCACCACTCGGTTCGCCAGTCGCTTCCGCCGGCGGCTTTCGTCGTCGTCGCACGGAACGAGTCGCTCGCGTCCGGCAACGGTGCCAGAGCTGGCGAGCGAGCGGACCGACCGAGGCCGCGGTCTCGACCGCGCGCTTCTTTTCTGTAACGCAAATCTCGCGCCCGTTGCGCACCCCGCACCGGATCTCTGCCTCTCGTCTCCTCTCCTCTCTTCTCCTTCCCCCAACCCCCACCAGCCCCCAGCTCCTACACCCTGCACGCACACCTGCGCCTCCTTCCGCAGCAAGCCGAGATTGGCACCCCGCCTCCCGCTCCCTCTGCGCTCCGCTCCTCAGCTCTCGACGACTCTCGACGCCCGCATGTCACTCCAGCGCTCGATCACCGCCCAATCCGTCCATCGTCGCTCGCTCGCACCTCTCCTTCCAATCGCGTGCGCAATTCGTCGAGCGATCTCTTATTGTGTCCGAAGACTGCCGCCGAGACACGCTCCTGAATTCGCTGTGAGCTCCGAGTGCAGGAGCGACCGAACTATTCCATTCGCTCATGCATTCGCGAAGACGAGAAATGCCCCGCTGACGGGAGCCGACCGCAGGCAGTGGCAGCGGCCGCGGCGGTCGAGAGAGAGGAAGGCGGGCGAGCCCCTCGCGCCGCTTTCTCAGAGAAAAGGCGTCGAGAGCCGCGGAGCATCGCCGGCAGCAGCAAGCACCAGCGACGACGACGACGCGCCAAGCGGCAGCGAGAAACAAGCGACAAGCGCCGGCCTGCAGAGGGAGCGGGAGCGGGATGGGGATGGGGTTGTCGACGATTGACAGACAGAAACGAGGGAAAACGACGGGACGGGACGGGACGACGACGACGCTCGCGCGACGGGAAACGTTGGGGTGCCGTTGTTCGGAGGGAGGGGGAGGGAGAGCGGAGAGCAGCCGGGGAGAGGGAGGGAGGGAGGGATGGGGAGAAGAGAGGGGGAAGGGATGAATATGATGGGGGCGAGAATGCGAGAGGGGGGCGGGAGGGGAGACGGGTAGAGGAGAGGGCGGAGTGAGACAGACGTGGCGGGGCGTGGCATGACGTGGCGAGCCAGCTTGATATGGCGTCATCTGAGATGGGGCATGATGCAGCATGCGCGGAGAAAGACGGGCGATTAAGTTACGCCGGGTGAAAGAGAACTATCTCCGACTTACGGACAATAAGGATAGGATTGGCACCCTCTGTTGTGCTAGAGCGTGACGATCGTCCGTCCCGGCTCCTCGGCAGCCAGGCCTGAGCCCCACCGCCCGCGTCCCGTCCACGTCGTTCCGCTCCCCAACCCAGCCACCCTGCCCGCCCGCCAGGCAGGCAGCCAGGCGGGCGGGCAGGCGGGCAGTGCCTCCACCTCTTTCTATATTTGGCTTTCTCCTCCCATCGCTCCCACTGCTCGAAGTCACCGATCCCCGCGGTACCCACCCCATCCAACCTCACAAGAATGTCTCTCCACCCGTGGGGCCCGCCCCCAGGCCCCGGCTCCCACCGGATCCACCAACGAACGCGCCAGCGGAACCGGGATTCCTGGACGTCCGTCAACGGGAAGGGACGGACAGGCAAAGCTTCCTTCGAAATCCGGTGCGTACGGTCCCTTCGCCCTTCCATATGCGAAGACAGAGCGTCACCGCCTACCGGAAGATCAGAGGCATGGACGCGCATACGGTGTGCTCGTCACCGAGAGACGACTCACGAACGGAAGTTAGAACGTGGATGAAAACCCACGATGGTCGGTGACTCCACGAGGTAGAAGCATGAGTTTGAGAAGTTACCGCGGGGACCAGGATGTCCCTGTCCGGTAGCCGTGGATAGGGTTCCGTAGGATAGGATGGTACAAGCGCTCTAGACCATATCAAGGAGGATTCGTCTCCCTCCCGGTGACCCGGTCTATGGCTCCGTCAGCCAGCTTGAAAGGTTCCGTCGGAGCCGGCGACCTCCGGATTTATGACATCGCGTCGTCTTCTTTCGTATATGGCTTCAATTCCATGGCGGAAGGGCATGAACGAGGCAAAGCCTTTCCTCTGGACTCGCATCGACGAAGGAAAGAGCGAATTTCAAATGGAATGTTGAGATCAAACGGGGAATTCTCGCTTCAAGGTCGGGTGACACCAAAGCTTCCGTACATCTCGATAGTGTTTTCAGGATTTGTTCTCATGTTGTTGCTCACGCGAGGATTTCGACGACAGTCTTCTTCTGGCACCCTGGGGAACGGGGATGCTTTTTCCCATTGAGCGGACTCTTTCCCTTTGTTCCTTTTTTTACAAGTTTGCCGTAGTGGGTTCATTCCACTGCGAGTGAGCTTTGTAAGTTGTAGAATCATAGTTCCGTCGAAATTTTTGGTCCAAGTCTGTCTTCTTGGGATGAGGTGAGTGTTCTTGACCTTCCACCATCCATCCTTTCACTTCTCTCTATTTCCCTGGGTGCATAGTTTCAACGTAGGTCTCAAGGGCTAGAGCATGGCCACTACTTCATGTGGCGTACCCTCGCAACATATAAAAAGTACAAGAATATGTACGTAGCATCGCACGGTTCCCGAGCCCCCGCGATGTAATGCCAACCCGCTCGCAACAAAATATGAAGCATGAGGTAGGTGAATCTAACATGGAATTATTAGCCCTCTCCCCGGATAAATGGCGATGGAGCGAGAGCTTGTGGCCTTGTACAGTACAATGAGGTACGCTCGGGTGATGTAACCTAGAACGAGCACTCGGAACACGCAAGAGAGAAAATCTTTATATGAATGTGTAAGTGCAAGATGTATGGCCCTGGCCTGTTGTCTTTGTCACCCAACAGCAGCGGCAGCAGACTTGCTCAGCGGTAGCAGCCGCAGCAGATCGAAGTGCAGGACGAGGAGGAGGAGGACAACTTAATTAGTATTTCTCCAGCGGTCCTTTCGTCTTCAATCGCTTGGTTACTACTCTCTCGGCGCTTGCATGAAAAGAAGGGAGAAAGTGAGAGGCCGTGACATAATCACCAGTCTCGAGAAGTTTTGTTTATTGGTAACCTAAACGACTCCTGATTCTTTATTGCTTCTTGAAATCAATGAATATGTTTTGGTTCAGGTACTTTGGATTTCGATTATTTTAAGCCTGATGATCGTGATGATGGAAGCCCATTATTCACTTCTTCTTCCTCCTCCTCCTCTTCCCCTTCTTCTCATTCAACTTTTTCTTTTTCCTTCCTCTGCTGACTTGTTTTTTCGGGTGGGCCGTTTCTACATTCTTTTCTATTGCTCTTGGTAAATGCACTATTCGATCCAAAGACCAGACCGGAGGAGAGGAGTGGGTCGATTCGAAAACAGCAAATTCGAAAAGTAAATGCCCTGATCCGAGTGATCTCATGTGATGCAAACAACCAGGTCACTTTCACCTCTCGGGAGGAGAGGTACCATTTTATACACTTCTAGCCTCTCCATTCTGGCGCCTTCCATTGATTCTCGGGAGACCGGCCGCTGCTTCATCATCAGCTCTTTACAGCCTAGTGTTGCCTCATGGACTCATGCAATCCGAGTGAACTTCGCGTTCATTTCCAATCACGGTACGTCACATTCGAGTACACGTTTCTATTTAAATGAGATTCCCCGTCTATGACATGAAGACGACGACGGACTGACCGAGGGGTCGGTTGGATGTCCGCCCAACCTACCATGCCCTGCCGGCTGTTCCCATCTCTGAAGTATACCTCTGTCGATTTTTCTCTCAGGCTTCGCAGGAACAACATCAAAAGCAAGATGGAATATGTAGGCAAGTATGGGATCAGCAGTTTAATACTTGGACTTGCATTCATCTGTTTGGAGGCATGATTTGCTCTCAGACAGTAGACGATTCTCGTTTATTTTACTCACTGACCTCTCACCGTTATAGACGAAGACGGTAGGAGAGAGGGAGAATTTTCTCTCATTATTTTATTTTAGATTCACTCCACTCTACTCCTGCCTTTAGGTCCAATCAGTCCTGTGTGCTTGACACCTCCAGACCGCCTGAAATATGCCTCGGCCCTTTGGACTACCGCATGGGGTGGGCGAGCATTTTCCTGACATCCCATCACACCAGTCATTGCAGTTTGGTAGCGTGTGCATGAGATTGCAATCGAAATGTAGTCAAATGACTGAGTGGGTTCGTAGGTTTTTTCTTTAAAGGGTGTAGTATGATGAAACCATCACTCGGTGCTGGTGGAATCCAGCTTTCACCGAGACTTCGCTGAATATGATATTCAGCGTTTTCTCCGGGTTTCGTCTCTTTATATTTTTCTGACTTCGATGAGGAACGCAAGAGGGGATGACATCGAAGTCTCGCTCACTTGTACTTTTGGAGGTGATCGAATGGCCCGAAAATCAGGATCTAACGCGACAAAAAGTGCCTCTTTTGTTAGCGTAAAGTCTCCGCATTTCACTTTCGGACATGACTAAAAACTCACTGAAAACCTTCCTCATCTTCTCAGTCATCATAATACCAGCTAAAATCACCGTTTTTCTTCACATTTCCATCTGACAGATGTTATAATTGGCATCTTACAGTCTAAGAATGTAGAGAAAATCTTCACCTTCGTCTCCATGCTTACTCATGTCTTCTGGACAGGAGCCGAAGCCGAGTGCAAATTCAACAAGCAAGTACACACAATTGACCAATTTCAGTATCTCAGAAAATTTAATCGGCACGTGCTCATACATTAACACTACAAGATCTGAAGTAACTGACAAGACGAGAAATTACCCCCCATGTTTATATATTTTATGATATATAATATAATTTTTCTGGTTTCAATTTTAGTAATCGACTGTACTGAATTGCAATTCACATTCAATGTTGATGTGATGATTAAAATGTATGCTGATGAGATGTTATAGATGTTTATAACGAGTGTCTCTGTTTTAAATTTTGTTTCAGTTATATGAGTTGTGAATGTTAAATTATAGTTGAAACCTATTCTATATGATTAAAATTCAAAAAATTCCATGATATTCAAAACTTTAGTAGAAAAGATTATGATCATAATTTTTTCTATGTTTCAATATCGATTAGATAAACTATTACAAAGATTTAGATGAAATTAAAATTATACTTTTGAATATAAGTTTGAATATTATTTTAGATTGATTATTATTTTCCATATTTTGTTATGATATGAGGTATGAAAATGTTCTCGTTTCAAAATATTTCTCAAGCAATTTCAAACTACAGACCCAAATTTCATTAGTTGCACTATCAAATAGAATAGCAATTAGTAAAGAAAAGATTCCTCATATTAATATCTATTTTTAAATATCAAGATAATTCTAGTTGAAAATCAACCAATTGCTATACAATCAAATGTTTTCGAAAAACAACTTAACATGCTTCGTCTAGACTTAAACGTTATGCAATAGTTAAATGTATTTCAAAAAAAATTCTAAAATTCTAAAAAACAGAAAAAAACTAAAAAATTTCCAAAAATATTTTTTTAAAAAAGTGGCCATTGCATCATAGTTATGATGGAAATCACTTATGTTCCATGTCTTGGTGGTAGAGCGCATATTATAATGTGATGCAATCGATATTGATGATAAAAAAGATTCACTTATCTTTAATTTCATTAAATTGTTATTCAATAATGCAATTGAATAACGGTTTAATTTTATTCAATCTACACATTTTTCCGGTATGTATTTTTCACTTCATATAATATTAAATAATTAGATACAAAATCTCATTACAGATTTGTATAATTTGATGAAATTCTGAAAGAAATGTTAAATTTTCTTCAAAACATAAAAAAAATTAAAGGCATTTTAATTTAAAAATTTGTTTAATCAACGTAAATTTAACACTTAATCTAAATTCTCTTATTTTAAATATAAATAATTAGTTAAATTGTAAACTAAAACTGAAATTTTCCAATCAAATCAAAATTTCCAAAATTAAAGTTAAAAAGAAAAATATTTTTTTATTTATTTTAGAAATTTGAATAAATTCTTAAATATTTGATCCATATAATTTAAAATTAAATAGATATAATTAATATTTAAAAGATAAATAATAAATTTGAGTTAAATTTTTATTTTTGAAATTAATTGTATATGTAATTATTATATGCAAATTTGAACATTCTCAAATAGGATCTCAATGTAAGAGCATATTCAATCAAAAAATTGTCAAGTGTATGTTTGAAATAGAGTATCATTCTCACATCTATGAAAGTTGAAAAATAAAATTTAATTAACATACCTAATTTAGTGTCTTGACAAAATTGATTACTCCTTTTCTATAATATAGCTTATCTCTCATTAAATCTATTTAATTTATTTTCGTGGATATTTTCCAATGCTTTATCATTTAAACTACTTTCTTAATTCAGTGGTTAAATTTTTAATTTTTTTTCAAGTTGTCTATCGAATCATTACTGCGATTTTTATTGTTATTAGTCAAATCTGAAATTCATCTTTCTGGTCTAGGTCATTTTCTAATCTTTTTTCCTTATACCTTTTGCAATATTCATTCTTTTACTCAAAGTTTTAAATTTGTTTGACTATAATGACATTTTTCACTTCAATTTTAATGAAATAAAAAATAAAATAATAATAATTCAAGAACAATATTTACGTTAAAATATTTATTCAAATACTTTTAATTAATCTGTGGAATTTTTTTAAAATAAAAAGATATATGTATGTGTATTTTTTTTAACATAAAAAATTTGTGAATGTTGCAAAAAAAAGAGATGTATACAATTATATCTATAAATTAATAAATTTTTTGAAAATTTGAAAATATTTTATTTTTTTATTTTCAATAAAAAATTTCAAATATCAATTTTATTATTTAAGTATTTTTATAAATATAGAATATTATGAAAAAATTTCTAATGCAAATTTTTTAAAACCATCATAAAAATTCAATTTCAATATTTTTTATCTAACAAAATTAAAATCAGATTTTTTTGTATTTGCTTTATTTTAAAACCATGATTTTTATTATATATTACATGATTTTATATTTTAAAATCAAAATATAATAAATATAAATAAATATTTTTATTTTATGAGTTTAGTAAACTCATATTGTGAAGTATTGGAGTTTCCAATTCTAAAACTTGAGTCCAATATGCTCACATTACCATAATAGTTTTTGTTGAGGTTAACTCCGGTTAAGTAGTAACGTCAAGTCTTAGCTAATAATAGCTATGAGGTTCGTCGGCGCTGGGTTATCTATACCTCAGGATTTGTGTATTAGGAACACACTTTCTTAGTAAAACTCTGACGCGTGAGTTTTCCGGTGGACATAGCCCTCGTGGAGAGAATGAACCACTGTATACAGAGTGTCTCTCGTGCTGGTCGCTTGAGTTGAATGTTTCAATGTCAAATTTTACGTTTACAATTGGTATCAGAGCAGATTTCGATTCGGAAATTGTGAGAGAATTCTTTGAATTCTGCCGATGGTTTTTTGACGGTCACAATTTACTTACGATGATGCAAACTGTAGTGAACAGATGAAAGAGTTTTGATAAAGCTTGTGGATGACAAGTTGAGTATTTTGTTTTGCTCCAACTTTCGGAAGCATGTGACTGTGCTTTGATGGTTTTGACAGTTTCTCCCGTCAAAGAAACTTTTTGTGGTGAAGAAAACAAATTTTTTTGAGACAAAAACTTTATGAAAAGTTTAACTTGAGTTTGAATAGATGTTCAACAAATTTGAGTACGATGAGCTAAAGAATATCGCTGATCAAAATTTAAGTGCCAAGTGATTTTTGAGTTGGAGGTTTGCGAATTTGTGTACATGAAAGCTCTATAACGCGTGCGGCTGTTTAGAAGGGCGTTTTGGAATTGATGATTTTCTAGCGTGTCGTCATGAGCGCTTGATCGGTGTTTGAATTTCATGCTGCTCCGAGAAGATGTCGTTTGAAGAGGAGGTATTGTAGGAATCATTGTACTTTGCCGCACAACTTGTCGAGGAACTGAAGATTCTGCAAGAAATCTTCCACTTCCAATGACCTTCAACTTTGAGCAAAGTACATATTTTTATGGCGGAAGTTGTCGTGCGACTCGGTATCGTCATACCACATACATCGCTGTCAGTCTCTACTCATCCACTCACACATACATACACAAAGAACGAGAGTGTCCACACACAAAGGTATCACAACTAAACAAAAGCTCTCTCCTGCTCATCTCCCCATTGCCACTCCTTATCCGACTTCAGCAACTGGTTCAAAGGCTTAGCTATAGCACTAAATCCCTTCACATACCTCCGGTAATAGTTCGCCAAACCCATGAATGCACGAACTCTACTCACATCCGCCGGACGAGGAATGCGCGCAATAGCCTACACCTTTGACTGCTGAACTCCCAAACCACCTGGGTAGATCACATGACCCAAGTACTCCACCTTCTCCTCGAAGAACCTACACTTCCCAGGATGTAACCACAAACCATGAGCCCTCAACCGCTCAAGCACAATCTGCAAATGTATCTGGTGTTGCTCCACCGTGTCGCTAAACACCAAGATATCATCAATGTAACATCTGACGAAATCTAGCCCCGCTAGAATCCTGTCCATCACTCTCTGGAACTCAGCAGGTGCATTCTTCAACCCAAAGGGTAAGAATCGCCACTGATACAAACAATCCTTGCCGTGGGAGTTGACACCCCAAAACGCTGTCTTGGCTTTGTCCTCCTCGCGAATCGGCAACTGATGGTATCCTGCACGAAGATCCAAAGTACTAAACATCCTCGCATGTCCCACCATATCGAAGATCTACTCAGGTGTAGGCATGGCATACTTTTTGGCCTTCGTCTGCCAATTGATAGGACGGTAGTCTCCACACATACGCCTATTTGTGTAGTTGTCATGTACATCCTTCTTCGCCGGCATAACAATGGCTGAAGCATACTCACCATGCGACAACTCCATTAACCCGGCCTCCAATAACTCCAACGTCCGACTCCGAATCAAATCCATTTCCATATCACTATATCGATAGGGACAACGGAAGATTGACGTATCACTAGCCAACTCTATCCGTATGCCGGGTCCACTCGTGCTGCTACTGGCAACGCTAACAGCACCGCTGCTGATACCTGCTCCACTACAATCATCGGTGATGCTACCACTCGCACTTCCACTCGTACCAACACCATCATGGGTGATCGACATATAGTTTGGAGACCAATGACGCCTCCATGCGTCAATCTCCACATCATACTCTCTCCCAAACTCATTGTAGTCATCCATGGGAGGCCCGTCCAGATGCTGAAACAACCCCTTCCAAGCAAAGAAGGGTGTAAACAACGTGGGGTTACGCAAGAACTGCATATCGCACCATGTGTCAAACTCTTGGATGAAATCATCCAACTCAATGGTGCCCACTGCACCAGAGTACCGCCGTGAGCCCTTCATGGCTCAGTAAATCCCGTCCATCTCCCCAGTCCACAAGTGTGAGACACTAGACGATATCCCCACCAAAGATCCACTGTCAGCAACACTCTCGCTGGAACATACACCTGCCATGTGGCACTCACCAAGCGAAATACACCGCTCCGGTTGTCCACCATACACACACCTCTGGTTGTACTCTCCCGATCAATGGCTGGTCGGGCAGTGGCAAGTACTCCATCCATGCCGCTGCCGCCTGCCATGTCGATTCATCGCTCAATAGAGTCGTAGAGGATAGCTCCTCACCAATAGTCTCGCCTATCTCGGCACTTGTAGCAGTGATACTCCCACGTTCACACAACGTGGCTGCTGCACGAAAAACCTAAGCCAAGTCGATCTCAGAGTCCATCAGCTCCGTAGCTGAAAATAGTGGAGATCTCATCACTGAGCTAGCCATCCGCGTCACTGCACTAGATGGTGTGTCCGTGTCCACCACACGTGACGTAGATGTCTCAGTCCTCCCATTAAGGTCACTAGGTGGTACAGGTCTCATGGATAAAGTACTGCCCACCTCTTACAACAAAAACGACTGGGGAAGTCTAGCCTGACGCCCACCCTCACCCCTCTGTGGATCCAACTCCCCTGTCGCACCGAGTGGCTCTAGAGCTCGAGCTGCACCTCTAGTCACTGCAACCGATGCCTCCACCTGTGCTGCACTCGCTAAATAAGGGAAATCCTCTCCCTCGTGAAATGTGGACAAGCTTGTCCCAGTACCCGCCATAGCAGCAAGCCTCTGCTCCAACTGCTCAATCGCGCTCTCTGTGGCTGACGCAGCACTCGCTACCGCTTGTCCAACTGCACCGGCACCTCTACCACCGGGGCCCCCTCGGCCCCGTGGAGTATCACCACCACGACCTTTACCACCAGATGTCAACTCTGGATGAAAGTCAAAACATCGATCTCGAGGATGACCTGCTCGACCACAATGGTCACACACCACCTGTGCTGACTGCGGTCTGCAACTTCCGGGCTGACTCTCACTCAGGTTTACCTAAGATGGCTTTTTGGTAGCTCATCATGATTCTAGAAGACTAGGATTCCGCATCATACTCATAACCTAAACACCCTCTCACACAATCTCTTAAGGTATCACTCCAACTCAAACACTCATCGACACTCCAAGGTACTGAAAATTCGTCACTCTTTCATATATGAAACAAGTCTCTACATATGAACTCTCCAAACTTGCTTGAGAGGCTCTTCCCTACCTCTCTATATATACTACTTGAGAATTTACCATAGTAACAAATGGTAATTTCTATCTAACTTACTTTTACGAAGATAAACCATAGTAAGATTGACTAGTTATCAATATGTGACAACATGCCATTGGCCCCCTAAACTTTCTAGATGTTTACTAATCCCTAGATTGAGGTGGCGACATGCCATTTGTGCCTTTCACACTTCTAGAACTTCCACTTTCCACTAAGTCAACATTAGACTTAGTCTCACCAATGGAATACTCCTTACTTTAGTCAAACCAGTCAAAACTAAACATGAAGTTCAAAAGTCTTTTCTCTTGGAATCTAGACTTTTGTACAAGACAAAATAGAAGTGCTCACTCAAATCTTCTAAAACTTCTCTAGTTATTCCGCCAAGTATAGACATTATAGCTAAACTAGCTAGACTTAGTCATAACTAGCTAGATTTAGTCATAACTATCATAACCATGATTAACTCCTTGGCTAATTCTAGTTTTATTTCACACATGCAATATCCGGTCTTACAGGTCTCGCTTGTGTACTCCGTCCTCCGACCTCTTGGGGACAATCCCTCCGTAGATGATCACCTCCGCATGTCCAACATGCTGGAGGTGAGTTTAGGGTTTAGGGTTTAGGGTAGCAAACGATGGTACTGGTGTACGAGCTCCAGTTTCTCTAGCGATTGCATGCTGTCGTGTCTGCGCTCCGCGACCTCCACCACTACCACCACCAAAGGGTTTAGACTGTGTCGTGCTCTGAGGGACACAAGACGTAGTGGGCGTGTCTCTAGCGAATGAAGATGTCACCACTCTCTCCTCCACTATGTTAAGCTCAATCTTCTCAGAAAGAGCAAATACATAGGCCAATGTCGATGACGCATTGCTCAAGAGAGTAGCATCCTGAACCCTCCGACAGAGCTCTCTATCCAGTATTTTGTACCAATACTAGACCGCCTGTGCCTCAGTCACACCGTGAGTAACTGAGATCAATCGCCGCATACGAGTGTATGCCTCCCGAAGACTCTCACCAGTCTTCCGCTCAAACTCCTGAAAACTCCTCAACTTCTCCGCCCTCACTCCCTAATAGTTCTTCCTCAACCTCTTGAAGAACTCTGGGATGGGGCTGAACAAAGATACGCCAATAGTCTCTCCACTCGTGCTGCTACTGGCAACGATAACAGCACCGCTGTTGATACCTGCTCCACTAGTACCATCGATGATGATACCACTCGCACCTCCACTAGTACTAACACCACCATGGGTGATCGACATATAGTTTGGAGATCAATGGCGCCTCCATGCGTCAATCTCCACAGCATACTCTCTCCCAAACTCATTGTAGTCATCCATGGGAGGCCCCTCCAGATGCTGAAACAACCCCTTCCAAGCAAAGAAGGGTGTAAACAACGTGGGGTTACGCAAGAACTGCATATCGCACCACGTGTCAAACTCCTGGATGAAATCATCCAACTCAAATGGTGCCCATTGCACCAGAGTACCGCCATGGGCCCTTCATGGCTCCGTACATTCCGTCCATCTCCCCAGTCCACGAGTGTGAGACACTAGACGATATCCCCATCAAAGATCCACTATCCGCAACACCCTGCGCCTCTGCAACCACTGCTGCGCTAGAATGAGGTAACCGATACCTCAATCCACTCCGCGTAAATCCTCCACCGTCCCCAACGGAACCACCCAACTACTCCGTGATGACGAAACATCAACCGGCACCACTGCCACAACTCCACCTGCCCTCGTCCCTGCACTAACCTGCTCTAGCTCTACTGACTCTGGGTATGGGCAACCTAACCTGCCATCACCGCAAGAAGACTCTCACAGTCCACTGGTCATCACTCTAGTCTCACCATGAGAGAAACAAAGATAGGCGCCGATGATCAAATCCAGCCGCACTATCGACAGCACACTGGAGTAAAACTACTCCGGAAATCAACGTCAACCCAAACATGTTTGCGCATCAAGAAGCAAGACTAGAGAGGATCCAAACACAAGCAAACAGCTAGCAACAACTCTCCAGCCGAAATGAAACACAGCACAGAACAACACAACACACAGGACATTGCCTCGCATCGCGACTCCGAGTCGAACTCCATCGTCTTCTATCTCCCACCTCCAGCGCCTGCAACGCGATGTCGTCCATCCTGTCACAAAGATGATATCCACCCTTCCGCCTCCAGGACCTATAATGTCCCCTCTTCCACTAAGTCGCCGAGAGAATCTCCACTCCGAGCTGTACCGCACTTCGCCTCATAACTCCACATCACACTAGAAATAGGGACAAAGAATAAAAAGAAAGTCTATATACCCTAACTGAACCCATAGGAAAAGTAATAATGATAAATCCATTATTTTCACAACTGAAAAATCGTAATAAATGAGACCAAGTGCAAATTCTCAATCTCTTCAAAAAAATAAATTTTTTTTTTTTTTCTCTCTTTTCTCTTCGACTTTTTTTTTTCTTCTTCTCAGTGATCAAACATGTGCACAGTCACAAAATTCCTTATACAAAGGATGATAAAACCATCTCTAATAATTCTACTTCTCTCCCACCGTAGCAACTTGATTCTTCTACTACTATTACCCTTGCTCTTGGATTTTCCTACCACATTAAAACACCAACTAAGGCCGTAAGAAAAAAAAAAGACCTACTGAAAACAGTTGCTTTATAAAACTACGAGACTTTTCTCTTTGACTTTCAATATCCCAAGGCCATTTGCATCAGATGTAATAATGCCTACTTCGATTCAAACCGTAGCTACTATTACTGTCGGTTACAATAGCATACTTTGTGACATTCTCAGAGTGTAAATCTAAGCATTACAGAAACTCCTCTTTTCTTCTCGGAGAACCTCGCGCTCCGTCAGGGGCCTCCTTCCGTCGTGCTGCTGCTTTTCAAGCCACAAAAGTGCGGGAAGAGCTCAGAATCCCAGACATGAGAGAAAGCCGACGCAAAGTACAGATCGTCAAAAAAGCCTGGGCGATTATTTTAAGGTAACGATAGTAATCTCTGCGCTGTTCCTGCGGAGATCTGAAATGGACCCTGACGCTGAAGAAGTAGGGTGGGGAGGGCTAGCGAGAGGTATCGCCCAACTCACGAACGACGCGTACCCACAAGGAACTCGATCACTCGTGGTGCAGAAGTCGCGGCATGGAAAGCGGAACGAAGCGGCAGAGCGTCCAAGAAAACACTTGCTCGGGTTCTTCCGGTTCCAACAAGCAAAAGCGAGGAGGTTGGCATCGAATTCTGCGCTTCTCTCCGATCCAAGCGCACGGGGTGCGGTAAAAGAGACGAGGAGGATTTCCCAATCCGTTTCTACCGGCTCGGCATTAATGTTGCGCAATTATCTGCTCCCGGGCCTCTTCCACCACATCAGTCCTCCTTTTCTCCTTTTCTTCATTCGTCAAATTCCCAGCATCGCGTGGAATCCTGCATGCTCCTGCCCAATACTCCTCTTATACTTTGAATGCAAATGAGTATTCAGAGTCTCTTTCTCTAGAACACATGCTAAATCCTTCACAATGACCGGAATACCTGGAGCATTTTACCAACAATCGGCGATGTTCCACTCAAGCGTAGCGGACCAAGGAGATAATAATGAGTCTTCTACAGGTTCGTCTCTTCAGGAATTGGCTCTTTTGACTGCTTTGATGGAGAAGTCATGCTGCATATGTTTTGACATGCCCGAAGATGGAGCTCTTATCCCGAGCGGCCATCGCATGTGCAAGGGCGTGCGGAGGAGATGAATAGAATACGACACCACTGTCCAATCTGTAATCGATACATCGATGCAATGTTGGCCCTTTACGATTGAGTGACGTCATTCAACATATCATTTTTCTGTATGATTCTATACCCTCGAGTAGATGTGGCTTTTCAGACATTCATTCGTATGCTGTACTGCTTTGAGCTAATATACCGGTCCAGCTTAAATCCCACCCCTCCTGGAACAAGACTCTGAGATGAGAAGCAATGGGATACACACGATGTGAAACACCACAAAGAGAAAACTGAACAAAAAAAACACGGAAAGAAAACCGAAAAAAAACAATCCAAAATCTGAGTACACTACATCGACGTTCACTGTCTTAGTTCTTCGAGTAGAGGAAAGGTAAATGTCACAGACTGTACAAAGAGTCGAGCCCAACCCATGATTCGCAAGTAGAATAAGGGTCGAAGCTATGGGGATCAACTCCGACGCGAAAGGCTCAACTCGAAGAACTGACAGTTCTTTGAGTTAGCCTCCTATAAAACCCGAGCCCGTCGACGTCCCAACATGCATGGCGGTCCCAATGGGTATGGCGGCCCCAACGGGTCTTGACCCAAGACACTAACGGTCTACGACTTGACAAAGTAGATGGAAGAAGGAACAAGCTGACGATTCTTCAAAGGATTCACAATCGAACTCTGCATCCATATTCATTGAACTAACATGGTTACCTCTAGATCTTTCATCATCTTCAAAAGAGACACCAGACGCTCGTGAAGTGAAAACGTCAAACAATCTATCTGGAACGAACATAGGATTCAAGTTATTGAAGAAGTCGGGTTGGAAGAAAGGATCTGGACTCAAAATCTTTGAGGAGGTTGAATCCACTTGAGGTTTCATTTAAACTGGACAAGTATGGAATCGGAGCTGAGAGGAAAAATATAAGGAAAAGCAAATGCGAGAATCAACTTTTGCTCGAGTTTTCTTCTAAGAGTTTTGGCCAGAAAATGTAATGTGATTGACATCATACGACCAATTCCGCAGCAAGTTATGGTTAGCGGCTTGGAAAAAATGAAGGAAAGAAGAAGTGGGTAAGGAGTTCGTGGAATGATGAGATCTGGGGAGAAGATCTGTACCTTGTCCTTCCGCCTTGAATTCGCAACCAGGCCATCTTTGTCGCATTGATGATCACTTGAAGTCTCTTCAAAGAGAATGATGACATTTGAGCTTGATTGGTTTGAGAGCCAAAATTCTTTCGGAAATGCAAATGACACAGTATTTTTTGATTATTAAGTCTATGAAAGTTCATCTTACATAGCCAGCAAGTGTAAACTCTAGAATTCACAAGGACTCTCTTAAAGGAGATGATCCAGGCTTTTTGCGGCTACTGCGGATGGCAGCGCAACAAAATTTTCTTCTTCTGCTTTGCCGACGGGTGCACAATGGTGTTGAATATCGCAGTGAGTTTTTACGGCCCAACTCGGCTCAAAGTTGACATATCAATTTTGAAGATTACCTTTGAGTAGGTGGTCGATCCTCCTAGGAAGAGTGCAAGAAGGATTGTACTCCTCTATTGATCACGTATGGAACGAGAGCCCACGAGGCAAATCAGAATGACATAATCAAGACGAAGAGGGTCTTTGACTCTTGCCATCAAAATCCGTGAGCTCAACTGGTGGGTGTCGATAAACAAGAAGAGATGTGTAGATGTTTGGCCAAGCGGAACGAGCAACATGTGTAGGTTCGAGCGGCAAGCCTTTGAACGGCAAGATGAGCTTAGAGCAAGAGCGGTAGGGCAAAACAAAAAGCGGAGCGTGGCGGAGCGCCGCTCCGTATGGAGTCAACCCCTTCTTTGGATCGGCCGAATGATAACTGAAGCATGAGCGGTCCCCACTCCCCCAAATCAGGTCGTTATAGAGGACTAGATAGGTGGCTAGAGCAACGATCAACATGACAAATTTTTCCTTACGTGATCTGCAACCTCCGTGCTGACTCTCACTCAAGTTTACCTCTGATGGCTTTGTGGTAGCGCATCATGATTCTAGAAGACTAGTATTCATCCTCTCATTCATGTCCCAAACACCTTCTGTCACAAACTCTCTATGTATCACTCCAACTCACACACAAACTCTCCTCACATCACTCTCTTCACATAAACGCAAACACATGTCGATACTCCAAGATACTGAAAAACTTCACTCCTTCATTACTGAAACAAGTCCTCACACATGACTCTTCAAACTTGCTTGAGAGGTGCTACTCTACTTCTCTATTTATACTACTTGAGAAGTTACCATAGTAACATGTGGTAATTTCTCCTAACTTACTTTACCTAGGTAAGTTTGACTAACCCTCTCTATGTGGCAACATGCCATTGGTCTAGCTAAACCTTCTAGAAGTTGCTGGAATCCAAAGTTGATGTGGCGACATGCCATTGGAAGCTTTTAAACTTCTACTAGCTTCTTAGCCACTAAGTCAACACTAGATTTAGTCTAACCAATCATCTTTCATACATTTTAGTCTAACCAATCAAATCCAAGCTTTAAGTCAAATATCTAATCCCTTGGAATCTAGAACTTTTGTATAAGACAAAATAGAAGTGCTCACTCCACTCTTCTATACTTCCGCTACTTAATCCGCCAACTATAGACATTGTAGCCAAACTTAGTTATGACTAGATAAACTTAGTTATAACTAACTAGTTTAGTCATAACTAGCTAGACTTAGCTATCCCTTGGTTAATCATCCTTAATCACTTGACCACTTCTATGACTTATTACATATGTGCAACACCCGGTCTTACAGATCATGCTGAATGCGATTACGGTTGGCGGAGCAACCGTGATAGTCCAAGCGCAAACTTGGAAAGCAGTCAACCACAATCAACAAGGCAACTATGGTAGATCAGGAAAACCACGGTAGGTTGGACAACCACGGTCGTCAAAAAAAATTGCGATTAGCCGGTCAATCGTGGTCGATGGATGTTCGACAATGATGATGACGTTACATAGTTGACGGTGTCAGTGATGCTTCATAATCGACGGTGACAATTAATAGTGACGACGGTAAGTTGCGGGCAACGTTCGCAGACGCAGTATGTCACGGACAACACTTAATCGCGGGTGTAATTAGTCACGGGCAACGGTAACGGTTTGTCGCAGACAAAGAGTTAGTTGCAATCAGTTGCAGGCGACGTGGCGATTGCAGCTAGTCGTGGGCAAGGATGAAAAAATCACAGGTGACAACTAGTCGCGGGCGACAGCGGAAGTCACTCACGCGTGACTGTGAGTCGCGGGCAACGGTGAGGAAATGTCATGGGTGACAGCTAGTCACGGGCGATGATGAGGTTCAAACATTGGTGACTATGAATCCTGGGCAACGGTGAGAGATTGACACAAATGACAATCATTAGATTGTAAGGTTCTTGTGAGTAGATGTGTGACTTTCAATGAAATCAGATTATTGAAAGAGTATGTGTGTCTTTAATGAGCCTAGTTCATTAAAGAGAGGGAGGTTTTTCAAGATCTACTTATTTACAAGTGAAAATCTCCGTTCACAACTATGGATGTGGAGGAGCTTGATCATTATGTGATTAATGATCAAGAAGTAACACCGGTACTGGTGGAGTTCTTGAGATGATAATTGAGATAGTCAATCTTGACGGTAAACTCTGGTGAGTGAGCTAGTGAAGATTGACGATAAACTCAATTAATTGATGCGCTGACCAAAGGTATTACTTTGGAGATTTTGAGACAACACTACGCTACAATGCAGATTGTGCATGGGAGCATAGGTAAAGTTTGCTAGCATGTATCAACAGTTATCTTTAGACAATTGCTCTATCCGGCTTAGTTTTAGTTGACTCTCGTGTAAAAAAATATCTTGTATTAGGTTTCTTTCTAGAACTTCAAGCTGAGTTTTTATATAAGTTACGAGATTCCTCTCCCCTCTATGCTAACATGTTTATGGTTAACTCTTCATGTTATTACTCTACCATGCTATGGTTACGGTGAAGTTCTTGTCAACTCTCGTGTAAAGAGGGGCTTTGTGCTACGTATCCTTCTAGACTTTCCGTAGAGTAATAATATATGTTATAGAGATTATTGTTATCTTAACACAAGTTAAAAGAAATATTGTTGAGGTTAACTCCGGTTAAGGATTAAACTCAAATCTTAGCTAATAATAGCTCTGAGGTCGTCGGTGCTTGGATATCTATACCCCAGGAATTGTGTATTACGAACACACTTTCTAAGTAAAATTCTAATCTGTGAGTATCCCAGTGGATGTAGGTGAGGATGAACCACGTTGTACGGAGTGTTTCTCGTGCTGGTTGGGATAATCATTGAATGGCTGAGATTTTTTTAGATCAAAAGTATACTCAACATGGGAACTAGAAAAAATCAGTAAGTATACTTAGAAAGTAACAATATAAACAATCATTTCATATTATCAAATCTTTGTTTGATAGGTTATTTTAAGACAATTCTAAAAACCTTGAGGCCAAATTCTAGCATAATAAATGTCTAGGATAACTCACTGATACACTATCAATTGCACTACCTCTACATGATAACAGTTGGTGTTCCGTTGGCAGAACTTGTAACCAAGTTGGAACTTTCAAACATTACCTTCCACACTTTAGTCCTCAATTATAGTCCAATAGGGGCAATCATTCCCCACATTATAGCCCATAGCATATAGTTACAAGAACTTTGTTTAGAATTTGATGATGGTGTGCCACCGATGTAGTCTCATTGAGTAGAATGATACGTGATGGATCCTAGTAAACTATTTGTGTTTTGCATGATCTTATCAAGTAATTTTGTCCAATTTTCATGAACATTTAGCATCAATTACATTGACGAGCTCGTGGTACCGCATGAGCTCATTGAGCTTGTAATTGATTATAAAGTTGGTTATTACAAAGCAATTTGACTCAACCAATTCATTGAAACCAGAACTTTCCAAAAATTTAACTTTATCATTCGTCAAACTCAAACTTTGTTAGAGAACTTTTTGATAATATTTTTAGTTTTTAAACATCATAACAATCTCAACCTATAATTCTATTAGATTGTTAGGTTCATGGATCTGAAAAAACTGATTTAAGATATATTTCTCTCTCTTTTGAATTTTTATATTGAAATACCTATGATTATATAAATTTCACACTCTTAATATTGCTACAGTAACTCAATATTATTCTAAAGAAAATCAGGCTTTTATCAAAATACTTTATACACTGCTGCAGTCTTTTACTCCTGACTTTGTATTTCTGAATACAAGTCAATAATGTAAGAAAAATTGATTATTTGGCCTCTTAATGTTCTATATAGTCATTGTTTAGACTTCGAAACTTGTAAAATAATTCAAATTTCACAGAATTTGAAATCAAAGAATTTTCATTATGATTACTTCTCAAGTTTGAATTTTTCATGCATTTTGCTAATTTATACTTTTCCAAATATGTTTGTTGTTGCTTCTGTTGTGAATGATTGTCCATGTATTTTTTATATGTTTTCCTTATTCATATGATCATTGTCAGAACCACCTATATATGTACACAACTCCAAATCTCGCATGTCAATTTAACATGTTCTCTTTGGTACAGCTTTATAGCTAGAAACTTTGCTTAGTATTTCTCTACTTTTTAGTAGATACATAGTCTACTATAACATCCTACATTGTCGTCTTATCTCATAGTACAACATTCTTCACGAACATCGTCTATACCCCTTGATATTTTAAAATACTCCAAAGTTCTGCATCTGATTAACGTGGGCAATTCACTAACATAGTATAAACGGTTTTGTATTTGATGCTTGTAGCTACTTTGTTTGCTGATTATCTTATTATGTCATACTTTCCTATCGAGTTTGCTCCGGCATATAGCTCTAATCTCATAAGTCTGGCGTAAATGATGCTTGCAGCGTATTTACACATGCAACTGCAAAGTTTGGTAAATAGCACTGAATTTATCCTGACTGAAGTCTATATGGTGTTGCGTTTGAACCAGGTTATCCTGTATTCAAGACATTATTAAATATTACTTTGTTGTTAAGTTTTGTTAACATGTTTCTTTCATTAGTTTTGAATAAGTGACTTCTGAATATCTCGAGATGATATTCCAAGGTTTAAATTTGAATGAAATCATTATCTCACTAATAAAGCTTATAAATGTTTTATAAAAGGTATGAGCTGCATGCCTGGCGTTTTTTTGTTGACATTATTAATTATTCGCCCTCATTTGGAAAGGACAACATCAAGACAAACTGGACTTTCAGAGTGGATGAAACTCAGACTTCCACCTCAAACAGTGGGACTGCGGAGAGCCAATTCTATTATAGACGTGGATATTAAAAAACAAAACCGTGGATATAAAGAATACCCACAATTTTGTGGTGTGCTGTACCTTTTGGCAGCCTTCATATAAGTGAGCTTTACCCAGAGCTGGCCCGGACTTCAGCCACAGCAGAGTCGACCTTTGCCCACTATTGCAACAACCCTATATAATAATAATCACACGCGGCAATTTGTACTCGTCCTTGTACATTTGACATCACCTTTCTGAGGGTAGCAAATGATGCACAGAAATTGGCTTTGAAAACATATCCTGCCTACCATGACCCATATCACTCGCTTTATTGTAGATACAAAGATCCGAGCAAGCATCACTGCGTCCAATTTCCCAGGGAACCAGATGAGAGAGATTTGAGTGTTCTAGTTCACACTCGAGCATCCCGCTATATTAAATTGATGTGTCATTTTAATGATCACGTCCATTTATCATGGCTCTCTTCATTTTCCCTTGAGTTATGTTATATTTTTTCGATTTCTTTTGTGGTCCTCGAATCAATTATATTGCCCCAACCTTCGCCTTTCAAAACTACGCACATTGCCATTTATTCATTCTCCAATAAGCCTCGCTCGTGCTCACGACCTCAGATTCGGCCTAAACCCTAGCTCAACAAAAGGAAGATATGGAGCTAGCTTTTCCAAGCTGATAATGATGAGCAGTAAAGCATATCATGGTGCCTTTCAAGAACAGCTGCATAAATGTTGATATGTATAGTCCTTCTCTCGTTGGTGACTATTGCAATTATTTTTATTTTTTTACATAGACTCACGGGAGACAAAAGAAATTCCATTTTATTTAGAACAATTGAATTGTTTACGTCACATGGAAAGTCATACTAAAATGTTCAATATCTGTGTCGGAAATGCAAATGACGGGATTTCTTCCTTGACTTTACTTTCATTTTGAAGCTCAGAATCATATTTAGATGTGTGTAACTAATCATTTTTTCCTTAATTTTACTTTCATTTTGACGTTCACAATCATATTTAGATTTGCATAATTAATCATTATTCAATGAAACTATACTTCTTCTTGCTCAATCTTATGTCCATACATATCTATTATGGAACCGAATCATATTTAATGTACGGTTTAATGATGAATAGTTTCTCAAGGTGTTTTTAAGTGATCCGATGTAGATAATGAAAATAATATATTTTATTATTAATATTTTTAAATAAATTTTTTTTATATTATAATAAAAATTATATGTGCATAGATGTGAACATGAATATATTGATACGAACAAAACAAATTTAAATTTATTATTATTATCTAATGATTAGCTGTATGATCATTATTAGTACCGACAAGAAATCTATGTTTTTTCAAATATGGCAATTATGAAGTAAATCCAGGATTCGTTTGGAAGCAATCAGGAACATAACCCGTACAAGATCATTGTCTCGCGTCGGGGAGCTTGACGGGACAGATTGAGAGAGTGAGCAAGGAGGGGGCAGAAGTGGGCAGTCCGTGCCCTGAGAGCCACTGCAACTTTTGGCATGGATAGCAGAGAAAGAGGTAAAAAACATCAGCCCCTTGTGCTGCAGAAACGAGGCGCTAGTTTCCCAGGACATGACTCTCAGGAGAGAGAGATATAGCAGTCGGATGGACGCTGTAAATATCATGATCCAGCCCACACGGAGTGAGACAGGATCACAATTATGATACGCAATTTATAAAGTTTAAGATGCATTGTTAGAGATTTCGATTCTGGAGCTGGTCTACGAGCAATGATGAGGGGTAAGACCTTTTTACAGACGAAAACGCAGGCGTGAAGAAAGAGAGAAAAAAAGAAGAGTACACCCGGGCACGGCCGAGCGACACACAGGGGTGAAAACAGAGAACCGAGTCCTATGTTTTCACCCTCATCATCAGAAGATCAGGTCGAGTTGTAAATTCTGCAGATTGTACCGGGGCATAAGAGTTTTTCTAGTCTTTCAACGGGCCCAATCATTTCGATTTCACATATATTTTCGCTTGACTAGGGGAAACCGTTATATGGAAATTATGCATAACATTGTACAGGTCCAACAATTGCAATGTAGTTCACGACTCCAGCAGGCCAGGCCGGGCCAGAGCAGATCAGTGCAGTGCAGACCAGAGCAGAGCAGGCAGACTGGTGCATGTATGTTGTCTGACAAACCTACAGATGGACAGGACAGAACTTCCTCTGAAGGCCTGGTAGGGTCGGGCCGACTCGGGTGGATATGAGAATGATGAGATATTCTTTTGGCCCCAAGGAAGAAAGAGACAGCGACGGACGGACTTGGTCAGACATTGTTCCCCCACCTTCCTTCCTCCTCGCCTCCATCCAGTTCTTCAACGGCAAAGGGGGTCGGTCGTCACACTCAGAGCAAGCCAGAGACTGCACCAGCTGCTGCAGCTGCTGCTATTGGCTGGCTGGCTGGCTGGCTGGCTGCATCGCCACACCCCACCAA
Source organism: Marchantia polymorpha subsp. ruderalis (assembly GCA_037833965.1). Lineage (NCBI taxonomy): Eukaryota > Viridiplantae > Streptophyta > Marchantiopsida > Marchantiales > Marchantiaceae > Marchantia > Marchantia polymorpha. The sequence goes on from AP031351.1 coordinate 2,949,596, forward strand.
AATAAGGCCATCAGTAGAAAATGCTCTATTTCCGATTAAATCGTGCAGGGGACGACGGGAATACTTTTTACTGTTGGAGAGAGGAGACGGGTGCTAAAAGCTGAGCATAGGACACAAAAGGTCGCTCGCTTTCCGATCATCCCTTCGGACTTTACCTTTTTCGGTGCGCGGAGAGATGCATGCCCTCACTCGACCTGGCTTTGCTCTGCTCTGCACAACCTTTGAAGACAGAAACATGTACTCCGAATGTGGGGACTCGCCCGCTTTAATGGTTTGTTTCATTACAGTCCCTCATGACCTTCCTTTTGCATTCCAAACATGGACCACACCAATTCTAGTGATTTCATACAATACAAATGTCTCATGAACGTCATGACGTACTTGCACTTGTACAATTAACAACTGTACACTCGCATAGCAAGAGATACTCACATACAGAATTATAATCTATATAAATATAAACATACACATATAAGAGGGAAGATACACAAAGAAATATACATAAATAAAATAATTAGCAGGAAGATACTCAGATATATAATCAAATAAACATAATAGCAGGAAGATACACACACAGAAATACAAAGAAATCAATCAATAAAAGTGTGTGCATTCATCCCCTCCTCCCTTCCATGTTATGTCAAGTAGCGAACTCAACTGTAGTTTTGGTTTGTTACCAACGTCCAATCCACGTTGATGCGCCCATAAAACCGGGAGAATATACGCGGAGAAAGTAGACGTTCTCATCATTTCCCTGAATGATTCAGCTGTTTCGGGAGGGCGTGTTCATGTAGTGAGTTGGCTTTGCAAACAGGATATTCTCTTTAAACACTTAAAAAAGTCATGTATATATAAAAGGCAGGTGCGTACAAATGTGGAATCTCATTGACAGCCCTATCGTTGGTATAACTCGTTCTGCTTTTACGTTCAGACAGACAGACAGTACATTACCGTTAGAGGGGCAGCCCTGACTCCGAACCCGGGGTTCATACGACCTGCTTATCTGTGACCGTTGTGGTATTTTAGCTGTGTGTTTGGAGAATCAACTTATCGGGCCTTCAAGTGGACAGCAGTGGAACCTAGACTTCTCCAATGCTGTTTATTATATTGAAGCTCACCTCTTTGATGCCTTGCCGGGACTAGGACGAAGCCTCGCATGCAACCACAGATTGCACCTCGAGTTTGACCACCATAGCTTTTCGGTCAGGGCACCATCAACACTGTCGATTCGAAGTTCCCTCATGGGTCGATCGAGCATGACGTTTTCGCCTTAACGTACACTGTATCATGTACACACAGTGGTCCATCCGCGGACAAAAGTAGACTTGAAGGGGATCTGATCTGCTCTGCCCTGCCCTGCCCTGCCCTGCCCCTCGCAGTAGGCAGGCTAGTACAACCTAATGGTATCAGAGACGGCTTGCAAACAATGCAGTACTATCGGAGGAAGCACAGATTTGACAACCGCATTACCTACTGTGGGTGATGTTCTCAAGTTGAACTGCAATCTTGTGGTCATGCGTCAAAACGATGAGTATCGCCATCTGAAATCCAAGTCGGTGACTACGGCAGCACACCTCAATACCAACGATGGACCCTTCGTATATTAAACCTCAGAAAACCGTCCGTACAGACCAAAGTTGGCCAGCTTTGAAAGATTCTTGAGATAACCTCTACTTCCTCTTCTGCTGTGATGGATGGCAGAACCTTGTCCGCCCTTCTGCAATTTAGTTAAGGCCGAATTTTCCATCCACCTCGTGAACATTCTCGAGTGCCAAATGTGGTTGAAATCTCTCAGGTGAATCAACCAAATCTATGATGACCTCTGCTGCTTGTTCATATTCTCGCTTACGTTTGGAAGAACAACTATCTAGTCTATTCGTTGTTTCGTTTGAGCCAGTCATCGGCGTTGTCGATGACTGATTTGAAGCCGGGGTAATGGTGCTGTCTCGGTCCGTTGCTGAATACTTGGTACAGGGTTTCATATAGTCATGCAGAGTGGACTGTTCTTGGGTTTGTGATCCACTCTCAACCTCTTTTGAATTGGACACAAATTGCATCGTGTTATCCTCCTGCCCGTCCAGAACCTGCCGCGGAAAATAAAATATATTTTACTGAACAAAATTTCATACGTCATCCTACGCAAGGCGTTTGATAAACGGACGTATAGGATATAAAGTGAGGGAACAGACAACGAAGGTCTATAGCATCAAGTACTCTAGGTGAAACATGGCTGTTATCAATGCCTGCATGAGCTGTCATGGAAAACAAGCATAAAGGGTAACGAGCTTGAACCGAATCGGATTCAAGCAAAGCGTATAATTCGTATAATTTCATACTTTCAGGAAGTTGAAGCGTTGACAGAACAATACTAACCTGACCGAGATTCTCCAGCTTGTGCTGAACAGCATCCCTGCCAAGTGGACCAGTTTGTAGTACTTCAGAGTTTTCATACAGCAACCCATTGGAAGACCAAGTCACGTATCTCTAGAATCCACTAATGTACGAAATTGACTCTTCGGTGAATAAAATTTCTAAGCATCATTCCTCCTGCTTTGAACCACTAAAACACTTCGCAAACCACGAGCCTGAACGTCCTTTATACCCCAGGATCTGAGACGTGGACAAATCGTGGATGTGCAATGCAAGTACACGACTGAGGCATATGCCTTCAGGGGAGATACTGTGGAGGTCTACGAGGACAGATCTATGAACCACTGGACCATGAACAAGGCATAAGTGGGAACGATAGGTCTACGAGGGGAATGAAGAATCGTAGCAAAACAATGAGTTAATTATCGGATGTGATTTACCATATAAAATCGTCTATGGTATCATGCGCATGAAGATAGTAGATGTTGACAGCCGATTCCTGTCAATTCAACCACGTGATGAACGACACAATGACGAGGGACAGAATCTTGGTACTGGATACCATAACTATCCACTATTTTCTTGAACACCAGTCCTATAGATTCCCTCAACAAATGAACGCTTATCCTTACTAACGAATTCTCTGAATGCTGTACAATACCCATGTAAAATGTCAGTGAAATAATGCACAGGAGACCGCTGTCCAGACAACACCACTCACTTGTCCAATACGATGAGCCCGATCTTCAGCCTGGACTAGATCACCTGGTGTCCATGACATTTCGGCAAATATGACAGTGCTTGCCGCCGTTAAAGTAAGACCCACGCCGGCAGCACGAATTCCAAGCTGTATGTGTTCCAACATAAAACCAAGGGTTGAGGAGGAGCGTATCGTCCAGCTCAACACAGTGAAAGCATCCATATATATAAGGTTTTACAAAATGCATAGCACATTGTACTCACCACAGCTACTTTGACATCCTCTTTCTCTTGGAAGGTTTTCACAAGGTCTTGTCTCGACGCTGGGTGTGTCTTCCCATCAATTCGAATAAACTTTACTTTTTTTTTCTGCGACAAGTCAAAGAAAATAAAAACATAAGAAATCAGAAAGAGAACAGCAGGATAAGAATCGGGGAGGGGACATCTCTAAGAAAGTCGAATGAAAGAAGACTTGTAGTCGAGTACAGTACCTGCAAGAACTCTTGAATTGCATCCATCATAACTTGATGGTGAGCGAACACGAGAAATTTACAGCCTCCCTGTCCCACGGATAAGAAAAAATAACCATCACGAAACTTACGATCAACAAATTATTGATGACAAGCGTGCAAACGTAGCATAACAGAATGGTTTGAAGATATTCTCTACAAAACTTCGTCCCTCAGAAACTGAAAAATTGACAGGTAATCATATTGGTGAAGAAAAACCTGCAAAGAAAGTTCTAGCACTGATAACGAAATCCTCAACAATCCTAGAGAGGTTTTCCCTTACGAGCAAAATACCATCCCAAGACGGTATCACCAAACAAGTAGCAAAATGCAGGAAAACATTCCAACTTAATCTGAAACAATAACTAACATGTGGGAAAATGTTATAAAGAGAACTGACTAGACCTCAAGCATTGTCTCGAGGAATTCTTGAACTGCTGGTATTTTGACTTCAGCTGTCTCAGTGTATATCTGTTCACGAACACGTGAGAAACTTGAAAAAAAAGACATTTTCAGAAAAAGTTTAGCATATAAGATGCAAATTTCACCTCAGCACCATTAAGATAAATTCCTTAAAAAGATAATTCTTATGCTTGAAAGTTGAGGACCTTTAGAGGCCATAGTACCAGTATAAAGCAGGTGGAAGAGTATGTAATGGGCCCAAAAGAGTACATTCCTCTATTCTGAAGTTAGAGTTCGAGGTAAGAAATACAATGGACACAAGAAACGGTTTGTACGGTGATAAACCTTTGAGATAAGTGACCTTTCGGCTATCTTCATTTCGCCAACCTCTTCTTTCTTCCCCAGTTGAAGTGCAATCTGAACTTGTCTCTTGATGCTGTCTAGCTACAAGAAGAAAAATTTTGAGTTATTCAATCACTCGCATCATTTCAAATATGGTTATCACGGAATATAGCCAACGCAGGGAACTATCCTCAGGGATAGGTCTGTATGTATACCGAGCTTCATTCACATCTATGAGAGAATTTTAAAGACTTCGAAAGAGAGGGGTCTTACCTCATTCAGAAGAGCACGAATCTGTTTCATAGCCTTCTCATCAAGCGTCATAAATATCTAGGAAAGGCCACAATGTGAGGTACAATAGTCAGTTGTTTGGTGAGGAACGACATGATTAAATGAGTTGGATTCTCCGTAAAAAATAGCAAACCAGGCATTATTACCTGCTCACGACGTTTCTTAGGAAGCTGTTTGAGTACATCCAACTTCAGCCGCCGAATCATCACTGTTGATTTGACCAAGGCATGAAGTTCCTCATGATTTGAAGACCCTTGCCAGACACCAAAAAAACCCTGTGCATTGAGATAAATTCAAATACTTCTTTTAGGTATGTTCAAGTCTGAGAAACTTTTATCCCAAAACTTTCAAACTGAAGAAAGAAAGATGGAGTATCAACAAAAGTAAGGACAACTTACTCCCATACAATAACGAGCACCGTACTCGTTGATCTTCTGATACACAGAAGGTTGCAGAGCTTGGAGCTGCATCATGGAGCAACCATTTCGCATCCTCAGTTTCAACAATGAAGTAGTTTTATGAAAAATTACATTGCCTAGAGTCCTATAAAAGCGTAACTGTGCTATGGTTAAAATCTCATTCAAATACTATGAGCACAAGAACAAGTGCTTGGTAATAAACGACAAGACACCGATTCTTCCTGTTTATAATTGGATTTTATAATATTTCTGCATTGAATGCGCGTTGTTCAGCCCATCCAAAAGGTGATGTCAGTGACCCCTCAAACCCAACTGTCAGAGCCTCGAACGGAAGATCATTAAAAGTGAGGCAATACCTGCTTGAAGAGTTCGATAGGTCTTGATAGGGCAGGTGTACCTGTAAGTAAAAGAGCATACTTTGCTTTCTGTGAAAAAGGCAACGAAGATCATCAAGTTCTGAAACATTGATTGCTAGTATATGAAAGCATTTCTCGATCGGCCTCACATGCTCATAGTAAATTGACGAACATGATGTAATTGAAATCCCATAGTCAATTTCTTTCTGTATTTAGCAGTAAATAAGCAATTGTGAAAAGGTAAAAGTTAGTATCTAAAAGTTTACTTAGGGCTTAAGTCAGGCTTTGGCAGGCATCAGACACTTCAAGACTAAACTTTGGAGTTTGAACCTCATGTTCAAGTTTGAGCCATGAACTCTCTCTCTATGTATATAACATATGTAAATGCACACACCTTGCAATTGATCATTTCTTCAGTACGGATAACACTGTAGGGTGTTATCTTTCAGTGTTGGATTACTAACAAACGGGATTTGAGTTAGCATTCTAGTTGAGTTTTTAGTTTGTCTACATTCAAATGTCGGAGTGCTATCTAGAGTTTTACTCTAGCGATACTCTCAAAGCCTACCTCATTGCGGGTAAAAGGGATTTGTAGCAAGCTTCCTGTAAAGTCATATTGCATCATAATCACAAGGGGGATAAACTATTACAGCATAGTTCACAACAAAAGGTTATGGGCTGCTGAGGTTGATAGTATTATGAACACTCTCGCTTTATGGTGAATGGGCACTTGAGGTTGTTGCGGTTCCAAGGTTCTATGGCTACTGGAAGTTACTGAAGACATTGAGGAGTGTTTTGAAACTGAAGACCTTGTATTAAGTCAACAAGGACCTGGTGGCAGATATCCCATGATTACTTTGGAACTTGAAGACGTTGGCAATGAGGGTAAGGGGGAGTAGGAGCAAGCTATGGTTTTTACCTAGAGAGTCAATAAGAGACTAATGCAGTATTGGTGATACATTGGAAAAACTCATAAACAGCTTTTGCAACAGACTTCAGAATATCAATTCACAAAACATAACTTACCTGCAACACAGGAACACAGACATTCGTTCTTTTCGCTTGAGGATTTTTCAAATAATGAGATTCATCCGCAATTACGATCTGCGTCATGTAGGAGCTTAGCCATGGTCAGTGCAAGTGAGAGACCCAGTCCCATGTGCACGCACTACAGCACGACATGTAGGTAGCACGCACTGAAGAAGCTAAGATTGGCACTAAGTGAGTATTTTAAACAAGTCCCTGACGAGGATGCTTGATGAAGTTTCAGTAGAATAAAGAGAAAGGAGAAGGAGAGAGAGTTACTTGCTTTAAATCCAGTTCTCATTATTATATCCTCCAGCTTGCTAAGAGCGTCGTAAGACACAATGTTAAAAAGTCCATTGATGAGGAGTTTTTGTTTGCCAGTGGTGCGCACAATGTTGTAGCCGCCACGACTGCTGCCTTGTGACATAACAATCTGCAAATACAAATGAAACGCATGATTCCTGGTGATAGTCATAGAAACGACTCTCAGCATTGAGATTCGAGTCTTGTTTGTAGCCCCAACAAGGTAAGAAGTCAATCTAAAGTCTGTACGTTAGACAGCATGAACACGATGAGAGCACAAGTTTCCGCTTTTGGTCTATAACAAACAACAGAAGGGGTAGCATAATTTACCGTTATGTCACTGGGAGATACGTTCAACCAGGTCACCAGCATCTGCAGAATCAAAAAACAACGAGATATCATCAACAAATTGAAAACTCTTCTAATAGTCAATACGGTAATAGAGCTCTACAAACACCTGCGTTTGGTCTCCATGTTGAGAACGAAAACCAGTACAAGGTAAATCATTAGCTATCAACTCATCTCAGCGACACAAGAGCCCCAAATATAGCAGAGTGGTTATGCGAATAAGTTCAATACATTTGCCCAATGCACACGAAGAGATGAAGGTACTACAATCAAAACGGGCCAATCTTCTTCCAAGCATGAAACCACCGCCAGCGCCTGCACAACATACAGTTTCTTTCAGCCCTTAGCCGATGAAAAGTAGTTACATAGCAGCAGAGGCTGTAACCTAGGCATTGTAAATCTGGTCCTGATAGCTGTTGTCGCAATTTGCTTCCAGTCCTCCGTTCACATTTTAAGATCTAGCTAATTAAAGAATTTGAGGTAGTCCAAACGAATACGAATAGTCCACAAGCCGTAATTTGAATAGACCTTTTAGAGATGAAAATTTTGAAGAATTAATTTATATATACCTTGTTGCTCATTTATGATGTCCAACTGTTATACGTGTGGCAAATCAAGTTGAAGCTGTTCTAATTCAGTGTCTGTGTACTGATTTCCGGTTTCACAACATAGTTTTTGGCACTACCTCAAGTAAACACAGGGATCGGATTATTGTCATCTCCTGAAAATAGCCCATCTGATGTGCACAGTCTAAACTCAACCACGGGTAGCTTCGATAAGATCAGACAATGAGTCAGCAGAAATGAACTGTAGGAGAAACTTGCACTACCTGCAAAGTTTTACCGAGACCCATTTCGTCAGCAATGAGTGCTCGACCTCCATGCTGCAACGCAAATCTGGGTCACAAATATCGGAGAAAGAGTGAATAGAACACCAATAAGCTAGATGTGTCAAGGTTTACGTAAAATTTTGTGTAGCGGAAGATACTCTTGCACTTTAATGTTACAAAAGTTGGCTTTGAAAGTATGTAATCCAATGGCATATAAGATTATCCAATGGCATATATTTTTTCTTGACATGGTTGAACACTTTCGTGGATAAAAAATAACATTGCTCTAGGAAGCATTTGAGTAAAGCCAAGAAGAAGTGATGGACAAGTAATTATAGGAGAGAATTACCTAGAAAACAGATGTTTCGATATGAAACGAAGTGAGCACCAAATCAGAATAGCCTTACCTCACTCCCTCAACTTGAAACTCCATTAAGGTCTTCTTCAACTTCTCATCAACAAGCCGATATCTATCTGCAACACACAGGTTGGTAAGAAAAAACTTTGCATATCAAATAGTCACTCACATGTGAATCAGCCTTATCTTCGAATAGTGACCCTCATTAACTAGCGCCGCACTGGATGGGAAATACTGAAAACTCTAAAAAGACCTGTTAAATCACGGATCACCTTGCAGATCAGGAAGAGCCGCAGTAGCTTCCAGTGCACGTTTCACAATAGGCTCCAACGGTTCTACCTTTTAATGCATCACCATCAAGTCAGAATCAAGATTAAAAAAGAACACGATTGTGAAAGCTACATCTTGCTCCGAATCAAAATGGAAAATCGTCAAATGTCGGTCTTTGAATCACAAAGTAGCGGAAATAATACTTACAGTAACAACACGATCTGTCGAAGATCTTAATATTTCTTCCGCTTCGGACAGATTTGTAAAGGGGAACATCCACAGCCTGCAAACAATATCAAGGCTAAAATGTAAGCGTACGGCTGACTTTCACCTCCGTTTTAATTGTCTTCTTCAAATTCTACACAGACCGAATGTCAGCCTGACAATTGGGTCGCAAAATGAGGTCTTCATGTGTAGATGTGAATGAAGTCTGTAAACCTTGCTATTTAGATTGCACTAATGCTGTTGATAATCTTTCCTGCAAGTAATTCGTGCTCTAAGAACGTTCTAAAAGCGAAAGCCTGCATCGAACTGAAACAGTTGATACAGTCTTCGGCTCACGTCTCAGAATCATGCATGGAAATCTAAAGGATGACTTCTTGAAGCGTTTAGGGCCTGACAACAATATCAACATTGTCTCCTTCGAATGCTGCAGGTCACCAGCTTTTGGTTGATCGAATAAGCCAACCGAGTGCAAAATTTCAGCAGGATACAAGTACGTTCACTTATAATGAGTCGTTGAAAACAAGGTCTCGTCATTAAACTCACCGTTCTTTCATGAGGTAGTCTACCCTCGGTATTCTTTTCAACGCTGCTACTACTTGCTGTCACAAGTGAAAGCACGAGGAAGTTTTAGGGAGTAAGTCTTCAGCTGAAGAACTGAAGCAAAGAATCCACATAGTTATTAAAGGTTCTCAAAGAAAATAAAGCATATCCAAAGACGGAAAATTAGTAGTGAGGATCATCAGATCCGTGTCATACCGTATCATAGTCGCACTTGGCAGCAATCCTCCCACAACTATGGAGGAAAAGTTTAACATAACATGCCTTCTTCGGAGCATGCTTCAGACCAACATGAGATTGAGGTTGAGACAAACGAGACTGAGAAACACTGGGTGATAAATTATGAACATCTCTCGTTTCAGGTTCCTGTATCGAAGGGATAGATTGAGGAGGAGTACACCACACTTCGGCATCATCTTCATTTAAACTGGTACATGCTGACAGTTGCAGAGCCAAACGAGGACACCAGTGTGAAAGTGTAAGTGCGTCACTTATAGATCCATAGGAAGACAGAAGACAACTGAATGCAAGTCTTTAATGGTATCATCTTCCTCGCCTGAACAAATAATTGCCTGCTGAATCGTGAAACAGATTGGTCTACAGAACTGAGGGGTGACATTGAATGTTCATGACATAGCATGCGTCATGCGAGGAATCACATCCCAATCATAAACCAAAAATCGTGCAAGCAGGGACACGTCCATCTGCTTGCTGGGCAAACGATACCTAAGCAGCAATCCAGCGGTTGTAGCACATCAAAATAAACTACACTTTACCTGATGCAGACGAATTCAAAACCGCGACGTTTACAGCCAGTGGAGGAGCGACCTCGACCTGTATTAAAAAAAATAATCAGCTCAGAGAATTGCGGGAACGTGGGAGAAGAAGTACTTATGACACGTGCAAACTCGTTTTTGTCCAGATTTTCAATCAGACGAAATGTCAATGTAACACAGCTGAACACCAACATTTGAAAAATTGACTTTCGTGCATACTTTCTTCTTGAGGAATCATGCCAAATATAAAAGCACCGCGGGCAGACGGCACGTTGATAGTTACAGAATAATAAACTGTTTACAAGTCCATGACTACGTACTGCAAGTTTCAGGTGGGAAAGTGACGTGATTGCTTTCACAACATCGCCAAGCCCAGCTTCGGGATAAGTCCAAACCCTGGGCCAAAATGTAGGTCATCAGTTCACGAAGCTTGAGCTGACTGTGTGACTGCGTAAAAAAAACTCCGATGAGTGCCATCAAGTTTGAGCAGCCTGATATTACCCAATTTGAATCTTATACACGTATACAGAACGCATTGAGTTCACTCACTTCCGATTCACGTCCCAATTGCGACCCGGAACAGTCTTCAGTGCTGCCACAAGATGCTAAACCACGGAGGACCGGATTACGTTAGTAACTCGAATTCAGTAGCCGTCACAGTGTAAACATGTGAAAACAGAATGGGAAGCTACCGATTGCGGTCAACTTGGCAGAAGACATGATGCACACCTATAAAACATTGATTGACAGTAAGTGATTGAAGATTCACCGACCGAATTGTAAGGGGCTTCACATGCTATTCTTCCTCCCTGATCCTGAAATACTTTGATATTCAGTAACCTGCCTGCACCCTTTGAGGGAGAGGTGTAGATCCAGCTAGACCCCAACTCTTGTCGTTTGGTCGGGCAATCAATTTGGGGGTCTGCATGGACCTGCTGAATGTTTTTCGGAGACTCCGATGTAACAGAGGAGGAGGAAGTGGAGAAGGCCTGCGCAGCAGGGGCAGCGAGAGACGTGACCCGCTTTTGTGCAGCGAGCTGGGTGGCAGCATTTCTTTCCAGAGCATCGAGCTCCTCCGGGCTCAAGTCCCAGTCATCGTCGTCGTCCATCATCTTTCACATCACCATCCCGCACGCAATGCAATGCACTTCGTAGTCCTGATCCTTCTACGTCTGCTCTGACAATCCATCTCCACCCTGCTGAGCTCGCCCCGAGCACTTCCTCCCCTCGAGCATCGAGCAAAATCCCAATCCTGTCGACGACGCCCGCAGCGAAATTGCCATGCGCAAGCTGCACTCACGGCCTCGATGCCGGTCCCATCAGCAGCACAGCCGTCGCCCCTCGCTCAGGCCCATTCAAAATCCGAGTTCGAATTTCGCCACATTCAAACGCTCCGGTTCGAATTGCTCGCTGACGCTTCCTTCCAGTTGTCTCGTCGCTCGAAGTTCCGTCGACGAGCGCCTTGCTCCTTGCCCAAACGGCTCCCCGATTCGGAAGCCAGAAGGGCGACGACGACGCCCGACCGACGGACAGTTCGCGGTTGACGGGTTCTGTTCGTCCGTCCGTCCTTGCAGCAAGAGGACATCGAAGAACGAAGTCAGGAAGTCCCGACTGTGAAAGCACGTCTTCCCTTCGCGAAAAGCCGCAATTTTCGTTTCATTCTGAGCATCCTGGTGTCCGTCGGAACTTCCGATCGTCAAAAGAATGTTGTACTCACTCCTTTGGAACCGCCATTGGCTCTGTGTGATGCATTGACATCGGTGGAAAAGATATTGCTGATGTGAGATGCTACAGGTTAAAGATTTGGATAATTTTTTGATTTGTGCGTGTCATCCTTGCACAGGGCCATGCTAATTTCTCTGTATGGTTCCAATTTATCTGATGTACCCGAAGTTACGTACGATAGAATAGATGAAAACAACAATCACAGAACGAATACAGAGGATAGATTGATCATTATCACATTACAGCAATAGGGATTTAAATGTCGAAATTCATGATCACACATCTTCACATTTTAAATAGTGTTCATTTCATATTTCTAGAATAGGTAAGAATAATAATATATCTACAATTTTCTAGCAATATTCGTTATTTTATGTAATTGAACCTCGGATTGCATTGATTTGCCGAGAAATCATTGAGTATATTTTCTGGGAAACAATTTCTTGAGATCATTGAAAAATAAATCATTTTCTATTTAAAAAATCGGAGTCTTCCATGTTTTATACGTATGAAATTTAAAATAGATTAAAGTTCTAAATTAATGCATTGTGAAAATGAAACTTTCTAATTTCAATTCACGGATACAACTTCAAAGATAAAAATCATTTGGTGAATTCTAACAACTATGCAACATGACCAAAAAATTCATGTCATCATTTTATTTGCCTTTTCATGGAGGTATCTACTTGATGGGATCCCAACATAACCTAAACGGCTTAATCGAAACCTTTAAGTTTTGATTTATACTATAGTAGCCATCGAAGATTCACGTCATCCATATTCTAGTATGAACATACGGTGAAATTATACTGCCTACATGTCTATTAGCAAGGAGTGGAATTGTGACAACAAGACTTCACTCTTCGTCCATCATTAAATTATACTGCCTACACGTCTATTAGCATGGAGTGGAATTGTGACAACAAGACTTCATTCTTCGTCCATCATTAAATCTTTCAAATCTCCAATTAGCGCAATCGGAGCCGAGCTTCTTCGTCCGAGTCTTCCCCATTGTACCAGAATTTGTTAACTAACACTTGAATTCACAAGTCCTTCGCTTCCACACTTTTGCTGCTGCTCACCAAGTTGAATTTCCCACAGCTCAAAATCCAAAATCTTTTTGCACTTGTGACAATGTCACAATTCATAGTTTCCCACTAAATCTTGCATATGATGCGAGCTTTAACATACAAGAACATCTTTTAGAAATTCACGACGGTGTGACGTCAATGGGGTCCCATCGTGTATAACAAAACTTGATAGGTCCCATAAAGCAATATAGGTTACGATGGGGTACCATCAAATAAATAACTCTTTTTCTTGTGAATGGAAAAGATATTCTATTTGATCAAACAACACATAAAACAATGTCAATGATAATTCAAAGTGAGAAAATTGAACCAAGAATTTTACAAGCCTACATTGTTAAAGTCTTCATGATGATATCCAATAATGGAAAATTTAAATCACGGAAAAGATAAAGTTTTTGAGTTGATGCAAGACGTCAACATCTAAACAGTCTATTTTAAATAGAAAGTACTGAAATATAAAGTCAATAAATAGTTGCATTTTTTATTCAAAACTATAAAAAAATGATGAAATAATACAAAACCATTTTTATTCTTTTTCATAAAAATTCTAAAATTTGAAAGAAAAAAGATTCTAACATATTTTGTTTATTTATTTCAAAATATATCATTGTTAAATTATGAAAATATTTAATTTGATTCATATTGCAATGTATGGCAAAAAAATATATTTTATCATCAAGTTTAATGCTGAAATTTATTTTATTATTCAAATATTTTTAATTGGTTTAATATATTAATTTTCAGTTTTTTTACAAAATATTTTGAAGTAAATTTAATTTTTAATTAAAAAATTAATTAATTTATATTTTATAATAATAACCATTAAATTATCAAATCACATAATTTGACTGATATATGAAAACTGTAATCCATCACATTCAAATCAGAACAATCTTTGAACTTAGTCTTGAATATTCAAAAGTTTCAATCTTTAAACATATAATTATTTAAAAATATTAAAATTTCTTACAATGATGAAGTTTTATCAACTTTGATCAAATTGGACTCATTATTTACTTTGTATTAGTCATTGTCTTAAATGTTATTCTATAATGATATGCACATGATCATTTACAATGTGATGACAATTGAGCGTAATGTTGATGATTATATGATTTTCTCCTACATGTTTATCATATATGGCAATTAATATTATTTAGTCATATTCACAAAATGGGAAGGTATTCTACTGGCAAGGAATCTACTGTTCTCTTTGAAGAATTTAGAAATTATTACACAGAGCAGACTATCCTAATCATCTCATTGCCAATTGTATTTCACAATAAAACTCTATTCTTAAAAGATTCAATCCACCAATGTTGGAAAATATTGATGATGTTATCTTGGACTAACTAGGTTCTTGATATATACATCTCTCTTAGTATCTCAATCTTGCACTACTTATGACATAGTTTCTTCGCACACTAATCTTCATGAAAACAAGAATAACGATTACGTTTCCTTTTCTTCTTTACAGATAGAGATATGTCAATGTACTTGTTATGAGTTCGTTATTAGCTTTTATCTTCAGTCGGAAAGGTTTTGGGCTGGTTAAGCTTGTGAATTGTCGGGTCCGGAATGACAGCTTGATTACTGAATCACATTTCTTTGTCTTAGCGATAAAGTTGCTAAATTATAGCTAAAACTTACAACCTACATCGGCAGACGGGATGGGGGTAATGATGTAATTTAGAGTTACCAGAATCATGCGACACACAAATTCAATTGTTTATTCTAGGGTCCGACAATCCTACCAAACCTACTAGCGCCACAATGAGCTGAATAAATTTCATGTTTCAGACTTTTCTCTCAAGTCTCCTTCTTAGTCAACAGAGTTGTCCAGGGCTCACCCCCAGGTCTCCCTCTCAGACTGTGTTCCTTGTTCCGAGTCCTCCTTCGCATCGATTTTAAATCCATGTGGACGAATATACTTGTAAACAAAGCTGTATGAGAGGACTTCGTTCACACCGTTACAGAGTCTACATGATCCTCCAACTTCCCTATTTGCATTCTCGTCCTCCTCTTCTCCTCTCCTTCTCTTGTGAGCTCACTATCTTCATAGTGAGCTCAAAGCGAGCAAGAGAAACAGAAGGGCCCACTTCGATTCGGCCGAATTTCGAAAGCGTCTGACATTGTTTCTCCTGCTCTTCAATCCCATTATCCGTTTCAAGCGCGAAGTCCCATAGTCACATCATCCTCAGGCTGGACGAGAGCGTCAAAACCTCAGAATAGCAGGCCAAATTCATACTGAAACTCAGACCTTGACTTCAAATATTCTGGAGTCCAAGACGATACGCCGTTGAATTGATGTTTACCTTAAGCAGTTGTAGATGATACACATTGTGAATCTATACAATTTGTTTGAATCGTACTTGGCAGCAGAAGAGCACGCTGTCTCCGAAGTACTGCCAAGAAACCTGGCTCTGACTGTATGCTTTGTACTTGAATAAAATATGATTGCTTTTCAATTTTCCTCTATTGAATTCTCGTACTAAGCTCGACACTGGAGAATCTTTGCACACCGTCAACATCTTGATTCTCTACAATATCCTCAACGACGACGACGCTTACTTCCGTCGCTTTCTGAAAAGGCTGCACACCTTCAGCATCTTCATCTTCTAGATTCACCTCGCTGTCGCCACTACTCTCTGTCGCTTTCTGAAAAGGCTGCACACCTTCAGCATCTTCATCTTCTAGATTCAGACCGCTATCGACACTACTCTCTGTCGCTTTCTGAAAAGTCTGCACAACTTCGACAGCTTCATATTCTGGAGTGAGCTCAGTAATAAGGTTAACTCTGATGCCTTCCGCTTTGTCCAAGGGTAGTGTATCTTCTGCCTCTTGACTGACGACCTGTGGTTCCTCTCGAACATGAACTATAGATACAAGAAGGTCACGAATAAATTTTGTCTCGCGAGAGGACTTGACCGAATTCGCGTTGATTTCCTTGAAATCGGTAGGCTCGCCCTCCGTCGCCTGCTTCTCTTCCATCCGAGGCAGACCCGCAAGGTAAAAGGCGGCTAACTTTCTCCACATACTCAACTTTTGACAAATTCCCTGCAAAGTGAAGCGGAACAAGACGATGTGTCAGCATTACGAAGGAAATCACACTCCTCCCAAGCTTCATGTATCGGAACTTAGAAGCACCACAAGCAAGCCTCAGTAGTTCAGGAACACCACATCTGATTCAGAACAGAATCGCTGCTATCTGCCAGATTGCATCATTATCTCAAAGATATTTGCCAGATTGCAAGAAAACAGCATCTCTACAGAACTCCAAGCAGCCTCCTAAATGCAAAGCTTTTATTACACTCGTCGTTCTTGTGTCGCCAAAAACTGCAAGAGAAGCGAATCAGGTAAAACAGGTGCGATCGTCACCTCAAGTGGTCTGTAGGCCAAATCAGACTCGTCGGTGCAGTCCATGTCTAAGCCGAAGCCACTTTTGTTGACTCTGCTGATGAGCGAGTTGAACAGTCTAGGAATATGTGGTTCCGCAAATGTCGTCCCTTTGTCTTCGTCTCCAAGTTGACCAGCATCTGGAACATTCTCGTGGAGGAATGTTGGAACTAGTTTGTAATCTGAGCGTAGAGCTATTTCAGGCGTCATGGGGAACAGATGCCCCTCTGTGCTAAATATATATCTGCAGCAAAATTGAGGTACAATCGTCACTCTATCTGTTCGGCCAACATAAATGTGTGGCTACGAAGACGTGTACGATCTCTGCAGCAGAAAGTCGTCTTCAATCACTTGAATTCACTTGTAAGTGCCTGTCTTGGCCAGAAGACCAAATCAACCACGCCCTGTATGGACGGTGCCTAAGACCGAAAACAACAACAGGAGGCATGAAGTATGAATGGACGTTGCCTAAAGGGACTGACCGAGTGAGCAAGGAAGAAGAAACGAGGAAAGCTGGAAAAGCCAGCAACACATATAAGGACCAGAGCTGCAGGCAACACATCCATGAGACGATCAAGATATTTACGAAGGTTCTTCGAGTCTTACAGATGGGGGCCAGTCTCTACAAGGTTATCACCACCGGCAGCTAAGTCGAAGAGAAGCCACAGGTACTTGACCTGGCAAACCAACACACTGATGTAAGAATAATCACGTCTCTTCTATAAAAAAACATCAGTACTAAACTGTACAGAGAGCCAAAGGTCAAGTTTCGCACAATTTTTCTCTTGATCTTGAACCTACCGTTTCAGCGAGGAAAAAGCTCTCCATATGATCTTCTTGGACGCGTGTCTCGACATCTCCAATGTGGCAGTACCCACAAGGGCATCTTGCATAAAACTGTATGCTTGCAGTGATGTCTCGTCCCACTTCCAGATAGCTGCAGACTTGGAGCAAGTCATCAAGTTAAAATTCACAGCTGCCAATGAATGTAGTCTTTCATTGGCAGCAATGAAAGACTACATCGTGAATTCCACATAGGCCACTCTCAGAAGCATGACTAAATCTGCGTATACATATGTCTACAACCCCAGCTCAAGTAAATGATAATCCGAAGTAGTATAATTACGCACTGAGGATCTGCAGTTGCTTTGTACAACATGTATGTGCTTTCAATTAACTCTGGGCGCAAGGGATAGCTTCTTTGGCCTGGCTGCAGAGCAAAATTCATTTCAGATGACACCACTTCTCATCACATTCTAGTCGATTATCAGCAACTCACAATTCTGAAATTGAATCGACATGAAACCAAACGAAAAATCACAAAAGTAAATCCCGATCCTACCTGGACACCCTGTGTAGCCAAGTTGAAACCCTCAGGTGTGAAGCCATATTTTTTCCAGACAGCAAAAAATGCTTTGTGGGTACGCATGGCAGGGTCAACATCTCCCGCCAGCACCTTCAATAATATCATCCCGATCACAATTGAAGGACGGTTCAATTTATCCTAATATGAAGTTAACACAGCAACAGTACGATCCAAACCAATCTCATCTTCTGTGCCAGGTTGTGTCCCCTGGTTTGCAAACCGGCATGTAAAACAAACCACATCTTCTGAGTGGATTAGATGAACATCTTATATCCCGGAAGTGAAACAATGTATTACCTGGAGTCCTGGCCAAAACGCTTGCAGACTATTAAACAAAGGCCATACCACGACAGCAGAGTTCATATTCACCTCCCAGTACCTTGCACAAAGCAGACAAAAAAGTCAATAGACGGTGAGAAAGGCAGCCCGAAAATCAGATTGATACCAAAGAAGGTTTCTAAGAAAAAAAATGCAAACGCAATTTCTTACCATGGATCAGTGTATAGGTAAGTCATGACAGATTTATAAGCTTCTTTAAACATGTACAAGTACTCGTCATCTCCAAACAGGAGATATGCCTGCAAAGATTTGACAAAAGTTTAGTTGCGAGAACATGAAATCCACTGGCATATTCAAAACCTGATCAATTCGATGTAGATGGCTTTTCTTGACTATACCTTGAGGAGATACTCGTAGAAAGAGTCGATGCTTGTCCCTATGCCAGCATCCTGCAGCATGAACCAGATTTTAGACTGATGATGATACCTTACTCATTGTCATTAGTAAAGATTATACACAATGTATTAATGGCACTGACGTCCGGATTATTTTTAGTCCAGTCTATTAATCACCGAATCCGGCAGATGACTCAATTCCATCTGAGAAGTGGATTACATAGCCTTAACCAAACAGAAAAGTAACGGTGGTGACCATACATAACTGGCATTCGTTAGATATTAAAGACTTCAGATTAGATACCTTGTGCGTCCATTCCCCTGTAAACACATTGATATGTGCCCCAACAAGGCCTAGTTGCGAACGTTGTGCCCAAAGTCCTCGCACGGCATTTTTGGCAACAGTCTCAAAAACTACAGTATTCACCAAGTACCCAGCAAGCGTTGCGTTAGAACTGACATAGTCTTAATTGACTACTGAGGTCAAACTTCATTTACGGGAAATAAGGTAGCTCAACGTACTCGGATCTCCAGTCAACCGGCTAAGCAGTCCAAACTCAAGTGTCAAGGTGCCTCCTCCCGCTGTAGATGTCACCTGTAGCGATAGGCAAAGTTACAAGAGCATTCCACTTGACAACATAAAGACTGTCAAATCCTGACTCATCCACTCAGAGTTGAAATCATAACATTGTCTGAAGATCCTTAACATGGAGAAATCTGGAATGGTTATCATCTTCCAGCTCCATAAAAGCTCCAACCAATCAGCTCACATCTGCTGAATAGTCCTGATTTGAAGCCTCAACTTTGCTCAAGCTAAAACACTCTAAATGCTTTTCGCCAATCATTTACTAGTCCTAATGTTTGGACTTGAACACTTTGAATTATTAATTCAAGATGTTCCAGAACAATCTCCGCTGGCAGCGTTCATATTGCTTCCGCCTTTGGTACTACACCGACTTTCTATCAGACTGTCATATCATCCAAGAATCCAGAACTTCAACCAAACAAGGAGACTGACTAGCGAGTGAAGAGAATCTAGAGAGTACCCTGCGTAAAAAGAAGAGATGAATAAACTAGATGACGGTGGATGGCAGGTACCTAACAACAGGACATCAGTTCAACAACATAGAAGGATATATCACTGCCAAGAGGAGCTCGCCTTGCCTGGCTCTCATCTTCACTGACACCATGAAGTAGATTAACTGAGCCATAAGGAATTCCTGCAATCAGTAGATCAGACATGAATAATTTTTCTACTGACATCTGTTTTTAAAGGGTAACTGAAACAGCCGAACATTATTGTAATCGTTCTTACAAATGCTTTCAACCGTGTGTAGCAACTGTGGTTAACAAAATGTCCATATGGAAGTCAAAGACAGGCACCTGTTGGGGTGTCAAAAGCAGGTAACAGCCTGCGGCCAAGTGCCTCTGCAAGTTTCAAAAGCTCATTTTGATACCCATCTACCTTCATCCCCTGCAAAATATATAAACTTAAGATTAAAAGAAAATAATTCACTTGTTTGTATTACTGTTATAAATTCGATGTCCTCTCTAGGTTTGTTTATATGTTATGGAGATAGTCTATGTAAGATGCACTATTAGCTAGAATCGAATGCGAGCGATTGGACTTGTCATCTTCCCCATTGAAGGATAATCAAGAATTAGACAAGCAGCAAGCTAGAGCTTGACACAATGTCGTCCAGACTGCTGCAATCCACTAACCAGCTCGAGTGCCATGTGCTTCAGGAAGCTTACCGTAGATTCATCGCTCGCAAGCAGATGTCCCGAAAGAAGACCACCAAGTACACGGATTGTAGTCTCAAAAACCGACACTGTCTTATTCTAAAGGAATATGGAAAAAGCAACATGCAGATAGTCAGCAATGACTTCTTGTTTCAAAAAACAAGAAGTCGGGAGTGGATATTGAAGTCAAAGTACTTGAGTCTTACAGCATGTATATAACATATATGTCTACATTGGTAGGTCAGTACTTCAAAATAAACAGAAACAAAGGGGATTCGTTGATTTCGCTTGTCATGTACTGAGTTCACAATATACGGAAGGAAGGAATAACTTTACGAAAAGATAACAATTCATGTGAAGTTCAGACTGAGTTAAAGCTTACCCGATTGAAGTGAAGGTTCTTTCCTAACCAAGTCACAGCTTCAGTGAACTTAGCGCGATCACCAAGAAGAGCCAACATGTCCAAAGCATCCACCTATGAACAAGAGAACTGAACCAGTCTAAAACGTTCACATGATGGACAGAGGTGCAGCGAAGGCTCTATTTCATTCATATGAATAGACAACACCCTGCTGTAATTTGGGATCAAAGTGAATGATTATGCCTATCGACTTGCATTGGTTGTTTATGTTACAAACATGAAAGGTCAACTTACAAGCGTCAATGTATATTCTCCAAGAGATTCTTCGCCAGAACAGCTCAAGGGTCGTAGCTCATCCATTGGGAATGCATGCTCCATGTAATTATTGAAAGCATGATAAAACATGTCCCGCACCTGCCCAGACAATGTTGGAGACAAATTCAACTCCTCCGTGGGATCGTTATTTGAGGTACATGGCTATCTTAATTGGCATATATACCGTAGAAGATGATTCTACTGTCCTTAAAAGGGCTTGTTTCAATGCTCCGTTCAAATGCTTGCGGATCAGAATTAGTATGAAAAAGAAGTAAATCAAGTGGGCTTTAGTCAGGGGGAAGATACGTATCCCTCGCAGGAGAAGAAGATTTAAATTGGAAAAATCAAAGAAACTGATAACAAAAGGCAAAAAAACGATCATCGTCGCTTTGAAAATCCCATCTGCTTTCTAGTAACACGGAATGCCATGCAATCAAGAAAAATAAAATTCGTGAACAAACAAATATATCCTTATGTGTTTCATTAAATGAGTGTAGCACAGTAAATTGAATTGCAGATATTGCTCTGACTCCCTGAACAAGAGTATATTTGCTCTTGTTCTTACTTTCAAATCATGAACACAATTCCCTCCCTACCGTTGACTGATGACATTATAAATCTTACTGAACTCAGAAACTCTAGTAGTGCTCAATGAAAGGGACTGACTATACGAAATTCAACAACAACATCTTGCTTCATCACGATTGGTGAAAATAGCAAATCTAAGCTGCGGTTGAAGCAATTTGCGATTCCATTGAAGTAGGAACGATGGCCTTAAACAATTCTTGACCGAAAATAGTAGAACAAGTGGGACAACAAAGGAGTGATAAAACGTTGCACACACAGGAAGACCTACCTCATCTCGCAGATCTGCGGCCTGAGACGGTGTGATCGGATCCTCGAGTGCAGAAGTGGGCACCAGAACCAGGAGCAGGACACACACAATGATCTCACTTTTAATTTCCATGTCTTCTGACTTCCCAACCATCAATTTCTCTGTCCGTCACTCCGTCAGTCAGACCACTCATAAACCAAAAACCAATGTCTCATTCGTCAAGACTCCATCGCCACTGAACAGGACTCCTTCATATTTTTAATGCTCCGATGCTCTGGGCAAACATCGTGGTAAGGCTTTTGGCCTGCTTGAAGGCCTCAACAGTTGAGATCTTGAGACTCCACGGAGAATCGCACGCTCACAGTCCGTCAGTCGGCCAGCGAATCAGACTTCGCAAGCAAACCTCAGAAGAATACTTTCTCCTCCTCTTGACGCCCTTCCTCTGCAATCCGGCGCAGAAACCATACGCTGTAAAAATGTCACGTCCTTAGGCTCAGCTCGGCGCTTTGGACGACGCCACAACATCTGATCTATGGACCCGGCCCCTCTTTCGCTTTGTCATCATCCATGGATCGTAAAGCGCATTGAGCATTTCGAGGTTTGCCTCCTTCGGGAACGCTATGACATTGCCGGCCACGGTGCCGGTTTCGGTTTTCTTTAAGCTTATTCGCAAACCTGAGGCACTTTATTAATTTATTCTTCTAAGTGTCTGATCCCGACCTGAAGATCAACAATAATGTGAGAGTACGTTTTGTAGTACCTACTTGCTTGTTACATACTTACTTACTGAATATTTCTTACTCATTTATTTCATGAAATCTGACTTCTGTGAAATCATTTCACCTGCTCTTTAAGTCACCATCACGTGTGGAATAAACTTCAGATTGTATCGACATGACTAATCATTAACTTTGATTACATTTAATGGTTGAGCATGTACCTCAACGGTGCAAATCATCATTTGTCACTCAATTGTATAATAAGTTTCTTTTCTAAATTTTGACCTTTAATTTTCCCTTTTAAGCGTCACTCACCACTTAGATTCGTAGCCTTGTGAATATTCAAATCTTTCTCTATTTTATCTTGTATATGAAGATCAGCATAATTTTTTATTGCTTGTGGAATATTTCACCCCTTCTATTTAGAACGAGGCGAGCATATGCTAAACTCTTCATTCCAATGGTTCTATTCTAGCGTTACTCAACTTTCTTATCTTGATTCAGTTTTGATAGCAGATTAAGCATAAGTTGTTTCAGTTTTTCTATATCAAATTACCATCACTTCAAATTTGATAATTAGCAATAATATGTGATTCGCTTTTCCACTAAAGGATTAGCGAATATTAGGATTATCATACAATAGACAAAATCTTTTTAAAATTCACATTTTTGTTTTGATGATTAATTATAGTTGGTTGTCTTTTTAAAAAAAAGTAGCGACTAGTTATCACTCATTTTATGTTAATTATCTATCAACCTACAAAAATTACATAGGCTCTAGCAATGATGCAGTTGGTCTGGAGTAGCTTGTAAGAGAGCCTAGAGTGGTTATTAATTCTCCTATTGTTTTGAGTTTGGCCAGTAGTAGTATGTACATTAAAGACACAGATTCATCCACATGGAGAGTGTAAGTTTCTTTGAATGCTTCAGAAACGCGAAAATACTTTATCTCGTTCCTTGGGAAGAACTAACATGGAATTCCAGACCCTGGTTTTTTTAAGTATGAGTGATAATTAGCATAAACTCAAGTATAACTAGAAATTACCGTAAAAAATGACCAATCATCATCTATCTTGAGAGTTTGTTCTGAGTTTATAAAACTAAAAGAAATGTCGATCTTGCAAAAATCTTACAAGATCAAGAGAAAAACTATATACATATAATTTCATGCGTTATGTAGGTTTATTAATTAAAATGATGATTAAAATCTAGATCATTATTAACATTGAATTTAATATTCAATAATTGTCTGAATTAAAACATTAGACAAAATAATTAAAAAAACTTCATTTAAACTTCACTATCAAGTGAATTTTTATAATGAAGATAGTATAATATTTCGTTGTTACAAAATATTTAGAAAAAATAATTTCTAAATATATAATGATTTTTTAATCTAGATGGTGTAAAAATTACAATTACACGATAAAAATTGTGTACCCATAGAATAAATAATTTACGTAAGTAATGAAATAAAGCTATACATGATTAATGAAATATACTAAAATCTAATGTATTGATCGGATTTGAAAGTTATGATTTTTCAATTTATAGCATTACTTTGAATATTTTTTACAAGTAAACATAATTTAATAAAATAGCTAAAAGTTTATGTCTCTCAAATTTACCAAATAAGAAAAAAACAAAGATAAAATGAAAAATATTGAGGTTAACTCCAAGTAAAAAATAACCTCAAACCTAATTATAAAAAGTTGGGACGGTCACCTCAATAGGGGTTATATACCTTGGTGACAGTGATGGTTGTCAGTCCAAGTTGACAATGAGTAGCAGATGTTGTCAATTGCTGGCGACTATTACGATTAGTTGCGGTCGACGATGAGCGACAATCACGGGTGATAGTAAGTTGTGGATCACGATCACAAACAATCACGGTTGCAAATGCAAGCGACACATGGCGGACAGATTAGGAAAGTTCGTCAGTCCGTAAAGAAGACTCCATCCGGAAGATTTTGTACATCGAAGATATATTCGTCCAAACAAATATTTTGTTTATAAGTATTTCATCTAAAATAATCTTAATTAAAATATAGGCAAAGTGGGTATTGTTGGAAAACTCTTGACGTGATTGGTGTATTTACATCAATTTCAAGACTCGGATGGAGAAAATTGCTAGAGAGCTTTTGTAACTACTTTTTTTCGGGCGTAGATGTCGTGAAACAAGTCGGAGATTTTGAGTATAATATCATATTCTTCATTAAGTGCACGACGTGATTACCTACTTTGGGAAATTCAAGCTTTCAATCGATTGTGAGGTTTTTGTCAATAGGTGTGTGTCTTTCAATGAACACAAATCACTGAAAAATTGGATGTTTGTCTTTCAATTAGCCCAGATCATTGAAAGATGGAAAGAGTTCTAAGAATTTCCATACTGACAAGGGAAAATCTCTACTCATAGACATGATTGTGAGTGAGTTTGATCATTATGTGATTAATGATCAAGATGAGCACTGTACATGTTATGTACGGTAGAGTAAAACATAAAACATATTATTTCAAACAAAAGTGTCTCATAAAATGACTGAACTAGTCAAAATTGACGGTAAACTTTCATGATGAAGCTAGTCAAGATTGACAGTAAACTCAATCCAACTGAAACTTTGACCAAATTTATTGGTTTGGAAGATTTTAGATAAAATTGTGCTATCATGTAGGTTGTGCATGGAAAGCACATGTATAATATGCTAGCATAATAATTTCAGTAAAATCTTTATATATTTACTTTATCTTTTGATGGTTACAGTTTAGTTCTAGTTAACTCTCATGTAAAGAAGTACCTTGAATTAGATTTTTTTTCTAGAATTTCTCCCAGAGTAATTACATAGGTTACTATATTTTATATTATCACTATGCTATTAGTTTTTCAGTGAACTCTTTGTGTTATTACTCTATCATGTTATGGCTAGAGTTTAGTTATAATTATCTCTTGTGTAAAGAGTAGTAATTGTGCTAGATTTTTGTCTAAAACTTACTAGGCATAATAATGTAAAATAAAGAAACTAGTTTTTACTAAACGTGAGTTGAAGGGGAAATTTTTTGAGTTTGAATACAGTTAAGAAGTAATATTGGATTCTAAAAAGCTAGAACAATCGTCTGAAGTAGATTAAATACATCAGCTTTTCCCCTAGATAACAAGTTTTTTTGACAATACATTGAAAAACATTGCGCGTTCTCAACATACATAGTACTCTTCTTGATGACGAATCACGATTTTTTTTTTCTTGTGTTGGTTGTTTGATTGAATGCTTTGTCATTGTATTTCTTGAGTTTTACGTTTACGAAAAATCAATGAATATCTATATTATAATTTTGATTATATATATATATATATATATTAAAAATAATTCATTATTTCATAGATACATAAAATACAAAAAATTGATTAACTTAATTTTGTGTTTTTTTTAAATGGCTAAGATTTATAATTTTTTAATGATTTTTAGACCCGTATCAATCTTATAACTCAATGAGAGTGTTATGATTTATTTCTACAAGTGAGAATAGTTTTTTTGATCTATATTTGCATCGTAGAGTGGATTACACAATCATTAAATTTATCACAATCCAATTTTTTATATAAATAACATTTTTTTGTAAAACCTAGTTTTTCTAAAATTTATAGAGCACAAAATATATGAAATATCATACATTTCTCACATATATCAAATTACATGTTAATTTTAAATACAAAAGTAATCACTATTAATTTCATAATCATGTTCATATCAAAATAATCTAAGTTTCAGATTTCAACTATTTCAAATCATAATCATCAAATAACAATTTATGTATTGCCACTTTTTTAGTATTCATGATAATTTAAAATAATATAATATATGATATAAATTATCATCATAGCAGGGTTTTTATTTATTCAAATGTTGTATTCAGAAATCATATGAAGTTGATACTAAAATTAGTCAAATTGCTTCACATAATTATTTGAGTAAATTGTTTGTTGATGTAGATCAGCATATATTATATAGCTCTCAATGTAATTTCAATAAATTACATATTATCATATCTTTCATGGACTATTAATTATTCATTGTCTCATTTATGAGACACAAATTTAATTCATTATTATAAAAAAATTTATAATTATTTCAACTTGATGATCTAAATGGGTATTAATTATTCTAAAGCTTAAACTATTTTTATTCATATTTTTTTGTAAATAAAATGAAATATATTGTGATAAATAGTGTATTTAAGATGCATTTCTTTAATTGTTTCTTTAAATATCATCTTTTTAACAATTTGATACCTTTATATAAAAATACTTATGTTAGAATCTCTGTAACAATATTTATGATGTCATATGATCTACTTAATCTCACATACATAAAATGAAATGTCATATTTCAAAGGTATTGATTTTTAGAAGAATGACAAAATATATTTTGCATATGATGCTTCAGACTATGATGAGTTTCAAATCAACATTCAAAGTGATTTCAGTTGTGAACAAAATCTAAATGTTGGATAAGAATCATTGCACTTATATTTTTTGCATAAAATATTATGTCGTGATTGAAATGTTTTTTTGCATTAGATTAGTAATGAAATTTGTTATTAGTTTTAAATTAATAATTATTTTTTAAAAAATGCTCACATATTGAAACTTTCAATTTAAAATATTTTATTTTGTGGCCTATGCAAACAATATGCAAATATTTCTCTAAAAAACTGAATGAATTATAAAATCACACATATATGCACATGATATAATTTTTCTATCATTTTATTGCAAAAAGGTCAAAATAAATACAATGTAATGTACATGAAAGTTTTGTAGAGCTATATGATTTTTCAAAAATTAAAAAATTGTTTGTAATATTGAATAAATTTGATTTTTGAACTCACAATTGCAAATAATAATAAAAGATTTTCAGCAGATTATTATAAAATTTGTCACATCAAACTAAAAATCATGTTATAATCAATATGTTATTGTTTTTAATTTTGTGTATAATCTTCTAAATAAATAAATTAAGAACAAAATTTGAATGAATAAATTTTTCACAGATTATAAAATCAAACTATAAATAAATTACAATTATATATTAATTACGTACATAGATTTTCTACCTTTTCATAAATTCCAAAATAAAATTGTAAATTTGTGTATATGATAAATCAAAATTCATTCAAACACAATCATACAATAAAATTAACAAATCCATTATATAGTTGAATTATTATAGATTTTTTAAAAATAATTAACCACTCATAGATTAAATTTTGTACTTAAAAAAAACTTTTTTATATAATAAAATGATATATTTTCAGATTTTAAAAACTAAAAAGACATTATGTACATTTTAATGATATTCAATTTTTCAAAAATTTGATATCAATAAATCATATTGCAAACTTTTTAAGCTATGGTTTTTTTTCATACAACTATCATGAAGAACTAATGAAACATTGTAAGTTATAACAATTAAGTTTGATTGGCACGACAATCACAACAACGAGATAACGTGGTTAACCTTCCACATGTAAGAGTATAAACTTCACTAAAGCACAAGTGTATAAAAGAGCTCGATATCCAAGATCTACTCTTTCATGCTCATTCTCGAAATGCAATTCTAGAACTGGTGGTAGTAAATGATTACTTTTCTACTCTATGCATAAAGAAATAAGTTGCACATCTTAGCTAACCTAATCACAAACAACTTCACTAATCATGATTATCACTAAACTGAGTTAATATAAGATAGGTTTAAACTAACAAATGTATCATCTACCAATTGATTAATGTCAAAATTTAATTAAAAACAAAATTCATCAAGTTTTAATTATGATTAAAAATGATGTACATTAACAATAAAAGGTTAAATTTTGCCTAATAAGATAATCATAAAATCTCAATAAATAATATACATGTTTTTATGAGTATCAATTTATGTTAATAAGGTAAATAATATCATAATAATTTTTCAATAAATTATTTTATGTTGTTATAAATATCATTTTATGTTAATGAAGTTAAAAACATGATAAAATGTTATTTCATAATAAAATAAATTTCAAATTTTTTTAAAATTTCATTATACGTAACATATTATGTTGTATAATGCATATATTATGATGTCATAATTACGATTTCAACAAAGTAGCTACTACAAGTGGTAACAAGAAATGTGAGATTTATGAGTATGTATGTTTTTGTAGCAAAATATTTGATACTGAGAAAAAAAATGCAGTTGCATTATTAAGATGACTGTACAAGGATTTCCATATTATATCATGATGCATTAAATGATTTACAAATTGACATAAGTCTTGTAGTTGAAAGATATTTCGATGAATAATACTACAAAACTAGCTATTATGGTTATCACGTAATTTAACATGTGCTATGTATATATATAATAAATATCTATGTTTTATTTTCATAAATTTTTGATATATACTCATATCTGAATAAATATTTTTTTAAAAAAAATCTCAAATATTAATACAATTTAAAATATTTAATCCTCTTTCAATAATTTAAAATCGCTATTTTTACAATACCCTTTGTATTCAATAAAATCAATTGTGATTTATGATGTATATCAATATATGAAATTTATAACTCTGTATTTGAAAAGAAAAGTATACAAGTAAAGAAGTTTAAAATAATTGGAAAACAAAAAGGTTTGCTATATTATTTTATTAAATAAAATATCTGAAAATCACAAAATAATATTGATCAAATTGAATATTGTGACTCAAAACTGAATACAAAAATGTATAATTATTTCATTCCATACATCATTAATAAAATATTTTGTCTAAATGCTTACATCACTCTAGTGTATATGTTCATGTGAATTTTATGATTATAAGAGAGCGAAGTTGAACTTGAAAAAAATTCATTCTAACATGTTGGAAAAAAAGATTAAATACATATTTGATTTTTTTCAAAAAAATCTTATTGTTTACAAAAGCACATGCATAATAATATAATTATGAAATTTAACTTTAAATCAGAATCTAAAATATCATATTTTTTATTATGTTGATGATTTTGGTATTCTTGCTCCCAAATCATAAAATCATAGACATGTTCAAAGTAGAAAATTCAAAACAGTTGAAAATGATTAATATTCTAATGATTTTTTGAACACATCTTTAAATAGATGTCTCAAAGTATACAAAAATTAAACATGTAATTTAAGAAGCAAAAATACAATTATATGATTGATTGATAAATGAAATATTATCAAATAATAAAAATAACAACTTTTTTCCAAATATATATCTTGAAACAAATGAATAGATTCATATATTTTGATTTCAATTTGTAATTAAGACAACAAATTACAGCATTGGAAATTTAAAATTTTTACATTGTTTCAAGTCATCTCATAAAGTTCAACATTAATTTGATTGCTTGAAGTTATGTTTGAAAACGATTTAATTCATCATCAAAAACATGCTTCATATTCAATTCAAATTACATACAACATAATTCAATTATATGATTACTTATCTTAAACCATAGGAATCATATATTTCAATTTGAAACATAATTTATGCATAAAATTAATTCAAAAGATATTTCAATGTTAACTTACCATGATTTACTATTTGAAAACTTATTTGATGCTCAATATGTTAAAATAAAATATATATAATGCAAACTAATAGAGATGCTGCAAGTTGCACAACACTAACATCATAATTTACATGCAAGCAATTTTTTATCATTGTCTTGAATTTTATCAACTTTAATTTTGTTCGTGAAATAAAAGAATTTGACAAATTGTCTATCATGATCATTAACTTGTAGAAAATCATGCTGTTGTAGTATTATGCAAACGGATTGTAGATTCTAAAATCTGTAAATATTTAATATTGTATAAATTCAGATGAAACATACATGAGCTAATATTTTCATGTGATTTTGTATGCATTTAGATGTTAGTTACTGTATATGCAAAAATATAAATCATTGTTAAAATTCATGAAAAATAAATTTCAGAAAAACGTGCTTGACAAATGCATACTACAGGGTTGAAATGCAAAAGAATATGTTTGATAAGTAAAAAGATGTTTGAATATATAACTTAAGTGAATGAATTTGTTGCTAAAATTTAAAAAATTGGATATTTTCATTGAAAATAAATATTTAAATATATCTAAGCCTTATAATTTCTCAAATGTAGTACAATTAAACATATGTATGCATTTTTTATTCCATTGTGTACAACATTTCAATATGAAGTTTGTTCACAGATTTCATCATGTTACCAATAAGAATTACATTTTCATTTTGTTATCTATAAATTTCACAGTCTGTAAATTTTTGTTCTATATAAATAAAAACAAAAAGGTAGGTCTTTAACAGCGAGAATCTTGAAAAATAAAAAAATTCTGAATTTATAAATTTTACAATTTTCATCAAAAAGTTGTATAAATTTCATTATTTTAAAAAATACTTATATTATCTATGACCAAACTGATGATTTAATCAATTAAAAAAAACTTCATGTTTTCTATATTTTTTTCAAATTATTTTATCAAGAAAAGAAGTAAAATAAAAAATGATTTTCTTTGCATATAAGTATGGATTTTTTATTCATAATGATTTTAATGATTTGAATTTTATTTGAAAATTACATGAGCCAAATTTTAGATTTTTTTATGACGTGAAAATAATAAATAAATAAATAAATATTATCAATAATTGGTTATCATTTATGGATATTTCCCTTTTAAATTTATTATTTAATTAATAATGATAATTTTTATGAAAACATTATTATAGATGTGGATTCATTCAATTCTAAAGAAGGTTAAAGTTGATTATTAAAAATATTTTATTTTACAACAAATTATAAAAAAATTATGCAAGTGATTTATCTTTAAAATTTTGGTTTTAATTAATTGATAAATGAAACAAAATCTCTAATGAAAGATACTTGCAAAATTCAATATACAATTACAAGTTAGTGAGAATTTGAATAATGATCATCACAAGTGTGTTAAGTATACAGCAATTACAAAATAAGCATGACTATCATTTATATGGAATACAAAATAATTCTAAAAATATTAGATTATTTCATACAAGATTATTTTATCTTTATAATAATTATTAAAATAATTTGATATAAATAAGATTCCAAAGTTTTTGTGAAATTTTAGTCTTGATTTGAACAAACTTGAAGATCAAGATTTGATTGAGTGAATGATTCCGAAGTAAAACTTGTTGTAACAAACAATTTGTTTTTTTACCTTGATACATTAGTGAAACTATGATTTAAGTTTTGACTAAAATACAGAAAATTATGCAAGAAAATTAACTCAAAATGTCATGAAGATATTTAGCTTATTATCTTTTCATTGAAAAACTTAGAAGAGATGATGTATATGATAGATTGGATATATTGTTTCTTAATTTGCATCTATATCATGATTATATCTATATTAATCGATTTAAAATTGATTTAGTTCCATGAAAACCGATTGATTTTGTACACTAAAATCAATAGAGTCAAAATCAGATTGAACTTTCAGAATATTGGAATGAACACATAGCATCTTTACACATACATTGAGAATCAAAATTTTCAAATAAACCTTTTAAATAAATAGCATGTTCATTAGTTGTTATTATAACTAATGACAATTAATTATAATATTAGTTGTATTAATTATGACATTGTTCATAAAGATTCATGAAGATGTGGTAACCTCATCTAAAAATTTAAATTTAAAACAAAGTCGTGTATAGTAAACTTGTGATCAGCAATGACCGATTGAATCATGGAGTACAAAAAAGAATATTTTGTCTACAGGAATGTTTTAAAAAATTGTTCATAGGTTTTGAATCCAAAGCCACATGGACATTTACTTCTAAACCATCTCTATGATACAGACATGGTTATAATAGTCATTTGTCTAAATTAACTAAATATGTTTAATTTAGTCTACTAAAACAAATTGATTTA
Organism: Marchantia polymorpha subsp. ruderalis; assembly: GCA_037833965.1. NCBI lineage: Eukaryota > Viridiplantae > Streptophyta > Marchantiopsida > Marchantiales > Marchantiaceae > Marchantia > Marchantia polymorpha. Next base: position 2,981,870 of record AP031351.1, read on the forward strand.
GACTACTTCAAAACGTCAATTTAGGCTTAATGAGTATACCAAAAAGTTAATTTAGACTAGTTTAGTCTCCTCAAATTTTTCTTTATTTCAGTGATTTTCAGTTCAAGCATTGAAAAATGCTTGAACTGTTCAACGGTCATGTGACATGACCGTTGAAGATATTATTGGATGTTTAAAGTCAAGAACACGTGAACTAAAAACTATCAAAAAGAAGTTATTGTTGAGAGCCTAAAACCTGAATGCATGGCTGCTAAGATCACATGTATAGGGCTCAGATCAAAGAGAAAGCATCTTATTGGGAGCAAGATTGACATTTTAGTTACAGCAAGAAAAAGTGTATGATCATGGTGAGATAATATCAAGATCCTCATTGAAATTCTTAACACCTCATATCTCAAAGAGCTGCAGACATGGAAACCCTGCTTTCAAGTCAAAAGATGACACACTCTGTTATCTTTAGCTTTCTTACATTTTTCCAATATCATCATACGAGATCCGTTGACAAAAAATTCTTGACATAGATTGTTACGCATAATAACATTTCTTTAGTGGAAGTTGGCACTGAGAGAAGCAAGGTAAAATATACTAGAGTCCAAATTCTGAGGCTATCACCAGTTGTAACAAATCAACACAGTGGTTTCCAAAAATGTACAGGCCAATAGCATTCTCAGTGCGCACTACCCTTTCATTTGATAGTGGACAGAGTGGACTAAAACGAAGTAAGACGTTCATGAGGAAAGTACTAAATTGCAAAAACAGAGCGAAAAGCATCAGCGTTCTCTATCACAGTAGATTCTGTTTTGGCTATGTACTTCCCAAGATTATAAATCGGAGAAGGGTTGTGGAATGTTTAGCTGACTCGTGCTTTGACTTTGATTATCATGCATGACTCATGAGAATATGCACGAGTGATTGATGTATGTCCGGACCCGTAGACCCCGCGCGGGTACTGAAGAGAGGACATGAAACCCCGTCGTGTAGACTTGTTCCGTTCTCTTGTTGGAGCGGCGATTCGCGTCGAAGATTCATTCTTCAATGAGGTGTTGATGGATGAATCAATCGAGCAAAAGGGCCTCGAAGGCTCGGAGCAGAAGCAAGGGGATTGATTCGTCACTGGAGAAGTTCTGCAGTGGCTGGCTGCAAAGAATATAGGCGGGGCGAACAGTGGGTAAATAAATTGTAATAATCTGAGCAGGGATCGTCCGGCAGGCAGGCAGATGGTTGTCGTCAGACCATTAGACACCGATAAGAAGCGAGCAGAGAATCCTTGGAGGTGTGTCGTTCAACCGTACCGCTGCCTCCCGCTTGCGTTGGCATACGTGGGACGATATGGCAGTGTGGCACGGGATGCGTATGCGATGATGCGAGATGCGCATCTGATCTGCTGGGCCCGATAGACCAACGACTGCAACAAAAACAGTGGGCTGTGCATGCGTTCAGGATGACGTAAGCCGGCGGCATCAGCATGTCACATCCGCTCTCCCTTCTGCCAGTTCGATCCCGGCCCTGCGTCCATGATTCGTTGAAGATTCCGCCGGTGTACGTCTGATCCTCCTACCTAATGCATGCCATGCCACTGTGTACTACAGAAAGATACAGTATGCATCTTTTTCAATTAGCACCGCGACAAGGACGTTGCCCCAGCCCACGAGACGAGGATCGTCATGGCAAGCGACGGCTTCCAGCCGGTTGTTGAAAGGGCTTTGGCTCAGAGTACCAACCGCTGGACAAGCCGTCGTTTCCAGCTTGCCCAGCGGTTGGTACTCTGAGCCGAAGACCTTTTGAACAACTACAGTCCTCTACCAGCAGCGTCGTACTAAACTTTCTTGCCGCTACAGGCTCGCTGATTCCCCGCTGCGGAGATGACAGCGTCGTCGTCGTCGTCGAGCCTGGGGGTGGAAATTCTCATTCTCGTAAGTAATGCGCCAGTGGGTGGAAATGCGTTTCTGCGCCTCGTCTGCCATAAAGCAGGCGTCGAGCTCATCATCATCATCACCGATCGGTTCCTTGTCGTCGCAGGATCGGGGTCCCACCGTGGCTCGGGCCAGAGCACTGGAGGCTCGATACTGTCCGCCCGTGAGCCCAGCAGCCGGCGAGCCCCAGAGGCTGGATGACGGGCGAGGGGACCGCGGACGCGCGCTCTCGGAGAATGTGAAGCAGCGGTCGAGCGTTAGAGCTTGCGTGGTCGGCTAGTGTGTCTCCCGGTGAGCACGAACGGACGGAGCTTCTCTGTTCGGGCGACCGACCGGCCCGGGACTACTTCCGACGGTGCGTCAGAGCGTCTCCGCCCGATGCTCGAAGAGCCGGGGATCCCGTACTGTGCGTGCGTACGGCCCCCGGCCTCGGTTGCCCACTGGGCTCCTCCGCCGCTGCTGACGAATGCGAGGCGACGCCATGCCTCCGTTCGCCGGGAGGGGACCGCCCTCCTGTTTTCGGTCCCTCAGACATCTATTAGAGCCCGCCGAGTCTCCTCCCCTTTCCTCCGTTTCGGGGCTCGAGCTGCGGACTCCGCATGCCATGCCAGACGAGACTCCGGGCTGGTCTTGATCGGCCCCCTCCGACGCAGCAGCCACCAGGAGATTGAGCACGAGGGACAGAGAGAGAGAGAGAGACAGAAAAGAGATAGACAGTCAGAGAGAGAGAGAGAGAAGCTGTTGTCTGAGAAGAGGCAGCGCCGATCGCTGTATCGTTGAGCGCTCTGAGGGAGCAGGGGCAGAATTCTCTCTCTAATTGTTGTGGGTGGAGATTCGGCTGGGATTTGGGCGATGCTGCCAGAGAGGATTTGGGGCCAGTGCATGAGGAGGAGGAGGAGGCCTGCTGATGGCCGTCATCCTCCGAGCTAGTTAGTCAGTTAGGCGTCAGTCAGCTCGTTGCAGTCGTGCGGCTTTAATATGAAATCGCCGACGCGCTTTCATCCAATTCACCAGCGTTGAACGTTGGTCTCTTGCACCGCGTCGACGAGGATCCTTTGCTCGTCCCTCACGTTCGAGAATTGCGCAATTTTTGAACTCTGCTCGCGGGATTCCCATGGAAACCGAGTCGCAAGAATCCGGGCAAGTGATGAACGTAGAGAAAGCGGACGACTGCAACATGGAGGAGAATGTAGCTCCGAGTTGCGGACGGGAGGTGGAATTCCTCTTTCCCGTCTGCCCGCAAGTACCCTCTAATCTGAAAGAATTTGTGGCTGTACCAAATCCAACCGTGGCGAATTCAGACGAGAATCAGAAATCGCCTGCCATAATTGGCGCAAACGTACCTTGTATGACGGAAGAAAACTTGGCCAAGCGAAAGCGGGAAGAAATGAATGCTGTTCAGAATCCCACGTTATCTGAGGTCGAAATTGAGGACCCGCTGTTTGCTACCCGAACAAAGAAAAGGCAGCGGACCGTTGAAAAGCCTAAGAAAGTGAATGGCATTGTGAAGAAAGTGATCAGGAAATCCTCGACTGTACTGGAGGCTGAAGAAGATCCTTCCCTTGTTAAAGATCCTGAAGGAAAAGCTCGGAGGTGCTTTTGGAACTCCATGCTTTGACATTCCAAAATGATGATGATGTGGATGCTTGCTTCAGCTCTGAACTCTATCTGCACTGCGTATTGTCCTTCTCTGTTCGTTGATTTGGCGAGATTTGCAGTCACAGACTGCAGGCATTAGCGCAAAGAAGCCCGATCTCACGAAGGAAACGCCTGTCAGATCCCCAGCTTCTTACTGTCGTGACCATTTGTTGGTGTTGGCGATTCTCTGAGTAGCATTTAACTTTTACAGATATAATCTTTCGTTTCTTGCGCAGATACCAGCTTGAGGTTCTGGTGGAAGCGCAGAAAAGAAACACTATCGTTTACTTGGAAACTGGATGCGGCAAGACGCTCATAGCCGTCTTGCTCATGAAGTCGCTGGCGCAGAAGCTGCGCATTCCCGAGAAGAAAAAAGTGGCAGTTTTCCTTGCTCCAACTGTACACCTGGTTAGACAGGTATGAATTACGTCCACGGAGCCGACGATCTTCTTCGGCTGGCAAAGCTGTATGATACTTGCTATTTGTTTGCGTGCAGGGTTGGCTCCTCGCTTACCAGCAGGCAGACACCTATATTGTCTTGTTCATTTAGACTTCTTTTCTCAGTCTCAGCAAATTCAGGAGGTCATGCATATTCACGCTTCTTTGTTTAGGACCGGGCGTGCTTAGGACTTCATAGCTACTTTCGGGCACACCGTGAAGTATTATATAGAGAGGGCGATTGTCGGTAACTTATTTACTATTCAGGTTTCATAATTTGCATCTGACACCGTAGCCTTCTTTGTCAACAGCAATCAAGCGTGATCAATCTACACACTGACTTGCGAGTAGGGGAGTATTTTGGCTCGTTGGGAGTCGACACCTGGAAGCCAGAGAAGTGGCAGGAGGAAATCAACAATCACGAGGTACACTGAGTTCTCCGCACGATGCTCATCAACATGTTGAGAGAAAAATGTGTACTTTGTGGGAAGGAGTGCGTTCATATTTGCAATTATTGTCTGTAGTCCACATCAAGGCCCCCTTATGTGACAAAGATTGCTTTACTGATGCAGGTTTTGGTGATGACCCCACAAATTCTAGTGGATCTTTTAACCCACGGAATAATCAAATTAGAGGTCATCGAACTCTTAATTTTCGATGAGTGCCACCATGCTCATAAGAAGCATGCTTACTGCAAGATCATGGACGTACGTGAGAACTCTCGTCGTTGTAATATAAAAGGGGGTGAGCTTTAGAGTTGAGGCGTCGGAGAACAGGGAAAGCAATCTTGGTTTCATGGAGAGTAGGACTAGACTTGATGTGAAGATTAACTTAGGTTCTATTCTGAGCTTTACTAGTTGGCTGGAATCTACTTTATTTGGGTCAAATTTCTATTATACCATGGCGTCTGATTTAAGAGGAGTCATGATGATGGCTGTATCTTAGATATGTGCCGTCAAAGCGCTGACATAATGTAAGTATGAATGATATGATGCAGAGGTATAGAGATGTACCAGAAAGCTGTAGGCCTAAAGTGTTCGGCATGACAGCTTCCCCTGTCATTCGAAAAGGTTCGTTGTTACCTAGTATTGCACCTTGAATATATTGCCAGTCTTACAGTCGCTTATCATAACCACCGTGTGCTGTCCATCTTGTCATCTGACCAGCTCTGATTTTGCTTCTGTGTGCAAACAGGAGTAAGCTCCGGTGCAGACTGCGAGCTGCAGCTTGGACGGCTAGAACAGAAGCTTGATGCGAAGGTGGGTGATAGGTAGTTAAATGCCTGCCTTTTCATTGGTCAGACTGGGAATGTGTTTCTGACATCCTTTCGATTACTAGCTAACTGAATTACTATTTGCTCAGTACGAAGGCCATTTGTGTCTTCAGATCTTGATTCCTTCACCTCGCGAAGAACAAGCGAAGAAGCAAGTCTTAATCTCCAAACAGCTCGATGAGTAGGAGGTTTTAAAATGTGTGACGAGAACGTGATCTGTGCTTGCTTGACAGGTATTTGCTGTTAAAGATAGATCAGAGTTGGAGTCCTTCGTTCCGACACCACTTACACAAGGAATTGACTTCGACACTCCGACCGTAGATGTTGAAGAGTACAAATTAAAGCTTCAAGCTATTGCAGAAAAGGTATAACAAGCCCATCATCTCTCCCTTTGTCTTTGCCTGGACCTAATGTGCTTCACCGCTTTCCGGAAGATTTTAAGTAATAAAATTAATTTAGACAGTGTACCCTGTTCTTGATGATGGAGGCAATTTGCCATGCAGTATCAACAGTTCGGGAAGGCAAGACATGGAGGGAATGACGAACAGTTTAAAGATTATGAGGAACTGAGCAAAAAGTTACAGAAGAGTATCAATCGGTTCTACAATGCACTTGTCTACTGTCTTGTGGAACTAGGTCTCTGGTGTGCGCACAAGGTAAGAGGGCCTTCAGTATGCCACTGTAGGCACTCTGGCATTTTGACATGTTTTATGTAATGCTCGCTGTCCTAAAAACAAGGTAAGTTTTGGGAAAGGAGAGAAGAAAGGAGAAAGTGATCTGTTTGTGCTTTCGAAATCAGGCCGCGGAACTTCTTTTGAAGAACGACTTCAAAGATATACTCTCGGAGCCCGATATGGATGTTGTCGCTATCTTGAAGAGTGCGAAGGACAACTTTCTGAAGGAGGCCATAGATGTCTTGAAGTCTCCGCTTCCTAAGGGTCTGTGCACAGTATCTTCTCCACTATGACGATAGCATCGTGACCATCATCGCTTACAAAGTAACGTGTACCGTCTCTTTTGTAGTTCGATAGATTTTGGATTTCGGTTTCTTGGAACTAACTAAACACTCTTTGTTTCAGATCCCTTTAGTACGGACCAGGAAATGGATAAAGCAGTGATACTGGGTCAGCTCACGCCCAAAGTCAAGAAGTTGGTTGATGTTCTCGTGAAATACAGGTCATCAATATTTTCCGAGTTGGCTTCTCGCAATAAGTGTCGCCAGGATGGATGGATTGTTTGTCCATGTATATTATATGGGATCTGGCCCTCTCAGTCACGAGATGAAATTTACTGATGGCATCGACGCACATATTCTTTACGTATACAGTTTGATCTCTTCATTTCAATATACGTCAGCTGTTGACTATCCACCTAGTAAACTTTATCGAGAGGTAGCTGAATGCTCCTTTATCTGGTACAGGGAGGTGAAGGATATGCGCTGCATTGTATTCGTTGACAGAGTGGTCGGGGCACTCGTTCTATCCAATTTAATAAATAGTATAAAGATTTTAGCTTTCCTCCGCTGCGAGTATCTTGCTGGTATCAACGGTGCTCTTGACGCCCCAACACGCACTTTCCAAGATCAAGTCATTCTGAATTTTCGAACGGGCAAGGTGTGTTCATCTACTTTCGATGGTAGATACACATGGAGGATCTGTCGCCACTGTTCTTGACTTAGATCTAGTTGGTGGGTAATGCTTGAAGCTCAGTCCATAAATAAGTAATATACAATTTAACGTCGCGTGATTCTACTATTTTTTTTGCTAATTTTTTTTTCTCCGTCCACAGCTCAACCTTTTGGTAGCTACAAACGTTGCTGAAGAAGGTCTCGATGTACAAGGCTGTCATTCCGTTGTTCGTTTCGACATCTGTAAAACTGTCCGTAGCTATATTCAGTCTCGTGGACGAGCAAGGAGGCCTGGTTCCGATTACATTGTGTTTATGGAAAAGTAAGTCTTCGAATATGACGTTTACACATGTATGCAACTCCTAGGAACTCAAAACATTCACACACATATAGATGATTACAAAGTGGGAATGAATGAGCTGATTTCGAAATAATATCAGTGGCGGCGTTTTCAGTCTCCTGACCTCCCTGACAATTACAGGGGAAATGACAAGCAGAAGGAGGAGTTCAAAGCAATAGTGCAAAGTGAATCTAAAATGATAGAATCTGCTCTAGATAGAGCAGGTGATCAGGTTACCCAGATCAAGCCTCCAACAGTTGTACCTGTCGAAGTTTTTCGTGTTCAAAGCACAGGGGCATCTTTGACTACAGATTCCAGCATCGCTTTCATCTACCGATTTTGCTCGAAGTTACCTGGAGACAAGTAATTAACTTCTCACACCGTAGACCCCCTTGGTTCCAAACTTCAACTTAGTATGTCCTCTTACTTTACATCGTCCGAGCATAGACTATTTGTTCATACACCTCCACCTTGCCTATGTTATGTTGCAGGTATTATACCCCAAGACCCGAGTTTATTTTTAGCGAAGAAGCGGACAAGATGCACATTTGCACTCTGAAGCTGCCACCGAATGCTACAATTCACGAGTTAGTTGGACCTAAAAGGAAAACAGCAGTGCTAGCAAAGCAAGTGGTTTGCCTTGAAGCTTGTAGGATGCTGCACACCCTGGGTGCTATCACTGACCATCTTCTTCCCGTCATCGATGATGGCAAAGTGGAGGAGGAAGATATAATGAACCTAAAAACGTTGAAGAACCGCGGAGCAGGTACGGATCTGCATTTGTTAACGTGGTTTTGGATTTTTTTTTGAGATTGACGCCGTTTTGTAAAGTACTCAGCAGAGAACTTGACGTTAATACTTAAACTCATTGTTCCAGGTACAACCAAGCAGAAAGAGCTCCATGGCACAGTAGTCGCTACAAAACTGAGAGGATCCTGGGGTACCACAGATAAAGGGCACACGTTTCATGCGTACAGTCTTATCTTCTCTCCTGAGGAACATGAAACAATCGTTTATGCCAATTTCGCATTTCTAGTTGAGACCAAACTGGACGATGATGTGGCAAGACTCGAAGTGGAATTAGCATTGAAGGCAGGAAAGATGGGAAGAGCGAAATTTTATCCTGCTGGTGAAGTTGCCCTTACAAGAGAGCAGGTAAGCAAGAAGTGTTAGAGGCCCACATAATGCTTAACGTAGTATTTCAGTGAACACAAAGCCAGTTGATGGATCTGTAGAGAGGGTGACTATGGTTTGTGCAGCTTATTATTCTTGCAAGGGCAAAGCAGATTGGAATGATTCTAAATCATTGCAATGTCGCCAGATGTAAAGAGTTTAATCACTGCCTTGTTTCGGAAACCTATTAACTCTTAACTTGCCCTGACAGATCAAAGACTGCAAGGATAGCCAGGAACTTTTTTTCAATGGAATGTTCAGTAAGCTTGTAACTCGAGCTAGCAAAGGAGTCGCACTTGAACCAAGCAAAGGACTCGTCACCCTTACACCCCACAAGTCTTTGGTGATTGCCACCGATGAGGATAGATCGCGTATATGGGACCAGAACAAGATGTATCTTCTCTTGCCCCTTCTTCACACCTTAGATGGGGTAAAAGTGGCTGATGCTATTTCTTCATCAGCTATATATGCTCAACCAGATATCGACTGGGAATGTGTAAGCAGAACTGCAGAAGCCGCTCGATCATTCAGGTCGATTTACACGCCTGCTGTAGGCAATTCTACAAGCATATCTGAGGAGGGTTTGGAGATTCAACCCCCTACGACCTCCCCACAAGTGGAAAACGGGAATCTCAAGATGGCCTTTGGAGTAACTGCAAGGGTTTCCAAAATAGTCGATACCGTTGTCCTAACGGTTCACACAGGGATGCTCTACTGCATAACAAAAGTTTTACATAATAGGACTGCCAAGTGTCCCTTTCCAGAGAGCAATGAAAACGAAGACCAGAAATTCAGCTCTTACGGTGATTACTTTCGACAGAAGTAAGTTTTAGGAAGTAGTGATTTATTATATCTAGTAATGGTGTCTAATGAGCTTCACTTTGTGACTGTCATAATTTTTCAATTCTAAGACTCTCGATCACGAGATTGGTTTGAATCATAACTTTTTGTTTAAAATTACTTTCAGGCATAAACAGATCTTGCTCTATGCTGAGCAGCCCATGCTGCAAGCCAAACAAACTCATCGTCCGCGTAATCTTCTCGCCAGGAATTCTGTCAATGGGTCGGGTAAAGGTAATCCTCAAATGTTGTAAAAACAATGGAATTGCACGCAAACATTTATACTTTCTGATCTGCAATTTTTTATGAAATAGATTTGTTCGTAAAAACTCGATCATTTTAGCTTCTAGGTTATTTGAGTTGCATCACAGTTCACATGCTCTCTTGCTGGTTCTTTCTTTTTTCCAGGGAAGAAGAAATCCAAGGGTAACTCTGAAGAATCAGAAAATTGCTACATTGAACTTCCTCCAGAGCTCTGTATCGTCTTAGGAGTCTCTGATGCTGTTGTGCGATCAGCTTATCTCCTTCCTTCAGTTATGCATAGGCTCGATGCTGCTCTGGCAGCTAGTCAGCTGCGAGAGATGATAACAAAGGACTTTCCACACCCGGTTATCCCAGTCATGCGGGTGAGCATCTTTCCATACAATTTACTGCCGAAACGTAGAGAAGCTAAAATCTAGTCGTGCTAACATAGATTGTTTAGGGGTTCAATTGCAAATGCAGAGTTGTAATGTAGTATTTGTGTTTCACTTGATCATGTAGATTGTGGAGTCTTTGACAACACTGAGATGCCTGGAGGAATTTTCTCTTGAGGGTTTGGAGCTCCTGGGGGATTCATTCTTGAAATATGCCTGGAGCAAAAGTTTGTTTCTCACGCATCATGAGAAACATGAGGGTCAATTATCTGCCAGACGTTGTCGCGAAATCTGCAATGCAAAACTTCACGACTTGGCATTAAGGCGTGACCTGCCTGTAAGCTCCTAGCTGTTGCCTTCGTTGACTTTGGTTTACTCTACTATTGGTCATACTAGAATTGCTGCTTTGGACATATATATATCTGCTGTTTACAAATATATTGACATATACTATCAAAGTTTTACGTGAAGGGACCTTGTTACCGTCAAGTTTGTGATAAAATACTCTATTTGTGATTCAGCAATATATCCGCGACGAGGTCTTCGATCCAAGCCGCTGGGTTCCTCCAGGAATGCATTGCCCCAAAATACTTCTTTGTCGCTGTGATTTGAAAAACCTCAATCACGATCAGACAGAAGATGCAGAAGATGACGAGAAACCGAAGCAAATCCAAAAGGTTGTGAAGATTGGTAAAAGTTGTGCCAATGGTCATCGTTGGTTATGCTCCAAGACCATCTCTGATGTCGTGGAAGCACTCATCGGTGCCTACCTAGTGGATAGCGATGATTCTGGAGCTCTAAATTTCATGACCTGGGTAGGGATGGAGGTCAAAGTAGAGCAGGCATTGGTAGATAGAGCCAAGGGCTACACAGCCTGTGATCCTACAGTCAACGTTGGTGCTGACTTAAAAGGGCTTGAAGTTCGTTTGAATTACTCTTTTATCAACAAGGCACTACTAGTGGAAGCCATAACTCATGCTTCTCATCAAGAGCTCAAAGGAGGCTTTTGTTATCAGGTACTTCAGTACGTTTCACTTTTGAGTTATAGAACGAAACTTTAGGAATAACGAGGTCCATTTACTATATTCACTCTGTCATCATAATGTAATATAAACATTTACTTTATTATAATAGAGTGAATATAGTAAATGGACAACGTTGTTGCTAGAGCAGCATTGATTAGAAATGTACTGTAATATACATTCGCGGAGAGACTAATGAAGCTATTGGAGCTCACTCGTCCGTATCGTTCAGTGATGTACTGCATTTGGATAGAGCAACAACGTTCGAAGTTTATGGTCACATATCTATTTTCTGTAGGATAAGAAGTAGTTTCCATCATTATTCAGGTTCTTACAGTGAGTGAATTGCAATGTTAATACCCTTTTAAACGTTTGCACCATGCAACAGAGGCTGGAGTTTCTAGGAGACGCTGTGCTGGACTATCTCATCACAAGACATCTGTACTTTTCACATCCTGGTTTGACTCCTGGCCGGTTGACGGACCTTCGCTCAGCTGCGGTGAACAACGAGTGCTTTGCTCGCATTGCAGTGAAACATTGCCTGAACAAATACCTGAGGCACGGATCTGGTTTTCTCCTTAAGCAAATTGAGGAGTTCGTGCAAATCATTGAGCAGTCCGGTGAAATCCAAAAGACCTCATCGTTTGGCTGGGATGGAGTGAAAGGACCGAAGGTAAGTTCACCATCTGAGGTTCGTAATTCTGGCGCAAAATTACAGTAACTTTGCTGATGTAAACGAGAATTTTGCATCTTTACAACTGTGGAGATGGTGCACTTATTGCAGGTTCTGGGAGATCTGGTCGAGAGCATAGCTGGAGCTATTCTTGTGGACACAGGCTTCGACTTGGAAACAGTGTGGGTTGTCATGAAGCCTTTACTTAGTCCAATTGTCACCCCGGAGACTCTTCCTCTCCATCCTGTCCGAGAGCTGCAAGAACTATGCCATCTCAAAGACTACAGTGTGGTATTAAATGTGGAGCAAGAGAATAAAATGTCTCGGGTTACCATTGACGTTAGTATCGGAGACAAGACTCTATCTGCCACTTCATGTCAAATGCAGAAGAAGACTGCGCAGAAGGATGCTGCACAGCAAATGCTTGCTCTACTTAAGGTACATTTGTCGCTTGTGGTGAGCTCTCATGGTTTGCTAGGTTCTTTGGTATGTAATGTGATTAACTTTATAGTGCTCTAACTGCAGATTGAAGGTATATGGCACCCCTGGAAAGCCACAGTGGTTGAATGTCCTCATACTCCAGCGAAAGTGGTGGAGCAACCATTTGTGCCTCCTGGTTATAAGCGAAAGCTTGACAAGATACGTGAGGCAGAGACTCGTGAGGAGAAGAAAGTGAAAGTCACGTTTGAAGCTCCACAGGATTTGAATTTTGTAAATCCTCAAGAAAACGTCAACATGTCCTGTAGTGCCGTTCTGCTCTGCTCAGATGAACATCGGAAAGAGATAGAATCGGAAGGTCAAACGGTTGTAGTACCTGCCTGACCGGGCTCTCTCGTTCTATTGGAGAGTTTCTACGGCAGGAATTTGTCAAAAGTGGGTTTAAGGAGCCGTGACAATTTTGTAGATATTGTCTCTTTGCTCCCAGGGAATATTCAGGCAATGAGCTAAGAGTTGTGACAAGGATGGCCAATCCAATTCTCACTTTTAACAACTTGTATCTAGAGGAATATTTAGTGCTTCGAGAAAATCAGAACAGTAGACGTTTGAGAGGTGAGGAGTCCTCATTACCCACTAGTCCTTTACAGCTCTCAAGAGCTCAAACTCCCCCACTCACCTACTGTAATGTACATATTAATCACGAACAATACACAAAGTTTTACACCGCATGGTGATCTCAGTTTTGGTGACCTTCATTCGAATGACCTTATTGTACATCTAGATATGTGTCTGATTCACCATGTACACCATGCATGGTGTACATGGTGAGTCAATGAGTTCCAGGGTACTCGAGCGCAAAAAAATGCATGGTCTTCTTAGCGAGTCAGCCCACAGTTGTTCAGTATCAGTGACCGGGCCGATTTTGCATGAGGTATGGCTTGAGCAAATCCATAGCGTAGTCAGTGTTCTTATCGTAAATAAAACTAATACCCACTCCGGTTTGTACAAGGCAGTACTTGTCTGGCTCAGCAAAGTTAGTTGAGTTCATGATCAATTCGTGCCATTGCTGCTTGAGTACGCTGGGTTATAATATATATGAAATGTTGCGGATGTAGACATTGCAGTCTTTATTACATTGGACAAGATGGGAAATTCTCGCTAACCTCGTTCAACGGTGCATAGATGCGAAATGCTCTGTGCACTTATTTTAAATTCAAAAGTTACAGAGAAGTCCTCTGTTTTCTGTTTAGGCTGGTTAAATCATATGCTACCTCACACTAGCCCGTCAAAGGCACCAGGTTGCTGGTTTCAGTTCATAGCATCAAGGAAGGACATAAGACGAAAAGCATACGAGCTCTAGGCATCGGCAGTTTGGTCTGGAGGTCAATGCACACAGCCATTGCAGTACTTGGAGTGAGAAATGTCCCAAGATTCTCCAAGAATCTCCTCTGACATCAAGATTTGCGTAAGGAATGCATTGATTTATTTACAGCGCTGTAGTGCTCACCTTACCTCATCCAGCCAAATTGGCTTGTTCCCACCAGTGTTTCCAATTAACAAGCAACAGAAGGCTTGTTTGTCGGTTTTTATGTGCATGCAAGCGTTTAACTCACTGTAACTCAAGTACAGCGATTGTCGATTGGGATGAAAGTTAGGACTTTCCATCATACGAAGCAACGTACTGGAATTGGTACGCTCTCCCGACACAAAAACAACACTGGATGCTTTAGCGCATGGCGATGTGAAGTAGGTGCTAGTCGTCCTGAGGAGGCCAGAAGAAGACGGCATCGGTTCGAGCCTATGGAAGTCACGGTGGTTGCACTTTTAGTACTTATACCGGAATGGAATGACGCCAGCTGTTATGAATCGCGAGATTGAGTTCGTACAGTAGCAGGAACAGGACATGCATAGATCTCTAACTCCATAGACGGAACATAAATTTTAACGTTTTCCATCCAGCTTGGAAAGGCGAGATGAAGGGGGAGGAGACCTGGAGGGCTGTCGTAAGATTGAAAAAGGAAAAAGGACACGAGCAGGAGCTTGAAAGTTAGAACGCACTCTCTCTCATCAGCCAGATGAATCGAGTCGAGTAACGTCCTTCGCCCCTGCTTGTACTCTTCGAAAATTCCGTGGATTCGATCCGCATCGATGCTCTTTGCGCATGGGGAATGTTAAGGCGGCGTGATTATCTGCCTTACCTCCAAGCAACGACGTACATCATTAAGTTACGTTGTTCGTTGTTGCTGGATCTTAATCCATCCAAGACTCATGACGGAAATCAAGAAAGTGTAGAATACATTCAGTTGATTGAAGATTAATGAAAAACTGCAAACTTCTCTCCACATTTTGTTTTTTACCATCAACTCTTCTACCTTCACTTTGTTCCCTCATATGCGTCGACTTTCTTGCTATGTATGGTAGTTTGGAAATGAGTAAATGCAGCTGACGAACGAGCATACCAAAAATAAAGTCAATGATAATTTTCAATACTTGGCCCGTTGATCTCGCTTATGGTAGTATATATCTTGCAATCTGGTACGCCTCACGTATAATGCTCCCTCCCATTCAGTTGATAAGAAAATGATTTGTATTGTTATATTTGTTGAGAGCACCAAACTATCACCGATAACAACCCAAAGTGTTCAAAGTGTGTCATCGTTTTTGCAAGGTCGACCAATTTGGAAATACGAAAATGTCATCCCAATCAATTTTGATCGTCGTCTGCAAAGATAGAGACAGCTAGAGGAAGGAAAGTTTGCGGGTAGCTGAATAAGCCAAATGAATGAATGGTGACTCAGTTGATTTCGCACTACGAGTGTTGCCAACTATGTTCAAAATGTGCCGCAGTACTTTCGCTTGTGCCACCTGACCACACTCGTGAACGTGTCAACCATTTGTTTGCCGTGGCGTAAGAAACTTTCCGAAACGACCCACCTGCAGGGTGCAGTCAAGCCTTTGAATCTCTCGTCTACCACAGAGGAGGTGGATATTGCAGGTCGGAAGACTGTACGGAGGCGTGCCCGAGTGCCGCCCTTGAGGAGAGTGTCCTGGCTCGAACGAAAAAGGCGAGCGCAAACTTTCAACCAGGTGGATAGACATTCCGGAACGAGTCATACCAGGACCTCGTCTGGGACCCTGGCACTGGCATTGTTGGCATGTTGCCAACGAGACCGAGGATCTTCCTGCTCAGTTTAGGGTGCAATCAGACTGCCTCGACGAGACAGACGCGCCTTTCAGTCCATGCGTCTCGCTCGCTCGCTCGTTCGGATCTGTTCGCCTGCTGCTGGCTGGCGCCATGGATCTTCCCGGTCGGCACGCAGAGCAGAGGACCAAGAGTTCCAACGCAGAAGAACACATCGAGGCCCGAGATTCACGCCACGAACGATCTTCATCGACACCGGGATTCATTGCATTTCCATCATCATCATCATCATCATCGAGCAATGTGCGCCCCCCGCCCTCCCTCTCTCCCGAACGAGCACCGAGACCTCACTCCGAAGAAGAGCATGGCGCAGCACCGTCACGGATCCCGGCCGTCGGAGCAGTGCCCTCGGCGGATCACCTCTTTTCGCTCTTTGTCCCCGCCCTGTCCGTCCAGACTGTCCGCCTGCCTGCCTGCCCGCCCGCCCGCCCGCCCGAGGGGTGGGTGGCCCCCCGTGGGTCCGGCCCCGAGCCGAGCGCGACTCTCCTCCGTCCCGAACGAAGACACACAAGAGCGACTGCGGGGCCAGGGGGGGGCCCCGCGGGTGCTGGTGGTGGACCGGGCGCGAGGGGGCGACCTGGGACAGGGACAGGGACAGCAGAGTGCAGAGCGCGCAGGAGTACCGGTACCCTAGTGAGCGAGCGAGCGAGCGAGCGATCGATACAAATAGAACTGAGCGAATCGGGACATGTCCGGCTCCAGGCTCGCTCCCGCGCCGTCAGGGCTCGGCCAGAACACGTGGCAGGATAGTGTACTGTACCTTCGAGCCATGCCAGATGAGATGAGCGGAGAGAGGACGCACGCTGTACGAAGGATAAGAAAGAGTACGGGCCCGGCCACGGGAGTTCCCGCCCGCGTGACGGCGCTCCCCGCCCTTCCCCAGCCCCCGGAGCTCCGCCCGCCGGGACTTCCCGATGCCGGACGATGCATGGGATCTTCCCCCGCCTCCGGGCCGCGCCGCGACGCCAGACGTTACCGGGCCGCCCCCCCGCGCCCCCGTAGTAGTAGCCTCGTCCGCTGCTGCTGAGTTACCGATTTGCCCTACCCGCTGGTTCATGCAGAACCGGTATCATTGCGGTCACGCATGGAAATTTGACGAGGCCGGGAATTAGTAATATTTTAGCGAAGCGAGCGGGGGCCCCTATTCTACCTCGTCGGCCTGTAAGGAGGAGGAGGAGTGAATCCGGGTGTAACTCTGTGTGGGCTGCGAGAGCTGCTGAGAGCAAGTGACAGTGGCCGAGGGCGAGGCACAGTAGACAGCAGACCGATTCATTTCCGGCCGCGAGTAAAAAAGAAGGCTCTGGCACGAGGACGAAGAAGCAGAAGTAGAGAGAGAAAGAGAAGAGAGAGCTCGGTTGGGATCAAGAGAGGCCTCGAAGCCATCCATTCATTCATTCACCCACCCATCCATCATCATTATCGTGTCCAGGTCGGAACCGATAAATTTTCATCATCGTCGTCGTGTTTATGTCTTGGGAAAGTGTCCGTTTCTTTGCTCTCTCGTGGCTGTGTCGTCGTCGCGCTATCGGTGTGTGCACGAGCCGCATTGGCTGGCTGCCGGAACTCTGTCCCCTCCTGGCCCTGGCAATATTTCGTCGACCAGACTGTGTCGTCTGTGCAGCTTGAAACTCCGGGCCTCCGAGCGCGCCCGGTCGTTGCGACGAAGGAATTGAACGTAGTGGGCGCTAGAATTCCGGTTAAGGAACTGGGGCGGGGAGGGACAGGAAGAAACTGAAGAACAAGAAGACGGTAAGGACAGGCCAGGGCAAGGAAAGTGCGAGCTGTGAGGTAAGGCAAAGGAAACGTAGGTCTGGAGTCGCAGGACAGGAGCCATTGTGACAGGTGCAAGAAGAAGAAGAAGAAGGAACGAACGAACGACGGGAGCGCGAAGCGTTCAGGGCCGAGGAACGGGAAAGAAGGTGTTGACCAGTAGAAAACCCTAATTGGCGAGTTTTACAAAGGGAGGGAAAGAGTTGGACAGGGCGAAGGGTTGTAGCTTGATGAAACGGACTCTGGGAGAGGCCTGGAGCAGCAGGTAGGATTGAGGGGGAAAATTGGCTGCGGAATCCAGGGGAGACGCGGGCCGAGTTGGAGGACGAGGTCGACATTCTTGAGGGTTTTTGCGGATTAATTTTCGAGGGGTTTTTCGCGTAGAGGTTCAAGCGTTAGAGGAGGAGAGGGAAAAGAGAATTAGAGTTGCATGTTGATCAGGGAGGCTGGATTTCTTCTGGGACTCGCGGATGGATCCAAGACTGGATCACTCGAGGATGGACCCTCGAATGGATCCGAGGTTGGATCCGAGGATGGAGCCGAGGATGGATCCGAGGATGGACGCGAGAAGCATGGACCCTCGCCTCGAACAAAGAATGGATGGCAGGATGATGCAGCCTTCGGCTGACAATCGCTCTTTTGAGTTCGGATTCACCACAGCTGGTGGGCGGAGAGAGGTTCGGACTCTCGAGGATTTATTTCATGGTTATGGGGTCCGAATAGCCACGTTAGCCAAGATGACGGAGATGGGGTTCACTGTGAGCACACTGGTGAATATGACAGAAGCGGAGCTCGATGATGTTATACAAACCATCTCTGATATTTTGCAAATGGAGCTTTTGGTTGGAGAGCGGTACGGAATCAAGTCAGCAGTTAGAGCTGAGAAAAAGCATCTGGAGGAAGAGTTAGAGCGCCAACGATTAGAGCTGCTGACGAAAAGTGAACGGAAGCGCAAGCTCGACGAGGTGACAAGTGCCCTTGTGACCAAAGAAGGTGTGTTCCCAATTCTCGCCCACACCTTGAAGAAGCAAAAGATTTTTTCAAGGGTATCCCCAACGAGTTCGATGACTTTTGTGGGTGAAGGTTCGGGAGATGCCTCACCGGGTATGATAATTCCTTTCTTTAAATTTTATCTACTTCAGTGATCGAGCTGGTTACATCAAACATGATGAAAGAACGCAAGTGAGGGCGAGGCATCGAGCATTGCATGCTGCTTGGAATGGAAAGCCCCACAGGTCATTTTGTCTATATTTTATATTTGTGGAATATGCTTGAATATTTTTGGGACAATTTTCTAAATACATGTTCAGATAGGAGTGCATGTTTCTTTCCACAGTTGCCTGATGAGGAAATGTTTTAGAGGATTTTTCAACGCTTTTGAAGTTCTTGAAACTGCTTGACCGTTGCAAAGGCTTAATAGTGCGACTAGTAACGAGCGGATCATGAATTTAGCGTGCACGAAGTAGAAAGTGGACTACGGACCATGGAGAGACGAGGTTTTATCTAGATCTCAACCTGGACTTGAATGTCCTTCGTTCAACCTGTCCGTATATCGATATGCTCTTTTTCTTCTACCTGATTGGAGGTCATCAGTAGGGGAGAATTTGTGTTGGAGGATACAAGGGCATTCAAAAAGCAGGTGAAAGTTTTGCAAACACTACCACAAGCGTAGCTTCTGGCCCATCTTACAGAGGCGAATTGTCTGGAGATACGGACTAGCTTATGCTTGCATGGTTAGAACTCGAATTGCCTATCACTTGAGGCCAACGTCACAACTTGGGGTTGGAATCTGCGCAGGGCAGCATCGAGATTCTAGATTGTCTAGAGTTTTACAAGCAGGGCCGTTGGTGGCAATCTTTAGTGTTAGGCCTACTGATTTTAGCCGCAGGTACAGACAAATTCACGACTTGTACGGTTACTCGCTATTTACTCCTGAAAGCCTCCAGACGAGCCTTATCATTAGGAGAATCCTTCTACATTAGAGGCATTTTGGCAGTCCTCTTCCTTCTGCCCCACTATTCATCCCATCGTACGTGTGGTTTCCACTTCTGTCGAAGACTAGTAGCGTCAGCCAGTGTCTGGGGACTAATTTTGGGATTACTAGTAGCCTTACTCTCGGACTGGCGAAGGATGATCCTCGCTTACTCGCTTCCGCATCCGCTTGGATGTGAATGTAATACAAGATTTTAAATTGTTTGATTTCCTGTGAGTTACTTTTTCCTCACATTAGGTATGTGCTCTGGCATCCATTCTCTCTAGTGGTTTCCACACCCGGTTCCTCTCTTTGTTCGTCTATATATTACTCTTTTTGTTTTGATCTACAGATATTGCAGATTGTCTAGCAAAATTTTCACCTATTTTACGTTAACTCATGAAGTTTAGGATTCTTAATTGCTGTTCACCACACGAGGAATTGAACGTCGTTCGAACGTATCGTTATTTTAATCGAAGATCTGTATTACCAAGAGCTTCGAGACCGCATTTGTTGAGATCCTCAGATTTCAGGCTGAGTTGGGTGTTTCGTGAAATGAACCATCTTTTATCTTTGCCAAATCATGGTGGCATTCAGCTTTTTCTATTCGATAGGCGGTCAGAACCGGAGTATGCTTGTCTCAGTTGCACTGTATACTTCACGTTCATGCTTGCTACATGAACAACTACATGTTTGAACTGCTGGTGTTGTATTGTGAGACGAATCACGCACGACACTTTGTGGTAGACATGGTTTATAATTTACACTGGCAGTTGCCGATCAGTGCCAACAAGTACTTGCTTTAAATAATGGAGTCTACCACATCGACTTTACTACATACGTGGTACGTGAAAGATAATACACAGAATTTAGTTTTAACACAAGTGAAGATAGAAACGGGGTCAATATTATTCCAAAAGTTGGTTGGACGGGATTCGTTTGTATATTATCAGTTAATTTTTCTCAAGGAAGTCTCC
Organism: Marchantia polymorpha subsp. ruderalis; assembly: GCA_037833965.1. NCBI lineage: Eukaryota > Viridiplantae > Streptophyta > Marchantiopsida > Marchantiales > Marchantiaceae > Marchantia > Marchantia polymorpha. The sequence goes on from AP031351.1 coordinate 3,001,801, forward strand.
AATTTGTCACGGTTCCTTTCGTTTCGTTCTGGACCTTTTTCTGTGCGTTACTCTACTCAAATCTCCCTCTTTACCAGTCGTTCTCGTTCTCCACAGGTTACTCACCATTCTTTACCAACGATACTCACCTTGAACTTACGCAAATGTAAATTGTTGCTACATACACGGTTTTCCCTATTTAAGCCGCCTAAGTTTGGCCCAGTATTTACCGCTTTGCTGGTCTGTCAATGTTTTTTGCTTTACGCCCACTGGTATGACTGGATTGTTGGTACAGTTTCCCGATGCGCGAGTTATGCACGTCGTTTCACATGCTTTGATGATGGTTACTGTAAGTATACTCCAGCGAAGGGAGTTGATGCCGTTGTTGGCAGGTTAGGACATGAAGACTAGTCTGTTGGTGAGTTGTTGCTGGAGAACAGTGGCCCTGTTTAAGCCTCTAAACTGTACATGTGTTTGTATATTCGAAAATCTGATACAAGCGCGGGTAGTAACAGCAAGTTGTATGGATGCTCTCTCCGTGAAACTTCATATTTACGCCTTGATCCCATCACAGATCATCGCGAAGACTTTCCTTGTGCAGAGTTTTCGATTAATTTTGTTACTTGTACACTTCGTTTCGTAGTACGCTCTCTTCCAAACAAATAGAAGAGGGTCCTTAATGAGGTGAAAATGATTTCAAGTACTGCTGCCTGTTGATCATAATTTCCTGGTAGATTTCCATGCGACCTTAGCATTTTAATTGTGTTCCAAAAGGGTAAAATCATCCGCCAATTGATACCTATGCCTATTTTTCGTTCATCCTATATCAAAAGTAAGTAGCAGGAGTTTCTCGATCAACATCAAATGAGCTTAGCGAGATGGTAGAGTTCATGACTATCGAGATGCGAGTGTAGTTACCGCAGTCGCAGTATTAATGCAAGCTTGAAATGGCCCGACTGATGATTGAACTTGTTTTGGTGATCTGCAGTGGGGATTTATATGGGGATTTAGCTCTCAATCCACATAATTTACAGTGTGATACGAAAGCACTTTGGCATATTTAGTAGTTCTAGCTAATATCAACATCAGAGTAATAACATCTGTTCTTAAGACGAGAACACACTAGTAACGACATTCCGAGTATCTGTCTATTGCTCTGCACTTTGCACTCAAAAGGTACACCTACCTCGGTCCGACGATCGGTGGTGTTGATCACGGACGTATAGTTTCGGGTTTCAAAGGGATACAGTACGTTATGTCCAGCCTTTTACTCGTCTCTTTTTTATGATGCCTTTCTTATTTTGGTACGCATATTGCTGCTGACAGAATTCCATGCTTTTCCTTCCCTACCCTGCCCTCTGCTACTGGCTTATGGATGTACTGCTATAATTTCCTACCAAAAATCTTTCTATGAACGCGGTCTTCCGTGAGAGAGTCTTAATTTTGTCATCAAAGTGACTGTATTGCAGAGTCCTGCATTGGGCTTCAAAACTTTACCCATACCCAACCCATACCCATACACATGAGTGTGTCAACTGTAACCACCCATTAGACACCCATGGCAACTTTTCCATACCCATTACCCACCCAGTACCCATCCATGGCACCTTGTCCATACCCAACGCATACCCATGAGTCCACCACCATTTGGTTTCAGTTAATCCGAGAGGTCTTAATTACACTTAATCCGAGAGTTCAGTCTAAGTCATACCCATCCATTACCCACCCATTCCTTTTACCCACCCATTACCCACCCATTCATCCTAGGCTAGAGTTGGAGTCACTCCCTCAAAGGGCACGCCCGGGGCGAGGGCAAGGGCACGGGGGCATGCCTACTTCGCATTTTCCATATGAGGCATGCATGTATGTATAAACAGATTTAGACGTATATTCTAGAGTTATAGACGTATATTTAGAGTTATAGACTGTGGGATAAGTGAGGAAATAAAACTGTTTTCACTTGGAGATTCTGCTCTAGTTTGTTCTGGGTTTTAAGCTTTCATTTTTGTGTTGATTTATCCTACTTAGTGCTTTATTTCCATAGAATTATATTTTCTGATACGATCAAATGTACGTATTGAAATACGGGCATGCCTGGGGGCATGGGGCATGCCTTTTGATCTTGAAAGGGGGCATGGGCATGCCCCGAAAAATTTTGTTGTGCCTCCAATCCTAATCCTAGCCCATACCCATTACCCACCCATTTACCCATGGGCATGGGTGGGTATTGGGTACCCATTGCAGGACTCTGCTGTGTTTTATAGCACTTATCTGTCGTTTAGTAGACGCCATCTTAGTTCCTGACCTCCATTTGTAATGTTTTTCAATACATTATGATAAAGGAGCGCTGGATGTGGTAACCACTTGAATATCGGATGGAATTTAACACTTCTGCTCAAGAGTTATTTGGTTGATGAGGTTATATACTCCATGTTCTCTTTAGAACTGCTCCTGGAACAAGTTGAACCTTTGTCGTTTAGACCATGTACCAGGAACTCTTGGATCATATTTCCTCACATTAGGTTATTGTATAGTTCGTCACTCTGCTGAAGTTGAAGTCTTGAACAGGGAGTAGATCCCTCATGGTCAAGAAGAATCAGATGAGCACCCATAGTTCAAAGTACTGTGTTACCATGGTCCGGATCAGACTGTTCTGGTTCCGTCTTTGTACAGGCGCACGGTGAGTCATGAACGGTTCCGTGCCGGAACTGTTCATGACACAGGCGGTTTCAGTTCTTAGGAATCACGTCTATTAACCCAGCAGGGTTGGCAGACAATCTGGGCATGAGAGGGAAATAGCAACCTTGGTTCGAACAAACCAAATCGCAAGCTATAACTTGCAGAGCAGGCTGCATACCTGTTATATCTTCAACGGCGCTTTCTTGGATATATCTCCAAGCGCATGAAGTTGAATACGAGCGTCGTTTTCATCAATTATTCTTAAATCACAAGGCTATCCTGGTGCACGTTACCTAAGAGCCCTGAGCTCATGTGGCCAATTATTACAGCGTGTGTGTGGGACGTAATTGTTTTACTCTGAAAGCGGAGCATCACCTGAATTCTGCGACAGAATAAACCGGCAGTATGTGTGTGCGCATCGCTTGAACCGCTCCGTGTCATTGCTAGAACGGTGAATATTAGTAGTTGAATTGACCACACTCCTTACTATTTGGACAGTCAGCATGGTGTTGGAAGTTCAACTTTTTGACACTATCTTTTGGTTGTTTCTTTGTACTCTCGGAGTCCATCTTTATCACAATGAGTTGATCTCATTCTTATCAGTTCTTTTGATATGAAACAAATAAGTTCTTAGTATGCCACCTTAAACACTTATTATTTTTCTAATTCGGTGCTATTAAGGCTGGTGAGCGTACACATTTGGTCTGCCTGCCCTTGAGGAAATAGAGTTCGTGCTACTGTTATAGTTGATTTTGCGCACTGATAAGAAACGTGTGGGATATTTTGATTTTTCATGATCGTATTAGACATTATTGTTTCTCCTACTCCGATTGTGATCATCGTTTGTGGTGACATTGATCGTGGTAATTATGCTTACGTCTATTACATTTCTATGAGGAAAGTTGCCACAAAGCACAGTGGAGGGAAGGTCATGCCAGACAACAAATTGCAGTACTTGCGTTCATGCTCAGCCTTTTGAGAGTTGACTCTTTTTCAACCTGCTGTAGTCTGCTTCCCGAGCCTCTGTGTCTCGACTAGTCTTTGTCTCTGCGTGAAGGTTCTTTGATATTTAGCCCCAGGAATGTTAAAGTTTAGGTCCTCTTTGTATCTGAATGCAGGTACCGTAAGCGAGCAAAGGCGGGAAAGTGCGATGATGATGCCGGAATCTATTGCCCCTGTCAACGCCCTGAACTTGAACAGTAAGGAGCCACCTCTTCTCATGGGAGCAGGGCATAGTTCCCTTACTCCAGGTCTTCTCGCACTTGCAGAAAACAGCAGTGATAGTGAAGACAAGCGGTTAGGGAAGAAGAAGCAGAAACGGCGGAGACCAAAAGAGCATGGAGAGGATGGAGAGGATAGGCCTCGGGAGCATCCATTTATTGTCACAGAACCTGGGGAAGCTGCAAGGGGGAAGAAGAATGGATTGGATTACCTCTTTGATCTCTATGAACAGTGTGGGAAGTTTCTGGAGCAAGTGCAACAACTTGCAAGGGAAAAAGGAGAAAAATGCCCAACAAAGGTAGTAATGAACGTTCATTATGCACATGCTCGATGTTTGGATTGTGCGGTTGTACTACTTGGACGAAGAGTACCAGTTCGTGCACCTTGAACCTGTGCTTCTTGTCAGTTACCATCAGTTTGCTTCGCGACATGTACAAACGTCGATTTGGATAATCTTATCTTCCCATGTACCGGCCTTTTTCATAATTACGAGTAGGGCCTGATCTAGAGATGATATACTTCATTAATGCGCAGGTGACGAATCAGGTCTTTCGGCATGCGAAACACACAGGAGCAGGTTATATCAACAAACCCAAAATGCGGCACTATGTGCACTGTTATGCTCTACATTGCTTGGATATTGATCAGTCCAATGCGCTCCGGAAACTGTACAAAGAAAGAGGGGAGAACGTCGGGGCTTGGCGTGGTGCTTGTTACTACCCTTTGGTAGCCATGGCTCGAGACAATAATTGGGATATTGAGGGTCTATTTAACAGAAATGAGAAGTTACGAATATGGTATGTCCCGACTAAACTCAGGCAGCTTTGCCATGTAGAGAAGGTTAAATATGGCGAGTAGAAGAGTGTAACGAATTTTAGCCGGTTAGCTGCAACAGTTACGTAGATAGTGGACAATGCCTTCAGTCACGCATGGCATAGTTTGTTCGGTCCACAAAGGGTAGGATTCAGGATTAATTTTGTGCCATAGTTTTTACCCTTTGAATGTAACTTACAACAATGTGTGACGATCATCTTGGCTTGGAAAGATCCATACCAATGTTTTGTGAAATTCAGTAGATTCAGAAAAGTACTCTCTTTGGCGCAGTCTCCTACCAGGAAGGAAAACTTACGTTAGTCTCAACCTTCAGAGATACTTTCAGTCAAGTGTGACTCTCGCATTAAATGCGAGAGCAGCAAATTGGCAGTTTTCAGAGAGTTATGGCTAGAAGAGATACAAACTCATCTTTCATGTAAAGTTTCAAAAGAGGTCCAAGAATGAACTTTTTGGTCAAATGGTGTGATGCCGATCCTTTGAGATTTGTGGATTAGCGTTGTGGACATGCTTGTAACTACATCAGCACTGCCAAGTACGCGCGAAGCCAGATGCAATTTGGTTGTCGTTACTGAAGAAAGTGGTAAGTACGGAAGGACATCTGCGTTCTGTTCACCAGGATGAGAAATGTAACGTCTTCTTGCTTGTATTGTAGTCTCTGGCTCTGGACTACTTTCTCCTTTGTGCTGCTAATTGTCTCTTCTGTTTTCCGGGAAGAGGGCAGCCATGCTTGAAATCAGGTCTGACGCAAAAATGTGGCGATGTTTCACTGTGAAGGTTCGAGGATCTGCCAGTTTGAGTTGGAAACTCTTCCTACCTAAGACTTGCGAAATATTTGGTGTGTTATATACTGACTTCCAAGTGGGTGTGTTTGTGAACTTCAGAATATGAAGGCCAAACGTAAGTTGGCCTCAGATGCAACACAGCAGCAAGAGATAGCTGATTGGTTCATTATGCCCACGGAGTATCCTTAAGATTGGGAGCAAGATTGAGATCTGACCTTTCCTCCAAGATATCGCAGATGGTTGTATTTTGCTGCGGTGTCCATGGAACGGTTTCATTGAGTTCGGCCCATGTTCTCTCAGTTTATTATCTCTCCTTAGTAAACGTCTCAGTAAGCCTCTTTCTGTGATAGCGGACCTTGGCGCAAAGTACACTGCAGTGTTGTTGATGTCAAGTTAGACGAGTTTTGGGATCCTATGAGAGTGTAATTGCTCTTTTCGAAAGCAGTGGACGTATATTCGAGAAATCATAGCATAGGTTCCTTCTGTTGCATAAAATTTGAGGCTGATCAGTGCCCTAGTAGGATCATTATTGAACCTTGTAGAAGTTGGCAGTTTAGATAGATCAGGGTGAAGAGGTGTGGTGTGTCCATGCACCTGTTGCCGTTTGTAAAGAGAATGACCATCTACATCTATCAAGGCCTTGGAAGGCTTTTCAGCACTGCTGGATGTCGTTCTTTGCGTCCTTTACCATTGGAGGTGGAATACGAGCCTAGCAGTCTTCTCTTGAGAAATTCCATCAAACAGTGGACTTTTGTGAATCCCTGGATTGCAGTTGGGTTCGATTGGAACGAAGTGTGAAGCATACGTTCACCTGCATGACATTGATGAGATTCCAGATTTTCTGTACAGCTTCAAGCACCGCTGTCCATGTGCTCGCAGATATCCATCTCGATGTGGCTTCGTCCCCTGCCTGATCTACGCGCACCCGCTCTCCAGCTCCACCTGCGGCCCATGGGTCAACGAAAGCAATGCCCCGCACATACAACGAAACCGAACAACGCCCCGGGGCGCTCCCCGGAGATGACCATGGGAAACGTCCCAGCTCCGGACCGCGTGCGAACTAAAATTACACTCGAGCACGCAACACGAGCGCAGCTGGCGCCGCTAATCTCAGCCCCTGGCCTCGCGCGCCGCTTCCCCGCACGCAGTGGGGAGGGAATGACGGAAAGGCGAGCGAGGGATCCATCACGCCGAGACTCTTGGAGCTCAAGACATGAAATGAGCTCAAAAGGGCCGGGCACGGCAAGTGACCACATTCCCCAGTGCGGGCCCTCGTGGACCAGGGACGCAGGACCAATGACCGGTTGGCACGAACTCGTCGAGGCGTCGAAAGAGCAGGGCGTCGTGCACGAGTCATTTCGGACCCCTGACCTTCGTCGCAAGCATTTGGACAGCTCACTGGACCCTCCACATGGACTCCCCATCGTGCTGATCCCGGTGCCCAATTCGCCGCGACCCTCCGCACGCTCTTGAACACTTGCTCACACTGCCAGTCATGGATAGGATGGGTTGACCGACCGGTCCAGGCTGCGGTCCACCGGGTCTTCCTTTCCCTAGCCCTCGGGAGGTTAGGGTTCCATGCCAACCGAGTCCGAGGGACTGTTCCGTTTGGAAGGAAGGGGTACTTGCCACGCCGCATAACGCTGACGGAAGTACAAGCTACTCCTTCGCGGCTAATGACGGACGGACAGACGGTAAGGACGGAGAGGACGTAGATGGAACTGGACGCGAGTTTCTATGTTCTCTTTTCGAAAAAGGGAGAGAGAGAGAGAGCTCTCTCGACGGTGGCGGGACCCACCGAAGGGGGCCTTCTGCGTCAGCGTCTGGTGTGCGTTCGGACAAGAGGATGAGGATGGGCCCACGGGCATACTCATCGCATGTCCCTCTCCGAGGGCAAGGGCCAGGGCCAGCCTTACCATCTCTCGGTCCTCTAGTCCGTGAGCGGGTCTAAATTCTTTGTCGATCCTGGTGGATTGGCCTCCTCTCTAGAGCTTTGTATGCAAGTTCACTTTTGTCCTTAAAAAATTAAACCATTTCGTGCGAGCAAACTCCGTGCACACGAAGGAGAGAGAGAGGTTGAAGAAAAAGATATATTATTCATATATATAAACGATTATCTCAAGCGTGTAAAGAGAAGGAGAAAAGACCGCTTAGAAGTTCGGGATTCCATTCCGTGGAATATTACAGGTATACAGTTTTCCACGCTTTGAGACGTTCCTACACATGCAATAAATTCTATTTGAGGAATAAGACGCACCAATACCACTTTAGACTGTTAGAAAGGGATAAACTATATCTTCCTTGTTGCAGATACTCCTTTTTATATAACGTTTTTCTTTAAATGATTTATGATGGTCATTAGGGTTCGTGATTTGTCGCCCCAGAGAGATTTGTGGATCCCCGTAATCTTAGTGGGCAGAGTTCCAATTTGCTGCCTATAAATCTCCAGCCGTTTTTGGGGATAGGTTATTTACATTCTGGATGAAAAGGTAATCCATGAGTCATGGAGCTATGTACCCGCTTTGACATGTTCCAAGAGAGAACAAATAAGTTTTATAGACCATGCGTTCAATTTTTATAGACCATGTGAAAAAGATTAAGTTTCTTTGAATTATCGTGTAAAATATATCTGGCAACATGTTTCAATTAATCAAAAGCTATTGTTTAAAATACAAGGAAGATCATGAGAGAAGATGAATCTTTTAATGCTGTAATAAATTTGGACCCTTAAACTAGATAATAAGTACAACATATGCACAACATTATATGTTTTTTGTTGTGACCCTGTTGGGACTAGTCACTCCTTACCCATCTGGTTTCAATCGTGTAGGGCTTGATGGGTCTTCATATACTTTTGCTTTATACGTGTGAATATGTCGTTGAGACTGGTAGCATGAGCGTGAGGTTACCTTAACTGGCCAAGTTTACTTTGTTTTCGATTTATCTCTCTTCTTTGTCCCCGTGAGATTGGTAGCTAGTGTTGGAGTCACAACAAAATTTTTCAATCATGCCCCATGCCATGCCCATATTAGAAAAAGTATCACTCAGTATAAAATCCCAAACTAAACAAAACAATCGAACCAGAAATACCTTTCGTACATTGAAACTGCAATCATGTGACTTTCAACCTATAGACCACTGTCTATAATTTGCTAGTTTTAGTTAATTTAGGGTTAATTAATCTTCACTCTAGTATCCCTAGTTCTCTTATTGGTATTGTAATGCAATAGCATATACAATACCAATAGGAGGTTCAACCAATCATATAGTAGGATGACGGCTAATTAACCCTAAGGGAATGATAACTAGCCATTCCTTTCTAAAATATACATATAAACTTTTTCATACATACAAGCATGTCTCATATAAAAATGCAAATGAATCATGTGCTCTGAGTTTGTGACTCCAATGCTATTGGTAGCTAATTCCAATGAGGCTCATATGGCCAAGTTTGCTTTGTTGTGGGTTTCTAAACATTGGTGATGTCTAAAAGTAGTGATCATCTCGGTCAATGCCTCGTGATCTTAGCTCACATTAATAGAATCATCGACAATGATTAGGCCTCTGCTAACTTGGCATTTTCCAAATCTATCATAAACTACTCTATCATGACATCACCAGAATTTTATTTATGACAAATATGAGCACATATGATGGTGTTCATATTTGTCACAAACAGTTAAAGGAAAGTTATAGTAACAATGCACTAGTAACAATGCACAATAACTATTGGGATCAATGAAAATAAAGCAATCCATCACATGACACTTGGTTTCAAATCAAAATTTTTCTGATCTATGTATTCAACAGTACGGCAACGATGAGTTGAAAACCAAGGTAATACTTTCCCCAACGATAACCAGCGAGTAGTTGCAACCTTTGGACACTTAGATTGCATTTCACTGATCAAATTCTGCTGTCGACGAAGGTATCCGATGATGACAGTTAATGTCGAGTGAAATTCTTTCTTGAGATAATCTGAAATAACAATATGAACAACAAGATCAAGTTGGTGTGCACCACACCAAAATCGAATCAAGTAACAACCTTCCTGATCAACTCGAGTGGAGACACGAGTCACTACTTCACGTACTCGACCTGTCATGTTTATGGCACCATCAGAGCATGTCAATAAGAGTGTGTATACCCAAGATGGACAAATTGCATCCATAACTTTCTCAAACGTCTAAAACAAGTTGTCACCTGTGTGTTGTACGTAAAGAGGAAGACAACATAAATGAAAACAATACACCCTAGTTACTACAACAAACCTCACTTTAACGTCAAAATATGAGGTGATTTCAACAGTCGATGAAAATGCGACACAAAAGGCCCAACAATCAACAAGTATTTGCTGAGTTTTTGAAAGCAAACAACAGTAGCAACCCGAACAAACAATGATACTTTGGCCTCATTGCATCCACCAAGATAACCGAGAATTATTTCTTCACTTTCACACTCCACTTGACGCGCTGTTAATCTGAACGAGTAGCCAAGACCAACCATTTCAATAACAAGCTTGAAAAGCTTGATGTTCTTGATATGAACTTGATACCCTACAATCACACTGTCAGATTTGATTGGCTCAAAAAATCTCAACGCTCGATCAATACAAACGTCCGCAAATTCGGGATCAAACAGAAGTGTACGCAGAATTATATCAACGATGTTTACACTTATATGAAAATATAGCTGATCGACTGATCCAACAAAATGAGCATGCATAGTAATCATTAAAACAATAGTATCAAAAAAACTTTGCTACGCGTCTACTGACAGAGAACGATATTCACTCCACTTTGTCAAGTGTTGGTTTTTGAGATGCTGTGAATACAGATCTGGTCAATATGGAACTTTAAAATACTTTGTGGTCCTATTTGGCTTGCGATTCTGTCCGATCTTTTGTTCACAACCCCATACTTGACAAAAACGACACAAAACTGATGTGACGACACAAGAAAACGGATCCCGCGTCAAGATCTTCAATCCGTATTCAAGTTAGTGAGAGGAATTGAATGGAGTTTTGAGCTTCTTTGACGACATATCATCGACAACAGTTCTTCAACAAAAAAAACTCTTCAACGGCAAAAATGAACGTCAGATCTCTTCGACAGCAGTAGTAAACGAAACTTGTATCTTCTTTGTGGCAAAGAAAAAAGAACAAAATGTTTCAAAAGATAGTTCTTTTTGACGCTGAAGAGTTTTTGTTGTTCATTCAATATCAACGGACAGAGCCGCTGTCACTCGTTTCCACCACTCAAGACTTACTGTTTTTTTAACATTAACAGACAAGAGAAACCGTCGACTAGAGAAACCGTCTACTAATACAATCATTTTTATTTATGGCATGCCGCAAATATTATTTATGACAAAACTGGCATCAGCTCCGCCAATGCCAGTTTTGAAGAGGCCTGATAATGACCAAACGAGTTAAAATTTGCACATCTGATTTGTTGAAGCATTGATGACGAGCTCATTGATTGAATTTTGTGTGCTTGAATTAATCATTTATATATGCTTTTGTATAATGAAAGGGAAGCAAAGCTGATTGCTTAAGGTTGATAATTCACGCGTAGCTGTTCGAACAAAGTATTGAAACATTTCAATACAAGAGAGAGAAAGCAAGTTCAAGGTTGGACTCGAGGATGTTACTTTTGACATTTGTCAGCTAGCATTGTTTTTGGAGCCACAAAAGAAAGACGACTTAAATGCAAATGCCGACGAAAACATCTTTAAAATAACTCAAAAATTTGACTGATACCACACAAAACCCTAATCATAATTAATAAAGTGGATGTGAACAAATAGGGCGATAAATAATATTGGATAAAGCTGAAGATAGTAATAGATAAAAACCATTTTCAGAGTTTTTCTTTATGTGTTAGAGTAATGGCACCCGCTAATGCTCTGACTATCAATCATCTTTGTCTAGAGTCAGATACTTTCCAAATAAAAATTAAAAGATATAGATTTAGATAACTTGTACGAATGAAAGAAAGAAAATTTTTAAACTGCAAAAAAATATTTTTTTTTCTGATTGATTTACCACATTACATAATTTATATATTTGAAAGAAGTTTATCTTACTAGCATTGAGTATATAAAACTAGTATACAAGATTAATGCATGAAACTTTTTCAATTTGATTGTAAATTTAGATGGAATTGAATATATATATATATATATATATATATATATGAAAAATCAAACAGAATGAAACAAATTGTATAATATTTGAAAGATCAAAAGAGAAAATATGCAGTAATCTGTATCAGATTGTATTGCTTCCGTTTATGTTGTGTTTTTCTTTATAGATGGTTTACTAAAGTCAACTTTGAGAAGTTTATGGATGCAATTGTTTCTTTAGGAGGTATAGGCTCTTATAAGCATGCTTCAATGTTGAGTTCGTGGAATAGAGAGTCATGTTTCTAATCAAATCGAATAAGAAGTTTGCTATTTAATTCAATTTTGTTGTGATGCATACCAATTTTATCTTGTGGTTCAAGCTGTAATCTCCATATATCTTAACAAAGATTGTCACTTAATTTGATTTTGATATGATGCATACCAATTTGATCTTGTGGTTCAAGTCGTTATCTCCGTATATCTTAACAAAGATTGTTACTTAATTTTAATTTGATGTGATGCATACCAACTCCATCTTGTGTTTCAAGCTATTACTTACTTATATCTCAATGAAGAACTTTACTTCACATAAACTGCCATTATATGATATCTACGTCCACAACAGTTCTTAATCAACAAAATGCAAATCTTTGGTTATTGTTGGAATGGTTGATTTTTAATTCATTTTTTTTGTATTATTAAGTACATGGATAAAAAAGTAATGAGTTTAAACCGACTTACAAGTGATGGATTTTTTTTATTTTCAATAATTCTATTTGTTGCAGAGATTAATATTCTCTTCAAAATCTTGCAGCATTCTGCATTGCTAGTACTACAGCAAGAAGATGAATTTTCTAGATTAATCCACTGTCATCGAGACATGATAATTTTACAAGATCCACATTTTGAATTGCAAATTCAGGATTAAAATCAAGGCATTTGGTTTCGTATTAATTTTCATATGATTGACAAGGAGTTTGCCGTACACTTTATTCGAGGGAGTGATTCGTTTATTGCGATGTCATTTGATAGCTTGTGTGACATTGAGAAAGATGTTATGGTTTGTATATTTAGAAACCTTGTCATTCGTTTGGGTACATGCGATCAAACCTAAAAGTGATAGTAACAATGTATTGGTAGTGTGTTTACTTTCATGTATACTTTGCAAATTTGCAACTATGCTTCCATCAAGCTTTGTGGACCTCATCCTTAGATTCAAATCTCATATTGAAAAGGAATTCAACAATGAATATATTGACCCATTGGAACAAGAACAAAAAGAAATGCGAACTGCTTATAAAAAAGAAGACGTACTCCGCAAATTGATGTATTAAATGCCAGAATTTGTAAGTTTTCATGAAGCATTGAGTACTATTCAACTTCGAATTCTCAAATTGTGTAAATTTGCTACAAACTTTGCTAGTGTGTGTACTGTGATTACGTGTGAGAAGGATAATTTTTATGTACTTAATTGGATGAAAAAGAAGTAAACATCGTTTTTAATGAATCTATAACTCAAGAGCATCATGCATTGTAAGCAAATCAAGTAAATTTGAACAATTTAAAATTGTTATCGTATTCTTCATAAATAAAAATTGCTTGTCGTCATAATCAACTCAAAAGAATCGATTATAAAGTCAGTCAATTTTGGAAATTGTGAAGTTAAGAGAGTTTTGGTCATAAGACAATTTAGTGACAACTTTTTGCAAGTATTTGAATGCAATTACAATATACAAAATGACAATCTAATGTTTTTGAAATTTATACATTAGGTATGTTTTGTGAAAAATGCTCAATATTTGATTCAATGACAATGTGATATTTGATTGTTCACATAAAATTTGCAAAATTTGAGAAAAAAAACAAGAAGTTTCAAAAGTTATGATGATTTGACAAATATTTATGCATCATATATGAAAATTTGAGAAAAAAATTGTCAATGAAAGCATTGAATTTATTTTTTAACTTATTACATAACGACAAACAATTTGAAAATTTTCATGATATTATAATTTTTATTCAATCTTGAACGTAAAGACAACATGAAAAATCTAGGTCATTTAAAAAATAAAAAATCATAATTTTTTGATTTAATGATAAGCAACAAGTAAAAATTGCTAACATTTAAAATTTTACAGTTAATGTTTTTTTAAAAATGATTGAATTACTTCTTGATTTTATGATTGATAGTGTTAAAACATCCAAAAACTTCAATTTTTAATTTGTAACAAACAACATTTGAACATTTTATAAAAAAATATGAGTATTAATGAAACAACAATTTGATATTTATATGTATCAACACATTTCAATGTTCAGAAAAAAATATTTGGTTTCATAAGTAGCGCTTTATTAATCATAAGTAGAGCTAAAAATATAGATAAAGCTCATTTTTAAATGAAATACAAAACTTGAAATTGAGAGATAATTAAAATGGTTTTACTTTTTTATATGAATATTCATAGTTGATTGAAAAAGATAAAATCTTTATTATCACCTTTCATTCCATTACTAATCAATTGATGATATGGTGTATATACTAAACAATCACTTATAACTAACATGTAACTTTTAACTAATACATTTAATTCTTAATTGTCAAGCACATATTGTTGACATGTGAATATTAATTAACACATTTAATTTTTACCTATCAAGTACAAGGATCATTGAGAAGACAACAATAGAAATTTCACTTAAAATCAAATTTAACTTTCTCTTGAATAAACTCCGGTTTAGACGTAACTATCTAAAGATGTTTATATCATTACAAGAATCATCCAAAGTTAGACAATCTAATGTCTAATCTAACAAAATTTGGTATCAAGTTTTTGATCATCACAACATTCATTCAAACTTAGGCAAAGATAGGCTAAAAAAGGATTCACAAAGATAAATTTGCAGAAAAACTTAGAAGTTTGTTCACAAAAAAATCTTTAAATTTAATGAAGCATATGAAAAATTTGTTTATTCTTAATATTCTAATTCAAATATTGAATTTTCATTTCAAGTTTAAAGTAGTAGAATAAACACATGAGCAAATTAATATAACGAAATGTCAAAAATGTATTCAATTCAATATCGTATAATATGATGTAAGTTTTTGTGATGAGGTTAGAGATAATGAGTGAAGATCATGATTAAAACTTAAATATTTTTTATGTTGCTGAAATCAAAAACTGATTTGTTATGAAACAAAAATTGATGACATGCAAGAGATATCTATTAATAAGGTTGAGTTATATTCACAACTTCATATAATCAAATAGTTGGATGAATAAAAACAACTTTCTACTTTTTTGGAATATATTCATCCAAAATGTCATCAAACTTGAGTTGTCAAACATCATTAAAGATGATAAACTTCAAGATAGAAGACAATTAAATAGAGATACAAGATCATTTTAATGATGTTATTGTGTACTTGCAAAGTTTTGATGAGAAACTGAAAACTTAAAACATGACTTTACTTCTCTATCTGCGTCTTATGAATAAGAGTTAAGTGACGAGAGAAAAAAATTGACCTCCTAATTTTTTTTTTATCACAAATGTTACTATATTGTGATAAAAAACCAACATCTACAAATAAGTTATGCTGAACATTGATCTCCAGACAATGATGTTATTTTCTTAATCATCAACTTCATAAAACACAACGGGGGTTGGATGTGAACAATGAAATAATTCACAATCGGACAAATGAGTTGATGAGCAGATCTGAGAATAACTGTATGTCAATAAACAATGTTCCAAGATCAAAAGTCGATGCTATATTGGAAGTGTGTCAAAGTTCACCACCTCAATCAACAATTTTTGAATAGGCATGTATTTTGTAGAGGTTATACATCACATGAAAAAAATGGATTTAAATAAGAATGAAATAAATAATTTACACTTCAATATCTTCTTTGTCAAGCTCAGAAGATATATATAAGATAGGAAAATAATAAGAAACATACCAATGTGTTCGGGCTTATGTATAACAACATATCTAACGCAGACATCAACACACATGAAAAATTTACAATCGATAGAGTAGATTGTGAGTAAAATCCATGTTCATAGAAATAAAGAGGAATGTGGATTGCATCTTACAACATGAATGATACAGATGGATAAAGTTTCATCAACTCTCCTCAGTTCTTTGGAGATCTATGCATATGATATATATTACGAAATAACTATCTTGAATAAATTTCATTCCGACTAAATATCTAGCAATATGGATATACTTTTTCATGAGCGAGTATTTGAACCAAGTAAAATTTATCCTTTCATCTCCTAATTGATGCACCTATGTTTACAAGCGAAGCACAATCCCTAGAACATTCTATGTGAGAAAACAAATCTTGAAGAAATTCAGAGTGAGTCATGAAGCTCTACATAGGAATGGAAGGGTTAGGCATCCTTGCTACACTTCTCAACATGACACTACTGGATTTGTTTTCTATGTTATCATCTGAAGTGGAATTGGGCATTCACCAATGCCCAATTCTGTATCATGTTATTCAAAGCATATCTCTCACAATGCATGAACAAGAAAATGATCCAACACTTATCAGCATGGCACTAATGCATTTGTTTCTGTGTTAGTATCTAAAGTGTAATTGGGTTTTGACTTTCCATATTTATCAAAGCATAGCTCTCACAATGCATGAACAAAAAACTGATCTAGTACCTCAACTCAATCTACTATCTCCACGTCGCGTCCAAGGTTCATGTGATCCGAAGACGCAAACGAGCAGTTGTCGGCGTCGTTCGCTGGCGCAACTGACGACGTAACGATCCTGGCTGGCTACGGAGATGGGGACCTGACAGAAGTCAATCCGACCTCGAAAGGAAGCATATAAGGAAGGTAAAGATGCAGAGGCTACAGGGGCCTACCCGTCGAGGCCGTTCGCATCAGTTGGAACATGTCTGGCTTTTTTAATGGCCAGTGATGCGGACGAGGAATCCTCAGCATGATTGTCATCATGATCTCCTCCTTTTGCTGCTCGCAATCTGCTGTACTTTTCCAGCAATTCACTCCGATCCAACACGTCGGTCAGGACAAACACACAGGATGCAAACAGATCAAGTTTCTGTGCTAGCTCCCAACCGACTGCTCTCATGTCCTCATTCTCCACACACGGACACGAGTCTCACAGCTTTTTCTACCTAGTTTGGATAAAAGTCCTAGGCAACGCAACCGCCCACCCTTGTGGAGGGGTGCGAGACCATGTCGTTGTTGTCGGGGCTTCAAATTTGCTCCAGCTCAGACCGGGGAGGATGTGAGAATTGAGAATTTGCTGGGAAAGGCAAGGAAAGGGGAAAAAGGCCTTCTCACCTTGACGCCCTCGGAGGGCTCGGGCTGAGACAAAGTCGCCGGGTTTCGCAACCTTCGTACTCCACAGCATAGAAAGGTCCCCCTCCAATTAATTAATGAGACGGCAGACCGAATTGTCAACGAAACGCTGACTGAAGAATCCATTGTCCGGTCTTCGGTGGGCTAAGCTGCCTCGTCGGCTAGCCATTCGCAGATGGATGACGACGGATTATCATGTGGTTCTGTCTCGATTGCCTGACTCTTTAACTGACCCCAAGAGTAGACCTGTACTGAGATACGATCATCTTCACGCCCCCTGCCATTGATGCTGGGTCACCCTCCCTCCCTCCCTCCCTCCACAACTGCAGATCTGTTGACGTCCGTCCTCTTCGAATCTATGGTAGATTTCATACTTCCCACTGTATCTACGTACGTCTGATGTGAGTATAGTGAGGGTGTACTGTGTTTTATACGACTGGAACAATATTACAGTGTCGCACTCTGCAACTGCAATGCCTCGGATTCTGGCGATTCTGACGTAATCTTTTCTCCTATTCTTCTTCTTCTTCTTCTTCCGGCATACGGATTAATAATACGTCCAGTGGATTTCTTGCATCGAATTCAACTGGAGAAGAATCAGCAAGAGAGAATTCCATAGTCTAAGGATTAACATGGAAACAAAGTGTTCAGCTGGTCTGTGACCTCCGTACAACTGTAGTTAGGTGGATCCTCCTGCCAATTCTTGGTCATCATTGGACTGAATTCACTGTCAAGGAAGAGATTGAAGAAGGAAGGACTAAAGATGCATAGGGAAGGAAAGGGTATGAAGTACGGCAATAGAAGCATGAGTAATGAATGTATGCGTTCCCTCGCTAGCTCGCTCGCTCCATTCAGGTTCACTGTTGTCCGCATCTGCACACAGAAGAGTACGTACAGTATTGAAAGAGTGTGAGAGAGAGAGAGCACGAATTGGAGTCTTGGACCCACCACCGCTAACATCTCCGGTCCAGTTCAAGGAGTTCCCCGGCCTCTTCTGTGACCCAGACATCACGCAACAAGAAGAGCAGAGACGAGGGGAGCTGAGCCAGGGCCCAGGAGAGTCCAGTTCATGAATGCGGGTCAGTACTCGAGTACAGGGAGCTCATACTGTACAAGGAGTAGCGGCAGAGTAGAGAGAAGAGGGAGGAGGGAGGCAGTGCTACTCTTCTGCTGGAGCTGAGAATTTGCCCCTGCGCTGCTGCTCGTGGTGGAGTGAGTGAGTGGCAGGGCTTGGCTGGGCAAGGCTTTAGCTTTGGCTCTGGCTCTGGCCGCGCTAGAAACAAGTTGAAGTTCCGGGTGAGATTGGTCTCCGAAGACCTTCGCCCTCCTAATCTATCGGGACGACGAACAAGAGAAAAGGGCGAGGTGCTACTGCCGCTGCTGCTCCAGACCATGTGGCTTATTTATCCTGACGAAGGCGCTGCCCCTCCTACTGCTGCTCGTTTCCCGAGCTGGGCCAGAAACTTCTTTCGGTTGTTGCGCCCCCACCAGACAGAGTACCTTCCCTTTCATTCTGTGCCTTCTGCTCTTGTCGTGTCCTGTTTCAGTCGTCCCCTCCGCTTTCCCCTCATGTCGGAGTGACCCCCCTCGGATACACAACAGCCACAGCATCAGGCAGTGAAGGAGTTCCCCGCCGCTCCGCTCCCTTCCCTCTTCCAAACCCTCGCTCCTCCACCCAGCGCACTCTGCATCGCTGTCTGTGAAATTCTACCATTCTCTCCGCGAATGCTACAACTGCTCGACGCAGTCCTACACATCGACGTGACCTCATCGGTTCGGCGCGAATTTCCTTTGTGTTTTTCATTTCTTGTATCGTCTTCCTGGGAGGGCCGGGAGAGATTCAAGTCGGGTTGGTCTGTAGGTTGAGAGAGCATTGCGGTTCATACGGTCGTCAAGCAATCGGACGCGGCGGAGAGCGACGGAGCGAGAGGAAGGGGATCGCAAGAGTGAGCGGATGAGTGCTTTGTTTGTTCTGAGGGAATTGGACCGTGGATCTGGTTGCGAGTGGAGCCGAGTGGGGCTCACTGGATCGCAGCGTGCTTTTCCTTGGAGGAAGTCTGGCGAATGAATCGGAATCTCGGAGGAGGTCCCGACAGGTCGAAGGGGGCTTTCGTGGTGACCGACTAGAGAGGACTTTCGTCAACTTCCAGAAAAAAAAATTTACGAGGGAGGAGGAGTCCCTCGCTGTACAAACCACGCAGAGAAGGCGCGTGGGAAATGGTCGGCCGTCGCGCCGGCGTGCCTTTTGCATCTTCTGAGGAGAATCGAAGGCAGATGTCTTGTTCTGCAAGCATACGCAGAAGGAGAACTAGTAGGGACAGCAGAGGCGCAACGAGGAAGGCGCTCACTTAGAACAGCAGGAGCAGGAGAAGACGCAGGAGCACTTGCAATCACCGTCACCCCGACGCTCGAATCGCAGACCGAACAGATCGACACTCCGTGTGCGCGCGCGATTGATCGACCGGGTGACAAACAGGGATGTTTTGCTGGGGAAGAAATAGCAAAAGCAAGCAGGACCAGGACGGGGACGAGGGAAGAATGTACGCCCGTCGAATGTCCACGACATGGTGTCACGATCGTGATAAATCCTCGATTGCTCGTCGTCGTCGGGACCTCTAGCCCGGGAGACAGACGCGCACACGAGCAAGCTGCACATCCTGCAAATCCAGGACCTGGAACGAGATCCAATCCGCATCACCAGGGCAGGAATTCCTTCGATTCCTTCGATTCGTTGAGCAGGGCAGGAATTCCTTCGATTCTGAAGCAGCAGCGAGGCCGGCGAGATGGGGCTGGATAGCTCGGGGCGAGGCGGGGCGGCGGCCATGGACGAGGGAGGAGGAGGGTACCTGGTGGCAGCACGGGCGACGCTGATGCAGACGATGGAGAGGACGAAGGAGATGGAGGCGGGCATCGCCAGATCGCGGCAGAAGCTGCAGGGCATGCGCGAGGCGCTGCCGGCGCTGGAGGCCGCCATGCGGCCGCTGCAGGCGCAGGCGCTGCTGCAGAAGGGGCTGGGCGCCAAGATCGACCGCGCCTCGCAGCCGGCCGAGCAGGTGCTGAGGACCTTCGAGGTGGTGCGCAGCTTGGAGCGCATCCTCAAGGGCGAGCCGCGCCACGACCTGCCCGAGTACCTGGCCTCGCTGTCGCAGCTCGAGGAGGCCATGGGCTTCCTCTCGGGCAACTGCGTGCGCGCCGTGCAGTGGATCAGCGACGCAGTCAGCTTCCTGGCCAGCAGCAAGACGGCCGACAAGTATCGCATGTACCGCCTCAACGAGCGCCTGGCCAGCGTGCTCCAGGACATGCAGTCCGAGGCCGACCGCGGCAGTAACTACGACATGGGCCTGCTCCAGGTCGCACTCGGTAAGCTCGACCTCGAGTTCCGTCGCATCCTCCTCCAGCATAGCGCCCCGCTCCCCCCGTCCGAACTCGTCCTCCCGCCCCCGCCCACCCCCGCGCCAGCGCCAGCCGATTCGAATTCGGAATTCGGCGCGGGCGTGGGCGTTGAGGAGGAGCCGGTGAGCGCACCGTTGCCGGTGCTGATGCCGGCGGAGGTGACGGAGACGTTGCGGACGATAGTGGAGAGGCTGGAAGGGCACAGGTGGACGGACAACGTGCTGGAGATATACCGGGAGAGCCGGTTGGCGCCGATTCGGCAGACGGTGCAGGAGCAGATGAGGGCGGAGTACCTGGTACACGGGAGCGCGGAGAAGATCGACAAGCTGGCGTGGGAGGAGCTGGAGGGGATGATTGCGCAGTGGACGCAGCACGTCCAGGTGGCGTGCCGCGTGGTGTTCAAGGCGGAGCGGCGGCTGTGCACGCGCGTGTTCGCCACGGTGGAGAAGGAGAGGTGGATCCGGTGCTGGGGCCGGCTGGGCGCGGCCGGGTTCCTGCCCTTCCTGGCCTTCGGCGAGGGCGTGGCGCAGAGCGAGACGGCGCCGGCCAAGCTGTTCAAGCTGCTGGACATGTACGAGACCATGGACCAGCTGCTGGCCAGCGTGTTCGAGGTGTTCGAGGGCGCTGACGCGGCGCTGGGCGAGATCCGCGTGCGCGCGCGCGAGCTCCAGCGCAAGGTGGTGGTGCGCGCCAGCGAGACGCTGGCGGAGTTCGGGCGCAGCGTCGAGGAGGGCGCGGGCGACGCGCCGGCCAACGGCGAGCGGTCGCGCCTCTGCAGCTACGTGGTCAACTACGTCAAGTACCTGGTCAGCGACTTCTACGGGCCCATCATGGCCAAGGTTCTACGCGTGCACAACCGCCGCGACGGCGAGGGCGACGAGTCGCGCGACCGGGACAGGTGGCTGGCGGCGGGCGTGCAGCGGATGATGCAGGCGCTGGAGAAGCACGTGACGCGGCAGGGAAAGTCCTACGAGGACGCGTCGCTGGGCCACATCTTCATGATGAACAACCTCTGGTACATGGTGTCGCGGGTCAAGGACTCGGAGCTCGGCCCGCTGCTGGGCGACGCCTGGGTTAAGGACACGCGTGGCAAGGTGCGTCAGCACACGCTGTACTACCAGCGCGAGACGTGGGGCCGCATGCTGGCCTTCCTGACGCGCGAGGGCCTGGCCGTGTCCAGCGGCAACCGCGGCGCCACGCGCGAGCTGGCGCGCCAGCGCGTGCGCAGCTTCACGCAGAGCTTCGACGAGGTGACGCTGCGGCACGGCAAGTGGGTCATTCCCGACGCCGAGCTGCGCGAGGGCGTCGAGCTCGCCGTGGCGCAGATGGTGGTGCCCGCCTACCGCAGCTTCATCCAGACCTTCCGCAGCCTGCTCGACCCCGGCTCGACCGTCGGCTCGCGCCACATCAAGTACTCGCCCGAGGATCTAGAGCGCATTTTAGACGATTTGTTCCAAGTTAGAAGAGCTCAGGATAGTAAACCGCGCAACGGAACGACTGGTAATTCTCACCCCGATGATCCGAATGGAAATGCTTCGCGATGACCTCTGGCTTCTGTGTCTGTTTCTGTCTCGATTTTTGCCGCAATTCTCCTCTGCTGCTCCTCTTCCTCCTTCCTCTTCTCATTTTGCCTTTGGTGCATGGCGCGGTCCGATGAGAGACCGAGTGACCGCATGAATGGATCCCGTGTTTCGATGCGTCGCTGGGTTTGAGTTGTGCTTTGCTTGGCAGCTTGATCCCGGACATGGTTCCGGGTCCCTTGTATGATGGTGATGATGATTTCGTGCTTTGGCTTAAGTCACTTTTTTGTGAGAATTGTCGGTGTCATTTTAAATCTTGGAAGGAGGTTTGCAAGCACATTGCGACTGACATCATTTCATCCGGTTGGCTGGTTGGCTGGCCGCCCTTGGATTGCACTCGATGAGCACGTTCTTGAAAGTCCAGCGCTTTGTGTCTTGCTCTTGTTTCTCTGTTATCTGTAAGTATGTTGCTTCGTCCTACCAGGACACGTGGTCTAAGGCCGCAGGCAGATTCAGTCAATGATAACCCGTCCACTCTGAAAGTGGTTCAGTTCTGATTTTAAACACTAAATTTTATCACCACAGACGGCAACCTTGGGGACGGATGATGATGATGAGGATGATGAAGGGTGCAGACGCACACACGAATACAAGGAGCACATCAAGTTCAAGAAACAACATGCTTTGAAGAGACTTAATTTGTGGGTCTTCGTCTCTGGCTACATACAAGATTTATTTCTGCTTAGAGGGTAGCCTCCCGTCAACTAAATGATGGCGAAGCTGCTGATTAGAATCGTTACGTTAATCAATGGTGTTGACCGAAAGCTCCTGTGTTTTCTGCCTGATGCGAGAGGTCGAGTCGAATGAACGCTACCCAGGTGTTTGTAATTATGACATTAGAGTTAGTTGACTGCCAGTGTATAGAGACCTCATTAATTGTGAGAAGAAGAATGTATTGGGTCATTTGTCAATCAAATACACAGGACAGGTATAGCAAGTACGGCATGGGAGGAGAGCTTCACAGTTGTTCACTTTGACTGGAATACCCTTCTAGGCTGTAGGTAGATAGATACTTGCAGGAAAAGTACATCGGTTCAAGGTAGGTCAGTGTGGGCACTGTACAATATAAATTATAGCATCTTTTCTCCATCCATTCTCTAATTTCTCAGGGGAGAGAACATGCTCTAGTTTGGAGACGTTCATGATCCGATTTACACTTAAACCCAGGCCATTTTAGAGAGCTGCTAGAAGCTCTGCAATCCTAACAACCTAACTCGCACATTTCACCACACGTTGGATCTTGTAGATTTTGTACTTCTTTATTTGGTATGAATCAGGTTCAAATATTGGAAATTAACGGTTGTTCACTCACTTCGTATACTTTACACACTGGAGCCATAGGTTCACAAGTGCGCAGGCGCACTTGTGAACCTACACTTGTTTTATGAACATAACAGATTGTTCCTATCCTTGGTCTACCCGGAAGAGTCCTTATCTGAGACCAGTGACAGTTTTCGCTTTTGTTGCTGGCATGCATTGAGTAGTGTAAATATATGACGAATTGAAGGTGGGGCTAGCATGACATGATGGCTTGACTGAAGAAGTTGCTGAAGCGATTTGATTCGAGCTAGGAAGGAAGGCGGGCGGGCGGGCAAGTGTATACGTATCAATGTAGCATACTGTCATTTGGACGAATCCACGCGCTGCACTTCTGCATCCATGACTGATGAGTAAACACGGATGAGACCACTCTCCTACAGACGTCACAGGTGGTTTGGGTGGGCAATCCACACAAGCAAAGACAGGTCATATTCAGGGCTACTGACTGACATTTGTGGGTATGGAGGAGCTCAGGCACAAATACATCAATACTCGGACTCAAACTTTCTTAAAGTCAGTTGCAAGACAGCACGACTTTCTTTCAGGTCACTTGCAAGACAGGAAAGACTGGGTAGTATGCATATACAGATGTTACATTAAAACTTAGAGGAATCTGGAACTGTGCCGTAGATTGTAAATTACGATTTATGGAGTGGGGATTTGGAACCTACTTAAACATTTTTTGTGTTCAATTCCATTGGCCAAAGTTTTTTTTGGCGTTAAGCTGGTGAGCTCTTCGCTGACAAGGTTTTAGTTTCCAATTATTTGAAGAGTGTAAAATAGGTAGCAGATTTTGATTCTTATCTTCAAAGCTGAGAGTTCAAACTGAAAGTGTATACGCGAGGAATATGTTGATACCGTGTAGCGTTTGTCTCGCCGGACATGGTCGAATGGCTGACGCAGAGTCTGGAAAGAGCGTGCTTACATCGGCAGCCTTTACACGCATCACTGGTTTTACGATTTGTTTCTGTGAGTCAGGAGAATGGAGATTATTTACATTTACGATTGTTTCTGCCCAATCAATGCAAGAGATCTGCTCAAACCACTCAAGTCCTTTCCTTCATAGTTTGACGACGAGCAGGAGGGACTTGAGGCTTGGCACTGGGAGTTTCACGAAACGCTTTGAGGAGTTGATTGAGAAATATCTTGCTGAGAATCTTGACTAAGACGAGTATGACTGTTTCCTACCAGTCAAAAGGCAGAATTTTCGCGGCGTCATCGCAAAGTCCAAATGGATGCGTAGACTGTTTGCTTGCTACTGAAGAACAGCGCACAGCATCAACGACGGAGTTCCGAACTTCCGCAGTGAAGGACGAATGGACAGTTCTCCTTCGTACGAACGAAACGGTAGGACGTTTGGCACCATGGTCTATGATCATGGTGGAACTTGCTCAGCTAAGCGCCCACTGTAAGCGAGCGACAAGCCAATTCTGGAGCATGACGATCATTTCGTTCGTCAATTTCAGTAACCAACACCAGTTGCGAATTTACGCTCTGGCTCGGAAACTTGTCTCGAAAGTGATACAAATCTGTCGAAAAAATGTTATGTGGCGCGTATCAAAATAAATGAAAATTGGTCTTAGCTTCAAACTCTTGCCATTGTCGCGAATATCACGTTAGATTATATGCTTTCTACTTTTGCACAGCCTCTTGCTCTTTTGATCGAACAATGACTATCAATTTTCCAGAAGGAAAAGTTTATCAACTTTTCTCCTAATGTCAACAATGTTGAAATTGTCACATGAAGTAATATTGTCAGCTCTTTTCTTCATTTGACGTTGAGAAGCTTTCCAATTGGTCAGTTATCGTATGTTTGTCACGAGTTGTAAGTTCATCATCAGAAAATTAGCTGTTAAGATAGTGAATGTGTATGAGAATAAGTAGTGTATGGTTCTGTGGATGAAAAACTACGTTCCTACTAAACTTGCTAGAAAAATCTCACATTCAAAAAGCTTGCTGATGATAATTCATAGTTAATACATGCAG
Organism: Marchantia polymorpha subsp. ruderalis; assembly: GCA_037833965.1. NCBI lineage: Eukaryota > Viridiplantae > Streptophyta > Marchantiopsida > Marchantiales > Marchantiaceae > Marchantia > Marchantia polymorpha. Next base: position 3,027,045 of record AP031351.1, read on the forward strand.
ATAAGAATTCCAGATGAAAATTTGCAGAATGCACATTCAAGTGGCGTGCACGAAAGCATCATTCATTTTCATGTAGATTAAAATATGACCAATCTCAAGTTCATACCAAAAATAGCTTGTGCCGAATGCAGCAGAAGCTAGAGCTGACTACGTGTCAGTCAGGCTCCAGTTTCAAATGCTAATCATGGGCTGCTGTTGCGGAGGGCTTTTTATTAGAAAGGTCCCGTTACACCTACTTTAATGTCGCGGATTTCGACTTCCGCGAGGTGGATTTGCTGGTTGGAATCGCAGATGATACTACGAATTGAACCAGCCCGATTTAGCCTATGAACTTCTCTTTTATTGCTGAAAGAAGCATAAATGCTATTGGTTTCGCTCTCGGCAATTACAGCGCCAATTCTAAGAACTCTCGGAAATAGAATGATTTCAAGAAATCTTCTCTGAAGATGTAGTCGCTCTGATAGCTTAGAACTACGTCTTCCTCAACCGGCTCAAACATCGAGCCATTAATACCATGCAAGCACGTAGACAGAATTGTCCTATAATTTACAAATGATTAGGCTGCGGCAAGAGATATCTCTTGGCTACGTACGACAAGATAGCTCTCTAGGGAGAAGGGCGAGTCAAAATCATGGACAGGCTGCCTTCGGCCTCCTGTGACAATACATTCGTCGTGACTATTTCGATTTCACGACAACTGCACATAATGAAACTAAGTTTATCAAGTCATGGGTTCCACCTCTGGCGCAGAATTTGAAGGAGGCGTTTGCGGGTGAGGAGATTCGTCGTCTCCTAAGCCGAATTCTGTGGAGTTTAACTTCACCACATTCGACCACATAGAGTTCGAAGCTGCAACAAGTACTGTCAAGGTCCAAACAACAAGCCCACGATTTCTCTGAAACATGAAAATATAAAAAGCTGACTGCAGAGCCAATGTAATATGCATGAGAAACCTTTTCGGCAATGCAAACTCGAGGACATTCATCGAACAACGTCAAAAACAATTAGGAGGATACGATCACTCCTCCACATATCCGTCAGGCCCACGCCAGCGTCTGAAAGCAACCAGTAGTCCGAATCCGTCTGCAGAATCCACGAAATCGCCAGTCATGAGACGACTCTAAGCAACCAATTGAAACACTTAAATGAAGAAACAAACCAGCCTTACAGAGAAAACTGGTTGACTTACATTGACTTCAGCAGGCATGATTCTCATAATTCCGTGAACAAAATCGTGAGGACTCTCCGGATCAGAATGAGGAGATGGAACATCATGATGAGTTCCAGTTCCGGTATCTGCGAGACGCTCCCCATCCGGCATCGCATCCATTACTGTGTTGGCTACATACGGCGGTTGCATTCCTGCGTCCCCTTCGGCCGTGTCCATTGGCTGCTGCGCGTGATTCACCTCCTCAAACTTTTCTTGGAAGCGACTGTTCACAGAATATTTGACACTCTCAGTATCATCACATTACAGAGAAGTCAACAAATGGCTCCAATAGACGTTAACACTAACAACACTTACTGACGTGCACAAACAGACTGCTCTGATTGAAGAAGAAGTAATAAATTGGACTCTTCACACAGACAAAATCGTGGCCTGGAATAATAATCTACAGAGATGTTATCTTCGTGATCCTGAAAACCTTAGTTGTCACAGAGCACAGAAGAGATTCCACACCTGACTAGGTAGACGTCGATAGGCCCCATGTTACTTCGTAGCAGAATCTGATAGCGTCTATGGGGATATTCTACGGTCTGCAATGAATAGTAGCTCAAAATCAGTACAATAAGCATGCTTGACATATTGAGAGCAGTGCAATTTCAATGTAAGATTAAATAAAATACCTCGTCTGGGTCAGGGACTTCCAGAGTTGTGCCATGCGGAGCTTTAATGGCGAGTAAGGTTTCATTCTGCAAATCAATAGTTCTTTTGGTCAGAAGGTCTCGTAACTGAAAAAGGAAGGGTCATAAATGAGGGGCATGGACAAAGTAAGACAGATCAAGTGAGAAAATAACGTCCACAAGAAGTTTTGAAGGTGAAACATATCGTTACTGTGAAAACAGTAAAACAAGTTTTTGTCAAGTTTGGTTGAATCCCTTTCAGTCATCACTGAGCTCCAAGAAGCGTAATTCATTCTGTGGGAAAGGCGATTTGTGATGAACCAGACGTTCTTCAGTAGTTTCTCCGGCATTAAACTGCAACATGAGACCTAAAAGTGGACCTAAAAGTTCTGTACGAAGTTGAAGTTCCTATGCTGACCATAGATTGGAAGCGAAACTCACCTGAAAACACGGTAGATTCTTAATATCCTCTTCAGTAACATAGAGCCATCTGGTGGTTTAAGTGTTAAGGCCTCAATGTCTGTACGTTAACGTACCGACCAAATTTGCTAAAACTGAAACTAAAACTTGCTAAAATTTGCTAAAAAGTTCACGAAGAAAGTTGGATACTGCTTGTTGGCTTCGTTCTCGCTCAGGGATCGCAATCTCTCCCTCATCTCACTACAGCAGGAAGAAAATCAGAGTCAAGTAATTGCGCAGGTGGACATCATAAATGGTGCAAACAGGCCGAGCTAACGAGAGACGTCTTTGCTGCGCAACCTACAGTACCTCAAGGTGCATACACCATTCCTGAATCGATGCACTTTGAGAAGAGGATATTACACATGCCATGGGACAACATCAGCCATAGGAGTAGAAATTTGTACCTTATGCGTTCATCCATTCGGCGCTCTGCCGCTAACAATTCATCAATCTCTGCCTGCCCACAAGAATTCATGGTCAGATAGCACGACTTGGAAGGACAAAGAAACACATTGAAGATACCAGGAAACAAAGCTTCGTCGGGATAGAAGTAGGAATCCAACCTCCACACACAACAGATACAATGAAATGCTATTTGAGCTTAACTACGCAATTCGTGAAGCTCATATTGTTGATATCACGTGAACATCGTTAGGACCTGACTTTCAAAAAAAACGAATATAAGCAAGACCATTTTGAGGCAAGGACAGATCTGTTCAGTCAACCATTGAAAGATGAGATTTGTTAGACAGAGAACCGCCGTCAAAATCAAGGGAGCAAGTTGATCAGATTCTGAGAATGCAAAACCTTGCTACCGTGTTCCATGGACAAGTACCTGTAAGGCTGCCGCATCGTCGTTCCCTTCACCTGGCCTTAGAACACCAAGGCCCCTGTAAGAACGCAAGAAGGACAGCTGTGAAAGACTGTCGCAGAAAGCCGTGTAATATGGACTCTAAGTACTTACTTTAGAACGATGACTAGAAACTGATTTAAGAATGACTGGACATGTTCAAAGTACATACTTCCAGCGAATACGATTCTTCAGTTTCTTCTCGATCAGACCTATCCCCTCTAGTACATTCGTGATGTCGTATATACGCCTTTTTTGTACCTGTGGAAATGATGCACACAAACAGGGCTTAGTGACTAACGTCAGGTGTTATCCTACATGAATTGCACTACAGAGGTAAAACTGACACCAAAATATACAGAAACGTCTGCTAATCCACGCAATCTATCACTATCCCAATCCGCAAGAGCGAGGACAAGCTCGCAATGACTCACGTTCAGCGTATCTGCAGCCTTATTGAGATCCAGCACCCCATCATCTGCTTGCTTGATGAGGTCTATGAACTTCTTCGTCAGCAGACCTTTCCAGACATCAGGTGTGAAGGTAAGAACGGATCCGTGGCATTTACAGAAAGTAGCTGGATCCAATCAGGCAACTCTAGCCTCCAAACCACCTCATGCATAGAGCCGCTGTGACAGACAATTTACCGAGCGAGCTGTCGTAGCGACAGGTACTGCTGGGAGTTGGTGCGTTACTTGCAGGAGAACCTGGAATAGAGAGATCCACGATTATGACCTTGCCGAGAACTGAAGAAAAGATGCATTCAAAAATCGTAAAAAAAATCAACACACAGTCTCGACCTGGAAGGAATTTCGTCAATGACCACGTTCACACACGTCGGAACATCTAAGTTAGACATCGTCATCTCAGATAATAAGGGTAAGTGGACAAGAAAACTTCCAGTGTCCTTACCGATGCCGGGATGTCCACCAGGAGTGTGAGGGTCATTCTTCAATTGCCTGACTAACTTTGCACGGCTACCACGTTTAGTTACAGGAGTAGAATGAGGACTCGCTTCCACTCCTCCAAAACCGTTTCCGGATGACCAGCCGCTTACTTCCATCTCCTGATCATTCTTTACAGACTTCCGCCTCCCCTGAGACATGCACAATCACATATCAATAGTCTACAGGAGAACAGAACCTTAGCGACACTGGATATACCCACCCTCTCGCAAGGGAGAGAGTAAAAGCTCGATAAATTAGAGATACCAGCTGCTGCTAAAGGGCACCCAATACCAAGTGAAAGTTCAGCATGCTGTATCAGTTGCGAATCCTGGTTCAGTCGCGAGTTTGCTCTCGCGTCTTAACTTTAGCATAAACAAAGCGTGAGACGAACTTACTAACGCCATTATTCTACTATCAGGTCAATTACGTTAACTTTACACACTGTGATGGATTTGAAAAGATCTCCAGAGCAGCAACTAACCTTGACATCTTGACTACTGACAGAAGATCCGAGGGATTGGAGACGACCAGAGTCCTGCAGGCCCAAAACAAACTTCTTGTTAGGTTCGAGATATTAGTCATGTACCGCACCTGAGAAAACATAGATGACGTCGGTATGAACATATATGCATATATTATCCGTATCTATCCCCGCGTAGATTCAGAAATAGGTTGTATTTGTTATCTGAAAGATATTGGAAATCTGGAGTCGAAATAGCAGGCAGGAACCTCAATTCACCAATGTTGGCATGAATAATTGCATTCTTAAAATGTGGATTCAGGAACTTCTTGAATTTACTCGAAGAAAGAAATCAAGAGTTTACCGCTGTCCTGTGTTCACAGAACAAGAGGAGAAGCTAGTCGAGGAAAGCTCATTGCAAACCACGTCTGAAGACAGGACACCATGAAGCTCACATGAGCCCGGTTGGAAATTCTTTACAATTCTTGGGGTCTGGATGCTGGCCACGCTTGAACTTGTGCATATGACATTATTGACGTGCAAATTAGAGACATGTTCGGTAAAATGAGGACCGCTGTTGTCCCGTTAGAACATAGAGCACTGCCAAGCGAATGTTCTTAGCATTGCATTTACAACAGGATTGCAGCGAAGAATCCTAGACATCTCTGGGCTATGAAGCACGCGCTCCTCAACTGTGTCAATGCACCTCAAAATCAACCACTGAAAACAACGCGTCCTAGCCTCAGACACCCTGCTACATTACCTACGTTCGTCAAGTAGATCCTGAATAAAATTTGCTGATTTCCTTCATGTGGAGAGATTTGAAAATAGTTCAGAACAAGAGTAACTACTGTAGTACAGAGGAAATATCCTGATTGAAGTACTATTATAGAAGTTCACACCTTCATTCCGTTTGTTGGAGACTTTTCGGTGGCTGAAAAATAAATACTACATTACTGGACCTCTCCACTCTTGCAGAAGAAACAGTGAAAACTCAAGATAAAACTGGACTTAGTAGCAAAACTTGGAGGAGGTACAGAGCGCATTACGATTGCATCATACTGAGACATGACGAGACGCAGTACCACTTCTCATTCATGTGTCAGATACAAGTAAGCGCCAAAAATAATAGACAATAATTATCGGTGCACAAATATGACTTGTAGTACCTCGGTAAAAGCTTACGTAAAGCAGTGAGTTCTACAGTAAGCCCCGTTGATATCATCAATTGTGAATCGGTCCAACCGAGAACAGAAGCAGTGAACTATGCAACTTGGTTATTGATTACAAATCTGCTGATCGGAAAGTATCAAGAGACAAATTGCTGACGTTCAGACGGACATCTTCGTATCTACTAGTTCCTCGCAGAAGTGTATACATTGGCTAAAAACATCTTCATCTACTCATCCCGCGTCAATAACATGGTGGGATTACAGAATTTCGAACTCAACCCAATTCGAAGCAGATCTGGACTTCAACGGTTCCCAGTTGAGCATGGTACTCGACGGTACAGACAACGATAAGAGTGAGGATCAGCTAATCATGCAAAACCCACTCATACTTAAGTAAAGCAAAAGATGAAATAGATTTCATACCGAGAATCTGTTGACAGTCAAATCTGGATGAGAGAGACTTGCGCTTGCACCCTGACTGTCAAGTGCAGCTCCTGCTTCATGGAAACGATGATACTCTTCAGCCAGAGCATAGGAGTGGGATGATGGATACATAGATGACTGCTGCTGAGGCGGATGACCAGCGCTGTTCCCATGATGTGGGCGGAAAGCAGCCCTTGTTCCAGAATTGCTCCGCCTTAAGGGCATAGGATGCTTAACCGAGGCTTGGAAAGTCTTTCCCTCCCTCGCTGCTACGTCTACCATCTCCACGTTTTCACAAAAAAAGAAATACGGATCTCTGTGGCACTAACAGGTTCGGACTTCCTCTGCTGATGTGCACCGGAGAAGCAGAATAAATCAGAATTGCTGAAACTGTCTGTCCCAGGATGCTCGCCTCGATGTTCGATTGTCAATAACGGATGGAAGTAATAACGTCCAGGAGAAGGGACCACTGCAAGGACTAAACCGCAAGAGTCCTGAAGTTCAAATTCGTGTAGCCGATAGCGAAGGCGACCGAGGAAATAGAGCAGGTGGGTCCTGCCGGCGCCGAAAACTCCACTACAGAGGGGAAAATTTTCAACCAAGCAAATCGAGAACCATGCACGGCAAGAAACCCCAAGCAGAAACAGAATGGTAACGGCGCATGGGTGAGTTGAGGCCAAGTACAAACTCAGGCGTTTATTTGTCCAAGCACCAACGCACCCAGATAAGCACCGCAGACTTCAGACAGCGAGGCGCTCATTCGAACAAAGTGTCACAAGGAACAACAGGACGGGAAACACAGACAGAGCCGGACAGGAGAATAGGGACTACAATCTACCTTAAACTCAAGCCAGCAGTCAGCTCTTCTGCTTCACATGCCCTGAGATCATTCACTCAGACATCTGTCCCTCTCGCATCACGCCTCTGGAAACAACATCCTCAATCAGAAATCCACCATCACCTCTTCCTCTCTACCCCTCCCTCTCCCTCTCTCGAATCCTCCTCGACCCTGCAGAAGGCGGCTCTCGGTCAAGCCAACCTCCCGCTCTCGGATTCTGTTTCTCGTCCGCCCCTCCCAGTCCCGTAGTCCAGCACCAGCCCCAGCACCTCCTCCTCCTCCTCCTCCTCCTCTGCCTGCTCCTACTACTGCTACTGCTACTACTCCTTCAAGAACCTCAGAGCACTCTATCAACCCTAAAGATTCACCTGGCGGAAAACCGTGCTGGCAGAAAGTTCAGGTGCCCCGATTCGGCTGTGGAAAATCCGCAAGCTCCTCTAAGAGCAGGAGCGCTGAGCTTGCCGCGCGTGATCGGAGGGAGATGCTGGCACCGGCCTCGAGCAAGCTCGCATCGGGCTCCTGGCGAACAGAGCACTCGAGTCCTCCGAGAGCTCGCGCAGCAGCAGCAGCAGCAGCAGCACGCCGAGACTCGCAGGCCACCTCGAGCTCGTCATGTGACACAGGCCCTGCGGCCGAGCGACGACGACGAGGAGCGCGCGCGCGCGCGAGCGAGCGGAGGGGCAGACGAAGAACAAACGAACGAGCGAACGAAACTGGAAGCGAGGGAAGGAGCGTCCGAGGGAGGGAGGGAGGCAGAGGCAGAGGCAGAGGGGCGAGGGAGGGAGGGAGGGAGGCAGCGGGCGGGCGCGCGGGCGAGGGAGGGAGGGTCAGATGGATGGAGGGAACACAAAGCGAAGCGAGCGAGCGAGGGAAGGGTTTGAATGCACTCTCGCGCCTCTTCTTCCGAGCGCGCCAAAGGCTTCGCCACGTCAGCCCGGCAGGGGTTCCAGCTGCGCCTCGCGGGCGCCTGCCACCGCCGCGGCCGGTGGCCTTCTCTCTCTGCTCTCGAGGCCCGTCACCGGCAGCTCATCGGAACCAGTCCGTTTTCGCGGGAAACTCATGCCCCCGCTCGCTTTACTGACCTTTACCCGTCGGCTCCCGTTACTGCCGGGGTGGACGTCGGACGCCACGCTGGGGCGGGGAGTTACACGGCCTATTGCCGGTAAGTTTGTTTGGAATTTCACACCCTGCGACCGGACCGGACCAGCATGTCACGATGCGCTAATTCCCGCGTTTTTCTTCGACGAACCGAGACGGACAGGTGGAGGGAGGCCTTCCTGCCAGGCCTCGGGGCCCACCGACTCCACCAGTTTTGGGCCGAACGCTGGTTCCGGTTCCCTCCCCCCAACTCTCAGAACTGACATCGCCGGCCAGTCGGGCGTCGGCAGTGGCCAACGAGGTCAAACGCCAGCCACGTGTCCGGATCCATCCGAAGGCCGTCCCGGAAGCGCTCGACGTCACGGTGGTCCTGGACATGTGTCGAGCGCCGACTTGCGGTGACCGCATCAGCGGCGGTATGGTGACCGGTGACGTCAGCATGTTTTTCAACGCAGCGCGGTCCGGCGTGGTGGATCAGGACTTTCGCTCGTCCGCCCGCTCGGTGCCGCTGAATTGCACTCTAAATACGGCGGAACCTCCATCGGCGGTCCCCAAATTTGGTGCGGGCAGAACACTCTATTACAGTCCTCTACAGCACACGGACCGATTGACTGCCTCGTAGGCTGCTTCGTAGCCTTGTGATCGGGGAGCGAAGGGCGATGGCGAGGTCGACATGTCTTGCTTGCCTCCCTGCCCCTCCGTCGCCACCCCAGAAAAGGTCGACTGGCTCATAATGGCGCTCGCTCTTGACCGTCGAGTCGAGCCAAGTCCTCGGCTCTGATTGATGAGGTCGGAAGCAAGCGACGAGCTCATCGAATCCACAGAATCCCACTCTGAGCTGGGAGACTCGATTGCAGCAGTCAGGCCGAGTGCTCATTGGTGATTCACTCGCCGATCTGCAGTCGTAATTACTCTTCGCCTTCTGTCGATGCAAATTGCTCCCTCCAGGTCGATATTGCCGCAGCAGCGTCAGAGCTGCCTGCGGTTCCCTGAGCTGAGCTCGGGGATGGCCGGCAGCCATGTGCCTGCAATTCTGGACATTGTCTAGTTAAAAATACCGTCGGACTCTTTCGGGGACTTGTTGGACTTCGAGACGGGCTTCTTGTCCCGGGATCGGGTGTTCGGGTGTCAGGGCCTCCTTAGTCTCAGTGGATCGACCTTGGTCTCTGAGACCTGCTTGCCTTGCTTGACGGTAGTGAAGAGACGAGGGCAGATTCGCCGATTCGCGCGCTCTTTCCTTCCGGATCACGATTTGAGTGATCGACAGGGTCGTCGAACTTGTAAGCCAGGTACAGATCTTGGGAGTTCCAGAGGCTGTGTGAGAAGCTGATGAATGTTTGGGAAATTGAAGAGGGCATTTTTGTGAATGAACTCTGCGGAACGGAATGCCGTTTTCCTCCGAGCGACGAAGCGCATGGATCATGTCGCCGCACGGCGCACTCATGCTACCGTTGTGTTCCCCGTACGAGCTCGATTCCACACTTGCAGCTCAAGTGAGAATTCTTGAAGGAGGTGTTGTAGTGCAAGAATTACAACGGAGTCTCGCGGGTGGATGTTTAGATCGACATCGGTCGAAGCAAAATCCACGGGCCAAACGATCGTTTCGATGTTTTCTAACGAGAAATCACTGCACTGTATTGCTAGGCGCCAGGTCAGCCGGCGAGCAAACCGAAGTGCAGTGATTTCAATTAGACGTGAATGTCGATGAAGGGGACCTTCGATTCCCCATGAGGGATTCACAGACTCACCTTGCGGTGCCTCGATTCCGAAGCCTTCATCGCACTCGCAGCGTGGGATCTCGAGATCACATGCTGGTGCACTTGCTCCCTCCCACTGGACATTACAGGAGCCCGCGAGGTCTCGCGGTCTTATCCGGGTCAAAACGGAGCCGAGCTCGGCTCGACACGTGGTCCTGATATCGTGGATATCCGTCGAGAAGAAGTCAACCCGGGCGACGGGTGGCACGCTGGCGATGGTGGATTGGCCAGCCTCGCATGGCATGGCAAGGCATGGCACGGGCACTGGCCATTGGCGCTGCCGTGGCAGTCCCGCAGCCGGTTCGCCTTGTGCCGCTGCTTGTGAGAGCGAGCGAGCGCCTTGAGTGTTTGAATCCGCGAGGCCCTGCAGTCTCAGCCCCTCGTCGTCCACGGACCTTAGGGTAAAGCAAATGTCTGGATCCGATGGAGTCCCGCCGTCCGTCGTGCACGATGCCATCGAGCTTTCGTGCTCTTGCGGATATGAGAGTGGCCGCGAAATGGGTGGAGGATTGATAGCATTGGGAACTCGATCGATCGTCTAGTTGCGTCTCGTCTGGTCTGATGAAGCTCGCTCGGGCCATGAGACTGATGACGCAATTGAACTCTGGGGAATGGGTCGAAGAGCGCGAATTGAGTGATCCTCAATTGTGAGAGTTCGGCATGAAATCGGCACACGCTGCCTGAACCACGATCGCACGATGCCCAATTCGTTAGACCTTCGAATCCTCTTAGCTCGGCCGTCTGCACGGCTCGAAGTTTGATTTGCTGGGCGGTTCGACCTTGAGCCACTTCTGTCATGATTTCCATCGCACATTCTGTTAGTGCGGCTCGTCCGCCCACTTGCCGCCGCCTGCTAGTGACTCAACTCTCGCCGAATGCGCAATGCGCTTCGCTGGGACTGTGCAATGCGCCGCGTTTCCGAAGCAAGCTCTGCCGAAACGTCTCGCCGTCCTCGACCCGGCGATGTGTGAAATTGCGCCGCAAATGTCAGCTCAAGTTGGTCGCCTCGCACGCCATTTCCGTTTCAGGAGACTTGGCGCATGGCGATGGGGACGAAGAGGGAATCTCACAGCGCGCGGAGCGTGAGCTCCGAGTTGCCGAGGCAACCGCGCAGATAAATGAAGAGCGTGAAGTGCAAGTGGATGGCGGTGCGATCGGGGAGGTTCTCGTGGAGTATCGGCTCGAGGAATCGGGGCATCTGAGCAAAGTGAAGGTGTCGGTGGACGAGGATGGGCGCTCTCGGACCTTCAGGGAGACTGTGACGGCTAGACTACAGCTTCAGCTGCAGTTGTTGCTGCAGAGCGTTCGCAAGTTTTCTTTCAGACAGTTCATCAAAGATTATGGCAAGAAGAAGCCGGGACCGGAAGACATGAATTTCTCTGCCGCTGTGTACGACTCCAAGACAGGAGTTGACATTCTAACTCAGTGGACATCGACAGAGCTCACGCTGCAGCATGCTCAGATGGCCAGAATTGCTCAAGACACCCGCTACCTGGTGTTGGCTTTCGGCCTCTTCGGCATCGTCCGAATTCTCGAAGCCATCGTGCTCACAGTCACAAGCAGAGACCCCAGGAAATTACTGGACGCTTCTAACGCGTTGGATCCTCTGACTGTGGCCTTTTTGGCGAATGGCATGAGAAAACCCATGGTGGCAATGCTGAATGTCGATCCCACCGACCTTCAGGAGGTCAATCGGTTGAAGATGAAATTCTGGAAAGAGCTGCACGCTTTCTACGAGCGGCAATGGAAAGTCGTAAGCATCTGCTCTCACCTGACATCATCATCATCCCTGTGAAACCCGATTGCTTTTCGTCTGCCCATGCATGCATGAGCTTTTTCTGATGGATGTGCTTGGGTGTTGCGGAACAGATGGCTACACTGGGAATTGCTAGACTGCTCAACTTGATAGGCACGCATCTTCCGGCTGCTCAATTCGTCACGGGTAAGCTGAAGCTCGTGTGGGACATGATGATGACATTGCCCTTGTTCTAGGCACGAATTTCTGTACCTGTGTCTGTAACTGTTTGTAACATTCTTAGTGTAAATACTGGAGCTGAGATTTGGCTTTCGCCGCATGCGAATCGTTCCTCGAAACCAGAATCGTTGTTTGAAAATGTATTGTTCTTCGAATCGAAGAGAAAGAACTGCAACACAAATTACGGAAGAGCCGCCTCCACAGTCGTCCGGTGATCGGAGCAGTGGACACAAGCGATTCGGAATCTTGCACACGTGTACAGATGAAGAAATTGCTCTTGTAAAACGGCTGCATTATACACCTTTGGCCATCCTCGTCCATTCATTCATTCTGTTTAACTCCATTGTAATCGTGCAAGCGTACAGAAAGGCCTCCCCATGAGGTCGAACATCGATTGATCATTAGGATGATAGTGAAGCGTTGGACCAATTTATTCGATTGCTTGCTTGAGCCCTTGATTTCGGATAAACTTTCAGCATTCAACCACTTTCTAATCCGGCCGAATGAAAATAGCAGCAGAATTCTACACTTCTAGACATACAACAAAATAGATATACTGTCGTACTTCCAGGACATCGCATGTGGATGTTTTCTTCATCGCCAGAACTGAACAAAACTCCTGAGAACAGAGTATCAATTTCATCGTCCGTCTACATTCGTAAGTTTTCTGGATGTCGTTTACTATCAACAATCATTTAATAGTCTCGCAATAAACTTTTCTGTCTAATAGAGCTAATATATGCAGTATCAGTGGGCAAATTCCGCGAGTGTGAATTCTTGAGAGGTACGATAGTGGCAACGACATAATTCCACAACTTCCCTTGAAAGAAAAAACTAAAGAGATTTAGACAGTATTTTCTTACATATAGAGACAATAATGTCTGTTTAATCTTGAGTCTGAAAGAGACTATGAATGTAATGAAGTACTCTAATTTGCTACTCATACCCGCTTCAATCAATCCGGCTGTACAATACTTCACCCGGAGATACTCCGCTGTCTATCATGTCTTAATAACCAATTGTTATCCGTATCTATTATGGCAAACCTCCAATCACGCAAGTGAAATTTCAGTCTACATCAACCTGAGATCTTTACTATAAAAATCATCCAGGAGAGATGAGAACGAGAATTAAAGTCACAACTCTAACCTTTCACCTATATTTGAGACACACTCCTCAAATGCAATTCCTGATTCTGCTAACCAGCTGCATGGAAATCAATAAAAATCATGGCGTCCATTTCAGACAGCGAGATGTGGATAATAACAGATCTACAAAAGTGAGCAAAGAATTGATGAATGCTGGTGTTACAACTGAGGTTGCTCACTATTTCCTATCTCCTACACTAACACCTTCATGGCTGCCATAATCTGAAACAAGATCCCTGTATTTGTTGGAACTCAGTCATTCTGCGCGACTCAAATCTGATACGATCTAGTTACTCTGGAAGACTCTACAAACCATTCAACATCTAAACGCTTCAGATAATGATTGATAATTATGTTGGACAAATATCCTCTCCAGACTGTCGTATGGCTATCGTCCATATAAGAGGACTATCTGACACCACAGTGACCACATCGTCATCCAAAAGGTTTGAGGTGCTGATCAGAGATCCAAATGCCATTCCACTTTCATCTGCAAAATACGAGCAGCGGAATCAGAACCAGCGACACTCTCGTCATCCATCTGGTCTACAGCATTTCAGTAACGTTTGCTGACTAATCTTTGGAACTGACAGGACAGTACTCACTTAAGTTCCAACGAAGTCCGGTGGTGGTAGTGCTTTCAGATGATGTACCGAACGGGATTAATCCACAGTGAGGACCCTCCACAGCACAGTTTATCCGAATCTCGTGTGAAAAGCCTTGGGGAAGAAGGTACAACAAACTGTCGTCGCTTAGAAGAGTTATGCGGAGCCTGGGATACTTATACAGCACATTGATGTGTGCAAGCACGTGGTCAAATCGCCCTCCAAGAGCTCCTACAACGACGACCTTCAAAGAAAATTTCCAACCCTAAGTTAGGGAAGCAGACATAAGAAACAGCAGCCTGGACACTGGCTCTGCGGTTGTCGAAGCAGCCATCGGCAGGGCTTTCACGTAGCAAAAGCACAAGCATCACAACAAACAGTGAGCTCACCTTACGAGGGGCTGTGTTGGAATCGACGTCTTTGATATAAGCTATACACTTCTCAAAGTCTGTTGTATCTTGATCCTCCGACTCATCGATAACCACTGTGCCCTGTGTGACAAGCAAGACCACAAGCTACGTCAAACCAAAGGAACAACACAACCGCGAGAACTGAAAAAGCCAAGCCTACTGCACCTGCAGTCATACAACATCTCGAATCGTCTTCCAATCACAAACCCGGCGCCTCCATGCATAGCTCACATTCATCGCATCTGATTGGACTCTCATGCATACGACCCTGACTAACATGTGTCATATACACGTCAGACAAAGAACGGACTGTAGAGGCATAGGAAATGTCCTCTTCCTTCACCGCAGACAGGGACATGTCAAGGTTTGGTGAAGTAATAATTGTAATCTATTTAGTAAGCATAAACACGCCGATACTGCCACGACGTACGGGCTGTGGCTGTAGGTGGGGTCTTTTAATACAGATGACCGGAGGAGGTAGAACGTTCAGATGAGTGGGAAATTTGCAGCAGAAGAACGCTCCCATCGGTCAGTGCTTAAAGATGGATGTTATGTCTCGTTCCCCAAACGTGTTAGTGTTGAATGTCGCCGGAAAGGAGAAGCTGATGAGGCATGTATGCTTCGAAGAAATCAACCCACCAAGCTCAAATAAAAATCCCGTACAGCCGGTCGTATGGAATCCAAATCTCCCTTTATCACATCAGGCTTGTACCTGGAAGGAGTAGGAGGAAGAATAAAGCCCTCGTGTTTCCGACAAAAGCATAATCATCACATGGCGGATTCTAGAGACTAGCCAACCTACGTGCAAATTCGTACATTCTTGGCAGCTAGCTGTCGAAGTTCAGTGATAACCAAAGGCTCGTACCACCTACCTTTCACGCACGCTATCTGCATCTTCTTCAGGGAGCAATGCTGGTATTTCGTCATATATTCGATTGGCTCCACCGTCAGCACAAATGCGCAACCGGGCTGTTCAATATTCAAAGTTCATTAAGGCTCACCAGACAACACGAGAACTGATTCAGCAAAGCACGATCGTTCACTGCGAGAGAGACAGACTCCTGTTCAACGCAATTCCCTCACCGTAGAGTTTGGTGGCACTCAAATTTGACATTACAGCCTCAAAGCGATCGCGCGCAGCAGGAACTAATTACAATTTCTCACAATCTCATCGTGGCTGCGTACCTTGGTTCCAAAGAACGGGTACGAACTTGGGTACGTTGTAATTTAGTACCACCAGGACAAAAGCATCATCGGAGCCATCGGCGACCGTCACACCGAGGTCGGATTTCAGCGAGAAGCTGGTCCGATGCAGCATCTTATCCACCATCCCTTCCCTCCTCGTCCCGCTTACCCTCTCAGGGAAGTTCTTAGCAAAAGTGTTGACAGTTGCGGAGAACGATCGTGTCGAATTCCATGCACTCAAAGAACTCTGTAATTTGTTCCCCTGCTTTCCTGCAGCCACGAATGAACGATGGGGCGTCCAAATAATCGCCTTCCTCCTCCATAAGCTGATCTGAGTAGCACGAAAGGTTATTAATCAGGTAATCGACTGCGTCCGAAAACAGAACTGAGATCCTATCCTACTCGGCGAGCGAAGGAAATGACATCGAGATGGATTGTCACTGATCGGTCGACAGCAAAGCCCCAGTCTAGCCCCGCCCCTCCTCGCCCTACCCTCCCCGGTACAACTAGGAGATTTTCTCGAAACAATGTCTGGCCCGAGGTGATGGTGGCCTTTACAGTGATGGAGGGTCGCGTCGACAAGCAACCCTAACTATGGGGTACACGCAACCTCCACAAAAGTCCTGCATGTGTGCAATAATTGATTGATGTAGTCCACGGGCGACGTGCCCGGAGAGTACACGACCACCATCCGCTTCGGTACCTATCCATCTCAGCTCGGCCTACGAAAGCAAATGGCTCTTCGCGCGACGTTGCCTTGAGAGGTGGATGGTAGCATTCAGCTGGCGCTCGCTCGAATAGTATTGCATATGTATACCCAACGTGAGATCTAAGCGACCAGATTTGATTGTTTCTTCTACAGAGTGGTGCATGAAACCGATCGAGGGCAGAGCGGGATGCAACTCTTCAACAGTACCTGCTGCAGCAATGCCGAATCGAAGACATTGCGACTACCATCTTCACGAGAGCGACGAGCTGCTACAACAACCAAGAAAATATATTCCTGAGTGCATTCTGTCGGTCCCTCACACGCGACTCGTGCATCCGTCCATTCCAAAGAACACGAAAGGTGCACAGGCCTAACGAACTATCTTCTGCTGCTCCTCACGCACGCACGCTGCACTCAAACATTAATCTTTCCTGCACCGAAACACGCCAAACAACCAATTTCCAGCGCCGAAGCAAGACTCGATGTCTGCCCCTGCCCTCTCCTCTCGTCTCGTCTCGTCTCTCCTCTCCTCTCCTTCCCTCGCCTTTCTATCAGACGAGGGAAATTTGCCCGAAGCGCATTGTAAATATTCTCGAAGTCCCTCGGCCTCGCTCGCTCTCGCTCTCCAGGCTCGAGGTCTCCGTGCCTCGGCTCGGACTCTCGGACCCGTCAGACGTTCGTCAGACACCGGGCCGCCGGTCGTCGTCGCGTGCGAAGGCGGGGTGAGCGTACGGAATGTCGGGTCTCGGGCTTCCCGTTGATGGATGTCCGTCGATGGTCGTCAGTGACGAAAACCGACGTGACGACTCGTCACGGACGGAGTGGACGAACGGGATGCGGATCTTTCCTGTCTTCATCCGAATCGTCTACACGTGAACCGGACGATCGTACGGACGGGGCGTGCATTCGCGGCACTTTCTGCGAAAGGTCAGAGGGCGAAAAAGGACAGGACTGTGAGTATGTACTGTAACGGGCCCCGGAGGCCGGGGCACGTTTGACAATTTTTTATTCCAAGTTCAAACCGTTGTCGATTCGGCTTTCTTTCTTGCTCTACAGTCCGG
Organism: Marchantia polymorpha subsp. ruderalis; assembly: GCA_037833965.1. NCBI lineage: Eukaryota > Viridiplantae > Streptophyta > Marchantiopsida > Marchantiales > Marchantiaceae > Marchantia > Marchantia polymorpha. The sequence continues at coordinate 3,043,990 of AP031351.1, forward strand.
GTCAACCTTCGTTTCTCCGTCTTTTATGGTCCCCGGCAGCAGGCGATCCCCTCTCGAACATGATTCCCGATCTAGCGCCTATCAGCGACCCCGATCGAGGCGCCTGAAGGTGCGCATGGTTGCCACTGGATGGACTCGATGAGCCCGCTCGCTCCATGGACTGAATGAATGAGCATCCGGCAGCAGTCCACAGTCCGTGCATCGAATCCAACAATCACGAAGCGATCGAGAAACCGACAAACCCGGCACTATGCCGAAACCGCAATGCGAACGAACGAATGCCCCAAATTGCAACTCTGGCCCAAATCGTGCAGTTTCGCAACCCCGCCCGGTTTGAAGGTCAGCGCAGAGCGAGAACCGATGGAAGAGGAACGAATTGTGCGTTGCGATCGATACCCCGTGGAATGTGCACAGGTTGGGTTCCGTTCCGTTCCTCCGGTTGCGCTTGGCCCCGGGGCGGAGGAGGGAATCGAAATCGAGAGGAAATGGAATTCGAAAATATACGCAAAGGGTCGACGAAAATGTATTGACGATAATGTTTTGAAGGGGCGACAAAGCAACAGCGGGCGACGAACAGTGGCGCGGCCCTGCCTCCCTCCGAGCCTCTGCCGATCGTGGAGGTCGGAGAGCTCTTCAACGAGAAGAGAGGGTGCCAAGGACTTTCGACACATTGAAACGCTCTTTTCTCTCGGAAGCCTCGAGATGCACAGCCCAGCTCGAATCGCCGAGACGGAGAGCTGGATCGGCGCCCCGCTCGGCCGCGCGTGCCCTCGCTCCTGGCCCGCCCGGAGCGCATTATAACGCAGGCCGCGCCCCAGCAATCCCATCATCGCAGCAGCAGCGCGCCCTGTCTCGACGAGCTCAGCAGGCATCGAGCGGAATCTCGCGCAGATCAGAGCGCGTAATTTCGTTTTTCGAGAGTTTTTCGAGGGCGAGATGGTGAGCGCCGATGGGAAGACGGGAGAGTACGAGTGCCAGCCGTTGCTGGAGTACAGGACGGTGACGGGAGTGGCGGGGCCGCTGGTGATTCTGGACAAGGTGAAGGGGCCCAAGTTCCAAGAGATCGTGAACCTGCGGCTGGGCGACGGGACGTTGCGGCGCGGGCAGGTGCTGGAGGTGGACGGCGAGCGCGCCGTGGTGCAGGTGTTCGAGGGCACGGCGGGCATCGACAACAAGCACACGACGATCGAGTTCACGGGCGAGGTGCTCAAGACGCCCGTCTCGCTCGACATGCTGGGCCGCATCTTCAACGGGTCGGGCAAGCCCATCGACAACGGGCCGCCGATTCTGGCCGAGGCCTTCCTCGACATCTCGGGCGCGTCCATCAATCCGAGCGAGCGGACGTACCCCGAGGAGATGATCCAAACGGGCATCTCGACCATCGACGTGATGAACTCGATCGCGCGCGGGCAGAAGATCCCGCTCTTCAGCGCCGCGGGGCTGCCGCACAACGAGATCGCGGCGCAGATCTGCCGTCAGGCCGGGCTGGTGCGCCGGCTGGAGCAGTCGCAGTCGCAGGCGCATGGGGGCGATCTGCTGACCGGTGAGGGCGGTGAGGACAACAACTTCGCCATCGTGTTCGCGGCCATGGGCGTGAACATGGAGACGGCGCAATTCTTCAAGCGCGACTTCGAGGAGAACGGGTCGATGGAGCGCGTGACGCTCTTTCTCAACCTGGCCAACGACCCGACCATCGAGCGCATCATCACGCCGCGCATCGCCCTCACCACGGCCGAGTACTACGCGTACGAGTGCGGCAAGCACGTGCTCGTCATTCTCACCGACATGAGCTCGTACGCCGACGCGCTGCGCGAGGTGTCGGCAGCCCGCGAGGAGGTGCCCGGGCGCCGCGGGTACCCGGGATACATGTACACGGATCTGGCCACCATCTACGAGCGCGCCGGGCGTATCGAAGGGCGCAAGGGCTCCATCACGCAGATCCCCATCCTCACCATGCCCAACGACGACATCACGCACCCGATCCCCGACCTCACGGGCTACATCACCGAGGGCCAGATCTACATCGACCGCAATCTGCAGAACCGGCAGATCTACCCGCCCATCAATGTGCTGCCGTCGCTGTCGCGGCTCATGAAGAGCGCCATCGGCGAGGGCATGACTCGCAAGGACCACTCCGACGTCTCGAACCAACTGTACGCCAACTACGCCATCGGCAAGGACGTGCAGTCCATGAAGGCCGTGGTCGGCGAGGAGGCGCTCTCGGCCGAGGATCTGCTCTACTTGGAATTCCTCGAGAAATTCGAGCAGAAGTTCGTGTCGCAGGGCGCCTACGACACGCGCGACATCTACCAGTCGCTCGATCTGGCCTGGGGGCTGCTGCGCATCTTCCCGCGCGAGCTTCTGCGCCGTATTCCCGGCAAGACGCTCGACGCCTTTTACAGCCGAGACCATCAGCAGGACAACTGACCGTCCCCGCCCCGAGGAAAGCTTTAGATTTAGCTCGTAGCCTTTAGTCCGTAGAGTAGTGTATATTGGAGCTCGCTGTCAGTGTCAGCGATCCTAGTCGTGGTGACCTTTGGGCTTGCAATTTTGATTCCCGGTTAGCTGAAGATGATGCTCGCTGCCGCTGCTGCTGCTGCTCTTCCTGCAGCGACGCCGATTCAGCTCAACCCCACCCCACCCCACCTTCGTGTCTTGGCCATTTATTTGCCCAATAATACAAGTTCCGGCATCAAGCGGTTGGTTCAGTATCCAAAACCTCACTTCGCTGCACGTCTCGTCTCGCCTTCCCATTCTGCATTTGGATGGCTACTGGAACGAGGTCACTCTGCGGGCTCTGAATTTCTGTCAGTGGGACCAAACCATGCGCTCCTGGACTCATCTCATTCTCGAACTGGTCTGGGATAACTTGGATACGGAGCCGAACTTTGAACCAATCCCTTCATAATTTCTGTTTGGCGCCGGGAATCCGTATTTCGAGTCGATTCTCTCTCTGCCCCGTTGGCGCTCGCTCGAGGCTTACAGAGGATTATATTTTAATCAGAATGCAATCGTGCATTGCCTAGTCTCTGCACATCAGTGCGTCGTCGTGAGCCTCCGTGTTCAGTACAGTCGTGCAGAGAGACAAATGCTCAATCGAGCCAAGTGTCTTCGGGTTCTTAGGAGAGTAATCAACGTCCCAGCTCGCTAGAGAATCGGAATTACAGTATAATCAGCCGCATCAGATTATTTCTTTTCTCCACATCCCCCAAACCACCTGTGCAAGGCGCGTAGTTCGGGATGGCGCTCTGCAGATGATGATATGGCAAGTACCGGCCCGGCAGTCTGAAGGTAATCTGCGTCGGCAATGTGGAAGAGAATCAGAGCGTTCGCGTTTCTCGAGGTTCATGGCATTGCTGTCGGAGAGACGCAAGAGGCGAGCAGGTGCAGCCACGTGTTGGAAGACACACCTGCCACGTCAACAAGCTGAGTCGACAGCGCTGGCGCTTTGTCATCGGCTGGCTTCTTCCTCATATTCAGAAGACTGAACCATCGATGGGTAGAAGAATTTCCGGCTGGCCTGGGAGCAGAATTTCGATCGATCAGCTTGACCTCTTCTGAACATTCGATTGTCTCCGGCTTCGGCTTCCTCCTCGTCACAGCTCTCGCTCTATCTGATATAACAAATTTCGATCTGTCTGCGGGCCAACCTTACTATCGAGATGCAGACAAACCCAGATCCTTTGACGAGCGCTATGGTCAGCAAGAGGGATCCCCTCTCCGCCTCCGCTGCTGAAGTGAACAAGCCCGTGGATGAAGTGCAAGCAGCAACAGCGCCTTCTTCGGCAGACAGGAGCAAAGCGAGTGTCACTGAGCCTTCAGGAGGGTCGAGGGCGGAGAACGCCACCACGGCAGAGGATGAAAGCGACATCCTCTTCATACGACGATCAGTTCTGGGAGCGGACACTCCTCTGGAATAGCACAACATCCAAGTCAAGGCTCATACCTCACATGAAGTTATGATCTTCGAGGGTTTTCTATGATCTTCTAAGGCTCGAGCTTCCTACTTGGGTGATTTAGGACCTGGGCTACCACGCCATTCCATCCCCTGCCCTGCGACGCTTGCACTTCTTGAACTCATGTTGCAAGTGAGGACTGCGGTCGTCTGATGAGGCACGACATTGCGTGCGCTGAGCATATCAGATGATTCATTCCGCCATGCTTTATCTTTGTTCTTCTGTTTGACTTCCGTCATTTTCCCATCTTCCCCAGATGCCCTGGTCAATCGGCCGTTGGTACCTTCCTCGAAGATGATTGTATGCTTGTGCACAAATCTTCCTGAAAGACTTTTCGGTAGATGATGAAATTCGTTTTCGATTGAACCCTTGAATCCGTAGCAGCGGATTCATTTCCGCCAAATTCGACTCAGTTCATTCTGCGGATCACCTGTTCGTTGCGTCAACATTGGATACTGATAACTACGCTTCCATTGTAAATTGAGCTTCTAGGTCTGTGACTTGTATTTGATATAATCGTAGTGATGAATTAGACCATTTCTCACTTCGTCACACTTTATAAAATTTCTCGTTTATTGTGTTACCACTTCTTATATTTATTCACACTACCGTGTTCGATTTCGTGTCAAATCATTCAATGATGTGGTTTGATTGTGTTCAGCAATATGAATTGTAATAAATAATCACCTAAACAAATTTTTACACTTCTCAAAAAGAATTGTAACCATTACCAGCTTTGATAAATTGTATATTGATTAAAAATGATATAATATCTGTAGCTCGAGTGCATATTTGATGCATCTCCGCATTAATCTGATCAGAAGCACGCATCTTTGCAGAGCACAACCGATGTCACCCTCTGATCTATCCATGACAGCGTAAATGTCTTGCTGATAGTAAATTACATCATAGACCATCCACGTTGAGTTTTTCAACCCGTGGACGCACAACATTATTTATTGGATTGCATGATATCTATTCTCTCTGTTCCAGATTTCTCTGTGCTAACATTATGTGGAATGTGCCAACCTTCAGGTTTCTTGACAATACATCATTGCCGGCTGTGAAAATAATCAGACGCATTTCTACGTTCTTTTCCTTTCTCTATACCAAGTGACAAACCTTCGTGAATTGTCTTTTCATCCATATATATCTTATAGGGTTAATTTTTCTAGTTTAGTATACCATATTGCAAACTTCACTTGCATTCAGCTTATTTAATCCCTCATATTATAGATAAAGCTCTTAGTTGGTATGTTGCTAGTTGCGATGCAATTAAGTCCCAGTCTTGTATTCTTATTCTCCACATACGTCCTATTCTATAATTGTGATGCTTGTTTCATTAAATTTGAGGTATACTTTTGACCTACAGGAATTATTTTTTTTATCAGATACAAGATCAGATGCATTGAAAGTTTTATGATTTCTGTTAATGTTTCGTAACGTTTCCATTTTTTATAATGGAGAACAATAAGTCATGCACCAATTTGTGTTTCAGGATAAACTTTGTGAAGAATACTTGAGTGAATGATGATATATGACTTAGAACTTCTTCATGTTGTCAACATTGTGTTGTTCAACAGTAAGAGATCATGGATTTCAACAAATAATCAGAACTACAAAACATGATTTACACCAAAATAATATTAGTCATAGTTTGTATGGTAAGAAAAATAAATCATTGATCTCATCTTCTTGATACACAAACACAAAATTTTTCTTTTGAATTAAAATATTTCTCAATGTACATTTACCATACTACGCGTAATGGTTTTTCAACTAGTAGATGTATCCCGAAAATTGCAGAAATAATTATAATTAAAGCAAATACTTCCTGCATGGACATTTTTGAAAATGATGTATATGTGTTCATCATATACATCAATTTTATTTCTGTATTTTGAACAATAATTTTGTACAGGCACAGATGTAAGAAAAACCATCCTTAACTTCTTATAATATTATCGTTTATAAAATTTGTCATTTTTATTATTCACACTCTAATCTTGAGAAGAAAATATTTAAAAATACAATAATAAGAAATTTCTAATTTAATTTTGTAACTTTTGCTCAATATACATACATACATTATTACAAATTTAGTTTTATGATAACTTTGAAATTTTCAACAGTATCAAAATCATCACACATCTAGCTAAAAGAAATAATTTACTTTACAAAATTAAAATTACAATATTAGAATATAATTGAGATATTTAATAATACTACCAAAAATGATTTTTACATATATTTTAAATATGGAAAAAAAATTGATTTAATTTTTTTGTTGACTGAGAAAAAAAATTCGATGATATTTAATAATTTAATTTAATTTCTCTGTTTTGCAAGATGCATTCTCGAAAAAAGATTTTCAAAAATGTGATTAATGGAACATTGTTGATTTTCTATTTGAAATCAAAAACTAGTATGATATGTTTAAAGATTATACATTCAAAATGAACATGAAATCATGAAAAGAATTTATGTGTTTCTTTCCATATAATTAAATTTCAAATGCTTGATATAGAGTGTGATGATGAAAATGTACAAATAGATTCACAATTAACTCAATTTTATTACTCCATGATATACTGTAAATTAGATATTTCTTATAAAATTTATGTAATAATATTTATGATGATATCAAATGAAATTAGGATAATTGTATATTATTTGACCCTAATATTTTCATGTGAAGTGTCTAAGTTTGAAAATGAGTGCTGAGAGTTTCAATGTTTTTTCCAACAATCATAATATTATATATTTGATTGAAAAATCAAATATTAACTATATGTTTTGTGAATTTTATTTTAAAAAATTAAATATGGAATGAACTCATATACATTTATATATATTAATATGATATATATCAGATATTTAGGGAAAAAAATTATTATTGATAATTTGACTCGGTTTGTGTCTTCTATAAATTTGATGAAAACCTTAAAAACTCCAAATTCCTGTAAATCTGAAGATCAATGTGAACATCCGATCGTTCCCTTCTCAAAATTCTACAAAGTTTACAGTTTTTTATCTACGTATTCTAGCCTTTTCCAAAAACACATCCCTCAATCGGACCAAAAGTCGCTTCGTGACCTCACCTCAAGACTGAAGATAATGAAAACTTAGAATCCAAAAGGATGTAGCCATAGATCCATTCACTTTCCAGCGTCACATCATGCTCGAAGGACTGGGTGATATTTACTTCAGACACTTCCAAGCCGGCTGCCATATGGGCAGACAGATTGCTGAATCCAAACTTTACAAAGTTGACTAATTTCTTACATTGTAACCTTTATCCTTAAAATGCTCAAGCTTTATGCCGATGCTCGTGGAGGACATGTGAATTACTGTATGCCACATGCTCTGAGAGCGAGGACGGAAGACAATTTACAGTCCACTGCGGTACATTACAACTATCTAGACACAAGGATAAGCAAAATTGAAGAACACGACAGGTAAGCCGAAACAATTTCCAATGTGCCCGCTGAGGTTTGTCGCTGTGACCCTCTTTTCAAGTTCATCTTAAGTACCCGAATCTTCTGCTCCATTTCAACGTTGTGACTCATAAATAAGTACAGATCTGCCCGTTAGCGGATTCAGGGTGTCTCTCCAGCAACGGGTTCTGTAAGTCCAACACTCTGTTCACAACAAGAAGTACGAAGGAAGAGTCAAGTACCGTGTAACACCACACTTCAGTGTTCCATAGCAAGTTGTATGAAGTCAGACTGCATATAATTGGGCAGTACATTGAGCCCTACGAAGTATGTATCACGTCCACTAACGTCCAGAAAGAGGTTAGTAACCTCACCATGCCTTCGTGTTGAGGACCCAAAGGGAGCACACAGCTCAGCCGAATACTGCGACACACATTTATATATGAAATAAGTGGAACTGGTCAGTCGCAGAGTGTCCAGTGCGAAGATAATAACGCTCTTGTAAGCAGCTCGACACCCTTTTAAATAGAGCCTAAAGCAACATTCATTCTACACGCATGAGAGTGTAGAACCAGATCCCAGATAAAAAGTTCAAGACATGCATTTGTCTCAGCCATTCTCAGCTTTATGTTACATGGTTATATTGCAGAACGAGTGATGAACGAGCAAGTCTCGCTGGTTTTATGGTTGGATGCCAATTTCACCGTTCGTTTTCAATATCTACTCTTTCATTAGTGCTGATAAAAATGGTAGGAAATGTGCGAGAACCGGGTGAGCTAAGAACTGCTGCATGGATCCAAACGCCTTAACAAGATAGTATTTAGCTTACTGTTTGTCCACTGCAGGGGGAGAGATGACTCCTGTTTGAAGACGAAGCCTGATAACCTCAGTTTCTTCCTCGGTTCGAGGAGGGCATTGTTCAAGATACTCAGTTGCCACGAGGACAGCGCAATTTCCCATGCAAACTTCGACCCCTGAGCGACATTATGCATGTATCGTCTATCAGAAATAAATAGACAGATTTCTGAACGTCGTCTTCATGCAGACTGAATCTGACGACAATGAAGAATCACGGACTTAGCAGAATTGTGGATTCCACTTTTCCTCGTCCAACATTGCAACCACTTCCAATCCCATCTGTCTGTAGAGCTGAGCTTGTGCTTGTGCTCCCAGATCACCTTGTTGATTGTCTTCAGAAAATAAAAGAAAAAAACGGGAGCGCACCTCGTTCGTGAACCGGACACGGGCAACCTGTATCAACTCCTCCTCGCTTCAACGCGTCCAGGAGCGTGAGTCCCTCTCCCCACATAGCTTTCAAGTTATGTCTGTTCCCGTCAACCGGGCTGACTGCTCACACATACAGCAACAATTTCTCAGGAGGAGAACGAATCGGGTTTTCAGTTCACGACTCCCTGTCGACGAGCATGAAAGTCATCGTGCTCGAAAAGAGACACATTCTCTCAGACCGGAAATCAAGCGTCTCGTCACGGCTCATTACCGAGGGTCACGTTGATAATTCGGTCGGAAACCTTCGGAAGGTGGCGTCCGTAGGTGCTCTCCACGGATTCCGAGTGAGCGTTCCTGCTCCCAACCACTTCACCTCTCGGGAAAATCTCCCTCTGGCCTCGTGTCACGGAGCTGCAATATGCAGAAGAGGCAAATCTACATATGGAAGGATGTGCAAGTCGTCGAGGCACAATTCTAGCCATCGCAAGGTCTGCAAGAACTGAAGGCCTGCGAAACACAGATTCCAGAAGTTAGTTCACCGTCCCTTCTGCAACAGAATACGATCACTTGTGTTATTGAGAGCCTAGTCGTTCAGGAGAAGCAGAGTCGGTTGCCTGCTTGGCTCAGTTTTCCTAACGCGAGGAATTTTTTCACCCACGGGATCCTCAAGGTAATTTCGCGCATCAATAGAAGTAGCTCCTGGGGACGTGGCTTAGTGTCGGGGCGGTGTAATTTGTAATTTGCGATATCACGAGAAAATAATCGAGATTCTTAAAGCTCTCCCCTGAACCTACTGCTGCCTTCGATGAGACGAGGTCAGTCAGCGGCAGATTGAAGAGACAAATGCAAAGGCAAAATCGACATTTTCTGTGCAGCTGCCGGAGCTCGAGCTACTCTTGAACCACTGCCAAAACCGAATAGAGGCAAAGGCACTTGCACCTTCGCAGAGGACGATGCAGCAGCGGTGATTTGCCCGAGCCGTCCCCGAACGCTTTGAGAGTGCCCCTGAAGCGATTTCCGATGCTTTCTCGGAGTTCTTCGAGAGTGTCTTCGGAATATGTACCAACTGGACAGAGAGTGCACTTTGTTGGCACGTGGCCACCACGTGGACGACGGCATGCCGTCGTGTGCAGACGACCGCAACTCGCCACCTCAGCACTGCGGCAGCACCTTCGGTTCTCGAACTCTGACTAGAAACTGGGCACGAGTAGCCACGGCTCCCACAACGGGGAAACCGTGGATACTGCGGTTATGGGCTTAATTTCGAACACCCACAGTACAGCACTGGACGAAAATCATGTTCGAAAAGGCCCATCAACGACCCTCCGGCTACGTGTTCTTTTCAACAACATGGAATGTCTTGCTTCTTCTCATCATTAATACTGACACCTTTTGCATATTTTTTTGAGCTCGATGCACTCTCGGAATTTCCCGCACACCGAGATGATAACAACCTTCAACCGAGGCCACATATAGTTTCCTTCACTGTGAGCACCTGTATTACTGTTACGGTACATAAGTACAATTGAAAAAATCTTTGGAGCAGTAGCGTCTCCTGAATTTGTTCACTCGATTTTAGTAAAAAGTTGTTACCTGCATTTGGTCATTGAATTTAAATAGTAAGATTTTATAAATAATAATTAATTTTATAAATCTAATTATCTAATTTAAATGATAAGTTGTAGGTGCTACTAAAGAAACATCTGTGAAGATTCCTACGCAATCATTCACTCCACTAAGCCATGAAGCGCTAACTAATCTGCTGAGTGACAGCGATAACACCCTTAATATCCTGAACTATCACGTACAACATTCAGCGAACTATTATATATTTGAAAAAGAACTAAATAATTACAGTCTCCTGAAAATTTTAAGTACACCTTGCGTATCACACCCTGTTTTGAGAACTATCCCTTCGTTGTATGTATCTCACATCAACTTTCGTGCCTTTCGAGAAATTTCATCGAGTTCGCAAAATTATATTTCCGACGGTCACATTGATGGTCCACAAGCGATTGCCTTTGTGTCTATGAATTATGAAGTTATTTTGTTGAATTTGTGACTCCAGTTCAACAGTACTTACAAACTTTTAAATCATGCACTAACATTGGAATGGTAACAATCGAGAACAAAATTGTTTCTTGTAAACCCTCAACATGGCGGGTAATGGTTAGCACGATACTAAACCCAACATGGTCGAGCATGGTCTGTCCACGAGAATATATGCTCCTCATGATACATGCTTGTGACAACAAAACATTACATATTTGCAATACAGTCACTCGGGTCCAGGACAATTGATTTAATTTTGGCAACAATATCAGCTGTATCTGTCGTTCAAATAAAGGTAGCCATCACAAGTTCTTCTGTCAACGTCGTAAAGTGTCAAGATCAGTCTCATTAGCTAGTAGCCACTGAACTACCGTCACTTCACAATCACTCAAGGCTAGCTAACCTAAACTAAAGATGTGAGGTTACATATCTTGAACTATCAGACCAAATGAATACTCGTCGATCGACCCACCTGACCCCGAAGCTACTGCTGCCTTCACCAAGAGGAACAAAAACGTCTATCTTTTGAACCTCCATCATATGAAAACTAACATTCCACTCCCAAGTCATCTGCTTTCTTGACATCAAAATGAGTGGCAAGGAACTTCTTCATAGCTAGAACAGAAGGAAGAATAGCCAACACCGGAGGAGTATGCTAAGAGACTGATCTCTCAGGATGAGAGTGAAGCTTCAAGCTCATTGGGGTTAAAGTACGAACGATGAGGACATAAAGGAGTAGTCTGCAATAACTATGTACGTATATATTTATAAAGAACCACACGACAGAAGTTTTGCAATTCTTAACGGAGAGAGAACTAAGGGCCCAATACATCCCACAATCAGTAGATCACAAGTCGAAAAAGGCTCAGTTATTCAATCTGAGCTCATGAAGAGATTTCTAGCTTACACCTGAGGAAATCTCCCGGTCCTTTGCAGACTGTCGGAAGCGATAACCAGGTGCTGAGCAGTTCACGTCACTTGTACATCACGTAAGAACAATCGAACACCTTAGCATGAAATTTCAGAAGCCACCCAGGGGACCTCCCACAACAACTCCAACCTACGGTGCCCTGCTCTCTTTGCAGTTGGCACCTTCATTGATTGAAGTTCTTGACCAGATCTATGAAACCCCTTGAATCATTTTGGAGGTGAGCTAGTCACCGATGCCTTTGGTGAGTTGGTCATCTCGGCCGGTGCTGGGCTAGGGACTGGGGCCTTTGGCGAACTAGGGACGTGAGCATTCGGCGGACTAGGAACATGTACCTTCGGGGAGTTTGGAATCTGAGGCTCTGGAGTAAGGATACCACTTTCTAATTTCCCACTACCTGTCTTCGCTTTAAGGGAGGTTGACTTCGTAGGTTGTGGCGCTGGCAATGCTCCTGCTGCGTCCCCCTCTTTATCTTCGGGATATCTAACAACCACCACAGGGCAGTCACAGTGATGAACACAGTAATCACTTACACTTCCGAGACGAGCCTTTCGAGATCGCTTAGCAGCGCCAAATCCACGACTTCCCATAATAACTGCGAAGGAATGACAAAGAGCAACAAAGAGAATAAGAGGCCAGAAAACCCGTAGGTGGGTTGAATTCAGAGACGTCATGTGACTGCATATACAACTGCCAAACAAAACATGTCTCAACATAGATAGTTTACAGCCTTGGGCAGAACTTAACCATAAGTCGAATGCGAACTAACAATAATACTACACATTCAAGGAATAGTCAACGTGCTATGAAGAACCACGTATACATAGCGGAGGAAGGAGAAGATTCTCTTTTAAAAGTCCTCTCTTGTAGCAGAACAGAGAAAATAAGACAAATGATTTGCAAGATGAACCAAATCTACATATGATCGTCATGAAATCCACAATAGACTGAGGGAGGTAAGAACAGGGGTGGATGAGAAGCACATGTCCAGATATAGATCTACTGATACATAGTAGCAATCATACAGACGAACGAATACTCATGGTTTTGTACAGATTCTAGGTTCATCTAGCTCCTACTATAAAAGCCCTGCGATATTCTAAAGTCGAAGACGAGACAGAAAGAAAGGAGAAAAGATGAGAAATCGATGCCTACCTGCATTCACACCCAAGCGTTCCACCTCCAGGCAGATTCTTTCCTTCATGTCATGATCCTTTACAATGTGAATCTTGTAGGGGATACGTGCATCTGAAAGAGGTTTTGCCAAATCTGAGCTCTTGGATTCCGTGAATGCATCGTAGTCGTCTTCCATCTTTTGTTGCGCCTCTTTGTCCGATTCAAGAATGTGGTCCGAAGCCCCCCAATCGGCGCCATAGAGAACCCCAGTAGCTCTTACATGGAGAATTACAACCTAGGAAAGAAATCACCCAGCCAAGAATTGCCAAAAGGCAATTTAGTTAAGTCCAATATAGAGAATTTCATACTTCCCAGAGCACTTGACAAAACATTGCGATGCTGTGTAACAGAAAACTGCAAGCAAGTTCATTAATTCGAGATTGTAAAGAAGAATATGAACTTGAGCTTACCTGATCTCCGGGACGCAGGTAATTAGCTACTGCCCATTTGACTGCGTAAGCACTCTCATCACTCAAGTCAACGGCAATGGCGATCTTTCGATCACCTGATTGCAACGAAGACAGCGGCATTCCTGGTCTGCATCACAGCACGAGCAGACGGTCATCATTCATGGACCGGCTTCTGAAACATCGTGGTTCTCATTAAAAGTGCCGAATCTAATCTGGTCCGACCAGCAATAAGTCAAGCATCAATACGAACAGAGAACGAGACTGGAGTCATAGGCCATAGACATCCCGATCGAGACAAAAGGGATCAACCCACGTTATTAAAACGTGCAGACAACCGATCAGAAAAGCAAAACCGATTTGGTCGGCACCCCAAAAAAATTCAACGCGAGCTCGACGATCACACACAGCCACGCCTCAGTCACGGTGCATGGAATGAGAAGTTAATGAATGAGGACGACACACCACGCGACGGGTGTTTCCGATTAGCTCCTGAAGCAACACGACCGCCTCGTCTCTAGTCCCAGCCCCCAGCCAAGACGGAAATGTCCGCGATAAGCAGTAGCCAAATGACTGAGAAACTGGACGGGGGAAGAGACCCAAAAGAAAAGATGACGACTTGATCGATGGCAACAACTCACAGGTGTTCGGAACTTCAAACTAATAAGAAACAATTGCCTGACCAACAAACTAACAACTGAAAGTCAACACTGGCTTTATGCGTCCAACACGTCCAAAAATTAGTCTCCAAGAGCAGACATCCATGTTCGACCCCACGGTAAGCAACCAGGGTCGTGAGAAGGGAAGAAAAAGAAGTGCTCCCGGACGGCACAGCCAGGGCATAGTGCAAGAAACTCAAAAAGTGTCGGACATTTCCACCTAATAAGGTTCTCGGCCGGACCCGATAAATCGAGGTTCGAGTAAAGAAATCCGACTCTTCCTTGAGAAGAAGGTAGAGACAGATCCATCGAAACTACTGAGGAATCCTGGAAATTTTATTCGCCCGGACCCACTATCACCTACTCCATGTACGAAGCGAGCTTTCAGCTTCTTATAGAAGAGAACACCGAAATAAGAGCCTAAAGGGCTCCCTCGCTCACGAGCGCAATCAAGCTCGTTTCACGACGCCACGGCAAGCGAAGCCGACGTCGCCCAAACTCTCGTGCCAGTACGATCTACGACTGCCGAAGCACCAGGACACATGCCGGCGCTTTGATGGCTGCAACCGACAGTTTGATTACCTTCAAGAAATATCAAATTGGTTTCCTCTCGACGCTAGAACAGCTTATCGTCCGGCCCACCAACAACAACAACAAACCCACAGCCACCACCACGACCCGTCGCTCCTACTCTCTGCCTCTCCCTCTCCCTCTGCCTCTCCCCGTTTTCTCCATTCCGCTCTCGCTCTTCGTCCCTTGTCCGCTTTTGCCGACAGGCATGACAAGTGGGCACACTACTAAATCGAGATGACGAGCATTTCCCAATGTCTACTCAGCAGCATGTTCGGTCCAGTCGGCACTAGAACGTAGATAGGCGCTAGAAGGCGGGCGCCATAATCAGCCAGCAGAGAGAGAGAGAGAGAGAGGGAGAGAGAGAGAGAGAGAGAAGCGACCTATTTCCTAGTTTGTGGCGAAACCGGAGGAAATTCGAGACTTTCAATAATGGACGACTGCTGATTTACTGACCGAATGTTTAGGCTTCCGTCCGGAGGATAGATCGGGTGTCCGCCAGCCACCAAATCTTAGAATTCTTCGTCTCTAAACGCCCTCTCCTCCTCTCTTTCTCTCTTTCTCTCTCGACCCTTCCAGCTCGCTCACAAGTCTTTTTTCTCTCCGTGACCCTCTGCCTTTCTCTCTCTCTCTCTCTCGTGTTCTTCTCGTGGACTCTTGTTTGCGTACTGAGTTCGTCTAGCTTCTTGTGAGCTTCTTGGAATTTCCTCCGAGGCTCATTCCCCAGCCCGTGATCCGCCGACCCAGAACTACGGACGCAGCATGCCAGCAAGGGGAGCGTGGGGAGGGGGGAGGGGAGATGGGGACGGGAGAAGGAGGGGGGGTTTATTTAATTCGGGGAACGTACTGACGGGGACAGCCAAACAGACGATGAGAGGAAGGTTAAGGTAAGGAGTCTTAGAAAAGCCAAGCCATGCTCTCGATCCGTACAAACACGATCACACGAAGGGCGTGGAGTGAAGTCGACTCGAGTAGACTGAATGGAAGAATTATCACATCACCTATTCTTCCTTTGCTTGAACGATCGACTCTCAAGGCACACGGCTTGGCTGCTAGTATCATGCATTAATGGATTTGGAAGCATCCACCGACCTCCACCTCCACCACTACTCAAGGCGGGCAGGAAATGAGGGAAGAGCAGTCAGTCCAATCTAGTCTCCTCTCGTCTTTCCTCCAGGCGAAAGTAGTAGTCTCTTTCTCCAGGGGATTGGTGATGCTCCAAAAGAGAAAGTAAGTGTGAAATTGGGAGTATCTGTGCGTGTGTGTGTGTGTGAGAGAGAGAGAGAGAGAGAGAGAGTGAGTGAGTGTGTGAATGAGTAAGTCGGTGGTGTGCGTGGCGAGTGAGTGATATGGCGGATGTCCAACGCTGGACTCAATCCATGTACTGAAGTTGGGGCATGTGTTCTCACTCCTCTTCAGACTCAGCTATAATTGTTGTTGGGTGCTAAGCAAGCGAAAAAGAGAGGTCAGCAGCCGCAGAAGTGTGCCCTAAGGCAATCATCTCTCTTTTGCTTGCCTTGCTCGCAGTTCTTGATTGACTCGTACCACACACCCGATGTCACGTTCACAAGTGAATATGATCGTCTGCTTCCTCATGGGACCCACTGCAATATTATAATGCCCTTGAATTGTTAGGTTGGCTGCTGTTAGGCTGGAGTCAACTAGTGCTTCCTTGCCTCATCTAATGCTCTCCTTAAATCTTGTGAATCATGCCGCTTGTTATGTTTTCTAGATCGTGTCATACGAAACTGTAGTCGCTGCTTCCCGACTGCTCATTATTAAACCCTCCTGTTTCCAGATTCCTCTGCTCACAATTCTGTGTCTATCCTGATTTTTGCTCAAGAATGAATATACGATGAACATTCGCATCATCGCAAGCATCCATCCATTTTCATTTTGTCCTTTTCCCTTTCTGCAATGGCACATATTTGCCTTCGTGATGCGATTCGGGTCTAGTCCCCTGTTTTCGTGTGGTTTCTTCCATGGATGCCTTGACGGAGTTTCCTTCCTTTTTGCTCTTTTCCCGTGTCCTCTTTCTAAATTTCTTGTCGTTCTGGAGATCCAGTCATTCTGTCGATGCAGAGCTCCGATCCATCACTTGGTACTCATGTCACCAAGTAAAGAAGTGCATCCCCCGGAAGGCTCTAGCAGCCTTCGAGACCTAAACCCGAGTTAACTTCAGCTGGTTAGTGTGCCACTTTGGTTTCATTGTAGTATTCATACAGAGTGTGGCACCAAGATATTTTCGATTGCAGGTCATACTCTGTACATGGCTTCTTATTTTTTCCATGACCCACATGGTTCCCACGTGTGGCCGAATCTCCGCCCTCAAGCAGCAGCCAACAGATTTCGGATGATATCAGGCTTGCCTTGGGATTTACATTCACCTCTACCGCGTACAAAAGACTTATATTTCTCAAGGTCGTGACTTCCTGTGTACTTGAAGCCCAGCTCCGTGGTGATGATTATACCTTCCATCGTTTTCAGCTTTTGCTAACTGCCTCGACTTCGCGCTATGTGTTTACTTACAGAGTCATGATATTTATTTGTTTACTAAGTTGCATGCAAGTTGTGCTATGGACTTCTAGAGTCCGGGGTTGGGAAATTATTCGTAAGAACGTCCTCCCTTTCAGTACATGGATAACTACATCAGTTTGAGATTTAACTATAGATCTTATAATACATTGCAATGTATTTTCAAGGAAGATAAATGCCATTCGAAACAATATAGATAGTGGAAAATCATTCTCCGAGGAGTTAATAAAACAAATATGTGGTTCTTTTCACTGAGTCTACCCCACGGAACAAAGAATCATAATCAACATATCTCCAATTGTGTCATGGAATGATTTCATCATGTCTCTTTCCATCCAGTAATTTAGGTATAGCCAGACTATCAAGATATATTCAGGATTTTAAAGATGCAAACAATTTACTGTTTCATACATGTTATGTCTAACAAATGTCAGAAATGTTGAAAATGATTAATTGGAATGTGTTATTGAAGTACATTATATATATATATATATATATATATATATATAATCTACTCTCGTTTCTTATACAGAATTTAGACGGTAGTACAATGAAATCTGAGGTTTTAAAAGAATAATTTTGGTTGATGCTTTGAGTTAAAAATCAATCTTGACTAATTCTACCCTTGATCATTAGATTGTTGTATATTTTTTAAAAGCAATCTCTCATGTCAATCTGTTTCACTTAATTATACATAACTTTAATTGTTACAAGATGTAATGCATTCTAAGTATCATAAAAAATACTAACATCGCAATTTGATTATATTTTAATAATAAATGCAAAATATTTGGTTTTTGTAATTAACTTAATTATGCAATACTTAAAGAAACATCTTCAACTAACATATTAGGTTCCAGGTATAAACAAATGTATAATTTGAAAATTCAACTTTATAACTAGTATAACATTTTCCATAAAAGATATAGCATTGTCTAGTAAATCAACAATATCACAAATTATACTCTTTTAAAGATTCATATCATCTTTTAGATGCAAATTTATTTTATTGACTTACAAGTTATATTTTCCATATACAATACATGATATTATGCGTTAGAACACTGTGATTTTGGCTGCCAATCGCAATAGCATCATCATGTTTTTCTTATTCAATAAGCAAAAGCATGTGGTGTGGCATGCAAAGAAAATTGTTGATGTCGCGAAAGAAATCTGCAAAACAAATATGTGGTTCTATTCACCGAGTCTTCATCACGCAACGATGAATCATAATCTAACTATCTCCAATTGTGTCATGGAAAGATTTTATCATGTCTCTTTCCTAGAAGAGCTAAAAATAATTTAGATATAGCTAGACTATATAGAATTACTAAAGATTTTTTCAATCTTGACATGCTACTGTTTCATGCATGTTATGATTACCTCTTCTCTCAGGTATGTATAAAAATATATTTTCCACTATTTTTTTATGAAATCCAATGTAAAGATCAATCTATAGAAATGATTTATAGAGATTTATTATTGTTATACAACAAAATAAATATTACAATATTACATAATAGTTAGATTTAATTTACTCCTTCTTCCTATGCAAAACTTGTAGTATAGAATAATGTATTTTGAAGTTTTAAAAGAAAAATTTAGATTCTTACTTTGAGTTTGAAGTCAATATTGATTCTTCTACATTAGTTCAATATATTTTATTTTTTCTATAAAAGAGGTCTCTCCTATCAATGTGTTTCACTTAATAATTCATAAGCCGAATTGTCACAAGATCCAATGCATTCTAGTATTATAAACATCACATTTGAATTTTATTTAAATATTTAATTTATTCTTTTAAAACATATTGGATTGTTGTAGTTAACTTATTTATGCAATTTTGAAAGTTCATCTCGAGTTAACATATTCACCGCCTGTTATACACAATATATGTTTTGAGAATCCAACTTCATAACTAGTGTAACTTTTTTTGCAAAGCTTGCAACATTTTTTAATAAATAATCAAATAAAGTATTAGAAATCCTATACTTCCAAAGATGCATAAAGTTTTCTAAAAGCAAAGTATTTTGGCTTTATATATATATATATGCAATAATATTACATGATAATATGTATCATAGCATTATGATATTGGCCGCCAATTGCAATAACATCATCATATTTTTCCTATTCAAAAAGCAAAAGCATGTAGTGTGGCATGTAAGAAAAAACGTGTGTGACTCAAACTTAATCTTCAAAACTATGAAAATAGTATAATCATATTTAACTTGTTGGAAATGAAACCTATAATATTGTAAAGAAAAATAAATCAAATGTATCAGTCGCATATATCATCTTAGCAATCCATGTGCTTACTTAATACAACTTTGTGTGTATTAGTTGATACGTCAACAATCTACCCATATATTATGGAAGGATTTAATTAATTTATTAATTTTTGGTTTAAGAGCAACATGTCATGTTATTTTTCATTTTTTTATATTTAACAATTGGCATATGGTTACTGTTAGTATATGGTATAGAATCTACGAAACTCAAAAAACGTTCAGTTTTTCGAGTTGAGCCTGTAGCGTTGAGATTAGTGGGTGCCATAAGCGTCGACCTGGATTCTCAAATCGAGTGGGTTGAACTCGACTATATATATGTGGATTGTCGTGTTTGACTGTGGGATAATGAGTACTGATGTGTTTGCCAATGAGGTAATCACGATATTATTCACTCAAAGAGCTTGCTCTTCCACAACCTTCCGCTTTGACTGCAGTTCCCGACAGTGGGATAATAAGGAATGATGTGTTTGCCAATGAATTAATCACGGTATTATTCACTCAAAGAACTCGCTCTTCCAGGACCTTCCGCTTCGACTACGGTTCTTGATATTTCCCCATTCTAGCTAAGAAGTCTTTGTGAGGAGTTTATCGTCTACTACACAACAAACCAGCTCCACCCTTCTAGGCAAATCTTCAGAGTTCCATCTCAATTGCACATGTCCACTTGTTCTACACCTTATCGAAGTAAAACCTTGAGAAATGATGTTTCTGATTACTTTTCGTTTTCAACTAAACTTTCGCACATTCACCACAAAGCCCAACCACAAAACTTCCAGTTTTGCTACAGGTTGTCAGAATTGCCGACTTTGGAAGGACTTTTGAGATTGAGACTGAATCTTACATCCAACGAACTTTACATCCAGCCCGTTAGATCTCTAATCCAAACCCGCCTTCTTACAACACTAATAGTCAAACTAACGATGGATGCAACTGTATGAACTCTCGAACGGAATGATCAGAAACCTGTCTGAAAGTCATGTCTAATTGAATTATTACTCAGTCGTTCAATTCCTTCAAGAAAAACACCAAAACTTGAAACGAATGTAACAAAAAACCGTCAACTATAACGATTTAAGTAAACATGAGTTCTTCAAGTGAATAATACCGTATGTGAGTAGCATGTCAACGATGTATAATATATAGCAATACATATTCGCACGACAAACAAGTCAGCAATACTTTTGCTTGTTTGATTCATTCGTCACGTCATTGATATGATATGAGTATAATAGATGATGGGAATGAAATTTTGCATTTTTAACAGTTGAAAAGATAAACATATATATATATATCATGTATATTTTATTTTCAAAGTTTATTTATCATCTTTTGAATAATTTTGTTAAATACAACTGTTACATTAAAATAGATTTGCTATCATAATGCTACTATGCTCTAAGGGTTAATTTATTATTTGTTGTGCATTATTTTACATAGAATAGCAAAATATAAATGATAAAAATATATGCTCAATGGTGCATAGAACTTTTTGTAGATAATTGTATTACATTTAGAATAAAACATTTAGGAAAATTTGTGTTAAATTTTTAGAATTTTCAGAATCTAAAATTATAATTTTTAAAAATCAAATTCATGTGTCTAAGATTTTTTAACGATCTCATTATTTTATAAAATAATTTTACTATAAAGAATGAAATACTTTATAATTTATTATACATAATTTATGATTGGGTGATAAAGTCAAAGATTTTATTATTATCTACAAAGAAACATGAAATCAAAACACTTATATTTTTATCATGAACTATCAATTTAATTGAATTCAACACATGTGTGAGAAATATGATGATCAAAAGACAAAAACATAAAATGTGTTATTTTACAATTTAAATAAAGTAGAATTATAAATTTTTGTATTTAATTATTCTTCCATATCAAATGAGGTGGCTATGATTTAAATCACACTAAAAAATGTACGTCCAATATATTTTCAATTTATGAAAATAGAAATCAAAATTTTTTTGACATTCTAATATTTGTCATGGTTGAAATGAAAATTTTGATAAAAAATATAATATAGTATATGAAAAATATTTTTGAGAACATTTTCTTCTGCATTAGAAAAATAATATTTATATTGATAAAAGTTTAATTTATTTTGTTACAAATTCAGTTTTTATTGATATTACATTGTCAAATAGAAAAATAAAATAAAATAATATAATCAAATTCATCATGAAAAAAATAAAATTAATGTAAGATGCAAGCTAATTAAAAGAGTATATTCTTAGAATTTTAGAAAAATTAATCATGATGATTGATATTTGTGTAATATTATCTCATGAGTAAATGCATTACAACGTACACTACATGAAAACATATGATGTGAGAGTAAGATAATACCATTTTGTAGAGTTTAATGCATGTAAAGTTTGACAAAATACATTTGATTAAATTTGTAAAAAATTTACCATATCACTCAGACTCTTGCATGTTTTTTTCTTTAAGGAATTACATTATTATTTGTATATCTTCACTAAAAAATTGAAATTAATCATCAACAAATCTTCTCTTCATATTAATGCTTGTGATGGTGCATGTTTTTTTTATGTTGAAGATATAATGTTGAATTAAATGAATCTTGAATGTTATTAATGTTTAATTATACATAATTTTATAAGTATATAGTTTTTGTTTAAAACTATAATTGCTTTACTCATGACATGTAGATTGTTTATCAAACATGTTTTTTATTTTTTAATCACATATTTTAAATATATCCAAAACTTTTACCTCACTCATATTCAATAGCGAATATTTCAAGTTTACAGAAAAATTCAACGTATTTGATACAACCACTTACATTAATCATTGTATCACTCTAATTCCATACTCTTAAAGAACTCATAGAAGGGAAGGTATAGTTATACCTCACTTGGAGCTAATTAGCCATCACCCTTCTATAAGGACTTAAGTCATTTTGCGGATAGGGCTATGGATCCGTGTGGGAAAAGGTGTATTTTGTGACTACATTTTTTTCTAATGAAATCAAAGATGACATGATGTCACGTGCAACGTAAGAAGCTGACTGCCACCTCCACGATCTAAAAGTCACGTCAAGGTTAGAAGAGATTACAAAATTGGGTACAATTTTTTGGTGAAAGCACAAGTGATGTTAGGGTTAGTTGGTGTTCAAAGCGAGTGGGGTGGTATTGGATTTTTTTGAACGTCCTAGATTAAGCACTACAAAAGGTATCATGCGCAAAAAATCACCATCTCGCTTATAGTCTGATTGTTTCAAAAATCTGACTGCAGCCACACTATCTATATTTTTCTGAGTTATTACATTAAATTGGGATAAAAAGCATGTGGAGTGCGGCGTAGCGAAAGGTTCAGTGCAGTTTTTAAATTATTCGACGCATTTGCATTAAGCACCAACATTAAACTGGGATAAAAAACATGTGGAGTGCGGCCTAGCAAAATGTTCAATGTAGTCTTTAAATTATTCTACACATTTGCATTAAGCACCAACATCTAAACTTGTGCATATTCTCTTGTTCGCACTTACCATGAACCTTGATGTGGCTTTTAGATTGCAGAGTTGGCCGTCAGCTTCTTATGTGACATATGACATCATGTCATCTTTATAGTACTTTTTTTTTATAAAAAAATTGTTAGAAGCGTAGTCGCGAAATCCAATTTTTCCCACATAGAATCTATAGCCACATCCGTCCAATGACTAAATTTTGTATACTAGAGTGAGGGCTAATTAGCCCCAGGTGAGTTATAACTAGCCGCTCCCATCATAGAAATGTTTTTCTACATAGCTTTGAATGCGTTATACTCCAAATCAGCATTTAAACTTCATATACTCCATTTGAAGTCATTGGCAAATTGGCACAAGGATTCAACATAATATTACGAATGAAATGTTATCCATATACTACAACACTTCGTTGTGAGAGGATTCAGATTTACATTTATCATCTAGATATCTAAACCTGAATGACTATAATTTGCAAACAATGATCTTTTGCATTTCAAAAATGTGCACTTGCGGTGCATTGGTTCGGGAGGAGATCCATTGAACAAATGGAGGTGGAACTACCGCTTGCAAATTGGAGAGTAGCGAATGGCAAGGCATCTTTGGCAGGGCGGGCACCATCAGGTTTAAAAAGGTGTTTCTTAAAGTCATGTAAATATTGAAATGAAATCGAGTATTAAAGGCCTCTGCTGCAAGCTTTAATTTAATAGCAAGCGAGATACATTACTACTTTAATTTTGAGTGTAAAATTAATTGAAATAGAAGCTATTTGTTACTACACTGAATACACTATTATGTACTGATTAGGTACTAATAATCTAATACAATATATTAATATCATTGTTGAAATCAAGTTTTTAATTAACCCGAAATTGTTTTCGAAAAAAGTCGGGGGTTTTCCCACCCCTGATCTCTGGCAATTGAATGTGGGTTTGCTTTTGTCTTGCTTCCTCAGGCCTAGTGAACTTGTTGGCATCCTCTTGGATTCACGATGGGACCTTGAAGATATCGAGGCATTGGTGTGCATGGAGATTGATTGAATGAATCTGTCGTCAGGGCAGGCAGAATTAGGTTTTGATTATTGGGAAGTGGAGCCTCACGCTGCCCAAGTACTCGCCGAGCCTGAGGAGAAGAGTCGGCCGTCGGGTTCGAACATTCTACGCACGTAGAGGTGTCTGGAGGATTCGAGGTGTCGAGAGAAGTTTCGACGATTTGAGAGGGAAGTAAGATGCCGGGGATGATGGAATTTGGGGAGGTTCAATCGACGAGAAACGGGACTCTGTCCGAAGGCCACTTCGTTAGTGAGCCGACTACCGGTCGTCTTCTCTTTGGAGGTGCCATCACCTGCAGGGTTCCCAGTCGATTTGTGGTGTGTACCCCGTGCCCTCTGTAGCGTGTTGTCCTTTAAATCTTGGTATTTGTTTCCCGTCTTTTTTTCCTTCGTTGGAAATGAGCTCAGTTGTGGTATACAGTGAAAGCGAGTTTGAGTCTAGCTACTTTAGGTCTCCAGTCGGTTTCTCACTCTCCGCTCCCAGTTGGCCATGAAGATGTGCCTTTTCCAATGTATGCATCTCAGATGATTTGATATGAAGCATGTCAGTCTCCTTGATCGCAGTTGCGGACTATGTTCACGACATAGATGAGGATTAGAGCAGACGGTGGATTTGTTCTGCCAGGGATTCGGACATGATGGTAACAGTAAAAGGTCTGAGCAGTTCTGTTCAGAGACTCTGGACAGTTTAGGGGCTCTTGAAATACTAGGAACGTGTTGCGGATGGGAAGAATTGGTAGAGAACCCCGAGCTCCTGCCCAAGAAATGGCGGAACGCACGCGCAATCTCTCGTACAGAAAACGACTTACCCTGTCTTGGTTGTTCACAGTTCAAGATCTGTTGAATGCCTTTTCAGGGGCAGTCAGAGGTTGAAGAAAAGGCGTGGACTGCCATTAGAGATAATTGTGCAGCCTAGACTTCACTATACATCTATTGTCTCATCCCTCGCGTCCTCCCAGGTTTCTTCTGAGTCGCGCTGCTGTGACGCCACTCCTTATTGCTGATCCTGCCCCTTGTCAAGTAAACTGCTCTAAGAATTTGAGTTGTGAAGGTCGCTAAATTGTCGTTCTCTTCTATCCAACCCGACCTACACACGATCCCAGACGCCGACCTCTCTGACTCCTTGCATTCAGCTCATGCCAGTGTCCCTGTATCTCTGTGCAGGACGTCTCTGACATAAGGGAGGTTCCCGACAATCAGGTGAGACGTAATTCTAGCTGCATGTATTTTCTTGATTTCTTAGAGAGCTTTGCACTTCCAGTGGAGTTTTGTCTGCTAACTAGTAACCCAAACTCGAATATATCTGGGAGCAGTATGTACAAATGAGGATGCTTGGTTTCAGGTTTGCTCTTAAGTCCACTAGGCACTTTTTTCGTCGACGAAGCATCTATAACTACTCTGTTCGTAGCTCTCCTTGCCAGCCTGAGTTGTGAGTGGAAATGAACACGCATGTTATGACCTGTACGTCCAGTGTATCTCTACTGAGAGGTTCCCATCGTTATTGAGATATTTTACTATTCAAATGAAGATCACAAACGAAGTCTTTTCTGCCTTGCGATATCAGGAAGTTTTGTGCGATTATGATCGAGAGGAGAGTATAATAATTGAGTTACTCGAGTTCAAATCAGACGTCAGCGATGAGGATAGTGCAAGGTGGTTCCTACAAAATGTGGCCGAGGAACAGGAAGCAGAGAATACCGTGGTACGCGCTCGTGTAGTTCTCTCAAGTGAGTGTTTGGGGGTGTGACTGGAACATAGACTGTGGCAACGTTACTAATCCTGGTTTCCGTAAAGTGTGGGGCCAGACTATCGAAGACAGAAGGGTGCTCACAGTGGTCGACGTCCCACACATGCCTACATCCACCGTCATGAACGCCGCTTGTGGACACATGGTAAGTTTCAGGATAGTTTACTGCAAAGCTGCCAGTATGTGGATTTATTAAGAGCTTAGTATCTGTTGAAATATGCGAGATTGGATATTAATTGTAGGCTTGTGCAGACTATCACTAAAACCCGGCAGTTCGATGGACTACCGAATATTGCAAACATGGATACCGGCAGTGGTACTTCAACACAACATCTTGTGAAGGTACATTTTGAAGTACTCTCTTGCAATGTTTGATAATCTTACTCCTACTTCAAAATAAAACCTAGTGAAGGTGCTCTCTGGTGATTTGTTTATCTGGTGTCGTACTTGACCGTCCCCACGGCCTTGCAGGCTCATCTCGCCAATATTCGACTGCGAAACGTGGAAACTGATGTCGTTATAACTATCAATGAAAAATTGGACAACAGGTCAGTCTGCTCTGTTGAACTTCGATCTCAGTTTGTGCTTATAACTAACAAAGGAGAACGAGAACAAAATTCTTATGCTCAAATGGCCGAGAAGCTCGACAGTGTTCAAACCTTCCTGCGATTTAATTATTTCATTTCTTGGCCATGTTCATACAGTTGCACTTTAATAAGATCTAGTTTTACGAATTCAAGTCGTATACATGATTTTTTCCAGGCCCCAAACTCCATCTTCGACTGCTCTAGAACCAGCAACCCCTGAAGAAGTAAGTCGCATATCAACGGCTGATCTGCTCAGTCTTGTGCTAAGAACTCTGAAGATTGAAGATTGGACTTTATTCGTCAGCTAAGTCCCTCTACCGGTCATCGAGTGGGTACGTAAGGTCAGAACCTATGTTGGAGGAATGCTGTAGTTATCTGCCACAAAAGGTGCCTACGGGGAACGCGGGAGACCATGGCGACTCCCCAGGAGTGCCATGTGAAGACGGAGCGCAGGTGCTTGGAGACAGTCACGTCTCATTGCCACATTTCAAATGTCGTATCAGGATTCAGCCGGGAGGAGTAGATCCTGTTGTCGTCTCTCGTGTACTGGAATTTAGCCTGACAATTTGTAGTGGTTACTCAGAAAGGATACGGTGGTGGTATTAATTTCGAATAGGAGAAGTGAGCATATTCGTGTTTTACACGGTTGAAATCTCCTTCTTTTTTTCAAATTCACCAATCACATCTAAATCTTGAGGTGTCTCCTTCCACCACCACCAGCCTTCCATAGTGAATGCATGACTGCAAGCATCACCGAATGGAAGATGACTAGGAAGAGCATGGGATCTTCCGCTTGTGGCCATCAAGTGCCCACTGTAGTCACCTGTAATTGTGAATCTCCGACACGGAGGAGTCGAACTTCTCAACTGTGCTCTACTATTACTGCGAGTAGGATCCACAGGAAAGACGGTCGCAGGATAAATTCATGTAACGGCGTTTGGTCAGAAAATGTGAAGTCTACTACACGTACGGCTTTCTGGAAAAGTTGTTTCTCGTAACAAACCCATTTCATTATGCTGAACATATTTCGTTGTCGTCTCATTGAAAGTCCATCATGTAGGTGTTGTGCGCAATGTCTTATCAATTTACGGTTTTACCAATTTTTGACCTCATTGCTGTAGAGAAAGCATGACGAGAGGAGGTTTAGAGGGTAGCTGAATGCAAAGAAGAGATGTTCCTGCACATCAAGGAAGTTGCCAGAAAAGAGCGGTGAACGCAACGGGCGAATAGACCGGTGGTACTACGTTCCAGATGTTGGTGTTCAATTTCCTCCTCCCTGAGCCAAGGGCATGATGCGGTCTCACCACTTAAATGTACAGTCCCTGCAGTTGCTTCAATATTAGCAGTAGAGGATTAGCCGGAGTAGCAATCAAACATAAATGTCACCATCGATCGCAAGTCGTCACGTTTCGAACTGCTGGGCTCGAGTATGTAGTCGCGGGATCTATCTACCCCTCCTAATGTAGCACATGAAAGCCCACTTTCTGCCAAACAATTCTTTGACGGCACTAGAAATACTCTTCAGTATGCCATACGCCCTGACTCTGTATATTATGGTATCACTCCCCGTGTTCTTTGCCTTGAGAAGACTATACTGCTGCTTACTTTAGTTCACTCCGAGTAAGGTTCTTCTTGCAGATGGAACAATTTCACGACGTTCTCTACCGTTGCTTTTCTTCTACTTCAGCAGGCAACAAACAGACTTGACGCCCACCAATGTTTACTTTCTACACCCTCACTATCAACTTTTACGACACTTCCGGATTAGAATTTCGTAGTACGTTGTGGACATTAACCAAGAGATCCCCATGGTTTAGGTTACAAACCTTCTAAAGCCCATTTCAAGTCATCAATACACATAATTTAACTAGCATTGGCTTGACGTATTGAACATTCTCCCATTCGCGTAAAGTGATGTGGGTGGAACCAAAAGATTGGCAGAACTTTCCATTTCTGCTAAAGTGCTAAATGGACATAGACAGTTAAGTTTTCCCCTGCAATACTAAGCGTCCCTTCATCCATTCACAACCTCCGTGATCTAACTTGGTTGGGTAGAGAATCAGAATAAGCGTCTTTCCATCATCGTGCATACATCAGTTACGCCCAAATGTTCAACGTTTGGAATCCATGTTAAGTGGAATCTTGCAGAGTTCAATAAACTCTTAAGGTTTAAATAGACGGTGGAGATGATTGAGAGAACCATGAGGATTTCGGGAAAGAAGGATGACGATTGAGTGAACTAGTTCTTCACATGAGGAGCTTTGTTGTCTCCACGTGTGACTGCAATCATGGGCCACGGCCATGATCTTGCTTGTTGGGAGGATGTCGAAGATATAACATACAAGTCAGATATCTAATGATAACTGTAGATCTCTCAACTAAGCATCCTATAGACAGCTTCCTACGCATGATTCAGATTAGTGCAACATAGATCTAAATGTAGATTGAACATCTATATGTAGGAAAGGAGTGGATTTTCGATCTTCCATGTTGATTCTCATAATACATATTACTTCATGAATATCAAATGGGTCTTAAGATCCACTTCATGAATGTAGAATATGACATGAGTACTATTTTTTTCGGGGTGATTATTTACCACGGACCCATGAAATTCTATGCACATGAGCTGCAGCCGTATTGCCGGTAGAAGTGGAATCTTTTTGAAGCTGAAACCAAACTGCTCTTCATATTCATGTCATGCCTGCAAAAGAAACCCATCATAATAAACATGGCTTGTGGTAGGAAACTTATGATACTGATTTTCGTGCATCATTCGATAGCAGTACAAAGTATGACACATGAATTAACTACAGTACTAAACGAGCTAATCTTGGTGCGTTACAAGGATCTTATCTGTTAGAATGACGTGAAGATCTTAATCATTGAGACGGGCTTTTGCTCGACTCTCACGGAAAGGTTTTGTTCTCCTTATTGTGTATAGCTAAAATTGCAAACCAATGAATGTTTGGAATCTGGTAGTTTATTAGTCGGCTGCTCTCATGGTTCTCAGGCTTTCTTGTTTCCTCTGACTGACTTGCAGTACAATTACCACTCAGAGAGTTTGATATTCATATGAGATGTTCCACCAAGTCGCTCAACAACACTTGTAAGGTCAGCTTTACAAACATAATTCCGAAGGTGCGTCCAACCGGTCCTAAACCCATGCCTGACAAGGTTCCATTTAGAGTACCGAGTGGTGTATCACTTGACGTGGTTAGTATATATAGAAGATAGTGGTTAAATTTGCATCTGTTGCATGTCAGTAATTTCTCCCCAGAGGTGGTTTCGAAGTTGGCCAACTTCAACTTCCTGTCAGTGCCATATTGGAAAGCTTGTGGATATTCCGCCACACTAGAATTCAGACTCAGAGGCCAATAGTTTAAATTCGTGTATATATTTATCCCATTGGAACAACTTTCTCTTTTCCATGAACCCGAACATCGCCAATCATTCACCATTTATTGCCATTTTGTGCACTGCAGATCAGAGTTATTCATTCACTTGTAGCTGCGATTGGGCCCCCATTGCATACCGAACAATGATGTCGAGCAGCTTTTTCTCTTCCAGGTAAAAGAAAGTTAATCACCAGCCGGCCACGTTTTTCCCTATAGCAACATGCCTTCACACTGAAACACGATTTGTGCTATTATTTTCATTCACGCTCCGTAATCATTTTGTTATGCACTATACACTGATATATTATGTCAATTTCCACTTTATTTGCTTCAGACAGGTATTTTCCCTCGCTGGTTGGTGGTTGTAGATTTGTATCTGTGGACAAGGATCTGGCGCAAGCTTATTTGGGTTTCTTTTTTTTTTAAGACCTGTAAGTGAGGAAAGGAAAATAAAGACTGGAAGTACAGAGGGAATGAAGAAGCTCTCCGGGAACAATTGATTGAGACATGGACGATGATGAGAGTTGGCCCCTCGACGAACGATCATTCGAAGCGTTTCGAGGTTAGCGAAAAGCAGCAAGAGCATGTTTTAAGCCAAAAAAAGCAACCTGATTAGCATCATGCGCTCTAGACTGACCAGTCAATCAAGCCCGAAACAAAACCAAGGGAAACGGGTAGCACGCAGAAACGAAAAGAATGACGAGTCTGACAAAATTCTGAACGCGAACCAACCTTTCACGCCGCTGCTGCTGCTGCTGCTGCAGTCCCAGTCCATGACATGCAACCCGGTCGATGGCCATTCATACGTACTTCCGTCCGTCCGTCTTCCCTCTGTATGTTCTCATGTACGTATTCCCACAAGTCTCTCGTAATGGACCATCGCATTCTGTCAACGTATGTTCGTACATCGCAGCAACAAGACCCTTCCTCAGTCGTCTGTGAATCTTTCGAGATCATGTTTGAGATTGATGACGAGGAGAAAGTCCGATGTGATAAACAGTCAACAATGAAGAGGTTTGATGCAGGGCCATTTCTCTTTACTTTCGAAAATGGAAACCTAAGTTTTTTAGAAATGTAGAAAGTTTCTGATTTGATTTTTATATCAATTGATTGATTTGTGAACCATTGTTTTGCTGTTAAAATCAGACATATTCCCAACACCTAGATAGCAATTTCTGCAAAAGTTTCGAATGAAGATTACATCAGATTGTACATGATTTTAGATATTTCAATTTTAGAATTAGCAACAGAAAAAATGTAAACATGTTAATTAATCTATTTATACATACTTATAACATAACATCGTATTTCTTTGAAAATTAGAACACTATTCATATATATGAATTTTGAAGAAATGATGTACTTTATTCATCAAATTTTATAATTTTAACATATATTTTATATAATAATTCTATTCATTTAAAAAATTTTGTGCTTTGTAACAGTTTTTCTTCTTCATGTATTTTATTAATTTATTTATTTGGAGGTTGATGTTTCAATGTCAACAACATTGGTTGATAATAAATTTATATTTATATATAAAATTATGAGAGAAAATGAAATAATTTTTTTTTGAAAAATATTGAATGCAATTAGTAGAAATCTGAAAAGATTATTAAAATTATTTGGGAAACACGAAGTTATCTGATTTACAGTTGTATGTAATATTTATGCCATTGATATCAAAATTGACATTTACAACAAAATGATATATAAATTTTGATTCATGATAGGTATAACGATATAGTTCCCACTTCATGATTTTGTATATTTCACTTTATAATATATAATATGTAGTTTTATTATAAATATTACTTAAATAATTGATAATAATGAAATATTTCCAAGGTGGAATGTATAATGTTTTTTTACAATAATCTATTATTAAAAAATCTACTAATAACGTGAATTTGGAAGATGTTTATTTTTGAACATATATAAATATATCATTTGTAAAAGATCTTGTCCTCTGTTGAGTTCTATCAATAATAAAATTCGATTAAAAAAATTTCGTTTTTGATCACATTTTGTGTATAAGACATTTATTTCAAATTTTCAGTATAATCGAAAATTATTAAAAAAAATTGTTATCAAGATTGTAGTTTTTTAGATTCAGTTCTTTTTATCAATGATATAATTAGGTTAAACATAATATTATGTGTTAATTTGATATTTTAATGTGATGAAATTTTTTTTGAATAAGATAATGTATTATTTATATGCTTGTATGAAACCTGTGTAAGATAATGTTGATTTTTATAGATAATTAATCTCTTTGAATTTAGTACTATTGTATGTGTAGCAGAATAGCTCATTGTATGCATGCATGGATTTTTTTTTCAAATCCTTTTTCAACTATAAATATATCTCTTGAAGATGCAAAATAAGTTTTAGTTTTTCAAATATTCTGTAAAAAAAATTTTGGAAGTCTCCTTAATAAAACTTCAGTCTATTTTATAACAGAAGATGTGATCAAACCTTAAGAAAAAGAACTAAATGAGAAATCATGATTAGATCCAAAATGAGATTCAAATAAAGTATTAAACGGTTGAAATGAAATAAAATACAAACAACAAGATCATATTTTGTCACATCAATGAATATACTTTATAGATTTGATGATATACATAGTTTGACCCTAGAGTTCTAGGTAGAATAGTACAGGAATTACTATCGTAACATGTTCCACCATAAGATAAAAATGTTTGAAAACGAATGAAATATCTTTTATAGACATGAACAGCTAGAATGTACTCTCACTGAAATCTGAAAGTTTGCATATATTATCCATGTTTGTCAAGTAGACTATGACTCAAATGAAATAGTAACAAGTACATAATGTTTTGCATGATAAGCATGTGGAGATTCTTGCTGCTATAAATAAATTCACGGTCCACGCTAAGATATAAACACATTTCATAATGAATATTATGAGACGAGAGATATTGTTAATCATTTTAATAAGGATACATTGTTACAAATTTAAACAAGGTTACTTAACATTAGAAAATTGCATATGGGAAAAAGTTTAAAATACCTGAGAGCATCTTTAGTGGCAATATTTATTTCAAATGAGGGTCTACGCTATGCACTGATTGAGATTAGATTGTATTAATGTGTACTGTAAATTCCCTACTGGACTCCCGCCTAACGCTGAAGCTCGAAAACTGTACCTTGAATGCTCGTGCGCACGTGAAATTCATAAAACCACGAACTCGTGAAATAGGAAGTAATTGGACGTTCTTAATTGCGCAGTTCATGCGTGTGAGGAAAACACCGATTGGCAATCTGTCGAGGAAACTGCACGGGTATAAGGAAAAGCCACAAAAATACGCAGTATCTATTATATATATACATACAGTACATATACGACGAGAGGGAGAATGTACCTGGCTTGGAGAGTTTGGAGAGATGAGGGAGCTGAGCTACGAAAGCGAGATGTGTTGCCAAATTGATCACGAGCCGCAGCTGCAGGAAAGGAGGAAGCGATCCAACTTTTCTGTGCCTGAATGGTAAAAGACAATACAAAAATACAATACAAGCGAAAACAAGGGAAAAGACCCAAAAGATCAATCCCTAACCAAGCCCTAGATCAATGGAGAGGAAACGGGAGGAGGTACAGCATGACTGGAGTGCTGGAGTATGAGGGAGGGAGGGAGGGAGGGAATTCGAGAGCAGGTGTACTGAGATGGAAACAAGGGGGGAGTCGATACGATTGCGAGAGGATAGGATAGGATAGGATGGGAGGCAGGAAAAATGATCAAATGTTGAGGCCATGTATGAGAGAGGTCACGCGTGCCGTCATGCGGGACAGTACATGGGAGAAATCCTGAATTCGAGGAGGTACGACGGGGATATGATTACAACATAAAAGACATCGACATGACATACGTATGTTATACAAAGACAGGGACGGGCCGCAGACAAAAGCCAGACAGGAGATTCAAGTTTATAGTAAAGAAGCAAAAGCAGCAGCCGCATGAGCAGGCTGGGTGCTGCTGCACTAGTCATGAGAATGTTGTGGACAGTCAGTCTCGTATCAATTTTGCTTTCGCCGTCTCACGTGCCTAGTCGCCTTTACTCATCATCATCATCATCTTTTATTTGTAAGGAATCAGATTTCTGTACTCGTACTGTATGCCATGCCGATCCTTCCCTCTGCCCTGGGATGCGCCTTGTGGGACGTCTTTCTCTCTCTCTCTCCCTCTCTCTCTCATCCACTCTGTTGTTCGGTGCGGCCATGAGAATCCTGTGGAGCTATATCCCTAAGCCTGGGAATTTAACGATTTTAGTCAACAAAACAACATGACTATGTTGTGGACCGATTTGAGTGAAGGCCCGGATTAGCTCACCTCAAATTTCATTCCATGCTTCTTTTCTTCCTGCCTGCTTCCCTCCCTCTCGTCGCTTCGGGTGGAGGGTGGGATGCCTTAAAGAGTTCGACCTAAAAGCATGGGTCAGTGAGACAGACACATAATAATAATAATAATACACATAAGTATCCAGACAGGAGATACTTCAGTGACATGAGTATGTTGTGAGTATATAGCCCCTCTGTTCTGTTCTGTTGTAGCGACGTGAATACCGAGGAGCACGAACATACAGAAATTGATACTTTCTCTCCAGGTCTTTGCCCACACAGTAGGTCGTCTGCTGACATCTGTCACCGTACCTTTCCTTTCCTTCCTTCCTTCCTTCCTTCCTGGCTTCCTCCTCTGTGCCCTTCGAAGTACGAGGCCTTTGTCGATCGCTGGCTCGATCGATCAATGGAGCGACTGAGAGAGTGACTGCGGTCATCGGCATCGAGTTCTCGACGGCTTCTCGATGAAGCCGATTGAGGTTGAGATGAAGCATCCAGCACTGCGTTGAGGTTGAGGCCTCCACCTCCACCTCCACCTCAACGCAGTAGGTCGCTTACGCGGTACGAGTCAGGGGGCAGCCAACGACGATGACGCCTGTCGTACCTCGGATGGAAATCTAACACTTCTGTCGACCCTCGCACACTCGCTCTACTGTACGGCGTCTGCGCAGAGTATGGACGGGCGCAGTACAGAACAGTACAGAGTACAGAGTACAGAGCACAGCAGCCTCAGCAGCAGCAGAGAAGAGCAGTCGCCGTGCAAGACAAACATCTTTTATTTCGCCTGGGGCGAAAAGGAGGGGGTGATAATGGTTTTCTGATGGGTGTTAATTGTGGCGGTGGTATATTCTACCGTCCCGAAGGCCGACAGTACTGTACGCGACGAGGAGGATGATTTCGGGACTGTAAAGAAGTTTCACAGGATCTCAGAAGTCATTTCACTGAAGATGTTGAGAGAGAAAGGTCATCATGTACGAGGTGACAATGATATGGCCAAGGCGAGGGAAGGGAGTGGATTATGACACATGCCTTTAAAGACATACGTCTCGCAATGCGGGTGTGTGTGTATCTGAGGAGGAGGTGGGAAAATGTGCGACCGACCGAAAGTTCCGCCCATACCTGAACAGTGCCACTGTCTCAAAGCTGATGGAGCCTTAGACAGCCGTCTCGAGATGTAGAGAGATAATGTCTCGTCTCGTCTCGTCTGGTGTGTCCAATCCTGCTCTCTCTTGCATGAGCTGAACGAACACTCGCAATGTATGTGAGCAGTGCCATTAAGGGAAAAGCGCAATGGCCGTGACAGGCCGGCTGCTCACTTACCCCGCCCTCCCCCCTCAAGCCAAGTGGATGCCATTTCCATGAACCTAAGTAACGGACTTTAGTAGTGACCAGTCCTGAGATCTCTCTCTCCCTCACTCACTACAGTTGTACGTACTCTTTCCAATCCCTCTATTTCTCTCTCTAACAAATCTGTCCATCCACAGCCGGCGAGCCAGCGAGCCAGATTGTAAGCGGGAAAAATACATCGAGTACTTCATTCGTCCTTCCTTCCGTCTCGCTTACAGCTCTGAGCTGTGTCGAGAGAATACGAAACCCAGTAGCCTAGAGCAGGAGGACTACGTAAGCTTCGGCTGGCTGGGGTAGAATCAGAGTGCAACGTCGTCTACAGGCCTGAAAGGTGGAACCTGAAGGACGAGAGCATACACTTGGAGCGTAGGAAGTGGCACTGCGTCGGACTTGGAAGGGAGGTCGCGTAGTGAAGACACAGTTGCAAAAGCGATCCACGTAATCGTGAAGGACCTTGAATCTGGCGAGATTTCTTGACTTTTTCTCTGGCAAGGGAAGGAGGTGGATGTATGTACAGTGGTCCCATCACAGCCAACCACCCACTCAGTCACATGAATATACGAGTGGGGGGGACCTCATGATGGGCACGAGAGGAGAGTACTTTCTTTCGGCCATGGACGACTCCTTGAATCCAAACTGTTCTGCTGGACAGTGGACAAATTCAAGAGTGTCACTTCATCTGTCAATCGCATGAACTGTCCAAACATGTGACTTCAGTACTAGACACAACATTGTGTCACTGCATATGGCATGGCTTGTCACGGGGCTGCCTATCCAGGTTGGTCTGCCTCCTCGTAGTATGCAGCGGATGGCATGGCATGGCTTGCGACGGCAGCTATCCAGCTACATAGGTAGCCTCTTCCAGGGGCAGCCCAGGCAGCAGACTCAGGGACTTTTAACGACAACTGTAGACATGACGAAAACGGTTGGGTGTTTTGAAGCAGATCAGAATTAAACCCCTCTACATCATCAATGATCCAGCCGACACTAGATTCAGCTGCAGTGAGCTCTGCCCTATGACAGTGGGCTCATAGCAATGCCTCCCTCATGGACTCCGAGCCTTGATGCACGCATTTCTGCCCTTTTCATCTAGATAGCGCTACCGCTACCGCGATGCTCTATGTGGCTCCACATTAGCCTGATCTGAGACGATGACGACTTCGATACCCTTGGACATGACATCAAGCTGCTTTGAATTTATCGTTGACAGGTGCTGGTGGCTTCAGTAAATTTATCGTTGCCGAGATGTATCTCTGGTGCTGATGCTCGAAGTGTATCCCAGTGTTTCACCTTTCGACAACAATGGATCTTGGGTGCCTGAAATTCTATGTTGTTCAGATACAGAACCAAGTTGCTCGCTAGTTCGATGCCTGACCAGCCGGAGTCCGAGTGCCAGATCCCCAACCATAGCAACCTTCCTTCCCATGGCGAAAATTGGTATTGATTTCGATCGGCTGGTCGCGGAAGACTTAAGCACTAGTAGTCCGAATCAGATTGACCGGTTTGCTGTTAAGAACCTCTAATTGGACTTTCTTCGACTAATCAATAAGGATTTGCGCAAAGTGGGCTCAAATTAGGACGTGAAAAGGAGCACTTGTCGGCTGTCTCGTTGCGTAATATGAGCGTGGCTCATCTGTGGCGAAATTCGAAAGTCTAATGCTTTCGTAGGTAGAGGTTGTATAGTCCAAATTTCAGAGATTTCCAGTGAACATGTGAACTTGACGTGAACGAGTGAAGATTAGATTCGGAAATCTCAGAAGGCTGAAACGCTAGCCGATATCAAACCAAACCCTTCATTCTCTTCTCCTCATTGGATCAGACACGAACACTCTGAGCCCGCTTGAGATTGGCTTTTAGGGGCTCGAGATGGAAAGGAAGCACACTGTGGTCAGAAGATGCAGAAGCTCGGAGTTTTCGATGATGTCATGTAAAAATTGATGGACTAGAACTAATCACCATACTTTGACCATTCTCGACGAATTCCCTTTCTGAATGCGTGTATGTGGAGATTTGAAAATTTCGAACACTCAAATGATTCCACATGCCAAAACCACTTGCACATGGCCCACCGTGTTAAAGTTCGTTTGTCTTGAAGTAGAATTACTCCCAAGTCAAGTGTAACAATAGCAAGGCTCAAACTGAAGTGATTCTAGGTGTTCAGCCTTTTGCTGAACCCGAGATAACCTGTCTTATCAGATTGTCCTGTGTCGGTTCGTGCTTCGAGAAAAAATAGAAGTGGGCCGAGGTTAGAAGCGAGACTTTGGCGACATAAATATTATGGTACTTTTGTCTCATCTTTTGTGTCCAAGTATTTGGAACATATTCTAGGACATTAAACAAGATGGTGTTGTGGTTTTCTTCTGTGATTAAACTAGAAACTTATATTTATTGGTTTTCAGTTTCTTCTTAAAAGTTCAGGGTGAGAAGGTTCAAGGTTACTCGACTGACCTGCCTTGCGATCGGGACTCAGTGGTCACTTTGTTTCATCATCAGGCGGCTAGTGACTCTTTGTCGTCTAGGAACTAGATTGATGATTAGGCCTCGACTGACAGTGTGCTCTCATGAGCCTAATCATTATAAAACCTTGAAATCCAGATCTTCCATGGCCATACCAAGTACACATGCAGCAGAAAGGGGTTGGACTGGACTGTAGTTGTTACTATAAATCGATCCACCCAAGCTAGATTGTAGTTAAATTAGGCCGAAGATCTTAGCCCTGTCAAGTGCCTAGAAGAATTGAATATATGTTCACCAACCTGTCGACTGAGATGCCTGGAAGGCACTACACACCACACCATGGCAAGCCCCGGTTGGATTCTAGCGTAGAAGTAATGGAGGGTAACTTCATGAGCGCAGCAGCGGGCCTCGCTTTAGCTTTGGTCTGCAGCCGCTGCTGCTGCCGATTCTGCACTATTTCAAGTCTGCAAAAATATTCGTCCAATCGGACATCCAGGCCATGCCAAGGACTGTACACACATGCATGAGAATTCAACTGCCGTGAAGGTGGGGTTCAAGTACCAGCTTACTGGTAAGAAACACTTTACCTAGAGCTAGTGCAAGGCAAGAGACCTGGCCCGAGACGATTCAGGTACACACGTACCGTTAGACACTCTCCCACACACCGGCAAATGTCCCCGGTCCTTGGCTACTGCTCTGCCAGCACTTGGTCTATTTCCAGCAGCAGCATCAACAATGAGTTTCGCTTGTGGGCGGGCTGGGCTGTCTGCCCAACACGAAATCTCATATTCTGCAGTCTGTGCCTGTGCCTCACACACTGCAATCCACGTTATCCTCCTGAACCGGACCAAACCACACCAAAGCTAGCCGGGCTTTTCGCCATGTACATCAAATTCACTCCTCTCGGCATATTGATTTGATTCCAGCTCCAGCCTCGGGGCCTTCGGATCCACATTGGCACACTTGTCGAGTGGACAAAGCATGCATTAATTTGAGAATTTGAGCCGATTAGCTAACTCCTGGATTTTATTAAATACCCCACATCCCGTCTAGGCTAGGCTAGCCTAGACTATCCTCATGACTCAAACGTTGTGGAGCGACGGGATGGAGGACGGGCTTTGGCGACGAGATGGAGGATGCTGTAGTCCGGTTATCCCGGACCACTCTCTGCTCTTATATAGTTGTATATATATACATTAAAGCGTGGATATTGGAAGAAAGATCTAGTCTTATCAGCAGCAGGCGCAGACTCGAGCTTATTCTCTTGCAATGTGTACGCATGGAACAAAGCAGGCAAGCCGCAGCTGGAGCTCTTTTCGTGCTGAGAGGGAGTATGAGGAGAGCGGGCTGGCTGGCTGGCTGGCTCGTTTCATGCAATATGCCGTGACCTACCTACTCAGATAGATCTAGATAATGATCTAGCTCCCTCTCGGGCGCTCAGAAGGTACTGAGCTGAGCTGAGGGTATAAGGGCCGACTTACCTGGCCAGATAGATATATAGCACTACGTATACGGCTAGAAAGAGCTTCTGCCCCTCCTGCCTCTGCCTGGTGGTGCCTCAAGAGCTCCAAGTGCCCACCTCCTCCCCCTCTCCTGGGAATGACAATGCTGGTACATCCATCGTCATGTTTAAAATCCTGGACTGACCTGTAGAGTCCAGCTATTGATCAGATGCAGCAAGCAAGCAAGTGAGGAGTGCATCCTTATCCGCAGTCAGTCAGGGCACCCTCGAGCCTAATTTCCTCGCTCCGGACAGAGCCGTCTGCGAATTTGCCTTGCTTCCGGGATCTAGCCACACACTCGAGAGGGAGGAGAGAGAGAGAGAGAGAGAGACGGCAGCTCGGCATCACTGCGATTCTTCCAGTGCAGTGCTTACGTAAGGCAGCTAGAAGCCGGTTTTATATTGGAATCGGCTACTGATAGATTTCAGCTGATCTGCTGCTCTAGATTGTAGCTGGCCAGCAGCAACGTGAAGATGGTTCAAAGCCGGGGATTCTAGCGTCTCGGACGTCGAACATTCATGTCTTCTTCTAGCCCTGCGTGAATCTGCTCAATCCGACGAATCATCAATTGAGCCGCATCTTCACAGGTTCGAGTTCGACACGCACATTTCGTCGCGGCCATTCATCGACTGAACCAATAATGCACTCAATGCCGTCTCCAGTGAATGTGCAGTCCTTCGACACGCTCTTGTAGCGGTGCAGAAAACCATTTGATTCATAGAAACAGCTGCTGTACACTGGAATCAGCTACTTTCTAGCTCGGGGAGAAATCAAACCCCCACGCTTTGTGATTTAGTGCAGTCTAGTGTTATAGGATTGTAGTGAGTGTGGAATTGTGTGTGAGTTTGTGTGAGAGAGTGAGAGAGAGGGAGGGAGAGAGATGGAGATAGTAAAGGAAAGGAGTAGAAGCAGCAGCAGCATGTTGTTGTTCATCTGGGTCCCATTAGAAGTCGTGGTGCTGCTGCTGTGCTTGGCGGCTCCAACGACGAGTTTGCCATATATCGGCAAAGCGTTGGAGCCCGAGGGAGCACCGGAGGGCGAGGCGCAGCGGCTGCAGCAGGAGCAGCCATTTCCCATCGACAACGAATCGCTGTTCGTGGACATCAGCAATAATATGGAGGCCGGGGATTCGAACAGCGTGATCAGCGTGGATTGCGTGGCGGAGTCGAGCACTCGAGAGCCGCTGGATTTTCTGGGCCACGGTAGCGTGAAGCCGAGCCAGGCTGTGATTTATTACATGAATCTCAGAGTCTTCACGCCGGACATAGTCTCTTGTACCTTCGAGTGGTCCGGCAAGAAGAAGACGCTGGACATGTATGACAATCGAAATCTCGAGCTCCAGTACAAGTACGTCCGCTGGAGTGTCATGGAGAATGGCTTCTCCTTGTATCACCCGGTCTCCGAGCGCTTTCACTTGTACAAGACCTGGAGCTGATCGAGCTCTCTCTCTCCCTCTCTGCACATGATGCCGAGCAGGAGCAGGTGGTGATGGTGGCTAGCGGTCAGGCTGCTGCTGCTGCTATTTCATTCTATCGATATATGTGAATCATGAATCAGTCAAATACTCGGTCGGATACAAAAAGGCTTCCTTCCGAACACGATTATTTTACCATTCTTTTGTCATACCATAAAATTCTTGCGATTTGCTGATCCCATCCGACGTATATGCCGCTGCTGAGGGAGAGAGACTCTCTGCAAGTCTCGAAAAGCGCACATATTCCGAGTGAACTCATGACAGCAGCAGCAGCAGCTGCTGCTGCTGCTTTTCGTCTCTGTACACGTTACATGGATACATGTGTTTGCGCTGGTCGAGCTCTCAGAGCAATCTGCTCTTGTATCTTCTTCTTGCAGCAACCACAAGAGGCTCCGGGCTTTTCCAATTTGAATGTACATTCATAAATCCACCTTTTTTCTTCTTCTTCTTCTTCTTTTGCCATTTGTCTTTTCCTTCATCGCGGCTATTTGTCACCAACCGGATCTGCTGTTTGGAATTCGTCTTTCTCGATCGTGTATTCACATTCTGGCACACAGCGTTTGGCACTATGCAGTCGGCATGGCTCGCATTCTCAATAGTACCATGCTAATAGCTCGAGCTCGATTCGCTGCATATTCCGGCTGCGTTACTCTCCTGCGAACGTGAATACGGAAATGAAAGCGGAGATGGAGAATAATACTGTCCGTTCCCGCTCATCCCGAGATGAAGATAGGCCTTGCTGGCTTCAATAATTTCGTCATATCCATAGCGAGAAATGAGCGCGGACTAAAATTGGGCAGATGAGCTCGCCCCCTTTACTGATTATGCTGTCGAAGAAATAGCTATGGGATATCAGAACGAATTCAGTCATTCATTGCAATCATTCATTAAATGCAAGGAA
Source organism: Marchantia polymorpha subsp. ruderalis (assembly GCA_037833965.1). Classification (NCBI taxonomy): domain Eukaryota; kingdom Viridiplantae; phylum Streptophyta; class Marchantiopsida; order Marchantiales; family Marchantiaceae; genus Marchantia; species Marchantia polymorpha. The sequence continues at coordinate 3,085,557 of AP031351.1, forward strand.
AGTCACATCCGAAAATTTCTTCGCGTCCCGGCCGGACCGACCATTTCCTCTTGATATGAAACGAGTGAACTCACCTCGAGCTCACACATGTCAAGGCTTGGCTTGGCAGGGCCAGCACTGAGCACTAGTACTGTCACGCAGCATATGCACACACCGTGGATCGAAATCTGCTCCCGGCCCTGCTCCGTATATACGAACACATCTGCCTGCCTGCGTGCCTGCCTGCCAGCCAACCTGCCAACCAGCTACATGTTTCCTCCTGCTGTAGAAGTAGACAATGTCTTTGTAGCGGAGCCTATCCTCTCGATGCCCCATCATTCGGTGAATAAGATTTGTGTGCGCCTCTCTGTGTGTGTGTGTGTGTATATGAGAGAGAGAGAGAGAGAGAGAGAGAGAGAGAGTCACCATGAGGGGAGGGGAGAGGAAGGGCAGAGCTGGGCTGGGCTGGCATGGTGATGGATGGAAGGGGGGGGGCTGACATCAGGAATAATGCAAACGAATCCAAAGATCTAGGAATGAGTTTTAAGTACTGGAATCCGCTGTATTGTCGGATGATCATGATTCATAATTGTTGGGAGTCCTTTCGTTTCAGCATGACCTATGATGAATGATTTAGTGAGTTATGATTGTCCGAGTACTTGGAGTCACAAAAGCTGGAGCCATGACATGCCATACGACACTGCTCGCTTCTGCCAAAAGTTCGACGATGCTTATCGCACACTTATTACAAGCTAGTAGTACCCGGTGTACGTTCGACAGAGCTCGAGCCATCCATCATCCATCAGCCATTGCAATTGAGACACTTCATGCCAGTTCTACATTGCCATGGAAATGCAGAATTTAATGACAAATTGAATGTCAGTCTGAAAGGAATTCGACCCTTGCAAGGACTGCACAGACTGCACTGACTAGCGACCGGCATCGCTTCCTCATCTCCTCGCATTGTCAAAGAGGCCCGTGGCATACCTTCCACAACCCAGTAGCACCTGACCTTAGGAGGTTCCCTGGCCATGTCATCAATTTTGAATTGCATTCATATACCCTCGAGACTTGACTGAGAACGGCATGCACATGCACCAAAGTCAAGAGTGCTCTTGCTACAAGTTGTGTACATTTAGCAGAGAGAGAGAGAGAGAGAGAGAGAGAGAGCTCACCCCAAGAGACTTGATGTGAGAGCGTGACCTTGTGATCAAGGAAATGCAGAAGATTGATTGAGATAGTGAATTAGAACTGAGATAGATCGATCGACGGAACCACGAAGCAAAACAAACTGTAAGACTGATTGACAATGCCTGACATTTGAAGTGTGATGTCGATAAGTGAGCAAGTGTAAGTGGAGAAGCATCGACCTCCTACAACACTTCGGGTGAGTCTCTTTATTGTTGATCGACATACACAGAAACCAATCAATCATTAACGGTAAGATGGTAAAACTAACTAATGAATGAATGATTTGATCAATCAGCTCACGCGAAGTGAAATCAGGATATCATGGGTCATACAGATCAGCTGAACTGAACTGAACTCAGCACAGGCCAGCCAGATAGCCAGCCTACCATCCAACCATTGGTTGACATTGTCCGTCTGTCTGTCTATCTGTCTGTCTGTCTGGCTGGTTGGTTGGTTGGTTGGTTGGTAGGTAACCATTAGTCGCTGCTTATCCGATCATGTCGTGTCGTATCGGATCATGAATCATCTGCATCTGCACCTGAAATCGAACCAATTGCAAACTGGACTAAATCGAACCGAACAGAATCGGAACCGGGTAAAAGAGAATTGGGAATATATGCTAGCCTTACAAGCGCTTCCAGAAAAACTGTATGTTAAGCTCCTCAACCGTATGAGCAGATTCCAGTGTACAGACCAAACGCTGTGGCAATCATGCCTCTCCTGTCGCGTTCTCTCGTTGCATCAACTTGTCGTAAACTGCAGCAGCCAGGTCGGTTGTTGAGTTGAGATTAAGTCATCGATCCAAGTCTCACAAGCTCACACACCACTGTATACCACTTCTCGCCAGGCCAGCCAGCCAGTTGCCGGCCCCACAAAACATGATCCTATTTGTTGTAATTGATCATGAGCGAGCTGAAAGCACTTGCAAGCATCTTGACAAATTTCATAGGCTACCAATTACGCAAACTGTGGTCTTGTTAGAGGCTAGCCACCGTCCGACCCCTAATCCTCTAAAATCCATATGGAGAGAGGGAGAGACTGCGTTCACGTGGAGATGTCATCTCTAGGCGTCATGATATACATCGTTAATTAGCTAGTTATCACGACCTTCAGGCTTACTGGCCAGGCTCAGCTCAGCTCAGCTCAGCTCTCCTCGATACTCGTACCTCTCTTCTCATTGTACTCGAGCTCTCGGCGTTTCTAGTATCTTGTCACCTCACTTTTGCTTTCAGGTCCTTCTTTCTGCACCTGATCTCGGTGTACACACTATTTGAGAGGCAAGGAAGGGAATTTCGTGCTGTGAAGTACTATTTTATAGAACTTCCTCGAGGTGAATGAATGCACGCCATTTGTTGGCCTCGCCATTGGCATTCGCGATCATGAAGAATTGGATTGGATTAAGCAAGGTAGCTAGCTAGATGCGAAGAGATGCAAAGAAACATCAGATGTGATGTCTCGGCAGCGCAGCCATCTGTACCTTTAATGCTCGTACAGTCTGCAGCTATCTTCTCAGCATGCGTACAAAAGAGCAAGCACATGAAGAACGCGCAGCTGTCACAACCCCTCCCTCTCCGCCCGCCATGCGTTGCAAATTGCAGTTCCAACTTCATCATCCATGACGTGGACAGCGATCCAAATCGACTTTGTTCGTGTCTGATCGTTCAGTCACACAGCGCCTAAGCTAAGCGTTGCAATCTTCCGTGCACAGCTAGCGCTGCCTAATTCGACTCAAAGTGATGCGACATGCCTTCTGGATGGAAATCTCACGTCTAAAATTGGCATAGACGTGGCAACCATATTGATATTGAAAACTTGCCTGATGTTCGTTCATGAGCGAGCTCTAGCTATGAGAGAGAGAGAGAGAGAGAGAGAGAGAGAGAGATTCTAGCAAGCTATGAATCTAAGCTGTGCACTGAAGAAGCTATTATAATTCAGTGAAGCTTTTGGTGGTCTAGATCGGTACACATGGATGCAGCTAGCTACTCGAGCTCGAGAGTTACCGGACATATCATCATCATCATTTGGCTGTAGAAATTGATTCAATTCAGAAGCAGATTCCGAATCGAGAGAATGTCCGAGTACGAACCTTGCCCAGGCCAGCGAGTCGAAGCCTTTCCACCCATCGTTATGATTACAGCTCACTAACTCTCTCTCTCTCTCTCTCTCTCTCTCTCTCTCTTTGCTATGCTTTCAAAAGAGAGACAGACAGACAAATAGAAAGGAAGGAAGGAAGAATGGATGGATGGAAGGGCTTTGGAAAGAGAAGAGAGAGAGAGAGAGGCGATCGAGGGAGAGAGAGAAACATGCATACCTGCGGGTGGGTCTACGTGCACACTTGCTCCTGCAGCAATCGCAGTTACCGCACAACATTGTGAAATTCGGGTTCAAAGTCACTAGTGTCACCTCAGCTCACCTAATCTGAATCGCCAACTTGTACATGCAGCACTCCTGCTGCTGCCCAACCCAGCACACAAGCTTATCTGGATCTTGTTCTCAATCAGTCGGCTGTAGGCAGCCTCCAGGCGTCTAGCCAGCGAGCCAGCCCACACACAAGCGGTCCTATATTAAACTTTTTCACAAGCATGGAGACACATGAGTTCGCGGCTGCAACATCGAAGCAAGCAGCCAGCAGCAGCAGGAGCAGCAGGGCAGGCTGAACGGCCAGTAGGAGCAGCAGCAGCAGCCAGAGGACTGCAAAATCGTCGAGGCAGCAGCTGCTGCTGCTGCTGGCCATGGTGGGGTCTGCACTCATCCATCACTTTTGTCACCCATCACTGTCTTCTTTCCTAAGTCTAAACTGCACCAGTGCATAATATGCTTCTCCTCAAGTCCTGCCCTTTTGTGAGCATCTCCCACACTTGATCGCATACATGCAATGCAACTGCATGCGCCTTGTCCGTTTGCCTGGCTGCTCTGGACTTCCGCCTCTAACCCAGGTAGGACCCCCAGCCGGCAGGCAGAACTTTTGGGTCCTCCCCTTGCTCTCCGCACTGTTTTTCTTTTTGTGCCGTAACTGCTGTCATCTCCCCTAACCTCCATTACCTCTTGATCCTCTTCTCTTCCTTCTTCACGTCGACGGCTTCCTCTCTTTCCTCTCACGAGTCACGACCTCAGCTCTGCTGCCTAAGCTCACTTACGCTCATCAGCTACTGTCTGCATTACCGTAGCACCGTGGACAGTCTGACAGGCAGGCAGGCAGGCAGGCCGGCAGCGAGTCAGTCAAATCAGTACTGGTTGGTAATTTGTTCACCACGGCCAGTTTCGTTTTCACTCTCATAACCACTGTATATAGTTTCCAACTTCAGATCTTGGAACTATCTGATGGTGCAGATTTCTGTGTCAGCTTTTAAAGCAGCTCAGCTCAGCTCAGTTTTACCCCTCAGGGCCCTCGCTCGCTCACTCATTCACACTCTTTGCCTCCCCTTGGATAACATGTCGGTGAGCCCAACCTTCCAAGCCAGCAGGCAGGCTCGCTTGATGTAAACCGACCCAAAGAAACAAATGATTTGCAGCTCGGCACACACCGACCGACATTCATATTCTTGCAGCTGTATCATGTCGATGCCGGAGACCTTTCTGGCAAGAATATAGAATAGAATCTCACGTAGTCTACTTCACCATAGTCAATTGCTCAGCATCTTGTTTCTGTCTCTCTATCTATCTATCTATCTATCTATCTTCCATACAATGGGGCCAGGACCCTCCAGGCTCCTCGACGAGTCGCCAGCTGCTGCACAGTGGTGGAGCAAGAGACGCAGGCTTCTTGGGAAGTTGGCTACATTCAAATAAGTGTATGTGAGTGAGTGTGTGTGTCGTAGAGTAGGGTACTGGTGTTACGGTCAGTCAAATCCGTCCTTCAAGATGCTGCAAGAGTTAGTTGGATATTTAATACTATTGGGTCCCGGAGTCAAAGTCCAACGTATTGTAGTAGGGTTGACTTTGAATTCAGCATGCTTCCATGCTTTCAAAGGCAATGTTATGCTTATGGTTGGAACATAACCCCACTCATATTCACGAATTTTGTGCTTGTCTGCGGCTCTCGGAATGAGGAGACGAGAGGAGGTTGATGACTTTTTCTTCCTTCCTTCTATGTTCCAAGGCTTATATGGGGACTATCCTTCGGTGGTCCCCATATCCATGACTTCCAAGTGCGGTTCACTAAGCTTCCAAGCAACGTTAATCCAAAAATGATGTTGGTTCTCAGGTGGTCCCAATCCCATAGCCCTTGCCCTTACCCCTACCATTACTTTCCAGAGATCTTGGCCAAGTGTTAGAACGAGACATGCCAAAAGCAGCTACTCTTGTCCCTTTCGTTTGACTTCTGGTACTAGTTCCACCCCCGTGTTCTTTGGTACTCACCGCATAAACTATCCCCCTCTTTGGCCCCCCTACACGTATCCGTTGTTGTTGGAGATCACCATACCGAATGCTACTACCCGTACTCATGAGCATTACCATGACGACGATCAGTTCATTCATCAATCAAACACTCTTCTCTCAAAACTGACTTATGACCTGACATTCTACCGTCACAGCATCCGCTTGATGCTGGTATATTATCTCGATCTGCACGTGCAGGTGGTTGATGCAATCAGCATACAAAGAGGCTTTGGAGTGAAGCGTTTTCCTTTTTTTTTTGTTGGTGTGGCCTTCTAGTAATCAGTGATTGCAAACTGAGAAATTTGACTGGTGGTATGCAAACCTCTTTCATGATCTTGTGGGAGTTGTTCGAGTCTTCATAGTGAAACGCTACAAAGCACATTTCTTACTTCATTCAGACTGGCTAGTGCGACAATACTCCCAAATGTATGCGATCATCTCACTCACCCATCGCTACAAATCCAAATGTCAGATTTCATCCCAATTTCGCGTTGTGAACGAGCATTGGCAAAGTAAGTGGACTAACAGGAATTTGATGTGCAGAGCATGCTCGAACTTGCAATATTGTGAACCTTGCCGAGAAAAAAATGGACCGAATGAATGTTTGTTTCGAGTACTTTAGATTTCCGTTTTTTAGATATTTGTATAAATAACTACTTACACAATACGTATGTATCTCATCCAAGACCTATGAAACTATGGATTAAGGCATAAATCAATGCGATAATCTGGTAACACATAATACATTTTAGACACGTAGGTCGACTAAATTTGTGCTGGCCTTTCAGTTCTAAAATATTATATGAATTCGTGACTCCAAATTTTGTCTAATGCTCTGTAGAGCAAGGAGAGGACCGGTTTGAATGTTGAGGCTCCGGAATAATAAAAAAGTACAATCCGATGAACGTATCAGGTATTTGATTATTTTTGCATGTGAGCAAAGAGATAGCGTGGCTCACAGAGAGGAAAAGACTTGCAGTCACTAGAGCACCAGTTGACTTTCATTTAACTACTGCATGATACTAAACAAATTGATACAATATCATATGTACAAAATGGTGATGCTGTCAATCTTGTATATTAATTCCAATCGTTTGATCAAGAAACATACTGGAAAACAACACTTTTTAGGGCTAATTTTATGAGATAAAACCTTCACATTGTCAATCTACCATATGGATTGATCTACAATCACACATTCAGAGATGTGTATCACATGGAGTGAACACTTCTTAAGGTGGTGTTCCATATGGGGTCGACATCGTTTTGAGGACTCATGAGGACTTCATACCTCGCAGCACATTGAACTTGAAACTGCAGCTTACCGGCCACTTAATTCGCTCATACCTTTAAAAATTAGGTCTCAACAGAAACATCCAACTACATATTATTGCTGCATTACAACTCATAACCAATTCTTATTTCAAAACAACTTCTAGTGAATGCAATTGAGGATTACCAACATGGATTTGTTAATGTCTCTCGTTAGCCCACGAGTCATCCATAGTGATGTGTTGAGGGGTTTGGCATTGAACTATATTCTTTCATTGTGATTGCCACGGATGCAAACTTTTTATCCACCCAAAATATTATATCACATGCTCGCTGTTCTTTCCATAGGTTCATACTCCTGACTCACATTTTGATTCCAAATGGATGAGCCTTCATAGAAAGGATCTACGCTTTGGACAGTACCAATCCGTGTTCTTACAACAGTGTGGCTTACGACCACAGTCTACAGACTGTGGTCGTAAGCCACAAAGATACCTCCTTACACTTCCACGCATGGTCATAAACGAAGATGAAAATGGACGAGAAAATGTGTGTCAACATTTTCCTAACCGACTGACCTGAACTTCAGAATACGAATTTTCTCAAAGCCATATGCAACTTAGTTACAAGCATAATGTCGGATCATTATCTGTGGACCCTTGAGAATTTGCCTAAGCCCTTATGAATCGTTGCCTTGGACCGCAAGTCTAACTACAGTAGACAGAACCCCACGAACTCCTGTGGCAATTCAACCCATTCCAGGCTTACTGCTAGAACCTGATCTGGCAAGATCTTCTGAAGCTAGCTTCAGAACATGCATAGAACAGCAATTTGGTGGCCGGCCCAATCCACCGCCGAGAGTTGCAAATTTTTAGCTCCAGCCGATCATACGGCGGAGTCCATCCTGCTAGAGATGCACGGTGCATGTCTGATCTGTGCACCGCAGAATCGGAAAATGGATTTACGAGGACCAATTCAAGGTCCACTAGCAAATCTCGCTTCGGCGTGGAATCATGGACTCATGGAGAGAAGAAATGCCTTAGTGGGTGCCTCTGGATCAGGACAGAGCTCAGCTCTAGCTCTGTTCAGCCTTTAGAGTTATAATTCTTCCTCCGAGCAACTTCACTGATCATGAATTGAAATCGTCACTGGCACAGTGGAGCACTGTCCATGACTCTCTTCAACACCAGTTGGAATTTCGGTTTCTCATCTCGTGAAAGTGTGGCCAGCACACTTCCACGAGATTCCCCACTAAATTCATCACAACGCTTGATCCGATGTCTAGTTCTGTAAAGTAAATGCACAAGTATCTCCAGATCTTGGATAGTCTTAACACGTTGGGATGGAATAATGTCAAATGTCCACAAGCAGTGCTACACTAACGTTTGAAGTGGAATGCTTTCTATTCTCTTCCTTTTCTATTGTTGAGCTCATCAATTCCTCGATTTTTCTGTAGTTGGCCTTTCTGTAAACAAATGATCGAACAAACTCAAATGGTTCTATAAAAGCTCAGATACACGTAATTAGTCATGACCTCAACCTAATCACGGAGAAGTTATAGTCAATGAGAAGAATGCAAGCATTCCGCCTATAGGTTGTCTTGCACAATATATGAGATATATACATGATTATAAAAACATGACAAATAAATAGACGGATGGTTTAAATTGGTAAACTTCTGAAGTCAAGCAGATGGAAAGTCCATGAGGGCGTTTGAGGATATATCAGAGACATATTATTATTATTATCATGTTATTTGGCTAATTCTACTGTAAATCATGCTCACTCTCACTTCTGGTTGTATAGCAAAAACATTATTCTCATATTTTCCCTCCATAAACTGGATATGATTTGTGGTACAATTTTTGGTTCAACACAACAGCATCCAATGCAAAACCAAGTCATGGACGGTTGGTGCTAATTTAGCAATTTCTTTTTGGTGCGGGGAAATTGTGTATTTCGATCATGTTGGAGTCTAGACCGGTCTACTTCAAACAGGTAACTTACTTATGGTCAACTGTAAAAGTTTTCCTAATTTCGACTTACTGCTATATTGTCATGTATTTATAATGTAAAATTGAGTAATCTATTTGATTCTTTGGTTGAAGTAGATTACCATAATATCTCATTTTATGGAAAAATGAAAACAAAGTCATGCATTTCGCTATCATTGCTCGTTTGGCATCATATAATTGGTTTTGTAATCTCTGAATTCTTCAATATCATATGAACATTTTAAAAATTACTCGAAAGAATAGGGGCGATTTATGATAAAAAAATGCAAAATTTTTTTCCTAGATCTAATGTTATTTGTACATTTTGTTTCATTTTCATATGATAAATATATTTTTTAGTAACGAAATTTTTATATTTTCTAAGCATTTTTAGCTACATTGGATTTTATTATTATTTTAAAAAAATATAGAATACTGTAGACTCAATCACATAAGATTATTTGTATTTTTAAAAAAAATATTATTTATCAAATTCTATTTTTATACGGTTCTATTAACTTTTGATTGAAAAATTGTGAAATATCTATTATGGATATTTTTTAATCATATTTGATTTAATTTTTGTTATAAAATTATAAGAAATGAACAATCTGTCACATAAGATTATGTATGTAAATTTTGATTAGCATGACATATATTAAATATGTCATTATGCATATAAATTTAAATATATTTGATTTGATCTTGAATGTTCAGATACAAAAGGTGTAAATTCAATCATATACAAATTATGTATATTATATATGTAATTTATATATGATTGAATTTACACCTTTTATATCTGAAAACCCAAGATCAAATATAACTAAATTAATATACTTAAACGTACAAGACACCAAAATATTGTCTAAATGAATTGAATCTATAACGATGTAACTTGACGCGCAAATATCTATTCAACTAGAAAGATTCGAGGAAAATTTGTCTCTCTATCATAAATTGCCGGAAGTCTTTCGGTGAATATTTAATCATTGAGCTCGAAGTCTCTAGACTTTTCAAAAGCAGGTATCTTTGACTTCCAAACTCACAACTGGCGCTACAGTTTTTACTCATACTATTCAGAAGTATTTGACAGTAGTAGACTACTTTGAAATAGTTTCAAAATAGGTGAATTCAATTTTGTATTTCGAATACAATATTCTAATGAAATGAGTCAAAGTCATAAGGACTTTTCAGCATACCTGTTATTATAGGACAAAAAAGGGGCATAAGTTTCATTCTGGAAAGGGAAACAGCCCAGATCAGCCTACTCGAGCTCTAAATGAATTTTAAGTGGTCAGATGCCAGTGGATAAATAATGATGGGAAAATTCCATCAAGCGTTTGAATGATGAAACTGATGAGAAACGAATGGCTAGGCCCCAAATTAGCGGTAAACGAGGTTTGACTAAGGACATCCATGAGGTTTGCGAGGAAGAAACCACCCTTCAACGAACCTAAGCAAAGTTTTCAAAACCGACATATGTACATAGTTAAAGAAAAAAAATAAGTATGTAAGATAACTCCCTTTTAGTACCTTCGAAAAATATGCCATAACTTAGTACGTAGTTATTGTGGCCATGCAAAGATAAACATTTTTATTCGTTTTCTAACTGGAGTCAATGAAAATATATAAGATTTTGAGATTTCGACATGATTTTGAATTTATTTTTGGTACTTCTTGAGAGGGTGATTTAAAATGGAGGCATGAATTTATGATCAAAGAGTCTAAACAGTATTATGATGATTAATCCACGAATTTTGCGAGGTATAATGTTCAGCTATAAAAAAATAAATTAATCCATAGGTTCATTTTAAAAATAAGATATCAACTGATTTGAAGACATTTTGTTAAAAAATAATAGCTTGAAAACTGTAAATAAGTCTATGGTTGTGGTATTTAAATTATATAAATAAATAGAGTATATATCATGTTGAGACAATTTTATACTTTTGAGTGTGACATGAGATTGTTGTAAATAAATAATTTACGATGTGTAGTTATTTTTACTCATAAAATAATATATCATGTTACAATGAAGTTAATGTGATGATTTCTAAGAGAGCGATGGAATTTATCTTAAATCTCTTCAAGAGCACATTCAGATTATACCCCAAATATTTGTGAACATAGTTAGAGTATAATCTGAATATAACTTTCTATTTCAATATTTGTGAACATAGTATAGTTTATCATGCAAGTGTCGATTAGTGTGATGTGAATAAAATTAATAAATAATTTTGCAAATCAGGAGCAAATCAATTGAGCGAAATATTAAAAATACAACATGCATACTCAAATTGAAAACATAATCCACTATTAAAATATTTTACCATTCAAAAAGGTATAAAATAGATCTTTTGAATAGAAAAATGTCAATTGAAATTTTTATATCACAAATTATTAAAAATATAAACGATCATTTTGTCATTTTAATATATTAGATATTTAATATTATGGTAAAAAAATGCATAAAAAATAATTTTGGATATACTGAATTTAAAATTATTACAAAAAATGAAGTGATGCATGATCAAAAAATTATTAAAAAAAACTGGAAATGAACATAAAAGGAAAGAAAAAACTAAAATAAAAAAAATTGTTTCAAATTACATTCTTTCCATACAAAAAATTTGGAATTTCAATTTGCAAATTTGCAATTTATTTTTTGACTAATTATCATATAAGTTGAATTAGATGGCATACTTAAAAAATATGTGAAAAAATAATATAAATTGAAGGCAATATTATTATATATTGATAGCACAAAATGAAAAATGCAAATTACATTGTATGAGATATATTGAAAAAATTATTATAAATGATTTGACTGGTATTTGCAAACAAACAAACAAAAATTCACATTGTGAAAATTACAAATATAATCACATTCTCACAACTTTGTCAATTATATGTAGATGCAATTTGTGCAAATCATGAAATAAAAAAATCTTAATCAGTATTACAGGAACTCACTTCACTAATATATATCAATAATCATACTCTACATTTTTCAAAATGTATGACATGATGTCAACGTCAACATCATGTCATACTCAAACGAATGATCAAACGAAGAAAATCAATAGAACTATAAATGTAGCATGTATGCTACATGTATTTACACTAAAGTAGCAATATGATTGAGATTATTTTTTGCATCTCGTGGAATTTGCATATGAAAATGATTTTAACATTTGCACTAAGATGATTTCATTTTATCTTAAATGTACTGTGTTCAAAAACTAATTTCATTAAGTTTGATAAGGATTCCAAAAGGAGGAGTTTTTTTAAAGAAAAATTTCAGTTAAGCTATGTGGATATGTTTTTATGAAGCATATTCACAAAAAAATATGTCAAGTAAGTAAAATCTTTTTGATCATTCAAAATCAACAATATTGAGATGATACTCCCATAAAATTGATTTTTACTTATAAGCATTTTTGCTTATTAACAATAAATTTGGTTTTTTGTAGTGTAGTGGAACGTGTTTAAATTGATACTGCATAAATTAATAACCTCTATTATTGAACAACATCGTGGTAGTCACCGCTCGGGCCCCATACATTTATTAATTAACCTCCACAAGTTAATAATTAATAATTTTTGGCGGGTTCCAAAATATTTTTTTTATTCAATATAGCCTATGAATAGCTACGGATGTTGATCAAATTTGATGTTTGCTACCTACGACTTCGTAAAATACTCCAAAATTGGCTTCTGCACGAGTTTGTTAGTGCGAATGACATTCACTTTGTCTTTTATCTTCTCAATTGCAGCAAGGATCTCAACATCAATGTCATACTACTGCATGCAGAAGTGCTCCAAAAGCGTAGCATACTTAAGCATCGCATACTTGAGCGTCTCAGAAGGTTTAACCAGTGGAGGCTTGTTGTTGTCGTCCGCCTCCTCTTCATCCTCCAGAGCCTGTTCCTCGACCAGTCCTTCAGCAATCTCCATTTCAGTCGGCACGTATGCGACTTCACGTTCCGATGGGTAGTCGATCAGATTGTGAATGTCCATCGGGTTGCGGTACCAAAGCTCTTGAACCTAGTGTTTTAGATTCTGAAGGACGTCAGGGGCGACCAAGTCGTCTTCAGCCACTGGAGCGATGTCGGCATCTGCAGACCGAATGCAGTGGCGGAAGCAATTCTTGATGGTTTCTGCCTTGACGTCCGTAGTCCAGGCAGCAACTGCAAGACGGATTGCCTGAAGAACGTCAATTTTGTCAGCCTCCAGAACCTTTTGCTCCAAGCGTTGAATCAGAAGGCAATTGAAGCGGCGACGGTAGTACGCCTTGATGTTGCGGATGATGCCTGCATCACACGGTTGGATCTTGCTTGTTGTATTGGGCGGTAGGTAAAAGATAGTCTTGTTTCTCAATGTCATAACAGAAGGAAGTTTCATCAGTGAAATGTGCGCACTGCTGTTGTCCATAATGAGAAGAACATAACGACCCGCCATCCGCGCATCAAATCCTCGCAAAGAAAACTTGCGTCATCCACGCTTTGACGTTGTTGCGGTACTTGCATCCCAGGCTGTCAAGGTTGATATTCTTGAAACAGTGCAGGCTTGGGTATTTTCCGATGACCAGAACAGGAAGCTTGTCTGAGCCGTCGGCGTTACAGCACACAGCTAATGTGAGTTGTTCCCTTGTCTGCTTGAGGCACTCGAGCTGCTTCGTTGCCAATGAATTGTCCGCTTGCAAAAAATGCACGTTAATACACTATTGCAAAATGCCAACTGGACACACAAGTTGCTGATGCCCACTCACCTTCATCCGGTAGAACAATCTCGTTTCATCTATGTTGTAGATGTCACAGAGATTGTACTTGTCCAGCGTCAGGCGGATTTGTGGAAGGTTCTAGTCAATCACAACCACGTCAACGGATCTAGACTCTCAAAAGCGGCGGACAGTTTTGAGTCTGTGCCGGCCTTTGAAAGCCTCAAGCCATTTGTTTGAAAACTCGAAAGTTTCGTGAACATAATAGAGTTGGTCAAGGAAAAAGCCTCCATTTTTTTTGATGAGATCATCAGACATGTTGACGTTGTCTTGATAGTTAAGAACCCATTCGTAGAGCGTTGTTTCCATGAGCGGAAACTTGATGGTCTTCTGGCGTTTGGCGGACAGTTTCAGGTCGTCCTTAGCTCAAAGAAGCTCAATTGAACGCTTCAGAGTCAAGGAGATGGTTCCTTGACTGACTGTCACGTCGTGATTCCCCTGCACCCATTTGATCAGATCTGATTCCGTCAGGGAAGGGTTCTTTGCTTTGTGCTCGCAAAGAGCAACGAGGACCTCCCCTGCAGCCATTTGATCAGATCCGATTCCGTCAGGGAAGGGTTCTTTGCTTTGTGCTCGCAAAGAGCAACGCGGACCTCATTGCGTCATGGTCGTCTTCTTCTACTTTGAGGAAGTTTTCTTTTTGGAGTCATTGGAAGATGTGGGTTTGGTTGTCGTGTAGTCTGGTTTGGTTTTTGTGTGTTGCGTAGTGGTGGTACAATACTGTACAATGGCGTGACTATGGCCCCTATGTAAATTAATAACCTGTCTAAGTTAATACCCTACCCCTGGTCCCAATAGCATTAACTAAGACAGGTTCTACTGTAGCACCAAAACTTCAATACTATATTCATTGATTTTTTTATCTTGAAAAGTATTGATGAAATCATATAAGTTGAAACATTAGTCCCATATAAATATTTTTATCAGTATGTATCACAATTGTAAAATTACTTATCACAACAAATATAATTCAACAACCAACCATTATCATTATTTCTAACAATTTGTATAACAAATTATTAGTTATTTGAGTTAGAAAATATATTCAAGATATGAATTTGAGATCAAAAATTTCTAGAAATAAAATATTTGAATCAATGAAAAATATATACAGAAAATAAATCAAATAAAAAACCACCTAAAATTCTAGCTAATGTACTTGTGATAATTCAACACTCTAAACGTTTGTGTAATGAGTATTTTGCTTCTTAGAATGAGTAACATTTCTAGATTATTATTTTTTATATAAATTTAAAGTTTTACTTTTAAAGATGAAAATGAATTTGATTTATAATCTACCTATAACTATCTATAAACTTTATATCAGCAATCCATGTACTTTATAGATTTTATTAAGTGTAATAGTTAATAGCGAGATTTCATAAAATCATGTGCTTGTTATATAAAAAATGAGCTTGCTAGTGGATGTGTTTGTTGAGAACAATAAGATATTGCTCCCTATGCTTTTCAAATACATAAGTCATGTCATCAATTCACTATGAACGGAATGTATGATGGAAATGGAAGTTCATTCATCTTGTATTTGTTGAAAAGATATATAAAAGAAAAAGTATAATCAATCTTGTTAAATTTCATCTCAAAAATTTAATCTTTGAAT
The DNA here is from genome assembly GCA_037833965.1 of Marchantia polymorpha subsp. ruderalis. Lineage (NCBI taxonomy): Eukaryota > Viridiplantae > Streptophyta > Marchantiopsida > Marchantiales > Marchantiaceae > Marchantia > Marchantia polymorpha. The sequence continues at coordinate 3,100,774 of AP031351.1, forward strand.
GTATTGTTACTATTAATGACTAGTATACTGTAACATCATAAAAAATATATCAAATCATGTCTTATTTGGTTAGAAATGTATTTAAGGTTCAAAAAATAATATGTAAGATGACATTTTTAATTACTTAAAATTTCAAAAAACAACAAAATTATAGCAAAACTATATCAGTTTTTATCTGATCCAATCAGAAAATATTTCATTGATTGATTTATTTATTTATTTTCAACATAAATATTTCACTTAAAGTATTTATGATCTAGACACTATACTTTAAATTGTATTAAAAGACAAAATAATTATATATGTTTACATTGAAACATGGTATGTATGTAATATATGTTTTTTATATTAAGCACCTACATGAATGAATAATATTTATTAAAATTTTTCTTATTTTTAGACCTCCATATTTTCTTATGTAAATCATAAGATATTTTAATTTAAATCGCTGAATTTTTATTACATAGGATTTTTTAAATTTTCATGACCAAAAATAACTTGATGTTAGTAAAATTTATGATCACAATAAAATATGATATCTTTGACTCATTTTTCAATTGGAATAAATCAACTTTATTATTTTTTTGATGTGTTGTGAGACTTCAAAATAAGCTAATGAATAAGCTTCAAAATGCTAATGTTGTTGATGAGAATGTCATATTTAGAACAATTGATGATTAGTTTAATTCAAAAATGGTTTTCAACATAAATATGATGATAAAGTCGAATCAGTATTAAACAGTTATTTCATGTTATGATCTTTCTAGTTTTGATATTATTTTATGTACTCTTATATTATTCACCTAAATATAGATATAAATTTTTAAATATTCTGATATTTTACTTTAATTTTCATATATTTAAAATTTTCAAGTCATTCATTTTACAGTATTGATTAATTTCATAGATGTAATTTCATAAAAACCTTGATTTATATTTATATATATACTGTAGTATCTTCTTAGGCGAATCATATGTTGGAAATTTCCATTAATATACAAATTTTAGAAATAATGCAAAACTTTCCCATATAAATCAAATAAAAATTCATAATTCCAACTGAATCATTAGATTCATTAACTTGATCTTGAAAATAAAATTTATTTTATTTCAGAATTCATAAAATCCATTTTCTTTAATTTTTTAGAACACACTGTGATAATTATGAATGAGTTATATGATTCAAATGTATGAATTTTATTTAAAATTTTTATAAAACGTCACTCTATTATATTTTGAATATAATTTGATAAAATATATGTACATACTTCTGAATTATCATTCAAAGAATATTATATATCCATATAACTTTATAACTAAAAAATTCAAAAAGTAAATATTATTTTTATGTCTTTAAGATTCTAATAAAATATTATTTCAACTAAATAAGTATCAAATTGACCCATCTATTGTATACATGTTGTGTGATTGAACTTATTATTAGATTTGAATGATAAGAAGATTGATGTTTAGTTATATTTAAGACATTCAATTTCTTTGAAAATTGTTCTTCATTCTTAAAATAAATTTCAAAAATTATAATACTTGGGATTAAGATATAAAAATTTAAATTATTTTCAAAAAATAAATCGAATTTTTATATAAATTAAAAAAAATCTATTTTATATGATGATATTTAAGTGAAATGAAGTACTATTTTTCCAAGTTCAATGACTGTAAGTAATCAGAAATGTTAATATAGTGACCAACACATTGCGGCCAATCTCTACATTTAAGGGCCCCCTAAAGTCAACATATTTAATCCAATATTGATTAGTCATATTTATATCTATTTTACTTTGAGTAATTTTAAATTATATTTAACAATTTTTTTTAAACTGTCCATAAACGTTATTCAAACAAATTTTGTAACACTAAAAATTTTCTCCAATGTTCATAATGTTAGAAATAGTCAATTATAGCTTCCAACAAAGCTTATGATTAAAACTATGAAATGAATAGACTTGAATATTTTACAATCAAATCATAAACTATCTTGAAACTAGATAGTTCAAATTTTGAGTAATTAAATAATGCAACTTGAAAATAAAAATTGAAAAGTTTGATTTAATGATATCGAAATATCAATAAATTTATATTTAAATAAACCTTTACACACACCTTAATATATATGTATATATATAATATTTTAATAATTTTTATGACATGATATAAAAATATCAGTGAAATCAAGTGAATTGCATGTTAACAATGTTATCAACTTTTAGACTTGTTGTAGCTTTATTTCGGTTGAAAGACTGAATTTATGTTATATGAATATCGCAAGTGTTATATAAACATTCTCAAAATTCGATAGCTTTCAATGAGGTAATTAACATATTTTATGAATTGTGACATATTTTTTTCTAAATAATATAATTCACTTTATATCGCTGAGTAGAATAATCTGAACTATGTTTATCTCGCTATTGGAACTTACAAAGTTACTATCGAGAAAGTTTTCGCGGTTTTTCCACAAGTGATAAATGTTTGCTTTAGTTTCGGTAGACAAAGAACTTTCTTTTGGAATTTTCATCCTATCTACATATATAATGTAAAAGGACAAGGAGGTTTATCTTAATAGATATAAAACTCTCTACTTCTTTCATTTTGTATGAGAAGAAATTTTCTTTTGCTGTCACTGCAACTCTAGTTTTTATATGCGCATGAGAATCAAATAGCTGATCAACCTCGGCATCCACGCAGAGTACTGGTTTCTAGTCCAACATTGTGCAGACATAATAAATTCATTTAATTAGCTTCATAAATGAAACATTCACGCCAGGGATGCCTGAGCATATCTGACAGTAAGATATGCAGAAGGTTAGTGTTGTTTCCTGAGCCACCGGAAGTCAAAAAGAGTCACTTATGGTGTCAGGGAATTTAATCATCCAGACTTCGATTTTCTCGGGGCTGGAACTAGATGCACTTAGATTTATTGCACATTGCCTGGAGAACCATTTCCAAGAGTCCATTATAATGTTTCGATTCTCGGCGGTGGCTTGGAATCAACAAACAGAGTTTACTTGCGTAAATCCGTTCGTCCGGCCTGATGTCACGAGGAAATGGAAGCCCTCTATCATTGAGTCATAACAGCTGATGTAAGAAAGTGTCTGTGCTCGAAGATTGATAGATGTATTTCTTGAAAACTTACTTTGAAGACTGATATACTCTGCACTAACACTCTTAGGACCTCAGTATGGATGATCCCGCCATCGATCCATCTCGCCTTGATTATGTTGTCCATAAATTCCGTCGTCTGAGAACAGTCCATTTCGAAGCAGCTCTTCAACTCTTCAGCTGCATACTTCTGGAGTATGTTTCTGAAGTAAAATGTTCATAAATCCACGGAATTTAGTTCAGTCGAGGGCGTTCTTCTACATTATGCAGCCCAGTTTGGACATAGAGCAAATCATATACCACTTTCTTCAAGTGAATATGATGGAAAGCATTGTCCGCCTTTGCCAAGCTTCAAACCTCATGACTTCGTCTAAGTTCTTTTATTGACTTTGTCTGGACATTTAAAGGGCAGAGGGCTGTCTGACAAGCAAAAAGAGAGATGCACATCGCCAAAGTGTATACTTAATGTTCACTCCGTGGTCTCCGTCAATGCAGGCCCAGAAATTTGGTGTTCGTCCAAGTAATCCAATATTGATGGACGAGGAAAGTCTCCATTGTGATCGATCCAGTCCAAATCTGTATCTTTCCGGGATTCAGAGGTTCAGACATTTCTTCTTGCTGTACTAGTTTGGTCCTCACTCCTCTGAACCAATGATCTGTCCGACCTCAGATCTGAAAGAATAGCTTTTCCAAAAGCTTTTCTGCAGGGTGACAGATTCACTACTCGTGAATCTGTGTGAGGATGACAGCGAAATGAGCAAATTGTGTGGAATGAAACAGAACAAATTGTCGTCTGAATGCGCTTCAGGTCAGAGCCTTGGAACGCGCAAGGTTGAAATGTGGTACTCCCTTGACCCGATTTTGACAGGACAGAAAGGCTGCTTAACGATCTTTCCTGGTCTGGACGCCATATATCCTCATTAGGCATAGTTTATACAAAATCTCTCGGCTTTCATTCTCTAGTTGTAGTAATTGAAGAATCTATGTCTCGATGGATGATAAGACTCTTAAACCTTCCATGTTTTGAATATGACACAAAATGTTCAGACAAAAGCAGAAAACAAAACTCCGATTTGGTCACAACAGTGAGCAACAAGCTTGCTTTCTGTTCACGTCATGATCAAGGTACAAATGGGATACTTATTCATATCCGGGTTGTGCTTATCACCTGTTGGATTATCACATATCCAGCCATGCATAATTTAGTCCCATCGCGCTTGCTTTCTTATCAAGGTACAAATGGGATACTAATTCATTTCTGGATTGTGCTTATCACCGCTTTTATTATCACATATCTAGTCATGTCACATGTGTTTAGTTTAGTCTTTATTGATCAGAAAATAATTGGTTAGCATAAATCAATGCTAGATCTTCTCTATTAACAAGAAAATCTTTTACTACATGACTCTTAATACAAAGTACAAAAAATCTTAAACCTAACGCATGATAAAAAAGTCAATCGCATAATGATCATTGATGACGCAAATTGATAGATAGATGTCTTTATCTTCAGCGATGGAAAACCACCAGTTGAGGTAGATGTAGTCCCAGATTCCGATGGATAAAGAAGTCATCTTTTGAATCATACATTCTCTGAATAATCTTGTCCGCTAGCTGGATTGAAAGCAACTTCGAAACAACTGGTCATTGTTTCTTCTTGTGATCTGTTTGGTCAGATCAGGAGAAAATATACTTGGTACATAACAACACCAAATAATGGATAGTCTTGTCGGCATTGTGCGTTTGGTCCACTTGTTAAAGCTAATAGCGTAAAAAAAAAAAAATTGTAGATTTTGATAGTCAAATTTCTGCCATAAAATTTGTTTCAACAAATTTGTCATTCTACAAGCAGATCAGCTTCTGTCTATGTCTTCTGTCTTCTGATCATTTTACGCATTTTTGTTACCTCGTGAATTTGTCCGTTCAACCTTTTACTCAAACTTTTGTGACACATCACGACCACATAGTCTTTCAAAGATACGCACCACATGTCAATAATTTTCTAAACTAGCAAAAATTTTAGAACAGTCAGAATCTAAGAGTCACCATGCGATCATTGACGTAACCATGCTTTTATATCAACTATTTAACTATTAACTTAAAATCAAAAATAGTAAAACACAATGAATCAAGATACCAATGTAACGTGATACACCACATATGACTACGTTCACTTGAGAAGTTCACAAGAAAAGCTCTTGCGTGAATATACTCAAATGTATCTTTTGGTGATACACAAAGTCTGGATTTATATAACCATTGATGACTAACCTAGCTAGAACTTAAGTTTACTCCTTAATTAGAATTAATCTCAACATATTTGATAAAATCGGATGACAATCACAAAGTCAATGATAAAGTATATATAAAAATCAAATATAATAAGCATGATGACTATATGCTTTGGAGAAGATAATGAAGATCAAGCTCAATGTTATAAATCTAGGCAAAAAATTAAGTTTAAAACCTTTCATCTACAACAAAAATATAGAAGTAATCTTAAGTAACATATTGTGAGCATAGTCATATTATAATTACACTACTTGATTTGGACACAACTAGATGAGTATGTTGATTTTATTTTATTGTTTGAGACTTTTGAACAACGGTTTCATTGCAAAGAATTGCCATTGTGTTGCAAAGAAATTGTTGTAGTCAAAACTTGCTAAACAATTTGTATGTTTTCATAAGACTGATCGAGTTCAAGATGAAAGATATTAGCACGAGGATTCAAAATTATATTGATGCATTTGATGATCTTGTGATTGATTTTAAAAAAGATAAGTTATTGACAAAATGTTTTTCATTTCTTAAGTTCACTATTTGCTTTATGTCAAACTTTGTCAAGTGTAAGTGTGTTAATACGAACTTTTTGACACACAATCAATTATCACAAAGTTGTAAGTGTTATGTTGACTTATGATGTACTATAAAAAATGATGCTCACATCTTTTCCATTTACATCTTCTAATATATTACAAAATCTAATTTAAAATTAGCATATTCAAAATGACAAGTATGTCAAGCACGATAGATCTAAGGATATATTACTCTTTAGAAGTAAATTTCTAGAGAGAAAGACTATAGATTATTTGAAATTTGCCAAAATTTGACAATTAAAAAGAATTTTTTGTGTGAAATTCAAGATTTTGATCTTAAAATTTGATAATTTGTTCAAAGATGATCTACAATGACAAAGATTTACATTCTGCAACTCACCAAGAAATGTCCATGACATTGAATCTTGAACAATGTTTGGTCTAATCACATTTTCTAAAATGAAAAAAAAATTAATTCATTTAATCTAATAAAGCATTGTAGCTACAAATTTTTTTTGCATCTTTAGAGAAGAAAATCTACACAAAATAACCAATTGGCTTTGAGTAAAAAGATCTAGAGAGATTTTTATGTAGATTGCTAGAATAATTATATAGATTGCTGCATAATTGTGAGAGTGAAATATGAATCTGGATAAATTCATTAATACCACTTTCATACTAGAATAATGAAATCTTAATTCTCATTATTTCACTTGTTTAAATGCATGACATGTTAATTTTGTCCAAAAATCAATTAGACATTATTATATGCAAAAATCAGCTGATATTTAACAAAAAGTATTTGATAAGAACATGTGATTGAATTAAAAAGAGTATGTATAATGTTTCTTTGAGAGATTTAACATGCTAGACTCTAACAACAAATATAGATGATTTATGGGCAAGGTGAGCAAATACATATCAAATTTAGCTAATTCAAATTAAAAACCAATGAAATGCATGTTCATTTGACTGAAGATAATTAATTATTATTATACCTTGTTTGATAATAAATTAAACAATGTCAAATCCTTGTTAGGTCATATTTATGCTCATTATGATCAAGTTCTAAACAAGAAAAAATTGACATCTGAATGTGTGTTTAAACTTGATGATGGATGCGTAAATCGACATCTATCTTGCAAAAATGCATAATTCAATCCACAAGCTGAATAAGTAACGGTAGTAGAAGTAGCAACCAATGCTATTTGTTTCAATATATTTGTCACTATTATAGTGTTGAAACAAAAAATTGTCAATCTGCGTTAATATTGTTGATCAAAGTGCTATAGTTCTTGTTTGAGATCAAATCATGAAAAGCAAAGTGAAACGCATTGTCATTAAATAACACTTTATCATAAATTTTGTGTTAAAAGAAAATATTGAGTTGGTCAAGATTGTTGGTAAATTTAATCTAGCTAATGTGATGATCAAAATTAATATTTTTGCAAGTTCAACTATGGAGATTTTGCATGAAAAACACAATTGGAATTTACAAGCAAATTTTGTTAATTCCATATAAATCTATTTGTTCTATTTTGGTTACATCATATTTACTAATTAAGTCTAGTCTACATAATAGTCTATGTTAGATTTCCATATAGAATTTATTGCAGATTAATTATGTATTTTTATAGAGAAGTTTGTCCACACAACATGAGTCAAAATGTAGATTGGTAGTTTTAACCCAAGTGTAAGATTAAACTGTAGTTAAATTAAATTGAAATAGAATAAGGTTTAGACTTAATATTAGTTATGGTCCAAACCATAACTTTTACTACCTTGTGTACAGTATATAAAAAAGTGAAACACGACTTGCATTAAACACTTGGTAAGGTTTCATTGAAGACATTGTTGTTCTAATGGACATAATTCACAATCTCAAGTCAACTTCATTTTTGTTGACATTGTGCTTGTGAATTTCTCTTTTTGTATCTTTTATGTCTATTCGTGCATCTCATGTTACAATATTATATGTTGAATTGAATTACCAAATTAAATCTTTATTAAATAAATACATAAAAAAACACTATAAAATATATTGAATTTTGAAATTTTCTATATAAAATTCCTTGACAAACTATAGTTATTTATCATAAAAATATATTTCTAATGACTATGTTAGTTTTTAATATTTGATTTGGAAAAAGAATTTCTTGTTAAGATAATTTCAAAATTGATTGCATATTATTTGCTTCATTTAGGCTGATTGACAATTTAAGAGAATAATAGAATATGTGACTAATTACAATTGATATTTAGATTCAAAAAATTTCATATGACCAATTCTGAGAAGAAAAAACTCTTAGATTATTTCAACACACGGATACATTAGAATAGATCCAATGAATATCTTTGTGATGAAGAGCTTCATTCATTCAAGCCTCATATTTTAAACTTGTTTCAACGCCAACAATGATATGCATATGAATGTCAATGAGATTGAATCTAGAAATCTTCATAAATAAAAATATATTGGGTTTTTGATATTTGAATTGATGTTCCTATACCTTCCATAACGCTGATAAAACCACGGAGTATAAGAGAGAGAGAGCAACTTTGATAAATTTGGTAAGGTACATCGAATAAGCTGAGGTCAAGAACATTACATGTGGTCACATTAAATCCTTTTGTTCATTCTCATGAGTCTTTTGGAATATAATGTTCGTAATTTAGATTCATAGTATAACATCCACATCTTCTGGACAAGGTTTCGCAATTCAATCCACTTTCACTCCACAAAGCACTAAACAAGGGATTGAAAGCTAGGTCATTTTGGGATGAAGTCCACATATCAAACATGATACTGGAGGAGGAAGAGTGAATAAAGGAGATTCAACGTTTAATAGTCAGTTTTCCTGCCTGACCTTTACTATTTGCTACGATACAACCCGTGGGACTTTCACCCGGATGGTTTGAACTGGTGAGACTGCTCGACAAGTAGAGAGAGAAAACCATCATGCGCATTCATAATGTTTTGCTCAGATGATTCGGTATATGAATCGATATTAAATGATCAGGACAAAACATCCGGTCAACTTACAACTATATGGTCAAAACGTGACTGCTATTTGAATAACCTCATGAGATCACACTAAGCTGACGGTTTAGCAGCAAGAGGTGTTTGGAAAGCAGAGACAGTACTTCACGTCTTTGTCTTGGAAAATTTTTTATTTGGAATTCCAAGATTTCCAATTACTGTCGTTGGCCATGGGCTACCAATTTAGCTTGACCATTACATGTCTATGGGCATGTACTGGTGTTGCACGTTAGCACAAGACTAGTCAGCGTAAGGAGCGCTTCGCGCGAAGTGACTGGAATTAACTGGTAGTGCTGCGCACATAGTCGGGGACAAGAATGAAATGGTATCCAACAAAGTCAGTTAATGCTCCTGAAAAGTAAAGTACATGATCGGGAAATTATGAGTACACTATGATTCATGGCGTATGTTGACGTCTACTGCTTCCTTTAGGGCTAACTTTCAAGTGGTAGACAACAAGAAATAATATACAGGTTTAAAAACTCTGCGCGCAGGTAGGTGCTGATCGAACCTAATAGAGGAATCACCAATAACAGATCCAGAAATTCTGCGCATGCAGGGTTCTAACTAAGACGCACGTGATAGTGAAGTCAGAAGAGCAAATTTCACTTTCAGAAGAAATTTCTCAGCCTCCTCACAGTTGGGATGCTCGTTTAGGATGTCTTCGTCTCATCTAGACCACTCCGAACCAGAGCAAGAACTTGTGAAGCTAATGTTTGAGAAAATTGGGTTGAATATCTGTCGATGAAGCTATCGATATCCACCGATGACAACGACTCCGAGGCTACGGATACACCGGTTTGTGGCCTAGAGAAGGAGATGCCGCCTGAAGAAGAGCATATCAAAAGGAATTATGTGAGAAAATAGCACTTTTAGTTGTACAAGCTGTCAAACAGGAGATACTTTTGTCGTATCGAAGAAAGTAGACAGAATTACCATTTCCAGAAGATCTCTGAAATAGGAAGCACTGATCCGAAGAGGTTACGGCAGACATTGGCATGTCGGACCGACCTCGCAGCTCAACAGATGCTGAACGATTCAGAAAGTCTATCGGACCTGCTTCTTGAACAAGTTTTTGAACCTTCTCGAAAGCCTTCGGCAAGAGCATTTGGGAAGTGCTGTCATCTTCGTGATTGGATATGGCAGACGTTGATTGTCCTGATCGAGCGTTCCTTACTTGTTCAAATAACATCGACGCTCTATCGGCAGCCTCGACCAACTCTTGCAGTGCATTTGTGTAATCTTGGAGAGGGTTCGACACTTGTTTACATCGAGGGAGGAAAATGGGCATGGCTGGTTCCGATAACGGTGAGTCGATCGTGGCCTCTGATGGCGGACAAGAAGGTCCATTTTGCTCCACTTCCTGCTCGGAAATTTCTGAAGAACCAGAACGTAAAGTAAGTACTCAAATACATCAAGTTGAAGTCTTCAAAAATAAACAAAAATTTTGAATGCCTGGACTTCAATAAAATACCTGAACCACTGTGCGCGGCATCGGCTCCCTCATCATGGTCTGTTAACTCCATGGGAGAGAAGTCCCAACCAGCTCCTGTGCAGGTCACAGTCATTTCTACAATCTCCTCCTTCAGAGAACAACCATGATATGTTGCTGCGTAGCTTTCCCCAGAGCTCAAATCATCGTCTACAGAAAGGAAAGACATTGATGTGGACTGCAAAGGCGAGTTTTGCAGACCTGCTGAGGGATGAAAACCACTGAGATTGTTGGGGAGCACAGGTTGCGTATCAGTACGAAGTCCACTGTTAGAAGATGTAGAAATTTTAGGGGATTTATTTGGTCCCAGTTCCTTGCCATTTTTGCAGGTATCAGCGGGCCTTGATTCTCTTTCTCCTATAGGACTGGCTACAGTTTCCCCCTCTCTGAGTATACTCTCGGGGGCTTTCTTCTCGGCTTTCAACGTTCTTTCCTCATGCCCATCCTTACCAGAGTGTAACTTTCGGGGAAAATTGGGGATCTTGCAAAACTGAGCAAAACTGAACACGCTAGGAGTGGAATTAACATTATGTGATGAAGAAGAACTCAAAGGTATTGTTGTCGAAGATTGAGTGGACAACACTCGTTCGTTATTGGATTCTTGAACTAATGAAGGGCTTGCTGAGGGCATACAGTCAGGGGTCTCTGAGGTGGGTGACGTCTGTTCAGATTGTCTTTCATCTCCAGCACCCTTGCGGCATTCAAAAGGCTCCCCATCGTTAGCAATTTCTGCAACTGCAATGCCCAGATTCACGAGACGCTCACGCATTCGCTGCACTTCTACCGCCATCTTGTCCTGATGATTAAACGAGTTAGCAATCATATCGATATAAAGCAATAGGGCTACGTCGTTTTCTAATGGTTCACTGAAACGATCTGGTGATGAGTCAATCATTACTTCAACTTCTAGGTGTCTTAAATGCATAGAGCTTCTCAGCGGAATAAATGAGTGAAAGGCTATATCACCCGTTCTACAAACATCACAATTCTGGAACTGCAAAAGGCTAAGGAATTATTCTATTTAAATGTACTGTGAGTACTCCAGATTGTAACAAGAGGAAAAAGACTACGAGTCAAACGCGCCATCCTGTTAGATCACTGCACTCCTTCCCTAAATCCAGAAACCTCGAAAGAACCGAAAAAATCTTCCTGCGTTCCTCACCTGCCTCTCACGCAGCTTCAGCCGCTCACGTTCAGCCGCCAGAAGTCGTCCAGGATTGCTGTCTAAATCATCATCCTGCAAAAGACCCGTATCTCCGTCGCTTGTTTTCCGTAAACCACTTGATATATTTGGATTGAGTGAGATTCCTGGCAAGCCTGAACTCGAATTGGCAAAAAACTTCGACGAAAAGCTTCTCCTTGCTGTGGATGGCGGTGCACTCTTCAACTGCATTAACCAATGCAGATTACATGTTCAAACTACCAGATTTGACCTGTGATAGAAGACCAATATCCCCACTCATCTGTCTCCCTTTGCTAACGTCCTTACTATAATTCCGCTCAATAAATTGCGCCACTTCTTGAACATCCTTCGCTATCGAAAAACACCGGAAAAGGTGAAAGGTTAAATAAACTCACCAGCATGTTGACTGAAAGTTCACCAAGTGAAACGAAGGGATCAGCACAAGGACTCGAGGGCACAATATCACTGGCCATTTCATCATCTGCCCCGCTTGCTGCTGACTTTTTTGGTGAAGACACTCGTCCCTCACCCTCTATGTCAATGTGCTTTGTCGACTCGTGAGAGCATACCGAAGAACTTTGGGAAACATCGGAAGATCCTGTATCCTGGTTCCTCAAGACAGCGAAAACTTCTAATCCTTCAGTGTCTGCGTTGCAGACAGATGTTTGCACTGGTGTAACGACTGGTGGATTTCCAAAATGAACCTTTTTCTCATCTTCCTTTCCTTCGATAAAGTGATCAAGTTGAGGTCTCTGTGTCTCTATGATAACAGTTTCCAATTCATTGTCCGAAAGATACACGACAACCCCGTCTTCATCATCATCTCTAACTTTAGGCTGCTTCTCCCTGTCTGCTTTGGACGTCACAGAAGCCTGGGAACTCTCTGATAATATACAAGGCGCTTCGCTACGTTTCCGGGCTAGCGGATTTTCAGAATCTCGTTCTTCATCATGAGCTGCGGTCATAGTGAGGAGTACCCCATGATTGCTAGGAGACTCGTCTTGCGGGAAATCAAGCTCATCAAAGAAAACAGTATGAACGGTTTTCCAAACGGTTTCCTTCCTGTGAAAATTTTTACAAAGGCAGGTCATGTGATGAATGGCAACCTCACTGCTTTCTTTCAGGGTAGCTAACATGAAGCGGACATGCAAAGCTATCAACAGCATCCTCCGTTTAAGCACGTAACATCGTTTAGTTCATATTTCGATAAGATGCAGGGCAACATAGTGACTCGAACTGAACCTCCGTTACCTGTGAAATCCAGCTGTGAAAATCGTAATGCTCCTAGTTTACGCTATATAATGAAAAAGGCATGGTAACGTGTCTTGTACCTCGGAGGATCCGTTGGGCTTGACTTCGAACTTGAATCAGACTGCTGAGAAATAACACTATTAGGTGTATTATGGCTAACGACCGTCGTTGTTGCACCTCCCTCCAAAGTGAAACGTCTTCTAGTCCCGAATTCACTTGGACGAATGGTAGCTGGGGGCGTCAACTCCTCCATAAATTCGGAGAATAGTTTATATCCACCAGTTCCAAGTCTCTGATATCAGTTTAAAACAATGAGCATCACCACTAAGATAATAAATTCGAAATGCTGTTCAATGAATGTACATATAAACTCGAATGTCTGTACGAATCAATGTCCACGTTAGACCCACTGAACCCTCTTCCGTCTCTAAAGAAACACAGCAATGCCCGCACGAACTGATTTTGGAATACAAATACTGTATCTATCCCAAAATCAGTTCCCCGCAGAGGGCAAAGGTGAGACAAAAAGATTTGAAGACCGCTTAAGCAGTCATATTTAGCTCACAGGGTGTCAAAGACATGACCAACCTCTGCCCACCGCGATTCAAATGATGATTGAAATGGGCTTTTTTCCTTTTCTTGACCATGTTTCCCACCACTCCCAGACCTTCCTTCTTGAGCAACTTTTGCTTGAGCCCAAGTAGGCAACCTTGACACACTGAATTTGAACGTAGGTGTTTCATCATCCTCCTTCTGTACGACACTCGAGTCTTTCGTGATGACATCTTCCATCCCGTCGTCGTGGACTTTAGTCTCAAAGGTAAGGGCAACACCTTCAAGTTCAAACTCTGCATTCAAGCCATGTTCTTTCTTTGTGCTTTTCGGGATCTCATCTGTCAAATCCGTTATAGGCAAGATGGATCTGGAGAGTCTCAAACCACATAGGGGATTTTTGGAGCTTCGCGACAACGCCCTAGACCTTCGAGGAGACTGGCACTCAGCCTGTGTAGCACATCTCTTTTTCATGGCTCGGGTCATGCCGACAGGTAATTTCCAGACGAAAATGCACGAATCTCCACTGACCTGCAGTTCATGTTCAAACTGCCTCAGTATAGACTATCTCAATTTTGCAATTGGAAATAGCAATACCTCGTGCCACGTGCACAGACGGTAAAGCACTTCAAAATCCGTTGCTCGAAAATACCTGACTGTCTATCAACGAAAAACCTGAAAGTTTTATACCATGAACAGTTCCAGTAATTTCAAAATTGCCAGGACAATGCAGGAATTCAAATATACGATATATAAGCTTACCGAAACCAAGCGCTGACAATCTGGCATAAACGTCACACCGGTAATGACTTCGGCATGTCCAGCTGCCTGTGCTATGAGCTCCCCAGTTGAGAATTCGTATATTCTAAGGCACTTATCAGTATGCGAACATACTACGTAAGCTCCACTTGGATCAAACTGTACCTGGAAGTCATATATATCAACGCAATGGAGCTGTAATAAGAACCACTGAATATTGAGCCGCCACTCAGCTTCAACACCTTACAGTCGGTCGTGGCCATTAGAAGCTGGTTTGTTACAAGAAATAAAGCACTTTGACCTTCTACCTCCTTGTGAAGCTCAGTATCATCCAGTTTACGATGTTGGTAGAACACTACTCACATCTCAACGAAGTATGAAAAGAAGTCGCAGAAGTAATCCTACCTTAATAGCTTCGCCAGCATCACCTTCAGGTTTGAAACATCGTACAGGCTTGCCAGATGCTAGATTTAAGACATTTATCTTCTTGTCCTGAAAAAAGACAAGGACCAAACATTAAGATTATCTCCTGTCCAAAAATGGGCGGTTACTACAGATTGATATTTGTAGACATCAGAATGAACGAAAATAAAGACTAAGAACACTCAGCTGATTAGAGTCCAAAAAGCAGCTACAGGCACGCAATAAGCTTTTTTATTCTAATTGCAGCTTTTTCCAAACAAAATGGACTGTATTCTATATAAACAAGAACGAAAAAACTTATTGACGCCATGAAATGATGTTTCTCCAAAACAACAATAAGATTTAAAGACAGAAGGGAAACCTGGCCGACTGTGACCACAAACTTTTCCGATGTATCTACATCCAAGTCATATATTGTCCCACGTGGCGCCACTTCCTGATGATAGCGCACGCTCTTACAACCAGTAGGTGACGATACAACGTTCCGGAATACAACAGACCTGCACAGTTCCAAGTCACAAGAGAAATTCTGATCCCGAAGCTTTCGTACAAGGTTCTAATTAAGAATATATGGTTTGCTCTCTTCTTCATGTCCGTCTTGTTCTTCTCTCCTTTACAGGGTTGAAGTATTTGAATGAGCATGTGAGAACAACTCCTTTCTTCACAAGGCATGGTCCTTTTGTACAATATGGAAGAAGTCCTTACTTGTCTGCGCTGCAGCTCAGCAGTTTGGATCCATTGCAGCGAAACTTCACAGCAGTAATCGATGCTGAATGATCATCAAGTGTTTCAATAACATCATAGTCCCTGGAAAGCACATTAACGCATTTTCTTTACATTTTTTGCGAAGACAGACAGAAACTCTTGACCAGCAATAGTATGCAAGATATGTTCCCAGCTAAAAACTATGTAAGATCATCGAGATAACTAATCAGGAATTTTATGAGCAATATTATAACCACGACTTATCACATAATTTGAAATCGGGTAAAACTCCTTCCCTATATTGTGGACAAAAATTTCTGATACTTCTCCTAGTTTCTATTTTGTCATGTTACAGTCTTACCTCCTAACGTCATATACGTGGATGAGTCGATCTCTACCACCTGAAGCGAGCAATAGCGGGGGTTCAAAATCCTCGTTCTTTGCAGGGATCTTGTCCTCCATCACAGCTGTAAAGCTCAGTGAGAGAATTTCTGCATCATGCGCTTCCTGCCCAGTTCCCCACAATGGCACATTTGACCAACACCTGTCAAATATTTACATCATCAGTGACCTATTTCGAGTACACTTCTATATCCTCACAAATCTTTGTACCCTACCTTGAAATGCATCATACAGGGCATTGACTTTTGAAACATCATAATCATTCCATTGGCAAGATGTCCGCCTTGTCGAGTACATCATAGAAAATTACCTGAAAGCTTATGAGCTTCATTGTTTCCAAGTCGTAAACACGAAGATTCCCACTGCGATCTCCTGCGGCTAAATGCAATCCGTCTGGGCTTACGCAAATGGACCGAAAACCCTGCGTCGTGTCCACAAAATCATCCTCTGATCCACCGCCAGTACACTTATCCTTAAGTTCCACCGTAGGGTCTGCAGCAGAAATGCAGCATTGGAAGTTGCGAGATGCATGAAAACGAGGGAGTAAGTTAAAGTGAAGGAAATCATAAAAGGGATCTATATCAGAGCTATGTGGTTAAAGCGTACTTACACATCATCCTAGCTACGAATGTGGATATTCTGAAACTACTTGGTTTTTTTTTTTTGGCAACTCATCTAACAGTATTTTCTTGGAAGAGACACATACCCAGGTACAAGACGCCTAATAGCTCCTTGCTGTATATATTTCCTGGTCTCGCTTCGGGACCAGGGGAGGCAAGATGTTCTGCCTCTTCCCCGAGGCTCATATTCCAGATCCTAATGCTACCATCAGCAGAACAGGTTGCAATTGCTCCCGCAGCACCATCTCTCTCAGTAGTCTCTAAATCAGCTGATTCCGATTGCCATGTTGGCAGGTTCTTCAAATCCCAGATGCACCCGCTATGGCTCAAGAAAGCTCGATGTTTTCCAATCTGGCACATCCAACGAATAACAGTTGTTCAGTCTAGTCACTAAGCATCAAGAGCTTCGCGTCAGATAATAGACAGGAACGATTGCCAAATCGGGCTGTTACAATACACATAAGCAGCTAGTGAGACTCAGAGAAAACTGGTTGACATATAAGTACCATAAAATCCATTACAAAAAGTATTACGAGCTCCGTTTGAACACCGGAGCTCCTACTAATCCATATCGTTCACTTAATATTGTCGGTTGAGAAAACTATAGGACCATGAAGAGATCATGCACTCATATCCATGTACCGTACAAGATAACAGCATCAAAAACTACAAACCTTGTTGAAGTTTCCAACATCCCAAATGAAAAGGCTGTGGTCTCCATATATTACAGCTGCAAAAGAAGATCGTGAAAAATCAGCCAAAAACGGGTGGATTGGGGCTTTTAACAAATGAGAAAAGAACGTAAATTGAATAGATAGACTCACCTAGTTTCTGGCCTTCATGAAGAAACTGACAAGCAACAGCATCTGGAAAATTAATTCCTGGTTGCAGCCGCTGGCCCATGGCAAGAACCATGCCAGCATTACCATCTGTTAGTCCATGAAAACCGTATGGCGCAGGTCGAGGCATTGTGGCAGCGTATGCAAGGCTTAGCTGCAGAAATACTCGTACAATTCCATCGCTACAGGAACATGCTATGTGGGTCTCTGAGACAGCCAAGCCATATCCTCGGCGAACCTGGATGTGATACCATAGTCCCTCAGTCAGCCAAAATAACTCATTCCAGAGGTACACGTTCTTAACATCATGTAATTTTTCATCCAAAACGAACGAGGAAGATAAAAAGAGAAGTACTAATGCGTCACTATGTGTGTTAGCTATCAAATACTATAAGGCACATTGAGGGGAGTATCTTTGTCAGAGATATAAAGAAAGCAGTGTGAGGGTACATGAAGCATGAGAAACGAACCCTTAAATCAACCCATTTCTCTACGGCCACGCCACAATGAAGCAGGCAGAGTACACCTGCACAATTTTATGCCGAAGAAATGTGATGAGGAATCTAGAGCACCCTTATCATCAAACTCAGGACAAGCTGCTTAGAAAATAGTGATCATACACTTTAGATAATGATCACTCAGATACCTGAGGATTTTTTGAGGAACAGAAGACAACTTTTACAGAGTCCATACGGCTTCCCTGATCAGTACGGATAGTTTGCAAGATGTGTCTGCGACGAGTGACGTCACGAACCTTGGCTCGCGCCAGCTAGTGTCTAATAGCTGGCTCATTTGTCCCTGACATTTGCTTGAAAGATTAAATCTAATGAGTATGGTGGAGGTTACCCGCAGTGGTAAGCGCATAAAGGGGTTGCGTGTCAGAAGTGCCAATTGTATCTTTAAGAGGACGGGCACAAGATATAGCAGCAAATGAGCTCCTCATTTGACTTCCAAGCTTGACTGGTCTGCCTTCCAGTGCTATTGTTCCTAATCCTCCAGCGGAACGAGCACGTCCACCCTGCCCTTGGCCTCCTATAGTCCAGTGCTTGAGATGCTTTGTGCCTCCGGTCACAAAATAGCTACCATCTGATGAGAAATGGACTGAGCTTGTGAGCAAAGTTGCGGCAGTAGACCTTGTCTTGATAAGCAACACTCCACCCTTCCAGTCCCACAGGCACAAGAAGCCATCGTGAGGAACGCCAACCGACAGAAGGTATTTTCCTGCAGTAGTTGATTTTATAAACTGGTGAGTCAAAGGAAGCTGTTAATATGACGTGAAGCAAAACGTAACTCTTCTAAAAATAAATTAACATCATCACCTGGGAGACAAGCAAATGCTGTAGCATTGCAATCTAGTCAAAATGGCAGAATGTGCAACAGAAGACATGTTCCAGGCCAAGGTTCGCAGAAAAGTCTCGATCTTACAGAGACCACTAACCATTTGGGGAAAATTCGACACAGGAAACTCCGTATTTATGGGTCCGCAGGTCAGCAACAGATGCGCCTGTCGAAGCCTCCCAGACTACCACAGCTGGTTGGTGGCCCGTCTGTAAAGAGGAGGAGCAGCAATTAGAAAAAAAAATGCTCAAAGGTCAGGTGGAGGGACTTAAACAGCAGAGTAACTCGTCTTAAAACTGACATCACCATGGAATGACCAAGTACATTCCATTGACGACAGCACCATATGACAGCAATAGTTCGCATGAGCTTATCAGGAATAGATCTCTACAATTCATAAACGACTGGTCTAGTGACCAGTAGCCTTAGACAAATTTGGATTCATGTACAAGTAGGAGTCCATCCAAATGCTATGCAGCATAGTGTAACCGTACATACCTCTCCAGCCGCAATGAATTTTCCTCCGGAGTAAGAATAAGCAACGCAAGAAAACGCCTTCTGGCTTTTGGTAGAGGTTAAAAATTTGGTTTGACTGTTACTTTTCACATTGTACACCACCACGACACAACCAGCTATGTAAGCAATATCCCCCGTAGCCGGATTACTGGCTAGTCCATTCGCGTTACTTGTAGTGAGGCCAATAACTCGTTCGAGGTCCAACTGCATGCCATTTCAAAATGGAGAGCCCCAATGTGTCAGTTCGCGTTGAGAGAACCCTGACACTCTCTGGAGCATAATTCACAAGTATTACTTAACTTGGATAACTTGGATACTTAGCATGCAAAATATCGGCTTCTAGCAGTCCTCAAAGCCCCAATCGAACCATCTATGGACGTTCTGAACCCCAACTTGAGGGAGGCCTTATCAAACGATTTGGTCTATTTTACTGATGTAGACTAGGTACAACTTCAAGAAAGTTAGTTGAAAATTTGTGAGGACTAACATACTGACCTTACTAGCTTCCGGCTTCCGAGACTTTCTCCGCACCAACCTCATGCTGAAATTCTCCGATCGATTTTCAGCAAACCTCCGCTACTTAGGATGATGCATTCAGAGAGCGAGAGAAGTATGGCGAGCTTTTGAAACCGAATCTGCATTTGAAATTTAATCAGAGTTTTGGCTGCTAATCTTATGCGAACTCGACAGGCTATGGGGCATACTCTAACTCCATCCTCATCGCAGCTATCCCGAATCCGGGACGTTCGTGTATACGAGCTCCCCGGCTCTAAACAAACTGACTCAACTCTGACGTCTACACGGGCAATGGACGCCTATAAAGAACCAACTGCTAGTTTCAAAAAACCAGGTTTTGAGCACGTAAATGGCCACATACGTGCATCATCTGGCCAATGTACGATTTAGCTCGACTTCATGCAAGTATCAATTTTGTGTCTACATTGCAGAAGCCATCACCTATAATTTCCTGGAAATTTTGAAAAATTTACGAGAATACGTCGGACAAGGAGTGAGAAACGAACATGCACAATTGCGATCCACAAATACAGAGACAGAGATGTATGAAAGCTTTGAATAATCACGGTTCAGATTTTCTGTGAGATATTGGGTTCACAGGTCGCGAAATTCACGTAGGCTAATGAGGCGCACCACATTGGAAGGGTGGAAAAGACAGGTAGTATCAAAACGACAATTAAGTTCCAGGTTCTTGATTCATTCGAGCCCTGTTGAGCTTGTATAACACTTCCGAATCACAATAGCAAGTTCAAGACACAATAACTGCAACATTGTTCTGAACGCCCTTGGCCACTATACCTGGCTCCTGCGTGTAATCTCGAAAAGAGTAAGCCGCACTGCTAGCGCAGGTGATGATCTTCCCGAGCTTCGATTTCGCAAAACAAGAATCGTCTTTGGAAGACACCACCATCGACAGGAAGAGCTCTCTAGACGGCAACCGGTCTTCCTCGACGACAGGTCCCGATGAAGTGGGTGCGGGCCAGCAGATTGCGCGTGAATTACCGAACACCGACACAAACTGCTGAGCAGGGAATCGTTGGCAGCGAGACGGGCATGAGCGTGGGAGCAAGTGAGTACGTTCAAAGAGGCGACGAGGGCGTGATGAGCGAATTCCCGCTGGGATTCAAAATCTCAGCTCTACCTACTGTAACGGAGTTACTGTGTTGCTCTGCCCTTCAACCACATTGCAGTTTTACTCCACCAAGTTGGCCACACAAATCCACTTTCGACGTAGCGTAATAACAGAATTCTGTAAGCACCTGCCTCCGGTACTCTACGGGTTCTGTCCTGGACTGTGATGTGGACGTATGGTAATTTCTGTCCATGTCGTCAACGTACGACGATGACTTCCGCCAACGGTAAACCGGTAACCGTTCACCTCAGACTCTAGAGAGATCAGTCATGAGGACAATGGACATGCACAGTACGTGAGAAAATGTCATCTACCTAATCTCCTCTTTTCATACTCGACTCTTTTCCGTGTAGGATATGTGTGATGACTTGTACCTTCCGGAAAAGCCTCCGAGTTTTTTGTACTATTTTTATTCATCTATCCCTCAACAACAAATTTTTTATTTTATAGAATTATGTAGGGTACAAGCTGGAGTATTCGGCACATATCTCCCGGGAAATAATTTTGGGGATATGAAACTGTTGTAGGTTATTTGCATTAGTTGCCATCTTCAAATTTTGTATTTATAACACAAGATTTTCTTGCTAATCCAACTTTAGAACATTTATTTTTTTCATACAATATTATGAGTCATAATTTACTCAGATTTGACAATTTTTGTATGCTTTTGTTGTTTTTTGATAATTTGGTATAAATCAATTAATTGTAAAAGCTATTTAGTTTCATTCATTAAATTACCAAAATATCATGATGGAAAATAAAACCGCGTTAGATTATTTTACTCACCTATTATAAACTTGTGTATCAACGTAAATTTTGTGTAAGTAACTCCATAATTTCGTATCAGTGCATTGCATCAATCTTATATATTTTTTGATCTTAATCTTCTTTTGATTTCTTTGATCAAAATTTTTATGTAAACATGAATTCTTTTCAAAATTTTCTCCAAGTTGATCATATAGTACTTACATTTGAAGATTTGGATTACCTTGAAAACATTGGGTAATTAAGAATCAAACTTTTGAATAACTGATCATTTTTGTATGAAGCAAATTATTTATAGAAAAAAAAATCAACAGATAAATTTGTAATGAATTGTAGACAAACTACAATAATTCCATACATCTTCAACCAATAACCTAAATATAAAATTTATCTTTGATAATCACTTTCTCGGCTTGAATTTTGAAGTGTTCGGTATATTCATAGCAACATCCATATGTTTTTTATCAGTAATAATATGTGCAATACAAAAATATCATTTGATCCGCATGCAATTTATTAAAGTTAATACAAAAAATGTGTGATTTTTATTCCTGATAAACTTCAAGGAAATTTTTGTTAACTTTGAATCATCATTGCAATGTTTATATATGTTAAGTTTGTATAAATTGTCAAATATTTTTATATGAAAATTAATTATATAGAAATTCTTTCATTGATTTTTCACATAGAAAAGTTCAAAATCATTTTTGAAACCAATAAATAGTTAATTATTGATTATTTTTTAGTACATGAAATGTTGAAAAATAATTTTTATATATCAATTTTAACATTTCGTATATTAATTTATACATCAAAATTTATCTTCAATATTTATTATATGAAATTTCAATGGTAGAATATAAGTAAAAATTTGTACAGCACAAACATGATTACACATTTTGCTATGTGGTAAATATTATCAAAATAAGAAAAAAAAACCATCATAAACGTTATTTATTATTAATATTAATTAAATTTACTACCTTTTGCATGTCATTTATGAATTATTTTTTTAAAAAAAACTCACTTGTTTAAAAAAACATTTGAAATAATTATTTTATTTTATTTTAAATTCTAAATTTATATGCATTAAAAATGACTTTACAAAACGAATCCAAATATAAAATTGAGCAAAATGTATGGTGAGGTTAATGGATTTAATATTGATTGAAAAATTTTAAATCAGTTTTACAATCATGAATGTCAAATGAGTTAATATACAAATTGACTTTAACTTGCCAATTGATATAGTTAATTCAATTCATGCATGTTTTTTAGTTATTTGTATATTTGAAAAATGTTTTTTATTTTTTATAAAAGTTTTTTATTAAATGGTTATTGATTTCAACTTCAAAAGAATATTATACATATGTATTATTAAAATATTAATATATATATTACAATATTTAAATACTAATTTTTGTGTTTTATTTTTGCTATGAATTAATAAAAATACATATAACCAATGATGATTAAATCTAAATGCAATTAAATGTTGGTTTTTTTTCATTGTTTGCAATTATTCAGATATTTTGGTACACAATTTCACCTAAATAGTGTTTCAACTTCAACATACCTTATGTTCATACATTTATTCTCATGTGTTTAGTGGTGTCAACAGTTTCCAATAATGTTTATATCAAAATTGATAGTTGATATTTTTAATCATTACAAAAAATCATGAAATACAATACTTGTTGTCAAGTTAAAAGAAAAATATAACATTCAATGAAAATGACAAAGACAAATTTGAAAAAAAAAACATTTTGTTACATTTCAAACACGTGTGGATGAATTGAGATGAAATCTTGTGAAATTTATCTAGTAAAAAATTGGATAACAATATTTAAAGATCATTCAAACAATAAGCTTTATCAAGTTAATATATGACTTTTATTTCAATGTATGGATGTAATATGATGTTTTAATATATAGAGATTCATTAATTTAATATTGTTTACAATTAATGATAAATAATTCATGCAAAATTAGTGTTCAAAATTAGAATATATAACATATACTTTGTAGATTTTGATAATAACACATAATAAAACTTGTTGATATTAACTCATGTTTTGGATTATACTATAGCTAGCTAAACCAAGGTTGTAACCACCTGAACAAGAAGTATATAACAGTAATTTGTGTATCACTATGTCACTTTTAATATATAATTGCACGACAACATTTTGTTAGATTGAGTTGGCATTGAGCGAGTTCAAGATTATCGCGCTATGAAATTGTGATGTTCAATTGATAAAAATATTACATGCTTTGAAAAAAAAAGTTAAAACCTAAATTAAAGATCATGGGCCTTGCTATGTTGTTGAGGGAGAAAAGCACTGAACTTAGCGATATAGATTGATGAATTTACAAGAGCAAGTAGTATACATCATTATGAGATATTTATATCAATTGGTTTGGAAGTAGTTTAAAGCGTATGATGGAATTATACTATTTTTTGACGTTCTTCAGTGACAGTTTCATCATAAGGAATTGTTTAACAAATTGTACACATCCTTGAAGATGATAAACTTCAAGATGAAATTGCGATTATTGTCCATAATCACATATTGCATACAATGATATAGTGATAGATTTTATTAAATCTAAGAAAGAATATTTTTGACAAAAAAATGCTCTATATTTTTTTAACTTGCTTACTTCTTCATACCATATGCTATTTCGTATATTGCTCTATTGTGATAGTTAGATCACTTACAACTAGGTAATAAGCCTTCTATTGACATATGAGATGAAGTGGAATATGATGTCATTATCTCACATATTCATTTTGGGATCAGCACTGACTATGATCCGAGATTGATCACATTTGAGGTGTGACAACAATTGAAAACGTGTTGGATTGAAGAGCAATGATTATGGTCATTTTGAGTAAAATATTTCAATTCTAGAAGAAGTTTCATAAAAATTAGATGTTGGTTTGAGGAAGTTTTACCAAGAGTGGAACTATGAAGAAGAACTCATGAGTGAAGGTCAAAGGCACATTTTTCCTCAAGTGACAAATATTACACAAGACTTCGACCTCGAGGACTACGAACTTCAAGATGATTTATGACGCCAAATCTATGCTCTCAGCAATTCATGAAAGGTTGTTGATGATGTATGAATTTTGAAACGTTTGTTCTTATCAAATTTTTTACATTATAGAATTTTTGTTGTATGTTTTCAAGATAAACCAGCTCAATTTTTTAGTTAAATGATCAACCTTGAAGAATGGAAAATATTTAAATTTGAAAATTTGCATGTTTGATGGGTCAAATGTTCACTAATCCAAGTTAGGTTTATACCTTATTGGTGTGTTAGGCTCAAAATTTTTAGAGTATAGCTTCATGAAATGCATGATAGATGTTAGATCAAATGATAAAATTATACTCATAAGATATAAACACAAGATTTTGTACTTGCAAAAGCATATTGCTATTTGTGGTAAAGTTTATTTTACCAAATCTCAAGTTGAGATGTGTCATGTGCAACATTATAAGCTTTATCAACGAGCGATAGATATATATATATATGTAAATCCTTGATGATGAAACCATATTTAGTTAATTTAAACTAAAGTAAAGATAACTCTAAATGTTGATATAGATACTTTACAATGCACTTGTCATAGCAGTCACGTCAACGATCCACAGGTTTGGTAGTTAGAGAATGAATATGTTAGTTAACATTGTAATGTCAACGATCAATGTGCTTGTTAGGTAAGGATTGAGTGTGTTAGGTTGAAACGTCATGTCAACCATCCGTGTGCTTGTTAGGGTTATCTTACACGTAATCAATTTACTATGAGTGTGATGGAGATGAAAATAAGATCTTATCATCTTGTACTTGTTGGTGAGAGCTATATAAATGAGGGAAAACTATGATTGATATCTTTCATCTTCAAAGTTTATGTTTTCATCTTTGAGTGAACTTCTCTCTGTACTTTAGTGTTACGGATGAGAAGAAGATGTTACGAGGTTTAGGTTAAGTTGACTTGACATTTTAACAACATCATAAAAGAGTCTGACATCACACACAAGTCTTTGATGTTAGAACACATAGTTTTAAATAAACACTTGAAGATAAATAAATAAATAAATATATATATATAGTGACATATAAAGAAACTCATTTATTGCCGCACTCTATGGAAAATTATACAATGCATTATTAATAAATGATTACTCAAGGTTTGTGTGGATGTATTTTCTCACACAAAAGTATAAAAATCTCATCCAGTATGCCATGTTGTGTTCTTTGATCTTTATTAAGTTGGTAACAGATATTTTTAACAAAAGAATGGTTATTAAGTGCAGGAGGAAGAGATTTCTAATTCAATCTTCAAAAATGCACCGTAAGTAATTATTATGATTTATGCTTGATACCAAGAGTTGAAAAAAATTCATATTTTTATTTCAACAGCTTTTCAATTTACACATGAATGAAAATAATTTGCTACAAATGGTACTAAAATCTCATTTTCATCAACTTACAAAGTTATACCTAATATGAATGACCTTAGTCACTCATATGAGGTGGATAGTGATCCTAGTCACCAACCACCAAATCTTGTGTACAAATGGCCTTCAAACTGATTCATTAGATTCAAAATTTGCTAACTCTACGAGTTCTTCATACAGATTTTGGATGGAAAAATCTTTATAAAATTGAAAAGTAAAAACTTATAGACATAAGAAAGTAGAGTGGAGAGCACTTTTTGGTTAGATGTGTTGTTTTTTGTTGTATTTGCACTTTGAAGTCTCCACAATCCAATAAATACTTCTTCAGAGTATCTTGTATTTGCTAGATGAAGTGTGTGAATTGTCATGTAGAAATAGTCTACGTATATGAATCGAGACAGGTAGCAAAAGCTATTGGTGCTTACTTTAGATGTGGATTAAAAACTCATTATCTTCTTGTTTACATCTTTGTTAAAACCCTTCACAAACACAGTTTTTTTGGATCTCCATGGCGAGAAGCATCACCAATGACACTACTACTTCCAACAAATACTCCATCTTCATGCCTACCTCCACCACAAAAACAACTACCTCCATCATACCCACTTGTAGACCTTCCCCAAGAAAATCCTCCATCATCATCTTCACCGATTGATCTTTTAGCAAAAAAAAAAGGGCAAGGAAAACAAGTGCTAACAATGTGAAACAAAGCCAACGATAGACAAAACGAACAATTCATGAGTATAAACAAAAGCCAAAGCTGACTCTTCCATTCAATAAAATCCGTTAAAATATACAACAAAATTGGGCATAGACGTGAAAATAGAAAGTAAGGTATTAATGTATGTCATGACCACTACCGCTGTTACAGTTGAAACATATCCAATATCATAGTTGTTACAAGCTTGTATTATGAACTCATAATATATAATCAAATCACACATTAGGTCGTTGATGTAGAACATATGTGCTTCACCTATTAAGAGACTTCACATCAAACATCTAGGCGAATGAAAGTGACCAAATTGCAATTGAGTAATCAAGTAAATTTTTGTTCTGATTGAGTAGGTTGAAGCTGAATTTCATGACACACATTGTTCACTCCATTACATGTTGATGAAGCACTTGAGGCATTATACTTGATGCGGGATAGAAAAAAATGTGAATATCTTATGCTACAAAATGGAAGGTTACTCTAGGTTTAATGCAAAAAGTTAAATTTCACAACTTAATGCAACACTACGGAACAAGTAAACTTCTAATCTTTTAGATTCACATTCATAAATTAATGAGCATATATGTCAACGGTTAGAAGACTGAGACATTGAGTAAATCATCAAGAGTAAAATCTCAAACAACTAAAATTCGATAGCTTGAGATTCGTTGTGCTTCCTCTTTGCAAGTTTATTTTCCGTACTATGTGATCTTGTGTAGATAGTATTACTCATAAGGAGTCTGATCTAATTTTATAAAAAAAGCTTTTTTTCAGCAAGTGCAACAAATAAAAAACAAATAGAAGTATATCTTCACTGACTTTTTAGAATGCAAATGCTCTTCATCTTGTCAAGTTCTGGACAAATGACAAGTTATCAAGAAAACAATTTTCACTATCCACAAACACACATGTTTCTAAGAAATGTAGGCTTTGGTGTATTTTTGCAACAAGATGAATCATGTATGTTGAGGAATACTGTACTAAGCTACTATTTGTGACTGATATTTTTTGTATGATATTTAAGGTATCAGTCTTCTCTTTTGAAGCAAACAATCCTCTTTCATAATATTCATTACTTCTTTCTAGCTTCTACTTCTAATACCATTTTAAGCAACAACAATATTTAAATACTTCTTGCTCTACTTTTACTTCACATTTTTTTCTAACTTAGCAACGATGCAAGAAGCACACTTGCAAGTGTAGAAGAGAGATATGGATTGCATAACAATAGTACCATTGCAACAGATTTTGAACAACTCTTTAATGATGGGATCAAGAGGACACAATAATTTAAAGCTAGGCATGACATAATCATTAACATTATAAATTGATTGAAAGCACTTCATACAATAACATCACAACAATTTTCAATATCGACGTAAATGTTGGTATTGCAAAAGCAACTACTAAGATGAGTTATGTAAGCCTTCACAACTTACTCACAACTTGCAAGTATAAGGATTTTGTGCTTAATTTACGTGCTAAGGATTGACTCATCTAGCTTCAAAGTGTCATATCATATACGATGTAGTCTTCGCCAAGGATCCGTTCCCAAAATCACACAAACTATGACAAAAATGAAAAAAACTTACCTTTAAAAACACAAATATTTCAAGTATGAAACTAAAATATCACAAAATTGACTAAACTTTGTATAGCAAGGAAGTGTGAGAATGAAACTTACCCAATCTATATTCCAATAAAAAGTATGTCACTACTTTGTACTTTTAAATGAAAAAAGAACTTGCCATCATTGAGCTAATCCAACACAATGAAATCTGGTTATCAATCAATTCACTATATCAAATCATCATTTAGGTTAATCATATTTGTGTCAGAAAAAAATTCTCTATCTTGATGTTTTGGCATGAAAAATCTAGTCGCAAGAAAAAAAATTATATTCAAAATAGTTTGTGAATTCATACTCTTACGTTTTCCACGCAATTGAGTGTTACGTACGTACAACTACTTCCTAATTGATTATTTTTCCTTGAACTTTTGAAATAACATTGTTATCATCAAAAATTTTGTGATCTTTAAGATCGCATCTAGCAGAGTTTGATTATGATTGGTTTCATTTGAATAACTATTATTATTAACATTTTGAAGAGTTAACTCCAAATCTTGTAAGTTTTATAAGTGATAACATATTAATTGCAATAAATATAAGTTCAAATTAAAAGCAAAAAAAATACATATATCCAATTATAGTTTAAACAATTTAATTTAATGCATATTAAAATCACTAATCAAAGAATTTCTTGGTTTTATTATACGACGTTTTTTTTCAAAAAAAAGTTCACAGTTAAATTACTTCTCTTTGTGTCATGATACTTGTTAACAATCTTCAACCTTCTTTTCAATATCAAGTCACTTTGCATGATAAACATGTCGGCTACTCTGACCGTGTACTTTTTAATTTCTTAAAGACTTTCAAATCATGCAAAAACTTCATCTTGTTTCACATCTAACTCTCGAGAGTCTTTTTTTGATTGAAGTTTTTCACTATATTTCATTATGAGCTAAGTATTATATCTTAAAAACTCTTAATCTTTTATTATATTTTAAATCTTCTTATTGCAATTCAACACACGTTTCATGTTGTTGAATAATGGGTACTCTTTGGTGACCTTTGCACATCATATCTATACATTGATGTTTTCACATGTTTCATTTCACAATCCACAAACAATCACACAAAGTCAACATAGAATAATAATCTCAAATAATGGATTTAGTTTTTTATTTTGGACATATAAACTCAACAAAATTTGACTTTGAGAGATCTGAAAAAGAAATTAAATACAACATAAATAACATATCATTATTTATGATCAAAACATAATTTATGTAAAATCATCTTATGAGGGTGAGATTAAGTGTAGAAAGACAATCTGTGGTAACAATAGCCAAAATGTATGAGTTGAAGGATTGAAGTAGTCGATTGCAATGGGACATCAACAAAAAGCCTGCCAACAAAAAAGTATCAGATGCTGTAACCATCTTTAGTTAGTTACAACTAAAGTAGAGGTTACTCTGAATATAGATGTAGATACTTTAGTGTGCACTAGTCATAGTTGCCACATCAGCGATCCGCGCACTTGGTAGGTACAGAGGGGACGTGTTAGTTGACAGTGCCACGTCAGCAATCCGTGTGCTTGTAGGTAAGGATTGAGTGTGTTAGTTAGTGTGTTAGTTGGGAGCGCCACGTCAGCGATCTGCGTGCTTGTTAGGGTTATCCGCCACGTCATCCATCCACTAGGAGTGGGATGGATGGTGGGGATTAGATCTTATCACCTTGTACTTGTTGGTGAGAGCTATATAAGGGAGAGGAGAACCATTGTTGGTATCTCTCATCTTCAGAGTTTACGTTTCTATCTTCGAGTGAACTTCTCTCTAAACCCTAGTGTTACAGATGCCAAGTAAATCAAACATTTAGCGGGAGCTTGCACCGAAGTAATAGCTCAAGAATTTTGGACCCAAAATCGACTTCAAATTTGAAATTTAGGTCGCATATGAAATTCAGATCAATTTTGAACTTCAAAATTTGGATTTCAGATGGGTCACCATTTGAAATTTAGATTCACTCACACCATGATTCATCTTGCAAATCCGAACGCGATTTGAATCGCGAACCACCTGTCCCGGTTCGATTCAGCACTTATGTAGAGATTAGAACAGTATATAGACAGAAGAGGATATGGAGAGATTTTCTTGTGAGGAATTATGGAGAGGAGTACTATAGAGCTCTGATAGAGTCACCTGCACCTTTTGTGACTCCTTTGTTGAGAGGTCACATAGTGATTATACTCACTTTGTATTAGAGGTATTGTGAGAAAGCATGGGAACATCAATTGATATGGGTGAGGTTCTCAATGCAATCATGGCGGAGATGAAGGAGTTGAGAAAAGCAATAGTAGATGGGCATACCAAGCAGCAAACGGTGAAAAACAAATATCCATTACCTCGTATGGATGATTTGTTTGATCAACTTCAAGGAGCGAATTACTTCACCAAGCTAGATTTGAGAAGCGGCTACAATCAAATTCGAATTTTAGATGAAGATGTTCACAAGACAGCTTTTCGTACTAGGTATGGACACTTTGAGTATCTGGTGATGCCTTTTGGTCTCACTAATGCACCAGCTACATTCATGGGATTGATGAACGATATCTTTCGCCCTTATCTAGATAAATCTGTCATTGTTTTTCTAGATGATATATTGGTGTATAGCAAAACTTTGAGTGATCATAGAAGTCATTTACGAGAGGTACTTCAAGTTTTAAGAGACAATCAATTGTATGCCAAAGCTTCAAAATGTGAATTTGGCAAGTCAGAAGTAGATTACTTGGGTCATAGAGTTACAGCTACAGGAATCCAAGTGATGAGTGAGAAGATAGATGCCATTCAGAAATGGATAGCACATGAGGATCAAACTCAATTGAAAAGTTTTCTAGGGCTCACTGGATTCTATCGTAGATTTGTGAAAGGTTTTGCTCGACTAGCTCAGGCCTTGACTTCCATGTTAGGGAAAGGTCAAAAGTGGAGATGTGGAACAGCTCAAGAGTTAGCTTTTCAAGCATTGAAAGATGCTTTGTTACACGCACCTATTCTCAAGTGGTATGATCCTAACCGTTCTATCAAGTTGGCCACTGACGCATCAGGTACAACAGTAGGTGGCATACTTCAACAAGAATAGGAGGATGGATGGCATCCTGTTGCTTTCTATTCTCGAAAGTTGGTGGCGGCGGAACAAAATTATCACACGACATAACGAGAAGAGTTAGCTATCGTGTTGGCAACCAAACATTGGAAGCATTATTTGGGTGATAAGGAGTTTGTGGTGGAGTCTTATGTTCGAAGTTGTGTTGCTTGTCAACAAAACAAGGCAAGTAATCAAAAACCAGCGGGTTTATTACAGCCTCTTCCTATTCCCGAAAAGCGGTGGGAACATGTCACCATGGATCTTGTATGTGAGTTACCAAGGACTTCGTTAGGACATGATTCAGTGGTGGTTTTTGTGGACAAATTGAGCAAGATGATTCACATCAGGCCAACCACAAAAACAGTAACAGCTCCACAACTAGCTCAATTGTATCTAGATGCAGTTTTTGTGAATCATGGCTTAAGCAAAGTGTTAATCACGGATAGAGGTACTCACTTCACTAGTTTATTTTGGAAAACTTTGTTTAGTTTTTTCAAAACAAAACTAGCAATGTCAACGGCCTATCATCCTCAAACTGATGGACAAACTGAGAGGGCAAATAGAACCATAGAGGATATGCTACGAGCATTCACATTAGAAGAGCAAGAAGAGTGGGACAACCTTTTGCCACTTGTGGAATTTGCATATAACAATTCTGTTAATGCATCCACAAAAGTGTCTCCATTTTTTCTTATGTATGGAGCTCATCCGATAACTCCTTCAAGTTTGATGAGACTTCCCAAAGGAGAGGAGTTTTCGACCAAAGTTGCAGCAGTCAACGAATTCGTGGAGCATATTCACCAAGGACTACATCAGGCCAAGGAGAAGTTGGTGATAGCTCAAAATCGGCAAAAGCAGCATGCCGATGCTCATCGTAGAGAAGTGATTTTTGAGGTTGGAGATCATGTTTGGTTATCTACAACGAATTTGTCTCTTGTAGGAACACCAAAGTTAAACCCTAAGTTCATTGTTCCATTTTTGGTTTTGAAGCGTGTTGGTGAAGTGTCATACAAGTTGGAACTTCCGTCACATATGAAAATACATCCAGTATTTCATGTGTCACGATTGCGAAAACATGTACCACGACCAAAACAATTCACCAACCAACCAGCACCACCTCCTCTTCCAACCTTGATAGCAGATCATGAGGAGTTTGAGGTAGAAAAGATACTCAAGAAACAAATTCGAGGTCATAAATATCCCAAAGTAGAGTATTTGATTCAATGGAAAGGCTATCCATTGTATGAATCAACTTGGGAACCAGCTAAAAATTTAGCAAATGCACCTTTGATAGTTCGGGAGTTTGAACGTATGTGCAACGAGGACGTTGCATCTTAAAATGAGGGAGGTTTGTAACCATCTTTAGTTAGTTACAACTAAAGTAGAGGTTACTCTGAATATAGATGTAGATACTTTAGTGTGCACTAGTCATAGTTGCCACATCAGCGATCCGCGCACTTGGTAGGTACAGAGGGGACGTGTTAGTTGACAGTGCCACGTCAGCAATCCGTGTGCTTGTAGGTAAGGATTGAGTGTGTTAGTTAGTGTGTTAGTTGGGAGCGCCACGTCAGCGATCTGCGTGCTTGTTAGGGTTATCCGCCACGTCATCCATCCACTAGGAGTGGGATGGATGGTGGGGATTAGATCTTATCACCTTGTACTTGTTGGTGAGAGCTATATAAGGGAGAGGAGAACCATTGTTGGTATCTCTCATCTTCAGAGTTTACGTTTCTATCTTCGAGTGAACTTCTCTCTAAACCCTAGTGTTACAGATGCCAAGTAAATCAAACATTTAGCGGGAGCTTGCACCGAAGTAATAGCTCAAGAATTTTGGACCCAAAATCGACTTCAAATTTGAAATTTAGGTCGCATATGAAATTCAGATCAATTTTGAACTTCAAAATTTGGATTTCAGATGGGTCACCATTTGAAATTTAGATTCACTCACACCATGATTCATCTTGCAAATCCGAACGCGATTTGAATCGCGAACCACCTGTCCCGGTTCGATTCAGCACTTATGTAGAGATTAGAACAGTATATAGACAGAAGAGGATATGGAGAGATTTTCTTGTGAGGAATTATGGAGAGGAGTACTATAGAGCTCTGATAGAGTCACCTGCACCTTTTGTGACTCCTTTGTTGAGAGGTCACATAGTGATTATACTCACTTTGTATTAGAGGTATTGTGAGAAAGCATGGGAACATCAATTGATATGGGTGAGGTTCTCAATGCAATCATGGCGGAGATGAAGGAGTTGAGAAAAGCAATAGTAGATGGGCATACCAAGCAGCAAACGGTGAAAAACAAATATCCATTACCTCGTATGGATGATTTGTTTGATCAACTTCAAGGAGCGAATTACTTCACCAAGCTAGATTTGAGAAGCGGCTACAATCAAATTCGAATTTTAGATGAAGATGTTCACAAGACAGCTTTTCGTACTAGGTATGGACACTTTGAGTATCTGGTGATGCCTTTTGGTCTCACTAATGCACCAGCTACATTCATGGGATTGATGAACGATATCTTTCGCCCTTATCTAGATAAATCTGTCATTGTTTTTCTAGATGATATATTGGTGTATAGCAAAACTTTGAGTGATCATAGAAGTCATTTACGAGAGGTACTTCAAGTTTTAAGAGACAATCAATTGTATGCCAAAGCTTCAAAATGTGAATTTGGCAAGTCAGAAGTAGATTACTTGGGTCATAGAGTTACAGCTACAGGAATCCAAGTGATGAGTGAGAAGATAGATGCCATTCAGAAATGGATAGCACATGAGGATCAAACTCAATTGAAAAGTTTTCTAGGGCTCACTGGATTCTATCGTAGATTTGTGAAAGGTTTTGCTCGACTAGCTCAGGCCTTGACTTCCATGTTAGGGAAAGGTCAAAAGTGGAGATGCGGAACAGCTCAAGAGTTAGCTTTTCAAGCATTGAAAGATGCTTTGTTACACGCACCTATTCTCAAGTGGTATGATCCTAACCGTTCTATCAAGTTGGCCACTGACGCATCAGGTACAACAGTAGGTGGCATACTTCAACAAGAATAGGAGGATGGATGGCATCCTGTTGCTTTCTATTCTCGAAAGTTGGTGGCGGCGGAACAAAATTATCACACGACATAACGAGAAGAGTTAGCTATCGTGTTGGCAACCAAACATTGGAAGCATTATTTGGGTGATAAGGAGTTTGTGGTGGAGTCTTATGTTCGAAGTTGTGTTGCTTGTCAACAAAACAAGGCAAGTAATCAAAAACCAGCGGGTTTATTACAGCCTCTTCCTATTCCCGAAAAGCGGTGGGAACATGTCACCATGGATCTTGTATGTGAGTTACCAAGGACTTCGTTAGGACATGATTCAGTGGTGGTTTTTGTGGACAAATTGAGCAAGATGATTCACATCAGGCCAACCACAAAAACAGTAACAGCTCCACAACTAGCTCAATTGTATCTAGATGCAGTTTTTGTGAATCATGGCTTAAGCAAAGTGTTAATCACGGATAGAGGTACTCACTTCACTAGTTTATTTTGGAAAACTTTGTTTAGTTTTTTCAAAACAAAACTAGCAATGTCAACGGCCTATCATCCTCAAACTGATGGACAAACTGAGAGGGCAAATAGAACCATAGAGGATATGCTACGAGCATTCACATTAGAAGAGCAAGAAGAGTGGGACAACCTTTTGCCACTTGTGGAATTTGCATATAACAATTCTGTTAATGCATCCACAAAAGTGTCTCCATTTTTTCTTATGTATGGAGCTCATCCGATAACTCCTTCAAGTTTGATGAGACTTCCCAAAGGAGAGGAGTTTTCGACCAAAGTTGCAGCAGTCAACGAATTCGTGGAGCATATTCACCAAGGACTACATCAGGCCAAGGAGAAGTTGGTGATAGCTCAAAATCGGCAAAAGCAGCATGCCGATGCTCATCGTAGAGAAGTGATTTTTGAGGTTGGAGATCATGTTTGGTTATCTACAACGAATTTGTCTCTTGTAGGAACACCAAAGTTAAACCCTAAGTTCATTGTTCCATTTTTGGTTTTGAAGCGTGTTGGTGAAGTGTCATACAAGTTGGAACTTCCGTCACATATGAAAATACATCCAGTATTTCATGTGTCACGATTGCGAAAACATGTACCACGACCAAAACAATTCACCAACCAACCAGCACCACCTCCTCTTCCAACCTTGATAGCAGATCATGAGGAGTTTGAGGTAGAAAAGATACTCAAGAAACAAATTCGAGGTCATAAATATCCCAAAGTAGAGTATTTGATTCAATGGAAAGGCTATCCATTGTATGAATCAACTTGGGAACCAGCTAAAAATTTAGCAAATGCACCTTTGATAGTTCGGGAGTTTGAACGTATGTGCAACGAGGACGTTGCATCTTAAAATGAGGGAGGTTTGTAACCATCTTTAGTTAGTTACAACTAAAGTAGAGGTTACTCTGAATATAGATGTAGATACTTTAGTGTGCACTAGTCATAGTTGCCACATCAGCGATCCGCGCACTTGGTAGGTACAGAGGGGACGTGTTAGTTGACAGTGCCACGTCAGCAATCCGTGTGCTTGTAGGTAAGGATTGAGTGTGTTAGTTAGTGTGTTAGTTGGGAGCGCCACGTCAGCGATCTGCGTGCTTGTTAGGGTTATCCGCCACGTCATCCATCCACTAGGAGTGGGATGGATGGTGGGGATTAGATCTTATCACCTTGTACTTGTTGGTGAGAGCTATATAAGGGAGAGGAGAACCATTGTTGGTATCTCTCATCTTCAGAGTTTACGTTTCTATCTTCGAGTGAACTTCTCTCTAAACCCTAGTGTTACAGATGCCAAGTAAATCAAACATTTAGCGGGAGCTTGCACCGAAGTAATAGCTCAAGAATTTTGGACCCAAAATCGACTTCAAATTTGAAATTTAGGTCGCATATGAAATTCAGATCAATTTTGAACTTCAAAATTTGGATTTCAGATGGGTCACCATTTGAAATTTAGATTCACTCACACCATGATTCATCTTGCAAATCCGAACGCGATTTGAATCGCGAACCACCTGTCCCGGTTCGATTCAGCACTTATGTAGAGATTAGAACAGTATATAGACAGAAGAGGATATGGAGAGATTTTCTTGTGAGGAATTATGGAGAGGAGTACTATAGAGCTCTGATAGAGTCACCTGCACCTTTTGTGACTCCTTTGTTGAGAGGTCACATAGTGATTATACTCACTTTGTATTAGAGGTATTGTGAGAAAGCATGGGAACATCAATTGATATGGGTGAGGTTCTCAATGCAATCATGGCGGAGATGAAGGAGTTGAGAAAAGCAATAGTAGATGGGCATACCAAGCAGCAAACGGTGAAAAACAAATATCCATTACCTCGTATGGATGATTTGTTTGATCAACTTCAAGGAGCGAATTACTTCACCAAGCTAGATTTGAGAAGCGGCTACAATCAAATTCGAATTTTAGATGAAGATGTTCACAAGACAGCTTTTCGTACTAGGTATGGACACTTTGAGTATCTGGTGATGCCTTTTGGTCTCACTAATGCACCAGCTACATTCATGGGATTGATGAACGATATCTTTCGCCCTTATCTAGATAAATCTGTCATTGTTTTTCTAGATGATATATTGGTGTATAGCAAAACTTTGAGTGATCATAGAAGTCATTTACGAGAGGTACTTCAAGTTTTAAGAGACAATCAATTGTATGCCAAAGCTTCAAAATGTGAATTTGGCAAGTCAGAAGTAGATTACTTGGGTCATAGAGTTACAGCTACAGGAATCCAAGTGATGAGTGAGAAGATAGATGCCATTCAGAAATGGATAGCACATGAGGATCAAACTCAATTGAAAAGTTTTCTAGGGCTCACTGGATTCTATCGTAGATTTGTGAAAGGTTTTGCTCGACTAGCTCAGGCCTTGACTTCCATGTTAGGGAAAGGTCAAAAGTGGAGATGTGGAACAGCTCAAGAGTTAGCTTTTCAAGCATTGAAAGATGCTTTGTTACACGCACCTATTCTCAAGTGGTATGATCCTAACCGTTCTATCAAGTTGGCCACTGACGCATCAGGTACAACAGTAGGTGGCATACTTCAACAAGAATAGGAGGATGGATGGCATCCTGTTGCTTTCTATTCTCGAAAGTTGGTGGCGGCGGAACAAAATTATCACACGACATAACGAGAAGAGTTAGCTATCGTGTTGGCAACCAAACATTGGAAGCATTATTTGGGTGATAAGGAGTTTGTGGTGGAGTCTTATGTTCGAAGTTGTGTTGCTTGTCAACAAAACAAGGCAAGTAATCAAAAACCAGCGGGTTTATTACAGCCTCTTCCTATTCCCGAAAAGCGGTGGGAACATGTCACCATGGATCTTGTATGTGAGTTACCAAGGACTTCGTTAGGACATGATTCAGTGGTGGTTTTTGTGGACAAATTGAGCAAGATGATTCACATCAGGCCAACCACAAAAACAGTAACAGCTCCACAACTAGCTCAATTGTATCTAGATGCAGTTTTTGTGAATCATGGCTTAAGCAAAGTGTTAATCACGGATAGAGGTACTCACTTCACTAGTTTATTTTGGAAAACTTTGTTTAGTTTTTTCAAAACAAAACTAGCAATGTCAACGGCCTATCATCCTCAAACTGATGGACAAACTGAGAGGGCAAATAGAACCATAGAGGATATGCTACGAGCATTCACATTAGAAGAGCAAGAAGAGTGGGACAACCTTTTGCCACTTGTGGAATTTGCATATAACAATTCTGTTAATGCATCCACAAAAGTGTCTCCATTTTTTCTTATGTATGGAGCTCATCCGATAACTCCTTCAAGTTTGATGAGACTTCCCAAAGGAGAGGAGTTTTCGACCAAAGTTGCAGCAGTCAACGAATTCGTGGAGCATATTCACCAAGGACTACATCAGGCCAAGGAGAAGTTGGTGATAGCTCAAAATCGGCAAAAGCAGCATGCCGATGCTCATCGTAGAGAAGTGATTTTTGAGGTTGGAGATCATGTTTGGTTATCTACAACGAATTTGTCTCTTGTAGGAACACCAAAGTTAAACCCTAAGTTCATTGTTCCATTTTTGGTTTTGAAGCGTGTTGGTGAAGTGTCATACAAGTTGGAACTTCCGTCACATATGAAAATACATCCAGTATTTCATGTGTCACGATTGCGAAAACATGTACCACGACCAAAACAATTCACCAACCAACCAGCACCACCTCCTCTTCCAACCTTGATAGCAGATCATGAGGAGTTTGAGGTAGAAAAGATACTCAAGAAACAAATTCGAGGTCATAAATATCCCAAAGTAGAGTATTTGATTCAATGGAAAGGCTATCCATTGTATGAATCAACTTGGGAACCAGCTAAAAATTTAGCAAATGCACCTTTGATAGTTCGGGAGTTTGAACGTATGTGCAACGAGGACGTTGCATCTTAAAATGAGGGAGGTTTGTAACCATCTTTAGTTAGTTACAACTAAAGTAGAGGTTACTCTGAATATAGATGTAGATACTTTAGTGTGCACTAGTCATAGTTGCCACATCAGCGATCCGCGCACTTGGTAGGTACAGAGGGGACGTGTTAGTTGACAGTGCCACGTCAGCAATCCGTGTGCTTGTAGGTAAGGATTGAGTGTGTTAGTTAGTGTGTTAGTTGGGAGCGCCACGTCAGCGATCTGCGTGCTTGTTAGGGTTATCCGCCACGTCATCCATCCACTAGGAGTGGGATGGATGGTGGGGATTAGATCTTATCACCTTGTACTTGTTGGTGAGAGCTATATAAGGGAGAGGAGAACCATTGTTGGTATCTCTCATCTTCAGAGTTTACGTTTCTATCTTCGAGTGAACTTCTCTCTAAACCCTAGTGTTACAGATGCCAAGTAAATCAAACATTTAGCGGGAGCTTGCACCGAAGTAATAGCTCAAGAATTTTGGACCCAAAATCGACTTCAAATTTGAAATTTAGGTCGCATATGAAATTCAGATCAATTTTGAACTTCAAAATTTGGATTTCAGATGGGTCACCATTTGAAATTTAGATTCACTCACACCATGATTCATCTTGCAAATCCGAACGCGATTTGAATCGCGAACCACCTGTCCCGGTTCGATTCAGCACTTATGTAGAGATTAGAACAGTATATAGACAGAAGAGGATATGGAGAGATTTTCTTGTGAGGAATTATGGAGAGGAGTACTATAGAGCTCTGATAGAGTCACCTGCACCTTTTGTGACTCCTTTGTTGAGAGGTCACATAGTGATTATACTCACTTTGTATTAGAGGTATTGTGAGAAAGCATGGGAACATCAATTGATATGGGTGAGGTTCTCAATGCAATCATGGCGGAGAT
This sequence comes from Marchantia polymorpha subsp. ruderalis, assembly GCA_037833965.1. Taxonomy (NCBI): domain Eukaryota; kingdom Viridiplantae; phylum Streptophyta; class Marchantiopsida; order Marchantiales; family Marchantiaceae; genus Marchantia; species Marchantia polymorpha. The sequence continues at coordinate 3,140,507 of AP031351.1, forward strand.
GAAGGAGTTGAGAAAAGCAATAGTAGATGGGCATACCAAGCAGCAAACGGTGAAAAACAAATATCCATTACCTCGTATGGATGATTTGTTTGATCAACTTCAAGGAGCGAATTACTTCACCAAGCTAGATTTGAGAAGCGGCTACAATCAAATTCGAATTTTAGATGAAGATGTTCACAAGACAGCTTTTCGTACTAGGTATGGACACTTTGAGTATCTGGTGATGCCTTTTGGTCTCACTAATGCACCAGCTACATTCATGGGATTGATGAACGATATCTTTCGCCCTTATCTAGATAAATCTGTCATTGTTTTTCTAGATGATATATTGGTGTATAGCAAAACTTTGAGTGATCATAGAAGTCATTTACGAGAGGTACTTCAAGTTTTAAGAGACAATCAATTGTATGCCAAAGCTTCAAAATGTGAATTTGGCAAGTCAGAAGTAGATTACTTGGGTCATAGAGTTACAGCTACAGGAATCCAAGTGATGAGTGAGAAGATAGATGCCATTCAGAAATGGATAGCACATGAGGATCAAACTCAATTGAAAAGTTTTCTAGGGCTCACTGGATTCTATCGTAGATTTGTGAAAGGTTTTGCTCGACTAGCTCAGGCCTTGACTTCCATGTTAGGGAAAGGTCAAAAGTGGAGATGCGGAACAGCTCAAGAGTTAGCTTTTCAAGCATTGAAAGATGCTTTGTTACACGCACCTATTCTCAAGTGGTATGATCCTAACCGTTCTATCAAGTTGGCCACTGACGCATCAGGTACAACAGTAGGTGGCATACTTCAACAAGAATAGGAGGATGGATGGCATCCTGTTGCTTTCTATTCTCGAAAGTTGGTGGCGGCGGAACAAAATTATCACACGACATAACGAGAAGAGTTAGCTATCGTGTTGGCAACCAAACATTGGAAGCATTATTTGGGTGATAAGGAGTTTGTGGTGGAGTCTTATGTTCGAAGTTGTGTTGCTTGTCAACAAAACAAGGCAAGTAATCAAAAACCAGCGGGTTTATTACAGCCTCTTCCTATTCCCGAAAAGCGGTGGGAACATGTCACCATGGATCTTGTATGTGAGTTACCAAGGACTTCGTTAGGACATGATTCAGTGGTGGTTTTTGTGGACAAATTGAGCAAGATGATTCACATCAGGCCAACCACAAAAACAGTAACAGCTCCACAACTAGCTCAATTGTATCTAGATGCAGTTTTTGTGAATCATGGCTTAAGCAAAGTGTTAATCACGGATAGAGGTACTCACTTCACTAGTTTATTTTGGAAAACTTTGTTTAGTTTTTTCAAAACAAAACTAGCAATGTCAACGGCCTATCATCCTCAAACTGATGGACAAACTGAGAGGGCAAATAGAACCATAGAGGATATGCTACGAGCATTCACATTAGAAGAGCAAGAAGAGTGGGACAACCTTTTGCCACTTGTGGAATTTGCATATAACAATTCTGTTAATGCATCCACAAAAGTGTCTCCATTTTTTCTTATGTATGGAGCTCATCCGATAACTCCTTCAAGTTTGATGAGACTTCCCAAAGGAGAGGAGTTTTCGACCAAAGTTGCAGCAGTCAACGAATTCGTGGAGCATATTCACCAAGGACTACATCAGGCCAAGGAGAAGTTGGTGATAGCTCAAAATCGGCAAAAGCAGCATGCCGATGCTCATCGTAGAGAAGTGATTTTTGAGGTTGGAGATCATGTTTGGTTATCTACAACGAATTTGTCTCTTGTAGGAACACCAAAGTTAAACCCTAAGTTCATTGTTCCATTTTTGGTTTTGAAGCGTGTTGGTGAAGTGTCATACAAGTTGGAACTTCCGTCACATATGAAAATACATCCAGTATTTCATGTGTCACGATTGCGAAAACATGTACCACGACCAAAACAATTCACCAACCAACCAGCACCACCTCCTCTTCCAACCTTGATAGCAGATCATGAGGAGTTTGAGGTAGAAAAGATACTCAAGAAACAAATTCGAGGTCATAAATATCCCAAAGTAGAGTATTTGATTCAATGGAAAGGCTATCCATTGTATGAATCAACTTGGGAACCAGCTAAAAATTTAGCAAATGCACCTTTGATAGTTCGGGAGTTTGAACGTATGTGCAACGAGGACGTTGCATCTTAAAATGAGGGAGGTTTGTAACCATCTTTAGTTAGTTACAACTAAAGTAGAGGTTACTCTGAATATAGATGTAGATACTTTAGTGTGCACTAGTCATAGTTGCCACATCAGCGATCCGCGCACTTGGTAGGTACAGAGGGGACGTGTTAGTTGACAGTGCCACGTCAGCAATCCGTGTGCTTGTAGGTAAGGATTGAGTGTGTTAGTTAGTGTGTTAGTTGGGAGCGCCACGTCAGCGATCTGCGTGCTTGTTAGGGTTATCCGCCACGTCATCCATCCACTAGGAGTGGGATGGATGGTGGGGATTAGATCTTATCACCTTGTACTTGTTGGTGAGAGCTATATAAGGGAGAGGAGAACCATTGTTGGTATCTCTCATCTTCAGAGTTTACGTTTCTATCTTCGAGTGAACTTCTCTCTAAACCCTAGTGTTACAGATGCCAAGTAAATCAAACATTTAGCGGGAGCTTGCACCGAAGTAATAGCTCAAGAATTTTGGACCCAAAATCGACTTCAAATTTGAAATTTAGGTCGCATATGAAATTCAGATCAATTTTGAACTTCAAAATTTGGATTTCAGATGGGTCACCATTTGAAATTTAGATTCACTCACACCATGATTCATCTTGCAAATCCGAACGCGATTTGAATCGCGAACCACCTGTCCCGGTTCGATTCAGCACTTATGTAGAGATTAGAACAGTATATAGACAGAAGAGGATATGGAGAGATTTTCTTGTGAGGAATTATGGAGAGGAGTACTATAGAGCTCTGATAGAGTCACCTGCACCTTTTGTGACTCCTTTGTTGAGAGGTCACATAGTGATTATACTCACTTTGTATTAGAGGTATTGTGAGAAAGCATGGGAACATCAATTGATATGGGTGAGGTTCTCAATGCAATCATGGCGGAGATGAAGGAGTTGAGAAAAGCAATAGTAGATGGGCATACCAAGCAGCAAACGGTGAAAAACAAATATCCATTACCTCGTATGGATGATTTGTTTGATCAACTTCAAGGAGCGAATTACTTCACCAAGCTAGATTTGAGAAGCGGCTACAATCAAATTCGAATTTTAGATGAAGATGTTCACAAGACAGCTTTTCGTACTAGGTATGGACACTTTGAGTATCTGGTGATGCCTTTTGGTCTCACTAATGCACCAGCTACATTCATGGGATTGATGAACGATATCTTTCGCCCTTATCTAGATAAATCTGTCATTGTTTTTCTAGATGATATATTGGTGTATAGCAAAACTTTGAGTGATCATAGAAGTCATTTACGAGAGGTACTTCAAGTTTTAAGAGACAATCAATTGTATGCCAAAGCTTCAAAATGTGAATTTGGCAAGTCAGAAGTAGATTACTTGGGTCATAGAGTTACAGCTACAGGAATCCAAGTGATGAGTGAGAAGATAGATGCCATTCAGAAATGGATAGCACATGAGGATCAAACTCAATTGAAAAGTTTTCTAGGGCTCACTGGATTCTATCGTAGATTTGTGAAAGGTTTTGCTCGACTAGCTCAGGCCTTGACTTCCATGTTAGGGAAAGGTCAAAAGTGGAGATGCGGAACAGCTCAAGAGTTAGCTTTTCAAGCATTGAAAGATGCTTTGTTACACGCACCTATTCTCAAGTGGTATGATCCTAACCGTTCTATCAAGTTGGCCACTGACGCATCAGGTACAACAGTAGGTGGCATACTTCAACAAGAATAGGAGGATGGATGGCATCCTGTTGCTTTCTATTCTCGAAAGTTGGTGGCGGCGGAACAAAATTATCACACGACATAACGAGAAGAGTTAGCTATCGTGTTGGCAACCAAACATTGGAAGCATTATTTGGGTGATAAGGAGTTTGTGGTGGAGTCTTATGTTCGAAGTTGTGTTGCTTGTCAACAAAACAAGGCAAGTAATCAAAAACCAGCGGGTTTATTACAGCCTCTTCCTATTCCCGAAAAGCGGTGGGAACATGTCACCATGGATCTTGTATGTGAGTTACCAAGGACTTCGTTAGGACATGATTCAGTGGTGGTTTTTGTGGACAAATTGAGCAAGATGATTCACATCAGGCCAACCACAAAAACAGTAACAGCTCCACAACTAGCTCAATTGTATCTAGATGCAGTTTTTGTGAATCATGGCTTAAGCAAAGTGTTAATCACGGATAGAGGTACTCACTTCACTAGTTTATTTTGGAAAACTTTGTTTAGTTTTTTCAAAACAAAACTAGCAATGTCAACGGCCTATCATCCTCAAACTGATGGACAAACTGAGAGGGCAAATAGAACCATAGAGGATATGCTACGAGCATTCACATTAGAAGAGCAAGAAGAGTGGGACAACCTTTTGCCACTTGTGGAATTTGCATATAACAATTCTGTTAATGCATCCACAAAAGTGTCTCCATTTTTTCTTATGTATGGAGCTCATCCGATAACTCCTTCAAGTTTGATGAGACTTCCCAAAGGAGAGGAGTTTTCGACCAAAGTTGCAGCAGTCAACGAATTCGTGGAGCATATTCACCAAGGACTACATCAGGCCAAGGAGAAGTTGGTGATAGCTCAAAATCGGCAAAAGCAGCATGCCGATGCTCATCGTAGAGAAGTGATTTTTGAGGTTGGAGATCATGTTTGGTTATCTACAACGAATTTGTCTCTTGTAGGAACACCAAAGTTAAACCCTAAGTTCATTGTTCCATTTTTGGTTTTGAAGCGTGTTGGTGAAGTGTCATACAAGTTGGAACTTCCGTCACATATGAAAATACATCCAGTATTTCATGTGTCACGATTGCGAAAACATGTACCACGACCAAAACAATTCACCAACCAACCAGCACCACCTCCTCTTCCAACCTTGATAGCAGATCATGAGGAGTTTGAGGTAGAAAAGATACTCAAGAAACAAATTCGAGGTCATAAATATCCCAAAGTAGAGTATTTGATTCAATGGAAAGGCTATCCATTGTATGAATCAACTTGGGAACCAGCTAAAAATTTAGCAAATGCACCTTTGATAGTTCGGGAGTTTGAACGTATGTGCAACGAGGACGTTGCATCTTAAAATGAGGGAGGTTTGTAACCATCTTTAGTTAGTTACAACTAAAGTAGAGGTTACTCTGAATATAGATGTAGATACTTTAGTGTGCACTAGTCATAGTTGCCACATCAGCGATCCGCGCACTTGGTAGGTACAGAGGGGACGTGTTAGTTGACAGTGCCACGTCAGCAATCCGTGTGCTTGTAGGTAAGGATTGAGTGTGTTAGTTAGTGTGTTAGTTGGGAGCGCCACGTCAGCGATCTGCGTGCTTGTTAGGGTTATCCGCCACGTCATCCATCCACTAGGAGTGGGATGGATGGTGGGGATTAGATCTTATCACCTTGTACTTGTTGGTGAGAGCTATATAAGGGAGAGGAGAACCATTGTTGGTATCTCTCATCTTCAGAGTTTACGTTTCTATCTTCGAGTGAACTTCTCTCTAAACCCTAGTGTTACAGATGCCAAGTAAATCAAACATTTAGCGGGAGCTTGCACCGAAGTAATAGCTCAAGAATTTTGGACCCAAAATCGACTTCAAATTTGAAATTTAGGTCGCATATGAAATTCAGATCAATTTTGAACTTCAAAATTTGGATTTCAGATGGGTCACCATTTGAAATTTAGATTCACTCACACCATGATTCATCTTGCAAATCCGAACGCGATTTTGCTGAAACTGAAAGAGAAGAATGTATTTACGGAGAGATTAAAGAGTGTGGAATCAGCACGCGAAAGATTGATGACGAATTGAAGCGATTCGTAGCTAAAACGCCTTTGTAGAAAAACTGACCGCGACAAGTGGCGGGATAATCTTTTGGCAGACATGAAGTTGGACACATGGACGATGTTGATGAGAGTGGCGGGGAGGATGTTGATTGGAGCGATCGAGATATAAATTCAAAGAGCTGAGAACAAAGGTGAAACAGATGAAACAATAACCAATAGAGAGTACAAGAAGTGTACTATGCAAAGTCAGGAAAAGTACTGATGGAGTTGCGGTGCGTAGTATCACGAGGAGAGTATCTCAGGGAGAAATTTTAAAATTAACGGTAAGATTGAGCGGTTTACCATGTGAAGATAATGATGCGAGGGGGCTGTCCATCGAACGGCAAGGCTGTGATGAACGTACGGCTAACGATCTCAAAGCCGAGTGTCAATAAGTGGGTGGGCAAGTGCTGGGCGGCGGCCTTCAGCTACTGCCGTGTGGTTAAGGGTGCTAGGGCCTGCGGTCGCAAGCTCTTGATGGGATGCTTGTTTGTGCGGAGCTGCGGCGAAGTGCTTATGTGTAGACGCGAGGTGGAATCAATCGTAGAGTAAAGAGTGTGGATGTGAGTGATTTTTGCTATGGAGTGTTGAGAATTCGGAGAGAGTGGACGTTGAAATCAAAGTGAAATTTGAGAGTCGAATCTTAGAGTCTGAGATTGAAATCTGAGAGTCAAATTTGTGAGTGAAATTTGATCAAAGGGAAATTTGAAAGTTGAAGTTGTGAGTGTAATCTAATCGAAGTGAAGTCTGAAGAGTAGGATTTGAAATCTAAGTGGGAGCTTAAATCAAAGTGAAATTTGACAGTTGAATATGAGATTCTGAGGGTGAAATCTGAAAGTCAAATTTGTGGGTGGAATCTGATTGGAGGGAAATTTGTGAGTCGAATCTCAATGAAGGGAAATCTAAGAGTGGGAGGTGAAATTTGAAATCAAAATGAAATTTGAGAGTCAAATCTGAGGATGGAAGTTGGGTTTGAGAGTGGGGTCTGAGATCTTAGAGTCGGTGACTGAGAGCGGTGTAAAGGTGCAGGCAAAATTGGAGGGAATGTTAGTTCGGAATTGAAGAGAGATGTTCATTTCAAAATCTGAGAGAGCGGTGTGCGGACAAAAGAACGGGAGGGAAGAGTTAGTACCTTTGTATGCTGCTATAACTGCGGTAGATCATAAGATTCCGGTGTTTAGATTGTGCTACATCGAAAGTATTACATATGTTTGAGATATTTAACTAGTTCTGAACTAACATGCACTTCTTGCATGTTGTCACATTGATTGTTTACTTATTATGTGTAATCGAGTCCATTTAAGTAAGTGTCAAGGTTGTACACTTTGTCTAGTATGATATCCCATTGTGGTGATAGTTAACTCATTCTTGCTGTCAGAATTCAAGTTAACTATACTTGAATGATCCAAAAAGTCTTGAAATTTGAAATTCTAATTTGAAATTTGAAATTGACGCTCATCCTAATAGGACCAAATGAAGAGATACGCCAATCAATGAGATTACTTCACTTCACTCTAACTATGGTGAAGGCTACCACAAGTAAGGCTGAATGTATAAAAGTTGACAGTGTACTTGTGCGAGAGATTGGAGACGTCCAAGGAAGAGTACGAGGTAGTAGCACAACGTGCAGAGAGACTAATTGCAGATGCAAGAATAAGGTAACAGTTGCATGCTAACGAACTAGCTAAGGCAGAAGAACGAAGAGCAGAAGAAGCACGGATCGCCGAAGATCTTCGGGGATAGATTACTGCTGCGAAGAAGGAAGAAGAAGAACTTCGCAGTAAGATTGCGGAGCTTGACAATGATTGTGACAAGAAATTCAAGCGCGCGGAGTAGCTTACGGCAAGTCTAGCGGAGGAATTCCGAAAGCATGAAGGAGAAGTTACGGATTGGTTCAAGAAGTTGGCGGATTGCAAGTTTGCTAGATCTTCAGAGTTCAAATGTAGATTAGTGGTCGAATCGAAATGGATACGGTTACAATATCAGTTGGGGAAGGCTGCTATGAGATTGGAAGATTCACAAAGGAGAACTAAGAAGACAGATGCGGCATACCGTCATTTGAAACGACTGACGAATTGAGATTACGTTTTGAGAAGTGTATGCGGGGATTTGCATTATGGAAATTGCAATTGGTTAAGTGGTTGAAGCTAGATTTGCTGAAGCGACGTTTAGTGAGTGCGAAGACCAACGGATCCGCATGGCACAAGCAGTCGTTAGAGTTAGTTAGTTCTCTTTCTAAGGGATTGGAAGAGGCACGAGAAAACATAATTAGGAGCAAACGTAGATTAGGAGCAAACGCCTCCTTTGGCAGATTCTTCCTGCGTCCGGAATTGATGCAAAGTTTATGTGAACAAAAACTATTTTTTGAAGAACTTCGAGCCGTTCAAGCCAAGGAGCACATTTGAAGATTCACTGCAGCCCATTTTTCTTTGGAGGATTTTGGTTGTGGATGTTGTGTTAGAGTGTGCAAAGAGACCCCTCTTCATCTCACCCTAAAACGTCTCTAAGTAGCCTTCGGGAGAGGGGGCCTTAGAGACAATTTATTCAACTAATCAGATCTTCTTGATTGTGAATCCCGTTGTTAATTGTTCTCTCTTGCATGGAGTGTAAGTCTAAGATATTCAATGTAGATATTTCTTGTTCAATGATCTATTCAAATCTAAATTTTGAATGAGTAAAAGTGTCTTGAAGAAAATGAATGACAGAGATTCACTTGGACTACCGAGTGAGACTAATGACAATGATGTTATATGAACCGAGACCTCCACCTGAACTTCAAACGCTGAAGGGTGGGACGTTTTGGCTCACATTCAGCACATGGAAGATGCTTGAAATTGAAGAAAATATACATAAAGGATAATGCAAAATGGCTGAATCACACATATAACTTAATGATAACGTTGCAATATGCACCTTGGAACAAAATAGTAGACTTCATAACCTACATTTAGCTCAAGTAGTCATGAATAAGTTAGATGTATGCATCTTTAAAAGTATATTTTTGCATAGAAAAGTAGATTTTGAATCATGGATATATACTTATAATGAAATAGCTTTCCAAAGTTTATTGCTAAAATGTATACAAACGCTTGTGACATTATATCCTAGGTATCATAGAGAATGAGTTGGAATACATAGTAATCCAACCCACACTCATGACATGATTATCATTGGTAAAATCATAGCTTAAGTAACATAAACTTATTTCTTTGTATATTGAAGAGGATGATAGCAGCCTTGATGAAAAACATTACGATGATTACAAATAGTCATGTGTATCATTCAACTCTCTTAGAGTCCAACCGGCTTCTTCTTGCTGAGATTTATCTTAAGAGAAAAGGGATTGCAAAGTAAAGAGCACATAGATTAACTTCAATGTCAATTGCGGATGCCTTATGTGTAGTATATATTAATTCAAATCTTCTTATAATATTTTTTTGTTGGTTCTTACAAGTTTTCTTTTTCAAAATTTTCTTTTGTGTTACAAGGAATTCTTAGGCATCATAATGTTTATCGTCAGTGCGGCTATCGTAATTTTGAATGTTTCTAACTGTCATGCTTCATTTTGACATATGGTTTGCATTATCAAAATTTTGACAAATCAGCTATCATTTGTCTGTGAAAGCAACACAACAAATGTATGTTAAACATTGTAATTGAAAACAATAAAAACAAAATATATGCAGAAGTATTAAAAAAAGTGTTTACAAGATAGAAGAATTTTTTATTCAATCCAATATCATCATAATAGTGAGATAATGAGCAATTGAGCATTGGTCTAAAAAAATGATTTGGATGATACATTCGACCAAAAGGTAATTTATGTGGTTTAAGCCAAGTCACTCCATAGACCTATCACTTGTAGTGCATGTTAATATTGCACGCTACAACAACCCACAGAACTATACAATAGAAACACACTATTTATATTCACTAATAGAATACTATATCTAATCTTTTTATTTGTTTTTGTTTGAAATAATTCAAAAACTTAATTCTTGAAAAAAATATGGTTTTAGATTGCATCCAACGTTTCCACATCAAAATTTCACGGTTAGCATACATCATTACTCCATGAACATTTGACATTTTCAATATAGGCTTTTGGTTTTTCACTTTCTATATCAAATTTTTCTTGCATGCTTTGCAAACATATAAGATGTGGTTTAGATTTCAATGTGTATAAACTACTAAAATATATCTTTATGATACTCCAAACAAAATACATATATACAATATAAATACATATATCTACATATAAATCGTTACATCAAACAAACAACATCTCAAAATTAATTTCAAATGTGAATTGTGCAAAATAATGACTATAACTATTGGAAATTCAAATATCAATGTAGTCATCTATTGAGAAGCACAATGAGATGAAAACAAATTGGTTTACAATCAAGATCTAATCATAATTGAGTTGTTTTAATCTTTTGCAGAAAATCCACTACAATTGTGTAGATTTTTTTTGTTGAATGCTCCAAGCAACATGCAATCGCATTTGATGAAGATCAAATGCATTAAGTGTACAAAAAGAAAGCTGCATTATAACGACACACAACATATCATTAGTTATAAAAAAATTAAAGAAAATAAGCAATTTATTTAAATGTATAGCTTAGTACAAAATGAGCAATTTATTTAAATGTATAGCTTAGTACAAAATGAGCAATACATATGTCATGTTTATGGATAGTTTAGAAACAGATGCAATGTAAACGGTCACAAATTTTGAAGTAAAAAGGCTAATTAGATTGTATTATCTAGAGATAAATCTGAAATGAAATGCCAAAATGTGTGAGGTACACTAGCCACAACATGACGCTGAACTAATAAAGTCATTATCAATCATAACAATGAAAATCATCATCAGAATTAAAACAAATCAGAGTGTCATAAAAAAGCTATAACTCAAAATACAACTGCATTAAAACTTATGTCAACATGATTTTCAAAAACGTGCTATCCAATTTCAGAGTCTTAATTTAAAATTAATGAATCATCATCTCTAATTTTCATTTGAATTGAAGAACCAATTTGAAATTTTAAGACAAATTTTGACAAATTCACATTCCGTTTGAGCTCATTTGTAATTTTTGGAGCATATGCATACATAGCACTTCAGGAAACAGTTACATTTTATACAATTTTGTGACAATTTTTGTTTTTATCATTACAATGATTTTTGCATTTAAGTGTAAATATCAATTCAAAATTAATGCAAGTATGTTAAATAATGATTGCACAATGATAACATATACATCAACAAATTCAAACTATAAAAATATTCAAACAAATTACATATAAATTTTGTTGTAATATATGATAGCAATATTTGATTCAAATTTGTAATATATAATAATAAAATTACAAACACATACTCTTTTCAGTTGATAATTGAAGTTTATTTGTTTTTATTATGGTTAACTATTGTCATCTACACCGAGAAGTGAATATGTGTATGTCTTGAAAAATGTATTTAGCATCGAAGAAGTATGATTAAATGGTTCAAAAGTACACTAATAAATTACAGTTTTGATACAGTAAGTCTTCGATAGAATAATAAATAGTTGGTCATTCGTTTGTCTTTTCCAAAATTTTGTCTTAAAATCTATATTACTTTTGACTTTATCATCTACAAAATCATCTTTCACTTCACTTAGAATACAAACTAATTCCACACGAAAAGAACACATTTTCCAGTCCATTACAGAACATCTGCATATAATGTGCTTGAAGGAGTTGATTGAACATGAGTTTTACAATCCACTATGTATATTTATACTAAAAACAATTAAAATAGATGAAGATTACATTTCATTAACAATAGAAAAAACATAGAAAATTACATATAAACTTTATTAGAAATTCAATATTTAATTATGAAAACTAAACCTTTTTATTTCAAAAAACAATGCGTGAGAATCTTTGTAAACAACAATGAAGTAATCACATTAGTTTGCACCATACAAGATACAAATTCAGCAAAGTTGAATGCAATGCACATACACTACGGCGTACATAGTGAACAAAAAACAAATAAAAAGTACTTCAAACTGTAGATTTAACACCACAATTTTTTAGATTTTTTGCAATTGCTTCTTCAATTGCATGCTTAACAATTTTCTACTCAGTTGATGTTGAGATCCACAAACAACTTGAACTAAAGTGATCTTAGTGGCAAGCTTTACATTGGCGAGAGTCACTTATGGCTACAAGATAAAGTTAAAGAAAGTCAAAGCACCACAAGTTAAATGATAAATGATAAATATATCAGGCCTGTGGGATTAAAAGGATCAAAAGGCTGGTTTAGTAAAGGCAAGTTGGCTTATTGTGCCACACACTTCATACCAAATCAAGTAGTAGAAAACAAGGTTAATACAATTTGAGAATTGTTGAATTATAATGATGAGTTTGAGAAAAGGTTTGAAGAGACAAGCCTTTAGTTTATGTATGCAAGTAAAGGAGATGTTGATTATCTTTTGTGATAGTTATCTCAAGTTGTAGATCTCTTGAATTCCCCTTTGTGTTACGTGCTAGTGTTGAAGAAGGCAAAAAATACACTTTTAACAATTGTGATTGAAAGGTATGGAATAGTTCTCGACAACCAAAGAGCTTTTTGTGTCATTCAAATACTTGTATATGGTAGCGACAGACCGTTCCTTAAGACCATGGTTGGAAACTCGTAGTAGTGGATTCTTGATGAATATCATTCATGTTCTAATCTTATGGGGTGAAGATATCTATTTTCTTCATTTGCTCCATGAATGTTTTTATTATTCCCATTCAATACTAAGCCATATGTTTAGTCCAAGTAGAAGAAATGTGGAAGTGTTTTTGTTTTATGTTCAAAAGAAAAAATTAACGATTAAGCTCCGACTTATCTATAAACATGAATTCATACAAAATGTGTTAGATATTGCCATCAACAAGTCATTATTTATAAATAAGAGTAGCGTTGAAGCATTGTTCTTTGCCATTCTACTATTCTTGATACATAAACTTGAAGTAATTGAAAACTTCCTATATTTGCATTTGAACTGTACCATTCGAGTTCCTAGTGTAAGAGTCTTTGTAGTTCAAGAAAATTGAGCAAACTAACAAAGAAACTTGTGTTATTTCTAGTGGAGAAGCTTTAATATAACTAAAATGATAAGCTTCAACAAAATGTTACACCCAACATGGCAAGAGCATGAACTCAGAGAGTATGATCATAGCAACTATGTAACCTCGTAAGCAAATTGGCTTCATGCTTCTTAATTATTTGGTAGATTGAGCGTAGACACTACTGTGAATTAAGGTTTTGTTACTAAATTGTAAATTTGCATTTTGGTCTATAGGACCTCTTCTTAGCATGGTTATGTGCACATAAGTTTTTTGCTTTGATACTTTACCAAGAACAATTGTATCAAATACAAAGACTTCTAGTGATTCAAGCTTTGTAGTAGAAGATAAAGTCTGCGATGTTCACGGATAAAAGACTTTGCGGACATTTTAGTACACAACAATTCCGTTGCTAATGCCCACCATGGCTCATAATCTCGCATCTATTGAACCTACGGGATTGGTCGTATTATAACATCTCAAGACAAACAACTTCCTCGGCCTCCCCTTGAGGCCAAAAATCCTTAGCAAATGTACCTTTCGAAAGAATATCGGTTCATGCAGGAAGCGACTTCACGTCATAACCACACTCCTATTGTGTTGAATCTGAAAATATTTCACAAAGACACATATTTCGAAATCTACCTTCGGCACACAAGGAATCTATCGAGGTCGTCAACCCTAACATTGAGCGCAAAAGGTGATAAATGTCCTACCGGATATAAGAATGCATTTTTTTCTTCATGCAATAATCTATCTGAGTGCGGCACCTTTACATAAGCAGGGACAAAAGTTTTATGAGTAACAAAATGCCATGGTATGACCTAAACGGTTGTTTTCTACCAAGGGATGTGATGTAGTATACATGTGTGACTGTTAGCTAGGTATAACTTAAATTATGATCCCCCTCCTCCCAACATCTGCCACTTTGCGACACAACTTTGACAAACTGAATACTGGAAATTGTAAGCTCTTTAGGAGAGTCTCACAGTCATAATGATAGTGGATAGTTTAACCCACAAACTCTTCCTTGGAGTCGCGCGTTGTTACTATAATCTCGCTTTGCTTGATTGGGCCAATCCTTGGCAAAGTTGACGTTATCCTAGGAGTATATACTGAGGTAGATCCTGTCATAGAGGTTGTTCCCGCCAATCTGGTTAAATTGTTGACCAAGGATTCATAAAATACGACGTTATATCAATCGTCAGAATATCATTTCTTCTTATGGAAAAGAGCACCAACACTCATACATGTTGGGCAGAACTACATATCGTACATCTGCACCGAGAAGGTCATCACTATACTCATAGACTTGTACTTGAGGGATAATGTCCTTGGCGAAGCCTTCTTCAAGGGAAGTTTGGAAGCCACGAGTATCCGGTTATGCTCGTGAGGATCGTAAGATTAAAGTGTTCACACGAAAACTCAATATGAACGCACGTTCTAGACAACATACACAGGCATTGAACATTCGTTATCGATTACAAGTGTCGAAGAATATTTTGAACTTGTTATCATCCAAAGTGTCCGATAACCCAAAAGGAAGCACAAGACGCAAACCAAACTCACAATTCTGTTCGCCTCAATCACGAGAGCGAAGAGTGTGAAACAAAGAAGTGGCCAAAAGAGGAGAATTCTAGGAGAGGAGACAGCAGGCGTGAGTAAGAAGATGGAACGAATTAGGGGAATCGAAGGCCGTACTCGGAAGACGTGTCGAGATGAACACAGTAGCCCTTACGGTACGCAAAGGCCGATGAATGGGCTAAACGCTGAGCCTCGTCAAAAGATAGAGAGGCCATTGGGTACCGACGGTGCAACGCACGACGCATAGTGCGAAGCTGATAATTTACTCGTGCAGAAGTCGAGTGAGGTCAAAGCCCGAAGGCGATGGATGATGGCAATGAGTGACAAATTAGATTAACCCGGGCAAGCCATCATGCATTGCTCGAGCGATCGCCAAGAAATGCGATCTTCGGCACGCTGCTGACACAGTTCCCCCACAGCGGTAGGTGAAAAAACAAGAAGGAATTTTAAAAAAGAAGTGCGAGCAGCCCAATTTCATGGACGCTCGCAGAAATTGTGTGTCGTCCAGATAGAATGGGCCATAGGCGTGTCAGTTACAGTATCGCCTCGTCAACCGGACGAAATGCCTGCTGGAGCCGCCTTGTCAGCGGGCCGTAACTCGAGTCGTGGGTGGTTCGCCTTACCCAGGATTGGCCCCTGTTCCCCTAGATCCCGCCCGTTCTCTGGCCCTGTCTAGGCCTTCCTTCGGTCACGGGCCTTCTCCTCGACCTTCATTCTTCTCCGAGGGAGTCCTTCCCTTCCCTTCCCTTCCTCTCCTGCCCCGCCTCGCCCCTCCCCTCCCCGCCCTGCCCCGCTCCCCCCCCCCCCCCTTTGGCTTCCCCCCTCCCGCCCCCGTCCGTCCCCCACCCCCACAGCCCGCCCCCCACGCGCCCTCTCTCTCTCGATCGCTCGCTCGCTCTCCTCTTCGTCCGTCCCCTCGCCCGCCAGACCTTAGTTTTTCGTCTCAGGTGCTGCTGCTCGGCTGTGGTGCGTCGCGCTCGGTTAGATCTAGGTAGACTACCGTAGTGGCATGGTGTTGTTATCGGGGTTTTAGATCCATTATCTGGTGCTACATTGGATTCTGCAGATCTTGGTGTCGACAAAGGTTTGCAAATCTTTCTTGCCTTGCTCCCATTTTTTTTCTTCGTTTGGTTTTGTTTTGCTGCTGCTGGTGTCGGTCTAGGCATCTGCGCCGGGTTTGTTTCATTGTGTCGCTCGTTGAAGCGGCGAGGGTTGGTCCGCCTGTGCTCGACGATCTTCGAGGTTGTCGGGCGGACTCGGTGGTGAAGTTCCGTCGGGGACTGATCGGATGCGAGCTGTGAATGCTCGTGTTATTTGCGTGGGCATTTGTGCAACGTCAGAGGCTGGTGTGTGCAAGCTTGTGGGCCACTAGCTGTTTCTTTCCCCCTTTCTTTGCTTTACTCGTCCTCGGTGCAAGGATAAGTCCGGCGGCATCGAAATCTAGTCAACTCAAGCTTGCATTCGGTCAGCTGTTGCGCTTGAATTCACGTCCGGTTTTGTTTTGTGGTTTTTGGTGCTTGGCCTTCCCTTTCATCGCATGTTCTGGGCCACTTGCGTCCACCTCCGCGCTGAACCTCCGAGAGCCTTGTTCTGCAATTCAAGGAATAGCACTTCCATGAGTCTCTTTTCGTGGTTTGCCCTATCACACGCGGGAGCTTATCCGCGAGTGAGTTGGAACGCTGAATTGTATTGCAGCGGATCTGCTGTTCTTGGACAATCTTTTGAACGCACAGTTCAAGACCCATTCGGTTCGGTAGTCAAAGTAGGTTTGTCGTCCGATCATGTGACGAGATCCTTCAGCTCTACTCCTGTCCCTCACCTGTCTGCCCCTGTTCAAACATGTACGGAAAACTCTAGCTCGCGTCTTCTCACGAGACACGCACCAGCTGCGGCAGCACAAGAACTACCATTCCCTTCCCTGCATATGCTCGAGCTATAACCGAGCTTCCACCACCAGTGGTTCTAACCTCCCAGAGGCGGAGGCCACAAGATCCCAAGCAATATGAGCACCTTCAGGGCTGCGTTCCCTTATCAGTGGGATGGCGCTAGATTTGTGAGCGGTTTTGCTGTTTGGATTGGGATCTATTGTAGCTTGCGTCGATAATGAATGTCTTCTGTTCGTTAGAGTTGTTTGTGAACGGCGACACAGAGAGGTAGCACCGATTCAAGTGCCGTGGTTCATCTGTTATGATTTTGTCTTACCGTTTTCTTGGCTCTTAGCAAACCCTTGAACTCATCCAGCTGCTGTATTTTCAATGTTGACAGGGTTTGCGTTTATCTGTTGGTTCATTCCGGATCGAAGGCTTCATCTTTTGATTAGGACAAGTATCACCCGTGAGGAAGGTCCGAAGGCCAAGTTCTGGCGTAGAGTCATCTACGACCTCCGGGTTGACTCCACTACAGATTGGTGCGTGAACGTCGTTCTCCTGTCTCTACCGGAGCATCTCCTTACAGTTGCCCTCGACTTGGGGGTTCAAACGTCGCTGCCTGCTTAGGCAGGACACCGCTTTGCCCTAGGTCGTAAGTGGAGGCGACCATGTCGAAGAAAAAAGTTGCTTCTCGCTCGGCTATGACCTTGAAGGACTTCCATGGAGGATCAATTCCGTCAGATTTGCCACTCCCTTCAGCTCCCGGAATGTAAGTAATGTCTTGCTTGGTTGCTCATGCCGCCTTCGGCGCCGTTGCACTCCTCGTGGAGTTTTAGACCTCTAGTCTTGGTCCCATTCTTCCAGGTTGTGTTAGCAACCTGCATTTTTGAGTTTCTAATTTCATACATGACATACTGGTGTTTCCACACCGCCTGTCATCTCGGCGTGGAGAACTGTATTTGCTGCGATAAGCAGGTAGTTGATCGCAGCTGCCAAGACACTTGTAAAACCTAACTCAGCGTCTATATTCATCGGTGCCCAAGGAACTTTTATTTTATACTGAGGAGCAGAGGGTGTCGTCTGTGTGTTTACTGATAGGTGTTGGATGGATTGCAGGACTGTTGATCGCAGCGCTTACGAAAGACAAGGCTCTGGCACGTGGATGAGTCCTACCCTGGGCAGGGGTTACGGAGGTGACCGAGGCGGGTACTCAAGGCAAGGATCTTCAAACGCAGTTCGTACTTTTGAAGACAAAGCTTCATACTTTCCGAACCCTGCTAATATTGGCCGCAACTATGACGAAGATGAGCGCAAGCCCGTCGATGGGCGCCCTCGGAGTAGCCATAGTGCAGATCGCTACGACGATCATGGATACGAAGAGAGGCGAGGTGGATTTTCTATGGATAGGTATTCCCTCGAAGATCAAGGAAGCTTTGCCAGTGCCCCCGGGAGCTACGTGGAGGCTCGTGGACTGGGTTCTTCTGATCGATTCCCTCCCTCTCAGGTGGCAGGTGTTGGATTCGAGAGCGACAACTATGTACATGACGAGTTTGGACTTATACCCGTGGGTCCGCCTCCTGCTCGAATGACCCGTGAAATTCCATTGAGGCAGCAACCACCCTACCAACGAGAACTTATTCAGACGCCACCAGAGCAGCATCCTTATGATCAGTCCCCGCCTACGTCTTCCTTGCTTCCTTATGCGACCCAGCAGCAGCAGCAGCAGTTAGCGTCGTCCCCACCGCGATCGTGGAGAAATCCTTCCCACCAGCCGGCCCCGATTTCCGTCACACGGACTCAGCAGGAACCCGCAGCACCGGCAAACGTGTGGACTGCAAGACGTGAGAGTGAATTCACAAGAGCTCCTGCGACCGAATCTCCAGCCGAGCCCTTCACGTCGTCCTCTTGGCGTTCACAGGGAAGCGCTGCAAAGATTTCCGAGGCCAGCGCTGTAGACAAGGTCTCTTCAGGACGCTGGCAGTCGGATGCTACACGTCCGTTTATGACGACGGACAGGCGACCTGAAGGATCTCATCTCACTCCCGGAGGGGCAAGCGATGAACCCATCTCGCAAAATGCGTATGGCTCTGAGTACGTCGAGCAGTCTCCATACTCCGGAGCACAACCCTCCGACGCAGTCCAGGGGGCTTACGACGACGCTGGCAGGGCTGGGCCCGGTGGTATGAAGAGGACGACCTTCAGCCAAGCTGGAAGGGGGGAGGCTTTGGACAGGGCCGGATATGTCGAAGAGAGGGGAACAAGTCGGACATGGTATCCAGACGCAGGGGCCCGAACTGGCTACGTCCTCGACACAGGCCGGCGCAGCTATCCGGAGGAGCGATGGACTGGCAGTGGCACTGGCGGGTTTAGTGAAACAGAGAGGGGCAGTAATGCTGATATAGAGAGAATTGCGCACCCGGAGACTGGTAGAGGAGGGTATTCCGATCCCGGCCGAACGAAGGGCGAATCGAATAGAGCTCCTTACGCGGAAGTGGAGAGAGGTGCGCCAGTGGAGAGTGAGAGAGTAGAAGTTAGTGAAACTAGCAGACCTGGTTTCACCGAGTCCAGTAGGTATGGGTTCGGATCCAGCGGACGGGGTGGCCTTTCGAGTGTTGAGCGCGGCTCGCAGTACGAAACCGGCCGCGGTGGGTATTCCGACCGGAGTAGGTACCATGATGACGGAGAAGGATCTTTCCCGCAGGAAAGTGGTCAAGTCATGTATACAGAGAATGGTAGGAGTTCTTATGTCCCCGAAGGTGGTGCCACCGCGTATTCTCGTGAGGAGACGAGGGGTGGTTACGGTTCTGACGGCAATCGTGCTTCATATGGAGACCGAGAACGCAGTCGAAGTCCTTACACTCTAGCTCTAGACCGAGCAGGTGCGGTGTCGCCTGATATTGCTAGATCTCCTGCCGCCGAGGTTTGGCGTTCAGGACCCATTGATTCCACTCGAGCAGCCCCAGGCACAAAGCCTGAACCTGCAGAGAGGCCGAAGCTCAAACTGTTGCCACGTACTAAACCTTTGGAAAAGGAAACGTCCAGCGCTTCAAATGAGGATGTCGGGGGATCTGAGGTTTGTCTCTTTTTCCTCTCCGAGTTCTAGCATGTCTTACGTACTCTTACGCACTCTGTTGCTTGTGACGTGGGCGCTCGTTCTAAGTTTCCGAAATTAAGTTGCAACGTCCAGCTAATTACGTGGATTTCACGTACGTACAGAAAGGAGTCGAATTCCGGTACTCGGAGGAGAAGCGACCTGCTGAGATTCTGTCGCTTGAAACCTTTCCTGATCAGTCCAACGAGATTGGAGCAAACAATTCTTCGTCCGAATCGAATGACGAAGCCAATCGGAAGGTGGAGCGTCCAAAGCTAAATTTGAAGCCCCGAACTCACCCCACGGAAGTCGAACCTGTCGAAGGATCTCAAAAAGTCAGGTGAGTTTTTTAGGCAGGGTGAGACATTATATCGCGGGTTAAATATTCCTTATCTCCTCAACCGAAACCGAAATTAGAATTCTGGACCACGTACAACCAATTCGGACATATCGTTTTTTTTCGTCATCGCTCCGTTCAGCTTTTCAATTAGATCAGAAATTTTATCAGTTTTGTAAGTAGAGAAGCTGATTTGGTTATGTTCTGGAATCTGTTACAGGCAGGTAGTTTTTGGTGGTGCTCGTCCTCGAGAGCTGGTAAGTAAATGACGGCTGAACAGCCTTACATCAAACGAAATGTTCTCCGAAACCAAGTCTGCGTGCGATAAGATGTCGAAACTTCGACTTGATTGCAGTTTCTCGTTCGATTTGCTTTATTTCTTTCTGAGTGAAATCCTAGTCTCTTGACTACATGTCTTGGATCAGGTTTTGAAAGAGCGTGGAGTGGATGACCCTCTTGCAATTTCGGAAGCAAGCCAAACACCTCTAAGTGCAAGGTACTGTGCAGTCACGTGGAGATGAGATTTATTGAGGGTTTTATCATGCGTATGGTTTCACGGCAACTCTTATAAATTCACCTCTGGCTCCACAAGACATGAATTCGAATCTAGTTTTTGAGCAGAAGAAATCAAGTTTTTAGATGTCAGTGCATGCTATAGTCTCCCCTTAAATTGCCCAAAGCAAAACCTGTGATTACAATAGGCATTCGAACGTTCTTAGAACCTTGTTAATCGTCATTGATCACATCTGCCTCTTTAAATGGACGTCCGTGTACTTTTCGACCTAAGCTCACCTTTTTATTGACCTTCGTTTCGAAGTCTGTCACATGAAGTCGCAACGGTTAAAAAAATACAGTTTGGACTTAAACATGATAATGTTGTTTGCTTGGATCGTCTTAGGAGTCTTAATAATTGGAAATGTCCCAAGTAGGCCCTACGTCTGAGTAAAATAGTATCTGAAACCGAAGATGTCTGTTTTAGGTCCTTTGTCTTGTAGTCATTTCAGATTCTTGGGATTTACCGCGAGTTTCTGGTGCTATCTTTGCTTAGTATTTCGTTGTTATTCGCAGTGTACAATCATCGACTCCCAATTCGGCGAAGCCTGAGCGAGCAGATGTCGTGAGGGTTGAGAGGCAAGAAAGCTGGGGAGAGGAAAAGCCGGAGGGTCGGCGATATGAAAGGCCAGATAGAGGATTTGATAGACAAGTGAGCAACAGGCAAGAGGTAACTCGAGGTGATAGGGAGTTTGAGAGGAAGGATAGTAGAAGGGACAAGGAAAGGCTTGAAACTCGTCGCAATCCGGAGAGGTTTGAAAATCGGCGTGAACCCGACCGGCCGGAGCCTCGACGGGATGTAGATGCTCGTCGTGATATTGACAAGCAGGACAGTTGGCGCCGGCCCGCAGAATCTCCGGTTGTAGCCTCTATCGGCCCGCGTAATCCGAGTTCAACTGTGTCTTCTCTTGTTGATCCGTCTCCTCGTACTCTTGGTGGTGGAAAGTATGGCTACAGTGCCACAGCTTCAGCTGTGGAACTTGCACAAGCTTTCTCTCGGTCCTCTTCAATTGGATCTACCATGACAGGTGCTGCTCGTGGTGCTAACAGCCTCCGTTCTCCGCTCAGTCCTCTGCCCAAGAGTTCTGGTCAGGGCTACGGACCTGGATATGGAAATGGTCTTCCGAGCCCCTACGGTCCGCGAGATGCCCCGTTTTCTCGGCTTGCCGAGGCCCCTCCACCTCCGCCTGGAAGTGGCAGAGATATGTATCAAGGTGGTGGTTTCGGTGGAGACGGACTTTCTAATGGCTACGGCAGTGGAAAACTGGGTGGATATGGTGGCGTGGACGTGAAGAACTCGTTTGGGCGGGCGGAGCTTTCCTCAGGTCGTGAGCGTGAGGAGTTCGATGACCTTCCTGGAAAGCGAGGATTGCCTATAAGGCAAAAGGAAGGATATTATGATTAGTCAATGCCAATCACTGAAGACCTGTCAGTGTGACTCGGAATGGATGTAACTTCTGAGGCGTAAGCCAATCTTGTCTCCATCTTCCTTCTTTGTTTGTCGCTGAGGGTAGGGTAATTTCAGAAATGTCCTGCTAGTGTTTTCTAAATGATGTTCTTGATTGGAGAAACGATAGAACATGCTTTCTCTTGTCTTAGAATATCCGGTTGGCTGTTTTAGTTTTGGCCGTTCGCCAAGTGGCTTATACCCGGTAGAAGCCAACAAGCCTGTAGGTCTAGTTGTCTAGCAAAAGTAGCATTTTCTGCAGGACTGCCTTAGAAATCCTTTGACGTCATGTAGTTATTTCAGAGGCAAAAGTATGTTGGTCACACGAGAGCTTGCAAGTGTCCCTGTTTCAGCATTTGATGATATTGGTGGGCATTCATCTCATTCTTGATTCATCTATTTTTACCATCGAAAGAGAAGATGGCGATTCTCTAGTATACTAAATCTCTGTATCAGTTGTTTACTGCTTTGATGCTTGTATGCACCTCATAGTAACTGCTACTGTTAGGACGATGACGGGCCAGCTGTCACATCGAGTCATATTTGTATGTATGGGGATTCATCCAGAGGGCCCACAGATGTGCCCACAGTTCTGGCTTGGCTCTTTTGTTTTTGTTACGCTGCGGTCTGTTTCGAAGAATCCATGCCCCTAGATGAGTAAAAGCTCAAGTCACACGAGAGTAAGGAAGAAGAGGTGTCCAAATCGGATACCCCTTTTTCATGAACGACTGGATACGACATTGAAATACGAGGATTTTGAAACCGCCAATAGACGAATAGGGCTCTCGTTTACAATTTCTAGAATAATCGGCTGCTTTGTTTGAGTGTGCACTTCTAGTGGTTTCTAAGATATGCTTTTCTTCGAGAGGTTGTTTTGGTTGATCGTCTCATGTTTTAGGACACTTCACTTTTCTAGACCTCGTGATGCTTAGTTGCTAAGGATTCCTTATCTCGCGCGATTCATAGTTGGAAAGATGTAAGTTGAGACTCATGCTTCTTGTAATGACCGATGTATAGCTATCAAGAATTCAGCTGCCAGAGCTTTTTTGGAGAGATTAGTTTGAGGCACTACTGTGTTGCAAACATTGTGCAGAATATGACATAGTATTCACTAATCATAGTTTTCGTTCTCCAAATTCTTATGAACATATGTGTATAATAAGTATTGCACCTATACAAACGTTTCATTCAAATTCATAACAACTTTTAGACTGATCCAAATTTTTCATGGAAGGCACTCTTAGTTGATTCTTGCATTTGTCAGATTCAGATTCATTCCGTGTTGAAATAATAATTTAATTGTAGAACATGTAACGAAGAGTATTGGGGTTAAAAATTATACTATTGGTACTCTTCGCGCATACTGAATATATTTAAAAATATCCGTGCCTCATGATATGATCAAACTTCTCATTTCACTCCCTTAGTACCTATAATGAATGTGGTACACAAACTATATTATCTTGACTTTTGTTTCTAAAGTTACCAGTTTCATATAGAGTTTTTCTTTCGAAGATCAATTGAAAAATCATGTAATTATATTTATAGGTCACAGAATGATACGAAATATTGCAGCGAGTGTTATGTTAGCAAAGTATACCTTGTTATATGTAAAAAAATCCCATTATAATCTACATTTTATATTATTCTCGCGAAAAACACCACCACGCAGATTTTTCTTGTCTTCACCTACTAGATTTTATTTTAGAGTGGACATATAACTATTGATAACCAAAGTACCATTATTTGGAAGTTTCACTAATTTTTGTGTTTTGTTAATAATTTAAAATTGAATTTGATATTTTATAGTAATATTTTATCTAAAATTAATATAATAGATTGTATATTGTCTAGAAGAAAAGAGATAACTTTATCCCAAGATCAATATAATGACATTATCATCTTCAGTTCCAATATTATGATACACAAAAATATGATTTATTTCATAGTCTACAGCTCATAGAAATTTTAATGATAATATACAATAAAGAGATAATTTAATTAATATAATAATATTTAAATAATATTTGAGAAATCTCCCATTCTTTCAATCTAAGTTAAAAGATTAAAAAAATTTCTTATAAATAATAATCTTTGAAGTTACTGGATTCCATAGCCTAAAATCATTCATATTTAAATTTGTTACACTTTTTGAAAATACTAATAGCTTGTTTCTATTTTTATTAGTTGTGAGAGAAAAAAAATACAATAAAGGTTTTGAAACAAATGTATTGAATCATCATCTTGTGAATCAAATAAAATAGTATAAAGAAATTGATTTCCAAATAAAATATCTATTACATTGAGATGTTAAAAACTTCAATCCAAAATTCATTTGATAAAGTAGTTAGATACAATATACTAGTCAGTTTCTCTAGTACTTAGGGATAAAAAGTTGGATACGGCACCGGGACTTCCCGGGAGGTCACCCATCCCAGTACTATTCCGGCCCAAGGGCGCTTAACTGCAGAGTTCTGATGGATATTTCATCATAATACATAAGTAAATTTATCACTTTGTAACTAGGAAATCAATATGTTTTATGCTTGAATCAATTTTGAAATTAACTGAAAAGTTGAACATGATTAAATTTAGCTAGTTGTGATTAAATTTATTGATCAAATCTATTTTAGGCTGAATGATTATGATACCTCTAGAAATTTTGAATGAGGAATATCATTTCACTTCATATTACATACCAAATTCTAATGAGAAAACTATGTTACATGTTATTTTTGATTCGTTTGACTAGATAGTAAATAAGTACAATTTTCACAAATTGTATTAAATCTAAAGTTTAAATCTGCACCAAATGGAAAGTTTAAAATTTTCAAGATCTCCAATGACATATTGGCAGTTTAATCTAAAGACAAAGAAGCTTATAGAAGTTCTAGTTAAAAGAGTATAACGTTGACACATAATGAAAATTAGTCAAATCTACCAATATTAATCTTTTTGATAGTAAGTTAGATATTAATTTTCATAAATTATTATAATAATTCTCAAATAATATAATTAAAGAGGTAGACTAAAAACTCCAAACAAGTTTGAAGAGTTAATTGTGTGAATATTGTTTTCATCAGTTAAAACTAAATTTTTAAAATCGTCTTCTAATGTAAATGAATGTTGATCTTGATTGATGAATAGAATAATTGTTTCAAAATATGTTTTAATATGGGCATGTAGATGAATTAGAACATTTTAGAGTCATGATGAGCTATCATGAAAATATTTAGGGTAGGCAAGAGTGAGATTTATTCCAAGGATTACTTGATACATTTGATCTTGTACTTGTGATGACAAGTCTCAAACACGTTAACTTTTGTGTTTTCAATATATCTTCGTCTTTTTCTAAAATTCTTTATATGTAATATTTGGTACAAAATTCAAAATGACTTTATTCTTAATATGACTACTGTACACATGACTTAGACATCATTTTATCTCTTCACATAGTCATGACAATAATGCACCATATAGCAATACAACTCTCTTCATTTAATTATTTTTTTACTCTTATTTTATCTTCAAAAAATTTTACCGTGATGTAAGTACAAGACCTCAAAACTCCAACCAGTAGGATTGATCATTGTAATGATACTAAACCAGTTGATTTTTTTTTTTACCTTATCATATTACAAGCAAAATTCTTACTCAATTTACCATCAATGTGATTTAATCAGTTGCACATATCTCGCTTCATAATAAATTGTCGAACAAGTTATCTTCTTCATAATTAGACTCTTCATAGAAATTGTACATAAAAATCGACCAAAGTGTCATCATTCATCTTCATACTCACATAAGAAATGTTGTCCGGATGTTCATTCTTGTCATACTGTATAATATCACGTTCTTCAACTTCAACAATAACTACGTAATTTCTAGATAAATGTGAAATCTAATGAAGCTTTGAAAGATATCTCTTCACTCTTTGTTATGTGTGCTTCATTGGATGAAGACTTACAAATTGGAATGTTATTTTTTTTATTCCGATAGATAACGCTGACTCTTACATTAGTTGTGAGTACAGCATGGACTAAAAGCACTTTTTCATCTTTGAAGATAATGAAGACAAGACATTGAAACAAGATAGCAAATGAATACTTGACCGCCGTACTCTATGTACATTGAGAAGAAATCACATATAGTATGTCCAATGAGGAGATTATTTATAGACTTTTTGCAATGATCACACATTGCTCTCAATTCAAATGATCATTGTAAAATACAATGTTGAAACTTGCACTTAGTGCTATTGAGATTGTAGATTGACAACTAACACACAAAAGTTTTGTTTGCATAGAACTTTTGTTTTTGAAAATATTGTGAAATATTTTTTTGCATGAGGCGCCAATTAAAAGGTTGGTTACCTGGCTTGAATATATATATATATATATATATTAACTGTTATTTTTTTTATTTGAACAAATATAAAAATTTCTTATTTTAAAATATTTTTACTTTTTAAAAAAATTTTAAATTTTTTTATAATAATTATATATTAAAATTATGTTATCTTTTTTTCTAAACATGAATAAAATTTGTAATATAAATATGAGATGTTTATTTTTTTACTGCATTTATTTTAATATGATTTAATTATTTTTATTTGCATCAAATTCAAGATAAAAAATAAAAAAATAAAAAATAAAAAAGTTATTTCACTTACAATATATCATATATAGACAAATTTTTTTGAATAAATACCATTGAAGTCTATTACAATTAGTTTGATATTGATTTATTTGGTTTAATCTATTCATTTTCTTGTATAATTAATCAATTTTTTACGTTTTGATATTTTCATAATGAATTAATTGTTCAATTTATAATCTAAATGGAATTTATTAAAAATATATCATATTTTATATGCTTATAATTTTAGATTACATGAGTTGGTCAATTATATCTAAGTACAATTTTTTTGAATAATAGCTTAAACAATGAATTATTTAATAATAAAATTACTGATTTCATTATTACTTTTAAAAGAAAATTTTCCAAAAAAAACCAACAATATCAATGATATGACATACTTAAACTCAAAGTTATTAAATTTATAGAGCTTATATCAACTACATTCATATTAGATCATATACTTCTAGCAAAAACTAATATATTTATTTGATCTTTTTGAAATTTTCCTATAATATATTTAATAATTTTCCTATATAATATTGAGTTAAAATTAATTCAAGTCAAACAAAATTTGTTGTCTGCTCAAAATGAACAAAAACAACATAAAGTTATTCATTTTATAAGTAAAAGATCATGTTTGATTATCTACAAGATATTTTTTTCTTGTTTAAAAATTAAAATTAAATAAAAAGCTCATTGGTATTTGGATGAGATTAAATAATGTGTTGTTGAACTATCATAAATTTGAACCTTATGTCCTATATGAAT
This sequence comes from Marchantia polymorpha subsp. ruderalis, assembly GCA_037833965.1. Lineage (NCBI taxonomy): Eukaryota > Viridiplantae > Streptophyta > Marchantiopsida > Marchantiales > Marchantiaceae > Marchantia > Marchantia polymorpha. Next base: position 3,167,857 of record AP031351.1, read on the forward strand.
ATACATCATGTATATGATGTGTTGCAATTGCAAAAGCAAATTGGAATATAATAATATCATCATCAAAATAATTCATCAAACCACCAACATCATTATGTGTATCAATTTTGGTGAAATATACAAAAGATATTCAGATCATAAACATACTAAGATTGATTTTTTATTCAAAAATATATTATATATCATATAAATTAAACTTGAAAATCTAACTAATACACATTTGATAATGTTTGATTTTTTACGTTGTATGTTCAAAATAGAAATATATGAGTTAATCTTTTATGAGTAAAAATTTACATAAAGATGAAACAAGATGGAGATAAAATCTATTTATTTTGAATTTTGTAAGTTTTTTTTGTTAGTAATCCATGTATTTATTTTTGAACAGTAAGTGTTATATTTAATAGCAAAATGTCAACCATCTGTGTGCTTCTTAAATATGTTCGTCATGAAATCAATTCACTAGAAACAAATTAGATGATGGAGATAATATCTTATCTCATTATTAATGTTGAAAATATTGATATAAGAAAGAAAAAATTCAATCTAGCTACATATTATTTTAAAAAGTGAATCTCTCTAATCTACAGTGTTATAAAAAATAATTTGTGAACATCTTTTGATTTCATGTAATTATAAACAATTATATTTCGATATCTAAAAGCTTGTTTCAATCCATATGGTGATTTGAAAATTTGTTAATTTGAATAGAAATTAAGTTTATAAAATTTTCATTTCTATTATCAAATAGTCATATGATGTACATTTTTGTATGTAAAAATTCATAGACAAATGATGTGACAAAATAATTTTATCTTTGATCAACTAATTATATATTTTTTCAATTTTTATCATATTTTTCTACAAGTTTAAAAAATTTGTTGAAGTTTTAAGTAATCTTTGATGTAGAATTCAATCTGGATTTACTTCTTTTATTTGAATATCATTTTTTAAATTTTATTTTAAAACTTGTACATTAATAAACTATCAATCAGACAATGGATTTTTGAATGATAAATTTTATTCCAAGTTTTATTATAAATCAGCAATTGCATTTTATGATCCATACAACACCCAATTAAGATTATTGAAAGCAGCTTGATGATTAGGTAATAACAAGGTTTTTTCTTCCAAGATTAAAACATTGCATTTATTATACTTAATTTTTTATTATAATATTTCTAGAATGGATGAATTAGTAATTATTTTCTACAATATATAAGAAATATAAATACTAATGATCTTAAATCATACACTTATTCATTATTTTCAAAATTATAAATTTCACAAGCGCAAACTTGCAACTTCTGTATTTGCTCTTTAGTAATCTTTTTCAAAATTATTATTTCTATTTCAATATTCTTCACATCATTTGCATACTCTAAAAAATTGTTTAAATACAATTTTTTTTTTACAATTCAAGTTAAAAAATTCAACTCTAGATTTACAACTCATTTTATATTTTATATTTGGTTAAATTTATCATTTACAAGTCACAATCAATGTCGTATTCAATAAAGAAGAGTAAGAAGATGAAATTATCATTCTTTTGTGAATAATGAGTTAAAAAATAAATTATAATTTCATTATTGCCACTCAATACATATATTTTTTTCTAATAAGTCACATTAAATTAAATTTATAAGATTTTTAAACAATAAATTTTAATTATGAAAATCATCCTCGTGTATTAGATTTAAAGTTATCTTATAGTTTAACAATATTTAAATTAAAATCTACTTAATATTTCCAAATTTTATCTTTAGTGAACATCTTGCTCTTAATTATAATCTTTTGATTGGTTATGACTTGCTACTATTATAATAGCTTCTTATTATGTATTCTTTATTTTAGTATGTCAAATTCCGATTTATATGATATCCATTTTGTTGTTTTTGATTTTTTATAATATCTCTGTTGTCATTTTGATTGGAAAAATCTTACTTTTTATTCATATCAATTATTTAAAAAATTTGAAAGAATAAACTGAATTTTTATTACTCAATATAAATAGCGTTTAAATCTACAATCTAGTTTTTCAAATCAAATATTCAAGATTCTAACTATTCCAACGAAATGTTATTCAACAAGACCTTTGAGTTCAAAATTATAAATCATAGGATTCAGAGTTTAAACCTAAAGAATTTATAAATACCAAGTTAATCAACTTTCAAGACTTTATAGACACTAAAATAGTAGTTGTATCGAAGAACCTCATGATTGCAACATTGTATTTTTGTTAAAATAATACATTTCTTGAGCTGGATCGGTCAAACAGAATAAATGATGGATGTTTTTCAAGATGACTCTGTAACCACATCTAAAGATAAATCTTACATAGACTTTTCATCCGTGCTGTTTCAAAAGTGAGAGTTGCTTGAATCCTCAAATAAAATCAGCAAAGATTGCAGATTATCGAAAATGCATTAGCACATTTCCTTTTTGCGCTTTTTCCAGAGCTCAACCAATCTTCAAGATAAGAAAGATTTATAATTTCATAATTTTTTGGAAAATTTTCTTAAATTATACTTCTAAAAAGTCCATGCATGTTTCTCTATGTAACAAAGAAACTATCGTAAAGCAAAATACATGACATGCATGGACATTTTAGATGGATAGAGTATTAAGTTTTTAAGGTGAAAATGATCAATGAGGAACTATGGAGTTTCATCAACATATCGTGCATTATTTGATTATATATAAATATACTGCTTTATGTGAATGAAATGTATTACAAAGAAGCTTCACACGAAAAAACCATAAATTTTGAAACTATAATAATAAAAAGTAATTTATTACGTTCATGAGACAAATATATACAGACAAGAAACTTTACGGGCTCGATATTGTACTTCTCAAGTACCAAGAAGAGGTTATAAACATCGAATTAAAAAAGTTGAACAGAGAAGCGATGTGAATATTATATGTCTTTCAGACCAACTATCTCCACGATCAAGAAGGTCTCTTTTATGTCAATAGTTTATTTTGACCTGTCGAAGATTTAGTGTAAAATCAAATAAAATCCTGGAAAACTCTTGAATATCTGGGGGATTCGGAGATTCCATGGAGGGAGTTTGCACAGGTCGAAATCCGAACAGCAGATCATATTGGACCAAATCTCGAACGGCAGCGCCAAAATGGATACTCGCTCGGTCGGTCGCTCGACCGATCTGACGAACAAAGGCTCACGGGCGATCCTGGAAATTCACGTCCGCCTGCGTTGGGTGAGTCTAGGCCCGAGCGATCGATTTATCCACTGCAATAGCCAGCCATGGCGGGGCCCGGAGATTTTCGGAAGCTGTAGCCAACCAACTGCGAGCCAACACCTCTCACCAACCGATCTTCGCATCATGCGCAACCCGAGACCGAACCGTAAGAACTGTTGAAGATATGGTATTGCGCTTTGTCGATCATCTTTGCAGTTCGTTCGGTGCACTGCCATCTATCCATCTCCGTCGGATGTTATTCCCGGCCACCGAAGCATCGTATCCGCAGATTCCTCCACAGCATCCACCAGATCGTGCATCGGGAACCTTCATGACAGAATGAATTATCGAAGCGTGTGAACCGAACGGAGATCGCAGTAGCAGAAGAAGCTACGAAATGTAATTCTTCCCCTCTCCCCCTAGATTAATCTCTCCGTCCCTGCAGCACGTGCCGGAGTGTGCTCGATTTCGCTCAGAATGGGGTTCAAGAGGCGACTTCTATCGAGGAATTTGCGCCACCGTGACGTGACGGCAGTCGATTCGAAGAAATCGTCAAACGCCCGGCGAGTATTAATACGCCCGAGCTACCTACGGGGCAGAGCAGAGCAATACAGTACAGTACGATGGACGACATATACGATCATACCATACAGTGCAAGGCCTACTGTGACAACGCCAACGCGATCGCCAAGGGCCATTGTCTGCTTTTCCGAGTCTGTGGGTCTGGGGGGCACCCGCTGTTCGGGGGAGGGAGATCGGTCTGATCGGGGTGCCGATCGAATTGGTTATGGATGTGTCACCCGCCCGAGCGAGCGCACGGACGGATCGAGTAAAGGAGATTTGTCCTGTGCTCTGCTTTCGCGAACCCGGTCATTTGTCGAGGCACTGTGCCGTAATTCCATAGCTTTTGCAATCACTATCGCCAGTCGACTTGATTTCATAAAGCGGACGGGCAAGCGATTTGGTGTGACTAAAGTCGACATTCGTCAGCAGCAGCTGGGGCCTGCCCCTGCCTCAGGACGAGGCCCCTAGTGACCGATCGAATGCGCAGGTCAATTATATCTATCCCCCCTCCCCTCTCCCCCTCCGCCTCCCCCTCGACCTCCTGGCTCATGGCAAAACGACAGACGGACGACGAGTAGGTGCCGGGCCCGTGTCGTCGCGCTCTCGCGTCGCGCAGGGCTCGACACGCGCACCCCGAGGGTCGCGACGTCGCAGGGCCTAGCCGGGAACGCGAAAAGCAAAAGCAGGACGGCGGGAGCAGAAGGACAAAGGTGCTGTCAGAGAGGCGCAGGCTGAGGGAGAGAGAGAAAGAGAGAGAGAGAGAGAGAGAGAGACGGCGAGGAGAGAAAGAGGAGGCAGAGGCAGAGGCAGCAGAGAGGAGGGGAGGGGGGAGGCGAGGGGAGGCGGGCGGATGGATGGGGGCGGTGCGCGACGACGAGTGGAGTGTTGCACGGGATAATGGGCGATGGTCGGTGTGTGGAGTTTATTAGCGAGCGAGGCGCTGCAGCTCTGCGAGAGGACACATGGTGGGGGGGTGCTCGCCGGAATGGTGTTCGGTCAGCCGACCCTTTCTGCGCTGGCGGCACGGCATCGCGCCAGCGCACCGCCCCCGCTCTCGGTCGGGTGCGTACCCGATCGGAGCATGTCGCAGAGCCAGATTCGTGGATTTGCCTCGGCGCCCGGACTAGCCCAGTCTACGACCCGTCGTCTGCCACCCTTCCATACTCCAGAGAAAACAGATAAAACAAAACCCTGCAATAAAAAAGTGAATAAATATTAAAAACTATTTTTCTCTTGAAAATTTTTTCTCTTTCTCGTCGTCGTCGTTGGATTCAGTTGCCGCCTGGCTTTTGACCGGACGCGACATGGACGAACCGAATGCGGTGACATGAATCGGGAAATGTTCCAGCTCGCTCGCTCGCTAGCTCGCCTGCCTGCCTGCCTTGCCTGCCTCCGGTGTTCCTTCTGATTTACGGCGAATTCTCTTTTTCTTTCTGCTGTTCGCTCGCGACTCATGGATGGCATGGACTCCTGGACCCTGGAGGCGCGGGCCACGCGTGAGGGCCGCGAGCGATCGTTATACGAAAATCCAGAGCCCCGTCGGTGGACCCGTGCGCTTTCATATAATCCCGCGTCCGGCGGGCGGCGTAGCAACACTCCTCGTCCCGCCCCCAGTGGAATGTTGTGAGCAGGGAGGGGGAGGGAGCGAGCAAGGAAGGAAGGGAAGGGAGGGAGAGAGGGAGGGGACGGCGAAGGATCGGGAGGGTTGGGGAGGGAGAGAGAGAGAGAGAGAGAGAGAGAGAGAAGCGACGATGCAGGGAGGCCATCCGGGTGCTTCATCATCGTCGGACGGTTACGACCTCTGAGCTCCTCGAGAGGAGGGGCAACACAATGGTATGTGGAATCCAGTTGATGCACAAGTGGAAGGGGAATAAGAGCTCCCACCAGCTGCTCTGCGACCTGGAGGAGGACCTCAAGGCCCTGTCCCGGCGCCGTCGTCGTCGCAGTGCCACTGCTGCTGCTGCTGCCGCTGCCGCTGCTACTACTACTACTACCAGCACCACTCTCAGAGTAGAGTTTCTTTAAAACAGCACCCTTTGTGTTAGGAAGGCTTTCTGGAGGATCGGTGGGTAAAATTAATCGCAGTTTTGAAATTAAATCTTGGGTGTAAGGCTGTGGGGGCGCTGGTGGTGATTTGATCCCTCCGCTCGCTTGAAGCTTGAAGTGATCTTCTTGTTCCTCTTCCATTCAGAACGAGTGTACTCAGAGGAAGAAAACCCGTCATCAGCATCAGCAGAAGCAGGCTGAAATGATGAGTGGCAGATTGCAGCAGCCCGTGCTCATACAGCAGCAACAGAATCAGGTGAGATCTGCTCGCCTCGCTCTGATTTGCATTTTTCGTACGCCGTGATCTGCATGTCGCCCGCGCTGCGCTCGCCGTCGTCTTACAGCACCTCCTGTGCTGCGATCGTTCCCATCTCACGAAATAGTGTGGATTTCAAGACTGCGTGCGATGCAATGTTCAGACGAGCGTACGCCCTTCCCGAAGTCTAGGACATTGTGTAGCCGCTGCGCATTTTCGCTCCCATCTTCCTCCTATCAGTCGGCAAGTCCCGGTGGACAATTGAGGTCGTCATAGCTCGGGGTCCGACCTAGAAAATTTGCCTGTGCAAATGCAACCGAAGTATAGCGCTGCTCGCGGTGGTGGAATGTGTTCCATAATTTAGTACCACGCCATGTTGAGAATCCTACTGACCCGACCCGCCTGTGGCTTCATTTGTGACCTGCAGCATCAGCATCAGCACCAGCACCAGCAGCAAGCGAACCAGCAGCAGCGAGCTGGTAAGTGGGCCTGTCCCTCACGCGTCCGTTCGTACAGCAGAAGAGAACAGCTTTGTGTTGTGTGGAATGAAGCATTCTTATTCTTGCTCCGTTGTACATCTGTGTCTCGTCCGCTCCGGAAACATGAGTTCTGTCGTTGTGTTAGGAGAAAGCTTCGAGGTGGATTTTAGAGCCAACAGAGCTCTTCAGATCATATCAAAGTATGTCTTATTATTGTAAGGCCTCCCGCGTTCGGTTCGTGTTGTTATTACCAGTGCGATGAGAAGAACAATGTTGGAGCTCGGTGGCTTTGTTTTCCGGCTCGCGGCTCGCGCGCGTTTCTGACAGATTGTGTTGTGATTCTTCAGCCGGCGAAGTTGCGGGATGCTATGGATGCCCCGGTCTCGTAGACCAGCGCGACATTGTGTGGCCTAAGGTGAGCTTCTCCTCTATTCTCTTCTCTTGCAGGACATTTTCCTTTCCGCCAGCATCTTGCCCGCCCAGCTATGCGGATCTTTGTGCTCATCCGAGGATTTCATCTTCGTGCAGCTGCAAGTGTTGAAAGCGAAGTATTTGCACGACATGGAGCAGCTGTACAAGCTGATCACCTCCTTCGACTCACGGGTAAGGCTTCCTCCTGGACCAGTGTTAGCTCTGATCAGCTTCCCCCGTATTGCGGATTGAAAATACGCGTCGATCTTTTTTACTTCGTAGCAGAGCTTTCGTTCAGGGAGAAGTGAGGGGTTTAAGGTGGGAGTTGCAACGAGTCGGACTTCTGTGTATCCACTTTCTCTTACCCTTGCCGTGTGCTCTTGCTCCTTCTGAATTCAGTCCTTGAACGCCGAGCACGTGTTGAAGCTGCATCATTACAAGGAGGTCGTCCATCGGGCTTTGACTTACCTCAGAGTGACGAGAGAAAGACTGCCCCTCGAGTTCAACCAAGAGATTCTGGAAGTTTTCGGAAAGCAGATCGTGATGATAATCGAGACTTTCAAACGCAAGCCAGACACCGCCGCCACGTCCACAATGTCAAAGAGTTCGGCCTCGCATGCAGACGGAAAAATCTGAGATTTCACGGTTTTCGGAGAAGGAAAGAGCCTTCTTGCACAGCCAATGTGGTCTGCACTGAGATTGACCGATTGGAAGTGGAGACAGTATCAGTTCTAGCTTAGAACTGGCCAATCTATGGGTATTTTGAAGTGTGAAGAGGAAGTGTGAATCGCAGGTGTGCGAAGTGTCATGGAGAGACGAGTGCGCGGAAAGCCGATGAGGCAAAGAAGGTTCCCAAAAGTCATGCGAGACTACGAGCAGCGGCAGCAGCAGCAGTCAAGTAGTAGTCCATGTTTGGTCATCAATGATGCAGCGACCCTTTCACTTTGATTCTTTCGTGGTGGGGGCAGGAAATCATCATCGGCTGCAGGCCGGTGTGCGGGAAGAGCAGTTTTCTGCACATCGGTGCACGGGATCGGCTTTTGTCAAACCTTTTGCCACCGCCTTCGGCAAGATTCCTGGCTTTCCGACACTCAGAAATCATGATACGAGTCCACAGGTTTAGGAACGGACATACTAAGCTTGTCAAGATGGTGTATGTTCAAATCTTTAGGCCAACATGATCCCGATCTGTAGCCATACGGATCCAGGAAAAGAAAGCGACACCCGGACTGCGCCGAGAACGTCAGCTCAGCTCTCCGTCCATGTATCGCCGTTATCGAATTGCATTGCGGTTACCCTGTTCCACAGCCAGCCAGTAGTGGAGTTTTCAACCATCTCATTGCGTGTATCGAGGAATTCTTCCTTCTGTTACTCATTAAAAGTGCCGCAATTTTGTGTATCCGGGTCATGAACATTTCCACCGTGCCTTTGTTTGTTTTACTTTCCACCGTCATGTGTTCGTAAGCATATTCTCCCCCCGAGCATGTCCTCACGCAAATAACTACAGTATTCTATGTCGCCTGTATTGTGCTCCAAGACCACCCTCGAGTCCTCGTCCCGGGCCCAATCGGGTCGCCTGCAGTGAGTCAAACCCGTCGAAGAAACTCATTACGAGGTCGACAGAATTGAGATATTTTCCGACTCCCGACTCCCAGCAACATCAAATGGGTACCGGCCATCACGGGATTCGAGAGTTACACTCACACAGTGGCAGCTTCGCCTGTTGGTTGGGTGGCCCGCTGCAAGTGGGTGGATGCACTCCCGCACAGTGTCGTCGTTTGCTGCATCTCAGTAGAAATCTATGTGTACTTTTGGGACGAGGGTTTTGTCGTGCGCCCACCGCTGGAAGTAGGAGAAGTAGTGGTAGTGGAAGTAGTCCCCACTGTAGTGCTGATCCGGAAGCGGAGTGGCAAGAAAACCTCGTAGGGTATGCGCATGCCCTCATGCTTACCATGAGGCACGAGGACGTAGGGAATAAAAAGCCTTTAAGGCTTAGGCTTGTATTCGTCGTCTACAGAGGCGCAACTTTCTGTTTATAATGTGACCTCGCTCAGGACAACCCGAGTCCATAACTTTTATCCGGGGATCGAATTTGCCGAGGCCATGTGCGACTCGGTCTACAGTTTCTTGTGCCGAAAGGTGGATCTTTTTCTTTCTTTCTTTCTCGCTTTCTTTCTTTCCCCGCGGAGGTACAAGGAATCTCGCACAATCATCATATGATATTGTCTATTTCTGACCTGGTGGGGACCCATGGCTACAGTTCCGGCTCCCCATTTTGTATTGAGCGACGTCAGTGGCAAGAAGAGCACACGTTTTGGCCCTTCTCGGCAACCGAATGGCGGCGAGCATGGCGGACAGCTGGTCGAATCGCTGCGTTCTACAGCGCCTCCGCGCACTGTTGTTAACAATCGCCACCCCCCCGCTTGCTTGCTTCCTTGCTTACCGTCCTCGGTTTAAATCCTGCCAAATGAAACCAACCTCCGCTGGCATGTCTGTCAGTGTTCTTTCAGTAACCCCGCACTATTCCAATCCCCAACTTGCATCCACCACTCCTCTTGCGCAGCAGCATCAGCAAGCAGCATCGTGTCTTGTGTCTGCACTCACATGAATGCGCCGAGGCCGAGCGCGGCCGCTTTGGAGGCATGCCCTTTCTCAAGGCGCTTGTTATGACTGAGCCCTCTGACGGGCCTTTCCGCGGCAGCATTTGTCGATAGATTTGTCGATCGATGCGCGCTTTGACGATATCTTGCGTGCGAAGCCGTTGATGTTGACCCATGTTCGGCCCCTGGGCCCCGGGCCCCTTCCTCTGCCGCCTCCTCCCTCCCGCTGCCCCGGTCCAAAGGAATTTTCTCCCGAGCCCCATCCAGAGGAGCACGGCGCCGCGGACCGGGCCCCGACGGCCGTCGCCTCGCCGGTCGACCGTCTCCTCCCTCGGCAGCCAACCGCCTGCCGGGTTCGCCCTTTGCGTCATCGCCGGCCGACGAACTCTGCCGCGAAGACGACGGACGCGGCAGAATGCGCGACTGGAAAGCGCTGACGGGCGCGCTCACGTCAGCGCGCGGGAGGCGGTGACAGGTGGCGCAGGAATCGACCGCCGAGTCTTCAGTGATGAAACCAATTGTCTAAGTCGGCAGGGAGGCCGCGCACGGTTGCGTTACGCGGGAAAGTGGCCGAGGCTCCACCTTACGATCGGTGACATGGCATTGCGACAGGGCGGTAAACCGAGATATTGTGCCGGAAACGGCCAATCTTGCGGGCCTGGGTTTAGCGGTCTGACCTCCCCGACCAGCTAGCTGCCTGCCTATGACGTGAAATATCAACCTGAATTGAATGAGATCCGACCACGAAACTTGTAGTTGCAGCTTCGGTACAAGCCTAGAAGGGACTGACGGACTGACTTCCTGACCGCAGGACCGACCCGGCAGTTGCCCTTGACGTCACGGTTGACGCACCTCTGCATCGCCGATTGTTGCTGTCGCATGCTGGATAAAACATTTCGCTCAATAATGTTTCCCTCTTAACTCTCGGTCAGCGGCTGACGCTTCCACGAGCTGGCGCGTGTCTCGGCGAGCCTCGGGCTTCTAAGTATGGTGGACTGGTTCGCATGAGATCGGCAACTTCTCGTTATTTCTAGAAGTCGAGTTCACATCTTCGACCGTAAATTGACATAATCATGCTTCATCGCTTCATCGACCCTTTGCTCTGCCCTTATTATTTGCATCGCCGGTCAAGTAAATTCTGTCTTCGATGAGTTATCCGGTAGTCGTGTTGAATATCTCTTTTGTTTCGCTATGACCTGGTTTCTATGCAATAGTCGTTGCTATTAAGCGACGACTGTGGTGAATGCCAACGCAGTACGATGTTTAAAAGTGAATGATTGAGAACCCATAAAAGCGAACCACGTAACAGGTCCCAACTGTGGGGCGTATGAATGATTTAAGATCATCCATTGTAATTAACTGCCGGAATTTAGTGTCGATAGAAGTTCATGGGGGCTCAGAGTAATATAGAAAAATGAGAGTGTATGTTACCGAAGAGTTTATTTCAGATTGCCCCGGACTTAGAACTGTATAGGCAGTGAGCGCTGAGCTGCCGGTCATATTCCGTTGAGTCTCAACACCCAACCCATAAAATGCACCGTCATTCTCTGGATTCTCGCTTCGTTGCAATTTGTCGCCTCACGTGGATGGAGGAATATCAGACGAGCCGAAGAAGTGAGAGAGCTCGGGAATTTGCAGACCATCAGAATTCACGCAGTAGCTCAGAATTTTATTCCACTTATTCCACTTATTCCACTTATCGTATTATTCCACTTATTAGGACTGTAAAGATGAGAAGATGCAAGGTCTAAACCCGCCCTGAATCGAACGAAGTCTGTCATGTGCTTGAACGCACAGCTCACATTCGCATGTACAAATCTCACTGAATGAGAATTTGCTATGAGATTCCTCTATCGATTTATTGTGTGCAGTTTGATATTGTTATAATTCGAGTTTCCTTTTGAGTTTCGAAATATTCGACTCGAGCATGTTGGGCTCGTTTTAAGTGCAGTCACAGGGCACTTGAGCAATTCGTCCCTACCGTCGGTCCTTTCAAAATCTCAACAATCGTTAGAGGCACGTCTAATAAACTCAGCTTCTATTTATTCAATGAATGGCTTTGAAGATTCGAATAAGGATATGATGACATATATATGGGTAAGCTTCGGGACTTCTCTTGAGTACAAAGCTAAGTATAGAACAAGGAAAAATTTACTTGGTTTACCAAATCCAAAAAGTAGATCAGTCCCAAGAATTACAAATATTAAATAAACACATTTACTGCGGTTTTGCCGTTCATGGCCAAGGTTATCTGAATACGAAACGACGCAGTACAAAGTGTCCATATGTGGAGAAAAACTTCCTTTTCCATGAGATTTGCGGTTGTTCTGTGGTGCAAAGCCTTCCCAGGAGCTTCTAACGAGAGTAAGAATGGGAGCGGCGACTATTCTTTGGAAATTGTTGTAAACGGTTCGGAGTATGCAAAAATAACAACGATGGCAAAACCGCATAATTAAACAAACCGGGCCGGACATGACAAGAGTCAAAGTACAGAAAAAACTCAATCTGGTAAACTTCGCGGTATCCTTAGGGAACGCAAAACACTTAGCTGGTATTTAACACAATTCATTCGACAGCCTGCACCACACCGTTATCCTGTTCCAATGTAAATTTTTGATTAGATACTCCGGAAGTACTGGATTCAAGTGGGCTCTATAGAGGAATAGTGATCTCGAGAGCTAGAGCTCGAAGATTCACGTCTCGAAGACACGAATTGCGTCTAGCTTTAGTGGTGGATTGTTGTGGTGTTGTTCCGAGCCTTCATGGGAAAGATTGTGCTTATTACACTCATTACTGCTGCGGGATGTGCCACCGGTCGCACAAGTTACTAAGGAGACATCTCTCGCGATCGCATAGTATTATCATCACAGCAAAGCAATTTCTACGACTGGATTCAAAAAGAAGATATGAAATTAGCTCAAGATAGTGAAGTGAAATCAATATTTGAATATCAAAATACGAATGTATCTTTCTCATTCGTCAACATAAAGCCTCAAAATGGTGCAAACAAATCGCCAAAATACTCTCTCGTGAGAGTACTTTGGCCCAATAATGCAATCATTCCATCATAGCATAGCCACAAATAATTAGGTTATAAGAAGTCGTATTGGCTCATGTTCGGTTCAACAAATGTTTCAAGTTGAACAAGGATATCATCAAGTAATTTTATCAAATGAAGAGTAAGTTGAAGTATTATCATATTATATAGGAATGATCAATTTGATCTTTGTAACTTTGAGGTACAAAATAGTATTATATTAGTATGATGAATTTGATCATTTGCAATTGAAAAAAAGTTTACAAAATCTAACCAAAATTGATTACATCTAGCATAAAAAATCCTTCTCTTTGAACATGAGCTTTAAAAATGAAGATAACAACACAAAGTTGTGTTATATATGTATGATGAATTTGATCATTTGCAATTGAAAAAAAGTTTACAAAATCTAACCAACAATTAATTACATATAACATCAAAAATTCATCTCTTTGAACATGAGCTTTAAAAATTAAGATAACAACACAAAGTAGTGTTATATATGTATGATGAATTTGCGCATTTGCAATTGAAAAAAAGGTTAAAAAATCTAACCAACAATTAATTACATATAACATCAAAAATTCATCTCTTTGAACATGAGCTTTAAAAATTAACAATGTTTCATTGTAAATTGTGTATTTACAACCCATATAATCAAACAAAGTACCATGATAATCTCATCAAAGACATGTCTACTGTCTATGGACAAAATCTCAAAGATGTGATGTACAACAAGTATCATATATGTATACATACTACAAGCAACAAGATTCATACGTCTTCATATCAGCATCATAACATATATCACATATCAACATATGCAAAATATTCAATCAAAAAGTGGTTTTCATTTTTTTATAATGATCAATTCTTGAAAACACACTTTAAAATCCAATATTTTCATTGATGGATAAAATTAATTTCATATGAAAAACATAAAAATCCATGTTTATATTTTTACATGTTATACAATGCCACAAACTTAAATCATTTTTAGAATTGTGTATCAACTGTAAGATTTTATCAATATAATTTTCTTTCTGAAATTCAAACATCTATATTAATTTAGTCTTAAATTTGGCTGATTTTTAACAACAAAGTGAAATGATATCAATAAAAATGATTTCATAAAGATGAAATTATACCGTAAAGATGATTATGCATGAATCACAATGAGTATTGAAGTTGAAGATTATCAAAAAAATTCAAAACAACATGATATGCAATATGAGTCAATAAATGATGTTTTGTAATGATAGAACATGAACATTGCCATTTTTTATGTATAGACAAATTTAATAAATGCTTAAAAACGTATCATATTTTAATAATATGTATAATAAATAATTTGAAATGAGAAATTATTATCAATCATTCTTTAAAATTGTATATCATACAAGTCATTTTTAATTTAATACTTTGATTGAGCTTATAAAGATAGCTTTTATTAATCTTCAATGCATTTTTTAATTCAAATACACAATATTTGCATTAGTTTTCAACATATTGCTATTAAATCATTACATCTTATAGCATACTTACATGCAGTGAAAACAACGCAACAAGTTGGATTTATAAATCTCTAAAATACATATGATGTGATATGATATGATTTGAATATTTTATCTTGTGAAGAGGCATTTTGATGAGTCTTAATAAAAACTTGGCTCCGTGATATAATTCATTCATCAACTATAATTTGTAAAGACATTCGCATGCAGATTTTTAATATATTCCTGTTAGAAGTAAAAAAATACTCAAAACAACAATATTTTAGGTGATGAATCAAATACTCTATTATTAGAAGTGATTTTTTTTAGAAAATGTGTATATGATAAAATGTGTATTTGAAAAAAAAAAAAAAGTCTGATTTTGTTATTGATTTTATATATGATATACTTATTGCCACTAAGAATAAACTTGATAAATTATGAAGCTTCTTTATATAGTGGAAGCTAGATTTATACTTTGAACATTTATCTCTTAACTGTTTTTATGATAGTAATTGTGAAATTCAAGATTAAATTATGAGTAAATTTGTAATATCATATCATAGCTATCTTCACCATGATGGAATAATATCAGTTTAATAAGTTTACTGCTAGTCTCATGGCTATGTATATCATGTTAATGATACTGTAAACTCCAAAATATATAAATTTTTAGAAAATCAAAAATGGAAAAAACTGTTTGAGTATCTTAGCTTTGGATTTTCTAGATTTGGAAGAAAATGGAACTGGTATTTCAAAGTAAAAAACCTATTATCTGTTTTACGAATGTACTTTGGATGGAATGCTTGGTAAATTACGTACGTGGTACGATTGTGTGTTGTTTTCTTTGCCTTGTTGATGTGCATGCAGAAATCAAAATTGATCTCATATATTAGTCAAAACATCATAGACGCTCCAATATACACATAGTTCTCATTACAAGATTAATTTTGATTGTTTACTTCAACTCTATCTTTTGCAATTTTAGTAGTGACATAAAATACTTGACTCATACTATTATGTGTAAACAACATGTCTTCAGTGCTTCAAAGCTCTAAAAGTATTTTTCTGTGAATCAATCATCTTATTTTTAAACTTTCTTGGACTCAGATTTGTATTGCTGTTGTAGGGATTATTAAAGACTGTATTTTCTATTGCCACAAAGTATTGGCATACATTATTCTAGTGATTTCTACATTATTCTAGGAGAGGTTAATTATAACTCAGTTTAGGCTAATCATCACTCATCCTACTATAATAGGGTGAAATAATTAGCCAAGTCATCAAAGTGTTCTGACATGTTCTCGATCGGACCCTTGCCGGTGACAATAGCCTGAACATAGAATTAGGTTTAGGAGGACTCATGGAGACCAAAAGTTCTTAGCAGAAATTTTGAATTGAAAACCTTGGATTAGAAGTAGTCATGGAGACAAAAAAATTTATCCATAGAGAGTTCAAGCATTAACAAATTCTTATCAAAAATTTTGTATTGAAAACCTTGGATTAGAAGTAGTTATGAAGTCAAAACAAATTTTTTTTACTATGTTTTGTTCTATGAACCATTTTTGTTCATAAAACAATTCAGTCATCTGTAAATGCTTAGTGGAAAATTTGTATTGAAAATGGTCCAAATAATTTTTAAAAAAAAAACTGAACTCATCTAAGTTAAATTTTTAGTACACTACATTAAACATATTTAGGTAATTTAAATGAGTGACTATTCCAACCATGCCTGAACATGGTCCATCGGGCATGATCACCTCCAGCTTCTTAATCTTGGTAATGGTATTGCGGTCGGCAGAGATGTCCCAACCATAGTCATTGGAGAACTTATCAGTCCGTACGATGGTGTGGCACCGGAGAACGGGCCCAAATATTTGGGTGAGTCCTCACCGTTACTGAATCACAAACAAGCCACGGATGGAAGTTGACATGGATCGGAGGAAGGCTTCAAAGGTATAGTAGGGTGAGGGTTAATTAGACTATACTCAAAGAGAACTAGTCACTTCCCAAATTAATAGAGTTTGCACTTTAGCTCTACTATATTTAGACGACTTGAATTTGCATCAGATATAAAATAAAATATTAAGATATTGTTATCTAAAGAACACTGTGATCGCTCTGTCTCTTCTAACAGTTTGTGATGTACTCACTGGCCAAACATGAATTATATTCTTAGAACTCAAATCTATTTAGGGCAGTCTTGAGTCAATCCGATACCAGAATATTATAGAGCTCACCGGATGCATAGTATAGAGCTAAAAGAGAACCATAATATCTTATTCTAAGTCTAGACAGAGTATTATAGTCTGGAGTAACGCAAGGGTTTACGAACTACAGTAGAAGGGGTTTAACCCGGGCTAGAGAATGCAGTTGCTGATTTCCCCATCCGGCTCTAGAAGGTCTGAACCGTGGTTACCGGTGGTTGAAGGCCAAGACCGTGGTTACCCGTTTGGTTTCATCCTGCTCTCCTTTCGGCAATTTACTTTAATTGGCCCCTTTTGCGCGGTGTCCGGGCCGGCCAATCATGACTCTCCAGACAAGTAATCACGGTCAGAGTATGAAAGTCAAGTCAGTGGTGTACCGGATGAGTGTCGGTGTAACACGGCCCTGGCCCATGTGACCCGATCCCTGAGAGGGCATCATCGTCCACTGCCTTTGCTCCAATTGATTCTCCACAAGCTTCTGGAATTCGAACCGATAAACGAGCGACCAGTAATTTGCGAGATTCTCACTGCAGTACAGGACAGAGTCCAGACTCGTCGCTAAGTCGACTGCAGCCTAGACCATCGGACGGACTGTCCAGCCCGGGAACCCTGTCCCATGTGGCTCCAGTCCGGGAACACCTTTCTGCGTCCCCACATCGGACCTGTGCCGATCCGGATTGACCCGACTTTCGCGAGTTCGAACCATCCATCCATCGGCAAGCCAGCGGCTGAGGCCACAGTTCGAACGCGCTCGAACGCACCCGAGAGCGCATGCACGTTGTCCGTTGGAATGTTCCCGCTCCGTCCGCCACTCCGTCCGTGCGGACCGTAGTTGCATACCCGGTCGGTCGGTCGGTCGGACGGTCGGTCGTTCGCAGAATGAGGCCACTTGTTCGGTGTCGGAGTCCCTCATCGATCGCACAGCAAGGCAGCCACAGGAGTTCGACGATTCTTCTCTTCTTGGTGTAAGTGTGTTCGGATCGATCATCCCTACGCGATTTTTCTAAGCCATGACTGACACTGATCGCCACCTCACCCCGACTGAATCATGGCGGATCTTAATCTGAGTTTTGCTGAATGACAAGTCGGGAGAGGCTTTAATTCTCTCCTCGATTCGAGACATGTGCACCTCGATCGTGACCTAGCGCACAGAACTAGGCAGGTCGTTGCGCTTTCTTGGCTGCGGGGTAGATGGTTTTGGCAGACGCGGTGTATTACGATAGCACTTCTACATGTAGATACAGAGCTTTACTTCATGTTGCGTCAACCGAATATATGAGATGTGTTACTTGGGGAAACTACAGCAATTTGTTACATGTGTAGGTTTTGAACTTTGAACTTTTGCGGTGTGATGTTCAGAAGATTGAAATTTGTTGCGATGAATGTGCTTTGAGAAGTGGAGGGGATACACGAGGTGCCCGTGTTTTCCTACGGGAAACACTCAACCTACTCACAACATGAGTGCAAGAGTTTCAGCTCATCGAGACAATTGACAGTAGAGACCTTAGACCTGGTTCTTATTAAAGAGCATAACGAACTCGATAGTACCCTGAAGTTTAAGGTTGTCAATAGACCGGAGGACAACTCATTGAATGCCATATGGATCTTCTATGGAAAGCTTGGGTTTCTGTAGTTGTTCGTTCTTTAGACGTGCTGTAGGTGTACACCTGTTGCCCACCTTCACTACTCTTGAAAATGTTTTAAACCGTAGCAAGCGATGAGTTTGCTCCCCATGTATTCCATTGCGACGACAAAGAACCAGCTAATAGCAGATATTCTGCCATCCTGGTCTTGAAACGAGGATTCATCCTGGGACGGAAGACTGGAACTTTAATGTGGCACTTTAACAGCAAATTCTTAGAATAGGATATAAGGAGCTCTCAACAGGCACAATCGTATTTGATATGCTGAAGAATATACGTACTGTTTCCTTCGACGCCATGCACATGTCAAACATATGAAAGCAGGGAAGAGCTTGGATATCCTCCCTCAGAACCAGAGATCCTCCGCCAGTGCCGCAACTAGTTCCAGAAATCTCATTAGGGCCTTAGGCGTGAAGTTCCTGAATCGTGTAGAACCAATCCGTGAGAAAACCTGAACCAAAACTTACAACCCCACACGACAAACCCGCAACTCCACAAGCTGTCATCTCGACGAATTCGTAATTTTTCTAAATAACGTGGGCTTCCACAGCCAATCATTATAGTTCCAGATATTTGGCCAACAGCCCTAATCCTCAGCGATGTCATCAAGTAAGCGCGAATTGGCACTGAACTCGCCCGTCTTTAACGCAAATTGCAACACACCCGACCTGATATTGTTTTGATTTCATGTTCTTCTGTTGCTTCCGCCGGGATCGATCCGCGTGAGGGAAACTGTTGTCAGCTAATTTGCACTTCATCGTACGAGAAGATCGAAAACTGACTCTCCGATCCAAATTCGGCGTCAGAACTGGGACCGGCTATCAGCCGTCGTCAACTGTCACTTCCCGCAGCAAGCGCAGTCACGACTCATGAGATATCGAGAGAATCAACGGGTGCTGACAAGGACGTCTGGTTTTAAAATCTAAGCTCGTTGAAGCGCGAATTGACGCAGACTTGAAACTGACTTGAAAGGAAGCAGGAGATGCAAGAGGAATCGAAGCGAGGAGATGCAATTAAAGTATGCCTCTGGAGAACGTGATGGGGAGCAAGTCGTCCAGATTGTGTGTGACATGATGTGATCAAGGTCCCATGTTTTCATAGAGCGGGAGACTCTAGTGCCTGTGCAAGATCCTCAAGTTTGCCAGTTTGGAGACCGACGCTGCTAGCTGTGGACGCATTGACGCATCCTTGAAGAACGCGGAATGACGAGTTGCCAAGGCAGATATCTCGCGAGTTCAACGACCGAGCAGCCCTCATCGAGAAGGAGAGCAGTCCAGCTCTCTTGCCGGATCACAATCTGCATTGGGCTTTTGGAGCGCCTCGTGCCTGGAGCCGACGAGTGATGTACACAAGAACATCTGCTCGATCGAACTTTTCATAGCTCTCCAGTGAAATTGGATCCTCCTGGAATAAACCGGAAGGCTGGAGCGTTGGAACGCTAGAATCTGCATGACCTGCGTGGGTAGCTCATAAACGGGACCGCAGCATGCAAGAATTTGCGCCCCTCTCGCCAGCATTCAAAAGTAGAAGATTTCTGAGAGCAGTGATTCCACAACAGAGAACGATGCGTGGAGTGCGTGTGGGATAGAGAGATGAGATTGATTCACAATTCCGTGTAAAATCTGCAGCATGCGTCTCCACGAATGCCCAAGATAAGAGGCGATCAGCTTACTAGTATAACTGCTGAGTTGCTTTGAGAACCTACTCTTATGGATAGCACAGCATCACCCATTTACTTTTGCAAAATTACCTTGAATCCCATCAACAGTGCACATATTATCATGAGCATTTGGAGCTTCTGACAATCCAGAGAGTATCCATGGATTCTAGACCACGATTTTCATCATGATTGATTAAGATCATTTGTTCATATCCAGAAGCCAACGTAACATGTTAGAATCGACATGAAACTTCACCGTCTGATGCCATTGAATCCATGGATAATCTCCTACTCCAATTTACACGTACAATGTGTACACTGTTGAAAGGATTAAAGATAATTTTGCACGAGATTCTTAAAACACTTTCTCGCGTGTTTGTGTCCGGGTCGAATGGCCCTCGAGTTCTCCCATAGCTTGTTCATGCTCGATGCTTGAGAAACAAACAAACGAGACATGTTGTGATGTTCCGATTTGGGATTCCAAGGCAAATATCATGCTTTGTTGGAATTGTGGCAAACTTGACCACTTCAAGAAAAGATTTCGCGGCAGAGCACAACTTCTTCAACACACAACTAAGAAAAAGGCGAGAAAAACATGCTCAGTGACGAGGTGATAATGGTAAAATAATTTGCATTTCATCACAACAAAAAATAGAAATAAATTGTAGATTGTGACTATTTGTGTTACATGTGTTGTAAAACAAAGTTTTTTAGTTTCTTTTTTCATATCAAACGCTTCAATTTGTACGACCTTTGATCATATGTGTGGAATTGAACTTATTCGTTGTGTGAAAGTTCAAAGATATACTGTAATCAACTGTCTGGAATTGAAATTTTTGGACATAGTTTTTTTTAAAATTCAAATGGTTTTTTGATCATGATGAGGAATGTTATATATTTGCTTGACATGATGAATAAATAACTATGTTAGAAGAATTTGATAAATAATGGAAAATATGTGATTGTATAAGTCATGACTGGAGAAATTTCATCTTGAAATTAGATATATAATCACAGATATGATGATTTTCTATGTGAGCGCATGGTTCAAGATTTTGGACTGAACATGACTATTAATGATATTGAAGTCTAGATAATATTAATGAAAACTTCATGTAGATTCTTCACACAATCCATTATGAATTTAAATGTTCTAAACATTGCATGTTAGAAAAGCATAATCAATCCACCTTTGATTTTGAATATCATAGTTCTATGAATAATTTTGAATATACACAAAGTGACTTTAGTATTACACTCCATAATCCAATCAATCAAAATCCATAAGGCTATATTGTTAATTTATTGTCAGCATCAAAATTATGAGTACTTTGTACTTTCATAAAATAAAATTTTGAAATTGAAACTCAAACTAGCAAAAAAACCTAGGCAAGAAATCTGCTGCTGGTTACTTTGCTACCACATGTAATTCATCTTAGATTTGAGCTTGTTTGATTTATGTAAAATTGCAATTTAGTCTTTCGCTGCAAGGTCAAAGATATCATCACTCTTTATCACATGTGACTAATCCATCATTCATATCTACATAGAAGTCACATAACAAGATTAGTTTTAAATTTATCTTTACAAGTTTTTTAAAAAAACCTTTTTAAGTATTGCAATTCAGATGTGTCAAAAATGATAAAAGAAATTGTAGAATTGTAAATGTTGCTTCATGGACTTTGCCTCAAACTCAATTGCAACTTTTGATAAATCATGTAAACTATTATTTGAAAAGATTACTGGTTATTGAAAGCATTTGATGTGATTTATTTGTATATTTCAATAAATAAATAAACAATTATAAGTTTGTTTAAAATAATTTAATTGATTTTTCTCATGCAATTGATTTTTTAATGTGTTGAATATGTAAGTTTGACTGAGTTCAATCAATCAATCAATTCAACAAATTCTAAGTAATCAAATAATTAAATTGACCAAAAGTATCAATAACTTTTGTTGAAGTTTGTATTTATTGCATTTATATCTTGAAAAAAACTCTAAACATCTAGCTTTTGGCTAAAATTTGCATAGATAACTTGGTATGAAACTATTTTTTCAAACTTCTTTTCAATTGAAAAAATTTCAAGAGAATCTTAATGATTTATATCCATAGTAAAAACATAATTATTTATTTAAAAATGTCTATTAAAGAGAAAAATTTATTTGAGTTGAAAAAATTGAAGATTTTGAGTAGACTTAAAAACATAAACATAGCTCAGCGTATAAAAATCAAGCAAAATTAACAACATGAATTTATTTTTTATTATCAAAATATAACATTTGAATAAATTGATCGATTTAAATTGGAATATGACAATATTTTTTTTAATAATGATGCTATTGTTTTGATTTTCAAAAAGATACATCGTTGTCATATAATGAGTGTCAACTTTTACATTAAAAAAATACATCAATGATGAAATAATATTTATCAGTAGTTAAGAAATAAAACTAACAAGTAAAAACTCATCTTAAAATATTTAAAATTATATAAAATAAATAATTTTTTATACAAAAATAAGAAATGTATAATAATTTTAAGTGGCATAAAAAATCACAAAATAATAAAAATTAATTAAAAAAAATTTTATTTCAAATTTTATTTAATTTGTGTATTTTTATTTTTATTTTATTTTTAATGACAAATTTGAAAATAAAGAAAATACAATCAAATAGACTTTAATGCGGATTTTTTCAATGGATTTTCTAGAAATTTCAATCTTTATAAATAAACTCCATATATTGTAAGTATACGATTTGCATGAATTGAGAGAAGATTTTAATCAACGTAACAAATAATTTCATGAATAATAAAATGTCAAAAAATCATGAAAATTATTTTAAAAGGTAAAAATAAGATTTTTAATTTAATTATTATAGTATGTGAATGATATGTTTATTACACGTGGAATATATATAATTTTGATAAGCTCAAAACTTTCTTACATATATATTGCAATTATAAACATACATGATGATCTTCGTACATTTAATAGCAATATCTGAAATACTTTGAAAAATCAAACTTTTCCTTTATTCATATGTTCGAGATTATCTTGCATACTTGCTGGATTGAATATGAAAAATTGCAACTCTTTGAACATTCTTGCATATTGCAATTAAAAGTTTCACTAGTATATTGACCTTGGACATTCTTTTTATGTCCGAGGCAGTTCAAATCTTTTTAGAACTCCACCACTCTACTACAAAATTATAAAACATTTCAGGTTCAGATATTTTAAAATCACATTTGATATTGACAAGATCAGTAGATACATGTGAAATTCAAAAAAGATACATTGCAGTAATATCACGCACATGTAAAAAATGCTTAAAATTTAATCTTGATTTTACAAATGTTTTTGTGTTAAATTGTATTAATAATGTATATTATAGAGATTATATATTGATAAAAAAAAACATTACCTTCTTTTTAACTCAATCTTAGATGAATGTATAACCTGAAAATCTACATCACCATGCTCAATAATCCAAAAAGTTCAAAAATGTGTTTTTAAGTTAAAAAGAAAATTAATTAAAAAACTCATGTTCAATAAATAAATCCAACTAGTAATCAAATGATGAATACTTTAGTTTGTCACATCAACATTAAATTTTTTTATTTGAATTAAAATATATATGATTCAATTAGAGAGTTTTTATGAAAATTAACTTGGATTTGATCAAATATAGTTAATTTAGTTTAAATTAATTAAAATTTTTTTTTACATAAAAAAATAGCATCAGCTTTTCATAATATATTTTGAAATATCAATAAAGAAATTTTTTAATCTTTGTAGACTTAATTTTGCTGGCATTACATTGTATTTTATTTTATATTCTTAAAAATATATGTAGTTCATCCTTCCGGGTTATGTTATCGGCAACAAATAAATGAAATGTTCAACTAGACTTGTTGCACTAAGTTTATCAGAAACATAAATCTGAATGACTAGATACATAGTACCCATCATCAACAGTTCACCGTCTCGACTTGTAATTACTCTAGGAATATTTCCACATTATTTTTATTCTCAACATATGTAGTCCGCACTTAGTAATTCTATTATTCAAAATATGTAACATTGATTTACATAGATATTTCATTATTGAGTTATGAAGTGTCATGCAAATCTTTTCAGTTTTATAAATCAATGATGATCTAATGTTTAATTTTTAAAATTTTTGCCATATGAGCAAAAAATACCTGAAATTTGATAATATATTTAATATTGTAAATTTTTATTATTTGCATGATATCCATAATCACTGAAATTGAAATATTCAAAATAAATTTAAAACATCTATACAATATAAATATAAATTAAAAAATTTTCATATCTTTATTTTTTATTCCATTATTTAATTAATAGAAAAATATATAATGAAAAGTATATAATTTGACTTGTGTTAAATTTGAAATGTGGTAAAATTGAAAATGATTACAGTTTATTTAAAATGTTAATTCTAATCAAAACATATCACAAAGCAATAATATAAATGAAATCATAAAATTTGATACAAGATACAAAGAATATTTCAAAATGAACTAAGTATAAATAGATATAATACCATTTATCACATAACATGTTAAAATTCATTACAATCAATTTCTTTGATTGTTTTAGAAAAGCATAAAGATAAATTTGATTTCAAGTTTTGTAAATTTTGACAATTTACAAGTTTAGTAATATAATGTTAATATTAAAAAAATCGGATTAAATATAAAATTACTATATCATATATAATTTACAGATCAATAAATATCAAAAAAATTTATTATTTGACAAAAATCTTTAATAAAATGATATGCTACCAGATGTCAAAATAAAATTAAAAGTTCAATACAAAAAGATTAAACATACTCATATTTGAGAAGTTTTAAGATTTTTTGACATATCTATATTTAATCTACACTCCTATTAAATAGTGTTTGAACTCTTTAACACATTTTATATTCAATAGGTTTTAAATGTTAGAATTCCTCATGATCATAATCTCTAAAAATGAATTCAACAAGATTTTTTTTTTTAAATTACCATCAAGTATTGATCATCATTAATATAGTTCACATAAATATAATATTTAATATAAAATACTTGCAAAACTTTTCCAAAAATAAATTATAAATACAAAATATTAATTGGATAACAATGATAATATAAATAAATATCAATAAATTCAATTTTATCCTTTATTTAAATCAAAACAATAATAAAAATACATATGATGTGCATGTTTTAGGTTAAATATCAATAATATTTAAAACTCAAAAAATCACATAATAATCATAATTTATTATTATTATTATTATGAAATGAATTTGTTTTGAGATTATAGCATATGAAACCAAAAAAAAAATATAAAAGTTAAAATGGAAATTAACCGAGATTGTTGAGATTAATTCCAATTAAAGAGTAATCTTGGATTTTAGCTATAAATAGCTTAGACGCTAGTATCAATTGGGATTAAATATCTGGGCACCTGCCATGTACATAGACTCTTTTATGACAAGACTTAGTGTAAAGCAACGCGTGTTCACAATAGACATAACACTCTTCCTCATGAGGGTGAACCACGTTATTTTTGTGTCTAGTGTTGTCTGTTTGATTGAATGATTAATCATTGTGTTTTTCATATTTTACCGTATAAAAAATTCATGATTTTTTAATACGTAATTTGATAAATTTTTACAAAATATGAATATAATTCTATTTGAAACAACAAGAATTATTTTTTAGATTTTGAGATGCAACTAAATTTTTTAATTTGAAAAAAAATTAAATTAATTTAAAAATTTATATCAATGGATTTAGAAGAGATCTTATATTAGATCATGACAAGGATCTCCAGTTTGTTTTTTTTTTTTTCAGAAATTGCTCAGTTTTTTCAGAATGTAGTGTCAAAATATACCATGAATTGCATTTTGTAAAATCAAATTAATAGATTTTAAATTTAATTACTGCAAGAAAAAATATCTTCACATTTTTTAACTTAAAAAATATTATTAAATGTTGCAATATTAATCATTTAAAATTTTATTATATTTAAACTTTGCTTTCAATTTTGAATCAAATTTTATACTTTTATTGATAATATGCTTGTGTCATCATTTGTTGATAAATTTTTTCATCATCTATTGAAAAAAATAGAATTTGTAGATAAAATATTATTTTTAGATAGTGATTTATTTTAACAAAAATATCATCAAAAGTTTCAACAGTTGATGAATAAATTATTTTGACGTTTTTTTGCAAAAATACACATGAATTTTGGCATTAAATTATTCTTATCCCCCAAAAATAACATGAACTCTTTTGCAAAATTATGTTTCAAATCTAGCAAAAATGTTTGATCATAAGTAAGAAATTAATTCATAAACATGTAATCTGACTTGCTTATCAAGATTTGTTTTTGTTCTTTGGCTACTTTTTAGCCGTCACCGCGTATCCTGTCATACTAAGTTTTTAAAATTATAACTTGTATTTTATCTTTGCGCATGTGACATCTATTTCATTCTTTTTTATTTTTACAATTCATCAAATGGATAAAGTGTCTTCATCATTCGTTCATTTTGACTTTTATGATTTCTGAATTTGAGATTTTGTATCAATTAAGTTTTCACTTTGGTTCACTTGGTACGAGGTGTTAATAATCATTTACACATTCTTTGTATTTGCACGTTTTCACAATTTTAAAACTATTTGAAGCAATTTTTTTTTTCATTCTAGGATTACTCGGAACCAACATTTTCACCTCTTAAAATAATTTATAACAAAATTTTATAAACACTTTCAAATTTTTTCTAGTAGCATCTTATAACCTCTTTCAGACTCTCCAAAGCAGCATTTAATCATCAATTTAGGATTATTTGTATTCAAAGTTTAAAATTATGATTTTCTTTATAGAAATTGTTTTTATCATTTTGAGTTTATTTGAAAAAAAAAAAGTTTGACATATAAATTCATCCACATAAATCTGTTTTAGCTAATAGCGGTGTAGTATGAAAACAACACTAACAACAAATAAAACTATTTCAATCTAACATCTATTTTAATATATATTTTTAGTCTTATTGCATATATAAAAGACAAACAAACATAAATAATTAATTTTAGAAAAAATTGATTAATATTTACACTATTTTCATATCTTTAATTTACAATACAAATGCAAAATGATTGAAATTAGTGATTTTGAAAATTGAATCTTTTGTATTATTTTACATCAATAATCAATTGAAATAAGAAGATTTTGAATATATATTGATCATATTACGTATAAATTTTAATTTTTTAAACATGAGTATTTAAGAATTTGAAAAAGATGCAGATATATTTAATTTTTTTTGACATTATTACCCAGGATGAAGCTTTATTTCAAGATATTAATAATGCCTTTGAATTCAAAGAAGAAAAGAATGCAGGCATTTGAAATCTGCATTCACTGAATTTGATTCATTGACTAATGTGTCAAATTATTCGAGTAAAATAAATTTCAAGTGATTAATCATCAAAACTACCCAAGAGATTTAAGAAAGTTTATTAATAGAAAATTTTTGATTCAATGATAAATATTAAGGTTTAAATTTTTTTGATTTAAGTATTATTATATTTCTTTGTTAATTCAAATATTTAAAAAAAACATATTAAAATATACATTAAATATAAAAATATTAAAAATATTTTAAAAAAATTCAAAAAGTATTGATAGCAATTTAAAAGAGATGTAACACCAGGATACAAAAAACATACATGAAATTTCTTTTTCTTCTATGTAATGTTTCAAAAATAAATTCTAGAATATCATTCATACCTTTTTTTATGAAACAAAGACATAATAAATATAACAATGTAAGTTTTAAACTAATATATTTAAATTTGAATCATGTAAGAAAGACAAAAAATATATTGATACTCAAATATATATCATGACAATAGTATTTTCTTCTTGAATAATTTTTTAATGAGAATTATTCAAGTAAAATTGACTACAATGTTTAATTAAAGATGTAATGCAAATTTTTTACATATATCTAAACTATATACATGGAAAAATGTATTGATCAAACATTAAATTCATATCCAAATTAATTCACACGATGAAAATACTTTTCATCAAAAAATCATTCAAGTTTGGGATATGTGCTGCAGAGAATTAATATTAGATATATTTTTAATCATCATGATCTTTTATTGAAGCATTAATGTAGATGACTATATGGTCTTCACGGTTTGTGATTTTCTTTGCTTGTGGTACTTTTTTTTTCAAATTGTGACATATGAGGTAAAGCTTTTAGTTTTTTTTTTACATAGTGCTGCACTCTATTAAAAGTATATTACCAATTTAAATGTAAATTCAAGATAAAAGATCATAGATAATCAGGTTTGATATATAGTATCGCATCTGATTACCTCCTTCGAATGAAAAATCAATTATATGAGTATCTGCATAACATTTGGTGAATTAAAAATATCTTAATTATTTATAGGATATAGTTCAATGGGAGCCGTGATGGTGGAACTGGAGCTGAGCTCCGGATGTACTGCAGTTCGGATGCGAGGAACCGTAGCACCGACCGGGTAGAGATGTGGCTGCGTGCAGCATTGCACAGCACACGGATGAAAGTCGCCTCTCCGGCTGTCAGCTCACCTCAGCTCACCTCGGTCACGGACCACGGTCCGACCCCACCGCATCCGAACGCAACCAACAGCATTCGCTCGTTGGCCTGCCTGCCGGAGAAAAGCCTTGCAGCGCAAAGGCAAGCGGAGGGCGACGGGCGAATTCGAATGGACACCGGCAGCGGGCGGAAGGCGATGGCGCCATGCAAGCACAAACGCGCGCTGGGCTGGCGGATCGACATCGTAGAGTACATGCAGCGGTCGTAGCGCTACTCTAGGAGCAGAGCAGAGCAGAGGAGTAGACGGCGCGCTCGGCCCCGAGGGCCCGCGGCGACGAGCGGACGGACGCCCTCTAAGCTCAGAATGAGCGAGCGCAGCGTCGTGGAAGCCAAGACTCCGATCGCCTTCGTACTTTGTGCGCCTGTGTGTCCGACGAGGATGAAGAGAGGACTGGGGGAGAGGAATGTTGTCGTAGGAGTGTCGTGCTTCGGTCGATGATGTTGTCGTCGTCGTCGTTGTCCTCGCTGATGCTGCTGCTGCCAAGTGATAGCGGAGGAGGAGGAGGAGGAGGGTGGGGTGGAGGTGGAGACCCGCGGGCGGGAGAGCGTTCGGTGCCGCTGACATGCAGGAGAAGGAGAGGAGGAGTCGCAAGGGCGGGCCAGTGGATCAGCGAGACGTGGTCGAGGATGAAGACGGGGCCGTGAGCTTCGAGCGACGCCGAGGGCGAGAGAGCGGGACTTAGATAGATTGCTCGACGCTCGATAGCGACTCGGACGACCGCGGGTCGAGGCCTTGGACGCCCGGTCGGAGAGCAGCCAGGGCACGAGCTTCGTAGCCATCGAGGGAGCGGTGCTCGAAGGAGACGGTGTTTATTTTCCTCGTGTGGCATAGTGCTCTCTTGTAAATGAAATGACAACCGGTGGTGGTGGAGGAGGAGGAGGAGGAGGAGGAGGGCTTGGGGAAATTTTAGGGGCAGAAAGTAGGAGTAGAATAAGGTGGCCGAGGTGAAAGGAGAAATAGCGGGGAAAGGGAGGCATGACAGGGCTGCATTCGCTGTCCGATGGATTGCATACATCCGATGGAAAGAAGCCAGATGATGATATAGTCATGGAAGAACGCGAGGGGCCACGACACGGCCGAGTGTACAAAAAGTCTAACTGGACATTGACGGAGCTCCAGGTGCTTCAGACCGCCAAACGTGAGGACCAAGAGAAGCAACTGAAGGCTGACCCCAAGGAAAAGCACAAGTCTGCTGCGGAGCGATGGCAGTGGATAGAAGACTATTGCTGGGATCAGCGCGTCGAGCGAAGCGCACAGCAGTGTAGGGATAGATGGGAAAGGATGTCTGCGGACTTCAAGAAGGTGGGAGATTTTGAAAAACAGGTTCCCAGGGGCGGCACTTCTTACTGGCAGATGACCATAGATGACCGGAAAACCAAGAAATTACCCTCCAATTTTCAGCAAGAAATCTTTCATGCTTTGGGGGAATGGTTTGTCCGGAGTCGTGCTGTAGATCCGAACGACATCGTGATCGACACGTCAGTGCCTTCTCCTTTGCAGGTAAATAATGCCTGCGTCAATTTAGTTAGTAACGGAGACAATTCATCCTCAGAGGAGGGCGAAAGCGATCCTCAAGATGGACCGACTACGTGCAAGAAACGGAAGCTGCCTCCAGGGGTAAATGCGGAAGGAATAGCAGCCATAATTGAGAGGGCGAATATGGCTACTCAGAGGACCATGCTGGAATGTGAGGACAGGAAGGATCGGCGCCACAAGGAAACGCTGGAGGCGAACGAGCGGATCGCTTCCGGTTACATTTCAGCGCTGGTAAGCATAGCAGACGCCCTTCGTCAATTTGCGACAAATAGGGACGACAGAGAGTAAGAGAGATGTGTAGTTCTTCTTGGAGCAGCATGAACATGCACTCACTCACTTTCAAGCATCCCGGCACAGTGTTCCGATTTTCTGAGAACTTCGATTTTGCACTTGTCCTTTAGAATCGCACACTTCTATGGCCCCACGAGCATTGTACATAATAGCACCGAACCTTTCCGACGTAATTGTCTGTTTTATACTTAATGCCACCACCTGACCCGGGGATGAGCTCTGCTACGATATGGGATTAGAAAATCAGATTGTCAGTCGTCTCAGATACAGGTGTGAGAAGTTTATCGATCGTTGCAGCAAATAGACGGTATCAGCCTCGAACGGTATGGCCACTTCAGCTACTGAATATAGAAAAAACTCCCGGAAGGCACCAAGCTCTCAACCTTCACACCACGTCAGATCCAAGCCTGTTCTGCTGTATATGGGTGGCGTTGTAACATAGCTTATCTACAAGTTCAAGGTGCTCAGTCGTCTGCAGTGAACATCTCTTGCTCTTAGTAACTTACCTCTGAAAAGAGAAGTTTGCTGTAAATTTCCACTTTCATACATCGAAGTGCAGCAGTCTCCAAGAAAATTTTTCTTTAACGCATGTCCCCGTCCTCTTCTGCTTTCTAGTCACTGGAGGAATCTGACATGACTTACTTTTCTATTATTGTTTGAATGACCGTTACCAATATGCTTTGATGACGCTAGCTCCAAGGTTCGCGAGTGCATCCGAAACGATCACACTGAAAATAACGATCCGATGAAAGTCCCGAATTTTCAAGATGATGGTGGTGGATGAGATTCTGCAAAACGTGTGAAAGGGTGTTGCATCTAGCGTTGGACATAAAAAAACAGAAGCAGTGTCAACTTGGCAAGACGATGGGAAGTATAACTTGATATTTTTGCTGCAGATGGAGCGGCCTTTGTATGAAGAGGCTCGCATTAGTACTTTAGGCAGCTTTGGCTTCAGTTATCCACTACACTTGTGTGATTTCTTATGTAAGTAGCTCGTCGTGGAATGCTGTTTTTGCTCTTTTGCACAGTTTGAATTCCAACAATTTTTTAGAAATTTTTTGTCTGGCAACTATTTCTCATTATCTTGCAATCATGGAGTTCAAACAAGAGTCTCTTGGACGCCCTAGTCTGCCGGGCATCTGACAAAAACCCTGAACACGGATTGATTGTTAATAAATTTGATAGCTTCGTCTTCGATCTGCCTGAGCAAGTGTTGGTTGTGTTCATTGTGTGACTATATTGCACGTCGGAACTTGTTTTAATTTCAGATTCCTGGTTCATATATCGACACGTCGATCAACGGAGGTCAAACCTTAAGATTATAATTAAACCTCTCGTAATTCTGTCATATCTATAGTGTACTAATGACAAGGAACTGGCTAAACCTTCCAGCTCCAAATTTTCGACAATAGTATAAAACTATGAAATAAAACCCAGCACTTGAGGTTTTCATTTTAGCGATAACTTTCACGTTGTTGTGACACGGAGGTTACGATGTAAATCCTCTTGGGAGCGAAGTGGAAACGCCAAAACGCGGAAGTGGACAGATTCCAAATGTTGCATTTATTTCAGTTACGCCTTTGTGCTAAGTTTTGTACGATTATTGGCATTGTTGATTGTGAAAAGAATATAATCATTATAAAAATTGAAGATATGACCCGTAATGCTTTTCGGTTAGAGGTGTGCAATTGACAGTAACACGTGGGTTATTTTCTAGTGTTTCTAGTCTTGCTAGGCAGCTTGTCTTGACTCCACACAATAATGACATTTCGACCTGTCTGTTGCGAGACCGCAGTTCTACGTGGCTCTGGTATGTGTTGCCTCTGTAGCACAGTTCTAATTTCCTTTGAATGAACATGAAAATGCTCGGGACATATAATAATTCATACTGGCTATTAGAAAAAGCTTTAGGGTGTATAAGAATGCATCGTTCTCCACATCTTTCCGTTCCAAATCACTTCAACAATCACATACTATGTCCAAATTAATTCAACAATTACATACTGTGTTCGTACGTAGGATCTTAACGTGATTGTTTAATTCTATCTACCCACACCCCAACTAATTTTTTATGAAGAGAGTAGCATAGTAGTCACATAAACTACACAAATTCCTTGTTTTCATAGATATGTACAATTTCTTGAATTGAACTCTGTGTAAGGGGATCATAGTGCACTGTTGACTGTTCCCGATATTTGCTCGCGTTTCCTTTCCCCGTTACCTTGCATAATTGACACCCTCTTGAGAATGTAATAATCCCCAAAATCCAGACTAGTATTTTGGAGATCGTTATTATTATTATTTGGGGATGTAC
The DNA here is from genome assembly GCA_037833965.1 of Marchantia polymorpha subsp. ruderalis. NCBI lineage: Eukaryota > Viridiplantae > Streptophyta > Marchantiopsida > Marchantiales > Marchantiaceae > Marchantia > Marchantia polymorpha. The sequence continues at coordinate 3,200,284 of AP031351.1, forward strand.
GTATGACGTTGTGTATGAGTACGGATAATACTTGTGATGGTTGCGCGACATGAGAACTCGTCGGTCTTCCCTAGGTGTATAGTCCGGGATGAGCGGACATTTTCGACCAGTCCTCAGGCTGGCCAAGGCTTGACTAAGTTCATGCCGAAGAATCCGAACTGGATGGAGCTTGAGGTAGTTGGCCCAAGGATATGCCCAGAGCTTGCGGTATCGTACATGCAGATGGCCCCCGAAACTTGAACCTGCAACACAGTTTCTTACATTAGCCAAGCAGAAAGGATGTAATCTTATAGCACAGTCAAACCACAGAACGAGGACTTCGTTGGCTGTGTGGCGATAGAGAGGATGGATATGATTAACAGATTTTTCGGGCATTATTTCACCCCGAGAGATAATATCTCTTCCTCTGTAAAACGGGAATATTATTTCTCTGTAGTCATCAGAAAGGAAATTTGTCAGCAAAATCAGAGTTTACATGCCATTTAAGACGACCAGGTTCGTTAGGAAAACTCTGTGCAATTGCCCAGAATATGAAGCTATCTATATATTATTTCAGTTGGCTCACCTGCATGAACGGCTGGCTGGAGTATCCTCTATGTTGAATTCTGCCACAACACCTCCAAGGGCGCTCACAAGTGGAACATAACCTGCAGCAGGCTGCAAGAAAGAGTACACGAGTTTAGTGGGAATATGTTTCCATAGCTGCCTGGAGATCTTGATCAAACTCACTGATGAACGAAAGTCCAGGAGCAGCTGCTTCATTTGTTCCGAGGAAACTTACATAAACGAGTGCAGAGGTTCCTGCCACCAGAAGCAGGTCACAGTTCTGAAGAGCAGAATCGACTTGCCGTAGTACCCTCGACTCTAGAGCCTCACCGAACCACACCACATGGGGTCGCAGGAGTCCGTTGCATTGTTTGCAGCGCGGTAAATCCATTGGTTTGATTCCGGCATCTGTTGTCTTAGGATCTGGGGCGCCCTGCAGTCACACATTGTTCTGCGTGACTTTGATCTTCTTTTCGGTTAAATTCGACATCTTCTAGCATTAACAGAGATTGACTCAGATCAGCGTTTCTGGATAGAGATTTCGACGAGAAAATTTCATTGCTCATTCTTCCATAGCTACAAGCTTCTAACCTTGCCGTCCAGAGCTGCACAGATGGGCATGTCGCGATTTACTCGCACATCGTTACAGTGACAGCATCTTGTCTTCCACAAGGATCCATGGAGCTCCACGAAGTCTGTGCTGCCAGCTTGCGCGTGAAGTCCATCGATGTTCTAAAACCATTTGGCAACCAGCGCAAAATGTGACCTAACTTGACGCCAACAAGATCTTGTACAATCCCCGAAACCTCTCTCGTACAACAGTGCACCAATAGTGTTGAAGATGCATCTATTCGCACTCTTCTTATACCCCTCATTCCATCGCCTACACATTTCTATGGTAATGTCAGTCTCACGGTTCGACGATAAAAAGCACCTGTGTAAGTAACGTGAATTCTTTGCCTTCCTGCTCACACCGTTGTTGCAAAACTGCCAGAGCATAGTGCGATGCATTTGGAAGAGACTTTGCCACAACGCACCTGCATTAATCAACCCACTTACTGAACTCATAGCTTGATATTATGGAGTATCACTACTCTACTGTTATCGTCTGGACCTACGCTTTTTTTGATGGACAGTGAAATGGTCACTGATTCAACTCAGACATTTTGTGGTTTCAAGTACACCGAATGACAGACAGAAAGGAGATGACTGAGTCCAGTATGTAAGTTCTACATCAGTCCGCCCTACCGTGATAAGTTTACTTCCTGGTACAAGTGAATCCTTTGAGCGCAATGAAGCAAATTTTGGCTGTTTCTTTCCTTCTCGTGTCAAACCTCGGGCTTCGTAACTGTGAACATTAATTCAAGTGGAATGCAAGAGCTAAACTTTCTCTCTACTCGAGGTCGAACAAGGTCGTGAACCTGACCTCCGATAGTGGTAAAATTCCCACACAAGCGAAGGGCTCTCCCTGAATGCCTCCGGTGTAGCAAGTTCCTGGAGAGTCAACAATCCGTTTTCAGGCAGATCTAGAGAAGCAACTCCACAAACTTCCCTCGAAAGTCGTAAGGAAAGAGTCAATTGACAGGCCCTGACCTTGGTTCAGGACCATGTAATTCTCCATGACGTACCGTGGCATTCCAGGTGCGCCAGAGACCCCCTTCGCCTCGAAAAGTCGGAATGCCCGACTCTGCGGAAACACCAGCCCCTGTCAAGACCGCTATTTTCTGCACGCAAGAAGAAACCAACGAGCTGTGCTCAATCGCGAGGTGATCAACCAAGCGGGATGCCACGCTGCAGGACCATCGACAGCTTTGAGGTTCAAAATTCTTCTCTGTAGTATCCGCATCGTTCATCAAGAAACAGACCGCTTGAGCTGATCGGCTTTAGAACATAATATGACAGGAAAATCACCTACTTTATGCACTGAGACAGCCAATCGAGTAGATTCAGTACCCGAGCATTAGCGAGGATCGTGCTAAACTCTGCAAGGTGCGCTCGATTGAGTACCATGTTGACACGCTTCAGAGTTCCCTTTCCCTCCCTCCCTCTTCGATCTTGATAACGAGAATCGATCTGTCAAACAAGCTCATACCATTCCACCTCTACGCTCATTGCAGAGACCATATCTTGCTCATCCACTCTTTCGCACGATCCATCCGGTTCAGAATCCATGTTCAGGTCGGCACGGCCTCCGTCCGCTTTTCCGCTGCAATCCAGGTCAAGAAATGGCGAGCTGTGAAGGACCTACATGACACAAAAACAGCACGAGCTCGAAAAGCCTCCACTCACCCCGCAGTCGAATCCACGCACTAGAGCCCGATTAGTCGATGGATCATCGACCCCGCCAAAGCATCGGGACCGAGCGTGCGCCAGGTTTTCCGAATCGCAGTCCAGTAAGAAGCTGGGCCGTCGACTGCGTAAGCGTCACCGAGTTATATATTATCGTGTGCTGTCCTGTACGTGGTGCGGTACTGCAAGGAGGCCGAGTAGGGTTTTGGAGCACGGGCGATGGGAGAGGCTTATGATGCTGGCCGAGGTTCGGGGTTTTGGTAATGTTTGAGCGAGTGGCAGTGCCAGAGAGGGAAGGATGGATTTGCAGAATTTTGAACTCGTGCATGGGATTCTGCTGGCCTCGGCGGGAGTGCCTCCTAATCTCGTTCGCCAGCTTCACTCGAAGCTGACTAACGACATTTACGATGGAGGCAACTGTTTCGAGATCGAACCATGCGAAGATGGGCTCCAGCGGAGATTGGTGTTGACCTGTGATAAGCTGGAGAAAGAGTCTCAGGTTTTCCTTGTCGATCATGCTTGGTCCTTTCGACTCACAGAAGCCAGGAAACAGGTATTTGTCCTGCATTCTGAGTTCTCTGTTCCAAATTTCGTTCGTTCATGTTTCAAAAGCTGCTGCCTTCGTTTCTGCTTCGGGAATAAAACTTGCTTTCCTCCCTTTTTTGACAATGTGCGAGTTGCGGTGTTCTCATCCTCCGTGGTTCGTCCTTCGTACTTCACGACCGTTCAGTGCCACAAATAACGAGTCTGACCTGCAAGGGCTCCAAAGACGGAGACGTAAATATCACGACGGATGGCAATTATCAGCGGAATGTAATCATTCAATCATGTAAATTCGAAATTCACGTGGATTTTGCAGCTGGAGGACGTCGCTGGGCTTGCGGAACGAATGGGCAGATTGATGTGCGTTGTGGACGAGACAGAGGACTGTGATGAGTCAACAGAGGGAACTACCGAGAAAGAAGAAAAACAGAAGGCCGAAACTTTGTTAGTAAATATAAAGAAGAAAGCTGAAGAATCCAAAAGTAAAGTTCAGTGGTTGGAGCTCGACGATCTTAACATCGACGATGAGCAGCTCCGAGAGATTAACTTGTCGACCAATTTTCCGGTAAGGGTTTCATGGAAAAATTAACCACAGAATTTTAACAGCCAATCCTGTGAAGATCTCTTCGGCCGATCGCAGCGCTTGTAAAAATTTGCGGTTATCACCGGGCATTTGATTGTCTGAAATCTTGCTAGTCCCTTTCCCTTTCTTAGCAACTCTGAAATGATGACTGAAGCCTGTTAGATGTGCTTGCTTTTTCGTTGATCTGAGCCGCGATGCTTTTGTTCTTTCGAAGAGCTTCAGCTTTTCAGTTTAACGTGTCTTGTTTTCTAGTTTGTTGAGTGCGGACTCTATGGATCCTGCCCTCTCTGTACACAGCCTTGCAGTGTATTATTTTGCTTTGCACTTGGATACCATCTGGGGACGGGTGGAGAATTCCGTCCCCAGATGGTAAAATTGGTTTTTTAAGCTCTAGTCTTTTTGTATCCAGTGTACCATCTATAATTCCTTGAAGTCGCTGACAGCATAAATTGTGGCGTCCTTCTAAGGACGTGGGCATGGTATTGCGATCATGGCACCCGTTCTTATGGAGACAATAGGCCCAACGCCCTTTGGAGCATTGTTCATAACGACTTTCATGTCATGAACCACTTTCATGTCATTGATTGTTATATACTTTAAGCCAACAACCGGCCAAGGGGGAATCTTCCTGAGATTTTCTCGCTAGAAAAGTAGATTTGTAGGTTTTTTGAAACTTCTATTGTGAGAAGTATCCTCCTTATTGGTGTAAAATCACTGGGCGTATAAGCACATCTTACATGGCTTTGTACGCCGTCATGGTTAGATAATCAAGTCTCAATTTGATTGTTAAGTAAGTATGCATGACGGTATCTCTGTAGGTTGTTCTGCAAGTTACATTGAGGGCAGCTGCTGACGTGCCAGAATTTTTATAAAAGGTCTTTGTGGCTGAGGTTTTTCGCACGTCAGTGCTGTACAAATATTATTTCGCACCTATGATTTGCCGTCTATCCAACTTTGGACGACGATCAAACCTCAAGATCGAGCATCTTCGGTTATCCAAAGATTGACATCAATCAGTTTGTCATATTCTACGAGTTTGCTTTGAAGAATCAAAGAAACAACTAATTGAGAAAAAGACAGGTTTTGATAATTCTTCTCCGAAATATTCCTGTTTCACGGGATGTTTCCCATCCTCTCTAGTCGACATTGATCTGATCTAAGAATTCTCTTATTCTACGCACATAATGCCGTGACTTGCATAAGTTGTCTTCACAACGCTGACAGTAAGAAATGTATTTGAACTTGTACATATGTGCTTGGTCATAAGGTAAAAGATTTCTACCTACGGGATGGTCCTGAATGGCAGAGGAGAAGATTGAGTCAGTTCACTTTGACTAGACACGTGACTGATAGTGATCTGAAGTCGATGTGCTGTCTATGTTTGCTCTATGTTGTCTTGAGCAGGACTTGGTTGGATTGAGCCTTTGGGGAAATAAGTTGGAGTCTCTTGACGTCCTTCTGGAAGCGGTTGGTGGTCTATCTACGTTGCGGGCTCTCTGGATTAATAAAACTCCTCTAAATAGCAAGTTGTAAGTCTCTAAGCTGATATGATATTTGCACATTCTGTTTCTCTGCATAGCCGTTACAGGACCATTCACGGTTGGAAAAGTACTTCCATGTCTGTTAGGAACGAGTTTTTCCTTCAAACTCTCTACTTAATCAAGTAGCTTTCTGAGCGAAGTCATTAATCAGCGTTCAAACCATGATAGTAGGGGTTTCGCGAAGCGGAATGCCTCTGGATAGTGCTTTGAGATCTTTGTTGACCATCCGAATTATTATTATTGTGCAGGGAAACTGCTGCAAAAGATGCTCTTGTGAGTGCACTACCTGAGCTGGAGTTGTACAACAGTCAATTCACCAAACGTTGCACTCAGTGGGCTGTTGGATTCTGTGCTGGAATATACGGACCTGAGAACCCCGTTGAAAGCAGTGGTCTGAGCCACCCTCTCGAGGAGCTGACAGATCTTGATCTTTCGGGGAGGATGCTTTCGAAGTTGTCACCAGAGGTGAGGAGCACATTTTAGTTCGAGTATGACTTTATTGCATACAACTGCCTTCTCATAGGTTGATCTTCTTCATGATTGTTTGTGTGAGTTACTGGTTGGTTTCCGTTTTGCTCTTCTCGTGCTCAACAAGGATGAATTCTAAACTCTACAAACCCTCAACTTGTGTTAAACACAACTCGCAAGCATAAGAGAACAGTAAGTACTTTACGTAAAGAGTTTGTCACAGTACGAGATCCATCATACTTTGCATCTTCACGAGGAAAATATGGAGTCTTTATTGTGACTCTGTAGATGTTAATTTTTGCAGATTATCAGCCCGCTTGAGATGCCTGATCTTGTCAGTCTCAATATCAAAGGGAACCCTCTGAACGATTCGAGTGCAAGCCTGGTCCAGACTCTTGCATCGTTCCAAAGTCTGCACTTTCTTCAGGTCGGTACCTGGTGAGCATAATACCCGTTGTTTTATTCGCAAGGGTACCTTATCAAGTCTCGGATACCACGTTAAAGTACTGGCTACGCTTTTCGATTCGTGAACTTCGAGGACAACAAAGTACTAGCGGACGGATGCCATGTGTATATCTAATGCTGTGGTCCATGTTCTCAGGTTGACATTCCTGGACCGTTGGGAAGTAGCGCGCTGAAAATAGTACAGTCGCTTCCAAATCTTCATAAAGTCAATGGGGTGTCAGTAAGTGTCATATTGAACAAAGGTATGGAAGTACTTGATAGCGACATGAAGCCCCGTCTTCCTGTCTGGTCACCAGAAGAACCTATCGTCGATCGAGTTTTACGAGCGATGTGGTTGTATGTAATGACATACCGGCTAGCGGACGAAGAGAAACTGGACGAGACCCCAATCTGGTAATACCCTGCACTACAAATGTTCTTCAAAGGACTTGTCATGCTGTTTGGACTGTGGGTGGGCAGATCTTTGACAACCTTATCTTAGACACAGCGCTCAAGTCCTACAGTTTTAACTGTCCTGCTTGATGCTATATGTATAGCTCGGGTGATGCCTGGTATAATTTGTTCTAGTTTTTTTACGTCGATTTCTGAGTTAGGACAGTTCAGGGTTTCGTCGCTTAGTGATTAAACTTGAGGGACTTCTTTCGATTACTATCAATTGTTTAGTGACACCCTTGTCTTCTGAACATGGATTCACATCACCAAATCTACAAACAACTCAGTATTTGTGAATGTAGTAACACTTAACCCGAAATTGAGAATTTTCATTCTCTTTGTTTTCTGAGTCCTTGAGTGTGTATTTTTCTCTTCGTCATTACAGGTATGTCATGGATGAGTTGGGCTCCGCACTTAGGCACAGTGATGCACCGAATTTCAAAGTCGCTCCCTTTATGTACCTTCCAGATGGTACTGTGAAGTCTGCAATTAGGTAAGCTAGCTGTAATACCTCCACTATAGTCGTCATCAAGTTAAAGAGCTTGAAGAGCGGTTTTAATCCTTCTTCTTGCCTAGGCCAGGATAAAACAATATGGGCCAGATTGGAGATTAAGGCTGTGTATAGCGCGGGCCACTGAGCATATCTGACACAGCGAATCTGATGAACACGGAACTGAGACTTTGACTGATTTGATGCAGCTATTCCTTGCTGTGGCCCGTACAGGATGTGGTCAAAGGTGACGAATGTACCCGGGACTACCTGTTTGGAGTAGGGGAGGATAAACAACGTTCTGCAAGACTCACTGCCTGGTTTCATACACCTTCGACGTTCTTTGCGGAGGTAATGGCATAAGCGCTCTACTAGCTGTTCTTTATGAAGTTGAAATAATATCTTACATTGCCTTTTCTTTAGGCTGTCACCGTCTAGAAGCATTGCGATTCCTCAGCTTGAGTTTTGTCTGCTTTGTATTATATATCTCTTTCAGAAGACTTTGTGTAGAACAGTCACGCTGATCGGTCGGTGTTCACCTTTGATTGTAGGCTTACAGCGCCTACCAGAAGAGACTTGCCACTCCTCTTTCGAAAGTGAAGGCAGTGTCGAATGAAGGGCCACGAACTAAGAGTATTCTACCCCGCGATGGACGGCCTCTTGCTGTGTACTCTGACATTCCTTTTGTACAGGAATTTCTTCGTCGGCCTGAATTTGTTCTCAGTATGTCTGAAGTCTCTTCCTCTTGTGTCAATTGAGCATTTTCGCATCAGAATTCTCTTGACCACTGTTCGTTTAAAGTAAGACATTGCGTTTTTTATACTACTTGCTGTATATCGTGTGGAGGAGCTAGTATTCGTTGTCTATATTTCTGAACTAGCTTCAACACCGCATTTTGGCTTTACGCTTTCTTCTAAATTTCATTGGTCTTTTTCTCCCTCTTCATCCCATCTTATCTCAGTCTGTTATTGGAACGGTTGCACCGCTCAGCCTGGGGTATGTGGGTGTCATGCTGTCACAAAATAGTCTTACTAAGTATTTTGCCGTCCTTGGACTCTACAGCGGAGAAGCCGAATGAGGCAGACATACTCTGGACAAGTATGCAGATAGATGAAGAATTTATCAAGGCTGCTGGTATTAGTACACATCAGTTTATCAACCAGTTCCCGTTTGAATCGTGTTTGGTGATGAAACATCACCTTGCCGATACCATGCAACAGGTCCTCATCCTCCCCGTAATTAAATCATGAAGGAATTTCTAGTCTACAAATTGTATCTTGACATGGGAGGCAATACAAAAAAACTGATAAGAATCTCTAGCGACACTGAGGGTCTTATCTCTTTCCCTTTCTCGCAGCCCTCGGTTCGTTTCGTAGTAATTTTGGATCTGACGTGGTTTTCTTCCAGGCTTATGGATCTCCACCTTGGCTGCAACCCACCTATGATATGGAGCGGGATCTCCCTGCTTTAATAGGAGATTATCTAGAACGTGAAAGAAGCGAGCAAAACAATCTTTGGATAGTCAAACCATGGAATATGGCTCGTACTATTGACACTACTGTGACTTCAAGCTTGCCACAATTGATTCGCCTGGTGGAAACTGGACCTAAAATTTGCCAGAAGTACATAGATCCACCCGCAACTTTTCAGGGTCGGAAATTTGATTTGCGATACATCGTGGTGTTGAGAAGTGTGCAACCTTTGGAGGTCTTCCTTTGTGATGTATTTTGGGTAATGCCCCTTCTCATATCTGTGCTTTGGTACAGGCCCCTTATACAAGAGATACATGTTCAAACCAATTGACTCGTCTTATCCTTATCTACAGCTCTTTTTGCTCAGTTTTGTTGTCCAAATGATCACTTCCATTCTGTGCAAGGAGTAGAGACGATCTATTATTTAGTGAACGACGTTCACTTCTGCGATCCATGTTGATGAGTTGAAGGATAACCAGTTTGTTACTAGTGATGCTTGGCTGCAGAGTTCACCATAGTCCAAATAGGTTCAGAGTGGATCTTGCGACTTGCATGCTGTTGTAAAACTTCAGACAACAGCCTATGTCGGTCTTTAAATGAATACAGTATTTTGTTTTAGGGAAGTTCAGATGTTTTGGCAACGGTATTTACGTGTGACCTTCTGCAGGCAAGGTTTTCCAATAACCAGTACACAACCGAGGAAAGCAGCTTGTCGGAGTATGAGACACATTTCACAGTGATGGTACGTCATTCATGACTTCCAAGACGTTTGTGTTTTGCTGTATTCCACGGTGTTTTGCTTTGCACCTGGAGTGTACTACGAGGTAGCTGCCCTAACGATAAGGTTGAAATCAATTTGCGAGTAAATTTCTCAACGTTGAAAATGCAGAACTACGGGCGTCAAATGAACCATATAAATACACATGACTTCGTACCCGAGTTCGAGAGGGAATACAATGGTAAGCACTCAACGCGTTGTAAGTTTCTGATACACTTGGATAACGTGAATGGCTAGAAAGGGACAAAATTGGGTTTAGACATGCTCGCACAACTACTCCCTTGTATAGCAATTAGACGGTCCAGAAATCGAGTGTGCATCACCTCGCTCCCTTTCTTCGCTTATAACAGTTCCTGGATTCCCATTTAGCAGTGAAAGGGTCTATACTAGCACGTCCCTTACCCGGTACTTTTGAACGTTTTCTTCCAATATTTCCACTGTGGTCACTTTTGATTTGCTGAAGATCCTGCACGATTTCTAAATGTTGCTGCTCTCTTACTGACACTGCGCTGTATATCCTTAATATAAGCTTCATTAACGCACGATTATTGCTTTTTGCTGTTCATTGACTATGGACTCACTTGTTACTTGACCTCCTTGAGTTCACTGAGAACCATGTGCTCTCAAAGCATATCCATGGCACACTTGTCGAATGATACTTGAAGTTCTATTTGCGCCATAATTTACTTTTCTCTTTTCATGGATCTTATAATTTAGAGGTTGACTGCGTGCATCATACTGGATATCACTCGTACTCAAGTATTGTAAGGTTGCTTGAAAAAACAGTGCAGTGGAAGCATATTCATGAGAAGGTGAGAGCGACGTTGCGTCAAGTTTTCGAGGCACCTGGTTTAGTACATCCTGAAATGCACTCTCCAACAGCACGAGCAATGTACGGGGTCGATCTCATGTTGGATGCCAATTTTGAACCAAAACTCCTAGAGGTAAACAACTCTCCGTTTGAACCGTTGCAATCATCTTCATCCTTTACTCCTGTTGCTGAGGTACTGTATGGTGTGCAAGGCGCTTCTCTCTTAGTTAGTCTACTGGACTGCTCAGGCTTCATGATGTAAATGCCTAACTGCTGCATGCCTTGTGCAGGTTACGTACTGCCCGGATTGTGCCAGAGCCTGCAAGTACGACGTGAAGAAGGTGGTAGGTGACGGGGGCCTCATGCTAGGAAAGGAGTTTGTCAATTCCGTCTTTGGTTGTCTTTTCCTGAATGAAGATTCCAATATGCAACAGCTATAATACTAGCACCGCAAGATTTGCAATAAAATGAATTATTTGTAGTAGACATGTAGCTCTCACAATATTTCAGTACTTCATGAGAACTGATGCTTGTTGAATTAGGCGTCTCTGCTGCATGATTGTCTTGGAAGTTGTGAATTTTAATGTGCCGATTCGGTTGGTTGCTTGAAGAATATATTCCCTATTTTGTAGACGCAAATGTTTCTATCTTCGCAACTTATGTGGTGTCAATCTGCCAGCTTCTACAAAGGCATAGTATGGATGCTTATCGCTTGAGTCAATTATCCAAGAGCAATGGAGAGTAACCTGTAATAGATTGAAGATTCTAATGGGTAAAATGTTGTTTTAACATCCTAACTTTCATACTCTCAGACGCCACATATGAAAGACTGATATAAAAGACGCCATACATAAAAGAAAAAAGTGATAGAATAACATCTATCTTCCGAGTTCTTAGTGTCTCAAACAGATAGATCCAATTAAGTGCCAATACCTTGGGACAATGGGGTAGACACTAGGTTGATATTATTCAGTCATGGATATATTGCGGAGAACTTGATGAGAGCACAAGAAGGTAGGCAAAAAAGCACCATTTGGCCCCAGCGGTCATAAACAAAACTTCTTAACTTTGCCCATAGAAAAAGAATTTCACAGATGTTAATCTGTGACACGAGCTTTCTTCGTCTTATGAAGAACGTATGGTGGTGTAAAATTTTCGGCGTACTATGTTTTCACCTTAAATACGTTCTTGAGTATTTTTAAATATATAACCTCGAGTTGCAAACATACAGCATGCTTTGGATGATAAAGGAGATGAGACATTTATATACATAGTGTAATCAATCAGTAATGATCATGCAGTCAGTAAGATAGGGTGAGGCGATCAAGATGGCATGAATGATGAAGTCTAACCATTTATAACTTGATAAATGGTTAGACTTCTACCACATGAGGTGCATATGACAAATCCACCTTATTGGAGCAAATTGTAACTAGTGTGGATATGTACTAGCAGTATTAGATTTTGAAACTGGTTAGTCAACTTGCGAAAACAATATAACAATCATCTTCTTGAAAGATCGACAAGACACTTGTAAAGCCTTTACGTCCTCACAATTGTTATGACCATCACCTTTCATGTTTAAGTTGTGGAGAGATAGCGTAACTCTACATGTTTCTGCAGGTGACTTTTGAGCATTTGTACCTTTTTAATACCAATAATATTTTCGATCACAGATCTAAAACATAGTTTACCAGATCTGCAAACCTCTTCTACACGCTAAACTTGATAATATCACAACCTCCGTTTCACCATAAAGTGCGATATAAACAAGGTGTGACATTTTTGATAATGTCACATTTTGAAGATTTGTGCATAATGTGTTATTATAAAAAAATAGGTAAAAGATCAAAATAATATTACGATGTAAACAAAAAAATAACAAGTAGAAGTTTTCAAGGGATTTGAATGTAAAATGTAATTCAATGACAACAAGATCCGATAGAGACCTCTCACTAGAATCAAAGAAGTTTCTAATGTTACATTGTTTTAGTGATGTTAATTGTCCAATATCAATTCTAATGAGTTTGTCATGGATTTTTTCCATTCCTCACAACTCTTGAGTGTTGAAAATCCTTGGCTAGCCATAAAATTCAAAAGATCCTTAGCATATATCATGTGACTTGCTTAGCTTCACTACTTTATACTCATCATCATTGCTATCAACAATCATTGGGTCTTCTTTCATGGAATCATGTATCTCTTTGCCATCTTGCACTAATTGCACAAGCTACTCAGTAGAATATTCCACCTCAAAATCATCTTCAAATTCCATGTTTATGTACTCCAAAACACTACTAAGCTTTTCTATAGGCTTGACTTCAACATCCAAACCCAAATTCAATCTAACGATGAGATTGCCCAATTCCAAAGCTGCTTCCTCTATTTTGAACTTCATACGTTCATCAGAATTGTTGATATCTGCATTCCACTTTGCACGCAATATGTCCGACTTTCTCCAATAATTTCTGATGGTTTGATCATTTATTCATGCCATGCCACCAAACACCATAACATTGCTTGAAAGAGATCAACATTCAGTTTTCCCAAATCTTCATCTGAGTTATCAATTTGTTGCGTAGTCCAGACAACAAGTTTGCGCTTATAGCACATTTTGAATGTTGCAATCACTCCTTGATCCAAAGGCTTAACAATTGAAGTCACATTTGGAACAAGATAGTGATATGGAAGAGTTAAAAAAGCATTAAATCCATCTATAACTTTCTTGACCTCATCATGAATATCATGTCTTGCATTATCCATAATAATGCAAATCTTTCTATCTTGCAATGCCAATCTTCGGTTCTCATTCTTCACCCAATGTGTAAAAACATCATCATTCATCAAGTCTGAATTGTTAGAATAATAATGTACTATACCATTTGGATCAAACTTCCGAGGAAAGCATATGGGACGCGTTGATTTGTGAATGAAAACAAGCTTCAATCGCTCCTTCCCTCAAATGTTACTACAAAGCCTCAATGTCACACTATACTTCTTCTTCTTATTACTTTTGCCTTCCCAATATTCAAAGTCTTGCTAGAGAGGTCATGTAATACAAACCTGTCTCATCAAAATTGAAGATGTCTTTTGTATCATATTTCTTCAATATGAATGGGATCTTTGCCATGGCCAATGTAACTCCAATCTCATATGCATTTCCACTTTCACCATGCAAATAATAACACTTAACACTATGTCGATTTTTGAAATTTTGCAACCAGCCATGAGAAAGCTTGAACTCAGTGTCGCATATGCCAAATGAGTACCTCAAGTTCATAGCCTTGAGCATAATGACGTCATCAGTTACAACTTCCCTTTGTGGCCTAACTTGTCCAGATCATTAAACCAAAGTTTTTTCAAGCTGAGGTCATTTTCCAACTTGAGCAAGTCGAACATTGACTTCACGCACAAATGTATCCACACTCAGTCACTTCTCTTTTTCACGAAGAATCTTGGAAATAGTGGTCCAATCCACAAGCCTGAATTTATGTTGGTCCACCATATACTCTACGAGGTCTTCATGTTTCAAACTAGGATGAGTTTTGTAGACTTCACAAATTTTCTTCTTATCAGAGGTTGATAAATCTATCCTTTTGCGCGCGGATTTACTTGCCATTGGAAGTACCCGTATCTGCCAAACCATTCCACAAAATGAGCACTCAATTTAAGTCACTATGATAATTGAGCAAAACTAGTGCATTCGTTTGTTTCAGCAACAACTTTATCTATGTGTCATCACAAATTCAACCAAAACAAGTATTGCAACCAAAACATGTAACGCACCGTACATGCTGAGGTTTGATCGCTGGTTGTTTAGGCTAAGGCAAGTGGATGACTGCAAGAATTTTGATATCCTTGCTGATTGGCCTACCGAAATTGAGAACTCAGAACTGAGGCCAATCTCCTACAAATGCACCAACATGCCGATGCTCAAAAGACCACGAAAGCGATCTCCACACAACACATCGACTCAACCCCTCCCTGAAATTTTGAAACATGAAACTTTAAACTGAAATCACCAAGCACATTAAGAAAATATGAACCAAAATCACACAACACTCCTACTCATACATAAGCACACTCAACCCCATAACCATATTCCAAACAACCATCTTCAAAAAAGAAACCGATCTTGCACATCAAAGAAACGAGCTTGAAATCACGAACTTCAAATTGGATCAAGTCCACCAGAAGCAGCAGAAATCAAAAATCAAAATCAAAACTATCAACACCATCAATCCAGATAACATCATAGTGATGTGTTATCACCATGCTTATCATCCGAAAAAGAACTGAAATTCCTCGCACAAATGGGACACATAATAAGTTAGAGTTGAGAGTGAGCTTCAGTCCTCACGTGATGCAGTTGCGACAGTGTGTCCGCTCAGGCAGGGCATTCAGATGCTGGAGGTGCATGTCCGCTCAAGCTGACCTTCTTGTTGCTCCGATTACAAGTGCCGAGAGTGAAGTAAGTTCAAACACTACTGCTCAAAGCAAGCGCCGTAAAAAACTCCCTCTTAATTTTGTGTAGGATCGAAGCAACAACAAGATGTATCAAACCAAGTACCTAAGCAATGACAACTTTCTACGATTGTGAAACACTACGTCTTTCTTTGAGTGCAATGTAGTGTGAGGATTCATACCTTAGATAAACGGAAAAGACACAATGTTGACCTAGCAAATGGCCACAAAACTGAAATTTTGAATCACCAACTGTTCAAGGTTGGTGCAAGGAGGTGGCTCATTAACCTCTGAATAGCATTTCATTTATCACAGGGGCGGCTCATGACCTTTTTGCTACTACAATCTGTCCATTCAACTGTCACATATAATCCTCCATACTTGATATTATCACACTTACACTACAGATTTTGGAAAAAAATAGTTACATTATTAAGGGTGATAGTGATAATAACGAGGAAGTTTTGCACTAGAAAAATTGATATCAAACTTTTAGGTGACAATATCAAGGTGTTATATTAACAATGGTGACATTATCAAGGTTAGGTTGTATTACTGTTGGAATAGAAGCATTTCCTTCTAATCTATGGGATACATTTTACCTTGCTTAGAGCATATGTGGATTATTTTTGTTGTCAAGAAAACTAAATTCATTGCCCAATTGTTATGATTAACAAATGTATATATACGAAGCAAGTCATCATATTGTCAGGTTACAAGTAGTTGGACTTAATGTTTTCATTTTGTATCTTAGGTCACATCCACTTCACTATATACTTTATACTTGGTTCTAGTTAGCTTAAGTATTTTACTCATAAAGACATAGTGTAGTAGCATCATGGACTCCAATGACTCTATTTAAGTTTCATATTGTAAAGGAAAAATAAAAAATATATTTTCTATATATTATTCACAGTTATGAGTTCCATGACATAACCATATTTTATATTTTTCATTAATTACACCTATAATTAGTAAAAAGTTATAATTTTACAAGATTATTCTTGAAAAAAAAATTTGGCTTATAATCTTAGAATTTTCATATATAGTGTTAAAAAATGTACGAAAAATTTTGAAACAATTAAAAAAATTAAAAAAACTCACAATTCTCTTTTGTACGCTAATATTTTTCCAAATTCCTTTAATAAAAAAGAATTTTTATTAAAAGGTTTACATTTTATCAAAATTTAAACCTAAGAAAGAACAAAAAACTTGAGATTTCAATTATTATTAAAAAAATCTGTGAACATTTATTGTATCTGTTTAGAATTGCCATTTCCATTTGAATTGTACTTTGAGATAGTCTATCATTTTACACTATTGAATCCAAGAAGTATAGAAATCCATAAAATCCAAAACTTATTGATCTCTTTTGTCGATGAACAACAATGTTTATTCCCAACTTATCAGACATAACTATATTTTTTATTGAGTCTGAATTTAATCAAAAAATCATAAAAAAATATCTATTCAAAACAGAGTCATAGATAAATCTTAAAACGTTTGGATTTTTTTTGTATGAGCATATGACTTAAAAGCATGTTATAATATGACATGCTTACCAAGACAAAATCATGATATGAGTTTAAAAATCCAATCGTAAAAGTGAGATTGTGCTTCAAGATGTTTGACGAGTAATTGAGAATATGCTAAAATTTCATGATTAAATGTAGTTCAAAGGTGAAAATATTCATAACATTTAAAAAGAATAAAATCTCAAACATATAAATAACAGAAACATAAAATATATCTTTGAGGTCATTTTTTATAGTAAACCAAAGGTGAACATGTATAATACAAAACAAATTTTGAAAGTTGTGGATGTCTTTGTGGTCATTATTTGAATTATTCTTTGAGATCATATTCACTCATGATTAATGTATTTGTTTTACATCATTTAAGTTAGAAATGATGAACTCTTCTTTGGTGAGAATGGCAATACATGAATTTTGCACATTGAGCTTTGAATACTTGGATAATAGATCAGAGATGAAAAATGTTGGAAACTTCTATGAATACAATAGAATATCATCCCATAAAAGTGAAATTGTAAGGTCTAATTAGATTTTCTAAGGTAATATTATCGGTTGCAATTGACTTGATATGAATTGGTGAAAGAAAGTGATAAAATTTTAAGAATTGTGAAGTTTAGGCAAGAGTTTATTATTCATGACTGATTCCAACTTGATTTTTTTGGTGTTTTTGACTGGCAGCAATCTACTTGAAAATGTAGTGATGATCATAAAAGTAAAATTCAAAAAACACAAAAGAATCGAGAGTATATATTCACTCCAGTTCCAATGCTTCTATGTGAATAATACTTGATAAGTTTTATGACATTGTATGAGTAATCCAAACACTTAAGTCTGCTGCATTCCTACTATGGAGGGCATGGGAGTGGTTAATATTAAAGATGACAAGTTACAAGAAAATTTAGATCGTGGTGACTCCATAAGTCTCTTATCAACTCCACAAGAGGTGATTCTAAGAAGTTATGTAGTTACTCCCACAAAACCAATCCACTCCAGACTTTTTGTGATGGTGAATAATTCAATGGGATAAGGATCTATGGTAATTATGACCTCATCGTATGTCTGCGAGAAGCTTGAAGCCAAGAAAAGTATACCATATGAACATATGTTTACAGCGGTAAAACCAGCCTTCCTAAACACTTAATGCTTCACAGTATGTGACCATTCAACCCATGATTACATTGAATAATCTATTTAGCGTAAAGCATTGTCTCTCATTGTTGATAAGCACTCTAGGAAGTGGAAGATGAAGAATGATATGATGACCATGATATACATACTCCTTATATGATGACCATGATATATGTTGCAAAGTGGAGCAGTTTTTGGCTACAATTACCAAACTCTTTCAGACTCTCCGAAGAGTGAAAAAGTAGTTGTAAAAAGACTTGGAAAGGTCAAAGTTCATCTCGAGATGAGTTCATTATGCTGAAGAAAATCTTTTCATTCCACCCAAATTCGGCGGCAGACTGTCTGCGAAACAAATGAACTCAATTCTGCGAAGATAATCAGCTCTACGCTGATTTCGAGCGTTCTCTATAGTCACTACTCCATGACGCAGAAATTATTTTTTTTCATTGCAAAAAGCTCTCCAAACGACTCGGAAGCACATATCAAAAGCACCCTATTTTGGAGGGACCTGGTCTAATATTTTTATAATTGTCCTCAATAGCACAAAAATTTGGCTCCATTAAAACAAACGAACGGAAGAAGATTCTGGAGTAAGGACGGTACAACAGGACTGGAAACTCCCCCAACTGCAGAGTACAGTACTGGTCTCTGTCTGAAATACGTACGTGAAGTACATACGTACATGTAGTCAGAAGCGGGAGGACTACGTACGTACCGGGGGAGGGGCTGCTTCGATCGTCGAGTTAGGGTGGGTCGCAGATGTGGGGGCCGGGGGGTAACTACGTACCGCAATAGTCCGACGGCGGCCCGCTGCGAAACCAACCAGTTTCTCCTTGCGCTTGCTGGCTTGTCTTCCCCCTCCCTCTTCCGCTTTCTCCGCAGCCGGTGTTCGGTAGCTGCCTCCCCGTCGTTCCCCTGCTGCTCTGCTCTGCCTGCCTGTTTGTCTGGCTGTCTGTGTGCGTCTGGCTGCTTGCCTGACAGGACGAAGCGAGGTTGAATCAATGCTGCGCTGCTCTGCTCTGCTCGGGTCTTGTTGTTGGTGGGTGCGTACGCATGAATGAATGAAGGAATGAATGCATGATACAGCTCCTTCCGCTGCCCTCTCCGGCGATCGCTCGATCCATCGATCGATGTCCGACCGAGCTTCTGCTCTCGCTCGCGACCAGGCGCGACTCCTTATAGAAAGTTCGGTACGTCACGTCGGGATGGGATCATGGAATACACGAGTGGATTTGGTTGATGACAGTGAGTGAGAGAGGAGATCGCAGCTGGGAATGAAATGGAATTGGCTTGCACGGGTGGGACACTGGGAACATGATCATGGAATACACGAGTGGATTTGGATGATGACAGTGAGTGAGTGAGAGGAGAGAGAGGGAGGAGATCGCAGCTGGGAATGAAAAGATATTGGCACGCACGGGTGGGACAGTGGGAGCGTGAGAGAGGAGGAGAGGGAGGTAGGGAGGGAGGTTTAAATTAGTCTGATCTTCGAGAGCTTTAACCACGAGCCCTTGAAGCTCAGAAGTAGACAAGCTGGGGAGTTTTGCGTCGTCATCATCCTCTCTCTCTCTACATGCGCTAAAATTTTCTGAGGGATTGAGGCCAACCCAGGCTTAATGCATCAGTACTGGCATGTGGAGATTTGAGTGTGATCTCGCTGTATACTCGTTTTGCCGAGCGTCAAATTCGTGTTCTCTTTTGCTGAACAATCCCATCAAACGATCGCTTTGCGAGATCCACATATATGGACATATCAACACAATCACATTCTCAGTTGACTTGACTTGACTCGACTGGCTTCTCCTCTGCGCTCTTCTGCGTTGTGTATCCAGGCTGAAAATACTGTGTTGCCGATTGCATCATGGTTGCATCTGTTTGTCAGCTTCCATATTCCTGTTTGTCAGGCTTTGTCAGGTCCTTCAGTGGGAGGTCGCTGAGAGCGTCCAAAATTGCAGGCCTCGACCTTTCCAAAATAGCGAAGAAAAATGTTGCGGAGAAAGTGAAGCCGATGATGAATCGACCGGAGCGGTGTCGGAAGTAACTTCTGAACTTTGGTGTTCTCTTCTCATCTGGAAGGGAATGAATCATGAAGAAAGTTCACTACATGGACGATGAAGTAATTGGCTCAGAGAGGTTAGTCGTGGAGGACCAGTAAAAATGTCTATCAAAGTGGTCTTCGAGGATGTGTGAACGGGATTGACATAGTTTCGAAGACGATTGGAACAGGGATTCAAAATTTTACTTCAGAGATGTTCTGTTGGAATGCAATCATCTCCCATTTTGTTTGTGAGCCTCGATGGCACCACGTTTGCGCTGTTAAGCACATCTGTAAGAAATAGTTTTACTCGCTCATTATCTTTTTAACGATCTTGTGATATGCTAGAAGTGCATGGGTGTTAATCTATCAAGCGTAGGCCTTCACGGATCCTTACAGCTATGTACCTTCTGCAGCCCGCAGGGACGTGATGCATCCTTGTTCAAACCATCCAAGTCAGAAATCAACTTATACCAGCGTCATGTGGAGGACATACTCTCTGACTCAGCTTATAAGCCTGACGGGGAAAAAATTTCATTGTATCCAGCATAATTTCTGCCTTCGAGTCACTTTCAAAGTTACTTTTATCTGCTCATAGATTTAGTTGTGGGATCGACTGTCACGGATATCAAGCTGCCTGCAAAATGAATCGTCACCTCTAGTATATGTTAAGAGTAGTTGGAGAGAAATCGGTGGTTGATTGCATGCAGTAAACATCCATATTCTTGCATGTTTGAGAAGCCGATCTGCAAAGCTATCGATTTATTCTTTGACAGGCATGGTTGAGACGTAACCTCTTGGACATATCTCCCACCCTGAGTGAGGCAGCAAGCGCTATTATCGATGTAAGTTCCTCAATGCCTAAACATGCTATCAAAGTTTAAATATTAGAGTTCCTCAGATACAGGCCTTGATTTTATACTTGAAGAGACATTCTGCTTGCTTTGTCGCCTCTAAACCTCAGCTCGGTGCTTACAAGAGCTGGCTGGGCTTCTTGATGTTAAGAATGAATATATAGTAGACAGTGATCCTTTTTTTTTTTGGTCATATGTGTGGCCCAAAGCCGTCAAGGGATCTGTCTCTCTAATGTGACTTTGGTACAACAGGATTCATTCACCAGGTGCTTCAAGTCTAATCAAACCGAACCATGGAACTGGAACATATACCTGTTTCCACTCTGGTGTCTTGGAGTCATTGTCAGATACGGTATTCTATTCCCTATCAGGTGTGCTCAGGTTACTCCGAATTCATTCATCATATGTCGTCACTATGTTCATCAAGCTTTATTCGCCTCTTTAAATCCGTGAAATAGGAAACTCAGAACCTTTAAAGACTACAGAAAGTATAAGGTGGAATGAAAAAGAAATGTGAACTGATGGATATTATGTATACTGACCATATCTCGAGCGCTCGAGGCTTTGACAGACTTGTGCTCCTCACCCTCGGATGGATAATCTTCCTCGGACTCTTCCTCCCCGTTCATTTCGGTATCAAGAACCATGAGGAAGTACGAAAAACCATCGAAGTAAGTCCTGCTTCTTGCAAAAGTTGGTGAAATTCGCATGCCTAGACCTCGACATACGAGAAGCATCCGAAGGATGTGAAATCCCAGCTATCATTCGTTTTGACTGTAAGGAACAGTGATTTGTGTCCATTGCAAGCACAGTGTTTTGAAAGTACGACCCGTGTATTGTTGAACTGGCTTTCCGTATTTCCAGAAGCTGCTCCTCTGCTTTTTGCGCCATTAGTTTCATAAGTTTTCAGCGTGGAAGGAAGGCAACGTCATGCTTACCAAAGCGACATTTTGCCATCGGTATCCTGGTTATGACAGCGGGGTTTAGTGGAGTTCATTTGCAGCGTGTTCGTGGCGTCATGGACTGGCGTTGTTCGGTACCACGGCCCGCGACCGAGCCGACGGGCCAAGCAGGTATGTTGTGGTGCTCCCTCTGTCCTATTCAGACCTCGGGCCATGGCCTTGAGTCCATGAAATAGAATGCTGTCATGTCCTGAACTTCTGAATGTGTACCTGGTTCATGTCTGAAAAACAGAAATTGCATCTCTGTAACTCATAAGTCTGAACCTTGTGACACGTCTGAGCGTGCAGATCTTTGTAGCAAATCATACGTCCATGATTGACTTCATCATCTTGGAGCAAATGACGGCGTTTGCTGTCATCATGCAGAAGCATCCCGGATGGGTTGGTAAGCCTCTCGAACAACGTTCATGCTTGATTGCTCTTCCTCTTATGCGAATGTGCTTGAAACGATGCAGAAGGGGATGCAAAGTTGATGTTGTGTATCCCATGGCCGCAGGTCTTCTGCAGACTACTGTTTTGGAAAGCCTGGGCTGCATATGGTTCGACCGCACCGAGTCCAAGGACAGATCGATTGTTGCGCAGAAGTAAGTCTTGGAATCATGGGACTTCTGTCTGTCTGTCTGTCTGTCTGTCTGTCTGTCACGGTCGTGAAGGTTTCTTCTTCATCGGTCTGCCAGATCTCTAGCTGTGTCCTCAATCTCTTCGCTCCTCCTCCATCCTGGCTGTGGTCGGTGCAGGCTCAAGCGGCATGTAGAATGCGAGGACAGCAACCCTTTGCTGATATTTCCAGAAGGAACGTGCGTCAACAACGAGTACACAGTGATGTTCAAAAAGGTAACCATAGCTCGAGTACACAACAACAGATTTCATGCAAATTTCATGTGCTCGGATCTCACGCCAATCATGTGTCCAACTCCTTGCTGTTCAGTCGGCTCCCTGTCCGAGTTTCTAACACTTGCCTGTCACATCGTATGATCTTCCTGGTGCTGCTGCAGGGCGCTTTTGAACTGGACTGCACTGTGTGTCCGATCGCCATAAAGTACAACAAAATATTTGTCGATGCGTTTTGGAACAGCAAGAAGTAAGAAGTTGTGTCCTCATTACGTACCTTGTATGATGAATGAATGATTGCATCAGCCAGTGTGAAAAGGAGTGCTTCTCACATTGCAGCTGGAAAACGTTTGAAATGAATGGATATGTAGATTGTAATCGATTCGCTGCATCGAATCGAAGCTGACGGGCATCTGTCTTGCAGGCAATCCTTCACGATGCACCTGATAGGGCTCATGACCTCGTGGGCTGTAGTGTGTGACGTATGGTACCTCGAACCGCAGACCCTGAAACTTGGAGAGACCCCAATAGAGTTCGCCGAAAGGTAAGCGAGTGGATGAGGGTCATCAGCTTGTTGTAACACTTGTGAGAATTATAAAGCACTGGCTTCTTCGTGTCGAATTGGGTTCTGAGACCCGGAACCTGCAGGGTACGTGAGATGATAGCAAACAGAGCTGGAATCAAAAAGGTTCCCTGGGATGGCTACTTAAAATATTATCGGCCCAGTATCAAGCTCACGGAGAAGAAGTAAGTGATATTATACTAGCTATTTGCAATTTTGATCCCTAATCTTTCTGCACGCTCGATGCAGAGAAATGGTGCAGTTACTGTCTATCTGATCCAACCGATGCTCGCAGGCAGCAGAAATTCGCAGATGCGCTAGTCAGTCGACTCGGAGATTCCGTGGACTGGAGGTAGAGTGTTAGTGGCTGTGCAAGTTGAGATGATCTTGTTCATGAGGCGGAGCGAATGATGCTTTACCGTAGACCAAGAACTTCTGCCATCTGCAATCAAAATAACGGATACTACTCCTCGTGAGGAGCAGAACTCCCTCCGCGGAGGGTGTGATCATTTTGACCACAGCTCTCCTGCGTGTACTTGACTCAACTTATAAAGTATTACGCCGTTCAAACGTCGGTACATTGCAATGAATTTTCTCATAAGGCACATTAGGCAGTCCTTTCTACGTTATGATGGGAACATTCCTGTCTCCAACTTTGAGTTTTTGCACCAATCGGTCCAAACTTCAAATCATGTGCACATCCACATTTATATATTGTTTCGGCTTTCATTTTCTTTCCAATATTCAGGTGCTGAAAAAAGCTCCAACATCTGTCTGCACTAGTATAGACGCAATAGACAAATCCATACAGCAGAGTTTGCAGAGGGCAGGAGACAACGCAGACTATGAATCATCACAAAGCAAGTTCTCCATTTCAATCATTGCTTGTTTGAACGACACCGATGACATTCCACTTTTATTTAGGCAAAAGTGCCCAAGACTTCGATAAGTTTATTGGACAACAACCAATTGATACCCTTGATTACAGTGGGCTCCCACAAATTCAGACTCAATCACCTTCATTCTTTTTGATAAAGAATAGTACCTACCCAAATCAGTGCGAACTTTTCTAAAGTTGCTGGGCTGGATTTGCCCTCTCACTCGCAAATGTATCTTCGAACATTGCTCTTAAGAGGATCTTGAACAATTAGGGTACACCTCTGAGATAGGACCAAATAATATTAAGCAACGCATTTATATACAAACGCAACACTACATTGAGGGAACCCCTTGTCATGCGTGAACTGTATTGCATGCTCTATGCACAAGGATTCCTCCCTGAGCTTCTCTCGGCACAATCAGCTTGTAAGAAAGTTTGTACTCATCGAGAGCGAAGAAACTGTGTTGGTACTTGGGGTCCACATCAGATATCATGCAGCCGCCCGTACTTCAGTAGTGTGAGCCGGTTGAAAGCAACGTGCGCCGTGATGTTGCTCATGTCCGAACTGAAGCCCTCGGTGCCGCGGGAAAGCCGTATTCGTCCACTGCACCCTGTGGATCACAATCAAGCCCGCTGTCAGGAACAAAGTTCCATGTTAGTATGCATATGCTTCGTTCTTCTTCCGTTCCATGGGAGGAACGAGACAACAACTGTGGCAAATGGTGGACCTCATGGGATGTTCATGACGAGATACTGTACCGTACCTTCCAGCTTACCAAGCTCTGCATGAAAGACAAAGAAATAAGCAATCCAGCAGTTCCACACAGTCAAGAACAAACAAAACATGGTACTTTAAGACCTGCGCAAGTTCGATCCGTATACGCCCGAGTCTTGATTGCCCACTTTCTTGATGTTATATAACACCCAGAAAGAGACGGGCAAATGCAGCACAACTGTCACTGCTGACAGGAAAAGAAATACCCAAGAAGCGTTAATGAAAATGCAAACCTGTGCACTGGCAGCCTGATGCTGGGCAGTCTGCCCTGAGGGTGCCGAAGGTAGGTTCAATTCCGGCTCGTGCTCAAACTCTTTGTCAGGTTGTAAGTAAGCTGGTACACCATCAGAAACTTCTTCACTTCCCATGTCCTCTTCCAATGCCGCAAGTTCTGCCCAAGTACCCCAGAGAACAAGTCAGGTGACTGATTTGCACTGAAAGGAGAAGATATACGAGTGGAGTTATTGTGAACTAACTGCTAATTCGCTTTTCTGGATTCGTTATATGTTATCTAGCCGGAGAACGGAGCAGCTTTCCTCATGCTTAGTAGTAAGGATTCGTCAATATAAAATTCATATTCTGGGGTTAGCTCCTCTCGAAGCTTGGCCTTACAATGAAAGATGGCTAGGATCTGGGCCTTACCTCCCATCAGCTCATCCTCGTCGATGTCGTCTGGAACACTGTAACTGCGCCCTAAAGACTCTTGAATTTCGTTGCTATAATCCACCAAATCCATCATTTCATCTTGCATTTTCTGCAGTAAGCAAATTTTAGCAAATTTTAGCAAATATTCCGAAACGGCTCGAGGCCAACATAGGTTATAAACGGTCGGGAAGGGCATATCGGGCAACATACATCGATATCATCTATCTTCAAGGTCTTCATTGTTCCCTTGAGCTCCTTGTTGGCCGCTTTCATAGCTGACATCTGAGAAAATTCCAGAAAGTTATCCATCAAAAACAACAGGAAAAAAGACCACAAGGTCTTGGCATTTCCACGACATTACGCAACTACAATATGATCTCACAAGAAGGCTAAAAATTTCATCACATGAACGAGGCTATCAATTGAGTGCTAGAAGTCTTTGTATTGGTCCTGAGTATTTGAAGATGGTCTGATCTACTCACAACACGAACTACACGGTAAAACCAATCAGCTAGAATAAACAGGAAATCGAATAAAAACTCACAGTCTGCTGAGCATCTTTGATTCCTTCTGTTGCAAAAGACACTTGCTCGAGGTTGAAGGTTTGACTGTAAAGCTGATCACGTTGTCCTTCATACCTAAGGATATCATATGTCATCACATAGCAAGGTTAGCTATACAAGCTTATATATCCTCCACGTGCTCCTTGAGGCAATGGATTGGCTATGGAATAACGCGGTTAGTAAAATGAGTGCTGTGGCGATCTAATTCAAAAAAAATGGGCTCATGGCCGTTAGGATCAAGAGACTCGTCATCTTGTGAAATGGAAAAAATAGAGGGAAAGCATGAATAGAAACTGGAGAAGGATGGTAAATGGAAGTCCCATAAAAGTCAAGCCTCATACCTACTGCGACATCTGTAACTGTTAACATAAAATATCTTTAACATATACTCTACACATTGAGAGGACGTGAGAGAGTGCAACCTCACTTCAGCATCTTAGTTCCTCACGAGCTCACAGACTCAGCAGGGAAGGATTAAGAAACGAGAGGCAATCTTGGTGTCAAAAATATATATAGATATAAAGTTTGAACATATCGGTGACTTCAAAATATATTCCTCGGCGGAATCATCCATTCTAAAACCTGATGGTGCTTCACAGTAAGGCATAACTCCATAAATCATTGTAATTCCCACATGCATGGTATAAAACACACGATTTCTTCTTGATCCAAAAGCCAATCAAATAAACGCGGATTCAGGAATACTTAGTGCTATTAGTCGACAGGATAGCTCAAAAGAGGACAATACCAATCAAACTTCTTTAAGCAACATATATTGGGAACAATGTTTTACGAGTATGACATGGCAAGTAAATCCTGTATGCAATCGGACTGGAAACTGACTAGGTAAGTCACAGTCAAAGTCAATCTTGACATGCAATAAAGGACCAGGTTTTTGCGAGCACAAAACGCAAGAGGGCGGGCATCGCTTTCTTAAGTTCTATCTACTCTCTGATCTTAAACAAGGGCGAATTTGGAGGCATGTGCAAAGCAAATGCAGATTTGTAACATCATCTAAAACAAAACAGCGCATGACTTACATCTTTTTTTGCTTAAGAATTCGCATGGCCCTAGCCTTCACAGCTTCTTGTGCAGGCCCAGGCCTCGTCCTCTTGATTTGTTCTCGGTACTTGACAAGCTCTGCATCTAGTTTCCTGATCTTCTCATCAACATTGTCTCCTCTCTTGTTCATCTGCGTTGACAATACATCTGCTAAGTCGTCCACTTTTATAGCTCACAGTTGAAACAGTGAAAATTAAGACACAGAATTCGACATAAGGGACTTTTTCAGGACCTGCAATGTGTGATTGATACTACCTGAATCAGTGAAGAGATCATTGATAAAATCTTCACACTTAAAGTCATCACATGGAAGTTAATGATACCAAGGATCTAGTGCTTGACTGCTGTCAGGCGTCGAAAGACGAGAAATCATATTCATGGAGAGACAATTCATGACTAGATTGTGCCGATGGAATTCTTTGGCAGAAAGGAGTGACTTCCAGTTCGGCTCTCAACTCTATGATGAGCCCCGAGGCACAATTTTATGATGTTAAAAAAAAAGTAAATACTTCTCATTCGCACATCTGTTTTTCCTATCCTTGGCCAGGTATATCTTCGGCTCTTTCTTCGGCAGAATCTTTCATCCCCGATGGTCTTAATTTACAAAGGAGGGGCGAATTGATCGGCCTGGTTCTGTTCTCAGTCCATTATAATGGACTGTGATCACCGCCCCCAATAGCACATTTTGCACATTTTCAACTCCGTGAAGAACGTGGTTACTACTGGGCCAATTCTCGCCCTCCTTGCGAAAGCATAAAACAGGAGAGGCTTCCCGTGTAGGATAAATGAAAGTCACAGTCACCCAGAAGCCAGGCCATCGACAAAATCCGGCCACCCAAATGAAACAGTGGAACCTTCTTCATGTAATGGCGAAGGAGAAGCCTCTCGGCAGCGCCTACGAGAACTTCCAGAGGAACAGATCTTGCAAAATAAAGCAGCTTACGCCCGAAATGAAGAGCGATGCAGCACCAGACAACGAAGCGGTCGCCAAGCACAATTATTCAGTCGTATGAGGACGCAGCGGAAGAGCAAGCAACAAGCAACAGCAAAGGCATAATAAGAAGCGTACGCGCTCAGTGGCCTCCTCGACCGTCGGAACAGGAGCTTTCTCCTTCTTCACTCCGAAAACGCGCTTCATCGTGGCAGACTTCAAATGCGCTCCCTAGTCCTGCCAGAGGGAAATCCGTCCTCCACCGTCACCAGTCAGTCAGTCGCTCATCAGCAGCAGCGCAAACGAGCACCACGCCAACCAATCCAACCGCACGAATCCAATTCTCTAACGATCGAGCCGAACTGCTCCCGCGGCCGCAACAATCATCAACCAGAACCGCACACCCGCCAATCAAATTCCTGCTTCATTCACTCCCTCGTTCGCCGCCCCGTCTGCCTGTGCCTGCTCGTCCAGCCATCCATCCTCGCCAATTCCCCATTCGACCAAGCCCCACAAACCATCGACCTCAATCGACTGCACAGCATCGGAGTTGCGTCAAAGCCAAGGCCCCATCGCCCGCTCCCGATCCACAAATGCCCCGAGCCTTCCCGTCGCTGCGTCCGGATCTGGGCCCCGAATTAGACCCGCCGTCTAATTATGGCTCCCTCCTCTCCTCCCGCTGCCCCGCCCCGTCCCGTCCCGTCCCGGAGCCCGAGCCCGAGCCCGAGCCTCTCCGAGGAAATCAGTTCTCATCTCTCTTTCTCTCGCTCGCTGGCTCGCTGCGCTCTCCGACTGACACACAAGCGTCCGGCGCCAGGCGCGCGGGCGACCGCCACGGCGGGTAGCCGGTCCGCGGCGGTGCTTGACTTCCATGCGTTACGGTCTTGATCCGGTCAATCATCGCCGGTGGGCGGCCTCATGAGTTTAAGAGATGGCTCTTTGAAGCTTCCTCCTCCATCTTCTCCGACTTCTCCTCCAATTCGTGTCGGAGGCGACCCCCGAGTTTCCATCGACGTTCTCTGCGTCGGCATCAATGATTGCCATCCCGGGGTCTCGTTAGTGAGATGTTTGGTTGTTTTTTGTTTTGGTTTTTTTTGTTCTTTTGCAATTGTTTTCGGGTTTTTGCAATTTTGAGTAATATTGACTTGAGGCCGGCTGATCAAGAGTCTTGAAATACTGACTTGGGAAATTCATGAGAGTGCTGAGAGGCTGCTGCAGAGTCGTTTGAAGGTTTCGCAAAGGAATGTTTGTCGTGGAGAATTGCAGGTCTTTACTTTTGTGAAACTTGCACGAATCCAATCCTGCGAAGCTCTCTGTGGTTTGAGCTTCAAGCAAGCGGTTAAAAGCACTTTCTTGTGATCTGCAGATATTGACGAATTTTTGCAGCAAGCCTTTGAGATGACCTTGCGGGAATCCACGCTCTACAAATTGTCCAGGACTGTTCTTATGGAGGGTCCTTCCGTAGCAAGAAGAGAGGACGCGTCTCAAGGTTTCTTGGATTCAACTCTTCGACACCGTCT
This sequence comes from Marchantia polymorpha subsp. ruderalis, assembly GCA_037833965.1. Taxonomy (NCBI): domain Eukaryota; kingdom Viridiplantae; phylum Streptophyta; class Marchantiopsida; order Marchantiales; family Marchantiaceae; genus Marchantia; species Marchantia polymorpha. Next base: position 3,229,449 of record AP031351.1, read on the forward strand.
TCCAAACTCTGCTGACATGGTGCGGATGATGATGATGATGGGGCGCCAATCAGTGCTTTTACGAAGGAGACAAGTTTGACGGTATCCACACGCTTCTTGCACAAGTTCGATTTGACGGTGGACCGACTCTTCTCTTCCAGACCTGCGTTTGTCAGAAACAAGAACATTGGGAAGGTCTTGCTATACTCCACGTGACTCCATCAGCCTTTGGATGGCGTGGCGGAGAGTAGAGTGCTGGAGAGTGAACAAAGTGTGGACATGAAAATGAATTAAGGTGTATAGAGTGAGTTCTTTATATGTCTGCCTTAAGAATGGAGATGTTATGTTTTTATTTAACCAGGATAGGATTAAGAAACTAAGAATCATATGTGTGATTCGAATGTTTCCTCTTTTCTTTAATCCTGCACAGGTTAAACGAAAACATAATATTTCAGCTCTTAAGTCATATATATCCACTACCAGACCTGCGTTTGTCAGAAACAATAACATTGAAAAGATCTTGCTATACTCCACGTGACTCCATCAGCCTTTGGATGGCGTGGCGGAGAGCAGAGTCCTGGAGAGTGAACAAAGTGTGGACATGAAAATGAATGAAGGTGTATTGAGTGAGTTCTTTATATGTCTGCCTTAAGAATGGAGATGTTATGTTTTTATTTAACCAGGATAGGATTAAGAAACTAAGAATCATATGTGTGATTCTAATGTTTCCTTCGTTCTTTAATCCTGCACAGGTTAAACGAAAACATAATATTTCAGCTCTTAAGTCATATATATCCATTACCAGACCTGCGTTTGTCAGAAACAATAACATTGGAAAGGTCTTGCTATACTCCACGTGATTCCATCAGCCTTTGGATGGCGTGGCGAAGAGCGGAGTGATGGAGAGTGAACAAAGTGTGGACATGAAAATGAATGAAGGTGTATTGAGTGAGTTCTTTATGTATCTGCCTTAAGATTGGAGATATTATGTTTTTATTTAACGAGGGTAGGATTAAGAAACTAAGAATCATATGTCTGATTCTAATGTTTCCTTCGTTCTTTAATCATGCACAAGTTAAATGAAAACAGAATATTTCATCTCTTAAGTCATATATATCCACTACATATATGAGGCTTAATTAATAATCAAGACCTTCAATTCCCGAGTAAACCACTTTGCAGCTATTTCTAATCATAGATAACCTGTGAAATTAAAAAGCAGGATATGTAAAAAATTTAAAGAGTCATATCCTTGAATAAGTAAAATATCATGTACAAACTTTCTGGAAAATTTTCTATTGGATTGTAGATAAAATCCTAGGCTCAATCGCCCTCTTTAGTACTAATTTAATTCACATGTACTAAAGGAATGCGCGTGGAAACAGGTATATCCAATGCCGTAGGACCGCCCCTAATGCAACCTGGCGATATCGTGCAACCTTATTCCACATTGCATTCGAAGATCTTAAGATTACCTGTGATAAGTTAGACAGCCGCGACTCTGACATGCGCATCTGCTACAACGTAGATTAATTCTGTCTATATATGATGATGACTTTGCACTGTATCCGGTCACTGGCTTCTTTTTTGGAATGACTTTATATGGTACAAAAGATGACCCTTAGACATCACTTACTTCCGATTGGCCCAAGAGCAGAAATTCAAGTATGCAGGTAATTAACACAATCACTGTCTGGACCTCATGTACACTCTTTTCAACTTGGTACTGACCAGTTTGATAAGGGTTCGCGATTTTTTAAAACTTCGGCAATTTCGCCGCTCCAGATGATTTGCGCCTTTTACTTTACTGACAACTCTTCCCTGCTCCAGTTAGGAAATGGTCTGCGTTTCTGACTCTTCAACAAAACTATCATTAGCAAAATCTTTTTCTTTTCTTTTCTTTTCCATCCCAGACATATTCCGGGACAAGAGCGCTTAACCGCGGGGTTAAGCGCATCGTTAACAAAATGCATACTGCATTTTGTTAACGATAGTCTTCCAGCTAGCATCATTTTCTTAAAATGATTACAAGTTGTTCTGGAAGCTCCCGAGATGAACTTGTCATTTTTCACCGTTTCTTTCTTCTTTCGACGTCCAAAATACATGCATATGGTGTCTGGTACATATGGTCATGACTATCGTCTAGACAATCACTCTCAGTAACATCTACACTCAGATGGAGGTATGAAGGGATAGGATACACTGCAATGTGGAACTCTGCACTCTCGACTTCAGCAGAATTCACCCACACAATTCTGTCAGCAACCAGCCCCAAAATGGTGCTCTGATCGCAGACATAACAAAACTTCCGTATACGCTCCCTCTCGTGGAAGTAAGCGCAGCGTCTACACGACACTAGGTAGTGTAATCAAATAACAACTCGAAATCTATAACAGGGACACGACGTACACCAAAAATCGAAGGTAAGGTACATGCACCATTAAAAGTGACAATCCCGAATGAGATTTGCAGGACTACACTCTTACATGGATACACATAGCCAAGGCCTAGAACCAAGTATCATGTTGATCCGCGACAGCAAGTGCTGTTTCCATTTCAAAAATTGATTGACTCAACGACATCATTTAAATCTGCTGAAGCTTGGTCGCCCCTTTCCTAAACTTGACTGTATTCTGTGTTCTGTGCAATGTGCACACTACCTCTAACTCTGTTCATTGACTAACATTGAAGTACGCAGCTCCTGCTTTGACCTCTATTCAAAAAATGGAGAGACTTTCAAACTTACTCTCCAGTGATTCACGGTGAAAATCTACTGCATTTAAACTGGAAGATCCTTGCGGTACACACTTCCGTTCTTGTGGGCAGGCAGATAGAAAACTATCAACCTCAAACCTAGAGGAGCCGACGGACGCTCGGTTTCACGAACTTCAATTGAATGTTGAGCTTGTTGAAACCCGTGCCATTCTTCGGGCTACACCGGTCACTCGACGATCTTGGGCTCTGCAAGAGTACCGGCAGGTCAGTTACTCCCTCTGACTCCGCTGAACATAGAACTCCGTATTTACTCCTGCCTGACACCTGTAAATGGCGCGATTGGGAGAGAGGAAAGATGGGAGTTGCAAGTGAGCGGCCAGTGATGCTTAGCCATAAACTAGTGCAGGAAACTCGCCTAGTCAAAGGAGGCGATGACGGCAGCGCAATTACAGAAGAAAATCGCGAGCTAAAACAGAGAAGGTGAATAACTAGAGTGAATTTTATCTTCTAATCCTCTGAACCTTTGTGAAGGAAAACTCCTATAATTTTGACATGGGACGTAGGCTCGTACGTTTCACATGTAAAAGGTATGGTGGCACATGTGTGATATCTACCTGTACGTGGAGATCCTATTTCAGACAAAAGTCAAGGTTTGAAAATTGTTTCTATATCAACAAATTCAGATACTCAGATTTCATAGTTAACTGCACATTGATTACAGACGAGACGAACTGAAAATATCAAAGACATGTCAGTGGCTTCCTCTACCAGGGACGGCCACAGCAGGGAGGACGCGTATCAAGATTTTACTTACTCATATTTAATAGAGGAGGTCACAGCATATCCTGTTCAACTCCATTACATGTCTGCTCCTCTGCAACCAAGTCACCAAAATCAGTTTATCAGTTAAGAAAGATAATAACTCCTGCTGGGTGCTACATTTACCTATATGCCACAGGAAACTGTTGGCCCTAGCTTCCTTCTACAGTGATCTTACATAGTGCTATTGAAAAATTTCACCAAGTAAGCAGATTTTACCTCCAAGGAGTAATAGTGTCAAAACTTCATCATTGCAACGTGGTGTCAAACACCTGGCAAAACCATCTGCCCCACTGCAAGACGAAAGAACTGCCAGGTTTCAGCGTTACTGTCCAACAGGACTTCAAAGTAACTATTAGACTCAACTTTTCGTAAGGAGCCTGTGAGACAGTTCTAACCATTTCACATACTTTTCCCTCATAAGTGCAGCCAAATATTGGTTGATCGTCACATGTATTTGTGTAGCAAGATCTGGGTACAAGTACTCAACACGAGCAGGCAGGGCTAAGATCGACATTAAGAGGTGGGCTGATAAGCTGAAGTTCCAATTTTACCAGCGGGTTAGTAACAGAAGCGATTCGCATGCAAAACTGACTTGTACCCTACTACGATGCTGTCTGATCAGATGAAAGAGTTCGACTATGTTTACGTAGTTGTTGAAAAAGACAAAAAGTGCAGACGACGATGAGAAAAGTGAGAAAAATCGAAACAAATAACTATATTAGTGAACGAAACTCTTTAAAACTACCACGAAGGAGCTGAGGAAGACATGTGCTAGCTTAGGTTCTGCGTATTCAGAGAAGAAATCTACATACTATAGTCAACACAGAAAGTAGTCGCGTGTCAACAGACGGACATATATAAACAAGCGTCAAAACACGACTCCTACTGCGCGATGAACAGGCGTTCTGTCCTTCTCATCTGCAAAACGTCTTAACTCAACTTCAAGTGGCAAGCTCTGCTTGTCTTGGCTTACAATCGCAAAAAGATCAAAGCAGATAATGATAGAAAATAACCTGTCAGGGGAATTGCTGGGTATCCAAGAACCCGGCTTCCTTGAGGTTTGATAATAATTTGTGCTTCAATTCCGTATTGGGAAAGTGACACAGAAGGAGCTACGGTAACCCAGGCGTCCGAAACCTTGTCCTTCAATTGTACACGAACCTGTGTATTTTCTTCTTCCCAGTATACCGACTTAAAGCTGTCGATCAAATCCTGCACTGTATCTCCAGTTAGGTGGAAAAGATCATCGAAATCCTCTTCTCCAGATCGTTTGATCTTCAGCTTATAAGTCCGATCAGTTGCCACGGGCCTTCGTTGAGCAGCATCTCTGAAAGAGACAAATACAAGTCAGTTTCTTGGCACTGATCACAGTTCGCATATCTGATACAATATGCAGCATTCACTTCGTTAGCATGGATTGATGCACAATTACTGAGCTCTCTTCAAGTCATCTTTTCGGACGGTAAACAAGAAAATTGTCCAGTAGAATCTGACTCTTACAACCCAGGCCTACAACGTTTCTACACCTCCATCTTTCAACGTAGAACACGTGTACAACTGATAAATGGTATGCGGAGGTGGCTGAACTTCAAGCACACAATGAAGCCACATCCAGGACTCAGAGTTTCAGTCGTGAGAACGCAGACCACCTGCGTACTAAGTTCCAAAGAGGCAGGATAGTACATGTCATAGTGTGTGCGCTGATAAAAGAGACTCCGGGAGACAATTTTATCCAACTCCAACGATCCCGTAAACGTCTGTGGTCGCCTTCGTAATAATGCCGTTTTCTTGGTTTTTAGTCTGAAAAGTTTATGAGGTGATCACCACAATCCTGCATTGGGCTTAACAACTCTACTCATACCCGGCCCACAGCTGCACTCGGTCAACTGTACCCACCCATGGCACCTTGTCCATACCCATTACCCACCCAACTCATACCCATCAGTCCCTCACCAAAGTAAAGCTACTTAAGAGTACTTTGAAGTGTTTTTTTTAAAAGAAGGACGTTACAATCATGTACTGTAAACAGTTACAAAGGTCACGGTTAAGGCGCAGGAACGTCAGGTTGTTTACCATTCGGGGCTTCAGTCGATTGCGCTTCTTGGTCAGGGTGTGCCAATGCTTTACCGTAAACAGTTACATAAAAAGTCACGATTAAGGCGCAGGAACATGAGATTGTTTACCGTTCGGGGCTTCAGTCGATTGCGCTTCTTGGTCAGGGTGTTGCCGGCGTCCGAGACGTTGTTCTCGGACATGGCGCTGGATGCTGGGATGCACAGGGTGGACCGCACGGCTCGCGTAAATTAATAGCTAATTTGCACAAAGCAAGAAAAGGAGACTGACGGCAGTTTTGTGAAAATTAATAGCTAATCAGCACAGTGTGCTCAGTAGCTATTAGCGTGGCGCATGCTATATTAGCGCGAGCTATCACTACTTTCTACTATACGACGAGTCGCACTATAATCTGCTAACTCAGTCGTTTTAAAGCCCGGGTTCCTCGTACCCGTCCATTACCTACCTATTGTGCCATGCGCATGGGTGGCTATTGCAGGACTCCGGTGACCACTCAGTTCTTGGCTTCTTGCGTTGAGGTTAGGCAGAAACAAGCGTGGATTTTCTACCCATGCGCTGAGTCGATGGATTAGGGTAGGCATAAACTCCCGATTTCCCAAGAAGACCACCGCACGAACCAGCGTGCTGCATACGAGCTACAACACATACTCACAGTTGCAGCTAAGACGATGCAATAGGGTAGACATAAACTCTCGATTTCCCAAGAAGCCCACCACACGAAGCAGCGTGCTGCATACGAGCTACATCACATACTCACATTGGCAGCTATGTCGATGCAATAGGGTAGAAATAATCTCTCGATTTCCCAAGAAGCCCACCGCACGAAGCAGCGTGCTGCATGAGAGCTACAACACATACTCACAGTTGCATCTAAGAGAGGCGCCTATATTAAGTGTTATTGGCTATGCAGCTCCGTAAAATCATAACTGTAGAAGATCCTCCCCGTGTTCCTTGCACTTAATACTTCTTTGTAATAAGAGTCACCGCCCAACTAGGGAGCGAGCCCACAGCCTTGAAGTGCTCAATACTACACGGAGTGACAAATCTAAAGGGTACTGGTATCCAAGTGAAACACTTGGAACCGCTGATTATTCGAACAGAAACCCCTGTAGAAGAAGTACACAATACACCAGCACCTTGCGAAAATATTCTCGTCCGGCAGACATGTGCATGGCGTGAGACTGCCACAGGGAAAAGGAATCTCGTCGTTTACACGCAATCGACATCACGATTCCTTTCGAACTGAACGCCGTCGAATCGATCATCTAACTACGTGATAGTTCCTAACAGTTCATCCGGAGCCAGACAGACTACAGCGTGTATCCCGTACAACGAATACATCGTGCCAAACCCAGCGATTCAATGAAAACACAGCAGACCCGACCTTTCACACAAGGCACGAATCTATACCGTGAGCAGCAATACCAGTGCCATATCCATTGCTTCGAGCATCGGCACTGGTAGGATGGCACTGTATCATCGATGGTTAGATTTGGTGGGTAAAGGCTGTCATCCGGGAACAAAGGTGGCATCATATCATGTAAACTTGTTGATAATGTTCGAAAAGAACTTAGATTTCTCGCTTCGATCGATTGTGTCCGAGCCCGATGAGAGGAATTTTTCATTCCACGGAAGTTGATGCTAAAATGGGTTGGGTTGAAAGCAACAACCCATTTTAGTTGCTTTCAACCCTACCCAATTATGTCTTAGCTCCAATACCGACCGTATGTATTATATCCAACTCCTGGCTGCAGGTTTCGCTCGATAACGCAGGTACGATGATCTTGAGCTCTCGTGTCCTACCTCTCCAGACATGTCATTGTTCACTCTTTTCGAGCTCTGATGCACAACGATCCACTCTCCGAGTGGAGTGATCTCCATGAGGTGCCCTCAGCCCACATACGAACACCATGCATTGTGATTTTACCTGTAAACGATGAGATTTCGCACCTCAAGCGGGTGAGAGAACATACCCGGGCCACAAAAACGGCTGTTTGTTCGGACCGACTGGCATGAGCTCAGGAGCACATGGAGTGTGCAGATGACTTCTCCTCCGCTTACGAGTTTTCTTGCCAACACCGGCTCTTGGCTTGCTCCTCGGACTTGCAGTATCGGCTTCATTCTGACTGCAAAAGGGAGTCCCAACCCCATCGGGGAGATCACCAGGGAGACCCCCAGGCAAGCCATCTGTACCATCAGGCTGTTCCTTACTATCTGAAGTATTGTCCGCGCCTTCGGTCAAGTCCAACTCTGATTTCTCCAAGGGAACTACTATACCTGGAACAATACCACCGACTCCACCGATAGGAGCGATGCCACCAACAACACCCACGCCAGCTCCGACTCCAGCGGACGAGTTGACCCGGGGAGCCCTCTTACCTTTCAATTCACACATACGAGAAAACCACTGCCATTTGCTCGGCTGAGAATTGGCGTTCAAGCTCTCCTTTTCTTGCCGAAACCGTTTCTTCAAACCATCCAACTTGTTCCGACATTGCTTGTACTCGAAGAACGGGCCGCCCTCAGGCACACAGCGTTTGTTGAGATTATCCACGACCTCTTTCCAGTCCTTGCCTCGCAAATTCTTGTGCTTCACGGCGGCATACTTCTCGGCGAAGCAGTCGAGGAAAGTGGCGACGGCCACATCCGTCCACTCGGCAGCGCCCTTGGCGCCTCCGGCGCCAGTCTCCCCTGTCACCAAATCCCTAAACCTCAAGCCCTCGCCACTGCCCACCACCCCGACGCCGACCCCGATCCCTGCTCCCGCAAGGCCGCTCGCCATCATCCCCTGCAGAGCTCGCCTCCTTTATTATGTCTGGCCGGCGCTCGTTTGTTCATCAATCTCCCGCATCCCGCCTCTCCATTTGCGTCCGTTTTGCGCTTCGGCTGCTGCTCCCGCACCTCCGCAACTCCACAATTCTTCGACAAAAACGAACTTCTTCGGCCTCACTGAGCACCTCGTTTCCTCGACGTTCTACTGTCACTTTGTTCCGCGCTCCCCTCCGTCCGATCCCCATCGGACGGCCGCCTCCGCTCCCCCGCCCCCCCTCCCCGCCGTCCGATCGCCATCCGACGGCCCCGCCGCGCCGGCCCTCCCGTCCCTCGCCCCCGCCCGTCCCCGGATTCCCAACTCCCTTCTTGCGCGGTACCCGTCGCCCGCCCAACAGATACAGCAGCTTCCTTTCGCTTCCCTGCCCGTGACCCCATTACACGTTTCTTTGTTCCAGACGTCTAGTAGCTTCCGTTACGGCCGCTTTCCCTCCTCCCTTTCCATTTCGACCCCACCCCGTACACACTTTCCATTTTCCCCCGGCATTAAATGGAAGCGTGGCAACGAAGGCCGAGTTGGTGCATTATTATTATTTATTCATTTCCCCCTTTCCCCGCGATTTATAAGCTTCCCCATTTTCTTCAAAGCAGGAATTATTTGCGACGGCGACGACGATGAAAACTTTGCCTCCGACGATCGTAGCGTCGGGATCACATCGACCGCGGGTCTTCGATCTGTCGATCCGACGGTCGGACTCGCATGCAGAAGTCCGACACTCAGTACACGCTTTCACGCTCGGCCGGTTCTGACAAGGGCCGCGGTTGTGAGAATGTCCGTATGGTCGTAGATCCTAAGTCCGCCTATTCGGAGTAGACCTTGACGCTCGAAAGTACGGCTGCGGGGAATCGGCAACGGCAGCCCTGTTGTGGCCTCGAGTCTGAACTGACACCGTTTCTCGGCGGCTGACTTGAACTTTATGGAGGGTCTTCCTTAATGGATTAAAGTCAAGGTAATGAATGACGTGGAGGTGGTCGCGGTTTGAGCTCGGTAACCTTGACGACGGTTCGTACCATACGAGTGTCCTGTGCAGTACAGCTTCAACGCTCAGAGTGCGCTCCACGCTGAAACCCCAAAAGTGAAAGATTCGACGAGTACTGTCTGTCCTACCCACGGAATCGAAGTCGCCTTTGGAGAATAGAAAGAGGCTCGCACTCCTTTCGGAAGGGGCACAGAAGACCTCGTCTGGTCCTAAATGGATTCAAGCGATCGGGTACTTTGAGGCTAGCACCCAAAATAGAATTCGCTGTTGTACTTGGGCAGGCATGTCACGTTTAACCTTTTCAAGCCATGCATTCTACTTTGTCACCGACTTTGAACGTGGACTAAAGTTTCATGGAATCTCAATTATGATTCTCATTTGGCAATCTGGAAATAATAGACTCAATTTCACATCATGTGTAATTAGAGAAAATTACTTGATGGTACTTCGGGAAACTCAAAATCTTGATGTTATCCATCCGATTTTATGACGGCACTGCAGTGTAATGTTCCAATACTATCTACGGTTATTTTGAGTAGAATATGAAATCACGCCAAGACCATATCCAGAATTATTCAGACTCATGGTGCCCTTCGTTTTCTTAGACATGGTTACGAACTAGTCGCCAGAATACTCTCGTCCGACAATGGCGGACACTCCCAACTCTATGGAACAATTCAGTAGGTTATAAGAACATGGTGGCCCTCGAATGGTTCCATGGGGTAAAATGAAACCAGATGGGTCCCTTCAAGTATCGAGTTTCCAAGGTTCCATCAACTAATTTACTCTCCGAAATTAGCGTTAGGTGTATGCAAAGAATATATGAGTGTACAGCTTATCAATAATCTTTATTTTTATCAATTCAAAAAATGAAATATGTGAAACATAACTTTAATTATCTTTTACTGTTGATATAAAAAGCTTTCTTAAATATTGTATATAGAACTTAGAAATTTTCATTAAATGATATTTGTTATTTATTAATTTGGTAAGAAATATTTTTTGTAAAATGTAAAGATGTTCAATAATCAAAAGATAAACATTTCACAAGATCAAAAGTATAATTCCAATCACATCATTTTCCAAAGCAAATCAAAATTTAACTGAGGAAAATCACATATAAGGATGATGGTTGGGTATAATTTCAATCATCCAAACAGTTACTTTTATGATGCAATTGCATGGAATTGTGCAGAGATATGAGTAAATTAATTAATAATTGTTGTATTTAAATATGCAATGCTTCAATTCAAGTAATGATCTGTTTTGCCCACTTCAGTCACTAATATTGTTTGGAAACAGCCAGTTGTCCCTAGTTTGTGTTAATTATCACTCACTTTATTCAAGCGAGTGCTAGTTGCCTTGCGCTGGCAAGTATCTTCATATATAACTTGTTTGTTCCACACACAAGATAGAGTAATTTGTTAACAATCCTACATCTTTGCTTAATCATTACGACTTAATTGTTACTCACAGCATAAATTTGCTCTGCCAATAACTCAGCGTCCAGCGTGTTGCGCATTAGGATCTTTGCTTAATCATTACAACTTAATTGTGACTCAAAGCATAAATTTGTTCTGCCAATAACTCAACGTCCAATGTGTTGCGCAGTGGCAACACATTGGACGGAGCAAGCATGACCGTTTTGAATTGAGCATTTCCGACCAAACACAGATTTCATTTTTTAAATGATTTATATAGGGTAAGGGATGATTAAAATAAACTGAGTCTTTTTATTATAAACATACATTCTTCTTCCTTTTCGACTGTTATGTTATGCTGGAAAATGGAAATTGTTTTTTGACAAAAGTATATATATTTTAATCACATATTGAAATTAGAAGATTGTTTTCTCTTTCAGATTTATCCCGAGAATAGATTTAACTGATAATTCAATTAAGATTTTTCGAGTTGTAGACGTAATAGTTATGGGAAACATTAATTTGGTGAAGTGGATATAGAATAAGAGTAAGTTTAGTGCAAGAGATTTCAGTTCACTTTCTGACTTTCAAAAATCAAAAAATTTAGAGGGAGAAGGAGCTTAACCCTTTTCTAAAGGTTCAAAAACTGTAACGATAATTTGGTGACATTATTGTGAATGTTCTTTCCATATATTTCTCATCAAGTAGTTATTGATCACAATGTTGATTGGCAGGAGATTATGCCAACTGTCAACTGATGTTTAGAACATTTCTGTGAATACTTTAACAAAGCTTCCATAAAGATATGTATCGACATTATAGCAATATGTCAGGGACGAGGCATAAATAAATTTCAAAAAAACCCCTTCACTATACTTCGATAACATAGTTTTGCTTTTAGGGTAGACGGAAACGGATTATGAATCTTTGATTACAATGTCGGGGAGGAGAGAGTACCATCCAGTAAAATCATTGGCGTATATCTAACACGTAGCTACTGAGACCTTTACTGCACTTCACATTTCATGTCAGCAACATTGAATGATTGCATTATCAAATTTTTCACCTACTCACGTCAGCCCAATCGAAAGGGCTTGCGATACAGCATTGATATACTTCATTCATATCAAGTTCAATTTCACGATCGGCACGTTTACGTAGATAAAGCGAAGACGGTCAATTGGTCTCAGGATTGGTCATACAAAGTGGACAACGATGAAATTTGTAACTTTTCATTACATTTGGTGAAACCCCCAAGAAACATGCGAGTCTAAAACCACGCACCACAAGTTAATCAGTACAAGATTTCAGAGTGTCAAGATAGTCAGCGATGTTCCTCATTTTATTCCTCACGCAGTACATCTGAACAGATTAATGCGAGTCTCAAAGTTTGGGTATATAATGTAAGGTTCAGTAACTGGTAAGGTTCAGTCTTCTTCGCTAAAGAATTTAATCAGAACACTGACCAGACTTTGCACAAGATGCCCGTATTTACCTAATAAAGATACACTGTCAAATGACTGAATGGGGGTGTCTACTTTCTCTAGTAGATTCGGAACGTCAGTAATTTTTCTAGACTAATTGACTGTAAATGATGAAGTTTACACCAGACCATCATTCCAAATTTTTCAATAATCATTCTAAACAGCTACAAGACTACACTATAGAGTAAACGGAATGGCTTTCTCGTGAGCAGGACTTCTTCTACCCAACTGGGGTTGCGTCTTGAAGTCATCACAATCCTAGCAGTGGACGGGCTTGATGAATGTCATTCGTATTCATACAATACATAGAGGCCATGCGTTGGGCTTTACTGAGCTGACCGCCTGCTCTTCACGGTACTCTGCGATTAACAAAGTGACAGGGCGTTAGATACGATAGAGACACTATACGACCAGTCTCAGGTGTTCAAACTCATATCGCACGTTGATTGAGAGATCGTGTGGAAATAGAAAATATCAACGGTCTGTACTACTCCTCTCCATTATATTCATCAGTATTAATCAATGAACAAAAAGACACTCTAGAAACTTACCCGTCCGGCTGACATGGCAATTCGGCTTCGTCTCTTAGGCTTCTCAGCCTTCTTTTCAGTGGCCGCTAGCTTCTTCAGACTCGCTCTATACAATAGTAATGTGCGACCAATTTTGCCCACCGTTTGTGCTCCTGTGCTATCTTCGAGTAGCGCAATGATCTCATCTTGCTCACTAGAGCAGTTCTCCAACACTTTGACCTGAAATATAGGTCAAGTGAGTCAAGAAGACTTACAGAAACCTCCTAGTGGGTGATGTACTAAGCGCTATGAGCAGGGGTCATCGTCATCAACATTGTCGGATTTACAAAGAGTAACGTGAGACATGTGATATCATACTGCTTATGTAATATAGATATAGTACTGGTTTGTCCCCGCTTTTTCTCAGAACTTCCAGACTATAGACAACACGCTCTAGTTGGACCCGAAATAAAGGTTTCATTGCAAAGTTCGCTTTACGTTTAATCCGAAACAAATCTTTATATTCGGACTCATTCTCATTCTCACCCCTACGAACAAGTTGAATGATACTGAGTGAGGAGCAACAACGAAAAGATCATCATCTTCGTTTAGACACCGCGATCGCACTTAGTGTACGTCATAATTAATGAGAGTTACCAACAGTAATTAGAAGGAATGGTGCGAGAAGAAAAACCTTGATGATCTCATTCGCTTCCAAAGCATCACTGATAGATGTAATGACAGTCGGGGTGATGCCAAGCTTTCCTACCTGCAAAATTTTCAAAGCTACGGGTAAGCAATCACTGCAAGATCTTACGGCGGGAACAGAGTGACTGCATCATTAACAGAAAGGTCATTCGGAAAAGCTGCACAGGTCCACGCAGAGCATATTGCCAGAGGGAGAAGCAGGAGCATAATTCAAGCAAAAAAGGCACTTGTTCTAGGCCTCGCACGCCTGGCCCACGTATAGAATTCTGAGAGTTACCACGTCGCATTCTACCAGTTGAGCTAAAGATGGATATGATTTCTCAGTGCTTCTTAGAGGGTTGTGTACAGACACTGGCACTAGGCCTTCCAGCACAGAAGATTATCATCAATGAAATCCCGTTCAACATACTCGCTTCACAGCAGGAGATTAAAGCATTCTACTCGACATCTCCGGCATGGCTCATGGCTACAACATGCGCCAAAGGAGATAATGGCTCCAAGAACATAGAACGACTCAAAGGGGCACCCGCTGACGAGGACTAACCAATCAGGACACTAGCATTCAAACAGGAGGGTCCCCCAAAAACGCTCCGAAAAGCAGTGTGTACACGTCCTAGCAGGAAATAGGCGTAATTTCTCAGTGCTTCTTAGAGGGTTGTGTTCAGACACTGGCTTCAGCCTTCCAGCACAGTATATATCATCATTGAAATCCAATCGCCAAACTGTTAGTCCTGCTGGGTTTCGGTTCAGTATTATAAGACGTATGTAGTTGGAGCCCTTTCCACGGTTCTTAGAACAGAGTGAATAAATAGAGGGCTGCGCAATCTGGCTGGTGGTCAGTCAGTTCGGCACGGTGGTTGATTCGGCAAAAACAACCACCTCCGCCTCAACGAAAGAACACGGAGCACGACTGCTTCGTGCCCCCTCGTTAGGGGGGGATGGTTGTTGAAGCGGCATCTGCTGCAGATCCCTTGTGTACACCAAAAATGCATTACCCGCTGAGCTTAAGGGTTCTCTCCACTTGAAGGAGCGGCAACAAAATAGTCACATTGCTGAAACAACAATATAACAGCTGCATGACAAATGATAGACCCTAAATGATAAAACCTGGTATCCCTCGGTAATGCTGGCAGAATGATACATGAAAGTGCTAACTTAACTGGGAGGAACGGTTGGCCTAAATCCTCAGGCACACCAAACCCTTGTGTGATATACAATCACCCACCGCGATTGATGGTGTCATGAGAGTTTCTTGTAGGAGTACGGCAAGGTATGAACCAGATTTCTCAGTGCTTCTTAGAGGTTGTGAACCGACATTGGCACTAGGCCTTACAGCACGTATATTGTCATCATAGAAATCAGCTCACCGTACACACGATACAAGTTTCGAGGTTGTGGGGGCCTATACTCGTCTGAGTGTTCCAATATGGAACGCATATGACGAATGGGGAACTACAGTACTGATGAGTCGTCGACAGGGTAAATATAAGTGGAATTAGAAAGGTAAAGGCTGAACGCCCTAAACGGATCCTACCCCATAACCTAAGGACAGCGAATCGATGCAAAAGATTTAGATTGCGATTTAAAATCGTCTGTGCGCATCCAAGCCGGAGCTGATGCGCTTACTCATTCCACAATCCGTCTTCAAGTATTCGACCATACTAACCCTGCTTTACACAGCGTATCCAGATAACAAAATGTACTGAACGCACATTGTAATTGACAGCAAAGCACTGGCAGAATAAAAAACCAGCAGAACCATCCAGTCTGACCATAGAAGGGCAAACCAGGTCCTGTAACATAAATGTCATATACTTCGGGGCAGAAATGACCCAGAGGTGTCGACATTGTCCGACAGCCAATAAAATACACAACTGAAGACAAACGAGCACACATGCGGGAACAAAGAGCAAAATAGTGTTACCGCTAGCTTATTAGAGGGCTGCAGGCAAGCGAGTTACACACATATGCACCTGCTGCACGTTGATGTCTTTTCCTAACGAGTGGGCAAACGCCCGCAGCTCCTTCTTCTCCTTGTTGCCCAGGAGCTGAAATCCCTTCTTCCCAACTCGCTCCTTTTGCTCGGCAGATTCAACATCCTCCGCCACGGGCACCGCACGAGCGGCAGCAAATGACCCATTGGACCGGACAAACTGGACGACCGGCACGGAGACGGGTCTTACTCTTCGAAATAAAACAGAGACATGATTGAAAGTGAGAGAAATTCGAGGTACGACAAGACACACGCGACCGACGCTATGCAAAGCTGTGCATCTTGCGGCTATGGGGAACACCGATGTTTGCCGGCAGCTGAAGAATTGAGTTCCACAAAGCTCCATTTGAACGATGGCCGGAGGCAGGCCTGGTATCGACAGTAGAGTCTGATCGTGAACTATGTATCCCTCGATCGAAGGAGGTCGTGGCTTGAACCCTAAACCTATCCATCCAGTAGATATACGCAGTTCCTATCCTTCGGGAAGGAAGTACAGTACAATCCAATCCACTTGCGGACTGCAAGTTCTTACGTGTCTACGTCCTGTAAGTGTTTGGGGCGAAATTAAATAGATCTACATTTGTACACCATATCTTCTTTTGGCCATATATTCATCACTCTTTTATCTAAAATAAATTGTATCATTACGTGTGCTTAGATTAGTTTTTTATGAAAAAACAATTGTCTGCACTTTTTTTATTTAATAGAAAAAACTATCTATGTATTGAATTTATTTTACGAAAAATTGATATTTTTTATGAAAATTATTTAAATATAAATTAAAATATTAAATAATCTATTATAATAATTGTATAAGACGTATAATATAACCATAAAAAAATATAATTTAAATTGACTTTAAATATAAAAATATTTTTATTTTTTAAAAAACAAAAGTTAATTTTTATTAACAATAATATTACAAAAATTTATAATATCAAGACTAACATATCATAAATCTATAATTAAATTCAGAGATTAAAAATTTTAAAATATATTCATTACATGTTGTTTTTGATATATCATTGATAAAATTATTATCGTATTTTAATCTCATACGTAATTTTATTTTTACGTAAGTCACATTACATTTGTTTTATTTTCTCATGTTTATTGTTTATACTGTCATGTCATTTGTAATTTTTGATTTTACTCTATGAATTGATTTTCTTATTCAATTAGTGACAAGTCGATCTAGTAGTTATCACGTGACTCTTTTTTTTGAAAAAATAAAATAAAAATGTAGACTCCCATCGACAACATTTGTTTTTTTTATTGAAATTATTTTTTCTCTTGCTTCTCATCATCGAACTCCTACAAAAAGGTTGGATCTCAAGCACTTAGAAGAGAGTAAACCTGGTTAATCTGCTAGTAGTTATATGTTTGTGTCAAAGATTAAGTCATTTAATAATTGCATATACTTGCCCACGGTTAAACTGTTTTACGTGGCTATGGTGGGAAACTTCTGTGAAGAATGAATCTTAACCGAAGCTATAATGAAATCATGATTAGACTAATACCGAAATCGGTCAATAAAGCAGAATTGGAGTATAGGAAGCCGCTGACCATGCTTGATACAGATCACAAGATCATTACTAGAATCCTGGCCAGTAGGTTCTAACTATTACTCCCAAATATCATTTTACATCAGCAAACGGGGTTCGTGAAAGATAGAAATATGCTTGACAACGTGCTGACCCTATGCATGGCACAAGATGCTACCAGGGTAGGAAGAAGTCGAGACATGTTTGTCAAATTGGACTTCGAGAAGGCATACAACAAGGCCGAACATGCTTACCTATGGAGCACAATAGAAAGTTGTGAATTTGGAGATCACTTCGTCCGGCTAGTGAAGAGACTTACACTGTGCGCGTCCACTGTTGTACACCTCAACGGAGCTGAAACCTTTAGATTCACGGTCAGGAGAGATGTGAGGCTAGGTTGCCCTCTGGTGCCTTTGCTGTTTGTGCTCGCCACACAACCTTTAATGACAGAAACGAAGCACAACTATGAAATTGGGAGGATGAAGGGATTCGGAGTTCCTGGACTACTCACTTTCCGCGGATGATATCGGTGTCTTCATCGGTGACTCTTTCGACTCATTCCAAGATCTCAGAAATGCCATGGCAAAATATGAAACGAGCAGCGGTGCTTGGCTGAATATGGCGAAATCGTCCATTCTTCTGCTCGGGATGGATCAGCCCCGGCCTGATTCGCTTTCACATGATGCTCAAGGATGAAATCGGGCCAGATCCACAAATACCTGGGCTCCCCAGTAGAGCAAGACATCACGAAACTACAATAGGATGATTTTTGCACCGGAAAAATCACGAAGATTCTCGGCAGATGGGAGTTCAGGCTTTTATACTTCAAGGCCAAGTCTGCAACCTCTGGGTTGACTCTCACTCAGGTTAACCTCTGATGGCTTTGTGATAGCGCATCATGGTTCTAGAAGACTAGGATTCATCTTCTCACTCATGTCCCAAACACATTCTCTCACAAACTCTCCATGTATCACTCCTACTCACGCACAAACTCTCCTCACATCACTCTCTTCACATAAAAGCAAACACACGTCGATACTCCAAGATACTCAAAAACTTCACTCTTTCATTATTAAAACAAGTCCTCACACATGACTCTCCAAACTTGCTTGAGAGGTGCTACTCTACCTCTCTATTTATACTACTTGAGAAGTTACCATAGTAACACGTGGTAATTTTTCCCAACTTACTTTTACCTAGGTAAGTTCGACTAACCCTCTCTATGTGGCAACATGCCTCTGGTCTAGCTAAATCTTCTAGAAGTTTCCGGAATCCAAGGTTGAGGTGGCGACATGCCATTGGAAACTTTAAAACTTCTACAAGCTTCTTAGCCACTAAGTCAACACTAGACTTAGTCTAGCCAATCATCTTTCATACATTTTAGTCTAACCAATCAAATCCAAGCTTTAAGTCAAATATCTAATACTTTAGAATCTCGAACTTTTGTATAAGACAAAATAGAAGTGCTCACTCCACTCTTCTAGAACTCCGCTACTTAATCCGCCAACTATAGACATTGTAGCCAAACTTAGTCATAACTAGATAAATTTAGTTATAAGTAACTAATTTAGTCATAACTAGCTAGACTTAGCTATGCCTTGGCTAATCGTACTTAATCACTTGACCACTTCTAGGATTTAGTAAATATGTGCAACACCCGGTCTTACAGGTCGGTGCTCTTACAATTTGTGCTCCAGGCACAACCCACACTTTACTCTTCAATTATCAAACTCTCTGCGCTAATGTGCCGAAAAGTGAAAGGTCTATATAGACAGTTTCTTTGGGGCTATAATAGAGAAGTGGAAGTAAAGAGAGCACTAGTAAGATGGGAGGTTTTGTGCAGGCCCAAAGGAAAAAGGCGGACTAGGATCAGTAGTCTTGTGGACACGAATTCCTACCTAAAAAAATGCGGGACAGAAATCGATCCCGCCCTAATACATTGTTTAAAAATCATACAAAACGACATCTCCTGGAATCTTGAAGTAGAAGAAATCTCAAAATATGTCACCTTACGAGACCTAGTTGTCAATGAACACCAGAGGGCCCCGCCAAATACTAAACTGATCATAGCTGAATTTCGAAACATGAAAATCAGCACTATAGAGGTGCTTTGGACTAGAAGGTAGTTTCTAAGGCGCGGGTTTATGAAAGGTGAACTTATCAGCAATCATCGGGCAAAAGGCTCCCCGATTCACATATTCTTCAATATGATCATGTGACTGAATACAGGTTGGAAAATGATAGGTAAACCAATTTATGGCAATTGTACGGAGGCGGCCAGATCCTAGTGAAGGGAAAAGAAACAGGAGCTGAGCTTGAACACTACCTAAAAAGGAAATGGAACATAACGATGAAGTAGTGAGAATGGGAAAAGGCGTTCTCGAACCTATGCGGTGGTAGAAACGCAAATCGAGAAAAAATTTTCATGTGGAGAGTGATGCATAAGGCGCGGTTCCCAAATGTAAGAGCTTCTAAGTTAGGACATGGAGATGGACTATGCTCGAGGATGCCAAGATAAGGAATCAGTACAACATCTTCTATTTGAGTGCAACTATACGAACGAGTGTGGCAATCGGCGAAAAACCTCAAGAAGAATTTTGCATCGCAAGATAATGTGTTCTTAGCATCTTCCAACCTCCTATAGCTTATGATACTAAGCTTCTACATAGGTAAGGATCCGTTGCGAGTTACTCAGAAAATGCTGGCGAGTGAAATCTGTAGGCACTTGTGATTGAGCAGAAATCAAAAGGTATTTTTGGGGGAGGAGGTGACAGTGAATATTCATGCAAGAACTCGCAACACGATAGACAAAGCGATTGTCCAATGGAAAGAGTCAGGAAGTTTCCCGCTCAAGCAATGGCTCGAGACGGCATCTGTTTTACAAAAAACATTAGACACGCCACTAGAAACACGAACGGACAGATGACTTAGCAATAGACTATAAAGGTATACGAATCAAGAACTATTTCCGTAAGCACCCCACACGACGGGAGCAGCGGCGGAACAAATCACCTAGGATACGACATTAGATTTACTGTAGCCAATCATCTTTTATACATTTAGTAAAACCAATAAAATCCAAGCTTAAAGTCAAAAGTCGAATCCCTTGAATCTAGACTTTTGTAAAAAACAATATAAAAGTGCTCACTCCACTCTTCTAAAACTACAGTAATAACCATGTCAACTATAGACATTATAGCTAAACTTAGTTATAACTAACTAGTTTACTCATAACTAGCTAGATTTAGCTATGTCTTGGCTAATCATCGTTAATCACTTGGCTAATTCTACAATTTAATACACATGTGTAACATCTGATCTCACATTTACCCTTGGATGAACATTTCACTACACTCTCGGAGTGAAAGAATGTAATCTTCTATGAAATAGTTTCAACTTATTGTGGTTGACTCGATCAAAGTGTCGTCTTCCTAACTCCTTGATGTCATAAGTGAAATTTTTCCACATCTTCTCAACTATGAAAAGTCCAAACTATTTAGGAAAAAACTTTTTTCTAGCTCTCTTGTACCTAATTGCGTTTAAAAGCATCACCCAATCATCTCTATTGAATGTCTCCAAGTTTTGAGTTCCGATTCGTTTGTCGTGGTACTTTTTGTACATTTGTTGAGCTCGCTCTACTCTTACCATGGTGAAAGCTCGAGCATTCTCCAACTCCATTAGTTGTTGCTTGCAATATTTGACAACTTCCAGTACATTCGCTTTCTTCATATTCTATTGAATGGTCGTGAATGTTGTCAAGCTGTATGGAAAATTTTGACTCAACTTCATACACCATCCGAAAATGTGAGTACCCGATTGATGTTTTCTATGTTATCCGATACTCACGCAAGATAGCATGAAACCTCTTGTTCCAATTGTGCTTAGTCTCGTCCATGTCTGCATCTTTGTCTAGCATCATAACAAAGTGTAGATGGTACGCTCCGCTAACCCATTAGCATTAGGTTTGTAAAAAATGGTCATTCAAGACTTGATGGAAAAGTGCTTCAACATGGCTTGAACCATATTTTTCACAAATTTTTCTCCTCTATCCGAACTAACTTCAATGTACAA
Organism: Marchantia polymorpha subsp. ruderalis; assembly: GCA_037833965.1. Lineage (NCBI taxonomy): Eukaryota > Viridiplantae > Streptophyta > Marchantiopsida > Marchantiales > Marchantiaceae > Marchantia > Marchantia polymorpha. Next base: position 3,250,577 of record AP031351.1, read on the forward strand.
CCAAATCTAGTTATGATATTTTCATAAAAAAATCTACCAACCTCCTACTCATTAGTAGATTTAAGTGGTCTTGTCTCTACCCACTTGGTAAGATAATCTCTGGCTATCACAATGAATTTATTGTCTCAATGAATAAGATTCAAAATATCTACAAAATCTATACCCCACTTTTCAAAAATACCTAACACCGGGACGGAAATCATAGGAGGGGGTTTTCATGTACTATTTAGCAAAAGCTTGACACACATCACAACTCTTGCAATATTACACACAATCTTTGAAAATACACTTTCAATGATAACCATCCTCAAGAATCTTGAAAGCAATTAACTTCCTCGCAAAATGTACTCTACATATTATAACATCATGAAACTACTTCATGAGTTATGGTGACTCTATTCTCCCAACTGCACTTTGTAGAAGTCCGTCAGCTCCTTGATGAAAAAGTACATTCTCCATAATCATGTAAGGTTGACATCTCTTCATCAATGCATTTTTCTCACTTTGATGCATTCCTTGAGTAAACTTTCCTCTAGAGATGAAGTACCAAATTGTCTTGTACAAAAGTCTACATTTCAAAAAAATATTTTTGACTTCATGTTTAGTTTTGATTGGTTTAACTAAATAATGTGGACTTCATTGGTTGAATTAAGTGTAATGTTGATTTAGTAACGATTAAAGATTCTAGAAATTGAAAATGCCCAAATGTCATATCGCCACCTCAATCTAGAAATTAGTAAACATCTAGAATGTTTGGGAGACCAAGGACATGTTGTCACGTATGGATAATTAGTCAAACTTACTATGATTTATCTTTGTAAAAGTAAGTTAGAAAAAATTTATCATTTGTTATTATAATAAATTCTCAAGTAGTTTATATAGAGAGTTAGTGAATAGACTTTCAAGCAAATTTGAAGTTTTCATATATAGAGAATTGTTTCATGTATGAAAGAGTGACGATTTTTAATATCTTGGAGTGTCGATGTGTGTATAAATTGAAGTGGTACATTGAAAGATTATGTGAGAATGTGTTTGGCTATTATTATGAGGAAGAATACTAGTCTTCTAAAATCATCATTAACTACCGCAAAGCCATTTGAAATAAAACCCGGATTTCGCAGATCAATGATCTTTGCCAACCTCTATACACACTCAAAAACTAAAGTTCATTATCATTCACTTGCTATCACATGATAGTTAATTCACATTCAAGGAAAGAGCAAGGTCTCTCTAATACCATTGTAGCACTATGATTTAAACAGAGGCTAACTCGGAAATGAAAATAATAATTCTAAAGATGAGAGATATCAATAATGATTCTCTTCTGGCTTATATAGCTCTTACCAACATGTACAAGGAGATAAAGTCTTATCCTCACCATTCATTTCACTCCTAGTGGATGGATTACATGGTGTATAACCCTAACAAGCACACGAATAGCCAACGTTATGCTTTCAACTAACACATTCAATTCTGATCTAACAAGCACACGGATTGATGATATGTTGTTTTTAACTAACACATTTATTCTCTACCTATCAAGCACGCGAATTGCTGACGTGTCAACTATGATTAGTGCACGCTAAAGTTTCTATAACTTCATCTTGAGTAATCTCGACTTTAGTTTTAACTAACTAAAGATGATTACAGTTAGTCAACATCGCGACGGACAACGTACGAGCGTCGCCGACGGAACACGGATAGGCAGCAACTATGTAATGCCTTAATTTGCTCTTTCTTTTTGTACATATTCTCTTCAATTTGCTGATAGCTTGTACTTCTTTTTTGTAGACATCACACAGAATGTAGGGTATGAGTTCAAATTTATACCCTAGTTCATTTGTTGTTGTTAGAATTAAGCTAAGCTTGATCTAAAGTCAACCAGATTGTCCAGGGATTTCTTTTGTTAAGATTTTGATCTTTAGACAATATAACAATGATATGTTACAACACTTTATGTCAAGACAAGTTTTAATATGGTTAACAATTACAACATTTTCTTGAATACAAAAGTACAATATTTAACGATGAATAAGGAAAGTATTGAACGATGGAGGTTACGTTTGCACCATAAACTATACTTAACATATAAAGTTTGATGCAATGGTGATCTAAAGACTATAAATCTCCCATCATTGTTTTACTACTGACTGTACTTATAGACTTTGAGTATTATTGTTTCAAATTTTTTGAAATATTTAGATTAAACTCCTCGGTTTGCTTCTTATCTAGAAATCATGTAATCAATAGATTAAAAACAATATATCAAATTATAAAACTATGACGAGTTTTTTAGAATTCGAGATGCTTTGATAAAAATGCAATTGAAAAGTTAATCTTATATTCTATTTTGAAAGGTTAGAAAGTATACTACGGCCGAATCAATGAATGCAAACATATGTCATCCAAAAGATTGAACACTTATCATGTTCGTTATTATCATTTTCATTGTTTAATATATCTACTTGGGATACCAATGTTTTTTCTATTTCACTTGGTGTTCACTTGGTGTACAACATGATTATTTAGAAGTGCAGTCATATATTGAATCTCACATAACTTTGCGAACAAGAATCTACTATGATCCCGTGGTACACAATGATTGGAAGTATAACTCTTTAGAACCATCTTCTTGAATCTTCATAACATTAATTTTTTATTTTACTTTCTTCTTAAACTTGAAAATTTTAAAATCAAGAATCTTAATATTGCATGCAACATTATAAATTTTTATTCTTTCTAAATAATTTCATTTTTATCAAGACATAATTCAAATTTATACATGTTAAATTTAATTTATATATATACATACTTTCTCCTAAGTAATATTATTCTCGTATCATATGAGTAGAAGTTGGCATGGACTTTGGGAGATAAAGTAAAGAGTCTGACCCTCTACAAACCGTACAGTGCGCATCATGAAGCTCTCTTAATTGGTTTTTCTGAGCTTCTTCGAACCGAGAAAGGTGCAACCACCGAGCGCCTATTACCCTTATCATTATATATATAAGGTAATACTTCAAGTAGTTGAGAAGAAATTATGTATTTATGTATGTATAAATATTTATTTATTCTTCTCAACTCATTGAACCGATACAATATGAAAAAAATTTTGATTTCTGAAGGGTTCATTATTTGATTTGGGCGGCAAAGTCTGAATATTATACCAAAACATAAAATTTTCTTATACTCATGGAATAAAGATGAAATAAAGTCGCATTCTCAGAAATTTAATTTTACAAAGAGCTACATCATAGTCCCTATGACTTGATTCTAACTCTAATACTTTAGCGCTAGATCTTATAAAGTACTATTGTTACTCACGGCAATTGCAATGACCACTTCGCCAATTATACAATTCACGTGAATTACATTAAGTCGTGACTTCATGTTGGGAGTATTTTCCATATTCTCCTCTTCAAAAGCATATGGTTTATCTTTCAATGTGCTAATTATGAATTACCATCTACAAGACAGGAGTGGAAACTTATGTGATATCGCCATTGGATAAATTAGTATATGTATGATGCAAGTAAATCCATTTGCACCTTCATGACATTGAATATGCTATGAGAGCTGCAAGTTTCCTTGCTAGACATGAAGGATTAAGAGGTAGGGATTGAATAGAAGTATTGGCACTGCAGACTTCGAATTTCAGAGACTGTGCCAATACATATCAATGTGAACAAACTTTGGATTCTATCACACTATCACTTGGGTTTGACTCCACTGGGCTTTCGTTTGGTGCAATGCTAATTAATAAAACTTTAATATTATTTTGAGAGGTTATACAGGATACATGTTCAAATTGAGATAATTGAACATTATAGTAATACTAAAATGAAAATAGAAGACAACTCTCATAGTTTAAAACTTTATCATAAGAAGTGGACACATGTTACCAAACTGGCAACACATGACGTTTTTCCTGAGTACTGATGCATGAAACATATACGGCAAGTGAGAGATTTTTTTTGGTGTTGGTGATAATTGCAAAAAGCTCATGTGAAGATGAGTAGACGTATAATATAACTTACAACCTCGTGCTTCTCTACGAGATGTATCTGTCTCACAACCAAACCTCGTATCTCACACTATTCAGTGACCATGAGCGTTTCAAAGCAAAAGTGGTATCATAGAGCAATAGCGGGCAACAGAAAGCGATAAGTTTATTGATTTGGGCCGGCATCAGGTACAAATAAATGATTCCTATAATTGCTTCAGACAGGCAGATCTTCCATCTGCGTTGTCCTCTCTGAGGATGATAGATATCAAGTGGCACCCACACATCAAAAAAATGCTCAATTTCAAAAACTTAGGGCAGCCTCAAACTTTTCACCGACATCTCAGCACCTCTCGACGACCGAGCCGCGCGTCATAGTTCAAGTCAGAGTGAAGATCGCTTGGCCGCATCTAGGCAGCAGAGCCCGGCGAAAACTAGAACCGGTTTCTGCCTGAATCAGAGTCCTAAGTTGAATATATGAACTATATTTTGCAGGCGTCATCGCTTTCGTTGAGCAATACAATTCTGAACATCGACAATAAATTCCTCAACTGCTTGCAATCCTTGCTCTGGAGTACCAGATTCGCCTAGAAGCTTGACAACGGCACTGCCGATGATAACACCGTCTGCACCCCATTCTGCAATCTGGATAGCCACGAAGAAACGTTAGAAGACCGAACGCTTAGTTCTTTACACCGCATCAAGAAAATATATCAACTTAGCATTCTTGTAATCACTCTGATAACTCATACAGATTTAAAGGCTAAGAAGAAAAGGGAAACATTCAAAAAGGGAAACTATCAGAACGGATGTATCGGTACCTGTCGAGCTTGTTGACCGTTTGAGATGCCAAAACCGACACAAACAGGTTTGTCTGTGACCTGCTAGAAACCCAGATCGACATGATCAAAAGTACAGTTCAGGCTACTCGAAACAAGTAAATCAGCCATTTACTCTTCTGATTTCAAGTGCTTTGAGCACCCTCAAAAGCCGAATGCTTCTCAAACTGCAATAAATCTGAGAGTCGTCTGCTATTCTTCTTCACACTCTGAGGACTTTTCGAATGTAAAAGCTACGGACCTCTTTAATGGTTTTCAAAAGATCTTCAACGCGAGACTCGATGTTAGCACGAGCGCCAGTTACACCAGTGAGACTCACCTGTAGAACATGCGCACACGACAATGTTTCAAAGCTAATTACGAGTACATGATGACATTCAGAATGTCAACTCGATGGCTTATGTACATCCATTCCTCTTTCACCTAAAAGTCTCTTCTTGAATGCGTTGATCAAGGATTAGGAAATACAGCATAGCGTGGATCTGTGGACGTCATGAAAATAATGAACAATCGACAAATTCATATCGCCTCGTTGTCAACAAGAAATTGCAAAATGGTAAGAACATTTTACCAGGTAAACAAAACCCTGCGAAACTTCAGTTATAGCATGCATGCGCTCCTTTGGTGTGGTTGGTGTAGTCAGAAGTACCTGCAAAATGGGTTGGACAAACCGTGCATGAGACTAGGGGGCTGAGGGTGCCAAGTTCTAAAATGGTGCTTTGCTTTCGGCAGAATGATCAACAACGGTGCACAACGCCTTATTTTAGCTTACCAACTCTAGACCCACGGCACCAGTCAGTCGCCTCAGCTTGGCTGTCTCTTCTAAAGGAAGATCAGGTACAACAATTCCTGAAACCGGTTGCATTACAAAATCCACCATGTTAATAAGTATCTAGTACGCTCTTGGTCATCTACAAGAACTAAGAGAGTCTGTCCATGTGGTCTGGGAAAGCAAATTGATAGCACCAAATGATCACACCAGGAGAACATTCACCTGAGGCTCCCGCTTCCAGGGCTTCTAGCACAAATTTTTCCGCCCCTCTTTTCAAGAGCTGATTGTAGTAAATAAACAACACAATGGGAGCTTTGATTTGAGGAACTACCTGGAGAAAGCCAAGTCTGAAAGTCATTATCCTTTGAAGATACCATGACAAGTAAGAGCAGAAACCTTGACATTCAACAGATCAATTAATTAAAAAAAGAAAACTTGCAACGATGTCGAAGTCCATCGGAGTACGTACCTCTCGCATCAGGTCGAGTACAGATTCCAGGTTGGTGCCTCCACCAAGTGCCCTGGTCGCGGCTGCCTGCAAAGAGAAGCATGACTGTCAAGCGAGAAATCCTGTATTCGATAGTATAAAAACCCGAATTCCACTATGAACATTCTCCTTAACAATTCGAATTTCGCTCTCATATGAAGAATGCAGCGGGCGGAAGTTAGACCTGAATAACGGGGCCATCAGCCAGAGGATCAGAGTATGGAATTCCGAGCTCAATAATGGAGCATCCGAGCCGGTCAAGCAGCCTGATGGCTTTCGCAGTCGTCTCCAGATTCGGGTCTCCAGCAGTTAAGTAGGGAATCAGCGCCACCTGATTTATCAAGATCATGTCGGAATCCAGACATTGAGAAAATCAGAGAATTGATAACCGGGTTCGCATTCAAAATGGTTGGAAAGAGAAAAGGATTGGAGCCGAATTTCAGAACTAGCCCAAAAAATGTCTCAATTCAGCGAGGACTCGCGCAAAACTGCCCTCACAGCGCGAAATGCTCACCCACCTTCCCTTCCTTCCTCAGCCCTTCGAAGAGGTGTGAAATTCTTCGAGTCTCCTGGTCAACATTGGCAGTCACGGCTGCAACATTTCCAGCACTTCCCGTCTTTTGCAGGCTTGCAACACTCCAATGCCGATTCGCTGTTGCTAGCCTGCTCGGTCGCTGATGCTCCTGCTTCAACCTCTTCCAGTCGGTATCGAAAACTCGAAAACCCCCACAACGAGCGCTGCAACTCGGCTGCTGGTGCTGGACAGGTGCAGGCAGAGGCAACGACTGCTGTGAGCACGGTTGAAAGCAAGGCTTCACCAAGCTCGCCATGACTCTCGAGGGCAATTTCTCGAGGACAAATCCCACGTGCAGAGTATGGAACCCAAGCGGCCTCACAGTGGCCGATAACCGCCCAGCCCAGCTCCAGCACTCAGGCTCGCTCAAGAATGCTCGGCAGAAACACTAATGCAGCTGCTACGGAGCTTCGCATTCGCCACCGTGAAGCACAACACTCTCAATGCACGCTGACTGGCAATCACATTCGCCCGATGCTCCCCATTTTAATTTCCTCTCTCTGCGCTCTTTGTTGCCCAGGCTCGCTCGCTCTGGTCACTTAGCCACGGGGCTGCTGTTGCCGGGCCCACCGCCCACCCCCACCCCCTCCCTCCACCGCCGTCGCTGCCTCTGCGAATCGTCCGTGCTTCCTCGCGAGTCGCACGAGCGGACTCCCTCGAACCTGCTGAGCCTGCTGAACCTCGACCACCTTTCCATTAGGTTTTGTGTCCCTCCCCTTCCATCTCTAGACTTCGACTCTCGACACAAACATCGAGAAGTGTCAGCCGAAGCAAGAGACAACGATTTTTCATTAGAATACTGACGTTTCCACTGCACCTCCTCCACTTTCGATCGTCAAGCAGACCTGCTGGCTAGTGTCTCATTCTACTTTCTGATCCACTTTCCATCGTAATAGTTTAATCAAGCAGACCTGCTGGCTAGGATTATTCTGATTTTGTACATTTTCGCCTTTGAGCCGCCACACGCGATGTCCATCATTTCATTACGTATCCGGATATGTCTTTTTGCTCGTGCCTAATATCTTCGCTCGGTGACTTCGCACGCGTTTCGTTTCTGTAAAGTATAATCCATGTGTCCTATTTTGTGCATGTCCTAGTGCACCTCGTGCGCACGAGGTTAATTGAATTTTATATATTTTTCATGTTATGAAAAAAAATCAGTTTTTAGGTATGAAAATGAACAAAGAAGGTTAAATTCATTGTTTCTATAACACCTTATTGAACTAAATTATTTTGGAATCCATAATAGTAGTAGATAAAAAGGTATGTGACTTAGATCTAATTAGTTCTTATTTGTTATAAATTAATATTTTTACATTCACAATATGAAATAATGACTACTTATGTATCAGATTCAACTGATCTTGAATTAATATAGTATATCAGCAAATTTATTACATATTTTGATTTTCAGTCACTGAAGAATTAAGGCATTTGACTCAAATTAGTTCCAAAATTTTGTAAGCCTATAGAAAATTCAAAGTACTTGTAATTATTTTAGTTACCTCTGTAACAGAAATCAATCATTTAGACAACAATAATGTCTTGAATTGATGGTGTTTTGAAAAAAAAATTGTAATTTATACCCTTTATAAAACATGATACATTCAACGTTATGCACATGCATATTGCATAACACCATACCTTGTTGTTACATCAAAATATACATACTATCAAGCACTAATATAAATATATCACGATGCATTTTTTCATACAGTTGAAATATACACGTCTAGCGTTTCTCAATGACTAGAAGAGCTCAAACTCACCCTACGACATAAAGACGTGAGAGACTCTATGTAATAATTAGGACGTAGAGTTTCAACGATTGATGGCAGAGAAAGTGCAACTCTGGAACATTTGAAGACTCTTCTCAATTGATTCACGGAACTGAAGACTTATCGTTGCATCGATTGACAACTTCATTTGAAAGTATTATGACAAATTCATGACCGAATATAACGATGCTAAGTTAAACCAATCGGTCAAAATTTGGAGTTGATGAAGACTTTGAACAATACTACGTATTACACAAAAGAGATTTATTACACACGTGGATTGCATGAATAGAAACCATGATATGTGAGAGATGAAAGCAAAAATTATTGCGTTTGTGGCCAGTGCTAAAATGTCACCAGTTGTTATCACATGCGTCTGTTAATGGGAAAAATCATTGTTAGTATATTAGTATGCATAATTAGGACTATTGTTAATTTTATGATTTTCTTTCAGTTTTGCAAGTGTAATACACTTGCAAAACATACATACACTTAGTGTATGTATGCAAGAGAGAAGGATAGAACCAATGTGAATGAGTTGTTGATTCAATTCAACTTGATAACGATTGACTCATTGTGAAGATAGTCGTATAGACGGAAATGAATGAATGTTATTTTCTACTTTTGAGAATCTTTGATTAGCGTCTTAAATGTTCTCTGATTTGTAAAATATTATATCCCTCAAACTTATCCCAAAGTATTGGAATCTCGTACTTTTGTAAATCTGATGATTGGATGTGTTTAAAAAGGATCATTTTGACCAAACAAAAAGAGCAATTCACACACCTCAGTCAAACGGAAATTTACAAAGTGGATAAAAAAGTCTAAATCTGGAATAATTCATCAGACTTTGTATTCCATTGAGGAAAAAGTCAATGGCTTGACTTTTGGCCCAAATTTGAATGCGAGTGTTATTACAAATATCACATATGTCTCACATTACACTATACATTGTTTTGACATCAAACATGACACTACATAGACTTTCATACACTAACGCACACGTGTGCGAATCTTACGTTTAATTTACGGTTTCCTACCTTTAACATCATCTAGTCATTATATGACTTTCGTGGGCTAAAATAAGACGTTCGGGTACTATATTGATGGATTGTTAGCCGCATATTTGGAATCTATGTCATGAAATAACTAAACTAGTAATGAGTACATCTTAACACCCACTATGTTGAAAGGAGCTGTCAATTTTAGGGAGCGGATAGTTATCCTTCACTTCAGCCTAATTATCTTTCACCCCGCGTCACTCTCTCCTCCGTCGTCTCCATAGCAACCCAAGACACCGAAACGAAAGGCAGGCGGGCAAGCGAAAAAGGGGGCGAGTGCTCCACAGCACCCAACGAAAGGCAGGCTAGCTAGCGAGTGCTCCACATTAGCCAAGAAGCACGCTCAGGCAGTGGAGACTTCGGAAGGTCGAGCCTCGCAGATATCTTTTCAGACAGCAAAGCCAGATTTAGAGGATCGCTAAATTGAGCTATATATACTCATCACCCAATTGAACACGCAGTAGAGGGATAATTAATCTAAAGTGGGGATAAATAATCGCTCCCCAATTTCAACATATGTGAAACTTGCTAACAAGAATCACAAATCCACATACTCTTTGTTCTTTCAAATAGTCAACACTATATACATATCAAACGTGATCGCACTCTGAAGGCTTGGATCGAGGTTGCCATCAATGCTTTTGAAAGATATCACAGCACACAATAACTCACAGTATAGATACAAATGGCACTATCCCCAAATTCTAACACCAAGAACTCAGACAGACGTCTTATAGGATCACATTTTTTTCTGTGGACTAAATTGTTTGTTATTCCATGTGACTTTATCTTAAATTATCAGTTATCATAGAATTCATGTTTTTTTCATATATAGATGAATAAATCTTTCATTGTATATGTTCCGCTAATGTCTTCAGATCTCTAATGTCTTCAGGAATTTATTCCTGATTACTTCTATCTTTCTGTCAAACAACTCTCATGGTATTGATTAGTGATACTCATATGATTCATTTTCATCCTGATTTTCTACTATTTCGAGAATTTATAGACTTCAACTTTTTCGTTACAAGTCGCAGTCTAATGCTCCAACCTCGCATTTTATCATCGTCATCTTCCTTGTCCATCTATCATTTCGTTAGTCTATGATCTTCACACGTTATTTCATTACTTGCACAAAATTTGTGTCATGTTTTAATTTCAAGATATGATTTCACGACCTCATTTCCTCGGAATATTCTTCATTGCATCCATATTCTGTCTACGTACTCTTTCTTTGTTATCATCTTGCCGGTTAGATTTGGCATCAATCTGTCACTCTTTTGCAAATTTGCAAATTTGCAAAAGAGTGACCTGCCAAAATCATTACAATTGTCTCATAGGCTACTTTGCAGGCTCGTTCTTTAGCACCGTTAGACAGTCATTGCAGAACAGTACATTTACTTTCTCAGTTTATTCTTCAATGTTATTCTTTCTTAACATTACATGAATCTTCTTGATGTTGTTCATGCTTGTTCGATCGTTATATCAGAGTGGATTGTTATCAGAAGACGATTATGTGTTGAGCACATAATCGTGAATCTCTTTCCGTCATCTTTCCTCCTTCCCCATCATGCTCCTCCCTCCCGTTTGACGTTTGTGTGTATTTTCAATCTACCAGTTGAGATGTACCCTACTCGGCCCGAGTGCGCACATGTGTTTCAAATTTTGTAAAACAAGTTTTCTTTTTATTTAATACAGCAAAGATTGAACCACAGTATCCTTGATACGTAACACACGTGATATATTAATCTGTAATTATTTTTCATAACATAAGTCCCCCTTTTTTTTCCGACTGGCAAAATGGCCATTGAGAGAATTCATGCCGCCGCATACATCCGTTCCTACCATCTACCACCGGTACGATCTAAGCCTCAAAACATACATAGCCGCTTGCACATAGCACCCGGACTTAAGAGGACCAAAAATGAACAGCTGACTAAAACCAGAAGGGGAAACATAGTTGTTCTTAGACTCATGCGGTTCGTCTCAAACATATTCCTTTAAGTGGATATCACTTGCAGGTCGATTATACTGTGATTAGTAATGAGGACCAGGAAAGGTAATAACTTGTGGTCGAGGATGTTCGTGCAACATGGTCAAATCTTCACAAAGGCTACCTCCGGCTGCAATTACATCTAAGAAATTTACATCTACTACTACTACTTCAAAGAGAGAAGAAAATGAGCTGTGACCGGTTCTGGTCTCACTTCCCTATCAATGATCTTCTCTTAGAAATGTAGGCATGCAGCACATCTATTCAAGTTTCTGACTTGAGTAGAAGCGTATTTCTTTCTGTCAGTTAATTCGGAGTACATGCCATTTCACAATTAGTCTAGCTGAGGGCGGGCATACTTTTTACAACAACCGTAGTGTATATCATGCTTATGTAGCTTCTGAGATTACATGTGATTCGCTAGGACTAGGTAAGACCTTGTAAGGATTCAGAATTCCGCGAGGATCCAGAAGTTTTTTGAATCCTTCCATGACTTGAACCTGAAATTCCAAAATACCATTGAGTCATGTTAATGAAGGATATAGAATAAAAAAACACAACTAGGAACCACAAAACTGATACCAAACAGAACAAAAGTTCTAGAAGCATAAATTCTCCCTGTTGGTAGACGAAGACGGACTGGCTTTTCCTATTGACAGCAAGAATTCACTTTAATATCTTACAGCTGCGGTAGATTTGCTGTAGTGTATTGCTTTCGCCTTCATGAAGCCAAGTCCATGCTCAGCACTTATGCTACCTTTTGCTGCTGCTGTCCATTCGTAGACGTAGGGTTCGATTTGTGCCAGTAACTGCGACGGACAAAGTTTGACACCACGCAAATGAGCACGTTTGAATTTTCTTATTTGCAGCCTTTCAGTTGAAACTGGATGCACCCAGAGCTTGACACAAGCTATACATTCATTTAAAGATATGGCTTGATTTTCTTCACCGAATCAATTGTTTCAAATATAGAGTTCATATGGTCACCTCATTATCATATTTGGGAGCCATAATATTCAGGTGCAGGTTTCCATCACCCATATGACCATAGCCGACAACGGTGGCAGAATCTTCTGAAATTTACATAAGCAACTTTTGTGAGTACTTGTACCAAATCTGACCAAAGGTTTACACATGAAGTTCATATTGAATACCAGAAACGATATCTCAAACCACGAACTTATTTCAGGTTTCCCGACATTGGATCACTAGAAGAAAAAAGTTGCATGTATTTGGATCAGCCACCTAAGAGATAAGTGAGAAAGTAGAACTGCCTTACTTAATCTGGACCTCATGTCTTCGACAAGGGTGTAGAGATCTTTCAGAGGAATTGACAAGTCGTACTTGTAAACGGCTCCACCTTTTCCCATTGCTTCGGCGACCCCCTGAAAATGAAGAAGAACATATAATGTTATCCACATTAATCATTATCTGCAATTAACTTCTCAGAATATCTGTTAAAATTACATAATATATGATTTAAAGATAGACTCACCTCTCGAACTTTCCAAAACGAGGCAGCTTGACTTATATCTTGAGCAACTGCTCCATCCGTGATCAGTCCTTGTTCTATAGCTGATTCTAAAAACGCATCTAGCTTCTCCCTGGATACAGAATAGAAAGAAAAAAAAGAGCTTCTTAGATCTCTTTAGTAGTTATTTGAACAGAAGATACCCCAGCACAGTGATGAATACTAGTCAACATTACACGTCCACGTTTGGAAGTGAACAGTTATACAAGGCTCCTTGAAAACTAATGCCATTGAGTGCGCTCAGCGTTCTCACACGAGCTCACTCTACGCTTTCTGATATTGAGAGCTGTCACAAGATAGACGACAATATAAAACAAGAGAGAAGAGACGCTTCTCAAAAGGGATGGAGAAGATATGGCCCACGTATTACTTGTCATGGAGTTGATTACTTCCAGTTGTCTCCACCAGGAGATAGAAGTGTTGTTTAGAATCTGGAAGAGGATCACGTGTGCCATCCAAGTGCTTCAACACCTGCATGCACACAAAGTCGTAAGCATAAAAAATCACACAATAAAGAAACTTCCGGATAGATACACATCCATTCGGAGATGGTGGAGAGGTACCACAGAATCTTTCGGTCTCATCACACAAAATACTTGGACAGCTCAAAAAAGAGGGTCATAAAAAAAAAGCATCCTGGAAAATGTTGTATCCGGACGATTACAAGATGCCTACAAGATGTAAGAATACCTTTTCCATCCTACGGGTGCCATGTGATGTACCATGCCCGGATACATTCCTGATCCTATTATTTACTGTGACTTCTATCGAAACAATCACAGCATGGATGTTCTTATCAGCATATTTATAGATTGATATGCTCGAAATTGTGCTAACTATTCATATGAAGCAGTGCTGTGAATAGATGAAACTATGGGAAGAGCTGTGAAGAGAAAAATTACAAGCAAAATCTAAGGTTGACAAAAAGGAAAAAGCCGGATACAAAAGTATAGTTACTCGAACTCTACGGTGTTGGCGAACGGTGATGGTCAGGCACGAGTCCTGAATACTTACACGATTATAATCATGTCAAAAAGAACCGACGGACCCAGAACCAATGATTCTATTTCTGAGCTCCACAAAAAGTAGAATGCTTTCGGTTCTTACGCTCTGGGCTATGCGGATCATGGTCCTACTCTTTGCAATATGTTCCGCATAATCTCAATGCGGCTTCTCTTCTATGAGTTCGATCCGACTAGCCATTGTGTTTTTCACAAGAAACCATGCATAGACTAGTATTTAGTGAACACAATCGTCTGAAATCCTTGATTCCACGTATGAACCTCCATTAAGACCTTGGGTTGCACAGCCCATCCCATAATATGTAACTATACAGCCGAAAAGAAAAATTTGAGAAGTAATGATTGCACAACTGCCTATATTCGATGTGACTTAATTTTCTTAGCGTGAAGACCTATAGTGCTTGTGGTGTAACACAGTGTCTAAACAATGGCAGCAAAAGTAAAGACAATAAATACTAAACATGATATTTCCTTCAAAGACCCAACAAAGCGAGAGAAATCTCTGAACCGTATTTTGATGACGTTAAAGATCAGCTATACGTAAAAAGAACTGAAGTAAAACGTAGGCAGTGGACATCAGAATGCTCGTGTCACTAGAAAGAAAGCAAACAATTAACGGAGATCATATGCAGTATGGCCAGTTCTCTAGCTCTGAAGAAGCACGAGCATCCACCACCAAAATCGACAGAAAAGCACATCAAACCACATAACGAGAAGGGCAACCAGAGAAATCAAGTCCAAAGGGCGAGAGAAATGTTTTCGAAAAAACGGATCAAGCTAAATTTCTTAAATGAAGGTCGGAACGTACCTAATCTAGGGGGAGAATAATATACTCTAGAAAAGGCCCTCTTTAGCCTCAGGTTATCTTTGCTCTGCATCCCATCTTTCATCTTCTTTCAAATGTTAATACTAGCAACGATTAGCCATCCATGGTCTTCCCATCACATGATCTACCAGTAAGTACTGTTACGAGTCATATGAATGCGGGAGAAGAAGATTACCACGTCAAGGGCGTACCGATCCAGAAACTCAAATGCAGACAGAATTTCTCCCAGCTGCAGCTTTGCTTGCGCAAAGGTTTTCTGCACTGACAATAATGCATGATTAGAGGATAAAAAGTTTAAGCCCAAGCCACAATTCCCATTGAAGATATTGCAGCGCGAACATGGTTTTGGACCACGTATGCGACGTTATGATGGAGTCCTAAAATGCAATGGATGCACTTAAAAATGGCCATTCGGTAACATCATGCCAAATACATGAGCTTTGGCAAGAGGTTTAAACAAACCTCCAAGAAATGTATTTTCTACATAAATTTGTCTTTTCGTCTCAAAACTCAAGACTCCTTCCTTAGGCAATTGAACAAATTGCTCTGTTTACGTCATGCAAGATATATGGTCGTAAAAAACATGTCGAAATCAAATGACATTTGTCGAACATTTATATTCCAGTCAGATACTACGTAGCGGGCAATGATCAGGTCAAGAGAACAAACGTTTAGATCCAGTGGTAAATATAGACGCAATACCTGGCAACTGACGTAGTCTTCACAAGCCAAGAATGCCACATTCGTGGACGCAAGTTTCGGAGGCGTTATTATAGATACTTTCGTCACCACTCCAAGTGTCCCTTCACCTCCTATATCAGAAACTCACATTCATGTAGTCAGAATGAGGAATTATGAACAATGAACTGACGGGCATGGTGTTGATCAGTGTGGCCACTCACTGTTTGTTTGATATTCCTTTGTGGACGAAAGAAACGTACTTGTTCTCTACTTTTACGCACAAATATGAGAGCACGAATTAGAGAAAAAGGAGAAAAGAACCTCACCAAAGCTGTTTAGGAATGTTACTTTTCTTACCGATAAAAAGCTGTTTCAAATCATAGCCAGTGTTATCTTTTCTCAAAGTTCCGAGGAGATCAAGGACAGTCCCGTCGGCTAGTACAACCTCCAGTCCTGTTTGTTCGGGGAGTGCAATTAGAAATTCGTCAGCAAAGGTTCACCTCAGCTTTGCTCAAGCAGTCAAAATGAAAGTGATTCCACTCTCCTGACAGACAAGGAACTAGATACTGATAAGGGTTTGAGTTGTTCTATCGACCACTGTGTTCGATTACCCACCAAGCACATTCCCATGTAGAGATCCGTAACGCAATAATCGCAAACCTCCTGCGTTGGTAGAGACATTCCCTCCAATCTGACAACTGCCTTTGGCTCCCAGATCTAAGGGCATTACATAGCTGAAAAGACTCCAAACAAGGCAACTGTGAGGCAAAACTAATTGCTCTAGAGGCACGAGATAAAGTAGGACAAAAAGCAAAGTGTCGATATAGATTGTGATCCATAGTCAGGTTACATAAGGAGCGTTACCCAACAAGCCATGCCAGAAATACAAGCTCAAGGCGTCCTGATTGGGAATTAGTTATATATCAACGACATACCAGTTCCAGTGACATACCCTCGACTCCCAACATAGTTATCGAGGCTTTCAAGTATACACCCTGCCTCGCACACCAGGATCCCACTCGCCTGCACATGAACAACATATGATGTTTCGTTGGCAGATCGACGACAGCACATCATACACAAAGTCGACTCTCTCTACTGTTTATCCATTTTTTCAATTTTAAATGATGTTCAGGTTGATCTTGTAAGAAGTCCATCCCACCTCATCGAAATTTAGTATCTTGTTCATGGCTCCGAGGTTAAGGATAACCTGCACAGTCAAAAATTATGTCATATTTCCAGTTTTCTAGCACTCGAAACTTGTAAGAACGTATGATAGGAAAAAGAATGATGGGAAAAGTGTGCGTTGCACCAAACCTCGTCAAAAACAGGAACGCTGCCACCGACAAGGCCAGTGTTGCCACCTTGAGGAACAACTGCGAGACGCCCTGCATAACAATACTGGAGAATTTCAGACACCTGAAATTGCAGAGAGAAGCCAAGAGGGCCGTAAGGTCAGCGTTTCGAAATTACAGATTCCTTATAAACCATCTGCAAATTGAAGACACATGAGATGGAGAATATTAAACAAGTCTGTCTCCCTCCTGGTTTGAATCCGCAGGAAGCAGTCCTCCGCATCATGCTGTAAGTATGACAATCAACGAAATCATCAACGCTGAGCAAAGGCAATGCTTTTGAACCTGTTGGGTGGTCCGAGGGCGCAGAAGAAGCTGACTGTGCCCTTCGTACTTATTCATCCAATCAGTATTTGCCACCTTCAACTCATCACTGTCCACCACGACCCCCTTGTCTCCAAGGATTTGCCGGAAGTGTGCGATATCGACGTCTTTGAGCTCGGCAAATCGTCTATCCTTGACAACTCTACTGTGCCCTGGCGCACTTCCATATCTTCTTATGTGGAAAAAGCATGCATGTCTTGGATCCGACTGTGGCACAATGTGGGATGCAGCTGGAAGTGATTGTGCTCTGGGAGAAACGGATCCTTCGGGTAGAGGCACCCGACTTTCTTCAGCTGTGCATTTTGCCAAAACAAAAGCCCCTGAAATAGTCAGCTTCATTCTGACGAACTGCTCCTCTCACATGCATCCGAGTGCAGTATATCTGCTGTACTGTAACAAGTACTTAGTCAACCTACTCATCGTCCCTCCTCATGGTCCTTTTCCGTTATATTATTGAGGCAATGGATAGGAAATATGGTTTCCACTGAGAACATTTCTACGTATTCAAAAACTGAATGAAATGAGCATCAATTTGACTTGAGTAGGGCTAAACTGTCTTCGTCATTTCTTTTCCAACTAAACTCAGCCTTCAATTGATTTCTCTTAGATTTGTTGTTCAATCACTATGAACTCTCTCTTGAACAATTCACGTTGATTCAATTTCACTATCCTTGTCTGCATCGAAATTGATTGTATCACTTTGTGCACTTGAATCGGATAGGTGAGCAGCGCGAGACAGTGATTTTTCGTCAGAATTCGTACATGGACACTGAGATGGCGTAATGATTGTATATCGTCTTCACATCTCTAAAATGCACATTCATGATCAATCTTTTCATCTGAAACCTAAGGAATCAAAAGAAACCCTGACTGCATGCTGAGCCAAGTTGCTGCTTCTAATCGCTGAATTTACCGCATTTTTCTTTTTGCTCAAAAGTTGATGCGAATATGGTCAAACTGGGTCAAGAAGGATAGTCCAAATTGTTATTGCAAAAGAGTTTGGGGTCCGGGTTGGCTACGTGTTGGAAGCAGCTTCGGGCAATTGGTTAAGGGAGGCACCTTTCATCAGATTGCGATTCCCACAAAAATGTGCCAATACCCGACTTTGCTCGATCATTCTGCTCCCCGTCATCAGAAATCTAAACCTCGCCTCGAGACCGGAACTTTTCCATACCGACTTCATAGTGACAAAGCTCTCAAGAACCCCAATGCAAGCTACACCTGGACACTCGTAGTTCTTCCAGTGGCACGATCGAGAAAGAAGGTTTCAGCTTCAAGTACAACTACAGTTCGAAACTAGCCTCCTGCCAATCGTCAGTCACTCCGATCACTCGCACTATTCTCTCAATTGAACTCTGAGTTAAGAGCTGCGAAATCGAGAGCAACGAAGCTTTTTAATTCCATCATATGCGACTACTCTGCTCCCTGAGAGAATGGTTTCTACTTTCTGTCGGTAAAGCCGCGCATCCAATCCCCGGCACGCAGTACCTGAGCAATTGTCCTCTCTGCACCTGGAGAAACCTCATTTTAGTGAAATCTCTTGCGCGCTCGATGTTCTTGATTCGATTCCCGGTCGAGCTTCCTCGATGAACCTTACCAAGTTGAAACAAAGTTGTTCACGGAGGTGAACTGCAGTCTATCCTCCATTTATACTGAATTGCTTTGCATAAAATAGTTCTTTATATTCTTACTTCACTAACGATCATGATAAACATTAGACGTTCATCCCACGTATATCCTCTCTTCAGATTGCATTATGCACTTCATCGTAAATATATTCACCCTGTCAAACTAGAAGTGAAAAGAATTATTATCAAATCAATCAAAATTAACATAATCTCAACATAAAATATATATGTATATTATAATATAGGGCGCGACTAGAACACACACCCGCTAGATACAAACAATTGATTGTACGTCAAAGCACGCCTCACCTCAAACCCAGCTGCTAATACGAACTCGAACGCGAGGCAAAAGTAGAGCGTAATCGTGAGGCTTCGAGGAGCGCGGGGCCGTTGCGGCTGTCATTGTTGCCGTTCTATTTATCTATTTCGACTGCCATGCTTGCAGAAGTGCGCTTGGGTAGTAGCAAAAGCGGGCATGGTAATTAGCGGCCGTAGCAAAAACGGGTGTGGCCCTAATCGGACCCTATAATATAACTTGTTATAATTATATATTATGAATTATTGTACATTTCCAAGATATTTTTTTTTATAGAAATGGATCATTTATTTATGAATCCAATTAAATTCATATGAAAGTGAATATCTTTGTAAATCCATGTAGTTACAAAATCTCTCCAACATTCTATAGATAGGATAAATATCACTTTATATTGAATGATAAAACTATACAGATTTTTTCACATTTTGATATAAAATTTAAATCTAAATGGCTCAAGTTTGAATTCATAGCTAACACATATTTCGATTTTGTTTCATATGTTGAAAGATTTTTCAAATACATGTTTAGATTTTTGTCCACATGCTTTTTTGTTAAAACTTCAATCTTAACTTCTTCTTTTTTACATCTTACACAAACAAACTATGACTTTCAATTATAGAAATATCAAAATTTAGAAAATTCAAATGTCTTTAATATTTACATTGCATTTATTTAGACTTGTATCAATACAATTTTTTTAATTTCTTCAATTTTTTGATTTTGGTAACAAAGTTTTCTGCAAATATAAATGTTTGTATTCTTTAACTACATCCTTACTTCGGGGGTATCAAAGCCGAGCATAACCATAGATCAAAATCACCAATAATGTTATATTATTTAAACAATCATACTTTTCAATTGTGCGATGAATGCGAGGATGGTGTATCTTACTTTTTTGAGTAAAATTAACTTCAATGTGAAAGAGTGGATCAAGGTGGATTGAAACGATGTGACTACAATCGATGAAAGTGTGAACATGAATGCTCAATGTTAAAATCTCTATCCTAAATACCAACCAGCGGCATGTACAACAATGCACATTAAATTGTATTTACAGGACGACCGCAAACAAGAAATCACTTGATCATCCCTTCCGTAGAATCTAAAAATGTAAAGTGCTAAGTGCTGTCATGTTGTGTCTCGTTGGCTTCGATTGTAGGGGCCGTGATCGAGAACTTTAGCAATACTTCCCTCCTCTTCATGTTCTCGGTGACAACGCTATTGCCAGTCATGTTCATGGAAAATACTCTTCTACTGAAGAAGTACTGCAGCTTGATGTGATGGGATGGGAATGGGGATGACACAACCTTGAAACTAGGTGGGAAGTCAAGCGGATTTTTGGACCCTCTAGGAAATCTCGAGCATAGACTGCTCGTTGAAGTTCTTTGAATGCTAAAGAATATATCATGGCTTTGAATCTGTGCTCAAGACATACACTCCTATCACAATATTACAACATTCAGCCATGGCTGATTTCATACACTTCCATGCAAGTCGGCGATTGTTGCCTTCCATTGTGCCTCAGTATCGCTAAGAGCCAATGGACAAGGGTTTCTTGTGAGTAGAGGGACAGAGGCTTTCTAACAGCATTGCTTTTGCAGCTGGTGATATTGTGTCTTCTCACGTCCTCGATTTTACCAATGAGGAGTAGGTAGGCAAACTGAGGAGAAACATATTTTCGGTTAAGCATTACGTACGGCCTCTAGGTCATGTTAGTACCCTTCACATTTGGGCATTCTTTGATCTACATATTTGTCTACATGATTTTTTTTCTAGTTTCCAATATATTTCTTGAGCCCGCTTCTGCGTCTATAAAGCGAGTAGGTCAATTGACGTCAATAGCCATATTTGCCGTCCAACCAGGATAGACATTTGTCTCCGGAAGAGTAGCACTCTGCAGTTGCTCACAAATGGATTACTTTTGCTCTTTCACAACTCGTGCACTTAGATGTGCACAAATTGAAGCAGCAGCAACAGGATTGCCCACTGGTTCGAAAATGTTGTTGAGTAATGAAGCGCATGCTGCAACGCTAAGGCATCAGGCGTTTTCCAGAAATCCAACAACCATTGCCTTAACACACAGTTATGGCTTTCATACATGGAGGATTAACACTTTTTGGTTATTTCATAAGCTTACTTATCACTTCGTGAAAGACTTTACGAATGTAACCATCTTTAGTTAGTTAGAACTTAAGTAGAGTTTACTCTAAATATTGATGTACATACTTTAGTGTGCACTAGTCATAGCTGCCACGTCAGTGATCCGCGCACTTGGTAGGTACACAGTGGATGCGTTAGTTGACAGTGCCACGTCAGCAATCTGTGTGCTTGTAGGTAAGGATTGAGTGTGTTAGTTAGTGTGTTAGTTGGGTGTGCCATCCACTAGGAGTGGGATGGATGGTGGGGATTAGATCTTATCTCCTTGTACTTATTGGTGAGAGCTATATAAGGGACAGTAGAACCATTGTTGGTATCTCTCATCTTCAGAGTTTACGTTTCTATCTTCGAGTGAGCTTCTCTCTAAACCCTAGTGTTACAATGGTATCAAAGCGACCTTGCTCTTTCCTTGAGTGTGGATTACCCCTCATGGAATAGCAAGTGAGTGATGATGGAGTGTAGTTTTGAGAGTGTATAGAGGCTGACAGAGGTCATTCATCTGCATGTAGAGAGAGGTGGAAGGAGAAAATTGTGGTTTTGCAGATATGGACGGGATTGACAGGAATCCAGTACCGCATTGGCCACTTACTAACATATTCGATATTCACCTTCGTTGCATGGAGAAACATCATTTTCGGATGTACCTTGTGGCTTGTTGGGGTGCAGAATTTATGACTAGAGTGATGGAATCAAGAGTGCCACTGATTCTTCCAATAGTTACTTATGGAGAGACTTGAGATTGTACTATATACATTCTATACTGAATGTTTCATGGATTTGAATCGCGAACCACCTGTCCCGATTTGATTCAGCACTTATGTAGAGATTAGAACAGTATATAGACAGAAGAGGATATGGAGAGATTTTCTTGTGAAGATAATGGAGAGTAGTACTATAGAGCTGTGATAGAATCACCTACACCTTTCGTGACTCTTTTATTGAGAGGTCACATAGTGATTATACTCACTTTGTATTAGAATGAGTGTGAGAAAGCATGGGACATCAATTGATATGGGTGAGGTTCTCAATACAATCATGGCGGAGATGAAGGAGTTGAGAAAAGCGATAGTAGATGGGCATACCAAGCAGCAAGCCATGGAAGATAAAATCTTCGCATTGGAGAGTGAGAAAGTAGAGAGAGAGAAAGTTGGAGAGATGGAAGTTGAACCTCAAGTTCAAGCTTCCCAAGTTCAGCCAGCACCAATTCCTATTGATGCAGCAGAATCAAATAGGAGACGTCTTCAAGAGATTGAAGATCAAGCAAATCTTTTGCTTCAAATGGGAAAATCCTGTAAGGTGGAAGCTTACAAAGGAAGTAGAGCAATGAAAGTGTTAGAGTGATAGATTATGAGGATGAATATTCATTTATCCCATTTTCATGTTTCTGATTATATTGCAGGAATGTTCATGAGATCTTATCTTACTGATAAGGCTCTCACTTGGTACACAACATGGGAGAGAATGCTTTCAAAACGAGGTGCTACCATTTCGTGGAGTGGAATGCAGGAAGGACTTCTGCAAAATTTTCAAGCGGTTGATTCTCTTCAAACGGCAAGAATGAAGTTGTGGGATCTGAAGCAGAAAGGAGGTATTCATGAGTACATTGAAGAATTTCGTGATCTTCAAGTATCTATCATGGATATGAGTGGAGCTTAAGCCTTGGACGTGTTCAAACGAGGCTTGAAGTATCAAATTCGAAAGGAGTTGATGGTAAGCAATCCATCTATTGTGAATGAAGCAATCGCAATTGCTCAACAAATTTCGGCTACTTTTGGTGTCACACACGGTGAACCAGTGAGCAATTTTTGAGATCCATCTGGTCCAACACCGATGGAGTTGGGAAACCTTCGACACAGGAAAGGTTTTGCACCAACCAGAGGACCACCACCAAGATTTGGAGGTGAGATTCGGCGACCGGGAGTTCCAAATTTGCAAGAAGGTTATGCAAATAACGGAATGGTTCGAGGAGGAGCTGGAGTTCGTGACAATCGTCAATGCTATGCATGTGGACGAATGGGTCACATAGCCAAGTTTTGTCGAGTTCGGTCGACACAACAAGGAGGATGATCCATGCAGCGACGACCGTTCAACAATATGGAGGGGATAGAGTATGAAGAGGTGGAGGAAGCAGTTTTGGGAAACAAAGATCACCATTAATCTTTGCCTCGCGGCCTTACTGGTTCTACAAAGCGAAGAAAAGGCGAGGTTGGAATAAGGCAATGGTTGGGAGCTCATGGAAGGAGTAAGAAGCAAGCTCAACTCATTGTCACTGATGGTTTCATAAGAATCCACACAAGGTGAGAGTTTTAATTGATCCTGGAGCAATTGAGAATTTTCTATCAAGAAGTGTTGCTATGAAATTAGGTTTGATGTTGACGAAGGACGTGAGTGAAGAAGTTGAATTGCCAAACGGGCAAACTAAAGTGATAGAAACACTACCACGGAGTGTAGAATTATCCATAGGTAGATACAAGGAGAGCATTGAATGGAGAGTAATTCGTTTAGCTCGATATGATGTCATCCTTGGAATTCCATGGATGGAGCAATATAATCCGAAGGTAGATGGGAGAAGAAAAGTGATTACAAGTAGTGGATGGAAGATCTATGGAGATAGAATTAGATCTTAGAATAGGAAGTTACCCTCTTTGTGATGGGTACAACATACATTTCTAGGGATGATGTATGTTTCCTTGGACTTATAAGAGATATTGGGTCCACAGACAAATCTTACATCCCGGAATCCTTGAACGACATTTTTATGGAGTACAAAGATGTTTTTCCAGATGATCTACCTGCAGGATTACCACCAAAGAGTCGAATAGATCACAAGATTGAGGTGATACCTGGAAGTACACCAACTTGCAAAGCTTCATATCGTTTGGCTCCAAACGAATTGGAAGAATGCAAAGCTCAAATGGAGGAGATGTTGAGCAAAGGATTCATTCAACCAAGTGTTTCATCTTATGGAGCTCTAGTACTCTTTGTGAAGAAGAAGTATGGATCCATGAGACTATGTATCGATTATCGCGGGTTGAATCAGCAAACGGTGAAAAACAAATATCCATTACCTCGTATGGATGATTTGTTTGATCAATTTCAAGGAGCGAAGTACTTCACAAACCTAGATTTGAGAAGCGGCTACAATCAAATTCGAATTGGAGATGAAGATGTTCACAAGACAGCTTTTTGTACTAGGTATGGACATTTTGAGTGATGCCTTCTGGTCTCACTAATGCATCAGCTACATTCATGGGATTGATGAACGATATCTTTCCCCTTATCTATATAAATCTATCATTGTTTTTCTAGATGATATATTGATGTATAGCAAAACTTTGAGTGATCATTGAAGTCATTTACGAGAGGTACTTCAAGTTTTAAGAGACAATCAATTGTATGCCAAAGCTTCAAAATGTGAATTTGGCAAGTCAGAAGTAGATTACTTGGGTCATAGAATTACAACTATAGGTATCCAAGTGATGAGTGAGAAGATAGATGCCATTTAGAAATGGATCAAACTCAACTGAAGAGTTTTCTAGGACTCACTGGATTCTATCGTAGATTTGTGAAAGGTTTTGCTCGCCTAGCTCAGGCCTTGACTTCCATGTTAGGGAAAGATCAAAAATGGAGATGGGGAACAGCTCAAGAGTTAACTTTTCAGGCATTGAAAGATGCTTTGTTACACGCACCTATTCTCAAGTGGTTAGATCTTAACCGTTCTATCAAGTTGGCCACTTACGCATCATGTACAACAGTAGGTGGCATACTTCAACAAGAATGGGAGGATGGATGGCATCCAGTTGCTTTCTATTCTCAAAAGTTGGTGACGGCGGAACAAAATTATCACACGACAGAACGGGAGGAGTTAGCCATCGTGTTGGCAACCAAACATTGGAAGCATTATTTGGGTGATAAGGAGTTTGTGGTGGATACTGATCATAAACCCTTGGTTTATTTGGAAACTCAGAAGAATCTGTCCAAACGACAGATTCGATGGGTAGAGTGACGTCAACGCTTCAACATGAAGATTGTGTACGTGGATGGAAAGAAGCAACTTGCAGATGCTCTCACACGCATGCCTTGTTTGAATCATGTTGCAGAAGTGAAAATTCAGGCGGATTGGTGGAGCAAGATGTCACAAGCCACAAAGGAGGATGAAGAGATCACTCTCCCACTACAAACTGGAAAGGTAGAGAAATCTCGAGGTTTGGCGTATTACAATCATCGTATATGGATTCCACAAGATCACGATTTGCGCACAATGATTTTGGCAGAAAGCCATGATACAGCCATTGCTGGTCATGTGGGAGTGGAGAAAACCGTGGAGAGTATACAACAAGTGTACTATTTGCCCAAAATACGTGAGGATGTGGAGTCTTATGTTCGAAGTTGTGTTGCTTGTCAACAAAACAAGGCAAGTAATCAAAAACCAGCGGGTTTATTACAACCTCTTCCTATTCTCGAACAGCGGTGGGAACATGTCACCATGGATCTTGTATGTGAGTTACCAAGGACTTTGTTATGACATGATTAAGTGGTGGTTTTTGTGGACAAATTGAGCAAGATGATTCACATCAGGCCAACCACAAAAATAGTAACAGCTCCACAACTAGCTAAGTTGTATCTAGATGCAGTTTTTGTGAATCATGGCTTAAGCAAAGTGTTATTCACGGATAGAGGTACTCACTTCACTGGTTTATTTTTGAAAACTTTGTTTAGTTTTTTCAAAACAAAACTAGCAATGTTAACGGCCTATCACCCTCAAACTGATGGACAAACTGAGAGGGCAAATAGAACCATAAAGGATATGCTACGAGCATTCACATTAGAAGAGCAAGAAGAATGGGACAACCTTTTGCCACTTGTGGAATTTGCATATAACAATTCTGTTAATGCATCCACCAAAGTGTCTCCGTTTTTTCTCATGTATTGAGCTCATCCTATAACTCATTCAAGTTTGATGAGACTTCCCAAAGGAGAGGAGTTTTCGACCAAAGTTGCAGTAGTCAACGAATTTGTGGAGCATATTCACCGAGTACTACATCAGGCCAAGGAGAAGTTGGTGATAGCTCAAAATCGGCAAAATCAACATGCCGATGCTCATCGTACAGAAGTGGTTTTTGAGGTTGGAGATCATGTTTGGTTATCTACAACGAATTTGTCTCTTGTAGGAACACCAAAGTTGAACCCTATGATCATTGGTCCATTTTTGAATTTGAAGCGTGTTGGTGAATTGTCATACAAGTTGGAACTTCCGTCACATATGAAAATACATCCAGTATTTCATGTGTCACGATTGCAAAAACATGTACCACGACCAAAACAATTCACCAACCAACCAGCACCACCTCCTCTTCCAACCTTGATAGCAGATCATGAGGAGTTTGAGGTAGAAAAGATACTCAAGAAACGTATTCGAGGTCATAAATATCCCAAAGTAGAGTATTTGATTGAATGGAAAGGCTATCCATGGTATGAATCAACTTGGGAACCAGCTAAAAATTTAGCAAATGCACCTTTGATAGTTCAGGAGTTTGAACGTATGTGCAACGAGGACGTTGCATCTTAAAAGGAGGGAGGTTTGTAACCATCTTTAGTTAGTTAGAACTGAAATAAAGGTTACTCTAAATATTGATGTAGATACTTTAGTGTGCACTAGTCATAGCTGCCACGTCAGCGATCCGCGCACTTGATAGGTACACAATGGATGTGTTAGTTGACAGTGCCATGTCAGCAATCCGTGTGCTTGTAGCTAAGGATTGAGTATGTTAGTTAGTGTGTTAGTTGGGTGCGCCACGTCAGCGATCCGTGTGCTTGTTAGGGTTATCCGCCACGTCATCCATCCACTAGGAGTGGGATGGATGGTGGAAATTAGATCTTATCTCCTTGTACTTGTTGGTGAGAGCTATATAAGGGAGAGTAGAACCATTGTTGGTATCTCTCATCTTCAGAGTTTACGTTTCTATCTTCGAGTGAGCTTCTCTCTAAACCCTAGTGTTACAACGAACTGAAATGTTGGTTGGAGTAAGACTTTGGATGAAGGTAAAGAAGTCGGCAAACCTCGTGATCTTAGGGCTAGTTCGCATGAGTATGATATTATCTATCCAATTTGTAATATATTGTATAAGGAATCTAAGTATTGTAATAATTGAGGTTTTGCTCTATAGATATCTCTGTAGTTAGAAGGGGTTGGAGAAGTTTTCCATTCAGAAAAATGTTGAAGGACGTGAAGTAATTGAACATTCCCGTTCCTGGTATTCTGCTGGCAGTCACCTTGAACCACAGCCATCTAAGCAGAAGGGTGACGGTAGAAATGAACGACAGTAATTTGTCGATTTTATGCTGAAGAATGCCTTTCTTTGAACCTTGAGTACTACCTGCTAGTGTTCAATATAGACTGGTCAGCACGGTTGTACATCAAAGCGATACCGCTTTCTCTACTTATATCACATGAGTCACGTCCTAGATTTGCCATGTTTCAGTAGCGACAACAAGCACGTCCGTAGTTGGTGTTACTTTATGCAACACCATTGCCATCTGTCTGCACGATGAGAGTGCAGCGTAAAATGGAAATGGAAAATGGTAAACCGCTGCGTAGAATCAACCGATTCGACCCAACTTGGTGAATTGCCAAGGTGCAATCCGACTGCATAACAAGCTTTGAACATATTCCGTGTGCAACAAAATTAAGCGATTCAACTTTCATGATTCGATTTGTAGATTATGACGCAACGAGACTAATTCCAACAATTGTTCTGCAACTAGCTAGCAACTTTGAAATCTTTCATACTTTCCACAATTAAAAGTCGTCATTATATCTCTCCATGCTAACTCTTTGGAATGGAAGCACTCGATGTGATTAAGTTATGAGTAGTAAATATCCAATGAAAGAGTTCAACCATAGCGGACATGTTCTTCAAACCTCATGAGTAGGCCTCTCCGCTAACTTGGCACTTGTCAAATCTGTCATAAATAGGTCAACTATGGCATCACTAGAATTTTATTTGACAAATATGATGACAGTTTTGAATTTCTATGAATGGTTTACAAAATTTGATGCCGTCAAGTGAAAGATCCATTAAGTACGATCTACAATCTTCTTTCTTCCAACTAATAACGGGAAAATCACTCTTCACAAGCATAGTATCAAGATATATAGTAGAAAATTCTTCAGCAACCATGCAAAATTTGGTAATTTGAGGTTCAAAAATACTACATGTTTCACGGCAATCTAGAGATTTCAACATTTGATCGATTGTTTCACAAAGTAAATCTTCTCTTTCATAAGCAGTCCAAAATTCTGTGTTCTCGTTCTAAGTTGTCAATGTACTCATTGGTGTATTTCTTTTCAGGTTAAGATTTGAATCTAATGATCAGGTCCACGAAGCTTGATGCAAGCATGATCGCAAATTAGCGAGGAAGACATTGGATAAAAACGCTACCGGTGCATTATTAGCATAACTTTCTAGCTCAATCTGATGTATTACTGCTACCGCATTAGGTTTCCAACAGAACAAACCATAACATTTTTCTCAACTTGAGACAAGTCATCAAATGACATCGCAATAAACAAACCACACCCCTGAACAAAGTGCACAGTAACGTTCTTGGCAATCCGGTAAAAACTGTTACAACATCAAATATCTTGATCTTGTTCTTGGAATAGCAATTTGGAAAGTGGACCTTGCATTCATATCACATCTCAAAGACAAGAGATGAATTTAGAAAAAGTGATTTTTTACTTTGTTACTAGCAATGTAGAATGCTGTAAGGTTTTGAACAAAATGTCAACCTTTGTAACTATCAAGATCAATGCAAATAAAGCAATACACCACATGACATTTGGTTTAAAATCAAAATTTTTTTGATTTATGTATCCAATAATACATCAATGATGAGTTGAAAACCAAGGCAATACTTTTTTCAACGGTAACCAACAAGTAGTTACGACCTTTGAACATTTAGAGCACATTTTATTGATATATTGTTGTTGGCACAGGTATCAAATAGTGGCAATTCACGTGAAATAGAATTCTTTGTTGAGATATACGGAAATAACAACTTAAATAACAAGATCAAATTGATGTGCACCATACCAAAATTAAATCAAATAACAACCTTCTTGTTCAACTCGAGTGAAAACATAATTCACTATTCATTGTATTCAGCATCTCATATTTCTAGCACCATTTGAGCAAGTTGATAAGAGTGTAAAAACCAAAGACAAATTGCATTCATAGCCTTTTCAAACATCTCAAACAAATTGTCTCCTGTGTATTGCATGTAGAGAGGAGTACAATATAAATGGAAGCAATATAGCTTGGTTCCTACAACAAATCTCACCCAAACGTTAAAATATCATGTGCTTTCAACATTTGATGAATCAAATGCAATAGAAAAAATTCAACAATCAGCCAGTAATTTGCTAAATTTTTGAAGTCAAACAACAACAACAACCAAAATAAATGATGGTACTTTTGCCCCATTGCATCCGCCAAAATAACCAAGAATTTGATTTTTGTGTGCACGTGACGCGCTATTAACCTTAACGACAAACCAAGACCTACCATTCCAATAACAAACTTGAAAAACTTCATGTTTTTGATATGAACTAGATAACATAAAATCACATTGTTAGATTTGATCAGCTCAAAAAATCTTAGCGCTCGATCAAATAGAAGATTGCGTTGAATTGTATCGACAATGTTTACGTGTATATTAAAATATAACTAATCACCTAATACAACAAAATGAGCATGCATAGTATTCATTAAAGTAGTAGCATCAAATAAAATTTGTTTAGCTTCTACTAAGAGAGAACTATATTCACTCCACTTTGCCAAGTGTTGACTTTCGAGATGTTGTGAGTACAAATTTGATTGATATGGAACTTTGAAGTACTTTGTGGTCCTAGCCGGCTTGCATTTTTGTCCGATCTTTTCTTCATCACTCCATATTTGGCAAAAGTAATATAAAATTGATGTAAGACATCCGACGACGATTCCCGCATGAAAATTTTCAATCTGTATTTAAGTTTGTGAGCGTCATTTAAATGATGGCGGAAAAGAAAGAACAACAACAGTTTTTAAGTGATGGTCATTTTTTTCACCGCTGAAGAATTGTTGTTGTTTGTTCGTGAACAACAAATACTAGCAACCGCCGACTCGAGAATTCGTTGACTCAGACTTTCATGATTATTTATGGCATTCCGCAAATATTATTTATGACAAATTTGGCAAGAGCACCGACCAATGCCATATTTGAAGAGTCACGTTCATGACCAATTCATGTTTGCAGAAGATTTTTTCAAAACTCGATGCTTCAAAATGATAATTTCAGCCAGTTTTGCTCCAGGATCCTTGGCATTCTGAACTCTCTACAGCATTCAACACATCTGCATCTTCATTAAACATCTTTTACATTCATAGTGATACATTCCATTGTATAGTTGCAGTTATTGAATATTTATGAAACTCATGTTTGTTAAAATCAAATATAGTGTGAAATTCAATAGTATTTTGTTGTGAATTGTATAGTTGCAGTAATTGAATATTTATGAAACTCATGTTTGTTAAAATCAAATTTAGTGTGAAATTCAATAGTATTTTGTTGTGAGGAATGTTCTTTGCAGTTCATATATTACTCTTTGGTGTGACCATAACACAACTTGATGATGAAGATACTATTTTTGACATTAATTACGTTAAATTTTAGAATCTACATCTATTTATTATCAAACATCACTTGTTATCAACAAACTATTGCATGTGACGCTCCATACCAATATAATATTTAAGTTTTTTTTTTATAGGGGTCTAAGCTTCTCAATGAAAACGAGGTTCTATTTTTTTCAAGATCAATGCAATCATCTAGTCTTAATATCACAATGTTTCAAAATGTTAAATGTAATTCATATTTCATAACTTGTGAAAGCTTCATAAATATGATCTGATTATTTCATAGTAAAAAAAATTTGTACACATTTTTATTAAGAATATATCGTATTCATATAATGTTTTGTATTCCAATAAGAATAACTTGCGAGTTCAATTTTTCTTTTTCAAAGCTCTGTTCATATGTGCGAGAGTGAATTTTTATTCATCATTAAATCCAGATTGATCGACCATTTCCGCAATAACATCATGAGTGGAAATTTTGACTGGTTACTTTTGAAAGTATGAAAAATCTCTCATTCTCTATAATCATGAGAATAGGTCAAAACATATAATGATTGTGGAGCCAAAGTCTTCAAACAACTCAATATGATTTATGCTGTAGTTTGTATTCAATTTGTTCTTTCTTTTTTTATCATGCATGGTATGAGTTTAAAGACTATTTCTTTGGTGTGCGAGTATATATGTAGAAATGTTGATTCAACTACATAAGAAGTATAAAACTGTAATGAGTGAGATGCAATTGCTAACTAAAGTAGAGGGTTCATTTTGATGAAAAATAATTTCAAATCTATGATCTATCTATAATTTTTGAAATAATTTTTATTTTCACTTATTTATTTTATTTTTGATAGCTTATCATGATTCTAGAATTTTGAAGTTTCATCTAAATGTACATGTCCAATCATTTTATCACAAAATTTCTCCACTCATCACTTGAAACAAATTTAATTTATATTTCAAAAAAATTGGATTTCAAACTCTTCATTGATAAAAAAAATTCATTAGAATAATAATTATCATCTTATAAAATGATTAAAGTAAATTATTCTTTTAATTATAATAATTAAATATTTATCTTGTAATTCATGATCATCATTATATGAAATAACTTTATTTGGACTTATTTTGATATATAACAATAATATTCATAAAAAAAACTGCATGTTAACATATCATTTATACATTGATCTTCTATAATCTTTTGTAAACATAATTTAAACTCAGTATTTGTCATTAAAAGCCTTGAAACTTTTGAAAACTCAAATTGCCACTAAGTTAAAATTTGAAGATAATACAATCAATCAAAATATCTAATCAAATTTTAGCAATTCTTGAACATAATTTATCCAATACATTTGATTAAATTTTTATATTTAAAATAAATTATTGCGATAATTTTTTTGCAAGTATTGAATACGTTCCACTTGTATCATGATTGTAGCTTCAGCTTTTTTCAACTTCACTAATTTTTTTTGTTAAAATTTTTTGTCTTCTATTTCATTAATTTTCATAGTTATATGTAAATATTATAATGAAACTAGTCAAGTTAAATTGTATGAGGAATTATGAATTCAAATTTATACACCATTTTAGAATATGATTCTAAAATATATGCTTTTCAAGTTTATTGATGCTCTCAAAAAATAACGTGTACATATCTTTTACTATTTTGGTTGCTTTTGTTCATATTTGCGTGTTAGATCAACATCATATAAAATTTAAAATTGATTTTTTTCTAGTACATTAGCATGGTACATGTAATATTTATTAATCATTTGGAAAAAATGTTTTGACATGATTTAAATTATACTTTAAACAAATTTTCATACTTTATCTCAAACTAGCTATGGTAAAATTTAAAAGTCTATGATATTATACTCAATTACTTCTTTTTCATCAAGTTATCTTTAAATTATAAATTTTATACATTTGATGAGATAATTGTAACTATCACAGTGAATTTTTTTTATGAATAATAAGTTTCAAAATATTTTTATTATCTATAATATTTTTTAATTATTTAAATTGATATTTGACAAGCTATTTTCATAAAAATTTAGCAAATTTTCTTTGAAGAAAAAAAATAGAAAAAATTTTATTGTTATTGAAATGCATGAACAAATCATTGTTTGTGCAATTAAATTCAATAAAACTATAATCATTTTTATTTTATTATACCTAAAATATAATTTATTCAAAATTGATATAAAGTCAATTTATAATAATATACCTATATTTATCATATCAATAGATCAACCTGTTTCATAGATATAGAATAAATGTGTTGGTTAACATTACATTATAAATTGAGTGTTTGTTAGTTATAAATTAATTATTTAATTTGAAAAGTGTAACACATGAAACACAAAAAAGTAAAAAATGAGTGAATAAGTTATAAATTATGTCTTAATACATAATATTGCATCAATAAATTATACAAATAAATAAAAGAATTACACGATTATCATCATTATCATTTACTATCACTATGTTTACTAAATTTACTAGCACAATCTAATCACAACAAACACAATCTAGATGTTTGTATGGTGTAATCCTTGAAAAAGAACTATTTGTAGGCTTGAGCTGCTTCCTGCACCATTTTGTCATACTCAAGGAAATTTGTACATTTTACTTGTCCAACTTCTTCATAATATGATTATCACTTCAATTTCTTCTTGTTCATCATACGTATGGAACTTGCATATGAAATTTTACACTTTTTTATTTAAATTGAGTATGTAGAGGTTTAAAACTACTTCTTTGTTGACCATTTGCGCTGATTGTATCTTCAAACATGAGGTAAATCATGACAAGTGATACCCAATTCTCTTAATGCATAATCCTTCTTAAATCTGCTTATTGTTCATTATGGTTGTATAATTACTTCCAAATAAACTGGAAACAAATGTAAATCATGACATAATATGAGAGTGATTAATTATCCATCTTTTGAGATGAATATATCGTGGAATGATGCCATCCAATTAAATAGTTATACGCAATTTTTTGTTACTCCATAATTAGAATTATGAAAACAGACTGTGACGCGTTTGTGAGAATAAGCAACAGATTTTACTAATACTATACAATATGAACATTTCACAATACATTCATTTATAGTCTACGATAGAAAAAATTTCACATTTTCATGTAGATAGTGTTAGTTATGATAGAGAATGATGTAATTTGATGATATACTGTACAATTACTTAATTTATAAAAAAACCTGTATTTTAGATAAACGTAAACATGTTTCTTATTTGAATCTATAGGGTACTGGCAGAAAGGACGGGATCTCCCCATCCTTCTTGCTAGACTACTATGACTGCTTCTTCTAAGATATAATCTAAATTCTTAACACGATCATTCTAAACAGGATATGACCGTTTTGAGAGCAGGGAGGTTTAAGCTCTCATATTTTCACTCGTGAACTGTTTACTTTAAACTTGAACAGTGATTCACAGATAATTGTCATCTTTCATGACTGCAAATTTGCCACGGAGGAGCCGAAGATAGTGGAAAGTGCAAATATTTATGCCAACATAAATGCTGACGCGCCTTGGGACTCGCTATCTATGACTCACTCATTTTCACAACGGAATTCGGTACTCTTATCTCACCAGGAAGCAATTCAACGCAAAGCACAAAACGCGGTTCAGTTTACGAATCGAGCAGCTACTGCTTTCATTTGCCACGCAGTTAGGAAACGAGATAAAGCCGTGCGGGATCTCGAACAGGAACAATGTTCGAGACATCCGTTCGACGAACGCCGACGAATAGAACGGGGCAGTCATCAAACCGCTACAGGAGTCGGCGGCCACCGGGACATGCAGGCAATGGAGACGGTTTGTTGGAAGAAGGACAAAAGGAAGGCTCCAAACCGAGGCAGTGTCCGGGTTCAGCCGGTCTACGGCTGGCGATTGTGGAGCTTTTTACCGGTGCCATGCTACACCACCTCCCTTCACCGACACAATCCAATCCTATGTGGCCGATCCCTCAGGGCAAACCAGGTCAGCCACGGCGTTGAAGTTAAAGGAAGGGAATGTAGTGGGAGGCCTTTTTCTCCAAGCAGGAGTGTACCCCACTCCAGACTGAGACCGAAGCGGTGACACGTGGTAACAAAATGGTCAACCTTGCATGGAGCGGGGACGTCCGGGAGCTGGACAGGTGTGCAGGCAGCCACCCGGCCGCCACTGATTCGTGGAATCGCTGTTACGCTCGCAGTGCTTATGAATCAGAGCTGCGCCGTTCACAGCCATTGTCGACTGTCCTCGTTGTCCCATGCTGCCCTCTACTGAGTAAGTGAGAACAGGACGATCAGAGTCTCGTCGTACTAGCCACACTTGGCTGCTCGTAGCGCTGCTATCTCGTTGCTCGTACAGTTCATGAATGCAGTGACTCAGACTTGCCAGAAACGGGAGCTTGCACGATCGCTGTAATCCTGCAGTCAAGCTGTCACGGCGTGACGAGTGTCGCTCGCTGAGGTTGGAGGCTTTGAGCAGCTTACACGTAGATCGGTTGGACTCTCTTTGGGTCCTAGGAGCTGGATTTATAGCTCACATAGGCTGCAAGTTAGCAGTAAATTCATAGACACGGCGAAGCTTCAAAGCGACATACTGGTGCCCTGGAAGAAGATGTCACACATTTACGGGACTACAAAAGATTCGAACGAACTCACGCCCGTCCCATTGTCAACAGGTTCGCTCCTTTGAACTCAGATACACTTCGCAATTGCAGTGTCAGATTTCATCTTCCTTTCGCATCTGCTCCTTCACTTGGGTTGGAGTCCAGTTCAGTTGCTTCACCCACGGCAGCGACTTGCATTTGCTTGATCCAAGTATGGTTCTCTAGATTCTTGTCTACATCCATAGGCCGAAGCTCAGACCCTTTCGGTCTAAAATCTTTTACAGTTTCATGACCGAACCGTGGATGCCAGGATTTTATTTTTTAGCTTTGAATTTTCATGCAGGATGGTGAGATTACTGAAGTCATGACATGAGATTATCTTCTGGTCATTTTATTACTTTCAACGACCAAAGATCAGGGTTTGCAAAGAATGCGGAAGACGAGGCTAACATTGTCTTCTGGATGATGACTGGGATCGCTAGGAGAGAGAACAACAGGAATGACGACTGCCGAGTCCGCAGCGCACATGGATACCTCATCTCCCGATTACACCGGTTCCGACAAGAAGAAGACTTCTCTTATTGGAAAGGTGAAGGCCAAGGCCAAGAAGTTGAAATCCAAGTTGAAACCTGGACACAATGAAGATGGAACAGCGACCACGAACCCAACAATGGGAGCACACGCCGATGATAGCAGCAGTGCGTCTTCATCTGATGAAGAAGAAGAATCACAAGAGGTATCATGATGCACACGTTGAATTTGATGGTACGCAAGGCGTTACTTTTTCACCTAAGACTTATGTTGGAAATCATGCTGACATCTTTCTGATCTTGATTCAGCTTGGATACACGCCTCTCAGCAATGCCGTAAACTATGACGATGATAAGACGAGTGCAGCTGCTTCTAGAGGTAAGAAATTACAATATTAAGAGGCAGTTTGTTGGCATTCATAAAAAGTGCCCATTTATGTTCAGATTCTTCGAAGATTTATTTGCGATCTGATACAATGAGCATTTTTCTGCAGATTTTGACTTCAATGGTACACAATCAAGCCAAAGCGGTACGGGTCTTGGAACAGGTTATGCACAGGAAGATAGGAAATTTGGTCTACTTGATAGTCCTACTGATAAGGGACGTCTCGCTACCGAAGATCCGTCAGCTCCAACCAAAATATCTGACAGCATTCCCCTTTCACAGTTTAAAAGCTCTGGACCTGCTGGGGTTGAGCAGGCTGTTCCCACTGAATATAATTACTTCAACAAGGATCCTGAATCTGCCATGGCTCCCACTCTTGGAATGGGGAATTCTCAGTCGCTCATGGAAGAAACCCCGGCTGCCCATGGTAAATACACATGAGCTCTCGTGAAATTTGGATGTTATTTATTGGGTATACAGACTTCAGTTACACTCAGCAGTTGACTGTAAATACTCATCTTACATGCATGTGTGTGTGTTATATGCAGGAGGTTCTTCAGCTGGCATTGCGCCTATCCTCTCAGACTCGAGAGCCTTTGGAAGTAACATTAGCAAAGAAGGAGATCAGTCCTTTTCTTCTGGAGAATTCTCTCGACATGATAGTTCTAACAGATCTGTCTACAGAGATGAAAATTCTGCTGACGGTATATTAGCTCCTCTATCGACGGAGTCACAGTCTAGGAACCGAAAGTTCAACCCGTTCGACGAAGCCGAGGAGCCGAGCCGCAGCAGTTTCAACCAAGACGTAGGCTTTTCAGCCACGAACAATGTAAGCAATCTGTCAAGTATACGATTCAGTGCCCAGCTTTTCCTTTTAGATCCAAACACACTCGTTCACGTCTGTCTGTATCGTCAGGGAAAGGGACGAAATAGAATCTAATCCATAAACTTGAAAATTGTGCAGATATCAGATACTTTGTTGGGAACGAAAGATACTTCTGCAGACAATATAGCTGTCTGTCCTCCATTGTTGACAGACGAACAGGAGTCAACTTCCGACACTACTTCTTCTGATTATGATAGTCAGAAACCCATCCATCAGCGTGCTTACGACGGTTTAACAGGGGCAGCGGTTGGAGTTGGGCAAAAACTTGGTGTGTACAAAAGTTACGACGATGTGCCAGCAGATAATTCCAGCTCATGGTCTTCACCTACAACGACGACGTCAACAGAACCTACTATGGCTCAGAAAGCATACGATGCAGTCGTCGGTACTAAAGATGCTGCAGCAGATAAAGTGTCACAGACTAAGGAAAATGTACAGCAAGGAAGTGGCGAGCCTACAATGGCACAGAAAGCGTACGACGCAGTTGTCGGAGCAAAGGAAACGGCCGTGGGCAGCCTTGGTGGGCAAACATCAAAAACTGATTCGAGTACCACATCTCAGCCACAATCTAACAGCTTCTTCTCTTCTTCAGCAGCACCAGCTGATGAATTTGGTGTTTCTGCCACCGAACAAAAGCCTCTCACTCAGAGGGCTGGAGAAACTGCAGTTGGGTGGAAAAATTCGATCGCTAGTAGCCTAGGGATGGGTGGTACAGCAGCTGGAGACCGAAATCTGTCCGCTTCTACCGCAACTGATACAAATCAGAAGCCGTTGACAGAAAAGCTCACAGAAGCAGGTGTTGGATTTAAGGAGACTGTGGCAAGCAAATTGGGATATGAAGGATCGGTAACGAAATCGCCTGGTGAACAGATGACTGGAAACGCAGCCGACACCGCCATCAGTGCCAAAAATGTTGCAGCCAGCAAACTTGGACAAGCTGACCAAGCTTTGTCATCTGACTCGACGCCCGTTTCACAGAAAGCAGCCGACACTATGTACAAAGCGAAGGAGACGACAGTCTCCACTCTGACACCAAACGAAGATGATAAGGCACTTTCAGATTCCGTTACAGAGTCGATCAGCAATCTCCCAGCGCTCTTGTCGGAGAAACTGGGATTTGGTGGCAGTACAACTTCTACCACGTCAAACCCCTCCACCGCTACCAGAAATTGGCAGGGCGCATCCGAGTTGAACATTCCTGTTTCCGACAGTCCCTCGGCTAACCTCAATCCTGC
Organism: Marchantia polymorpha subsp. ruderalis; assembly: GCA_037833965.1. Taxonomy (NCBI): domain Eukaryota; kingdom Viridiplantae; phylum Streptophyta; class Marchantiopsida; order Marchantiales; family Marchantiaceae; genus Marchantia; species Marchantia polymorpha. The sequence goes on from AP031351.1 coordinate 3,289,269, forward strand.
TGCAGATACACCAGACAGTGCTGCCTCCCCAGGGATCATGAATCGTGTTACGGGGGTTGTATCGTCGCTGTTCGGTGGCGGTGCTAAAAAGCCGACCTCCGGTGGGGAGGAGCCCAGCCCCACTCTGTCGCCATCAGGTAAATGGAATTTTCAAAATTGATTTAGAAGAGAGAGAGAGATATTAACAAGGGGTCTTTGTTGAGCACGATAGACAGAAGAAGTGGTTGACATGTGAATATGTTGTGCACGAGAAGGTGGGAAAGAGTTTGTAACATTTGCTAATCGGTTCATGTGCAGGGTCAGGACGTCGGTCAATCACTGATACAACTCCGATGGTTACTGACATCAGTGGGGTGACTTCACCCCGTTCCTCTCCTGCTGCATAAGCTACTTATCAGCCATGAGATATCTGATTTTCATTGAATATGCGATCGACCGTATGTGAAGAACTGTTCTTCAAGCTGAATTTGTGTAAGACATGTAAATTCTGTCTTAGCCTACTGGGAGGAAGAGGAGTTCGTTAAAAATAAGAACTTTTGCAAAAAGATTGTAGATAAAAGTGTTGATAGCTGATTGTGTCTAATATGTCATTACGCAGTAGGATAGAATTAGACCATTGTCCAGTACATAAGCTGGCCGTTTTCATTGCAATCCTCTTCGAAGTTATTACGTAAAAGATATATGCAAGTTTATTTTCGTTCCGATATGTATGATATTAAATGTATGTATGAAAATTCCAAACTTGTATCAATTTAGGAAAATTGTAAAAACTGAGAACATTTTGCTTGTAGTAAAACTCTACTAAACAAAATTGCTCTTAGATTATATGTCAAACAGGAAAGAATGTCAGCTAACTGCAATAGCGTTTTGCCTTAAATAAAAGTCGTATGAAAAGCATTATCTATAAAAAATAATGCATTTAATTTACATGGTAAATAGGTAATCGTAAATATGCTTGCCCTGCTAATTTTGTTGGATTAGTTGAAAATCTCCGCATACGCCACAATTTGTAAAATGAAAATGTTGAAATAAATATATTCTTAAATATATGATAAATGGTATAAACTATTTGATAAAAAAAATCTTACCAATACAATGAAAATAATATCCTCATTTCTAAAATAATATTGACTCAAACAAATTTTTTGTCTTGTACCTCTTACCTAATCTTCTTCATCCGTTCAAACATATGCAAACTGATGGTAGAAATTATCAAACTAATCATTAAAAAATTTACTTATCAACAACTATTGACAACTTTCATACTTCTCTCACGTTGGAATATTAATATTGAGAAGTATACTTAGTCGTTACTACACCAGCGAGAATGTTCGAACATATTCTCCAGTACATGGCCATGTCCAATCACAGCGTCAAGCAGACGTTGGACTATAAAAATGTTCTTGTATGAAGCTTTGTTTTCTTGACAGAAATCAACAAACGCCATCAGCTTGAAGTCTAGAAGAAATGAATAGATTCACATAAGGCTTTTCGTATTCTGGAGAAATTGCAATATGTAGTATACAGTTAATATAAAATTATCTTTACAATTTTTCACGGAAGATTCTTATTGATGGTAGAGACAACCATTTTGCGTGATTGTCTGCCATCTGGTCCTTCGTTCTTCTTTGCTGCTGCACCTTACGTCCCTTTCCGCTCTATATACAACCTATTTGGCCGTCTGTGGGAAAAAACCTCGATCAGAAAAGTCAATATTCTTCCAGAGTGCCAAACAAAACATGCCAAGTCTAGACAAGTTCTCGAATGGTACTAACTTCGAGAGAAGGTGAACACTTCTACGGATCTCATACCAACTTCACAGCCAAAAGTTTCGGATACTTCAGACAATGGGGCTTTTGTTGTTATAGTGTCCCCTCTTCTCATCAAGGCTAAAGATAAGCAGAGAAGATTCCGGGCGCGAATCCTTCCATCTCTATCTACGAGTTTCATAATTAGAATCGTTGACTCTAGATAGACATCATGGGCATCCATTGGGCTGCCATAGCTCCCTTGTCTGAAGCCATGAGATTCTTCTGATGACATACTTTTCGGAGCTTCATTCCAAAACGGATCACGATCTCCTTGTATTATAAGTCCGTCCATCTTTAGTATAGTTGAATTTAGCTGGTGTCAAGGATTAGTGGCACGATATCCAATGCTTAGGTTTAATAATACAGAGTAAAGCTGTTTTCCTCTACATCTTACTGATTTGAGCACCAAGAGTAGTAACAAAATAGATGTATCTTTGGCGCAGTAGAATAGCATGCCTCCTGCATTTTGATAGTATAAGCCATTCAACAATGTTGTGCGAAAACAGAATTCCACGTTTTAAGAAAGTGTACGACTTGGGCCACACTCGCTTTTGCTACGGGCACACCCCATGAATGTGCCCTGCAGGTTTGAGTGCCACGGTTGCGTCCGTTTTAAACCCGAAAGTTGCATCATTATGAGTTTGACGGTTGAACTTAGTGGCAAAATTGTGTTTGGGTTGTAGCAAAAGCGGACATGTGCATGGTAATTAGCGGGCGGGTGTGACCGTAGCAAAAACGGGTGTGGCCCTAGTCGTAACTTTTAATAAATCCCTATGATAATGGTAGAATTAACATTTCCTCAAAGTGTGCTATTGTCGAAGTGTCTCTAGTGGAGCAATAGTTTAGATGTTAAGCATGTCACTTACGCTACCTGAACTACCGTTACGGATCTAACTAGTGTGACTCGTCCAATCTGCCACTATGTAGAGATATTGGGAGCAATCATAGTAGTTCTATGTAGTACTACTTGAAATTGTAGGGATCTATTCTTCACCATGTACTTTTGGTTTCCCTCATTTATGTACGTTACCACATTGAGAAGTCTCCATCAACATGTTTATTGTTGTCAATGGTGTCGACGTTTGATGGGACGGAACACCCTACGTGGAAAAGTTACAACTATAACTTAGATAATAATATCAATCTGATTATATATAGTTCATTCAAATCCAGGATAAAGATAATTAAATTCTAAGCATATCAATTTAGTTAAGGGAATTCACGATTATAGGTACATCTCTCTTACATTAATGAATATAGGAATTCATCCTATCTAACTCACTATCATATGCAACTATTCAACACAAAGTCCTCAACAACAACCTGATCTTGCCAAACCATATATATCGTATCTTAATCTAAGTTGATTACAAGGCGTACAAACCTTCACGTACATTCATTATTGCTTTTGTGGGATGAGCACCAGTAGATAGCCGTAACATTCCTTATGAGTAACGAGTAAAATATTTATGTGTATGGAATCTTATATAGCATTTTAATTCTAAAAAACATGCAAATGGGAGAATGAATACAAAGCAAACCTCAAGATTGTAAAGTAAATAGATGATGTCATTATGTACTATCTAGTGACTATGCATGGACAAAGCAAGTTTGTACACAAGTTTTATTAATACAATGATGGCTGAAATTCACCATAAAGAAAAATGTAAATTACAAAAAATACATGCTTTCTGTCAAATATTAGAAAAAAAAACATCTTTTATCTAGCTTGATATTCCATACAAAATCAAACAAATTCATCTCCACTAATTGAACACAAAATGAAAAATGAAAATAACATCTAAAGAATAAATTATCTACCGAAAATCTTTTGGTGCAATCCAATTCAAACTTATATACAAATCTATATTTTTACGAAATTAACAAGTGATGTACTATCTTCTACAATATCTCTATATCAAGCTCACGGGTTTTTTTGCATGGTTTTCAAGAAGTGAGGTAAAATTTCACATTCTTAATTTTTGTGTACTCAAAATTAAGATGGGATTAATGTCAACATAATCCTTGTAGTGGGAATTTGATGAAGAGCTTAATATGTTTATTTCATGCTAGATAGACTAGGTGGTTTTTATTGTAATTATGGACATGCATGCAAACGAAAATGACATTTTTATATTTATTTTGGACTAGTGGAGATAAACTTATTTGTGTTTAACAAACCGTCAAAGCCATGTGTGTCATGAAAAATTGTTGTTAGTATAAAGGAAGAAGTATAAACTCTTCACATTTGATTTTGACTTGTCGTATCAAATGTGTATTATAAAATAGTTTTATCATAACTAGTGAGTTGTTCTATTATCATGTATCAAAAAAGCACTCTTGATTAAATTATTAAATTACTCAAGTGGGAGGCTGACATTCAAAATCTCCAAATATAGTTGTGCATATAGATCATCCAGTATTTGAATTATGTGAAAACTTATACTAAAACTTTGACATTTTGGCGAGAAATTAGTAACATTTCATTGATTAATCATGTCAGATTACTAAAATTGTTCACTAGGATTGGTATATTTTACTAAAAAATGTAAAGTAAGCATTGGATTACACATCAATAAAACATGTCACAGTTGGGCTTTGATATTGTTAACATTAAAATTAGAAAATGTCATAATCTTGATAGTTACTTGATTTCTCTTAGACTGATGCAATCTATATATCACCTGATATAGATTGAAAATTATAAGTAACGATGAAATATATTTTTGATGATATATGTTGGTCAATATTGCTGTTACCCACCAGGTTTCATACAGGGATATTTTACTCGTCCACCTTTTTCTTCGTCGATTCGAATCGTTCTTTTGTCAAAATAGAATGAGTGGGACCGAAGTAACAAGCTCGAACGTACAGAGAGCACTGTGAAAGGTAGCTCGGGCGAAGTCCACACTGGAACCCACCTTTCATCGGATTCCGTCGAGCCAATGAGTGGCAACCAAGTAGACCGGCTTATTGATTGCATGTACAACGGAAGTTGTTTTACAGAAATGAGGTTGGTACGTGGCACGCGAGATGAGGTCCACGGCGATTGTGTGGCGGCTTCTGCGAGCGACACCTATCACTTGCACATCTGTCGATCTGACGTGTCTTATGTCTTCTAACAGCAGAATTTTGCAATAAGAACTCCCGCCGAACTCAGAGCTCTCACATAGGTACTGGTCTCTCACTCCCTTCCGACTTTGCGTAGCCTATTATCGAGCTTGTGCAGCAGGACTCCATCACTTTCATCCCGACTTGAATTTCGTCACCGAGGGTTGATAGACAATTTCCCCAGGTTTTTCCTACCATCGAAACTTTGAGCTGTTCAGAGGGAGATCATATTACAGACAGCGAGAGGAGTTTGCATTCGAGCCTTTCATGGTTGCTTGAAGCCGAGGAGTGTCACAAGTTTTGAACGAGTAACTGGGAACATCAGAATGGCTCAGGCTACCACTTTTACCTCCCCGGATTTCGTGCAGCAGCCGGAGGATACCCCCATGAGCACATGTAGGTCGTCATTCCTCACAAAACTCTCAGGAGATCGGTCTGCATTGCTTTGGTAACCAGTCGAAAACTTGCTAGCAGGATATGTGTGACATTATGCTTCACATAATGTACGATGATAAGCAGGCGCATGGAATGACCCGTCCTCTGAATTCAGATCAGATCAGATCAGGACATGAAGTCCGTTATGCATATCTGATCGTTCCTATGAGGCCCACACCCTTCTGCTGGGATTTACTGATTCAATGCCGTGATAGTATGAGGTTGTAGTCAAGTTGTAACGTGATCTGATTACATCCTGCTTGTTTCTGACAGCCGAGCAACCTCAAGTCTCCGAAGAGAGGAAGTCGATGTTTGGAAAGCTCAAGGACAAGACGAAGACGAAGAAGAACAAGTTGAAGAACAAACTGAAGCCTGGGTCAGGAGGCGACGTGGTGGATGATAGCAGCAGTAGCAGCAGTAGCGATGATGAAGCTGACGCTCCAACTAACAATGCGGTACATGCTTCAAAGCTGCTTACAATGTACTTATGTACATGTGGCTGATTGGACTGAATTTCTTTGCTTGTACCTGCGCCTGAAGTCATTGAAGTAAATTTCAAAATAGAGGAGTTTCTCTTTGCAGATATGTAGCAGAATTTCAGCTAAACGTTTCTCTTCGTGATCTTCTTCGCAGTTCTCTGGAATGACTCAACCTGAATACGAACGGAAGTTGGACGCTGGGCAAGTGCCAGCTACAATAAATGGTATAGCCCTTGAACGGAGTATGTCTTTTATGGAGTGTATATCTCTTGGTAGATCTGAGTAGAGGACGTTCTTCAATCTTTGCATCGAGTTAGATTCTAAATCACTAACATCTGAGTCCCTATACTGTGATGGTTTGCAGATGATGACAGCCTATTCGGAAGGTCGTCTGATAAAAGCGGGGGGCTTGAAGCTGAAGATTTTAACCAGAGAACTCCTGCAGAGTTTCCGAAGTCACATGGGCAAGACGACTCAGCCCTTTCGGAGCAGTTCCAGGGGCTGTCTACGAGCGACAAGCCCTCATCTCAAATGAATGTCCAGTCAGACTCCACATTGCCAAGTGGTAAGTTTGCGACGTGCTGAAATGCTCCCTCTCGACCTCTTACTTTTGATACTTTTGAAACTTAGTTTTGCTGCCAAAAATGCGATGGAGCACTTGGTGCAGCAGAGCAGTTTTATCGAAAGCTGATCATCGTCTTTCTCTCTCGGATCTCAGAAAAGTTCGGCGAAGACAGTTCCCTGGACGGAGGATTGGGAAGCAAAATTGATAGGGATTCCTTCTCGGAGGAGAAGCCAAGCGAGGGAAGGGCGACCGATGACATTCTGAGCAAAGCTGGCGATCCCTCAGCTAACGATCTGACAACCGAGCATCAAAAGCCCGATCCCGAGGGTCTTCTGAGAGGAGAGAAATCCGCCGAGCCTGCCAAGTCGTGGGGTCAGTGGGTAGGCGAGAAAGTAGGTCTTGCTAAGGACACGGTAGCCGCCAAGTCACCATCCACCACTACCACGTCATCGTCCACGGATGAGAAGCCCATTACGGAGAAGGCATATGAGACGGTGTTGGGAGCCAAGGACGCTGTGGTGGGCAAGACGAACGAAGCGGCCGACACTACCATGGACTCGATCCATCAAAACAAAGAAGCTGCTGCCACTACCGACCCCGCCAAGCAAACTTACACCCAAAAGTTCACGGGAGCGATCTACGGAGCCAAAGACTCTCTCCTGTCCTCCACGCACCCCGGCGACGACGACAAGGCTCTCTCGCAAAAAGTGACAGAGACGGTGAGTAATCTTCCGGGAACTATCAAATCCAGTCTGGGATTCGGAGCAAGTAAAGCTTCTACCGGTGGTGCCTCGTCGCCTACTACCACCCCAGCTTTGGGTACATCCTCGGACGTCCCGAGTGCCGCAGTCACAGACGAGTCGACTGGAGCTCCCGCACAGAGTCCCGGAATTGTTAGCAGAATTACCGACTCTGTTTCTTCTCTGTGGGGTAAGAAGCAGCCCACGGATACTCCGACCACCACACCTGCAGCTAGTCTTGACAGTGCGCCCTCTTCAGGTACTGCACTTTCCGACCCGATAGAAGCATTCCCGAACGTGACTACTAATGTACAATACTGTTGATTAGTAGAACAAACTAGGAAGTCGTTACGATTTGTTCTTCTCCTTGGATCTGGTGTTTTGTCAATGATTGTTGTATCGTTTTTGCTTGTGGATATGGCTGGAAGAAGAAACTTCACCTGAGAGATTAGATCATTCTTCCGGTGTACTTGCTTGATCTGTGTCTGACAGTAGAGTAGAAGACGACTGGTCTTGTACAGTATGTTGGTACGCTCGGTTTGTGCCTCCTACCGCTTACAAGCTAAAAGAGTAAAAGAACAAATTAGCAGCCACAGTTCATTTTGTTCGCTCAAGTGTAGTGATATGACTTTCACTTTGAAACAGAGAAGAAAGTACTTAACCACTTGTGGATTTACATTAAACAATAATGAACTGTACTAAATCACCCCTCTTATCATACAGTTTCAATACATAGTGATTTGTGCAGATTATTTTCTTAAACTTGTGGAAGAAGGAATTTTGTTCTAATCTCATATCGTAAACTGTAATACTATCTCACATCGAACTTGGTCTTGCGAATTTTCAGATATTGGGCGTACAACTTTCAATGGTATGCTAGTGTTAAAATATTCGATTATGTCTCTACATAAAGCCAATTTCTGACCTGAGTTTTTCGTGCAAATTCCCAGGACTGCCAACATCTGAAACGGCGCCAACAACTGAATTTGACTCCAGAGCATCATAGATGGTTTTCGGATATAATGACTGAGACTATCTTCTTCACTTCATAGCGAGAATAATACGGATATTATCGCGCGGACGGAGCATGCTGACAGACGAAGCTGTTTCTTGCCTGTGAAACTGTGGGAATATGGAAGATATGTTTTAATGTGTAGTTTAGTGGGCAGGGAAGTGTGCAAATTTATTAGTTTACATATCTGTTAGTCCTATCTTGGGCGAGATATTCCAATGTTGGCCGCGAGAGAAAGAGATATTTGTACTGATGAGAAGTTCTCAATGTATAGGGATTTTTGTAATTATATATAAAACTTTTATTTAATCGAGAGAATATGGTACTTCGATCTTATGAATGGACGTTATGAAAAGATGATAGGCATGAATTTTGAGGAAAGTGGAAAAAATTGAGTTTGTCTAAACATGTGTGTAAAACTTTATGAACAGAAACTTATGAAATGAAAGGGAATGTGAAATTGTAAAAATTTCTATTCAATCCGATGAAAATGAGGAAAAAAACTATTAATATAACTTATAAGACAATGTACAAAACATATAAATATTATGCTCAAAGTAAAAAATATTTATGTAATTTTTAGTATTTTTATAAAAGTTAAACATTTATATAAAACTACTAAAATATAACATATACATACTTAATCTATTCGAGGGCAAAACTCTCTTACCCAAGGAAAAGAATTTCCGTGTAAAAGCAAATTCTCCAAATTTATGACCAATCATTTCTTTAAAAAATATTATTATTTAATACTTCAATGAAAAATATGGTTTTATTTACACTCGATTATATAATATAATAACAATGTTTACTTATTTACTCTATGCAATAATGAACAACATCTTTAACAAACAATTTGCAAAATGTACAAAATATTTAATTATATATATGTATATATTAAATTTTATGATTATAATCAATGATATAAATTATTTTATTATGATAAAAAATACTCATAATAAATTATTTGAGTATTACAATAAAAACATGATAAATAATTGATAGTAATTAAATACTATATAATATTGTATGAAAAAATAGAAAATATCATTCACAACAAATAAATGCAAAAAAATCTTAAAATTTTGAAAATATATTATTATATACATAATTAAAATAATATTTTTAAAATAGAAAAAATTATCTTAAATCTTAATAAGTTATCATATAAATCTACATACTATTTGATAGATTTAATACAAATTTATTATAATGCAAAAATTTTTATGAAATTCATCTAACTTACATATATTCATAAAAAATTTCATTTAAACATCATTATATTTGAAAATTAAAAGTTAAAAATGTTTTGAAATTTTTTTTATATCAATTTACACTTACTATAAAATTCAGTTTTTGAAAGTTCAAAGAGGTGATTTTAGTTTTGTTGTTGACTATTAATGTTATCAATGTGTAAAATTCATGGAAAACTTTGCAAACCTACTCTAGAATGCTTTAATCCAACATTTTTGTTGGATAGAATACTTCGATAAATAAAATTTATATAGTGAAAACCATTGTAAATTTAATGATATCATTTTGAAATAGATTTTTTAGCAAAAAAAATCATCATATGCTTGTGGATCAAACTTCATATTAACAACCTGATAAAGATATCCATTTGAGTGACAGAATTAAAAGTTTTTGACGAAAAATCATAACAACATTAGAAAGTATCAATGCGAGCAAGCAAGCAAGCTCAAACGCGGAGTGCGTAGACGCAAGACCGACAAAGCCAACATGCCAAAAGCCAGTTCCGCAGGCAAGCGAGCAGTTTGAGTATCACGATGAAGGTCCAAAGAGCAAGACTTGAATTCCGTCATCCACAACTTTCACATTTCAAACTCGACAGATTTGAGAAATCTGTCGAGTCTGAAGAATTTCTTCAAAATTATCTTGAATTATCAACCGTGCAATCACATGTTACAATCAGGGTTTAAGTAAATTTATAAGTTTGCGTAGGCAAGCGTACAAGTTTATGCGGATCAAAATTTTTGCCCAAATTTGCTATTTTCCAACTTAATCTATCGATATATAGTAAGACTCAAGGCTTAGTATCAGCGCCGTTTCAATCATTCATCACCTTCAAGATAAAATAGCAGATCCCGAAAGGATTCACGTCCTCAAGACTATGCACATTGATGTTGTAGCTTGGAGCATGGATGTGAAGCCAAGAACAATTCGCAACTGCTTTTGCCATTGCCAAATTTGCACCATTGATGGTGACGTGACCATGGTTCCGGAAGAGCTGCTTATTGATCTAGAGGTGATCAAGGATTTCAAAGAGCATGTTCAAGAGCTTTGATGTCAGAACCCAATGGATGTTTGCAATTTCATCGACTATACTGCTGAGCTCAACGTTGCTTATGCTCCCACTCAAGAGGAAATTGTGCAGGTTCTCTCCATCAATGGAGGCCGACGAAAGTCAAGATTCTATTTCCGTGAAGTCAACTGAAGCACTGAAGTGTGCAAGTTTGTTGTAGCAAGACATCGTCGATCGTGAGATGCTTGCTGCGATGCAAATAGTCAAGGACAAGATTAGCATTATGAGGTCTATTAAGCTCGTTCAGAAGCCAATCTCGGAGTATTTCTCCAAGGTTTAGTTGCCCAGATGTAGAAAGTTTGTGTCAAATCTCTATCTATCAATATTAAAAAATTTTGGTATTGCTTGTGGAGTATTAAATATTAACTTTTGGAGGTTTAATAACATATTTGTGGGGCCGGACTTGGGACAAAATCTCACATATTAATTATCACAGGTTATCAATTTAGATAGTATTAATTTAGACAGATTCTACTACATTAATTTGATTGCCGAGTCACTTTATGTAATGGATTGAAATGCGTAGTGTGATTTATAGCGGATAAAGTCTTTCATTACAAAATATTTGTTGGGAGATGTTGATGCTCGAGTAGATAGTTTGGACCACAAAGATTTTCATTACATAAGATTTGCTAGGATATTTTAATGTTGGAGTACATAGGATGGCGATTATTGTTGGTGCATCCAATGTAAAATAAAAAATGATCATCAGTAGTGGCTCACATACTACAATTGCCACACATTCTTAAGTAGGTATTCAATGAGTTGTATCATTATCTCTTAATGCATTAGATTTTTTTAAACTATTCATTCAAGACATACATATTTGTACACATATTGCAATTCGTGTGCAATAAAAGATTCAATCCATTTCACATAAATGTGATCTTAAAACAAATATCCAATAATTCATAATCATATGTGATATATGATTGTATTTTAACATAGAAATATAAATAAAAAATTTAAAATAAAAAAAATTTAAATATTCAAATAAAAAATTGATTGTTAATAAAAATGGTTAAAAAATAATTATTATTTTCTTTTATTATTATGTATATTTTTTAATCATATTGATTATATGTATGAGATATACATATTATATTTGTCATCAACAAATTAGATTTGTACGGTATCATGTTTGTATGAAAATGAATTGATAATAACAATTTTTTTTAATGATATATTTATTTTTTAATTCAAAATTTTATTTAAAATGGATTGAAAGTTATTACAAGAAAATTTCAAATATTAAACTTTTGCAAATAAATCATAACATTTTGAAATCATTTGAAATCTTTTATATTCATTATAGGTTTTCTAGTTATATTAATTTTAAGTTGAATAAATGATAGAAATAATAAGCAACGAAATGTTTTTAAAACCGAATTTCAAATAAATTTTATTGAAAAACTAACCTTAAAAATAGACATCAAAATATAATTTGTGAGTATGTTAAATTTTGTTTCAAGATAAGTCATTAATTTTTATCGTTATTATATCATTAATAAATTCTGAACTTAATACCTTAACCAAATTTTAGAATGAGATTTATATTTCATTAAATTTAAATTTAAATTTAAAATTTGAATTTAATTTTTATTCGAAAATAAAAAATAAACAAGAATTATGGCTATAAAAATATATATAAGAAAAGATTTATATTTCAAATTTGAATGACAAAGTAATCTCAACATTTCTTTCAAACTGAGCTTTTTTAATATGATTTAATTACCTTGTCGCACACATATTTGATACAATATATAATATAATAATTGATTTATGCAAACAAAAAAAAATTGGCTACAATTCTTTGTATGGATATATCAGAGTTTTTTTGTCATGGGATATTTGACAATGTAGAATTGATTTGAATTAAGATATATAATAATGCAAGTATGTTAATTACTTATTTGAATTAGACGAAATTTTCATTTAATTAGTTTTGGCTGAACTCTCATATACATTTTTTGTATATGATAGTGAAAATATAGCTAGCAGAGAAATTCATTCGATTATTTAACGCTATAGATTATCAATAAAAGATATACTATGAAACATAATCATGGTTTTAAATTAGGTTTAGTCTAACAAAGTACATATCATGTTCAAATATTTTGTATATGTATGTGTTCATAAATATATATATTTATATATATGAATTTCGATACTTATTCTAGTAAATATTTTTAATACAAGAAAGAATGATTTTGAAACCTTAAATACGATGTAAAAAAAAAGAAAATAATAACAATCAAAACCAAAATTAAATTTTGTAATTTTGAAAATAATTTCCGGTATGTTACACTGCAAATGCTGTGAGTTGGATTCTCAGATTGTTACTTATGTTCACTTAGAAGTCAACACAAGAAGCTCTATGAACGCCTTCACTAGTGAAAAATCAGCATGAAGTCGTAGTGAGGGCACAGCAGCGTGAGTTTGATACATACTCAGGGCTGTGCACGTCAACGGATTCCGGGTGTATCACTTGCACGATCCAAAGCACGCGGAGGACAGCAGAGGAGTTATCTTCTTCCCCTTCCCCACATCTGGCCACTCTGTCTCCCAGCCACATAGAAGTCGCCCTGAAGCAAAGCTGCGACAACCCGACGGCCCCTTGACTGCCTCGCAGAGTGGATAGCAACCTTCGGAAAAGCAGAGGAACACGAAACAGTCTGGGCAAATAGTACCTCCTCGATCTCATCGTTCGACTCAAGCTCCTCTTCCAGGATCCCTTCCTCCATTCCAGGCAGCCAGCCCGCCAGCCCGCCTTATCATCTTGAGATTGTGGCCCCGCTCTTAAGATCGGAGATGAAAACGATGATGATGATGATAATTCTCACGAGGAGAGAGGGAGCAAAAGTGCACGGGGCGATGGAGGGGAAGGAACACAAATGGTTATCTCCTTCCTCCGATGGACCGTTGCGTTAACGATCGCGCTTTATGCAAATGCAAAGCAGTTGGGTTGTCTCCCCTTCACTCACACCTTACCCAGGGCCCCGAGCTCCCGTTGCTCTAGGAGGTGTGGCCACAAGCCTCTGTACCGTCATAGCCCACCACGTGCGAATATGTCATTGGATCTCGCCGGGATATCTTCCCGTGCCAGGAATCCCTCGTTCCAACATCCATCGGACATCGCCGAGCGACCGGTTCAGCAGGTCGCATGTCGAATGCCGAATATCTCAGGCGGGCAGCAGAACGCCGGTTACATGAGGCCCGTGTTTGACCTCACCCGCAGTCAGTCAGTCAGTCAGTCAGGCAGCAGAGCTGGTGAGCGTGTCTAACGCGGCGTGAGGTCAGCAGCATTTCAGAGAGTTCGAACCTGACTCCGTACCTCGCACTGCGGTACTTCTGTACAGGCTACTACAGGCTCAGGCGCAGGCTCGGTCCGGCGGTTGACCCAGTTCAGTCCAAGTTACTGTGGCTCGGTGATTTGACTTGTTGACAGGTCAGTTCTGCTTCCCGAGTTACGACGCCGACGGCTCATTGTCTTTTTGTTGTAAAGGAGGATCTGCATTCTGGGACTGCGAGTCAGCTCAATCATACGCAAGCTCTGCGACTGGTCGGCCCAGAAACTGTCCGAGGGAAAGTCCCACTTCGGCCTCTGCTTCGATTCCCATTTTTGAGTGCGTGTGGAGAGTGGCTTCGTGAGGGAATCCATACATGGGACCACGACTTGTATGCCTTGTATCTACGCTGCTGTGATGGCAGCCTAGTGCCGCTGGGGGTTTCCGTTCGAAGAGTGTCTTTGAGGTACTCTGAAGTGACAAAGTCGGAAACAACAATTATTCCTTTTTAATTTTTGTCCACCAGATTTCATCAGCTGCTGCTGCAGCAGGGTTGACTGGTCATGGTCATGAGAAGGTTCAACAGAAGTTCGTCATGGCTCGCTCTCTCGCTCACTCTCCCTTCCGACTCTCATGAGCACACGGTTTCTTTCCACCGATTCTTGCATTCACCGATCTGTTTGTCTGTAAGGTTGTCAATCTGGCTCGTCAGTTCTCAATGATCGGCGAAGATCACAAGCTCTTTTGTCAGCAGGCCGAGCATCGAACAATAAACGGAAGGAATCGAGTCCACGTAGAATTCGGTACCCTCTGCTCAAACCAAAGGATGAATTAAATAGTAGCAGCTCAGCTTAAGCAGGATCGAGCGTCACGTCACAAGCAGTGTCGTTTCGCATTCTTGAGAACATGGTCAGCTCGGTCATCGAGCAAGAGATTCTCATGTACGCATATGCAGCTCAACAAACCTTTCTGGACCTCCTGATGCCACCATCTCTTCAGTGCTTGTATTCTATGCCTTATCCCTCGATTTATCTTCATCGATTACCCTGGATCCGAGTTAGACTATGTGTAACTCGGAGTAACTGACCTTCACAAAAATCATGTATCAGACACGAATGCCTTTGTCGAAGCGTTGAGGATGACCTTTTTCAATAATCTTCGCAATCGTAATTAGTTTTCTCGGTGAAGTCAACAACAGCTGTTGAAGCTGGAACTAAACCCTGCTGAGAAAATGGATGCGGAATGACATTAGGCTGAACTCTGGAAGGATGCCAAGTGACTGAGAAAGGAACGAGAAAATGGGCCGAGAAGAATAGACGGGACTGACATGAATCCCCCTCCCCACGCCCTCCCCCCCGGCAGGCTCGGGCCCCGATCTCGAAGGCTCGGGCCTGACGGTCGTCACTCACGAAGCAGCAAGCACGAGCAGAGGCTCGAGACCGCGCCACGTGTTGCGGTGGAAGAAGGTGCGGACCGCCCGGGGTGCTCCCATGGATTCACTGCGTGGGACCCACCCTCCCTCGCAGCGCTCCTCGTTACAATACAACCGGCAAATCGAGATGTCCGAGAGCTCGCGTCGCGTGAATAAGCGGACCGACCCAGCGGGCACTCCGTCGATCCAGAAGGGAGGGAGGGCCTTTGACAGATCTCCGGGCTGGGCTGGGTCGAGGCGGTCCGGTCTGTCTGGTCGGGTACGTGCAGCTGTTGCGATACCAACTAGCACCTGCTCCTGCTCCGATTATTATTATTCTGGTGCGCTGGATAATTGCGTGCGGAATTTTCCGCTGTCGTCCGTCGTGTTATTCTGGAATTTAGAAAGCGTCGCTCGCAGTGGTTAGAAGGCTGAGGATTTCGCGGATCCCCGGAAGCTGCCTGCTCTTATATATCGCGACCCACTTTCGTTGCTGACGCAGAACGCAGAGCTCGAATTGGCGCTGGAATTCGGTGAGGAGCATCAGCAGCAGCAGCAAAGCAGCCAGTTTCTGTCGCGCTCATCACCTCTCGAGAAAAAGAGCTCGTCGACATGGATCACGCGGCGGATGCAATGCGTACGGACTTGATGACCTTGACCCGCCACGTTCTGAACGAGCAGAGCAAATACCCCGAAGCTCGGGGAGATCTCACCATTCTGCTCAACCATATCGTGCTGGGCTGCAAGTTTGTGTGCTCTGCTGTGAATAAGGTCGGTCAATTGTCACCCTCATGACGGGCCTTTTGTCGAGGCATGTATTTTTTGCCATCCTTTGTGCAGGATCGCAGCAAGTCTTGTTCACCCACGAGCCGAATGCACAGCCTGTTCCCTTGTGTGTGCCATTCTCGGCACACCAAATTGACCACCACTCTGGTTATAGAGCAGATTTGCGCCGTGTTTCCTAGCACGCCCTTTGCAAGGCCCAAGGACGTTGACTCGGTTGCCTGGTCTCATCTCATCTCGTCCAAATACTAAACCCTCTCCTTCACTTTGCCGTAGAGCGTCGACAGTACCTTGATCATGTTTGTGAGTGTTCCGGAGGATAGCATGAATTCTCTTGTATTGCACATTTTGGACCCCTGTTGCACTCCAGGACGGGGTCCTCAAATTCTTGGACTGTTGATTGCGAATAGGACCTATGCCCTTGCTGGCTCCGCATGTCCACACCATTTTGATTCATTGTGACTTTTCTGGTGCACTTTCAGGCTGGTCTTGCAAAGCTTATCGGACTCGCTGGAGAAACCAACGTGCAGGTAAGATAATAGCATTGTGGTTTATCAAAATCGGAGAGTTCTCTGTGAAAGTTTTAGAGGTCATGATCATGATTCCAAGAGATTATTACAGAGGTTGGATGAAAAGGAAAAGGACGCAATACCTCGAGCATCGCTGGTCTGTTTAGTGGTGTGCTTCGCCATCTGTATGTCCGGCTACGGTTACATGGACTGTTTGATTCGAATGTTCTGACAGAAACCTGGTCCTTCACATTACCGAGGATTAGTTGGCAATCGAAGGCCTTCGTCGAAATTTTTCTGATTCGTGTCCTTTGTCTCAGGGTGAAGAGCAAAAGAAGCTCGACGTCCTTTCGAACGAAGTCTTTGTCAAAGCACTTACCTCCAGCGGCCGAACCGTGAGAATCTCCTATTTCTCCAGTCAATCAAGTCGTGCATTGCCTGTGTTCACTTGCGTAGTGAGGACTTCTTGAAAAGAGCTGGTCTGAAACAAGGCGGGCGTCGGCCGTGAGCCGCAGACTGTCAAAATGGGAGCAGTAGTGTATTATCCGTGAGATCATAAGCAGCTAGTGCTTCTTTTTACATGACCAACAAAACCATAAGCTGTCCAGGGGAGTGGAGACATTACAATGTAGATTGTGGTCGAATCTGACTTTTAGTCTGTTAGCGCATTTCGAACTTGCCGCAGCTCGGAGTTGACGAGAAGACAAAGAGGATGTAAAATTTTGTTCATCATAGCATGTTTATTTCGGCGAATGTGAGATAGGAATGGGGGCTCAGTTGTGTTTAATGATTGAGGTCCATTCTTGATGAATATGAAACAAACTGTCACGTGCACCAACCGAGAAATTGGGGTACTTGTGTTACAGAACATCTTGGTTTCTGAAGAGGACGAAGACGCCATCGTGGTTCCCGAGAAATTGCGCGGGAGGTATGTTTCGCATAAATGCACGGATTATCACTTGCTTTTACGTCAGCGGTTGTCCCACACTCCATTGCAGACAATTTATCTTCAACACTCATTTGGGAAGCTGGTCTTGAAATATGGTTTGCAGGTACTGCGTGGTTTTCGACCCCCTCGATGGTTCTTCCAACATCGATTGCGGTGTCTCCATTGGAACTGTTAGTATTCCACAGAAGCTGTCTCTTTCCAGCGCCTTGAAGTTCTGCGCTTTTAGCCTGTTGAATTACAAGTAGACATGCGTTCGACGTTTTCGCGTTAAGTACAGGAATTGTTGGTCGAGATCGACTTGTGATTTTTTGTTGAATTACGTAGAATTTGTCCACCTTTACTACACTCTACGATCCCTCCTAAAGTTCCTATCCTTAGTTACTCTCGTTAGTTATATCCATGGACTTTATTTTAGCCTGTCGTTTCTCTCCAGACAGGACTAGTATTGAGCTGTGGTTGGTTCTCTTCAATCATTTTCGCAGATCTTTGGCATTTACATGCTCGAGGAAGGCCAAGCTGGTACAGTCGAAGATGTACTGAAACCAGGAACAGCCATGGTGGCTGCTGGCTACTGTATGTACGGTAGTTCTTGCACGGTAAGCTGGTGGGTTCAGATTTTCGTGGCAGGATGGATTGATTTCGAATGATCACAATTATCTTTACGGGAATTTTTACTTTAAACAAAGTTGTGAACACGCTGATACATTTCATCTATTGAGCCATGATGACTAGTGACCGAGAACAAGATTGATATCTGCTAATTGCTGTGGTTTGTGGACATCCAGTTGGTGCTGAGCACCGGTGAGGGAGTTAACGGTTTTACCTTGGACCCCTCCCTCGGAGAGTTCATCTTGACCCATCCTCTGATCAGAGTAAGTACCAATAGGAGGAATCAATCTTATCACCTAACTTCTTATCTTCTCTACGGTTGATATTTTATGCCTCCGGGACCTCTGCTTTCATGTCTCACCTTTTTAACTGGAAACTGAATTGTAGATCCCCAAGAAGGGCAAGATCTACTCTGTCAACGAAGGAAATGCTAAGAACTGGGACGAGCCGACAACCAAGTACGTGGCAAGAGTTGTATCCCTTTTTCGCAGTGCACAGATCCAGTTGAGCTGTGTAGTGGACTCCGATGCCCGTGAAGGATAGAGGGAAGAACGAAGTTAAATGCTCATACAATCTATTTGCTGGTACTGACAAAGGACGTCCATGCAGGTATGTTGAGAAGGCAAAGTTCCCAACAGACGGTTCGTCTCCTAAATCCCTACGATACATTGGAAGGTACTTATGGACGAATCTACTCCTCTACATTGAGTATGTGTTCGTCCAGTGTAGTGCTTAGGTTTTTAGAATTCACTCAAGGTTATGAGCCAGCTGATCGACCAACAGAGCAGAAAACGAATGTCTTTAACGAAGGATGCTGCAGGTGTCAAGCGATAGGCACGCAGTGTGCGATAAGCTTGATCGGTGCAGTTCTGCTCTCTTGTGCTTGATAGATGGTGACGTTTCTATCGGTCCAAGCATGTACTGACGAACGTCTCTTACATATGCAGTATGGTGGCAGATGTTCACCGTACCCTCTTATATGGAGGAATCTTTTTGTACCCCGCCGATAAGAAGAGCCCCAATGGAAAGCTCCGGTAAAGTTTTGAAGCTGGCCTTTATAATCAGGCTACGTGAGGAACATTGGGTCAAGCCCTACATGCACACCGTTGTTTCATTCGAAATTATGCACCAAAAGAGCACTGCATTTAGAAATAGATCTAAAATGTGATAAAATCTGGATGATCACCTTCTTTCTTTTACAACGCAGCGCTTTCATCATGATATATGGCCGTTTTTTTATGTGGTTCAGAGTTTTGTACGAGGTCTTCCCCATGTCTTTCCTCGTCGAACAGGCAGGAGGACAAGCATTCACTGGCAAACAGCGCGTATGTCATTCTACCACCGTTCTTAATTTGCTTTTGTGATGATGCTTGTCCACAGTCTTGATGTTGCTCTTAAAGAAGACCATTCCGCTGCATACACTTCCTTTTACTCAAATTTGATTGAATATACGCCAGCATAAACCTTGCCACACTTTGATATCAATTGCTGCTGCTCAACGAAGCGAAGATTTGAATGTTCCGCTTAAAGTAGATTTTTCTGCCACAGTGTTCTGCTTTGTTTTACTCGAATTTTAACAATCTCAATGCTATCATTTCCGGGACAATGTTACTCATACGTACGTAATTTCCTTGTCTCTGTTGCTTAGGCTCTTGAGCTCGTGCCGACAAAAATCCACGAGCGGTCACCCATCTTTTTGGGTAGTTACGACGACGTGGAAGAGGTGAAAGACTTGTATGCCAAGTACTCTTAGGATTCACTCACATCAATATGATGGGGCCATGGAGCGGTCCCCTTCATTACGGGAAATTTCACTTGTTAGATACTCCCCTCTCAATTTTCAACCACGCAAAGACCATAGAATGCAGTTTGCATCGAACTGATCCTGCCGGAACGTTGTAAATTTTTTAGTCTTTTTATTCCCTCTATTGTATAGTCAGTCTCATGCCATTTGGACCTCGGTTTGCTTTTTTGAGTAAATTGAGGCTCCAGTGACAAGGTTGATTCTATCTCGGAGATTTCCGAAGGAAGATTTCCAGTTTCCAGAAATTATCAGTCGAAGAATTTAGTTGGGACATCAATAGCCAATCTCCGCTTCATAAGATTAGGAAGGTCAGATTTTACAGGCTTGCTTTGATGGAGCTAAGCTAAGGTCCTGTCGAAGCAGGAAGGATAGGGTTGCAGCGAGCTGAAAACTAGAGGAACTTTGGCCGATATGCATGTAAATCTTTTAAATCTTGATGAGCGTCGTCCTTTACACCTCATATTGTGAGACCAACCAACAAATCTAAGCTTCTCAAATTCTGTCGCAGTTCGTCACAGAAGAATGACTTTGCCGTTACTATGAACTTGGCTCTTGTCTTTTTATCCTGTTTTGGGAAATGAGTGCCCATAGTAGGAAAAGTAAATAAGGTTGGGTGTAGTTTTGTCGCGAAGAACAACTTTTTCTGCACAGCATGTTCACACTTTTATTTATGGACTGAAAGTGATGGGAAAAAACTGCATGTTTTCTGTCAAAACAACAGACGAATGTGAAGTGTGGGTTAGTGTCCTTTTATCAAGTACAAGAGTCTGCACTACTGTGAAATTACTCTTGTCTCACCGCACTTCGCTTCAAGTGTACCCTGCAGTTCCACGAGTGTATGCATTATTGATAGAAAATTATCCTTTCTGTCTATATTTCAAAACTGAAAATGTAAACATACTGAGCAGAGATTAAACATATCTGACAAAAGGTGGAAATTGTTTTAGATATGAGCAGATGACTCTGAAACAAAAGGTTTAGGGTTACTCTGTGAAATTACTCTTGTCTCACCGTACTTCGCTTCAAGTGTACCCTGCAGTCCCACGAATGTATGCATTATTGATAATAAAATTATCCTTTCTGTCTATATTTCAAAACTGAAAATGTTAACATACTAAGCAGAGATTAAACATATCTGACAAAAGGTGGAATTCGTTTTAGACATGAGCAGATGACTCTGAAACAAAAGGTGACTCCTGGTGGAAATCAGAGCATAGAGTTTTCGAACATATATCTCTTTCCACAGTACTGGCATCTTTCTGGTTGCGGGTCCTACCATGTTGTTTCTCTGAGGTTGGGAATTACCCTGTTATTTTCTCTTTCAAGAAGTTCAGACTACTCTTGTTGCCGAACGTGCCCGCTGCTTTTATTGTTTTTTGCCTTCCATCTTTCCTGTAACAGCGTGACGCTCCATGCCTGCTTTCTTCTCGCATAACTTAGTGACAGCAAACAGAGGTCGCGAAGAAGACAAATGAAGACATTTGCAGTCTTCCGGGTATATGTAGCAGAATTGTGATTCAAAACATGTGTCGAGGATACTGATTTAATTTCTGAGCCTACAGTACTTGAATACAAAAGGTGATGATAGGTTGATGCGAAGGTATAGGAGTTGCTCAAAGGGAGAACTCTTTATACTATCTCAAGCTCTCACATCCCCCTAGCCACCTGTACTACATACTTTGGGACAGGAGGGGCACTCATCTTTGTGCTCCGAAGTGTCGAAGCCATGGTGTGTGTTCAGAGGGCTTGCAATAAGGGGGACGGTATGGAATTTAAGGGGTTCTGCGAGGACGATGGCACTCGAGTACTTTGAATGTACTACTTTTGAGAAGGTTCGAAGAAGGTCATTTTGGTAATGTGGGGCTGGGCATTTGTTAGTATGCTTCAAAATAGCATTTAGTGGTTAGTGACATATCATATTTTATGCTTATACAGTATTCTCACATCCATCTTTTAAGACGGTAAGATCATGATTGTAAGACTCAAATGAACATCTTTTACTCCTGTTTTGCCCATGGTAGTCACTTTCTTACATATAAGATTGATGGAAGTGAGAGACATGTCTATGAAGAAATTTATAATAAATGTATATTGGAAGGATTGTGGTCTCACTTCTTGGGTACCCATCTCACATCTTTTGTGTATATTATTGATTTAAGTATATATATAAACATATAAATATATGTAAATTATATTTTGAACGAGAATGATATAATAATTATTTTTTCCCTCTTATTGTATGTAAATTTGCTTACATATCATAGAGTAAATTCTAAATTCTAGATTCTAACATATTTAATCTAAATTTAAGAAATATAGCTTTCTGTATAAGTTGTAATGTTCAATTCAATATAAAATAAATATCTATTCCAATAAAGAAAATACAAGAAAGACTTTTTTCAACCCTAAAATACACAGAAGTTGTGAATATGAGGAGTGAACGTCTTGGTTAAATCTGGTTAGTTTGACTGTAAGTAATTAGACTAGGGCGATTACTATCATATCACAGGTTTGGCACAAGCTCATCGCGACACAAATCTTAAGTTTTTCATTAAAGCTTTGTGTTTTTATGAACAAAGACTCACTTACTTCAATCACGTATTGTTATATGTTGATTTTGTTGTATGGCTGTGACGAAATTACTCTAAATTTTTTCCCTTACAACAACAAAAATCGCTCATTAGAATATTTTTTTCTAATAAGCGAAAAATGAGTTGAAATCTAATTTGGATTCTAATTATTTTTTAAAATGTTAAAAAAATTAGATTCTACTGAAAAATTATGTATCAGAAAAAACCAAAATTGCTGAAAAGTCAAAGTTTTTAATTCAAATATGCATATAACGATTTAAAGTTTAAAAATGTTTGAAAGTAGTTAAAAAAGATTTTTGACAAATATGAGTATGGAAAACTTTGCAAAGAACAAAAAAAATAATCAAAATCAAAATTATAACATATTTCCGAATTTAATTTAAAGTAAATTTTAGAACGAAATATCTTTAAATAAAATCAGGTCATTAAGTCAAACAATGCATGTAATTAATTTTCAAATTTTTTTTAAATAATAATAAATATACATCACTCTAAAAATTTATCGTGATAGACATAAAATTCTAAAACTCTCTGTCTTGTCATACAATTCAACTTTTTAGTCTATTATAGATCAAATATCCCAGTAATATAATTTTAAATATATACAAAACATGGGATAAAATAATTTTATACTATATCTTATTCATAAAATAAGATAAGAAAAATTGAAGCTCGTTCAAATACATTTGAGTTGTATAAACTTCACATTTTTATCTCATCTGACTCAAATTTATTCATGATCTCAAGATTCAAATTTAAATCGTAATTGTTATGCATATTACACTAATTTTGCTACAAAATTGTCAATGCTGTTACTTGCACTTTTTAACATTGGATTATAATTTCAGATTATGTGACATGTAGACAACATTTCAGTTATTGTTGTTCAAACTCATACAGATAATATTCTTCAATTTGTATCATGTTGAGAAGTAAAATAGTATATCTGTGAATATTATTATCATTTAATATCATGATATATCCTGATAAAAATTTTGTTTGAAAAAATCATATTGCTGTCATGAATTGTAGAAGTCATGCATAAAAATTTGCTCAAAAATTTATGTTTTTTTGCAATGATCAATAAAACTTACTGATCAAATTATTTGTTTGACATGAAATTTCTTTGTATATTTTTAAATGAATTTTATTTAAATATAATATCCTATAAAAATTTCTAATATACTTTGAAAAATGCATGATGTGATACAAGTTTTATTTAAATTGAAAGTTTTTTCCTTTTTTCTATATTTTTTCTTGACTCCAAATTATTTTTGATCATAATAAAAAACATGAGATCAAAGGAATAAAAATAAGTAGGTGGGATTCTGGTTTAAAATATAGCTTTTGAAACTGTGATTATAAAGTGTAATAGCTGATAGTCCTTGTAGCTAAAATAGGATTTGTATCAACTGAAATTTTTTATTATAATATCTTTATAAAAAGTACTTAAAAAATTTCAATCACTCAATTTACGTGTTTGTTGAATACCATGATGAATGTTGAATGCTTTATGTCAGAGAGAGTAAAATGCATATAATATTGAAAAATAGCCATCCAATGCAATTCATTTTTGTGACAATTTTGATATTTTAATTGTGAAAATTAATGAATAAAATTTACAAAAGTTTATCAAACAAAATTCTTTGACAAAATATAACAATAAGAACATGTATTTCATTCTTCAATAATCATAATCCGATTAAATATTTCACAATTCACCCCAAAATAATTATTTTAGTCATGATAATTTGAAATTTTATTTATTTATTTGTGTGACATCGTCAATTTTGTGCTCGAAAAATTAAATGATCAATCAATTGGATCAATTGATTTCTGAAATATTTCTAAAAAAGCTATTCATATAAAAAAAATTCAGTTTTTTTGCAAATAAAATTTTCAGTTTACAAAAATTTGACACATTTTAGTTCAATTAAAATGTCACTTAAATTATTTTGGGGTGAATTGTGAAATATTTAATCGGATTATTAATGTGGTTTGATTACAAAGATAATACTCTGAATCTACATAAAAAGCATCTCCAAATTACTTATGAGTACATTGTCTCCAAAGTTCATAACGGGATTTGACCCAAAAAACGCTATGAATACCATGAAACGCTATGATCGATTGCCATCAATACAGAAGTTTGACCAATTACTTCGAGTCAGCGATTGGATGGCCGACATACTTTTCTCTACAGAAGGTTTGTATGGAACTTGGAGTGATTCTCAAAATTGGAATTTGGGATATAATCGGGTGTTTAAATTAGTGAGTTGAACCTAAAAGTTTCCTTACATCTACCCTTTCTAATTTCATTTTACCCAATGCAGGTTCAACTTTAGACTCACAAGTCTCACGACTCTGGGGGGATTTAGCGCTGAGGCCACCGCGATAACCCTCGTCACAGTCCAGTTGCTTGTAGCACCAATATGAATGTCTTCAGTGTCATCAGATGTGGAGAGGGTTAGAGACTGCGATGTATCCAGGCAACATTACATACATAGAGTGACTAGACCCATAACGTTTATCGTGTAAATCTTTCTCTTGCTGTAGAGTTTCCCTTCTACATATTAATGAGAGTAGACAACATTATGTTAGTATTCACAGAAAACTGTGTCAAACTTGGTAGTACAATGTGATCAATAGTGTAGCTAATATTCTACGCATTATTTGTTATTTGATGAAAGGTCTCGCCATAATCATTTACAGTTCGTCACAAGCTTTCGAAGCTTACTGGTGTATGTAGTATTGCTGTATCCAAAGACTAGTAGCACGTACATCCAAAGTGTAAGAATAACATCCTCTAGAGGTAGTCCGAGAAATTAAATCGATTCTCAGACCAGTTGTTCCTTCGCATGCCAGATGAAGAGAAGACATGCATGCTTGATCCAACAGTATCAGGGTTAACTGTCTCCGACTTAACTATTCGTCGTGTTAATTATTTGGAGCTCAAAATGAACTGTTTCCTTACTGTCGTTCAGAATAAACTGAACCACTGGCTGTTTGGTTCACCCGTCTCGGCGTCCCTAGAATAAAGCTCACCAACGAGTAAATCTTGAGGCTCATCTTGTGCTACACCACATTCTCACCTGCAAATACAATTTAGCTTTCACATTCAAAAGAATATGCATAAATCCATCTTACAGGTTTACTGCACCTTACAGTCAACATTCTTCTATGACGATAGCTACAAACGGGAATCTCTTCAAGTACATGTATTTGGTATCTCTTCAAGTACAGAAAAGGCGTGTCTCGTGTTGCCTGTCTTGAGTACACAAAGGTGTAGTAGTATGGAACTTATACGAAGGAGTAGGGGATACGGTGTTTTACTTACAACAGCCTTCGAGTTAATCCTGTGGCTTTGCTCCTCCTTCTCACCAGAATAGTGGTGGTTTTTTTTTCGCTTAAAGTACATGCTTATGTGATGCTAGATCAGACCATCGTCTCAGTGCTACATTGCTACAGTGCTAAAACGCTCTATCAACCCTTCTCAGCTTCTGCCACCAATATTCCAGGCGGCGTTGCTCATAATCCGAATCAATCGCACCAGTTCATGATCTGATCACTTCGTGGTAAAAAAGTGGAACTCATCGAACAAAACTCCGTTTTAGCACCTCCAATCCTTCACGTAAAGCAGGAGTGCTAGAAATAGATGCACATTTTCAGCTTAACCAGCCGGATTCAGCCTCTGTTGTGAAAGTATCGTAAATTCTGAAAGCGCAGAGGTTCGTTGCCCCAAGAAGTCCAGCCAGGCGTCAGTTCTCTTGCAAATAGTTCAAGACCTGTAACGGGATGCGGACCAGGAGCATACTGAGATAAAAGAGCTGCACATGCGAATCAAGGAACGCGAGCGTGACAATCATCAAAATGCTTTGTCAAAGCACATCAAAATTCAACACCATTCGGCATGCTTAGCACGCGGTCAATGACAGTCAAGACAATTTTCAGTCGAGAGCCGTTTAAATTCTAAAACATCGAAATAAAGTGAATTTTACCCAACAAGGTAACACAGTATGTGCGGAGGACCTCATACAAACATTCAGAGTTCTCAAGCTAAGTTAACAATCTTATCTAATGTGCAGTGGGTTTTCAAAGTGCGAGGAGGATACAGCCCAGAGGTGGTTTTCTTGAGTGATCTCCGGGAATGCTCATAATCACGAACTTGTTAGGAGGTGCTTTATAACAAACAGTTTCTCTCATGCTCATCAAATCCTGCAGAGATCACAAAAAATGCCTCAATGACGTTTTGCTCAAATTCAACTAAAAACTTGAAATAAGAAGCAGAGAAATTATCAGCGATTTTTACCTCTTGAGCAGTTTCGTCAGAGTAGGCCGCCTGCTTATTACCGGGAAGATACCCAAGCAGTAGGCACTCGTATGGTTTGTGATGTTGTAAATCCAAGGGGCTGATCATTTGGCCAGAATCATTTAGCTGTAAACCAGTTTCATTGTAAATTCAGTTTGATCACCAATCCACATTTGGCTGGTTCGAGCTACTTAGTCCTAGTTCCCTGGTAAACTTCTAAAGAATCACCTTCACTTTGAACCTCCAACCCCGAGAATTACATACCCTCTCAGCATTTGAGGTGAAGAGTGACCATCCTTTATACATTCATGATCATGCATCACCTTATTCAATGGTGGAATACTACATGACTGCAACAACAGATGCTATATCTACACAAGGTAAAAGTAGGAGTCATACCTTCAGCCAATACCAGGAAGCAGCGAGTTGAACACCCCAAGCTGGAAAAAGCTCTTTTTCAACAAATTGGTGCAGCTTCTCTCGGTTAGTAAGCCATAATGCCAGAAGGGTACCTTCTCTGTGCACAAGCTGTTTGATAGGAAGAGACAAAAGTTGTCGATTTGGTAGAGTAGGGTACCTATTGGGGACACAAAACCATACAGTATAAACATTCCGAAGACCTTCATGGATGAATAAGTAATGAACAGCATGCTGGCTCTACAGAGACAATAAAATCTCTAGGGTACTCAAGACCAGGACGTGAGTTTGCTTCCCTCACGCTCTTTCTCTAGGGTCTCCTGAAGCTCTACTTCACGGATGCGTAGATGTTGGAGAAAACTACGGAGTACTAGCAGAAGCATCTTTACTGTCATAGGGGATCGATCAAGGCCGACTGATCACTGACCAAGCGAACGGCGAATTGCCCAGTTATCCAGGTCCTAAGTAGGCTGATCAGAACCATATCCAAGTCCTGATCATAAGGAGTCCTACCTGTCCTACCTCAGACTAGTAATCTAATGAGTTTCTGTTTGAATAAGTCTGAAATGGCCTTTGACAGCTGAAAGCAGTAGTAGTAGCGAGTGAAACGTAAGCTTTGTGCACCACAAACTGAGGTGTGTTCTCCTGTACATACTACTTGTAGCTTAGATTCCCGACTTTGACTAAGAGGGGTAAAATTGTGGTGGCTACGGAAGGAAATGCACCATCTAACTACTACTCAGCGAAACAAGGGAGATAGACATTACAATGATTTTCGATGAACACTCTTGTTTTCCCACGGAGGGTCGATCAAGATGAGATTGTATCCAAAATCTGGATGCTCTGCATCATTCGAACAAGGTTTCAGTCACTCAATGATTTCTGTACTTTCTACGTAAAGGTGAACGTACGATATGATGACTATTCTGTAAAAAATCAGTCAAGAGCTTTACAAAGTTCTTGCAACTGTGTATGAAAACCTGAAACAAAGGCGGTACTTAGTTCAGAACTTCCAAAGAAGGTTGATCTACTTACCTGGAATAAGTTGATGAATATGAGAAACATCTGACTTCAGATTCCACGACCAAATTCATACAAGAAACGCGTTAGCTTGTATAGCTTGTAGAATTGAATAGCAAAGCTGTCTTTTGATTCATCAATTTTTTATAAATTTAACAGCCTGCATATCCATTTGTTCAAATGCAAGCAAGAAAAGAAATGGTCTATGTGTGCGCTAGGTGAAGCTCTGCATCAACTTGAACAGGTTTGAAAGAAAGGAAGGACAAAGTAGCTTGTCAAGAGGGGCGCACCATGAGGAAACGGCAATTTCTGGGGAGAATGAAGGTGCATCCAGCACATTCAGCTAAGGCTTCTTCCTCATGCTCCACGAACGAACCAAAAAGCGGAGTTGCTCTCGATTCCATATGCTGGCACCATCTAACATCTCCAGTTGCAGACAGAGAAATTTACACAACAGTTTCAGTCTCACGAGTCCAAGTACCCGGGCAAATAGCTGAAACCTGAAAATGGATCATACAAAGTATGATCAATTTTCATACTTTGTTAATGGTAGATGATCTGCACTTCAAGCCTCTCCGTCTTCTGGACTGAGCCTCATGCAGACGAGAAATTTAAATAGAGGCAGTAATTTCTCGAGCAGAAATTCTGGTGTTACTTACGCAGGAAGATAAAACAGTCACAGATGGAGATAATTATATCCAAGCTTGTCGGTAGGTACAAGCCTAAGAGGAAAAGTTTCCAAATGGCGTTCGTATATGTGTACGAATAGTAAATAAATATGACTTGGCATTGAATCTGCAAACAGGATCATCTCAGGAAAGCAAGCACCGTACGTGGAGCATATGTCATCCTGGCGCATATGACACTTACCACTTTCTGCGCCTTGTGAAGACTTTCTCAGATAATTTAGCTCGTAGAGAGGGGCTTGCCACAATTCAGCCAAGCGGACGAAGTCCACTTCAGCGTCTTCTGATGTATTGGTGTTTGCATCCGCAAGAGTCGAAAGCTGTTGTGAAGCTGTACAGTTTCCACTGAGGCTGTCCATAGTCGCCTTCGAAGAGCTCAATGGCGGTCTGGTCGCCAGAAATGAAGAATGTGCATGTGATATGGAGGATCTCGATTCCTGCGCAGGTAAAGTAGTCAGATGATCCAGTGTGCCCGAATGCCTCCACAAACCACTAGAGTACAATATGCGAGTGGCAGTAATTCATTCACATCTGCAGATGTAACGCCGACCAAAGAAGAACTTCAATCCAAGGAATAAGTACAGTGACGGGAGCCTGCCACATTCACGAGGTCTTCCTCACCTTATGGCGAAGTTCAGCCAAAACCTCCTTCTCGTTGGGAGTGTAGGTCTTCTTCCTCTTGCGTTTGCGCGTGTTTCCTTCACTGCAGGCAGCTCCGGCTGACGACGAAGAAGAATGCAGATTTCCGAAAGAAGGACGAGAATAGTATCGACTGTAAGACACTTGGTACTGGGAATAAGCTCCATTCAGCACTGCCACTGGATCGAGCCACACAGCGTTGGCACCTTGAATCTCCAGAATGCCCTGCGAAAGATTGCCCTCTGCCTCTACCTCCGCCTCCGCCATATCTTCCTATCCTTCCGTCCCGACGTCCGACGATCGAGCTCTGGGCCGTGAACGTACGAGCGGCCAAAACCCTGCAATCGTTGCGCTCCAATTCCTACACACCAGACCTTCGAACGACGAGGAAAAAGCGCCGCTCGTCGAATAGCAAGCCCTGCCAAATTCCGTCCTCGGACGTCGGTTCGAGCACTTGCGAAGGCGCTGCCTCGTCTGGCCGGAAACATGGACAGTGAGGCAGGCAAGCAAGCTCCAAGCTCCTCGGGATCCCTCCCGATGACAGCGCGTCCGACTCTTCGCGCGAGAAGAAGCTGTTGAATCTCGAGCACTATGGGTCACAGCTGGTCTCGAATTCCGTGAGCTCACTTGCGCCAGAGGCTGCCTGGAATCGGTGTGTCTGAGAGTGGCCTCTAAGAGAGAGAGAGAGAGGTAGAGAGAGAGAGAGAGAGAGAGATCGACGGGAGGAAGGAGAGGGTCCTCGTTTCTCACGAGGAAGCGGCGGGCGAGAGCTGGCGGAGGGCGCCGTCGATGGCTCACGAGACTTGGATCTGGAGTTGGGGCGCAGGAACGCGCGGGCAGCTGGCTTCCGCTGCCTCGAGCGACAGTCTGGAGCCGCTTCGATTGTCGTCCTTCGCGAATGCTCGGCCCGTCGGCGATGGCTCCACGGCTTTCCGTCCTTGCGCCTCGTCGATCCTCGACATGGCCTGCGGAGGTGCACACGCCGCTGCACTTCTGCGGGAAGCAGGTCAGTGAGTCTGTCGATCGTCCACACGGATTTTTTAGATCATGAGATCCCGTCTTTCTTTTGCTGCTCGCCACGAGTGGCTCCGGAAGATTTCTGACAGAGAGGAACTGGCGTAAGTCGTCCTCCTCGAGCACAGCTTTTTTGCTCTTTCGACGGTGTGGGAAAATTGTGTCAGCAGCGATTGCGGTGTGAACCGAAGCGTCGTCTGGAGAGATGAGTCGATTAATAGTGAGGAATTCGACTTCGGGGAAGTGGTGTGATGAATCTCAGGCGTCAAGACGCTTCAGCTTCATGTGCAAAGCACAGTGTTCTAAATGTGTGTCCTCATATGGCATGACGCAGGTGAGGAGCATGCACAGGTTGTGACTTGGGGAAATGGAGAATCTGGTGCTCTCGGCCACGGAAAGGAGTTGGGGGATGTGAGCGCTCCAAAAATCGTCGAGCTTTTCCACAGCATCAATGTCTGTTCTCTTGCGGCCGGATGGAGCCACACTGCATTCGTGACTGGTACTTGCAACAAGGATCTGCTCTTTTTGCTCTTCCTTGGGCATGTCGGCCTTGCACATCGAAAGGCCAGTAACTATTCCAGTTCAATCGATGCATGAGTTCCAGACCGAAGGGGTCAATCTGCAGACACACCCAGCGATTTACACCTTCTTGTGTCCTGTTCCGGTGGACAGAGCCCACACAATGACACGGTGTCAGAAAACCCATCGCTTTGCTGTATCGAAACGTCTCGAATAAACAGTTTAGTCAACATGAAGTGCTGTCTCTAACAGCGGACATCGTTTTGTGCAGAATGTGGGGAGCTGTATACGTGCGGAAGTGGGTCATTTGGGCAACTA
The DNA here is from genome assembly GCA_037833965.1 of Marchantia polymorpha subsp. ruderalis. Lineage (NCBI taxonomy): Eukaryota > Viridiplantae > Streptophyta > Marchantiopsida > Marchantiales > Marchantiaceae > Marchantia > Marchantia polymorpha. Next base: position 3,320,610 of record AP031351.1, read on the forward strand.
GGACATGGTGATTGTGAAGAACGTTTGCTTCCATGCAAAGTACAATCCTTGTCGAGCAGAGCTGTGGTGAAGGCAGCCTGTGGCATGCGTCACACCCTAGTTCTAACAGATACCCAAGGTGATTGCTTGCATCAAACCGTGCAATTCATGATCGTCTCCAGTCAGCCTCGTCTCCTGTCACCACCAAAGCTTATGAAGGGAATTTGAACTCACTGATTTACATGTATTAGCCCTGTAACTCTGCTTACATCTTTTCCCACAGCATGTTTCGCCGCTCTCTAAGATACGGATCGATGAGTCCTTTGTGTAACTAAATGTTCACTGTGTGAGGAAGATTATTGGCTTTGGATCAGGAACTCATGCAAAATCTGCAGTATATTCTTTCGGTGCATCTAGAAGAGGCCAACTCGGCCTTGCAGAATTGGATGTCCATGGGACAGAGCGGTTAAGTTCTCAAAAAATTGTGAAGGTCTCGATTCCTCAGGAGATTAAAGAATGGACTGGAAACCAAGTCGTGGAGCTGGCAGCGAATGGAGATCACAGTGCAGCCATCACAGGTGAGTACAGCGTTTACTTAGACAAAACTTGGTCAAATCTTTGCATTGTTTCATGTCTTCCGAGAAAAACTGAACATTCCTTTTGTTGCAGAAGGAGGCTGTCTTTATATTTGGGGACGAGGGTTTTGTGGCCAATCCGACTTACGTATACCTACACGAGCCAGCCATCCATTACGCTTCTGTAGAGTGGCTCTTGGTTGGAACCACGGACTCGCTCTGACCGGTGATGTGCCTCCGTAACTGCACCCTCCTTGTCTCAGTTAGATCAATGTAACAAGTTCAAGGCAGAAATTGCCTTTTTGAGCCAATGGAAACTCTGACCTTGGAGTAATGACTTTGATCCTGACACCATGTTAGTGCCTGTGTTTCACAGATGAAGATGTATTGTGGGCTTGGGGTAGTAACCAACGCGGACAGCTTGGTAGTATAGAAGGTACACAGAAGGAGCCCAGTCCAACAAGTGTAGAGAATTTTTTCAAAGAAGGTGGTTGCCGCGATGATTCAGTCATAACTTGTTCTGCGGATCAACATTGGCCCAAAATGGTCAGAGTTCATGGACTGGAAGGCAGAAAAGTGGTTTCCCTGTCTGCTGGATCAGAGCACTCTGCAGTATTTTTGGGTAAGATAAGCGTTCTATAGTTTTACATCAGCCAGTCGCTTGTCACTATCTAAGTTCTTTTCTTGCATTTGAAATAAGATGCTGGCGCTTAGTGCTCCTTGTGTCCCACGATATGTCAGTTGACATTGTTCTTTCCTCGATATTGTTTCTGCAGAAGACGGTGAACTCAAGGTGTGGGGCTGGGGAGAGCATGGTCAACTAGGTTTGGGTAATACTGATGATGCTCCAATTCCGCAAATCGTCATTCTCCCGGGAAATCTCAGCAAAAATGAATTTACCTGGCGAGTAATTTGTGGTAGTGGTTTCACATTTACTGTTGGCGAGAAATCATCCAACTTTTAATCGTGTGCACTGAGGTGCTCTTCGTTTTCATGGAGCTTCTGATAATAATGCAAGAAATTACTAAAAATTGACAAAGTTTCAACGTTTGCACTGAAGTGCTCTTTGTTTACTTGGAGCTTTCGACCATAATTGCATGAATATGAATCAAAATCTCATACTGGATTATAGTGAGATGAGGAAGTTGCAAGCACGACAATTTTGTTTCTGCATACGCAAAACTTGAGTCATACGCAAAATTTTCAAGGTCAAGCATCAGATGGTGTGCACGCAGATGGGGACTGTGTGCACATACTTTTTGATTTGTTAGTTTTAATCATGATCACCCAGAAATGGAAATAGTTTTTAACCAGCAATTGACGCGTCTCGGTTTCACCTCACTAACTGCGTCATTGCCTCAAGAGCAAAGATTAGAGTAAGTATCTCTCTGTGACTTGGATCGATAATCATGCAACGATCGTCCTGATTCTGCATCAGTCTGAATTTCCGGAGGTCCTCATATATTTGAATAAGGCAGTCAGGGATCCCAAACCTTTCGGAGTCTAGATAACATTATCCTTTGCTGCTAGCTGGAAAGAACTCTCAGATCCCAAAGAAGAGAAGAACATCAAGTCATCATAGTAGACTTAACTAATATTCGAGTAGTATGATAGACGTTACATCAGCCGTTGGCTTGTCAATGTTTGATCACATTTGGGCATTGTAAGATGACAGATGGGTGGATAATACATTGATTAATCTGACAGCGATGAATGTAATTTGAACTTTCCCACATCTTTTGAAACTCCATGAGCCTTTCTTACATAGATTTCTGGACGCGTGTGCAGTTAGCATTTGAACCTCCTAAGTATGAGATTATTACCATCGTATATTCTTTATCCAGCAACACCCACAATATTACAACACCCTGGTTCGCAAATGAAAATATTTATACATGAATCAGGCAAGGAATGGTCTTGGTCTGAACTATGCAAACCCTGTAGTTAGAATGACAAGAATGAATTGCTATACATAGGGTGTCGAGGCGTTTACTTAAACGCCTCGCCACCCTATGTATAGCAATTCAAGAATACTTGAATACAAGAATGGTACTAAATACTAACCTAATATTAACAATGCTAGTTATCCCTCAGTTAGGGCTAATTAGCCCTCACCCTAGTATAATATACTCTCTGATTCGTCGAACACCCTATTTTAGAAATAGATACTATTCAGCGTTCTAGGATTCTTCGTTGCATCTACCAAACAGAGAAGAATCTGGAACGCTAATTAGCGTTAAGTGAGGGATAACTAGCCGCTCACTATTAACACTCCAATTATCATCTAACTGGTGTAGAGTGAGGACTAATTAGCCCTAAATGAGGGATCCTAGCCACTCCCTATTAACACTCCCAATTTCTAAGCTACCAACTAGAAATTGTGGTTAAGACAAACATGTCTACTGATATTAATTTGGCTATCCTAAATTACCTCGGACTTATAAGTACTTCCAACACCCCCTTTCCACGGAATGCTTCTATCATTGACAGCATTGAAAACTAGTGCTGGTATTATAAACCTTGCATAGATCGAATTCTCATAGCATGTCTCTTCAAACTTGGGGCAAGGCAGCGGTTTAGTGAGTAAATCGGCAGGGTTATTGTCGGCATGAATATAATCAAATGCTATCTCCCCCTCTAAAACACGTTCTTTGATAAAGTGATGTTTTGCCTCAATGTGCTTGATTTTAGCATAAAAAAAATAGATTTTGAGCAAGTTTGATTGCAACTTGATTATTGCAGGATAGATGCATGTTAGCCTCGGTTGGAGTAGCAGCAGTCTTGAGGTCTTGATGAATATGGCTATCATCACAACCGATTGGAACTTGAGCAGGAGGTAAAAAGTTGAGCTCCTGAAGTAAACGTCAGATGTACACATCACCCTCAGAAAGAGCCTTATATTCTACTTCCATCGTACTGTCCAAGACAGTGGGTTGTTGCTTGCTTGCTCAGGCAACAGGTCCAGAACCGAGTTGGAATAGGTAGGCATCAATTGGTCGCCGAGTGTTTTTGCAACTAAGATCATCTGCATCTGTGAAACCTCAGAGTTGTGAAGGAGTGTCACGCTGGTACAAAATGTCATAGTACTTTGTAAAATTAAGATATTTAAGTATGTGAATCATAGCTAGCGAGTGCAATTTATGAAGAAATTGCTTGAGTCAACCAACCGGACCGACAACATATGAGATTTTGGGTGAGTATAGGATAAGTAGATAAGTTTACCAACCAGGTGACATTACTGGGATGCATCAATTGTTCAATCTCGGTCATACTATCATAGATGCATGCATCAGACAGCAAGTCAATTGTGTATTTTTGATTATGCAAAAATAGATCACCATTGGCGAAGCGGATAATATCAATCCCAAGGTCCAAACCAAACCCAAACCCATATCTTTCATCTTATTCTTAGCAACTAACTGAAGTTTGATTTCTGCAACTCTGGAATTAATACTGCCGAAGATGAGAAGGTTATCTACATATAGCATGAGCACGGTAAGTATAGAACCTTCTCGGAAAAAATACAATTGGAATCAAGTTGACTACAAACCCAGCGAGAGGCACAAAGATAGGTATCTATCTCAACATACCATTCTTTTGATGACTATTTCAAGTCGTATATGGATTTGAGAAGACAACATACCTTGTCTTTGTGGCACTCAACTCCAAAACCAGGAGGTTGTTGCATGCATACAACCTCCTTAACCTTCCCATTAAGAAATGCAGTTAGAACATACATGTGGTGGATGTCCCACCCTAGAGATACTGCAAGGACAATCATAGCTCGCAAGGTAGACTAGTGAATGACGGGAGCAAAAGTTTCATTGAATTTGACACCAAACTGTTGCACTAGTCCTTAAGCAACCAATCTGGCTTTTATTCGGATGCGCTCAAGTTTGGTCTCTTGCTTTGTTTTATAAACCCAGCGAGAGGATAGAGTCTTACAGCCAGGGGGAGGTGAACTAATCTCCAGGTCATATTTTCAACCGAGGAATCAAACTCCTCATGCATAACACATTGCCAGCCTTTGTGGAGTTTAACCATATTGAATGAAATTTTATCATCCACCATCTCAGCTGATTTGACCAAGTTAAAAAACTTATTGCATGTGAAATTGGTCGTAGTATATAGGCAGCATGCGATTTCGGAAGGGATTGCGCCTTGGTAGTGTGCCATGAGAAGTTGTAAGAGGTCTGTCGATGACTGAGGCGAGCTCGCAAAAAGATCAGAAACCTATGATGGAAGTGGCTCGGATCGTGATGGTGATGTCGGACGGGTCGTGGGCGGATCGGTCACCGGTTTGTCTTCATAGTCATCCATATCACAAAAGACATCAGAAAATTCTTGTTGGAACTTGAAAATTCCTGGTGTGTCTTCAAAGATAACAACATCGTTGGAGATTACTAACTTTCTTGTAGTCGGGTCACAACAACGGTAGGCACGGAAGTTTTTCATCATAACCAAGTAGCACTCCTCAAAATGCTTTGACCTCGAGTTTAGTTCTCTTTGCCTGAGATATATGGACCTATACAATGCATCTAATTGTTCAAAGATGTGAAAGATTGGGTACTGAGCCAAACATTTTTTCGGAGGGAGTTGACAAATTTAGTGTTCGATTAGCATATCTGTTACGTACATAGTTGACCGCTTGTACTACCTCTGTCCGGAGGTGGGCAGGGAACTTACAGGAGTTGATTCAATAAGCTCAGACACCCCTTTCTGATGCAAAGTGTAGGACCTAGTGAGGTGGCGATGGATGTCTTGACTAGTGCAATAATCTTTGAAGGCAGTAGAGGTGTATTCGTCCCTCATGAAAGATAAGATTTAGCTACCTTATGGGAAGGGAAGTCTCCACAAGGGCAATAGTTTCACTCTTTTGCTTCAGAAAATGCGGCCATGTAAATCGTGAGTAGTCGTTCGTGAAAGTGAATCGTGAGTAGTCGTTCGTGAAAGTGAGAACATAATGACAAACAGTTGACCGTAGCGGGCCACACAGATCGCTATGTATGAGCTCGAGAGGCCTGATAGCTCGTTTTGCCGTTGTCTTCACGTTAGTAGGGAGATGGTGTTTGTTGAGGACGCAAGATTCACATTCTGGCTCCTTTCCGACCTGGAGGAGGTAAGACACGCCATCCACAAGATTTTTCGCAGTCATGTGGTGGGAAGTCTGACAATGTGGTGGGAAGTCTTACAATTCAGATGACATAATCTCTTGTGCCACAGATCGGTGGGAAGTCTGAGAATTCAGATGACATAATCCCTTGTGCCACAGATCGGTAGAGTTCACAGGCGTACAAGGCATTGATGGGAACTTTTCAGAAACGCCAACAAATTCGGGAAGATTTGGAGACATTAGAACTCTACGAGCATGTTGAAGCTGGGATGGTAGCAATCTGTGAGAAGAATCACGAACTACTGCATGCATACAGTCCATTTTGAAGATCGTGGTCAGCTCGAATATGCACAATTCTATTATTTAAACCATGTGTTACTAATAATTCCAAGGATTGAGGACGAGCCTTTGGCACCACTGTGTGGATACATATTCTTCGCTATCCATGTTACACTCAATGACGGACTACAGCATTGAACTGTGCGTTCAGGCTCTGGAGTCCACTGCCTTGGACGAACTGCGAATGAGGAGAATCTAAGTCATACTGTACTGATTTCTCTGCTAAGGTGAAGCGAGCTGCGCTGAGCTTAGTTGATTGTGGTAATTGACTGCGGTGGCCTAGACTGCACCAGAGGGGAAGGAACGAGAACCAAATCAGAGTGTTTGTGCTGAACGATGGAGAGAGCAAGTGAAGGTGCAGGCACAGGCAAATGGGGACTTGAACTTTCTTTGGTAGTCGTGAACCTGTATCAAGCATTTGGACTCTTCATGCAAGCGATTCTGTACTCGAAGCTGGAGACGTGGTAGTATGTTGTATACGCCAAATAGATTAGACCACAATTTCTCGACCAAGAAACGAATTCGTTTTGGCAGGACATTTGACTCTTATCCGCTCGATCGGGTCCAACTCGAAGGAAAGACCGTCGACCGAATGCATTAGAGGCCGGCAAATTCGGTCGAGAATACTGCCTTTGCCTCGTCACTGTCTCGTCTCTGCCGATATTTAGTCGCAACTCGCGACGTCCTTCCTCGCAGCCCGTCGTGACGAGGCAATCAATTGCGTCGCCCTCCCTCCCACACCACGTCATTACCCGCTGGACGTGACGGGACGTCGACCGCAGTGATTTACACAGCGCGAGCAGTGCCAGCTGGACGTGACGGGACGTCGACCGCAGTGATTTACACACTGCGAGCAGTGCCAGCATGGCGATCGTGCTTCCGACGATTCATGCGGAGGCAGGCAGAGCTGCAGCAACAATCAGCAGAAGTCAGAGCGTCGGAGAGTGGATCGCCGAGAGAGAGAGAGTACTCGAGCTCGGGATAAGATAGAAATTTACACAGCTCAAGCACTGGTCTTCTGTCCGTGGACAGTAGGGCTGAAATGTAGGAGGTGTAATTACAGACATAGATTGGTCGTCGGAGAATTGAACCCACTCGTGCTGGAAGGTCGGAGCTCAGAATTCTTGTCCGAACGTGACAGGGCCAGCTCGGTGCGCGGGTCAGACACAGAGAATCTGGCCGGGAAGGAATGTTTCTGGCATTTCTCTCACTCGTGGATCACGCCACAGTCGCCCGAGAGGGAGAGGGAGAGGGACGGTCCGACTGACGGACGGACCGACTAAATTTGTACTTGTTGTAGTCTTGAACCCCGCTCCAGCATTCAAAGCTGTCCATGACTCCGCTTCGACCTTTGAGCTTGCAGAGTCTTCACATTCGATTGTTCGTGGTACGACGCCTATCGCTCGATCGCTCGCTCGCACTCTTACTCTTGCTCCAGAGACACGGGCATCCTCCTGACGTTCATAAATGCGTGTCGAACGAGGCCCCCTTTTGCCGCCGTCGTCGGTGAAGCAGCACCTTTCTCCCCTCTTCTTGTACTGCGCTCTACCTCCGCCTCACGCCCTCAGGGCCTTGCAAGTTATTCTCGTGGGGTTCTGATCGTCGAAGGATGTCGCAGCCGAGCAAGCAAGGAAAGTGAGGACGAGGCCACTTGGGAGGACTGGTGTGATATGAATATAGCAGCTGGGTAGGTACTATGACAAGTCTGAGGTCCAGTGGTTTCCCTGCTGCTCACAGTTGCACGAGAAGTGGGACTTCATCATCGGAACCATACTGTGTACTGTGTCTAGTAATCTCCAGCAAGATTTAATTCATAGAAGGACGATGAAATGTACGAGACAGTGGTGGAGAATCCTCACGACAAGGCTGTACTATTTTTTAGATCAATTGACTGATAAATATGGCAGTGACAGTGACAGTTTTTTCTTCATCGCTCAGAGCAGGAGGACTCGATAGAAGAGTGCTATTCATTGGGCCCTGATCTTCGAATACTACGGCAAAGGTTGCGAAGGTCTCCAGATCTAATAATGGTGGACGTTCTGTATAAGCGAGTCATTCGAAGTTTGTCGAGTGAGCTAAAAGCACGAACAGCACAATCGGGTCCGTATTCACGCCATGATGTTTCCAGTCCACTTGAATCAGTGTGGCCATCACGAGGCAGCCTCGTGATCGCCATAGTTTCCAGCTCGAACCGTGCTCATGTGGGTACACCTTAAATGAGGACTACGAACAAGGAAACTTCCGGAGTAGTTTGATGGATCCATCCAATGGCAAAATAATTTCAAGCTCTGGCGTGGAGGGCCTTAAATGTGCAGCCTTCCAACGCAGCCTTCGAACACCACACCATGGAGGTCAGTACATCGGTCCTGGTCCATGGCCTGGTTTCTCCTCGTTTGGACTCTAAATTGCACACTTTAATGTCTGTTCTTCCTCCGTGTCAGTTGTTTCGAGTGTTCTTCGACTGGAATCTGCCAGTTTTTCTCATATTCACTGCATGAGAATCGGCAGTCGCTGAACAAAACCTTCTACAAACGACAAGCACTTTCTCGAAGCTGTCGATTGGTGTAGTCGGTTGGTCTCTAGATTCTGTTCTCAGTCATGTTTAGATTAGCTATCGAGGTTAATGTGATCTTCCAAAATGTTCCACTTGTAACTGCTTGTATATGCCGTAATATCACCAGCACCCTCAAAACTTAGAGTGATATCGGGGTTAGATGATGGTACGACTCGAAGAGCTTTCAAACGGAAAGCATCACATGCCTACACTTCGCAAGCTTTGCTTTTCGTTTTCAATTATCTCATATCTCTTTCGAATTTAAAGTTTGGTACAGGGGAGCTGAAACATAACGTTTTTACGTCCTTCTTGCTCATCAAGAAAGACTTGATGGGATGAGAAGAGTTTAGTTGCGAAAATTGATTTCAGATCTTACATGTGGGTTGATTCTGATGTTGTGTGCAGACAGCAAATGTAGGATCCACTTACGGTTATTCTCCTGCAGTACATCGCTCTCTTCGGAGGTACTGTAAGTTGGACTTTGGAATTGCTAGAGCTAATGCTGCATCTTCGATCCTATAAAGATCAAATAAGATGATTGGCTGGAAAGCTGAACTTAAATCATTTCAGTTGACCTTATTTTGGTATATAACCTCACAACTATGTCTAAGCAGATAAATATGCGGATAAAGGTTCACCATTCGTATTTTTCAATGTAGGTAGCTTTTCCCCAAGTTCAGAATGTAAATTTAAATCTACGTCATAATCTCTGTGTGTCAGGTTATTGAGCAAGCTACAAGTAACACTTGCCCAGCAGAACGGATCGAATCTGGATGCACGCAGTGACGATGTTGATCAGGCTTCCTTATAGACAAAATTATTTCTGGCAGAAGATATGGTTATCTGTGATGACAATCAAGGGCACACGTACTGTACCTACTGGTTACTACTGATGCACTCCTCCATAGCTACAACTCTAGCTCACAAATACCATATAGGGCAGTTGTTGTATCAAAGTATTTCTGAGCACTTTTGTCTATTCAACAATTTTTACAAGATGAACCTTTCAGTAAATTCAGCCTCGTGCATCGTCCTGTTCTTCAGAGGAAATCTCTCGAAGGAGACAAGAGGAACTAGACATCCAGACTGCAGTCCCTCGGGCCCTCTTAAGGTAACAGCTGGGACTCGTCTTTGGTTATTGTGTTGATCGCAGTGCAATAGGTCAGTGCTTCTTCTAGCATGAGAGAAATGAAAATCAAGAATCCTTGTGGACTACCCTTTTCTCTGCAGATATGCCATGGATCAACGCAAACTCACGAATCACGAGAAGCCGATGTTCTGAGCTCCAGTAAGTATCTTGCTGGTTAGGTAAGAATTGAATTGGTTTTATGTCCAGTTCATCTTGTAATCGGATAAAGGAAGCCATTCCCTTGTCCAGTTTCCATAACCACTTGTGTAAAGCCTCGCTAAATAGACCTTGCTTTTAAATGATCTCTCTAGCATTTTTTCCTGTCATAAATGGCATTCTCCACATAATTTTGGATGTGCTTGCGTCATACACCTTCAATCTACAGATGCAATACTCAAAATTCTACACTCTGAACTTAATGTTGTGTGGTCAAGACGAGCTATGCTCAAATGGAAGGCTTGCTCTTTTCAACAACAGCAGAGGCTCTGCAAAACTTGGTCACATAAACTTGGTCACCTTTGTTTTTGTTTGACAATGTTACAGAGATATTCTAGTTCTTGTCTTGTCTTCAAAATCCTGAACGAAAAGACACAAGAAATATAACTCAAAAGGTCACAATCTAGAGAGATGTGTGACTCGCATTGTAACCAAATCTTTAGAGATTTCGACTTCACGATCTGAACTTCATTCTCAAGTATTGATTTGTGGTACAGAAGGGAGGTGACCATCTCACCCGTGCTCTCTCTCATCTCAGGTTCTATTACATCTTCGATCAGATGTAATAGACCCTGGTACTATCTCTTTCACGATTGTGCGGAATAGTTTTCTGCAGTGGTGAATACTGCGGCATAGAAGACTTGTGGGGCTCTCAAACAAAATATTCTGTTAAAGGGATCTTCAGTTGGCCTCTTACCAGGTTTGCGCTTTTCATTAACTAGTCGAATCATTTCTGACAATCATTCAGGATTTTAGGTGTTAGATACCGATGCTCGCCGTTTGTTTCGCCGGGCCAATTTTGTAGCCTTCTCATATTAAGCCAAGCGTGTTAAGAAAAGAGAATTCGAGTGGTCTAGATTCAGTCGCTTTATCTAATGCTGAGAGCGGCCGAGTCTCTATCTTAGGCCAACTCTTCTAGAAGCGGTCAACAATATAATACTTCTCATTTTTCATTCACTTCAAGACTTAATGGTGAGAGATGAGACTTGTGAGACTGGACATGTTGGCAGTGCAATGTAGTGTAGTGGTGGAAGACAAATGTATCAGACATTCTCTACAGAAGAAATGCTGAGGGGGGTCTAATGCTGCAATTCGAGGCCTAAGTGTGTAACATATGTAAGTAGTTTGCTAAGAGTGCACCACACTAGGCGTGTCTGTTAGTTCATGGACAACGCAAACGAGTTCAAGACAGAGAGTTCATGTTTTGTAGCTTCAAAAAGAGCTGAAGAACTTTACCACTTGCAGCCTCTTGAAGTAAAGAGACCGGTTGCTATCGAACTAGTATGCATGCATGCTTCGATCCAAAGGCAAAGAAGGAACTGCGTGTCTGTTGTCGGTGGAGATTCAGTCTCAACGATAGTTCACGTTCCATGTTGATTCGTTGTCGCTTTTCCTGAAGTTTATATTGGTCTTAGAACAGCAAAGCAAGATCATGGGATCATTGGTTCTTCCTCTCATTTCGACATGTTCTCAGACTGGCTAGACCTTCCTTTGGACAATGCAACGCTTGAGCACGATTCGAATGGACATGGCATGCCGGTTGGTTAATGTTGATAGCCCCGTAATGAAGTTGATGAGCCAAGAAATTACAACTTTGTCCTGATGAGCTTGGAAAACATCTCATCATCTAAAATGTACAACTTTGCAGCATCCTACATTGTGTTACAAAACCATTCTCACACGAGAATAGGCGTACAGACTTCGATAAATTCCCCGTAAAGCATTCCTCTACTTGGTATGTCATCTACTACAAAGTACACAATACGTAGTACACTACGTCTCCTGGACTGAGCTCGATCAGGCATTGGGAGTACAGTATCCTGTATGTCCTTGATTCCCTCCAGAGCGAGTACAGTTCAGCTCAAAGATGCAACAACCGAAGAAGAACAACAAAAGTGGTGCAACAACCCCAACACTCCACCGTATGTCATACGTATGCGATCGATCGAGGATATCATAAAATGTATACCGTATCGTAAGCATACGTCGTCGTCATCGTTTCCAGGGAGCCTAACGGTCTTGCAACTGTCTAGGACGGCACCGGAAGGGGCGGTAGGAGTATGAAAGTGACTGGAAGGGCGATGAGAAATGGTATGGCAGGTGACCGGCACAGCTGCGGAAGAGCCAGGGGTAGTGGCGAACGAGGGAGCAACTGAGTCACTGAGCGAGGGAGGGAGGGAGGGAGGGGGGTTGTGGAGGGAGGGAGGGAGAGGGGGAGGGAGTGGCACCATTTCTTGATCGCCACCCTTTTCTTTTCAGTCCTTCTTCTTGTTCCAACGCAACTTCCTCCTTCTTCTGCTTCTTTGCATCCATCCATCCATCAGGAATCGATTATTCTTCTCCTTCCTCCTCCTCCTCCTCCTGCTGCTGCTTCTTCATTCTTCCTCTTTTCTACATCACTCGGCTCGACTGTCCACTCACTCCGGATCCGGATCCAGTCTGGACTAGAGTAGTTGACGCTGCCTTACCTGCGCGTAGCTTCTTAATTGCCGTAGAATTCGATAATATTTTAGTTTCAGCAGGAACTGTAGAGAACATTTGGGTGAGCTGGTGCTACTCATTTACTGCTCTATTGTTGTAGAGGCTTGGATGACTGAGTAGAGTGACAGTGGGTGCCTGTCAGGGATGCTGAATTAGAATTTCTTCTGCATGGCTGTTGGATCGTTCAGGTGAAGGTCAGCAGCGAGAGCGTGATCTTCTCGCGGCAAAGAATTTCGACAGAATACTGGAGGGAGAGGTCACTAGTTCAAAAGTTCGGAGGCGATCCGAAAGGGTTGGGGATTTTAGTCGTACATCAGCAGTCATTGGATGATAGTGTCAGGACCTCGATTCTGCATTGAATAAATGCAGCCGCATCGCAATACAGTAGTGCTCTCGAGTGGTTCAGAATACGGTGGACAGTTTCATCGTCATGCAAGCGGAAACTAGGAAACAAAAAAGGTGACCGACAGTGTACAGAGCCAGGACGGAGGAGATCTGAGGCTCTGTTCGGAAGATGTCCATGTTTTCTTGCTCAGGAGTCACGACTCTCCAGACCCGAAAATGTCGTATTCTACTTTGCTGCACCGCATATTGACCTTCCAAATGCTGGACAGTGCTTCTCTGTCGGAGAAGCCTTGAATTTGCGACTCGAGTAATCGGTCCCGTGAGTTCATTCTGCCTTCAAGAATGCGGACTCGTCGCGAATGTGAGCCCGTGTGCGCTTCGTAAAGGTGAAGCCCAGAGCTTCCGGGTGCTCAGGTGCTAGCGTTTCATATCACTCGCCTCGGACGACGAGGAACGCTAGCACACAGCAAGTACATGCAGGCCCGCGTTCCTCCGGTGCATGCTCGGCCAGCACCCTGAGCCTGTGCAGGCATTCATTCCGTCGTGCACTCTGAGAATCAATTGTCAGAACGACCGTCCACGAGCCTCCTCCTCTCTCTCTCTCTCTCTCTCTCTCTCTCTCTCTCTCTCTCTCTCTCTCTCTCTCTCTGGACACTGTGGAGCAAGCAGCTGGGAACGATGGCAGTGTACGAGCCGGTGCAGAAGAAGGCCCGGGCTTACGAGAGCAACGGCAACGGGCTCTGCAATGGCAACGGGACTGCAGCAGAGCAACCCTCCAGCACTCCGATCAATGGTAATGGCGCTAAAGGCCGCAAGCACTACTTCTCGAAGAATCCACCTTCTTCGTCGTCTTCTTCTTCTTTGCCCATAGAATCTTCCGCGAATCCTCGCGTGCTGCTTCTTCCCCGCGCCATTTTCCCCTGCCTGAATGCGATCCAACGCCCGTACTGATGACGCGCCCCGCGTCCCCCTTTGGCATTTCTTGAACTTCTTTCCGCCCGCCGCCCGCCGCGCGCCGGCTTTCTTGGGCGCTTCGTTTCTAACTGCTGCAGTGGGGCCTCGTGGTTTGCTTGCTTGCGTGGCGCAGATGAGCGGGGGGACGCCGGAGCTCCGACCTCGGCTCTGGGTAGCAAAACTAAGCCATGCACTAAATTCTTCAGGTACGTACGCCCCGCGATTCGCTCAGCGAATTTCCTTTCTCGAGAATTTGCTGCGGTGTGTATTGACGCGTCGGTCAGACTGTCAGAGAGAGAGATCATCATTTAGTTCAATGTGGCTCGGCCACCATCCGAGGACGGTGGCTGTGAATCCCCCTCTCACCCCCTGCTGGACTGGAGAAGTCGTGTTAGTGTGTGTGGATGTTTGCTCTCCCCAGGTTAGCTCTTCCTCATCAGCAGCAGCAGCAGCTCCCACAAGATTGCACTAGGACCTGACAGGATTGGACTAGGATTGAACCCGCTCTCTCCCTCTCTTTCTCTATCTCTCTTTCTCTATCTCTCTCTCTACCTATCTATCTATCTCTATGTCTGGTGCAACTTGATAAATTCTTAGAGACAGACAGCAGAGAAGACAGGGAAGAAGCTGAAGCTGAGGCAGAAATCTAGAAGGGGTGTGGACCTTGGACAAAGAAGAAGAAAAGAAAATGGAAAGCAAAGGCATGAGTACAAGACGTTGAGACTAGAGAAGTCTGTAGCAGATGATATGTGTGTGAATATGATATGTACAGTGTATATGTTGGCCTGATCTGATGGACACTGAACTAGTGAAGTTCGCTCGTCGGGGGGTGCCGGGGGCCGGGGATTTCCTGTGGAACTTTCCGCTCTAGCTGGGCATTGCTGCAGGGCCCTCCAGGCTCGCAACCACAGTGATGCTATATGTGCAGACGCCAAGTGGAAGCAAGGACCTGGTATATGGCACTTACCATTCAGCGGTCAGCCTGATCTTACCCACGTACATTTCCATGTACGTTCAGTTAACCAGTCATAACAGTCAGGCAAACCGAAACTCTGTGTCACTGTGTTTGAGGCTGGACTCACTCTACCGGATCCCTTCATAATCAACATATGCTTAACTGCTCAGTTGGCCCAAATTGGTTATGTAAAGAAGTGGACACGTTGCCACTGCAATCTTAACTTGCCTGCCTGCCTGCTCATCCGCTAATCTCACAGTCATGCAAAATACGGTGGTTGGTTGCTAGTGCTGCTGCTGCTCCTGCTGCTCGTTCGTTCTCAATTGGTATTAATTGAGCGTCCACTCTGCAGTGGATCCGATCTGTCAATGAACTAGATCGGGTAGCGTACAAGCACAGAATTCCAGACCAGTAATGAATCAGTTGCAGACAACAACAAGCCTGGAATTAAATTGCAAACCTGCAAGGGACGGGAAGGGAAAAGCATTGCCCACAGCTCTCAACTCGAATTCGTAACACTTTTCACACTAGGACCCATGGGCAGAAAACACTGCATCAGTCCCAACACATGCATAACCGTGGTCGCTTAAGCAAGCGTGCGTCCGTCTGTCTATCTATCTATCTATCTGTCTGTCTGTCTGTCTATATGTAACTCAGTCCTTCTTTGCTGCGTGAGTCCCCGAACAACCACCTCCACCGAGTGCTGCTGAGTGCTGCTGGCAGGCAAAACTCAGATTCTGAACGATCGAATTCGAGGTCGCCGCACTGACAATCTGTGGGTCTGTGGGGATGCGTCGTCGCTGCGGTGGGGGGCAGCACTTCAGGATGTCCGTACGGTGAAGGGTGCCACTTTCTGCACTACGTGCCGGGGGGCATAGTGGCGCTGGGCCTGGCGCCCTTGGCCAACGTCAACGGGACGGGCCTGGTGCTGGGGTCGGCGGGAGTGCGCAATCTGCTGGGGGCGGCGGGAATGAGCGCGACGCAGGGGGGCGGCGCAGCGACGGTCGCGGACCCGAGCGTGACGGTGGGCGGCTACAAGACGCGCCTCTGCAACCGCTACAACACGCCGGAAGGCTGCCGCTTCGGCGAGAAGTGCCACTTCGCGCACGGCGAGGCGGATCTGCGGCCGTCGAACAACGGGCGCGGCAGCACCGGCCGATCGGGGCTGGACTACTTGCAGGCCGGCGCGGCGGCGGCGGGCCTCTACGCGAACGGCCACCCGTCGACGGCCGTCGCGTCGGCGCTCTTCTACGGCGAGCCCACGCCGCCGGGCGTCACGGCCACGGGCTTCGGCGCGACCTCGACCACCAAAATCAGCATCGAGGCGGCGTTCGCCGGCGCCATCATCGGCAAGGCCGGCTCCAATGTCAAGCAGATCAGTCGGCTCACGGGCGCCAAGCTGTCGATTCGCGAGCACGAGACGGACCCGAACATGCGCAATGTGGAGATGGAGGGCTCGTTCGAGCAGATCGAGCACGCCAGCGAGATGGTCCGGCAGTTTCTGCAGAACCGCGACGTCGTTGCGCCCAAGGCTGCCGCGCTCGGATCGCACAACTTCAAGACGAAAATGTGCGAGAACTTCGTTCAAGGCACTTGCACCTTCGCGGACCGATGCCACTTCGCTCACGGTGCGCACGAGCTCCGCGTGCTGTCGACGATGAGATGAATCTGCCCGCCTCTGCCTGGCATCTTCAGGACGAAGCATACCTGACGTGACATGCGCCCACGCCCGTCCTCGACTGCTGTGCTCCGTCTAGTCAGCTTACCTTGTACCATTATTTTCATGCGAGGAGAACCGACCGGCCGGATCAGACTTGTAGGATAGTTTGCAGGATTGATTCATCCACTTACAGATTCATACTATTTAACATTGCTGCCCTCCACAACCAACCATTCTCTCACTCTCCCTCTCACTCGCCCACCCACTCTCACTTGCTCGTTCGCTCGCTCTTAGAAGTGTCCGAGGGGATGAATTTTAGCATTCACATGAACCCGAGATCCCCTCGAATTGTTAACTGGAAACGTCACCCTCTAGAAAAATGTCTCCTCGTGTACAGCTAGCTCCCAACTTGTACAATCTACGTTATATCATGAGCATCATGGACCACGACTTGGTTAGCCCTGCTCTGTTGTAGTGTCAGTTTGTGTCCTCTGCGCTCATCGTGGCGATTCTTGCCAATAAAATGTGTGAGAATCATCTCTCCAGGCCGCGCTTGTTTTCTCTCAGCAGTGGAGAGGATGAGAGGATTGGTTGTAATCTGAACCTGTTGACTCTCGTGCAGCCCCAGAACATTCGATGTATGACTGCAGGTGAAGATCCATGCAGCTTCTGCCCAAGGGACCATCCGTTCACACAACCGATGATCGCATCACGATTGTCGCGCGTGTTCTGCGTCTAGCACGTGATCGTACTTACACCGGTTTTTGCATGCCCCTTCCTTGCACGTGCTTGTGCAGCAGATCGTTGCGCTTGACGCTTTCTGAAATTTTGACGCCCTGCAGTCCACAACTCCATACGGTAACGTCCGCTTGTGCCGGGGTACATAGTCAGTCCACTGCATCTTACGTGCACCAGGACATAGTCCTCATTGTGAGCCTAGTGGGGCCTAGCTCCATCTTACTACCATTTCGGATTCATCACTGTACGACTTTATTATGGTCGTCTTCCATGCTCTTCTCTAAGTTACTCGGTTTCGGTTCAGCACGGGCCATGGGAAATCCTCGTGGTGCAGGGACCACTGACCCATCCCACAACGAACTTGACCAATCCCTCCATTTCCACAAGATTGAACCCTTGTGACCGGTAATGGCGATTTCGTCTTCTTTGAACGGTGGGAGTAACCAGCTCAGTGAAGTTCTAGAAGAGCTTCAGCTGTAATTTGAAGGCATTGATCACCGAATCTAAGCAACTCGATCTTCTAGAAGCCGGATGCAGAATGCCTTTGGTTCCTTGACAATTGATTCTTCAAGAACTGGAGTGCTAGGGCTCTAATTCACAGTGGACCCAATTTGTCCTCGGTTTCATGTACTCACTCATACATGGGGAGAGCATAAATCGTTCGAGGAAATGAAGGGTTTGACAACGCTAGAACTTGGACTTTTATTTCTAAATTTTGTAAGGTTAGTAAAAACGTTCGCAGCCCCATATATTCAAGAGGCTGATGCTGATTTGAACTGACTGCGTAGCACAGTTGGAAATTTGTCATGATCTTAAATGAATTTCTTTGATCATACTTTTACTTTTAGAAATAAAGCTCGAAACTAGATGCTGCGAGTGCATTTTGACAATTTCCTCTATGCATCAGTGATGCATAGAAGAAGAATTTATTTGAACCTCGACGATATCAATACAAAAATACAACACTATCGACCATCTAATGTTGCAACAGTAAGTGGTATCAAGATAATTTATACATGTTGAACAGGCATAATGAATTTGAGCTGATTATTAGCATTACATACCAAGCCAATAACAACAAGAGAAATTTGGAATGCTTCATCATAAAAACCAGATATTAAGGAGCTTCTTTTTTGTTTAAAAGATTGAACACTGAAACTTGGACAGTTAGATAACAATGCGATAATCAAACACCATCTTGTCGTGAAGGTAGTTTATAGTCTGTGTGTATAAAAAGCTTAACAAAAATTGTTGATGAAAGCTTAGTTGCAAACAAAAAAGTTGAAGTAGGGCACAATTTGAAGTTTAAATAACCATTGGGAATGAAAGCTGGCTCACAGTATTGTGCAATTCCAAATTCCATCAATGAATCTGATATGATGTTTTAAGTATTGTTGATCTAGTTACATTCTAGTGAATAATCATTATATATTGTAATTTATTTGAAGATTTTGACATGTATAGATACAACTTAGATTCAATATTTTGTTATTCTTGACTATTCGCTCATGTTTCATTTGTTTCACAAGAGGGAATTCTTGATACCAGTACTCCTCGTCATCCTCTCTTCTTCATGATTGAAGAAGACAATAAAAACTGATCAATACACGATTAATAAGATACAACATACGCAGAAGGTAAAAGATCAGAACAAAAATCGTATATGAAGAATTATGTATGGCAACATAATATTTATGACACGTGCAATGTATGATATTAACCATATTTGATATGTTTAACACATCATTCCCTTGAAAAGAAATTCCTTTGAATTAGATCTAGGTTTTGACTCTTCGGACACGAAAGATATGTAACTCTTCGGACATGAAAGATGATGTAACATTAAATACTAAGTCAACTCACATCAAATTGTGGGAAGTATAATTATCAAATAGATAGATAATTCTCATTCAAAACTGTAGAAATGTGGAAAAAAATGTGTAACATATAAATTGATACAATGTACAATGTTCCCGTGACGAGGCCAATAAAACTAGTCGACGAATTCTCCTCCGATGTTTCCATTTTTTCCCCAAATTAAAACCTTCCTCTTATCTATCTACAAATAAGGCCTAAATGCTTCCAGGGGGTTTAAACCACAGAAGAGTGCGCACACCGAACTGTACAGCTGTCATCACTGATCAAAGAGCCCTAACTCTGCAGCTAAGGAGTTAGGAGGCAGAGTTTCACAATATTGACGCTCTATGGTGGATGACATTCCTGAAGCCTTGAATTTGATTTTCTTGATCCTCGTATTGTCCACAACCTCTGGGAAGCGTATGTGGTCCCTGTTAGGAGTCATTATCGTTGGATTGATTTTATGTTGCCTGCGAACATACACAACCGTCAGCTTCTGAACATTTATGATCGACCTAATCCACTTCGCACAAGCCATATCAAACAAAGGTTCGAACCAAACCTGCAATAGACAAATTCATGCTCATCGTGCTTCCAGATTGTATTTCCTTGATGCTCGCCGGACAGGCTATAGCTGCAACAAGACAGGAGAGGAGACACATAAAGATCATTTGAATTGCTCCTTCCTACTCGAGTTCTCTAAAGATAGGACAGGTGAGGTCGAAGAGAAAAACAGTAAATGCAGGGTATATGAAATATATCATATGCGGATAAAGGTTTACACTGCCGAAGTATCTTCCACTCCCTTCGAGTGGAAGATACTTCGGCAGCTTTCGAGATTTCAGTACTTACTTGACGAAACACTCTCTGTGCCAAGCTTTGGGGCAACGTCTGCACTGGACAAGTATTCCAGGAGTACTCTCGCTGTATCTACAAGTATCACACCGGTGGCGTGGACATATGAGGGGCTCTGTACCATTCTTGATTGCCTCTGCCTTAGCTCTCCAATTCGGAAAGTCCACCAACTCAGCGACACAGTGCGCATGATAAAAACGTTTACAAGATGGTACTTCACACATATAGATCTGCGAGGAGCAAGGCGCTCAAATCAAATTCTCCTAAAACTTAGATCAGCTTAAAGCTGGAAACAACCTAAGAATGGGACATAAAACGTCTTCTCAACGCAGTGGTTACAAAAATCTGAAACCGATACAGAACGAGTATTTGTAAGACAAAATGGCCTCTTCGTATACCTGTGGTCGACCAAGGGCTGCGTCTGTGGAGCCCAACTTGTTGCAAACGAAACACTGATGTTGTTTGAGTTCACAATTCTTGCAATACCATCGTTCGCCCTGTATCACAGCAGAAGGCTAAGCACTCGTTCATTCCCGCTTACAAACTCAAACATGGAACCAAAACCATGAAGGAATGCCCTCTTTGCAGATCATCGAACAAGGGACATAACATGTGGCAAATAAGAAAATCACCTTTGTCTCCTTCCGTGACAGGGCGAGTGTGTGGCAGAAGGATTCAGATCCCGTTCCTGGGAACCCATGGAAGTAACGGTTGCAAGGACCATCACAACTATCATCAAACAAATAGATTCTATTAGTATGAAGAATTGTACCAAAGGAACAAGAGCCAAACGAAGCTCGAGGGGTGGATATCATGGCCATTCACTGACACGAACTGAAGGGTTTTGAGCTTACATGAGTAAGTCGCCACCGTCATCGCACATGATACAAATAGGCGGATCATCGAGTTTCTTCATCTCGGTCTGTGACCTTTGTGAGATCTTCCGATCATCTTTTGCTCGAGCACCATTTGATTCCTCAGAATGCAAGCGACTACCTCCGACCAGCCAGCTTGTCTTTTTTCTATCATTCTTTCCGCTGTCGTGTCGTTCTCGTTCAAGCTTTGGCGCATGGCGCTTTAACTTCTTGTCTTCACTTGCTGCCAGTTCAAACCTCAAGTTTCCTCCGCTCCTCTTGGGGTTGATTCCTTCGTCAACAAAAGCTTTTCCTGGTACGTATCGCTCGGCTGAGCTTTCACCCCGCGTTAAACCATTCCCCCACATCATATCTTGTCTGATGTTATCCGCCTTTCTTTCATTTTGCAAAGATCGCTCTCCGTTCAAACCCAGCACAGACCTCAAGACTTGGCGACTATGTTGTGAAAGATCTCCTCGAAGCTCTGAGGGATTCTGCAAAGACCCCGACATCCTGCCTTTAGGAGCGGCCTTACCCGACTGTAACTATAGAACCCCGTTTGATGAGAAAAAAATCATCACATTCATAACGTCAGTCTGACACTCAAACGATAAAAGCCACCAAAGCATCATGAAGAGATCTGAGCAGGACTATTGGTTCTTGATCCCGAGTTCTTCCGTCTGAACGAAGTTAGGCATTTACCTTAGTAAAAATGTTCGGAAACACTGTCCTCAAAACCTGTGGTCAACCACACGCAGACCCAAACCAACATAAAAATGAGAGCCCCATATCCGTTCCCTAAGCTACATAGAGTAAGCAGCTTGAACAAGAACCGGCAGCACTAGTACAATACCCCACTTAGCGACAAGGCTTTCGATGAGAATCATCTTCATCACACGTTGATGCGTATAAAGAATTACAACTGGATCCTAATCTTTTAGGCCAAACAGGATTTGCTACGTCGTATGGTTTTCTTGTACCTCCGCATATACACTGCGGAGGTACAAGAAAACAGTGTATGAAAGAACGATGGAGAACTTACACTCGCACTCTTCAAGTCTCCATCCTCTTCTACGTAACTTCGAATGATTCGAAGATGCTGGGTCAGTTTCTCCAGAAAAGGCTCTTGTCCGTACATGCTGCATTAGGCCACGGAAGGGACTCAATACTATGCTTTCCACAGCTGATACGCATCGTACGAATACTACTTAAGTTATAGCTGCTAGATTAAACAACTTAGTAGCTACAAGTACTTGACAAACTACTAGTCGCATCTCTTGTCAAGTATTTGTCAAGGTTCTAACTACTAAGTAATTTGTGCCAATCAGCAGAATTCTAGAGGTCACTGTCGTCGTGTGCATCCCAGCATCGCGCTGGTGGCCTTACCTGCAAGCTTTTGCCAGGTACTTTTCTAATTCAATCGCTGTTGCGGATGGCCTTTCCTTCACGAAATGCAAAAATTGGGCAAGGATGTAGCCATCGCCAAAAGTCTTCAGGTAGTATGGCTGCGGCTGCAGCAGTCGTAACCTACACAAGTAAACAATCAGCACCTTAATTCCCCAATCGCCTGGCCTTCTTCAGAAACTACACTAGCCATAGAGCTCTGCGGACTGAAGACAACACTTGATACGCGTAACTCTCTTGCAATTATCCCTTTCTGAAACTCCCCACAGCATGTACCATGAGCGACTTCTCAATCATTTGAGAAGTTTGGGGAGTTTCTCAACGCTCCGCTGAATTCGAAGCGTTATGGTCACACAGCTGGGGTGTTATAGGGTGGACCCGAGCGCTTACCAGAAACCTTCTGTGGTTTTCACCAGAAGACGCGGCTCGGATCCCGGACGGAGCACCATCTTCCACATGTCCACCGGGTACGACTTCGTTCGTCCCCCGTAAAATTTACCGGACAAAACTATGTCTTGATCGCCAAAGCCCCCGCTCACCGTCCGCCCGATGCAGATTGGTAGATGGGTGACAGAAACCAGGCGGTCGCCACATTTCAGTACAAAAGAATCAGCGGCATCGTCAGTCATGGTTCTCTCACTCAAGACTTTGCTTGTCCTTCCGGAGGCGTCAGACCTTCTCGGAAAATCTACTTCCTTCTCGCGAAACACCTCACGAGGAGAGGGCAGAGCCGCCAATGGCCTGTCTCTTCTACCGGGTAGGGCGCGAGAATTGTGGTCGTGATTGAGGTGAGACGCGAGCTTCGACTGAATCGGAGACCCGCAGCGTAAAGCTTTCTCGGCTCTCTGTTTATAAACCATTTCAGTCCTCTCGTCCTCATCAACATTATTTTGGTGCATCGCAGCTACGATGATCTTTCTGCGCTTCGGTTCCGGCGTTTCGTCACCTTCGTCGGCACCTCGACGCTTATGATGCTCGATTCCTCTGGGGCCTTTCCAAGATGACGATTCTTCCCCATCAGCACCGCCTCCGTATCCAGGACTCATGGTGTCAACGTTCTGCTTGTTCAAGGCTTCTTTCAAATCGCTCAATTTCGGATGGCCAGCATAGTACCCTCCAATTCTCAAATTCCTCTCCCACCCTTGTTTGAAAATCAGCTTCCACTCCGGACGATCTCCTATCTCCCAGTTTACACTCTCCCAGAACGCGTGCGCCATTCCATGGACGCGCGCCATTTTATTGACACCTCCCCGTGAGCGCTCCACATAGACCTCAAAGTCAACACTTCCCTTGCTCTGTTCTCACGTCCGGAGAGGTAAGCCACCGCCCGTCGAGCTGGGACGCGGGACGCACCGCGCGGTCTTCCACAGCGGTGCGGGTAGACCAAATTTAGAGTTTCGATTTTTCAAGAATGTTCCCAAATGTTGTGAAACCTATCTTTTCTTCGCTTCGTTTCGGCATTTTCTATTCCGGTGAGAACCGGAATAGAAACGTGCCGCGAGCAGCGAAGGTGAGACCTTCGCTGCTCGCTGAGATCGGACCGAAGGCTCCTACCCGTACAGATGCCACTCAAGCGGACATCTGGACCGCCCCGGGTTTCTTACTCAAGTAGGCATCTTGATGGCATGTTCGGAGGATTGTGCGTACCGTACTTACGCGAATCAGAACTCTAACTCATAATAGTCATCCAGTTTCTAATCTCTTTAGAAGAAGAGACATAGTATAAACTTAACAACAATATTGGTCAATTTATGAAAGATTCATGTATAATTTTTTAAAATATTTTTATTAAATTTATTAAAAATATTTTAATAAAATTTACATAGCAAGTCTTAGATTTATTATGACAATTGCTAATTAGACGATTAATCAATTGTAAAAAAAACAAAACGAAATTACCTAATGATTTTTAGATGTGATCTACTTTGAATAACACCGATGCTTCTGATAAAATTGCTTAAGTTTACGAGTACAAAGTTAATGAAGCAATTGAAAAAAGAAAACAATCGTTAACAAATACTAAAATGATCTCACGAAACATCTGAACCTAAAGAGAATATTTTCAATCTGGTTGATTTTTTAAATGAATTTGAATAAATGCTTTGACATGGTTAAGGCCAATTTTTTCCTATTACTCAATTGTCAAATAAAAAAATATTGCATTAAATTTATGAATTTTGGCTAAACCAATGATGAGGGTTGCAAAACTTATGCTTATATAAGAGGTACCGAAGTGATCAGATACTATCATGTATGACTGAAAGAGTTGAACGAACTGCAAAATGTTTATTGACCAATATTATCTAAAATTTATATAACATGATTCATATGGGCGAGTTGTTTTGTACTACTATTGAAATATATCTCCTAATGCTAGATGAGAAAATTTCAACCAAAAATTGATTTTAAACATAAAAATCTTCCAAATTTGCATTTTTAACTAAATAAATTTTGATGCCAATTTTTCAGTAAAATTTTACGTACTTAAATGAATACATATTAAATGAGAGGTTACTGTATCACGTCACCTTTCTATTTCTATTCCAGTGGGAATCGGAATAGAAATTCGCCGCGGGCAGGGAAGTTCGCTGAGGTCGGAATGAGAGGTTACTGTATCACGTCACCTTTCTATTTCTGTTCCAGTGGGAATCGGAATAGAAATTCGCCGCGGGCAGGGAAGTTCGCTGAGGTCGGAACCGAAGGCTCTGCCCGAGACCGTATAGACCCGAGATTAACTCTGACTGTTTATTATTCAATATTTCTAAAACTTAAAAAATATAGTTTATATCGGTTAGTGTTTTGTATTATTATCGAAATACATCTCCTAATGCTAATGGACAAAAAAAAACCAAGTGAGAGGTTGGTGTATCACGTCACCTTTCTATTCTAGTGGGAACTGGAATTGAAATTTGCCGCGAGCGAGCAGGGAAGGTCGCTGAGGTCGAAACCGAAGGCTCTTCCCGAGACCGTACAGTGCCACGCAAGCGGACACCTGGACCGCCCCGGGGTTCTAACACCGAGACCGGCTCAGGGTATTACGTCACCTTCTATCCCAGTGGGAACCGGAATAGAAAGGTGCCGCGAGCAGCGAAACTCGCTGAGGTCGGAGCCGAAGGCGCCTGCCCGAGATCTTACAGATGCCACGCGAGCGGATGACTGGACCGCCCCGGGGTTCTTATACCGAGCCCGGATCAGAGTATCACGGAGCACGCGACCGAATGCGGACGGGGAAGACGGGCCCGGGAAGGTCTGGGACCGGTCGGTATGACATCCGACCAGTTCGGTTCAGCGATTGGGGGTTCAATATCGAGTATCGACATCTAGCAGGCAATATTCTTGAGCGTGTGACTGTAGAACGTGTTTTCATAGTGTAGCTATGCTGGAACAGAATTACATGGTAGCTTCCGGCAGTCTTAGGAGCAGCGATCAACAGAGGCCGCGGAGGATCCTCCGTAAGCTTCAAAGCGGCGTAGGCTTCTTTCGAGCTCCGGCGATGCTTGTGAGCCGAGAGCGCATCCGTGGAAACAGAGAACAGGTCCACTGTTAGAGGACCTTCGTTGTATATGTCTGGAGCAAGTCGCATTTCGTCAGCGTCCGTGAGTTAATCGGCTCGGCACAAGCCATGATTGCCAAAAGTGTGCCCAACAAACCCCACATCCATGTTCCTCCTTGTCCCCATTCTTTGTCAATTCCCAGAACCAACCCCTGTTCACTGCACCACTTCGGCAGCCACTACTCTTAGCCTGCAAAGTATAAAACGAGATCTGAGAACCTCGTTTCCACCCAGAAGGCAATTTAGTCGAAGGTCACAGGTTCAGTTCCTGTGGCTCACTTTCAAAGACCTCATTCGCTTATTCCAAACCACGATCCATTCTTCTGCATCCTTCCAGCAGTCTCCTACCAGCTAGAACCAGCAATTGTGACCGATACAGACATCACAACGGGCGATGGATTGCGGGGAAGCAACTATCGTCAACTATCTGAAGTTCGTGATTTGATTCAACTCTCATGGTGATTGGTTCGCTTTGCAAATACTCAAAAGTCTGTATGTAAGTAAGGTTTATTGGTGTGCTAATAAAACATTTGTATATTTTTTTCCAAACTTTTTTTGTTTTTATGTTTTTATGTGAATAGTAACGAAGAACATTAGATGAACTCAAATTCATTTGAAGCATCTCATTTAAATTCTTTTCAATATAAATTAATATAATTTTAACTTCTAAGTATTAACCTCATGACGCTTTGTTGATAAATCTCATTGATTTCAAGATGTATTATCAATGTACTAAATGCGTACCACTAATCTGCACAGTTTCGACTGATTGTGAATGTAGTGACGAAAGCCACTGAATATGTACATATTTGGATACATATGCTAAACCTGACATTTCCGAGCTGATCTGGGAGCTGCATCGGTTGGTTTGTAGTTTCCCGTATTGTGTGAACTTCGACTGAAGAAACTAGTATCTACCAAAGCAGGCGATCCCCTCTGCCCTGACTGAATCCTACTCTACTATAAGATAGACTCATGTTTACATCAAAAGGAAAAGCACTTCGATTTTCCGCAACTGTGTGCAAGAAGACTCTTCGGGCCGTCTGAAATTTTTCTTCTCTTCATGCATTCGTACTTCTATACCAAGACTTCTCACTCACTCATTTCGCGTGTATGCTTACAGGGCCGAGTCTGTTAGTTTACAAGTACAAATCTATGCAATTATACCTACACAAAACCTTTAGAGATCACTCATTTCGCGTGTATGCCTACAGGGCCGAGTCTGTTAGTTTACAAGTACAAATTATGCAATTATACCTACACAAAACCTTAGAGATCTCTATTTTTATGAAATTGGTCCACTTCAATTGAGTTCTCAATCCACACACAAACTTAAACATACTCTTTCACAAATTACATCATGGTTTTGCTTCGAATTTGAAGGCTCGATCATCTTCGAAATTAAACCCCCCAAAAATGTCATCTATTATTTTTCATTATTACTAACATCACATCTCTTTAAAAAATGAAGTATTTTGTCTTCACATAGCTTTCATATGTATGTCATTCTTTGGTCAAACATCTGTTGCCTTGAATAGGCTTAAAATCTGTAACTCATACTACATAGTATTTCAAGTTACACACTATTTATTATCACCAATTTGGCTTTTCCATTAAAAAACTATTGTCGCATTGTCATTACTTTTTTCATTCACTGTTCAACAGCTATATTTTTTTTAAATTTGCTTCTTCTGAACCATGTCATCTTGAATATAAATTTATGACTATAAACTCTAAAATAATATTTTCACGTCCAAAATTATACAGTATTCATTTTTGTGTATCTAGAATCGGGTCTTGTTCACCTGAATCTGTATCCGTCTCACAACTCTTTCGTTTCTACTCGCTGGATCTTCGGCTGTCGCTTGCACTTTGTGTGAATGTGATACTGCTTCATCTATCCCACTTGGTGTCCCCGTGACATTACACAGTCATTCATCTCGAGGAAATGAGTGGTTCCAGGAGTTGTATTCAGCTTCTGGCTAGTACTTCTGCATGTCACAGCCTAGAGACTTTAGACAGGAATTGAGGTTGAGCACCCATCGTACCATGCGTTCACTGAAGGCATGAATCACAAAGGAAAAAAAATCTCACAAATTGTGAAAATAGTAGTGACATCATAATTGATGATACTATGTCACAATTTATGTAGTCGTTATCTGAGTGTAAGATTAAACACAATAAATAGTAATGTCTGTGCAAATAACTCCGTTTGCGTTACGAAATAGCTCATAAACAGGATGATTTTTGAATTGAGGATCCTAAAATTTTTGAGCCCTTCAAATTTAGAAAATAATATAATTACGACTTAGCATAAAAGCGAAAAAATATTCGATGTTGATAGAATTATGGGGCTGTACCATCATCTCAGTATGATACAGAGAGGAATATCTTTTGAAAAAAAATGTCCAATTCCTCCACCCAGATAAATATTGTATATATTTTTCAATAAACTTCCAACAATTTGTAATTTATTAACCTGTAAGTCCCGTTCTTTAGTTTCGAACTAATCTAGTATTAGAATCAATCATTGTCGATACCATCTAGAGTTTCGAAAGTTGTCCCGGGGTTAAGTTACCTGGCTTGCTTGTTGTGCTGTTCCATAACACAATTACCAATAGGAGATAGGCGGCATGTAGGGCTTCAAATGTTTTTAAGAGCCTACTCGAGACTACAGAGACATGTGCCCCGGGATTCAGAGAAAGAGAGCTAGTTGTCTGATTATAAGAGTTATCTTTGTGTTGTTCCAACTCAATTACATGTGGAGTTAAAAAAAAATTTATGCTATTTCAGCTCTTATTGCCAACACTGCCTAAACAAAGAAGTGTTACTACTACCGTAAAAAGATAAGTCTGAGGAAGAAAGAGCCACTTCTTGAATTCTAGTGAAAACTGCGGGCAGTGACCACAAAATGTGTGTCATGACAAAATGTGTGTCATGACTTGAATCCTAAACAACCTATTTTGACACAAAAAACAAGAAAAAATAGATTGTATGAAGTAAATTGGAGTAAACCTGCCCAATGTCTCCAGATTAATCCAACTATCCCTAAACATCTGACAACGAAGTTTATCAAGGGTACATGGCATTCCTGAAGTAGATAATAGGAGATGATCATATTATGAATAGAATCAAATATGTTTAAGGGTCTACCTTTCCTGAGGGTATGAGGGTATGCTAGACAAGGTAATAGTTAAAAATAATAATAAGTTTTGACTAAAGCATATAAATCTGCATTCCTCGGGATACAAAAATCCAGATCCATGAGCGGTTTTCGGTAATCGGTGGGCGGTCGCTCGCAAAGATTAGAAACTTTATGCTTTTTCTTCTCTTAGCTGTTCAACTTTTAGCCAATTGAGCCTACGGCTTTTGATCCTTCTATCATCTGTTTGGTAACTTTTATGAGACCTGCCGTTCTGAGTCAGCTGACTTCTCTACATTTGGGATATATTAACCTCTTTCTGGAATGATCGTAGTGTGCTATAAGAGCATGCATGAACTGGTCAAATTCATGCATGTAAGCCTTATTATTTTGGTGATCTCGAATTTAAGAGTACGTCTTATACGAGGTATCAACATTTGGAACTCTTTGATTGCTTTTTTATACAAGCTAGAATAACATGTTTCTGTTTTATTAAAGGCAAGGAGTTTGAGATTTGGTGAACCAAAGATGCTTTTGCCAAAACCATTAGAAATAAAATATACTTAGTGATGATAGGTGAACTAAGTTCCATATTAGAGCTTTAGACGGTTCGATTCTTGACGGTGAGATTTGAAGATTGAGGTTATGATAACTACAAATTATAATCATCCTTATCGTATGCATTTCACATTAAATGTTCAAAGTCACCGTTACATATAGGCAACGTTAGTGTAAATCAAGACTAAGTGTGATAATTAATTTTTTTGCTCCACAATCAAGTTTTGTGGTGATTAAATTTCTGCTCCAAATTTGAAATGCTACAACTTTCTCAATTCAATACTTTCAAAGGTTGTGCCTTGCTATTGTCTCTTGCTGATTGCACATTCTTTTGTATTGGATGCAATCTGAATATCTTGTGAGGTTAATCTGATTGTAACGTTCAATAATGTGAGATAGTGAAGAAAGAGAGAAGAAAGAGGAAGCACACCTAAGGTGAAACTAGTAATTTTCATGCTCATAAAAGACGTAGTTTATATGATTTGTACACATTTGCATGAAGATCATAAAATTATCAATAAAAATATTTTATAAAAATGATCTGGTTATTTTGTTATGATATTTCAATACATGAAGTAGATGTTTTCTTAATATATCATCAGTTATGAAAATTTGTCATAACACCATATATTTGTAGTAAAATATGTGAAGAAGTAGATATGTTAAGTGGAAAACAAAACTAAAAAACAGATTATAGTGTAAAATTTATATTTCTTGTTGACAATTTTAAAAATTATAAATTTTTTAAAGTGGAAATATTATTGATTGAAAATTATTCAGTTAATTTTAACATAAACTGAATTAAAAATTGATATGATGGAAATGATAATTCATATATAAATTTATTTTTTCAATTTTAATAGAATTATATAGAATATTTGAGTATAATATTATAAATATTGAAATTTATTTTCAATTTTGTCAATATTTTGATAAATATTATTTAAATGTTAAAAAATGAAATTTATAATTATATAAACTATTTGTTGGGTTCACAATACAACTGAAAATTTAATAAAGTCATTTTACTAATTTGCGGACAGAAAAAGTAGTAGCAAATTCAATGATTAGAGTATTTATATCCATGAACTTATTGAATCAATCTCATAACTAAAAACAACAACGTTCAAATGATTCTAAATTTCAATTGTCACGTCATCACCACTATTTCACGAGCAATGCAAGAAGCGATGTATGCAACATATTTTGTAAACATCGTCTTATTGTACTCCAAACCAATAATAATGATTCAACGTGATCAACGACATCAAACCTCAACAAACTGTGGCCATATCTTCGCACCCGAATTACACATGCTTGTGCATAGCAATTGTTAGTTACCACGGATATGTGCAATAAGAATATGAAGAATTAATACCAGATTATACCCAGGTCAAGGAAATCATGCAACAATAAATCATTATGTTTTCTTATTTATGTTGGCGCAGCTGGGCTATCCTGGACTTGAGCCAGAGATCTCGCCCGTGAAGTAAATCATCGCACCTACAATTTTAAAGCAAGACAAAGCAAGACACTACCTTACATAAGCATGGTCACTCAACTGTCACAAGACTCAACCGAAGCAACCAGGTCATTCATCTTGAAAATCAATCCGATGACAATTTTCTCAAAATATATCTTCGTGAAGAAATCAGATAAGTGCATTCGATCATACCAAATAATGAGACAGCTTGCGGCTGAGCGATAGAAAATGCGTTTTCATGTATGTAGTCTTGCCTCGCAACTGCAGATTGTCAGATGCTGTGTCTTTGGCGGGAATATGTTCCCGAATTTCAATGTCTTTCAATGTCTTCGCCAACCATGCCGAAGAAAAAACCGGGCATCGTATGAGGTTCCGATTCAAGTGAGAGGATGGTGGGTCGTTACCTCCGACATCGTAATCCAGGTTCAAAACGTTACATACTAGAGTATATGAGGAAATATACGCCGGGAAACAAAACGAGTGAAAATTAGCTCTTGACTGTGCACCTCCAACTGGATTGGGGACTCAGTTCGTTAGGGAAGGCGAACCATAGTCGTGGTGTGCAACCAGGCGGGCGGGCGGAATTAGGAGGTGGGTAAGCAGAGTAGAGAGGACCAGATAACGCGATAGAGGTACCGTAGGAGACAAGACACATACGAGCGAAGACTGTTGGTCTCCTCGGAGTAGTCCCCTTCCGCTTCGTCTGGCACTCTCGCTACCTCTTCCCTCCAACTCGCATCGAGAGAGAGAGAGAAAAAGAGAGAGGGAGACCCCTACCGAGTGGACTGACTGGCTTTGGCGTGGGCTTTGGCTGGCCGACCTGATTGCTGATTATTTGCTGTTGGTACCGGCGCAAATGCTTTGAGCAGCCTCGGCTCCGCGTGCGGTTCTTTCAACGATCCGATCGCCCTCGGTGCGCACAGCTGCTGCTGCTGCTGCTGCTGCTTGAGCAGCACCGACGCCGGAGCGATCCTTCTGTCGACGACATAGCCCGGATGGCTCCACTGTAAGCAATGCGCAAGATTTGGTTCAGATCGGCTCTCGCGCACCCGTAGTAGAGCCGTGACACCCAGCCATCGAGCAGAGATAGCTTTCTTTCGAAAGCCGAGGATACGATGTGTAGAAAAGAAAGGAGGAAGAGAGATTGAACGACAGGTAGGTGGGTGGGGCTGAGCAATCTGCGCATCGGAACCGCTGTGTGTGTGCGTGGGTCTGTAAGGCAGACCATGCATCAGGGTTGGTTTTGTGTTGAAGTCGAAGAAGGCCGGTCGACGTGCGAGGATGAGGAGGAGAGGAAAGGGAGCCGCTGCTGTGACGAGTTCATGGTGGTGAGGGTCAATCATGCTAGGGAGGAGTAGCAGGGCAGCGCCTGTCTTGCCTGCCTCAACATGTCCCAAGTTATTCATCTTCAGCCTTCGCAAATTTTGTGGCGTGCAGAAACTCCGTATCGGCGAAAGGATGGCCCGTTGGGATTGAGGAATCTTGGGAATACGTGCTATTTCAATAGCGTCCTGCAATGTCTCACATACACGCCGCCCCTTGCGAATCTTTGCCTGCAAGGACAGCACTCCTCTGCATGTTCGTCTATGCACCCAGCCTTTTCCAGTCGTGTCTTAATGCGTTCGATGAGTTATTTCCTTTATGCTCATTTCTTTCTAGAATCAAAGCTTGATGGGGTTTGTTCAAAGCCGTCTTACTGAAATGCCCAGCCGAGGTTGCCGCATTGTACAGTTCATACATATCTTGTCGCGAATTGTTGGGTACAACTTCGCAAGAGGGAAGGGATTTGTTGGTAACCTGAGGTAACTTCACTGAGGTGTCTGTAAAATCTAGGTATTGAAGGCGAAATATAGCAAAATCATGTGAAATAAAGAAACAACCGACACAAGTCGATTGCGGAGCGCATCCTGCTTTCTCTCATTGAATCTCTTACTTGATCCTATTCTCGGAAGAAAGAACGAATGTAACAGACGACTCGAGGAAAATTTGGTTGTTTGATATATGAAAGGGTTATGCAAATATCTTTTTGGTATGCGAGCCAACACTATAACCTCCAATCCCAGAACAAAAGTAATAAGGTGAAGCCCGCACTCGTAGGACTGGCCAAGTGTTTTGAACAATGCTGGCTCTCTCCCAGTCTGTTCGAGTGAGTCATACCAGCTCGTAACGTAGATACGAATGTCACGTTTTTGTCTCAATGATAATCGAACTTTAATTCAAGAAAAACATTCTGTAGAATGAACTTAGAAACTAAAGAACTAAAGAACTAATAAACTAAACAGAATCACCTTATTCAGCAAAGGAGTTAGCGATGCACCATGGCCTGCTGTGTACTACATACAACTCACAGCTTCGATCGCTAGCCTTTGAGAATAAGGAGAGTCAAGATGATGTAGTTTGAAGAAGAGCAGGAGTAATTGGAACCGGAATAAATGAAATGTTCTCATGATATGATCATGCACCTACACAGGTGCACAACTATTTCAAACTAACATTTGACCAGAGCTTTAAAGTCATGAATCTTGTAGGAAATAGTGTATCAAGATGCTACCATGCATTATGATGTCAGGGTATTTTTTTTCATTAGAGGGGTGGAGAAAGTATATCTTCTGGTCATCTGCTTCTTGTCGTTTAGTTTTTAAAAGGTAGTAGCGACATTTGGAAGCACTTACTCCTATAATTCAGTTCCCTGTTTCACACCTGATGTTTTAAGCTACTTTTGAGCACCTCAGGTAGAGTGAATTTTATGAGGGCACCTCCACATTGCATCGTTGTTGCCCAACTGCGTTGAGAAAGACGGTGTGAACGCTCGTGGGGATTCTGGTCGCTCCATGCTTTTTGGTACTTTGAAACTGTCAAACCTAGTATTTTAACAAATTTCCGATGAGGACTAGCCTCTTCAAAAAGTTCATAGCGGGACGATGTTACTGCACTCCGAATTCTCGTAGGTTTCCGGTCAAACCGTGAGATAAATGTCTCCAGTTAAGATTAGATACTGGTCTTACAATGTTTAGTTAAGTTTAGATACTGGTCTTATAATGTTTAGTGTGCACTTTTCATTCCAACTGCATCGAAGCCCTTCGTTCTCCAAAAAGTTGTGTTCATGTGTGTCAAAGAATATGTCATGTAACAGAGAATCCTCCCGACTTGGAAGGCTAAGTCTGTATCATTTGGATAGATGTAGTTGTGTCAGTCCTTTTGAAGTTGGTATATTGTATTGTCTCATCATCTGATTTCTGTTTTTGACAGGTGGATCCCGGAACGACAAGATCAACAATAACTGCGCTTTCTGTTTCTTGGAGAAGAGGATCAGATTGTCTCTCACAATTGATGTCCCAGTGGATTCACCAACGAAAATTCTTGATTGCCTTCAAAGGTCAACAAAGCTCTTCCGTGTTGGCCGCCAGGAGGATGCTCATGAGCTTCTACGTTATGCAATTGAAGCTTGCAACAGTGCTTGCATTCAGCTTCAAAAACCAGTTGCCGCTGGCAATCGCCAAACTAAGCATGCGGATGGAAAATCAAAGGAGGAGCCACATACAATCGTCAAGGAGATTTTTGGCGGTATCATTCAAAGTCAGATAAAGTGCTCAGTATGTGGTACCGAATCAAATAAACTGGATGATATCATGGATTTGAGTCTAGATATCCTGCCCAGGTTGGGTTCTCTCAGAGAGGCTATGTGCCGCTTTTTTATGCCTGAGGTACTAGATGGCGATAACAAGTATCACTGTGGCAAGTAAGTGATCACTTCCATAGTGGCTTCGCTTTATTTAAATGAGTGATGAAGCAGAGAGTTCCCACATCAGTAGAGGCTTCTGCTTTCTTTATTCAGTCTTGAGCCATTTGCCCTTGTTTCTTATTGTAGACAAAGGACTCCTTAGTTTTGCTTGGCTTTGCTTCCATTACAATTTCATTGCTTCTCCTTGCCTGTATCCTCACTTGATTCTGGTGCATCTTACGAAAGGATCTTTGATATGTTAAGCTTACGTCGTACTTATCTCATCTTCAGATGCAAGAAGCCCACGACAGCGAGAAAGCAGCTGTCAGTCTTCAAAGCCCCAACTGTGTTAGTCATTCAGCTGAAGGTAAAGCTACGAAATCATGATTTTCTTTTCAATGTTGTTTAAGTGTTCCTTGATGAAGTCAATGTCGCGGTCAGGAAAACTTTTTCTCTTCTGGCGTGGTGCATCTTCTTGCTAGAAGTGGATTTCCAAGCATTAGATACTTTAGTTGTCGGTTTTAATCGTTCGTTGAATTTAAATTATTTTCTCTAAATTTATTCCTTGGCCATGACTTGTTTTGAGGTTTGTTACGCATGTTATGAAGAACTTTGGCAATGTACAATGCGTTTCATTGATACTACCACCCACTGTCTTCAAACAAATCAACTCAACAGAGTTTTAAAGTAAATACTCAACGATCGTAAAAGTCAATTTACGTGTCGTTATGTTGTATATTTGCTGCTATGTCCATATCCATGTAAGTTCGTAGGCGCCATGTTTCTAACGATAGTTTCTGACAGTGATCCTCATTCTGAAAACATGTGAAAGGTTTGGGTAAGGAGGTTTTCCGTTTTTTGGGTCTTTTTAACAGACGTTTCGCAAAGCCTTTGGGCAGATGACCTACTGCTCCTTCAGATACCTTAATAGTGCTCTAGGTGTTAAAAAATTAGTTGAGGGACGCTTATAATTAACATGATGCTATTTTTTTCATGGATAACGCAAATGTTGTATAGCACAGAAGTTTTTTTGTACCCTGTGTCCGTGTCTTCGTTTCTTCTCATCTCTTCTTAAAGAGCGTTCGCTATTGTAGTCTACAGAAACCATCATCTGACGTTGACAATCGGAACCTTTTGAATGCGAACAGAGATTTGAAAACATTTACGGTGGGAAAATTGATCGTCATGTTGCTTTCGACGAACGCTTGGGGTTAGCCGGTCACATGTGTCGAAATAGCAAGGTACGATAACACTTGGTTGCTATCCTCGCTATCTTTTTTATCGAAGTTTATAAAAGTATCAAGAACATGCCCAACGAAGTCACACAT
This sequence comes from Marchantia polymorpha subsp. ruderalis, assembly GCA_037833965.1. Taxonomy (NCBI): domain Eukaryota; kingdom Viridiplantae; phylum Streptophyta; class Marchantiopsida; order Marchantiales; family Marchantiaceae; genus Marchantia; species Marchantia polymorpha. The sequence continues at coordinate 3,356,403 of AP031351.1, forward strand.
GGAGCACGCTCAATTGACCTGCAATGAATCAACTGTTCTGTCACTTTGTCTCGACGGTGTCCAGTGTAGGAGCGTAGTTTGGCCAATTGCAAATATCTATTGACTATGGCTTTTCCCAGTTGATTCCTGTCACTGAGTCCTGTGATTCACGTTTTTTTATTACAACTTCTTCAGGATGCACGGCCTGAGTATATGCTCTACGGGGTGGTCGTGCACGCCGGTCATTCTCAAGATGGGGGTCATTATTATGCGTATGTTAAGGTAATGCTTGAATTTCAATCTTTTAATTGCGTTGAAGCATAATATTTCAGTGTCGAGCTACCATAGGCAGAAGATATATCCATACGATATGATATATCATCCATACCATATATAACATATCATCCATTACTATCTTTGCTACGTTTAACCTTTATCAACTTACTCGTCTCTTTTTCTGTATCAGTACCTTTTGTAGTTCAAGTGCTGCGTTAGAAATCTTCTACCTTGTTGTGTAATCCCTCCATGTAAAGAAGCTGCCTTAAACCTACGAGCTGCTTCCATGCCCTGCTACAAGTTACGCTCGTGTTGGTTTGGTATCCTATATTGGCAATTCTCAATCTCCTGAAACCTAGTTTGTACTCTCATTCATGAGCTGAACTCTACTCGTTCTTTTCGCATGGTGTTTACTCCACCCTTACCTCGTGAGGATATTAATGACGTTTTATTTTTGACCAAATTCTTTTCAGCAAATCATTGTTCATGTACTTTTGCACATGCGGCCTTACAGTCTTCGTCCCCGTCTTTGTTCTCCTACTTGTGCTTACTCCTCTCTCTGATTTTACTCCTCCGTGGATCAAAAGCTATGAGTATACCTGTTTTTCTTTTTCTGTAACGAACCTTATGATATCCTCAGTCTTTCTCATTATTCTGGATATGGCCAAACCATTGCATGTGCGTGTTACAGGAACCGAGAGGAAAATGGTATTGCTGCAATGATGCAAGCGTGTATCCTGTGAATCCTGATAATGTTCGTGCGGATAAGGCTTATATTCTCTTTTATGTACGAAGCAACAGTGCTCCCGATGTTTCTTCTGTTAATCGGAATGATTCAACTCCATCGCCCCCCACCACTCCTGATACAGACCTCCAGGAACCACCTAAAAAGTATGGTAGTCCTCATTCAAGCGCGACTCATTCCAAGTTGTCCAATAGTACTCTTGTGAACAGCCGTGTCAATACGAAGAAGCAGATGAGGTTCAAGATTAGGAATGTCAATGACCCACCTGAAAAGGCAGGGAGAGATGATCAGTTCAGCAATAAGCATATCATTGAGGGTGCTTCACCTTCATGCGTATCTCTACCCAATCCAATGCCTTGCAGCACCAATGCCAAACACAGTTGTGAGGGATTCTCTCCTCCGTGCATCGTTGTTCCAGAACAAGAGTCTGCTAGCAACTTTGACGTTGGTAGCTCCTCTGCTAGACTAAATTCTGACGGGGACACAGTTTCAAGTGTACACTCTGGAGATAAGGTTTTGGAAAACAGAACGCAAATAGGAGCGGTGCCAGAGGACCAGAATACTCGTACCGACCTTCGTGGTCTTGATTTACGGAGGAATTCATCACGTACGTCCAACGGAGCAGATTCGACGGATGGTGTCTGCATCCCTGTAGTTGCAAGATCCGATAGTGCAGGAAATACTACGTTGGACATTTCAGAGGAGACAAGGCCTGTTGGAGCCAAGAGGCAGAGAGATGAGGCTAAATGTTCCGTGGTCGCCTCGGAGGATCCACAATTTGCGCCGCTTCTAGAAACCCCAGTTAGTGATTTCGTTCAAAGGCAGGTACTGAAGTCTGCTGGTGGCGACGAATGGTTGGGGATCGGCAGGTTCAAGCAATTGTAAGTATTTGCTTAACCACCAAGTCTTTAGATACTAGCAGGTAGGGCACATATGTTCGGCTATTTCTCTTTGAGTTTGTTCCCGTTTTGAATCTGCATCTATTGCGTTTGATCTTAAATTTGCTTTCGCCTCGCTCTGGATTCAATCCACTCAAAAGTGTGATTTTATTTCTACTTAGTTGTCTACGTGAGGTTTACGTTGTTAAAAGCATCCGCTGATTGTTTGCGCCTTTTTCCCACCTTCGATTATAGCTGCTACACTGCACTGCTTGTACTTGTACAAGTTTCGGATGTTGATGGAATGAGCAATGTGGTTCGATGATACTATCATGCTGTGTTATCAGAGAGGGATGAAAAGCAACTGTTGATGTGTCATGATTTATATGATAAGCCATTCATCAAATAATTGTAAATGCAACGAATGACATACCGGGCCCTTTTTAATATGTCTGACATTCAGATGTGATATCAGTTAATATACCATTGAAGTTTGAAGTATAACTCGTACTTGTTCATCTTTGTTCAGATTGGAGAAAGAAACTCGAGAAGAGCTCCTAGGTGGTGGTTGGGGTGACGAGCTACGAGAACGACTGCGAGCCGTCAAGAGGATGAAGAAGTCAGAAGGCCTGTGGCCATCAGATGCAGCCAAGACTTCAACTCTGAGGTCAGAGCTTGCTCCGAGTTGTCATATGATGTTTATTTATCTTCCTTCACGGGTATATGCACTAATTTTACAACACGTGTTTTTTCCCTATATCACAATGTAACACAAAAATGGAAGAAGAGAAAACGATACCTCTTTCTGTGGAATGTACTTACTACCATAAATGTCGTTGATGGTGTTGCGATGTTTTCGGAGAGTGTGGGGATTGTATTTTTTGAACTGTGAATAGGGGAGGTAAACCCTTGTCTTCATATGTGCCTTTTGTTTGTTCCAAGTGAGGACCCCAGTCCGATGTGGATCTGGCTTTTTAGACTCCTCGTTGGTCCGACGTGGTTCAATTAAAAGATACTGCACGGCGAATTGTATATGGCTTTTAGTGAAATGTTACAAAGGGTCTCACAGGGACTTGGTATCCGGTTTTAAAGCTAGTTTGTGAGGACAACAGCTTCACCGTGGATTGAACTGCTCCTCGTCAGTTTTGTGGTATATGTTCAAAACTAGATGCAGAGGATCTACTGCCACTTTTATAAAACTACTGCCATTTTTTTTCAAATTAAGTCCAATTGAAGATTATTTCTAACTCATCTTATTGCTTTGTGGATGAAACAGTAGGCAGCTTTTTGCGGAGGAGCGAGAATTGTGCAAAGACTTGGTGCCCAAAGTGCTCAAGGAACGCTTGGTGGAGCATTTGAGATCATATATTTGTCAAAAATCTGCTAAGTAGGAAGATGAGTTGACTTTGTAAGTTTAAATGTCTCTGTTCTCCTTAGCGAGTTGTACGAGTAACTGTGTAGTTATATCACCTGTATTCTAACGAAGTTAGATCGGCAATTTTACGAGCAATTCGTCTTTGGCCTGGTGATCGCCTTTCTCAGTGACCAGTAGGAGTGCATTGTAATTGTTGATTGGAGGACAATCGGCAGTATGTGTCCTGATTTGACCATCAGCGATAATCACCAAATTTTATTGAGTTTTTTTGTATCTTGAGGACCACGTTGCTCAATCACTAGCATGCCCTTTCTGGTCTCGCCATTGTGGGGAGGAAAACCTAGTGTGCCAGTTGTGGCCATTTTACAGTGTACTACCACATGGAATGGATTCACACTGCAGAGAATTAACTGCTGATTTTACCTAAGGCACAGTAAATTAGTGAGGCCCTTGAAGTAATATTCATACTTTAAATCTATGCGTGCAGATCGGCATCCAGTGTATGTGCAAGGATATTCTCTAGATATGTCTCAAGGACAAGCTGATCGATTGGAGGCATCTTTTTGCATTTCGGTCTTGGTAGAAAGAAGGTACTTTGCCCGTGAATATTGTACTTCTTAAAGGTCATGCAATTGGCCTTGTAGCAAGGTACTCGATGGATTGGTAGTTTTGCAAATCTGTTACTCATCGTAGCAAGAGCTTTGTCGTGTGCATACTGTTGGTGTGGAAGGGGTGGCGTCATATCCTAACATATCATCAAAACCGTCTACCCTTTCTACCCATGTCTGACTGGGTGTTGGAATTCAAATCTTTTGTTTAGACGGTTTCCAACAATGAGTACATTCAAAGACAAAGTATGGACAGTCTGTTCTGGTCTAAGTGGTGCACTTGGGTTCTTCATGAGGCAACCATCCTTGCTAAGTGGTGCGAGCCTCAATCCATATATACAGCAAAACCGTTCTGTGCTCCGAATTGTTTTGTGCCAGGAAATCTCTCGTCCTTTAATAAGTCAAAACTCTGAGTTCACGTCAAACATAGCCGGTGCTGTACCTTTTTGACTTCCTCCATGTCATTAGTAGCATCTGATGATGTTGCCGTCCTCAAAACTTCATACTCCCATGTTTACTGCACCCTCTTGAGGATTTCCTGAGGCTCACACTTTCATTCCTGTGGGCTAACTGTAATTTCTACCTGGGTCCAAACTACCTGATGAGCAGGACTAAGGGCCATGCAAAGGTGGGTTCCGAGATGGCTTTTACACGCCATGTTACCAGCCGTTCATGTCCATACTAAGCCCTTTACTCACAGGGTAGATACTGATGATATGAAACTGTGGGAGGAACACAAACCCATCGCTTTTGGGTAGGATGGAAGCGAGGAAAATTTTCAGGTTTGCAAAAAGTATCACTTTCTTCTAGTAATGGTTGTGAAGTGTTGTTGTTTGTGCGGTCTGAGTTTGTGTCACAGTATCAGTTTTTTTGCAGTGATTTTAAATGAACGCTCTCGTCTGCTTTTGCTACACTCAAATTGGAGGCATAAGGAGGACCTTGTCTCTGCAGATACGGAGCTCCATTCATCCCGCTAAGGTCATCCTTGCAATTGATGGAATCAGGTTATGAGAGGCCAGACTCATATCTCGTGTCTTTCCTGGTAATGTGTAGCATAGAAAGCATATATGTCCCACCGAGGCTAGGAATGTCCCTGAAACCTCATCGCAGCAGTTACCTGATACATGAAGGTGTTGTGGGGCGCACACAACCACATGTGATGTGAGTGCAGGTTTTTCAAAGTTCAAGTTTCTGTGTAATCTGTGCAAGTTTGTCCTACCTTTGATGTTAGAGTATTTTGTTGTCGTTAGAGGTACTTGTTTAGTCACCTGTTGTCTGATTCATCACGCCAGATGGGTGAGTGCATGTGGACTTTTTCGAAGTTATATTCCAAGGCAGTACACCCGAGGTAATTTGCTCCTCACACTCAGACCAACAAACTTTTTCTCCTATCCTTGTAGTTTTTATGTCCCCGTCCGATTTTCGAAGGTGTATTCTACCTCTGTAGAATTCAACACCTATCTAATTTTTTTGGGGTACTCTCGGCGAATCCACCGCACCGTGCATGATTCATCACGGTCAAGAAACTTCAGAGTTTGAGTCATCTGCAAGAGGCTACATATTGTAGAACCGCTGTTGCGAACTTGTACTTCACTTTATCTGTCCACCTGCCACGAGTCACTCGTGTTCTGTGAACTGGGCATGTAACTTCTGGGTTCATCGAATTGTCAAGGTTGTCCCGTTACTGACATACCGAAATTGTTTGAGAATCTGCACGCTGTGTACAAGTCAGTGGTTGGTGTGTCTAGTTCTGTTTAAGAGGAAGATGGTGTATCACTATCCAAGAGTTTCCGTATCTCCCCAGTGTCCGGTTTCAAACCTTGATCACAATCTGTAATTGATCACATGTCTCTTTCTCTCCCTCTGTATTGGCTTTGCTTTTTCAGAACACACTTCTGTACTAAAGTTTCAATTTGGTCTGTTGATTTTGAAAGATTGGGGCCAGAGTCTATTGATGGTCATTGGAGTGAAGATGAACTCTGGCAACATCAATGAACAGCAGCCAAGGTTGTTTACTTATGCCTGCCATCTATTTTTGGCTTACGGAGTGAAATCTCTTTGTGTAGTGAATTTCGTCTACTCTATTCTCATGGATCTATAGAAGGATGAAGCTAGTGTACCCCTGGAGGTTCTGAGATTATAGATCACTGCTGCCTCAAATTTGATTTGTCGACCGTGCTGTTTCACTTAGAGTTAGTTCATATCGCGTCAATTACTTGAAAGCTTCCCAGGAGGTCTTGAGGTTCGGCGAGTCGAGGACGCTGTAGTTGATCAAGCATTCCTTTATTTCGTAACTTCAAGACAAGGAGTATGAGGCTTTCAGTTCTGGCATCACCGACCTTCCTTTGTGGGAAGTTCAGTGCTTGTGTGCTTCACTTCAGTTTGGTTTTGTCGACTTTTGGTCAGAAATGGGCCCTTCTTTTTTGTACCGGATCTTTTCGGTTTTAAAATTTTCAGTGAGAATTAATGAAAGTAAAATAATGAAGAGCATGTCTCCCTTCTCAGTGATGCCGGTCTCCGGGAAATTTGGACATAATGCACAGTCGGAATCTGAGTCTCTTTTGGGAGTAATTTTGAGGCCCCACTCTCTTCTCATGTAGTGCAAGTACGGTAGACGGAATTTCCTTCCAGGCCGACTGAGGAAGTTCCTTGCGATACCTGCATCTCTTGAAGTCGATGTGCACTATCAAGAGCAAGAAGCAAATCTTGATGTTAAACTGTCCATCATCCAGGGAGAGAAACGTAAGATGCTTGCTGGTAACCGTAAAGTGCATGTGTCGAACCTAGATCTCAAATTACTACTTGCAAACCATGATTCAACTTCCCGTGTCAGCCAATGAGTTCTGACTTTCACTTATTTCTCTGCGAAGCGAGAAATTCACGCCGTTACTTGGGTATGCTTGCGTGCGACCATGTATGCATTATAATGACGAACTGAAGTATTCTTTTGGTGTGGAATAATAGTAGATCGCTTCTCGCTTCCGAATCTCGCACAATTTTTGCCCTGTATCTTACACGATCAGTAGGGTCCAAAGGTTTTTATGGATTACTGTATGGGTTAGGTGGGTAAGTCTAGTCGTATTTCACGTCTCTTGTAATATTTTTCTTGTTTACGCTTATATACATGGTTGATTTTGAAGTGAATATTCGCATGAATCTCCACGTTTGCTCTGTTCACTACCCAATTATGTATTTCTAAGGATCTGTCGCTTTTTTTTTAAGTTCCAAGAAGGAACTAAAATGTTTCTGATTTAGCTTTCAGCTCGACGCTGTCTGACAAGTATTATATTCACTTTCACGGAAGACATGGCGACCAATATCACATCACTTGCTAGCTCATTGTTTGTGTCTCAAATTGACGGTTAGCGAGGAAATCTTTGTCTGTTTCAAAAATTGTGTACATTATGGTTGGCTTTTTCGGTACGATTTAATTAACAGTAGCAAACTCAATCAGACGGTGGACGCACGGAGTATACGTTAGAGCTGTTTGAGGCATGTTCAACAATATAATCTCTAGCACAATGTTATAGATGACCAGGGAGGATCTTGTATGAACTACAATATCAATATCATCTGTCTTGGATGAACTTGTATGCCACATATTTCCTGTCTGAAGGTCTTTGTCATGCAAGTTGAGTTTCAAAAACTTTTCTTCAAGTGATGTGTATTGCAAACAATTCAAAAGTTCTGAGATTTTGAAGTCAATTCTGGATTCAATAACGCACAACTCACGAATTTTCACCACTTTACCTAATATTTCGGTTACCATTACCGACTGTAACTTCCATAGTCCTTTTCTCATGATGATCGAAAGTAAAGTTGCATACAGGTGGTAGGAATAATGCTAGTGTGCGAAAGATTCATATCTCCAACCTACGTCCTAAAACAGAAGGACATGAAAGTTGTTCAAGAAAGAAATTCCCTTACAGAAGACATAAAACTAATTGCATCCAATAGCGTACTCTGGGACCAACTTTTCCACAGTCAAGTTTAGCGCAATTTTAGATTTGGTGAAGTATAGTGATAGACTCTAACTATCTATATTATTTCATCCAATAATAAATTTCACATTCTGCAATAAAAATCTTAAATCAATATTTCTGAAAGAAAAATGTAGGGCTAAAGAGTTAGATGAAGTAATATAGAACTCTGTTACGAATTGTTTAAAGTACCTCAAATCACATACAACTATAGTAGAATGTGAAATAAAACTTGAAATTTTGATTTCACATTTGACTACAGCTTCCAATCATACACAAAGTTGGTAGATTCTTCGTTGTCATATGAATAAGAACTATAAAGAATTATCATTTCTTTGAAGATTCAATGAAATAAAAAAAATAAACTCTAACTATGATTTTTTAGAAAAATTAATGATATATGAACTTGGAAAAATTATCATACTTCTTAATGATACAGTTTTAAATCTAGGTAATATATTTTGTATGTTTCCTGCACTAGGATGAACCACAGTAGTTTTTATTTTCTTTCTACGTTTTTTTGAAGTGTTTATTATTGTGAAGTTAGATAATGTTGTTATCAATTTATTTTAAATTCTTTAAATTTTTGGAATAAATTAATCAAATGAATCACATTTTTCACTATATGATATAACTTCATTGATAAGGATAAAAAAAAATAAAGTCAGACTTTTATTTTCAGTTGAATGATGAATTGATTTATCACTTTTTTTGAATATGAAATTTCTAGCCGTTAATATGGTTTTGAAAATTCTTCTCCTGTCGTTTGCTAAAAATCCATCAATAATTGAATCTCACATTCTACTCGGATTTATTGACCTGGTTTGAATTTTTCTAAAAGAAAAATGATTTCGCTCTACCAAGATAAATATATTGCATTCATCATACTCAATATCACAATCTTCAAAAATGAAAAATCAGTATCAAATATTTGCTAGATCAAGTTGATGTTGACTATGAAAAAGATTAAAACAATGTGAATTCTACAACTGAATATGTATTTACACTTGATGATAGATACATTAGTTAAAAATTTACTTTGCAGAAATATATACCTTAGTCCACAACAAAAACTGAATTAGATAGAATAAAATATCTTCCTTGGCACTAGTATCCAAGGAAGCTATTAAATTGAATAAATTTACTATTGAGATGAGATTGATATAAGAGTTTATTGATTTGCATTGTGATATTCAAATGCATTACATATTCTTACAAATCAAATGACAAACAACATATAATATATATATATATATATACATACATACATACATACATATATATATAAATATTTTCACATTATTAGAGATCTAGGGTATGATAAATGGAATGAATTTGTCAAGATTAATGTTAAATTCAATCTTATATGGTGACAATGTAACAAGCTCAACTAATTGGGAAGCTAAACTACATTAAATCAACACTTTCTAACTAAGCTACTAAAATCACATAAATTGTAATGATAGTAGCTTGTAGATTCATTTGTAAATTAAAGATGATTGAAACTCATAGAAATTATAATTTTCAATTCAGTTCCAATGATCTTCAATTTACAAATGAATCATGTTTCTTTCCAAGAATTTTCAAATATGAATCATGAGTTCAGGAGAAATATTTAGAAGTTAATCAATGTCTTGATTAGCTCTAGTTAGCTCAACTTTGATTAGATAGATTAATCAGGTGGAGACTATGTAAAAACAATTAATTTTATTGTTTGATGACATATTTTAGAGATTCAATAAATGATCTCTGATTCCGTGAAATTTGAATGCTCATAACATATGAAGTGTTTGTTGTTAAATTTTAACACATTTAGGTACCTAAAATGTCAATGTATATCTTTTCCACTTTTAATGGATGTCAATCTCCTAGTCCAAATTATCATACAAACTGAAGTTAAAAATAAATAGTTTTATTATATAAAATTATGCAGATTTTTCTTACAAAGATTCATCATTTAAATCTTAACATATATTTTCAAATTTTTTTTGAAAGTATTTTGTATTATTGACATCCATGTTTCAATTTTTTTTAAAAAATTAATAGAATTTTTAATATAATCTTGATATTAATTTTCAATTTTAAATTAAATTAGATTTTATTAGTTTTATGTTTAAATCAAAAAATTTTGGAGAAAATTTACTTGATAGTTTTGAAATTTCTTCTATTGTTTAAATTTTATGTTAAAGAGATTTAATAAGCCGATAGTGAATATACTGAAAAAATCAAATAATTTTATTTAAAATATCAAATGAAAATTTAATAATGAAAAATATTAAAATGTAAATTTTAACAAATTTTTATAAATAAAAACATGCAAAAATGATTTATGTGTAGATGTTTTTTTAGAAAATTAAAATTCGATTTGAAAAGCATAATAATTATATTTTTTCAAAATCACATACAAGCCATTATTTTTTGAGATTGTGAACTCGTAAGCACATCAAATAAATTGTTTACAAGCATAAGTATTATGATTTGAGACTTATAAAAATTGTATCAAAAAGTATTATAATATCATTTGTGTACTAATATGTTTATATATTTGTATATTTAAATATAAAAACTTTCAGATGCGTATACATTCAAACATATAAATAATTTAACTATATTGGATAAAGTTTCAGCTACTTTACAAACTAAATTAGATGATAAGTATTTTTTTAATATGAATTTTTGGCACTTTTTTATGTTTTAAAATAACTATATATCTACAAGTTTTTATGATTTAACATCAATTAAGTGAAAACATAAAAATTGAAATATCTATTATATTTTTGCACTTTGTGACACATGGAATTCAACGATTATTTTTATCTTATAATGAATCTTTGAAACTCTTTCACAATATATTTCAACAAAAATATGTGTTTCAAAATTTTATATATGGTAGTTTTGCAAGAAATCATTTTTGATTATGCAATTTATTTGTCATAACCATCAAATTTATCATTGTATATGAAGCAAACACTTACTTTTTGGCATATTTATATGATATAATTGACATTTATATATATATTTTTGATTTTTCATTGATAAGATATATGGTGTATATGTGATTCAAACGTGATTCATTATTATAATTTTGGTTGTAAATTCATTAATTTAAAAATATTTTTCTCATTAAATTGATGATTATGAATTAGATGAATTATATCGACTTATCTAAAAAATAAAATTCATTCCCACTATACAAAATTTGATCTACACATTATATTTCACCTCCACATATCTATATTTCTTTTAAAATATTGAACATCAATTTTAAATGCATCAAAGGATTTATTTAAAGAGATATGCTCAAACTTTCAAATGCATCATAATAAATGGTTTGATAAAATTGCCAACCACTATACATATAAATACACATAATCAGCCATGAATAGTATCAAGTGAGAGAAGTATCTATTTGGATAGGTGTATCACTATCACTATCAGGTATCTAGTACTAGTATCACTATCAGGTGGGATAGGTGTGGATGTTAAACATTTTCATGAAAGTGTCTACAGATAATTCATGATAATAGATGATACTTTATTATTAGTAACATTCACTAACACGCAATCTACTTGAAAATGGGTGAAAGCAAAGAAAATTACTTGATGGAACAACTGTATCATACATAGCTTGGTAGGATTCATCAAAATGTTTGTTCATGTTTTACTTCATGGAACTCCAACGACGACACAATGTCACCAAATTCTAAACAAAGTTTTTGTTACTACATGGTGTGGGTTAGAGTTAAAAAGGTACAGGTTGGAAGTTCCAACTTGACTGCAAGTTTTGACAATGCAGTACCAACTATCATAATCTTGCGCATTGCCGGCATGAATGATTTTGTAAATGTGCAGAAACGTTTATTGAAAATAGGATGAACTAATCACGTTATGCTTTTGGAGACATCAATGTGGCTACGGATGGAGTAATGTAGTATTCGTACAAAACATGCATATCACTGTCTCATTTTGATTCACGAGACTCAAAGTTTCCAAAACTTGCAGTTAGTTTCTAAGAACGCATGTCATGAAGATAAAAGAATTGGCCTTATATTATGGAGGTATTGCAACCAACCGATATATATTTCCAATGAATTGATCTTTTAAGTAGGTCAACATTCAAAAGTTCTTTAGAATGGAATGCAATACATCGAGACATAGAATCTATGGTTTAAAATTTTCTCTACACATAATTCTTTGCATTGCAAAAAAATAATTACATTGATCCGCGATCTTTCATCAATCCCTCTCTCCAACTGCTATTTACTCCTCCAGCAACGTTGGTCGATATTATAACTTGGATCATACATTTCTTCACATTGCAAAAAAAGAGAGTATTGCACCTATCCGCAATCATAACTCAATCCGGCTAGTGCTCATTACTTCTCCTGAACCGTAAGTAGATATTATAACTTGAAGTATGTGTGCCGTCAATAGAATCCTATCCTATAAAACAAGAGAGATTTGCTTGATGGGACCCCATCAAAACATAAATTGCTTGATGGGACCCATTAAGTTTCAATTTACCCGATGGGACTCCACGGAAAGATCCAAGTCAGCGTCAAATTGTCTCCTTAATAACGTACCGTTATTTCAAGGATGAATTTGTCCGCAGCAATTCATGTGCGCAGAAATCTTCATTGTGGTAGTCTGGTGTTGCAGATTTGCTAGAGCAGAAATTTGATGGTTTGACAAAAGAACCCACAATTACTGGAGGTGAAAGGTATACTGCCAATGATATTGCACTGTCTATCACTGTTTTCAGACTCAATATTGATTTCTCCAATTCAATGTGATTGTGCAGATTGATTTTAAATGCGAGTGCAATCATTAATGTCCAGAAGATTCGATAAATTCAATTGGGTTGAAAAATCATGCAGACAAGAGCATATCCAATTTTGTTAAATTCTAGTGGCACGCCGTCGAAGCCATTGCAGAAACACGAATTAGATAATGTTGGTACTAGAACATTTATTAGAACTCACCGACAGTGTGCCGTCAATGGAGTTCGATCGGTAAATTCAAACTTGATGGATACCATCAAGCAATTAACGTTTAAATGGGGTACCATCAAGCAAATATCTCTATAAAACAATCCGTGATGGATGACCATAAGCTATGTAACTTAGATAGCTACCCTGACATCAAGTATGTTATGGAGGGATATCATCAATCGATTTTTTCGTGAAAGCACAAAGGAAATAATTGATGATATACCTAAAAGGAAGCGTGCTATAGGATTTCCGAGTTGAAAATTTGTGACAAGTAGCAAGAAAATCTTAAATTCAATCTTTTGTAACTTTCATAATACAACACAATTCAAATTTTTGTAGCCATTGAAATCATGTATAAAAAATGGCATGATTGAAACAATATATTATACAGTTTATCATACCAACAAAAGCGCGGTCTGGAAAATTGGGTGTAACTTACTTGATGTTACTCCTATGAAACACAAATAACTTAATGAGATCAATGAAGTATTGTTTTACCCAATGGTATACATTGACGGCACACCGTGCGAACAAAGTTCTTGTAACTACACGGTGTGGTCTATACTGTGTGTGGAGTACTCACTTCAGATCACACTATCATCTAGTGATTGCACCTCCAAAGTTACCCGTCCTGAAACCCGTTGCCTACGGTGATGTTCTTGGCGGTTTGCCATGTAGTTGATCTATCGAATAATTTTACAAGATTGTTTCTCAATCTATCAATGATCCTTGGAGATTATATCTCGGCTCTTACAGTTTTTGATGTGTCACATATTAGTTTTATTATTGAGATGATGCTCAAAGAATCGATGCTCGAGATTTCTGATTGAACACTTCCACTTTGAATTCAAAGTCACATTTTGGATTCATCCACAAATTCCCACTCGTTAGGGTTACTTGATATTCTTATACACTAATAACATATTATATTTTACAAAAGATAATATAACAAACAGACTTTTCACACAGTGAAGCACTTCAATATTGGGGGTGCGCATCTTGCCGTTGATGCTGGTGACTATTTTGAATACTGCAGGCATAGTTTAATTTACTTTACTTTTCCGTACTAGACTTATTGCTGTGGAAAAAACATGTGCGTTCTCTCTACCGACATATATTCTTTTGAATGCTTTTCTTACTGCATCTGTGACCTTGATTTCAAGGATTACCACAGCTAGATTTTTTATGTCAACAACTTGTTCGTTTCTTGTACCTCGTATCTTGATAATTCATACACGTTCGCCACGTGTCATTTAAGATAAGAAGCGGCGTGAACTGAGTATTCCATACTAGACTTAATGCTGTAGAAAAAACATGTGCTTTCTTTCTACTAGTTTGTAGCTCTTTACCGACAGATATTCTTTTGAATGCTTTTCTTCCGGCATCTGTGACCTTGATTTCAAGGATTATCACAGCTAAATTTTTTATGTCAATAACTTGTTCGTTTCATGTACCTCCTATTTTGAGAATTCATTCACGTTCGCCACGTGTCACTTGAGCTAAGAATCGGCGTGACTGAGTATTTTTGCAAGTTCATGGATTTGGGGATTTCTCGAGACTTGTCTAAGGTCTCTCTTTAAGTCGAAGACGAAGATCTGAAGCCAAATCCAGTTAACACGCCTATTACCCATCGCGTTAAATCCATAATATTTTTCAAGTTGAAAGCTCGACACCATCCATCATACCTCAAGTTCTATCTAAAATCGCTTTCAATCGCTGGCTACGTGCCATCAATAAACTATAATCGACCTTACTGAGACACCAGCCGCCACTCGAGGGGTCGAATCATGTCCATTTTGTCATGATGTTGTCAGTTCACAATTCGACCAAGAAGAAAGTAAGTTAAGCTTGGGCGATCCAAGTTCCTCTAGATCCAAGTACACGACCAGTGAATAACCCTGAACAAAAATGATTCATTATGCTATTAAACATAGGTTCAGAGCTTGTGTATTCTGGGATACGATAGAAATACACGTATAGGTGATCTCCAAAATTGTTTGCTGTCAAGCCTTCAGGTGTTGTGCAATGTGTTGAAATCCGAGGACTCAAATGAGCAGCATAAAATTTGTGGGTTGTTGTGCGTCATATCATTTTCTTTGGGTACTCGATCCCTTAGTGAATTGTGCAGTCCCTTAGGTGGTCGAAGTTTGCATGTTGAGTTCCGGCAAACGGAAGCGCTGCAACCAGAGAGAACACATGATTCAGATCTGTCCAGGAGTAAAATAAAAAGCTTCTATTTCCCGATACCATCATTTTACAGCCGACTGCGATTAACAAATATGAGAATCTTTCATGACATTTCGGGCTCTTCACCTCCTCACCTATACTAAGAATCTCTTCGATCGTTCTTCCCGTTCCACTTTCAAGAGCTCGCTTTTCCGTATGATAATTTCTTGGTGATTGCATTTCTGAAATTCTAGAGTTCATATCTTTTTCAATTAAGAGTTTGCGATACTTCCACAGAATCATGATCATCGCAATGCAGAAATCTTCGGAACTCAGTGCAAACGATTCACTTGCAGATGACTATTCACTTGTAGAAAGCATGGCTAGTATATGCTAGTAGCACGCATGCTATTAGTATAACCGCCGCGGCCATGCCTGCTGTTAGTGGAGATTGTACTATGATCCAAACACTTCTGCATTTTAATTCACTAGATTACAAATCTCTCTCCAAATATCTATCCCGCGGATTCAAGGTCTTCGGGAAATATCCACTTGCCCCACGAAATACGTCTAATGGGATCGTTTTCACGTGGCCTTGGATTGATACCAACACGGGTTAGAAACAAGGATGATGCTCTATCTAGCATGAATCGGGATGTAGCCCATACAATTAATCTATTGCAATTTAGGCTATTCTGTACTTCGGGAACGATGAAGTTGTCAATGTTGTCGGTGCGGACTTATCAGTGGTTTGCAGGGGCGGAGCCACGATTTTTCTGTGGGGGGGGGGCTCCGCCAGGTATTTCTGTAGCGCCGCAGGCGAAAAAATTTCTCGACCGCGTTTACAGCGTGCAAGCAATGAAGGTCCAAGTACATGCTGAGATTGTGTTCATCAGATCTTTTTTATCAAATCACATATGCTGATTGGCCCCACCTAATATTGATATTCTCGCATGTACCATTTCATGTCATCACACATGTCTAAACAGGCGGCCTGGTCAGATTCAGAGACGGTTTTCTGCTCTTTGCAGGAGTAGATCAAGTGCAGACATGAAGGTTACATACAATATGTTATGAGTACTGAAGTTTCCAAGCCAAATGGGGTGATGTCAGCTACATGGTTTCACGGTATGGTTCAAGTTCAGAGTAGAAAGAAACGGAGAGAAGAGTGTCAAGAAAAAAAGACCAATTAGAATTCAAGGTCACTGAAAATTTACGACGAGAAGTCCGACCGGAGCGTAGAAACAATCGATCAGATTTTTTCTACGTTCCTAATGAGCTCACTCGTGTCACCGTGCTCGTTAGAAACTCCTTAACCTGTCAAGCATTAGACTTTTACTAGTCCCCGACCTGTGCAAAGCATTCACTAATATATTATCTTATGGGAACTTCTGAGAGATATCTTGTTTGCAAATTAGAGTATTCACATCGTCGACTTTTTTGGAGGCAGCGTCATGATGCCTTTCTACTATGAATGTGCAATTCCTGAGCCTTTGCAGACATCTTTGCTGCAAATAAAATTATTACTGTCAACAAATTCTTTCCAAGCAGTGTCAAGCTGCTTTTCTACTATGATTCTGCAAAGACGCTGAAGATGCACTTCGTAAAAGGCTCGACACGCCTCTAAATTCATTGAAATCTCCAATGAATTTACAGAAGCTGATGTTATATCTGACAAGTCTGAGTTTTCTATCATATGTCTGAGAGTTTGGGTTGTGGGCAATGGACACTGGAACATATCATATTCATCCATGCTTCTGATGGCGATGTCATGGTAGACCTTCTTAATTTACGAGAAAGCCTTTGGCACGGTCAGCACCGGGTGAACTGAAGCCTATAAAACCCGGTGGTTCTCTTCACAACAATGTGCTCGTCTTGAGACGTATCTGGCTACCATCAAATCCTGAAAGGAGTTGATTTCGCAGTAAGGAGAGAAGGTGACGCGCAATTCAGCTTCAATGGGTATCATGAGAGCACTGGTGGCGGGCATCTGTTTCTACGTGGTTGTTTTGGGAGTGTTGAGAACTACAGCGGCCTACATTGATGAGGACGAAAGTAATCTGGGGTACGTTCCTGAAGACTTGCTCTCGGAGGAGCGAATAAACAATCTATTCAGCTCGTGGCAAATCCGTCATGGCAAGAGCTATGTTGACGAGCCAGAAAAGCTGCACAGGATGAAGGTATTCAAGGACAACCTCTTTTACATACATGCCCACAACAGTAAAGATAGTTCATTCAAGATGGGCTTGAATGAATTTTCAGATCTTACCTTCGAAGAGTTCAGCGACACGATGCTGATGAAAAAGTGGGACGAGGAGGAGGAGATTGACCTCATCGACCGAAACCTCTCACCCCGTATAATTCGGTACGGTGATGACGGAGCAATGCAGCGAGGTTCACCTGCACCTGCCATAGACTGGAGGAAGAAAGGCGTCGTCAACCCGATCAGAAGCCAGGGACAATGCGGAAGTTGCTGGGCGTTCTCCGCCATTGCTGCAGTGGAGAGTATAAACGCCATCAGAACCGGACAGCTTTATGATCTCTCGGAGCAGGAGCTCGTCGACTGCCTCACGTACATGGGTTGCAAGGGCTGCGACGGGGGAAAAGTTGATAGTGCGTTCACATTCATCGCCAAAGACAACAAGGGGATCGATTCCGAGGAGGACTACCCGTACGTGGCACAGCAGGCTGCCTCTTGCGATATCCAGAAGAGGAATAATCGCTTGGTCACTATCGACGACTACGCCTACGTTACGAAAAACAGCTCCAGGGCTTTGATGCTAGCCGTCGCACAACAGCCTGTGGTCGTGTACATGCATGCCAGCAAAGATTTCAAGTCCTACGCGTCTGGAATTTATAACGGAAACTGCTCGGGAGACCATTTGAATCACGCCGTTGTTGTGGTGGGCTACAGCACAACGACGAAAGGTGTGCCTTACTGGATTGTGAGGAATTCATGGGCAACCACTTGGGGCGAGTCTGGTTATGTACTCATGAAGCAGACTGGGGAGGATAACCCTGGCGTCTGTGGAATGCTCAGATTTTCGGTCTATCCGATCAAAAACGGCACCCATGACAGTGGAGATGGCCGCAAAGATGAGTAGAGACAAGAAGCGGGGGCTAACTGGATAGAATAAGCGATGGGGGGAAGACCCCGTCAAGCACTACGACGAAAATATTATTAGTGGAACATTTCTCATGACGAGAAATGTGGTTCGTACCACCACGTAAAACCACACCGTACGATCGTTAAATAACTAGAGCATCTGAGCATGAAATGAGTAGTAGGGCTTTCATGGCGTTTACGTCACAAAAGCACGAGACATCAAGTTATACTTTGAGCTCTATTGGCTTCTCTTTTTCTCCCTATTTGCTATGTACATGTTTCCTGTACATGATGTAGATTTTTAAACTAAAATATAAATAAATAAACACCATGATATTGATCGTGGTTTTTGTAGAATGACTTACATCGCCACACATCAATAAGGAATTACAGACATACGAAATCCAACGTGCTTATGTTGACCAAAGTAGATTTGAGCATGCCGAACAGATTAGTGAATTGAACATTTAACCTCTCACGTGCCATTAACTCAGATCTCAGTAAAATTGCGAACGCCTAATCTACCGAGAATAGGCTAATTTCGGCACCACCTGGTCTTCAATTCGACATTTGCCAAAGTTTACCAAATGCTCATGTTTTATCACTACAGACGAGTAAGTAGGTCGAACTGTTTCGCTTGGAATATCCCCTCCAGTGCCAGACAAGTCAAATCCGTCCGCCGATAGTACTTCTCCCACTTCAATATGGAAAAATCCGACTCCACCGACGTTGTGTTGGCAAAAACGGTGGCAAATCCGCAGCAGAACTTTCTCAAAGAACAAAACGAACCATCTGTTATGCAGCCCTGGACGTTATTCCAGCCACCGTTAAACATAGTCTCATGATCTTGTTGGTCTTAACACGTTTGTTTACCATGTATTCTCGACACAGTGAGCGGTGATCGCTCTCGATCTCCTCGACCTGCTCTGTAGACCAGAACTTTGCTATATGGGCTCGGCGTGGGTCGAGCATCTCGGCAACAAATATACGAGGTGTCATCTTGACCAACTCAGCCGGCATGACCGCAGGAGCAAGTGAAGCGGCAGCCTGGTTTCTGCTATCACGTTCTCCTTGGACATTGCACATACCCTCAAGGATATGGAGGATGAATTCGCCAATCTCTCGTAGAACTTTCGGCTTGTCGTCCAGACTGAGATTACGGAGTAGCTCGCGGACGAATGATCCCTGCTCCCCGATGAAGTTGATCAGTGTGTCCGCCAGAAGCCACCAATGTAGAGATCACACATCATCTGCACTGACCAGGTTGAGGTCATCGGACAACAGCTTGGCGGAGACCAGGGTGCACAACCGACAGACCATATGTTCAATCTCACTACGCTGCTGCGAAATGATCATGTCCTTTGCCTGGATCCTCGTAAGCGTCGCGTTCACCATGGCCGTCATTGCCGCAACAGCTGCTGCTTCGATATACCACACCTCGGTGGGCGCATCAACGGGCTTTTTCTCCTCAATGTGCGTCAGCAGACGCAAGCGCTTGGCTAGCATCCAATCGAGTGTGTTGCCCATGTGAAGCCAGCGATTGGTCAGCTTCGGACACGCCAAGCCAATTTTTTTGATCAGATTCGTCTGACGGCGTAGGTGCACAGCCCATCGATTCGTTCCCTTGACGAATTGTCCATCGTCAATCCTGGCGAACCCCGCCTTCATGACAAGATCAATCTGGTGCGCAGGACACCAGACGCGCAAGACATCATTCGTCTCCTGTTGCTCGAGCAGGGTGATGACTCCACCGCGACAGCCTGTCTCGTCATCTGAAGAGAGGCCGATTTGCTTTTCGCGCCAGCCAGAATTGATAACGTCCATGACCTTTGTGATCAAATTGACATGGTTAACAGCGGTGTGCTGGTCAAATATGGGAATGGCCAGCAAATGTAGGTTGACAAGGAGACCATCCACTACCAGACGCAGACGTTGATCCATGAATGAAATACCCATGTGAGTGCTCATGTCGCACGCAAACGAGAAACCCCACATCGACGGATTTTTCATCAGATTGTTTAGATGCTGCATGGCGACCGCAACAAAAATACGGACTTAGCCGCTGATCAAAGCATCGGTCACTCCAGTCAATTTTGTGTTCTTGGTGAGCTTTTAATGTTGTTGAATGACAATGACGGTCTGCCTGAACAACAGCCCGGCTGATGTGTGTTGAAAAACGAGCTAATATCTAAGCGGCGTCTTGATTGTAACGTTGAAGCTATCGTCCTTCTGATGCCGAAATAGCTTCAACGCTCTTTCGGCCAAGATCGTTTCGTCCTCGGAGTTGAAGAACAACTCGCCAATCAGAATTTTGACAATCTGCGCACTTATGGTAAATATCAGTGTGGAGCTCGCGTCGTCGGAGAAGGAGAACAACGTGTACTTGAACTCCGGACGCTTGTTGAAGAACACTCTCTTGTCCTCGAACGAGATTGCCTTGTACTCGATCCACTTGCCCACGTGAGTCTCTCTGTGATGGAGTTGATAGTTGTCAGTTCGGTAAGGTGGTGCAAAGAGTTTGATGTTCTGGCTACGCTTGCGTTTGGCATCAGGAACCCGCTTCCGGCCATGGAAACGGCAGAATTGGCACTGTACACTATCAACGACACCGTTTGCATCTCGAGCCACCACCTTCATGCCATACTCGACTTCATGCTTTGCTTGAAACGGTGTGCCGCAAGCTTTAGAGTTCGCGAGCACCTTGTTGACTGACACCACCATCCTGGCAAAGTGACATGTGTCCGCGTTCAACTTAGCCAAAGCCCATTTACACTTTACACTTTACAACATAAACTCTACACTCACTCATTTTTGCGGTTTTATTTTCGGCGTCCTCGGCACCGTTAAATTTGGCAGTTTTGGCATTTAAGGTGCAGTTTCCGAATTTAAAGAGGTGTGCATTAACTCCATTGCTGGCAAGCAGTAGAAGGATCTACACTCTTCAAAATTTTATCCATAATTTCTCCTCTTTTAAATGGTTTTATTTCTGTTGAAAAACCATACCTGCAACTTAGTTTAACATATGGGTAAATCCTCTCATAGACCTCTAGTTTCAAGTTTATATCTGGTGGTTCTGATTAAAAATAATTATTTATTTTTTTTGGAAGTAACCCATCAAAATTGTAACCAGAAAGTAAATCAGGGGCTAGACTCCACTGAGAATGTGAGCCGAACCTTCCCACCCTTCAGCGTTTGTAGTCCAGGTGGGGGTTCGAGCTTCCATAATCTAACTTCGCTGAACTCAAGCCATGTGCTCTAAGTGTATCCAAGACAACAAGATCCTAAACACTTGCTCTTTCACAAACAAATTATCCAAAACTGAAAATAATAACTTACTGTCTGCTATTTCCACAAGAGCAGCAGACAAGCTCTTTGTTACATAAAGATCTAACCCAACTCTGGGTGACTTTCTCAATACCACAGCCGCTGTGGTCTATCCTAGCTCCGAGTCCCACTCCCAATTCCTACTTAGATTTCAGTGTCGATTTCTCAGCTTCCACCTTAAGACCCCAACAGATTCCTCTCTCAGATTCCACTCTCCCTTTTCAGTTTCAAATTCAGATCCCGACTGTCAGATTTCAGTCTCAGATTTCACTTCACTCTCAGCTCCCATTCTCAGATCTTTCACTCTGATTTCAGCTCCCACTCACAAATTTTACACTTCAATCTCCGATCCCACTCACAGATTTTACACTTCAATCTCAAATCCCAATTTAATTTCACTCTCAGATACGACTCTCCACCCACGAGAGTTTGCTTCCTCCTTCTTCGAACTCTCCACACCCCTCTCCTAATTCTCACTTCCCTGCGAAAATCAATCACGTCCACACTCTATTCCTCCTACCGATCCCACCAGCGTCTCCGCACAATGGCACACCACACGATCCCAACTCGCAGGCCGAATAATCCTCTCCAATGTCCAAGGGCCGTTTGCCCGCAGGCCGCTTGAATGCCGTTCCCGCGATGATGGGCAACGGCCTGGTTCCCATGTGCGACCTCATGCCCCGCCGTCATATTTCCCACGCTTGACTTCACGCCGCCGCCACTGCCACACCTGTATAGTCTTTATTCATGACCACGTCAACATCCGCCGTCCGAAATCTTCTTCTGCGCACCGCCGAAGGCATCCTCCCACCGAAGACACTCATCCACACCTTTGTCTATCTATAACAGTCACCCCGACGCTCATAACTCACAGATCCCTGCTTCGTTTGAAACGTTCTTGGGCTCGTTGGAACGAGCGTGTTGAGCTCTTTTCAACGAGCCTCTAACTAAGTCAAACCGTTAAGAATTGAGAAAGTTATCACTGTTTTACTCTTCCGCCGAAGGCGTTTGCCTATGCACAGGCTTCCTACTCGCAACCCGCCTACGCGCAACTCGCCTATGCGCGGGCCGCCCATGCGCAGGCTTCCAACTCGCAACCCGCCTACGCGCAGGCCGCCTCCACGCAACTCGTCTACGGGCAGGCCGCCTATGCGCAGGCTTCCTACTTGCAACTCCTTGGGCCGAAGGACCTTCTATCTGTTATCGCCGAATGCTCCTCTATATGTTAACGCCGAAGGCCTCTCTATCTGTTATCGCCGAAGGCCTTTCGCCTAACCATGACAGCCGCTTTCGACGCTCATTACTCAGTGATGACTGATCCGTTTCAAGAGTTTTTGAGCTCGTTGGAACGAGCGTCGCGAGCTCTTTTCAACGAGATCCTAACTGAGTCAAGGCGTTACGAATTGAGAAAGTTATGACGGTTTTACTCCTCCGCCGAAGGCCTGCAACCGCCGAAAGTCCTTCCCCCGAAAGCCCGTTCCCCGAAGGCGTGTTAACGCCGAAGGCGTATCGCCGAAAGCCCTCCATATCAGTAATTTCCGCCGCTTCTAACTCGGTGATGCCTTATCCGTTTCAAGAGTTCTTGGTCTCGTTGGAACGAGCGTCGCAAGCTCTTTCCAACAAGACACTAATTGAGTCAAGGCGTCACACATTGAAAACGTTATGAGGGTTTCACTGTTTCGCCAAAGGCCTTTCTCCGAAGGGACTTCACAGAAGGCACTTCGCCGAAGACCTTGCCCCGAAGGCCCCCTTCTGCACCTTTTGCCCCCTAACCATCACACCAACTCCTAATCTTGCCAAAACTTTCAGAAAACCCCAAGCATAATTTTGCAAGAGCTTAAATCCACAATTTTTACTCTCATAAGGGTAAAAAGACATGTGAGCACAGTTTTGTGCTCAGAGAGAATAATATCAAAATGTCAACTATGCTACAAATTCAACAAAAATATCAACGAACAAGATATCACGGATTGCACACAAGAAAGCATATTCTTATTTTCTGATCAAGTTGGTATGAGTTTCATAATAGTGTATTCATTGTGTTCATATGTGAGTATAAGTGTGTATTCCTGGCGAAGTAGTGTGATAAGATATAAATTTCATGGTTGAAAGAAGAATATTCAAAACATTGCTTCATAACTGCACTTTTTTAATTTCTCCCGCTCATGTTTAATTTGTTGTTATGTTCTTGACACTCTCTTGTCTCTCTTTATAACAGTTACCGTCATAGCCAAACTGCACTGTTGAAGACGCTGTTTGGGATTGTGAAGTCATATATTCCTGTAACCAATTTTGTGAAGTCGGAACTTTCTAAAGAAGATTTATTTGCATCAATCTGAACAAAAACTTAATCCATAACGCTCTATTTTTTCCAAGCTAACAATAAAACTTGTGAAGATAACGTAGCTGTCTACCAAAATATTTTGTTTTCAAAATCATGTCTAATTGTAAGATTCATATGTTGAAATAAACATGAATCTTTATATAAGTGGAAGATAATGGTCTCTTTTTATGTATAATAAATACTGGTTCCAATTTGAGATAAAAAAACATGTGTTAAAATTCTCAAAATTAACATGATTGAATTTAGGTAAAAATTTAATTACAGTTCTGTTAGTTTACGACTGTAACTTAGATTTCCTTAGTTTTCACTTATATCTTAATTTATAAAAGATAATGTCAAAAAATACTCAAGTGAGATCTTCATCATTTTCAAGAAACGAAGGGTAATAAGGATTTATGCGACTATATTTAACAGTGAAATTGTCTTGTACATCTTAAATAATTCAAAGAACTTTTTAAATCACAGTAATGTGTTCTTTGCGTTTGTTACATATTAACAGTTGATAAAATCCTTTTTCACTTTCATGATCTCATCTCGCCACCACCAGGTTGATTTCATCCAATTTCTCCATCCTCTTGTGAAATACTTTTTAAGTCTTTGTGAACCCAATACTATTGCATATAACGCTTGTCTGTTCTCCAACTGGTGTTGAGAATATCTAAATTCCGTTAAGTGACAACAACACTTTAGTTGGGTGACTTTAGATAGAGCATCAATATAGAGTTGAGGCTGAATTAAAACTCAATTTTTTTTACACACATCGTTCTTAGATGTGAATCTGTCCATGTCAAATTCCATTCAAGAATTCCCATGTTGTTAACCAAGTTCTCTCGGTAGCAATTTCAATAAACATGACTTTTTTCTCAATAGATTTGAAGTAAATTGCTTCTATAAATTGAATTTTGTTTTGATTCACAAATGCAAGCTTCAGTATGTGAAGATTCAACATAATACAATTTCTCATCAACAAGAACATTTTGCTCTAGACTTGAATTGTTTATCTTTGCTCATCCAACAATTAAACTTTTTTTTCTCATCTTATTTTCTTCAAAAACCTTCTAAGTCACAAACGCAATAAACATGTCGCATTGTTAATTTCAATCACGTCTAATCCAACTCAACCTGACATTGATCTGTGTTCCCACGCAATTCTAACAAATTATTTATAGTATCAAGCCCTTAATCATTCATCTTTACAAAATCATACTTTTGATATTTAGTTTACTCCATCAAATGCATCACAACATAATACTCTACTAGGTTGAGTAACTCACTTTTAGTGTGATGGAATATGCTCCCAAGCACAGCAAAGCGGAGACTGCATCGGATACCCATACCAGACCCACATCATACCCGCCCGAACTGATGGGTATGGGTTGAGTTTGGTAGGGATGGGTACGACTCGACTCAAGTCCACTAACATTGGGCTGCTAGTCGACTTAGTCGAAGTCAAGTCGGTTAGTCGACGACTAAGTCAACTCAAGTTGATTATATTGGATGTTTCAAGCCGTATAAAGCATGGTGTTGTATTTTACAATGAGCATTGAAGTTAAGAACGTTTCGCCATGTTGTCCAAAAGAAAATTCCATGAACGGAGTTTCATCATCATTTCCAGATTTTTGTCAACAAGACGACACTGGTCAGCGCGCAAAATGGCTACTCTCGAAGATGACGACTCAGAAGGAACCGATGAGCACTTCCACATTACTTTGTCGCGCGCCATCAGCACGATATGCGGGAAGTGCTTGGCGCCAGTTGCACGCCATCATTCGATGGTGCCCGCATACGAATCATCCGCTGTTCGAGTTTCATAAAAGAACACGTCGATCTCATCTTGCGTCGACGTTGGATCGGGAGCGCCGCCATCAGCAACACACGACGCACGATTGCACCTAGCCTTCTCCAGGAGGGTTAGAGGTTTCGGTGCATCCTGCACAGAACTTGGATCAGAAAAGTTGTCACAGCCGTAATCAATGGCAAGCTTGCTTTGCACAAGATCCTTCAAAGATATGAGATCATCAAGATGGTTTGGCGTGGCGGGATCCAATATCACAGCCAGTTTTGCGAGTTGGTTGTTCAGACTGTTTTTGTACTTGTTCAACTTGTTAAGCATAGCCTCGGCCGCTATCTTCGCCAGAGGAGTGGTAAAACCAGTTGATAAATTTCCTGTCATAGTGTATTTGGAGTGGCTCTCCAAAGATTCAAAGATTAAAGGAAGCAATCCAATAGTGGCATACTTTGATCCACTCGCGGTGGTGGTGAGCTCATAGGCCTGTTGTAAAAAGTCTTTGACAGACTTGACTTGACGCCACTGCAGTGCAGTGAGACATTTGAGTTTGTTTGAAAATTCAACACTGTCCGACATTGATTCAAAAATGTCTTGTAAATCGAGGCATGCATGAATCATCTAGAACAGAATGTTCCAACGATAATCCACATCCAAGCCAGGGACGTTCTCTGTGAAAGCTTTGCCAAGCCAAATCTGCACCTGCTTGAATGCCTACCGCATCTTTTGCGTGTTGCGTATCATCTTTAACATCTTGCAGATCTTCGTCACCACGGACTTGACCAGCGTCTCATAGTCAACAACGGCACGATTAATAATGTGGCATATGCATAATATATGTCAGTCCGAGTCCAAGAACATATTGTACTTTTCATTGGAAGATTCCATCACAATTTTCATGGCTGTTGACATTTCAGAACCGCTATCGATTGTGCTCACTCGAATTTTTGTCATCAACTTGAAGTCGTCCAAGATTTTCAAGATCAATGTACTTGTTGTGTGCATGTTGTGCGGGGACGGAAAATTGAATTCCAAAACAGACGCCCGCTAGGTCCACTGATTATCGATCTAGTGCAAGGTCATAAAGAAGTATCCGCGCATGACCCTCGACGACCAGCCATCACAAATCAACACCACACGACCAAGTATATCAGCAACAATATTGCAGAAGTTACGTAAAGCAACCTCGAACAATTGTGCGCCTCGAAGGAAGATGGTATAAGTTGTTGAGGCGGTTGACAAACTTTTGAAACTTGGAGTTTTCTACAACGCAAAACACTTGTTTGTCATCTACTATCCAGTCAATAAGAGCGTCAAAGATTGCAGCTTTTTCATTACGTCAGGAAGAAAGATGTTTCCAGACTCTTGATGAAAGATCATCTGTTTTGGATCAAATTTGCGCTCTCCTTTGAGAGAGATCTTGTGTTATTTCTTCAGGTGTCCTGCCAAAGTTGTGGTTGATGTCCCTCGCGCATACTTGTGGTTGCACATCTTTGCGTTGGATAGACTAACAGGAACGGTGCACAATCATTGTGATTTCAGGTTCTTTGCATCCAGCGTGACGAAGTGGTCAAAGACCCACGACGACTTCTTCCTCTTCTTCGTTTTTCTCCCATAACAAGTCGTCTTTCCGCCGTCAATTGTGCTTGGTGCAAAGTAGCAGGAAGGGATCTCATCATCGCTATCGACACAAGATGACTCAGCAATGAGGTCCACGAGCGGCACGTTGTTGTGATCGTCCATTCGGATCGTCAGCAGCAGATTATAACACTAGAATGTGTTGTGATCGTTCATGCGGATCGTCAGCAGCAGATTATAACACTAGAATGTGTTGTGATCGTCCATGTGGATCGTCAGCAGCAGATTATAAAACTAGAATGATAGTGCGGATGAGATCAAGTCCGAAGAGCTGTGACGCAGTCCCGCACAAGGGCTCAAGGTGCAAGCGGCAAGCCCGTTCGTACGCAAGTGCAAAACCGGCGGTTTTGCACTTGAGTAGCAGACACAGACGGGACTGTACTAGACTCTCCAATACGGATTAGCACTTGCATACCACGACATTAGCCGATGTCGGGCATCCGCTAATGCCGTGGCTGCCCCTTGACTTAGTTGACTCAGTCGACGACTTAGTCGATTCAACACCAAGGATTAGTCAACTCTGCCGATGTATCGACCGAGTCGACTTGTCGACAGTGAGTCGACTAAGTGCTCATCTCTAGTTTTTGGACCAAGCTAGGAACGGTTTGGTTTGGGTCCGGGTTGGACTTTTAGTACGATGGTTTTGAGTAGAGATCAATTTAACTCTACTAAATGGATAATTAGGGTTACTTAGTAAACTAGTCGTGAAGGATTTCTTGACTACTTGCTCACTGCACAGAGTGCTGATTGCACTTGTTTACATCATCCGCCACTCCCAACGCTTGTCATGGTTGATGATGAAAATTGAGATGACGCTCAAGGATATGCTCACCCTGAAGACAAAAATCACCGCGGATTTGCAAAAAGATGATGATCCCTATTATCAGGTGAAAAATTGTAAAGCTAGGGGGATGTCTGTTCATTGTTCTTGTTTGTTGCAAGCAAGGAGACTAGCAAACATCTTTGCTATAGTGATAATCCTTTTGTATGCTATAACAAATGCCTCATTGTTTATCAATACAGATCAGCCAACGGAACCAAACACTCATGTCCGCCTGCAACGACATATCAAGTGATGAGAGCTACGACAACGCGCCGCGATGCGACTACAATTGAGAAGAAACTCATCACCGTAGCGTTGGCGGATATGTGCGTCGTTGACATGAGTCCATTATTATGAAGGGCATCGGTTTCATGAACTATATGCAGATCGTACTCAACATTGACGCCAAATTGAAGGTGGGCATGCTTGTGGACAACATCCATCATGATCAAACCAAAATTAGTAGAAATCTGCAAATCCGATCTAGTGCTGAACGGGAGATATTAACTGCCGCCTTGGAGTCAAATCTAACGAAAAGAATTTGGATTGGAAGCACAACCAATATTTGGATCGATGACATCAACAAGAGTTCTTTACTATCGCTCACTGCACATATCATCGATGACGAGTTCACTCTATATCATCACACACTTGCATGCTGTCTGTTTACTGGGCCGCATCACAGATTTGACGTCGTGAAAAAATACGATGATGTTTCACAAAATCTAACATCAATAGCTATGATGAGGTCATGGTTGTCACCAATCAAGGCTCCAATATGCACTCTATAGATGACATTTCCAATATCTATGGTTGGATCCCGTGTTGTGATCATATCATTGGTACCATATTCACAACGATTATCAACAAGAAGACTCGGATGGTTGAAATCAAAAAATCTACTAAATTCAATGAATTTTACGATCTAGCCCTTGAATTTTTTAATACTATTGATTAGGTCAAAGCTCTCGTGACATACTTCAAACAAGCAAATTTTCAAGATGAGATTGCAAAGATACTCAACCAGAAAAATGTGAGATGATGAAATTTTGCCCTCTGTTGCATGATTAGCGTTGACGAGTCATTCCCAGAGTTGATGGAGATCTTATGTGCACAAGGTCGTGGACTGGTTTCCAAGGTCACAAAATTGATCACGAGCTTCACAAGGAGTTCATTACTTTTCTAGTGCCCTCTCAGGAAGCCATCCTAGCTCTAGAGGTGTTTGCGGAGCCTACGCTACACCATGTCCTCTACTTCTGACTTCATCTGCTAAAACATTGCCAGATTGTTACGTTAGATGTCACCATCAAGGAGAAAGATGACACAATAATCACATTGAAGAAGTACACATCCGCATTCATCGTCTTGAAGACAAAATTTGTCGAATTAATCGTGCAGAAATTTGTTAATAGCAATATTCATGTCATTGCCGCTCTACTTAATCCTAAAACCAAGTGTTTTCTAGACAAATTTCGACTTCATCGATATTGAGCTTGGCAAAAAAATCTAGAAAATATGATGAAAGATCATATGATTCACTCTGTCATCGGCGACGACAGTGTGCGACCCCATAAAAAATAGAAACATGACAATCCAATCCAATCGCGCATTAAATATAGTTCTAAGAGTGATAGCACCTTCGACAAGAAGACTCCCGCCGATGACATGCAGCTTGATTTTGATTTGATGACGGAGCTCAACAACTAGATTTGCAACGATGAAAGCACACTCTTATCCAAATACAAAATTTTATATTGGTGGAAGACCCATCAAAACGAATTCCACATACTTTCTCAACTAGTACTTTATGTGTTTGCCATTTCAGCATTTAGCGCAAAATTGAAGAATAATTTCTCGGATGTAGGGAACACGATAACAAAAAACGCAACTAGCTGCACCCTTCCAAGCCTGATTATTTCATGTATTCTATGCTCAATGCTACTGTCTACCATCCATGTTAAGGTTCCACCAAAATCCTTAAGCTAAATAGAAAACTTATGGATTTTTTCCATATGTCCATGTTACTGAAATATAAAACTAAATAAAAAAAATTGATGGATTTATCCCATCTGCCCATGTTGAGGTTCCACCAAAAACCAAGAGCTAAATAAAAACTGATGGATTAATCTCATCTTTTCGAGTCCAAGTGGGTATCATCTGGAACGTGACTTGGGTATGGATAGGATATCGAGTTTGTCTCTTCGGGTATGGGTACCACAAGTGCACCATCCTTGGTCATGGATCGGGTTCAGGTATGATTTGTAGATGTGATGCAGGTCTCGGCAGCACAGTGCAATACACTCCTGAGCGTACGAGATTCAAAACTGTTCACATGACACAATTTCAAAATGTCGCAATTCACATTGACCTGCACCACTACTAAACCATGAACACTGTTATATATCCACCTGTCGATCTACGAGCTCCGAGGGAAATCAAGAGAATTTCTTCACACAATGAAAGAGAACCAAGGAATAATTGGATTCCAGAAAATTCATCTAGGAAAACTCCTCAATCTTACAAATTCTTTTCTTCTCTCGCTGTAGTCAACAGACACTCCTGTGTTCACCGTTTCTTCACTTGAAGTGTGGCACACATAAGCTCATGACTTAAGATGACCCGTGAATATGGACAAGACTTCAAAAACTCGAAAGCTATGGTCAAGGAACCTGAGTTTTGTAGGTGCATGCCCAAGCCTGTTCCTGGCCTGAAGTTCGAGATGATTGAAAGGCTATGACAGCTTGAAGAGTTGACGAGAAGCTTACATTTACCATGGCTACTTACTTCGTTACGTCCAGCAATATCAGCACGTGTGAGGGTGGCGGCCGCTCACTTCTTTCTCTTCTCGCCTTGTAGTGTGCAAGTGGGCAGAGGCCGACCGACCGAAGCTGATCATGGATCATGAATATGGAGGGTCGGACTGATCTCAGTGGAGCGGAAGAGTAGAGGAGAAGAGAAGGAGGGGGAAGGACACGACAGGACAAGATAGGACGTGGCAAAGTAAAAGCTCGGCTCATGGAGAAGGAAAACGACGACACGATAGTTTCCCCTACAGCAGCTCTCGAGCGCGAAGCTCATGAATTCATGTGGTGCAGACGAGGGCCATGTCATTGAATCATCGTTGGTCGAAGATGAAGGCGGGCGGAATGCCAGGCTGGGCAGCGCGCCCAGCATCGGAAGTGCGCAAGCAGTGTATAAGAGCCTCGTACGTCAATGTCGGACGGGAGAGAGGCAGGCGGCGAAGCAAGGAAGCAAAGACAGGGAAGCTCCCGAGGCGAGCTGAGGTGAAGTTTGCTTGAAGGAATCAAAGCAAGCAAGCAAGCGACGAAGGAATCGAAGGCTGGCTGGTAGAATCGGATCAGCATTGCCGTCGGAACGAAGGAAATGAACGCGTTGCAGGGAATGAATCCTCGGGGGCTGGGAGCGACGAGCGTCGTGGAGGCTGCGGGAGGAGTGCGGCATGGACTTCAAAAGGGGGGCCCGATCGCGCGCAGCGCCATCTTGGGGAGCAGAGTGCAGGCCGAGTTCGAGGCGGAGGCGGGAGGTGCCAAAGTGTCGAGAGGAGCGTTCGTGAAGCAGGGCGTGCTGGTGTGCTGCGCGGCGATGGCCGAGCAGACGCTGGAATCGTCGGGAGCCGCGGCGCGCGCGAGCTCGTTGGAGGCGCTGGCATTCAAACCCGAGGGGTACAATTTCTGGCAATGGCGGGGCCACAAGGTACACTACGTCGTTCAGGGCGAGGGCCGGCCCATCGTGCTGATCCATGGATTCGGCGCCTCCGTGTACCATTGGAGGTACAATATCCCGGAATTGGCCAAGAATGGGTTCAAAGTGTTCGCGATGGACTTGATGGGGTTCGGGTGGACGGAGAAGGCTCTGGTGGACTACGATACTCTCTTGTGGAGGGACCAGGTGGCGGATTTCGTGCGCGAGGTGGTGCAGGAGCCTGCGGTGCTCGTGGGCAATAGCATCGGCGGCCTCACTGTGCTCCTGACTGCCTCAACGAAGCCGGACCTCGTGTCAGGATTGGCCCTTCTGAACCCGTCGGGTCAGTTCGAGTCTGCAGATTCGGGTTCGAAGCAGGCCGCGACGGTGGTCCCGGTGGAAGAAGAATCTGCGCTCCAGCGACTGGTGACGAATATCAAAACCGCGTTCAGGCGGGGAGCGATCGCTGTGACATTTTGGCAGGCGAAGCAGCCCGCCAGGGTGAAATCCGTGCTCAAGAGCGTCTACAAGGACCAAACGAATGTCGACGATTATTTGATAAATTCGATTTTAGAACCTGCGAGTGATCCGAACGCCGGCGAGGTTTATTACAGGTTGATGTCGCAAATGTTGCAGAAGCCCACCGTAGATTTGTCTCTAAACACGCTTCTGACGCAGCTCGAGTGTCCACTTTTGCTGCTGTGGGGTGATTTGGATCCTTGGATGACTGCCTCCAAGGCGGATAAGATGTTGGAGCTCTATCCTTCTGCAACTTTGAAGCGTCTTCAAGCAGGCCATTGCCCTCACGATGAAGCTCCAGAGGCAGCCAACAAGGCCATTGTGGATTGGATGCGCAGCGTAGAGCAACAGTCGTCGTCTGCGTAGGCCTCGTAAAATATTTCCAATTTATTTAGTGAAATTCCTGTACATGGGCCACCAATTCAAGGCTTGTGGATTAGGAAAAGCCTCAGTTTTAGATTTGAAGAGGAGTAGGTTGTGTATATGTAACTGTGGATATCTTTAAGCCACTTCTGTATAAAAGTTTCAACTTCCAAATTGTCATATTCTCAAACATTTTAAGAAATAGTTCAATATGTTAAACTGTTCATTCTGCTGTCTTGTGTACCAGCGACTTCATCACAGAACATGTGATAATTCACCAGTAAATCGTACACTGTAAAATCGCCGCGTTACAGTCTGCAGTTAAAGAAACGTTCTAACGGCATTATGATAGATGCTTTAGCAAAAACCATCCAGCAATTTAGATAACATAGATCATCTTTGAATATCAATTATCGCGTCCACATGCGATAATTGATATTATTATATATATCATTGATTGATGCTCCATCATTGAGAAAATATTTTAAATATAGCAGACATTGCTACAAACGCAGTCACGATTTATCTTCAAAACATTCGAATATTTGAAAATGAACATTCATTTTCAGTCACAGAATCGTTTCTTCCTTGTACGTAAAACCTTGTACCAACACATCTCCACACTTCTCCACATAAAGCAAAAATGATTCATCATTGGCTCTACCTCCTACTGCATAAAACGCAGGGAAAATAATCTCGACCATCTCCCCCACGAAGAGCAAGTGCACGAAACAGCCGACGCTAGAAAAACTTTCAGTCCAATTCAAGACTTTATTTCGGTCTATATCACTTTGTAGGGGATTCAGGCGACTGTGAAAAAGTCTGATTATTTGTCCAAAATTATCACTCCCTGTCAGAAAGAGGGAACGACACTCCTGAATCCAACTCTAATGGGAAAATGTCTATCGGACCCCCTCTACCGTCCCACTGATAGAGCAGGATTGAGTCTGATGCGAAACTGACCCTGTTACCAAAACCTATCTGTCTGCAAAACTGGCATGAATTCGACACGCCCAAGAACCAGTAACTCAACGAAAACAGGGTTTACAACCGAAGCAAACTAATCCTACGAGTATCGACATCTATTATACAAGGCTCAGGAGTGAGGAGGGCAATTGCAAATTTCGTCTTTGTGCTAGATCAACCCTTCATCCATCTCATGCTTGGTACGTAGGTCCCGTTGAGGGACCTGGGTGGATGACCCCATCCACAGGGGACATGCATCTTCTTCTTCATTGTAATTGAAAAGCAGGGCTCCAAGTTGACGTATATTACCATCTCGATCCGGTCGCTAATAGTTCGTTCAAGAAACTGATGTAAGGTCTCGCTCACAGTATTCTGTTGATGTCCAATGACCGTACTGCTTTCAAGTCGTCGCTCAAGGAAACATCTGCTCATCACTCATGAGCGCATATCGCTCATTTCGCTTTGAGGAGTTCCAGGCAGGCTCTGTTGTCCTGTCTGATTCAAAGACTGCGACTGCGACAGAATTTGACCGGGCTGTTGGCTCATTTGCTGCTTCGCCAAAAGTTGCTGGTACAGCTGAGCCTGATACAAACCTTGGGACTGATGACCTTGTCCAGAGGGTGAAGACGGCAGTTGCCCTTGCATCTGGGAAAGATGGGACGAACTTGGATACTGGAACTGAGATGTCCCATGTGAGTTGCCAGTGACATTGCCGAGATGAACCTGAGAACTTCCGAGAGGATTGAATTGACTCGTAGGCGGTTGCATCTGATTGAATACACTCCGAGAATCCATTTGCGCGCGTGGAGAAGGTGAAGACAACTTTGACACAGACGGGTCCCAGATGCGAGACAAAGGCGACGAAGAGCTGATCGCAGTAGAGCCTTGGTTTTGAACATTGGTGAACATTTGAGGACTGCTCAGAGTTGACGATTGCTGCCTTGGTGAAGGACCTCCACTGTATGAGCATTGTGTAATGTGATCGATGACCTGAGACAAGGTAGGCAACCCTGTGATAACAGATTCCATCCTCAATTTGGAGGTACTCGGAAATGTGGCAAGGCTCGCTGCACAAAACAAATACTCAAAACGTAAGTACTCTCGTTAGCAACGGGTGAAAACTCGTGAATGTTCTGTTGGAACTGACTCCGTCCAATTTGCACGTCAACAACAGCCACAGAAACGACGTCCTGGGAACTCCTAATCCAAGTAGATGAAAAGGACCTGGAACTCGAGAACCTTACCTATTGCGCCGCACTTAAGCTTCCATTCATAGTCCATAAGATCTTTCATACTATTAACGACCTCTGCTATCTGCAAAGAAAAACGTACATTGCTCAAGATATAGCATCTGAAGAGACAAAATGAGGCACTTTTTCGTGTCTACAACACTCTGCGTGAATTTTTCTCTAAATACTATAACAATTATGAAGATGGGACTGCGACGTAACTCTCCACTTGCTCAAATGAAGAGCCAACAAAAGAAAAATGACAAATGGATACTCGCGATGTTAGACAAAGGGAGACCCAAAAATATACACAAAACAGCTTCTTGTGAAAAGTAGGACTCGCGAAGAAGTAGTCACCAAGCTCCAAGTTAATCGATGTAAAATCTCAAAAAATTGTACCTGCAAGCATCGGACATATCGCTTGGAGAATCCTAGATCATTGATGATTGGTGCTTCAAGCTTTGCAGCTAGTTGTTTCGCCGTAGCTGTAAATCTGATACAAATAAGATGGGATCAGTGGTGCTCATAAGATACAAATCAAGGCAATGTAATGATTTTCTCACGAGTTTTGAGCGTACGATCTGCTTTGCAGACAACAGGTCAAAATCATAGGCTCAACCAAATCTCCCAAAGCAACACTGCTGATATTGTAGGTCAACCACCGAAGTATCGTCCTCAGATATGGAAATACAAGAAATTATGACGCATTCGGAGCTTTATAGTGAGGTGAAGACTGATACTCGAATTGAAGGTGCAGAGAAGAGATGGCAAGGAATAGAAAAATCAACCTCCAAGGACCCGCCTCCGCAAGAAATAAGTACAAAGCAGACTCTGTCAGGTGCATCACGTATGGTTGCTTGCACTACACTGACAAATAAAACTAGCTCCAGGGGAGTTGCTGAATCGAATATGGGAAAGGTAGAGCATTATACTTAGGCCTTGATCCAGACACTGGACATAGACCTAAAAACTTCAATCTATTATCATTAGAAGTTAAAGACAAGAGCAACTCGCTTTATTGTCGTGCTCATTGGTGCCCGAGCTACCAGTTAATTCTGTCAGCCTATTCTTCACCTTAAGTCATCACACCCGAGAGATCCAATTTGGTAACTCGAACTCGGCCCTACTTTTAGAGTAACATGCATTAAATCCTTCCGAAATGCAGAAGAGTCAGGAGCCTTACAAGTTGCAGTGCTTGGTGAGGTTTTCAGCTGATTTATCAAAATCCTCCGCATCATATTCGTTGACTAAGCTCGCAAGATGATGCG
Source organism: Marchantia polymorpha subsp. ruderalis (assembly GCA_037833965.1). Classification (NCBI taxonomy): domain Eukaryota; kingdom Viridiplantae; phylum Streptophyta; class Marchantiopsida; order Marchantiales; family Marchantiaceae; genus Marchantia; species Marchantia polymorpha. The sequence continues at coordinate 3,392,469 of AP031351.1, forward strand.
CCTGCTCACGTCCAACCCACAGTGCACTTGTCAATGGTATGCACAGACTTGCTACAAGAAAACACCAAGTCAACCACCCTAAACAGCTTTGACCGATTCTTCATCATACCCAATTTAAAAAATTCATTGGGCATTACTGGTGAAGATTGGTACAACATCTCTTCATTTGGAGTTCTGATCGGTGTATCTCCTCAATTGGTTCTTCTTGTGGTCCTTTCTAGATATAAAACATGGAACAGCGACTTGACGTGGCTATAATGGGGGACTCACTTGCTGTATGAGATTCTTGCGTGGAACGACTTCTTCATGGTTCTGGGTGCAGAATTCCCATGTCCTCATCTGCTTATTGTGCGCACCCATTGAAAACAGTCAGAGCCTTTTCTAGAAAATTTAAGGGTTCCAATGTGGAGAACCAAGTTCTACTTTGAGGTCTACCTAGCCAGTTTAATTAAATGCTCATCTCAAAGCTTAAACTCGCGAAAAGGGTTGTAGATACACACCTTAAACGAAGAACTAAAGCTCACCCGGAGTCGCCCGTATCGAACCACCTAGGCATATTGATAAAATATCAATTTGGGATGAGGTTGCAAGAGGCCAGGAGATAGCTATCCACATCAAAGTAACTTCCAGTCCAAAAAAGATCCTCCGTGATATTCCAAACGATGTAGTACTCCACCGAATGCTTCACAACAAAAACCATCAAGCCTGTACGTCTACAGGCGACTGAAACGACGCAGCGTGTTGAGGACAATGATGGTATATGGAAAGGATGAATACATATAAATAATTACCCTTAGCTCAGGAAATATAGCTTCGTGTACTGCTTTTGGGTACTCCAGACACATCACGCCAGAGGGCGAGTAGACACATCTCCTGCATCCAGTACAGATGACAGAAAATCAATTACAAAGATAAGGGAAAAGTCCTCAATTTCGGGGGTCTACAGAGTTCCACGTGTAGATAACCACCGTTACAAAGAAATCAAGAGAAAACCTTCGCTCGAGAGATACTACAACTTTCACAAAGGCACAACGGAAGCTTTGAACTTATTACAAGGTGCCTCCACGGGTGTACAAAACAAAACTTTCTGGATCTCTGATCTCCGTAATATTTTTCCTCCCGAAACTGTCTATTAATTTTTGCTTTCTGAGTTTATACGAATTAAGACAAGTAAATGGTCTATTGGCTGAAACCTCCGATAACTGAGAGTCCTGTTAAAATAAGAGAAGATTACGAAACGTTTGGAGTACACATGAAAAGCGCTGATATTTGGCAGTCTAAAAAGGATGAACTATCAACAACAGCCAATAAAAAGTGGGCGTATTTGAAGAACATCTCAGAGAAATATTAGAACTTTACTCTTCAGCGGCATCCAGAAAGAGCAACTCGTCCAGCAAACCGCTGTCATACTGTATCTTTAAAAGCCTGGGCAGCATGTCCATAGTCGACTCTGTACAAAGACAATGAGATCAATGTGTTTCCTTTTAGAATGTGGCATCATATAATATCCGGTGTCATCTCAAGATATTTACAGGGCAGAAACGGAAATTCTTGGGACTTGCACAACTTACCAAATCCTCGACCAGGCTGCACTTGACAGAGATTGCAAAACCAATATTCCTGCACCCAAAAATTATAAACGAAGAATTAAACCAATCCACCTGTCCAAACTTCAAACTTAAGGTATGACCATGTTCTATGTTCTTCTTTGCGAGCGATAGACAAACGAGACTAACAGAGTTTCCGTTGGTTGCAGGAAGTGTCACACGACAACGAGCAAAGCTGACCCGTCATAACAGGGAGACTTCATCAAAGAGAAAATTGTCGTTGACAAACCATTGGAAACAATCCTTGCGCATGTCTGCCGACGGGCTGTGAATTGTAGCTTGTAAGACACCACCTCTTGGTTGCTCCTGGTTCGAAGAAATTATGAACAAGTTTCTTCCAGAAGCCTATGTTGTTGTCCTGTCAGTGGAGATTTTTCAGTTTAGAATCACCTGTGTGCGTCACGTCAATACTCCAATCACTCCAATCTCTTCAGATTGACATCAAATCGTATTCAGTAAAACTTACAGCTGGACGTTTCCTCTGCTCTTGGACGAACTGCATTAGAACATGGCTGCATGTTGAGGCGATGTTTACTGAACCTCTAACACTTCCATCGGTCAATTCCCTTGCATTAGCACCAGGAATTGTCGGAGCCGTTTGAAATGACTGTCTGCTTCCAGCTTTCATATTCTGTGAAATTTGACTTTGCATCCTTGGTTGCATTTGAGCAAAAATCTGCTCTGCCAATGCTCTTTGGGCATGTGGTCTGGGATTGGCTGCACCGGATTGTAACTACAAAACGATAAGAAAGAAGATATTAGAGAAAAAGGTATTAGAGATAGCAGAAGAAGATACCTTGTTGAGCTTCTTGTCAACCAACTCAATCGTTCCGCTACATGGATTTGGCAGTGATGTGTGATCAAATCACAGAAAAAGAAATGTTCAACCCGGCATTCACGCCCACCTCATAAAGACTGGGCAGCGGACCTGGAAAAACTAAGTAAATTACCCCTACTAGAAAGATGGTCTCAAGCTTGTTAAAGCAGGGCAAGAGACAAATACAAACATTTAAGAAAATGCGTCTCCGAGAATTATAAAACGGACGAGTTGAATACGTATCATATCAAATCGTGTATTTTATGAACAATTCTTGCAGTCATCGCTGAAAACATACAGGTAAGTCGTGAAGTGGAATGAATTGGAGATCAAGGAGCACCCGGTTGGATTCAACTTGATGTTGCAGCCATATAACCATCGTGGTTATATGGGATGAACAGTCCACTGAAAGTAACCTCTGAAGTCAATGAAAGTTCTATCTATCGTCACAATGCATTCCTGTTTGCAGTAAATCGGAACATTCGGAGTGAACCGGGTGCCCTCGATTTGCATCAAACTATAGTTGGAATATATTGCAGGTATTTCGGGTACACCACACTAAGACCGCTGGACGGAAGTTGTTGTCAACCACAACAAATAACTTCCTTTCTGAGCTTTACTTCGTTCGTTCTTACATAGCAAACGTATCTGACGTTGACAAACTATTGCTACCCGTAGGTAGATGTAACAAAGTAACAGGAGACGCCTCCGATCTGCCATGTAATTGTTCAATGGTTGCGGTTGGAATTACAGATGGTATTATTGAACCGCTACTTACAACATCCACGGCCGGGTACGTGATGCTGATTCAACGACAATTCATGTCCCAAACTTCAGAACAACTTAAGTTGAACTGAGTACTTATGAACACACCTGGAAATTTTGTTGTTGTCCAGTTTGGTACGTAGGAACTGTATGAAACAGTTGTTGATTTCCAGGTTGCGGTTGTCTTGACTGCTGCAATGATTGCTGATTGAAAGACAACTGCTGGTTCACACCGTGAGCCTGTGGAAAGGACAACAAAGTTTACTTGAGCCGTGAAATGAAGTGATTATTAGTACCTACGAAACTCTATCTAGAACTTTGAGAAGTGCGAGATAAATTTATCAAGCAGCTGCGAAGCTCCCCTTGCTATGGGCATATCAATCTTTCAAAGATCGTAGTTTTGAAGCAGCGTAAACTTGATGTGAGAATTGTAGTCCCACTTATCAAGAAGCTCTCTGCCAGGACCCGAACAGCAAAAAATAAGATTGCAAGAACCATACTGATTGTTACGACTTCATTTGCAACTCCTCCCTCAAGTTCTTGATGATCTGTAACTGGAGTAGTAAACTTTCAGCATATGTAGCCCTCACAATATTCAGGTGTATCTTGTGAAGGTATCTTATTATTCCATTTTGATATTTTGAAGCCTTCGGAGACTCTACTCTTCTTCGAGTCTATATCTTGATTGGTTGTTATTATCTATGCGACAATCCCAGGTAACGCTTCAATCTAGGGTGATCACAACGGCAGTCTCAAAAAAGAGAAAGCTTCTAAGAGGGCACCACAGAGCATAGACATCAACCTGATTTTGGTACTGGCTAAGGTGACTTCCACCCGCTTGAGCATGAAGAATTGCCTGGGCATTTGACAGTCCTGATAGTGAAGATAAGTGACTGGCAGTGTTCAAAAGTCTGTGATAATTTATCTGCTGACCATTAGCCTGTGGAGACTGGTTTCGAAGTTGAGACTGATAGAGGCCACCTTGTCCCTGACCTCCAAGAGTTCGGTGAGGTTGCAGGTTTGAAGGTTGTTGTCCATGCAAACTGGACTGAGGGGACAACAACTGCCCTCTATAACTGAGCTGTTGGTTTGATGCTTGACCGCCGTGGAGTTTTGCAGCGAAATTCCCCGCATCTTGACCCTGAATCAATGAGCTTGTGGCGGCGTCGAGCTGCCCTTGCACACCACCTATGTGCGCATTCCCTTTGTGCAGATTATCAAGAACTCCTTTCAACAAGTCCGGCTCTTCCATCCGTCCTGTACCACTTGGAATGCTTGAACTGTGGTAGTTGAGCTCCTGACCATCAGCTGCTGAATGATTCTGCTGCAGGAGCAGCCCAGACTGTAAATTCTGACTCTGTCCTCCCATAAAACCTGACTCCTGATTTTGCCCCTTCCCCTTCTCCGTGCCTGAGAAGCTGAGTAGCTGGTTTCCGCTTTGAAAACCTGGAGAAAGGAAAGAACTTACACCTCTATTATGAGAGAAAGTCAAATCTGAACCATCTCCTTCTGTGTTCGATGGTTGGTTCGCCAACATATCTTGAACACCCTGCAATTTAGTACTTTGGTGACTGTCAAAAGCTTGTTGTTGTGGCTGGGCGTGAGGCTGCTTGGTCGAGTTGAATCCAGATGCTCCAGAGGGAGTTTGTGTAAGACCGTGAGAAGACGAGCTTTGCACAACCTGCTGCTGAGGCTGAGTGTTGGAGGTTCCCGGAATTCCATTGCTGGTACCAGACCACTCGTCTGCTACAATCAAAGACCCAGCTTGAGTCTGTGATTGCGTTTGTGATTGCGAAAAAGGTATAACAGTGGCAGATCCCAAAGCGCGGTTTAAGGAGTTCTGCGAGGATGATTCAAGAAACGAGCCACCAAAGTCAGCGGTGATGTTCGAGGCCAACGAGGTGTTCAGGTTTCCAAGACCACCAGAGGATGGACTCGGAATTGAGTTCGCGCCATCAAGGTCGACGTAGCCACCGAGAGCGCCCTGGGAACCATAAGATATAGAAGATATGGAACCTCCGGAGTGTTGTTGACACAATTCCATGGCAGCTGGGCCATTGAATCTTGACATGCTGATCTCCAAAATTACCGTGCTCTTGATGTTTCAAACTGTGCCAACGGGGACTACCATCCCCATCGTGTCCGGAATTGAATCAAACGCATCAAATCACAAATGCGTTGATTTGGTCACATCAGATTAGCGTTTCGCAATTCAAGTTTGATCCCTGACAACTTCTCCACGTAATTCTGTCGGAGTCCTGCGATCTTTCTTCGCGTCCTTAAAAGATGATCGCCCAAAGGTAAAGTGAATTGAGTGATAGTGTGACCAAAAAACGGGCTTGAAATTCGGTGGAATCAATCACTCTCGGTGCAAGCTCGAGCTGTGACGACGGATGACGGCCATGACACACTTCCAATCGCAACGAGCAAAGCCGAGGTTGCGATGCAGCTTGACTACTCCCACGCCCAACAAACAAGAGGGCATAACGACGTCATCATCTTCTCTCTTCCAAGACTGTATACTAAGCTCCAGGCCTCACTCCATCTCCTTCCTTCCTGCGACCGAGAATCAAACTGTCTTGAATTTTCCGACCAAACACACTCAACTCAACGTGGGCAACGTAACACGCACAAACCGGAGGCGTGAATTTCCAGGTCCAAACACATGCCAACTCTCTCCCGGCCTTCGTCTGGCTGATGCTGATGTGCCCAGAAACTAGACGATCACAAGCACTCCGTCATTACCTCCGACACTCCGAGAATACTTTCTGCCCAGCGAAACAAACTCCACCATATCATATCGTCTAATTCCCCTTCTTTCATTCTGGCCAGCTGGCGACACTGCCTACCGAATCTCCCTCATCGGAAGGTGACCGGGCATTCATAATCCCATCGATCATTCCCACCCTTCCTTCCTTCCTTCTCGTTTCTTCTCTTCTTCTCCTTCCCGCTCCAACCACGGATATACAAACACTTCACTAGGTATTCCTCCTCTTCCTCCTCCTCCTGCTCCCTTGCGCTTGCTCATCGACAACTCAACTCTCCTCTCATCCCATCCCTTCCCTTCCCTTCCCCAACCCTTCCCTCCTCCCCACTCCTCCGCTCCAGTCAGACACTCTTTTCCGTTCCTCGCGTGATCTTCCTCCCAGCGCCCTCCTCGTCACGCAACTCCAACGACAACTTGTCCGAAGCTGAGCACTAGCAGTGCCAGCCCGCCCCGCCCGAGGCAGTGTGGCAAGGAAGATGGAAGAAGAAGGTGACAGAACCGAACAAGCAACGAAGCAAGCGGCAGCTCATGCATAGAGTGTCTATTTCTCACTATCGCTGCGGTGGTTGTAATCATTCACTCATTGCATACTTTTCCTCTTACAGGAACCGAAATAAAGGGAAGGGAAGGGGAATGCAGGGGAGGGGAGGCCCGCCCGGGCCTGGGCTGCCGGTCTGGGTTGAGCCCCGAATGGCAGACGAGGCAAGGATAAGAAAAAAGCGGCGCAAGAGGAGGAGCGAGTGATTCACATCGCGGAACTCAGAATTTGCCCACATTTGTATGAACTGGACTCTCTGTTCTCTCTGCTATTTCCAGCTCACCACCTCGAGATCATCAGTCCTCCCGTCACGCACAGGACGGAATGGAGCTCCCAACGAACAGCAAGAGGGGTTGAGGTGAGGGATCCAGGACCGGTCCTGCCCTGCCGCTTACGAAGTTAGCGTTGAGAGGCGCGGGAGTCAGACAAGGCGCGGTCAGACACACCGTGCCTTGCAACGTTATTTGTTTAGAATGAAGAAGAGAATCAAATTCTAGGCTCGGTGTGGAAGCCGATTGACTGAATCTTTGTTTGCTTGTGAGCAAACGTCCCTCGCTCCTGGTGTCAGCCCTGCGCGCTCCTTCCCTCCCTGAGAACCCGGTTGCCATTCCCGCCAGCCTTGGCTGGCAGCTCGCAGTTCTCTACTGCAAGTCAGTACGGAGCTGGGCCTCGGCGATTGGCTAGCACCGGGATTCTTTACTTTCCAGTAATTTGTGAATTTCAAGAGGGCTCGAAAATTCTGCACCATTCGAAAATTCTGCACTTAAAAAATCTGTTATGTGCAGCTTAATGACTGACTAAAAGCCACAAATTCTTCTAGCACGTTTTAAACATTTAGTTTTTATAAGTTTGGAAGAACTATTTTTCAGTTGATGGTTCGGTATCGATTAAAACTTTTACTCTGGGCATACACTTCTACATCATATCTTATTTCTTCATATATATAGATGTCATAATAAAAATAAATGTGTCTACTTTTTTATTTAGGTTAAAATTCAGCCGCTGTTGATTTCTGGCTTAACTCAAAAATTTCAGTCTTACAAATTTTTTTCCGTATTGATTAGGTTTAATAGTGCGTAATTTGTATCACACAACTGGCTGACCAAAAGCGGACTTCTTATGAATATAGCTATCTTGTAAGTAGAAACTTCAAATAGAGTTGATTTTAATACTTCAGTTTTTAAATTAAGAGCCTACAGAATGCCCCTCTTACCTTTAAAGTGGACTTTTTTAGTAAAGTTAAGTAACCTAACGATGACCATTTGTTTTTTTACATATTATTTTTAGTAAAAGTAAACATATTGCACTATAACTTCTTGTATAATCAAATGACAAGACAAACAGTATTATGTGCATCTAGCTCATTAGAAGTAGATTGCTATGGAAAAATAAATCTTAAATCATTGAAAATTTAACTATCAGAATCTAAAATACTAATATATATATATATATATATATATAGTTCATATTTTTAAACCAAAATCACTAAATTTATGCAATCATTTAACATACAGATAATATAATCCAGATTGTTCAACTTGTTTCTTTATTAACCAAGAAACTAAGTTTGATCATTTTTTATTGGTTAGATGTATATGCATGAAATATATGAGGCATATATCTTTGCACATGTACCATAAAAATTTTATTCATAAGATTATGAAATTGTTAGAAAATATATTTCCTTTGCTGTCAAACATATACTTGCGCCCCCTAGACCAATTTTGTGAAGAATTTAAAATAAGATACAAAGCCACAACCTCTCTAATCACCTCACATGCCGATATTTATTTAAATTTTCAAGACTCTAGCAATAGTATTAATTTTTTACGAATATTTGCTGAATTTAGAATCCAAGTTCAACAAGTTCCAGATTTTCATAGAAGGTATTTGAATCAATCACTTAAATGCTAAAAAATTGAAATTTTTCTATTTAAAATATCAAAATATATAAAATTTTCATTAATGATATTATATATCAAAGTTTGCAATTTATTATCAAAATTCTTATGTAACTTATTTTAAGACCGTTCTTTTGAGAACTATGTGGACGGGTAGCTAAATTTTGCTACAAAATCTTCATATGGATGCATGTACAAATTTATCTCAAGAGAGTAGCCTTACATAAATTTAATACTCCCCTGTTAAAATATAAACCAGAATGCTTGTTCTAGACCACGCTATAAGCAATCTAAGGAAATCTGGTATACTAGTAGAGGCACTAACAAAGCACTTCATTCTCATAACTATGACTATAATTTCTTAAAAAAAAAGGATTAAAAACATGATCTGAATTTAATATTTTAATTAATTTATTATATAACTCATCATTGCTATGAAATCTAATAACAAGAAAAAAATATTTACAAATGATCTTTATTTAATCTCACAATTGATGATATCATATTAAAAAAATATTTATGTTTAGTGCCAATAAATAAATATACGTTCATAAAAAAACCATATAAATTATTTGTATATCTTCATATTTGATTTGATGTTCATTAACTAGAAAGGTATAATTTTCATCATTACATTGTGTTTGTGTATATTTATCAAAAATAATTTATAATATATTCTATATTAATATAGAAAATTTAATATATTGATGAATATAAAGAAAACTATATTCCTTTTTCATTATACGTTGCACTAAATTTTAAAAATAAATTATTTACAACAATTACATAAAAAAAATAATGTATTACTTTAAACAAGTGCACAAAATTAAAACATAGAATTTTAATTGAAAATTAAAGTCAACTATTGATAATAAAGATTTGTTGAGGTAATTTCAGGTACTAGCTATTTTTAGCCAAGACGGTCTTCTGGAACTAGATATTAAATACTCCAAGGTTTATGTATTGTGAAAGGTTTGTTCACATACTCTAGTAAATTCAAATAATTTCTCATTTGTGGACTTAGCCTTCTAAAGAGTGAATCACAATTATGAAAATGCCACAATCCCCGAAATCATTGTAACATGAGTGTCGAGTTGCCACTTGCGCAATCAAATTTCTAATTTCAGTTGTCACAAACAATCAATCTATAAGCTCAAGCATCATGGATACTTTCATCAAATTCACACATGAGTAGCACGTAGGATCATCTGAATTTCATAGATTTTAGTATTTTATAGCTTTTTTCTATGAATATTTAGAGTAGAAGATCTACATGAGAGAACCAGTTGGTTTTAAGTTCAAAGGTCAAGAGACGTTTGTTGTAGATTGTTGAAATCATTGTATGCATGAAGCTACTAGGTAATGAAACATTCGATTTGATAAATTCATGAAGTAACAAGGATATTTATGAATCATATATGATCCTTATGTATACATGAAGAAGTTGAATGATGAGAAGTTAGATATCATGATTCTAATACCCTCAGTTGATGACATGTTCATCTTGGTAGATAACTAACAAGAGCAATAAATGCAAGCATATTATTGCTCTTGTGATGAGCGAGGTAAACAAGTACATGTCAAATCTAAGTAAAGTTCACTATGAAGCAATTAAATGGATTTCAATATATTTGAAAAATATTGTGAATTATGAGATATTGTTTGATTATTTATTAGATAATGTCACATTCTTGAGCTACGTTGATGAAAATTACATACAAGATGTAGACAAATTAGATTCACAACTAGGTATATGTTTACACTTGACGGTGGAAGCATTATTGAAGTGTGTAACTCAATCAAAAACAGGAGCTTAATATGTGGCAGCAGCAGAAACGACAAAGGAAGCTATTTGATTGAATAGTTTTATTATCGAGATGAAATTTACACATGGCGTGATAAATCTTCATTGTGATAACAAGAACGTTTTACATTTTGCTGCAAACAAGGTTAAGTATATCAAAGTGAAGCACATCGACATCAAATGTCACTTTATCAAACAAGAAATGTCTGATAAAACAATTGAGTTAGTGAAGATAGACAGTAAATTCAATCCAACTAAAGCGTTGACCAAAGTTATTTCTTTGGTGAGTTTCATGCGACATTATGCTACTATGCAAGTTGTGCATGGAGAGCACAAGTAGAGTTTGCTAGCATTGTATACTCAGTAATATATTCATATAATCATTCTATCATGTGATGGCTACGGTTTAATCGAAGTTAACTTCAACAAATGTTATTACTCTATCATGTTAAATCTAAGACTAACTTCTATTTAATTCTTGTGTAAATAAATGCTTTGAGTTAAGTTTTATTTTAGAATTTCCCGCGGAATAATAATATAGATTAAAGAGTTTACTATATTTTAAACACAAGTTAATTGGGAGATTGTTGAGCTTAACTCCGATTAAAAAGTATCTCCATGTACTAGCTACTTTTAGCTAGGACAATTGTTTAGACTGGAGATTATTTATTCCAAGGTTTTTGTATTATGTAAGGTTTTTTCACATAATGTAATAAAACTCATTCGCATGAGCGTGTTTCAACCATAAACGTAACTTTTTGAACGATGAATCACGTTATACTTTGCATTTCATGTGTTGGCTTACTAGACTAACTTACTATTGATGATTCTTGGTTTAACCATTTTACAATTTAATAAATATATTTCACTTATTATATATCATCAATATTTATAAACATGATAATCTAAATTATTTAGATCTCTATTTGATACTTAATTAAGTTTGCATCAAGTAATCTTGAGCTAAAGCACAGACCGAATTTTTACCCACATTTTGAGCACTACATTCAACGTCGAGGCTCTCTATGTTTAACTTCAAGACGCGCGAGCGCTCCAGTAGGCAGATGCTGCAACGGAGCTCCAATAAACGTCCAACATCGAGAGTTGCCATCAATGCAATAGAATTCCACTGCACCGTATGTTCATACTATAACATTAGTAGCGTATACTATCGATGGAGTTTCATGAGCAAAACGAAATTTAAAAGGTTCAGGTAAACAATTGAGGTTCCGATGGATCCCATCAAGTAAATAACTCTCTGGAATTACTTCATAAAATATAATCTTCACCAATTAATGTGGTATACACGAATTAACTAGTTCATTGTGGCATAAGTTTCTTAAAAATTTTAGATGCAAAGTTGCCATTCAACCTAGTGAACACGTCCTTATCTTGGATCAACACTGTCAAGAGGTTCTTTCTTCTATAAAGTACGCTCGCTGTGTACAATGACCATCTACCGCATACTACCTTGTCACATGGGCAGCACAACAGAAAAGTCTCTCAGCATTAAAGGAGAGGAGCAAGTAAGTGGTATTCCGAACTCCGCTCAAGTCGCGAAATAGGGCCCAACCTATTCGGTCCCACTATCCACTCTCACTTTACCGTCAGAGTAGATGTCCTACCGCCTATGTTTTCGCATCTAGTATGACACTCACGACTGAGTGCAATTTTAGAAGTCGTTTTCGAAATTGCCGATTCAGGTGACATGAATATGTCGTTGCATTTTTCCTCAGGATTTAGCGACACGTATTGTTCGTTTCGCGCGAGGATATGACCGAACGTGCTGATGGCTTCTCGAGTGCCATCGTCAGCCGCAGGTGCATTGTAACAGATACATAATCCTCGACACGAACAGTTACTTCGTGGTATTGGAGAGCTTCCATTGGACAGATGACATTGGAAATTATATCCGAGGACCAAGCTGACGCTGTATCATGGAAACCCTGACGCTGGCTTCAAAGTAAGTATTCGTGCAGCGTAACAGGAGGGTGTGGAGTTAACGAGATTTCTTACGGATTTTTTTTACGCAAAAAACGAAGGTAAGGAGTCAGCTCACCAGTAAGATCAACCTCAAAACTTGCAGATACGTCTTCGATACGCATTGTTCTTTGATATAAGTGAGATTTACTTTTACTCTGAAAAACAGAAAGGCGAAGAAACGTGCGATCCCCTATCTTTTGGGATTGAGCGTACAAGTTATTACTCAAGCGTAAGAACTAAGTTCACACATTGTGCTTGGTGTTTAAAATGCTTTGAAAAATTGACGAGGACTCCAAGTTCAAAAACTTAACAGAAAATAAATGGTGGTAGAGACCTCGAAGTCGTGAAGTGTTTCATGATTTCATAACCAAAAGCTCGATGTAAGCCGATCTAGGACTTATTGACTACTCATGATGATATAGATATGATGAACTGCTGGTAGGACCATGAATAAATTCAAAATTTTGAGATCAAGATCAAAGTTAACATCCTACGATTGATAATTAACCTCCTGATGAAACACTAAAACTACCAACAAATGCTACATCAGGTGGGTTGTAGCTCCTTTCCCGCTCCCACGCAATTTGTGCCATCATGGTCAAAGAGGACCGCGCATCTCTTTCATCAGTTACCTCCCTCACAAAGGGAATGCGTATCTCCAGCATCTCCCTGCTTTTGGTGAGGACGCGTAAGTCGAAGCCCAGCCTATCAACCCAAGTCATGCTAACTTCTTCGACCTGATCCATAGGGCAGTGGAAGATATGATTAGAGGTCTTACGCAGTCGGTGAAAGAGTATCTCGGAAATATACCCAACAACAAATTTGTCCTCAATGCAAAATTTGCACCTCCGATTTCAAAACGAGCTTTTGAAAACAAGACATCTGAAGAAAACAACCTCATTATTAGTACTCTACCAGACACTTCAAAGCTTCCATACAGTTCTATTATCTTCAAGTTATACAGCACAAAACGACGACGACTAGGGATTCCAGAAGCATCCTGTCTAATTGAGTTGATCATGCGCTCACTGAGTAGACATGCGAGTGTCCACCAAGCAAACTACTTACCAACTCCGGTTTGAAAGTGAGACAATAAACGTTGCCATATCCTAATTAACGAGCAGTCTTCACTTACATTGCAAATTTAAGATATACTGCGTGCAACATTCAGTGAAGAGACATATGTAGGATTTGCTGCACTGTTCAATGTTTCTGTTCCAGTTTTGATCACAGTTCGGTCTCGTCCCATCGACTGCCATCATATTTGTTAATGTGCGGTAAACTATGAAACTTAATTTGGTAAAGAGCTTGTACCTCGACGTCGAGCCCAGCGTATACATTCGTAAATCGTCTTACATCTTCCCAGTGCTTCTGATTCATATCGTCGACAATTTTGACAGCGAATTCCCTTAAGGGATCAGCAACGGCTGAAGAATAGTCATCTCCAGACATCCATACTTCTTCCTGCATCCGTGCATCTTTCGGTATTAAGTTTAAATGTATTTGTCAAGATCAAATACATTTTGACAAAAGGATAGGGACATGAACATAACATGAGCCTTACAACATACATTTTGATGACAGGAAAGCAGTGGTAATTTTGACAGATGGTGAATGAAATTCAAAATGCATAATCTGGAGCATAACTATATTCTATGGGGTGATATTAACTCGCAACTTTGAACCTGGACAGAGTATGGCATGTTCTACACTCTTGGCTGCAAACATATTCTACTCAAACATTACGTAAGAATTGCAATTTAGCTGAGAAAATGACCTCGCCCATGTCCTGAGACTGTAGGGCTTGTTCCACGACCATAATAAAGTAGGCATCGTCCTGTGCACGTTCTATTCCAAACCTCCTCTCCCAAGCTATCTCCAGTTTCTGCTCACAATCATCACAAGGAACACAATTTGAGAACATGATCCTTCCTGAGGTGTTCCCTGCACGGTTCCCACTACAACTGTCAAGTGGCAACATCAGAAATTCATTCACTGCCGGAATCGAACAACAAACGGAGCTCACCTCTTGAAGATCTGGTTCTTCCGCTTTCACAATTCGTCCTCTAAGTGTGCATTGCGGTTTTTGACGACCCGGTTGCTCCAGCTAAGGTTCCATAGAAGCACAAAGATGCACAACACCGAAAGATCCTCACTTCAATGACAAGTTCAGCACGTCTTCTCAGACTCATAAAAAATCCCCGCGGAAATCCTTGTGTATTTTAGCGGAGTGTAATCGGAACCTTTTCGACTATACCAAGTATTTACAGCATAAAGGGCACACATGGAGCAAGACATGAAATGCCCAGCTAAAGCGCACTGCAGACCGATGTTGTACATTCATTAAACAAACGTATCGCCTGTCAGACTTCAGTGCACAGGTAGACACAAATTCTATACCGGCTTTCACAGTGTACCCTGGTCAGGAAAGTCTGCACGAAAACCTTCACCAACAATGAGTGGGGATTGCTATCAGAACGCGTTCATAGTGCACAAGCAGACACATTCACAGAGTAACATAAGTGAGAAGTATCTGCGCATTGTTAAAATGCTTGCCTGCACATGAAGACTAGCCCGATTGTCAAGGGCCAAGTTCCGCGTATGCAGAGCTGAAGAAGAGAATCTGAACACCGGGTTCCCTTGAGCGTCCAGAGCAAAGCGGACGGCAGTGGCGGTGGGCCATGATTCAGTTTCGGTCAGAGTAGACAGCGTGCCTTCATTGCTAATGTCCACAATTGTCCTCGCTGCCTCGGCGGGAGAAGGTCTGACTTGTCCAGAGAGCTTAGGATTGGACGTAGAAGCTGCAGGAGCAGAAGCAGAAGCACTTGCTCCCATTCGGACACTCAACACGCCATCTCTTCTCTCACCGTCCTTCTTACCAGAAAATGACCGTAAGTCTACAATTTTGCCCAAATTCGCTGATTTCGAAACAGATAAATGCACTTGCCGTTTGCCGCTCGGCACGATACATGATGTATGGATTGACCGGGCAATCGCTATCTTGCTGCTCGCCGCAGCAGCAGCTCCTTCCAAGAGCGAGCCATGCACTCGGGAGGTGGCCGTAGCCATCTAAACTTCCCTTTCCTCTGCCCTTCCAAATTGAACAACTTCCCAAGCCCCTTGGTTCTGAGTTTCCAGGCGTGGGCGAACACAATCACCGAGAATTCAACCCCGCTGCTTGATGAAACCTGTCACAAACAAGCCATGAGAGATGGCAGGCCCAGCTGTAGTGTTGTCACTCGGACCCAAACATCACTCATTACCTCGCCTCCGATAAATGGACGAACAGACACAGAAAAGGCCGAGAAAAGGCGCCAGTAGAATGGCAGAGGGGACCCAAATTGCTACATTCCTGTCCCTGCCTCCCCTTCCGCGGAGACAGAGGAAGGCGAAAGAGACAAGCGGAGGAATTCTCGAATGGGAAGCGAGATGAGAATCGAAGGGGATGAGGTCCATCATCCGATTGCTTGTGCCCGCCCCTTCTTTCTTCGTCCTTGCACGCAGCAAGGGAAGGAAGGAAAGTTGGCACACAGATTTCCGCTTCTCTCTCGTCGTCGTCGTCGTCGTCCTGGCTTCCTTACAGACGGACGTCCGTCCGTCAGACTCCGATATCGTTACTTGTATAAGCCTTTGCCTTCGCCCTCTTGGTCGCCCGAAAAGTTAAAACGGTGTCGCTCCAAACTTACACTATCCATCTTTGCACATTATTTTAATCAATAGACGATAAATTAAACAAGTGTCCAATCCATTCCGTGAACAATGTTTACACATAATTTCGACCTTATTTTCCGATACGTTTCCAAATTTCAGATTTGGAAAAAATAATTTTTTATTTCGAGTACAGAGCTCATTTCCAACTTTTGCTCAAATGAAGAATAATTTTTCGGCACCAGCGCGAACACAGATATATGTCCAGGTTGGGGCACGGTAGGTTAGGTTGCTGATGGCTTTCAAGGTTGGGGGGGGGGGGGGGGGGGGGGGGGGGGGGGGGAGTGTGGTGTTGTTGAATTCAGAAATTACTTGCATCAGGGCAGGAACTCTTCAAATATTTTCAAAGTATATATCAATATTATTGACTCGCCATGTGGAGACATGTCATGCCCAATCTGTCAAGTCATCTTGACGATAAACATAATCAAAATCCCACCATGGGCAGTCTGTTCAGTAATTCAATCATTTTCCTCGGCCCGTGAAAAACCCCCTATTATGTGTGGGGAAGGTCGAGGGGCTTCCATGCATATCTCCTCGGATGAATTGTGAATTGCACACTACTTGGGCACTCGCACACAACACTCGCGTATAATAAAATATGTATAGCTCCCTATGGAGACGTACAGATAACCCCATTCTATCATGACAATCAGTTTGTATTTCTTTCTGCGAGAAATCTGGAGTGAAGAGAAAATGCTTTTATTTAAAAAATGCCTCTCGGTAGGCCGACCTACGATTGAATTCAGAACCAAATGGAATTTTCTTTTTCAGGGTAAAAGAAGTAAACAACTAACGTCAAAGTCTACAGTGTGAATGCTTGAGAATTAATACAACCAACTTGCTCGACCTTCTAGCTGCCAAGGTTGCTTTATGCTTGCAGAGTTCCTTACCTTGTTATGAGACCGTCCCCAAAAGTGGTGATTCATTCTTGGTGTCTGTTTAAACGCTCAGCAGTGACATGCTCTTGGAAAAGAAGTACTTCGGTTGTACGAAGGGTCCAATAGGACAGACAGATTCTTTTTTTGCTAACCAGAAAGACCCAATCAAGCCTTATAACTTATATAACGAATGTAAACCAAAGGTTAGGCGCAATAGTGATCATGATCAAAAATTTCTATTTTAACACATATAATAGTGATATTGGCATTCGAAAAATCAAAATCAAAGTAAAAAATGGATCTCCGTATGCTTTTACAGTAAAAGAAATTACCTCACGCATTATGGGCATCCGTACACCCAAGCCACTTCATAAGTAGAATATTTGCTCCTCTATCTAGGTCATCTTTACAATCGACTGATGAAGTTTGAGGCATTGAAGGAAAGAAAGTGATGAGCATAAAACTATGTGAAAAAAATTTTAGTACATTCTACAAAAACCCGTAGCCAACATGTACAAAATCAAGAATCTTGTCCATCGTGATATGATTGTTACGTATGTTTCTATTTGTTGAATATGAACCTTAACTCCTATAGCTTGTATTTAGAACTCACGTGATGTTTTGGCACTTAAGACTCCACCATCACATTCCGTGGTCCAATTTTCCTTCACGCATGTGGAAAATTTATATGTGAGATCTTTCCAAACAAGTCTCATCTCATGTACAAAGCATCTCATTTGATCGCAGGGGACGACGTGGATATAATTCACATGGGAATAATTTATCAAGCCGAAGTAACAAAATACACAGGAGATTGGGGACTAGCCCACTACGGTGACGAGACATCTGCCTTACAACAGCTAATAAAATCCCACTATGAAGTTAAAACGAATTTACACAAGATAGTAGCATATGATCTGCATCATCACGAAAACTAATGTGTAGATTGTTTCGAATATAATGGGTCAAATATAGATTAAAAAAAATCACCGTGAAGATGAAATGAACATCACAAATTATATGTGGGATACATTGGAATGAATTGAGGTATAGGCACCCGACGAACTAGAAAGTTATCGCACTCCCACATGTGGAATTTCAATACCTTACATTACAAGGAGAGAATGAGGAAATAAATATAAGACAAAAAACTCCCTCCTGTAAATACTATAAAGACCTCACACAAGAAGGACCTTGAGAAACTCACAACAGTCTCTGAGAACTCGAGAATAGAATGCTAACCTGTCCATCTTATCCCTCTTTCATAAGCACCACGATTGACTCTAGATGTGGCTGCTCTCGACAGTCCCTTCCATCCCTTTTCCACTTCATGGCTCAAATCAGTGTGATAATATATCTCTCGCCGGCAGTTGTTATACGTAACGTCGGCTAAAATATATTCAATTGTCCACGAGAGCAGAATATCTCCCTGCAGTAAATGTTGCTGATGTTGGACGACCATTCACGTTCTTCAATTCGGACCGAAGACACGTCCTTGTCTTCACAATTCACAAAATAGAAAGCTGGATTCTGCATAGACGGTGCGTCGTCGAATCACTTTGTGCAGGTGTCTATGTGTCCATGAGGACCATAACAGCTGTTCCATATTTAGTGCACTGAAAGTGAAGAGAGGAAGAATGAAAAATGCAGAGGGGAGTCGAGCGACCAGCGATAGTCAGACAGCGAGCGAGAGTGCGTGTGCGGGTTTGACCTACTGCACTGAACTTTAAGGGGGAAGAGGATAAGGCTATCTGAGTCTAATGCATTAGACTCACGAGCAGGTGTTGCAGTCCAGCGTCTCCACCGAGGCAGCCCGTGATCGACTGCTGATGGGTCGCACTCGACTCACTCACTCGGTTTGGATTCGACGGGTTTCGAGTCTCTCCAAAACGCCCCCTTCCCAGTTCTTGCCACTGAGTCACTACCCAGTGCTCATACTTCCACTCATACAGTTGTCTCCACAATTCAGCTCGCATCTCACAACATCGCGGAAATTTTGACGGAGAGAGAATGCAAAGCGTTTTAGAAGCTCGGTTGCGGATACCGTGTGCGCAGGCATCGCAGCTGCCACAATGTTCACCTTCCGTAATGAATGCAAGGTTCAGCAATGACGCCCACAGCTGGAATTCGACGGTACTTGGGAGCTCAGCTTTTTTTTCGGGCTCTAGAATGAGGATAGCTTACAGAGAAATTGATGCAGAGGTATCGGGAACCAGGCTACGTGTTGTGTCTATGGCTCGAGAGAGGAGAATCAAGATGGTGTCTCAGCAGATTAAAAGGGAGATTTCAGAGATGCTTCTATATGACAAAGTTCTGCAGGCGGCTATTCTCCCGGAATCAGCACTGGGAGCTGACATGTATCTCACCGCAGTAGCTACTATCAGCGAGGTTGAAATGTCAAAAGATTTATCTGTAAGTTAGCTCTTGCATCTTAACCATTTGTCTAACTTTAAAGAAGCTGATTTACTTTGGTCCCGATTTTTGAGGAATTGGGGAACGCTGGTGTGAATTATCAGCGAGTCCGTTTCGAACGAGTTGTAGGAGCTTGAAGTCAGCAGGTCCAGAGTGGAAACGAAAGTACCTGGGGTCAATTTTATGCTCTGATTGTAGGT
Source organism: Marchantia polymorpha subsp. ruderalis (assembly GCA_037833965.1). Classification (NCBI taxonomy): domain Eukaryota; kingdom Viridiplantae; phylum Streptophyta; class Marchantiopsida; order Marchantiales; family Marchantiaceae; genus Marchantia; species Marchantia polymorpha. Next base: position 3,411,852 of record AP031351.1, read on the forward strand.
CGCCAAGGTCTACATTTCTATATACGGAGATGAAAGGGGACAAGATACAGCTTTGGAGGGCTTGAAAAATAAAGCAGGATACGTGAGGAAGGGCCTTGCACAAAGGATGAATTTGAAGTTTACTCCTGAAGTTCGCTTCATCAAAGACGAGGCCCTGGAGAGGGGCAGTCGGGTAAGAAACATATCTGTACTCTTTCCCATTCAACGAATGTTTCTCACTAGTCATCTGCACAATGTCTTAGGTGTCAGTAATTTTCGCGGTTCTCAATCGCGGGACATGAATCTAAGGAATTGTTTTGTATTACAGTGTATTAACCAGCAGTTTTGGGTTATCACACCTGCCAATAGTCGACAGGACACTGGACATGTCCCTGCAGATCAGATAGAGGACAGCAGGGTTAAGGGTTTAATGAAGTTTCTTGTGAATTTGCAACTGACGAGGGCATTTGACCCTAAGGAATGTTCGAAAGTGCATGTTTTTGAATTGAACAAAGCCGCTAGAAACATTCTTTCCTATCATTGGATAATCTCTGGTCTTCTATACTTGCGTGTCATCTTCTCTCGTTCATCGTTTCGAGGTTTTTATGATTAACGTTAGTTCAAATTAGGTTAGACAAGACTCTTCAAATGCCTGAAGCAGCCAGAGGCCCTAATAGGGTGCGCAGGCATCTCGTTTGTTGCTGCCTGCAATACCTTTCGCAATAGTTGGTCAAAGACATTATGGTAGAAACTGCAGTGCAGGCTATCGGAAGTGAGTCTCCTCTGTACCAGATTCTGGGAGCTCATGAGATTCAAGTTCTAAAACATAAACTTGCAAATGCCAGATTTTCCTTCAGCTGACTAGCTCAAGGGAATCCAAACTCTTCTCATTGCCGAGTACTTGTGTGCTAGAGAGGTCAGGAGAACGTATGTTTATGATTCGTATTTTTTAATTGTATCGAGGTCGATGATTGTTTTACCAGGTCATTTCGATTCTCGAAAAGCTGAAGAAGGAGAGAGAAAGAAAGGAGCAAGGTGGATCAGATGATATTTCAGAGGACGAAGACCGTGAAGACGGGGAGATGGAAGACGAAGAAGAAGAAGAAGAGACCCCAAGGTCCAAGTCACGACGATCTGCAGATGCAGATGATTCAGACTGGGTCGAGGAGGATGAGAATATCACATTTATTAAGTGAAGGCTCTAGTCGTCGCGCCTAAAATCTCGTATCATTATTTCGAGTAAAGCTCTCCCAGGCTGTAAATTAATTTTATTTAATGCCAAAATTATGCCAGCGTTTCAAGCATTCGTTACCGATTAGGTCTTAGTGCCTCAATGGGTGCAGTTTTATAACGAGCATAGATTATATCACTTGTTTTTGGGCACTTCACGGCTTCACGGTGCAGGCTATGGGCCTGCTGTACTACGTTTCCCTAGATCATGAGGAGCTCCTTTCTCCTGATCTCGCTTTAGACTTCACGAATTTCTGTCATGATTTTACAACTCGCGGCCCGAACGATTTTCTAACTCTTGCGCTGGACGTCGTAGGTCGTAGAAATTAAAAGCTTTAGTTGGTTCAACATTTTCGTGGATGACCTGAACCTGCTTTTAGTCTGTTTGGATATTCAGCCCGACAGGCTGCCAACGTCTGTCAACCTTTCTTGCTCCTTTGTTGTCGCTGCTTATCATGTGGATGACATAACGAGCATTTTGGATCTTGCGAACACACTTGAAATCCACAGTAGGAATACCATCTAGCAGATGGTGTGGCTGGATGGTGTGATGATGCCAAGTGCATATTGTTTCTTCGAACAAACAGCTCCTTCCTCTCAAACCGCTGCACTGGGCTCACCAGAACTTCTTCACTTGTAGTGTATGGAATTGTGCTTGCAAAGTGTTGAACTAGTCAATGTCACTGTCAATGTCACTAATGTTGAACTAGTCATTCTAGTTCAACAATGACGTAAGTCTTTAAGCAAAAAACACCGTCATCTTTCTACTATCCGACTTCAGTATCAGCTTTGTGACTGCATGCGCCAGACCTTTCTGGAATCCATCTTGTCTAACACCATATCCATTGCCTCCTACATCGACATTTTCCTGTCAGAGAAGATCAATCAACTTCTGGTTCTTCTCAGTGTCCTACGCAGCAATGCTCGAGATCATAAGCGAGTGGGGTATAAGAAGCACAGGAGACACATCTCTTCTGTGAATGTGTTACACCAGGAGAACGTCGCTTAAGCCAAACGGCCCAAAACAGCCCTGGGGGTCGGAGGTACTCACTGCAAATCCGTTTGTGAGGTCGGTGGTCTCTCTCTCTCTAACGCCACATGTGTATGATTTCACAACAGACGTATTGGCGTCGACTATGTAGAATTGCATAGAGTAACTGCCGACTTAGCACGGGTATCTCATGTGCGATCACGTTAGGAAAATGAACGTTTTTTTTGCAAGTGGTTGCAGGATCTTGGCCAGCATGCTTCTTCCTGTCGCATCGTCCATCACGCCGCCACGGAGAGGAATATTAAGCCTCGTGCCTTGAGACCGCTATGTCGTAGAGTTCTGTACCGTGGCGTAATCGTTTAGCTGGAATTCATTGATGCGGCCTTCCAAGCACCCGAACACTCACTACACTTGATGATGCTGGTCCGTGAACGGCCACTATTTCCAGTTCGACTTTGCCTGCAACTTTGTCACCAACATTAGCAATGATGTTGTGGTGTCATAATTTTACTTCTGATAAGCGGCTTCTGAAGGATGTACTGACTAATATGAAGAGAAAGAGGAATACAGAACCGGCAGAACCAGTAGCTCTGCTGTTGACTGAATTTTCAGAAAGTATGAAGAGTAGATCTGAGTATACAGTTCATATTGAACATCATTCCAGCACAGAAAACTTTTTGTACTCTTTTCAGATAATGAATGTACTCTAGGATTAAAAGCTTGAATTGTGTATTTCAATCAAAATTGAATTTCGAATATCCGTTGCTTTCTGAATAGATAGCTTGTAATGGAAGGAAAAACAATTGGAGACTTACAAATATCGACTATTGGTAACAAGAGTGGTAAACATAAAAAAAATTTAGAAAATTCAGATACAAAATGTAAGAAAAATTAAGCAAGTTGTACTGAATAGCTGATTGCTAAATATGGATTAATGATGTAATGGAAAAGGTTGTATATTGACTTTATTTTATATTTCTGCTAAATAAAAATAGATGCAATAGTTGATTGATTCTTCTTACAGAATTGGATTTCACACTCAACTGAAAGTCTTATCATGATAGTAAATTTGTTATGAGTATAATAAGTACTAGATGTTTAATGACCGTCAAGATATTATGTTGATGACTTTTCCACATCTTTCTGCATCAAATTATATTCTACACATCATCTTGCATTATTATATTGGTGAATTTTGTATCAAATATTATTAAAAATTCATCGTATTTATATTAATGATAAAAGATAAAAAAAATCTAGAACTTTGTTGTCACAATATAATCCGTTAAAAAATATTGATTTATTTTTTCATAATAATTTATAGTAAAAAATAGTCATTTTTATAGTTTCCATTATGATTATAATTATTATTTCGAAAAAAAATTTAATTCAAGTAAACTAAAATTTTATGGTTTTTATGTGTGATTTTTTATTTACCTTGTTATTCAAATCAATTAATTCATAATCACGTGTGAAATAGTTTTCAACGTTTAGTCATCAATACTGACTATTTAATCGTTTCTGATATTAATCATAATAAATATATTTATCTAATAAATAAAAAATCTCACAAAAGATCAAATTTTATGATTTTTTTGCCGGATTGCTTTTGGTTATAGCGTCGGATGAGCTGCTAGCATTACGTGCTTGATTTGCAACTCGCACGGCGCCTGTTGCCTGATCATTTTGATCTGGGGGCACGGGCCTAATATATCGTGAAATGGCGCACACAATAGGAATTTCTAAATTTTTCAATTCATTACTTTTTTTCATCAAAACTACCATAGTCATAATCTTCAGTTTTGTCTATTTCACTGGAAAATGAGTTTAAATTGATTCATGTACATGCTTTAGTTGCACAAAAATAAATTACAATTTTTATAGTTTTATGAAACATACAATTTTCTTTGCAATCCAAATTGATTGTACCAATCATCATGATATCTGAAAATGATAATTTTTTTTCGATGGTAATAAAAATTTTGTTTAACAAGTAGTATTCATACTATATCAAAATTAAATATTTTTCAGAAATATTTAATTTAGAAAAATTTTATCTTCCTCGTGCTGGGCGTTCTCCTAGCTCCTATGGTACTTTTGTTAACTCTTCACTTGCGGGTCTGTGAGAGTTTATTAGCCATCTTGGACACTTCTTGGTCCAATTTATATACAGGACAAATGCATGTAAATAATACTAAAAATTTTGTTTTTTACTCCTTTATTTAAATGATAAAAATAATAATTAAAAAACGTAAACAGTCTTATCAATTATAAACTTGTTTAAATTCTTCTTCTTTGATCATAAATCACAATTGATTATACACAGGTTTGATTAGTTCAAGCATGCGCATTAATTACATATATTAGCTTAATTAAGTTGCGTCATGGTATCTTAATTTATGTTACTATAAGGCAGGTCATAAATGTAAGCTTTATGAGTTGTTGAGAACGCCAACTAAACATCAAACTAGTCAATGAACGTCAAGTGTTCACCTTTAGCACTTCTGCCAAATCAAAATCCGACAAACTCTTGCAAAATGCATACTTCTTCAGATAAAGAATTGAAAATTCTAATTAGACTCTGCTAATCTCAAGGAATAGTATCGCAATCACGTCGCAGAACTCCATAAAGTTTGAAAATTTAAAATCAAGCACACTCCATACATCCTTGAACGCTGATTGACTAGTTAGTGCATCTATGCACTGCTTGGAAACATGCTCACATCGGCTTGTGCTTGTCGGCGATATAGTCAATATGATAACAAGAATATCTCTACTTCAAGCTGTAGTCATAAAGGCGCATCTTGTAAATGATCTTGGTAGCGATTAGTCTGACAAGTTTGTGCGGCAATACGGGTGGAAACAATGAAGGATAGGCCAACAGCAAGTTGATTTCATTGCAATTGGCGAACATCTTAGAGACACAATCACAGGCGGTGACATAAAGAGATGTGATGTTCTTAAAGAGATAGTTGCACTGATCTTCTTAGCTTTGTCAACAATAGAATGATTTAACATTAGGGTTTAGAAAAATGTTCACTCAAAGATGAAAACATAAACTCTGAAGATAAGAGATATCAACAATGATTCTACTCTTCCTTATAGAGCTCTCACCAACAAGTATAAGGAGATAAGATCTTATTCCCACCATTCATCCCACTACTAGTAGATGAATGACGTGGCAGATAATTCTAACAAGCACATAGATTGCTGACGTAGGGCAGTCAAATAATACATTAACTAACACACTTAATCCGTACTAAACAAGCACATGGATCGCTGACGTAGCAACTATGACTAGTGCACGCTAAAGTATCTATAGCAACAAATAGTAGAGTAATCTCTACTTTATTTTTAACTAACTAAAGATGGTTACAAATGAATCCAAGAAGCGAGGCCGTTCATAAATTTATAGATAGCAAACAATGCAACTGCATAACGGTCCTTGACGACGTGCTCTAATGGATTGAGATTTGCGATTGCTTGAGCAGCTAGCCATTCAGTAACTCCAACCTACAGCACGAAAGAAGATATTGGAGCATCTAGAGCAATTTATTGTTGATACAAAAGTGTAATCAATACCTAAATCGTGCAAAATGTGATTGTGATGCATGCGAAGTGATGCATGACAAAAAGAAACACCCATCATAATGGATTTGAAGTTGAAGTTGATTGATTAGACTCAATGTGCACAAGCAACTGTGATTGATATATTTTGAATCATTTAATGATACTCTTCGTGTATCATTAAATGTTCATGTTGTTTTCATGTCCGTAACTAAATTTTGTTTCTGTGTCAAATTGTGGTTTATCCTGTCAAAAAAATGAAGAAATATTCTTTGAGACCGAATGTTGCACATGTATATTAAGTGGTAGAAATAGCTAAAAGATTAATGATGATTAGCCAAGACATAGCTAAGTCTAGTTAGTTCTGACTAAATTAATTAGTTATAACTAAGTTCATCTAGTCATGACTAAGTTTAACAATAATATCTATATTTGGCGGAATAATTAGCGAATTTCTAGAAGATTGGGATGTTCACTTCTATTTTGTGCTTTACAAAATTCTAGATACCAATGGATTAGACTTTTGACTACAAGTTAAGATTTGATTGGTTAGGCTAAATGTATGAAAGATGATTGGCTAGACTAAGTCCAATGTTGACTTGGTGGCTATGAAGCTTCCAAAAGTTTTAAAGCTTACAATGGCATTTCGCCACCTCGAACTCAGATTCCGGAAACTTCTATAAGGTTTAGGTAGGCCAATGGCATGTTGTCACATATAGTGGATTAGTCAAACTTACCTAGGAAAAAAAAAAGTTAGGAGAAAATACGACATGTTAATACGGTAATTTCTCAAGTAGTTAATTAGAGAGTTATAGTAGCGCCTCTCAAGCAAGTTTTGAGAGTTCATATGTAGAGTCTTGTTTCATGATAGAGTGAGTAATTTCAGTATCTTGGAGTGTCGATGTGTGTGAGAGTTGGAGTGATACATGGAGGGATTGTGTGAGAGAGTGTTTGAGTTATGAGTATGAGGAGGAATTACTAATCTTCTAGAACCATGATGAGTTATTGCAAAGCCATGTCATGTAAACAAAAATGAGAGTCAGTTCGGAGGTTGCAATTCATTCACGATCGTGTTTATAATATGTTCATCATAACAAGATCTAGTTGATGAGCTTCACACCATACACCGATAAGAAAAAACTCGTTGTGCATTGCAATCCCGAGACAAATGAAAACATCAAAAACATGTCTAATCATGTTGCAAACACCATCAAGAAGACACACCAAAAAGATGAACTTTCCAAACGTGATGTAGAATGTCCAAGATAGATGCAACCATATGGAACATGAAGTCATCGATCTATTAATTGAATATTGGAAGCGCGATAGCATACAATATCATAGACGATTGGCATGAAGATTCAAAAACAAATGTCAAGATACGATGTGCCTTGAAATTCCTTATGCATGACGCAAATGACAAGCAATGCGTTGCAGGTTGACTACACACACAACTCTAATATAATCGAAGACATCTAGACGAGAAGAATTGACTGGAAGAGTATTTGGCAAAATATCATATGATGGCGCTAAGTATGTTAGACGCCAATTTAAATAACGCGCCGATTAAGACATATTGGATAGCCAATTGGAACATGGTACTCCTCAACTTAAGGATCGTGATCGAGTACAAGTAACTTGTAACGTGCTTCACTTTGTGATCCACACGCCAAAATATTGACAACGCACGCTCCTTTGTTAGTGATGTCTTTTCACTATGTTGATGACGTACAGCATCACGTTCAGTGTTACCGCCAAATGCATCATCTGTATGATCAATGTACTCTTCATCGTTGTTCGCATTGTTGTCGACAACGTTGGAAGGATCAAACATCATGTCGTTCACAATCACGTCGACGATGCATTTCTTGAGATCAAATACAATTTGACACTCAACGCCAAGACACAAAGACAAAAAATGCGCCTTAATAGAGATCTTGAACGCGACCTGAACATTGTAAAAGAATGTCTGGCGATTAGCAACCGAATCTAGAAGTTTGAATTCAGCATACTTGATAAGGTGTTGAAAGCTGATATGAGTTTCAACGTTGTTGTAGGTGAAAGATGAAAGAGCGCGTTCACTCCTTAACAGCAGTCGTAGGCTGGCGCTTTGCGTCAACCTTCTCTTCACGGCCAAAAGCAATACAGAAACGGCATTGCAGTCTAGTGAGTTGTCCACTATCGAGGGCTTCTTGTGCATATTCTCAATCCTAAGCGAATGTTATTAGTCTTGACATGCTCCAAAGAACGGATATCTATACGTTCTTTGGAGTATGTCAAGACTAATAATAACATAATTAGAGAAAGTAGAACACGTTGCAAAAACAAGTAGTGATACAAGAATTATGCATACAAGAACAACGATACGTCTTTGCTTCAATTGATGGATATTCGAGGAAATGCTTCCAAGTCCCAATCTATCGAAGTCTCAAGCTCTTAAACATTCCGAGTACAGAAATCCTCACACCACTAAATGTTGACTGAGCTTGATAGCATGAAATCTGCACATCTCCTTGCTGACAAGTTCAACCCTTTGAATCGAAGGCAGCATAGTTGAGACGCCACTTGCATGGACGCGACAAACAGCATCAACCTCGGCTCTCATGTCCCTACATCTAAAACCTGAACTAGCTCAACTTCTTGTTCATAAAGCTTGATGTATACTATTTTAGTAATCTACTTAGATCCTATGATATCAATCAACGAAGAATGCAACTCCAAAAGATAAAGAGTAAGATTTCTTCACTTCAAAGCTCGTAGCATAAAGCAGCCAAATGAATTCAATAAAAAGAATCTATACTAATCCTAGAGCCAAACTGTGACACAAAAATTGAAGCAAGTGCTTGCGCAAGTACTCTAGTGATGATTATGAGAGTATGATCAAGGAGATGAGCATCTTCATAGCATGAATTTTTCCGATTCGAGAGCCGTGTTCCTCTAGACTCAGCAAGTCGATGACTCTCAGACCCAACAGCAGTATTAAAATCATCATCAATGGTTAAAATTCATTAGAGATAGTAGAACATGTCGCAAAACAAGAAGTTTTGCTCCTAGACCATCCCATCACACAATCACGTAATTTCTTCATTAAGGCGCTAAGTTGGAAGGACGTTTAGATAATTAAGGGGAAGCGTACTCCAACCGTACTAACTAACCAGGCTTGATCATATATAATCATGAGGTATTGATTATGTTTTGTTATTGAAGTATATATTTGAATTTTTTATTGATAAAAGTAAAATTAATTCACTTTTTATAATTTGAAAAAAGCCTAGAAATTTCACATCAACTATGATCATGTGATATTTTATATAAAGCATAATTCAAAAGTTTTACTTCAATCATATTTTTCGATTTTCTAATTTCTTCCAAAAAATGTACACTATTATTAAAAAAACTCAATTAAAAAATATTTATTGTCTAAAGTGAGTCGATTTAAATATCTATTAAAAATGTAAACAATTTATATATCTTAAATCAGCTAATATAATTAAACGCATTAAAATTAATATTTCATAGCAAGAAAATACTATCATCAATAAATATTATTGATATATTGAAATATCACATAAATGTATTATTTTCATTTTATTATTAAATTAATTTTTTCCCCAATGAAATTTATTTTTAAAAAATCATTATTATAATCAAATATTATAATTTTTTTCAAACAATAACATCAAATCAAAACTTCAAACAAAAAAAATCATGTCTTTTTTGTATAAATGACAATATTTTATCATTGTATTGTAAAACTTGATGAAAATCAGCTTTATTGTAACTTTAGATTATTAATCATTAATTTAAAATTTAATGATATAAAATTGACATATAAATTGATTTGAATTAGAATTCCAAGAAAAATGTTACATTTTATTTTGATATCAAGATTCTATTCATATTGATTGTCACAAATTAATGTCTATAATTTCAAACGAGAAATGATATGTCTATCAAAATTGTGATATGAATGCAATTTTATTGATTAAATTTGGAATATTATAAAAATATTCTGATCACTAGTATCTAGATCAGAAAATTTTCAAATATCATCGGTAAATACTCATATATTCAAGTTATAAAAAGTTTCTCCGTATTTTTCAAAAAAAACTATGATTGGCTTCAGCAAGTTTATGAAGATCATCCCTTTTTTTAACAGGCAATCCCCATCTTTTAGGAAGCCTCCAATATCTCAGCGTATAAACATTGATCTAAGCTGCGAATCATACTTATAAGATAGTTATAAAATGTCAATTCAATGACTAACATGACATTACAAGTTTAACGTGCATATGTTGGATTTTTTTTAACATTTTGATTTATGTAAGTTGTAATGTATTGAGTGATGATAACAATAAAACTCAATGGTATTTGATATTGATAATACTATCATAAATAATGTATCACGTTAATCCATTTGTGGTCAAAAAATGTGGAAAATTTATAATTTTTATTGATTTTATTTTCTTATATTCTTTTTTCATGTATATAAATATCTATTGGGATGTTTGATATAAGACCATGATATATAATCGTCATATATATATATATATATATGAGTTCAACATTCATCTATGGTGACTATGAAAGTATACACTAATTATGACCAATAGTTCAGTTATTTTTCCCGCATTAGATATATATGAATTGGATCTATGATGCTGTCATCAAAAGGTAGATTAGATATTTTTTCTTACATTTTTTTTAACATGATCAAAAAATATATAAGAAATTAATATAAGTATATAATGAAAACGTCAAATTGTACTTGATATTAACAAAATTTTAAGTGAATCTAGGCTCCAACAAAGTCATAATGAAAGATATTGCATGACAAGATCAAATCAACTCGAATAGTTCAAAAATAGTACACATTAAGTCTGAGAACATTTTTTTATGAAGCAATAAATTATCAACTTACGTATGCTATGTAACCGTTAGGGGAAAACGATTTTTATGAAGCTTAGAAAATAAATTATCACATTTTTTCACAAATTTTGTTCCAATTTTAGATTCAACGTTAAATATGTCTCTTCTGTCAAATATATTTACAAAATAACTACAATCATACTCATATTGACTTGATATGTTTTTTTTTACCATTACATTCGACCTCAATCTAACAATGTTTAGAATAAACCATATAATATTATGTCGCGTGCATAGTAGAATATAATGTTTCTGATTGGAGCATCACATAAAAACAGTGACTTCGTAACTTTTAAAGGACAAGTAAACAGCAAAAGAAGAGGTTGATATTAACAAGATAAACGTAAAATTGGTGAACCATGGCCCGCACTCATAGTTTGACATTAAGAAATACATAAAATAACATTGAAATATCCAAACTATTCAGGTTGGTACTAAAATTATTATACACCTACTAGGCATCAATTGAAATGATTGGTATCGGGCCACAGGGTATAACTTACGGTCAGCTTGATAGAACAATGAGTTGTATGAAAGTCTGGATAATTCTTTTAAGAATGTGAGAAGAATCTGCATTGTGAATAGATAAGTTTCCAGAAAGCTGTGGAGACACATGCCGCATCCCAGACTACGAGTGCTAGCAAAGAGGTAGCAGCATGCGGCGGGGTACGGGTGTGGTCCCATCGCCATCCCACTCATGGTGCATGGAAAAGAATGGCGATATGTACGGCACAGAAGTAAGACACGTGCCAACCCTTCAGAAACTTTCGAGAAGACAAGTGGAAACGAATAGACTAAATGATGGAACTCTGCGACTGTTTTGCAGCATGACCTGACGTGTTCATTTACGAATATCTCGACTACTCGTCCTGTTATTCCTGGTCTGTCTGTAGAGTTGGCATTTCGAGACGTATATGGGAGTCGTGACACCGTGGTCGTCTCATACTGGTTCATCCAAGGGCAATACGTATCATGTTAATAAAGCACACAAAGCCTGACATAAGGTTTTCATAGGACTCGAGGTGGCCATGCGCTCGCTTGAGAAGGTTGCAGAAGGATGTGTTTGGAGTTCGAGTTTTTACTGGATTCCATCGTTTGACGCTGATTATTTTTCATGTGGTCGAATATGAAGGATGTTTCTCATCCTCTTGTATCGTCCTCAGCGGCTCGTGTTTGGTTGGATATTGGAGTTCATAGCGAGGAGAAGAGTGAGCGACAATATCAGTCTGTTGGATAATGAAGAGCTTGAGCTGGTTTTCCAGCACAAACATGTTGAACAAGTCCGAGGGAAAACGTGAATACTTTTATGGATTTTGTCGAAACGAAGCGGAGGGCCAAGTGGATAACATGCTTCCATGCTCTTCAAAGCTACCAATACAGAGTAGTTACGTGTTATTTCGTCTGTAGGGGCGTCCATGTGAATGGCTGATTATTGATGTCAAAACTTGTACCCTCGACCTTTCTAACGGATTTCAGACTGTAGAATGGCCTTTTCTAGTGCTGTAGCAAGAGCAGCTCTAACTAACCCGTTGACTAATTGAGATTCTATCGGTGTTAGGATTCAGCGAATATCGTCCCTGGTATCAATCCCAGAACCATGTGTACTATATATTCATTTCAATTTTATATTACACTACAAATATGCTCATTTTATCAATCAATATTGAATCAAGCGAAATGAGAACTCACTTGGTTGTGGTGCAAACAAAAAAAATCGACAAATTTCATGTTTGCAGTTCAAAGTCTCCGGCCGAACCTTAAAAGGCGAGGACATGGTTTCCACCATTGCATTTGCAAGTACGTGTTTATTAGATCTTGACTCTTTTCCATTTAATTTATTGGAAAAGGACCTTCAGGAGCCTATGATTAGATCAGTTCTTGCAGTGGAATTGAAATATAAATGAGAATTCCATTTGTAAAATGGAATTCTCATTTATAATGAGAGAAGATTACTCTTTGATATTGCTCTAACCAAATTGAAATAATAATATTATTAACCTGGATCAGTTTAGAAACCATGGTAACTTGTAGAATTAAAGAGTGTTCCTCTATCTGTGCGTGCAATTATCTTGAACATCATAAAGTAGAAAAAGAGAGTTAGCGAATACGAAGGGATTAATTTTTACTTCTAAAAGAGTACAAAAGTACGTTTTATAAAACATGAATAAAGCCCAATCTAGGAAAAATTCTTGTGAGAAATCATCATATTACTAAGCATAACTTTCATATTTGACCTACATCATGCTTGTGTTCTACAAATGTCTAAACTATATATCTTTAATGAGAGCAAGCTTTTACTCCAACTGCGTTGTTGTGTAACAATTTAAAATCTTGTGATTTTGGATGTTATATGCCAAGTACAAATGTGAATTGTTACATGTATTTAATAAAGTTTAACATAACATGTTAAACCTCAAGTTAACAACTACAATTAAACATTTTATAGATGAATTAAAATAAAAATCAAATAACACAATCTGATTATCTAAGACTGAAAAGTAAAGTTAAAATTATGTATGTTCTGAATGGTATATTTGAAATTAATTAGGTGAGATTGTGGACAAAAGACAGCCCACTTTGAACATTTTGGCGAATCAAGTACTTATTTTATCGATCTCATTTTTCTATTTGTGATGAATGTGAATTTTGTGTATTTTTAACAAATGGTATTAGAGTTTTTTATGAAACTTTTCCCTTTGCGTTGTAGTGAGTGAGTTTTTGCAAAGCATATAGCTAATAAATACTATTATGCTTAAAATTATCAAATTTGAACTTTATTGTGATGTTTGAAAGTGATAGTGATATAACATTTGAATAGTATACAATTGAACAATTCACAATGGAATTTAATTTCTATGCTAATGAAGCCAAAGGTGACACACAAAATTAAGTATACAATTTCCATGAAAACACAGCCATGTGTTTTATAATCCTCGCTGTAAATTCACTCTCCTGTCTCCACATCGCGTCCTCTATGATTGTTCTTGTAAAGTGAGGATATTATACGGACTCATAGGATCGTGCTTATTGTACTTTCCGTACTTATGTCGTCCATGAGTATCCACCTGCTGGTCCTGTTCCGGGAGGGAAGGTACAGTAGCACTACCTCGGCGCAACACGTGCCGTGAGCGTAGCCATTTCCAAGTTGCAACCGTGCCAGCCCAAAAGTGGAGGTATATCTAGACGGGTGTTGTCAGAACACGCTGTGCTTTGTTGACTCATGACAGAAAGTGCACAATAATATAAGTATAAATAGTGCAATACTTTCGGATAGAGCAGCAGTAGTTACTTTTTCTGCATTCTGGATTGAGGTGACCATGGTCGATAAATGAGGACGTTACCGTTCGTAGTACATCGTTGTTCGTCTCAGTGTTACTGCAGTTCTTGATGAGGTTTGAGAAGTTGAGAAAAGTTACATAAGCAACTCCAGGACTAATCTTCAGTCTGCAGTCTGGCCGTCCAGAGTTGGAAAGGTGAATACATTGTTTTTATATATTTATGGATGCTCCGATGTCAGCTTATTTCAGAACCATATTTTTACCAAGTATTGGTTGGTTTCTGTCTTCTAGTGTAGAGCAGTTAGAGGTATCGAATGACAGAGTGGATAACCGTATTGTAGTGGCAGCAGACTACCTTACGAACTTCGCATGCCGTCGCTGTAGACCAGGCGAAATGATGCACCACAACTGCAACAAGCGCAACAGTCTATGTTGACCATCTCATAGGGACCCAGTTCGCTGTGGTCCTCCCCTCCAACTGACTCGGGACTGCAGTCTATGTCTGAATTTAGCTCGCATTATCTTGTGAGGCAAAAAAGCGTGCAGCGAGAGGCAGAGCGCAGTGTAATTTATTCCAACTCTACCATGGACAAGAGCGTCTCCCATGTTCACTGGACGGATGTTGTTCACCGTCGGCGTTCGGAGGAGGAAGCTATGTTCTACTTTACTTTTGCAATTTCTTTCACAGTTGTCGGTCTCGATGCTAAGGTAAATAGGATTCAAATATTGGTTGTCAAACTGAATTACAAATATCTGCGGGTTAGTTACACCACTTACTATGATATGCACCATGACTAATTCGATCATCTTTCACTCAAAAGTGAGAGTAATATGTAATCTGGGACGTAACTATTTATAGAATGAAGCCCATATAAATTTAGATTGTGGTAAAAAATCCACTGAACAAATCTAACTAATGTTATTGTGTGTAACTATATATACATATATCGTCATTTAAAGCCGTCACTTTGCTTTAATTATTTCACCCCTGAATATGATTGAAACAATGCATGTAAAAAAAGAATTAAATATTTTCTTCTGATTCATTTTTACATGATGTAAATAAAAAACAAGCACCATAGATCATCATCAAAAGTAAATAAATGATACAATTGTGTACATATAGATTTTAATTCAATATATGCATGTAAGTTAAAAAAATATAGTCATTCATTATATAAATATTCAAAAATTTAATATTTTGGAGATTTTTGGATGAAGATATTAGTTATTTATTTACATGTATAAAATTTTAAAAAAAAATTAAACTTAAAAAAATTATCTTCAACATATAAATCAAAAGTTTAAGTACATTTCAAACATTCACTTAATGAATTTGATCATTTTTTAAAACATCAAGTTCACTTTTTATTTTGATAATTCTTGCATATGCGTTGATCTTGATTGCACAATATTTATCTTGACTCACATTAAGTTTTATGACATTAAACTTTAATATTGTATATTTTTTGCATCTTTATTACTCATGTTGATACAACAAACTACCATGAATGGAGCAAAGGGCAATTGTGACTTTGAAAAAGTGAGTATGATAATAACAATTGTACATAAGAATGTGGGTTTTACTTTTTGATCTCGTATAAGAAGATTGGAGGAAATTACTTGATGGTACCTTATCGTAACTCAAATTGCTTGATAGATCCTATTAGGTTTTGTTTTACCTGATGAAACTCGTTGACGGTACACCGTCATCAACTTGAAAAAAAGTTATAGTAAATACAAGCTACGGGTTATAATGTGGATAAATGTTCGCTTGAAAATTCTAACTTTTGTTCAATTTATTTTACTATTTCTTTGACCAATTGCGCGTATGACCTTCAGATCTCAGCACTAAAAGTTTAATTTGATTTTCTTAAATTATATTCAAATTTGCAAACTGCATGAAGATTTCAAGAGTGGGTTACTTCAAAGTTCAATCTTTTTGCTGAAACAAATTACCAAGGGAATTTTTAGAGTGGTTTTCCGCAAATAATTGCAACTAGTATTCGTGAAGGGTCTGAACATAGAACAAACTCATCAATCATACTTGAATTAAGTGCGTAGAGGAGCTCGCAGCTTTCAAATACCGGTGGTTGGGGACATGAAGACCGATTATACTCAAACTAAAGAAGATATAGTGCTCCTACTTCAACCTCTTTGCTCTTGAATGCTTTCTAGTTTGCCCAACATGCATTGCATGAATATAGTGTTGGATATGGTGTTTGCACTTGCGTTGATCTCAAGGTTATTACAAGAACTTTTTGACGGTGTGTGGTTGGTGGGGTAACATCGGGTAAAACAACATGTGATGATACCATCAAGCAATTTGTGCTCAGATTGGATACCATCAAGTAATTTCCTCAAGAAAATTGTTAAGTTTTGCAGTAGACTTGATTCATAACTCATTAATCATTAGTCAAAGATAAATTTTAGTATGATTGCATATTCTACATGTTCAATGTTTTGAAAATTTTAGCTTATTGGCATTGATTATGATCATATAACAAATCAAACATCATTAATAAATCGTTTGAAAAATTTTCATTTTTTATTTCATCAAAAGTTGAAATGATTACATTTATAAATGAGAACCGTTCTATGTTTATACAAATTTGAGGATATGAAAAAAAATAGCTATGCTAAAGTGTTCAATTTTTTACTTTATTACATAAATTTCTTTAGCAAACATGCATGTTATTTAGTGCATAAAGCACTAGCTTGTACAATCATGAGAAATATATGCTCTTGAATAATACTATTTATATATTATACTTATTTATGTATTACTTCTATTCATTACTTTTTATGTAGTCACAACTATATACATATTTGTTAATGTCATAAAAGGAATTACTAGTCATAATTCTATGTTTTAATTTCAATAAATGAAATTAAATAAGACACATCAAAATTTTTGGCTATTTTTTATTGTAAAACACTTCTAATGAATGCATATGTTTTAATATAATTTTAATTTGACTAACTTGCAACAAAAGAAGAAAAATATTGTATAAAATAAATTAGATTAATGACGTAAATATTTGTTGTATAGTTATCTACTTTTTGGTAAAATTAACCATATTATGTATAAAAGATTTTATCAATATATACATATAGCAAGGATTAAAGTTAGCGATGAAGCTATATTTTGTCGAAATCAAAGTAACAAGAGGCTATTATATACTCAATCTTACAAATCATAAAGTCTTAAATGGATGAGAAGTCATCTTTACATATATGCAAGAAGTATCACCAGCAACAGATATAGAAGCTACAATCTCTAGGTATAATCTTTTGATTATCTTGATTTAATCTTGTTGTATGTACTTATGTTATATGCAGGCCTCCCTATTTACGGGTCTCCCGTAAATACCGTAAATAAGCTATTTACGGGACGAGGTCCGACCTTAGATACGGTTATGTACGGGTCCTTAATTAAACTACTACGAAGAGCGAAAGCAGTTGGGACAGCTGAGTATCAAAGGACCGTGTTTGTATTCATTGTCTCCGCTTAGAACGTAAGTTTCTGCAGAAGCTTGAACTGCCTTGCGTGCATCACGCCTTCCAGGGAAAAGTCTGTCAAGCTCATCCGCTGGATATCTTTTTCCCATTTTTGAATGGAGAAGTCGCGCTCTACAGAGGACGTTCCCGGAAAAGTGCTTGCCAGTCCACCACAAAACATCTCCAGCTTCTTGAATCGACCACTTGTGAGTTTTCAGGCCTTGCTAAAGGGCGTTTGGTATGTACACCCGTCCAATGCATTACGGAAGGGCTCTTCATTGCGGTAAGCATTTTTGAGATCACGGAATTCGGTTTCAATGTAGTTCATTGTCGCTTTTGCAGAAATAGGGGCCCAACGAGCAGCAAGACGTTCACGTTGTGCGCTTACAATAGCGGTAAAGTCACGTCCATTCAGTGTCATCAGCTCGTGCGGCAGCACTGGTGGCAACACGTTCAAGGAAACGCCATTCAGGGAGTTTCGTTCGGCCACGACTTCGTCCAGCCCAGCGATCAAATTCAACAGGCCCTTGCTCAAGTTTCTTGCCAGGTTTTCCATGCTGGCTTGCTCGGCATGTTGCATGCGATCGGATACAAAACCACCCATGTCTTCCAGAAACGTGGTCATATCTGCGACACGAGCTGAGTACAAATCGTTGCTGGACACAACGTCTCTCTCAATGTCGATGTCTTCACGCTGTCCAGAAGCTAATGGGCCGTTTGCTTTGATATAGTCTTTGTAGCAAGTCCGTAGATTGGCGATGGCTTCGCGCTGCCGCGAGACCAGAGTGTCATTGTAACCATCTTTAGTTAGTTAGAACTAAAGTAGAGGTTACTCTGAATATTGATGTAGATACTTTAGTGTGCACTAGTCATAGCTGCCACGTCAGCGATCCGCGCACTTGGTAGGTACAGAGTGGATGTGTTAGTTGACAGTGCCACGTCAGCAATCCGTGTGCTTGTAGCTAAGGATTGAGTGTGTTAGTTAATGTGTTAGTTGGGTGCGCCACGTCAGCGATCCGTGTGCTTGTTAGGGTTATCCGCCACGTCATCCATCCACTAGGAGTGGTATGGATGGTGGGGATTAGATCTTATCACCTTGTACTTGTTGGTGAGAGCTATATAAGGGAGAGGAGAACCATTGTTGGGATCTCTCATCTTCAGAGTTTACGTTTCTATCTTCGAGTGAACTTCTCTCTAAACCCTAGTGTTACAATGGTATCAGAGCGACCTTGCTCTTTCCTTGAGTGTGGATTACCCCTCATGGAATAGCAAGTGAGTGATGATGGAGTGTAGTCTTGAGAGTGTATAGAGGCTGGCAAAGGTCATTCATCTGCATGTAGAGAGAGGTGGAAGGGGGACATTGTGTTTTTGCAGATATGGACGGGATTGACAGGAATCAGTACCGCACTGGCCAATTCCTAACCTATTCGATATTCACCTTCGTTGCATGGAGAAACATCATTTTCGGATGTACCTTGTGGCTTGTTGGGGTGCAGATTTTATGACTAGAGTGATGGAGTCAAGAGTGCCACTGATTCTTCCAATAGTTACTTATGGAGAGACTTGGGATTGTACTATATACATTCTATACTGATTGTTTCATGGATTTGAATCGCGAACCACCTGTCCCGGTTCGATTCAGCACTTATGTAGAGATTAGAACAGTATATAGACAGAAGAGGATATGGAGAGATTTTCTTGTGAGGAATTATGGAGAGGAGTACTATAGAGCTGTGATAGAGTCACCTGCACCTTTTGTGACTCCTTTGTTGAGAGGTCACATAGTGATTATACTCACTTTGTATTAGAGGGAGTGTGAAAAAGCATGGGAACATCAATTGATATGGGTGAGGTTCTCAATGCAATCATGGCAGAGATGAAGGAGTTGAGAAAAGCGATAGTAGATGGGCATACCAAGCAGCAAGCCATGGAAGATAAAATCTTTGCATTAGAGAGTGAGAAAGTAGAGAGAGAGAGAGTTGGAGAGATGGAAGTTGAACCTCAAGTTCAAGCTTCCCAAGTTCAGCCAGAACCAACTCCTATTGATGCAGCAGAGGCAAATAGGAGACGTCTTCAAGAGATTGAAGATCAAGCAAATCTTTTGCTTCGAATGGGAAAATCCTGTAAGGTGGAAGCTTACAAAGGGAGTAGAGCAATGGGAGTGTTAGAGGGATGGATTATGAGGATGAATATTCATTTATCCCATTTTCATGTTTCTGATTATATTGCAGGAATGTTCATGAGATCTTATCTTACGGATAAGGCTCTCACATGGTACACAACATGGGAGAGAATGCTTTAAGAACGAGGTGCTACCATTTCGTGGAGTGGAATGCAGGAAGGACTTCTGCAAAATTTTCAAGCGGTGGATTCTCTTCAAACTGCAAGAATGAAGTTGTGGGATCTGAAGCAGAAAGGAGGTATTCATGAGTACATTGAAGAATTTCGTGATCTTCAAGTATCTATCATGGATATGAGTGGAGCTGAAGCCTTGGACGTGTTCAAACGAGGCTTGAAAGATCGAATTCGAAAGGAGGTGATGGTAAGCAATCCATCTACTGTGAATGAAGCAATCGCAATTGCTCAACGAATTTCAGGTGCTTTTGGTGTCACACACGGTGAGCCAGTGAGCAATTTTAGAGATCCATCTGGTCCAACACCGATGGAGTTGGGAAACCTTCGACGTAGAGAAGGTTTTGCACCAACAAGAGGACCACCACCAAGATTTGGAGGTGAGATTAGGCGACCAGGAGTTCCAAATTTGCAAGAAGGTTATGCAAATAATGGAATGGTTCGAGGAGGAGCTGGAGTTCGTGACAATCGCCAATGCTATGCATGTGGACGAATGGGCCACATAGCCAAGTTTTGTCGAGTTCGGCCGACACAACAAGGAGGACGGCCCATGCAGCGACGACCGTTCAACAATATGGAGGGGATAGAGTATGAAGAGGTGGAGGAAGCAGTTTCGGGAAACGAAGATCACCAGTAATCTTGCCTCGCGGCCTTACTGGTTCTACAAAGCGAAGAAAAGGCGAGGTTGGAAGAAAGCAATGGTTGGGAGCTCATGGAAGGAGTAAGAAGCAAGCTCAACTCATTGTCACTGATGGTTTCATGGAAGGACACAAGGTGAGAGTTTTAATTGATCCTGGAGCAACTGAGAATTTTCTATCAAGGAGTGTTGCTATGAAGTTAGGTTTGATGTTGATGAAGGACGTGAGTGAAGAAGTTGAATTGCCAAACGGGCAAACTGAAGTGATAGAAACACTACCACGGAGTGTAGAATTATCCATAGGTAGATACAAGGAGAGCATTGAATGGAGAGTAATTCGTTTAGCTCGGTATGATGTCATCCTTGGAATGCCATGGATGGAACAATATAATCCGAAGGTAGATTGGAGAAGAAAAGTGATTACAAGTAGTGGATGGAAGATCTATGGAGATAGAATTAGATCTCAGAATAGGAATTTACCCCTCTTTGTGATGGGTACAGCATCCATTTCTAGAGATGATGTATGTTTCCTTGGACTTATAAGAGATATTGGGTCCACGGACAAACCTTACATCCCGGAGTACTTGAACGACATTTTTATGGAATATAAAGATGTTTTTCCAGATGATCTACCTGCAGGATTACCACCAAAGAGGCGAGTTGATCACAAGATTGAGGTGATACCTGGAAGTACACCAACTTGCAAAGCTCCATATCGTTTGGCTCCAAACGAATTGGAAGAATGCAAAGCTCAAGTGGAGGAGATGTTGAGCAAGGGATTCATTCAACCAAGTGTTTCACCTTATGGAGCTCCAGTACTCTTTGTGAAGAAGAAGGATGGATCCATGAGACTATGTATCGATTATCGCGGGTTGAATCAGCAAACGGTGAAAAACAAATATCCATTACCTCGTATGGATGATTTGTTTGATCAACTTCAAGGAGCGAAGTACTTCACCAAGCTAGATTTGAGAAGCGGCTACAATCAAATTCGAATTGCAGATGAAGATGTTCACAAGACAGCTTTTCGTACTAGGTATGGACACTTTGAGTATCTGGTGATGCCTTTTGGTCTCACTAATGCACCAGCTACATTCATGGGATTGATGAACGATATCTTTCGCCCTTATCTAGATAAATCTGTCATTGTTTTTCTAGATGATATATTGGTGTATAGCAAAACTTTGAGTGATCATAGAAGTCATTTACGAGAGGTACTTCAAGTTTTAAGAGACAATCAGTTGTATGCCAAAGCTTCAAAATGTGAATTTGGCAAGTCAGAAGTAGATTACTTGGGTCATAGAGTTACAGTCAACGAATTCGTGGAGCATATTCACCGAGGACTACATCAGGCCAAGGAGAAGTTGGTGATAGCTCAAAATCGGCAAAAGCAGCATGCCGATGCTCATCGTAGAGAAGTGATTTTTGAGGTTGGAGATCATGTTTGGTTATCTACAACGAATTTGTCTCTTGTAGGAACACCAAAGTTAAACCCTAGGTTCATTGGTCCATTTTTGGTTTTGAAGCGTGTTGGTGAAGTGTCATACAAGTTGGAACTTCCGTCACATATGAAAATACATCCAGTATTTCATGTGTCACGATTGCGGAAACATGTACCACGACCAAAACAATTCACCAACCAACCAGCACCACCTCCTCTTCTAACCTTGATAGCAGATCATGAGGAGTTTGAGGTAGAAAAGATACTCAAGAAACGTATTCGAGGTCATAAATATCCCAAAGTAGAGTATTTGATTCAATGGAAAGACTATCCATCGTATGAATCAACTTGGGAACCAGCTAAAAATTTAGCAAATGCACCTTTGATAGTTCAGGAGTTTGAACGTATGTGCAACGAGGACGTTGCATCTTAAAAGGAGGGAGGTTTGTAACCATCTTTAGTTAGTTAGAACTAAAGTAGAGGTTACTCTGAATATTGATGTAGATACTTTAGTGTGCACTAGTCATAGCTGCCACGTCAGCGATCCGCGCACTTGGTAGGTACAGAGTGGATGTGTTAGTTGACAGTGCCACGTCAGCAATCCGTGTGCTTGTAGCTAAGGATTGAGTGTGTTAGTTAGTGTGTTAGTTGGGTGCGCCACGTCAGCGATCCGTGTGCTTGTTAGGGTTATCCGCCACGTCATCCATCCACTAGGAGTGGTATGGATGGTGGGGATTAGATCTTATCACCTTGTACTTGTTGGTGAGAGCTATATAAGGGAGAGGAGAACCATTGTTGGTATCTCTCATCTTCAGAGTTTACGTTTCTATCTTCGAGTGAACTTCTCTCTAAACCCTAGTGTTACAGTCATCCTTTTGAAGTTGCTTGAAGGTAGCGGTGGCGGCTGCGGACACATCTTCGACGAACATTAGGACTACCCACCATTCATGCGGCGGTTTGCAGGACGGGTTCTTCGCCTCCAGGTACTCTCAGATGGCCACACGGTGCGTTTTGAACCAGGTGGCGACCTTTGACATGGATTCCCACCTTGTTTCTGCGAGTGTGCGACATTTCGTTCCCATGTCGTTAATCAGGTTCTGTTGACGGCGCAGGTATCCAATGATTGCCGTTAGCATTGACACAAATTGTTCGTCCATCAATTCTTCGTAGAACGATCGCAACTTCAAGTCCAATTGATGTAAACCACACCAGATGCGGTAAAAGCCAAGTAATGCTGCTTGTTCAAATTGCGTGGCCACACCGCCAATGTGGCCGGTCATTCGCGGTTCGCCGTCCGTTGAGATTGAAATCAGCATAGTCTTCCATTCAGTGCAGAGTACATCCAGCACTGCCGAAGCGTGGCGGTACACTTCTGCTGCCGTATGCCTGCAGAAAACCGGAATCCCAATCAAGTGCAAGTTGAGGATCTCACCATGTCAGAAGAGCCAAATGCGGATATCCAAGTAAGATGTCGATATGTGAGTGGACATATCCAACGCAATTGAGAATGCCCAGCTATTGTCCAAGATGTCGTGGATATGTTGCAGATTCAACGCCAAAATAAAGCGAGCGTACTGAGCGACTCTTTCATCCTTGGCAGTGCCGATCTCCGCAACGCCGGTGACTTCTTTCGTCATGGTAACCAGAGCTTCTGCTTGGCAAAAGTAAACTCTAGTGCTGAGGAATCCCGCCACCAGATTGAATTGCTTTGGATTCGAGATGTCGATTCGATATTTGGTAGTGGCCAATCCGGGGTCTTCAACGGTGTTGGGATCGATATGTTCGAAGATTCTAAGTGCTCTTTCCCTGCACATGTTCGGCAGCCTGTTGTCGTCGTCCTGGTCGAGAAATAGGTCCCCGATGATGACGTCAACAATCGCTTTGTTGATGTAAAGCTGCATTGCCGTCTGGTTGCCGGCGAAGTGCGATGGTATGGTGTTCTTGTGCATGACTGGTGCATTTCTTTGGAAAAAGTTGGCCTTCTGGTCCTTGGCCAGTATTTTGAATTGGTCCCAGCGAGCCTTGTGCTGACGGCTGAAGTGCTGTACGTAATTGTCGGTTCGAAATGGCCTAGTGAAAGACTTGATATTTTCGGTTCTGCGCCGCTTCCGTTCTTCCTGGGCGGTGCTCGTGTCTGTGTCCTCTCGGCCAAAGTGAATACAGAAGAGACAATTGACTGAAATGACCTCCGACGTGGCTGCGTCCCGACTTGCGATGGAAAGTCCGTAATTGACTTGGTGGTCTCGGTTGAAGGGCGTACGCTGCGTCGCGCGCGGCATAGCGGGAGCACGGGAGTTGAGTGTGAAGCTGGTAATAAGGCGTGCTCGAGACAGAGTGTGACGAGAAGGGAGGTGGGGAGGGCGAGTTGAAGGAGGGAAGACAGGCAAGAGCGCCGGTAGCGGGATCACAGGAGTTGAGTGCGAAGCTGGTAATAAGGAGTGCTCGAGACAGAGTGCGAGGAGAAGGGAGGTGGGGAGGGCGAGTTGAAGGAGGGAAGACAGGCAAGAGCGCCGGTATAGATTAGGGTGCCGCCAATAAAAAACCTTTTATTAAGGCCCTTATTTACGGGACAACCTGGACCTTATTTACGGTTATTTGCGGTACAAGTACTATTTTCCCGTAAATAGGGAGGCCTGGTTATATGGAACTTGAGTTTCACATATATCTAAGAAAGAGTGCACGATAATAAAATATATTATGCCACAAAGGTATCACGTTGTGTTGCATATGGTGTAGCATCATTTGGTCCTGTTCTATGTAAACCTTACAATCTTGATGATATTCTATGAAAGTAATCTTATTGTGATACTGTAAAGGCCTGGCTCACGATTAAGTTTTTACTTTGTAGCATTTCTTGAAGCCTTCCTATTCATTTTTTTATTTATTTGTCTCGCTGGTGGTGTGGCTTCGGCCCAATAGCATCATCATGGGAATATTATACATTTGTCCCATAACATTTCTTTGAGAGATAGCAACGGGTGGTTCTTGCTAGTATGTATTCTTGAAACACGATGAGCCTATTCTCTGGGAGGATGAACACAACATGATCAATAGAGGGAAAAGAACAATATGTTGCTGTAATATTTGGTGGTGGAATGTATTGTTACTCTGTTCTACAAATGTTGCCCAGGGAAGAGTCCGAATAGGACAGGTGAAAACCTGGCTTTCATGATCGGGCACGTGTAACAGCAGATCGTATTTATACTGGCCGAGTAAAAGGAGTCTGGGGGAAAAAGATACAGTCAGCCATTCAAGTCATCTGCTGAGATGGAACAACTGGAAACTGCCAATCGCCGATCCTCAAGAGTGTCTTGAGGTGCTTGATTCTACTGTTGGGGCTCTGCGGGTGCTGTCCTGTGCAGAACAGTTTAGAAAAGTGGACTTTTCCTCGGTCAGACCAAAAGCACGTTCGAGTGCGATCGATCGACGGTCTCTCCCATACGATCCGAGGCTTCGGTTTCACTGCGTCGTCCAATTCGGCCCTTGCAGGTGAATAATTTCCTGAGTTGAAAGTCTTGTCAGGCAGAATGTGACAGAGTCGAGCAAGCTATGGACTTAGAACTCTTTTATCCCGGATTTCACGGTTGATTGTAGTTAACATGAATTAATTTATATAGTAGACTATAGATGTGGGGGTGATTTGGGAAAATTTAGGATGTAAAGCAACTACGTAGATAATACTCCAGTTCCTATATAATACATCATATGGGTTGAAATTAACTGACCTTTGATTGGAAGATAAATTCCAATTCTGTTTCAACTATTCACCTGTAGCAATGTTCCGATGCAATTCATCCAAAGCATTTGCATGAATGATGTAAGCAAACTGAAGAATGAAGTTTTGAAAGGGGGTGTAGTGACGAAGAAAGAAAGAGACAAGAAGGATTGTGTATATGATATAAAAGAGTCGGTATATTTATGAAAGAGAGTTAAAATGATAGATGGAAGCATAAAAATTAACAAAACCTATCCGACATGTATAATAAAAGGGCAATATGTAATTTTGTTTAACAAATCAAACCATTATTATAATAGTGGGATAATGCATACATGTATAGTTTCTCAAATAAAACGAATTAGAATTTGTTTACTCATATTATATTATATATTAAACTTTGCTTATTTTACTAATATTATATTACAATGTATATTATTATTCGAATCACGTATGCGTTTTAATACGCGCATCGCAATATCCACATCACAAAACGATGGATTCTAATATTAACATATAACAAATTCTGCTATGAAGATAATGCGTTACTAACTATTGTCTTTTTGGATTTTAACGCCTTGTGTAAACAAGTAAGTGCGTAGCAATTTGTCATGGTGAGTGGATTCGTTATTTCTTTTTATGGGTTGGTTGAAATTCGTACTCTACGTGCCAGCGTTATATATATTTCTATCGTGATTCTGTTCTCACAAAGCTGCTGCAGAATTTGAGCACTCAAGTTTTATCGACTTTGGCAAAAGCAACAATCACAAGAGTTTCTGGTAGCCCCATACTCTGTTAGCAACGAAACCATGACAACCATTACTATCTAGAGAACACTGTTATAACATAGCTAAATTCATCTTTAACTTCTGCAATGCCGCAGAAAATTGAATTTGCACATGAGACTGGTGCATTAAACGATATAAACAACCCCAAAAAATCTCCTGTCTTTGAGCAGGAATCAACTTGAGAGATAATATTTTAGTATTTTGAGATAGACTCGGACTAACATGGATAACCATGGGCATATTATATACCAGTAAAGTAAACTAGTCCTAGATCAAAAGTATTACGACGCATCGAAGAACTCTATCTGCCTATTTTGCAACAGCGGCAACGATCACAGGGGTTCCCGAGGGGGATGTCGGGCGCATGAAGCGTACATGAACTCTAAAATGCATCAATTTTTGCACAAGATTACTGGCGCGAACCAAGGTCAATTCAAGCGCGAGGAGGGACGAGTAGGTAGACAAAGTCCACATAAGGGCCACTTGATAGATGCTATGCGGACGTGGCTCCCGGTGCAACATGATACAGTGCCATTTGGGCTCAATCTCCTGCCGCGTTGCCTGCACAGGCGACGCGTCAGCTCTGTTCAGGCCAATGCTCCTGTGCAATCCCCGGCGCAATCTCAGAATCGGAAGCCGGACTCGGCCGGAGTGCCAAGCTGAACCCGCACGGCCCATCCGAGCAGGCAGCGCGTGCGCCCAGTCAGCGCCCAGTCATGGCCATGGGAGGCGAAGGGGAGGACGACTGTGGGCGCTAGTCCTCGGGGGATAATGGCGAATCGGATCGCCCGGCGATGATGTGAGACGGGACGCGAGCGACCCCCGGAGGCTATATTCCACGCCTGATTTGCGACTGCAGCAGCCCGCCCTGTCTCCGAGTTCTGAGGCGAGGTTCGGAAGGCGCTGCTGGTGCCCTGGCAGCGAAAGTTACTCTCTCTCGTTTATTAGTCGCCAGCCGGTGCCTGACACAATCGTCTCAATTTCTCGCTCGTTGCCTCCCTCCCTTCCTCCCTCCCTCCCTTACTCCCTTCTTTTCTTTGAGTCTTCCTCTGCGACGCCCATTAGCGTAGTCGAGCTAGCAGTAGTGTTTGCATGTAGTTTTTTTTGTCACCGCCATCGTGTTCTCGTTGAATAGAACTCGCGACCGTAGCGATGGACGCACATCGGATCTGTACGTTCCGGCGTTCGATTCTGACATACTTTTTTCTGTCCTTAGTCGTAGTTTGCCATGCGCGTGTGCCTTCTTCCCCTTCTATAACTGAGAAAGATGAGGGCTTCAGTGAAGAAGGTTCGGGGTTGCGGTTGGTATCGTCCTCTAGTTCTGAGAATTCCTTCTGGCAGTCGAAATGGGAGGCCATCAAGTCTCCGTTCGTTGGCGCAGCCGAGTTGGAGGAGTGCGAGGAGAATTATGGCATCTTCCCGTGCTCGACCACTGCGGGAGGAAATTTGTTCCTCCTGTTAGTGTATGGATTCTGTCTGCTGAAGGCTGCCCAATGCTTGTCCGAAGGAAGCGAGCTTTTGCTCACCGTATTGAATCCCGGTCTGATTGGAGGCCTTCTCCTCCCCATTCTTGGAGCCATGCCCGATGCCCTTCTCATCCTCGGTAAGTCTATATGAGAACTGAGCTCAGACAATGTAGTCATGAACTCAATACTCTGGACACATTTATGTTGGAGAACCGCTCTTTCATATTTTGGCTGCGGTAACTTTGCGCCCAGACTCAACTTGATCAACTGCGACTCTCTTAGCGAATGCTTTCTTGTAGCTTTGTTTTGGCAAGGTTATTGCGCCTGCAGTGTTTTGAGCCTCTTTCATAAGAAGTTGTTGGTTTTGCATGAAATCCATGACCATGTGGACTGCATCTGGAGCTACGGTTAGTTGTCACTGAAGGTTACATTTGAGCATACGCTCTAAAGCCTACAGCTGTTGGGTCCCCTAATGGATAATCTAGAAGGACCATTGCGCTTTCAATTGGTACTTCGAGTGTTATTTACCACGCTCCTTCTTTTGCTGTTTGGCAGTTTCCGGTTTGTCAGCAAGTCAGGAGGACGCGCAAGCTCAAGTCTTGGTGGGCATGGGTTTGCTCGCTGGATCTACAATCATGCTGCTTACACTTCTATGGGGAAGCTCTCTCATTTTAGGTCGCTGTGATCTTGTCGAGGCATACGGAGGAAGAGTGGTCGCAAAAGATAGAACACTGACCAAAGGCTGGAGTCTAACAGGTATTTTACATCTCATCTTGGTTATAACCTGGGGTTTAGGTACTCTACTCATGAGTTTTTTGATCTCCAGAGCTGCTCGATGATTCCAGGTCCAGAATTTTTAGCTAACCAGCATCACAGATTTGACGTACTTTGGTTATGGCGATCTTGTTTTTTCTTCTTTTTCCTTTCTTTCCCCTTTAAGTCTCACCTTAGTTTTATTCAAGCGTTTTGCCGCTGAACTAGCTAAGGTAGAATTTGCTTTGGTGGGAGCCTATCTGATTTGAAAGCAAGAAGGGCCAGTGTTTCGACTCAACAAATGGTGGTCGGTGGAAGAAGATATCAGCTAACGAATTCGACCGTTTCAATCCTTGTCTGGATCTTTCGTAGAAACTGACGAGACTCCTATTTTTCAAAATGCAGAAACTGGAGTCACCACTGACCAGCAGACAAGGGTGTCATCGTGGATTATGATGGTAACAGTGTTGCCGTACTTGGTTGCGCAATCTCCTGTTATATTTGGTTGGTCGGCGGAGGCAGGTCGCATTGCCGTGCTAGTGGGTTGTGCAATGTCTCTAATTGGACTTGCAAGCTACTGCACATATCAGGTACTTGAAACTTACAAGTAGTGCTAAGCTCAGTTATCTCCATGCTTTTAACTGAGGTTAAGGTGTTGGAGAAAGTATTTTTCTGTCATCTGGTCGACGCAGTAAATTGAGTAGTGTCTGTACGTGTGATAAACATTTCATTGCTGGCCCAGTTGATTTCTTACACCTTGCCATGACCGAAAAATCCTCATTTTCTATTATCTATCTGATTCAACCCCTTGGCTGGAGTAGGTGGCTTTCCCTTGGATTCAGCAACGATGGATATATAGGGCGATGCAAAAAGTGCACCGATCCCATGTGTTACACAGAATGTCTTCCTACGCGCATAAAAACACACTGGGAAGTCTTCTTCAGGAAGATGGAAGAACGCCTAACACGACTGTTTTGTACCGGTAAGTGGTTCCTTGCCTTAAACCTGATTTTGAAGCTTATGAGTCACCGTCCTCAAATGGCGTTGAGGACTGGCTAGCAAGAAGTGGGGGCCATTCTCACCGTCACGTATTGCATCTTGCTGGCAACATCAGTCTCAAATATTTCTAGAACATCAAGTTTTATCTCCTTTACGTTCTGATGTCCCTTCTGATCGGGATGATTTCACGGAAGCTCTAGAATACACTTCTCGATATTGTCCTAACTAGGATGCGTCTTCCCTGGATCTATTCCAGATTGTTTGATCAATTCGACGTAAACAACGACCGACATTTGTCCCGAGAAGAGGTTCGAGGTTTAATCGTAGGTCTGGGTATTGAATCTGGTCTCGTCCCGAATGAGGAGGTAGTGAAAGACTGGATGAAGGAACTGGACATTAATGAGAATGGAAAAATGTCCCAGGAAGAGTTTGTAACTGGTATGAAGAAGTGGATCGCAAGTTTTAATCTCCCCAGGGAGAAACCAAAGAGGGTCGTAAAAGCAAGCGAACCTTCAAGCGCCGAAACTGAAACCCCACATTTGTTTTTTCATAACCAAAGAGAGGTATTTCAATTGTCCTCGCTTTTTTTTATTGTTAAGCACGTTCAAGTCAGTATTTTACTAGAAGGATCTACTGCTGTGAAATCGGGTAGTCTTGTCTAATATCTTTGTAAAGCTCATAGTATAATTAGACACTAAAATTTGTCTCCAATGATGTCATGTTTGGCTTAAGAATCTGAAACTTTGTTGCTCCTGTTGTTACCCTATTCAGGAAGCTCAAAATTCATACGCAGCATTGCTTAGCGACCAGCATGAGGAAGAAGACGAAGAAGAGGAAGAGGGGTCGCACCCACCCACGAAGGGACAAATTATCTTCCATGCCGTGCTCTATTTAATGGCTGGTGCCGCGATTGCAGGAATCATGGCTGATCCCCTGGTTGGAGCCATTGGGAATTTTTCCAAAACCACTGGCATTTCGCCTTTCTTTATTTCTTTCGTAGCAACCCCTATGGCCACAAATTCGAGCGAAGCAATTTCATCATTGTTGTTCGCCTTGAAGAAGAAGAAGAAGAACATATCCATGACCTATTCTCAGGTCCGTCTCTCTACTCCGATCTGACTGTGTCCTTGGTCTCCTGGTTTCAATTTTGTGCAGACTGTTGTTATAATTATTGTGGTAACAATTGCTTTTTGTCTTGCAGATTTATGGAGGAGTGACCATGAACAACACTATGTGTCTCGCCATCTTTTTGGCAGTTGTCTACTACAGAGGTTTGACATGGGATTTCTCCTCGGAGGTTTTAGTGATTCTCGTGGCAACCGTCGTAATTGGTGTTCTAGCTTCTGTGCGCGTCACCTTCCCTTTCTGGATGGCTCTGATCGCTCTGGCTCTATATCCTATCTCAGTAGCAATGGTAGCCATTTTGGACTACGTTTATGGATGGCAATGAGGTTGTCTTTTCTAGGAACGAGTTGAGTTTAATGTAGAAATATAAAAAAAATCAAATCCTGTGTATACGTACATTCAGTTGGCATATCAAGTTTTTTGCTACCACGATCACCAGAGTCATCTACGCAGAGAACATGTGTCTAGTTGCCCACTGGATTACGGTGTACACCTTTCCGCTTATTTGAAGTCAATGCCGGTATCGACACTCAATTCTCTTTGTATGAGGCAAAGTAGAATTTTGTTACACTAATATTAAGTGAATCCTTTACATCAAATCTGAAGGTGAGCAACCTTCGGTAGAAAGACATATCAACGAGAAATCACGTGTCTCACCATTTGGGGATATCTTTTTTTTCCAGTCCGATTCCTTTGAAGCCGCAGTCGCAATCCGCTGTAGTTCCACTCCCTCGTAGACAGACATCTTAGATATGGTGTCTACCCATATGTTCCTTTGCAAGTGACACTCTTATTTATGGCTTGCGCTCCAGCGTTCCTCGGACCTACGGGAGGTTTCAAGAAGGCCTTATCCCCTCCTTGTAGACTAATCTGAATGTTACAAACCGGTATTCACGAGCAGCTGTCAAGGATTTCGAATGTATGTACTCTTTTTTTGAACAGCTCGGAGTTTCCGTTCACTGCTTGTTTTGTATTCCCTGTCTTGGTTGAGAATATTTGATTGGTTCTTTCTTCTTTTAGCGACTCTAGTTGAAGCAAGAGGTTCGAATAGGTTTCAAGTTTGCATTTGAGAGGTAGAGAATGCTGGAATGTCTGTTTTAGTTTCTTTGGGATTGAAGCCCATTATTTTCTCGTAGCTGCCAATCGTTAAGAGGGTTTGGGAGCAACACTCATAATTGGGAGTTGAGAGTGATGAGACATAATCCGGATCTCATGTCGTCTTACTTTTTGGCGGTCGGACGAGACCAGTTGGTTTTCAGGCCAATTGACGAGAGTCAGTGATTTTATCTTTGATTTTGAGTGTTTGAGGCTGATAACTTCGCTTTATACCATCTCTGCAGTCGGTTTGGTACTCATGGATCTGTCTTAAGAAAACCAGCAGCTTTATGCACGTTCTTGCACTCTGTTATTTGTCTGTAATGGGCTTTGTTTCATTTGACCACTAGTTGGTAATTCGCGAAATAATTTTGCATACTGTTGCCCAATTCATGATAATCGGTCATTACAACGGTTTACTCTACCCATGACGGGAGAATCTCAAGCCGTTGTGTTTGATTGGCTCTATGTGGACGATCACAGCAGTAAATCTGCTGGACAGAGGGTCTTTACTGTGGATCATGGTAAGAAGCAATAGGAAAATTACCCGGTAATTTCTGATATAATGGGAACAAGGACCGTATGGTGGTGGGAAAGACGTGGTGGCGACTACGTGCCCACCACCACTAGACAGGCGATGGGGTGTGTAGTGGTGACGGGAATGCGTGAACTCCAAATAGTCCTTTCTCCCATACTCGTAACCGTCAGTCTCAGGAGTGATAGGGTAGACGTCGAAAAGCAGAGGGCGAGAGGGTACCACGAGAAGCAGAACGGTAGATCTAGCATTAGCGTGGTCACGTCCATTGTCGGAAATAGCAGTGTGCTGACGTGCGCAGTTGGTCGAACCCCGCAACTTAAATTTGAAGCAGTAGATTCTTTCCTGCTAGTGACAATTTTCTTTCGGGGTTCATCCGCTCCTTATGAGTACGTATGCAGCCATTGGTCAGATGGGATTCGGAGATGTCAACATTTTGTGTGCCGTCAATGTGTCAACAACAGGGAGGACTGTGTAAATGTTTTGGAAGATCTATGACGCAGGTTCTGTTTTGTTTCGAAGGAGCCGTGGAACGTAGGTCTGAAAGGCTGGCAGTTGTAGTCCAAACCGTGCAGACTAAAGCCTAAATTATTTCAGGGCGACTTAAGAGAAAGCGAAGCTGGAAGGTGGCAGACGAAATCTAGTAGCAGATCGAGTGCGGAGAGCCGAAGTGATGGCACTGAAGGGCGCTGCCCTACAAAATTATAACACCGAGCTTATTCATCGTGATGCCCTCATCCTCTTGCTCTTGTCAGATTCTGTCATACA
Source organism: Marchantia polymorpha subsp. ruderalis (assembly GCA_037833965.1). NCBI lineage: Eukaryota > Viridiplantae > Streptophyta > Marchantiopsida > Marchantiales > Marchantiaceae > Marchantia > Marchantia polymorpha. Next base: position 3,445,001 of record AP031351.1, read on the forward strand.
TACACCGTCAGGCCAGGGTAGTGTAAGAAATCGTGCAACTATGGCGATGGTTCATTCCCCCCCTTCATGTGATCCAAGAATGGTGTAGGATCGGTTCACTGTACAGACGCGAATGACTTCGACCTGTGGATCTATTTTCGTATCCCTGAGCCCGCAGCTCAGTGTTGATATTTGAAAAGGGGTTGAAGATACTGTTTGCATAAGGTCAATTATAAGTTCTAACTATTAATGTCCAGTTTCTGAATGTATAGCTTGAGAATCGACATGGGGAGGGTCAAAGTACGGGACCAGTGCAAATCAACCCCGAAACCTAGATTCGGAAGCTATCGCGTGGACTCTGAACATAATCTGAAGGCCAGAGTCGTTGTCATGGCGAAGAAACCCCAAGAGTCCTCTTGGTTAAATGATGCCCTACTGCGCTTACGTCAAATACTCAAAATCCAGAAGCTTGATACGAGTTGACTAAGTTGGCATTTGCAATCAACCACCACATTGTAACTCTGGGCTACGCACAGAGTTTCTGCGACGAGTTGAAATTGACGCAGTGGTAGTGTCATGGGTTGGACACGAAGTCATGGGCCAGGGTTTCCCCTGAGACTTGGTTGGCGCACATACTGTTGTGGTGAGGACAGTAAGCAACCATGCGATGTAGAATCGTGCTGCTGAATGTTTCAACCCTCAACTGCAGGATATGCTTAAAGTCAGTTTCAAGCACCGCATCACCTCAAGTGTGGCGAAGGTGTCATCGATTCTATAGTTCACATCCTGTATGCTTGTGTGCCTGTGTGATGGCTGTTAGGTTTTTGAGTCGTAGACCTAAGCTTCTTCGAAATCAGCCAGATCTGGAGAGCTTTGTGACCTTGGGAAGTTAAAATTCATGTGATCCTGGAGTCCCTTCACGTCTCTTACGCTGCTTCATATGAGCACCATGTCCTCTTTCAAAATAAATCATTGTAAGCTTCACACCTATTACTATATTGTGATGTCCTAAAGTATAGTGGACGCTTCTGATTATGCTGTACATGGCCCATGTACCCCTGCTCAGAAGTTTGGTCGCCTTGGAATCTATTCAGCCATGTGTAATTTACTGCTCTCTGTCTGTCTGGATAAGGAATCTCAAATCCGACAGCCTTGTGCCTGGTTCTGTAACCCGTGCGTGCGTGCCAGTGCAGAAGAGCAGAGTGCTCATGTTTGTAAGTATGGTGCACTGCTAGGTGGGAGGCACGATTACAGCAGAAGCAGAAAACGCAATTTAGGAAAGGCACAAGTCAGTGGCACAGAGATTCTGATTGAATTACTGAAACTTGAATCAGGCATCGAAGAATTGAGGGAAAAAAGAGATGAAATCAAGAAAATCCTACAGGTCGAAGAAGAGGAAAAGGCCAACATTCAGAAGGATCTCGTAGTGCTCACCAAAAGATTGGCTGAAATAGATGATAGCCTCTCACGGAAGTATGCCTACACCAACGAGTACGACAAGACCATTCATGAAGTCGAAGCGGCGTACTCCAAGGTCAGAATGCAACATTCACACTCTTAAACGCCCTCTTTGTGTCTGGATCAGGAGTAATGCCTAGATTCCGCATGGATGACTCAAGGTCTCCGCTCGTGGAGAGGTCTGTTCTCTTCCAATCGTCAGCCATCCGAAGGTTTTCAACAGGCAGCTTGCTTGATGCAGTAGTCATGGTCTCAATTACGTTAAGGTTTTGTTATTCTTCTTCTTCTTGTACTTCTATTGGTGATAATCGAAGAATGATACCTTGCCATAGACCGGGGATACCAAGGACGGAGAACCATGGCATATTAATTACTACTGGAAGATTTTTAGCGGATTCTCAATTCCTTTAAGGGTTTGTGTTATGCTCTTCTTCTTCTTGTTCCTCCTCTTTTGTTGTAAATCGAAGACTTCTAATTTGGTATAGACCAGGATTACAAAATGGACATACAACTCCAGCCGTCTTAATTGCCGTGCATTGCAATATCTGGAGGGCTTTCTGAAAAGCGGCTGAGTAAGAATCTTGAAGGTTGAAGCATTTAGAGAGGTTTCCAAAGGCAGGTGCTAATGTATTTCTGGTTAATCCCCTATAAGGTGTAGACCGGGTCTTAGGAACGAAGGAAATGGTCAGGTATAATATCCAACCCTTCAACAGTTTGCGTGAGATGCTTCTCTTGTCTGAAGCACACTGAAGCTAGAATGAGAATCATAATAATTTGAAGAAGCACAATCAAGCATGAAACCTCTTTTAAATTGTATGAGTGGCTTTGGAATTGGGTGTTTTGGTTCTTGCAGATCATGGAGAGCTCACAGGCTCTTTTACATGTGCTCAAGAGTGATCAGTTTTGAATGTATCAGTGGCTTTGTCATTGGATGGTTCTTGCAGATATTGGAGAGCTCACAGGCTCTTTTACACGTGCTCAAGAGTGAGACGATGTCTATTAGCAACAAAAGATGATAATGACTACCACTTATGTGCACGTGAAGGGCACCTCTTGTGAGACTTTACCGCACCATGTAAGCGTACGCAATAATCATCTAACAGGGATACAAGTCAGCTACCATCTTTCTTCTGCTGAGAAAGATTCTAAACTTGGAAGTGATCCACTTTTGCCTTCTTGTAACATTTTCACATAGTTTATCAATCTCCGGTGTTTAATCGAGCACTGACATCTCTTAAAATCAATTCTCGTGTCGCAATCACTTTCCACATTCATGGTCAATTTACAGGAGTTGGCAAGTAGAATAAGTCTTCTTAGTTTTATCACTCTACACACAAAAATCAAGTTGCTAGCCCTCCGGACTGATTTCTAATAGCATGTCAATTATGTCTGTTGCTTGTAAGTGTGGCCTTACTCCCATTTTGAAACGACCAAATGATTGCCCTTGACATGACACTGTGCCATATCTTGATAAGTTTTTCTTCAGTTCATTTTTGGGACAAATATTATCGGATTGTACGGGTGAAAAACAAATTGTCCACAAATTGCCCATTCTTATCCTTCAAATGTGTCAACTAATTCAGATATTAATTTTTGAACTTGAGCAATTATTCTTTACAGGATTTAAAAATCAGCTACTGATGAGTGTAACGATCGCACTGTTACCAAATCATAACTACAAAGAAATGAAACGATAATTGAACCCAGAGCTGTTTACACAATGATTTGTATAGTAAAAGTATAGAGCTATGATGTCAGCATAAATGTACATATTCCGCGGATTAAATACCAAAGAGGATTTTAATACCCATCTATATAAGTATTAACAAAACATTTTGTGGATTTAGGGTTTAGTTAATCCAGTCATATGTTCCAACATCGCACAGGGATTGTCCACTAATCAAGTTGTGTTGAACTGACAGAAGTAGGCGTTTGATATTAATTTAAAGGGATGGTATACTCAATATGCAAGTAAGAGTGACATAATTTGACAATGTTGCTTATATCTATATTGAGTGAAGATGCATGGTTTCTATTTGCAGCATTTTTTACCAGTCGAGAATTGCAACATAACATAGTTTCTACATTCAAATTTGTTAAATATCCAATTTGAGTTTTCATCTTATGTGAAATAAGAATATTACAAAATAATAGATGAGATTTAAAAAATAAAATATATCTGATGCACACATTATTGTGTTCATAATTTTTTTTTCAAAAATTAAACATATTTTAATAATAAACATCCATGTGTTTGAAGATATTTCCGATTTTTTTTCTTTGAAAGTGAAAACTTTATGAACTTTTTTATATTATTTTATTGCAATTTTTGATCTTAAAATAGTCATTTTGATCTAATAAATGTGAATCAGATATATAGGAAAAGTAGTTCTGATTGATCTTATTAATTACTTGAACAAAGAGAAATTGTAGGAGTTCTACACCAACAATTGAACTGCAAGTATAATAAGCATAGGGTATATTTAATTTTTTGAATTTGAATGATGAATAAGAATAAATTTAAGTTATTATTATAATTTTATCCTCTAAATCCTATATAAAAATTAATCAAAATATATTATATCATATTTATTTAATTTTATGAAAAGACCAAATATTCTTAAATATTAATTGTCTTGATTTTTAAGATATCAAAGATCTATAATTGATTGAAATACATTGGAAAGTTAGATTTGAATCTCATTAGATCAATACACTACATATCATGTAAAAATGTTATGTGAAACATCTATCAACTAGATTTTATGAGATGTATTAGAAAATTTGAAAACAAAATTTCAATAATGTATGAAATCATTACGGTATATCTTATTGTGGCAGAATTTTATATTTTTGGATAATATAAAAATTTGACTATATAACTTCTTTTGTAATGAATTTAATTTATTTGAATATATATATTTAATAATGCAAAATGAAATTTTTTTAGTATAATTCAATCATATAAGAAATTTTTGATGTTAAAAGTTTTTAATTCAGATTTTTTATATATTGAATAATTTCCAGAAATTTAATTTTTAAAATGGAATATTTTTATAGTTTATCAATTAATTTGTGTCTTAAAAGAATTGAATAATTTCGTGTATATGATATGGAAGCTTAAAAAATAAAAAAATATATAAAAAACATAATTGTAAGAAATTTTCTTAATTTTAATTATATAATTTATTATTGAAAATAAAGTTAGAAAAAAAATCAAAATTGTGAAACAAATACATTTGATTAGTTTTATAATATAATATATCTTATAATCATGAAATCTATAGTGAATAGTAATTCTTTTTTGATTATTTGGTTATATTTTTTTTATTTTATGTACAAAATTACATGACTAAGAATAATATACGAATATATTTCTTTTATGATGAAGAAAAACCATTCTAGAAATCAAATTAGATCAAGTTTTCTAAATTTTATTCTGTTTATTAGATATTTCGTTTTTTTCGATTAAGAATTGATAAAATTTACCAGAAATTACATGATTTGATTCGCCTATTTGAATAGCCAGAATACTTGTACCAGTGGCTGGTTGGGATTGAAAGAATTTGGTAGGCTATGGTTTCAGATATCCGTACTCTCTAATTGATTGAGTAGACCATGTTATGTCAGCCACTAAGGTCCTCTACTCGCGACAGATCTACACATTCAAGAATTATATTTGAATCGAAATTCATAGATAGATCTTTTCTGCATTTGCAAGATGGAAAATTGATTTAACACCCCCTTCATCGTCTGTTGGAAAAGTTCAAAACGTTTAAATTTAGATTTGAAAACTAAAGTAATTTAGAAAAAAAATATTATTTCTGCTTCCAATATTCAAATTGAACAAATATATCTATTCATAATGTTGTAATTTGAATACAGTATTGAAAAATTCAATTGATGTTTTCTAAATTGTTAAAATAAAGAAAGTGAACATATTTTACAATATTGAGTAAGGGATCTTCTAAGATGAACTGCCAGCAACTCACTTACATCATGAGCAGTTTAATACAAAACCATTCAACTGCATGATGACGAAAGTGAACCACTTGGCCAAAGAACTTAGTCTTTAGTGGCTAGCCCTTTATAGATTTACTCAGTGGAAATGCTTCAAGGGCAAAAATTTAGAATAAAGACTCATTGACACCTAAAAAGAAATCAAGTCTTTGAATGGAAAAGGATAATGATATAGACTTCGAGATACCAAAGAATGAATCAAACGTTTCAATGGAAATAAATCAAAGGCAAGGACTAACGAAACAGACTCAAATCCATTGAATATGTTTTATAATGTTCGTAACATGTTCGACCAGAAATATTTCAAGGGCGAAGGATAATCCCACAGATTCAGATGAATAGACTGTGTTGTAATTGCATAAATTTAATACTTTATGGTGCCTCCAGAAGTACAAAGTACGATGGTGCAAACGGGCCCAGAAACTCCGGAGGAACTCGGAACTCGCGAGGATGGTTGAGGTGAGTCAGAGGGTAACCCGGGGCCAGAGTTAAGAACGGGGCTATGTCAGAGGTTCCGGAACGCCGGAAGCGCGCAAGCGTAATCCGGTCGCGGAGAAATGCGAGCAGCCTTATCTGAGAAGAGAAGCGCGCCTGGAGACAGCGGATCCAACGAGGAGAGGGCGCGCCTTCGGGCAATGGCTACTTGCACAATATCCTCCCGCAGGGCCTGAAGGGAGGAAGGGATTGCCCACGAGCCAGAGAGCCGAGCAGAGCACAGCAAAGCAGAGCTTCGCAGCCATGGCAGCTCTGGCCTCCATATCGTCGTCCCTCGCCACGCTTTCGTTGAATTCCGCGGCCGTGAATGTGTCCGCTTCGACTTCGGCTCCCGCGCTGATTCCCGCTTTCAGTGGCCTGCGAACGGGGTCGCTGCCGCTCTCAGCTGCCAAATCTTCGTCGGATTTCCACTCCGTCGTGTCGGTGACTCTTGCTCGATCTTCGTCTTCGAATGGAGGCGCTTCTCGAGGAGTGGTGACCATGGGGCCGTTGGAAGCCGGAGTCGGGCTGATGGGGACGAAAATGGGAATGATGACTTACTTCACTCCCGAGGGAAATGCCATTCCCGTCACTGTCATTGGATTTCACGAGGGAAACATTGTCACTCAAGTTAAAACCGACGCCACAGACGGATACAGTGCTGTCCAGGTTGGTTACAGGAGAGTGAGAGACAGGAAGCTCACTAAGCCGGAGATGGGGCATTTGAAGAAGGTAGACGTAATTCCCATGAGGCACTTGCAGGAGTTCAGGTTGACGAGTGTGGATGGTTTCGAACCCGCCCAAAGATTGAAGTTGGACGAACTCTTTAAGGAAGGAGATCTTATTGACGTTGCTGGTGACAGCATTGGAAAGGGTTTTGCGGGTAAGTCTTGTTTTCGTCTGCCTTGCATTAATTCCGCTCCTCTACATATTGTGTTGTTCATGTCTTCCGCTTTGCTTTTTGTTGGGATTCCACTGTCATTTGTCAAACAATCTCACGTATGCTCATTTCCAGTTTGGCCTAATTGAATTTCTTAGCTCCGTCTCTGCTGACGCTCGTTGTATTATGCACTTATGCAAGTCTAAGGTCTTTACGCTGCCTCCTCTATCGCAATGTAAAGTATGTTTCCAAGAAGTACTTTGGCCAATTTTTTGAAACCATAGGTGGGCCTGACCTCGGCACCTAAAAATCAAGCCGCGTTACCTTATTTACGAGTTCTGTCCAATGCACAGTGAAAGAAAAGATCCAACCTTAAAGATGGGAATTTAGGGGTTAGATATGGTGCAATTTGTCACATTCACATCCTTGTCGTTCACTTCGTTTTGGAGTTTTAAAGCCGGAGTAGGCTTTTCTGAGTTTCTTTCGTCTCAGTCCTGCCCACCGTGTCTCTTTCATGTACTTGTTCACTCTCAGTTGCCCTATTCTCTGACTGCTGATCATGCTCAAAAGTCTTGTGTCTGTTCCGTTTTTTTGAATTTACTTGTCACGGGCGTGAATTGGCAATGGGTATTATGAATCTGCCATTTGCGCTTGCTTGTAAGAAGTGAATTGAAGCTAAAGTTCGTTCGGTTTACAGGTGGTATCAAGAGGTGGCATTTTGCCCGGGGACAGAGGACTCACGGATCAAAAAGTTACAGGCAACTTGGATCCATTGGTGCTGGTACCACCCCTGGACGTGTATATCCTGGTAAGAAGATGCCCGGTCGCTTGGGTGGAGGCCGAGCTAAAATCAGAAAACTCGAGATTATTAAGGTAGATGATGAGATGCATGCAATGTTGATCAAGGGATCAGTTCCAGGCAAACCTGGCAATTTGTTGCGAATCACTCCAGCCAAGTTAGTCGGGATCAATCTTCCCAAGTAGACATAATCAATTTTTCTCATAAATGAATTAAATTTCCCCTCCACTGTTTCACTGCGGCCGCGTACCCCTGGGAATGAAGCATGTCTGCGTCCCTGCTCTGAATGAGTGTACTTTACAGTGAAATTTGATATATGTGTGAACTGACGAGGCTGAGAGCAAGTTATACGTCTCGTCTTATGATTAGTCTATCTCGTATATGTAGCCTATCTCTGAAGCATGACATTGCGAATTTCCAAGAGGTTTGAAATTCAAACCTACTTGAAATTCGTCGTACCTTTTCTTCTGCTCACATTGTCAAATACTCAACTTCATGGAACTTGGTGTACTGTACTCGAGGAGAGTCGACGGAAGTAAATATTGATTTTGTATTTAATACTTCGTGTCAGACACATAACGCATGGTTGCTCGGACTGTGTTTTCAACGTGCTACCAACGATCAGGATATTTTGCAAATGGGTTTTATGGCTGGTACTTGGAGGTAAGCATGTTGAGCGTCGAGGTCTGGTGTATGTATGATGCCGGTGTTATTCTCTGTACTTGGAGTTCCATTAGACGAAGGAGATGTCAAATAACGCTTGCGCCAATTACAATCCTCAAATCCAAAATGCAAATTCTTAATGTTCATCTTTGTAAATGGAGTCACTAGACCAGGGTCAACGTCGAACTGACATCGTACACACAAAATTATAGCAGCTCTGTGTGATCTGCCGTGTACACCATGTAACCTTAAAACTGGTCTGGGAAGAACGAGTATCAGTGAGGCGTACGTTTTTGAAATTAAAGATGCTGACATATTTATAAAATTTTAAAAAACTTCTGAAATGAAGATGATTTGTATTTAAATTGTCTCTTGTCCGAACTCCTCGATTCATATTTTGCAGGTTGAATTTCTCTTTAACCCAGTTTGAATATTTATTTATTGGAGTGGAGGTCGTTGCTTCCACTTCTGAGAATTTCTAGTGATATAAGTGTTTGCACTGAGTATAAGGTTATTACAGTGTTCACCTGATTTGTATGAAAAATCTCAAGTGACTTCTGAATTGCTTCATCTGATTGAACTTTTCTTTCACCTAGTGGAGCTCGTTCCTTCCATTTCTGAAAACTTCTAGTGATAGAAGGGCTTGCAGGTAGTATAAGGTTATTACAGAGTATTCCAGAGTTGAGCTGATTTGTATGAAAATCTCAAGTGACATTTGATTTTCTTTAACGTATTACACTCAAGGACATTATGCACATTTTCGACTCTGTAAATAATGCTAGGGTTAGAAAAGCTTCGATGCTTCAAATCACCTTGGTATGAGACCAAAAGGGCTGTCTTTATAATATGAATTTATCACATGAATGCTTATGTAGATAAGTAAGAGCAATACTTGCTTAGAAATTGCCCTCCAACAACGTACTATATGAATGAGCAAAAGACTATGTAGCCGTCCATGCCTTTCAATTTCGGTATCGATGCTTTGTACTTAAAAAAGCAGGGCTTTGTACAAGGTGTTTATGAGTTTGTAGTCCTCACAGCTGCTTAAGTCAATGGAGATCACACATTTTTGTTAGTCCTAGACCTTAAAAGAAGCTCATAACAAGAACACATTATCACGTCTTCTTCACTCTAACTACAATCCTCACACACATCACTCCAAGATACCTTCTATTCTGATCAGGGGTAATTTTTTGAATGTCGAACCTTGAGTTTACCGTCTTCTCTTGATGGTAAATTTGAAAGAATCACTAGTATGTATCATACCGATCATAGGAGATAGATCATTACCATAGACAACAAGCCCGGAGCCAGGCAAACTTGTAAACAAGCACAAATCTCTGACAAGATGTAAATGATTGCATCTTGTCAGAGATGCAATCATTTAAAGTATTTAAGGAACAACATATTGAGGTGCAATGTTTGAAAAGTACTTTATGACTTGGATTCATTCCAACAAACATGGAACCATACAAACTTGTAAACAAGCACAAATTTCTAACAAGATGCAATCATTTACGATTCAATAGTAGTTAAGAAACAATGTATTGACGTGAAATGTCTGAGAAGTACTTTGTGACTCGGATTCAGTCCAACAAAGAGAATTGTTGTATTCTAGAAGGCAAGCATAAGTGACTCATAAGTCATCGTTGTTCTCTCGGAAGAGAATGGAATCAAGAATCTACTCAGATGATTCATCGGGGGATAAAGTATAATCCAATTGTTCAACCAACTCAAATTAGTTAAGGAAATAAGAGATTGGATCTTGAAACTCTTCATTCTCCTATACCAGCTCCTTGTTCATCCCAGCCTCAAACCCGCCATACAGTCCGTCATGATCATCAACTAATCCTCGTATGACTCTGGCATCACCGCTGAATCTTGATACTTGCATAGAGATACGATGTGATTGTCGAACAGTTGGCATATTGGAGTCAATATCATCTTTTGAACTGAAGAGTTATGCGTCACAACAACTTGCATCTCAACCTTGCGAGAGCAGGTGCAATTAGGTCATACACAATGCACCATCTTTTTCACATTGTGCTGTCGTTCAACACAAGATGATGATACTGGTCCAATATACACCTTGATATGAATAGGAGTGAGATGAAATCATTTGGACTGACATTGATCATGAACATAGCGGAATTGATATATCTTATATGATGTGATGGTGATCATGAATTGCTTTTCAATAACACAGAATTTCATGAATTTCACCTTCATTCTACAAATAACTGCTCATCCTTTCTCAAAGATTTATGACGCCAAATCAAAAGCATGATTACATCATGACATTGATCAATAAATGAAACTTTGTCAAACTTGAGTATTTGATGATCATCGACATGCAAAACATTCATTTGAAACTCAAGATAGAAGCGGTCGCAAAAAAAGTGTGAACAGACGAATAGATTCGATCTCATCGATAACAAAGTTGAGTTTGCATCTGTTTAAGCTCGGAATCACACAATACAGTAGTAAGATGGAGAAGATGAATAGTAAAAGACGCATAGAGAGTAACCATTGTCGATGAACCACTTTTGATAATGTCGATGCACTTGCAGATATAACAAATAGTTTGTCGCGCCTAAAGCTTTTTTTGTCGATAATGTTCACGAGGGTGTGCGGAAATTCATGGCCAGCATCAATATCACTCTTCTTGCGTTCATCTTCAATCAAATTTGACATGAAAGTGATGGCATGTTTTACACTCTCTTGAAACGAACGAACATATAATTCACAGTCGAACAACGTGAAGCTGATACCGAACCATTGAGTAGCATTTATCAAGTATCTACTTGAAAACTGAAGAATGTATTCAATTGAGTAATCCCTAGTTCTTGATGCACTTCGAGACGATGAGGATCATCTTGAAGTTTGACAATCTAATCAGAGTTTCACAAAAATTTGTTCAATTGATGAATGACCTCCACATTTTTATGCATAATCCATATCATGATTGTCTATCAGTTGATTATAAAGATCTCGCATTGCATTACAACTATCAAAAATAAAAATAACCGCGATTTTTTTGGAACAAATGCAACAATATGATTGAGCACCGATCTTCCCTTCATACAGAGCTCAATAGCAGACTTTCTTTTGAGATCTGCTCTCAGATATTCCACTAACCATGACGAGAATGATGAGTAATGATGTTAGACATGCTTCGTGATAACACATTCAAAGCACCATCCATATCAATAATGACAATCACGGTGGATAGCAATTGCTTGCCCATATGCATCTCTTGCTATGAATAATAGTATGAAACAATTGGTTGCTAAACACATCGGATGATGAAATGATCCAATTAGGAAACAACTTGTTGAAATTCTACCAGGTTGAATGATCAAACATATTGAAGTTTGTAGCGGTTTGATGCATGGCAGAAGCGAACGAAGAATCAAAGATCCGCTTCTCATCTAAATTGAATCAAGGAAATATCTTTGCATTCATCCGATCATCAATAGATGAGTTCTTACTCAAAATGAATCCCGATTTTGCCATGCTCTGAGCAATCAGTATTTCAATCACATGCTTAAATTGTTAATGAGATTAAAAGTTCATCGATGACAAAGCTGTAGGATTATTAGTGTTGTAGCTACCATCTGCAATGAAGCAAGAGTAAATCATTCTATAGTTGTAGTACCAACAAAGCGCACATAGTGTTCACAATTAGCAAGATGAATTTTCATATTTGACGAAGTTGTAGAGATTGAAGATTTGCAATGCTTGCAAATCGTCATAACAACCTTAAACTTGGAATCATTTGGAAGCTCTCCAAAGTGCTTCCAAATGATACCTTTCGCCTACTAAACCATCCATCACTGGACCATGAGGCTTAATCACCTACAACAGTTTCAATCTAGCCCTACCATTATGCGAACTACGATAGCGCTTCGTGCTTGTATGTGCTTAAAGCTAAAGATGCGATGAAATGAATATTTGTGTTGCACAATGGGAAGAAATCAACCTACTCCGACTTTCTGATGCGCATGCAACGTTGTTGCTGCATACCATCATTTGCTCGCATTTCACATATAGACGATAGAATCAATATTCTCAATTTCAATTACGTCGCAATTGTGATGTAAGTTCTGAATCAAAAATTGGCATACTCAAATTTTTTGACACACAGTTTCCAACACGCATGCAACGTTGTTGCTGCACACCATCATTCGCTTGCATTTCAAATGTGAGCGGCATAGTACTCAAATTCAGTTGTGTCGCACATTGTGATGTAATTTGCGAACAAAAAATCGTCATTCTTTGACTTCCCGACAACCATGCAACTTTCCTGTTGGGCATCATCATTTGCTTGCAGTTCAAATGTTAATCTTTCCAAGTTTTTGAGCTGCTCTAAACGTCTTTTATCGGTTTTTTCTTACATCGGTTACATTATAAATCTGTACTTACAATGTAATCTATATCAAATCTGATTATCACCTAAAAGTGTTTCTATATAAATATAGCAAATAAATCTAAAAGAGAATTGATTTTTTCATAAATGTAGAGCTGATTTTAATAAGTATATTTATTATTCTGATGAAGAACATAATTACTCTAATGGTTGGTATGTTTTTTAAAGTGTAGCAATAGATATCCTTGAAACCATCTTACAAGATATAACTTTAATATTACTACATCTATTTCAAGCAAGTTGTGCACTTGTGTAATTGGTTTCCTTATCAAATCAATGCATGTGATGCATGACGGTGAAATAAAAACGTTTCAAGATAGTTTTGAATCTGGTATAGACACATGTGTCAAACAAATGTATAAGAAAGTCAATATTTCCGAAAGAATGGTTGATAAGAGACCTCGCATGAACGTGTGAGGGATATTGTAGTGACAACACATGGAAAGATTACATATTGTGACAATTTTGACCAATTGGGCAGAAATTGGAGACACTCAAAGACATGAAGCAAGACTAGCAAAGAGTGCAAAGAGATTGAAGATGTTTAAATTGGTCATTATTGGCTTCATTAGAAACACAAATGACCATATTTCATACAAAGTCTATTCAATTTTCAACTGCAGAATAGAAATTGGTTTCAAACCTACACACAAATTTGTTACAACACTGAATTTTATCCTTAAACACAACTCAAGATAGTATATACATGGATACAGAAAAAGGTCTCTATCAATGGATAAATATTGAATTGAAACATTTCAATAATCTTCAATAAAACATTGTTGTTTGAAAGTGGAGACAAAATTATTTTTTTTGTTTCATACAGTAAAGAAGTTGATGATATGAAAGTTGAAATGAGCTTCAACTTGCTCCAACTTTGCAGTCTTGGTCAACATCCAATCTTTCCTCAAATGAAATGATGACTTTGAATTGAATGCCAAAGCAGCAGCTAGTTGCTACTCAAGCACCATAATCTTAGCACTCATATTTGACTCTTACCCAACACTTTAATTATTCTTGTATGGTCTTGCTTTTTCAGCAAATTTCTTTTGCTGTTGACAATCTTATTGCTCTTGAATGCGCAACTTAGAAAATAGCTTAAAACACCTATCTTTATGTATGTACTCTTTTCTCACAATTATCACAAGACAACATCTGGTTGTCCATTTATTGATTCTTCTAGTCATTTCTTTGCAAAATCATAAACAAAGTGACCATATTAGCCACATCTATAACAAACTCTACATGAATTTGTTTGCCATATATAATGTGAAACAATTCTTGTTCCATAAGACTTTTGTAGCTCACAAGTCATCATTGCAGAAGTATTCTTATGTGCATGTGAATCACTTGTGATTTTGCTTAAAGTTGCTATTCCACGGACCTGCTTTTCAAAAATATTGAACTCTACTAACTCGGCCAACTCAATTAGATACATAAGAGTAGGATTTTTACTTCAACATCTAATAACTTTTAACTCTAGTCATTAATTTTGATGAGAGCATAACATACTAGAACTTGACAGCTGATGCTTCAAGTCACATCTCCTCTAGTCATAATCAGCCTCCTCATCATGGGATTTGATTCTTTTAAGCTTTCACCACTCTTTTAATGACAGTCTTGTAAACTTTTTTTCCTATGATCTTTACTCTTTGGTAGCTCTTTTTCAACACCTTAAAGAATTTCACAATTGGATTGAAACTAGACGCCACAACGGATGTTGAAGTGTACTCTTCCTTTTCAAAAGCTTCACGCCTAGCTTGAGGGTCTTGTATGGCTCTACATTTGAAAACTTACTTGTTGCTTCCTTGTGAGTATTTAGTGTGAATGACACATAATCTCAGGATTAAAATGTGCTGCATAGCTCTATCTCAACAACATGTTCTTATAAAAACTCTCTCTAGTCATCCATAGGCGTACCCTCTAGATGACTAAACAATAATTTACATGCAATAAACAAAAAATTCCTCTTCAGATTTGTCACGCTCTAATGTTCGCACCAACATTTAATTTTTTGCATGAAATTGTCTAAATTTATAATGCCAATCCTCCCAAAAAACGGACAATGATCTCTTATAGCTCCATAAGTCTCTTCCATGTCCCACCAACTTTAGATAAATTTTGCAACATGTTCTTATGTTGCCACAGAATCCTACTCTTTACATTTTTTTTTTAATAGTTCAAAATATATCTTCCCTATAGAAGATGATGTTTGAAATCGCTGTTCACTTTTGATGTACGTTCCACAATCAAATGGATTTGAGTTAGACGTTGTGAATACTGCAAAAACTTCAAGCCGCAGCTTGAACTTTTGGTTATGGTGGTTGATCTTTTCAAGCAGCACAGTCTAAAATGAAATAAGTTCTAAATGACTCGACCAAATTACAAATATCTTTTATCAATATGTTATTAAAACTGTTAGCAACTATCTAAACTAAACTGTCATCAACTAATTTTAATCAAATCTATTCAAAATCTAGTTGCGCTTCTACTGATTGATTTTCCACTGAAAATCAGATAAAAGTTCCACAACTTCAACAACTTGTTTCACATTAACAGCTCACAATGTGATTGCTCCACACAATCATGTAGCTCTTTCACACGGTTGAATTATGCCACAAAAGAGTCACTTCAATGAGGTGCTCCACATAGCAGCTTGGATTGAATCACTCTACTTGTGATTCTTGTCACCTCATGTGACAATTCATTCTGTGTGGTAATCAAAGACTAGCTCTAAAAACCAACTTTTATAGAATTTCCATTGTTACATGTAGACAAGCCAACCCAACCTCTAACTCAAGAGATTACATAACTATTTGGTATCACACACATTCTAAATCACAACAGGATATGGCAAAATCACTTAGGAAGCTCTAAATCACAACAAGATTTGGCAAAATCACTTAAGAATCTCTAAATCACAACAGGATATGGCAGAATCACTTAGGAAGTCTTAACTACAATGAGAGCTTCCTACTACGATGGCATATACCTTGTTTCTCATCATGGCTTAACACCCTAAACCATGAAAGCCATTCAATTCTAAACTCTAATCAACTACTAATATTGACGGTTTGATTTGACACCAACCTCACAATTCCAATCAACAATTGTCCAAATCTGAATATTAACATCCTTTGCCATCTTACTAATTTGCAGTCCATTGAATTTTCTCATTGTACAAGGCTTGAGATAATCACGACACTAACTTGGAATGAGATAACTTGTGTCAACTACTTAGTAGGGCGAGAACTAGGAATCCCCTAACATTGCCTCAGAGAGTAAAATTCTAATGTTTCCATATAGTAGCCAAGAGAAGAATTGAAATATTGTGTTATTACACAAAGATATAGTCTTAATAATTGTTTCAATGAAGAAATTGTTAAAAGTAGACTAATAGTCAAGATTTAGTTTTAGATTGAGATGAAATTAAATAGTATATATTACTTAGTTTATGTAACACTAGGGTTTAGAGAGAAGTTCACTCGAAGATAGAAACGTAAACTCTGAAGATGAGAGATACCAACAATGGTTCTCCTCTCCCTTATATAGCTCTCACCAACAAGTACAAGGTGATAAGATCTAATCCCCACCATCCATACCACTCCTAGTGGATGGATGACGTGGCGGATAACCCTAACAAGCACACGGATCGCTGACGTGGCGCACCCAACTAACACACTAACTAACACACTCAATCCTTACCTACAAGCACACGGATTGCTGACGTGGCACTGTCAACTAACACATCCACTCTGTACCTACCAAGTGCGCGGATCGCTGACGTGGCAGCTATGACTAGTGCACACTAAAGTATCTACATCAATATTCAGAGTAACCTCTACTTTAGTTCTAACTAACTAAAGATGGTTACAAACCTCCCTCCTTTTAAGATGCAACGTCCTCGTTGCACATACGTTCAAACTCCTGAACTATCAAAGGTGCATTTGCTAAATTTTTAGCTGGTTCCCAAGTTGATTCATACGATGGATAGCCTTTCCATTGAATCAAATACTCTACTTTGGGATATTTATGACCTCGAATACGTTTCTTGAGTATCTTTTCTACCTCAAACTCCTCATGATCTGCTATCAAGGTTGGAAGAGGAGGTGGTGCTGGTTGATTGGTGAATTGTTTTGGTCGTGGTACATGTTTTCGCAATCGTGACACATGAAATACTGGATGTATTTTCATATGTGACGGAAGTTCCCACTTGTATGACACTTCACCAACACGCTTCAAAACCAAAAATGGACCAATGTACCTAGGGTTTAACTTTGGTGTTCCTACAAGAGACAAATTCGTTGTAGATAACCAAACATGATCTCCAACCTCAAAAATCACTTCTCTACGATGAGCATCGGCATGCTGCTTTTGCCGATTTTGAGCTATCACCAACTTCTCCTTGGCCTGATGTAGTCCTCGGTGAATATGCTCCACGAATTCGTTGACTGCTGCAACTTTGGTCGAAAACTCCTCTCCTTTCGGAAGTCTCATCAAACTTGAAGGAGTTATCGGATGAGCTCCATACATAAGAAAAAATGGAGACACTTTTGTGGATGCATTAACAGAATTGTTATATGCAAATTCCACAAGTGGCAAAAGGTTGTCCCACTCTTCTTGCTCTTGTAATGTGAATGCTCGTAGCATATCCTCTATGGTTCTATTTGCCCTCTCAGTTTGTCCATCAGTTTGAGGGTGATAGGCCGTTGACATTGCTAGTTTTGTTTTGAAAAAACTAAACAAAGTTTTCCAAAATAAACTAGTGAAGTGAGTACCTCTATCCGTGATTAACACTTTGCTTAAGCCATGATTCACAAAAACTGCGTCTAGATACAATTGAGCTAGTTGTGGAGCTGTTACTGTTTTTGTGGTTGGCCTGATGTGAATCATCTTGCTCAATTTGTCCACAAAAACCACCACTGAATCATGTCCTAACGAAGTCCTTGGTAACTCACATACAAGATCCATGGTGACATGTTCCCACCGCTGTTCGGGAATAGGAAGAGGTTGTAATAAACCCGCTGGTTTTTGATTACTTGCCTTGTTTTGTTGACAAGCAACACAACTTCGAACGTAAGACTCCACATCCTCACGTATTTTGGGCCAATAGTACACTCGTTGTATACTCTCCACGGTTTTCTCCACTCCCACATGACCTGCAATGGCTGTATCATGACTTTCTGCCAAAATCATTGTGCGCAAATCGTGATCTTGTGGAATCCATATACGCTGATTGTAAAACGCCAAACCTCGAGATTTCTCTGCCTTTCCAGTTTGTAGTGCTCGAGTGATCTCTTCATCCTCCTTTGTGGCTTGTGACATCTTGCTCCACCAATCCGCCTGAATTTTCACTTCTGCAACATGATTCAAACAAGGCATGCGTGTGAGAGCATCTGCAAGTTGCTTCTTTCCCTCCACGTACACAATCTTCATGTTGAAGCGTTGACGCCACTCTGCCCATCGAATTTGTCGTTTGGACAGATCCTTCTGAGTTTCCAAATAAACCAAGGGTTTATGATCAGTCTCCACCACAAACTCCTTATCACCCAGATAATGCTTCCAATGTTTGGTTGCCAACACGATAGCTAACTCCTCCCGTTCTGTCGTGTGATAATTTTGTTCCGCCGCCACCAACTTTCGAGAATAGAAAGCAACTGGATGCCATCCATCCTCCCATTCTTGTTGAAGTATGCCACCTACTGTTGTACCTAGTACGAAAAGCTGTCTTGTGAACATCTTCATCTGCAATTCGAATTTGATTGTAGCCGCTTCTCAAATCTAGCTTGGTGAAGTACTTCGCTCCTTGAAGTTGATCAAACAAATCATCCATACGAGGTAATGGATATTTGTTTTTCACCGTTTGCTGATTCAACCCGCGATAATCGATACATAGTCTCATGGATCCATCCTTCTTCTTCACAAAGAGTACTGGAGCTCCATAAGGTGAAACACTTGGCTGAATGAATCCCTTGCTCAACATCTCCTCCACTTGAGCTTTGCATTCTTCCAATTCGTTTGGAGCCAAACGATATGGAGCTTTGCAAGTTGGTGTACTTCCAGGTATCACCTCAATCTTGTGATCAACTCGCCTCTTTGGTGGTAATCCTGCAGGTAGATCATCTGGAAAAACATCTTTATACTCCATAAAAATGTCGTTCAAGGACTCCGGGATGTAAGGTTTGTCCGTGGACCCAATATCTCTTATAAGTCCAAGGAAACATACATCATCTCTAGAAATGGATGCTGTACCCATCACAAAGAGGGGTAAATTCCTATTCTGAGATCTAATTCTATCTCCATAGATCTTCCATCCGCTACTTGTAATCACTTTTCTTCTCCAATCTACCTTCGGATTATATTGTTCCATCCATGGCATTCCAAGGATGACATCATACCGAGCTAAACGAATTACTCTCCATTCAATGCTCTCCTTGTATCTACCTATGGATAATTCTACACTCCGTGGTAGTGTTTCTATCACTTCAGTTTGCCCGTTTGGCAATTCAACTTCTTCACTCACGTCCTTCATCAACATCAAACCTAACTTCATAGCAACACTCCTTGATAGAAAATTCTCAGTTGCTCCAGGATCAATTAAAACTCTCACCTTGTGTCCTTCCATGAAACCATCAGTGACAATGAGTTGAGCTTGCTTCTTACTCTTTCCATGAGCTCCCAACCATTGCTTTCTTCCAACCTCGCCTTTTCTTCGCTTTGTAGAACCAGTAAGGCCGCGAGGCAAGATTACTGGTGATCTTCGTTTCCCGAAACTGCTTCCTCCACCTCTTCATACTCTATCCCCTCCATATTGTTGAACGGTCGTCGCTGCATGGGCCGTCCTCCTTGTTGTGTCGGCCGAACTCGACAAAACTTGGCTATGTGACCCATTCGTCCACATGCATAGCATTGGCGATTGTCACGAACTCCAGCTCCTCCTCGAACCATTCCATTATTTGCATAACCTTCTTGCAAATTTGGAACTCCTGGTCGCCTAATCTCACCTCCAAATCTTGGTGGTGGTCCTCTTGTTGGTGCAAAACCTTCTCTACGTCGAAGGTTTCCCAACTCCATCGGTGTTGGACCAGATGGATCTCTAAAATTGCTCACTGGCTCACCGTGTGTGACACCAAAAGCACCTGAAATTCGTTGAGCAATTGCGATTGCTTCATTCACAGTAGATGGATTGCTTACCATCACCTCCTTTCGAATTCGATCTTTCAAGCCTCGTTTGAACACGTCCAAGGCTTCAGCTCCACTCATATCCATGATAGATACTTGAAGATCACGAAATTCTTCAATGTACTCATGAATACCTCCTTTCTGCTTCAGATCCCACAACTTCATTCTTGCAGTTTGAAGAGAATCCACCGCTTGAAAATTTTGCAGAAGTCCTTCCTGCATTCCACTCCACGAAATGGTAGCACCTCGTTCTGAAAGCATTCTCTCCCATGTTGTGTACCATATGAGAGCCTTATCCGTAAGATAAGATCTCATGAACATTCCTGCAATATAATCAGAAACATGAAAATGGGATAAATGAATATTCATCCTCATAATCCATCCCTCTAACACTCCCATTGCTCTACTCCCTTTGTAAGCTTCCACCTTACAGGATTTTCCCATTCGAAGCAAAAGATTTGCTTGATCTTCAATCTCTTGAAGACGTCTCCTATTTGCCTCTGCTGCATCAATAGGAGTTGGTTCTGGCTGAACTTGGGAAGCTTGAACTTGAGGTTCAACTTCCATCTCTCCAACTCTCTCTCTATCTACTTTCTCACTCTCTAATGCAAAGATTTTATCTTCCATGGCTTGCTGCTTGGTATGCCCATCTACTATCGCTTTTCTCAACTCCTTCATCTCCGCCATGATTGCATTGAGAACCTCACCCATATCAATTGATGTTCCCATGCTTTTTCACACTCCCTCTAATACAAAGTGAGTATAATCACTATGTGACCTCTCAACAAAGGAGTCACAAAAGGTGCAGGTGACTCTATCACAGCTCTATAGTACTCCTCTCCATAATTCCTCACAAGAAAATCTCTCCATATCCTCTTCTGTCTATATACTGTTCTAATCTCTACATAAGTGCTGAATCGAACCGGGACAGGTGGTTCGCGGTTCAAATCCATGAAACAATCAGTATAGAATGTATATAGTA
Source organism: Marchantia polymorpha subsp. ruderalis (assembly GCA_037833965.1). Classification (NCBI taxonomy): domain Eukaryota; kingdom Viridiplantae; phylum Streptophyta; class Marchantiopsida; order Marchantiales; family Marchantiaceae; genus Marchantia; species Marchantia polymorpha. The sequence goes on from AP031351.1 coordinate 3,465,867, forward strand.
CAATCCCAAGTCTCTCCATAAGTAACTATTGGAAGAATCAGTGGCACTCTTGACTCCATCACTCTAGTCATAAAATCTGCACCCCAACAAGCCACAAGGTACATCCGAAAATGATGTTTCTCCATGCAACGAAGGTGAATATCGAATAGGTTAGGAATTGGCCAGTGCGGTACTGGATTCCTGTCAATCCCGTCCATATCTGCAAAAACACAATGTCCCCCTTCCACCTCTCTCTACATGCAGATGAATGACCTCTGCCAGCCTCTATACACTCTCAAGACTACACTCCATCATCACTCACTTGCTATTCCATGAGGGGTAATCCACACTCAAGGAAAGAGCAAGGTCGCTCTGATACCATTGTAACACTAGGGTTTAGAGAGAAGTTCACTCGAAGATAGAAACGTAAACTCTGAAGATGAGAGATACCAACAATGGTTCTCCTCTCCCTTATATAGCTCTCACCAACAAGTACAAGGTGATAAGATCTAATCCCCACCATCCATACCACTCCTAGTGGATGGATGACGTGGCGGATAACCCTAACAAGCACACGGATCGCTGACGTGGCGCACCCAACTAACACACTAACTAACACACTCAATCCTTACCTACAAGCACACGGATTGCTGACGTGGCACTGTCAACTAACACATCCACTCTGTACCTACCAAGTGCGCGGATCGCTGACGTGGCAGCTATGACTAGTGCACACTAAAGTATCTACATCAATATTCAGAGTAACCTCTACTTTAGTTCTAACTAACTAAAGATGGTTACAGTTTAGATCTTGTTGGAAAACTCTTGACATTGTGTAACAAGAAGTAAAAGAGTTGCAATATTGCAATCAAAGTTTCATTAAGTGGGGTTAAACTAAGTATAATCTCATGATTTTTCTTCAAGATAATATTAGGGTAAAATAATAAGAACAAATTTTTTTTAGTGAATTTTATATGAGTCTTACAAATTTGTAATAGTCTTTTGAGAGATATTTCTATTATTGAATAAGAGTACATATAATGATGTTTCATGCAATATGATGAATGTCGTGATGTTACATGCATGATATTTTACATTTGCTTTTAAGACATATAAGTTATATGATATAACCGAACAACCAATTAGTATTAGTAGTAACCAATTAGTAATTAGTAATCAGATATTAGTATTATTATTGATTTGCAACTAATATTAACATAAGGTAAAAAATACCTCTATATACAACGTCAAGAAGTGACAAGTATCAAGAGTGCAATTTTTATTACTAGAATTAACATTGCTAATCTTTCATCTGTCGGATTCCACACATTTCACAATTTTTTATGAGACCGACACAATTCAAACCAAACATGATGGTATTCTTGCATAGTCTGACTTTATAAACTAAAGACTATCTTTTCCTTGCTACAATAAGTTATTGACACACTCTCTCAATTTTCAGTAGCATATCGTATTCCAAATCTCAACATTTTGTCAAGTTTAGAATCTATATTTTGACCACCATCACATAGTAGCCCATATTAAATGACTGATAACACGACACCAAAATATGCAATTTTGGTGTCGTGTTATCAACAGGGATGGATAAAACCATTAAATCTTGGCGAAATCCATCAGGGTGATGGTTTAATACACTAAAACCCAATTTGGGAAGATTTAATCATTGACACGTGAACCTTGCATGAAATAACTTCATCCAGCGAAAGTGACAAGTGGAAGTCTATAATAGAGACTTCTACTTGTCACTTTCATTGCGATTCTCTATTCATTGTGAGTCATCAGTTACATCGTTTGTCACTTTCATTGAAACTCTCTTTTCATTGTGAATCATCAGTTACATCATCTACCTCGTAATCACATAATTTTTCCTTCGTATAAAATGAGGACATATTACTGTTTATGTAAGTTAACTTGTCTACATGTCTGGTTGTGAGTGAATTTCTTAATTTAGAATGAATAAACCCCATAGTGGATCAATTGCGTTCCGAAGCGGCACTAGAAGTCGACATGCTGAAGAGCTTGATGTCCACCTTTGCAGCTCGGGACAATATTTGCCATCAATCAACCAATACTGCAAAACTTTCTTGTGGTTTTTAAGTAGCATTCTATACCGCATAGATTTCTCTTGCTTCGCTTTGATCGCGGCGATGACGAACTCGGTGTACTGCTTGAAAATGATTTGCGCTCGCACTTCGTTGACAGAATCGCGCGACTCATCATGAACAAGAAATCGGAACATGATGTCTTCCAGCGCTTCACAATTCTGCCTCATCATTCCCTCCGCAATGAACCGTGGATCGAGCATGTATGTCAAATCTTGTGTGTTGCAGTACATAAACATCAATCGCGAGACACATGTCTTGATCAAATAGTCGAGCTCGTACTCTTTGATGATATTGGCTGCGAGCAGCTTCAAAAACTCAAGACTCAATGCGTGGATATTTGGCATCACCTCCGAGATGGGAACCTTTTTGGATTGGTACTTGACGATGAGGATGTAGAGGGACTCTAATATCGCGATCGTCTTTTTCACAAGGTCAACAAATTTTTGGTTCGTGATAGTTTCCTTGACCTTGGTGCACTCCTTGACTTGGACGACCATTCCCTTCATGAAGTCGCGTGCAGAGACGATCACGTGTATATGCTGTTCTGAAGTGAGTAGGGTCTTGCACGTCTGTTCAATGGTGCTCCAGCACGTGGGACATGGATAAACGAGGCTTTGAGCATCCGAAGCTCTCTGCATCTCTTTGAATTGCGTCTTGATCACATGATGATTGTGAAAGAACCTCACGATATCTTTGCACTTATTGATGAAAAGTGGCATATCCTCGAACGGGTAGTCGACTGGATACGTCATCGTGTTGTTGCCCGCTTTCTTGGTCTTTGTCGCATAGAAGATGTCTTTCACAAATAGATGCAGACCGTGTGATGTGTAGCCTAGCAAGAAGCGGGATAGGAACTTGGCGCTAGCACTGTCAAAGACTTCTTGTTCGCGCTCGTGTTGTCCGTCATCGCGTCTACAAATGTGGTGCTCTTGTACTGTAAGACCGGATGTTGTATATGTGAACTAGAACTAAAAGTAGCTAATGAATTAATCATGGTTAGCCTAGTTATGATTAAGTCTAGCTAGTTATAACTATGTTTATCTAGTTACAACTATGTTTAGCTATAATATCTATACTTGGCGGAATAACAAGAGAAGTTCTAGAAGATTTGATTGAGCACTTTTATTTAGGCTTGGCCACGGTTCGGTTAACGGTTAACCGGTCCGGAAAATGTGTGGACCGGTTAACAGGTCCAATTAACCGGTTAACTTTTAGGTTAACCGGTCCAAGATTGGTCCGTATCGGTTAACGGTTAACCGAGATGTTAACCGGTCCCGACGGTTAACCGGTTAACCATTGGTCCGGACTCCTACGTGGCCGATGGGGAGAGGCCGAGGGGATTTGGCGATGGCGGAGGGAAAGAATCGTTGGGCCGCGGTGGCTGATATTGAAGGCCACGAGCAGAATCAGATCCCCGTAGAGGCATCATTTTATCAGCACCCACTTGTCTTCCTAGCACTCGAAGAACTCGCGGTCGCAGAACAACTCCAAAAACAAAACCTTAGGCATAATCTTGAATAATTTTTTCCATCCTTATTTTCATGCTTAAAAAGCTGGGGGCTCACCTCAAGGGAAAGAGGTGGATCGAAAGAGAGAAAAGGAGGTTGGAGATAGTCCACTGATAGGGCTCGTTTTTATTTCCTCATTCAGGTGCGTCCACATAACTTTACGAAATTCTTTTACGGGATCTTTACTTCAAGAGGAAGTTCAATAAAGTGTCGTTTTCACAATTAGGATTTATTTTATTTAGGTGCTTCGTTTTCGTCGAGAATATTCAAAGTTGCGTGCATTACTTTTAGAGTCAATTCCATAAAATCTCCTTCCCCCCCCCCCCCCCTCACATGGGCTGCTTTGCTCCTGTACCCCGTCCTTCTCTCAATATTAGAAATTATAATATTGACTCAATTGTATATATTTAGAGAATATCTTCAATTAATGAAAAATGAATAAACTTAAAAATTGAAATAAACTAAAAAATAATTATGAAAAAAATTTTAAAAATCATGATATATTTACTAAAATTGAAATATGAATAAAAAGGTTTATTGAGAAATTTTCAGGAAATTCTGAATCTAAACTCTATTTGAGTCATAGTATAATATATATGTTTAAAAAAAATAAAAATAAGTTTCATCTTAAATTTCAAAAATCATCTTTTGACACTAATAAATTAGACAATTAATCTCTATATATTTTTAATAAATTATATGTAAATTCAGAATATTGTAAAATCTATGTATTTTTTATAGTTTTAAAATTTATTTTCCAGGATAGAGAATCTGAAAATTCAATTGAAAATAGTAATAAATTTGATAAACATGAGTTAAAATTTTCAATAACCATTTTTTGTATAATTGAAATATATGAAAGATCTGAAAGAATTAAAAGTGATGAAAGATTGAAACAATTATTGTAAATGTGTATATTATATAGATCTACGATCTGAACCGTTCAAGATTAGTTTTAGTATGTATCTAGCGTGTGTAATAAATTTTAGAAAGATCTAACGGTCCGATTTGATTTTTGAACTTTACAAAATTTATAAAATCTTAACTAAAAGAAGAATTTGTAATAAAGACAACTATGCATTAAAAATATGCAAGTAAAGTCAAACGAAATGCACATAAAATGAAATCAAATATTGATTTAAATATTTTTCTATATGATAAAACACGTCTGAAACCATTGATGACATATAATCTATATTGTAGAATTTTTTTTATTTTTAAAAATAGAAAGATTATTTTATTCTCATTTGTTATATTTTGATTCAATTTCCATAAATTCTTGATATTTTGACACCATCTAAATTATGAATAATATATGTGTTGATTATTGAGAAAAAATTGTTTCAATTTGGAACTATATTTTTTTTAAAAATGAAAAAGGAATTTTTTTTAAAAAAACCCATAAATTGTTCTTTAGAGAATAGAAAAAACAATCCCAAGAATTAACATAGATTAAATCTAAAATAAAAAAAAATATTAAAGTACTCATTGCCAAAAAATCAAACCTTGAAATATATAATTCATATTTAAAATATAATAATGATTTTTTTGTGAAAAATATATTGAAATAAAAATTGGATAAAATGAGAAGTCGAAAAATTATAATAAAACATAAAGAGTTGAAAAAAATTTAGAAACCACAAATTGAAGATGATTATATAATATTTTCAACCTAAATAAACCTTGATGCACTCAAAGATAAAAATTGTATATATGAACTATGTCAAAAAGTACTTTTAGCATTTAGTTAGACTTTTGAAGAAAGAAGAAAAATATTAAAATACTATTTGACAGAAAGTGATACCTTGAGGTATATAATTCGTATTTAAAATAGAATAATGAATTCTTTTTGAGAAAAAAATATGAAAAATTGAAATTGGACGATTTGAGAAGTCTATAAATTATAATAAAACATAAAGAGTTGAAAAAATTTGGAAACCACAAATTGAAGATGATTATATAATATTTTCAACCTAAATAAACCTTGATGCACTCAAAGATAAAAATTGTATATATGAACTATGTCAAAAAGTATTTTGAGCATTTAGTTAGACTTTAGATAAAGAAGAAAAATATTAAAATACTATTTGACAGAAAATGATACCTTGAGGTATATAATTCGTATTTAAAATAGAATAATGAATTGTTTTTGAGAAAAAAAATATGAAAAATTGAAATTGGACGATTTGAGAAGTCTATAAATTATAATAAAACATAAAGAGTTGAAAAAATTTGGAAACCACAAATTGAAAATTTAAATTTTCAATTATCTGTGTAAACCTTGATGCACCCTAAGATATAAATTGTGTATATGACCGATGTAAAAATTGATTTTTATCATTTGGATAGAAGTCACATCTATATTAGAGTAATACTGAAACTTGAAATCCGATTTAAATTATGTCTTCTATCTAAAACATAAAAGGCGGCTGGAAACTTGTGAAATTAATAAAAAATTACACTTTAATGAAAATTATGATCCAAACCGTTGAATCATTCTAAAATATAGTCTTTAACATTAGGAATAAATTGCAAGATGATCCAACGCTTAGTTTAATCCCTGTGGAATTAGATGATTAGAATGGAACCAAGTGTGTTATGTTGGACTTGTTTTTGATATATCTGGTGTTGGGACATGTGGTAGATGATGGAGTGGATATGGGGTAAATAATTACCTGGATTGGAATTTAATTTTCCGTACGGCCGGTTAACCGGAAACTCGCGAACGGTTCACCGGTGAACCATCAGTCCGTACCCCTACGTGGCCGATGGGGAGGAGCCGATGGAATTTGTGTCTGGGGAGAGTGATGGCGGAGGGAAAGAGATGGGGAGGGGCCGAGGGGATCCTCATGCACGTCAAATGTGTTCAGATCGATCATCCCGACGCGATTTTTCTAAGCCATGACTGACATTGATCGTCGCCTCACCCCGATTGAATCATGGCGGATCTTAATTGGACCGGCCAAGCCTAACACGCTCTGCGTGCTTAAGAATTGTGTGCAAAGGACCACTCGTGAACTAATAGTTTCTCAAATACAACACCTTATTTTAACTAGGCTAAACTCGGTAACAAGAGAAGGAGTGACCAAAGTATTATAGCAATAAGATGGAACATATTATACATTTTTTAAAATTTCTTTTGCCTTTTTATTCACTCCAGAAATTCCCGACTGAATAAAAGAAATAAAAGCTAAATTATATAACTCAACTAAACAAAATAAAAGCCAAACACAACGTCTGAGGTAGCTTTCCGACTGAATAAAAGAAATAAAGGCTAAACTAAAATAAACTAAATAAAAGCAGAACACAAGTTTCGAGAATAACTTCCCAACTGAATAAAAGAAATAAAAGCTAAACTAAATAACTAAACTAAATACAAGCCGAACACAAGTTCCAATAATAGCTTACTTTCGAAATAAACGGTTCCAGCTTTTCAATTTCATCATCATCTCAATGTTTTCATCTGATAATTTAGATCTATCAAGACAAACAAATCCACTACTCTCCGAAAATGCCGATTCACACGCCATAAAAGAACCTTGAATCATCAACGTGTCCCTAGCCATCATGGATAACGTCTGAAAATGATTGCTATGATGTTTCCACCATAGCAATACGTCGGACACACGAAAATCCGCTTTCGCCGTGAGCATGAAGAAGTCATTGACCTCGTCAATGTGTGCAACGTTTTCAATGTCACTCTCTCCCTCTCCAGCAAATAGATCAAATACATCAAAATGGAGATGGCTGCACCTCCGAACACAAGCCGTAATCCATCGTCAAAATGAATCGAAGCTAATCTTTGAGTTTCAGAGGAAGCATTACAGGATCTAGGATCAAGAAGCAAAGCCATTTTGGAGGCTTGACAATTCAGATTTGCACTATATTTAAGCAACTTGAGCTCCATGGCAGTAGCAGCTTGTTTGACTATCGGAGTGGTAAACCTAGTGTCTAATTGTCCAGAACGGGTTTTTTCACACAACGTAAGGAGATGCTTGTAGATCAGAGGCTGGAAAAAAGTGAAATGTAGTCAAGTTCACTAGCGGAGACAGTGCAATGGTACGCAGATTGCAAAAAGTCTTTGCATGATTTGAGAACACGCCAATCCATGTCGGACAAAGCCATATTGGTCAATCGGTCACAATATTCTTCGGAGTTACAGAGCGCTGAAAGTACACCACGATATTGAAACGACTGGTCGATCATAGTGAACATGGTGTTCCAATGTGTCTTCATATCCAACCCTCGAACTTCAACACGGCTCTTGGAAACGCCCAGCACAACAGCCAATTCTGAAAACTTGACGCGGATAGCAACGGATCCACAAACAGCTTTGAGTATTTGATAGAGCATTTGCACTTCTTTTTTGATGAAATGTGTAGCATCACATACAGCACGATTGATGACATGACAAATGCAATGTATATGAAAATCATCTTCCAACCGAAGAGAGTATTGATCATTCAGATTCTCTCTCACAATGATCATGACCGGTGGCATCTCTCCGCCGCTGTCGGATGTAATGGCCTTGATCTTGGATCACATATTGAAATCTTTCACCACTGAGAGAATCAAGTGCGATGTAGTGTGTTGATTGTGTGGAGATGAGAAATAGCAAAATTCCAACACAACAGACTGAAATTTCTACTCTTCATCAATCCAATGAACTGTAATCACCATATAGCCACGCATCACAGGAGACGACCAACAATCCAGAGTGACAGCAATCATTTTCTTGATAGAATCTACAGTTGAACAAAATTGTAGTAGTGCTCGTTCAAAATTATCAGATAATGAGCGTGTGAGAGTTTGCCGCGATGGTAGTGAGTAATGGGGGTTGACGTCGGAAAAACGATCAAAATGTCTCGTTCTCGACCAGGTTGAACGCTTGTTGGTGATCCACCACAAATGCAATCAAGGCATTTAAATTGGCTTCTTTGGACTCGTTGTTCAACTCATAAGGATTCTGCAATTCACCATTTACACCAAAAAAAGTCTGCAGAGGATCGCCTGATTTGTGACTCTTTGAGATATTGTGTTTTACAAGGAGATGACGAGACAACGAGCTTGTTCTAGTTTTTGCCAAAAATGAGCTAGTGCATCTACTGTTATGAGAACCTATGGGCTCAAGACAGATGATAAGGGATTTATCAGAATCTTTCACCAATTTGAAATGATTCCAAACCCAACTTGCATAGGTTTTTGCCTTTCGTTTACGACCCATGGATGTTGTCGTTGTCCAACCAGAGAAAATGATAGAGTCTTCATGTAAAATTGGAGACGAGTATGGGATTGAATCCGCAATGAGAGAAAGTTTGGCCATACTGCAACTCAAAATATCTGCATGGATAGGAGAAGACATATTTGAATATATTTCCGAAACCCTAAATCCTAACTTACTTAATATATAGAAAAGGAATTTTTGGAGTAGTTCAACCTGTAGTGAATAAATTAATTGAACCAATTAATCGAACAAGTGGATATGAATTATGTTACAAAACAATTATGTCCCACCAAAGTGGAACATAATTCTCAGTAATTACCTCTACGCGATTTTGTGCATGTACATGCCTAGAAATCAGGTCAGAGAATCAGATTAAATCAGATCACCTGTGGCCACGATAGCTCTCGCTCACATAACCTGGCTCAGTGCCTTTGGAAGAGTTCTGTTGCTTTCCGTTGGCGCCTCGAGACTTGGCTCATGACATCAAGGAACGTGTGGCTAACGAGTATTCATGAACTTATTTTTTCCCTCAAGAGTATAATGACCTGATCAATACAAAAGCCTTAACTGGTCACGAATGTAACATGAAATGAGAACAAAACTTGTCGCATAAAAGACGGTACCAATACGAGACACAACACTCCGCCAAACGTTAACCATATTATAGTCACGCACATCCAAACTCACCTCCCAACCTTTCAGGTTATACGGCCGTGTGACTTGGAGGAAAATGTTCGGACCCACTGCAAAGTAGCACCAAAAAGAGTAGGTCCTACCTGTTTACATGCATAGGCAAAATCAGAAACAGTGAGTTAAGCAACATACCTTTTTCCTGAATAACAAAGAAAAATTCAGGTACATTAATTCAGCACTAGCACTTTGTGAAGGATCAGGCACGCAAAGATTCTAATCGATGATTCAAGCAAGCTCGCCGAAAGCAAAAATGCGACAGACAAAGAAAGAGCAAGCTCGTAGGCAGCAAATCTAGAAACAAAGCAAGCTAAATTACCTTCAAATCACATGATCTAGAGTTTTTCTTGGCATGCTTCTGCCAGCCGACTGCTATTCCAGTATCTGGTCCCAGAGAGAACTGAATCTGCAGAGTTATAGTAACAAGCTTAGGAGAGCTTCTAGAACATTTGGAGGGAAAAGCAAACGGCCTTCGTTTTGAATTTTGTACTTGCGCTCTTTCTCGTCAAGCGGCTCAAATGGGATCTCTTGACCTGAAATCATCTCATGCCAGACGGACAAATGCTTTTGAACAGCGAATCACATTCTGGACTCTCGTATTCACCTCACACTAAAGAGCGAGCAATGGAATGATTGACTCAGTGTGATTTCTGTGGTCTCGTGAGCGGTCAAGTGTGAAATCAATTAGATCATGCAAAAGGAAGGACGGTGCAACCGTGATGGCAACATCTGGGGGGAAAATTTGTGCGAGAACACCATACCCTTTCCAATCAAGGCTCTAGCCTCTTCGTTATGAATGTGATCGTGGTGTTTGATTCGGCGGATGTGGTCTTTGTACTCCGCACTGAAGTTGGTGGAGAAGTCAGTATCATAATTCATGTGCCTGCTCCCATCCGCTGCAAACCCAAGATGGGAAACCCCGGACACCCAGTTCCTCGCAGTCAGTCACTCCCACTGACGGAATAGCCTTATGCACCAAAGTGAAAAAGAAAACCACAAACTTGTTTTCTAGAAATTCGTCCTCCATAGACAAAGTCATATGGTCACTAAATTCAACTCATATAGAAGTACGCACGATTCTTTCGACTGAGTTTACAACATTAGAATTTACAAAATAAGTATTCTCAGTATTACAGAATTCTTAATGATTACCTCTACGCAATTTTGTGCAAGTACATGGATCTTCAAAAGCATCAATTCTCGCTCCATCCACCAAAGCAGTGAAATTCATAGTAACGTAGCCACAAGCACAGCCGGCTGTGAATGCAATGAATCAGGATCAGGATTAGCAGCGCCGCCCAAAGAGGACCACAAATTAGCAGTTGCTCCTTTGCTTCCTCCTTTGATTTATTATATACCAGATCTCAAAGACTTAACAGTCAAATTAAACGGGTCTGAAAGACTGAACGGGTCGAACCGAACGTTCAAGATTCAAGACTCAAACGGGAACTCTGAAACATGATGATTTTTTAACGATCAAATTTCTCGAATGAATAATGAAATGGACTTGTGTGCAGTTCCTCCTGTCTTGTTTAAGTGTAATATAGTGGAATTAGTCGTGAATATAAGAAGGGACTGCCAGAGTTTTTGACTTCTCAATCGCTGATATTCGCCTTTTCAAGTGGGAATGGAATGACTTGCGCAGCGTTGAACTTTTGTCTGATGTCAACACGAGTCCAACAGAGGAGGGCTAGAAAGATAATATCATCTAGTGTAAACCTGCCAATCAGTTCTGACGTTGAAAGGAGAGCAAAGATGATCTGGAGAGTAAGCTATTCACGAACACGTCTTGAAAATAGCTCAAAAATGTCATTCTATTACTTCGGAAACAGAACTTCCCACAACGAACACGAAGATAAGAACTTGCCTTAATACTCGAGTTCAATTTCTGTAAGGATCTTCCACTCTATGAAGTACAAGATGATGATTGTTTAAATTACGTGGTAGGCGTTCCACTCCCTCACACTCATTCAATGACGATCGATCTACCAAAACACATTCTGGGGGACAATAAACCAAGCTTCAAGATGAAAACACAAGGCCTTAAATCTTCTACGAATTTCCTCTCGATACTGCAAGAAAGGTAAGTCGACCGAAAATACATAAAAAAAAGCGGTGTGATCATAATACAGATGTCAATTTTTGATGTCACTTGTTTATTATTTGGATGTGAACATTGCTGTCATACGAAGTATCAAATACACGCAGTGTGATCCGTGATCCGATCCGATTGATGAACTCAACTGGAGGACTTGGCTTCGGGCATTCTGAGGCATGTTCCCACCCAAAAGAAGACTATGCGTCCTGATTTATCGATGCAGACTTGCGGGGCGGTAATTCGAGTTATGGCTTCTTCTTCCATAGCCTCCCTCCCTGCCCGCCTTCAAATCTAATCTCGCTTGCCGACATTTCTCGTTGCTTATCTGCAAGCTATTCATTCCTATGTCATGCTCTAGCCTCATGCATGAAGACAAAATGAAAAGCGATGAAACAAAGTCTGAAATTTTTTTCGGTTTAATTTTTTTCGGACCTGCTAACCGGTCGAGAGAAATCTGGGACTTGTTAACCGTCGGTCCAGACCGGACCGTGACCAAGCCTACTTTTATTTTGTCTTGTACAAAAGTCTAGATTCCAAGAGAAAAGACTTTTGACTTCATGTTTAGTTTTGATTGGTTTGACTAAGTAAGAAGTACTTTATTGGTTAGACTATGTATAATGTTGACTTAGTGGCAAGTGGAGGTTCTTAAAGCTACAAATGCACAAATGGCATGTCGCCACCTCAATCTAGGGATTACTAAACATCTAGAAGGTTTAGGCTTGTTGCCACATATTGATAACTATTCAACCTTACTATGGTTTATCATTGTAAAAGTAAGTTAGATAGGAATTACCATTTGTTATTATGGTAATTTCTCAAGTAGTATATATAGAGAGGGGTATGGAAAAACCTCTCAAGCAAGTTTAGAGAGTTCATATGTAGAGACTTGTTTCATACATGAAAGAGTGAGGATTTTCAATACCTTGTAGTGTTGATGAGTGTGTGAGTTGGAATGATACATTAAGAGATTGTGTGAGAGGCTGTTTGGGCTATGAGTATGAGGAGGAATCCTAGTCTTCTAGAACCATGATGAGCTACCGAAAAGCCATCTGAGGTAAACCTGAGTGAGAGTCAGGCCGGAGGTTATAGTACGTCTTGAACACGCGTTTAACATCGCTAGCAATGAACTCGTGGTCGTGTTCTTGCTAGTCCGTAAGCACTGCCTTCATGTACAAACAGGAATCGGAAGAGACGGTCATATAGTTAATTAATGTGTCAATTTTTATGCTCAACCACCGGTCGGTGGTGAAGCATGTCAAAGAACCCTTCATTCGAGCGTCGACCTTTGCCTTCAGATCTTCGTGGCAACTTGTCGAGAAGGGAGGTCGTCAGCTGCTTTTGAGTTGGCAGCAACCCATCATCGGGGCGAAGTATTTTCACCGGCTCCACTAAATGTTTATCTCCTACACTCCGGAAAGAGGTGCCAGTTGCAAAATAGTGCATCGCCATCAACTTCTGAAACTCTTGTTTCTCAGAGTAAGAGATCTTCGGGAGCACATACAATTTCATTGATCTTTGAACGTTGCTGCTGACGGCCTGGCTCATATTTGGCAAATCTGCACGCTCTATATAGACCGGCATTTTGTTGCGGACAAACTAATCAAGACAATCTGCATCTTCCAGTCCATTCATGAACGTGCGAAACTTCCGACACTTGTTGAGGTGCTTCTTGGCGGCTTCGTTCTTCTTGTGATGATTCATAAGGTTGCCACAGTGTTTGCATCTAACACTCTTGGCATTCTGCAGATCATCATCATTTGTGAATTAGGTTCGTGCTTGTAGGGCAACAGCATTTGCACTCCTCCGTTTCATCCAATTCTACTGTAAGGAGTTGCATAGCAGCATCAATTGCGTCGTCGTCAATCAAAGATTCTGCGAAAACAAAGACCACAAAGTCACTCTTAGTTTGTGGGCTGGTGGCGAGTCGAACTAACATGCACATCCAAATTCAACAAATTCGACAATCGAGCAATCAAATTCAATGCATGCGGCGACGGATTGCATCGCGCACTTGATCGACAGAAGGGAGAGCTGCAGCTAGAGATTCGGTAGCATGCACGCAACCAGCACAAGAAACTCGATTGCGTCGGGCACCTAATCAACAGAAGGGAGAGCTGCAGTTGTGTATTAGGCAGCAAGCTCGCAGCCAGCACCAGAAACTCGACAGTCCAGTACTTCAATTTCGGCTCGACTCGCCAACATTGAGAGTGAATAATCACCCATGATCCGCGCTAGATCCTATTTAGCGATGCAGCGAATTGAAGGATACAACCGGCGATATAACAATGTCGCCATAGTAGAACCGACCTCACTAAACCTCATTTATGTGATCTCAGAATCATCGGGTTAAACACTTAAACCGAATTAAATCCCACCTGATTTCACCGCGCCGTGCCATCCTTGGTTCTCAGTCATTTATCAAGTGATCTATCTAAGTTGCCAATTATCAAACTCACCAACAACCAGTCTTCTCTATACATGGAAACTTCCGTAGTTACCTAATATTAGAAAATAAGGATAGTCATCAATGTGAAATACGGAATATATGAAGTTCATATTTTTTTTCCGATAACTTCTGAATTTGACGGCAGCGCAACGTTCCTTTAAAAGATATTGGTGTTATTTTTTATCTATGAAGATATATTACCATTTCATCATTGAAAAGTGGCTTTAGACTAATACTGGTGTTATTTTTATCTATAAAGATATATTCCCATTTCGTCATTGGAAAGTGTCTTTAGACTAATACTCCAAAGTTGAGTATCAAGATATGCAAAGCCTGGAAGAGTTGTTTAGGTTGAAACTGAATTTTTTGAGCTCTAACTTTGCATGGACACATTGCAGTGGGTATTGCATTTAATGCAATACATACGAGTTCAGGAATACAACTATTTACCAAAATATATTGCAGAACCCATTGTAGCCTAAACATCTATTCAAGAGTGTTAAAATAACCTTAAACTGCATGGCAGATCTAAACATCGACAATTTATTAACAAATAGGATAAGTTTGGTTCTAAATTTTATTTATTTATTTATATTTATATTTCTTGAAGTACAGAACCTCACTGCAGCGAAACATATCGAAGCTATGACGAACACCCGTATTTAAAGAGGCCTGTCTGTAATTGAAGTTTTATTTTCAGCTATTAGATTTAACCATGGTTACGTTAGTTATTATTCATTCCTAACTTCAGTATTGAACATACTAGTTCGCCAGTTCTACATGTATACATAATGCTTTAAAAGTAGTGTGACTTAGAACTCCTATTGGTGGTTGTAAACTTTTGGTATATGTAATTATGTCCGGTGTGCTCTTCACCAATGCTTGGAAAGTTCTCATTTGTCGCCCCGTGTTGCTGTTCATGATCATGACACACTACGTCATGTCGATGAGGTTCACGGGTAGACGCAACAAACTACTGTAAAATTTTTCTGCCTCGGATGACCGCATGCAAGCTTGGTACGAGCTAACATTCGATCCACTACAGGACATGCAAGAGAGAGAGCTCTTGGCATTCAGCAGAAGCAAGCAACACATCCCGAAAGGATGAAATGTTAAAATTTTCAAATTGATCACTTTCGACAGATCCTACGGCCTGTGATTCAAGAGCCGTATAGCCATTACATTTCCACTAAAATAATGACATAAACGACCACGAGAGTGCACAGAACGAATAGTTCACAACAAGAGGCAGATACGCACGTGAACGAAAGAAGATACGGCAGTAAAGAACGGGAGAAAAGACGGCTACGCAAGGGAAGAAACACGCTACAGAAGACCGTAGACAATCGTCAATTCTTTACGACAGTCCAGTTGCTTCAGATATTCGTTTACCGTCATGAGCTTACGCGCACACGCTGGCCTGCAGCCGACTGCGAGCATTCGCACACAAACGTGAGTTACGTAAGTGAAAGTATCTAGCTGAAGTCGACCTTTCCTCCACAGCAGCATAGAAGAATAAACGACAACGCGTTGATCCAGGATGTTGAGACATTTCGCTAAAAGTTAAACCCTGATCCGACAGCACATTCCCACGCCAAAAAGACAATACTTCTTTCCATCCTCCTGCTCGCAGGTATAGAAATGATATCATGTACTCTCTCGGACCGTATCCAACGCACTTAAAAACGTACATGACAAAATTTTATCAGATTCCATCATTTCAACAAATCGGATGAATATATGTGGTTGTCTTCGAAGTTTGATATTAACAGGGGGATACCCAAACGGAGGGCTGTGAATCCCCAAGAGTGACACGACAAAAATACTCAGTACGATTCAGAAGCATAGAGCACAATTCAAGTACATGGCATGAAATAACTGAAAGCTGCGAGGCACACTGCATATCGTCAGCTATCAGGAACTGACAGTCTAAAACCTAAATCCTTTCGTAACACGCTATCTAAAAGTGCATATACTTGTGGAGGCTCTTTTAAGTGTGGAGCTTATTTCCACGGATAACCTCTTCTGCCACAAAACTTGAATTCTAATCCCGCAAATAGTAGACTGTAAATGAATTTCGCAGTCAACGACAACCTCCAGGCTGTGGACATCTATACGGTGACAGGATTATCACCTGTGAGCAGACAGTACGACGTCCACAGGTAGGGTTGATAAAGATCTGTGTTGAATACAAATGACTCTTACTTGTGGGGAAAGCTAACGAGTTGGGAGTGTACAATCAGTGGCTTGAGCTATGATACACCATTCGCGTACATTTTGTTAAACCTGCGAAATCCCTCGAAAATACCGATTAAAATTCTAGGGCCAAGGCTCGATGGCGGTGCATGTCACTTGAGTAGTTATCACTGCTATAATTATCACCAAACCGACTTGAATCTCCCCCACATTCGCTAGATTTCCGAGCTAGAAAGTCCACGGCGTCAGGCAAGTCCGCTTCAAGCTCTCCATCGACCAACAAACTGAGAACCTGGCTCATACACGGACGCCACACAGATGACTGTCTTACACACAAAGTAGCAGCAAGTACAACTCGGTGCAATTCTTCTGAATCAAAAGCACCCGCAAGTCTCGGGTCCACAAGCTCCTGGACATTCTCCGCATCCAGCAATGGCCTCGCCTGCAAGAAGCAAAACCATCTCGATTGGCCACAAAGATCTATAAAGCTCACCATTTGAAAATGACATTTGAGATACGATTCACGTCTAGAGTAATGTAAGTGAGAACTAAAAACGGCGTAATGATGAAAAAGTGACACTCGCAGTTATGTATATATAATAACGACACGCAACAAATCACTAGGTCGAAGGCACGGTACTGAGAGAACATACCCACATAACAAGGCTCTGTTGAGCAGCGTTGATTGATCGCCGACCCGTAATCAGTTCCAATAACAAAACTCCATACGCGAAAACGTCCGTCTTTTCGTCCACATACCCATGCATGAAGTATTCCGGTGCCAGATAACTGCAAATGAAGTGAGCACCGTCATTTCACATGAAGGCTCCAGACAACGAGAAGAGCCATCCTTCTCACTCTTAGGTCCAAGAAAATGATCTGCCTGCGGCTTCAACGAGAGAAACAAGAAGCGAAACAACAATCTGACGAAATCCTTGGATTACTAGAACCTCCACTAGCAAGCTTCCAAACATCATAAGACAGCCCCAATTGGTGGCTCAAGTGATCAGGTCCTAAGTCTTCGAGTCTTGCAGAGGACCACGCAGGACGAAAGCCAATCATAAACTCACCCAAAGGTGCCTTCAACAGGTGTAACAGTATGATGGGTCCACAATTCGGGAAGCCACTTTGCTAATCCGAAATCAGAAATCTGCAAGAAAACACATTCGAGATTCAGCTTCCTCAAAGATAGAACCATGTTTGCTCCTACGAAAAAAGACCTGTAGACGGCCAACACTCAGCACGGCAAAGATGTGGAATACCTGAGGTTCGAAGTCCTCCCCAAGAAGGATATTTGAAGCCTTAATGTCCCTGTGAATGATTCGTCTAGGACATTGCCTGTGAAGGTAATGCAAACCTCTCGCCACACCTACAGCTATCTTGAACCTGACAGCCCAATCCAGCACTTGGGGTTGTACACCTGAGATCCGACGCCATAACAACGGTTTAGCAGATGAGAATCTTACAGGCGGACCGCGAAAAACAGCTCAGATCATACTCCGAATCACTAGAGAATGTGCATAATAGCATCAGACCATTGTGTCAAGTATGAATCTCACCGTAAAGAAAAGCTGCAAGACTTCCATGGTGATAAAAGTGGAACACTAGGTGCAGTCCACCCTCGATGCAGAAACCAATTATCTCCGTCGTATTAGGATGACTGACATGAGATACAATTCCGAGTTCAGTCAAGAAGAAAGTCTCCTTCTCCTCCTCGGTGTCACCTTTAATCAGTTTCTTTACAGCTATCGTACTTCCATCAGAAAGGCTTCCTCTGTACACCTCCGCGTAACCACCCTTCCCCACGATATTGCCTGCACAACATACGCTGACAGTCCATAAGAACACAAGACAAAGACATCCCCTTAAGAGCGACAAATCTAGGCAATTACAAGTGAGGTGCACAGAAGTAAGATGAAGATCTTTGAAACTCGCAAACAGGAAAAAACACAGAAAAATGTGCGACATACCTGGATTGAAGTTATCTGTGGCAATCGCTAGCTCCTCAAAAGTGAAAAACTTCCAATGAGGCTTGTCACTCAAGGCTGAACACAGCAAGGCACCAGCTTGGTCTCTGTCCATGCTGGGGCTCGGACTCAACGGGGTAGGGCCATTACAGAGCTTGAGCACGCTTGTTGCCAAAAAATTCGAAGGGCTTCTTTTAGGAGCTTTTTGATTGGTGGATGGAAACGTATGCCATCTTCTCATAGACATATTCTTCCAAAGTGTCAGGCATGGCTTCTGCTGCCTCTCTGATACAGAGTGCCGAGCTTCTTCGCTGCTGGAGGACAGAGGGGAAAGAAGTGACTTCCTGGCATTGGATGGTGACCAGCTGCCAGGGTTATAACTACCTGAGGGTGAACTTGTGCAAGAATCAGCAAAAGATCCAGGCCCATCTAAAACATTCCTCGGTGACAACATTTCTGCGTGGTGCTCTTCGCATCCACTGATTGGGCTCGCCCTATCGACGGAGTCTCGCCCGAGTTCGAACATCGTACACTTGACCTCCTTGGAGTGGACCTTGGAAGAACTAAACGACTCTCGACCAGATTCTATTAGGGAACATTTCGAGGGTGACGCATCTTTGAATAGTCTGGAAGTGCTGAATGAATCCCTGGCGGGATCAAAGTACGAAGCTTTCACGGGCGACGTTTGCTTAGATGACTGTCTGGAGGAATGTTTTGGAGCCGGTCCAAAAAACGGAGCTTCCAATCCTTTGTATCTCGACTTCGCGAGTAACTCCTGCATATCTGTAGGCAGAAAATTGGTGTCAGATCGGCGTCAATCACGACATTCCAGAATTTCCTGCAACTGTAAACCAAAGCCTCCTCCACTTTACTAGGTTCAAAACATGCCGGCCCTCGTCTCCTTAACACAAAAATTCAAACACACCGGGCACAGAGACGGACTCGGTTTTGAGTCTTACCTTCGGTCAGCAGAGCAACACTGCCATCGTACGATAACTTTTGGCGATGTTCCTTATACAGCAAAATTTTCTTATTGCTCACAACGACAACCGAACAGCCAGGAGCTGCGTGCCTTGAGCAGTAGCTTGCTGTGCCCTGTATCCGCCTGTGCCGAATTGACCAGAGTTAATTTTTCTTCAGACAAAACTACGACTCGATGATCCCACAATCTAATGCCTGAGAGCAGGAAAACAGACATACTACCACGAAACCGCCCCCGCCGCCCATTTTCATTTCCTCGTGACAAAACACTTCGCGACATCGATTGACAAACGAAAGCACCCCACGAACATGCGTCGAACCTAGAGTGCGGATTCATGTCACTATGCCGAAGGCTAACTTTTCCTTCCGATAGCTCGGCCCACGAGCCGCGCATGGAAGCACGTAAAACGACTCCGGAGAGAGCTTCGAGAGAGCATCCTTACCAAGGGGCGACACGTCGACCAGATGTGCTGAGAACGAGAAGAGTTGCGCCCAGTGCGGCGGCCTCTTCAACGAGAACTTTGTCCAACGTCTCTCCACATACAACCCTCACCTGCGTCGTGAGCTGCAGAATCAGAGGAACGTTAGTAAGACGAGCTTCGATTTCGAGAGTAGTGCTCTAATTCAATGACGACTTCACTGTCAGCAGTCCGTGGGTATGGTACATTTCGGCATCTTGAGGGCATGAACGCGGCGCAGTGTACATTTTGAAACATGTCGTGGAGACAGCCAACAACGAAAACAAACCACCGTGGAACTCGAGGGCAAGATTCTCACCTCTTTCTCCGTACACAACTCTTTGAGCGGATCCAGAAGTGAAGTCAACCCGAACGCGACGCTTGACTTGTACTTCTCAAGTCCCCCATCTTGTAACTCTGGAGAAAAGTGACATGAGAGAACCCGTCAGAGGCATACGGAAGGATAAGTGGTCAGTCCGACTGGCAGAGCAGCTGTGCCTCGCGCGAGAGCATTGACAACGTGGAAAACGAAGGGCTGGAGTTCAGGATTAAGCCCGACACGCGACAATGTCGAAAACTTTGTCAGTGTTCAAACGTGGAGGGGTCTAAGACAAGATGCTCTCCAGAAAAACACTGTGGAAGCACGTCCCTCTCTGGCTTCAGTGATCATCGCAACATAGGCTCGGACACGTACCTTTCGCGATTATGGCACTGTGGTCGATGACATGAAGTGCAATGATATGATCACCACTTTGCGCGGCCGTATTGCACGCCCAAGCCAAAAGGTCTTGACTTTCCTGTCCCAAGCTTACACCTACTACAATGGTCTCCGGAGATTGCATCCTGCGCTCCTCACTTGCACACGACGCTCACATGCAGCGGAGCTAGACGTGTTGCTCGTTTATATCCGCTACACCACATTTGACAAACGACGCTGCTCCTCGACCTCCTCGCCTATCCAAGCCTCTGGTTTCAACAGCCGTGTACCTCGAACAAATTCCTCCTCCCCACTGTTCAAAGATCAAAGTAAATCAGCGGAATCAGGTGGCGGGACTCAACACTTGGGCAATGCCGACCTCTCTACGCCACGCCCCACACTACATCCAGTCCAATACCGTTCGTCGACTTACTGTCGTCCCCGAATGACCCCTTAACACTCTACTATTCACGGTACAGATCCCCTTCGCACGCAGAAAAATTGCGTATTTGCAGACAAAACGATCTCCTGCAGCTCAATTCCGAGCTCGCTCGACGTCGTCTCGTCAAGCTATCAAGTGCTCGAGCAACCCCGGGACACGAGACAGCTTGATGGACAACACCGAAGCAAACCCGAGCACAGACTCCGGTTTCCGCATAAAATACTCCTCCTAACCAGCACACTCCTGCCGAGAATCCTCCTGCTTGTCACACTACAGAGCCAGCCGACGAAACTACAGGAGACGACCTATATTTGCTCTGCAGCTTTGTGTTCTCTTGTGAGGAGGTGCGGCCCCTGAGCGCACGAATAGCGGGAGCTCATGTCGGGTGACGATGTTTTCGCGCGCAGCAAAGACGTGCACGGCAAGAACCACAACAGTGCAGGTATGCAAATGCAATGTCGCGACAGCCCAATGACCACTATGGCCTAGATGCAATGTGTCCACACACGAACGCACGCGAGCTCGTTAGCAACTACGACAAGCTTCAACATCGATCCCCGGACACAACATTCATCCGAGCGCAGCCTCAGACTTCGGTTCGCCTCTCGACATCTGCTCGGGGCGGGGGCGGGACCAGACGGCTCCGAGGACCGCTCTGGCCAACAGGGAGCCGCGCAACGGATGTGAGATCCGCGCCCGCGCGCGCGTGCGCTGTCAAGGCCAGATCAGCCTCGCTATTCAAGGATGGCTGACGGCAGAGCCAGAGGCGCTTCAAAGTGCGTACCGGGCGATCGAAAGGGAAAGCGGGAGGACGCTTCGTCACCAACCTCGCGAGTGTCAGCCGCTCTAGGCATGAATCGCAGCAGCTGCCCCGTTCAGCTCCGCCACCGTCGAAGGACCTTCCCTGTGACCGCGCCGCTCCGTCCTGCGAACCTGTTCAGTTGCGAGTGGCAGCAGCTCACCGCTCGCTCTTCGTTCGACGATTCGCAATGCGAATGAACGAGCAGACGATGGATTGTCCGCGCGATATGCTATTTTTCGCAACACACCACCACGACGCTCCTTCCACTTCTTCGTCCTTCGTCCGACGAAGGGTCTCCCGCTCGCTCTCGCTCTCGACCTCCCTCCGCGCGCCGTGCGACTCTTGTCTTGTCTACTGCACACAACTCGGATCCTCGTTCCGCTGCGAGAGCCGCGGCTGGTGTCTTCTTTCCCGGCGCCCCGTCTTTTCCTTCCGCCTCCGCTCGTCGCCTGCGGTCTGCTGCTGCAGCAGCTCCTCGTCACCGGACCTCGGCGGTCTGACGGTCTAACAGACTGACCGACCGACTGGGACCGGGGCTGGGTCTGAGATCCAGGGCGAGAGTGTCTGAGAGAGCTAGCCGCCTCTGCTGCTGCTGCTGCGGCTCCACTTGAGACTCGACCTGACTGTCTCTACTCTGGTCAGGTCTACTCTACTCTAGTCATCAGCGGCAGCGTCATCATCAGCGGCTGCTTCTCCTTCCAAGTAGGGGCGCAACATTACGGGCCTCCGCCCTCCCATCCCTACCTCGCATGCCACCGGGACCCGCAGCCCCTGACACTACCAAATAAAAACCGCTACTGTCCCGCGAGCAATAAATGGCCTCAATTTCCAGCTCCGCAATTCCTGCTGCCCGATTTCCTGTTGCAGGCCGCGCCTCCAGTTCCCATTGCCCGCCCTACCCTCGCTGGCGGCCCGCCCGTCTTCTTGGGAGGGACCCCGTACGCAGTTCGGGAAATTCGGCAGCCAACCGGTGACCGGGGACAGGGCGGTCTCTGTACGCCTCGAGGGCAGGCCCGCTGCCTGATATGCTGCCGAGCGCAGAAGTCACAAGCTCATGCACATCGAGCGAATCGAATCATGAGCTCCGGCGTCATTTAATGGCGATATCTGGCACTCGGACCCCTCGTAGGAGATTGACATATTTCTCCGCCACTCGGCGAAACTCCTGGACTTCTCGCCCTGGCTCACGACTTGCGCGCCATATCCGTCGTCACGACACACGGCGGCCGACACGTATCCTCGCGACATGCCACGTCCGACTCGCGCATCCCTTTTCTCACCTCGGTGAAATCTCCCCGAGTGCACGTGCTTCGAATGGATGGACGTCGCACGTAAAATCCGACGCCCGCTTCCCGAACAGTATTTTCCTTCGGTGTCGAAGATTTTCACCCTCCCCGCCCCCGCCCTCCGGCATTTACATCTAGTGGCCGACACATCACTCGCCACGTCACGCCTTTCCGTCCTTACGAGCCCTCGTTTTTAGGTTAACAAATTCTGTATTTTTTTAATCCGGGTCATTATTTTTCAAATTCGGATTAGATTCTCACCTTATGTCTGCAGCCAAGTACCGCAAAACGGCTATGTTTCTCGGATCACCCGGGGCCTTGAGAGTTACCACGTCATAGCCCTGTGTACGTAGTCAGGGACGCCGAACGGACAGCAAATCTCACCACA
Organism: Marchantia polymorpha subsp. ruderalis; assembly: GCA_037833965.1. Lineage (NCBI taxonomy): Eukaryota > Viridiplantae > Streptophyta > Marchantiopsida > Marchantiales > Marchantiaceae > Marchantia > Marchantia polymorpha. Next base: position 3,489,155 of record AP031351.1, read on the forward strand.
ATCACCGACACCGAAAACGGCCATGCATGCACGTGGTAAAAGGCCTCTTGCTTTCTCGACGTTACCCCTTTTTCCCGTCTCCTTTTACCTCCTGGCTTTCCACGGGAGATGACCATCTACAGCTCCACCTGGAACGTCGTTAATCTCCGGTACGCTTACGCGTCACAACCAGTCCTTGCGAAGAGGAACGTCCTCGACCTTGAGCCCAAGTACGCTGGCAGTACCCCGGGTTTTTTGCTTAAAGAACCCAAAAGAAGGGAATACCCCATCGAGAGAAATAGAACGCGTGCTATGGGGCAATACGTTCATATCATCGCGATGGAGTATTTATTCGTTTGTTTATTTGTTTATTTGCTTACTGCTTGAAATAAACCTGAGCTATCTAAGTCAAACAACATAGCGATTACTCTCTTATGGATATGTATGCAATCTTCAAAAGAGTATGAGTAGATACAAAATATTACCCATAACTTGTGGGTAATATTTTATGGGCCATTAGCCTTTGAGACGGATGGCAGCTACTAATCAGTTAGGACATGACGTTAGTCGACGGTATGCCTCTGAGCCAATGTATTACATAACTTTACGAGAATAATCTCTTTTATACAGAGCCAGAGGTAGCGCTCCTCGGATTTGATACTTGTCATCTGAGGAAACGAAAGAACTTTTTTTTTCTATATCTGAATTTTTTTAAATTGAACATAAATTATATTTACAACAAACTCAATCTTTTAAATATGTTTCAAAATTTTGTAGAGATTACCATTTGAGTTCGAATCCTTCCTTGTGTTCATTTTATTTCTTCAGTGTTGTATGTTTTTTTATTATCTTATTTAAGATAAGTAAACTTAGTGTAAGTGCTAGGTAGGCATACTAAGTAGTTTGTTATATAATCATAACCGGTTTGCATGCATATTGAAAATTGAAAGTCTTACGTAAAGTTCGCAATGTAAAAGGAACATGGAAAATCTATGTACCCATCAAATAAAACTCTTATTTCGTAGAGTACATTCACAATTGCAGAGCAGCGGAGCCAAATATTTGCTGGGTTCATGTCTTAGAGCTGAGATTCTGATATGTCTGAAACTTATGTACAATAAGCTCAAATATCAAATTAGAACTAAGCTGTCGCTTATCGTCTGAAAGCTAACCATTTTGCACTTCATTTTGTACGTTGTTTTCAGGTACTTTGTTATGACTATTAATCCTTTGACAAGTTATGAAAGAAAAATTTATCATTATTCTACATATGAAAATTACGAGCAATCCCTCATGAATTTTTTTATTTCTTTATGATGAAAATGCATCATAGTTTTCAAAATATTAAATTAATCTTCGCAGTTTTGTAATGAAAACTGCCTAGCCATGTGATGGTGTGATGGCGGCCTGCTGGTTCCAGCTGACTAGAAACAGGTTGTGATATTCGAGAGCATTTTCCATACATTTTATACTGCTGAATTGGAAAATAATATATGCCATGGCACATGGAAACGGTTGTAGTCAGAACGAAAGCAGAATCACGCGGACCGTTGGTGAGCCCGGCCGGTGTGTCTGTCTGTGAGTGTCCGTTCGGAGGTCGTCCGCCGGCGGGCACGACAGTAAACATTGGTGACGTCGGAATTCCCGACGTGGACAGAATGAACTTTATGCTCTACCTGGTAAGTCTCAGTAGCGTGTCAGTGATGACTCCGGAGTCCGACGGAGGTCCGGGAAATATATGTCCGGACAAGCTCCGGGAGGGCCTCCCGACGACATGTGAACGCGGCAGGCGTGAGGCGGTGAGCCAGGTTGCGGCCGGGCCGGGGCGGCTGGTCGAGGTTGTTGTTAGTCGGTCGCGTGAGAAAGATATTACAGATCAATGATTAAAAGATTTGATAAACAAAATGGAAATAATACAAACTTCATTGATGGCGAGGAAAGGGTACCGCAGATTTTGGAGATTTCTGCGACGAGGAAGGGAGAGGATGACGTGGCGGATAGTCCATCCGCCGGATTGCGTCGGAGTTTGTGTAAGACGGAATTCGCCCAAGCGATTGGGGGGAGGGAAGATTCGAGAGAACGTGTTCTAGTGTGCAAACGGGAGCGTGTATTTAAGATCATGTCTTTATGGGAACTCCCAATCAATACATACTCCTGCAACTTGATTAAAAAAAAGTAGGAAAATCGAAGAAAAGCAGTATCAATAACAACTCTACAGTCCTTTGAATAGGAATCTCGAAATTTTCATCATTCTCTCTCATTGCAGTTGTATTCATTTAGTCAACACAGACATTTTTTACTGTTCCATTCTTAACAATTCTTAAGATATAACATTCTTGAAAATTCTCTACTTTCTTCATATAGCTGTCCACTTTTATAGGCAGCCAAGAGTCTACTCTAGAACTACTTCACAGTTGTAATCTTCATACAATGTTTCTTTTCTCTTGCAAATTCGAATCTGATGTACAAGAGTTGCAAGTATATTGGAGATTGAATAATTTTGATCATTTTCTTGACTCTAGATAATTGTTGTCAAATATTTGATATGTCCAATACACATTTATTTATGTAAGACCTCATTCATGATAAGAACTTAAATTTACGAAATTACGAATATTTTTTACTTACAATGAAAATTATTTTGAAAATTATGAAAATAAAATGAATGAATTTGATAGTGAATTTATTTTCATATTGTTCAAATAAAAGTTTAGGAATTCTTCAATTTTTTGTAAATTTTTTGCAGATAAATAAAAAATTGGTCACAAATGTACTTCTAAAAAAATGTTGATCTATTCAAAATTTCAATTGATCTCAAGATGTCATTTGATTTTTTAATAATATGAGCCTATATTGCTGAATTGACAATAAAAATCATAACAAATATATGGTAATACACTAATATAAGTATGTATATCTTTTCAAACGATTTTTTCAATGTGTTACAAAATGATCGAATATTATTGATGTCATCGAAACGCACATTCTCTCTACAATGTATTTTCGAATCATTCAAAAAGAAGATTATCAAAGTTGAGAACATTATTCAATCTTTACTCCATCTCGGCTCTTTTTAGAGCTATTGGATCAAGACAAAATCTGGTCTTATGCTGAGAAATCTGTTCAGAAAGTTATAATTTTACAATCTAGAAATTTTGTTTTATATTCAGTAAGTTATATTGTTGACATGTTGTTAATTACATATTAGAATGATATTTTTTTCTTAAATTTTGAGTCAATCAGGTCCGAAAATAATTAAAAATAAAAATAGAATAATTTTTTGTTCATATTCATGCAAATTAATTATTTTAATAAAATTTCTAACATTCTTTGGAATATAAAAATGATGATGAGGTTCTAATTTTAATGAATATTCAAATTTTACATTTAATTTTGATGATAAATTTATTGCAGATATGATATATGATAATGAAATAAAGTCACTTTTTTATGTGAAATTTTTTAGAATATACTTATCGTAAAAGAATTTCGAATCAAGTTGTAAGTAATTTATTTCAACATTTGAAAAACTAATCGATTTTCTTTTGTCGTCGGCACATTTACAAAAAAACTGATGATCGCGTCACAAAATCATATTTCATTTAATGTAATCTAAAGAAAAAATATAAAGACGTATAAATATCATCATTATGTATTTTTCGGTAATTTCCTTATCAACAAATACTGAGGACGTTACAACGGATTCACATGTTGGACATCTGAGAATGCTTGTCCTCATGATCGTGCCTCTAAAAGACATAAGAGACTAGGAATATCCAGCGGAAAGTTACATACAAACATGTTAGTACATTCATTAAAGCTTCAGTGGTTTCTAAAACTGGATAGACCGTGAGTATTGCAAGGCCATGTACTCATTTACTCCAATCTCTTTTATATACTTGTTGGGCTCTAACAAAGTTCTCGCATCTACAAGATTTTCATCCTCCGACTATGTCATCACGGTGAAACCTCGACGTGGACGACAAGCAAGGGACTGACAGAACTACTGGGTTCTCTTGAGGACATAGAACCTTAATCCCTTCAGAAAATGTTCCGAACTAGCAAACATAGAAACATGGGAAGAGAGAAGGGACACTGGATTTTCCTACAGAAGCTTTCAGGAAAAGTTATCTTTTACAGGGCGTGGCAGATGGAATTGTAGGCGAGTGAGGAGAAGATTGAACGTTGCAAGGGCTGAACTAATCTGAAAAAGCTGCAAAAGGGTTGGTGGATGGTAAGGCTGAGGAAAGGAAGAAGAGGACGAAGTACAAGACGTAAGGAAAGGGCGGAGAGAAAGAGAAGACGTGTTGTCAGAAATGGCAAACTGCACAATCCAGAGGAGAATAGAGACACTCAGGGAATGATAATAAAAATATGATGGCTCTGGGTACATACGTACTCGAGTTAGTCCAGGCCTCAGATATATTTTGTTTGGCCTTAATCATGATTCTTGCATGAGCTAAATCGATCCCCCATGGACAAGGAGACAGATGTACACATATATCTTTCTGATCACTACAGTCTTTTCTTTGGAATCTAATCGTGTTTGTGTCTGTCTAATCACGCTGACACCAACAAAGTTCTGGTTTTACTCTTCCCTTTTACGTTCGTCATTTCCATCACATGAAAACATCTTGGCCTTGTGTGAAATCAAGTAAGTGGTATGGTGTGATCCCTGGTTGACAAACCATTCACCTGGCCGGATGTATCTGCAAATTTGTCCACGTCCCGTGTACAATCTTAAATGTACTCTTTCAATGTGTTCTACAACATCAAATTTTCTCTCTCTATTTTCTCTCCCCCAAAAAGGAGAGAATTTCCTACAGTATGAATGAAAAGTTTTCTTTAAGTACTAAAGTGAAGGACGTTTGGTACTTTTGTGAGGTACTTCGTGAATATCGTAATGAAATTCAAAGATGATCGGAGTCCACAACAACTGTATTCAAGAGTAAAGCACAAGGACCGCTCTTTATAGGGTCCTGGATACAAAAGACTTTTATTGAGCCCTTCACGAATATTTGAGAAGTCCATAAGAATCGAAAATTGAATGCAGAGAAGTTAGGAGACCGAATCTATTTGCATTCTTCCATGAACTAAACATTATGGTTGTTTTTGCTGTTGTTGTTGCTGAAGGGTGAATATATATCACACTCAAGCAGAAACCCAATGATGATGATCAATATGTGTGAGCCACTTTCTTGCGAAGAATGCAAATCATGAAATCGAGGGAAATGATGAGAGGATTCGGTACTTTTATATTATGATTTGAAAACCTGTATCACAATGATGCACAAAGCCATAATGTAAAACGTGTTGGTCTGCGAGTTTAGAGGATTTGCACAAAAGTTTTTTAGAAATGATGATAGATAGAGCGAGAAGGACGGAGGACTAGACGCTATCCCTTGAGGTTAGTTACAGGTCACCTCAACGCCCATACGAGTCACGCACACACAATGTGATACCCAATGTGACAGCCCTCTCGACGCAAGGAAGGAAGAAATGGTCTGAGAATGATCCATATATGGGGTCCTCCCAGTGTGGGTGGAAAAGGCTCGAGTGGTCCTCACCATAAGCATATCGACTTCATGAGCGAGGCCCACTTGGTCTCCTGGAGCAGCCTCATGTGGTCCTCTAATCTGATCAACACGTCTTCAGTGTCATGAGAAAGAAAAAACCAGGTCCATGAAAATAGAAGAGATCAGATCGCACGATCTGTCGATTTCTGGAATCCCACAACAGAAATATGAGCACGTCTTGAATGTAAGTAAATGATACTCTAGCATTGAAAGTTTACATTCGCTCACGTTTCTAGTTGAACCGTCCATAGTTACCATTACAAGTTCTGGATCTACCACAGGACGAGACTTGGACATGGAGGAAATATGCCGATGGAGCATCCCGTAACACAGCATAAAGACGAGAAGACCTTGTCAAGGATGAAATCAAATGGGTAAGATGTGACTAGGTTCCAGTTACCATCACAATGACAATTATAAGATTATCTTTTATGAGATTGATTTAATAAGAATAACGCAAGCCAATGATGATTGGAATCAACTCATGCTTTTCAAAGAAATCTACACAATATGTTGTGTAGATGGTGTCAAAGTTGTGTCCATTATGCAATATAATTCCATTCTTAGAAGAACCAAAAAATAGACCTTTTGCATAATTATGTTGTTATTCATTGAGAGGTATGAATTAATATAATCACGAACCGCTATGTTTGCAATAGTAATTTGATGACATATCTATACTTAGCTAAAAAAATGTGCTCAGATGAGTTGGTTGTAAAATGTATCAATGCTCCATTTGCATTATATATTCACCTCCTCAAGCATAAGCTACTTGATATCAATAGAAGAGTTTTGATAACATCTAAATGAAGAATGTATCTCATAAAGCTTAATTGCATCCAGGCTAGGGTTAGTACTACATTCATTGATAGATAATAAAGATGTATATGATATTTACTTTCGTTTTATGCCTTATGAATCTGCGGCTTACGGCTGCAGGGTTATCTCAGGCTCTCAAATTCGCGGACTGAAGCCTAAGGAGGAGAACTCAACTCCACAGTCTCATGATTTTGAAAAGTCTAAGTCCTCTACCATCGAGAAAGTAGAGCGATGTACCAAACTCAAACACAACGTCACCTTTATTGGATAATCGACTAGTGCAAATCAAGAAGTCGCGATGCATGGTCGAATTAAGATCTATAGGCAACCTTCAATTTCACATAAAGAGCTTATATTAGTCATAACAAGAGCATATACAACCCTAGTAATACAAGGAATGGTTAAACAGAGCAAAAAGAATGTAAAGCTTGTCAATCAAGATAAACTTTAAACTTTTAATATAATAGCTCAGAAAAGAGAAAAAAGGCTCAACCTCCTTTTTTATCTTTGTAAAAAAATTAACTCTTTGTTGACTGGAGTAGTCTATGTAAGGTAAAATCTTTCTTCACATTCATTATCTATTTTTCAAGGGTGTACATATCTTCAGTCACAAACCGAGATCATAGCAAAGAATGCTAAGCTAGACCTAAGTTATGGTTTCATCCATCGATATTAAATCTATCATTCCACAACAACCATTGCAAGTTTTTTAATCTTTGTGAAAAATATTATATCACCAAACATATCATGATTTTCTTTAATGTTTAATACGAATGCTGTAAGTGGATGGAAAGGACAGTGCTGATTAGGATCTAGGATGTGGGGCTTATAAAGAAATCAAACAAGATCAGATCAGACCTTGAGAGCCACAAAGTTTTAACATGAGACAGAAGGGAGATGCTGAGGGTGATGCAGTGCAAAAATAGATTGTCAATGAGCAACGACCGAGGAGTCTTTGGTCAACTTCTCTTCGCCCCTGGTTTCATCTTGTACGGCTTGATCTGATGGGCTCTTGTCATCGTTTCTCCCATCCACTTGGCCCACTCTTCCTCCAACTCGGATAACGGGCGGGAAGGAGTAGATCTCATTGGTTTTAGGGGATAATCTTGACAATGCAAAGACTTCCTCCACATGGATGCTATTTGGGTCCGTGAATCAGGAGGACATGAAGGAATATGGAGGGCTGTCTAAGGCATGAAAAATAAGGTGAAATAGTTGGCATACGTGTATATATATCTACGTCAAATAACTATTTCTAATCTGTGTGCTCAATCTCTCACCGGATCTGCGAACTTCACCGCTTGTGAAGTGTGCTGAATGATTGGTATGATATTAAAGGTAGGATACTACTTACACACCTTGATCAACCTAGGTCCATGCTTGACACCTCAAAAGATCAGACGGATCGCGTGAAATATTAGCTTGTGTATATTTGTTTATATATATTGTGACAATCTAGCTAATTGTGCTATGGACTGAAGTGATCGACTCAGAGTACAGAAGGTCATAACACAATAGAAGGCAGGCATTCACGTGCTTGTGACATCATCAAGAGATTTGCGCTTTCGTCAAGTGGTGAAAAATATGGCCGGGAGGCAATCTTGTCTTCTGACTGCGCTCACGTGGGGGAACAAACATCAACTCTCGTAAAAGCTAAAAAGAGATTTGGACGCCTTGATCACAGACTCAGAAAAGGAGAGGCATGGAACACTCTCATGGCTAAACAGAAAAGAAGAAGAACAAAACTCTAGGCCTATACGTGGAAGGAATGAAATGTTCATCATCACACCCAAAACGAACAACTCTGACTGGGGATGTTATACGAATTTCTCTTTGCTCTTTCCTGCAATTTCATGGCTTTTTTAATTAATCTTGCTCGAGATTACTTAGTGAACAATAATTTTGTTTGGAAGTTTGTTGAGCAGAGAACGTATTATATAAGTCCACATACACTCTTCACTAAGGCAGTAGTGATCACCTCTATTTATTTATAAGGCCTGCGCTTTCAATTTTCATCCCCAAATGCCAGATTTGAAATAACGAATGAACTAATACTTTGATTATACCATGTACAAGTAACTTTCTGATTGTAGTTTAGGCTACTCAGTATGGGTTAGGTCTCGGTCACTATAGGCACTTTTCGCTTTGGCAAAAAATACCCTTAGATTGACATGGAAAACGAATTTAATTTAATCTAATAAATCTGTTTCATAATATAAGACAAAGTACAACTCAACCGATAAACCAGCTGTGCTTATTATATAGATGCTGAAAGGTTATTTTAAATAAAAACAGTATATTAGGTATGCTTGGTTGTAACCCTTTTCACATCTATATCCTTGTCCAAAATAAAATTCGAAGCAGTTTCCGACAAGGAATAATTTACGTAAAGTAGACATGGGCGTACTCTTATCTGCACAAATCTCAAGATACAAAACAGAAGATAAGAACTTTACTCAGAAACTCGTATCAACATGAGTTTCCGAATAAACATGTGACCCTTCTGATTCAATTCTTAGAAGTTCTTATAAATTGTAAGAATGACTTGAAGAATGATGAACGCAGGAAATACAGCAAATACAAAAAGTATTCTCAGCAGAATCCTCACAAGCTCCCCTTCTGTTGTTTGAGATTGAAGCCGCCTCAGTAGCCCCACAACTTATTAGGAATCATCCAGATTGGCACCGTCAGGGCTGTCAAACTCAAAGATACATTGCCGTCTGTCTTCTCTTTTGGAAAGAAAGACAGGCTTCAGCTAATGAGTTGATAGCAGAGATGTGGGCACGCTTCAAGTCTAAAAACGTTTTTTCCTTGTGCTTCTAACATACATAGAGACAGGGAGGTTTAGGAACTGTATTGGATTAAAACTTTTACTTTATCACTAAAAAGCGAATGGTGAGCTTCCTAGTTCCGAACAATTTTGTTATCGCCAGATTATAGTGTCTATCTTCCTTATGTCTGACCATCGACTGTAAAAGACCTTGAATTGTAGATTGATCTAACAATCAAAGTCATTACACACAACTATTTACACGGTTTTATGACTTTATGAGTAGATCGTCTACGCAAGAAGACATACATGGTACATTTTATCTTTGGTGTTCATTTTGAGAGATGAGTAATAAGAAAAATATTTTCGAGCCAGCTAGTAGAGTTTGTTGCAATGTGTTGTTGAAAAGTTAGAAGTAAACATACCATTACGAGAGAGGGAACCTTGCGGTAGAGAAAGTCGTGGCGCTTTGATCATTGGATACGATCATATTGTGCCAACAAATTTCCAAAGCTGGTGTGAATGCAAGTCATATTTTGCAATCTCCGGTAGACAGATTTACCTGTACAAGAAGAAGAAGAAGAAGAACACTTGAAATGGGAAGGTTGTCTTTTTGTAACAGGAGTGAGTCTTGCGATTTACGAGATGGTTTCAGAAACTCAGAGTCTTCGGACGTGGGTCGGTCCATTCGGGTGGCCTATGGCCCTCGTGTAGTCTAATCTGGAGGACTTATGCATGAACTTTTTGTGCATTCAGTTAAAACTTGAAGTAAAATCTGATACAATAAAGGGAGGCAAGATTCCTGCCGGTGGATAAAATGATTTCAAGGTTCTTTCTCGACCCATTGATGAATCGAACCGCTGACAGGAACTGGCTGCAACTCATGTAACCGGCCTTTGTATTCTCTTGAATGGATGACTTATGAGAAAGATCTGGTGTTGGGATTCCGTCAGATCCTTTTTGCGATATTACTTGGCCCCACCTTTCTCTTAAAAAATTGGGATTCAGTCATCAGCCCAAAAAGAGCCAAAAAATGTCTTTTTTTTTGTTTTCTACGTCAGTGTTTTGCTTTAACTTGAAAGCCATCAGGCTCAAACTATAAATATGGAAGATACGGGAAGGGTTTGAATCTCCATGTACTTTACCGTCTCATTTTTATCTACTTCGGGCCTCTCGCGCCTCTTATTCGATTGAACGTGTCTGCATCGAAGCTGATGTCCGGTATTAAACCCATCCCTCCGTACATCATACGACCCCAGCGATGTGTTCCGTTGTGAAGCGAGTCACATCGCCTTGAGTTTATTCGTCCTGCAAGTGAAAGAAACAACCTTAAACTTCAAATTGGCGAGCACGCCGACATGCCGAAAAATCTTTTGCGACGAGAACTTTATCTGAACGGGAGATGAGTTCCAAGGCCCGATCACGTAGGTAATCTGGATTGTTGTCCGCTCCCCCCCATAGGTTCAAGGCTCTCTTGCTCGACATGCCTCCTCCTCCTCCATCGTCCATCGTCCATCGTCCGAAACTTCGGTTTCTTCGACGGGCGTGAACTCCATCGTTTTCAAATCCATGGACTTACTTTTCCTCGACCTGCATTTCTACTTTTCCCCGAACCCTGCCGCTTCCGCTTTACAAAAGAATGCCCGTTCTGCGCGCACTCGGTGATCGGCGAGACGGACGAAATGGGCGGAGCCCCAATGCGTTGCAAGAGAGGAAGAGGAGGAGGAGGAGGAGTGGGGTCCATCTTCGTTTCTGGGGCATTGGGAAGCATCTGGACTTTGGCACTTGGCATCGAGTCGAGCAGACCAGAAGCGCCAGCGGCAGTGGCAGCGGCAGGTGGGCGTGTCCCATTCGGCCATTGACGAAATTTTTGAAATCACTGGAACGCTCAGATTCAAGATGTCGACCAGTACACGTTAGATTTTTGTACCAGACGTGCTGTACACGATACACTGGCACGGACGTATTTTGTACGATATATATGTGATCTTTAAATACAATACATCGAACGGATATGGTAGAGGTACAAGCAGGGGTCCATTGAACTATACATATTGTTGGGAGAGGGGCCGAGTAAATAGGAAGAAGATATGAGGTCCAAAGGGTAACATAGTCTAGCCCCCGAAATTATCACCTTATTTTTTATTCATGTAATTATTCAAACTGTTATATATATATATAGATTTTAAGGTAAAATAATTTTACAAACATAAATAGCATTATATAAATCATGATTATATTGGATTGATCTCCTCAAGTAACTCCATATATATTGATAGTAAAATCATTCCGTGATCAAAAGGGTTTCAGAGGGGAAAAAAATAATCGACTTTAGATAAAGTTTGTTGGTGATTGTAAATTATCATATTATAGAAGGGCTCATCTTTCTGGTTGAAAGATTAAAATGCAACATTGATGTATAGCAGAAGATTTCTTGTTTGCTGTGGAGTATATACCGAAAATTTTTATTTATCTAATTTTTCAATATATTTTTCGTTTCTAGATTTTAAATCTTTCAATCATTCAACAAAATTGCGAATGAAATGATCTTTTACTATTTTTTCATTAAGAAATGAATAGACCAGAATGTAAAATTCTTAATATACATTTATCTTATTATGGGTTTGAGCTAAGTACGATCTGTGTACCAAAATTCGTAGAATTCAAGTCTATTTAACTTTTTCAGATTATTAAATGTTTTTTCATTTGATACCGATTAATTATGGTCTTCTTATTGGTATTATGCATAGACCAGAATCCTCAGCATAAGTTTTTGTAAGCTATTGGAACTATGTTCTTTTAACGGTACTATGTTCAAGTAACTCAGAGAAGTCTATGGGACAATAATTCATTTTCTCTATGAACGCAACCATTACCTATCAGTCTACATGAATCTCAATATTTAACTGAGAAAATTCAATCGAAACGTGAATTCGCTCGACATAATTATCCAATCGCCCTGCTCAAGATAAATTTAATACAGATTCCAACATTTAGAAGGGGAGAGAACGAGATCTCAACTTTTGGTCCCATCTAGAATTATCCGGTTATCATTACCGAAAAATTTGATTTGATCTCTTTTTTGCATGCTTTCTAACGGTTTTTTACTGTTTCCTGTTAAAGGTTTATCGGGATGTATATTCATCATCACACAATATGAAATCGATATATTATGATAAACTCTTATGATAAAAATTCAAAGAATTCGATGTAGACTGGACCGAGGTCCAATAATGCTGAGATCTAGATTGCTCAAAAAGCTTCGGTACAGCTTAGAATTGTTCAGTTTTTATAAAAATATACAATTAATTAGTTTTCATACTTAATTTTTAGGCGTTTGGTGTCTCGGTGACTCAAAATTTTCCTTAGAGATTTTTTCTTCCCCGGTGTATACTGTCCACAAATATTCTTATTACTCTCTCAATCTGGGTGGATGAATCATGAATGCACTGTTTCATTGCATTACGAGTTTACTACACGGAAATTATATTATGAATAAGTATTGTCGCATCACGGACTTAAATTTCAGGCCGCGACCACTGTTGTGGTCGGCAGTGAGAGTGTTGGTGGTCAAAGAAGCTTGGTTAGAATTGGAAGCTTTGATGACGAAAGTTGATTATTGAACATAAGAATCTTGAGAATCATCGTCTACCGAGCAATCTGTTTGAGGATTTTCTGGCGCGTGCGACCGGAGATATCAAAACTTCACAAGAAGAGAAGAGCTGAGGATGCGGACGACGGGGAGCCAATAAGGGACAGACTGCTCATGGATGAGAATAATGTCCCTCGTGAGAAGTTCCGGAGATTTTATATGCAACTTTCTAGGCTTTATGGAAGTTTAGAAGGCACCTGTTCCCACTTAATGCATACATTTATCTCGCTTAGCTTCTCTTTCTCCAACTGGGGGATGCATAATGGCAGGAAGGGACATATATCCCTTCCTTAAAGAAGGCTTCGTTTGTTTGGAGCGAAACGGGGGGACTGGGACGGCCTTCGCTAAGTCCGAGGATAAGCCACTTGAAATACGTGGGAATCTAGATGTTCGCCTTAAAGCATGGACTCTCGCCTAATCTGAAGAACATCTTCTTTACCGTTATGGCTGGAAGGAACATCTTGCAGCGAATTAATTAATACCAGTACGTACGTAGTGGGCGTTAGGGTTTTTGCTCACTAACTTACAGTACTGGGGCCAAGTCAACTACTGTACTGTACTGCAAGAAGTCATTGAGAGGGGAACATTTTCAAGCCAAGCGTGCTAATGCTGAAAATCATTTCGTTTCTCGTCTACGATTTGGAATGGATGCCCGCCCGATGCCATGGTTCATGTATCTGCCGTCCGTCCGGAGTCCGGATGGATGCTTGTGCATGATTTTCTTCATGAATCTGGAGTATGGACTGGACTGCAGATGCAATGGCATCCGAGGCGCCCGCCCATGCGCAATCGGATAGGAGATCGGTCGTGGAGTGTACGGTCCTGTCTTTTCGTGGGCATGTACAGGCAGGCAAGAAGACGCTGCGATGAGCTTCCTGGATTGGTTTCATTCGTCTTCACACGGAGACCGGAATCCGCAGTACGGCGCTTCTGCCTGGTCGTCTCGGTGGACCTTGCCGCACTGACCCGCAGACCAGGGTCTCTGTTTTCAGGCATGCGCTTCGTTGCATTCCTTGACATGGCGCTCAGAAATGTGGATTTTGTCTTCCCCCGAAGATGAACACTGCCTCACCAGTCTCGCGAATTTCGCGGCTCCAAAGACAAAGCTTCGAGAGGGACACAAAGATTAAGCTTCCAATTAAGGAGAAGCTTTACAGTTTCGGCCGCGCCTAATTGGAGTTTCTTGGGGGCAGAGTCACCTCTGCGTAGATTGCTGGCTCTGTCTCTACACGGGACCGAGCGGGTCGGGATTGGTTGAGATTTCGAATTGCACACGTGAAACGAGTGGAATAACGGAGTGATTGATTCATGTAATGATTAATAACCGGTGCTGATCGATGGCCCGAAACGTGAAACAGAAGAGGAAGAAATTGTCTTACCAGGCTCTCGTTCATGCCATTACCAGCCATGTACTAGCTATGAAACGATCTTCCTGCGTAATTCTTACAACAAAGAGCGATGATGAAAGGCTGAACAGAATTGCAAGCTCGTTTGAGTTGATGACCAACCTTGTCCCAGTTCGGCCTGTTTGTAAATTCTGCCATCTCCGGTTAATCAGATTTTCCGCACGGATCAGACGTTTCATGGAGAGCTGGGAGAAAAATATAGAGACGCAAGCATTCCGTAAGATCAATGGACTCGGTTGCCAAAATCATTGTATTTTCGAATTGATATAAAACTTCATACCGTAAATCGTCAGCCGACAGAGACTAGGACCTGATCCAGAGATCTCATGGATCAGAACAGACAAATAGGGGAAACCAGATCAGAAGATCCTGCTCAATCCTACCGAGGCCGAACTGATGTTGACTGTTGTCATTAGGACTTCTGTCTGAGATGAGTCAAACACAGAAGTATTGATGGATGGACGGATTGAGCGATTGAAGCATTGCCTGACGAAGAATCTTCCCCGATGATACACTGGGAGGAAGGAAGTCCGGAGAATTGATACATAAGAGAGGCTGCAGCAACACTCGCACGGTGAACGGTCGGGTTTTCGTCTTGTTGAAATCTCCCTTACACGTATGGTGCATTACGAGTACTGTGCAGCACACTTCGGTCTTTGTTGAATCGGAGGAACGGAAGGAAATTTGTGAAACGCGTTGTTATTAACTCTAGCTGCATGTAAGGAAGGCAACGCGACATAAGGGATGTTGGCTCGATCAAATGGCTGCCGTAAACAGGGCAGCTAAAAAGATCATGGAAGAAGAAAGACAAGATTGGAGACCGGACCTCAGGGCCAGTATGCTGCAGAGGCATGTTTGTGAATTAAAATTTTTTTTAATTTACAATTCTAGGAACGAATGGGCTTTTACGAAAGTTATTAGGTTGCCCACAAATCAATCAGGGCAACGAAAGTGAACGCAACCCGAACGGCAGGATATGCTTAAGTGCTTGCGAGTTTGAACAAACAGTGGGAACAAGGAGAGCGCTAATCGATATACTTACGTGAGCAAGGTAAAGGGCACGAGTAGCAACGTGTCCGAGTCAAGTGGGAAGTGACGGGGGGGCGGTGTTGGAATTGAGAGGACTCCTGGTGGAGGCGCGGGTACGTTTGAGATCCGCCGCAAAACTGCCCATTCTGCTGCTTAGTTTGGACGCGCTACGAAAGTTCCCTTCACCAGAGCTGAGAATGACACTTGCACGTTGTAGCCTATGAAGCTCGGCGTTGATTTCCTGCACATTGTTGTCATGAATATACCAAGTCTCTTGTATCCGCTCCCGGTTTCTCTTGATGGCAGCGAATTTGGCATTCTCAGTAATTACTTTCCTCGTATGCTCTTCGTTTTTCAACTTCTCGTCCTCCTGCGTATCGTGCAGTATTCGACAACGATCTATGATCAGCACTTGACAGACTTCAACAGACTGACGTCAGGGAACGTTAGTCAGCCATCCAAAGATGTACTCTGGAGTCTGTAACTCACAGACCTCCAATGTCCCTGTGAGGGTTGCTGCACCATTTACGTGCACTTTCCGTTGGGTCGGTTGGATGCTCTGATATTACATCACATGGTTGGTTGCTGACTCTCTACCCTTTCCTCTCCATAGTTTTGTGCCCTTGCATTGGTCAGGTGTGTTGTTGTGGGTGTCAGTTAGGCTCAGCTCAGAGTAGGCGGAACGCGGAGTGGGGTTGGAGGGATAGTGATCTTCTAGTCAGGGAAAAGGTTGGAATCGAAAAGCAACCAAAACAAGTAAAGAATGGTTACTCATCACAGGGTGCTGAGCCAAACCTGAAACTTTTGGCGATCCATGAAATGTGTGGCGACAGGACGGGAGTCGGGCCCCCCTTGTCTCCGATCTGCATGGGATACTATCTATCAAAAAATCCCACTGCTCGTGCACTTGCAAAAGGCAGGCAGGCAGGCAGATAAGAGACCTTGAGAAAAGGGTTCCAAGTACGTCAACGTTGTCTTGCACTTGGGTCGTTTTTTTACACCACTGTATATTTCCGAGGGAGTGAGGACCCACCTCATGGGGACAGGGCTCATTTGAAGTTGGCTGATGATGAATTTACTACTCTGCCTACTCTCTTGGACCGGCATGGGGCATGGAACGCTTCCCCAAAGTCCCAACAGAGTTGCCTGCCTATCGAAGAAAAGGAACGGGAAAAGGAACTGTGTGATGATTGGGTTCTGGACAGCCGAAGGCGAGCAGGCAGACAATGAGCCACAGAGCACGGGTAACACGACCGTGTTCTGCTGCTAGTACTTAGGGTGAAAATCCGATTGACTTTGCTGTTTTGACTGTTGGGAGTGACTTTGACTGTTTTGGAGTACAGGCTGCTGCTACTGCAACTGCTGCACAGAAGCGTACCAAACCACGTAATCGGGAAAAGACAATGAGCTTCACGAGAGGTACTGTGCTGTACTGTAAGAATCAGGCATAGCCAGAGATAGAGTCGAGAAACTAGTCTGCTCTTGGACGCACCCTTCTTTCAGAGCTGACCTTAGGGAGGAGGGGTAGATATGAGATACCGGGAGTGGGAACAGAATCTGAGGACAACGAGATCCACGAATCATCTGCTCTCGGTCGATTGGGCGAATGGGGTCAGTTACTGACTGTGCTGTATCCTAGATTTTGATGGGAAAAGGTGAAGGCCAGAAACGCAGACATGGCGGAGTCGGAAAACAAAGAAGCTGCAGTATTTCGCTAGCCGATAAGTTATCTGACTTCAATCTAAGGTGAGCATAGGATTCGGTTAGAATACTGTACAATTATGTACTGTACGATGCTCTAAAACAAGGGAGCTTCTCCTTTTACGAAACCGTAGTATACATCTCTGACCATCATCTCTGACTTTCTTTCTCATCTGAAGCGACCCGCAGTGCCATAGAAAAGACATGACCATGCAGAACACCCAGAGATAGGGATGGAGAACTTACCCAAGAGTCGATTGTAAGTGTGTGCGCATCATGGGATGCTTGGATGGCACCAATTAGCCCGTCTTTATCTTTCAGCAACTGCAGCTCCAACCGCCCAGACCTTTGCCGTTAGTCTTCACTAAGAATTGATTGCTCTCTCGTGGAAATCTAAGCTCCGAAAGAGTTAGACAAGGTTAGGTTTCTTCCAGTAGTTCCTGTCAGCTAGGTCTACCCAAGTGAAAGTAATATCATGCACGCTGAAGTGCAATAATGGAGATAGCAGGGTTGCACAAAAGCTTCTGTAGGATACATGGAATTGGAAAATCTTGTAACGTAAGCTGGACAGTACAGTGCAAGACTAAAGTTCATCATCAGCAAGCAATCGGTGATGAACCAAAAGAAACGTCCAGGAGCTGGTTTCTGACAGTTGTAGAGTATTATATCTCGATACTGTACAGTGCATCGAGCACAGGAGCCGAAACGGATGAATCGTTGAGCGGAAATCATTAATAGTACTATCTCAAAGCACCTCAAAGTCTATAATAACAAAGGAAGTGCATAATCATTCGGTTCGCCTGTTCGTGGCTTCCGTCTTTCGGAGTCGGTCGAATCGGAAGAATTTTTGACAATCGAAGATTTCACTCAGCTCTCTTGCAATTCATTCCAACTTACGTGTCACTTTGTAAGGGCGGCCAGGAACGAAAAATCAGATATTGGAGCTCTACAAATGTGTCCAAGATACGTTCCATGTGCCACTTGATATGCTCCAAGCCTGAGATAGAGAGGTATTAAATCTTAAAGAAAGTTTAGAGGGAACCGGCTACCCTTTCTGCAGGAGCAGATATACAGGACAAGTTGACAGCTTGTCATGCTCGCCCTGAAATTGATTATACAGGTCCAGTGGATCTCATGACCACTCGCACCAAAGGTAACGGAGTCAAAGTAACACCGAATTGGAAGGGTGAGTGAGTCGTCTGATCATGCACTATCCACAGAGGTTTTGCAGGCCACCATGTCTTGTGATTCACACGTAAATCAGTTTGTAAAGATGGTCTTTTGCTATATTTGTATGCAGCAAGTTTCCAATAGGTATGAAGGGAAGTTGAGATTATTAGGACTCCTACCATGCGAGCCTCGTCGGATTCCACCTCCTCATCCATATCAGTGAGGATATACTTTTCCAGCAGTGACGCAGCTTGCATGAGAATAGTCTCTGCGGCCTTATTCTCGGCATTTCTTAGCACCCCGAAAGTACTCAGGAGTTAAAGAACTTAAATCCACAAAATTATCTTAGTCATGCAAGTTTTGACTGTAATACAAGATCAACGTGTTTACAAGTTCCCACGATATAAAATTCGAGTACTATTCCCTATATTCTGTTGACACATTGCGCTTTTTTTGAGTTCCCCACTTACATGCCATATCTTTAGTGGTTGAGGTTAGTATGGGCAAGGAGGCTACTCTGGGAAAGGATATTAATTGGCGTAGTGCTGCTTGTTGACATCAATCATAGCGTAGAATACTTCCTCAAATTGCATCCACAGGTTCTGGTCAGACAGTTGGACACACACGTTACTTGTCATCCAATTGAAGTTCAACGGTAAACGTAAATGGTTGACAATCCTCTAAATTGTTCGTATTTGAGTTATGAAAAATCGTAGTTGAAGTCTCAATTTTTAGTTCACAAAGTATCACCTGAACTTCATCGAAGCACACGACTTCAAGTTCCATAAGTTGATACTTCATTACATTATTCTCCGTCAAAAGCGACTTAAGTTTCTCTTCTCCAGTAGAACGATCCTCAAATGCTTCTTGAATTGTCTGCAGAAAATGATACATATGCAGGAAACTGATTATACAAGGATACCCATTCCAATATAACCGATTCACCTGGGGGTTATCTACTTAAGATATAAGGTCACAGCATATTGGTTCGGTGGTAAGAAAGGATCAGAAAACTCTACAAGCGCAGGATTCTATGCTTTTTCATTTTGCAAGTATTTCGACGGGAAGCAACAGCATAAAATGGGGAAACAGTGTCATGCGGGAAACGATGGTGCGTGTGTGCACCTTCTTCTTCAGCTCCTCAAAACTGTTAACAATTGCCCTGCTCTCGTCATCTTTTTTTCCAACATCCTCTTTCATAGCTGCCTGCCAAAGTTTGATTTCCTCTTGCTGTTTGTAATACAGGCCGATAATGGTAGTCTTCAGCTCCGCCGTAGAAGTTCGGTGAATCTCCTTGTACCTGTTACGATAACCGCCCATCATATTTTCTTGTCTGGCAGCTCCGATTAGGGCAGCTTTTGTGAAAGATCGGATATGATAACTAGCCCACGAAACGTTTCTGCCTTCTTTGTTTTGGTTCTGGGGAGCTGTCGTTTAACGAACTACTCGGCCTACCACACTCGGTTGACTACAGTTGACTCGGCCTACTCGACAATTTAACTTGCAATAGCTTGAATGAACCCTTATCTGTACTAATATTGGTTACGTATGTGATCTGCTATTTCCACCCTCGATAACGTCCGCAGCAGTTTCGTAAGTGATATCCCCCACACTAACACATTAACTAAGCACACAAGCTTGTGTGATCAACTTCCTAGCGCTTGGCTTCCTAGGAAAAAGGAAGGCGTAGAAATTTCTGTGGAAATAACCAGACCAGTCAGACTAGCGGATTGTGGCCAAAGAACAAAAAACGAAATAATATGAATACAAATATGGACGTTTGACGCTGCCACGGGAGATGCTATCCGGGGCCAGTGACCATCAACTACAGCTGAACCGCAAGCATCACTCTGCCATCACACGATTCGGCGGCCTCATCGGCATGTACCGAGGAGCAGGTTTCTGCCTGTAATCCGCGCGAGTTGGACTGTACTTTGCATAGTTATCGAGTTCAAGGGTTAAAAGGCAGATTCGTACTCATCAAGAGCTTCAAGAAGAGTCGGAACTTCCATTAGTCTGGTGTGTTCAGGATCCTCCTCCAGCATGCGCTCAAAAAGTCCATCTAGTCCAACCAAGTTCGCTTTCTGGACAGTTTATGCAGTGCAGTAGAAGACAAGCAGGTTCAGTTACTCCACCACGATTTGATCCAGAAGAAAGAATCTAGGCGAGGCGTTAGTGTACACAAAAAATACCAATCTACATCGATTCGCTGCAAAACGAGTTTAATTTGTACACCTACATGAGTAGCATATCAATATAAAAAGAAGGAGCTAAGACACAGATGTTTTACGACTAGCAGGTCGTCCCAGGCGTTGAGGATATTCTGAGCTCTTTGTTTTAATGGGCATTTGAACGGGTCCTCTTGGTCGTCCGGATTGCCCAACAAAACAAAGTCCTCTGCGTGCTCACCTCCCTCAACACGAATATGTTCCAACATCTGAGAGAATCAGATCGAAAGCAATGACAGTTTAGGTAGTACTAATTAAAAAGTTCAAATTTGTGTGAGGTAGAGTTTCGGGGCATTCGGGCGCATCGAGCTCAAATAATGCGAAGAGAGGAAAATATATATGCTGTACGCGACAGCGGCAGAAAAGAAGGTTTCGTGGTTGAGAACTCAGCGAGATTGATCCTCTCAATCTCTGTGATGGTTCAGACTTACACCTTACAGAGTTCTCTTTCAGCTCTTTTGGCTAGACGATTCTTGATGTCAATCTCTTCCTAAAGTTCAACATTAATTTTCTCACTCTCTCTGATTGTTCAGATCTTCACCTTGTACAGTTCTGTTTCAGCTCTTTTGGCTAGACGATTCTTGATATCAATCTCTTCCTGAAGTTCTTTCTCCTTCAGCTCTTGCAGCTCATCCTGATAATCGTCCTTGGCTTGTTCTATCTACACTCATTCCGGTTGTCAATGCAGTGTCGTCATGTCAAGTAAGAGAAGAGCACAAGAACTCAAGGTTAGAGTAGTTATTCAATCCTACTGCAATTTCCCCGAAGATGGCAGCATAGTATGAGTGAAACACAATCTATCATGTTTCAGCTCCGTAACAGTTGTCCTAGTCTGAAGTGCCTGAAGTGTCACATATGGAGGCGGACGTTCTTTTAAATTTGTCATCAATGAGTTTGAACATAATATTTCTGAACACCGTGGAATTGCATCTGAATTGCACCTGCGCCTTAAAGCAAAGCTTGTGGTCAAGGTACAATATGTTCCTCATAAATGCAATCACGAACAACCGGTACTCGGGATCCTGATAACAGATGAGATAAGGGCTTGAGATAACCAATTCGTTTTGTCAAGCAATGTTCATCCTCTCCTATATCTACAAATAATCATTTACTATCTGGTTACCACCACACGTTACTAGAGCTGAATGACACGCACGGCACTCTGCAGGTTTTTTAAAAACAGCAAGTACATGAATTACCTTGGATATTGGGTTCCCGTCAAGACAGAGGAGGCGAAGTTTGCGAAATTGTCGAAAATACGCAACCTGAGTTAGAGTAGCAGGCAATGGCCTTCCAAGTAAGATGACAAAAATTTAATGGATAAATGTACGCGGAAACGGCTGAATTATCCACTCTGACCAGAATGGTACTTGCAACTCTGAACTAAAAGGCCACTTCTGGGGGCTTGAAAATAGTGAATCAATTTACCTACATCTCGGCCAATTCTATGATCCCTAATCAACTGGACCAGCCTGCTCGTCAAGTCATCTAGACATGAACCGTCTGACGAAGGTGTAAACATAAGAAGTTGCTGCTAATGTTCTCTTAATACACAGCGCATGGCCAGTTCTATACATTTTGTGTAGTTGAGTCTTAGCGAATGTCGTACATCTTCCAGATCTGCAAGAAGATTATTTCCCAGAGACAGACAAACGAGTTCTTCAAGCGTCTCAAGGCCTTCGAGGCGTGCAATTTTGTTATTATACAGCGATAAGTCTGTCAGATTTGTAAGCGTCTCAAGACCTTCAATCTTCTCTATGCTGTTGAATGAAAGATCTGCCGGTACAAACATAGCTTCAGTACAGTTTCATAAGCTGAAAGGTTATCTCTGTTGAAGTAGAAATCCAAATTTGATTCTTATGTGATTGCCCAAACTTCTTGGTCATGTAGATGTCGGAATTCGTGCGGTGCAAACTAGGTGCATTGCTCACCTAGTTCAGTAAGAGTTGTCAAATGTGAAAGGTTTTGAATTTTTGAGAGCTGGTTGTTATCTAGAAGCAGCCTCGTGAGACATTCGAAGCCAATCAAATAGTTAATTTCTTTAATGCCTGCGAAAACCAGCACAACTGAATTTCAGTCCAGGTCGAGGAATGGGATCGAGACGAAAATCGCAGTATACGTCGTGCCAGGTCTACGAAGAGCCCCAACTGAGCGGCCTGAATGCAGTGCGAGTGAAGCGAATCAAATAGCACACAAGTCTAATTGGGTCTGATCCAGATTGCGGATCTTACATTTGAAGGAAAACTCAAGGCAGGTGACCAGTTTCAAGGGTATCGTCTTCTTCCTATCCTCACAAACCTCCGGCACCAGACCCTCAACCTGCGGAAAACCTCAGACATGGAGTGAAATTCATGCATCTGCAGTCAACTATGCCAAGTGAAGCAGAGATGGTGTCAAACACCACGAGCACGATAACTAATTACGTATAGATAGAGCACGATATGGTTCAAGATAACTAATTACATATAGACCTCAACCTAGTTGTAGATTGCAAGAACAGGCATTTGTGCACGGGGCGAGCGGATTGGCCATGATTGCGTCCCAAAAGATGGAGAACAAGAACTTGCTCGCCATATTCCGACTCCTTGACACCTATTTCAAACCTTTGTAACATGATACATACATATCCCCGCAGTTGATACGCAACTTGCACGAGCTTTCCCCACAAACACCATCTTTATCACTTGAGAACATTAGTCCAAAGCTCCCAGAAAACGTGCAAGTCAAGAATACTAGTTGAACAGGCCGAGGATGAAGACATGCATTGAAGGACGGAAGGGCGCAATCGTCTGGTTGAATTGGATTGGACCTTTATGGCGCCGCGAATAATCTCTGTCGTGATAGCTTTGCCTTCCATCTTGCTATGTCACGTCGTGTCTTTACCCTTACTCGAGTCTCCTCGGATGGTCAGCCATTGACGTTGACAGGACTCGCATCTTTTCTTCCATCATCCAAGACCGGCTGTGTCCTGACATCCGACGTCCTTTCTGCCCAGCGTAGACAAGGCGGGAAGTTAGGAGAATGTTCCACGCACTTGTTGAATACTCTGAAATCGTGCAGCCCTATCCGTAAACCGACTTATGGTCTGAGATGAGTATCCATTTCTATTTTTCTTGATTTCAGGACCAGCCTCTCGGCCTCCACTGCCAGGAAACTCTTGCACGTCGGGGTCGTTAAGACAGTGCAAGGCGAGTGTCAAACAAAGCTAACAATAGTTTCAAGTCTCACAAAGTGTAAGACATTCCTGCTGCTTTAGTGGTACAGGGAAGCACTGTTATTCTGACGATGGTATCCAGTTCCTCCATTCAAGTGATGTCCTCAGTCTTTGCCACTTTCCGAGGTTTCTTGATACAGAAGGCAGTGCCTCATTTGTCGCAGGGGAGGAGCTAAACAAGCGGAGAGCAGCAGGGCGGAGGATACGTCTGAAGCGATAAATTTCGCACTCACGGCATCGGCTTTCGTCTGCAATTTATCCTGGTTTTAAGCTATCCGGCCGCAAGTGTTTCAACCTCTGAAGACTTACGCTGTTGAACAGGTGGGGCGGGCGCGGCAATTCATCAGCCAAACGTGGTGTGAAAACAGCCTGCACTATTTCGCAGATGGGCGAATCATCTCACACCGTCTAAAGCGCTGAATCTTGAGCAACGTAGGATCATTCACGAGTTCACAAGACAAGCGGCACATTGAGTGAGAGTATACACTTCTTCGTTCAGTCCAGGATTCTAGACTTTGTGAAGCTTCTGGAAGAAGTTTTCTGCCACTGCTGCTGTCCGAGTCTCCGACCGGCTCCTTAGCCGTTCTGTACCGTTCATACAACGTTACTGGGACACGCTCCTGGTCTTTCGAACGGGTAAGAAATCTTCTAAGTAACTCCTCCGCGCGACAGAGATATGAGACAAAACATGTCCCGGACAGACTGCGCAATGTTTTCCGAAACGAAGTTGCCGCGTTGCGCTACAGCGAGCCTTCGACCAGAAGCAGACAAAAACTCCTCCCGACTCCAGATTCGATTGTGGACTTCCTTCGGCGAACTCTACTCTCTCGATATTTCGGGCGTAAATACCGTGTTCTAAATATGAAAAGGAAGCACAAGAGGTCTCGATTTATGGTGAAGGGAAAGTGACATGCTCGACCCTTCAAGAACAAGCGACTAAAAGCCTTCAAACATGGCGATAAGTCAGCACGCATCGTGTAAGAACGAATTATTCTTGTTTAGACAGAACTCTTGGAGACAGTACACTGCGCCAAAATGACAAGGTTTAAAAACAGTGGTAGGACCAAGAAAAGCTTGCGCACTTGGTCGTCCCACCACATAGTAGAACCTTTTACTTAATGAAAGAGCTCAGGCTCAAGTGTCGTTGCAGCTGTCAGGATTGGAACTCTCTACGCTACTACTCTCACCGACCTTCTTTCCACAGTTGGTGCAGGAACAGCTTTTATTTGGTAAACTACAAACTGGGATACTCTCTTTCTTTACTTTTGGAGACTCCTCGTCGACCTTGGGACTGAGCAACCGCTTTGGGACGTCCAATGCTTCTTCAGGAGTCTCGTCTTGAAGAATTGGTTCGTCCAGTGAAGCTACTGTTGTACATGACCTTTCTGCCAGGGCAGTGGCAAGAATGTTCAAAACTTCTTTCGCACTGGGGCGCGATGAAGGGCTGGGATCCGTGCACGAATAGAAGAGCCTCACCAAAATGCTCAGCACTTCCGAATCATTACTACTCTCATATGTAACTGTTTCTTTCCCGGCTGACGACGCAGCAGGTGGAGATCTAAACTTATCTATTTCCGCAGGAAGCTGGGGCCGCTGCCCCATCTGCGAAAGTTCAAGCCAAGGTTTGATCAGGTATTTTGAAGTAGGCAGTTCAAAAGGTCGATTTCTCGACAAGAAAGCAGAAGTCTCCAGCAAAACTGATGCACAACTCTTGACTAAACTTTTATCACTGGATTTTGCCTGTAGATCGTAGCCCACGCACACGACTGCGGTGCTAGAATTGCATATAAAAAAAAGGTAAAATGTAATCAACAATCGCATTTGCCAGCATGTAGACTACGTGTGCGGTGACAAAGGAAACTCTAAGAAGCGAGAACTGATTAAAGCTTTCTTCCAGACGAGAATCCAATGATGTCGCAACTCAAAACAATCCACTATCTTCTCACTCGCTTGAAACAAGTACTTACTTGGGCATGATTTCAACGACAGAATCAGCAAAAAACTATGACATATCAGTGGCATAAACGAGGTTAAAACTTCGTGATCTTACCTGAATACGAGAATGAACCTCCGTTTCCGATAAACCGGCAAACGGAACTTTGAGAGTTAGCAACTCAGCCAGTAAACATCCGAAGGACCATAAATCAGCTTCCTGAAGTTCAAAATCATATCGACAGTGAGTAAGAAGGCGTTAAACAGATATCGATGGTACTTAAGATCAAGTTACCGACAAGAATATTGCAGCAACAAAAGAATATGATCAGAAAGTTATGTTGGACAGCAGATGAATGGATATTTACCAGACCATACGAGTGACGTCCATACATTGCCCGTAAAACCTCAGGAGCTATCCAACGAGGAGTCCCAACACAAACATCCGCCGGGGGTACACCTCGATGCGCCAAATAGCACGTGTGTTCCGAAGATGACTGAAGAGGAACAGCGCTGTCAAAGTCGCAAAGCTTGACAACTGGACCAGGAAACTCAGTATCTTGACTTGCCTCCAGATCAATCAGCACATTGCTACTTTTCACATCCCTGTGAATGATGCCTTTCGAATGTAGCACGGATATAGCGCAGGCTACGTTCCTTGCTACATGCAAGGCTAGGTCTGGATCCATGTGCGTTTGGCCTTTTGCAGCTAATTCTTGAAGAAATCCCTGCACGTTCTGATAGTCAAATTAGCCATACGAGAGGCTACTGCGAATTATCCGACGCTATATAGCCAGATTACAGTCATACGGCAACCAAACCTCACGTCAATCTGAAATCTGTGCCACATAATATAGTCATACAGATATGTACCTCCAAAGATCCCCCCTTGATGTACTCCATAAAGATCATCAATTGAGGTGCTTGAGCTGCTCCCTCGTCTGGTGAGGTTGTGAAGCCTGATGTGAGCTGGTGACCATAGAAGGCGACGATACAAGGATGCGGTTGTAGACTACAAAGCATTCGAAGTTCACTAAGACAGCTACTTTCCAAACCCTTTCCCAACACTCCGGGGCCTTCGGCAACGGTCTCGAGCTGCCTCACCTGCAATTCACGATAAGTAGTGAGCCTAATGTATAATGAATTTACAGCCAGTGGGTTATTCAGTGAAGAAAAGGCTTCCCACAGAATAGCTATGATGAAAGTCCGAAGATCATACAGTTAGTGCTAGAAAAATACAGGGTACCTGAAGAAAGAAATAGGAAGCGTTGCCTCCATATCATTCGGATTTACAACATCATATTTTCAGTCTCCTTATTCAACTAGTCTAAACTTTGATTCGTTTGACGCCTCCACAAAGATTACTATCGATAAAAAATATACTATATTGGCTTAAGCGAACATTATTAGCCCCAACAATCCCTATGTCCCTAATCCCTAACAACGCAGAAGAGCGTAATAAGGGCATACTGGTATTCCAATATCCCGGCGAAAAGAAGATTATGTGCTTCTGTCTAATTTTCAACTTTGAGGTAACAAAGGCACGTATAGGAGAAACAAAAGGGATTGAAGTACACACCTTAGCTGCAGCCGTGACCTTCCCAAAAGAACATCGTCTAACTACAGCCCCTGAAGCCCCATGGCCTATATCTTCATGTAATAGCGGTATACGGGAACTCTCACTCCCAGATGTCTTCAACACCTCAATAGAGATTCGTGGCAGATGTATGCGTCTTAAGGGGATATACCTATAAAATATTTAAAAAAAGAAAAGGTAGCAAACTCAATGAGCCATTTCTATCTGCAATACATCTTCCTAATATAAAACAGAGGACTTCTCAACATACCAATCAGATGCAAAGCTTATTCCTAATTCATATACTAGGGACCTAAAGACGGACTTACTTCCGAAGAGTAAGACATAGAAGGGCCATCAGTCATATCTTCTATGAGATCTGCCAGGATCAACAACGAGGTACTGTAAAGTACAGGAAGAAGAAAGCTAAACAGATCCCATTAACGGATAAATAACATTCATTATTGATATCATTTATTCCGGAGCATGTAAGAATTAAAAGAGACAAAGATCAACGAGCTTCGATCGTTCCCATCTAAAATTGTTCCAGATTCAAACCTTTCTGTCACTCTCTTATTAACCAAGACAAGTGACAATAACGTCGTGTGGGTTGGAAAAAATGGACATATTGGTCAGTACCTGCAAAAATATTCGGGATCCCTTTCTGGTCGAATGTCAAGAGGACGACATGCATCGACAAGCATCCGAGTGCTGCCACTTGAGGTTTCAACAAGTACCACGTTCCAGGCATGTGGCATGTAATCTAGATAACCGCGAACGAGTTCACACGGTATGATGGGGTCCGCTCTGTCACATAGATACTGAAGAACATACATGTCAATATGCTCGACCTCGTCAGGGGAGTTACCAAATCACGAAAACCTCAAACCACTAATACCTACCTAATTTACAGCAGTATTCACAACATCAAACAGAGTTCACTTACCTTGAAAAGTATAGCTCTATGTCGACAAACACCAAAGGACAGGGACCCAATGGGTAGCACATTCGATCCCCGCTGAGCTTTCAAAAATCGTACTGCACCTTCACAAAGCATGTGCACACTTGGCAGGACGGCTCCTGCGTTTGACTTCTCCATCACCTTGTTAACTAAGTTCCCATTAACACTAGAACTACAAGAGCACACAAAGGGCATCCCGGCAGTACCCCCAAGAGCAGCCCGGCGCATGTTAGAAATGTTTTGTGTCTTATCGCTCCCACCAAAACAATCTGAGACAAATAGAGCCAAGAATGTCATTCTTTGAAAAACATTCACCTTCCCATCCCCTTCAACAGATGACTCCAGGCCTGCAAGGAGTTGTTGTGCTGAAAGAGCCATCACATCCAGTTCCTCATCTTTCTCCCTGAACAGCCATGGAATAACGAACTCTGGATGTTATTCAATAAACCACCAATCAATTCATTACGTGATACAAAGTCTACACTTATACTAATAACGCCTTACAATTTCCTGGCTTCATCACGCAAAGTACGAACATTTATGGAGTTATGAGTCTAGATCCATTCATTAGATAAACTCAGGACCTAAACTAGGTAACATCCCCAATATGCACATCCTTGTTACGGTCACGAGAAATACAAAAAAAACCTCTTTGAATAAATCAGTGACAGAAATGTAATAAAAGGTGTAAACTACTATTTTAATTAACATTATTTACCTGTCGACTAGTATGACTTCTCGTGAATCATAACAAGGCTGCTCTTTCTCCAACGCAGCTAGTGACGAGAAAGGACGATCTCGTCCCGCATCGTAAAATCCATCATGAAGCCGGTCTTCAAATCCACAAAACGACTCAGTGCAATACTTAAAGGAGACTTCAGAAAACTCCTGCACTGACCTCCTCCTTTTAGAAGGCTTGGGGTTTCTATCGTTATCCCCGTCTTGCCTTCTGCCTACTTTCACCCCCGATAATGCTAAACAACTACGGAGAGTATCAGTGTTGGATTCATTCGGATCTTCATTCTGATACTCCAGTAAAGTTACGACTTGATCAACCTTAGGTCGATCTCCACTTATGGCTTTCCTACATATGTTCCTCTCATTAGAACCGAGTCTACTGACTGCAACGTGTACGACCTGTACTTTGCTTAATGGCATATGTTCAGGCTGGGAATCCCTGAAGCTTTCTTCATCTTGTTCCTCCGTGTCATGCAATTTATGGACGTCCTCATCAATCTGTAACTCCTTCCTAGAGTCGACAGCGTCTTCATTCCGCCTGACATGCTGCGCTACACACAATCCTTTCCCCTCGTCTGAAGCATATAGCTCTTTTCCATCCAACTGCTTACCGTTACCTCTGCTAGGTTTCAGTTCTGAAGTGGATGCATTTTTACAATGAACGTCGAGGGTCTTTAAGGGGTCAGCACTGACTACTGGAGTGGTAACCTCATTAAAATCCACATGATCTTCTGATCTGTGCTTCCGACTACTATTAAGTCTATCTTGTCGTGCCTTCTGCTGTTGATTATCCTGCTTTTTCCACCCTCGCCGACTCCTTGAAACTGGCTGCCCTTTTGACGTTGGTGAGCTGCCCTTTCCTGCAAAAGGTGTAGGTGAAGAAAGACTGCTGCCACCTGACACGTTCCAACAAGCTCACTGCTGTCAAGGACCAAAAGAGGGATCCATAATGTAGCTGAGCATTGCATTGATGTTATCTTTACCTGTCTTCAGACAGGTAAAGTTTAACATGGATAAATATTGCACTATAAGTGAAGCAAAACACAAAGCAAAATCTCCTATATATGTTCGCGTCCAGAAGTCTTCAAGTCCCTGTGGATTTCGACTAGGTGACGAACCTACCTCCGAACCCATCGAGGCTTTCCTCAGCTGATGGAGGCTCCCAGTCCAGGAGAAATTCTTCTTTGTCCACCTCTGTTGAGTCGTCAGACTTCGTCGGGTCTGACTGAAGTCGCTCGTTGCCTTCCAGCTCGCAACTTACCCAATTTGGAATAACACCTGTTTTTTGCAGCTTGTTGAACTGTACGTGAACCATGCCAAGAAACGGGATTGAGCAACCGTTGGAGAACCAGAGATACTAGACCTCTATACGACGTTTTGGAAGCAGCACACACGAACTTTGCATAGCCGGAGTACACAAGTAATTACCTGTGCATTGAGAGCTCTGAGTGATGTCATGGACACTAGTCCCAGCGAATCCAATGATGTGAGCCTGTTGTGGGCAACATCAATAGAAGTAAGATTTGGAAGGCTCGTCAACTCCGAGGGGAGTTCGATCAACTTATTGCTCGCAACTCTCAACGTCTTCAAAGCTGTTAATCCAGCAAGCTCTTTCGGCAAGACTTTCAACTTGTTGAAGGATAGATCAAGCTCTTCCAAATGCTTCAGAGTGCCAATTTCAGCTGGAACCCAACTGTCAAAACGCCAAACAACACGAACCTGTTAACTATTTGCCTCAAACTAGTCCCACTCAATAATGTGCAACATAGTACTCTAAGTAACTGCATAATAGCAAAAAAAAACATAACAGGTTGTGTCTCCATAACTGTAACCTTGGACTCTATTGGAGACTACGACAGGCAAACCACCCTCACATAATATTCTCGTTCGTAGGCATCTGCTGACATTTTACTAGCCTTAAAACACGAATCAAGATGCTTGACAGACTTCGATTAAGTGTCTCACTTCATTCAGTTTAATTGCAACTCAGTCTATCAAGCATACAAGAAGGAACGCCAGAGACGCATCGTCCTGTGAACGATGATTGGCTTGCAGGAAATTTTTTAACAATTAATATAGTCAAATCGCATATGCACTTCGATCAGTACAAGAACCCACGATTGACCTCGATCGCACGGTGACCTGTATACAAACCTCTACAGTCCTTACCATAAACCAAGAGCAGTGTAAGACTATGAGAAAGACAGTAAGATCGCACAAATTCGACGGTCTGCAGTGCACCCATAGGTTCCAGTGAAAATTCTGTAAAGTGGGAATAACCTGTGGGTTGTCTTTTGAGTAAGTGATGAAGCTAAAATCAGTTCGTTAAGTTTGAAAACGGTTTAAGCTTTTGTGTATGTTTTGAATTTTGGTAGGGGAAATCTTTAACTACGCAGAGGGTTAAATAATCAACTGGTGATGAGGCTCATTGGTAACATGTGGAAAAATTTAAAACATTTATCTACAGAGTTCATTGATAGCAGAGATAGGCCTCAACAATCAGCAAGCACAAAGAGTGTCTCCACGGAGTACTGGGTTGGTGCATTGAGGACTCTTGGGATCTATAACCTAATTGGAAACACAACAAGAGATTCAACAGTCTTTGAGCCAAGCTTAATTATCTCAAGGAAACTTGCATAGAAGTAACCTGTTCGGCAGAATTGCAGTTTTCATGAGCACGGACTGAACAAAAGTGACCAATCTTACGCGTGTTAAAACCTCCAAAATACTCCTTCAGACGGGTTCATGTGTTTGATGGGTGAATGCGAAAAATACTGTGTCAACTATGCTACTGACTTGACATTGAATTTCACGCCACTTACACGACCTCCTAGACCAACGTATTCCTCGAGACTTGACAAAGTAAGATATGCATAAATGGGAAACTCAATGAAGCATGTGAGCTACTGTGCAAATTCACAAGGTGTTGTATTCTGGTCTATGGCATAGATATTTAGAATTAAAAAAAACATATGAAAGCCTCGAGTGAAGAAAACCTTGTGGCTTCCAACAAACATGTGTTATACAGACCGAAGTGTGCATGGAGCTGTCCAGGGTTTTAAGAAACTTACGAGATTGAAAAATGGCAAACGGAGAGGCGCGTTAGAGAATGAAGTTGTGCTATCTCACGAGAGAGAGTGGACGCTGATGGACGCACTGGCACTTGATGAAGCTCCAACGCCCTCAAAGACCTGAGCTTGTCTAGAGGAGGTAAAGTTCCCAGTCCGGCTGGACAAATTTTCAAGTACAGGTGTTCCAACTGTGTCAATTCTCCTAACTCCTGCGGTAACGTTCTCACTTCATTTGAGAAAAATTTAAGTTTCCTCAAATTCTTAAAATTTTGAATAGAAGAAGGCAGCACAGTGAAGCTATTGTCAAAAACGAACATGTTTTTAACTCGAGATGCTGTCTCCTGCATCGCAGTCGACAAAGATGAGAGAGTGCAGCCACTCGGAGAAACATCGATAACGTCCTCTTCCTCGGATCTTTCAGATGTCCTCAACACTTGTAAAGGTCTATCCTCAGCCGCTCCACCTGGCAAGTCATTAACTTCTGGCTTCAACTTTGGCAGTACTGTTTGAGCTAGTTTTTGCTCCATACGCTTTTGAGAGTGCATACTGTCAACAATTTTGGTTGCGTTCTCCTTGACAGCTTCATTCGAGCCACCATGTTCCGAGCCGGAAGATTCATCGGGCGTAGGATGGTTCAACAGACCATTTAATACTTCCCGATCCATCCGTAGGGCAACCATCCTTCAAGTTTCCGTGAAATACAGTGCGAAAGTCAGAATAGAGATTGAAAGGACCGACACAAAACGAGCAACGATCTCAAGATATGTGACGAAATCGCTTGGAAAACATTTTACGCCAAAAAACTTTGTCCCCCATATCTCTTTCCAATTCGGAGAGAGTGACGAGCGGAACTTCGGCAACCATATTCGCAGGGGCAATGTAGTGACAGTAACTCGTCACGCAAGACTACCCATTTTCCGACAGAAATCGTTGGTGGAATGTAATTGTTAAAAAGCCGAAATCAGTGTCGACTCCGCCCAGAGCTTTGCCGTAACGTGCAAGGCATTCGACAAGGCTCGTCACTGACGAAAGCAAGGAGACACCGCCTTGAGTGAGTTATGCGAACAAAATTGTCCATCACAAAGAAAATCTTCGAAGACCTGCCGAGATGATATGACATAATCCGACGGTCGTTGATGCACAGACAATTGGATAAAGCCCGGTATCAGGTGAACCCAAGAGAACTGCGACTCTGTTCGCGGCGAGATTAAGAAAAATGTCCGGGCGTGCCAAGCACATAAAAAAAAGGTCGGCTCCCAACCTCTTGTCAGCCTGAATCAGTCATTCATGAGCGGCAGAACAGCAGTTTTCACGCATTAGATCCGACCGCCACACACTAGTCCTCCGAAATCCAATTCATGTCAAGCGTGATAAAGATTGTTCCATGTTCCACACTGAATGTCCGCCCATAGTCCGCAGAAAAACATTCTGGTTCCTCCTTGACCGCCTCGCCAGACCCCAGCGCGGCAGTGCTGCTTCTTTTCCCAGTGCCACCTCTACTACTTACCACTTACCACTCTCTTTCCTCTCCTCTCCTCTCCCCTCCCCTCCCCTCCCTCACCGTCCCCAATCGTCAAAGATCCCCGGCCCCCATTGCCGCACTAACCCCGAAGAAAGGAAACGAAGAAGGCTCGACGATGAAGCTTTTGTCGTCGTCCCTCGCCTGCGGCCCTTTCCTCCTACAGGAGCAGAAGCAGAGATGGCAGCTCCCATCTTCACGGCCGCTTCATCACATAACTCTGGCGAGCTCTACTCGCGCCGTGAGATCTTCATCCCACGGCTCCCGCCTCCTCGCCCCGGCGACGGAGTTACTCCCAATCTCTCATGTGAATAACATCCCCCACTGCCCGCCTGGTGTGCCAGAATTCCAGCCACATCAAACAGGGGAAGAATCAGAGCTTACCGGCTCCCTCGCTGTCCGCAAGTGCAGTGCGCTTGATTCGCAGAATCTCGAACTGAAGCTTTCTTCCCACGGCCGCGGTGTGTAACAACGGTAACTTTACGGCTCCAGTCCAAGTTCGAGAACAGGCTTCGTTTTGGAGCTCAAGTCCGAATATAGAGAGTCCAGCGTACAGAGTCTAAGTTTAAGACCGATCCCGAATGCCGAGCTCGGTGGCTAATATAGAGAACAGCGTAACCAACATTTGAAAATGCCAAGGCCCGTGTCGCAGAACGCTTGCTTTGAGCTTCCTCGGGGCCCTTCTCCCTCACGAGTAAGAGACACCAAGATGGGCATTTGAGGACTTCGAAGGAAAACTCCGTAGAGGAGCCCGGGGGAAGAGCTTAACGGTCAAGCTTCTGGACAATTTGACTGGGTGTAAAAGTCAAGCCAGTTTTATCTCGTGGGTAGATTCATGAGGGATCTGGCGAGTCAATCTGTACGAACAGCACTGACTGGCCACCTCGGTCACTGTCAGTCGCAAAACATGTAGGGCCGGTCCCTGTTGGTGTCGGGCTCAAGTACACCTACTTTTCCCAAGCCATTCACGGCGCGTGTGAGAGCATCCCGAGAGTGAACTCATCGTCTCTCTGTAGCACAAGACTCAACTGTACAGTGTGTGGTACTTACTATACCTTCTGCTGGAGTCCCGGCGTGTCAGTCGAGAATATTGATTTAATCTACTGCGTAGTACGTTCCTTAATCTCAATATAAAATTTGGACACTCAATATGCTTATTGAGCCTTAAGTTTCTTCGAATGAACGCAAAAACATCAGTGCTTACCAATAATTTTTATTTTTATGACTTGCACATTTCTCATGGCTCTTAGTTATCGACGCTGCCACGCTGGAAATTATTTTCTTCTGCCGTAAGTATTATTTGAGAAGGGGGGACCGAGTAAGGCTGTAATCATTTGGGTAAGTCTACAAACTGAACAGTTGGCTCAGCTCATCCTAGTCGGACAAATAGTGCGATTGTGAAAAGCTACCCGCACCGCCAAAATAGAAGGACTTGATCAATTCCCATGCAAAGTAGATGTACTATACTCGTAAAAGGTTTATGTAGTGTGGTCCTTCTACGTGAAGCCGCCATCAATTCGATGCAACGCTATCCAGCTTTGCATCGTTGTTGCACAGCCCCAACCCATGAGATCGTTCGTTGCGCGAATGTAACAATCCCAAAACTTGATTATCTTGGCTGCATAATGTTAAATCCCCTCCTTTCGTTCTGATTCCATTCCCTCTCGTTATTGATACTGGAGAGAAAATGGTGCTATAAATTATTGAATTGTGGTGAATAAAATCAAATCAAGGGATTCTAACAAAGTTTGTGCAATCAATCAAGAAGTTATGATAAACGTGTTATTTCTGAAATCATACATTGAAACAAATTGACATGTTCATGTATATTGATAGTATTTAACTCATGCCTTGAGGTTAATATCGTTAGGCTTGTAAAGGTCGCTACAGTTAGGGTTTCTATTACTATAGGAGAGAGTTGGTGTTACCCCATTTCAGAACTTCTTGATCATTCATTGGAGAGAAAGAGAGAGATCTTCTACTCACGTTGGCTATGGGTATGGAGTAAAGTTTGTTGATTATACTTTTGAATCAGACATAATGACTTAGAATACAATCCTTCCTAACAAGCAAACCTTTGAGTCATTGAGTAGTTTTCAAAAGTTCCTTGTGAAAATGAGTTCGTAATTCAGCCACATGATTTAGTGTTTTTTCTTAAATTCAATCAATTTATGTTCTAGCTCTTTGAGATTCCGATCATTGTGAGACAAATTTTATCAAAAACGAGATTATGAGTCGTACGTTATGAGCATTTGAACTTTAGAATTTGATGTAGGCTGCCATGAAATTTAGTTCAAATTTTTAGTTCATCCGATCTTCAATTTTGTTTTTTTAACTATTCACCATTTGACTTGAGGAGTTTTGTGAGCATTGTATTATGGTCAAGCAAGAGAGAATCATTTTTGGTGTTGGAATCCATAATTCCACAAAAATTCTTGAATATATACAAATTGATGTGGGAAGATACTCTTTGGTTGCCTCACTTCCTGAAAAATGGTAGTATGTATCTTTTGTAGTTGATTATTAAAGATTTACATGTGTCTACTTTCTCAAAAAAAGAACAAGTTCTTTGCAAAGTTTAAGAATGAAGATCCGAGGTGAAGACTTAAGGTGAAAAGAAAGTAAACATCCTAAATGTAACGGTGAGATATTATGAAATAACATCTAAGAAATGTCATTTTCTTGGATGTACTATTGATGTGAAAGGTTATCGACTATGGAATTCTGTAACTTGTAAATTTTTTCTTCCACGATATGTGTTTTTAATGAACCAAGAACATTGAAAGAGAAAAATTGTATCATGTAGCATTAATAACAGTTACAAAAGAGTAAATTTGATTGAACAAGCTTATCACAAAGATGGAATTGAAACAAGATATTGTAAGTCTCTATGTGATAATCAAAGTGTTTATCATCTTTCAAGTTAACCAAGTTATGAGTAGTAAAGCATACCTCTTTAAATTTGGCAAACGTCTCCTTGAATGTCGAAAGTTCCGAATGTAAGTGTGTCGAGGACGTAAAAAATAAAACAGCAAAATTTTGTGAACGTAGAGTTTATGGCATAAACTTTATGTTGTAAGTGTAAAGTGTAAACAGGCTTTGGCGAAGTTGAACGCGCACACAAGTCACTTCGCAAAAATGGTGGTGTCAGTCACCAAGTCGCTGGCAAACTTGAAAGCTCGCGACACGCCATTTCAAGCAAAGCATGAAGTTAAGTACAGCCTCAAGGTGATATCCCCGGACACGAACGGTGTCATTGACCGTGTTCAATGCAAGTTCTGTCGTTTCCATGGCCGGAAGCAGATTCTTGATGCCAAACGCAAGCGTATCCATTATACTCTTTGCACCACCTTACCGAGCGGACAACTATCAAATTCATCACAAAGAGGCTCACATGGGTAAGTGGACTGATTACAAGGCAATCATGTTCGAGGACAAGAAAGGTTTACTCAACAAGGGTCCGGAGTTCAAGAAAACGTCGTTTCCCTTCAACGACGCAAGCTCCACTTTGATATTCACCATAAGTGCGCACATTGTCAAAGTTCTGATTGGCGAGCTGTTTTTCAACTTTGAGGACGAAACAATCTTGGCCAAGACAGCGCTGAAGCTATTGCGGCGTAAGGAGAACGACAGCTACAACGCCAAGATCAAGATGCCGCTTAGGTACCGGCTTGCGATTCAGCACACGTCAGCCGTGCTTTAGTTCAGGCATATCACCACCGTCATTCAACAACATCAAATGCTCACCAAAGATGCAAAATTGACTGGGGTGACTGATGCTTTGGTTAGTAGCTAAGTCCGTATTCTTGTTACAGTCACCTTGCAGCATATCAGCAATCTGATGGAAAACCTGCACACTAATCTGACTTATCTAGCACTAGAAGTATATTCCAGGCAAAACAGTTTGACTTGTTGACGTGTCTGTAGGAATAAAGAATTGCGCATTTTGTTGATGCATGAAAATCCATCATGCTTTATTACTACATGTGTGTAGTAATAAAGCATGCGCATTTGGTAAACTTCCAGTGTTTTGTCTAGGCTTATTTCTAAAATGCCACTTGTGGTTCCTCCGAGGAATTAATATTGAAACTGCCATGCTTGTGACGGTTGGATACCCACTTATTATTTTTGTTCCAGATACATGTGGCATTTTGGTTGCATTGCCTTAAATTTATGCCGCCACGGCTAGCTGTGGCGCTTTGGTTGGCTTTCATCAAAATCTTGCCGCCATAGGCAAATTTTCTACACATAGAGAAGTCAGACACATTCCTAGGTGCATTTGTTGTACCAGTTTAACCCGCTTGACTTTCGACACCTACTAGTACATGCGGCGGTCTTGGGCTGCCTCCCATTTCGCCAACGCAACTAGATATGGAAAGTTGTGCATTGTGTACGACAATCGCCCCACTCGAACGCATACATTGAGGTGCTTTGGCCCTAGGCAATTGCGCTTTTCATTTTTGACGTAGTTCAAAGCAGAGAACACATGCTCATTCTCCACAGAGCATATTGGGATAACTAGCATAAGTGTTGCCAACTTGCAGAAAGCACTCAATGTGTTCGACAGGATGTCATTTCCTAGGATACCGTTCCAAAATGATTGGGTTGTGCCCATATGGCTACACTCCTTCACAGCATTTTGCATGAGAGACTTGAAGCTATACTCCAGCAACTTTATCTTGGTATGATCTACTAAGGCTGACACTTCTTTCTTATTGGCTAGTTTGGTGATCTTCCCCTATTTGTTGTACAAGAGTTTAGCTTGATATCAATATCTTCATGAGAAGGCTTCTTTAGTCAATAGGCTGGCTGCAAAACAGCAAAAACCTCAAGCACTTCAATCCAAGGAAATCTCCTTTTGAGATCAGCCACTAACAGCTTGATAGAGTTTGTAGCTAATTTCTTTGCACGACCCTGAGCTGCATGACAGCCGCTCTCAGTCACCATGGTAATTTCTGTGTGCCGATTTGCCCCAGCCTGAGACACTGTGAATGTGTTGGTGATGTCGTGCATGGGCACATCATACTCCTTGGCATTGGTGTCAAACTGCAAAGTGTCATCATCACTCCAACAAAACGGGCTAAGCTTTCTACCCTCTCCGACATCAATCAGCTCAACAAAGTCCTTTCACACTTTGATTGTGAACATCTTGTCGCCCTCTAAGTATTCCTGCTTCAATGCCATTGATGTGTCGTCAACCGGGACAAGCAGCTGATCAAACAGCACCAAGATGTGCTGACAGAACTTGCTGAGGTACTGCAACAACTCGAACTGCCGCATGAAGATCCGGCTGCCAAGCATAGTATCAATCTCCATGAACTTCGCATATAGCTTTTCAGCAGCTAGCTTGGTTTTCTTGTTTGAATCTTTGGAGGTCATGTCATCTTTGAAGTCATGTTATCAATCTTTAGAGGTCATGAGGGATGCATACTCCGTGATGATGTTCGACAAGCAGCCCTTCATAGATAGCCACCTAGCATCATGCACGCGTAGCATGCTCAACCCGTGTGTGTTGCAAGCATCTGCATGGTACTTAGAGCCAGCTCAACGTTGAGAGTATCTAACAAAGTACGAATGATCATCCTTAATAGCTGCCTCGATTTGTACGTATAGAGCATCCTTGGTGATCACACCATCCACAAGAGCAGTGTTATGGACTGCACAATGAATTGGCAACATGGCGGGAGCCACCTGGATGACGAGCTACGTTGCTACCCCGACATGGTATCCCATCATGATAGACACACCATCACTGCCAAACGCAACAAGCTTGAGACTCAAATTCTTTCTAGACATGGTTAACACATTTTGGACAAACGCTAGCAGTGCTTTGGTTAGAGACATAGCGTTGGTATTGATGAGTGGTTGAGACTCAAATCCTCCCTAAACATGCCTAACACATTTTGGACAAACGCTAACAGTGCTTTGGTAAGAGACGTAGCGTTGGTATTGATGAGTGGTTGAAGGATGAGGAATTCAAACCTGCGCTTGCCGTTCTTGATGAATAAGATCTCCAGGGACATATACTCAGTAAGATCACATGCACTGATGTCATCGATGGTGAGAGCAATGACGGGGTAGGCATTCACACGACGCTTGAACTTCTTTAATATGACTGCACCTAGGGCATTAGGCATTTCCCAGCTTGAAACATTTGTTGGGAGGTGCCAATATGTTTGCAGCCGACAGCACGGAACAAGTCCGCGATATCAAAAAAGCTGCAAACGAAATGAATGCATGTAAGCCACAGTTCAACTAAGCTTTGAGTAACAACAAGAGCGTTGTTTTCTAGAGGCAGCAGGTTGCACATCTCATATAGAGACCGGGTGTACTACTAGTAACAACCCACAACAAAGACTTACTTGCTCATTGGATTGCCCTTGAGCAAAAGGTAGACAATTGCTTGAAGTTGCACTAGCTTCTTGCATTTTGCACCGTCATGGGTGGCGTTGATTGTAGCCTGAATGTATGGTAGCTAGAGTTGACGGAAGGGGCTGAAGCAGCAAGACAATGTTAGCAGCTTGAACACTAGGAAGCGGGGTCCAATGGCAAAAGGCAGAAGCAAAAGCAATTCAAATCTGCCAGACATGGGAGCACCCAGTGGGGTTCATACCGTGCAGCTTCTTCGAGGTCCATCTTCTTGCATTGAATCTGGATGTTCTTATGAGTTGTTGTGTTAGTGTGTGTTTTCCAGGTGTTAAGCTTGAGCATAGATGTGTCGATTGCAAGAACACTTTAAAACCAGCTCTTCTACACACCTCATAGTGCGCAACCTTTGTAGTGTTGTTGAAATGTAGCCAGGTGTACAAGATAGTCGAGATTGATTTGAACTACCGGTTGGCGTCTGTTGCAGCATGATCACACTTTGATTTCTTTGCAGCCTGTTGGTTCTCAGTAACAAGTGTATGGGTAGCAGCACCATGTGTACCATGGACTACAACAGGTGTAGCAGCCTGATCTAGTGCGGTTGGTTGAGAGCTGTCAAGCTGAATGCTGGGGCCAGCTGCCATATCAAGGATGGGAACATTGGCTGACTTAGCAGCGTTTGAACCTATCGTGGTGTTCTGCTGATTCTAGTCGTCTTGCATCACGTAGATCACATAATTCTCAATTTGAACCAAGTCTTATGGGAGACGGCAACCAACACACAGCTCGAGAGTTAACTCAAGAGATGTTCTCACCGTTGATGTTTTACGACAATAACCTCACAGGTCACAAGATAGTCACAGATTGTCTGCCAAAGATGCCCAAGTACTTGCTTGGAACTGCTTTCACTGAAAGGGGACGGCATGGGCGGTTGATACGCTTACCACCATCAATCAGAACGCAAGCTATCACAACAAGAGATCGACAGATAGCCCAAACAAACATTCTTTTGCCCTTACACTGCATTTGAAACAGCAAGAGCGGGCATCAAAGCCAGTAATCTAACTAAGGTCCGCACATTGTTGGAGAAGGTATGACTGCCGCATATATATTCAGGTCACAGACGGCAGACTTTACCGACTTTGAGCTATGATGCGGGGTTTTTGAAACTTCATTGCCAAGCGTCACCGCCATCTGTTGAACGGACCTAGTTTTTAACAGCCACCGTCGTTGTGTACTGGAATGCACTAGCATGCAAACTCACTCCAAAGTAAACGGCCAGATGTGGCAGCAGTCTTTGGCTGCATTATTTTTCAAAAGTCAGATTGCTACGGCCGAAGGCCGCCACAATTAGTTCAAAATCGCCACATTTCAGGCTGAATTAATTAGAAATCGCCACATTGGCGGTTAACCGCCACGAAACAAAACACTGTTAACTTCAGCCAGTGCCAAATTTAAGACCAAGTGTCATGTTGAAATTAGCTTATTCTTGGTAGATTCGGAGTTTGCCAATTTTATGTAGGTCTGTAGTAA
Organism: Marchantia polymorpha subsp. ruderalis; assembly: GCA_037833965.1. Lineage (NCBI taxonomy): Eukaryota > Viridiplantae > Streptophyta > Marchantiopsida > Marchantiales > Marchantiaceae > Marchantia > Marchantia polymorpha. Next base: position 3,530,395 of record AP031351.1, read on the forward strand.
AGTGGAGCATATTAACATTTGATACCATTTTTTTCAACAAGCTTCTCAAGATTAACGGTACACTCAATCTTGAGAATGCTTTTATCAAAATAATTCTTTTGGAGAATGTTAAGATTGAAAATGTTACTCTTAGATAGAACAAGTAGTTAGATCTAAAACATATCTAGTTTCTATAAAGGTTTTACTGTACCCTTTATAGGCTAAGGCTTAATTTTAGTAAATACTTGTTTACATAAGAGTCTATGTTTTAGATCTCCTTCTACTTCTTGCAAGTAGAATATATGCTTAGTGGAAATTTGAAACACAAAACATGAATCAAAAGAGAGATAGTTAAAAGTTAAGTCATGACTTGAGCTTACTATGATTAGGTTTGTATATTTCATTGTGATTAGGATTTGTACTAGATCTAGGAAGAGTTTTAAGTTAGAATTTCTACTAGATCACCAAATCCACTTTAGAGCTTCTTGCTCATTTGTTAGAAAGCATTTCGTGGGAGATGTAATTCTCACGAAATGCTTTTTAACATGAGAGATATACTACTCATGTTGGCTATGGATGTTAAGTAAAGTTTTGACATTATACTTTTTTACTCTAACATAGTGATTCATGGTTTAGAGTTATTCCTTTTATATATGATAATCATCTCAAAGATGGTTTCTTGTGATGCAATATGTAATTAATTTTTTTTTTCACCAAATCATTATCTATAATTTTTAATTCTACGTGTGATATAAAATTAAATATTATGATTTTAGTCTACATCATACAATACTAAACTAAGTATTGTTTAAAGTTGACAATATTGGTATTTTTCAAGAAAAAATACAGTTTTACAAATTAAAATTTATTTTTTATTTTTTATTTTATAAATTTTAATATTTATTTAAATATAATTAGATATCTAATTATATCAACTGGATATCAATATATGTGTAATAAATATTTTTTAAATGTAATTCGAGTTGAATGAACAAAGCCCACATAATTTGTAAAAAATCCTTAGTTCTTATAAAAACACAGGTTTTGATTATATGAAAAAATAATTGTAAAATTATTTTCATTTCATTAGTTTCATTTGTTTAAAAGAATATTAGAGTACAAATTGACAGATTTGACTTTTTTAGAATATATGTTCAGGTTGAGTTATTTATAACAAGCCTGAACTCAAATCTTGTTGCAAATTTCATGAGAAAAAGGCAGTCTGTAGTTATTATCCAAATAATTTTCATAAAAAAATGGCATAAGGAAGAAACTTAGGTGATATTTGAACAATAGAATGATTATATTTCAATTTTAGAAGAATTTTTTAAAATTATCTATATCTTATTGCAAACATACAAAAAGTAAGTCAAATAAAATTTTTTCGCAATTTATGTTACACCGAAAAAGTGTTGAATGATGCCATGTGTACATCTTTTATGTAATTTTTATTAAACCTTAGAGGATCTTTCTCGTTGATTGAAAATTTGGCGTCTATAGCTACAGCGCATTTGAAGTAAACCGGGATTCATTTCATTTACCAAGACGTGCGAAAACTTTTGGATCTGCATGGTAGTAGGAAATGAGATCGGATGGTGTGATTCACATACATCTGACTAGGGAGGATCGGAGCTCGAGATGGCAGTTAAGAAGAGACAACTTCCGATCAATCCTCCCCACAAGCGGACGGGCATTGCAACAGGTCTAGGGACAGTGGTGCACGAACGCATTTAAAGAGAGTCGAGAATCCATGAATAACGTAAAGAAATGAGTTGGATTCGCTTGGAGATTCGAGGTATGAAGGTTCCAACAAGGCTAAGGATCTCCTTCAACCGCTACCGAATGCTTGGGGTTCAGCAGAATCGGAAGTTCTGACTGAGGATCCTACTTTCTTCTAGCCGGGGAAATTTTCGACACCGAGACAATCTTCAATGGTTCACGTTAGCAAGGTGCGGCCAATAACTTGCGTTGGCGATCGACAGCCCAACAGATTGTGAGCTCCTCTGTAAACCCAACGTTCAAACCACAGCAACTGCTCAAAATGACGGCTCGGTGCAACAGAGGCCGTTTGATTTGTGCAAGAGCAGCAGCCGAACGTATGGTATCTCAAACTACTGAGAAAGGAGGGTAAGCAAGCGAGCACTAAGATGGTAACGAAGGCACTCAACAAGGCAATCTCAACTGCCACCTTGAGCTTCAAAGCATGTTCAGCACCGCTTCTTCTCACGAAGAGATCTAGCTCTTGCTCCTCGCCGTTGTTGGTATCTGGAGTATACAGCGCATTGTAAAACGAAGAGATGCGATTTCTGTCAGAGAAGGGCAGAAGCTCGTTGCAATTATTCAGGCCTTTCTCGCTCAGGGATGGACTGGCGCTACTCTCACTCTCTACGTTGCTCCCTTCAAAAGTCGAAAGAAGCGTGTCGTTTGCGTTCTCCCGTGCTTCGTCAAGGACCTTGCCCGCGACAATTGCCGTGGCGATGTCGATGTCCACCATCTCAACGAGCAATTCTTCCGTTTCAATGACTGCTTGTGGCGAATTTTGCGGATGTGATAAGATTCGATCTTCTGTTGAAACATGTTCTTGGAAAGGTGAAGCAGTTCTCTTTTCTGGAACTGCATTTATCATCTCAGCCGACACATGAGGTGATGCACTTCCATTTTCAGTATCATCGCCTGGTGTTCTTGCTTGGTCCGCCGAAGGAGAGGGCTTTTGGCCATTCCGCAGCAAAAAATCGTCCTCGCCTTTTCCGGATTGCACAACCTCTTCTGAAAGGAACTTGCCCCGAATATCGTCGTTGTAATCGCCACCACATTCTGACGGAGGAGGAGCGCTCGCTGTGTTCTTCCTGAAGATTGCAGGTCTTTTGATGTATGGAGGTAATTCTCGTGTTCGAGGAGCAACATACGAAGTGATACAATAGCTTCGATCCAATCTGGCGAGGTATGAGCGAGGAGTTGCTGAGCGTGCGGAAATGGGCGTAGGCGGCGTTAAGGAATTCGTCGATAAGGCTGCTGGATTTAAGAAACTCGAAGGCGTGGTCCGAGAAGGCGTTTGACTCAAAGGAATCAAAGGCGCATTGCAGTCGCTACACCTAAGTTCGCCGCATTTCCTCGCCTCTCCATCTGCTTGCTCCGGCGTACTCGGATTTGACGTGACAGACAAGGACCTTGATCTTGACGAGGTTCTGCACTGGCGCCCTGATCTCCCCACGGGAGACTTACTACCAACCGTTGAGTAATTGACGTTGTTGGCGGCACATCGTGGATTGCTGCAAGCTAACGTTCTCAAGGGTCCTCTTTTCCACTGTTCGGGAGTCTTCGAAGACCAATAGGCAGGCAGAGGAACAGATGTAATTCCACCCGTCATGGTCACCGCATCCCACACCACCGCATTTTCTTAGCTTTGATTTCTCCCTCTGAAGTTGTTAGAGAGTACAGAGTTTATCGTTTCCTTTCGGAAAAGATCTTCCAGTTCCTTCCCGTTCAGGTCCATAGATCCTCGGGACCAAGGAGATCCCATTAGACTCGAGTCCGGTTCGTAAGAGGAGCCGAGAAATCACAGCAAAGAGTCACCCATTACTAGCGTTGATTTAGGTCCCTAGGCTTTTCAGTGCTGCGGGATCTTTTAGACCTTGCTGCCAAGATTCCTTCCGTCGTCGTGCCGCAGTTGCGATACAATGTATTCTTCCCGATCATCTCTGTGGATACGAGTCACGATGAATGGCCAAGACTCTGCCTTTCAGACGACTTATGGTCTGTCTTCGTATCGCTCGTAGAACCAGTCGTTAACCCGATCTTCCGGATTCCTTACTCTCTTGTAAGAGCATGTGTACCAGTCACAATCTAATGTTGTAATGCATGGCCTTCATCCAAATCCCCACGCTCCGCACGACGCTTCTTCGCCATCTTACGTCTTTTCAGTTACACCTTTGTTTGGCAGCATGGTCCTGGAAAACGACACTCCAGAACAACTCCTTCGTTTGCGTACGCAAAAATTATTACAAGAATCCGGAATTTTGTACCAGTCGGCGCCATACGTTGATGTTTGTCTCAAAGACAGTCCCTCCGTAGACTCTCCATACGTCGTGCTTCCGTTTCGCACGGTCGTAGGCATAGGTTTGCGTGTAGTCAATTTTAAGAGCTCGCCAACACGCCTTTGCGTATCGAATAGTCAAGGATGCGAGTAGACTTGATTCACGATGTAAATCACATACCTTTGACGACGCGCACGGATGGAATACGTATGCGTCTCACTACCAGCTAGTGTTATACCTTTTCCGTGTAGAAAACTTTACGCAGGGCCGCAATTTCAGCTCTCGTTAATGTCTTCCAGTGCGGAGTTTACCACGGAAGATTGAACACGTGTCCATACAGGTGGCAACTACTTGGCAGACACCCTATGTAAAAAGTTCACCTTTAACGCCTCTGAGTAAAATTACCTTAGCTGACGACCATTTCTTCCATCTTCACGTCAGATGTGACGTGGCAGTTGGACAGTTGTTGGTTCCATCCAAAAGGCACAAGTACTTCTTACGCGTGTTCTGATATTAGGCAGCTTAGCTACATATATTGAGTCACAGTTAGATCACCCTACACACCATTGTTCAATCCAAGACATATCACAAAAGAGCATCAAAAACTTGACCCCTCTCGATAGAAGATTCCGTTGATTGACTTATGAATTAGCTTCTTCGTGATATCGGATTCGTGGCAAATGACCACACCTTCCAATTGGCTACATTCAAACGTAGGCTGAAAGGGATCGTTCAACCACGTGGGGAAAAGAGTCTGACAAGTTGCATGATCCGGAGGTCATACAAAAAGCCAATCTTGTCCGAGATGGTTACCCAGTCAAGATATTGGTTTCCTTTTGATAAAAATGCCACCAAAGCTTCCTCTCCATGACCGAATCAATTGTCCCACACAATGATGTCACTATAACCTGTTTAGGCCAATAATTGAACCCCAAAAAAAAACAGACCCATCGAATGGTTCGCTTCGTCCTAAAAAAGTTGTTCCATGACGCGGACTTGTCGCTTGTGTTATGTTTTTGACACATACCGAATTAAAGAAGACACATGCGTCGTGCACAATCGAAGCCAGAGGTCTCCAGAGTGACAAGCAGACTACCCAGTCAGTGGAACCCCAAATCAGCATCATCCCTACTAAGATAGGTGACACACAAGTTGATGAGGTTGCTTACTCCATAGCACGCGAAAATTTCGGCGCCTATATTCTCTGATGGGAAGCACTTGCCACCCAGCTACAAGTCTTTTTCGAAACTCTAGCCCCAGTTGTACCACCACAACAATCGGCACGGATTCAACAATCCTTGAAGACCTAAACCGCACAAAATGAAGGCAAAACGTATGAAAATATTCACATGAACCAAGTTCCAAGGACAGCTGTGGCAAGACTAAAGTGGCGCCCTCCTTAATGAGCATAACAATCCACTAGCCAGCTAGCAAAACGAATGACAAAAAAGAATGTTGGATCTCTTTAACTGATGCGTAAAGGAGTGAAACTCGTGCATTATAACAGAGAGGAATCAGCCTGCAGATTATGAGGTAAACCTGATGTGTGCGAGCAATCTAACGGTCTCAACAGCAATTAAAAAACTACCAATCTTGAACCATCTCATCGTGGTTCCGATGTAGAATCCGAAGTTGAATCAAAATATAAGCATTCACGATTATCTCCAACTCCCCTCATCGAAAGTCCAAAAAGATGAAACACAAACACAACACACCTTCTCATCGGGTTAAAAATTGGCCGTTGATAAATCCTGCACAGACAGGCGTCTTTAACCTCATTGTTTGAATAACCAACGGCTATGCAGGGTTTTCATCGACTTGGAACGACGGTTTGTCGGGTAGAACCGGTGGAAATACACCATCCGAAGTTCGTAAATTTTGATATCCTGGTTGCTAGTATGTACCGGCACGCTGACACAACGTGGGCACTTGAATTTCTATTGGACTGTGCTTTCAAATAACTCGATAGGTTTAGGTCAGCGAAGGATAGGGAGCCTATAATCATTTGTAAACAAAAAAACACTGATTAGGATTTTCAAGCGAAGACGGGACGATACTACCCGCCTGATTTATGTGTACTCGCAGTAACATAATTGGCGAATGTGGAAGACGCGGGAGGGTCGTGAAAAATGAGACGGTAACTGGAAGGAGGTAACTGGAAGGAGAGAGTAAACTAGTTATCATCCTTTGGGTTCTAAATAAACCTGAGGGACTATATTCAGATCCCCTTATACAGCCCGCGCAAAAATGCAAGTTTTTTGAGTTACCCTCTTCTTGCTTGCTGCTACTTCTGAAGGCTTTCTTTCCGGCTCATGAGAGGTTGTTCCTAAAGGCACAACGAACCTGTAATGCTCCAAAATAAACCTCCATGTTACGCCAATACGTCTTTCGACACCACGTACTCGAACTCAGAACTGGAATCTTATTTTTACCTACGATATTCTTTGACAAAGAATCTCATTTGGACACGGAAGCTGACCTCGGGCACAGTTGGGGAAACAGGGCTCAGACTAGAAAGGCAAGTGATGATTCAAGGTAGTGACAAGACCGGTTCGCATGAACAATCGCTGCAGAAAAATACAGGATCCTGCACCAGATATTAGGCCGTCTTGAAGTTGAAGATCACATGTTCAAAACCTCAAAAAGGGATCAGGCAGATTCCACATATCAGCCCTGAGGAATGAAATCTCGATACAGTTGTGACAGAATGATCACGAACAAAGTTGCATAACACCAGATTTCTAGAAAGACATTGCCGATACCTCAAATTGCTTCTCCAAACTACACTCGCCAACATCTCTTGTTCCAATATGCAACAAAGAACAACTGGATCTGAGCTTAAACAAACATGGCTTCTTACAACAATGCCATGTCTCCAGCAAGAGTAGGTGGAGTGAATGAACAGTAGCAGCGCCTTCAGGGGCAGCTTCCTTCGTTACTCCCAAATGCTCATCCGCAACAAACGTCATTCAAGTATACAAACAACCCACCGGCATTGAGTAGTGAAAGATGGTAATCCTTATCAGGCGTTAGAATCAGCTACACTAAGGAAATCAACTCACTTAAAAACCTGATAGGCATGAAGACTTTCAAACAGTGGCATCGGACGTTGGTGGACAAACATTGAACTTGTATCTGCAAGATGGGGATACGAGAAATAGATCGACAACCAAGCCCATATGAAGACTCTACTGACCACAAGTTCTCCGTTACGGAGATATGTACCCTAGACTCTATAAATTCTAGTGACAACAAAAAGATACAGTGACACCATCCAGAGCCCTCGTCTACCCTCAGCCTTGTGGTTGAACATAAACCTTAGGCTCTCTACAGTTTACAGTATATATTCTCCTTAATATCTCTAACGCACGAGCCTGACTGGACTACACTCATCTTGAAGTACACTCAAATATGCTCGCGACAAAACCTACACCCGAAATGTTCTTAACCTATAACAAAAGCACCTAGTGTCTACCCCAAAGAAGACCAAAAACGACTTCAGAATGAATCTGTGAAACAGTCCCACCTAACTGATATCAAGGGACTCCTCAACCCTGCTTGAATGCCTCTATATTAACATCAACCACGGCTGCAGACAAGCTTCTACCATTTCACTGCACGTCACTCCATGGAACTCCAAAACAAGCTACATGATAGGCTGCATACGGCTGACGCTGACGTGACAACGGCGCCAAACACATTATATGCCAATCCATCCATGGAAGCAGCTGCTAAACTCCCTATGGATGGGTGGCCCTTCTGTAAATACTTGACCGCGACGACAGCATAGAAGACGGCCGCAACATGACCCCTCAACAGACTCCTGACACACCATTGAATGGTAGAAAATGGCACTGTCGACGACCACTCTGGACCTCCAACCTCACAGTGCGACAAGGGCACTCACTGGAACAGTTGCAGAGGGAAAGAATCAATCATAGGCCAACACTGCATGGCTCAGGTATTACACTACTCACTTAAAATGCATGCTAGACACTAAACATGAAGGCATGAAATCCTTGTGACTTTCTGACGAAGTTAAGTCACAGCTGTCAACTATCAGCAGCAAACAAGAAGCACCGCATTTCGCACAATTCTATGCAAGGGACGGACACTGCTGAAACACAACTTTACCTTTAGCATAATGTAACGCGAGACTAATTACCGACCTGTTCAGATGGGAGAGGAGAACTAGAATTCGCTGTCTGTTTCAGCTCTGTAGGTTTGTCTGCTCCACAATTCCTGCGGTTGCACTTAGTCCTAAAAGGATAATTTACGTTCCCACAAGCTTCACACGTCCAACTCCCGTCTGGCGGTGGACCCTCTGTTCCAAGATATCCAGGTCAAATTCCAAAACAACCCGAAAAAATTGTACAATCCAGCCATCAACTTCAAGATAATAGCAGGATGTACAAACAAGAGGACGTTTGAAAGAGAATTAGACATGATTGTTATTTCCATTAGCTCGGATAAGGTTCAAGACCCCACAACTCAGTTATACGTACAATACAGGACTCCACAATAGAAAGCAGACACATATGATAATATCATGCGACAAGATAACTGTAACATTCAGATTGAGAAACTTGAGGAATAATGTCAATAAGAAAGTCCCCTCTACAAACTCCGCATTATCGGCATATAAGAGCAGACCATCGGCAGATGACAGAAGAGTGGCAACTTATCGGCACTTACGAGTTGCAGGGGCTCGTGCTGCTGGACCACTCCCATACCTATTAGCCTAAACAGACGAAAAAGGATACATGAAAATTAGCAGACAAAGGACACTATAATTTCGTACAATGGAAGAAGTATCCTTAAGGGCAAGTGCGGTTCTGAATGAAGCTTACAAGATCTGAGCCTATGTAAGCCAAATCTGAACGAATCTCAGGTCATATGGATGATAGACTTTACCGGTTCCGAAGGTTTCGGAGCACCACACTTCCTCATGTTGCATGTGGTTCGAAAAGCAAAGTTTGTGTTCCCACACTTGGGGCAAACCCAGTCACCTTCGGAGAAACCATCCGGCCCTGAAAGGAGAAGCAGGTCCAAAAACTACAATATAACTTCGGTCTTTCACTGAAAATAACCTATTCGGTAAATGTAAATCCCGAGCTCTGATTGTACGTTTCGTACTTCCATATTTCTATGATAAAAAAGGTCGAAAGAATAACTACAAATATATTCACGGCCTCGACAGAAATTTTGGATCATGAATTCTCAACTTCAACTCTTCCTACAAATGGGAGTTTAGGTAATATTCGAGCTGAGGAAAGAGCATCTACAACAGTACGGCTGATGGAAAGACCAGATGACAAACCTCCTCTCCTTTTCCTTGAGCCATTTTCTTCGCCGTATCCCATCACAGGTCCTCCTCTTGGCCCAGCGATCTACGTTAACCATCAATCAAATGTTGGTTAGAAGATATTTTGCATTAAAGTTATTCGTACTTTAATTTGTATGGACATTTGATTCCTAGACACCAAGAAAATTACCGGCGGTACTCGTCCCATGCCCATGCTCATCCCATATCCATCCATCACAGGTCCAGTTCCATATCCAGGCCCTGATATTGAAGAAAAGCAAGAATTGAAAAGAATGTCAGCGATCTCAAGATGAAAAAACATCAATTTCTGAGAATTTTGAAAACTCAACATAACTCGTCTTGGACATTATCGTCAAGCAGTTGATTTCTGTCATTTACCTCCACCGATTACAGCCCCTGGAGGCCCATAGGAAGCGGTCATGGGCATTGGCTGGTAAGGTTGAACTGCGTTGACTGATGCGCCGTAGTCGTAAGGAACACTTGAAGTCACTGCCTGTGGAGCGATAGGCATTGGCGTTCCATAAGTTGCCGGTAGAGCCAGTGGTAGGGGAGGTGGTGCACCTGGTCCTCCCATATACATAGGGGCTGGTGCCTGCTCGTACATGGCAGGAGCAACCATGGGCCCTCCGATAGCCCTCTGTTTAAGTCAAAGGAGAAGGAGACGATTCAAAATTGGGCAAGAAGTAATTTGACACTTCAAGTTTCCTTACAACAGAATTTAGAACAAGTTTCTGATTGTAATCACACAAATTTTTTCAGAAGGTTATGAATCCAGAAGTTCGGTCTCTATCCAATATTGTCCAAAATAGGAAGCTCGTAAATATCTAGACAAGGTTGCATACGAGCCCAACATTTAGAGGAGACTTTCCTCAAGAATCAGAAGACCTATATACATATTTTTATACTGATTTAGAAAGATCAAGTAATCAGTAGAGGGGATAGCTGCTGTGATGAAAGGGCATGTTCAGACGTTGGAAAGAATGATAGCTAAACATGCAAACGTGATTGGTGATGAAAGCTTGTTACACTATACAGTAAACATACAGTCAAGCAACAGCTGAGTCAGTTCAAAGCTCAAGCACAACAATCCCTCTGAAGTAGAAACGTTTCAACAGCTAAAACAGTCCAAGTCTTCCCTGAACTAGTTGTGAGATGGTTTATGTTATGAAAGAAGTTATCATAAAAGGGTGGGCTAGCTCAGACTATTGCAGCTCAATAAAAGTAGGCCCTAATCCGCATATAAAGTGGGCATGCGTCCCACCATTTCCAAGACCACGTTAAAGAATCCTTGTACAGGATTCAAACTAACTGTCCTGTTTCGACTGAGGGTTTTCGCGCGAGGGTTCGTTCCAGTTGATAAAAATAGTACACTATTTTCATCAACAACACTCATCAATCTTCGTTAACTTGCACGACGGATAAGGGAAGAAGGACATCGTTCATTCTTGGTTTGATATTGATTGACAAAAAGCGTAAAGCAGTCATCCAGACAATTTAAATACCAAACGTTAAAGATTGGTAAAAAGATTGGTAAAAAAATCACAAATGAGCTAACGAGTGTTATGAACCATATACATTTCGCAAGACCGAAGAGAGGTTCTTGGTACCAGCGGTAAGGGACCATTATGAAATGTAGAAGTCATGCTCATTTAATGGAATGAATTATAGCTGCACAGGGCGGACAAGTGCACAGTTATATCTAAAATCCAGATAATTATGGAGTTGAGAGAAAAGGCCGAACGGATGCAGATGACAAGCAAAAGGTAGATGTGATTCCAAATTAGATAGCTGTCCAGCCGTATTTTTTACAATTTTAAAATTGTAAAATCAGCACTTGTTGTAGGCCTCTCACGCTTGGCCCACGTATAGAATACTGACAGTTTCCACGTAGCATGCTAACAGTTGAACTGAAGATGGATATGATTTCTCTGTATTTCTTAGAAGGTTGTGTACAGACACTGGCACTAGGCCTTCCAGCATAGAAGATTATCATCAATGAAATCCCGTTCGACATACTCGCTTAGCAGCAGGAGATTAAAGCAGTCTACTCGACATCTCCGGCATTGCTCATGGCTACAACATGCGCCAAAGGAGATATTGGCTCCAAGAACATAGAACGTCTCAAAGGGGCACCCGCTGACGTGGACTAACCAATCAGGACATTAGCATTCAAACAGGAGGACCCCAAAAAAAGCTTTGAAAAGCAGTGTGTACACGTCCGAGCAGGAAGTAGGCGTGAATTCTCAGTGCTTCCTAGAGGGTTGTGTACAGACACTAGCTTCAGCCTTCCAGCACAGAATAAATCATCAGTGCAATCCAATCGCCATACTGTTACAGTCCTGCTGGGTTTCGGTCTACAATGATAAGACGTATGTAGTTGGAGCCCTCTTCACGGTTCTTTGAACACAGTGAATGGATAGAGGCCTGCGCAGTCTGGCTGGTGGTCAGTCGATTCGGCACGGTGGTTGATTGGGCAAAAACAACCGCCTCTTCCCCTTTGTCGAGGAAGAGGGGGTTGTACAGACAACAAACTTCTCCTCACGAAGGGGCACGGAGCACGAACTGCTTCGTGCCCCCTCGTGGGGAGAAGTTTGTTGTTGAAAGTATATCTGTTGCAAAACCCTTATATACACAAAAGGTGCATTGAACGCTAGACTGATGGGTTTTCTCTCGACTTGAAGGAGCAGGAACGAAATTGGAGGAACAGTGAGGAACTGTTGGCCTAAATTCTCAGGCACACAAAACCCTTGTTTGATATACAATCAAATACCGCGATTGATGGAGTCCGAAGAGTATCTTGTAGGAGTACGGCAAGGTGTACAGGGTGGATTTTAATTGTAAAATTGTAAAAAATCAAAACACATTCGGCAAGGTATCCAGGGAAGATACATAGGCATAGGGAGATCGAGTGCAAATACTTAGTACAGCAACATAATGAACTTCCGTGAGAAGATAGTATGCTTGATACTTCGGAGGAGTAAAACTGAAAATTACTCGTAGGGCGGCGAGAGGAAGTGCTAGCATAGATCCTACCAATCCTGAGTAGGAAATCAAAGACTGTTCTTAGCTGAGAAATATGTACACATAAAGTAAGAGTTGAATGAGCTCTCTTGAAAATGTAATCAACCGCTTGAGGGATCTCTCGTAAAGGAGCAAGAGTACATCTCTAGTTTCAACGGATATCACGCTATATTAAGATTTCGTCGATGAAGAACTACTATCTTCCCTACCTTACGCGACAGTTACGAGAAAAAAAGAAACGAGAGTTCTTTGGCTTGGAGATTCTTGAACCAAGTAGAGCCCATTACGCACGCAGCATGCTTTTTTCCAAAATGGGCAAACGGTTGAAAGAAAAACTGAGCAAACAACTGAGGGAAGTAAACACATGGTAATTGACAGGTTTTAAGGGTAGAAAAGAGAATAGACGTCTGTAAAACAAAGATGAAAAACATCACAAAGAGTCGCCCCATCGCTATACTGCGTAGTTGAAATTGTCTTGTCATCTCCAACGTTAAATACTTGTTGACTTCAGATGGAATAACAGATGATACTGCTGCATAATTATAGAATTTCCAATATTGAGCCCGTTCCTTCCTGATTTGAGTTGAATTTGTACCTGCGCACCCTCTGCAGGCTTAGATGCTCCACATTTGCGCATATTACATGTCGTCCTGAAAGCAAAATTAACATTTCCACATTGTGGGCAAGTCCAATCTCCTTCCCCACGGACAGCTGTAGCCAATGCACAACACAGTATTACAGGTCTCACTCGCTTGGGTGCAATCTGCTATTGATAAGCTTTATTGCAAATGAAATGCGGTTAAGAATCAACTACTTCACAAGGTCAGCTACTATACTACTCCAAAACAAGATGAACCGACAAGAAAGTCATAATTTCAAGAACTCACCACCGTCTGTACGTGCCCGTTTGGGTCCTTGCTGCGCTCTATAATCTCCTTGTTCATATCCGGAAGGCATCAAGCCCTGAAAACCAAGCACAATTATGAAAACAAGTCAATAGGAAACCATCGAAACATAAAATAGCACACGGCTCAGGTGAATAGGCTTGTGGTGGAAACTGGTTACGGGAAGTAAGAAGGAGAACCACGACCCAGCTTACTGAAACTTTCCAACTGCTCTGGTTTCTAACTGTCTACGTTACCTGAGATATTCCAGGAATGAGAACCTGTCTACAATTCCTGGGAATAGGAAGTATATCCACGACCCAACTTCGTGAAACGATCCAACTGCTCTGATTTCTAGCTATCTACGTCACCTGAGATATTCCAGGAGTGAAAGCCATTCCACACTTCCAGCTTACATAAATTACAGCTGAATGCGTCGGGTCATCTGCGGACGTGAAGGTGGACAGAACTAAAAGCCTTCCATTCTTTACTCTGCCTGTAATGAAGTTGAAGGTTCAGGTATATCTAGAGTTTAGAGATGCAAGGATATTCCGTTCCCGGCCAAGATGTAATAACCGCAACGTGTGAACCGTCTTCTCATAATTCGACCTCCGACACAAAAACACACCTTCCATAATTTCCTATACTCAACCTTTCAACTATGAAAATTGACGAAAGTCACAAACCGAAATATCTGATGAACTAGCGTAGTAGTATTGACTACAAAAAACATTTGCGGAGAGAAAGCAAACATCCTCGACCTTCAGAACCAAAGATTGATTTACCAGTTCGAAAGAAGTACAACTTACACGAGCAGAACTCACAACATGAGAGATGAAAATCCTGCACGAACAAACCTGAATCATGTTTGCAGCCTCTTCTTGAGGCTGAGCCGTTATGACGGGCAGCGACGCTGTATCAGGCCTAGCCGAGAGTGACAGAAACCCTAACCAAATGGGCGTTTTAGGCCTCAATCGTTGCAGAGCCCTGTGAGAAGTCTTAAGCAAGTAATAATTGTAAGATTCCACGATCCTCAAATCAGGACCACACCGGTCACGCTTGCTACGGTACGAGAGCGAAATTTCTCCTACTTCCAAAGCATGTTCATACTTCAGTCGGTCGCGTTCCGCCTAGTAAGCTACAACTGTTACCGTGCTAACCAAAACATCTACACACATATACCCCCACAACTCAATTTAACCATATCAAAGGTTCATCGTTCTTTTCTCCCGCCCGTCCCTTGCCTGTCCCCTGCTCTTCTTTCCACCCAACCCCTCCAATTCCATCAAGCCCCGGCAGCTTCCCTCCGTCCCCTGTCCTTCCCTCGGATCATAAGGCAAGCTCGCTCACCTGACAACGGAAGATTGCTCAACGCCGCGGCAGAGTGGTCAAGCGCACAAATTTTCAAAAAAAAATCGAGGCAGACTGCGCTGCGACACTCTAGTTGCTCAAAGAAGGAGGAAAAGACTGGTGCTGTGGTCTGGTCAGGTCTCCGGGCCTCGCCTCGCCTCGCCTCGCCTCCCCTGCAGCAGCAACTGCTCCCTTGGTTTTACCTCTGACTACCTGCCTCCTCACTGCCTCGCTCGCTCCTCACTGCCCCGCTCGCTCGCTTCGTCTGGCCGGGAAGGAACGGGCCGGGCGCTCTCTCAGGGCACGCAACAGCGCAATGTATCCCTCCGTCCGCACTCCGTTGCAAGATGGTCGTTGCCATGCTGAACACCGGTTTACTCTGATCGTGCGGCTCTTATCCATGGATCACTCGTCGGAGCCGGTCGTGATGCTGATAAGTAAGCTGCGATTGACGGTTATATCCCGAGCCGGAGGGTTGAACCTTGCGAGCAGGATGCAAATTTGATGTAATCTTTACGTCTTGAATATATAATTTTCTTCTTCGATATTGGCTACGTTACTACGAGATTGATAACGAGACGATCGACCGTGATCATGATTAGCATACAAAACATATCATGTTATTAAGATTCTGGAAATTAGGTTCTCATTTTCTATAAACTTCATCTAGCAGTGTGCTTTTGCTCATTTTTCATAAACTTGCCAATGAAATCTATTGTATATCGTGTACAGGAAATTATATGCTTGTAAAATAGAGATGTCGGCTATTCGATTTCAAACCATCTATTCAGAACTGATCTGATGATAGAGAATGAAGTGAACGATCGGGATAATGTAAGCATTCAAAGTAAATCATATCGACAATATTTTGGAGATTATTTTTTCGTGTTCATGTTATTCCGCAACTTAAATTTGCAGCGCACAATGCCAGTTTGTTTTCGCTTATTAGTCATATTGCGATGACATACATTTTTTGACGTGTGCTGGAATTTATATGCTTGTAAAATAAGAATAATTTGCTTGTAAAATAGATTTGTCTATTTGGATATCCATTACTTATATTTTAAATTGATATGATGATACATGATGGTGTTTGATCTATTGTATCAATGAGTAACATCCAATCGAATTCAAAATAAATGGTTTAGTTATTATATTCAAGTATGTTTGAATTCTTACTCATGTGATACATGAGTAGTCTAATGTGCTAGTTTCATACAATTTTATATTCACGACAAAGCTAGAGTGTTTGTTCTTTATCTATTGATTCCTCTCAACGATACTGCTTTATACCATGAAGATTAAGTTGTTGAGGTCAAAGGAAAACGTTGATTATGATTGATCTCACTTTTCATCTTGATTGCTTTCTTAAGACATTATTATTGAAATAATAATGATTAATATCAAATATTATAACATAAGGAGCTTCAAAACTTGTTGATCAAGATTAAGTTTTTACTTCAAGCTTAAAAAGCCTGGAGGTCAAGCTTGGACAACTCAAGTTCAGGTAGTGTTCGGGATGAGAGCAAAACGGTGTTAGGTAGAGGGAGGGAGACGCACCTGATGGAGTTATGATGATTCTAATAGGTTTAAAATTTGATATTTTGTCACTATAGTATAACATGACTACGTTACATTTTTATAGATACTCTCAATAAGAAATGTTATATACTTTATGTGATCTTGTAATCTTCATAGTATCAAATTTGGCACAAGCTATTTCAACGTATGCTTTTCGTTTTTTTAAAAAGAGAAAAGTAACTGATGTAATCACTCTGAAACGCAAAATCCAAATGATTCATTTTACCATGATGAATCAACAATATTTCTATACATTAAGTTCTTGTAACGTGTGTGTGACTTTTGTAGTGATTATGAATCTGTAAAATTGAATTTTGTGTACCACATTGTATAATACCAATGTATTGGGTAAATTTTGTTATTGATACATATAATTTAAAAAGTTTACCCTTGTTCATCAACTCCTCCGATATACTCATCATGCATGCCGTCTAGACGCTTGTATACTCATCATGCATGTCGTCAACGCTCTTGTATATGTCAATGCGATCACGACCAGCATACTCATACCCATCCACGAGGTACTCTTCAAGTTCAACTTCATATCCACTATATTGAGAAATAGGTACTACATCCACTTGCAAAACATTGTATTTCTCGTTGTAGTAATCTTACAATCAAATTGTTTCAAATTGAATAGAATGACGTTGCCAACTCGATCTTATGCTTGTCCAACCGAGCTCGTGAGCAACTATGAATGTTGTACAATATGCATATAATTTACATGATTATATAACCATATCTTTTATATAACAATATACATGTCCTTTATGTTGTACACTTTCTTGTATAGCATATCCAACAAGTATAAGCATATAAGATTTCATTTTCATCATCAATTTTAATCATAGTGTATTGATGACATGTCAAATATTCATATAAATACTACAAACTATAATCATTTTCATTGTATGCACTTCGAACTGATGAATTATGATATGATTGTTCAATATTATCATCATCTATCCTCATCGTTAGATCATAGCACGCTATATTTACTTTTTTGCTTCACAATTCATAATTTTGCTAGTAATGAAATATATATATTTCTAGCTAAATTTTGAAAATTTGATAAATTTTTTGAAATTATGTTGATTTTTGCAATTTTATGTTTTAATTTTACCAACATCAACATTATAAAACAAACAAAAAATCATAATTTAAAATCAACAAAAATAGGTGTTTGATCATTCCAACTTAATGAACAAATTGAAGAGATCCAAACATGATTTATCTCAAACATTAAAATGAAAAATGTGAGTTCCTAATGGACTTTTTTGCATGCATTTGATGATAAAATTTAAAATAAAATGCAAAAACATACAATGGCCACAATCTTGAAAGTTTGTCATATGATATAATGATATGATAATATAGTTGATAAGAGTTTTGACAGTGCAATGTCAAACTTATACTTTGATGTCTATGGTTAATGTTTCGTCTTTATTGTTCTTTGTGATTCATGTATAATTCTCGTTGTGACTTAAAGCTATTGTTTGATTTCTATTGTATCTTGAAGCTTGATTTGATGTCCATGTGGATAAAGGGTCGGGAATCCCAAAGATTCTTAAAAGTAACATTACCAAAGGGATAACAACTATTATAAAGTTCTTGTACTTTTATTACAACGGATGGAAATATCATTCCCGTAAGCTATAAGAACTCTTTGAATTCTATCAAGCGTGTTGTTAGTAAAAAGCATGTTATTGTTACTTGTGGCTCGTATTTAATTTCCATTGTACCTTATAGCTCATGTTTGATTACCATGACATCTTAGAGCTTTCTTTAAAAGCTCATGTTTGATTTTCATTGTATCTTGAAACTTGTTAGAAACATGTTATTGTTACTTGTGGCTCGTATTTAATTTCCATTGTAACTTAGAGCTCATGTTTGATTACCATGGCCTTTAAGAGCTCTGTTTGAAATGCGTTGTTGTGTGTCAATCTAAAGTAAGTATAAGTATAAGTCTACTAAATATAAGTATAAGTATAACTAAGTATAAGTATACTAAATATAAGTCTTTGTCATTGACTTTCTTGTTAGGACTCACTATCACATTATTATGCTTCTAATTCAGACTAGATAATTAAGAAGTTGGATAAAATGTTGATACAACATTGGAAAAATGACAAGATCAATGACTGATTTATTTGATAAATTTTTTGAAGAAATTATGCCTTAGTTGAAGGAAACAATTAGAAAGTAAAACCAATTTACTCTGACGTACAATTTATATGACAATGTGAGATGAAAATACATTGAAAAGCTTAACAGAAGGAGACAAAAGCTACGCCAACATTTATATATTTCAAAGAATGCATAGTAAAAAGTGTGTATAAACATCATCAAAGCATACATTTGTATTTGTGTTGAAGTAAACTTTTTTTAAAAAAAAGTTGCACAATGTTAGAACACATGTGAAAATAACCTAGAAACAAAAAAATAAAAATGCGTTAAAAGATTGTAAAATGTACATCTTCTGTAAATATAGAAGAAAACAATAGTTGAAGTATCATGTGAATTATATATATGCATAATATATATTTATTATGAATATCACTATAGGATTGCGAGATTTAATGCTTGAAGGAACGATGTCACGGACATGATATCTTCAAGCAACAAATTTCATGTTGTGTATGTCATGTCACACATGTCTGACAGAACATCATTTACTGGGATTACTTCATTTGTTTATGTTAACATGCTATTTATAGTTGTTTATAGTAAGTTGACATTAAGATACTTAAACTTTGAATGAATCATCTGACCTCCAATGTTGTATTATAGATTTGCATGTTGCGTTTATGACGTAGTCCTAACGGAATGAATAACATACTTTGTTTTGTCTTGTGTTTATGGTTTTTTGTTCATAAACATAATTGGTAAATCTTTTCTAATTCATACATTGACTTTAGTGGGAATGTTGAGAAATACTTGTGAAATCATAATCAAGTTCAAGAGCTAATGGTGTGTTTAAATCAAATAATTCAAATAAAAAATTTGGAAAAACTTTCTCAACAAATTTGTAATAGAAAAGTCAGTGATTTGATGATCAAAACATATCTTTAAGACAACTTGAAGTATAATTCAAGTCATTGTGTTTATTTGGAAATCAAATCAAATCATTGTACTTACCTTAAAAGATAAGTTGAGTCAGCAAGCTTGATTAGAATGTAAGATAAATTATTTGGCTTGCTGATAGCAGAAGTCAAATTGATTTGAGAACAAATATATTTGAAAAATTCAACTTGGAAACCAATCATCATAGTGTAATTTTCATATAGTAGAAATTGAAAGTCTCAAGAAATTATATCTACTATTGTAAACACTAATTTTTTTTTATGAATCATATTTTGCTTCTTGGCTTTTAATTCTATTTCAAGTTTTTTTATTCATTACAGTTTTTATTCCTATTTTTTAATCTGTCAAAGAATTGCATCCGCAACAACACAACATCATGATTTTCATAATGTCACACCCGAAGATATTATTTGCATCACAATAACTTGCATCTTAATTGCCAAGTGTCATTAACAACACAAACAATTATAATTAAACCCGATAAATTTATGACATTGCTCACAGCATAATATCAATGAATCAATACTAATGTTGTGCATGATGGTTTTGCAATATTGCTAACATATGTATGAACGATTCTTCATGCAACTTTATTGTCCATCTTGTCATACTTTTTTTGACTTTAAAAATTATTTTCTTCCTTCTTTAGAACATATAGCAATCAATTTGCATTCGACTTTCATTCATGTGGCAAAATTACTCACTTACAACTAATTCATCATATCCATCACAATGTGTCATTAAATTCTCTTGAAAAGAATTAAATTTGTACTTCATTTGCATGATAATTTCTTGTTGAATGTTTGCTACTCCAAGTTCCTAATCAACAGTTGACTCGTTGATTGTAATTCTTTAACGTCAAAATTTTAACTTACAGATTCCGATGAACATGTAGTCAAACGATCATATATTGTGTTTGTAGAAAAGTATGTAGAGCCTCAACAACGATCCGATTTGTTGATTGTCTATCTGCTCCGTTAGATTGTACTTCAATATCAAACAAACAAGTTGGTTACATGGCATACATGTAAGATATATTTGTTTAATCTTGATTAAACTCTATTTTAATTATAAAGATGATAATAACGGTACTAAAGGAGTGTTCAAATCTTTATGATTGGTTTTTTATCATATTGAAGACATTGTGGTTTATTGCATGTGACACTACTTTGTAAGTTGATCATTCTCTCTTGTATGTATGACAACTGGTATCACAACAACCAAAGTGTTGAAATATAGAGTCTGGAAAGATGTAAAACATATTCAAATGGAACATTGTACTTCTACAAAACTATAGACCTAATGTTTTAGAGAGTTTGCTACAAAAAATAGACGGAGAATAATACTATTTATCAAGTTGCGTAGACTCTTTTCGGTAGAGTGCGATGCTTCTTCGGATGCGTATTAGATTGTAGATGGTTTATATGTATTATTTATATTGTAATAGGTTATAGTAGTTCCCAAATTGAAGCTAATCTTGCCGAGCCCCATCCCCGGGTTTCATCGGTCCGCGCTCTTGATGGGGGCCTTTGCCATCGTTCGTGCTGGAGTACTCGCTGCTGCTCTGAAAACGTTGTCAATCAAGGGGATAGGCTTGGCCACGGTCCGGACCGACGGTTAACCGGTTAACCGTCGGGACCGGTTAACCGGTCCCAGATTTCTCCGGACCGGTTAACCGGTTAATTGCAGCAGAATTAGACCAGCGAGCCTCGCTGGTCTAATTCTGCTGCAAATAAATAAGTAAATTTTTTTATCACCCAATTCGATAAGTGATAATCCCTAGCATAAATCTCGAGCTCGGATGTGTTTCTCCAGCTTCCCTGCACCCTGGCGCAAAGTCGAAGTCTCTCCAATTCGAGAGCGTTTTCAACCGGGAGGATTTTCAACAGTCCGAGTGGGGGCTCACTTGAATACTCGAGCTATTGCGCAATTCCTCCTTCGCTCCCGGTCACAGCCCCTCCCGTCGGCCACGTAGGGTCGGGACAGATGGTTAACCGGTTAAAACCTCGGTTAACCGTTAACCGATATGGCAAAATGCCGGACCGGTTAACTTACCGGTTAACCGGTTAATTGGACCGGTTAACCGGTCCGCACATTTCCCGGACCGGTTAACCGTTAAACGGACCGTGGCCAAGCCTACAAGGGGACTCATGAGGATAAGGTTCATGTTGGGCGTTACTTCGCTCGGTCCGTCCGCTAGTGGATGCCTCTCAAACTACCCCCAAGTCGTTTGACTGACTTTTGGCTGGAGCTGCCCGCACGCTTAAACTGTTAAGACCAAACATGACGATGTGTATTGTACTATGACGTTGCCATCGTTGGCGCTCCAGTGCTCCAGTACTCGGTTCGCCTTCCAAGACGTTGTAATCTCTTAAGGAAGAAAGTTCCATACTTTCTACTCATGTAGGAGTTGCCATATGTCACTGTGCAACTACTCATATGAAGGCAGGACACGTGTCCATCTGTAAGGTCGGTGTGCGTCTGCCACGCGGGATTTCTAATTGCTCCCGAGAGGCCGCTATGAACTGAAAGAAATTTCCGTCTTGAAAACTTGTAGTGCCTCCAATGCGATTTTCTGGGCTGTGTGTCCAGGAGGTGCAATCACTAAATTAGCTCCATGAATTAGTGTTACATTAGGTGTTAATCTCGTTGGCAATCCGACAGCGTCGGTCTCTACATGGGAAAGGGCTTGTGCAGCAGGTTTGGAAGAGAGAAGAACAGAGCAATAGAGATCGGTCCGGACGGGGAGCAGTGCCCGCGAATTGGAACAAGTGCAGTCGGTGCTCGGATATCGTGCGAGCATTCGTAGAATTCTGAACTCAATCAGGCGAAAGGGGTGGTGCATGACATTGAAGGCAAGGGCTCGAGGAGAATCGGCAGTGTGTAAACACTGCCACGGGGAAAGGAGGCTGGAGGGATTTGGTGACGAAGTGATATCTCGCATGCGATAAGACCGTAATTGTATTTGACAAGTTTAGGACGATGAAGCAGGTTCGGTGTGGCGATGGAAACATTCTGGGTTTACTGGATGGCAGGACGATTGATTCTCAGCAAGTAATTTCCTGTAGCCTTGACTGTCTTCTTCTTCCGGGGTGCTGGTCTCGGACTCGTCAAGTTTAGTTACTTGAAAGTTACTTTACTTTGATGACATGTGCCACAAGTTGGTAGTTAGCAGACAGTTCTGATCAAATCCCAACTTTGTTTGGTTATGTGTACTTCGGTTCCCGGGTCAGTGACGAGTGCCTGATTTGACAATTGAGGCACAAACAGAAGTCAATAAGATTATCATTGTAATCTTATCGACTTCGAAGTTAAGGAGGGCTACGGTAGAAGTGCCAATGGATAGGAGACCAGGGACACTTCCCCTTGTTGAATGTGCACCCTGTGGGTATGTCTCTCATGGTCATCCATGCGAAGCATAAACTTGGCTGTCGGGCACTTTCTGCTTTAAAGTGAAGGTGCCCGCGCATCTCTGTCCATCTGGTGGCGACTGAAAGGATCATTCCATTTCTGTTTGGGGATGGGTTATGTTGGTGGCAAGTTGTCACTTTAAGCCGGAGTAGGTGTGCTGAAGATATTGGAATCTAGCTGGCCTGGACTGCTCAGCCTAGAGTTCACATCAAGGAATTGCTGTAATTCCTATATTTTGACTCTAAGGCAGTGATGCCGTGCTCTGCCTTAACATCGAAGCGAGAGATTTCTCTCTTCAATTCACTGTGGAAGCTAAATGCCGTTTATTTGATCAGGTGCCACATCATTACCAGGAGCAACATTTTATGCGGTCTGTTCAGATGCACTCTTCACTGGTCCATCGACTGGAAATGGACGACGTTATGGAGGTATGCTGGCGGTGAATTCGTTTCTTTCTAGCTCTCATCGTGGTATGGAAATTTTGCAAGATTGACCGGAGAATACAAAACAACGCCAAAAAAGCAAAACCAAAAATAATAAAGTAGACTTTTCGAGGTGTGCAAATTCACGGCTCCCCAATCAAAGAGATGGTTACAAATGCTAGGTGTACAAAGCAAACGCTGTGATCTGGTTATATTTAACACGACCTTCCTTTTCTAGACTTTATTTTTGTTATCAGTGACGATGAAATGAAGTAGACTAGGTGTGGATGACGGAATCACAGCAGTAAACTATGTCGGGTTGCTCTGACCAGCATTTTCACAACAGCATGCTGTTAATAGTTACGTTTGCATGTAGTGTGTTGTTTTCAGCAGAAGCGAGTATAGCATCTGACTGAAAACATTGAAGCAGTAAACATATGGTAGATATGATAAATAAATGCCATGGACACCTTTGTCAGCTCGAAGAAGCCACTTAAGACTGAATATTGGGGCGAGCTGGTTCTCCTTTCGTCTGGCCGTCAGAAGCTTTAAGGGTCATTAAGCTATTGCTAATGAGGCATATATTGCAGTAACTGAGTGATTGAGTTGTAGATCAGAAGAATATGATACCGGAACGCAATGAATGTCGCATTTGATTGCATTTCCTATCTTAGAATATCGTAGGGAGCTGGCGTTATGTCTAGCAGGTCATCAAGTTTGCACTTGCTATATATCTGGTGATTGAGATCTGGAGTGTAGACGATCAGCATTGCGTTCAGTACAGATGCACGACTCTTCAGTTGATAGGGTGATCTTCTCGCTGTGATTGTGGACACACTGGCCACTTCAATTGCAGACTTCGACACACAGCTCTCATCTGGAGACCATTCTAGACTGCCTCGCAACC
The DNA here is from genome assembly GCA_037833965.1 of Marchantia polymorpha subsp. ruderalis. Taxonomy (NCBI): domain Eukaryota; kingdom Viridiplantae; phylum Streptophyta; class Marchantiopsida; order Marchantiales; family Marchantiaceae; genus Marchantia; species Marchantia polymorpha. The sequence continues at coordinate 3,554,394 of AP031351.1, forward strand.
AGTAATACTTCCTTATCTCCTATGAAGTTCATTGCCCTCACGTCTACACCTGCCACACGTTGTGAATTCAACGTGCTCATTTTATGCAATTACGTACTTTTATATGGCTCTAAACCAGATTTTACTTCTAGGCAGGCTGACTTCGCTAAACAACCTTTATTTGTGGATAACAGGTCCGAGGCTAACATATTTTTTTATACTGGCCTCGGTCATTACGCAAGTCTCCACCGAAGCCACATTTTGGAGTTTTGGCCACCATACTTCACTGCCACAGATGTGGACAAAAAGTTTACAAAGAGCCGCATCCTACATCAGATGATCTCTTGAAATCTGCACCAATGTTTTCTACATACACTCTCTTCCTGGATCTTAGACAACTCTGCTGGAGTGTGCAACGGTATCCATGATGTCAACCGTAGTCGCCCATATTCTGAATTTTCCCTCCTCTCCCGTCATGCTACGACTTTACCACCTTGTACACGAATATCGACCTTGCAGATCTCAACAAGAGGATCGCTATCTGAGTCAGGGATCTTTATCGTCATCTTTCTTCACATAAGCAGAATGACCTTCTTTCACTAACTACTGAAATTTATCTTTCACATTCAGAGGTTTCAAATTGCCCCTCGTGACAAGGACTGGTCATGACGCGAGATTACCTTGTTGTATTTTCTAGTAGACTACGATTGCTTCTGCTAAAACATTACTTGTACCCATCACTTGGTTGGAATTCATTCCTGTGATAGCCTTTTCTTCTTTGAGAACGGCCTCTGTCGACAAAGTATGGGAGTTCCCATGGGAACTAAGTATGCGGGTTTCCGAACCGGTACCTTATAGTTTACAAATTCGGCTCCGTCCAGCGGTTACCATTTTTTCTGGAACACAACGACTTTCTTTGTATACTCATAAACTTCCGACTACATCTGGACGATCTGTTCGTTCTTGCTGTTCCCGAGTTCAAGGATCTCATGCACATGTCTTCAGATGCTGTCGCATGGACATCTATCCTCGCGAATTCTACGAACTCAACTCGATTTCTCTGCCGACATAAGCTATTTCACGTACTTGGCCATATACTCCCAGTTTGTTGTGAAACTGGAAAATGCCGGTCGATGATAACCTCGATGATAAACGACGAGAGGCAAACTGTAGATAACACCAGTTCATCACCCTTGCACGTGTGGTGTTCTAGAGTTTTAATAAGTCAAATTAGAATGGAAGTATGAGGGAGATCTTTAAATTCAAACATGTACTTATTGACAACGTCTAGTAGTGCCGTGGTCATTCTCCTGCGTACTGTACATTCTTGTCCACTCAGTCATAGAGATCTGCCCATCAGTCTGCCAGTTACATATACACGAGTTCACGAACCCATCGTTTGGTTGCACCTGACTTTCTGACAGTGGTATACCAGATACCATTTTTTCCAAGAGTCTCACGATAGACTCAACAAGATATCCCAATCTCCTACACCACAATCTCATTGAGTGCTCATGTGTAAGGGAAGCGTGTCGTAACTGCATCTCATTCTGAAAGAGGAAATCTTTAGATAGCTGATGGTTGAGAAATCAGAGAGTAGCAGTTTTATCATGTAATCTATTCTCGCTATGCGGGAAAAGTGCAGGGCAGTGTAGGCTTGTCGTTAACTTGTCGAGATCTGTTGTACTCGGGTCTACTTCTTGATGCTTTGAACGTTGTGTCAGATTTATTATTTTCCATTGGAGCTCATGACGTAGAAGATTTCGCCCTAGGATTACGAAGAAGGTGGCTGTCGCCTTTTGTATGATACCTGAAGAATGTATCATCCGTCTCTTTTCACCTCCTTGTGCTCATTCTTCTTTGAAATTTATGTCTTATCAGGGCCATCAAGGGTGTGTCAATACACTAGCATGGAACGCGAAGGGATCACTCCTTCTGTCTGGCTCTGATGATACAAAAGTAAGGACATAAGCTTTCCATCATGGACTCAGATCTGGACAGAACAGGATTTGAAAATTATATACGTTCTGGCTTTGCATGATCTATTTCGAGCCTCTTCATCACCCTCTCTTGACAACTTTGGCCTTTTAGTAGGTTCAACTTACACGCTGGCGTCTCCAAGAGTCTGCTGTTGAGGTCGATTTATGATAAGGGATTGAGAGTCAACCTGGTTTTCATGTTGAAGAGTGGCTTTCTGTGTGATCTCCGTCTAGTAGAAATCCGGTGTTTACTGTGAAACCGTTTGCCAACTTCTTTCACAGGTGAATATTTGGGATTATGGCTCTCGTAAGCTGGTTCACGACATCTATACTGGTCACTCTGGATATATCTTTTGTACAAAGTTCATGCCAGAAACCGGAGATGATTTGGTGGTTTCAGGTGCTGGAGATTCGGAGGTACTTTTTTATCTTGACGTTTTTTTTTACTTATGGGTGAACTTGAATGCAAACTTAGCGACTTGTTGAGATGAACTTTTACTTTACTGTGTATCTCAGTAGATTCAAGGTTTCTCCCCACAATCTTCTCACTGTACATCCCGAGGAATAACGTCAAAAGGCAATGTTGCAATTTTCTGAATAGTTAACGTGTTTTCAATCCAATTGGCTGACAGGTAAGAGTACACAGAGTCAGTCGGTTAGCTGGAGGGAAAGGCGGGAGAAAATCCTCTTCGGATCAAACTGCTGTATTTCGTTGCCATTCCAAACGAGTCAAGAAGTTGGCGGTAAGTCAGTAACTAGTGTGGTTGTAACGTATGGTTTTCAAAATGAAGGAGGTCACGCAATTTTGTTTGAGATAAATAGTTGCGTTGTGGATATTGATTACCTTGTTGTATAATGCCGACCTTTATAAATTCTATACATAACAGGTTCTGTTTATTGTCACCGGTACCTTTCTTATATTGGACTGGCGATCCCTTACTGCTTACGTAGTTCTCTAGAACAATTACATTGGCAGCTGGAAATCTTCTCCGACTTAAGTTTTTCACTCGCTTCCATTTACCACTTTTTTCCTACTCCTTGTTTTACTGCATTGGTTTATATTCAGTGTCCATCGTTTATCGGCGTGAAAGAGGACTAAAAAGATCTCATAGTTCCTTGGTACGAGATGTGTTCCGTCCCCCCGCAAGGCCCTCCGTCTGGTTGCGGACTCTATTTTCTCTAGATAACAATTCTGCTGGAAGCTTTGTCTTCCGATTTAACTGCACTAGAGCGCATACTCAAATTCTGATTCCCTTGCCTTAAATTTGAACAGCAAGTAGGGAGCAAACATCATCGTTCGGGTGTGAGCTCTCCGTGTGATGTATCCTAGTATGTAGGAGACCTTTCGCGTTCCGAATATCATAAAGAGGCCCAGGAAAAAGCCTTTTCTGCCCTTTCCCGCTCTTTGAGCCCATTTTATGCGTGGAGCGGGAGCTTTACGGCCCAGTCCAAAAGATGAATTGAATCTGGTATTTGTAAACCTGCGCACATTTTGGGCTTAAGCTCAGATGTGCGCAGTATAGTGTGTGGGATTATGATAAGGCAAAAAACTGATATTTTGGCCCGGTTGTTATGATCGAGATATGCCAAAGTGTCCATGCATCCGACAGGAGAAAAAACTGTTATGGTGGAAATGATACCTTGAGAGGGTATCATTTATGATGGTTATTTTTGGTAACATATATGCTTTAAAATCGAAGACGAGAAGACAACGTGTCTTTAGTTGTAAGAATTTTTCAATCTGGGTACAAGGAGTCGTGTGATGGGAGACTCTAAACTCATTCCTAGTTTAAGGTGGGTGTTTACGGTTCTTCGCATGGGATGCTTGGAGCTTTTAACTCGAATACGTCCTTCTCGTGACATACGTTGTTTCCTGTTTTTCACTCTCTACCTCATATGATAACTAGACAGTTTTTCAACTTTCGGGTTTGGAGAGATCGGAAGATGGTGCTTGAGTCAATTCACAGCTCATGTCGAGTTTGCTCTTGCCGGTCTAGAGTGTGTCGGAAGTCTTGTTGAAGGGTCCTTTTTCCGCCATAAAGCTATTTCGAGACCGTGACAGGCGGTTATGAAGTAATGGTCTTTTCGTCTACCATTCTATCAAGTTTATGTTAAGCTCTTTTGGCTAAGGTCTCTAGACAAGATCGTTAATGGAAAAAGAATATAAGTCCGCATTATACATCATCTACATCCATACTGCTCGTGTATCCTATTGACACATGATAGTTATTTGTTGACGTTTGCTGTTCCAATATATGATTCTGCAGCCAGAACACTTGATGAAATTTTTGATGTCGTAAAATCACGTATTTCCTAACATTGTTCCCCCTATCACTAGGGAGTCGGCTTCTGCATAGTCACCTTAGGTAGCATTGTTCCAGGTGCAGATAGTGTCTTGCATTTTGTCTATTAGTCCCTTGTGAAGTGTCTTAATAACCCAAACAATTTAAGATTGATTTTTTTCATCTTCTTAATTATAGGTGGAGGACGGCAATCCACATGTTATATGGAGCGCAAGCGAGGATGGTACATTACGACAGCATGATCTGCGAGAGGGTATCGCATGTCCGCCTCACGGTTCCCCACCGCACGATTGTCGTAATGTCTTGGTAGGCATTCAGCCCTATAGTTTGTTATGTTACGGTTTACGAGTTGCATCTGTCGGTGGTCTACCTAGACTTTTGACTTCTCAGGGTCCAAGTGCTTGTGAGGAGCATGTTGCATCCGTGGGCTACTTTGTGAACTGGGTACAACGATGAACGTGGACTTAAATCTAAAGCTAGACACCCAGCGTTCATGTTAAGGATAATGTTGAGATATTTTTTTTTTAGGACTTTTTAATCTTGTATTAGCGGATCAAATTCTGCGAATGAATATTTTGAAGATGAGAACACCTTAGTGTTGACACACAAAAACAATTACAATCTTACTGACGAACATGAATAATTTATCTTCAATCTCTCGGGTGCCAGCTTGATCTACGGTGTGCAGCGAAGAAGGCATTACAAGCGCCCCCAAGGCACTGTCTCGAACTCAAGACATGCGCGTTGAGTCCCACCCGTCCAAATCATCTTCTCATCGGCGGCAGGTGCTGTGTGGTGGAATGGCCATATTATCTGGCGTCTTTGATGACCTCGTCTTATTTTTGAAGCATAGCTGGAACATTTGAATGCTTTAAAATCTTCACAGTTGCTAGTGCACATGTGCACTGCTTACGCTTGACGATATTGTCATGAAATAAGTCGTATGAGTCTAACCAATTTTTTTCTTGTTCTATTGACAGTGATGCGTTTGCTCGTCTCTATGACCGACGCATGCTGCCCCATTTAAGTTCTGCTCAGCAACCGTCGAAGCCCCCACCTTGTGTTTGCTACTTCTGTCCTGCGCACCTTTCTGACAAGGTGAGTATGAAGCTAAGCACTCCAGAAACACCATTACATATTCAGTTTAACTCGTGATCTATCTCTAGATGTAGGAGTTGCCTGAATCATTTAAGAGAAAGCAACGATAAAGCTGGTGATTTTCCTGTATGTCCATGAATCCGACCTTACTGTCCGTACAGTTCGTACAAACACTTCCTTTTTTGACTGTTTATTGTTTTTATATTTCCCGAATTGAAGGTCTCCCATAATTTATCGGAAGGTCCTATGTTCACCCACGATTTTACGGAATTGGATAGGATTGGGATGCCTTCTTGATCTGTCTCCAGCGTTTCTAGTTGTTCTACAAGCAATTTTGAGTCTGTTTATGCCCTCTCGAATGATAAACGTGCGATAAGAAAATTGCAAACTCAATTAGCTCTTTCAATATATTGTTGTCGTATTAGAAAAACTCCGATTTTTCCAAGACATTTACTAGAAGATTATTGACGCTTTATTGTCATTTCTTCTGTGGTCTTTAAAGTCGCATTGTGCAGAAGCACAAATGTCTTTCCGATTTTTCCTAAAACCCTGTCATTTTTATTTTTATTTTTAAAGCATACGTTTTTTTCCATTTTTTGTCTGACATTCCCCCTGGGGCCTGTTAGTCGCTTCTCATCTCTAGTTAAGTCAGAAGACCGTATACCATTTCTGAGGCCTCTCGTGTGTTAGCAGTAGAAAGACATGTTCATCCAGGATGATGTTCAGCGTTCTGTTGAAGATGACTTTTTGAGTCGCACTTTGACCTCAGGTCTCCTTGTCTCTTAATATTATTTCTTTCGAAATCGCACCGTAGTAAGCAAGTGCTAAAGCCACGAGGACCACTCGTACCTAGTGATGGTTTCTATTTCTCCGTGTGCAGAGCCGCTCGAGTTTGCATCTCACTCATGTAACATTCAGTCCGAGTGGGGAGGAGGTGCTTCTTAGCTACAGCGGCGAACATGTCTATTTAATGGATGCTTTCACAGGTAAGCAGCGTGCACTATCAAAACTTAACGTGTTGGTGAAAAACACTGTATAATTCTTCACTTAATTTTCCTCAGTCGCCAACTTGAACCGGTATGAGTACCCCCTTCAAAGAGATGTGCATGCTCTTAGGATTACTTGCTGTAGTGCAGTAAACAGATAAGCAATTTTCTCTATACGCTTCGTTACATAGATCCAGATGACGAATGAGGATTGCTAGTTTGTTTCTGCCCTGAATCACTTCATTTCAAGCAAACCAGCAGCATGGTTCTAATCAGTTTTTAATCTTGTGTCTTGTTTGAGACATGCCCGTGTAGTTTCACCTTTTTGCTATATAAGAGCTTTGTTTGTCGTTGCAGGCCAAGAAGATGGAGTGGTTTACAGAGCAAGTGATGTCCCCAAAAGAACTGTTCTTGCTCCAATTGTTAATGGCACAAATGTCCAGTCAAAGTCTCCAGGAGCGGCTCTGGGCAATGGATACAGGCGAGGCTCCTCTTGGGTATGGAATATCATATGTAGAAGTTGCTCGCTAGCTATTTCTTGCACGGAGATTTTTAGCCTTGATTTTGGTTCGCTCTTTGGGTTAGAAGCCGGCCTTTCGCCACTGGAGCCGCTCGCCTAGTTCTCAATAAAGCTCGTTGGTCAGAGAGTTTATAAATTCCACCAGCGTGTTCGTATGTTGTAATATGAATGCGGCACTTGAGCACCCTTTGAAATCGTAACATACTCTCTCAAAAAAAACGGAGTATCACTTGGGTGGGTGGGAGATTAATAAGCCCTCATCAAAGTTCTCAGGATGTGAGTGATGTGGTGGTATTGACTAATGTTTTGTCTCGACGTACTGACCTACTGAATTTGTTTCCTAATCAATGCACACTCCGCCATGTGTATCCTTTGCAGGTGCAAGAATGTAGAGAACTTTTCGAAGAAGCCAAGAAGGCTCTGACAACTGGAAACAGTTACCTGTACGCGGTAGAGGCTAGTAGTGAGATAATTGATGCCGGAGGTACCGTCATTGGGAATCAGTTGAGGCATGATTGTCTTTGCTTACGGGCATCGGCCTTTTTGAAGGTGTATATCCTTTTGTCTATTACCCCAATCTAACGTATGGCCTTAATGTAGTGTTGAAAGTGTTTGAAGTTGAAAAGTGCATATATCTGATATCTACGTTGACTTAAGCCTCTGGATTCCTATTTAGCGTCGGTAGTATCTATGCTTGCACATCCCTTCCTGGATACTTTATGGTACTTGTTACTTGTAGTTGTTAGATAGCTGTTGTCGTGCACATCGGCATATACCCGATTCTACACAAGAGTACTGCCTTTTCTGCTCTTCAACTTGAGTCGGATTGCTTTGGAATGTCATGCTTTCGAGCTTCAGATGTGCAATAGTTGTTGTGATCATATTATTTGCAATCTGCAGGTCACAATAGGGCTTCTTTAGAGTGGCTCACTTTGTAATTTGAACCATAAAGTTTGCCGCTCTCATTGAGTACATCGTTGATTGTTGAAGAAATACATTTGATTATGTGTTTAACCACGTTGTTACTCTTCTACAGCGCAAATGGAAGAACGACCTTCATATGGCTATTAGAGACTGTAATGAGGCTCGAGCTATTGATCCCATGTCCCCACAGGCACACCATCATATGGCTGAAGCTCTTTCATCGGTAACATTACTACGAACTCTGCTATAGAAGAGCTTTTTGATCGTATGTCAGGTTCAGAGTTTGGTTGAGGCTAGTAGAGTTTTGACAATCATGAATTATTGGTCCGAGAAAATGGCTTTAGGTAGACTTTTTCTGAAAAACCGGGATTTTATCTACCGAAGTAATGAGTAGTATTTCAAATTATGCTGTCACACTACAGTTGTTTGTCCTGTGAAGTGGTTTTTGCTTTGAAGTACATTTGTTACCTACATAGAGACATTGTGTGTCGTCTAAAAAGCTTTAGACTGTAGTAGTTCCGTTTCCGACTATTGGGCGTGTTCTAATTGCTTGTATTGAATCGCCTTTCCTTTTTCTATTTGCGGATTTTGCCAAAGCGCAATGGCTCGGCATATACAATACCTATGAACTCCTAAACTGTCTGAAGTATTAATATTGGCAAGTTTCCTTTTCCGACGCCTGACGTGGGTTGAGCTGAAGAACGTTAGCTTACTCATTGTGCAGCTTTTGAAGCACAAGGAGGCGCTCGATTTTGCCATCAGAGCTCATCAACTAGAGCCGTCAGATGTGAGACTGTCGGAACATGTGGCCCTACTTCGGTCAATGTTGAAGACAGGTGTGTTGAGGAACAAGGGAAAGCATGACGGATATATCTCACTAGTATTTCTATGGCATTAAACGAACCGAAGGTTGTGTTAACAATTTTCTGGTTTAGGTCTTCATTATATTGTGTTTGTTAAGCATCTCCGTTTGTGTAGGTTTTGTTCTTCTGCAATTATCGATGTCGGAGACCTCAGTGTACACCCTAAGTAGAATGCGGTTTGAACCCTTCGTTACAGTACTTGGTTTGGGGCGTTGTTTTTAAGCTTAAGCGCACCTTCTAAATGGATCGTGTCCACTTTTAAAACTGTGTTTTTGTAGATGAGGATTCCAAGAATAACCGAAACAATGATGGGGATGTCAAGCTAGAAAGGAAAGCATCCAGAAACACTGAAGCGGATCTCAAGCTAGAGAGAAAAGCATCCAGACTTCGAACAATAAGTAATCTGTTATTTAGATCGGAATCGGACCTGAGCGAGGGTTACCAAGATACATGGCGTGGAGAGAGGGGCGACCTGTTCAATGACGACATGGAAATGGAAATGGAGATTGAGATGTCAGTAGGCGAAGAAGATGATAGGGATGGAGAGCAAGGAGTCCTTCCAGGATCAAGCTTGAACTTACGCCTTAGACCAAAAGTGGAAGGACGTGAACGAACAAACAGGGTTCTCTCATCAGGATCCACAACGTCTACATCTGGAGCAAACTACGAGAATTTTGCTGTTGAGGTATGCGGTAGTTTTTGGTTGAACGTTGGAACTCTTGTAGACCAAATGTAATCTCTGTTCAGGTTTTCCAGCAATTTCTTTCCCGCAGTCATCAACCAGTTGGTGTCTTCCCTTTTTTAATGGCTAGCTCAAGATTTTTTTACGAAGTGAGTATTTGCTGGCTGGTAACCAAATTCCGTGTTCTTGGTGGTGTGAATAGCTTGCTCTTGTAGCTTGATAAACAGATAATGTTGCAGCAGTTGATTAGGATGTCTTGCACATGTATTACCAGCAGTGCATGATGTTCCTATTGACTGTCTTAATGCCCATTGCCAACTTGAATTTAACAGGGAATTGTAGCAAGCTATCATTTTCTCTCAAAATCAGGTGGGCTATGTGCAGCAACATTAAGATAAACTTTAGATAACTTTCCCACATTTGAGTAAGTTGAATACAAAGTTCAGCTTATGGACTAACTATTCTAAACTTATGGCTGCCAAAGCTTAAGAAGCCGTTACCTTGGTGAAAGTTAGTATCAAACTTTGTCCTTGTTTCACTTAAGATTTTAATGCTAAATACAAAAAAACTGACTCTAAGATTAACACTTACATGAGACCCACGTATGAAGAGGCAAATTTGAATCCATTTCTTTTATGTATTTCATTTGTTTTTTTGTTGGGAGTGCTCTAGCAAACACATCAGCAAACATGTACCCAGTTTCATAATACATCAATGTAATTGTTCTTTCCTCCTCTTTATCCTTTTTCATATTTTGAGCCATAGGATGATCTAGTGAGGGCATTAGCTGTAGTGTTACCACATGAATATTATTGGAGCTTATTGAGGGATCACGAGCTCGCTTAACACGCTCGTAGACCAAATTTGCTCTTGAATAGCTAGTGAAGAAGGCCTGGTGCAAACTTTTGTTGTAATTAAAGCTGTTGACTTCTGCTGCTTCACCAACTTTTAATGCAAAGCAGCAACATTGGATTTACTTCCTTCTCCAGCAGCAAGAAATTATCTATTAACATTACAATGTAAAGCATTCTATCTTTGATGTACATAGTTATTTTCGTTTGTCTACATCAAAGATATATACTTCGGCTTCTGAGAGTGGGCTGAGCTTATTTATCATCAGGTATATGTCCTGAAGTATATATGGTAATAACGAAGGTTGACTCAATGACCGGACGATTAAAAAACCCCTCAGTAACTTTAGTTTTATGGAGTGGCGGCATAGGAATCGACCTGAAATCCTCTATGTTATAGGTACAGGGACTTATTCTCAGTCATGGACGCTATCTCTTCTATCGATAGCGGCCTCCTCCTGCTGCCTGCTATCTGAACCTTCTTGGATTTGTTGTCCTCAGTAATAGGACAATGTTTGTCTCCTTAAAACCCTGCAGGGGAAACGGATACGAAACAATCACTCTGACTCACGTGGCCATCTCCTGGATGCGCGTACATTCTAAATCTTGTTAACAAATTCTTGAAACTGTGTACCTACGTCGTATACAATTTGATGCTATTATAAAGTTATTGACGACCCGGTACTGATTATTCAGGGAGAGATTGCAGTCGATATGCGGCAGCGTTATGTCGGTCATTGTAACACTGGGACTGATATCAAGCAGGCAAGCTTTCTCGGCGAAAAAGGTAGTTTTCTTTCTCTCTCATGTTCGTTTAGTCTCTGCTTTGCTTGGGTGCAGGTAAATGAGAAGATGTATCGTCCTTTGATACTTTCATGTATGAAGTTCTTGGTTCTAGTGCAATCAATTGGTGCTGTGGACCTCGGTCGGTTGGGTTTCGAGTCCCTGTCAACCCTCGCAGGGTCGAGCGCAGAAACCTATTCAACCCGGTACCACGAATGATGCAGCCGGGATGATGTGACGATCGGGTGATGCCTGTCGAGTACATCTTATTTATGAAACCTGGTTACTCCTCAAATCGGAGACTAGGAATTACACTGCATAAGACACTATGATTTTATACAGAGTGTCTCGGGCACTCTTTCTATATAGTTAAAACAAGAATAAATCTGGTCCTCTGCATCCATGATATGTATTGGTTCTTTCATGGTTATGTGCCTGCTTGTTTGCTGCTTATTTTCCTCACATGCAGCTTATGCTTTTGGCTTTAATTGGGGGATTTTTCCGATAAGACTGGTACTTTTTGCATTTCTGATCTCTTGACATTGTTGCATCAGTCGTGTGATGATGTTTCTTATTTCTGCAAAGTGCTGTTTACGACTTTTGAATTATGAAAGATGTTTGTCTCGACCGTACCGTTTGGTTTACAAAATACCTGAATAAGAATCGTGCCTTTGCCAGGAGAGTTTGTGGCTAGTGGCAGTGATGATGGGCGCTGGTTTATATGGGTGAAAAAGACCGGTAGGCTCGTGAAGATGCTGGTTGGAGATGAGGATGGTATGTTCCACGTATTTGCGAGCCTTCAGTTACTATATCTTAAAATGGTTTTGACCGACACGGTCGTGCAGGTCACATCATGTGTTATTAAGCTACCATAATGAATTCCCAGCCTTGTTCCTACTATTCTTACTCAGTTTATTGTCATGTTCCATGCTACCATTGCACCTAAAAAAGTATCGTTTGTTTTGGTACGTTCTCAATGAGGTTCTAATCACAGAAAATTTTTGCGAGACTCTTCCATGTACATGACCTATCTTTGAGAGTCCTTCTATATAGCGGTCATACTCATCTTGTGTCTGGGCTCGATGAAGTCGTCAATTGTGTGCAGTGTCATCCTTTCGATTGCGCCGTTGCGACAAGCGGGCTCGACAACACTATCAAGGTGTGCCTATGAAGTCACTTGAGAAGGGCAAATGAAGTGGAGAACAAGCATGATTGTTGCATGAAATTTTCCATCTGTTAGAGTAATGAAACAAGTCTTTTTTGTGCAGGGTACAAAATGTCACTCAAAATCAAGTAAATAAATCATATGATAGACTTTTCTTGTTAAGTTTAAGTCCTGTTTAGTTGGCCCATTTGTTGGCTTCAAATCATTGTTTCTCTTACTTTTGTTCTACTGATAGGACACATGAGGCTTCCTTGTGTTCACTGATCTTACAACTAATCAAAATCTTTTTCCGGATGGTTCCTTTAACAAGGCTCTAACTGGTCTAAATTATCGAGTTAGAACAAAACTGTATAAGATTTCTGCTGTCTTTTAAGGCATCCAAGGTGGTATCTGATGGTTGTCTTGATGCGGCGTTAATCAGATGTGGGCACCAACGTCCCCTCGCCGCGCTGGAGGTATGTCAATGGTGGGTGAGGAAGCAGCAGAATTTACAGATCCTAAACACGTGATGGATATCAACCAACGTAATATGCATCGTCAGAATTTGTGAGTTTCGACTTTTTGCTGGCCATACCATGAGGATTCTGTTTGCCTTGGTTGTCGTATGTGTCGGCTGTATTAGTCCTCTCAAGTATATACCCTCCTCTGCACTGTGTCAAAGAGCTGCAAGTTCAATGTCGAAGTAGGTGTTGACTGTCCTGCGATATTCCTGAGTGCGATGGTCCCTCGTAAGTCATTGCTACCGTATACTTCTCCTGGGAATGATATCTATATACTTACATATACTTGTCTTAGTTCCTGAAGTTTGTCTCACGCACATCTTTTGAACAGGCCAATGGAATTTCTTCATCGATTCAGAGTACAGGAAAGTACGGAGGGTGCTTCTCATCCTTTCGAATGCACGCAAAGCTGAAGACAGTGAAAATAAGTGAACAAAAGCTTAGCTCGTGCAGATTTTGTTCTCCTTTCCGACTGTATCTATTCAAATTTTGGAAGTGGAGTGGTTTCATATTAGTATGTGTACTCTCCAGAGTGATCCTTGTGTCCTCTGTAATGAAGGTCAAGGTGGTCTTATGGGACTCACTTGTTTTCCATGACAGCCAAGTGTGCAAAAGATCACAGTTACAATACCAATAATCCACCTGAGAGATTGTAGGAACGTACAGCATGTACATAGACGTAGCTTAACCTTTTCTGGGTTTCTCATTCATCGATCTAAATCAGACCACGTAGAAGAGTAGGCAAAAATAATTCCATTTCGTGGCTGTGCCTGGGCTTCGCCTGTCTCACTAGTCCAAGCCCAACATCGATCGATGGGAGTGAGGGCTTTGTGACATGGAGGCATTTGACGGATTTTTGTGACAAAACTGGCGACATCCCTCATGTTACTGTATAATATCCTAATACATGAAATTGAATCATTTCAGGGCATTTTTCTTCTCAATATTTCTAATGGGAAACTACTGGTTCTTTAGTCCATACGTTGTTGAGTTACTTTTAAGTTGGTCAGCAGGAGATTGAGTTTTCCATCGGTAGTAATCACTTGTCAATATCATCGCCGTTTCTTGAGTAGTCACGCTTTTTGTCTCCATGTGAAACAACATTGACATTATTTGTTAGATATTATTCGCCACTCCTGAGATGTTATCAACTCGAAATTAGTCCTGAGTGTTGGATCCATCCCAATTTTTACTTCCGGGTGTTCGGTTTGAAGTGCTTTAGTAAGTACACCAGCAGGCATCTCGTTAGTCGGATAACATACGGGTGAAATATTTTTTTCCTCTTCTTTACCCTCAACAAGTCTCAACAATTATACGGACTAAACTATTCATCCTTATCTTTAAGATAAGGATGAATAATATTATGATCATAAGTGAAAGCAGTAGCAGGTATTGTGGAGCTTTTTGAGTATATCTAAGCATGATCAACTCCTGGGGAGCAAATCAAAGTTTCAGAAGCAAATGATAAGCGATGAGTTCATATCCGTTGTAAAAATATCTACTGAAATTTTTTTTTTGCCTCCACAGCAACTAACTCCTCATTAAGATTACATAGAGATCCACTTCTTGTGATAATCGTCTCCTCCTAGATTGATTTGTACATCTCCATCAAAATCACTTAACTATTCACTAGATCATTCAAATGTTTTGGATATAACTTTAATTGATTTAGTGATCTAAATTCTAGATTTCAAATCACTAATCAAAGATGTAACAACTGGTGAAGATAGTAATTATTACCATATTTATCAAAAGTTTAATCAAAATTTGAATATTAGATTTTTAAGTTCAGATATTAATACTGAGTGTAAATTGAAAGAGGTGATTCAAAGCCTATGAAGTCCAACGTTGAATGTCACATGAAAACCAACATCCTATAACTTGAGAAAAAGAATTGTGAAATATATTTTGTTCTGAAACCAAGCTTAGCTAGTAAATACATAAACATCACGATGAACTTCATATTGAAATTATAACATTTTATAATTTAATAGAACAACTTTTTTATTTCTCCGATGAACAACACTTGCAATTTTTTACTTATTCAAAGACAAAGTATGATACCATCCAAGCGCCATAAATTGTATAGATAAACTTGTAAAAATACATATTTTACATTTTGCATCATAACACATAAATTTTTCCTTTTCATTTCTTGTAATTTATATAATTTGGAATGAAATAAGATACAATATTATAGATATAAGGTCATAAAAGAAATTGTATTTATTTGAAACAAAAATCAGTTTTGAAGTATTTTTTATTCTTCTAAAACAGAAATACTGTCAAGATGTAAGTATTTCTACGAAGTAAAAAATAATGTATATAATTTTCTATCATTATTGATATAGAATTACATGTGATTATTCCTTTTCTTTTTATAAGATAAAATTAAAAAGGATGAGAGAAATCAAAATATCATATAATTTAAAAGAAAATATCATTTCAGTGTATTTTTATTTATACATAGTTGTGTAATGAGACGTGTCATTGAAGTTGTTCTTGTAAAAATTATCTTCAATTACATTTGATATATATTTATTTTGAACAACCTACGTTATTCACATCGCAAAGATGATAATTAACAAAAAAAATGAAGGGATCGCATTATTCAAATACGGAGAAAAAATTAAATAGTTTAAATGAAGTTGCTTAACCTCGAGTTTGTATGATAATATCACTTTGATTATCATATTTGGTCATTTGATTAAGGGGAGAAATGTAATATCTAGAAAATATTTGGATTTTTGACACATTTGTGTGAGAGTGATGAAATTTAAAATATATTGTTAGCATATTGTGTACCATAATTTAGATAGTATGTATCTATTATCATACGAGGATTTGCAACTCATACGAGATTCGGATGATAATGCAACATGTACTTGTAAGAAATATTTATGGGGTGAATTTCGAGCCTGGCCCTACTAACCCGTTGGGTTTGTATACTTGGAATGACTTCAGTGTGTTCCATTTCTGAAAATGAGAGGCCAAACTGAACTGATTCAAGAAATACCGAATTTCGATTTTTAGTGTTTCCAGTACTGAACGAAGAATGCGACCACGTCTTCGCCCGGCCACGCCACTGAAGCTGACGCTGGACAGTCTTCGTTGCCTCGAGCAATCAGCGCCTGCAAGGTTCTGAACTCCGACATGCTGATTGGCATGGGTGTCTGTTTATTTGAAAGTTTGAGCGAAGGTGTGTGCAAATGATCTGACTGTGAGTCTGGAGGTGCGATTTTTCGCACGATTTCGTGCGAATTAAGAAACCGAACTCTGTCAATTTTGGCCAATCGCTAAGGAATTCAAAATCGAGCTGTGACGGTCGGGTGTGTCCACTTGCGAAGGGCTGGAGGTGAGAATTAGGGAAGTGTAAGCATGACCTTTTGTGAAGTCTCAATCATATCCAATTTTGTTGTACATTGTTGACGTCGACGTCATCGTCAATCGTCATCATACTACGAACATCTCCTGATATCTCATCATCAAACAGGAAATTGATTTGGTGAAACTTTAAGCTCTCTCTCCACCCTCGCGGGCCTGTGATTATGCATAGACCTGGAATATCTGAGGAAGGGATAATTTTCTGCGTTGATATCTTGTTTGTAACAAGTAGCAGCTTTTCCCCCTATTATCTTTCTTCGGGAGTGAGTGTAGCTGCCATATGGAGATGATCGTCTTGCTTGTATCTTTCATTTTTTGATATTTGACCGGATGTCGTGTGCTTCAGAGTTTACTGACATGAATCGCGGATGTTCCTTGTGTAGGAATTGGACCGTGTGTCATATTATTCTCTATTATCGCTTGCAAAGTTGGTGACCCCGTTTCAAACAACCAGTTCTGCGAAGCACTGACAAGACGGCGCGATGGGGAAGAAACAACATAGCAAGGATCGGATGTTCATCACCAAGACTGAATGGGCAACAGAATGGGGTGGAGCAAAATCTCGTGATTTGCGCACTCCCTTCAAGCGGCTGCCGTTTTATTGCTGCGCGTAAGCCCTCGATTCACCTAGCCGAACTTTCAAATCAGATGAGATCTAGATACCTCGTACGTGTGAGTAGAAAATCGGATGGTATAGTTTATTTTGTTACATCACTTAAACAAAGGGTTCTGGTTGTTGCGAAAAGGCTGTGGGGACTTGCTGATCCTGGTATCTCCATCTTGGCAGGTTGACATTCGTTCCTTTTGAGGATCCAGTGTGTACAGTGGACGGTCATGTCTTTGACATACTGTAAGTGGTGTCATATCATGTAGTGTTTTATATTTTGACAGGGGTTACTTTGCGGATGGGCTTACCTTCTACAGATTTCACATTAATCAGGAAAAATTGCTTCAATCAATAACTTGAGTATTTACTCCAGAAGATGCAGTTTACTGGTTTCACAAACATAGTGAGGCTTTTGTCTATCCCCACTAAGAAGGATATTACGCTAATCTCATCTGTGGATGTCTGGCTTTGTGCAGCTACATCGTGCCCTACATTATAAAGTATGGAAAGAATCCAGTGACAGGATTGCCGCTTGCACTGAAGGATTTGATTAAGTTACAGTTCCATAAGAATTCCGATGGTGTGTGCAAAACACTGTTTTACTTTAAATCGTCACATCTTTTCAGTTGCTAAAGTTTTCGTACAGTCTATACTTATTGTCAGCTGGAAGGAGTTGATTGGGGTCGAATTTCTAATGTGCTGACATCAATTTTATGCCTGCAGGAGAGTATCAGTGCCCAGTTTTGAATAAAGTTTTCACTGAGTTCACTCATATAGTGGCTATCAGAACAACAGGAAATGTATTTTCGTACGAGGTATGTAACTGACGCTCTATGCTGTCGCTTTTATATCCTTCACCTTCCCCTTTAATCTTATCGCCTTCGTCAATGCTCATAAGTCCTCTGATGCAGGCAGTCAAAGAACTCAATTTGAAGACTAAGAACTGGAAGGAGCTTCTTACAGACGAACCGTTCACCAAAGACGACATTATAACTATCCAGGTCCAGCTTTGACCATTTGTGTTCCTTGGTGCGCATATTCATTTGGTTTGAGCAGGCAAGGCCTGTTTCGTCCTTATGCCTTTCATTCTGTCTGGTAGCAAACGTGCCCTGGAAAGTTTCTTCATATTTCTATTAGTCACAGTGTCTCTTCTTGTTGCCAGATCACATCGTACTCTTGATGGTGCTCACTTGATAACGATTTTTCTCTTAATATGGCCATTTCTTCTTCCTGCTAGGTCGAATTATTGTTGGGAATCCTACTCAACTGTCAGATAGGGTGGTTTTGTTTCAGTCTTTAATATGAAAATAAAGTAAATCATCCTCCTCCTTTGAGTGGTGTTTCTCGCGACTAATCTTGAAATCTTGAATCTTGATTGCGACGATGTTAAAATGCGTCCTCGGTGCCGCTCAAGCATATTGACGATCATTTAATCAATATGCAGGACCCTAACAAGCTGGATGCTAAAGTCCTCTCAGAATTTGATCACGTAAAGCATGATACTAAGCTTGACGACGAAGGTGAGATACTGGAACCAAACTTATATATGACGCTGTAAAGCTTAAGAACTTGGGATGCTAGTTAGTTCCGCTGAAAATATCGCCAACTGTGCTTTGAGACGTTTCTCTGCCAATAGAATTTCAAGATAGTATGGTAGATTGTCATGACAGACTGGAAAGAATCTTCATATTGAAAAGATTCCTGATTACGATGACATTGTGCAGATGCGAAGAAACTTGCTGAGGATCCTACTTTCAACATCAATATGTCAGAAGATACTAAAAGGATGATGCGGGAACTTGGAACTCAAAATGGAAGAGATGCCGCATTGATGGGAGGAGGAGGCAGCAAGGCACAAAAGGAACGTGCAGCTGCATTTGCAACACTCGAGGCTGCTAGACAGCGAATTATTGACCAAGATGGCCCACAGAAAGAGGCACCTGCTCTCAGCATCGTTGATGCTGCCTCAGCTTCTGTGCATGGAAGAAGTGCGGAAGCTGCGAAGGCGGGATCTGCAGAGAAAACTGCGGCTCGAGTTGCGGCTCACGCTCTTGGCGAGATTGTGCCCTTGAATACAAAGCTGGTTAGTCTTCCACTCGTTTTTTCATTTTAGACTTCCCGTTTGTAGAGTATTTTCCGCTAATCCCAGATCAAGAGCTACTGTTTAAAAAATATCGATTTGAGATTGTTGCCTTCATAAGCTCATTGTGTATACGCATACATGTATGCCAGGTGAAAAGCCGCTACACATCAGGTGCAGCATCACGCGGATTGACTTCAACGACATATACACCCGTGACCACAAACGATTTTGAGTATGTTAAAGCTGAAAAAAACCCGAAGAAAAAAGGATACGTTCGGCTGCATAGCACCCATGGAGATCTGAATCTTGAGCTACATTGCGACATTTGCCCTCGCACCTGTGAAAACTTCCTTACTCATTGTGAGAACGGTTATTACGACAGCCAAATATTTCACCGGAATATCAGGTGCGATCTTATCTATTCTTCTCAAGCTTCTCCTTGGTACATCATGCCATGCGCTAACAAATTTTTCCTACTTCATGGCTGAGAGTGGAGGTCGTACAACACCTCCACGCTCAAAACCTGCAAACACGTTCTGTCAAATTTTGAACTTCTTCATTCTTTTCCTTGTGCTTTAGGAACTTCATGATTCAAGGAGGTGACCCAACTGGCACAGGTCGTGGTGGGGAGTCAATATGGGGAAAACCGTTCAAAGATGAAGTAAACTCGAAGCTTCTCCACTCAGAGAGAGGTATATTGAGTATGGCCAATAGTGGTCCTCACAGCAATGGCTCTCAGTTTTTCATCCTATACAAATCTGCTCCACATCTCAACTACAAACACACTGTTTTCGGTCGAGTAGTGGGAGGCCTGGAAACTCTTTCTAAAACAGAGAAGGTTCCAGTTGACGACGATGACAAACCTCTGGTATTTCCTTCCCTCGAAGGCCATCTCTGTTCAAGATATGGTGCTACTGATGGTCGACTTAGATGTCTAGTCTCTTTTCTCAATAAACGTGTGTACCGCATTTCCGTTTTACATGGTTGATATTCTGGAAACTCCACTTGAGGCTACTAATGCAGGAACTGAAAATAAATGAGTGAATATGTTGCCTTTGCAGGAGGATATCAAGATATTGAAGATTTCTGTTTTTGTGAATCCCTACACCGAACCGGATGAGGAGGAAGTGAAGCTGAAAGAATCCAGTGAGACAGCAGAAAATGAGGCTGAAAATGTGAGTGCGCGTTATACACCAAAACCCGCTTGCAAAAATGCATAATTCTTGAAAGTGATGTCGGTTTTTTCGTTATTCGGGTGAAACGATCTCTGAGTTTAATTGAGAAGTGAGGTAAGTTTTGAAGTCAACTGTAGCAATCGATTCTTAAGACCTCCAACTCAATTCTTTCAGCAGAAGTATATACATTGGTTGATGCGCAATCTCATGTTTCATCGTTCTTCATGACAGGAGAAAATGGGATCTTGGTTTAGTAATCCAAGCATGAGACCAGCTATCGAAGGTGGTCGTACAGGTGTAGGCAAATATCTTAGCAGTTTTCGAAAAGTAGATACTGCTAATGTAAATTTGGAAAGTATAGAAGTTTCTGAACATAAGAGACAAAAGGTTGTACCAAGATCGGGAACTGAGCTGAAGAATTTCTCCTCTTGGTGAAAGTCCTTCCGCAGCATGTTGTCATTATATTTGTACGTACATCATGTAGGGTAGCAGGAAGGTGCAGTGGTAGGAAGAGTTAGGTAGGAAGAGCTGAAAGTGTTTTGTTGTTGGAGAGGTTTGACGGAAAGTGGAAATTATTTGCCATTCAAAGTTTCCATTCAGCCAACATGTACGATATGATTCTTTTATATATTTCATCACCTTCCTTTAATAGTTAGGTTTTCTTGCTGAACATTGCCAATTCAAACATGAACCACCGTTGTGAAGCATGATCCCCTTTAGGTTTAGGAGGACTATAGTGGTACTAAACGGGAAGATTGTGAAGTGAACTCTTGAAGGTCGCAGCCAAAGAATGAGTCCGTAGTTTTGTGTATGTACATATGTTGTTCTTGTAGGAAGACATCCGCATAGTCATCGGAATAGGAAACATAATAGGAGGGACTAAAGTTTGATGATGACAGGAGGATGTCGCAAGGTCTAGACTGCTGCCTTGACTTTAGAAAGCTCCTAGTTACATTCATCGACACTTACACCGCAACATCGACTGAATAATGCAAATGGGATAAATGAAAATTTACGACTGCCGCGCACGAGAATTACATACCTTGAAAGTACTCTTGCGGGATAGGGTCGCTAAGCACTCAGATTACCTTCTGAAGTCTTCAGGGTGATTCGTCGCTAGCTGCAAGCCCTAAGTCGTTATTTCAGTAGATCCACTTATTCACTTGCAGCTAACATGACTTCAAGCTCTAACTTTTGTCAAAATCGTTTTATTCTGCAAGCATTGAGAAATGTTTCTTGCCGAACTGGTGCTTTCTGGTTGAAAGTGAGATATATATTTCTTGGATCATGTAGTGTCTTTCCATTGCGGGCAAGGATTATGTTAGAATATTGTTATACTCCTTATTACTTCCTGTCTCTTCTCTAGTGTACTTATAGTTAGGATTGTGTTGTGATGTGGACTGCAGCTATGATGTAACGGCCACCTTAACCCTAACCCAATACGGAGGTGTGTATCACTGCGTCTGTTCATTTCCTTTGTCACCTCGGATTCGGTATTTAACCCCAGCTCGGGGATATGTGTTTTATCAACTCTTATGTGGATCCTTCCTAAGAACTTAGGAACTTGTGTCGATCCATTCTTGCATTGCTCTTTAAGATCTTTTTTAATATGGTATCAGAGTTGGTTCTTTTCTTATTCCAGATGTTTGAATCAAGTAAAAACAAGAAATATTTTTTTTGTTTTGAATCATTCTCTGTGTTAACTGTTAGAGCAATTCAAGATTCTTCAAACCGGATGACTTCTTTTGTCATATTTCGAGAGGGCACGGGTACAGTTCTTCGAGACGGTCGTCACATCCGCCTCTTCTGATGCGAATCAGAAGAGGCACGGAGCGCAGCGTTGCAGGAAGAGCTTGAGTCGTAGAATATCGGAGCGTTGCAGGAAGAGCTTGAGTCGTCGAATATCGGAGCGGAGCACAGCCTTGCAGGAAGAGCTTGAGTCGTCGACGGGGTTTCGGGGAATTTCCTTGAAATTGCTTTGACAGTTAACAAATAGAATAATTCGAAGCAAAAGATGTACTTTGTGCTTTAAAACAAAAATTGTACTTTTTGAATTTAATTGATTCAAACTCCCTTGAATAAGAAGAGAATCAACTCTGATACCACAATCCTCGAGGCTTCTTCTTCTCCAACCGTTTATCATATATTGGACACGTTTCCTTACTCTTTCCCCCTTCGAAAGATAGGATCGATGGTGCGGGAAGAGTATGAAGCTGCCCCCTATCTGTAGCCGGGGCCTCACATTTAATGTCTTGAAGTCTGAGGTCAGCCAGTAAGTGCTCGAGGTTGCAAACCGCATCAACGAGAGGAGGATGACTCACGGAGGAAGTGGAAGGTGCCTGTGGAACTCCCACTCCAGGTGATGGTGTAACCGGACTGAATTCTCCCACTGCTGATAATATCTGCGGATGGAGAAACCTGCGAACTGGATCAGTGGATGAAACTAATGTTAATGGGCGAAAGGGAGTAAAACCTTCTTGCTTAGCAGGCGGAACAACTGATGTCTGCTGATGGTGAACCGCAAGAGGCATGAATCTGACAGATCTGCTGTCAATAATCTTATGAGTGTTTTTTCACTGTAACCGATATCCTTAGGCTGTAGGAGAATAACCAAGGACAACGCATTGTACACTCTTGGGGTCAATCTTACCCCGATGGCCTTTTTTAAAATGGGCAAAGGCAGTACATCCAAAAACTTGTAAGTGGATCATCGGAAACCCACCACTAGATCTGAGGAAAAGAAAAATCTGAGATCTCGATTTGCATATTTAATAACACATAATTATGGGGTCAAACACATATTTATCCGAAGTTCGACTTTAAATTCTAACTTGATTCTTACTGCGAAAAACTGTGAGGGTTGTCAATAGAAAGGGGTAATAATTTACAAGAGAAGTTAATTTTGCGGCTTGTCAGACTCCAAGTTCCCTGAATCTGGAATTAGGACATGGTGGGAACGACTTCCGCTGGGAAAAAAGACGAGCGGAACTTCAGATGTCAGAGAATGTCATCAGCTCGACAAAAGTAGCAGTAACATCGTTTCAAATGAAACCTTCCAAAAGCCTGAAATTTCTCACCCTCGAAAGTCCTCGCTTGTTGTTGTTGTTGGTCATTTACTCGACTCCACTGCACTGAACAGGAATGGATTGGACTGTGGTCGCCATTACCACGTCGAGATCTGTTCGTAGCACACTTTACACTACATCTAATACTTGATGAGCTGATATATTATATATATTACGTAAGATAGTCTATTAGCGAAAATCAAAATCTAATAAGGATTCTGGTAGCAGAAAAATAAACTAATAAACTCTTCAAGGACCTCGGAGGAAATTGTGAGTGGATTTTGCCACTGTAATGTCTTCTGAACCCTTTGTATCGGCATCCTGAATGTCGGTTGACAAGGTAGGGCTCTTTGTCCCGTGGCGTGTCTGAACTCTGGACCGGAGCCTAATGTGCAAGCTTCGCCAAGTCGTTTAGTGACAACTAAATGTCGAGTTTGAAACTCGCGATAAATCTTTCTCGAACCCTAAATAGCATGGAAATGGAAATAGTCGGGGTTTATGGGACCTCTCGCTGTGTTACGCCAGGTGCACAGAGCAGGGTTTAGTTGGATTCTGAAGCAGGGCGGAGAGGACGAGTCAGTCCCGGGAATGAGCAATTTTTTGGGCGTCGCGTCGTGTTGGAAAATCCTGAGTTGTTCGTGTTTCGAACGCGCTGGCGATTGTGGCTTGCAGGAGGTGTAACGAGGAGTAGAGGAGAGAGGCGGTGGGAATTTGGGAGCGACGCGGTTAAAAGATGAACAATTATGGACCGAAATTGAGTAATAACGAGAAGGAGTTTATTCTTGCCGCGCTGCGTGCCGAGCAGCGAATAGATGGTCGTCGTCCTTTCGATTCTCGTCGTTTGAGCATCACTTTTTCAAAGTGAGAACTCTTCTCGGTCCTTCTTTCCAAGTTTCTTTCGCAATGTTTCTCACCCGAGGTCAAGTTAGTATACTTCGAAAACAGGCGTATGCCAGGAAAACTTCAACAGCAATGTGTTTAGGCGGAGTTTCTTTCGTGTGAAATTCAATGAGGGCAAATCGGGCGCAGATGAAGTCAATTTTGCGCATGGACGAATTCGATTGTTTCTGAACAAGTGATGGTCGGCCACTTCTTTCACGTTGTTTGTACTTTTTTTGGTCAAGAAAGCTTCAACGTAAACTGATTCTTGAAAATTGGACTGCAGACAGGATGGCGCCGTCGAAGTTCAGCAGGGCCAAACAAGAGTCATGGCTGTAGTTACAGGAACATTAGGTCCACCCTTTCCAGACCGCCCGACTGAGGGTTCGCTTGTCATATTTACGGAATTCTCGCCTATGGCAGACCCATCGTTTGAACTAGGTCGCCCTGGAGAACTTTCGGTAGAATTAGGACGAATCATCGACCGTGGGCTGAGGTACTATCCACTTCTCGCCAGTTTCGTGCTTGCTATGCCAGTAGTTTCTTAATTGGGAAGCAGATCTTTAGCAGGTGGGTTTTGCTTCTGTGAACAATTCTTACACCCTGGACATATTTCTGAGCAGAGAGAGTAGGGCGGTGGATACCGAGTCTTTGTGTGTTTTGGCCGGTCGAGCAGCATGGCAAATT
This sequence comes from Marchantia polymorpha subsp. ruderalis, assembly GCA_037833965.1. NCBI lineage: Eukaryota > Viridiplantae > Streptophyta > Marchantiopsida > Marchantiales > Marchantiaceae > Marchantia > Marchantia polymorpha. The sequence continues at coordinate 3,578,907 of AP031351.1, forward strand.
CGACTGGATATCCATATTTTGGACAATGGAGGGTAAGTCGGAAATGCACTCCTTTTTGTTCTACGGAAGACAATATGGAGCTTAGATTCACACTCTTCTTGGTTCGTGGAAGTTCGAGCAAGTCAGTATGCGAGCGTGTTTGATTGCTCCGAGTTTCTGAATTGATTCTAGTTTGAGTCAAGGACAGTAATAACACAGCTTCTCTATAAATGCAGAAATCTGGTGGATGTAGCAAACATTGCAGCACTGGCAGCTCTTTCTTCTTATCGTAGGCCCGATTGTAGCATTGGAGGACACGACGGACAAGAAGTTATTGTACATCCTCCAGAGGTCAGCGCAGCTCCGCTCTTGCTTTCTACTCTTCGCTTTCAGTTCTGCTGCACTGCCATGTACTTTGTATTGTCCAGATTTTTAAAATTATTTCCATGTTCGTAATGATTTTAGAGCCTTCTACCTTATAGACGGTGTCACCAAATGTATTAGATCTCTAAATTCAAGTTAGCAGTCACGGTCTTGAGATCAATCACTACTCCAGCCTCATCATCGTGGAGGTTTATTAACAGGACTTGGTGAGTTGGACGGTGACGATGGCAGGTCCGAGAGCCCGTTTCTCTTATCCTTCACCATTTACCGATCGCAGTCACGTTTGCCTTCTTCGCCGACGGGGAACTTGAGGTGCTTTTTGACGCTGCCTTATTTCCAATATTTCAAAGCTTCTCGTATGTTTTGGGTTCATGATCTACTTCACGAGTCGCGTAGGGAACATCATGTTGAAATATCTTCATTGTTGGATCATCTATGTGAATACATTCATGATGAAGTACACCATGAAATTCCAATAGGACTTCCACATCATCTGCGGAAGTCGTCTCCTTTGCAAATTGTTTCGATTCATCTTTTTAAAGTTAGATAAAGTGAGTAGGATACGTGCGGCAATCAGAAGTTAGTCTCTCCTGCTTTGTCTACACGTGGGAGACCAACATTGCGAGCATGCTTTTCACAGGCACTTGACCCAAGCGTGAAGGAAGAGGCTGTAATGGGAGGCAGATTGACTGTGACGGTGAACTCACAGGGTGATGTCTGCGCCATACAAAAGGGTGGTGGGGTTGGTGTTCGTAGCTCTGAAATAATCCGCTGTATTCGAATCGCCTTGTCAAAAGCAGTTGAAGTGACCAACCAACTGAAAAAAGCGGTACCGGACTCACACCAGTACCCCTATCTTGGAGAATTTTTCCCAATTTCTGAGGTTCCCTTAGTATTAATGCTTGGGTTATTTTTCAGTGGTTGTTATTGGGTATGTTTTTTCGTAGTGTAACTCTCTTCACTGTGTTGATATGATAAAGGCGATGATAGGTTCTTCGTACTGTCAATCTATGTTACAGGTCGATGCGAATGCATTGGAACGAGCTAGAAGGAAGGTAAAGCGACACCCTGATCATAAGAATGCCGATTTTAGCAAAAACAGAACGGACGTCGTTTCTCGGGATGTAGAAATGAACGAAGTCGGTGTAGCTTCTGCGAACCAAGATGAGAGAAGAGAGGCAGTGATGGAAATCTTGAGAACAGAAGACATGGACGAGTCTACTAGTAGTGAAGAGGAGGACGATGATATCCCAGACAATTTAGGTGGCAAGAAGCAAGAGGCGGAGATCGAAGCTAAAACACAAGTCGTAGCCGGCAAGGTCAGGGGCGTGAAATCGGAGGGTATTGGAAAGGACGCACCTTTCCAGGGTGGTCCTTCTTTGTGGTAAGTTCAGTACTCGTACAAAAGTGTGCTCAGTAATGCCTATATACAGCATCCTTGGACTGGACCCTTATATAAGTGTTTCTAGAACAACAGATATGAATTTGGCATAACGAAGCTGAGAGGATCAAAATTTGTGCGAGGCTCAATTTTGCTTCTTCTTTGTCTGCAGGGACGATGGTGTTGTCAATGGCTCGGGAACAGGTCACAAACATCTTGGTTTGTTCTGAAGCCCTCTAACTTCTTCTAAGTTGATGATGATATTCTTGTCGTTTACAATGGTAAAGCTTGATTTCAAATTCACCGCAACAAAATCAAGTTCTTATGTGTGGACAACGATTTGTATGTCAGATGCGGATGCAATGAACGAGTTTGACCAAGTTTCGGAGGCAATACAAAAGACAACCATGAAAAAAGAGGCCTCTCCCGATGGCGGTCCTAGCTCATTAGCCAATATGGCCGCCGCTAGCGTTTACGCGCAGATGTCCACAGTTCAACCTGTGAAAGATGAACGTCCCCTAGGGCCTGTATTTGCACAAGGTGACCTTAAACCGGTTCCCACCAGCTTACTGGACGCAGTAAAGAAGCAGAAGAAGAGGAAAAAATAGCTAATGTGATGGTGAGATTAGGCAATGGTTTTATTCCTTGATGAGAAATTGTAAGCGCAAGCATTTTTTTGTACACGTAACAGCATTTGTGTCTTGGTACCGACTGCTTATAGAGTGAATGGTCTTACTGTGAACCGCACATCGGCGCTTGAGCATCTAGACGTTCATTAAAAAGTCCTTGATCTGTGTGTGCTGTATTCTTCCTGTATGATCTCCCAACTTGCCAACATGCTGGAATTGGTATATAATCTACCAACTTGCTCTAATTCGTGGCAGATCAGGAGTGTGGATTGTTTATTCTTGACCTCATGAGCTCTGTTACTTTTTGTGCTTTTATCAATTCAAGAATTTCTATTCCGTTGATTGAAATAGACGTTTCATCCAGTAGCCCGTGATGTTCTGGTGCAAGCACCCAGTACGTGGTTCAGCGAGGAGAGAGAAGATTGTCAGCCGCAGTCATCAGACCTACCACACTGGGTATTTACCCTGTTCAAAGTTCCTTCGTTACTGGCTCCAATTGCTTGTGAGTCCTGAATTTCCCCACCCACGACACGAGATTGATCCGAACGATTTCATCCATGTGGATGAAATCGTTCCTTGCGTTTGAGTTCATGATTGCGTTCTATCTTTAATGTTCTCTTGGAGACTGAAAGCTGAAATCATGTTCGGCTTATCCTTCCTTATGTTCTCTCTCATAATTCTTAAGCAGCTAAAACCATGCACATTAAGAGAAAGCCGTCTCTTTTGACTTACGAAATTCCTTCCGAAATTCCCATCCATATTGGAAGATGCGAGGATCATTGTGCTCAAATTGTATCGTACAGTAGCTAAAGGTTCTTAAGCTCACCAAACACATTAGGCAGTGGCAAAGACTCCACTTTCTCCCTGAGAAATTCTCAACGCCAGCCAAATGAGAGTGATAGCATAGTGAAACTGAACGAAGTAACCGGACTAACCTCAAATTGACATACGACACTAGCGTATGTGTCACAGTAATGGCAGAAAAATATCGTTCTTGTTACACACACTAATCGACATAGGCTGAGACCTCACGCCGGAGTGCTTCGATTGCGCGACAGGACTAACACAATAGTCCTTGATTTTCACATTGTTCTTCTCCTCACTCGTTGTCGGTGTTGAGTGACCACAGCCTGCGTATTGTCAGTAGAGAGGTACCAGTAGGGAATATTTGTACGGTGGCTGAGGTTGGGGATATGAGGTATTCATTTTCTGCAGTTGCTTGGGAGTAACCAACCCAGAAATCAAAATAAAAATTATGCTTTTGAGAAATCCAATGAAGATCTTCAGATAACACTGACAAAATTATCTTTTGGTTTTATATGTATGTACATACGTAATCATTTTTCAGGTGTGATTTACATGTGACGCGTAAGGATGAAAATTTCACCTATTGAGAATGAGTAATTTACAATTGAGTATATGATTTGGCTGTTTTCTAAGATAATCTACCTGTCTCCGGCTGGATTTTTTTCATCAGCCTTGCTTTTTAACGATGATGTAGGTATATTTTTGATACAATCTCAAAGTTAGAAAGTATCCACTTTCATTTACTGGAAGTGAAGAAATCAATTCCAAATTTTTGAATTATAAGATTGGTTGGAAAGCAGATATCATTGTTTGTTCATTGTATCAAATCATAGATGTGAATATTTATAGTTGTTGAAAAAACGTACAGAATTGGAAGGCTACATTTTTTTTAGAGAGAAGTAAACTTTTGATAATTCCAAGCTGGTTAACAATCCAATTTAGGTTAATTGGCATTAAAACATAAAATAAACAACAGATCTGTGGTTTTTTGTGATTCAAAAATTTAGAATAAATCACTCTTTGTTGTTATATGAAGTATATATTTCTTGGATCTCATCTTTGAAAATACATGTAATTACAAATGTCAATTTTTAAATACATGTCACTAAAATTGTCAATTTTGATTAAAAGTACGTTTTACTTTTGTGTAACTTATTCTACTGGACATATCATTATTATCGTAAAAAGTATATCAAATGCTATTGCATATAGATAAATCAATTTTAAAAAATATCATGATTCTTGAATTCAACTTTAAAAAATAGTATTTTCATTTGTAAAGAATGTAAGGTGGATAATTCAGGTTACATATATTCTCTATGACGTAATGTTAGCTGTTGATATTAAAATCTAAAATACGGTTATCAATTTTTCTTTAAGTTGGACAGGTTGAAATAATATAATCCTTATTCTTGATATTTCATTATTTGAAAAATCAAGTTATAGTGAAAAGGGTTTTACATCATATGAATTTGAAATTTAATGATATTTAATTGAATTTCAATAGTAAAATTATTTCGGAATTTTCAACCCTATTTTAAAAAATTAACATTAAATGATGTTCATAGCACAAAAGCATGTAAAGAATGCACATTTTGAAAAAAAAAATATTTATATCTATAGAACAAAAAACAAAATTATGATTTCAAATTTGCATTTTGCAACTTAGGTGTTCTAGAATTTCATGTTAGCTTAACTTTAGTCAAGTCTATGCAACTATCACTATTTGGTATATTGAGGTTTTTTTCAATGAAGACTTATATTCCTCTATAGTGGCAAACTACAAATGTTCACTTTCATGTGAACATTTGTTACTTTCTAGTCTCATAATTTGAATGTTGTAAGTTCAAAAGTTGTGCACAATATTTTTTTGAAACTTGTGTTTATTACTAAATAGTACTAAGTAGCAAGTGATACATTTTAATATATTTTTGACTTCTTTTTTTAATCAAATAGTTCTCTTGCAAGATACCAAAAGAAAAACGTGATTATTTATTTTAAAATTTCATGTGTAAAAATTATACAAATTAAAATTTTCAAAAATAAAATTTAAAATTTAATTATGAATAAAATAAATAATAAATAATAAATAATTTTCTATACATTTGATTAAATTTAATTTTTCATTCAAGATAGACATGAATATAAAAAATAAAGAACTTATAAAAATGAATAACTATGAAACATCAAAGGAAAAGGAATAAGGCACAAATATTTTAAAAAAGCAGAAAAAATATTGATGATTCTTTTTAATAATAATATTTTATAAAGAAAAAAAGCTGTATATATATCAAATATAATTTCATATTCTTGATAGTTCATGTGAGGGATGAAAAAAACTCAACTTTTACTAGAAATAATTTTGCCTCATTAAAAAAACCCTATTTCAACAATGATTTTACCAATTGTATTAACTTATTAGTACATAATCAGTACAGAAAAGTGCAGTGAGTGTAGTAACAAAAAGCTCATGCTTCTAGGAAGTCATTATCATTATCGGATCTATTTGTGCTATCAAAATCAGACTTGATTGTGTTTAACTCAAGTCTTGAGTTAAGTTAGAATCAATCTAATTTGACTTAGAACTAGAGTTAGTAATCATTGTTAGTGTTAATCCTAGGATTTCAGTTGCAGATATATATGATGGGACAAGACTCAAATCGTCTCCAATATTTTATTAAGTCTTTGAGTAAAATATTTCTTGTTTTCGTGAACGCAATCTGAGCTCATATGAACCATGAATTTCAGTGTGACGGTTTTTTGAATATTGGAGCGATTTGTTAATTTTGTTAAATTTTTGAGTTTGATCAGAGACGGAAAATAAATCAATTTGAATTTTCTTTGCTTTCTTGAGCTGGATACGAGGCGGAGAAGAAATCAATTCAATCCATAAGGTGTAGCAACATTAGGTGATGCAATCCAGAAACATGTAAAGGCGGTGTAGTTCCGTTCGTTCGTGTGTGGAGAATGAATTGATCTTGGTAACGCGTAAAATTTTGGGATCGTTGGAAATGATCAGCAGTTGGTGTGGGTTGTCCAATTGCATGTGATTGGGCTACAACAAGAATACTTTAATGTCTGTGAACAAAGACGAATTCTATTCTATTATTATGATTTATCGGACAATATCAAATCATTGTTAATACACGTTGATTATAAATAGAATTTGGATTAGAATAGATCTACAAATGAATACATATTCACATTTAGTGATGAAAACATTAGTTGGAAATCTTATTTGCGTTATTTAGTCTATAAAGAAACTGAGTATGTAGCGAAAATGTAGAACATAAAAGAAAATTATTAAACTAGATAAATTTATCATTAAGATTACATTGAAATGATATGCTATAAATCTTTATTGTGATAATCAAAATATTTTATATATTATGATGATAATTAGTCTAATTGATTTCAGGTATTATATTATAATATATATAATTTTTGATTAACAAATTGAATCAATCAAAACAAAAATTAAACTTTATCTAATTGACAAATTTGTCAAAATTATTTTTTAATAATTCCAAACTACATAATAAAAATTTATATTCATGTAAAATTTGATAATTTTTATGTTATTATTTTGTTCTCTTTTTACCACTACTCAATTTTAGTTTAAAGATTAGACTTGTGAAAGATTATTTCCAGAACTTCACCTATAATTAATTTTATAGCTTTTTCATATATATTCCAAAAGTGCATTGTTCATATGCCAAAAACCCAAATGAGCTATGTGAAACTTTTTTATGATTGAAATCATAATTGTAGCAATTCTGGAGACGATGACGTGAGTTAAGCGCGCCTAGAACGCGGGTGCAATTCAGGAAATGAGGGGAAATTCAGGGGAGGTAAGGAAATGATAAAAACAGTTTCACCCAGTAGAGTTAGATTTTTCTAACTCTACTCGGTCAAATCTGACTGCAAGATTAGCATAAGTCCAAAAATTTCTCTTATCTCGTCTCTTCGTATGACCAGCAGACATATCCGTGATCAACCAGTCGAGATTCGAAATGTAGCTTCTTAGCGCTCGTGCCATGAAAAAAACCAAGACAGATGTCAGAAACTCAGGCCAACATGTGAAGAGATTTAAGCCGCGTCCGTCAATATGCAAAATTTTTTCGCAAAAACTGAAGGCACGAGGTCGCGCTCTGAAAATGTTGCAATTTTCTGGAGTTGAAGATCTTCTGCAGTGAACTTGAGTCTCGAGCATAAACACCGCCCATAGCTATTGCTGAAATCTATCTGGAACATTCCTAGGAACGCAATTGAATCGTTTTTGAGTTTGTGTGTGTGAGTGAAATTGCCGAGATTCTAAAGTCTTCTGAGCAGCGGGGGATTCGCACTCTTCCACAAAGAGCTGCATTGCATTGGGATGTTCCGTTAGCGGTCTGCGGTAGACAGGTGTCGTGCGAGAGACACACGAAGTGCATTCGCAGATGCAGTTTGCGAATGATCGAAGGAAGGAAGGGTCAGGGAAGTTGTCAGTACGGTGGACGATCCAGAAATCACAGAAGCAGCAGCAATCGATCATCCCGATGTCATGTCGAGAAGCAGCATGAGAGGAGGGAGGAGTACAGAGTGACGGAAACATGATGAAGTGCGAATCCCCGTTTCGACGATTCATCTCCATGGAATCGCCTCCTCTCAGTGCGGTAGGACGTGAGGCCCAGCTCTCGGCCACGCGCTCGCCCCTGCGCAGATCGACATCGGCGATGACGTCGTTGGAGCCGCCGTCACCACCTCCACCTCGCGCTTCTCTTGCAATACCAGTATCACCATCCTGCTGCTCACCATCAGCCGCGGCGATCGAGGCTCAAGCCCTCGGCCTACGATCGCCCCCGAGAAGACCGATAGCGCATTTCGCTCGGGTGGGCCACGATGCCCTTCATCTCCAACACCATGGCCCGACTTTGGACGTCGTGAATCTGGAGCCACGGCGATCGACGACAGTCTCGCCCTGCAGGAAATTACCCCAAATCGAAGAGCCGCTTTTGACTGCGGTGGGTCACGAGGCCCAACTCGTGAGCCCATCGCGCTCTCCACGACGGAGGATCAACACGGCGAGCCTCAGAGATCATCTATTGAAAGACAAGTGCCTCCGAAGACTGCAGCAGCAGCAGCCGCACTCGGAAATCCAGAGTCAGAATTCTGGACCGATCGTCGGTGCAATCTGTGACGGGGTTTTTGGAGCCCTCCCTTCAAATCCCTGGGTCCTTCACTTTTCCAGGGAAGGAGTCAAGGGTTCAGCCTTCGATGAGCAAGTTCGGGGTCAATTGCGGACGAGCACCCGATCTTATAAACTCGGACATCGGCTGGAGTCGGTGGATGTGGGAACGTTTGCAAAACTGTCCAGTGCTAGCGTTCACGACCTAATTAAATTGATCACCAACAAGCTACAGAACGTGAAGGTGCACAAGAAATCCTGCGAGGACCTCTTCTACTACTTACAAATGCTAGGTGAGCATAGAAATCCATACCTCGCGCGTGCTCTTCCTCGTGCATGATGCCCCAGCATCGTTTATTGTCATGCCGTCGATGTTGCAACTGTCATTGCATGATCTGTTTCCTAGTTTGACAATCCTAATTCATGTCACAAATTGTTCCAATTCTTAATATTCACGATCAGCAACCCTCTCTTTGGTCCTGACAGATGACTCACTGCTCTCGCTTTTCAAGACGCCGGACGTGGCCGAAGCCAACCTTTCACACGGCGTTCACAGGCTGCTGGGCATGCTCAAGGAGTGTCTGGCAGATGCTTACGTTTTGGTTAAAAGATGCGAGAGCAGAAGTCCACTACATCCCACCCTCGTCAGCAATGTCCCTGCCAAATTCCTTGCCGTGGAAGGGGAGATCCGGAGAATCACCCCGGTTCTACGTTTGGCAATCGCCCAGCACCAGGACAACATGGGGAGGGTTGCATTTGATACAGCAAGCGACGATTTGTCCTCAGCGGCGACGAGACGCAACACGACGTCTTCCTCTTTGGGATCTTCGGAGACCAAGGACAGGACGAGATCCTGTGAAAGTCAGGTCCTCGACGAATTGGACGAGCTGGCTCAGAAATCTGGCCTGGATTCCCATTCTCCGTCCAGACTGAGAACATTCGTTCCGTGGCGTCTTGACGTGCACCCTCTCAAGATGCACAGGAGCGAATCTCAAACCTACTTATGCAAGGCATGTCATCAAGTAGGCAAAGGATGCGTTGTCAGTTGCAGCCGATGTAATTACCATGTGCATCCGGGATGTGTTGAGCTCAACGAGGCCATTCAACAACTGGAAGAGATCAGGATCAACAAGCTCTCGATGAACGATGATTGTATGAACTCAGACAGAAACCTTTGTGGCTTAACGAGGTGAGGTGACCAGAAAATGCTCTGCTGTGGCCTACTCTGACACCAGGAGCCGGGCCCGCCTTTCCAGTTCTTTAAGGTCCAAGCAATAGGTCCACATTCGTCAAACTAAGAAGCTAATTGGACACATGGACTGACTTGTTGATCCGTCCACTTATAAAACGAGTCGACGGATTGGAAGGCATGATCAAGAAAACATATACATCTAAGAGCAAGAGAAATTGGGTTGCGCACACGGCTGTGCCGTGGAAGAATCTCCTTCCACCAGGCACAAGAAGTGCTGCGCGTAGAAGAAGCATCGTATATTCCGGGGTCATTTCTGATGATAGATGGACCTTGGCCCTCAGCTCTTGAGAGTCTGTGTCCCTACAATGTCCAGCCGTGGGACAAAATGAATAATCAATCTGGCGTCCAGTGTCAAATCGAAAGCGGAGGACTAGAGACCGACCCACCGGGCAGTCATCAGAGCCACGGAAGCATCAGGCAACTAGGAAAAGGCCAGTTGCACATTGCATCGTAACGATGTCGTAATGCATCGTAACGATGACGATGATGCTAGACAGCTCACAAACAAAATCTGCATGCTCCTCCTCGTTCTCACTACAGCTCTGCTTCAATTTCTCCTCAGAGACAGAGACAGAAAAAGAGACCCTCTTTTCCGAAAGCTGCGATGAGAATAATTATCATCTTATAAAGCACCCCAATCGCAGCAAAATGTAGGGCCCTTTTCAAATCACGCCTTCCACCAATCAATCGTCCACCAAATCACTCGTCGCTCGGGACAAATGCGAGCCCTGCCGAGAACCGAGAGAGATGTCTCAAAATCGTTCCTTCGTCGTTTCCCAGACTTCATTCTCTCGCTCGAAGGCCGCTGTCCGGCGGCCGTCAAAATGCTCGCTCGCTCCGTCGGTCCGGTCCGTCACAATTGTGCAACGCTGACGGTCGGACGGACGGAGCTGGTTGGTAATGTACGCGGGCTCCGTCAGCGAACGATTTCAGACCTGGAAGGCAAACGATTCGAGCCGTTCCATGTCGGGAGCGAACAGGCCCACCGACGCGTCGATGGCTCCGTCTTGGGTGTAGGACGGAAGTAGCATGAGGAGGCCCTCGAACGGGATCAGGGGCGGGCCGACGAACAGAGGCGTCCCCCAGCCGAAGTCCGTCTTGTACAGCGGCAGGCCGGCCCAGCTGGTGACGCTCAAATTGGGCGACAGCACCGTTCGATGACCGCGCGCCACGGGCACCGGGTGCTGCAGCTGCAGCGCCGTGAAGTCCAGAGCCGACAGAATGTACTCCTCGTCCACCCGCCGGATGGCCGTCTGCACGAGGCCCGCGGCGTACGAGAGCGGCCGGCCGGTGAGGTCGTCGACGGAGGCCTGCGAGCAGGCGTGGAAGATCACGTTACCGAAATAATTCGCCGGCAGCTTCCTCGTCTTCAGCCTCGGCCGCCCGTTGGTCGCCACCAGCGCGCGCGTGTCCGTGCCTCCCGCCAGCCCCCGTGCCCGGGTTATGCACCTCCAGAGGTGCGCGGTCAGGCTCTCGAAGGTCGTGAACCACGCGCCGTCCTGCAAGTCCTTCATGGCCTCGGATTTGATTTTCTTCAGCAGCTCGGGCCCGAAGTGCAGCTTCTTGATGGCCAGAGGCGGATGCTCCGCCTGCTGCTGCTGCTGCTGCTCGGGATTGGGCGGGGCCGGCTTCTTGTACTCCGCGTGCTCGAAGGTCGGTTGCGGGGGATCGCTGGCCATGAGAAGCGATCGGTCGTGGAGTGGACTCGGCGGCGGTGGTGGCAATTTCTCGTCCGAGACGGCTCCTTTCTTCTTCACGGCCCACGTCCACGCGTCCATGAATTGCGAGGAGCTCTCTCCGTCTGCCACCTGATGGTGTCGAGCGATGCCCAGCGTGATGCCTCCGCATGAAAACTTCGTCACCTGCAATCACATTTCGATGTTTTCTCTTCAATTGGCGGACAGAGAAAGTGAGCCGTAGAAAGGACTGAGGAAGCACCCGCTAATCCTGCGAGAGAGCAACCTAATCTCCGACTTTCTGACAGCCTGAAGTCCGGGATGATTACTTCAATTCACAAATGTCACTCACTGCCCAAGTTCGCCGAGCAGAATGATGAGGTGCTTGAACCTTCTGGATCAGGCAGTCTCGTGATCCATCAATTCTATTCTTTGTTGATCATAACTTTAATAGTCTAGTTTAGCAACAAGAACCGAGCACAGCGCCTTGGGGAGATGTCGAAAAATTCGTCCGACCTTGATCGATCTGGGTTGTTGCATCTTCATAGCTCTGACAGTGAAGCAACCCAGTCGATGCTCCGCCGATCGAAGATGAAATCGATTGCATACGTCAGAGAAGGAAAGGAAAGGCAGGGCAAGGCATGGCATTGCTTTTGGGAAGTGAGGAGTAAGTACCTGAACGAGGAGGAGCTCCTCTGCTCCACGATTCGGCGGCACCAGCTCTAGAAGTTGATAGCCGGGAGGGAATGGCATCAGGTCGCGCAGAGGTACATTGGCCTCGGCATCGATCCAAGCAGCTCCTTGACCGTTCAAGGCGATGACAGGTCGCCCGTCCGAGTCCTTGCTCATCCGTCCTGCCCATTCCTCGTAGTCGAGCAGAGTCGTGGCCAGAGCATCCTCCAGCATTTGAGAGGCATCGGAAGGAACGGGCGCCTCGAATGCGTAGATGATCTCCACGTGCACTCTAGGCACAACCAAATCTGAAGGGGACAGGGCCACCTCCTTCGACCCATCTGCTACATTCGTCTTTATCAACCTCTTTGACTCCCTCTTCACCTCCATAGCTCCCCGTCAGATCTCGTGTCCTCTCGCCTCGTCTCTTCAGGCCTCTCGAACCCTGCAGAGAATCAGAGGCAAATTGTTGGCTATCTGGATACGCCACCTCGAGCTTCAAACATGAGCGCAAGCAGCACGAGCGGCAATCTATTCAACTTTTAGGGGACCAAATCTGCTCATTCTCCTTCTCTCTCTACACAAGACGCATCTTCGAACATGGAGAGTGGGCAATCAATGCGTCATTTACTCAATGATTCACAGATTCAGTCGGTAATGCAATGCTGACGCAGTGCAATGTGGTTCGAGAGAAAATTAGGCTTCCAAGTCAGACAGCCTAATTTTCTCTCGAGAGTGTGCAGAACGCGAAGCAAGTCATGAAATTACGTTTCGGCCGAGCTGTTGGCGGCTGGCACTTCACACATCTCCTGTGGCTGCCGTTCTCATCAGCTCGAGAAGAATGTACACGAGACTCTCATGCTCTGATGAGCAGTCGTCTGTCACGGTGCCAACGCCGGGAAAGACTGGCAGACGAACACATGGAAATCTCTCGCTGTCTGAACGAGCTCGTTAGCTCGCTCGCTCGCTCACATTTCTCTTGGGCTCCTATCTATCCAATCTAATGGCCACCCGGCCACCGTGCCAACTACCACACGGGTCGCATTAATAGCACAGCACATCAATTAACAATTTTGAAACATTGCAAGTCCATCTCTACTGGCTTCGGAGGCGGACTGGCTGCAAAATTCACAACACGGAGCCGGGGTCTGGGGAGAAGACGAGTGCACCCCAGCATACCTTCCACTCGTTCCTTCCACGTCGGTCAAAAAGTGCACGTCTTCACAGCAATGTCTTGAACGATAAAGGGGCCATGGGGCCCAGCTTCCTGCAGACCTCTATGTCACATTGTCGTCTTCAACAGAAAATCATAGAAAATCGATCTCGTCCGTGAAGGCATGTCAGTCATGTGAGACGGTCCCAGACTGATGGTCTGAGAGAGTGTAAATAAATTAAATAAATACATAAGTATACTCATAATCATTCAGCTACACTTATATTCATATGTTCAAATGGTCACAAGGGTTTCGTTGCCTAGACATCCAAATTCTCACACGAGGTCCATGAAAATTTCGTCCACCGATCTTTCTTCTGCTCAAACCGGTCGCACCATCATGAATCTATTGTGTATATTCTCCAGATGAAACATTCGCACGTGTCGTTCACATTTCTGCTCTCTACCCCTCACTAAACCCTTGCATGCATGGATCACAATTCAAATATTTCATCAAGTTCATGAATTACTCATGTATTAAGCGAGAGGGGCCAATTGTGGCCTGCCGAAAACCAAGATGTGATCAGAGGCGACCCGAAGAGTTCCTCGTTTTTGTTCTGCCTTCGTTTTCGATCCGAATAAAGATGATAAGTGACATGGAAAAAAGGTTAAATATGATATGCTAGGGTTGCAGCCAGTAGGGAAGGACTTGCAATGTTCCGAATTGTTCCGAAATTGTTAATGTGCTTTGCTAGAAAATTCGATGCTGGTTATCGGAGCAATCACAGTTCATTGGGATATTTTTGTCCCTCGAAAGTAACGAGAACCAAATGTAATTCACTTTCTTCATTCTTGAAATTGGTGGCCGGTTCATCATCTGAAAGAAGTGCGTGGAGTTGTGGCGTCATAAAACGGGTCAATAGAAATAGAATGAGAACATGAATCAGTAAAGTATTCGCCCGAGGTTGGTTTGAAACGGGGATTAGGGAATATGGGGGACCAAATATTGATCTTAATCTGAGCATCAATGGGAATTCACCAAATAACTATATATTCACCATACAGAAACATGACAATTAGTTGTTGAACCTCATTGAGATTAGAACCACACGAATGCACATATTATCTCATTCATTTTCCTTCAACGATGTCACCAACTTTTTAATTTAATAGTGACACAAGTATAACTAACTATGGTTAAATCAACTAAAGCTACTCAGAATCTATAAAGAAAAAAGTTTAACAACAATATAATATGAAATACCAAAGTGTTTCTATTCCTGGTTTCCAACTAAAAAATAGATTTAACCATATCATCAAAAGTTAACTTGTCTACATGTGTGCAGTAGCTCGTAGTGCATGAATTTCTATTTTTAGATGCTAGAATTGCCAAAATTAATATTTCCAAGTTGTCAATCTTCTCGAAATTGCATACATCATATGAATTTTGTCCATGGCAATGGAACTCCAGAGGAAGAAGTTAAGGTAGGAATGTGTGTTACCGAAATAACTCGTGAGTGCATGATCTTTCATTTGCTCGTGAAATGTGGATCTAAGTTGCGCATGAAAGAATTAGAAGAAGTAATCAGAATCGGAGAGCAAGTTGCACACAAAAGAAAGAGAAGAAGTGAGAAGTATACAGTTCACGTACATTTCAAATATATATATATTCATTTTTTAATTTTCATTCATTCTGCAGTATTTTTGTTTTGATCATCTTGACTATTTTCTTGATTGTAATAGAATGTATCAAGTACATTTTATATTTTCTTTTCACTTTTTTACTTTCATAGCATTTCTATAGCATGTTTGTTTTTATCTATATTCTTGACTGTAATAGAACCTACCAAGAACATTTCATATTTTTCTTTCACTTTTTTTTTAATTTCTATAGTATGATTGTTTTATCATTGTGAACCTTTTCTTGGCTAGATTATAAGGGTCAAGGTACATTTCATATCTTTTTCTCATTCAAAGGGTCAAAATTCCATATAGGTTGAAAGAGACTTCTCCATGGTCAAATGGGAGAAAAATGACTCCCACACCAGCCTTACGAGACTTTCCTTGGCGGGTATTATACATGCGAAACAATTCAAATTGTTATCGCCAACCATCGAACAAAAAGTAATGAAATTACAATGTTGGTGCCAAAAATGCCAAAATTAAAGAATTTTTCTTTGGCCAGAATATATGAGTCCTATCTTAGTGTGATCACTTGTGTGAGCCTTGTAAACCCCATCATTTCTGTTTGCACTGATCTCTCGACCGATTGTCCTCATGCACTAGGCCTCCTTGTTTAAAAAGTGAACTATCTTGAGGATAGAAGTATATAGTTACAGGGAGACGCATGGGATGCAAAAAGATATGTTATAACCGTCACACGGAAAACAAACCCAACATGTCCAAAGAGATATCAGGCCCACATTAGGTGGTGAGGTAAGTATATACCTAAACCCTACTTTAAAGTGAATCTCTATCAAAGTAACATGTATGGATGTCTCATGCATGCAAAAGATAAGATTCATCTAGTAACATGGATTCTTCAAAACAAAACAACTATCTAGATTTCATCATATAGATGATTAAAGCTAGTGCCACTATAGTGCAAGATTGATGTGCTACTGAAACATAAGTGTATGCTTAAACACAATGATTTCGTTCCATGTCAAATTATTTTGAGAAAGTCATGTGGTCAAACCCTCTCCTCTATGGTATCAATCCATATCCAACCCTAAAGCTACCTACATCTCTAGGGCTAAGAGTTTAAAAATATGTATCTCATGCAATTCTCTATGTTTGAGTACATCGGTGATAGCCCTCATTTGTCTAATAAACAAAAAGGTGTGTATGTCATGTTAATATGTATCGTAATACAATTTACATCGCTTACATGCCATATTCACTCTCACATATATAGATATAGGGAACGATATCCCGAGAGTGTGCACATACAAAAATGCATCACAAGCATAAAAATCCGAGAACGATATACTGTCATAAAACACGGAAAGAAAGATTATATACAGTTGAGGCTATTCACTTCATTATGAGTAGAATTCACTTCACTATAAGTAGAATGGAGGACAATGCTGATGGGAATCTCCACGTCCGGATCTCTACTTAAGAGCGGACTATCTAAAATAACTTACAGTTCTTCGAGTATACACGACTATATAATCCGACTTGTGAAGTTATAAGTCTCTACCTAGTGTTAACTCAACTACGATGTTAATTATAGACAACACGCATACTTATAGCATCGGAGATAGTCAATGGCAGCCGGTTCTCATGTCATATTGGTGATCACCCTCCTTATCGATGTGCTATGATACACTAACATACTCAATATACCTCGATACTGAGCTTCAAAATCATAACCTACCATTTATGCAGACCCTATTTAGTTTCACGTTTAGTAAACCTAAATGCAAGAGGGGATACTATGATGAAATTTCTTTACTTTTGTGTTTCTATTAGGACTGTAAAGTTTCTTTATAAGACAATTTAAAGATTAAGTGAAAGTAATTCGTAAATGCTCCTGTCTTACTGAATCCAGAAATAATTGGCACTGTCAATTATTGATTTCTGGTAATTATATCTTTTCCCAATTTCAGCGATATCCTGGTCCATCGTTCAGCTTGAATGTACCCATCCTGAGGGTGGGGAGTCCGATCAGTCTCCCCACTCAATGTGATGAAGAGCAGCTTTATTCGACTTTTCACCGGGGTTTTCCACACTTGACTGTGCCCGGTGGGGTCGAGGTGATTTGGGTCGCTCGATAAGGGCAAGGAGCAGAAGAATGAGATCGGCTCGTGCCAAGTCATCATCGTCATCGACGACGAGAGGTCCAGTTATGGATGTCACCTCATCCACACACACACTCTCACGCACTTCTCCATCAGAATCCTGCTTGTTGCCTGCCTGGGTGACTGACTGATCAGGGCAGAACTGTCCTTCGTTGCCGTCAACACTGCCCACGCAATTCTCGACTTCTGCCGATTGAGTTTTTGGGTTTAGCAGGGAGCTGAAGATCGGCACGCTATGGCGGCAGTAGCAACGCGGTTGGCTTGGCTCTCGAGCTATGGGGCGTCTTTGTCGTCGCGGCAGCCGCGTCCCGGCGTGCAATTCAGCACCAACCGGCATACCTCAGCGTGGTCAGTGCGATGCTCAGGTTTGAGCTCTCTCCCTCTTTCTGCTCGTTGTTGCTGCTAGTGGATTGCGTTTGGTCCTGTTCGGGAATTGGAGGGGTTGAGAGCACACATGTCATGATAGACCTGCGTGACGAGGAATCCGTCGGCGTCAACCGAGCGAGTGAGCACTTGGTTCGGAACACAAACGAGGTTACATTGCGCGCTTCCACTGCAAATTCTGTCGATCTGAGAATGAATGGGCTCTGCTCTGCAGCCAATGTTTGACGAGATTGTCATCGGGAATAGGCACCACTCGTTGTGGTGTCGGGATTCGCAGCCCTCTCGTCAGTGCTCGTGTGCATCAACGAGCTCATCATCATCTGTGGAGGCTGAGCTAGCGACTGGATTCGTTTCCCAACCAAGTGTCGACCTGCCTGAAACTAATTTTCCATCGTTTCTCCATGTTCTTCTCGGAAAGCCGCTTCTCTTCGACCCCGATTCGAGAGTCGCTCCTCTCCTCGAACCCATAGTGTCTAGCGCAAAGCAAGCGACGATCGTTGCAGATCATTCCTGTTATATCTCAATACACTACCTGGAATCAGAGCTGAGCTCGGTCGGTCATCATCTTCCGACTCTGCACTTTTTATGATGCACACACAACCCCGGTGAGCTCCGCTAGCTCCTCTGGCAGTGCCGGAGCAGTGGTGGGCAAAGATCTCATCTCGAGGGCCCAGTTCTCTTCTCAACCAAAGATGCTAATGCCATGAGTCCACTATTGTGAATTGGACATTGGACATTGGACATTGGACAATTTAGGGCGGAAATCTGCCAAAAGCAGAATTGAGCTCGGTGCTCGGGAAGGGCAGAGGATCGGGGTGTTCTGACTAACAGTTGGGCATGAACGTTTGCAGCGAGCGTCCAGTCTGGCACCGAAGTGTTGACGACGGAGTCAGCAGCAGCGAAGGCCGATGCCGCCGCGTGGAAGGCGTTTGCGGAGCGCGTATCGGGAGAGTGGGACGGCTACGGAGCGGATTTCACGTTCACCGGAGAGCCACTGGAACTGCCATCGTCGGTGGTCCCGGACGCCTTCCGCGACTGGGGTGTCGAGATACACGACTGGCAGACGATGTGCCCGACGCTGGCCGTGGAGGAGTCGCAGGACTTGAGCTACAGAGTGATCCGCTTGCTGCCGACCGTCGGATGTGAAGCCGACGCAGCCACTCCCTACTGCAACGAGGAAAGGACGTTCCGCGTCGCCAAAACCTACGCCTTCCACGCGCAGGGCTCGTACACGGCGGTGTGGCCGGGGCGAGGGGCGCAGAAGAACAACCCGGAGCCCGGACGGACGGGAAAGATCGTCGTGCGCGACGTCGCGGACGACGGGCAATGGGAGGTCGAGCACTGCCTCGTCACGGACGACGGGCCCACGAGGAACCGAGCCCGAGTGCTGCAGCAGTTCCGGCTGGACCGGAACGTGCCCGTGCTGAAGAACATCACTCTGTACATCGAGCAATGGGACGGCCCGTTTAGGAACGGCGAGTCTCTCGGGGGCTGTTCCACTAGCGGATCGGGGTTCGCCACGACCCCTCCCCTCGACGTGCAAGCGCTGGTCGGGACTTGGCACGCGGACGTGTTCTTCGCCCCCGGCGGACAGTCATCGTCCTCTCCCAAGGAGTTCTGCCCCGGAGGGTCCTCGGCCCTCCAACGGACGCAGGTCGCAGGGATCGTCGCTCTTCCCAAGGGTTTGTGGTCCTCTGTGACGGTGTCGTCGCAAGACTCGAGCTCTTACATCATCGAGGCCGGCTGGATGCCCTCTCCCGATCAATGCATCGTTTCGACATGCGAATATCTCTCTTCTGGAGATTTCAAGGTTTGCTTCATTTTCGCCACTTTGTTAGTCTAATGACAGACAGTACTTGATGAGCTGTAAGACACTTGAAAATTTCGTCATGTTTCATGTCAGTCAAGATTCTCTTGTCCTGCCTCTGATTGAGTTCCATGAGAGACATGATTTCGGGGAAAATCATGGATCAGTCACCGGCGGGGCCGTGGTTTATCTTTCAAATCAATCGGGATTTGGTGTTCCTCCTGCTGTTTGAGGTCGGTGAGAGAAGTGGTTTCTTGGAAATCCTAACTCCTCTTTGTCGTTCCTCGTGTTGCGCAGAGTTCCAGCATTAGGTTTGAGAAAAGAAAATGAGCAGACTAGCGAGTCCAGGGCCTCTCATCACATATAACTGAAACTGTAATTCTTAGGTGCGTCTTTCTATCAGTGTCTCGATTGATCTATGCACGCGTGAATGCTCCTGGCGGGAAGAAAAGACCGTGCATTTATACACACATCAAGTACAGACTCCAGAGACCGGGAAAAAGCAAAGATGGACTGCTTGCGGGGATAAGACATATGGCGCTGGAATACAGACCAGATCAGACTAGACGAGGTATGCCTGTGTTCCGGCTCATCCGCTAATTACATGTACACTACGATCCAACTACTGTGCATACTAAATCGTTTGATTAGTGTTTATCAGTGTGACGTTCACTGATTGAGATCTGGCGTCGTAAAAAGACATGAGATGTGGAATTGCTCAGAGAAAGTATATCAAAATTGATCACCATAAGAACTGACTTCAGAGTGCTCTAGATTGCTCTTTGGGTCACGGACAGGGTTCCCCCTTAACCAGCAACCTCGGAAGGTCTGGAGAGGAAACAGCAATACTGTACATATTCGCATTATGAAACTCTGGTGAAATTCACTTCTCAGAGATGATGGAAGCAAATGACCGATGGTCGGAACTGGGATTTCTCCAGATGCCAGGATCAACGTAGACTGGCCTGAATTACTAACAATCCTCCAAACCTTTCAGAAACGGGCATGCTCGTTTAAGATCAGAACAATGCGAAAATCGAGGAAATGAGCATTGGGAGAAGCCAAGAAGCTGGAATGATATGAGAGAAAAAGCAGTGTAGTAAGAGAGCGAAGACTGTGAAAAATGTCTGGAACGGAAACTGTAGTCCAATTGTAAAAGACTGAGTATCACTTTGATGGAAACGAACCTGTCAAGTTTGGAATGAACCCGACCGACGGTGAATATGCTGACAAGACCAGGAGAAGCATTCCAATAAGTCTGCGGAACTATTCCAATAGCTTGCATGTCAATTAGTGCCACAAAAATGCTCTAAGGCAAAGGATCTTGTACTCGTGTAGCGGTGAGTGATTTGGAATGTCAGTCCACGGAAACGGGCACAGATATGCATTTCCATATCACCTTATTTTCTGTGCGAACTCACCCTAAGTGCTGCAGAGTAGTTGAGGACAAGAATTTTGGACACACTACATCACACTTTTACGTTCGTTTGTTACTAGATATTGTGATGTGTTGTGTGAATATATAATTGTGTTTTTGAATCCATAAACTGTATAAACTCAACATCTTACACCAATTACATTTGAATAATGATGAACACTTTACACAAATATAAAATACAAAATTTTGTCAACGATTTTGTAGATATAATTTTTAACACACGTATCACACTGTTCTACAAGTTGTCATGTACTTCTTTGCACTTTAATTTTTTAAATAAGGTTTTGAGTAATAAATTTTTTACAATGATGAAAAAAAATTTGAAAATGAATAAAATGATAAAGATCAATTCTGTAAAAAAAAATTAGAATTCAAGTTTACTTAATTCAACTTGTTCTCAAAATCTGAAGATTTTGTGTTTGGCTTTCAAAATGATAGCCTGGACTTCGCTATGAAACTACCCAAACAGTTGTCTAAAAATTACAAATTTTCCTTGGCCTTTTCTACAACTTCTAAGGAGAGCAACTTATACTCTACATCAATAACTTGTTCATAAAATGACTTGAACAACTAAAATACAACGTTTTTTCCTAAATCTGAATAGTGAGAACTAAGAATGTAATCATCATTTACTTCATTCAACAATTCAATCTTGAAAATCTTTTTGACATGGTCCAAAATTTTAATTGTAAATACTTCAAGTCATTCTTCAGTATCAGAAAGATTTAAAGACTCAATAGCTTGTGTAACTTCAATCACTAAGCTAGTTTAGTGTTTCTTGGTAGGTTTCTAATAAGAAAAATTTAAAGACTCAATCGCTTGTGTAACTTCAATCACTAAGCTAGTTTCATGTTTCTGGGTAGGTTCCTAATCTTATTATTTTTACATTCACAAATGCATGTATGATAGAGCTTAGTGACACGAATTACCAAGTTTCTTTAACATAAATCCGCAAATGAATTGGATTTCACTATGCAACCCCAATAGCATCACATCTTAATCTCAATTGAAGTTTTGTCTCCTCATACATCTATAGAAGTCAGGAGCATACTTAAAATAGAAACATTTAAACCCTTTCTTTAGAACTGGGATTATTTCCAATATGTGAAATTTGCAAGAATGATATGATACTAACATTGTGGTATTTGAAAGCCTCAAAGTGTAGGGTGCATTGTCTATCTGCAAAAGAATCCAATGTCAGGTTAGTTTTTTCACCTCTAGACAAAACAAACCAAACATTTGATTATTTTCATCTCTGAAAGAACACTTCGTTGAGTCACTTTTAGAACGTTTCAACGTACATCCAAGCTTTTACTTGACTAAGATATGGAACAAACCATTGACTATACTTAATAGAGGCGGATGCTTTTACTTTACCAATCAATCTGCAAGGTATTTTATGAATACTCACAACGTTGGCACAAACATTAAGAAAAATTTGATACTTGGATTTTTCTTACCTCTAGCTATTATTATGTCTTCATTAGGCATGAGAAGTTTGTATCTCGCGGTAGAAACAAAAAGAAGTAAGTTCTTGTACATATTGTAAACGTTTTGAGTATCATATTGGACTATAATTGCATAGAGTTTATCTAAAACGATTAGCAATATATGATCAAATTTGTTAATTTCAACCCACTTTCTGTGAAGCAACATCTTTTGCAACCCTTGGCACACTCTAAATCGACTTAATAATTGCCAAGATGACTTGAAATTTATTTTTGGAATTGATAAATTCATATCTAAAGCATGTCTTCAAGTTCGGTCAAACAACCATAGAGGATAAAAAAATGCTCTTTGAGTTCATCAAACATGAAGGCGAATCACTTTACAATTTCTCCCATTTGTTTCACATCACTAGCTTCTTCACTTCCATCTAATTCACGCGCTACTTAGCTTCTCAATGATTTCACATTGCTATTATTGAGGCATTTTTTTACAGACATCTTCAACAATGAAGGTTTGACCATGCAACTTTGACATTGTCAGTGAAAATCTCTTAGAGCATCGAACTTCTTGAATTTTTGCAATTCTTGGAGGAGTGTTACAGACGCAAGATATGAACACTTGCCAGATTCTAAGACTATCAACATGGTTTTGATTCGCATTATGCCTTGCCGATTTGCTGACTTGCTACCAGACTTATCATCATCCATTTGACCAAGCGTTTTTCAAAACTCTTGTGACAATCTACGCAAGGAGAGAAAGAATTAGAGAGTGAATGCATTCAATTCTGGCTTGAAACACACTTCTTGCTAGTGTGTCTTTGTTTTCAAAAACTCGATACACATGATTTTTCATCCGGACCAAGATTTTTCATTCTTGACTAGTAACGCAAAAGTAAACAATCACTCCAAATCGCATCCGATCATTTATGTGTGCTTGTGATTGTAAGACTTCTTTGTGATCTTCTAAAGTACACAACTTCCAATTAAGTACACAAATTTTGTTAGTTTCAATTTGAGTGTTCAAGCAGAGATTACAATAATGTCATTTGTCTTCATATTAAGTTATTTAAATTTGAATATTTTGTAAAAAATATCAATTGTGTAATTTATATATGTAAAATATTATAGTTTAAATATCAATAAAATTCATTCAATTTTCATTATAAAGAAATAAATATAAGAGATTTTTTATCATAGAAATACGAGTACTTATGGCATGAAAGCTATCATCAATTCAATCTTTTGGAATAATTTTAAATCATTGAAATAAGTCAAATTAATTTCACACAAAATTTTGATGTTAATCATTTGATAAATGAGATTTTTTTTAAATAAATTTACATCACGATTATTATATTTTTACATCCACAATATTTTTGTATTTTTAAAATATTTCTTTCAATTTAAATATCAATAAATTTTTACCTGATTCAATTGAAATTGACTAAAGATCTCACTTGAGTAAATTCACTAATCAAATTTTTTTTGAAACTGACTATTTTTAAAGCTTTCAAATATAGACTATTTTCAGCACTATGTTAACGATCCAAAAATAAATAGATTAGAACTATAATTTTGAATTGTGAACAGCTTTAGGTGAGATTTATATTATTATTCATTTTATATTTACTAAGTAAGATAATTGGGTACAGTAGATTTTTGCTTAATTTGCACTTTGAACCGAGGCCATTGATGCACATTCAGTTGGTAGATGCGTTTTTTTACTCAATTCGCTATTTAGAATCTTCAATCCAATGAATGGCAACGGGGAACCGTATGAAACATGACGCAAACCACTTGACAGAGGACCAACGATGTGAAATAATTCCAAAGTTGAAGGAGCCAAAGGCGCCAAACAAGCGGGACCTGGAATGGAATTTGTGAACATTTTTATATAGATTTCCATCAAATCAGAAGCTGGACCTATGGATCTATGAACTACGGAAGATTGTTTAGACGTTTGAGCAAAACACTAACAAACTGACATAGAAGGTCCATCGTAAAAAATCCTTGCATTCATGGAAGATTGTACCAGACGTTTCAGCGAAACGTTAACAAACTGACATAGAAGGTCAATCAAAAAAAATCCTTGCATTCCAGGCACACGACTCTGCAAACACGTTGAAATATATACAAAGAAGGCGTGGATTTTGTCAAAAATATTCGCGCAGTTAACCTACATGAGTATTTAAAAAGGGGTGCTTACTTAATTTGAAGAATACTGGAATTCCATGAAACTGTCATCTTTCAACAAAACAAAAAAAATGTGGCAAGCTCGGAAGCATAGAGAAAACAGAAAACAGCCCCAAGAAAGGCCGCCCAGGAAGCATCATTCGGATTCTTCTTATCAACTGTCGAAAAAAGAATGAGATGACCAGAATATCATATTTTGACATGCACACATAAATACTTGATTTTAATGTTTTCTGTCTTTTAATGGCAGTCTACAATTTTTTCCATCACACGAGAAACAATGTTATAATTGACCAACTGAAAACTCTAGATATAAGAATAGAAATTAGATTCTGCACTTCTTTTCTTTCCTTCGACACTTTTCATTCTCTACATGACTGGGTGCAGTATCTGAAAACACTAACAACCTTCATGGTTTCTGCATCCTACCGAAAGCCATGTTCGCATGACAGCAAGGTTGGTATCACTTTGTTGAGCCGAACCATCAACAACAGAATTCATGCAAATGAAGTTGCGTCTTCCAACCTAGCCCATACCAACTGCAAAATACATTCCACCAATGTGTTAGTAATTTTGAAGTCCAATACGTAATAATTTAAACTTATTATCGATATTTGGATTTGTTAGTAATCTTGAATGCCAAAAGTAAATCCTAAAATTACAGTTTGGACCAAAGAAGGTGTGGTATTGAAACAGAGCTAGCATTTAAGGTTTGAGAGCGTAGTGCGCAAGAGCTACATGAAGGTGTTCTTTGCAATTTATGCGTTCATATTTCAAAAAGACTGGAGCATTGTTGCAAAGCGGATAATTGCTATGATTGAAATCCAAGAGGTAGTTGTGCATGATGACAATGTCCTCAATTATGTGATGTGGTGGGACTTAGCGATTGACAAGCAAGTGGAATGGTTATTCCATTACTTATTTCTTGTTTGTGAGAGTGATAAGAATCGAACTAGCCAGGCACGCACATTTTTTACACTCATTGCAAAGCAAAGATCTGATATTCATAAGAGAGAAAGATAACTAGAGTCTTATAGGAACATTATTGTTAGCCGGCTTTGGTACTTCAATGACAAACCGTGATTGTTTGCACATTTTTTGTTGTTATATCTATTTTGTCGTGCAATAAAAGCAATTATAATACAAAAATTACAATTAGGGTGAGACTACTTTTTTTCAGCATGATTCCACATTTTAGTTTATTACGGTTTGGAAACACCGACACTCCATTTGTTCTCTTTTTGTTGATACACACATCTATGACACTAAATTAATTGAAACATGATGCAAAATTTTAGGCTATACAAATGAGTTAAATCAATATCCTTGTGCTCATCGATGTTTTAACGTTGCTTTTGCGTATTTGTGCCAGTGTTGTGAAAAGCTCGTGCTAGAATCTACTATTCTTGTAATTTCAAATGCCCATTGTTGCTTGCAGTTCTATTTGCATGCTTTTTGCAGATGTGATTATAACATGGAACAAGTGATTGTGTAGGATACACCGTGAGATGGTCTTTTCAACTAATTTTATTTGAATTGGTCCAATCGGATAGCCTACATCAAAAGCTTGAGGCTTAAGAATTTTGTTTTGGAAGAGACATCTTGTTATAGTGATACCAAGACAGAGTTTGCGACACGCTGTTCATACAAGGGTGTAGGGGTTAGGGTCGGTTGGGAGTCGTATATAATGTACTATTGCAAGTATGGTACTCAAAAAAGGAGTAAGAAGAGTATGCTTAGCTCAAATTTCATTTAAGATCTATCAACAAAGACAAAATTTGGTCCAAGCAGCATGAATAGATTAGACCATGATTTTCACCACAAGTACTGCTAGTGTAGATTTAGTGCTATTAAACTGCTGCCCAATGATCACATTCCACCAAGAACCACGAAGTTGTTATTCAAGCAATGAACTCACGTAAATGCCACAGGTGTAGCTTGTCATGGCACATCGTGTCCGGATAGTGTTGACTTGCCAACTCAAATGGCGCACAATTTATTTCACGAGTGCAGGTAACAGCATATTTGTAATATTTTTAGTGTTTATGTCATTATTACAGTTTGAGTATTGTTGGCCCGCCATCTAAAATGACACACAGTTTATCGTCAGTCATATTTGTAATATGTACACTAAGTTTGATGTTATTACAGTTTGTAAACTTTGACGCTAAGCTAGCACGTTGTCTAATTTTTTCTACGTGCTTTTGCCAAGGAGTTGATTGAATGCGAGTTAAGAAGAGGTTTAACTTCTCCATAAATTTTCATGCGTGTTGCAAAAGCACGGTTTAAAAATCAGCACAACTTAGGCTATGTGCAAGGGAACTCTATTAGAGATCATTATATCACACTTGTTGATGGCATGTTAATGATAGAATTAACACAAAATTATAAATGAAAGCAAATCCATCTCAAGTTGTTCTTTATCAGGCATCCAAAAATGAAACATTTAAACCATTGAGGCTTGATATTAAAAGACCCTAGCTCTTAGAATGATTGCTAAAACATGAAAATGAAGATGTGTTGCTATAAATGGAAGGCATGACACACAGAAGTATAAAATAATATTCTTCTTGTTTACTCTGATATTCTAATCATCACGCTTCCATGATTATGTATATTCTACCTTGCTATTTCCAATATCTGCAAGTACTTGCAAAAATGTTGGTTTGGAGCTTTGACTAGTCCAGTAAAATGTTATTGAACTTCTCAACTTGCGCTTTACATGTTGATTTATATACCTTGATCATTTTCAACTTATCAAAAAATAAAAAGAGTGAAGCATTCATTTTTATAAAGTTTAGCATAATATCAGTCAAAATGAGTATTTTGTAGACAGCTGCTAGCAACAAACTATAGCTTGTTTTCAAAATGCAAGAATTGGAGTTTGGAACTTTTTTTCCACTTGATTAGTTTATTTTTTCTTTTGTGATGCAGTATTCATTGTACAGCCTTATGGTGTTTGATGATTATGAACATTGACATACTCCTGTTTTTGGATTTTTTGAAAGAGAAGAAACATAAGATCTGGTGAAATTATTGTTTGCAATGAAGAAGATGCAAAAGTAAACAACCACTTCATATCTAAATGTACACCATTCATGTGTGCTTGTGATTGTAAGTCTTCTTTGTGATCTTCTGTGTATTTATATATATGATATAGACCATATATAGGAACTTCATACATCTAGGCAAGTGTTATACTGCACTGAGCAGTCATTGAACTTCTATTTTAAAACTACAATATGTTATCATTGTTTGGATTACATATATTACTATTTGAATTTATTTTGCACAAAATGTGTGCGTTGCCATCACGGTTCACTAAGGAAATTATGGCGTGCGATCGGAAAGTCAAGTCGGTCGAGAAAAAGCATCCACAATTGAAATAAAAACCTGTAAAAAGTCTAGACCCACCGCCAGAGTTGGGACTGTTCCAAGAAAGCATGAAGTAAAGAAGAAAGACAAGAAAGAAACTAGAGATCCCTGACAACTTACAGTACAGCAGTTTTTGTAACTCTTGTCTTTATTCCTCACTTCACGCTTCTTCGACCAACTCCGACTCCAACGATGGGCCCAGACTCTCCACCGGTTTTTATCTCAATTGTGGAAACTTTTCTCGACCTACCCGACTTTCCGACCACTTGATATGATCTACGGAGTTAATTGTGATGGCAACGCACACATTCAGTGCAATATAAATTCAAACTTTAGTATATGTAATCCAAACAGTGATAACATATTATAATTTTAGAAAAAGAGTTAAGTTACGGTCCACTACATGATCACACTTGCCCGGGTCTATGAAAGCTCTATGTAATGTCTATATCTCAGTTTGTGCAGCTAAAATCCACCAAAGAAACACATACCGGACAGGAGGACCCTGAAACTAAGCGAGGTTCTACTTTAAACTTCATACAACACTTCTACTTAATCATATGCACTCTTCTTCTTTAGCAAACGGTACGCCAATTTACAACATAACTTACAACAGCGACAATGTCAACTTCTTCACCCCCAATGTCACCCGCCCCGTCATGTCGATTGGTCTATACATGCAACATGATCAGTGCGAACCATCCAATTCAACAACTTCAGTGGAATCTCTCTCTATAAGTACAAACCATAATTCTGCAACAAATTATTGGTCCATAAGCAGTACACAGAGTTTGTGCTTCATCTCAAAGACCTGCCATACTACTTCTTCACTGTTTCTGGCCATGCATGCACTCCAATCCAAGACGGTCGACAATCGACAGATTCTTCACTCACTCATGTCAGTGAGTAAGTCCGCATGCTCTTCCAACCGGTCCACGACAAAATCCCCCCACCATGAGTCCAGTATCTCCTGCAAGAAAACCGTTGGAGCTTCACTACAATCAAATCAATTAAGGTTCAAAATATTCAGACCCTGAACTTCCTTCTCAGGTTCTATTGTGAGAAGGAGTTCCCATCCACTCACCTCAATCTCTCGTTCGTCCGTCCCGTCCTTCGAAGAGCAATTTCACTCGATCATTGCAACAATCCACTCGCGTCCTGCAGATCTAGAATACTCGACTGACACGATTTCAAAGATTCGGTACCCGTGCGCTGAAGAAACACCATCTACAAAACAACGCGCCGACCGACTGAAAGTGCACGAGGACAAAGTGATGATAATCAAAAGAGAAGAATGGATGAACAAATGTCCAGCGGACAAATATGGACGTGAGTCCAGTGGATTAAAATGGTTATTGATCACATTAGAGTCGAAGGATTATTCGAATGGTCCTGTTCCCGCGGTCTTTGCCACGCTACAATAGGTAGGAGCGGGCCGTTGAGGTAGCTAGCTCTCTAGGCTAGTGCAGCGTAGCGATTATGCACGCCATCCGCTGCTTGCCGCTGCTACTGCGCGCCAGCGAGCCAGCCCGCCTGCTGACTGGCAGCCCAGGCGCGCTTGGAGCAGCCACATCAGCGTCGGGGTTAACGTTGTAACAAAACTAGATTCATCTAACTTGTCTGGGAGATTCTCGAATCTCGTCACCTCATCCAATTACTGCTAAGTGATTGCTTGAATTGATTAATTCAGTGATTTGTCGTTCCGACATCTCTAAGCTGCGCTACTAATCACGGGGTCGATCGGGAAGCTTCAAAGCTTTACTGCTAAATTCAACCGTTTAGCGGCGACAGACGATGCCGCTGCCGCTGCCGGAGCTGCTGGAGCACTCGGCGGTGAAGGGCTGGAGGACATCGACGGGGCCCAGGGACTCGGGGGAGAACTGGTTGGCTTTGCAGTCGGCGTTGAGCAGGCCCGAGGCGATGAACCGATCCTCACCTCCGAGAACGGGCATCTTGACGCCGACCTTGGCGGGGCTCTGGTAGTTGGGCTGGTACGTCTGGCCCAGAACTCCGTTGACGTTGGCCGACAGGTTGTGGAACTTGAACTGCAGGTTGAGGTGGGCGAACACATCGTCGCTGGGCAGCTGGTAGTTGTGGGCGAGGTTCTCCTTCTCGGTGATGGGAACCACGGCCACCAGCAAGGTCAGCATGCGGTCGACGGTGATCTCGACCACGTTGGTCTCGTAGGTGCGCTCGACCTTGACGTCGCCGGACTCAGACCTCCAAATGGCGCCAACCTCTTCCTCCAGGGAGAATGCCACTCCGTCGTACGAGAAGATCAGCTGGTCGACGTTGTCGTTCCAGACCGACACCTTCTTGGCTCCGACGGAGAACGAGTGAGACCCGAAGAGCAGTCCCAAGGCCTGGATCCAGGTGTAGTCCCTGTTGCGTCCCTCGGGCCTCAGACCGATGAAGTGACCGTTGATGTGCAAGTTCCTATCGGTCACCAAGCAGAAGTCCTCGTTCGACGCTCCGTGGAAGTAGAACATGGACCCGTCTCCTCCCACCAGGCGAGGGTCGTAGCAGATGGATCCGAATCCATAACAGTTTGGCTTGCGGTCTGAATTGCACCGATCGTCATCAGTTTCCAACAATATAAGCTCAAATTCACATACATACGAATTCCCTGTACAGCTGTGGCTGCAGTCTCTCTCCCTCTGTACTGGTGGAAGCAGCTCGAGAGAATCCTCCATCCACCATCCAGCCGTGAGTCCAATTTGCTTATCTCAAAAATTTCATTAACTGCAGCATGAGTAACCTTTCATATGTGCATGCAAACCTCGAAGCTCAGTGAAGAGCATCAGATCTATCGATGAGATTCGCTCGAGTCAATGTACCTGCCGGATGATGAGATGCTTGGCTAGCGAGCTATGATGATGTATGCGAGAAATGGATTGATTCAAAATGGTGAGACAGAAGGAGAATTGAGAAGAATTGAGAAAGGAATAAAGGATGTAGATTTTGTTCACGTACGCTTGCATGTGGCCTCGCATTTGACACAGTCGATGAAGCAGGCACTCCTTCCAGCTCCGAGGGTTGAACGCTTGGGGCACTCGTTGGGGCACGTGAGGAGCTTCAAGTAACATTTGCCGAGTCCGATACATCTGGCCCTCTCAGGAGCAGAGGCTGAAGCTTGGGACACCAGAACGTAGTCGTCTGGTTTGGCTGGGGTCGCTGCCATCGCGAGTCCTGCCAAGGCTACAAAAGCCACAGCCACGAAGGCAATTGCCACTGTGGATTTCATCGGCACTGCCATGATTGTGACTGAGGGTGCTGATTCTCTCGACTCTCTCGCTCTTCCACGAGTAGAGAGCGAGGTGAGA
Organism: Marchantia polymorpha subsp. ruderalis; assembly: GCA_037833965.1. NCBI lineage: Eukaryota > Viridiplantae > Streptophyta > Marchantiopsida > Marchantiales > Marchantiaceae > Marchantia > Marchantia polymorpha. The sequence continues at coordinate 3,609,781 of AP031351.1, forward strand.
TGCGAGTGAGGGAGATGAGATGAAAGAGGGAGAGAGAGAGAGAAGATGGAATGAGATGATTGTCCAGCGACGATCCGGTGCTTATATAGCGTATCAGTGAACGACTTTCAGCTGGTGAAGAAGATCCATCTCGCTTGCGCGTCAGATGGATCTTCGGTACCAAGTTGCGCAAGCTCAGCACTCGCAAGTGGTGGAAGTGTCTGTCACGTACTTTCGAATAGACGTGCCATTGTCGCCGCCTGATCCCTCCCTCCCTCCCTCCCTTTGCAGCTACGTTTGCTGGCATCATCATGAAGCCATGAATCCGATCCCATGCACGCAGTGTAGCATGCTTATGCATCATTCTCCTCCTCCTCCTCTCTCCATCAATCGATCCTCCCTCCCTCCATCATCATCATCCTCTTCTGAGACCCGGGCCTCCTCTCCTCCGCCATCTCTCTCTCGACGTGCTCTCCCTCTCTTTCAGATCTCTAGATCGTGCCAACCTTCTCTCCTCGCGCCGCCACAAGGCATCAGACCATCAATCATCCTCGAAATCAATCAATTAATCAATATCTTTATCTTTCTACTCGTCTCAGTCCCTACATTCCCGCGGCTTCCTGAATACATTCCTTCTCAGGCAGCCCCAGCAGCATGTCTGGGTCTGTTTGTCAACGAGATATTTTAATCTTGCGCATCCCGATGCGTCCTTTCTTCGGCACCAAATACTGAGCACCCACTCAGCTCCCTCTTGGACTGCACCTCTTACAGTGAAGTCCACTGCAGCCTCACGGGAGTAGCCGTAGTACACGGGGTCTGAAGAAGCACTCCGCAGAAACTGCATGAAAATTCGATCCGGTGTCAATTGCAGCTACTTCTTTTGTTCGAGTTGTCCGAGGCGTCCGATTCTCAGCTTTCCCAGAAAGGATTTTCCGCAAGTCTGCCTGGAGATAAACTGGACTCGAAACAGCGCAAGATTATGTGTATAGTTCTATTTTCCCAATTCTGTCTGCATCGTGAACTGTTCGTTTCTGGGATTGGAACCTCCAGAAACAGCGGCTCTGCTCTCCACAGTAGGAAGGTCCTGTATTCGTTTGTCTCCGTACGTCCCGATCCTTCTCCTGGGTCGATAAGAATGCACAGAATTACGCTGACTTCATGTAATTTGCTCGTCCTGTTGTAGTAAGAAAATGAAACGCGGACGAGGGGGACGAGGGTGCTGGAAGGAACGCAACGAATGTCGGAGTGTTTTATCGCGTGGCCAGTGGTCAAGGCATCCGTGCTGCACTTGTGGCAGATGGCAAACAAATAAATGCAACTGGATTACTGCCCTGTATTCACCACTGTACTGCACTGTACGTGTCCCTCCGCGTCCAGTGTGGAAAATCCTTAAATGATCCCTCCATAATACAATTAACGCAGCATCTGCTCCATGCTGTACACTTCATAATTCTTCTCAAGCATAATATGAAGGACAACGACAATGAAAGACTTCAGCATATAGTACCACTCCCCAGATTCTTTACTCGCTTGAACACAATCATCGGCAAGTTTGACAAGTTGACCACAGATCATTTAATGAAAGATGCTTAATTGACAGTGTATTCTCTCTAAGTGGACCCTCGTTAATTGGGAAGGAATTTTATAGAAATTCGTGACCTCATGAAATTTGCTGCTCCCGAGTAAGATATGTTACTACGGCTCCACTGCAACTTGAGCATGTGTCCCAGCTTATGAGCATGACAGAAACCTCCTCCCTTATCTGCGTTATATGTGTGCAAATAGGAATGTTGGGAACCTCCCGAAAATGCCCATGACTATTGTCATAATGTCGTAAAGGTTACTAATTGCATTTGGAATCCCGTGTGAGTTGTTTCCATGTGCTGTATATCTTGTTATGAAAATTTCTGTAAACACTAAAAAGCTCTTTGATATATACATGTAGAAATAAAACTGTATGTTCAAAGTCAGCATTTCTTGTTTCGAACAAATGGGTTATCGATCCATCGTGGAAGCAATCTGCGACTAGTGGTTGTTGGCCACGGTGATACTCCACCGGGAGGACTGTATGGAGCTATGATTGCTCCTCCTTCCAGCGTTACTATCCTTGGACACTCTTCTACTGTCCGAGGAAAGAAAATAACATCAGCAGTATATAAGACTCGTTTTGGTCTTGTATCGAAGCTGTCTTATTAAGGAGGGTCCAGTTAAGCACAATTCTTTGATTTTTGTCTTACAATGACTCAAAGGTTATTCTTCTTATTTCCATACAAGGGCCAAGTGGACAAAAGTTGGACGGTAATAACCCTCCCCCATCCCCCTTGACAAGCCGTACAATGAATTGGTACAAGGGCTAGGCGCCAAGAGCAAATAGTATCACAATGATAATAGCGAATAGGATGACAATGATAATATATGCTACCGGATGCATTACCTTTGTATCCATCTTTCTCTCACGATCTTCAGTGATTGCATTAACTTGTTTGGCCAATGAAGCAGTTACTGTACCACGAAAGCAGCACGAGTGCATCTCTTGAGAATGTGTTGAATCATTTATACACGTGCACTTTATTCACTTTTTGATGGTTATGCAATCACGAGGACTCGGATATACAGAACTAGCACCAATCAGTAAAACCAACGACGTTTGCACCTTTCGAAAAAAACCTGAAGCTTTTCAACTTTTTGCAACGTTAGCAACAGCAAAGCAACTCGTATCTTATCGTAGATATTGCCCCTTTCATTGTATCTGGAACAGACCACAGCTAGTGAGTGAACTGAATGGTGGCACATAAGATCACAATTTCATTTGCCCACTGTCAAAAGATTTCGTTGTCTGTGATTCAAAACGTGATTAGGTAAGCAGGCTCACCTCACCAACTGATTCACAAGACCACACACCAAAGATACAAAAAAACTGTGATATCACTGCTCATGTATACGAGCTCACGCTGTAGATTCTCGTACGAAGAGAAGTACAATACACTTCGTGTACTAACTGGCAAGATGCAGACTGTACATGGATATTCCCGATATCAACAGAAAAAAGTACACTTTTATTCGTCTACTGTCTTAATGATAAGAGTCTTTTCTGCACGAGTGATCTCCTTGTACAACCGTAATTATACTCAAAAGTAGACGTTTGACCTCAAAGGAAAGAAGAACACGTGACTGATATTTTTTCGAGGGCAATTCGATGCCTCAGGATCTTCTTTCCGTACTCACATACTGCTCGAAAGCAAATTTAGACAATAGACTTCAAAAGAAAGAATTACAGATGATCTAGTTATGATGTCTAGCTCTGTGCATCGACGCAGATTGTCCACCCGAGCTTTCGTCGACATTATTGGACCTAGTGTAAAGTGAACGCTTCGAATGTAATTGAGCAGGAGCACCAAAATAGAAAGTTCCTGATTTGCTAACTCCAGAAGGTGATTAGACTTGAAGATCCCTTCATCAAGATGTACAAGGACATTATTAGATTTTGTCTCTTGAAAATACCCCGTCTGTTCTGGCTACTTTTCTCCTCGTCCACGTGTGAGTCTATTGACTTTTGGTACAGTACATGCATAGTTTATAATGACGTCCGTCTACCTTTCTTTGCTTAATGGACGGGGATAGAACCATGAGGCATGGATTAATCAGATTACATACATCTGGTAGGCTGAGGGTAATTAGACCTAAGGGAGAGATAACTAGACCCACCCTCTAAAACTATCATTCAATGTCATAAATCGCGTAATACACCTCGTTTAGATATAGGGTTGAGTACTTGTTAGTTTGCAAAGAAAAATGTGGAGTTAGAGCTAAATCACACTACAGTGAACCTCGCATGTCATTGGCAAATCAGCTCCCCTCTTTAACAGACGGGAGGGAGTGGCAATTTGATATGTCCTAGGTGGCAAAGACTCTCCACTGCTCCAAACTACCCGGCACTTCCGTTGGAAATCCGGCTTTTCGGAATTGCTAGGCACACACCCCCATCCACTCGTCCACAAAGCACATTTCTGCGTCAAAACACCAAAAGCTAAACATTTCTGCGTCGAAACATGCCAGCGCTTCGTCAAACAAGGGAGAAAAGCTGTTTACGGGTCCAATCATGCCGGCGCTTCGGCAAACAAGGCGGTAAAGCAGCAATTTTTGTTTGGAAGGTACCTAATTGGGAACACGTTCGAACGCGAGTCGAGTTCTGCAAGTGAGACGGCTACTTCTATCGATCTGAGCGTGCTATTAAGGTCACGGGCGGTCATACCTCTTTTGGGGGGGAGGGGGGGTGTGTGCCTAGCAATTCCCTATATCTACTCCACATATACGACTTCTTGGGTTCCTCCTCCAAGTACTTCTTACCCCTGCATTGCAATTAGTTGAGACCCTACGAAAACTTGGTTTTCTTCTAGCCAGTAGCTTGTTGCCGGCTGCTGCAGGTCGTGTGGTTTGGCACTCAATGTATATCACCCTAACATATGTATGGACTCCTAAACTATATCCAGATCTCTAGTAAACATACGATAACTTTGATCAATCACATTTTTTTAGTTCAACATCTCATGGATTTTCATTTGTCGAGTAATGAGTATTCTTACTTTGAAACTATTGAAATATCTATCTAACATAAGAGAATTTTACTTCAAACTCTTCTCTCACTTCGAATGAGAGGAATTGATATTCTATATAACAACTTGTGCTTAAAAAGTGATTCCATTACCTTGAATATATGGGTGTTACCTAGACTTCAATCTTTCCTTTGAGAGGTAAAGAGAAGTATTATCATCGTTCAAATTAACTTCATAATATTCAAAAACTTTTCAACATCTTCCAAAATTGCATTTGCAAATAATTCATTATGTACATGAATAAATTACTCAAGTTTTTTTGTCTAAAAACAGGATTTAATGTTCCGATAGCTTGTGCAATTCAGTTCACTAAATCCTCCATCTTGTTCATTGTTTACCTATTGATTTTCAATGTAATTATTTTTGTCTTCACGAATCGATATTTGAAGAGCTTAGTGACACGGATTTCCAAGCTTCACTTACATAACTCGCAGCATTGAGCAGATCAGTTCAATGTTGACATGCAATTTTAGCAGCACAGTGTCCTAATATCACTCCTACAATCTTTTGTTTGAAGTTTTAACTCCTCATTCAAATCATAGAAGTTAAAATTATCCTTGGAATAGAATTATTTGGAAAAAATTTCAAAGCTAGGATTATGTTCTTATCGCAAGGTTGTTTACAACTTATGAAATTTGGAATAAACAATAGAATACTAACATTGTCGTGTTCAAAAGTCTTAAAATTTTCTTTGTCATTTTAACCGTATGCGGGGAAACTTGCACGTGCGGTTCTTAGGAGCATTGTGCAATAGAAAAAAACTCAATGTTATTTTTTTTTTACTATGGATGGAAAAATAAACTTATTGAATCACTTCAGCATGTTTCAACGATCATCTAAGATTTCATTTGGTTGAATTATGGAACAAAACATTAACTCCTTGATACATGAGTAGTTTCTTGTTGTTATTACTTTCAAATTTTAGTTACTATAATATATCTCATCATTGATACTCATTAAGATGGTTTTTAAAAAAAAAAAAACTTGACATTGCAGCCCAATTAGGCGATTAAGAAATGATTCTTCTAAGATTTTCTTTTTTTGGTTTTTTGACATTGCAGTTTAATGAGACGAATAGGAAGTGATTCCTCTAAGATACACACAATACTTCAAAGTTCAAGTTGGCATGTTAGGCTGACGAATATTGTAACAAACGATTTCAAATACTTTGAGTATCAATTATCTTGTACCCAAGATTGGATAAAAGTTAATTAAATGTACTAGTTGAATAAATTAGAATTTATTGAAAAGTTTAAATCAGAACAGCAAAATTTTTTACAAAAATTAATATTCATTGATAAAAAAGATTTTTTTGTTATGTACTTGAGTAACTTGGAGAAAAAATCATTATTAATCCAACAAAATAGAATATTTCATTTTTCTTGTGATAAATTTATCTCATTACATCTACATTGCATGCAACTAATGTTGATTAGAGATGAAAAACAAATGTCATCAATTGGAACCAGTTTTCTGATTGATTTGTATGACAATAACACATTTTTTTATGTAGATTTTTTACATGCTGAAATATGCATGCTAAGATATCTACAGGATGTATTTGTATAGAATATACATATTTCATCCCAAAAAATTTTACAAAACTTTGGACTAACCATCAAAAACTTCTTGGATCGAAATAAATTTATTATGTATTGAATTTGAATTAAATTAAAACATATCGATATTGAGTACAAAAAGATCAATGTATTATTTCTTACATGATTCTAATTGATATTACACATTAAAAATATAATAGAGAGATTATTGCTTATTTTACCTAGAACAAAAGCAATAAAAAACTTCATATAGAAAACATTGAAGATTTTTAAAACCTCTAGTTATGATGAATTAAAAACTTAATAATTTTTTAACATCTTTGTGAAAGATTGTGCAGAGAATATCATAACATGTGATATGATATCAATATTATTATCAAATTGTGAAACATATTTTAGCAAACATGTTATCACTACTTCACAAAATCACTAGTTAGTATGTATAAAATTTAGCATTCACATTAAATGATTATCTTTGTGTTTTTTTGTATATTTTTCTTCTCAATCTTTGGAAGCTTCTCAATAGTTTGTGTTTTTAGGATATATGTCTATTTGAAAACAATTGAAGAATGTACTTTGATTTTTGTTTGCATTTATTTCTGGTTATAAAAAAATTAATTCATACATCAATTTTAATTTTTAAGGATTTATGTTCAGTAATTTCAATAATTTGATAAATTTCAAAATCATATGTTTATGGCATATTAATATAGATAATAATACAATATCATAATATTTTGATTGATAAAACACATCAAAATTTACATCCATTTTATTTTCTCATGATTTAAATTGAGTGAAGACAATTTAAAAAGTAGATAGTTCATGATTAACATTCAATATTCCAAATCTCAAGATTTTTCATAACATATAAATTATTTTAATTGATTTTGATAAAATGATATGAAATAATTTTATTGAAAATATCAATATTTTTTAAATAAAAATTTTAATCTTCTTAAAAACATGAAAATTTAGTGTTTATCAGGTATTTTTACTCAAAAAAAATATATATACTTGACAAAGAAGTTGAACTATAATCAAATCAAATGTGAAATATTTCAATAAGATTAAATAGAGAAATGAAAGAAGATTGAGGAAGACATTTGCATGTATTTTTTTCCCATTTTGCATCATAATCGTCAACTTTCATTGCAATGATCATGGAAAATAATCTTGAATCACAACCTTTCCGTGATGATGACATTAATTTAAGGGAATTGTTAAATACACCACTTTTTACTAAATACACCACACACACTGCACACCACACCACACTTTCTAGACACCTAGAGTCCACCACCCTCGTCCACGTAAACGAGGACCTCACGGACAGAGCCCATCACCTGCTACTCGCGCGCGGGGAGGGAAGCTGAGGAATAATCTCGTCGGACAAGCGACTGCCCACGAGGGAGCCCCAAACACCGCAGACCACACCACACCGGCACACCCGCGACACGACCATACTGAGGTGCGCGCACGAAGTTCATATCTCATGCAGACGGACACATCCACGCTCTCTCCTTCTTCTCGGATACGGACACTTTGTCTTTTGTCTCAGATATGGACACTATCTCTTTCCTCTCAGATACGGACATTTTCTCTTGCGCTCATCTCCGCAACAGATCCATAAGGGTGTGTAGTGTATTTAGTAAAAAGTGTGGTGTATTTAACAATTTCCTAATTTAAACTCTAGTCTTGTATGGAATAAATCATACTAGTATTACAATTCAATATCGTAACAAATTTTTTCAAAGTTCTAGTACAGTATTCTTTCAGTTAAGTTTACAAATTGTTCATAGAAGAATTTTGCGTACTTAACACAAACAGATTCTCCAACTAAAAAAATGTACTTAAGACAAACTGATATTTTTGCAAACTAAACAAATACATGTTTTTACTAATAACCATATGTTACATTGTTGTCGCATATAATTTTTTATTAGAGCTTATTGTTTTGATCTAATCGATTGAATAAGACGGATGTTAAAGAGTTGACAGTTTCATTTGCCACTCGTAAGTTGTTGCTAGCATGCATGTTATTGCATTGGTGATGCAAATGATGGCAGGTTAGTTCGGCGCTCAGAAATTGTTGTTGGCATGCATGTGTATCGTATTGGTGGTGCAAAGTGTGGCAACAAACAACTATTTTATTGAATAAATTTTCTTCTCTTTTCCACTCGCTTTTGCTGTAAACAAGAATTGATGCAAATGATTGTAGCTGGTTAGCAAACGAGGAAAGATGTGAGTGTTCATATCATACGTTGGTAATTGCTGAAACTACATTATTGAAGAAATTTGCCCAAGCTACAATGTTAAAAAAACTGATCAGTAAACGCCTCAATGAGTTCTAGCAATGGAGTATCATCAAGAAGCTGAGCAAGGCAATTTTTTATAGTAAAAAGTCTTTAGCGCGTGCGTACGATGTAAATGAAGGAGCAATCAAGCAAACAAAAATAAATTTTAAAGCAATATATTTTCATGTGTGATGAGACTAAAGAGAAATTTGTTTGGTTCATTCTTGGTCATTTTACTAAACTTGAAGACATGTTTTGTATATGGATTGACATCATGGATGTCCATCTACTTCTTCCGTCATCTATAGCCATTGCCAAAGCAAAGAATATTGCATCAAGATTATTAACTTCAAAAATTGATTATAAGTCATCTTGTCAATGGTTGTACCCATGTGAAGTGCGTCAAGATCTCTAAAAGATGCTACTTCACGAAGAGTGAGCTGAAATCAAGAAATTTGATATTGTGTTGTTGGCAACTTTAGACAAACTCCACACAATCAAAGCTCAATATGATACTTAAAACATCTATAATATGGACATGATAGATTTATTTATTCATCTAAATAAATATATCAACAACTAGAGAGAAAAAAAAATCCAAGTATCAAACTTCTCTTATCGTCTTTGCAAGCACTATGGAAACTCACATAATACCCTGCACATTGATTGATAAACCCAAAATATTGATATTAAAAATTGTCAATGACATGTTCCATATATAAGTCAAATGAAAGCTTGGATGTATATTCAAACATGCTGACAAATGGTTCAACAAATTATTTTTTCTAGAGATGGAAAAAAAACCTAACATCAGATTTTTTTGCTCATGGACAATGCCTCAAATGATTAAGTCTTCTAAACGCAAAAATGTTGGTTGCGTCTTCTTTCTTGCAAATTGCACAAGTTGGAAATAGCCTTGCGATATGAACAGAATCACATCTCCGAAGAAGAGGATCAAAGATCTCTATATCAAGTATGTTCTTGACTTTTATGAACTGAATGAGGAGACAAAACTTCAACTAAGAATGCAGGAACAGAGATTGAAATGTGGTGCAGTTGGAGTTGCATACAAATTTCCAACTCACTTGTTTGATATTGTAAGTTATGTCAAAGAAGCTTGGCAATCAGTGTCACCAAGCTTTATCAAATAAATGTCTTTGTTGTGGTAGAAATAATGACATTGGAAGCCGATCAGGAAGCAGTGAACAAGATGAAAGATTTGATGAGCAAAGTTACACAAGCTATTGCAGCTTTCAATCTTTTGGTTGAACCAGAAGAACTTGAAAATCTTGTTCATGTTGACAATGTAAACAATAAAGTATTTTATAGCTAAAATTTTGGACAATGTTTAATAACTTTTGGAGATTATGAATATTGCAGAAAATAATATGTATGAGAAAAATGATGATGACCTTCTTGATTCTCAAGATCCAGATTCGGATCTATGAAACAACTTTGTATTTAAGGAATTTGAGTCATTTTATAAGCAAGTTGTTGATATAAAGTATTAGTTGCTATATTCACAAGTTCAAAAAGAGTCAAAGAAACAAATTGATGATCTTAGATAGTTGTTTAAATCATTTTATAGCACGGTATGGGCTGTCACTTTGAAAGCAAACGCAACGAACTTCAAAACTTGCAAGAAATGATAATTCATGACATGTTGAACTAAATAAACTTGAGTAGTGTTTTTTTGAAATAAGTACGGGAAGGTACTCCTAGTGTATTCTACCAAGTTAGCATCCCCATCAACAAGTAGTATAACAACTGCGGATATTTCAAATAATGCACAGTTGAAAATGGGATCTATTCAAGTCAATAGAAACACTCAAAAGCAACATTTTCATAAGTAAGTAATTCTTTGTTTCAAAATTTTAACTCGCCATTGCAATGTACATTTGTGTTTTCTCTTGTAATACATGAGAAACAGATTAAACTCAAGCTTGTTCTAGAGTTTGTCATAAATAAAAGCTTTTATATATTTATTTCAGAATAAATATGATACAAGTATACAGAGGTCAACATTTTACTTCAAGTTTCTATCAGACCATAATCATCAACAGCGAACTGTGCCCACCCATAGCAATACCTATTCCCACCCGTGCTATTCAAGTTAGGGCAATTGTGTTAGATGTATTAGCCTCGTACACCACTTCTTGTTTGAATCAAACAAACAATGCCCATAGCATTACTTGTGTCCACCCATGGAAAAATAATGTCACCTCAAAACCCATGTGCATGGGTGAGGCAAGTGCACCCAATGTTGGGAGTACACGCCTCTAGGACTTATAGTAAGCGCGTTCCGCTTAGAAAATCTAGCATATAACAACAAGATGCTGCCCATGCACTGAAAACTCTGTAACGAATGTGATATTGATTATCCCATCCAAGTCCATGTCTTACCCACATGAGCTTTGTCTAACTAGGGTCAATACCAAACTCCAACATTCAGTACCAATACGTTTAATAGTGATTTAGCTCACCTCAAAATAGTCTAAAAACTTATAAATTCAGTTTATGAGAATGAATGTAATAAGAATATGGTCCATTCGTGTAACCGAAGGGTTACTTGCGGTTAATTGATTTACCGTAACTAGAGTCGCTAGCTGGTAGTGTTATTCTGGTAATAATAAGCATGAATGTACATATTCTAGATGTCGCCAATTGTGTGAAATTCAATAGAAAACTTGAGTTAGATTTTTAACTCCAGCAATTTCTCAGACAGATATGAGCAATTATATCAATAAAGAAGGAATTTAATTGATATTTTTTCTTTGCTGTAAAAATTAATCGTCACATGTATAAGCTAGCCCAGAAGACTTAGCTATTGTATACTTTGTATTATTTTCAATATCCCAGTCGGAAATTCTAAACATTAGCGGCGCGATTTTAATTCCACCTCGCAGAAGCTGCACTCGATGGACTCAAGATAGCATGAGCTAGCGATTCAAGGTCAAGCTATGGTAGTACATGAAAGTACACAGAATAAATTGGCTCACATGCACGGGAACTGACATGATTGGATTTATAACAAGCACACGGTTCTCCTCACAGCATCATCTGATTTGCTGCTTTACTTCTGATTCTTCCGTAGCATTGATGTCTACGTGACAACGTTTGCAACGGGACTTGGAAGGAGAAAACTTGTCACAAGTATCAACATTGGGCTTGCAAGCAAAAACATCAGATAAGGGACAAGTAATGTAGAAAAAAACTTTATAGATCCAACAAGTCGTACAGTGATGAATGCAAAGGGGTGGGATTTTATAAATAACATCAATTCAAGGGTATCTTTTGGGAAAATGAGTCTTCCCAAGCATCGAAAACCGCGGGCATTATATAACTTGGAACTGATGGTCTAGAAGTCGTGCAACCCAAACAGGTTTTGTCCAGATCCTAGTCATGAGCAAGAAAATTTGAGCCTGTGATGTGAATACTCGAGGAGGTGACACGCTCTATCTCTCTTGGGAGTTGACCCAAAATCTAGGCCACATTCTATACAAATGATGTGCAAGAGGAGATTCTTTCTGATAGAATTGTGCGAGGGGATGCTTCATGCGTGGGTATTTGAACCAACATTGGGTTCTCAGAGCTTGTGTTGACAACACAAGCTCTGCGTCATAAAAGCATCAAAGTCCGAATGATTGCATTATTGTTACATGAGCCCGATGTCCAAAGAATACTTGAAACAAGCCTTGATCAAATTAGAAGGATTTAGATTTCTCTCCTGATAGATATTGACACGTTGACCATTCTCCATGACTGTAATTTAAATTGCAATTTTATGATGCTCAAGAAATTCCAGTTTAAATGAGGTATCATGGACGTCCTATGTTCGAGGGACATACAAAGCATTTCTAATATTGATATACAATACAGTGGAGTCAAATTTCTTGCTTTCCTTCCACCCAGTTCACCTCACATGAACATATTGAACTTTTAATACCTTCTTCAGAGTCAATCATGGATTAGGAAATATACAAATCGAAAGACTATATATTTCCTATCATCCGAGAATGCAGTCCAACAAGAGTGGATTATAAGGAGAATTTTCAGGTTTTTTTGCACCAAGTTTCTAACACAGCTCGAAGCTATGCAGTTCCATTTCTGGGCATGGTCACTAATTCATTTTGTTTCACAACAATGATTCTCAATTCTTTTTCTCTTACTTTATTGTGTTCCCGTTGTTGTAGCTTTTTCTGAAAAGAGCATCATTAGCAGTTTGTAGTCTATCTATACGATCAGATTACACAACGAATTACATGCCCAACGAAAAAAATCCTCCATTGGGAACAGTCCAGACATGCTGAAGATGTTTAAGGCTTAGGGTGATGCATTAAGTTGATCGTATTCATGTGTATGATTTTTCAGTATAATTATTTTGAAAGTCCTTGTCATTTATAGAATGTAGTCATGGCCTCAGATTTCACTTTTGCACAGTGTTGATTTTGGGGAATAATCTACAAGAAAATATTTTAACGAACTTTGGATGTGTATCTCATCCAAATGTATTCAAATCAATTTCTGCATTTGTTGCCAAATTTCATTTGACTTAAGTTCCATCCACGATATAATGTCTTGTGGCTGCGGGTCATGTATTCCCAAGACCTTAAATTCTTGATGCTTCACGTCTCCTTGACAATGTAGAGGTATATTCGACATTTTTCTTGAAGACTTGTCGCCATCGTCAGTAGCGACTAACCTCAACTCTTGTTTCTTGTGTCAATTCCCGTATGACGGCAAATGTACCGTAAATACAATTTCTATAGGTCATCCTCATTCTCGCGGTAAGTAGCAGCTTCTCTTCTCAATTGAATTAATTTAACATGTCCCGATGAATAGCTTGAAAATCTGTTGTCGTATTATTTCATACACAGCACGGCACCTTTATCTATTGTCTTGGTGTATGCAATTTATGTGTGGAAGATACACTCACCGGATGTACATGTTCATATTGTTCATGTGAGGTAAGAGTCAAGAATGAATATGAGACTTAATCATGAGGAATAAGATGGCCCGGAAGGCCTACGTGTCTCCAGACTTTGACAAGGCAAGGACAGAATTGCGAAATACTCCGATGGAGAGAAAGGTTCCTCCTTCACACATTCAAGGGAGTCCCGATCTAGCTCAGTTGAGGATTTCTTTGATAAAATCTCCAAGATAAGATTGACTACTGGTTGAGAACTTCCACACATACAAACTAGCGGTAGTGAACCTGATTGCATGAGTTTATATCAACAGTAACTCCGGCCACTCTTGAGCAGAAAGCAACATGTTCACCACTACATACATTCAGACGTCTGAGTGTACGTAGTGTAGCCTTAAGATGGAATCTCATGCCGGCTGAGCAGACTTCTGCCGTAGTAGGCACTACTTGACATTTAGAACCGTTCGCTCTACAATTTCCGAACACTCAGCAGTGACTTGGCATAAAAGAACGCTGCCCTTCTCCAACGTTCACTTTCTGTTCCAGTCGCTTGTGCATCGACTACGCGTGTAAATAAGAAAGATGTTTCTTCTCAGAGCTCTAAGTAGCTTTCAATCTCGTTGTGCAACACTTGCACATTTGAGCACCCTAAGTTAACCCTGCTGCACACGGGAAGTGATCACTTGAAGAACTTCTGTCGAAGTTTTGTAAATTACAGTAGGCTGTGTAAGATTTCAGAAGTTTTAATCTTGGATATTACAACCACAGGTCGATTATCGTCTTGGCCACCTTTCCCCCACTCTCCTCAACTAATGAGAGTTAGAAGTAAACGATCCACGTGTGCTGCGTTTGACAGGGGTCCCATCAGATAATTTTCTGTCTTTGCTAAATAACTTTCTGATATTCTGGAATAAGACTCAATGGTGGGTTTGTCTTCGTTACGTCAGCATTGTGCTTAGCCTACTCCATTATACTACATGCAGCTTCAAGTCGTTTCGTCAAATCTGGCTTTCGTGCGAAAGTATCGTTGATATGTTTATTCCCTAAAACTTCCGGGACTCCTTGATACACTAGGATAAACTAAGATGACCTAGAAACGTAGGGAGAACGAATGAGTTCATTTCAGATAAGGCGTCAGAATACCAATGCTTCCGGAAATTTGGGTTTGACTCGATTAGCTCGACATTCGCATACTCGAAATGATCCGTGCTTTTGCTTCCACATTTTAGACTAGGTTCCGCTAATTTTCAGAAGGCAACTCCATCGACAAGGGCGCTTACTTACTTCTTGTCATGGAAAGGAACCTCATGAAGGTCGAACTACGCCTTTGAACACAGCAGACGCCGAACCGAAGATAGATTAATGCTAGGACCATATAGGTGGTAAGGGAGCACCTCCTCCCTTCATCATCCTCAACTTAACTATTCACTGGCTTGACATGGTATTGCAGATGAGTTTATCGCCAAGATGATAACTGGGTGGAGTTGATTTACCCGTGCATACCTGGTTTTGGGTTGCAGCCGGGTTGACGCTGTTAGAGTTGTATGTCGTTCGCAGAATAAGGAGTGCCCATCATAATCCTCCACCATTTGAAACATTGTGCATTGTCTTACAAGCAATTGCACACTTCACATGCAAGTACTTATACGGAGCATAGTTCCACCAGGATTGTAGCAGTGCGCCAAGTGCCAAATCTTAGGATAGAAAGTGCATATCACTCACAAACGTAGGCTATGAACAAGAAATCCAACATATCCAAAGAACGAGAATATACTTGATCTACCTCTAACGAAGTAGCCAAAGTATGATGTGCAAGTACCTTGACTCCTGAGGGACAAGACTCACTCCCTGCTTTTTCACCAGATCATTCATTTCACTTTCATAATGACAGAGGGAAGGGAATCCATTACCAAAAGAAAAACAAAAAACCAAAAAAATAACTTAAATGCATACGCTGGCCATACCCAGAGGAAGTCCTTTACCTGTACAAACGCATCGTTCATACATCTGAAAGTGAATGACATTTTTACCAAAATAAAACTAGCGATGTCCTTGAGGTAGATATAGATCCGCTCATGACGAAAGTGCCAGCAGCAATCAATGAACAAACCTGAAATCCAAGGGCATTTCCGAGGGCTATCCCGGGCGCGACAGCATAGTGGACGTCCAATCTCTGGTTCGGGCCTTCGAATAGGTTCTCTAACTTCAGACTAAAGAGCAGCGGACTCTTGCTAAGAGCAAAAATAAAAGCCTTCTAAGGCGTTCTAAGATATACACTACCACCTGTGCCAAGTGACCAGCTCCTTTCTCCATGAGGGATGAAATACTCACCACGTCAACTCCACAACAAACCTGGCCGGATACTCACCTATCTCTGCAATTCCAGGGCCCACGACACCGGAAAGCTTACCCTCCAAATACCTTCTTTGATGAAGAAAAGTAAGCACTACTACTAACATCACAAGCCCAATGACAGTTCAGCTAAAAACGACCACACTAACCTCATTTCGGAATCAAAAATTCCGTAATCCAAGTAGCTGGATAATATATCAGTTCAACAATATGCTGCCATGAAAATTCCTGAAAGACCGCCAACTCAGCGAAGTGATAAAGAAAACATAGTTTCGACTAGCTCAAGCAACATAAGTCATGCGAACTAGGACGCAGTGTGCTGGAAAAGCATTTACAACTTACCTCTCTCTGTCCCTCTCTCGAGAATGAGAACGCTCAATACGGTCTCTGTCACGATCCCCACGATCTCTTTCGCGTTCTCTGTCATGGTATCGATCTCTCTCCCGTTCACGACCTCCTCGGTCCCTATCACGCTCTCGATCGCGGCCTCCCCTATCACCACGATCTCTTCCCCTGTCAACATGTCGATCATAATCTCTGTCTCGATCACGCTCACGATCGCCCCCTCCCCTCTCTTTCTCCCTGTCTCCACGTTCCCTGTCTCTGTCCCTATCACGGTCATGGTCACGATCGCGCTTCTCCGGCTCTCTGCAATCACCACAGCCCAGATGAAGAGTTGAGATTGAAAACTAGAACAAAAGACATGGGGAAGAACGAACGGACTCACCCGTCTTGTTGGGGGACACGCTTACTGGACCAGATACCGAATGCTTTTGCTGTAGAAAGGAATGAGGTGGTTTAATCTCGCACCTTTCTTCATGAACTCGTTCAGGCTCTCGCGGCTTCGGCTCTTCAGATCTTCCCGCGGGAGCCGCTGTGATAACTTGTGGTTCACTGGATCAGACAAGAGACAACGTGTCAGATATATTGCAACTCCCGTCCTTCAATCAAAGGACTAGCATACAAGGCAATCAACGCCTCTAGTACGCACGTACCGTCCGGAAAATTTCTGATTCACTTCGTCACCTCCAACACGCGTTGATCCTAGACCTCCACCGAGTCTGCGAGGTCTCCAGTTCGGAACAGTTCGACCTCGTTCAACATCAACAAGAACACGTCGATTGTCGATCTTCCGACCATCTGCTTGCTTATAGGCAGCTGAAGAACATCAATGTAGATATCACTTAAATCAGGATTCAAAGACCTCAGTCGCCTTGTATGACAACGTGTAAATGCTACCGACCACGTGATTACACTTCTTGCGGTTTGATAAGAGCACAACATGACCATCGACCTGAGCATCGAGCATTTAGTAGAATGCAATGACTGGAAAGAGAGGAAGTGACCGTAATGCTGTAACAAAACTAGTGGGGACATTCATAGCCGTGGAAAGGCATCAAGTCAGATTTAGGTCTCCGGCACTTCCACAAACGTGTCCGTTTCCGATCGTACGTACTCTTCATATCGCGGGTGTGTTGATACTCAATGAAAGCGTAACCGCGAGGCTTCCCGCTAAGCTTGTCGTTGACTAGACGAACCTGAGATCAATATGTGCAAACTCAGATCAGGTAAGAGGCTAAAGGCTTTTGGCCAAAGACAAACATTGCCTTAGCCAATATTGACTTATCAGACACCAAAACCCTCACCACACGTCAGTTACAATTGGTGGCATCCAAAATGAACACATCACGAACGCATAGCTTGCTTTACGTTAAGGCATCTTCGCTAAAGAAGCACGGCAGACAGGGGCACTGAGCCTCGCTGACCGTGCTCACCTTCGAGACGTACGACTGCACCACGCAAGCTCAATAGCAGATCGCAGCGCCCTTATAGCGATGATGCTGGCAGACAATCCCCAGGCAGATTGCCGACTTACCCATGATTAACGTACTTCTCCCCCTTACCAAGGATAATTAAGCAAGAAACTATAAGGAAAGCTATGATCCAAATTGCATCAGTTACTCCTTTAATTAGTTCTTTGCTTACAACATACCGCTAAGCCAACAACTACGATGGCAACACACCAATACTCGACTACATTACTCGACTCAGACAAGGGCGATTGTCCACCTGTAGCAAAACTCCTTAGACTTCCAGTCAAGATTTCGGACAAGCTCAAAAGTTGATCCAAGATTATGCTCGTAACAAGCTGAAGGTAATATTTTAAATATAAAAAACCGTGAAAATCAAAAGAATCGGACTCTACACTGTGCAAAAGTAGGTAGGCTTGAACTGGACATAAAAAATCTCCAAGAGAGAGGATTCATCACTGCAAATGAAAAGCCGAGGATAGTAAACTTGCCAGTAACAAACCTATGAAAGCAGTAACGTTGTAATACAGAGCTCACACAACTATCTGAAGATAAACCACAGCAGTATTCAGCCTACACATCAGTGCATATGAACCTTTGGCAGCCTTTTTGCTTTGGCACTCGCCACGAGTGCGAAACAATTACTTCTTACCGAGAGCAGTAATGAGTCATAAACACCTTGAAAACCAACCAATCGACCTACCCGTTTTATTGGACCATAAGCCTCAAACTCTCTCTTGATTTTGTGCTCCGTCGTCTCGTAACTCTGCATAATGTGTAAGTGGAGCTCAGCGTAGATCGAACACAGTGAAACGCACAAAATACGTACCGCCCACAACCAGAAGGATAATCCGCGGATCGTGCAAGCTTAACAACATAAGCCAACGAGCGTCAGTGTACAAAAAGACAAGTAAATCCTGCTAGTCAGAACAAACACTCTGAAACTTCCTAAGCAGGTTTGAGATACTTACAACTCGCGCTACGAATAAAGTCTTATAAGGATCACCTTCAACATTGACATCATTTTGCGGATCATCTGCAATTCGACAGAAAAGGTCAACATAATTTAGCCTCTTTACCCAACAAAGATAATTAGAGCATATACAGTATAAGACTTAAGAAAGGACCTCTTCCACTAATGTAACAGACAGAAACTGCTGTCTCTACCCAAACTACGGTAGTTGGACAATTTAGATCATATTCTTACATTTCTCCAGTTCCGAAGCAGCCTTTTCAGCTCCTTTCTCCAGTCTTAAGAGATGAATCCTCGCTCTACGTTGGGCCTGTGAACACAAAGCCCCGTGTCAAAATTTTGTTCCATGATGGGCGGGACGAGAGCGTAAAATTAGTAACCACGCACATAGACTATAAACACGCACGTACACACCAGAGTCAATTCCAGTTCAGACTGATGATCGGGCACTTACCGGTGTTTCTCCTTTAGTAACAGGAGGTGCATACTCGGGCTCCCCAGGCTCTGCAAACTGGCTGACGAATTGCCCAATCCCTGAAGGTCTCAACCAGAAGATCGAGAATAAAGGACAGTTATAATCTTCTAAAGAACAGTGAACACCAAGCGTGTGTACATATCCTAACCCCCATCTTCATGAGATAATTTCTAAAGGACAGAATAGTTGAAATCTCGCAATGTACATGCGATCAGATCGCTGAAGAATTTGGAAACAGTTAAAATAGGACCCACTTCCCACCTGCATAAGGAGGGCATTTCCGCTTTTCTGGAGGTGGTTTGTACTCGAGGGGTGGGCGGGGTTCGAAAAGTTTCAAAAGGTTTGCAGTTAAACCTGTGGGATGGCTCTGCCCAATCTGCAGCCGGTTAAATATCAAAGATCGGTCAATATCGAGGTTAAATCACATTGACAATTAAAACGACAAATGAAAAGTTTCAACCCAAAGCCGAGGGCAATGCTGCCGAATTCGAGGCTCTAAGCTGGCTACATTCACTATCAGGACGGCACAAGATACACGTACATGTGAGGCGACCAGATAAAATTACCAGAAACAGAGTTCATAGGACATGCATTCTCTGTGTGCAACCTAACAAAACTAGCCATTACAATTCTCCGAGTTAAGCAAGGTCAAAGAATGCTCTCAGAGCGTTCTCAGCAACAAACACTTGGTCGAGGACAAACCAGCTTCAGTTGCTGCACGGTCGCACGATTCTGCGCCTTCGTACGCCCAGGCGGACCTGCTCCATCTTTCCGCATGTACACATCGCCATAATCCCCCATTGCGACCAAAGCTTGTGAATCGACGAAAGACGGGCAGAAAAGATTTGTCAGGCTGCTCAGCTCTTACTACCTGTAACCTTCGCACATGTTCGCCGCGTTTCAATGCAGGAAATCCTCCAGTCTTCGTAGAGGGCAATTCAACTTTACTCCAACCCCACTTAAAATTAAAGCTCTCACTTATTTCTCGTGATCACTATCCAGACGAACCAATCAAGAGCAAGGTCACAACAATCGCGCAGGAGAAGGGCAATCACAGTTGAGAAAACCAAAATGTCGTCCGAAAGCAAACTCTTGTTCTTCCAGACAAACACGAAATACTGAAATTCGACTTCCCACATTCCAAAAAAAAGAATTTCGATTGTCGACCGCGATTACACGCATTCTTAAAATGTACCTCTTCCGTGTGCTCGGTGTTCCCTTCGCTCTTCCCGCGCCCTCCTGCGAGGGATTTAGGGTTCTTCCCTTCTGTCAACTACAACAGGCTGTAAAAGGGTCGCCCGAGCTCGAGCCCTATGACACGATAAAGCGGAAGATAATACGCTCACTGTCCGCGCATTGGCGCCGGCCATACTCGATGATGTATTTTCGTACCGCGCATTTCCCTTTCTCCAATATTTAAGTTTCCTCGGGCCACGCTTTTTCAGCTGGTTTCTATAAACTATTGTCCCCTTGACGAACGACGTGGTATCATCCAGAAAAGTCAAATAATGACGGTTTGATGAATGAAAACGGTGGAGTTGTGGAGCAATGAAAAGTCTGGGATTTCTTTAGTTTGGTATTTTTCGAAGCTACGAACACATAATTCCACGTGATTTTACACTGTTGTGCAATAGCCTGTTTTGAGAGAGAATTATTATTATTCTTATGTTCTTAGGTAACAGACTTTGGCAAGACTTATTTCATTGATATGTATACAAGTCTTTGAATCTTATATTCAAAATCATTCATGTCAGTCGGTACTTTCATAGATCCTAATATACAAAGTCTGGATGGATTGGTTCATATCCAGGCCTGCTTAATGAGATCGTATACCGCGAGAACTACATTACGTAAACTAGACTACTCGGGAGCGACTATTTATCCTAGTCTTCACTTGTACGTGGGATTTACGTGGTTGGTTATTTGATAGTAATGGGAGGTAGTCTATAGCTTCTAAACGTGAAAATGATTTCCCCTTGGGTATAAAACATACTACCCTTCACTTAAAGCATGGGAGTTGCATGGTTTGTTATTGAAAGGGATGGGAGATGGGAGATAGTCAGCCGTTTATAGTTTTTGGCGCCTGAATTAGCTAAAATAATTCTGGTGATCCCCTAGGGCACCATGGCCATACCCCCATTAGATTGCTCTCGTCCCTATTTCAATGTCAAAAAACAATAGCAGCTCTGCCTACATCAAGACCAATGATGCTAAATGTCATATCTAGAATTCTCAATGCTTGTAGACAGAGCTTTCGCTTGCAGCATCGATACTCGGCGACACGAATAGATGTTCATTGCCGACGTAGCATAAAAGTATTCTTTGGTTTTACCGCAATGAGCATGTGTTGCTAGAGAGCATTGATGGCTGTAATCAAAAGACATTTTTTGACAATGTTTGGACCTTACTAAGTACTCACTTTCCAAGCTTGTTCGAGTTTTGCGATGATATTGCAACTATATTTTCTAGCACGAATATAGTGGAGTTTGACTTGTCAGGTTTGGGGTGAGAGAAAGTTGATCATATCAAGAATCTTTCATACTTTGCACTTGAAGGTGTGCTTGCAGGAGAAGCAGTATATGCAAATTGAGTCAGTTGCAGATTGTGATAATTGAGGAGCAATCTCGCATCTTGATTACTGATCAATCAATTGATCGGTATTACACATCTTGTTGTACGAAAAAAATTTCCAATTCTTGTTTTTTGGCCTTCAATCTCGACTAAATGTGTCTATAGTTTAAATTAAATCTGAAACAGTGCCTATATTATTTTAATTTAGGTAATTCATGCGATTGTCTATTATAAGGAGGCTTGGAGATAGTCTATAATTCATAAGCTTTCAAATGACTTATCTTTGAGTATGAAGCATGCTGATGAAGTTATTTTGAAGAAAACCAGGTGTGTTTCTGATTGTAATTAAATTTACACATTAAGAATCTACGGAGAACCAAAACTGCTACTCGAGGATTATTACGAAGATTCAAGTACATATACTAAGTACATCTTGAGCTGACGGATTTAGACACATAAGGGTGTTGGATTTTATAGAAATAACCTGAAGAGCTCAATTATATAAGAGGTTTCTTTGGATGAAAAATTATAATTACTTCGTGGTCATGGATATTAGATAATCAAATATATTATATTGGGCTACATTTAGTTCCGTATGATAGCATTATAATATTGAAGAGTAGGAGAAATACAAAGAATAAAATAGGGTGATAGACAACCTAAATAAAGGTCTGGTATACATTGAAGAATTATATATATGATGGGATCTATCAAAACCTAAATTGTTTCATGGGATCCATCAAGATTTGTTTTATCTGATAAGACCTCATCGAGGGCACACCGTTGTAAAGGTCTAAAACGTGTTTCTGTACATAGCGAATTTGGGATGAGTTCTAATTTGCAACAGTTTTTTTTTGTCCAGAGTCTAGAAGTTGCGGTGAATTGTACAAATAAGTATGCCTTTGCTTTTTTTCGATTGCCGAGTATCTACCACTACAAAGGGATACTGCTTCCGATGATTCACGGTGTATCACCTCTATGAAATATGCTCTCAAAGACTCGACTTGGGAAGTGGACATCACTCTGGTTTGCAATAGTCAAACCCTCTACAATTGTATCGTGTATATGCGTGCAAAGATCTACTATTGCAAGGATTTTGCAATTCAATACACAAAAAATCATGCGCTCTGACTTTTTCACCTATTCGATGTTGTAAGTGTAAAAAGTTCGCAAACACATGAGGAAACAAAATGTACAAGAAAATCGCTTAGACAGAGTTTCATTGCCTGAACCGCCTGTTGATACTCGAACATGTGTGAAGTGTACTGTAGGTGGGATTCCATGAGATAAAACTAAACTTAAAGAGTCATAGTAAGCATTTTAGGTTACCATATGATTACATCAAGTAAATACTTCATGAACTACACATGTCTCCATTTGTGAAATCTAAATGTTTAACAAAGCTTACAATTACACATTTCTAAACTAGTTTATTCCTGTGTGTCTAAATTAAGCTAATTTAGGCGCCCCATTAGACTAACTAGGCCAATTCATATCCAATAGATGATGCATCGCAAACTTCATTAAATTAAAATGTATCATTTCATTACTTACTTTCGTACAATTTTTTTATATATCACTAAACCACATAGTTGATAAGTACATACTTTTGTTGACATTTTATTGGAATTTAGTTTCGTGTCATCCATTATAGTTCATACTTGAATTCATTTATAACATCATACTTTTTTGTGTTGATTTTAATGAATGTTTACCATGTTGAATCATCTAATATATCATCTCTAATCATGATAATCAAATCAAATAAAACTTGCATATACATCAAATAAAATTTTGATTGAACATATTTGATGAAAGTAAATAAAATCATGATGATGTTTATATCAATGTATAAACCACGATTACATTCAACATAAATGATTGATCTCACATGTTTCAAAATATTTGTTCTCTTTTAGTATGACAATGTATTTGAGTAAGTTTTGTTTGAGTCTTTCAATTAACTTTAACTTTCATTAGAATAATATTTTGTAAATACTATCCTTGGAATTGATACATAAACATTCGAGTTTATGCTATAGCAATTTTATGGGCTTTGAAAATCATGGCAGCTTGTTTACATCTTTGTAATTACGTGAAGAGAAGTTTAGTCTGATTTTTAAGTTTTGAAATCTAAGAAACTGTCTTTTAATAATTTGTTTGGATTATTTTTTAAGATAAATTATAAATTATATACAAAAAAATTACACATCTCTATATTATCCATAATTATGAAATCATGTTAATTTCAAAATCTTGTAATCTTTAATCATAAATAAATCTAAATTGTTTCAAAATGAATGTACATATAATATCCAAAACATAAGATAATGAAATAATTGCTTCTTAAAAAGTTAAGATTATAAATGTCTAAATGCAATATTACTAGAACATAGACATTCACACATAATTCTTGTATAATATTATCCATTGAACTGAAGTTACATTTAATTCAAATCAAGTACTTTGTGCACAATAAATCAGTACTTTAGATTGTATTTAAATAATTTTAAAAAAATAGAATATACAGTTTTTAAATAGAAATTGTATATTCTACAAACTTCAACTCTGTAAATTATAATGAGAAAATCAAAATGTATTTTTAGAAAGTCAATATATACCAAATATCATGTATGTTTTGCTACTAATAGTAATTATAAGTAGAAAATAAATGCTTAAATATGTCCTGATTCTTTTGCTCCCAAGTTATTTGGGTACAATTAAGATTTATAACATTACATATATCAGTGATACTTTAATTTTGTAAATTTACAATATCCAATTATACAAATGTAATAATAAATGAACTGGTTTTCAGTTTCTATATTAAGCTCAAAATTAAGTAGAATATTTTTGACGTAAAAAATACTTGTCTCTTTTTGCATACGGTTATTATATTTCCCATATAATTTTTTTGTCCACTTACACCGTTCCAGGTGTACTATATATCGCATAATAATCACACACATGTTGTGAAAGATTGCGTTGCAAAGACAAACTCATTGCTATGTATGTCTGTACCAGGGTTTGACATTCCCCCGGGAATAGGCTGATCATTTCCGGTACAAGGGGAGAAACGGGGGGACAACCGGAAGGAACCGACTGACCCCTTAAAAAGACTCAGAGTTACAATCCGAATCTTTTTAGAGTAAACCCGGGGAGACCCCAGGTTTTACCGTAAAAAAATTTATTTTACTGGCGTACTGCGTGGAAACCTACAGCAAAAGGAGCACAGACTTCTTGGGACAGCGGAAGAGCCTAACGCTGCGGTGAGAGGCAGGGAGCGAGACGAGAGGGAAGAGTTTTTTTTCCTGCTTGCGTGCGCGCTTCTTACATTTTTGGATTTGCTTTCGCTGGTCGGGAGCGAGGGAGGGAGGCCGAGGCACAGAGAGTGTAAGGGACTCACCTCTTGATGCATACGGATACAGTCAATAGATCCGAAATCTTGAGCGTGCAGATGCAGCAGGGCACGTACTTCGGAGGGACCCACAGTGTAACTTTTCTCCGGGTCGCAGCTCGTTCGGCCTGTGGTGATCTGTTGACGCCCGATTTCGGGTGGGGTTGACATCAGCCATGTATGCTGGCCATGTATGTATGCGAATGGAAATGAGAAAGGTGGCTGTAAACTCTGCACTCTGCTGAAAAGCACGACTTGAATCTGAAAAGTACACGAGGTCAGCGCTGTTATCTGTGTCTACCATTTTTAATATCTCTTTCAAACCTACAATGTCCTCTTCCGACAGATTTTTGGCTATAACCTGTAGAAAAAATCGTGGACCGTGAAAAGTTAAATTTCATAGTACTGGATGCCGAGACTCTACTTATAATTTAAGAGAAGCATTCTTCGACCAGAGGATGAAATTGATTTCGTAAGCCCGCAATAGAACGTATCAAGTATAGGAGTAAGCTATGACTTCGTACTCGGATTGCCATCTTCTTTAGCTCATTCATAGCTTATTTGCAGTTGGGCTCGAGCTTTTACCGGATGTCAAGTTCCTGAGTGACCCGTCCGGCAATGTGCGAGATGTACAGTTGGGACAGTGCATCATCTTTGTGCTGCTGAAAACATCACCAATCAATTGCAACTTGACCTTGGCCAAACCGAGTTGTGTTTTGATTGCAGAGTTGCAGATGCAGCTATCAAAATTTATGCTGCAACTGGTAAGAAAATACTGTTGGTACTTGTTTTTCTAGCAACATAGTTATTTTTGATACCAACCATATATTAACATAGTCTTGACTCTATTTGCAGACCACAAACCAAGCGAGCAGACCACAACATCAACTCTCAATAAGAAGAAGAAGTATGCTGCCTCTGATTTGACAGTGCAAAGGTGGATGGAGAAATATGAGTGGGCTACATTGGTAGGCAGGAAAGAAGATGGACATCCCCTCATAAGCTGCTCTATATGCACAGAATCACAAGCCGCAAATAACTTTGCTTCCAAGACCGGCGCTGTTTGCAAAGATGCAAGTGAGTATATATATTTTTCCAAATCTTCTCATACTTGCTTTTTGCAATAAATATTATAATGTTATATGAATTTTTACATGAATATGATCTAATGTTTTTTTATGTAGACTATGTAAGCGATGATGCTTCATCGATAAAGCATAAGGCAGCTGCGTCAAAAGTAAAGCAACGGCAAGGGTTTAAGAAGAGCAGAGCAATAGCTGTGTCTCATTCACAAGCGGCAACAAATAAATTTTTGCACACAGCATTTTCTCTAACGCTTCTAGTTGTCTTAGAGAATTTGCCCATTTTAAAATGGACTGTTTTATTAGGATGAGTAAGCAAATCCTTCCAATGCATGCACTACATCATGTGGGTTATACTTTCATTCAAAATTGTTGGTTTTCAAGACTAGTGAAGTATGTAACGATATATTTTCATCTGTGTGCCAATGCAGTTACCTTGTTTGGTTGGGGCATCCATGCATTAACCGGAAGTATAACCAGAAGCGTTACTTTTGGTCATTCCTTTCGGTGATCAGTGAAAGCCTTCTAGCATCACAGTTGGCTAGGGTAGCTTCTAGTGCTTTCTATTCTGTCTTACTAGACAATTCTAACGACATCGGCAACGAGGATCACTGTTTGATATTTCTCAGGTGATCTCTCTTCATTCAAAGAAATATTGCAGAAAATTGTGTTAAAATGTAGTTGGCAATATTGATGAATCATTAACCATGTTGTGTTGGTAATTGTATAAATTAGGTACTGGGATGGTGATATTTGGATGCCACGATCGAAGTTCTTGTGCGCCGTTAGTTTGGGTGATAAATCAGCCGAAGGGATGTGTCAGATGCTATGTGCGGTGTTAAATGTCTTTGATATCCCAATATCAAAGATGGCGGCTATTTGTACTGACGGTGACTCCACACTAATTAGTAGATACAATGGGTTGGGCGCAAAGTTGCGAAAAACTGTGGGTTATCTTTTGAGTGTTCATTGCGCAGCGCACAAGACTGCCCTAGCCCTTGAAGACACAGCCAAGGAAATGGAAGATCTTCAAGAGTTGGACGTTGTTCTAAAGGCGGTGCATAATCTGTTTAGCAAATAAGGATCTCGTCAAATGCAATGGACACGCTTTGCTAGGAGGCGAGGTGTGTCCAAACTACAATATCCATTATTCAATGCCACTATGCGGTTTTCCAGAGCTCAATGTGTGGGAGCATTACAAGAGAATTTAGTAACGCTGATTTTGTTTTTGAAGAGAAACTCAGGCAAGAAGGGTTGGGAGAAAGTTGCAGATTTACTTAAGTCTCTCACTGATGTCACTTTCATCTGCCTACTGCATAGTGTTGCTGATGTATTGAAACCCTTAGAGGAATTTAGGAAAATATTTTGAGCAAGACAACAACCTACCTCATAAAATTCCTCGTCGACTTGAGGTGTGTTTGTTTGCTCTGAGATATATATGTGGCTCCGAGTATCGGGTTGGTGGTGATAAATTGAAACAGTTTTTAAAATCTGTTCAAGAGAATGGGACCACAAAGGGTCTAATTTGGCATGTCAATGAGAGTTGTAGGATTCCTTTGATATGTCATCCTGGTTTCAGTGTGGAACACGTCTATATGTTCATCAAGGTGCTTGTGGAAGAAATTGAGTCAAACCTTTTGGAATGCTTTCCCGATGGAGATGTGGTTAGTGCCTTCAAAATTTTTGATCCTACATTTTATAGAAGCCTAAAGCAGTCAGAGCTTGATAAATTTGGTGTCTTAGATTACAAAATTCTGTTGAGCCATTTTTGCAACAGGACAAAGAGAGAGCAGCTGTTCCCAATTGCCCCGTCCGTATTGTCTCAGGTCAACAAAGAGTTTTCGAAGATGAAGCAACTGTTGTGGTTAGTAGCCAAGAATCCGCATGCAGAGTTTCTTCTCGTCTGGAGGAACATTCATGATGAGCATGGGCTGGGGCTAGGCTACATGTTTAAATTTGTGTATCTTTGTCTAGTCATCCCCCTCAATAGTGCCATTGCCGAACGAGGTTTTTCTTTGCACAATAGTATTAAAACCAAGCTTAGAAATAAGCTGTGTATCAAAACAATTGATACACTCATTACGACCAAGACTTTGGCGAAGTCTTTGGAGAATTTCGATTATTTACAACTAGAGGAACTGTATCATAATACTCAGAACTTCAAGTTGCCATCATTATTCCAAGCTCTAAATGCCCTTGATTATGATGGGAACTGAGATGATAGTGACAACGTAGATCTTAATCAAGATGTTGAGGATGATAATCTAGATGAGCATGCTTTCTATGATGTTGATTCATAAGAAGATGATGAAGAACCAGTGCAAGCAATTGTAGTTGAGGAACCTAGTGGTGTTGAGCTGGGTGAAAAATTCATTGAGTTCTTGGGAATGGGCACAAGTTGAAAGTAAAGTTTAAGATTTTCAAATCCATGTTTCATTTGTTCACAAATTTCTATGTTAATACCAAGAAAGATCCAACATGTATAAAATAATTTTGAAGACCACCGGAATTTTATTTTGGACAAATCGGGGTCACCCCGAGGAATAAAAAATATTCAAGTCGAAAAGTCGGTGCTAGCCCCGACTCGTGTCGTATTCCTGGGGTGACCCGGTGGCTTTCAGCCATGCGTGTCAAACCCTGATCTGTACTCCACGTAGCTTCAGACGGTCATAGACGTTGTGAAATTTCCACTTGTGTGGGAAAGTAGGCGGCTTGCCATTTAAAATACAGAGGCCACAGAATGAAGAGGTGATATTGGATTTCAATGTCGAAGTGGAAGGCGACTGGAGCACGATGAATGACCTTTACAACTTAGAAAATTAGTACAGCGCGTTACCCTTGCATTCCGTACAAGCCCGCTCGGCTGATGCTACAGATCTGGACCCATTTGGGTGATGATTAGCATTAAGGTTGGGTCCGGCTTCTCGCCTGTCAATTTTAGCGAAGCTGACTGCACCAGTTACGACCTTCATCTGTATATATATATGTATTGTCCTCGCCTTCTAGATCTTGGACATCCACATTAGTGGTGTAGGTTTCTGAAAGCACCAGATGCTTTGGGATTTAATGTACAAGAAGGATCCGCCACAACTCATTTAAAATATACAACTGGAGCTGAACAGAAGTTATTTTGGAGGCACCACAAAGCATTTCAAACTGGCCCATTCTAGATGAAACTTCATTTCTCGTGGAGCCACAGACGGCTATGGATGGCTCGTGACTTGACGCCCTTTCTCAAAATTTTCTCCCAAGATTCCAGGTTCATGTGGGCACCACAGAATGTTCTTATTACAAGGCTTCATCCTTACCGGAACGCTCTCCTTCCCGACTGTGAAGATAGTTGACAAAGATTCAAAAATTCGGACCAGCCTATACACAGAAGAATTGCAACCAGTTTACAAGGAAATTCAAAGTCAAGCTTCACTGAGACGTAATCAATATACATCTGTGGTGTATCTACACGGAATCGGTGGTTTGTAAAGACTGCGGAAACTCCAGAAAATAGAGAGTGCTACTCCTCCATAGCTTCGCCCTCAATAATAGCTACA
Source organism: Marchantia polymorpha subsp. ruderalis (assembly GCA_037833965.1). Classification (NCBI taxonomy): domain Eukaryota; kingdom Viridiplantae; phylum Streptophyta; class Marchantiopsida; order Marchantiales; family Marchantiaceae; genus Marchantia; species Marchantia polymorpha. Next base: position 3,639,365 of record AP031351.1, read on the forward strand.
TGGTCTTTCAGCGGGGTGATCTTCGTCGAAAGCACAGCTGCAAACAACCATCGAAAACCGACTTGTCAATGAACATCCATACCCCTAAGAGGAAGTGGGGAGTCCTCTAATCGTCTCCTCATGCCTAGTACGACTATGGTTAATTCAATGCAGCGAGACTGTCTCAGCGCTGCTCTTGGACCCCGGTCCATCTACTTAATATACGGACAATATGGAACGCGCTTAACGAGGATACCGAGAGGAGTTTATACCTGTGTGGCCCTTCACAAAGTCGTAACCCTTTGACCGTACGTAGCTTCGCGGGTTGGGCTTTTGATAATTTCTCAAATATTCAGCCTTTTTCTCACCCTGTAAACAAAAATCGAAAGTTGTAAATCATATGTTACAATGCCTCATCATCGTGATTGCGCAGACTCTGAGACAAAAAAGCTCCTCTCCTCAGCACAAGAACGGAAACACAAGTTCGATTCACAGCTTATGTTCAAAACTGACAGTCGCAGTACTGACCTCGTCATTTGAATAAAGATGATCTCAAGGTTGGTCGATGTATGACCATTCTTTGCTAACTTCTATAAGAAACTATTCTAGTCAACGCTACAAAAACCTTGTGAGGCATTACCTTCGTGAGGATGCAGAGATCAACATTGCTTCCACTTCCGAGATCATTGAAGATACCGGCACATATGGCGGCGGCGACAAGCTCCATACCTTCCTCTTTCTGCATTTCTCATATGCTATGAAGGTTAGTAACTCGATAATTGAAGATTGAAGACACAACATCCTCTCAGAAGTCAGAACGAAGAAACACTGCTTTGGACTTACCGTCATATTTTCCTTGTATCTGGATTCGAAAACAGACATTGCGGCCAGAGAACCGGAACCCATAGTAGCAAATGGTAGGGTGTCGGTAGAACCATGAGGGTAAACCTGTTTCACCAAAAATAGGAAATTCAGTTTCGACATCGTCTTCGATCCTTTCTGATTTCTAACTGGTGCACAAGACTAGGACCACAAAGATGTAAGACTGTTTGGTAACGAACTAGATGTGCTCAAAAAACGAAGACAATCGAGACTCCATGTAAGAAAAGATCTAACTACTTACTGTATGCAGATGAGGACCTGTTACGTCAACTCCTCCAAGAACAAGAGCGGCACTCACTTGTCCTCGGTAGCTGAAACATGGCAAATATACGAGAAGAAATGAGAAAAGAAAGGCACCAACGCAAAAACAACCTCGTGATCAAACAAAAAAACAAGAGTTGTCCATATTTGTACTCATGGAAATTGGCGAACAAAACATGCTCCCGCTCACGACGTGCAGAGGGCACATGTCAGAGGATGACTGGGTCGAGAGCATACCCAAAAAGATGAGTTTTCAACATTGTCAGGGCCGTCACCACACGTGAGTCTCGGTTTGTAGCATAGCGGTGAAGCTCGAGTTGGGATCTCACCATATCTGCGTAAACACCACCGATTCCAACATCGATTGGAAAAAAATTACAGTTTGTAAACATAACGTTTTGTATTTACAACATTTGGCAGCTGCCAACAGAGGGATGGAAAGGGAAAGTCGGAGGCTCTGTTCGTGACCGATTGCATATTAGGTTAAAAATAATTCTCCACACATTGTGTAACGGACCTTCAAGGTCTCGGAACTATCTCAAGAGATAGAAATGAGTGAAATATAGGAAGCTACAATCAACTCAATGATGTGATGCCGCTTCTCAGAAAAAGGCAAGTAGTGAACCTGTGACGTTCTCCGTGTCAGCTGCAGTACCGGCACCACAGCAGTAGATGTTGGGAGCAATGTAGTGAATTTTCTCGCAGTTCTTGTCACAGACAATTTCCCCTTCCGTTGCTCGAGTATCTGCTCCTAAGATCACTCCATCCTGAGCGCGGAATTAATCTTAGAGCCCAAATTAAGCATGGCTTCCACTCGATTAAGCTCAAAACTATCAGATGTAACAACTGGCTTCCATCCACAAATTTTACAGAATTGCATCTTGTGAGTTTCCAAGTTATCAGCAAACAGACAAGTTCCTGGCGGAAATCAGTGATTAATCACACCAATCGACTCTTCAGACTGCAATACGGCGAATATCATCCGATTTATCCATAGGTTTAAGCCTGATGCCGTCGCATGATCATCGTACACTTCCCATCTCAAAAGCGTACACGATCGTGGACAGACCAGCGCAATTCCTTTTGAAAGGGTTGACTTAAGAATTTAAAGAGCTTCTTGAGGACCGCAGAAAAAACTGTCACTAGAAATCAAACAGCTGAGCATACCTTGTAAACGAGACCCACAATTGTCGTGCCGGTCTTCCTGAACCGGGGCAACGCAATGCCATTCTTTTCCAGCATCGCATTTCTCCGGCACAAATCGAAGCTAAACCCTCCTTTGGGTGGCAAATCGATCATCGTTTCCGCCATGTTCGCAAGCCTGACTTTCTCGAGTTTCCCAACCCAATTGATGGATCAAACTGGACAAAAGATCTGTGACAAAAAAACGTCGATCAAATGCCCTCCCGCACTTGGTCTCCGTCTCCTGACGAAGTATGAGCACCAGCAACAGCAAAACGAACAATTATGCTCCTCTAGGGTTCCATCACTGACAAGACCTCCAGGCACTTAACCAGCACTGTCTGTCTGAGTAACCAACAAGCAACCTTGACGGCTCCCAAGTTCCTTCTTGGCTCACGGTTATTGTGTTTATTAGTCCCTGGAGACTGCCAATCTCTCAATTGTAAGAACCGATGTGTCCGGCGCAACTCACATGTCTACAAAATTAAAGACATGAAGATACCTTGCGTTGGAGGAATATAAAGTACTTATAATTTAACAGCAGTGATTTTGCAATTTACAAACATACAGTTTAAATTTCAGAATGTGTCCATATATGTCGAACTTAAATATTCCATCTTCATTGCTTAATCCTCAAGCGTTATAGAACTGGATGATTGTTTTTGGGTTTTTAACCATAATAGTGTTGGGGACAATTTAAAAATCGCCTCTTTGAAAATCCTATGTTACACCATGATTATTGTATATGTGAATTGATTGTATTGAAATTAATATGCTTAATTATTTTTAACATAGTAAAAAAAATTTCAATAATGTAATAATAATTAATAAACGTTTCTTTTACATCTTTAATAGATCACTAATAGAGATTTAGTAATACAAGCGAAATCTATAAATTTCATTTGAAAAAATGCCTTGAGTTGTGTAACAAAAACTGGTAACCAAATCTCAACTTATCAGCTTAACATATCTGATCTTCTTACACATTTGCAATGTTGAATAAGATATGTAAATTATTGAATCTTTGTGATTTATGGTATTAAAAAAATTGAATGAATATATAAATATATAAATATATATATAAGATTGTGTATTTTTTCTACATTTCAATATTAAAACTAGGAATATATACAGTCATTTACATATCTTGCTTACCACATTTTCAACATGAATTAAAGATATAACAAATTTGATTTTTGAATAACATTTTAACAATACTATCCAAAATAATTAAATTTACTTGTTTAAATTTGATATCAAAATAAAATGTTTTCATTTAAGCATCTAAAGTATATAAAAATATTGATTGTAAAATTTTGAATTAAATATTTCAGATATTCGTAATTTTAATATAATCCTGAATAAAATCTATTGAAATCTAATTTATTTATATATAGATGAATGAAAATCATTTTGCTGTAATTATATTTTAGATTATATAATTGATAACTTTGTTTAACATTTCTTAAAATTTGATTCAAAATGTACATGTTAACATACATTTTATCTTAAAAAACAGAAATAATTGTAATAAAGTAATAAAAATGATTACTTTGTATTATATAGCAAGTATAATAATTTTTGAGTGGATAAATTTGATAATTGATTTGAAGTTTTCTTTGAAATCTATTATATATTATATAAATCGCACATAAATTATCTATAATTATGTAAATTATAGATAATCTTCAAAAAATTACATATGTTGCAAATATATTTGATATTTGATATTTGATACTTTTGTTATACCTTGTAAATATACAGAATTTTTGGTTGATGTTTTTTTGAAAAATTTTCAAGTGAGATATTTGATGAGATATTTATCTCATCATTTGTATTTGTTCAAATTAATTTCATAAAAAATTCATTTTAAAAATTTAAAATTTTACAATCCAATTTTTTCCAGCTTAATCAATATTTTAGCATTAATATTAGGCCATTGAAACTTGAACAGCAGATAAAAAATTATAAATTACTAGCTAATATAGATAAGAACATGTAAGATAATCAATTGAGCACGGAACATCTTATGATTTGATCATCCAGAAACCTTGTTATATTTTGATTTTTTTGGTGAAAATGAATAAAAATGTACAATAATCAGCTATAGTGTTAAAAATAGAACTTTAAAGAAATACTAATTTGTGCATTATTGAGTATTATTTTGTATAAAATGTTAATGATTTTTTTCATGGATATGAAAAGACTTTTTAGTATCATCTATCTAATAGATTTGACAATAATAGAAAGCACAAAATAAAAAACATGAAATTAATCTATCATAAAATTATTAATTGGATTATAATTATTCAAAAAAATATTAACAAAATCTATTTGAGATTAATCTTTATATTGGTAATTAAATCAAATATTCCCATTTGAGTGTATTAATTATCATTGTAAGATTAAAAATATTCTATAAAAGATACTGAGGAATGATCATGAACTAATTCATGCACTCAATACAATATTCGTTCGAAATTATATTTTTTATAGAAATGATTACTTCTAAAAAAATTTAAATCTTTTATGCAACATAAAGTTCTTTGTAATATAATTTAATACATTTATTTCATAATATTAAAATACATGATGTGTCATAGAAACATACATAATTCAAAAATTTGAGATTTTCTTTTTTTTTGAATTTTTTTGCTGAAATCTTATTATCTAATTTTCAAAGTCAATATATGTTTTTCAAATCATACATATCTCATTTGATAATTAGTTAAATCAAAATTTTTAAACGTTGAACTGTTCAGTAGATTTATTAAGTATTTTACTGATCAATCTATGTATAAATCCATTATGCGATGATCTATAGTTATTTTGATGGTGTTTTAATAGTGTAACCCACATTGATTTCAATTTATAACCAGACATAATGTAAAGAATAAAATTACTTGCATGAAGTATAACAAGCAAAGTCATTCCTTACATTTTCAGGCAGGGTTAAAGATGTAATTCTTTGAAATTAAATAGTCGTATATTTAGACCATCTAGCTTGTAGAAAAGTCGTTCCAAAGTTTGTATTATTTACTTCAAAGAAAGCAACTTTTCAAGGGAAAATGTATTTTTTCAAGAATTGTCGATTGATAAAGGAACAACAATTCACAAATAAACTTGCACAGATTCTTTGGTTTGGTTAAACCTTCGCAGGAAGAGACTAGAGCTGGAATCAAGCTCCCTTAATCTCGACAAATATCCCGAAACTTTCAGAAGCTGAAACCAACATGTTTCTCAGCGGTAGTACACGTCTGTCACTGGTTCTCATCCAAACACCTTGTACTGACGGCAATAAACTACACCAGGAGATCCTTGTGTACACATGACGAGACAAACATTCTTAGATGGGGAATAAACAGTAGGAGTCCAGGTAACTAGAGTCCACCTTCAAGACATGCTCAGCAGATTCATAAGGTTTTCCATCCATATTCGAGCCTAGATTCAAGGTGTCCAGGCGTTAGCTGGAGAAATTGTACATGTAATGGTTGATAACCAAAGTTACCTTCCGGTTTGCAACCCAAAGCACCATCATACATCAAATGTTTCCTCGTTTTGTCGAAAGTCCTGATTCTAATTTAATGAAGGACTTTGCTGACTGTCAGCAATTGAGATCTTATAAACCTCAAAAGATTTCACTGGCCCCTTTAGCGATTGTCTGAACATTGGGATCCAGAGCAGAATTACTTTGGCAGTATGATGTATTAGGGTTGGCTGCCTTCTTGCTGCATATGCAAGGCTCGAGATGATCTCACTTTGTAAGATCAAAACTTGTGCTAAATAGTGCCATGACGTATAGGCGGATAGATCCTAACAGGAGATATTTCCCGCGGAATGGAAGCCTGCAAGATTAAAATGGATAGCATCTCGATAAATTAAACCAGCGCAGCGCATGAACAATGTTCGCAACTCATCTACTATTCGACTCCTAAAGATAGCTTTCAGAAAGTTAAGGCCATCCATCGGTCAGAACTGGATACATCTTGACACTGCTCAACTTGTAATGGTGGTCAAAGAATTCTGGATTAAACTGATCAACGCAGACTATCTACACAGGAGTTGGAGCATTCCCATCCTCATCTACACAGGAGTTGGAGAAAGACAAGAAGACATGAAAAACATACTCTCTTCATCCTCTCGTTCACAACATTAAACCAACTAGACCATAAGTACAGAAGCGAAAATCGGCATCCTGTGGACATTAGCTTTTGTCTAAGTGAGCAAACTGTCTACCGATCCAAAAGAGTATGTTAAAAAAAGGGATAAGGCCACAGGAGAGAAGACTTTCGGATTCTTCAGAAAGAGGTCGATGTCAGTGAACCCACCTTCGGAACCTGAGAATTGTCAACAGGCGTGTACAAACTCAAATCTTCTCTTGATTGAGTGCGACGGCTGCAAAGCCTCGAACCTTTCGGGTGAATTTTCAGGGGAGCAAGTTGGATCTGCCCTCCACTGCTTGTCCCCGTTCCTGGTTGTAGTACATCACACGCCAAGAAAGGTCCGTCCCCACCGGCCATGGCTCCAAAACCGAACATAGTATGATGGAAAGTGTTGTTCGGGCCTGATGGAGCTGGACTATGGGGCTGCTTCACCCGACCGTCACCTGCACTTCCATTCGAAATTGATTACCATAAATACACCAAAAAACATTATACTCATTACTTTTTGCTGAACAAAAACTCCTGGAGGAACTATAAACGAGAAAACATATTCTGCTGAGACGGAGAACGTACCAGACGGACTTGATCCACCACCATTATTCGCCCCGAGATCCATTTGGAAACGGAAGGTCGGTGACCACCACGAAAAAGGACTACTGTTCGCAGATGGCGTTACAAAGAGGGGCAGGTATGGTCGTCGCCATCCACGGGAAGGAAGGCATCGCCGGTAGCAAGTAACGAGCATAAGAATCAAGAGAATAAAAACGACAACAAGAAAGGTAATCGACTGTACATCGAGAGAAAAGGCAGATTCTCTGAACCGGGCAAACCCACTCCTCTCCACCCCCGCTCTCCGGGTTGCAGGCAGCAATGCACCAGCCTCATTCAGAGCTGCACCCAATGTCCACGCAAAATCTCCAGAACCAATCTGAATCTGATCCGCTCTAAGGTGGAGACCCTCGAGCAGTAGAGATACGACATAAGGTGCACGGAAGCAGTAGCGATCTATGCTAGGCTGAGGTGGAACACTCACTTTGGCGTCCTGCCATTTCATCTTGCAGAACTGATGACCTTTGATTAAAAGATCATTCAAAGAATCTGTTGACGTCAGGCCAAAAAATTTGTAAACCACAAAAAAACCTGCCAGGGCATAGAACTGGCCCTGAGGTTCAGGTTGATGCTTTCCCAAAGCACAAGGGGGAAATTCACATTCACTAACCCCGGTAGTTTGAGGGAGCCCAGACTCATTGATCACAGACAAAGCCAAGCTCTGACAAGATGACCAGTTCGACTTTCCTACCAACTGCACTTTGCCTCCAAAATCCCCTCCTGCTAACAGGCTCCTGCGTCCCTTGTGTGGTTCATTAGCGTGCGGAAAAGGCGGAAGGGCGCAGTGCGAGCAGACAAAAGGCTCTTTGTACCCTGGATTCAGACACGGATGTTGAACAAAGATCGTACCTTTTTTCCTGGTATATTCACCCCGCTGAATGAGCAGGGCTACAGACTTCTCAAAAGCATCATTCAGGCCAAACCCAGGATGAGAATATGCATAGAGATGATGTTCTTCAGATCCTACACTCACATTGACTCCATAGGCTGCCGGGGGGGTCCTATCTGGCTCGAAAGTCACTTCTAATGAAGAACCGCCGAGGTCGAGAGCACCAAAGGTGTCCTTGGAAGATCGTCCAAGCCTGTCCTGGTTGTAATTCAGGGCAATCCATCCATAATAAGCCTCTTCTTGACCACTTATAATTCTCACCCATTCTCTCATAACCAAGAACGGGGATCGCTCCAATGAAGACCAAGCCTTGTCTAGCAGCCAGCCCGAATCGGTAGGGGGCAACTTACGCAGACCAGCCGTCGCTAGGAAAAAAAGCTTTGTCCTTTTATGAGATGATCGTGGAATTTGCTTCCCTGCCCACTCGATGAGCGGCTCAATGGCACCCTGTACTCCCGACTCGTTGTGCAAAAGCTTATCCAATCCTGGTTCTGTCTCCATTCGTTTGTATGCTCTACTTTCTCCTTGTCTCTTCCCCTTGTCGAATGTCGGCGCTCCATCGTATTTCTGAGGCCCGGAGTACACAGAAGAAGGATGCACCATTACCGGCAGGGAATCCTTTCCTAGCATCATCTCATGCGTCCACGCATAAACGTGGACCCTAGTTCCAGTGCTTCCGCAGTCCATAACAATCGCATATTCCAAATCTCCATCGGCAAAATGAACACCTGCCCACAGTAAGCACAGGTAGAGCAAAGCAAGGCCAAAAGTGATACAGCCCAACAAAGCTCCTCCTTTGCTGAAGATGGCATTGCAACCAAAGGGTGGACTCAAAAGGCCAGAGGGCCTTCTTACTAAATTGCTCTTAATAGTTGTCAAGATGGGTACTCCTTGACCTTCACTCCTCGGCACCTGCTGGCCAGAAATTCCTGGTCCAAAACCAGCAACCGAAGAAGCACTTCTCGGAACTCCACTGGGAGAAGATCCATTCCAAAATGGGGACGAAAAGTCCTGTAGAGACGATGATACGCGTAACCTCTCTTCCCTCGGCGGGCCAGTTCTCACCTGTACACCGGCTGATCCTTGAACCTGAGAAGATGAAGAAGAAGATACTGCTGCAAATTGCTGGGCTCCAGCCGGCATCCCACCAACACCCATAGCACAGGTTGCGACGCAGGGGGGGATTTAACTGCGTGCTCAACACGCTTGCCGGGCCAACTCTGCCATATGCCCATGGCCTGCTCCGTCCCACCTTCTACTTTGTTGCCATAACCTCCTATTATCCATATTCCATAATATGCCCGGCCACCACACACATGCTTGAACGTCAACCTTGAGCATGAGATGGGCCCTCATTCATCTGTTGCTCACCAGGCACAGGCCGGTCCTCCAAAGAAACCAGGATTCTTTTCAGCGATGAACCTGTCCTCCAGTCCCGATCTAGAGCGTAGTCAGGAGCTAACCTTATCATTGGCACCATGTACAGAACCTTTAAAACGCTACCGAAATCTACGAGGGCTGTATCACTACCGCGATCTCTGGTGTGCGACCCGGACAATGCGTTTGCCCACAGAATTCTTGCTCGTGGTTTTTCTCAACCGATTATGAAACTCAATTCCTTCCATCCAAGTGTGCCCTAGACAGGAACTTGTCGAGCATTTCCAATCGGGGGGGTCCGTGTGAAGGGGAGCTGTACTTGACAAAATTTGTATTTTCGATCCGCCTGGCGTTCGCGCTCCATCCCTTCATGTAGCTGTAAAAGTCAACTGCCGTCGGTCAAAAAATTTGCATCAACGTTCTATTCAGATCGGACTGGCAAACTTGAACTAAACACCGCCACGATGATCCCATCCAGATGTCATTCTCATACACGGGAGAAATGAATAAGTTCAAACGAGCACACTGTACCCTACCCACACAGACAATATAATTTAAACATTGAAAGCACACGCGATCCGACCGCCATAATCTGACTTGTTCTCATCTTACTCCTTGATTATTCTAGACCGGAATATCCTTCAAGAAATTGTACGATCGAGCTCGAAAATTCTTATGCATGTACTTCACTCCCATGAGTTTGGGGAAGCAACAAATGCAGATTCCTTCAAGCGATCTAAACGATACACGGACCAACTCCGCAAGATGCGTCCAGATCTACTGAAAGATCGGGGAGAATTGGACTGCAGAATCGCCATAATAGAAGAAAACACGCCAACTCCTGATGTTGAGACAGCATATGAGACCAACAAAGAAGCTCTCCGAACAAGGCAAACTTCAAAGCTGGTGACACGCTCGACTCTGGCGCTCCAGACCGGGCATCAACACAATCGTGCCCTCGTGACCAACTTCCTAAATACATTTACGGCAAGATGCGACGGATGGCTCTTGCTGAGCAGAGTTCCTTCACACAATGCCGAACCCGAAATCCACGATCATTCCGGCATTGGCGAGCAGAACACTCGCTCAAGAAGAAACACAAAACTGCAAGCCCCACAGTCCATGCCACCTAGCGACATATCGAGCTCAGCACCAGTTGAAAAAGTCCAAGGGTTCTGGGTTCGTTACCGAAGCCTGAGGTGAGGTGTCACGGCGGCCACACGAGGTCGTTCCTTCTTCGATGCACCCACCACTGCCCTGACTAGCACCGGCGCCTCCAATATTTCTAGCTCGGCGATAGCTCGCCCCAGCGCCCCTCACCCCCGTCGACCCAGTCGGGTTGGCGAGTCGATGAGGCAACCACACCAATGCGCGGCTATAGGCACCGAGCGTCGAAACAATGCTCTACTTAGCGTAATCCAGACGATCAGCCTCCGCGAAGGAAACTAAATATCCAGGTCCAGACTTTACTGCGCGAAATTTGCGCCGGGCTCCTGATCCTCGCGTCAATCGACAAATCCAGCTCCCGCTCGCAATATAAAATTCCCCGCTCTGCCTTCTTGGCGCAATGCACCGCTCTCTCCCTCTCTCTTTCTCCAAATGTCCTCTCGCACATTCATTCACCTGTCAAGGCCCTCCCTCGACCCCGGGGCCCGCCCTGCCTGCGCATCGGGCACCGTCACCCTCATCATGCATCGATCGCCAAAGTCCTCGTCCTCGTCTCGATGCCCGAGACGGCCCAACTCGTCGATCGATCGATCGATCTCCCTCCCTCCCTCGGACGACGATGATATGGCACAGGACGCAGCCGCACCCGCGGACGCTACCGCGGCGCGCTCCGTTCAGCAACGGCAACAGACCCGTCGCAACGAGGAAAGCAGCGGCGGCAGCAGACGCTCCACCCACGCTCCCCGCCCGCTCCCCGCGCCTGTACAACGGACGGGCCGCGGCCTCCCTCCTTCTTCACCCGCTCCTCCAACGCCACGATTGGCACGTTGCTCCGCTCTCTCTCAAATCGCCTCTCGTCGTCTCCTTCTCTTTCTTCCTCCTCGGCACGCGGCCCCACCACGACGGCGCACCGTTGGTCCACTCCGTTCCTTCGGTCGTCAGTCAGTCGGTCAGGTCGGGTCAGAATCAGGCTACCGTTCGCCATGTAAAGTGGTCAACTCGCATCCCGCCTTCCCTAAGTTCGGCCGCCGTCTACGCTCCCACGGGACAGTACAGTACCGTCCGCGTCGAGCGAGGGCTGGCTGGCTATATGTAGCTGCGGGGGGGCTGGAAACGAAGCAAGCCACCGGAGTCACCGGAGCGACCGGAGCGAGCTCACCCACTATCTTCGGTTGTTGTTGACGTTTGAGCTCAGAAAAGATGGTGCTGGATCTTGATCTTCTTCGCTCAGGCGTTGGGTTGGGTCGTGGGTGACTGACGTTATCCGGACAACATGAGGCTTGCCGGAACGGGACTGACTGGATTGCCTGTACAATGTAGAGCTGTACTGTACTTCCTGGTGCCTGACAACTGGACAGGCGCTCGGCGTGGCACCTCCGAGCTCTAGCTATAGCCTGCTTTGTCCTGGACGGCAGATTTCCCGAAGAGAAACGGGGCCTGAAAGCGCCCGGAAAGCTGGACCGCGAGAGCCCGGCTGCTCCGAAGGCGGACGGGTGCGTTACACGGCGAGGCGGATTCCGAGGGACTGGCACGGGAGACATCAATGAATGGAAGGAAAGATTCAGTCGTCGTACCGCGCCAGCTGCCGTGGCGACGGACGGATCGGACGACGATGCCCGCTTCCGACGCCGGCCCGTGACTTGTCATCTGTAGACTCGCGCTGCTGTACTGCACCTTCCGCCTCCTGTATATAAGTCAACCTGCGGTGCGATCATCGTCGATTTATTGCCAACTTCCCTTATCGACATCTTTAACAGCTTTTTTATTCTGCGATGTGCAGTGGCATGTCGACTATCAGATACCTATCTATAGTCCTCTCTGTCTCACATTCCGTCCTGTTCTCGTCATTCGAATTTCTGCAGCAGCCTTGCAGGTTGTCATCAGGTTAGCGCATTCTACCACGCAATTGTAATTCTTGTTTGTGCTTCACTTGTTGTCACAGATCTCTGATGAGTATATGGAAAAAAATTACAAAGCCATGGATCCGAAGAAGCAATGATTGTTATGAATATGAGGTGATAGTATGAAGATGCACAGGAATCGCCAAGCCAAAACAAATCCTTATCGTTCAAGAGAATTTAGCATGCGGGAGTCCGACAACCTTGGTGCATGACCGATCCATGAGCATGCAACCTTGTCACATCATGAGCGGAAATTAGTATTACATGTTGAAATTGTAGATTTATCAAACTAAAGATAAGTTACATACTATGTTAAATGATATCTTCTTCAATAGATGAAGAGAATATAAATATAAATAATTTAATAACATAAAAAATCTTAAAATATGCCGTAATTGATTTTCAATATATAGATACATGATCTTCCAATGTAAATATTTTGGTAATTTGTAACATTTAATTTGAAGTATTTGAACATTTTATCATGCAACTTACCTGCATCTTAAATAACATAATAGAATATAACGATATTATAAGCTGTTTAACATGTTGACATAATATGAATTACCATAACAAATTTCAATTATATAATTAATATATATTCATATATTTCAATTATACAATTATATTTCAATTATATTTTAATTATTAATTTTTTTAGTAAAAATAATTTTAAAAAATCATTTGAATTGAAATATAAACAAAAAATTGATTATAGTTATTGAAAAATATTTGTTTGTAGAATTCAGCTCTCATATATAAGATAAATAGGATAGAAGAAAATCATACATTCAAAGAGTGTCATTTAAATGAATATATATTGATGATGTGAAGAATTATAGACTATGAAAATATAACATATAAGATTATTGTAAATTAGTTAATTTTTTTATGAATCTAGTTCATAAGAAAACAAGATTGTTCAAGCTCTTCAAACTAACGAAGACAAATTTACAGTCATGATTTTTGTCTGAAATTTTTTTAATAAAAAATAAGAATTGTAAGTCACTATCGATGATTCTCAAAATATTTCACCATATAGTAGAAAATAATAGAAATTGGGCAAGCAAGTCATTGTTAATGAAACTCAAAATATTCACACAAAAAAATAGACCAAGATCATCTCCTAGGAGATTATCAAACTCATATCAATGAAGCTTTCAAAAGACATAAAATTTAGATTGATTCATTTATTATTATAATTATGAAATTGGAACTGAAATTAATGATAAAAATGCATTGATCTTATATTTAAATAAAAACTTGATCTTAATTTTGTTTATAAACTTGAGTCAAGTATTGTTATCAAGCGCAAACTATAATCACGGATTGATAACTAGACATGAACTCTATAAGAATTTTCAAAAGATGAACTTATGATTTATAGTAATTGGATATACAAGCTGATGTACAATCAAACAGATGACCAATGACAACAAGAAGAGCAATTTCAAAGCCAAGTTGGTGAATGGGAATCTTACGTAAAATAAAACTCTGGATTGGAACTAGAAGTTTCTCACTTGTAACAAAATATGTTACAAATCTATTGAACTAATCACTTGCTACAATGTTCATTTTGGTAATTTGGTTTTCGCATAAGATGTATGTAATCACAACATTTAATTACAAATATTTAAATTATGAAATTTACATAAAATAGCCACTTAAATTTAAATGACAAGTTAAAAAATGGTTGATATGTAGATTGTTGAAATCATTGTAAGTGTTTAATTAAACTCATATATATTGCAATGTAAGGTATGATGAGTTCATCAAATCACAACAATTTTCACAAAATAAATATGATCTATGCACATGAAGAATACGTTGTATAATCAAATTTGTAATCCCATTTTTCTAGTAATTTATGTGTGATGATGCATTTGAAAGTTGTGAAGCAAATTTTCATGAAGTTCAATTTTCAGAAAAATTAGTAAATATTATCCCCCCCCCCCCTTGTTTGGGAGAAAGCGCAGAGCGAAAAAAGAAAAAGGACCCGGAGCTCATGTTATGCTCATATCACAAGGACATTTGTCTGTTTTAGCATTAGCCATGAAGATTTTTCGCTCTAACTATTATGCTAAAAGTTACTTCTTGGAGAAGACCTTGGAAGCCCAATTTCTAAGAAAGGTTTATTATGGTGGACATACGTATGTTTACAAGCCTTATGGCGAGAATCTGTATGTATTCCTTGTATACTTTTTCGACGAAAAAAAATGTCCGGTGGTAAGCGGACCGATGATCGAAGCCAGCACCAAAGGGAAGAACGTTCTTTTGGAGGCTAATATAGAATGCCCCTAATATTTCAATAGGCCTTTTCTACCATTCAGGCTCCCTCAGCTAAAGTACCTTATTTTTCCTACCGGCAACTGGAAGGGTACTTATTATTCAAAAAAACTAAAATACGCAAAAAGCCTGGGGGTATAACATAAATCTCTTAAGAGGTTATGTATTCGATGAAAGCACATTTTGGATTTTGTGAAATGATCTTTCAGCTCCACAAACCCAGCGCTTGAAATTTTTTTTAAAAATCGCTGAAATTTTCATAATGCTTTGTTGATGTTGTTTATGGAAAAAATCTGGATAATAAAAAATCTATGACAACATATATGTTTGCATTTGATATTGGATGTGTTAATCAGAATTTTAATTTAGAGATGTGTATAGCTTAGTGATCTACATAATCAAAATATATGAAGAAAATCAAAGCAACTAAAAATACTAATTGGGAGAATAGACTCATCATTGATTTTTTTCATTAAGATGAAAACAATAAAGGATGTTATACATCTTCATCTTGATAGTAAAAGTGTATCACATCTTATAAAAGATTGAATCATAAAAAAATGAAAAAATATATTAAAATTAAATCCCAATTTATTATCTATATAAATTTCGGAAATAAAACTCAAACTAGTCAATATTAACTATCAACTCATTGTAATTTATCATTGATAAAAACCGTTTTTTGAAAAATATTAGCAAACGTTGTCTATTTTACACTAATTAACTCCTACTCATAATGATAATGTTGTCATGCACAAAAGTCACGTTCAAACTTCGAACTGAAATTTGATTGATGTATCATGTTAGGTTGTAAAATGTTCAAATTCATTCCAACAAATAATAATGTTTATGCTATCAAAATAAATGGAGTAACAATAAGTTAGAATACAGATAAATTATCCACAGATCAGTCATAATTTTATTGTAAGGATATATTATAATCCATAACAAATATGCTCTCTGTATGTTTTAGTTACATGATGAGTTGTTATTATCCATGAGTTGCAGTCATGAACATGTACCTGAGTTAACCCATATTTTGGCATTAGCATGTTTGCTACAAATTTTTGTGACATAGATCAACTTCTACACACCACAAATTAGTTCTTAAGTTCAAACTTTAGTCAGCGTGAATAACCGATAGAATGTTCACAAAACAATTTGTACTGCAATGAGACACAAAATAGTGACGATGTAGGAATTAACACACTGAAACTGCTATAGTGATCATAAGTGAAACTGCAAAACCTTTATGTCTATGCTATATCTCAGCTCATTGAGCTCTATGCATATTACGGATGAACGTAACCTTAAATATCTCTTTGTATAGGCGATTAAATACGATTTTTGAACTACCTTTGTTGAAAAAGAAAGGTAACTGGAAAAGTGAAATACTTCCTTCCTTTCTTGCTGAAAATATGTCATGATTGTACAGAAAACCTGCAAATGAATATGTATTCATCAAAGAAAACCAAGAGGTGACTTCTGAAAGATTCTACGAAAATGGCTTACGAGACGAGCACAAGTACTCGGGATGTACCTTGGGGCTATATGCATGCATATATGTTCATTTTATTAACTTTCGGAATCTAGAGTTGGAACAATCCAAATTTGTTGTGATTTACATGTACATTTACAACATTTACTACATGGCACTGAAGAGTGGTAGTCTGAGTTAAGTATTATTCATGCTCCTGCATTGTCAAATCTGAACAGCAAGGTAACTGGTGATATCTGTCAAATATGAACACAAATATACGTGCTCATATCCAACATATTCAAAGTTCGAAAAATCAGCATCCAAGTTCCATTTGACTGACTCGTACCTGATGCAAAGCAAAATATCCTAGGGTATGAGGTAGGGTAGGGTAGACACTGTGCAAACATTTGATGTTTCCGCCCACGTATCTAGCGAGGAAGAAGGGAATGGAGTGGACAAAGCTCGTTGAGTCATAATTCCTACTAAAGATATGTCAGACCAAAATTTTGAAAGATTTACAATCGGCAAGTTTTAAGTTTACCCCTTATCGTAGCGTTTTCAAGGGTTCATAACGTGAAACAGTAGATTGTGTCAACGAGAATTACGAATCTTGAAACCGGCTTCAAAGACCTGAATAGGACAAATGCATAAGATATCCTGAAATCTTTAACTACCAACTCCACCGGAACCATTAAGAAATTCCTTCAAACTTGAGAACAATGATCGATGTAAACTCTCGCAGTGAATTAGAACAATCTCAGGATTGCTTCAAATAACTTTTCTACGAGTGTCCACCTAAAAACTTGGCACTGCAAAGCTGAGATTTGAGAGGAGCCCAGTACAACAAGGACCGGAGTTACTCCTTGTAAGTACCTACATTACTCTTGGAAAAAAACAAGAGGCAACACCTTTCTGCATGGCTTCCATCATAAGAAAATAAACAGTCAACTCTTATCTTGCCCTCCTAATCAGAAGTACCACCGAACTTCGAAATGATCAAGCACAAATTGAATTCGTCTGCAAGATTCTCACATACAAGTAGCTAGAAGAAAGAAATATGGTTACAACCAATTTCTTTCATACTCCCCATCTCCTCTCAACTGCGACAGCACACTCTAAGTACTTCAAGGACATATGAAAAAGCGCGGTTACTTTTGAACGTGTACATTTCAAGAGTAAATGATGCATTCTTGAAGCAAAAAACTGTCATTTGGCCAATGGGTGGCATGCACAAATTAACATCCATGTAGTAAGCGGATACTTCTTCCTTCAGTAACAAAGAACTGTTATTACAAACAATTTCGTTCGACACCGTCTCTGATATGACAGCGCAATCTGGCTCATAAATTACCCCATTAAAACAAAACTTTTCTTCATAGGAGATTAAACCACTCTATGATTCATCCGTACCAGTATCTTTTCTGAAGTCATACTCCTGTATGAGGTTCAAATTATCTACCAGCTGATGATAGGCCTCACATCCAGCGCACTGCATCCACGAGCGATTGACTGAGCATTAAAATCTGGGACGAAAGTCAGTATAGTCAACAAATATGACTGTCTCTCCAACACACTGGCTGACGAGAAAATAACTAGCGGAGTGAACGGTGTTAGGCGAGACTAATGAAGCACTAAGAAGAGAGATGCTTCGGGGCCGGTTGCTAATTTTCTGATCATATTTAAAAACAAGGATAAGGTAAGACTACCTGTACGAAAACCGTGCCACGTTTGTAAGCCTCGGGATTGATAAGCCGCTGAGTTCGTGTATTACACACGTTGCAGGTGAACTCAACTAACATCCGTCTTCTAGGCAAATTCAGGTCAATTTGGACATCCTGATAGAAAACCACAAACGTTTGACATGAATATCTGTGATCCGTATGACAAAGCTCACAGCGAACATACATCATCCGACTCAAATAATCGGTATGCGTCCACCGCAATCAGAGAAAAAAGTTTCGTCAAAAGAAGAAGGAAACATCACAAACCTGGAAAAAAGGCTGATCAGCTCTTAACTCCAGGCTTTCTTCTTCTTCATTATAGTCTCCACCGGATGAGGTCGAGAGTTCAATAGACGAGGCTTCTCCTTCAGTAGGCACTGCAAGATTCAGGTACTCACATAGCTAAAACAAGTGAAGTAAAAAACTGTCTGACAAAATCTGTGCAAGTCCGACCATAGTAACCTGATCCACTGAAACTTTGCCCAGAATGGTTGAATTTGTGGACCAGTACCAACAATTCACAATTCGCTTGAGTCTTTCTTTGACTCAGGACGGAGTGTATGTCAACCGTACCACCAATGCTTAAGGAAACCTACTTTCGGATATGCACCTGCATTGCTTCCTCTTCCCCAACAATTCAAGACCGCGGTGAACTGAACCTGGAAATACTGCTACACTTGAGTGCCTGCCCACAATAACAGATAATCGATGAGAGACTTCATTCTTGTTCCGATGTGCATCATCGTTACAGGCTCGAAATCAAAAGCTTGCAAGTAACAAGTCCCACAACAAGTCTAAGCAAGTCTTTTCCTCAGCCAGAGAGGTTGAGTGACAAAGTCAGAATCCCGATATTGAACTAGGTCAATAGCACGGTGAACAACGATCAGCGAGATTCAGAGTTATCAAGTTCAAGCTTCACTTCTCGCTTGACACTGAGATTCAGTCGGTACTGTTGCTTGATATTTTTCTCAATAACATGAAATCACTTGATGGCGCGTGCCACTACCACTTCTTTCCAGTAGCAGGAAGTGCTTGGGCACAAATATGTCCATCCAATATAAGGCATCATGAGGAAACTTCACACTGAGACCTAACATTGTGAACAGGCCACATACAGAGCCAGATATGACGTTCGAACTGTGTACAGCCCACACGGAAGCCCTACAGATTCAACCATAATTACTGTGCGCACCTTGTATGAAGGGAGTACTGTACAGGGAATGACGTGCGACGAGTGTGGGAACTACAAAACCCCAGGGTATGGTTCTCTCCATGAATTCTAGTGATGCTAATAACGAAACACCCAAGACTAAGACATCTCCCGAGATTACTTACAGCACACAGGGGATCGACGTGAAAACAAAACTTTTAATGGACTTAACCAAACCAGTAAATAGAGGAATGTGTGAGCGATGTTGTCTCCATTTCACGAAAACTTGAATGGAGTTTTACGGGTGTTTAAGGAATATTAAATAGTTAACATCCTCTCGATCGTGTTTCAGAGATTACGTCGAACATGCGGATGAAAGGACGATGTACAATTAACAATATTGACACTGGCGAGACCTGGGTTCGGTAAACAAAACGAGAATCGTAGGTTTTCGTCCATTCTGTTGATGAAATCCAGAAAATATATCACTAAATCCAAACAAAAAGTAGCAACACCTCTAACTGACATACATTTTGGGAAATCTCGTGGTATTTGTCGTTTAGAGACCTTCTCCGCAGTCACAACGGACCCTCGTCTACGTAATGTGTGAGATGCAATGTTCTCGACACATGTTTTCACATGCCATCTGCACCTAAATTGTTACTCATTAGGGGTCACTGCTGCACTTTCCCCAGCCAAACCTTCAACCAACTTCAGCAAGCTGATTATCTCGCTATAACTGCAAGTCTTCTGCTCAGCCCTTACTGCTAAGTATCCGAAAACAAGAAATTCAAGAAAAGTGTCGATCCGGTGTAACTAAAAAAAAATAAAAATGACATCTCCCCACTTAATATTACTTCATACAGTAGTCCTCATGGCTCATTTAAAGTCTTCGAGACAGTTAGATGGTGATAGCGATTGCTTCCCTTACAATTCGTCAGTTTGGATTCTATATGTTACCACTTATATTTCCAACCAGCGGGGAGCCTTGTTTGATGAATACAGGCCTTTCTGAGGTCAAGTCCTACTGAGATGTTCGAGAAAAGCCCGAGTGCATCCCCGGAGACCAACTGAGCTGGAGGTTCTTTACTGTGGAGCATGCTGACGGGCAGCATCGCCAGAATTAGAAAGTGGCTCTACGAGAATGTAAAAGTTTGTATTAAAAAAGAAGGCGATCTACGCGAATTATATCACAGGACGTGAGTTCAAAGAATACCTGGTGAATGAAAGCGCAGCAACCGAGAATGCTGCATTTCTACTCCGCTCTCCAGAGAAAGATGAGGACACGGTGAGTCGCATTCCCGATGCCGGTACGACGAAACCTTGATGGCGTGATGGAACCGCACGAAGCACATTTTTTTCACAACGTACACTCTGAATCACTCCCTTTCCTGACTGCAATTGGGAAGAAGTGAGCCGACCGAATCAGAATGAAGCCTCTAGCGTGGTACACAAGTAGCAAAACCATTCTAAAGAGGCTGAAACCGCCGGTGAATTATGACTACATCGTCAGCTCATGAGAGGTTAATGAAATCGCCTACCAGTCCTACACCGGCAATGTGCTTGTCGAAGGCCCGCGGCAGGTGCAACAGTTCCCTGCTCATCTTGACAGAGACGGCTAAAACAGAATACTAATATGCTCCTCGACCTTCCTCCCACCTTCAATGCCCAGCACCTCGAGAAAAACTGTCGACAAAAGACTAGACGTTTTTTATTGCTCCGACAAAGCGCTGGAAAAAATCAATACAAAGATTATTGTCCCGGCCCTTCGAACTTACAATTTTATTCCAAAATCTCAACCTCTCGCCCTGGCAAAAAGCCATGAAAAACAGCAGCATACACACGGCACCCAGGACTACGGAACCTACACAGAAACGAGGGGACATATACATTTTGACTACCACCAATCTCGCCTCCACATATACCTTCGATTCCAATCCAAGCCCACGAGAGAAAGGGGCGGCACCGGCCAACAGTTCCCTCAACCACAGATTCCCACACAACATCCACCTCCGCTTGCGGGATTCAATTCCTGTTGCGATTTTTTCTTGCGGCTTTCGTCGGGCGACATTAACTACTTGCACGGTGACATGGATTCGGGCTCTAACCCTCGGGCGCCATCACCCAATCATTGTTTCCATGCAACCGCTGCTGCTGCTGCTGACCAGGGCCAGCCTGCCGGGCAGTCTCTGGGTCCGGTCAGTCCGGCGCGGTCCGGTCGCTCACGAGATAAAACGAGCAAGCGGGGAAAACCACATCTCCGTCGCTCACGAGAGAAAACGAGCAAGCGGGGAAAACCACATCTCCGTCGGCTTTGGAGGACGCCCCCAAAACTGCGGCCGGTGAATTCTTAATGTCTGACCCGTCATTCCCACCTGGCCTAACCACGCCACTCCGCCGCACGGTCAAGTGTCCGATCGCGGTGGCCCGTCCGCTTATCCGTGCACCATCTCATTCCCTCTCATGCTATCATGCCCATCAATCATGTCGACGACGCATCATGCATGGTATACGGTTCCCCTTTCGCAGTGCAGTGCAGTACAGTACGTCCTGTCCTGTAAGCCCACGTAATCGAACTGCGTGTGGTGGCACTCGTTCTCTCGAAGTACCCTTGCCCCGTCGCAACGATTTTCCTACGAGGTTCGAGACTTTAATCTTACTTTAGGGCTGCTGCCTGCCCTGGTCACATTATCGGCCTCGGGTCAATATATATGTTCACCTTGCCCAATGTCGGGACTGGAGGTAACCCTGGGTACGGTTTAACCCGTCTCAATTTTCCTGGGATCCGAGAAGATAAGCCATATCCATTTCGTCACCGAGACTAATGTATATTTCATTAATTGTCTAGAGTGTTTGTGCGGGCTGCGAGTACCTTGGATGTGTTTTATGTTAGAATGAAATATTCGCCAAATCATTTTGCTTCTTGATCCTTGATCTAGCAATGTGTACTCTAAAATGATGTAACGCAAAGACTTGATTTGATGCACTTTGACGGTGGATTGTGACTTGTGTATGGAGGAATTGTCACCTAACTTATGGTGTATTAGTAGCCTCTGCAAGGTAACGTAATAGATTACTAGGTAATGCATGGGCCTTTAACTTTGCGTTACTTGCACCATTACTATCTACTTTTACCTTATTGTAATTTACCAGATTATCTGGTACACATTTTCTATGTGTATCACGATTGTGATATACTAGTACATTACGGTTAGAGGTAGACCTCGGCAAGGTAAGTTAAAAGGTTACTGGGTAATGCATGGGCCTTTAACTTACCCGCACCACTACTTTCTACTTTTATCTTTACCTAATGGTAATTTACCCGTTTATCCGATACACATTCTCTATGTGTACACAATATTGTGATTTACCAGTACATTACGGTTAGAGGAGCAGCCTTGACTCCGAACGTGGGATTGATACGACCTGCTTATCTTTGGCCGATGTAGTATTTTAACTATGTGTTTAGAGAATCAACTTATCAGGACTTCAAGTGGACAGTAGTGGAACCTGGACTTGTTCGATGCTGTTTATTATCTTGAAACTCACCTCTTTGTGTCTTGACAGGATTGGGACAAAGCCTTGCATGCAATCATAGATTGCACCTTGAGTTTGATCACCATAGATACGAAAAGAACTATGTTCGCGTCCAAAGATGTTTTGATCTTTGGGAATTCTCTCCAAGTGTGAAAAGTCAACTAAACATTACTCACAGAGTATGCTCTGCTACTCAACACTGGGAGCATACTTGCTTCACACTTCGACGAGCCGTGCAATGAACTCTGTGGCAAACTTTTGCATTGGTAAAGTGTTACCCGGTAATTACTTGGGAATCCATTAAGCTTTATTTTTACTATATTTTGCCTTTACCTTTTAACTGTACCTTTTACCGATTTATCGTATAGTACTAAAATGTTTATTTACCTTGCCGAGGCCTATGTGTTAGATATGTTTTTGGAGAATGAGACAATGCCATTGAAAACTCTACATACAATGACGAGGTCGATGTCTTCTTCATGCTCACAACGAAAGCGGATTTACACGTGTCCGACATACTGTTGTGGTGGAAACAACACTGCAATCGTTTCCTAACCTTATCCATGATGTCCATGGATACAAGGTTCTTATGTGGCATCTAAATCGACATTTTTGGAGATTGGTGGGTTTGTTAGTCGAGATCACACAAAATTATAGAACTAAAATATCGAGATAAAATTGAAAAGTTGGTACCCTTTATTCCTATAGCAAACTTCTCAAAAATGATAAAACTTGGACTTTGTCACTTTTTCTCCAAAAAATTTGAATTCACTGGTTAACCTATTGATTAAGTAGTTAATTAACAAATTTAGCTTCTTTTTTTAATTCATTAATGGTACCGTGCCCAAACCTAATACTACTTCTGTATCTTGGATTTCAGCGTGGCTCCAACCCAGCTTGAGTACGACGTAATGTACTATCTGATCATGTTAAGGTTCCGCTTAGTTCCACCACCGTATAACTAGTTGCAAATCTTGAACTAGATATATACGCGACGACCGAATTAACTTTTTGGATGTTTTCACTAGGCGACATGAAACGTCAGTCGAGCTACATCTCCAACGGCCCAAAGCTTACATACCAAGAATGTGGATATAGCGCTGTACCATGAAGTATAGTGTTGTGTTTGGATTATTCTTACCTGCAATTTCTGCTTGAGGAACGACAAAATAGTGGTCACTGATTAGTTGCTTGAGATCCCAGGAAGGTACTTTATGTAATCCCGTCGTTTCAACAGTTGGTATGTTCCAGGCCCGGTACCGATGTTTGTAGCAAAGCTGAATTCCAATTCTCTTACACTCCAAAATAAATCATTTGTCCAGTTTTATGATCTGTTGTTTGTAAAACACAATGGGAAATATATTCACATACATATATATCGTTTGTGATTCTATGGAGTGCCTAGACCATATTGACCATTTGGTTTTATCACGTATGATTAGATGAGGTTTTTCATCCTTTTTGTTCTTTTAGTTTTTATTCTTTTTAGGTTTGATGTGAACAAGTTACATATTCTACACGGCGGTAATGGTACGGAGTAGGGTCAGTAGAAAGGCGAGTCTTATGACTTCAAGAGAGTGTGACATGAAACAATTTCTCGTCCACGTGTGTTCCTCCATAAAACAAATTTCGATGACAGCGATACCTTCCAACCCTTTTGTCATCTTGCCTCTTACTGGGATGGTCAAGGTCAGGTTAACCAACTTGATACGCACTCACTGCCTGATAAGGGGCTACATATCCCAAGCACACTTATACAATCCTAGTCCGATTGCCCGGGCTGAGCAGGTTATTGATATTAGCTAGAGGTCGACCCGATCCGCTCTTTTTAGAACATGTGCTCTTTGCGGATCAACGAAAGTCGAGATGCATCATATCCGTTATGTCAAAGACGTTAAGGCCAGGATCCGCTACGTCACTTGCGCTTATTCTGAGTGGAAGGGCGCCTTGAAACGGAAGCGTTTCAATAAATAGCTAAAACAATAGCTAATCCTATAGTAGCTTCAGCAGCAGCAATGGCTATAATAAAAATAGAAAAAATTTCTCCTTTAATTTGTGAGCTATCTAAAAAATTAGAAAAAGCTACTAAATTAATATTAACAGCATTTTAAATTAATTCAAGACACATCAACGCTCTTACCATATTTCGACTTAACGTTGAACCCGATGGAACTGCCAAAGTACGAAGAACAAAATTATTAGCCTCGTGCAAGTAGAAACGACGGGACATTAGCGCAGTAATCACATACTAAAACCGTAACTAGGGACGGTTTCGTCTGTCAGTCATTATGTAAGTCTGTCAGCTTGTCCATCTGCTTTCCAATGGCACATGAGAAGAATGTGAGCTACAGCTCGGTACTCATTTTGTGCGAAGCGAATCTAGAATTAAGCTCGGCCGTGGATTGCAATTCGGTCGGAGCCGATATCGACTGAATCCAAACATGTCATTTCCTCATGTAGACGGTCAAATCGGCAGTGTCGAGGAAACTTGCCCGAAAGATGGTCGAACAAAAACCGAGTCGCATTCCAGCGTTCCATGTTCGAACGACTCGGTCCACTCCAAATCACATCGTTCATCCCTTGCATCCCACGTGGATATACTTGCTTTGTTGTTGTGGGCAGGGACCAGAATCGCGATGAATCAATCACTCACGAACTGCTTGGGGCGGGGAGGTGTCCGATTGATCCTTCCATGCGCGATTCATTTCATGTCAGTTCGCTTCACACGAGGCCACCTCATCCTTCGCGAAAGCTTTACTCTCTCGAACTCTCCCTCCGATACCACCACCACGACTTTTCCTTTTGTGAGACCTACGATTTACGTTACCGGACGACTTGCATCTCACAAAAATCTGCGTCACGACAGTCGACCTAGATATTATTCTCTTGTAGTCCTTTCTCTGGCTAGGAGCGCACCGGAATGTGAATCTCGTGTCTCGGCCAGCATAGGGACGGAATTTGCAACTGCCAGGCGCCGAGCCGAGCCGAGCTGAACCCGAGCGGACCGAGCCGTAACTCTACATTGCAATTTGATTCGTTAAGTGTATCCCGGGACCTGACTGAGTGAATCATGTCATTCTCCGGTAACTCTTTCGTTATCTATCCTTGCATTTGCCTGTTGACCGTCCACATTTGTAGTCGGCATGAAGCGCAAGTTGGCGGTCATCTGAAGAGCCGACGGAGCACGTTGCTGATGTTGGGTTCACATGCACTTCTGAATCTCCGGTCGGCAAGGTTGGAAAGCAATCAATGTTTATTTGTAGAGTTAAAATTTCCATGTTAAGCAAAGGTGTATCAAACTATGGGTAATTTTCCCCCCGGAATTCTTTCCTACATAACTATTACGCACATAGTGTATATCAATTATCAAGTGGGACAGACTAGAGCCACACCCACACCCGCTACATACAAACAACTGATTGCGCGTCAAAGCACGCCTCCCCTCAAACCCAACTGCTAAGCCGAGGTCGTCCGCGAGGCAGAGGAGAGCGTAGTCGAGAGGCTTCGAGGGGCGCGGGGCCGCTGCGGCCGTCGCTGTCTCCCGCGTTGATGCCGCTTGTATCGGTTGTATCGTTGACGCCAGTGCTGCTGTTCTATTGATCTATTTCGACTGCCATGCCGCTTCAACTCCCTTCGGCAGCTTTGATCGAGTCAACTTACACGGACGGGTGTGGCCGTAGCAAAAACGGGTGTGGCCCTAGTCTGGCCCTTATCAAGTGGATACCAAACTAGCATACATTAATCAAGGCTAAGTAGTGGACTCCAATTGGAATTTAAATTGTGATTTCTGACCATCGTAGTAAATTTCATGAATTTTTTTTCCTGCATACATGCTAATCATATCAATCTGGATAGAATTTGAAAGACTACCTAGTCTTGTTTTTTGTAAGACTAGGTAGTATGAAATATTTTATGATCTCATATCAGATATTGGTTTGGATAAGTTTTAAAAAATGAAACCTAATGTTAGTGATATATATTTCAAATGCAACATGAAATAACATATTCAAGCTAAATCTTTTACGTGTATCACAAAAAGATCCAATACAGCAAATTTTTGATCAAATTTACCGTTTCTTTTGATCATTTTCCGAAAAATAGAAAATAGAATTTAAATAAATATTAATTCATATTTTTTTGAAATAATTCAACAAAATTTTGAACAAGTATTAAAATTCAATTTTCATACCATCATAAATAATTATATGATTTCATTTAATATATTTTTAACATGATATCAAATAAGTTAATTTCAATAACATAAATTTCATTCAAAAAAATTTTGATATTTTTATTCCTTTATAAATTATATTCTGAAAAAATATGCACAAACTATTGATTTTGATATAGATTATATTAAATTTCAGTTTCAATTTTGTCCACTTACATGTATTATTCTCCTATACTATTTTATCACTTCATAAATCCAATCTGTAAAACTTACAAAGAATCATGTATTAAGGATAATTTTTTTCTCAACCAAGATTTTATATTGAAAGCATAAATATAAGGTAATCAAGTCGAAGTTTGTAAATACATTGAGATCGACTTCCATGCATTTCTAATTAGGGATTTTATTGACTTCTTCTTTCATGTATAGTAGTTTGTCTCAAAATAGTTATTATTTATTTCACAAAATTTCTCTTGGATGATATTTTGTTGTTTTATGGTTCTTGATAATGATATATCATTATCAAGAATTATTTTTTATTTTTTATAATCAAAAGATATTCAATCTTTGTAGCCTGATGGATGTGTCTTTCCACTTCACCCAAACCGACTATGATTGTTTTCCAGTTGAACCATATTTGATACTTTACAACATAATATAGTTCAACATTACATACAATTGCAATAAGTGCTCCATAAATGTGAAAATAATAAATCATATGTAGAGCAGGAAAAAAAAAACCAAGATGCATCATGCGAACAATAACCGGTAACTGCACTCTAAACATCATCATCGTAGCTTCTTGTGATGGGATTCTGTCTACTTGCAAAGGCTAAAATGATCATCTAAGGCGTCTACTTGAAGATCAAATTGATCCCAAGGCCATCAAATTGCAATCCAAATTCAACTTCAAGAGTAGTATCTTAGAGAAACTCCGATAGCCGTCAGAACGATATATAACGTGTTGGCTCCAAGAAATGAACAAAAAAACACCAGTCAATAGTATGATTAAAGATGTATGAGACTTTAAGTAACGTGCGATTGATCGAAGATTTTTTGTAGTGCTAAAATAAGACCCCCTGACTTAACTTAACGGAACATTAATAAATTATGAATCGAGCTCCATTTACATTCTGCGTATCACGTTATAGGAAGCATCAAGTAACTGACAAGTTTTATTCAGGATTTTGCGATCTTTGCCTTATTTCTCTCTGTAGTTGGTATGTTTAAAACTTTGTCAAATGTAAATTGTCTACAGCCTCATTATACTTATATATGGATATATGGGGACTTATGCGTGCAAGCTCTTCTCCTACACAGCAGCTGTATCGGAGGTTTGAAGTAACAAAGGCCGTGGCCGCAGCTGTCAGCTTACCAATATCTCTTGGTCTATTGATTCCTGAGGATCAGGGCCAGATGTACATGTATATATTCGCCGATACCACGGAATCCTTCGGGACAGACTCTTCCGCTGCTGGATGTGACCAAACATGTGGAGGCATGGACCGAACTCGTCCCTGTCAGAGAACATCTGTGTAGCTCTGGCCGTGAGAGATGTCACAAGCCA
This sequence comes from Marchantia polymorpha subsp. ruderalis, assembly GCA_037833965.1. Lineage (NCBI taxonomy): Eukaryota > Viridiplantae > Streptophyta > Marchantiopsida > Marchantiales > Marchantiaceae > Marchantia > Marchantia polymorpha. The sequence continues at coordinate 3,667,687 of AP031351.1, forward strand.
AGAGCGGATTTGAAAGCGCGTCCTGTCGCCTTCGACTTTATGCTTGTTCGGTCGAATTTCCCGATTTATACGAAACAGTTTCCACCGTCCTGCGCGGCACCGAATTTATCCGTACCATACACGCGTCAGGACAGAGTCCTATCGTCGTAACAACCCCGATTATCCACGCAAGCTACATAGTACCATTATAGAGCAAAAACATTTCCCCATTCCTTAATTGTGGTTGGAATGAAAGAGGAAGCTCTCCGCTACCGAGCAACTGGTTCGTGACATTTTACACACAACCGTCGAGTATTTTCAGCCTCATTAGTGGCCCTAATTTTGTTTGGCAGTTCACACTTATTGTGTTTCACGTCTCTCTCATACTTCCCAATTTAATTCAAGGAATTATTGAGGTTTCCATATGAACCGAGTGGGACGAGGCACATTTTATTGTGTTTCATGTTTCTCTCGCACTCTCCAATTTAATTTAAGGAAACACTTCCAAATGGGTTTCCAAATGGGTTTCCACATGTCCTCGAATCAAATTTCCGAATGGATCGAATGGGACGGGACACATCAACCGACAGAATAGGACGGGAGCGAACGTAGCATCCCTAAAGTGGACTCTTATCCGCCACCGAATTCCAGAGAGGAGATATCCGCCGTACAGACAGACAGTTCACTGAGGATGAAAGAGTACAATCTTCACGGAGGATGGAAAGACTGACAGCGGCGTTCCTGCATGGCAATGTCACCGTTCTCATCCGGACCTAGTCGGGATTCAGCCGCAGACAAGTTGACGTTGGAGAGTAAACGACCTGTGACCGGAAGGCCACTTCACCTACTACGGCGGCATAATCGACCCTGTTTACACGAAGATAATCACGAACCTTCTTCGAGTCGCCCTCGTGTTCGAAAAGATCCGTCGCCCCAGAAGAACGAAACTTCAGATAAGACATACAGAGAGACAGAGACAGGGAGGGGAGAATTAGGCATGCGGACCATGGCAACGACGTCGAACCCCAGGCGCTATCTTCCACGACTGTTTCAACAACCACGTAGAGAGAGAGAGAGAGGGCTCAGCACAGTTCGACCATGGCAACTACGTCGAATCTCAGGTGCTTTCTTCCACGACTGTTTCAACAACCACGTAGATAGATAAATAGATATATAAATAGAGAGAGAAAAGGCTCAGCAGAGTTCGACCATGGCAACTACGTCGAATCTCAGGCGCTATCTTCCACGACTGTTTTAACAACCACGTAGGTAGAGAGAAAGAGAGAAGGCTCAGCAGAGTTCGACCTGCTGAAACGGAGGGGAATCGCATCGTCCAGTCACTCGCGAGCAGCGTGGTACAGTCGACAGACGGGAGAACCGAAGGCAGGCGGTGAGCGTAAGGAGGATGTCAGTCCCTACCACGACCACGGTGCACGGTGGGTGCGGTCGTGGTGGTGGCACCCACCGACTCGCGCACCGGGCGGGCGGGCGGGAGGCAGGGCAAAGCAGGGCCAGGGAAGGATTCCTGGCGAGAGAGCGCGGGGAGGGGAGGCAGGGGAGCGCAGGAGGTGGAGAGGCGATCGAGGCGCAGAGAGAGAGAGAGAGCACGAGGAGGAGTCGGACATAGCTGATCTTGCTCGCATTACCGGCGAGTTCATTATCTATCTGTAGACAGGTGTGGCGATCTGGAGGAGATCGGGTGCAAAGATTGGCAGGAAAATTCGCAGGGCCCGTTGCTATTAAGTCTGGGCAAGTGGGCGAGGGATTTCGTCTTTGTCGTGTTTGACGCGGGGCGGAGAAAAATAAAATCTTGCGACGCTCTGAACAGGGGCTTTCGATGGTCAATCGGCTTCAGAATCTGGAGCACAGAGTCGACACGAGCAAGAACGCAAGCGGAACACCCTGTTTCACGGCGCACATGCACGCCTGAAGAAGGGTAAACAAAAACTGTCTGCCTCCGGGTCTGTGTCTTCTCGGACGCGCAATTCTTGATCAGGGCGACCGGCAGCGTTTACCGCCCTCATCCGGCAAGATCTGGCAGAAATCGCATCGTTCGGTCGATGCGAGTGGGCTTCCGACCGAGCGAAGTTCCAGGCACGAGTATGGTATTAGATACCGTGCCGTCTGGTGGAAATTAATGAGTGCAGCAGCCAACTGGTGACCGGCACGCAGAGAGACGAAGAGCGTGAGTTGCTGGTCCCGAGCAGGCACACTGGTGAGCACCACGAAGAGATGAGTCTCTGCCTGCGCTGCTTCTTGGCTTTTCTTCACCTCGGGACGAGCAGTTGATGACATGAAAATTGTGCGACGAGACAAACCCCGTGTAAGGACACCGCGGGACGCTTGAATTTCGTGGACGCCTCGTGTGATCTTTTGTTGTTGAAAAAGATCCTTCTGTAGAGCTCGGAGAGGATTCCGCGTCTCCCAGGCTACGTTTCTCACTGCCAGCCGGTGTGTGCCCGGATCAAGTAGCCGACCTCAGTGCGGTCCAGCTTGTGAGTCCGGCCGCAGAAAAATGGTGCTTCTTTTCCCTTTCCGATATCATGGGTTTCAACCCGAGAGGAAGGAGCTGGCGCACCTTTACACCGAGGATGTTACCAATTTTTTCTCGACGCTCTCCAAAGGTCTGGACAACCTCGAGAAGGCTGTCAGTTCGGATGGCTTGTCCTTTTCATTCTTGGGGATGGCCATAGATCTTTTGAGGTCTACTCACTCAGGAGCTCTTCTTGTGACAGAGAAGTTGAGGCTTCCTGCAAGTTGCAAAGGCGAAGAGTGGCTGAATGAGTACATGGACGAGACGGTGAAACTGCTGGATGTTTGCAACGTGCTGAAAGTCGGGGTTTCTGGCTTGGAGCACTATCAAAATCTGGTGGACGTGGCCGTCCGAGGGCTGGAAGCGGCCATAATGTTCAGGCATCAGGGCCCACGAGCTATGCATGCCCTGAACGCTTGCAAGCAAGAAATGGCTCGGATTGAGAACGAGCATAAGATTTTGATGGAACACAAGATCGAATCCGAAGGGAGGCTCACTGTTAACAACCTCGGCGACAAGCATGTGGAGAACAAGTTTGTGAAGTGGAATGGATTCTGGGGTGTCCTCTTTGCTATGAAGATTACGAGCTCTTACATTTGTCGATTACTTCTCTCCGCCATAGTCTATGCGGGGCCGAATCCGTCCTTGAATTTTGAGACTGTGGCCGTGAGGGTACCGTGGACAAATTCTCTCGTGAGATTGCAACAACGTGTGAACGATGAGGTTTCAAAGACCCGCAACGTGAGGAAGTGTACGACAATGCTGTCACATGAAATGGAGTTTGTGGAAACAACGTTGGCAGAGGTGCGATCACATATCCCAACTAGCCTGAGGGGACCAACACTTCCTCTTCCGAACACTGAAGGTCTAGAGAAAATTAGGCAACGTGTTTCGGCTCTGAAACAGCTTCTGCAAAAGTTCCAGACTGGAGTTGAGGCCATCGATTGGCACGTCAATGACCTATTTGACGAAATAGTAGAAGGACGCAACAAGCTCCTGAATATTGTCAACAGTTCTTCGAGGTAGATAGACAGTTCGAGTGTAGTATAGAGTGGGCACGTACTGTGCTGGGAATTAGAGCCTTAAGGATGGAAGGAGCGTAAGTTTCATGATGCAATTCTTGTCAAGCAAACCTTACCAACACCCCATCCAATAGCAAGCAAATGATACAGGAGCTTGAACAATGGTCTACTAAACAGAGTTCAAAGTTTTGTCAGATGAACCCTTCGGATGAGGAACTCTTAAGTAAAGCGGTCTAGCTAGACATCGGCTTCGGTAATATCTGATTTCTCAGATTTTTGGACCAAGGTACTGTTTTCCTAGCAAGGAGATTCTTCCATGGAAATTTAATCAAAGTTCTTACAGTATGCCCATGGGTAGTCTTTAGAAGATGAGGCCTGTATAGTAGAAGGTGTATAGGTGTCAAAGATGAGACAACAGCGTTTGCAAGGATAAACTACGCGCGCTTGTGGACACCAGGAAATGCAAATGGGATTTGTTTACTTGTTCCATGCAGTGCTGAGCGTCGTATTCCTTAGTTATAGCTGCAACACTCTTACGAAGGTAGTACTTCGAGTAGCAGCACAAGACTACAGGATATATGAAAGATGTCACTCATGGGTCATCTTTTGTATAGCAACCCATTACTTGTCAGTTGGGAATTGCTGGTGTAACATGTATATACTGGTACAAGGTACCCTATCAGTGTACAATCTAAGCATTGGAGTTGGTCTTGTTGATCCATTGTTGTGCAAGATGTTCATTTCCAACTACGCGCTTCTGAAGGGTACGAGGTGCCCGTTCAAATAGCTTGTTTTTTACAGGCCAGCTTAAACAGTAATCACGTTGTTGTCTTAGTCACATGGGAAAAGTAGATACTCGTTTGTTCTTCATTTTTGTCAGCAAAGTCTTTTGTGATCAGGATTGAAGCTGGAAAGTATAAGGTTAGATGGATCGTCATGGGCCTAATTGAATTCATAACCTTCGAATTGAAATCTCCACTGTAATATTATCAAATCGGATGCATCTAGTCATTCTATCGTGATGTCATTCATCTCATTCTTCATATAGTATATATACAGACACACCCTTCTTTTCTCTCTTCTTGTCAACTACTAAAATTGACGCTGGCAAGCATTAGTTCAATAAATTTTCATGAGTACTAGCTGACCTCTTTGCATTTGAACTTGAAGACTGTGAACAACACGATAAGTTCGGAATTCGCATCGAAGTTCAGCTCGGATCGTGATCCAAAGTGGTGAATGTAGTAAGTCTCGTGTTTTTTCATGGTTTACTATCACAGGCGAAAGAAGCTAGAACCAATAGTTGAGTGGAGTGCAATTCTGTTGGCTCTCGAGAGTATGTCCAATTGAACTTGAAGATTGCGAACTACATGATAAGTTTGGAGTTTGCATCGAAGTTCAGCTCGAATCGTGATCCAAAGTGGTGAATGTGCTAAGTGCCGTGTTCTTCCATGGTTTACTATCACAGTTGAAGAAAGCTAGAACCAACAGTCGAGTTGATGCAATTTTTTGGATCTCGAGAGTATGTCGAATTGAACTTGAAGATTGTGAATTACATGACAAGTTCGGAGTTCCCATCGAAGCGCACCTCGGATCGTGACTCAAAGTGGTGAATGTAATAAGTATCATGTTTTTTCATGGTTTATTATCACAGTTGAAAGAAGCTAGAACCAATAGTTGAGTCGAGTACATTATTTTTGCTCCCGAGAGTAAGCCGAATTGATTTACATTTTGAATCCTTTGACTTGTTGCGCTTGACTCGTTGACTGTGCGGTGGACCCTTCGCGCGAAGTGTCGAGACTTTCGAACATAGGTGTGCAGCTTTTGAAAGCTTTTGTCTCTCAAACCCCGTAGAAAACTTGGCTGTATTGTGAGCTGTTCTGTGAAAACTTTCGCACCTTGCTCAGATGCAGGTTCCTTTTCTAGATTCAAAATGTTACAAGCACCTCTCGTTCAATCGGTCTCGTGATATTATTATCCAAATTAGCTAAAGGTGCAGTGGTTTGCGTGGATCTTGCTGCTTCTTAAGCTCTCACAGATGGAGAAGCGAAAACCCAATCTGTATGGAATGCTGCAACGGCTTAGCACTGATTACCACTGCAAGCAACAAGTTCTAACTCGAGTAACATAAATTGAAAGTTTTTGAACTTGTTCAACAGTGAAAAGCACGTGGGCGTCCAATATGATTCTCATGTTGGCCTACTCTTGCTAGAAGCTCGTAGATGGCGTCTGATCGTCCTCTAAAGCGGAAACATCGATCCATGACGGTTGTTCTCAGTATTTCGGCTGGGTGCCTCGCCAGCTTTCAATTTCTCAAGGTTGAGAATGAGGATGTCTCAAGCTTGGTTACTTCCGTTATCCTTGACTAATTCCTTCGGCCTAGATGCTTGCGTCGTCAATTCGCATTATCTCGGAGTGACGAGTACACAAGAGTACAAACGAGTTGGACCGTGGACGTTGTATGAGTAGTCTAGATTGCCGTCGCATCTGCACACGCTGTCATAAGAGGATTAGGAGTCATCCTTCTGTCTAAGAGAAATCCTTCTTGGTAGCATGCCCATTGGAAGCAAATACCTGCTAGAACTTAAGCATAACCAGAGTTATCGGTCGATGTTGATTGTCCTCGTAGAAACGGTATTGAAATCGCAGCTCAGGTGTGAGTGTACCCTTTAGATCAAGCGGCGGATCCAGTAGACTCGTTCAGATCATTTGCAATCGTTCGAGACTATTGATACGCACTAGAGTCCCCATATCATGGAGTCGTTAAATCAGGAGCTTCGAAGTCAGCAGAATCATTGGGTCATATCAGAAGTATTGTAGCACATACCTGTATAGCCTCAGTCTTTTTGGGCCACGGAGGTATGTAGACATGCCGCAAGGCATTCAGCGAAGAGCAATGTACAATCATGATCCTGCAATTTGACTACTGGACGGTAGTACGAACCGTATGTGCGCATTCTTCGTCGATACCTTGTTCACTTTCTACAACGATTGTCTTGGTTTTGACATAAGATACAAGACGTCTGTACTTGTAGATACTGCTTTGTTTATTTTAGCATTCGTAAGTACTGAGATGCGTGCCCCCACTGATATTATAACCGTTATGACGTTTGTTATGTTCCTTCTGGTTGGAATATATTCATTCCTTCATATTTGTACATAATACTGGTCGTAATAAGTGTTCATTCTGAATCACAGTTCTACCTACTTAGTCTTATAAATTCCCATGCAACCTTGCATGAATTACATGAAGCCAGTGTTTCTGTAGTACATATCTTGAGAAATATGCTTGTTCGTTAACGTTTACACATGTATCTTGCTTATCATCCGTTCAGAAAACTCAGGTACATATCAAGTACGTATCGTACGTACAAGTTCCCAACCCGATTGTAGCTGTTTGGAAGGATCACTCTGGCCTCAATTTGACATCAACGTGTAGCTCGTGTCTAGGGTTTAAGATCATGTGCTTAAGCTATAAGAACCTCCAGTTGTCTTTTGTACGAGTAGCCATGACATTGATATTCGGTTAACACCATGAATGTACTTCACAGCTGCTTTGGCCAAATTTTTTCTTTCCTGCAGAAATCCGACTCATCATACTAGGCTAACGGAGGGCAATTCCTTGACATGAGCGTTCATGCATATCCACGTTGTAGGACCTACGTGTGTTGTATGGCTAAGCCAGTTTGGGAATGTATACAATATTTCAGGATGATCAGAATCTGAAGAGTCCGGATACACACGCCAAAAAATTTTGCTAGCCAGCTTTCACATGTCAGTCAATGACGCATTCTGCTGACAATGTTTAAACATCTGTTTCTAGTAGCATGGTTCCAACAATTCTTGTCTCGCAATTGCCGGTATCCTTAGGTGTTTTTGTTTTTCATAGGCTTGTAGGTTAGTATATTCATTTATGTAAGTCCCCCTCGTTAAGAACATGATACCGAACGAGAGGTCTGGAAGAACAACGAACCTGCCTTTGAAGCGATTGTCATTGCTGATTGACATGTTCAGTAAGTTCGATGTCCACCTTCCTTTTTAGCGAATGCATCAGATCCCCAGTTTGGCTAGAGCTGATCGTAGACACTTGGAAATTCGGGATTTAGCACTGGAAACAAGCTCGAACTGTGTGTCGGCCACTATGTACTGCAAGGTCGACCTAAAGTTTCGACAATGTGTACTTATTGATTTGACCACGTAAACAGGACACGTAAGTATGCCACTCATCACTGTCATTTCAGGATCATTCCACTAAATTTCGTCTCGCATCGTCTAAGCAATTGACTTTATACAAGCCTAAACTGAGCCTGAAACTAGTCCGAGGAACTCCGCCAGCAGTCATTGATGTCTCCAGTTTTTTATGAATGGTAAATGTGTATATATATCTCCAATATCTTCTTAAGATGCGGACTTCTCTGGCACTTTCAACAGATTATGCTTCAACAGATCATGAAAAATTTGTCTCGAGAGTTGTGTCTCATACGATAATATTGCAGTAGACTGTAAAGCGATTATTAATCGATTCATCATCTTTTGAGACCAAGAAATAATATATTATATGTTTCCAACAAAGGGAATGTGGACATGTATGCCAAGAAAGTGCGTTTTGGATCATCCTCGAGAATCTGCTATTTTAATGTTCTTCACCAAGGTTCTTTCAGGAGGGGTGTCAACATTGCCAAGCCACGTCCAGTAGCTGCAAGTCAAACCATGACTCTGGACTGGTCATCTGCCAAGAGCAGCAGCCTAAACTTAGAAAAGTGTGGATTAAGTTCAACATCCATTGTTTTCGCTGCATTCAAGGTTTATCAGATTCCAATGTTCGAAGACTACCAGTCTCATTCAAGGCTGTCAATTTCTACAGTCTGGCTCGAAATAACTATCTACAGTTGACAGCAGCAAATTTTTTGGGTAAAAAAATATTCTCATTTGTTCTCATTCTCGATTGATCATACACACTGTTGGTCTCTCTCGGTATCAAATCACAATGTCCTTGATTCGATCGATCTCCACCACCCCTGAATCACACCAAACAGGGAGAGAGATCCGCTATGTGGAGCACTAAAGTCCTTGGGAATCTATTTCTACAGATGGGAGAAGAGCGGACTTCGATTCAAATGAAACCTCGTCATCACTCGGTGTACGGCGAAATGGGATACTTGTATGATGCAGTCGACAAGAAGAAGACCTGACATAAACTCTTGCGACACCTGCTCGGGAGCGAGCCACTGACAGCAACGAATTCAGTTTATGGATCGAGTCGAGTGACACCTAAACAATCTGATTTGACAGTGTGTCTAAAGAACAGCAGGACCCTTCGTGTGTACGTGTTGACGCATGGCTCCGATGCCACCCTACAGCACGCGCAAACGTGACGTCTGTGAACGACACCTGCGAATCAGATCTTTATTCGCCGACGCTCGTCTATCTGTCTCTCTCTCTGTGATGTGTTGTATGTGCGCCGAAGATGGGAGGGAGGGAGGCACAATTGAGAACCCAACGAACGGACCGAACCGAACGAATGAGGAGGAACAGGACCTTTCATCTGTCGGATGCAGCACATAGCATCACATCGTGCTCCACCCTTCAAAGAGTGCGCAAAGAAAGAATCGCCCAACTATTCGGCTTCCTACTCGACGTCAACCTTCCAAGAATGTGTGTGTATATCAAGACCGCGAGGAGGCCGACCCGATTCCCCCAAACTCACACGAAGCCCAGTCTCATAACACAAATTGGCAAATTCAAGAAAAATCTGGCTCGCCAATTCCATCGCCATCAGACCGACTGCTCATCTCACTCAACGAAATTTCCAGCTGTCTCCATCTTTCACGTCTCGAGGCGGTTTAACCCCCACCACCAGTCTTATGGAAGTTAAACCATCGCAACCCAAATGGCTGCATGCCGTCTTAAGCTTGCATCAATCGTCTTCTTTAGCTCTAGAGGGGCTCAGACCTCGACACTTTGCTCCGAAGCCTAACCAATTCCTAAGCCATTCCCCGAAACAGCCTGAGAATTGCACGAGAGCTCGGGGGTTCTTCATCTTCCTTCGCCATGGAAGCGTCAAAATCACATTCATGAAGAAATCCGATCAAGAAACCTCCATTTCTCACAAATCATACACAAAAGAAAAAACGCGGATTTTCACAAATAATTAACCTTTCTAATCAAATGATTGTACGAAGAATTTGCACGAAGTCTTCAGTTAAACCGTGAGGACATAATATGACTTTTAATATAATAAGACGTAATTAGACATAAACCCACTTTATTGCCCTTAATCGGTTTTTTTACCTCTATTGGAACAGAATGGTTATATATTATTTTATTAAGGGGATGTTTCCTTTCGTTTTTATTTTTTCATTCTATTTTGGTCGAGAATCTGCTCTGTTAACATTCATCGAGACCATTCGCCTTTACAGTCACAGCCAACACTGTATATGATCCACATATAGCATTCGTCTGACCCTTCTTCTTCGTCACTTCAATTTGGCGAGAAAAAGGATCACTGATATTTTTACTCAATTACTTTACAAACTTCATTATGACTTTTTTAAAAGCAAGCTGGGTTGGAAAATCCTGAAATCCTAATATTGCCACTGGTTGCTTCTCTAAGAACAAATGTGTTGACAGGCCCTAATGAGAACAAAGTCAATTCTTAGCATTATCCAAAATTCAATCAGTTATGATCCCCCAAAATTATGCTAAATCGTTGCTCAAGAATTTTCAAGGTCAATATTTTTTTAGCCCCAAAAATGATGCTAAATATTTGCTCAAGAATCTTCAAGATGTGAAAGATCTTTCTAACGTTTGCTTTGGAGAATCCTGAAATCCTAATATTGCCACTGGTTGCTTCTCTAAGAACATATTTACAGTATTGACATTCCCTAATGAGAACCAGGTCAATTCTTATCATTATCCAAAAATCAATCAATTATGATCCCCCAAAATTATGCTAGATCGTTGCTCAAGAATTTTCAAGGTCAATATTTTTTTAGCTTCAAAAATTATGCTGAATATTTGCTCAAGAATTTTCTATTTGACAGTATTGACATTCCCCAATGAGAAAAAGGTCAATTCTTTTTCATCCCCAAAGATTTTGTGAAATCGTTGCTCTAGAATTTTCAAGATGTTAAAATTTTAACATCTTGAAGATTCTAGAGCAAATTCGCGAAAAATCAAATGCTTGCGAATAATTTAATCTCGAAGAAAGTGAATGAACCTGGGACTATAATTTCTCCGGTTCTGATATGGCAGCTGGAGGAACGGGTCCTCTCGGGGCCCATCCCGTCCGTCAACCGTGTACGAACTCGACGGCCCTTTGCTTTTGCTATCCGGAACCCAGTAAACTATCCAGCTCGGACCAATGAACGGACGGACAGTGGAGGTGGACGGACGGATATCCCAGAATCCAGGAACCCAAGGCACGTGGAACTTGGAGGCGGGCAGGGGCAGGGGAAGGAAATTGGGGGCGGAGGGAAATTAATAAATTCCGGGGTCGCCTCAGAAATCTTATCCGCCGAAAGGGAAAAGGCCTATGGCTCCGGGACTAGTTAAGCAACAGAGGGGGGCAAGTTGCAGTTCACCGCGGCAACTTGCGCGGGAACCTTGGCAACTTGGTGCGTCCGAACTGGATTCGCGACCTTCGCACGGAATGTTTTAAGGACCTCAAGGAGTCCACCGGTCTTTGACCCCGGACGCCGTGATCGAGGGCCGGCGCCAGGTGGCCTCGCATCATTGCCTGGCGCCCGGCAAGTGGCTCATTTGCATGGCCCCTCCGGCCACATACCGCCGGGCGCCGGATGTCGTCGGTCACCCGGTTACGCCCTTGGTTGCCTCTTTGACCCGCCGATTATTCAGACCCAAGATAAGACATTCCTGCATGGGCTGGCGGGCGGACAGACAGACATAAAAAGACATGAGTGAGGAGATTCGTCAAAAGCTCGTTGAGGCTCTCGTAGCATAGCCAAGTTTAATATCTGCCCGCAACTAGAACCCCGGGATCTGCCATTGGCCCGAAGCTGACCTCCCACTTCCTGGTTGGCTGGGAAGCTCATGAAATTTTCTCCCCACCCCCCCGGATCTCCCATGTTTTCCCTTATGTGCTATGCACGTCTTGTGTGGTAGTTCATGTATCCTGTGTGACAGTCATGAATATGAAGATTCACCTGGATTGTGCGCAGGTGAGAATATCGCTTGGCCGAGTATCTAATAATGTCGCCATCTGACCTCCAATATAGAGAATATAAATAAATATAATTCATTAGTGTACTTGAAGGTGCCTTACACTAATCAAAGGATTGCAGTTTGTTTCTTATAACTGAATGTACCCACTGTGTTTTGAAAGTTTATTTCTATGCCACAAGATTCTTACTATTTATATACTTTTGAAGGATATGAATGAAATTTTTTTTGACTAAAAGCATGTTCTTACAATAAGAAAAATTTGAAATATATTGAGTAGACTCAAATAAAATTATGACATTATGTGAAGTATTATCTTAATTATTGATGTATATCCATCACACAATCCTTTTTTTTTATCTAATATGTTATATAAAAATATCATAAATGTTTTTCGAAATATCACTTGTAGAAGTATGATATCTTTTGTGATTAAAATATTTTTTTGGAACGGAACAAGAAAAATTAATCAATTCTTGAAAGCTTAAAAATATTGTGTTTATCAACATTCAATTTTATTTGTATTACAACTCAGACTTTAAAAAATTAAATTATATTAGTTATTTTGTGATATCTTGTTGAAAATTCAAAAACTTTATGTAATAATTTTGTTTAATTGTCTCATCTACTATCATGTTTAAAAGCACAGTAATATTTGTGATTCTATCCTAATTTACTGTGGTTGAAGATTGATAAATAAACAAAATTTTGATCAAGTTTTTTAAAATGAAATAATCTAATGTGCTATCATTTTGATGATTGCAAGTAACACTCATATTTATCAAATGCACACAAAATAATTAAAAAAACTATGTGTGAAATTATATGTAAATCTATTACATATAATTTGTAAAACAATATTAATTTAACATCCCCATTTTAGCTCAATACATCTAAAGCTTTCAAATAAAAAATCAGATGTCAAGTTTTTTCTGATCAATAAACAAATTTTAAAATAAAAATCCTTATGCTCAAGTTTCAGTACAGATATCAAGAACTAAACTTAACAATAGACGAGATAGAGTTTGTTAAGTTTTAAGAAATGTAATATATCATGAGGTAGTTGAAAAATTCTTGATAAAATTTATTCTAAGATATTAACACGACAAAAAAGTCATCATAGCATATATTTTGATTTATAGATAGATTAAGTTGTAAAATTGTTGTGTGAATATTTTTTTCAAGATTATTAATATCATAGATTCAAAGTTCTCATAGTAGATTCTTAATATCTAACATTTTTAAAAGTCATCTTAACATACATTTTGATTTTTAAGATAGATTTAGTTATAAGCGATAATTCTCCATATACAACATTTTTGTGTAACATGTAACACAATATAATATTCATTGCTAAATTTATTCTATTTCAATTATTCATTCAAGTGTATTTTGACAAATATTCATTTGATTACAATTAAATGTCAATGATTTTTATATTTCATACCACACATAGTGTTTTTATATTCTATAACACCATTTGCTAATGAAATCTCATATAGACATGATGGGAATATTTTTACATGCAATTTTGAATTTGGATTTACATGTTCAAATTCATAAAAAATATCTACACATAGTGAACTGTAATTTTTATAAAAAAATGAAGTAAAGATGCTAATCTTGTTATCAAAAGTTTATGTAAAATGTATTGGATATATTATGATTTTGAAAAATCATAGATTTACTTTTTAACATGAAAAAAATATAATTTAGCATCTTTTTAAATTTTAATTTTTTGATGACATATATAACAATGAAAAAATTCAAACCAAAATTATTCCTAGATATATGTGATTTAAACACAATAAAAAACATTAACACTCAATGAAATTACAATTTTTTTAAATAAATCTTATACATACATCACAAAAAAAATTATTTTAATAATTCAAATAACAATATATTTATGATTTTATTTGTAATTTATTGCATGACTATTATATAAAAATATATAATTAAAATTATTACTCAAAATAAAACCTATAACTTTGTTCTATTTTATATTTTATATAAAATAATTTTAATTTTAATTTTAAATAATTATAATAACTTCAAATTTCATATAATAAACTTTACATAATCAAAATTATAATAAAAAATAAAATTATAATAAATTATAAATATGATTAAATTATTAAAATAAATATTAATAGATTAATCAATATAAATTTAATATAATTTTATAAGCATTTTTTTCAAATAATGTTTAATGCAGTTTGAAATGCAGTTTTTATAAGTTTGAAATTCTAAATATTATTTTAAATAATTTTTTATTGTAAAAGATTCATTTTTTTTCATGATGAAAACTAATATTAGTGAAAAAACAGTAATTTTTTTTTCAAATTTACAAAATTAATCTATCATATCATTAAATAATAATATAATATTCAATATCATATTATAATAATTTTCCTTTTTCTGACAAAATATTTTTATTTGAAATATTTATTTTATAGTATCGTTAATGAAAAGCTTGATCATTTTTTGGGAAATAAATTTTGAAATTTTATTTAAATTTTATTTTTAAATCTTTAAATTTATATCAAAATTACATATCACATAAGATTATAGTAAAAATTTATGATTTGATTTGAATTTTTATATTAATTTAAATCAATAAAATCAATACAAGTTTTATACCCATACATAAGTTTGAATATTAATTACAATATAATATGTTAAAAAAATAAAATCAATTTATTTTGGTTTTGAACATTTTGCTCAAAAGACTTGAACTTTATTTATATATGTATGTAATTATTGATAGCTATGTATTTCTTTTAATAAGAATAAAATTTAGATTTTATTTATTATTTTATATATAATATATATAATTTTTAACTTTTCACAATAAAAGTTCATAAAAAAATTTTCCAAATTGTTGTGAAAGTGTCTGAAAGAATCTTCAAGTCAACTACTTTGAACTTTTAAACTTTCTTACTCTTAAAAAAAATTTAGAAAATTAAACTTGACATAAATTTAGAATTAATGTTAGATAAAAAAACACTATAGCAAATTATATCACATACTTCAAATATATTTTATATTTTAATAATTTTTAATATATAAATAAATATAATTTATGAATTTTTATATCAATATAACATTATTGATAATGAAGTGTTTAGCTTTGTTATTCTAAGACTCTTGGAAAAATTTATACTACAAAAAAGATTTACCAATTTGAGAACAAACATACATTATTTACAATGGCCAGATTTTAATACTATCACCTAGAGTCACATCAGTATGCGCAACATAAAAAATAACACTGATATTATAAATATAATGTTTTTAATATCATCATTATTTATTGATAATTTAAAATGTTTCATCATGACAACATATGAATAATGCAATTGTTTTCTTTTCTTTTGAGATTCCATACTATCAAAATTAAACATTATACACATAATCATGTGAATAAACATTGTTCACGCAATTGTTAAATATAAATTTCAAAGATTATCAAGGCCAAATGACATCTAAATCACTTCATTAATTTCAGAATTTAGGAAATTTTTTTTCTACATGTAATAAGCATTATTCTATTTATGATCATGAAACAAAGAAAGAAGTAGCCATGCAACTATTTAGGTCTACAAACTTTACAAGAAACAAAAAATCTGCCACTATAAAATCGGTAAGAAAAAAAATTAATTAGATAATAATTCATAGAAACTTGAAGATCTGGATATATTATTATTGAGAAGAGAGTTCTATGAGGCACGGAAAACAATGATGTAAATTTGGCATTCGAACTAGATTCAGTAGAACTATGATACAAGTGAACTGTCGACAACAATGATCGAGTAAGACGGTCAAAAACTGATTTCAACTCTCTTCTACACATGACTGTCAGACCTATCTTAACTATCTATATTTTCAGTCTACCTACAGCAGACATTGCTTTCATTAAGATATGTTCGACAATTGATTCTTGCAATTATTATTTTTTTAGATTTCATGCTATTAAAGTTAAACATTTACACATTACCATCAACATCGTTTAGCATAATTGTTTAATATAGATTTTTAAAATTATCAAGTACAAGGAATATCTAAAACAATTTTTAATTTCAGAGTTTAGCTATGTAATAATAATATAAATCAAATTTTTATATAAAATTGTTTGTTTACATTTAAAACACTTTTTATAAAAAAACGAGTATAGTTAATAATAGTCTTATCATAATACTTTTATTATAATTTGAATTATTTAGCCTTAATACTTTTTTAATCAGTATATCAGTACCAATCAATATGATATATCAATTTTAAAAAATTCATTCTTCTATTGGATTTATTTGTTGTATAATCAATAATCTTATTATTGATCATATATATTTTCTAATTAAAAAAATATTTTATCAACATCTGAAAATTAATTATCAATCATTTTTTTAACATTTCAGAAATTTTTAAATTTAAAATGTAAAATATATGTATTTTACTTATTTTGTAGAAAATATATATGTGATTTTCAAAAAAATAGTGTGATTGATTTAACAGATTTTTTTAATATATTTTTAATATTATATCAAATAGTTTAGATGAAACTTGAGTTCTAGTGAAATTATATAAATAAATTACTACATCAAAAATTTATTACTGTTAGTTATATTTAAAATTAGATGAATTTGTTGGGAAAAAATACTTATTTTTTGCTTAATATTATAAAAAAATATATGAAATTTCTTCTTTATAAATACTTGTAAAAGTAGAAGAATTAAAAAATTGAATAGTTTTCTCTAGGGTTCCATTCTATCTTTCTTTTCAATTGAATTTAGTATCTAGAATTATATCTATCGGTTAAACATGAGTATTGTTTCATTGCAATGTAAATGGCAGACTGCATAATTCTTAAAATTTAAAATTAACTATTAGATTAAAAGGAATAAAGATTATCTAGATTGATCATCGGTGATTATAAATATTTTGTATATTACCAAAACAATTATTATCACCCATATATAAAGTCATGACGATATATTTCTTGATTTAACATCTTTTTCTATAATTAATTTTTGAATGAAATAAATGGTTTAAAATTCGTAAAGCTCGGAATCAACTGTCGATTGGTTTTGACCTGTTACTTTTATCGCAAAAAACCAACTCTTGAAGTAACTAACTTTCAAACAACTTGTGACAAGGGTCATATGGGAGGACACTGAGATGATTGAGCAGTCCTTTTTGGTTGGACACCATAAGCCTGCCGGCAAAGAGATGAGACGAAAGAGCACTTTCGCCCCCATTAGGAGAGGAAGACAAATTGGAAAACCTTGCCAATAGTCAAACATAAATTCCTGGCTCAAACGAAAGTCCAAGAGATGCACTACGGTCCCAACTGGGAAGGCCAGAGAACACCAAACTAGTTGCCGAGAATCAAACAAAGTAATTTCCCTGGCTACCAGGAACCGAAGAGATATGACAGATCAACTCGGCCCCCACTTGGAAGGGAGAAAAATCAGAGAAAATAACCCCACGGCTAACTCGAAAACCGGTACCCCTCTGAAAGATCCGGATCCTTCTGGCACTTCTAATCAACCTGAGGCACGATCTAGAAACCCTCGTACCTCCAATCACATTCGGTGCTCCTATGAGACCAGCACGTGCGACACTGTCCGTCAACATTGCACCATAAAACTCAACAATCTCCGGTCGCCATCATCTACCGAGCTATGAGACAAGCGAAGCCCCTTCTTCCAGTCAAGTGGTGTGGGACCGACCCCTACCCTGACGACGACGGACGGACGGACAGACAGACGGACGGACCGGGCCGCCAGCGTTCACATTTATTTATATGCGTGGATGAAAAAGGGGAAAAAGAAATAAGACGCAAAGGCTTAATCATTACTAACGGACCAGGTAGATCGACGCAAGTGGGGAGGTCCTGGGCTGGGCAGGGCAGGGCGGAGTCGTCCGTCCTGGCGGGCAGCAGGCGCGGCCGGGTGAAAATGCGCGCGGCCCGGTTAATGGAAAGCGGGAGCGTGGTGGGGGAGGAAGAGGCGACAGGCGATTCTCTCGGTACATTGCTCGTTCCTCGATCCCTTCTGGTTCGGGCAGTAGACACCGCCCCGAGAACGGGCGAAAGTCAGCTGCAGTTGTACTCTCCCTCCAGTACAAAGTGTCCTGTCTTCCCCTCCCTGGGACGATATTCATCTCTTACGAATTATTCGGCCTCGAGACAGAGACATCGACATTTAGACAGAGAGAGGGAGAGAGAGAGAGAGAAAAAAGATCAGACGAGAGCACAAGAGAAGAAGACCGTGGAGCTTTTTTCTTGCTCACACGTCGGAGGAGGAGAAGAAGAACGAGATTTTTGCCATTTGGCTCGCTTTTAGGTAGAGAGGAGGAGGAGGAGGAGAAGAAAACGGATCTCCACACGAGAGGAGGAGCCGTCGACGGAAGAGGTGGTAGAAGAAGAAGAAGGAGAAGAAGAAAACACGTGGTCGCGGTGGAGTGTTCTTTGGCGGTCGGCGTGGTTGGTGGTGGTGGTGTCGGTTGCGATTTGTTCTTTTGTGGGAAGAGGAGAGTTGTGGGATTATTGAGAAGCGGGGAAGAGAAAATCTGTGAGAGTGTAGAGTGACAGGAGTGCGTGCTTTCTTGAACGGCAAGGAAGAGTATTTTTTTTCTATAGCGCACAGTCATGTGTCGTCCACCAGATGTGACGACGCCCTCCATTCTCCCAATCGGGAGAAGGAGAGATGTGAACCCGTCCTCATGGACGCCTGATCCTCGGACCAATTGGGGCGCTCCTCCGCCCCAGGCTGCCGGAAGCTCTTGGCCGTCATGGGTGGAGTTTTTCAACTACCCACAAGCAGGGTATTGTTTTCTCATTCACTACTGTTTTTCGTTAATCGTGGTGCTGCTAATCGTGTTTGTCTATGTTGTGGCCTCGTGCATATTACTATGAGATCCTTTGAGGAGGGAAGCCGCAGCACATGGTAATGGGGCTTGAAGAAGTAGAATTATTTGATTTGTATGTGCCCGGAAATAGAGACCGCTCGAAATTGGAACCCTGTATTGTTTGCTACATCCTAGCGTTGTGAGCTCATTTTCGAGACTGGAAAGGCCGGGTTTTCACCGTATTGTTATGTTGTTGTCAGATTTCCGAAGGACGATGTTTGTGCATCAAATGTGATCGACGCAGCACCTTTGGGCTCTCTTTTGGCTTCTGCTCTCGCACAGCAAGAAGTGCCGAAGACATGGCAGCCACAACCAAATTGGGCTACGCCGCAGTCGAACTCGTTTTACTGCGACACCCAAGCTATGCTTTCGTCGTATGGTGGTGGTATGGATGGTGGTGCTGCACACTTGCAGTCGACACAGGGTCCCGCATCCGAGATGGGAATCGCGACCACAAGCTCGATTGCGGCGACCGAAGAGCCTCTGTCTTTGGAGGGCATGGAGAGGCTCAAGGAAGAGGACAAGTCGCAGGGAGGGCCTTGGGTCGAGGAGGTCATCCAGGAGGGTCGTTTAGAACAGGACACTTCCGCCAAGAAATTGTGCAATCCCTCCCCCAAGATTGCGAAAGCCGCATGCCAGAAGCCTAAACCGGCAGTACGACCCGGAGTGAAGAAGGAGACGACGAGTCCGAAAGATGTATGCATGTTGGATTCCGACATGGAGGGGTCGGATGACGATGGAGAGGGAACTCCTGTCATCAGCGAGAAGCGCCGAAAGAGGTGCGACTATTTTCGAAGGCATATGTTCGGAGCATCAGTTTGTCAACTGATGGTGGATGGTGGTTCACTATATGGTCGTTCTTTTATTTCTCCCTGACTCAAGGCTAGTGTATCTATGTCGAGATCGGGATATCTTGTGGTAGGTTCTGAGCTTGGTTGCTTTTTCCTGAAGAGAATGCATCAAATGTTTATGTGCCGATGACCGACCGTAGCATTTTTCTTGTGCAGGATGTTGTCGAATCGGGCTTCCGCTCAGCGTTCAAGGCAGCGTCGGCAGGAGAGACTCGATACGCTTGAAGTGCTGGTAAGCTCAAGTCTTTTGCGGTAGTCACGAGAAACATCTGTCAAATTGTCATCTGCTGCGAAGTTGTCATTCTGTACAAGGAATTCTGAGACAAATCTGTGGCGTGTGTTGGCTTCGTGCAGGTTGCACAGCTCCGGGTGGAAAATGCCGCGCTCACGCGCAAGGCTAACAGTGCAGTAGCCACTGCGAAGAAGTTGGAGCATGAGAACAAGGTACTCCGAGAGCGGTTGGAATCGAAAGATCAAAATCGAGGAGGTCGGGACCAAAACTCTCGGCTCAAGGATGCTTTAGACACCGATGATCAGAGTCTTCAGACGACCGGAGGCAACAGTGCCGGAGTAAAATTACCAGAAACTGGGACAATCTCAATGAAGGCTCGAACTGGAGACAGCGACAGTTCTTCCGAGAATAGCGATCCAAACAAGCAAGACGGAGAGCAGAGCGTGAATAACACTTTGAATAATGTGAACAGCGCAAACACCAACAACGCGCGGTCGACAAGTCAAAGCTCGAAGAAATCAAAGCGTAGCTGCGAAGATGCTATGGAGAAAGAGTGGAGCTTCAACTCGAGCTTCAGTTCTGTTTTCAATTCAGAAAACATGGAACAGGCCGGGAATGCCACGTGCAAGATGTCTAAGCAGAGAAGCGCACCCCGCCTTGGAGTAACGCCCGAGTATTCGCAAGATTACGAAGCGATGAAGGGTGTGTCGGTGATCTTACCGCAAACCCCAGCCTTCCAAGAGCTGGCAGAGTTCGATATAGACCTCGAACATAGCCCCGATATTGACAAGAAATTACTGGAGTCGGTGGAGGAGATCTGGATGTTCTCGGACGACGTCTGCTTCAAATAAACTCATATGCTGAAGAAACGGATGAGTCGAGAAGAGAAGTAATGAACTAATCACCGACCAAACCACCTCAAACATCATACTTCCTCTCGCTCGAGTTAACTAGTAGGGAAATCGTAAGTCAGTGCCGTGTTTCGAAGGAGTTGCGAACTCTTTCAATCTTTTCCGTGAACTATACACAAACGCTTGTCCATCGGATCCGTGCCACAAATAACGGACTTGGATACTCCAATTTCTTCGGTGTCTTCATATTGTAGATGTACTGTAATTACTAATAGTGGTCTTTGATTCCTGGTTGTCATGTCACCGTCCCATGCTAACGGAACTTGTATATTGACGAGAGAAGTCACTTCATTACAATTTTCTGTTCTGTCGCTCTTTACACTTCTGCGTTTCCATCTGGCTGCCATTTTCACTGCCTCGACTCACCGGCCTTGCCGAAAATAGTATGCAGTATAAATTTGCAATTGCTGCTGTCTCGCCCGTGTCTCTTCTCTCTCTCTCTCTCTCTCTCGCCTCGCTAATCATCAGCTTTTACAAATTGCACTGCGATTCTTCGGCAGGCCGGCGTCGGATGGTACATGCCAGACGCGGGCCTGATGTCTCGGGCCGTGCGATCTGCTGGCGATTCAGACAAAATCACTCGGTCAAACAGATTATGATCCATCCAATATATCCGCTAGTTGGAGGTCTAGCGGATATATTGTCGATACAGTCATCGCTACGAGGCCTAGAGGGTTCGCCGAATGCACGAAATGTATCTTCGCATGTTCATGTTGGACGGTGAAGGCAGCGAGTGTACATGGAGCGGACGAACGAGTGATAATCATTTCAATCTGCATTACCTTTCAGTCCTGTCGGTGGCAAGACCTGATGTCGAGGCTTCCAATCGCAGTCTGATTCTTTCAGACGACAGGGCAGACTGAAACTATTAACTCGAGACTCGTCCGCAGGCGGGCCGGCGGAACACAAGCAACACATGTGAGCTGGGCCTGACGAGAACGACGACCGGGGGGAATGGCATCTGCGCAGCGAGAAAGTAAACGCGAAACATTCATAGCCTCTGCCGTCGAGGGGTCGAGGTTCCCGAGACGGAGGGGGGGGGTGGGGGTGGAATCTACAGCCATCGTACCGAGCAACCAAATCTAGAATAATCGCGGGCGAAGTGCAACTCGACGACATGTGGTATGAGCCCGGGGCGTACGACCTGGAGACTGGAATACGGTACCAGCAGAGGTAGCCAGCGCCGCTGGCTTGCGTCTCACGGCAGGGGCGTGAGCGAACGAGCGAGCGTCTCCCTCGAGGAGGAAGAGCCTTGTCCTGCGAGCGCACAGTGGCGTCCTTGCGACTGCATTCATGCGTTCCATGTTTACGGAAGCGCCTCTTTCCAACCACTTCGCAACGCAAAGTGCCCTCTCGCGCCCTGACACCCAACGAACCTCCTCATACGCTTCTGTATATGTTCGTGGCCCCTCGGTGGGCCCGTGCCAGTCTGCTTAGCCTCTAGTGCCGGTGATGTACGACCTACTGTACCTGCCCCCACAGGGAAAACATTGTCCCTGACCGGCGACCGGCTTCCCCTCCCGTCGTCCCCTCCACTTGCCTTATCCTCTCGTGTTGCCTGACGACCGACCTCGACCTCGACCAAACTTCGAACTGCGTCCGTCCGTCCCTCAGTGGGACCCAGTGCAAAATGCGTCCGTCCGTCCGTCCGTCCGTCCGTCCGGCAGGCTCCAAGCTCCAGGCTCGAACAGCTCTGGTCACTGGGTCCCGTGGGCAGAGGGGGCTGCTAGAAGGAGCATTAAAGGCCGGGAACGGAATTTACCGGGCCTTGCGTCCGCGTCCTGCCCGCTCGATTTGTCGTGTGCCCCTGGGCGACGGCTGTCTTCGAATCGGGGCCAATTATGTCCGTCTGTCAATGGCTGTCGTCGGAGAGACTGTCGAGCTGATGCATGCGCTGACACGGCCAGCCGATGGGACGCCCAAGGGTCGTCGTCGGGGGAGTGAGGGAGGGCATCGCGCAAGCCGCATTCGTGCATTCGTTCCTCCGTTCATTCATGCATTCATCCATCCATACATTCGCGAATCGTGGCCAAAATCGTCAGAGGTCTTTGGCCCTGTGCGAAATTCTTCCCAGTCGGTTATGGACATGGTCGATTCCTTCTTCGGTCGTGTGGGCATGTGAGCTCGACGACGCGCAAAGAATCCACCCCCCTCCCCCACGGCGTATTGCGCAGGCATTGCATGCCCATGTCCGTGTTCGTGTCCGCGATCCCCAGACATCAAATTGCCCAGATAGTGTGTCGATATGATTCCTCGAATGAACGGCATCTCCATCCCAGGAAAGCTCATTATGTCAAGCCATAGGGTAAAACACTACTTCCATTAATCTGGCGCCGATGCCCCCACCCAGAGGATCAAATCTTCACACAATCATCCACTGCAGCACCGGAGAACGTGTCCTCGCGAATCTGCTTCGCTTTGGGTAAAAGTGCCTTCCTTCCTTCCTTCCTTTCTATCATATCCGAAATGGCAACCGGCAACACGACAAATCTCAGGTTCGTTCGGTGTTTCGCCCAGGGCAAAAGGCAATTCGATTCCACAACATTGAACGACCCCTCCCTTCGTGGGGCCGTTTCAACCCGAGCCCGAAACATAACCAAGCTGGCAGCAGTAGAAATAGTAGAAGCAGTAGGCCTGTCGGGGTTTTGTCACTGACTGACAGAATGACTGACCTTTGATGCTACGAGAGTGGGAGCAGGAGGGTACGGACCTTAGGGGGGCTTCCTTCCTCATCCTCTTCCTCCTTCCTTCTTGTCCGAAGTAGATATGGCAGCACGCATACATAAACAGGAAGGACGGACTTCGCAGCCATGGTGGTCAGCAGAACCTCCACAGAGCTTCTAGAGTGTCCTCCAGGCCTCTACTACTACACCTCTACACTGTACGAGCGATGAACGTCGCGAACATGAACATGAACATGCGTAGAGAATCCCGCCCCGACCTACTCTCATCCCTCGCCATCATGAGCATCATGCACCACGGACGCCGAAGCCTAGCCTAGACTAGCCTAGCCTCGACCTCGACCTCCTTGTGTCGGCCAGCTTTTCCTTTGGTTCATGTCTCTCCATGTCCATGTCTCACAACTAAATTGTGAGCAGATTTGGAGCTGCATTTACTTCGGAATCCGGATCCGGAAGCTGAAGAGTAGGACACAGTATTGAGCATGTGTTCGAGAAGACTGTGGAAGCATCCATGGACTCGATCGAAAGCAAGCCACGAGTGAAATATGTGTTTTCCTCAGACTTCGGGATTCAATTCTTCGCTGAGAGGGTGTAAAAACAAAGAGGCAAGGATACCTCGACATCCACAACACTACTATGAAACTAAAAAGAAAATGATAAAATTTATATGAATGAATATATATACTAGATATAACTAGAAAATACAAAAGTTAAAAAATATTAAAAGTTTTTTTCCTGAAGAACATGCTTATCATTGAATTAAAATTTTCATTTTCAGCTGTGAATTGACGTGGAGGGATACTTCGATCGGAACCTTTCATCCGCGAGTGACACATCTTCTCCCAATCGATCCATCACTAATCTTCGATACGAGCGATTCCCCCATCTCACCCTTCCTTCCCATCCGTGCGATAATTGTGGCTCTTATGCGGATTCAAGTGAAGGTAAGATGATTCTGCCCATGTCTTATTCTACTTGATTCTCTTCCATAATTCCGCATTTTTGCATTTAGAATCTCGAATCCACCACCAAGGACTATGGGAAGTACGCGTGCGAGGAAAATCCATGTGCTCGTTAGTTAGTTCGCTGTGTAGAAGGGTAGCACTTTCCTAAATAGGTTGTGAACTGTTTTCACACCTAGCGGGCTCCAAAAAGGGCGTTCACTGATTATTATCTTGTCTTCTTCCCTTCCTATTATTCAACTTAAATTAAATTAAATTATGGAAATTAGATGATAAATTATCACTTAATCACCAATAATAAATTATTGATAATTTACACTAAACACAAATCTATCAGGGGAACCACTTCCAGTATGTATGTAGTAACACTTGGATAAATAGGAGTTCACAGTATTTTGTTGTCTTCTTCCTTTCCTATTATTCACCTTATGGAAATTAGATCATATTATGGAAATAAGATGATGAATTATCAATCAATCACCAATTAATAATTTTTGATAACTTACACTGAACAGTAAAACTATACTCTATCACGGGAACCCCTTCCAGTATAAAGTTGGATAAAAAGTAACAATTGGATAAATAGGACGGAAATCGTGTCTAAAACTGGATGCAAGATACTCATTCGATTTGAAGTTTAGGGTTAGGGTTTAAACCTTGGAGTGTAGGTTCTGTGGTGCCCATTATCGGTACCATGCTGTCAATGTCACCCAGGAGTAATCCAAGTACGGGCGGCTCCAGGACTAAGCCTGAAATGTGTGTTTCGATGAATTCTTCGTGTGCTATATATCTGATTTGAACTCTCCCTGACCCGCCTGCTTTGGCCTTGTGCACGTAGATGGCTTACATCGGCCCACCCATGTAAGCCACGTGCTTGCAGAAAGCCAAAACATGTTCTTGGACAAGGTCTGAAAACATTTCACCATTGAAAGAAAGCCTGCGTATGGGCAAACAACTGAATCAATTACGCTCTTCGAAACGAGAAAATCCATTCAAAGTGACAAATCTCTATGGTCAAACCAAAGGCTTCTTTGCTTGAAAGCAAAGAATAAAGCTAAACCTCGAAAATTCAATCATTCACTCACTCTTTCTAGGATTTTCATCCAACAAACAACTTAAGCAACCAAATCATATATTCATTCATCGAGAGACTCCGTTGTCCAAACAATCGACATCTTTTCGAGGATTTTCATCCAACCAACAACTTAAGCAACGAAAACATTCAATCACTCCATCGAGAGACTCCGTAGTCCAAACTATCGACATCTTTCGAGGATTTTCATCCAACAAAGAACCTAAACTAGCTTCGAAGTCTCCTCCGCCAGCTTTGAATTTTGCAATTTTGCAGCGATTTGCCGCCGGAGAGAGCTCGAAGCCCGCCCGCGTTATGTCGAAGGGGTTACCCTACCCTACCCTACAGCCTAACGTCACTTCTGCTTTTGGAAGCTCGACTGCCGCCAAATTCACATGTATTCCAAAATATTCTCTAAATAAGTTACGTTCCGGACAGCTCTAGAGACGTCGAAGGTCATGCCTGGTCCTCTGGTCCTGGTTCGGTCAGGTCCGGTCCTCCGCCCACCAGCCAGCGCCCTCTTGGACCACGGAAGTAGAGTCTATCTTGTCCCATCACATTCCCTACGGAGACTGACTGACGACGACGGACTTATCCCACTACGACGACGTGACGTGAATCGGATGACGTCATATACTCACGTTTTAAAAGTTTCTGAGTCACAAATAAGACAACAAAAAGCTGAAAAGACCGCATCAAGTCCAGCGTACGACAAAATGGGTGACATGGACTGGCCCCTATAGTTTCATCATGAAAATATTACTGTTTCATTTTTTATTTTTACATATGGTTAATTTTCCACTAGCCTCTAAAGTGTCATAATGATGTTATGTACTCTCTAGCTTAAATATCTTAAACTGTCTAGATCAACATGTTTTTCAAACAATGGAGCTTGGGGTGTATAATCGATATGAATGATTGATGTTATATAGATTTCACCAGCACTCAATTGCAATTCATTAAGAATTGATTTTCACATAAGCAATGACTGTATGAATGATACCCCAAATATATTGTATGGTAAAGTGTCTTCCCCCCCGACATAATTAGGGCGAAGCTATATGCTTCGCCCTAATTTCCGCCCCACCAATATATAGAAACAAAGAGAAAAAGCCATACAACATCAACAAAATGCCAATAAAAAGCTGCTTCAAAGCCAAAGTGAGTTTTATTTCTTCAGATTCAGTATCAATAGCTCTAGGAAATATTTAAAGCCAGAACAACAAAGAAATATTCATTTTTGATAAACCTATAACTGAAGATCTTCGATGCAATATTTTAATTAGTTGCCATATAAGAGTATTTACAATCGTTTTCTACGGACATGTCACAAAAGTATATAGGGAAAAGTCATATGAAACAATGATATGATTCTCTTGAATCAAGTATAATTGTTTTCTTAACAATTATCTTTAGACCTTAAAAGAAAAGCTCTAGAAGATTTTTGGAAATAAAACCTAAACTTTTTTAACAAACAAGAGTTTTAAGACCAAACCAACATCAATACAACATTGTTACTATGTTCATATCTTTATATTACAAATCATCAATTTTTACATTATTTATAACTATATGCAACAACTTTCATGAATCCTTGTTGCAATTAAAGTGATTTTAAACTTCTAACTGAGCACCGGATCTTACATGGATGAATCAAACCAAAATAAAATCTCCTATTTTACATGACAATATTTGCAAATCACACTTACATTGTGACATAAGTATCTTATGAAGAATAAAATCATAATGAAAAAAGTCGCATAATGCTTAGATCAACAATCTTACATAAAGCATATTTTTAGTGTTGTTATTACTGGATTAATGCAATGATAAAACTCTATGGTTTTCAAAGAATAAACTGTTAGAGAAAAAAAGAGAGGTCACGTGTGAGATTGAATATTTGATCTTCAAATCATATGTAAAAAAAAAACTTGATATTTTAAAGTTTTTTTCCAATGCATATCAATAAATTTTTTGGTATGTTAAAAATTTAAAATTGTAAAAAATTTACAGAGAGATCTATTTTTGCAACTTTTCTATTTTTCAGATTCATTATATAAATAAAAATTATGTTTGAATGTTACAAGAAACATCTATAGGTGATAGCAATGTTTTGAAAAATCTGTTATAAAAGATATGATTCTGCATTGATAATGAAAAATTACTTCTTTAATTTTGTTTTATTATCCATGCAGCTGTTTGTGATATAAAGTTCTGGTTTGGATATAATCCATCTCTAACATAAATTTTTTTTAAATAAAATTTTATTTTTTTCTTTTTATGAATGTTAGAGCCTAAAATTTCTTTACTGAGATATTGTTTTTATTTTTTGAGAGAACTTAATATCATTATCATTTAAAAAAATTCCGATATATATATATATATATTTCATAATGAAAAATAATTTTTATGAAATTTCAATATTTTAAAATTTTTTTAACACGATTTATTAGATAAATATATTGATCTACGAATAGATTATTCACTTCATATTGCCCTTCATCTGAAAACAACCTATGATTTACAATTCCAAAAACAAAATGTCAAAATACAATGATAATGAATATCTAAACAGTATTGATTCATTTCATATAAAATTTAGGTTGAATACTCATATAATATTTATATAATATGAATTTTTTTATATTAGATGTATCTTATATTTATTTAATCAAAAAAATCCAAGAATATTCTACTATATGTATTAAATGATTATGAAAAATAGCTATTAAAAATTTTTACATATTTGAAGTGATCATATCAATATAATGCATTGAAAAAATATATTAGTTGACTTTACTTTGAAAAAACAAAGAATTTAAGTTTAATATTTCAATAACTATATTTTTTGATTAAAATTCATTCAATCTAATTTTTGAATTACAAAAACCGATAATCTAACATAAATTGTAAACTCAAAAATTGTCATAGACTTTTGCTTATCAAATATACATTTTTTTTTCACAAGAGTCTAAATTTGATTATAGTATGATTTACAGAACTTATCAAAAGTTGCTCAACGCTTTTCATCTTATAATAATGTACAATTTTATTCAAATATAGTTTACATCTTCATATGCATAGTTTTGTTTGGATAACATCTTTCAATACTATCATCATTTCTTGAAAAATATATCTTGATGTTGTACTTTAGCTATATTTTGTTTAGCTCGTTAATCATACGTTGTGTTTTAAAAAAGAGCAATATGAAGTAAATAATTTATTCATAAATCTATATATTTATCTAAAAAAATCATGTAAAAATTAAAATTGAAAATAGGAATTTTTTAATAATTATTATGAATGAAAAATAAAAATTGAAATTTTAAAATGTAATAATATTCATATTTTTTATTTCCAAAAAAATCGAAATAATATCACAATAATTTGGATATCAAATTTTTTGAAAAATTTTATGGCTAGTTAAAAAAATTTCGATTTCTCAATAAAAAACTGATCAATGAAAGAATTTCTTCTATCATAATTTGTACTGAGCTTAGAATGATAAATTCTACATAGGGATTTTTTACTTTAATTTAAATTCATAACTCCATCAAAAATTTTATATTGTGTTTGATATAAGTTGTGAGTTTTCCCAGGCTTGATCCATCTCCCAGTTATCAGTATATGGTGTTATATTCATAACTAGTGGTTATCAGTAGAAATAATGAGCGGATACGTTTTGTTGACAAATATCTCATGTTGGTGTATGCTTTTGACACAAATTGAATACTTGTCCACTGGCAAACTGAATGACTTTGATTTCATACTGGAATTCGTCCATACTTCTCTTTGTGATCATTAACATTTACTCTGGAGGTTTTAAAAATTATATATCATCTTCATTTACAGTCAGCACGCATTGTCTTGATTTACCATGTAAATGAAGATCGCGCTAAATCTCTATATTATTATTGACCTTAAGATTAAAAACATCCATAATTTTCAAAAAATGCACAATCTTCTTTCAACCCTAACTATTCTCATTTCTTCTTTAATTGAATCTTTCCAAAACACAGATACACAGATACAATCCTTCAAACATATTCATTGTTGTTAAATTTTATTTTATTTTCATTCACATGATAGTCACACGACTTCATAACAAATTTCTGTCATATTCTCAAACGCAGGCTTAACATATGCAAGCCTGAGAGCATGAGGTTTTGGCACTTAGATGGATTTTGGGTGTCTACTTCATCACTTCTATCTCAACCAAAACAAATTTTGACATAAAAACAAAAGTATTTCTCTTAAGGTGGTGACTATTGTATCACAGTCTTCCATACAAGACATAACTTTGTCGCCTTCACAAATACTCAAGTATAAAAGTGAAAAGTACAATGCATACATAAATAAGCACGACGTTAGAATTGTCCTTACAGAGAGTATTGTATCGACCATGATAACTAAAAGATTTCTAAGCTAGTTTATACTGTCTTATCAGCATCACTCCTGTATTGGTTGTGTTACATAACCAATATGTAACATATATCTTGTTCATACATAACTAATGTATGAACACGATGGTCCGAATGGGATGAATAAACAAGTCCTACTAGCTTCGAGCTTAACAAACTACCAACATTACAACTTACCAAACCATATGTACAGGTGCGACAATATGCCATCTGGTGGGTTCTGGACAAATTCCACGACAGTTTTCCTGTGGTTAGAAAGCTCATAATGTTGATAACTCTATGATTAGAACTATATACTATAATAATGACTTTAATCCTAAATTACACCAATCATAAAATAAAATGGATTACATTTGTGTAAAAACAATGTTCAAATGATATACTTTCATTATTTTCATGAGGTTTATGTAATATCTTTTGATTTATAGTTGGGATTGAACAATCCAAAGCAATTGAGCATTGTATATGTTTTTGAAAGTTTATTCATTTATATTGATTTTATAAGTTAGAGATTACACTATGCTATACTATATGAATCAAACTTGGACGTTGCATGAAAGATTCATAAACAATAATGAGATTTCTAATAGAAGATTACTATAATTTAAAAACTTATGAAAAATTTGAATTTTTTTCACCAAGATTGGATAAATCGTCATATTACTAATATATATATATATATATATATATATATATATTCATATTCATACATATACATATACATATATCCTACAACAACAAACGATGCTCAACGGCTTGATTATACATATAGAAAGAAACAAACAAGTATATTCTGTATGCATCAGTATCATATTGAATCCAACTCTTTGTGATCTACATCATCAATTTAACTGGCATTATGTGTTTTTCAACTTTATCATCACGGTGGACTTTAATGAATGATTTATGCTAAATTCAAGTATTATTTGATGTTATGATGTTGAGTGAAATACACTTATGGACGTTTGAATGAGAGCTATGAGAGTCGTCAAGCTATTAACTAGAGGGTGCCACACAGTACAAATATAGCCTTATGCTAGGTACTAACTAATGTAACAAGTATGACACAAACAACTGATGATCTACTTACGGTTTTGGGAGGGACACAAAATCGTCCTTTGGATAAATATCATTTTACATCTACATTTCTCTTATAGTTTTACGTAGTGCACCGCTGGCTACCTTGCGCACTAATCATATGGAGTTCACATTGCAATTTCAAGTGGATCATGTAATGGATGTTTATGGCCAAAGAGAGTTCTGGTGCTAGCGTCTAGGAACCTAGTGATGTATGACTGGTGGTTGCGTATTATTGTTTGCATTCGATATTGTTCGACATTGATTGTTGGAAGTGGACAGGTTTATTGGTAAGGTTGACAATATGGTGATGGTGGAGTGAGCGAATTACCATTGCGCTATATTCTGAGTTCTAGACTTCACAGCTTTGTCACGTTTTGAGTCGTTCAGTGAAGCGGAATAAAACCCCAGAATACTAAACATTCTTTGAACAAATAAGTTGTAAAAATCAAATATATGTCTCATCATTTCAAACAATCATTACGTTACATTTAACTCGAAGACAAAAAACTGAGAATGCTAGTGTACCGGTAGGTACTGTAATACAGACCATCTTCGACGATCAGTTCACGACATGGTGTTCTCTTGTGTCGATCATGACACACTGGAGTTGCAGCGAAAAACGAATAGCCCTCCAGTGACATGTGAGTGAACTTTTCTGGAATAGAAGACTTATAGAATCAGAGTATTTCTAGTAATTCAGAACGACGAGAGAGTGTAGTCTGAACCTGTCTGACTGGTGCGTACAATTACTCGAGTTTGGTGGTGATGCATTGCATTGCATTTAGTCGAATTTTCTGAACTTTTCCATCTTCCGGTTCAGTGACAGTTCAGTTTACATCACCCGTTTATTAAATTCGGAATTTCGTTGGACGCGAAGGAAGTGCTCGGTGTGTCTTGTGGGTACAAGTCCCATCGAACGTCCAATCAGGGACTTCGAGAGCAGGTCAAGAATCGGCGTGCCACTTCTTCAAACTAATGTGAGGCTAAAAATTCACTTCGGGCAAAATTCAGCCCATTCCCGAAGTTCTGAAGACCAAGGTGGTACGAAATCAGATGAATCCGTTGAACTGTCTTCATGCCAACTACAGCAAGGCATGACAGCACCACGTAGCATCAGATTTTTACTCTAACCACTCATATCATATCCATGGTTCAAGCGCCAAGTGTTGGACGATTTGTTATCAGTCGATCTTTCCTGGCGATGACGAGCACAAGGATGCGCTGTCTCCATCCGACTCTCGCTCAATGGAGTCATAGTGTACAAACAGAAAGGCGTGAGTGATATCGAAAATCTTCAGATGGAGTGATTTAATGTATTCCAACACAGGGCAAAAAACATGGGGAACATTCTATTGACGGACAGTACAGAGAACGAGTGTAACTTTAACTAATGATGACCCAAGACTAATACAATCTGTTTTATCTGTGTATTTCTTGTATTCTATATTTATTTATTTTAATTGAAATGTTCACACCTACGTAGTCATATAAAGCTAACCCATATATAATTTTAAAATTCCATTATCTATGATAATTTGATCACATGTTAGAGGGTATTCCTCTATATTGTATTTCAGATCCTAAAGAATCTTAATCATATTAGCCAAATAGACCTCATGTCGTTCTTCTATGTGTATAGTTATCAAAATAACCAAACAATCCACATAAATTGGTCCATAAATAGCAGTAATTGCAAAATTATCAGGTCTGTAAACCATGTTCATTTGATCTTACATGATGAGTTCAGAGTTTGTCCTACTCCCATGGATCATGGGAATAGGATTAAGTGATAGCAGATGCATTTGGAACGGTCAAAACACAATTGACTCACAGACGATTGGTGGTGAGAGGCGGTGGACATGCGTTTGGCGCTACACTGATCGTGCAGGAAGCTTTGTGTGATGAGGCCGGCCGAATCATCTGGTGCCGGATGTTGCCAGTGATACTCTCACTGTAAAGAATCTCGACTCTTCGACTGCGTATTCTTTGAGATTCGTGCAGGGATGTGACCTCCGGCTGGAATGATTGATTTGGTGAAGACAAGATGAAAACAAGATGGATCATTCAGAAATAACAGGTGAACAAGACCCATTCCACCACAGCAGGCATACTAATCAGTCAAGATGTATGTTCTTCAGTGAAGTTCCCAGGAAAATAAACCTAAACTTATGAACGACCATTCCTCTTTCACAGACTCATCCAATCAATCCAGCCAAGAACCAATTTCTGCTCGTAGAACCAGGAAATATTATCCCGGTATGTCCAATGCTTTCTTCCTTGCAGAGCCCGTACATCAAGCAGTGTCTTATTGAACTCAAAAGGAGATCAATCCGAAGCAAATGAGCACATCTATTAGACTCCAAGTGAGATAAGCCGAGCTGCCCTCCACTCAATTGCGAAGACGAGATGGATTGAGGGTGTGATTAACTTCTCGAGATTTGATCTCGAGATTTGATATCCTCGGCTCAGCATCAAAGAGTAAAAGACTCGATGAGAGACTTTAAGGACGACAATCATTGACTATTTCACAGTAAAGAGCCCAGAGTGAAGAATATGCCGAACGGGAAGTCGCACTTAAAACACAAAGCTTGTGCCTGACTAAACTGGCTCTTCAACTTGATCCAACGATACATGCACACCAGAGAGGATCCATAAGAAGTAGACCAGTGGTGCTAACTGTATAAAGGGGATGTGCACTCGGCTCTGTTTCTGGACGGCTGCTGAGTTCGCTAGAAATTCTGCAAGAATACACAACGACCGGTGCACGTAGATGCGACAAGCACATTGACACTCAGATTTCTCTCGCTTTATGATGATGGTTGGAGTGATCAATATTATAGAGAACATTGAGATGGCAGCCCAAGGACGAAGCTGCGGAGTTTTACTAGTACGTTTGATTGAGTCCCACCAAATGCTTTTCGTGGCACTTTGGAACTCCTTTACAAAATTGATGCTTACATCGGATTCGTTCCTGCGACATCGAAATTGGAGACACTTCACATTCTCTTTTGGATGGGGCACTTATTGTTAAGGCCGAAGGTTTATCGGGAAAGAAAAGGCCGAAGTTCAGTTTTGCCGACCAGTCCCTACAGGAGGAACCAACTCCTCATACTTTCACTTGCGAGGTCCTAGAAGACAGCATCGAAAAGCGATGAGCATGAGACTTGGTATGACAGTTTAAGAGCACATCTAAGGTTGGCAAACGAACTGAAAGCCTACATTAGAGCTCTTCAGTCTCTCACTTCAGAGGAGCGCTGGGGATATCTACTGAGGAGAACGATTCTGTCACCCGCTAGAGTGTAGGTGCAGGGTCTGTTGACATGCGTTTGGTCCTCTTGATTGAAATTAACCGGTTTCAAGCCTTGGATGTCTTCAAATTTGTTCAGTGACAACAGTGCGCTGCGTTGCACAGCAGTTACTCTTATGCTTTGTAAGAGACAGATGCATGGCAGCTGACATTTGACAAAGTCCTGACGTTCCCAGATGCACGACCCGCTGGCTGAAGCAGATTCGAACTACTTGCAGATCAGAATCGATGTCCGCAGCCAGCTCAGTACCTCCAGGCTCACCAGAAGCCATGAATGTAGTCAGCTTGGAGTGGCCTATCTTGGTAAATTTTCTTCATACGGGCCGCTTGCAAGCCAAACACAGTGTGCATCTGCGGTGTTTAGAGGGCAAGCAGAGCGTCGCAGCGTAGTCAGGTGCAGGGCGTGACGCTGAAGAACTGTGATGCAGCCACGCACCTGGACGTTCGGTTGGCACCAGCAAATAGCACTATTATTCTCTTAGTAATAAATGGTCACAGGAGGAATGGAGATGCCAGACTCGCTGAGAAAAGGTATGCTCCTATTGTGTACGAGGTCGTCATAAAAGATATACTCCGCTTCGTAGTCATGCAGAGCGAGTTCCCGCCTCTGATCTGTGTGATAATGGTGCTTCAGCAAGGGATGCTTTCCAAAGCCGAACATGCTCACTCTATCGCAGATTCCCAGGGCGACCACAACGGCCTGAAAGCCCGAAGAATAGTGGAAGTAGAAGCTGTGATGTGCACTGTCCCAATTTTCAACTGGCAGCCCGCTAGTTTCCACGAAGTTTTTGACAGAGTACCATTTGACAATTCGAGCACAGAGACTGTCCAAACGGCCATCCGTGACGACCAGCGGTGCTTTGTGGACATCGCCGCACAATGCTACGTCCATCAGATGAGGAGCCTGACAGATGTAGAGAATGATGGGCACATCCTCTCCGTATGGATGACAAGCACAATCGGGTCTCCTGGAACACATCCGAAGAATATTGCTGTTCATAAAAGCAAGCGTGGTTTTGGAGCCCACATGCTTCTGGAACCCCTGAGTTTTGGCATTGTTCAAGCGAATCACCATTTCATGGCTGTCAATGAGCGCTCCATAACTGCTATTCAGCAGTATCCCGCTATTCCCCACGACTGCACAACTTCTATACCTGGATGGCGCGCTGAGAGAACCCTCAACCTCATGGACACTAGGCGCAGGAGTGTGCAAGTACGCATCTCTCGAACGGCGATCCATCGGCTCCTTCACAGTCCTCACGAGATCTTGCATCACTCGAGGATCGAAATCACCTTCTGCCAGCCAATTCCTGGCCATCTTGTAGAATGTTACGACGTAGGGATCAAATCTCCGACTTGTAAGGGGCACCATCCACGCATTCTCGGTTTGCCTTCGTCTGACAGCAGAATTCCTGTCCATGCCGATGGCGAATTGTTGTGGAGGCGGTCTCTTTAGAAAGAGCACTTCTTTTATGCTATACCTACCGCCTTCGCTTCTCTCTAGCAAGCCCTTCATTTTGAGCCGCTCGGCAGCGTCCGCCACATTGATCAATGAGTAATTTAACAGCTTTTCTTTCGATACTGTAGAGCGTATAATCACCGTTTCCGCAAGGTACGTTGTCAGGAGCCTATGGGAGACGACGAAACTCATAATTATCGTAAGCAGCAAGGAAGCCGAAAGACAATGACGGTTTCGAAGTGGAGGCATGGCTACTCCGGCTCCTCCTCCTCCTCCTCCGGCTCCCACAATCCCTTGCTGCTGTACTGGCTTTCCTCTCGCGGCAAACCCCATATTAGCTGGCATGACTCCAAATATTTCTGCTTCAAATTCTCCTCCTCAAGCTCTGCGTCTAGTTTTCGACCGAAGAACGGCGGCTGCTGACCAATTCACCGGTTCGAGATCTGTGATGTATCCCGCAAAGCACAAGGCTTCCTCCGCCTCGATTTTACCTCTAAGTTTTCATCTAGAGACTCGAAGTTCGATGCCTCACCCGATCGATGTGATCTGGGGTGAAGTCTCCCTCATTGCATCTCACCCGAAGAACTTCGGTGCCAAGCCGCAGGCTGCTCACGGACGTTCACCTTTAAGATCCGCTGTGGCCGCCCCGAGCCCACCTACGGAGCGACTGAGCCCGCACTGAAGTCAATTGCTTCGTCGAATGAGTCCCGACAGCTGCAACTCAAAGGCGAAGAAAATGGCTAGATCCGGGAAAACTCCAGACGAGACGAAGTCGGCACTCCTAGCAAACACGTACGTGAGAAGTCGCATCCCGCCACGAGACCGATCTACGAGGCTCATGCAGCGAACGTCGTCGAGCACAGGGACGCAAATCGGAGCAGGTCGAGTCCCGGAGAGACGAAAAATAATACTAACAATCCGCGATCACACACACACTCCTAGAACACTGTCCGGGCAAATGACATCGTCGCGAGGCAGGCAGGCGGGCAGGCAGGCAGGCACTCCACAGAAGCGATCAATCCCACCGAGGCGCAGAATCTCGACACCACCAGCCTGAGCCCGTGCGTCTGCAGACTCTACCCCGCCAACTCTCGTCGTCCTCCGCCCGCATTACAAGAGCCTCCAACGACGGTCCACGAACTATAATCCTGCAGCAAAATCGAGTCTGCGATTTCTTCTGCTTCGTCGTCGTCCGCGTCTTCGGCGTCGTCGTCCTCTGGGCCTGGACCATCATTCCCATCTTTACAAATGCTGCTGCAAGACACGAGCCCGAGGGCCCCGCGCACGACGGCGAGCACCACCATCGCCACCTTCGGACTCAGATCCGTCTTATGCTCCTGGCTCCGCGGGACACCACAACACGAGAGCGAAAGCGAGAGAAAGAACGAGTGTATGCACCGCGTGCAGGCGCGCCCCGCCCGTCCGTCGCCGCCTCTCCTCGGCTTACAAGAACAGGCGCGTCACAGGCGCGCTGCGGCAGCGTCGCCACTATACGCGTGTATGTATAGTTGTGGTATTATACCATGAGTATGTCTAGAGACGGGCTGGGCTCTGTTTTGGCTGGATTTTAAATCTTAACATGCGATCTAAAATCTGATTTAAAATCTAGGTGTTTCCGAGTAAAAACGAGCCCGCGGTACGTTTTTATCTTTTCCTCATAACATCGTATTATACAGCACTCCCATCCCATTCCTTGTATAATAAAAATTCTTTTGCCGAGTCCACACAAGTGTTGCTGGCTTGCTACAAGAGTAAGATTTCAGATTTGTAAAAGATTATTTGGAAGAAGTTCGAAGCTTGATAGCGGATATGAGCTTGAAGAATATCCCTGGTGGTGGTACTAGTGATGAATTTTATGGTGTTGACATTTTCGAGAGTATAAAGACATGAGGAGTATATCTCCGAGGCTGAGGAGGTGATGGACCAGGGTAACATCTATTAATGAAGACATAAGGGGTTAGGCACTAACCTCTTTAAATTCGAAAACGGCCCCTTAAATGCCGAAACTGCCAAATTTAACGGTGCCGAGTACGCTGAAAATAAAACCTCGAAAATGAGTGAGTGTAGAGTTTATGTTGTAAAGTGTAAACGGGCTTTGGCTAAGTTGAACGTGGACACATGTCACTTCGCCAGGATGGTGATGTCTGTCAACAAGGTGCTCGCGGCACATCGTTTCAAGCAAAGCATGAAGTTGAGTATGGCCTAAAGGTGGTGTCTCGGGATGCAAACGGTGTCGTTGACAATGTACAGTGCCAATTCTGCCGTTTCCATGGCCGGGAGCAGGTTTCTAGTGCCAAACGCAAGCTTACCCATAACATCAAACTCTTTGCACCACCTTACCGAACAGACAACTATCAAGTCCATCACAAAGAGTCCCACTTGGGTAAGTAGATCTGTTACAAGGCAATCTCGTTCGAGGACAAGAGAGTGTTCTTCAACAAGCGACGGAGTTCAAGGACACTTTGTTCTCCTTATTCAACGACGCGAGCTCCACACTGATATTTAACATAAGTGCGGAGATTGTCAAAATTCTGATTGGCGAGCTGTTCTTCAACTCCGAGGACGAAACGATCTTGGCCCAAACAGCGTTGAAGCTGTTTCGGCATCAGGAGGACGGCAGCTTCAACGTCACGATCAAGACGCTGCTTAGATATGATCTCATGATTCAGCACACGTCAGCCGAACTGTTGTTCAGGCAAACCGCCAGCATCATTCAACAACATCAAAAGCTCACCAAGCACACAAAATTGGCATGAGTGACCGATGCTTTGGTCAGCAACTACGTCAGTATTCTCGTTGTGGTTGCCATGCAGCATCTCAGCAATCTGATGGAAAATCGATGTGGGCCTTCTTGTTTGCCTGCGACACAAGCACTCACATGGGTATTTCGTTCATGGATCAACGTATGTGTCTGGAAGTGGATGGCATCCTCGTCAACTTGCATTTGATGGCCATTCCTATGTTCGACCGGCACACCGTTGTTAACCAGGTCAATCTAATCACAAAGGTCATGGACATTATCAATTCCGGATGGCGCGATAAGCTGATCGGACTCTCTTCAGATGGCGAGATTACCATGGCAGGCTATCGCGGTGGAATCATCACTTTGCTCGAGCAACAAGCAACAAATGATGTCCTGCGCGTCTGGTGTTTTGCGCACTAGATGGATCTCGTCATGCATGCGGGGTTCGCCAGGATTGACGATGGGCAATTTGTCAAGGGAACGAATCGATGGGATGTGCACCTGCGCTGTCAAGCGAATCTGATCAACGAAATTGGCTCGGTGTGTCCGAAGCTGACCAATTGCTAGCTGCACATGAGCTCGATTGGATGCTGCCGAGCACTTGCGTCTGCTGACGCACATTGAGGAGAAATAAGCATGTTGATGCACATACAGAGATGTAGTATATCGAAGTAGCGGCTATTGCGGCAATGACGACCATGGTGAATGCGACGCTTACGAAGATTCAAGCAAAGGACATGATCATCTCGCAGCAGCGTAGTGAGATTGAACAAATGGTATGTCGGCTGTGCACCCTTGTCTCCGCCAAGCTGTTGTTTGATGACCTCAATCTTGTCGGTGCGAATGATGTTTGATCTCTGCGTTGGTGGCTTCCGGCGGACGCCCTGATCAACTTCATCGAGGATCAGGGATCATTCATCCGCGACCAACTCGGTAATCTCAGTTTGGGCGACAAGCCAAAAATCTGCGAGAAATTGGCGAATTCATCCTCCATATCCTTGAGGTTATGTGCGATGTCCAAGGAGAACGTGATAGCAAGAACCAGGCTGCCGCTTCACTTGCTCTTGCGGTCATGCCGGCTGAGCTGATCAAGATGCCAGCACGTATATTTGTTGCCGAGATGCTCGATCCACGCCGAGTGCATATAGCAAATTTTTGGTATGCGAAGCAGATCGAGAGCGATCACCGCTCACTGTGCCGAGAGTACGTTGTAAACGAACGTGTCAAGACCAAGATTGACCAACATGATCACAAGACTATGTTTGACCAACATGATCACAAGACTATGTTTAACATTGGCTTGAATGACATCCAGGGCTGCGTAACAAATGGTTCGTTCCGTTTTTCAAGACAGTTCTGCTGCGGACTTGCCACCGTTTTTGCCAACACAACGTCGGTGGAGTCGGATTTTTCCATATTGAAGTGGGAGAAGTACGATCGGCGGACGGATTTGACTTGTCTGGCACTGGAGGGGTATTCCAGGCGAAACATTTCGACCTACTGACGCGTCTGTAGGAATAAAACAATGGCATTTGGTAAACTTTGGCCAGTGCCGAATTGAAGATCAGGTGCCGTGCCGAAATTAGCTTATTCTTGGTAGATTCGGCGTTCGCCGATTTTACTGAGGTCTCTCTATACTAATACTGGACTGCGAAGTATATTACCAAATGTATTATATACCATTCAAAGATCCACTTCATTTGTAAAGGTTACACTCGTTCATCACCTCTTTGCCCTTGAAGACATACTCGTCATGCATGGAGTCCACGAACGCGATCAAATTCATCAAGGTTACTACTACCAGCAGAGATGCTGCAGCCATTTACAGAACTCGTTACAGCGACTTGACCACAGAGGTGTTTGAAATTGAACAACCTTCAAATTTAACAAACTCATAAATTCTTCCAAATAACACTATTTTAGTTTCCAATTTCAAGTAAAGCTTATAACAAATCTGAAATTTTACACTTTTAGCAACACATTTGCTGATTCATATGTACTGTTTACTATACAATTATACAAAGTATGGTTTGGGAGCTCTGCATAATTTTACCTGTATAGTACCAGAATTATACATACATATCTATAGTCCGGCCTCTTTTTCAAATCGAAATTTGACTACGGAGCGCGCGACCAACGTTCGAAGAGCGAACGGCTGCCCGCGTCGCCCCCGTCGCCACCCGTTACAAGAGCGTCCGACCTCTTCTTCAAATCGAGGTTTGACTGCGGAGCGCGCGACCCACGTTTGAAGAGCGAACGGCTGCCCGCGTCGCCTCCTTCCTACCGTGCCCCTCCCGTATAAGAACTCTAATTATACAAGAACATTATGAGAACATGACGTCGCGGCTATCGTCTTATATGAGTCGCTCGCCCTCGAATCGATTGGTGTCGAGGAGGATGTCCGAGAGAGCTCGAGAGCGATGGCGGATTTGGGTTTGTCGTGAAGCCGGGACGTCGTCGTGCGTGAATTCTTCTACGTGGGCTCATTTGGTGCAGGGTTCAGTGGACTTCGTCTGGGGGATGGGGATCGGGAGTTCGGGTAGCGAGAGGGCGAGAGATGAATGTTTTCGAATGGCGCCCTTTTCGGTCGCTGACTTATTTGGTGAAGATCTGGTGATGCCGGTGCAGCTGCTGCTGCTGTTGCGATCTTGCACTAGTTGCGCAAGTTTGCGTTGGTCAATCGGAGAGATCAGGAAGGCATCGAGGATGGATGCGGGCCAGATCTTGTGATTTTGGTGAACATGGTGATTGTGTCTTCTGAGGGTGGCATCTTCTGCAGTTCCTCCCTCGGGGGTGTATGTTCGGTATGAAGTTAGTCGTCAGGGTCAGAAGTTTGACCTCATTCTTCGGGGAATAGACTTCGAATCTCCGCCATTTTTAGCTCACGCTCCGAGTATTTCTGCCACTACCGCGCGCTTGTAAAGTTTCTGAATCTGAATCTGGAATCTGATCGACATTCTCACTGTAACACTTCCGATTCTCATTATCTTTGTTGCTTCGACTTAGGTAGGGCTACACACTTTACAGGCAAAATTGCGCGCGAAATAAGTGATTACGGGAATACCAAGATACTCTTTTCAAGTTGACGATGTCTCCTTTAAAATATGAAAAAAATTCGAGCTCCCAGCTCACCGAGGATTCGGTCACAGACTCCACAGTCGTTCTTCCGATGGATGACTGACCTTCTGTATGCCTGCGGGAGATCATAGGAACTTCATCACCAGCGTCATCGTCCAGATGAGGAAACAAATGGACAGGACAGAATGGTGGGTAGAGCTCCCCGGCGTGGAATGCAAGGTACTGGCAGTTCGTTTATTCCTAAACGTTTCTGACACTTCAGGTGCAACCTTCAGACAGAACATGCCAAGAAGATTAAAGATGGGACGAATCCCTCACCGTGGAGTGAAATACAAGGCCAACGAAAGACAGGAAAGATTCTAAGAAAGGAAGGATCGAATTGACTGGCTGTAAGCGTCAAGGAATCCTTTGCCCCTCGACTTAAGGTTACATCAAGGGATACATCGGCATTCGAAAATTATGAGATTGGAAGATGCAACAAACACGTGGACTGTAAAGTGACGTATAGTATCGTACTTGATGGACAGCAAATATAAACGCAGTTCAAGCAGTAACGTCTGCTCGTGAAGATGAATTGCCTTTCCACTTCATCAAACTCCGAGTGGTCGATCGTCTGTGGTCTTTCCTCGATGGAGAATTTCTGAAATCGCTCTGCGGTCTTTCCTGGACAGCAACTTTGTGAACACGGTGGCGTTTCTTGCTCGAAGCCGTGGAAGGGCGTGTCAAAGGGGGCATCTGGCACAGCGTTACTGAATCACGTTCTTCATCGCAGTCGGATTACGCGTTTGAATTTCTGTCTTCTTCGATACCTTCTCCCATTCTGATCCAGACATTGGCCTTTGTTAAAATAAGGCAGCGACGCCTTCAATTATTTATGGCTGGGCCTTCTTATTCCGAAGAAGGACCAGCCATAAGCATTGTCTTTTCGTGCCTTCGAAATATGATAATACATTCTTAATAGTGTGTACCACAGACAGTCAACGGAGAGCCCGTAACTGCGAGAGCGAAGCATCTCCGGTTCCTGTCATGAGATTACTGCTCACGACGTTTGCAGTCCTGCACAAACTGATCAATGAGTGCGTTGCAACGGCGGATCGTGTCGGGACTTTAGATGGGGCATGTTCGTATGCGTGTCCAGCACGAGCGTAAGACTTGATCCGGATGTAAAGACGACTTGAGTTCAAGCCATGCTCTGCCAATCACCTCGGTTGAGCTATTGGGCAAAATCTTGATACGAGTCGAAGAGTGCTCTTTCCGTACAATATGCTTTGGTTCAAATGGGAAGGGTTAAATTTGCACCCATAAATGTATGTTATCAAATGTTTCTAGAACAGAGAGACGTTCTGTCATGCACCTGAAGCATCAATGTGTGTAAAAATGTCATTATATACAGCCTCACCATGCTCCACAGAATATGGAGGGTGAGTTGATCCTGCGGCCACAATGATCAAAGACTGTTAGAACCCTGTCTACTGAAATTTTTTGGGAGCCATTTCAGTCCTCCCGAGACCTCTTGCGTTTCTTAATTTGATCTTATCTTTCAAGCAGCGATTGCTTCTTGGGTACTGTTCGCGTCCTGAATACTCTTTACGGGTGTTTCCTTTGCCTCCTGTAAACCCTTAAGCTCCGGAAGGTCCTGTGGTTCCTCAACCCTCGGTACTGGCGCTAAGTTCTGGACTTCTCTCGTGTACAGAATGTCGTAGTGACCCGGGCGGTAGAGAAGGACCACCGGTGGCATCTCCACAGTGGGACAGTCAGGCGGAAGGAAGTCGTGATGGTTGACGTCTGTATTCTTACCATCAGCTCCCACGCTTCGATCGAGATACACGACTCGAACCGGGACACCCAATGCGTCTGACAGTGCCGTGATGTGGACATGATCGCTTTCCTCCCCCATCGGCTCCACGGAAGTTTTGCAGAACTGGACAACGCATAGCAGGACGATCGGTTTAAAGGGGCTTCTCAGACGTTCACTTCTCAACCTAGAGATGAAATAAACGAC
The DNA here is from genome assembly GCA_037833965.1 of Marchantia polymorpha subsp. ruderalis. Lineage (NCBI taxonomy): Eukaryota > Viridiplantae > Streptophyta > Marchantiopsida > Marchantiales > Marchantiaceae > Marchantia > Marchantia polymorpha. The sequence continues at coordinate 3,711,113 of AP031351.1, forward strand.
AAAAGATATTAAATATTAAAAATACTATAAAACAACGAGTGACGAGGATCCATTCTCAGTGGCTGAGAACAAGTCTGGCTCCGACGTACCTGTTGGACGTTCATGTTGCTAAGACCTAAAATAAAGGGCTCAAAAAACTCAGCTCTCTTCCGAATCTCCGCTGACGTCACAAATCTGAAGAACATGACGACTGGAGAAGCAAACATGTCGATATCATACTTCCGAAACTTAGCGAAAATATTTGGCAACACCTACTCATGAATGACGCACTGACTTCCAAGACTCGGGAGCTTAGTGAGTTAACACTTCAGAGATATTTAAAGTAGGCCTTCACTCAAGTTATTCGTCTCTATCCTGAAAGTACTGCGAAAATATTTGCGCGATCTCTCTAAGAACTTTCTAAGTCATAGCTACGGCTGCGTACAGAGTTGAACAAGATATACAGTAGTAGTAGTAGATGTGTACCATAATCGGAGATGTAACGATCTCGGCATTTCTCCACGAGTTGGTCAATACTGCAGACACAAAGAGTCACTTCAGTTCTTCCCTTCCGAAACCATGGTTCCATAAACAACCTTTGGCATCACTTGAATATTATGTGGGAACTCGATCATTTCAAAAAGCGTTGAACCAGAAGCAGGTTCGTGAAAAAGTTTCAAAAGAAACTGCTGAAGGAAAGTGGTGAGTATGAACTGCTATAGATCAAAAAATGCTAGCTATGTAACATGAACTAAACGACAAGCCTCCGTTCCAATCACCAATAGAGCGAATTCACGTGCTAGAATCTTCTGACAGCAACTTACTCAACTGAAGATTCTCGGCCTGGAAGTACACTGTCCAACTGCTCCACGAAAATCTGAAAGAATGAACCAGACACAGCGAAAGTGGAGTTTGTGGTTAAAAGGGTGATCCTTTACCTACTCTAACGGAGAAAATATAGAACTTACAAAGTAGGACTTCTAACAGTAGGACAAATGTTGAAATCCCCTTGTCAGCTCAAGTCTTCCGGCATGAAATACATGAGAGTTGACTTGTGACAAGAACGCCACGACCGTCACAAGCTTGCCTTTTTTTACTAACTTTCTGACAACTGCGTGATTCTTACATCGACTTACCAGATGAAAAGCTTCAAAATTACGAGTGTACAAAACGTAAAACTGGGTATAGAGTTTACGGCCGGTCAGCCCGGAATCTTCTATGAGGGGTGGGTTATGAAAGATCTAAATTCACTGGAAATACGTACTACTCACACCTGGGATTTCAGTTGCTTACGTGCTATTGGGCCAAACCCAAGAGATTGGTGCGACAGTTTGTTATTAAACAGTGCAGTTCAAGCAAGTGATCACCTCACTCGAAAAGATCGGCAACGTGTTTTCAATGCGAGATTATAGGTCAATCTTGCAAGAAAGAAAATTGAGCTGCAGCTGAGGATACGACTGAGCAAGATTCATAAAACTGAAAGTGACCAGTGTTATGCGGCGTGAAGAGTACCTCCCAACAAACTTACTGAAAAGTTCTAATGTAACTTCATTCCTAATTGACATATATTATGGTGGGCTAAACTGACCAACATGTTTGTAATCACGAATCAACAAACGAAGTGAGCTCACCGACAGAAAATCTTCAAAAGTGAATTCCTGATATCCAAGCTCAATTAGTGCTTTCTTGCTCTGTTCGATATTTTTCTGTATTCGTTTCACTTCCGTTTCGTCTCTGGTCTCCAAAATATGCTCCTGGGAAACCGTTCAAGTCAATCTTACAGTGACGCCGTCTATGTAATCCATAATGTCGAAATGAATGAAGTGATGTGAAACGAACGAAGCGCGACCATGTGAAATCAGATACCCCAAAAAGAAATGTCATAGCAAGAGGCAATATCATTTAACTTACCAAGTATGAGAACATAAAACTTCGGAAAAAACAGTTGCCGTCACCGCGAGCACGTCTTATGGCCACATAGGTTTGACCTAATTTCTGCGCTGACGAACTCTTATTCAGAAATCTGAACTCTTCACCAAATGAAGGCTAATCATGACCAGTCACCACAGGTTTCTCTCCGAGAGACAGCATGAAGAATATGAAAGAGAAGACGGTGATACGACAACCTAGTTTGACGAGAGCGCACTTCTAGGAACACACGGAAGAATTTCTCATAAGAGAGACAAACGTGCAGAACCAAGAAAGAAACTCCAAATTCTGTATAACTAGCCAAATCAGCTTTGACACCAAAATGTGTAAGTATCTTGAAATAGCACCAGGTCTCAAAGATCCCACTGTCATTAGAACGACGTAGAAGAAAGAATGTAATTTAAAGAAAAGAGAAAGAAAAAGTAGTTCGATCTTTCACAGCATGGGCGAGAACGAAGCCCCACCTCAACCTTTGCCCTGAAAACAGGGTTACCGGCCTCATACTCCGCAGCAAGTACTGATAAAGGTTCCTGCACTGACAGAATTTATCAATCAAAAAACCTTTCCCGTAACCTTGCTTCAGTGGGGATCCTAGAACTAGTATTAGCAATTGACTGCTTCTGCACGACAGAAAAGTAAGATACGAGTTGCAGGGCAATTGCGGTTTATCCATGAGTAAAAGGCAAGACCAAGCAAAAGAGTCTAATTCTCAAGAATCATTATCTCGATCGTATATACACGTCAGTACACATTCGAAACAAAAAAGAGAACAAAGAATACCGAAAGGGGACAAATGAAGTTGTGAAAATATGTGCCAGTAATTATAATAGGCCTATCCGTCCCTGACAGTCTATGTACTCACTTTCCACTTCTAAAAAAACACTTCTCAACCTGGCAACTTTTTTACATATCTCCAATCAAATCAAAGACCAGCGGAACAATCTTCCACATTTCTGGCGTCCAATCGCGTGCCAGCGTGCAATCTTACATCCATTGGCGCTAAGCCAATACTTTCATGCTCTGGAACTCGAAGATACTACATCTGAGACAAAGGGATGCAACGGAAACTATTGAGACAAACGAGAGCTGAGCAATTGGTGAACGATGTAGCCAGTTGGAAGCAGACAATCCATCCTTACAATCTTCAGACTTAACTCACGCCATATCAAACCCTACAACGGGTATAATGATGGTCAATAACAAGAAATCTTGGAATAATCCTCCAGCACTGATTATGATTGATTTCCAAGAGCAGGCAAAATTAGTTTGTGCATAGCCAGTGGCAATGTGTCGCAGGATTCAGAATCATATTTTCCAAATATGTGCATCACGATCTTGAGATTCGAGTTTTAACCCAACTAACGAAGCATACAGGCAGAGTGCCTGCATTGCCACCTGTTCCTACTGGTATCGAGATCAGAAGCTGCATGCATTCCATGTCTCGCGCAAGGAGGAGTTGCTGCACACATTAGCCTCGAGTGGTTGCGAAGAAGAATAAGTTTCCTTGCGTGACGACTAAGAGCCTACGTCAAAAAAGACACTAACGATGCTGAAGAATTGAAGTGAACCTCAATTGCCGGTAAAATGTGGGTGCAGTTATCGACGATTAAGCCGGCAGAGGAGCACGCAGGTGTCGTACGGAACCTAAACATACAATGGCAGAAGCGACTTTTCCATCCAAGTTTACACGAGTTGAGCGAGAATGCACCCACCTTGTCTCCTACAAATTCCAACTTTTCGGCGTCAGCAGCCCGAATGGCGTGGTGGAATGCCAGAATTTCGTCATCCCGGGGACGATCCTCCTCGCTCGCCCCTCCACCGTCCGAGTTCATAATTCAATTCGGCCTCGACTCCTCTGACTCAATGAACGAGCGCCGAGCCAAGCCAAGCAAGCACATATGCAGAGCAGAGGGAGCACTCTGGCCACGTGAAAAAAGCAGAGTCCAAATAAAACGCCGTGAGACGTAAAGAAGTGAGATTAATTGCCGCTGCAGATTTGGTTTGGACTCATGTCAGACGACACTCGGACATGATGCAGACAGAACAAGAGCACGTAATGTACAGGCGCTGCACTGCAGGACAGACAGACGGACGACTACGGAACCGAGCCAAAAGCACAAGACCACGTGATGGACCGAGAACGAGAAAAAGAGAGCGCGCGCGCGAGCCTTCGTACTTGCAAAGCGCCTCCTGCCCTTGCGCTCTTCGATCGAAGAAAACCCACGCACGAGTTTCACCAAACTGACACCCCCACACTCCCCCACACCCTCACTCTCACTCCCACGCTCATGTGCCGAAATGGGCCAAATTTCGTACGAATGACAGACAAGAAACCTCGCCAATCCTGCGCCTTGCCGGGTCCCGCCTCGTCCAGACTTCTTGACCCGACGTGCCTTCTTCGAGTTCCGGTTTATTCCTCCCTCCCTCCCTCCCTCCCATGACAACATCAAACCGCCCTGGCAAGTCAACTCCCCGCATTAAAATCCTCAAATTATATCAACAATTTAAATGCATGTGGCCCTTTTTCCAGCGTCTTATCTGCCAACCCGGTAGCGTCGTACGCCCTAATCTTGAAATACGAATTTGATTTCTTGCATTTTGGTGGTAGTGGGGGTTCTTTTTATTTCTGAGAGAGGCTGAAAAGTGCGCGGACGCTACTGTAACGTAGTAGTACTAACTCACTCGCTCGCTCGCTGTACCGTTCTGGAATTTAGGAAGCGAGGATTCGAACCATGTACGATGTTCCCTGCTTCCTTCCTTCGCGAGCTCCGAGGTTGGATTACGTTCGTTCCGCGTGCCCGATGTCGTCATCATGGCACACAGTTCCGTCGTCCTACTGTAGCGCTGCCGCTGTTTTTTCGTACGCAGTTGGGTGAATGTCACGCCAAGTTTAGGCCTCCTTCCGAGGATGGAACCTGGTTTCCTTTTGTATCTCCGCCGACGAGGACATGTGGATGCGATGCCTCTTGCATGATTGAGACCTGAATTGCGATCCGATTATCTATCTGGACCCAAAAGGGAATGATAGTGCTAAGCAATAAGGACAAGCCAGTTCCATGGCTCGAGCTAGGACGTGAAGATGTAATCCACCTGTGACACATCGATATGAATTTCCCCCTCGAGGAATATGGCTCGATATTGAAATTCTCCTGGAAAACGATGGCACTTAGTTTTCACGCGATAGATAGACATGAACTTTTGGGCTCATTATCGCCCATGCCGATCTCGCTTGATGATTCTATTCACATAGAACTTAGTGGTATAGTTTCTTACGTTCTTCACCTTTATGTAATTTATATGGTTGCATACATCCTCATGTCTAGATCTTCTAATTGACAAATCTTATCCTTTTTATTAGTAGTGGGAACATATCATGTGTTTTTTCAAATTTTATTTTAGTCATATCTTGTTAATATCACGTATGTATGTATGTATATATCACTTATGAGATGAGGTGACATATGTCAACTACGAAGCATTGTCAAGAAAGCAGAAATCCTGCGTTGGAACACACCAAAGCTCACACACAACTTAAATCATTTGTATGCAGTTATTTTAGAATTTACAACACATGAATAACAAATAATACGAAAATTTATTTTTGTGATATATTTGAAATATTTTTTGATTTAAAATTTTCATTTAAATAAATAATCATTTATCGAATTATTGAATTTAGTGGGAAAATGTATTTATTCAACATTGAAATCATGTCTAAAAATCATTTTTCATCTGAATAAATTTTAGAATATATTATTCTTAAAGTGAAATATTATTTAATGAGATAAATATACTACACATTTGAAATATTTGATTTCATATATATACACTCATATGCCGATTATGAGGTGAGGTGACATGTGTCAACTTGGAAACATTTTCAAGAAAGCACAACTTCTCCGTTCGACACGCCAAATCTTACACACAACTTAAATATTTTTTAAAAGTTATTTTGGAATGTACAACAATAAAAAAGATTTTTTTTTAGCCCAAAATATGCATATTCACACAATGAATAAATTATATGAATATGGATTTAAATTGTAACTCAGTTTTAGATATGATTTCAATAGTACCAAGGTTGTATTTCATTCAATACATGTCTTCTAAACTCAATATCATTTTAACAAATAAAAGTTTTTAACACATATATTTTATCAATAAACGGGTTCAAATTGTGTTATTTTAATTTTTTGATATATTAAAGAATGTTAATACATTCATAAGATTTAATCAGTAAATTATTTTAAATTTTAAATTTTAGTCTTAAATTTTTAATGAAAGTTACTTGAAAATTAGAACATTTGATCAAATTTGTAAAATAATTATGAATAATTGATTTATAAGTGTTAGTTATTGAAAACAATGATGTAACTAACATAATATATGAATGAAAATTCATAATATGAAAAAATCAATTTTTTTTATTTTTATATAATCAATATGAATATATTTATATATATTCAAATACAGGATTACATATTTATTTTATAAATGCATTTGATATCTTGAATGTAGTATTGGATATATGAATCAAAATAAAAATTGAAGGTTCTTGTAAATCAAAAAAAATTGCTATTTGAGAATTCCATCAATTATTATCTTCAAAAATAGTTTAGAAAATTAAATTATGATAATCTTTCAAATTTTGAATAAGATTTTGTAATAAAATTATAGTTATTTGAAATGATTTTTTTTCACTAGTTCAAAAACGTAGTATTTAATCAATCTTCCACAATGAAATCTACATGCTTTCATATAGCAAGCAATATATTTTGCTTTTGAATTTTGATGATATTCTTCTTGAAAATGTTAAAAAAAATTCAAGAATAATGAAAATTATTATTTTTAAATATTATTTTTAAATAAAATTTTCAATTGATGTGTAATTTTATATAACCAAACATTTTTAAATAGTTATATATGTCGAAACACAAAAACTTGTTTATCTTCTGATGGAGAAGAAAACAAGCCTATATTTATCATATCCGTGTGACTTCAAGTATCGTTCCGAGGACTTGTTAGTGTAAGGTGAAAAACTGCTCATAATCATATTGTCAAACTCTATTTACTTCTTTCTTTAAGATGACAAAAACCCCAACGTAGATCGATTAGAGATCACTTCACAACTAACGTAGAATATTTTGGCTAGCAGGTCACACAAGTGAGCACTTTCAGATGCATGAGGCTACAACGACAAACCAATCCGGTCCATGAGAGCTAGGTTTTGGCGATCCCTGGACTACAAGTTCTTCTGAATCTGCTCTGTCTCACTATAGACAAAAATTCTTCACAAGTTCAGGTGAGCCAAACCTGAGTATCCCTCAATCGGCTCTAACCTTACAGACGGTGTTTCCTTGTGAGTATTAGAGAACCAAAAAATGACACTTCAACTTCCACGACACACCAACAAATCCACTGCTCAATCTCGGAGTCTAGATCGATCCGGGTCTTGCCTTACAGCTTCCATCACCTTCAAATCTGGTCTGCCACGTAGTCTCACTTCTCTCAGATCGACAACACTCAGAAAGGAAGCTAGAGGTACAGCAGCGTAGAAAAACACGACACTATAAATTGATAAGGAATCTAGGCAGAAAACATGTAAGAACGAAGACCTGGCAGTATCCGCAAGCTCCACTTAAATAAGCAGAAACCACACAGAAGCGACGGCGGCGAAAGCCCACTAAAACCTTTACCTGTACCACCTACTTGATTGTCGGCTTCGGCTCCATTTTCTTATCCTTGTCGCTAACTTCGTGGCTGACTTCTCTCGGTTGACTTTTTGAGATCGAAGAGGTGACAGATCCTTAACATTTTTAACCACTACTGATCCGGTTTTGTTTAATTGATTAAGCGGATCATTTCTAGCATACTTTTAACTCCTTAACTAAAAAAATGAAAACTACTAGAACTCTTGGTTTCGGTTTTAGGCTAATCTAGAAATTTTAGTCTTTGGAGATTCTCACAATATATTCAATAGACCTACAATCATACGTATAGTATGGATGTGTATAAGTTTGGAAATATTTAGATAAAAAAATTGTTGTTGATTTCATATAGATTTTTTACCTAAAAAAAATAATCCTATCATAAATCAAGTAACCAGTTTCATATATTCAAAATTTAATTGTATTTTAGCAATGATGTGAATAGTATAGATGAGTTTGTAATAAAATTGCAAAACTTTGCACTTTTTTTGAACGTTTAAAACGTCTTAAGTATATTTTTTTACTTTTTATCATCTTACGCTGCAAATAGAAATGTGCAAAATCAAATTGCAACATTTTGCGCGTTTTAAAACTTTTAAAACATCTTCAATATGATTTTTGTTATATTATCATTTTTATCATCTTACGCCATCATGTTGTCCGTATACAGATGGATCAGCCGTTTATGATCTAGAAATGCATCTCATTTGAGTCATTTGACAAACACATACTCCTAGTTGAGTGATGTATGGCTCAGCAGGTCTTAGGAAAGAATTTCACTAAGATAATTTTGACAAACTTTTGGCTGATCCCAAGTTTAAGGTTGCTAGGGTGAAATGCAAATCCTACAACTCTACTATTTTTTCAAATATGAAAACTCATCTCGCCAACTATGATCACTATATGGAAATAGTTTTCAACCAGCAATTGACGCGTCTCGGTTTCACCTCACTAACTGCGTCATTGCCCCAAGCGCAAAGATGCTCTATGTTGTTGTTAGTATTATAGGAAGATCTGCTCCTTTCGCCTTATTGCAAATAAAATCCACAAACACCAACATCTCTACATCTTCATCGTCAATGTATTTTCAATCTCAAGAGGAATCTGAGTAGGTAATTAGATCAGTGATTGCTCAAAGCATGGCATGGTCCAAAATCACTTCGAGGAAGAGCAAATTCATTGTTGATCGAATCAACGCAAAGATTTTTCCTATATAACTTAGATGAGAAGCTAACAAAGAAGCAAATTGTTGATTCTTAATTCATCTTTGTCATACATCAAACTCTTATGAACTTCCATATGTTCAATCATTTAGTCTAACAAACATTTTTCAAGGTGTTGTTTTCAACTTGACCACTCCATCATCCAAGCAAACAATTGCTTTCAGACTGATCTCATTACAACAAATGCATATGGGTAAATAATTGCTTTACAGTTGCGGCAGTCATAATTGGCATGAATGTTGTGTCAAATGTGTTGTCTTGGAGCATGTCTAACAATATTGCCCATGATCCACGTTTATGGTTTGTGGAATATTTAAGAACACACATCAAGGTTGTGTCAGCCATTAAACTTTGCATGAAAATCAAATTGATGTTAGATCGTCTGGCTGTATTTATTGGAAAGCATATGATGAATGACTTTATTTTTTATAATTATAAGATGATGTGAGCTCTTTGTAATCAATCGATGTACAATCATGAAGTTGACTGTGCATATGGATGTGAAATTTATCTATTTATCAACTTCTTTGAAGATATGATCAAGTTGTCAAACTTCACATCATTATTCAAGATGGTCATAGTCGTTTTGAAATGCATCAAGAACCAGAATCTACTCAATAACATATTTTTTTCAGTTTGCAAGAAGATATTTGGCAAGTCCTACTCAATGATTTTGTATTCAATTTCACGTTGGTTGAGTGTAAACTATATATTTTTTCCTTTTAAGATAGTTGATAGTCCCATCATCTTTATGCCACATCAATCTGAAAGAGTGTCGCAAAAAGCGATATATTGATGTTAACTATGAACTTGCAAACAATTTTATCTACACTATCAACAAGAGTAGTTTCTGAAATGGCGTCAACTTTGCAATCAATCTATTTAATTTCATCTGCAAATGCATTGGCATTATTGAAAATGATTCATTGACGTGTTTACTATCTATGCAATTTCTGTATTTGTCTCACTTCATCTTCCTATTGTATTGTATGGTGTCAAATTTGAACAATTGCAAGATCAACTTTGTTAACAATGTAATCAAATCTATCTACTTGTTCATGCACTTGTCTTCTAGTGGGACTCCTTCTATCATGAGTTTTGAATAAATTTTGCACATGTTCATAGTGATCAAGTGCTCGATTTTGGCAAATGATCACTTGTCGATCAATATCATGCGACAATCGAGCTTCTAACCCGTTGTTATGAATCTTCATAAAAGTATGAACAGTTGTTGAAAAAGACAAAGATGGAATTCTTGGAATTCTTTGTCATTGAGAAGCAATTCACAACCACCATGAGAACATATATGGACTATCATCCGTTATGTTTATGCTCAAAGTCCATCCAAATATCTCCATCTTATTTTTATTTTGATCAAAGTGTATATTATATCAAGATTATCAGCTAGGGTTGAACAACAACACAATATGAAAAAGAGAGTGCATCGCGCTTTCCGCAATTGCACATGCTCTAGCAAGATTAAGATGCAAATTGTTGTGACACATAACTCTTCATTCCAAAAAATGATAAAGAGTATCAAACGTTAATCGTTCGAGCATCACATCCCATATTTATGTAAGAATCAAGATCCACCAGTGATGTCGCATGCATATCAAGAATTGATCATCATGACGACACGTATGGCGAAAGAGTGGTTGGTACAAAATGCATTGAACAAGAAGCCGCTGGAGAAAAATTAAGAGTTTGAAGATCTAGTCTCTTATCTTCTTAACAAAATTGAGTTGGTTGAACAATTAGACTTACTACGTGTTCTACCACTATACTAGGAAATTTGTTACTCCATTCTCATATCAATAACTAACAAAGTATATTTCTAATATACCAACTGTCAAATTTTGTACCTAAAAAAAAGTAAAGTTGTGAATTCACAATGATTTCTTGGTACAAAATGAAATCTAAAATCCATTGTTTTAACTTGATAACTATACATAATAATAGCACTCAAAAGAATCAACCCAAAGTTATATACATATATTTCCAATGTTTTACTTTTAAATTATAACAGCATTTTCATTTTGAATTTCAATTCATGTTTAAATATCATAAAAAAATATATAATGTATAAATAACTCCAATAAAAAGTCAAGAGCTAGTGTTGTAAACGTCAATCTGTCATCTTTCGGTAATTTGCAAATATACACATAAGATAAAGAATTGAATTCATATAATCTTTCTAATAGTTTCAATTGAAGTTATCTGTATCAAAGGTTATCAAGAGTAAATTGTATTGCCTTATCAAATCATCAAACTTGACTGGAAGCATATGTTTAAGCTTCAAATCCGATTCATTTAGTTCTTCAATAACTAATTGGCTTGATAAAGTACAGATATATTCACTTAGCAATGAAGTATGAGTTATGAAACAATTGTTCTCTTTTAATCACTATTTTAACATCAAGCTGTAGAATACAAAAACTATTTCAATCCACTTCATATGTTACAAATTGCAATTTCATCAAAAACTACTTTCAAAAATCTCATGACTCCAAGAACTAAAATCTTCATCTTGACAATCTATATTTTATGAAAAAACGTACTCAAATTTGCTCTTCCATGATAAAACTAAAATCATCGGCAAATTGCAAGACATAGATAGAAGCTCATGAAGGGCGCGGATGATGAGGGAGCCAATCGTGATCGTGATTTTATGCATGTGATGCGTTTTCAAAATTGACGAGCAAGATCGATCTTGGTGTAGGTACCACGTCTAGATGAAGTAGAATTGCATGGAGCTGATCAATGAATTGAAGGCTCTGAAGATGGCGATGATGTTATTGAAATTCGGTGGCGTAATACCAAAGTGTACAATCTTATCATCATTGATAATCGCCAACAATTCAGAATGTCAAACATGGATATTCTTCATCATAGATCATTAATATGTCTCATTGTTATCTTAATTTGTAGCATAAGTTTCATAATAGCAAAGTAATCTTACAAAAAATTCTTATCTCATTTTCACATAGAGTTCCACTTGCGTCCAGAGTCAGAACCCTTTCGAGACGAGCCCGCCGGTTTCCAACTACCAAGCAAGTCATCAAACTGAAATTGAGTTGGCACGCACAGTACGTACAGCAGTAGCATGACCGAACGAGTCCAAGCAACAGTGGTATAATGATGCAAGTGAAACTTTATGTGAAAATAAGATTACAATGAGATAAGCATTTTTTGTAAGCATAATCTCCCAATGAGAATGTTTAAGTGATCATGCTCTTTATATTGAAATCCAAATTAGTCTGAAAAGTAAATGATATTTTTCTATATCATATTAATCATTACACATTTCAAGCTAAATAAAAAATAACTTAGCATGACATATATATATTTATTTATATATTTATTTATATACATAAATTATTTTATTGCAGCATTATAAAATAATCATTTAAAAAAATAATTTAGAAGTATTCAAAAACCTTGAAATTTCTTAATCAATACTTTTTATTTAGCAAGTTATAAAGTTATTATCGTAAAAATTGATAATTATAGCATTAAGCATAGACTTTAAAATTTGCTTTAGAGACATCAAATTTCTGATTCATACATTATTACATATCAATTATTAAACCAAAATTTAAATGATTGTGTTGCATTATTATAAATTTATAAAGTTAAAATAATATATTTGATCTATATAAATTCCAAATTGTGCAAAATCGTTATTTTCATTCAAAAATAATTTTGAATAATTTACATATACATATACATCATATCATCATAAATTTGTATTGCATAATTCTAGAAGAGAATCATTGGGATGTAGAAATAATGATATTTTATATATATATACTAATTAATCCTTTCTTAAAAAGAAACTGATAGTTTCTTGTATCATTAGAAATACTTTTAAATCCACATATGATAATTTCATGGCCGTAATAACTAAATATGGATGAGATTTTTTTAATAGTATTTTGTACATTAAAAAAACAAATAATTTTTAAGATAAGGGCATAAATTAGAATGAATATAATTTTAAATTGAAATATATTCACATATATTTTGTAGAAGTATTTATAAATATTTTGAAATTCAACTGTTCTTAAATAATTTGAAAAAAATTTATATGAATAAGTTTAAATTCCAGTGAATATGTTTTGAAAGACAAAATTGCAACAATATAATACTACTTGGTAGGTTGTATTATTACTTATAAGTGTATTTAATTATTTTGGGTAAAAAAAAATTGCTCTACTTAAAATTACTGTAGCATTAGAGAAATTGATTTTTTTGTGAATTAAATATAATTAAATTAATAAATGATTATTTTCCATTTTTCTCAAATTAAAAATTTGAAAAAAATGTTAGCCAACAAGGTTTTATTAAGTAAAAATAAATCATGCAGTCAATATATGAATTTTTAAAGTTCTTGTTTGATTGTGAAATCTCAAAAGTGATTACATACATCTTTATTGATAGATAAAAATTACAAAATATTTTGAATTCTATATGTGTGAAACAAATAAAATAATACAAGATTAAAAAAATAAACCATATATATGGATTTATTGTGTTTACAAAAAGTTTGTAGAATTCACTTCAAGCTATCAAATATTAAATTAGGAGTATTTTTATGAAGTTAATTAAAAATCCAACACATTAATTAAATTAAATAAAGTCTAATTTCACAATCCTTTAATGTATGGAAAAGATGATTGATAAATATTTTCATTGTTCTTCATTTTATGATAAATAAATGTATGTCTTCATAAGATATTAAGTTCAATGCATTCAATATTCTATGATGTGTGATATTTTTCTATATTTCAACAAATGAAAGTAGAGATTAGCATTTCACTTCAATATAATTTTTAATTAGATTTACGTTACCTTAAAGTATTAAATTTCAATCTTTATGACTAATATGAAATAAAAATTCAATCATTTTTCAAACAAGATAAAAAATTATCAGATATTGATTACTTCAGATATTGTTAATACTGAATGAAATCTTTTCAGAATTATGTTCCATCTTCAAGTGAGCTACTCTTTTAATCCATAGTGTTACTATATGTTATGAAAAAAAATCACGATCATGAACATCTGAATTATTCATGAATTTAAATTTACATCTTCTTTTCAAATATAAAAACAAAAATTTGTGCATACATTCATTGTAGTATTTGACCATTAAAATGAAAAAAAAAACATAATAAAACTTAAATTTTAATATTATATATTTCATCTCAACATATATATAAATATATATAATCGTGTCCATTATATTTACTTTGTGAATTGATGGCATGGATAACATAATTAACAAGAAAAAGAGATGCTAACATGATGTTATAACTAACACCAAACTAAAACACTATATTTTAACTTGAAATGCACAGTATTATTGATGTGTAATTTTCAACTAAAACACTGTAATTTTTATCTGTTAAATACACAGTGTCATATTGGCACAAAATCATTATAGAGTGCTAAAAAAACATGTATAGTATCTTTGTTTATTGACATGCATGATGTAATCTTTGAGAAGTATGATAAAATTTTAAAAACGGCAAGTGAATACTTCAACATTGACAATATTTTGATCAGTATATTGTTAGCAAATTGGATGAAAAAGCTTTTACAAATGCACTTTGTGATAGATATAGCACGATCAAAAGTTGAAACAATATTGAATTGAGATAAATATTATGAGAGATTATTGATAGTCCACTATGTTAGATTCTATAGATAAAATTATCCATATTTCTTAATTTTTAGTGATTTTATCAACATAGAACTTTTTATTTAGATCAATATATTTTTTTGATGATAGATTCTTCGTATTTTATAATTTTTGAGCATTGTTTCATTAAATTTAAGATTTACAGATTACATTTTTATTAAAAATATGCAATTGTTGCATGTTGTAACATTCGGATCTATATTCATTCTTAATGTTATAAACAAGCGTTTAATAGAAACTTGTATGCTAAAAATTTTGTATTAAATTTTCTCATATAAATTAAATTTTTTTGTATCTTTTGTAAATTTATAGATAATTGATTGATTTTATGTTGAAAAACCTCAAATGATTTAAATATGATTAGAGAATGTGTTTTAGTTGTAATTTAACTTTAAGTAAAGATAAAGCTATTTTGGCTCTCATATAAATCAAAGCTCACTGATGTTGAGATTAATTCCAGGTAATAAGTAATCTTAGGTTCTAGCTATCTATAGCTAGGTTTGTTGCTAGTGTTGGGTATACATATACCCACAAGATTTCTACTATAAACTCTCTTGCGTGTTTTAGCGGTGGACGTAACCCTCTGAAGAACTCATCTCGTTATATGTTTCTTGTCTACTTATGCATGTGTATCAATTTGATAACATTGCTGGTTTCGATTCGAAGTTTGTGAAAGGTCTCATATGAGTGGAAGGTGAAATTTACAAAAGTTTTTCTTTGAGATGATAGAAATTATGACGTTGACGTTTTTTTGAGATTGTGACAGAAGGTTTATAGTTTGAAAGTTAGTAGATCAAGGAGAGTTTCAGTTTTTTCAACTTTGTCAACAATTTTTTATGACGTTTTGTCTGAGTTAGTTTAACAAACTGACCGTGGTTTGAGGTTTGAGTCTCACTGTTTTGAGAACTCTGATTTAGAAGTTCAGAGCACTTGCCCCACCAAAACTCTCACCTCAATTCTCTAGCCCCATGCTGTACGAGAATATTTAGGGTCCATTCTCTTCTCAGACATAAACAATTACTGATGAGTGAGTGATGTATTATATTATATATAATAAAATGCACCATCACCGTATACCATATTCCACATGACTATAAAATGGATTAAAGATGTCTTAAATAAAAATCGTCTTTATTTCAGACGTTTTAAATGTGTACGCATTGTTAATACATAACAAACATATGCATATACCAAAATTCAAAAATGTACAAAACTTAGCTTTGTATGTTTATATGTGATGTCAATCAAGTTTTTCAATCAATGCACCTTGCATAAAAAATCCACAATTTTCATTAAACATTTGCAATAATTTGTTGATTCACACAATTCAAAACATCATTATATATTTTGATATCACTTAAATTACTTGTTATAATTTTCTTTTATTCAATGATCCACCATATGAAAGAAAACATACTTGAAATATTTGCTAGACTATGGATCATATGAAAATAATACTGGATTCACACTACAATATATATGTTATACAAAATATGTTCTCTACTACAAATACTACTTTTCATATGTTATACAAAATATGTTCTCTACTACAAATACTACTTTTCATATGATATATAATATATATATATATATATATATATATTTATTTATTATCTTCAAATTGGATCCAAAAGATTTTGAAAACAGAGGAGTATTTTTTTAAATAACGTACAGAAAACAAATTTTAGTTGCTTTTATTTAAATGTTAGTATAGTTTATCAGTTTGACTTATCATTGATGGATCCATTGTAAAATTCATCAGAATTTTATGAAAAGTTGTAGAATTTCCAGGAATAAACGTTAGGTCACTATGTATTCTCTTTGTATCTCAATCTTATGGCTTCATTTCTTTACTAATCTATTGTATAAAGTTTGGATGTTTCAATATCGTAAATGTCATAGTAGAAATTGAAATACCAAAAAAGTAATTACCATAGATCCTGAGTTGATAAAAACTGCTCTTCACATAATTCCAATATTACAATATGATTCATTTTATTACAAAATCTTTTGAATTAATCTGAATTTTGTTTTTCTGGCTGAACTATCTAGGAACTGGTTCAGGAGCTTGTCGATAGCCCAGAGCATTTTGCAAAGAATTGAGAAAACTCAAATTTCATAACATAAATCTCATATTTAAAACCTGCGAGATTCCTCCACATGAACCAGGTTTCAAACAAAATGAAATCAACTTAATTGGTTTGAGCTAAACACATATCTCCGGATCTACTCCTTTTATAGCAGTGGAAAAACAAAAAATCAAAGTCTCAATCGCTTGATTATGGATATAGGTTTGGCATGTAGTCATGCTGACGTTTTCTTCTATTATAAACAACACACGGTTATGTTTAAAACCGTCTCCTATCAAATGGAAATGATGCAGCCGAACAAAGAAATAAAAAAACTGAAATCAAGACATGTTGTTGACATTTGCTCATATATTCGGACTTGAAGCTGCCACTCCATATTTTCTTTCAATATTCAGCTAAGGTCGCTTATTTTTTACATGTTTTGTCAGAGAAGCAAGTAACAAAGTGGATATAAAGACGATCTGAAGACCCCAAAAAGCATATTGTTTAAGTGTGGGCTTTGCACTTCGTGGTTGCACATTTTTTATGCTTTGTGTGCTGGCGAGTTTACTCGACAGCTCCATTCTTAACAGGTTCTTGCGCTACACACATGAAACAAGAAATAGAAGAATACGATATTGCTTGGAGGGTTTATGCATGTTATAGATGAACATCATACCAGTGTGAATAAGACATGGATCTCCATGGATGAAATACTTACCTCGCCGTAGCTCGCTGAATACAGATGAGTATGTCATGAAATTCTTTGTATCAGTGACTAAAGCTAGTTCTGCGAAGTTTCAGTACCACTCTGATTGCATATATTATAAAGTCAGTGGCAATGATACTGGTTTTCCAACACATGATGATCACGTGGATTAATTATTCCTCATTTTATTCTAAGTATGAAAAAAGCTCTCACCTTGATCTCTTTAGAAGATGTCCATACCCTCAAAAACGATCAAACTTCACATCTCTCATGCCAGCATGTTTGACTGTACCATCACTGTAAAGGATTTTCAATGATTCGTATCACCTCAAACTCCATCAATTGAGGCATTGAAGGAGTAATGCCCGTTCAATACTAGTGAAACAGATAGTGGACAGGAGACACATGTGTACACACATCTCCCGAATAAGAATCAGCATTCACATGCATCAGTGCTGCCATTCAAGTATCATGCGTTGAACGCCTGCAAAGATGCTCGAAAGGCACTGCTAAGATTCAGACGCTATCAGACACGAGACGAGACGAGACGAGACGTCAACTCATTCGTTGATAGAGAACGAAGTCTGCAATTTTGGGTTTAGGGGTTTAGAAGTCCCAGCAACACTGCTCGCCCCAGCTCCTCATCCCAAAGTCGATCACGATTCCATCGAGAGTGTCATACGATCAGATTTCAGACGAAGTGAGTACGAAGTGCAAGACACGAGGAGTCGAGTCAGAAAAGTCTAAGTTTAAGCAGCGAACGTGGATTAGGAGCCTACGTATCGTGAACCTTCTTTATCCAGAGGTCACAAGACCGAGAGGGAGGAGACCCCAGAGTAAGTCCGAAATGCGGCGGACCAAGGGCCACGGAGGATATACCGGTCGGACGTCGGACGGAGGGAGGGAGCAGGTACTGACAAACAAATAGAGGCGATGGGTCGACGACTCGCGACCAGATGGCGACAGGGGTCCCAATCTACGTAGTGCGCTATCTCTCTCTCTCTCTCTGTGCTTCTGGAACCTAATGGAAGCGAGAGCAGGCAGCCTTCTGCCTGCCGCATGTACCCCCGGCAGCAGCAGCGCAGGCGGCTCGCGCGTGCGCTGCCACTCGTCCGGAGCTGGTTCGAATCTAGATCCCGATGCCGGCGATTTCTGAATGCGCTGGAGTGGCCCTCAAGGAAGAGTCGGGCCGATGGATCACAAGCGCTTTCCTTCGATTTGTGAGGACTTTCGTGACCACCCTCCCTGCCACGCTTTCTGGAGCCTCGAACCCTATCTGGCTTCATAGATCTGCGGTCTTTGCGGGCGGATCTTTTGTGCGGTCATGTATGCTGTCGGGGATATATAAATGCAATCCAGTGGCAATGTAAGGTAGCATCTGGTTCAAGTCATATTTCAGAAGAATCTCCGGGTCAATCATTCTGTACTTTGCGTATGATGGGTGAATCTTGGTGATTTCCGGTGTGTTGGTTGGGGGTTGTGGTGACTGCATGAAATTTCGTGCCACTGCGCGAGATTGTCGATAGCTGCGCATCGTTAGGAAGGCGCTAGGGATTGCATCGCACACTAAACGAAGAGCAAGGCGAGCAGCGCTGCAGATTTGATCCTGAGCTGGAAGTGCAAGTTCCGAAACCATGGAGAAAGTCGGACCGTTTCTGGTGTTGTGGTTGGCGGTGTGCAGTTGGTCACTCGTTCGAGCAGAATTCCAGACTTTTCGCTCTCCGGTGATATCTATCGGCCCAGGCGATGTTTCGGAGCAATACTTTCGCACGAAAATGCCGCCTGGTCATGTAGGGATCAAAAGTTTTTTCGGCGAAATGGTAGAGGAAGATGGCACGCCAGTTCCCGTGAGCGAATTGTATCTCCACCACTGGCTTGTGGTGAGAATGCACACGAAGAAGAATGATGATGCATTGCTGAGGGGAATGAAAGATGTTTACGCGGGTAATGATGGCATATGTCAGGGCTCGATACTGCCTCAAACCTTCGGTTCTGGTTCCGAGACTCGCCACACTAGCTATAGTCTTCCAGACCCTTATGTCGTGGAGATCGGTAATCCGGATGAAGTTCCTTACGGTTATGAGGAGGTGTGGCTACTCAATGTTCACGGAATCGATACTCGGGGTGCCATCAACCCCAGGTTCTGCTTAGAGTGTCGATGTGAATCATATAATATTTCTTCAGTAACCTCCGCAGGATTTCATGTACCTGAAGATTATGTAGGTGGTCTCAGGTGTTGCCACAACAATGAGCACTGCGCAGTGAAGGAGGGATTTCAGGGGAAAAAAAGGGATTTGTACTTCCAGTACACGGTGGAATTTCTTCCGATGGAACCTTCCCTTGTACCTGTTAATGTCTACCTACTGGATGTCACGGACGACAGAACTTCTATGGAAGAGAAACCCCGATGCAAGGTGATTCTAGACCTTGCGAATTTCCTTCTATTTTCTATTATTCACCTACGTTTCATCATTTTTCTCCAAATAGTAAGCTGAAGCTTGTAGACGTGGAGGGCAAGAAATGTTTGGTTCTCACAATTTAAACGTAACCTTATCACGCGTATGCATTGGGATGGAATGCTCCGACTGATCAAATACAGTCTCAGGTGTAGTCTCAGCAGTAGATGTACGAAAGAGTATGATTACCAGGTTTGATGAAGCGGTTCCTGTGTAGAGTGCGATTACGATCTTCCCCCCGCAACTCACGTTTAAGTCCTGCTCTGGATATGGCTGTAGTCGGGGCTACTGTGGTGATTGAATATCGGTTGTCCTTGGTACTAAGGAGTCAGCGGTTTGAGTTAGATTAATTGAATTGGTTCTTGTGCTCAATGTTTTTTACCTTGTGGATTTCAGGTTGAGTATCATGTGGAGCAGTGTGACAAGAGTAAGGATAGTGCTTGTCTTCATGAGATGAAAGCCGTTGCGTCCCTTCCAAACGAGAAAGAGGTGGACGTCGTCTATGTCAATGGACATCTACACATTGGAGGACACAATATTGAACTGCGCCACGAGGTAAGCAAATGAATGACAATTATCACAGATTTATGTAGCACACGAAGTTAATGTTGAGTATTTTTGCTTTGTTTTTCGAGGTAGACACAAGTATATATTTTTTTGCGACGTTTTAAGGTGAGAGATCTTGTATAGTGGATGTTTTGGTAGTTGGTTCTGACATGATGTAGAGAAGCTATATATCTGAAGGGTATTATTGAAATTTATCTTCGCTTGTTGGGCAGGATGGTGGGTTAATTTGCAATTCAGAAACAATCTATGGAAAAGGAGATGAAGCTGGAAATGAAGCAGGGTATGTAGTAGGAATGACCGCATGCTATCCTGAAAGAGGCACGCAGAGGATCAAACCCGGAGAAGAATTGCACATAAGAGCTGTGTATAGTAGTGAGGAAGAGCACACTGGAGTCATGGGTCTCATGTACATTTTGACTGCAGAAACGTTGCCGGAAAAAGATTGTCATTCTTTTATGTGGAAAACTTCAGGGGCAGTTCTTGTTATAGCTCTAGCCATTTCTATCATTGGTTTTAGTTCGTACCGATACATTTCAACGAAAAGGAGTAGTGTTGGCTATGAAAGCCTAGTTCAGCCTTGATCAGTGTATATATGAGCACATATAATATAGAAATCGAAAATAGAACTCGGTTAGAACTCTGTTCTGTGTTTTGAACTTGTCTTATAAGATTACATTAGTATTTACCTCGGTCATTTCTTCCCATATTGTAGGAGCTTTTGGTCGAAATTCGTGTATATAAAAGGTATTGATATTCAACAATCATAGAGAAAATATGTGCACATCTTGTGCACATATGTTTGGCGTAGATAATTCTATAACATTGTCATATGTGTACAATGCTCACCTGAAAATCTACTTTGCACAAAGTTGCAACTTGATATTTCTCTTTGCATTGATAACATTATTCGTGTAACGTAGTACCGTTGCGGCTTCTGCAGTATGGTTGCATATTTTGCTTTACAATATTCATATAGCATCTATCAACGATATACTGTTTTTCCAGTATTGTGACACATTTACCATTCTTTCATGACTACTATCTCAACATATCTCTACAAAATCTGAACACTACTGTTTTCGAAAAATTTTCATATCCATATTTTCTTTCACAATATATCACCTTCTTTCATCATCCATGATATACTCTAAAGCATCGACAAAATTATTTCCATATTTTCTAAAGTGCCGATTCTATATTTTCTGTAAATAATCATTTTCGCAGATAACAATTTTGGATCTAAACTACCACATGACTGTTTCCTTGATTACAACTGAACCGCACAACTGCCACAACTCACGATGAAATTCTCGTCAATAACAGCTCCACTTCCATGATAAGAACGTTATTTCTTAGATAATTCTTCATTTCTTCAACCCAGTAGTGTAGATAATCTGCTCCACTTCCACGATAAGAACGTTATTTCTTAGATAATTCTTCATTTCTTCAACCCAGTAGTGTAGATAATCTGCTCCCTCGTTGAAGCTTTGCAATATCTGCAGAAACGGTCCGGCCAAATTCCCTTCCTAATCTTACCGTAATTTATCAACAGCAGGCTGAAAGCTTGACACTGTTTATTCGTGCGCGTCATCACACTCACACGGTTAAACGCGGGTCCAGTCTAACCTAAAGAGACTTTGACTTGACAGAGCTGGTTCTCATCTCGTACAATAGCGAGCTTACTTAGAAGTCTACGGGTTCAACCTTTCCCTCTATCCCTCTCAACAACGCTTTTAGAGCATGTTCTGGTTCACACCCATTTATACGGGGTTTAGGTAAGCTCATTTCTTGAAATGATCCTTCATTTTCCTTCTCATAACACTTCCCATTCAAACTGTTCGGGATATGCCAACATACGCAAAAACCTAAAGCCTAAATTTAATTACCCATCTATTCACTGTTTCAAAACAAGGAAAAATTCCTGTAGACAACTTATACTATATTTTGTTCAGATGACTGCTTACTTATTTTATTCCTGTAATACTTCCAATAACTAATTGTTCCAGATATGTCTATGTATACCGCAACTTGAAATCTCATAACATTTCATCACATCTGTTTCCGATGTCGATACAAGATCAAAGCCCTAAGCCCCACATTCACACTCTCCGGAATTCTCTAATATAAACTGATTCCTCTTCTCAATTCACATTCAACCAGAATTACTACAGTTTTTTTGGGATATGTGAATGCAATTTTACAAATTGTAGGAACACCGACAAGTATAATACGATAACACATATCAAATTGAGAATAAACTCCTCTTTTTTGTGTACAACTTTCGATTCTGCCACAAAATTTCCCATGCACATTTCATTCTGAAAACGATTTGAACTTTAATCCCAACAAGTTACAAATATGGACCTTATTGAAACTCAGTGCACGTTTGTAAAAGAATTTGTAGAATACTAAACCTACAGCATAGAACATTTACTTCTTCTTTCCTACTTTACCCTCCTTGCGTCTAACAACCTCATCACTGTACTTAATACCCTTACCCTTGTATGGTTCTGGTGGCCTCCACTTTCTAATAGCCGCTGCAAAGTCTCCTACAGCGCACTTATCACGCCCTGAAATGGTCAATCTGGTGTTTTCTTCCACCTTTACATTTACACCGTCTGGAATTGGGAGTCTTACTTGGTGAGAGAATCCCAAATTCAGTGTAAGATCCTTTCCGTCGAGAGCAGCACGGTATCCCACACCAATGAGTTGCAGCTTCTTCTCGAATCCCTTTGTGACTCCAACAACCATGTTATCTGTGAGGGTCCTGTTCACATTTCAAAAATGATGCGGCATTCAGATCGGAGGTTTCAGGCAACTTTGTCCATAGCCTTAAAGAAGGTATAATACTCGGGAAAAGGAGGGGAAAATGGCTCAAAGCCTGCTAGGAAAGGCTTCGAAACTCCATTGAGATACACAGCTCCCGACTTACTTCGTCTAAATTCGACGTGCTTTAAATGGTCTAGCTGAAGCACATAAAAGAAAGACAACTATGCTGTTGTCTTGCACAGAGTCACGGAGCCAAAGTACCTGAAAAGACCGTGCATTTGTCGAGCCTTGCGGGTATCCACTGCCCTCGTGACTATGATTTTGCCCGTCTCCTCGCGGGTTAGCAACACTTCACGAGGGTAAGATCGTGCGAGCTCTCCGAGAGGCCCCTTCACCACAAGACTTTGACCCTCTAGTTGAATGGTGACACCGCTCGGGACATCGATAGGTGCCTTTCCAATCCTCGACTCCTTACATTCAATTCTAAGCACTCCCGCACTGGCGGAAGAGCTGCTCGGGGCCGCGCATGATCCGCAAACTAGGGCATCTCCATTGAATGAGGTCCTGAGGGCACTGCACCGACAACACCTCATGAGTCAACAACAAGAAGAATGCTGTGAAAATAAATAAAAGGGAGAGACGAGAATCCATATTCGAGCTTCCGTAGCCTCCTCGGGGGGGTCACTAAACCATTGCCTCGACGTGGGCATGACTTCGTGGAAGACAGGCGAAATTCCAGTTGCAACAAACGGCACTCACTGGCGAATTTACGGTAAGCCTTTCAAAGGAAGAGAACGAGCAGCCAGAACCTTTCCTACTTCATTCACAACACAGACATTCCTCAACCATGCCTCCATAACCGCGAGACCTCAACCAGCTAGAACAAAATCGATCGACGAGAGCCACATTACTCCGACCTACTCCCAAAATTCACAATTGACACGCTTCCACTACGCCGGAAGACATTACATCCCTCCCGGTCAATTCTCCAAACAATTCGCGACCGGCTTGCTCACCCTCGTCGCCACCTCAATCAATCCTACGAATGTGACGTACCTGACGGGCGCGGACACCGAGAGGGCGCAATGCACAGACGCCATAGCCACGACGAGTCGAGAGACGCAACAGTCCCTGAGGGCGCGAGCCTTAATGCACCTGCTCTGCTATCTACGAGAGATTCATCGCCTTGCCGCGCCCCGCCCGTTGCCCGTCGTCTCCTGTCTTCTCTTATCCGAATAGCAGACGCAGGCAGGCACGCACGCACGCAGCCCCACGCAGTTTATCTTTCGACGTCCCAGAACTACGGTCGCCGCCGCTACTGCAGTAAGGGCTTCACTGCGCTCTCGCGAATCACGATGCAAGGGTTCAGATTCTGATTCTTCAAGGCTGAACTCGACTCACAGGGACCCACGTGTACTTTATAACTATTTGACTCCATTTCGTGTTCTTGCCGTTGATAATTATTTTCATTGGATTGCGTTTCCAATTTTTATCTATGTTATCTTTGCATCGCTTTTTTAACTTCTCGTTCGTGTTACTTTTAATTTATTGAATGCAAAATGTGTGCTATTTTCAAGTGGTGTATACAGCTAGCTTTACTAGCTCTTACAATGGTGCCTTTTGTTATGTTTCTTCTCTCTTCCCGGTGACCATGTAGACTTGCACATCATGTGCCAACCTCAGCTGGCCAGCGCTCACGATATAAGAGTTTATCCATGTATTTTTTACACTCGTTCGCATGTGAAAGTACCATAAATAAATAATTTCAATAAATTTGTGAATCTCAAAATGTGGAACAACAAGTCTATGAGTGGCGCTACATTTTATATTGGTTCTTAGAAGATCAACTACAAAATGAAGCTATGTTCGAAATTGCATATGCATATGAGTAAACTGAAGCTTGAGCAGCTTGGAGAGTCATCAAATCTTGATATGTATGAGCTGATTAAATCTGCAAGAAAGCTTATCAATCTATCGTCTGTGAAGAAGAAGAAGAAGCTGGAAACACTTAGCTCCAGATAAACTTGATCCAGATGAGTTTATTGATGTGCTAGAGAGATAGATTGGGGTTAATTTTTCTGGACTTGGTTGACCTGGTATTGTAAAGTAACTGTATGATCGTTTGAATGTCATATAGACATCACTCTACGTTGTGCCATGTAATTAATTATTAGTTATCAATCATTGTTGATAATTGCGGTGGATAGAAAAGGCAAGAATTTCTAGCTCATAAACTGTGAATTATTCACTCTGTCCGGTTTTTGATTCGATATATACACTTTACGTTACATTTGAAGATGAAATCAAAATCAGTATGCATGTATACTGTGAAACGGTGCAACTTAATCACCAAATGATTATTAGTTTTCGTGCAAAGTAGATGACAATATCAGTTACAATAATTCAATATTTTATACAGATTGTATGAACATGACTTTCTTGTAACGACATAAGTCAACACTATATTGCAAAATATCTTTGTCTATATATTTTTCATGACTTTTAAATGTTTTCTTTATTAATGTTCTATAGTTTACATGTCCAACGTTTTTTAATAAAAATCAAAAGAAATCTTGAGAGTCAATCAAAGGATGCAGTATTTCAATCGTTTAAATGATAAAATAGTCAATCATATGGATGTGCTCTTAAAAATTTCCCAGGATATGATTGTCTACTTATATGTAGTTATAATTACGGATCCTTATAATTTTTAGGAGAAAGCAGCACTATTTTCTGCTTAAGTATTGGTAAAGAAATGAATCTAAGATTATGCTTGTAAAATAATTTGAATCTACCGTGCCGTTTGTATCAAAAAGGTAAATGAGAGAAAGTGAGCTAATTTTTCTAGTTTTAATTTCAACTTAACTTTGAAAATAAATAGTTTTTGGATACAAAAGGCATGGAAGATTCATATTATTTTCTGATAAAATATAGTAAAACCATGACATCACATTCCAGGCGGTGGCTTGTTGATGTGTTTTTGCTTCTCGAATCTGCAATGAGAGAAGTATTAGGCTCTTTGAGACAGAGAGCTGAGCTTAACTTACTTCTTTAGAAAAATTCTCAAGAAGTTGCTAGACACATCATAAGCACAGCGTACCATATGTCACCTAAATAAAACATAAATCATGATTTTGAATATGGTTCATCTTTTAAATATGAATCTAAAATGGAAATAAAAAAGATGAATCATATTAGAATCATAACTTCATTTACAGCAATATTTCAATGTAAATAACTATATCAAGAAGTTTAAAAATATAATAATACACATTCTCAACCATTCAAAAATTAAATACAGAAAAAATTGTTTATGGGATGAATAATTCTTACATTAAATGGATTCAAATATAAGATGAATTGTATGATTTTTTCTACATACGATATTTTTCACACATTTTACTTTTCATATTCTAGTACATTCTTGTTGCAATATGATGTCTAACAATATTGATATCTTAGAGTAAAAACATACACAGCTATAACTTGCTGGGAGCAGCAAATCTTAAGTATTCTATATCAAATGATACTTTAAACTTCCTTAATACTCCACCACAATTTTACTTCTATTTTTAGTTTCAATTGATTTTAATACTCAAGCTCCTCCATGAAATTTGAATATAATTACAACAGATGAAGCAATTTAAAAAGAGTAGGTCTTTAAATGTAATGAAAAATTTAAGATTTGATTAATAACCTTATAAATTTTAATAAATTTATTTTATAAAAGACTAGTATGAGTTATGTATGATGTCCGGACCATTCCAATGTCACTTTTTTTCATCAAAAAACCCATATTTTTTTGAAAATATATGGGTTATTTTTTCAACTTGAGTTTCTTTTGCTTCTTTAATAATTTTTTGTTCTATATTTGACACTTACCATCTTCAATTTGATATCTACTTTAAACCATTTAGCACAAAAAAAACACAAATTCTTTGGCAAAAAAATTTGAATACATACACAAGAAAAACTTGTTGCAAAGTGCTATCAAGATAACCTATAAGTTCTTGAGATCAAGTCCTATACAATTATTAATATCGCTATGTTAGACAGTACTTTCCGAAAGTTGTATTAAAACTCAAATTTGTTCTTCTTTGTCTTTGATGTATAACAATCACAACTGATGCAAACTGTTTGTTAGTGGATATGATCATCTGTTATCTTGTAAGGACTCATTCAAGCTCTTGCTGTAGTGATGTATGTTGGTGAATCTACATTCCAATGCATCAAGTCTTTTTGACTTGCACGAGCCTCATAGCTGCATTATGAAACTATGAGGTTATGCTTTGGCTTGACAAAGCATTTCATTGTCATTTTTTGCGGGCATCTATCACTTGGATGCACATATAATCGTTGCCAATCTGAAGGCCAAAAGATACTGATTTGTATTATAATTGGATTCGTTATGATACAAGAGGATGAACAGATGCCATGATGAAAAGTTCACATGTTCTGAAATCGAATCGGGATAGAGTTGAGCCATATGTTACCATGTATCTATCGTGGATTTTCACTCATAACACCAATACAAATAATGAAAGTTGATTACTCATGCTCTTGAATAGTAGTTACCTAGTGTTATATAAACAACCAATAAATATGAATAGATGTCAACAATACACTGTGCTTGATATGAAATTGAGCTATTAACTCAAATTTCGATACTTTGTGTGAGAAAGTGAGAGTTTTTTAGAGTATGCTATAAATAACATCAAATTCTTTAGTCAATTGCGCAGTAAATCGGTAACATGTTAATATCTTTTGACCAA
The DNA here is from genome assembly GCA_037833965.1 of Marchantia polymorpha subsp. ruderalis. Lineage (NCBI taxonomy): Eukaryota > Viridiplantae > Streptophyta > Marchantiopsida > Marchantiales > Marchantiaceae > Marchantia > Marchantia polymorpha. The sequence continues at coordinate 3,738,998 of AP031351.1, forward strand.
AATATGAGTTGGTGCAAGGAATCACATGGTGGAAGAATGTTTTAGATGCCATTCATCAGAAAATTGGACACCCATGCAGTTGGTCTACATTGGCTGCCTTAGTACACTTGTAGCGCCATCTACAAGTTTCGTTTCATCTTTGCACTGTGCGAATTGACGTTTTCCCCCCTGATACATTTGGCTATAATTATTACAGCACTCTGGGTTCCTCCAACCAGAAAAATCGAGCCATCTGCTCGACGTACAAGAACATGGATTGTTCTTGCGTCGAAGGAGAACAAACATGCGACAGGAAGGGAAGGAAGGGAAGAAAGGAATGCGTGGATCAGCAGCAGCAGGACAGGAAACGATGAAAGGAGCAAGGTTCGAGCATCCATCCATCGACAGGTCCATGCCACCGATTGATCGATCGAATGTTCGAGAGTGACTTCCCGTCGGCGGTTCGCGCGTTCTCAATCTGCGATTTGCTCCGCGCTTCTTCTTCTTCTTCTCTCTGTGTGTGTCTTTGTGTGCGTGTGTCTGTTTGAGTGTCCCTCTCTTCGGCGAATCGACCGCGTGCCACGCGTGCAGGAGGAAGGGAGCGCAGAAGCGATGCTCCGAGCGATGATCGGAGCATCGATGCCGTTGAGAATGTGAACAATTTCCCTCCGAGGACGATTGGAGGTTGAGCGGAGACGGAACAAAAGGCAGGCAAGGCAGGGACTGCGACACAGGGAAGCAGAACAGGAAGGGAGGCTTTGTCGGGAGGGAGGATTGATGGAATTTGCGATTCTTGATCGAGTTTGTGAAAGCACGAGGGTATGGATCGAGGAACGAGAAGAGGTCGTCGTTGAAGGCAGTCAAGAACAATCGGAGAGGAAGGGACTTCGGGAAAGGGAAAGTTCTCAAGTTTGACCTTACACAGAGCATCGGAACAGATTTTTAGTTGTGAGGAGGAACACAAAGGCATTGACAGAGATCACATCGCCGAGAGCAATCATGGGGAAGTGCTTAGGTCTGGTGAGCTTGGAAAGCGTGTGGGCAGATATCATCCTCTTATTACCGGCGCTCCTCTTCCTAATCTTTCTTATCTCTCGGGTTCAGTCTAGTGTGAGAAAATTGGTGCACAGCAAGTCTCATATTATGGGCACATATTACTCCTTTTTATGGATTATTGCTATCCTCAACCTCTGCTGGTGTGTGCTTCAGGTATGTTTTGAAACTCACTGTCTTTGTCCGCTGGTTGTTTGTAATCAACGGCTTAGCATTTGAATCGTTATTGCATCTTTGGGCAAGTGGATATTCTTCGGGATTCGGGGTCTACCGTCGAGCAAGAACTTGAGTTACTGGCGGATATCATTTTTATTTAGGTGACATATGGTACGCTGTGCTTATAATGTGTTGATTAACTCCTTGAGGATTTTTCTAAAGAAGTAAGCTAAGCTCAGCTCTCTGTCACAAAGAGCCTAATACTTCTCTCATTGCAGATTCGACAAGCAAAACCACATCAACAAGCCACCGCCTGGAATGTGATGTCGCTGGTTACTCGATTTGGCATGGTTTTACTAGAAGTGAGCGTGGTAGTATTTTTGTCTCAGGGCTACCTGATTAGTGGCTGGGATGCCCTTCTGCGCACGCTGTTGTTCTCCGGTGTATTTGCTGCCTTGGATGCCATTGTTAAGGTGTTTACCCTAGGCTGAGAGAAGTTTTTAATCACCTTACCTTCTATATTTGAATTTTGTGTTATTGGTTCCTACTTTGATAGCCACGCTGTTTATGTGCTCCTTACTTGAAATATTGAGTTGTTTAGCAAGTGAAATGTGATGATTTTCTGTGAAAATTTATCGAGCCAACTAGTACCAAAAGCAACAAAGGGTAAACGGGTTTTGCAAAGAACAATATCTTTCTGTAGAGTTTGTCGGTGGAGCTTGGAATTGTTGCAAACTTGACATGGAATTTCGCATTGAGATGGGTAAAACTCACTTCGATATTCTTTGGACTTGGTAGAATCTTCTTTTGTTCTTGTCAGGACGATATTAATTTCACTTGTCGCTTATCGTGTGGAACACAGGCAGTTTACATTTTTGGGCTGGGAATTCCCCTGCTTGTGAACGAAGACGATGGTGGAGATTGGCGGAAGTGGGGTTTCTGGCTTGTCCACACCCTTCTCTTTATTGGAGTCTATCTCCTAATCCTCATCCTGCCCTATACGAAATGGCGTGATCATTTACCTGGTGTGCACCCTTACCTATTGGTTTTTTACCCTCTCTTTTGGGGTAGTCCACATTCTGTTCATGCCGGTAGTTCTGGTGTCCAGAATAAGAATCTTTATAAATAGCTGAAAGTAGTCATTGTACTACACATGCAAAGTTTGAGCTTTCTCGTTACAATCTCGGCAAATCAAGACTTGTTTGGAATGATTGAGAGAAAAAACACTCGTTTTCACTTCCGTGAAGATATATGGTAAGCCATGCTAGAGTCGCAGCTTGTTTGCAGAATTCGTTGTGTCGGCATGAATGGTTCGAGACAGACTACTTATTAACTATAGAGATTCGTGTTTTTTTATTCTGACTAGAAGCACACGATTCCGTTTCATGGGTGAGGAGGTAATGAGGGTTGGAGCCCGAGATGCTTACTGGGACTGGTATCTAACTCTGTTTTCGTTTTACAGCCCGTCCATCATTTTACCGATACGTGTTCATACTATTTGTTCTCAATAGCATAACTGGTCTCGGAAGTTTCCTTCTGGGTCTCGGTGCCGACTTCGGACTTTGGTAAAATGACTTTCTCCTTGTCGTTACCAATATAACATCACTGGATTAGAGTTGTTTCTAATCTCACTGTGGAGCTTCTTGAAATGATAGTTCTTGGTCATGGAAAGTCAGCTCGCGTAAACAGAGCACTTATTTGTTGTGTAAGCTTTCTAACTTAGACACTAAATTTCATTACTTCTCTGGCGCTTACTGGTGGTGTTTGTGCAGTATATATGCCTTCACCAGCTTTGCGTATTACGCTTTCTACCCACCTTTGTTGTACATGACATTTCTTGCGGACTTCTTCAGGGTATGTGGTCCTCTTCTCGATGTGCTCTGAATATATGTGAAAGAAACTTTTACATTTCTTTATCATTCACCAACTTTCACGGTTCCTTGAATGAATTTGGATAAGTTGGTTCTGAAGAGTTTCAATGATTCATCTATATGCGCAGGAAGAAGACCTGCAGATGGAGGATGTTTATTATTCTGAGATGAAAGATGCTGGATATTTTGATGCTGATTGGGAGTAGGTGTTTGGTCCGAAACCTTCCAGCCAGCCTACAGATAGTAAACACTTTCATCAAGACTAAAGTTATCTCTAGTTACGCTGGAGCTTTGAGACTTGACCAAGCGTTATGAACGGATAGGATATATCAGCAGGTCACATTGGTCCCAGAACTACTCTATACACGGCTGACACCTCCAGACCAAAGGAAGGGTGAAAAGACTATTTTCAGTTCGAAATCACTCACACTTCGCCCATCGTATATATAGAAGCAAAATTGAGCAAGCGTTCTGTGGACATGTAGAAATAGCACCAACGTTGCGCTCTGGATTTAAGGGGTTCCCTGGAGCCGAAGCTGTTCAAAGTTTGGTATGGTCTCCTTAGTCGCCTTCAAGGCATCCCGGATTATTACCTGTCGGGATTTCACAGGAGTCCTGCTCTCGGTTGTCAACAGTAGAGAGGGAATGCAAAAACGACGAGTCATGTCCTGTGATGTGGAAAATGCATGACTCTCCTTGCGTAGGATGCATCCCACTCAGCCTGTGGGATAAAATTTTCATGCTTACATAATGTTCAGAAAATCAGTGCGGGTCAGAGGTTTTTCCTCTTGACCTTCCGCTTTACGGCTGCAAGCTCAACGGATCGTTCTCCGATTGTGGAATCAGGCAAGGGTTTTGTGAGTCTTATCTTCAAGGAACGTGTGCATTTTATTAAGATTGAGGGTCTTCATGTGATTATGAGTTATCTCATACCTCTTGCGATCGTCAACTCTATCATACCTCAAGATTTTCAACTCTTTCATTAGGTACCATTTGTTGAGATCCATGTATTCTACCTTACTCTACCTGGGTGATAAATATTCATCAGTTAAGTGGGAAAGTTTTAAATCTTACTCTTATGTCATTGAATTTGTAGCATTTGAGTACATCAGCGTTTGCCAGTAGTGACCGAGCAAGTGGACATGTTTGCCGGACTGTACAGTGACTTCTTTGTACAGGTCACTGATTGATTTATGGTATCGTAAATTCGGTACCTATACACGTGTATGATAATTGATCGTTACGTTTCCTGATATTCACGTTTATAAAGGTCCGCACCGAATCAAAACATTGCCTGGTTTGCTAAACTGGATATCACACTGGCTCTCCCACAGATCGCGGTCTGAACAGACCGAGACGATCCTGGACAAAGGCTAGAAACGATCACCATCAAAGACAGTACACTTTTGTGTTAACTTTGTACTGGAAGAGAACCCGCTGTCTTGATGTAGCAGTAGATTGACTCTGCACTCTGTATGTTGCGCGTATCTTCTGGACCAACACTCATGCACCGAGATCACAAACAATTTCGTCTACAGATTTTACCCAGAGGAACCGAAATCCATTCAGCAATGCTCTTCAAAGTTAATACACTATCCACAATACTGAAGTTAGACGGGCCTCTAACCCAAACAAAGTCAGAAGTCGGTATTAGTCATCACGCAAAAGCCTCGTTTGAGGCTTTCCACTAACTGAAAGTTTGGAGCCAAAGTGAACAGTACTGGCTTCGTAGGAGCTAAGAGCTTTGTATCTAGCTGTATGAGCTATAACACCACGATCTGGAATCTGTCGTGGACAAACAGCAAGACATGGGAGAAGAACTATCCAGACGCATGCAGTGGCTCTGAGCGGGATTGCCTTCCCGAGACATAACGGAGTCCATCTTTCTGGACCCTCGCGTCTCGTATAACTAGCTGTTTGTTGAAAATCTGGGCTACGTCTTCCACCTAAGGCTAGCTTGCACCACTTTGGGTTGAAGTTCAGTCCCCCGAGTGATCCAATCAAATCTGTAATCAACAATTTCTTCACTGGCTGACTATAAGGGCTAGGCCTGGCCTCTGGCATGGATGCTCCTCATTATACAAGGGCAGTTGATGTACCAAAATGGGGGACTCGTATTCAGGTAAAGATGAGTTGTGCACCGGTACTATGTACACCATCGGACTTAACAGATGCAGGCTCATCACGAGTTGCCCAATTACCCGAGCCTCCTCTTGGACTTGACAGATGCAAGCTCATCACAGATTGCCCAATTTCCCGAGCCTCCTCCCGGACTTTGCAGATGCAAGAGAAATCCGAGGTCTATACAGAATCGAATTGGTTCGTGTGAGTGTGTTCCGACAGCTGCAGGCCAGTAACTGGGCAGAACATTTTAGTGGTAAGTTGACGACGGTGCAAAAACCATTGCCTCCTTACGGAGCACTTTTATAAGAGATGCTAGCCGCACTTCCAGCAATCAGGATGGCCCCGAGAACATCCCAGAGGGTTGGTATCTCATGGAGAAACATAACCCCTAAGATGAATGTAAATAGTACCTGAGTCAGCCATGACACTGAATGAGCGAATCTCGAAAGGGGGAACTTTCTGCCAGCTGTGTCGTTATGACATTTTGCAGTTCATCAGATACTCGATATGGTAATTGAATGCAACACTCACCTCGGACTGCAGTGCCAGATATGGTGACCAGGAAAACGTACGAGCTTCAATGACAAAGATGTGGAAAAGGGAAATTTTCGACGACAAGATTTACCTTCAGATATTGTATAGGAGTGACACTAGAAGCTTTCTCAAGTTGCAAAGCCCTGGTTAGAAACACCTGCAAATCCAGCCATCAGGAGATACGCGATACACGTTCTTCAGAATGAGGTCTGTGTGCATTCCACTTCTTTCCGAGAAGTAGAATGGACGGGTATTGTAGAGAACCAGAAGCTTATTCAACTGGACCTTGTAGCTAACTCTCAATCTATTGAACCAAAACGGCTTGCACATCGGAAAAAGTACCTGGGCAAAGTACGCCATTACACCAACCAGCAACAGCAACGCAATCTCTGTAGAGTTCGGAACTTTATAGCCCTGTGAGAATTGCGAAAATTTTAGTGAGTGATCTTTAACACACGAATGAAGGGTTAAAGGTTTCGTTTAGTATAAAAGAACTTTAAACCTGGAGGGTAAGTCCCGGACTAAACCAACCCACCTGCATCATGGTTCCAAGAGCAGCCATTGGAGTAGAAAATGCAGCAAATGCAAATACGCAAACTCTGCAATGGCGAAATTCAGAAACATCAGCCGGTCTGTTCTACTGATTTCACACTTCCTTACTCTATGTCTTATCATCCTGCTTAGCTTGTCTTTTTGAAACTCAAAACAAGCTGCGAAAGAAGTTTTGGATAAATTTAGCCTCTAGGCATGTAAATAAACTCCGTACTATCTGCTGTGGAGGGTGCTGAGAGAAACTTTACAACGGAGGTTCATTTTGTTGGCCAATGATGCGAACTATGATATAAGAGAGAGCTCCAGTGGCAGCTGCTATCAAGGCGACGGCGACTCCCATATACATATCGCCAATGCTGTCTGTTATCGCATGCTTACCTGCATTACGAAGAAAACGCGAAAATGAGTGAAAATGCGCCAGATAGAGTGATATCACAAGCTGGAAATATTGCACAAACTTTTCATCAACGCATGACAGAAGGGCCACAGAATTCCAAAATCTGTCAAATGTTGAACAATTAACTCAAACAATAAACATGGAAGGTGTACCAACCTGAAAGAAACTGTGGTTGGGTAACCAGTAGGACACCCAAGAAACTACAAAACGTTCCTGCAGCCTCAGCTGCACCCCAATGCTCGTTCAGGTAAAGTGTTGCTAGAATAACAGTAAATACTGGGGTCGTGAAGTTGAGAACCGTAGCATCACGTAAAGGCAAGATCTGTATGCTGTGGCACTCCATCAGAGCACGTAAAATTAGCTCACTTGAAAAGACTGAGAGAGCAGAGCAGTGGGTGGAATATCGTTAAAATATTGAGGAACATAATGCTAAACTAGTCAACTTAATGCTAAACTTACAAGCCAGGTGCAGATGGAGTTCACTAACAGCCGAAAGGCACGTCTTCAGTGATTTCAGAGCTGATAACTCAGAAAGCTATTTATCTTACAAACGACACTTGTTTTATTTGAAACTTCGGTCGGCTCAGATCCAGATTTTGAACAGTGAGGAGTAATCTGGGCAGCTTTTAACAATTCAAATATGTGACACTGCACATCTGGTCATCGTGTATTTATGTGCCGGGCTTGCAATTTATGTTATCTCAAGGAATGAGCCGGACAGTCCGTCCCAAATACTCACTAATATGTCAAGCAGGGCTGAAACAGTTGTGAGAAAGAAACCCTTTACCCACATGAGGTACAGTCTGTGAATTACAAAGAGGTCTGTAGGTTGTTTGGGCACGTGCAGCACATACCATTGATGATCAGCCTTGCTTTAGTGTCAGCGGGACCGGCAATAGATGGCCATGACTGTTTGGTTTTGGCACGACTCACCTGTAAAAAAACGCAGAGAGGGAGAAAAAGCCGACAACCGCTCGAGCAATGACAAGTTTTCGGACTCTGGGAGTTCCCAAGAGGGGATGTCTCATTTGCCTCAAGCTTGCTCCGGCTATCAGTGAGATTAACCCACAACGAAACATCACGATCTGTGAAGAAGGAAGCGAGCGCACTGACAAACATATCACGAAATAGGGATCAGATTCGCCACTCCTCACAATCCTTCACTTTTCTTAACACCTCTGTCCTCCTCTTGGCTACAGTCGTGTAAGTAGTGCAAAGAGCAGCAGCATGGAGGGAGTTGACTGATCAAGTCATAACTAGTCTTACAATAGAGTCACTGCCTTACGACTATTTTGGTGAAGTACTACACTGGGCGGAATGCGGAAACGACGACGTGATTTGAAGGTCACACTGAAACAAGGATGGACTTAGAACATATTCAGTTGAATCTCACCCGATAGAATTTTAACAAAGAGTCCCATCAGAGCGTACGACAGAGATGAGATGGCCATGCAAGCAGCCCCGGAGTACTTCGACCCTCCCCAGACCCAGTTCCAGGCCTTCATGAATTTCATCGAGCTCGCATACACATCTCTGCGGTCCAGCGATTCGAACTCTTTCGTCGATGGTGTCTCCACCTTCAGAAACGGTAACACAGGACCAGTCTCCTTCAATACCATCTTCTCGAGAACCTCCGCTTGAACTCTCCTGTCTCTGTCCCTATGGCCCCTCTTGGGAGGCAGCTCCTGGTGCTCGTCGTAGTCTGTGGAACTTGAGCTCGAACTCCTCTTCGGCTTCGATGCTTTGGGCCTCGGATCTTCCACACCACTTTCCAGATCCTGCTGCTGCTTCACTTCGCGCTTCCCCGTGCCTGCCAGCAAGAACCTCTCCAAGTCTCTGTCTCTGTAGTCCACAGTCTCAGTTCTCTTCTCATCTCCTTTTCTCTCCTTCCTGGCCATCTGATGATGGTCGATCTCTGATGATGTCGTCTCTCAACGTCAAATCCGATTCCACTCTCACAGATCAAATTCTCCTTCTGCCTCCACCCGATTCCCTCGACTGGTCCATTTGGATCTTGATGCAATCACGCAAACATTCGCGTGTCAGTCCTTCAAGCTCGCTCTCCTTCAAGACTCGATCAATTCGATTCAATTTCTCAATTCAGAATTAACACCTTCGCCAACCCTCAATTTCTCAACCTCGGCCTGCTTGCCTGCCTGCCTGCCACCGCCGCGGCACAATTCATCTCCCACATAAACTCCAGAACAACAAACTCACTCGATCTCACTTCTCCAACACTTCCTACTCCCTAGCCTTTCCGTTCCGCTCCCAGAAACCTCCTTCGCAGATACGATCGACGAATAATTAGCTCCTCTCCTCTCCTCTCCTCTCTACTCTTCTCAATCTGAGCCTGTGCCGAATCCAGGCTGAGAGACCGGCGGGAACACAGACGATCTTGACTTCCCGAGTCTCTGTCTGAACTGATGTCACGTCAGTCGGTCTGATTTAATTTCCGAATCCTCGTGGAGGTGATGTGATGTGATCTGATCCGATATTCGCTTCCTGTTCCCAGCGGGCCAGGCCAGGCCTCGATCGGTCAATCGATCGATCGCTGGCAAGCTTGCTTCGAGGAGAGAGTGGGCAGAAGAACAAATCGAGGATTCTAATCTGGATTACAAACACGGAAGCGAAGAGCGCAGCGCAGACCGTTGAGCGTCAAAACCGGATGAGGAGGGCTGGGCCGACGACTGCGAAGGATGGATGATGATGGCGCGGAGCCATGCATGATCCATCGTGCGATCATGCGACGAGGGCAGCGAAATGCCAGAAACGCCAGACGCAAGAAAGCCCCGCGTCCGCCCGCGGCCATACATACATCATACACCATCATGCTCTCTCTCTCTCTCGACTCGAGAGAGAGAGAGAGCTTCGACCCGAAGGAAGAGAAAAGGTTCCGCCAACGGTGCCTGGCTCCCGTGGAAAACCAAACGAGGGCAAGAAAGTCAGACCCCCGTCCTTCCTCCCCGTCCAACAGCATCCCCGCAACAGCAAAACAGCTATCCGCACCCCCGCGCCCCCGCTCCCTCCCTCGCTGCGCTGCTGCTCTCGATTTCCGGGCACGAGGTGCCCTGCCCTGCCCTCCTTCGTGCCAACTCATCCTCGACCTCCACGTCACACAAGGAACGCACGGATGCAGAAACCTTGGGGGGCTTTTCTTCGTCTCATCTCACGGTTGCGGTTCAAGGCCCTGAGGCTAGAGTTGGAGGCACAACGTCAAAGGGCATGCCCCGGGGCGAGGGCACGGGAGCATGCCCATGGGCATGCCTAATTCGCATTTTCCATAAGAGGCATGCCTATATGTATAAATAAATATATATGTATATTCTAGAGTTATAGACGTATATTTTAGAGTTATAGACTGTGGGATAGGTGAGGAAATAAAACTGTTTTCACTTGGAGATTCTGCTGTAATCTGTTCTGGGTTTTGAGTTTTCACTTTTGTGTTGATTGATCTACTTAGTGTTTTATTTCCATAGATATATATTTTTTGGATACGTTCAAATGTACGTATTTTAATACGGGCATGCCTGGGGACATGGGGCATGCCTTTTGATCTCGAAACTGGGCATGCTCCGAAAAATTTTGTTGTGCCTCCAATCCTACCTGAGGCCCAAGAGGGAGGAATGCCAACTCATCCTCGGCTCCAGCTCTCGACCTCCAGCTCATCCTCGACCTCCACGTCACACCAGGAATGCACGGATGCAGAAACCTTGGGGGGGCTTTTCTTCGTCTCATCTCACGGTTGCGGTTGAAGGCCCTGAGGCCCAACAGAGAGGGAGGGAGGGAGGAATGACGCAATCAATGATCATCTTCGAACCAACGTGCTTTTGTGTCTCTTCTATGATCTTCTTATCCAAATAGAGAATACTTTTTCGTTCAGGCCGGTTGCTTTACCAGGCTAACAAACAAACCTCGTCGTGAGTGATTGCGACTGGGGAGAGCTCTGACCTCAGCTCCGTGCACTGATCTTTCCAGCAGAAGTTGTAACCCGGATCGCTAGACAGCAGAGTGGTTGTTCATGTTCTAAGTCCGCAGGGAGGAAGTCGGTGCTTCGTGGGACCGTGAGAAGCAGGACAGGGACAGGGCTAGGCAGGAGGCATTCTCACGAATCTTGTATCTGCTGCTTGATATTCTGACATAACCTTAGATTTCAGCTTACAGTCCAATTCGTTCGTTGTGCATGAACTGATGACGCTCTGTAATCCGGACTGCCCTTGTGGAGATTGTCTGTGTGTGTATGTGTGTGTGATTGTGTTTCTCTCAATATGTTGCTCTCATATTCTGGTCTCTTGCTGCTGTTGCGTCGACCTTCGACTTGGCTACTTCCTGGAGTGCATCATATGGCAAGGTCTTCTGAGCTGTGGACCGCGACTGTCAAAACTCAGCACAGCGAGAGAGGTATTCAGATGAACCGAAGGCTCACCGACCCCCACCCTCCTGCACTTGGAAGACATGGACCGCTAGACAGATCATTAGAGAAAGTGCAGTGCAGCTGGACTCGAGAATGAGGAGTGCGGCAGGCTGGTTGTGGAATCAAATGGACGGACTTCGCCTCACATCGACACCAAAATCGTGTAGACGAATACACGAGATCGACGACTCGGAGTTCGTTGTCCTCACGTGCAGTGACCATGAAAGCTTGAAGATGTCAATCCACCTGTTGATTGGTGTTGTTTCTGACACCAGTGGGGTGGAGGTTTACAGAGGAACGATAGGCAGATAGAAATGGACTCCAGAGGCATAAGAGAAAGACAGGAATGCAGCAGTAGGAGGGCATCGGATTTGTGCTCTTCGTGTATCTATCTTCTACAACATCTACTCGGGTTTCTCGATCATCATATCATATCATCACGACACTCGATGCTTACGTGAACTTCTACTTCTAGAGTACATGGCATGCATCCTCTCATGCTCTCAGGTGAGTAGGTGGCGATAATAGAAGAAGAAGAAGAAGAAGCGCAGGTTCAAGCAATGAAGCAGCACAACATATTTCCCGGGAAAGTGACTAGTGCACGCCAGTGCATATTATTCTTCGCCGAGTCGGGAGGGGGTCGTGGGTCAGGGGTCAGTCCGTGGAGATAGCTCCTCGAGACGTCGGTTTCCCCCCCCTGCCTATTGTTTCTCATGATGAAAAAGGAAAGCACCAGATGGCCGATGATTGATGCATGGGAGAACATGTGTCAGGACGAGGCCCAAGGAATACATACAGGATCTAGCTTAATGGTGGTCGAGTAACGACGGTGGCGTACTTCAGACCCAAGATTCAAGTGCGAATCTCCTCTGTATCAGATCCACCCACCGTCCGTTCATGCCTGAAATTCTTACTACTCTGCATCATTCATGCGTGCTCTCTCTCTCTCGTTCGAGGCAACACGACAGCATTTGGACGATCTCTGGGAGTTTTGTCACAAAGTCTCAAATTCGTCAATGATGACACGAATAACACATTGTGCAACAGCTCGGGTCCAAAACGAACTCGAGGTTGCTTGCGCTAGACCCGTACCGAAGACTACGTGCGCGTGAATCAGTGAAGTGAGTCCGAGCTTTTAGACAAAGAAGGAGCTTTCCTCTTTGTCGTTGCGCCATCTGCTCTCTCTAGCTCCTCCCTCCCAGATTTGCTGTAATTATCAGGACCTCGTGTCCTTCATTTGCCATTGAGTGTCGAGCTCTACAGGATTCATGACTGGCTGCTGGACTGGTCGACGATCATTTTTCATTCAACACTCGTACATCTGACGCTGACTGATTCAGTGGTTTTAATCCCCCCAATTTATGGGCTCAGAAACCTATGATGAAAATGTCTGCTTTGAAAGACGCGTGAGCCCGCGATGATATACACCTGATAACAGGTAAACGACGATGAGTGCCTCGGCTATGAATTTCCCTGTCCTCCCTCCCTCCCTCCCTCCCACATCCACCGACTCGAGTCAAACCATTGTTTGGTGTTCCTTGCCTGTCAGTATGCGGGTTTCATCCAGAAGCATTAGGATCCTCGCAATAGCCTACGCGCTGTTCCTTCTTTTGCTCCCGATAGAATGTTTTCTACCCTGGGAAAGAATTACAGCTCTGAAGAGTGAATGATAACCTCTGTGCCGGACATCAGAATCATGAGCGAGTTCTTCCCGAGCCAGTTTCTTGCTACAGACAAAGAAACAGAAACAGAAGTTTAGAAGGTACACGAAAGTTCAATCAATCATTAATTCTTGAGCTTGCGTGTGGGCAGAGAGGGAGGGGGCTGTCCGCTGCATTGCATTCTTCTCTGCTGATCTGGTCTGCAATGAGTGCTCAATCAGTGTACCAGCCTCTTCAGGTCTAGGTCTCATGTCTCGTCCAAATACAGCGTAGGCAAGGCCTGCGTGACAGTGGCAAACTTCAGCTCAGGATCTCTAAACCCCTCAGGACCTATGTACTGAATCAACGATCGAACGAATGATACCTCTCGGATGCCGATGACATCGAGTGCTCCTCACTCAAGCATCCTACAGGACATGAATGCGATCCAATCATTCCACTCGCATCGACTTCTTCTTCCGCTTCTAGATTCCTCCCGCCCTCAGCTAATTATCCAGAAATTTTCGACACCAGGTCCCAGAAGAATATGCATCTCGCGAGGACTTTCTCTGACGCAGCCATAGCCAGCAGCAGATCTGTCTTCTGCTTACGATGTGTACTGACTGCGCTGTACAGTACAGTGCTCTTGCCTGTTCAGAGAGCCCGACCACCGCGGTGCCATACGCAGTACACTGATAGCGACGATCCATATCATTGGACCGACACAAAGGGCCAAATTCAACGCAATTGAGTCATCCCCGTACCCGTCTCTCTGTCTCTGTCTCTCTCTCTCAACCACAAAACTCATAAAGCTTTGCAGCAATTTTTGCTGATCCTCTAGCTCGCCAGCTAGTCTTGCTCCTTTACACTAGAGCACAGTTCAGAATAGAGCCCAAAGATTAGCAATATCATAGAAGACACCATCGGTGAAGTATTGTATGCGCACGTGTCTGAAACTCGTTCACCGGCTCCGGAGCGAGGGGCGGGCGGGCGGGGGGGGAAAATACTTCACATGTTATGGCGTTGAGTATGTTCTGCTGTGTCTCGCTGCACTTGCACAACAAGTCGTACATTTGGGAGTTTTCGGGTGAGTGAGAGTCATGCAGAGAGACAGGGTCTGCAATTGAACAGGAGGAGTCCTCATCTAGGCACAGTAGATTTTCCAGGAAACAGCCGACGAGCCATGAATGCATGCAATGTGCTGTACAATGTCCGAGAAGTGTATGAGCTTACTGATATACGGAGAGACTAAGGTCTTCGTTTGACGTGGTTTCTGTTAGTCGACTGCGGTGCATTAGAGTGCAGGAATGTGGTAGCATCTGCAGGACTGGAGAGCTACGACTCTGAGAGTAGTAGGGTCACTCTGTGCTTTCGTAGAGACCGATGATGATGAGATGAGATGAGATGACCCAGGTGTCCAGCCAGTCCTGTGTCTCCTGTGAGTGCTGCTGCTGCTTCTGCTTTTGTTGCAGAGTATCTTTTGCAGTTAGCTAACAGATTGAACATTCCCCTGTGGATCTGTTCATGTTCATGAGCATGTCCTGAAGATTGGAGGAAGTTATGGTATCTGTGTGGGATGGGATGGAGGGGGATGGGAATTCGAGTACAGTACAGTACAGTTGTGCCATGCCATGCGATGAGATGCGATGCGCTGCTGCTGCTGCTGCACTGTGACAGCCTTGACCGCGTAAACAGAAGATACTAGAGATCCTCTCGCAGACACGCACTCTCGTGCTCATGTACTGCCCCAGACATGTTTTGGCAGAGGCCGAGAGGGTCGTCCTTCGAACTCCAGCTCGGACGCTTCCGTCCATCCATTGACTCACTCACACACTGACTCAAGAGCTTCTCTTCCTTCTTCCTGAATCCGAAATCCTGTACAGCGAGACCTCCATCGATTGAACGTGGATTGGACGGAAAGCTCACAGTGATGAGAGTGGATAGAAACACCGGCTCCCGTCCTCGACTCGGCAACAAGCAAAGATTAGACTCATCGGATCGGAGAGAGAGGAAAAATATTCATTCAGTCATTGCCAATCAACGATAGGAATGGCCCCTCTAAGCGAACTCGGGACAGCCATATCGCTGCACTGTGTACAGCATCTGAGTCAATCTGTGCACGATGCACAAGACTTCAGAGCCAGAGCCGAGCAGACCAGAGCAGAACCAAGAGAAGAAGAGAAGAGGAAGAGGAAGATCCGGACCGACTGAACACAACACGGGCACTAATTCAGGCCCAACATATGCTCTCGCCAAGAATCGAACTTTATAGTCTCAGACTCAGTCCAGCGATGCTCTAATTCGATGCGACCGAGGCGCGTTCGGATGATACTTCGGACAGCAGGCCTAACGGACGTAATTATCGATTCTGTACAATTGTACTGCAATGTAATGGACAGAGTGTGTCGTCCAGGAGTCCAGGCTCCAGCAGGAATGGTACGGAGAAGCATCACATCACAGGCACTCACTCACTCGTCTGCTCTCACAAGCATCTGCTCGACCATGACCAGCCAAGCCAAGACTTCAAGGATCAGCGAACTGAGATGAAGCCATACCTGCTCTGATTATTACGCTTCATTATTAATAACGTTTGTTGCAATTGAGCACTTAACAGTAAAATGGTGTTCGAAACTCGCTCTGGCATTGGCGATCATAAATACGTAAGAGAATAAACTCATCAATACCTTGAAACATCCCTAAGACTATGTTGGCGTGAATACTACCTTAATGAGAGGTCAATATGATGTATTCGCTTGTTACTACAAATTAAGAAAGTTTAAGTTTTAAGTAAGGAAATTGCAAATTTTATTCCTTTATATATTTGACTCATTTTCTCAAATGCAAATCATTTGCTAAACTTTCACATCAAGCATTTTGCTTGATATACAAGTTAATAATTGCAATTGTAAAAGAAGGCATGTATCAATACAACGGGTTTGAAAAACTGTAAGGTTAGATAATTGAACTGCAAATTTAGCCTTTGATCCACATAGTTTATTCTACATAACATGAGAGTTAACCATAATTCAAGGAGCTGCCCCTATTCGAATTAGAAATATGGCCTTGAATTCACACCGAAGGGATCTCGTGTCTTTACATCGAACTATGTCTATAATCTTTCAACTCTTGCTTGTTTAGGACAATCTTGAATCTTTTCACCAGATTTTTCGGATTGTTGCTTTAAAAAAAATTTAAACAAACATAATTTTTGGAATTTCTATTTACAACCCTGATTTTTAATAAATTCTTAATATGCTATCCTCAGGATCTTTATCAATTCAAGTTGAGTGGTAAACAAAAATCTGATTGTGTAATATAATTCTGACAGAATGCATAATGTAATATAATCCAAGGTGAATCAAAGAACATAGAAAAATCATTTAAGTGTAATAAAAGATTGCCTCAATGTATGTTCAAAACAGAAGTAAAGAGTATTTTGCTTTATATACATCAAAATTCAAACATATGGCAAGTTATAATTGGCCGCAGTTTCAAAGCCACCCGTGTTTCACATCTTTGTTACACATATAACTCATACATTCTAGCTAACCGTAATAATGTAAAGAAAAATTGGAACTATTAAATTTTCGCAATTATTCGTTTTTTTATAACTTAAATTAAAACTAACAAAAACTCTATATAATCTTAGACTACAAATAAACTTGTGCTTTGCTGCTCCACTCATCACCCGTAAAAGAGTATCTATGTTTAATCTCTTTGAAAAAATATACAATGTACAATAACAAAATATACAAGATTAAATAGAGATCCATACAAACTTAAATATTTTATATGGTTACTACATATATAGATTTTTGTTTTCGTTTATCATAAGTAGCAAAAAAAAAAAAGTAAAAAAAATCTAAAAAAGAAATATTATAAAAAGGTAATTGAAATTTGCATAAAATAAACGATATCCATATAGATTGAAGAAGATATCAGTATATTTTATTTATTTTTAAATAGAAATTATCATAATGCTTATTCATATAATTGACTAGTCTTATGAATTTTTAATTTGGTGACGGAAATCTATAACCAGTCTGGAGATATTAACGCCTGATTTTCTTAAATAAAATTTTCATCTTGATTCTAATTTACAGATATATATATCCTTGATTAACTTTATAGATAGACAATTATATATGTATAAAACTGACCAAAGGTGATTATATAGATTCAATAGTGATTTGATCATATATATTTATGAGCAATTTATTTGTCAATCTTCTGCACGAATGATACAATTTCTTTGGATGATTTCAATAACATGATAAGTAATTTCATATCAGAACGTACACAGCCGTTAAAAATGCATCAAGATTAAGGTTGATCTGCATTTCAATTCAAAAGATAAAATCAACTTCAGTCAGAGCTAATAGTAACAGAAGATAATTTTGTGATTTGAAGAATTAACTAGCAGCCTTCGTCGATCCGTGTTACTAATAGACTGCGAATCTACCACTCGTAGCACTGCTACACATGTGTTGCAAACTCGATGCACATGTGCCTCTTGTACGAAATCAACGTGCATGTAGCAATCATGGCATGCGAGAGATCAAATGTCCGAAACTGAAGGAGTGCCGAGCTCGTAAATATAGCGCAGCACTGTATCGTATCAAAAATCTCATAGCAAGGAATGAAGATATGGGGATTATGGAAGAGGGATGGCTGGGGATCAGATGGATGAAGCGAAATAGAAATACAATAAGTGTCAAGAGTACGACATATACAATTAGCCAAATCTGGTGCTGAACAATGCAGCAAAAGGTCGCTCGCTCGCATACGAGAGAACATGAGCAACGCACTATGGATTCGATCCTATTTTATTATATTCTATTCCCAAATATTTCTATTTATTTATTTATACGTACAATGGATGAGGACTGAGGACGGAGGACGATACAGAATGCGGCATTATACTAGTCTCGCTTGTCGTCTGTCTTGTCGAGAGCAGCAACCAGACAATTCAGGACTCGTTTGGCTTCTTACTCGGGTTAAGGTGGTGGTGAGCGCCGGTGTGCTGTGGCCTATTTTTCCCTGGAATTGGAGATTCTCACATTCTAATTCAGCAGAGCCTGGTCAAAAATTGCGTAAGCTCGTGTGCTGCAGAACCGACCAGAGTTCGTCATGACAACTAAGCCTGCGGCGCGGCAACGCGTATGCCAGAAGCCCACCACGACGACGAGACAAATCCCCAAGCTCCACGAACTGCAATCCGCCCCTGAATACCCTCTCGACCAAGTTGCGCTTGTTCTATACTGTATGAGATTCGTGCGCATGCGTGCACGCTCTGAGCTCGACGGAACGGAGGCCCAGTTTCGGTTGCACCTTTCTTTGCTGGGCTCTCCGTCCTATCGCCTGCACGCCGAGCTGACTTCGTGATCCATTCTCACAATCCCGGCATTGGACCCCGATAACTCGGAAATTAGACCAGATTAACTCGCCATTCCTTCGCCACTGGACGATCCGTTGTCTTCATCCCTAAATGCTGTCAGTAACTGACGAACCTCCGCTGTCTGGACTTGGAATCTGGCGAGTTCGAGCGAGAAACCATCCTGAAGATCCTGAGTTGGATGGCTACTGTATGAAAATAGGACATTTGCGGGTTCGCTTTTCCCGAAGGTAATTTCACTTCTTTCCTCTAGCAATTCATTGGAGCTTGCAATTCTTCGTTGGAGGAATTCGTTGCCATGCGGCTATGTGACGTACTTCGTTTGACTTGGAACCCAACCATGTCGAGGGGTTAAGACCCCACCTACCGAGTTGATGTCGACCGAGATAGAGAAGAATATTAATAATTAACCGTGGCCATGGTCAAGCACCCATGACATCAAGGCGATCTATCGCCTGATTGTTTCCCGACACGTTTCTCGAGTTTGTAGGCTGTAGATTGCATAAGCGGACGCATGGAATTAAGAAAGCAATGCCAAGCCATCTACAATAATTGAGAGCCGAATCTGAATCTGTATTCAAACTCAGCCCGAGGGTCGAAAGAAGGTACAGAGACAATCTCTGTTTTGGTAAATCTATAAGTTTCTAACTTCAAATCTACAGAGAATTATGTTATTTATTTATGTAACATACAATATCCATGGATTATGATTTTTTAAGACGTTACTGATATAATTTAGAATTAAAACTTTCGAGTTTCTATTCTTTAGAACCCGGGGGCCAAGTAGATAAATAAAAATTAAACAATTGACGGAAAGACCCCGTCAAGGTTGTAACTTCCACGCTCTTTGATAGATTCCCATGAGCCCCTTTGCTAATCTTAGAAAAAATCATGGACTTATTTATATTGTTTAATATGAAGATTCAGTTATAATAACACTAACTAAGTTTACAAGCATTTTAGGATATCACAAATCCAATTTTAGGATAGCGCGATTATAGCTAAACGTTGTAAACGTTTTTCCAGTTCATCTGTACTGATCAATAATTTTGATTCTCAACATAATTATTCATGTGGAGCTAGTTCCATATAACATTTCCATTCTCAATGATTCGATAATTAATATCATATTTAAAAATATAAATTAGTGATGCTTTTTTTTACTTATTTAAAAAATAATAACTATTAAATATTTGTATAATTTAACGCGCTCTATATGTATATTAGAAATATTTTAAAAAATAAAAAATAGATTTATTACATTAGCTTCATATGCAATACATGGCTATTAATTGTAATCCAGAGATTTATTAAATTTCAACAAATAAAATGTCTTCTCCATCATTTGAAATATAAAAACATAAGGTTTGATGATGATGATGATGTATATAATCATTTTTGAAAATTTTATTTGAAGACAAGTGTATGATCTGATTCTATGTGTATTTCAATTAAATAAACTATGAAGTTTTCCATATAAAATAAATTTAGATAATAATAATTATTAGATAAAATATAATTATATATTTAAAATTCAATTTATTTTTATTTAATATGTGAATATTTATTTAATATTCATGGAATTATATGATGAAAAATTGAAGACAAACATACCCTGGTAATGATCATATAATTAATATTTGTATAAATGTTAAAATATAGAAAATATCTACCTGTATTGATATGATTCGTATGATATATAGCAATTAGTTGATTATCGTATCAATGTATTTGAACATCGTTCAACCTACATGAAAAATATCTTTAGAATTGGTTCTTTGTTACATTTATAATATTGTGGAAAGGAGTTTTTTCCAATTTCATTAATACAGTTATTATATTTTATGATGAAAAGTATCATTTGTATGATTTTAAATCGTAAGATTTTGGATCGATTGTTTTATTGGTCAATTATCGGCCAAGTATGACCTCATTATATCAATTCTCTTTTCTTTTACAGATTTGATCCAGCCAAATCAATTGTTAAAACAAGTTAGTTAACATTTGTTTTGCAAGCGATTATCATATCTAATTTTTATGAGACATTTAGTAATTTCGAATATATGAAATTCATAGAAATTATAAAATGAGTATAGAAAATTAGAATTAATTAAACAGGTCGATCTCTTGCATGCAACATCTGCTTGGATTGAAAATTACTCAGGGAGTTTTAACATGATACATAATTGTGTCCCTGTGTAACCCTAAATCCAGCAAATTTCGAATTTGAATTTCTACATACCATCAAGAAATCTGCAGCGAGCTCCAAAAGCGTAATTATGTTCATAAGCTGTACATATTTGGCCATTAGCCTTGACATGTTTTTCTATGATTAATTACGAATGAACTATATCGTTGAGAACTGGAACGAATACCTTTACTCATGACCGAGATTTTCGGCACTCATCTCATTGGAGGGAGTTTTCCCTTGCTATTTTCAGAAGCGAAGAAGTTCAATGCCTGAACAAGATGGATACGTCATAAGCGAGCCAATTTATTAATTAGACGTACGGAACTTATTTATGAAAAAATTAGGTATATTGAAAATTCCATTCCCGATATTCTCCACGAAGAAAATGAGATTTAACTGCTGATATGTGCGGAATTCCGTAAGAATTTGGTCAGTCGCACCGGTTTCGCGCTAAAGCTAAAAATATCAAGTGGCCGGTCGCGTTCAAAGATATGCGAATCCTTTCATCATTGCAATAGAATTTATAAGATCCAATCGTTCTAAGCGGACTGAGTATTTAAAAGGTTTGACTTTGTGCTGTGAATTCACCGGTATGTACGATCAAGCTCGAAGTGAAGAAATTGAAGAAAGGAAAGTGGAGTCCCTTTATAGTACTCGGTTTTCATCATTCTGATAGTCTCTTCCCTTAAAAAATCTTCAGCGTGTTTCTTAATTGCATTTCAATCATCTAATCACCCGCCGTAAACTATTTCAGAGGGCAACGGTAATCTAGGCTGAGCGACATTCCACCATACTTTGCTGCTGGTGCTCTCATCCAAATCAAAGATGATTTTCTTTCCGTTTATTCTTTCTAACATAAGTAAGAGACGCTACATAAAGTGTCTCCAACGCTTGTATTACAGCTTGAGCGAAGGGTCACGAGATTTATTGATTAGGTTAGTAATTATATAAGTGTAAATAAGTTATTTCTTATGATTAAATATAGATTTCATAGTTGTAAATCAAGAGACAAGATGTACAGAAATTGTAGGAAATAGTTCTTTGGATCATGAATGAATTTTGATAGCTTACCTTAAGCTTTCAGTAGTCATGATTCAGATTACGAAACGACACTATCATGCAGAAATGACCATATTACAAATGAAGTCGGTTCGTATACGTTTCACTACAAAGAAAATACACAATAAAACTGAGCCAAAAGATGGTCTCTATAATAGTAGTGATAATATACCCACGAGTTGGTGAAGCGCGATGAAAGCTCATCCTTGTACTTAATTGGCTACGAATATCTCTGAATTTATGAAGGGATTACGTGGGTTTGTGATAATATTCAAAGACCATGTGTCGAGGACTAACTCACTACTGAAGAGATTGCAAGGGGGTGTGGTTACAGTGCCGTCCCTCCCACAAGGACATGCGAATTTGTACTCTCGAATTTTAGCACAACCTGTGATACGAACAGGAATGTTGGTGAGAAAAAATGGCAGAAGCAGCAGAAGCAGCAGAAGGAGGGTGTCTGAGTGAAATGGGGTCCGGATAGGACGGGAGACAACATTTACCCTTTCTCGACTCGAGAGTCCAGCGAGTGTTTTCTTTTGGCAGATAGCTGCTGCTGCGCCAAAAGAAAATTACAAAATTGGCCGGAGCGCCAGATGCGGGGGAACTCCACATTCCGCGATAATTTACGGAAATTTCGTGACCCGCCGAATAGGACGAGAATTGGAGCATGTCCAGCGTCTGACTGACAACGAAAGCCAAAGACGGGTTGCAGAACGGTTGGGTTACGCCGTCGGCTGGCGGGCGGTTGGGTTTGGTTGCGGGTTGGGTTCGAACCAACCAACCAACCAACCAAGCTACAGTCTTGGGTACGGTACAGTACAGTACATAGACGGGGAGGGGAGGAGGTCCTTATTCTGCTCGCGCATGGCAGAGCCGGCTGCCATTCCTCTCGCATCCATTCCTTGACCTGCGGTGCGCATGCACGATCGATTCAGTCGTCACTCGCTCGCACTGCCCGCCCTCACGATCATTGCTGTCTTTCCTCGCCTTGCCCGGCAGGAGGATCCTCCTGCTGAGATTTCGACCGACCGATGCTGGTGGACTTGGCCCTGGCGTATCCCTCCCTCTCCCACTGATCCACTGACCCCGATTAGCCTGGCGTTCGGTTGGGTTGCTAGACCTAAGCTCAGCCGAGCCCGAGTGGAGTAGACTGGAGTAGAGTCGAGTCTTGTGCTGGGAATTAGCTCGCATCGCCTCACATTGCACCACACATTCTGGGTCCCTTCGACACATCCGCAGCTCGCGCCTGCCTGCCTCCTCTTGCGCCTCGTCGTCTGGGCACTGTGGGGCAGTAGTGCGGTCCGGGCCCTGCAGGGTGTGTGAGCTGAGCGCGCGCTGGCTGCCTAGAAAGCGAGCCCGAGCTCGCTTTTGAGGTCAATTACTTACTCCCCTTAACCGATTGTTGGAGAGGATCTCATTCACTAACACCCACATTCATCGACACTCCTTACGTAATAATTTAGTCTCTAACCGACTGACTGACTGATAGACTGATCGACATAGACACAGTATTCTCGCGGGTCTCCGACCCTTTCTCGTTTCCTGATACGAGCACAGCAGCGCTCATACAACAAGCGCCTTCTTCTTTTCAAAATTCCGCACCTTTCCCCCATCCTCTTCGTAGCGCGATAGTTTCTTTCTTTGTAGATAGTGCCACACTTTGACAGTCTTGCAGTTAGTTTGTACGTGCTCTTTCTTCTTTCTCTCTGGCTCTCTCTCTTTCTTTTTCTTGTGAGATTTCGAGAAGAGAGTAGTAGCGGTGCACGAGCCGACATCGACAGAGGGAATTGTCGAGCATCGGGGCAAAATGCAGTTGAGAGACAGCTACGCGGGGCAGTAGTAGAGAACACAGCGAGAGATGTTGCTAGAATCTGCGTTGGCAGACTTCAGCGAGGAATCGACGAACGCGAGCGGGCATCCGAGTGCCATGCCTTACGTATGGGACGATAAGTCCGGGAAGCAGGTCACCAGGAGCTCGTCGTACCACGAGCGCATCAGCAAGCTGAGCGTGCAGGAGAACGAGGGCCTGCATTTGCACGAGGAGGCGGCGGACATGTTCAATGCGCGCAAGAGCAACAAATCGGGCGCCGCCCACAGTCGCAGCGACTCAGGCCAGTTCTACCACAAGGAAGGTACGGTGCCGTTCAAGTGGGAGGCCGCGCCCGGCAAGCCCGTCGTGGCGCAGGAGCCCGTCGTCAATTGCGAGTCGCCGCGCCTGCGACCGCCGCCCGCCCTCCGGAATGTGGCCATCCCGCTCTGCAGCAGCCCGCGCCACGGCGGCATCGCCGGCAAGATGAAGAGCATTCTCAGCGGTGGTGGTGGCGGCGGCAAGGTGGTGCCCAAGAACGCCGGCGGCCACGGTAGCTTCAACTCCAGCACCGGCAGCATTTCGAAATCCGGCTCCGACCGCGAGCAGTGGAGCTCGAGCAGCGGGCGCGACGACACCGATCGCGACTCGTCTGTGGACTCCGACGGCGGCGAGGAGTCGTCGCCCGTCAGTACTCTGGACCGCCCCGCCAGCCCGCTCTCGCCCGCCTGCTCGCCCAAAGTCGCGTCGCCCAAGCACCACGAATTGGCCGTCGCTTCCTACAGGCACGGGCACGGGAGCAGCAATCTGAGAAACGTCGCGGCGCCCGTGGCGCATTCGAGGCCGCCCTCGCAGATGGCGCATTGCCTTCTGGCTATGACGGAGATCAGCGAAGAGCTGCCCATGATCGAGGAGGACGAGGAGGATTCCGAATATCACACCATGGAGTTCCCCACGGTCGACAGCCCCGGCACCATCGAGGAGCGCCGCGAGAGGAGCTTGCTGCGGCGGCCGGGCTCGTCCAAGAGCATGAGCGCGCCCCTTGCTCGCCGTCAGAGCTCTCTCGGTGCCTCGTCGGCCGCTAATCGGCAGCGCAGGCGATCTGATTTCGACTGGCCCGAGGATTTCGACGAGCGCCCCGAGGAGGTGGTGAAGGAGGTGGACGAATCTCTGTGGGCTTTCTCGCCCGTCGCGTCCACCTTCGTGTTCTCTGGCAACGACAATTCTGCTGCCGGCAGCGGTCGCAGCCCTGGTCGCCATGCGCCGGGCACAGGCGCCTCCCCGTCGTCCTCTGGTTCTGGTTCGGGGTCTCTTCGGGAAACGCTGTCTCTGAGGAGGACTCTCATGCGATCGTCGTCCACGAAGAATGGCTTCAGCGGAAAATCGTCGGCCGAAGCGGCCGCTGTGCACGTCGAGGTCTCGGGTCATCTTGGAGGAACCGGGCGTCTCAAGTACCGCGACGATGAGGAAATTTATCCGAGCAGTCGTGGACATCGAATGAAGAGATCTCTTTCATGCATCGTGAGTGTCCGTCTTAGCTCCTTTTGAATGTCGTCCAGTTTGTCGATCTTGGCCTGTCGATCGATCAGAGCTAGAATTTCAACATTCCAAAACTCGGGCTTCGGTGCCGGGAGTCGAGTTCGAAAGATGTCGTTTCTCGTAGCATGCGTTTCATCTATAGCGCCGATGACAATGTCGACAATGCAGCACGTCTAAATACTTGTCTGTCTCGATGTCCAGCCCTTCCTGAACTTGTGCCGAGCACACAGGCCGACGCCAGCTATCAGTTTCTCCCACCGGCTGAGCCCTAACGTTGCGAGCACCAGGAAGTGAGTGTTCCGTGGCGAACTGCTCTCTTCTTCTTAATTGTACCAACAGGTAAGGTCTCTCTCTCTTTTTCAATCCTCTCGATTTATCGTTTTCTTCTGTCGATCAATCGTAGCAAACTGCGGATGCAATCGTTCCTCAGTGACTTACATCTCGTGGATATTTAGCGTACATTGGAAAATTTTCATGCAGTACGAAAGCGGAGTAGCTTTCGCTGACTTGCATTTTTTCTGCGATTGCTGTGAAGCGATGGAATCACAAGAAGTTTTGCGATTTGCGAGATGACGACTGACCGACCGTTCATTTTGTGCCTGTCGTTGTGCAGCCGAGTAGAATACAAATGTCTGCAGATTAAGTCTCCTAAGAACGCAGTTCGAAACTTCGACCTTTCAATGAAGAAAATGGAGGGTGGATCGGACGAGGAGTTGTATAGACGCGTAAGAATTATCTGGACTGACGATTTGTCAAAGTGAAGATTTAGGTTTCTTAGTAGTGGACGACGAGAATGTAAGTTCTTGAATGGCTGCATCGATCACAGGGGTTTTTTTAAGAACTCTGGCAGCCGCCCAGATGTACCATGTAGGATTTTGTAAAACTTGGTGTCATACGTGCCAGGAACCCATTGTCAATTTATCGACATGAGTCGCCATGGGTCGGTGGCTGTAAATAAGTAGTAGCACCACTCGATAACTGACTGACAGCACAATAGCACTCATGACGAGATTCCAATCCGCCTTCCTAGTTACAGGCGGATGTGGTCTCACCATCCTTACTCTCCAATTAATCAACCTCACTTCCCGTAGATTCAACCCACCGACCCTCAGGCAGCAGCAGTTTAGACGGCATTGTAGGCAGGCAGTACGCTCCTTGAGACGCCAAGCTATGGCCAATCTTCCTCCCTTCCGGAGGTGTGATGATGTTCTTAACCTCAGACGACGTTTCGTTACGATATATTTGATCGGCCACTGCTGCGCAGTCCGCCGACACTATTTTTGTTTACTCTCTGTCCAGTGTCCATTCTCTCTCTGTCTCTCCAATGCCAATTGTTGATCGTGTGAGTGTACGTGGCGGGGCGGTGAACTCTGTGTCACGTCCTTCGCTTGCTTGCTTGATTTGCATGATGCGATGCCGTCGGTCAAGGAGGTATCTTTCATGTCCCACGCTCTCTCCCGCTGCGATTCCGGTTCCCTTTTCAGGGAGCGACGTGGGGAATCTGGTGTTGTTGTCCTCATGTCTCTTCATCTGCCGTGGCCTAGATCTGAGCTGAGTACGTCAGTTCGCCCGATTGCCCTTCCGGGTTTGACTTTTAGATTGTTGAGCGGGATGTGTGGGCGAACCTGTCACGTGGTTTCAGCAATTCTGATGGGGAAAAGCGAGGTCAATTTCTCCTGAAAGAACGTGAAATCACGATAATCGAACGTGCCCATCATTCATCATCCATCATCAGCTTCTCATTGGACCTCATCGTAGCCTCGAAACACAAGTGCCGGCATAGTGCACGTGTCACACGATCGAATTACGAAGTCGGCTTTTCTAGCAAATTTGCCACTCAATCAAATCCGGTCCCGCGTGTACTTCGTCACGACTGCAAATCCACCCTGGTACATTTCATAGCCCGGAGACGCCCGATCGGGCAGAGAG
This sequence comes from Marchantia polymorpha subsp. ruderalis, assembly GCA_037833965.1. NCBI lineage: Eukaryota > Viridiplantae > Streptophyta > Marchantiopsida > Marchantiales > Marchantiaceae > Marchantia > Marchantia polymorpha. Next base: position 3,765,635 of record AP031351.1, read on the forward strand.
AAATCTCAGAGAAAGGGCACCGAAAGTGACCATTGTATGGCCATCGTCTCATGTTTGCATTATCGCAGCCTTGAGACATGCGAGTGAAGAAACATACAGAAGGTGGGAACTGCGGAGAATCCCCGCGCTGCTACGCTGGATACCGAATCTGATTTCACTCAAGTACAGAAGTACTCACTGCATGCCGCGTTTCAGATGGTGAGGCTAAGAAAGGAATCCATCTGCGAACACGATGTTGCGGCGAGGCGGAACAGAGGTCCATTAGCAGCGGAGGCGAGGCTGGGCTGGGACTGTGCTACCTAAGGAGGCAGAGTGGCATATGTTGGTTCAGCTCCCATGGATCGCATGGAGCGGGGCTCACTCACTCACTCGTGGGGCACGTTCAGCGCGAAAGCTGTGGTCTATGGCTTTAATTGGACCGGGGATGGATGCTGGACTCAGACGAGAGCCCGTCCGATTTGTCGAGATTGGGCGACGCAAGGAGGGCGGAGGACGACGACTGTGGCCTCTTTACTGCTGTTCGCACTCACAAGGGACGCATTGCTGTGCGTCTCGTCTCGTCCCGTCGCCATCATGGACCGCAGGGGCCGCTCGACCGCCGCTGTAAATAATGCTTATCAGGACGCCTCTGGACGAGTCACCGGCTCCAGCCTAAGGATAACGGAACGAACCACGAGCTGCAGCAGCCATGGGGAGGAGCCGTTTTCCGAGAGTCAGTAGTCACCCTCTCACTCAACTCGCTCGACCAAATCGTCTTGTGCATGTGAGAGATGTGCATGTTATTATAAATTTCCCATTTCCCGGCTCATCTGCGCTGCGGTACACGTACTCGTCCCCCGGTGGCAGACCAGATCGCAACATGACAAACACCGAACAGAACAGACCCGCAACAGCAGCAGCAGCAGCTGACCAGACGTCTGGATTACGGAGACTCGACATGGACGACGGCATGAAGAAGGCCTTTGAGAGGTGAAGCAGCACAACAGTACCAACTCCATATTAATGAGCCCTCGACCGAACGGTAGGAATTTTGAAATTGTACAGCGCCAGTCGCACTGTTTCGCTCGATCTCTCGCTCGCTCGCTAGCTAGCAAGCGCACCCGGAGACCCAGACATTGGACTGTTCCCTTGAGGAGGAGGATGCGCAGGTCAGGTCAGGTCAGCTAAGCTCAGATCAGATCAGCTCAGCTCGGGCAAGGCCTCGCCTTGAGGCGCTCAAAGATTCTGCCACTGCTGCTGCTGCTGGGAGCAGGTGGGGCATCTCGCCCGTTCTACTCTCGCGCCCGAAAGCCGGCGCGGCATCGCGCAGACGACGAGCACGCGCACGAACGCTCTCGATGGGGGGACGAGGGGACGGTGCGGTGGGGGGGAATGGGGAAAGAAAGGGGCGGAGGAACGGGTGAACGAAGGGTTGTGGGGGTGGGCGCGGGCGAGCGACCGCGTGACGTGAGCGGGAGTGGGACGGCGCGGTGTCATTGTCAACGGGAGGAGGGAAGGAGGGGACCGAAAAGTCGGAACTCCCCTCCTCCTCCCTCCCCCCGCCCCGCTGCTGTGTACGTGCATCGTCGTCGTCAACAACATAACGCTTTCCGTTACCCTGGTGGGGACGGCACGAGCCGGTCACTCGTCCCCCCCCCCCCCCCACCCCCCACCCGCCCGGGGCGCTTTCACAACAGTCCCGTACTCGAGAGTGTACCGTACCGTTCGCTTGTCCATCCGCATTCCCGCTGGAGCTCTATCTCTCTCTCTCTCGCTGGTCGTCGGCTCCGAAGAGGAGCTCCTGGAGCGATCGGATCCGACGGCGAATAACTGATGGAGCAGTCTGCTGATCTGCCCCCTCTGCTCGGATGATACATTCAGCAAATGGCATTGAATGCAATTTGGGCACTATTGATGAATTTGAATCCTCCTGTGGTCTGACGGGCTTCAATGAATGCTTTTGACGGCCCCGGGATGGCGCAAACAGACCGTTGAGATAATGCCTCGTTATAAGAACAGTGTCGAATGTTTCCAATTTCGGAGCTTTTTTCTTGTCCACGCGAGAGCTCTGCCCTGGCCTCTCTCTGTGCCTGCCTGCCTGCCTCTGTGCCAGGCTCCCCTCGATTCTCGAGCCGAATCAAATCTCAGCTTATTTACAAGCGGCCAATCTTGCTTAGATATATGGATTCGAACGAGGGAGCCAGTGAGTGCAATGATCACCGAGTAAAGAGAACTCTTGAAGGCTCACATCTTCGCTATGCGTCTCGACATCTACATTTAGGCATAATCGATAAATTAAGAAGCGGATTAGGAAGAATCCAATGGTACGAGGATTATGAAGAATTGGACCTCTATGATGAACATTAAAGCTCATATGTTGAGAGAATGATTGGAATGTCTTTTCTTAGAAGCAAGGAAACGATGGAGCGCGAGCTCACCTGCACTCCTAAGGGATTACGACTTCTTCCCATCGAGCTCTTAATGACGCCCTGCATTTATCCCATTTAAGTACTTGATTAATCAATGTGCTATTACTGTCATTCAGGTCCGTTTGTACTGTCCTGAGCTTGATGGCCGAGAGATCAGTGTCCGTCTTGTCCGTCCTGTCCTTTCCGTTGGCCTTGGTCGATCTGATTTTCTTGCGTTTTCCCAGCATTCCGGCGTAATTGCCACCATTTCATTCTCAGCCTGTGAATCCAACTCACTGAGTCTCGGAGTTCGTTAATTGCTTTGACCTCACCGAGCCATGCGACCACGAGGTCCCATCAATACAAACTCCCTCCGTTCCTTTTTGTCAGGAAGATAAGTTGTGCTAAGATTTCTGAAGCAACGAGTCCCGTCCATTACTGCCTCCATCGTTTCATCTATCGACGGAATAATGGATCCATGTGTTCTTTTTTGTATTTAACTCTCCCGCTGGTTCACTGCATTTATGAATAGTTTTGAGGTAAATCAAAACCCATTAGATAATGGAAAGCATGTCACCTTGAAGCATGCCCAAGCGGTTTGGATACAGTACTTGTGTAATGCGTAATCATGTATCCTAAGTGAAAGGATTGGTATGATATGATTATTAAGACGTAGATAATTTGTAACAAAAACATTTTGATATAAAATATTGAGCTCAAGCATGGTTGAGTTTACAGTATATAAACTCGGTTAAGTCCGCACTTTGATCTGAGAAGGTTTGTGCGGACTTATCTGGGATGCGGACTTTAGTTATATCTCATCTTGTGACTTCAAACTCTCCGCGGTATTTCTATGTAAACTATTGTCAAAAGGTATTAATAACGAGAAAAGACTAGGACAATATTCCATTGATTTTCCGGACGTAGTCATACTTCGTACCACCCTTCACTTCATCCCAAAAAACTATTAACCCTGTGGTTAGAGGTAAACATTGACATTACTAATAGTCCTTGTATTGCAATTGTTAAGGAAAAGGATCGTTAATATCTGACTCAATTCCTTTTACAATTAGTCTGTGCTGTTCTTTCTCAACACCGGCTACAACGAACTCATGTCGATATAGTTATTAACCGAGACAATATATTTAAGATATTGGTAAGTCTGTAGAGATTGGTATGAGCGAAGCTTATCAAGAATGAAACTGGGTTCCAGACGCATGGGATACGAATAGGAAGTAGAATGTATACCAGTAAACTTAGATACAAGCCATTATTAAAAGATCCAACCTTAGGGCCAAAAAGGAGAGAGAGCTAATCTCTAGTGAGATACCACCATGTTGCCTCGTACATGCAAACATTCGTTTCAAGTTATAATAATTTTTTAGCATCACCATCATTAATCAAAAGTTTGACTTCTGCTAATAATAAAACTCTAGAATTTTGATCTTGAAATTTCGTCTGAAAAATGCGTACTTAGGCGGGATGCGGATTTATATGGGTGCGGGCTTAAGTGAGTGTATAATGTACTTTACCGGATGTGCTTGGTACGTCTTGAAACATTTAACACTAACTTACCAGTTAATTTGCAAAACTAGAGATTAATATTACGGTTTTTTTCCCAAAACATAAATATATAGGAATTTTCATTATATCTATGAAGCTAACGTTATATATCAATGAATTGCAATATCAATATATAGATTAACTTATAATCATTCTACATATAACAAAGGTTCAATCATAAATAAATATATTCAATTTTTTCATGTTAATATTGAATTATTATGAAAAAAATTTTAACATGAATTTTTAATCACTAATTAAATATCATTAAAGGTTAAATAATCTTTTTTCAGGGAATGATTATTGTCAAAATATTTCATAAAATCAAATTTTTATAAATTATTCGGTAAATTATGAAATATATAAAAAATCTGTTGAATTTTTATGGTTATTATTATAAATGAATAAAACAAATAAATGTTTAAATTTCATGTCATACATAGATCTTACATATATTACTTCAAACATCATCCTATATACATTTGTTTTTAAAATAATGTCATCTTGAAGAAGAAATAAATCATTTATTTATCAATCATTTATGTTTAATTAAATCATTCAATAATTTGTTTTTTTTTGTGTTTCATGACCTATACAAATTTTAGCTTAATACATAAAAACTAAGATGTAGCATCAATTATAGCAATTACGGATAGTTGTGTAGTTAGCGCAATTTGCATTAGACAATTAGTGACTAAAAAATACTAATAAATTCAAAGCTGAGGTTATAGATTTTGAATTAGTAAGTATAAGCTCTAAATTTTCAAGATTGCAATGTAGGTGTAGTTAGTTTCTATAACTTACTTTCGCATCTGTATAAATGATGATGATATCATTTAACGATTTAATTAACATTTATGAGTATTATTATATACAATTTTATTATTTAATTAATAAAACATTTAAATGATGAGAATATTATTTCAAGCATTAAATTATATACATTAGTCATTAAAATCATGTCATCTTGAACAAGTCACAAATCAAATGATATTTTGAATAATCATGTAATCATGAACTTCAAAATACAAAAATAATATATTTTATAAAATATTTAAAATTTAAAGAAATTTAGAAAATTTATACAAAAATATTTCTAATGATAATAATAAAAAATAAAATATTAAATAGAAATCAAATCATGAAAATATCATTACCATAATATTATAATTACTTATGATTAAAATATTCATTAAAATGTAAGATTCAAATTTATTGAAAAAAAATAAAAAATGAAATTTCATCCTTATGACTACTTGATTATCACGATATGAAGATTTTTTCAATTAAATCATTTGATAGATATATGGTAATAAAGTAATCATTTATATGTATTTTAATCATGCAATAAAATTATGATATACTGGATTTTATGACTTATAAAATTAGTAGTTTATTAGACAAGAACTAAAATATAGCATCAATTATTGCAACTTGAAATGCTTTTGTGGTTAACATAGTGTGCATTAGATGTGTTGTTAGAATCAATAATGTTGTTAAAAAATTCATAGCTTGAGATGTAGATTTTGAATTAGGATTTTTTATGGTTGAATTTTCAATATTGAGTGTTTAAAATATTGAAAGTATGCTAAATTGGCTAGCAAGTGATCATGAAGTTTTTGAATCACAAAGTTGGTTTGTGTCAACTCTAATATGATTTTTTATTTGATGTATGCACAGTCACATCTTGATGAAAATGTTCTAAATAGAATAGATTAATATGATAATCATATTTCATTTTTGTGATTATATATGTACTTTGATTTTTAATCTTAAAACAATACATGTTGTTATATTGTTTAGACATTTGATATGTCAAATGCATATGATTATTAATATTGATAAATTGATGTGTACTTTATGTCATGATTGATAAAATATTATTTAAAAAAAATATGCAGAAATATTTATGGATGCTAGAGTACAAACACTTTTAAAAAGATGCATGTATTTTCATCTCATAATGAGAATGATTAATTGTATAATTCAAAACTAGATAAAAAATGTGAAATTTATTTTTATTTCACAAAAAAAATTATTTATTTTTTGAGAAAAAGCATTTTGTGTGAAATTTATGAAGATTGTAAACTTAGCAAAGCGACATCACATTTCTTTTAGCATTGGATATCTGTTGAGGTCTGTTGGAATATATATATATATATATATATATATATATATACACACACACACACATACATACATATCCCCAAAGCTTCTACTTTGTACTGGTTGCATTCAAATGTCAATAAATTCTCTCACGTGTTTCAACCGTGGACATAGTACTCTGAAGGGTGAACCACGTTATATGTCTCTCGTCTATTTGTGCATGTGTCTTTTGATTTACCTGTGAAAAGTGGTATCAGAGCAAGTTTTTGGTTTGGAGTTAGGTTCGAAAGTCATGGTTTATGTGACAATTTTAAGGAGTGAAAAACTCGTGGAGTTCTTACAAGTTTATGATGAGTGAAAGTTTTTTGTGACAGTTTCCAAAAGTGTGACAGTTTTGGAAGTTCTATGATATTTAGGCTTTTTTTTTCAAACTTGATCGACAGGTTTTGTTTACGGTTTATTCTAAGTTGGGTTGTTATTAAACTAACAAACTGATCGTGATGGTTTGAAGTTTTTGTCTCTTTGTTTGTTGAGAGCTCCGAGTTCAAAGTGAGAAAGGCAGCAAGATGTCTGGGAGGATCAAAAACTTTCAAACAAGCTCCAATCAACAAGCTTGAGTGGAATGCTGCTATGGAGCAAGAGATGCAGTCAGTGATTGACAATAAGACTTGGGAGCTGCCTAGAGATCAGACACTTATTGACTCCAAGTGGATGTACAAGCTGAAGGACAATCCAGCAAGAGACGAGGCAAGAATCTTCAAAGCTAGGTTGATGGCTAGAGGTTTCACATTGGAGAAGTGTGTGAAGTACAATAACGTTTTATCACTTATAGTGTATATGCTACAATTCGTCTATTCAGTGCACACTCCGCGATATTCAGTCTTGCTATTGATCAAATGGATGTGGTTACAACCTTTCTCTATAGATAGTTAGAGGAGACATAAATTAGATTACCGGTTGGCTTTGAGGTCAAAGGCCAAGAGAGTTTGGTTTGTGGATTGCTGAAATCATTGTATGGACATAAGCAAGCTCATAGATAGTAGTGAAACACGCAATTTGATGAGTTCATAAAGACACAAGATTTTTTTATGGAACGTGTATGATCCTTGTGTTTACATGAAGAAGATAAATGATGAGACGTTCAATGTCATCATTTTAATATTACACGTTGACAACATGTTCATCTTGACAAAGAATCAATTTGATGTTGATGAATGCAAGAATAAGCTGAAGTATGCATTTAAGATGAAGTATTTAGGAGAGTCAAAAAGAATATTAGGCATGAATATTCAAAGGGATTTTGAACAAAAAAGATTATGATTGAGTCATGACAAGTATGTTAGTCGTATACTTGACTGGTTCAACATGGCCGAATCTAAAAAGTATGGACTTTTTTGGCAGTACATTTCAAACTCTCCGCAATTCAATGTACTACCGATGTTGTGGAGAAAAGAAGAATGTCATGTGCTCCTTATGAACAAACCGTAGGCAGACTCATGTATTTGATGGTGTTCACTAGGCCGTATATTGACTTTGCGATGGCAAAGATGAGCAAGTACATGTTGAAACCAGGAAAAGTTCACTTGGAAGTTATGAAATTGATTATGAGATATTTGAAAAATAGTGTGGATTATGGCTTACTGTTTGATGATTGAGAAGACAATGTCAAATCCTTGTTTGATTACGTTGATGCTGACTACCGACAAGATTTAGACAAAAGTAGATCTACAACTAGGTATGTATTTAAACTTGGATGTGAAAGCATTAGTTGGAGGTCTACCTTGCAGCAATGCATAGCTCCATCAACAACTTAAGCTAAGTATGTGACAAAGTAAGCTATTTGGCTGGATACGCTTATCATGAAAATGGGATTGACGCATGGCGTGATTATTATTCATTTTGATAACCAGATTACTTTACATTTGAATGCGAACTAGATCATGAATAGTAGAGTGAAACACATTGACATCAGGTTCCATTTTATCACACAAGGAGTGTCTGATAAAACTTTAAAGCTAGTCAAGATTGAAAGTAAACTCATTCCAAGTGATGCTTTGACAAAAGTTAATCCTTTGAAGAGTTTCATGCGACACTGTGCTACCATGCAAGTTGTGCAAAGGGAGCACAAATAGAGTTTGCTAGCATAATTACTTCAGTTATCTCTTTATATATTTACTCTATCCTATGATGGCTACGGCTTAGTTCTAGTTAACTCTTCTGTAAAAAGCTAGCTTGTATTAAGTTTATTTCTTAAAATTTCCGCAAAGTAATTATATAGGTTACAACATCTCGATACTTTTATGCTCGTAGATTCTCTAGCTAACTTTATGTTATTACTCTATCTTGTTATGGTTGCGGTTTAGTTTTAATTCTCTTGTGTAAAGGGGACATTGTGTTAGAAATTTGTCTAGATTTTACGGTAGAGTAATAATATAGGTTACAAAGATTATGATTTCCTTAACCTAAGTTAAGAAGTAAATTGTTGAAGTTAACTTTGATTAAGGAGTAATCTCAAGTTCTAGCTATCTATAGCTAGTTTGGTTGTTGATGTTTGAAATGTATATATACTCAAGGCTTCTGCTTTGTACTGGTTGCATTCAGTTGTCAGTAGACTCTCTCGTGTGTTCCAGTCATGAATGTAGTACTTTGAAGTATGAACCACATTATATGTCTCTTGTCTACTTAAGCATGTGTCTTTTGATTTACCAATGAAAGTATCTTCATTCATAATGATATATGAAGTATAATCTAACTTTTTTCTTACTTTAAATAGTTTTATCATTATTAATCATAATAATCTATTGGTGAGTCTATTGCAACAAAACCAGACGATAAAAATCAAACAAAAACATTTACTAGGAGATCATAACGTTCTCGTAGAGCTCTTGAAAGATTTGATGTATGTGCCAACTCATAAGTTGTCAAAGATTGTGATTTCTTAGGATAAGGATAGTATGACGTTGATCTTGGAAGAAGATGAAATTTTTTTATACAGGCAAGCTCAAGCTTTGGTCAAGAAGCTTGAGTGAAATGTTGCTATAGAGCGGAAGATGAAATATAAACTAGTGTTTAGAGAGTAGTTCACTCGAAGATGGAAACATAAATTTTGAAGATGAAAGATACTAACAATGGTTTCACTCTTCCTTATATAGCTCTCACCAACAAGTATAAAGAAATAAGATCTTATTCCCACCATCCATTTCACTTCTAGTGGATGTATGACGTGGTTGATAACTCTAACAAGCACACAGGTTGCTAACGTGAAGCTTCACTAACACACATACTCTCTACATACCAAGCGAGCAAATAGTTGATGTGGCAACTATGACTAGTGCACGCTAAAGTATCTATATCAACATTTAGAGTTATCTCTATTTTTGTTCTAATTAACTAAACATAGTTACAAACCTCACTCCTTTTAAGACGCAACATCCTCGTTACACATACGTTCAAATTCTTGAACTATCAACGGTGCATTAGCTAGAATTCTAGAACTCTAGCTGGCTTTCAAGTTGATTCGTATGATAGATCTCATTTACATTGAATCAATACTTAACATTAGGATACTTATGGACTCAAATCCGTTTCTTGTGAATTTTTTCTACCTCAAATTCCTCTTGATCAATTATCAAGGTTGGTATAAAAGATAACACTCGTTGATTTGTGAATTGTTTTGATCGTGGTACATGTTTTTGCAATCTTGGCACATGAAATACAAGATGTATTTTCATGTGTGACAGAAGCTCAAACTTGTATGACACTTCACCAACACGTTTCAATATCACAAAAGGTCCAATCAATATAGGGTTACACTTTAATGTTTTTACAAGAGATAAATTTGTTATAGATAGCCAAATCAGATATCCAACCTGAAAAAGTAACTCCCAACGATGAGCATTAACATGATATTTTTGTTAATTGCTAACAATCAACAACTTCTTCTTTGCTTGGTGTAGCCCTCGGTGGATATGTTCCACGAACTTGTTGATCGTGGCTACCTTAGTTGAAAACTCCTCTCCATTTGAAAACTTCATCAAACTTGATGAAATAATGAAATGAAATTCTATAAATGCATCCACTTTTGTGGATGCATTTACAAAATCGTTATATTAAAATTTCACAAGAGATTAAGAGTAAGAATATACCATTCTTCTTGCTTCTCTAATATGAATGGCCGTAACATATCCTCTATTGTTCTATTGGCTTTCTGTGTTTGATCATGAGTATGAGGATGATAAGCTGTTGACATTGCTAATTTGGTTTGGAAAAACTAAACAAAGTTTTTGAAAACAAACTAGTGAAATGAGTATCGTTATTAGTGATTAAAACTTTGCTTAATCCATGATTCACAACAACTAAAATCCAATTGTGCAAGTTGTGGAGCTTTCACTATGTTTGTGGTTGGTCTAATGTAAATCATGTTGCTCAATCTGTACACAAAAATCATCACTGAATCATTTACTAACAAAGTTTTTGGTAACTCACATACAAGATCCATGATGATATGTTTCTATCGCTGTTTGGAAATAGAAATAATCTTTAATAAACCAGCTGGTTTTTGATATCTTGTCTTGTTGACAAACAACACAACTTCAAACGTAAACCTCCACGTCTACCCGTAGTTTGAGTCAAAAATAAATTTGTTGTATGATCTTCAAGGTCTTTTTCACTTCCACATGACCTACAATGATTGTATAATGAAATCCATATACATTGTTTGTAGAACGCCAAACCTCTAGACTTCTATGTCCTTCCAGCTTGTAATGCCATCATGATCTCTTCATCCTCCTTTGTGGCATATATCATCTTGCTTGAATCTTCACTTTTGCAACATGATTCAAACAAGGCATGCGTGTTAGAACATCCGCAAGTTGCTTCTTGCCATCCACGTACACAATCTTTATGTTGAAGCATTGACACCACTCTATTCATCAAATTTCTTGTTTAGACATATTCTTTTGAGTTTTCAAATAAACCAAGGATTTATTATCGGTCTTCATCACAAACTCCTTATCGCCCAAATAATGCTTCTAGTGTTTTGTTATCAACACAATGAATAACTCCTTCCGTTCTGTCGTGTGATCAACTTTCAAGAGTAGAAAGCAACTGGATGCCATCAATCCTCCCATTCTTGTTGAACTATGCCACCTACCGTTGTACTTGACGCGTCAATAGCCAATTTGATAGGACAGTTATGATTATACCATTTGAGGATGGATGCATGTAACAAAATATCTTTCAATGCTTGAAAAGCTAACATTGAGCTGTTCCGCATCTCCATATTTGACCTTTCCTTGACATGGAAGTCAAGGCCTTAGCTAGATGAGCAAAACCTTTCACAAATCTACGATAGAATCCTGTGAGCCCTAGAATACTCTTCAACTGAGTTTGATCCTTGATGCTATCTATTTCTAAATGACATCTATTCTCTCCCTCATCACTTGAAATCTTAAGATTGTAACACTATAACCCAAGTAATCTATTTTTGATTTGCCAAATTCATATTTTGAAGCTTTGACATACAATTGATTGTCTTTCAAAACTTGAAGTAATTCTCGTAAATGATCTCTATGATCACTCAAAGTTTTGCTATATACCAATATATTATTTAGAAAAACAATGACAGATTTATCTAGATAAGAACAAAAAATATCGTTCATCAATCCATGAACGTAGCTGGTGCATTAGTGAAACCATCATCACTAGATACTCAAAGTGACCATACCTAGTACAAAAAGTTGTCTTGTGAATATTTTCATATGCAATTTAAATTTGTTTGTAATCGCCTCTCAAATCTAGCTTGATGAAGTACTTTTCACCTTAAAGTTAATCAAATAAATTATCCATACGAGGTAATATATATATTTTTTTCACCATTTGTTGATTCAATTCTCCGGCAATTAATGCATTATATCATGGATACATACTTCTTTTTCACAAAGAACATTAGAGCTTTCTAAGGCGAAACACTTCGTTGAATGAATCCCTTGCTCAACATCTCATGTACTTGAGCTTTGCATTCTTTCAATTCGTTTGGAGCCAAATGATATGTAGCTTTGCAAGTTGGTATATTTCCAAGTATCACTTCAATTTTGTGATCTACTTGGCTCTTTGATGGTAATTTTCTAGGTAGATCATCTGGAAAAACATCTTTATAATACATAAAAATGTTGTTCAAGGACTCGAGGATGTAAAGTTTGTCCGTGTACCTAATATCTCTTATAAATCCAAGTAAACATATATCATTTCTAGAATTGGATATTTTATCCATCACAAAGAGGGGTGAATTTCTATTATGAGATCTATATTTATCTACATAGATCTTCCGACCACTACTTGTAATAATTTTTCTTCTCCAATCTACCTTTGGATTATATTGCTCATTCAAAATATGATATCATATCGAGCTTAACGAATTATTCTCCCTTCAATTCTCTCCTTGTATCTACCTATGGATAATTTTACACTCCGTGGTGATGTTTCTATCACTTCAGTTTACACGTTTGGCAACTCAACTTCATTAATCACGTACTTCATTAACATCAAATCTAACTTCATAGCAACAATCCGTTATAGAAAATTTTCTATAGTCCAATATCAATTAGAACTTTCACCTTGTGTACTTCCATCAAATCATCAGTGACAATGAGTTGAGCTTGCTTCTTATTCCTTCCATGAGCTTCCAACCATTGACTTCTTACAATCTTGACTTTTCTTCACTTTGTAGAACTAGTAAGGTCGCAAGACAAGTTTACTCGTGTTCTTTTTTTCCCAAAACTTTTTTCTCAACCTCTTCATACTTTATACTCTCCATGTTGTTGAACGATCGTTGTTGTAAGGACTGTTCTTCTTGTGATGCCGATTAAATTCGGAAAAACTTGGCAATGTGATCCATTCATCCACATGCTTAGCATTGACGATTGTCATAAATATTTACTCATCTCGAACCATTTGGCTATTTGTTTAACCGTCTAGAAAATTTGAATATCCTAGTCGCCGAATCTCAACTCCAAATCTTGGCGGTGATCCTTTTGTTGGTGCATGTGATAACCGGTTCCCACACAGTTCCAGTACTTGTACCAACAAACTAGACAAAAGATATAAAGTAATACTAGGCTATGTAGTATTAGGCTACAATTAGGTTAGTGTTGTACAATTAGGAATTACGTGTCCAGCGGAGTTTGTTAAGCTCAAATAGCACATAAAGGACGATACTAATATATAGGGCGGTTGTGACAGAATCAACTGAAAGATTGAAATCTAGGGGAAGAAGGCCAAACGTACTATTAGAGTAGTATCAAAGGAAGCTTTTCCTGTGAGTTTTGTGAACAAATCACCTCACTGCCGGAGCCATCGGCTCAAGAAACTTAGTGGAACTTCGACATGTGTATTTCAGTTTAATGACTATGATGTTTTTTTGTACCTTAGTGTGGTAACTCACTTTTTGTTTTTCGTCGGAATTAGAACATTTTTGATTAGTAAGTACCGTGGTAGCAGCTGTAAATAGTAATCGGTACGCAAAGCCAGAGTAAAAAGAGGATAGAGGACAGTCAAGGGGTTTTGGGCTTAGGCCACAGTGGAACGCTTGGAATGGAACGGGCGGTTCACGCTGCAGGACTCGCTTCGAGCACCTTCGGCGGTAGATCACTCATAACTTCCTCAATTCTTAACGCCTTGAGTTACTTAGGGTCTCGTTGGAAAGAGCTCGACGCGCTCATTCTAACGAACCCAAGAAAGCCTGGAACGGATGAGGACTCAGGGAGTTGTGACTGTCGGAAGATGCAAAGGAGAACGCCTACGGATAGGCGGAAGGAGTTCGTCGTCAGCAGAATATCCACCTTCGGCCCTAGATGTTCGCCTTCGGCGACGGACGTCTTCGGGTCAACTTCAAGTCGGGAAACTCGAGGTCGGAGAACTCGAGGTCGGAAAACTTGAGGTCGGAGAACTTGAGGTCGGCGAACTCGAGGTCAAAGAACTTCAAGTCAGCAAAGGCAAACTTGAGGTCGGCGAACTCGAGGTCGGCGAACTTCAAGTCGGAGAACTCGAGGTCGGAGAACTTAAGGTCGGCGAACTCGAGGTCGGCGAACTTCAAGTCGGAAAACTTGAGGTCAGAGAACTCGGAGTCGGCGAAACATCGTGCGGGCGCCTTCGGCGATAACAGATAACAAGCCTTCGACAGTGTGACTTCGGCGAAGGATAAAACCCGCATAACTCTTTCAACTCGTAACGGTTTGACTCAGTTAGGGTCTCGTTAGAAAGAGCTCGACGCGCTCGTTCCAACGAGCCCAAGAACTCTTGAAACGGATCAAGGATCTGTGAGTTATGGGTGTCGGAAGTGACTGTTACAAATAGGCAAAGGTGCGGAAGTGCGTCTTCGGCGGTCAACGCCTTCGGAGAACTCGGAGTCGGCGAACTTGAGGTTGGCGAACTTCAAGTCGGCAAACTCGGAGTCGGCAAACCGGATGCGGTTCAGAGATCTTGCGGAGTCCATATCTTTGCGATGGACGGTCGGATGGATTTGAAATTTGGTGGGGCCGTTGATCTCAGTTGGCCACGCATGCCTGCAAATATTCAGCCTCAGATCTCGGATGTAAAGACGCTGGCGGCTCTGTACAGTAGGCTTAGGATTCAGATTTAGGGTTAGGGTTAGATTTAGGTTGTAAGTTAGAGGGGAAGGTAGCCGCCGACTCCTCAGGTGTAGGATCTGTTGCGGCTCGCACCCTAGCGGGTAGTGTAGTGTTAGTTAGGACCTTAGAAGGTATAAAGTAGTTCAAGGCGTTTTGCCCTGGGACTCTTCCAGTTTCGGAAGTGCAGATCAGGAACTCACTTTCTTGGCGTGTTTGTGCATTTTGGTCCTGGCACCACGTAGAGAAGCTGCAGCATAGCGAAGTTACCGTATGTTGTAGTTGAAGGCCTTCGGCTGAATGTTCAGAGCTAGCACCCGGTTAGAGACTTGAGTAGTGCGGATCTGCACCTGCGGGTGATTTCTGATGCTCAGAGCCGGCTGCGAGTTAGATACTTGAACAGTTCCCCCTTACTCCTTCGAGTGACATATCCTGATTGTACTCCTACGGGAAGTTTCCCCTGAATGCCAATGTGAAGTTTCATTACTTCGTGTAAACCTTGGTTTGTAATTCAGGTTGTGTGTGTGTTACTGGATCGTGTTTTCAGTAAGTTCTCAGTCGGGTCTGCACTCCCTGCGTTTGGTGTGATAGTCGAGGGTGACGTCCACGGCGTATGTAGAGGCTTCGTTCCGAAGTGGGAAGTCCAGTCCGGGTACCCCCGCTAGTTCCTGGCGGAAGGGCAGTAAAAGCCGGAGTGGGAGGCACTACCTGCAGAACCTCTGAGTGAACTTGTGAGACACTTTCCTCCTGAAATCCGAAGCGGAGGTCCTGACCGACCTCCGAGTTGTGCTTTTTGCCAGTTTCAGGTGTGTGTGTGTGTGTTGAGTGACCACGCTGTACCGTGCATCCTCCGAGCATCCTCCGAGTTGAGATCCTCCTCCGAGTCGAGCCTCCGAGTCGAGCATTGCAGTATTTCTGGGAGTGACAGTCGCCTAGAATTCAAACTCTACAAAAGTCTGTTAAACGTGACACTTTTACTCTGTGTGTTGCCTCTGTCCCTGTGGGTTCGATCTTTTTACCACCATACTGCAGTTTTAGCCTTTGGTGGGTTATTACACTTAGTCCAGTAAACGATTAACGATGGGGCCCAATGTCGCACCCGGCTACTGGCTAAGGTTAGATAGAACTAGGATTTTGTCTGCCAGTTAGTCTTGAAGTATCCATAAGGAAGTTTACGGAAGGACTTGGAATTTTTGGTTCTCGATATGAAATTTTTGAATCTCAATCCAAAAATCATAGGCTCAAATCCAAGATTTTTCAGCACGACTTTGTGGATAAACATAGGTAGAAAATTAGTGTTTAGAGCCAAACGACTTAGTAGTTTAGTATCTTGTTTTCCGTGTGAAGTTCATGTACTTTCCAACAAGCAAAGAAAAGTGGTTCTTTCGTCACATGATGCAAGTCATGAGTCTAGCGGCAAGGTTCATTATGATATGATGCAATGTTGTAATTCTTCTACTTTGTTTATTCTCTTGTAGATAATTTCGGAGTAGAGCTGCTTGAGACCAGTAGCAGGAGATTGACGGAGCTGTTGGAGGCTGATGCAGGCAGGAGAACTTGTTTCGATCCGAAAGTCCGAAGTAGCATGGAGGGGAGGAGACACACTGCGAGGTGTGCCTAGTGGTCTCTAGAGCTTGATTGATCAAGCTTCAAATTCTGAACTAAGGCCAAAATTTCCCCATCAAAGGAGCAAAAGCATGTGAGTAGGTCTAGAAGTTAATCTTGGAAAGATTCCTTGGAAATCACTTAGTAAATTAAGTACATCCTAGCCAAAATGTCGTTGTAGTTTGTATAGACTCTAAGTGACCGCGTCTAGGTCGGAAAACCACTTGGGCGATGTGAGAGTAGGTTAGGCGCATTTATCAAACTATCGTATAGCAGATTAGCAGATAGTGGGTGTCTAGTCACTTAAAACATACATGGCAGAGAGTGTACAATTACTAAAAATATATGTGGTGGAACCGGCCACTCTAAATCAACCGCTCAGTGGTCTCAACCAATCGTTTAAAACTTTGGCAAAAAGGTTTTAGTCATCTGAATCCGGAGCAATCCGATCAATGTAACACCCAAAAGGTACAACTTGCGGAAGTGTAGGAGAAGTTTCTATTGGGTTTAGAGAAAAACTATAGGTCTCTATGGAAACTAAACTGGAGCGGTTTGCTCTGGAGCACATTATGAGCACAAAAATGCGCTCCCATGTCTTTGTAACCTTATGAGAGTTAAAATTTTGGATTTAAGCTCTTGAAAATTATGCTTGGGGTTTTCTGAAAGTTTTGGCAAGATTAGGAGTTGATGTAATGGCTAGTAGGCAAAGGTGCGGAAGGAGGCCTTCGGGGCAAGGTCTTCGGGCGAAGTGCCTTCGGTGAAGTCCCTTCGGGGAAAGGCCTTCGGCGAAAAAATGAAACCCTCATAACGTTTTCAATGTGTGACGCCTTGACTCAGTTAGTGTCTTGTTGAAAAGAGCTCGCAACGCTGGTTCCAACGAAACCAAGAACTTTTGAAACGGATAAGGCGTCACTGAGTTATGAGCGTCGAAAGCGGCTGACATGGTTAGGCGAAAGACCTTCGGCGATAACAAATAGAAAGGCCTTCGGCGATAACAGATAGAAGGTCCTTTGGCCCAAGGAGTTGCGAGTAGGAAGCCTGCGCTTAGGCGAGTTGCGTGTAGGCGAGTTGCGAGTAGGAAGCCTGTGCATAGGCAAACGCCTTCGGCGGAAGAGTAAAAAAGTGATAACTTTTTCAATTCTTAACGGTTTGACTTAGTTAGGGGCTTGTTGGAAAGAGCTCAACACGCTCGTTCCAACGAGCCCAAGAACGTTTAAAAAAAAGCAGGGATCTGTGAGTTATGAGCGTCGGGGGTGACTGTTATAGATAGGCAAAGGTGCGGAAGAGTGTCTTCGGCGAGAGGATGCCTTCGGCGGTGTGCGGAAGAAGATTTCGGACGGCAGATGTTGGCGTGGTCATGAATGAAGAATGTACAGGTGTGGCAGTGGCGGCGGCGTGAAGTCAAGCGTGGGAAATAGGACGGCGGGGCATGAAGTCGCGCATGGGAAGGAGGCCGTTACCCATCATTGCGGGAACGGCATTCACGCGGCCTGTGGATTACTCGGCCCTTGGACGTTGGAGGGGATTATTCGGCCTGCGAGCTGGGATCGTGTGGTGTGCCATTTGTGTGGAGACGCTGGTGGGATCTGTAGGAGAAATAGAGTGTGGATGTGGATGATTTTCCCAGGGAAGTGGTGAGAATTAGGAGGGGAGTGTGGAGAGTTCGAAGTAGGAGGAAGCAAACTCTCGTGGGTGGAGAGTCGTATCTGACAGTGAAATTAAATTGGGATATGAGATTGAAGTGCAAAATTTGTGAGTGGGAGTTAAGATTGAAGTGTAAAATCTGTGAGTGGGAGCTGAAATCAGAGTGGAAGATCTGAGAATGGTAGCTGAGAGTGAAGTGAAATCTGACCGTCGGGATCTGAATTTGAAACTGAAAAGGGAGAGTTAAATCTGAGAGAGGAATCTGGTGGGGTCTGAAGGTGGAAGCTGAGAAATCGACACTGAAATCTGATTAGGAATTGGGAGTGGGACTCGGAGCTAGGATAGACCACAGCGGCTGTGGTATTGAGAATGTCACCCAAAGTTGGATTGAATCTTTATGTAACAAAGAGCTTGTCTGCTGCTCTTGTGGAAATAGCAGACAGCAAGTTATTATTTTTAGTTCTGGATAATTTGTCTGTGAAAGAGCAAGTGTTTAGAATCTCGTTGTCTTGGATACACTTAGAGCACATGGCTTGAGCTCAGCGAAGTTAGATTATGGGAGCTCGAACCCCCACCTGGACTACAAACGCTGAAGGGTGGAAAGGTTCGACTCACACACATTTGACGCAGATTAGGTGCAATCCAAAGGAATAATGATATGCAAGATTGCTACAGTGCAAAACTTTCTCTACGTCAAAGATTTACTAAATTCATCGGCGTTGGATCAGATGGATTTAAAAAATTGCTTATAGGTTCATCATGTGTGACACCAAAAGCACCCAAAATTTGTTGAGCAATTGCGATTGGTTCATTCATTGTGGGTGGATAGCTTATCATCACCTCCTTTTGAATTTGATTCTTCAAATCTCACTTGAACACGTCCAAGTCTTCTGCTGCACTCATATTCATGATACATATTTGAAAATCACAAAATTTTTCAATGTACTCATAGATATTTACTTTGTTTCAAATCCAGCAACTTAATTCTTGGACTTTGAAGAAAATACACCCCTTGAAAATTTTGCAGAAATCTTTTCTACATTGCACTTCCTAAAATGGTAGCATCTCATTACTTAAAGCATTCTTTTCCATATTGTGTACCATGTGAGAGTCTAATCTGTAAGATAAAATTCCATGAACATTCCAACATTATAATTGGAAACATGAAAATGGTTAAATGAATATTCATCATCATTATTCATCTCTCTAACATTCCCATCGCTCTATTCTCTTTGTAAGTTTACACCTTACAAGATTTTCCCATTTGAAACAAATAATTTGCTTGATCTTTAATCTCTCGAAGACGTCTTCTATTTGTCTTTGGTGCATCAATAGTAGTTGGTTCTGACTGAACTTGAAAAGCTTGAAATTAAGTTTCAATTTTTCATCTCTCCAACTCTTTCTCTCTCTACTTTTTAACTCTCCAATGCAAAGATTTTATCTTCCATGTCTTGCTGCTTGGTATGTTCATCTAATATCGTGTTTCTCAATTCCTTCATCTCCGCCATGATTGCGTTCAGAATCTCATGCATATCGATTGATATCTCCATGCTTCCTCACACACAATCCAATACAAAGTGAGTAAAATCACTACCTTGACTTTAAAAAGAAGTAACCAGAAAAGTTATAGGTGATTCTATCACAACTCTATAATACTCTTTACCATAATTTTTCACAAGAAAATCTTTCCACGATCTCTTATTTCAATATACTATTCTAATTTCCGCAAAAATGTTGAACGGGTGGTTCGCAATTCAAATCTATAAAACATTCAATATATATATTGTATATGGTACAATCCCAAATCTCTCCATAATTAACTATTGTAGAATCAGTGGCACTCTCAACTTCATCACTCTAGTCATTAAATCTTCACTCCAACAAGCCACAAAGTACATTTGAAAATGAGTTTTCTCTATGCAACAAAGTTAAATATTGAAAAATTTAGGAATAGACCAATGCGGTAGTGGATTCCAATCAAGCTCATCCATATTTGCAAAACCACAATTTTTTTCCTTTACTTCTTTCTCTACATGCAAATCAATGAACTCTGCCAAATTCTATACACTATCAAAACTGCACTTTATTATCACTCACTTGCTATTTCATGAGGGGTAATTCACAGTCAAGTAGAGAGAAAGGTTGCTCTAATATCATTGTAACACTAAAATTTAAAGAGAATTTCACTCGAAGATGGAAATATAAATTATAAAGATAAGAAATCCCAACAATGATTCTTCTGTACCTTATATAGCTATCACCAACAAATACAAGGAGATAATATCTTATCCACACTATTCATCCCACTCATAGTGAATGGATGACGTGACAGATAACCCTAACAAATGCACGGATTACTGACGTGACAGATAACCCTAACAAATGCACGGATTACTGACGTGACAGATAACCCTAACAAATGCACGGATTACTGACGTGACACTCGTAACTAACACGCTCAATCCTTAGCTAACAAGCACACGGATCGTTGACGTGGCGCTGTCAACTAACACACCTACTCTCTAACTATCAAGCGCGCTAATTGTTGACGTGACAGTTATGACTAGTGCATGCTAAAGTATCTAAATCAACATTTGGAGTAACATCTACTTTGGTTCTAACTAACGAAAGATGGTTACATGAAATCACTGATTGACAACAAGAATTGGTAGTTGGTTGAGACCGTAAAGATCAGACAGTGATTGACTCCAAGTGAGTGTATAAGTTGAAACACAATGTAGCAGGAAATGAGGCAAGAATATTCAAAGCTAGGTTGGTGGTTAGAAGTTTCACACAAGAGAAGTATGTGAATTACAACAAAGTTTATTTGCTTGAAACAAAGTATGATACCATTTGTTTCGTATGTAAACTGGTCACAATGTTCAATCTTATTATAAACCAGATGGATGTGGTTAGAACCTTTCTTTATGAATACATACAAGAGAAGATATACTTGAGACAACCAGTTGGCTTTGAGTTCAAAGTCAAGTGAATGTTGGTTTGTAAATTTAGAAATCACTGAATGGAGTGAAGCAAACTACTAGACATTGGAATACACGATTTGATAAGTTTATGAAGACACAAGGTTTTCTTTGAATCATGTATGATCCTTGTGTCTACATGAAGACGATCAATGATAAGACATTCAATCTCATCATTTAAGACTCTACGTTGACAACATGCTTATCTTGGCAAAAAATTAATCCAATGTCGATGAATGCAAGAATCAACTGAAGTTTACATTTAAGATGAAGGATATAGGAGAGTCAAAGAGAATATTAGATGAGGATATTTATAGAGATTTTGAATAGAAAAAGTTATGGTTGAGTCAAGGCAAGTATGTTTGCCGTATACTTGACAAGTTCAATATGGTGGATTCGAAAGTAGTATGGATTTTTCTGCCAGCACATTTTAAACTCTCAGCAGTTCAATGATCTACATATGCTGTGGAGAAAGGAAGAATGTCATGTATTCCCTATAAAACAAGTTGTAGTCAATGTATGTAATGATCTGCACTAGGCCTTATATTACGCTGGCAATGGAGAAGGTGAGCAGGTACATGTCGAATCTAGACAAAGTTTACTGGAAAGCAGTGAAATTAATTTTGAGATATCTAAAAATTATAATGAATTATGGTTTATTGTTTGATGTATCATTAGACAATGCCAAGTCCTTGTTTGGCTATGTTGATACTGATTACAGACAAGATTTAAACAAAAGGAGATCTACAACTGGATGTAAATCCAAGTTGTAAACCAAGTCACCAAGTGTAAACACATGTTTACATTTGGCAGTGGAAGTATTAGTTGCAGATTTACTTTGTAGAACTGCATAGCTTAGTCAACAACGGAAGCTGAATATGTGACAGTAGCAGAAACGGCAAAGAAAGCTATTTGATTGGATAGGCTTAGGTTGACACATGGTGTGTCAATCTTTATTGTGATAGCCAAAGTGCTTTACATTTGGTTGCAAACCAAGTCAGGAATAGAAGTGTGAAACACGTGGACATTATATATCACTTTATTAGACAACTAATGTCTCATAAAACAATTTTTGCTAGTCAAAATTTACGTTAAACTCAATTCAACTGATGCGTTGACCAAAATTATTCATTTGGAGAGTTTTAGCCGACATTGTGCTATTATGCGAGTTGTGTATAGAGAACACGAGAGATATTACTCTATCATGTTATTAACTCTTATTTAGACAACCAATACTCACGAATCCAAGTGTATGACATTCATATTCACACCAAGGTTTTGATTTTGTGTAAGTCCCCATAACATACTATACTCTGCAAGAAGTCATCTTTATATTCCACAACACCTAGCTAGGTGAAATACTCTTCATTTTGAGATCAAATGCGCCTGAACCTAACAAGAGTCTAAAATTCTTCGGCAGTCAGCTCTACAAAGTGGGTCACATGAACCTCAATTACCCATTTCAAACTCATAATAGTTTGGAGGTGATTATTCCCCAAGAATCATATTCGAAAGTTGCAATTACAGTTATAATCAGATCAGATTTGACACGAAATTACGAGGTTGTCAATTGTGTTTTCGGCAACTGAAGATTATCTGTGGAGTCAGAACATTTTTTCATTCCCTCCCTGTGTTTTTGGATAAGAGACAAATTCAAGTCTAACGAACATTGTTAACTGAACAAGGATATATAGAAGACCCTCAATAAAGTTGGAGTTTCTATTAGCGAATAGAACGGGCATATAGCATCATTTAGTGACATAGTGAT
This sequence comes from Marchantia polymorpha subsp. ruderalis, assembly GCA_037833965.1. NCBI lineage: Eukaryota > Viridiplantae > Streptophyta > Marchantiopsida > Marchantiales > Marchantiaceae > Marchantia > Marchantia polymorpha. The sequence continues at coordinate 3,788,313 of AP031351.1, forward strand.
CACACCTGTTGAAGATCATAAATTAAGATAGTAATTTTTGCGTATGAATTTGAATGCTAGTCCAGGTTTTTTTATCGCTTCTACACGTCGTCAAGAGTATTTTATCCTTTTAACTGGCAGGCTAGAACACTCATTGAAACTGTGTAGTACTAATTGTAGCTTGTACAGAATGAAGGGAATTAAATAGTTCCATAGAGGGCAAGTTCAAGACGAATGCTCTAACAGTTCAGATTCCAAGCATACAGAATTACAGATTAACTAACCGAAACTAGTAATCCAAACTATTGGTTTGATTCCTCACTTTCCGCATGAATAAGCATATGCTTATTCGAGAGAGTTAGGGACACTATAAGAGAAAACTCACCGCTAATTACCTCAAATGCACATCAAAGAATACTGATAATGCTTTTTGGAATTTCTTCCTAAATATACATGTCAGGTTCTAGTTATTGCACCTAAGTTGAGATCATACTCTACTGATAAGTCATCATTCTTGCACCTCTTACTTCTCAAATATAAACCATGGACCAGCTCCTTACAGTTAATTAGTCATATTCTGGTTTGCAATCAGATTGTCCAGAACTGTCGCATGACAATGCGATCTTACTCGAACTGTGTATTTCAGGCACAACATGTAATTTCATATTCTGTTTCAAACTTTCATTCACTGGTTTGAGATTAATCTGAGCTGTTTTCTGTATCAAAACGCAAGTTTTAAATCTGACTTCATACGGCTCTAACCACGAGAACTAGATTGTAAAGATGAAGCAGTAAAATAGCAGCAATTATCTTGGTAATCACAACTTTACATGACCAGAATTTTCTGTTTCAGAGAAAATTTCACTATCACTTCTTATTCAGTACTGGTTTCCTGCCCGATTGGTTGACAACAATTGTATTCTATTCTGCCGGTTTTACCCACCAATATTTAAAAGAAGTAAAGTTCTCTTTGGAGGTTTGAGCCTGCAAATGGCATCTTTCTTGTCAAATCTATATCCAAGTACTCTCCTTGAATACCTATTGATAATGTGAAGAGGATTAAAATGAGAGAAATATTACTGATGAAGAATGATCGTAACTACAGATGTAAATAATTGACATGATTTCATACTACATAATTCATGAATAAATTTGATGCTGGTTATCCACCTCGTCATCGGATACTTATTACATGTATATGTGCGACAGCAACTGAAATATTGGAATGTGTGTGATTTGCTAAATAACAGGATTGATCTCGATCGCGCAGTTATCTGATCGTTTCAGGGATTCATTATAGAAAGAAGAGATCTGGAAGTGAATGCTCCCAGCGTGAGTTGGAAAATTCGAAATCGTGAGGTGGAAATCAAATTCCAGATTCTTATAGCATCTCATTGAGGGATTTTTCGAAAGCCCAAGTTCAGTACAGTCTGGGGTCAGTATTTGGTTGCAAAGGAATGGACCCAGTTCACTCTTTGCCATACATCCAATCTGATCATGGATGCAGTTCTGGAGTTCAGCCAGACAGCTCCTTTACAGGAGTTCCATGAAACTTGAAAATTCACGTCCTCATATGAATTTCGATTCTCTAAACTGATTCCCGAAGATCCCAAGTTACTACAAGGTAGACGTAGTGAATGTTTCTGAAGCAAGTGAGCTGGCGGGTATTTGGGGATATCCTGACTGTATAACTGCCCGATAGGCTATTCCCCCCACAGTCCTAAGTGTATAATATTTATTCATCCTCAACCTAAGGTTCGAGTACAAGCTACACTGTGGGTTCCTTGACATCGGAGCTAGCAGCACACGCAAGAGCTTGTATTGACTCCCAGTTTTGTCTGCCCTCAACATATTGTATAATACCAAACACAATTCCAATTTTTGATGCTCTAGCCTTGTCCCGTATGACTTCCCCTTCCTCTCAAAACCCCTCTAAAATTGTAGGTTGGTAACTCTGGGCTCAGCCTACATTACTTTTTCAACTGCTTTTAAGCTCTCGGCCGGTAAAGAAAATTTCTTCGCTTGTGTTAAAGATTTACGATCCTGTTTCTTTCGCTGCCTGACTACACTTCTATCAAGGGTGGGAGGACTCTCTTAATTCTAGACTCACGTATTTCACCATATACAACTTGAAGATTGCCAAATAGCTATCGTGAATCTGAGACGCAGGAGATTGCTAAATACTCAACCATGCTTCTCTCAGCTCCTTGCTGTCCCCACCTTTTAGAACTTCCCTACGATCACTAGTACCATCTAGTTTAACTTTATCAGATTTTAAATCTTCCCATTCCGGAATCGCTTGGCCTAACCTGAGGGTAACATGAAGTCTAGCCTTTGTAGCATAATACATGAATTTGAATGATTCTCAATCTATCTGCAATTCTTCCGATCTTCCCGATCCAAGGTTATCTTCAAACTTTCTTGATCTTTGACCCTATGAAACAAAACCAGTCACCTAATCACATGAAGTGTAATCTAACGGTTTTCTCCGCATCCAGAAGTGCACTCATACCATAGAGTATAGAGAATGCCAACTTCTCCCGTAATGTAATGTAGCTTGGGAACTCTCACCTGCTGAAACGATTGAGATTGATGTTGTACACTTCAAACATGAAGTCACTCAAAGTTGACTATAGTTTTCGTTGCAAAAATAGTTTCGGCTCGCTTCTGGTTATTCTTGAGAACCTCTTGAATCAGCGCCGCCTTTCCATCCGTTACCCATGAGGTTCCTGAGACATCTATTTCCTGTAGAGTCAAGTTTACTTCCAGTAGCCCCATCAGGTCTCTGAACGCCTTTTCGTCGAGTGCGTTGTCAGACAAATCCAAGTGAGTGAGACTTGTGTTCTCTCGCAGGCACCAGAGCAGGTTCTGCCATACTCCTTTCCAAAAAGTATTGCTTTCAACATATAACTTGAGTCCTTTCAGGACTGAAGTTTCTCCAGATTTCCCATTCATCGGGAGGATACAATCCGGTCTTTCTGGGCTCATACCCCATAAGCGAGTATATCTCGTCGATATACAGTAAGATTTCAGAGAATTGATTTCCCCTTGCAGTAACCTACCTAATAGTTTTAATGATAATACCAATTCATCATCAGCTGAAGGTTCGAGTACAAGCTCCACTGTGGGTTCCTTGACATCGGAGCTAGCAGCACACGCAAGAGCTTCTATAAAATCCCAGTTTTCTCCTCCCTCTTGTCTGGTATCTGAGAATAGTTTAATACCAAACACAACTCTAATTTTTGTTGCTCTAGCATTGTCACGTATGACTTCGCCGAGCTGGTTCCATTCCTCAGGACTCATCCGCAAGGACCTCAACGTCACTTCCTTCAAGGATGGGTTGGAAGTAAGAAGTTCCCTTAAACAGCCACCAAGTCCATCCATACGCTCCAGCCCAAGACGTTCAATGGATCGGTTGCCATCATCTCCGGCCAAAGCTTTTAGCAACAAGGTCGCTCCCCAGCCCACCTTCCCTAAGTCCAGTTGTTTCAACGACGAACTCTGCATCAAAGCCTGGGACAGGATTCCAACCGTCTCCTCATCAATGACCTCTCCGCGGATCTGATTGCCGTAGATACTCAACGTTTCCAATCGAGTAGCACTGCTGATCATGTCAGCCACATGCTTCACCGCACTCGAGTCCTTCCACGCGCGATGTAAATTTAAGGATTTGAGTGTAGATTCAGAATTTCCTCGCAGTCCTGAGGCGAGATTCGAGAAACATCTGCCACTCAATCTGCAATCGTCTATTGTCAAATGTTCTACGCTAGAGGAATTCAGAATTCTCCCTATCTGTAAACACAAGCTCTCCACTTCCGCTTCTGAACTCCAATGCATATAACTAAGGACTATCACTCGTAGAACTGTGCTAGACATGAATCCTCTCAGAGCTACTTCCCACTCACTTTCCTTCAAACTCGATATTCTTCCACCACAAATATCTCGTACGTCCAGAGATTCAAGGGTATTGCAGTTGCCAATTGCCTCCAGCATTCGAACGCGCACTTGGCTTCGCAGTGTGGGGTAGCCAAGTGCGTTGGTCATGAGCGATGCACTCTCCCGATACAAATCACGAAATTCCGCCCCTCTTAAGCTGGGAAGCTTCTTTATAGGCTCGCCTTTTCCTTCCAGACGCAGTAAAAGGTCCCGGACAGGAAGGAGGCGGACTTGTCTGGTGGGCGGGGGCGAGGGGGGGCTTGGTGGGGCATGCTCCCCCTGCCCCCCCTGTAGCTCCTCCACTGCAGCGGAGGGAAGCTCCGGTTCCTTGTCCATTCCCCGTGTTTCAGCCGCGTGACTGACATTGGACGCACCTGCACCTTCCATTCCCCCCTCCACTCTCACAAAAGAAGAAAAGTTTGCTGCTTGGATACGCGGGTGAAGTGAAATGTAAATCGGGCATACAAGACTCCCTCTCCTCGATCCACAAGCCCGGCTCTTCTGAAGAAAACTTAACTTCACGTCGCAGTATCACAGCTCGTGTGTATGTGCGTGCTTGGCATGAGACTTCTTGTACTCTGCATGAGTAGCCACACAAAGATTAATCCAAGCGCTCCACAGAATCCGATCAAGAGAAATCACCACGAACGACAAAACAAAGGAAGATTCTGTAAAGTGGAAACAGGAGGCTGGTTGAACTCAGTGCAGGTCACTGAAAACGATGTGAATCGAAATGAAAGCAGACAACCAGAATTATGCGTACAAAGAAAATCCTAGAGCGTGTCTAAAGGGGACTTCATACCTATTGTGGTAGTCTCCCGGAGAGAGGTGTTTGATGCACTAGTTACTGAATTGAGTTGACAAGCTGAAAGTTACCGATCTGAGTGGATAATATGAAAGTTACGGAACTGAGTGGACAAGCTGAAAGCTGAAAGTTCTGCAAGGGAATCAGAATTCCAAAAGACTGGTTCTTAGCAAAGATGTTGGGATGTGGATGCAGAATATCATGGAAAGCATGGAAGCGCAGACATCTCAGATGTTAAGTACTCTGCGTTGTGTAAAACTACATGTACAATTGGACAGGGAGAGTGCGAATGTAGCTGGGAAAGACAGACCCTACGAAGAGTAATGCGCAGAAATATGCAGCTTAATCATCAGATCTTCTTACTGAATGGTGTGGGTGATCGAAGTAACGGCACTATAGGAACACAACAAGCGTGTTCCTCCATATATACCTTGATTGGAAAATGTTCTTGGGAGTTCACAGTAGATCTTGACTTTTTGTGCAAGCGAACAGGATAATTGAGTCAATGTATCAGCACACTGATACACTCGATGTTGTCACAGTTACAACATAGATTTCAAATATTATCTTCATTGAATACTTTTTCCTGGAATCTTTGAACTATTCAAGCAAGTGGATGTATTCTGACAACTGAGAGACACATGAGTAGTCATCTCCGTGTACAAAGCCTGTTGTGATTTTTCCTTGCTTTGAAGATCGGTAGAGTAGTCTCCAGTACTCTGGATAACTCGTAAGTTCAGAACAAACTGATCATCTTTTTGGAAGTTTACCAAACATAATGTCGAAAAATTGTGTACAAGGTATACGAAGCTCGATGTTTTCAACTGCTGGTATGATTGTTCTTCTACCTCAACTGTCAAGCATGTCAGCGGATGCACAGTTATAATACCAGAGTCTGGAGGTCTTTCCACCCCAAACATTAGAATGATATCAGAGTTTATAAGAGCTAAGAGCACTCCTGCTTCGCTATCACGTTGTATAGAACACGATAGAACCAGCATGATACTTGCTAGGTTCAATGTCAATCCTCTCAAGATTTTACATTTTCGAACTTGCTTGCAAGAGAAGAAGGACTGTGTTGTATACATGAGATGGAAAACACTTCATATGCTAAATTGTAGAAAACAATGAAGATCTCGCTTAACATCTAAAGGAGAAGACAAAATACATGAAAATTCAAATATTTAATACATATCATCTGAAATGAAACAAGTGATTTGTCTGGACCATGGAATTTGTTCCTCCTTGTCTAAGCTGTCTTGGTCAGACAGCTTGGCATCCGATCATAATGTACTGGGATTATCCCTGTTGTAGCCAAATAGTCCATAAGACCTGGTCATGGTCACTTACACGATCAGATTTTTCCTCCTTGTCTATATCATTTCCAATGCTTTTGTCTGATTATGGTAGTTTAGAGTCGCCCTTGCCTGAAAACGAAAGGTAAAATGGACATTGGGCAGACAGCTAGGAATCCGATCATAATGTACTGGGACTATCCATGTTGTGGCCAAATTGTCCATAAGACCCGGTCATTTACACTATGGTCAACCATGTCTAAAAAATATCTGATATTCATCACAAATGGATTCAGCATTTTTAACTTAAGATCGATTAAGTTACTCAAACAACAAATCAGTATGACAGATATCTCTTAATTCTTTTGCATGTCGAACGCAATTCAATATACCGATTCAATATATTCAATATACCGTAGATCTTGAAGTCAAATCATCGCACTCACCCTATAGAATTGACACACTCACTTGCTCTTACTAACTTTACGCTATGATTGTCATACAAGCATTAAAATCATAAGTTATGTAATTTATTCATGTAATTAATCAAATTATTCGGTAGCTATTGAATAGAGAGAGAGAGGGAGGTCCTCTTGGAGGGATGACCCTCAGATCGAAAGGCAGACAGCGTACTTCTGTCGTAGCAATGTCGCGGCTCGAAAGCAAATGACATTCGCCGTGCTCGACATTTGCAGTCTCGACCGCTTTCGAGCCACAACCGCGCCATTGCACCAATTCATCGTCAAATCATCTTCTCGTTCCTCTTTTAGCAATTTCGGACGCCGTTTAGAGGTGCGCGGTGGGGCTAGAAACGCTGGTCCTGGTTTTTGATCGTTTCGGTGGCTCTGATTCCATGTGTTGCGCTAGTTTGGTTTCTAGCCCTTCATGTTTTTCCACCCATCCCAAAGGATCAAACTGGAAACGATGTCTTCTTCTATTGGTTCTTCTCTCACGACGATCGTCTCGACCGCCAAGCCATCTTTGCCGTGAGCACTGTCCTCCTGTTCTTCGTACTCAGATACCTTGATGAGTGCGTCACGAAGAAGGATCCATGATCAAATGTTTTCGACTGGTGTTTTTTGACGTTTCCTCCTGTTCCGAATTACTCTGCCTCTGTTGCACTTCATCTCCTCTTTTCCGCAATCGCTGCCGTCTGCCGCTTTCTTCACTGCAATTTTCATTGCCTTTGTCCTCGTCATCACCGCTCCAATTTGGATACTGATCTCCTTGTTGGATATGTCGTCCTACATCTCCTGGTACATCTTGCTGCAATTGGTTTTGTTTTCACATCTCTTGCTTCCTTCTTTGTCTTGTCGTATGATGCACTTTTATCTGGCCAAACGAAGATCGGGATCTAAAAGTATGGGCCGAAATGTCCGTGACGCGTGATCAACCGTGTCTTGAGGCGGCTCATGAGCATTATAATGTTTAGGCTGACGCTACTCCAGCCCAGTATTTGAGCACCTTCACTTCCTTCCATTGGGAATGAAGATTAGAAATCGCGCAGTTTTATGTCTTGGCTCGAAGCCCCAATTTCGCATGATTTACAATGATGTGCGAACGCAGAGCAGAGATTCCGCTTATGAATTCTGCGTGGCAAGCATCATTCTGGCGTGTCTGTCGAGATGTTCATTTCGAGTCGACTACTTGTAGCCATGCATGCGCTCACTTGCTAGATTATTCTGTACAGCACTATCCAGCAAAGGCGCAAACTTGGTTGAGAATTGTCCAACATTTCCAAATATTCTACTGCCTTTTGGGCTCTATGTGAAAGTTCCACGCACAATGTCAGACCAAACTAAAAATCCATCCCATAGAGACTCGATTAAAACTCGTACAGCTGAGCAGCCTTGCCTAAAACAAAACCAAAGATCGTATAGAAGGGCAATGATCGGACATGTCCAACACACCTCCCTGCTTCAGACAAAGTAATTTGTAAATTGATCTTACGGTCACGAATGCCATTTGTTAATGTGTACTGGATAGGTCCATGGTGCTGACCAAAATCTAAATTGTACGACCAGACAGACCAGCGATTCTGGAATTGTAAGTTTGGCTCTCGTCTTCCAGCACCAGGCTTGGAATGAATCTGTGCACTAAAAGATCCGAGCCCAACAATCTACAAACCTCAAAGAGTACGAAGAATCCTTTTATTCCGTGATTTTCGTTACCTCATCCGTTCCTTTATCCAGGAATCTATAAGTAACTATGCTTCGAGATGTTGGCTCTTGCCCGACCACTCTCGCCTGGAATTCATGTAAATGTGTAATGTTAACCTAAAACATGTTTGCGAGAGTCGTGGTTACCGGTCTATTTCTCGCTAACCAAGGCTAGCTATCTTGCAAGTGTAGTTGATGTCGACTCATGTGAGTTATCAAAGTTACATGCAATGGTAAACACAAATCCATCCATTAGGGAAGGATGATGATTATTTGTACTCTCTAATCCAAAATATCGTCTAGTCATTTGAACAAATTCTACATCCTCAAATGGTTGGGTAATGCAAACGAACATTTGTAGAGAAGGTTGCATTTGAGTAAGAATTGATAAGATTCACAACCATTAAGGCATGAGAGAGCTACACGCACCATCTTTCTTTATCTAGCTATGGTAATACGAAGAATGATTGGATTAACTAATAGTAATATTCAAACGTATTGAAATCTTTTGCTGAATGACATGCACAATAGACTTCTAAATCTCTAGTCCAATTATCGAGGAATGAGGAGAAATATTTGAATTCATGTTGTAACTCTTGAACTGAATCATCTCTAAGATGTTCAATATTACATGCAAACAAGTCTGATTGTATGCATATATTCTTCATGCATTGAAAATATGTTATCATTTTATATCATAATATTTGATAATATTCAACTGATAAGAATATAGACATATTTATTATCTGTAAAGTCCAGTTTCACTGAAGCTCTTACTGTTCAATATTTCACACATTGTTTTTGTGATATAATGTTTATGGACTAAGACTTTCTGAAATGTAGATGATTATATTAAGTGCATAGATACCAAAAATTCACTTCTAAGTTTTGAATCGTATTGTATGTAAAATTAGATGTACATAATTAGATAATTATCACTATTTTTATTATATGATTACACCTAATATCTCTCATAGGCTTTATCAGCTGTTTTTTTTTGTTTTTGTTAACAAGCAATGATCTAATAATTAAGATTTGCAACCTCATCATACTTAATAGTTAAGCTATTATTAAACCAAACTATATATACAGATGTTAAACTATATTAACTCTAGAATTCACTTAAAAATGTCAAAAATATTGCATCTATCAAATTTATGTTTCGTCATTATGTTATAGTCATTTATAGTTTTGATATTGTTACAATAATGTATAATATTTTTTTTCAAACCTGTTGTTGATCAACGTATTGTAAAGCAGTTACATGCTAACGTTCACATCCGTAGAAGTTTTATTTCAAACCTTTTTAAAAGACAATTAGAAAAAAATAGTTTGATATTTAAATTTCATCAGTTTCTACATGACATTATTTAAAATTGATATACAAGTCATCAAAAAAATATCATTTTGATAAATATATCAATTGTTGATAACATACTTTTAATAGATACATATGAATCCTGGTATTCTTTGAGTAGGAAATTGAATACTAGTCGAATTTTTGTGCAAAGCTTCTAAAAAACCCTTGACGATTCAAGGGTTTTTTCATCCTTTTAGATGTAAGGCTAGAACACTCACTGAAACTGCGGTATGTTCTGATTGTAGCTTTTACAAAATGAAGAGATTTATAGAATTCTATAGAGGGCAAGTTCAAGACGAATGCTGCAACAGTTCTGTATTCGAAGCATACATAATTACATATGAGCTAATCGAATCTAGTAAACTAAGCTATTGGTTTGATTCATCACTTTTCGCTATAGTAAGCATAAGTTATAGCACAGAGAGTTAGGGACAATCTAAGAGAAAAGTCACCGGTAACTACCTCAGATGCAAATCAAAGAATACTGATAACGCTTCTCAGAAGTTTTCCTAAATATACAAGTCAAGTTACAATTATTGCACCTAACTTGATATCATACTGGAAGATAAACAAGTCAGCATTTGGGCACGTCTAACTTTTCATATATAATCCACAGACCAGCTTGATTACAGTTCAGAAGTCATATTCTGGTCTGCTATTAGATTGTCCAGAATTGTGGCATAACAATGCGATCTTACTCAAACCGTGTACTTCAACTCAAACCTTTGATTTCAACTTCTGCTTCAAATTTTCATTCTCTGGTTTCAGATAATCTGAGCTGTTAGTTCAAAAAGATGCAAGTTTTAGATCTGACATTGTGGTACCCCATTTTTGGTAATTTTGAGGAAATTAAAACATTTTTGGAAAACTGTACCACGGCAGCAGTATAAATAGCCTTCGGTGCATCAAAATAGAGTGAATTCGGAAGATCGCAGAGATTCTCGAGGGACCTCGTAAAATCTAGGATTTGGGTGCAGCGTCAAGGAAGGGCACCACCCTCCCTGCGAGCTCTGAAGGTATGATCCCTTCGGCACAAGGCGAAAAATCCGCCTTCGGCGCTGCGCCCTCGGCGGTAGGGAAATCCTTCATATTTAGGTCTACCCCCAAACGCCTTGACTTAGTTAGGGTCTTGTTGGAACGAGCTCGACGCGCTGATTCCAACGAGCCCAAGAACGCCAACAACGGATAAGGACTCTGGGAGTTATGAAGGTTGTAAGATACTCAGTTTTTCGCCTATGCACAGGCGAAGAAGTTTTGTCCTATGCGCGGACGAAGGAAGTTCGCCTGCGCACGGGCGGAATAGGGTTTTGACGTAGGCGCGAAGTTCGCCTACGCACAGGCGTTCGCCTGTGCACAGGCGCTTCGGCGTCGGCGGGAAACCCGCCTTCGGCCCTAGAAATGCGCCTTCGGAGGTAGAAATTGTACGGCGCCTTCTGCGCCAGCGCAACGGCGCGGACGAGCAAGGAGCCGCCAGAATAGTAAAATCCGTACGGACTGTACGGACGGGACGGATGGATGCTATCGTGGTCGGACGAAGTTGCGGCGGCGAGAGCGCCGACGGCAAGACCATGAACGGACAGTCTGGCGGGAGGCTGTTGACCGCGGTCAACGCCTTCCGCGCCAGCGCATCGACGCGGACGGACTTCGCCTACGCACAGGCGAGCGCCTGTGCACAGGCGGGTGAAGTTCCGCGCCGGCGGAGAATCCGCCGAGGAGTCCGCCTGCGCACAGGCGGGAGTTGAACTTTTGTCCGACGTGCGGACAAGCGCCGAGGCAGAGGAGGATTGGCTGAGGAGCGGTACGAACGAGTGTACCGCGCAAGGCGGAAAATCCGCCTTCGGCGCTGCGCACCCATGTCCGCGGCATAGTACGCTCGCGGAGTTCAAATTCGCCAATTCGAGCGTGTGAGTTAAATCGGCGTCGGCGGAGCGTGAAGCCGCGCGTGAGAGCGGAGACCGTTTTAGCGTAGAGCCGGCGCGGCCATCATTTGAGTCGACCCTCACGGGCAAGAGCCGACCATGACCTTCAACCGGGAGACGGAGAGCGTCCCATTCTTGAATTCGCGATTCCATTTTCTAGTGCGAGCTGCGCGCGTCCATCTGCTAGCTGCTAAGCATTCCCGACATCGCCGCGCAGAGGATTACTTGGTGATTGAGAGAGAAGTGAGTGCGCGTGATTTGGAATTGAGTGAGATTAGAGTTTGCCGAGGAAGCAAGGAGCTCGAGCGGAGCAGAAGGAGAATTAGCGAACAGGCGAATTCCAAGAACGCAATGTCGAGACTGAGCCGATTGCGGATGCTGCCGCTCCGACTGCCACAGAACGGGCTGCGCGCTTACGAGGAACGGCTGATAGCAAGAAAGCTCGATTTCTTGCTATGGGGATGGAACTACATTTGTGCGGATATGGTGCGCGAGTGGCTAGAACCACAGAGACCACCTTCGCGCGGATTGCGTCCGCATGTCGATCGATGGACAGTCCAAGATTGGGCGCAAGCATTAGGGAGATGTGCCGGCATCCCAGGGCACCTTCTCTTTGATAGTGAGAGCGTCAAGGTGTCTCAGCAGGACGAGGCGCAATTTGTGGAGCTGTTCAAGCGGGAGAGGTCTACCAAGAATGGGTACAAGACCCGCGATTACAAGGATCGCTTCCGCCGAACTGTGGCTACGGCGCTGCTGCAATTACTGCAGCCACACCGCGCCTGCTACATCACATTGTGGCAGGTCTCTTTTGTGGAGTGCATCATCGAGGGAGCTCCAATTCACTGGGCGAGCATCCTGCACAGAGTGATGCGACAGCACGCTTTCGAGGAGAAGGGGGAAACTCTAAATCATCTCTCTCCTTTCCTCATCAATTTTTATCGGCAGCGAAATTGTTTGACCGCGGCGGAGCTTGCTCGTTTTCCGCCGTTGTCCGCCGACCATCATGGAAAGTATGTGCGGAATAACGAAGTCGACACTGATGTAGAGGAGTCGCCGACTTCTACTCCGCCAAGGCGGAGAGACGAAGGAAGAAACACTCCCGCAGCAAGAGTGCTGCGGAAGCGGCGATGGAGAGAGGAGTCCGAAGAGGAGCAGCATCAAGAACCCACTGCTCCCATTCGGCAGCGGCCGTTGCACGAAGTGTGCAGCCGGCCGAAGCAGAAGGCGCGCAGGCTTGTGTTACCAGCCAGCAACGCGGACACGGCGACGATTGCCACGGAGAAAGGAAGTGCGTCGCCGGAGAAGAACGAGGGAGCGCGGACGTCTGCAGGAGCAACGGACCACGCTGCACCTTCGACGGACGAGAGGCCGCCTACGGGCCAAGGGCCTCCGGAGTTACCACGTGCGTTGCGGACAGGTGTTCCGCCTGCGCACAGGCGAGCCTCGACGGAAAGGCGACCACAAGCGGACGTGGACCTACGCCTACGCGTAGGAAGGAGCAGTCCACCTGTGCACAGGCGTTCGCCTGTGCGCATGCCGCCTGCGCACAGGCAGGATTCACCCTCGTTCCAACGTAGGAAGGGGAAGGAGCCGGCGGAAGATCCGCCTACGGGTCACGGGCCTTCGGGACCAGACCCTCCGGCGCCCAACGCGCCGCGATTTGCGCCTTCGGCGCTAGGGCCTTCGGGCCAACGAGATTCGAACAGGGAGCGTGCGGAGGCCGCACCATCGGCGGGTAGTCCGCCGGTAGATGCGCCTTCGGCGGTAGGGCCTACGGGCCAAGGGACACCGGGCAAGAGGCCTCCGGGTATGTCGCCTTTGGCGATAGACGCCTTCGGCGCTGCGCCTGCGCACAGGCCAGGCACAGCCCTCGCGCAGGACCGATCGAGGGAGCAGCACCTGACGGAGAAGCGGATTGACTGTTCGCAGGACGAAATTTCGGTGCGCGATGCGCAATCAAACCCCGCGCAGACACCCTCCGCTCGATTGCCTTCGGCGGCGGACGTCGGCGGCAGAGAGGATACAGTCGAAGACCGACGAGCGGGCGACGGGGATGTAGCACGGCCACATTCGCCCACCGCCTTGGACATTTTGGCGAAGAGCAGCGAGGCTGCAGCGGTGCCTTCGCAGGCAGCACCCGTCGACGACGTGCAGCCCCACTCGGGTCAGTCGCCAACGCAATCAATGGCGACTGAAATCCTTAACTCGGATGATGAGGACGGAGGCTCCACAGAAGCAATGTCGGGAGCGGGGGATACCGAGGAAGAGGAGGAGGAAATTGTTGGAGCGCCAGCGGCGGCGCTCTCTGAGCAGGTGATACCGTTGCTGAAGTACTTGGATCGCAAATTTGATAAATACGCCGATCCACTTCAGCCGGGATCTTACATCGAATTAGTGCGCAGGCGGACTCGCACTAAAGTCCACACTAGCAAGCTACTAGCTAGTACGGACCAGGAGTTGAAGGATTTGAGGGAGAAGCATGCCTGTTTGTGGGGTCAGTACAACCTTGTGAGGAAATCGCACGCCCTCGACAGGATGAGGAAGGAGAGATTGGAAGAGCTCACCAGGGATGTGGTGAAGACCACGACGGATTTGATGTCTGAGAAAACTCAGAATCAGATTCTGTCAGAGGAGCTCGTGCGACAGACGCGTTTGTTGGCGGAGTGTCAGCTCGCACGACAGGCGGATGAGGATTTAATCCGCAGGCTACAATCAGAGTGTGGTGAATTGAGAGCGCAGCGTGCGGAGGCCGAATCGCAGTTGGTGGTAATTGAAGAGGATCGCAGGCGAGAGGCAGATCGCACGAGGGAGGAGATGGCGAGGCGTGTCGCCCACTGTCTCAAGGGCTACACCCACTGGGAAGTGGCGGCGCAGGAGAAACTCACACTACGTGAGTTTGAGCTTCGCGCAGCGGGGTTGTTGTCAGGCGACACCAGGAGTCGGCGGAAGGTGGCGAAGAGGCTAGACGCTTTTCTGTCAAAGGCGCGGGATACCATGTCCATCCTCGAGGTGGAGGTGTCCGCGGCGTTGCAGCGGTTAGGACTGCGCAGTCGAGCGGAAGACTGGCAGGGTAGGGAGTTAGTGCGCGGCAGTCCGTCGCGCAGGAGACGTAGCACAGGTTCTGCGGAGTGTAGTGTAGCGTGGTTCCGTGCCGGCGCATAGTGTAGGGTAGTGCAGTGTAGTGCTAGTTAGGACTTAGAAGGTATAAATTAGTTCAAGGCATTTTGCCTTGGATTCTTTCCCAATTTCGGAAGTGCAGATCAGGAACTCATTTTCTCTGCGTGTTTGTGTCCTTAGTTCTATCACCACGCAAGAGGAGCTATCACTTGACGTTCCGCATTTTGTAGCTGAAGGCCTTCGGCCGAATGTTCAGAGCTAGTACATTGGTTAGAGACTTGAGTAGTTCGGATCTACACCTGCGGGTGACTGCCGATACTCAGAGCCAGTGACTAGTTAGATACTTGAATAGTTTCGCCCCTACACCTTCGAGTGTTTGTTTCTGGTTGTACTCCTTCGGGATTTTTCCACTGAATGCCAAAGTGAAGTTTTGTTACTTCATGTAAGCCTTGGTTGTAAATTCAGGTTACGCTGCAGCAGGTGCCTTCAGGGTAACCCCTGTAGTATTTCTGGGAATGACAAGTGCCTGAGAATTCAAACTCTTCAATAGACTGTTATTGTGTTACTGGAATGTTTCTCATTGAGTCCTTCAGTGCGGACCTGTGTTCTCTGCGCGTTCTGTTAGTTGAGAGTGTTGTTCACCGCGTATGAGTGACTTCGATCCTAAGTAGGCAGTCCAAACCGGGTTTCCTACGCTAGCAGCAAGCTAGTGGAAGTGTTGTAAAAGCCGGAGTTGGGAGTCACTACCCGCAGCTTCGCTGAGTGTACTCCTGAGAGACCTTCCCCCTGAAATCTTGAGTAGAGGTCCTAACGGATCTCTGGGTTATGTTTCTGTAGTTTCAGGTGTGTGTGTGTGTGTGTTACGCTGCACTGTGCGACCTCCGAGTGCGCTCCGAGTGGACACTTGCAGTATTTCTGGGAGTGACAGTCGCCTGAGAATTCAAACTCCTCAATAGTCTGTTAAACGTGACACTTTGTACCCTGTGTGTTCCTCTGTCCCTGTGGGTTCGACCTTTCTACCACTATATTGCAGTTTTAGCCTTTAGTGGGTTATTACAGACATAATCCGGATGGAAGTACGAGAGCTAGATTGTAAAGATGCAGCAGGAAGATAGCAGCAATTGTCTTGGTCGTCATAGCTCTAAATGACCATAATTTTCTGTTTCATCACCAAGAAATTTCACGACCACTTCTATTTGAATACAGTCTTACTGGATTCTTGTCCGATTGGTTGACAACATTTCTGATCTATTCCGCCGGTTTCACCCACCAATATCTGAAACAGAAAAAATTCTGTTTGGACGCTTGAGCATCTAAATTACAAATCTGAAAATGGCATATGTCTTGTCAAGTGGGTGTCCAAGTCTTCCCTATACATACATATTGATAATTTGAAGAGGATTAAAATGAGATGAATGTTACTGATAAGGAATGATCGTAAATTCAGATTCAATTTAATCATAATCATAAATTCTTACGAGATAAATCGTGAATATATTCGTTGCTCATTATCCTCCTAGTCATCGAATGCTCACAAATATGTATGTGCGACAGAAACCGAAATATTGGAATGTTTGTGATTTGCTCACTAACAAAATTGGATCTCGATCGCGCAGTTATCTGATCGTTTTAGGATATCATACAGAAAGAAGAGATTTGGAAGTGAATGCCGCCAGCTTGAGTTGGAAAATTCAAAATCATGAGGTAAAAGTCAAATTCCAGATTCTTAAAGCATCTCAGTGAGGGAATGTTCAAAGTTGACAGTGTTCAACTTATTTGACGGCATTCTCAAATCCGAACTTCATAAAACATGTGAAGATGATCGCCAAAGTTTTGAATTGTGCCGAACCGTATAATTTATAAGGTTGTGGACCATGTCCGGTGTTAGTTCGTTCCATGGATTGTCCATGTAGTAGCCACAGAGTCCATAAGGCCCAGTCATTAAAACGGTGGATTTGTTCCTTTTGTTTGAACTGTCATCTACATTTACTCGTTCTTGAAAACGGGAGGCAAAATGGACATTAGGTAGATAGCTTGGCATCCGATCATATCTCACTAAAGCATGCCATCAACTATGACAATTAAGCTATATATTTTTGAAAAAAAACGGGATGCAGGAGATTCTGTTGTACATTTTTTCCCTACTCCATAACGCTGACGGTGCAATTGCTAGCACAAAGTTCACGAAATAAGCTTCAATTTAAGAATAGCACTTTTACCTGCAGTGCTTCTTGGGATCGTCTAGTGGGAAGTTTTCCAGGAAAGCAAAATAGACCCGACCCTGTCGTTAGACGTTTATGTTTTCCAATATCCACTTTCTGAGCCGCGGACTCTCGTTTACAAACAACTCAATGTTGATGAACTGTAGCAGCAAGTGGTGAACAATAATAAGTGGTGATGGTGACTTCCTGCAGTGTTCTGAAGTGGGCAGTATTGGAGAAGAGATTTCCACGTTTGAGTGTAGGTGAGAGGGTTTGGACCTATATGCTTAAAGCCTCGAATTGCTATAGTGGAAACTACAAAACTTTCTTGAATCTTCACCACATTTTCGTGTATTGACTGTCTAGGAGCCCGTGATTCTGTTCGATTCTCAAAAGCTGAAATGAATGAATGTGAAGACACATAAATCATGTTGAGTTCGTGGTGCTTAAATTACATACTATTCACCAGCTCAAATCTCACCACATCATCAATCTTGCCACCAGAAATAAGGTCTGCCGCCGTTTTTGCAAATCTGCACCACCATGCTAGGGAAGCCCATTCCAAGGGATTTCCCACAACAACGCTGCTTCAATGCTAAATGGGAGTCTTTCATGCACGACAAGGATGACGACTCAAAATGTGGTATTTTGTCAACATATGCACAGACATGACGTTCTTGCATATATGCCATCGGCATAACATCTTGTGGACGAAGAAAATAGCAATCTCGATCGCTCGCACCAACGCCAACTCGCGAGCGGCATGTAGTTACCCATAAAGCCTTTGTAGGCGTTTAGTGTCCACTCGTAGTACGCGATTGTCTTTGCACTAAGGATCGCAATGGCCGATGTGAAGGTGGACCCAGTGCAAGCAAGACTTACAATATGAAGTAGGATCATCTTAAACTCCTTTGTTTTGTAGATGTAATCCATGGTCAGAACCGTTCTAAAGCGACGAGTAAGTTGTACAGCCTTGATGCTCGTGAAGGCAATTTGTGTTAGACGTCCGTTAGCATCAACACAATGAATGTTGGATACATCCAGTTCAATCAAGGACGAGAACAAAGTCTCAATTGGCATCAAGCCGTCAATGGGCTCGATTCTTTGGTGCCTCTTCAAGTTGTATATGTTGCATGCAATGACATGCTTGCTCGAGGATTCTAAATATCTTAACGTCAAGATTTGAGCAGGCGCAACATCAGCAGCGGACAAACTGCGAACTCATTCTTTTACATCGTTGAATACCTTATGATGAGACGGATACACAGCCTCACGAATCACTGCCGAGTGGTTGTGCTATCCGCATTTCAGACGCAACACCCAGCTCTTGCTTCAATTACGACAGCCTTGCAGAAGAAAGGGACAATCATTGAGGACCGAGCTCAAAGGACGTGGCGTGTCTCTTCTGTTAGACCATGGCGATCATCGCATGTATCAGACTTGCTGCAATAAGATGCTCATCTTGTAATCGGATCGCTTGATGGTGACGTTATAGAGATGAGCGGCATCATACTCAAGACATGCAGACTTCAAGGCATCGACATCGTCATAAGTGTCTTCCACTTATGACGAGGCTGTACAAAGAATGGGGAAGAATCAAATAGTTTTTGGAGAAGTCACCTTTGAGACAATTGATAGAGTCTGGCGTCTTTGTAAGAAATGCAGGAGGTATGAACACGAAATTACTAATTGTCTCGTACTTAGGAAACAACGCTTCTCCGTTTTCCATCACGGCGGAAGGTGGAGGATGAGACCCCTTCATCAAAACATTAATAATGTTCTTGGCTTATGATTTAATTGCCATGTACTTAGCTATTGAGCTTCAAAGTTTATGTTTTTATGTGATCGTAGCATCAAAAAGAGACTCTTAATTTTCCACATAAGCCGGTTTAAAATATTATTGTTAGATTCAAACGATGCAATAGAGAGTAAGAGATCAGTGAGTTGAGGAAGGATTGAAGTTATAATTGATGGATGATAACATGCGACCCGGATTGGGTTTAAGTACCCCGTTCGGATAAGATCAAAGGTCACTAGAGAGCACACGGATCGCAGCTCTACGAAGGATCATGCCCCTGTCATGGGACGCTCCCAGAAGGGTCGCATCCCCAGTTAGTATCCATCCTAACTATTAGTAACCTCAATACTAACAACTAGGACATAGTATACAGGTCCCGAAGAAGTAGGGAGTAATCAGCATTCTAACACTCCCACTTGCTACCTACTTACTTCTCTCTTCCTCATTTTTATCTAATAAACCCAGATTCTGACAATGACACCAATGCCTTTCTCTAGCTAATGGTTTTGTCATGATGTCAGCTATCATGTCCTCGGTTGGGAGATAAATCAGCTTGACCAAGCTATTCGCGGCTAGGTCCCTGACGAAGTGATATCTGATATCTACGTGTTTAGATCTCTCGTGATTCTTCTGGTTCACAATCTGTGCAATAGCACTTTGATTGTCGCAGAATATGGTTGTCGACTCCAGCTGGAGACCTAGATCTTTCAATAATTCTCTTAACCATATAGCTTCAGCTCCAGCTTTGGACAAAGCCATATATTCTGCTTCCATGGATGAAAGTGCTACCGACTTTTGTTTCTTTGATGTTCAACTAATGGTTCCACCATTGAATTGGAAACAATAACCAAAAGTAGATCGTCTAGTGTCAAGGCAACCTCCCCAATTCGCGTCAGAGTATCCAGTTAAACCGGATGGTTTATCAACCCTTGTAAACACAAGGCCAAAGTGGAGAGTCCCTTTCATGTATCTGAAAATTCTCTTGACTGCCTTCCAGTGCATTAGTCCGGGATTTGACATGAACTGAGCTATTGAGCTCACAGCAAAAGATATGTCAGGTCTAGTACAGACCATTGCCCACATCAAGCTTCCAACACCAGCTTGATACGGTATATCTTTCATTTCTTGACTTTCTCCCACTGAATTAGGAGAGTCAAGCACACTTAACTTCAATCCAGGTTCCATTGGTGTGTCAATAGGCTTACAGTGAGCCATGTTGAACTTTGCAAGCTTTTCAACCAAATATCGTGGTTGGGAGATCCGAATCCACCCTTCTTCACGATTTCTGTCTACTTGCATTCCAAGACACTGATGGATCTGTTCTAAGTCCACCATATCGAACTCCGTTTTGAGTTTCTTCTTGATCTTGGTAAGAAGATCCAAGGAATTACTTGCCAAAATACAATCGTCCACTTACAGTGCTAAATACACAAATGCTTTCTTCTGAGAGTATATATAAACATTCTGATCTGCATTTGCTCTGGTGAAAGCAATCTGCAGTAAGAACGAATCAATCATCTGATACCACTGTCGTGAGGATTGCTTCAGTCCGTAAATGGACTTGTTCAATTTACATACTATGTTTCTCTCAGAAGAGATATTCAACCCGTCAGGAAGGGCCATGTAGACTTCTTCATCTAATAGTCCATTCAAGAATGCAGTCTTGACATCCATCTGGTGCAGCTCTAAGTTATGTTGAGCTGCTAGAGCCAATAACACCCGAATGGATGTCATCTTTACCACAGGAGAAAATGTCTCCGAAAAGTCGACACCGTAAACCTGTGAGTATCCTTTCGCTACTAACCTTGCCTTATAGCGATCCACAGAACCGTCTGGCTTGTATTTGATTTTGAAAACCCATTTGCAACCGACGACGTTCTTGCCCGCAAGTAATTCTGTCAGCGTCCATGTCTGATTTTTCTTCAAGGAAGAAAATTCGGTTTCCATTGCTGCTTTCCACTGGACAGAATCTCCACCTTGTAAGGCTTCTTGATAGGTGGTCAGCTCTTTCCGAGTCTCTTGATATGAGATTAAACCTCTGTGCTTCTTCTTCCTCCTTTCCAACAATTGGTCATATTTTTCGACTCTTTTCCTAACTCTGTCTCCCCTTCGAACGATAGGATCGATTGTCTGGGAAGAGGATGAAGCTGCCCCCTTTGCTGTAGTATCAGGGGGTGGAGCAACCGGGGCCTCAGATGTAGTTTCTTGAAGTCTGAGTTCGCCCAGTAGTTGCTCGAGGTTGCAAACCGTATCATCAAGTTTCTCTCGACACTTCCAGGCGCGCCTCTGATAGGTCTTACCAAAATGGGCCGGATAAGTCGCGGGAACTTCAGCTGTAGTAGGATGATTCACAGTAGGAGGGGAAGGAGCTGGTGGAGCTCCCACTCCAGGTGATGGTGTTTTTGGACTGAAGGCTCCCTCTGCGGGTGGCCTTTCTGCTGGTGGCACTCCCACTGCTGGTGGAATAGGAACTCTGCAATCTGGAACAGTAGATGAGCTTGTAGGTAAATGGCAGAAGAGAAAACCTTCTTGGTTATTAGGCGGAACTGCTGATGTCTGCTGCTGAGGGAAGTTGGATTCCCGAGCAGCAAGAGGCATAAACCTTACAGATCTGCTCTCGATAATTTTACGAGAGTCTTTTCGCTGCAGCCTATATCCTTTAGCTGTAGGAGAGTAACCAAGGAAAATACATTCTACGCTCTTAGGGTCAATTTTACCCCGATGATTCTTCTCAACATGGGCAAATGCAGTACATCCAAAGACTTGCAGGTGACTCAGATCGGGCTTCTCTCCATGCCAAAGTTCGGAAGGGGATTTGCCCGTGGGCAGAGCCTTCGATGGAGATCTGTTTTGCAAGTAAATTGATGTATGCATTGCTTCACCCCAATAGACATGCGTCAGACCAAAATGTGTTAGCATAGCTATGACCGAATTCTTTCTTTCAGCTATCCCGTTCTGTTCGGGAGTATCAGGTATCGGGAGTATCAGGTATCGTCAACTGTCGGTGAATGCCGTGAAGCAGACAGAAGTCATTAAAAGCTCGAGATTTATATTCCAGACCATTATCTGATCTCAGAATCTTAGTTCGCTTGCTCAGGAAATTCTCAGTCATTAACTTGTATTCCTGAAACTTAGCAAAAACTTCAGACTTCTTTTGTATGAGATACACATGGGTATAGCGGGAAAGATTATCGATAAATGTTATGAAATATGTACAGCCAGAGAACGTTCTAGTTCTCAAAGGTCCACAAATATCTGAGTGCACTAAACCGAGTAGGTCTGTTGCACGCGTGGCTCCTTTGTTTGGGAATTTTACTCTGGTGGACTTCCCTATGGCACAGGAAGTGCAGAAAGGGAGAGTTTTCAAGGAACAGTTGTCGAATCCTCGCCCCATGTTTTTTTTGCTTCAGTTCTTGCATTCTGGGCAGACTCATATGCCCGAGTTTAAGGTGCCACTGGTATGTAGTCAGTTCTTCATTGTTGACTACTGTATAGGCAGAGGCTGCTCCGGGTGTCATGTACCCAGCCGAATTAATTCGTTTTCGATGGTGCAACGAACAATCGTTTCGCCCATCTTGTCCTGTACAATGCAGTGATCATGCTTGAGCACTACACCCCCACCTTGACGAATGTGCTGAGTTACAGAGAACAAATTCTTGCGTAGAGCTGGAACGTGGAGCATGTCAGGTAGTACCCTGTCCGTTCCATCGTTCAAGGAAATCAGAACACTTCCTTTTCGGTTGGCGACTTTCGTCGCCAAGGTAAATGAACTCCTCCGATGGGAGTTCCTTGTAGTACACAAATGCACTTCGGCTATACGCCATATGCTTTGTAGCACCCGAATCCAAATACCATGTGGGATCCGCGCTGGTTGACGAGAGTACGGTGACAAACAGCCGATGCTCAGCGTTTGCAGTTGAGTGTGAAGAAGAGCTTTCTTGCTTCTTCTTGTGACACTTACTGGCAAGATGCCCGCGCTTCTTGCAATAGAAGCACTTCATCTTCTGGCGGGGAAAGGATGGCTTGGCTGTGTATTCTAGTCGTGCTGATGAGGAAGTGTCGGCATCATCTGATCTTCTGGGCTGCTGCTTAGGGGGATTTAACCCTTTCTTTTTCGCTATATACAGTGCTGTCGTGCCGTTGGTTACCGCAGACTTCTTGAGATGCTCCTCTTCAAGAAGAAGGTTTGTTATCACGGTCTGTGTGGACAGCGTCTCGGTCACTTGCATGAAGCGAACGAAGGTTTCGTATTCTTCTGGAAGACTTCCCGGGAGTTAGAGCACGGCTTCTCCTTCTGGAATTGTCTGTCCTATGACAGCCAGCTGATCAAGTAGGAGTTGAAACCTTATGATAATTTTCATAAGGTTTTCATGCAACGCTTTTCTCAAATGCACTTGGTGTGGATGCGATCTTGATTCATAAATTCTGGCGAGCTCACGCCATACGTCAGCAGCTATTCGATAGCGTGCTATTAAAGGTTGTATTTCCCTTTTCATGGCATTGTTTAACATTGCCATGGAAAGGAAATTCCTTTCATCTCAAGCCCTTTTGCTCCCTGAGCCGGACTCAAGTGTTCCGGTTGCCGAACTGGGGGAAGTTGTAGGCTGGGGCTCTGTCCCTTCAATTAGTTCCATCAGGCCTTCCATGCGAAAGAGCCAGCTGATCTGGTTAGGCATGAAATTGCTTCCCATCGAATTTGGGAAGATTCCGTAATGAGAATTTGAGAGTTCTTGATGATGTCATCTTCCTCGTAACGTCTGCGTGTGTACACCTTCTTCACAGTGCGATGCAGGATACTGACCCACTTGCAGAATTTTTCGCGAAACGAACATTTTCTTGAAATTTTAGTTTGAATTGCAGGAAACCTTAAAATTTCGCTCAAAATTTTAAAGATTTTCTGAGATTCCGACTCCTCAGTGCTTCAGATCAGCACTGTCAAGGCATTTCACAGGTTCTGACAGTCGAATTTGAGCAAATTCGAAGTCGAATTTCGGAGCCAGGTGGGGATCAGCGATCTCTTGGTATTGCTTTCACAGGTGTCTAAGAGGGGTCAAAGCGAGAAGCGTCCTTCTTGCTTTCTGGATTCAAGCGTCCTTGAATCTGAGTGGATCATGCTTTGATACCATGTTAGATTCATACGATGCAATAGAGAGTAAGAGATCAGCGAGTTGAGGAAGGATTGAAGTTATAATTGATGGATGGTAACATGCCACCCGGATTGGGTTTAAGTACCCAATCCGGATAGGATCAAAGGTCACTATTTCTAGTGACCTTTGATCACAGGGATCGCAGCTCTACGAAGAGTCATGCCCCTATCACGGGACGCTCCCAGAAGGGTCGCATCCCCAGTTAGTATCCATACTAACTATTAGTAACCTCAGTATTAACAACTAAGACATAGTATACAGGTCCCAAAGAAGTAGAGAGTACTCAGCATTCTAACAATTATATTTTAGGTGCTTTCTCCTCTAGAATATTATTGTTTGATTGTTCTCGAAGAGGTTATACGTGCCAAAAAATTGTTTTTTTTACCTGATGTCTAGATTTGTTGAATTGTCCCTGCATCCGTAGAAGAAAAAAAGGTAAAAGTTGATAAAAACATAATGTTTGTTTTTATCATATTTATAAAATTAGAAGAATCTTTTATATTTATTCAATATCACATTATCTATATTATTATAAAGATTGATCAACCTTTTACAATTGAATGCATTATTACTATTAAGATTAAAATATTTGACGAACTCAAATATACATTAACTGAACTCAAATTTATACATGCTATGACAAAGAATTTATTTGTTTAAGATGTTAAATTCAAAAAACTTAGAGTGATAGAAATAAATTTAAAGCTTAAAATGAAATTTTGAAATAATTATGATGGAAAGATAGAACTGTAATAATTAATATAGACTATATAGGATATTATTATTTATGATGTAATTGAGATGACTTATCTATCATATTTTGGGCTAAAATATATGTAATAAAAGTTTTTTACATGTAATAACTAAAATTTGTTTAAAATTTTATATAAATTATGTTATCAATATACATAATTGATATTTGAATTTTCAATATAATAATAATCATATAATTATGCACATATCATTATGTTTATGTTTTTTTGAAATATTCATTCTTCGAATAAATTTATAATATAGTATACTTGTAGTGCTTTCTTGAGATTGACGTAAATTCATTTTTGCGAACAAAAGTTTGGAATTTTGTTTATTATTTTAATGACAATTAAAAAATTATTTTTTCCAAATAATTGAACTTTATATCTTTTCAGAACATTGATATTCAGAACATTCTATTGATATATCTTTACCTCTTTTTGAATTTGGATTTGATTCGCCAAAAAAATTTAAACTTCTTCAAAGTTAACATGAATAATAAAAATAATCTAAAAAAATGTGGCAATATTCAACGTCACATTTAACAAAAGGTCTAATTTCTTAGTTATATTGGTTGCTAGAGATCCAGTAAGTTATTTTTAAATGTGTCTTGTTTCGAGTTGATACGTTCACCTCACTTAATCCATAGCTAACTTATCTAGGTAAGTTTGAAGTCTATGCAATCCAATTACGAGAGTCCCCGCCTCTATCCTACAAACAATATAAACATGTAGTGGAGCAATCAACAAGAATTAAAGGACCAAAATCCGAAGAGTAAAGGTAGAAGATTAAGAACATTTGACTTTAAACACGGAGATCTTTGCGTCATGAGTGCAACCATTCCACCAGTCTCTCTGAGCTATTAAATCTTTCGAAGCACCACACACGATAATCCAACGGCCAGAACGGCTTGGTATTACAAGAGGGACTGACATGGTCATCCAAATCTTTACTCAAACACGTTTAGAACACATAGCTCATGGAAAGCTGGGTCTTTCCTATCCTTAAACGGGTTCAAAAGAAACCCATCCTATAATTTCTAAAAAGGCTGCTCCGATATGCAAAAATGGTATTTAAGGCTTCTTCACAACTGCTACTGCGAAACACGGATGCAGCGAGAACTCAAAAGTCACCCGAAGGTTTTCACCGGGTCCTGCCTGGTGAGCAATCTGCAAGGCTATGCGGTTTCTCAGTGCGACCTGTTCCATCTGACGAATATCGACCACTCTCTGTGCCTTAATCACAGATTCCATCTTCGGGGTTTTTGAAACTGCTTGACTTAATTCTTGAATATGCTGCTGCGCAGACATGAAGTGATCGTAGGCTACTTGATATAGTTCCTTAACCTGCAATACAGGTTCGACAAGTAAGCAAGGATCGTAAGTCTAAACTCACTTGCAATAAGGCATGGTGCTGAATCGTAAGTCACTGGCAGTAGATCAGAGATTTGAGAAAATTACCGATTGGTGCCTATGTCGGGTCGCTTCTCTGAAGTCAAGGTATGTCATGGGTTCTGGTACCACAATTTTGTGTAAAAGCTCAAACCTTTGAGTAAATCTCTGAAGTAAAGAAACACATTTCCAGAAACCAGTTCAATTATATTGATCATGATTAAGTAAACTCCCTTTAGATTATATACGACAAATTGCAAACATAGAAGCACAAGTACCGAAATCTGTACAAAAGTTGTATTTTTTACTATGAAAGACAGTATCATACCTCTAGCTCGGTATTGAATATTGTTTCCCGATGTATGATCTTGCGATCCGCAGTTAATGCTGCAAGCATCTGCAGAGAAGGTTAAAAACATAAAGATGAGATTAGTGACAGGTCTTCTTTAAGGCGTCAGAAGGCGACTTACTTCAATATGATAACAAAGCCTCTGAAGTGAAAGGATAGCCCACAGCTCATCTAATAAGAAATGTCAATCAAAGAAGAACTCATTCCGTCTCCCAGGGACAACTACGGATTATTAAATACTAAATTAGCAAAGGTAACTTCGACCCAACAAACCGAACAACGAACAACGAACCCAACAAGCTAACACAAACTACTACTATTTCCAAGAGATAATGTACTATAAATTGACACCATCAATCTTGACTGGAAAACATAATTACAGATCAATTACAGCCTCTCCATCGTTGTGTTACTTTGGTTATAATTTCATCTGCGTATCACCCAAAAACTAGAAGGTCATCCAAATCAGCTAGTAGTAGTCAGGAACCCGGCATCCATGTTTGTCGGGCTCCTTGTAATTAGGCGTACCAATGATTTAACAGGTAAATTTCTGGATGTACCCTTATATCAGGTTTACAGGGAACAAAATCAAACCCATCCGAGTATTACTCGTTGGATACTGCGGATGGCTAGCCAGTTATACGGAAAACACCCGGCTAGAATGGATAGTCGATGAACATAACGGTACGGAGCCTGAACCAATCCCAGAACTCAACTATGCAGGGTCTAAGTTGAGTAACAACTCTTTCTCAGGTGATCCGCGAGGATCTCTTCCTTATTTCAATTTCTTCTATAAAGGATCATCTTAGAAACGCCAGATGTGTTCTTTCGAAGAGGGATACTAAACATGATATGTAAGTGTAGGAATTATTTAGTCTACTGTGCAATTCAACAATCTTTATGAAGCACAGTGAATAGGAGGGAGTTAGCAATAAGCTCTCACTCAAAAGATAAGTATTTTTTGCTCGTCGACTGACTGAGACAAATATAATCCGTCCATGTGTATTGAAAGCCAATAACTGAGATGCCAGTAAACATCTAAGCAAGACATGAGGCCCAGGAGTAGTGCGAATAAAAACTATAAAACTATCGGGAAGACAATAAACTCACCCAAATGAAGCCTTTGCAGAGATTAATGTAGCATTGGAGAAGCAGCACGCTAGGTGTGAAGCGAATCTCCTTGTTGACAACTGGTTTTATGGTCCCCCCTTTCTTCTTCTTCCCCTTCTTCTTGGCTGATGATGATAACAACAGAGAAAGCGATGCCTTCCGTGTGAGCCTATGGAGGCAACGAAAAGAGTCATGATGTGATCCTGAATGCATTCTAACCCAACTCTAGCCCCTTTTCTAAGTTCTTGATACTTCATGATGTTTCATCCAAATTACGTCGTAGTCTTTATCTTTCTTATACCTCATGGACACTTAAAAGTTGGGCTTTCAAACTTTTGACACCAAAACCCTAAACCCTAAACCCATTCACTGCATACTTCCACGTAAACGCATGCTTGCTACTCCTTCATGGTCATGTCTGCAAAATTACGCATGTAAAATTACCCATGCCCAAACCAATCTAATGCATTTCCACATCCAAGTCAGGAAACTGTCTCACCATAGACAACAATCATACCACATATTCACATTTTGTGCAGAAGTTATTCACTTCCGTGGCCTCACCTGATTCAGGAGAAGTATCGTTTGATTTAACAAGCTCGGCCTCCAGCCTCCGTCTTTCTTTCGCTAGCTTATAATGCATCAGGGTCATCAATGCATGATCCAGATACCTGTTTTGGTCAATGATCAACAATGTACAGTCAAGATGGATCATTTCAAACCAGCAATATTCGATTGCGATGTATCAAATTACATATTTCATGATGGAGAAACTGCATCTGAAGCTGGTATTTTTTCCATGTAACCAAACTGTTAACGAGCACTCTCCTCCAGTAGTCACACGGAAAGTGGCTGGTCATCATTTTTGAAAAGAAAGGGACTGATTTTCTATCCATGAACGAGATGGATACCCAATGATGAGATAATGACAGATAATTTTTCGTTGCTCCTCCACCACTTTAAAATTTCAACCTCCAAAATTTTTACTTCAACTAAAAGAGTGGCAGTTTTGAGCTTTGCTTCAGACCAGAAAGACATACAGATAACAGCTCAGTCCACCAGCTGAGTGAGGTTTTGGTCCAAGGCTGCAAACAAAGTATAGGCTGACTAATTCTGGACAGAGGTTTAATCCACCGCGGTGTACACTGCCTACTGAAAGGTGGTTTCGCATCTCTCTTGTCTTGTGGTTAGGGAGAATAAACTCAGTCTACAAATTAAAGTTTGGTCCGGAGCCGAAACAAGAACCCTGTAAATAGATTGAAGATTTTAACGGTTTGAGATGCGTGGTGGAGAAGAAAGATGAGCTTGAACTTCAAACTTTAGAATGTGGATTAATATTAATCATATGATAACAAAAATTTCGAAGTGATAACACTTACCAGTACACCATGCAGTACTCGTTTGGAGAGTAGAGTTCGAGCTCAAATCCAAGAAGTAAAAAATGAGTAACAACCCAGCACAATAGCTCTGCAGCCCAGCCCATAACCACATCGTCTGTCCATCCAGTCTGCGAAACCAACCAAAACCGTTCAGATTCCTAGCCCAGACATTCTCATGTTTAGAAGCATGAAGTACGGCATGTTACACATTTTGAAGAGTTTAGTGCTCTCCACCAAATTCATGTCCAGCGCAGATACAAGTACAATATAGATAAATGGACTTCGACACCAAAAATTAAGACTTCAGATCATTTATTGAATGTGATGTGATAATTACCCACATCTATGCACCAATTTCAAACTGAAGAGCGCAAAATACTTGAATTTACCTTCTCTAACTGTCCACCTACACCACTCTTGCGGAAGGAAGTTTCGCGACTAAATTCAGCCTGCGCATAGCTACCACAGAAGTTCAGTACAGATGAGCCCGAAATCACATTTCTGATAAATTTAATTAAAAAAATGATAAAGTAAAACGTAAGCCTGCAATGCTCGAAATCAGTTATTGCCAGGGTACCTGCTCTAATAGCAAACCCCATTCCTGAATAACCCTTCCTAGTTTACGTCGCTGCCAAGCTGGATTAGTGCACATTGTCCTGATCAGCTGCATTGTCAACTACAACGGGACACAGACACTATTAGAAGAATATAGGGACGAAGCTGTTTACAAGCAAATAACATTTAACCTATAGGAATCATACCATAAAAACGTGTGCGAGAAAGTATGGTCGGCAATGACATTGCGGATCGACGAAAGGTATATATGTAAATTGGACCAGAAGGAATTTGAGGATGTCAATCCATCTAAGGTGCAGCTCAGGTGACGAACTTACTCTTCCACACTGAGTTAAAAAATTGTATGTTTCTGTGTCTCTTGCGGGTCGCTCATTTTGCAGTTTGATAGCTCGATACAGGGAGTCTGTCACTGTTTCGCGACCAAGAAGTTTTCCATCTTGTAACAAGAGCAACTGCACAACAAGGTTGGATTACTAGCTGAAATAAGTTGAATACACTAACTAATTGTGAACAAGCGCTGGAAATTCGACCCCACATAGACTCGATGACCATGGAAGAATCAGTAATATACTTGAACTTATATATGAAGAGCAAACCTGCAACCGAGCTCGAGCAACAAGATCAGGCTGCGACTTTTGGAAGTCCACAATATACTGAAGCAAGTCTTCAAGTTCCAAGTCGGATGATAAGGAACATATGCGATTGAGGTCATTCAGCAACTGCTCGAAGTAGTTCAAGGTCTACAAGCAGCAGAGTTAGACAAAGTAGGTCAGCATATATAGATACACTAACCCATGACGATAGTCCAAATTGACGCTATAAGACAGGAAAACACAAATATTACTCCTAATGGAAGGGATTCGACTTACATCATCAATAACTCAAAAATGCCATGTGATTAGTCAGACTAAGTCTAAGTTGAATACTGCTATTGGGCACTATCTGCGACACTAACCAGTGCACCTTTATCAGACAAGTATCGACAGGAGAATAACATTCCATTCGTCTTTTTCATGCAGGTCTCTGTCTGTAATGGAAGAAACTGCTTGTGACAACATTGACTGAACAGATGTCCACAGAAAGAGAGCTAAAGAGCCGTCAATAGGGAATCAACGGCTTAAGATAAGTTCTCCTCGCAGCGATTTAAATTTGGGAAAAAAAACTGAGCCAAACTATGACATACGATAAACAAATGATAGGATTAACCAGCTTGAGCAATATGATACGGCTCAACTGGAACATCCGGATGGGCAGATCTTAATGATGGATGATGATTGGCCAATATACGGAATCTGACATAGCCGCCCATACTTGAACTTGAAATAACCTGAAGGAGGGGTAGAGCTATGCGCTTAGCAAACCTTTTCGCAAACCAAAAAAAAAAAACGCCTAAGCAGATAGTATTTCCGAACATTCGTCTTTAGATTAGTTCAAAGTGTGTTTCACTCAAGACAACAAAATAAACGACGGAATCAGATCAAAAACAATTTGCCTTTTAAAGGGGCAACCACACGAACGAGCTTGCGAAAGAGGAGGTTTGGTCGAGGAACTAACCTCGTTCCAACTTAAAATGTCAATAGATCGTGGAGGCGTGGGGGCCAGTAGTCTTCTATTGACACTTTCATCAAAGCCCACAGCAGGTTGTCCAGACGCCGTACAAGTGGATTCCACAGGATCCTTCAAAGGCCTTCGGGCAGACAGAAAGCCAGAAGAAGCTCTTACAGCAGCAAGTTCCGTTAGAGCTCTTGTGATGTGTTTCTGAGCCATCTCCGACCCTCTTCCCAACGGCTTCTCCATGTATACCAAAGCATGATATAGAGACTTTGGATCAACGAAAGGAGGCACACATATCACACAAAGGTCAGCTTCTTAATTGACTCAAGGTGCTCGGACTAAGTACTGTGAACCAAAAAAAACTCATCTAAAGTCACTACGGAAAAAGGGAGTCCACAGACAGAAATGAAGATGCTTCAGAATAAAAAACACATGAGAAGGTTAAGAAAGCACCCCACCTTTCTAAAGCGTAGACGACAGAGAACTGACTCACAAAAATCTTCCTCCAACTCAGGATCGTCCTGCAAAGGCTCCACTTCTGCACCCACGTATGATGTAATTACAAAAAACACATAAAAAGCTCACCAATTTGGAGACATTATAACCTCGTGTGATGAAGAGACAAGTATCTGGATACTAGTGAGGAAAATGTCAATAGATGCATGTGTTGTCACCAATCAGTAAATTCGTTGTAACCTGTTTTACCTTCTGTGGATTTCTTCTTCCCACTTGCTGCCCCCTTGCATCCCCTCAATTGCCGGGCCAAGCTTTCTTCTACGGCATTCAATGTTGCTAGACACTTGTTGTCACCTTCGGCATCCAAAGGAAGGCCAAAGCCGAATGTCACGAAGTCTTCTTCCTGCAGTATCGGCCCAAAGTTAGAAAGTATTGAAAAAATTAGGATGGGTGGGGTGGAGTTTCCGATTAAAAGTGTAATATTTTAACAAAGACTGATAAATTATTCCTGACCGTCGTGATGCGGCACACAACGACAATTTCAGAACCATAGAAATCCAGCTGCATGTAAGCAGTATTGTTGCTCGCACTGGTACCTGTGCCCTCTCATTTATATTGATCGATGATATACTTCACTTCCATGATACGCTGATGAAATCGAAGCTCTCAGATGAACATACCTCATGGATGTCAGACAGTACTATTGCTGTCCGGACCAAACTACAAGTCGCACGGGTGATTTTGCAGTAGGCGTGCAACAAGGCGTTTGGGGTCGTACGGTCCAGCTTCAACATATATAAACATGAAAATACTGTCTGTGCCAAAGAATGGCCCTTATGCCACGTGGCCTGTCAAGGACGATTGTACAGGGCAGGTGAATAATCCCAGTTCAAGTGATACAAAACAAAATTCGTGCCTTAGTTTAAAAAGACAAACTTTAATACCGCCCTGACTGGGCAGACCCATGTACCTGCATAATACTCACTCAAATGAAAGCAGTTAGACTGTAGAGCCAGTATTCAATCCAAAACTTTGTTTACACTACAAGCAACCACTTGATAAAAGTCAACCAGTGCTCTTTCCCAAACTATATGATCAAAAATTGGTAAGCAATTACATGAACACTAAAACAATGCTGTCCCAGCGACATGTGAAACGCCTTTCACCTTGTATGAAGTATTACCTCACAAGCTAGAAGATGGTCCATGACATCTATAATTTGTGATATAGTCAAGAAAATGGGAGCAGCTCCGCTCTCGACTGCTTCTTCTACAGTCTTGTAACCTGTTGTATTCATACCGGCGTCCATTTTGGGATCCATAATCTAACATTGAACGACAAAAGCTAGTAAGTTTCACATAACCTAATAGAGATCCGATTCAATTGTGCAGTGCAACCTCCTGTGCACCTCATGCCATATGCAAGAAAATGAAGGTCAATACAAGGAATACATTGAAAAACTTGGTAATTACATTCCACGGCAAGCCCTGTAACCTAGCAACCGTCAACGCAGTTTGCACTTTTGCAACAAAAGGGAATTTGCCAGTAATTACACCTCGAGAGCTGACATTGCTTCGAATAAACTGAAATTCTCGCCATGTATGAGTTCTCCCACACCAAGGTCTGCAAATCATATGAATGCAATCTTATCAAAATATCATCACCAAAAAGCACAGTTTTGAATCCTCGAGTAAGAGTTCTGAACAAAAAGGATTGAACATTCTCTACGATGGAGAATGCCAGACGGCATGCTAAAAGCTGCAGGCTTGGAGCTCGTAGGCTACTGTCAAAAAAACATAAGTATCTGAGCCAAGTTCACGGCGACAAGAATTTCTTTGAGTGAATGACTCTCCACCACCGACTCAGGACAGATATCACAGATTAGGTCAACCCTTTGAACGAATTTCGACAGACACTAGCTGCCCTTGGGCATTGTCAACTATATTCCGCATCGTAAGTTCGTCTCGCAGCTCCGAAATCCAGAAAGGTGAGCAAAACTCAACAACACAAACAGAGAGCAACACCGCGAGCTGAGAAAAGACGCATTCAGAAACCTGCTTCACTATACAAAGCCAGGCGCTCAGCACAATCTTCCTCGCGACAGCCATGAAATATGCCAGGAAGCTTCACCGAGGAAGCAGATCAAAAGCCCACATACCATCGCACGCAGCCTTGAGGAAGCCCGTAGCATCTGCCCACTTCGTTTGGTCTACCACGGGGAAAGTAGCCGTTGCTGCTGACTGCTGCGCCATCGGTGAAACCTGTGATGTACCATTCCCAGCCAGACCCAGCCCCGGATCCATTCGACCCTCTCACTTACAGCTCTCCATCCATCGACATTCGAGTTCCCTCTCGCTCTCTTCCTCTCGGCCGAATTTCCTCCTCCTCCTCCTTCTCCTTCTCCTTCTCCTTCTCGCCCCGGCTGGCTGACTGGCTTGCTCGCCTGCCTGCCTGCCTGCCACCCACCAACCCACCCACCCACCACTCTCTCGTCGTCCTCCTGTCAGCAACTCGGCATCGGCATCTCTCTCCGCCCCGACGCCTGAATCAGGACAAAATGTGCTCGTTCCTCCGCTCGCTCGCTCTCGTCTCCTCTCGGCTCGAGCCGCGATCAGGCAGCCGCCTGTTCTTGACAGCGTATGTATGCAGAAGAGCGAGCGACAGCGAGAGCAGACAGTCTCACGGACGAGAACAAGCCTTCGTCCTCCAACTCCTCCTTCCCAAGGGAAGAGGGAAGGGAAGGAATGCGGACGACGAGAGGAACGGTGAGGAGGACGGGGCCGTGTGATGACGAGGAAAAGCGGAGGGCGGAATAAACAAACGGCGCAAATCCTGTCTCTCTCTCTCTCTCTCTCTCTCTCTCTCGGGCAGGAATGATTCGTGCAGCATTTATTGGGGGATGAATAAATCTACGTGGCATAGTTCCAGGACCGCGAACCTATTTTGCAACTCTGCCGAGCGACCCTGGGCCGGCCAACGTGACCACCCTCCGTGGTGAAAAGTCCACCCTCGTCAGGTGACTGACGGCGATCCGTGCCGTCGTTACAGGGGATCTGACGGTTGGAGTCGCCCGACCGCTTTAAGTTGGTGCGTCGACGTTGGTGTGATTACCGGCACCCTCCGTCAGCCCTCCGAGGTCCGTCCGCATCTTCTTCGGTTGTGGCTATGTCAGCATTTCCTGTTACACGTCATCGTCTTGGTCCACGTGTCATTCTCAATTTCGCGGATTTCGCCGTGAAGAGGTTCAACTCCCTTCCCTCAATCGTGTCCCGCCACGTCATCGAGCTGGCTCCACACTTGCTTCGGCCGAAATGCAAACCTCCCAGAACTCCAAAGCTGCAGGAGACATGGGGATTGCAGACGAAGCACGCACTCGATCGACGGCCCCTTTGGCACCTCCCCCCTCTCACTGGATCGGATCACGCAATTTTTTCCTCGGCCTGGAGCCGACGGCTAGCCCGCTACGAACTACTCTGATCAATTTCTCTGTCGGATTACGGT
Organism: Marchantia polymorpha subsp. ruderalis; assembly: GCA_037833965.1. NCBI lineage: Eukaryota > Viridiplantae > Streptophyta > Marchantiopsida > Marchantiales > Marchantiaceae > Marchantia > Marchantia polymorpha. Next base: position 3,823,098 of record AP031351.1, read on the forward strand.
GTGACATTGCGGGCCCGAGAGTTTGACTTACCATTGATAAATTTTTGGTGAAACGCGGAACTTTCCACTCGGGAAGGTTTATCTTGCTTCCGGAAGGAATTCAGAGATGGAGAGATCATGCGATGCTCGGTGGTTTTTGACTTTTCCTTGTGACTGCTTAGTTGGGTCGCAATTTGAGATTTGAACGTCGTGTTTTGACATGTTCTCGCGATATCTCCGAGTTGCTTTTCCCTGACTCTTCCATCCGGCCGTGGCTCTGTACTTGCGCTGGGTTGGTCTTGAGGGCTTCGTGCTCTCGCATTTGCACTTTGCAGTTTTCTGTACTAAAATTCGAATGCTTTTTCACAAACTGTTGGTCGCATGCTTATTTCAGGGTTGAAGCTTCCTTCTTTTTCTTCTGATCTCATGATCGTTCTTAAATTGTTTGGGAATCTGATGTGAGCTATTTTGGAAGGATTCGATTGCAGCGAGAACATAATTTGATGATGTTCAGGTTTGAGATCAGAAGTTCTGGAATAGGGTACTGAACGGCATCGTACTAGATCAACTGGCCTCCAGTCTAGTACCGAGAGTGCAATAGAAGCTCGCCCTTGATATCTGTAAAGAAATCTAATCGCGATGGCTCGTAAGTATGGTCGAGTGGGTATGAAAGACCCTTTTATGTACACAAGTTCTATCAATCATGGTTTGCTTACCGAGAAGGCCCTTCGAGATGTCTTCGAAATTACATCATATATTAACTTCGGCACGGCTGAGGAGCCGTTGCCGTACCCTGTCAAATTCAGTAAGTTTTCTCAACCTGCTGTGAGTTTCTTCAGCTGCTCAACAAAGCACAATCTTTATAGAATACCCGTAGCTTAATCCCTTCTATAAACTACCGCTCCTCCTTCCCGCTTCCTGTATTCCAATAAAGTTTGTTATACCACTCCGGCTAATTAGAAGCCCAAAAAGATTCGGGAATGGAAAATGGAGCACTTTGCATCACCTCCGAAGTCCAGCTAGGTATGCGAAGCCTAGACCCTGATATGACAGATGATGATGCACTCTTCGCATTCTTTGGTGATCGCAGAGGACAGGGACAGCTTCTTTGGCAAACAGATTATGACCCAGACCCCTAAATGGGGATTCCAAACAAATGATGTCTTTTTCCAGAAGGAACATCCCTGGGTTTTCGATGTACGTTGTCAATTTCGAGCTTCTGTACATATTTGAATTGAAGCATTAGAACCCGATCAACCTAAGTGCACAGAGGAAGCGGGACTAAATGCAAGTGGTTTCTCGCTGTGGTCATCCAAAGTTCCAGTGTTCTGTTGTTCAAACATATCACGAACTTTAAAACGAAACTCTTTCACGTACACCAGTCCTGTCTACACATCATATCTTCTGCAGGCGGGTTTTAATTCGAGAACTTGACTCTGCAGGGAGACCTCTTCGTTGACAGAAACATGTATGTTGAGTCTCAACCTGATAGATACAAGGGCTTCTGGACATCTGATTTCTCAAAGAGGGATGAATACACGAATGTCATGCGTACTGAGCAGTATCGAGAACAGCTGAAGGTCCAGTTTATCACCCCCGCACACTCTCCTTGTCTCAAGTCAAGTTTTCAGTGACGCTCGTCTCCTATTTGTTGATCAACGGTAATATAACGCAGCAAAAAAGGTTAGTGTCTTCCTGGTGTGTTAAGAATGCTGCTTGACTTCCGCGCCTCGACATCATTACACTCTCTTACTTTATACTGTCGTTGAAGTAACAGTCCTGAGCACTCCCTAAAATTAGCATCTCTTGTTTCAGCAAAAAAACTTTCATGATAGCTTTCTACCTGTGCGTGCTTGTTGAGACCTGGACTGACTGCAGAGTCTATGAATCAACTTCTTGAGTATATCTTAAACTTCTGATGGTTGTGAGTGCTGCATGCCTTCTGCTTACATATTTTTGACAACAGTTGGAGAACAAGCATTCCAAGAAGTCTGTGGAACAGTCTGAAGATCGCATCAAAGCGATCAAAGCGCAGTACCCTGATATTGACAAGCCTCATCGAACAAGGGTGATAAACGATTGGATCCTTTCTGCTTTACATGATGCCTGAATCTCTTGCTCTCTCTCAATTATGGTTTGGGTCCCTTAAGAAAACCGTTGGCTCAGAACCACATCTAGGAAGCTGCTTGGTTTCTCAATTACTGATGCAAATTAACTTCCTCAAAATGATGGCATAAGGGAGGATAGATATTTCCTTCTTTCATGTCGATGGACTATGTATGTACCAATGACTACATTTGTCCCACAACTTCATGCGGAACAGTTCGATGGGCCAAGGTATTTATATGATGTGGGAAGAGCTGGACTTGCTACCACAAAGCATTGTACTCGCTGCCATAAACAAACCTACTATTGCCCTCACAATGCTGCATACTGTACAAACAATCCCGGTCTCAAAAAGGTGATCACCTGCCCCGTACGCATGATTGGAGTAGACATGCTGAGATCTGTGTCAGGCCGTTACTAGAGACCTGGAGAGTACACGTACGAGCTAATGAGCTAGTTACTTGAGGAAAAAAGAAATTTGAGAGCTTCGTTCAGCAATTTGTGAGCTAATCACCGTTTCTGATTGTAATGTCATAGGATGTCATGATTTTCACTCATAACGGAATGTGCGGTGGAAGAACGTTTTTGAATACAAATTCGTTTAGGCTATTATTTTCTCTTTCTTCCCTCAATGTCATGGTCCGAGGTGGAGCTATGCGCACTATCAGATGCCTCTTTGGGGGTTGGTGGTAACTCGAAGGGAGACTAATGTTTTGGAAGGAAACTTCGCAGGATATGGGCTTCCATAGGACCTCATCTCAGGACTACGGACGAGAAGCTGACACAGCTAACTATGCCAAACCGAAGTATGGCAACAAGCCAGTCATTAAGCAGCAAATGTACAGAAGAACGAAGATCTTCTTTCCGGCAAAAACACTTCTTGGATTTCCTGCTTAATAAACTCCTGGAAGAGTGTTTTCTCTCTACATGGGTCTTCTATGACCACTAAACAGTACGTACTTTTGCATCTGCGACTTCCTCCATTGGCTTCTCTTCATTCCTGTAAAATACAATGAACTTTGAATTTGTGATCATGTGAATAACGATTGGTTATTTTCGATAGTTGTTCTCTGGCCATTGTTCAGAGTAATTTCTATTATATATTCAGTCAAAAGCATGCAATCAGCGAAATCCTGATGAAATCAAGCGTGAAGTTTGCCTAACATGTTGTATTGTTGAGTATCAGTTTTACATCACTTCAAACTTCCACTGTATTCTTTGTTTATCTACTTATGCTCGACATCCAACTTTGATATCTCCTGGCATAATCTGAAAATTAAATATCTCTAACCAGAAGTGAGTCAATTTCTGTTGATGATGCATATGTTTAGTGTAACAGTTGGCAATATCTACTTTCCACCATATCGACAGGCATAACCTCAGAACCTGTTCTCCAAGAAAGCTCAATTTGAACTCGACCTCATGAGTTATAGGTCTCATACCCTAGCTATTGGTCCTAGCTGCAAGTATAGTGCTAATCACTCAATAGGATATAATTGATGTTTTGCTCATAAAAAGTATATGTTCATCACTAATGATGGCACTCCGTACGACATCAAAACAATGCATGTTAGTGCATGTTTATGAATTACATAAGCATTTTCACACAATCCTTGACCATTATTGAGTTTAAACAGAAAAAATCGATTGTTTCAACAAATTGAGAATGTCTCTCACGTTATAAAAATCCATGACTTCATGACATCGTAGTAATTTCATTATTCTAGCATGTAACTTCCACTCTGAGCAATCTCATCTTATGAAAAAGATCTACACTAGTGCTGTCAATACCGAAAGTAACCCAGATATCTTCTCTGCTTTGCTATAAATGGGTATCAACCTCAACGCATGGGGAAACCCGAGGATAAACAACTTGTGTACATCCACAACATTACTATGCATGTTACTTGAAGAGTTAATGGTCCTGATTGCTCCGCTTTCAAGTAGATCAACACTAATCTCCATCCTCATCCCTCCAACATGTGTTTTACAAGCCATGGATGAGGTGTTGAGTGACTCAAACAAAAGAAAGATAGACAAAGTCACCTGCCAACGAGCAATTCTACAGTCGATAGTTTTTGCATAAAAAGTCAAAGCAATTGTCATGGTTGCGATTCTAAACACATGGACTATTAACACTTCCAACATGGGAAATAGATAAATTGATTTCAGAGTCTAATCTTGAAGTATTTATTCGATAGTTTTTGCATAAAAAGTCAAAGCAATTGTCATGGTTGCGATTCTAAACACATGGACTATTAACACTTCCAACATGGGAAATAGATATATTGATTTCAGAGTCTAATCTTGAAGTATTTATTCGATAGTTTTTGCATAAAAAGTCAAAGCAATTGTCATGGTTGTGATTCTAAACACATGGACTATATAACACTTGGACATGAAATAAATCAATTGATTTCAGAGTCTAATTGGACCCATCAAGTTTTGTTTTAACCTATGGGACCCCACCGACGTACTGTGTGACGTAGCCAAGCTCTAGAAAGACACATTGGGGTGATTCTAGATTGTCATGTGAACTTCTACAACATGCCAAAATTTCGTCCATTGGAAATGTTCGGCCAGCAGCAGTAGCCGTTTCATTTCCTCTCGAGAAACATCGTAAGTGGCGTGACTTGGTTCCTGCTAAGATACATGGCGATGGAGTTCGGCAGGTTGCGGTTTAGTGGGCACGGCTGTGGAGAATTCCTAGGTTTTGTTTCAGGATAGACAGGTCACTTCAATATGCTAGTATGGGTGTTTCAAGTCACTCCAATCGATCGAACGTCGAGAGTCGTGCGATCATGGTGTTCCACTGCCTACATCTTCTGCTTAGATTAGAACATGCGTGACATGTGGTGTTCACTTCCTGCATCCTCTATTGATATTAGAACATGAGTGACATGTACCATGATGTTCCACTGCCTGCACCTCCTGTTGATATTAGAACATGCATGACATGTACCATCTCATAGGGCAAATCTAAAGTCTCCTAGTAAGCAATTTAGATTCCCATCAAGTAAATACCATCTCTAATCTCAAAGATTAGAGAGGTATTTCCCTCTCTAATCTTTGATGTAAGTAGGGCCTTATAATCTCCACTTGACAAGTGAAAATTGTAAAGCCCTAGTTACTTAGTTCCACTCCGTTCATGTTCATCCCATATTTTTACTCATGCTTTGTTATTTGACAAAGGATGGGTACTCTACCATCAGTTATGTCACTCGAACTCTTTGAACCCCTCAAAAGTGCATCACATAACGCTCATTTATCACAACTTAAACCAAGGTTGAAACATAGACATGTCTCATTTTGACCGACCTCTCCTGGCTTTAGTCGCATTCAGTTTATTGTTCTTGCTTAAAATCAATGCTATGCTGTTCGGGAGCAGTGTCTCAATTTGACGGAAAGGCCACGAGCACAACCGTTGACCATAGGCATACAAGCTGACTATCGTGACTTCATCAAACCTTCTCAGCCGAACTTTAGTGTTTGTTTAACTTGTTCTGGACTACATAGCTTGATTGGGTGCGATTACTTGCAGCATCGCGACAATATTGTGTCAACGAGCCTTCGCAGGTTCGTGAGAGAGAAGGCTGACAGACACTTCCAGCACTATCGACCATGACTGACGAAAATAATCCAGCGCGTCATCAAACATCATCGTCAGGCATTTGATAAACTGGTGTAACGATACAAGGACCACTTTGATCATCTAGATCAAAGTGGTCAATTGTTAGATGGACTCGGAAAACACATCAGATACTTATATCACGCAAAATACAGCAACCAACGCATATTGGAGCAAACAGAGTCTATTGAAGATCGTCAATTTTGAGGTGCGATGATTGGGATCCCCAGATTACAATCGCTCCAGAATCTCATCTACAAAATGTGAGGAAGAAACTGATCCACATAAACCAGTCTCTTGGATTTACAACAGAATGTTCGTGTACATGTGCACTTAGAACTCGACTTGGCTCATAGATATAGAGCACTTCTATATGTAGCCATGGAAGTCCGTTGTTATTCATCCTAATTTATGTGGCAGAAACTTGCACCAGCCTTGCACTCCTCACACGTTCTAGCGTTTGTTGTCTTCAAGTTGTCATATGAGGGAGACAAACTAAAACTCGAGTCACTTTGTCTAACTAGTTTTTGCCTTCCTCGTCTACACAAACAAAATTACAACAAGCGAATGTTAGCGAAAACAAAATTGATATTCGACTTGGAACATCATTTGCGAATTCCCTCTGTGCAACAATTAAAAAATATTTTATTGAGTCAGACCTGAAGAGAACCAAAACATCCTAAGCGTTACAAACTGTATACAAACTGAATAATACATTAGCTTGAGCATATCCATAATTTCTCAATGAAAGCTAGCTATACAAAAAACCGGCGGGATATCAAAGCAAGAATACGCTAGACGCATCAGACACGATAATACATCTGAGAAGAATTGAATTTTCTCCAAACAAAAAAATTAGTTTCATCGTCAGTATGTTCCTAATTAAAAGTAAGAACGAAACGAAACAAAACTTATCCAGATATCTGAATCAAGCAGCATAGAAGGCGAAACATATATCACGGACATCATCATGATTCCCAGTTAGTACTAGTGATGCCCGTCAAATGAAGCCGAGGATTGCAAAAGAAGAGATCTAGAGAGAAACAAAGAGATAACCGAAAGAATGAGGAAAAACGAACGAAAATATCCAGCATGCCACAGAAAAGCATCGGGATGTTGATGAAAAGAAAAATCGATTGTACCTTCCTCAGCAATTCCTTTTGATACCTGTAACCCTGCAAGATAAACAGAAAACATAAAAACGAAAATAAATAAGGCTTTAATCTTAGAACGAACACAACATACTCAACTTCTGCTTAAAACGTGAAGGCAAGTAGTGCTCATACATAGTGCACTTCAAAAGGACAACCGATTGACTTTTGTGTCCACCCAAAGTAACTACTTTGGGAAGGGCATGTTTGTAACAAGAAACATCTGAACAATAATTCATACGATATACGATGCTAGTTCAAAAAGAGAAGACCCATCTTGAAAGACCAAAATCTTGGCTCTTGTAATCACTCGGGATCCTGACTTCAGATCATTTCTCTGGCTTGCACCCTGGGTCTCCGGATATTCCTCCTGTCTTAAAATATGTTGACGTAGTACATGCTCTACCAACTGTCCGATAGCTTAGACGTAAAGGCTGCGACATTTCGACCATAAAACTACAACTCTGACCTTGGGCAACGATAGATAGCAAAGTTGGCCCCAAAGAGGTATCTTCCAACCCAATATGAAGTCCACTTGCCACAGCCATTTGACGGGCAGGTTGAAGGAAGCTTAAACGATGAAGAGCATGTCACGTTCTGGCAGCTACCTTCCTTTTCTTCAACCGTCTGTCCTTTAGTTCAGAGTACTGAGCATGCAAGGAGCAGGACTTTGCGGGTATATAACTACATACCTTGTCTGTCCCATAAAGCCAGTCGCAGTACGTGAAGACGGAGGCGAAGTTACTCTGGCTTTTGCCACCGATGTAGTGATGGTAGTCATGATATTCAGCTCCTCCATAAAAAGGTATCAGTTTTGTCAAGGCGAACGGAAAATCGTACCTGCGCTCAGGAACATTCACAATCAGCCAAAACACCCTTGATTTGTTTCCAACGAAGCGGAATACGGGGAAGACCAACACGGACGAGAGATCTACAAACTGTGGAGCTATCCCCAACGCGCACAACAAGTAGTTGCAGGACATCCACTGCACTTGCGAGAATTGTTTTGTAAGATGTCATGTAAGACTTTTGTCAACTCAAGAAGCTGTTAAACTAAAGGGAAGATCCTAGCATTCGCTAAAAAGTAACTGATTCATCTTCGTCTTTTACTGACACCTGAGAACATACCCGCTGTGTGTGTCGATAGCTTCGAGTTGCCGTAAAGCTATCCATATATAGAAAGTGATTATGTGACCCGGACAAATAGCTGGACCCAGAAATGTGGGAATGCCGAGCAATAGCATTTCGGCGAAATGAGAATACACAGACGCATAACTCTGTGGGGCGGTAAATTCGTGGTGAACTCGATGAATGTTGTTATATCCCCACTCCGAGTGAAGCCATCTGTGAAGCCAATAGTTCGTGTAATCCTCGATAAGGAAGTAGGTCAGCAGCTGGAGGAGTGCGGTTTGAAGAGAGGGAAGTGGTATATCCGAACTTATACCGATCATCTGCTCCGCAACAGCAAAAGATGAGATTCAAGGAATTCACAACTACCAAACCAATTACCTTACGTTCTTTGAGAAAACGAAACACCCAATGTGCGAACGTTGCGATCCAGCATTGACTCTCGTGAAATGCTATGGGAATTCCATCTAAGCGGCTTCGTAAACCTCAACACAAAGTGTACACAAAACTGAAAGGATAAAGAGGTAAATACAATCTACAACTGGTGAATCAAGTAATCGTCCCGATCGGCACATTGTTGAGTTAGATTAAGGAGAAAACAACTACCTTGAACGTGGGGTACGAAATCACATTCAGCGGAGCGACGATGAAGAAATAAAGCATCATGGTGTCTTTGTAACATTGGATGGAGGCCGATTTGGTATTGTGCACGCCCGGTTGTATCCTGTACTTCTCGAAACTAGTCACTTGATACACGTCCAAGAAAAATGACGGTAAAGGGGCCACATTGTAGATGATCAGAACAAAGACCAAGTTCATCATGTAAAGGTTGAAATCGCTGACATTGGCGGTCCATTCAAACCACATCAGCTCCATACTGCCCAGCGTCCGGTTCAGGGCAGCCTCCGCATGGGCCACACTCTCATACTCTATCATCTTCGCCTCTGTCGGAAATCCAGAACTTCTTCCTCTCCCCCTCAAGTCCAATGAGGCCCAGAGGAATCCAGCAACAAAATCAAACCCTCTGCGGTAAGACGGAAGAAACCATCTAACGAAGCCGCATTCGTATCTCGAGCACCGAAACAAGGTCCGCCCGGCGCCCACCAAGTTACACCCAATCTACCCACCCACCCCAGCGCTCCCTCCGTGCGAAGGCTGTCACACTGCGCGTCCGTCGACCAGAAACAATCCTGAGTATCAAAATCGGTCTACAACCACCAAACGAACCAACGTGCACTCACTCACTCAATCTGTCTCAATGGCCTCGCTCCCTCGATCGCTCTACAAGAATGCAGCAAGAAACATCGACCCGAGAATCCGCGATTCCTCGGTCGACGCGACCCGAGACAAATGCCACCTTCGCTTCCCTCCCGATCGAGTGCAGCATGTGATGTAGCTACTCAAATGTCACGTCGATGGCCCGTGAACATCGCCACACCAGACAGTCACACAGACTGACAGTCAGACTGACAGACCGACTCCCGCCCGCCCGCCCGCGGGCCGGCCCGCCCCGCCTCTCGCCTCTCGTCTGTTCTGTTCTGGCGTGGGGGAGCGTGGCGCGTCTCGCGTCATTTCTTGTTGCTCACTTTTCCGGCCGATGGGCACATTACGGAAGCCCGGCCGGTCCCTGACCCTGCCTCGCTGTCATCGTCGCCGTGGCGCTTCTCATGGCGAATTCATTGTCCATGGCTCGCCCTCGAAAAGCGTATACTCCAACTCACGTACACGAGCGCCGGCGGTATCTTTCTGCTTTTCTTTTCCTCCTTTGCTCTCGAGGCATGTTCGCAGTTTTATTTTTACTCTTAGTCTTTCTCTTATTGCGAGCAGACTTTGGGCAAGAGTATTGTACATTTGAATATTCCCACGATTGCTTTTGCAGACCAATTGTGGTATTTGGACTAGAGCAATTGGAAAATCCTCTCCAATTCAAGCAAAAGCATGCAGGACTGAGACAGTAATTGTTTTTATCAGATTCTTTTAAATTGTTCAGGTATCGCTCTGAAAAAATTTACTGCAGACTCCATGTCGGGGATATCTGATTAGTCTAAACTAGACTTACTTCTTATGGTCTCATGTTATTTTACCATACAATATAGCAAGCAACAAGTTTCATATGTTTATCTATGTGATAAATTTTAAACTGGACGATGAAAGATAATGATGATTCGTATCGTCATTCTTTGTACATATAAAAGCAAAATAGTCATGAAAAAGTTTAAAGTGGATTCTAAAAGATAATGTTGATGTATATCTGCATTCTTTCTAAGTATCCTAAAAAATTAGACATTAACGCCTTATAACAATATTTTTTTTCTTGTTAAAATATTAAGAACCTTGAGTATATGTTACTTTTTCTATTGAAAACTAAGTACACATATTGAGAAAAAATATTGAATTCTCGATGCGATTTTTTCTCTCAAAAGGTCAGACTTTATTTACACATATTTGATGTAAACGCAAATTATTCTTATTGATCTTATATGTTCATTAGGACATTTTTATATTATACAAAGACTAAGATCGTCATTGCTATTAAATATGTTAAATAACTTATTGTGTTATTCGTGTTAGAATACTTATCGAACCTAAATATTTATATGAGATATATGTACTAAAAAATAAGGAAAAATGTTATGCTATTTTGTACATAATAAATTGAAAATCATTGTAAGGTTAAGGGAGGCCACGTAAGCCTCTGCTTTTTAAGCCGACGCTTCTTCCGAAAAGTTCTCCATGAAGAGAACTCTTTAGTGAAAGTGCTTACGCACTCCACTAAACTCGAAGCTTCAAGGTCCAAAATTGTTATATATCCCTTTTTAAAAAAAAGAGACCTTAGAAAAATGCCTATGTTTAGCATAGATAGGCTAATTTTTCCATAACATGCAATTGAAAAAATTATAAAAAGTTTCAAATTTGAAATCATACAAATAAAATCTAGAATTTTTTGAATGCTCAAAAAAATATTTTGTATGGGAAAAAAGTTTAACGTTGTAATAAATCCTTGAATTTCAAATAAAGATCTTTCACGAGGAATATACATGCAAATTTTAAATTTTATAAAAAGTTCATCGATTTTTTGCTAAATCTCTCTGTGGATCGTATGATAGTAACGTCCAGACTGTCAAGTAACTTTGTCACATTGAAATTACATAAGATGTAAATCAAGTGATTGTTAGAATCCGATATATTTTTTGGGATAACCGGTTAGAAATGCCATTTCCCAGCCTAAGCATTGGTGGGCGGGAATCAGAAAAGGTTATGAGGTAAGCCGCTTTGTTCTACTATACAAAAAGTGCCAACGTAAGTAAAAAATAAATGGAATGAATGTAAAAGTGAAATGTTGTAATTTTGAGGACATTATGGTAGAAAAAGTCTTCGTTCTTTATGTGGTTTTCTTACATTCAATAGACTTCAAGTTTTTATGGATGTCTTGCGATGAAGTCAGACGATCTCAATTCAGGCGAAAATTATCACTTTTAGAACAGAACTTTGACTTTACTGTGCGGGTGTTGCATGCATTAATTTCTTACTATCTTGTCTGGACACTCAAAAATTCTTATTCTAACATAATATTACCCAATTCATAATGCGATACATTGATTGGTGGCTAAGGGATGTTCAGTGAAGTAAATGATTTATCTATAAGGATGGACGAAGGAGGGATTCTCAAGTGGTGTACTTTGCAGCCGATATAAAGCTTATGTCTTTCTCAACCTCTTCAATGTATCTCTGTTTGGTCTGCCAATAACGGGATATCACAGCTCAGTTTGGGAGCAGATCCTACAGAAATCTAATTTTATAATCGATTTTGATATCTACGGTACTGGTACCACGACGACTTTTACTCCAGCAAGTAAGATATAAAAGAGCTATTTTTTGTCTTTATGCCTACATTTATGATATGACCGTTATATAATCCTTCAGACCTACAGGACCAAGTGAAGTACTAGGAAGTATCGGAATACTTCCTTCTCACAAGGAAGAAATGAAACGGGAATCATAACGTAGGGACCAAGTAGATTGACAAGATAAAAGCCATGTCACATTCTCAATGTCACAAGTAAAAGATAAAATTGAAACAAAGGGCTAGATCATATCAATACATTGTTAAATAAAGTGGGGAGTGGCTAGTTATCCATCACTAATTAACCCTAACCCTAGTATAGGGACTTCAGTCATTGAGTGGAAGGGGTTGTAGGGTGTGTGTGAGAAAAGGTGAACTTTGCAACTATATTTTTTTCTAACGACCAAGCAACACGATCGGCAGCGGCAATGAATATTCGCCGGTCGTTGACAGGCTAGTTGCTCCCTTTACCACGCGGGAGGGAGCGGCAATTTAAAATATCCTAGGTGTCATAAAAAACTATTGCTGCAAAATACCAAACACTTTTGCTGGAAATCCAGTTTAAACGTGAATACATAAACACCACGTGTATTTTTGTGCATTTTTCAAGTTACTCATCGAGCTTACTCTATTGGAAATTTGTTGACATTTTCCTGACACCATGGATTCATAAGAAACTCCACTTCATGACTTCATGCATCACGCGTCCGCTTCCAACAATCCAGCTATGGGATCGAAATTCAATGCGCAAGTAACTATCAGTCCACCTTCACCTTTTTTTGGAAGTTTTCCACACCAAGGTGTTCAAATGCCCTTTATTTTTCCACAGTCCCTCTTGATGAAGTTTCCGCCTGCAAGTCACGTCGCTTCCAGCATCCCCGTTAGACTCAATAGTGGTTTTGAAAAACGCAAATTCAGTGAATGTGATGCAATACAGAGCAAGAAGAATATGTGAAAATGCATTATGTCACAAGGTCATCAATGTCTTATTAATCCATGTGTCTCTTAAGTAATTGCATATTGTAGAACATATGTGTAGATGATTGAATGATCTTGTTTCTATGCGGTTAGTATTTTCTTTGTATGATTTGTTTGTGTTTTTTAATACACTTTTATGCTTTTGTGTTCTATTCAGGTGTTGATAATTGATCACGGCTTCACACGAAGCTTGTGTCAATGTGTTCTGATTTCAATAAAGACAGTGAAGCATGTAGAAAGAAGTGGAGTACAATCTATACTGAATACAAAGAAGAGAAGGCGATGAATATGAAGTCTGGATCGCAACAATTGGAAAAATGCCGATGGTATCTTTTGGTGGACGAGTTTATGTTTAACAAGGCGAATGTTGTTTCACATGCCCATTCCAGTGTTATGGACGGAGATGGAGTGAAGTCGAGCGTCACTTTGGAGACTAATACAACGGAGCAAAAAAGTGGAAAGATTTCATCAAAATCACCGGAGCCAAAGCAAAAAGAGGATTTGTTTTTGGAAAGATGTCTTGGAGAGCTTAAATAGAGTTATAAGATTTTGATAGATAGTTTGAAGATCAATGATGATATAAAAATAATTTTATTAATGAGTATGCAAAAAACCATGGAGAAATTGGTTGATGAATTCTAGGTGAACATGATTTGTGGAAGTGGACAGGATTTCCTATAAGATTTCAGAGAAGTGCACTTCAACTTATTCTCTTTGTCTTCACGTCATGAAGTGACACACCTATTCTTAAATGTGATCTTACTCCTAGTAAATTGCAGATGTTTTTTTGAACTTTTTTTTAGACCTTTCGAGTTCTTTTTGTTGCTTTTTTTAGTTGGATATCCAATTTGGTCACCAAAATTTAAATAATGTAGTTGGCTGTTTCTTCCAGCACTTTTGAGCTTGTTTTCATGTAGCATAATGTTTGTTGTCATTTGTATACAATTGATCAACTTGACCCAATTCATTTGAGCTGGAAGATCAATGTAAATCGTTGTGATTTTACTCCACGGAGCTAAATCTGTAAGAAGCTAACATAAGTGAAGGCCTCATCACAAGTAATCCAATAAGACCTTTCTTTTCCTCTTGCATGCAACATCTTTTCTATGGTTGAAGATTCCAGCTGTGATGTGTGTGTACATTACTAAGACTACTAGCTTAAAATATCCTTCACGTTGGTTCTTCGTTGTACGCTTGTCCTTTAGTTTGCTTGCAAAATTTAGTTGCCTCTTCTGACCTACTGCATAGATATGATATCTTTGGGTTTTTGTTCAGTTGGGTTTCTCGCTAGTCACACGTTGCAGGACTGGTGAGAGACTTGATCTTCTCTTCAACTCTTTTACTTATCTGCACTAACGATCTTAATCAATGGCCGTAAGATCAACTTGATGTCCTTGGAAAAGGTTCATGGCAAGATGAAAGGGATACATGTAGTGAATTCTTGAAGACAAATGATGAGCTCGTTCTATTACAAGGTTCTCAGTCTGAACGTCTGAGTTCTCAATCCATGAGTCTAATCAAATTTCAACAATTCATGTTTAACGGATCTATATTGAAAAGTTTCTAGTTTCTTCTATGTTTCACGGAAACAATACTTAAGTACTATATAGCTACTGAATAGCTAACAAGGTACTGAATGATTAGCGGAAAAAGTAATGGAAGAAGCCGGATGCAACCGATGAGTCTCAAGCAAGATATTACATCATCTATAATTCTCTTCAATATGAATTTGAAATAAACATAGATTATACGCTGTGTTGACTCGAGGTCCATGATAGATGCCTGTTGATGTGCGTGATGGGTCATCACGCACCATGTGATTGCGCATCACGCCTAAAACCATCACCAATTTGAAGCATATAGAAGTTAAAATAGTGGGATCAAAGTGTGTCGAATGTGCATGAAATTTCAAGGAAAAATGAAATCTGCTGATTAGGAGTCTTGGTAAACATATTATCAAATGTACGACGAATACAAGTTTAAGAAACCATCCATCCGGCATCAATCTTGAAAAAAAAACAGAGGGTGTGTATATATTGGGTCCCAATATCACGCAGCATTGCACTCAAATATTTTCTTATCATAGTTTCATCATACAACAGGTTTGGCTCATAAGGTATGAGTAATAATCTTTTACAAACTTATTGAACTTGAGATTGTACAAATCTTCCTAAAGCCACATGCAACAAAGTTACAAGCATATATGTGGAATTTGCATAGATCCTCATAACAGATGTCTAAAGCCACAAGTCTAACTAGTTCATTGAGAACCTTACTACTTGCTAACTTTAGAAAATGCACAGAACATCAAATACTAAGCTAGGCTAGTCGACGTCCATGGAAAATGCTTGCCAAACACTCTCTTGTTTTAGCCATCCACAAACTCTTGACAATGTCATTCCGCCTTGAAGACAACTCTTTTGCAGTTTTACCTCCAATTGTCATTGAAATTTGGTATTCTCTTGCGATCTTCTATTTGAAGTACTCCATTGTTTCTTGGAATTTTTCTTCAATTCCAACAAGGCTATGTAAAGCGTGGTTAGTCACCGTAAGCTTTTCTTGTCTCGCAGGCCCCAAGTTGTCATAAGTGACAATCCATTGTGCACTTCGTCTGATGCATCTTGCAACCACTCTGTTTTCTATAAGTTGTCTCCTCGGATGATGCATATGTTATGTAGCACAAGTCAAGACTCACCAACTCAAGCACGTTCTTAAGTTGCATGTCAATCCTTTTTAACAATATTCGCTATCTATACTTGAGCATTCCAAATGCTCGCTTAATGCACATATGAATCAAACTCTGAACAAAATTCCAGTTGTATTTCTCTCGAGTAAGCGCGTCTTTGTGACCCCTGAAGGGGACTAACATCCAAGCGCAACATCCATATGCCGCATCTCCAATCAAAGCATAAGGAGCAAGCTTTCCAACTTCGCAAAATTGGACAATCGCGATTTTTCCTCATAGGTTAGCGTCATGCATAGATTCGGCGCATCCTATGTCAAAATCTCACAATAGACATTTGCTAGATACAACAACTTGCAATAAAATAGAGTGAAATATTTTTCGATTGTAATAATCAACCGTATGTAGGCTATATGTCACGATTGGTACGTGAGAATCATTCACCGCAACAACCACATACGATATTCCATGAATATCTTCAAACTTTTCAGCAAATTTATCCATAGTGGTGGTGGAAGATCACCGAATGTGTTTTTTGAGAATTAGCAATTTCACAACATGAGTGAACTGGTTGACAACCTATTGACTTGTTCAAAGACCAATACTATATTTATCTGCAATTCTGTTCATAGAGTTACTTGTGTACAATCTTGAGAAGGGGACCACTACCTTCATTTGAACCGGTACAGCTGAACACATGTTGGTATCTTGTCTCTGCAATGAAGGCGCGAGAGTGGAACACAAGAACTCAAATGTGAAAACATTTATTTGCATGTTACTCTTGAACTCCCTCACATTGAATGATCCAAGTAAGTTTCAGTCAAAAAACCTGGGTTCCCCCAGCCCTCTATCATGGGTCCATAAACGTCAAAAATTAGTCACTCTCCCCAACATGAATCTTTGCACCATAATCAATATGCAATACGTTTGTTGCCAATGTCACATCAAAATGATATCTTCATATCTATCAAGATATTCCATTGTGCAAAACAATGTGAACTGCAATGAAAGAAGAAAAATGAGACCATGGAGTTCACTATCCATTGTGGTAATCTATGGAAAGAAGATGAAGATAGAAAACTTTGATGAAAAACACATGGAATTGAGGAACTAGGGTTTAAGGTGCATGAGTTTACTGTAGAACGGAAAGAAAATGAGCACTGAAGTTTCGGGTAGGATAGCTCTTCCTATAAAGAGGATTTAAAGAGAAAAATATTAGGAAGTGACAGTATGCTCTTGTTTTTGATAGGTGTCCACTAGCAAACACTTTTCACTCCGGAATTACTGGCCGTGTGGTAGCCGTTAGGGGTTTATGTCCAGGTGGCTGAGCGAGGCCTACGAAGATTCCCTTATCTACTAGCAAGGAGGTAAGTGTCGGTTGCCGGTTGTGTGACAATGGTCTAATGGACTCCAAAGATGACATGGTGTCACCTGCCACGTAAGAAGATGACTGCCACCTCCGCGATCTAAAAGTCACGTCGAGGTTTGAAGGGATTACAAAAACGGGTTGATGGGTACAAATATTTGGTGAAGTTGGTGTTCAATGCGACTGCAATGGAATTGGATTTTCTGGATGTCCTAGCTTAGGCACTACAAAAGGGATCATGCGCGAAAAATCAACATCCCATTTATACTCATGATTGTTTCAAAAATCAGGCTGCAGCCACAGTATCTATATCTCACTGAGTTATTCCATCAAACTATGACAAAAAACATGTGTGGTGCATCATAGCAAAAAGTTCAGCGCAGTCATTGAGTTATTAGACGCATTTGCATTGAGCACCAACGTCTAAATTGCCACTTGTGCATATTTTCTTGTTTGCACTCACCAGGAACCTTGATGTGGCTTATAGATCGCGGAGTTGGCAGTCAGTTTCTTACGTGACAGGTATTTTTGGAGTCCATTAGAAAGAAGTGTAGTCACAAAGTTCACATTTTCCCACACATATCCTATAGCCCCATCCGCCCAATGACTGAAATCCGTATCCTAGGATGATGGTTAATTAGCTCCATGTGAGATATAACTAGCCGCTCCCATAAAATGGAAACAATTGCTCAATGAAAAATTATGGATTATCCCAGAAAATTGTACAAAGATTAAATCCATACTTTTAATCTTTGTACAATTTGGGGTTAGGGGCTAGCACCAATATACTATATTATTAGATTGAGAAATATGGTGCACATAACCTACAAAATCAAAATTGACATATCTATAAACAATAATAAAAAAATAATGCTGCATTACACATTTGACTATTCTCTTATACTCTGACTTGCGAGTTTCATTTATATGAGAGAATGTTTGGAAATGTAAAACAGTGAAAACACATCATGCAGATTAGGTTTCTCCAGTCTACTGGAGAAATATTACCCCATATATATGATGTTATAATTTAAAATAATCAAAGTGGGAAGTTAAACTTCCCGCTTTCATGAACATTTATGAATGTATCAGATCGTAAGTATATAGATCCATATGATCTTAAAGTGAATGCGAACAGAGGGTTATGTGAAAATCTCCAGTTGGACTGCGAGGTCGAATAGATATTTTATGTATATCCATCCATAAAAATCAGGCTGTTGCCGTACCATTCGCTTCCCATCCCAAAATATGGATTATTAAATTTTGAGACGATCTTTATGCAGTATCCATAATCATCACGTTTGGAGCCTAAATAATATAAACGGTATTCTTGCACAATTTTAAACTTGTTCTTACGTTAGTCGACTTCAACATATAGAAAAGTGAATGTCCACAAACAATTGAGTATTATCTCAACCACCATATGATGCGACTACATCAAATTCATAGCTATACTATCTTTCATGTGAACAGTTGTTAAATTTAGATAACACTCACACTTGTGACTGAAGACTGTAATGAGCGTGAGTCGAAATTTATCGATTGAATACTATGGGACATTTGATTATCCGAGACAAAACCTTATGTAGACCAATATGGATTTTTGTGACAAATGATACTATCATATACATTTTAACTAGTTATCAAATAACTTAGTATATAACAAGTGTGATTAATATCTTTACAAGAGCGTTGACCGGTTTCTTAAGTTTATGATTTGTTAATTCAAAGTTTTACATAAAAGTGAGAACACATTTGTATGGCTGTTAGTAAGCGATACTGAAGACACTACATGGAGATGATACAGGTACCAGTGTACCACTAATTCGGTATGAAGCTATACATCATTTCAAATATGTACAGTAAGAAATGTAACAGTGACTTGTAGGGATTATTGATATGTTTCACAAACGGGATACCACGTGATACTTCTAAACTTTGAATTTGCGATCGAAAACTTTTAAAGTAAATGATTTCTAATTTAAAGACATAATTGTGTACACTTCACAGTTCGCTATGTGCGCCTTTTCAGCTTGAGTAATTTGATGAACCAAATCCTTCAACTTTGACCTTGGGCAAAATTCTAACGCGACTGAGAAACTGACAGATAATTCATACACGACAAGATAAGCTTCAGGTCTAAGACACTAGAAAGAGAGGTAACCAGCTCAGCATGGGGAAAAATGCAACCGCCTAACAGTGCGGTCGCTTTCAATATGCAGATATCCAAACTGGCTCACCTCCCCAGTCGGAGCTACCTTTGACTCTTGGGGATGTCATCTGCCAACAACTCTTATTGATGCCGTTTACGACAAAACCTTGGCTCAACGTCACAATACTTGTGCTTATCGTGGATTATATTTTGTTCCCCGAAACTACTGAACCAACGGGACAGTCCGGACTTGGTCTTTCCAAGTTCGTTATTACAACTGGATCTCAAGGGGATCTGAAAAAGATGCCTCCAAAATAAGAGCGAAATAAGAGCTGCACAACATTCGTCCAATAAAATTTTGGTTCTTCGACCACAAAAAAGCAAGAAAGAACCTTCTGAGTAACTAGAAATGTTTCCTGTCGAAGCACACTTGCCGAGCTCCTCAGAGCTTTGTATCCCGCAACTCACGACAAGAACTTGCAAATTTAAGCGATCCTTTTAACCGGAGACATATCTCCTTGCATAGTCAAATCTGGAGTCATAACTTTTTACCAAAACTGAAAACAGAGCGGTGCTTCCACTCTTAGAGAAACAGAATGGATGGATTGAATAGACCAAGTCCCATTTGATGACCGGTTTATTACAGTGGACAGAAGCAAGCATTTAACTATTGGTACCTGCATAACTCCCAAAGTTGGGAATGGGATAATCAGTGGGGACCCTTGGAGCCAGACTTGTCCATGAAAGCCAAATCGGGGTGCTTTTCTCGTACAATGCCAAGATGAGAATCGTAGTCATCACTTTGTTGTGCGACTTTCTTACGGCGCTCAATATCTCCTTCAATCTGCTCAAAACTCTTTGCATTCTCCTCGGCATGCGTGGCTCCTAACCCTGAGTAATTGTCGGCTGACTTCCCAATAAAAGCTCGCTCCTCAGCCGATAAATTCCTCAAAAACCTTGCGGGGTTACCCGCCCAAACCTGATAAAGAAAAAAAAACATCTTGTATGATAGAAGCCTACAATCAAGACACAAAAAAAGGAAAAAAGACGAAATCCAACTCGATGTGCACTGATAACAATATTTGCCTTGCCGTAGACCTACAAATCTACGTGAACTCAACCGAATGCATATTTGTAAATTTGGAAGAAGTAAAAGACGAAACTCGGATCCTTAATGTGCTGTCAATAGGCCCTTTCAGCACGGTCCACATATTTATATAAATATATACATAAGTTTATATATTAAGCTTAAATGGCCCACCTGTCCTGCAGGGACACGAGTGTTCTGAGTGACGAGAGCTCCAGCAGCGACCATGGCCCCCTTTTCAACCACAACACCGTCTAAGAGAGTTGCACCCATTCCGACGAACGCTTCGTCTTCCACAGTGCATGCGTGTAAGACAGCATTGTGCCCTGCTCAATCCCAAACAACAAATGAGCCTACGATGCATGAGCTGTCATTACGACAACTAGCGCAAGATAATCTGGTAAACTAACTAGGAAACAAGGGGCAAGGTCCACAGTTGTGTTCGATACCAAATCAAAGCTTATAGTACTCCATTCACTGGTCAGATAGAACCAAAAAACAGCCTAGGTGCAAAGTCCTATAGAAGTACATAAGTAACCTTAATAAAGCAAAACTCGATCCTTCATATTCAATTGTCGGTTCCCTGCATCAGTCAGTTATTGGCAAATGAATGAGGGAAAGAATAGTACCAACGGTAACTTTGTCGCCAATAATGGTGGGAGCAACGTTTCCACTGACGTTTGTTTTCGCCACATGAACAAGGGTGTTGTCCTGAATGTTCGTCTCCGATCCGACACGGATGTAGTTCACATCTCCTGCGAAATGGAAGCAAGCGGTAAGTCACCACATGACCTTTTCAACGGAAGGAATAGCTGCAGGGCCCAGTAGTGGACTATTTCACCCCTGGAACAACATTCGTAGCTCCTCATCTAAACATTATTCTGCACATTTACAGCGTCTGTGAGCACACAATGTCTTAGTATTAATCATGTTAACCACAAGGAACTTGCCTTAAAACTTACTCAGGCTTTCGTAGACACTTGGCCCTCTTGGAAACAAAGTAAATGACGTCAAAAAATGGCGCCAATAACTATCGTTTAGTCAAGATGGCAACAGTGGGTCTTCTATAACATGAAAGAAAACAGAACATACAAATTCTTACCTCGCAGCACACAGCCGTACCAGATTGATGATCTTTCACCAATCTGAACATCACCGATTACAGCCGCACTGGGAGCGACGAAGGCGTTGTCTGAGATCTCAGGCTTCTTGTCAAATATGTTCATGAGAGTTCGGTGCCTCGACACTGCATATGTTACACAGTCAAATGATCAGTACATAGTTCTCGTGTCTTCCAAACAAAGATTTGAGTGATTTCAATATAGTATAGCCTCAGAGCGGTGAGAGACATTGCTTGTGTCGGCAAATCGGCTCTTCCTTCGTCTTCGTAGTCACCAAGTGCACATTGTTGGTAACTGGTCCGATTCTAGGCCGTTTTAATGGCGTACCTTTGTCGGCATTAATAGTTTAGAAATATTTAGTCGATGCTCTAAAGACATGCTCGTTTCACACGATAAGGCTACTCACCATAGCTTCATAAGTGTAGGACAAAAGGAAGGCTCCGGGAGCATCGACATAGTCGACATCTATATATGTTGCGAACTAACTGCCTTTGAATACGTGCGTTCAGTGAAAAATATTTCGCTTAACTAGGTGTCCTTGGATCCCTCAAGCCCGATCTGACAAATCCGGCCTGAAGTCCACAGTTTCGAGGCGCAACACCATCCCAGCGAAAGAAGAGACTGAAAACGAGCCCACGAAAACCCACCATACTTTGTGCACCCCAGACTTTTCACTGGCAGCTATAAGATTCAAACATAGTGTACGGAGATTGAGAATTCCACCATACATCAATACCATGCTCAGAACAGAATATCATAGAAGAACGCAACACAGAAGCTGATGTCAACGTAGAAGTAGAACAAATATAAGCTTCGTGACCTCAATTGAAAGTACGAAACCTATAAGGGTTAATATATCTAGCTCACCCTGAATTCAAGCAGTGCATCTGAGATCAATAATGTGGATTTTGAAAATCACTACAAGGAGGGCTGCGGGCAACATGAGGACTTAGTTCCAATTGTCCAGCTCCAGTTAACCAGAGGTTCAGTTCACAAGGATTTGTAATGATTTGGAAGGGCAGATGACAAGTACGAATTTTTTTACCTGAAAACGCAATGGAAATAAAGAGGAGGCTAGACGAAGAGGAGACGGCCAGAAGGGTATAGCGTCACCACTTCAAATGAAAGCAAGTGAAGGACGAGAGAAAAGTAGCAGGTACTGCAATCTAGTCAAAAGTAGAGAGCTCAAAGTGCATCCCTTTGAAATTAGATGCAACCAAATTACGATGCAAAATTTCATCGGTGATCCCCACGGACAAGGAGCCCGACCTCGGACCCTATACCCAAACTCGGATTCAAATCGAGCTGAATCCCTAATGGACAGAAAAAGCGAGATTTGCGAACACCGAAAAGGTCACGATCAAGCACAGAGCACACACTCACATTGCTCCTTGAAGGCATAATGACCCTGCAGCCGAGAACCAAGACGATCCACCGCCTGTCCGGTCTCGCGCACCCAGAAACCCACAGTGTACAAGACGCGGCCCAACGTCCCCATCACGGAAGCCTACACGAAAGACACGCGCGACTGGGGCGAAGTGCACACAGATTGACGATTTTCCGACGAGCTTTGCACCTCCTCAGGTTTGGAGTCTCATAAAGCTCCTCCCGCACTTCCTTCCTTCCTGCCAGCCTAGCCCGTTCCTTAGGCCGATCGACCGATCGATATATGGAGAGCGGCAGAACGCAGCACCAAAAGCGAACGACGAAGAAGGTCCAGCAGCAGCTGCTGCTCCTGCTCTGCCCTGCCCTGCCCTGCCCTGGCCCCTCCGGTGGCCCGTGGAGGGCGTGTGTCTCCCCGACACTCGATGACTATGTTGGCCCAGTCCCCTGCACTGCGCTGCACGAGTCCAACTATGTAGAGGATAGTATGGTAGGGACTCCGGATTTCCAAAACGAGAATCCTATAGATGCAGCGATATCCTTTTTCAATCGCTTCTAATTATTTTGCATAAATAAAATAAAATATTGGCAGTTTTTCCTTCCTTATACTCTACTAATATCGCCAA
This sequence comes from Marchantia polymorpha subsp. ruderalis, assembly GCA_037833965.1. NCBI lineage: Eukaryota > Viridiplantae > Streptophyta > Marchantiopsida > Marchantiales > Marchantiaceae > Marchantia > Marchantia polymorpha. Next base: position 3,846,330 of record AP031351.1, read on the forward strand.
GTGGCCCGTCTCTGTGATTGTAACGCAAGGATTATAAAAAATGAGAAGGTCTCTCTCTCTGGAGGTACAATTTACATTCTTGGACTTTCAGATTTCATTATCGGGCGGATTAAGATTCAGTCTGGGTTGTCTAATGCCTTATCATCACTACAATTTTCTTGTAAAGAGCGATTAGACTATGTCCATTTGTTTCCAACATCAGTGACCTTCTGTGAAGCTCGGGTAATCAAGGGGAGAGTGTGCGAATTGGGCACAAAATAGAGCACAGGTTGTTTGGTAGATGTGACCATGTGTACATGTTTGGTTGTGTATATATCGGCTGTTGGCCATGTATGAATAATATGTTTACTCATCTCCCGGCGGTATTTCTCGTCATGGGAAGACGGTGGCATCGAATTTGCCTCTGTGATTTTCCGTTTTATTGGCCCCAGGTCTGTAAGGAAAAAATGATTTTCAAAGTTTCTTCCAGCATTCTAAGTGGTGTTTGGAGAATTTTGGCAACTCGGGAGGTTTGGAATTGTATATTCTGGAATAAGGCAACGTTGGTTATTTATTTTGATTTGTATATGGATGAATGCATGTCTAGAGAGAAGGAGAAGAAATGTTTTGAATTTTACCTTCCATACATGTCTATAACTAAAGCACTCATGTTAATGAAAAATTGCATGCAACCTAATAGTGAGAGAATTAGGGTTTAGGGTTACTTTCAATGTTAGGTCATAACCAAAAGCAGTGAACAAAATAAATCAAGTCCCTTATTATCTCACAAAGATTTGCAAGATTGGCTTGTTCAACAAAGCTATGTAGAAGGGAGATCAGATGCACATGGAGGCTACTAATCTAATTCTTATCATGTACTACTACATGCGGCCTATGAACAATGAACAAAAAAATCCATTGTTTAGAAGTCAGTGAAACATGTTAGTATGTGCATTACTGGAAAGAGCATTAAATGCAGTGTTATACATTCACACATGACTTGTCAGTCTCTAAATGTGAGCCGAACCTTCCCACCCTTCAGCGTTTGTAGTCCAGGTGGAGGTTCGAACTCCCATAATCTAACTTCGCTGAACTCAAGCCATGTGCTCTAAGTGTATCCAAGACAACGAGATCCTAAACACTTGCTCTTTCACAGACAAATTATCCAGAACTGAAAATAATAACTTGCTGTCTGCTATTTCCACAAGAGCAGCAGACAAGCTCTTTGTTAGATAAAGATCTAACCCAACTCTGGGTGACTTTCTCAATACCACAGCCGCTGTGGTCTATCCTAGCTCCGAGTCCCACTCCCAATTCCTACTCAGATTTCAGTGTCGATTTCCCAACTTCCACCTTCAGACCCCACCAGATTCCTCTCTTAGATTCAACTCTCCCTTTTCAGTTTCAAATTCAGATACCGACTGTCAGATTTCAGTGTCAGATTTCACTTCACTCTCAGCTCCCATTCTCAGATCTTCCACTTTGATTTCAGTTCCCATTCACAGATTTACCCTTCAATCTCAGATCCCACTCACAGATTTTACACTTCAATCTCAGATCCCACTCACAAATTTTACACTTCAATCTCAGATCCCACTCATAGATTTTACCCTTCAATCTCAGATCCCACTCATAGATTTTACCCTTCAATCTCAGATCCCACTCATAGATTTTACCCTTCAATCTCAGATCCCACTCACAAATTTTACACTTCAATCTCACATCCCACTCACAGATTTTACACTTCAATCTCACATCCCACTCACAGATTTTACACTTCAATCTCACATCCCACTCACAGATTTTACCCTTCAATCTCAGATCCCACTCACAGATTTTACACTTCAATCTCAGATACCACTCACAGATTTTACATTTCAATCTCACATACCACTCACAGATTTTACACTTCAATCTCAGATACCACTCACAGATTTTACATTTCAATCTCAGATCCCACTCACAGATTTTACACTTCAATATCAGATACCACTCACAGATTTTACATTTCAATCTCAGATCCCACTCACAGATTTTACACTTCAATATCAGATACCACTCACAGATTTTACATTTCAATCTCACATCACACTCACAGATTTTACACTTCAATCTCAGATCCGACTCTCCACCCACGAGAGTTTGCTTCCTCCTACTTCAAACTCTCCACACTCCCCTCATAATTCTCACCACTTCCTTGCGAAAATCACTCACATCCACACCCAATTTCTCCTACAGATTCCACCAGCGTCTTTCACAATGGCACACCACACGATCCCAGCTCGCAGGCCGAATAATCCTCTCCAACGTCCAAGGGCCGAGTTGCCCGCATGCCGCTTGAATGCCGTTCCCGCGATGATGGGGAACGGCCTGGTTCCCATGTGCGACTTTATGTCCCGCCGTCCTATTTCCCACGCTTGACTTCACGCCGCCGCCACTGCCACACCTCTACAATCTTTATTCATGATCACGCCAACATCCGCCGTCCTAAATCTTCTTCCGCGCACCGCCGAAGGCATCCTCCCGCCGAAGACACTCTTCCGCACCTTTGTCTATCTATAACAGTCACCCCCGACGCTCATAACTCACAGATCCCTGCTTTGTTTGAAACGTTCTTGGGCTCGTTGGAACGAGCGTGTTGAGATCTTTCCAACAAGCCCCTAACTAAGTCAAACCGTAAAGAATTGAGAAAGTAATCACTGTTTTACTTTTCCGCCGAAGGCGTTTGCCTATGCACAGGCTTCCTACACGCAACTCGCATACTCGCAACTCGCCTATGCGCAGGCCGCCTATTCGCAACTACTTGGGCCGAAGGACCTTCTATCTGTTATCGCCGAAGTCTTCTCTATCTGTTATCGCCGAAGTCCTTTCGCCTAACCATGTCAACCGCTTTCGACGTTCATAACTCAGTGACGTCTTATCCGTTTCAAAAGTTTTTGGTCTCGTTGGAACGAGCGTCGCGAGCTCTTTCCAACAAGACACTAATTGAGTCAAGGCGTCATACATTGAAAACGTTATGAGGGTTTCACTGTTTCGCCGAAGGCCTTTCCCCGAAGGGACTTCACCGAAGGCACTTCGCCGAAAACCTTGCCCTGAAGGCCCCCTTCCGCACCTGTTGATCCCTAACCATCACACAAACTACTAATCTTGCCAAAACTTTCAGAAAACTCCAAGCATAATTTTGCAAGAGCTTAAATCCAAAATTATAACTCTCATAAGGGTAAAAAGACATGTGAACACAATTTTGTGCTCACACTAAAGTTGATATGATACATGTTTTATCATGCATACAACCTTGTCAACTAATGTAAAAAACCTTTATCAACATTGACACATTGAAAAATTATATATATATATATGATGATATGTCTATGTATATCTTTTTTTTTTTTGTGAGATTTTACCTCCATAATAACTATAGTAGTCTCAACTAAATAATCTAAGCTATAAAAACCTCCATTTACAAGCTCAAAATGTGATGAAATCCAAATGTACAAATTTGAAAATTTAGTTGTTTTGTTCAAATCAATATATCAATAATTATTCATACAACCAATGATGACAAAGTACAATTAAACAAAATGACACATCACAATATGATTTTTGTAATCCTTCTTAATCAAGAACCATTTTTATTAACTGGTTATGTCATTTTTTTTGCATTTTCGTATTTCGTCTTTATATTATAGTACAATTCTCACACGGTCTATAAGCAAGTCACCTTGTTTGATAAACTATAAATGTTAATATATGAAGAAAAAAATCCTCAAATGCTAGTTGAGGAAGATGCCACGATTTCTTTTTCTTTGCATATGTAGCTTAAATAACATGTTAGTCTTTTTTTCTATAAAGAATGTAGTTTTTCCTTTTGAAAGAATTTTTTTGGTATATTTAGATTGAACTTCATTTGATTTTAAATATTGATTATTCTTAACAGATTGATTTCATATATGGGTTGTGAATTGAAAAAAAAATTTACACGTTAATATTCTATATCATAGATTTTTTTCTTCCTAAGTAATAAATCTGTTTACAAAAAATTGTAATTTTTTTTCATCTTCAAAAAATTTCAATTAAAAAACATTCTAATAGTTTAAATTTTCCAAAAATCATAATAATGAGATTTCTACTCAATTGATATATTATTTTAAATTTTATAATTCAATAATATAGTCATCATAAATTTATCACTATTCAGATTTTACTTCTTGAAAAAGAAATAAATATAAATAGAATTTATTTTTTAATGATATTTTAGATTTAAAATACAAAAAATTAAATTATTTTCATATAATAATTAATATTTAATATATTTTTATAATTAATGGAAAAAATTGTTTAAAATAATTTATTATTAATGAAAAAAAATTTGAATTCCTGGCCGCTGTATTGAAAAAAATAGTCAAATTTTGGTTAATGTGTAAAATATTATTAATAGTAATCTTAAGTGCAATTCTGATAATGTTAAAAAGTTTATTTTTTCAAGTTTTTTGAGATTTAATATTATGAAGGTTGTTTGAATCTGAATCTTAAATTTTTTAATAAGTATACAATGTTCACAAATGTTTAAGTCTTATATTAAATGTTCTTTAAGTTTATGAACGTAGATAAAGTATCAATATGATCTCCCCTAATATATGACAAACTCAGATTTGATCTTACGTCTTCTTGTCTTCTTGAAATTTTTTTCGCAATACTTGTTTGAAATATCTTCACTCCTGAACCAGTTGGTCTTACATTTGCTTCCTGTATACCATATGAATTTGCAAGTTAGCTACTGCTAATTACTGGCTAACTTACGGCAGGAGAAATGTATCTCAGCTTCCTTTGGCCGCATCTACCGCTCGGAAAATATGTCCAAACAATATAAAACAATCTTGAAAATATCTATGTTATTAAATTTGCATCAAACTCTAGAATCCTTTAAAGTTATTGATGCCATCTTTATCAAAAATAAAATAAAATAAAATAGTTTCAGATTCTTGGGAAAAAAATCTTTTTTATTTATACGTAGGATATCCAAATGCTTTGAAATCCAAGAAATTTTTTGATGATTATCTCTTCTATTGAAAAGGGTGTATAACTTTTCAAAGTATTAAATATAAATATATTCAATTGATAAAAAAATAAATATCTTTAATTCCAGAAAATTAAAACTTCTCTCTACCATTGGAAACACCTATATATTCACATATGAAGATGTATATTTTCTCAAATAATTGGTATTTGGTATTTGGTATTTTATTTACATATAATTCAACCATGTAAGATTCACAAATTTTGATCTAAATGCTTGATCCAGATTTATACTGTATTAATATATTTTTTGCAAAATATTATACACAGAAGTATATCATAAAGAGATATTAATTACATATTTTAATATGTTTAGTCTTCTGTCAGATTGGAATTTTAAAATTGCTGTAAGGTGCAGGGCTTATGAGTCATTTAACCATATCTTATACAAACAAAAGCAAAATTTACGTCTTAAAAGTTAGAAAAATTGAAAATTATCATCGTAAGAAAGTTGGACACTACTGTTTTAAATAATCTGTGTAATCGAAAAATTTCCAAAGATATATTTGTATTGTGCAAAACCTACATTGACAAGGATAAACGATGCTGAGATTTTTTCTCCACATGACTTGCTTAATCGATAAGTGATTCGGATAAAAGAAAACTATATTTTTCAATGATGAAACAACACATGCATGAAACTAAAAGTTACAAATAATTACGTTTTCAAAAGTGATTCTACCGACAAAAACAGACATATGAATTCTATGGTATATTTTAACTTAAAATTCAAAATTATCATTTTTCAGGACTAAGAAATAGTATATGTATATTCAGTTTTGTAATTTTTTTTTTAAATAAAATGTGCCAATGGAGTAACAAACTCTATTCTTGGTGAAGATATGATGGATACACATTTCAACATTTATTTTTTGAGAAAGGACCAAAACTATAAACTTGTATTTTTTCATATTACAGAAAGTGTCTAAAATACGTTCCTGAAAAAAAGTGGTGAAATTATTATTTTTAGATTAAGATATATATATGGATGTCAATACAGCTAGAAATACTTCGTTATTAGTTTTCATCTGAATGAAGAGGACCGCTTTATTTCTGGATGGGATGGAGGCAACATGCTTCTATGATGAAATGGCACAATGTTCACCAATGACAGCCTGAGGAACCGAACACTCAACGCGAATGTGGCTTTGGAGCACAACTAGACACAAGGACTGGTACCAATACGAGTCAAGTTATAGGTTGAAATTTGCATTGAGGTTTCATTCCAAATATGCATGTATTGTAAAACAGTTCAAGATAACAAACTTTACCAGCTACATGATCTGCGGATAAAGTGAAGAAGCATAATAAATATCATCTGGTCTACAAACTAATGCTGGATTTGGACTTCCTGCATGTGGATCGCAGGGCTGCTCACATAAATATATTTTCAGCAGAAATGTGAAGCAATAACAAACTTTTTGACTGTGCCAAATCAGTGGTGAAAAGGTTGCAAGTCCTGGTGCTGTTTCTGGCCCAGATATATCGGATTGTGCATACATGAACGTACGGCCAGCATCTTCGAAGTATGCCTCAGATTCCATTTCTGAATGGACCCTAACAGTATCTTTCAAAGTGACTAAGTGAAAATATATATGATAATCTTGCCAGCATTACTGATCAGTCAGTCATAGGATCAAACACAATCGCTACGTAACAAATAAATTCTGTTGAGTCCATGAATGCGAATTTTTTTATTTTTTTTTACATATGATAATAGGAAACCTGGTTCTTATTTCCTCATAGTATCCGCATCCAGACTTTTAGTTGATCTTTATGCCTAAAAAGCTTTATGAAGTTTTTTAGGTTCTAGATGCAAACCAGCAAAATCAATAGAACTAATCCATACAAAAATGTGATTTTATAGATTGTTGTCATAACTAACCTTGATTTTTTCAGTTGATAATATGCTCTCAATGGACATATTGTAGGAGAGAAAGAAGAGTCAAATGGAATATTTTAGATTTTTAAAGATGGAAAAATATTTTACAGTTCTCATCCGAACTGGATTTGAGAGTTTTGGAAGCCGATTCTCTAGATGAAAGAATTTGATGTTGAATTATATTTATTTCCTAGCTTTCTACCCCAATGACAGGACCTTGGAATTAAACTTCAATAAAACAACAGAGGTAGAACAACAATTTTTTTTCAACATGGCAACTCAAATCTCGTCTGATAGTTTTCAAGTGGTATGGACAATCACACTTAGAATTCCGATCACAAGTCATAAGAACTGCATAAGAACCCCACACTCAACAAGCCCGAGTACATAATCAATTGGATGACTTTAAAGTCTTTTCTGTGCATGCATTGCAAGAAGGTAGATAATCGGAATTCTGGATTTTGTCTTTTTTGTTTGTTAAATTTCCAGCAGTTACGTTGATTTGACTTATTTCACAGCGTTAACGCGAGGACACGTTCGAAGCAGAGACTTCAGTTGTAATCTCTAAGCTGTATCTGCCATTCTAAATTCTGCAAGTGATCCCGATTACCTTCTTACAAATCACGAGAGATCGCATGATGCCATAGAGAGTCGAAATTTAAGATTTTCCATTAAAATCTGCTGTCCATGTATGAAACCGTCGGAAAATTTAAAGCATCCCTTCTTAGGTGAATCCGTTCATGGTTGGCTTACCTGTCGGTATTGTGGCTGACTTGGCAGGGCGGGGTTGCTTCGGGCTCACATGGCTGCTCTTCCGTTACGTTCAGTGCGTAGTGACAAGGGGCAGGCGGAGGCACTTGCAAGTTGCGAGCATGTTGCGAGCACCGCTTGCATGATCTGATGTGGATCATTGCAAGTGGTCGAGCAATTGCTGAATTGAATCCTATTCATCCGAGACCTTGAATCCGGTGGAGAAAATTGGAGCTCCCTCCGATTTTCATTCCATGTTCATATATACATATCTTTACCGCTCTGGATCTTCGGTGCTATAAATGAGATTCATATATATATGAATCTCAATTATAGCACCGAAGATCCAGAGAGGTGGTTCTACCTGTTCCGCTCTTGTGTTGGGTGATGCTTCCTCGATCTGGCAGATTGCCCAATTTCTGAAGAAACTCTCAGATCGGATTCCTGCGTGAGAGCCCGTGTGATTCGTTGAGGGTGATACGACTCGCAAGGGCTCGTTGGAGACTGCACGTTAGGAGGAATACAGTCGAAGGGATAAGCGGATTCTCTGGATGGAGCTGCCAATTTTCATCAAAGAAAGTCCACGGTGTTTGCAGGAAGCAACGAGGAAGATCGGTCGAAGGATATTCCAATGTGCGAGAGGTCGTCTACCAGCCGACCAGCATGAGCTGCCAGCCAGTCTACGCCCCTGGATCCATGAGCACATGGTTGTGGGTTTCCGTTCCGAACGACGCTCACCCTCAAATTCGAATCTCGTTTGAATTCGTCATTCAGACGAATTCAAAATTCGTCTGAATGACATATACACATTTAAACATCACAGCTTTAAAATGCTTCGAACTTGCGGTAAGAAGTCTGAGACACAATTCTGAACATGTTTCCAGCGCGCGTGTTACGGTAAAACTTGGTGAGAATATTTGAGGCTTCGGGTTTGACCTCGAACCGTGGCCACGTTCGAAGAACTAATCCGAGACTCCATGTGTCCCACACCAAGCTGCAGGAGGGATCTAGATTTGGAGTTGCTGCAGCATTTTGCCGTTCAGCGACATAAATTTTGAATTCAGTCATCGTTTTTACGGGCAACATGATTCAAACGCACAGCGACCTCCAACGATGTTCTTGATTCAATCCGACGAAACGCGTCCAGATGGGAAAGTGTCCGTTTTTTCCAAGGTTGCCGGGTCGTGAACGAAGAAAGAATTACTTAAGCTCCAGAAGACAAACGATCCGATCTATCGATCATATGTTTCATCGCGAGCTCGAGTTCACTGCCGTCAGGCGGAGGCGGAGGCGCATGTTCATGGTGAGCGAGCGAGTGGGACGAATTTCGAAGATTGGAGAGACAGCGAGGGTCCTTCAAGCTGTGACAAGGCGAGAGGACTGAGTGCATACGAATTTGGGAGATCGACGAAGAAAACGTGTGGTGAAAATGGGGGCTTTCAGGAGAACATGGCTTATAGCGTTCCTTTTCATACGTCTGAGCACAGAACTTGTTCCTGTCGTCAGCGCACACACAAGGAAGCTTGACAATAGCTCATCATTATTTTCCGTTTACCCTACTCCATGTTTCCCTGGAACCTTCATTTTCGGGGATTCTTTGGTAGACAACGGGAATGCCATGGCCGTTTACCCGGACAGGTTTGCTCGACTGGAACAGGATCCATTCGGAGTTTCATGGCCTGGACACGGAGCCGACCGCTTCTGCGATGGAAAGCTGATAGGAGATTACTTGTGTAATTGCTTCCAGGCTTCCCTTCCCGCCCATCTAATTTTTGATCTCGAGCTATCAAGTTTGCCAATTATCTGACCATATATGCTTGCTGAACTATTTCCCCATGATTTGGCTTCGAAGTTTCTCAAATTCCTGCTTGAACTTTTGCACATGCTTGCAGCTTGGGGTACTGGGGGCTTTCCCATGTCCGCCTATTTGAGAAGCGTTCAGACTCTCCTCTTTCTGGGAGTGAACTTGGCCGCATCTGGATCCACGGTGCTGCCGGGCCTGACTTTGAATCCGATCTTCCAAGACGACGAGGTCTTCCCGCACACACCCTTCACGTTGGATCAGCAACTTCAGTGGTACAAGCATTTCATGTTTAGAGATTCTGAGCTCTCCAAAGGTTAGTCTGCAGATCCCTCGTTTTCAACTTCTCGTCCAAATAAAAAATTGAGTATCAGAAGGGTGCTAGTTGCCCAACTTTCAAGAACCTGCATGCCCATATGAGTTGTGATTTTCGAACTGATATACTCTCACTCATGCCTAACTGTGTTCGTCGTCCTGCGCTAAATGCAGGGCGTTCTATGCAGAACGTGATACCAGTGGGTTCCTTCAACTCGTCTCTGCACCTTATCATCGCAGGATACACCGACTACATTCTGCAATTTCTATCCGGATGGCCGGAAGCTTTAGTACTTGCTTCTGTGACCGGGATCGTGAATGGAATTAGTGACACTGCGGAGGTACATAAACGGGAACATCGGGCGTGATCCATATGTAGTGCTTGAAGGGACGATGGCTACGTATCCAGTTTTGGAGCTTATATTTATAACCATTTTCGCTTTGTTTTGTTCGTGCCTTCACGAATCCATCTAATGTGGTATATATGCCGAATAATCTGTTCCCACGTGCTTGGTCTCTTGCAGATGTTACACACTACTCATAAGGTGAAGGATATCGTGGTCGTTAACCTGCCGCCTTTGGGCTGCACACCAGCATTCTTAACCATTTTCCCCGGAGACCCTGATGATTACGATGACTATGGTTGTCTCACGAGCTTTAACGCTGCAATCGAGCTTCATAACGAGGAGCTCTTTCGCGCTGTTCTTACCCTGCGAGCCAAGTATCCTGATCTCTCATTGAGTTATGGAAATTTCTATCGAACATTCCAGGATATACTGAAGCACCCTTCGAAATTCGGTGAGCCTATGCAAGCGTCCAGCTCCTTTGCATTCAGTCCAACCCGATCGGTGTCTAGTTTGACTTGAATTTATACAATCAGCTAAGCATTACCTGATATTGACCTGAGCCGGATACATGATGACCTTGAAGTGGAAGCATTGACAATTTTCACGAATTGAGAAGCATTAAATAAACAGTGAAGGAACTCGGACTTGCTACCACACTATCAGCCAGCTAGTCATTCACTCTTTGATCATTGGTTTTGCAGGATTCCATTCCACTCCGAAGTTGCTGAAAGCGTGCTGCGGGGCTGGAGGGAAATATAACTTCGAGCCGAATGTGACGTGCGGGGCTTCAGTATTCGCCAATGGCAAGCTGCACAACGGGACAGTGTGCAAGGAACCCACCAAACATTTATTCTGGGATGGGTTTCATCCTTCTGGTGCTGTCAATAGAATCGCTGCCATATCCTTCTTGAATGGAACAGCTCTATATCCATCAGATGGTCTAAGGCCCCCGAACTGCAAGCCTGACTTTTCTCAATTCTAAGATTAGATCATTCACTAGATCGTGTGACAGTTGGGCCGGCTTAGCACTACTGTCATGCCAGAACAGGTAGTGATCTTCTCAGCGTAAACCAGAGCTAAAAACTGGACTAAGTAGATAATAGGCTCAGGCATGCAGACCTTATTGCAGCTGCTGGTGCCGAGAAGGTTTCTTTGCAGAAGTTGTAGATGCGTTGATCTCGTCCATTTTACGTTAGCAGGTACTGGACTCGAACATTCATAGTTTCATGGAGTGATGCAACGGTCGTGCTTCAGCTAGAAGGCCTATGTGATAGAACAATAGTCACCAGCTGCATGGTCTGTCGTTCTCGAGGACCAATGTCATCGTCAGGACAAACTTGAATAGGCAACAAAAAAGTTGATCATCCACTGACAGTGCTGTCATCGTATGCGATTGCGCCGCCGATAACAAGGCCTGCTTTGGACATCATTTTTTCAGAAGCATGTATATCAAGGGCGAGTAAATTTATTTCTGGAAAGTTATACTTTCTACTTTTTCTAAACGAGCAAAATGTGCTGTCTTCTATCATTTTGTGGCTTTCGTCTCAATATTCAGTGAGTTGTACTCTGTGCATCTGAATGAGACACGCAGCTGTAAATCTGTCATCGATTTAGCTCATGCATTGTACATTTGAGGCTATGAACTTGGACTACAAAAATGACCAATAAACCACTTAATACATTCTAAAGTCAATTCGTATAGATAGATCACTAGGGTGAATCAATGCTAAGAAGAAGTTAACCCAAATGATGAGTGAACCAGGTACTGTCGCCAGATTTTTTACCATATGGAATGTAAATCTTGTATATTTCAGTACGAATATTACTTGCTTGGGTCCGTTAAATTCGATGTGTAAATAATGTTGTGAGTCTTCAAAAGACCTACTCGGACCCCTCTTCCTGTTACTGCGGTACGTATAATTTGCAAAAGATTGGTTGCAGAGAAAGTCTTTCTAAGGAGAGAAAATTGATTGACCCAGTTGACTTTTGAACATTGGCAAGATAGATCTTGTGAGGAGATGCTGATTACCACGATGTCACGCATGAATCATGAGACCATTATAGGTCTGTGACTCACCATGTAAAGTGAACCTAAGTTGGGTGACCTTGTGCCAACTTGGGCTGCTAGATGTGTTATCTTTTCATGCTAACTCCATACCGGTTAAATCCAACACCGAAAAAAGGCGAAATGGAGGAGGATGAGCATTTGGAACTGAAAGAACTTGAAAAAAGGTAAGAAGATTGTAATATGGCTCATAATAAATTCTTTAAATATACAAAGTAGAATCCAAATTTCCAAGCTTTCAAAAATATAATGTTCAGAAGAATATTGTGGATATAAATTAAAAAAGTGGGCATAGGGTTCCCATCCCGCTAGTTGTATCCTCATTTTTTGGGTGTTGTCACCTGATTGGAAGGACAGATAATATAGCTCTACTGAGGTGGCCAAAGAGTCAGATAGCGATTGCACATCTACTAAGATAAAGAAAAATCTACTACGTTGTTGCTGTTTGTAAAACATCAAATACATACAGAACTGAAGAAATGAAGAGAAAAAATATTAGGCCCTCTGCACTCATGCACAGCGATTTAAGTAATTGTTGGGTTTGTTTTCTCTTCTTAACGAGCAATCATGCAATACATCATGACCAAACCTATTGTTTTTATGCCACTTCATAGTCTGCGAAAGGCATGAGGAAAAAGTTAACAGGTATCCATTTTGAAAAATGTAGAAAATTACTCCGTGAAAGTATGGAAGTAACTCCAAGCTTATCCACAAGTGCTCTGTGAAATTGCAAACAAAATACTTTGAAATTTAAGTGAGCATTAAGCTAAGTCAGAACAGTGAACCCGTCTAATTCGGTGTAAATCCTATTCACATTGGCCTGACTCTCAAATTAATTAATTTTATAAAAAACGGTTTTCATGGTGTTGCTACAAATGTTGAAAAGCTGACGCAAAGTGGTTGATTTATCATATATTTTCTGCCTGTATAATAAAAGAGATTCTTTCACTGAATGCTCCAACAAAATACTCGCACAGTAAGAAAATACGTGAAGTAAGCCAATGTTTTATTGAACTTCATATTAACATCAATTAGAATTATGGACTTAGTCTTTTCGAAACATATGATTCATGCTTTCGCAGTACATCATCATTCATACATCGCAGTACATTTCGGAGTACATGTGGCTTCTTGAAAGTTAATTTATATCAAGTTCATCCTATACAATCATCCTTAGCTGCCCATTTTGATCTCTACGCATTTCCCCGTTTGACCAACAATCCGAAATGTTGCAAATGATCATTTGATATTGCTACATAGAAATGGTAGAGCGTGTGTTAGTGGCTGGTGCATGCGTATTACAGATTTGCGTCACCTCACTCATACGATGAGTCCGACATGATACATTATTACACTGAGAATGGCACCATCATATACCGTGACAGAGCACTTGACAGATCAGTTCAGTCACAAGCAACAATGAGGAGAAAGCAGACCTCATGAAGATCATGTTAGGATGTCACCAAACTTTCTTGCAGCCACCAGAATTTTGAGCACCAGCAATACAATAGCGTGGGCGCTGCCCAGACCAAAAATCAGGAGACTGCATCAGAATCAAATTCTTTCGAAAGAATGGCCACTGCATAAGAAAGAATGGCCACAAATGGAGCGAGTGTTGGGCCCCAGAAGACATCAAAGAGAGGTCGAGTTCTAGTGGTAGTAACAAACTCGCACTAAGAAGCAACAGACCTTGAAATTCTCGTGGAGCATCCGAGCGAAGTCGATAGGCTGAAAGCAAGGCAGCATTGAATGACATCGGAAACATGCATCGGGGAGTCGTCACGAAGAGTCCATCATTATCATGAAACGTTTATAGGTACCAAAAATCAATTGGCCTTTGATATTGACACATTCTCTCATTACATAGATTGACTCGGCCACTAAAGTCTACCATATCCGAACTATAAGTTCAGGTTTCAAAGGTGGCACACAACTACTTCTACCATGAGGAAATCTTTTATTTTCTGCCTACATCTTTGAACATTTGAGTTCAAGATCAGGACCAGTCAATGACTTTCCGATGATTGAGCAAATGCTTTAGCTATTGCAATTACGATGGAGAAAGCCGTATGGGCGAATCACCCTACTTTTCGTCTCGGTTGTGATAGAGAACCTATGTGCGTAAGCTCAAGGCTGTACCGCAACTACATCCATGGTTTTCTAGGTTTAAAAGGTACATTTACAAAGAAAAGCTGTTTCTCATCAGTTGAGTTGCATAACTGGATGGTTGGGTTCACACCGGCCTTTTTGACTGCTGAAAAACAATAATCTCTGTTTGGGCCAAGTCCGTCGAAAGCATACGGTTTGATTTGCACAATGTAGCCGTTTTTGTTTTTGGGAGCACAACCTGGAGCCCTTTTAACGAAAAGATACTCGAACTCTATGAAGTCATTGGGAGAATTCCATTGGCAAAAATCTGTACCAAAATTATCTCCAAGCTCTCTATCATAATCCACGTAGATACAGTCGGGACTGTATTCGTCCGGAAAATCCACGTTGGTGAAGTTCTGTGATATCACGTAGCGAGGAGGCTTATCTGCCAATGCCACGAGCCCAAATTAGTACGAAAAGAAAGAAAGCCAGCTGAAAGAATCATGACATTTATTTATCTATGCCTTTATCTGATATATCTGATGTGTTACAGACCATTACCACTCTGACCGATTTATGATTTACTTCTCAAAGCAGGCTTGCTAACGAGATAACAGCGCTAAAACTAAAGCTCATGAATGTGCAAACACTGCAGCCAGTGACAAAGGTGAGGTATATGTTGGTCTAAATTTTCAAATGTGGATATGAGAGGAGCAATTATCTTGCATGAACTAGGAGAAACGCTTCAGGTGCTGGACATGTTTCTGAAGAAGATAGGTTAAGCTCTTACCTGTCTTACCTGTCCCCTTCACGAGAGTCTGGTTCCAAGTGTAAAGCCAACTGTTTGAGTCAACAGTCTCTAAAAATATCTGAAATATCGTTGATCCATACCGATGTTAGATTTCAAAGACTGAGAAAACTTCTGTCAGACACGGGGAAGTAAGGATGTGTCACAAGCACAAAATCTCATCAGAAGACAAAAGGTACTGACAGACTTATAATCTAGACCTCAAGAGCAGAACATACTCCTGGACCAGCAAAGAGTATTCAGTTGAAACCGCAAGCTCAAGCTCAAGCCTGCATATCATTGTATTTCTGCCAAGGATCTACATGAATGCATTCCAAGGTTGATGCGCAGAAACATGCAAAGGGATGTGGCTCAAGAAGCAGTAAGGGTATTTTACCTGAAGTGCTCCGTCACCGGTGAGAACGAGAGGCCGATTTGGTCCTAAGAGAAGAAGTTTGCCAGAATGGCAGTCGCAGGTAGCGTTCTGGTATGTTACTATGTAGCTCCTGGGGTGGATCACAATTGGCTCTGCATATGCGCTCCGCATGCCTGTCATATTTTGTTTTTTCAGTTTAAGAACGAAGATGACCAGGTTCATCGTAGTGATACGTTCACAACATTCGACCTCAGGGAAGTATCTTTCATCTGGTCCACTACGACACTGATTTAAGAAATTCTGCACTATTCAGTACAACCAATCCTGAACAGTGACTAAAGCATATCTTGTACGACTGACTTGCAAGCACTGTTAGTCTAACGTGCTGATTAGCATTCCTGAACTTCCTATACACAAATGACATCGGGGGTTGACATACGCAATGAAGGACATCAGAGTGACCTTCTACACTGCCAAGCTCTTTGGAGGATATATCATGGACGGTATGAGGGTGGAAATACATCTGCATTTTTCAAATTTCCAGCGCAGCCTTTGAATTGCACAGCATGTCTGCTCCAGAAACTCCTGCCCTTGCATTCAGGTTTATTAAGAGAAAGCTCCTCCTCTCTAGCAATAAACCTTCATCCATAGGACATATCACATGTCATGTGGACAATACAATAGCAACCAACATGATATGCGGGATGTGCAGCAGAGAGAACTTGCCTGGATGTAGAAAAGACATTCCCAGCACATACGCCGTGGCCAGAAGTGGAGACCATTTGATGCTTGACAGATCCATGGTTAAGGTACTGAAATCAGACTTGCATGTGCTGGCTAAGAGGACTTCCAGTTCAGAATGATCGATGGAGTATACTGCTAGAGTCAGAAAAGCAAGTCCATTCTTCCCAAAAGGACCACCGTACGGTTCTGTCAGAGACGGATGTGTGATAGAAGGGCTCTCGCAGCTCTCTTTATACCTCGGTTTTGGCGACACTTAAGCTGATTGAGGGGCCGAAGGTGTTTTTGTGTGACTGAGCAAAGTTGGTCGTCGTTCATCATGTCGTTCATTCTCGTGGGCAAACACGCACAATACGCTAGAGCACTTGGGTTTACAATAATATTAAATGTCTAACTCACATGGCTTTCGGCACCAGCTGCAGTTGTCTCTAGGCACTGTGCTGATAAACTAAGGGTTCATGACATTGTGTGTTTCTTGCCTTTGAGCAGTGGAATGCATGCGTGACCAGCCGGTGATTTTATCCCTTTGACTTTCTAAGCTACGCTTGCATGGCTCTGAGAGTCAAGGGGATAATATACAGTACAAATTATTAATGATCAAATCTAAGCACCTGGTAATCGGAGTATGGCTACCATGGACTGCACTGTTTTGAATAAGAAAATGATCTGAGAGAGAATAAGGTCCAGGTTTCAGTTCATCGTGTTGTTGCTGCGTGCTCGACTTTAGAAAGACTTAGCTCTACAAGTTTGAAGACACAGGGACGTGCGTCAAAACGTCTGCACGACTGCGACCTTATGAGGAATGGAGCTCACATGAAATTTCAGTTCAGGAAGCAGTTGATTCGTGTTGATATTGCATGCTTAATAATTTTCGTAACTTCGTAGGCTCATTGACGTGCCTTGTAGACTTCCATGATTCGAACATGTTTTACATCATGCGTTGACGCTAGTGAGCATTCAATTACAGTAGCCAAAACCCGACCTGTTGTTGGGACTTCTTTGCTATGAAACAGTTTATAATCATCCTATGGATTGATTGAATATCCATTTCAGTTCAATCCGTACAACCAGCTACCTAAGCCTTGCTTTTTATTTGGTTATACTCAATGCACTTAATACATTGGTGGTGACTGCATAGAATTGAAGGATAATGCCGGTCAGTACACAGTCGACACGAGCAGACATTGATGGGTTGACATATTACATTGGAAGATTACACGGTACAACAAAATTAATGTTTCAAAATACGTTCATTACTGTTCTACAAATCCTTGTAATGACGGGCCGAACGAGGTTGGGGACAGCCCCGTGGACATCTGCCTGACACGATGGAGACAGCTGTTACTATTGAATTCATTCGAAATAGTGGATGAATTGATGGTATCGATGGATAGTTGAACGAACCAATATTTGCAAGTTTTAATGAACGAACAGGTGCGCAGTTTTTCTCCTTTGAATGCTCGTGTTTATTTTCAATGTTAATTTTCATATTCTCATGTGAATGGGTTGATTAGTTTCATTTCGATTTTTTGACTCTTCTTTGTACTTGTGCTACTTGAGGGACAGAGTAAGCGATTGCCACTTTCTGCAGATGCAAAAGATTCGTTGATTAATCATAACTTGCCATATTTGTCAACTCACTTCTTGCATATATACCACTAATGGCAGATGCCCTTCCCCAGCAGTGAGAAGACGCAAGAGTACTGTACCTTACGATCAATCCCTTTCGGTGTATCTACTGTTCTAACAAATTCGGGAGACAACTTCATTTTATGAGTTTCTTCAACCGTGATCTGCAGATATCTGCAAAATTTTTTCATTATCGGCAGACCAGACAGTTTACGCCTACAAGAAATCACAATCAGTGCTACGATCTTATACAACAGAGAGCATCGACGTTCCTACGAATCTGACGAAGGGAGTAAAAAGCATGGCCTCTGTCACACGCACACCAAATGCCGAGCTGGACTCGTAGACCATAGCAGGCTCGTTCTCAAGACAGGAAGAGATCCAAAAGACAGATCTTGCAAACACTGCATGCATTTATGGTCTCCTTTCGTATGTTACATACCGAGCCCCAAACTTCGGGGCCTTAGCTTCATCCGATCGATCTATCGGCCCTCCCTCAAGTAGGACTCCATCCATATTCACAGGCCTTCAGCGCCACCATGGCTGGGAGTGATGTGCTACTTTGCACATTCCATTACTACTGCTACTGTACTACGTTACAACGGCCTTTGGGTCCGAAATGAGGTGCGGTGACAAGTTTCTACATCTGTACATCATTCCTACATCTTCTGCTCGTCCTCTCTGGGGGAGCAACCGAGTCTAGCAGAAAGGCTCGTCCATGAAACAAGAGGATCCGCTGTTGAATCCCGTCACCAGGTGACCGAAGCGCTCTGTGAATGAGGATCCGTCCAGCTGCCCGAACATGCTTTTGTCGAACACCACCAAGCCTGAAATGCCATACGACTCGGCCTGCACACATCCACATTAAACGACGGGTGGTCGAGTTAGTAGTACTCGGAAGAGTAGGCTGTCCTTCAAGTTCTTCAGATTCTCCTCGTACGGAGTTGCACACTCGTCTGTGCTCAGAATGAGAACCTGTGAGGCGTTCGAGAGGTTGAGACCAGACAGACGAGAGGAAAACACACGTCCCCTAAGTGGTCCTTGGCTTGTGATATCAATTCAGTCAGTTGGCTTCCAGTACTGCTCAGTCCACTCTCTAAAGAAGAAAACAGTTTCGTCACCTCTCATTCGGACCAGAAATTCGTCGGATCCATTACGTAAAGCCCGTACCTGAGCTCGGTGCAAAGAGTTGTGCCGGGACAGTGAATCGTCGAATACAGAGCTGGAGGTGAGCGCTGCATCTGTTTTCTCGTCGTGGTGAAAATGCTGATGAAGGGCATGGGAAGCCTCAGAGTTGAACAAACTGCAGAATAGACGCGATGTCAGGGATCGACGGGACGGGACCGAGTTCACTCTCTCGGTCCATAAACTCAAATTAAAACACATTTGCAGCTCGATCACAATTCTCCATCAGCAGCAGCTAGGCAGGAAGAGGATCTTACGGGTTCGATCGCATGCGCAGATCCATGTAAAACCCATTCAGCCACTGCGTTTGGTTGCGTGTCTCATAATGAACGGCTGACAGACTCGAGCAGCAGTCGTCCTCGCCCTGCACCACGAGCAGGAGACAGACAAACATGAGCGCACATGAGGACGTACGTTATCGTACAGAACTTAAAACCTCGACCTCCATACAGTTGAGTATTGCACTGTTCGCGAGACGCAGGAGGAGGAGGCACTGGCCACGTGAGAAGGCAGAATTTTCCTATTGAATGGTGCAGCACTGTTATAGAAAAACCCAACAGCAGGAGCGAGCAGAGCAGCAGGCAGGCACGTGGGGCTTGCTACTACTCCCGAGTCCTGCCTGCACTGGTCTACTACGGCCACCACCGTACGTTGTTGGGGTTCAGTTGACATTCTGCATGGTTCCTGGAGGGCAGGGGAACGAATTCATGGAGTTTCTGACGAGAACTGTCGGCAATCTGGCAGGGCAGCAAATCGTATCATGTCCTTCTTGCACTGCCCCCTCGTTCCATGGCTGACAGATTTCGGATGACGTTCAGAATAGGCGAGTGGAGTTCAGACCGAGTCAATTGAAAGCTTCAAAACCGCTTCAACTCTCCCCTTCCACCACCACTTCAACAGTCGAGTCATAAGCTCGACTGCCCACATCGACTCTGCTCTACTCTGCAAATCAACTTCCTGTGTACGATCTCACAACTGCCCCTGACGTAGCAATGTCGCAGCACTCTGAGCTCCCGAGAGAGTCAGAGCAAGGAGATCTAGCCTGCCTGCCCAAGGACATCTGAGCGTATCCACCAGCAGCTCGGAACTTTCCAAAACAGTCCACGGTTCGGCTGGAGACATAAATCATAGGGCGCAGGAAAGAACGAACACCATAATCCACAAAGAGTACAGGACAGAATCGAATCGTAAGCAGTTGAGCTAACCTGGGACGGGGCGACTGAGCAATGTGGAGACGCAACAGAGCGCTTGCTTGCAGAGTTGGGATTGCCGCTGGGTCGGCGGAGTGATTCGCTCGGAACAGGGTGCGACCACGAGCAAGGCACGTGCTGGACCCCGATCTGCATCGACGCAGGCATGATTTCGTATAAAATGCAACGGCGGGAGGTTCAGGCGACGGGTATCGTGACCTCTCGTACTCCAAAAAAATTTCTACTACGACTGCTTTTCTATTCAATTCCGATCCAACGCCGATATTACCGCCGCGCGTTCTCACGAGCGAGATCGAGACCTGTGACGAAACGATCGATTGCACGCTCTCGCTGCTGCTCTTCAATCCCGATGGAAATTACAGTACGAGTGATTTGGTTCTCCCTCATCGAGCGGGGCGCGAACAGTTATATGTGCCCCCCGTCCGGAGGCGGGCCCCACCGGGATCGAACCACGTCAGCGTGGCCCACCAAGACGGGGACGCGGGGAGTGGGGATTGGAAAAGAAGACGAGGTTTCACGAGCTGCGGCTGACTGGATCGCCCCCGTGGACACCTGTCCGCACGACGAGACGGAGCGTCGTGACCACAGCGTCCAGGAGTGTGGGATCATGTACAGCGTCCGTGACTCGGATCCGAGGTGGCCTCGTTTGTCCTGTCCTGTCATTTATCCGGTCCCGGTCACGATTCTGGAAATCTGTGGCTGCAACAAATTCGAAGCTCGGATCGCAGATCTTCCGGGAGTCCGATCGCGGCCGTCTTTGGGGCGATGAGTGGCCGTTGACTGAATCTGCATCGCCCCTCTCCTCGGAGCTGCTCTTGCCATGGCACCTTCGATCGCAATGCAGGTCGCCTGGACCTTCTCGAAGACTATACGCCCAGCTGTGACGATCTTTGGCAAAGTCGGATCTTTGGAGACGGATGGATGGATGGATGATCGATCGATTGATTCGTGGGAGCTGGCCATCGATGCAATTGGAGCTCGTTCGTTTCAGCGTGCCTCCGTTGATGCAGACTCTTCAGTTCTTCCAGGGATCGACAGCACTGACAGTCAGGATTGACAACCGAGCAATTCCTTGGGAAAGAGTCCACGCTCTTCTTCTTGGCACCGTGCCTTGCGAGTACGAGTGGTGAAGCTGACAATCCTGGGACTCCGTCGACAGACTCAGAGGTGAGTGTTTTCCAATCTTGCCCTCTTGTGAGCCCTCACCTGTTGCATGGACCTCACGAGATCTGAACTCACTTGAACTACGGTACCCTCGAGGCTGTAGTTGGACGAAGTTATGGCAGTGGTAGCTGCCTGAATGCATGCCCTATGATTGTGAAGAAGTTGTCGATGAGGACAGCGCGAATCTATGTGCATGCAAACTTAACACATTTTCTCTTTGCATTAGTATTGCACCATTCATTGGAAACACAGAAGGCTGGCATAAAGCTTTCTTATTGGACGTCGGAACTCAGTGAAAGATTCAATGACTAATACCGTTAGTGAAGCCAGACAGTACGTCACATGTTGAAAATATGGAAGGGACTTCTTACAGATGGATCATATGTAGCTTTGCTCTAACAAGGTTCCAATATGACAAATGTAATTACAAGTTCTCTTTTTTTTGTTAGTTGACAAGCTAACGTTCTTTCCGCATGTTATCACTCGTCACTATAAAGAATTTGAGTTTGACCATTATTGTTTTAATGGTCTGCTGAAAATGTATGACGGGATGAGGTATATGGCTAGTTGGAAGGGAAAATCTATCAGATATCTTTTTTTCTTGATAAGTTCTCAACTTGCCCATCTACCACAATAAGGTGATAGAAACTGACTCCATGATCATGATTGTCTAAATTGCCATGGAAACTATGCAACAAGAGTCACTATCATGAATATAACATGATGTTCTCGCAGTCATCAGCTCCATTTTACACAAGGTGTTATTGTGATTTTTAAATTTTAGCTCCAAGTCAATGACGGAGAATAACAAATGTGATCAATAAATAACTCATTGACAACATCACCTGGCCCAATTGAAGAGTCAACAATATCACTCAGTTTCACCTCACTATAATTTACAGCCTAATGCCGAGATTTTATAACACAGTAGATATAGCAAGTAATAAATAGCCTCTACAGTTTCAGCGTGATGAAAATTGTAACTTTAGTGAATTTCTTCCACAGGTACCTTCGACACTCGCGTTCCTTTAAAAGTCTTGTTACAGTCTATAAATGAATTTCTGCTGTATGATGTATCATTTTATGATGCAGTATATAAAGCAAGTAATAAAGAGCCTCTAAAGTTGCAGTGTGATGGAAGTTGTAACTTTATTGAATTCCTTTCATAGGCACCTTCGCCACTCGTTACTGTATTAGTTCTTGTTAGATTATATAATAAATATCTGCAGTCTGAGTACATAGCCTCTATAGCACAGTGGTAGTGCGTTCCCTTCGTAAGGGAAAGGTCGAGAGTTCGATCCTCTCTGGAGGCAATAATCCATTTTTAATTTCGTTCTTCAGCGCAGCTGGAGTTAGGGATGGGCACGTAGCCGGCTAATTTTCGGGTAACCGGCTGGGCCTGGAATTTAGTCGGCTAGCCGTCGGCTAATCGGCGATCGGGTGAAAATGCAATCAACCGAAATATTCGGTTGATTTGAATGCATATTAGTAATTTCGGCCGAATCTTAGGAAATAAATTCGGCTCGAAAACGTAAATTCGGGTCGAGTTAACGGTTCGTTTTCGGCCTCGAATAGTGGTTGCTGTGTGTAGCGGCGAGCCGTCGACTAATTGACTAGCCGGCTGTATTATCGGCTAGCCGGCTAACCAAAAGTATGAGCCGGCTAGCCATCAGCCGAGCCTTGCCCATCCCTAGCTGGAGTCGAAGCCATCGCCCGCGACGCAGTGCCACATCTGTAAGCCAAAATTCCACCTTTTCTGGACAGAACAAATGACAGAATAACAGCTGAAGGCTATGAATTTCTCATCGAAGAAAGCTGAAGTAACAGAATTTTCGATAGATTGCGTTCGAAAAAAATACAGAGCGAATAGCGCACAGTTCGTAATTTCGTGTGCGTAAATTCGGTCTCGAGGTGGCCGAAACTAAACAAGGAATTGATGCGGTCAAGAATTCAGCGACGTTGCCCAAGAGTCGTAGGTTCGTCAAGGGCGATCTGTAGAAGGATTGGATTCCGAGAAAGCAGACGCAAAACTTGAAGCTTGATAAATGATGGCCAAATGTGCACAATGTCTTTCCCTCTGCCCCCTCGAGAGGAGTCCTACCGTATCGTCGAAGGGTTTGTACACTCTAAGGACTCTCTGCAACTTACATCATCACGATTCGATGCGATCAGCACCTCGATTATGGTCCTGCAATTTCCACTTTGACTTGGGTCCCCGAAACTCAGAACTCAGACACCGGGCATGCAAGTCGACGTATCATCATGATGGCGGCTCCTTTCTGCTGAGCCTGGATCGACATTCATGATCTTTTTGGAATGCACTCGAACAACCTCCCGGGAAACGAACAATTATTGAAGCTATCATGATTTGTCCAACACCCAAGTTCTCGATACGCACGCGTGGTTTCCGGGGGGAAAGCCTGGAGTGCAATTCCTGCGTTCAGATCCCCGATCTTCAACGACACAAAGAGATGGCCCGCAGTCATGACGAAACTCGAAGCAATCTGTGCACAGGTCAAAAGTAGGTATTGGTCAGTACAGTGAGTATCAGGCCGGGACTGAAGACGATGAAACTTCTCATTCGGAAGAATTGGATATGAAAGCATAATTTTGGAATGCCCTACGAGTCATGATGAAAGGTGATACGTTTGCTGTAGATATCAATTTGGCCACCATCATTCGAAATGTTGTTCGCCTACGGTGGAAAGTGTGAAGGATATGTGACCCAACTGGATCTGAATAAGGAGCTCGTCTCGAAAAGATGCACCATTTCGGTTCAAGTGCATGTAGCATTGTACCCGTCGAGGAAGTCGAAGCGCCTGTCCTTCATCATGAAAAGGGAGACAGACAGGTGAGAAGAGATTGTGGGCTTCATGGCATCCGGAGAATGATCACTTTTGACATCGTAGAGATGTGCAGCCCAGACTGACATGATCATTTCTATGATCAGCAATTATGTTCTTGTCCGTCATCCAGTCAAGATCTTCACCTCCTGCAGTACATGCACACGTTTCGAGCACATGTCTCGCGGAGCTTGTGAGCGTTGAGAATCACAGGAAGGAAGACTGTCATCATCACATTCTCTCCTGTTTACACTCGATGACATGCATTTCTGGGGGGAAATTCCCAGAGGGATCACTTCAACGTACGTTGCATTACCTTGTGCACGTTCATGGAGTCCTTCTGACTGTGCGTTTATGCTTTCTCTGCAGGTTTCACAAAGTAAACTATTGCCTCCCGACGAATCTCAACCGCACCTGGCAGAGGTCCATGCAAAACTTCAATCTGCAATTACATGCATACTGCGTACCCAAAAGAAAATTGTATGCATCTCTGGTGCTTTGAGAGCCTCGGTTTGTATATCTATATTAAATATCCACTGATACATCTCGGATATCAAGCAAAAGCTGGATACAGTACCTCTGAACCGGGTACTGTGTGCACTTAAGTACACCTCCGTTTGATCGTTCTCGCTCATCCGTTGAACCATGTTGTTGCTTCACTTTTCTAGATACGGATGTCGTCAGGCCATATCCAGGCTTATGCGTTCATAACCATCTGCAATCGCAGGACAGAGGAAAAGGTAAACTGCTGCATTGAATACAACAACTTTTGCTATACAAAATCATGACAACTTGCGACGTATGTTACGCGAAACATTATCCACCAAGATTATGGTGATGATCACCGATATAGTCTCCTATCTTCGGCTTACTTCGCTCTGTTTTGAGCAGTCCACTCGCAAGATCATGAAATGCTATGACTCATAACGAAATTCAACCATTCCCATCCAAAAACTCATTGTAATAAGTTAGATGAACATCAGACATTGTATTGCAAATGAAGGACCAACCACTCTGATCATCAACGTAGTATGAGGACTGAGACAAAACCCTGCCCTGTCAGTGTAGATTAGAAGGGCCGTTGCCGTAATCAGGTTCTCAGCTAAATTCTGAGGTCAGATCTTGGACTGAATCAGGTTGTCATGGATTGCAAACATGTAGAGTATAAAGAACATTGTCAGCACTAACTTTCTATACTTCCATGAATCGCCTCTTTCAGTTACCTTCCTGGAGGAGGGGAGACACATTCACTTCCAGATCTCGATCTTATCAGATAGCTTAACAATTCAAAGTGGTGAGCGATTCAGAACGTTAAGTCCAATGATGTGCCTACAAGCTGCCTATCACTCCATGACAGCAGAGAGCATGTCAGAGCCATGCAAGCAAGTGAGAACGCAGGTCTAGACAGTAGTATCTACGTCGTCAGCTTCTGTATAGCGATCAAAGGCGAAACAGGTTGCAATAAACCGGGAAAGGGAGTTGGGGGAAGTTCAAATTACTTATTAGAGTTCTGCTGACAGTTCTTGCAGCCACTGCCCCGTCGCAACAGTCAGAATTCTCAGCGATCAGCAACATTTGCTACTCTTGTTCTGGTATTCGGACTTTCTCGATGGGAGCGTTGTCGAAAGGAGTGGTGGAGTTTGAATGCTTGTTCCCAAGGATTCAGTAACGTAAATGCTTTTCTTCGTACATTGGGCGATACACTTGGTGAAGTTCAGAGGGCCTGAAAGTACAACATGCCCATATAATTTATCCCCTAGTCTTGCCCGATCTAAGTTCTTCTATGTCATCTGCCAAACTGGATGGTGCTGAGACAACGACTACCACTGCAGTGATTGCTTCAGACGCTTGGCTCTTTCCATCGTAACGCTACATCACTGAACTCCTCCAACATACGACTGAGTTCACCCATACACTACCAAACAACGAGCTGTAGCTTTGCTTGTTTGATTGTTTGATTGTACCTAAGCCTTACTTCATCTGTGAAGGTAGCTTGTCCTTCCACTGGACTGTAGACCTCGAGGGAGCTCTGCAGGTAGGACAGTTCGAGTTTTACAGAACAATGAACGTTCAGTAGAACAGCGAATGGCACTTCGTAATTTATATAATACAAAGACAAATCGGATAAATTTTTAGTATTATATATCCAGGTGTGGACTAAAGGTGTATAACTTCCGTTGTACAGCACACAAAAGCTTTGAAATTTCAGTGCTCTGGTATCGAGCAGGAATTGGGAACCTATTATTTTACCGAAAGTCAAATTCAAGCTTTACCTGTTTCAGGTATATATCTGAGCGTGCTGGAACCCAAGTGCTCTCCTCGATGGGCAGAGGGGAGATTGCGACTGCATTGTTACCATCCATCGAAAAAGGAAAAGCTACTCCCAGCCTGAGACCTGAGATTCCGTAACTGGGGCGTGATTGAAACTGGAATACCTCGTTGATGCGCTGTAATATTGCATGTGCTAATGTCTATTTACCGATTCATGGTCAGAATAAGAGATCGCGGTCAAGTTTCTTTCTTTATCTGGACCTTAGGCAGGAAGGCTGGAATCGCTGAAGTTTTTTTCTTCAAGAAGGAAAATTGTCTTTGCACGAGATCATTCTGATTCCTGAACCAGCCATAAATCATTCTATCCTTTTGTTGTGAATCTCTACGCCATCATCGAAGTGGCTGCTTGCAAAATATCCCGCTCCTTGCATCGGGCTGGTCATTGACCAAGCTGAGCACGCTTCTTACATCTCCAGGTTTGAAGGAAGTGGATCACTTCAACATAAAAAAGCTTCTATAGGTCTAAATCATCAAATTCAGACTTCAACAATCAACGAGAGCGCAGAATTAATGATGGCAGAACAGTTGGAGCTCATATCGCACATACTGCGAATGCATGTAGACCAACCTTAAGTAGAACCCCTCTTAACTTTCAGCACTCTGCACTAAGAACAGACATGTGCTCGAATATGATGGGGGCCTGACAACCTGTAGACAAACTTGAGGAGACCAACATTGCTACACCTAAAGGAGCGAGCTGTCTGTGATTTAGTTTACTTAAGAAGAACTAAAACTTTGGCATAGGGCAGAGAAGCAATTCTCTTCAAAGGCTCGAACTATTTCGATCTTGTTCGAGTGAAAGTGGGTTCGTACTGCGTCCACACACTGTAATGTCCCCTAGGAATTTCGAACACTAGCAGCAAGGAGGTTTGTGTGTAATACAGGAAAGACACAAAGAAACGTAAATATATGCATTCGTCATTAGGCGCCTTACTCCAGGGCCGAAAACCTCTGCTTCATTCAAACTCCTACTTCTCGGGGAAGCTACGGTAACCATTGTTCAAGTGATTTTCTTGATAACGTCCAATCGGTTATGCCACGCACAGTGAAAAGTTCCGGTGCTCACGCGCAATAAATACGAATTTCTGCCTCCATAGTAGACTTAGAAGGCTTTGAAAAAGCATTCTCCAGTCAAGATTAGGCGATTGCGGGGTACCTTGAACCTGAAGAAGCAAATTCATCAATTGGCTGTTGTTATGGAAAGTTAGAGGCTGTGTTACCAAAGGTTGTCCCGAGTGCGTTGGAGTTATTGGTCTCATGTCTGAATTGACGCCTGGTAACACATCATCTGTTGCCAACAGGAGTAAGTATGGGTGTTTCAAACGATTCAACACCAGAATTTCAATACCATTTGTAGTAAACCTAGTCAGGAAATGAAATAATGAACGATCCCTCATGACCTAGCAACACTGACAATGTAGATTATATGTATTGACATGTCACCTTCTAATTTGTAGCTGAGTGCGCTATGCGACCTGCCAAAATGCGGAAGCGACTGATCTCCCTCCGGAACATGTACCGTTCTTCAACTATTTGCCCTTCGCCCACATGCACCCGACTTATGCGTACAAGACTTGCGCAGATCGCCATACCGCCAGTTGATAGACTATGCCCACGGACTCCCACCAGTTGATAAACTGCCATAATTCGTAGCGCTATAAGACGACATTCGGGAGGGCTCCATTCTTCGACATCTCCTTCTGTTCATCTGACGAAGCTCATGAATTGAAGTTTTCATCCTGACTGCCACATGTATTGCTCCTCCCTCGTCGAGCACTAGCATCTTGGCTCTTTTATTCATCAACAACTCGGCAGCTCTTACAGAGCTGTAGTAGAAGTTGCAGAGAGCCAAGATGTTGATGAACAAGAGAGCAAAGCTGGAGCACAGATCCCTGCGAAAACTGAATCCCGTGCAGAGATCTTTAAAACCTTTCGATGAATCCCCATAATACCACAAAAATATGTCAGATCTAGAAACACCTCGCTCGAAACTCACAACAGTGCATCTGATTGGTGGAGAACGAGATTGTGTCATCAAACGAAAGTTTCTATGCGCGGTGTAAATTAACAATTTCGCGTTTACATTGTCCGACTGTCGCACCACAGACTGATGTCAAGGAAAGAACCCAGCTGGCTCAGTGGGCACACACGGAGCAGATCTGGATGTGCGTTTCATTGTGAATCAGCCGACCAAGAATCATACGACGCCATTAATTGGGGCCGGAGGAATCTTTCGCAGAGAAACTGAATTCTTCGTACGCGACCACGTTAGACCTGTGGAATTTTCAAAGCTACAACCAACGCAATATTATGAAAGATCACTTTGAGTGCCTTGCTGTTCAGATTACGCGAAATAATTCACGTTAATAAATTCGAAGGATCCTGTACCCTTGGACACAGCCAATCCACGTATTAAAAAATCCGACCACAACCAACCTACTTCGCCTAGATTCAGTATAGACACTGTAAGAGAGAGAGAGAGAGAGAGAGAGAGAGAGAGAGAGTCCGTTCAGAATGAAAATAAGCATAGCTCTGGATTTTCGTAGGTCATAAAGTTCACAGTTCACTAGATAAAATTTTACGCGTGACTTATATTTTGTCAAGTGCCGTGTACGAATGAGCAAATCTCCTGGAAAGCTAGTGAAAAATTTCATAAACTAGAAACAGAATCTGTCATCGGTGTTCAATGAATACACAGCATCTAAAAACTGTTTACCCAACCGGTAGGCCAGACTACTCTGCCGCACTTCCTGCAAAGCAAACGTTTCCAAATTCTCTATAACAGAAATCATATAGCTGTGAAAACGCCGTGATGTTGTGTAAGCGCACATGCAGGTTGACTAGCGCTGCGTCAAGTAAGAGATGATGGGCTTGGGTGGTTCCCCCGACACTCTTCTGGCCACCAGTCTAAGAAGAAAATACAAGGACACGGATTAATTGAGAAGAATTTCTCACTACAACAGAAAAAAGTTCTCCTCTGACGCTTTTATGTGCAAAATTGAATTCCCTTCCTAGCTGGAAGAGGATCAGCACCATGTACAATGACAGTACTTCTCGGTGGAAATCTGAACCTGCCGAATGTACGCTGGTAGAGTGACAGGTTGGATCAGGCATCACATGTAGCTCATGTAGATGGGACGGTGAAATCTTATCAGGCCTTTAAAGAAGCTCAGTACTTTCAGCTTTCAGACATAGGTTACTTAAATACATTAATTTTTACTACATCAAGCTGAACATGTCGCAAGGACCAGCCTCACGATGTGTTCAGCAGATTGGAAAATTCGTGAAGGAAGCCACAACATACGCTCGCTGGCAGAACCTTACTGTTTAGTATGGACTCTACATAGTCAGGAAACAAAATTCTAGAGTACGTGCGCCTTTGAGACTGGAACTCGCTTGCTTTATAAAAGGCAGTACCACTCAAATGACATAATTTTATTTGGCTCAAACGTAAAACTAACTACAAGTCCTAGATCCAGCAGACTCTAACACATATTGGCCCTGTACTGTGCATGGAATGAACTACAAAATGATCAATCCAAATACGTAATTTAGGCCAGAGAATAGACGCTGAACAAGTCGTGCAAAGTGGCTAGCTTGACTGAACCAAAGATACGACTTAGGCAAGAACGGGAGGTAAATCAGCCTCCAGCGCTAAGGTGAGCACCAGTTCCAGGCGCTTGGATCGAAGGGTCCTGGCCGGTATGAAAATACGTTATCTGCCAAAGAGAGCACATGATACGGTAAAAGTAGTCATCACGAGAGGAGAGGCCCAACGATCAACAGTACAGCAATATCTTGGCCGGAGGTCTCTTCTTGTGCTAGCCCTGCTGGTGCTGCTTCTTGCTCTTCGTCGCAACTGGCTTTGGCCGCCGTAAGATGGTCTTCCCTTTCGGTATGTCGGTCTGTCCGTCGATATGAATGTCGACCCTCCTCTATGGCTTTAACTACTGTACACTACAGTAGCTTTCTTCAATTAGAAATTCTCAGACTCAACGAACGACCCCTTTAAAATTGCCCCTCGAGCGAGTTTACCTGAGCACGAGACGATGAAAGTCGGAAGGATTATGAGAGCAAACTGTACGAGCTTGCGACCCAGTCATCCCTGAAGACGACCAACTCCGAGAAGGGACGGCTGAGATGTTGGCCACGCAGACCAGGATCTGGCATGGCAGGGAAAACGAGTTGCCGAAGTTGCGAGTAATTCACCTCATTATACATAATGCATAATGTAGATCGTTCGATCTTACGTCAATCTCACATTATTTCTCGTAGCCACGTCGTAGATGTACGCAGTTACTCATGCTACACTATAATATGTACACCACTCCGACCGATTTGTCCTGCGTCTTGTCAGTCGCCGACGTTTCCTGTAAAGCTTGGATATATTTGTCTCACTCACTCAGCGTGGGCTCGAAGCAGACAGAAGATCCACAGAAGCAGACGTGGATCAACTGTAGCGTTTTGCTGAACTCTTCTAGCTGCTATGTACTACGTACAGCAGGTGATGAAGAATGATGAACCTGGCGACCTCTGGCCCCAAATGAGTATGATAGAGTTAAGGTAAAGAACAGACTCTAAGTTTGACTTCCTCAAGGCTCACATGATGCGGATTGTGGTTTCCCACGATAAGCTCATTCGGTACTATACACCTCATCACCAGATGCGTCTTGGACTAATTCTTCAACGATCAGCCTTTTGGTCCTTCTTACTCTGAAATGGAAAACCTCGTCATTTGAAGCATACATACATGGAACACTTGAACATTGAAACGGTAAACAATTGGGAAGTGCTAAACAGTCAACGGAGAAGCAACAGAACATTGAAGGACAAACGTGAGTTTTAATAGTTTTTTTTCCATCCAAATCTAGTTTGCTTTAGTTCTGATATGGTAATGAGTGACGGAATATGTGCCTGAAATAGAACAGTTGAATGCACTCTCTTTCTAGGGTAAACTGTAAGCCCTAAACCCCAAAGTCATCTCAACCCCAACGAACTGAATAATCTTCTTCTCCGTTCATCAGTGAGACTCCGGCGGTAATTTCCTGTAATTGTAACTCACAGGTCAGTGCTTATCATGCACACAAAACCTATTCGGGTTTTAGCCGACGACGAAACTAACATGTACAGTGAATGACAGTAACTACAGTAAATGACAAGAAATAAGAACAGAACTTGCATCATGAATTTTGAGAGTCGAGAACGAAGAAGGGGAAGAGTCCGGGGGGATCCGGAGGGTAAGGTGTTAAATATGGCCTGCTTTGTGGAGTCGTTGAGCTACGTACGCAGATATCCGACAGCAAAACTACGTAACATGCAACATGTACAGTACATTACTGTCAGAGACTGTGTAAAATCATAAAACTTGAACAGAAACAGATGAGAGGTGTGAGCTGTTGCGTCCTGCCTTTCTTCTCTTTCTTATTCATAACGACCAGTGGTGCTCAGCTGGTCTGGTCTGGCCATGGCCGTGTGGAGGCAGGAAATCTGTCAGGTACCCACTTGCGATACTGGAGAGCAGGAGTAGAATGTGTGCGGAAAGCTGCGAATTGGAATGAAAGTGAGTCTTGATTGATCGATTTACCAGGCAATTATGTTATGTCCAGGAGTAGATCCGTCGTATCACAATTGGAATAGTTTGGACGAACCGGATAGGACTGCTGTGCATTTGAATGCGCCTAAAAGTTGGGGGAAAGAGCAAGTACTTATGATTTAGCCGAAGTTCCTACAAATGTACCTTGTCGTTCGCAGTACAGGGTAGTACAGGGTA
This sequence comes from Marchantia polymorpha subsp. ruderalis, assembly GCA_037833965.1. Lineage (NCBI taxonomy): Eukaryota > Viridiplantae > Streptophyta > Marchantiopsida > Marchantiales > Marchantiaceae > Marchantia > Marchantia polymorpha. Next base: position 3,878,673 of record AP031351.1, read on the forward strand.
AAAGTCTGTCGATGTATTACCAGCAATCTTGTAAATCTGGGCGGAGGACGACCTGCACATCATCATACAAATGTCAATACTGACCGTCTCTAAATAACTTTTGAAGGAAAGAAATTATTATATGGCTGCTGGCACTTGATCTTCCAAGGTTCAAAGAGTCCACTAAAATGTATCTGAGGTCTGTCTCGTGCTGGTGTGGATGTATCTACACAGAGCGATGATTGCACTTCTCAACGTCATTCATGTGCAGAGCCCAAAGTGACCTCAGCACACAAAGTCAGCCTCTTCTGTTCAGGTCGCACCACATGTCTTAAGATCTCTTCGATCTCACCTCACTCATCGCCGTTGGCATCGAATGCAAAGAAGGCTGAGACTCCTAGTGGGCTCCACCCACGAGGAATCTCAATTGCACAAATATGACCCATAGTTAATAGTTGGCGGACTCTGATAAGAATTCGAAAATGAAATCCTCAATTAGCGTGAATAAACTTCTGTGGTACCTGCATGCAGCTAATTTTACATCTCTCGACAAAGATTTGCTCCGACACCAAAGACGAAACTTTGGTTATTTGGAATACATATCGCCATCAGTCGACGGTGCAACATAGACGAGAATTGTGACAGGAGGTTGACAAAAAAGGAGAGTGGATAGACGATTCCCTTATATTCTGAAACTAGAGATACCGGGAAAATCGTAAATGTTGTTTGTAGTGTTTCATTTCACCAGCCTTCAACCCCAAGATCGAGAGTTAGTCAGTTGATCACATCTGGATAAGCTCAACAGTATTACAAAACTCATCAAACGGATAGTTCTGAACCTCCATCATCTACATATCCTCGTAAGCTTTTGTGTAAAAGGACGGATTTTGACAAATGGGGGAGTTCACGGACGAAATGGCTGAATGTGCTGAGGCTCAGCACATTCGATTTTGAACGGCTTATTTTCCTCTTTGCGAATGCTGCGGAACATTCGTGCTACAGAAACTCGCATTCAAGGAATCTCACCGTGAATGCTCTTCACAAGATCAGGGCCGCTTTTAACTGCTTGGTAAAAAGTGAGTGGGTATATCTGGACATAGATATGCTTATGAACTCTACTGCTTGGACCAACAATTCCAAGAGAATTCCCGAAATTCTTGATGGGGCATTCCCATCCTTTTTGCAATGTTCTTGGCTACCTCAAAAACTACTAGAAGAGGAAAAGGTTGTCCAGAATGATTAGAAGTACATTCTTAAGTTTACAAGTATATGGATGCAATCTTTGCGGCATTGTCATCATCGATCAATACTTTTTGGGGCAGAAGATGAAACGGCTTTTTGTTCACCTTACAACCTACAGTAATAAACAAGGGCACAAACAAAAGTGAAACACAATGACGTGACCGACATCCGAGTATTAGCACGTGAATGCTATGACATGAATTTAACAACAAAGCTACAGTTTCAGGTATCAGAAAGAGCATGATTACCAAGAGTGCTCTCGGCGGAACCAACACTCATCCAGGAAGTAAGTACCTTGTTAGGGGAATCCTCCATTCCGATGTACTGTACTGGGATCGACTGTTGCGACTTCCTATCAAATCAACTGCTGTTGGGCAGCGTAGCCATCTCTTTCGTCAAATATACACTTTGCTCTTTTCCTTATGGGCACGAGTCATAACTACTGCCATTAGTGTTACGATTCTGTCAGTGATTGAGAGGGCCATCCTTGCAAAGACCCCGAATGCCTTTTTTCCACTCAACCAATAACAAGATGCCAAATCAAGATGAAGATTCGCGGTCGTCCATGCGATTCCATGGCAAAGGCATCTCGCAGAAGGCAAGATGTAGAAGCCAAAGTTGTCAATTAGTCGACAGTTGTTCAGGTTGCCTCATCACTTGTCTTGGTCTCTCGTAACTGTCAACAGTAACTCGGGTGCTGCTTTTGATGATAATTTGCGCAAAAAGGGGAATCCTTGCTGTGGATCTCTTAGTTTACTGACCAACTGTAATTAATTTTCGTGTCATTATGTCTGGACGTTCATTCCGGATAAATACAGCGGCTTCAGGTACTCTAAAAAGGTATTAATGACCAATGCACATGAACCCTTCAGCCTTTCACAATATCGACGATATTGGCGTGAAACTCCAGTTTCAAGGAATGCCTAGTAACAACCGCCGGTTGTTCACCGAGTTTGGAAGTCATCAAACACGGCAGCAATGATCCAGAAGAAATACTTGCACGGAAGTATCAATTCACCCAAGTTCATGAATAGTATCTTTTTCGCCTGTCAGAAGATCACAATGCTATCTTGAAATAAATTGAAGTGGACTCTACATTGATGATACTGTGCGATTCTACGGCTTTAAGGATGGAACATTGCTACCTTAGACTTCACTTCGGAATTGATAGAGCATTCTTAAACGAAGTTCTAGAACTAATACTATACCCTTTTGATCCAGCATTCCCTGGAATTGAATTCAATAGGTTTGAAGCCTGTTTGTTTCGAAAGTTCAGTTTCCTGCTTTTCCTCTACGGACTTCCTGGTCAAGGTTATCAAATATGGGCATTGTCAAATGTACCGTCAGTCTTGTCTCAAAATGGCAGCCTGGTCGAGTACAGAGTAGCGAAATCATATGGAATTGTCCATATATTCATTTGTACTCAGCGGAGGTGAAGTTAGCAGGCACTTGAACACTAGTCAACCAGAGGCCTGGGATTGGTCCAGGTTTCTGCGTTAGCAATACTGACAATGTAGGTCTACCTTTTAGTCGAGGTCCACAGATGCCCATGCACGCGATCGGCTTTCCATATATGCAATTTTAAATTCTGGTAAGTCAAAGCAGTCGCGAGAGGTTGGATCTTGAACGTGGCTTTTCGGCATCAACCGATCTTATCATGCTCTTACCGTTCCCCCATTTGCTAATTCGCTTAGGGGTTGCGGAAGATCGGAGAGGGAGATAGAGGAAGTGATACAAGTCTGGATTTAATGGCGTGACGTCTACGAGCTGAAAGATCCGTGAGAGAACTCGGGGGACTTGAATAATCCTGCGTAGTACAAGAATCAGAACACTACGACAACCTGACCTTTGGCAAGGGAAGGTCATTGGTCATAAATTGACTTCTAATGTGCCTAGCCTGAGCAGTTAAACAGAATAGCCCGCAATGCGGAAGCCGAAACTAGCAGGCGGACGTGAGGTTGTTCAGAGGTTCCGGTAGCGAGAGCCTCGGGAGGATAATGCCGCTACTTATGATTTGGCTCAGCGCCTTTGCAGCCGGCAGCACGGACATGCGCAGCATGAGCGAAGTGCAGTATCACAGCGCACAAAAGGAAGGAGTAAAGGTGAAACACACGATCCACGAAGCCACCTTGGCATCTCCTTTTCTTGCTAGCTGTACAGAAGAAAGCAAATCCTCCCCCTAGACAATCTTACATCTTAAACCATCTCTAGAAGACAAGCATTTCTTACGAAAAAGCGCTCACCTACACCAGCCTACAGCCAGTGGTCAGCGCGGGATGTGTCCTCAGAGCGATCGGCAAAAGTAAGAGGAAAGGTACTCGGGGCAAGAAAAACAGAAAAAGGCATCGATCCGATTCGCTCCGCAAGAACGCAGACAGCGCCTAGCGGCACTCAAGTGATGCCAATCGTTCGTGCAGTTTCACCTTCATGATGGTGTCACATTTCACTCGATGAGAATATGCCAGACATAATCTCGCCTGGTGCAAGCCGAGCGAACGAGCACTCTCCCTCTCACTAAAAAAACCCCAATTCATCCATCCATCACTCTCCCCATCCCATCTGGGCCACGGGCATCTCCTTTCTTTATCTTCCTCGCTGGCGCTGGCGCGCACATTGCATCAGTCCAAGCATTCGAATCGTGAGCCTGGCGCCGCGCCCCTCCCTACCTGGCTCCCTCGTCCCGCCACTTATCTGCTGAGCTCTTATGGTTCGATATTCGAGGGCTTTTATCGCCTCGACCATTATTTGGCGGTAATGGAACCAGATCTATGACATCCGACAGACAGACTGCGCAAGTTGTCAATCCGTTCCGTTGTCTCCACTTGCCATATGCGTTTCTACAGACACACAAGTGACACACTTTAAAAAATTCAGTCCTAGGAAAACAGTTTCCAACTTGTCGAGACTCGAGAGTCCTGGCTTCTCTGCACAACTGTGCTCATCCTTTAGCTCCATCCAGTGTAGCAAGGCATAGAAGGACATTATGAAGACAATGGCACCTCGCACCCAGAGGAAGGAATGTCTCTCATATACAGAACAGCAACTGCAGCAGTCAGGTCCCTCTTCTTACTACGCTATGGTCGTCGTGGTAGTGGTAGTAAGAGTGGGCAGTCGGACGCCATGAAATCCTCGTTGCTTGGGTTTTTCACCAGACTGGCTGCTGGCGAGGCTGAGGGGGTGATAAAACGCAACATGAATTGCGAAACGAGACAGTTGTCTTGCGAGACACAATTGTCATCAGGTTGGTTTCGTTCAACTACCTCAAACTGAAGCTCGCTGGTTCTTGAGGGTAAAAAAAGTTCTAACATTATCTCGAATTTCTTGTCCTCTCTGGTTGCACTGCACTGTACTACGCGGCCTTTCTTGCTTGTAACCTGACCAAGGGACCAATGAGCTGCAAAAGCTCCTCCTCCTCCTCATCATCATCATCATTTATACCATAACACATGACAACTTTCAACTCAATCTCTTAAATTCTGCTTGTTTTTCTCGTCCTCACCCTTTTTTCTTGATGATCGCCATAGCATACTCGGCCACTCTTTACCTTTTTGTTCCGAGATTTGTCGACGAAAGAGCCCCCTGAAAACTTTATCGGGTGACTGGTTTTTCAGAAACAAAGAATTGTGCTACATTACTAAAATTGACGGTGCTGACTGTACGGTTACTCAGAAAAGATGGAAAGGGTCAGAAAGGGAAGGATCTCTATAATAAAATAAAAACATGAATGTGTGTCCAAGTATGTCGAAGTTAATTTGAGAAGCAAAGACGATTTTTTACAGTTTGACATGTAACACTTTATGCTCATGTGACCCATGATACCAGTTTACGGCTTGATGGGGTCGTCCACTCCTTTTTGCTATATCACTCGGTCCACCCTTGCTCTCTCACTTTGTGTTCACTTGTCAACTGACTACATCTATGAAAGCAGATCACACAGGGCCTCACTCCTCAGGACTGGGCAAAATCTATGGATGGAGAAATAGAAGGAAGTCACCGCTCTGCGAGAATGTATGTCAACCAATAATGGCTTAAGAAATGAACAGTCGAACACAACTTCCTCGTGAAACTTTTGGTGACAGTAGGTCGAATTGCAACCACCATAGCATGATTGCTCGATCATTTACCTACTCACATAATCATGTGCCGTTCGAAGGATAGAACACTCTAGGCTTCAGACGTTCGACCTAGTCTCCGAATTTACATTGTGATATTGAAATGCATCTAGGTAGAAACCTGAAGAAAATCAAGTTGATTCTCAAAAACTACGAAATTTGAGGCGTGCCTTCGATGTGAGTGTTTGAGAAGCATGATTAGGTGTACAGAAGGTTTCAACTTTCCATTCATATTTCACATTCGTCATCAGAGCTGCTTCTGATTCAAGTTAAAACTCGTTCATGACGATGTGTTGCATGAAATCCAGAAGATTCAACAGTTTTCGAATTCCAGCATTTCCAAGCTGAGTTATCGAAACTTTCTCATAACGCCACCTGATTCTTACTTTTTCTTAGCCCCTCCTTCTTTCTTTTTCTTCGCTCCTTTCTTTTTACTTCCTCCAGCTTTGCCCTTCGTCTTACCTCCTTTCTTCTTCTTTTTGCCGCCTTTACCGCCCTGTTCACGGACGACATACAGATCAGTCCCTATGGCAATGGTGGACTGTGACCCCGCCAGGCCTCAGCACTCTCATCACTTTCTTGAAAATAAAAGTCTCAGCTCCAACAATATACATATAAAAAACATACATTTCAATCGAAAAGGTGCAGGAGCATATCTAACCGCAAGATTGTAGACATACGACTGAGACCCTGAACAAACTTTAGTGCGTCTATCATAACTGTCCATCACTTCGACGACAATAAAATAGAACATGACTATCGATCGATTTGTAGCCCAACCTAGAAAACATTGTAGGTTGGTGTTACGTAGAGCCCTCCGCGTCCACTTCTCTCCCCACTCCGAATCGAACTTTTCTTAAAGACGGTTTCTAGCATAGTAGCCTGTAATCTTACGACACTCTTCCACACCGAGCATACATGCTAAACTGTAAATCTCTGGAGAGTGCATTAACAACATCTTCGGTTTGTGATGCATTAATCTGCACTGCCGGTTGTGGTTCATGAACCATTGATGAATCCAGTTGTTCATGATTGAGTAGCCGCTAATGACAGCTCTTCGGGCTGGTTGAAATCAAGATGACTGCCGTCTAATTTCTTCAACACCAAAAGTATTGTCTGCAGACCGATGTATCGAATGGACCAAATGAAACTAGGTCTCGTTTCTTCGTAATAATAGAAGGCACTGCAAACTGAAGAACTAAACAGGATGCTATCTTTGACGATGGTCAAAGATGCACTATACAAGTTGGAATGGTTTTCTCCCGAGAAGAAGAACCTGGAAAAGTTGCACCAAGTGGCTCTCTGGCTTTAGTGCATATTCCTAAATGAGGTCCGCTTGCCCTAAAGGCCAGTGGGTTGTCCCGGTGCTGTATGCCACAGTTTGGTCGAGAGCACGTGCAATCGAATGTTTAATTCTCTACTACTTTATGGTCTCACTCTCCACAATTCTACGGTTTCACGAAAGGGCAATTTTTGGCCGTATAATTTGGTGTGTTACACGAGATGCATATCGAGGCCAAGTCTTGCGAACTGGGCTACGCGCATTGTAATGAGTACTGAGTGTAATCCACTAGGACAGAGAACAAAGCAATGGCCAAGGGAAGTGGAATGAGAGAGGGTGCCAGCCTCTGTCGAGGTACATCCATGTTTCGGATATCCGCTGGAATTCTAGAACAATTTCGAAAATGATTGCTTTTCAGGCCAATCCAAAGATTCGAATAATGTCAGTGTTCAGTAGATCACTGGAAGTGAAATTAGTTTCTAATGCGAATGACACGATTAGCTGAAAAGGTCTCAAGGAATCTTGGCAAACTGGTTGAAGATGCACAGCGATCTGGTCAACTTTCTGGTTTTAATAAAGGCAATAAAGAGTTGCAGAATTTCTATTCCGGAACGCCCTAATAGCAATGGCGATAATGATGGATGGGCCTGGATTTGTCTGCACTCCGATGGATCAGATTGTGTAACTCCGGGTCGGACATCCAGGCCTTGCTAAAAACAGCAACGAGGTATGATCTTGTTCCAGAGAGCACGGCGATGAGCGAAATGCTTCAGATTCTATTACCACGTGGCAGCGCATCTCGTGGAAAGGGCAAGAACCTGTGGCATGGATCGAAGAAGCCCCAAATTCGTCTTCGGTAACGTGTGCGCATTCGCATGTGATGTTGTCTTCGTCTCGCGTCATCGTCGCCTTTCAAATACATGGAAGGCGGGAGCGCTGTGCCTCCCGAAGTGCTTCGCCGCGGTAGGATGATTTAGGACGACACGCAAGACGCGCCGTCGGTTGTAACACGGACCGGAGAGAATCCGATCCTCCGAAGAGAAACTCTCGGGCACTTGAGATCAAACTCCTCTTGAGACATTTCTTTCGTCACAAGAGCATCAATCAAATCAGAAGACGCTCTTCAGAGCCAGAGACTGCCCCCCCTGATTCGAATGAATTTTGAGCTACCCGCGTTTCCTTCTCACTTTTACGGAGAAGTGTAGAAACCAGTCGCGATTGCTCTCGAATAAATCCCCACACCTTGCGATCGAGGGTGCGGTATTCTCATACGAGCCTTTTTTCTTTCTTGCCATGGAACCTCGTCTCATGTGAGCGGGAAACGGTCCCCTTGAGAAATTTCGTCCTCAAGACAAGAACAAGAAGCCCCTCACCCTAGGAAATGAGATTTTGTACTTACAGTACTCTTCTAATCTTTTGCCATCAAAATTAAGATTAAAATCCACTACCTTGAGAACAAAAGTTTGTAGAAACTTTTCTTTCCGTACCAATGTAGGCCATCGTAGTGAAGCTGGAAATCGGAACTCGAGGTTTTTCACGCTGACAATAGATCCATAACTTCGCACTTTCATGATCTAATTAATTGTCAGTATGAAATTGTTCAGACCCAGACCCAGCGCTATTTGACATGTTTCTCATTGTCTGCCGATTCTTGTAATGGATGCATCTTTCTTTTGATTCCACTTGGCCCACCTTTCATGTTGTGGGAGCTACAGCCCGCACAACATCACGACCACGACCACGAGGCTCGTCAAAGAATCAGATCTTCGGATCCAGAGGCACCCGAAGTCCTACACAAATCTACATGTGCAGGAGCTGGAACGCAGCTGGGGAGGTGCTATCCAATTCGAGGCGGCACGAGTCACAAGGCCACGACAAGCAGCACGTGCGAGCGAAGGAAGTCCATCGGGGAAAGGAAAACCAAATACTGTATTGCAAATGGATGAAAAGCGCCCCCCAATCAGTAGAATCTTAGCGGGATCCTCGTCTCGTCGTTGACGTACTGAGAATTTATCGTCTGCGCGAGGATTTTCCGAGCTCCCGTCTGCTGTGAACGCAAGTCGCGTTCGCTCGGCCAACGAAAGCAAAGGACAGTACAATAAGCGCGTGAATGGTCACCCGGCAGAGGAGACAGGAAATCTGGCGATGCTAGAATCATGGTAGCATGCTAGAACCTCGTCGTGGCTTGAATGCCACCAAAATTGTACGTATGGACTGCGGATGAGGTTCCATCGTCCACGGTGTTCGGCATCTGGACGGTCCGAGGCGAATTATGAAGCTAGGGACGGCAAGGACGCGGGCACGCAGGCTCCTGACAGATGCGAAGAACACAGGGTCCGAGATGGCGATCCCGGGTCTCGAAGCTTGGAGACCGCTTTTGGATCAATCATATGATTCCACTCATAGAATCCATGATGAGCAGCTTGCATTTGTGCTTCATAGAATGGCACGTATGAAGTCAGACAAGAGTTTGTCCTGCTGAGTGTGTTTCGTTGCGAATTGATCCGTGAATCGACATCGACATCCGGCCTACTAGCCGGGCTAAGAGCAGTGTGCCAGATCTAATGAAATTAATTGTGGGCTGATTCTGCACTGGCATCATCAGATGTAGATAGGAAGGATGGGAGGCGGTCAACTCACATCTCGGACAGAAACTACAAACCAAGGACCCTCCACCTTCCCTGAGGACTAATCCTCTCGAATCTGTCGCAAGTCTGGGTTAAATGCACAAGGACAACATAAATCCAAGGTGCCCCACTGGTGGTTGAGGAACTGAGTCGCATGAATTACTTTTCCTTGCTGCTGATGCTATGGACTCAATGACCCTACGATGCAGCCATGAGCTGTAGTCTACACCATCTTTCTAGTTAGGAGGAATCAGTGAAGAAGCGGATCCCGCAGCATCTCTAACAGACATCCGCAGTGCCCACATTGCTTTCATCCCTTGAATCCTACTCTTCCTACTGCGAGAAAACTTCCTGCCTATTATACTCGGCTATGATTCCCTGCTACTGAAGCCCTTTACACTGGCTCTTGGAGCTTTACAGCAAAGACTCGATTGTGTTCGACTACGAACCTTCAACCTCAAGGTTTCATGCTGATGTCAACATTCTACGACTCATGTCCAGAAACTATACGCTCGGGCCAAGTTCAACCTCATCTGAACATGTGCATTCTAGCCGTGTCCGGTATGTACAATGATCAACACGTTATAATCCTACATCCATCGCTGCTTTAGCCTGTACATCGTTGTCTAAATATGTAGTTCTCCAGGACTCCAGCAAATTATACATACGAGGTCTACCCTTCAGTTTTACTGACAAAGTGCTTGTTGGCAGTATGTACCGAATCAATTATGGGCATGCCTTATTGGAACACACAGTATATAGTGATTTTCTTCGATGATTCTACATGGACAATCAAGCGGATACTGAACTTGGCTCATCACCGTGTAAAACTGAAAGTAAGTGCACTTTTCCAGAATGTCAGAATCAAGGACCGATTTGGGCATATGATCTTTTGGCTGCCATTTTCCGACTTTGAATACATAGGCGGATAACATTTTAACTACTTTTGTTTAGACATCATGACACGGACAGTTGACATGAAGCGAATGGTGCATATATCCCACAACAGTGAGTGTCAACTTGTACACAAAAATGGTACATGCAAGTCTGGAGAGGTGATGAACATACTTTCTTTTTCTGCCTAGCAACGTACGCCTTGTGCTTCTTCCAGGCACGCTGAATCTTGCGAGCTGCATGATAAGGTACTTTTCGTTCCACGAATTTATTCTGGTCAAGTTGCCACGGAATTCTTCGTGTTAGCTCGTTGTTCGAGCACACTTGTGAATGCTCGCGATGCATCAGATGAGAACTAATTCATATTTAGGCGCAAGTATGGATCACACCTGAGCAAAGGACTAGCGAGTCACTTTTCAGAATACTTCGATCTATATATACCACATGCGGATAGTAGTGGAGTTGAAAAGATGAAGTTCAGCTACTGCATGTAATATACTCTGGTGAGCAGCCTTTTGAATGCACTTACACATATTCGTTCCCATGCAAGTCTCTCTTCTTCTGCTTTAACAGCCGCCTGCCCATCAAACGGTGAAAACTGGGTCACATTTGTCATGAAGAACAATGACAAGAAAGACTTTTGCAAAGTTTGACGTCAACCCGGCTATAGTCTCGTCAAGCACACGTGTGTATATTTTCCCCCAAGGGCCCAACAGAGAGAGTACCAGACGGGCTTTTTCGTCAAAATAGCCCTGATATAAGTTGATCTTCGCTTTCATATCTCTGTGTTCCTCCTGCAAAGCAAACGTCTCCGATTCTTCAGAAATTAAGAACATGAATTGACCGCCCATTTCATACAGCCAAACTTGCAGTTCAAGTTCTCATGCACTGTACGCTGGGCATACACAAAAAAACGGTGAAAAACGCTCCACATCATTCAAGAAATTATCTGGCTTCCAGCAGTACTTGCTCTATTACCCAGATCAGCTTCCCTTCTGTCAAGTTCAGTTAAGTCCCTACCGGACGCCAGTAGCTATGGAGCTAGTTTCTCCACTACATTTCTCAGTAATTGATAAAGGTCTTTGTCGGATCATGAAAACCACGATCAAACGGGATTTGGAAGCAAAGCTGGCATCAGGGAGGGACAATCAGGGTTCTGCCAGTCGAAACACCATAATGATCAGATTTTCACTCATCAGAAGAAATCAGGGAAGGAGAACGGGAGGAAGCCTATCTATTTTCCTACATCTGACGAAAGGCATACGACACTGTCTGGCATGATGGGCTGATGTATTCCTCATGGAAGGGTGGCATTCGAGGTAAAATGTGGACGGTGGCAACACCAACATCAAGAGCACGGTCTTGGTTGATAGCCAACGAGGTGATTACTTTGAGACTGATCAGGAAAAGGCCCAGGCGGAAACTTTCAAATAAATTCGTAAATCCAATACTGGAAACAGTACAAGAAAACGCTTTGGGCATCCGTGAGGAGGAGCCGCATTGTTGTTCTCCAGTGACAATTTGTGGACTGAGAAAAACTAGATAAATGATATATGGCAACTCTGTAACAAGAATGGGGAAAGGGTGCAGGAGAGACACGGAAGAAAAGCTGGTTTGACATGTGCGGCATGGAGGCAATTTTTATACTGATTTTTCATAAGCAACTAGAGGAACATGACCAGCAATGGACTTGTGACCTCGTGATAGCTCGTGTTCCGTCCTATTCATATCTGGAAAATTACTTTTCAGAATTATATACTAACTCTCGAAGCCCCAGAAGTACAGAAGTTGCTGATAGGGGCACAAGCACGATGGACAACTTTCCTCCATACTACTCGACCCACATTAGCGTATGAAATGCCAATCCCGTCCAATGCGCCAGGCTGCAAACAGTACAGCTGAACGAACATCGTACTGGGATATCCGCACGCACACAAAGAGCTCAAACAGGAGCAAGATCAGATTCAGAACTTGAAATTCGTACGTTTCTCGTAGAAGTTATCACTACGTTTTGGGCCCATCTCATGATAAGACAAATGCCACACCACCGGCATGCAGGAATTCTACTGGGGGATGTAAAGACTCCAAAAGAGCAAGATAGACTTGCTGAACCTTCTTTGCGTCAGGTGCACGACAATAACAAGGTAAGGAAATTGTTCTCGGTAGTAGATGAATGGGAGACACAAGCAAGGCCGATTGATACTTGATCATTGAAGTATATTAGTGGTCTCTAAGGAGGAAATGGAAAGGAATCACATATCAGACATCTAGTTCGCAACAATGGACCTCGAAACCTTTGAAATTAAGCCCTACACCGAGGGTGGTTCATTTTCCTTTCCCTTTTCAAATTTAGGGGCGCTCCCAGCACCTTATCTTGAACTTCCATCTGGAGGTCATGCCTCTCAATCATAAGAGCAAAATGGAAAACCATTCCACAACTTGCATACTGCGTCGCAGGGAGGACGAAACTCCTCTTCATTCTGTCATGATACCGAGCTCTCTCTCCAACATGAGAGAAAAGTGCTTCTCTCATGAAGGAGTCCAAGCTGTTTCAGGATATCACCAAACCTTGACCCAAACCCCAAAGCAGCCGCGTTTGAAACATATTTACTGGGGTTCTTATTCTTCAGGAGCATCAGCTACCTGAACACTTTTAGGTTGATACTTAATGGTCCGATCTGATGCAATGGGGAAGAAACTCACTACGAAGATATCCTCTTCACAATCAACCACTCGTCTCTCTTCCTTTCTACTTTTTCCGCTCCTCCCATCCCGCTGTTCCTCTACTACTCAATCTCTTCAAGCTAGCAGTGGCCGGCAAGGGCGCCGTGTCTATGATCTTCAGGCTAAGTCAGGCACATCCTCGTGATTACAGTCACAAATAAGAGTTTATATACTGCATCTTTTACACCAACTATTGCTAGGTTGTAAGCTGCTGTGGATTTAACAATCACTCCAGCAAAATATAACATCAGGAGCTTTGGATAAATGGATAGTCTTACACAGAGCGCATCGAGCTCAGCCTTCCGCGTCAGAATGCCCTGTTCATACTCCTCAAGCAAAGCCTGCACCTCCTCAACACTCTGGCCTTTCTTACCCCGTAGTGACAATTCTCTATCACGATTGTCGTTCTGCATATGCCAAAGTTCCAGTCAACAGTTTCTAAAAGTAAGCGATAAATGCAGATCATCAAACGAAATTGAAGTGTCTAATAATATGGTCAGAAGGCATCACATAGCAAGGTCTAATCTGCACCTGCATCTTTGTCAGGTTGGTACTCATCGTTGTATTCTCCGCGAGCAACATTGTTTCCTGCATTTCAAGCATCATCGTCAAACATGATAATCATTCAAATCTTCATCAAATGCTTTTATAACGATTACAGCTTACCTTCTGCTGTAATTTAGCTCATCCATGCTGTAACATCAAAATCAAGCTCGAAGACATGAAATATTGACAAATATTAATCTCCAAGGTCGTCAAATTGAGCATTCAAAATAATTGAGCAGGGAGATGCTCTTTCACAGGATTTATGGTAAGTGCACCGTGTGACCTCGGCATTAAAGGCCTTGAACTCTCGTTCTGCGAGAGAATCACAGTCGGCTTTAAGCTGCGCCTCTAATGCCATCCTTTGGGCGTTAGAGGTGTCCTTGTCCTCTGCAATTCATATTGTTGGTGATTGCTGTTACTGAACTTACTCCGTTTTAATAAATTCTGCATTTTGTTGGTCCCAGAGCTTCAAAGTAAACATAAGGCCTTAGGTCTAGGTTGACACAGATCGGTGAAATAATTCATGCGGGACATATACATAATACATATGGGACTCTTCTGAGTTGACATGAGTGCAAGGCGTGAATTTCGTAGAATATCGATTCATTCGAACGACATCAGTACATCACGTCTAAATCGCGACTCAGTCCTCACGAAGTTTGAAAATAGGTACACAAGGGAAGTCATAACCATACGTTGAATCTTCTTCTCGGCCTCCTTGTACTGAGCATACTGCCTAGCACGCTCTTTGCGTTCTGCATCTAGTTGTAACTCTAATGCTTGATGCTCCTTCATAGCCTGCATACGCCTTAAAAAAAACGTGGTCTCAACTTATCTTCAGAGGCTTCCTTTTGAAAGCAAGCTCATTCTGGTACTGGAGTATCTTAATCTACACTACAAGGATAGTGAAGACCGTCTGCTTCTGAAAAGTTAGATTGTTGCGAACGAACAAAGAGGAGACAAGCAAACAGGAGCTTTTTTCATCCTTTTGCTAGGGGCATCTGATTGGGGTCCTCCAAGTGTAGATCCTGATTCGGAAACATAGAACTCGCAACCAAACGGACGTACGCGTGTGTGCGCATGCTGCTAATAAGAAGATATGAAGTGCATTGGTTTTACTAGATTCACCACGCTCTGTTGTGAGGGCATGAAATCATTCGCGAGAAACAAAGGGGAAGAATAACAACGTCACTGCCTTTATCCGCTAAAATGGACTGTGAAACATTAAGCGAAGCAGAACCTTCTCTTCACGATAGTACATCTCCTTCCGGTAATCTTCAATTGCTTCCTCTTCTTCGAGAGATGTTCCCAATCTTTTCAGCGCTAGCATTCTGAACTGCATCAAGGAGGAGAAACTGATGAAAACTGCAAGACTTATCCAAAATGTTGCCCTTTCATGTTTACAAGCTCTACGACCAAATTTGAGCTCCTCACAACGCCCATTTTTGAGCATTTTGGTAAGAGAATTCCTTAGCAACGAGAAAGACAGAAGAAGCCGAAGAAAATCCCAACAAACACAGTACTACGTTGTAAAACATACCTTTTGAAACATCTTTTGAAAATATTTTCCTGAGCCAGACTGCTTCGTTTTCAAAGAGGCAAATATTTCAGCACTATCACTGTGTTGCTGGAATGAACCTAGGTGAACATAACAATCAGTTCAAAGGTTCGTCGAGGAAGCTGTCAATGAATAAGCTTCAGCGTTTTCTTAGTCTACAATGAGAGACAAGAGTTGCTAGTTTACATGCTAATGTGAGGAAAGTATGAACTATTCGACTCTAGCATCTCCGGCATCGACCCCACGTTTAAAACTCTTAAATAGCATGAGCGCAGATATGCCTCTGTGTGCCTTCGTTGCCTTTGTTTTCCTGTTTGCCTATAGCTACATTACAGAGAACCAAGACACTTAACAGAGAGTGGAAGAGAGACAGAGTACATATATAGTCGTGTTTGAACTTTCAAGGCATTTCATGCTTTCGACTCTGTCGTTGTGATATTGCATTTAAGCGTATGGAATTTCACATCCACTGAACTCCAGAAACACAAACATATTCACGTTCAGCATATTCGAATTCTAACAGGAACCTCAAGAGAATGTCGGAGAGGGATAGAAATTTCACATACAGCGAAAAGACGAGCGAGCACCCAAGCAGACCAGCTCAGCTGCCTTTCGGCATCTAATAAAGTCTCTTGTTCTCCTGATAAAACTGCACGCTCCCAGTTGAAAAGAATTTCCACGTGCACTAGCAACGCTTCGTAAACTTCCTAGACAGTAGCAAGAGCATTGGAATTTTGCTGTTCAATATGGAGAACGTTTTATTCCTAATTTTGAAGGCAAAGAACATGACAAATTGAAAATAGTTGCACAATTCATCTGGACGTTCAGCGTTGAGCTAAGGTGCATGAATGGTCACATGCTAATTGCTTTCTATGATCTTACTCAGCATCTCAGAAGCTCGATCAAACTCCCATAATATATATAGTCTTCTGCTCCGATACCATTACATCTCAAAGTTTCTAAACATCCCTGTACCTGTTCTGATTTCTTCATTCCTCTGGTCCCTTTATTGCAGTAGTGCTGTGAATTTCCCGATATATTTCAGGCATTTCACTCATGATACTACGACTCAACTTTTTAAGACTTTGATAAAGGCTGGTAAGCACCGGGACTTACGGGAGAGACATTATTCTTCAGGATTTCAGCATGTTGTTGTTTCACAGGGTCTGAAATCCTTCTTTCCATAAGGCTGAGGAACTCATCTGTCACATAACTCAAACCCCTGCAGATATACTGCTTCAGCAACGGAGGATTGCTGTGGCTTGGCTTGCAGATTGATATTTGGTCAGCCTACGGAATATGAGATCCTGACAATGAACACAAAAGGATGCAATGAAGCGCAGTGCATCGACTTATCAGATAAGGTATGGCAAAGATTGGCAATCAACCCACCACAACATCACCAGTCCCTCGTCGAGAAGGTTGAGCAGTGCACTACAATATATGACAGGAGGTTCTCGAGCTATTATCTCCTCGATGTTGTCTGGAAGTGTCGGCTCCTTCTCCACCTGGACCCTCTCCACGACCTGCTCGCCATCATCGTCCACAACATATTGCCCATACCTGGGGAAGAACCCAGGCAGAGGGAAAACATGATGAGGCTTCTTGGATGCCTTGGCAACAGAAGCCTTCTTCGTCGCTGCCGGTGACACCGCCGCCATTTGCACAGCTTGCTCGCTTCTATTCACCATAAAAGCGAGAAACGCTCACAATGTGAGGATCTCATCGCATACAAATTGACCTTCTCCGCAAACACGATCCGCATCTTCGGACATCCAATCATTCTCGCTGTTCGCTTCATCTGCAGTTTCTTCGCGGACATGGCTTGCTGTCCAAATCCTCTCCAGCATTACACAAACGCCCTGCCCTGACTGCCCTACCTCTCCTCATCCCTCGGGTCACCTCGCCAGCCCTGCCTGCCAATCACCAATTTTGAAGAGCAGGCGTCAATCATCTCTGACTGGGACGGACCATTTCTTGAGAAAGTGAAAGCTCCTCCGCCGTTCTTGTCGACCGAGACCTTCTCTTCGCTCCCTGGGGTAAGTTGCTGTCACCGATTCACGGCAAGGCGCAAGGCGCGCGACCAGATGCCATGTCTGGGCTACAGCAGTTAGTGTACCTGCGATCTCGTGGTCTCACTGCCTGCGGTTGTTTGTGACTCGGATTATTTGCCGCAAAGTTGTCAGCGGGCTGGTGTGAATGGGCCGGAAAAGAAAGACAGTGTTGCCATAGGTCAGAACTTGTGGCGTTTGTTCAGCTGCTGTGATATGGCGATGGCCACTATGCTCTGCGATGCTAATGCTGGACTGTAATGTAGAACGGAGACAAGTGTGGGCTCGATGAGTTTGGACCTGACGCATCCCTCGTGCGTATTCTAACACCAGCTCTGCATGAAGTGCACTTTCCGAGTGTGGCTGCCTCTCTCCTTTCCACTCGAGGCGTGAGGTTTTTGATGGCACGGGAGGACATGTATCAGCTGTTGAAAGCGGAATTGACCGGCCAATCAGCTGACGCAGCGGCCAGGATCGTGATTACATCCCAAATGTAATTCGCAGCTTTTTCGAGTGTGCATCATACGCCTTGGAGTATAAGAACCTACATTGGAGCATCTCAAATCCTCTCAGTGAGGTCCACGATTCGGATTCCTCTCATCTAAGTCAGTGTTCTCGAATGTTTGGACATGTAAGACTTGGGATTCATCGAATTGCTTGTTTCGGACCGCCCTGCCAGGTCGCTGCCACGAATTACACAGAGATTCATACGGGATAGCCAAGATTCTTGTCCAATTACAGTAGATGATCATGAACAAATTTGTGTGCAACTTGTACTTCTCCCTCCTGTGGGCTTTTCTGACCTGAGTTCAGAGCTTCTTGTTGAATAGAGGCTGAGGGTGTGTGTATTTCAGCTTCTGCAGCTAGTTTGTTCCGCGATAGAACATTCGATCTTATTACTCCTCTGTTTTGAAACTACAGCTGTGATATCCAGCCGAGCATGGTTGCTGTCCATTCCGCTCGTTTCAGTGATGGCCTCCCTCTTTCGAAGACTTGTAACGTTAGGCGTGGTGGCACTGCTGCTTCAAATGATTGGACTTCTACTTTTTGTTTTGGGATTCTTCCCTGTAAAGCCCGCATTAGATGGCATGAGGTACGTACTCTTCATATTGATTGCTGATTAGTGACATGGAGAGCAGAAGAGGAAGGAAAGCAACAACAGAATGTCTGTTCTTCCGAATCTACAAGTTGGACCTCATCGCTACTAAAATAGAAGAAGGCTGGCTTTCAGTGGTGCAGAGAGCTTCCTTCCTTTCTGTAAGGTCGACGACATCAACGAGCTTGACCGACCTCTCCACGATGAGCAGTATGATTTCCAAGAGGTGTGCTACTGCAGGAACACCATTCACTGTCCTTCCGAAATTGTTATCATTGTTGTGCCTAGCTTTCAATATAAAATTTTATTTTGTGATTCATCTTTGGTGAAAATATTTCAGGACTCATAAAATCTCTGTGTT
Organism: Marchantia polymorpha subsp. ruderalis; assembly: GCA_037833965.1. Classification (NCBI taxonomy): domain Eukaryota; kingdom Viridiplantae; phylum Streptophyta; class Marchantiopsida; order Marchantiales; family Marchantiaceae; genus Marchantia; species Marchantia polymorpha. Next base: position 3,897,145 of record AP031351.1, read on the forward strand.
TCTTTTTCCCGACGCGATTCTAAAGAGTACACTTGCACAATGACTCAATGACCAACTTTTTCTGTGCAGAGAAATCTTGATTTGCCTGCCAAATACGACCGATTGGTCTTCATGGTGAGATTCAGTACAAAACGGAAGAATCTTTTAAAAAAATTGTCTTTTACTTTCAAACAGGTCGTTATGGCATGCATCAGCTTTCTCTATTCTTTATGTTGACCTTTGGATGGTTGCTTTTGTACATTCTTTGTACAATGTCGTGTTCATTGACTCAAAGTCAGGTAGCATGTTTTGAAATTAAGTGCCCGATGCATCTGAACTCCATGTTCCTGGTGTAAGTTCATGCACTGACGTTCAGGTGTATCAGGTTGTGGATGGTCTACCAGCTGAATTTGTTCTTGGTAGAGATGGAAGGCCTCCTGCGCGGAATTTCAAGTCAGCGATGCCTTTTACACAAAACCTGTTGTCCAACGGCTCAGCGTTGGGGTATCATGCCAAAGCGGCACCACCAACCGTGACTATGCCTCGACTGAAGGTCAATGTTGACACTCGTTGCACGATGTTTTACTAGACCGCTGGTACTCATACGCAGTGTTTTAGGCTTTGGAAATATCCGCCGTTTCTTACATCAGGCGCTGAACTCTTCACAGGCCATGACGTCTGGAGCAATTGCTGGGTTCCTTGACGTTGCTTATAATTTCAACACGCAGAAGCTACTCGGAGATAATTTAATTGGTACTGGCTGTTGTTGAATGGACCTTATGAGTGTTCAGTGAACGATGTTTTTCTCGAAGTGATGTACATTACTGTTGTAGTCCGTTGAGTACGAAATACAAGTTCATTCATATCTGAACATGTGATGGAGGAAGCGTAAAATTCCTCAAGAGAATATATGTATCTTCTAAGTGTACCTTCTATCACAGAGAATCCTCAACAGTTAATATATAAGTGGCTGCTTGAATAAACCAGGACAACTGGCACGAGCAGGCTGGCGCATGGTCATGCTTGGCGACGAAACTTGGCTGAAGCTATTTCCAAACCTTTTCGAACGACACGATGGAGTCAGCAGCTTTTATGTAAGCTGCAGCTTCTCTTACTTCAGCCTCACATAAATTTGTTAGTAGTCTGAGGAATTATTTTTGGACCTCCGACGTGTGCAATGTCAAGTCACATAACATTTTCTTACGATACAACTTTGGCCGGAGATACTGAACAATATTGCAAACTCTGCCGTGCTCTGTATTGTCAAATAGGACAGGTGAAGGACACAGTGGAAGTTGACAACAATGTGACACGTCACCTGGATTATGAACTTGAGAACACTGACTGGGATCTTCTGGTAAGGAGCCCTACCTTTCACCCATGGTTTAGAGAGCCCTAATAAAGTGGTATTTTGTAAGAGTAGTTTTCGGAGCTTTATCACCAGTGTTGGTTTTTCTTTGGTGGATGTATTGAGATGAGTGTTCAATAATGTAGGTATAACAACACTTCGAATAATGTGATAATGTGAATCATCTTTAGATGATGTTTCATCACATTAGGCACCTGAAGACTCTTCCATGTTCCATCACTAGCTCCCACTCACCCTTACCCTTAGTTAGGCTACGAGAAGAAGTAAACTTAAATCAAACATATAGAAAATACTCCCCACTTTCAGAATTGAGACAAACTCAATTATCTGCTGCAGTATAAACATCACCCCTCCTCCACAACAATCCAATACTCAAAACATGTGATAAGCACCTGAGGAAATGATGGCTGGAGAAGTGTTTTGTAATATAATTGCTGTAATAACATGTTCAGTTCTGAGTATATTCATGTATATTACATGTAATTTTAGTGAAGCAATTAGGTGACTTAATCACTTTGACAGTGATCATTCGCTCAGGTACTGAGTGAGTAAAATTAGTCTAGAGCAGAAATTTTACTTGGTCAAGCTTCTGAGGGTGGGCAGTACTCTCCTTATAAGTCTCATCTCATCCGAATGCTAATAACTTCGTGAGGGCAATGTGAGTGGTAGCTAGTGATGGCAAGTTCAAGAGAGTCTTCAGGAACTAATGTGATGGTGAAATTATTTTAAATTGACAGTTCTCTTTAAAAAATTCTGATTTGTAAAAGTTTTACTTAGGAATTTCTTTAGTGAGAACAACATTTTATTGAAAGAGCAAACAAGCGTTTTGCAAGAACGGCGCAGTATTGTTTATATGCGTGAACCTCGCAGATTCTCCACTACCTCGGCTTGGACCATGTGGGACATCTTGGTGGTCGTAGCAGGTAAGGAAAGTTTTTTTGCATTGTCACAAGAGTGTTTTGCTGTGGAGTAGCTTTATGTTCTTGGTGTATAACGTGTGTCAAAAAATACACTGGCAAGATCTTGCTGTGTCTGAAGACAACCTTATTTCAGTTAGGGGGCCGATGCCTTGCTCGTGTCCACTTCGCAAAAAAAATGGCCTAGTAGGGATTTTAAGTTATAATTAAGGTAGTGCAGTGAGGTTTTTAATGCTTATAACCTGTATATTAGCTGTCCACTTTCCTTCCGACTTGTTTCTGAAACTTTAATCAGTTTATTTTTTAAACCCGCTCATGGCTCTGAACTGAGAGAAAGGGTCGCCGTCGTTTTTGTTAGATGTTATACCTAGGGACTTTATGTATCCAAGTAGATACTTAAGTTTATGTTTATTGTCTACAAAGGTATACATGATCTTCACACCAATTTGCTTTGTTTGAATTTTTCGTTGGTTTCGGCAGCCCCCTTATGGATTCTAAACTGAGAGAAATGGACTCGGTCATTGAAAGAATTCATCAGACGGTGCTCAGCAAGTCCCCCTTGTCCTCCCGAACTCTCCTGGTGAGTTATTAGAAGACTGTAGAGGATTTACCCCTTCTTACTTTCTTGAGTTGGCTAATGCTTGCTCTCTCAAAACATGATATGGTAGTGATCCAAAGGGTCAATCCTACGACTGCGAATCTTCGCAAACGAATCAAGTTGCTCATATTTGAAATTCTCCTGTCGTAAAGGTGGTGGTCAGTGATCATGGCATGACCGACGGAGGAAATCATGGGGGAGCCACGTATCAAGAGACTGATGCTCTTGCTCTATTCATAACAAATCCTTCTACGAAACCAGATTTGCAGGTTTCCCCTGAAGCGTCCGGGAGTACATTTCTACAGGACGCAGCCTACCAGGTACTTCAAATAGTTGCATGTTGAAAAAAGATCAGCGTAGAGCCTAGAAATCTTACCAATATGACTGGATAGAACGTTAATCGATAAGCCTTTTATACTTCTACTACAAGAGTCTCTTCTCTCTCAAATAGCACTCCCTGCTCCGCCTCCCTCTTCATCACAATTTTTCTCTTTTTCCTTCTATTACTGCTAGCACCGCTCCGCCAGGAATTGGTCTTTAGGTCTTTGGCCTCTATGACATGCAAATACGAATAAGAACATTTATCTCTAATCTAAAGTACGTCCCTAACGTTGCGTGCTCATAGCAACACTGCTTTCCTACCCTAGCAGGTAAATAAAGTATTGTCTTGGCATAAGATTATTAACGAAAATGTGGTTAATTGCAGGTGGATCTTGTGCCAACATTAGCAATCCTGTTGGGGATGCCAATTCCAAAAAATAGCGTCGGGGCTCTGCTACAACCTCTCTTCTCTTCTTTACCGCGTAGGTCTAACTGGGTCATGTTTCTCTGTTTACTGCTTGTCTTCGAAGTAAATCGTGTTACTACGAATTCATTTCAACTGTTTGTGAACGCTCGAAGAGCAAGGAATAGGTTAGTTTTATTGTGATGTTATCTCTTCGCCATCTGGTGCTTTTTGAGTAATCATAAACGCATTTTATAATTAGACAGATGTCATCTGCAGCTGAACTACAGCTGAAAGCGCTGGAGCTGAATTCTTGGCAACTTCTGCGGCTTTTGAGAAGAAGATCTCCTCATTCGGTGTGTATAGCCGACATATGTCAAAACCAAAAAACTACGGATGGAGATAGATCGTCGCCCCCTTCCAAGCAGGGCGATAATGTACTAAGGTATTGTACCTTGTTCAATTTGGCTGAGGAGAAGCGCAAGCAATGGTCAGAGAACGGAAAGGAAGCATCAGGGTTTGAAGAAACAAAGGAAGCTTACCTTCAGTTTATAAGACCCACGTCAGAGTGGCTGGCGAGCGGCAGTACGGAGGTATTCCATCACACTTTCCCATATACCTTCCTTCAGCATGGTTTGTTGGAATGTGAGTTTTGTAGGAGCAACTCCGGTAACTTACCACCAATCTCTTTTTCTAAAGTTAATATTCGTTTCCTGACTTCAAATTGTGTGAAACAGAAGCGACTGACCTTCGTGTTCAGTGGAGGGTTACTGATGCTCCTTTCAACAGTATTATTTCTGCTAGCAGTATATCAAATTCACAAGGCTACCTTCGAGGACCACTCTTCAAAATGTGAAGTTCTAAGAGTAGGGACCTCGCGTGTTTTGATACTGATAGCCGTTGGTGGAGTTAGTGTACATGCAGCAAGCTTTGGATCGAGCTCATTTGTGGAAGAAGAACAATTTACATGGCACTTCATGCTCTCAACTCTCTTGGTGGCCCTTGTTAGAGCTTCCTTACAACAATTCAAATTTGAGAGCGATGATGCAGCTGATGCTATATCAGATCCTAAAGACCTGATGAGTGAAAATTCAGACACATTACTCGCAGACTGCCGCGTGAAGAGAAAACACAATCCTGCGATTGGAACCACGGCGGACCAGTCCAGGTTGCTTCTTCTAGTGACAAGACGTAAATTGATTACCAACCAGGTCTTTCAAATATGCTTTTTACTGGTAGTTGGAAGAATTCTACGGAGCTGGCATCGCAGTGGTGTCAACTGGACGCATTTGCCAGATGTAGCAAAGACTCTTGAAAATACTTACCCCCCGGTTATCGCTTACATACGCGCAGGGTGTCTATTCAGTGTTACCCTGATGTGCTGTTGGATAGTTCCCAAATCACTCCCGGAATCCATACGTAGGATAACACAACTCTGTCTCATTCTGTCAGCCATGCTGATTTTGCTCTATTTTACTTGTAGCCTCCCAGGGTTAACCTCAAGAGCTGCTGCCTGGGAACTTGGAGCTTGGACAACTGTTAGTGCACAAGGCGTATATTGCCTACTAGGTGGAAGCTCGTTGTTAGCATTTGCCACCTTCCCATGGATTCTCTTTTCCAGGTCTCCATGTAAAGTGTCTTCAATCTCACAAGAGGAAATAGGGCTACTTGCTGAGAGTGTCCAGGAGAATTTAGAAACTTCGACTTTGGAGTATTCGGTCAAAAGATCTATGTATGCTACAGGCCTAGTGTTTGTCTCATGTTGGTCACTTCTGCAACTTCTGCTACAGCAATCAGTAAATGCTGTACCTATAGCTTTGCTCCTCTTTCAGCTGCTGATGGCTGTCAATCTGTTCCATACAGCACACGCTTGGGCTCCACGATGGATCTCGGTAACCTATTTCTTCACCTCAAAAAGCTAACGTTCAAATGACCATGGGACTGTTCTGTGCTGAGTGCAGAGTTTGTTTGACCTGATTCTAAATCCTCTGAGCTGCAGGTTCTGACTCTGCACTGGCTTGGAGCATCTGCTCACTTCGGACTTGGCAACAGCAACACTCTTGCGACTGTCGATGTGGCAGGAGCATACATTGTAAGTCACACTTCTCAACGGATTGTCATGGCATGATGCGAGTACGTGGTCACATCAAAGATGGTTTGATGTCTCTGTAGGGATTTTAAGGACAATGTTTACAATGTTATTATACGGATGTACGTTGTGAGAAAGTAGTGAGAAACTAGGAGTCGTTTTCGGGTCATCAGAGAAGCTTGATAGACTTGGCTTTTGAGGATGAAGAACTCACCATTTGGGATATTTCATTTGCAGGGCTTGTCATCGCACTCCACTGTACTATCGGGCATTCTGGCTTTCTTCATCACATATGGGTCCCCTTTGCTCTACATGCAAGGGCTACTTTTGTCCATAAATCGCCCAAGAGCACTGCAAGAAAAGAAGATATCAGAGTTCTCGCAAGCGTGGCTTCTGGAAGATATTATCTTGCCATGTATCCTACCCCTGGCAATGAACAGCATCATTTTGACGTCTTTCACAGGAGTCCTCTATATCATGCAAGATCATCTGTTTGTCTGGAGCGTCTTTTCGCCGAAGTAAGCACCACTCATTCAAATGTGTAGAGGGATTAAATTAAGGAACAAATTAAGATCGTCTCTGTTTGCTTCAACTTCTAATTCGAGAGTTTTCTTCTATTTTTATGTGGATAAATCCGTGCTTAGAGTAATTCGGTTTCTAACGAAATGCATGTCACTTGACAGGTACTTGTATGTGGTTGCAACCACTGTTTGCACGTACACTGGGACGCTTCTTTTTGTTGCAGTAGGAGGTTACTCTATATTCGTAACGTCGTTCAGGATACAGCAGATGGATGGAGTTGGAGTGGCCAAGAGAAAGGTCTGAAAAGGCATTTCACTCCTTTTTCTGTTCATTATGTCTTAGATTTGGAACTAATATTCTCATTGACATGTGTTCTATTTCATGGTTAGTCGAGTCTGTATCGGGTTCTTCCACATCTAATGGTATTATGGTATCGAGTCCAAAGTACTGTTCGTCAACAATCACTGGAATAGAGAGCAAACAAAATCTTATGATTACTTCAAAACCTTTGATTATCGTGACATGATATGACGCAAAGCATCAGAAGTCGAGGATGTTTCCCAGGTTGATAGCTAACCGTGTCATATCATGCTTGAGAAGGACCTTTACATTCCAAAAATTGCACGTTTTTGACCGAGGGAATTTGATGGAACATGGAGGACATATGTGTATATTTACCGAGTCATCATATTGTAGACCTGTTGAGAACACAAAAGTACCATAAAACGGCACTTTACTGCAATTTCATAAGAACAGGAAGAATATATTTGAACTCGGCGTATTCTTAGCGAAAAGCATACGAGGGAAAAGTAAGTATCACAGGCACGGTGGAGGTGTATACATTGAAACCGATGGTATTTGAGACGAATGTACAACAATCGCGTCACCATGTACGGGTTGTATGACAAAAACAGCTTGCACGTGGCAAAGTAAAATACAAAGAATAAACCACGTCTTCGAAGTGGCTAGATGGGAAAATTAGTATCTCTCGACGTTCTTAAATGCATCAAGACATGCTACGGCAAGGCCATACGTTTTGCTGTAACTCCGGACGAAGAGGTCTCACCTTCAGCTGCACGACTGCAAACTCTCATAAAGGAAACCTTGAGCTCTTAATACCATCATTTCAGTCAACTTCTAACCTGTCCCTCAGATCAACGTGACTAAATTAGACGAGGAGACCGAACACGAAAGGTGATCGAATCAAGGGCTTGTGTTTAACGACAAGCAGCACTCAAGGAATGTCGCGGCAAAGTCAGGATATTTTCTAGAAACAAATCCAGATCTGTATTAGATTCCAGCATGTTTGACAAGACTCTTGCGGAGAAAACTGACCAGACACTGAACCAGACAATATCAAAGTTCTCTAGCACATGCTTCTCAAGGCAACCCCAAGACAAGTGACATCTTGTGAGCAGCTTTAGCCAAGCGTGAGAAGGGAACAAGGTGATCAAGGTGAACACATTGAGGAAGGCAAAAATGGAAATTAGAAAAAATCTGATAAGGGTGAACAGACAGAGCTACTCAAAAGAGAGAGTTCAAGAAAATTAAGTGCAAACAGTGAAATAAATGGCAGCAGACTAAAGAAATTGAAGAGCAAAAGAACCCCGTGAAATAGTTGGCAACTCTACAAGTTCTTCGAAAAAGAAATGTTTTTGTTTTCATTGTTACCGGTTGCATCCAGCACAATCTACAAATTCAAAGCCCACATAGCATGCATTGCACGTCCGATGATCTTCGCTAAATCGAGGGCAATTAGTAATAAGAGAAGATGACGAGCATGTGCTGAGCTGCAATGCTGTTGCGTGGATGTACAATTACGCCTACAACGCAATTTTGAGTTCATGATATTGCTACTTTTTAGGAATGTTAGGTACAATCTACAAGGCCCAATTCGTCAAGTGATCCGAACTTGCTACAAAACATAGTAAATCGAAAGGCCAACTTTGGCAGAAAACCGAATATAGCCCGTCGTGTGTCTTCCAAAGGCCGAGTGCAGACATGGAATTAGTGATGACCTTTTTCTCTTCCACAGCTCATCCTTGAGACAGCCGAATAAGCAGCAGCAGAAAAATAAGCCAGAAGCTTTACTTCCAGCGAAGATGCACGTGACGTGAATCACCAACAACCAACTGTTTTGTGGCTTCTCGTCCTTCTACAAGCAGCAGCCAGGGAAGCTTAGCAGGACAAATTATTCAATTGGATCTCCCGACGCCCTCGAATTCGGATTCTCGGTGAAAAGGAAGAATACCAACGCTCATCCTTCAGCAAGAGGTTTCAATCTGGTAAGCCTCCTGACTCGGTCTTTATCCGTCTGCTCAAGCCTGCCCTGTACCACAATCTCATCGAGGCAAAGACAAACCTTCCCATATTTTTCCAAGAACACGCGCTCACTGGGAGCTCTCTTGCAGACATCCCTGATAGACGACGTGACAGCAGTCAACACCTCCACGAGCGCCAGCTCGTCGTACTCATCCTTCCCTACGGTGAAAATGCAAATGTCTCCGAGGGCCGCATACACAACAAACACGGCCTTATGCGACGCCACAAACTGCTCATCGTCGCGGGCATTTTTCAGGTTGTCTGCGGTAAGCTTGAGCAAAAACGACCGCCATTGCAATCGCTCATCCGGAGGTAATCCGTGATACCGCTCTAGAAGAACAGTCCCGGATCGCGTAGCGATCAAACAACAAAGTAACATCACTGCCTCCTCCTCCTCCTCCTGCGCTCGATTCTTCCTCCTCTAGGCAATCGATGTCAAATCCCTCGGTCGCCCTACCCACCAATCGATTGCGCGTTCAGTCATTCATTCATTCATACGCATTGCTCCTTTCCTTCCTACGCAACGCGATCGATCGCTCCCTTCTGCACCTCCGATCGCTCTGAACTGGCGCCCTGCTGCTGTCCCCTCCCCCTGCCCCTCTCCCTCTCAGCGCACGAGCACGAGACCCGGCTGACACCTCGCCCCTGCACTGCCGCAGTCCTCTTCGCATTCGCGATTCGTGACAACCTCGTTCATTATCCCCGTTCGTCTTGGAGTTTCTGTTTTTAGCGTTCGCGTTCTCTATTCACATCTTGCTCTCGTTTTCACATTCATTGCTTCTGTTCCTAAGGTCGCATTCGTTGCCCGATGCTACATTTTGTCTTCAAGTAGTATAAGTGTGAATTGTGTTAGCCTTCGTTGCAAAATGTCATGTGCTGTGGCTACTTGCAATATTCGAAGTAGTATTGGTGATTTACTATTGGGACTTTTATTGATGTACTACTTGTACTTTTATATGATTTCTGTTTACAACTATTTGGAATCATCACCCAAGAGGTTCTAAGTACCAACTATAAAATTATACACCAACCAAGTATATCGTAGTTTTTCTCTTAACTTCTTTTTTCATCTAATATATAATTTAAGATGTACTTCTATGATATTGATCATGTCTCATTCTTAGTTGTTTGATAATATACATCACTTAACTATCAAATCATTTTGTTTATTAATGGCAAAAAAGCATGTGCATTATCCATCCATTCATCATATTTGAAAACAATTGTGAAGCATTGTATATGTTTTTCTCTCAAACAGATGTCATAAATGAACATAGTGTTATTCCAGTGTTTATTTTTTTGATCTTTGATTCAAACATAGAAAATGCAAAACACGAAATATTCACATTATCAAGATATTTTTTCATCTTTTTGGATTGCATGAAAACACAAAGTTGTTTTACTGTAAAAAACTTTAATTGTGTCATATAGATCTACCTTTAGCTCTTTCAAAACTTGACAATGTAATAAATTTAATAAATTGAAAGTGTTTCTTGTCAATTTTGACTAGCTCAATCAATTTATTCAACACAACATGTACAACATCTAAAATCATTCATAACACTCTTTAATAACATCGTCTTGATTGTGTTGTTACTACATAGATGACTTCTATCGTATATTGAGCTTCACATTTTTAAAATTAGAAGCTTCCACTTGTGGATTTTTTTTTTGGAAATGTAAACACATAATCAATGATATATATTTTTCATCCCTATAATGTCCAAAATCAACATCTATATAACATATCTAAGATTTTGCATTGTAAAATATTGTATAAAATTCAATATTAAAATTTGTAGTTTCTTTAACATGTTTAAATACTCATTTCATTGCTTTTGAGTAAAAAAATTTTTGAAAGTTGACGTGTATTTGTTAATTTGATCCAAATATCATAAGTAATATCAAGCCTAATGAAAATCATTAAAAACATACAAAATCCTTCATACATCTTTTACATCAAACTTTTCTACACGTCTACAATCTGACAAAAAACTAATGAAATATTGAAGTGATGAGCTAAAAAAGCATATACAATTTTGAGTACACTTTTCAGTATACTTGTACTAAGTTAATCATAAACTTTCATCTTTTTGATATCTTTATATCTTCATCTTCAAGATACTTCTTACTACAATTAGATATTTGATTTTATATCCTTAATACATCTTTTACATCCAACTTTTCTACACATCTACTATCTTACAAAAAAACTAATGAAATTTTAAAGTGATGAGCTAAAAAAGTATATACAATTTTGAGTACACTTTTAATATACTTGTACTAAGTTAATCATAAACTTTCATTTTTTGATATTTTTATATCTTCATCTTCAAGATACTTCTTACTACAATTAGATATTTGATTTTACATCCATAATTTTAAAAACTTTTGAAATATCAACATCAAACATGTAACCAACAAAGAATCACTCATTGTTTGATATAAAGATGTCTACAATGATCAAAAAATGTGATATGAATAGTTTCAACACGATAAAATAGTTTTTGGAATCAAAATATTCAAATCGATCAAAAAAATTGCTACAAATATGTATAAAAATATTCAAAATCATAAATGATAATAAACTAATGCTACAAAGATGCTCTTATGAGTAATATTATATATATACAAGTAGAGTCAAAGTGATAATACAAAAATATAACAAAAATGTTATAAAAAAATTTGTGTTTTTGCAAAATCCATATTTTTATGAGTGCATTTCTGATGAAATCAACCAAAAAGTTTACTTTGATTCTTTTAATGATCACAAAATTTAGCTAAATTATGATTAGATACAACTTGAGTTTTTAAATTTACAAAATAATTAAAATTTCTTTATAATATTGTGAACATCACAAGTTTGTCTTCTCAAAAACTTTGACTTATAAATGAAATAAAAATTTTTAAATTATATTTTTTTATTGATTTGACAAAGTAAAAAAATTGATAGATTAAGATTATGTTTGATTTGGTGGCAGAATTTTGAAAATTTCAAAATCTCCAATATCATTCATCTTAACTTATAAAATAAAATCCTAGTATGTCTAAATACTCATGATCATGTTGTCATGTTATATTTTGTATACAAATTAGTGACACATATCAAAATAAATTCCAATGAAAGTAAGATACATAGTAGCTATTATATGTAGTTATGAAAATTTTGAAGTAGTATAAAATTAAAGCTAGTGAATATCTAACGGTGAAAATTGGGATCATAGTGACCAAGCCAACAACACGAAAGACACACTTATAATCTAATGCACCCTCAAGGGCTATGTCCACGGAATAATACACGCAAGAGACTTTACTAATCGAGATGAAAACACAACAATGCTTGCAACACAGAAACATAAGAGTATATATATATCCAACATAGCGACCAATCTCCACTATAAGTAACTACACATGATGTTACTCCTCAACTGAATTTAACCTCAACAATGTTTCCCTTAACTCGTGTCAAGGAATTTTAGTAATCTCTCTAACCTATATTAGCGCTAGGCGAGAAGTTTTAGATGGAAACCTAACACAAGGTCCCTTTTTAAACAAAAGTTAACTAGAACTAAGTCGTATAATAACAAGATAGAGTAATAATATACCGAGGTAACTCAACAATCTTTCCTTAACTCGTGTTAAGGAATCTCAATAAAATTTCTAACCTATATTATTACTCTCATAACATGAAAGAGTAATAACATACAAAGTTAACTAACAAAGATATCTGTGCTTTCTATGCAAAACCTGCATAATAACACAGTGTTGCCTAAATCTTTCCAAAATATTAACTTTGTTTGACGCATTAGTTGGATTGAGTTTAACGTAAATCTTGATTAGCTCAATTACCAAAATGTATCGTCAATGTTGACTGTCTCAATCACGTGCTCAAAATCCCTATCACTATTGATGCTCCTATTTGATCATTAATCACCTAAGGATAAATTTTCCTACAATTATATTTGTGAATGTATATTTTTCTCTTGTTGTTCCACATAGCTAAATTCTCTCCCCCTCTTTCAATGAGCAAGTCCTCATTGAAAAAAACATTCATACTCACAATATATCTCACATACTACTAGATTTCATAGCCTATAACATTGCCTTTTCAAAACATGCCTCATATGCCGCAATAGATCTTCTGACCTATTGCGTTGTCATCTCAACTAAATATAAAAGTAACTTTCAAGGCAATTTTCTTTGTTTAGGTCATCTTTTGGCTCTTGAAAATGATCGAGATGCACTATTCACGTCAAAAACTTTCCAACGATACTCAATTTTTACACAATGTGACAGATTTTTTTGAACATAATATTTATAAATGGAATATTTTCTTAGACGTAAAGAATCTTCCATCGTTTATCATTCACGACAATAGTTGCCATTTACACATTGTACTTCATCCGCGACTATAATTGCACGTAATCATCATCAACGTCATTCATAACGGTCATTCGTGAACTACGACACTGTCACCGTCGATCATGAACTATCACTATCACTATTGCTTATTGATTGTCAACGTCAACTGGGTTCGTTTTGTCTATCATTGTTGTCTTGCCTACCACGGTTGTCCAGCCAATCGCGGTTGCGTTGCCTACCTGTAATCTGTAGAGAGTCATATGTTAGTTGACATCGTCACGTCAACGATCTATGTGCGAGTTAGATAAAAATTAAGTGTGTTAATTGAGAGTGCCACGTAAGCAAACCGTGTGCTTGTTAGATTATCCACCATGTCATACATCCACTATGAATGGTATGGATGATAGGAATAAGATCTTATGTTCTTATACTTGTTAGTGAAAGTTTTATAAGGGAGATGAAAATCATTGTTGGGATCTCTCATCTTCAGAGTTTATGTATCCATTTTCGAGTGAACTTCTCTCTAAACCCTAATGTTACAATGGTATCATAGCAATTTTGCTCTTTCCTTGAGTTTGGATTAATACTTTTGGAACAACAAGTGAGTGATGATAAATTGTAGTTTTGAGAGTGTACAAAGGTTGGCAGAGATCATTGATCTACAAGTAGATAGAAGGAAAAAAATGGAATTTGTGGTTTTGCATATATAGACGGACTTGACAAGAATCCAATACCGCACTGGCCGATTTCTAACCTATTTGATATTCACCTTCGTTGCATGGAAAAACATCATTTTTGAATGTAACTTGTTGGGGTGCAAATTTTATGATTAGAGTAATGAAGTCAAGAGTAACACTGATTCTTCCAATAGTTAGTCATAGAAAGAGATAAGATTGTACCATATACATTCTATACTGAATTTTTCATGGATTTGAATCGCGAACCATCCGTACCGGTTCTGTAAGACCGGGTGTTGCACATATGTACTAAGTCTTAGAAGTGGTCAAGGGAATAAGGATGATTAGCCAAGGCATAGCTAAGACTAGCTAGTTATGACTAAACTAGTTAGTTATAACTAAGTTTATCTAGTCATGACTAAGTTTAGCTACAATGTCTATAGTTGGCGGAGTAATTAGCGGAGTTCTAGAAGAATGGAGTGAGCACTTCTATTTTGTCTTTTACAAGGAGTGAGCACTTCTATTTTGTCTTATACAAAAGTTCTAGATTCCAAGGGATTAGATATTTGACTAGAAGCTTGGATTTGATTGGTTTGACTAAATGTATGAAAGATGATTGGCTAGACTAAGTCTAATGTTGACTTAGTGGCTAGGAAGCTTGTAGAAGTTTAAAAGCTTCCAATGGCATGTCGCCACCTCAACCTTGGATTCCGGAAGCTTCTAGAAGGTTTAGGTAGGCCAATGGCATGTTGCCACGTAGAGAAGGTTAGTCAAACTTACCTAGGTAAAAGTAAGTTAGGAGAAATTACCACATGTTACTATGGTAACTTCTCAAGTAGTATAAATAGAGAGGTAGAGTAGCACCTCTCAAGCAAGTTTGGAGAGTCATGTGTGAGGACTTGTTTCAATAATGAAGGAGTGAAGTTTTCGAGTATCTTGGAGTATCGACGTGTGTTTGCGTTTATGTGAAGAGGGTGATGTGAGGAGAGTTTGTGTGTGTGAGTTGGAGTGATACATGAGAGTTTGTGAGAGAAGGTGTTTGTGACATGAGTGAGAGTATGAATCCTAGTCTTCTAGAACCATGATGCGCTACCACAAAGCCATCAGAGGTAGACCTGAGTGAGAGTCAGCCCGGAGGTTGCATTTTTGGTTCCGTTGCCGGGACCTCAATCTAGAAGGCGGAATGTTTAGGATTCGATTTCTAGCTCGAGAGAAAGTATCCATGAGGGATCACTTGGTGTTAACATTGGGGAATGAAAGAGCGGAGAGTGTGCTTAAGAGCGAAATTCCCTTTGTTTATCCCATAGTCTCATATGATAGCCTAGAAGTGATTTTGTATGTTTTGTTCACGTAAACATGTCTTTTTGAGAGAAAAGTGATTTTAGACACCGAAGAAGTATTTTTGAAGTTTTTCTTCAAAGTTTTTATTGATTTTAGATTGGAAGATAGAGAACGTTTACGTTTTTGTTTTAGGTCTAGAGCATGTGTAAACAAAAAGATATGAGAACTAGAAGTTGAGGGGTTTTCACGGGTATCAAAAGTCTGCTCTCTGGAAAGTTTGTACAGAGTTGATTACTTTTTCTGTATTTCAATTTAGGCTTTGAAACTTCGTACGAGTGTGTATTAGAAGATAAGCTACGTTTGAGTCAAAATTTCACTGAGAGATCACGTCTAGAGACAAAGTTATTATGATTTGAAGTTGAGGGGGTACAAAAGCAAGATAACAAAGCAAAAGTTTTTGATTTCTTCATTCACAGTTTTCGTCAAGTAGATAGCGTTTCTGGGAGAGGTCTTTTGAGTGGTTTCTGTCTTATGGGAAAATGAGTGAACAAGAAGGTTGGAAGATTAGGTTATCCAAAGTACCTCAAGGCTTGGATGTTATAGTGTCTTTAGACTCCAATACAAGAGAATTCAAGGTAGAGTTTGAAGAAAGAGTAGTGAGTCAATCTCCAAGAGTCAAACGTGAAACTTGTTTTTATTGTGGAGAGGAGGGCCATAAGGTTGTCAATTGTTCCCTGCGGAACAAAGATAGAAGATTGAGGAGCAAGAGGAACTTGGGAGATTTGAAACTTCACTTGGGACCATCATCGCCACATGAATCCCAAAGCGCCACCTTCTGTGACAATTGCGGAGTGATTGGGCTACCAGCGGGACACGAATGCAGCGGAGTGAAGGCACTTCTGGAATCACTTGTGGAAGGGTTTGACGGCAAGCTAAGTGCTGAAACAGAGAAAGTGACCTCAGCGGGTTCAAGCTCCAACTGAAGATGGAGATCATCATTCGAATGATGGAGAAGATGATGATGAGGGTAAGACTCATCGTATGCCTAGGAGAGGAGAGAGCTTTGGCTATCTTGGAACAACCAATTCCTTTTGTGTTTCCTTTGATGAATTACTCAAGGATGGAGTTAGTGTTGTTTATATTGTATTAGGAAGCCCCATATAAATTTCCAATAGAAAAGAAAAAAAAAAAAAAAAAAAAAAAATTAGTTGGAAATGGGGAAGCTTCCGGTATTTTATGGGAGGGAGAATGAGGATGTAGAAGCTTTTGTTAGGGACTTCAAGAGGGCTTGCATAGGAAACAATGAGAGGAAGAAAGACGAGTGGGCTATGCTTTTGCCGGATTTCTTGGAGGATTCTGCTCTCAAGTGGTACAAGGAGTACAAGAGGGAGCATTCGGAGGACGACACGTGGGAGACATTAACGGAGAACCTGATCGAAAACTTTCTTCCCAGTGAAAGTTATGAAAAGTTGATGTGTGAGGTCACCTTCTTGAAACAAGGAGAGAACGAGAAGGTGAGGACCTATGTGGAGAGAACCGAGAAGTTGGAATCTAGATTCCACGTGGTGTTGAGGAAGGGCGGAGACGAAGTGGATGCTACAATGGTGGGGATAAGGGCGATGCTCATGAAGAACTTCGTTGGAGGTTTGAGACCAGAGATTCGAAGTAAGGTGAGATACGAGAAGCCCTCTTCTAAGGCTGAAGCCATTCGAATTGCTATTAGAATGGAGGAGAGCTTAGAAGATGATGATTCTAGCTTGGTGGCTAGAGAAGTAGCTCCACCGGTTGTAGGAAGGTCTATTGTTTCAAACACTTCTACTTCATCCACGATAGCGAATCCTAGTGTGGATTTTCAAAATGAGTTGAAATCTATCACGGAGACTCTAGCAGATCTCAAGATCAATGTAGTACAGTTGTGGGAGAAGAGGAATCAGAACGTAGTATGAGGCTCTAGGGGGTATGGAAATTATCCTCCAAGAGGAAATCCACCTTCAGGAAACTTTGCGGTTTCTTGCTTTTCTTGTGGAGGTCCTCATTTCCAGAGGAATTGTCCTAACCCTCGACAACATGATGGAGTTCGGCACAACAACAATGCACCGGCCACGCAACAAGCCAAGGATAAGGGAGTAGCATCCATTGATGTATTTCCTCATCAATGCACTTTTGAGAAAGGGGAGAGCTCAAAATCGAAAGTGGATATCCTTGCTCATGAGAAGAAGCGTGCCCGATTTGCGGACGAGTCGATTTTCATGGAGGACACGCCAAGTCGAAGTACACGGTCAAGTGGAGTGAGTCAACCAAGAGTACCAAGGAAGAAGTTGGGCATGGATGACTTTTCCATTTCATCTTCTCAAGCTAAGTATGACGTGGTGGAGGATGTAGGAAATCAGAAGGCCAATATAACAGTTGGTCAGCTGATTGCCTTGAATCCAGCCATTCGGAAGGAGTTAAGAGGAGGTCTTATCTCCACAAGGACCAAGAAGCGGAAATCTAAGGGGAAGGCTCACATGACCAATGTGGGAGTTGGGGTGGTGGATGCGGCTGCTTCGGAGGTATGTACACATGCTTCAAAGATCGAAGTGAGTATCAATGGACATGATGTATCAGATGTGTTGGTTGATGGTGGATCGGCTGTGAATGCCATGTCTGAGAGGTTGATGCAGAAGTTGGGTATGCAACCTTCTAGACCTTCTAGCATAATTGTTGGTATGGCCAACAAACAGAAGGTAAGACCACTGGGGGTGGTAGACAAAGTTGTGGTTAGTGTGAGGGGAGTGCAAACTTTGCTTTCCTTCCAAATTCTCAAGGAAGCTAGCTACGACTTGCTGTTGGGACGTCCTTGGTTGAGGGCGGTAAGGACTACGGACCGATGGCACAAGGGCTATTTGAGGATAGGCCCAAAGAACCATCGAGTTAAGGTTCCTTTGACGAGAGGAGGGGAATCCACCACTGACTCAGATAGACCAACTGACGAGTATTGGGAATCTGAGAGTGAAGAGAGTGGTAGCTTTTCAGAAGTTGACACAGACATCTCAACTTCTGATCAAGAAACATCATCAGAGTACTCTTCTGATGATAATGTTCAAGTACAAGTCATTGCTGCCATGGAGTTGTTGCCTAGGCCTGGAGTGAAGAAAGATCCTGACAAAGTGGAGATGAGCGAAGAGGAGGTGTGTCGACGACTGTCCACTCTCAGGTTTGGTCCCAAGGTTACCAAGGAGGAAAAGGCAAAGTTTCTGGATATATTTCGCAAATATATTCATGTTTTTGCCTTTAGTTACAAGGATCTTAAGCATGTGACGTTGGAGACTCATCGCATCGAGTTGGAGGAGAAAGCTCGTCCTATTCGGCAAAAGCAACGCCGAATAAATCCACCTACGGCTCTTGTGGTGAAGGAGGAGATCGACAAGCTCAAGGAGGCTGGCTTCATCTACGAGGTAGAAAATTCTGAATGGGTGTCTCCAATTGTGATAGTGAAGAAGAAGAATGGTAAGCTACGAGTGTGCGTAGATTACAAAAAGTTGAATGCTGTCACAAAGAAAGACTACTATCCCTTGCCTTTCATAGATGAGATTCTAGAGGAGGTTGCTGGTCATGAGTGGTATAGTTTTGGAGATGGTTATAGTGGCTATAACCAAATCCAAATTGCCTTAGAAGACCAACTCAAAACAACTTTTACCACTCCATGGGGAACCTTCGCTTTTAGAGTGATGCCGTTTGGTCTATGTAATGCTCCTGCCACTTTTCAAAGGTTCATGAATAGAGTGTTTGAACCTTTCATTGGAAAGTTTGTAAGGGATTTCATAGATGATTTTTGTGTTTACGGGAGGAAAGCGGATCATTTTGATCATTTGATCAAAATACTTCAACGGCTGGAGGAAGCTAAGGCTTCACTCAATCCAGAAAAATGCATTTTTGGATGTGAGGAAGGCCTATTGTTGGGGCATATCATCTCCAAGAATGGTATAGCGGTGGACCCAGAGAAGGTGACACGGATCATGGAGTTACCTTTTCCGGCGACTTTAACCAAGTTGAGGCAATTCCTTGGTATGGTGGGGTACTATCGACGGTTCATCTTGTCCTTCTCCAACAAAGCTCATGCCTTGACGAATTACATGAAGAAGGGAGTGGAGTACGAACTCATTTTCAAGGATGAAGCTGCAAAGAAGGCGTTCGAAGTTCTCAAGAAGGCGTTGGTGACGGCTCCAATTTTGGCGAAACCGGATTGGGGTAAACCTTTCATTCTCTACACAGATGCATCAAATATTGCTGTAGGATGCACCTTGAGTCAATTAGATGATGAAAAGCATGATCATCCAATTGCCTATGCTAGTAGACAAATGGTTCAAGCGGAGAAGAATTACTCAGTGACAGAGAGAGAGGCCTTAGCTGTAATCTTCTCACTTAAGAAGTTTCGACATTATTTGTTGGGTGGGAGATTCACTATAGTGACTGATCATAAGGCTTTGAAATACATTTTCAACAAGCCTAATGCTGAAGGGAGGATAGCTAGATGGAAGCTACTACTAGCAGAGTTTGATTATACCATTGAGGATAGACCTGGAAAGAAGCATGCTAATGCGGATTTGATGTCGAGAGCATATGATGATGGAGGAGATCAGTCAGTAGATGACACCTTTCCGGATGAGGACTTGCTAGTCATGGACACGGTGACAATAGTACCGGAGGAGTACAAGGAAATTTGGGATTTCATCTCTAGAGGAGAGTTTCCTCAAGGAATGCATCAAAGGGAGAAAAATGCATTAGTGAAGAGATGTCAACCTTATATGATCATGGAGAAGGTACTTTTTCATCAAGGAGCTGACGGACTTCTACGAAGGGCGGTTGGGAGAGGAGAGGCACTACAACTCATGAAGGAGTTTCATGATGGTGCAGTATGTGGAGGACATTTTGCGGGGAAGGTAACTGCCTTCAAAATTCTTGATGCTGGTTATCATTGGAAGGGTATTTTTAAGGATTGTGTGGAATATTGCAAAAGTTGTGATGTGTGTCAAGCTTTTGCTAAAAAGTCCATGAAAACCCCTCCTATGATTTCTGTACCAGTGTTAGGTCCTTTTGAAAAGTGGGGAATAGATTTTGTAGGTCCTTTGAATCTTACTCCTCGAGGGAATAAGTTCATTGTGATAGCTACAGATTATCTTACGAAGTGGGTAGAGGCAAGACCACTTAAATCTACTAATGAGAAGGAGGTTGGTAGATTTTTATATGAGAGAATCATTACTCGATTTGGTTGTCCATTGGAGTTAGTATCAGATAGAGGAGGAGAATTTGTGGGAAGTATGATTCAAGCCATGTTGGAGCACTTTTCCATCAAGGCTCGAGTAACCACTTCCTACAAACCTAACGCTAACGGGTTGGCGGAGCGGACCAACTACACTTTGTGTATGATGTTGGCCAAGGATGCAGACATGGACGGGAGTAAACACAATTGGGACAAGAGGCTCCATGCTATCTTATGGGAGTATCGCACAACATGGAAGACATCTACCGGATACTCACCTTTTCGGATGGTGTATGGAGTTGAGTCAAAACTTCCCATACAGTTTGACTTGACAACATTCACAACAATCCAGCAAAGGTTGAAGAAATCAAATGGAGCAGAAGCCATCAAGTCTCGCCAACAACAATTGATGGAGTTGGAGGAAGCTCGAGCATTAGCCATGGTACGAGTGGAGCGGGCTCAACAGTTGCAGAAGAAGTATCACGACAAACGAAGTGGAAACCAGAACTTGAAGCCGTTCAAGGAAGGTGATTGGGTGATGCTCTTTGATGCAATTAGATACAAGAGAGCTAGGAAAAAGTTTCTTCCTAAGTATTTTGGACCTTTCATAGTTGAGAAGGTGTGGGGAAATTTCACTTATGACATCAAGGAGTTAGGAGGACGTCACTTCGATCGAGTCAACCACGACAAGTTGAAGTTATTCCATCGAAGATCAGATTCTTTCACTCCGAGGGCGTAGTGAAATCTTGGTCCGGGGGTAAATGTAAGACCGGGTGTTGCACATATGTACTAAGTCTTAGAAGTGGTCAAGGGAATAAGGATGATTAGCCAAGGCATAGCTAAGACTAGCTAGTTATGACTAAACTAGTTAGTTATAACTAAGTTTATCTAGTCATGACTAAGTTTAGCTACAATGTCTATAGTTGGCGGAGTAATTAGCGGAGTTCTAGAAGAATGGAGTGAGCACTTCTATTTTGTCTTTTACAAGGAGTGAGCACTTCTATTTTGTCTTATACAAAAGTTCTAGATTCCAAGGGATTAGATATTTGACTAGAAGCTTGGATTTGATTGGTTTGACTAAATGTATGAAAGATGATTGGCTAGACTAAGTCTAATGTTGACTTAGTGGCTAGGAAGCTTGTAGAAGTTTAAAAGCTTCCAATGGCATGTCGCCACCTCAACCTTGGATTCCGGAAGCTTCTAGAAGGTTTAGGTAGGCCAATGGCATGTTGCCACGTAGAGAAGGTTAGTCAAACTTACCTAGGTAAAAGTAAGTTAGGAGAAATTACCACATGTTACTATGGTAACTTCTCAAGTAGTATAAATAGAGAGGTAGAGTAGCACCTCTCAAGCAAGTTTGGAGAGTCATGTGTGAGGACTTGTTTCAATAATGAAGGAGTGAAGTTTTCGAGTATCTTGGAGTATCGACGTGTGTTTGCGTTTATGTGAAGAGGGTGATGTGAGGAGAGTTTGTGTGTGTGAGTTGGAGTGATACATGAGAGTTTGTGAGAGAAGGTGTTTGTGACATGAGTGAGAGTATGAATCCTAGTCTTCTAGAACCATGATGCGCTACCACAAAGCCATCAGAGGTAGACCTGAGTGAGAGTCAGCCCGGAGGTTGCAGTTCGGTTCAACACTTATGTAAAGATTAGAACAATATACCGACAGAAGAGATTGTGGAGAGAGTTTTTTGTGAAAAATTATGAAAAAATGTACTATAGCGCTGTGATAGAATCAACTATATCTTTTGTGGCTCCTTTTTTGAGAGGTCAGATAGTGATTATACACACTTTGTATTAAAGTGAGTGTGAGAAAGCATGGAAACATTAATCAATATGGGTGAGATTCTCAACGCAATCATGGCGGAGATGAAGAAGTTGAGAAAAGTGATAGTAGATGGGTATACTAAGCAACGTGTCATGAAAGATAAAAATTTTGCATCAAAGAGTGGGAAAGTAGAGAGGGAAAAAGTTTAAGATATGGAAGTTGAACCTCAAGTTCAAGCTTCCCAAATTCAGCCATAACGAACTCTTATTGATGCAACAGAGGCAAATATGACACGTCTTCAAGAGATTGAAGATCAAACAAATATTTTGCTTTGAATAGAAAAATTCTATAAGATAAAAGCTTACAAAGGGAGTATAGCGATGAGAGTGTTAGAGTGATGGATAATGAGATGAATATTTGTTTTTTGCATTTTCATGTTTTTTATTATATTGCAGGAATGTTCATGAGATCTTATCTTACAGATAAAGCTCTCACATGATATATAACATGGAAGAGAATGCTTTCAGAACGAGGTGCTGCTATTTTGTGGAGTGAAATGCATGAAGAACTTATGCAAAACTTTCAAGCGGTGGACTCTCTTCAAACTGCAAGAATGAAGTTGTGGAATTTGAAGCAAAAAGGAAATATCCATGGGTATATTGAAAAATTTTGTGATCTTCAAATATGTATCATGGATATGAATGAAACAAACTCATGCTATGCATGTGAACAAATGGATCACATTGCCAAGTTTTGCTGAATTGGATAGGCACCACAAGAAGGATGGTCCATACAACAACGACTGTTCAACAACATGGAGGGAATTAACTATGAAGAGGTTGAGGAAGAAGTTTTGAGATACGAAAATCATCATTAAACTTGCCTCGCGGCCTTATTGATTTTAGAAAGCGAAGATAAGGCGAGGTTGGAAGAAGTCAATGGATGGGAGCTCATGAAAGGAGTAAGAAGCAAGCTCAACTTATTGCCATTGATAGTTTAATGGAAAGACACAATGTGAGAGTTCCAATTGATTCTAGAGCAATAGAGAATTTTCTATCAAGGTTGCTAAAAAGTTAGGTTTGATGTTGATGAACAACGTGAGTGAGGAAATTGAATTGCCATACGGGCAAACAGATGTCGTGCGAATATGTATTGTCGTACATTCTACATCGCTGACATGCTACTCACACACACATATAGGACACAACAGCGTACACATTCAAAAGTACCACAACTTGTTCTTTTAGCTAACGGTTAGGTTCCTATATCTCCCAAGTAGCCCTATATACAACTGCATGTTATACACCTTCATGGATGCACAAACAGTAGGCCGGGTGTTATGTTGCCTCATTGTTAGTTGACTATTTTCAATTCATAACATAGGAAGATCAAGTCATCTACTCCTCCGAAGTACATCGACGTCGTTTTTTTATCCAAATCTAATTACTCAACCTCTCTACCACTTGATTGCACTCTATGTGAAACTTAGATAGATGACAAAAAATGCAAAACACCAAAAAACTGGACAAAATTTACATCTTGTTGTTCTTGAACGACATTTTATGAAGTATAAATATGTTTTTCTAAATGATCTACCTGCAAGATTAACATCGAAAAGGCGAGTAGATCACAAGATAGAGTTGATACATGGAAGTACATAAACTTACAAAGCTCTATGTCGTTTGGCTTCAAATGAATTGGAAGGATGCAAAGCTCAAGTGGAGTAGATGTTGAGCAAGTGATTCATTCCACCAAATGTTTCATTTTATGGAGCTCAAATGTTCTTTGTGAAGAAGAAGAAGAATGGATCCATGAGACTATGCATTAACTATTGGGGGTTGAATCAACAAACATTGAAAAAAAATATGCATTATCTCACCAATGATATTATCTCTTCACCAATTTAGATTTGAAAATGACTAGAACCAAATTCAAATTGTATATGAAGATGTACACAAGACAGCTTTTTGAACTAGGTATGACCACTTTGAATATCTAGTGATGTTTTTTCATCTCACTAATGCATCAACTACATTCATGAGATTGATGAATGATATCTTTCGTACTTTTCAAGATAAATGTGTCATTAGTTTACTAGATAATATATTGATGTATAGCAAAATTTTGAATGATCATAGAGGTCATTTACAAAATGTATTTCAAGTTTTGAGAAATAATCAAATGTATGTCAAAGCTTCAAAATGTGAATTTGACAAATCAGAAATATATTATTTGGATCATAGAGTTACAGCTGCAAGAATCCAAGTGATGAATGAGAATATAGATGTCATTTAGAAATGGATGGCACTTGAGTATCAAATTGAGTTGAAGAGTTTTATATGGCTCACTGCATTCTATCGTAAATTTGTGAAAGATTTTGCTCGTCTAGCTCAGATCTTGACTTCCATGTTAGGAAAAGATCAAAAATGGAGATGAGTAACAACTTAAGAGTTAGCTTTCCAAGTATTGAAAGATGCTTTGTTACACAAACCTATACTCAAATGATATGATCTTAAACGTCATATCAAGTTGGCTATTGACGCATCAGGTACAATGATGGGTGACATACTTCAACAAGATCGGTAGGATGGATGACATTTAATTACTTTCTATTCTCAAAAGTTGATGGCGGCAGAACAAAAATATCACATGACAGAACGGAAGTAGTTAGCCATTGTGTTGGCAACCAAACACTTAAAGCATTACTTGGGTGATAAGGAGTTTGTGGTGGAGACCGATATAAATCATTGGTTTATTTGTAAACTCAGAAGTATTTATCTAAACCACAAATTTGATGAGTATAATGACGTCAAAGCTTCAACATGAAGATTGTGTACGTGGAGAGCAAGAAATAACTTGTGGATGCCTTGTTTGAATCATGTTGCAGAAGTGAAGATTCAAGTAGATAGGTGGAGCAAGATGACACATGCCACAAAGGAGGATGAAGAGATAATGAATGCATTACAAGTTGGAAGTGCAAAAAAGTTTAAAGGATTGGCTTTCTACAAGCAACGTATATTGATCCCACAAGATCAAGAATTACGCACAATGATTTTATCAAAAAATTATGATGCAGCCATTGCAGGTCCTGTGGAAGTGGAGAATACATTGAAATTCATCCAACGAGTTTACTTTTGATCCAAACTACGGAAGGACGTGAAGGCTTACGTTTGAAGTTGTGTTGTTTGTCAACAAAACAAGGCAAGTAATAAAAAACCAGCTGGTGTATTACAGCTTCTCCCTATCTCTGATCCACAATGAGAACGTGTCACAATGGATTTTTTATGTGAGTTAAAAAAACTTCCTTAAGAAATGATTCAGTGATGATTCACATCAAACCAACTACAAAAAAATTGATGTTCCACAACTTGCTCAATTATAAGTAGATGATATTTTTGCCAATCTTGGATTAAGCAAAGTCTTAATCATTGATAGAGGTACTCATTTCACTAATTTGTTTTGGAAAATTTTGTTTAGTTTTTAAGAACCAAATTAACAATGTCAATTACTTATTATACTTAGATTGATAGTCAAATAGAGAGAGCCAATAGAAATGTAGAGTACATGCTATAGGCATTCACATAAGAGGAGCAAGAAGAGTGGTATACTCTTTTGACTCTTGTGAAATATGTATATAACAATTTTGTAACTGCATCCACAAAGTTGTCCCCATTTTACCTCATGTCTAGTGTTCATACCATTATTCCATCAAGTTTGATGAAGTTTTTGAAAGGAGAGGAATTTTTTACTAAGGTAACCGTGGTCAACAAGTGTGTTAAACATATCCATAGAGGGCTACACCAAGCAAAGGAGAAGTTGTTGATTGCTCAAAATCAACAAAAACAGCATGCTGATGCTCACCATCGAGAGATAGTTTTTCAGGTTGGAGATCACATGTGGTTATAACAAATGAACCATGAGTTTGGTTCTCAAATTTCTATATTTGTAAACTTTGCATTAGATTTGTTATCAGTTTGAGTATATTAATTACTCAAAATCTATTAAAATGTGTTGAAATTTTTACCTTAAACAAATCTTTGGTTGTAATTTTTTTGAGGTTTAAAATAGATTGTTGAAAAATATCAAAACTCTCTTGGTATCAAGGGAAATCTACTTCCAGGTTTAAACTTCAATGGATACTTTAGGTCAAACCATCTCTTTTTGATATTTTTGTCTCCCTCTTCTCACCACTAACCGTTGATGAAATTCTTCACTTCTTTCAAGTTAGATTCCCTTGACATTTTTGGACTGAACCTGCGAAATGTCACTCATTTTTGTTCAATACAAGCAGATTAACTTCATCATTTTCTCACCATCAACTATTTTCTTACTTGTCATTTTGTTATGAACTAGATGTGACAATTGTGAAAATATGTTTAATGTTAGATTTTTGAGAAGAAATAAACGAATTTGCGGATATCATTTGCAAATGAGTAGTACAGAAAGAATTGAATTTTTAATTGATCGCGGGACTTGGGATCCAATGGATGAAGATATGACTGCTCGAGATGTTCTTAAATACTCAGATGAAGATTCTTATACAAATCGGACACTTTGGCTTTTCACTTTCTTGAGCACTTCGACTCAGCATGTCAAGTTACTTCGGTGTTTAAGAATCTTGAATTTGACACTTCGTATCAATACTTTATCACTACTTTGAACCACTTCGGTGTAGTATTTTCTGACCATTTAGAGCTTCTTCTCTAAATTAGGTTATTAGGTTATCACCACTTTGGTCCACTTTGTTCAAGTACTTTAAATCCACTTTGGATCACTTCGGTCGAATATTTTATCATCACTTAGAGTTTCTCTAGAACAATGTATTATCAATACTTTTTCACTAATTTTCGGCCATTTCGTATTAATTAATCTTCACCAATTCAATACACCTTGTACTAAGAACCTTTCACAATTTTGAACAACTTTGTATCAATACTTTATCATCACTTGGACTATTTCATACCAGTATTATATCACCACTTAGTACCAATCCTTTAACAAAATTATTTATCACTCTCTACTGATATTTTCTCACTATGTCAAGTGTTACTAGTCGAATATATTTGAGGCAGGCTACAACAGTTTTTTCTACCAGCACCTGCCGTGCAGAAAAGGTTTTTACAATCTTTTAGATACGTACTATGAAAATGATCCCAAGAGGCTCTCGGAAAGGAGGTTTGGTCGTGAGGCGAGGCCAGACCTTTAAAGGTTTAAGCACTCAACTATGCCCACCCTCATATTGCCATGTTCTAACTAAGAATCGGTAAAGTAGTATGAATAAGTTTAAATAGGAAGAAAAAGCAACGAGTACAGAAGACCTTTGCATGGGTTTGCAAGTCCGTGGGGGTAGGTTGGACTTTGTCGTGGTTGAAAGAGAGAGACCGAGGCCCATAGGAGGGAAGGACGAGGTCTGTTTGTCCACGCACCAAGTATGCAGTCCCATTCAACGTGCTCCCAACTCAGAGGTAGAAGGAAGGAAAAGGAAGGAACGAGTACAGGATGGACCACGTTCAGGGAGATTCCAGAGTACAGTAGGAGGACGACGGACGATGATGCCTTGCGTACAGAAACACGCTCAGGTCGGTGCTGCTGGGCTGCGCATCGCCAGCTCTCCGGGCCCGGTCGACCTCTGCATCACTCGCGGTTCTTGCGAGAGGGGAGACTCAGGACCCATTGTTGGAGTGAGTGAGCGCCTTATCAGCTGTTCTCGACGATGCGGAGTGTATAGTCCGGTCATAGTCCATTCAAGTGCTAGGTGAGCCAGTCTTCCAGCTCGTCGGATGCAGGGCACGGCAGGGGCTGTTATTGGCGTCGCGAGAGCTCTGGGGTCTAGAGCATTCGTTCGGGCTGTGTCTTGTCCTTGGATCTGGAGCAATACTTTTGAGCGAGGGTCGCGTGCATTTGAGTGCTGCCGTGTCGTTTTGATTGGTAGCTCTTTGTGCTAGACTTCTGCTGTCTCCTCCCCAAATCGAGTCCATAATGTATCAAACATCTCATTCTGATCACAGTTCTAAGGGAATGAAGGTGAAGCATCTTGTGCAGCTGGTGAGTCTAACGGTGTTGTTCACATGGTTGCTCTACCAGCTGAACAGTTCACACCAGGTGAAAGTTGCTTCATTGCGCCTGAGGGCCGATGAGATTGAAGATGATGGGGCAGGAGGGCTCAACGATGCGAGCAATCTTCTGGATATTTTCTCGGATATCGACCTAGGTCGAGTGGGAGATGAAATCCTGAGCCGTAGTTTGTTGCGGCAGAAAAACATTCAGCCGGCTGAATTGAGAGAAATTGAACGTGAAGAGAATAACAACGGAGTCGATGAGCTCGAACAAGTTGCGGATGAGGGCGATGATTCTGGTGAAGGTGACGGAGACGAAGGCGCTGTCAATCTCTTAGATCAGGACGAGCAGGTTCGAGGTGTGGACGAAATAGAAGGTGAGGGAGAGCTAAAGGAGGAGTCAGCACCGGAGGGAATCGTCGCCGAAGAGTCCGAAGCTCTGGAGCAGCCAGGGCGACTCCACCCCTCGAAATTGGATCCTGCCAGCTGAGTACGTCGGTAGAGGCCCCCTCTCATTCACGGTGAAAGTGCTCCCCGTTCACCGTATCGCCAGGAAACCTGAACCATATCACGGCAGGTGCGGTGTCAGTAGCGGTGTCACAAGCCTAGCGTGGAATCTCAATGCTCTAATCTTCGCGTTCTCCTGGTGAGAAACGGCCTGCTATTGAGATACTGAGACGGAGAGGATTGAGAATTGGCACTGCTGTTGAAGGAAGAAGAGGGGTCACAATCGTACTGGAGAAGCCTGCGTTGACTGAGGTGCGGATGCTGGAAACGGCTTGTTTAGATGCAAGCTCTTGTAGCGGGAACAAGGAAAGCCACACTGGCGAAAATTGTGCAATTAAATTTCGGGAGGAGCCATACCTGGCGAGCTAAAATGGTGTCGAGCATGTCAAACAAGGAGATTCTGTCGACCGCAGGTGAGGGCAAGAATCTGCCCGCTCAACCCCGTGGAAGAATAAGTTTTCGCGCACGCAAAGCCGTGCACGCATCACCATTCAACGAACCCTTATCGAAGAATGGCGAAGATGAGAACTCCAAGGCATCCTCATTATTGTCTAGCGCTGGCCAAATCGGGAGTATCGTCCATGAAGATAGTAATAGGCAGACAGGACGCACCAGACGAGGTGCCTTTGGTACAAGAAGTGGAGAATTATTTGATAGTCCTTCACAAGGACGAAAAGTCCGCAGAAAGAAAGCCGCTCCTTCAGTCCCCACGACGTCGACAGAGGTGGCCCTGTTAACGACTTCGGGAGATCCGTCAAAAGCATCAACGGTGGATTTTTGGCACTCTTCTCTTTCCGAACCAACAGGTACGAGAGCACCCGCTTACGGTTCACTCACAAAGTATGTACAAATAGCAAGATTGGGCCGAGAATAAAGAGACTTTTCTTTGTTGTAGATGTTGTTCCGATAGGGTGGAGACATTGTATTTTCTTCTCTCGGGCATTTTCGATAATATGATCATCTCTTGAAACTGGCAGCACAGTCGATCGTCTTCATGTCCTGTAATCAGGCTGACACTCGGTGCTCGATTCGTCCTCGCACTGACCAATGGCTCTTCTCTTCTTCAATCACAGGAGTCGCCGCAGACCACGCCGCGGACCACGATTCGACAGCAGCTCCGATTCTCGCTACGACTACGACAGCGACGACATTGGTTGGCAGCGAAGAGATGGCCGCCGCCATCGAACACCTGAAGCGTGCCGACGCGAGGTTGCGAAGTGTGATCGAAATGCACGATGAAGGCCCGAAGTTCGAGAAATGTGACAGCGCATTTTCGGCCTTGGCGCGAAGCATCGTCTTCCAACAGCTCGCGACGAAAGCCGCGTCCGCCATCTTCGGTCGCGTCCTCGTCCTCTGCGGGGTACTGCCCTCACCTCCCTTTTTTAACTCGAGGTCGCGAGTTCAAAACACCGTCTAACGCCTAGAGTTCAAAAGACCGTCCAACGCCTGGAGCGGATCCCGCGAGTTCAGAAAACCGTCTAACGTCTGGAGCGCGTATTGTGCAGGGCGCAGAGAATCTGCGGCCTGAAAGAGTAGCCGAGCTGTCGAAGGAGCAGCTGCGAGCCGTCGGGATTTCGGAGCGGAAGGCGAGCTACCTTCACGACCTGGCAGCCCACTTTGCGTCGGGAGCTTTATCCGACGCGGCCATCGGCGAGATGGACGACGGCGATCTGATGAAAGCCCTGATGGCCGTGAAGGGCATCGGCGTCTGGTCCGTGCACATGTTCATGCTCTTCTCTCTGCACAGGCCGGACGTGCTCCCGGTGGGCGACCTTGGCGTCCGCAAGGGCTTTCAGAAGTTGTACCAGCTGGCAGCGCTGCCGTCGCCTGCTGAGATGGAGCGGCTGTCTCTGAGCTGGCAACCCTACCGGTCCATCGGGTCCTGGTACATGTGGCGTGTCCTCGATATGACTCTTCCCTTCTAATAATAAAAGGATCGTCTCCCTCAGCATCGTCTACGCGTGGCATACTTTCGTACCTCCCAAAGTCGCAATTTTTTTGGGGGTTTTTGCCCAGTCCCAAATTCCGAGCAGATTAATTCGGATTGTTTCAATCCGAATTAATCTGAAACAATCAACAATCAGGCTCGCGCCTCCAAATGTCTAATACTGTCAGGGTCACGAGAGCCTAATACACTTGGAATGTAAGCGATTGTCGAATCTCCCTCTTTGTTTGACCTTTCTCACTTCATGGCTCTGCAAATCCGTAATCAAGAACCATGCCGCGATTTTTACAGAATTGATTGGCCAGGAAATAGAGGTCTCAAGTTCTCAACTCGTAGTGAGAGCTCACCTGAATTCGATCTCCTCTTTTTGCTTTTGGCAAATGTGTCAAATAAATTGACACATTTACCGTTCAGACATTTTGCAGTTTCTAATGAGAATGTTCGGACAAGTAGATAGTAACAAGAGATGTAAGTGTCTGGCTACGATATAATTTAAGTCAATTCTTGTGTAAAGAGTGAGTTTGTATAAAATTTTTGTCTAAGTTTTCCATGGAGTAATAATATAGATTACAATATCTCTAAATGTTCTATGCAAGTAAGTTTCTCGTTATATTATTACTTTATTATGTTTCGATTACGATCTAGTTAATTTTCGTGTAAAAAATAATTTTATATTGAGATTTTTTCTAGAACTTATAGTTGAGTAATAATATAGATTATTGAATTTATTGTTTTTTTAACACGAGTTAAAAGTGAAATTGTTAAAGTTAATTCTGGTTAAAGAGTAACTTCACGTTATAGTTATTTATAATTATTTGTGTCGTTGACTTTTGGTATAAATATATCCTAAGGTTTCTACTCCACTGTGCATTCAAAAAAATTTTCAATCATGGACATAACCCCCGAGAATGAACCAGGTTATGAATGTCTCGTGTGTATGTTTGACTTGAATGAAGTTTGGTTTTACTTTTAAGACGTCGATGAGTTCTAATACATGTTTTGTACAAATATGTGTATGTTCTATAGTGTTTATTCCACGGTCGAATCGATCAACATCGTTCAAGGTTTGGCAATAGCCAAGCAATACAGACTTCTGCTACTTCTCAATGTCTAGTGGCAAAGTAGATAGATGGTGGGAATGCATGAATGTTCAATAATAATAATAATAACTTTACGAGTTACTCCAGCATCTAATGTCAAGAGGTATGGTGTGGTATATTCACGGAATATTCACTCCCAAGCTCGCGAAGAAAAGCAGCATCATTCAATTAAGTGCAGATTCCGAGTTCTTGCGAGCATTTATCAATAGATTCTAACAAATTCAATGACGATCGCAACACAAATTCATAGTCAAAGCTCCAATGCATTGAGACACAGCGTCTAATATCGAGGGTCGCAAACTCCACCGCGTTGTGATAGGGTCAATACACTGTCTATTCATACTTGAATAGATGTGATGTATACCGTCTGCAGGGTCCTATCGGGTAAAACGAAACTTGATGGATACCATCAAGCAGTTTACTTTCCGATGGGATTCCATCAAGTATACATCTTGAGTATATCATATCCAATCTTGAAACTTTGAAAAGAGAATGCATTTAACATCAAAAAAATACACATCATGTAGATGGTTTTTTTTTCTTTAGAATTTGTGAAACAAGTAATTCAATTAAGCATTTAAATGCTGCAACGTAAAGATGTTTGATGTAAAACAGTAAGCAACCGTTTTAATTTATGATTTGTAAATCTTAAATACCAGTTTAATTAACACATTCAGCCATGAGTTGTACTAATAAAGAAACTTAGTCATGACATTATGATTTTGTGCAGAGCATGACTTTTTAGGTTTTAACTCAAATCCTAAACAACATGTTAATCATTGAAACTTTAAATGTCAATAATATTATAATCAAAAACTCATTTATGAATAAAAATCATTTGTGATCTCAACATTCAAAATTCAATAAAGTCTATAAGAAAAATAGAAAAGGAAAGAATTTAAATATGGATCAAATAAAAATAAAAATATATTTATGGATTTTATATATTCTTATAAAAATAATACATAATTTTGTATAATTTCAAATAATTTATTAAATATTATTTTAATTCCATTCATTTGCAAAAAATAGTATTTAAACTTTCAAATTTGAACAGGTATTTTAATCATTTATTTTATATGAATTTCATCAAAATTTTATTTTAACAAGGTTTTATATAAATTTAAATATATTGA
This sequence comes from Marchantia polymorpha subsp. ruderalis, assembly GCA_037833965.1. Classification (NCBI taxonomy): domain Eukaryota; kingdom Viridiplantae; phylum Streptophyta; class Marchantiopsida; order Marchantiales; family Marchantiaceae; genus Marchantia; species Marchantia polymorpha. Next base: position 3,929,738 of record AP031351.1, read on the forward strand.
AAAATTGATACATAAAAATTAAAATTTCTAGTATATATATTTGAAAAAAAATTAATATATTAAATAAAATTAAAATCGATTTTATTCTAAAATTGATTTACATGAGGACCGAGTGTTTATGAGTCCCATCGGCATTTGAGCCTCTTGACTTCCTCACCAAGTCTTCATCCAATGTCCATATCCGCGGTGGCTCGCAAATCGTAGCCGCTTTCCACATGTTCCGGCCGCACTCGCCACCGCAGACATGAGGTTTTCCATTCTGAGCCCGACCACGCCATGCCATGTCAATCCCATTCCTCTATATTAGTTTTATATTAATTATTGCATAATCTCATAAACATAAATTTTATATGATCTTCATATGATATAATATAAACTCAAGTTTTTTTGGAGAGACTAATAAGATCATTAAGTAAATTTTTTATAGTATTTGAAAAAGATTTCAACAAAAATGATAGATGATAATATATTAAATTTTTATCCATAAATTTTAAATTTTAAATTAACTCAGTTTCAAATCAAGAAAAAATTCTAATTTTTTGTTCAATTTTTTTAAATTTTGATTAACATTCGAATTTAATGTATTATCGATATTATGATGATTTTTCAATATTCAAATTAAAATGTTCAATCTGGTCAAACTACATATTCTTTTGTACAAAAAATTTATTTTGCAAATTCATTTTGACATCAATTTTGGTTGTAAATTAAGATTATCGTTCACTTGTTCAGTATATAATGAACTCATACTTAGAAATTAATGTGCTTGATTATTTCACTTCCAAGTAAATTCTCATCAAATTCATTTTCTTCAAGATTTTGTTTTGATTTAGAGACATATACATTGTAATCAAATCACAAGTCTATTGATATTAAATGGCTTATTGATAGATTTATATCAGAGTTAAAATACTTTTGATTTTGAATGATATTACAAAGTTTTGACTGATTAGAATACTTTTATTACCTTATGTTAACATATTGGCACAAAATTGTTTAAAAAAATTGCTTGGAAGTCCTGATAAGTTATAAAAGACAATTAAATTTTTTTGAAAAATGCATTTATATTTATATTTATATTTTTAAATATATTATTTAATTTCTTTGTTGAATTTTCATACTTTTTTAAGCTAATTATTTAATTTTTCATTATAAAGTTTCATAAATTTATCTTAAAAAGATTTCTTGAATGACAATTTTTTCTCTTCATTCTAAAGATTTTTTACTAAAAATTAAAATCTACTAAATTAAGTAATACTTCAAAATAATAAAAAATGAAGATTTACAAAAGTTTGATCTCACTTTTATTTATTTGCACTATTTGTTCAAACATTTATTTCATCGATGCGAATGGATTAATCATCTTCAAATATATGAAGGATTATGAATACTACTAAATCAAAGTATTTACATTATCTTTAATATTTAAATGTTTTGAATCTAATCTAAATATATTTAAATTCAAATGGGTCGTATCAATATGTAAACTATAGTCATTTCAATGCCAGAATAAACACCACAAATCCATTGAACCTACTTATAGTTAGTAACTTCTTCAAAATAAACAATACGTCAATATAAATTGGCTGCATCAAAGCTACTCGCACACGCATATTTGTGAAGAAGTAAATGAATACTCTATATTTTAAATTAACAATAAGTCATATGGAATCAACGCTAAACATACATATCTGATATACGTAGATAGATATATAAAGCAAATTACACATTTCATTGGTGTAAAAACTATTTGATAAAAGTTGAAAGCCCAATTGCACAGAAACAACTGTGCTAAAACCTTGCAAGTGTGCCGAATGAGTAACTCATAGAAGTGATCGATGTATCTATTGCATGATGAAATTATCATATATAATAGATCTTGGTCTTTGTGTAACTGACGAGGAAAATAGGAAAGAACTTAATCATTAAGTTATATCAAAAGCCAATGTCGTTATGAATTTTTAGTGTTAAAATAAATATGATGGTTACACTAAGTTCCTTGCATACATCTCAAAGATGAAGTTATCCACAATCTTACATGGTAAGAAAAACAACTATGTCTAGGAAGCTCACTCTTGTCTGTTAATGAAACCTACTCTTTCACATGATGTCAAAATTTTCAATCTCTGTATCAAATCTTTTATCACATACTCAAAACAACATTGTAGAGTTATGTTATGAAAATGTATATCAAAGACCACCTCAGTATCTCATAATAAACGAAGGTTGTTTACATGTAATAAGTTTGGGAATTTTCTGTGTTCAGATAATGTGAAGTCAAGTACTCAATTTACTCGCATTCCAGGAAAATAAATTTGTGTAAGTTAGAGATGAGAAGTAAAATGTTTTACTTTGATCGTTTGACTTTTACCAAGAGTAGTAGAAGCTTAGTAGTTTGAATTCTGAAAAATCTCATCAACATGATCATCTGTAAATCTTTAACAAGTGCAAAGCACAAGACTAAAAAACATATAAGAAGACATGTCAAATAACGATACCCCAAGTACTACCATCAGATTGTAAATACTTTATCTCTTTCGTGAAAATTCATGCTAAGGAAAAAAGGCACAAAATGAATTAAAAATATTAGAAGAATCTAATCTTTTATCAATTTCACATGCATGCACGTCAAATGTTCATAGATAAGTGCAGGTAAAAACACCACAACCTACACTTGCAATACACAATATTTCGAATATATATAAGAAAATACTAAAATAATTTACTGGAATGGCTACTACAACTGATGTAGGTCACTTGTAAGTTAATTTTCAATTCGTCATCATAAAATCATGAGACTAAAATTAATTAGTAAACCATGCTAAGTGTCGCTCTAAATCATACATGGACAGTTTAACTGCCCCTGTATGATTAAACTGAGAATGGATGTTTCCGAATGCTTTTAAGATCAGTGATGAATAATTAACGCGCACATGACACAGATCGTCGTGGGGAATAGGAACTCGATGACTTGAGAGGACTCGGGGTTTGGATCGATGAGGTGTCGAACGACGACCGCAATCTCGAGACCAAAATTCTCCAGCTTTTCGAATTCGACACCAGCACGAACTCTCCGTTTGTTGGAGAGCTGTTTTCAGCACATGGTGCCGGATGCAAACACCTTGTTTCCTGATCGCATCGCGAGGACGGTCGCTCAATCACTCCAACTTGCACAGCATCGAGAAGCTTGTAATAACGGAGAAACCGAACTTGTTAATATCTCCGCGAAGACGTCTGATTCATTGTCACAGCCATGGAAATGTTCTCCGCATCAGCGTCTTCCTGTCTCGCATGCGTGCACTCCACGACCTCCAATCCATCTCGCGAAAAGATTGGCCGAGCTCTCAAATACACAGCTATGGTTCTGGAGCACGGCACAGAAGCAAGCGCCGACCCGACATTGCGATTCGACTGGCTTCTTCATCGGCATTGCAAATCTTGACAAAGCATTTCGTCCGCCAGTTTGCCCTAAACTGCCCGCCTGCCTGCTCACCCGGGCAGAATCACTGGGCCGTCTTCTAGCATCTGATGCAAGCCGACACAATGCGATTCCAAGTGCAGGGTGTGGAGTCGAACTCTTCGCTCCGGAAGATGCTGGGAGTGAAATGATCGCCATTTCTATTCGGGCTGTGTGGTAGCTCTCTGTCGTCACTGTGTGAAAGCATTGGCAAAGATCTGGATTGCGATAAAGCGGGTAACTGGAGTTGGAACCGATCTGAAGAGGCTCCTAGTTTTTCTGGTCTCAATGTATGCACACCGAAATGTCTGTAATCTGCTCTGCACTAGCTCGTTCTTCTCAAACTATGGTCGTCATCCCACTTCTGATCTCGTGGGAGCATTCGATTCATCGGGTGCCATCACCGGCGTTTTCGCTGGCATCGGTAGGCGAGCAGACTATTATCCTAAAGAATTGGCACTTGGTCGCGGAGTAACCAGTCGTCTGTTCAATCCGAGTCGAATGTTTGGTTCTCATTCGTCAGATAGACGTGAGATGTTGGGAGGTGGGAAGTCACAGCAGGTTGATGACTTTGGGAATTGCAAATCCGCCGGAGGTCAGATGTAATGCTTGGATCGTCTGTAGTAGTAACTAACCCTCTCGCTGGAGGACGGTGGTGAGGATGCCTTCAACGTTGTTGGTCATGGACAATGTCCTTCTCTATTTACAGCTGTCCATATTTATCTTGGTGCGAACATGCTGGATTGCAATCGGCGTGCTTTTCTTGCTGAGTTTTTGGATCAAAGTTTCTCTTCTAATTGCTGACTTCTTTTGATGCGGACTTCGGTGCAGCCGACACCATATTGTTCCATGCGAACATCTGTAGCTGCGCTCGTGATAAACTCGCATTGGTCCCGCAATTGCGCAAAGTTCCTGCGAAATCATGTTGGACTCCAGGACCTTCAGAAGGATCCCGGGCCATTATTCTTCGTAGATCGATCTTGATTCGGTCAAATGTGGGCAAGAAAGAAAATCCAGAAATCCAAACACAAAAATTTCCCGATTTCATCAATCATCCGCTGGGAAAATCTGACAATTGAACTAAGAAGCCCGTTTCCTTCTAAGATGACATCTGGCACTCTGTGGCCCCGTCGACGAACGGAGATAAGAAGACGTACAGAGTATGTGCTTCCCCGCTCCAAGCCTCGTCCATCCTTCAGGACTAGACAAACTCGAAAAGCACCGTAGCTGTATGGAAACCTGTTTATCTTGTTAAGTACATAGTTTGGAAGTTCCTGCTCCCTGCTGACGACTGAGATCCCACCGTTCGACTTGTGAATCTTTCAGGCCTTCGACCGGAGATGAAAACCTCGAAAAGCACTTCCTTACTATGTTGGGACCCAAATAGACCGTCGGCATCACACTTTCCTCATCGTCAATAAAGACCTGATCTTCTGTTTGTAAGTGAGGTGCGTGTGTAATCAGAATCCTCGATTCTGACACAGTGAGATGGCGGAGTCGCATATTTTTCCAGGCTGGATGGCCTCTATGCATGAAGTACTGAACTGCTTGCCACATTCTCCTGCATATTCACTCAATCAAGCTTCCGCATACGCTGATCCAGCTCATCGTGCTCCAGACGTAGCATACTGAGCTGGAATTGTGCTCAGGCTCATTCGTTTAAGCGGAGCATCCCTAGTTCCCCGCTCAACAACAGCTTGTCGTAGTTGCAGACGCTCAAGAGATTGTTTATCATATGATTTCTGAGGGAATCTCGACAGGATCTAGCTCGAGCTGAAGTGTGGAGGCCTCAAGAGATTGTGCGTCATATGATTCTGAGGGAATCTCGACAGGATCTAGCTCGAGCTGAAGTGTGGAGGATGAGTCGTGCAAAGTAGAGTCAATTATCTGAAGCCTGAGTGAGAAAACTTTAAACCTTCCACTCTTTGCCATCCTCCAGCTTGCAAGCTTGCCATGTGGGTCCAAGACCCGAAGGCCCCCGGGCCTTTTTCGTCCGAGAATATCAAGTGGACCCAGAATGCGGCGTACATTCCCTATGGTCGCCTGAAGGACTTCATAGAAGGAGAAAGCAGTGGACCACTTAACCCAACTATTTTCATCCCGAGAAAGCGCTATATGCGAGTGGCAGGATCATTGTCTGCCCCTGATCCGGAGACTTACTTGGAGCACATCTAGTGAGTGGAATGAATACAGAATCATGCCTGGGTTGTTTGCTTGTGAAGGAATTTAGTGTATTTTTTTGTGCGGCAAATGGAAATGACTCATTTGTTACCTTGCTTGTGCAGTTATCACTGCGCCTTTGGTGGAACTGATGTGAGCAAGAAGGACAAGAATGTTTCTTCATTATTCGTCATGCGAAAGAAAGAGACTAGTGACAGAGGATGTTTGTGCAGTTTTGAGGTGAAAAGGTTGTACCTACATCCTCATGTAGCTAAGATTACATACGAATTTACTTCTCATGTTGATGCGACTGGGTTTCCTTGTCATGAGAACTTAAACCCAAGTTGTATTAGTAAAACTCCGACACAGTCTGTGCATATTTCAGCAGCTCTCAGGGAATGGGTTATATCAAGACTTGAACACAAATATACACCGCTCCACATCATCAACGAGCATCGAGCGCTCGTGCAGAGTAGAATAAGACAAGGAGGTGCCATTGCGTCACACACGAATGGCGGATACCTGAGTGAGCTAGATATAACTGGTATATCTGACGCTTTCCTCAAAGGACGAGTAGCCCTTCAGAAATTAGATGAACATGCTGTTCTCATGTGGAGCAAACGCTACAAACATAAGGTGTTCTTCTTCGAACAGCAGTCGCCAGCCAATGATAGGAACCAGGCCGGTGCAGCATCGTTTGTTATCGGCATTCAGACCACATGGCAGAAGAGAAAATTGCTGGCTGGTCCTGAGACCCTTGTGATGTGTGAAACAACGTATGGTTCTAACAAACTTCAGGTGTGTCCTGAAGCCTTCGAGACGCTTCTCTTTGTATCGCTCATGGCCCCTCAACAGCGAGTACTTGAACTTTTAACTGTAGTAGTTATCATGTGCTTTTGTTGTTTTTGGACCATTCTAAATCGATGGTTCGGATAGTGTACGATATATTTCTCATGAAGATAGTATCAGGGCTAGCCCATGGTTCGTTATTTGTTTTCTTCCCATCGTTTTTATATCCATTTGGTCCCCTCTATCTTGTTGTATACTGACCAGAACTTGCATGTGCAGTATAAAATGTTCAGTATTCTAGTGGTGGACCAGTATTACAACGGGATTCCGGTGGCTTGGATCATCACCCCCAACATCAGGAAGCACGATGCTCAGCCGTGGATGGAGGCTTTGCGACAGTCTCTACACGAGGTCTCAATCGACTGGAAGCCCCAATCCTTCGTGGTCGACAACTTGTCCTCGAGCACCAAGGAAATACGGTGACTTTTCCCGTCACTCTCATATTAATGCAGATGATGTCAGCGAAGTACAGCGTTGGTATTTGTTATAATGCAAGTAAGCTCAGACCATCATCGAGTGGTGCTCTGACATAGAGAACTCTTTCCAGGTCAGTGTGGGGCTCAAAAGTTCAAATATTTGTGTCTCTGAGACGCGTGAAGAGAACTTGGAGAAAGAAGTTGACGGCCCTGGTCAAAGGCTGGAGCACCAGGACGATGTTATTCGAGAGACTGGGATCCATAATGGACAAAACTTACCCGGCCTACGTCTCCCGGAGACAACGAATACACTGCATTAAGGAGCTGGTGGAAGAACTGTTTGCTGAATGTCTATACGCATGCACGAGCTTTTACGAGTATTTTCAGAGGGAGTGGATGGACCCAAGAAAGATCTGCACATGGGCCAAGTGTTTGATGGATCTGCCGAGTGCCATCATAAGGGTCAATGCTGCCATAGACAGCTACTTGGCCAATTTGAAACGAAGGAATCTCTGTTGCAAAGATCGTCTCGTGGGACGGAGAATCAGCTGGCTGCTCGATTCTCTCATTTGTGATGTTGAACCGCAGTACCTTTATCTGGAGCACATGTATGAAGAGAGAACTTCCAGAAGTGCTCACCAGGAGAAGCTGCTTCGAGGAGCGTACCATCGAGCAAGGTACAGACAACCTACGGGCTGGGTTGTCATCCAAAATGTCTCCATGGGAACCAATATTCTTCGAGTTAACGTCATGCTTTGCACTGCTAACCAGCGTGACCTCAATGTCATTTGGTGCTTACGTCCATGAGGTGACTCTAATCTGGGCCTCCTCTGCACAGGTCGATACCCAACGATTACGTGGAGCTGCCGACTTACGGGCACGAGCCAGCCAAGGTGAGGAGCACATCCAAACCATACGTGGAGTATCTCGTGTACAACGGGCAGCATGAGTGGGCATGCTGCACATGCGCCTGGTCTCGGATGGGCGACCTGTGCAAGCATGTTGTGAAGGTGGCGGAGATGTACAGCGCTCAGAGCGGTGATGTAGACTCCCAGAAGACTGCCAGCGCTCTTGCCAAGTCTCGCAAGCTACCGACTCTGAGTATGCATATGATGAACCTTCAAGCAGCTCGAGGAGAGTCGCTTTCGCTCAACTCACCCCATACATCCTACCACGAGCAGCAATCGGCTGGCGAAGAACCCTCAGATTCCCTATCAGATCAGCATGACGATGGAAACCTCGCGTATCCAGAATCGATGCTCAACATGTCTCGTGAAAACTCATCCATCGATATGGGTACGAGCGTGGTGGAACTTAACAAAGATCTGACATATCAAGAGGCTGAGTTACACAACTTTCTGGCTGACAACCCAGACTTGATCGACAGATACTTGAATTCATTCCAGGAACTCAAGAACAAGTTCATTGAAGAAAACCAGAGCACACTCCTTTCAGGGGCCTCTGACGATCCCGTGTAAAGCGCGAATTCAATTCATCCTGTAAAATAGTAGTCAACGAACAGCTGGAATCGTGGCCGGCTCATGCATTGAACTGACAACCGTAAATACTGTCGAAGGAAGCCACTGAGCCACTTTCAGGTTTTTCGTTTTCCCGCTTGTGTGCAGCTCAAGCTTTTTCCAGGGCAGGAGGAAGGTTTGCTCACTGCCTTTCCACGCCTTTTTTGCACGGATGAAAATGTCCAACCTCATGATGTTCAACACAAGAGGTAATAACAACCGTCGAGGATGTCAACCATTCCAGAAAGTCAACGCCCCAGATGTAACGATCGAACATAAGCCCTTGCTTGGAAGCTGGAAAGAGGCCCAAACGCTTGCGAACAGTGCAGTAAGTACGTGTACTGAGTCGCAGGCATTGCTCTTCATTCTCAGCTGGGTTCTGGTTTGGCAGCAAGAGCCAGCAGCTCAATCCAATCACGAGAGGGCTCCGCTGGAACTCGTTGGGCCCAGTTCTCACTGCCCACCTGGCACCTACCGCACTGACTGAACGTTGACTGGCAATGAATCATCCGTTGACGGTTGGAGACGTGGATATCGACCCTCATCGGCGGCCTTGGAGTCAAAGAAAGTTTGTGGGCTCCTTTCTTCTCGTTGAAGAACTGAATTTCATATTTTTTCTCGTCAATCGTACGGGGGAAGCACAGGGTGCCGGCACAGAGAGGAGAGAGAGAGAGAGAGAGAGCGCGACAAGTAGTAAACTTTTTGTCCGCGTGAGCAGATTCTAACGGACCCAGTGCAGAATCTCGTGTGTTTCAGAATGTCGAGAGTAGGAAGAGTTCAACCTGGATAATGATTGCTGCGATCCAGATACTCCACACCAATCATCTTGACTCCCCTTGCTTTCTTGTAACCAAATACAAACAGAAACATTGCACAACAATTGGTAACGAAGTATAGAATCTCTCTGGTATGTTCCGAGCATATACTGCTCGTAAAGTAGATCACAATCGGTCATGGTTTAGTATCGGATTTCTTGTTATCTTGAACTGATGTGGAGAAAATGAAGAGGAGATTTCCAGGCGCAAATTGTGGGCTAACTTCACCCATAGCCCTCTTTAGTACCGGTGCTCGAAATTTGCACTGCTTAACGTTCCAAATGTAATTCTATCTATTTGTCCTGTTCGTGAAATCTTTTACATATGTTCTTACATTATGAAATCTTTTACATATTACACATGAACAGGATATAGTTCGTAATGGTGTGATAGATAAAAAATTAGATATAGTTGACAGTGCATCGCACAATTATACAACTTTTTCATATAGTCATGTTTTTCCTGAAAATTTCGGTCATAGCTACGAGGATCATCTCGGGAAAAAATTAAAAAACTTTCCGAACCGAACAAAATCTGAAATAATTTGGAAAAGAATAAAAATTGAAAATTGACAAATCATCATCGAATGGAACTAATATGAAGATGAGAGGATGAGTACTTGTCAGACATAAGTAAATCCTACTAAATACTGTTGTAAATTGAGTGCAAATCATCCTAATCGTGCAACATAGAGGTGAATATAAGGCGTGGCAGGTATTTATCAACATTCACTTGAAAAATCAGATTTGCATCATCTAGAAATCCTTAGTCTAATAAAAAAATATACATGCAGATAAAACTTACATCAAATACAAGATGCTGACTCACCATTTGAAAATTATACCAATTTTAAGTTATGTAATTTGATTATCAGAACGACAAGATGTTAGATTTAATTTAGATATGGAAGGCATTTGCTCAAATGATATCAGAAATCTCATTATTTAAAATAAAATTCAAAGGCATTAAAATTATTTGAGGAACGGAAGAGATGAAAAATCGATAGAAATTCAATATAGGAGTTATATATTTATTTATTTAGTTATTTATTTATTTATTTATTTATTTATATTTCAAACATATTATGTAATATCATTATTTTTTTCATTTTTTTTAATGTATCTACTGATCAATATGTTCGCCGAAATTTTTATTGATATATCATTCACATTATTAATAAAAAAGACTTCAATATACTACCTGCAGTAAGAGAACTAAGGCTAATGGAAATTGTTCAGTTAGGTGAATGCTAATAGATGAGTATTTGATTTTAAGAATTTTATCATCTACTGAATGACCCCGTCACAAAACACATATAGGTAGATTTTTCCCATGTACATCATCGACAAATATAAGGCAGTTCTGGTTATTTTTATACCAAAGACAAATTGTGCTCAAGATAGTTGTGAATAACATGTGACTTGATCAGTGATAATCGTGGGAATGTATCTGGTAACTACTATATAACAATAGCTTTTTGAGCTGATTTGATACTGTAATGGACATATAGTCTTAGGAATCTGCATGATAAGTAACTTCATTCTTCATTCTGTTTTCACGTGTCTGATATGTATGAAACAGGAAATTAGTTCTTTTCACATACGCATATTACCCCTTCATTTTCGAGTAAATGATAAAGTTTGACAGATAAAATTAAAAAACTAACCAGATGCAGACGGTATTCATGATTGTATCCATTGACATGACGTGTAACTTTGCCTAATTCATAGGATGGGAGCATATAATCACATAATGTAATTCCTATTGCAGACACAAGTAAGTAGTCTGCTCCAACGAAATGTGAAGAAGCGACGAAAGAAGGACATTATCTTTGAAATTCATGGTCACCTCTTTGTCGGTGGGATTATGAACCCTCGACTTCCAGTAGCACTTCACGAAGCTTCTAAAAACGATACTCTCATAGATAGGACGAATAAAGAAGTTTAGAGCAAGAATGGCCATTTGGCTGTTATAAGTGACGAGGACTAGACTCTAGTCTCCTTGTAGGAAAGATTTGTGGCTCGTATTCTTCAGATGCAGAAGATGACTAAGTCCCGAGTTGGTGGAGAAGCCCCAAGTTTCTAAAAAACATCAAATATCGTTAAAAGGCAATTTACCTCCTTGAAGTCTTGTCTTAGATTTAGTTAAGTAGGAGATCCGAAATACATATTACAACGTACTTTAAAGTCATCCACCAGTTCTGGAGTATGAGAATAAGACGAAGATTTCATCATCCTCAAGTCATCAAAGAAGGACATAAAATATGAGTTCTGTCAAATCTGTTGGTGTCAACAGCAACAGCTTATGCTCTTGTCCGAATTATGCACTGCGGCGTTCAACGGCAAATCTAACCAAGGAAAAGTTATTTTGTTGTTCCCATTTGGATGACTCAAAAGTCTTTGAGCTCTTTCCAGCTGGTCTTCCGATCTTTTTTGCGATACGGCTGAATTAAATATAATCGAAAATAAATAAATTAAATTTTCCAACTATTTTTTGTCTAAGTTTCTTCATTAAATTAATTAGCTTAATAACTACTCGGAGCAAGCAAAAAAGCTACTTTCGAACACTCAGAAGGTTAAACGTTTGGTGGCGAAAAGGAACAGGAGGAGGAGGAGACACGAAAGCCCAGTCACGTAAAGCAGAGAGTTCGCAACTACACCTGCACCTTTGTTTGACTACATGGCTCCCCTCTCTGCCGACCGCCGGACGAGTATTCAGCTTCAAGTCATTCCTGCACATCATTTCCTGTCACCTACCACCGCTCTCTAGAACAAGAACCTCATCGACCCATTCATGGCATTCATGGCTTGTAAGTCTACCCTCACATCTAAATCCGATTCGGGTTGACTGTAATTCTTTGATTTATGTGAGTGGAGGAGCTGCAGGTCTTCAAGCTTTACAGTTTTGCATCAGAGACATGTATGTCTTCTTCGGGCGGGCCTCGAGAAGGATAATCATTTTTTGTCATGCATGGTTCGAGTCAAGAATTGTTATTCTTGAAGACAAGTTCTGCTTTTGCTAGGCTCTGCAAGTGTGAGAAAAATATCTTCATTCACCATCCTTTCATACTAGTCTCACATTCGTTGAGGAGTGTGCCCGACGCTCACGTGATATGCATGAGGGAGCCTATTTGTTGCTTTTACTTTAAATTCAATAATTTGGGTTTTGCATTTGCTTAGCTTAACAAAGCACTTATTTATGAGATTGACGAGTGATCGATGATATTTGTTTCGGTGTCCATTTCCACCCTTAATTTTTCAGAAATTGCACGAGGACTACATTTAAGGTGTAGTCAGAGAGAAAAAATATTATTATAAGGAAAATATTAGTGCATTTTTTTCAATTTTTCTAGTTTTAATTCAAATTATGATTGATTTTATTTTATTCAATTATGAATGTTATAATGGATAAACAAATGTCACATAAGGAATAGAACAAGTGCATGTTTTTCATAAGAAAAATCTTTGTGTTTCCAGAACGTATAAAAAATCGCCGTTTTGAATCATATATCTTTATCTCAATTATATAATGTTCACTGTGGAATTTAAACACTGGGAATTTTTTCCACTAATCGTTTCGTTTTGTGAGAGTATATTTCCATTGTATATATATTCCCCGATTCTTACCTTGGTCTTTATCTGGTTAGCAAATATCGGAACTCAGTACAAAGTGACGAACGCAGACGATGTATCATATCCTCGTACCAGTTGGAAAGAGTCACTTCCGTCACTCAGGGCGGAGCCGTATCGTTGAAGACGGACTCAGAGTCTCGAGCAGTGGAGAGTGGGGGGAGGAATTTGGAACGCTGTCCGCAGCGCTATAGCTGCGAGGGGCACATGGATTTGGGTCAAGGCAGCACGTGAGTGAGTTCTGACCCGGGTAGAGGTCGGCTCCAATTTTAGCCAGGGTACGTACCTGGGATCAGGGGCATGAGGCATGGATAAAGACAGGGACGACCGCAGTCTCCTTGGGAACTGTCTCGGGGGGAGTAATTCCCAACGTCTGCAGTCAACAAGATAACCGGGGGGTTTGTTCCTCTTTACAGCCCAAATCGAGTCAAGCCACCGTCGGATCAAAAGATGAACGGCAGAGAACCCGTGTCGAAATAAGAGGTGGGGTGGAATAGGGGCCCCGGACAGCTTTCGTGTTGAAACCGCTACCTGTAACGGGACATTCCTCTAAATTTGGCCGGACCCACCACCACCAACCGTCATCTGTCTGTCCCAGTATCATTGACGAGAACGTTCGATCCCGCAGATTTAGGACTCCTGCCCGCGAAACTCACACCGCGTCGCGTTGCTCCTTCGGTCCCGAAAGCCTCCACCATTCGACATCCCATCGCGACGTCGCGCTCTCTGCGAGCGTCGCGAGCGCTGATGACGAGGCTACAGTGGTCGCTGCCCGGGGATCGGCGGTGGACACTTGGCAGCACAGAGGATTCGCAAGCCCGACGGCTGCAGCCCATTCGTTGCCGCCCGTCGTCCTTTCCTCCCGGAGGAGGAGTCCTCCTGTAGGACCGGACCTGACCGGACCGTACCTTACCGTGGGGGCCAAGAAGGAGAGGGAGGGAGGCGAGGCGAAAGAGGCGCCGAGAGATACTGAGCGCATTTTCATGACGGGTCTTTGGACCGGGCAGCTGGAGCGCGTCGAACGTATTTATATCCCCGCAGAAGGCGTTGCGGGGCGGCCATGCATTTATGCGTTCTTGGCTGCATGCGCATGTTTGCCCCGCTCCCTTACCGTCCCCTCTCCGGAAGTCGTTGCCGCCGCGGGCGCTCGAGGCCCTCGCCAGAAGAGTGAAAGGGATGAACTGAAAAGCTTGCCGAGCTTTGTCTCCGTTTCTCGAACTTTGTCACTATCGAGCTTTTTGGAGGAATCCGCGTGGTCAGAAATCTTCTTCACTCTGGAGCGAGCACCGCGGACGACGAGGAGGAGGGCGTTTTGCTGTCAGATCGCCGCAGGGGATAGTGTTGTGTAGAGGGGTCGAGGTCTCGAGTGAGCACATTCAATTGATGCAGAAAGAGGTGGAACTGGGAAGTGGAAAAGAGGGCAAGGGTGGGATGGATCGGGAGTCGAGGGGGACGGAGCCCTTCGCGGTTCCGAGTCCGATGCGCGAGCCGAAGCCCGGCAAAAGGTCGAGGAAGAAATGCGTCCTCTGCTGCTGCGGAATCTGCACGGCAGTCATCGTCCTGGTGATTGTGATTCTCATCATTCTAGCGTTCACGGTGTTCAAGCCCAAGGATCCTGAGCTGACCGTGAACTCTGTCACGCTGAACGGCTTGGACGTGAACTTGGCCAACATTTTGACGAGTCCCAATCCGTCGGTCGGCATAGACTTGGACACCAAGGTGACAGTGAAGAACCCGAATTACGCAAGCTTCAAGTACAGGAACACTACTGCTTACATTTACTACCATGGCAAGGAGATTGGCGACTCGTCCATCGAGGCCGGAGAAATCAAATCCAGGAGCAGTGCTCAGTTAGACCTTCCTGTCAGTGTGAAAATTACGGGGGATCTCTTCAATAGCAACCTCACCACCGATCTTCTCTCCGGCATTCTGCCTGTTGCCACCAGGGTCGAGATCAGGGGAACGGCCAACTTTCTCAATATCATCAAGCTGAAGAACGCCAGGTCTAATAGCTACTGCGAGCTTCAAATTTTTCTGAGCAACTCTACTCTCAAGGACATCGACTGCAAGAACAAATTCAAAATCTGAGGAAATCAGAGTTTCCGCCACTCTCAATGTTCACTCTCGCTCGTCGCCCGGCGGATAGCTTCAGTGCTGTACAATTTGCAACGCCTGTCCTAGTCCGAGGAGAAGGCGAATGCAGAAGCAGCTGAGGCCGTGCGCTTCGTGTTTCTCCAGGGCAAGCTCAAGGAATACGAGTGCTTCGCGCAGGTTTCCGCACTGCCTCAAACTCCATGTTATTGTTTGTACATTCAAGTTTCTCTCAGTCTTGTTTAATAGTTTCGCTCTTGTCAGGCCAGGTTAGTGGATCCTAAGAGGGTAGAGGCAGAAATTCTAGCACATTATTTGTGGATGGGTTAGCTATCCACACCCATGAGAAAGAAGACGACTTGCTTGCGGCTGCAGCTCAGCCACAATCAGCTCTAGTCAAATTTGCTGTAAAATGTCGACATCGGATATCCTGATATAGAAACCGATGAAAGTGCGGAGTAAGAGACCTCACTGAGCGGATTACATTATACCAAAAGAGGCAATTAAAATTGTGGGATTTGACGTCCCGTTCCGTTCCGTGAATCTGGACCAAAACTGTAAGGCAGGTCTGACAACGGAATTCTGTATTTATCGGAATGAAAACATTTTCATACTCATATGGTTTGTTGAAGCTAGTTGTTGTGGGGCCAGTGAAGGCTGTTAATAGAATTATGAATCCTTATTTAACCCCGTGCACGCTTTAGAGGTTTCTAGATCTGTGGATGAACCTTCTCATGTCGACCACAGGAGGCGATATTTTTTCACATCGTAATGTGTATGTTTGATTTTCCTGCACTTATTTCTGACTGTCTTCGCTCACGGATGAAGTTTATTATTCTCGTACAGGATATGTTCGTCCAATATGAACGCGATTTTGTGGAACTTTCTCTTTTTTGTTTTTGTTTTCATTCTTCTAAGTTCACCAGGTGCGCAACTTGTTTTATCTGAGTTGCCTGGTCGGTCAGCTGTCTGCATTCTGCTGATTGTTTCATTTGCAACTTTGTCTCTGGACTCAGGTGTTGTGTTCTCTCCTTGATTGCATCCGTCAAAAGAACTTGCCGTTACAATGAAATGTGATTTTGACAGATAACAGAAGTGAAGATTCTCGGGTGCTGGAGTATGTGTGACATACTTCAAGCTGTGCAAGGCTTCCTCATGTCGAGGGCCGTCTTCGAGACTATCCATCGACTGAAAAGAATTCTAACCCACAGATTATATTTCTCATGGTGATGGATGTGAGTGTCAGTGAAATTTAAATCGCTTATGTAGTTTGACTTACATGTTTTGTGTATTAAAGACAACTGTCACATGTTGCATGTTGCCGATATGAGAGACCTCTGTGAGGGTCCCATACAGCTTCTACGGGTGCGAGCTGTCTCAGACAGTTCAATGTTAGTTGTAGATCCCATGGAATTTTTCATAAAACCTTTATTTTCTTCGCAATGATTCTAATTGTCGCTGGAGTTACTGACGTGAGTTAACAATCGATCTGATCGTTGTCGAATATTTTATTCTGGTCAAAATTACTGCACCGTGGAAAGTTGTTCAAATGAAACCTCGTCTAACCTCACAAGTTTCGACTGGAAACTCGCCTGTCGAATTTCTCCTACTCAGAATTGACTTTGCATCTGAACAAGATGATCCATCTAGTTGCTTGGCCTTCGTATTTTAGAGTATGTAGGTTTTGGGGGAAGGTCTTGGTTGAGATATTCGTTTTAGACATCATGGAGGAGCGTTGACATACTTGGTCTCGAGTTATGCAAACGACAGGATGGCATCTGGAATTCTGGGAATTCAATATCAACAATTTTAATTCCATATTAAGAATTGTTCTTAGAGAAAATTATGATTTTTTCAACTTTTAAAACAATTCTTGAAGTTCAAATTCACAGCTACAATTTTCTAACATATATCATTTCTTTAGTTTTTGGATTATCCAGAATAACACAATCTACCACACTTTGTATTGAAAATAAAGAATGTATCGTAAACAAAATCACTTGCATTTGATATAATGATCGTCATTGTTGACATTGATTCATTAATATATCCTAGTGGATATTGTAATGGTTTGATATCTTAACTACTTCACGAAAAGGATAAATTTTAAAAGCATGAAATTTAAAACTATTCAATTTTGATGTCCAGTATCGAAGAATTTACAACATGAATACATATTCTATTTAGATTCAAAATTATTGTTACACTTCATGCACAAAATTACAGTTTTCTTTTGAATAAAATTCTTTCAAGTTAGTTTTCTAACACTTAAATGCTTGCATTAGGATTTCATCAATCGAGGCAAATAAATTTATTCTAATCATAAATATATTCTAAACAATTTAAGTTAATCTAGATCAAGTTAAGTACTTTCAAATATAATTTTCCAAAAGTTCACAAAAGACGAATTACCTTATAAAATAGATTTTAGGTAATTCAATTTGTGTTTAGATCATTCAATATATATAGAGTCAAATAATAATACACTATATGCTTGTGTAAGTATTCATTTTTGAAATAAAATTTCAAGTATAAAAATTTTTCCACTTTAAATGGAAGTCAAACATGATCAATTGGCTTTCAACTTTTTTACTGTATATAACATGCTGTTAAACACAAGGAAGGTTAAAGAGAGCATCATTAGTCCATTTACTCTGTTGCGATGACATATAAGGGAAACATGTTAGCTCGTTTATTTCAATCTCAAGCTTGATAATACTCACCATTGTGTGAGAATTCACATCACGTTATACATATCAAGGTCATTATGGTCAGGTTTGAGTTCACCGTAATAGAATCCAACAATCGGATCACAAATCAACAGAGTTTTCAATTTTCTCAAGCAAACGAGGATTTTCGGATGTATCATCAAATCTCTTTGTCATCATTCAGACACTTCTTAATGTAGCTCCTAACTAGTACCATCATGAAGATTGTAGTTGCTTACGTGTTCGACAATTTAGCAATTGTGACATCATTGCAGTAGATATTATGGACACTTTCAAATACAAGAATAATAAATGTTTCTTTTTTAATTAAACTTTCAGATAAATGTCGTTACAAATAGCATTTGCAAATTTTGCAACATCAAGTAAATGTGGAGTTCTTCCATGAGCAATCCCAGCAGCGTCTTGTTTGAGTTTCAAAGCAACTATTGCAAGTTGATATTTTATTTCATCACGATTATCATAAAACGCGATGATATCTTTTTGCAAAAGATACTTGTATTGCTCTTTTACAGCTACAATGATATCCATATCCATTGGTTGCTTCCAAGAGTTTACATTAGGCGGAAAGAAGCAACATGAATGACATTTAGCTCAAATATAGTAGTATGATCACAAGCATGTCAAGAAACAACAACAGCGAGACATATGTTCTGTTGGCGAACATAAGACTCAAAAACCTCATCAAACCACTTACTGAATATCAGAACATTGATCCAAGCGTTCTTGTGATGAAAATAAGGAATGGATCAAGTGTTTCCGACAATGCAGTCAGACTGCTTTGACTTTCCAATCATTATGAACAAGACTCGTTCTGTTTTGTTTTGTTAACTTGTCTTTTGCTCACTTTTTGTCACTAATAGTGGTAAGATCTTCATGTGGCATTAGCACAGTATTTCGTTAAACGACATGGAATAACAACCCAGTTTTGTCCATGTTGTAAACGCATCCCGGATTATATTGATCAATCAAGTAAAACAAATCTTTCAAAGATATCAATGTCTTTGGATTGTTTCTATCGATCTCACCAACTTCTCAAAACAAATTTACGTTGTTTGAATCGTGTCGATGTCAAAATTTTGCAAACTAGAATCACAATGCTTTGAAATTATCATCAGTAATTTCCATTGCGATCACTACCTACGGTTAACGCAGCCTCGTAAGAGTAAAGCGCTTTGTGAACACAAAGCAGCGGGGAAGTGATCTAAGCATCTGCCATACTTTTTCAGATTTTATTCAATATTGTATACAAACTCAGCCCCCTATGAATCTAGTTTGCTTTGTGGAAAATAATACTAGGAATCAAAACAAGCGAAGCTCGGCGTCTTAAATCAATCTATTCAAGAAGTTTATTCTCAATATTAGTAAACATTGACTGATAAGCACATAATGTTGACTTCTATGTGTGCGTTCACGTATTTCATCTTTGCTGGACTTGATCTTTCAAGTAACTTGTTCATCAAAATTAAATTGTCTAGCAACACTGCACACTTTAATGCCTCTAGTAAATTGATAAATTCTATAAGATAACGATCATGCACACTCTTACTTTCACGTTTAGCTTATAAGTTTTTTGTGCATTCATTATCGGCAATGAATTACAAAAAATCCAGCAATGTAACCGAAACTTCTTCATGCCACCTTTCAGGTCTTCAGTCATTCCTTCCGTTGGATGACAGGAAAAAAAATCTCTATTGACTCAAAATCAATATCCAAAACTGATCACGCATAGCTGCACAAAACATTCTATTTATTACTTGCACGTGTCTGATAGAAGAAAAAATACCGCATTCAACCTTTCATACAAGACTACATTGAATCGCAGATAGAAGAAATGTACATTCTCATCAATCAACCATGTCAATCTCATCCACAAAGACCTTCACAGTGCCCTAGCTGGGATCATGCGTGCTTCATATAAGATGTTACCGACTTTTACGAACTGGAAGAGGAGACAAAACATCAATTGAAAACGAAAGAACAGAGATTGAAACGTGATGCTGTTGAAATTGCATATGGATGTTCAACTCATTTGCTTGATGCTGCGAATTATGACAAAGAAGCTTGGCAATCTTTGTGATCGAGCTCTATCAAAAATTAATTTGTGAATGCACATATAGTGAAATTGAAAACCGATCAAGAAGGAGTGAATGAGATGGAGTATTTAGTGGTCAAAGTTACATAAGCTGTTACAGCTTTCAATTTTTTGATTGGGCAAGAAGAGATTGAAGAATCTTTTTACGTCAATGATGAAAACACTGAAGTATTTATGTTGAAATTTTGGATGATGTTGAAGAAATTTTGAAGACTATGAAGATTGCGGAAGAAAATTTGGATAATATAATTAATGATGATTATCAAGATTCAAATTCAAATTTAGAAAACAACGTCGCATTTAAGGGATTTGAGTCATTTTAAGAAAGTTGTTAATATAAAGATTAATTGCTTTGTGAAAAAGTTCAGACAAGTCAAACGAACAATTTGATGATATTAGACAACTATTTGAAGCATTTCATAGCAAAGTTCGTGCTGTCACTTTGAAAGCGAAACGCAAGAAAGTTAAAAACTTGAGTTAAATGACCATTCATGACATGTTAAACTTAAAAAAGTTGATCTTTTTTAAAAAATTAAAAAAAAATCACGTAGTTATCTGAGATGCGTACTTAAACGGTTGCATACGGAGATTACTGTACTCATCCTAGTCGTCTGCATTGTCATGCTTAGTAGTCTATCCGTTCTTGAGATTTCTCAAATGTTGCAAAAGGAAAGCTTCATCTTCATCACTTTCTATCATTGTCTTTGCTGCTTCATCACCTTCCATAAAATTGCACATCCACTTGACTTCTTTCTTTTACTTTCCAAAAGGCTAAATTTGAAAATTCTTAACATTTCAATGCAAATTTTAGCATTGGTGGAGTATGTATACTTACTATTAGTACTTTCATACCTAAAAGTCATTTATTACTTCTTTTTTTTCAGAAACTTTCTACATTGATTTGAACTTATATTCCCGTTCAACCTTCTTAGAGCTTGACCATTTTCTCAGATTAAAATAGACCTAAACATTTTTTGCGATTATTTACACATGTATATAATAGCACATAGACACATGAGTACATAATCATAGAAAATTTTCTTAGATCAAAATATATCTGATATTTTTTTGCAAATATATGTGTGTTGATTCATGTCAACACACATGGCACATGTGCACACATGGCACAAACATACTTCAATTTAGATTTTCTACTTGTATAATTTATGAGAATTATAAATTTCAATATAAAATCATAATGTATTTCTAGATGTTAAAATGAATTTTAAAAATTCAATTAAATTATGAACAAATCTTTTTACTGTATTTCTTGTAGAAAAATCTAGTTTATTTTGTTACACATGAAAAAATAAGTTCAATTAGACTATGACACATATTATAGGATTTACATTAACATTATTTTGTTTTGTGTACACAAACTTAATCACGTTTATCATCTTTTTTGTAATCAAATGATGATTTAAAATTGATTAGAAAAAACCTAAAATCTATAATAATATTTTAATGAAAATGTAAAAAATTTATATTTTTATATCATATTTTTGGAGCGTAATTTTGTTGTGCCATGACTTTTGTCCACATACATAAAAAAAATTTGTTAACATTTTTTAAATATGATTGATTTTGTGATATCCAATTATTTTATCATAAAAAATATTTCCTTATATGTAATGATTCAATAATTTTACATATTTGTGTACACATTATCAGAAAGTATTATTCTGAAAAAATAATATCATATAATCATATAAAGAAATTGATCATTTGTCAAGTTTTTTTATTTATAATATTAAAATAAAATAAACTCTATTTCAAATTTCATTCAACATATAAAAAGTTATGTGATGATAGATTTCAAGTATTAAATGATAATTACAAAATCATAATAATAATATAAATGGTGTTTTTTTATTCTTTTTTTGTTCAAGACTTGAATTTGAATCTACTTAATAACAAACTGATAGTAAAGAGTATTATAATATATTATATTGTATTGGGTTATCTGTTTTTTTGTTGCAAATAAGCTTATTACACATATAGTGTGCATACATAATGTCAGAATTTTTTAAGTTTTATGTGGATTTTTATTCAAGAATAACATGTATCTCAATAATTTTAAAATTAAATCACATTTACTAAATTTTATAGTAATTGAATCATACATAAATAGTTTCCGAATGTAGAATATATTTCAGGTTTCATAGTTAAAACTTTCATTATTTGCATCCTGTGATATTATTGGAAATTTACCAAACAAACTGTTATTCTATAAATTATTGTACAATCATTACAATTTAAATATATCTTTTTACATCATTGAGTTGTTATCATGATTGTTTCTTTTCTAATGTGATATTTCAGAAATAAATTCTCATTACAATAACTATGAAAAAAATTATAATTTTGAGAATAAAATTCTCATGATGTTAGAAGTTTTGAGATAAATTTATGTACCTTTTCAAATAATTTTGACTTCATTTTTAAACTGAAGCCTATAACAATACAATCGTCAAGAAAATTTTAAAGCAATATATCCATGCAACAATAATATCCATGATATGCAAATTATAATTTATAATTCAGTATTCTTCAATTTAATAAAAACTATGATTCAACTTCAAAACTACAATTCAGTATTATTGACTCTTGAAATGCAAACAAGATGATATAACTCTGACAATAAATATCAATATTTCAATTAATAGAAGTTTTACATTTAAACAAATATTAAAAATTCCTTATGTCTACAAATTAACAAGCTTTTTCTTGCATTCACTATTTTCAATACTTTTCAATACTTTTCAACCTTCAACAATATATAATTGTATTTTATAAATAATAAATAAATAACATTATTAAAAAATAATCGTTACATTTTCAAAGTCAACAGTTGTTGCAGACTTTTGTATGTATTTTTCCCATCTTAAATGTATCTTGCTTAAAAAATGATTTATCTATATTATGTTGATAACTAAAAATAGATATGTCAAAATGAATTTTTTATAATGATAGTGAAATTTATTTTATTATGTGTATAATCTAAAATCAACATTTAATTTGGGAACTCTTATGATTGATATATTACGTCAAAGTCTAAGAACACAAAAAATAATAATTTGAAATAAAATATTTGATTCATTCATATGATCACATTGAAACTGTATCAAATGAGCAGACTACTATTCGATGTATACTCAACAACTTTGTGTGGTATCTATCTATACGGACCAACTTAACAAGATTAATCTAATTAAAATCAACTTACATGTGGATTAATTTCTAATAATTGCCCTCTTGATTCATAGTTAAGTAAGCTGAAATTCCATTTATTTTATCGTTTCAATAAAAGTTATAAATAAACTCAACATAAGATTATCATTTAGTATTAACTCGAATCAAACAAGAGTCATATCATAATAGAGTGAAATCAGATAGGATTTTATTGGTTTATAGTTATAATTTGTTTGTTTCCAGATACAAAAGATGCAAGGTGGCACAATGTTTTACAATTTTTTCAAATAAATTATTTTGCTAAAGACACTAGCAAAATATCATTGTTTATAAATCTTTATTGGTTCAATCATTTTTTCAAGCACACATTTTTTGATCTAATGATACACAATATTGATGTGCTTTAATTTTGTGTCAACATTAGATATAAAACACATCAATTATCATAGTAAAATTGCATTATATCATGCATTAATTTATCTTAATAATAAGTATATCTAAGCAAATTCTATACTTTGTTGTTTTTTTGTACCTACATTATAACTTTGTATTTGATGAAGTGATATATTTATTCAATGTTGATTTCTGATTTATGCATCCATTTTCAAATTCAACACATGTTTAATTGTATAAACTGCTTTTTGAAATTTCTTATAATGGTTAGTATATCTTTAATTAATCAATGATTAAGCATCAAATGATTTTTTTTGAAACACAAGATCTGAACTCATTGTAGTTTTGAGTTTCACATATTTTTATAACTTTTTTATCTACTTGGATCATATTTTAAAAAAATTTTAGACTTATATGTACAATGTTGACATCACAATTATCAAAAAATAATATTTAAAAAAAATAAAATGATATGATAACTGAAAGTGTCATACACATGACCTATGAAATTTTTGTAAATAATATATTTCATAAGAGATCTTGATATAAACCAATATCATTCTCATAACCTTCAATATCAAACTACATCATTTTTCTATATACTAAAAGTTATTTATAGAAAGGGTGAAGAAGCATCTACTTTTTTATTTACGGTAAACCCCTTGAAGATTGCCATAAAATTATTGAATTCATAAGTCAGGCATTCAAAATACCATTAGACCCAATTTGGTACAAAGACCTTAGTCTTGTAGAGATAAAGACTTGTGTAGTAATTCCGCTTGAATAAAAACGAATTTAGAATATTTATTACAGAACTCCAAACCTTTTCACGAGGTCCGTAGGGGGACGAGACCCGTAAGGGCAATTCTGATGATTCATGTAAAAGGTGTGAAATTGTTATTGTTTGTTAACTTTACAGGTTGCGCTGGTGTCCTGCATTACGTATGAAATATATACCATTAGTACAAAATAAAAAGTGTCATGATAATGATACTTTAGATTCAGATAATGACAGAACACAAACATTGCAAAAGTCTTGAGTTTTACAATTGAAAAAGTATGCAAAATTCAGTAAATTAATTTGATTATACAACAACTAAAAATCTAACATGCATTAGATGTATATTTGTTGTCTCTATTTCCGTTATTATAAACTTCCTAAATGATATTTCATCTCTAATATATAAGTTTATTATAACCACTTTAATTATAAACCATCTATTTTCAGGTAAATCAAATAATTTAATTTGTCTCATTCCACCATTCCCTTATAATTTCCATCTTGGTGTAACTTTTCACTGAAAATGCGCAAAATTGGCTAGTAATGTTCACATGAAACAATCATATGAAAGTGTAGAATGTTAAAGTGCAAGATTCAAGATAAGTCATGGTGAATCTTTGGATCAGATCTAAGTCTTGGTTTCAACTGTTTTTTTCTTTAGCTATATTTGGCAAGAACAAAAGCAAACATCAAATTACATAAAAATCAAATTGCACAAACTACAGACGAGAAATCTAAGTTATCAAACACTTTTGAATAATTGTGTTGATTCAAGATAAGCAGCCAACATGAAAATGAACGTAATATAATTTGACTAAAAAGTGAACATTTCACAAGTATTTTTTTGCCAAATGCAAATATAAGAAATCAGATGGCAAGTTCAAGAGACATAAAGTTTTTGGATAGTGAAAAAATTTAGAACAAAACCTTAGAGAATCTGTTGAGGCAAATAACATAAAATGTTGAATAACAACTTTGTTATTGTTTAAATGTTCATTTTTCTCCATCTATTTATATGAATTTGTTTTTGGATAACTGTCATTCCCATGCAACTTACCTCTTATAATGTAGACATGTCACAGATTTCCTTAAACACATATAATTTGTACTTTAGATTGCGGTAATCATTGGTATCCTAGAATAACACCCAAACTGTTGCAATTGTAACTATTTTGGTTTATTTTGAACTCATCGTATTCATTTGAATATAAACATCAGTTCATGCATTGTACATAAACCAACCAATTATACCTCACAATGTGCAATAACTAACCCGCTCGTCTCCAAGCAAATTCTTCTCTCCGAAGAGATCAGATTGTTGGATGCCACATTCGCCGGGAGCTCTAGCATATAGTCAAACAAGGCGTAAACATTGCTAAGCAGAGTCCAACATTTTACTTCAAATTTGCACCCAGACCATAACCATCAGCAGCGACCTAACCCCACCCATACCCATGCCCACCAATAGCATTACCTGTGCCCACCCACGGTACTCAAATTACGCAAATTCTTGGTTGATCTTGACAAAAACTGCCCTTAGCATTACTTGTGCCCACCCATGGGAAAATATTGTCACCCAAAACCCACGGGCATGGGTGTATTTGGGCATGGCTATGGGCACCCAATGTTGGGCTCTGTTGCTAAGTCAAGCCGTCCCGTCTAACGAAGCAAGAAATCATCTACATGTACGGTATAATCAAACGTGAAAGTTTGCAAGTACTCTATACTATGCTCCAAAGTTCATGTTATTTATATTTAGCTGTTTGGGAGACGGTCAATATTCAAGAGACTACATGCCCCTCTTACTGTTCGATCTTCCCACACTACTGACAGATTGTAGAGTCCAAATAATAAAGATTCTCTTATGAAAGTTAGACACGAATCCAGAAACGAGGAAATTAGAGGGGTTTAGGTTTAGGGTTTAACCTCATGTATTTATTTCTCGTCTAGCGAAACAAGAGAGCAGTATTCAAAGTCTTGAAGTCTTTGATTCTTTAAATCCGAGCAATGTCCGATGGAGGGAAGAAAATGCAGAGAAAAAAGCCTCAGGGAGATCTGCATGCCTCGTGTACATCTTGAATACGGAAACTGCGATCAACCGCTAGACGACATTCTTCATGGAATTTATGACGAGCACGCAGGCCAGTAGACGTCTACTAGTGTTTCGCTTTCAAAGTTCCACAGCGAGGGACGAGCGCAAACCAAAACCATCGAGAAATTGCGGCATGGGAGGGTGCGTATCAGAGTGTTTTGGCAGCGTGACTTCTTTCCATCTACCTCACGGACTTGAATTTCGAAATTTATGACGTCTCTTGGATTTTCCTCGATCAAAAGGTGGACGGTTGAATCGATCGCATGAGGTCTTGAGGCAAGCCGTGTGATCGAGTGTCTAGCAGCAATGTCGGGTTTTGGAGGCTCTTCGAGCGGGGGAAGTTCTGCCTTCTCGTTTGGAACAGGTTCAACCCCTGCATTTGGAAATACGTTCGGGAGTGCCGCTTCTAGTGCCTCGTCAGGTGGAGGATTGTTTGGAGCATCGCCTGGTTCTTTCTCCTTCGGTGGTTCTACAGGAGCAGCATTTGGTGGTGGCTTTGGAACTCCGTCGGCAGGAGGTGCTGCATTTGGGGCTTCATCAGCAGCTTCACCTTTCGGAGCGTCCACTGGAGCTGCGACCTTCGGGGCGTCTGCTGGGGCACCGGCGTTTGGGTCGGCAACACCATCTTTCGGAGCATCCACAGAAACACCTGCGTTCGGGGCCTCAGTTCCTGCTTCGGGTGGTGGATTCGGAACACCCACAGCTTCCTCTGTGTTTGGAGGAGCGTCCTCTACTCCAGCCTCTACTCCCGGTTTCTCGTTCTCGCAGTCCTCTGCCTCTGCGTCCATTCCCTCAATTTTTGGTGCCACCACCTCCAGTCAGTCTCCTTTCGGCGCCCCTGCTGCAGCTTCTTCTGCGTCTGGATTTTTTAGCAGCTCCAGCAGTTCTTCGTTTGGTGATGCGTCCTCATCGTCTGGAACGGGAGCATTTTCTTTTGGGAGTTCTCCTCTGAGTTTTGGCTCGAAACCTGTCAGCTCTGCACCTTCTCAGCCTGCAGCCTCTACTCCAAGTCCTTTCCCGTCCGCGGCACCGGGCTTCGGATCTTTAGCAAAACCGTCTGTCCCTGCCCAGGTTTCTACAGGTTCTCCATTCGGTGCAAGTGCGGCTTTCGGGTCTACAACGAGTGCTGCAACTGCAGCCTCTGTCCCCGCCTCCGGGTTTTCTATCGGTCAAAATGCTTCATCCGCGACTCCCTCAGCCTCTGCATTTTCAGCTGGAACTTCTGGAGGAATGCCCAGTTTTGGATTTGGCGCAAGTGCAACTCCCAGTAGTCAAGGGTTCAATGCCAGTGGAGGCGCAACTCCTCCTGCATTTAACGCAGGATCAAGTGGAGTATCGTTCTCGGGATTCAGTTTTACAGGAAATTCGTCTGGTGCAACTACTTCTACACCAACTACTGATGCATCAGCATCGAACAGCGGGGTGCAGTTTGGTTCATCCAACGTCCCCGCGTCTGGTACCGGAGCGATCCCAGCCTCTCCATCGATTTTCGGTTCATCTGCTCCATCTGCGTCACCTTTTGCTATGCCAGCAGCTTCTCCTCTGTCAGGCAGCACCGGTGCTGCTTCCTCAGGTCCCTCCACATTGCAGGGCTTTTTGGATCGTCAAGTTGAGCCAAAAAGCTCCATTTTTCCTGGAGCAGGGTCAGGATCAGCAGCTGGATCGACTTCATCGCCATTTAGTTTCTCCGTTGCAAGTAAACCGGCACCACAGTCTTCTCCTGCCGGATTAGCGGCTGCTTCACAGCCTAATCGTAAGCATTCGAAACTTAAGTCTCAGTTTGATCTATGTGGATCGACTTACACAGCATGCTGAGCTTACGTACCTCCTCTGTAAGTTTCTTACAACATTTGGTCTGGAATCACTACCAGCCTACAGGTTCAGTTTTCTCTTTTCGAATAATCAAAAAAATCATCAGCTGTCTCTGAAGGTCCTATCGGATAGAGGATATAATTGCAGACTAACTTACCTTTTCCTGGCAGTGACACAAACCACGACAAGCGCTCCTGGAAGTGCTGTGGGAGGAGCTTTCAAGTTCGCCATGGGTGGCAATACCGCAGCAACAGGAGCCACAACCACAGCTGGAGCTTCGACGGGCACTGCCAGTGCCCCTGCTGCAACTTCGACTATAGCCTCTACACAGTAAGTATCAGCTGAACGATGGTCAGAAAACAACAAACGGAATTCAAATTTCTCAACGTAATGAATGCATCTCTGGTTCTAGGAAG
The DNA here is from genome assembly GCA_037833965.1 of Marchantia polymorpha subsp. ruderalis. Lineage (NCBI taxonomy): Eukaryota > Viridiplantae > Streptophyta > Marchantiopsida > Marchantiales > Marchantiaceae > Marchantia > Marchantia polymorpha. The sequence continues at coordinate 3,958,179 of AP031351.1, forward strand.
ATAACTGGTTCAAAAATTACGAAATCTACTTTTCGCCTGCACCATTGTTTGCTTTCGATTCTGCAAACAGTGTGCAGAGGGAGGTGATTATGACTTCACATAGTCTCTACTAAGTGGATACGGGAAGCTACATGTGTATCATATTCTTCAAGTTTTCTCGTGTATGCTAATAATCACTGCCTGATAGTTACAAATCGTCGGGTATGCCTTAGATGTAGCACGTATGGTTGTGCCTTCCGGGTCGGTACTCTTCAGTCCCCTTGTGTGTGAGGACCTTGCCGTTGATCGCGTGTTGTTTCAATTGTCTTTGCAAATAGATTTGAAAGTAAATCTCCTATGGAGTTGTTTTTCAAATCTCACTATCTCATGAAAAGTCATCAGCAATTAGGGTACACATGTTGAGTTTGTTTAATGCAAAGTTGGTGACGTTATGATTGGAAGGGTCATCCTCATCGCCTTTAGGAGCATAATATTCTTCCACAGGCGAGATGCTTGGATATCTTCCATCGTCTGCATCAAAGTTCTTTATATCAATTGATGCCAATTGCTGGACACCGTTGGTCAAAGAAGCCTGTGGATAGAAGTGAGACTCTTGTGTGAACATGACTCCATACGTGCATGTTGAGCACCTGTCAGTTTATGCTTCACGTATTTGAGTTGCTTCGGAACCTTGCAGATGCACGTGCAAGGTCTTGCTCTGACGACTGCAAACATTGGCAACATTTTGTGTGGATGTCTAATAGGGTCACGACTGGTGCAGTTCCAGCTTCAGCCCCGCGTGCTCCCAAACCACCTTCAGAAATAACTGGCAAATCTGTGGAGGAGGTATGAGTGAATTCCCGTTTAGCCGTTTATTTTTGGGCAGTGACGTGGCTAGCCTCAAATGTCTCGACTGTTACCAACTTCATGGACCTAACTCATCCCTTTAAGGGTGTACAGTCGTGTAGGCTATTGCAATGTAGTTGGTTTTTATCCTCCCATGTACGTCAATTAATTACTTGACGCCCTACCCTGTGAAAAGCTTTTATGTAGGTCTGAATTAGATTTTCAGTTCCACAGGCAATGCACCTTCACCAGGGGAAAAAAATATTTTTTAAATCCAAATGAAATAACAAACATATTGTGTTTACGAAGAAGTGGAGGATTGGTTGCTCCTCACTTTGGTGGACTACCCTTTCAGCGCTCAATCTTGGTTTACTTTTAGCCTTACTTTTACTCGTATCCACAGATTATCAAAGAGTGGACTCGTGAGCTGCAAGAGAGAACCGGGAAGTTCCGGAAGCAGGCCGAAGCTCTTGGAGAGTGGGATCGTAGAATCATCAGCAATCGAAATGTACTCATCAAAGTCGAGGTATACAGTCACCGTGTGCCTGTTTTTTCTGATTTCTGCGTGGTCTTCAGGCAAGATACATACACGTAGCAAACTTTTCCTTCACAGAAGTCCTTGTGTACAATGTGGCCAATGTTGTATTTCGTTTGTCCCGGTAGTAATAACGAGGACTTTTTGCAGAGTGAAGTGGCGAAGGTCGTGGAATCTCAACACAGTCTCGAGAGGCAGTTAGAGTTGATCGAGACTCATCAACAAGAGGTACATGTCTCGAGTATCAGTGAATACTAGATAATCTAATTATTTGAAGGTGATAGACCGGGATATAATCTGTATCTAGTTTTCTTGTTCCTAACTGTTCGTAACGTCTGTACATTTGGTTAAGGGTGTATGTAATTAAGTTGCTGTTACCTCACATTTTTTCCAGCATTTTCACAGCATGAGAAGTCATTTTTAATCAGGGGAGGTATGTCTTTCCTCGTCTCCTCTCATGAAGATAAGTCGGCATGGAATAAACAGTGTTCTAGACAGTTACCTGATGTTATTCTCTGCAGTTAGCAGCTCTTGTCTATGCTAACGGGAGTACTCCGGAGTGGGCGCAATTTCATTGCTCATTTTTAGCATCATGGATTGTTTGGAAGACTTGGCCTCCACACTTTACCTTCTAAGGGAACTTTTGTCGCCTCCGATGACGTTGGATGTATAACAATTGTTCTGCCGAAGATTATCTGGAAGACTTAGTACTTACGGTAGTTTTTAGTTGTAGCTAAGCTTTCACGTGGTGAGCACTAAATTTCCGCTGGACACCTGTGTTTCTTCCTTCTGAGTTGGCTCTTGCTTCCTTCTCAGCGAAGATGATGTGACAAGGCGTTTCACAAACTCTATCTAGCACTTCAAATAGATCGTGATTATAATACGCGTGATTTGTGACCGGAGAATATCCAGTTGATTGATGAGGCAGGCAGGGAAGTCAGTGTTCTAATTGCAAAGACTATCGCCTTGTTTTGTGTCGTATTTGCAAAAACAAAGGTAGAGAAAGCGCTGGAGAGTATGGAGGATGAAGCGGAGAGATTGTACCGAGAGGAACGGCCGAGGTTACTCGAGGATGAAGCAGCAGCAACTAGAGACAAGATGTAAGTCGAGAAGTGAATAAATCTTGTCTTTGGGAAGTCAATGATTGTGCTCACTGAATTGGATATGTGTTGGCTCACGGCGTGCTGTTGACGTGATAACTTTATTGGTTTTGCAGGTACCAACAAGCAGAGTTTGTTGAGAGAGAGGTAGAGCGACTAGGAGTGAAACTGAAAGATACTATCCAAAACATCAACGCCACGCAGGTCTTTTTCTTTTTCTCAACAGCCTTCTACAAATTGTGTCTCTCCGAGAAAACACTGTAGATCATTCGACTAAGTTGCTTGATCCTTGTCGTTATATCTAAGTTACAGAAAAATTTGAAGGCTCCGCTTGTCTTCCTGCTTTCAATATAAGATTTTGAACCTGTCTTGCGCAGCTCAAGTTCTTGTTCTTGGCTGTTGCGTTGCATTCTTGCCTTACTGGCCGCTCGTTGCTTGCGTTCAGGGCGGAGATTTGGATGTCGTAGAAGGGGCTAGTCCGTTGGACTTAGTTGTGCGGATCTTGAACAACCAATTAAGTTCTCTCTTGTGGATCGATGAAAAGGTGAGAAGTTTACCTTATCTTATTTGCGTAGTGACACCCATTCTTGCCCGCCAGGCATTTACTTGACGTGCAGTCTTGAGTTTTCTTTCAGTTCGCTTGTGATTAGAATCCGGAGGAAGTTCGTTTCAAGCCTTAGGCGGCTCACTGTTTTCTTCATAGTGAAAGGATGTTCTAACCTCGATTCTTCTGTGTACGCTGATTTTTTCCAGTCAGGAGAGCTTTCTGGACGTATTCAAACACTGTTGTCGGACCAAGCTGCGTACTACGACCGAGGCTATGTCGTATCACGCATGAAAGGATGAGTTTTGCCCTTCATAATATACGGCCACAGAGTATGTTTCAGTGACAAAGTGCGCATCTAACGGACCATCACATTTCAGCTATAATGCATGAATATCTCATGTTCAGATTCAAGGTCCGACAGATCAGTCGCCCCATCCCCACGCACAGTGGCAGTTGGGATTTGTCTTCAACGAAGTCTCGCTTCACGGTTCTTTGCTTTCGTATCACGAAGAAGGATGATCGGGACAATTTGGTGGAGACGCCGGCACGATTCATCTGCAGTTGTCCGCAGTTGTACGTGTCTGGACCTTCGAGATTCCAGTTCTAGAATCATGTTGACTGGAGAACGTCAATACTTTGGCGACAATGGGATGTAGAGCACTTAACTGAGAATGAAGATGATCTATATCCACGCGATATTTCGCCTGTAATTTTCAATCTGTATCATTACAACTAGCAGGTTCTTGTTCTTAGTCTGAAGTGCACGTGAACAACCACTCTTCAATTTCTCATCGACTGTTTCGTTACACCTGATAGTTCTTCTGCTGGAACCCATCCTCAGGGATGTTTTTTTTGTGGATCTGAGCGCTTTGCTTCTTGTATCCTCCGACTGATTCTGGCCATTAGAAAACCCTGATGAAAGCTATTCACATCTGCCTGATTTCTTCTTTGAATTCTCGCCAGCCCGCAAAATCATAGTGAGTGATTATCATGAGGAAATCAGCGTAAACTCATCTTATCCAAAGGAGCATGGCACTGGATACGGTCTTTGCAAGCTCTCTACTTTTCTAGTTGCTGCATCCTGTCCACACGTGCCCCACAGTTTTCTTTTACACTAGCTCTGTCTCCTAATTTGAAGGCAAGAGGTGACGTATCCTCAAGTCAGACATAGTCAACCGCTGCACTTTAATGTACTTGTGCAACGAAGTAACCACTCGGGATGTTACCTGGAAGGAAGTCGAACGCACTTGGGGAGGATAATGGGCGTGGGTGGTGTTGTAACCTGAAAGCCCCATAAGGGAAAACACGTCGACAGACAGGATCTTAAGACTCGGTACACAGGGCAGTGCCAGGCCAAAGGCGTACGAGGATCTCATGTTATAACAAGTCTATCCCAATGAGGAATCAATTAGCGAGCTCATTAAAGTAGCTGGGGATGAAGGTGCTAATCTAATGAATACATCATTCATGTGCCAAGCTTGGCACATGTAAATTTGCCTCATTAAGAGACTTACTGACGACGTGATCGTCGGTTGCAACTTGGACAAAAGATGACTAGCCGGAAACATGCTAGTGAAGGAGGCATATCTCAATGTTGTATGTTGAAAACTGCACGAGTGAACATGTAGAGTGGGATACGTCTCGACCTCAATGGAGTGTGACAGTCGTCGGGTTTTCGCATAGGTCGAAATCGACCTACGCGTGTGTTCGCACAACTACATTGCGTTGGCTAAGCGTTCATACTTGGTATCTAAATGTTCGTGTACAACTTATTCTCAGTCTCCGGAAAGCTTGACAAGTTGACGGGGTTCCTGAGTTATCAATGTCAAGATTAAAGATCTGATGACTGGAGACTGCACGACATTCTCAAATGAATTAAAGTTCCCTATCTTTAATTGAGACTCAGAAGTTGATTGTACATGCTCACGACAAGACGGCAGACGGGAACTCCTTATTAGACATTCATAATTTGGACTAACAAGAAAGCTCAGCAGTCCACCTCTGGCATGAAGACATATAAGATAATAATACAAGCTTATGACAATGGCCGTACAAGCAAATTCTCTTTGTGTACTCATGATGTGGATTGATAAGGAAGCCTAGCAGTCCACGAACGGAAAGTTGGGTGCAGTCAGGCCATTCCGGTCGGTCCCGTTGATGGATGGATGGAACCGGGAAGAATAGCAGACACCGTGCGAGCACTTTATCATGTGCTTTTAGCTTCAGCTCGCTTCATCCAGAAGTTGAGGTCCAGAGTGGTTGCCGTATGTGGTGGGCCTGGCCCCCGTCTTCGCAGGATTTGGATTTGCTTGTTCTCTAGTGACTCAAGTTTATCCTCAGTTTATGGTCGGGCATTCAATGCTCTTCTGTGCATTATTTCTCTGATTATGTCCACTCGCCTTCCCAGCTACGTGGGACTCTGGGAAGTCGATGCCTCAATGTCGCGACTCCTCAACAAATCTCACTCCAGTTTCGCAACTTCTGGTTACCACCATTCACCTTATCTTGCTTCCTGAATTGTAAAGGTATCGCGCAAAGACTTTTGGAAGCTGAATATTTCAGTAAAAAGTTGTGGTCTGATATTTTGAATTTATTAAAGTGAATCATCGCAACTACATGGATTCTAGATATATAAATGACCGAAGGACAAGAATTGGTTGAAAGTCTTTATCGAACAGAAATTTCATAAAATTATATGGAAAAAAATGTTCCTCATATAGACATTTTTGGAATGCATATAAACAAAAAATAAATACTTGAACTACATATATATACGGTGAATGCATTACTTTTCCTTACTGCTGATATTACGCTAATAGCTGAGTAATTTTTAAAAAAATCAACGATCGACATATTGGTAGACAAACCGCATTCTCAAGAGGTGACGATTACCATCGAAAGGACCAGGAAATGAGCACTCGATTGTAGATCCCAAAATCCCCTGCAGAAAAATGACCCGCGGGAACTAAATGGCTACGAGATAAATGGGAACCAAAGGGGAATATACTCTCCAAGGGGTGAGAAAATGGGAGAGCGGAAAACCCTAAACCCTGGGGTCGGGTCGGTCTGGAGGGTTCGGGCCACATCAGCACGAGCGAGGGTGGGAGGATGAGGCAGCCAATGGCAAAGGTTTGGAGCATATCCGCATCGGAGGGGGACGGCACGAGAGCCCCTGTGGATCAGAGGGTCCATACGTGTACGTTGCATCGCCCGCTACCTCCGTCTCTCCTCCGCTCGGGCTCCGGTGCGCTCTCGGCTTATCAAAAGGGATCGCCATCGCCTGCGCCTCCCTGACCCGTGCCGACTCCACTGGCTGGCCTACCGACCTCGACGGATTATAGCGCTGCCCTCCATCCGGTCGCATCCCATCCCATCCCATCCCATCCCATCCGCGCCCGCGCGCCCCGTTTCTTACCTGCCTTATCATAAGATCAATTTCCTCGCTTCCGCAGGCCTCTCTTTCTCAAGCCTCGAGCTGCGCCTGCCTCACGCTCGCTTCCTCGAGCACGCGCGTCCTTCCCCTTCCCTTCCTCGCGGTCGTTGTTGGGAAGAGAGTAGGCAGCGATGGCGAGCTGCACAGCAATGTCTGCTGCGGTCGCTCCTTGCGTTTCCGGAAGCGCCGTGAGGGCTTCCGATGCCGCTGCTTCTGCCCTGAAGCCCTCTCCTCTCGGTTGCAAGGCCGCAAGCAAGTTGAGCTCTAGCGCTGCTTTCAGTCAGCTCAGCTTCTCCGAGGCTGCTCGCCCCGTCGCATGGAAGGAGTTCAGGTGCGTCTTTGTTCTTCTGCCTTGGTCCTTTCCTGTCGTGTGGTTGCGGTTTGGTCGTTTCGGTGGGAATTGTTGTTTGCGCTAGTCCTTGAGTTTCCAGGGTTTTGCCCCTTGAGCGAATGCTTGTCTTCAGATACTACGCCGAGTTTCGTTTCTTTCTGAATTGTGTTTCGTTCTTCTTCTGGGCTGTCTTCTGCTTGTAAGATTCTTCCTTTGTCAAGACGTGGACAATTCGATCCGTAGTGTACTTTCTAGCACATCTTGGCTTTTACACTCTTTGCATGCTCTGAGTTCATTGACAGTGAGGTTAGTGTCTAACGTTTTCTGCCCATCCTCACATTCTGCAGCTCCAACGCTGGCCGCAAGGGTGTTCTCGTTGTCAGAGCTGCCCGTGGAAAATTCGAGAGGAACAAGCCCCACGTGAACATCGGTACCATCGGACATGTCGACCACGGAAAGACCACTCTCACCGCAGCTCTCACTATGGCCTTGGCCGCCATTGGAGGTGGTGCTGGAAAGAAGTACGAAGACATTGATGCTGCACCCGAAGAGAGGGCCAGAGGTATTACTATCAACACGGCCACCGTCGAGTACGAGACTAGTGCTCGTCACTACGCTCACGTCGACTGTCCTGGACACGCTGATTACGTGAAGAACATGATTACTGGAGCTGCGCAGATGGACGGTGCCATTCTCGTTGTGTCCGGTGCGGACGGGCCCATGCCCCAGACGAAGGAACACATCTTGCTCGCGAAGCAAGTCGGTGTGCCAAACATGGTGGTTTTCTTGAACAAGGAGGACCAGGTTGACGACACCGAGTTGCTGGATTTGGTCGACATGGAGGTCCGTGAGCTCCTGACCTCGTACGAATTCCCCGGTGATGATATCCCAATCATCTCTGGGTCCGCTCTTCTGGCATTGCAAGCCTTGACAGCGAACCCAAAGATTCAAAGGGGTGAGAACGTGTGGGTAGACAAGATTCTTGACTTGATGGACAACGTTGACAGTTACATTCCCATCCCAGTCAGGCAGACAGAATTGCCATTTTTGATGGCCGTCGAAGACGTGTTCTCCATCACTGGAAGAGGAACTGTGGCCACCGGTCGTGTTGAGCGTGGAATTGTTAAGGTTGGTGAGACAGTGGAACTTGTCGGTTTAAGACCTACCAAGGCCACTACAGTGACTGGTCTCGAGATGTTCCAAAAGGAGTTGCCCGATGCCCAGGCGGGAGACAACGTTGGTATGCTTTTGAGAGGAATTCAAAAGGATGATATCCAGAGGGGTATGGTGTTGGCCAAGCCTGGATCCATCACCCCCCACAGTTCCTTCGAGGCATCCGTCTACATCTTGAAGAAGGAAGAGGGAGGAAGGCACAGACCCTTCTTCGCCGGTTACAGGCCCCAATTCTACATGAGGACCACTGACGTGACGGGCTCAGTTGAGAGCGTCGAGACTGACAAGGGTGAGGAGACCAACATGGTCATGCCCGGTGATCGCGTGAAGATGACTGTTAACCTTATCAACCCAATTGCTTGCGAAACCAAGATGAGGTTCGCCATCAGGGAAGGAGGAAAGACCGTAGGTGCCGGAATTATCTCCAAGGTCATGAACTGAGTGATGAGAACTTCGTTATTTCGATGTCCAATTAATTTTGGGAAGACTCTTGTAATCTTCAAGGCCTGGATCCTCCGGAATGCGCAGAAAAGAGTGAGAAAAATCGATTACTTCTTGAAGCCTCATTACTGATTGTAATGTAGTTCGGTAGTAAGCTTATCATCTCCTGTCTGTGGATCTCACTATCAGAGGCCAGGCACCTCCTTTAGAGATGTAGGCCGAATGTTATGCGGTTGAAGAATGTAGAGGAAGGTTAGTCATTAGGAAGGAGGTCTGTGTAGAACTTAAATTCGATTCTTTACTGCATTGGTATAATACATTTGTATCTGTCCTCAGCTGGTTAACGATAACTATCAATGAAACTTGCCAGTGAAATTTCGCTGCGTTAGGATTTAACTCCAACATGAGGATAAGGTTCTAAATTGTGTTGTTGCCGAATGCACGGTCAAAGTCACTAAAATAAAGTGGTTTTTTCTGTTGATACAAGTAAAATACTGAAGGCCAAAAGTGGCATAATCACTCTCATGTTTCTCCAACTTGGAAGGTAGGAATGTTGGGCATTATGAGGACCGATATGACAATTATTGCTGCCTCTTCTTCAAAATGTTGAAATGTATGCAAAACTGAGTAGATTAACGCGTGAAATCATGTAAGATACTAAGAAATAGGTGGAAAGGATATAGAAGTAAAATAACGAATCTGTCGACCGGAAGTGTTATAGCTGGATGATAATCCCTGTGGGCGTTCAGAACAAAAAATGCACCGGCCAATACATGTGAAGAATATAAGCACATCACATAAATGTAAACTCTCTGTCTAGTTGATACTCGTACATTTCGTCCCACACTCCCGAAATTCTCAACATACGAATTTGGGGTTTAGAGCTTGTCTCTGGAGTCTGAAATATTCACATTTGTCCGTCAGTGTAAATGCACAATCTGTGCACTTGCATTATATTCTTATTTCTTCAACACCACCACACGAACATAAATGTAGATTTCAGGTTGTATAGATACTCATTTGTCCACAATTTCCCGCTAGCTTATTATGTTATATATCATAATTTACTTGGCAAACGCGTAATGTAAATAATATAAAAGACTTACAGTTGGTCAAATAACTCATGGTTAGTATGCATTCAGATTTATTTAGTTGAACGTGTCATAGATTCTCATTTGGCCTAAATTTTGAAGATCCTTCCGTTTGGTAATTTACATTCCCGATGAGTACATCATGAATAAGAACGATGTTTCTCGCTAGTAGGCAAGAAAACAAGCCATGATTGTCCATATTGTAGACATTTTGATATCATATTGGACAATAAAAGCTTAAAGTTCGTCTAAAAGTTCGAACAATCCATGATCTGATTTTTTAACTTCTGTTCTTCTCCTCAGAACATCATCTTTTGGGACCCTCTATGCATTGTGAATTGACTTAGGCATTACCAACATTAGTTTCCATAATCGATAAACTCACAACAAATTTTTTACTTTGGAGAAATGAAAGATTGCAGAATAGGAAGATTGGAATGATGCATGTTATAAATCTAAACATAAAGTATGTCTTCAAGCTCGGTGAAACTATCAACAAAGTATTGAAAAGTGCAACATTAAAAATTAAGAGAGAAAGTCATTCTAACATGAAACACAACTCTTAAGATTAAAGAAATCTAAATTGTTTTACTCTCCCTTGTGTAGATTTTATCAACAAGTACAAGGAAAATCTATATGAAAATCTTTAATCTTCACTTTTATTATGTATTTAACTCCTAGTGGATTTCGTCATTCAGAGACACGTAAAACAACAACAACCAAATGACAGTCCATCAGAGTTGTAAACACAAGAGAAGAAGATAACGTGGTTCATGTGGCGCTTAGTTTTTTCGATTCATGCATAAATAACAAAAACTTGAACATATTTGTGATAGAACATATTCATAGAAGTCCTTAGACATAGGAGTTAGTTGAATTACTGCCAATTTAGTCAAATAGGAGAAGGAAAGTGAAATCCACCTTGGGCCGAAGATCTTCGGATCATCAGCACAACCAATTTTTAGGATGCAATAGCCGGACCTTCGGCGAAAACAATAAATCCCAATTTGAATTTTTGAAGTGCTGATCAAAATCCGCACGCGTTGGAAGTATCAATTCGCGCGCGTGTGAGAACCGTTAGGACGTCGAGGGTAAGACTTACCCTCGACCCTAAACTAAACTTAACTTCGTGCCCTTACCCGATAAGGGCACAAAGCGAATACATTTGCGCCTACATCGCGACATTGATAGAGAGAGAAGTGCATTCGATCGACCTTGATAGCAGCGAAGACGCGACTTGAGACATGATGCCACCCATGACAGCTAAGGTGCAGAAATTGGTAATGCTTAAGGTGTCATATGCGGAGTTGCGACCCTATTGGCGAGAGCTCGTCGAACTACATCTGGAATTCTTGCTATGGGATTGGAATTGCGTTTCGGCGACCATCTGCAAGGACATGATGGATAAGAATTGTAACGAGGGGGATGACCTCCGGAGCAATCCGATGCTGTGGACAATCAATCATTGGACGAAGATTCTAAAACCGTGTGCAGGGAAGTATGGAGTTTACATGTTTGAGAAGGAAAGTGTGAAGATAACGCGCGAAGAAGAATTTACCTTTGCTCCATTCTTCAAGAACGCGAAGTCGGGGACGAATGGGTAAAAGACGGCAGATTACAAGGACTCGAAGAGTCGTGCAATTGTGTTAGGAGTAATGCATATTCTGCGACCGCAACGCACGACCTATGTCAATGCATGAAAGGTCGGCTTCTTCGAGCGCGCCTTGAAGGGAGAACCAATCCATTGGGTGAGGATCTTCAACGACCTAATTTGAACCAATGTCAACATCCGATGGAAGGAAGGTCTGATTAACCACATAACACCATACTTAGTGAATTTCTATAGAGGGATGTGGTTATTAACAAAGGATGAGGAGAAACGATTTCCGAAGGAACAGGAGGTGCTGGCAATTGAGTCGAGTGAGGACACAAACGAGGAAGACAATGTCCAAGCTAAAGAGCCACCTCGAAAAACAGCACGCGGGCCAGTTCAAATGGATGTTGTCGCGACTAGAGAACAACCAGAGAGTAGATCGGCGAAGAGACATAACTTAATCGCTGATAGTGGAGAAGGTCAAAGACCGAAGTCTTGGATGGTAGAGACACATGTGACGGAGATCAGGATGTTGAGGATTCGGGCCAAGCCCAAGAAGAAAGCGAATCGCATGAGAGTTGTGTCCGATTCTTTGGAGAGTAGTGTGGCGAAATCGGATGCAGCTGCCTCTATGACGGACGAAGAGAAGAGGGAGGAGCCAACTTTTCAAGCAGTAGAAGGAGGACTTCGGAAGTATATGTCGAAGTCTTTATGGACGTACAAGCAGAACTTTCGGAGGAAAGGTCGAAGATGGTAAGTCCAATTCTACAACCTTTGGAGCAGATGCAGTCAATGGAGACTGAGGAAGTGCCTCAGCCGAAGACGAGTGAAGAGCTGGCGAAGGAGCTCACGACGATGAGTGAAAAATTACTCGAGCAGGTTGTTGCGCAAGTTGGAGAGGCAATAGTAGCTGCCCCTGGGATTCCATCATCGCCACCACCTGAGTAAGATGTAAGATCCGAAGTAGAGAAGAAGACTTCGGAGGAGGAACCGAAGGAGTTAGATGTTGCCTTCCCCGATTTCATGCATGATAGTGTAGTATCTCTATTGAAGTATTTGGATAAGAAGAGAGAGAAGTACGTTGTCACTAAGGAGGTAAGATTTTATGTAAAGTTAGTGAGGAATATGACTCAGATCAAGAGAGTAGTAGCGGTGAAGAGAGAATGGGAGTACGCAACTGCAATGGCAAAAGAAAGAGTTGCGAGCTTGTCTTACAAGTGTGCAACCGTGAAAGTGGTGTTGTAGGAGCGAGAGGACCATCTTCGGGCGAAGGAGATGGAATGCGAAGTTCTTCGTTTGAACTCAGCGAGAGAGAAGGATCTTCGTGAGTCGACAGAGCGGAAATGCGCGAGTCTTCGCATTGACATCGAGAATGCGCCGAAGACAACAGTAGATCTTCGGCATAGATTGGAGGCATCTAAAATGGCCTACATTGTGGAATCGCTGTTCGTGAATGAGTTGACTGTGGCTTCGGCACAGCCCAATTAGCTACATGCAGCGGAGTTAGCGCAGGAGAAGGAGGGTAGAGCCGAAGAGGAACAAAAGGTCGAAGATCTTCGGAGGCACATTGTCGCAATGAAGAAAGAGCTAAGGAGTAGGATTGGAGAACACATCGACGCTCATAACAAGGAAGGTGCAACACGCGAACAAGCTTACGGCACGTTTGGCGGAGCAACTCCAAAGCACTCAGCTATATAAGCCGATTGGGCTAAGAAATTGGCAGATTGCAAATTGGCCCGGTTGAATGTAGAGTAAGATTTGAAGCGGATTGCGGACGGTTGCAGGAGCAGTTATAGTTAGTTGCGGTGCAGTTAAAGGAGTCGCGGGCGAGAGCAAAAAAGTCAAAGGCGGTGTATCAACAGCTGCGGGACGAGTCAACCGATAGTTTGCGTTTGTGTGTAGATAAGTGCTTACGCGATTTTGTAATGTGGGAAGTCCAAACGTTGAAATGCTTGAAGTTAGATTCGTTGGAGCGGCGGTTGATGAGCATGAAGAACAGCGGACATGCGACACAAACACAAACAATTAGTTAAGCTAGTTAATTTTTTCTCTTCCGATTGGAAGAGGCGCGAGAGAATATAGAGATAGAGATTGTAACCGTGTTACGTAGGTTAGGAACCGATGGAAGCTCAAAAGACGCTGTAACCGCTGCGTCGGATGGCACCGCACTTGGGAGTAGTTCGACTCGGGCGGTTGAGATGTCTAGAAGTTCAGAGTGAATAAAAAGATCCAAGTATCTTTTCCTTGGGGGGCTTTTCTGTCAATTGGCTTGTCTTGGCTGTCAATCTGTATCCAACTGTGTGCGTTTGTGAGTTTGTGTGTTCTGTCACCGTGCATGGTGCCTCTTTGATTTGTCAAAGTTACTGCATCAAGAGCTGTGCGTGCCCAATTCGGATGTTCTGAATAAGCCTAGTACTCTTCGGGATTTAAGCAAATTCGAGTCTATGCATTTGGGTAAGTAAGCTGAGAATGTGCAATTCTGGGAAGTTTCCCCTTGAAATCAAAGTGCGAGGTCGAGGGCGGTTCCCGCAGGTGTCTATTGGATAAGTTTCAGGATTGTGTGGATGATTATACTCTGCTCTTTGGGACTTTGTCCGTAATCAAGTAGTCTTCTGGGAGTGACATGTGACTGAGAAGTAAAACTCTTCAATAGAATGTTAATTAGTGACAAATCGTGACTCTTGGAGTTGCATCTGTATCTATGGGAACAAATCTTCATCATTTTGCTCCATTTTGGTATTTGTTGATTATCACAGTTCACCTAGGTGCAAGACTTTGTTCACGGCTGGAACACGCAAGAATGAATGTATCGCCAATAGTGAAAAAAGCTTCGTACAGTCTGAAATCACTTGAGTTAAGTAACCTCTAGTCCTAACGACTTTCTAACTATATTTAGTTAGAGAGAAGATTACTTCTTAACAAATGTTAAACTCTTCTACTTAACTCATGTGAAGTAAATAGTAAACTCCTTCATCTATATTATTACTCCGTAAGAAGTTCTAGGAAGAAATTTAACACAAGATTACTATTATCAACCAGAGTTAACTAGAACATAGTTGTAGCCATAATATGATAGAGTAATAATATAAAAAGTTAACTAGTTATCATAAAACAAACAGTAACCAATATAATTAGTCTGCGGGAATTTCTAGAAAGAAACCTAACATAATGCCCATCTTTATATCAAGGCTTAACTAAAATAGATTAAAACCATTACAAGATGGAGTAATTACACATGATAGAGTAATTTTATAAAGAATTAACACAGGATAAAATAATTATGTAAAGAGATAATTGAAGATACTATGATAGCAAACATCTTACGTGCTCCTCATCCACAATTTGCATAGTAGCACAATGTCGCCTGAAACTTTTCAATGGAATAACTTTGGTCAACGCATCAACTGGATTCTTATGCATCTAGAATAAATAACAAGGCCAAAAGTAACTACTCTTCATGAGTGATTCGTATGGACTATTATACACTTTAGGCCATACCTTTATGGCACCAAGTTTACCCTATACACCGACCATCAACCATTTGAGTGACTGATGACCAACGACAAGCTTACCGTCAAGCTAGTCTTTTGGTTATTCACTTTGGGGATATGTGAATTTGAGTTGATTCACAAACCTAGTGTCACCAACCAGAATGCAGACACTATCTTTAGAAGATCATTGATCACTTCAAAGAATACCTTGGATGCAAGACAAGACTTTGATCAACTTGCTTTTGATAGCCATGTCACATGCTTCTAGCTACTTAGTCTTGCTGCAATGTTATGCAGCTGATCAACTTGTGTTTGATATATGACAGTACATGTACACTTGGAGATTGTTGCAGCTTGAAAAATATCCTTCTTAAGTTACTTCAGGTCTGAGGGATCGTATCTAGCGACGATCTAAGCGCTATGCATGGAAGAACGAACATCTAGTTCGGCGCTTGCCTCAAGGTGATAAAATGGTTTTCCCACCATATGAAAGGGCTGATCTGATCAAAAAGATACACTCAGAGCTTGGGCACTTTAGTGTGAAGCATACTTATAGCATGATGTCACGTCATTACTATTAAAGATGTACACTCAAGTTTGTAAGATGCTGGCTAGATGCGAGGAATGAATTGGGTGCAAACTTTTTTTTCCTCCCAACAGGTCACATTTCATCCACTACCTATCATGAGCTTGTTTCATATCATGGTCTTGTGATTTTGATGATGATCAGTAGAGTTAATAATTACATCTTGATCACGATATATCATTTCTCTAAGTGGATTGAGTTAGTTGTCATGCTAGATAATACCTCTCAAAGTAACAACCAGACTTTTCTCCAACAAGTTCTTAGCAGGTTTCAAGCATGTGCAGAGTGCCTCACTGATCAAGGATTCAAATTTAGAGTTGAATTTCAAGATCTACTTGACCATGTCTTAATTGATCATTGGTGCAAACTTGCAAGATGGGAGTGCAAAAGCTTTGTCTCACTTAAATAAGAAGGATTGGAATCTAGCTCTACTCTACTCTGCAATGGAATATAGAATGTCCAAGCATGCATCATCCTCAAAATTTATTCCTTGTTTACTTTTGTTTGGAAGTCATAAAGTAACTCCTTCAGCCATTGCTTCACAAATGTACCAATTCGTGGACTTGCACTCTAAGTCTACATGGACTAGAGTTATTTTAGAGAGGGATGCTCTATTTAAGAGAGTTATGCTAATGGTTATGAAAAACTTGCAAATCGCATAGCATCGAGATACATTAAAATGTGTTTATAGAGAGGTGGTAGTTACAAGTCAAAGATGCGGCAGTTTGAAGTTGATGATTTTGTTTATCTACAAAAGCATCCCAATGATACACTGGACACTTCTACTAGTTGCACCATTTTGCGTCTAAAGACAATCAGGACTTCAAGCGTGCTAGAGTTGCAAGGAACAGGAAAACGCATCAGTAAAAAGCACTCCAAAAACTACGCATCATGGCATTTGCCTAACTTGAATCCTACCATCGTTACCTACACATGCATTTCTCCGCTTGATCATGCGTGTCAAGTATGTGAAAGTATAGATGATGTTGATCAGATGCTGTTATGCGACAATTGCAAAGCAAATTATCAAATGTTTTGCCTTACACTGGAGCTCACACAAGTTCCGTTAAGCTTCTGATATTGTTCTAAGTGTACTCTATAACTATCTTTTGTTTTTCAAACCTCTTATATGCAATATCCTCATATTTGGGTATATGAATGATGCTTTCTTTACATATTTATTCACATCAATTGCTACTAGCTTGTACTTCTTGTACTTTTTTCGCTTAAACACCACACACAACTTTGGATGTAGGTTCAAATTTGTGCACTAGTGTCATTGTTAGTGTTAGTATTAAGTTTGATTGACTTACAATCAACAAGCATGCCAAAGAGTTTCTTTGATAGAGTATTATGTTACAATACCATATGTCATGACAACATGATTTGTCTCTCGTTTTGGTGTAGTGCGAAAAATCCATGATCTCTTTGGAGACGTCATTTCGTTCACCGTTTGATTCAAATGCCGGAGCTCTTGCTCTACGGGCAGCAATAAGCATGCTTTTGGTATTAGTCTTAAACGTAAGAGTCATCATGTTCATGTGTGGATTCAAAATCATTTTGTTGTTGAAAAAAGTTTCAAAGGAATGTGGTTTGAGAGCCTATTTCTTCATTGATCTTTAGAAGCGCAGGATCAAGGACTAGTGTCAGCATTGATAACGAGCGAGCCAAATGCTTATGATATTTTTGCAGCATCCTTTGACTCCGGTGCTGTGAAACCAATACTCATCATACTATTGATGATATTTTGGCATTGCGACTTGAGCAATTCATAAACCAGAGATTTATTAGATAATGTTGCATATTGTTTGCTAGAGAGAATTGTCATCTCATAGGCAGGAGGAAGTAAATCTTTGAAGCACTTCAAAACACTCCACTCAATCATACTCAAAGTTAAAATCTTACCATAGTGTTCATACATGTTTGAAATAGATTGTTAAGCTTCAATTAGTATGTAGGACAAATCAATTATTGTAAACATTTTATTTCACTGGTTCTCGACATCAAGTTCATGAGCTTCTTTAGTTTTGTGTTTTGCATTCCTAGAAGAACTTGGACCTTATTGAAATCAGATGTCATTCAAGATAATAAGCAGATAGTCTTGAGCATTGTGCAAAGAATCTCCACTTTGGATTTAATTATTGTTTCTTTGTCAATTATTGCACAATGCATGATATGGCACACACAACGAAGGTGTCACAAATTTGTAGATTAACACCAAACTTATTCTTAAGTTCATCGCATAGATGTTGTAAAGAAAAAATTATTTCACTCACATTGTCCGTCGTTGCAAATAGAATTTTTGTGTGCTCATTTGTTACTATTAAGGAAAATCGTTACAAAGCACCATTTTGAATCATTGATCATGAGTTGATGGAAATTATTTAAATAAAAAATGTAATCGCGTAACGTGTAGGAATCATCTACCCATTGAAAGATAATAAAAAAGTAACTCCGCAAAGTTTTGATGTACCATACTTTGCAAGTGACTGCCACGCTTCATGGAATTGATTCGACAATTTCATAAACCTGTTTGATTGCGGTAATTATCTCATTTGTTATGGCACGGGTAAGGTTTAATCACAAATAGTTAAGCCAAAAATGATTTAAATTTCTCATCATTTGTCTGAACAAAGCTGATTTCACTAACTAAAAGCTCTACTTTGTGTCAATCATCCTATTTACCAAGCTCGTCATGATCTTTGCCTTCGGCTTGTCATCCATAATGTTATGCTTTTCCAAATATGAACCGGATTTCTAGAATGAGACTTTGGATGTATCATTCAAAAATGCATCTTTATGAGATTCTCAAGTGATGCGATTATTGTTCTTTGGATGAAGAACAAGGTTTGATGTCGCCGAAGTAATGGATTAATTCTTTGAACACGACTTGGTCGCAACGCTTTACGAGTTGATCGGATCTTGGTTCATCTACCAAGTATGAATAATTCCAAAAAAGTCCGTTTTTGTTTCATTGTGTGTCGAACCATGGATGATACAACCACTAAGAATGGGAATAAAATGACGTGAGAGTCTTCATCCAGCGTCGGTATTAAGAAAAACACGATCTTGTTTACCATCTCACTGTTATGTGGGAATTCTTGTAAGCAAAGTTTGTATAACACATATTGTAATTGAATATCGATGTCATGTAAATTTGATCCTGTCACATCTCGTTTGCTAATGTATGCACCCGCAAGTTACTCTTTTCTTGTTCCTTACTGAATGTCTACTTCATGAAATACTTTCGTCAACACACACTGGCTTTAGTTCGCCTTGCATCACTTCAACTCATCTAAACTTCCTTCCACGACTGGACTTCAACCATCCTCACATCGTCACTCACTCCACAAAACAATACTCTCTTGTCTTGCGCGTATTGCCAACATAGATTCAAAGCAACAAAATAAAAACTTCCACTACTCTCTCCTCCGTTCGCAGATCGCAAAACAAATATATATTGTGCTTCACTTTTTATCTCTCTTCCCACTTTGCTCACATAAGTTCAATCTTCACTCTCAATCTCTCTTTCCATTTCTCTCACAGAAGTTTGTGTTAATGTTGATTTCTACCACCAATTTTTTCAAAGAAGTGTGATCTTGTTTCCCACTTCTCCCATTGAAGTTTGTGATTCACTGTCAATTTCTTGCATCACTGCTCTCATAGAAGTTAAAAAACTGAATTTCAAGAAATTTTGAAGAAAAAAAAAATGAAAAAATTCAAAGTTCATAAAAGATCCGCTCCAACAGGCAGCCACAACATTCTCTCTGAAATAATAAACACACTCATATTGGCACCTAGATCACAAAGGCACGTGGCAACTAATTACGTGATCGTGACACGTTTTGGGATCTGCTAAATCTGTAGCTAGCTGGCCAAATTTGAGACATCAACCGGCTAGCCGTTTGTAGCCTTTTGTATCGGCTAGCCAAAAGTGAGTTGGCTACGTGATCATCCCTAACTATAACAAACACACAAAAAACTAACTTGTCGCTGTTAACTAACACATTTATTCTCTACCTACCATACACAAGGATAAATGATATGGCAACAACAGATAATCTACTGTAATATAACTATATTTTCATCTTGAAATATCATTTTCTTTAGTTCCAATTTATTGAAAATGATTACAAGCCTACTACTTTGTGAAACTCAACGTACTCGTGACACATCTGTTCAAATAATTAAACTATCAAAAAGACCTTAGCTAGATATTTAACTAGTTTTCGAATTGATTCATATGATGGATTTACTTTTCTTAGAATCAAATAATCTATTTTGGAATATTTATGTATTCAAATTCGTTTGTTGAGTAAATTTTTTACTCATGATCAACTATGCAGGTTGGAAGAATAGATGATGTGAGCTGGTTGATGAATTGTTCTGGTTGTTGTACATATTTTTGTATATATTATTATTAACTTCTATTTGGTTTGATCTAACACTATGTGAATATAATAACTCACAACTCATAATTTATGCTGGCATGTATCCATTGTTGATGTCAAATGGAAAAAGATTGTAATAAACCAGATGGTTATTAAATATCTGGTTTGTTTTGTTGACAAACTACACAATTTTGAACATAAAACTTCATATATTCTCGTATTTTTAGACCAAAAGTACAATTGTTGTATGCTCTACAAGGTATTCTTCACTCTCACATGATCTACAATGCATGTATCATGACTTTTTGATAAAGTCATTGTGTGTAATCTTGGTTATGCTGAATGCATATATGTTGCTTGTAAAATGTCAAACGTCAAACTTGCTCTTCCTTTCTAATTTGTAGTGCTTGCATGATCTCTTCATACTCTTTTGTGACATTAATCATCTTGTTTTATCAATCGGTTGAATCTTTACTTCTGCAATATGATAAAGATATGACATGCTTTGTGAAAGCATTTGCGAGTTGGTTTTTGTCCTCTACATACATAATCTTCATGTTGAAGTGCTGACGCTATTCTATCCATTAACTTTATAACTCAGATAGCTCATATGAATTTCCAAATTAATTGATAATTTATGATAAATTTCAATCACAACCTCCTTATCATCCAAGTAATTAGTATCTTTTTTTAACACAATGGTTAATTTTTCTCATCTTGTTGTGTGATAAATTATTATTTTTTGCTATATATCAAAATATAAACTAGAAAAAAAATAAACATCTAGATAGGGACAAAAAGTAACATTTATCATTTTCATGAATTTAACATGTGCATTAGTAAGAACAAAAGTCTTTATTAGATATTCAAAGTGATCATATTTAATACAAAAAGAAATTTTGTGAATATTTTCATCTTCAATTTAATTTTGGGAGTAGTCGCTACGTATATGCAATTGATGAAGTTTTTTGCTTTTTGAACTTGATCAAACAATTCATCCATACAAGATATTGAATACTTTTTTTTCATTGTTTGTTGATTCAATCTAAGATCATTGATGCATAATCATATGTTATCATTATTTTTTTCACAAATAGCACTAAAGCTCCATAAATAGAAACACTTGGTAAAATAAACTTTTTGCACTTGAATTTTGCATTCTTCCAATTTTTTTGGAGCTAAAAAATATGTAACTTTAAAAAAATTCAGATTTTGCAATTTATTTAATAGTAAGATTTCAATTTTGAAATTGAATGAACCAGATGATACATTAAAAACTAATGTGTGATTATTGAAACAGTGAAGTCTTTGGAGATTCATGAAAGTTTGTGGCATATAACATAAACATCAAAATCTTGAAAATCATTTACTAATATATATAAATATATATATTCAAATAAAAATAATTAAAGATAATAGGAGATCCATTGACTTGATTTAAGATTTATGAACAAAAAATTATAATTTTATTTCACTTTATCTTGACATTTCACTAGCTAAATATGATTTGTACATGGATAAATATTATCTACTAAGGATGGATATATGACATTTAGGTTAAAAAATTTGAGACTTTTTTCTCTATATTTTTGCACTTTTACTTTTTATTACATTTGATCACATTTGTAATGATGATGGTTGAAATATTTCATTATATTGTTGAATCAATAAAAATTTGAAAATGTATTAATAAAACATGGAAACCATAAAATATTTTTCCACTGTGTCTTTTGGGAACATACATATTATTTGTAGATAGTTCTAATATCAAAGAGTAAATTTTCAAAACATATATGACTAAAGTTAAAACACACAAAAAATTAAAAATTTGTATGTTTTCATCTAGATAGTGCATTTTTTATAATTCAACTTCTTTAACATATTTTTAACCTTTTCAATTTTTTTTAAACTTCATGTTTAAATCTCATTCACACTTTTGCACGTTATCATACGAAGTTTTTACTTTTTAACTTTGAGTACAAATTTTCAATTTTTTCTATATACAAGTTTCTCATTATCATACATCTGAATATAATATCACGTACTCACCAACTGAAAAATCATCATCAATGTTAAAATCGGCTTAACTAACAACAATTGTCTTATGTACCTTCTCTCATCTTTGTTCTTTCATAACGATATATATATATATATGAATATTTGTCTCGTCATACACTACATTACTAATCCGACATTCAAAATGTGCCGGGCAGGAGAATTCAGGCTTGATAAAGCATACATGCCGCGAGTAAATTCTACTTCAGATTAACACAATCTCATATAGTTATTGCAACAAAAGAATAACTATCTACAAGATCTAAGTAGTATCGTTCTAAGAGACTGATATGTAAAGACATTGTATGTAAGGTACGAGTATAACTATCGCTGAGCTCTTCTACCAAAATTGGGTTAGTAACGTTCACTTCGACTCCGGAAGTTATTATTTTTCGGAGTTTCATCCTCAAGTCAATTATGCTTGAGTAAGCAAGCACAGATTACGAGGAGAAACTTTTTTCACAAACACGTCTTTCCAAGCTTGAAATGTTTGTCGACATGGACTAGATCAGACCTCATAAATAGTGACATATGCCACTTTTGCCACTCTTAACTTAAAAGTGGCACCTCACCGTTCTTAAAAGTGGCATATGTGACAGTTTGTATAAAATGTGCAAAAAGTCGGACAGTTGTGCTCAGAACAGTTTACACAGTAAAATGTATTGCTTGGAATGCATCATTCCGGCCAAAGACAACGATTGGAGATTGGTGCGACGGTTGTCTTGTTCAAACTTGACAACGGAGAAGTCCGATTCTACCGCGCAAGTGTTCGAGAAGACGGTCGCGAGACCTCCACAGAATTGACACAGATTGGCACTTCGAATCGTACCATCCTCCTTTGTTGACGAGATGGCATCCCAGGCGTCGTTGAAGAAAGTCTTCTCATCGTGGCTTGTTTCTTGATTGCACCGTCATTCTTGGCAGCATTGACCAACTTCTTGTGGTCATCTTTGATTTTGTCAATATACTCTGCCGACCAGTGCTTGTTGATATGGCCGCGGAAACGATCCAATACTTCCTTTATGAATGTCCGGGTTGGCAATTTGACAATCTCAGTCGGCATGATAGGCGGCGCTTCACTTTCAAGCCGGTTGTTGTTTGCATCACGCTCAGCTTGCACAAACGATACTTTTTCAATCATGGTCAGTGCAAACAAGCCCATCTCATGAACGATCTTTGATTTCTCAGGTTCGTCAAGTCCTTCAAACATATCATGTACCCACGATCCCTGATCATGTATATGATCGCGAATGGAATCACGCGCAATCCATCAATCTCCATTGGACACAATGGTGTCTGAAGCAACCCCCTCCAATGATCCGTCTAGCAATGAACGAGCACCGATTGTGAAGCAAATCTTCTCGATCAACTCCTCCATTTCATGACGCTGTTGGGATATATCAATGTTAGGAGCATGCACAATCCTGAAGGTAGTGAAAAGCGTCTCAAACAGGGGCAGCAAACACGCAGCCAGGATCCACCAAGATTGGGACGGCGCTTGAACCAGACTCTTCTCAAGGATGTGTTGAAGAAGGCGGCGACGGTGTAGAATGATCTATTTCATCAAACTTCCGAACGCCACCCATCGAGTATTGTCTTTCGGACATTTGGCACCATTCATTGCACTGATCAGATTGTGATGCGATTGCAGATGCACGGAGAACGCATGAGCCGTTGTAAAATTGTAAGATTCGCCACCATCGACACCATTGATGGCCATTTCACGACCAGATCCAGCTGATGAGGCACACACCACACACGCGCAGCACAGTTTTGGTGCATTAATCAGTGAACAACGTCTCAACACCGCCAGTGCGAACAGTCATCGTATTTTCTCCATCATAGGCAATTGCAATCAACTTGTCCTTTCAATTTGGGCACAAAACATCCATAACGGTGTTGATCATCTTGACGTAGTTGACCGCCGTGTGGCACTGAAAGAACGGCACCAACACCAAATGAAGGTTCATCAGAACGCCATTGCGGCACACGCGAATTCGCTGATCCAACAATGGTGTGCCTTGGTGCGTTGACGCATCTCGTGCGAGAAAAATTGCCCACACCGATGAATTACAGAGCACATTGGATAGCAATTGCAATGCGACCGCCAAAAGAACGCGAACAAAATTCCCAACCATGTGATCACTGATGTCCATCAACTTAGCATTCTTGGTGCGATTGCGGTGCTAAGTGATAACGGTGGCAGCTTGTCTAAACGACAAACCGACGCTGAAATGATCAATCGAGAGCCAGAACCGCAGAGGATTCTTAATTGTGATGGCGTACCGCAAGACATCCTGATCAGCTTCTTCGTTAGCATCTCTATCTTTCTGTTTCATACCACTTTCATTGCACTTAAATATGGGGCGAAAAAGCTTGAGAGCGTTAGACTTCAAGATCGGTTCGCTCTCTTCACTGTCCTCGTCAAGTTTAGGCTTGAAAAACAAATCGCGAATTAACTCGTTGACAATCGCGACATTGCAAATATCGAATGTGATGTTCTCCTTGGTGGTGTCAAGATATGCATGAATTTCTGATCACTGCTTCTCGTCGAAGAACTTCTGCTTTTGTTCGGTACTAAGCGTCTTATAATTCAACCAATCTTGAGTGTGCACTGTTTCCATGTGCTTTCGGTACAGTTACAGGCGAAACGGTGAACGCAAGAAGTGGACGTTTGCGGTGCGTTTCCGCTTGACACCGGCTCCATGGCTAGTCTCACAGCCATTAAAAACGCAAAAATTGCATTGAACTGCAATCACATTCTTGCCATTGGTGCTTTTTTCTACAATTTTTAAGCCGAACTCAAGCTCGTGGCCAGGACCAAAGGGAGTTTGACGCTTCATTAGTAATTGTCGAACGGAATGAAGTGGGGAGTGAGAATGCTAGAGGCTGAGCTATATTCGGGAACATCTTGTGCAGACTTCAGACATGATTAGCCACCTTAGACGCTAACGAGCGCTAATGACAAGCCCTTGTGATCATATAGACCCTCAACTAACGAACTAAGACTTAAATGACTTAAGTTAAAAGTGGCATTTTGGCATTTTTAATAGTGGCATAAGTGGCATTTATTTTAAGAATGCCACTATTTATGAGGTCTGGACTAGATACAAGGTAACGGTACATTAGACTCTCACTTTATTCAGTAATCTTCATCAGAGGTATTTGCTTATTGTATCCTTTGGATTTCGTTTTATCATACAGTTACCCTCATGCATATTCTAGAATCTTCATCAGAGGTATTTACTTATTGTATCCTTTGAATTTCGTTTTATTATACAGATATCCTCATGCATATTCTAGAATCTTCATTAGAGGTATTTACTTATTACATTTTTTGAATTTCGTTTTATTGACCCAACTACCTTCATGCAATATCTAGAACTAGTAACGATTTGCACTGGTGAGTTTATTTAATATGACATGAATGTTTGAATGTCTTATATTCTCTAGTGGTTTGGGAAAAGAATCATGTACAGTTTAAAATTTTAACATTGAAAAAAGTTAAAGTTTTAAACATTGAAATTGGTCGGTCACAATTGCATGATGGAACACATTAACTTTTTCAAAATCTTCGTAATTCTTCAACAAATTTGATTTAGTTCGAAAAATTATCTGATCTCCAACGTACAACAAATAGATTATAATCCAAGCGTGAGATTAGATCATTGCTGTCGATTCTCTCCATAGATTTGGACACAAATAGATTATGATCCAAGCGTGAGATTAGATCATGGCTGTCGATTCTCTCCATAAATTTAGACACAAATGTCACGTCAATCAATCAGATTGACGACCACGCAGTATGCTAGCAAAGGGGCAACTCAAAGTCTACATCCAACGATAAATTTCTATAAATCAATTAGACAAATATCTGTTTGAATATCAATCTGCGTTCTCAAAGAACCACTAAAACTCGCATCATGTGTATACACAAACACATTTTGGAATCTGGCGACGAGCTGACCTCCGGTTCTATGAAACATGATGGGTCCCATCAATTAATTTAGATTTCAATGGTGTCTCATCAAGTACATACCTCATCTTCGTCGCTCCTCGTTTCCCCTTTCTACTTTGGCCACTATACGAATTAAGCTCACTTTTACATCAACGTTTCCTCAGTGTCATCTAGTTTCGGTAATACTCATCAACATTCTGATGTGGATCTGCTAACGCGTTTCAAAGTGCCTAATTATAGAGCGTTGGAGATACTTCATTACAATCAATAACTGTCTTTGTAGTGAAGTAGCTTCTACTCATCCACTGGTTCTTTTCTGCTGAAAGCTCTTGCAAGAAATGCACGAGGACTTTGAGACAGGCTGATATTCCACGAAGATGTGAGGGAAAAGCATGCTTGGATTCAGATCCTTCCTATGCATACTCGAGTTAACGCAGTGCTGAGGGGACGCGAAGGAGATCATTAGAATACTACAAACCATCTCCCAAGGTCCACTAGTCACAAACTTGATCCAAAGTGATTACAGCAATGAAATTTGCTCTAGACTTTTGAGTTTTAGATACGTCGCAAGCACCAGAACGGGGCAAGATAACTTTAACCGTCTCGATGTATATTCGAAGGGCGTCATCCTCGCACGTTCACAATTGGAGATGCTTCATCAAAAGACCATTTGATAAGAGAAGCTCGTTCGTGTAGAAGACAAGTGATTATATAGCAACATCGAGAACACGTGGTTTAAGTGAGCGGCAGGGACTAACTAAAATAAACGTGTGCTGTTACAATCAAACCTAATTGTGAACTGCAGGTTACAAATACAATTAGAACTATTGAGCAAACTGTAAGATGCTTCTAGGAAGCCTTAAAGAAGTTCCAAGCGAGACGCTAGGTGAATACAGGAGACAGCAGGCAAGATAGTCGAACATCTATCTAGACGAACAAATGGAACGCAGCAAAGTTCCGTCCGTGTCAACCAATATTCACACCACTCTTAACCAATATTGCTCATGAATGAGACTTGTGAGGTCACCACTTAAAACACATACACTTCTGCGATAGAGTTCAAAGGATACTAGACAATGTGCGGCTGAAGACCACTTGACAAATCTCAATATCATAGAGACAGATTTGACCGTATATTGAAGAGACCCCAAACAACCATCAGAGTTGATTTCTTAGGATACGAAAATCTCATTCCCTCAAATAGACAGCGACGAGAGGAACCAGCGATAAAAGCGAGACCACCAAAAACTCCGATGGAGACAAACATTGATGAGTACCAAGCACAGAGAGCATTTTAGGTAGTGACTGAAATATGCATCCAATTCCTATGATGGGGACACTTCCTACAAATCATTCAAACGTCTTCTGAACCTACTGTAGTGGGAAACACTAGGTACTGACAAAGCACCAGCACCCGTTGGCTAATAAGTCCTAGAAATAAAATAACGACAATCAGAATATTGAGGCATGCTGTGCTTGACTCGGAAGAAACAGAAATTATTTTAACTGAAGGAGTCAGGTTATCAGTTGGCAATGTAGTGGGGAGTGCAAAACAACCTGTTTGCAAACCTCAACGCTTCTACCTGTGCCACTCATAACAGTTAGAGGACTAAGAGCAAGGTGGCAATCCATCCCACGAGGCTTGCCACCAAATATGTATGGTTCCAAAACGCCCCGGAGCCAGTAGAAACCTTCTGTCACTGCACGGCCAGAAATGATTTTGGAGCGTGCTTGTCGTCCCAAGAATCGGCTCAAGACTCCAGAGAAGCTCAGGCGTGTCTCATTCATCCTTCTAGAGCACAGAACAAAGATCCGACTACGACTGTCATATGCCATATACTTATGTTGAGAATTTCTTTCCAAACTTTCCCTCAAGCCAAACCCTTGTGACTCATACATTCCTACACCATGTGGTGTAGGAGTTTATGAGTGCATTCAGCAGAGACGAAAACCACTCTCATGAAGGTTAAACTAAACGATAGGGTACGATGCGAATAAGGCAGAATGTAAGTATAACTTCCCACTGATGACAAAACAGGTTAGGACTATGATTTGTTAGAACATGAAGCCAAAGGCCTAGCAACTTTCGACAACATAGAATGTTGCTCATGCTTACACCAAGACGAACAACGTCTTCGTTAGCTCACAACGATAACTCATGCTCAATGCCCTCCATAAAATTCTGTTACTTCACCGACGTTACCTTCGCAGGAAACATGAGTAGGGATGAACGTTTCGACGTGGGAAGTCCTTCCCGAGTAAACAATCATTTAACTTATAGCAACAGCTAATAACAATGTCTATGAAAATGCTGTGCTAAATCGGACTGCTGAACTTACTTAAAACGAGATCGATAAAAAAAACAGCTTTGCCAAACTTCCCCAAACTTTCGCAGAACCTCAGTGATCTGCAAGAACTTCAATTTCACGCAAAATTGACAAGCCTTTAACGAGTCTAACTAGTCTTGTTTACAAATCACCTGCAACTACATTTATACAGATGGTTGATTTCGTCAATCAAAAAGCCGAGGACTCACATCTCAGGACCTAGTTTTGAGGGTCATTCTGACTCTGAAGTCCAATATCAATCTATGGCCCTCTCATAACCTCCTCTATTGAGATAATCACTTCGCCCTCAGTACCTGTCCCATTGACAGCTTACTTCTTCGGCTCACAATGGGAGGAAAACAGAAAGAAGGCTCTCATGTATCTTCGCTGGGAAACTCACCCCAGTTTAACATATAGCAATGATGTGAAGATTCCTCTAGAAGAGATGCTAAGCGAAGAATAATTGAAACTTTCTCCACCAAGGAAGAAGAAAATCAACGTACAACTACCGACCGCGTCCACGCCCACGACCTCTGCCTCTACCCCGGCCACGGCCGACTGGCTTGCCTGCGAAGATAGAAAACAATCCATTTAGCCTTCCTCTTCCCTTGCAGATATGCAAATGCGCGACTCGGAAAGATCCTTCTACTTACACTTGGGAGACCACAAACTGACACAATTTCCTGACGTTCGGAACTCAAATCTCTGGTTGGACACAGTTATAGAGACATCCGTACGCATAACATTGATATAAAAGTGGGACCGGCCAGCCACAATAAAGCTCAGTTGATAGATAACAGTTTGCTCCTTTAAGTCTTTACCTGCAGAGGGCTTCTTGGCCTTCACTCTCGGGGTGTCATCAACCAGAAGTGTGTCCAAGTTCAAACTGTCGGGAAGAATGTAATAGCGAATGTTGTTCCCTCTGATGCTGAGATGATCAAGAGGAACAGGATTCTTTCCCCGTAAGGTCAACTTCACCGTCTTCAAGTGAGTGTTCATGCTGATGTCCACACCTATTCAGAATGAAGACAAGTGAAGCCGTTTCCAAATGGAACTTAGATAGTCTGGTATAACTACTTCACCACGACCGAGTTAACATCGGTAGTGGATGATTTCTCAGAAACAATTCGACTCAGACGCTCAAAGAAAATCCCAAAACTCGTAGATCTACTAACCTATGGCCTCGCGTAAAACTTAATGTAAGTACTCACGAAATCTTCAGTCCTATCTTGGAGTGGCATAGGGGAACAGGGTATTAAAGACACAGCGAGGAGGCGGACAGAAGGCAAAAGAGCCAACAAAACAAAAATTGTGCTGTACGATATACAAAGTGAAAGTGTTTGTCGAAAAAGATCAATTTGACTTAAGAACGACAACTTTGACGCCAAGTCGAACATGGAATCTTAGTGACCTTCACCCCCGGAAAATTGAACGAAAACCTGGTCGACAGTAGTCTTGATCCTCTAAAGCTCATGAAATGATCTCTCTCTGAGTCGGTTGTACGAGAGACGATCTACCAACGTATTAGAAAAGATCTAGGTACCAGCGACTTGTTTGTTAAGCTAAGACGAATGCTGCGAACAACCAAACCCCAAAACCTCCGCACCTGTGATCGTTCCGTGAACTATAGTGCCGTTCTTTAGCTCAATCGTCACCGTCTCATTGTTCAGTTTCATCAAAAATCTGCACAAATACCAAGTATTTTTTTGGTTAAAACCTCTCTCAAAGCATGTACAAGTTGTTCAAGAATTATATCCATAAAATGAGTCGTTTCTCATTAAGTTCACAGAGTCAACATGACTTGGAGTTGATGGTGCTGTAAGTGCTTCGCGCCACGCATCCAGCGCAAATCATTGAAGGCGTTTCCAGCTTCCGTTCCAGATGACAGTCTATTTTCCAAAATTTCATTCAAGACTTCTCTCTTAACGTGGACTGATGATTGCTCATGTGACGGGCTTTGATGACTTCTACCCATTCGAAATTCTTCCTGCACCTTCAGTGATTGATACAAACCCCAGGAGAGCAAAAATTGATAACTCGTCGAGTTCGGTTTCAGCTAAATTGTCGTGTTCTTGCTAATAGCGCAAAGAAATGCTTACCGAAATTTGCTTATGAAACATTACTATTAACGAGAGTCATGACCTTCCAGATGAACAAACAGTGCACAGCCTATTCCACTGGAGAAAAATGGCGGGAACGCGAAATGTGGGGATCAGACTCTGCTCCACATGTACAGGCCTTGCTCGCTATCCTGTAATTGAGCCTTTTGAGATGGCCAACTCGCAGATAATCTACTCGTAGAAATGGGTAACATATTTTGCATTGTCCATTAAAACTTCTGACTTTTCCGCACGCCAGTAGGCTTCAACGCGGCTCCATGTAACCCAGGGACAAGTACTTACAACGCAAGACAGTGCAAGAGTATAAGAGTAACAGTTTAGCTCGGAAAACATACCTGACGAGCTTCATGTCTGCTACTCTTGCTCACTTGCCAAGAATTGATGGAACCGAAGTGAAGACCGACGCTTGAAATATAGAAAAATGAAAACTTATTCGAGGTGTCGACCTGATTTTTCTGCACTAAAACACAGAGACAAACCACGCATCGATACCACAAATTTCCAAAATTTGTTGAGCTCTTTTGCGCTCACTCTCAATCTCTCGATTGCTGGCAACAGCTGCTGCTCAGTTCGCGCTTCCGACGCCTTCCTCGCCCACCTTCCCTCCGTCGTTTCCTGTGCTAACTTCAACCCTAATTGCCTAACCCGAGCTCCGCATGCACTCCGGAGGCATTATAGGCACGTGAATAAATTACAAGATTCCTGAACTTATATGAAATCTGGTCGTCCGATTCTACATCGACCGATTAGATTGGCTCCCTCTTCTTAACCATGGTTGGGCTCGGCCTCTTTCCTCGCCAGAGCTTTTGAAATTCAACCTCCGGCTTTCGGAGGAAGTCGTCCAATTAATGCCTTCCTCCACGAAAAGCTGGAAATCACATTTACATTCTGCAAATTCATGGATTTATGTCGTATACTTAGAGAGGAGTCTTTCTCCAAGAATCAATGCCATATGCGAGTACAATTTCACAATGTAGCAACACATGTAGTAAAGGTATGAGAATTGTCGTTTAATACCGTCGTCTTTTAAATATTAATGTATAAGATTCCTAATAGAGCATGGTCATTTTTTCCCAGCATGAAGATCCAACTGCAGTTTTGTCATCAATTTTTTACTATATTCACT
This sequence comes from Marchantia polymorpha subsp. ruderalis, assembly GCA_037833965.1. Classification (NCBI taxonomy): domain Eukaryota; kingdom Viridiplantae; phylum Streptophyta; class Marchantiopsida; order Marchantiales; family Marchantiaceae; genus Marchantia; species Marchantia polymorpha. Next base: position 3,989,303 of record AP031351.1, read on the forward strand.
TTAACCCATACGGTTATTTTGGTAAGGACACCATCACATGACTTGATGACTTCAATTATATATGGTTTCACAACATAAACAAGAAATGATATTCCTCGTAATAAAACATGCAGATCCCACCAGATTCCGTCTTCCAATTTTAGCTCGTTTAATTCAAATTATGGACTACTAAGATTATTCATAATTTATCTACAAAGTACAGGACACTTCTTTTACAAAATCTTGGATATGAGATTCCCAATTAATCTTCGTCTGCATTTTGACTTGATGTACACCTGACATTGTGCGATTGTTTATAACTTCATAATCAAGTCAGCAGATATTTTAATTGTGCCTTCAATAGACAATGAATTATGACCCGATGACATTCTAACTGAACCCTTTTATAACAAATATACTAACATCTTATCTTTAAAAAATATAATGCAGTCCAACAAAAATAGATACGACTTCATCTACGCGAACGATACAAATAATTCATAAATTCTCAAAATTACATTTTTCTATGGGTCCAAATTTTATTTTACAACATGAATGATAAGAATATTATCAAAAAGCATTTCATAAATATTTCATTCAAAAAATCTATATATTTTTATTCAACAAAACTATTTTCTTACCTGTAATTATTAAATAATTCAAGACTTAAAACTAAAGCATATGTATTCGAAATTTTTATTCTATTCATTTTAAATATCTAGATTACAAAATTTCAATTTCATACTATTAAAATGGGCACTAAACACTTTCTTGGGTAGGAGATGCCATCATTAACAATCAAAATAGTTTTTTAATTATTTCAATTTAACATATTTGAGAAAAAACTTTAATATCTATAATCTTTACAAATGATTTATCATGTCTTAATCACAATTTTCAATTTTTCTTCTCACAACAAAAATTTTCAGTTAAATAAAAATAAATATATTTAAATATTTTGACTCATTCCAGATTAACATATAATAATATAATAACACATCATACAAAATCTCAAACTTTTTTTATATATTAAAAAAAATTTAATTTTTTAAAATAAAATGTTATTAAAAAACCATAAGTATAACTAAAATATAGTTCTAAAATTTATCAATATACATATCAGATTTTTACCAATAAAATCATAATAATAAGTATAGATGAAATATATTTTAATATATCTTTAGATTAATTTACAGAAAAGTTGTATTCAATATTTTAGTAAATTAAAATTGATTGGACTCTGTCACCATGTATTTTGTTTCATGTTTTTGTATATGTATTACAATGAAGTATGCATATAGTGATCTATTTAATTGCAACAGCAACATTTTACTTCTAGTATGATTTTCATAGTGAAAATCTATGAAAATCACATTATATCGTGGCTTACCTTTGGAGTTGTATGAAGAAAGCAGTCGCTTATTGAATCATAGGTAATTTAAACCTAGATATAGTAATACATAGTTCTACACCATAAATCGTCATTCGTTGGTGTATCTTAAATGATCTATTATCATGAGAGCAACACAGATGAAACACTCAACTATGTGATACCAACCTATAGAATAAAACGGATAAAATCAAAGGTTTCAGATGTGGCTAGTCCCCAATAACAACAGCACAGTGATAAATATGTTATATCACAAAAAACAAAATTTAGTTAATGCGATTGCTATCTTGAGCAATGCTTTAAGCTACCTGCAAAACAATGACTACAGCTTGCCGGAAGTGACTTGTACATCCCAAAAACTGTTTACATCATAGCCTTATCTGATTTTCTTGGAGCATATCACGGCTTTGACGAGGGGATGCAGAGCTCAATCCTTTTAATTTAAGAAGAGTGAAGAACCTAGCAGTAAGCGATTTCGTGATACATATTTTATGCTTATTGCTGTTGGAGCCCCATGGAAATGAAACTCCAAATATTGGTAGTTAAAAAAGAGCACGACGGCATAGTGACGTGACTTTCGAACACATCCACACCAGTTCATATCCATGCACATATGGGTATAACTATGAGCTGAAACCTTTTGCACATGCACTGAGACTGGCTTATCAACGAGATGTCCCATAAGTGTTATATCAACTCATGATGTACAAATATCACCTTACAACTGACGGTCATATCTCACAAGAGTTACAACTGGGAAATAGCTTCCAGTCACAAGCGTAGAAGTGGACGTGACCAGAACCCGGAGCAGCGAGTAATGAAACCGGGAACGTCACCAGACTGACCATAATCTGAATCGAGGAACGACGTCGGTGCGTGGAATGGGCCAACGTAGTAGTGTCACAACCAGGTACTGCAGAACGGGACGGGGCCCAGCCCAGGACGACAACGAAACAAATTCTGCGTCGCGTGCGATCGGGGGTCTGGAATCAGTATGATAGCTCGTATGTGAATGGTGTATGTACAGAACACAAGTGTTGCGAGTCTTGCGACTGCTCTATTGATCTTCTCGAGAGACCCAGACCGAGAACGAGCAAGCGAGCGGTACAGTACAGGAGTGTGCTGTACACGAGGAAGGACGTAAAAGAGAGGAGAGGACACGAAACGGAGGACAAGGCTGATCAGCCGGAGAGAGAGAGAGAGAGAGGAGAGGAGGACGAGGAAGAAAGAGAAGGACGTGGGGAGAAGTAGAAGAAGTATCCATTTCCCGTCTTTCGATCGGTCGATCCTGCTGCTTATCGGTAGAGCAGGCATCGATCGGTATCAGTGAAGCTTGGCATGATGGACTCGCTGGATGCGGTGGTGACGCAGGTGCAGGCGCTGAGCGGAAGCGCCGATGATTGTGTGCATTTAGCCGGGTTGTTGAAGCAATCAGAGAGCGTGCTCGCAGTGCACGCGCCGCGCTTGCTATATGCTTTAGCAGCCCTGGACCCTGCCAAGCATTCCCTTGGCTATCTTTATCTCCTGTACGTTCTGATTTTATATTCATTCTCTTGTTTTTTTAAAATTCCGTGTTTAGTTCTTCTCTTTGGAATGATCAGTTTGAGAGGAAAAAAAAGCTGCCCGTAAATTTGGTGTTGGCGCTAGGTCAATTGACACAAAGTTGGGCCGAGGAGTCACATTTGCTTGGTTTTTTACCAATTCGTCCGGTGCTTTTAAAATGCTCAAATCCGAATGGGCATCGTGAGGTTTTTTCTTGGACTTGTTTAACCTCATGTAGTCACCAAGACTGGCAATTACGAACTACTTGCTTGCTTCGATGTATCGTTCCCATCGCAGCTCATGTTTTACTAATAGTAGTCTGTATGCCCCATTGTTCCTTGAGCGTCCGTGGATTTGAATATGTGAATGAGGGGATTTTCATTCATATAGCCATAACGAAGTGGCTGGAATTTGGGGCTATTTGCAACGTCGAAGACCAAAGCATACAGTGTGCTTGACTTCTGTCTTGCTTTATGTCTCTCGCTGGTTAGGCTGGCAATGGTTTCGATGAAGAACCAGACCAAACTTAGTATTGTCAGCAGCAGCTTGTGCTATCTGACTTGTTCTCAGATTGTTTCATATTTTGATGATTGGATGATGTCGGAGACTCGCGAAATACATCCAAGTGCATCCTTGGGATTTGTTACTTGCTTAGGTTTCTCAGGGGTTCAGGGAATTGTTTGGCTACTCTCTAGGAATTTGTTCCTTTGTTTGCCTCAACCCATGTCTGATGACATATGCTGTTAAATCGTATACCAAGCCAGGAAATCAGGTCTGTGCCAACTTGTTGTAGAACTTCAAATCATTCTCATTCACGGCTTCTTTAAATCCTCGTTTATGCTTCTTTGGTCTGATCTACAAGTGAGAAACGAGCTTGATTGATCACAAGTTAGATCTTTTTTGAAAAGAATACATTGTGTTCAGTAAACGCAAGTGGCCTCCACTTTCAGATCTAAGTCTCTACACTTGTACTGCTTTTTAGCCGATTTGTGATTACACCATGGTAAACAGTACAAGAAGTTGTCTTTGCCCTTCTATAGTTGATTAAACCCGCTCATATGGCTTTTGTTCACTGCAGCGAAGCACACTCATCAGGCACTTTATCAAAGGAACAAGCCGGGAGTTTCGTAGTTGCGGCATCAAATTTTCTTACTGTATGTTCAGCAGATCAAATACGACTTGCCATTGACAAATGTATGTTGGGATCACATCCTAAATTACTCTTGTTCCTCTACGTGGCTGGGCCACCTCCTTTCGAAGTTACCCAGTATATTTCTACCACTTTACTACCATAGTCTGTTTAACTGACTAAACTCTATCTGTAGCTAACTTACAAAGCATTCCTCCTTAGGGTGGACATTATAGCAGCATGGCAGAAAGATTCAGTTGCAAAAGTCTGGTTCAACTTAAATTGAATTGGAACTGTATTCAAATCTGCCTGTTAGTGACTAAGATAGCGGGATGAGGTGTTTCTGCTTGACTTTCTGAAAGATAATGATTGAGGTTTCGTTTTCTATTAATATCAGCTTGTATTTTAGCCCGGTTTGTGATACAGTGAACACAAAACCTACCTATTTGCTAAACGTTATCTTGGCAGACTCGGTGTTGATTTTGTTGAAACTCGTGGACTTTTTGTAGAGGTTGAACTTTGCTGTAGACACCTCAGCTTCACTTCTTTTTTCTGAATGTGCGAAGTTATGGAGAGCCTGTACTTTTTCCAATTTATTGCCTTGTGTTAAGATTGCAGTTATACCCCCATACGGTACTAAACTAACAAGGTTTCTTCTTGATGACAGTTAATATCCTTTGTCGAAGACTGAAGGATCAGGCAATGCAAATGATGGAGCCTAGTTGTGCAATTCTACCACTGTATGCAGCGATTCGCAAATCTCAGCCTTCCTCCGAGTACCTTACACCACTTCACGCCGATTATCTCCTGCTATGCTTACTATCGAAGTGCTACAAAGCAGGCCTTAATATTTTGGAAGATGATATTTTTGAGATTGATCAGAAAAGAACTGGTCTAATGCCACGTGATTTTCTCCTGCATTGTTACTATGGGTAATTTTCTTTCCCTTTTGAAGATTCAAAGATAAGAAGTATTTTGGTCTGGAGTTCATGCGTGAACTGTTTTAGATTCTGCTTTGATGAATTAGCTGATCTTCTGTGCCCGTGAAGGGTGTGATTTGAATCATGTTATTGAAGCTTTCATAAGATTTTCAAATGTCAAGGAACATGATGCCCAATCTTAGTTCCTCTTTACTGGTAAATTGCTGCGACAGGAAGCTAGATAGGTCCAAACGAAGATTCAAAGAAACAACTGATGAAGCACGCTTTTGGCTGCAGTGGAATGCTATACATTGGTCTCAAACGGTTTGGCAAGGCACTGGAGTTTTTCCAGCATGTAAGATTGCCTCTTTAAGTAACTTAGTCGTTATGTGATTTAAATTTTTGTTACAAGTTTTTAGAGTGTTACCTGGGGAGACGTGTCATAAACTTAACAATATTCCTCGTTTCGTAAACACAGGCAATTACTGCTCCTGCAACAGTGCTGAATGCCATTACAATTGCAGCGTACAAGAAGTTTGTTTTAGTTTGTCTCATTCACAACGGTCAGGTGAGCCACAGGTTTTCTCAATTTTGCTTCTATACCATATTTGATATCATGAATGTTTGTAATTGACCAACGATAGAACCAACAAGGATTCCAGGTCTAAGCCTGAACCTTTCCTCTACACCCTGGCTATGAACCTTGTTTTGCTTGTTTAACAGTTCATACCTTGACTTCAAAGACCTTTTCTTGCATCGTATATAGGATGTTCAGAAGGAAGGAATGGCGACCCTGGCTATGAACCTTGTTTTGCTTGTTGAACAGTTTATACATTGACTTCAAATACCTTTTCTTGCATCGTATCTAGGATGTTCTGAAGGAAGTAATGTGGACCTTTTTCTTACTTTTTTGTTCTGGTATTTGGAATGATAAAAGTACATGCAGAGACTGTCTGTCATTAGTAGATGCGGCCCGTCAGAGATTAGAAAGCAGCAGCTGGTTTGACATTCAGTTCTTTGTTCTGTTGATAATCATCGTTGTTTTTAGCGTTGTTTCGAGTATTCTAGTGTGAGTGCTTACATTAGAAATAGTGTTTTATGGTACCTAGTCCTTTATTGTGGAGTTCTGAGTATGAACTACCACGTTTGAGCAGGTTCCACCGTTCCCAAAATACACTCCCTCAGTCGTGCAAAGGAATCTCAAGTCCTGTGCTCAGGTACTTCACAGGCCTCCGAATTAAGAAGGCTGAATAGCTGTAGTCTATGCGTCTCATTTATCTCAACGCATTCATTTTTGCTCTTGGCCTTTCAAGTGGCACTGCATATCTTTTACGCTGAGAAGTGGTGTAACTCATTTAGGCTAGGGATGAGGAGTGGAAATAGTATTTTTTCCAACCTTCATATGGAGTCATGTAGCTCGCTTTATATACACCTAGCTTTGCTTTTAAACAACATAGTGTTTCATCTTACTGCGAAGTTGGAACTTTTTTTCTTACATTTTTCTTGCTATAAATTATAATCTGTCAGCATGTGGTGTCCGTGCAGGATTACTTCGATCTAGCTAATTTGTATAACAGTCGAAATATCATGGATGTAAAACGCTGCGTCAATGCACATGAAGACGTTTTCAAAAATGTAAGCGCGAACGTGGGAAGTTCTACGGGCATGAGGACGTTTCATTTTCATTATATATATCTCGATGGCTTTTTAAAGTCTCAAATATTTGCGCCAGTCATTTGACGTTGTACATCGTGACGTGACAGGACACAAATTTGGGGCTTGCAAACCAAGTCATTGCTTCGCTGTACAAGCGTAACATTCAAAGGCTTACTCAAACGTACCTTACTCTCTCGTTACAAGACATTGCCGATACCGTGCAACTTGATGGACCAAAAGAAGCAGAATTGCATATTCTCCAAATGGTCGGTCTTTTCTCCGTGTATTGTACAAACAATCCATGTTGTTAAAGTTCTACATAAATAGGAAAAACTTTATGCGGTAAATTTATCTTAAAGTTGAGTATTTTGTTTCAAGTCGGGGTGAAAGTGTCCCTAATTTGAATTGCGGTGTGTGGTTCTACGTTGGAGCCACTTTATCAGCTTTGTGTAGGAAAGGGTCTTCTATTGCCCAGGCAATCGAACCATTGAAATCGTAGTACGTCACTATTATGGTTCATCATGTGATATTGTCTTTTTACAGATCCAAGATGGCGAGATTTTTGCAACAATAAACCAGAAAGATGGAATGGTTAGCTTTCAAGAGGACCCCGAGCAGTACAACACTCGAAAAATGGCTAACATGCTTGATTCTGAGATCCAACAGTAAGTGTTACATACTCATCCTTAACAGGCATTTGTTCGTTCAACCTAATGTGGTGCATGATTCCCCTGTCATAAATAAGGACAGTACTATCGCGCGTTTATTTAGTATATTAACCCATTTACCCTAAACTATATTCCCAGCGGGTACTTTTGTCCTGTTTACGCTTAACCGAAAGTTCCTGGGGACTTATACTCACTTTTGATGTTGGCTGTTATATTCGTTCCAGTATCATACGTCTTGCAAAGAAGCTGTCTTCTGTCGACGAGCAAGTTTTATGTGATCAAAATTACTTGAGCAAGGTTTGTTGATCTGTCTATTTACTCCGGGATATCGTCTTAATTACGACTGTGTTCAAAAAGGATGTTCTGATGAATGTGGTTGAAGGCCGGGAAAATTTTATTATACTCGTCGTAGCGATTACTCCATGTTAAAGCCATGAGATGTATTCTCCAGTTTAGTGGTGCTCTTCGATAGCATGACTGTTGAACTCTGAAACAACTCTATTAAGAACGTGTGTCTCATCGAATCTGCTGTCATTTTTTGTTGTTGCAGATTGGCAAAGATAGACCTCGGTACGATCCCGATGACTTCGAGCTTGTGCCACAGAAAATGTACACTAATTTGTGAGGCTGTCAAACCTGGTTGTTCGTAACTTGATTCGGTTTCAAACCGGACTCTGCCTTGTGATGACATGGGGAAGCGCACTTCCTACTTAATCAAGCTACTCTTCGCGGATTAGTTCTATGAGTTTGTCTTATTATGTCTTTCTGTCATACACATGTCTGTTTTGTGAATAGCATCATTCTTTTGAGGAAGTGATCTTTCTGCAGACATGTGTTCCCAAGGCAACACTGATGAGAATTCTTCCTTACCAATCTGAGCATCTCTTGTCTATTGGTACAAGTTACAAGTTCTGATCACAAGTCAGTCGGTAATTCCCACTCATACACAACATCTACTGTCACTCTTGTGGTTAGAAAGGTCTGTGAATCCACTGTACTTTTGGAGCTGTCTCTTGCTGTTGAACTGGACGTTTCTGATATTAACTGCGAATTCTCCGTAGCGGTTATTGTATTTTCTGAAAGATCTACATCACACTTGTCCTATACGCACTTACATAGAAACTAGCAATTTGACATCATTAGTCTTAAGGGTTATACCGTTTAGTAAAACTTTTTTTAAGAGCCTTTTGAGATATGCTAAGCCGTTGAGGGATGAACAGTTGATTATTATGTTAGCCTTGCTGGATCGAATGTAAAATTGAGAGCCTTTTGAGAAATGTTAAGCCGTTGGGGGATGATTAGTTGATTATTATGATAGCCTTGCTGGATCTAATGTAAAATTGATGAGCTTGGGGGAAGTGAATGGTTTGTCAAGTTGGAATTATGTTGGTCTCAGCTATCAGTTTAGGATATCTTAGCAGTTAATTACTTGTTGTATCGGTTGTGGTTAAGGTTTACTGACGATAATGCTGCCTACCTCATTTAAGACAATCACCTGTGTGGTCTTCCCCATGGATCATGCACTCTTGTTTCTACGTTCTCGGATGTTCAGAGATCCGGAGTTTCTTGAATTTTCACCCGTTTACAAATCATGGACATTAAAAATGTAGCCTTCTCAGTTAATCAACGGTTCTGATAATACCAGGATGCCTCACACATGTAGTTTGTTTAGTCGTTTCCCTTAGATGTGAATTAACTACATTTTTCGCTCAACCAGTGGGCACAAACTTGTCGTCATCAGCGATTCATTTCTAAAATAAGAATTTGTACTTAACATTCTGTTTTAGTATCAAAGGATGAAACTGATATTTGCTTATTTCATAATAAAGGTTTGGATTTTTAGGTGATAAGTTAGCTGGTATGGTGCTCTTAATCATACTACCAAGCCTTTTCTTACGCTTAGTTGACATTAACGTTTAGAGGGAAGTAACGAGTATCTTTTTTGAAGCGGTCTGCAGAGTGTAGAATGTATTGCACGGCCATTTTTCTTACGCGAATGTAATGGCGAAGAAATTAATCAGAGTAATTAATTAATTACTTTACACGCCTCGGAGAGCGAATTGAAGTTTTTAGTTAATGAGGTGGAGTAGACTGGGCCTACTGTATTTCCACAAACAGATGACGAGACATACATAAGATTGGAAGACGAAAGTCATGCTACCCGTGGGTAACAATGTCACTTCATAGAACCCATCATTGTGAAGTACAGTACGTACCCAGTAATCTGCAAGATATTGGCTATACCAGTGGACGTACTTAGATGCAGACAGTGCATCACAAGTCACAACTTCTGAATGTCATAAATATGGAGAGCGAAAGAATTACAAACCTCTAGTCACTTCCTCGCGGAGTATGAGATTTACTTTGGTAGAAAATTCTCAGTACTTATGCAATCGCACTTGGAGGAAAGGAAGCATTTCAGAGATCACAAAAGACAATGCTCTTAGCTATAGCTCGGGTAAACCTCAGGTTGCCTGGTAATAGCTATAATACTTTTGTGTATTATCCAGAAAATCTTCAAGGGGTTCGAGCTCACGAACCCAGACAAACTGACGTTTGTGTATCAGTTCGAGATTACTGTACTATCAGTAAGACGAAGACTAACATCTTCCTCGACCTTCCCTCTCTACAGGAGACACATACAGGTAGATGACAATAGGGTCAGTATCGTGCGCTACTGAGTTGATGATCGGAAAGAGTCCTGGAGACATCAATTCCCATCATGACAGGAAACATTGCGGCAGCACCTGGACTGGGAGACCTTGGGTACATCCATATCCATGCTGGAAAGCGGTCTTGGGAGAGTTCATTATTAGTATATAATTTAGCGATTTCGTAAAAAACACCCGCACAATAAATGTAGGTCTCTTTGCAATGAGAAAGTTGTGTGCAGGTACATAGGGCCCAAGGGTTGATTAGGTTCCAAGTTGTAGTTTCCACAATTTTGCAATTTGCGGATAAGAGGAGTATATTTTTCTGAACAACATCCAAGCTTTCCAAGTAAAAATTGCACCAACTGTATGCTAGGACTAGACTCTTCCACAAAAATATCAGGTAGTATGTAGATAAAATTCAGTGGAGAATTGTACAGAGATATATTAGCAAACATGTGCTTGACTAAGGTTTTGAGTGGTTTTTCTATAATGAGACATGCAAGTTGGGAATTTATTCTTCCAGTTTCATCTAATTCTTGCTCTTGTTCAGTTAGAATATAGTTGGAATATCACAGAGATTGATTATGAAGCTATGATTTTTGTCATATTATTTATTTGAAATTTACCTCACCATTCCATGTGTGAGGTGTTTATAAGGCTCTTGGTCTCTATAAGCTTTGATTTTTGCAGGTGGGAGGAGATAGATTTTAGAGTGACCAGTTTGCTTGCCGGTCATTTTGTGCTAGCTACAAGTCACTTCTCCTTGTGACATCGCCTATAGTTGCAAGTCATACATCATGTCCAGAGTATTATTATTAACCTTTTTTCAAGGAGCAAAGAATCAAGCACACAAATTATGACTACACTATTTCAAATGCGTACTTCAGCAATTTGCTTACATAAACTCGTCATGGCAGGGATCACACAAATTATTGTCAGTCCATTTTGTATGCGCACATATTATATGATTCTTATCACGAGTTCGCAAGCATGATTATTGTTCAAATTATAAAATATTATAGGTTTTTCAGACTAGGGTCACATTTTCCATAAGTTTAATGACTTTAGTGAGTCTCTCGATTTCTACATAATTATTGCACAACTTATTTGTCACATGTCTAATATAAAAACGCACGAGAGGCCGGGTAAAGTTTTTTATGTGACAGTTGGAACTTCTGAATTTCGAGCCGATATTTAGTTGTGAGAGTCGAACGCTCCATTTGCTTCAGGCGAGCATAGATGGCAAAATTCATAGACAGCAAGGCGTTGTGAGGGAGCGAGATGGAACATATAGTGACTATGCAAATGGAGCAAGAGCTGAAGTTGCAAATAGCAGACCAGAGATGAAGCAGACATAAGAAAACATGGCAAATAGAAATGAAGCACAAAAACTTCAGCAGTCATAGAAACAGTCGAAAAAAGTGAAATTTAAAGAATTCAACTGCAAGTGACTCCCTCGAAAGATTTGGGCTCCTTGGGGACATCCCCAATACCTGCTACCCCGTCGTCTCATCTGTAAAAGGTCTTATAATTGTGAAAGCAGTGAAATGCTCTTATATTCTGACCTTGCCCCTGCACTATGCTTTTTTGTTGATGTGATGTAGGGACCCATTAAGAACATATATTCTGTATTTATTATTTCTTGATTTCTCAATTATTTTTGGACAAAATTCGAGTTTACAGTTTTGGAAGCTTCGGACTGGTTCTGATTACGAATTAAGCCAAATAATACAAATTGAATTAAGAACATATATTTTGTTATTCATTATATCTTGGTTTCTCAATTATTTTTGGATAATATTCGAGTTTACATTTTTGGAAGCTTCGGACTGGTTCTGATTAGGAAATAAGCCAAATAATACAAATCGAATTAAGAACATATATTTTGTTATTCATTATTTCTTGGTTTCTCGTATATTTTTGGATAATATTCGAGTTTACAGTTTTGGAGGCTTCGGACTAGTGCTGACTAGGAAATAAGTCAAATAATACAAATCGAATCAAGAACATATATTTTGTTATTCATGATATCTTGGTTACAACATTATTTTTGGATAATATTCGAGTTTACAGTTTTGGAGACTTCGGACTGGTTCTGACTAGGAAATAAGTCAGATAATACAAATCGAATTAAGAACATATATTTTGTTATTCATGATATCTTGGTTACAAAATTGTTTGTGGATAATATTCGAGTTTACAGTTCTGGTTCTGACTAGGAAATAAGTCAAATTATACAAATCGAACCCAGAAGTCTCAAGGTAGTAGCATGCTGCCCTGTACAGAATTATATTAAAATTGGTTTGCAAATATGAAATGTGCGAAAAAATTGGTCGAAAATCAGTTCAGAGAGCGGACAATGTGCAACTTGTGCTTCTAGAGCTGCTTTGTCAACAAGGAGGCCGCGAAGAGCGTTGCGGCCGCGGCTTGGGTTTTGGCTGGAAGCAGATTGCGTGGAAACAAACGAGGAGAGGAAGGCCGAAGAAGCGAAGGGCGAAGGAAGGAGAAGGCGCGACGAGACGAGACGAGAGGAGGCGAGGTTTGCTTGCCTGCTTGTCCGAAGCGGAGTGGAGGAGGGCACGGTAGGAATCCGTTTGGAGTTTGGCAGCAATGGCGGGAGGTATGGATGTGCACAAGAACAAGTTTGTGGAGCAATGGGCCACCAACAGGGAAAATTTGGAATTGGCCTTCAAGTTTAATCGGCGAACGGTTCCAATCTGCCTGCTCTTTGGGTTGTTCGTTCCTCTTATCACTTACCAGGGCATCACATCCGAATTCGTAAGTGATGATTGTGTTTCTTTTGGGGTTTTCCATGTTCTTTACAGTTGAGAATTTTTCCTCCTCCCGTGTGATAGCCAAGATACTCTTTCTGATGATGTAGGCGAATTTGCCCTCGCACATGGTTTTCGTTAAGCCTCGATCTAGGGTTCTGCATCATAGTTTATTTATCTGGATAATTGTGGTCGATCTACATGCGAATGCGGTATGCCTCTTCTTGGGAAAAAAGTCTTTTGTGTTGATTGCACAGTCCCAGGTAGATGTCGACATCTACCTGGGACTGTGTAAGGTGGGTTACCCGAGCTATTATTTTTCTTGAATAGATCTGAGATAATTCGAGGGTATTTTCTGCAGTCAAAACTCTGTCGGCCATCCAATTGGTTTTGAATCTTAGCAGGCAGTGGAAAGTGATGTATCAGTTCCGCTTGGGGACGGTCAAGTCATTTCGAGACCTGAACGAGAGTCTAGAAATGCGAGAGGGGATTGGGCTGAGTAGGATCCTCGAACTCCTCGCGCTGTCGTAGCTCTCGTTTAAATAGTTTCAGTATCAATCTCATCTTGGAGTTGTGTCTCGTGAGGGGAGTAAAAGGGGAAGCTATACAGGGAACAGAGATGGCAGGCGGTATGGATGTTCATAAGAATGAGTGGGTTGAGGCTTGGGCAAGTCACCGTGAAAATTTGGAACAGAAATTTCGATTCAATCGACGGTCCATTCCTGTTTGCTTGCTCTTCGGGCTTTTAACACCGATTTTTACGTATCAATTTGTCAGAGACGAATTTGTGAGTATTGCATTCAAGAATACCACGTTGATGTATATGCTATTTAGACTTGAGGTCAGATTCGAGAGATTGCCCAAGATTCAGGATAACTCAGAGACGATGCAAATAAACTGCAAACTATACTTATACTGTGAAGATATGTTACGAGACTTGTACTTCCATCAACCAAAATATTCACAACAAAGCCCTCTGTTTTACAGGAAGTTCTTGTCGGGGTGCATACTAGGTTTCTTGCTGATTCCTGAGAGAACTTTGTCACTTCCTGTGCCGACTTCTTTGCTTGCTTCATTTGAAAGTAGCGACCTTACATCCACCTTTAAGTACGAGCCAACATACTTGAATCTGCAGTAACTGCTGTCATGGCCTCGAATATCTGACAACAGTTCTAACTAGTCACTTGAATGTATGATGGGATATCGCTGTAAATGAATTTTACACTTTCATATTGTGAAAAATCTCAAATGTTAGAGATCTGAGCCCCTGTTCAGAACTTTGCCAGCTTATGTGATTGTACATCACCTTGCCTAACTCAATTTTAGGAATGAAAGAACTGTTGTGTTAGAAGCATTCCTCACAGGGTCGAGGGCTGAAGTTCTTCAGTTAAGCTAAGCTGCACGAACGATTGAGTTGGGCTAAGGTGTATTTCGAAATTCTTTTAGAAAGATCGTTGGTCCGTGGATTATCAGGAACTCTTGTCTTGAAACCTTGTCCGTCTTGTTCGTGCATAACGTCACAATGAGGATTATTTTGATTACTGAATACACTATGTTGAAAGCTGTGTTTAGTTTATCTAACAGGTTTGGCTGCGCATATGTTGTTTGTCATTTTTACTGCGTTTGATCACTGTACACATTCTATTTACATCAATTCACATGCCATTTTGCTAGTGTCTTCGCCACCTTGTCCTTCGGTGTGTGGACACCAAACTGTCAACATATGTTGGAGGTGTCCTGCTCTGAACTAGAAGTTCTGAGTTCTTTTTGGTGCATCCTGTCCGACTTTAGCATTCGCAAAGAAATTACTTTTTTCTGCCTCGTGAAACTTTTTTTCATATCTGCTGGTATTTATCACTCCTCCTTTTCCTTGGGTCTTTGGCTGTTCAGGCCAAAGACCCAAGGGCCTCATTGTGTATGTAGTCATGTTTGACTGGTCTTATTGTTTCTGGTGAATTGCATCGCCTCTCTCATTGGATACCTTATATTCTTACACCCGCTCCAACGGCGTTTGTTCCTGCGACAGAGACATCAAAGTAATCAATTTTGTCGTACAAATCCTTACAAGTTTTTGTTTACAAGTACTTTGCCATGCGCCTCATGTTTGGATACCTTTTTACCTATCAAAGAGTGCATATGATACACAATTTTTGGGTTTTCATGAAGCTCCAAAGAACAAGTCCTGCATTTTATTTCGTAATCAAATCGATTTCCTGCAAGCGATTGAGTTCGGACTTTGAGTTGGATGTCCGGAATGTATTTGTTGCTTTCGGCCCAGTTTATTGAGTTCTAAAAGGTTCACATTCAAATCGAAAATTATGTGGATGTGACCTTACTTTTAAAAGGAGCTTGTAGTGATGAACTTGTTGTGAGGGTGGCTAGTGTGGAAAGTCGACCCTGAGACTTACTTTATCTTGTCCTCTATCATAGAGTTCCAGATCTCGTTCAGTTACTTGATCGCGGTTCTCCTCAGTGTTTGACCTAATACTCCCTTGAGCAGCTGTGAGTGTTGCCGTCTCATAGCGACTACGATGAAGCTCCTTGCCTGTTTTCTGGAGAATCTTGTCTTGGGTGCAAGAATCGATGCGATATTGTTTTACTGAAGATCAATGTTCTTTCAAATTGTGCAGCATAAGCAGGATCAGATGGCCGGAAGAGCGCCACGCAAGTTTTTATAGATGGATGAAGATGTGACTCTGAAATGGAGAATTTTGTTGATAGATGTAAGCGTTGCGCGAATACAAAACACAAGGGACCCTGCGAGATTGGCCTTATGGGACGATGTGTCTAAAGGAGCTCAGAGATCGTCCATCCACTGCATTTAAGCAGCTAAAAGAGCATATTATTCTGCTGTCCTTCCAATAAATTTGGTCTTACGTCTTGAGGGTTGCCAGGTTACTGTCAAGTCAGTGTAGCGGACACATTTAGCCCCTTGAATGCCTTCTTTGTTCAAAACTTTCACCAGTCGGTAGTCTGCATAGAGAGCTTGAATGTCAAGTTTTAATAAAATTGTGAAACTCTAGGTGAGTAATTTTGGTCTCCGTGATTTGGATGATTCCTTGCTTAGTCGCAAGCCTTGAAGGGGATATGAGAAGGTTTATCACACGAAATTGCACATCTGAATCACTTCGACGTCGACTTATACTATATCTGAGCAATCGCCGTAGTATACTCTGTGCTGAATGTAATGCCTTCCCTTCTCACTCTATCCACCTCCTTGGAACCACTTGAAGATCTTGCATTTAGGTTCATTGTCAGGCAGAAGAAATTACCGAAGGCTAAGAACTCAGGCTTTGAGGCAAGTTAGTGTCGCAGCCTTTTTAAAATGTGCAATGCATTCGTCATTGAACAACCTCCTCTCCTCCCAGTGATCGAGCTGTTTACTTGTTCACTGAAACGTCATGAGGCATTCACTCTTTACCGTGTGCTTCTCCTTTCTCGACGTCCTCTTATAGCCCCTAACAAATACAAGTTTTTCAACACTCTGAAAGCCTGATGAGCGTCATTTCGCTTTAGGTAGACGCTAGCCTTGAATCTTTGTGAAAGCTGTGTGCCATTTGATAGAGTAGGTCATCTTTTGGGAAAGCTGGATAGATGCTTGGGATTTTGAGACGAGAACTTTTCCTCCTTCGTAGTATTGTGCTCGCAATTATTGCATACCGTAGCTAAGATGTTTTGCCGCATTTATTCTTGGACATGAGTGTCGTTGTCATGTGGTTGTTGTGGGTAAATAGGTATCCCAGCTTTTGAATAGCCTTTCATGTACTTATTAATGATGGAATCACGGCGTGCAAGCTGCTTTGGTACGAGAGAAGGTCCCATTTTTTCAACGAGGAATCTACAAGGTTCTCGTGAGACTCTAGACACTCACACATGCTCAAAGGTCACCAGAGAATTCTCAGTTGTCTGATTTTCTTTTGACAATCTGGCAAAGACGTGTTCAAGCGGTGCGAAAAAGCTGCGAAGCAATGGAATGTGACGAGGAATGTATCGGGCAGCGGAAGATGTTGGTTATCTCGTAGACAGGGAGGATCGTCAAAGGCAAAGATTATGTCCTGGAGACAAAGAGTTTGGCCCACTCAGTTAGCTATGTACTTGGATTGTCGGCTGGGAGGAAGGTTGACGAAAATTACGCACTGCCATCTAGCGGAAACGGTGACCGGTTTGGACGGTTGCTACGCCTCGAGTGTGGCCCAATCATTTCAACCCATAGCATTGAAGGTGGTACTGAGCGTGGAGTGTGAAAGAGCGCATCCGTAGTGCCGAGGTCGGGTTCGCATGACAAGTTAGTGACGTGATGACTTGGCGGCCCCGAAAAGCTGACAGAATGTGCCTGCTGATGTGTAGTTGAAATTTGTATGAGTACCATGTTCAGTCCAATAAAGTCTGTTTGTGTTCCAACCCTCCGTGCTTCTCATAACAGCCTTGCCGATCGAATCGTTTTCGGTGTACATCAAGCAGCCCCAGTTATTTCTGACCACGGTAAAACAAGCGGCAAGTCTTCCTTTCTCCTGCCTTCTGTCCATGGAATCTCACCAGTATGAGCTCCGAGAGAGTAGAATGCGCGCCGAGTTTGTCAAGCTTAGCTGAAAGCCTGTGAGCATTTTTTTATATGATCCGGTAGCATTGCCTACTATGCAAGCACTCGAGAAATTCTAGCGAATATTTGCTTATATTTCCATCACCATGGCCGAGTTCAACGTCGATGTATGCGTTCCTGTCCACATTGCACGGTGGGGATACGTAGACACGAGGATCCGTTAGGTGTCTCGCAGTGTGTCAGAGAGCCGATTTTCAAATCGGTGAAGAAGTCAATTCTGCAGCAGGTCTTGGGGTACAACCACAGCTTTCTTTACATCTCACATTGGCCTTCTAAGCTCCATCTTCTCGTTCTTCACCTTCGACAAGCAGCAAGAGAGCCTTGGGTGATGATCAAACTGAGCCGGACGACACGTACGGAGAATACCAGCGCTGTTGACAAGTATTCTGCTCTCGAGAAGCGTGCAGAAGGTCGATTTTCCTCTACTGGAAAAATTGACTTTTGGGCCAAACCTCTCTGCCATCCACTTGGTGATAGTCGTAGTACGTGCTGCAGCTTTTGCCCTTCACATCCCCGGGCCCCGTCACAATCAATCGCGGCCCGTAAAGGAGAATTCTATTACCGACCCTCCAATGAACATGGGACTCGCTTTCGGCCGTTTTGGCCGAGACCGTCACCCACCGCCTCACCTTCCTTTCATCGCCGAGAATAGGAGGGGCGCATTTCCCTTCTGTAAAACAATATTCAAATCTATATGGGGCCCCGAGTAATTTGCTGGTCTCCGTCGCCACCCGGTTTAGGAGGATTGCCGGAGAGGGGGTTCAAACCCATGTGACGGGTTTGAATCTTCATGTGTATGTCTTATTTGGCAAAGGTGAAGGAAGTCATTGATTTCTGTTCACTAGTGGTCAATATGCCCTCCCCCAGTCTACCTTCACTGCACTGCATGTTGGCCACCGGGCACCGGGCTTCAGTGTCGCTATATTCTGAATTGATATACTTGAAATATCTGCGCGGATTTTCCATAATAATCATCCATCGAACCTACCGGAGTTGTCGAAGGTCCAAGACCTAGTAGTGCCTTGGGACCACCCTCCTCCCTTGATTCCTCTCAATCTTCTTTACTAATGTTGATAGGTGAGCACCTCTTCTTTTCAATTATTGGCTGGGCTGCCACTTGGGTTTTGTTTTAACCCACGTCAAGTCAGTCGGTCAGTAGTAGTCAACTTTACTCTTCCGCAGGTTGGGAGTCGTGACCACCTCTGGTTCCAGGTTTCTACTGCTTTCTCTGTGCAAGGACAACTTCTGCCTTCATTCTCGAATCAAATGCCTGAATATGCAGGCTTACCTGCGCGCTTATAAAATGTGACATTCCAGAGCAAGAACAACACACAAGAACAATGGACTGCCGTCTACAGTATATGTATACATGAGCTCACGCCCCCAGCACAAAATAGACAAAATTCTAATATAACGGAGGGTTTCACGTGGAATGCAGCAATCTCATGACATGGGAGATAAACTTCATATTATATGTCGTGTCTTCGTATATTGAAGATGGAAATGTTATGTATCATCCTATTGTCATATTAAAGACCCTTTCATGGCCATTTTCTTGCCCTTCCTGATGTTTTGCTTAAATCGGAACCAGTTCAGCAATGAATTTGTTCATACACTTCGAATATTTATCTTTTACATAAATTGATTTTGACTTCATGCGAGTCTGATCTTGAAGAGCACATTCGATGAATTACACTAAACTGCAACCTTGCGTATTTAATCTGAGAGTGATAAATACTGTTCCGAATCTCGATTTGAATTTTAAATCCGAAAACCAAGATTTGACCTTCGATAAAAGATTAAACTAACCTCACATGGCAGAAATATGAAATTCATGTTTTAAAAAACATGAGATATGACATCTGAATACCTTATTGTTCCATTTTAAGTCACAATTATTGCAGGCATGATAAAAGGATTCTTTTAATACAATGAACATTCTCCTGAGACCATCTTTTTTGTGTTTATTAGGTTACTCCTCATTTTAGCGAACAAATATTAAATTGAGAAAATTGCAGTAAATTCAAAAGAACAAATAAAATCAATTTATTATTCAGTAATCATTTAGATATAAAAATTACCTATAATCATATTAATTTCAAATGAAAACCATATTTCACTATAATATATTATTTTCCAATTGCAAGATTTTTAACTTTGAACTTAATTATACCTAAATCATGCAAGTAAATTTTTTTAAAAAGTCATTGAAGTATATAAGATTCAATATATATACTTTGCAAACGGCATATAGTTTGTTTTAAGAAATTAAAAAATTTAAAAGCTAAAAAATTTTAAAAATAAAAATATGTCCAAATTCAACAATTCTTTCAACAAATTTTACATTTTGATGCAAAATTTTTTTAATTAAAATTTTAAAAATTGTATGAAAAATGTATAAAGATCTACATTAAATTATTAGGTTTTAAAATTTGATAGCATCATTTTAACTTTTATATGTGTGTCATCAAAATAATTTTGATAAATAGTGTTAGTTTCAAAAAATTTCATTTATTTATTTTCAATTTAATAACAAAATTGCATAAATTTTCTTTTATTAACATATCGCGCAAAACATAGCTCAATCTTCATAAATCTACTTACCAAATTCAGATGTAGACATAATTTCCTGGTCATGATTTGAAATGATTTTTGATGAATAAATAATGAAATTTATACTATTGATTGCATTGAATTATTTTCATTAGATCAAATTGTATCTAATTATTTGTTACTTTATATTAAAAATTTTTTGATGTAAAAAGCATATGTAAATTCTAATTAAATATATCTGGCTAGTTGGTATTTGTAGATTTCCTTATTAAAACTTATTTAGCTAGATTTTCTTCAATATATGAATTATGATTGAATTATAAAATTTTTCTATTTTTTTGGACATAAAAATATTTTTCTTATATTTAATTTAGATCAAAATGGGAATTTTAGCTTCATGTTTTTTGATGAAATATTTTTGATTTATTTTTCATGAATTTTCAAATTTAAATTTAAATATTGTTTCAAATTCAAACTAATTCATTTAGGGCTTGCAATAACAATCAAATATGATTTTGAATTTACTTTGGCATAAAAATTTTATAATAGATTTATAAATTAAAAAGTATTTGATTTTTTTTATACAAAATTTTATGATAGTCTGTTTTAAATTTTTTAAAATTTCAATATGTGATCAATTGCATGATGTTAATATGAAATGATTCATTATGTGTTATATAGATTCATATTGCTGAAAATTTTATTAAATTTATTCATATATAAGTATGAAACATTCTCATGAAAATAAGCATAAGCTTTCTTTGAAGAAAAATTTTGCTTTGATATTTACTTGATATTTTGCATCAAAATGTGAATACAAGTTTAAGATATTTTTTCCTAAATCTAATAATAATAATTCATTTATTTGTCTCACCATATTGTAGTGCATGTGAAATCTCATGCAATATTTACATATTATATAAAGAGTGACAATTGTCATTGACATACATGTTAGTAGGTAAATAAATTTGTTGTAACTTAGATTAGTGTCACTCTAGTTAATATGAGTAAAATTGATCATGACAATTCTCCTTCACATACATGTTTGTAGTTAGTTTGATTTTTTTTTTTACATTAACTCTCTAGTAAAACACTCTAGTTTATATGAATAGAGTTGGTCTATCACTGCATATGATAGCTCGTGGTCGCTTTTTATAACGCAAATAAGGATTCAAAAAAGAACAATGTAATACATACTTGGACATAGCCTATGAATATGGACCACACAATTGCATGAACATATTTTCAACTGAGACTAGTGTTACACTAATTCTTGTGAAAAAAATAAATCTATCAATTTTAAATTTTAAATTAAAAACATGTAGATTTAAGTTTTGTGTTATCTAATGCATGAACAGTTTTTTAATCCAGATTAATGTTTTTTTATATTATATGAATAGAGTTAAACTATCACTTTCTTTGAAAGTGAATTCTAGTTCTTTCTTACACAATTGAGTTTTGTATAAAAAACAATGTCTAGTTTTTTTTAATTCATAACCTAAAAATATGAATCACAAAAATCTAAAATTTCAATTTTGTGTGTTTTGGTTGCATGAAAGTAATTTTTGTTAAAATCTAAAGACATGAATCACAAATATCTTATCATCCATTTTGTGTGTACTTTGTGTTTTGATTGCATGAAAATATTATAGACGGTTGAGTCAATTATGTAGACTTTACATTTCAAAACAAAATTGGCATGACAATCTAATAATAATACTGTCAATTAATCTTCATTACAACTCATACTTTGTCGGATGAATGTTGTAATTTGTAGTAGAAGATTAAAAGATTGAATGCAAGTTTTAATCGGATGAAATAAATAAGAAAAAAAATCTGATCAACTCTCTGCAAATCGTAAAATACTTGTTGAGATCCAACACTATTCACTTTAATCGATGAGATATCTTAACAAGACCAAAGTTCACCGTCATTCATAATCCAATGCGAGTTCTAGTAACTGCTTTGCTTACTAATCTAGCATCCATGTTTTTCATGTCAATTTTTTCACTCAAAGATAGATCATGATACGATGGTTTGGAAAAAGTACAATTGACTACAACTACTTGAGTCAAAACAATGCACCAACTCAAAATGCCACAGGTGATATTCAAAAATTTCATGTTCTAGATTCATGTAACATTGCCATAGTGTATCAAGGAGCTACTATGATAAATTAGAAATATCAAATCGCATATATAAATGCTTCAAACCTCCTAAATGTAATGATTTTCTCTTAAACTATCACTTTGTTCACACTATTAAGGGCAATTTTGAAATCACATTTGTTACTAAAACTTGTATAAAACCATGGATGACGATGAGAAGAAGTGCCGTTTGAGTTCTATCGTATAAAATGAATTTTGTTGAACCTAAAAAAGTATTTTGTGTTTTGAAGGTATCCCATCAAGTTATTTTTCAATGCATAAACATCAATTTGATAATTTGAATTCTGCAAGATATTAATCATTTTCAAAATTTGTCATTAAATTATTTTTTTTAAAATTATTTAATGATACAATAATGTAAAATATTTATTATTTCAATTATTCACAAAAAATATAATTATCAAAGAATTTTATATTACTCTTGAGTAAAATTTCAATCTTAAAATAATTTTTCCTTGTTTATATAATGAAAAAAGTTAATATTTAAAACAGTGATTTTAAGACATCATTTTGCAAGATATTATGAATTAATTAAAAAATTTGTTGATTTTTTTAATCAAATTCTTATTAATGAAACTAGTTTGTCATAATATAAAAAAAACTGATTGAAGATATTGTTAAAAAAGAACCAAATAAACGAACAAATACAAAGCAACACATGCAACTTGCACATCACAAATTGGAAAAAATCACAAGTTCAATTTCAGTAAGAAAATACAAATTTTATCATCTACAAACTATGTCCAAAGTAACAACAAAGTCTTCATTAAAAAACCTACAGAACATTCAATGAAAGTTGTGGTTTGTTGTTTTATATACTTGATAACACAATCTTTAATTTTAATATGAAGTAACATTAACTCTACATCTAATTTGAGTTGCATTGAATAGAGTTCAATCCAAAAATTGATTGAATATTAACAATCTTCTCTTCATTTTATGTTAGGAGAACAATATACTCCAAAGTTTTTATAATTAATCTACAAAACATTCTATAAGAAATTATAAGATGGATTTTTTTTAAAACTACAGCGAACGATAATTAATTTGTAGTCACATGATGTGGAAAAAATAAAAATTGCTACTAATTTCTATCTATGGTTCTCATGCAAAACTTGCGGAATAACACAATGTATCTTAAAGCTGTATAAAAAAATAGATTTGGTCATCGATCAATTGGATTGAGTTTTTTGTCAAATTTAACTAGCTCAATATATGTATCAAAGATTTTTACTTTGATAAAATAATATTGAGCTAGTTAAAAATAATCTTATGTCAATGAAATTCATAATTGTGCATCAACTGATTTGTAAATTCATATAAACATCTAATCATAATAATTTTTTAATCTTTTCAAATTTTTTTGATTTAACTTGAATCTTATGTTGATTTTTGCATATGTCAATGTTGTATTGATAATTTGCCAAAATGATTTGCACATTTTTTCAAATAAATAAAAGAAAGAAAATTTTTAGCATAGTAAATGCTAGTTTGAAAAGTAATATACCATTATTACTATTAAAGTGTATTATCTATGTATATAATAAAAATTTAGATATAAAACTTTCAATTTCATTATTCTTGTACTCTATTTTAATTTACAAAGTCATTTTAGCAGAAAATAAATCGAATATTGATAGATTCATATAATAATCAAATTTGCATTCAAGATGAAAATTTTGAAAAATTCTAAAATTATATTAAGTTTAAACAATCATATCACAATGATTAAATCAAATTAAGTATATGTAACTTGTGATTAAAATTTTTATCATGACAGGGTTTAAAGTAGTTTACATTCAACATTTTAATATTTTTTGAGCTAAATATCCAACCTATGGTGTTGAAGAAAAAAAATGTCTTTTTACCTTTATGAGAAGGCAATGTATAACATCGTGTATCATAAGTTAAACATTACTTTCAATATTGTTTGAGCTATGGACCAATAGAATATTTATATGTCAAATTAGGAAATTTTGCATATAAATTATATGAAATTTGTTTAAATTTTTTTTAAATTTAAAAAAAATATTAGATTTTTTAAAAGATAGATATATATATATATATGTATATATACATATATTGAGTAATAAAAATTTGAAACTTCCTTTATGTTTATAATGATGATGAGTGCATAGATTAAAATCAATTTTGAAAAACTGTATCACAATCAAAAACAAAATTCTATCATGAATACATAATAGAATTAAAAAGAAAGACTACATTGTTGGATAGATTCAATACTTAGATGAGATTGAAAATCTCAATCTTTTATTTTATTTTGCATCATTATCATATTCTCAGTATCAATTTATAAGAGATGTGACTTTTGATAAGAAGATTGAGCTAGTCAATCTTCTTAAAACTCATTCTAGTTGATGCAATTATTAAAGTTTATTTTTTTGAAAATTTTTAAGAGACATAGCTGATTTGAATATTTTGCAGAAGGAGCACAAATAAAATTTGCTATCAATTTCTTTTATCTAAATATATTATTACTAAATTATGTTTCAACTATGACTTAATTCTAGTGAGGTTTAATAAAAAAAATTTCTTGCAAATTTATTATAAAATGTATGGAGCATATGGAACGTCACACATGAATCAAACAAAAATTGGTAGTATTGAATTCATGTCTTGTTAATTGAAGTTGGTAGTATCTATGTTAGATCATGGTTTAATAAGATGATCTTTTACATAGCATATTTTTAATAATTCAACTAATGATAGTCAAATTATGTGATATAATCTATTTTTTATTATTTGATATGCAAAAAAGAAAAAAATATCTTAATTATAAAAATCAAGATGCAGCATTAGATAAATATAAATTTTCCTAATTAGTTTCTCTAATTTGAGTTTAACGCATAAATTTTTACTTACAAGTACAGTTTTTTATAAATTTTTTCAATCAATATGAACATAGTCAAATTAAATGGATAAAATTTATAAAAAAATTTCAATTATATATAAAATATAATTATAATAAAATTTTCCAACACATTTATGAATTATAAATTCTATTTAACAAAACAAAATTTTTTAATCTAAAAATAGAACTTGGATTTATTACTTTTGATCATCTCATTGCAAATCATAATTAAATATAACCTCTTTTATATCTAAAATTTGATCAAATTTTTATATGAAAATTATGAAAATTTACAATTTAAAGATGAAGAATGGACTTAAATTCTAGCATCTATCCATAATAAATTTGAAAATAAGTCTGTTGCATTTTTTCGAATTAATAAAATATATTTCGTTAGATTTTCTCTTTTCATTTTCAGCATTTATAATTTTTTTAGTGTGGCAAATTTTTCAATCTTATATGAAAAACTCAAAAAAATTAATTTATCAAATAAAAAATGGTTTTTTATTTTGATAAGATCAAAAGAATAAATCATTTTAAAATAATAATAATATATGCAAAAATAGATATTAATTTTATGATTTCATAAAATAATAAAATGGAGTTAGTTAATTATTGTATCTTGTTTTCATCTTTTGAGAAATTTTTATTATTTGAAAATCATTGAATAGTGCAGACATGAATAACACTTCATTCAGTTTCGAAATAAAATTTTCATCTTTTCTAAAAATTATACAAGGTAGAAAAAATCAAAAAAATTTAAATGCATTGTTATTTCCAATGTAAAAATTATATAACTTAAAAATTTTTAAAATTTATCAATGAAATGATACATTTTGTGTTTGGATTCTTCTAATTTATTTATGTGTTTTTGATACTTTAAAACTTCATGAACATTCACAGTTTGTTATTAATTGATGTTTTATTTGTATGCAGGGATGAATTTCGCTAAGCTGGTTTATAAAGCTTTAGAGTTTTTAGAAAAGATAACAAATTCATACAATCATCAGAAAAACACATCATTGTCTTGTGAGGCATTCAAATTAGGTCGTATTCTAAGAGATGATGCACACAAACAAAGCATCTGATGTTGCATGAATATAAGATTTCTTATAAAATGTTGGAATAATTGTTTAAAAAGTGCTTCATTATATTGAATGCAAAATTTGTAGAATAATATTTTCATCATTATTGATTTCATTATCACAATTTTTTAACTCCATCAAGCAACGTTTATGATAATTAAGACAGATAATGTCTACTCTACTTCAAATTCACTATCACTTTAACTTATTTCTTCAGTGTATTTTATGATTTTTTCCAATTTGTTCTTAAAATATATATAGATTTCTAGCCAAACTTCTTGAAATGCAGAATTTTTTTAAAAATTTAATATATCATAATAAAACATGCTGGATTTTGTGTACAAACTCACACTTGTATAATTATGCTATCATAGGGTATATTTAAAAAAAATTAACATCAAAAATATTAAATTTAATACTTTTACTAACCATGACGAAGATATCTAAATCAATTCTTTCAGGTTGATGTTAATATGCGACTCATATATAAAAAAAAATATGTTTTTTTATAAGATAGATAATCTATCAATGTGCCTATAAGATCATAAAACATTTGAATTTTCACAGATTCATTTTATTTTACAAGAAGAATAAACACCGATAAGAATAAATTATCTAATTTTAATTATAAATAAAAATTAGAGAATATATTACATCCTTTAAAATTATATTTGATATTGAACGCCATGATTAACATAGAATCTTTTCAATTCTTTTCCATCAGACGCAATACAAAGGACATTTGCATTTGACTATAGAGCATAATTTTTAGCATACAAATCTTATTCATTAATTTCTTGTAGTCCTGGTTATTCATTAGGTTTGGCTTAAATAGTTCAATAATTTTATCATGACAATCTTTTAGAGGTTATAAATTCTTTCACAATTTGATCGAAGCACGGTCTTTTGTTCAAATTATGCTCTAGACCTAATTCTAGTCTTCGATATATTCTTGTTATCATTTTTTCACTTCTGAGATTTCTCAAGCTATAATGTATTATCACAGTTGTTATCCAAATGAGCCTTATGTTATAACTCTACAATGCTAAATATACAAACTTTCAAATCGCCAAAGTGTTAAAGTATCAAAGTTGAAGAAAAGTTGAAGTGTTAATGAGACAAAATGTTAAAGAAAATTATGTCAAAATGAAAACATGGCAAATCCGAAGTTAAAAAATGCAAAGATATCGAGGTCAAAAAATCTTAAGTCATAAAATGGGTATCATACTGAGTGTAATAATTGAAATAATTAATTTAGGAAAAAAATCAAAATGATGAGGGCCAAGTTTAAAGATGGGGCCAAATTTAAATTAAAGTGTCAAAAGTTAACTTATTAAAGTTTCATACTATCAAAGTTGAGGAATAAAATTGTCAAAATGAAGAATTAAAAATCATGTCAAAACTTTCAAATGACAAAGAAAAGAAATTCTGTTAAAAGTACGGAAGAGCAGAGTTTAAAGAAATAATATGAAATGCAAAATACAAAAATTTCAAAATTTTTCAAAAATAACAAGGCTCCTAAATTAATAAAAAAACGGTAATGAGAAAAATGCTAACAATACAAAATAGAGGATGGATACGAAAATGATGAAAAAACAAAACATGTGGTAATGAAGAAAAGTGCTGAATGATAAACACATGGGGTGAGATGAACCAGTAGCGTCAAAACAGTTACAATGACAAGAAAAAAAAAACAAGCAAGCAAAATATCAACAGCCATTGTGAATATTATTGTGTCCAAGTTCTCAATTTGGAATATCATGATACTCTCATGATGAACCTCCTCTATATTAACATTATTCTTGCCATGTTGATCTTCTATATATTTGTGGTATTGCACAAAAAAATATTATTGAATAATTTATGAAAGTCAAAACATATATGGATGACTTCTGTCATCACGTTTGTGATCATCTTCACATGATTACTATAAAAACAAAAATTCAATTAAGATCTTGTAGATGATTTTTGTGATGTGAA
Organism: Marchantia polymorpha subsp. ruderalis; assembly: GCA_037833965.1. Classification (NCBI taxonomy): domain Eukaryota; kingdom Viridiplantae; phylum Streptophyta; class Marchantiopsida; order Marchantiales; family Marchantiaceae; genus Marchantia; species Marchantia polymorpha. Next base: position 4,017,270 of record AP031351.1, read on the forward strand.
TCTTTTGACAAAAATATATACTCATCATTTGCTTCATTAAGTTTGAATGGTTGAATTTCTTTCATATGTTTATCTTCATTACCTATTGATCTCTTGATGAACTTACTATCTTCTTGCATCTTGACTTCAGTCAAGACGGCAAAACTCAATGGCTATTATGTCTATTACAAGTTATGACTTATGTGCATATATACTAACTAAAAAGCAACCTGGAACACAATAAGTAATGAACTTACTATCATTCATCCATTCTTGAGGTCAACAAATTTTCTATAATTGAGTGAAAACATAAGTATCTTGATTGATAAGAAAATTCATCAACAACACCCAAGCATTTAAACTTCAAACAATGATACATCAACAGCGAGTAAACCCGATGCAAATTGTGAGGGTTTAGGGTTTAAACCCTACAGGTGGAGGTATATCAATCGTTAAAAAATATGGATAAAAATATTGTCAAAACCTCCTTCCATTAGATCAAAACCATCCCAACCCAGTCACCGCTTTGAAATTTTTCTCGCCAGATCAAAACCAAAAAAGTGATATTTTAATGGTAAGGTTTTGTATTTGAATTGGTACCAAACCATTCACAAACAAACAACGTTTGAAACTACGCTAAAGTTTTCAGTCTTCACTAATACTTTTGGATTATAAACTTCTTAATTTTTTATGTTTGATATTGCCAACCTTGTGTATGGTGTCTCTAATCCGGGCAAGATACTTTACATATTCTATAATCACACCAAATTTCTGATGACCAGAACCTATACGAAAAACCTTTATCATGACTCTCGTATATACTATGAACAAACTTTGAACAGTCATATCTGGACTTTGAGCAATGCTTCCATTTTTTTTCTTTAGCCAACCTCAAATCTAAGTACAAGGGTGACTTTGAGAATAAGAGGGTCCTGAGATTGGTTACCATTATTTCGAAGATGTTTCTTCAAGGCCCAACACCATGTTTTATGTGTGTTGAAGCGAGACAGAGATTTCTGAAAAAATGTTATATGTTGAGTTATATCAAACTACTTTCTTTGGGTTTTCGCGTTAGGCTAGGCTTCGAGGAGATGCACCGAAGCTAGAATAGGCTGTTTACATACAAAGAGACTGTTGTGAGCTCGGGCGTCGCCACAGTCTCTTCGTCGCGTCAGAGAGAGAAGAATCTGCTAGTGATAGGCTGAAGAGAGCTCATAACCAGAAGTAAGATCAAGAGAAAATACAAAAGCGCAATTATTCACTCTGACCGTCAAGATTACAGTGCAACAACAAGGTTCGGATTTCATCACAAGAGCTCCATTTGTGCGTACAACGTCTGGCAAGGACGTGGGGGGCGAAGAAGTCGACCGTACTGTGTCGCAGCAGTCGTGTCAACACGCGAAGTGGTGCGCGATGTTCGCTCGCTGTGTACATTGCAGAAAGCCTACACAAATGGAGGAAGGACCAAAGATGTGACAGGGATAAGGAAGGAAGCAAGGACGCTCGGAAACATATTCCGTTTCCTGTTTTCATGGAGCAAGTATTCCCTTTTTAGAAGGTCAATGGAGTTTGTCTCGAGCGCATCGGAGGTTAACAAAATTAACCGAATTAAAACAATCACACTCGAAGAAAGAGTGCAGAGCGTCGACATCGGCTTATTTTGCAAATCGATTCGTTTCGATTGGTGCAAGGAACGAGCTGTATTCGTGTGGTGGTCGGATGCGAGGAAGTGGAAGTGGGTTCATATTTTTGACGTGTTTTGGGAAGGCATGTGAAGTGGCCAACTACCACCTGGTGAAGCAAGGGGTTAAGGAACATGAACGCGGGAGGGGTTACAGTAACCCAGAGCCAAAACAACCTCAACAACAACAGGACAGTACTTCTTACCTCAGGTCATAACTCCACTGCTGAGTAGGTGCTCCTGACCAGCCCCTGACTCGACTGGTCACATAATGTCTGGTTGTTGTGACTAGGGGTTATCTGTACTGTGCTCCTGCCATTGTGGGAAGGTTAACGAATTTGGGTCAATGGTTCTCTAGGGAACTGGAACTGTTCTTTTAACCGCTTTACATTCCTCATTCTTATCCATCCTAGGCTCGTTCTACAAGCTGTATGGTACCATCGCTGCTTCTGCTTCTGCAGCAGCTGCACCCCTTACCCAGCCCATGCCCATGCCCACCCAGGTGCCGGCACAATGGGAGTGCTTCACCCAAGATCAGATGTTCGGACGCAGAAGCTGTTTCGGTGACGGGACGTGGTGGTCGAGAATTTCGTTTCTAAATACTTGACGAGTAGAAGTTGCTGCTCGAGGTTTCAGTGCGGTTGTAAAGTGTGATCAGTGACTACGATGCTCTGGTTTTCTGCGCATAGCTGGTGCCGAGATGCAAGTGAAGTGAGCTTTAGTTTGTTGCAAGAAGAGAAGATGTGCAAACCAGAAACAATCTACGGAGTCAAACCGGGGGGTATTGTAATAATTGTCCTCCGTATATAAACAAAAGGTCATGTGATAATTATTGTGGTATATAAAAGTTTCCGTGCATAATAAATGCGCCATCTGTGGTTTCGTCTAAAGTGGATATAATGGCTCCGTGTAATGATAGTGAGTCACCCCGGTTCTTGGAATCTGACTCCAAGGACGATCCGAGAGTTATATTTGACCGAGCCATATATATTATGCAACCTTCCGCTACATACTCCAAAGGCCGAACTCAGTAACCGAACCGGAGATATACCTCGCTGATCCAACTACAACATAATTCAGTTCCATGCTTCCCTGCCAAGATTACAATGATTGGAACCGAAAAAAGATTGAATGTTTTCTTATTCTCCGTCGCGCTGAGATGTCTTGGGAGCGAATAATGTTCAGCCGATTTGGAGTAATAGACCAAAAGAAGGGATTCCCAGGAATTGAGGTACAGGCCTCGGAGGCCAGGAGTTCCTCAGATACTTCATCGAGTATCTGGAGGAGGAGGGTTGTGCTCTGTGCAGCTAGTCCTAGCTTGATTCTGAGAAGTTGATTTTGTCATGGGTTCTTCGATGCCAACGGAAGTGGTCTGAATTTGCCCCTTCTGCATAGACTTGTTTCTCAAGTAAGGCAAAATCATCATGATGTGGGATCCAGATGGCAAATAAAAAGCAGAGAAAAGGAGCATGGACATCGAAAGGCGAAGAGTGATTGCTGGATGGACTCTTCTTAGGCTTCCACTAGGTGGACCCTGCCCTCCAGATCCTCGCTCGTTGCCAGACAGAACTGAATCAAACGCATATTTTACTGATTTATTCCAAGCATCTGACTGCATAATTCTACCGGATCAGGTCTGGAATACACCATGCAGCATAATGTATAACAGAGGGGAGTACACCATGCACTGCACAGCGGCCGGAGGAGACCTGGGAGCCCAAAATGAGAAGGGCAGGCAGGCGGAGAGCGAGTGAGGAACCCGAGTTCCGAGTCGCGACCTGCGATGGGAAGTGGACAATGCAACATGATGAGCCCGTGCAGGGGCGGGTGAGTTCCACTAAGCCCTCCTCGCAGCTCGCAGCTCGCAGCTCGCCTCTATTCTATTGCTGTAGCAATGCTGCATTGCATGTATGGAAAAGGTGGCCGTGTGTCTGCGACACATATGATAGAAGAAAAGCCAAGCCAGCCCCACTCTCTGTCCCTCGTTCTTTAGCACCACCATAAGTAAGATGAAAGATGGAAGCCATGTGAGGACGCTTTTCTACGGGCCTGCATTCCACACTCGGGGAAATTCAACAATGTGCGAGGGCACGAAATAAAAGAGGGCTCGATGTTCAGGGGGGCTTTAATGATCAACGCTCATGCATGCATGCATGCTATCATCCAGCCATCCATCCATCCATCCCACGGATTCCCACCCCTCCCCATCCCATCCCATCCACCAATCAATCACTCGCCAATCAGTATTTCCTTTCCGTCGGTCAGACACCCCCTGCACCTCCTCTCTCTGCAACTACAGCGACGACATCCTCACAGTAGAGGAGACGTTGTGAAAGCCCGAGATATCCATTTTCTACGAGAACCTACAAATTCCAGTCGAACCTGGCGATGTGAGCTCTCTCTCTCTCTCTCTCTCTCTCGCACGGGCCACATCCAAGGCCTGCTGCTATCCGGAAGACTTGACGTACAGATCAGCGAAAGAAAGCCTACGATTTCAGTTCATAGAATCCTTTATTTAGGACACCTTAAAAATAAGTTCAGCTCTCATTCTTGTCAGTTCTGTAATTTTTCTGTTATGAAACCTTGCAGGAATAAGGATTGCACTTGTTAACTCGCCAGTTTCTACTAGAGAGGGCGAAGCAATATTTCACTTTGGAAAACTCTGAAGTATATTTTAACCATCTTTCTGGCTGACCATGAGCTTTCATTCATGGAAGCTGTTCACCTTTTCAAGTTACAGTGATATAAAATTTATTAAAATTTTTATCATAAAAATAAGTTTACGCGGAGAGACTGCGAAGATCGAAGTAGACATAAGAAATTGGCTTGACGTGACACAAGAGAAGAGAAGAGAAGAAAACTTGGCGACGTATGGGTAAGAGAAGAGGCTTAAGGGAAGGGAAGGAAAGGGAGACTGGCGCAATCCACGTGTGAGTGACCAGCACCTAACAATGCCCCCCCGCCCTCCCCGGAATCCAGAACTGTGGCAATAGTGTTGGGTGCAACGAGGCCAGGGCCTCCCTTCCTCGCTCCCTGGCTCCACATTGATTGAGATGTCCCTGCCCACATCCTGCTGCTCCTTCTCCTCCTCCTCGGGGGGTTCTCTTGTCAACTCGTGCTCGCTCGAAACAAGCACCGCGGCAGAGCGAGAAGAGCAGCGAAGTGAGCCCCACCCGGCCCCACGACATGAATCCGAATCTTCCCCGGATACTGCCTTCAGACACAACAGTAGCTGCGGCTGGATTTGGCGGTGGGGCTATCTTAGCGTAGCAGGAGCAGGAGCAGGGACGGCGACGAACGAGCGAGCGCCAAGAGGACAGGAGCAGAAAGCGAGAAGGACCAGAACGGGGACGGGCGAGAACGCGGCATTTACAACTGTACGACCCCGGGAGCGTGAACAGCCAATCCCAGCGCTCGCACCACGTCGTGAGCCGTCTGTGCCAGGCTGCGACTCGCTGGGCCCGTCCACGTCGGATGGAACACCCTTTAAGCAAGCAAGGTGGACATCGGTGCTGCTGGTGCTGGCTGGTCATCGCCCTCGTCTCAGCGCCCCAGGCCGATTCCACGCGACGGGGCCGGGGCGGCTTTCCAGGGCCAGGTCCGAAGCCGAGCCATGCCATGCCATGTCCTCCCATGCCCATCGGAACGCTTCGCCCCCAAGCCAAGCTCGCCACTCCCCCCACGTCCCCAATTCCGGGTCGGGTGCCCCGGTTGAACCCGTCCTCCCCCGACCCGACCCCGACCCCGGAGCAGAGCCGAAAGGAGGACGCGGGAGCAAATGACGGCCAAAGCGGGGGATGTGGCATGGGGGAGGGAGCGGGCGAGTGATGGGAGTGCGGGGGATGTTCGTTCTTCGCCGTGGAGGTCGCATAATGGTGAAATAGCTCGAAGGGAATATTACGATTCCACGAAGGCAGGGAGGGAGGGAGGGAGGGGCGAAAGGGGGGGCCATGACCCAAGGGGAAGAAAATGGTTCACAAGACGGAGGAGGAGAAGGGGATGGCAGGGGGGGGGGGAGAGAAGAGCGGAAAAGAGCAGCGTGCACGCACGTCAGGGTCGGCGAGGCCACTCACTCACTCGCATGCGAGGGCCGGATCGCGCACGCTGTCTGGCAGGTCCCTCACACGTCGCGCACGTAGCCGACAGGTCTTTCCCGGACGAGTCTGGAGGCGGAGCCGCGCTCCCTCTCGCGGCCCCGGACTTTCGCCCGGGGCTGGCCGGTCGCCGCTCGCTCGCTCGCGATGGCGAGAGGGATGGCGAATTGTTTAATGCCGCGGACAAAAAAAAGGCGCTCCGCCGAGCGAAAGCGAGCCCCTGCTACTTTGGCCACTGCTCCCGCCGTGCCAAGATTACCGGCCGCGATCGTACCGATGATAGCCTCGGACTCGTGGCGCTTGTCTGTAGCAGCGTCCCGTCCCGGAGCGGAGCCGCGACATGTGGGCGCCCCGGCGTCGTGGGGCGGACCCTTGATCGCTCGCCCGCCCGCCCGCCCGCGCTCTCTCCAAAGCAGGCCGCAGCAGTGGAAGGCGAAGTGGGAGAAGCAGTGGCAGTGGCATCTGCGGCCAGCCAGCTAGCGAGCGCGGCCGCCAGCTAGCGGTAGCAGCCGCGGCAGACGCCGAAGCATTAGAACAGTCGCACAGTGGTGCGCACTCTCGCTCTCGCTCTCGCCTCAACATCATTCTTGCTTGCTTTCTTACAGCGGCACATTTCTGTCAATCTGATTGCGAGCCTAGTCCTCCGGCCCAGCTCCCAGACACAACACAAACTGCCTCAGTTTAGACCGTGTCCTGCGTCCTACTTTTTTGTTCCGTTTCGGTACCTGCCCGGCCCTCGGGGGCAGCCTGCCCATCGTCGCTTGCCTTCTTTGTTCCGTGGCAGTGCATTGCTTGCAGTGCAGCAGCAGCACCAGCCCCAGCCAACTCGCTCGCTCGCAAGCACAGCAGCACAGCTCAGCTCAGCTCAGCTCAGCTCACTTCACTTCACTTCACTTCACTTCACTCACTCTCTCTTTCCACTGCACTACTTTCGCACTCGGGTTCGAGATAGTCTTCTGGAGTGCGCCTTCAGTGGCACCCCTCTTTCTGCTGTCTGTCTGTGTCTGACTGACTACTGCCTGACTCGACTCGACTCATTCACTCACTCACCAGTCACCACTCACTCACTCATTCACTCACTCACTCGACTCTACTCTACTCTACTCGCTCGTTCGCCCCCGCCCGCCCCCTTCTGTTTCTCTCTTACCTCGTCAAGCTCTCCTCTCTCTCTATCTCTCTCTCTTCTCTCGATATCTGTCATCAATCCATCAATCAATCCTCGTACCCACGACCTTTCCTGTTGCCTAGCCTCGTATCGCGAAGCACCCGTCTCCACCTTTTGTGTCCACGCTGACCCTTCCTTCCTTCCCTTTTTTACACTTGCTTGGCCGTGTGCATTTGCCGCCTCTGGCTCGCAGCAACACTCGAACCAGAAATTTTGCTACTTGCTACTTATCACACGAAGACCCTTCGTTCTGCCTGAAACAAACAGCTTCTCTAGAAACTTCAAATCATCTTCCCATTTTCTACTTTATAGTTTTACTCTCTCCCTCTCCGTCCCTCTCTTTCTTTCTCTCCCTGTGTCTCCCTCTCTCTCTTCTCTCCCTCAACGCTCAATTTGAATAACACCGCGCAGTCTTCTGCTGCTCTCGTAGCTTCATTCGTGTCCAAGTCGAATCCAGTCGCATCACGCACATCGCCTCTCTCTTGCTGTTCTGAAAGGAGCTGCGCATTGCGTTCTGCGCAAGTTAGCCTCTGCTGGTCTACAACATTACATGTACGATACTCACCACCAATTACTTGCGCTCCATATTGTGCTGTAAAATGGCATCCAAATGACTTCTTTCTCTGCATAAGGGCTTAAGACTGTGATTTCTCTCAAGGTTCCGCGTTCGAATGCAGTCAGTGTAGGAACGCAAGTTTCTGCTAGCAGTATAATGCCTTGTTTCTCCGGGTATCATGAAAGATAATATTGTCATGGTGCCTGTGTGACTCAGTCGCTGCTTCTGAAAAACCAAATGCCGGCTGTTGCCTAACTCTATGAACCTGATGATGATGTTTGAAGCCCGAGTGCTCCTCGAGCAATGTGCTCTCTTCTCTAGAAGCGGACGGCGGGCCCTCGTGTCGAGTCGCCGGCTGCTAATGATCCTGTTTCTTATAGACCGCGGAATTGACGAGCGAGCGAGCGTGAGTCCGACGGCCGCTCAGGACTCTCGCTCGCGACGCCTGCCGCGCGTAGAATCCTGTCCAAGATTTGTCCATGTACGTGGGGTAGATAAAAACCAATTAGGAGTCTCGAGACTCACCACACCCACCAACACCAAGCCAAAGAGCCGGACGGCCGACACGAATTCTGAGTTCGTTCATCAGCCATGAACATCTTGCGTTTATGCTGCCGTCTAGCTCGTGAATTCTTGCTGCAACCTGAACCAATGGGGCGTATTTACGGTTTCAAAATTTCGAAATCGTCGCTTCGAACTTTCGAACCCCGTAACGCTCCGAGACCCTCGGACGCTGATTAACCAAGAGATTGCGCAAGTCCGAAGGCGCAGCCTCGACGCAGCCACCGACAGCGCGGCTGAACTGATCTGTCGGGAAACGTAGTCTTGTGTTCAGACCGACGGACGGACGGACTGCCAAAGCTCGGGGTTGACGTCGTTTCTGTTGTCACTTGATCATGCACAGGTAGTGGGATGGAGCTCTCAAGCACATTCGCTGGTGCTTGTCCCGTCATCATGGGAGAGGCTTTCCACATTGACGATTTGTTGGACTTCTCCAACGAGGACATTGCGGGGCCGATAGGCGAGGGTTTACTTTCGAGTCTGGACTCAACAATTACGGACGTCGAGACGATCAGTACCACCGGCAGCCCCTCGTTGGCAGGGACCAAGCACATTCTGGATGGAGACGACGTTGTAGCCGGAGACCTCTGCGTGCCTGTAAGTTCGCCCTTCCCTCATGCAGCGCAACGATAGTATTTGCAGTAGCTGTCGTGGTAGCGAGAGCGTCGGCAGCAGAAGCAGCGGCAGCAGCCGTCGTATGACAGTCCGTGGAAGCGAGGCCCGAGAGCAATTGACCCGAAACGTAACACTTTGTTGGCTCGTTCGTGAGTGCGTGCTGTAACGAATGTAAGGAAAGAAGCGAAACGAATAGAATAACGAAAGTCAAGCTTCGAGGGGGATGGATTCTTGCAGTTTGTTTACAATTTTACTTCTGTGGCTGGCCTTGCGCAGTATGCAGAGATGGGGTTCTTTGTTGTTGAGAATGTTACGCTCACACAGCGCTTCCGTTGCCTGTGTGTGCCAGTGTGACGATTTAGCTGAGCTGGAGTGGCTATCGAAATTTGTCGAAGACTCGTTTTCCATGGGGGAGGCAACGAGACCCGTGACGAGCTCAGGCGGTCTCACCGTCAGCACTGACGTGCAGATTGAATCATATACCAACAAAGACAGGGACCGATTCCAGAGTGCGAGCCCCGTGTCCGTGTTAGAAAGCAGTGCTAGTTCGGAAAGAGCAAGTAATCTTTATCGAGAATTGTCCGTGCCCGGCCGTGCACGCAGCAAGAGGGCTCGTACCGGCGGGCGCGGGTGGGGCACGACAGCCCGCATACTTTCTTCGTCGAGCAATTCGGGTTCCGGTTCGGGCTCGGGTTCAGGGTCCGGGAATGATACCGAATCGTTGTCGTCGGACTCGAATGCCATGACCGGAGGCGGCAACTCTTCCTCTCAAACTCTCTCTGTCGACAGCCAAGCGACTCCTTCAGCGGCCATGATAGCACCGAAGGCTGTGTCTTCGAGTGCGAAGAAGCCTTGGAAAGCCAGCAAGAGTGGGAAGAAGGGGCAGGACGCTTCGCAACCGTGGCGGTGTATGCATTGCTCGACGCAGCGAACGCCCCAATGGAGAGCAGGTCCAATGGGTCCCAAGACTTTGTGTAATGCGTGCGGAGTGCGCTACAAATCCGGTAGGCTTTTGCCCGAGTACAGGCCGGCGGGAAGTCCCGGTTACATCGGTCACAAGCACTCTAATTCTCATAAGAAGATTCTGGAAATGCGAAGGCAACGAGAACAGCAACAACAGTCGCAACCATCATCGATGCTTTCGAGCTCGAGCTGTCAAGTGTCTCCGAACCACCTTTTAGAGCTCGAGGACCCCGACATCTGCAATTCGCAGAGTTAGACGACATGGTCGTGAGAGTTCCAAAAAGACGGGAGATTTTCACTTCTAGACAGCCAAGCCAAGCACAGCCCAGCCTAGCCCGCGATAGTCAAATTTAATCAGTCCCCGACGGACGACGACGTGACGTTTCAGTCTGTTCGTTTTTATTCAAAGCCAGCCAATGTATATGTGAAGAAGGAGAAGAAGAAGAGGGAGAAGAGATATTAAACAATTCTCAGTTGCGAGAGAGCCCCGGAGAAAGAGAAGAAGAAGAGGAGGAGACAGAAAGACAGACAGAAGTTCCCTTGAGGTTTCCCTGGAGTGGGAAATCCAATCATTTTTTTTGCCTAGCTTCCGTTGAGAGGTGGGAAAGTTGGTGGCCAGTACATTAGCTGGTTCGCTGGATACGCAGCAGTTTAGACCCGACCCGACGCGACGAGACCCGACCCAAAACCAAGGAAGGAGGTCAGCCCATGCCACCTGATGTTAAAATCTAGTGTTGTAAGTATAGCAGTCACTCACTTGACCTTACACGGGCCCAGATGATGTATTTTTGTAGATTACACTTTTAGCTGCGTCCTTCGAAGATTCAGTTCAGACCTGTTACTTAGCAGAGCGTGCTTACTGCCGGCGGGATTCTTAACCAGATTTGTCAGACACGTTAGTCAGTTTATCATCATCCATTACACAGTCCAATCAGTTCGATCTCACTTTGTTTCACAATTCGTCTATCAATAAAAGTTAGCAAGAAACCATCCCTTTGGTGATGCCATGACATGATTCCATACCGGAAGCAAAAGCATTAAGGTCATTCAAACAACTGGCGCTCTGTGCTCTCTCTCTGGCCCATTCCACTTTCTTCTGATTTCGGTAATCTTCTCGCTTTACGGAGTCGACTTTCCTTTGTCCTTTTTCAGTTATTTCACACGCCTTGGCGATTCCTCCTCTCTCTGGTCAGGCCGTTGAGTACTACATGCCATGTCTGTTCTTGCACTCCCCCTCCCCTCGCGAGCCGCCCTCTCGGCCCTCTTTGCTTTTGCGTGCTGTGATGAAATGACACTTAGACTCGAACTTGCGTGTGCGGCGTGCCACTTGGCACCTTCTGACGACCGTCCAGCCCGGCCAGCCTAGAACCCCTGACCGTCCAGCCCAGTCCGGTCCGGTCCTGTCCTGTCCGGCAGCAGGCTCTCGAGTCTACCGTAGGTCTGATCTGCATCTCATCTCGGCGTCTCCCTTGTGTTCTCGCTCTGCCTCCCTACCTTCTCGTACTCCTAACCGTGAGTGACAATCTAGTCTGTTTGTTTCGTTATGCAAATCTTGTGCTGGCTGGCTGGCTGGCGGCCGGCCGGGCGGCCGGCCGGGCCGGGCTGTAAAGTTGAATAAAGAGCAGCCGGGAAGGGAAAGTCGCTGCTGCCGCAGCAGCAGTAGCATAAACTCTGAGAACTACAGTTTCGCACCATGATGCGGTCTGGCACTCAGAAAGTCGTCAAGGCAGCTGCTTTGAGTTCGATCCCAGTGGTCCTCTGAATCTGTCTGGTTTTGCCAAAGAAATGATGGTAGTCCCTGCCCGCGGTCAGTGGACCAAAACAGTTCCATGTTCTTTCTCTTTCGTCTTCTTTTCCCTCGTTGCTCTGGTTGTTCACAGAACGAACAGAGCTTCTTCGAGGATGTGGTGAGACGGGTTGGGGTGACAAAACAGTCCCTTTATTGCCAGGCGTCCCATCCCGACAAATACGGGTACTGGACAGAAGGACGGCTGGACCCCGCAATGCGAATGCTTATGAGCGCATTGCGCTGCATGTGGTCTCTTACACGGGACATTGCGGGAAATAGGTCGCCGTAAGTCTCCGCTCTATGAATTTGGCAAATGAACTCCCCGCAATCCCCGCTAAACTCGCCCCAGCCCCCGTGCAAAGCAATAAACTGTCCGCCATTGCCGCTGGGCGAGCTCCACCGGGTCAGCAGTACTGTCACCGAGTTTGGCCATTGTCTGATCCTCTGAGTCACTCATCCCGTCAGAGTCAATGCCGGACGGGGAACGGACGTTCAGTCGTTTAATCCACACTCCGGACTCTCATCTCGGACTCCCTCCCGGCTTCCTGCCCACATTACTGACTGACACCTGCACAGCCGGTGAAGAGGAGCACAACACCATCTCCTTTCCTCGCGTGTCCAGGCTAGGCTATGGTAGCCTGCACTGCCTGTCGCGCTCTTTCTCTGTCGCTCTGTCTGTGTGTGCCAGCCAGCGAGTGAGCCATTTGTGCCTAGTGTATTTCATCGCTCAGGAGTGACGAAATACCGTAGGCACTTTTCACTCACACACACTTACACCTGAGCCCTTTTCACTTTCATTGAAAAGGCTTCTGTCTCTTCCTTACAGGGAGCGATGGGTTGGGCAAAAGTGCGGTGTATGATTCATCAAAAGGGGAAGATTCAGTTCGGTTCAATTTCATCGCACTCACAAGAACTCTCTTCTTTCTCTCACGGACTTCGTCTCCCGAGTCTCGATCGTTCTTTTCCGTCCGGGCCCCCGTGATGGCTTCCTCGGCGTCTGGCGCCATCGCGCTCTCCCTCGAGAAACGCGCACCCGTCGCTTTCTTCAATTCATTATTCATTCATTCATACATCCATGCACACAGTTCAACGTGCGAGTGGTTTGTCCCTCTTTGCCAACAGTAGAAAACTTCCGTGGTCAGGAAGAATCTGCTGTGCGTGGGTCGACGAACAACAGAACATTGATTCGGCTCGCTCGGGCGAAAGCAAGCTCAGACGCAGAAAAGCATGCCCGCCGCAGTAAACCAGTAGTCACTTCAGAAGATTCCGCATGATCGAATCGACAGAGCATCGTCCCCGATTCAAAAGCCTCGAAAAGCTGCTCGACGACCACGGCCAGCCCAGCCCGGTCCGTCACGGGGTGGGGTGGGGTGCGGTTCCTGCCACAGCATTTCAAAATTCGAACCCGTTCGTTTACCTCGCCTCGCCTCGCCTCGCTTTCGAATTTGAACCCCGCTCCCACCCCGCGACTGCGTCCACGAACCCAGCCTCGCAGTAGCGTCCGCCCCCATCCGCTGGGCGGCAGTGACTCTGCCCCGGCGCTGCGAGCTCTGAGCAAGCGAGCTGCAGCACAGAATGCCCAGAGAGTACAGTACAGTACTAGATACAAAACCTCACAGCAGCATATGCCTTGCCCGTCCCCCTATCTGACGCATGGACGCTGACGGCACGTGCCTTCCGATATAGCTCTGCGTTTCCTCCGCAGCCCCTACATACGCTACTGTTCCGCGCAGTACAATTCAGTACTCGTAGCTCCTGTACTGGACTGTGCAGGCAGGCAGGGAGGTGGTCTAATCTGCTACTGGACTGTACCACCGCTCCTACCACGACCCCCACCCCCACCACCACCGCAGCATCCGAACTGTGACCTCCGAGGCCTGCGTCCCTTTCACTCCACTCCCCTCCCCTCCCGTCCCCTCCACTTTGCATCGCTGCATTCGTAGACCGGGTGCGAGTTTGACATTATGCCGGGTGTGTGTCACCCGTCTCCGCCTGTCGGTAATGGCTTTCCTTCGCAGAGAGGCGGGTCATGAATCTCGAGGTCCCAGCTGACGTTCTTTCCACGCGGTGGGTTCCGTGAGAGAGAGCGTACGCTCCCGGCTCTAAAGATTCGAGGCCAAACCCGAGACCGGGGACCTTCGGCCTGCTGCCCCGGGAGCCGCTCTTCGCTCCAAAGGTGGATCCTCGGCTTTCCCTCCCGTTCATCGCGGCAGGCGTCAAATCCGTGTGATTCATCGCCAGTGACCGGTCCGTCGGGCTCTGTCTCTCGGTCTGTCGGTCCCCCGGAAACCCCCCTCATGCTTGCTTTTCTGGATAATAAAGATCGAAGGTTGATTTATTACGAAGAAAAGCGGAATTAGAAACGGTCGTCATAATAACTTGACCATCCCTGCGCCCTTGACCGAAAAGGGGAAGATCGTTAGAATCGGTCGGATTGCGGATCGGAGGATCCGTGCTCGGCCCGTCGGCCTCGGACGCAGTCCCTCGGCTCGGCCCTCTCTTGTCTTAACGTCGTTGGGAACGCGTCGCGAGATCCAATCGAGTCCGACGAGGGTGGAGCGGGATGGGCGAGGCGGGGGCAGGGCATGGCACGGCCACGATGGAGGAGGACATGTTCGGGCTCCGGCTAAGTTTGTCGGTGGGACGTGAACACACTGGCTGCATGTGGGCGATCGCAGCGCGCTAAATCAGCCGCCAATCTCTGGACCCGAGGCCGCCCCTAGTTATGAACAATATCGCAGCCAACTCCCGGCTCATCAAATTGTCATAACTAGTCTTTAGGTCTGGACCAAATCTCCGACCTCGGCCCCGAACGTGACTCTTCCCTTTAGTTCTCCACCTTCCAAAGATAGCGCCATGCCCGCCCGACGTGTTGAGCGCTGCCGTCCACCGCCGATCGCCCGCCCATCCCTCGGTCCCGCGCCTCGTCGGAGCCCGCCACTTCCAACTCTCGCTTGCCTCGGACACACACACTTCGGTCGAGCGCATTCCCCCTCCTCGGGCCCTCGTCCACCTTTTTCTTCGTCGGAGTTCTTCCACCCCAAGGGCGGCCTCCTGGTCCCGAGTCGCGACTTGCCGGGCTCCGTTGTCAGATCCTCGTTATCCTCAACTTGTGCCCTTCAGTTGCCTCAACGTTGAGGGCTCAAGCCAACAAATTTCGTTTGTTTGCAGTGTGGATTTCTGTATTTAGAAGTTACTAACTTTACAAGGGTTCGGAGGGAGACTGCCGCGGGGCGTTTTGGGGAACGGGGAGGTGTGGTTGGGTGTTGTTTGACGATTCGGTGCAGGTCATGACGGTCGTAGTAGTGGTATCTAGAACCTTATCCCGGCGACGACGTCTTCTCTTATTAATGGCGGCTTTGAATTCTGTCTCACAGTTAACTTGACCTTTACAGTAAAGAACTCGTGCTACGGTGTCTAGAAGCATCCAATTTCCGGAAAGACTTGCTGATCAGCTTGAATTCTTTCCTGGAAAGTGGTCAAAATTTCACTCTCTTGCTGGAAGAGTTATGGTTCTCAGAACCTCAGAAGTCGTGTCGTGGGGTTTATGCACTCTGTGCTTCCATCTTCCTTCTTACTTCTTCATCATCCCGGTCGAAACTTTTCTTCAAAAGTCAGATTCACCATCATCATCATTACAAGCAGTCTTTTCGGATTGAGCTCAAAGGGAGGAAACCGCCTGTTCTGTTCGATGGCTTGACTAGACTGTCAGAGCTACGGTGTTTTCAGGAGGCCGTCAAGATGCGGGCAAATTTTTCCATTTGAGGTATTGGTCAGAAAACGGAAGGATTCGGAAACTTATACTGACAGAAGACCTTGATCGAGTTTTCATCCGGCCAGATTCCGAATCTGCAGATCCCTTCTTTCTCTCCTACTTCAGATGACAGGAGGACAGGACGGAAGGGGTTAGAACACGCAGAGACCCGGGGAGCAATCAACAGGGATCTGATTTTGTCCTGCATGCCCCTCCTCAATTTCACAAGTGAAGAACTATTGAAAACGATGATCCTTTTCTGGATTTCGTACGAGCAGGACAGCGTGGTATTCACAAATTTGAGAATCATTTCCTCATCTCCCACTTAATAAGATCCTCTTCCTCTTACTTCAACATGGCACAGATACAATTTGCCACACTTTCACAATCGCACAAGAATTCATTGCCCATGACCGCGACCGACCTTCCCTGCTGTGATGTGAAACACATCAGAAACAACAAACGAGAGTATCGCTTACACGAAATATTCCATGCTCCCCTCGGGTCGCCTCACCTCCCTCCTCATCATGCTGCTCTTAAACAGGCACACCTCTGTTTCAGGACTGGACCATGCGAGGGAGGACGGAGGACAACCCGGGGCGAGACTCATCTGAGAGAGCTTTGGTCGGATGCTCGTCGGATGCCACGGGTTGGTTGTGAAAGTGAGCTCTGCTCCGGATGTGGCCCTGGTGTGTGAAGAAGTTGCGTCAAGTTTGGCTTGACTTGGATTTCTTCTACCCCTGGAAATCCCAACATTGTCGTTCATCGAACTTCGAGCCGAAATCTGTGCATGAATCCTCTTTATTTTATTGTTCGAAATCATACAAAAGAGAACATCTGCTCTTCCCCCACATCTTACTGTTTACATCTATGTCAGGGACACAGCAACGTTTTTTCCGAACGTCCCTTCATTACATCGCTTAACTCCGGGCACAGTGGCGCATTCAGATTGATGATCGACAATATTCGTTATGGCTCTCTTCTTTGAGGGCTCCATGTCTGTGGCACCTCTCGACCTTGTCCTTCCGTCTACCGAAGAGCGTGCTGGGCACATCGCCCCAAGCTCATTGCCGGCCTCCCCCATTTCGACATGGCAAATGCTTCCTCCCAACAGACGCAACTTGGACTTGAAGAAGACCAAGGGGTCAAGACATTCTCTTGACGGGCCTCGTCCACATGCCCGGCTTCGAACCAAGTCCGAAAGACCTGAACGGTACATCACACTTACAGCCAAACGTTTGCGGCTCCGCCGAGCTTTCGAATATATCACGCGATTTAGGAAGTTTTCGGGAAAGAAGAGTACTTCCATACATCCATCGTAGCAATAATAGTTATTTTTCTGTGTGTTGTGGACCTAGGTTCTATGGAAATGGAGCCATTTCAGAAATAATGTAACTTTCAATGCCCCCGTTACCAACCCACGCTAATAGAAATCGAGAGAATTAACCATGGAATGGCCTCGAAACAAGCGCACGAAACATGCATCAGTTTCTTACAAAATAAAATCGAATCATATCAGTTCCTGGAAGCTTTGCGATGGTGCTCGATAATATTACTTGTACCAAATTCTTCATGAGATCCTGGTCGAAAAAGTAATGACGTGCGCCAGAAACATATAACAGATAATAATTGTATTGATGAATTCCGCATCGTTTAACCTGATAAGAACTTTTATAGTGTTCATTGAGATGTACCCGGTTTCTTAATGTTAACATAACTTTATTCGGAATATATTAGCATATTATATTCGGAACTTAGCATTAGAAGGATGGATAACTTCCAGTAATAACATCGAAATATAGTTCGCTTATACCTTCTTATATTCCTTGATCACGCAAGACGTTTTCTAAAATTTTGTTTATAAAACGGGGGAGAGTCAACAACGTTTTATTGCTCATAAAATTCCACTGATAAAAATTATTGCCAATAAGGGAGCGCTATGATATATAAGACAAAATTACCTTCCTGAAACATGTAGGAACCCAGAGCATTTTGCAGAAGAGTTGGAGAATTATGAAACTCGGTTAGTGGCCTACTTTGTCCACGATTCAGCACCTTTGACATTCTGCCCATTATGATCCCTGGCCTCGGACAAAACATAATCAATGACATGTCGTCGACTCATTGGCCTGAGATTGTACTCTGGTTACGCCACTTCGATCCCTTGGACAAGTTATGTGCTTATCTAGTTGGGATATTCATTCTTCCACCAAGGGCAGGGTCGTAGGCAGTAAGAATATGACAGAAAGTCCTATAGAGTTTCTGTCATATCTACTCTACGTCCAAGTCATGGCAACGCCTAGAGTACACTCTTTGTCTTGTCGTTTCGCGCAGTTGGAAAATTGAAAACGGGTTCACAGAAACCGCCCCACAATATTGTGAGGCGGTTTTTCACATACATACGGGAGGCCTTAAGGAAAGCTTATACGGGAGTTTTAAGAGGTACAGAGTATACATACTTCTACAATAACGAGATTCACTACAATCGTGTTTGCAGAAATCTAATATTATATTATCTAACATACATATTACAAATTTATATAATGGATAGTTGAAATTGTACAATAAAATATGATATTTTGACTGATTATTATATAAAATTCAGTGAATTCTTAACAAATTGGGTTTAAAAAAATCTCAAAGTGATAAAAACTTTTTTCTTCAATCTGAATATTTTGCTGTGAAACCTAAATTTTATAATTTACGTCAGACTTGTATTTATTCCCCTCCTCATCAATTTATATTTAAATGAATCATAGATAGACTCAGTTGGGTAGAAAGGTTATTATTTCGATACCAATCTTGTTTCGGTTTTCTTAAAAAACCTAATACGGTAATAAAGCATGTTTAAGTAAGATAATAAATCTTATATAATATGAAATTTATATATGGACTAGAAATTAAATAAAATAAAAATTGATATCGAAAATATAAAATAATTTTCAATGCAATTTATTCTTAACAAAAATCGGTTGATTAATTAAAAATTACCTGAGTATTTTTTTATTTGAAATTTTAATCCCAAACAGAACATATTTTTCAATATTATTTTAATATTATTTTTTACCTAAAATGTATCATGAAAAAATATTTTTTGAAGAATAAAAACATTATGGAAGAATGAAATATTCTAAATAATTAAAAAATAAATTTCAATAATAATTTTTAATTTTAAAATAATATTTCTAAATATTTCTTGATATAGTTAAATTTTCATTTGGTGATGAGATCAATATATATATTAGTAATAAATTTAGATTTTATGTGATATTATATCATTTAGGTTTATTTGATATTTCCGTCTTATTTTCAATGTCAGATATAAAATAGAAAAAGAAAAAAAATTTCAATTATCTGGTAATTAAAATGCTTTTGCAAGATTTTTCAAGAACCACATATTTGAACAATGACAAATTTTCCAAATAGTTTTTTTAAGCATGTGAAAACAAATTTTAATTTTTAATGCTTTTCTTAGTAATATGAGGTGTGTTTGATTTCAATGTTATTCTATTTTATAAGTAAATCTAAATTTTAATTTTAAAATTATTTATTAATAGAGCACAAATTACATAATGTATATTTTTACTGCAAATCCTTGAGTTTTGAACTGAAAAAGTCAAATAATTTCAAATGCTTATGTTGTAGAATGAATTTGGATTTTTAGAACATCAACTATGAATCTTTTCATGAATAAACACTTCGATTTGAATTCTTGTATAAATATAGACAAATGTTTTATCAAATTGCTATAAGAAAGTATATTTTTCCAAAAATTTGCTATATGTAAGCATGTTAATAATTATTTATACCGGAATGATGTTTACTGTAATCAACAAAACTTTCAATTTTTTGCTATATTGTATTCATCGATAAAATTCATACTACACATTTATTTTAGAAATTTTTGCCAAAGTAACTTACAACAATATCAAAATGTAAAATAAATCTATATATTTTTCTTGGATATATATATATATATATATATATATATGATCAAGTTTTTTTACTATCACGTAAGAGATTTTTTGAATGACATTGTTTAATCTTTACTAAGAGTAGAAATTTAACTTTGATGATGAATTATACAAACTTTCAGAAACACTATGGCAGGGCAAATTTTATTTCATAAACAAATTTTATCATAAAAAGAACCAAGATATATATGATTATCGCAGATTATGTTTAAGATTCCATATATTAAATTTCTTGTATTTTATTTTTCCAACAATTCGCTTAAAAATTGGGCAAAACCGAAATGAATTGAAGTACGGCTAAATCTCAATTTTTAATTTTTACATACTTTGATGGAAAATCGATTGATTAAAAGACATTAGATTTCCAAGTTATATTTCTTAAACTACTAAATTCAAATATATTTTTTCGATTATTTGTTGAGCTTCTTTTGAAGTACTTTATTGAATATTTGTGAAAACTTCAAATGCATTTTATCATAATATAATATATTTTACTTAAAATTATTTATTAAATGTATTCTAATGTGATATAAAAGTTCAAAAGCGATTATGAAAGTTTTGTTTTTTTAGTTTATCACATTAATGAAATGTGTTATATTTTTTTTATTTTCAGATTAATTATGTATGCATGCAATTTTGAAGTTTTTTAATTTCAAAATTAAATTAATCTGTTTGATATATTAGGAATGGGCAAAGCTATTTCAGTATTGCCTAAAAGTTGCATATATTATGACTATCAACGTTTACAATCTTGGTTTTTTCTTATGAAAATCTTAATAAAATAGTGAACATATCATACACACATATATCTTTGATATAATTGAAATCACATAATTTCTTTGTAAGTACATTCATCTTTACATGTGCAAAGGTTATGCAACTATATAATCTACAGTTTGATTGAAGAGTAAAGATATCAATCGAAAATCTGTTTTTGTCGTCTTTATATGTAACAAATTTCTGACACTCTCATCCTCTTCGTCAAGCGACAATGACGTACCATGCTATGAAGTTACATACTTTTAGCAAATATATACAATACTGCAGATCTTTTGATGAGCCGAAATTCCATTTTGTACAATGTTCTCCCAGACTTTTAATAATGTTATCCCAAAATATGGACATCATCTCAGCATACAAATTTTCAAAATCATGCAAATGAGAACCGTGAGATATCACATTAATCTTGCGTGTCCGGGAGATTAGATGGAAGTGATAAACAAAAATTCAGATTCCATCAAATGTGCAACTTATTCCATACGATTATGCCAACAAGGCACATCCGTTCTCATTA
This sequence comes from Marchantia polymorpha subsp. ruderalis, assembly GCA_037833965.1. Taxonomy (NCBI): domain Eukaryota; kingdom Viridiplantae; phylum Streptophyta; class Marchantiopsida; order Marchantiales; family Marchantiaceae; genus Marchantia; species Marchantia polymorpha. The sequence continues at coordinate 4,037,695 of AP031351.1, forward strand.
TAGGTCTGCTACGCCGAGAAAGAGATAAGTTATTTTCAGATGTAGGCGTCGTCAATCTTACACCTCTGAAGAGATATATAAACCTCGTAAATAGGCAGAAGAGAATGCAAGCGTTGGAAATCTTAACGACGCAAAGGCCAAACTGTCAGTCTCGTCTTTCCACATTCCTTGATTTCCGCTCACTTCGTTACAAGTTTGTACTGTATATGCTAATCAAATCACGTCAAGTGGCCACAGTAAATACCATTCCCTAAAGAATGACTGCTTGCAAAAGAGATGGACGAATGGTATATTTTAGTTCTTAGATCATAGTTCATGGCAAAGTCTGGTGACAACCTATGAACATATTCCATGACTTTACATTATAGTTATAATTCGGAAATGTGAAGTCATAAATAATTTTTGTTCTCTTCGATTTGGTTCTCAAGTAAACGGTGATGTTGTGCTTATCCATCAATAGAAAGTATGGAATTTTAATAACAGAAACTTAACAGAGAAAGTCATGAAAGGTCATTGATTTTGATAACCGACCGTTGAAAAGTCCACATGGCTGTATGACAGTCGCCGAAGAGGTGAGAAACTAATCGTTTGCTGAGCATGTATGTCTGTTTGTATGATAAGTAACTAGGAGCACATGAACTTTGTTCCACTCCTGGAGGATTTGTGCAAAAGCTTTCAAGATCTACAAATTCAAGAGAAGTAATTCACGCATCATTTACTCATTTTATGATAGTATACTTCCTTATCACATGGCATGAGCGATCATCTTCATGCCATAGTGTCGGATTTTTCATGAACTGGATAATGGACTCGCACGATGATTAAGATCTCGACCATTGTCACGAAAACCAAGTGGCCCCGATGAACATTGGATCCAATCTAGCGAAAGAAATGCTGGAACCACGTAAACAAATTTGCTCTAATAGAAGGTCAAGCGTCCCATAGAGCATATCGTAATTGTTTATGGCCATACATAACTCAGGACCTTTTTTTGATGGTGATACTTCCTTCTTTGCACAATGTTATATTCTTCTTAATCTTCTTTTGTGAGAGAGAGAGAGAAATAAAAGATACCTTTAGTAATTTATAACAAGACAAGAAAACAGCTTTGGTATCGACTACGTGTGATGTAATATCTGTGGTAAGTATGTATGCCAGTCTATGGAGGAGAAGACGAGGCAAGCTGCATGGAATCGCAGGTGTCGAAGATCTAACGCAACACTTGTGAGGACAATATCACAGAACAACTTTGTCGAGACAAAGATTACTGCAATATTCTCCTGAGGATGAAATTGGTGCTGTCTTCGTACAGCTTCCTCTGCATGCGTTCTAGATAGGACTGCGTCTAAAACAAACGAAAACTCAGTGCTTTAGTGTTCGTTGATTTGTTTGTATGTTCGTTTTACTTTACCTTTGGATTCATGATCTCGTATCCAATTACATCCAAACACCCATTCACCATTGAATTACCTGAGTGGTTCAATGCTGTAGGGTATCCTTCTTTTCCATAGAAACTGATCCAGAGCTCTAGGGACATCTTCAACTTTCAAAAAGGGAAGTGGGCCATGTATCCCTGTGCGGCCCGGAATTCGATGCGTGAACTTGCTTCATGAGCTTGTTAGAGTGAGGGTTGGATCTTGTGTTATAGGTATTTCAAAAGCGTGTTTAATTGACTTAGTGGTCTTGTTAGGAACCTTACGAAAGATTAGGGTTCTTTCTGAGTCAGAGCGCGGATAAATCTGGTGAACGAACCGCATCCATGGACTCAGTGAAGTTTCTTTGTAAGGCCTGAAATAAATCTTGAACGTGCCAAAGTGATGGGCAAGCGACGGCTAAAATCCGTGCTGTAATGGAGAAATTGCAGATTTAGAGCGAGAGGCAAGCCGGCAGCAAAACGAAACGAAATATAACCAAGCCGTGAAAAGGTATGGTAGGCAAAGGTAACAAAACCTAACTTTTTCCCCTCTATTGAAAAGCATGATCTTCACACGCGTTGCTGGACCGCTTCAAGCTGTGATCCATCTTCTTCCCCCACTCCGCATGTAACAGCTCCATCATAAAACATCGTCGGGAGATAAGTTTTCAAGGAACCCGCAAAAACGTGTGATCACTTCTTCGATTTCTTTCCCGAGACTTGCCCTCTCGAGGGACTATCTCAATTGGACTGATGGTGGACGGACGATGATAAAAAGAATCTCTGTCTTCTGTCTGATTCGGTCCGGACTGGTCCCCTGCTTTACAGCCGTGCTGCCTAATTGGACTGCCTGACCCGGCCTGCGCGCTGGGGTTAGGTCCAACTCTGGTTGCAAAGGACAGTCAGCTCCATGGGTCCTCGGGTTATTTTTAGGCTCAAGAGTGGTGCGGGCAGGAGTCACCCCTCGGCTGTCATATGGCACTGCATGACGGGAAGAGGCGCACACACGTCAAACACGCATTAATGGGTGGTGGTTCACTTTCTGCATGTGACAGATGCGATGAGGCGGATGAGTAGCCAGCCATTGTAGAGGTAAGTCGGAACCTTTCCGAGAGTGCTCGGGCTGTTGCTGCTCAGACGTGATTATGCTCGAGAATCATGAAACACTTGACGGTATTTGAGTAATTTGCTTGTGCCATGATCGGGCCGTGTTCTTGAAAACCCCCAGCTCTTGACGGAACGGAAGCAGCGAGGGCAGTGCGTGCATGATGGTCCTGGTTGATGGGCTGGTCTGCGTTGGGTTGAGCCCGCACGCTACAGCCGGTCGGGCGATTGTGCATGATTCAGAATCTCGTAGACACCATCTTCCCATCTCGCGATGGCTATGATGACAAGTGCATTGGTATTTCTCTTTGATGTTGTGTGCGTGCGTGCCTGCTGGCCGGCGGGGTCGGCCAGGCCCGTATTCATCCCCGCTCAGAACGATACGCAGCTCTTGCAATGGAGCGCAAAGCATAATACCTTCCAAATCTTTGCCCGGTTCTTGCCCAGATGCTGCTGCTGGAATTCAGCAGAATCCCGCCTTCATAGAGAATCTTTCACGGCATATCCGACGCATAGATCCCATCTTATCGATTTATCCTATCTTATAATATCGTACACTGTGCTGACAGAAAATAGGCCAAATTCTTGTCCTTGGGTCGAATGATCATGCGGCAGAGTGAAGTCATCTATAATTAGCCCGGAATCTTTGACTACCTTATTCCAAACTGAATCTTTCAAGCGCTGTCACACTGGTCAAAATAAGCCAAATAGTCGCGATCTAAGCCAACGCTCGGAAGCCAAGCAAGAGCGAAGCCAATGCTCAATGACTAATGCATGGAACGCCTCGAAGCTTTCTCGCTTTCTTGCTACTTTTCTATGGCATGAGCGCATTCTATACTTTGTTCCTAGATAAAAATAAAACTGTGGAATCGATCCAATTCCGAAGACTCTGGTCAGGAAGGAATTCTTTCTCTCACGGGTTCAAGCTTTGTTCGCCCCGAATTTCATCACCCGCAAAGTGCTGTGAACACATTGTTCACACAAAGTGGCCACTCCTCTTTGTTTTGCATGTAGTTAAAATTGGCAAGCTGGCTCGCTTGTTCGCATTCTCTTGTTCACACCTCGATTCTTGAAGGAGGAGTTTTGATTCTCAACTGTAAAAGCCTAGTTTTATGCTCTTCACACCGAATATAGCGGACTTCAGTTCTTGATCCAGCTGGAGCCCGTCAGTTCCAAGTACTCGGCAGCATACTATAACAATAGAACAAGGACCGACTCGTTATAAAATGTCAAACATGGTGTTTTGGGTACATGTGACTTTACTTCTGTTTTCATATTTCCCGAATTGTTGTTGTAATGTGGCATGTTTCATGTTAAAACTTGATTTCATAAAAATTGCGTTTTTTGTAACCGGTCACCACGTGACTTTAATTTGTTTTCCACATTTAACCAAGTTTCGTTGCTACGATAAAAATATGATTACATAAGTTATATATATATATATATATATATATATATCAACAGAACATGTTGGAGTTTGTACATCAAAGCCCTTAGATTTGAGGTTTGGAGTACATCTTAATTCACATGATGGATGTTTTAGAGTGTATGGTGGATGGAGAATCATTTATTAATGACATATCAATATGCTTTTCAATAGAGTTGGAGACAAAATAGATCTCATTGTCATAATGAAAAACAAGCAAAAGTTGCAACACATTAAAATATTAGACAAAATATTAATTACTTTAATGCAATATTAACCTTGAGATTTTAATCACTTTATTTTTCAGTTGTATTGCTTCACTTCTTTAAACACATGAGATTTTGGATAAATAGTAGATTTTGTAAAAGTTTTTATGAGATGTTATAACTCTTTTTATCCACAACTGAAAGATTAAAATCAATCCACATAGATTAATTGTATATCCAAATATAAAATCATTAATATATAAATAGACTTTTTTTTTATTCCGTTGGTGTGATTTTTGCAAGTTTAAACCAAGAATCAATTATACAAGTAACAATGAAGCAAGTCAGCACAACTAATAAACATAGTACATGAGATGTAATGCAATTCATCAAATACGGCTAGCAATACAGCTTATGATTAAAATGTGAAAAATGAGTCTACAATAAAAAATCTATGGGGTTAAATATTACTAGTCCAAGCTGAAAGCTAGCTAAACTTAGCTAGTTAGAGCTTAATTCAAAACACACAGATTGGCCTCAACAATCTACTCCTTTACTCATGTTGAACGAACTGCAAACAAAAGTGAACTAAAACTAAATTGTAGACATAACATGAAAGAGTAATAATATAAATAGATAACTAAAAAATCCGCTAGCATAGGGAAATATTAACCTTCTTGACCTATATAATTCTCCATGGGTAGATCTAAAAAGAAACAAAACACAAGGTCTCTCTTTATAACAAGAGTTAAGTAGAAATAAGTCGTAATCATAAATGAATAAAATAATTATGTAAAAAGGTAATTGAAAATACCATGTTAGCAAACTCTACCTGTGCTCCAATGCACAACTTTCATAGTAGCACAATGTTTATTGAAATTTTTCAAAAAAATATTTTTGGTCAACACATCAGCTAAATTGAGTTTACTTTCTATATTGACTAGCTCAATTGTTTTATCAGAAACTATTTGTATTATAGAATAATAATTGATGTTGATGTGCTTTGCTCTCCTTTTCATAGCTTGATTTGCAACCAAATATATAGCACTTTTGCTATTATAGGACGTCGTTCAGCTGATCGTACTCATAGGTATAAAAGCCTTATGCAACGTTCGCTAATGGAGTGATATTTGCATCAATCACCTTCACATGACATGATGACCTTCTCTCAATGTGGTGAATATTGCCACATCTCCAACAAATCATCGTCTTCCTTTCAGGGAATTTATGACATGATGACATTCTCTTGATGTGGCAAAAATTGCTCATCTCCAACAAATCATCGTCTTCCTCTCAAAGAACTTATCTCTAGATTGAGATCTCATCCTTTCAGCATTTGTACTCTTGGATTTGAATCTTCTCCACTTGGATTCTACATTTTTCAATCAATGATATCCCTCAAACGTGTTTGACCACAGGTCACAATCAATGCTGTTCCGAAAGTGGATAGACGTGACGATGACATCATTTCTTGTTTCATCATTGTCTGCAAAAAACACTTACAATCTCATGATAAGTGATAATGTTTGTATTACGATGGAGTAGGATCTTTATGGTGTCTGGTAGGATGATGACAGCAAGATGTAAGACATCTTTCAGTTAGAAATCTACTCCTCATACTTTGAAGATTTATCATCAGATCATTCAAGACATAAAAGTGATCTTGGATTCAAGATACATGAGTCATCTTGAACTTTAGCACCTTCATGTATGTATATTACATGTTGGACAATTTTTTTTTATGAAACGTTGCTGAAGGACGTAAAAAAGTTGTGTGGTCTCGGCATATTCTTGGACCTGCTTTATAACCAAAGAGTCTAGATGCTTCATCATCATGTACACGGCTTGCTCTTGTAAATCTTACTCTTCGACATCTTGAGCAACATGGCAAGATTCATGATCTTTAACTTTATTTTTATCTGCGTTTCCCATAACTAATAATCACTTAGTCCATCAAATCGAACTATATTATAATCCAATCTTCCAACTTATTTTGATGTCATCTCTGATCAACAAAATCCAAAAATCATGATAGTTTATGTGGCAATGTTTTTCTTGTTTGTAATCTATTAGCTTTGCAAAGGTTCCAATGCATCGAGAACCTTCGCGTTGAGAGTTTTCCAACAATAATCAATTTGTCTATATCCTGACAAAGATTCAATCGTATGAAATAATTCATGTATGAAATTTATATTTTCAAAGATAGAATATTTCTAACATACGTAAGATTCCCTCGCGTGTTCTTTGAACCTATGTGTTGTTTCACATGTGTGATCCTACCACGTGTGCTTCCGCGATTTATTCTTCTGCCAGAGCATGTACTCTGCGCATCACGTGGCCACAACGTGTCAACCTTTCATGCAATCTATGTCTACGTGGTCATTCAGCGCTAGGTCACATAGCCGTGTGTCAGCACCTCGCACGTTGGTGAAGTTGACGTGTCGTTTTGAGAAATGATTCATCGTGGCGATGTAGGATGACGTGTCGGCACTGAGATGACTTGATGTTCATGAAAAATTGACTTGTCCGCCACAGATGGCGACACGAGTCGCCGCGTCGGTCGCTCGTCAACGCGCGCACGCGTTGTAAGTGAAAAATTCAATTGAAATTGATTCATTTTGATTGACAAAATCAATCAAATGTTTATCGATTTGAATCTCTTTACTATCTTGGATTTGCACGTATCTAGATTTGTGTCGGTTTTTGTCAAAATCAATAGATTTGATGCGAACTCACTCTTAATCTTCTTAAATGTTTGTTTTCCTATCCTTACTCAATTCCTTCGGGTGATGACATGTGTTGTTCTGCTGATCGCTTGTCACTATGCTCTCAATGTGCTTGCGTGGGGTTGCATTTTCTCTTGCGCTTGCAAGTTGTCATTGAAAAATTAGATTGAAATTGATTCATTTTGATCAACATTATTTAACATCAGATAAATGAAAAAAAAATTACAACATTATTTGTAATTTTAAGTTTTTAGTTTACTATCATTTATAATTTTATCAAAGTTGATATTACAAAAAATCAATCCATATGAAATCTAGTAATCTATTAGAAGCAAATGATAAGTTTGTCCGTTGCATTTAAATAATCATCTAAAATTAGTTCATGTTTACAATCATCATTAATCATTACATAATTATGATGTTTTGTTGTTTCATTATATTTTAATGAAATAATAAAAGAGACAAAATGTTAAAATTTTAAAAGATTTGAAATGCCAAAATAGTTAAAATTTCAAAACACCAGAGTGTCAAAGTGAAAGATTTGAATCAAAATGCCAAAAATATTTTTTATCAAAATTTTTAAATAATCAAAATCAAAATCAATTTTTTTTTCAAAATAATGAAAATAAAAAAGCATGTGCGTGCTAGACATGAAATCTCTCTTACACTCTGAATGAGTAGCGACAACGTAAAAATTGACTTCATGACAAAAACAAATTTACGAGGATTCAAAATGTTTCAACTCACAATTAATTCATCTTTGAACCACGTGATGATGTAAAATTCATCTTAATAAATTATTCCCAAAAAATCACCACAATTTCTTTAACTTTCCAAGCTTTGAGAAGTATTAACTTTCAATAAATCCTCTACAAGTATTTCTTGGAGGTGGCAAAGTAAAAAATTCTATACAAAATGCTAAATTTTTTTAAGAAATACATAAAATATTCAAGATAATATTAAAGAAATTATCAAAATTAACAACAAAAAATTACAAAAATTTGAAATAACTAAAAACTTAAGATAGAAATTAAAAACAAAAGCATGAAAGTAAGAGTTTAGAAAAATCAAAAACCAAGAATGAAAATAAAAAATTGAAATTGGAAAAAAAAACTTGTAAATTATTTTTTAGAAAATAAAAAATAAAAATAAAATTTTGAAATTGGAAAAAAAATTTGAAAATTAGAAAAAATGAAAAAGAATGAAAAAACAAGAATAAAATAAAGAAATGGAAAATTAATTTTTTTAATAAAATAATTTAAAAACTATAAAAGTTAAAACTTAAATAACAATAAAAATTTACTAAAAAAATTTAAAATTTTTTATTAATCGAACAACACTTTAGCCTCACACAGTATATTACTATCATGATAACTATAGAATGTACATCACACACACATCGTATCGTTTATACTCTCGTCCTACATCTACTGAACTCCTGGATTTGATTCTCACATAAATAGCCCCATACAGAGCCTATCGTCTTGTGAAGCACAACATTGCGTTATTGTTGTTGCTCGTACACATCACTAGTACAGTACCGTCCACACGTACAGTTGATGCAGCATGAGCAAAGCGGAACTTGGGAAAAAGGTGAGCAGGTGTAGAGCTGAGAGATGCAGAAGATCACATGCTCTTCAGATTCATCGATAGTTCACCTCCGTTCTATCATTGAGTGCAAGCCCATTGGTCCAAGTAAGCAACAACAGACCAATGCATTTTTGACTGGAACGAGAGTCACAAACTTTTGCGCTGAGCTTGGCATGATCGGGAAAATATTATCCTAAGGGAATTTCTCTCCCAAGTATGGCTCCCTCTAACTAGCTCTTTGACAGAACTCGAGTGTTATTATTAGACCTCAACGGCAAAGCTCAGTTGAGTTGAGCTGAGTTCTCTTTCAAAGCTCAAAGTGACCCTTGGGTTTGCAAAGTTTCACTCTCATCCTTGCAAAATTGGCTCTTATGGAAACCAGCCATGAAAGACTAATAAAAACTGCATTTAATTATATCCGGCCTAAAAAACTAAACTTTAAATTGAAAGAATAATAAAAATAAAGAATAAAAGTTTTACATAAAAAAAATAAAAATTAGAAAATTAGAAAATTCTAAATAAAAACATAGAAAATTCAAAAATTTGAAATTTGAAAAATAAAATACAAATCACAAAAAAAAAATTAAAAAAATTAGAACTTAATAAAATGAAAAATGATGAATGAAAAGAAAAAAGAAAAAATCTAAATAGGATTAAAAAAATCAAAATTTAAAATTAGATTTAAAAATCAAAAGAACAAAAAGTAACAATCTAAAATCTGAAATTGAAATTTGGAGTGTAGAATATGTATAAAAAATGTAAAATAAAAATCCATGGTCAAAAATAAAAATAAAAATAAAACATTTTGAAATGGAAAATTATGAAAAAGTAAATTAAATAAATTTACTTAAAAATATCAAATAAATAACACTACAACTGATATACTTAGAAATCAAAAGTAAACAATCAAATTTAAGATTGGAAAAAAGTAAAAGTTTTCTATGAAAAAAAAAACTCAAAATTTTAAAATTTTAAAATTTAAATTTTAAATTAGAATCAATTAAAAAAATATTTTATTAAAGAAGAAATTGTAAAATTTAACAAAAATTTAAACCTAAAATTAAGCATTAAAAATAAAAATAAAAATGTGAAAACTAAATTACAAAATGAAAAGAAAATTTTTCTTGTAAAAAATTGGTTTTGAGGTCTAATTCAAAGTGTTAGTAATTATATTTTAGACACAAAATTTTTTAGAGTTTTGAATAATCCAAGTTTTGATATTTACTAGCTTCCAAATGTTGAGTTCTATTTAGGTTTTCGGTTACTCTTTGTATTTTCCTAGTAAGTGCTGGAACTCCTCTATGTTATTCAGACAAGCTCATACATACAATACTTCACAAAAATCACATACCAATATATGTGATTCATCTCCACATGAGACTACGGCCACGGTCGAGATAAAGAGCTTCACTAAAGTGAGAATTTACATCAAGCCTCCATAGCCAAGCTCTTCACTATCTCGATGTTCATGTGAGACTGAAACATGCTTGTACTCAAATTAATCTTATGATAAGCGTCTAGACATGGGGATATAAACCCCGGTTACTTTTGTAATTTGATCACTTTATTACACAATATTTTGCCTTCACTTGCCTTGGACGTAATATCCAGTGGTGAATCATGTTTGATTGAGTGTGTGTGTATTTCTAGTCACTCATTCTATGTGTGTGCATTTCTGGTTTTACTATTTAATTTTGATACTGGATTTTATGTACTAATAACTTACACTCGACTTATGGCACTTGGATTGCGGTGGGGTACATCAAAAGGCATATGGAACGCACGCTGCACGCATCTGACTGGTACTATCAACGACTATGTGACTCGATCTTAAAATGGAATCTCAACTTCCAACATACTTGCGTAGTAACATGTTTAAAGAAGGTGATTGCATTGTGGAGTTGCTGGTCAACACAAAAACTCATGGTGCTTGCTTTTATGGCACTCGGACTCACCACACTAGTTTTGAATTCACTTTTTTTGTTAGAGTTAGATACCTTTCACATAAAAAAAAGTGTAGCATTTGTTCATGATGAATCGAGTGACGGGAGCAAGATCGGTTCAAATCTTGCAGTAGCTTTGCTTTTAAACTCTTGTTGATCCAAGTAGCAATATTTTGTGTATGTGTGTGTTACTATCAATCTATGTGTGAAACGGAGAGTTGATGAATCGCAACCGAATCTGTGTCGAAATACTGGTACACGTTTGGAGTAAATGCACCGTACCATAGTTTGTGTAGATCGGCCAGCAGACGTGAGCAATTAGGAAAAAGTCTGTAAATCTCCTAGAGACATAGCGACAGTTGTTTGGATCTTGCATCTGTCGGAGCCGTTGGGTACATCTTAAGCCTTCAATTGGTCACATGGAAGTTCAGTACCTCGTAGCTGTTCATCCTGAAACATGTTGCAACTGCTCGACATGTACTTCTTGAGATGTAGAGAACTTTATTTCTCTATTATTTTTTCTCGTCTTGTGAATAGTCAACAAGTGATTCAATTTGTCTTCCATATGAGTTTCTATTGTTCTTGGAATGAATAACAAGAATGTCCATTGATGGACCAAATTAATGCAAAATTTTATTGAATTTGAAAAGCATATGTAAACAAGATGGAAAGCAGTAGTACACAATTCAAAGTAATATACAAGAGTTTAAGTCGTTGTAGAACAAGATAAGTTATAGTAAACTAACTAATACAATGTGTGTGTCACTATCACTCTATGTGTGGGCATTTTTTTTTATTGTTTAATCTTGATTCTTGCTTATATGTACTAACACAAAAGAAAACTTTGATTAGTTTTCTTATGATTGTCACATTAAAAAAATTTGAATCAAAGTGCCAAAAAACTATTGTAAAAAAATTGAAAGAAATAAAATTAAAAAATAAGAAAACAAATTGAAATATCAAATTATCAAAAACAAGAATAATAAAACATTTGGATTTCTCAATATGTTAACTAAAAATGTTCAAAAAATATAAATTTGAACTGAAAATGAATTATTTACTATTAAAAAAGAAAGGAAAAATTAAACACAAAATAATAAAAAATAAAATAAAAATAAAAAACAGGAAATAAATTTAAGAATATAAAAAAAAATCTCAAATCTAATAAAACCAAAAAAAAATTCAAATGAACACAGAAAAAAATTTAGAACATATAAAAAGATTTGAAATAAAAATAAAATAAATATCAATTCAATACTATTAGTTAAAATATCTAAAATCAAAAAATTCAAAAATAATGCTAAAGTTGTTTGAATTAAAATATTCATATCCGAAAATAAAATTTTCATTTTTAAAATATTATGAATCAAAAAAAAAATTCAAATAAAAAAACTATTAATTAAAATATCATTACTAAGTTAAAATTAAATAAATAATTTTATAATTAAACTATAATAAATCAATAGATCATGAGAAGACATCAATCAAAATTATTAAAATAAAAATCAAAACTAAATCATAATAATTAATATATATAAATTAAATAAGAAAAAAGAAATAAAACTCTATAATGAAAACTCGAAATTTAACATATAAACATTTGAATTTAAATATTTTTTGAAATAGATAATTTTTTTTAAAACATGCTTTAGAAAAAACTTATTTAAAAAAACAAAATATATAAAATCAGTAATCAATTGTACAAAACGTAAAGATAATGATGTAAAAATTTCATAAGTATCTTTATTTTCTCTCTCTCACACACACACATATAAATATTGTTCCAAAAATTGCAATAAATGTAGTGATGAACAAAAAAATTATTATTAAATATTATAAAGTTGAGATTATAATATTATTGATGAAAGATTATTAAAATTAGATTAATATAGCAGAAAATGATTTACATTTTGATAATGAATATTAAATTTTTTGAAATGATATAATTGAAATTAGAAATTTTCCGAACCCTATATTCAAAAAAGTAAACATTCTAAATCAATACTATTTCAAAAATTAATTGAGTCTAAAATTATTTCAATTTATCCTAATTTTTAATGTAAATCATGAAATAAATATGGGAAAAAGATATTTATTTTTATGTATCATAAATTCAGTTAATCTGATGTAAATATTCAATTAATTTATAATAATTTATATATTTGAAAATGAAAATGTAAAAACTAAATTTTATTATAAATTAAATCCTCAAATAATCAGTTTTTACTTTCAAATATTTCTTAAAATAGTTTTCGAAGAAATTTTAATTTAAAACAATCTATTTTTTTAATATTAAAATAAATTTTTTTAAAGAACTAAACATTTATTTTTTCCAAATACTCTTTTAAATAATATTTTTTTATTGAACGTGATGATGAAAATAAGAATAAAAATGAAAATAGTATATAAATATATCTGAAATGATGCATACAGAAGAAAGGAGCCTTCAGTTTGAATCGAATTCAAAATAAGATGATAAATATTAGCAATTAAAATATTCATAAGCCCAAACATTAAATTATTTGAAGACATTATCATTTATTTATGAAAAATTTTAGTTGATAAGTAGAATTAGTATTCTTTACATATCTTTTCTAAGAAACAAAATCTTCTGAAATTTCAAATGATTAAACTATGATCATCACAAAACAAAAATATTCTTTTAATTTTTAAAATTTGCCTAGATTTTAATATTGAGAGGAAAATTTGCAATTTTTCCTAAATTATCACGGATTTGCTAATTTTTTAATTCATTATTATCTGAATTAAGATTTTTTTTGTACTATATATTTTTGTGCATTCAAAGAATTTACACATATGATAGTTGAGATTATAAAGAAGCAGTTGAGAACATAATAATATTCATGTGACAATATACCATTGTATGTGTGATTCAAATTTCATCATTTATACATATTATATTTACCTTTAATATTTTTTTAATATATTATTACAATATGAACAAAATATTTTGATACTTGAATGTTCATTTTCATCATTTATTTTATAAAATATTTTTTTCATATTTATTTGATTTCGAAGATTATAAATTTTCTTTTAATATGAATATGATATTTTTATCATATTCATATTTATATTTACATCTTTAAAAAAATTACTATATACATTTGTAATTTGCAAAATCAAATTTATAATTAATTTTTTCATTAATCACTACTCTACAGAATTTTATGCTCATCAATTTAAAAGATTACAAGTTTTGCAACATTATGATATTTTTGAATCTCAATTGCTCTAAAATTCTTTTTTTTCATCATAATTTTCTTTTTTTCCATAAATAAGCTCATGTACTCTTGTGATGTATCAATGTCATTATTTATATTTAATGCATCCAATATTTTTGTATTGCGAAACTAAATCAATTGGATTTCTCATTACTAATGAGAATATATTCATTGGTATACGACAAAGATAACCAAAATAGAACAATCGAACGAACAATATGGATGCAAATACGAAATGAATAGAAATGAAAATGAAAAATCAAATACGAAGAAATGAATAGATTTTGCAACAACGCTCGCCACATTGGAGTTCAGAATTAGAGTAAACGCATGCAGCTATCTACTGACAGGTATAGTGCGATGAGTTACTGTAATGGTTTCCTGATGGTTGTGGAATCGGGGTCCATCCAAATCCGCAAGGACCATGTAATGTGGAATTTCACGTAGGCCTCACGGCCATCTTTTGCTTCGGTGATAAGACGGAGCCACAGGAAACGAAGAAGAGGAGGGCAGGTACGAAGAAGATAGAGGCAGAGCCACGAGAAGAGGCCACGTGGCCGATCTTTCTGGAAGAGTAGGCAAACTCGCGTTGCTGACACTGCACAAACGAGAACTCTGGCTTGCCATTTGCCGAATACCTTCTCCCAGTCACAACGTCGAGCGAACTGCCTTCGCAGTTCTCGTCCATACGACGGGAAGAACAGAAATCCTCCAAAGCAGCTGCGCAGGCGAAAATGACGAGGCGCGATTTGTCGCTTTCCTTGCATGGCCTTCCCTTCAGCCTGCTACGACGCTGAACATCGGACGTAGGAAGGAGCGACAGGAGCTCGAGCAGGACATAACGGAGGCACCAAGGCAAGGAAAGAAAGAAACAAAGAAAGAAATGCGATGATGGCCCTTACGATGCCGATTGCGCAATGTGCACACGCTTGCGCGCTTGCTTCTGCTGCAGCTACCAGTGGCACTTCGTCTGCTGTTGTTTCGAGGAGTGGCGGGTCAGTGATTTTAAATGCCGTCGGAATTCTGAGTAGCCAGCACAAGCTTCGCTCCTCCAGTTGGACGGGTCTCAGGCCTGGTGCCGGAGTATCTCAGCTTTCTAAGGTAAACATTCCTCAGTTTTCCCACTTCCATGTATTCAATTCATAAGTGCTGCCATAACTATGCAAGTTCTGTGCCTGTCAATTTCCTGTCAGTTTGTGCGGTACGAAGTCTTTATTTCTGTTACACCCGAGGTCGATCAAGAGATTCAGGTGGAGACTTCAACTTGTGGGTTTGCGTAGTCTGAAGTGACAATTGTCGCATCATTTCATGCCTTGGTTATTTTCAAGTGGCTGTTACCAGTCTGAGCTTGACAAAATTTTGCAAGGTTTATCTGGACCACACACCTTGAATGAAAAAGAAGGAGAATTGCATGCTTTTATCTACCTAAAATGTCTCCAATTGAATGAATTCGTCTAAGTTGACCATCCAAGATTTTCTTTTTCGACTTCGAAAGGTCGGTTTGGCCACTCATTGTCATTATCAGAGAAGCTTTCAGATTCTAGCTTCAGTGTCGTTTCTTAGCTGTTGCTCAATTTTTAAAAATTGTTATTGTGAAGAAAGTTCTGCAGATTGAGTGATCCTTTCTTGTAATTCTGAATCGAGGAGCTGAATGAGCTGTTCTTACACTGAGCCAAGTTGCCAACGTAATATTCGTGTTAGAGCATGAAGCTACTCGCAAACGGTTTAAACGTAAAGACGACCTTCCCAGTTTCATTCGTCTTTCGCAGATGGTAAACAAGGTTATTGATGATTGTCCCTTTATATGAATTATTTCGGAACCTTAAACTTATACAGTGGTTCCAGTAATAGACCTGTACCAGATCCATAGCATTCTGCAAAAGCAACCAGTAGTTTCGAACCTTCAGGTCTTTAACATTCTCTGCGTCTTGGGACTTATCAGGTCACTCGGTTGTTCCACACTAGTTGCAGGATTTTTCAGCAACTGTAATTGCTTTTGCAGTCAGTTCGTTTTCATTTGATAATGAAGCAAAATGAAATAATCTTTCTTACTTTTTTCCTGCCAGATAACTACCTGAGAATTTAGCGTTTTTTGTGAACTGGTTGTCTTGTGTAGACAGATGGGATTCATGTATGTCGGGAAGTTTTGGAGACACATGGTTTGGTTCGGGCAGCTGCTGTTGACCAAAGCAGTGTTACCACGGGAGCTCCACCACCACCTCCTGCAGCTCCTATCAAGCAGGTAAGTGGAAATTTGTGTTATTGAGTGTCGAAGGCCTGTGAGTGACTCTGACTTGAAGTCGAAGCAGCAATATCTGTTCAGAGCTTATTTATTTGTCCAGATAGACCTATGTGTAAGTGCCTCAGATTGTAGTGTCGACAATGCAGTCCCTCGGTCTCGAAGGGAACGAATAATTTCAACACAACTACAAACTCAAGCTGTGAATTATCCAGCAAAAGAAACTTATAGATCATGTCCCGTTTTGACGCTCAATTCCATTCAACAGGAATCAGATGTCCGCATCTCCCAAGTTGCGAAGGATACCATGACAATTCGAGGACGCTGTATGGACAGGCTGAAGTACGAGGTACACTGTGACGTGTAAATATTTTTTTGTGAAGAATGTACCTCATTGTTGTAAAGATGGTCCATATTAACTTCATTTCTCCATTTACTTTGTGGGAAATCTTTGTAGGCATTCATAACCTTGTTCTTTTGTACTTTCGCATGCAGGTGGAATACGGCTTGAAGCGGGGTACCACCAATAACTCCTATGTTATCAAGGGTACCAATTCAACGGCTCTGATTGATATCATGGATCAATCTTTTGCTGAGGCCTTTACTAAAACCCTGGAAACTGCTTTTGATCTGAGTTCCATCAAGTACTTGGTTCTGGGTCATTTTAGTCCAAAGCGGGTGGAAAGCTTAAAAATTTTACTGCAAGCACTCGAAAAAAAAGGTTTGTTTTCAAGTTTTTGTCACTCTCCGCACTTTTTTTTTCCATTTTAAAGTAGTCTTGTGCCGTATTTGTCTGAGTAGAGTGGTAAGAGCGGGTTATTGAAATTGTTGGCATAAAAATTAAAAATTTTCTGCATGTCACTAACCTGTATGCTCAAACTTGACTGCGTGGTTTTCCAGGTACATCGATTGAGATCTATTGCTCCAATCCAGCAGCTCAGCTGTTAACG
The DNA here is from genome assembly GCA_037833965.1 of Marchantia polymorpha subsp. ruderalis. NCBI lineage: Eukaryota > Viridiplantae > Streptophyta > Marchantiopsida > Marchantiales > Marchantiaceae > Marchantia > Marchantia polymorpha. Next base: position 4,054,538 of record AP031351.1, read on the forward strand.
AAATTACTTGCCAGTGACACACTGGAGAATGTGTACAAGTTGAAAACTGTACGGGCGGGCGATGTGCTTGATCTTGGAGGTATATTTCAACTCCTTCTGTTGACATCATGTGCAACAACGGGGGAAAGTATATATTTGTTGCACGTCTGCTTTCTGTGTATCTACTTTTGATCTACATAACCATACATCTAGGGACGACAACAGCTGAAATTAGTGGATTGAGATCTAGAGAGATGCACGTAGAACTGAATGGCAGTTATGCCTAAGCACTTAACTTTCTATCCACTCATCTGGTGACGAACTGTACCATAGTCAGCAAGGTTCGTGACCGGGGCTTCTGTTTCTTTTAATCTTAGTAATTGCATAACAAGGTGCTGCTATCGAGTTGTCTGAATGGCAGGACACGAGCTTCAGTTCATTTTGACTCCTACACCTCGTTGGCCGGATGGAATGTGCTCTTATGATCCTTCAACACAGTTACTGTTCTCCCAAAAATTATTCAGGTATTAAATCCTCTCCTTCCAGCTACTGTAGAGGTGCGGAGGACTTATTGTAGGTTGTCGTAAGGAACAGAACAGCTAATAGAGCACCCACTAGATGACTGTCAACCAGCGGGTAGATCAAGAACTTAGCTAGATTACGGCCCATTTTGTTCACCACAAATTTGCAAATTTTCATCCACAGATATGCGAATATTCATTCTCGGATGATTGGTCTCCCAGATCTTAATGAGGAATGTACGTCCGTTCCAGGAAGCAGTAGTCAGAAAATTATCTTGTAAGACACAAATATGAGCTAAAGAAGGGTTCTTGACAAGGTCCATATCTGCGGGGTATAACAACTGTTTGGTCCAACGTTGTGAATGTTGACTTTGTGTTGCTTGATAAAGTGAGTTTTAAAGTTATCCAAAGCAGCTTGATTATCAGCTAATCAGTCGACTGATGGTTTGTCGTGTTGCTCCTACCAGTGCTCACGTGTGCGAGGAGAATGACTATGATATTGGAGGCGTGGATGTATACGGAGAAGACTGGCGCTTTTATTTTGAGTGTATGCTCGCATCTTCTCCAAAGCAGGTATACATTCACTCACAATTATCTAGCTTACTTTGGAAATCCTGTGAGAATTATTTTTCGATCCTGGAAGGTCACAACAGCTGCTCCTCTGGCCAGACGAGTAATTATAGCTTTCATCTTTGGCAGTTGCTCCATGTTCTAATTTGGTTCATGAAGTGTCTTCGAATTTTCTGTTAACAGAAGAAATTATAATTAACAGCCATAATGGCCAGGTGCAATAAGAAATCTTTGTATCCTTACCACGTCGCAGTCACAATGGCGGTCTGACACATATTAGAAATTTGTGTACTTGTGATGACAGACCAAGGCTGCGCTGGAAAAACTAGATATTGTTGCGCAGTATTCAAAGCCCAGCTATAAGGACAGGAAAGGGGTCGATGTCGTGAAGGTACGTGTAATGGACAAGTTCGAACTTCAAAACTGATCACGCGTTTCTCCGCTTGTTAAACTAATCGACCTCATTGTCTTCAACTAACCAGATTTATTCTGATTGAATAGTGGCTGAGCTGCGTGAGTTTGAGACGCAACCTTCCAGAGAGAACTGAATTAGTGCAGTATATCGTTGATAATTAACCATGAACTACAGCCCAGTACAATTTTCGAAACCTGCCGTTGCGTTCTCTTATACATTTCTAAAGAGATAGTGTGTTCAAGTATTCTGATAGCTATTATGTTCGATTCATGAATACTTATGAAAAGTTGTCTTTTTTCAAACAAACACCGAAGAATATAAGAAGTCACCGACAAGGATGTCTGAGTAGAAGACGATTGTATATATTTAAGAAATATGATCAAGTTTTTCCACTCAATAGCCTCGCACATAAGGTGATATTTTTCACTTTGTTCTCATATACACTATGGCCGCCGTTATAAGTACTCAAACTCGTGGCGAGAACCGTTTCTACCCAAAAACTTGGACACCGTGATGAGCGCTCAGTGAACTCATGGCTTTTTCATGTAGCATTTTTATCTTTGCCATATAAGCCGCTGTTGTAGTAGATGTCTCGGGACAGGTGTACTGTGAGTTTTATCAGGTTCAATACTTCTGCCCAAACTCAAACGTTCAAAAGATATAAACTAACATGGTTTCTGTACATATTCTGCGCGCAATTCCTGCTTTAATCTTTTCTCCACGCTTTAAATTCCCTGTTAAACTTCAGGCTCTGTGCAGTGTCCATGTTAGTTCTACCCTCTGTCACTTCCATTATCCATGTGATTTTTCCATGTCAGAAACAGAGAAGAGTATTGTGTACACATTTCTTTCTGTTGTATTGAGATACATATGCTTAAGTTGTCAGATATTCTTGGGTTGCACAATCCTCTACGCACAATAGTGTAATTTGCCTGGAAATACCAAGTTGTACCTTTGAAACCGGGGTTCAGTCAATGCTGCTAGCTTCACCTTCCTTAATAAGGTTTACAGCTTTAAGGCGTTGTAGTTGGGTGTTCAGAAATGAACAAAATGCAGTTCCTTTTGGTAGTATGTATTGTAACCATTTCGGACCTGAACAGCTAAATTGATCGATCAGGATATTAAGTGCATGATGACCATCACATATCTAATACCCTCCGGTGTTGGTTTACCCTTTTACAGGAAGACATGAAGTTTATATTTTCTACAGTGCTCAGTGCGTTCAATCTACCAATCAGTAAAGGCATGCTTGCTGGCTCACTAGGAGATAAGCTTGTCACGGCCGCAATATGTCCACTACACGGACCGATTGTGCGCTCTTCCCTTACTGAGCTCGTCCGTGAATACGGAGTGGTAAGCTCGCACTATTCTCAACCTTTCACCAGTTATCGAAGTACTCTTGTCACGGAATTAGTAGCAGCATCTCAGATATTGATAAGCTTTCCTTTTGCAAAGAACAACAGAGCATTCATTGACTTGTTCGCCTTATGTTGAAACAAGCACACCCAGTACTTATCCAGTATACAAGAGAGTATGGTGATATCGGTCATTCATTTAGTTACTTTCCGTCTTTTACTTGTGTAACGTGAGTACTTCGTACGTTTTCTGAGCAGAAAAATTCGACGAGGTCGCATACTATCTGTCTTCCCTCATTGTTTTTCTTTCATCTGCCTGCGCGCGGCATCTGAGTTTCACCCTTGTTTCTTTCTGGGGTTTTAATATAAGCTGGACTGAAGAAGACTTTTACCTCACCCTTCAGTATAGGTGCATAGAGAAGATTCGTCCCCTCTAATTTTTCGTCTAGAACTGGGATAGTAAATCACATGTTTCTTTAGTTATCTATACAAATCTTTCTGTAAGAGTCTGAGCTTCAGTGAAACTGCTGATCTTGAGTCCAGAATATTCTATTGACTGAGTATTATTACAGTGGACATATGAAAAATTGAAACAATCAGAAGAAGCAACGGTCGCTGTGATTTACGCGTCAGCTTATGGTAATACGACCGCGCTTGCCCAAGCTATCAGGTGCGTGGCTTGATCAACAGCTGAAGTAGGTCAGCCTTGACATTTTGTAAGCAAAATCCTCTTCTGATGTGAGACATTTCTCACATCAGAAGACTTTGACTTGTTTCTTGTTGACTTGTTTATCTAAATGCAACGAATTAGTTCCGTACTCAGCTCACAATTCTCAAAGATCACTTCAGGTTTTTTGGCTCAGTTCGCATGTTGTATCTTGTACTACAAACTTCTGGCAGCTACATGACAGCAGCCCTTGGTTTTGCTATACTCAGTAGAGATATAGATGAAAGGTACAACATAGTATTTCCGAGATCGTGTATAAGATATAAACAACTAAGAACGCCGGCCTTTTTCACTGGTGATCTTCAGCCGAGGGATAAGCAAAGCTGGTGTTGGAGTCGATACACTAAATGTGGAGATTTGTTCGACCGAAGAACTGGTTGCTTCACTTCAACGCTGCTCGGGATTTGTAATCGGAAGTCCTACGCTTGGTGGTCATATGCCGACTCCTATTCAGGTACGTGATTGATAGTTCCTTCCTCAGTTATTCGTCTCTCCAACCTGTACATATTCATTTCGAGTACTTACGGCTCACGGTAAATATGAACGTTAAAAGGTGATCTTAATCTACTGGTTCGAGAGTTGAGCAACAGCCAACAGTTATTACTTCGCTTGTTGGGCTTCGAGTTATTCTCCGCCCCTGCGGGATCTAGTGCAAAAACCTTTGCACCTCGGTATCCACTGTTGAAGCAGCAGAGTCTACGTGGCAGGATTTGACGCTTCCTGTTCCAATTTCTTTAAGGTGTCTGGGGATCTGTCTTGGGTCGGACTGGCTCTTCCATACTGCTCACCTAGTTTTCCCAGCAGTGTCATATCGACAGCTGGTTTGCTTGCACTAGCTTCTGTATTTCACCTTTCTTCTATTCTTTGTTTTATTTCACATGTTTGCATTGATTTATTTGGATTCAGTTGCCAAATTAGTTCGGTCGTCATGGTCTCGGTCTTTCGGTCTTTGTCTTCATGCTTCTTTCATTCTGATATATTTTGTTGGCACCCTTGAGACGTACCACCTGCCAAGCCCCTGTCGAGGATTATTTACTGTGTTTCTATATCTACTGGGTCGAGAGTCGGAGTTAGTGTCTTTTCTGCCTATGCAGGCCCATGAATGGAAGAGAGTTCTGCTTCTGGTCTAACAGTGCGAAAATCTTCTGTGGATTCTCTCGATATGCTTGTTCCAGAACGCCTTGGGAGTGATTCTGTGCGATGAGTATGCGAAAAAATTACCGTGTGGTGTATTTGGTTCATTTGGTTGGAGTGGAGAAGCTGTGGACATGATCGAGCAGCGCCTCAAGGACTGTGACTTTAATTTAGCATTCCCCACCATACGGTGCAAGTTCAAGGTAATTACATTTGCTTTCTGCATTTGAAGGTTTACGTGCGTAAAGATCAAGGGTTTCGGGTTCTCGAAACCGCGTAGCTAATGTATGCAAGTGAAGAGCTTTCACTTTCTGCAAGATGCAAGTAAACAGTATCCTTACCGTTTAAGTGAAGGAGGCAGGTTTTACGCCAGACTTGATGGCTGGATGTAAGGGCTGAAGATCAAGGAGACATGTCGGTGAATCGCACTTGGCATTTCAATTTTTTGTTGGTAATTTTTCCGAGGAGTTTTACCTTTATGCATTCATTACTGTTTTGAACTTGTGGAGCAGCCTACCGAAGCAACATTACAAGTCTGTGAAGAGAGCGGGACAGACTTAGCACAGGCTATAAGGAAGTTGAAGTTGAAGAAGCGCAGTGAGGCGGCTCCTAAGTTCACTGTCGCTTCTAATGTCGAACAGGTCCGTGAACTGTACATGTCGTTCTGTTTATTTTGAAGGGCTTATCTAGGGCGTGGGGTCTATGGTCTTTAGGCTGACACAGGCAAATACAAATGAGATCAGTGCATATCTTCTGATTGCTTGAAACCGTGATTTGAGTTGTAAAAAACTGTATCGGTTTTTCAAGACCTTGTCGAAAAATTCGAGTCTAAAAGAGATATCCGAATGGACTTTCATATTCCACTCAACCATCTCTTTTTTTGTGATCATTTACAAACTATATATATTTTTTCAAAAAAGTATGAAAGTTTGATCAAATTTATTGTTCTATTTATAAGTTGTTCGAAAATTTTAAGTATTCCTTATCGAGCATTTCCTGTTTCTCATCTCATTATTTTTTAGACTTTTCTTTAATACTGTATGTTTTTTAGCTTCTAAGACGTCGTAAAATAGTTAAAATTTCATGATGTTGTTTGGACCTGGATCAGCTGATTAACTTTCACCGCTTCTTTATCTAAACTACCTCACGTCTGTGGATGTTTATCGCTCGAAGATCTAGAAACCGAACTATTTCTCCTCATTCGTTCATCTTCTGGAAATATGCTTTGGTGCACCATACATGACACCTTCTGTTGGTATCTTACTTCCTGGATGTAAAACTGAAGTTTTATTCATCATTACACGATATATACGTATCAACCTTGTGGTGGCCTGACAAAAAATCAACTGTTGTTCAATGATCACCACAGGCTGTTGGAAGAGTCGTGGGCTCCCTGTGTGTATTGACTGCGAGGAGTGGCGATGCGGAGAGTGCTATGTTAGCATCGTGGGTTAGTCAAGCAAGTTTTGTTCCTCCGGGCCTCACAATAGCAGTAAGTTTAAGCCATTCAACTGAACTTTTTGTCTAGGAAATGATACAGGAGTGTGAATCTTGTTGAGTTTCGGATGTTCGTTCTACAAATTATGGTGGAGATTGTATGCTCTAGGATTTTCTCACATGGTTTTCTTTATTACCAAGAATCTATCTTTATTAGCTTAGGTAGCCACTCCCCCAACTAGAGCTGCTGTACCTGTGTCTTGGATTGAAGCTGCAGTTTGTAGGAGTATCATTTTTTGGACTTCTCATTTTATCTCGAGGCGTAGATGTGTTTGAATGTAGGATGTGGAATCTGTTTTGACTGACGTGGATAATGAGCGCGGGTGGCTCAAGCTCTAGCTAGCAAGCTGATCTATGATGTTTCAGTGAAGGAATGTGATTGGTTTCGTAAGTAAAAATGCAAGTTTATATTTTCATATATTAAGTATGATTTATGCAGGTAGCCAAGGACAGAGCAGTAGAAGGACTAGTCTTGGTAGGAGCCAGGTTTGTTGTGAACGTGCTTGGGCAAAACAAGAGCAATGCTGTTGCGAAGCAACTTTTGAAACCCTTTTTGCCTGGAGAGAATCGTATGGAAGGACTTGAGACTACAGTAGCAAGCAATGGCGGACTTATTCTGAAAGATGCGGTACGTAAGTTACCTTGTATGTTTTTAACTGTAGATTTCAGTCCTGGTAGTTTCCTAGGTATATTAGACGCCGTATTCTTCCTACCTGACATTGGACATGACACGCTCGGCCTGCTTACTCTTCATTATGTCCGTGCGAAGCAGACTATCGGTTATTCTGGCTTCGGATGTCAACGTTCAAAGAACGACGTGTCCGAGGATAAGCGTTTTATCTTTCGGATGACGCGCGTATCATGGACCAGACTCAGGAATTTGAACTTGTAGATGGTAATTGTATAGTTGGTTTTTAACTCAACTCAGGACATTTCCTGGATAGCAGATATCGTGGATGGAGTGCACTGTACAGAGCCGTATGGAGACAGGTGATCATTGGGTTCTGTATGCCGTTGTAGACTCTGGAAAATTAGAGGTAATTCCCTTTTCCAAGTCGTTATTGAGATTTTTCTTCCATTCATTATCGTTTAATTTTAGAGTGTCTTTGTCGCTCGCACAAGTTATTTTTGGTGGACATGTGTAGTGTTCTGCACACATACCTTAGGCCTTACACGTGACCTTCGTTTTGACGGTGCAAACGTCAGTCATCAGTCAACTTCGTTTGTTCCCGCATTGACTTTTCTTATTTTGCCTTCTGACACAGGATGATACAACTCTTACTGCTGTTCACTACCGGAAGACAGGAGCACGCTACTGATCGAAACTATCGTTGTTACGATCCGACAGAAAACATTACCGTCAACTCTCATTTGCGGTTGTATCTATGTGTAAAGCACACAAAACTTAGGTCTTAAGGTAGATGATTCCTCACATAGATACGAAGGTGGTGCATTCATCGAGCTTGTTCCTGGCAGGGTGATATGGTCGTGCTGTACTATACACAGGCCGTGCACGATGATGAGCATCTTGCATGTACTTGATGTATATATGAACAGTGTATTGTACAATTCTGTTTGTCCTTATCTGTGCAAATATTAGTAAAAACCTTGAAAAATCTTATTCTCAAATCGACGATTGATTCTAATGCACAATGTCTAATTACTAGAATAGCGTGCATTTATTTAAAACTGTTGCGTGGAAACATCCTCTTCGTACTTGTCTTCAAGAAAGGTTCAGATATAGGTTGCAGAATCAAAAGCTACCGTGGTTATACTGTGCTGTTAGTTTTATCCATGTTCTCCAGAATCATTCCACGTGATTTACACACAACAATATGCGTTACTCCAATCTGAAACAAATATGAAATTAGAAATCGAATCTAAACTTCTGCTTTCTCGCAAGACACGGGCTACTCCTCCCTGCTTACGCATATCTTACAGAAAAAGATATTGCCACAAATCCCAGCTTTTGATACTGATACCCTGCACAAATTTCTTATGCGCAAGCATATCACTTTTTGATAAGATATAAAGAGGGAAGCTTGTTCAAGTTACATACATACTTCACGTTCGTGTTTTATATATCTTGTCCTGAATATATTTCATGTTAAAGTTTGATACTTCAATATTAAAAAATATATGAGTTTTCCCATGCCTAGTTTAATCTCCGACTACAAACCATCAATTTAACATTTTTGCGTGTAAATCATAAGATATTAAAAGTCAAATTGTAGTTCCAACAAATAACAATTAGAAGAGACTCGTTTATAGTTCAACGTGGAAGGAACAAATTTTTGGTATACTGAGAAACAAAAGAAAGGAGAAAGATAACTTGAATGTACAGGTCATGTGATGTGTCATATGAATCTGAGATGATTTGAGGTAAGTACATCGCATAAATTTTAAAGAGAGTATAACTTTGTTTTTTAATGTCATCATGACATTTGACTAGAGCTATGATGAGCAATAGCAAAAAAAACCTAGATCATTGAAATACATCAGTAATTAGTTTGAGAAATTCTCTATTTTTATCTTATATTGATGACAGGATTGTAATTCTGTAAGTTGTGACTGAAAAGGTTTGATTTAGAATATCAAACTTTGGTTTTGTAATAAGAAAAATTTACTCTTGGAAATTTGGGAATTTAAGCAGTTTTTCATTTTTAAATGAGCAAAATTTCATGAATGTCATTGTAAATAAATAGATTAAAAGAGCCTATTGAAAAAAAAATATTACTTTTTAAAGAGATACACCTGATGAGAATTTCTTCTCATTCAATTAATTTCATTAACTCAAAGTTGAATCAGCATTAAAATGATGATGTGATATTTTAAGAAATCAAAATTGCAAATAGCAAATATATGACGATAATTTCTTTAAAAGATAATTTTAAAATAAAGTGAGCTTAATTTTTTTTTCAAATGGTAGTTTATCATATGATTAAAGTAATATTTTCTTTGTTTGAAGAAGTTCAAGTAAGTAAGTAAGTGTATATAATGATATGTAAATAAAAATTAGATTTTGAGCTTTAAAATTATTATTTTAAAATCTCATACATGCACAATAATAATTATAAATATTTTTTCATATGTGCAACATAAAAATCATATGATCAAAAACTAAATTTGTAGTTTGATACAGATAGTTGGATTCAATAGAAAATGATCTAGAATAAAGAGTTATGAAAAAATTATAGTGAATATATTATATCTTGTCATGTGTTTTCTCGAAATGTTTTATTTGATATGAATCAAAATCTAAAATAACATTAAAATTATTTATTGAATATATCAATGAAAAATATGTGTCTGCTTTTGTTGTAATATGCATCTTTTGATAAGTATGATTGTCTATTGTACATATTATCAAGCATTAGTTACATACATGTTATGATCTATGATCTATGTATATCAAAATATGCATGTCTTTGATTATTGACACATTTTTTACTTGATTGCAGACAGTTCATTGACTTTTTGTTAATAGATGAATTTCATCTCTTCAAATTGAGATTAACCATCAAAGTGTATGACATCATTTTCTTTGTATATTATTTATTAATCTGCAATTTCAATATAATGATAACATCAATAAATTGATTGAAAATTCTTGTAGTGTTTGCATGATTTGAATACTTTGACTCATGCTATATATACATAAAAACATTTCAAATATGTAGTGCATGTATTAGACTTTCATATCAAGAAATCTAAAATGACATTTAATATGCTCTCTAGATATATCCTGTTAACTAATCAAACTACTTTGCATCATTTATATTTTGCATGACTGTCATGTGTTTGACAGGAAAATGATAAATGTTTTCATTGAGATCGTCTATCTTACTTTGTATTGCATAAAGATTAATCCTTTTTCATCTTTGTCCATTCATTTGATTTAAGAACCAGAATTTCAAAAGAATTTACATTCTCTCTTAGAGTAATTGATCACTTCTTGTATGAGTAAGAGTAGTCTATACTCTTCCTATGTCAACAACACTATCCCCTGGATCTCAGCCTATTTATCCAGAACTTCATGATTCACAATAGCATCTATTTTTAAAGTGATAAAATTTGTCCACTTACATCTTCAATATTCACGTATGAGTCCAGTATTACATTTGGATTGATACACGTGACTCAGTATCCATGAGAAATATAGTTGTGTTACAATGTTATAAATGAAATAAATCTGCATAATTCCAAGTTGATCAAAACAAATAACGCTTTCTTTATGTAAACACGCCACAGCCAAAACATGGCATCATCAAGTACTTTTTTTTGTGAGCATCTATGTTTGCACCTAAAATAGTATAGTACTCTCGCATGATTAAATGGATGGACTAAGTGAAGAAGTAACCTCGTTGCTATGAAAGTTAAATTTTGCTAAATTATTTGGCACTACATCGGTTAGTAGGTGTTCAACGTTCATCCGAGATCTAGGTTTCCTAGGTTCCATAATGCCCTGAATGTATTGATTATTTTGAGCCATTAAAAAATAACATAACAGGATTGCACGTTACAAAACCAGAAGTGTCGATACGAGGAAACATCAATAAACATCAAATGCAGTATCACCAAAAGAGAAAAGTTGCACACTCTGTCAGAAGGCACCCTCTACCTTCCACTAACAGAAGCTTCAGAAACGAGTCCCAATTCGAATGAAGATTGAGTTCAGTGCACAAGACCATACTTCAAAGCCCTCTTTGGTAGCCGCCTAAGGAGCAAAAAAACAACCAAACTGGGCCGTGGGCCCCGTCGCCATGCCTGCTCTTGCAAAAGGCGAAAATAAACATGTGACTCTGGCCGAGCATTTACCAGCGAAGAGCGAACCGCCCATTCACATGGAGAGTCCTGCGATCGAGTCCTGCGTGATTCGTTGTGTGAAAGCTTTAGTGGCCTCAAGGTAATAATGCAGCTCTCGGGGATGAAAAAGGTGCCCAGTACTGTGCTCGACACGAAAAGCAGATGCACAGAGCGACATTTTGTAAGAAGTGCATGCACAGACTGAGATTGACATGAGCATCCGGCGGCCCACATTCGTTGTACTACGCTCGGTTGCTACTCCATCGATTTCTTCTATCAGACTGTAAGGGGTTGAACTCGAATGAAGCATGCGCAGTCAGTGCTTCTGACCCCGTCAACAGCCATATTCTGAACCTGCATCGACGGCGAAATTCGTCGGTGGGCCCGAGCATCGAGGTGGGCAGCAGAGAATGTGAAAGTATGCTACAGACGAAGCTTTGGTGATTAGGGGGATGGTGATGCAGCAGAGGATCTGCCCTTTTGGCGCTTAGTGCCTCCAGGAAAGAGTCCAGGCCTCGAGGACGAGAGGTCACGATTTGAGACCCCTTTCCCAGGGGCGAGGAACACCATACGAAGCAAATCGAGCCCTCACAAGATCCGAGTCCTGCTGGCCCGCAGTTCCCTCCACCGTCGATAGCAGCTGGCCTCCTTCCAAGATATGAGGAACAGAACAAGATGTCAGAGTCAACCATGATTAGCTTTTGGACAAAATAAAGCGCGATTTCTGTCTTGTTCGTGAAATATTCCTCCGACGAGATCATTGAGTTCTTCAGTGCCTCCCATGACTCGGATCCAAGAGATCCACGAGATAACAGCTGAGAAAACTCAAAGAAGCGTCATTACGGTGCCATTAGCATTATTCGAAACATTTGGAAGAATCTCTGTGAGTCAATGGATCGTAGATATCTTAGAGCCACCTCCTCCAGAACTGGCTTTCATCAGATCCAACCTCTGAAGGTCGGCAAAAGCAATTTCTCATGCGCATGCCGAGTCGATTATGTCCTCGATTTCTCGAAGAACTTACGGCAACCCTGCTGCCCTTGCATATTGAAGAAGCAAGATCGAAGGACATCTGCATTTTCTTTCTCTGAGTTTTTCAATAAACTTGTGTCTTTTACGTCGTAATAACAGGCAAGTTATAATTTTTATTAAACCATCGGATTTTTTTTAACACGCTAACATTAGTTGATATTTTTTATTTTGATGAGAGTTAGAATGAGATGACCCATGTTACTCTAAATGCAATCCATGATACAAATGATACACAAATATTGTATAGTTAATATTCATGTAGTACTAATAATTATTTAAAATTATACTACAGAATTGTTACAGAGATCATTTTCTTGATAGTGTGTGAAAGTAGATATATCATACTCTCAAGTATCAAATGATTCGGAGTGTAGATTGTGATGCTATTAGAGATGTGTTGTTTAAATGACTTTTGAAAATATATAACACATTTGAAAAGATCATTCATATATACGTCAAAAACAGCATTTGAACTTGATTAAAGAACTGAATTGCAATTACAGATATGGTGGCAATTGATCAGAATCTTCTTCATGATTCAGTTTCAAAGACATCATTGCTAAAATTTCTAGATTATTAGTGAATGCAGCGAAAATAGCCAAAATTTCTATACATGAATATTCTGAAATTGACCTTTTTGTTTCTGCAACTTTGAACAAATATGAAATGACATGAATAAATTTTGAAATGTTTGAAAGATATTTCTAGATTACTAGTGAATGCAGCGAAAATAGCAAAAATTTCTGTGCATGAATATTTTTTCTCCAACTTTGAACGAATATGAAATTACATGAATAAATTTTGAAATGTTTGAAAGTTATTTCACGAGTCTACCGTACTAAACCATGAGACCGCATCGCATTCTCTATTTTCTTGTCTAAATTATTTTAGACAAGGAGTTTCCATACTTTACAAATAAGATTCGACTGTGTTAAGATTATTTTCTTTATGTTGAATGGTATGCATTTCTCATTATTATGCAATTGTGACTACCCTTTTGAAACTCATGTGTGAGATGAAGCATGACATCGAAAAAAGGGCGAACGTTTAGTAGTCAAATAGACAGGTCAAGCTACCACAATTTCTTAAAGGGTGTAGTTGGAGTTCTCTTTGCACTGAAATAATTCGCCTATATAAATCATTTCCATGTTCAAGGTGAATGGACACATCCTCCAAGCAGGCGGCCGTCACTTTAACCGCGAAGCCGCGCCATCAATTGGAAAGGCGGCAAGCCCAAATTTCGGACCGGCTCCTTCTGCCAAGCCTGCCACAAGAGGAGGGGACCCATCAAGCATGATGTGTCCCTCCTGAGGGCTTTGGCTCCTGCGGAGCACATTTCCAGTCATGTGACCACATGGCTCTACCAGCAAGTTTCCAGCTTTTGCTCTACGGTTTCCTTATTGGGGTGTTTGGATGGGGGATCCCGCCTCAGTATAGCACATCAAAGTGTGACAGCTCCTCATTCTTAACCTACTTTGAGACATCGAGAGATTCCATCCTCGGCTTCGATGCTTGCCTGAGGGAGTTTGGGCACTTTGTGTACCATACATATTTGACAACAAACAACTACACTTCTTATGCAAGTAAACTACTTGAACTAGAATAACCAGAAGAAGAGATAAAATACAAACGATCAGATATTTCTCTCGAGTCCTGTACTTTTCATGTCGGGACCATTTTCTGCAAACGCACCAAGGAGATGACCACCAAGGAACAATGGTTCGCATTTTGTAGGCATTTCAATATTTGTCCATTTGTGATCCATGATTGCGGTATATTCGCCTGTCCAGACATGACGGATCGTCTTCATGGACAAAGATAAAGAGTTTAGACGTAATTTATAATACGTAAATTTAACTTGTGAAATGTGGATCATAGACGCAGTTTCAGAGTTTCAATATACGAATGGCGAAAAGTTGAATAAAAAGCCCCAAGTTTACCAAACGCACATATAATTCAATGGCCCCAGGCAGAGCCACAGGGCATGGCGATTTTATTGCCCACTTTTGCACACTGGCCTGCCTGTGTATTTGTACTATTATTGAATAGAATGTGACATGAATAGTCTTTACACTGATCGTCTTCTGTAAGTCTTTCTGTTTCATCTATAAACTACACGCCCCACGACATATTGCAGCATCAGCTGGTCGCCTCAAGCGAAGCAATTAAGAAGGGCAAATTTTTGAGATCAAGCTTTTACTGCAGCTGAAATAAAGAGAAGTAATTAGTCACATATCAAAGTAGAAGTGGCAATTAAAATAGCATTCATACTCTGGAACTACATTCTCTTCATAAAACTGCACAAAGCTCGGCATCAAGTGGTCCTTCGCGTCGATAGAGATTGAATTCTTGAAACCTACCTTCTTCTGGCTTGAACAGGAGTGTTGTCTGCGCAATCAAAGCGGTGACAACATACGGATCCATATTCGATGCAGGGCGTCGATCCTCGAAGTAACCTGCTCAATGAACAAAATTGATCTTAGCAACGCCTGTACACTCCCAAAATTTCTGCTTTCAATCTTGCTTGATGGTTCAAATCTTCATACATAGCATCCTCCATCACCGTCTTACCTTTGCCTTCTTTCTCTGTGTCGCGTCCAACGCGAACTGAAGCACCACGGTTTGCTACACCCTGCAACGGAGGTCTTGATGTCAGGTAACGCAACCCCAAGCTCAATTCTGAGGAAAAAAAGGTGACTGTAATCATATTGAATCAAAAATTCAGAAAAATCTTTTAATAATAGAGAAAGGTGTAGTGTCAATTAGCAATCTCGCAGTCGGGCGTCATACCCATGAGAACTGATTGATGGAGGCTGTCTCATGGCGACCTGTCAGCCTTCTTTCATTGCCCTCTCCATAAGCTGCAATGTGCTCCTTGTGGCGCAGTCCAAGCTTCTCTATAGCCTTCTTAATTATTTCGAAGCCACCATCTTCTCTCATGGATTTCGTGCTGTATGAAAAACAATACATTTAAGAATTCGAAATACAAGTTTTTTCTTTGCAGAATTACTGGTCAGAAAAGTACTGAATACCAGTCACAATGAAATGTGGATACCTGTAGTTGGTGTGACATCCAGCACCGTTCCAGTCTCCCTGTAATTGACAGAACAATTAACATTTAGACTTATCTTCAAGTACGATTCGAAAGTCCGATCACTAGGATTCGATTCCCCACTAGAGAAGATTTCCCTTTCAAAAGTCAATATTTAATTGAGAAACAGGTCAACCTACCCATTCTAATTCTGCTGCTCATAATCATATGCGTCTATGAGTTTTAAATGCTGTATCAATCACAAGTCAATGGTAGGAATATACCTCGATGGGTTTCGGGTCAAGAGTGAGGACTACCCCAGCAATTTCCGTGATCCTCTGCACCCATCGACAAATAAAAGTGTCAGCATGTGAGGTGCATTACATTCAACCTCTAGGTTTGAGAAATTCAAAGTATTCGTACGAAACTTTTGCCGTAAAGGATCGAAAAGCTGTGAAATGTCTGAGCCACACTCGACCAACCTCCAGGATGTACCGGGATGCCCAAAGCTGGTCTCCTGCAGAGATTCCGACGGCTGGGCCCACTTGGTACTCCCACTGTGAGAAGAAACAAAGTCCAAGAAAGGTGCCGTTAGTATCTTAAGAACTTCAACCGATCGTATCCTTCGGGGATTCAATGAAAGAAGCTGCATTGTGCAAGAGCTATTGCCTTCGATTCTATTTCATGTTTGGAGTCTCAAACTGACGGGGGTTTGCTTGGAACATCAACGAGATCTAAAATGATCGTCGCCGACAATGCTCATAATGCGATGCGAGATGTTGAGGACTTTACTCCTGTCCTCATGCAAACAGCAAGAGTAATGCCGGCTCTACAAACCGTCACAAGCATCAGCAAGCTACAGCTTGGGAAAATATGCAGTCCTTAAAAACAGGACAAATTATAAGAAAAAAAAAGCCCAGTGTACTCAAGAGTTCTACCTGGCCCGGCATCACTTCCCCATTGATTCCACTGATCTGAATCCCAGCATACAAGCATGCTTTGTAGTGGGCGTTTACAATATCACGACCCCAGGCTTTGTCCGCTCCTGTTCCGCAGTAGTATGGGCCCTGTACGAAGAAATACACGATATCGTCAACAGACAACCATACAAGACACAGAAATACAGACAAGAACATGTAACTCTCACGTGGGAACGAGAAACTTAGCGATTGATCGAACAAACCTGAGGTCCTGGGTATCCATTGACGGGCCAACCGAGCGGCCACTTAACTTCCTTCTGAAGAAGAGTGTACTCCTGCTCGATCCCATACCTGAGACGCCAAAAAGTTCAACAAGATTCTCAGTCGTGACTTGGACCAAGGAGGTTGCGTCACAAACACATTCATCATCATTCATTCATTCGAACAAGATCCATCGCCGCTGGACAACGACACGGATCTTTAATAGCAATATTCAATGAATATCCACAGAATGCAGGTGATGATCAAACGTATCGTCGTAAAAGACTAACAGAGAGTGCATAAACTAACCAGGGAACTTCTTTAACAACTTCGGGCTTGTCGAAAATTTCAGCTGCCGCAGCCCGTTTATTAGTAGGAATAGGCACACCTTGCGGGGTGTAGCAATCACAGATGACCTGAAACAACAACAACAAGCTTATTTACGCCATAAGCCCACGTACCAACGATAGACTGCTAAGCTACGACTATACTCGGTACCTCGAAAGCGGAACTGTCATGATAAAGTGCGACTCGACACGGCAATACGCGAATAATTACCAGGATGTTATTTCCCCTCCTGAACGGGTCCCTGAAGATAGCTTGTGGACTGCATAGAAGTCATAGACATAGAACATCGTCAAAGAGAGAAAGAAGAGGACATCAGAAGTTGCAGACGAAAAAGACTAGAGCTGGCAAAAGGAACAGTTCTGTCGGTGAAAATTTGAAAAAAAAACGTCGTATCGAATTAGGAAAGCTTGAGAGCAAGATGTCATACTATAATATAACTTCACTGTCTTCTCCCGGAGCTTGTCCAGTGCTCGATCCGTCGTAATTCCATTTCGGAAGTTCTTGAGGGGTCTTCACTGGTCCAGGAAGCGTCTGTGAATTGCAGTCCACGAAGCCAGCGTTAAGAGGGGTCACTCATGCACTTTCACGTGGATCTTTCGAAATAAGCAGACACAACATTTCACGTGACATTTCAGCTGGGAGGGAGAGGCGAGCGGGCGGAATCGAGTCTTTCCGAAACGCGAAAATAGAATCGGTACACACCCGTGCTTTGCTGCGAATGTCTAAGCCTGATCCCCCGATCCTGAAAAGAAAGAAGACAGCACGGAGACGATTATGTCAGATACTGTCAGACGGAGCCATGCTGTTATGCCAATTGGCGCGATCACATGTCGGACTGACGACCGTCGATTGCAGCATAATTGGTGCCCACATGCATCTTGGCCAGAGCAATCCACCTCGTACTCTCGACGAGGGCGGCGGCGAACAAACCAGAGATCTAACGACCAAGACAAGACGACATGCCACATACCAGATGTACTCGGCGATGATAGAGGTGGTGACCTCCTCCAGTTTCAAGTTCAACAGGTCTTGAAGGACCGTAGACATGGTGGCCGAACGCGAAGCTTGCTTGCACAAGCAGGAGAAGAATCGAGGAACGCGACCGACGATCGAATTGCCCGCAATAGAAGAGAAAAGCAGAGAATCGGAGAGATCAGCGGACGACGCACGACGACGAGAGAGAAGGTGCAAGAAAAGAAGAGCGAGGAGAGACACAGAGCGCCTCCCGACTCTTCTCGCCCTCCCTTACGACGCAACCGCGCGCGACCACCACCAGCAGCGCCTGCCTGCCTGCCTGCCTGCGTGCCTGCCTCCTGCTGCCTCCTGCCTGAGCGAGCGACTTGCCTCGACTTCCCACTGATACAAGCCTCAGGAGCTGCCGCGCCTCTATTTCTTTCGCTCCGAGCCCGCGGCCCATTTCCGTCGCCCGCCTCCCGTCCCGCATGGACGGACGGACGCCGCGACGCTCCCTCCGCAAGCCGACAAACCCCGGCCCTTTCGCCCGCGCGGGCAGCGGCAACTTCGTGGGTACGTGTGTCTCGTGCCACTGCGCGCACATAATTTTTTACTCCCAGAGTGAGACCGGGGAAAATAAATCGATGTTCACCACGATGGGAATTCGGGGCCAGAAGAATCAACCCGCATTCTTCTCAGAATTGACCCGACCGCCCTCGATCGAATCCCAAGTCAATTTGCGTCTATATTTATTCTTTCCCTACTATTAAATGGACTCCGTTTGACTGCACGGTTTGCTCCGGTTCATGCATCGTAGTACGGTGCAATGCAGTGCAGTGCAGAGCAGGGCACTGCGATGTACACGTCCTTGAACCGGCCGCGGTCGACGGTAGATGGTACAGATATGGTTCGATTCACGCTTTCGAAAGGTCTGGACTGCGGCCGAGCGTGGACTCTTTCTTCTCCCTCTTGGAATCCCTTTCTTGAGCGTTCCGCATCATCATCATCATTGTCAGCCCTCTTGCAGTCAACTGCGCTCCCACTCATCGCCCTTCCCACCATCGCCATGACGTCGGCCGACGACTTCCAACGTTCCGGGAGCGAATACTTCCTCTGTTGTTCTTCCGTCCGAACTCCGGGCGACTCCCGGTTCAACTGCGACTGCGACCGCGACCGCGACCGGGGGAGACCTTAGATGCAAAATAGCGCAGTGGCAAAAATGATCGGAACCGCGCAATAGTTGGCCCTGGAACCGATCCACGAGCGCAGTGGCAGTGGAATTGGAATGCGCTCTCGAGGAGAAAATGGAAGTGGAAGCACGAGCATGGATCGATGGCTTGCATGCATGAGATGGAGAGTGTGTGTTGCCTACAGGGGAGAGCGATTGTTGTCGGACTTCGCTTGTGTGCATGTCGGTCTGCCTGTCTTTGGACGTGTTTCGCGGTGTGTCGTGGAGACTGTTTGTTAGAGAATCTTTAACCAACCAGGACATTGTCCTACCTTCCGGAAAGCCGAGAGCGCGGCATTCGCTCCCGAGGCCCAGGACCAGCTGCGATTGACTGCATCTTTGATGCTGCTGACGAGGAAGGAAAGATTCAGTAGCGATTCAGCGGACTCTGCAGTGGAGGATGCTTCGACCCCCAGACGACTGGAGTCCGGTACGGCCGAGGATGAGGAGGAGGACGAAGAAAACGATCACGGGTGTGGCTGCTGCTCGCTGTAATTTCTTTCGGAGGACGGGCGATTTACGGCATCGAATTTGCTTCGATTTGGCTTACGAGGTTTTTCTCGTAAAAACTGCGAGGAGAGGTTGGCGGGAGCAGGGAGGGTCCACAGCTCGGCTTTTGAGCTGACAAAGTGCGGCAACGATGGCAGCAAGCTGTAGACGAACTGCTAATGGATGATTTGTTTGGTGTTGAGTGCGCCAGTGGAGCACGCAAGTGCCAATATTGAGCTGGTCACGTCGTTGACGAACGCGTGATCGTCGAGGATTAGCAGCAAGTAGATGCAAATAGAAGCCCCAATTTGTGGCGCCCAAAACTTCAAGAGCGGCCAATTCAGTCGCCTCGCCGCGTCCCCGCCCTTCGTTCCTCCTTTTGAGCAGCATCCACCGAACGCTTCTCGTCTTCTTCCTCGCCTGCATGCCCGGCCTTCTGCCAGCGGCCTGTGCGTGCCCCACCTTCGACGATCGAGCAAGATTTGTAGTCGATCTGTAGTATTTGTTACATTGGGCGAAATCTCAAACCCTCCTCCTCAGATCGTAGCAATCCGAAATCACCCAAATCCTGCCACGGAATCTCATGTCGCAGCTCGACTCAGCTCATAGGCACCTTATTACTGTCAATCGAGTACCCCGCTTTCACGAACCACATCAACTCCTTTCATGAGACATGATCGGCCGAGTTCTCTGCTGCATTCCCCTGCGACCCCACCATCCCCTTCATTCTTACATCCCCTGTCATGAACTACAGTTTCAACGAGCACCGTAAGCTCCTCCTACCTACACCCAAAGCCTGTCCCGCCTGCTGCAAAAATAAGAAAGCACTCACTCCCCATCATTCGTACCTTCATCTCATCTTTTCTCCACTGGTCCCCCACCGACGTGAGCCACAGTTTCTGGCAATTCACTTCTTGACAAAGTCCAGACTTTCACGTTGTATGCTCCCGGTCCAGTCTCCCTCTCGAAACTGTAAATTACTCCACCTGCTGCTGCTGCTGCTGCTGCTGTAGGCATCGGAGATGTGCAGGACCCACCCCCACAGCTCCGTTATGTTTTGTTTTGTTTTATTTGTTCTGCCCGTGAGCGAAACTTTTCGATCCATTCGACTTTCTCCAGTCAGATATGAGCAATAGTAATCTGAAATGTGGATATTTGCACTACTAGTGGCGGGGAGCGCTAGAGGCTTCACTTCTTACTTCAATTTACTCTTCGTGCTTGTGGGTTCCTTTAATTCCAACTCTCCTCTTTGAATTTCGCTTCTTTTCGTCCATATACTGTCTCCTCATCAAACTCCCAAACCTCGAGCCATTTCAATTCCGTCAATCCTTCACGAATGTCATCCACTGTTTTCACCTAATGCTTACCAACATAGGTGTTGAGATAAATGTTCTTAACGTCCCAAAAGCTTTGAAATCATCATTAGTCGAATCAATTCTGACCCCGTTGTTGTATATTTTTCAACTCCACCTGTTTCATCCAGATTTTACATATTTACAAGGTCCCACAAAATCAACTTTTTCTTTATCATAAATATTTTCTAACTCTTTGATCCACAACATTGCATACCCTTTATCTTACTGACTTATTACTCCAATTTGCTTTGCAACCTTCTTTCACTATTGCAGAATCTCTTTGTAGTGCTTCAATCCACATATGTCCATTCCACGGACCTTCTACTCCGATAGATAAGCAACCTACTGGCTTCAACCTCCTCACACATCTTCCTATACACAAATTCTCATCAACAGACTAAAATTGAGCTGGAAAGAGTATTTTTTAATTGTAATAATTACTCTATCATCCAATGCCAATCCAATCCTCCAATCCTCTATCGCCACAGGTCATATCAATCTCGTCGGCGTATATATGTCTAGATTATAATGGGCAAAAAATCTCATTGGTTCATCCAGATAATGTAGTGAAAAGTATTTATCAGCTGGCAAAGAGTTCTTTGATCTATTTTACTGAAGCCTCATCAACCAAGTGACTCAGCATTCCCTCTTGAGATCTCATCTACCTTGAGAGAAAAAAAAATTCAAAGACGACATCATAGATCTGGGTTACTCTGCAAAAAAATTAACTACCATTGTCCACTGTAGAAGAATAAGTTAACTTCAAAGACGAACAACAATAAGATATAACAGTGGGCAAATTGAAGCCAGCCTCACAGATGAAGTTGTAGTGATTGATCCATGGCACCATACAAAGGTAGGACAAAAAATTTCATGAGCTCATCTCCATTTTTTGTTGATATTCTTCAAAGGTAGGAAGAAGTGATTGCATTAAATAATAAGTGGATGAAATAAGATGAAATTGATAAATACTTACACACATATAATATACATTTCTGTGGAAAAATCTTAAGGTTGCGGCTATTGTGTTTATAACTTAAAACAAAACTAGGATAAATTGTGTTCAGAGTGCATTTAAAGAGTTGATGATGCCACCAAGAAAAACCATCATATTTTGTGCTTTCTAATGACGGTACACGAATCGCTGAGAATGTCGGGTTTCTGATAGTGTAAACAATCTTTCATTTCGGAGTAAGATGATATATTGAAACATTTCACCACGCATTGGGAAAGCTAATATAAATCATGAATTACAACGGATTCGTTTGACGTATAAAGTAGTTTGACTAAGATTCTACTATTTTACTTTTCAAAGCTTCTTAATTTTGTATAGATGCTTTGTATATCTTTGAATCTGAATCTGACTATTCATGTCACCTATGGTAGAACTCCCAGAAATGTCGGAGTTTACTCTTCATACAAAAAGCTACTTTATGATGATGATTGAAAGATTCTTCCAGTTCTTAAAGTTTCTCTATTCATTCTAGAACAAGATGTAAATAAGGGGGGTTAAAAAATAGAAATAACTTTTCTATTAGAAGTTCCTACTTTCTTTTGGGAGCATTCCTTCAATGTACTATTATCATGAAGATGTCAAGCCTTATGCATTTACTACATCTCCTCTACCATGATCGTGTAAATTGAAAATGTAGTGTAACTTGAGTGGACTAAAGAGCATAACAATTGCTTTGAGTGAGCGAAGCAGGATTCTGTAAGCAGGATTCATTTTCCTATTGATGAGAACACTTTAAAATTATTCATCAAAGAGTGGTGGTTGTGAGAGATGAGAATAAAAAAAATTAGTCCATACATTTTCTTAGGTGTATGTTCATATGTGCAGAGCAGGACTACTCCACTAGGGAAAGCGAGGTTTCGGGGTAAGAAAGTTCACTCTTTATTTATTATATCATAAGTATAAATATTCTGAAAAAAGGGTGGTCTTCCCTGTAGGAATCCATCCACCTCCACCTAAGGGCAATGAACGTTCAGAGTCCATCTAATAGGCCTATTTCAAGTGCATCAATGTACTCCTAAATCTCTTGTTTCAAAAACTGATCTTGTTAGAAATTAATCACAATATGTGTTTTCAATGCATGAAATTTCTTTCAACACACAAAGAAAGAAAAACTTGCGCTACTCAAATGATGTGCAAATGTTTCATTTCACAACAATAAATGAGGATACCAACAGATTAGTAGTAGATCAGATTTCACAGGATTTGTCATTTGCTTAATATTTTGATTGTGTAGAGATATTAATAACATTAGAATTGGAAAAAAGTTAATTAAACAAGTCTTATGACAATTTTTTTTAAGCATGTCATTAGATAATGCATGAAAGAACTACATGAAAACTTTATGCTTTAAATAGAACATCAACAAGATTCTCACGGTAAAATCGTGATAATCAAGAATGTGAAAAATGTTCATATTTTCAAACTTCAGTGCCTACTAGGACAACAGAATGGATTATGAAGAGTATTTTGCCATTGAAATTTCTGGAAAAATAGTAAACTCATTTTGTGGGAATACTCTTACCAATCAGTAGAGATACTAGTAAAATAACTGTGAATTATGCTACAAAGATTATGGAAGCCACTGCTACTAAATTACAGTAAATGATGAGAAGACATGTCTTGAGTGTCAGTTGTACATTTCAGTGGACTAGCAAGTAATCAAAGAAACCATTCCTCGAATTGTTCGATTGATCAATTCAGACAAGCATATACAAAATATACAAAAAGATGACCTTCGAATCCTATTTTTCCATTCATATCTCCTTAGAAATGAAAAATTGAATGCTTCTCATCAATCTTACCATTCGAGAGAACTTTAAGATACGCACCTTTATGTTAACTATCATGTTAGAAAGACTATTGAATCCATTGCCACTAGAATAGATGATGAGAAGATATTTCTTGAGTTCTTTTTTTATCATGTCATTTGTAGTTTTGAATTTCTGATAGAATTACTTAGAACTCATTTCAGAGCAAATCAGGCAAGGCTATATATGCATACAACAAGATGGTCTTTGAAGACTTTATTGCCGTAGAGATCACTTGAGAGATGGTAAATCGATATTGTTAAATCATTCTCACCTAGCAATGGAGTAACACTTATTTTAGACCAATCAGTATAATACTAAAGCGAATGAGCTAAAAGAAAAAATCAATACTCTCTTGTGTAAGATTCGCAAGAAGGTTACCGTCAATCATGTACATGAATAGGATACAAAGATTCTGGCAGCCTTTTGAGTATTTTGCACGTCATACAAGATTACTACAACGTAGACATTTTGACTTTTGACATGGATCTCATGGCCTGTAGAGATTGCAGCCATCTTCGATTCAAATTCTTACTGCCTCAAAGTCGAAGATCATCTTTCAGATGAGGAAGGTCGACTTTGTCGGTTTTTTGAATTCGCCAAGTTAGAGGAATCTTGTACTGCAATAAGACCCAAAAATTGACAAAAGTCATTCAAGGTCACTGGAAAGGAAAATATGAAACTCGGTTGCGGGCAAGGTAAGAAAGAGTTATTAATATGAACCGCCAAATAAAAAATTCCCGGGAAAATGCATATGAGATAGATAGACCAGTATAAACAGAAGTACTTGTTTGATAATGATTCACAACAGCTGCTTGAATTGGATGTTGCTTTGTTTGCAACTCGTGCTAATGGCTGGAGGGAGGTATTATGAGTGAAGATGTTTGCAGAGGTGCTCACTGCTGAGAGAGGGTGAACGTATGTACGAACTTAGCTAGGAACTTTGAGCATTTTCTATAATAACAGTCGATTTGGGGGGAAGGATGTAGAATGCCCAGAAAAGTAAAACCTTTATGATGTAATATTGATGTCACGAATAATGTGATATCTCGAGAGGGCAGAAAAGGGGCGGGGAAGTCTTGAAACTTAGGGTAATGGCTGGTACGAAGAATTGTCGAGGTATAGACAAGTCATTCTTTATGGCCTGCAGTTCATATCCTAGGTCTTTGTGATTGACTTTTATGGATTCCACTTATCCCTTCGCTGATGCTCAGAGTTCGTGTGATCATACATTGGCACTGGATTGGGCGAATTCCGGCGGTCTTTATTATTCATCAAATACAGCTTGAGTTATTTCAGATCTTTGCATGACATTTCTACTTTTCACGTCGTAGTGTACTTCCTCCCTCATAATGTTTCATACAGTAAGTGTCCTTGCGCTTGAGCTTCGAACTCTGATCTTTGTCCGAAGAGCTGGACTTCTCTTCAGCCAAGGTGGTCAACGCTTCACTAGAAAGGCATCTTCGTTGTTCTAGCCTTAAGATACTAAGTCCTTTGACTCTTGCAGTAAGCCTGTCCCCCTTTTGCTCTTTAGCAATGAGATATGATTGTACCCACAATGTTGGACAACGAAATGTGCTCGACCGGGTCAAATTCTCGATATGCCCGAACACACCATTCACTGGCCATAGCAGCCTATTACTCTTCGGTATTCACCGCAGTGAAAAGCATTCTATCTGAGAAGTTGAAAACTTGCCCTGTGTAATGAACATGGCTTTCGGTTTTCTCCTTCCAAATAGCACCTATCCTTCTGAGGCATCCTTTTTCGTGACCCAATTCTTGGAATCTTGCAATCAACCGCCTTAGAGCCTATCCCAAGAGGAAGTTTCAGCCACAAGGGTTTCTCTTAGTTGTTCATCAATATCTACGCCCCTTTTCACATGAGTCCCGGAAAGCTTTCGCGACGACCAAGATGGTATCGATGGTTCTCTTGAATCGTGCGGGTATCGCTGCTTGGTGATTGGAACCTTAATATTTGGAGCAAATGTGGTCTCCATTTCCTCAACATTAGAGTGAGGCTCTAGGTTGATGCACACGTCTCGGAGTATCTGACACAAACCTTTATGGTCAGTCACCGACCATAGATTTCGCACTCCTTTAATGAAAATTTCACGGGTAGAAATTACGAGAAACTCTAAATCGAAACTGACCTTCCTCTGCAAAAGCATTGGGGTCATACCAGGTCCATAAAACCACGAAGTACAGACAGAATTCTGCATGTGACCCAGCGGCGAAACCCGCAACCTCGTACCTCGACACGGTATACTCAGGGAAGTCTATGGGGAAAAAGCTTACTGATGAAGACATGGAGAAGAGGCGAGATGTAGTCTCTTAAAATATACGTAGATTGGTAGTTGGAGGATGAAGAGGATTCAGATTGCTGACGTACATAGTAACCGCTTTTTAACATAAACCAAGTGTACACATAAAGCGGCCACTCTTCTCACCGAATTGCCCAATGGCAGGGCCTTCCAACTCACGACAGCTATATTTGATGAAGCGGTTGGAGTTTTTTAGCTACTTAGTAGCCACCCGCCTTTACCTTTTAAATACCTTAGTGTAGATTGGGGAGTTTCAAAGCTACCACTAAAATCCGAACGAACCAAACTAAAGGCCAAACGAGACCCAACTTTTTCAAGCTTCCCAGGATGAAGTAAGAGATAGCTCCAGGTCCAGCGATACCAAGGTAACACAAGTTGACTGAGTGAGTGAATGAAAGACAAACGCCTACTGCCTGAGCTCGCTCGACGTCCTGACTCTGCCATACTTTCATATAAACGACACAAACATACAGTACCTCCAGGCTGACTACCATGAAGGTGCACTCAATCAAACCTAGTGTACTCATTCGATCCTCAAGAATGCGCAGACGCAGACATAAATGAATTCTCACGGAAGACTATCCTCAGTGTAATCCAGTAAAGACAGTTACGGTGTTGAATCAACTCTTCATTGAATCCAATTTAGACAACAAAAGAAATTTTGTCCAAATTCTGTATAAATTGTGATACTGAACTACCTGCTAGACATTACTTAACTACTCTCAATCTGGCTGCAGCCCTCTGTCCGGTCCTCTACGAAGTTCTAAGTGACAGTTCGTGAAGACCAGTAGTCAGGAGATAAAATACAAGACTGCCGAGGGGAAAAGGTCTAAGGCTGGTCAGAGTCACTGCACAGCCTGAAAAGCCTCAGGACATTCCCCGACAAAGCCCGAGGATAAGTGGGATCAGTTTTTACATTTTCCAGGCTGCGAAAGCTAGCTCAAATATGTCTGTGTCCACAAAGAACATGGCCTGAATTGAAGCCGCATGATTTCCAGACTCAATTGAAACAGCTAATGATGGGGCGTGCTACGAAGGCAATAATAGTCTTGGGATGTACTTGGATCATAAAGGTCGACTGGATGTATAAGACGCCTAAATAAAATTTCTCTGCTCGTGTATAAGCAAAACTTTCGGTGACACTAGATCACAGATAAGTTTGTGAACTAAGTCCTCTTTCTGCGGGTACTGCGCTCATAATTACAGACACATTGTTTGCAGACACCTGCATCAAGCCACATTTTCTTTCTGTTTACAAGTACCAGACGACTGATTGCATACTCAAAAGTAGGCACTACCCGGCTATCAGTAATTTTCTCGACTCATCATACAAAACTAGATTTTGTATGGCAAAAGAATATGAATGATCATACAAATGAGTTTCTTTGTATGTTCTCCTTTTCATCTGTTACCCGAGCCGGACCAGTAGGACTTCCGGAACTATTTCCAGCCTTGACATTCTTGGTAGCTCCAGCATCATCGTTGCTGCTCCCAACGCCAGAATTCGAGTCTCCAACCTTGTTAGCTCGAACGCGCAGCGGACTCAGTTGAGGACTATTATTTCTCCTTTGTAAACTTTGTTGTCTCCACAATGGACTTACTAATTCCGGAACGACAACAGGTACATTAGCTGGAACAGTATTGGGAATAGCTGCGGCAGCGGTGGCAGCTGCGAGGGCAGAGGCCGTTGCTGCTATGCCTGAGGTGGAGCTTGGAGGTGGTGGAATTGGCACAAGCTGAATTAGGGCTGTTTGCCTTCTTCTCTGCTTTGCGATTGGCCTACCCTTTACATTTACCTGTTCACACACGAGAACTGGTTAGGGCATCCTAGTACAGAACCAGAGATAAAGGAGATTGCGGCTTGCCAGTGCGATAGATGGGTTATTATTATGTGAACAAATAGTGCCTGTTGCTTGGAGTACTTGGATTACACCCTTTTGGAAGTTGAATGAAACAAACCTTGGTATTGCCGATATCCTTCAGAGCACGCCGTTGAGGCTTCTTCGCCACAACCTCATCTTCTCCATCTCGACTGGCATCCCGGTAATCAACCTCTTCCTGGACTTCAGCGTTTTGAGTCTCCTCTTTCCATGCACTTTCCAGAAGGGTCGCGACATGCACTGCCAGCAATCTCTCGGCTCTCTTTGTGACGTGCTCTCCGACCTCTACCCCAGAAGAGGGCTTCCCGGTCTCACCCGGGTCATTGAATCGTCGCTGTGTTTGATCCACTCCGACAGACGCCACGGTTTCTGCCATTTCCATTTGAACGGAATTGGCCACCGAGGATGGTTCCTCTTCCACCTCCAAAGCTTCACGGTTGTTGCACTTGCCTGCTTTGCACCCACACCCGGACCCGCAGAGACCACCTGCAGCCTTGCATTCACATTTATTCGTCTTACAGCCTGAACTCCGACCACATGAGCAAGAGCACGTGGACAAGCGCTCTTTTTCCTTATCTTGGTTATCTTCAAGGACGTTCTCACCTGAGCTTGAGCGTGACAATTTGACCCCAAAAGGCTCTTGCTCTTGACTATGCAGTCCGTTATGGGAACCGCTCCGATTTCTGTCTAGGGACATGGACTTTTGTCTTGAAAGTCTAAAACCACCAAGTGCTCGGTTGCTCCTGACTGCCTGCCTTTCCATATCTTCATTCCATTCTTCGTCCGACTGTTCTGTGTCCATGTCCAACTCCCCTTCGGAGCTGTCACTCTCCAAATATGGAGCTTCCGTCGTGTTCGCAGAACCGCGTCCAGCCTTTTGGGGATTGAAAGTGTAATGGTGATGGCAAGGGACAGTGGGTTCAAGGTATTTTAGACAATTTTCGTTTTCATATTGAAGCTCATGAATGAATTCAGCAGGAAAAGAAGAACAGTTTGAAAAGACAGACACTTGCACGCTTTTTCGGCATTTTGAACTGGAAAAAGGCTGCGTTCTTTGTGGCAAAGCCAGGGTACTTGTGTGTCCGCCGACTGGACTTGTTCTAGTCTACCTTGGAACAAGTCCTCGCGGCGAACGTCGGTTTTGGGGATGTTGTAAATGGTAACCCACCCGACCCATGTAGCGATCAAAGCGTGATAAGATCATTCCAGACAACGAGCTTAACGAGCTCTAAGCATTTCTATGCATTTTAAGTCAAGGTTCAGAAACATGCCTTTCTTGTTGTGTATGGATGGCCCTCGTTTGCAGAGGAGGCTTGTTCACTTTGCATTTGCTCTAGAAGGGTCTTAGACCGCGTTCTTGTCTGAGGAGCCTGAGTACGGAGAGCGCCAACGCCAGCTTTGCCTTTTTGGCTGACTTCTTGCTTCATTCCGATATTCAAACCAGCCTGCAAATTACGAGCAAGCAAATTATTGAAGATTTGCAGAGCGAAATGATTATTACAGCGAACAAATTTGGTCTGTATGAGCGTTTCACATTCCAAATCAGTGAAACAAGTACCGAACTTACATCGGTAATTGTGGTGAGAGATGACACTCCAGTATGTTCCCTTGCCCAGTTTTGCCTCTCGAGATCCTTGCGACGAGACTCACTTTGCCGCAACAGCTGTTCGAGTTCAATACTCTTCTCCTTGAACTCCTTGTGCTCATCTTCAATATCTCCGAGCCGGCATCTGAAACAGTTACATGAAACCACGATCCAAGCGTTAGATGAAACGTTGTACTTCGTTGCCACATACAATGCCTTCGCATCTTGCCGGATAAAGTACGAAACAATTTCTTCGTGCTATGGATGTGGAAGACGAGGGAAACTGGAAAAAAGGAACTAGGGCAATAGGACGGAGAGTTCAAATCTTTCATACTTGGCAAATGCTGCGGCATCAAACGTCAATTGTAATAGACTCTTTGCATCTCCCATTGACCGCAAATGTTGCCACCTGGCCCTGCCACCATATATTCTCTCTCGCTCCTCAGCTTCAGATAGCTGAGAAGCCATCGCTACCAGCGCACTTGAAGAGGAGTTCAACAAGGTCTCTAGCAAGCGAATGCGTGCACTCCTTGCACCTGGAGACATGGAAGGACTGGGATTGACAGCACTGGACAAAAAATATGAAATGTGATCAGTTCCCCGGAAAATTGCGAATCAGAAACAGTTCCAACAAATCCATCACTTTCAAACGCGAAAGAGAACACTAGCAGAAATAACTTCTCTAACTTTACCTCTGCAGCATTTCTTCTTCCTCCTTGAGAGCTTGCAGCTCCCTGGCGAAATCCACTCGCCTGTAAGTACAGATGATGCACACTAGTCAGCTCTGACTCTGAAAGGCGGATTAACTCAAGTGTATGCGCCACAACGAGTTCCAGGTCCATGAAAGGGCAACGAGCAACTTACTCTTCCGTTTGTTTCTCATATGCTGACCGGACTTCGTGAACACGTACAGCCATTTCCAGCTCTTGGTCCAGCCAATTCTGAAGGGTTTTCTCGTTGTTCTGCCACGTCATGGATCACAATTAGATGATGAAGTCTCGTGAGTATAGTGGACTGAGGAGCACGGATTAAGTGTAACAGAAGCAAGAGAGCTTTGTAAGATGAAACACGACGAGGAATGGGATAAAGTGGGCAATAAGTGTTGTACCTGTGTTGAACCACCGACACCGGGAACACCTGTAGATGAAGCAAATGGTTAGAAAAGAGATAAACAAATTCCTCGACTTCGCTCAAGCTTTGATAGCTTTAATTCAGCTCAAAAAAAAATACCACAAGGAATTAAGATTTCATATAATTCGCTTTAAATGGACACAAGTCAATGATGAAAATACAGCAAGATCCTCTGATAAGCACAGACCTTGAGCAGAATCTTTTGGAGCTTTGCGAGCCTCAAGAAGCTCCTTCAGTCGACGGGTAGCCACAGCTGCTTCTTCAGTCTTCCTTTGCAGTACCTGAGAGGTCCGTTAAGTGACTGTTAACCATGTGCTCAGGACTTTCCTAAACGGTTCTTCACTACAACGAGCCTTACAAATTATGTTTCTGAGAATCACGGCTAGGTTGAACCTGAAGTGATGACCTATCTGTTAGGACCCAAGGATCAAGCAAAAATTCGAATAAAACCAAAACCAAAAAACAAAAAGATAATTCGACACTTCTAGAATTCGGAACTCACCATCTTTTGACGCTGATGCAGGGCTTGTAGCTTGTGCATTTCGTACTCATTTCTCCGACCCTCTTTTCGAAGCTGCATTAACAGTAGCCAATAACTTAGATAATTGAACTTTGCACATTGCATGTCTACGGTACTGTCGAAATGTGACGGCAGAAGCTAGTATTCAATTAATTCTTAGAAAAACCAAATATGTGTGTCCCCATGATAATCTCCTTGCAATCTAGCAGGCTATATTGAATTTCATGAAAGCTGTAGATGGAGACCTGGAGGAGCTCCTTCTCGCGGGACGCTTTCCACAAGCGGAACTGTTCCGATTCACTCTTGATTTTCTGTTGCAGTTGAACCTGAGAGTCGACGAGAAACAACATCATGTCATAGAATATAAGCAGGAGACATAGGTCTTTTTCAGCGTAAATAAAAAAGTGAAGTGCAATTTCAACTACTTTCCAGGAAGAGTCTGAAACCGAAATTATTATTAACAAGCCGCTTAGCCGCTTGTTCCTCAGTGATACGAGAGGGACACGAACCTTTTGGGTCTTAATGCGATGAATCTCCTCTTGCAACCGCTTGGCTGCCTCGTCGGCACGTTGCTTTGCCTTCAGATGTTGAGATTGATTCTCCTGCTTCTTCTTCAAATCCGATATCTGAAAATCCAAGCAATGCAGGTTGTGAAAACAATATCGTAAATATCTATGACAAGGCTTGCTGCAGCCCAGATCTGTCTCAAATACGACCGAAATGTGCTGAACAGAAAAAGTTTTATAAAACGAACAAAGAAAAGAATATGGTTAATACAGCGTCTCATGAACAGATGAACAACGCACGAAAGATAGTATCTTCATTTTGTGAGGTCGTCAAACAAAAGTTAAACGGCATTTACCTGCGTCTCAAGATTCTTGAGCTTCGTGCTGTAGGACTCTTCCATCTTATGAGTCTGCTCGTCAGACGTAGTGGCCAGAGTTTCTAGTTCGCTCATCAGCATATCACGCTCCTTCTGCAAGTCGCAAAGTGCAGAATGATCTTAAACGAATGATCACCTTTTGATAACTCCATTTACAAGTGATATCGGAATAATAATCAACCAACTATTGGAAAGAAACCAATCTTGCACTAAGCAGAAAGGTGGACGAAAAGTACGAGAAGCTGCAAAACACTGTTCTACAACATCAAGCAACGGTAGTAAATTTCAATCGAATAAAGACACTATCTTACATTCAAAGATCATGTTCGAATGGGACTTAATCTTTTGTAATTTACTGCAAAATTGTTGACATACTCTCCTACGTGACTTTCAATACATTTTGCTCTTACTGCTATCAAGATCTTAAGAAAAAGACAGTAAAGCGCCACATGGCGATCGCGGACTGATATAGAAACAATAATAGCCTGTAACAAGCAAAGAAAACTACCGTAACTAAAGTTGACAACACATAAGGAAATTTCTGTGCATGAATACTGATTCTTCCAATGTGCATCGCACAGGGCACCGAGGTACTGTATATAACTAGCAATATTGTAAATAATATTAGTTTGAGCACCTGCAGAACTTTCTTCTCCTCTTCCAGCTCCACCAATTTTCTTTCAAAATGCTGCTTGAGGACGACCGCGTCTGGGCGTGCAAAACTTTTCATCTCCGCCTGAGCAAAAGCATGACAATCGGTTTGAGAAGCCATGTTACCCCCGAAAGTAGAAAAAAATTTGTTCCTCGCATTCATAAGCTCTTCACAAACTTACTTTCTGTTCACATTTGATGAATCTTGGTCTATGTTCACATCTAGAAAAACTTCATAAGCCTCGTACCTCTTTCTGTTCGAGACGTTTATTCAGCTCTTGTAGTTCCTTATCAAGGTTCTCTTGTAGCTGAGCATGCTCTGCTTCCTTGGCTTTAGCTTCTGGATCGGCAGCTTCTCCTTCTGCCACGCAATGATTAGGTTTCTAAGGAGCAACAACACACACTCGACAGGGAACTATAGACCGGATGTAAAAGACAAACCAACAAGAGGTGTCGATGACTTGCCAAGGCATCGATATTATGTACCTCTTTTCCTAAATAAAAGGTTCTCATTGTGACGTTTTTCATCCTCTTGAATACTCACGATTGTGTAATAATGATTAAAAAAGTACCTGCAGCAGTGGGAAGCACCAAATCCAAGGACGAGGCATCGCCATTGGAAATATCTGGAAAATCCACAATTCTCGACGCCGCGTCTACATCTGTGAGAGCTATGCGAGAGACGACAGACCGGCTGGTCGGCACTCCGGACATTTCAATCTTTTGAAGCTGATCTTCAAGCTCCTGAATACGTAAGAGGTGCTGTTTGAGCAATCCCTCACCCTGGACAATCAAAATATCAAAAGGTCAAACACCAAGGGCTCTTCCAGGGACATTATTGAAAAGCAAAGTGAAAAATGTTTGCGGAGCCTTCTTTAAAACCATCCTAAGCCTAGGAAGTAAGAAACAGAACACTGTCATTCCTTTCAATGCTGTTCATCAAGTATCAAGACCCACCTCTAGGTCGCCCTCCTCGTCAATTTCTTCGAAAGTCTTTCCAGAACGAAGCTTTTCAAGTTTCAAGTGAAACCTGTCGCGCTCTACCTGGAGGACACGAAGAGAGTCACTGATCAGCGCGCCTAATCCCCGTTCCAGAAGTCTTACATTGGCTACGTGGTCTCAAATGCGCTGTCTGGCCTAATTTCTTCGGAAGGGTGGTAACCTTTCCGAAGAACCTTTTCTACTTAAAAAGTTAGGGGAAAAACACACCCGTGCCTCCAACGCTTTTTCACTCAGATCTTGTATTTGGCTACGGGTCTCCTTGAGCTCCTGGCGCATATCGGAATTGCTCGCTTCCAGCCAGACGATCTTCTGCTTCAGCAACTGCAAAAAGGAAGGCATATGCTGATAAAATTATGCGACTATTCTGATAGAATTGCATTCAAGGCAACCTTTGGTAGAGTAAGTTAACAGATGAGCCTAAACTCTGTACCATCAACGTGTCGGTTGTCACAGAAGGCTCTCGTGATGTACGAGAAACGATCAACTATGAATTGTGAACGAGAGTGATCACAATACCTGGACTTCTTCTGGTGCACTTCCCGTCCGAGCACAGAGAAGTTCTGCTTGCATTAATTCCAGCTGCTGACGCATCCGCTGCATCTCTGCCGCCATTGGATCGCGGTTAATCTGGGCATAGAGTAATTTATGGTGAGTAGCGGACAAATGCTCGATCTGGTCATGATCACAAGGAACTTGTGAAATTTCATCATGGGAAGACCGTTGGAGGCACTACAAGTCTATCAATCAGAGAAATGACACTGGCTTATATGTCTTTGTTGGAAGGAACAGTACTAGGTTCTCATTCCACTGCTCATGAAGAATACACTGCAAATGCTAATTTGTGAAGTTGCTTAACTAAGTCATTTAGCTCCACACTAGTGTCACAGGCCGTCACGCGGTGTGAGAAAGTACTCACTGTGGGTTTGTTCTGAATGTTTCTTGCTCTGTTGGCGTATTTCAACGTGTTTAGCGTCTCTTCTGCGTTTGAATCAGCTGGACTAACACAAGCTGCGAAATATTGATAGTTAATTAGATCGCGCAAAAGTGAAGTTCACATGAAACCTCCATCAGATTATTATGATCGGTAAATCAGGAAAGCAAAGGAAATTGACAGTCACAAAGGTGTCGGTAAGAGCGGGTCAATGTGTGTGTTCTACCCGTGCAACAGCAAGAAGATGGGGCTGGTCACATATGCATGTCAAATGAAACAAAATTAACAAAAAGTATTTGTTCAAGCCTCCCTTGAGCTTACCGATCATAACTGTCCTGCTATTGCCTCCGAGTGAATCCTGTTCAGAAAGACAAGACGAATTAGCAGACATTTAGGTGGCATAATGATCGGAAATAAGAATAGAAGTATCACAAGGCTGGAGTTCATCGATCAGCTCGCACATATTGGAAGCATTACGTGGAATCAACTGCGAACTGACTTCGATATGGCTGAATACGAACAGATTTTAAACTTTTGAGAGCCTTGCCTGCAGGAGACGAGTGAGCTTACTATCCCTGTACGGAACATGCCCACCCTCTTTCCGCTTCTTTTCATCACCAAGGGCACTGATAACATTTCCAAGGGCAAGAAGACCTTTGTTGATGTGAACGCCTGTTTCAGAACAATTCTTGTCAAAAACCTGGACTTGATGTCTACAGGGATATCAATCTGTGTCAATCCTCGACATACAGAAGAGCGTCAGTTAGTACACAGACGTCAAAGTTCCCAATCAAGAAGACCAATACCTTCTTTGAAACGTACTCCAT
Organism: Marchantia polymorpha subsp. ruderalis; assembly: GCA_037833965.1. NCBI lineage: Eukaryota > Viridiplantae > Streptophyta > Marchantiopsida > Marchantiales > Marchantiaceae > Marchantia > Marchantia polymorpha. Next base: position 4,089,714 of record AP031351.1, read on the forward strand.
CTGCACCCGTTCTTTTTGCTCGTTCGGAACCGGCGAGATCTACGAGATGCAACTTCGCACACAAATAGTCTTCACCGGCATCTTCAAGCATCATACTACCTCCATCCATAGGCATCTCCCACTTCCGGCGCTGCTCCAGCGTAATTGTAAAAATCGCATGCGATCGACTGAAAGAAAAAATAAAATTATAATCACCACAATCAGGCAATTATCGTACCAAGTCATCGCAAGACCAGGCATGTACGGTATCGAATTAGCACATAGGGAGATGAAACTACAGGAACGGCACCTGGAGCGTGTGTTCATCATGGTACTGCCTGTGGCGCGGCACAACGATCCCTGTTCTAAACACAGTGCCATCTCAGCTTGACTGGTAACATCAGTCTCTGTTACACCAGCAAGGGTAATTCCCCCATTGGTGGTCTCTCTGATCTGTATCGGCGGTTTCCCAGAGGTCATTGCTTTCGTGCTTCCACTTCCAAATCCAGCAGCGTTGGTCAAATCGGCTTTGACCGTTGCAGGAGGAGTAGGGTCAAGCAAGTCGTGAACTTCTTCCTTCAAAATCTAATAGACATTCACAAACAATAATTCGCAGCGACTCAGGTAAAACATACACAACGACTGGATTCAATAATCGAACGCCTGTTTGAACAAAAAGAGCTGAGGCGTAAACCGTGGATCGCTCAAGGTGCAAACATACCTCTATAAAGGACACTCTAATTTGAAAATCTGCTTTCTGTTTCAAAGTTTCGACCCTTTGGAATATAGTCTCCATGACTTTCGGTATAACTCCTTCCGTACTGCCTCCCACGGTGTATCCAGTTCCCATAGTATACGTCTTCCCTGAACCAGTCTGTACGCACATGTAAACATGATACAAGTTACAACCATCCAGTGAGGTGGATACTTCGGGCAATGACCTCGGGATTTTGGTTCTTGTCTCAAGTTTTATGGCTGTTAGATGATTAAAAGAAACGTCCGCGAACACAGAACAGTAACCAGTCTTAAATGACACGGATGGGACAGCGTTGAGCAAGTTCGTTCATCACCTGTCCGTAGGCAAGTACGGTGGCATTGTAACCTTGAAACAATCCCTCGACCAAAGGAGCTACACATTCTTCAAAGATAACGGACATGGGTGCTCCTGTACTCCCATAAACATGATCGAAGGTGAACGAATGTGAACCTATTTGCACCTGCGCAACGGAACACTCTTCAGTGAGTCACAGGTACTAAAGACAAGAAACGTGGATAATTGGGACGACTGCGATTAGTCCGTGTTGATTCGTGGACTAATGTGAAACAAACATGTTACTACATGCACATAATGCTACACAGACAACGTCGTCATGGCGGCTCCACCCACGACCTGCAACATTGTGAGTTCGGAGAATCCCCGCAAGGGGTAACAGCCGAAATGTGGATCAATTGGAAGCAATTTGTTAAAAAAGTGATTTGACCACCCCGCATTCGAATTTCTCGGCTAGTGAACCTCGGACTGCTCCTAACATAAAGTCCGCTGCTTTGGATGTGGAAGAAGGCACCATTGAGGAAAGGATTCCTGTCTGGGCAGTTTCAGTCAAAGGTGAGACTCCTACATCTGCAAAGTGGTGATTAGGCACCAAATACTTCTAAATGGAAGTGCCCAGCAGCAACATTGCTCCTTGAACCAAACTCATCGCACGTAGAGGCGTTGAGTTTCACATTATCAGATCAAGGCCAATGCGGGCCTAGAAGAGTCATGTATCCTTCATCTTGAATCGTTAACGTCGATCACCAGATTAAGCATTGACCATTACACGAAACCATGTCTAATTATTTTAGTCAAGAAGGAACGTGAAAAAGCCTGACAAATGTGTGCAGTATGTACTGGTAGGTGAAGCGCATGAGCTATAATCCTCTAAGGACCAGGAAGAGGCTCTCCGCTTTAACCAATTGCGTTGTAGTAAGCTCCGGACCGAACTTCACTAGCTGGGTCTTAAGCATAGCTTCATGCCTCACCTGTGGTTCTCCAGCGACAACTGTGATGCAGTCTTTACAGCCTTGAAGCCGCTCCAATCCTATCAAGGGTCGAATATTCAGAGCTACTTTGACTGCAAGAGTTGCATCCTTGTCCACACTTCCCCCGATGCCATATGCGCACTCTGAGGGAACCCCGTCGGCACTCTCCATGGCTGGAAACAATTCAGCTCCTGTCTGACAGCTTCGGGAATTGACCTCGACTAAAATTGGGCGTGAGTTCTCATCCGAATACCAAAGTAAACACCTCGTTCCCTCTACCTATACAAATAAGATCCCAAGCACAGACGAGAGGGCAATGCTTATGCCTGCCTCCACTGGACGGTCCCGAGATCATTGTATCGAATCAACACAATGTCGCCCAATCTTGAGCCAATCGTGCAAAATGCAACTTCTCGTGAGAAACGCTCTCAGGCCTCCCCTGTAATCTGAAGGTTCTGAACTGGTCCACTACAGACGAGCGAGTGCAAGTTCGACTTAATTCCAACATGTGCAGAAGCTGAAAAGTAAGCTCTCTGAAGCTACCCTTCAGCAATCTACGCAGCTACGAGACCAGACGACACTGTCAAAACGCACGTCCCCGAGAGTTCAGACCAAATCACGGACGCTCCTTACAGCATCGACTGAGCGTTCATGGCAACGACGGGGCGCAGCAATTGCAGCTTTGCTCGGCCATCCGGCTCCGATCTGCTCGAAACAGCGCTGCTGCGGATGCTGGTGCAGAGAGCCCGGGCGAGACTCGTACCAGTCCGTGGCCCTTCCTCGATTCCTGCTCCGGTTCCTGCACCAGTGCAACGTCCGAAAATGACTCTCTGCTCGCCGGAGCCCGACTCAAAAAAATTCAAATCTCGGAGAACCAATCGTACTGCTCGGACGTAGCGTATCGCACTATCCCATTCTACACGCATCCTCTGCCCGCACTAACTCTCCCGACTTTTGCCAGCCTATTTCATCTCTCGAGGCCTCGGGCAAACTCAAGAAGCCAGGGGTCATCAGCTGAAGCGCAAGAAGCAGCTCCGCCCCGACGCGAGCGAGCGAGCGAGCGAGTAGGCAAGACCAGTCTGCGTGACTCTGTCTCCCACACGACAGGCGCTCTGGTAGATCACCGTTTCTCCCGCGGTAACTTCTCGGATTTACTGCCTCCTCTCGGCACAGTTCGAAATGCATCACCGGCTGATCCGACTGACATCCAACTCTATCCTGACACTTCACCCCGCGCAGTCCACTGCGTGGTTACAGTATTTTCAGCCAACAGTCTATAACCTGCGGCCTGCGATGGGCGTCCCCCGCAGAGACGACGATCGGCAGCCGCGGGATGAACATCGGACGAATCTGGTGCGCGTTTCCTGTAGATTCCTGACTGTAAGACGTGGTCGGCTGGGATAACTACCATTATGAAGACGTTGCAAGTAAATGCGTCACCATGGCAGCGCATGTTCATCAAGTCAACACCACGGGAACAGCCGGGATACGAGGTTACCGCGGTCAACCGCGGAGTAACCTAAAATTTGAACTTGATGAAATTCATGGGTATCATGAGATGCTCATCATGGCTATGTATGGGCATGACATGGTCATAGATTATTTGAAAAAGTAACGTCTTTATGTATTTGTAAGGCGTTCGTATTTCGACCAGCCTGGCCGCACGTATAGCTGAAAGGCTGAAAGGCATCGAGCTGACGCTTGACGTCCGGACGTGCTAGTGATTGGTCCTTCGCAACTCTGCCGTCGACGTGTGACTTTCGACGGTAGAGTCATGGTCTGCGGCGCGGCGCTTGATGAAACCGAGGACACTCACGAAGTCACCAGTTTCGATCCACTCAGCGCACCGGGCCGTTTCAAACATTGCTCGTAGACATATCACCGAATACCAGCCACACCGGTGGCGAACCGGCTGCACCGGCTGCTCTCGTCTTCCCATATATAGAACGAGGAAACATTTTCGAGACCCTCTCCGACATTTTCTTGGACAAATGCCGAGCAACTATCATGAACATCGTGAACAGACAGACAGTGATGGGGGAGATAGTTCAGATTTTCATGGGAGCATCGGTGACCACTTGACCCTTTTCAGTCTTTTTTACCACTCAATTTAAGATCATAGAGGTCTGGAGCTGACAGCACAAGTTACTCCCGGGAAACGCGTTGTATTTCCGGTTACGGAAGCCAACGTTTGAATGGCAATTTTTATTTTCCGCTATCGTGAACTGTGCAAATTCTGAAGACACAGTACTGTGGATTAGGAACAAAATTCTCCATCCGAGACCTGGTATTCAACTCCTTTACCTTTTTATCCATTTGTGGGTGAACTCAAAAGAAACTGCATCAGCAAAGATGTTGTTCTTAACTCTTCAGTGCTCCTGCAAATTTTGGATCTTTCTCAACGTACAAGTAATAGGTGCTAGTCTACGCCGAGCTCCTACATGAATATAATGACAATCGGAAAGTTCTACAATATATAATACAAGAATCAAAACGAGATGGACAAAAATGCATCGCGTGTTTCTATCGTTTGCATATTCTGCAGAAATCAAACGTACGTATCTCATCAGGTGTACATACCCAAACATATATAACGTAAAACCAAATGGGAGATTTCTTGTACAGATCTTCCGTTCATAACACATATATTGTACGACATAAACAATTAAGCTCTAAATAAGATCATAAGTAATACTTTTAAAAACTATTTGCAAACTAGACCACGGAAATCCACTAAACACGTCAAACTAATTGACCACAGGAAAACAAATGTTCCCATCTAAACATTCCATATAAATAAATCTCTTGTTGAATAACCACAATTTATGTATTTGTTATTTTATTTATATTCATAGGTGTGTGTGTGTGTTTGTCTGATCGCTCTAACTTTTGATAATCATTTTCCCTTAACCTTTATTAAAAATATGAAGAAAATTTAATCAGTGATCAAGATCATGAACCTAAGATGCAGCGATTGTTGATACTTTATTAAAGCATATTAAATTGAAAAAAACGTATCTAAAAGCAGCTTTCTTGAACACTGAATTTTCCTGTTTGCCCAAATACATTGTGAATATCTGATATATACGGATGAACGTAAACATTTCAGACGATAAACTGTAAAGAATATTATTTTTTATTGAAATAATGTGTTCACCAATTTGATGTGCATAAATACCAAATTTATATAGATTTCACCAGGCTTTTGTTATCAAAAGTCTAGTACATTTTTGGAAATGATATATTCAGTTAGAGAGATAAGATAAAATGATTCAGTGGTAATGACTACATCACAACAAAATATATCAGATAGTAAATACTTAAAATATATTGTAAATACTGAAATCTTAGATATCGGATCACAAACTATAGTTTGTCAAACTGATCCACTGTTTTGAAACCAATAGCATAAAAACAACTTAAGCCTTGATAAAAAAAAGCATTTATCATAATATTTATATGTATGTGTATAAGATTTTGGTGCATATATAGCTTTAACTTTCTAATAAGATAACAACAAATATTTTTTGAAAAATGGAAAAAGTTGTTAGGGATAAAATAATTACAAGTATCAATTTATTTTATCTAAAATTAGTTCTTATTTCAGGTTATACTTCATTTATCTGCAAGGAATCATGCAGTTTATAGATGATCTGATTTTGTTTAAAATTTTTACAGAATATAATGAATTTAAGTTTTTGACCAACAAATTTCCAGTTTGAAATGAAAAACGTCTTATAATATATGCAAGATGTTATCTTTTTAAAAAAAATAAAAAAATTGGCATCAAATGAACTAGTGTACAAATCTTTTTCTCCGGCTTTTTTGAAAGTATACATGTTTCCTTCCACTGATAAACATTGTCTAACCAATGACCCTAAAGAAGCTCATCAGACATATGCTTCACCAACTAATTTGTTGACAATTTAGCATCAACTTATGTAGATCATCACTTGACAGCTTTTACAAGTCATATTCTTCAATGAGGAGGAGAGTTTAAATATACAAATAATGAAAAGATTCACTCCTGATTTCAAAGGGAAAGTACTGGGTTATACTCACTTGTAGTGTGGCAGTGTGATCAACAAAGAGTGCACCAACACAGAGTAATTGGCAGTGCAGCATACTGTTGAGGCGAGGCTGGATACCTCTTGCCAAATATAAACTCGAAGAAGAGAATGCAAGATAATGCCTTTAACATGTTAATGATGATATAATTCTAGATAAATTTATTTAGTTAATAAATGTAGGCTCAAACTGTATGTATTGATGATACGAGTAAAGAAATTAGTACTTATCTGCGGGAAGGATTAATATGAACTTACAATCTAGCCAGCAATGACTTAATTTGAAACTGTTTTTACCATGGCTGAGAGACTACGCTTTGCACGAAATCGGTGCTGGATTTGAAAACTGATTTTCTCAGTTTTCTGGCTATGTTTCCACGAGACATTTTCGGCTCATCGCACCTCTTATACTTCTTGCGATCCTGCTAGAGTATCGGCCTTAGTTCTTCCACTCATAATATGTGAGAAGTACAACCATGCTAAAATCTCATCAAATTCAAGGAGAGAAATATCTACGAAGGGAAACTGGGTCGATAAAATTTGTATTTGTCTTGGATCTATTCCAGAATTCAGGATTCTGCGGTTTCGAGCTAACGTCTGGTTCGAGTTATATGAATTTGTAAGTAATCAAATCAGAAATGATGACCGGGGCATGGCTCTTGTGACATTTCCATCAGGCTCGGAGGGTGCGTGCTTGACAAGACTGGAATCCTGGATGATGGCCCTGCCCTACGCCATGTATGACTCGTCTCTTTTCGTCTACTCTCTGTAGGTAGATAGATAGATGCTTTTTGAATCCCAGGTTTGAAGAATATCACTCATCGATCAGACCAACCGACACTCCGCTTGAATTCTCAGCCCACGTCATTCACTCAATTTGACAACACCATTAGCATCATGACGTCCATGAGTTGAGGGGCCACTCCTTCCCAACCAATAACTCTCTTCATGTAGACGAACCGTCCAGCACTATTCAAATTTCCGTTGTCTGGCCCATGAGAGAGTTGGCCAAGAAAATATGCATACACCTCCGTTTTCCTATCTGCTGGACCATTCTGTACATTACAATTTGAATTGTAACATAATCAATAGTAGTCCAATATATATATATATATATTTATATTTATTTATTTATTTATATGAGACTATGTACTGTATCAATATCAATAAATCTCCTCGTAACCCCATGTATGGACGAATGATTGGAAGTTGAAAATATACAAAACTGTGTGTGAATCGAGCATATGGATTCTCCACTTCATCGAAACTAAGCTAGAAAATGTCTAAATTCAGGCGAAGGGATTCTAATAAGGATCTGGAGAGTAGAAAGAAGAGGAAATATGACCTGGGGAAGCCTCCTCTCCTCGAGTAGAAAGTGACCGGGAGACCTGAGGAGCACGTAAATTACCGCGACGTAGTGGACATGAGTTAAAGAGTCCCACCACCACTCTCGTCGTCGAGACATGGGATTACGATCGACACTCGACAAGCGTTCGATCGGTTCCTCCAGTTTGAATTCTGCCGTTAGATGCTCTCCGCCTGGACAGGAGGAATAACTGTAGATGTCACTGCGTGCTGAAACTTGGCGCCCGGGAAGCGGAGTGGCTGAATGTGCAGAACCTGATGCCGGCACCCCGTTCCGCCGGCGAGCTTTAACGTCCAACTTAGCATATCCAAGACGGCCGGCGGTCTTGCCGGCATCACGTTTTATCAAGAACTGTGACGAAGATTTTAGCCACAAGCGAGCACGTCCATTAGCCTATCTTTAACTTCCGGCGAGTCCGGGGAGGTCCACACACGTCCGGCAAACGAGACAATGCGGGTTCACAGGTAAAGCCCCCGCAGCAAGAACCGGTGCGCTCACGACTCTGCGTTCGTCGGCTCGGCCTCTAACCCGTTCCCCATGACAGCCATCCCAACTCTCGCCGTGATTCGCTGCAATCATCATTCCGATCAACACTTCACCTAACCACTCCTTCGACATCCGAACCCCTTTACAAACTGCGGACACGCTTGGCGTTCGCGAGATATCGAGGGTTCGAACCCCACGTCGTGAAGTGAAGTTAGGAGTGAATCCGAAGAGCAGTCCACTGGACAGGACGAAGTAACACATTTGCAACATAATGGATGGGATGTCCATGAAAGAAGGCATCGCCTGTCCAAGGAAGTTGGACGGGTTCCAATCCTGAAAACCATATCTGGATGTAGACATTGATCTAACATGAAATTCGTATTACTCGCAGAGATTTGTGTGGGGGTGGAGCTGAGAGGTGTCAGATCGATCGGGGATCTTCGGACCTCACAATATGTTTCTAGACTCGTCAAATTGGACAATCGGGAAACGAAGTGGTCCGTCCGGGAAGAATATGTTGAGCGCTCGTGGCAAAAACAAGTGATTGTATCAATTTCAAGACCGTCGTACATGTACCACATTACATAATCTACAGAAGCAATCATCCCAACAAATGTTCGGCATACGGTAAACAATATGCCAAATTGAATGAATCATGGTAGAAGTCGGCTGCCCAGACAACATTCATTCGTGAAATAATTAACGAATTTAACGTTATTAATTTTCTGCAATTTTCTTTTCTTTTTACATATATCAAGAATATACAAACTATTTCCGCGTTCCAGTCGATCATCCATGGAACGGAGAGCTACACTAGATGGTAAAACATGTGAATGTTGGCAGCTCGAAGAATCTTCTCTGGCGTTGTGATTATTTATTTTATTGTCATAAAGTGGAAGACACGGTTATGACAGATAATCAAAGATTACAGGAGAAATTATCACATTATGTCATAAACCGTGTATACATACAGTAATCATCTAAATATCAACATTATATTTTAGGGGAAATCACAAGCTACTCTTACATGTGAATCCGTCTCGAAATCAACGTTCGAACATACTCTGATCATTCGTCGTATTGAGATTCTCTTTCCTCGAGAATAATATCATATAGAGTTGATTAAGACATCAGATCTTGAGTGTTAAGAATCTAATCTTCATTTATAGCGAATACTCATTACCTGCTTCACAAAGAATAGCTTCACATTTTCCATCTTCGCTCGTATGTGTAGAAGGTATAATCCACCAAGTATGGACGTCTCAGATACTAAAATACTCTTCCATTCATAGTCATACCATTGGATGTGGTTCTCACAGTGTTGTGTTCCATTCCAGTGAATATCACACGACTTGTAAATAGTCATGAACAGAGACATCAGTCGATGCGTATTATGTTGAAATTGGTTAACCCTTCGTGGTAATCTATGACTTCGATGTGATTTTCCAAGGCATTTGTTCCCTTCTTAGAACCTCATGTGCAGTCATGAAGCGAGACATCAGTCGATGCGTATCATGTTGAAATTGGTTAACCGTTCGTGGTAATTTATGACTTCGATGTGATTTTTCTAAGGCATTTGTTTCCTTCTTAGTACCTCATGTGTGAGATTTGTGGAGCATTGGTGTCCAATCGCAAATGTACACAAATCATGCTTGGGGAGCAAAATTGTTTCTTCTATTCTGTTTGGTGGAAGATACTACAAGTGTAAATCAAAGTGCATATTGATGTAATTGTTGTTAATTGTGAGAGAATTTACAGACATGGTATTTTGATGCAACCTCTCATAGCTCTTCAGATTGATATAATATCACCATAAGATACTGTGAAATAACAATACGAGATAATGGTCAGCTAATTATGACTACGTCATTTGCTCAATGTATTTTATTTGTTTCTATTCTTTTAATTGTGTTCTACAATGTACAATTGATTTTTTTCTTGCTTGAAATGTTATTACTGTATATGCTATCTAATCATAAACTATCTACAAAAACATATCAACTTTTTTATGTTATCAATACCTAACTCTCTTAAAGAAGTATAACTAGCAATTTCAAAATAATAATTTTTAAATCAAATTGTATATATATATATATATATAAAACACAACTCATACATTTTTTTCATTTTTAATAGTACTAATAATGATTATAAATTTAAGATATAAAAATCTTAAAAACATCTTGAACATATGTAGTTTATGTTTTTCACAACTTCAAAATACTAATAAATAACTATCTGATATGTATTTTAAACAACAATGATAATTGTAGTAAATAAAAAAAATGTAAATTTATTCAAAAAAATTCGTTCAAGACAAATCATTCAAACTTAGAATTAACTTGTGCAGTATAATGAAGAAGCAATTTTTTCATATTTTAAATTTAATTTAAAGATAAAAAATAGTCTACAAATAGTTTACCTAGCAATTAAAACTCATATAAGTGATCAAATATACTTATAATTTTAAAATTAAACACATAAAACATGGGATAGAAATAAAAAACAATAAATTATATCGATATTTTCCTATTTTTGTGAAAAAATCAGAAAATAACTTGTAACTTTTGTTCTTAAAAAAAATAAAAATAAAGATCTAAAATATTATTAAAATGATATGAAAATATTTTTTTTCCATACAAATTAATTTATATTTTTAAGAGAATAATATTATTTTTAAAATTGGAAAGAAATATAACTCAGTTTCATATTAAAATCAAATTTTTGAAGACAGATGGAATCCTTTTTCTTTTCATTGAAATTGCATTTACATAAAACGGTCAATAGTTATTACATAATTGCGGATGTAAATTTTTCATTAAACATGTCAATATATTCTTTATATAATTCATTGCGCTATATCCATCTGTAAGCCTAAAATTGAAATCAAATATTCCGAAAAATTTGAGATAGTGACAAGTATTTTTGGAAAGAGAAATTTGTTTTTCATTCTTCATTCATATTTTAAAAATGACTTAATAGATAATTAAATAAATTTAAATTCAAAATTCTTAACTCCAATTTTGATCTGTGAAATTTTTTTTTAAAATAGGTGTTTTCTTATGGAATAAAAATTAATATTAAAAACTTGAATTTTTTAACTTTAAATATATAAAAATATTTAAATTTCAAGGTATTCATCAAATTCAATGAAGATTGAAAAATAGTTGAATATGGAAATAAATCTATTAATGTAATGATGAAATTTGCAAACAATAATTTTACAATAACAATACGACTTTATTATAAACTTCTTAATTAAATATTTGAATTTAAATATTTTAAATAGAATTTTGATTACTTTTTTTTTTACTTTTTAAAATTTTTGAACACAAAGTAATTTGTTCAAGCCTAATTCAAATACATGTCATGTCATGATCAGTCTATCGTTATGGCTATTGGCAATCGTTCCGTGGATGAACTAAGACATGCAGTTGTTAGAGTTTATTTTTGTATAGAAAACAAGTGTTAAATATATTATTTGAAATAGATATTAGATTTTACTTTAATTTTGGACCTTGATTAAAATTTAATTATTAATATATTAAAAAAATTTCAATTATTTTATATTGATGTGCATATGGATTTTATTATTACTTATTAATTTTCAAATTATTTGTTCTTTAAAAATATATTAGTAAATTAATCAAACAAAATTTACACTCCATTTTTAAAAATATTTTTAATTTAAAAAAATTTTGAACAAATTTTTAATTAAAATAATTTTAATTTTTTATATGCTTAAATTAAATTTAAATATCTTAAATATATATTATTTCCTAACCACAATATGATTTAAAATTTATATTATAAAACAAATATGATTTATAAATATTTTCCAGTAAATAAATGAATAAATAAACAGAAAATATATATAAAAATAAAATAAAAATGATTTGAAATTGTGATTTGAAATCTTTATTACAAAATTTGTGTGAATGTTTACATACATTGATTTTAGAATCATTGCAATTGTCTTTATACATATTTTCTTCAAGATTCATCAATGATGAATTCATTAACTTGATAAAATGACATTATAAGTGAGATCAAATTTCAAATGTATAATGTTAGTTCTTGCATTGAATCAATTCAAAGGTAACATAAAGACAATTGTGTGATGAAATTTCTCATTTGTGTGCATATAAATTGAATTAATGTGAAAGATGTATGAACTTTAACAATGAAATTTTTTATAGGTTTTTAATCAAATCATCATCATTTTACTTTCAATAGATATAATTCTAAGATCTTTCTTTGGTTAAAAAATTTAAACTAATCATATAAGATCATCATTCATGTTTTATTGATCAAGTATTGCATGAATATACATCAAATTTTTTTATACACAAAATAATCATGAAAATTGGTTGTATTTATAATTATAATCTTCTTGTTATGAAAAGCAGACATAAAATTTAGATACAGGTTGAGAAAATTATAGATAATTTTTTATTTTTCCATAAATGAGTAAAAATGAAATTATAAACAAAACATATTTTCATAAATTATCACATCATAAAATTCTTTAAAGCTTAATATGAAAAGTAACTATTTTTTCAAATTACTATAGATTTAAAAATCAAGATTTATTGATGAATCTAGTATAACAAAATGAACATCACTCATGATAATGTGTTCATCATGATGAGCTAAAATTGAAGCAATATTGTATTGAGCATCATTTATGATAAAATTGCAAGAACTATTGGAATTGTGACTCTACATTTAGAAATTTAGAGCGTGAATATTTTCAGATAAATGTATATAAAAAATGTATTTACATGATTTTGAAATAAATTGCAATATTGATTGTGATATAGTTTCATTTTAATGAATGAAAGAAACAAAACTATTTTGCAAATATCAAGAAATTGTTGAGATTAACTTTGGTTAAGAAGTAAACTTATGTTCTATCTATTTATAGCTAGGTTGGTCTACTATGTTGAGTATATATACCTAGGATTTGTGTACTAGGAAACAAAACGCTCGGTACAATATCACAATGCTCTTTCGTGTGAATGTAGACCTTGAGGGTGAACCACCTTACACGTTTGTGTTTCTTGTGTCCATGGTATTTGATAACTTGAATGTCGGATAATTCTCAGTTTTACAACTGTAATTGGTTTGTGTTTCTTGTGTCTCTGATGTTTGATAACTTGAATGTCGGATAATTCTCAGTTTTACAACTGTAATTGGTTTGTGTTTCTTGTGTCTATGATGTTTGATAACTTGAATGTCGGATAATTCTCAGTTTTTTACTACAATTGGGTTAGACTGCTTGGTTGGAAAACATTTCACATTTCAAAACTTTTACTAAACGTTGTTTTGTTTGAAGGTCCTGACGAATTCTACTAACAAATTTTCATTAGTTTTTGATTTTTTCAGTGAAAGTCTCGATGCCAAAATCTCAAGTACAAGAGCAAGTTGCATACATAACTTCAATGTGTGACAGTTTCTATGATAGTTATTGCGACTAACGGGGCACTAAGATTTTTGATATTTTTTGAACAAGTTTTGGTTCGGTTTGTTGTGAATAATCAAACTACAAGAAGATAATTGAGTGCTGAAGGTTTGTTGACAGTGACATTTTTCCATTTCGTTTTCTTATCATAAAGATTTTCAAAAGTTGACAATCAAAGTTCTAATCTTAAAAAAAAAGTTTGAATTCGAGACGAGTTTTCTTGAACTGACATTTTTCTCACTTATTTCTGTTGTTGATGGATTATATCCTCGGCAGTTTGTTTGATCTCAAATTAGTAGATGCATTCATTCATGTAAACGTGCTCAGCTTGGCTATATGTGCTTTCGACTAGCGAGTCTAGGATCTACTCTTGTCAAGTTCACATTCTCGTGAGGAAGTGGTATTTAGCACTAGGTTTAGTGTTTAGTTTTGTTAGTTTTTGTTTGTTTACTATTGTGAATATCGACCGCAAGACGGACGACCGCGTGCCGCGTAGAGGATCCGTGCGGCCCATGATCGGTCAAGCAGAGCGGCCCATGCTCCATCCACCAGTTTGCTACAGTGATCGATAAGCCGTTGAGTAGTGGCAAGTACCGAACTAGGGGCATTAGACATGGTGAATTCTCCGTGGTCGGACCGAACGCGATCATGATGCAATCACGGTCAATAGTACAAACGCGGTAGGCAGACAAATCATACTCAACAAGACAACCACGGTAGGTTGCGTGCACCGCAAAAGTCTGATCAACTACAGTAGGTTGGTCAATCGCGATTGATGATTGACAGTGACGGTGACTGAGATTCGTGGACAACGGTGACGGTCGGTCACGCGCGACATTGACAATTAATTGCAGATAACGATTGTGGACAAGATCAAAGGTAGTTGCGGTCGCGATAGTCGCAAACAACGGTGATCGTGGACGATAGTAGGTGATCATGCATGACGGACAGTGATCGCGGATGGAACGACACGTTGTGAGTAGAAAATTGTGAATAGTTAAGGCAAGAAGTTCATTCAAAGAATTTGTCCGTCGAGTAGATTTTGTCCAAATGATTACATCCGTCAAGAAAAATGGTTTGTTTGTAAATATTCAGTCCAAAATCATCCTCGCTAGAATATAAGCACATTGGATATCGTTGTGAAACTCTTAACGCAAATAATGCATCTACATAATTTTCAAGAGATGACAAATGACTCAAAAGGAGAAAATTTCCGCAGAAGGTTCATATCTAGGTTTTTTTATGGGTCGAGATGACAACACGAAGAGGCGGAGTATCTAGACTGCGGAGTATAATTTTTTGAGTGACGACCTATAATGCTTACGAGTAAAAAACTATGGAATCTAATAGCATGTAAGGTTCTTGTCACTTAGATTGTTTCTTTCAATGATGACTATATCATTGAAAAAGGAGAACAAGTTTTATTTTCTCTGTATTTACAAGTGAAAATTTACACTCACGAATATGGACGTGAAGGAGTTTGATCAATATGCGATTAGTGATCAAGAAAAAGCATCGGTATTGATGAAGTTACTAACTCATGATTGAGCTAGTCAAGATTGATAATAGACTCTAGTGATTGAGCTAATCAAGATTGAAGGTAAATTCTAATGATTGTGCTAGTCAAGATTCACAATAGACTCTAGTGATTGAGCTAATCAAGATTGACGATAAACTTTGATGATTATGCTAGTCAAGATTGACAATAAACTCTAGTGATTGAGCTAGTCATGATTGACAATAAACTCTAGTGATTGAGCTAGTCATGATTGACGGTAAATTTTGATGATTGTGCTAGTCAAGATTGACAATAAACTCTAGTGATTGAGCTAGTCAAGATTGACGGTAAATTTTGGTGATTGTGTTAGTCAAGATTGACAGTAAACTTAATCCAACTTATGCTTTGACCAAATTAATTTCTTTGAAAAGATTCAAATGACACTATGCTACTATGCAAGTTTTGCATGAGTAGCACAGGTAAAGTTTGCAAACCTAATATCTTCAGTTATCTCTTTATATTTTTACTCTATCATGTGATAGCTACGGCTTAGTCCTAATTAACTCTTGTTTAAAGAGTGATCTTATATTAGACTTCTTTCTAGAACTTTCAGCGTAGTAAATTTATAGGTTACGAGGTTTATGTTCCTTATATGTTACCAGATTTTTAGTTATCTCTTTGTGTTATTACTCTACACTCTTATGGCTACGTGGAATACTATGATTAAGAAAGAAGCTCACTCGAAGATGAAAACATAAACTCTGAAGATGAGAGATACAAACATAGTTTTAACATCGCTTATATAGCTCTTACCAACAAGTTACAATAAGATAAGATCTCATCCCAAACATCCAATACACTCCTAGTGAATTGATGACATGGTGGCTATATCTAATGAGCACACGGATTGTTGACATCTCGCTCCCAATTATCAAAGCAACTAGCACATTCTTTCTTTACCTAGCAAACACACAGATTGATGACGTATCGTTTTCAACTAACATCCTAACTAGCACACAGATTGCTAACTATAGATATTCCACTATCATCTACTTTAGTCAATCTTTAGTAACCTCTGTTTTAATTTTAACTAACTAAAGATGGTAACATTCCGATTTAGTTCTTTTAGTAACTCTTGTTCAAAAAGTACTACTTTTGAAAGAAGAGTATTTCTAGATTTTTTTTGCGGATTAATAATATAAGTATAGAGGTTATTGTTTACTTAACACAACTTAAGAGGTAGATTGTTGAGGTCAACTCCGGTTAAGAAGTAATCACATGTTCTAGCTATTTATAGTTAGATTGGTCGCATGTGTTGGACATATATATTCAGAATCTATGTATTGTAAGACATAACGTTTAGTACAATATCACTATGCTTTTTTCCATTGACGTAGCCCTTGAGGATAAACCACGTTATACACTTGTGTCTCTAGTGTTGGAAAATTTGAAACTAATGATTCTCATTTTTACAACTCCATAAATCATTAAATAACATAATGAACTTAAACATGTATAAAACATGTATATTACTTTTGATATTCAATATATGTATATTATTTTTATTATAAATATATTTTAATCTTATATTTCATGTATATGACATCTTATTGTAGCTTGAAGTATATTTTAAAGAAAATAATGATTTGAAGAAAAATAATTTAAATTTTTAAATGTTTCTTCTAAAAAATTGATGAATAAATAAAAGATGATTTATTGTAGTGACTATTATTTTGTGAATATCTCCAACACATAAATGAATTTAAACACATACTCAAATATTATTAAAACTTGTAATTTAGAATTAAAAAAATCTTACATTCAAAAAATCATTATAGATCTTTCACGAGACTACACAAGTACACGCTCATATGCATATATACACAACGTCTATAATAATACTTGATTTGCTACTCCTCAATTCCATTCATGTGCATCAAAATGCTTCACTCAATGTCTAACTAAAAATGTTCAAATAGGGCTTTGGACATATTTCATTTATAATGAATCCTAAATCTAACATTTTTGATGATTAAAGTTCAATTCACATCTGAATTATTATAAAAAATTGGACACTTAAAGTTTGTGTAAAGTTTGTGCTTAAAGTAAAAAACAAACAAAACGTAAATACTTTTTAGAACTAGAGCTAACTATATGAAGTCGTACTCAAAACAAGACACAGTAAAAATATATGGAGATAAAATAAAATTGTAGTAAACTTTATTTGTGCTCTTCATGCAATTTTTTAACAATCAATATTGATTAATTTCATCTTATTTTCAGAAACAATATCTTTAATAGAATGATATTCAATTTAGATATATTTCTATTAGATGATCTCACTTGATTTGCATCAAGATGTAATGCATTCTAATTATCACAATACAAATTGGTTACATCATGTTCAAATCCCATTACAATGATAAGTCCATTCAACTAAATAAGTTACTTTGTTGCTTCATTGTCAAATGAGCTATGCATTTCTACAAAATAGATCTTCAACTAATGCATCAATTAACAAGTGTAAACACATACCTAGTTATGGAATTTTTACTTTCTAGATTTTGTCCATAGTTCACATCAACGTAGCATAACAAAAATTTGATGATATTCAATAAGTCATCAAACAAACTACCTTAATTTTTAATTTCTTTGCTATATTTCATAGCTTTTCAATGCATCATCCAATATCGATGTAGTGTCATCAATTTTTTCACTATCAATTTTATGATCTTCAAGAATAGATGAGTGAGACCATAATTCATATTTCATAGAAACTATATCAATTAAATTGTAATGATTATTAGTTTAACTTTATTGTCTAATGTAGTAGTTTGAGACTCACCAATAATAACTTCTTATTACAATTCTTGATCTTCAAGTATTTGCTTCATCTAAATCAAAACTTCTTCTTGTGTCACATACTTAATTTCATAATGATCAATTTTTCAATCAACAACATCCATGAATAAAAAATTATCTATGTTTGCACTGAGAGCTTGATCAAATTTTTTTCTTTTTTTAATGATATAGCTTCATTCAAAATTCTAAAAATAACTTAATTTTTACTTTTGAATGATCAATCTTATTAAAAAATTCATATTGATAAAAAACTAATGAATATCATAGCCTACAAATATTCATACTACTATTCTTAAAAGATTAACATTTTTTGAATGTAAGATACAACTTTTTTTGCATAAATTCAAGAAGATTAGCCGTACAATCAGACAGATTCAATCAAACAATTTTTGTGACTGAATTCAAAATTTGTTAATATATTGATTCTCATATAAAGATACTAGTTTGTGAATTTTTTGGCTTAAACTTTCAACAATTAACTGCTTTAGCTCAGAATTCACATCATAAAACATACTAGTTTAACATGTTGTGCACATTTTTCAAAATTGTTTAATTTAAACTCTAAAGAATAGCGTATGATTGCAGGATATAACATATATACTAATCTTTAAATTTTGAATCTCCTATGAAGTATATCTTTTGCCATTATCCGTACATAAATGTCTTAATTTGTGTATAGTCTTAGTCTCAAGTTGAAATTTATAACTTTTAAAACTTGTAAAGATCTCAAATTTTTGCGTGATAACAAATAATTCATTCAATTCTTGAGTATTTATCAGTAAATGATACATAGTATATTTTTTAAAATATTAGTGTTTAAAATGAAATTTCTACACAATATTATGTACATACTCACATTGAAATTGTGGATACCAACATCAAAGTCTAAGCTATGATGTTTGGTTATGATAAAATATTCACAAAATTGTAAATTAATTTCATTCACGCTAGATTACAAATTTCTATCACAAAGTGTATCAAATACAAATTACTTATATGTCTTGTTATAGATAGTCAAACATGAGTCATTTCAATTCATTATTTAGTATATTGAATTCATCAAATTTGATATTGCAATCTAGCATGTATATATTATTGTGCTTATATATTTTTAACATAATATTTTACATATTTTTATCTCAAACATTTATTTTTAGAAACATTCATTCAAGATATTTTCAATTTAATATGTAAACATATACTAATGTACGTTCAAAATCAGTAAACATCTAAATTTTAACAAATCAATAACTTTAGATCTTCAAAATTGATTATTTGTGTAAGAATTGAACTGTTTGATACTGAAAGAACAAATAAAAATTCTTCAATGTAACAAATTTGATAAAAGCAATCACTATCTAAAATCAGATGATGAATTATATGGATCTAATTCTAACATCATAGTTCATCATCAAGAAATCCATTATCATTGGATCAAAATTTATAGCAATATTGGTCAAGGAAAGATCTACACATTTGCATTATAAAGAAAAATCATTCTTGACGTGAACAATTTTGTCACATTGGAAAAAAATTAATAACATTTTTTTGAGTATTCATTGATAGACTTGAAATTGGCTCTAGCAACTAATGTCTTCCATCAACGTCATTTTGTGAATATGATAGACATCCAAAGATATTCAAAGCTATATAAAAAAAATAAAATTATGAAAAAAGCTAACATCATCATAGTTTACTATATTTCATCAATCAACTAACTACTTAAAAGTTGTAAGTATTAATTTTATACATATCATAGTCAAACAATAAACTTAACAATAATTGATAGAATGCAAGTAAATAGCTCAAAATATGAAAGATTTTTCTTCCATATTTTTTAAATATTAATAAAAAAATGACAAAAACTATCAATATGATATTAAATATGATATGAAATAGATGATTTACATAGTTAAATTTTTGAATAATATATATAGTTTAACTAAAATCTATTCAAAATTAATTTTTTTAAAATTTGAACTTCATTAGCTTCAAGAATCTATACAACATATTTGACAACTTTTTGTGATGAAAACTCTACTCAAAAGACTCAAACATTAGAATTCAATCAACATAATCATACATTTACTTCAAAATTACAAGTTGCAAATGAAGCAAGATATATTTATTGTTTATACTAAAGATTTTTTCAATCTTAGTCGTTGTAAATGGACAATTTTGACCTCAACATTTTGAACAAATCCATGTACACTATATTTTGTTATCTCATATCTTTTTTTCCATACTTGTGTACTTCATCTTGTATAGTTTAAATCTTTCTTCTTGTACTTTGCCACATTTTTAAGATTGTATGTTTTCCCACTAATTTGTAGCTCCTTTGACTACTTGATGGATGTTAATCTTTGACTTTTCACATTCATTTGATCTAAATGCTTTTGAAATTTATCAAAAAATTCTTTTTATACTACTTTAGGCAAACAACTTTTGTCCACCATCAATTGTAACACTGAACCATGCAAGTGTTTTCTAGTTCTTGCCCTCACGTTAAGACACCAGCTTTGTGTCAAGTCCGCTTGCCTAGCTAGTTAGATGGAAACAACCTTGCATTATCTCTTATCTCTTGTGAGCCATCAATGTTGCTATACGCTAAAAAACTATAGTTAAATACATCCTTCAGCTCATGTCATTGTGGATGGCGTGAAAACTGTTTTGAATAATCCGATGAAATTTTCAACTTGGTCTAAACCACATTCGTGGGCGAGAGCTTTATTGTTTCTATTGAATGAACTACCACTGCACTTCATACCCTAACTCCTCTAAGAAAGGTATGGAACTTTTTGGCTCCATTTGGACAGAAATCCAAACGTGACTAGAGCTTCTTCTTAAAGCTACACCACATGATTGATGGATCATCTTGCAAATGGCCGCGCCTCATCATGCCATCAGCCATCAGATTATGATCATAGTACTTCATATACGGTAATCTACTGGTTGCATAAGCAAATCCTAAGAATTTTGGATTTATATGTAAGAGGTGCGTATTTAAGCAAATTAGAACCCTACATATTATATATATATATATATATATATATCCTATATAAATAATTCCATGTTTGTTCATGTGAGGAAATAGTCATCTAGTATCTATTATCTTCAGATGAGGCATAAGACAAACCTACCAATGATTATTAGTAAACTTATGAGATATTCATGTATAATATTTAGATCTTTTTTCTCTATTTTAAATTTCAACAACAATTATACAAAAAATACCTAGGCAAGTCTTCAGATTTATTATGACACCATTTTTAATTAGAGGAATCAATTGTAATATTAGCAAAAAAAAAAAACAAAACTACCAAATGAATTTTAGATTTGATGTAATTTGAACAACACCAATGCTTCCAATTAAAGGTCTATAGTTTGCAAGTACAAGGCTTCAAAAAATGTGTGAGACAAATAGGAGCAAATTTCCAAAAAGATCTGATTATATATCTGAACCTAAAGAGAATATATTTCTTGTTGGTTTTACAGTTATCTTACAGTTTTTTTGTTGGTTTTTTATTGAGTTCAAAAAATTGCTTTACATTTGGATTAACATGCTTAGAGCCAATGTTCATATTCCAAAATTGCCAAAGCAAAAAGTATTGCATTAAGTTCATAAATTTTGGCTAAATCAATCACAAGACGATGAGGTTTGCAAAAGTTATTGCTTATTGAAGAGGGAGCTGAAGTAAAAAAATCCTATCATGTATTACTCAAAGCTTTTGACGAACTTGCGTGTTTATTGCCCAATATTGGAGGAAAATATGAACTTTACTGACTAGTGTTTTGTATTACTATCAAAATACATCTCCTAATGACATATGAGGAAACATCAACCAAAAATTGATTTTCAAACACACGAATCTTCAAAATTCTTGTGAACCAAATGGTCAATTTGTGGTCAAAATGAACATTTTTGACATTTTGAACTAGATAAATATTAATCCTCATTTTTTGAGTAAAATTATGTGTATTTACCCGATATGCGTACTTAAACAGGTGCGAACATAACGGGGATGTTAATGTACCTAGCATTGCAATGAACACCATCCAACATATTAGCACTTTCTAGATGCTAATGAGTATGTTACCAGAATCACACCAATTATAACCACTCGGTGTTAAATGGTAAATGATAGAACTTTCAATATATTGTTATAAAGCGGATTGAGGTTGAATATTAGGGAGAACAGAATAAAACAAATCAGAAGCACAAATCTACAGGTGGTTTCTACAAAGTATATATTCTACATGAACCTATTACAACTGCCTAATGTGAAACACTTCAAATACCTTGAAAAGTAATAAAGTGGGAACATATGGATAAAAATATAAAAACCCCATAATACTGTCAAAGAATCATTTTTAAGGCGGCTTAAACCCCCAATTTACTCGCAGGCTTACAAACATATGAGTTTTTATACGCATTTCTGCCTACTAAAGTTAAATCTAGTCCCTTAGAGCCAACTTCCGATCGCCTGGAGTCCTTGTGTAACTTTTTGGGTAATTTCCTCCATCTCTCAATGGCTCCACACACGGAGTGGTTCCTCCTACAGGGATGTACCTCGGCACTCTATGTCTTTGGTGTGGCGGTGGCAGAGGTTAGTCTAAGGTAGAAATTGCGAAGGTAGAAATTGGTCACCCGTTTGGCTGTGTCCAATTCGAGAGAGGGACATAGGTTTTATTTTGAGGTCCTTTCGAGTGAATCCAGCTAATTCATATGGAAGTGAGACGTGGGGCTCAGACAAACATATTGCCAGCATGGACCGATGTTCTCGTACAGGAACAGAAGACTTTTGGGAGGGCACAACTAAATGTACAAACACGAACCCTACCCGGACACAACGTCATCGTACAACATCACAATTTAGATCACAAATTGTATCCATGCTGCTCGGGAAATTTGACTCTGGACAATCACAGAATATTTTCTTCCTTTTGGTTTTGAATATAAAATTTGCTGATTACTAGTTATGAACTGATGTGAGAAATCAAGACCATGAGGTGCATGTGATGTGAGTACTGGATTTCTCGAGGAAGAGGCAGAAATGATTCAGCGAAGAAGAATGCCATCTCAGGGTTGGTTATCAGGGTGACAGGAAGGGGAGTCACTTTCTTTCGAAGAAGGGAAGGACTGTAAGGCGAAGGTGAGGGAAGGAAAGAAGTGAAGTGTTGGGGGATGGCTACTCTTCCGGAGGTGCAGGTCGAGCTCTACGTGAGTGGCACTGGACCACGTCACAGTTTCAAAGAGAAATTGCAAGGATGGGAAGCGAATCGCCTCGATTTGGAGACCATTATGAACAAGTATTCTTTGAAGGCCTTGTATGCATACTCGCTCAGTAATGGCAGGGGTCAGCGATTGATCCAGCACCCCAGAAATGGTCTCTCTATGGTATGCTACTCAGGAAAACCTGATGTCGTCATCCGGCTTGATTCCGATCCTAAGGTGGGTGGATATCGTGCAATTTCTGTTTTTTTTCATGTGAAGATTATGATTGATCGAGCATTGTGATTTGCCGTTCTGTTCGTCAGCGTGCGTCCTTTGATAGCGTATGAGTTCTCGCAACAATTCTGCATCGCCATGAAGCTGGTCAGCTGAATTCTAGGTCTGGTTTATGAGTTGTTCTCTGTGAAGAAGAAAATGGATGGCATTTGAATGGGTTTAGGTGTCTAAGAGAATGTCTCATCGGATGGTCTCGTGAGTAAGTTGCTTTGAAAGGTGTCATCTGGCTTTAAGGAATGTACACCGATGGAAGACAGAACTCTCGTGGGGTTGCCACGGAACGTACCACTTTGTCATTCTAGCTGTCAAATCCATGGTTTCACGGCGCCCTGATCACAACATGAGTACATTAGATATACTGTCTCGAGTTGTTGACGTGAATTGGTGTTAGTCATCCTTTAGCAAGGCCGGAACCCCTTGCCACCTCATCTGTTCGAAGGATAAGAAATTGTCAATGCAGAAGCTCAATGAATGTCAATTGCTCTCGCAATTCACATTCGAAGATCGATCTTTGTTTGAGTGAGAAGATTCATTGTTTTCATACTTTTTTTACTATTTTTACCGTACATGTCTGCATGACCGGCAAGGCAACGTACAATCTGTGCTGTAGATCCTATTGTCTGAAATCTTATAAGGTTTCTCTGAAGGCCACACCTTCCAAGCCAGAGGAATATTCTAGGGGAATGGGATCAGTAGCTGAGCGAGCCGTTTGAAAGGGAAAAGCCTCAGTCCTTTAAAGTTTTTAGGCTCCAAGAGACGTTTGTACTCTTCTGGAGTGTTGGCCGTCAGATTTGAAGTTGTGAGTGTATCAATCAGAAAGTGAAAGACTTCGGAGAGTTACGAGCTGTAGAGACTAAGGTGGGATTTTGAGAATTGCCTATAGCTTTACATACCAGTAGATCTTGAAAGAACATCGTGTTGGATGGCCTCCATTATACTTTTATAGTGCAAAGTAAAATAGCAAAAAGGATGGGAAGACCCCATGAAGTCGGTGGGATGCATTACATTAGAGTATGAGCATATGAGCACTTTTGACAGGAGTTGCAAGGAGCTCCGGTGTCGTATTCAAAGTGACGGACAAAGTAAAAGCTGCTTGGATTGCATATGATGTATTGTTCGTGAGGGACTAAGGGACTCGAAGTCGCATGTCTGTCAAAAGTTGCCATGCGCTCAATACATGCGAGCAAAAGCATGAGAACCTGCGCCGTAATGTTTGGAACATCATGGACTCACTCGATCGGTTCTAAGTTTTTGGGGTCTGTGTTGGTGGCGTCAGACGTCAATGATGCAGAGGGCTGTTCTCATGACGGTAATCATTTCAGTGATTATCCTTTTGATATTGGCGTTCTCCGACGAGGCCGATAAACCTCTCTGGTTCAAAAACTTTCAAGCGCTTGGAGGCGGAGGCATCGGCTGGCTCGTCGCATTTATCGTCATCGTCCTATCGCAGGTCACCGGTTGGCCCAGAAAGCAATTTCGCTAGCGCCACGAACAGGCGTCTGCAGCATTGCAAGGCAAACGCTGCCCCTGTTGGAGTTGTGTATCTGCCCCACCAACGCCGAGGCCGCCAGGCACTGGATGGACGATCGTCTACGGTCTGCAGCTGGAAAGCCAGTCCGGCGTAAGAGTTGGGGACACTAAAGTATACCGCCATTGGGAAATGCAATCCTCTCCAACGCGTCATCCGCAGCACCAGCAGCTCCGTGCAGTCGTAAAGTGTCATGACGTCTCATCTGAGAACGGTGAGTGGTCGTAAATGCAAGCTACGACTCCATCTCAATTGGATAAAGAATGTAGTTGATCAAATGGCCATGGAATGTGATGGGATTTGATAGTATGCGATGTGATTGATAGTTACATTTATCCTGGTCCTCGAGGCTATATTGATGGAGTGCTTTAAGCCTCGATCAATGATTAGTTTCTTTACCTTTATGAGATTTATTCAGACGCGAACTGCGATGTGGGATTCTAGAACCTGTGTAATGAAGTCTGAAGTACATACTCGACATTCAAGACTAGAACTTCGAGTATGTACAATGTTGAATGAAACTAGACATGCTTCGTGGCCACTTCGACCACCATCTCACTTTTTGTAGTATGGACTACTCCCGTACCGATTTTCCAGTTCTCCATTGGTTGTCACAACTGCTTCACATCGACTGAACCTTTTGTTGGGTTGGTGGTCCCGCCGTTCGGACGTTTCTACGCAGTATAGATAGCAGCGTGTTGTTGGCACGAACCTATATCATATACGATCCGTGTCTCTCTCGGTTGGTGCTGTTCGTTTCCTGACTCTTTGAACCATTCCGCATTCTGATCGACGTGACGAGTGTATAGCTATTTCTCTTCTCCCAGTGCAGTACCTGTCAAAACGAAGACATACAAACTTCGCTCCTCACCGACAAGATCACTCCCGAGAGACAAATCTCTGAATCTCATATGACTTTCCTAATTCGATCACACAAGAACCAAACATGGCCTCAAACAACAAATTGTGCAAGGTACTTCTTGGCATCGGACCCATAGACCACTAAATCACCAACAATCGTGGTTTGCACCATTTTCATATGTTCCAACATACAGAGTGTTTTGGGCTTACCCAGAATAGTGCATTGATCCTTTGATATGTTCTAAGAATATTCGAGAAAGAAAAACGTTTGTCAGGACCGTTGAAATGATTCGTAGTTGGTCAAATCATAGAAGGTTGAAATACATGGTCATGTTTACTTCACGTTATAATTTTAGCATTGTTTCCGTTGGAGCGTCATCCCCAACCATAGCAGAGCATTCACATTATTACAACCATGTATAATGAAGCATTGACAACAACAAATCTATAAATCGTTTTCCAAGTCACCCAATCGCTTTCCCTCTCTTTCATTTCATGTTGAACTCTCAAAGTGGGTGAGAATTGCCTACAGTGGCAACATACACAAAGGATGCTTCTACTTCAACAAATCTGTCTTTCCAATATGGCTCATGCAGTTCTAACCAGCCTTTCATCAGGATTTTTTTTGAACAAAATTAATCAGGTTGTGCTAAAACATGAGTAGCAAAAGCCCACTTACCAATACCATCTAAACCATCATTGGTGATAAAACACTTGAAATTAGATCACATGAAAACGTGATAATAGTTTTGGACGCTATTTGGACACTCTAGCTTACATTCAATGTTTCATATTCCAGTGTGAATTCTAAAATTTTAGACCCAACTTGCAAACAACTTGCTGGTGAGGATCATCGAGGATAACGAATTTATAGCCTTTACCATAATAATTCTCCGTAACTAATAACTAAATCTCCATACTGCTGCTTCATTAATTGGTCGGCATGTATTTTTAATTTTTGAGCTTGTTTATACTTTATATAGGTAAATCTAACACCAATTTGTATGTTTCCTTAAGTTCACTTACGTATAAGAGAAGACTGCGCATGAAGGATTGAGTTACAAACTCCAAAGTTAAATCCAGTGGTAGTCCAAACTCCGGCCTATCTCTGTATGCGCATTGAATTGGAGACAAAATACTAGCTTAGTAGTTTGTTTCATTACGGCTAAACTCCACAATTGAAAATTGATTATACGAATCACTATGTTCAACAATAAATTAATTTTCATCATCTAATTCATAGATCAATTTTGCTCATTGCTTTAAGATTGGCAGGAAGTTGAAAAACACAACTTTGTATCTAAGTGTAACCATGAATGGGTTTTAAACGGAAGATAGATACTTAGAGTCTCGTTTTTCTCTACTTGTTGTTGCTTAAAATTGTCAAAGTCTTATGTTTGATCTCATGTTGAGTATATTTCGGTATTACTCTATGTGCAATTAATGGGATTAAATATCTATGTTCTTATTTAGATTTGTCTTAGTTTTTTGTTATAACTGTTTCATCCTTCAATAATATTTAATATTATCCTTGTGATTGTTTCGATGGATAATCAGTTTGAATAATGTAAAAAATACAAGTAATGATAAATTTTGACGTACTTCATCTCTAATGTTTAAAAAAATTATATTAGAAAAGGTGAATTCTTTTCACATGCATCTCCATAACTTACTATGTAGTGGTTCGTTGTATTTTTCCATCACTATATGTCTTGGACAGTTTAAATTCATATAATCAATAGTGTATAGCTTGTAATGATTGTCCGAGGCTTTTATGATGTGGTGACTCATAAACCTACATCCATCGTTCTACCATTGTAATCATATACATACATACATACATAATCAGGGGTGTGTTGGATGTCCTAACTCAATCGCAACTGTGAGTAGTACTAGTGTGACTCATGTGAGACCTAAAATGATCCTACTTAATATATTCCTCTAGTTCTATATATGGATAATGTTGTTAAGTCCATCTCACCATTTGATTACTCTTTGTTGAAATATGATGAGTTCGAATTATATAGTCTTCATGTGTTAAGAGAGCAATTTGTATTATAGACTACGCCAGGTAACATATTTATCGTTTTGTGCAACTTTATGTGCTGAAGTATTATTCGAACAACTACCTCTCTTAGGATATATCATGATGGACTAAATATAAACTTCGTACATCCTCCACATGCTGTTTCTCTTGAAAACCTGGAAACATATTCTTCATGCGTGATACGCTCTTACGCACAAAGAACAGTTTATTTTCAAGAAAGCACGAGAGTTATCCCTCTTACTCTTCGTCTCTTTGGGTTTGAAACTGAGACAACTTCAGTTCCCAAATTATCTAAAGTTAACTTATTGCATTGCTTTGTACATGCTCGCATGTGGCTATTACGTATGACCTTTATTCATTTGATTAAGTTCAAAACACAAACACTTTGACCACACGTATCTTTTTCTTGGTTTATCCTGGATTCGTACTTTGAGACCTTCAACCTTTGAGTTTCTCGGTCATCTCACAATTACATGATAGAGGTCACCAACTCGTTTGGACTAGGTAGCTAGCCATGTTCAATTAGATTCCTGTATCTTCACTTGTACAATTTCACCGTCACAGTTTCAGAACACAGAATAATGGCCTCCTCATTATGCATCATTGATGTTCAACTTTGACCCAGGCCTGTTCGGCGGTGAGAAAAACGTGCCGAGTTCCAGAAATATCCACCCAGGACACAAACATTGCAGAATTTGACTTATACACGGGATTCGTCAACACTATCAGTAAATTCTGTCAAGCACTTCCGGGCATTTCGTCTTTAAAGCCTCTGGAAATCCGAGAACTACATGACGTTGAAGTTTTCAAAATATTAATAAAACTGATACAAAAATTTCGAACCAGAAAGACAAAGCATTAGAAGCCGATATGATCAGAACAGAATTTACGCCGCATCAATATTTTCGCGCTTCAATAACGACAGAGATCATTGTAAATTCCTGATAGATTCTTTCTCTTGTTCACTGAATCAGAGGAACTTACAACAACAAATTACACGGCTGCAGCTGATAAAGAAGGACAAGAGAAGTGTTCACAGCCAAACCATAAATTCTGAGGGCACCACCTGAACATTGCCTCTGGACGTAACAAGTGGTCGAAAGTATACACTAGAGATCCCGCT
Source organism: Marchantia polymorpha subsp. ruderalis (assembly GCA_037833965.1). Classification (NCBI taxonomy): domain Eukaryota; kingdom Viridiplantae; phylum Streptophyta; class Marchantiopsida; order Marchantiales; family Marchantiaceae; genus Marchantia; species Marchantia polymorpha. Next base: position 4,118,526 of record AP031351.1, read on the forward strand.
ATACTTGTTTCCCTGGCTTTAATGTGGAATCAAGCGTATCTACCCACAATTTGGGAGCTAATCGAACGGCAAGATCAACTATATTACCCTTCCTCCATGCTGACATGTTAAGAGTAGAGGAGTAAATCCCAATTTCCCCTGTAGGAATGTTCACTAAAATAAGAATCGATGATAAGATTCCTCGTGGGATCTAAACTTCTTTTACCACTCGCGTGGACTGTTGTGAATGCGGCCAAGAAAGGTTGTTCAGGTGTCAAATAGGGGGAGCAACTTCTCTTCGAAAAATTTCAAGCTCCCAGACTTCATGTGCAGGTAGTTTCGGTCAAGAGAGCAACATCCTCGATGAATCAGATTTCTTCACACCTGCGCAGTTCCAGCAGTGAATCCAGGGTCCTCACATCTGTACTTACCGTCCGGGCCGATACCAAATCCTCTTGGATCGGCAAAAACATTCTCCAACAATTGACTCCTCACAGGTAATGGACTCTCATCAGCAAACTCAACAGCATCTTCCACGACATCATCAATCTTCTTGTCGATTGCCTTGAGTTCAGCTTCAGTAGCAAGATCATTCTCTAAGATGTACTTCTTGAGGGCACTAATAGGATCCCGTGCTGCATAATGAGCCTTCTCAGCTGTACATCACAGACGAAGGAGATATCGATGAGTGGAGAACCTCAGATGTCACAAGACTGATAGAAATAAATTCCAGACAGACTCGGCTGTGCTCATACTGAGAAAGTAACAGACTGCGAACGGCGCCCTCTAGTCACGTTACGCTGCCTCAGATATGGAAGAGGGTACTACAAGATTTATGGCTAGCATGGTTCTTGACAAAACTAACTGATGAAAAATTTCAAAGCGCTACCATCCAGCAGCCTAAACAGAAATCGATTATGTCTCGTGTTAGTCATCGGATGCCTTTTACAAAATATGCCTTTTCAGCAGATTCAAAGAATGTACAAGCAACGACAAGAGGTATGATCTAGGCCCAATTCGCACAATATAGTCTCCCATGTAAACGGGACATTCCCAGTCAAGGACCAACAACACGAAAGGTGTACTAGTTTCGAGTAGAATCCGAACTCACCAGGGTTTCGGAGTTCATCGGGGTCGGCAAGGGAGTGTCCTCTGAACCTGTAGGTTTCACACTCAATGAGAGTTGGTCCTTCTCCTCTTCTCGCTCTTTCAATGGCCTCTTTGGCAACTTCCCTAACCTTCAAGACGTCCATGCCGTCAACGTGTACACCGGGCATTCCAAATGCTGGCCCCTTCTTCCAGATCTCAGGAACGGAGGTGGCTCTCACGTGAGACATACCGATAGCCCACAGATTGTTCTCAACTACAAAAACAATGGGGAGCTTCCAGAGAGCTGCCATGTTCAAGCACTCAAAGAATTGGCCGTTATTACAAGTTCCATCTCCAAAGAATGCAACAGACACGGCGTCTGCTTTGTCATCCTTCAACACTTCCCTCTTGTACTTTGTGGTGAATGCAGCACCTGTTGCAACTGGAATACCCTCTCCAATGAAAGCAAAACCTCCCAGAAGACCGTGCTCCTTAGAGAACATATGCATGGATCCTCCTTGACCACGGCAGCATCCAGTTGACTTTCCGAAAAGCTCAGCCATGACAAGACGGGCAGGAACGCCCTTGCTGAGGGCATGCACGTGGTCTCTGTACGTGCTGGTAACAAAATCCTCTTTCTTCAGGAGCCGGATGACACCGGATGAAACTGCTTCCTGTCCATTGTAGAGATGAACAAACCCAAACATCTTTCCCCTGTAGTACATTTGAGCACACATGTCCTCAAAGGACCTGCCCAAAACCATATCTTCGTAAACATCAAGGACCTCATCCCTAGTAATTAACTGCACGAACCAAGAGGTCAACTCAGTCAGATCCGTGACAAAGATGCCAAAATCGCTTGAGTTCCAGCGGTGCAAGATAGTCAGTACGAATGCTCGAAGCATGACGAACAAATCCTTCAGTTACTGAAAGTCCATGGCTCTCGAATATCCATCCAAAGACTCAAGTAAAACTCACACTATTCATAAAACTCATAAACCATTGGCAGAATTACATTCGAATAGTGATACCTACACCATATGCAGAATGTCACAAGTCCACAATCCGATCGTGCATATTCAAAAGACGTCAAGAAAGTCATCCTTCTCTAGAACCAAATCGTTCATAGAAACAGAACCAAATGTACTCACGAGATCGTCCGCTTTGCTCTTGGGTTTCGCCTGCACGAGCTCTGAGGCTGATGCGCTCACTTTTCCTGCGACAGAGTGTCTAGAGCTACTTGCTGCGGCAACAACAGTTGGCGCTCTCACATTCAGTCCAAGAAAGGAGCTCTTCGAGGCAAACTTCGCTGCGCTGCTCTCCACGACAGAGTTGGTGCTTCTGGAAGCCCCAGATCTCAGTGTAGGCACCGCCGCGCACGTCACCATGGAGGCAGCCATTGCGCCCAATACCGCGATTCCTCTCTCGTTCGTGAGAAGAGGACGGACGGATCCAGACCCAAGCTCTCGCGCTCTATCGAGCTCAACCTCCCTCGTCGCTCGGGCTCAGCTCGGCCGTGCTGCTGCTGCAGTCGAAGAAGCCGATGGATTGCTCCGATGGCGCATCTCAGGGCTCATGAGAAGGGCGCTGTCCTGCGGGACATTGCTCGCCCGCTGCCGATTCAATGCATCTCGACCGTTGCGCATGTTGGCTTTTCCATCTTTCTTTGTAATCTCCGGTCACAAGCGGACCGCCCGAGGCTGAGCTCTTAACCGCCGACTTACGCGGTTGGCTCACTGGACGTAGTTTAGTCCGGCCTGGGGAAAAGACAGTTAATATTACTCTAGTTTTTCAAATCGAGTACAAAAGTTTGGAAATATTCGTGGCTGTCATAAGTTCCATGCAGGATATGGAAATTCGATCCTGCAATCGTTGCAAGCACGCTTGCTCAGCATGGTAGTGATTAAGAAGACTTGTGCCCTCGGTTAGAGAAAGGCTGACCTTCTGCATTTACCATTTCACCCTTTATAATTTTCAGCATTGAAGGGTTTAAACTTATTCATCTAGCAAGGTCCAGATTTATTATATATGGAATGGTCGGGGCAATACAGGCCATATATTCCGCCGCTTAATAGCAGCCCGGTCTCTGATTCGTCGATTGTTTACAGCCAGTCGAGAGAGCTGTATCATTCGCCCCTTGAAATTTCCGTCTGACAAACTCAAACCCGTGGATTCAGCGGTGCGAGAGCCGGCTAATTTAGCTTTGTCCACCCACCTACAACTAAGTTACATTCTCCTGCGTCCAGAAAGTGGAGATGGAAACGATGCTTGTCCCCTTCTGGTCCATGCAGAATCGCCCGGTAGCCGCCGGCTATGCTCTCTTCTCGCTGCTACGTGTTGTTCAAATGGCGGGCCGCTGGAGAAGGAATTTCGGAGTTGAGAGGTTGTAGGAAAGGTGTTTCACTCATACACACTCCAGCTTCTTCTTGGTGATCTAAGGTAGCCATATCTAACCTTCCATCTCAGTACGAAAAGATATTGGCTACAAGACTTGTTGATCAGAGAATATCTTAGCTAAAATCAATAACATGGCAGATGTCTCTTAAATGAAGAAGAATGAAGATAAGTTCGTTGAAGAAAGTTGTGCATTGTGTTCATATAGATTGTCTCTATGTTTAGAACTATCGTATGCCAAATCAAAGGTGTAGCTATTGCATCTTGGCATTTGACTTTTTTTACTGGGATTGGTAAATTTTTTATAATTGTAAATATATCTTTATGATTGGTCTATCAATCTGCATCATTCATCTGAATGCAAAGTGACTCACATGACAGTTTTGTGTTCCATCATATCTATCAATGATGCAATTATGTACATTGTGTTAAGTGGCGCATGAGTGAGCATTGATATGCTTTGCAACCCACAATATGAAGTAGTCATTGCAACAATCACTACTATATTCAGAGGTTCTTAACAATTTGTAGGTGGACTAAGGATTTGATTCGAAAATATTGTAGTTTTCATGGAAATATTTCAGAAAACATACAAGTTAATTTGATCGAAGAATGGATTGTCAAATATCAATGCTTTGAAATGTTTTATATGGTTGTGTTGAGATGCAAGTATGAAGTATGGATAGAAAAATTTGATATGTTCGTTAAAGAATAGAAATGACATGTGTTTACAATTTTTACATCGAGTGATATTTTCATTGCTTGAGGTAATGATATCTACAAGGTAACAAGAATGGTGATCACGTTGAATGCTCATGTTATTTGTATAGAGATATACGTTGTTAGTCTAGATATCTTTGTTGGATCAAGGAAATAGTAAGCATTCCTTTCACTTTCATCCTTGAATCGCTTAATGGAATCTTCTTCTTCTTTTTTTCTCTACTTCGGGGCCCTTAAATCAAAGTTCAAACAAGCAGATGCACAATCGACTGGTAGTCCGGAGGTTACTACACTTGTGGAGGAGCCTTCTAAATCTGGCGCAAATTTCCAAGGTAGCAGGGGCTGTTGCCCACGACCTCTACTTTTGGAGACAGCACCACGTGAGAGTAGGAAGCGACAGTTAGGGACAATCGATGGTTCAGGCTTGGAAGCGCAGCACCTCCGATCGAGTATCGTCGATGCAATGACGTGGAAAGCCCGTCCCATCCTATCCTACCACATCATCTCTCCACGAGCTGCGCTGGAGCCAGTCAAACTCATCTGCTCGTCATTCCCGGTGGTGGTCCCGCTTCCTCCACTCAACAAGAATGAGGCAGCGTTGCAGCTTCGAGTTGGAGCCTTGCTAGACTTGCTAGACGACACTTGTCAAAGCAGTGCCATGAGCGAGCGCTCTCGCTCGTGTGCAAGGTACGGATACAACAAACGAAACCGTTCCTACTGTCTTGCGAGGAACTCGTCTACGATATACGTTGAGTTTGTCCCCCAAGTGTAATCGCTATCGACCTCACAATCCACAGGTTGCCTAAAACGCTGGATCCATTCCCTTTCGCGGTGGTTTTGGTTCGGATGTGTTGCTAAGCTCCAATTGAGCCCTCTCAGTGAGCGAATAAGGGAATAGGAGATCAGAGTTCGTGAAGGCGGTTTCTGGGGATGGGAAAATGAATGGGTCAGATGGGAGGAACAAGTGGACAGCATAATATTCTTAGAAAAGGAAGGAAAAAATACCTTCAAAGTAACAAGAAGCAGACTACTCGCAAAGGTTCCACAAGAACGCTTTGTACGTCTTGGGCATCAGGTGTGAGCAAAAAAGGCTATTTCCTGATGAATACAAATAACCGGTTTTTTGGTGGAAAAGATGTGGGCAGGGTGGAATACCTCATTCGAAAGCTTTGGAAAAAGACGATCCTGCACGCGAAGACGGAAAGTAGGTTTAACACCGAACTACAGAAGACTTTCCGCATTTCAACCTGTACCCATTAAATGACTCATCATATGTGGGTCGGCTTTTGGGTGCTGGACATGCAAATCTGCGCAGGTAGTGGAGGAAGACTCATGCATGAATGTATGCTTTGGGGAACGAGATTGATAAAGATTGTGTAGGTGAGGTGGGTGGCGGGTAGATCGCTTAAAGTTAAGTACCATACGTTTTAGAACGCACGCTGTGGCCACGGCAACTTTGCTGGTGGAACATACGTAGAGATGGCAGGCACGAGACGCAAGGAAAACTGCGAAACGATTCGGTAGTTTCACGGCAAGTGGTGCCAATTCACAGTGCCCGTTATGAAGAACAGATCTGTTACACATCTGGTGCAAGCCACAGACTACCATTCGACAGTCCGGACAGACTATATCTACTCTTCAACAGCCAATTCCCGAATCATATGCCCCTTCCTGTCATGACGTCTTTTCAGTCATAGAGTGCGCCTTCAGATCCTCTAGCCCATTCGTGAACGGAGCGCAAGATCTTCCTCAAGCCAATGGAGATAACTCAGTCACAATTCCCCTCAACATCGAACCAGCAGTCTTCAGAGCCCTAAAGTAAATTGAGAGCTCGCTGAGTTAATCCCAGGTAAAGGGACAAGCAGACCCTCTCACCATTTAACGGTAGGGTATCAGTCTAGAGAACGATGTGTGAGAAATGACGTCATAGTATAATTCACTTCCAAAGCAGGAATGCCGTTACTTCGTTATGCTGATGCTTAGAAGATTGCGATGATGGACGGACTGTTCTGTTACACGCTGCCTTCCTCGCATTTGCTCCCTGTTAATTTGGCTTTGCGTTAGTTGCCCAGATTAGACAACAACTCACGTTTAACACGGCACGGTGTCTACAAGACTCCATAGAAACAGGTGTGTACGGACTTTGAGTACACTGAACCTGTTTGTCTTGTCACTGTCTCTAATGATATGATAAAATGATCGTGTGTCGTGTGCAAGACTTGGAAGATCAGCACGGTGGGAATAGACTCCAAGGAAAATTTTACGTGATGACGGGGTAGGTGGTTTGGGGGCAAATCTTCCGAGTCTAATAGGAAATGGAGCAGCACGATACGATCTTCAAAAGAGAGGTTCATCAGATGCGGGCATCGGCACTTGTAAATGGGATGACAATCCCTGGATCTATGTGTGAAGGTAAATACAGATGAGTCCTTTGGGACCCATATAATCCTAAACCTAATGGACTTCTCTGAACACTGCTTCCGACGTAGGGAAGAGATCTCAGTGCAGACAAATGCGGTCCAAGTAACGATAAGTCAGTCGAGCTTTCCACTCTTGCGTTTATTATTCTTTCGTGTTTCCAGAGCGCGCGCCGGTGCCTTACTGCTGGTGTCCCTGTGGTAACCCATCACACGCACATGGGCTGCTTGAAACTCCTCTTCTGATGGTTCGTCTATCTTCACTTTGCTACCTTTCTTCCCTTTACCTTTCCCACCATACTTTGCCTCCAAAGCACTTACTAATGAATCCATTTGTCCCTTGCTCCTCTTCGCGATCAGTGCTAGTGGACCGTCTCTCACATCATTTGAGCTCTTCTTCCTCCTGAAATTGACGAGTGCATATACTTGATCATGAGTTCAGAAAAACATATTCCACATCACGGAACAGAAAAGAAGCTAATTCTACTGACCGTTACTTGAGAAATTCGACAGCCGGATACACCCACTGACAAGGAAACTTGAGGACCTGTTAGGAAGTGCGAGGGGGTCGGAGGGAGCAGGTAATTTTGAAGTTGCTTCTGCCCATTTCCTATACACGTTGTACTCCTTCAACTCACCTGCAATGACCTTCCGATCGTAAGTAGGGATACTACCAGTCAGGTCTATAAATTCGAACAGATTGCCAACTAGGGAAGAAAGAAAGTCAATCCAGTATTAGATTCGCTATCAACACATGAGATCTCAGGTACAGGTACGGACATACCGTCAGAAATTGCGGAATCAATTATCTCCATAAACCTATGAGAATCCAGCTTCGGATCGGAGCACATCAAATACGTGAAAACTCTGTAAACCAAAGGATTGCCATCAACGATCCCAATCATTAGAGGATACATGTTTGCTTTCATAAAGATAAGTGGAAAAATACCAATAAAATTGGTGTGAAACGAACCTCGAAAGTTATTCAGTATTAGAAAATTAGTCTACTTACAACTCCATGTTCCCTTTATGATGGGTGTATTCATTCTTCAGGTCCGCGATCTCATCTTTGGAACCCCTATATGCTTGAGCATATGAGTCTATATCTTCCTCAGTAATCTGGAGGTTCACAGAGAGCAACCTAGTTGAGAGGCAGAACGAATTTACTCGAAATTACATCGTGTCAATTTCACTGATCCATGTAGAAAAATGCTACACAGAAGTAAGTCGCGTGTTATGGGAGACACCATTTGCAGAAAATACATAATATGAATAGCACTTGCCTGTTTGTAGAGGGCTCTGAAGTATTGGTAAACATTTTTGAAAGAGTCCCCAGAAAGTTCCTGCACATCAATCCGAGAGCTTAGTCTTTATTCTCATTCGAGAGCACGTTTGATGGACGATCGGCTCAGGGAAATGCTAGATTTACAGCTAGGTCACCAAGACTATATCAGTAGTGTACAACTGATGTAGATGGGGGAACAGCTTACCACGTCCTCTACAGAACCAGTCTCGTCGTAAACTTTTCTCTTTTCTGGATCACCCAAAATGGCAATCACAGACTGCAGAGATTGAAACTTCTCTTTCGCACCCTGCAACAATTTAAACAGATCTTACTCAACGGCCGGACAATCCAGAAGTATGGTACTTGGTGGACTTTCAACTCTTCAGAACATGATTATCATTGGCAAGCCGTCATAGAAATGGGCAGATCTTCTCTTCAAATCAGGGGAGAAGTTCGTAAAAATCACCTCATCGTCCGGATTTTTGTCGGGATGAAGACGCAAGGCCAACTTATGGTACGCCTTGCGTATCTCCTCTTGAGTAACATTGCGTTCTACACCGAGAACCTATCATTCCATCAGCCAGCAACTCAGCCTACTTCGATTAGGAGCTATTTTTCCACACATATCTTCAGAGCTGCCCATTAGAATATACTAGGCTCCTTCATCAGTTGTTCAATTTATTGCTCCCACAGGCATGCGATCAACTACAACACATATGACCTTCAAAGAAAAAGACTGAGCTTCTACTCGATGTAGCCAAACACACATGAATTTGAAGACGGCTTGTGATCGATTCAAGCAGGAGAACGTCTACAGCATCTTCCAACATCATACACCAACCAATGTAAAATACCCCTGACACATTCTAGACGGCTTATGCAGCAGGCTAATTAAAGATTTTGGTTTGTAGGCCACATAATCTCACTTGGTAGAGGTCATTTTGATCTCCGCTGCTCTTACGCTCCTGTAAATTCTCCTCCGACTGATCAGACGATCTTCGTTTCTTCCTCGCCATAACCAAGGTAGGAATTCGAAATGCTCCGGTGCTTTTGCTTATACAGGTCTTGAATCTCTCAATCGAACAGCCACATCTACCTGGTGTGTCGTTGCAACAAATTCTGGACCCGATTTCCTACATCCCCTTCGAAACAGAAGACGCTATGTCCAGCTCTTTGAGCAGAAAGCGTACGAGCCCTAAATGCCCGCGAAAAGATGGCGGGAACTCCTCCCATTACAAATAACCTTTTTCGAAATCTGGTGAAACTTTCGTCCGATCAGTCCGGCAGTGTTCCAACCGGTAGAGTTGGATGGGAACGGTTTCCAACCGGTAGAGTCCGAGTATTCCCCGGGAAATCTTGGCGGGCGGGAACCTTCAGGCCCGAAGACTCGGCGAAGGTAGGCCGCCTTAGCAAACCAGAAGTAATGTTACATGCATAAGATGCATTCGATAGCTTATTACCTACTGTAGTTGGGATGACAGTCCAGATGAATGTCCTCCAAACGGCTTGCAGAAATGTGGTTCAAATGCACGATATATGTTCAAATTGTTAATTGTTTAATCTAATCTTCATTTTGTGACCACAATATTATGTGAAAGAAATGACACTTCAGATGCAGTCCAGTCTTATCAAGTGTAATACTAGGGATTAACCGAATTTGTGCACAAGGGGAGGTTTTGCATTTATTTCATTTATCTAATTTTGCAATTAATAATTACATTTCACTTGTGGAGATTTCAGGGATCCAATTTTTCTTGTAAGTATACCCACCAAGTGAAAATAGTTGGGGTAAACCGACTTTAATCAACAAGTTTCTCTTCAGATCAAAATTTAACCGTAGAAATGAATGCACTTGGAAACAATATTTTGTTAACAGCAACATAGAAAGAATTGATACACTAGAATTACAGATATCAAATTTCTGCAACATACAGTTTACTCATATAAATCAAGCTTTGTATCATTCCATATAGTTACATCCCATCTTCTATAAAAGATAAACAATTTGATATAATCATGAAGATTTGAATCTATATAAAGCGAAGGTCAAACCAAAGCCAAGTGTACCGTGTAAACGCGTAGTACCACCATGAATCACAAAATGCATAACTTTAGTTCTTGAAGATGTGCACTAACGTGTTACTCATACAAACTAAACAACTTGCATGATTTCTTCCTATCGAATGAATCGATATTTTGGAATCCAAAATGTTATTGAGTTAACAAAATGCTGATTTTTTATCTATATCGTAAAGATGATAACACTACATGAAAAACAACCATTGTAAATCCTCACTATATTAAGAAGGTGATATATAATCAAATGATTTTACCATATGTCAGATGTTATAGAAATTTTATATTTTTTGTTTAGTTTTATTCTTGTTAGATTCTTAACTCATGTTGCATTTGAGTTGGGGTTGGATCTGCTGACAATTAAGGTTTCGTCTGTAACTACTGGAATAGTAAGATCTAGCTCAATTTGTGACAATTAATTTCAGTGTTCTCGAATTAATTTCAGTGTTCTCGTGTGGACGTAGCCGAGTAAGAAACCAAGTTATGATCGCATGCTGTTTGATTAATTTGTTTTAACTAATATTTTTTATAATTGTAATTCACTTGTAAGAACTGGTAGCCGAGTGACCAACTAAGTAGCGATTGCACAATGTTTGATTGTTCTGCTTTTTTCTTGTGATTTTTTACTCTTGTAATTTACTCGTGAAAGTTGGTAACAAAGCAATGCGATTCTCTAGCGGTACACAAGTGTCAAATTACATCATGAGATTTGAAAGTTGATATGTGAGAAGTTGTGGGAGATTTGTCCGCTTGGCAATTGCGGACAAATTTACGGATTTATGGTCTAATTATTTGCCAAGTCTGATCTTGAAATGGACTGAAATTTTTGTCATCAATTTTATACAATCTCCTTTCTCATCAAATTCTATGGCAAATAGTCTCTTTCTTGGATAATGAGGTGGTAATTATATGAAAAAAAAATTCACAATTTTTTCACATCGATTTTGTATTTTGTGATATATCAAATGAAACTTTTTGAGATGACAATGAATGTGACATAAGATTATAAATCGAGAACCATCATCCCTAAGATAGTCCAACAAAACCTAAACCAAAACACAAGACACAATATATATTGGGGTTCAACCTTTGGAGGGAGGCGTCCACGATAGGAAAGTTCACACGTGAGAGTATACTAAAAAGACACTTCAATAATATACAAATTTTGGAATTAAATACTTCATCACAGGCGATCTTTTAGCTATAAATAGCTAGGACTTGAAGTTATTCCTTAACCAGAGTTAACATCAACAATATTTCCTTATTTCATGTTAAAAAAACAGTAATTTTTGTAAAGCACATTATTTTTCCATAGAAAATTCTAGACAAAAATCCAACACAAACACACTCTTTACGGGAAACTCAATTAGAATAAAGCCACAACCATAAAAAAATAAATTAATAACATAAAAAGATATTGTGCAAATACTTATTGTTATACAACAAATATCGTTGAGATGTCATACTCACAAACACATATATAGCAAACAAGAGCGTACACATACACAAATGTATCACAACTAAAAATATTTGTGCAAACCCCACAAGCTTGTAATATCAATTTTTGTATGTGTGAAGTAAGATTTGAAGTAGCCAAGAAGATGATCATGTTTATCTTAGAAATAACTAAGTCTAGCTAGTTATAACTAAGTTTGTCTAGTTAAGATTATGTTTAGCTATGATCTCTATAGTTGGCAAAATAATTAGTGAAGTTCTAATAGGTTTTGAGTGAGCAACTATGTTATTTTCTATCAAAATCTAGATTTCAAGAATGGAGTACTTTGACTACATAAGTGATTTTGATTGGTTTGACTAAATAATCAAAACTTCATTGGTTAAATTAAGTCTAATTTTGACTTGGTGGCAAATGAAAGTTTTATAAATTTGAAAGTCTCAAATGACATGTCGTCATTTAAACCTAGAGATTAGGAAACTTCTAGAAGATTTAAGAGACCAATGACATGTGCAACATTTTGGAAACTAATCAAACTTATTTTTTTATCCTTGTAAAAGTAAGTTAGATAAAAATTACAATTTCATACTATGATAATTTTTCAAGCAATATATATAGAGAGATAAGGAAGAGATTTTCAAGCAAGTTTAAAGAGTTTATATGTAGACACTTGTTTCATGAATAAAAGAGTAGAGTTTTTTGCATCTTAGAGTGTCAATGTATTTGTGTGAACTTGAGTCATGAATGGAGAAAATGTGTGAGAGGTTGTTTGAAACATGAGTATAAGGAATATTACTAGCTTTCAACAACCATGATTAAGTATCGCAAAGCCTTCTTAGATAAACCTGAGTGAAAGTCAATACAGAGGTTGCATTTTTTGTTACGTTGCAAAGACCTCAATCTAGAAGGCAAAATGTTTTGTATTCGGTTTATAGCTTGAGAGATTATGTCCATGATAACTCCCTTGGAGTTAACATTGAGGATTGAAAAAGCGTAGAGCATGCTTGAGAGTGAAATACCTTTTGTATATCCAATTGTCTCATACGAACCATCGAAGTGATTTTGTATGTTTTGTTTACATGAACACATTATTTGTAGAAGAAAATAGTCTTTTTGGTAACGAAGTTTTTTCACTTTCTTTGAAAATTGTAAGTTTGAGAAGTAAAAGACTAGTAATTTCAAACTTTTAGAATAGGAATAATGAGAAGAAGGGTAAATAATGGATTCTGGAGTAGACGCTAAGTAAAAGTAGTGGATAGATAGGATCTCAATAGGTAGAGCTTGGCGTGCTCGTTCCAAAGAGCCCAAGAACACTGGAAACGAGTAAGGAAATCATAAATTACAAATGTATGCAGTAAAGGTCATGCTTCGACGAAAGCACATTACCGCCTTCGGCAAAGAGTCTTTGAACTTTGGCGTTAGCTCCTTCGGGGTTACAACAGAAGGATCTTCGGCGAAGTAAAAGGCGGCGCTGAACAAAAGGGAAATTCAAACACTTATCAATTCACGCGAATTTATGATATAGTTAGGTTGTCGAATTTCATGGGCCAAGACGGGAGTTCATCGCTGACATTCCGCAAAAGTGCATTCGCGAATTGGAAGCTCTGTGAGATTCGTGAGTGAGATTTTGAGAACGTAGGGGCAAACTTCAGGACTTTGATTGTCAGCATTGAAGGTGCCGAAATTCGGATTGAGAGCGTATCACAACGAGTTGTTAGCTTCCAAGCTAGATTTCTTGTTGTGAGGATGGAATTGGATTTGTGCGGCAATGATGCAAGAGTGGTAAGAAGGACACGCGCTGGATGCGGAGGTACTTTGTGGCAACTTGACAATCTGGATCATTGACGATGGTACTAAAGTCTTATGACCATGCGTATAAGAAGATGGAGATAACATCTTCTACAGCAATAGTGTGAAGGTGATCGCACGGAAATGAAGCCTTTTGCGCAACTGTTCAAGAAACCTCGTTCGCGCAAGAACAAGTATCGGACGACAGAGTACCATGATCGGATTTGCATGAATGTAGCAGTGGCCATGATGAAGATCTTTCAGCCTTCGCAGACAACTTACATGATGACATGGCAGGTCGGATTTGTGGAGGGCGCGATGGCAAGAAAGTCAATTCATTGGGCACGCATTCTATGGAATACTACACGTCAGCACATCGAAGAGGTATTTAAGGGATCAGTGAATTATATATCCTTTTTTTTTATCAACTTCTACCGAGGGATGGGGTTGCTGACTTTAGCCGAGTAGAAGAAATTTTTGCTCGAGATGGAGATTTAGGACAACAAAGGGGCGCTGGAAGGCAATGAAGTTGCCAACGAGGAGGACAACATTGCGCTTGCATTGCCTTCGGCCGAAGCCGACAAGTCAAAGGACGAGATCGAGAAATAGCCGAAGAAGAAGAGGAAATTGCAAGAAATCGCGACTTATGAGAGAACTAATTTGCAAGTCAGATTTGCAATCAAGCATGCTAATTAGTTGTCTCCACGAAGATCAATTCCTTCAAAGATGGAAGAGAAAATTGCAAGAAATCATGACTTCGGAGACAACTAATTAGCAGACCAGATTCACAATCTGACATGCTAATTAGTTGTCTCCAAGTTGTCTTCACGAAGATCAATTCCTTCAAAGATGGATCGGAGAATGTGGGTGCTTGTAGCAAGATGAAAGCGCGATGGCTGTAGATTGAGGAAGAAGGTAGCACGGAGTGTAGCCAAGCCGCATCTCAAGGCCGAATAACTTCAACGGAATGGGCAGAGATAGAAATGGAAATAGCAGGAACAGAGGAAGAGAGACCTTCGACCTTTAGAGAAGAGACCTTCGGCGGTGCCTATGGATGGCATGTTGGAGGAAGGAGAAGAACAAGGAGGTAACAGAGGTAGAGACTTCGAGTTAGAGTCTTCGGCCTTCGGAGCAACCACCCATGATTTCAGAAGAGGATAAGCAGTCTTTGAATAAGGAGACTTCAAAGGTACCTACGAAGTTAATAGAGGTGGTGGTGGATTCCAATTCAGTGGACAACTCATAAATTAAGTAGTGGTGGACGTAAATAGGACTGTTGGAGAACAATCGACAATGTCTTCGGGAACAGTCGACTTGGATTGTGGCGATGATTTGGCCGAGAAACCCAAGTCAATCGAACTTGATGTTGATGACATGTTTAGCGAGCGAGTGGTTTCCTTACTTAGATACTTGGATGGAAGATGGCAAAGTACATCGAGCCAACAATAGCAGGATCCTACGTAGAGTTAGTGCGTAGTAGGATGCAGAAAAAGATGGCAACATCTATGGACGTAACTTAAAGAGTGGCAAGCTTGACTTCCGAGTGCGCAACTGTGAAGGCTACCTTGAAAAAGCGGGACGAGCAACTTCGGCAGAAAAAGTTGAAGTGTGTAGAACTTAAGAGAAGTTTAGCAGCGGAGAATGATCTTCGTAGAAAGTCAAAGCTTAAGTGCACGAGACTTTGTGTTGACATTTACAATGCGCGGAAGGCGACAGTAGATCTTCAAGACAAATTGAAAGCGTCTAAAGTGACATTCAATGAGAAATTTTGTCGCGTAAATGAGCTAATAGCGGATCTAGCGACACGCAATAAATTGCACGCTGCTAAATTGATGTCGAAGTCAAGGGAGTTGAAAGATTGCGAAGCTGGCTTGTAAGACCGGATATTGCATGTGTGAAATAAAACTAGAATTAGCCAAGGAGTTAATCATGGTTAGGATAGTTATGACTAAATCTAGCTAGTTATGACTAAGTCTAGCTAGTTTAGCTATAATGTCTATACTTGGCGGAATAACTAGAGAAGTTCTAGAAGATTTGAGTGAGCATTGCTATTTTGTCTTGTACAAAAGTCTAGATTCCAAGAGAAAAGACTTTTGGACTTCATGTTTAGTTTTGATTGGTTTGACTAAAGTAAAGAGTAATCCATTGGTTAGACTAAGTTTAATGTTGACTCAGTGGAAAGTGAAAAGTTCTAGAAGTTGGAAAGTCACAAATGGCATGTCACCACCTCAATCTAGAGATTAATAAACATCTAAAAGGTATAGGAGTCCAATGGCATGTTGCCACATATTGATAACTAGTCAACCTTACTATGGGTTATCTTTGTAAAAGTAGATTAGAAAGAAATTACCATTTGTTACTATGGTAAATTCTCAAATAGTATATATAGAGAATTAGGGAAGAGACTCTCAAGCAAGTTTGAAGAGTTCATATGTAGAGACCTGTTTCATATATGAAAAAGTGACAAATTTTCAATA
The DNA here is from genome assembly GCA_037833965.1 of Marchantia polymorpha subsp. ruderalis. NCBI lineage: Eukaryota > Viridiplantae > Streptophyta > Marchantiopsida > Marchantiales > Marchantiaceae > Marchantia > Marchantia polymorpha. The sequence goes on from AP031351.1 coordinate 4,134,204, forward strand.
CCTTGAAGTGTCGATGAGTGTATGAGTTGGAATGATACCTTGAGAGATTGTGTGAGAGTGTGTTTAGGTTATGAGTATGATGCAGAATCTTAGTCTTCTAGAATCATGATGAGCTACCAAAAAGCCATCTAAGGTAAACCTTAGTGAGAGTTAGCCCGGAGGTTGCAGGCAGGTCTTTAGAGTTAGAGCAAAAGGATAAAAATTGAAGGCGGATTGCAGCAATTTGCAATCTCAACTGTCGATAGTTGAGGAGCAGTTCGTTGTGACCAAAGCAAAATTGCTGGAGACAGCTCATCAGTTAGAGCAGCGGACGGATGCTGCGTTGTGCGCGAAAGGAGACCGATGCCTTTGCGGTTACGTGGAGTGGAAGATTTAGACTCTAAAGTGAATAAAATTGAGTGAGTTGGAGCGCTGAATGACGGAATTTATAGCTAGCGGAGTCGCATGGCAACGGCAATAAGGTAGAAAGCTCGATTTGTTCATCTCAGGTTTGGAGGAGACAAAGGAGAATTTACAATTAGAACTGTTAGCCGCTTTAGCCAGGATAGGAGTAAATAGGAACTTAGCGAGTAAGGTAACTGTTGGATTGGCTGGCGTCGCACTTGTTGGGAGCTTGCATCTAAAAGATTAATGTTTTCTGGGTGATAGTTTGGAATATAGGCCTAAGGCTGTGCTTTTGGGGAGCTTTTCCATTAGTTATATTCTCAGTTTTTAGCATGCATTGCTTCGTGCGTTAGTGAATTGTCACCGTGTGCAAGTTGCTTCAGTTTGTCAAAGATACCGCATCAAAAGTAGAAAGTCCAATTTGGATGTTTAGAGTGATGCATAGTGTAGCTCAGGATTTAAGCAAATCTGTACATTGGAAGTTCACTGCATCCGGCTGAGTGTGTAATCTTGGGAAATTTTTTCCATAAATATCAATTGCAGAGTCATGTGCGTCTTCTGTAGGTACTTATTGGATGAATTTCAGGTTTTGAGTGTGATTTCACCTTGCAATGTGATGATTTCAGACTTTGCACTTGCAGCGTAATCCGGAAGTGACATGTGCCTAAGAAGTAAAACAATAGACTCTTAATTCGTGACATTACTTGGTTCTCTAGGATTGTTTCCGTCCTCGTGGGATTGGATCTTTACCATTATGCTCCATTTTGATAATTGTCTGTTAATACAGTCTTATGAAACTGAAAAGATTTTTTGAAAGCTTTCTCAAAAGTTAATATCGATTGTAAAGTGGAAGTTCAGGTATGTTTAAGTTTTTGTTTCAAGCCAAAATCATATGTATATAGAAAGGAATGATTGTTAGAAGTTAAGGCAGTTTTCACGGGTATCAAAAAAGAGCTATCAAAAAATTTTGTATAGAGTTTATCAATTTTCTGTTTTGAAGTTAGACTTTGAATATTTGTAAAATTGTGTATTGAAAGATAATTTATGTGTCACCAAAAATTTCACTAACAAATCACATCTAGATACAAAGTTATGTCATTTTGAGATTTAGCAAATACAAAATCAAAAGTTTTGGATTTTCTTCTTCACAGTTTTCATTAGGTAGAGAGTGTTTTATGAAGATAACTCTTTGAGTGTTTCCACCTTCTGGAAAAACAAAGTAACAAGGGATTAGGAAGGTTATGGTATCAAAAGTACCTCAAGAGTATCGATGAATATGATGTATTAATTGTGTTGGTAGATGATGGTTTTGCTATGAATATAATGTCTTAAAGATTGTTGTTGAAGTTTGAGGTATAGATTTTGAACCATCTAGTATAATTGTTGATATGGCCAAAAAACAAATGTTAAAACCATTTGGTGTGATTGACAAAGTTGGAGTGAATGTGAGAGTAATTTGAACATTGTTTTCTTTCCAATTACTTAAGGAAGCTAGTTACAATTTGCTTTTGGAACATTCTTGGTTGACGCCAATGAGAACCACTAATTGATGACACAAGACTACTTGAGTATAGGTCCAAAGAACCATCGGATGAAAGTTACTTTGAGAAGAGTAAGAAATTCCAGAATTGACTCAGATATATCAACAAACAAATATTGAAAATCTAAGAACGAAGAGAGTAACAATTTTTTAGAAGTTGACATTGACATGTTTGATCCAAATGTTATTACAAAGGAGAAGACACGATTTTTGGATATAATTTACAAATATATTTATGTCTTTGCATGTAATTACAAAGATTTGAAGCACTTGACACTTGAAACTCATCACATCAAGTTGGAGTACAAAACACTCCATATTTGGCAAAAGCAACGACAAATCAATCCTCCTACGGCTGTGGTGATGAAGGAGTAGATAGATCTCCTTTTCTGATAACAAAAAAAATGGTAAACTACGTGTATGCTTAGAATATGAATAGTTGAATGTTGTAACAAAGAAGTATTACTATACTTTGCTTTTTACAGATGAAATTCTAGAGGAGATATATGACTTGAGTGATATAGCGAGACAAAATAGAAATGCTCAACCAAATCTTCAAGAATTTCTCTAGTTATTATACAAATATAAACATTCTAGCTAAATACAGTTATTACTAGCAAGACTTTGTCATAACTAAGCTAACCATATTAATTCATTGACTAGTTATAGTTCTATTTCACACATACAACATCCTCTCTTACATTTATCTCAAAATCAAGATTTCACTACGAATTTGGAATGAAACAATCTAATCTTTGATGGAATAGCTTCAACTTGTCATGGTTAATTCAATCAAATTGTCGTCCTCCTAATTCCCTGATGTCATTAGTAAAGTTTTTCCACATCTTTTTTACTATAAAAGGTCCAAAGTACTTAGGAAAAACTTTTTCCTAGCACTTTTGTATCTAATTGCATCAAAGAGCATCACTATACCACTAGGGTTTAGAGAGAAGCTCACTTGATGATAGAAACGTAAACTTTGAAGATGAGAGATACCAACAATGGTTCTCCTCACCCTTATATAGCTCTCACCAACAAGTACAAGGAGATTAGATCTTATCCCATCATCCATCCCACTCCTAGTGGATGAATGACGTGGTGGATAACCCTAACAAGCACACGGATCTCTGACGTGGCACTCCCAACTAACACACTCAATCCTTACCTACAAGCACACGGATAGCTGACATGACACTGTCAACTAACACATCCACTCCATAACTACCAAGTGCGCGGATCGCTGACGTGGCAACTATGACTAGTGCACACTAAAGTATCTATATCAATATTTAGGAGTAATCTCTACTTTAGTTGTAACTAACTAAAGATGGTTACAAACCTCCCTCCTTTTAGGATGCAACGTCCTTGTTGCACATACGTTCAAACTACTTAACTATCAAATGTGCATTTGCTGAATTTTTAGCTGGTTCCCAAGTTGATTCATACGATGAATAGTCTTTCCATTGAATCAAATACTCTACTTTGGGATATTTATGACCTCGAATACGTTTCTTGAGTATCTTTTCTACCTCATACTCCTCATAATCTGCTATCAAGGTTGTAAAAGGAGGTGGTGCTGGTTGGTTGATGAATTGTTTTGGTCGTGGTACATGTTTTTGCAATCGTGACACATGAAATACTGGGTGTATTTTCATATGTGACGGAAATTCCAACTTGTATGACACTTCACAACTTGTATGACACGCTTCAAAACCAAAAATGGATCAATGAACCTAGGGTTCAACTTTGGTGTTCCTACAAGAGACAAATTTGTTGTAGATAACCAAACATGGTCTCCAATCTCAAAAATCACTTCTCTACAATGAGCATCGGCATGCTGCTTTTACCGATTTTGAGCTATCACCAACTTCTCCTTGGCCTGATGTAGTACTTGGTGAATATGCTCCACAAATTCGTTAACTGCTACAACTTTGATCAAAAACTCCTCTCCTTTGGGAAGTCTCATCAAACTTGAAGGATTTATAGGATGAGCTCCATACATAAGAAAAAATGGAGACACTTTTGTGGATGCATTAACAAAATTGTTATATGCAAATTCCACAAGTGGCAAAAGGTTGTCCCACTCTTCTTGCTCTTCTAATGTGAATGCTCGTAGCATATCATCTATGGTTCTATTTATTCTCTCCGTTGTCCATTAGTTTGAGGGTGATAGGCCGTTGACATTGCTAGTTTTGTTTTGAAAAAACTAAACAAAGTATTCCAAAATAAACTAGTGAAGTGAGTACCTCTATCCGTGATTAACACTTTGCTTAACCCATGATTCCCAAAAACAGCATCTAGATACAATTGAGCTAATTGTGGAGCTGTTATTGTTTTTGTGGTTGGCCTGATGTGAATCATCTTGCTCAATTTGTCCACAAAAATCACCACTGTATCATGTCCTAAGGAAGTCCTTGGTAACTCACATACAAGATCCATGTTGACATGTTTCCACTGCTGTGCGGGAATAGAAAGAGGCTGTAATAAACCCGCTGGTTTTTTATTACTTGCCTTGTTTTGTTGACAAGCAACACAACTTTGAACATAAGACTCCACATCCTCACGTATTTTGAGCCAATAGTACACTTGTTGTATACTTTCCATGGTTTTCTCCACTCCCACATGACCTGCAATGGCTGTGTCATGACTTTCTGCCAAAATTATTGTACGCAAATCATGATCTTGTGGAATCTATATACGCTGATTGTAAAACGCCAAAACTCGAGATTTCTCTGCCTTTCCAATTTGTAGTGCTCGAGTGATCTCTTCATCCTCCTTTGTGGCTTGTGTCATCTTGCTCCACCAATCAGCTTAAATTTTCACTTCTGCAACATGATTCAAACAAGGCATGCGTGTGAAAGCATCTGCAAGTTGCTTCTTTCGCTCCACGTACACAATCTTCATGTTGAAGCGTTGACGCCACTCTATCCATCGAATTTGTCGTTTGGACAGATTCTTCTGAGTTTCCAAATAAACCAAGGGTTTATGGTCGGTCTCCATTACAAACTCCTTATCACTCCAGTAATGCTTCCAATGTTTGGTTGTCAACACAATGGCTTACTCCTCCCGTTCTGTCGTGTGATAGTTTTGTTCCGCCGCCACCAACTTTTGAAAATAGATGCAACTTGATGTCATCCATAATCCCATTCTTGTTGAAGTATGCCACCTACTGTTGTATCTGATGCGTCAGTAGCCAATTTGATAGAACGGTTAGGATCATACCACTTGAGAATAGGTGCGTGTAACAAAGCATCTTTCAATGTTTGAAAAGCTAACTCTTGAGGTGTTCCTCATCTCCATTTTTTACCTTTCCCTAACATGGAAGTCAAGGCCTGAGCTAGGCGAGCAAAATCTTTCACAAATCTACAATAGAATCCAGTGAGCCCTAGAAAACTATTCAATTGAGTTTGATCCTCCGGTGCTATCCATTTCTGAATGGCATCTATCTTCTCACTCATCACTTGGATTCATGTAGCTGTAACTCTATGACCCAAGTAATCTACTTCTGACTTGCCAAATTCACATTTTAAAGCTTTGGCAAACAATTGATTGTCTCTTAAAACATGAAGTTCCTCTCGTAAATTCTATGATCACTCAAAGTTTTGCTATACACCAATATATCATCTAGAAAAACAATGACAGATTTATCTAGATAAGGGCAAAAGATATTGTTCATCAATCCCATGAATGTAGCTGATGCATTAGTGAGACCAAAAGGCATCACTAGATACTCAAAGTGTCCATATCTAGTACGAAAAGATGTCTTGTGGACATCATCATCTGCAATTCAAATTTGATTGTAGCCGCTTCTCAAATCTAGCTTGGTGAAATACTTTGCTTCTTGAAGTTGATCAAACAAATCATCCATACGAGGTAATGGGTATTTATTTTTCACCGTTTGCTGATTCAACTCGCGATAATCAATGCAGATTCTCATGAATCCATCCTTTTTCTTCACAAAGAGCACTAGAGCTCCATAAGATGAAACACTTGGTTGAATGAATCCCTTGCTCAACATCTTCTCCACTTGAGCTTTGCATTCTTCCAATTCGTTTGGAGCCAAACGATATGAAGCTTTGCAAGTTGGTGTACTTCCAAGGATCACCTCAATCTTGTGATCTACTCGCCTCTTTGGTGGTATACCTGCAGGTAGATCATATGGAAAAACATCTTTATACTCCATAAAATGTCGTTCAAGGACTTTGGAATGTAAAGTTTGTCCGTGGACCCAATATCTTCCGAAGTAACAGTGTCCACCACGCCACTTTTCACATTTGTCGTGTGACTATTTCCCTTTGATCTTTGCTTCTTGATTCTTGTGGAGCTACTTTTGTATGATTGGATTCAAAGCAATTAGCTAACCAACTATTATATTGGACTTCTGACATACTACATCTCCCACCACATCATACTTAAATTGAGAAGATGAAAAAGAAAATTTAGCCATGTCCACCTTCCTTCTTGGTTATCTTAGTTGATTCACTTCACTTTACCGTGTACTTCGACTAAGCATGTCCGTGTAATGACAAACAATTACCAAAATGAAGCATAATGGTAAATATCCGATCCCACGAGGACAGAAACAACCTCATAGAACCAAGTAGTGTCACGAATTAAGAGTTTACTGAGAAGTTTTACTTCTTCGGCGTATGTCACTCCTAGAAGACGCTGCAAGTGCTAAGTCTGAAGGCATTGCATTGCAAAGCATATGGCCTCTTTATTCCTAATACCCGGAGACATCACTCGCTACGATGCAAGCCCCTAACATGTGCGACCCCAGCCGACCCGATAGTACCATGCCCGCTGAGTTCTTATCTACTCCTATTCTACTGAGAGCGAATGACAGTTCTAATTCTAAATTCTACTTCGACTCCTTCAAACCGCAGATGAACAAATTGAGCTTTCTACCTAACTAGCATTGCCCCGCTACACCGCTAGCTATCAATTCCGTCACTCGGCTCTCCAGCTCATCCAATTTTGTCCACTTCAGAATTTGGATTCCCCACTCTACATATAACAAAGGCATCGATTTACCTTTGCACACAACGCAGTATGTGTTTATACTTCTAGCTGCTGAATCGTCATCTTTAACTCGAACAATTTTGCTCTGGCAGTCATCAACATCTCCTCAACTGCCGCCAATTGAGATCGCAATTTACTGCAATCTGCATCCAATCTCTTCTTACGTTCTAACTCCGAAGACCACCCGAGCTTCGCAATCCTCCAACTCCTTCGCCTCCAACGCCAATTCAGCAACGTGTCGTGCGAATACATATCGCCATACACTCTACATCGCTGACATGCTACTCACATACACATACGCACACACATACACACATATAAGGCGCGAGAGAGTACACACTCAAATGTCACAACTCGCCCCCCTAGCTGGCGGTCAAGTCCCTCTAACTCCCAGGTAGCCCTATCTACAACTACATGCTATACACCTTCGTGGGTGCGCGAACCAGTAGGCCGGGTGCTATGTCGCCCCATCGTTAGTCGCCTATCTGCAATTCATAACATGTGAAGATCAAGTCATCTACCCCTATGAAGTACATCGAGGACAAACCCATCGTCCAGCCGGAATAACATCGATAGGCGGAGTCAGGCACAACTTGTGCCATCCCCTAGAACACCTATCACACACCAACATACGGGCCGCTTGACCAGCCGACCCACACAGCATGCACCTAAAGCCAGCACGTACTATCGCTAAGCTTGGGTCCATAGTGCCATCTACGTTTGGGAGGTGGCATGGCGCATAATTGCGCACATGATCCTTCCAAACAACGCCGTCACGACCCTCCAACAGGAGAACTCCAGAAGGTAACACCTCCCGCACCCGCAAGATGGTGCGTCCCGCCGTCACATCCAATGTCGTCGGTGCAGTCTGCTGTAGATAGACGTAGTCTCCCACATGGAATCTACGAATTGATGGTCGATAACCTCCTCCCCGAATGGTTGCATACCGCAACATATCTCTATGTTGAGCAATCGCAAGATTCTCAAACGCTACAGGCATAACTCTCCGAAAGAGCTCTGCACGTTGAGAACATACTCTCACCCACATATTCGGGTCATCAAGGTTCACCACCTCGCTAGACTCACGACGAATCGATGTTGGCAAGTCTGGATCTCGGCCGTACAATAGAAAATATGGTGAGAAGGAAGCCAAGGATGCCTGCCGACTGAACCGATATCCCATGGCCAACCACGGTAACTGGATATCCCAGTCCCCAAGATGACCTTTCTGCAGGCCATACTTGCGCAACGCCCTCTTCACCGTCTGTACAACACGTTCACCTAAACCATCCGCCTCTAGATTATCTCGCGACGTGGTCCGATGATCAATCAGTGCCTTGTCGCACAAGACCTGAAACTCACCCTGAAACTCCGTTCCCTGATCGGTCAACATCTCAGCTGGTGCACCATAGTGACTAAGCACTCTGTCAAGAAAAGCATACGCTACTCCCTCACTTGCCTTGTCAGGTAATGCCACCAACTCAATCCACTTGGAGAAATGCTCCACCTTCACCAACACATACCGATGATGTCGTACAGTCAAAGGCAGTGGTCCAGCAAAGTCCAAACTCCAACGGTAACCTAACCCCATGATGGATAATGGATGTAACGCTGGTGTCGGGGCATTGAATGATGCCCTCACTCGATCACAAACCATGCAACGTGATACCAACTGCTGTACCTAAGTATGCATACCACGCCACCAATACTGACCAAGGAGTAAGCTGTATGTACGCTTCACTCCAAAATGTCCCAACTCCTCATGAGCATGCCTCACAATGCGTGCTCTCTGGGCTGGATGTGGTACTACTCGTAACCTACCGTCCACTCATACTCGGAGAACATGTGATCCCTCCAATCGGTACCTCTTGGCCCGTTGGAGAACACGATCTCGCTCCTTGGCACCCACTGTGCCTGGCACCATGCTGGTCCGTAGGAACTCCAACACCAATGCATCATCGTGTACATCACGCTGATCCAAACCACCATCCTCAACCTTAGGATCTGAAGATCGACCATCTACTCTCTGACTAGAGTAAGATGTTAGATGATCCTCTCTGCTGGAGTTCCCACGTAACCAACACATGAAGGCAGATGCATGCCAACCAGGCACCATCTCCTCGTCTATCTCACCATGCCATCTAGCTCCAGTGTCATCCTCCTAGCTAGTGCATGGGTTTCGACTCAAACCATCGGCATCTAGGTTCGCAACTCCAGGTCTATGCACTACCTGAAAGTCGTACTCCTGTAAGATGAGAGCCCACCGTGCAAGCTTCCCTGTAAGCTTGTCGGACTCACTTGAGCGGTTGATGATCAGTAACAAGGGTGAACTGCGTACCAAACAAGTAACACCTGAAGTGCGCCATAGCCCACACCGCTGCCAAGCACTCTCCCTCGTACGAACTATACCGCGACTCCGCTGCATTATTCAAACGACTAGCGTACGCAACCACAAACTCCTTGCCCTCATCATCAGCCTGCGTCAACACCGCTCCAAGTCCCAACATACTCCAATCAGTGTGCAATTGGTATGGACGACCTCTAATAGGTCTCCTCAAGATGGGAGCGGCCACCAACCTGGCCTTGAGTTCAACAAAAGCTCTCTCCTGCTCATCTCCCCATTGCCACTCCTCATCTGACTTCAGCAACTGGTTCAAAGGCTTGGCTATAGCACTAAACCCCTTCACATACCTTCGGTAGTAGTTCGCTAAACCCATGAATGCACGAACTCTACTCACATCCGTGGGACGAGGGATGCGTGCAATAGCCTCCACCTTTGCTTGTTGAACTCCTAAACCACCTGGATATATCACATGACCCAAGTACTCAACCTTCTCCTGGAAGAACTTACACTTCCCAGGATGTAACCTCAAACCATGAGCCCTCAATCGCTCAAACACAATCTGCAAGTGTATCTGGTGTTGCTCCACAGTGTCACTAAACACCAAGATATCATCAATGTAACATCTGACAAAATCCAGCCCCGCCAGGATTCTGTCCATAACCCTCTGAAACTCGGCAGGTGCATTCTTCAACCCAAAGGGTAAGAATCGCCACTGATACAAACAATCCTTGCCGTGGGAGTTGAGGCCCAAAACGCTGTCTTGGTTTTGTCCTCCTCCCGAATTGGCAACTGATGGTATCCTGCCCGAAGATCCAAAGTACTAAAAATCCTCGCATGTCCCAACACATCGAAGATCTCCTCAGGTGTAGGCATGGCATACTTATCGGACTTCGTCTGCCGATTGATAGGACGGTAGTCTCCACACATGCGCCTATCCGTGTAGTTGCCATGTACATCCTTCTTCACCGGCATGACAATGGCTGACGCATACTCACCATGCGATAACTCCACAAGTCCAGCCTCCAGTAGGTCCACCATCCTACTCCGAATCAAATCTCTCTCCATCTCACAAACAAATGTAGGTAAAGCCATCCGAGGCTGACCTACGCGATTCACCAACGCCATAGGTGACCTGTCAGCAACTCTCACTACCTGAGAGTGTCGGGAAACATCCAAGATACTGTCAACGGTGAGTGTAGAATCACGCTGTACCGAATCATAGGCATGACGCAATATCTCACGTGGCAAAAGGTTGGTCCACCACAAACGTGCACGATGAGCCCGAAATCCAACCTTCGCAGCATCCAACAGTACTGCTGATCCAATCCATGCTCGGACTTGATGGACACTCGCCATCAACTGGGCCCGAGTGTCACCCAACAATGGTACGTTCTCCAGAATGTATGCTGGAGAACGTGTCTGCTGCACTTGAAGATGACGTAACACTCGCATCATCTCCCAAAACATCCGAGATCTGGGATCATGCAACCCTGTCCCATGTCCAGCGCGTGTGTGTTCCTGACATGGCCAGCCCGCAATCACCATATTAATATGGCCAACGCGGTCAAGGTCTGGCGCCCCCAGCAACGAAATGTCTGAAGGCAACGCCTTCTGGAATCCTCGGACAGCTGATCGCGGCAACAACAAAGGAAAACGCCGCATCAACTGTGCAACATGTCGTGAAGAGACTCGACGTGCAGTCTTGTCCTTCTCCACATACAAGTATCTCCGTACGAGAATACCTGACTGCAACACTGCAGCCAAACTTGTGCTGATTCCACCAAAAAGATCCAGCAAACAAACACCCTCTGAGGAATACTCCCATGCAATAGGTGTAGTAACCAATGGAGACAATGTGCTAGACCCACTAACTAGCCGATCAGCTGAAGTCCTGTTTGGCTTTGTTGGTAAAGAGGCTTCACTCCAAGCCTTTTCCACCAACATATCAGCCTCCAACTGTAGTGCCTGGCACGAACTCCACAGTGGAACATCTAAGGGTGAAGTCACCGCCGCTGTGAAACTCACAACCTCCTCCACATCCTCGTAGAGTGAGGTATCGTCGGCAGACATGTTCCCCTCCAACAAGTCATCGGGCCAGGTAAGCACTCCGCTAAAACCCGCAATAGATGCCAAGACCGTTGATGAAGATCCAAGAGGTCGATCCCGAGAAATATATCTCACAAGCAGCTCGCTCAGACGTCCATCTCCGGACTGCCAACCAGGACGATATGCGGCGGTCTCCGTCCAATAGTCCATCCGAAAGCCCATCGGGTATAACACCACTCCACCAACAAGCACATCATATGACTCTGCTGATGTAACCACCGCACGAACTCCAAACTGCGAGCTATCATGAGGGTGATCATGCCTCAACTGCACCGCTATGCTCTCCTTGGTCATAAAGTAAGACCTGTTGCTGGCGCCACCAAGGGATGTCTGGATTTGGAATGGGCAAGGTTCCAACTCTGACCTCCGAATGCCCAAACTAATGCATGCAGCCTTGTCCAACATCAAGGGCTGTGCACCAGAATCCAACAAAACTCTGGCTGGGACATACACTTGTCAAGTAGAACTCACTAACCGAAATAGACCACTTCGGTTGTCCATCATACATACACCAGGAACAATACTCTCGCGATCAATGGATGGGCGAGCTGGTAAGGACTCCATCCTCGCCGCTGCGGCCTGCCAAGTTGTCTCCTCGAACAATGTAGACGTTGAGGATGGGTCCTCAACTGTATCCTCACGTATCTCGGCACTCGTAGCAGCGACTCTCCCATGCTCACACGACGTGGCTGCTACCCGAAATACTCGAGCCAAATCAATACCAGAGTCTATCAACTCTGTGGCTGAAAACAATGGAGATCGCAAGACTGAAGTGGCCATCCACATCACTGCACTAGATGGCACGTCTGCGTCCACAACAGATGATGTAAGAACCTCAGTTCTCACTCTAGTGTCAATAGGCTGTGCATGTCTCATAGATGAACAGCTACCCACCTCTAACAACAAAAAGGACTGGGGAAGTCTAGACTGACGTCCACCCTCACCCCTCTCAGGGTCCAACTCCACAGTCGCACCACGTGGCTCTGAAGTGCGAGCACCACCTCTGGTCACTGCAACTGATGCCTCAACCTGTGCTGCACTGGCCAAATAGGAGAAATCCTCTTCCTCGTAAGATGTGGAAGTGCTCGCCCCCAGACCAGCCATAGTAGCAAGCCTCTGCTCCAACTGCTCAATCCGAGTAGCCATAGCGCTCTCTGTGGCGGAAATAGCACTCGCTGCGGTACGCTCAATGGCCCCGGTACCTCTACCACCTCGGCCTCGCGGAGCATCACCTCCACGACCTCTACCTCCAGATCGCAACTCAGGATGAAGGTCAAAGCAACGCTCTCGAGGATGACCCGGTCGATGACAATGATCACAGGTCACCTGTGCCTGCTGTGGCCTAGCATGTGGAGTTTGTCCCTGTCACTCCTGGGGACAATCCTTCCTCATATGACTTCCTCCGCATGTCCAACATGACGGTCCCTCTGGCTGGCCCGAAAATGAAGGCAGTGGTGGCCGCGCACTATGCTCTCTGTGACTTGAAGGATGTCGTGTATGACCTCCACGACTCCCACTTATGGGGCGAAACTGTGCTGGGCTATGTGAGATACGCGAAGTAGTGGTCGTGTCCCTCGCAAATGTAGACGTCACCACCCTCTTCTCCACCATGTTAAGCTCAATCTTCTCAGAAAGAGCAAACACATGGGCTAATGTGGGTGATGAGTAGCTCATGAGAGTAGCATCACGCACTCTCCTTCGCAATTCTCTGTCCAGTATCCGATACCAGTACTGGACAGCCTGTGCCTCAGTCACACCGTGAGTAACTGAGATGAGCCGTCGCATACGAGTGTATGCCTCACGAAGACTCTCGCCAGTCTTCCGCTCAAAGTCCTGGAGGCTCCTCAACTTCTCCGTTTTCACCCCCTGATAATTCTTCCTCAATCTCTGGAAGAACTCAGGAATGGGGCTAAACGAAGGTACGCCACTAGCATCTCCCCTCGTGCTGCCACCGGCAATGCTAACAGTACCGCTACTGGTACTAGTACCAGTTGCGCCAACTGCTCCACTGGTACTCTTGCTGATGCTACTACTCGCACCTCCACTGATGCCGATACTCGCACCTCCACTGGTACCCACACCACCTTGGGTAATGGATGAGTAGTTCGGAGACCAATGCCGTGTCCATGCATCAATCTCTGCAGCATACTCTCTCCCAAACTCATGATAATCGTCCATGGGAGGCCCCTCCAAATGCTGGAATAACCCCTTCCATGCAAAGAAGGGTGTAAACAACGTGGGGTTACGCAGAAACTGCATATCACACCACGTGTCGAACTCCTGAATAAAATCATCAAGCTCGATGGTGCCCACTGCACCAGCGTAACGTCGAGGGCCCTTCGAGGCCCCGTACATCCCGTCCATGTCCCAAATCAATGGGGTTGGAACACTAGACAATATCACCATCAAAGACTCTGTGTCTGCAACACTCTGGTCCTGCTCCGCAACAATTGGCGAAATAAGTGACGGTAGCCGATACCTCAACCCACTCCGCGTAAATCCCCCGCGGTCCTCAACAGGATCACTAGACTGCTCCGTGATGACGAGACCTCAACTGGCACCACTGCCAGATTTCCACCCAATAATCCAATCCGCCCCTGACGTCGTGCTGCACTGAGCCACTCTAGCCCTACTAGCTAAGGGGTATGGGCAACCTAACCTGTCATCACAGCAAGAAGACTCTCACGGTCTACTGGTCATCACTCCAGTCTCACCGTGAGAGAAACATAGATAGACCGGCCGGTGATCAAGTCCAGCCCCCTATCGCCATCACACAGGAGTAAAACTACTCCGGAAATCAGCGTCACCCCTACACGGGCGCGCACTAGGAAGCAAGACTGAAGAGGATCCAAACACAAGCAACCAGCTAGCAACGACTCTCGAGTCTAAAGGAAACACAGCACAAAACAAGACAACACACACGGGACATCGCATCCCTTCACGATCCCGATTCGATCTCCATTGCCCTCCATCTACGTGGGCCTCCAGTGCCTATGATGCCCTCTTCCACCAAATTGCAAACAAAAATTGTTTGAAAACTTTTTTTTTCTTTTTTTTTTCTTTTTTTTTTTTTTCTTCTTCACACAGGGGTCACACTGCCCCTCAACAAACACACTACACACTGAAAGCTCAATATATTGACTACGTCATATATATATTTACAATGCTTTCAAAACATCACGTTTACAGGTAGTGAGACCGGGTGCAAACTCCCGATCCCTTCAGTACCTCTTGTCTAAACGCTACAAGTATTTGCTATCAATCCTTTGGGAGACTATCAAGAAATTTCTCTAGTACAAGAATTTCTTCTGAAAGACAGTCTTGAACATACTGAACATCTCTCAAATGGTCAGCAATATCTTGCGGAAGGTCTAATAACTCATCCTCACATACCCTGTACTCTATGCCGGATTCCTCTAGAAGTTTTTCCACGGCGAGTGCCTCGTCCCAATCTAACCCGGAATCTTTTTCTTCTATCACAACAGTGTTTACCAGATTCTCTTCTACTTGAGGCTGCACCGTCACCTGCTGCTCCTGATCACGTCCCTTGTTGCTGATGACTTCCACTGTCTGGATTTCTTGTATATCACTGTCGTCCGCTTTTTCTCCAAGCGGCATTTTCCCTTCACACGTCAACACTTCACTGTGTACAAGGATTGCTTACAGAGTATCTGTAAACTAAATCTGAAGGGAAAACTGAAAATTGTTTAACTCTAAAACTATCACAAAGTTTTAGAGTAGCACCAACAACTTTTTACTGAAAAGTATCACTCATGGATATTTACCACAGTAAAAATGAAAGGAACTGTAAAACCTGTATAGAGTTAACCTCCTTCTATGGATAGCTAAAGCAATTTCTTTGTCTCTACAGGTTTTCAAGCACTGTGCATAGCCTGAAACCACAAAGAGACCTCTTTGTAGAACTAAGACATAAGAATTTTTATGCCTGGAATACTGATTCTATGAGAGATAGAGCTAGTTTTGTTAACTCTTCTATCAACGGCTCAAAGAATTCAAACTCCAATCCACAGGGTGGTAGTCTGAACCTCTCAAAAGGTAACAATCTACACACACTTACACCACCCAAACTATTAATTACTGCATGCCTTTTTAATTACTGCAGGTTGAAAGTTCGAGTGGTCATACTGACGTAAAATGGCAGGTTACAAAAACACCAATGAACAGTAGCTATCACGCTTGTTCTAACCTTCAAAAACTGTATCACATACCATCTTGTAATAAGTTTGAGTCTACATCCAGAGTAGTTGCTGCAGATACAGCAGCGTGTAGCTGGCAGTGTTTCAGTCCCACCAAGCACATCGGCGATTTCTAATGGACATGTCTCGAAAGACAACCATCAAGATGGAGCTGATACGACCTCCCGAGAAGTCTTTACGACCGCAGAGGTGGCCAAGGTTCCAAGGTTTGACAGCCTGGAAAATTTACCGTCTTCAAATGCGGAAGCTCGACTTCGTGAGGCGGAACAAGATTTTGACTCGAAAGTACCTTCTAGTAACTATGATCTTGATACAATTAGAGGATCACTTATACACGGAACTGATCAGCCTAGTATTGGCTCAACAAGACGCCCTTTGGGAAGAACAGAAAGTGTTCCAAGCTTTCAGGCTTCAATGCTGACTTCCTCCGCCAATAATTACACATACAGCAGAAACGGGTTTGGAAAGCCAACAGCTCCACTTGGTGGTAGTGGTCCATTAATTCTCCCTGCGTCTACACCTCCACTTGTACCTCAGCACCTTGAAGCCCCAATCTCCGTTGGTAATTGTGGCAAAGTGGATACTCCTCAAACTCCACCTCTTGTACGTCCTTCTCCTTTCACTCTCCCATTTCCAATTTCAGCTGTGAATAGGTGGTTTAGCACAGTACCTCCTCCCATTAGTACTTCTAGTAATTTTGTTCCGGTGCCTCTTCCCCACTCTGATTCACCAGACCCCAAGTACCTGCCTTTTCATATCCCTCCCAAGTCATATCCTTCTCCTACATATTCTGTCCCTCGTAAATCAGAACCTTCTCTGCCACCTTCTCTACTGAGTATGAACGATTCTTCAGATACCAGAACCTCTTCAAACGCGTCAATCCAACCACCGCTTTTTAGTACCAGTGGTTTTGACAGTGCACCTGTTCTATCCGATGAATTATCTGCCTCTTCTTTTATAAAGAAAATGGTATCGTGGAGCCTAAAACCAGCCCTTATAGGCCCAACTCAAGATCAACTGCTGCTCTAGAATCTCCAACCCGTGAAATCCTTATCCTTCTAAAGGGACCCAATCTTGGTCCTTGATCCTACATCTGCGTGGAGAATTTGCGAATCCAGGACACGCTGCAACCATTTAAATTTCGTACTTCGTGCGGGAGAAGATTCAATGGAACATCACAACGATGTCTCGGCTGTTCTAAGACACAAATGCTGCCCGATCGTGCTCGATACAGCAGATGAGCATATCAGCAGATTTTGAAACACATGAAGAAGAGAGCGATGGAACTCGATCAGAGCTTTCGATTGACAACTGCAAAACTTTTGTAGGCGAAAGCCTACTGCTAGCACGTTCACTAACGGGGCGATCTCAAAACCAAATCCTTCAATTGCTTGAGTTACAGTAAAGGTCCGTAGCAAATGAGTGCTGAGATGAACATCCAGTACGAATTCCTTTACCCGCCGACACTGAACCGATGACCTCCCGTTTCAAATTGTAAATGTATCCAATCAAAATTCAATCCACGCAATTACATGCCCTGGAGCAACGCCGCCTTCACGGATTGACACTTCACTCGGCCTAGTACAAAATTGAGCACACTCTTCGATTCTGCCACAAATTCAGCTCAATCGTACCACCATCGGCCAGCTTGGGCTCACTCGCTTTCTACTGAGGCACCAGATATCATCTGTCACGAACAACAGAGAGTTCGTCACCGCGAAGCACAGGGATGGCCAAATTGATCCCGGAAACGCTTCTCCCTGGGACGTGTCTCCAACGCACTTCCCGGAGACGGGTGAACTGATCCAGTTCAGTACAAAGATGCGACGATCAACACTATCGCAGCATTGCGATAGTGTTGATCGTCAATAAATACTCAGCAGCGGCGGCAGCAGCGGTTGCAGCAGCAGCAGCAGGGTACACCGGTGATCGCACCATCAATCAATCCGCCCGGTGCTGCACCAGAACCCACAAACTCTCTCGTGGAATTGGATTCAAGAATGGCAAGCAAGTCCGACCAAACCTCGTAGGGCCCGACGATTCGCAGCTTCGATTTCGAACAATTTCTCAATCATAAAAACCCGTCAACCCTATCACAAACGCAAAAGAATCTCGAAACCTTCGACTCAAACTTTGACTGCGAAAATCATTCGAACTTCTCCTTCGGCAAGACCTACTGTCCAAAACCCCTCCGAATGAATTCAATCGCAGGCTCAAGAAAAACACCAAAACTACACGTAGAAACCGTAAACTGTCACGATTTCGGCAAACGGCAGTTCTTCGAGTGAAATAAACGGGAGATTCTCCACTGGAATTCCCGTCGGTCAATTACCCTACCGGCAACAAACCGTCACCGTCACAAACATGAGTCAAGCCCAACCCACTCCACACTCGGAGAATCTAGGTCGACGCAAAAGGGAAAGTCGCTCTACGCTCCCGACGCTCGACTCGAAGAACTAACGTTCTTCGAGCCGTCCCCGACGGTATACCCCTCGTGACCCGAACCCTAATTTCACATCTAAATATAGTAAGTGTCTAAACTTCGTGAGCCGACTCGCAACTACATGACAAACGTGCAATTGATTGCGCGTCGTTAGTGTTGTCGTCAACTCCTCCGTGCGCTTCAATTCTCTCTCTAATCCCTTCCGGAACACTTCCACCTTGTTCCGAAGTTCCACCGTTACCTTCTGAGCATTGCTGAGGTCAACTCGAAGATCCACATACTCGAGCTCTGTCTTCATATGAAGGTTTTTATCTGCAGCTTAACTTCTCGCAAGTTCGCCTCATTCTAACTTTGTTTGCCGAAGTTGCTTCACCCGCTCTTGCAAGGTAGCCTTCATGGTCGCGCATTCAAAGGTCAAGCTCGACACTCTTTCAACTACATCCACAGATGCTGCCACCTTTGCCCTCGTCCTAATATGCACTAATTCTACTTAGGATCAAGCTATTGTTGACTAAGAGTACTTCGCCATTTTTCTATACAAGTATTTGAGCACGGAACTACTCGTTTGCCCAACATGTCCACTACATTTTATTTGGCTAGCTTTGATACTTCTGTCGAAGGCCCTTTGCCACAATTCAAATTGACTGTACTCAAAGACACCTAAACCCGAAGGCATTGGCTGTTGCTCCGCAACAGTTCTTCCCACCTCCTCCATCACTCAATCTATAAGTTCTTCCACCAAATTGGAGTCCACCGCCGTGTATGCTAACTCTACGGGTATTTTTGGTATCTTATACTCCTTACACAAAGGAGTGTACACGGGTGATTGTTTTGAAGGACAACGATCCTGACTCGAGGTCTCTACCTCTGTATCACCTACTTGTTCTTCTCCTTTCTCTAACGGGTCTTCTGCGGGCACCACCAAAGTTCTCCACTTCGAAGGCCGAAGATCCTCCGCTGAAGGCCATTCGTTGTTTGTTTCAACTTCTTCCAATTCCATCTCGGCCCACTTCTCCAAAGTTAACAAGTATTGGGATGCAGTTCCACTAGACTCATTGATGTCTTCTTCCTCAATTTGCAGGCATTGTGCTTTCATCTTGCTACGAGCACGCACATTCGCCGATCTCATCTTTGTAGGAATTGGCCATCAAACCCGTAGCTCTACTCGCTGATGAATTAGCTTTGAAATCGTGACTCATTGTAATTTCCTCCTCTTCTTTGGGCCTTTTTCTATCGCATCGTCCGATTTGTTGACTTTGGTCGACGTTAGTGCAAGCGCAATGTCATACTTCTGCTGGCAACTTTATTGCCTCCCGACTCCCCTTTGTCATCCGTAGTCTCCATCTCGAGCGGAAATTTCTACTGCTCGGCTAAAGTCAGCAATTCCATTCCTTAGTACAAGTTGATAAAGAACGGGGACAAATAATTTACTGATTCCCGAATATTTCGCAGATGTGCTGGCGTGTAGTCATTTATAGAATGCATGCCTAGTGAATGGACTTCCCTGCCACCGCATTCTCACAAATCCGACCAGCCATGTCGCCTTGTAAGTCGTCCGCAAAGGCCAAAGGATCTGCATCAAGACTACAGCTACATTTTTGCGCATCCAAACATGATAATTTGTCGTTCGGTTTCCGTTCTTGCGCAAACGAGGTTTCTTGAATAGTTGTGCAAAAGTCTTCTCTTCCGCGCGGGTCATCTTCACGCTTTCACTTTCAAAGATGAAATGCCCATCTTCTGCTACGCATAGTCTCAAGACCTTTGTCCAATCTTCAATGGTCCAGATCGCCACATTGCCACAAAGTCCCTAAGCTTTCGGCGCACGTCCTTCGTGCCACTCTTACACCATTGCCGCGGAAACCCAATTCCATCCCCACATCAAGACTTCAAGCTTGTCAGCTACCAATTTGTTGCGATACGCTCTGTAAGATCAAATATTGCATGTGTGAAATAAAACTAGAATTAGCCAAGGAGTTAATCATGGTTAGGATAGTTATGACTAAAGCTAGCTAGTTATGACTAAGTCTAGCTAGTTTAGCTATAATGTCTATACTTGGCGGAATAACTAGATAAGTTCTAGAAGATTTGAATGAGCACTTCTATTTTGTCTTGTACAAAAGTCTAGATTCCAAGAGAAAAGACTTTTGGACTTCATGTTTAGTTTTGATTGGTTTGACTAAAGTAAAGAGTAATCCATTGGTTAGACTAAGTCTAATGTTGACTTAGTGGAAAGTGGAAGTTCTAGAAGTAGGAAAGGCACAAATGGCATATCGCCATCTCAATCTAGGGATTGGTAAGCATTTAGAAGGTTTAGGAGGCCAATGGCATGTTGCCACATATTGATAACTAGTCAACCTTACTATTGTTTATCTTTATAAAAGTAAGTTAGATAGGAATTACCATTTGTTACTATGGTAAATCCTCAAGTTGTATATGTAGAGAGGTAGGGAAGAGACTCTCAAGCAAGTTTGGAGAGTTCATATGTAGAGACTTGTTTCATTTATGAAAGAGTGATGAATTTTTAGTACCTTGAAGTGTCGAAGAGTGTGTGAGTTTGAGTGATACCCTTGAGAGATTGTGTAAGAGGGTGTTTGGGCTATGAGTATGATGCGGAATCCCAGTCTTCTAGAACCATGATAAGCTACCGAAAAGCCATCTGAGGTAAACCTTAGTGAGAGTCAGCCTGGAGGTTGCAGCTGTCAATCCAAATTCCGGTACCATCAATGCTGATCATCAAAGTTCCAAAGGTTGCCTCATCGCAGCACTCTCAATTTCTCACTCACGGACCTCAGAAAAAGTTTAAAAATTTTATGAAAAGTTATAAGTTGAAAGATATGTTCTTACACACATCTATTTTCAAGTATTACAATCTTAATTGGTCTTTCAAGTTGGATATTGATGCATCAAGTACAACAATGGATGACATACTTCAACAAGAAGAGAATGTGGGATGGCATCTAGTTTTTTTTTTTTCTTGCAAGTGGGTGATAACTGAACAAATTTTCCATACAACAAAACAAGAGAAATTAGCCCTTATGTTGACAACAAATCTCTAGAAGCATTACTTGAATGTTAAAAAGTATGTGATGGATATTGTGGTAATGTAGTTTTTCATTTTATTTTTTAACAAGAAGTTTGTAAGGTAGAAAACTATTAATTTCAAACTTTTAGTATAAGAATACTACGAAGTAAAGTAAATAATGGATTTGGTAGTAGATGACAAGTAAGCAGTAGTGGAATACATTGAGCTTACTCTCTGTGAAGTTAGTGTTTTTTTACTTGTAGGCAGTAAAGTTGAATCAAATGAATTATGATCTGATAGAGTAAATACCTCAAAAAATTTTCAATTAGTGACGACTTGACTAAGTTAGGGTTTTGATGAATAATGCTTGGCACGCTCGTTTTAACGAGCCCAATAACTCTTAAAACGGATAAAAGATTACTGAGTTATGACTGTCAGAATTAGCTATTATGGATAGGCAAAGGCGCAGAAGGGCCTTCGGCCGAAGGGACTTTGGATTTCGGAGAAGTAACTTTGGCCGTCACCTCTACGACCTTTGACCTTGGAGCTTGGATCTTGCGATAGCCATATCTTTGTGCTAGAGTGTCAACTAGAGCTGAAATTTGATGGATTATTAATATCAGCCGGACGCACATGCATGCAAAATTTCAGTTTCAACTAAGCCCCTTTGAAGAAGTTATCAATTCAGAGCTTTGAGTTTGAGTTTGTATGAACCTTCAGAATTCACAGAAGGAACTTTGGACTTTGGAGAGAGACTAAGAACTTCAGATTTGAAGGGATTTGAGAGGAAATTCAAGCGCGTGGTGGATATGAAGTGACGAATGAAGGAATTGACAGCTAGCAGAGTAGCAGGGCATCGGCAGTTAGATATGAAGCTCAATTTGTTCATCTTTGGTTTGAAGGAGACAAAGAAGAACCTTGATTGGAACTGTCAACCGTTTTAAGTAGGATAGAAGTAGATAGAAACTTAACAGGCATGGTAATTGCCGTGTCAGCTGGCGTGGCGGGTATTGGGAGCTCGCAGTATAGCGAGTGACATCTTTGTGAGTTAGTTAGGAATAAAGATGCCCAAGGCTTTGCCTCCCGCGGCATTTTCCATTAGTTAGTTTTTCAGTTTTCAGTCTGCATTCCTTGACATGTTTGTGAAATCGAGTGTTTGTCATTGTGTGCGAGTTGCTTCGATTTGTCAAAGATACCGCATCTGAAGTAGAGTATTCAATTCGGATGTTCTGAGTAGTGTATGACTAGCTTAGGATTTAAGAAAATATGTAAATTGTAAGCTCGTTGCAGCCGGCTCAATGAGTAATCTTGGGAAATTACCCCCTGAATATCAATTGTCGAGTTGTGAGCGGCTTGTGTGGGAATTTACTTGATGAATTTCAGGTTTTGAGTGTCATTTCACCCTACAATGTGCTACCTTTGGACTAAGCAAGTGTAGTGCTTCTCGGAATGACATGTGTCTGAGAAGTAAAACTCTTCAATAGAATGTTAATTCGTGACACTAATTGATTCTCTGGTGTTGATTTGGTCCTCGTGGGATCAAATCTTTACCATTATGCTCCATTTTGATCATTATCAGCTATTAAAAATATCATCCACTCTACTTAATTTTGAGTAACCTCTACTTTAGTTTTAAGTAACTACAGATGGTTACAACATTATATGAAAATGTGAAAGCTTATGTTCAAAGTTGTGTAGATTGTCAACAAAACAAGGCAAGTAATCAGAAACCAGCCGTTTGATCACAATTTCTTCATGTTTTTAAACAATGATGATGGCATGTAATCGTGGATTTTGTACATGAGTCACCAAAAACTTTGCTAGAAAATCATTAAGTTGCAATATTTGTGAATAAAGTGAGCAATATGTTTCACATCAAGTCAACCATGAAAACAGTGACGGCTCCACAACTTCCTCAACTGTACTTAGATGCAGTTTTTGCAAATTTTGGATTAAATAAAGTGTTGATCACTCATACAAATATTCATTTAACTAAATTGTTTTGAAAAATTTTGTTTTGTTTTTTCAAAACAAAATTAAGAATGCCAACAAATTATCATCTTCTGAAATTCAATAAAAGAGAAGATTATATGCTCTTACTATTCACATTGGAAGAGCAACAAGAATGGGGTTCTCTTTTGACTTTTGTGAAATTTTCATATAAAAATTCTATAAATGCATCCAAAAAGTTGTTCTTCTTCTACCTCATGTATGCTGGTCATTCCATAAATTCATCAAGTTTGATGAAGCTTTCAAAAGTAATTAGTTGTTAACTTAAATAGCTACGGTCAACAATTTTGTGAAACATATCCACATAAGATTATATCAAGCAAAGAAGAAGTTATTGATTGCGCAAAATTGGCAAAAGCAGTATACATATTTTCTTTGTGGAAAGTTGACTTCTTAGGTAGTAGATCATGTTTGATTATCTACAAAAAATATGTCTCTTATATGATCATCAAAGTTTAACATCAAATTTATTGATTTTTTTGTGTTATTGAAATGTGTTGATGAAATTTTGTAAAAGTTTGACTTTCCATTACATATGAAAATACATTATGTATTTCATGTGTCATGATTGCGCAAACATATATCACGATCAAATCAATTCACAAATCAATGAGTGTTATCTTATCTCATCAGAATATACTCAACCAAAAAAATCCAAGACCATAAATTTTCAAAATCTAGTATGTGGTTCAAAACAAAATATATTCATCATATGAAACAACTTGAAAATCAGTTAGAAAATAAGCTAATGCACATTTGATAGTTCAAAAATTTGAACTATGCATCTTAAAAGTAAGTAGAGTTGTAACCATCTTTAGGTATTTAGAACTAAAATAGAGGGTACTTGTGATGAAGTTTTAGTTACCTACACGTAAACAATTCGTGTACTTAGTAGGATTATGCGTCATGTCATCAATCCACTAAGAGTGGAATGAATGATGAAGTTGAAATCTTATCTCTTTATACTTGTTGGCAAGATCCATAGAAAGGTGAATAGAATAATTCTAGATATCTTTCATCTTTAATGTTATGTTTTATTTTCAAGTGAATTACTCGTGATATCTAGTATTAAACAAAATTGAAAATGTAAAGTAAGAAAAGAAAGTTAGAATTAGAATTAGACAATAAATATAAACTAAATTTTTAAGTTTTGAAGTTGTTTTACAATCAATAGCAATTATATGAATTTGAAAAACACATGATGATAACGTATTATTTCCACATCATATATAGCAAAGTTTTGTGATTTTAAACTTGTCTATTTGAATAATTTGTTCAACAAAATTGCCCAAAAAAATCACTTGTTACGATAGAAGAATGAATAAAAAACAATAAACCCATGAAATACTCATTTAATTCTATTGTCTTACACACAAATCAGGATAGTAGTAAAAAAAATCTTTTTATGTATGTCAAATATTCTATTGCATTTGTGAAAAAGTTGCACAAGTGAAATCAAAGCATGATGTATTCTAGAGTATCAAATTGTGAAGTACTTCAATGTATATCATCAATTTCAAGTATAGCTCATGATTAGCATTAATTCAATCATATCATATGTCACACGGAATAAATTAAAAATTATGCATGTTATATTGTTAATACATCAAATAATCTAACATGATATCAATACTTTGATACATTCAAAAAAATTGATTTATCTATCATTCAATGAGCAAATTTGTTTGCTAAATCTTTTTGGCTAACAAAATGAAAATTTATTGCTTATTTAACAATGTAAAAATATCATTAAACAAATTATCATTCATTACTTTTCTATTGATTTGTTTGTATTACAATCTAGTAGTTATCCTTAAGAGAGCTAACAACAAAATTTGAAATCTTTATTATTGATATTCTAATTTTCACAATGAACAAAAATCAAAGCATTCACTTTCTTGTACTCAGATTTTTCCATCCATCCATACATTTGTGAATCCTAGAATAATCTTCTACAATAATCTCCAAAGTGTGGTTTTAACAAAGAATAAAAAATGTAGATTTCGACACATGTGTAAACAATAAGATAAATGCTCCAAACAAGATAGTCTAATTGCAACTTACACTCTTACATCAATTGGAATTCCTTGACACTAAACTCACAGTTGACACACACATGTACAGCACGAGTTGTGTGGTTTGTCTAGTTGAGATTACATTCATGGAACAATATATTGTTGATTTATAAGAAACAGTAATGGTGTTTCTTAGATCTACAATCATATATTTTTATTATGCTATAATATTGGATTAAATAACTATGGTATAGTTTTCAAAAACATATCAAGACTCAAATTACATCCCAACATTAAATGATGATATGAATGTGCAAATTTTTTATTTTGAGACATAATGTGTTAGTTTTACAATGAATTTACTTTGTTTGTTGGTGAAAAATTGCTCCAAAGTATCATAATCTCATACTTTTTATATAAGAAGTGTATCATATCGATTTGATGTACATATTGTGTTGTAAATATCAATAAAAACTTGAATTTTGAAAATACAAAATATACATATGAAAAGTACATGAATCGGCTAAAATGTATAAGAATCATATATGACATGGATGAGATTTATTACTGTTGTTATTCATAAAATATATTTTTTACCTAGTGTTATTTATTGAACTGCAATAATAGGTGTTAACAGTTTTTATTGGTAGAAAATTTTTTAATCATTCAAATTTTATAAAACTATCTAAATATTATCTATTGTGAAGAGACACTTACTTTGCAAGGAATTCTTCACTTGCTGAACACATCTGACTCTCATGAAAAAGGTTACCATACTCAAGATGTTTCCACGTCTCATTGTATTTCAATTCTATCTAGTGGACAAAACATATGAGTGGTGATCTGCCACATTCTACTCATGTCAAGTATTAGCGTAAGTTTTTAATCGAAATGACAAGCTTTGCTACTTGGAGGGTATTGACCTTAGGCGGTTACTTACAAGCCTCAGGATTAGACCAGTATCTGAGCTGACGTCGGTTTGTGGAGCATAAGATTTCAAAAGTTTCTTTGTTTTGCTCGCGTCTCACTTCTGGTATCAGAGTTCTTACCAATCTCCTTTTGAATCACTATCCACCTTTGCAATCACCTTGGATTGTAACTTATGGGGGATATGCTTCCTCTACGAGACGACAGAAGAAAGGATAAGGCTGGAAGTTGTGAACGAAGCCAATGAATGATAAGAATTAACGGCGCATTGATAGTTTTATTTTGTCTCTTCGCCTGTTCAGGAACGTACCGT
Organism: Marchantia polymorpha subsp. ruderalis; assembly: GCA_037833965.1. NCBI lineage: Eukaryota > Viridiplantae > Streptophyta > Marchantiopsida > Marchantiales > Marchantiaceae > Marchantia > Marchantia polymorpha. Next base: position 4,160,547 of record AP031351.1, read on the forward strand.
GAGATTTGTCGTGGATGCAACGGAATATTATCCTCACCCCTACTGCCCGCATGAGGAATCATCGATTCCCTGACATACCTCAATTCTAGGGTTTGCTAGTAGCTATGCCACTGTTTAAACAGCCGGCTTGTGAGGTGAAAGAACACCTCTTCGGTTCCTTTTCGCAGCACTAGTAATGTTCATTTCCACGTTTTGATCACTCGGATTCAACATCCCGCTCTCATTTCCTATTTAACACAAATACCAGAAGATTGCTTGACATGTGACGGTAGCCGCTCGAAAATCCACGTGTCAACTTACATCTTTATTTACGTTCCTTGAAGTTGTGCGTTAAGTTTGAGAGATTAAGAGATAACGGTCGTCTGCTCTTGGCTGGTTGCATGGACAGGTCTTTCCACTTGCCCTACGATTGGCCTACTTGTCAAGTGTTCCGGGTGTGATAGAAAGATTACTCTACTCACGCATGAGTACCATTTACAGTTACATGAGCGCTTGGATAGGTTGTGTTAATCGTGACAAGGAACACATTCGTCAACTCAACAACGCTCAACTTCTTCAAACTGTGTTTCGACATGCAGAAGCACTTCATCGTTCACCGGCAATTGATCAAAATCGAACCTGATCTCAATGCACGACAATGTCGTATATGGCACAAGGTGGATCTGCGAACTTTCTAACACAATTGAGAGTTGATTGTACAATCATTCACGGCATCAAAGAGAAGAACACGTCACTTACGAGATACAACAAGAAGTGAGACCAGATGTTGTACACAAAAATTGGACACAGAAATACTGTGGAAAATTAATGGTAGAAGTGCATTGGAGAAGATGCGGACATTTTTTGTGACTATACAGAACAGGCTTTCATGCCGTCCGGAATGCCAAATGAGATCTACTGTAAGGAAAGTATAAGAATAAAACTAAAAGCTACTAGCTCAACCGAAATAGCAAGTCTCCCGGGTATGCCACTCCTAAGCAGAGGGCATTGAAGTACAAAGACAAAACCAAGGAGGGCAAGGTCAACCAATCGTGGCCTTCCACAACTTGCTGATGTCAACACTGCACCAAGCGCCATCTCCATAAGACCCAAGCCTCCCGGCCTACGTCGAGGAAGAAGTTTCAGACGGAGAAGGAAACAAAACCACGGAGACAAAACAGGGCCCGTAGAGCAAACGAAAGCCCACCACTTGCCAAGGAATACTACAAAAAATCTCGAAGGAGAGTCTTCAGCACTCAGGAGGAAATTAAGCACAGGATAGCCTCGAAGAGGAGAGGAAGTGAAAACTTGCTCCTTAAAAAGAAGCAATGAAGTAAGAGAGACGGGTGAATAGAGCCATGACCTAGCCACCCATTCTCAGAGTTTCCACACGTCACTTTCGTACGCTTTCCAGAACGTAACAACCCATCCTAAACACTTTCTTTCCCACGACATCTACCGGCCTCGACCTTTTCTGCTTTCACCTACGCCCCTAACCCGCCGCTCGTCGATGTTGAGAGTGGAGTAAACAACGGGCAACACAACTTGCACACAGCCCGTCCACAGAAAAACGACAGCGGGATTCTCCACGATAAACGAAAGTTCTCCTTCAAGACGTCCACTTCACACCCCCACAAAAAGAATCAACTGAGAAGCTTAAGCAACATCACCTCATTCAGCCATCACAAGCTCAAGAGAGGATGGACTTTGCCTTCAGAGGTACAACAGCCGAAAGCATTGGGAAGCAAGAGAATGCGCAATCTTTCTGCGGTCTTGAGTTGAATTACACCCATCGAGTGAAATCATCAAAACCTTCGACGATTAAACTGCGAGGCTTCCAGCGACCGAAAACTACCAAAGGTCCCAGAAGACCACAAATCAAAAAAAGTGGATCGCCGTCTAGGCAGCTGCAGCCGGAGCGCAATCTCGAGCAAGATGCCCTGACTCGCCACAGTTGTAGCAGTTGCGATTACCGCCATCACCGCCACCACCACCTGCTCTGCCGTTGCCAGCAGGTTCACTGGGACAGTTACGAGCAATGTGTCCAGGCTCTCCGCAGTTGTAACATGTCCGATCTCCGCCACCGCCTCCTCCGGCGAAGTTGCCTCCGCCTCTTCCACCACGGCCCCTTCCTCTACCCATTCCTCCGCTGAAATTTCCTCCACCACCACCACCTCCACCACCACCTCCTCTTCCTCCACCTCCATACCCGTCTCGACGAGGAGCACCTTGGACGTAACTTCCTCCGGGTCCAGTGACATCCAGAGCTTTGGTTCGATTGTCTTCTCCTACTTCGACAGTAAACTCAACGCTCTCTCCTTCCCTCAAAGACCTAAATCCCTCAGCATGGATAGACGTTTGGTGGACAAAGAGGTCCTCACCGCCATCATCAGGGGTGATGAAACCAAACCCTTTACTGCTATTGAACCATTTCACCTTCCCGGTCTTCTTCACTACCGGCGAATCGTCCGCCATTGCCTACTTCAACGTAGAGAACGACAATCAGTCGATATCACTCCCAGCCCGTGCACGACCTACGACAGAGAGCGCGCAGACTCTCTGATCGACCACTATCTTAAACCCTTTTCGGGGATATGCCGCGTCTCGACAGCAGCAACTCAGGGGAGAAGCCTCGGTCTCCTCTGCGTGCCCGCTCGCGTGCAGGGTATTGTAGGCAAGTCTCCACCACACCACGGACTTCACTCGACAATCCTGGTTGTTCAGGCTCCAAGCTCAATCACGTCACTGAGTCCCCACTCACCCTCTTGGGCTAGAGCTCGCTTGCTTGCTTAAGATCACCAACGCTATTCACTAGGCGAGAGCTTGCTTACATTAACACACCTCTTAAACTACTTTCGCTCCGACACCAGGGACAACCACACCCACACTACTATCCCTTTCTCCTCTCCCTCGGGCTCTCTCGTGGCTTACTGAACCGCAGAATGCAGCAGGCGGAGGGCAAAAGAGGAGCTCTACGATGTTGTGGCGCAGGGAAGAAGAGAAGAGGAGGGAAGGGGGTGGGGGAAGGGAGGGGGCGGGGGGGGCGCAGAAGAGTTTCAGAAAGAGGCGGCTATGGCGATGGCGGCCGAGGCGTTGCTGCTGCTGCTGCTGCGAGGCCCTGCGCGAGGGTTTGAAGAACACCCAAGGGCGGGCCCAGCTCGCCCCGTTGCGCGTTCGCGGACCCGGCCTGGCCAGCGGGGGGCCCGTCCCGCGTAGCTCTCAGCCCACACAGAGCTCGACGGCTACGATACGCGCATCTTCGTCATCCGAGGGTATACCGGTCGCTCCGAGGGAAAACCTGGATCGCACGGTCGTCCCTCGCTGCCTTCAACGGACTAGATCATGCACGACGACGGAGAAATGGATCATCGAATAATTAATGCTCGGTAACAGAACAGGGCGGCGCGCTATTTATGTAAGACCTGATCGTTAATATTCTAAACATATATCTGTATATCTCGCCGAGACGGAGACGTCCGCAAGGAATTCCCCGAGAGGTCGGTCGCCCCTGCCATTTTCCAAAATAAGGGTGTCCGTTGAGGATAAGGGCGCTGGAAACTATCCCCTTGAGATCCCGGGCCCCGGCTTCCATCCGGCCTTCCTCACCCGTCCTCGCAGCGCCCCCTAACCCTAAGTTAACCAGCTCCCCCACTCCCCTCCCACTCCTCTCTGCCGATATGGACAAACGCTTCCAGAGGCTTGACTTTTGATGATAAAGTGGGCCTCCCCCGCTGCCCTTCTGCAGCTGCAAGCTTACTTTTCGAAATTCCTGACTTGTCCTTAGGATGGGTATAATATCCCATCCCCGGCCCTCGTTCTTTTGTAATTTTGGTACTGCAAAGGGACACTTGTACCAACACTACACTAGTCGCAGCCCCATGTCGTCGTAAGAGGTGACAACTATATCACCTCGATCCACCTCTACTGTCATGGCACGGTCGCTGTTGCCGGACTCTGTTTGTAGTCCTATTTCGTTTTACTTGTTTCCCCTCTTGCGTTCTATATCTCATGATGAGTTCCCTTGGAAAGCACAGGCTGATATTGTCCAGCCCGGTGCTGCCTTGACTGCAGGATTGCTGTAGACAGAAGTTGGAGAACACGCTCATTCTTTGATATTTTCCTGCTTCTTCTGTTGCTGGACCTCGGTGGTCAACCTCTTCAAATGTACCACAGTCTGTTTGATTCTTATTCCAGCTTATATTATTTGGTCGAGAAGTCCTCATTATGTCCAATCTTTCACCTCGATCAAACATGGTGACTGCATGTAAATCTTTCTAGAAACATCACCCAGTTATTAGGCTGATGATTGCTTGTAATACTGACCATGCATACTTGCATCATGAAAGTGTGCTTCTTCCGATTCGGGATGTTGTAATATTCTTCATGGCCTGTGTTTTTTAACGCAATTTCCATTTCTAATGCACGACACTAAAGGCCCTGAGTGCCTCCAATCTTCTTCGGTGTCCTGCATTATTTTTTTGTTACCTCTTCTTGCCACGTTTTATTCTCTCAGCGTGTGCTTTTTTATCATGCAATGATACAGCCCAGCCGCAGACCATGATGCCATGGTCTCGGAATGGAAAACAAAAAGGGACCCATACACAGCAAGAGACAAGAACAAATTTAGACTATATCGTAGACATAGTAGAAAAATATGAGTGACATCAAAACAAGATTTCAAATGAGGGTGAAAGAGATATACAAACACGATATCCTAATGTTAACACAAAGAAAGTCAACTATTTCCTTCACTTTGTTGACGAGATTTGTCACCGTAACCAATTGACTGCTGGATAAGACTCCATTCTCTTCATTTTTGATGTCATACTTGACAGTTTTCAAAGAAAATCCTTCACATCTGTTTTCTAAATAGATTGAAATCTTATTGGAACATTTGAACTTGAAACCTTTGAAATCTATAAGTTTTGCATAATAGGTGAATTTGTCCATGCTGAGTTTAACACTTCTATGTTTAGAGTCAATTAACACCTTAAAAAACGCAGCACTTCTAGTGAAAATAGTGTTTTAAATTTTGATTGCATGTGTGAACAAAAATTCACACAAATATTGCTTCAAGAAAGAATTATACATCAAGTTATACAAGCTATCTAGATATGTATATTGACATTATTCAATAAAGATAGTTTTTATTGAGCATATGACTTGAAAAATGATTGTTGTCACACATTATGTTCTAAAGATGTATGCATGATATAACATAAACAACAATTGAGAGTTATTTACTTGATGGTACCCCATTGGAAGGCCTCTCTTTATAGGGCGGATTCTGTATGTTCCGTATTTCAACCAAATAAGGATAATTTTCAAATAAAAATACGGAATATACGGAACTTGATAGTTTTCGGCCGAAACTTGACCTAAACTCTCATGTTTTTGGCCGAATTTTTCAACAATGTAAAACACTTGCGAGGGGAATGGGTGTTATCTTTGATCTCTAAATGTACTTTTCCTATTTTAGCACAAAGAAATCACTCTATACACCGTTGAAGTGTTCAGAAAACTAATCTTACGATTAACTCCATGATTTGAAAAAATCTATTCTTAAAACCTTGAATCAGACTTTACGGCTAACAGATTTTTGTGAACAGAGAACAGCGACTTCGTAATGTTTTGGGTTCACTATGTTATCTATGTCTTTTGTTTCCAAGAAAATTTAAGACTATCTTAATATTTTTAAACTAGTTGAATAATTTTACTTGATTTAAAAGCTACAAGTTATTGAGGTAACCAGGGAAACAAAATACTAGAAATTGCTTGGTTCAACTCATCAAGTGTGGCGGCAAATTTTTAATCTAGTACTCAGTTAGTTTATCAAGTAAAGTCACCGAGATGAACAAAGAAATTGTCACGAACAATTTAGATGAATATTTTTCTAGTAAACTCACCTAGATCAACAAAGATATTGTCAAAAACCGTCACCACAAAGTTTTAGTTGAGGAACTCCGGGAGTTTCTCTTGTAGAGAGACCTAGACAACAAAGATTTTTTGTTTGGAAATACAGAACTTTCTGAAAACGAAATACGTCACGTTGATACTCAAGTTCCGTATGTGCCGTATTTAGAGAGGCATGCCCATTGGAACCTAAATAGCTTGATGGGATACATCAAATTTCGTTTTACTAGATGAGATCCACATACAGCACACCGTCGCAAAGTTTTAAAACGCTTGTTTATATTGGGAAAATCTGCAACATTCCACGTTTGCAATGTTGCGCCAATTTTCTCCTTCCTTTGCTACTACATTTGCTCTCGAGAAACATTACGAGTGGTGTGGATTGGTACGTGCTAAGAGACACAGAGATGGAGCATAGCTTCTTCTGCCTCTGCTGCTGCATTTGGTCTCAAAAAACATCACGAGTGGTGTGGCCTAGAACCTTCTAAAAGAAACAGCGATGTAGTTAGAAACGTTGCGGCTTGATGATATGCAACGTCATAATTTCAAGATCTTGTTTCAAGATAGGCAAGTACATTCAATATGCTAGTATGGTGGTTTCCAATCCCTCCAATTTTTTCAACGTCAAGAGTCTGATCATTGCAAAGAGTTCTTGTACATTTGTTGATACTAAAACATGGATGACGGGTACAACGGATAGGGTTTCATTCCATAAAACAAAACGTAAAGGGTACTATCAAGCAATTTAGGTTTTGATGGGAATCCATCAAGTAAATGATTCTAACAATTGAAAGTCATGAACATTTATCATGATATGCAAGCTGATGGGGTTGAATTCATGTATAAGTTTATACCAAACTAATCATGATTCTTTAGTCCATCAAGTCTACGATATATATAAAATAGTTATCATAACTCTAAATGTTCCATACTTTAAGATTTCAAATAACAAGTTATGTTCACATAAATTATGTTATGAACAAAGCATATCTTCTTTTACATATGTATTATTTAGTTAAGTAATAACAATGTATATCATGGCATAACTATTATACATAGATAAATGTTGTGACTTTACCGTTTTCTATATACCTTATATATAACACTACAATGCATGTAATGTAGATATATAAATAAATGAATTATACATCAAATAATGTTGTGATTCAATCTTGTTCTACACATACTATATATAACACTACAATGTATGTGATGAAGACAATGAATGATTAATGCAAAAAAATAACCCATGTGCAACAAAACTTTATGTAATTTTGAAAATTGATTCATCTTCAGTTGGCACTATTATTTTTTACTTGTAATTTTTTTTTATTAAATATTTGTTTTTCTTAATTGATATTGATATGAAGAAATAGGAAAAAATCATTTCAAAATACCAATTTAGCAAATTCAATATTTAGATAATATAATGTGCTCAATGAAAACACGCAACACTAGGAAAATCAAGGCTTGCATTCATGATCAAGAAACATTTATTTGAAAAAAACTCATGTTAATCAAGTCAAAATTGTTGCTTTAAACCTAGATGAAAAAACTAAAATTCTAAAAAAATGATCATGATAATAATATTCCTAATTCAAAAAGCAAGTTTTGAACCTTGAGTTATCTGCAAGCATATGAAAAAACATCATTAAAACAACATATTTCAAATTACTTAGATTAAAGTTGTAATTTACAACCTTACGGTATCTACTATCAACATCAATTTAGCATTCAACTTTACAAATTCTTCAGTCAAAGATATTCTAAGTAGCAAAAATACATAAAGAATTCACACGCAAACATGATAATAAATATTAAAATGTCAATAAAATCATACTCACAAATATCAACAAAATAGTACATGGTTTGTAAATGTTAAATTTATGTCAACAAAAACAACATTATAGCATTATTACTAAATATTTGTCAAGATTTTATAAAGATTTTGGGCTAGCTCTTTTTTTTAAAGATCACAACAACATGTTTATCTTAAATATGAATTAATTACATGAATTAAAACAAAATTAAGTTAATCATTGACAATCTCATGAGAACTATGGATACAATCGTATGCATAAACCATATAATTAATCAGCAAAAAATGTTCAAGTTAGTTTTCAAAAAATCTTAGAAAAATCATAACATAGATTAAAGTTTAAAAAACTTGCAACTTTGCCAAAACATTATTAAGTTATAATATGTTTACAACTAACAAATGCTAGTAATTTACTATGAATCATACAACTCTTAAATTAAATAATTTTGGTTCAAATATCAATTGATTAAATTTACCAGTATTATTCACTAGTTGAAAACTTTTATCAGATTTTGCATTGCTTATACAATAATACATGATGTCAATGTGTTTAACTTTTTTCAACAATTGATTAGTAGCAACAAGAAAAAATGAATTCTACCCAAGACATCTTGTTTTAACCTCATTTCAATGAAAAATCTAATCTACAAATTAAATAAGTTTGCAACTAAATCTATAACTATATATTCATCTTCAATTGTGAACAAAACTGTAAATTAATGCAATGTATGTATTCAAGTGATTTATTTATTACAAATTGTAAACACATATCTAGTTTTAAATAATTTGTTGTTCAAATTCAATACATAGTCCACATCAACGCAAGCTAACAAATGTTTGACATTGTCTAATAAAACATCAAATAAAAAAACATAATTTTATTTACTTATTGTGTATTTCAAAATTCATTGATATAATTTTTCAATGCAACTTCCATAAATTTGACAAGTATATCCTAGTATTCAATTTAACTATAGTAATATCAAATCTTTTGCAAATCACCCTCAACAATACAAAAGTACAAATAACTTTTGAATGTACAAAATTTTATAAAAATGTCATCACTCATCAAACTTCTTGCATCATGATTCATCGTTGAGCAAGTAATATATGTTAACATCCAACTCTTCATTCACATTTGATTATAGTAAGATCATTCTTAACAAATGTTTCGTAAATATAGAATTTTCATAAATTTTACCATTGGATTAAGTCAAAAATCTTGTTTCAAAACGTTGATTCACCTTTTCATGTTGTTAGAATATTCATTCTCAAATCAAGTTTGGTTTCATACATGAAGATTACTAGAAGAAATGATTTTCTTATCTTATGTTGTAAATCTTCAATCAAAAAAACACAATAAACATTATTGTAGAAGGTTTTATGTCTATAATGAAACGACGCATGTGACAATAATTGATAAGATGCTTGTATTGAGTAAAACACATGGAGTAGTTTTTTGTCAATTATTTTTTCTTCAAGATTTTAAAGATCAATGATAAGATCACAAAGTCATCAATATGATATTGAATCGTTGTGTGTAATACTTTTATCTTTAATGGCATTAGCTTCAAAGAGTTCTACAACATGTTTGAAAGTTTTTTGAAATGGCATTTTAGCTTAAGGTTTTAGAATAATGAAATCAAATCCTCTAATTTATTTATAAAGTTTTTTTTATTTTATATAAAAATATTAACACCATAAATTTCAAGCTCTTTTACTATTCTGTTTGTTGTAAAACAACAATTTAGAATTCAAAGTCTTGCATAAATTTGTAGCCTTTAACTTGTTTTATGTTGTTTATCTTATTTCTTATAGATATTATTCACATCTATCATACTCAACAATGTCATATTTTGCTCTTAGACTTTATTGCCACCATCTTGATATGATATATCAAAGATGTAAAATAGAGCATTTCCTGTGCAACTTGTATTTCTTTAGTCATAGAATACAAACTTTGAACAAATTTTTATCTAAATTCACACAAATTTATCACATGTTATTTTAAGAAACATCATTTGATAAATGATTGCTTGATATTAGTTGCTATTTATTTAAAATTTAAAATAACTCTTGAAATCAAGCATCAATATTCAATAATTATTCATATAAATTTTACTCAAGAAAATAAAACTTAAGGTAGTTAAAGTCTTTGGAGACTTAAATTGAAACAAGTTCAAGATATAAAAAAGCTTTGAAATCAATTCAAAATGTGAGATAGAAAAAAATAAGTTTTTTTTCAAAATATATGTTTGGAACGCTTGTAAAATGTTGGAAAATTTCTTGAATAATTAATAATAAAATAAAAATAAGGTTTTATATTTCATTTTCACTATTGAAATTTTTTTGATATTTAATGAGATAAAAATGAACATAAGTAATATTGTGATTCATTTTAAATACATATTACATAAATTTAAACTGATATAATTTTAGCACATCATAATTTGTTGTCAATATTCAATTTATGATTGTCAATGTTGCTAATTATACCTCATCCTATATTACTTTACATAACAAAGGTTTGTTATTGGTCAAAGCTATTCCACCATTTACTAGAGCTATGTGATATAGTACTCACGTTCATATGGAAAAGGTAGGATTAGTGCACATTAGACTAGAATGAGACATACTAAGCACAAATTAAAGAATAACTAGCCACTCACTTAACTACTAAATACTAACTTTAGCTAATAAGTAATAAATTAGATTAGCATGTGAAAACATGGCAGAATAAATATGATATTCTAAATATTATGGAATACCAATTTTATACATTATAAAATCATGAAAATTAATAAACAAAAAACAATATAACACACATATAAATACAAAGGTGAGCTTACATATGTGGAGTTTTTCATCCTTGCATTATGAACATGAAATTGAATAAATCTTATAAAATTTAAGAAAAATATAAAATATATTAAGAAAAATTATAAAATATTCACTTTAAGAAGTGATCATTCTCTTTTGTATTTTTTAAGTTGAAATTCTCTTTTATTTTTTACTAAAATGAAGTCCAAATTCAAATTTCAGATCAATTATCATAAATAAAAATTGATTTTATACATTTAAAAAAACAATGAAATCAAGATTTAAAACTTTATTCACTTAAAAAATTAATTAATTGATGTCACTTAATGGTAAAATTTATATTTGTTAGAGTAAATCAAAAGTTCAATTCAGTGACAAGGAAAAGTTTTAAAAGTTTCAAAATCTTGAATACCATGTTTTCATATTATCATATGGATCTAGAAACTTCAAGAAGATTTAACTTTGTAACGGTAGTAGTTAAGCTTCAAGAGACTTTCTTTGATTGTCTAATAGTTGGAGGGTGATTCATTCAAGAGGTTGTGTGTTAAACGCTGAATAGAGCACGGTCGGAGGGTTCCTTGCAAAGTTTTGCAAGGAACCCTCCGAGTTTAACCTAATCTCTAGAGTATTCAAGTGCATTCTTGTAGTGGTTTGTACCTCCAGATAGTGCTTCGTAAGTACCAATACGTTTGATGTGTTAGATCTCCTCAACAACTATTAGCTTTGTAGTTTACAATTAGATTGCTTTTTGAGTGAAAGCGTTAATTTATCTTGTTGTTATTCCCTTGTTTATCTAAACAAATCAATCCTTTTGGTTCTATAACATTAATCGTTGTGAAAGATTTTTTGTAATTAGTTCTTCTTCTTGATTTAGGTAGTTGGATTTAGTATTCTAAGCAGTGACATGTGCTTCCGCCTTTCTCCAAGTGTTTTCATTACCTCTCTTTCACTTGGTTCCAATGTTTCATGAAATTGAAACTCTTCAAAAAGCACAATCAATCTTTTAAGAGTAAAACTACTAGTCTCACTTTCTTGAACGTTGGTTATTCAAGTATTTTTGACTTCATCTAAGATTTTGTGCTACTTTATAATAACCTCGGATAAGGATTTCCTAAAATAAAATACTTCAAAAATTGCAGCCGAGCTTTAAGGTGAAAAATTGCTTGTTTCACTTCCATGAAAGTTGGATGCTAGAGGTGTTTTTGCAACTTCACTATCACTTAATTTAGATGTTTCTTGAAACTTAAACACTCCAAAAAACAAAATCTAGCTCTCAAGTGTGAAATTGCTTGTCCCACTTACCTGAAAACTAGCTGTTTGAGTGCATTTGTTCTCTCTAACTGACTTTAGCACACTTCGTTTTGCCATAGAGACAAGCTTCTTTCTCTTCTTTTCTTGTTTTTCAAGTTTTTCCGGCAACGACAATTTGCAAGCATCGTTTTTTGCAGCCTCTTGTTTGATTTCTTGCTTTTGCATAGCTTCAACAGCAACCGGCAAGCTTTTTATTTGGCCGCATCTTGTTTAGCTTCTTGTTCTTGCCCAGCTTCAAAGGCATGTGCTTTAACCTTCCTCCTAGTGTTTTAGCTTCCTTTGAGCAATTTTAAGAACCTTTGCTTTGAATTTATGAAAGATTAAAATCAAGAAATGTTTTTGAGAAGTTACAAAAGGTCATGTATAAGTACAAGAAGTAGAACGTTTGAGAGTTGGATTACATTTTTGCGAGAGTTTCTTGAAGGGAAAGCATATCAATGATATGAGCGATAATCCAATAGTATTAAGTAATCTCATGAATATTTGAGTGTAGTAATCATGAAAAAAAGTTTGGAAAGAGAGACTCATACAAAATACTCATGTGTGAGCTAAGTCAAGTGAAGCAGGAATGAGGGGAAATGGTGAGAATCATATTGATTACAAAGTTTGTCATATTTGATAATCCGAAGTTTGCGTGCCCAAATACATACGGTTGATAATCTGATTTTTGACGGAATAGAAGCATTGATGGTAAAACACTTTATGATTTGATTGTTGCTTCAATTATCTCAACAAGTAAGCTTTGAGGTGTAGATACCTTTGAGCAAGATATTCATATTGCATAAAAGAAGAAGTCTATATTGGAGTTAACACCAATAGTGTAAAAAAAATTTAACAGATTTATTGTAGCCCAAAGTATATTTCATCATCTTCAAGTGCTCTATCTTGTCCAACAGATAGTAGTTCGAGAATGAAAGTTGCTATGGAACAAATTATGTTGCAAATGACCCAACCTAATGTCCATCTACTTCACACTCGCAGTTTTTGTGTTCAAACATCAAGCGATATTCAAACAAGGTATGATGTTATTCTTGCAAAGGAATGGGTCACATTTGAAGAGATCGTAATAATAAAGATGCACATGAAGGGTCGTGAAGTACATGAAGAAATTTTGCCAAGACTAGTTTCTTTTGCATATGAAAATGAAAGGAGTCAAATGAATTTGATTGACATTCAAGATGATTCTATGAAAAAAGAAGTTTGAACAATTTTTACTTAATGAGTTTGATGTACCGACGACAAAGTGACAACAAGAATAATCTCCACTTAGTCGTGTGAAATGGATGAAGAAGATAGAAATAGAGATCAAAGAAAAAAAAGCAAGACGATAACGGTTGATTTTTTAAGATTTTGATATTGTAAGATTTTCCAATATCAAAAAATCATTGTTCATACTCAATTTTTTACGACGTGGGAGGTAAAAGAGCATATATCACAATCTAGCAATAGGTGACGATCGTTGCGTCGATTTGTAAAGAATTGATAAAAAGTCTATTGACATATAAAATTCCATCTGTTTTGCAATTTTTTAATACTACTGCAATTGAATAAAGTATGACTCGATCATATATGTTTGATGGAATGACTCTATTTTGATTGATTTTCTAGTAGATGGAAAAGAGAATGTGAATGAAATGAATATTCCATCAATGAGGTATATAGGTCTTGAAATTAAGCGACTTTTGTCCATAACTTTGAAAATTGTAAACAAACAAAATTTAAACCGCAAGGTATGATTTACAATTTATGTATCAATATTTTAGTCATTTCAACATGGTGTTAGAAGAAGATGGATCATATCTCATGATTTTTTGGACGACCGTGGCTGAGTAAGTCATAAGTACAAAACTATTAAAACAAAGTGAATATGATCATTGGAAAGTGATCACATCAACAACTTATTCCTTTCATTTCACTAGGAAAAGCACTAGCATTAAACAAATTCTACTTCAATTCAAGAGAGTATGATTATTTCTAATCCAAATGAATTAAAACAAACGATTCATCGAATGATGAGGTTTGACTTTAAACAATTTAAATAGTTTCCAAAGGAGGAATTTCTCTATGTAACACTAGGGTTTAAAGATGCAAGTAGAAGTTGAAACATAAACTCTATTCATGAGATACATTCAATGGCTCTCTTTTCCATTGATAGATTGTAACACTAGGGTTTAGAGAGAAGCTCACTCGAAGATAGAAACGTAAACTCTTAAGATGAGAGATATCAACAATGGTTATCCTCACCCTTATATGGCTCTCACAAACAAGTACAAGGTGATAAGATCTAATCCCCACCATCCATCCCACTCCTAGTGGATGGATGACGTGGCGGATAACCCTAACAAGCACACCGATCGCTGACGTGTTGCTCCCAACTAACACACTCAATCCTTACCTACAAGCACACGGATTGATGACGTGACACTGTCAACTAACACATGCACTCTGTACCTACCAAGTGCGCGGATCGCTGACGTGGCAGCTATGACTAATGCACCGTAAGTATCTAAGTATCCGTAAGTGAAGTGAGTAACTCTATCTGTGATTAACACTTTGCTTAAGCCATGATTCACAAAAATTGCATCTAGATACAATTGAGCTAGTTGTGGAGCAGTTATTGTTTTTGTGGTTGGCCTGATGTGAATCATCTTGCTCAATTTGTCCACAAACAACACCACTGAATCATGTACTAAGGAAGTCCTTGGTAACTCACATACAAGATCCATGGTGACATGTTCCCACCGCTGTTCGGGAATAGGAAGAAGCTATAATAAACCCGCTGGTTTTTGATTACTTGCCTTGTTTTGTTGACAAGCAACACAACTTCAAACATAAGACTCCACATCCTCACGTATTTTGAGTCAATAATACACTCATTGTACACTCTCCACGGTTTTCTCCACTCCCACATGACCTGCAATGGCTGTGTCATGACTTTCTGCCAAAATTATTGTACGCAAATCGTGATCTTGTGGAATCCATATACGCTGATTGTAAAACGCCAAAAACTCGAGATTTCTCTACCTTTCCAATTTGTAGTGCCCGAGTGATCTCTTCATCCTCCTTTGTGGCTTGTGACATGTTGCTCCACCAATCCGCCTGAATTTTCACTTCTGCAACATGATTCAAACAAGGCATGTGTGTGAGAGCATCTACAAGTTGCTCCTTTCCCTCCACGTACACATTTATATTGAAGCGTTGACGCCACTCTGCCCATCAAATTTTTCGTTTGGACAAATCCTTCTGAGTTTTCAAATAAACCAAAGGTTTATGGTCGGTCTCCACTACAAACTCTTTATCACTCAAGTAATGCTTCCAATGTTTGGTAGCCAACACGATGGCTAACTCCTCCCGTTCTGTCGTGTGATAATTTGTTCTGCCGCCACCAACTTTCGAGAATAGAAAGCAACTTGATGTCATCCATCCTCCCATTCTTGTTGAAGTATGCCACCTACTGTTGTACCTGATACGTTAGTGGCCAACTTGATAGAACGGTTAGGATCATACCACTTGAGAATAGGTGCGTGTAACAAAGCATATTTCAATGCTTGAAAAGCTAACTCTTGAGCTTTATCTCCATTTTTGACCTTTCCCTAACATGGAAGTCAAGGCTTGAGCTAGTCGAGCAAAACCTTTCACAAATCTACGATAGAATCCAGTGAGCCCTAGAAAACTCTTCAATTGAGTTTGATACTCAGGTGCTATCCATTTCTGAATGGCATCTATCTTCTCACTAATCACTTGGATTCTTGTAGCTGTAACTCTATGACCCAAGTAATCTACTTCTAACTTGCCAAATTCACATTTTGAAGCTTTGGCATACAATTAATTGTCTCTTAAAACTTGAAGTACCTCTCTTAAATGACTTCTATGATCACTCAAAGTTTTGCTATACACCAATATATCATCTAGAAAAACAATGAATGATTTATCTACATAAGGGCGAATAATATCGTTCATCAATCCCATGAATGTAGCTGGTGCATTAGTGAGACCAAAAGACATCACCAGATACTCAAAGTGTCCATACCTAGTACGAAAAGCTGTCTTGTGAACATATTCATCTGCAATTTGAATTTGATTGTAGCCGCTTCTCAAATCTAGCTTGGTGAAGTACTTCGCTCCTTGAAGTTGATCAAACAAATCATCCATACGAGGTTATGGATATTTGTTTTTCACCATTTGCTGATTCAACCCGTGATAATCGATACATAGTCTCATGGATCCATCCTTGTTCTTCACCAAGAGTACTGGAGCTCCATAAGGTGAAACACTTGGTTGAATGAATCCCTTGCTCAACATCTACTCCACTTGAGCTTTGCATTCTTCCAATTCGTTTGGAGCCAAACGATATGGAGCTTTGCAAGTAGGTGTACTTCCAGGTAGCACCTCAATCTTGTGATCTACTCGACTCTTTGGTGATAATCCTGCACGTAGATCATCTGGAAAAACATCTTTATATTCCATAAAAATGTCGTTCAAGGACTCTGGGATGTAAGGTTTGTACGTGGACCCAATATCTCCTATAAGTCCAAGGAAACATACATCATCTGTAGAAATCTATGTTGTACCCATCACAAAGAGGGGTAAATTCCTATTCTAAGATCTAATTTTATCTCCATAGATCTTCCATCCACTACTTGTAATCACTTTTTTTCTCCAATCTACCTTCGGATTATATTATTCCATCCATGGCATTCCAAGGATGACATCTTATCGAGCTAAACAAATTACTCTCCATTCAATGATCTCCTTGCATCTACCTATGGATAAATCTACACTCCGTGGTAGTGTTTCTATCACTTCAGTTTGCCCGTTTGGCAATTCAACTTCTTCACTCACGTCCTTCATCAACATCAAACCTAACTTCATAGCAACACTCCTTGATAGAAAAATTCTCAGTTGCTCCAGCATCAATTAAAACTCTCACCTTGTGTACTTCCATGAAACCCTTAGTGACAATGAGTTGAGCTTGCTTCTTACCCCTTCCATGAGCTCCCAACCATTGCCTTCTTCCAACCTCGCCTTTTCTTCGCTTTGTAGAACCAGTAATGCCGCGAGGCAAGATTACTAATAATCTTCGTTTCCCGAAACTGCTTCCTCCATCTCTTCATACTCTATCCCCTCCATATTGTAAAACGGGCGTCGCTGCATGGTCCGTCCTCCTTGTTGTGTCGGCCGAACTCGACAAAACTTGGCTATATGACCCATTCGTCCACATGCATAGCATTGGCGATTGTCACGAACTTCAGCTCCTCCTCAAACTATTTCATTATTTGCATAACCTTCTTGCAAATTTGGAACTCCTCGTTGCCTAATCTCATCTCCAAATCTTGGTGGTGGTCCTCTTGTTGGTGCAAAACTTTCTCTACGTCAAAGGTTTCCCAACTCCATTTGTGTTGGACCAGATGGATCTTGAAAATTGCTCACTGGTTCACCGTGTGTGACACCAAAAGCACCCAAAATTCGTTGAGCAATTGCGATTGCTTCATTCACAGTAGATGGATTGCTAACCATCACCTCCTTTCGAATTCGATCCTTCAAGCCTCGTTTGAACACGTCCAAGGCTTCAGCTCCACTCATATCCATGATAGATACTTGAAGATCACGAAATTCTTCAATGTACTCATGAATACCTCCTTTCTGCTTCAGATCCCACAACTTCATTCTTGGAGTTTAAACAGAATCCACCGCTTGAAAATTTTGTAGAAGCCATTCCTGCATTCCACTCCACGAAATGGTAGCACCTCGTTCTGAAAGCATTCTCTCTCATGTTGTGTATCATGTGAGAGCCTTATACATAAGATAAGATTTCATGAACATTCCTGCAATATAATCAGAAACATGAAAATGGGATAAATGAATATTCATCCTCATAATCCATCCCTCTAACACTCCCTTTGTAAGCTTCCACCTTACAGGATTTTTCCATTTGAAGCAAAAGATTTGCTTGATCTTCAATCTCTTGAAGACGTCTTCTATTTGACTCTGCTGCATCAATAGGAGTTGGTTCTGGCTGAACTTGGGAAGCTTGAACTTGGGGTTCAACTTCCATCTCTCCAACTCTCTCTGTCTACTTTCTCACTCTCCAATGCAAAGATTTTATCTTCCATGGCTTGTTGCTTGGTATGCCCATCTATTATCGCTTTTCTCAACTCCTTCATCTCCGCCATGATTGCATTTAGAACCTCACCCATATCAATTGATGTCCCCATGTTTTCTCACACTCCCTCTAATACAAAGTGAGTATAATCACTATGTGACCTCTCAACAAAGTAGTCACAAAAGGTGCAGGTGACTCTATCACAGCTCTATAGTACTCCTCTCCATAATTCCTCACAAGAAAATTTCTCCATATCCTCTTCTGTCTATATACTGTTCCAATCTCTACATAAGTGCTGAATTGAACCGGGACAAGTGATTCGCGTTTCAAATCCATGAAACAATCTGTATAAAATGTATATAGTACAATCCCAAGTCTCTACATAAGTAATTATTGGAAGAATCAGTAGCACTCTTGACTCCATCACTTTAGTCATAGAATCTGCACCCTAACAAGCCACAAGGTACATCCGAAAATGATGTTCCTCCATGCAACAAAGGTGAATATCGAATAGGTTATGAATTGGCCTGCAACCTCCGGGCTGACTCTCACTCAGGTTTACCTCAGATGGCTTTTCGGTAGCTCATCATGATTCTAGAAGACTAGGATTCATACTCTCACTCATGTCCCAAACACCTTCTCTCTCACAAACTCTCATGTATCATTCTAACTCACACACAAACTCTCCTCACATCACCCTCTTCACATAAACGCAAACACACGTCGATACTCCAAGATACTCAAAACCCTTAAACCCTGAAACAAGTCCTCACACATGACTCTCCAAACTTGCTTGAGAGGTGCTACTCTACCTCTCTATTTATACTACTTGAGAAGTTACCATAGTAAAATGTGGTAATTTCTCCTAACTTACTTTTACCTAGGTAAGTTTGACTAACCTTCTCTACGTGGCAACATGCCATTGGCCTACCTAAACCTTCTAGAAGCTTCCGGAATCCAAGGTTGAGGTGGCGACATGCCATTTGAAGCTTTTAAACTTCTACAAGCTTCCTAGCCACTAAGTCAACATTAGACTTAGTCTAGCCAATCATCTTTCATACATTTAGTCAAACCAATAAAATCCAAGCTTATAGTCAAATATCTAATCACTTGGAATCTAGAACTTTCGTATAAGACAAAATAGAAGTGCTCACTCCATTCTTCTAGAATTCCGCTAATTATTCCTCCAACTATAGACATTGTAGCTAAACTTAGTCATGACTAGATAAACTTAGTTATAACTAACTAGTTTAGTCATAACTAGCTAGTCTTAACTATGCCTTGGCTAATCATCCTTATTCCCTTGACCACTTCTAAGACTTAGTATATATGTGCAACACCCGGTCTTACAAGCCAGTGCGGTACTGGATTCTTGTCAATCCCGTCCATATCTGCAAAAACACAATTTCCCCCTTCCACCTCTCTCTACATGCAGATGAATGACTTCTGCGAGACTCTATACACTCTCAATACTACACTCCATCATCATTCACTTGCTATTCCATGAGGGGTAGTTCACACTCAAGGAAAGAGCAAGATCGCTCTGATACCATTGTAACACTAGGGTTTAGAGAGAAGCTCACTCAAAGATAGAAACGTAAACTCTGAAGATGAGAGATACCAACAATGGTTCTCCTCTCCCTTATATAGTTGTCACCAACAAGTACAAGGTGATAAGATCTAATCCCCACCATTCATCCCACTCATAGTGGATGGATGACGTGGCGGATAACCCTAACAAGCACACGGATCGCTGACGTGGCGCACCCAACTAACACACTAACTAACACACTCAACCCTTACCTACAAGCACACGGATTGCTGACGTGGCACTGTCAACTAACACATCCACTCTGTACCTACCAAGAGCGCGGATTGCTGACGTGGCAGCTATGACTAGTGCACATTAAAGTATCTACATCAATATTTAGAGTAACCTCTACTTTAGTTCTAACTAACTAAAGATGGTTACATAGATACTTCAAACACATACATACAAATAGGGTCTTTGTTCCATCTTCCAATCCTTCTCAATGGATTTATGACATGGCGAATAAATCTAACGAGCACACAAATTGTTAACGTGTGGTCCTTATAACACTTAGGTATAGCAAGACATTCACTAGAAGATGAAAACATAAACTCTACTCATGAGAGATATCAACAATGGTTATACTCTTCTTTGTATAGCTTATATAGCTCCATCGTTTAAAAAGGAAAACCAATGGGATATTGATTTGATCAAGACTTTGCTCGTTATAAAAAATAAAATCATTTTTTTTGTGTTTGCCATAGATCATCTTATAAAATTTGAGGAAAATTGACCTTTGAAGACTACGGCAAGAAAGAGTTAACACGGTTTGTGTATCAAAGTATTGTTATTTGTTTTGGCATTATATTAGAGATGATATCTTATATCGGATGTTAATTCACAAATTATTTTTGAGTAGTTTTGATGAAATAATTAGCAACTAAACATAGATTTCCAATTTTATGTAAATAAGTACAAATAAACTTGTTGAAACAACAAACATGATACTATGTTTTATGCTAGCGAAGAAAACAGAAACAAAGTCGGATGCTAGTGATTGGAATCTCTAGATCCATCATGCAATATAAATAACTCATTAACCAAAACGTATATAAGTTTTTCTTCATTTTGTTTAGCCTTTAGCATTGAGTTTTAACTTCCAATTGAATAGGAACTAATGAAACTTTGCACTACGTCTAAAGCACATTTGAATTTATACGGATTTTGCTATAAGCGTGAGATAAATGGTAGCTTTAAGTTAAAACACTGGAAACTTACTTTGATTTTCTTATAGTTGAAGGGTGATTGCATGCAAGAGTTTGTGTGTCAAAAGTTAAAACAAATTTAGAAAGTTTCTTATGCAACTTACTTCAACCTAATCACCACAAGATTTAAGATGCACTCTCATATGGATATGTAACTCTTGGGAGTGCTATGTAGGTACTAACACTTAGAGTGATTCATAGATATTATGACATTCAATGTGCTTGCTCTTTTTTTGCAATCCTTAGCTTTGTAAATCAATTATTATTGCTTTACGAGTAAACGATTGTTTTTTAATTCTTATTTATTCTATTGTTTTTACCAACACACCCACAGCTACACCAATGACATGTGAGCACGCGTTGCTTATTAGACACACTTAACCAATATTATCTCAATGAAAGTAATTTAGATAATAATTACTATGAAATGTCATGGTAATATATTGTTTAGTGTATATAAAAATATAATAAGATATTATCAAAAGAATTTAAAGAGGTTTTTTTTAAAATACATGTTTCATTTGTGAAAATTAGGTTCAGCGTATCGTTTCAGAATGTCAATGAGTGTGAGATTTGAATAATGATTGAAAAAATTATGTGTAATGATGTTTGAAATATGACATTTTAATGTCATTTTCACCTCCCAAAATCATGATGAGGTATTAAAACGCCATTTACAATAAGTTGAAATGAAAATGAGCTCGAATCTTATAAAGCAAATGTGACATTGCCAAAACTGATAGACTTTTTTTGCATTTTTACATCTTTTTACTCTTTGTGCTACTTTGCAAATTTTATCCTCGACATTTTTTCACTTTCATATAAAATTCATAGATAATAAAAGTAGAAAAATATTAATTTATTGCAATTGAAAAATAAATATCATAATGAATTTGCTTTGGATGATTTCAAAAGATAAAAAAAACAAGTGAATATTTTGATTGAATCAAATGAAATCAAATTAACATTTTATTCACTTTGCAGTCAACACGATATACAAAAGAAAAGTGAGTGGTTTACAAATCAGTTTTATATGAAAAAATCTACTTATAAGCATTGATGCGCATTTCTGAATTTTACTAAATTTTATAGACACATTCAAAAGAAAAAAAAATGGCACTTATTGTTGAGTTTCATCTATAGTGTAGATCGTTATAAGCGTTGAAGATTGAATTGTGTATTTTGCATATCAAAATTGTTTTGGTCAGATGTTTAAATATGCGGTATGATTCATAGTTAAAAGTCTAGATATCTTATTGTAAACATCAATATGTTTTTCATCTACGCAACAAATCTAAATCTATAAAACTAATGTTTTTTTTGTGTGGATTGATCATATAAATAACCAAATAATTAAACTTGGCTAGCTTAATCATGACTAAATTTATGTAATAATGAATCAATCTAGCTATTTAGTCTATACACGTTGGGAAAAAACATAGTACTTCTTGAAGTCATGAATTTATATTTTAAAGATAAAATATTTTCAGTTATGTTCGTCTTGATTGTTTGACTATATAATAGAAATAATTTCTATTATAAAGTCAAATATACGTCATTTTTGCTCTTTAATTTAAATTTGATTTTGTGTCATGTGAAAGTATCATAAAATCCAAGGTCTCAAATATCATTTTGTTATTTTAATATAAGCACAAAAGAACTTCTAGAATATGTAGCTAAATGAATGATATGTTATCAAATTATGAAAATTAGTTAAAACTCTCAAGATTTATCTTTTTAAAGTAAGTTAGTTAATAATTACTATAGCTTGCTATTTTATTTTTTCAAATAATATACATAAATAAAAGTTTATCAAACAAATTTGAAAATTACTTTTAATAAAAACTTGTCTCATCAATAGAATATTGAATTATATTTTTATCTTCTATTGTTTATGAGTAATTGGAGATCAAGATAAATCGTAGAGTTTGTGTGATAATGTGTTAAACATGTAAACATGTACAATAGTACTTGTCTTTTACAATTTTGATGAGTTATCACAAATAAAATTTACTTAAACATGAATGAGATTCAACATAGTGATCACGATCTAAATGTTTGATAACTTAAATCTAATTGTAACAAATAAATACATTGAAGCATCAATCTCTAATCAAAACTACAATACATCAAAATATAGAGAACACCATTAACAAAAATGTCAATGTCAAAATACATGATATACACAATTTACTACATCCATAAAAACAATATTGAAGCTTTATTCTTATAAATACTAAAGTTTGCACCAAATTTTTATTTATAATGTAGATAATTTAACAAAAATCTGAATGATGAGTAATTCATTTGATTCAAAATGTACATGCATTTTTTAATGACATTTCCTATTAGAAATTGATGAAAATTTCCAAAAATCTTAACATGCATATTAAATAACAATTATTATCTATAATTTTTTATTTATATTTATGAAATAAATTAAAAATGTTGTTTCTATTTTTTTCATAGTACTTAAATCAATGTCAAGTTAAAAGCTTTGGAAAGATTAATATGATGAAATCAAAAGTTTATAAGTTGGTTATTATATTTTATAAAATGGAATTTGTTTAAAAATTTGTTATTTAAATTAGATATGAAATTTCTTTCTTCAATATTGAATCAAATCCATGATAATTTATTGCTATTGGAAAAAATTAAAGAAATTTATATTATTGGAAATATTGTATAAATCAATAAAATCAAATATACATTAAATATAAAAGGTTAATTTTTGTCTAAATTTTAAAAATTCTTAAAATTCCGATTAATTACTTTAATTTTCTACATAACTTCTATGTAAAATCAAAATTTTGTGTTGTGTGATATAATGTTTGATTAAAAAATTTAAGATTGAATATATTAAAATAGCATGATTTTCTCGAATATATTTTAGGTTCATGAATATACAATAATATCATTCATTTGTTCTACAATTTTGATGAACATACAAATCGTGATTGTAAGTACGATGGTCAAATTTCCTTGCAAATAAGATAAAAACATGATCAACACAATATATTTTATATATTAAAACAAAATATATTATCTATGGATTTTTACAAAAATATATTATGTATATATATTCTATCTTATTTACTCATATAAATTTTTTTCCAAACAAAATAGTTTGATTTGAAACATCGTAAACTATTTTCTTGGCTTGCATTTTAATATTTTTATTCACAATTCACTTATTTATTATATAAAATATTTATAAATATTTTAATAAATATTTATTATATAAATATTTTTATTCACTTATTTGATATATAAAATATTTTTTTATATGCTTTTCAAATATTTCTTATATAAATTTTATGTTTTTTCATAGAAAATTCAAAATTTTCATGTACAATCAAATTGAAATCAACATGAAAGCATACTTATTTTTAATCTATTTTTAATAAACAATAAAATTTGAATATTCCATTGACATAATTTTCTGAATATTTGACTTCAGAAATCACATTTTCCAATATTTTTTAAAGAGAAATAAAGTGTATTTATCATGATGTTTGAAAGTGTCAACAATTTTACACAAAAATGATTACAATTTTATTTAAAATTTGAAAGATTTTTTATTTTTTCTGTTTTCAATGAGTGATTTCGTTCAATTTAATCACATATTTGAGGATGTTATAGGAATATTCAATTTTTTTATTTATTTATTCCACAAATTAATCATTTGATCCAAAAAAAACTTGTTGTTGTTGTTGTGAGAGATACATCAAACTCAACAAGTTACAATCATTGACTATTTTTCTAATTAAGTTAACAAGAAATTTCAGCTAACCAACAATCTTACATTTTATACAAACAAAATGTGAATAATATTTAACATTTGAGTGATCAGATTTTTGTTTCTGTTTTGTAAATCTTATTGGCAGAAATTGCAATTGACTTCTTTTTGCTTCGTTTTATAAGTTAGGTTACATGAAGACGACTGTAATGAGTATTTTGAATTGAATTGTTTATACTATTAGAAATTATGCGTATAAGTTGATAAACATTTCAATATATGTGTTCTAGCTCAAATGAAGAAACATTCATAATTCAATAACTTTGTAAATATATTCAATTTTTTTTGATTAATTATTACAACTAAATTAATTTATATAATTTTTTATTTTTTAATCCATGTGTATATTTTCAATTCTTATAAATTATTTTCATTATGATGATAATTATTTATATTTTTATAAAATAAAAATATATATTTGGAGTGTAATAATACATTAAAAAAATAATGAAGATCAGTTTGAATGTTAAGACATCATCACAATCAAAGCAGCAATATATTTGAAATAAGTAGATTGGAAAGGCTTTTCTTGAAATTTTTAAAATACTTCACAAACTTGTTTGTTATGTTGAAAAAATTAGTTAAAAAAGTTACGATGTTCTTATATTATTGGCTTGAATTACTTTGAATAAAAAAAGGAGCAATAATAATTTGTTTCACATTAAGTATAATTTTCTTCATTCTTCAAAATTCATTAATTTATTTTTGAAATATTTATTATTATTATTAAGTAGTTTATATATTAAATGGAGGTTTGATCCGATTTAGAATTATGAACTAGTTAGTATAGCTATACAATTTGTATGTTTTTATTTTTAATTAAATTTGTTCATTTGATTAAATTCCTTTAAGTTTTTAGTTTTTATTTTGTATTCAGATTTGTTGTTACACTTGCATTTATCAATGTCCATTGTAATATGAATTAAAATTTACACTCGAATTGCAAGTGTTTGGGTTTTTTGCGAATGTGTTGTTATTTTTTTGAAAGCATATAATTGTATCTGTTTACAGTATAAATCTGAATATATTTTTATTTTCACATACACATAAATTACCAAATCGTCATTTCGTAAGATTATAATATTGGATGAAATGTACAAAAACCTTCAAATGGATTTCAACAAATCATAGAGGATTTTAATTAGGTTCGAATTTTAACCTTGGATCAATTCCAGTTTTACCAACTTTAGTTTAGAAAACATGAATTGTTGGTTCATATTTTACGCACCAGCGTTGTTTGGTATTAACAAAGAGCTGCAAAATAGGGGTGCGGCTTTAAGAGAATATGGTGCGTTAAGTACTGAGTTATAATTTGCTACAACTCGTGATTACCCGGATATCTCAGTTATTTTCATTTGCAAAAATGAGGAATTTATATGTACTAATTATTCTCACATGGGTTACGTGGCAGCAGAATTTCCAGTTGTGCTAATGATTTTGATATGTAGTAAGAGTACTATCATATTTTGATATGATTAACGTACTAAAATTCGGAGTTGAAACTGGGTACGATTGATATACTAGAAACTTACACTCTTGGAATATAATGTACAGAGAGATCGGAAAGTTTTTCCATGTTTAAACCAAACAAGAGATATAAATTAATGCAAGTGGAGCTTAAGAAGAAAAAAAATCCAATCAAATCTATAATTTCCTAAAGTCGAGAATAAGAATACAATTAGAGTGTATTTTCTATCTCAAACTCTGGATTTGAATAATATAACTTGTAAAACTTTTTTAGCAAAGCCTTAGACTTGCAAATGTTGTATGTTCGATTGGTCCTCGACACATGGCCATTCTCTTGATTGCCACATGGCAGATATCATCATGTTCCCTACTAAAGTGATTCAGATTCTACGGCCTGATATTTGAAAATGGGACAAGGATGTAAAACACACGTGGACCCATTGACGTCGGCGAGGTTTTGCCTGTGGACCTGGCATTACCGCGGTACTGTCCATCCGCGTCTCCGTAAGTTCGCCAGAGAAAACAACAGAGACAACGGAGCGGACACCAGAAGTGCTGTGAGTGAATTGACATGATTCCTTAACGTGGAGCAAAGAACGCTGGACTTAGAGAGGACAGTGGCCGAAGCCGAAGAAAGAAACGCGAGCCAGGAACGCTGGAAAACGCAAGCACATGGGCAGAGCAGGAGATGAGCGCTCGAGTTCAGACTCCATCCAAAGCTGAAGGAAGAGAGTTAGGGTGGTCATTCGCGGAGTGGCCGATGGAAGGAGGACTGGAAAAATGCTGCATTCGGTAGCGTGAGGAGGAGGAGAAGGAGGACGAGGTGCCTGTACCTTTTTTTTTCAGGTGCGAGTTGAGTTGACTTGATTATGGCAAATGTGGTACGATGGACTTGGTTTGAATGATGCACACTGCTGATGCTTTAGTCTCAGGTTTCAGGATCTTAGAGCCTGCTCATTTAGAGGGGTAGATTAGTCCGGGCGGGGCAGGGCAGGGCAGGGCAGGGATCGTGCCGAGTCAGTCGCGGGGTGGATTTTCGAGGGTATATTGCCTTTGCCTGCAGAGGACGGAAGGAGATGCAGAGGACTTCAGCGAAAATGTTCGATGCTTTACGCACACATTTCCATGTTGTCTCTCGGGGAGTTGGGGTTGTAGAGTTTTGAGAGCTGTAGTTTGATTGATTGGCCTTTTCTGATGAAGCTCGCCTCCGTCTGGGAGGAGATCGGATCCCGCCCTGGCGGCCCAAGCTGAAATTGTGAATGTCTGACGGCAGATAAAGGCACTGGGATAAGAAAAGAAAGGTGGAAATGTCGGGGACTGGGGGTCCAAAGATCAAGGCTTCAGCAGCGCGTGCGCACACCCGGAAGGCAGTACCCAAGACCTCCAGTTCCTCGAGCCTCGGTGTGTAAATGGTGTAATTTTGTTGTTTAGCTTTTTTGAAGTTTATGCGATTAGCTCCATTCTAGAGGTAGCTCGCTGTGTCAGCTGGGACGGGCACTAGCAGGTTATTTGTTTTCTCCATTCCATCTTTCCATAGTTGAGCTCCTTTTGGTCGAGACTTCTTTCTCCTGTGGGTGGTACTAGCCTCTACGACGACTTTATTCTTCTCAAATAAGTCGATCAATCTGACATCGGGAAGATCAGGAAATTTTTGGTCAGTGAGTTCTTCGCCGATGCGAAGTGGACCTTCTTAAGGAGAACACTCTTACTTGACTGATGAGTAGAAATGGCAAAGGACGATAGGACGAGAAAAATTCGTCATAATTACGCTGCTGGAATTGGGCGAATTGACCCCCTTTTCAATTCAGACAGAAAAAGGAGATTTTCTTACTTACCAGTACGATATATTTGGGTAGGTTTGGTGGTACTTTCTGCGACATTTGCACTTTTGTCTTGGCTATGCTACAGAAATATACAACCTCCTCCCCCTAAGGTAAGATATTCAGACGACCTATGGTTTTACTTCAATCTTTCTAAATCCATGTTGCATACATTGGGCTTCGGGGGTTGTTTGTCCTGTAGATGGCTTGATTGACATACCGAGAAACTCAAACTAAGTAGATCGTAGTCGCGGGATTGGAGTAACTTGCAATCGTGATGCTGTTGCAAGTTTGTTTGCATCCCTCGAGTAAATGCATTTTCCCGTCTATCTTCCTTTGGATATGTTGTCTGCCTATGTATGCCTATTTGGTCTTACCCACAGAAAGAGGGCGTAGTCTTAGCAGTAGAAAAGCGTTAGTTTCTAAATTTTTTTGGTGGCATTTTGTTTTGAAATCACGGTGCCGGCCGTTGTGCAGCACGAATTGGTATTGATCGAACTAACCCTGTGAATGCAAAATTTAGATATGTGGTACTCCAAACGGACCACCGGTAACTGCACCTCGTATTCAACTAAGCGACGGTCGGTACCTTGCTTATAAAGAATTTGGAGTGCCACGGAACGAGGCCAAGTACAAAATCATTGCTGTTCATGGATATGGAGGATCTCGAAACGCCCTCTTGGGAGGTCTCACAGATGTAAGTAACTGTCATTCAACTGACGATCATTTTACAACCACTCTTACAGCCATTCGTTTACATGCGGCTATTGACCATCACACTTTCTAGCTCAACTGTATGTTTCTTTCCATGATACAAGAACTTTGCCTTTGCTATTGATTTCTTCAGAACTATCTGTCATAGTGCTTTAATCGTGCACCCTCAAACGCGTGATACAAGTTTGGGAATGGTTGTCTTCTTAGTGACGTGTAGAGACCTCTTACTTTGGCGATGTAGGTGCCTTATCTTTATTTCGTTTTCATCTGATTGTGAAATATGCTCACAAAGTTAGATGTGGCTTCTCTGTGCTCTACAAAGCACATGCTCTGTTCTGGCCTTATTGAAAACTTTGCCTGGGACTTTCTGTGTTTACCTCTCGATGCGTTTAATACTGCATTGGATTTAAGATTGTCTTTATAGACTTTATGCCTTCACAAACAGTAGTCATTCCTTGATCTTGATACGGAACTTTGCTTTCAGTATTGAATATGGGGTCTATCTCACAATTAGCAATTAACTCTACTTGTGATTCGCAACGTATTGAAACCGAGTTTCTTGCTACTCAAATAACTCTGAAGATATTTGAAGCGCTAAGTGTAAACTTGACTTTTGCCAAAGTTACTGCTCACTGCGTGCACGCATCTCTAACATCTCACTGCGTTGTATTTCAGCGTTGTTGTGTTTACAAGATGCTTACTTTGCAACAATGTTAACCTCGTCTCGGATGTCGCAGGACGTTGTCGATGAACTCAGCATCTACGTGGTAGGCTATGATCGGGCTGGGTATGGTCAGAGTACACCTAACCCAGGCCGAAATTTGAAGTCTGAGGCCTTTGATGTTCAGGTAAAGGATTTTTTCCTGCGTTTTTACCTGGATTCTTGGAACTCTGCGTTTTCATAAATATGCGCTAAAATGCTTCTTTGGTTCTTGCACCCTGTTTTTGTAGTGCTAGAATCTAAGTGTATATCTGCGTACTGTATTACCCTGGCGCTAGGCTGATAGTCGGCAGAAAATCCCCTGTCACCAACCATGTGCCGTATTCCCATCAACGAATTTGTAGATTGGAAAGATTCTAACGTCAATTATCTTGCATTGTGTGAACGATGCTTGTTTGCTACAGGAACTTGCCGATGGTCTTCAGCTTGGACCAACATTTTATGTAGCGTGTACCTCGATTGGAGGTTATACTGGTTATTCTCTTCTGAAGTATCTTCCCCACAGGTTTGTCTGTCCATTAATATGGACTAACAACAAATGTCGGGCACACGAGGTTTTTCATGAGAGTTAGTTGCATCGCGTCATGTCCCTGATGTTGTCTTACCACATCCGTTGAGGTGCAACGTTTTGCGACAATAGAAATACGTTATATGCTATGTTCAAGAGAAGCAAATGAAAGTACAGCAGTTTTTTCTTTACTTCGGCTAGTTTTCGATGTTGAGCTGTTAAATCACGCCGGTGTCTTGTACGATGTGTACCTGAAACTATACACTGTTTCTGTTCTTGGTTCTAAGACTTTTCAGTCTGGCTGCAGATTGGCTGGATTGGTAATGTTCGCTCCCGTGACTAATTTTTGGTGGCCCGGGATTCCTCCGGAGGATGCTAGTAAAGCCTGGAAAACACAGTACATAGGTGATCGCCTTGCACTTTCTGTCGCCCACCATGCACCATGGTTGTTGTACTGGTACATGACCCAGAAATGGCTTCCCACATCTTCTACTGTGAGCATGGAACGTTCAAGACTAGCTGAATACGATCAAAATATCATCAGCGGGTATTATGCCCAGGTTCACGCAGAGGTTTGTGATACAGTGCTCAACCCCCCTTTTGATTTTAATGCGATGACTGTAAAGCTTGATGTAGATTGAAAGACGAGTATAATATGTTTCCTGTAGCAATCTCAGAATAGGAGATTCAAAGTAGAGAGGCTTAGTCTGCGTACCTTAGATCCAGGATCAATGCGCGAGCTATGTGGATTAAAACAGCTTTGAATTCTCAACCTCTTCATTCATTTACCGGCCAGCTAGGTTCCCAGGTTATGGTCTTCAGGCCATGACAAGCACATGCCTATTAGTACAAGTTTCACATCTTGAACGTTGTTTATGTTTCATTGACAGAACCCCCTTGAGCCGACTCAACAAGGTAGAGCAGAATCTCAGCATCGAGACATGAAGGTTATGTTTGGCAAATGGGAATTTGATCCCGGTACTTTGGAGAATCCTTTCGTCAATTCATCTACAAGAGTTGATATCTGGCAAGGAGATAACGATTACTTGGTACCAGTTACACTCCAACGATATATCCATCGCTCTCTTCCGTGGGTACATTACCATGAAGTTCCTGGCGAGGGACATGCTCTACTCGGAGTTCCAGGTCTTGCAGATATTATGGTCAAGACCATGCTCATAGGACCTTGAAAAAGTCTTCGATGACAGCTTCTAGCCCATATGTATTGCATTACTCGTGTACATTGTATGATTTGCAGGTCAGTACGATAATTATATCTCCGAAGGTGTAGGAGGGCCACTTTAGAGGTCCTAATTGAACGAGATTTTTCTCAAGGAATTGTAGTACATGTAATGATTTTCTCGTTGGCGCCAAAATAATTTGTCCGTGTCATCTGAAATCTTAATGTCCTTTGCAATTTTCAAACATCATTCCTTGGTGAGCTAATCGATTTACTCTTGTCTGGTCTCACGATTGAATGGCAACACGAAGAGGCCTTACGATGGTTCCAATTTGATAGAAAGGAATATAGTTTTTACGAACTGGAGCCCAATTAGTTCCTTAACATGGAACACTGCGATATTCGAAAAGGGAAGGACTGAACACTCCAGAACATGACATGATATGCCCCCAAAGCGCGAAGGGGTAACGAAACGCAGGACCCGTGTCCCGAGTTAAGAGCAGTTCGCGTTCATCAACACGTCAGTTCAAATTACTCCGATCATGACTTACAGTGCCTGTGGAGAAAGATTAAATGACCTTTCAACATGTGCATTGTAATGGGACTGTTAACTGAAAAAGAGAGGCAGAAAGAGAAATGTGAACTTGTGGAGTAAGGCCACGGAAATTGCCCGGGTGAGAAGTGTTGTCAATGATAGTGAAGTATACCCCATTTAATGAAGGGTTTATCGTAAGCCCAATATCGAGATTTGTCTCAACTTGGGTTACTTCCGGGTACGAACCCTAAACCAGTAGACTTGTAAGTTTAGTAGTTTGATGGTACGTAATGCGTACATAGTGATAATCTATTTTATTTTCCTCCAACTATCAAGTGATTTAATTTTGATTCAAGGCCTCTAAATCAGAGTCCTATCATGATGTTCTATATGTTTTAATAATTAAAGTACTATGAATTGCAAACTGCAAGAAAATGGAATGGGGTTCAAAAAAATTCAGACGCCACCTCGCATTAAACAAGTCGTGACAAGGTGAAAGATAAGAATAGTATCATGATATTTACATAAACTGAACAATGCAAAACTATACATATAAGAATTATCTAAATCAAAATATTAACAAAATAAGCTAATCTTACATCTAGTCAACTAGTGTAGTTTTTACATTCTTAAAGCAATAGTGTTTTTAGAACAAAGTAACAAGTTGCAAAAAACTAGACTATTGAAGACAATTCCCGAAAGTAACTATGTACAAAAATTAGATTCTTTTGCTCATATGAGCTAATCCTTGATTATCATTACATTTAATTTCAGATGAATAGAATAAACTAGAAAAAATGTGCCTCGGTTGTGGAATATTTGTTATCTAAATGAACAAGTATATACAATTTTCCAATCGGAAATAGTATGGAACTTGGTTATGATACTACGTGAATTTCACTCCACTTTGTTTTGCATGTGCATAGTATGCGACCTCAATGCATTATTGTAAATTGAAGGATTTCCGAAGAGTTTAATACTGAATTGAGAGAATTCAGTAGACTTGTTTATCGATCAGGTGAATCTTCTTAAAATACTTGCTTCTTTGATTGTACGATGCGCACGAGGACAATCATGTCCTCATGCGAGGCGGGATATCAGTTATTTTACAATTAGTGAACATGTGACTCACAATGAAACATTCAAAGGACTCAAAAGAGGTTAAGGGAACCAACGGATCTCATGGCCATGAACCCTGACACTTTCGTGTCGCGTTCGCGAAGACAATTCAAACCTGCGCTCAGGCGGTCGAAAATCCAGATCCTTGTACCCGCAGGTGATGTAAAGTAACGCCAATGCCGGTTTAGCATCGTCGCTAGAGAGAACTCTTTACTCAGAGAAAACAGATCGCGACTTCAGAGATTCGCGATTTCCATCCGACACATCGCGAAGGCCATTGGAATCGAGGCGGGCAGGCCCAAATCGAACGTTGCGATCTTCATTCTGGGCACGTCAACTCCCAATTTCAAATACGAGTAGTCAAAAGTTGTAGACCACGACGGTGCTTTCAGTCACCGTCGTGGTTGACATCCGTGTAGAGTTTCTGGCCCCTAAAATCTAAGAACGGACCGCCGACGTATCGGGAAAGAACAGGATAGATTTCACGGTAATCTCAACTACAGAGATTCAACTCTCTACTGTAGTTCTAATCAACTCGACTTTGTGTATTTGCGGCGAGCGCAGGACTAGATGGCGCTAATCCCAAGCATATCAACTGACAAATTTCAGAAACCTTCTTCATAGAGGTGACAGCCTTTTTCCTTTAGCGTCAGTTCAAGTTCACTGCTATCCTTGTATTCTACGATTTATCTCAAGATTTCAACATTTTCGTGTGATCACACAAAAACATCAGACACATTTCACTGATGATTTTAAAAAATTCATATTATTATTAACGTGTTTAAGTCTAGAATCTACGGCAGTGAACCACTTGTGGTGATAAATTCTTGGTTGCCGAAGAAAGAAATTGTATCATTGACATTACTTTTAGCAATATGGTGACAAAATGAACAAGATACATCTTTATAAACAATTATTGTAAGAATGCAGATTTCATGCAAGTATAAACACATGTGAATAAATCACGTATTTTACTTATTGTGAACGAGGATTGTGCTATGTCTATCGATCTGAAACTCCTTAATGGAGCCCTGATTATAATATTGCCAGGACCTCTTTATCTCACTTTGGTAATGGTCGAGTTGTGTTTAGCTTTATGCGATATATGCGATCTGCTCATCTTTCTTCCACTTCACTGAATGGCGCTAATACCAAGCAATCATACAGTAGTCTCCCCCTTTAAGTAAGCACCCGTTTAAATATTCATAATTTATTTTTTTTAAGTTATCACATTATTTAGATCAACATGTCATGAATGGATTTGCATCTCATCCAAGTTTTAAAAATTCATACAGGGTTGCTTTTATACTGATAGTCGAGACTTTACTTTGGAGCAACTTTCTAATTTAGTCAAAAAAGATTTCAAACTTTTCTCTAATTTTGAAGCATAGCGACTGATACTCTATATCATTTTTCATTATTATGAAGTGACTGGAATTCCTTAAGTACAATGAATCTATCTGACCTGAATCTGACTCTTGAAAGTTAAGAATGTCATCATCATTTTTATCATCCAGATTATCTTCATCGATTTCAAAACCTCTTCAACGTTTTCCAAAATTGCAGTTGCAAATACTATAATGTTTTCTTCTTTAACATGAGTAATTTTTTCAAGCTCTTAATACCCAACAGAAAGTTTTAAAACTCCTATAGTTGTGTAAAGTTGGTCACTAAATTCTTCATCTAACTCACTATTTCCTCATCAGCTCCTTATATAATTATTTCCGACTTCATAAATATATTTTTGACAGAACTTGGTGACATGGATTGCCAAGCTTCTTTGATAAACTCAGCTTAGAGTTGGATTTTTGTATGCCATTACAACATCATTGTGTTGTATTCTCCGCCTCTGTTTAGGGTCTAATTTAGATGTGTTCCGCTTGTTCCACACCTTTCTGATATTCTAATGTCGTTCTCGCGCGTTAGAGCCTTTTTGTAAAGGGAAAATCCGTGATTCTCAAATTCTATATAATATCGCATTGTTGGGACTCATTGAGTAAATTCTCATTAGATTTCTTCTCCGTTGCAACTAAACCAAGACTCTCAGGAAATGATTGTTCTAAAGTAAGCATCTACGTGTCCAGCTTCAAGTTGCGTACTTGGGCGGGAGACTACTATAGTTCACTCCAGGACGACTGTGCAGTCGTTTGCGTACACGATGTGAGTGCCCACTGCCATGCGAGGGTGCTGCCGAAGGGTTCTGTAGGACCAGTGGTGATGGCCAGCCGCAGTTGGCGACCAAGCCACAGGGTTCTAGAAACCTTTCGCCGGCCGAATTGCTAGAAGTTCCGACCGTTCTCGATGCTCGGCCGAACGGGTGAAATCTGTGCCATCGGGAAAGCGATGGGCAGGGAGGATGAACAGACCATCTGTTTGGAGAGTGGACAGAAGCGACGGAACGCTACACGTGTTGTCCCTCGCAATCCAGGTTTAGTCTTAGAAATATAGCGTGTCCAATGAAGAGTCTTGGTCTGTGGCCACTGTCCCGCTGCGGGGCGCCTCGAGAGTAATTAGGAGCCGGACGGGTGGGAACCCTAAGGGAAGGAATCAATCGCGTTGCGCTCGGTGGTCTCGCGCGTGCTCGCGAGGAACGTGAAACTCGGAGAGGAGGGCGGGGGGAGGCCCAGAAACCCCGCGTCTTTGGGGGGGGGGGGGGGGGGGGGGGGGGGGGGGGGCTGACTCGCTCAGGGAGGCAGGCGCATCAGCAGCAGGTCAGGAGAAAGGGAGAGAGAGGGAGGGGGCCGGGGGAGAGCATAGAGTAGATCACATCTGTCTGTTACTGCCTCGGCTGGGGGCCTGCGGTCGTCGTAGTGAGCATTTGGAATGCAGCGAGGCCAAGATGTGATGACACTAGTATTCTGCAGGTTCCGCCTCCTCGTGTTCGATATGGGAACGATCTTCTAGTGATTGTAAATATGATTTCGATTAGTAGGTCGGTTTCTCCGTCGAGCAGCTGCAGCAGCCGAAAACGTGCTGGCGAGCGAGCGATTGGAATTCCAGTGATGTACAGAATGCGCATTTGACAAGGCGGGCAATTGGTCACGCGTAGCTGGAGTTCTTATGATTGTGAGACTCACGCGGTGCCTAGCAAGCTGTTGATGCCTCCTTCGCATGAGGGCGACAGCTAGCCGGGAAAGCGTACTTTCTTACATTGGAACAAGCTTACTTGGCGAGGTGTGTAGAGAAATGTTGAGCTCTCAGATGATGTAGAAGGAGGCTGTCAGAGCAGCCACATACATGGCGGAAAATTTGGAAAAGCCTTACGAGCCTGCAGTAATGGCACTCGATGGAGCAGGAAACTCTGCAGTTGCTGAAGCCGGAAAGAGAATGAATGGGGCTTTAGCAAAGGTGTCATCATCTCACTCCTCACAGGCACCTAGCTCTCCCAAGACCGAGTGCAAGGTCTTGGCTCAAAAGCTCGCTCTACAGCCCGTACCCAAATCTAAACAGGACCAATGGGGTTTGCTTACTGCAGTGTCAGAGAAGGCTAGGAAGCGTCCACAGGTGAGAATCTCTCTTAAGATTGGGCATGAATTATTAGTTCATTATTAACATCGGAATGAGTTTGTTCAAGAAACTACGTGATGGTGCCAGTACCTCTTGTCCTCAAGGAATCACAGCAGCAGGCTTGAGTATGATGCCGTTTAACTCTGTGGTCATAATTTGGGTGAGCTCAGCTTTGGGTTGGGCGTAATTTGCGTGAATTCGGATGTGCAGTCTGAGTCCTGATATCTTCATCTCCGTCGTTTGTCAATGTGTCGAAGGGTTCACACATCATGCTACATAATTCCGATCATGTGCTCGGTCGCACAGTGGCAGAAGTGAGCTGTCAATTTGAGTCACCTGCTGTGAGTGGAAGGCATTGTACTATCACTCGGAAACTCACCACCTTGGATGGGAGCGTCAAGCCTTCTGGCAGTGAGGCAGTTCCGGGAGATCACTACGTTGTCTTCGTGAAGGATTCTAGGTGTGAGGACTCACTTTTTCCCCCTGGTAAATTGAAGTCGATTTATGGTCTCCTAGGAGGACAATCGGATCAATGTAATTTGGGTTGAAGATCTAACATATGTACACTTGGTAATGTTGTCATCAGCTCAAACGGAACCTACATTAACAATCAAAGATTGAGAAAGAATGGCCCGGAGCTAAGAGTCCAACACGGGGACATAATTTCCTTGGTTGCCGTTTCTGAACATGGTAAGTCGATGATTTCACCTCGTATGTGTTCTATGCACCGTGTCAGCAAATCTCTCTTTAAACATCTCATGAGCTTGTGATCAGCTCTGTGAAAGAATCGAGTACAAATCATGCCATCACACATAGTTCGTACTTCATTCTTACAGGATGTACCTCCTGGGCCTGCAGTCCTCGGTCTCCATGTGTTTTCAGCCTTCTTGCTGTTCATTGGCTTACGCCATGCTAAGGTGCCTTAAATGAATAACAATTTATCTTAATTGATAAGTCAACTAATTAAGCTTGTTCGTTTCTGACAGAGAATGCATTGGCTTTCGTATATCGAGAGGTTATTGATGACCCGACCAGACAAGCCCCCAAAAGAAAGATTCCTCCTGCAGGTATCTCATTCAACTGGTGCTTTGATTTAGTATTATAACCCATTAGTTTACGATATGTCATTCTCATCTCTTTAACATAAATGACCGATGTCAGGAAAAGTAACTGCATGTTCTGGAACTTGGTTTCATCTTGTCCAAAACTGCTATCCACACCATATCACATAATGATTTCTTTGGTATATCCGCATGATGTCCGATTTTTTTGAGTCCTGGTGGTCATAGTCAAAGCACGCGTTTATCCCACAATGCTTACTCTTGATACAAGATAGTGATACATGGTGGTTATTGGACATCTCCTCAAGATTCTGTTCCTTTTTATTTTTTGCCTGGTTTTAAGTTCTCTAATTATGGATTGCGATGAACACAGTGATCGTGAAGCATGAGTAGCTTTGGAAGTACTAAGTGGTCATAAACAAATACAAGATACTTAATTTTATGATTATAGTATTTAACTAATCACGTACAAAGGTTTTTTTGTTTAACTGGTTCAATTTCCTGTGGAGCTCTTTGGTAATAGATGTTGATAATGAAGGAATGGCTGGTGACGGGAAGAGGATGCGAGGGATTACCACGTGTTCGAGTGAAGGACCTGTTTCTCTTGATGATGTTCGGCGGTTGCAAAGGTCGAATGAGGTGATTACTAGACATGTGATCTTTGAGATGTATTTGTCGATGTAGTTTACTTTCAAACCACTTTATTGGTTCCACTCGATCAGGGCATGAAAAAATCCCCGTTTTTTCTCGGTTTTAGTGGAAACATTTAAACTACTTATTCAGGCACCTTTGAAGGTCCTCCTCATTAGTTGAGTTTTGTAGGGTTTTGAGACAGTGAATTTTTGAAGAACCTATCAGGGCTTCTAGATAAAGGCATCTTTCGATTTTGAAAATGAGATGCATTGTATTCACATTTTTGTGCTTTGATCCTGCATCAATTTCAGACTTATCTTCGTTTCTCTAAGGGTTTGTTTGCCGGAAGCAGGAGTTAAGGCAGCAGCTAGAGGACCATGTGTTGAATACAGAGAAGATGCGCAGCGAAATGCGTGCTACGGAGGCACGCCATCAAGTTGTAGGATCTTTCGACTACGCAACCTCTCTTTGAAATGATCACTTTCTCATGATGTGTTCGAGGACAGAATCAATTGAACTACGCAAACACATATGCTACGAACCATACTATAAAGCATGTTGTGTGATCAGCATATAGGATTGGAGTCAGTTGTGTTAGTTAAGACGTCCCCAGTGTAATGTTACTTGCACTAATTTGGGGTTTAAGTATGAAGGACTCTCACACCTGGTGGAACAAACGATGTTACAGGAGGTGAAGGAAGTGAAAATATCTGTGGCAACTCAATATGTACAGCAGATTGAAGAAATTAAACGAGAGCTTGCGAAGAAGGCGAGCGACTTGGAGGAATGTGTAGCGACTTGTGCGCAACATGTGACAACCATTGAAGACCTGACTCAACGTCTTGCTGCAGCAGCTCAGTCTCGAATGGATGCCGAAGAAGCTATTTTAAGGTGTGACCCTTGGTATTCTTCTTTTTACTTCTTGGCAATCTCTAAGTTCACTGCTATTTGAGACTACAATCTCTGATGCTACAGCGGATGGTGGTCACGGGAATGCTATTTTTTATTTATCACCTTCTCCGCACACAGTCTGGCCCAAAAAACGTTAGGGCAGTTACTCTTTTGTGCTTCGCACATGGACGGATTAGCCTCTTTCCCTTCGGCATATCGGAAATGCAAGCTCACCGTGGTATGACGACGATCATGGCTTTTAAACCTGGACTTCTTATTCTGTGGTGCCCTGATAGAGACTTTATTCATGTCATCTATCGTGCAACTGCTAACTCGCAAACATTTCTTACAGTCACAAGTGTAGCATAGCGGACCTTGAGAAGCGCTTGGAAGAGGAACGTGATCAAAAAGAGAAAGAGAGATTTCAAGCAGAAGCCAATCTTCGAGCTGCGATAGAGAGAACACGTGCTGAGTCGTTGGAGGAACAGAAACGACAACATGAAATATCAGCTCGTTTGCAGAAGCAGCAGCAAGACATGATATTTGATCTTCAGGTTACGTATATTCAGTTTTCTGGACATAATAATACCATAGTCGTAGAATAACAGACTGCCCAACGTGGCACGGCGGTGCTAGAAACAACAGACGAGAAAGAGTTAGTGAAGGCAAAAGGGGAAGGAAGAGTTCGAGAGCCTACAGTGTTTTCGTTAAATCTACTAACCTAGAAAGGTTTTTCTAGCCCATCAACTCTTCACCTCTATGGCTTTAGATCTATAATCTTAATCTGAGGGATGATCTTAAGTCTTGTTATAACTTGTGCTAACACAATCCGTTGTGGTATTGATTAGCCACTTAGCTCAACATTCAACAGGGGGGTGCGAGGATATTGAATGTGTAGTATATGTCAACCCTAGGTTTCTTTGTCTTCGCTCCTTTTTTTTTTATTTTGGTTGGACTTGGAATTTGCAGGAGACTGACAAGGAGAATCGGCGCCTCGCAGAAAGCCTCAGGTCGAAACTGGTAATGTCTTGGTCTGCAATCTCCGACCATTTTTAAGAAAACTTGGTTCTATTGATCAGTGCCATATTGTGCGTTAGTCATTGTATGACGCAAGTACGTTTACCCCTAATCTTGGAACTCACATATTATTTCAGGAGGCAGAGAGACAAATCGTTGTCAGTGCTGAAGAGAAGGGTCGAAGGCTTGAGGTTCTCATCCAAGAAGAACGATTTGCGAGGGATAGTGCACGCAAGGTCAGTGCTGGAGTAGCTTAAGCTTGTTCTTAACTCCAGGTCCCACCTTACCGTGAGGGATCAGGCTCTTTTGTCTATGAGAGACGGAGCAGGTCATACCCTAGACAACGATAATCAGACTTATGTGTACAATGCTTTCCTCTTAACGATAGAGCGTACTAGAGCGTCTCTGGTCTGATTATGATGACACCAGATATCTTCGCTAATTGTTTTTGAACGCAAGATGACTGTTTCTGAGATTGATGGTAGCTCCGAGTCTATCTGTTTGTAAGCTGTCGATACACAGAGACTCTTTCATGTCGGAATTGTGATATCACTTGGGTTGATTGACAATGTATAGAAAGCTGCGGAACTTCAGGATGAGTTAAGGCACGTGTATACAGATCTGGAGAGCGAGAAGGTAATGATCGGGTTAGTTCCGTTGCTCATGATTGGCTTTTTGTTTTTCCTGCCGTAGCACTTGCAACGTTCTAGTCATCGTACTTGGATTCCTTAAGGTTTGACATTATGTGTTTCCTCTCTGTGGCCGATCTTGCCTACAACTTTAATTTCCGTGTGTCTCGTGGTTTACGAAGTTCCGATTGTTATTGCACTTTTTGGTCTCGTAGGCAGCGAGAGAGTCTGCAAGGGCAAAGATTGAGAGTTTGGAGTTGGAGATGGAGACGGCTATTAGGGACCTTACATTGGAAAAGCAGCGGCTGCAAGGGGCGCGAGAGCGAATTGTGCTCCGGTTAGTTTTACTAACCTTTTCAAATACTCTGCGGCTTGCATTAACCTTCCATTTGTGGATTGATTTGATGATCTGATGGTTAAGTTGTCTCCTTTGGAAACATGATGGCGGAACATGGGTACGTCAGCGAAGTACGTCTTTGTTTCACATCCAGATTTGTGTCACGGTCTGCATTTGTCATGCTCCAAGCGTTTCCGCACTCTTGGACATTGACGATATGGGCCGTGTATCGCTAGTGCTAACTCCTGGCTATGGTTGCTTGTAGCAGAGAAACTCAACTGCGAGCATTCCACTCCACTGCTGCAGAAATTGAGGCTTTGCAGCAGAAACAACAGGAGCAGCTCAAGGCCATGTTGAGAACCCTCGAAGACAGAGATGAGGCAGATCAAAAAATAAAGAAAGCAAGGACTGAAGTTGAAGATTCTGATACGGAGAACGAAGACAGAGTGGAGAGTACAGGGAGAATTTCATACCTGGCAAGAAGTGCGCCTCCATCTCGTCTGGATATGAACCCAGATGCAGGTTTAAATCCACAAGACTCATCCCCAGTCGAAGAGGAGGAAATGGATCCTCGTGAAGAGGGTGAAGGAGGTGTTGTGAAGCCGACCGGTGAGGGAGAGGAATGGGTTGGTGATACCCAGGAAGAAGAGGATTGGACTTCGATAGTACCGGACAAAATTTCTGAGATGGCGGCTGTAGTGAGGGACTCAAAAGGGACTATCCAGGATGATAGTGGGACGAAAGTGCAAAACTCTCTTATGGACAACACTCAGGTCCTCGACCATGGACAGCTTGATGCTACACAGGTTTTGGATAGAGTTTTGTTTCCTGATGGGGGCCAAGTCTTAGTCAGAGAAACGAGATCAAAGTTGATTCAGGACAGATGGAGATTTGACGTTATGGATGTGGACAAAGCGTCATGCGACAGAGACGATAGTGTAGACCACGCAGTTGCACTTCGAGATTCTGGCTCTGGTAGGGACAGCGCTCAAGCTGATAACGATGATAACGAAGATATTGAAGAAATTGGAGGAGAAACGATGCAAGTCGACGACCCAGTTGGGACAGCCGAGACGGACAATGATCTGCAGGAAGCGCTGGAGGATACTCTGAGGTTGCACCCTTGTACTCCCCACCAAACCCTTCGTTCCAACAGTCGGAGCGCTGGAGAAAACTTGAATGACCAGCCAATCGACGAAGCTTCTACTCCTCAATTGTTCAGTGCTGCTGAAGAAACTAACTTTGAAGACTCAAACGCACGTCCCGGAAACTCTCAAAAATTGGGATTGAGGAATAGCCGTCTGTACGAAGAGACCCGGTTGGAAAGCAGTAATAAGCAGGATAATACCATTTGTACTGATGATCTTCTTGCCTCTGAGGTAGCTGGCAGTTGGGCAGTAAGTCATGGTACTCCTGCTTCAGTGCATGCAGACAACGAGTCATCTGGGAGTGACGAGGGAGACGAGTATGGTGGAGCAGAAGTTCATCATGGCATCGAAGAAGGCGCCAGTCAAGTAGCTGCTTCTACCGTGTATGGCAAACAACCTCGACCCGGGCACCATATCCGATTGGAGGAGGTGTTGCATCTTGCAGAACCTGTAAATAGTCAGAGCTCTTTGTCACCTGCTACCACCCACACACATCGGGAGGAACGTGTAACACTGAATGAAGCGCTGGAGAACATAGAACCTGGGCTTGGCAACTTGCGCGGTGCCCTCACGGTGATGAAGCAGCCCCAGGATGATACCCAGGATAGTGATGACTCTCTGTCAGCATGATTGCCGCCATTGAGACCCAAAATATAGATATGACGTGGGGATGATCCATAGCCTTGACGAAGTTTATCAACTGGCATGTTGCAATCTTCCTGCGATATCCCTGATGCGATTTTGACACTGCACGTGAAGGGATAACGTCAGTGTGTAGGTTCCTTGCCCTTGGCTGTGTAGAATCGATATAGTTTTCGCAGTTTTTATAAGTTTGTTTCTCAGTTTATCAATTGTATTCCGATAGTCTTACATATCCTCGTTTATGGGCCGTGAATTATTGCATCGCTTTTTATGCCTCTCGAACCATGATGCGTCTGTGTAATTTGCGTCACCGATCTTGAGCGGAATTGTTCAGGAACTATAGACGTATTATTTGAAGTATTGAATAGCGCCCATCACGTTTGCTATGCTTTGCGCTTCAGTAAGCTCTTCTGGCAGATGACGATGTACTTTGGTTTCGTCTGAGGTAGTTTACTTATCATTAGTCTATACATACCACTGTGCTCCAACGTACCCCGCAAGCACATCAGCATATCGTCGTCACCGTACCCATGCATTGCCTTCACCAGTACTTCATTGTATCCCGCACCCAAATTTGAAAAAACCGACAACTTCCTTATTTCCTGACCGCCGCGAAATTTCAAGCACGTCTGTACTCATGTAACCCAACAGAATCAAGTTAGGGCTGGCGTTCATATTTGAGTCTTTTACAGTCTCTACAAACCCCACTCTCATTTACTTAAGCGGAAGTCCCTGATTCTCAAATGACTTAATGGTTGGATGCAAGCTTAGGTGGTCCCGACCGCCCTGTGCTGTTTTCATATGATTTTGCATTACTGCCAGAGTTCACCTTGTTCTACAAGACCAGCAAATAGTACTTGTCACTACTCAGCCGAATCGACTGCTATGCGTCTCAACGCCGTGCACAGCTAGTACGTCACCTGTCTACACAGCATGTCTCTGCATCGGCAGCTTTACCTGCCAGAAGCAAATCCATATATTCATGGTAAACCGTTTTAATTACATCTTAGTACTGTAGTGAGGTGCTTCACTTATTTGACTTGGAGGTCCTCTTTTCTCGAAGTACGGTAGAGCATATATTTCCCACTGCATGCTACCTAGTTGGTACCATCCATGTCCCGACTGGATGGATCTGCAAAAGAGGCTTGTCTTCTCGCTGTATAAGATTAATTCCAACCATCAAGAAATGGGGCCAAATGGAAGTAAAGTACGATGGAAATATCTAATCAAGTCTTCCAAGGAATAAAAGGAAACCAACGGCTAGGCATCTAAATTAAGTATCTTGGAATATTTAGCTAAAGAAAACGTCATTTGAAATCATACGGAAGTTTTGGATTTCCAAATTGTAAATTTTTTTATATTATGTAATGAAACTTGGAGAAATAAAATAAAATTTAACTTATTTTTTAAACAGAAAATATCGGTACGAAAAAACTGACCAATGAATATAACTTATGAAACATAATTGGAAATTTTCGGAAAAATATTTTGATAATGAATCAGTCAATTAGTTTTATTATTTGACTGGTTCATATTGTGAACAAAGGCTGCATATTATTTTTACGCTATTACTGAAAAACTAAAGACAAATTATTCAGGATGGAAATAATTGGAAAGATACAAATAAAAGCATATGAAACTTCATGAATAGATCATAAAGTATTTCAGTTCAAGTTAAAACACTAATGATACA
The DNA here is from genome assembly GCA_037833965.1 of Marchantia polymorpha subsp. ruderalis. Classification (NCBI taxonomy): domain Eukaryota; kingdom Viridiplantae; phylum Streptophyta; class Marchantiopsida; order Marchantiales; family Marchantiaceae; genus Marchantia; species Marchantia polymorpha. The sequence goes on from AP031351.1 coordinate 4,204,709, forward strand.
AGTTTGAAAACCTGAAACTGCAATGCTTCCATAACTTAAACCTAATGAGAAGATTGATAAATTTCTTCTAGAAAATTGGTCAAATATTTTAAGAATTATAAGTTCAAACAAATCACGTTGAGATGATCAAAATAACATTGAAAAATATTTCATAGAAAAATATAATAATATCCTTTTAAAGTTGTAATTTTCATTTGTCTTTGAAATTACTGAAAATTACTGATGAATGATAGTTAGATAAAATATCTCAAATTTTATAAGTGAAATATTATTAATTTTCCTTATTGTCAAATTTAGTGATCAACCTTACTGATAAACTAAAAATTTCTTTATTTTTGCATTACACTTTGATGTAAAATAAAAATTAACGAAAAAGCTGCAATAATAATATATATCTTCTAAAATAATATTATATTTTTAAAAAAATTTATAAAAATTTATAAAATATATTTATATAAATTATGATGCTTAAAATTTTGATGAAATTATTCTACCTAAACCTTGTGATGATTTTGAAAGAAAACAAATACATGATAAGCATATCAGTTGTATCTGATAATTTCTTGGAAGATAAAATTATATTTTCTGAATACGGAGAAAAAATTTTGCGCTATATGAAAAATAAATTTTTTTATTTTAAAATTTCTACATAGGTGCGTATGTTGTTTAAATTTTTTTATAAAAATGATTTTCAAATTGTACGTTTTATCTACATAAGTGCATAAATTATAATTTAACAAGAAAACCAAAAATTCATTAGTAGAGTTGAAAAAGCATTAAGATGCAGAAGTATACTATTTATCTTAATCCAAAATATTTAAATCCATTTTAAGATAATAATAGAATTATTTTATTTGAAATGATATATTGAATTGATGAAATAAATGGTAGCTTTAAAATCAAAGTATTGAATATATTATGGTTTTTGAAAATACTGAATTTTCTGATGACATAATTCATGAATGAGAGTGAATAAATTTCAAACTCAAATATTTTCAATTTTTTGTCATACCTTTTAGTTCATAAAGCTTTATCTATAACTAAGATATGTGCACAAATAATTAAGTATCGATTTCAAGACAGTAATATGATTATAGGTGGATTATAATCAGACATGACAATTGAATGAAATATGATTAATATATAAATATTTATTGTATATGAAAAATTTAAATCCGATACATAAAGTAAATTTGTTTTAAGATTGAAATAAGACTGATATTTCTGAAGAAATATTTGTATAAGATCTATTCTTTATTAAGGTATGATATCGTAAGATATTAAAATGATTATTTGTGTCCAATAATATGTTATGTCTGAAGATTTTATACTGATAAAAATGACAAGGATAAAATTGATTTCATGATAAAAATTTTAAAATAATATTTGACTTCTGAAATATTCATAAATATTTATTTACACATGAATAGTTTTTTTTGTTTTTCCTTTGAAATTAAATGTCTAGTGTTTGACTTAGTTTGATAAACATGGTTGCCAACTACTATTTTTATACATTGCAGGAAAATCATTTTGATGTTGAGAATTGTACAGTCTAACATTAAAAAATACTTCTGATTTATTACAATAAATGTATCATTTTGTCGTTTGACTTCGGTATATAGATTACATCTTCCGCTTGATATAACTCAATACTACTTTGGTCAAATTTATTACTTCTGTCGTGATTCTGTTTTATTTGAAATGCTTAATTAAAAGTCATTATAATTTATTTTGTACTCAATAATTTATTTAATATATTAGAGGATGTCATTGATGCACTGTTCATGGTAGAATATTAGAATAACAACAATCAAACATGCATTGGAAAAAGTTGCTACATATGACTTTAATGTTCATCTTTGGCGAGGGATGTGTACAACTTTTGAGTAATGTAATGCATCTAGCGCCGCATGCCTAGAACCTAGCATAGTGACGTCATCCGAATCCGATGATTGGTGGACAAGGGGAGTGTGGAAAGAGCGTGTGTCCCGAAAGGACCAGCCCACAATGGATACATGTCAACTCTTAGAAAATGACCGCGAGAAAGGCGTAGCGCAAGTTGGACAATATGATAGATAAGTTTGAACTTATAGGCTCGCCGAAACCTCCACGTGTACGTCTATGGGCGAAGGAGACAAGTGACGGGGCCATTCCGCGGCAGAGTGACGCTCAAGAGAACGAATCGATGGCCGTGAGGTCGAATAGCAGTTCCGCGTCTCTCACCGCAGCTCGTGTTCGCACGGTAGGGAAACGGGAGAAGTGAAAACAACCGACGAAAGAACGAGGAAGAGAACGACCGAAGGAAACATAGGAAAGAGGAGGGAGGAGGAGGAGGAGGAGAGGAGGGACGGGGAAGCACAGGTCGTCGTTGCTGGCAGCCAGCAATTTTCTTTTGATCTCTCCTTCGGATAGTTTGAGGATGTTGTTCAGAGACGAAGCGCGAAATTCGCGGTAGTGGACGAACCGAGAGCGTCCTCGTAGGAGAAACTAGAAAGGAGCAACTGAAGCACCTAGCTCAATCCTATGAGACGACTGCCCATGGATTTGGATGCTCCGGCTTTGCAGTGTCCCTTGTTGTGGTTTTGAACGAGGATGCAAACGAGGTCACTTCTAGTGTCTTTTTTTTTTCATCTTTGTTGAGGATTGGCAGGAGGAGCAGGAATCTTGAGTTGGCGAGAAGACCATTCATTTCTTCCGTTTTTCATTTTGGTGGGCAATTGGAAGCGATGAGCGCTGGTGGAATATGTTTCAGAACTCCGATCTGATTTGAAGACCAGCGTAATTCGAACATTGCCTGCCTTGAGCTCGAGACCCGTCGCCGTACACAGGAATGGGGACATTTCACTTTATGGTAATAATATGCTAATTGGAAGTTCGTCGACAATGGCTGTCCCTGACGGTGTGAGCACCGAGCCTGGAGATGCTCAGCCGTCTCTATATGTGGCAAAATGCGTGCTTAGAAGCAGTGCAGTTTTGCAAGCGGTTTACGGGCACATTCGTTCTCCTTCTACTCTCGATCTTGTGTTTGGCAAGGTATGTCAACAATTTCACGAGTTTACCGATCATACTGTATTAATCATACTTTGCCGGTGTTTGTTTTTCAGAACCTCTGTGTCTTTGCCTGTTGACATTCTCATAGTAATTACAAAAGGTGAGAATTCTTGTCATATATACATATGCCCCATAAGTTGGTCATGTATCGGACGTTTAGACCACAATACATACGAAGTAACTCCTCTACGTGCTTTCTTGAAAGTTACTTATATTTCTGAAAGATTCAAATGTCTTGCTTGACTACCTCGAGCAATTCTGTCTAACGAGCCGACAGACAGGCCAAAAAGCTGCGAATTGGCATATGAAGCCAAATGGAAGTCATTTTTGCACTGCAATGCAAAGCAGTGTACTTTCTTTGTAACATAACCTGCTGAATACAGAGCTTTAGCTGTAATCGTGATGCTGATTGACTTTTCATAATTATCTGAGTCGCGTACACTACCAGGTGTATCACTGGCACCTTCATGTTTTCTCTTGGATGTGGTTGGTTATTTCACTGGGTAATTACTTGGAATGCTATAATTCTGAGCTCGAGACAGCAAGTTTGAGGTGTTGAGATTTCAAGATTAGCTGATACTGTTTCTTTAATCTTTTCGAAACTCACTTGGTGGTTAATGTTTCCAATTCCTAAATCTTGATATTTATCTCCATTGAAATGTAAGAGACAAATACCGGTTAATAATTGGATCTTATCAGTTCGGCAGTTTACGCTTCTTTCTGATCACCAGTGAACGTAGGTTCGACCCGGGAGAGCTGATGTTTTGCGTACTTTTTGCAGGAAACAACTTTGGAACTTGCAGTGGTCAGCGATGACGGAGTCGTCCAATCTTTATGTGAACAACCTGTATTTGGTTCCATAAAAGATTTGAAGATATTGCCTTGGAATGAGGAATTCCGTGGCGTACAACCTGAGGTCTTCCGTCAAACCTCTATAACCATGTGACTTTTTGTCATGTAAAAAGTTTGTGCAACTAGTTTTTATTAGTGGAACATCTGAATCTGGCCATTACAATCTAATATATTTCAGGTCATAACTCGTACTTTTAGTCAAGAGGTTCAGCAGTTCATCATACAAGAGTGCCCATCTTCAAGTGCGTGTAGAATTTTGTAAACTGATTTCTTCATCCTGAAATTTCTGTCTTCATGGAGTTTTTTTTTTCATCGCAGAATGTCCACTTTATCAATAACTCTGATAAGAATACCTTTGATTGTAATACACTATATGTGATAAAAGTTTTGGACCTTCGGGGTTATCTGAGGTTGGCATAGAGATTCTAAGGTATTACCTGGAATCTCGAACCATATTTTTATCATGCATAATTCCACTTAAAGAGAAGACTTTTTTAATACTCTCGCCTTCCTTCTATTAATATCCCGTTTTTTCCGATAAGTCAGATTCTTTTTTCAGCCAGTGGGCGGGTATATTGCTTTCAGGCTATGACACGCACATAGTAATGAGTACAATGTGTTTCAATATATATGATGTGCAACCCTTATGTTTGTATTTTTCGGTGCTTAAGGAAAAGAAGGTTGACACATACTTAACTGCGTAATGATAATTGTCCTCTTTGCGTCTATGCTTCAGTTGTATGGCAAGGATCTGCTAGTTTTACTCTCTGATTCAGAGCAACTGTCGTTTCTCACATTCAATGTTGAACTCCATAGGTATGTGAATTGCTCCTTAATCGTGCGTACCAAGGATGTTGTGCCGTTGTGTCTATGGCGTATAAGAATTGCGGCTACGCATTTGTGTGTTGTTTCATACTTCGGATTTTGAGCTTGCGTTGTGAGAGTAGCTCTACTTGGATTACAAGACAATAGACGCGAGACTTATCAGTTCGTGTTTGGCAAATATCTACCTTCTCTGCGAAGTCAGATTCCTGGCAGTGTCGCACACAAGTTTGGGTCCTCCGGGTAAAGACGAAGCAACAGGGTCTGGGCGCTTACTGGCAGTGGAACCCAGGCAAGTCATACTTCAGGCGCTGACAATTATCCATGTTGGTTGATGCTGTATCTAAAACTGAAGAGTTTTCCTACGCACTTCCTGTCTAAAACGAAACAATTGTCTGTCTGTTATTTGTAGTTGTCAACATTCATACTGCAACATTCTGTTTCTTGAGTTGATTCACTAATGTTCTGTATTAAGATCATAATGATGTGCGGTATTCACCTGAAGTTGGGTGAAACTAGTCTTGCCATTTCCTGAATCATCGTATTTCGTTTTAGGCTGAGCCAATAGGATGAAACTTGTAGGTTTTCGCACCTTGGATCACAAAATGAATGATTTCTCGTATACTCATGTCTTGTGGATTCAATGAATCAGGGGACGCGCAATTGCCGTTGCTGCATTCGAGGATACCATTTCTGTTTTTCTTACTTCATCTTGCGCGGGGAATAATATAGTCGAAGACAAGGTAAGTTGCAAAATTTTCTTTCAACTTGTCTGAGTTCTTTAGATGGGTATTGAAAATAAGCTCAAGTTATTCCATATATTCTTGCATCAGCCTATATTTCAAGGGAAAGTAAATGTTTTTTTGGGGTTTCTATGGGATCTAGTGAAAGTTACGGTCGTCTTGCTCAGGTAATAAGGTTTATGGCTATGATTGAATCATCATCTAAAGCAAATCTAAAATGTTATCTAATGAAGTAACATGTGAGAGTGGTCCGGACCAAGGAAGTTACTGGTAATGTTACATGTGATCAGTGTCGAAGTGTGATAGAAGGATAAAATTGCGCGTCGCTATCTAGAGACAGAAAAGCTATGATGAACAACTGATATGTACCTGTACATGTATGTCTTCGGACTGGCAGAGGTTAGTCTTCCCAAGGCCATTAGCTGAGGCAGGAGAACAATTACAGACCGGACGATGGGGCACAATATGGAGTGTGGCCTTCGTCCAGAGTGCTCAAGAAGATAATCAAATAAAGGACACTACAGCTATTGTACTTGCAGTGCTCGTGCACATGTAAGGACCTCTTCTCCAAGACTCTACTGTTGGAAATTCGTTGTTGGCCCAGGAGGGGTGCATTTTTAATCTTGTTCTTCTTCTGTTTCTTTCTTTGCGGTTTTTTTTTTTGGGTTCTTTCTCTCTGTTAGGCGAAATAGAGCAAAACTTTGTTAATACGTCGTTGATATCATATTGACTACAACTGCCAAAGTAATTTGAAGAAGTATTTTGGACGATTTGGACATCGAAATTGGCTCTGATCATGTGGGGCTTTATCAGAGTTAATTCTATTAGCCTTTACGAAATACGTAGGTCTCATTGCTAGTTGAGGATTTAAGACATTACGTTGGACCTTACTTTTGAATCCAGGGAATGCTGCAAAGAGCTCGGATGTTAGCGAAGAAAACTAGTTATAGCGTGAGTTTGGAGTTATTTTTAATATCAATATATTGAATTTCTGACCTTGGCGCATCGCCTGGCATAGTAAGGTCAGATTATATGGAGTTATGTGCTTTTAATTACGTGCTAGTGGACCATTGAAGCTCTAGAAATCAAAGCTTGAAATTCATGTCAGTCAAGTCTTGCAATTGCTAATCAACATTTACCAACGCTCTAATATATTCAGCAGGCAGATTTCTGGGATTGTTTTCTTTCACTGTAGATACCCTATAACAAAGAAATAGGGGCTAAATAAACTGGTACCAAATCGTGTAGACTTAAGAGATTATTCAACAATTTGCGTGACGCTGATGCAGGCATGGACGTCAAGAAAACGACATACAAGTATTGAGTTGCGACACCAGGGAGAGAATTATCCATCATTTGGCAACTTTCTGTCCTACCAGCGCAATTCCGGGTGTAGTGCCAGGTCACCTGGCTCTTAGCATTATCGAGTTTCCCGTTGTGCCAGGCTACCTACTTCTTGCTCGACTAGGTGATTTGTTGCTTTTGGATCTCAGGTGTCCGAGCATTCCTCGTGCTTCCACCGTTCTTTCGGCACAACAAGCTTCTGTTGATGAAGATGGAGAAGGACAAGACACTTTGGCGGCAGCTTCTCTTCTATTACTTTTCTCCCGATACCGAGACTCTTCGGAAAAGGGCTCTATTTCTGCATGGAGTTGGCAGCCAGATGGTGGTGATCAGCCAAAGCTGGTTTTGTGCATGGACTCTGGAGAAATTGCTATCGCCCAGGTGTTTATGGAAGGGTCTGACGTGCATGTTCAGATTCACGAGCGTCTGTACCGGTGCTCACCGTGCCATTCGCTGTTATGGTTGAATGGAGGATTTATTGCTGCCTTGATAGAGATGGGAGATGGCGAAATACTCGAAGTTCTTGATGGTGGGTTGACTTTTCGGAGTTATATACTCAATAACGCTCCTATCTTAGACTTTGCCTTAGTTGATTATCACGGTGAGAAGCAGGATCAGATGTTTGCTTGCTGCGGCGTGGGCCGTGAGGGTGCCATACGGGTTATCCGCAATGGTATCAGTGTAGAGAAACTACACAGTACACCACCTCTTTATCAGGGTGTCACTGGTACTTGGACACTGCGAATGTTTCAAAGGGACAAGCATCACTCTTTTTTCGTCATGTCTTTCGTGGAGGAAACAAGAGTACTGTCCGTGGGGTTGAACTTTGTTGACATCTCAGATGCTGTGGGTTTCGATTCTTCCTCAAGCACGTTGACTTGTGGCTTGATAGAAGATGGGTGGATCGCACAAGTCTGCAGTTCAGAAGTACTTCTCTGTGCTCCAACAATAGCTGCCCATCCCGCAGGACTTGCTAATCATGCACCTCAGCGCACCTCTTGGAAGCCTCGTGAAGCGTGCATAAGCCTTGGGGCAGTGGCTAAAGGTTCAATCATTCTAGCATTGTCCCGACCTGGTGTTCTGTTAATCCTGGGAACAAGACTTACATCAACTGGTGACTTTGAGTTGATAGAGATCCAGCAGTGTCAGCTTGAAGCGGAAGTATCATGTATTTCCATTCCTCTAGAGGAAGGATCAATTCCTGTTCCTGTTCCACCGTCTATGGTTGGTCTCATGGACGATCCAAGGAAAAGCGCCGAACTATGTGGGGTCGTGGTTGGAGAAATATGTGTTGTTGGGACTCACAAGCCATCTGTGGAGCTCTTATCTATTAGACCAGGAGAGAACTTCAGACCTCTAGCAGTTGGGTTAGTAGCTCTAGTTAATTCGATTGGTACAGCCATGGGTGGATGTGTACCAGAGACAGTTAGGTTGGCTCTTTTTGATCGACTTTATATTATATGTGGATTAAGAAATGGAATGTTGCTGAGATTTGAGTGGCCTTCAAGCAGAGCAACTCAAGACTCAGCAGAAGAGCTCGTGGTACCATTGTCTACTTCTGCGGTATCTGCTCACAAGTTTTCCTCAAAGACAGTAGATGTGGACAAATCATTGCACAGTAAGGCCATCTTCCAGGAGGGTGAACAGAGTTTTGGTATCGCGGAAGAGAGAGGGCCTGTGCTCTTAAATTTAGTTGCCGTACGTCGAATTGGTGTGTCACCGGTAACTTTGATTCCTCTTCAAGGCTCATTACGGGCAGATATAATTGCTCTTAGTGACCGGCCTTGGTTGTTGCAAACTGCAAGGCAGAGCCAAAGAATAGCGTACACGTCGATATCATTTCAGGCCTCAACTCATGCAGCTCCCGTCAACTATCCCGATTGTCCAAATGGTATTCTGTTCGTGGCGGATTGCAGTTTGCATTTGGTATGTCATTTGTACTTTAACACTTCGTCGTGCTATGGAGATGTACTTGTGTTAGTGAACAAGTTTTAATCCAGACTATTCTTTCCCATGTGTAGCTATAGAATATGCCATTCTTTAGTGTAATTTGAAACCTAGAAACACGTACGTGAATAACAGTTAACGTCACCCTGTCTTTTTAGTCCTTTCTTTTTATTAAGTAATGAATTCTTTGCAGGTCGAGATGGAACACTCAAAACGCTTAAACGTGCAGCGACTTCCTCTTGGTCGGACACCCCGACGAGTTTTATATCATGCACCGACTGCCATGTTGGTCGTATTGAGGAGTGAACATGGTGTTTCAGATATCTGTTGTGTTGATCCCTTGAGTGGGACTATTTCATCGTGTTATCAGCTGGTTGAGGGCGAAACCGCCAAATGCATGCAGCTCTGGCACACCAATGGCGAGGAGTTAGTACTAGTTGGTACTAGTCTGACAGATGGGAAGCCAATGATGCCCAATGGAGAACCTGAAAGGTAAGTCCTCGGAGTTTTCGTTATCATGTATACAAGCTCATCCCTTAACTTTCATTCAGATGTATTCTTGTGTTTGATACCTGTATATTGATTGCCTTCTTAATCACCCTGCATAAATCCTTACTCTTTCGTGATCTTCTGTGGTATCGTGATTCTGCCTTTGTAGAAGACATAAGTTCGGCTTTCCTGTTTAGCTTTGGTTCAATTATTTATCATACCTTTAAGAAGGTCTGATATCATTTATAAGTGACCAAGTCTGGTTCTTCTCAAAGCTCTTGTAGTATACATGATTCGCTTGTTCTATGTATCTGTTGTTTTACGCATAGCTTTGATTGGCTCTCATCTTTGTCACCATATTCTGTTCTCTTTATTCTCTGAGGTAACAGTTTTTGGGTCCCAGAATCCAGATTGCACTCATAGAAAGATACGAAGGTTGCAATGAATATTCCCGACCAAGTTCTAAGATATCATCCAATCTTTGACACTAGAATAGTTCATGTCATCCACAATAATAACAAATCTTTGTGTTATGTAGGATAAATTCAATCTACCGCATTACTAGATTTCAACAACATTTTAGAACAGCTGTAGTTGTTGATCACACCACTCCTATCCGTCCTAAATCTCTCTCCTTTTACCCATCCAGTAATAGATAGATTATTACATCATCAAAGGTCTTGTTTATTCAACGGTTTAGAGTGTTCATTCCCCAGCTTTTTCGGGCACAAACGTTTTATTTCAGCTTTCCTCCCAGTTGATCCTTTTGCTGTGCTGTTATTCCCAGCCTCATGATATCTTGTCACTTGCAACTTGCAGAACCACTTGGCTAGTTGATGCGGATTGTAGAACAAGTTGTAGGTATTATGCGTAAACTTAGCCACTTGGAGCAAATTGTTCTAAGCTAAGCACAAAGAGCTACAAGCAGATAGCAAGACAATCACTCCAAATTACACATTCAGATAGCAAGACAATTACCACAGTCGCCTTCTCTAAAGGTTACCGAGGTAATTGTCCTGCTAAAGCTGTTCAACTAACGCCTTAAAATATGAAAGCTATTTTATATCAAATGCTGTTCTAGTATTTATAATAAATAAACAATCGTTGCAATTAGTATGTTATCATGCATTCAATTTTCCATGGCCAACAAGTTCTGTCAGAGTCAAATTCCAGTTCATCCTCATTCACTAAAATTGTTCAGAAATTTTTACCTTTTACAAAATACTCCTTATCACAATTATTTTGTGAAATAATAGTTTGCTGTTATTTATTCTGAATATAAGTTTGACAATCATCCTCCGAAACATCGACTTATGTCTGCGGCCTCGGACACTTCCTTATCGGCTCTATCTCATCAACGAATCTTCTATTAAAGGCTTCAATTTTAAACGTAACGATACTCTATATGTCAGTGCTTTATGATACTCTTTCTACGATCTCTATTTCAACATTATACCTCGAAAAACTAGATTCTTGGATTCTGCAAGAGACTTATTTACTCATGATAAATGTAGAAATGATAACGTAGAACTGCAGAACATGCGTACAATCCCTAGTACAGATAGCCAACTTCTCTATGTGAACTATGCCTTTTTTCGAGATTCCAACACGTCATCCTGAAATCGACTTGAATGATGTTTAATTCCGTGCCTTACCGTATTCTTATTTTCAGGTCCTATGTTGTTAAACATTTTCAATACCTCCTTAGTCAATGTTCAGCCTTAGATTGGCAGTGTGAGATAAGTCTCCTTTACACTAACCTGATAATTACCTTACTATCACATAGAAGCGGCTATAGATAACTAATGTTTTTGGACTTCCTGCCCGAGAATTAAAACGTACAATTCTGTCATGGACTTTCTACAAACAAGATATTTCTGAACTTAAGAGTACAAACTGTCTCATGGTACGGTCCTTCGTAGATTACCTATGGATTTCCAACTGCAAAGACTTCTTCTTTATTTTGTTGCTGCTTAACTATGTTTTGGCTATGAGAACCTCATCCAGACATCAGATCATTTCTCCTCGTCATATCCCAAACTCTTTAAATGGCCAGTACCCTCAATCCCAAGCGATATACCCAGCTCATAGCTGCCAGCTGAATCTGTCTGCTAGATTTTCAATCAGCCAGATTAGCCATGAGAAGAGATGTTAATCGCATTCTTGTCTCTTCCCAGTCATTCGTATGTCACAATGTCGTACGAAATAGGTGAGAGAGGAAAGGATGGGACTGTTGCTAGCCACCTTCGTAGTTTCCTCGTTTTACGTCTTCTTCTCCTCTGCTGCTTCTTCTCTGTATACTAGTAGAGAGGAGTTTCATTTTATCTCACGATTTTTCGCATGGTTGGATACCGGGTTCTCATCAACTGGATGAAATCCCCGATTGATTTTGAAAGCTTGACAGTATCAGAGATTACTCAAGGCATTCATATGGATCTTTGGGGGAGCGGAAGCTGGTTTATGCACGCTCACTTTCTACGTTGGTTATGCTCTAGTCTTTCATTCAGCCTCAGCAACATCCACGCTTGTACATCCTTTCCTGGCACTTTTATGGTACCTGTTAACGGTTCTCTTGTTAATTCCTTGTCCGCTGCATATCGGGTGCTTGGATGTCATACATACGAATACTGCTTACAACTGATGCTGTTTCTCTTCATTCACGTTGCATTAGACTGGATGGCTTTGAATAATCTCGTTTCAAGCTTCACTAACTTAGATCACAGTCATTTGGCTTCACATGTTCAGAACTTCTTATCATATTTGTAATTTACAGGTCTCAATAGGGCTTCCTTGTATTAGCACACATAAAAAATTTAGCCTTTGTATTTGCCGCTCGTATTCACTGCATGTACTCGATCTTGTTGTATAGATATACTTCCTCCTCATGTCCCTGAACTATTTGACCCAAGGCAGGGTGTGCCTTACGCAACATTCCGTATACCTGATATTTGATCTTGTTAAACTATATGCAGTTCGAAAGGAAGACTATTGATGTTCCGTATAGAGTCGAAGGCTGCATCTGGCAGAAGTAAGAGAGTGCCACTTACAGGCATCATGCCTCTAGTTGGGATGGGAGAATCGTCGTCTGCTGGCACATGCCAGCCTATGATCATTGGTGACTCGACGCCTGATGAAGTCGCCGTGGATGAACATATGATGGGTGGATGTGAAGGTTGGGAATTGAGCTTGATAAGCTCGGTATCCATGATGGGGATGGTTCTTGCAGTTTGTCCGTATCTCGATCAATATGTCCTCGTTGGGGCTGGCAATAACGTAAGGTTTTCACGGCGAACCTACTATTACCTTTTAATTGCACCAAGCCCTGTGTGTATCGCTGTGTGTTGACTGTCTCAAGTCACTTTTTACAGTTCTTAATTTCATAGTTTCAACTCAAAAGCTGGTCTCAAACCCTATTGTAGTACACAAGTTTCACGGGGTCTTCACGGCGATAATTAAACTCGCTAACAATCAGAATTGATGATTGCCTTAAAACAGCTGATATGCTACGGTCAGACACATGATTCATATCAGCGATTGCGTCGCTTTGCCGCGGCGAAAACGCGTTTTGTTATCACAAATGTGGCAGTTCATCTGAACCGTATTGCCGTGGGCGACTGTCGAGATGGAATACTGTTTTATTCATACAGAGAGGTAGGTTCAAATTTGATCATTTCTATCCCATCAGATTACGATTGTAATCAGGATCGCATGTGTTGTTTTTAATTGTGAGTTGATTTTGTGCTTGGAACCCATTGATTTTATGGATCATATTTTCTGGAATAATCCTCAAGGCCTCTTCAACTTGTGAATTTTCCAATTTTCCTTGCAATAACCTTGTAGCGGGGCTGGACATGGCTCAATATGTCAAAAGGACCAACCTGTGTGTGGGAGAGAATTGCTCTGCCGGAGGACATCGTGATCTGGAGTAAGATGGTTTCTGTGTGTATATCCTGATCAAGAGCCTATATTCTGTGAAGGTTCTTTGAACAGTCCATAGTCCAGATGTACAGGGGAAAATTTGTTCTTTATATTTACACTTTCCGTTCTCCCGTTCAAACAAAATGAAAATCATATCCAGAATCTCTGTTTTTCTCGAACTCGATCCAGAGGAAGGAATTATTTGCGTTGCAGTTGTACCTATTTGAATTTGAATCGTGGTTCTGCAGGACACCCACACGCTGGAACAACTCCATTGTGACCCGGTGAAGCGACTAGTAGCAGATTGTGTCCTAACTGAGCTCAACACCGCTGTGGTTACCGATCGAAATGGCAACTTTTGTATATTATCTTCAGCGAATGGAGTGGATGGTAGGTGATGCTTAATTCATCCAACCATCTTCTAACCTTCTTTGAACTTGCCTATCAAAGACAGTCTAGGTAACCATCTTAAAACGTCTGTTGACCATTTTGATAGTTTCTGCTGTAACTGAGTTTTGTGGTTTTGGAAATACAGATTGTGTGAGTCCAGAACGCAACCTTTCCATGAGCTGCTGGTACCACATGGGTGAGCCTATAGTTCGCATAAAGAAAGTAGGTACCACTTCCTGCTGAAAGAGCTCCACCTCCTGTCTTGCATAAGTACTCTGTAATGCAGTCAAATCATCTTATTTCTTTCTCTAGACCAACTATTGGGGCTTATTATTTTGCGTCGCTTTCTGCATGCAGGGTTTCTTTTCCTACAGAGCACCTGTGGAGGAGACCTTGAAAACTTGTAGTGTGGGAAGTTCGTCAGTAGATGCAACAGATGCTTCTCTTGTCGGATGTACTCTCCTCGGAAGTGTAGTAATACTTATACAGCTCCCACGGTAAGTTTAAAATCTCTTTAGTATGTGATGTGTTCGACTTTAGCATTTACCGGACGAGAGGCCTTCGTTCAACTGTATAGAGTATATTAAAACCTAAAACTTACTCTCATCAAACATCTGTTACCACTAGCACCACTCAGCCAGGACGCGGGCTCTTCAGGTTATAACCGGCAAATATTAGTGAGTGTAGTTGACAGTTACGGATGGTATTCTTAGCTATGTCGATTGCATTTCTTTTTGTGTCAAGCCAGGGTTTTATGCTTGGTTTCAATATACAGTTCGTGAAATGTCGCTCTGTGTAGCTGACGGTAGCTCTTGTTGCTTCAACTTATTCCACAGAGACGACTATGATTTGCTCGAAGCAGTACAAGTACGATTGGCATCGCATCGTCTAACAGCACCTTTGCTGGGCAACAATCATGCTCAGTATCGGCGCCAGGGCTGTCCCGTGAGTGCCAAAGATCACTTATCAGCTTCACAGGCTTATTTTCATTTCTGTTTGCACTAGTAGTTGTTATTGGAATTATGTCTGGTAAAGCCTACGTTCTTAAACTCGCCAGTTTGTTCATTGGCAGGCGGGCGACGTACGACAAGTGCTAGACGGTGATATGCTGGGCCAGTTTTTAGAGTTGACCAATGCACAGCAACGACTGGTTTTGTTAGCGGAGCCTGGTACATCGCCAGAGGATCCTCGGGAAGCACGGTTACACGGAGCTTTTCGTAAACCCTTGCCTCTTGATCAAGTGTTGCGCCTTTTTGAAAGGGTGCACAACTACCTCACGTAATTTTGTAATTATCTTACTTTGAATTCTTTCGGTCAAGTCACCCTATAATCGTACACAATCGATGACTCCACTAGAAAGAGGTGTCAAAAGTCTAGATTTATTTTGTAGGGAGTCCCATACATGACGTTGTACTATAGTCAATGAGGAACAAAGATCAGTCGTCCGAAATTTAAGTCACTGTGTACAAGTTTGACCCCTGTCTTGATTGAGGCTTCAAAGGCTTGCTCGATGCATAGACTTGGTGTCATGGATCCGAAGTGGTAGCTTAGCTCAGCTGTAGATTTCATGTGAGCTTGGAAAGGATTTATCAACTGAGGAAGTCTGTTACGGTAGGGTTGCAGAATCTCCCTGGATATTAGTCTTAGTGCTTCCCTTATTTCAAGGGTGTTTTATAAAATTTTATGAATAGATGAAAAGCAAATCCAGCACAACTTTGCTCCAAGCTCTTGGACCGCTAGGTGACTGGTTATGTGCTCCGTCAATGTATGGATCTGTGAAGACTGAAGGCTGTGCACGTAGATGTTGGAGCTGGATATGACAAAGTACAGGAAGAGAACCAAGAGCGAGCAATGGATTGTATGTACGGGAGCAACTCGTGCCTTTTAGGTCTAGCTCTTTATGGGCCAGTGGGGTTACTACAACAAGTTCAAAGAAGTTCAACTTAGTATGTGGTTCCACGGAAGTGTTTGCTCACTTCTGAACAATTTTCAAGAGTCAAATTGTCATTCATTATTTATATGCCTGGATCCGGACCTCTTCTAGTTTCACCCATTTGACATTCCTTACGGTTTGTGATGTTTACAACACTTTAATGCTGGACATTCCTTCATCGATATTAGCATGCACTGGTTGTGTTTTCTTGGACTTGGTTCACTGCCACTTTCGCAGAACTTACTAGGTCCAAGGACGGAAATAAATCTGGAATCACATCAATGTCGTTTTGTAGTTTCTATTAATGGTAGTACAAGTGCATGTCTTGAAACTCTTTGTTTGTCGTTTTACGTGGTCATAAGAGTAATGGGCGAAACGATTACCCTGTATTTGTTACTGCAGATATGTAGTCATGTCCTTATGAAAAGCGCACAGTTAAATGAGGCACCAAGATTTCAGTCTCGGTCAGCGCAACCTGAACTATCACGAGTCTCACAAGGATTTCTTGTTTGCTTTGTCGTCGTTAATTGAATTGAACTGATATATACCTCAAGACTGGCACACGTGCCTGGGCCAGGGGATTACAGAGGTTCAACGAAGATGACATCTCTCTGTCGTAGTTCCGTGTTAGAATGTGTTGCGTAGTTATCGAAGAGTTTTAGAAGAGGTTAACTCAACGGGTACAGAAGCCTTTAACTTGCCATCATGTGACAAAGTCTTCTCAATGACATATGCTCTAATTATAACAGACGAGACATTGACGTGTGCAAACCTCAGGGCCCGAATGACCTTGCGCATTCTCCGCTGACGTGGACAGACCAAATGCAAGCTTTCACATCACGTTCTAGAAACTGTCATATCTCAAACCTTAACTAAATGCACCAAATACTTTTACAGAGACGTTCTGTAATGACACAACATCCAGCAATGCGACGAGTACACTCAAAAACTGAGAAAAGTTTGGACCATCGACTTTGATAACCCTCCTGACAAAGGGGAACAATTCACTCTTACTCGTGAAGAGCAGTTTCAAAATCAATTCAAATCATAGGGCCAAGAAACTAATTTCCAGCTTTAGAGCTCATGATTCAGTGAGCGTTCAAAATATGTGGGTCACTGAGCTCTACCTTCTCAAAAGGGAACCTGCGGTGAAGTACTTGAACGCTGGCGTACTCATACATTCCTGCAAAGAACAATGCTCACTCATCAAGAACAGTTCCTTTGGTTCACACACCTGTTGACATCTCTGGAATGTGCAGAGAATGCGATCCCTTCCAGTCAGAGATGAACACGTACTTGGCCAAATTCCTCCTGTTTTTGTTACAATTTGCTTCAAGACGGACTCTATATTATTTTCAGATAAAGAATATTAGACTATTGGTTTATTTTGTTTTTGGAGCAAATTTATTGTCAAATAGAAATTTTAAACCGGTAAGCGCTTCTCACCCTCCGACGCATCATGACTTAAGCCATGAAAGTATTGTATAGAACAAGAAAGCTCATAATTTACGATCAATAGAGGACATAAAGTATTAGAAATCTTTTCTGTTAAGGTGCGATCTTAAACAACAGCACCGAAAAGTCACTTCTAACTATGCAAAATATCAGTCTAATAAATAATAACTAAAGCCAATATTATGAATGATATGATTGTCTAGGGATTTTACTTTCAATGGTTTTTAGGTTTCCTGTAGAGATTTAACAAATGGTACTGGTAAAATAAAAATTTTCTTTGATAATTTTTACCATGTGTACAAAAACCCTCATTGATGATCCTCATTTACCATCTCTCATATATTTACATTTAATATTACTATTATTGTGACTTTACACACATTGGATTAAGCACTTTTAATACAGGATGTGAGTTTACATTCTAGTGAATAATAATTTGATAAATTTTCTTTCATCTATATAAAAAAAATATTTCTTTTTTTCCCAAATTTTTAAATTTTTTTTCAATATTAAAATTTCGTCAGAGTTTTTTAAAAAATATGACAAATATTTTTGAAAATAATATTTAGACAACATTATCTGCGCAAATATCAAAATTTTAAGACTGAAGTGCAAAAATTATTTACTTATTTTATATTACATTATATTTGATATAATTATGAAAGTAAAAAATGAAATAAGGATATATCTATATATCTCTATAAATTTTAACACATGTCAAAGAAACTCTGAACATTCCGAGAAGATTTTCACTTTAAAAAAGATCACGATTAAGTTCTTTACACTTATTAAAGAAATATATCACAAGTTTTGAAATTATGATCATATTTTTTTATACGCATATTAATTCACAAAATTTTTCATAAAATGATAATGTTTATTACACATATGATCTCATGTAATCTATCATTTACACATCAAAGAATTCTCAAAAAAAATTTGTTGTACATTTTTATCAAAAAAACATTGAAAACGTTCATGATATTATAGTCTTAGTATAAACTCAAGTCTTACCTAGACTCTAACTAGCTTATATCTAGTTAGGATATGATTATAATTTTTCTTGTTTGTTAGGGTTTCTACTAACCAACATATAGGAGAGCAAAATTATACTTTCAATAAAACTTTATGGTTATTATGGATCTAGCCTAGCAATGAGAAACCACATATACTAGTGTTGACGTCGTGTGTATGCGCACATGCTTGTGCTTCCTTTGATTCATGATTTTTTGTTTCAACCATTGGTATGAGAGCAAGAACTATGTGTTTTTTGAGTGTAAAATCATTCGCATGCTATGTATTTTACTTGAGTGCGTGCAAAAATGTTTGAAACCAACGTGTATTTTCTTGTTCTCTGCTTACATCTTCTACTCCATTTTGAATGAATATTCTTTGTTGAGTTATTTTCATATCTTTCGACGCGTATCCACTGTGAGCGAAAAGTTTACTTTACTTGACGGTAAATGGCATGTATATGGTCCCATCATGGGATCCCATAGGGATCCCATGCACAGAAGTTCACCGTCACCTATGTTCTTATACGAGTTCTTTACACTGCTTTGTTTCCACTTCAATGAACAAAATTATCCCCGAAGTTAAGTTAGTCAAAATTCCCATATCTTCATCATGCGAGAGCCCAAATTCTCGCGATCCGAGAATGATTTTATATAACTACTGGGAGTTCAATACTCAGCATATTTTCTAGAGCAGTTCAAATTTCTCAGTGCAATCTTCACTTTAAGCTGAGATCTAAACCTGCAATTTCAGCTTCTCAAGTGAAACCTTGTGTCCAGAATACTACATTGTCATGATTCAGAAGTCACCATCCTTCACAGCAGAATGCAATCTTCTTGCGCTTTATGGAAACCCTCGAAAAACGTGAAAGGTGATGCAAGTTGCTCAATTCGGCTTAGGAGATCACTGGGTTGTTGTACTCTACAGGTTTTCCTTCAACAAGTAGTGACTTTAGACTCTCTTTACCTCCTGAGATGGTACCCACAATGTAAGGGGTACATCAAATTCAATGATTTTACTGTTATATAATATTGGCGTTATTTACTTACACTTCTTTACTTTTTTTTTCTAAAAGTGTTGGCAAAATCCACGTAGGCTGCGTATTTTGATCAGTGAAGTCCCTGCTTTGAATAGTTGAAGATGTCTTCTTGAAAACTAGGAAATAACTGAACTTCGGGGAGAAGTCACTTTTCAACAAAGAGTCACGGTGGTTTTCCTTACCCGAATTCAAAACAGTTACAAGAACTCGTAATGAAACATAAGTGACGATAGACCAAACTGCTGTTGGAAGGGTTCCATCGTATTGGATCTCATCAAAAAATTTGCATTTTGATGGAATCCATCAAGGAATTCTTTCATTTTGAGCTCAGTTCCATCAGGTAAAATAGATAGTTTTGGATCTCATCAAGACTATTGAATTTTGATGGCCTTCATCAAGTAATTCTCTCATTTTGAGCTCCGATATCTAATTGCTTTGTAATGATAAAATGGACACGCATTGTGGAAAAATCGGAGCCCAAGTAGTGTTTTTCTTGTCAAACGATTGGATGCAAGTTTAATATGGCAATCTCAATGGATGCTTTTCTTGTTAAACAATTGGTTGCAAATTTGTTGTAACAATCTCAATCAAAACATCCTTTTTGGAGTGATTCACAGTCTTGAGCTTGATTTGACAAGTCTACTATAAGGTATAATTTATAAACTTTGGTTTTCTCTTGATACATATAGCACCTCCTCACTTAAGCTAAGGAGAGCAATTTGCCGATAGTCATGTGAGCAAAAGGATGTTAGCCATGCAGATCCTTAGTTCCACATGCTGACTTTTCTATTAGTGGTCTTTGGCAATGACAAATCTCTCTAGCAAGAATCAGTTAATGGAAAATAAAAATTATGATTTGAGCTTTTTGTTGTCACGTAAATTTTTTAGAAGCAAATTGCGTCACAAGAATAAGACGTATGCCAACAACTTGCCAACACATGAGGTTTAGATTGCTGCATTCAATTGTGATATGTGCTAGGAAAATCATCCGCCCATTCTTTCTCTTCTTAGTTTTGATCAGCAACAAACTTGAATGAGAAATACAAAATTTACATGCGAACAAGAGATTTCACTTGTGCTCATTAATATGTTCTTGGTAAGCTTGTATTGATATAAAGCTTATCATATTTATGTAGATTTTTCATGATTATCATTTTATGTGTTAGGAAAAAACCGAGCGTAATCAACAAACCTCATAAATTATGTTTGTAAATGTCATTGACATGGATGTGAAAAAAGTAAAAACAAAAACTTCTCATTTTGCAGATATGAAGATGATTTATAGAAATTCATTATCGCAATGGCAAATCTCCAATCTACTTGAAATTCATCTTTATTTTATGTATCATTTTGCAAATATAAAGATGATTTATAGAAATTCATTACCTCAATGGCAAATCTCCAATCTATTTGATGTATGTCTTTATTCTATGGATAATTTTGCAAATATAAAGTTGATTTATAGAATCTCATACCGCAATGAACAATCTTCAATCTCTTTGAAATTTATCTTTGTTTTATGACAAAATCATCATCTTTGGATATACATTTGTAACATTATGTCTCAAAATAGTAGTTCATTTGAAGATGAAACAGATGTCTTAAAATGAGAGGTTTTAGATTGATTTTATTATTCCTTATATAGATTTTAACAACAAGAAGGAAGAGAAAATTTTCCATTTCAACCATAAATTTTAATACTAATTGATTAATGACATGACAAATAATACTATCAAGGACACAGATTACAAATGTGCGGTTAATTATTAAATTTAATCTTTACTTACCAAACACGCTTATTGTTAATGTGATAACTACAGATAGTTCATTATAAGATAACTATAATATCATCTTGAATAAACTGAAATAAAATGTTTTTTATAATTCTAATTGTTACTTACAAAGAGATTATCATCTTTATTTTATATAAAATATTTGATTGATTTTAATTACGAATTGATTTTAATCGCTCAGGTTTAATCCCACACATTTGTAAAAATTAGTATAATATATCAATAGAATAGAATGATGAGAGATAATTTGTGAGAATTTATGATAAAAAATAATATGAATTTTTATAGATTCATCTTCTATTTTGATGATTCCTTTCTTGAGATTTTGAATAATCATCATATTTAATTTGTATTAAAAAGAGTGACAAAAAGCATGAATACATCATTTGACATGAGTGATGTAAATTGCCTCAATCATAATGGTACATCAAAATAAATCAATTGATAATGAAAAGATAAATACTGTTGGAGAATGAATAAAGTTTGGTTATTAAATTCAACTAAATAGCTTTTTAGTACTAAGCAGTTTTTATCATAGATTGGAAAATATTTGCTTGTCTAGTTCAAATTTTGACATCTATGCTAGACAAAGATCAAAAAATGAAAATCAAAAAAAAATCAAGATATAATTATGCAAAAATTAGAACATGTTTTGTTATAATCATCTATTCTCAAATGATATGATACTTATCAATCTATAAAATTGGCTATTTATACGTCAAATACAAAAAAAATTCTAAAAAAATGAAAGTAAAGTAAATGGCATCAAAATAACAAAACAACAACAACAAAAATTGTATGTTGGCAACAAAACATTGAAAGTTTTACTTGGATGATAAAGATTTTGTGATGGGGATACATCCTATCATTGGTAATAAGGAAACTCATAAGATTATTCCTAATCAACAAGTTTGAAGAACAAAATGAGTTCAGCACTTCAACATAAAAATTGTATTTGTGGAGAATAAAAAATAACTTGTGTATGCTCTTACATGCATCACATGCCTTAGTCATGTTGGAGAAATGAAAATACAAATTGATTGATGGAGCAAGATGACACATGTGATAAAGTAGTATGAAAAAATTATAAAAGCACTACAAGTTGGAAAGTTGAAAATAGTTTAAGATCTGACACTTTTCAAACAAGGAATATTGATTCTGTAAGATTTAAAAAAATAAGCACAATAAATTTTCTTAAAAATTTTGGTTCAAGATACAACTAAAGTACTATTGGTACAAAATACAAGAAGATGTGAAAACTTGGGTTCAAAATTATGTAGCTTATTCACAAAACAATGCAAGTTATCAAAAATCATTTGGTTTATAAAAATCCTCTTTATTTTTCAAAAAAATGAGAATATATTATCATTGGTTTTGTATATGAATTATCAAAAATCTTTTTATTAAAATTTTTCAGCTGTGTTTGTTAGGAAAAAATTAAGCAAGATTATTCACATTAGGCCAACCACTAGTTGCCCATTTATATCTAGTTACTTTTATGAATGATGAATAAACAATAGTTTTAATCATTGATAGAATTACACATTTCACTAATTTGTTAAGAAAAAATTGGTTTACTTTTTTTCAAAAAAAAACTAGCAATTTTAATGGTCTATCATATTCTAATTGGAAGTCAAATGGAAATAGCCAATAGTACTATATACGATATATTAAGCACATTCACATTTCTATAGCAACAAGAGTGGAAAATTTTTGTTGACTTTTGTGAAATTTGAATATATTTTTTGTTAATGCAATCACAAAAGTGATTTCAATTTAACTCATGTACGATACTAACCAAGAAACTTCATCAAGTTTGATGAAGCTTCTGAAAAGAAATAAATTTTTTATCAAGTAATTGCAGTCAATATTTCTTTGAAGCAAACTCACATAATACTACGTCAAGCCAAGGAGAATTTTGTTTATAGTCACAAAAAAAAAATTAAACCATGTAGATGGTCATTGCCAAGATTTGATTTTTCAAGTAATGTATCATGTTTTATAATTTCCAAAAAAATTATCTCTTGTAAAAACATTAAAGTTTATTTTTTTAGACATTGTTTGTTTTATGATATTGAAATGTGTTAATGAAGTGTCATACAAGTTTAAACTTTTATCATATATGAAAAGATATCTTGTATGTTTTGTGTCATGATTGCAAAATTATGCATCACAATCAAAAGAATTCACCAATCAATCAACATCATATTTTTAATTCATTATGAGGATTTTGAATTCAAAAATAATAAAAAATTGATTAAAGATCAATTATATTGAAAGAATCATAGATTATGATATTTGATTCAATCGGACTTGATATTCAATGCATTGATAATCTAAAAATTAGATTCTTTGTGCAACAAAGAAGTTGCCTTTTTTTAAAAAGTAGGTTTCAAAACAATATTAATTAGTTAAAACTAATGTAGAGATTCATAAAGATGAAGATAAAATTGCTTGACAGTGTACTATTCATAATCATCATGTTAGTAATCTATGTGTTTAGTTAGAAAAAAAGTAACTTATTTAGTTGACAATGATACTTCAATAATTTGTATGTTTGTGAAATGAAGATTGAGTGTGTTAGTTGAAGATAAGACGTCAGCAATTTTTAAACTTGTTAGATATATACAACATGTCATCAATCCACTAGGAGTTAAAAAAATGATAAGAATGGTACCTTATGTAATTATACTTGTTGAAATAATCTATTGAGCAAAACTTTAACCGTTTTAGATATTAGTTATCTTGAGATCTATGTTTCATTTTTTAATTAGCTTATTTTTGAATACATTTTATTACAATTGTGATGACATTGCGTGAAGAAAAAAATTTGTCTTTTGAAGTTTATTCACACTTTTGTGAATAACTTAAATTAAATATTAAAATAGAACTTGAAATTTAATTGTTGATGGATAATAACAACTATAAATTAGTGAACATTCAAAAAAATCAAACTTTGAATGAAAATAAATAGATGTACAAACTTAACTACAATCCAATAGATTATTAGAGAAAAGTTTCTAAAGCCATGTTGATCGGTAGAGGTTTTACACAAATGAAAATTATGAATCACAATGAAATTTTTCACTTGTATAAAATATGTTCCAATTTGAATATCACATAAATTTAGTTATTTCATTTTTTATGAATTTTTGAATAATTAAATCTACATGAGATAACTAATTGGTTTAGAAAATAAATTTCATTTGAAGTTAATATGTAGATTGTTGAAATCATTATATGGATTGAAACTAAATGCAAGATTTGATGGATTCATAAAAGCACAAGAATTTTTATGGTTTGTTTATGATCCATGTGTATATATATAAAAAAAAATGTAATATTTAAAATCATTATTTCAGTACTTTACGTGGATGAAATGTGGATTTAAAAAAAAATCAATTTGATGTCAATAGATGAATAATCAATTTAAATCTTCATTTAAGATGAAGTTTGTTGATACGTCCAAGAATCTATTAGTGATGGTATATTATAAGTTTTTAAGAAACAAAAAACTATGATTGAATCAAGTCAAGGCTATTCAACTTGTGTTTGATAAATTTAATATGACACACTCTAAAAAATATTATACTTCTTTAGAGTGTGTCAAAGAAGATTATAACTCTTCTTTGATAACACACTTCAAACTTTCTTGCAGCTCAATGTACAATTTATGTTATAAGAAAAAGATCTATATCATCAAATTGCTTTGACAAAATTGTGTATAGCCTTATGTATGTGATGGTATGAAGTGGATTTAACATTTGGTTTAGCTATGGACAAAAGTACATGTTCTTTTCAGATCCAAAGTATGTACATTGGAAAGCAATGAACCTTTTCACAAAAAATCTCATCATTATTCATACATATGTTGTAGTTCATCATGTATGAATATTACAAAAGTAGAACAATCTATAAGATGTTGAAAGTTGTATGTGACATTTTGTCACCGTAATTCAAAAAAAAATGTTTTCATAGTTAGCAAGTACATCAGCGTACATTACATATTTATGAAGCATTGTAAACATCCAATCAATGATTATATATTGAATCATTAATGTATATCTGATATTTTGAGTATTCAAATTCTTCTCTAGATTTAATTATTTTCAACACAATAATAAAAAAATTCAATATATTATGTTCACATATCTGGAAAGTATTATACATAATAGAATTATATTTGTATCAATGTACGCTCTAAAGAAACACATTATCTGTTTTCAATGAAGTAAATATATTGTTAACATCTATATTAAGTCTTGAATATTAAAAAAAAATTGTGACTATTTCTTTTAAAATCCTTGAAAATTACTTGGTTCATTTTCTATGAAAATGTTAATAAAAGATACATATTTTAAGCACTGATTGAGGATACTACCTTTTTTTGAATAAATAAATCTAAAACATCGCTAGTTTGAAATAAAGTCCAAATTACGATTATCGAATGATTGCAAAACTCCAACATCACACGTGAGAAATTAAAAGTATTACCAACATAAATAATGATGTAATGTCATGTTCTTATATAATTGGATCCAAAATAGTGTATTAAACAAGGGCATGTGAGATATGGAAATCGCAGTAGTGTTTTATCACACATCCGCACATTCAAATATTCATGGATCATACTCAGGTATATTTTTATTAGTCTATAGATTATTGAAATATAGGTGCTATAGTTCTACTAGAGGAAGTGCACTATTTCCAAAGGATTTTCAGACAAAATTACACGCAAGAGGACCAGGTCTTGTGAATGGGAAAATTTTCATCATAATTGGATAATTCGATTCTATCGAATGGTTCAAAATGTAGATTGCTTATCACCGCCTAATTTGAAATTAAATGAAAATACTCACCTGAATTTATGATCATGATACTTCATGCAATTCTGGAGAAAGATTTTCCTCCAGATATATTTCTGGGAAATCTATACGAAATGGTATACGAGGCACATGTGAGGCAGAGGCGTAAAAAAGCAGAGTTTTGATGGCTTTTAGGGCAGAATCATGCTTCTTAGCAAAGAGAATAGTTGTAGAATTGTGTAGATATCACATGTTCCACTTCATTTTCGTTATCTGTAAACAAATTAAGAACATTATTTTCGTTCTGACCGAGAATCCATGGGAATACATTATATGATAGTTTAGTGCATTATCTCAACAGTGCAAGAAATGGAGAAAATTGTTTAGAAGTTAGAGATCAGTTATTTGAACACAAATACTTACAAGGGTAGATAAAATGCAGTAAACTCACATCTGTATTACTTCAGACGAGAAACTTGGTAGTCGGACAAGAGATTAACTGTTCAAGCAAGCAGAGGGTATGCTTAAACATTGAATCATATAAAACTAGTATTAGATGAATATATCAGGCTACGGAATTGGTTTTATAAGCTTCTCCGAGAGGGTTTCAAGGGCTGTGCCAACAAAAAAACGAGAACGCTAGGTGGTGAGTAGCAAATTTCGCCAACAAAAGGCTGTGGCAACTAATTCTATAATCTATACATTGACTCTCTCCATTTTAGAACCCAGGTTTGCAATGCCGAGAGAGCCCATCCATGAATACTGTCACTCCACATTTTCCCGTTCCCCCAAAAGAATGAAATAATAAACCAAGCAATTTAACGAAGGAATTTAAATCATCTGAGCATGAAACTGCCCAAAGGAGCGGTGGGGCCCTTGCCCGACACGGAAAGAAAAAGGGTTGGCATCATGTCTCGAGAGCGCATGAAGAAGCCATGGCGATCGGGTCTATGCCCGGCCTTTCGAGAACACTTCACATGCACAAGATGAGGAGTTGGGACCCTAAAGCGGCACCAATCATGGTCTGTACATTTCAGATCTATGAGCTTGTGCATGCAGATGTAGGTTCTCGTCCTCCTGTCTTGAAATCCTCGTAAAGTGCTTCGCTTCGCTCGGCGCATCATCATCCGAAGATCATCAGAGTTTCGGACTCAGAGGTCTACGGTTTCTTGTAAAATGCGGATCCGGGACCAATTTACGCCACAAATTCCCCGACCGGACTACGACGACGACGGCGGCTGTGCTGCTGCTGCTAGTAGTTGGGACGAGGACGCAGCTTTGTTGTCGATCCACTACATTGTAGGTCACCTTCCATTACATTACAACCTGGAAGGAAAAGATGTATAGTCATTTCTCACATCACCCCGAAAAGCCCGATCTCAAGAGGGTTTGAAGTGATGGGCTGGGTGACGGACTGAATCCGTGATGCTGGTGTTTGTTTCTGTCTTGTCCCGAATCAGATTTGTAGAGGGCATGGGCAGAGGCATGAGCCAGCTTAGAGCTTGTGGAATCATTGAGTCTCCACCCCCTGCTCACCGCGCTATCAAGGTGACTGTCTGCCTCGTTCTTGATACGGCTAGGGTAGAGAAGTGAAACTCTCTCTGCGCAGCAGCAGCAGCAAAGGAGAAAGACCCACCTCGCCCTGATGAAATGCCCGTCTTGCAAGAAAGATAGGGAGCGATGGTGGGGATCCATGAAAGGTCCCAGTGCGGCCTACGGTAGGACCGCAAGACTCGCATGCAGCTTTGAGGGATGATGACAGACACACAGACAGACAGACACCCAGACAAGCATCTTCTTACCAGGAGACAAAAGGCGATGCACACCTTAATTTTGTACCCTTTCGTCCCGCAAGCGAACGACGGAATCAAGGCAAGAAAGACCGAGGCTGGCAGCAATGGCATGGCCCGGAGCAGTCCCAGTCCGCCATCCTCTCAACGAGGAGCCGTAGTCGAGCTTTAAAGTTCCCGCGTTACGACAATGTAAATCTCGTGCGGACTTAAAACTGCCATGTGTAACTCTTCTACGTCAACTTCCTCAGAAATGGCAGCGTCGAACAAAATGGGGAGGGTGTCCTGTGGTTACATTTCGTGAAGAGAATGATCACGCCCATGCCTACTTCGAAGCTTAAGGGAATTTAGCAATTGAAAGAGAAATGAAAGGGGCTGAACGAGAGGAGTACGAAGTCACCGCAAACCAGGAGCTTCAGTAGGGCCACCGATGGTTCACAGGCTTTCGAGACTCGCGGGGCTGTGTGGGTGGGTGGGCCAGTCATACACTAGAAAACAGAGAGTGAAGTCCCTTGCAGAGGTTTGCTGCTCTAAGGAAGGATCACCCGCCAGGGGAAGGCACGGACGGGCTGGGCCGGGCCGGGACTTGGTCTGGTGCTCTAGGACTACACTTGGGCTTGGCGTTTGTTTGGAATACGTGAGCAGAGCGGAGGAGAAAAGAGCAGCTTATGATTAAATTCTGCTGGCATTCCCATCCATTCGAGATTCTTTCGAGATTCTGTCACCTTTTTGCCTTGGGCATAAACACAACGCTCACCTCGCCCAAGCCCGAGCCCGCAGCACTTGCTCCTTTCCTACTGGATGATTGGTTTGTGGTGAGGGTGGGCCGCTGCCTGGGAGGCCATTCAATAGATCTAGTACTAAAACCCCCCTGACTAATCATGTCTGTCTGTTTGTCTCGGTGGGACCGAGATCTATCAGATCCAGAGCACACACATACAAGCGCACAATTCTCTCTCTCTCTCTCTCTCTCTCGTCTATCTCTCTTGCTGCATTCCATCAGATCCTACATTGCCTCTACTTTTCACCCACATGATGTCTGCGAAGGAGGTTTTATAATCCAGCCAAGCTTGCAATCAATCACGCCTAATCTTTACACACTCTAGTCCCATGTATAGGCTGCCTGGCAGCGGGGGTGGCAGAATGTCCTGCACTTCCTCGAAAATCATCACAAGAAAAAGACCAGGTGTTTCACCTGATTCGCACTTTGTCCTCTTAAACTAGCAATTTATCCACTTCCGAAACGGACTTCAAACAAAAACCAAGTCAGAAGCATCTGTCAAAATCTGAGCAAGTTTCTATGATGTTTGGCTTAGCCTGCTCGATTTAACTATCCATCTATGGGGCCTCCTGGGCTCCACAAGCAGAGCAGAGCAGATCAGGATATTCATCAATACCCGCACATCTTATCTCCGATTGATGCGATCAATTCATTCTCGTGCAAGGTCGTTAGGCTCCGCTAAAGTTTCATCTCTTTTTCCCTTCAATTTAAAATGATTAAATTTTTGCATGCTGTATCGAAAAGAACATCTTCATCATGCTTGCACCTACACGACAAACCTCAAGAACACAAGGAAGATTCACACTGATATCCCGCTTTCTCTTTCCTCCTCCTCCTCCACCTGTCAAAATCCGTCAGTGCTGTCAACCTCACTGAGTTATGTTACGGTCTGACTTGAGCTGATTGCAAAAGGATCTGATTAGACTTGGCATCGGTGTGCATTTGCATAGAGATAAATGGTCACCTTGACACAACATGACTTTTTGTGTACATTGCTCCGTGCACACTTAGCAAGCAAGGGTTCTGAGTTCTGCTACTGTGTGCACATATATAGATGTGATAATGGCGGTGGACAAGAGGAATCATTGTATCACAAACAAAGAAGTGGATTGTCTTGGAGTCTTAACCACCCCCGCCCTCCTCTTTCCTGCACTCCTCGCCCTTTGACACTCTTCTCCCTCTCCCCTGTGATCATTCCTCTACTTGAAAAGATTTTGGCTCACTGTAAATAAATAACTACTAAATTGTATAACATTCCATTACATTTTGATATATTACAGCCTTTCACCTTGGAGGATTGGCTCGGTAGATTGTGGACTTCTGTAGTAGGGTTGCATGGCACTTGATGACGAATCCTTATCCATAAAGTTTATGAGAGAGTTCGCTCCAAAGGACAAAGATGAGTGCCGTTGTTGAAGACCTTTTGCAATATGTTACCCTATACCAGAAAGAAATCGAGTGAATTGAGCGGCAGTGGTAATACCACCAGATTTTGTGAATGGTGATAACTTTCTGTCTCAAGTAGAGATGACACTTTCGTTCATACAATAAGAAAAACTTTCGAATGCTCCTCCAATTCAAGATCCATGTTTGTGCACTGACAGCTCAACCTCCTTCACTTGAATGCCGAGTAAACCTTACGAGGTCTAGAGAGTGTTCACACACTAACACACTATGCCGGTATTTTGCTTGATGTGACACATCAAGTTTCAATTTACCATGGGACCCCTTTGACGACGGTGTACCGTCGGTGAATTTTAATAAATGTTCTAGTACGAATATGTTCTAATTCGTGTTTCTGCTATGGCTTTGACGGCATGCCACTAGAGTTTAACAAAACTGGATATGCTCACCGGCAAGATTTTCCTGGACTTTCCGGCAAGATTTTCCTACCCAACCAAATTTATCAAAGTTTCTGGACATTAAGGGTTGCACTCGCATTCCAAAATCAATCTGCACAAGCACACTGAAACGGAGAAATCCCTTTTGATATGGAAACAGTGAGAGACAGTGGAATGCAGTACACCTTCCACATCCAGTAATCGTGATTTCTTTAATCAAATCATCAAATTTCTGCTCCAATAGATCTATAGCATCAAACTAGCATAATGAAAAGTTCTACACACATGAATTGTTGCGTACAAATTCATTCTTGGAACAACGGTGAGTTTTCAAGTAGACGATTTGACGGTGAAGTGGACTGTTCCGTGGAGTCCCATCATGTAATTTGAAACTTGATGGATCTCATCAAGCAATTTACGTTTGATGGTCCGAGCAAATCTCTCTCATCTTCAATGTCAAATGGCTAAACACATCGATAGGGCCTCATTCCCTCTTCGCTCCCGACTTCTTTAAGCATTCGGTACCTTGAAGCCTGTAAACAGGAATCAACAAAACATTATGTTTCCTGGTGCAATGAGGGTTTTCTTTCAGTTCGGAAGAATCATTCATGTCCTGCAGCACAGAGTCCGTTCAACTGCTCAGATATTAGGGTTCCAGCCCTCGCCAACAGCGTACTCGCTTCGATATCGCGACAGAACCGGTTCGACATATGGCGAGAGACTACAGAAAATCGGTCCTCCTCCCCTGTTCAACTCAACCTAATCGAATCGAATCAAAGGGTTTGAGCCCGAGGGACAGCCCGCCAGCCTTGCCTAATGCTCTTCTGCTCACAGTTGAGGTGATGTGAGGTGAGAAAGCAAGGGGGAGCAGGCGGTTTCCTCGAGCCCAGATTTCAGAAGAGGCATGAGAGGGGACTTGATGTTGGCCTGAATTGGCATAAAATGCTAATTAATCATGCGCAGTGAGATAATAAAAGGGGCAAATCAGATTTCTCTCGTGCTTAAAAAAACAAAGGCTTCATGGGAGCGATAGAGTTACAGCCATTTCGATCATACGAGGCCGACCGCTGAGAGGGCCGAGAGTCGTCGGCCTAATCCATCCTTAGGGCACAACGATGATAATAATAATAATATTAATAATAATAATAAACAATGGGGTCACATTCAAGTCATGCTCCCGAAGTGTCAGACGTGGTGGCGGCTTTGTCTGATGAATGTTCGAACGTAATTAACATTTCCATCGAGATTAACTTTGCCACGAAGCCCTATTATCTGCCAAAGGATAATGCTATAAGTCCTTGGGCAGAAGACTGCCTGAATCGAAGTCAAAGTGTTATGGATATTTAATAACGGCTTTAAGTCCGCACTTAACGACCCATCCTAGTGCTGCTGCCTGCCTGCCTGCCTGCCTGCCGGCGGGACGGGACGGGACGGACCGAGGAGGCGTCGAGGGAGGGTGCCAAGGGAGGGACGTGGACTCGTGGGAGAGCTCCGGCGGGCGGTCCATGGGATCGTACTCTAGCTACGCCGGAGAGGGACGGAACGGAACGCGACGAGTCCTGTAGAGTCGGGCCCACAAGATGCGTCATGCCGTTCGAATGGAATGAAGAGGAGGCGAGAGCAAGGCTACCAATAGTGGGAATATGGGAGCCGTCGCGCGCGCCGCTCAGAGGCCGAAATTAATATTGCGGAGGTGGCGTCGGGGCCCGACAACATTCCCGACAGAATACAGTCAGGAGATGGGACGAGAGCGAACGAGGTGCCTCCGTCCCGTTGAAGAAGACAAACCCGAGGCGACGAGCACCGGCCCCCTCCATCCGCTTCCCGTCCAGTGGACGTCCTTCTCGTAAGACGAACAAGGACTTTCCTTGACTGCTGCTGCTGCCTTTACTGTTCCAACCCTATCCGGGGAAATGTTGAATCAACCTGAATTCCACTTCATTTTCGTCTTCCCGAATGTTTACCTTGCGCCTACGTGATCAAAGCACACTCCATCCTGCCTCCAGCAGGTCGAATATTTTACGTTCATTGCTCTCTCGTCTTCACGAATAAAAACTTGCCACAGAAAATCCTCCCCTAGATATGTAGGAGTACTATGGACTTCTCGATCCGCGGCTCCGACCCGTGATCATCTTGGGGTCTTTCCACACGAATTGAGTGTCACGATCTTTACCTTCATGCTGTACAGAGTTCTGATATATTCATTGCAACCTCCACCACTCGTCGACTGTCCCTTGTGAAAAATAGTGTCTAGAGCGAAGGTCAATCGATCTATCTCCTACTGCCTCGTTCTGTATGAAGTCAGTCACCAATAAAATCTGTGATCTTCACTTCAGAATGTGAGGCCCGGCATCCTGATACAAACGTTCCTGTAATCTAGCATACTGTGAATATTTGCCGTCATTCCTTGAAAATCCAGCAAGTGATCTAGTGATGATAGTCCACCAAATATCGTTCAAAAGTTTTGCCTCCATCTTGTCCTGGTGAAGTACAATACATTGGTCAAAAAAGGGCAGACTAACTTTTTGGATAACGTTAAACATTATATATATGGAATGGTGAAAGTCAAAATCTACAAACTTCATTCTTGAATGTCAATGATAGAAATCTATGTTTTTCAAACTTCAAGTCAACAACGAGAACAAATAAATTTTTATTTGTTGATCAAAATACGAACACTATACTTTTCACCAGTGAACAACGTACATATTCCATAACACTCTTTGACATGTGAATACTGTACTCGTGTATTCATATATATTCTATCCTCTAGATTTTATCGATTTTCAATTATATAAAAAAAGCTATTGTTAGTATATGTATGCACTCAAACAAGCGTTTTTGCATGTTTGTTTGTTGTTCATATACTAAGAATGTGGTATTGATCATCTAGATTAAATATGACTTCTATTCTAAATTCTGAGGATAATTTCATCTAAAATTGGAAACATATGTTTCAATATACGTCTATATCTGTAAAATATAATAATAAAAACATGAAAAATATGAATGAAAACAAAGATACATTTCAAATTCAAAATATCATAGGTTAAATACTTGACATGATAAAAAAATCCAAAAAAGTCATTCTAGTTGACAAAGATCAAAGATATTTGGTATGGAAAGCTATATCTTCTTACAACCATAATGGGGTATATGTATATCCTTCCATTAAAAAATTATAAACACTTTCCGATGTCTTGATTCTTGAGCACATATAAGATTTCTAAAAAACTAGAACAAACCGTTTATTGATTGGAGTTATATGATTGGAAAGAAATATTATATTTTGGAATCAGAAAGAATACTTTCAAACTACATTTAATAGTAAAAAAATAAGAAAAAAAAAGTGGAAAAATTTATTTCTTTAAAAAACCATTCAAATTCAATGTGACACAATTATTAATTACAATGTTCACATTATTTGTAAAAAAACGTTGTAAGTATTTTGAAATCATAGAAATTCTCTATAGTTAAAACGAATAATCAAAATATAAAAAGAATCTTAGATAGATCTTTTTGAACAATTTTTGATATATTAACAATCACATTATATATCTATTTGAAATTTTAATTTTTGAAACTTCTTCATTTATTTATATTATTTAAAGTTGTCATTTTGTAATTGGTGTCTTAGATTTCAGAAAATTTAGATATAAATCACATTTTATTTTGGAATACACTTATATGAATCATACTTAATAGCATAAACGTCGTAAGCGAGCAAATCATAATGTCAAAAATGATCATTCAGATATGAAATTCCTTTTAATCAAATTATAATTTGAATAAACCAAATTGTTCAATAGTACTATATTTAATATATATCTCAACGAAAAAATTGATTTATTTTTATTTTTTTAGATATTGAATGTTGTTAAATAATATTTAATTATTTATTTATAATTAATTAATTTTAATTTTAATTAATTTTTTGAAATTTGTTGAAAAAATCAAGATTAACAGCTCTTTATGAAGGTAACATCAATAAGATAAATCATTTTACGTTTTTATATAAATAACTAAAATCTCAGAAATTTTTATTTTCTAGATAAAATCAAAATGTTATTGGATATTTAGAAAGCTGAAAATCAGATATGTATACAAGATCGTAAATTTATCTATGTAAATTAAGAATCTGTCTATGTATATTAAGCTTGCTATTATATAAGAAGGTTAGTCTCAACCAAAAAAATGTAGATTCATTATAAAATTAGACTGTGATCTCATGAAGGTCATTAATCAAATAGGTGTGAATCGACTCTATTTTTTGTGATTTCGTGTGAATATTGTAGATTATTATGTACAGATGATTTTCTGCGTTTAGGTATGATTAGAGCCGATCTCACGTAATTTGATCGTTGATTGATCTCCCAAGAGAGTGAACGAGAGAAAAGGGTTTTGAGACGGACGAGAGATGGAGCAACCAGCAATCATGACGAAGGTCGAAAGAGCGCAAACGTGATCTAGTTTGCTCCAAGAGTCTGGATCCTTTGAGAGTTTGCCTTCTCAAGCCCTAGGATTTCTTGACAACTCGCATTTTCGCTGCTGATCACGGACAGTTCGTGAAAGTAAACATGAAGAAGGCTTTCACCATCTCATTCAAGAGGGAAAAATACCACTCCATGTTTGCTTCACTCGCCAGATGCGATTTGTTTTTATGACGATGAATACAAGGTTGCTACTGGTGAGAGCAAGAAGTTCTGCAACAAGTAGACCTCACCTTTGCGGTCTTATTCTCTTATGTATTTCAAGTATGATTCAGCAGTCTTGAGTTTCTAGAGCTGTTTGTCTTGTATTTTCAACTGTTTTACTGTGGAACAATATTACGGCTAAGCTGGTGTATTTTTGTAGGTTTGATTGACGATAGAGTAGTTTTTTACTTGAAGGTAAAAAATCTTTCTTCTTCTAATCTTTTACTTTCAAGTAAAAGATTAGAACTTCTTGGTGCTGAGTTACAAGTGGGGTATAGACGTAACAAAAATTGATAGATTTCTAGCATAAAGTGGAGATGTTGGCTTTCCAAAGCCAACATTTTGAGTGATGCAGGCAAAGCATTTTCTTTAATTTTTTCTTCAATATGTGCTGTCAAAATTCAAAAACTTGATCACCTCAACAGTTGGGGAGACTACTTGGAAGCTCGTATTATTACCATTTGAATGGTTTTGGTTCGGGACATGTCCAATAGAAACAGCCAATGTGCTTGATTGTACTGAAATATGTCAGCTACATGCAGCTGTCAATCCTCTTCAGCATTTAGACTTAATTCATTACTGGTTCGTTCAGCTCGTTTTTTCGTTGTTTACAAGCCTTTTTGTTCTTGTTTTTAGCCTCTATCTATGATGACGTCCAAGAGTGAAATCTTGCTGCATTTTTATTAAACAGTATTGACTAGTAAAGAAGATAAAGGTGTTCTATGAAACTCTCCTCACAAGTCGGAGTGATTGTGCATCTAAAGCTATCTAAGACATGTTCTTTGATATGCTTTGAGGTCTAACTCTTCTTCTAACAAATTTAAAAAAACGTTAAAAAATCTTTCTTAAACCATAAATCTTCAGCTTGTCTTTGATTTTCTTCTTTCAAAAGAAATACTCATTACGTCCATAATATAATAACGCTAAAACCAACCTTCACAAATGTGTAAAATAATCATTTTATTCAATTGCAAAATTGAGTGTATTTCTATTTTTGCTCGATTGCAGGCTTAAGATTAGGGTTCAAACCCTTTACTTTGAATGATAAATATTAGATGAATAGATCAAATTATGATTTTTTTTTATATTTTTTTTAAAGCAAGACAATGCATGCAAGAAGCTTAAACAATATCACGAGCATTGCTATATTTTGAAAGATGACTATCACTTATTATGGAATAATGAGTGTTTTGCTGATTGATGATTTAAAAAAAGAATGTCATCCCTTCATATTTTATTATATTAATTGTTACTTATAGATCGTCACATTCATTGATCAACATAAATATTAAAAGATTTGAAACCAGAGATAAGTCTCAATTCAGAGGTATGAATGATTTAACTATTTTTTGATAATAATTTTAATGAAACTAAAATACTGATAAAAATGTGATGATATTGAAATAAATAAAAGATTTGAATTAGTAGAGAAGTTCAATAAGTATGAATGAAATGTCATTATGGAGCAAAAGATGCAAGATATTGATATCAAGTTTTGAAAACTAAACAAATGAAATTATCAAACTTCATTCAATAGATAATAAAAAAAATTCAAAAATAATAATTACAACTGACAAAATGAAGATTTTTGAAGATAAGTTGATGGCTTAAAAGTAAATATAAAGATAAATCATGACAAAATATAATGCATTCAAGATGAAATGGACGCATATGTATAAAATATCATGTTTCGATGTTGAGTATAATTTGAAGATAAAAAATGTTATGATTAGTCAATGTATGTGCTTAACAGATTTAACATGATAGACTGTAAAGTGTTTTGAACCGCTTTGGTAACACAGTTCAAGCTTTTTGTGGTTTCATGTCCAATAGAGTTCATAAAAAGCAAAATATATTGTTAACTTCTGTCAAGAATAACAGCTTTATCTATTTGATGTAGTAGACTACATCTGATATTTTTAAAATTATGACCAAGATGAAGAGATATATGTCAAATTAAGAAAGTTTGCTTTAAACGTTTAAATCTTCTATTAATTACAAAATGCTAGAAAGTTTGAAATGTAATTTCATGATTTAACAATAAATGACAAATTCTTGTTATGCTATGTTGATGTTCATTATTTACAGAGTTTGAATAAAACAATAAACATGTATTAACTAAATTTATACACTTCAAGTTTACTTTGCAAAATTGCAAAGCTTCAATTATTACAAAAATTGATTATATAGCTAAAGGGGAAAATTAAAAATCTTTATTTTATTTAAAAAATTAATAATTAAGATGAAATTGATATAAAATATTGTAAATCTTTATTGTAATAGTTAAATCATATTACATTTTTTCATATAGTCAATAATTAATAGCTGAATGAAACACAAGAACATTATATTTATTTGATCACATATGCAATGTTTTGATAATTTTTCTGAGATAGTTAATTTTAATGACAAACTCTGTCCAATTGATCCATTGAAAAAAAATGCATTTTTTAAATAAATGTGCAAAAATATTGAATTATTATGCAAATTTCGCATAATGAAACAAATTTTATTAATGGTAAATTTTATTTATATATATACATACATACATACATCTAATTCCATTGTGTTTGAATTTAGTTATTTGTAAACATTAATTTGCTTCAAAAAATTTTGCAAAGTAATCATATTGGTTACAAAGCGTAATTTCCTATATACATGTATCAAGAAACAAAGTATTCAAAAATCACTAAAATTTTGTAAATAGAAATAAATTCAAGTTTAATCTATTAAAAAAATCAGCTTGCTATTAAAAAAATATATATGCTGTAGCAATCAATGACACATACTTTGTAATATTGTTAATGCTATATTTTGATTTCGTAAACATAAGCAAACTAAGCTATATAATGTATTTGTGAATGTTTACTTTATTGTTATAACTTTATTGATGACGAGACCAATGAATTTTTGCATGAAATATGTTTTTAAATTCAATTTCTGTAATAAAAAAACTGCATTGTTTTAATTCTTCAAAAAAGAGGGAATTTTATCAAATTTTTCTTTTAATAACAATAATTCATTTAAATAATTATAATTATCACTCAAAATTAATTTTTTTTTCAAATAATTTTGGAAAAAGAAAACTATTGTTTAATTTTCAAAATTTTATTTTCAATCTAAAAAAATGTGGTATTTTTTATTTTTATTCATATTATAGATTCAGTAGCTAAATTGCAGTTGATTATAGATTCATCCAAATGAATTTTATCAAAAGATTAATTTTCTTTCTAAAAGCTAGATAAAAAGTAATCATTTAAATTTTAAGTGTTATAAATACATTATTCATGTATTGATCTGAACATTGTTGCATATAGGTTAAAATTTAATTCTTAAATAAGGTTTTAAAATAGTTTTCAAAATATCAGAGGTTTATATCAACCATTCATATGCAGTGCTTACAAGCTCTTAAATTTTTTCTTCAACATAATTCTCTTGGTGTGTTTGATTTTTTATATTAATCAATAATTAGAAAAGGAAAATTTATAAATCAGTTTGATTATTCTTGACAAGATCAAATAGAAGATGTTTTGCAATAGTGAATGATTTATTTTCTAT
Source organism: Marchantia polymorpha subsp. ruderalis (assembly GCA_037833965.1). Lineage (NCBI taxonomy): Eukaryota > Viridiplantae > Streptophyta > Marchantiopsida > Marchantiales > Marchantiaceae > Marchantia > Marchantia polymorpha. The sequence continues at coordinate 4,242,968 of AP031351.1, forward strand.
ATTTTGACCCAAAAAAATAAGCTTAATTGAAAAATTGTGTTCACATGTCTTTTGCTAAAATCGTAACAGATGTTATTTCAAGCGCAATCTTTGAGATGAGATGAAACGGAATTGGAATTTTAATATATGAAAACATTGATGTAAAAATCTTAGATTGTAAGGTTTTATTAGTCATAGTCAATCAGTGGGTAAATAATTTCTCAAGGAAGTTGTTCATCACCCAATTTTTATTGGTCACAATATATTATCAGTGAATTGATTCTTGTAGAGTGGTTATCGAAGAATAGGAAAAAAATCTCTGGTGAAATAATCACAACATGATGATAAAAAATCTAAAACAAAATGTATTGACGAATCCTGATATATTTATTTATTTACACTGAAAGAAATCATGGCCAACAAAGAAATGTTTACTACGTTTAAACCTAAACAAATATTAGTATAGTGGTACATCCACTCTTAAAATACGGTTAATTAGAGTTATGAATGCAATACACCAGTAAATCGAGGACAGAATGTAGAAAATGCAGCTGATTAGTAAATTAGAGAGTAGTGTGCATTTGAGCCGGTTTGAAGTTAAATATCCCGTCCGGATGACAACGGGGACAAAATGGGGTGTTGAAATGGGAGGAGACTGAAAGAAGAGGAAATGTGGAAGAAAATCTGATATGAACATGAGAGTACAGTACAGTTCTGTACACGCACTTCAGTGTATTCCCGAGGGTCCGAGGAAGCCGATCTACGGGTAGAGCTGGTCAGACGTCAAACAACTCAGAGACAGGGCAGGGCAGGGCAGGGCAGGGCGGGTCAGGACTGAGGTCAGGTCAGGTCAGGTCAATTCAAACGATTTCAGAAAGTGGGATCTCGGACTCTCTGAGATTCCAGTACTCGTCCTCCTCGTCCTCCTCCTCGTCGCCAGTACAGTATGCTCAAGTTGGCGAGTAACTTTCTTTGAAGTCCTTGACGGTTCGCCATCATGTGCCACTTTGTTGCGGGCTGTGTACTTTCGGGGTTTTGCCCGCGTCGTTGCGCGAGCTTGTCTTGCACTGCGCGGCGAGTGTACTGTACTTTTGCTCGGTCGCCAGATCTGATCGTCGGATGTCTTCGACTGTCGCCAGGGCGGAGAAAACTTCCGGACGCCAAAAAGCGCAAGAAAGAACCGCCGGAAAGAACACAAGCAGCAGGATCCTCAGAAATTCAATGTACGTACTCGCGTTTCATTGGCCTGTCCGACCCTCAAGACACACATCCCCGTAATGTCGAGTGTGGGCCCATGGGCGTTAAACGGACAGCGAGAGGGTCGATCAGGTCAAAAGCGGAGTGACACATTTGTTCAGCCTCCTGAGACGCGAGCGTAATTAGCGTCTTAAACCGGTGGGGTGTCAAGGTCTCGGCGCGTCGATACGCCAGCCCTCGACCGCGACCTACTGATTACCTGCTAATGCCTGATAATTAGATTTCTCGTATCTCTGGATATGGTCCGAGTCGAACCTTAGAATCTTGCGGCGCCCCTTTGAGACGAATCTTATTAGATCTTGAATGAACCTCGAAGCTTTGGACTCCAGTAAAAGCGCCAGCTTAGATCTCCGGGGTCAGGCGTGTTGGAGGCTTGGAGGCTTGGAGCAAGGGAGCGTAGGGTTCAACTGTGTGTAGGTCTAGCTGTTGTCGAAGTACATGGTTTTTCCGCATACACTCTGTTGCCCCCACTTGACTTTCTACCATCGTTGCAAATAGTGAAATAATGAATGATGAATCCAGAGATTTGTAAGGGAGATGGTAGGCGTACACTTCCTTTTCTACTCGACGATTCTGACGAAAGTACACCAAGTATTGTTGGAATATGTGGCAGTGTTTCAACTATTAATAGAATCTGGTTATAACACCTTATCACCCCGATTGATCTCGCTAAAAACAAAAGGTTCTTCTGATTTCATCTCGCTGCCGAGGAACGATGCCTGCCCGCCTCACAAACTCATTGCCTCATAATATTCAAGCCATTTCCAAAAGCAACTTTGATCTCTCTCTCTCCCTCTCTCTCTCTCTCTCTGGAATCTGGTACAACAAGCTGCTCGCCTTCCACAAATAGTCATCCCTCTCCTCCCAGGTAATCAATCTGGCACATCGGTCAGATCGTTTGTCCCGAACGAAGGTCAGACTCTCAGAGCAAGCCTGAAACTCCTCTGCATCAATTTCCTATTCTGGAAACCAGCCCTTCAACAGCCACAACCACAACCCTAGATCTTTCGTCGTAGTCTTTTACCCACTAACTGATAGTCAGGCCCAACTAGCATAACTTTGACAAGCCAGCGTTGCATTGCCTTGGCTTCGCTTCGCTTCCGTTCGCCTCGCCTCGCCTGCCAGCTGCACATCTCTGAATCCAATACGTTAGACTTAACAATGAATCAACTTGGCCCCCTTTACCAAAAAATAAAGAAAAAAAAAACACTTAAGAATGAATCAGCATTAAGTCCGTCTCGCCACCTCTAGCGATTTGACACATGGCCTTTCTCTCCTCTCCTCTTCTGTTCTAAGCTGCCAACTGGTGTTCCTCGATTTGTAGGCCTTGGGAGTACTACCGTAGAGTAGAGTAGAGTAGAGTAGAGAACAGAACGACGACCCATGGCCACGACATGTCAATAACTGACTTGTTTGTCTTTCATTGCTTTCCACGATTGTGCGAGCAGCCAGAGTTTCCGTTCGTCCGTCGCTCGTAGAGGGAATAATACGTTTCGCCGGTGTTCAAGATAGACGAAGGGAACAACAAAAGGTGCTTAAGGGAATATGATGGCCAATAGTGGCGGGATATTATACCGCAGTAAGCAAGTAAATGAAACGCGCCAAAACACCTACCAATGGAGGGCTAATGATGGCGATGAGATGTGGAATAAGGGGCTGAATCTCAAGTTACAATCGGTTTCGAAAGCATGAGGGTCTGTGGGCTCCTTCTTGCTTTTGCCGCGAGGAGACCATGTTGTACCCATTTTATTAATTATCATAACTCTGTGCAATTTGCTCGGTATGAGGCTTGTTCCTCGTATTTTGCCTTTCAATAATTCCACTTAAGCACGCCGAGATGATGATCCTCCGCGAAGGCCGCTAATACCGTTGCTCTGGCCTTGAATGGTGTACTGTCCACATCTGCACAACTTTCACTGTTGTCATCGAGCTATTCATACAAGCCGATGAGAATGAAAAAAAGGACGCACACCATGTGCATTGGAAATGTGCGAATATTAGTGGCAGAAAAGTCGGAATCAACGGATGTTCCAAATATAATATTGGAAAAATTAGTCGTCATAAATTGTTCACACAAAGCTATATACAAATATTTCGAAAGAACACTCATTAATTTCAATCATCAATCACGAGTATTATATTTGCGAAAGTGGCAAGACAAAGTCAGTCAGCACTGTCATGGGAAAGAAACACAGAGTATATTTCTCTTCCCAGAATTTTGGATCACGTACTATTTAAATCCTAAATGTTGCTATCTAAATCCTGGATCAACTCCAATTATGAAGTCATGCAATATCTACATAATGTCCACAACTCAAGCGCACACGATTGAATCAACCCATGTTCAATTGGATTGCAACGCTTTGGCAACCAGACATTGAATACGCATTCTTCTATTTAGTATTTTTCAGACATATCCGAGTAATTATGCTACTTCAAGATGTGCATGAAATTCACTCCTTCGCAGAGAGATTTAGTTAGATTTAGAAAAAAATGAGAAAGATTTGCTTGATGGGACCCCTGCGGAAAGTAATTTGCTTGATGGTACCATTCAGGTTTCATTTTACCCGATGGGACCCCATGTAAGATGCACCGTCACCCATGTTCTAATAACAACTAGAGAGAGTGCAACGAGTCCACCGCAGACAAAGTGGACTTCGCACTCCATCACACTCACTTGTTTTTATGTTGTCATTCTGTATCCGGCCACTCTCCAAGGAGACGAGCAAAGAAATGTTCATCCGGAGCTTATTTGTTCGCCACAAATGGGTGATCGCGAGACTTGAGCTCGGACCACGCAGGGTTACATAAGGAGTGTGCAGGTGGGAGGCAACAGAGAAATCCGTGAATCTTTACTATCAGAAGAATTGAAGCACAACAAATTGCACTTAGAGCAAAATCGATTTTTGTCCCCGTGATAATCCACCAAAAATTATAACCAGGGATTGATCTCTGATTGTAATTCTCGCATTGTAACTAGTAGTAATCATAGTTACAAGAACTATGTCCGACGGCACACCGTCGTTGGGGTCCCATCGGGTAAAACTAAACCTGAGGGGTCCCATCAAGCAAATTACTTTCCGCATGGGTCCCATCAAGCAAATCTCTCAAAAAAATGATCATAGCAGCCGAACAAAGATCAATTTATGCAAAAAACATACACATTATCAATATGATCAGAAATGAAAACAGAACCTTCTGTTGAGAATGAAGATAATGAAGAGTTATGTTTGTAACCTTGAATCGTGGAGATGTATTCGTTAAATTACACATCTTCTCATCAAGATGAACTTATACAATTCTCAATTTACTAACCAAATTTAAAATATATAAAAATAATCTTTATCCTCTCTCATAACTTTTCACTCCTACATTTTTTTAGAATGAAAAAATGACACAAAGATAAAGATATCAAACCATATTTTGGTTCATCACATTTCCTATTGAATGGTAGAATGTAATAGAACTCGTCTTTAATATTCTTGGTCCAAAATAATAATTAATCACATATTAATATATTATTTAAATATATCTTATTTGTATTCGTTTGCTTTTTCTTTTTCTTTTTCTTAATTTTTATCTTATTTTTTCCCAAGAACTTGAACCTGAATTGTCATACATTACTTCCATTAAAATTCAACTGAATTTCAAACTTATACACCATGCTATAATTATTTGAATATTGCTAACTCGTGCATGCAGTTTATGAACATCTACTGTAAGTCTTATTTTCGATCCTCCGACGATGGCAGAAACCAGATAACATAAATATAAATTAATTGAATTAAATTCCAATAAAAATTTGAACCAGTAAAATTTTCAAAAAATCATTTAAATTTCATATTTCATATTTTTATATTTATTACGAAAAAAAATTTATATTTGGCTATGAAGATTGATAACATGTAACTTAATTTTTTTCAAAACCATCATGGGGATTGAGAAAAAACATCTGAATTTGTAATCAAATCATTTCGTCTTGATATGATTCACATTTAATTTATGTAGCGTCACATGTATGATAAAAGATACCTTGATATTAAAATCTATAAATCATGATATCATTGATCTTTTAAAATCAGTGTTTTCAAATTTATTGTAATGAAAAAATATATTTCATACATGGATATCTTGTGATACATTTTGTTGATACATATGATAAAATAAAAATCTATCCTTAATATTTTGCAATTCTAAAGATATATTTACTTCGAATGTTATATTTTCATTAAATCTACACAAGATGACCAAAATTTTATACTTAATAACATTTTGAATAATAATTTAGAGCATACAATTTCTTATGATACTGAAACTAAATAAAATTTGTATACTTGTACACTTGATCAATATTCAAAATGTCAAACATTTTAAAAGCAAAAACACATGGTACATCATCAAAATTATGTAATTATATAACCTAATTTGTGTCAAAAAGATCGTTAATTATTTTTAAAATATAGAAATAGCTGATATTATTTAACTAATCAAAGTTAGATCAATATAAGATAAACCTCAACAATCTCTAAACAAAATTTACAACATACCATTTTATTAATTTCAAATTTTAATATAAGATTTTATGATGATATTCACTTATCATAATAACATTAAAAATTCAAAAATGTCATCATCATTAAAAAAATTATTCCAACATATATTAATTTAATAAAACTAAAATTTGATCTGCAATTTGATTTATAATGTAGCATTAAACATCTACATGTATGCAAATATTTATATGGTCCAACTTTTTCCCTATATCAAAAGTCAACACAACCAAATTCTTGTATACTATAGTTCCAAAAATCCAACTAACTATGGGGTTGTGATAGTGACAAATTTTGAGGAAGAAAAAGAGAAAATTTCGTGTAGGATGCTTGACTTCGAGAATCTTTTCTGGGGGATGGTGCTCAACACACGTATCTATATCATTTTATCGTTCAGTATTTATCATTGAATTTATGATTACAAAAGTAACAGATAATTTAAATATGTGTTGTAAAGAGTTTTCAATGATATATGTTTATAAACATTTCAATCTTGGTATCCCTAATGATTATTAAAATAGTTAGTGCTATTCACAACCAAGAAAATATATGATAAATTTTCTTTTGAATATTGTTTTAAGAATTTTAACCTGTTAAAAAAATATGACTACTCCACAAGAAAAATATATTGTTTGCAATTTTTATGTGAAAGATGTATAATTTTGTAGCTCCTCATTATTAATACAAAATAAACAAATTTAATATTAATTGCTTAACAATTTATCAACCATTTTCATGAGCTTGATTTTTCTATAATTACTGCATATAAAATAATCAACTTTTATGTTGATGTATTTCATTTTTGTGTCTATTGTTCAGTTAATAGCATTATATGATCATAATAAACATTTCTAATACTTGTCTTCAATATTTTTCTAATAATTAATATATTAAATCAAATAAAATTTTTTGTACCTACAATACTTCTACATGATCAAATATTTGAATTAACTAAAATAAGCATTAATTTAATATATAATCAATATACATTATAGTTTCTAGAACAATGTGATCGTGAAAAACTTTTGTTCAATGAAAAATTGAACAAAGTTTTTGCACATTATACAAAATATGAATTTTTGATTAAATTTATCTTTAAAAATTAACTTACACCTAGATTGGTAAAAAAATGAAATTTAATCTGTATTAAAAAACGTTGAAATCTTAAATATGTAATATTAATATTGTGGGATTGAATGTATATTTTTTTGAGATAATCAAACTACTTATCAATATATATGATACTCATTGATATGTAGTTTCATCTATCTAGCTTAAATTTTATTGAAATTAAAATTGTTTGAAGATTAAATTAAAATTAAAATTTCATGATTATAACATACAACTTAATTTTATTTCGTCGGCTTAAAAAGAATAAATTGTAAAATCCAATAGACTCAATTGATTATATTTATTTTGAATTTTTATTTGAACAAATTTCAAACTATTTGAAAAAATCACATCTACTATTACATGTACACATAATGAAGTATTCAAATTTTCAATTGAATTCAATTCAATCCAAAACGTTTATATCATATATCTAATGAACAAATTTTGTTTTTAATATAGATGAGATGCAAATTTCAAAAAATAAACATTATATTATAAAGTGATTTATTGTGAATAGATGATGAATAATAAATTTTATTGCAATTGTTTATATCAATGAAAATTACAACATCATATTAGTGTTTAAATGTAAAGCTTTCAAGTAATATTTAATTTTAATCTTAATTTGAAGTCTTCAAGTTTTGAAAATATAAAATTTAACATTTTTGATAATTATATATATTTATTCATAAAAAAATTTAATAATCAGTGATAAAAAATCATTTGTATCTATTGTACTAAAGTGAAATATATACAAAAAAATTTCACACCGCATTATATACATATTAAATTTTATTGTTTTGATTCATGTTTAAAAATCTTTAGTTTTTTCATGAGATTTGATAATAACATATTGCTCATAAAATTTTGAATTGACTCTACTTTATTTAAATATAAGAATATTTTATTTTATTTTAATCGTATTTTTTATTTTCCAACATAGTACAAAACGTGAATAATTTTGAGTCTAAATCTACTAAAATTTGAAGATTTAAAATCATTATTGCATTTTAGCACATGCATATTTGAATGCTTGCATACTTTTAAATTATCAATACCATCAATCAGTATTTTGAATACATAAATGTTCTTTACTTTTGATTAAGTATTTTTTGATAATGATATTTTTGAATTTTTATATTTTGTATGTAAAATTTGATTTTATTTAGTTTTCAATTCAAATCTTTTTCATACTTTTTGTTTCGCAAATCACATTTGGTTTATTACTTGATGAACAATTTAAACCAACATTATTATCTTTGAATGTGAGTCATGTGTCAAATTGTTTCACTTACAAATAGAAAGTGCATAATCATCATAATAAAACAACATTCAAAACAAATAATGATACTATCAAAATGACGAGTTTAGAAAAGTATGAATTATCTTTTTGTGTGTGGAAGATTTAACATCAACAACTTGATCATTATAATTATTCATATGTTTTTTTATCTTTGTATAAGTATTAGTCATTTCAAATTATAAAATTTAAGAAAAATGATAAAACATTTGTTGTACTATATATGTTAATTTAATGCTTTAGATTTAAAATATCATCTTAAAAAATAACATAAAAATCTATAATGTTATAATCATTTATTTATTTTTGAAATATAAATTTGCAATACACAGTACTTGTTACTATAAATAATTTAAATTTTTGTGATTGAAGAAGAGGTTTAATGATTAAAAAATTTGTATTAGTTTGTAAAAGATTTTTATTTTTACTTTTTTTCTTAGAAAGACATTAATAGCATGTCTATTACATTTGATAATATCAAATATGACTTCTTCAATCTTCATAACAATCATTTTGTTTAGTTTAATGTTTTCATTTTTAATGAATAACAATAATATTGTAACAATAATCTTGTAAGATGAATAATTAAAACAAAATCTTCACTACTCATAACTTGTATGTTGGTCTATGAAATCATATTTTCTAAATAAATACATATATCAAGCATATGTATTTTAATTTTATCTTATGATATAAAATGCTTCAAAAATTGTACAGTATTATTGTTATCTACCTGTTTAACATATTTGTTTGTGTGTGAACAAGCAACCATTCAAAATTTTTATAATTAGAAGATTTTGCTATGAATATTATAATTGAAATATTTTTTTGGATTCACTTTATTACAAAATTATGAACAATCAACACATTATTCTTCTTGTTAATTGATAGCAAATTCAAAAATTGTAAAGTATAATCTTTGTATTCCTTCAAGTAACAAAATAATAGATACACAAGATAATCAACGTTTAAAGTGACACAGATCATTAAATGCTAATTTGAGTTTTGAGTGATTCTAAGTGGTTTCATAATGAATAGTTGGAACAATAAACTTGCATTTTTTACAAAAACTAGCATATAATATATTTGTACCCAAACACATAGTAAGTCTTAAATCTACATGATTGACAACATTAAATCAACGTATATTGCAAAGGTAAAACTAGTATTGAAAAAATTTAATTCTTGTGTTGCAAAGATTTTCTTTCAATTTGTATGTTTAATATTTCCAAAACTTCTCTCTAACAAATTCCACTTAATTAATATATAAATTTTAAAATTTTTGTATATATACGATAATAAGATTAAAACTAATTTGTATATTTTTGAATATTTCAAATTTATTATTTATCAAAACGTATAATAATAAATGTCATTTATTATGTTTAAATGAAATTTGCATACAATCTCAAATCGATTTATTATTTTTCATTAATATTTACGATAAGATCAATATATATAAGATTCATTTATATTATTTATAAGAAAAAATGAAAATATCATGGATATATTTGTCATATTTCATCAAGAAATTATAAATTTAAAGCTATTATTTGATATAGTAAATATATCAAATTATAATATTTAAAATGTTAGTATCAATTCCAATAAAAAATATATTACATTTGAATTAAAAGTTTCAAAATAGCGCAGATTTATGTTCAGATTTATTTATATAATGAAATTTATGATAAAATCCAAATATTCAATATGGTTTAATTCTTTTGTGAAACATATTTTTTCTAAAGAAGTAATAATAATTCTATTTTATTTGATAAAATTATGATTTTTTTTAAACCAGTAAGCACAATCTATTTTTTATATTATTTTCTTTCATAACATACTTCTCGTCTTATAATTATTAAGAGAATACAGTAAGTAGTTCATATAAAATGATTGTTTAAAATGGACGAATTTGATTTAATTAAATTTGTTGACAATGATATGAATTTAGAATGGATTATATATATATCGATAATCATTGATATACATTTTTTCAATTATAAAAATAATCCGTTTTAATTGTATCACAGTAATATTACATTTATAAGATTTTCAAATGTTATGTATGTTAGATTTTTTATTGAATAAATTTTAAGATATCAAATTTATTTTTAAAAATAATTTAAAAATATTAGAGATTTTATTACAATAATTGAATTTTAACTCCAAGTTGGACTTCTAATGATCTTCAAATATACTACTTGATTCTTTTGTAAGATTAATGGACCATTAAAAAATTAATAATAATTTTCTTTAAATTTTGTATTTTATCTTAAGTTGCATGCTTTTAAGACTCCATAGGATGATATGAAAATGTTTCAAATAAATAAATGTGAGAAATGTGATATTGGTACTGAAATGTATCAAAATGCAATAAAATAACTTTGGATTGTGAAAAATGATATATTACATAATATGACCAAAACAAATCTTCTTGAGATTTCTTTTCTTTCTTGAGATATGTACTATGAAATGAGCTTAAGATTAAAGAACTCCTACTTAGCTTTAAATTATGATTTGAAACACTTAAAAAAGAAGTGTTTAGCAATAGATGCACATTTCATATTTTCCTCAGTTCCATTTCATTGGGATACATAAAGTGATAATTTGGAGTATATTTACAGTGTCAAGGCATGCTGAAATTATTGATTAACACTGCTCTGCTTGAATTCAAATAATCTTGTTAAGAAATTTCAGTGTGTCACTACCAACCAATCAACAATGTCTTAAGAACTTCTATGCAAAGTGGGACACATTACAAAGGATGGAAAAATCCCGTGAACATCTGTCTCGAGTATTATGAGAAAGCTAGGACGATTCATTCTCAAACAACTGTTTAATTGATTAACTTTATGAATAAGGATATATTATAATCTCTTGTTTTTTTGTAAGAATTACCGTAGGTGCCAAAAAATATCCTAGTTCCTAGAATTTGAGTTCTGTTTTGTAAACTGTGATATAAGAAGGGTTATTTTGGTTAAATTTTATATTAAACATAAATTTAAGTCAAATGATTCCATAATGATGCGAAGAAGACCTAGAATTTTTATGTGAAAGTATGCTCTTGTGAGCAACTTTTTCTCTCAAGTTTTCTTCATTTGCAAACTTGAGCTTCACGTGAAAGAAGGGTACAGTCAGCCTCTTACTTGAGATCAAAAGCTCTCAAAGAACTCCAAAGGTCCCAATATGGACATGAGTTTCTTGCGTGAAATCTTCTGTTAATAGCGGAAGCCGGTTTTAAGCCTTTTAGTCGCAGTTGCATAGGAAGTGACATTTGCGGGTACAGGGTTTTGTACATTTCACGTACGATCAGATTTCGCATTGTGACCAACCACACCCCATCTTACTCGCTCCTTTTTACCGGGCATTGTCGATTTTTCCAACGATAGGGTGGGTTAAAAAAGTAATTCAGTTCTAAACATCGCAATATGTGGGTTGCTTGGTGCATGGGCGGCGCCACTGGATTCGGGGTCGTCTTGTTCTTTAATTTGGGTGACCTAGAGATTGTGAAGAGCGCTAGGCCTGAAATGGAAGAATGGGTGTCCAATGTCGTAGGCCGGAAGTTCTACAAGTAGCGGCTGTGGATGCACATGACAGCAAATCTTGGAGCGTAAGCACCATCATTTGGCTCCTATTTGGACACATTTATCACCCCGGTTGAGCGGAACCCTGTGAAGCCCATGGAGGAAGGGGGAAATCGTAGCGCTCTTGAATGCCTTGAACCCGGGCCTCGTCCTGCTTCTTCTTTAAATGTTGTGAACATGATGTTGGTGATGTACTCAGTGCAAGTGAATGGGCGTCTTTGTGGGCCAATGGGACCATCATTCCAGATTTCGACAATGGTATGGTAAACTTTCATTAAGAGAAGAAACAGAGTATGTCTGCCCGATGACAAAAATGCCTAAGAAAGAATAGAATAATATCCCAGAGATCTGAAATTTGGTGTTGGCTTTTATATTTCTATGGCCATCAATCATCACTCGAATTTACTGGGGGCCCTGCGCAGACATACCCTTATACTATCATCATACCCACACTCATACAAGCCCCCCCATCGCCTCAGATCAGGCCCCACCCTCATCTTTAGATTTTCATACATTCCCTAGAGGGTGTTTTTTGTTTTGTTTTTCCCCTTCCACACATTCCCCTTGCTTACCGGGCCGTTACACCCACCCATGCTCTTTGGCTCAAAATCCGCTCCAATATATTATTAACCCACATCATAGTTAGGAGATATTACTACAGTATTCTGATTAGTATGACTGATGATAATCAGAGCACCGCAGAGATTCTTCCATCTCAGATCATCGCATCGCATCGGGCGACCTGGCGGGCTCGACTTCAGTCAAGCGAGCCAGCTCGCGCGCTCGCCCCATTAAGCTTAATCAGACCGCCGAGGAGCTTATTATGATTACCCTAATCCTACGCGTCTCCCATCACAAAACGGCGGCCATACGTGCTTTGGACGTGCCAGACGTCAGTCTCACCGCCGGCGCGCCCTGCGCCCAGAAGCGTACCGCCAAACCCGTGTACCCGTCGCGACGAGGCAGCCACGGCGCGACGCGAGGGGCTGCAGGAGCTCAAGGCGTCCCGTCGCCTTCCTTCACCTTCCCGAATCCTTGCTCTCGCCAGCCAGCCAGCCAGTCGTCTGGGTTGCTACCAGTTCTCCTCTGGCTGCGGGTGGCATGGCGGTGAAAGACGGGCAGTTCCCCACACTCTTGGAGATCGTCTCTACGGTATTCATCCTTTGCCCTGCCCTGCCCTGCCATGGCATGGCATGGCATGGCATGGCATGCCATGCCACAGACGGTATCAGATCCCTCGCTTCGTCGGCGCCTGTTTCCTCGCCTTCATGCACGGTCCCCGGAGGCCGAAGAAGAGGACCGTTTATTTATCCCTTCTCGCGGTAGGATTCTCTGACGTGCCGGACAAGAGGAGGGACAAGAGGAGGGACGGGAAGTGAGGGAAGGGGAGGAAAGGAAAGGAAGCGAAGGGAAGGGCAGGAGAGGAAGGAAAATGGCGGAACGAACGTGAGGAAGATGCAATGAAATGGTCGAGGAGAAGGGAGGCGTATATTAGGCGGTAATTAAGTGAGATTTGACTGCGGCCGTCACTATTGCTCGGCTGGAGGTCTCGAGCACTTGATTGGAGGTCGTTTGCTATAAAGAGTCCTCGTAACCTAGTCTACAGCTGAATGGACATAGCCAGACGTACTGACGGCCCGCTCGTCTCATTCCATACATGCCCGCACCTTCCCCGTATTCGCCCCGATACCAAAATGGGGAGGGGCAGAATACGCCCGGCGTCATAATACCGTATCGCGTATCCAGGGCGGAAGACACATTGGGACACCGACCCGGTCGAGAGGCCCTGAGCCGGATCCTTCGATTTGCCTGATGCGCTCGCCATGGAAGAACATGGATACTGATTGCTCATCGATTGCGCGACCTTTACAACCCGCAAGTAGATCATGACACAGTTATCTAGTGGTACTGTGAGCAGTCTTGTTGTGCCTGGCCTGGCCTGGCCTGGCCCGGCCTCGATCATACATGAAACTGCGCTCGCTAAGTCAGAACTCAGTGGCCAGGTGGACCGAAATCACACCAAAATGGTGTACCTCTTGACCGCTTGCTGTCAAGAGTGGTTCCCATTAGCTCTCGGGCGCTGTGCAGGGCGAGGGGTCCCAGGTCGCGGCTTGCGGATGATGCTAACAAATTCTGCAAATCATGCTGCGAGTCGATTGGATGTCCCGGTAACCGGTAGCTCGCGGAGTAGCCGGCGTCGCCGGCCGGAGCGGGGCGGTTGCCGGGGGCCGGGGCGTGTGAGTACGGATAGGATAGGCGAGTCGGGGGGCTACACTGTACAGTATATCTTCTGTTGAGGTGTAGACTAGGTAATTTCGAGTCTTTATGACAAACGACCGTCTAATAAATTGCTCTTTTGTGCCATGGCTCGAGGCCTCCTCGGCTGCCCGTAAAAAGTTGCAAACAGCCTCCGTCATCCGGATATTGAGGACGAACCACATGCCGGCACGTGGTGCCCTCATCAATTCGTCTCAACTCTAGTTTATATCGCACACTCCCTTTATCCGTCCCGACCGAGGTGGTGGGTTTTACTAACTTCGTCGGTTGGTCGGTACTGTACAGAGCGAGCGCGGACGCCCGTTGCTCAGGCCAAGGCAAAGCCAAGCCAAGCCAAGGCAAGGAAAGAAAGTGGAGAGAGGCCCCAACACGCACACGACAGGAAAGGAAAGCAAAGCAAAGGAAAGGAAGGCGAACCAAAGCAAAGCAAAGGAGCGGAAAGGAAAGGAAAGGAGAGCAAGGGAACGAGGGGAAGACACGGAGGAGGGAAGGTGAAGAGGAAGGAAGGGCAAGGAGGGCGCTGGCGCCTTGAGGCAGCACCGGCAGCAGTGGCGCACCCTTCAGTCTGCTGCCTGCCTGCCTGCCTGCTTGCTGTGCTGCGCTGCTGCCTGGACTGGCCTGGCCTGCGTCTGAGCTGCGATTTGTTTGTTGGTTTGTTGTTGGTTGGTTTTTTTTGTTTCCCTCCACCACACACTACGCTACACTACACTACTGCTGCTGCTGGTGCCGCTGCTACTACTACTACACCACCAGCACCAGCACCACCCCCCGACAGCAGCTTACGAACGTAAGGAAGAGGAAGGGAAGGGACGGAGGACTGATGAATGGCTGACTGCCAGGCCAGACTAGACTGACTGTATGTAGGCAGAAGAAGGAAGGATGCTGCTGCCATGCCAAGTGAGGAGAAAGACGGAAGCGAGAGGGGGGAGGGGAGGAGGAGACGTGAAGGTGGTCGGGTAATCGAATTCGAGGCGGTGGAGGGTTTTTGCGGGGTGGGAGCAGGAGGAGAGGAGAGGGGAGTGGTAAAATTGGTCGTCCTCTTCATCCGTCTCCTGTCCTTGCTTGCTCGCTCGGCTCGGCCCGGTCTGCGTCAAAGGCCGAGCTCGTTGCAGTTCTTCGGTTCCTGTTTCCTAGGTAGCTCTGCTACGACCGCGCTGCAAAGTAGCTGACTGCGCTGTTGGCAAGGCAAGGCTGGGCTGGGCGGTGTTGCTGCGGAGTGGAGAGTGTAGTGGAGGGACGGGGGACGGGGGCTGGAGTGTTGTGCAGTGAAGGGAAGTGTGAAAAGTGGGACGAGTGTGAACAAGCCGACGAGCTGTCGCTGTCGAGTTCTTCGGAGCACGCTTGGAAAGATTCTGCGGGTTGAGATGTAGTGGTAAGTAAGTGGCGGATGTGTAGTTTTCTGTGCTGCTGTTGTTGCGCTGCAGCTCTGATTCTCCTGCCCGCTGAGTCCAGTATGAATTCGAGAGGTAGTTCCTGTGCTCCGTTCGAGAGGGCCGTGGTGAGTGTGTATCTTCGAATGAGAGAAGAGAGAGTTGGTTGATGTGATGTGATGTGAAGTGACGAGGTAGTGAAATGGGTCGGAGGTAAGCTTCAAGCGTGTAAGGCACCAAGGCCGGGCGGGGCAATGGGGTAGGAGTTCTGTGCAAGCAGGAAGGCAGGCAGGCAAGACAAGTAGAAGGAGCAGCCGATTTACCCGAGGGAAGTGTGGATGACGGTAGGAAGTAGCTGATGCGGTACGATTAATTATTTTCCCGCCTCTTCTGTCCATCTTCGTCCTTGTCTACGGTTTAGTGCCCCGAGTGAGTCAGTGGAATAGAGAGCGATTAGTCGGAACGCGCTGGTTGCGGGTGGTGGTGGTGGCGCTGCTGCTGCCTCAGGAAAGAGTGAACTTTTGACTAGTGAGTGTATACTGGCCGCTGCTGGGTTCTGGGTTCTGGGTTCTGCAAGGCAAGTAACTCACGCGAAGGCGAGTGCGACTCCAGGAAGCGCGCAGGTGAGAAGGTCCAAGCAGTAGGCAGCCTGCGTGCCGAAAACACGAGGGATTAGTTTGTCAGTAGCGAGTCGAGCCATCCAATGTCATCTCCTGTGTGGACTGAAGTCAGTGAGTCCGTCGTTGTCGAGACAGTGTGTCGGTGGCGCTGTGCTCTCTGTGGTGAGGTGGGGTGAGGTGGCGCGGGGCCGAGAGAGCTGGGAAAATCCTCCGACATTGGCCAATCCCCCCTCCGTCCGTCGTAGAGCAGACGACGAGCAGGAGCCGTGAATGAGCTGGAGCTGGAGCGAGACCAGGGTCCGAGCTCGAGATTTTGGTCTACACCATTCGACGCTCGCCTCCCCCCTCGCGTTCGTGGAAAGGCTTATATTTCACTCACGACCTGGCAGCAGCTGCTTCTGCGACTGAGCGGGGTTGGGTTTGTGCGTATCCACACTCTCCGCCCTCACTTCTCCTCCGACCACGGGCCGCCGCGGAAAATTACCCTCCCCGCCTTTGCCTGCGGGCACTGTGCGCTGCTTTTGTTTGGTTCCACCTTTTGGTGGGGGCCGCCGATGGTGCTGTCTGTCGTCTGCGCCTTCTGTCTACGTCTCTTTATCTCGTCTCGTCTCGTCTCGTCTCGACTCAGCTCTCGAAACTCAGTCCCGATGAAGGTTGGCGAGAGGAGGCGGCTGGGGCTGGGGCTGGGGCTGGGGCTGGGATGGGATGGGATGGGTAGCCGGGTCGGGTTAGCTCGCTGACTGACGGTGCTGCTGCGTCCATGGTGTCCAGCCATCGCATCGCAGTCTTGTCAATCGTCGTGCACGCGACTGCGTCGCAGTTCTTGATACGCACGCGACATCGGAACTGATTGCGATCCGCTCTCGCCATCGTCATCGTCCTGTGCGGCGTCAATTTCGCCCTACCTGCTGCACCATAGCATCTCCTGGCCGCGAATTCTTTAAACCCTCGATGTCGCCCTCCAGGTGCTAGTCGCTCTCACGAGCCCTCGTCTCATTGTTGCGAAACCCTGGCAGGCGAGCGAGCGAGCCCAATTCCTCCCGCAATCAATTGTGCGACCCGAGGCGTCGCCAAGTCGCAACTGTCCCTCCATCTTTTTCCACCTCTGGTTCATATCAATGCGTCGTGCGTGGGGTTTCCATCGGTCTTGGGTTTTGGCACCTGACCCCACGTACCGCCGCTGTGATGTGACCGTCGCTCCGGCTGCTCTCTGCGCTCAAGATTTGCGTCCTTCGGATGCGAGGGATTTGTAGCCACCATCACCAGCAGCAGCAGCAGCAGCAGCAGCGGCATTCGAGAACTGAAGCGCTGGCTGGCTGATCCAGTCGCGGCCTGGACATCATTCCACATCTTTTGCACTGGCCTGGCCTGACCTTGATTCTTGATTCCCGCGTTATTATTATAGCCTCGGGTCGCTTGACTGGGTTTTGAATTGGAATCTGTGCGACGAGCCATCGCTTCTGATGCCCTCCCCTCCGTGATCTTCCTTCCCTACTAGCTATAGCAACGTTGCATTCTGGTCGTGCTCCTGCCCGCGCGCCCGCGCCTCCGCCCGCCTGTCCGCCCTCACTGACCGTTTACTACCCACTCCTCCGTACGGAGTTCGCACGCAGCGCTACTCGGAACGCCCCAGGTATCCCCCCAAGGGCCGCCCATCAATAACTTTCGCTTCGGCGTATGGTATCCGTCTTGGCGTCGAGATGTCTATGAGACTCGCGGCTGCGATTGGAGGGAGGAGGAAGAAGGGACGCGAGGGGCAGGGCGAGTGGGAAGGGGAGGGAGACGAGGGCTTGATGGTGCCGCTAGTCGTAAGCTGCGTATCGAGTTCTTTCATTCTATACCTTGGTGTGCGTAGTTTGGATTGTTTTGCGTGTCGTGTGCGAGTAGTGAGTGAGTGAGAGAGAGAGAGAGAGAGGTGGGTGGCGGCTTCAGTGGCATCGCTGTGATCTGCTAGTGCTATGCTGCCGGTGCGTACCAGAAGCATCAGTGGGATTGCTGCGGGGCCTCTGAGGGTGGCCAGGTCACATACATGGTGTGATGTGCTGAAGCCAGTGGGGTGGTGCTGTGGGTGTGTTTGTGCGTGGGGCTCGATCGTTTTGCAGGAGTTGGGAATGACATTTAGGCATCTGCTGTTCTCGTTCCACGAGTCGTCGACGACCGGGGCTGGCTTGCGTTAGCTGACCACACGCAGCGCCCGCTATGGCCGCGTGAAAGCGACCAGCTCTTGGAGATGATGAAAACCGCGCAGTAGCCGGAACGAGCTGTCGCACAGCAAAGCCAGGCGGCGACCCGAGACCTGGAAACAGGCAGCAGCGGCATACAGATGGGTGGCAAGAAGATTTCCGGGGCAGTGGTCGAGACCCCTCAGCAGCAGCAGGTCATCGTCGCCCCAGCTCCCGGCAACAGCAGCAGCAGCAGCAGCATCGGCGGCGGCGGAGTGGAGCGCCTGGTGGCCGGAGGCTCGACTTCTTCTTCATCCGGGGGCGGCGGTAGTGGTAGCGCTAGTAAATGTGGGTACGCGGGCGTGCTCAAGAAGGGCCTGGTAGGTGCTGGAAACGGCGGGGGAGGTGCAAATGGGAAATCGAAGCCGGCGTCGGCTCCGCCACCCGCAGATGGAATTGCTGAGGCCGGAGATATGAGCGTCAAAGTGAATGGCAACGGAAGTTCCCACGACGTCAATGTTCGTATCGATATAGGAGATCGCCCAATACACGAGGCACTGAATGACTTGACGCTCCAGTCCGTGGAACAAGCTGGGAATACTCACCTCACTCAGGAGGAGGATGTTTTCGCCGCAAGCGTCGAGGAGGCGGTAATAGACACGGGAAGTGACCGCAGCAAAAGCGGTTCTGATGATCTTTTAGGACCGAACGGCCGCGGCGATTGTTCGGCCGCCGATCAGTGGAAAATGGAACACAAGCCTCCGGATGTCGGCAGTAGTCCCAGTAGTTCGTCCAGCAGCAGCTGCTCCCGACAGCATCAGCAGCAACAACAACAACATCAACAGCAACAAAGCCTACAGCAGCTCCACCACCGGGAGTACGATCTTCATCGCTCTCTGCCCGACCGCGAATTCCGCCCGCCTTCCTTGATCTTACCCGATGCTGTGAACATCGAGAGCGTCGACTCCGACTACCGCGCCCCGCAGACACTGCACCTGCCAGCGTCGCTCGTGGTGTCGCCTCATGATGGCAAGCAGATGTTGCTCGACCCTAATGCTCGCGAATTCACACCCTCTCCATCGCCGTGCCCCTCCCCCGTGCTCCCCCCGAGCGTCATGGGGCTGGTTCCCTCTCCTTACCACATGGAGCCCCCGCACCTCTCTTACGCTCCCGGCGTGGAGCTTGGCCCCGTCATGTACAGCGCCGATTACAATGGGGGTCCTGTTATGCCTCTGTACGCCAACGGAGGCCCTCTGGGCTACGGCCCCATCCCAGGCTCTCCGACTCCGCCTTGGGAAAACCAGCACATGGGCATGGGAGATATGTCACACCACTTGCCGCCTGGATCCGGACCTCCTTCTATGGTCGGCCAGGCCTCTCATCTCATGCGCCCCTACGTGACAGCTCCATCGATGCACGGTTATATGCCATCCGGATGCTCGCCCCCGATAGGATCGCCCACCGGGAACATGCCTGGATTCTCCGTGCCACCCCCTCTGACTGGGCGCGAGCATGTGTCTCGGGCGCTGCTTCTGAGCGGGGTGCCCATTGATCTGCCCGACATGAAATTGAGGCACGAGCTCGAGCAATGGGGCCTTGTCCGTGCCCTGGGGTTGGAGCGGCGCCAGGAAGGGCAAGTGACAGTTCACTACTACGATTTGAGGCACGCCAAGGAGGCGCTGAGAGACGTGCAGCAGCAGCATTTGCTGCAGCAGCAGCGCATGCAGCAGAAATTCCAGCAGCTGCAAAAGCAGCGCCCTGGAGTCGTGCACATGCCCAACAACGACTTGGAGCTCGACAAGCAGCAGGACGTGTACAATGATGGTCAGAGGGACGAGGATTCTGCCCAGCCTGCTGCGAGAGGCTTAATTGGAGGTAAAGCCGTGTGGGCGCAGTACGCAGGTCCCCTGGGGTCCCCTGCGGGCCCTGATCACCACAATCAGGGAACTCTGGTCGTCTTCAACCTGGATGCGGACCTGCCCCTGGACGAGTTGAGGGCTGCGTTCGAGGCCCACGGTATGTTACTTCTGACTTCTCAATTTTCCTCTCATTCTCTATTTCCGAATTTCTCGACCGATGACTCAGCTTCGGGCTGTAAGCTCCCAGACTGTCTGAATCGGGACACGAGGGCGTACTAAATTTGACTCAGCGTGACTCTTCTGGCTGTCCCGAGCGCTGAATATCGCTCTGTGCGAGCGACGTTCAGCGAGAACGGGAATGTGTTTTCTAGCTGGTTTCCTACCATTTCTGACGCCCGATTTGACACGGCAGGTGCCGTAAAGGAATTGCGAGAAACTCCGCAGAAACGGCAGCATAAGTTTGTAGAGTTTTACGATGTGAGAGACGCCGCTCGAGCTCTGACGGCGTTGGATGGGCACGACATCGGAGGCAAGAGGGTGAAGATAGAATTCAGTCGGCCCGGAGGGCAGGCCCGCAGAGCGCGAGCTCAAGCAGCTCAAGTTATCGCACAGCAAGGCGGGGGATCCATGCTGCCTTTAGTCAACAACAGGCTGAACGGGGGCTTGGCGGGATCCATCCCAGGTCAACACATGTTCGTCGGCTGGGGTGCGGATCCTTCTATGGGTCCTGCACAGTCTATGTCTCCTCTCCAAGGCCCACCCCCTACGTACTTGTGGGCGAATTTCGGACATGTCGCCGCCGGGCCTTCATCACTGGCACCGCTGAATGCGATTGTACAGCAACAGCAATGGAATGTGGGGCATGGTCAACTGCAGCAAATGTCATACCCCCAAATTCAAGGGCCTTCCAGCCCAGGACTTGCCGTGTCTGGTGTTTCCATGGTGAACGAAGGAGGTCATGGTCGGCAGTACGGAAGAGGAGGCCGAAGCTTCAACGGTGGGACTCTCTCATCGCCGGGGGCCTCGAGTTCTTTCATCAGTGGAATTTCTACAGGCTTCAGTAGAGGAAGTCAGAGTGGAGGTTCTTCAGGTCGAGGGTCGTCTGATGAGCCTGCAGGGCGAAGACGTCGATCAGGTGGTGGCGGTGGAGGTGGCGGCGGAGGTGGTAACGCCGGAAACAACTCCAATGGCTCCTTGGCGAAGATGGACTTGTCTAGTCTTCCGAGTTCGAGTTCTAGTAGCGACCCTAAGCAGTGTTCAGAGATTTCATCCGGTGGATCTCGAGATAGCCCACGCAGCGCGAAGACCGGTCTGACCCCGAAAAGCTCACCTCGAGAGCATGCACAGTACACTTTCAATGCCGATCAAGCTAAGCTGGGTCACGAGACTCGGACGACTTTAATGATCAAGAACATTCCCAATAAGTACAAGTGAGCTTTTTCAATTTTACTTCTCCAGTATCCACTTTTGGCTTAAAGTTCGCTGCTTGATTTTCTACTGACAAATTTGTTGGTTTCCTGATCTGATTTGCTGACTCAAGCCTGTATCTTTCCTTGGGCAGTCAACCGATGCTCTTGGCCCTTTTGGACCAGCATTGTCTGTGCTGCAACAACGCCATTCAAGACCCCAATGAACCTCAGTCTGCTTACGATTTCGTGTATCTACCCATCGATTTCAAGTAAGCCTTTCACGAATCGTTCTCATATTGATGTACAGGCCACCGTAATTGAACGCTACCCCCATGAAATGACTTCTCAGCCTTGAACCCGACTGTAAGTCCTTCTCACGGTACTCTTAACTTGGGCTGCTGACAGGAATCGTTGCAACCTGGGCTACGCGTTTGTGAATTTCACATCTGTATCTGCCACTATAAAACTCTTTGAAGCCTTTCATGCGCAGCAGTGGGAAGCCTTCAATTCCCGAAAGATATGTCAGGTCACTTATGCTCGCGTTCAGGTGAGGTGTACTTTGGAATATGGTCTTGAAACTTGTCATTCAAAGTCAAATGAAACCAAAAATTGGATCGTTTAGGGAATCTCATTGATGTTTATGTAGGATTTAAACTGCAGTCGCAGTAATGAAGCCCATTGCAGGATCGTTCAATAACTCACGTTGTTGGGTGTCTGTTTGTAGGGCCGTCTCGCTCTGGAAGAGCATTTTCGCAACTCTAGGTTTGCTTGTGACACGGACGAATACCTTCCTCTGGTGTTTTCACCCCCGCGCACCGGGATAGTTTGTCCTCCTCCTATTGTGGCAGCTGGCCATCTGGCTGGACGTGCACTCACTTGCAGTCCCAGATCAGAGAACTGTCGACCGAGTAGGAATGGCGATCTCGTGGACGGCAGCAGCAGCAGCACCACAAGCACAGGAGAGCAGTCACAATCGCAGCAGCAGCAGCGGGAGTCCGCATCCGTCAATTCTGATCAGGATGCCGAATCTGGAGTTACTTCATCCTCGATAGGCCAGGCTGGTAATTGTGTTGGTGTAGCCCCATACGCAGGCCGGAGACCCAATGGGCCGCACAGATGAGGATGACGATCTCTCGGCCGTCGGTTTGGGCTCTACAACAAATTCAGTAGGTTGTAGTCTTTTGGGTGTAGATAGTTCAGGTGGAGATAGAATCGACATCTGCACCCTTCCTCTATGAGACTCTTGTGCAGATTCGAGGTATAAGGAAATCCATAGAGGACCACAAAAGCAGATTTATTCTGTTAACACAAGTTGATGATAGTTCTTGGATTATGAATCGTTACGCTCACGCAGAAGGAGCTTGGCTGACCGTGTGCATTCGGTCGGTACGCTCTTTACAAACGTTGAAGTCTAATGTCGAGGAGCACGTAGGTACCAAAAGATGTCACTCTTGTAAGCATTGCATGCATTGTAGTCACTCGCGATGAGATAGAGAACAGCGGGGGAGAGAGTGGAGGAAGTGCCTGGACCCAGTGCTGGCCCAGGCGAGTTAGTTGGAAATGTCTTCTGGTTCACAAAAGTCAGTCCAAACGATATATTTGCTGGTCCATTATTCATCAATCAGACAGACGTCCATGTTGACTATATGAGTCCATGTTCTTGTTGAGGCCGATGATGTATGCATATATCCAAATTCTCTTGCTCGGTTTGTCTCCACAATTCACTGCTTACCGTTCGCAATCCACTCGAGGATCCACAGCCATCTTCAATTTCCAAAATAAGCATGGCGACTGGATTCAGAGCAGGTAGTTTCCTTGTACTTTTTTTAATTAACCATTAAACTATACTTTCAGGAGGTCGACATACGAGAGGGAGAAGAAAGTCTTCGATAACGATCATAGCCTATTCCTCAACACATATTCAACATATCATGCAGTAAACATGAGCGTAGTTGAGAGACCTTGAAAATTCTGCAATAGCTTTAGAGGTCGGATCATTATTTAAGATCCAAGCATAGATTAATATCCGATGTGTAAGATCTGAGATTCGTGCTCTGCCCTATGGTCGAAACTATATTTATTCACTCGAGTTTACTAAATTCCGAGGTAGGCAAGAGAAGATGAGGAGTCTGTATCTAGACAAGAGTGTGTACGCACGCTCGCAGTAGCAGCAGCAACAACTTTCTCACTCTACTAGAACGACATCGTTGCTGGACGGAGCTTTGAAATCTTCCCTCCTGTGTACTTCAAGCCGTGCCTTTTCGAATCTGTCAAAGTTTGATTGCTCCTGGAACACCTACTCGGTCGTACACCCAGTCTGCAGCAACAGTAAAACTAGTCAGCACAGCGCAGTGTCTCGGAGCGGACATAGATATTCTCATCGACTCCTTTTTGAACCAAATTCCAACCCTATCTCGAGTGAGAGAGAACTTTGCAATAATCGTTAACGTGAATATCCCGTCTCTGCTTCTGCCGCAACTGTTGCGAGTGCGTATTGATTCCATCCTTCGCGCACATGATCGAAGTAATCCTTTGCCGTGCACATCATGCAATGCAAGGCCATGTGATCTCGTCTCGTCTCATTCCATGCCATGCCATCCTATCCCATCCCAGTCCAAGCACAAGACCTCGTAATAGACGTGGACTAGAGTGTACTGAAGTCCGATCATCTGGTATGCACCCAGGAGCTGGAGGTCGGATCTGCTCTCTGCTCTGATATATTTTATTCTTCCAGTGTAGTTCGATAACTCTCCTGTACAACTACGGATGCATGCAAAAGCCAAGCGCGAGCCATGCCAAGCCGAGCGAAGCTGGTAGTCCTGTTGGGATTCGTTGTCCACTTCAGGCGCCCAGGCATGCCGATTCCCGGGCACTACTACCTAGAACAAAGATAAATAAGGCATGGGTAGACCTGGAGAATCTTGTGCAAGTATTAAGTATACTCCACATGTGCCCGACACAAATCCGGACTTTTCATCTTGATCCGGATAGAACTGGGATGGAATTACAATGCCTCCATCGTAACACATCAGAGGACTAGCCTTGGGACCTCGGTTCCCTGCGGGTCCGGAAAGAGCGAGGAGGATCGAGAATGACAACAAACCTGGTTCTAACTAGAATCGTCCAGCATGATGATGAAGACGAGCAGATTTGGTCGATATCTGCTACTTATGAATCTTATAGCTTTGACCAGGTTGAGCCAAACTATGCAGGCAAATTCATCTGATGGATGGATAGATGCATAGTTGCATGCATGCATGCCCGTCTGCTAGCCAAATATGAGTTGAACGTACCCATGGTACTCTCGATCGTATGCTCGTCTCCTAGTTCTACCGGATGGATGTGTACAAAAAGTGCTCCTGCAGCTATTTCAGAATAGTTTGACTGTGTTCTGGCCTAGTCTGCTTGCGATGCACTTTTCTCAATCCAGATCTTGGGTTAGATAGCAAAGTGGTGCTATAGCACTATCTATCAATGAGATTGGAGTTTTACCAGACATTGATCAGTCAGTCAATCAGTTTCAGTGATATTGCATCATATGATTGAAAAGCTATCAGAGAAGTTCGTTTGGACTAGGCCCTTGGAGTCTCTAAAAGTTGTTGACTCGTTAACTTCTTCTCTGCGCTTTACATTAGTTCGACCTGTTGTGTCTCATGCATCAATTCTTCGGGCATGTGGATATGATGGACCAGTCGTTAGAAATGGAATTTTATAAATATTTGTGTTTATCCCTTCATTCCACTCATTGCTACAGAGTCCGCCTCCACTGCCAAATGTGTATTAATGATCCTACCATATTGAGCACCAGCCAAACTGTTCAGATAGATAACATGCAGATGCACGTAGAGTTTGACCCAATACTTCAATCAATCACTTCACTTTCCTCACAAGTCGGAGGGGCTACCAACAGAGCGTAAACAGCGATATGAGCTCGATGACGGTGACCCCGTTCCCTCCTTCGGTGTTTGTCTGTTTGCTTGACCCTGAGAGCAGAATATGCTGTAGAAGTACCCTGTCTGTAATTCAGGAGAGACATCTAGACCTACTTCCTAGGGTTTGGGTCATTCACGAGCTTCATAGCCAGCCAGCCAGCGGACCCCCGGCAGCAGCAGCAGCAGTACGTTGTTGTGCATGGATTCTCTCGACTTGACTTTTTTGAGACAGCCTACTACTGTACTGTTGTTAAAATACCCCTCATGTCCGTTACCCATGATCCTCGTGCACCCAGGTGCAGGGGAGTGCTCAAAGCCTTTTTGTTGAAATTTATCACAGTCAATGGTCAAGCTGCCTGCACTGCTCTTCTCACTAACCTGCCCTGCCCTTTGCTCCCCTCCCCTCCCCTTCCCTCGCTGCCTGCCCTGCCCTGCCCTGCCCTGCCCAGCCCCTGCCAGGAGGTTGTATGATAATCGAACATAGTCAATCAAGGACTTTCGTTAAAGGTAGTAGTGGAGGAGATCCTCGTGACCCCTCCCTCCCTCCTTCCCTGCTTCCCTGCTGAGCGGAGTTCAGCTCAATTCTCGGACACAGGTGACCATTGCAGAGTTTGCTGTCCCTCGATTCCTCCGGACCGAGGATCACCTTCTCGCACACAGACATTAAGAAGGAAAGGCTTGAGGATAAAGTTGGGACATGGCTTGCTTCATTCATGTGCTCCAAGCGAATAAGAATCTCAGAAGGAAATTTTGTCATAATTGACACAAGCACAAAGGTTTGGTTGGTCCTTTGTTTTGCAGATCCTTGTCGACAAATGGGTGGGGTCAAGGGTGGGGTCGAGAGGTTCATCTCTTCCCCCAAGCCTCCCGGAGGTTGTACAGCGTTTTTGTATCCTCGCAGATACGAATGTCCAACAGCCGGTCAAGATCCTCCAGGCACAGAAGAGAACAGAACAGAAGCAAGCGAGGCTTGAAATCCTCGTGGGCACATGTTTCATACTCTCTAGTCCTCCAAGAGAATTCTCGGCGAAAGTCAAGCGACCTTTTCCAGCCATCAAAGCGGACATGGAACAGCCAAAGTGCACCTTTTCGGTCACCCATCCCTCAACTGCCCAGCCCAATCTCTCTCTCTCTCTCTCTCTCTCTCTCTCTCTCTCTCTCTCTTCCTGTTATATCTGTGGTTTGAGTACTTCGTTTTTATCGAGAGGAGAGGAGCATGGGCTCATGCTCGGCTAATTATGGGTTGCAGCAGCAGCAGCAGCTTCATATGTACTCTTTCACGTCTCTTCACTTCACGCTTCGAAGGCAGCAGCAGCAGCAGAGGAAGGAGGGATTTTACATGCTCCAGCCTCAGCCCAGTTTTCAGCAGCAAATCCATCAAACATCGACTCGTTCTGTTGTGCTTTTCGTCCTGTCAAATATCCCATCAACTGACCAATCTGCTGGTTGAGGCAGTTGGATTTTGGACCCAATCGGCCACCGTGGCCCCCCCCCCCCCCCCCCCCATATCTACAGTAGCATTTCTATTCCAACCGTAACGTGATCTACTACAACAGAAAATGTGAACCCTCTTCCACATCCACATCCTCATCTTCTCCCCCTCCCCTTTTCACTTTCTCGTTTTGCCTTTACCATCGATGGCATCGATGTCCTTACTCGAGGGTTCAAGCATTCCAATCTTCCATGACCAACTATCTAAATCCAGCAAGTTTATGAATCTCTGTCGGCGATTAACGTGCTCAGCCTCAGGGCTGAAGGTCCGTGTTCTCGACGTTGCTTCTCTGCATGAAGCTCATTAATGAACGAATGCCACTGGACCGTCGTGGCCAAGCGGAGGCGAGGGGAGTTCATTCATCAAAACATGAGTGTTCACATGAATTAAAGCCTCGGAGGAACAGAAGCAACTCGAGAAGGTACAAACATGGATCCACCCACGCATCCATCCATCCATCCATCCATCCATTCATCCATGCATGCACTCCAGCACTCCATCACTCATGGATGGAGTGCATGCTGTCAGGTATCCAGGCCGCTATGCCATGAGAACAACCGACGTCGAATCTCTTCGGTAAAGAAGATTTGGACGACCGAGGTCGAATATCTCGTTTGCGTGTGGGATCTCGAAGAGTCGACACATCTTGCTTGGCCTTGTTGTACGCTGAGCCTACTACAGATGAGGAGTTGAGAAGAGCGCTGCATCGCTAGCGATGCGCAAGGACTACGTACCAGAGCTCGAGGGCTTGAGGGGTTGAGGGCTTGAGGCTTTGACTGGTCGGAGACACACCTCGAGAGGCCCCTCCTGCTGCCGGTGGGTCCCGTGTCTTGCCCCTTTATCCTGACACAGACATGGATCGAATCTATCTTGGACTCTACATGTCCCAGGGTTTTCTGTGCGGAGATTTCGGTGTTTATTTTTCCAGTCGTGACCTCGTCCAGCTTCGCAGACTGCCCATGTACGTAAGCATAGCGTTACACAACTGAGAGAGTAGTTTTGAAAGCTCTATGAGAGAGAGAGAGAGAGAGGCCTATGGATGGATGAAAAGGGCAGGCAAGGATTGTTGTACCACTCAATCAAAGGAAATCATATTTGGGAGGGGGAGATAAAACAAGATTGCACGCCTAGAAGACAAATGCAAAATATGCTCTCATCTGAGCAGCAGCAAGCACGTTCTCTAACATATGAAGATTTAAGAAATCGTGCGTTTGCGCACTGGCAATCAGGAAACACAGCTGCTTGGATCTTGTGGAGTAAAGGAAGACTTCGGAAAAGCAGGAATGTTCGTCATCACACCAGGACGTACACAAAAGTGAAACTGTTGGCCAATACCGAATGTCGGATTCTCAATCTCTTCTGCGCTTCGATCATACTTCACTAATCTTTTGCTCCTCACTCAACTAACAAATCCCATCATCATCATCATCATCATCTCCTTCTTCTCCTTTTTCTTCTGCTTCTACTCTTTTGGACTACTCTAGCATCCGAGATCATTTCACCAGCCCTCCGTCTATGATTACAACCTTCGAAGGCTTGGGTCGATCGATCGATTCACGAGCGTCATGAGCTGGTGAAGATCAAGGCCAACCCTCGTGGCCGGGCGGGCGGGGCGATTTGGGTCGTTTCATGAGAGGCTTCTTATCGCCACCCAGAAGGTGCGGTTCAATTTTCCAATCGGGGTTGCCAGGGACGGGATCGTGGTATGGGGGCTCGGGCATGCGCGGGTACGGCGAGCGAGGAGGCTCCGGAGGTGGTCCTTTCTTCTGGTTCGCAGGCGCGAAGGGATCAATCTCGTTGGAGAAGGCGAAGTAGTTGCACATGCCGTTGTTCAAATCGTCGTATTTCTCCTGCAGCAGCTTCAAGTCTGCGGGAAGAATGCGCAGCCCTGCTTCGCTGTTGAGCGCTGCCCCGAACTGCGCATACGTCACATGGCCCACCACGTTGCAGCTCATCTTGCCGTGCGCGAAGTCCTCGAAGAAGGGCTGCGTGCACAGCCGTCTGTCGTAGCATATCTTCTTTATGTCCTTCAATATGAAATTCACTCTCTGCTCCTTCGACAGGCCCAGGTTCTTGCATCCCACCATGAACCGAGTCGGCGCCAGCCCCGGCAAGGGCGGTATCGGCGGCACCTGTCCACCGCACGCAAGCAAGCTCAACCATGTCAGTCCCGTCCAGTCAATCTTAATCTCAATCTCAATCTCAATCTTCCGGCTCTCTACTTCTTGGCTCGATATCGTGAGCTCTTCATGCCCACCTCGCGAGCCTTCGAGCAGGACTCGAAGACGACTGGTTCGTTCCAGCCTGATCGAAAATCTCGAATCTCTAATCGTCAACCACCGATGTCATATTCATGCGATCCCTAATTATCATCGCAGCGCAGCAGTAGGGGTAGGGCCCGGAGTCCCTATTGTTCAGCTCAGCGATGCCTGCGGGACGGATGGTTGTCGGAAGGACCAGGGCAGGACATTCATTCCCTCGGTGTCAGACTTCTCCATTTGAACATTGACAGCTCTCCAGAGAGTTCGTTCACTCATCGGCCCCATTGCATACACCCACTTACATCTGACGGGGCTCACTCGAGTTTCGTGACGCCATTCGACACGAAATCATCTGACTTTTGCGCAGCAGCAGTTTATACTTCGTCGCAGAGTTGAGATCCCTTTTGCAGGGCGTTGTCGGATAAAGGTGCGCGAGGCACGCCACGGAGTCATGGACACGAGCCCCCCTTCGACACATTCACGCTGCCTCCTCCTTGGGCACCCCACCCACTCCACTCCTCTCGACTCCACCCTAATCAGAGCACCATTTCTCGTACAAAGAACGGACATAGCACGATGTTCACTCGCCGTGCAGTCGACGTGCCTGGCTGTGGCTGAGAGAGAACCATGGAAGGGGAGAGGCTGGCAACTGAGCTATTCTCTCGAGAGGCATCGTGAGACAGACGAGACGTACTGGTTGGTGGGATTTGAGCATCGAGACAAGAGTCGTGAGGGAGGGTGGCATTTTCGAGGAGGTGATGGCAACACTTACATTTCGGAGAGGGGTCTTCTCCATTTCCTTGTACGTGAAAACGGTGTCAATCTCATCACAGAAGGCGGTCCAGCAGACTCGGAGCAGAGGCTCGTCGGGCATTCGATAGTTGTCACAAATCGCTTTGACCTCGCGTGTGTCGAGCACAATTTTGGTCAGATCGATCGCCCGAGCGAACTGCGTGTCGGATATCAGCCTATGCCTGAGCGGGTCATGTTGCTTGATGAACTCGCGACTCCGGATTCGTCCTTTGTAAACGATCAGTTTCACTTTGTTAATTGCGTTATCCACATCATATTCATCGTGCTGCACCTGCTCGTTCATCGGCACAAGGGTCAGTGGATGCATGCACATGTTTCCAGATCTTGCACTTGAAGATCGCATTGCAGATTCGTATCGTCTTTTGTGGTCATTATCATTCACAGCAATGGCAACAAGTGTCGGAATGGATCCGCCACACCAACCCCATCGAGCTCGATAAAGTGAGCAAGTACATTTGTCTTGCACTGGCCTTTCACATTGTGTGAGTCATGTGTCATAGTCATATGTGGAAGAAGATGGTGGCTTGCCTTGTAGTCCTTCATCATACGGAGTTCAAACGCAGTCTCGCAAACCATATCGCCGTAGTGGAGCAGGTAGTACTCAAGGAAGTCGGCTTGAGAAACGCTGTCCAGCTCGGCGAACGATTTGTCCAGATACTCCTGCAAGGCTTCCTCTTTGGTGATCCTGTCGCACATGACGTCCGGGTGCACTGCAGCGTTGTACATCTCCTTGACTCGATCGATGCTCACTTTACCACTCCCTTCCTAAGCCAAGAATCACCACACGTTAATGGTGTCACTAAGCATCAGATGCCCATTCATATTCATCGCGTGCAATCGACCGATTCAAACTTGGACACTGCATGAACACCGAGTTAGTATACGATCCAAAAATCTCTTTGATTTGCAGAGGTTTCATCGGGAAACAAAAGTACGTCGACCAAATAAAGCCCTCGCCGCTAATTCGTGTGGAGTCGACTCTCGCAGGAACATAATTGCAGGAAGCTGGTGTGCAAGGAGTGAGTACCTTATCTAGTTTCTTGAATGCAAAATTCACCAGTCTCTCACGATGCTTCTTCCACTGAAGCATGGGCAACAATGTGGTGGGTTCTTCATTAGTTGCAGCCAGTCGACATCAATCATTCTATCTACCTCTACTGCAGGCAGACGCTAAGAAGAAACTGAGATTCTGCGGGTTTACTAAGAAGCCACTAGATTATCTCCGAGAAATATGCTTCAGCAAGGAATTTTCCCTCCAATGTGAGTTGGTCGCTCTCAATAGAATCAAAGAGTATCTTCAGCACACTCGTCATAACTCGAATGCAAGAATTTGGCTACACCAGGGAAATGCTACGAGACCGTACCGTGCCCCTGATTTTCTCCATCATGTCCATGAAGCTGAAGCATTTGTCATCGGGACAGTGGGTCTTCATTAGGAGCGTCATTTCCTGTACACGAGGACTCGAGCGTGTTGTTTCAGGTTTTGCAGGCGCCATGCGCTACAGGAATTGCAACACAATGTTCACGAGTGGATGGATGGCAGCAATTTACATACCTCAGGATTAAGGCGAGTGTTAGTGTAACTCAGAAACTCCTTGAAGTCTGCAATGTCCAAATTCCTGCCTTTGAGCTTCGCTCTGGCCGTGTTCAGCGCCTGCAGCCATGGGGTAAAGCTTGTCAGCGCCCAAAGGCTTGGATTTTCCTCGAGCAAGATTACTCATATTTCGACGAACATTTTGTGAATTCTTACCTTGATGCACTTGGCGCCCATTTTCCTGAACTGAAACAGGAGGCACTCATAGACGAAGAAAATCGGAAGAACCATGGTTGCTACGCTTTAGTCCACTGGCAAAGTTCGTCGAGGAGTTCGTCAGTCCTGCTGCCAACTCGGGCCGGTTCTCAATTCTCCCTCAACCGTGAACTTCCAAATCAGCGGTTCCTCTGCTCTTCGAATCACAGGCATGACGTCCAACGCATTCACATGACGGCTGCGTATCACCTGTAACCGAAATCTGGAGCAACCTTGTGGGTTCCAGCTTCCATGCCTCCGGTCTCGCATGAACTCATCGTCCCTCCCCTAACCGCCACCAGCATTTCTTCAGAACATGATTGCTTCTCTTCGTCTCCCGGAAAAATTGGCACTCTCCGCTTACGACATCATTCTTTCGTGCATGGAAATTGTTTGCGCTCCTTCTTCACGTCGACAATCGGACGCTGTTTTGCTCGTCCCTGATGCTCCTCCTGTCATTGATGTCTTCTGTCGCAACAGCTGCTGTCCACTGTTTGCGTCACCAACCAGACCAGCATCACGTGCGAGAGAATCTCGCCTTCAATTCCACTAATCCTGCAGCGAAATCACTTGTGCGTTGGCCTGCCCGCCTGCCTTTCCTGCTATGGTCGGGCTTCTTACATTCTTGTCGAATCAGGCGGCTGTACAAATAGCAGCGGACAATTCATAGAGCGAATGATCGAATTCTTGGCTCCGGAGGTTAAATTTGAAGACTGCTGCCCAAATAGACCACAGCCACATGCACCGAGTGTAAACGGTGTGCACTGCCAGACAGACTCTCGTCCCGGATTGAGATTGGAGCTTTCTCTGCGCAACGAAGGAAGAAATCAGATGCTCTTCTCGGAATCGGCACCGAGAAATTGCGGAGCCCGTGTCCTCTTCGTCGATCGATTGGACCCACAACAACAAACGCTCGCTGCTACTACTGACCCAACGAACATCTAGCAACGGTTGTCTTCGCCTCGCGGCCGGGCACTGCTGCTGCTGCTGGCCACGGGTGACAGCAAGGAAACCATGGCTCGAGCTCGAGCTGCGCAGCGAGTGAATTTCCGCGAGCAGTTATGCTCTCTGAATCTTCTGCAAACCTTTCCGTCCCCTCCTCCCCCTTCAGCTGGCATTCCCTTTCGCGCGACATGCAACTTCCGTCCCGTCAGCTTGTTCGCCGACCCGATTTTCGGTCCCCTTTCCACAGCGCTGTTTGCTGGCTCGAACTGCCTCGAACGAAATGCAATTTCATTTCTGATCGACATGGCTCCCAACTGTACCGGTCCGTGTGAATGGGGGTTCCGGATGTCGAGATATATCGACGGGGTTCCTCGACAGCGCCGTCCGAGAAGTTGACGACATTGTACCTTTTCTGTAGATTTTTCTGCGGCTAAATTGTAGGTCTCCACAGAATGGTTGTCTTATGAAACCAGGGATCTGAAAGAAGTACGATGTCTATATATCGGAAGCGTACACCCTCCTCATTCGTCAATTGTAACACATAGCAGTGATGTTTTCATGCGAAATGTCTACCTTCACGCATCATAGAAAACATCACAATTTTAGTGTTATCACAAGTATCTAATCTAGAGGCATCGAGTGAAGTGAAGCAAATCTGAACATGGATTCTTATAATAATATATTGAAATAATGAAGATGTGGATGGATCCAAGTGTAATATTCATCATAATGATAGTATGTGTAATTAATGAGAAAATTTATTTTAAAATCAACTATTAAGTCTAATGCTACTTGGGTACTTCACTTTTTAATTTCTTTATGAAAAGATGACAATTGAATATTAAATGAATGAAAATATATATGGTGAGAATAATTAGAAATAGACTAAATAAAGGATTATGTAGCATATGACTAGATAGGATTAGTTGTAATCCATGTTAGATACCGTTCTGCTGGATTTAATGTTTTTACTCACAGACAAAGAAGTTAAAATAGATAGTTGAAGATATGTTAGAGTAGATAATTCTTAACGTTGTCCATTAGGGTGGATAAATTTAGTAAGAATCTTGATAGATGGATCTTGGCAGGCTTGTTCTAAGGAGCGTAAGAACTCCTTCAACGGATCAGTGGTCACTGAGCTATGGGTGTCGGTAGGGGCCGGAAGGAACAGGAGGAAGAAAAGACTTTGGCCTTCGGCCGAGGCACCATTGACTTCAAGGGCAAAGAACGTCGGCTTAGAAAAAGGCAGCGCCGGTGGGAAAGACTTCGACCCTCGCACAAACGGTTCGCGCGAGTTTGACGAGACGGGTAGGACATAGAGAGCCAACAACAAAAACAAGCATTCGGGAGAGTTCACTTGTGAATTGAGAATTCTACGAGAATCACGAGTGAGAAATTGAGAGCGCGGCGATGGTGCGAGCTTTGGGACTTCGATTGAAGATTTTGAGGGTGCCGGAATTCAGATTAAGGGCATTCCGAGAGGAGATGATAGCCGTCGGGCTCAATTTCTTACTCCGGGCTTGAAATTGAGTCTGCCTGTCTGCCGATTAAAGTGGTACAAGACACGCAAGACAGAGGGCACAGAAATTCTTGATCGCCCTTAGAGCTGGATGGTGAAGTAGTGGGCTCAAGTCTTGGGGTTGTGTGCAGGTCGAGAAGGTGATTTGCTGTAGGACCAACACAACATGAAGGTGACAGCGCGGGAAGAGAGTACATTTGCAGTTTTGTTTTTGTCGCCTCGATCGATCAAGAATGGTTGGCGGACAACGGATTACATGGACCCCGTGAGACACAATGTGGCAGTGACGCTAATGCAGATTTTGAGGCCTTCGCGAACAACGTACATGACGTTGTGGTAGGTAGGATTCGTGGAACCAGCAATGACGGGGAAGCGAATTCATCGAGCTCAGATCTTGTGGAGCGCCAACGACAAGAACGTGAATGACTGGTTCGGGGTACATCAAATTTATTTGTCCCTGTTTTTTATCAATTTTTATCGAGGTATAGGATTGCTCATAGAGGAGTAGACTAAAAAAATTTTGCTCGAGATGGAAATTATCGGATCAGTGAATGAAGGCGCTCTGGGAGAGAACAAAGTTTTTAGTGAAGATGAAGACGCCCAACTTGCGCGACTTTCGTCTGAAGTTGACATTCTGGACAACGACGATGTTGGGCAACCGTCTGCGAAGAGTCAAAGAGGAGTGATAATGCCTTCAGCTTCAGAAGATGTTATTCCACGTAGTAGATTAAGGACTAGAAGACCTACAGCTACACAGTTGAGGTTGGCAGAGACTCATGCTCGTAGGCAAGTGAAGTCACGACACATAATGCAAGAAGTACGAGACAGCGCAAAGTGCAGCGAAACTACGTTGCAATCTCATCTGCTTTCGGATCAATGAATAGCAATGGGAGTGGGAATTGCAGAAACTGAAGACGAATGACCTTTGGAGTGTCGGCCTTCGAATGTGCCTAAGGAGAAGCCTTTGGAAGAAGGTGAAGAGGAAAAAGACGAGATCGAAACAGAAACTTTGAATCAACGTCTTCGGCCTTCGGGTCAATTGAAACCGACTTCGGGGGAAGATCTTCGATGTGTGAGAGAATATTGAAAGGTCTTCGGAGGTTACTCCTTCGTTCAAAGTATCTTTGGAGCAGTAAGTAGCGGTAGCTGGGAAGACGGTGTCGGAGAAACTAACGCTGACTCCGTGTCACGTGTCTTTGAAGACAGTGGAGTTTGACATGGGCGAAGGACCTTTGGCCTGTGAGCCGAAGTCGACGAAGATGAGCTTGTCAGATCTCTTGAGCGAGTGAATTTTTCCGTTGGTGAAGTACTTGGACAAGAGAATGTTAAAGTACTCGGTGCCAGCGTCTTCAGCGGGTTTTTATATAGAGTTGGTGTGCATGATGACGAAGCCAAAGGTGGCAGCAACCGCCAGGGTGACAGAACGAATTAAAAACTTGACTTCCGAGTGTGTGACCGTGACAATTAACTGGCAATAGCGAGAAGAACGACTTCGGAAGAAGTAGTTGGAGTGCGAAGATCTTCGGCAAGAATTAATGGCCGAAAGGAGCCTTCGCATACAGAAGGAATAGGAATGCGAAGATCTTTGGGGTGACGTCTGTGCAATTCAAAAGGCAAAAGATGAACTTCGTGGCGGATTGGAGTAGTCCCGAGGTAAATTTGAGATGAAATTTCAACGTGAATATGGACTTATAGAGCGTTTGACGACCGCCGAAGTAGTCCTTTGGGAGGATCGATTAGCTTCTTGCAATGCTGCCAGATCTTTGGAGTTGGAGCGCATGAGAGAGTTGGATGCAGAATGCGGAAGTTTGTGATCTCGACTGTCGGCAATTGAGAGTTAGTTGGCTGCTGCTCAGGCAAGATTGATGGAGACTGAGAAGACCATTGGACGTCTGGAGAACTAGACAATTGCCGGCTTGAGAGCTATAGTAGAACGTTGTCTTCGCGGTTAGATGGATTTCGAGATCCATACTACGAAGTGGTTGAAGTTAGACTCTTTGGAGCGTAGGTTGAGAGCGATAGAAGCCAACTAGATAGTATAATACATACAGTTAGGTAGGATAGTTAGTTCTTTCATATTTGACTTGGAAGAGACTAGGAAGAACTTAGAGTTAGAGCTCGCTGCAGTTCTAAGTAGAATAGTAGTAGTTAGGTGCTCTGCGGGTGTGATAATTGTTACGCTCGTGGTTGTCGCACCTATTGGGAGCTCACAGCTAGTGGGTGGTGACTCCGGATGTTCGTTGTGAATAAATTGATCCAAGAATTTGCCTTGAG
This sequence comes from Marchantia polymorpha subsp. ruderalis, assembly GCA_037833965.1. Classification (NCBI taxonomy): domain Eukaryota; kingdom Viridiplantae; phylum Streptophyta; class Marchantiopsida; order Marchantiales; family Marchantiaceae; genus Marchantia; species Marchantia polymorpha. Next base: position 4,279,476 of record AP031351.1, read on the forward strand.
GGCTTTTTTATGGAACAATTTTCTGCTTTCAGCCTGCATTCCTTTGCAGGTTTGTGAGGTGTGCGTTTTGTCACTGTGCAAGAGTTGCTTTGGGTTGTCGAAGATAGCATATCTGAAGTAGAGTTAGCCAATCTGGATGCTCTGAGTGGTGCATAGTGTAGCTCAGGATTTAAGCAAACACGTAAAGTGGTTGCTTGATGTAGCTGGTTGAACGTGTATCCTTGGAAAGTTCCCCTGAATTTCAAGTGCAGATTCGCTTGCCATTTCTGCGGTGTTTATTGGATGTATTTCAGGATTTTGATGTGATTACATGTTGCATTTGTAGAGTCTTCGGATTAATACTTGCACTTATTTCTGGAAGTGACATGTGACTAAGAAGTAAAACTCTTCAATAGAACGGTATTTGTGACATTATTTGAATCTCTTATGTTTTTTTGTCCTCGTGGTATCGGATCTATACCATTATGCTCCATTTTGGTATTTATCTGTTGTTACAACTATTTGTAATGTTGGTATATCAACTCTTGAGCTATAGATTTAGAGTAATATTTATATTTACTCAAATATATAATTTCTTCATAAAACCACTATTTTTGTTAGATACATTTGGTGAGATGATTAAATCTTCAGTAATAATCAGATTTTAAAATTTAATCAATCTTTTGAATTAAAAATGTAGGTTTATCTATTTGTTAGATGTTTGTCTATATGAGTGTATTTTGATACACTCATCAAAATCTGTAACAGTAGCTGATTCCAAAACATCCTAAGATATTTTTTCTCATGTATGTATTATGCTAAATATCTAAAAAAAATTAATACCCACAACTAAATAACCATATGAGAAATATTCATCATGTGTATGAAAAACTTGAGTCAAAAACTCATCATGTAAAAAATATGACTTGATTAAGTTAGGAAAATTATGCATCTCTAACAATTTTGAATACGTTTGGATTCCAAAAAATACTTCAAGAAAACTTTTTTACTCCATGCATCATATTTAAAGATATAGAATTATAAAATGATGGATATTTTAATTCTAATATATCTGTAAATTGTGAGAAAAATTGGAATTTATGATTTTTTCAAATTGTATTTTTTCAACACAATTTCGAAATTTTAATTGGGCTAAAATAGATGAATATGTTTATATTTTTTTTAAATAATAATTTAGTAATTTTCTTAAATTTATAATCAATAATAAGATACTTCTTTTATATTTTAGAGTATCTGATATTTTTTTAATAGATTTTTGCAAATCATGATTCATGTTGCGTAATATCATTTTCAAAGAATACACAGTAGATAAGAAGCTTCCATGTGCGCTTCAGGGTGGTCGATAAAAACAAGAGGTCGTGCCTTGTGGAAAAATAGGCTACAACATTTCTGCTTGACGCGGGAACAATATAATAATAATATATATATATAATTAAAAACCTTTATCATTTGAAGATATTTTTTATACGAGTTTTATCATATTATCACATGTAACCAATTTATTAAAAAAACAACTAAATCGCGTCACAAGATTACTCAAGTATTGATTTAACTCTGATTAGTCTAATTCTGGTTAGTTAATCTACCAGTACATAAATGAACTCACCGAAAACTCTTAGTGACACTAATTGAGTTTATGTCAATGCAGACATAAAGACGTAAGTCATACAATGATGAACCATGTGTATATCTTAAATGTTCTTGATGTGTATCAATTTCAAGCCTTAAATATTGTTCTCTACATATAAAGATCCAAGCGATTGTATGAACACATGAAAAAACCAAGAGTTAACATCAACAGTTAATATTTAACGATAATTGGTATAGTAAATTATTATGAAATGTTTCATTATCATTTAACATTATAATCATAATGGTAAATGGTAACATATCAAATTAAGTTCTGTAGAACACACTTTATAGATAATTTTTTAAATTTTGTTCATAACATACATGATTTAAAAAGTGAGAAAATGATTCTCAAAAAAAAATTGTGTTTTTATTTATTTCTACAAATACATCCCACTTCAATTATATCCTTAAACCAACTGAGAGAAAAACTCTTTAGAAAAGTAATATATCTAAAAATCATAATAAATTTAGTTTTCTTTTAATATTATTTTCATTTTGGTTCAAAAAATATTCTCACATCATAAAGAAATTAAAATATATGAGTAACAGTATCCGCATATTTATCAATATTAATTATAACTTCAAAAATATAAACTTAAAAGAATTTAACCTTTGTTTTAAATATACATGTACGCGTTCAGTTATAAATTAATATATCAAGAGACTTTGTGTACTAAACACATGTTCTTGAATTTTTTTTAGTCATAAATATGTGAGTTATATATAATTCATGAATTGAAATTAAATTCACTTCAATTTTTAAGATCTACCTACAATTGAAATTCACAATGAAATTTCAATACAAAGGTATGCTAAAATGTAAATATATGATATTATTTTGGTTCGATAAAAATTAGTTCAGATTGTGATACATTTATATCAAAAATACACGTTCATTTTTCCTTCCATTTCTGATTTCTCATGAACTACTTTCATTGTGATTTGTTGAATTATATTTTCCTTTCATCTACGATACAAGTAATTAGACGTACTGGACGTAAAGTTTTCTTCTGGCATCTTGGCTGCTATGATCGCTTCTCGTTAACTTGGTGTGATGTTTTATGCATTTAGTCAAAAACTTGACCTGTGCTCGCTAGGAGACTCTTCCGGAGATATAGAACGTTCTGAGCTGCAAGTCTTCAGCAGCCTCCGTGTAGAGGGAAGAAAGGACTCCAGGTAGAGGGCTTGAACAGTAGTTTCAAGATTCCAGGTTTCAAACCTTACTATGATTGAATATCTGCTTCCGCAGAATGGATCAGAGCTTTATTTATTCGGGTACATAACCTTGTCAGAATGGTGACGGAAGTTAAGCCGGTCATTTGTCCTCGTAAACTCGTTATAGTGACTTTGAATCGACGCTACAGAATGAAGCTGGTATCAATGCTCACATGTGAGGGGGATTGATCAATCGAAAACCGATCTCTATCTCGCCGACTCGTTGCTTCCACCTGTCCATGTTTTTTTAACTATGGAGATCTACATTGGGTGACATTGCCTCGCCGCGGTCTGAGTGTAAGTAGTGAAGGACTGATTCGATTTTGCATTTTAGAGCTCAGGTGAATGTCATTAAACCGAGATAGCTAATTTAGCCCGAGAGCCCGGTACTCACACTTTGACAAAATACAAACCTCTTCTCCATTCCAGAGCAGCTGGCAGCTGACTTTTTGAAAATAAGCTTGCAGAAGAGTAAGGATTTAACCACTGACTTCCAGTCTCTGGCCTTCCGATTCAATCCTTCCTCCAGCAACTTTCCGCTGACAGAATAGACAATTTAGGCCACTCTTCGGCTTCATAATATATTAGAATCCAAGCAAAACCATTATTTCGAGGGTTTTCTCTAAAAATTGCAATGATCATACATGACGCACTGCGAGACTCGAATCAGGAAGAGCACCAGTGTACACAAACTCAGATTCCGATCTCGGTAGGTTCCATGGCCCGTCTAGTTCAATTAATCATTTCTTGTCGTTATTGCCAAAGCACAACTGCTAGCCAAAACCATCACAGTAAAGCAAGCCGAGAACCCATAGCTCTTTGCCTTTGTTATCGAATGGTTGGAACAAGCCTAATATTCTACATCAGGTATAATCAGGGCTACAAAACTACTCTTCTTGAATAATTGTTCGTGAAAAAAAATTCGTGGACATAAGCTTCTAATGATAATGGGCATGCTGCACCCAGGTGGTCTACCACCTAGTTGGCGAACAACGTCTCATCAAGGTCGACCTGGATGAATTCGCCGTCGTCGAACTCGTCTTTCTTAGGTGGCCTCGGGGGCAGCGCAGTGGTTGCTAAGCCCTTTCCTTTCGATGAGTCCTTTGGTCGTGCCTGTCACCACCAAAGTGAAAAACATGTCTTTTAGCAAGACGAATATACCTTCGAACAAAGTTTTGGGCGACTGTTAAGTGCTCACCGCTGACCCAAACAAGTATATACTAAACATAGTTCTAAAGATATCAAAACAATATTCGCATCTTCGGTGTGGAGGAGATAGTGTGTATCCGTTATACACGAGTAGCCGTAATTCCCCTGTAGATCTATTCAAAAACAGCTAGGAATGGCGAGGATGAGATGCTACATACGTTCGAGACGATTAATGGTGAACCTGAAAGAGAAGAAACTAAAATCTGCAAATAAAAAGAGGTCCCTTATTGTGGGCAAGGGATGACTCAATGCCAGCGGCGGACTGACTTCAAGGCATGACCTTGAAGGCCAAATCGATAACCTTTGGGACAGGCATTCACCACACGCTAATTCTTTACATCTTTTCAGTACATACACCTGGACAATACTCTAATTGGACAGTGAACCTGAGTAAGATAACGAGAACGTCAGGAATATGATCCCGGCAGAGGGTCGACGAGCTGACCAACTGGTAGCATTCACTACCAGATGCTGGAGTAGCCCCAAATGTTCGGCAAACCAACTCATTAATGACTACTTTTACCGGTTACATGAATGACGACATCCCTGAGAGCAAGGTCCGGAGTTCAATTTCCAGTTTTGGGGCTAAACCTACATGGCAGGCCGAAATGGGATACATTGCCCAAGAAAGGTGCGAATGCTTACATTTCCAAAAGAGCCTTTAAACCTCTTGCCTTTAGCAGTTCGGCTGTCGCCTCTGCCACATCTCACTGCCAAAACACAATCAGGTAGATAGTTCAGATAAAACATCCTGCTGTAGAGCAAGTTCAAAGCTTCACTGAACTACTAATCATCTCGGACAGAAAATGGCAATTGTTATGAACTTATTCGTGGATAAAAATTCAACTGGATGTCACAAAAAAGACAGGAATTCTTTCAAATTTTCAAGAAGATTGAGCTTGTAATTACTTCATCAACATGCAGGGACTTCCTGGACGCAGTTGAAGACCAGTGCTACATTGGAGTTCCCTATTGCAAGCATGCCAAGACCGTTCGGAGGGAAGCCATATCAAGGGAGACACCAAGTGCAACAGACACTAGCCATTGACATGAGGTGGAAATCCTGCACAAAACGCTCTCAGCGCAGCAGTCCATTAAGACGCAGGCATTTCACGGTGTCCGACTCTTCGTACCTGAGGGGTACACTCCGCTTGGGCTTGACACAGAGACGGCTGATGGGGAAGCCAACAATTGTCGGGAAGAGGCCGCATTCACCAGGCTCGAAGCGGAGAAGGCAACCGAAGTGGGAGAAACGCACAGAGCTGCCATAGCTGCCAGCCACGCTCGATTCTCGAACGCCGGATGAGTGGGCAGAGACAGAGAGCGGACCGCTGCTCGCGCGTGTTTTCGAGCGTCCCCGGGAGCGTCTCGAGCTTCTGAGGAAGAGCAGCGGTCGAGGTGGACGGCCGCGGGTGGTATTGGATAAGGCCCCCGCCCGCCACCTTGGCCTCTGCTCTGAGCGGATGATGAGCGGTCGACCCTCCAGTGACTCCTCCCTCCTCCTGCTGCTCTTCTTCGTTCCTCGTCGCCTACAATTTACCGATTAACGTACCCTCCACATACTTTCGGATTATCGCCCTTTTATTAAGTTGGTCGATATGATGTATTATTAAGTTAGTATAATCTCCACGTGAAAAGATGGACTACTCTGAGGAGGCCATTCAACAACGGATAGGGTCTACAATTCATAACGTGATCCTCTTTTTGTGATGTTTAACGAGACTTTCATTAGCCTTGAGCTTCAAGGGAAAAAAATATGATATTGAAAACTGTTCAGAACATTGGTACAAACATGTTTCAGGTTACAGAAATTTGAACAGTTTGTACCAATGTTTCATTGGCAAGTCCAAAGATGCAAAGTTCTTATGAATGTCATATATGAAATCAATAAATAAATTCATTCTGTTTTTTTTAAATAACATATTTAAACATGTAATAATAAAAAACAATGAAAATTTTGATGTGCCACTTACATAAGGTTTTTATAATATTTACTGAATTGAAACCACCTAAACTACATAAAATTCTATGTACAAAAATAAAATCACTTCATCTTAAACCGATTGAACTATTAACATATTAAAATTATTTATTAAATACATATTTAGAGAGAGAGAGAGAGATATATATATATATATATATATATATATATATATATGTGTGTGTGTGCGTTTCAAAACGGTATGAATGAAATGTTTTTTCTCAAACATATAGATTGCATGACACAATCATTTGCAATTTTGATTTTTATTTATTTTACAAATTATTATACACATTTGATACTTAACATGCCATGTTTTGAAAGAGAAACATATCAAAATGTTAATGTGCAAATATGATGTAGGGAAAATACTTCGAGCCAATCTTTCTTTACAAAGACATATATTATAAAATTTTGACATTTAGGATACAGTATCATTATTGTCCGAAAGGTTTTAAATAAATCGATTTAAAATATTCTCGGAATTCTTTTGATTTATATGTGTTTTCCAAGCTACTGGTTTTAGATAATGATCTTATTTTGTGTATTTCATGACTTTCAAATCAGAAGCCGGATGTACAGAAAAAAGTTTCTTATTAAATGAAAATTCTATATTGATAATTCTCAGGCATCTTTAGAGTGCTCGCACTCAGCTATCCACGAAGTTTTGGCTATTTAAAAAAAAAAACTATATTTTCTTGTAAAATGATTCCACAATTTTGTGCATCACCGTGAATAATCATAAAAATGTGCATGTACTGTTTAATAAAGGATCCAGACAATCGTTGCATGTGATATATTTTGTGCAATGTAATTCACTGAATATAATACCAATAAAGATAAATATTTTGAAAACATAGTAAAATCACCTAAGTAAGAAAATTGTAATTTTAAAATTATAAATAAAAAGTCTGCAAATATGTGATTTTAGTGATAAGTCAAGGATTAAAACTTGAATCACCCAAAACTCGTGAAAGTCTATTCTCAAACATATACTGAAAGAAAGCAAAGTTCACGACGCGATGAACAATTTATTGAACTTTAAAGTGTTGAAGATAACATGTATTTCATATAATACTGACATTTGTACGAAAAATCTAATTTCATATGAAATTATGTTTATTCACAACAAATTTCATCAATATATATAAAAATTATATTGCAAATTGAATATTTATAGATTTAAATTAAAATCATAATCATAACAAATTCAAAATCTCATATGATTCAAACCTCATGATCAATATCTTAATGAAGATCCATTATGTCAAATGTGGGCTGATTTTGATGTTTAAGACTAATATGAAAACTTTTGAAGTTTCTTTCTGTTTTCATAATTTTTATTATAAAATATTACACTCTATTCAATTTTAAATTTTTTTAAAACTCAAGTTTATTATTCAAGTTCCACAGAAATCATTACATAAAAAATAACTTTTGATGAAGATTTTAATTTATCAGTAAAAAAATTAATCGATTTTGATTTTCAATCTTTATTTATAAGATTAAACAAAATTTTAACTCTAGTTTTTCTTCAATTTGGTTTCTTACTCCAAATTACAGATACATGTAAAGATGATTTTGAAGATTTACAGTTTTAGAATATTTAAAATTTTATTGAACATTTTTTTTATAAACTATTTCAAATAACATATTATTTAATATCATTGTGATGTGCATGCAAAAAATTCAGTTCAAAATTTAAAAGAATTTAATGACAATAGAATTTTAAGTTATAATTTTTATGTTAAAACATGATGAAACCTATGAGTTTTATTCAAATATAATTATCAATAAAAATTATTCAAATCAGCAAAATTTAAATAGATTTTAAATGTTGCAATGAAATAAATTACATATATTATGTTTCTTGAATTTTTTAATAAAAAATTTTTAATATATAAATTGATATAAATCACAGGATACTGGCAAGATTTGTGTGATAGCACTTACATAAACAAATTGCGTAATGTTTTTAATTCCCAATTGTTGTTTGTTTATACACAACAATAAAACAAAGTGTTTTTGTTGTTTACTATATATACAAAACGTCATGGAAATTCAGTCAAACACGACTTTCACACTCACATACGAGTACTCGCTAACTATTAAGATATTAAATCCAATAAAACACCATGGATTCCATATTGTTCAAATTTCCGTAATCTTCCAACAACTGTTCAATCAAAAAAATGTAGGAAAATAGTATGGTTAGAATTGAACTATTCTTACGTATGTCACTTGATATTATTAACCCAAAAACCCATAAAAGTTATTTCATGGATATTTTCCTATTCAATTATCCATTGTGTTCAAATTAGTAATTTATGGAATGAAAAGCCAAAAGATGATTGCATGTGCTTTCATATTTTCTCTCAACGTGTAACTCCTCTGTGTTTGAAAACCTTATGATCACTTTCCTATCACCGGACCGTTACAATCTGATGACATGACCAATAAAATAATTTCTATGTCCCTATAAAGATCAATCAAGCACTCGACGGGGTTAGAACAAATCGAACATGTATGGATTTCTTCTTGTGTACCACCGCTCTTCCGAAACAGTTTTCCTCATTCATCCCCCGTAAACAAATATGCCCAAGGCTAATGCCATGCTCTTGAGGAAAAGCCCGTGCGAGACAAATCAAGAATGCCGGCCATACTGCCCACCCCATGACTTTAGATCAGAGGTGCCGTATGGCAAGTCAATCGTGATTTTCTTCCCTCGTGTTGCGAATCCCCTCAAGAGCCACAAGGAAAGGAAAAGGATAAATCATGGCGTGAAATGACGCCCTCATAGCCCCCAACGAACTACCACAATGGGGAACCTGTTGGACAATGCATGGAGAAGTGTGTCGTGCTTGACGTGTCCATGCCACGTCAGGGCTGTCGCAAGAGACGACGGGGGGCCCTGCCTGACTTGGACTCCAGGTCCCTGCACGCACGTCGAGTCCGAACTTGCACTCGGACCTTGCGCTGGCCGGGCTCTGAAACCCCTGCGGCGGTGGTTCTCGTTCGATGCGTTCGCTTGCAGTTCGGAGCTGTCACTCTCATCGCTGCGGATCCGTAGCATCTCGACGAAGACTTGGAGCGAGCTCGGGATAGCGATTCTCGCACCGGAAGGCAGCGACCATGATGCTGGGAGCCGGGACATCTCTGGTGGCGAGCAGTTCCACGCAAATTGCTGGATTTCCCAGAAGCCTGTTTGTGCTGCCGAAGAGCAGTGTTAAGGCAGCGAGAATGGAGAGATCGGGGATTTGTGGGGCCGTCATCAAGGCTTCCGCAGAAACCTTGAAAGCTGCTGCTGCGGAAGAAGGGAAGAAGGAAACGAAGCTCTGGGGTGGTCGTTTTGAGGAAAGCGTCACCCCGGCTGTTGAGAGGTTCAGTCAGTCTGTCTCGTACGACAAGAAGTTATATAAGCAGGATCTGAGGGGGAGCCGCGCCCATGCTCAGATGCTCGCGAAGCAGGTCGTCTTCAGTCCCTCTTCTTTGACGGTGTCAAAGTAGCCTTCTTTCCTGGCCGGGTATCATTTGTCGATGTGACTTTGTTTCTCATCGAAGCAGCTTGAAGTTGTTCCTGAAGACTAAAAGTCGACGAGATGCTTCGATATGGATATGCATGTATTATATGCAGTGTTATTGTAGCAGACGAGAAGATGGCAATGCGCCAATTTTGATACGATGGATTCAATCCTGTTCGAGCTTGAAAGCTTCGGTGTTTTTTCCCTGTTAGGTGATTTACATGTGAATTGGAAGTTGGAAGATAAGCTTCGATATAGAGAAGTTTCTCATTGAGGGAACTCATACAGTGCGTCATTTTGTACTACTCTCTCGGCTTGCAGATGTCGCTGACTATCGAATATTACCTTTACAGGGTCTCATAAGCCAAGAGGATTGTGACACGATTTTGAAAGGTCTCCTCGAGATTGAAGGTAAAATCGAAAGGGAGGAATTTGTTTGGAGAGCCGATAGAGAAGATGTGCACATGAACGTGGAAGCCGCCCTCATTGATCTTGTCGGGGAACCTGCGAAGAAACTGCATACAGCCAGGAGTCGAAACGACCAGGTTGTGACTGATGTACGGTTATGGTGTCGAGACGCAGTTGACGAGATCGTGAGTCACATTCATCGGCTGCAGGTAAGCATATTATCTAAAGAAGGGAGAAACCTCAACTTGTCCGCTGACACTTCATTTCAGCTGAGGTTGTATTGACTGGTGTTGGATATTCGAAGTTGTGCGAAATGATCCAGATTGTTTAAGTTTGATACTTTCGAGTCAAGCCAAACGTGATGTCGTCTATAATTTAAATGTGTGCGGAATGTTGTATGCCAGGATGCACTCTTGACGCTAGCAGTGTCAAACGAGGGTGTCATTGTACCGGGTTACACTCATCTGCAAAGAGCACAGCCTTTACTTTTGCAACACCTATTGCTTGCATTCGTAGAACAGGTGAGTTCATCCTGGATGTCCAAGATTTTTCCCATGACTAATTTTGCCATGGTTAGAGCAATAACATTTTCACGTTGCAGCTACTCGTATCATGAAAACAGAATGAGATTTGATTTCGAGACAATAGAAGAATATTCGTGACTTTATCAACAAACAACGAATAGTTGAATCTTATGCATGTCAGATGAGCTTCATCTGCTACAAATGAAAGCAATGAACGTGCTTGCTCTCAAAGACAGACTGATTATATACAACTTATATAGCGTTGTATGCTGTATCACACTTTCGACTCACGAAGATTACTACGTGGTCAAGATAGACGCGCTCCCTGACCTTTTCTAGCCAATTTTTTACCCTGCTATTCCAGTGGAAATTTAAACATGGGCAGCACTGCTTGAAAGAGTTGATAGAGTATGGACTCCAGAAGGCCTGGACTTTATTTACCCGTGTTATGGTTGTGGATTAGTATCACTTGTGACATCCCAGTGTCCGCCAGACGTATAAAATTTGCCGTTTGGCAACTTATTTTCGTGAGATGATTTAGTAGTATTGGCACTGAACTTGTATTGACTGTGAATGAGAACCTTCATTTATTATTTTACGTATCAGACTTGAAACTAGGATTTAGTATTTCGGATAAACCCTACACCTGGAATTTATAGTGCTCATAAGAATCAATTTGTTGTAAGAGTCTCAAGTATCACGAATAGAAGTCCATGTACGCCGATGACAAGATGTACGCCGATTACAAGTTATTCGCTGATTAAGTTATTCGCAAGCATCATTCTGAAGAGAGAAGTCGTCCCATAAATGTGACCTTCTATCTATTTTGCCTCTCATCATACCATCGTATTGCCTCTTTACCAGTCTGTTCTTACTAGCACCGTTCAGTCAGGGAGTCGGTTCTATCGTCTTTAGGTTAGTACAGATAGGTAAAAATAAATGTACATACTGGAAACTGCGTAGTGGATATACTGTTTTGACGAGGCCAATACTGAAGGAAGAGCTGTTGTGACTGGCTGTGGTTGGTAGTAGCTGGAGCGTGATGCCGGGCGTCTACTTGACTGTCAAAAACGTCTGAATTTCTCTCCTCTTGGAGCATGTGCTCTCGCCGGGACAGGTCTTCCAATTGATCGCTTTGAGACTTCGAAAACTCTGGGATTCACTTATCCTCTTCGTAACAGGTAAATACTATTCAAGTCACGTTTTCTACTGGAGGTCTGATGCTGTTTTCGATGTTGCTGAACAAGGATAGTAATCTGATGTAGTTGTCGATCTGACTCGGGACAATGACTGTACTTCTAAAGTGTGAATGAGTGGGTCTCGCATTCGAATATTTACAGAACTTGAAGGTCAGGAACTAGCAAACGTACTGATTAGCAACCCGGACATTGAAATAGTTCGATCATTCAAACCAAAGATCCCACCTCCGCAAGGATTCAATCTGAGCTATCTTGAACCCCTCCAGGAAGCATCCCACATAAAGTGGCAAGAAAGTATCAAGAGGAGGATACAAAATTTGACATATCTTCCTACCTGTTATGTTGTTCCTGAAGAACTTAGAGGAAGCTTGTGGGCCCTTTGTACACTCCGCAAGCTTTGTAGAGTTTCCTGCCCTGTTTGGATATTGAAGTCGTCATTGGCTTAACTGGTTTGATTGGAGACGAATATTCCACTTGTTCTGACATATGGTTTCTTTGTCCAGTGTAGATGCTGTATCTGATCGAGATTTTCTTATAGAGTTCATGTCTGCCAATGCCATAATAGCTGTCCACCTTTCACGTTTGGCCGAGGAGTGGGTCCTGTGGGCGACGGAAGAATTTGGGTTCTTGGTGCCTAGTGACGCAGTATCTACGGGAAGTAGTATAATGCCGCAGAAAAAGAATCCTGACCCCATGGAGCTCGTTCGCGGAAAATCAGCCCGTGTAATTGGTGATTTGACGACAATCCTTGTCTTGTGCAAGGGCCTACCCCTTGCATACAACCGCGATCTGCAGGTCTAGTCATTATTGCCGTTGCAAACTACGTAATCGTGAAAGTTATTGCTTCGGTTCGTAGCTTTGACGCTTACAGACATTCTGGCCAATATTTTGTTACAATTTGATGACATTACCTGTTTATAGTATAAGCAATGTATCAAAATCCGAGCTGAACTGTTCAATACGTTTTTTGGCACTCTGCAGGAAGACAAGGAGCCCTTGTTTGATAGTGTTGAGACGACTATCGGGGTATTGGAAGTGACTACCGAATTTGCTCAAAATGTGACATTCAACAAGGAAAGGCTAGCGAAGTCTCTGTCCGCGGGCCACTTAGACGCTACAACCATGGCGGACTATCTTGTTTACAAAGTATGTTTTTTGTTTCTTTTTCTTTATGCAGTTTCGTCAGAGTTATTTACTTGGCTCTAATCTATTCCACCACCTGAGTAATTCCTTATATTTCTAGGTGTAGTGTCTGCCTCTAGTTCAAAAGCTTAAGTCAATCAGGCTACCACCCTTGTAAGAAGTTGATCATCAAAGTGCCTTAGTCCATGAATAAATGTAGTATTGGTGTTGTTTGTGAGGCTGGATGTATATATGAGAATATGGCTTTAGTATCTCAACTGCTCACCGTTCAAACACCTGCTCTCGATCCGCATTACATTGATCATATGCACGGGGAGGAGCTGTAATCTGATCTCTTGTTCAAATGGGCATCGCAGGGAATTCCGTTTCGGACTTCACACGATATAGTGGGAAGGGCAGTAGCGCTGGCTGTCTACAAGAAAGTAGAACTCTCACAACTTTCACTAGACGAGTTTCGGAGTATAAATCCAATTATTGATGAGGAGGTATACTCGTTTCTTGGATCAGAGAATTGTATCAATAAGTTCCAGTCGTATGGGTCAACCGGGGTTTCTTGTGTCGCAGAACAAATTGATTACTGGTGTCAAAAGCGCAATTTGCCATCTGGATCTGAAAAGAAGAATTAAGTTTCTTCTGAGTTGAGTCACCTTTCTCTTTAAGCCTCATGTGGTCAAATTTTGTTAGCTGGTAAGGTAGGAATGAGAGTGGGTCCTTTTGGGCTCCTTGAAATTGTTATTTACCCAGTTATTCTGGTGAGTTCATTATGTAAAATTATTTATCCATAAATTTTTGAGGTGTCTTATGCATGATTCATGCTCGAAGGAGCCGCTACTGCAACTGTATGGACTTCTTATCAATGCAGGCATTAATCGTTGATGTTTGAATCTCCTAGAAGAGACTTAAGTAATGAGTTTAATGTTGTCATAGGCTACTTAACGTCTGTTGTGACAATAGGACATGGAGGATGGACTTGATTAATTGCGTCGAAGCCCGACGTTACTTTGTGATTTCATAGATCGATAGTCTATGCTAAAGATCCAGTTAATGCTCGCAAGGGCTGACTATTCGGTTGTTGAATGGCAGTGCTATGATCTGTGCACTTTTGCACATTACTAACTCATTCGACTTCCATGTCTCCGGCCATCGCTGTAGCTTTCTTACTGAACCTTTCGGATTTCGCACATAATTCTGCAGATACTGACCACCCGCGAGGTCATGATCCGTAGCCAATTGCAAGTTTAATTCAAGAACACACTGATCATCTTACTAAATCTGCAGAAATTGGTCAGTTCGTGGGAGTAGCAATAAGTCAAATGCCTACATGCACCCACTCACTCATCATTGATCTGTCAACATTTATGATCAGGATACTCTTTTCTCACGGCAGCTGCACAAGAATAGGCCAATTTCACTTTTTTCTCCACCGGATTTTTTCTCCATCATAGAATCAAGTTGTTACAGTTAACGTGGTCTCCCTCATTCGATATTACAGCAGACAGAAAGTGTTTCTCGTCGAACAATCAATCTGGCTGTGCGACCGAGCGAAATTGAGATCAAGTATTCCACTAAACCAAATATATGCGCGGTTTACGCGGTATTCTAATCTCGTTGAAATTCCTGGAAAAACGACTTGAACTTGTTAAGTCTAGAGTTATTTCCTTTGCCAGGTTGTAGACTATCTTTTCTTTGGCTAAGTGTGATCCAACAAATCTGTAAACAGTCATTTGGAAGAAGATGATAATCACTCATTCAGTACGATTGGAATTGTACTGAATATGGGCCTATTATGAATGAGTTAGCTATTCCTTTTCTGCGAGTTGAGTGAGAGTCGCAACTCGCATTGCCAACAGAGATCATAACGGCATTCTGGTATCAGCAATTCGCAATACTAAAGCTGACGAGATCGACGATCTAACTAATGTGAAAGATTCAAGAATACAGTACGAGTTGAAAACTAGGATACTTTTGTAGTATCAACGTTTGTTGCTCAAGTCATGATTCCTTCACATCTTCCATTGGTATCGAAAAATGGAAACCTGGTATGTAGTATCAGATTCGTGAGAAGTCAAGAGTATATGCAACTTCAGTTAATTTTTTTTCGGGTTTTAAATTCTGTCAATTATTGTGGGTCAGTTATGATATCAATTCTTTGATCCACCTTTCTGACAGTTTAGAGGTATACTTATTGGTCAGTACCATGTTCAAATAGTTACTAACAAGACACCAATTTATGTACAATCGTCTAGAATGATTTTCTCTTCCAGTAGAGAGAACAGTATATCCTCATCAATGGATTGAAGCCTAGTGCGTTTTTTACAGTTATCGCGTTGGGTTTCAATCCAGTTGTAACGAATCTCAGTTAGAAAGTCCAAGAAATCTCCATAGGCGTTGATTAGATCTTTGGGATATTGCTGTGAGTCCACTCCCATTCAAAGGTATTTATACTCTCTTCAATTGATTAAACTACCTCATAAAGCGCGTGCAGTGATTTTGCAATATGGATGAGTGTCCCAAATATTGGATGGCATTCTTTAGAACATTGCTGTGGCTGTTGTTACCTATAGTCACTTGGCAAAAGAATCATGAGAAGCCAAAAGTATAGAAAAGCTAGTGGAAAAGTATATACGGTTGAAATAATGGAAGAAAATGGGGAGAAATTCTCATGAGAAGAAGTTTAAGGAAAAGGACTTTTTTTTTCATGATAAATCTTGTAAAATAAATGCAGCAAGTCATTTTTAGCAAAAAAAATCTTTGAAATTAAAGCTAAAACCTCCTTAACATTTATGTCTTATTATGGATATGAAGTAGTGGCCTACATCCAATATAATAACCGCAATGATATGTGATTAACTCTGAATCATGTCTTTGTAATAAATTCAATGTTAGAAGATGTATTTACCATAGATGTAGGCGATGTGCACAAGATCACACCCTTGTTCTATTGTTGGATTGAACAATATCCATCAATATTGTTGCTCTGATCCATGCTTGTAATAAAATCTTTCTTAAATGAAGATTTACTCATCATAGAGGTAGTGGATGTAGATAAGATCACACATGCTCTACCTCTATAAGGCCACATTCTTGTTCTATCCAACAATATTGTTGCTCTTATCCAGGCTTGTAAGATAATCTTTCTTGAAAGAAGATTTATCCACACAAACTTTTTCTATCCAAGAATATTGCTGCTCTAATCTATGCTTGTAAGATAATCTCTCATAAAAGAATTTAATCACTGTAGAGCTAGTCGATGTGGATAAGATCTACATCATCTACCTCTATAAGATCACATTCTTCTATCCAACCATATTGTTGCTCCAATCCATGCTTGTAAGATAATCTTTCTTAACAGAATATTGATTCATTATAGAGATAGAGGATGATGATAAGATCACACTCTTGTTCTATTGAGCAATATTGTTGCTCTTATTCATGATTGTAGCTCAAGTGACATTGTCATCACTCTTGCATTTGGATCATCCAACAAGAAAATGATCTCAAGAGTTTATGTTTGGGGCAGGAATGACCTGACTTAACAAATCATAGCATTTATGAAGTGTATCAAAATATGGCAAAAGGAAAATCATGTAACACATGATCATATTAACTTGTGATTGTTTCTAACCTGATCATCTATTAAAAACTATATATATATATATATATATATATATATATTGTGAGAGAAAAACAAGGTTTTGCATTTTATCCTCGAAATATTTGACAGCTAGGATTTTTGACATCTCTGAACCGAACAAAAAAACTAGAAAAGTTGATGATCTTCAGATCAGTAGTATATATCGACGTGCAAGACAATAAGCTGACATATTTTAATTTATCCAAACAGATCCCACGTAGTGCAGGGCTTTCATTTCATTAATGTCTCACTTTTATTTTGACTTTTTTCTTATGACTTCTAGATGAATGTTGTGAATTTTAACAACCATTGTAATACCAATGGTGCTAACAACAATTGAAGTCATAATGGACTTTATTTGTTGTATTTGCTCCTACAGCTAGATAATGATATATAAAAAATGACTTTGTTTACACTTTAATATTAATTAATTTTTTCAATTATGATTATGATTGTTTTTTATTATTATTTAAAAATAATTTAAATTTAAAAACTGAAAATTGAATAATAAATTTTAATCATGTATGACATATTGTTTACATTTATGTGTTGAATACACATTAGTTTTTTCTTAATTTGACGTTTTGGTTTACAATGAAGTAATTAAATTTTCAGAATAAAGAAAAGGATATATGAATTTAAATATTGCTCAAGAATTTAGATTATCTTTTCACTAAAGATTGAGTTTGGACTTCAAATAATTTTAATATTTATAATTTTAATAATTAATAATTTCACTCAATCATATGATACTGATAAATTTATGACTGATGGAATGTTTTATCTTTCCAATCACACATATTTTCATTTTATAAATTTTATTATTTGAAATATATATTTCATCAGTATTTTTATGTAATAATGATGTTTTTTAATTTAATATTAATATTAATAATAATTTTATTTTAATCACACTGAAATATTTTCTTCATTTTTTTTCACTGAAGGAGAATAGACAATATAGTAATCGGTTGTAGAAGCAATATATTTTACTAACCAAAAAAGTAAAACATTTTTTCTAAATTTTTAAATGCATGATATTTCAATTTTTGATAATTTCTAATACTGTTTATTTTCATTTCATACTAATCAAAGTTGTTTTATCCTTTCAAAGATAATAATGTTCATTGATATGATTATATCTTATGATGTTTATCATGAATTAGATTATTTTAGAATCATACCTTTTGATAAATTCGTTATTCTTTTTATTGATACATAACATTCTTCAGCTTGAATTCTTAATTTACAACATATTTTGAAGTCTAGATTTTCGGTACAATTACAATCTATAATGTTGTGTGCAATAAAATTTCATTTGTAATGGTTTTGATTATTTATTAATGACAATTTAATTGATAATAATAATAATTTTATATTGAAATAATTTTGAGACTTCATATGAGAACATTAAAGTTTTCTATGTTCTCATATGAAGTCTCAAAAATTAAATTGAAAAAAAAAAGGTTAAATTAATAAATACTTGATACGAGTTAAATAGTAATATGAAAAGTATATTCAAAATTTATACAGCATGACTTAATTTATCCTAAATATATATAATAAATTTAACTTTCAAATTCTGAATATTCTCTGCATAATCCCCAAAACCGGCCAAACGAATAATTATTACTAAACCAGATGGCGGTAGTAGGTTTCTTTCTATTGGGTCGACGGTTGACAAAGTTGTGCAATCCATTTAAAAAGAACTGGTGGAACCGCACTTTCGGTCATTTTTTAGAAACTCAAGCCACGGGTTCCGCCCTGGGAGAAATTTTCATTTTTGGTATGTTTTCATCAGCATAGTTTATAACATATAGATAATATCTACTGAGCACATACATTTATGTGATTCTATTTTTTAAGTATAAATTTTTTTTTATCATGTCAATCGAAGTAGATTCTATAAATTGCAAAAGGAGGAATGTTCTTTTCAGAAGATATATACTTTCAAACTCGATAACCAAACGTACATGATGAAAAATTGTACTTAATCTCAGAGAGAAAATGCTAACTTTTCTACACAAATGACAGTGCAGAGAGTTAAATGTGCACTGTTGTGTATGTTTGTTCTACATTCTTGGTCCAGAATGTACTGTGATAGTATACTTTTTCCTATTCTTGGAGAACTAGGTTGGAGTCACTCATAAGTTCTACATAGATACGTACGCTTTCCTGATGTGGGTGTTTTACGATAATAAGCAAAATTGCATTTAGATGGTTCAATAAATCAAGGGAAATTTCTCCATCGTGACTTTCTTTCCTCTCAATGACATATTTCTTAATTTTCACGCTGTTTTTACTATGCGTTTTTCCTTCTTATTCATAAGACACGTTTGAATCTGTCACTACTCTTATGTGTTTGAATGTGTTCAAATAACACCTCAAGATCAAGCTCAAGCTAGACTAATTTGCAACATTTCTTACATTATTCTTAGTAGAACCAATTATCAAATGCAAGTCTGTATAACATTGGTTACTTTATTATCCGATGGTGTGATTCTCACGACCATTCCATCATTAGGACCTCAGCGTTTAGTAAGCAATGACGTATGACGGAGAAAACGATAGGACAAACATGTCCTTTATCTTCAGCACAAGCCTCAACCCTACAGAATTACGAAATGCTTAACTGGTTGCAACTTTATCTTCTTCAACCCTGAAAAAAGAGAAAATTCTGGAATTTACAATATCGTCATCTTGTGGATCTCTCGGGTACTCCACTCGGAGCACATGTATCACTTGCTGTTGTTGTTCTCGAAAGCGGATTAGACTCGGTCAAAATTTACACACTTGAGCTCAGCTCATTTATATGCACGTCCGCAGAATTAGTGAATCAGGTATGGGTTACCTTGAAAACTGCAAGAATCACAACAACGATGTAAGAGTTCAGGGATTGCAATCCAAAGTTACTTCATAGCAACAGATATGAGGAGAATCATAGAAGTTCAGGAAACAAAACAGAGCGCTCTGACGGTAGCATGTAGTATCTGGCCCTGCGTTTAAATTTGTGATTGGTGTTACCATACTCGATACTAATCGTGCTTCGGAACAAAGGGGGTCTTCCGGTAAGGTTGTTGAAGGACAAATTACTGCATCATCAACAATTAAAAAAATAAACCTCTTGAAGCTACATTGGCATATATAGATCAGTAGTTGTACATACAATGTGCTAACACTGCTGGCAAATCTGGGAATGACGCCGGTCAAGTTGTTGTACGACAGTTTACTGCATGATCAACAGAAAAAACAGATAAGCTCAGTACACATCACTCGTTCGTGTATATAGCTAGAGCATTGGCTTATTACGCTCAATTTTTCGCTGTGATCTTCCACCATGGCAATAAATGAGTAAATAACACTTTTGAAAATCATATACATGATTCCGAACAGCTCACTGCATCTAAATGACGAACTCTTTGCCTCGAAATATGGTTTTAAAATAGGATATACGTACACAACGAGCAGACTCCCGATGTACGTCAACTCAGTTGGTATAGCTCCCGTTAGAATGTTGTGATCCATGCGTCTGAACAGTGTAAACATATGTACGATCACGACATATTTAAGAATCAATGGAAGCATTTCAGAACATGGGCTTGATGGGGACGTGAAAGTTATATAAGAAATTACAGCATTAGCGTGAGATTCCAAATACCAAAACATTAGTGATAATATCATGAGGGAGAGTGGATGTTGACCGATATACTCACAAGTACTTCAGATTCTTCAATCGGCCTAGGGTTACTGGAATGGTTCCTGTCAAAGCATTTTGATATAAGTCAAGGCTTGCGAGATTCGCCAAGTTACCCAATTCGGGTGGGATTGATCCGCTGATATGATTGTTGAATAGCTCCCTGCGTGTGGAAAAACAGCCTCATCAACATACGATATAGGTTCTCGAGATTATAAAAAAATAAGTACTAACAGTTCGACCGGGAATTTGCTTTCATCGTAATCAATATAAAAAAATATTCCAAAAACACGTCATATTGAAACTTGATTTTAAAACTTACAGATATTCCAGAGAAGCTAGATTGCCCAGTTCAGGTACAAGTGATCCTGAGAGAGATGAATTCCCCAAATCCCTGCAAGCGAGAATCAAAGGCAGTTCACGTGATCAATTTTCAGAAGCAAGAAGGTCTTCAATTTCGTATCAGCTAGATAGAAGCACTATAAATCCATATCCACGGATATACTCACACTCTGATGACATTGTTGTCTCCGTTGCATGTGACATGAAACCAAGTGCAAGGATTGACCAAACTGTTATCCCAACTGGCCAGGACCTCCTCTGGGTCATTCAAATGTTGTCTGAAGGCATAAAGTGCATCCCCTGAATCACCAACTTAGAGACTTCAGTCATTTTTACAAATCATTGCGTTAATAGGAACAACGGCATGTGCATACTTAAGCAGATGCAGAGAAAGTTACAAAGAATATTGTATCCTCCTGCCAGTATCCAGCACTCTTCAACTTTCAGGTAATCAAGATGAATTATTAATTGCATCAATAATTCATTAGTTCGTGAGGCATTACCCTTTTACCGTTCCAAATATAAGATGATGGTACTAAAGTATTCTATGATTTTGAAGGGCTCGAAGGACATGAGCGCATGTAATGCAAACAGGATGCGTGAAGTACTAACAAGCTAAGGTAGTCTTCAAACATACAGTACAGTGTAAAAATTCTTCCTATCTTGCACGATTTGCACGTGCATTGGCTCAATTGAGCTAATGCACGTGCAAATCGTGAGCACATGCTAAATTGAGCATAATTTTCTTTCACCAAGCCGTTAGATTGAATATCAAGAATATAAACTGTAAATATCTTAAAATTGGATGTTTACAGAAATATGTCACGACCTTCCCAAGTACTTGAAACTTAACCATCAACGTACTACTTAGCCCTTCCCGAAGGTTCCATTTCTATAAGAAGTAAGATTTAAAGGTCCATCTAATGGATCGAGTGTTTTTCAAGAAGAAACTTCACTTCGCGATTACGTACTATTGATTCGTAGATATTTCATGCGGTGGACCGAACATGTACAAGACATGTCATGAATTATGGGGCTTGTCCAGGAAAGCAGCGGAGTGTAACGCAAGAACCATACCAGGCCCTAGCTACAGATTGTGAGTCTACATCTAATTTCAATATCTCATCGTGATTTAGGATGATTGAGTTCTAGTCATGAAATTGGAAATCATCTCGATCGTGATACTCCTTGCACAGTCTTCAATTACAGTACTCAATGGATGGTGCTCTCGATTCCACACATTTCCACATCCGCCTTCAGACTGTCGAGTCTAAGCACCTTAAAGCTGAATCTCATTTCTTCTCTAGTCGTAGAAATTCAAAAATCTATTTGACTGTCATCCTTAATGGATCCGAGAATTGACTCAGATCTCTCCTGCTTGATAAATTAAACATGTGGAGTATCTCTCACAGGTCTAATTCGAAACAATCTACAGTGAATATCATCACAATCCCCTATCCCCACAACTGCATTTTTCTGGGCAGTCAGGTTGACGTTAACACTTAGCAAAAGGATCAGAAACAGTAGTAGTAAGAGAACGGGATATCCATCTAATCAGTTGTCATCGGGAAAGATACACACCTTCAAGATTGGCCAAGGCGTCGAATGGTATCGCAAGGAGCCAAATTAGAATCAGTATCCGGGTGCAGAGAAGCGACATTTGTTGGGCCATATTGTCTAGCTCTCGCACTTAGGTGATCCCGGGAAAATTCCAGCAAACAAATTTCGGGGCCACTTCTTACAAGACCAGGCTCAAACTGGAGCGCACGGGCACTCTATTTGAGAAAAATATTTGGAGATAAGCCGTCGCCCCTTGAAACAGTACACTCGAATCTGCAACATGAACATTGTGAAGTTAATCCAATCGGCTCTATATAAGGTCGCTCTCATGCTGAACATACGGCTTTTAGAGTTAGTGGACAAAGACAATCATGGACAAAGACGGTCACATCGGGACCAACTACGTGGAGGGCTGATAGATTGAAAAGAGAGCAGTCTCATACGGATTTTCCGCTTAGTGTACTATCAAAGTCAACTGAGATGTGATGGGATCACTGTGGTGACGACCAGCGAATTAATGAAATAAATTCAAAAGGATAAAAAGCTATTAAACACAGATCACAAACCGAACGGTCCCACGTAGACTCGCAGCAATTATTATCTACCAAAACTTTTACTGAAGGCGATCTTGACAAGACTCTTCTTCAAATAAGTAAGGAGATCCCATGCACCGGCAGCTATGAATTCGGCCTAGTCTTTACAAAAAAAAAACAACTGTGCAACCCTAGTGCCTTGAAATCAATCTGGAACATCCACCGGGCTAATTTTCAGAGATTGATGAATCATTAAATGTAAAAAACAGAGGTCAGTGACCTGTGGTCCAGAGAGGAGATGTGTCCCTCTAGTGATAGGCTCAAAAGCCAGAAAAGAAAGAGAGAGAATCCTGTCTTACTCCCTGGTGGGAGGAGGAGAAAATGCTACCTCCAGACAACGTCACTGCAACAGGACAAGCCACAAGCCAGATTCACCGCGTCTCCCGTGTTGTCTATAAAGCTGCTGCAGCTTTAGCTCCGCCTGCTCTTCCCTTGATTTCCTTCATGGACATCGCACAGAGAATTTGCACTTGCTCGTCTCGACACATCCTATCACAACTCCACTCCCTTCCGGATCACCAATCGAGCACGTGGCAATGCAGAGGCGAGTCAAGGCCCACATTCAAAGCAGACATCAATCAACCAAATCTCTCTGCGGCAAATTCTGGCGCATCTGGATTGGCTTTCTACTCATTTCTGCCTGCCCGCGCCCCCCCCACCCCGCCAGAGAAAGCTGTGTAGCGGCAGTTGCAGTCCCGAGACGCTCCCCTACCGTCCCCGCTGGCTTCTCCGAGAAGAAAAGGTTTGAATGAGCACTCGACGGCCAATCAAGCAGCCCACCCATCCATCCATCGCTCTAATGGGCGCTGCGCGAGAGCGTGAACCGAAGACGGAGAAAGAGGCGCAAGCGCTCGCGAGAGGAAAGAGGAAAGAGGAAAGAGGACGGAGAGACACGTGCCTAAAAGCGCGTCGCAGAGTAGCCAGCCAGCCAGTCGTCGGTCAACGCCCAGGCCTGACTGCGGCCCATCCAGCCTTGACCGCCCCGCCCTGCGGCCCGCGCGCCTTGAGTATGTCTCCGTCGCCCGCACTGTCCGCTGTCCCTCTCTTTCTCTCACTATGTGTTACATAACCTCCCACTTGTCATTCTCGCACTGGTCAACTTGCAGTCTCCATTTCAAATCCTCAACTTGCACCTTTCTGAACTCTTCTCTTCACAGCTCGAACTCCACCAGGTCGTTAACGTGCCTCCCACTGGTTCTCTGGATTTTCTGTCACATTTCTGTGCACCTCTCTGCAGGGCATGCATGCATGCACCGCAGACGATCAAATGGGGCGACAAGATCAGACATTTTCCGTCACTCCCTTCTCTTACTCGTTTCATTTGCATCTATGCTTTCAATTGAGGGCGCTTTGTGTCCATGTATACTCTTGCTCATCCCTGAAGGTTTTCTTGGGTGCGGTCAGGACATGCTCATCGGGTTTCCTTCGAGTATGTTATTACCCTTATGCCTAGGATAGGTTTAGGGTTTTTTCTCGCAGATATTTATCGTCCTTTCACTGCCCTGTGCGGTCTGTGCATGCCTTTGAATTATGGTCGCATTGAGACCAAATCACATGTTATTCTGACAAAGAGGCCAAGATATTGAAGGGAAACCTACCGCAGCCCTTGCGTCCATCAACATCAAAAAGTTCAGATCTTGTAAATCTGCACCAGATCTGCCCGCAACAACTGTATCGATAAATTTATATCTTATCTTCGTTCGGAAAAGATATATGGGAATAGTTCTCTCTCCTTTAAGGTGGGTTACGTGACATCACTCTCCTATCCTAAGCTATATTCTCATCATGTCTGAAGTTCTTGACATCAGGTATGAAGTCAATCACCCTCAGGTGAAGTATGGCTGATCTTCAACGCTACTTTGGAAATGTTTTTTGATATTCATGGTTAGATTGGCGACCTTACTCATGTACAGTTTACAGATTTTTTGTTATAGTTTGCAAGAATATCTTAAAGCTCATGCCCATAATTGTAAGTTTGCATCGTGAGTTGAAGGTCAAGCAGCTTGAGAGTTGAATCGTATATTGACAAAAGTTGTTCTGGAGTGTGCCGCTGAAGTGTATATGGCAATGTTGATGCTATAGTCGGGCATGATATAAAATAATATTTCGAGAAATGTAATGGACTACAACACTTCAAGCTTCCAGTTTGATGGACATTAGCAATCCAGAATATTTTGAGGTTGTAAAAACTGGCAAAAGAAGTTGTTTTGTTGGAGTAGGAACTAACCACCATGAAGTCGTTGGGGAGGAAATTTTTTATTCTGTAAATGGAAAATCTAACGACAATCCCGTAACAAGTACAGGGAAAAACTATCATCACCCGAACCATTAGGGGGCGTCAACCGATTTCGCCGCAAACCGGCGCTAAACGGTTCGACGAAGGGTTATATGGTACGGGAGGCAAATATACCGGTGATGAGCGGTGATGTTCTTGCCCGTTTTGCCAGGAGTAGTGACGGCTGGAGGCGGCGAAAGGGGGCGCATCATATGACCATGCATGTTAATGGTGAGAGTCAACGATGGGTCATCATAGCCTCCCATCCAGTTCGTGTGACATCACATGTGCCCGGATTCCATTCACGAACGGAAATTTGTATGATACAGGACAGTACAGCATTGGTACAGTATGGAATTCACTTTTCAAGATAAAGTAATAATTTCAACTACTGATTTCACGTTTGTAGACTTTTAGTTCCGTATATCCACCAGCAGCAAAAGTTGCTCCATCTAGGTCCTCGACGGATTTACGAGGGAAGAAAAAAAAGTCTCATCAATGTCTTCTACCTGTTCTACAGATTTTTTCTGTGGGTTAGCATCAGTCTAAAGTTGAGCAGAAGCTGACTGAGTAATAATTAAGAATAAGTTAATCTCGTCCAAACGGCGCGTTGATTTTCGCCCTGGTCAAAGTTGAGCTCACAGCCTCACACCACAACTAAAGCATCTTCACCAGGAGATCTAGATGGACAACATTTACTGCCGTCGAGTTATGGAACCAGTAAACTGCAAAAATTTATCTCAGCTCCTTGTTTTATGACTTTACTCTATAGGTGACGAGGAGGCTTTCCCAAGGCAGCGGTGGGACTGTACGAAGAAGCACACGTACAACTATTGTTGTTTATATTTTAGATCATAATTGGAAGGTTTATTAGCTGACCTGAAATATTTACCCATTGAGTTAATATTTGACACAATGTTAAGAGCGAATAAATAAAAAAAATTCAATTTTAGAAAGACAGTTCGAAAGATTTTATATTTCAATATTTAAAAAATGTGTAAGTTTTTTCAAAAATTATAACACTAAATGAACCTACTGATATTTCTCAAACCAAACATATCTATACAGCGAATTTTTTTAAACAAAACTTCATGTTCTCCGTTGGATTCTATTGAAAAATTTAATTCTAAATTTATAGATTTTAAACAAATTTATCATTCATTCAAAGATGTAATTTATTACTTACTATTATCCATATGATCCGAGATATTGGAATTTGTGGATTTTCAAGTTGAATAAAAAATTATGACAGACAATCATGTGACATTATCATACATTTGTGTTAGTTAGGCTTCAATTTTTTTTTCAAAGCTTAATAAAGTAAGCTGTGTAATTCATTCATATTTGATCTGTCATCAAATTTTTATCTCCTGAGGTAACACATGCAAACAAATCTTCATTAAAATACTTGGTTAGCATATCACATCAATAGGCATTATTTTGGAAACCATATATGTTATGTTTATACTTTTGTTATTTTTTTAAACATATCTATTGTGTTGTTGACGATAAGATGATTTAGTAGTGTTTGAACATTCTATCCATGCAGACGAATTTAAAGACTTCGTTATAAAATCATTAAAAACTTTAATTCTGAAATCTATGGAAACAAAATTAATCTTTCATACTCATTTGATTAAGTCATTTATTTGCAACATATAAGAAAATTTACATGACTTTCATTAATCATTTACATGATGATGACGACTGCATCATACTACCAATGCTGCTTGGTATAAAAAGATAGCTGATATACTTTGAAAGAAAGTATTGGCCTACATTGCAATTCAAATTTAGATAGTATCAAATTCATTTTTTGAAACATTACAAATCTTAAGTTTTTTGATTGCTAAGGTGCAAAATTTGCTGTATACAGAGGAATAATATGTAATATTATTAAATATGTATAAATCTATAATCCAAATATACATGTTTACCATCTTAAATTGATACAAATCAATGTTTTATATTAAGAACTTCTTATCTTTATGTCAAATGCTATGTATTTTTATTCTAATAATATAAGACTGATAATTCAAAATTTTCGCTTGTTAATGCATTAATCTGAAAATTTTTATTTTTATTATGAATTAATAAGTATTAATTATCAACGATATATGGGAAAAATATTATTAAGATATTATTGATAGCTCATATCAATTAGCTTCTTTTCTGTGATTCCAAATATATGTTTTTGATTTTACCTTTTAATATTTTTAGAAAAAGTACAGCCATGCATTTTATTACAAAGAAAAATTTCAATTTTCTAAAACTATGGCTTTCATATTCTCAATTTCACAAAAAAAATTCATTCAATGTCTACTTTTTTTATCTTTTTTAATAAACATTTTATGCTTCTAATTTGTTAGAATCTGCGTTATAAGTAAACGATGCAGTTACAAGACTGCATCATATACACACACTCTATATTTTATTCTATTTTTCATAAAAAATTACTACACTTTATATCTATCATCATTTTTAATATATCATTTTCATTTATTAAAATTAATTCAAAATCTTTGTAATACTAGACTTATGCTAAATTTTTTATTTTTATATATGTGTATAAATATGCTGATGAATTTAATAATTTTAGTTGAAAAGAAAATTATTGATGAGAATAAATATAAAATGATCATTTTTTTGTTGGGTTCTCAATCTTTAAACATTTGATATTATTATATTTATGATAATGGACACAATTATACTTGTAAAATGATTTGCTATTCTGAAAAGAACATCTTTTTCCTCTCAATCCAGTAGTTGAATAGTATTAAAAATTGCATGTTCTAACATCACTTTATTACATAAAAATTTATGAAAATTTTATCTTGAAAGTACTTCTGTTTTTCAAGCTTGTATTTTATAAAGATACATTTTTGTAAGTTTTCATTCATCATGCTTGAACTGTTTTTTTTTTCTCTTCCAACTATTCATCTTATTATTCTTGCTTGATGACACGTGGCAAATGATTTTATGGGTTGGTAAGTATTTTTCTTTCATTGATGATGTCATGTTTAATAGGATTTATTTTTCATAAAAATACACTTTTCATATGACTATGATTCAACTCTCCTTGCTTTTAGATATATCTACAATCTTTTTCTAGTCAAAATGTTTCAGTAACTCTTTTGCATCAGTCGAAAAAAGCTATTGAATGTTACATGATATTTCAAAATTGGATTCGATATTTAATTTTGCATATTAACAAACCTATTATAGAAATTAAAAATTATGCACTTCATGCAAACGATATACATATGAAATTTTCATGCATATGTAATGATCATTGAATTATATCAGTAGTTTGTATGAGTAAAAATATACTAGTGAATCACAACATATTTGTACAAAAATATACATTATATGAATATTTAAAAAAATGGATAATGTTTATGGATTAAAATTTTGAATTGGCATCTTTTGAACGAAAGAACTCTTAGTATTACATCAATGAATGACATTGATGATTTTTTCATAAAGCTTTAAATTTCTAAATAATGATAGTACAAAAAGATAATTACTTGATGGGAACTTGGAAAACTCAAATTAGTTGATGGGATCCATCAGGTTTTATTTTATTCTATGGGATTTCATTCTAAGGTAATGTTCGTTACTGTCAACCATGTCACAAAAAAAGTTTTTATAACCTGATATTTTATAATATAGTGTGGAAAGTGTTTGACCTTTTCTGGTCAAAATACTTTCTACAGTGAGAGTAATTTGGCGAGATATTTGCTTGATGGTACCCTAATGAAATCTAAACTCCTTGATGGTACCCATCAAGTTTTATTTTACCTGATGGGACAGTACACAGTCGCCGAATCCTAATACGTGTTATTGTAAACATATGGTGGAAGTTTTAGTGAAGCTATGCCATCGCAAATCGCTACTACCTTGCACATCGCTCGTAAAATTCTTGACAAGAATGTGCTAGATGAAACAGCAAGAAGAAATACTCGAAGGATACCAAGACTCGTTCCTTCAATATTCTTGCTTCCATGGTCCCATATAAGTTAGTCTGTTAGAATTTGGCTGTTTCTCAAAACAGACCCGACTGACATGTTATAGAATGACAGTCAATTTCTGATCATCAACATCCAATTACATGCGCGACTGAAAACTTGCCTATGATTGTGGAGAACATGCTCCTCAAGCATGGATGAATTTCTCTCTATGCATTGACAATTGCATGTGAAGACATTCGATTTTCCCATTCTCAAGAATCTTACACATTCTCGATCTAGTTTGAGAATTTTGATCGGTAGAGTTTCACTTCATGCACTATTTGTTGATACTATAACATGCATGACTTGTCCCGTCAATGAGAGCCCATAGGGTAAAACAAAACGTAAAGAGTACTAGTAAGCAATTTAGGTTTTACATGGGGTACCATCAAGTAAATACCTCTAATTTGGCCGCTCATTTGCATAGTCGACTTCTAAGAAATGCAACCTAGTCTCAGAATGCGACGGGCACCATGATGCTGAAGTATTCTCGATTGGATCTTGCAATAACTGCATCTGAACAAGCGTTGAGAGCTTTCTACCCTAAATAATAACTCTGAGATCGTATTGGAACATAGCCGATGGCGTCTCATAGGAGAAAATGAAACCTATTGAGGTACATCAAATTTGTTGCGTTTCCTTCGGCCCCATCAAGTAAATTTCTCTAAATACACAGAATCAAAGTTACTAAACCAGATTAAAGTGCTAAAATGTCTAAAATAGTTTGATTTATAACATATCAAATACAAAAACTATTCAATTCCTTGTTATTGAGGAAAACAATAAAAATAAAAATAGATCTAAGTTAAATTTATATTTGATTTATTGGATTTGAATTATAATTCAAAATGAATGATATCAAAGAGTATTTTCAACTTAAGATAGATAGAAATTTCATTAATCATTCTTTTGAGAATGTCAAATAATAAGTTGGGAGGAAAATATTTTTATCATACATCTATTGTTATGAAAAATGATTTAATAATGATTCTGTATAACGTTAATAGGTGCAAATTACAAAATCTACATTTATTTAAATTGCAACGTTCAAGAAGTGATTTTCAATATTAAAAAAAAACTTTTCAATTCTATATAATTTACTTTTGAAGACAAACATTATTTCATCGTATATTTAAAAATCTTAGATATATTTTTCAAATATTCATAAATTCCTGGTTATAATATTAACTTGAGATAAATGATCATGTCATGTTTGGAAACATATCTCTAAAAATTTACAATTATCTCTACTTCCGTTATTTCGTCTTGCTAAAAGCAAGAAAATTCAAGGTAATGTTCAACAAGTAAAGGTTGGCGAGTATACCCCTTCTGAACTTCCACGATGTAAGTATCTTAATATTGGGATTTCTTAGGTAAAGGGTCCAAGTGTACAGAAAAAAGGTGGGAACGCCGATCAAGCAGGTTGCAGAAAAAGGAAGTGAAGGAAGATGGACATGTGTGCATCGTAAGATTTTCAAGGGAAGCACAGTTCAGCAGCTTGAAGGGGCAACGACTTCTGTAGCAAAAAGCATTGTAACACTCCATCATCCAGTCGTACAGGATGTGAAAACAGCGTATGATGAACATAATTTTGAACATTGTGGGGACGTGCGCTATCAGATGAAGAAGCTTAGTAAACCCGAAGGAGGGGTCTTGTGGAATCACTTTTAGCTGCTTTGATATGTCCTCACTTCCGGTTTGTTTTCCGAATCTGAGAGTTCATCTAACATTACCGACTGTGATACATGTATGCCGCTATAATTGCATTAATAATGCGGAGGGGAAGTCAAAGATGGGCAGAGAAAACGGACGCTGTACAGTTCCTCGAGCGTCTTGTAAATCCGGAAATCTGATCTCTGATTCCATGCGGTCTAGCAAATGGGCATCAGAGAGAGAGAGGAGAGTCAAGAGACTGTGACAGATTGCCCATCTGGAGTAGAGAGTACAAAATCTTGTCAAGGAGGAATTGAATTGAATTACAGAGAACATAGACCACTTTTTGACCGACAACACATATGGGGGAAGTAGGTCAGGAGGGTTAATCATGCCGCAGATGGATCCAGTTATGATTGATAGAGCTTCAGATGCACATTTCATCAATGCAGCTGACGTCGGCAGTACGCACAGCTAGATCCAAAAAAGGCCGGTCAAAGAAGACGGAAATTCAGAGAGCCAGACGACAAGACGAGATCGACTCTTCTGTACAGACTGGGCATGGCAGGAAATTCATAATCAGCTAGCAACCATGGCTCAAATCTAGAACAATAATGTGCCATAATGACAGAGGCTCTACCAATATACAGCGAGCCTGCCACTCTCCCCCACCATTTCGAAACTTTGACTATTCTTGTTCATGCTTCCACACTACGTACACTACTGTACTTCAGTTTCTACTTCCACTGCTGGTACAGTTCCCAGCAATTAGTACAGTATATGATACTAGCTCTTTGATGATGGGTCCTGAATCAAATCTCGTACATATGATTAGGCACGGGATACAAGACACTTGATTGGGCTGGCAAATCTAGCCATGTGATGTAGTGCGCCTCCATGAATCCGAAATCTAATCTTCTGGGATTAGCAAACTCTCAACTGAATCTGAACATTATGGTGAAAGCAAGCAGTCTACAGCATGAAGAAACGAGAGACATTCCCACGCCACGAGAAAATACAATGGAGCCCTGTAGTCAGTTCGTGGAGTCTCGACGTGCATTAGATGGGGTCCTCGTGGACGGGATCCCCTGGATCGTCGCCAGCACCGAGCTTTGATGTCCGCCGGTACGAGCCCGAGCTTTCGGATGCGGAACAAGGGGGTTTCCCATGCAGGAACAAGCACCATGTGGCGTGGGGAACCCCAAATGCAAATGCTAAAAGGCGAGGTAATAAAGAAATACTCAGAGCAAAACATTCTCAAAAGTGCACGTCATCAAGGGTCCACTCCAGCCTCCAGACTCCAGAGCAACAATCGAGCAACCATGTCCTCCAAAGGGCCCACCTCTGAATCTGGAATTCACCACCTGCGAGACCAACATTCTCCTGCTTCTGCTTAGCCTTGAACCTCCATCATGAAATCTTGAGTCGAGTGCCAGCCAGGGTCAAGGAATTTCTCGAGTCCCAGAAATGTTGGCCCCATACTCTCAACCTCAACCTCATGCTCCAGACTGTTCGACCCAGCAGCCATGAGCGCGACTTCGGGACGACGACGACATCCGGTCATCCATCCGACCCAGTCATCCATCCGGTCAATGACTACTGACCCTGTCAGCAAGTCTGCGCCGCGCAGAGTGAGGTGTTCGGGTACCTGAACTAGTGGATTACAGTTCCTTCTGCAAGAATGTTGAGCTTTTATTGGCTCCTGAGCCCCTTCTGCCCGCTTCCACTGCAGGTTTGGCCAGCCTGACCGTTCACCGGCGCTAGAGTTCTGACTGCTAATACAGTCGCTAGAGGTACTTATATCACCATTCCCTTGTTTTGCCTTCGCCATCACCATAACCACTCCCAACATCCCCACTAGCAATGTGGAGTGAGACATTAATGCAGCAATTGGGTACATTATTATCCACTTTGCAGATGTCCGGTCAACATGACGATTCGAGGTTTCTGATTGTAACAATAGTTGCGCTTCACAGCCTCAAAACTTACTTGCCGCTTGTGACAAAGTATCGCAATCTGCATTAAGAATATAACATCGAAATTGCATTTTACAGATTGCGAGACTCTGCAAGGAGCGGCAAGTAGTTTTGAGGCGTACTTCTGCTATCTGAACATGCTATAAATTGAAAAAATACTCATAAAAGTTATGAAATAAATACTTCATTCCACTAATGAACAAATTCATATAACATGTATATTCCTATAAAAAATACTCTAACAACAAATTAAAACATGAAAATAATGAGATTTTCATTTTTATATAGTTGATGTAATCATATACATGATATAATATAAGAAAATAGTGTAAATCATTTAAGTTGGAAACACTTCAATCCAATCTTTTTTTCAAGAAATTGAGTTATGGATTTTTTTCTTGAACAGAATTTCAAATTTTTTCAGAGTTAAACTGAGTAATTTAAAACTAAAAAATTACAGTTTATCTATTAAGCAGATTTCATGTTTAAAATTCCAATGTTAAGTATAAAAAATATTTTTAAATAAATAATAGATGGTAAACTTTAATGTAAATAAAATAAAATTTAAATCTGATCATGCATATTGAGCTAGAAAAAATCAATCAAATTATACTTACATTTTAGAAAATATAATTACATAAATATATATGTATCTAAATATAAATTAATTCATTAGCGTAATCGTTTGTAGTTCTTTAAAACTAGAGTATAGGTTAATAAGAGAGAAAAGAACGTGTGTGTTAGTTAACAGCCACAAGTTAGCAATCCCCCTACTTAATGTAAAGATAATTAAGTGTTGATTAATATATTATCTGAGAAATACACCACGTAAATTTGACATGTCATTAATCCATCAGAACTGTATTTAAAATCAACTCTTAGTTTCAATACTTATTTTTTATTCTATTGAATTTTTATAAAATTTAGTATAAAAATGAAGAAATAAATGGATAGTTTAAAAAAAAATTTCTGATGTAAAAAAATTTAAAAATGAATCATTTACATTCATAAATGATCATTCCAATATAAATAAATATTTAAATTGAATAGATAAAATATCAATTGTATGAATAAATGTTATGTTTGAACATTGTTAGAAATTTTACTTTTATGTCAAAAAAATATAACAATAATCTATATTATATTTTATAACTGATCTATATGATTTTTTCAGTACTCAAACAATCAACTTTTCAAATTAGAATTCATAAAAGCTTCATAAGCTATATGTACTCTTAAGATTCTCGGTAGATTTTATGTGAATGTAGTTCATTAGATATTGAATATCATTCAAAACATAATCATTAGTCCTATTGTGCAAATTGCAACTGTAAGTTGACGGTGAGAAAGAAATTCACATGGATTGATCAAGCATTGAAATTCCGGTATTCTATGTAAGTAGGGTCAAATCAAGATTGAAGACAACAATTGCACATAGTAAGTTTGAAAATATGCTCTTCACTTTTGTTTTGATACTTGTATGAAGTAGCTGAAGATCAAAAATGAATATTCATGATTTGAAAATGCTTGAAGAGATGTTGAGTGTCAGATATTATATTCATCATAGCAAGATTGATTATGGATTCAGTTCACTTCAATTTCAATTTTCACTTATATTTATGTTAGAATAAACATATGATTAATTTCTTTGTATATATATTTGATTTCAGATTAAACATGTATAAACTATGTGAAATTAACTATCTTCTTTCAGTTTAATTCATTAGTTTAATTTCTTGAATTTAGTTAATATTTATGAACTTGAAAACTATAAATCTGATTTTTTAAGGTTTTTCATATATTTTTTATCTTTCAAATGTGTGTAAGATATACATTGATTTTCAATTAGTGAACGTGATAAAATGAAAAAAAAATCGTTTTTTTGCAATGAAATTTTCTATTTTTACATTGAATTATCTAGGATTGGACTAGATAAACCTATTTCTATATTTATAAAGATGTGTTTAAGTTATAAATATTTCATTTCATAATTGACTATTTATAGTACAATTTGAACTATACTTATTATTATATTAGATATTTTAGTTTCTAAATTCATTTTAGAATTTATGTTTATTTTGCAAATTTTGTTGGAGTCACTTCATGAAAAAATCAAATCTACTCTTTCCTTATTGTTCAACAAATCAACACATGTTCTCATGCATGAGCAAGGGTGATTTTTGAATCTCTTTTTTCTAAACTTCCAGTTAGTATGTACTGATAGAGTGCAGTATAGACATAGTTATTCGACTGCGAGATAAAAACTATCAAAACATTGGAAACAAGACATACCTGAATCACTGAAAAGTTAGTTTAAAATTACAACCATATGATCTGTAAATTTAGCTTGACTATTATAAAATCATATCTTCATGGATGATACAAATTATATTAAAGTTGAAAAACTATTCAATACTATATAAATGATTATGTTTTAGAAAAAATAGTTATCTTTTTATATTTAAGACTCATTTATGAATGTAAGATGTGCAAACATATATGATATTCTAAATATATTTTTAATTTTTTTAATTTAGGTTTTTCTTACTTTTTGTGCTTAGTCTAACACATAACATCATGTGTTATGTCAAAAATGTTATACAAGCACATTCAAAAAATGTACGGGACATGTAATACTTCTAGATATTTTTATAAAGTCTGTTACAATTTTAGAAATAATAGATTTTATTTTTTTCAATAAATCAAGTGAAATATTAATATAATTTATATTCAATGGACTTAATTTTAAAAAAATTTAAATAATTGCTTTTCATAACGTCTTAATCAGACATACTATCATGGAACATTAATGAAATTAAAATAAATATATTTCATTTCAGATTTGAATATATACATATAGTGATAATAAAAATATGAAAGAAATATTATTTTATTTAATGTTGAATAAATATAATATATTTATTACTTAAAAAAGTATATGTAAGAAATTATTTCTTACATATAATCAATGAATTAGACGCTAAAGTTTAAATCATTCATAAAATCAATGTCTTTGTGACTACTTTCAAATTCCAAAACACATTTTATTTAAACTTATTTCCGGCACAATTATGACATCAGACTTGTGTTTTTTAAGTTTGATTTATGACGGTATATCATCCATCTTTAATAAATTATTATTTTTATATAAAGTGTATTTGAGTCTTTGTCACTCATCATGGATCAAGTAAAACAATGACATCATATATAATGTATGTTGTCATCTTTTTGGCCATGCCACATTGTGTATACTTCTCTATCAATTGAGACATGTATGATCAAATTTTTTATTTCAATATATTGAACATGTAATTTATGGTCAGATTATAAATTTTCTCGTTTTTTTGTTTGAATTGATGTAAAATTGGAATAATTGTGATGTTTAAATACAACCCCTGAATGTTCTTTAAATTAAAAATCTGTATCTTTCATTAGCTAAACATGATGCTTGCTTCAAGTATAGTGCGCAAGAAAAAATAAAATTTTAAATATCATCAATAGATTTTATGTATTTTATTTTATTAGACAGCTGTATTTATTCTGATCTATTTTAGAAAATTGTCAGTAAATTTTTTTCAAGTGGAAAAAGGTATTATCTTACATTTAATACTGATTAGTATTAAATGCAAGATTATGCATGTATTATAAAAGGTATAATCTTCAAAAAAATTTCAAGTTTGTTTAAAAAGATGTCAAATGTATACGGCATGCAATCATCATATCTTATTTAATCATTAAAATCAATCAAAGTACTTTTATTTAAAAAATTTTAAGTAAATTATTATATGACATTAAAGGAATAATTTTCATAGAAGTATATTAGAAACCCATTTATCTACAGCTTGTGTACAATTGCTCAAAAACTAGTTACAAAATTCTGTCCAATTCTAGTTTTATGACTTCTAAATTCACTTTTGATTACATGTTCACTATTATGTACATTTTAAAATTAAGACTAAAGAATTAAATAAAAAATATGTTTATTTGTAAATATATAAATGATAGCAAATAGTAGGAACTACATTCTACAGAAATTTTTTATCATATCTTTTATATGTAAAATGACATTTTTTATCTTGCTCTGGTGTAAAACAAGCATGAATAATCTTCACTAATTACTTAATATCTTCAAGGAATTTGAAAAAATTTGACGTTGAATCTGATACTTGAAATCTTTTCATATTATCAGTTTGGACTGAGTTATTCTTTAGCTTGTCTCATCATAAAAAATAATATTGCTCATCTGTCTAAATTAAATGCAAAATAATACTAAACTGAATACTGAGATGTATTCATAAAAATTAATTTTAAAATTTTCAATAATAATAACTAAAATTAATATTTGTGTTTTATAATATAATTTTTTTTTATCAATGAAGATAATGGTAATACATGTTAGATATATGATATAGAATATTTTAATCAAGATAAAATATTATAGCATACATATTGCAGATTAAAACTTATAATTATTTAATATAATACATAATTTTTTGATTTATATAACCTTTGAAACAAAATAAAATTATTGTAAAGGTTTAAATCATCAAATTATATGTGCATGATAACTTTACAGGGTAATAAGTTGAATATATTTTATCTAGATACATTATAAGTTATATCTACATGACTTAGTTTTTTAACAATGAGTTTCATATAATTTCAGAAAAAATCAGCTTTTGTGTCAACACAAAACAAGAATATCTCAGTAAATTTTTTTAAAAACTTCATAAATCTACATGAAAGAAAATCGAGGGTGAAATATAAGAATAATATTTTTTTCTGTACAATAATAATTTTATCTTGCATGCGTAATATCTTAAAATTAATATGATAATTTTTAGTATTAAAGTGAATTTATGCTCAACATGATGTAGTATTCAAAATTGTATGAAAAAATCACATACATAAATTTAATTTATGTATATACAATGTGTAAAAGTTCATATGTTATATTACAATATGATTTGAGAGAAATATAAATTTCCGATCTTTTTACAGAAATTTATGTTAAACTAATGACTTTGGATCATGAAATATATGGAAAAATTAGTAAAATAGTGGATTTTTAAAAAATAATTAAAATTATTTTTTTTATGTTTTAAATCTGTAAATATGTTCAAATTTCATTCATCAAATTATACACATATAATCAAGATATAGTTCTATTTCTCACTCAGTTGAAGTGTTCTTTTTTGAAATTGATAATTATAATTTATATACTTTCAATTTAGATTCTCTTTTAGAGTTTTTGAAAATTTTGAAACCTTCATCTTAAACTTCTAAATTTTTCATGTTCAATTGTTCTTTTCATAATGTATTGATTAAACTTTGATTCTTATAAGATTTGATGAAGTAGACGAATCATTTGTTTATGAAACATAGGAAGTATTTTAAAAGTGATTTTTTGACAAATTATGAATAAATTAAATATAAAGCTAGGAAATAAATGATGAATATTGACATATACATAAGGATCAAGATATGTTTTTGTAGTGGTGTGCTAATGTGTTTTTTCATGAAAAAACTAATTATGAAATCATGATTATTTTACATTTATTTATAAGACAATGAAGAAGCAAAAAATAATGAGAAAGTTATGGATGAAGGTATCTTTAATTAATCAATAGAAGATTGTTTCTTTTGGTTTTTTAAAAAAAGGGAAGTCTTCACTAAACAATCATTATATCTCTGTTCATATTTTGAATTTAAGTCCTCTATGTATGATATTTTGGATTTTGAATAGATGAAAAGAGTTTATATAGAATTATATTAATCAAATTTTACTAATTAAAATTGCAAGCATGTTCATAAAATAAATAAAGAATAATTTGAAATGAGTAATTCGGATTTTGAATATAAAATGTTCACAACCAAAGTTGTGAAAGTTTGATTACCAAAACCTAGAAATAGCACACCATCATACATATATCATAACACAGTTAAAAAAATTTAAAATAAATATTTGAAACGGACGTCAGGACGCCTAAATTCTGGGATTTGTTAAGAAAATCCCATGATTAATCAAAATGAAATCTTGCATCATCCATAAATTAAGAAGTTCATGATTATAATTTTGCTTTTGCCACAAGTAGTATTATGCCACGTCGCCTTTGCCACAACTAAGATTAAGATACGTATTATTTGTTTTCGTACAGAAATCACTCTCTCGTAAATCTCCGAAACTCACACCTGAAAAACTGAATTAGTGTCGAGTAATAGCATACGTATGGACTCTATTTATTGCCAAATCCCAAAACTACCAAAATTAACACGAGTAGAATCCCTAATTTCAGTTAATTTCGTTAGTTATGAAAATTCCCAGGCCTCATAAGGCCGGGTTACGTTGTTGATGTCGCATCCAAAGGGTCATGCTACTGTATTCGGGATCGTTACAAACTAATCGGAAACTCATAACTACGGCTTACTAACTAGAATTGATACAGGAATCGTGTATTCACTCTCAACTTACATACAACAACTTGATACAGGAATTGACAATGGCTGAAGAATTACTCACTCCCCATCGTTCCTTAGCCCGAGTGGATGCAGACCAGAGGCATTTTATTACAAATCTGCACCCAGACCAGACCATAACCATCAGCAGCGACCTAAGCACACCCATGCTATTCAAATTAGGACAATTTGTTATGTGTATTAACCGGTTGAACCAATTCTTGGTTGGATCTTGACAAACACTGCCATTAGCATTACTTGTGTCCACCCATGGAAAAATAATGTCGCCCAAAACCCACCTAAAACCCATGGGCATGTGTTTTGGCTGGGTTTTGGGCAGGGCACCCAATGTTGGGCTCTGATGCAGACGGTATTCATAACCCTTTGGAGGAGATGACTCGTAAATGATGCGGCACTTGACTGTCTACGACATTTGACGACAGTCAGAGGTCGCAGGTCGTCGTCCCTTCACCGGGACGTCCGTCAAACACCGTAGATTCCCAACCATGTCAGCAAGTCACCGGATCGACTACATGTATCCATCCACATCCGATCGCCTCACGCATCGAACCCATCGCCGCCGTCGATTCGTGGAATTTCTCGACAGACGTTTTTCGGAGCCGGACGTGGAAGCGCGCAGTAGGGTACAGCCGCAGGTACACGAGCAGCAGCTGACGGACGCTCTCCTCGAAGCACGGACGGACTGCTCGTCGACCGACTCATTGACCGCGCGACTGCAGGAGCGGGGCCGAGCCTGATTAGGTCGGAGCGGCGCTGGCGGAGCTCCCTCCCTGGCGGCGTTTGGGTGCCAGCTGGGTCCGGTCGAGGGTAGGCTACGGATGATCGGCGGTCGCTCTGCCTTGGGGGCTGGGTTCGGCGAAGGCCCTGGGAAGAAGCAGGCTCGCAACCACTCTTGCCCCTCGAGCATCAACCGTCGCTTGGTGCTGTCATGTGAAACCCGCCTGTTCCAAACAGCTACCGGAGAATGAAGCTCGAAGGCAGTGGAGGCGGTCGGGCAATGGAAGCAGGCAGGCCCGATGGCGATGGCGATGGCGATTTCCTCGCCCGCATTCGGCTGCCCCGCCGTGCAGGGACAGGGACGGATGGGCCAGCCCGCGGTCGCTTATATTGATCTCGTCGCGGCCGAGAAGATTCGGCCTCTCGGCTGCCTCTCTGCGCTCGATTCGTTCGTGAAGTGTCCGATTGTGAATGTCAGTAGAGCAGCTTGCACCTTCAAAGCTGGATGAATAAAGAATTATCGACGAGAATGACGAGAGCGAAGGCGAGAATGAGTTTGCGTATGCACTCTGTCGGAATTTTCGCCCGCTGATGTCGAGGGTATTTTGAGTCGAGTAGTATCGGTATGGGTTTAAATAGACATGCCAGGGTTTTGGATCTGATTCCTTAAAGCGGAGCTCGTGCCCGTACGTCGTTGGCAGCGTTGCGCCGGGCTCTGTAAATCCACTCGCTCGGGAGACAGGTGACAGCGAATTGTAGTCGATCGGGATCGCCCGCCGTCCCTGCCCCTCTTAGGGTTTGTTGATTCAAGCGACTTAAGATGGAGAACGACACCGATGGCATGATAATGATGAAAGAACCGATTGCGAGATTGCAAAATGTCGAAGATGCTGCAGTTCAAGCGATGGACTTGGGTGACCTCGATCGCTGTCTGTTCTTGCGCATGCAGGTTTGCCGTCCTCTCGAAACTCACTCTGTGGTCACAGCCCAGGCTTAGATCAATCAATCAATCAATCAATCTCTATCAGTTGTGAATTTCGGACTTTATCAAGTTCTTTGTAAAGTGACGCGCTCGCAGGATGCAGTGTAGAAATAGACGGTGAGACAGATATAATTCATTCACTAAAGTCTTAAATTAATGACACGCCTATGAAGCATCTCATAAAATCATGCCACACGCGCACAGGCTTTGGCACTGGCAAAACTCTGCAGGGACGACCCCACGGTTCAAGACAAAGAAATAATATTGGCCAAGGCACACCTGCAGCTCAGTGCCACGTACTTGGAAATGGTACGTCGGTCTTGGATCAGTCGTGACCACTCCCAGTCCGATCTAAGCGACAAAATCCCGTGCATGAAGAAAACAATTGTTGCTGATTCTCTTGTGTGCATTGATTGTCCCAAAGAACCCACCTCTATGCGGAATATATATATATATATATATAAGATGGGATTTGCAGCTCCGGCGATCCGATGAATCCCTAAATTATGTTTTGGTCAAACGATGTTCAGGATGGATATTTACTATCTTCTGAGGCCTATTGGGTGCAGGGGTACGGAGATCAGGCATACTGGCATGCGTCAAGGGTGAGTAATTTGTTCTTAATACAGGAAGCCAACAGGACCGATTAGAATGTCAAGGAAAGGCACGTGCAAGGAGCAAGCCCTAAGTATTTGCCAGGGAGACCTCTGCGTCTTGTCGAAAGCGTGAAAGCCTGCAGACTAGAGTGTTCGGTGGTCTCTAAACCAGATCTTGTGCCTGATATTTACGCCAAATGCTTTCAGCTTGTAAAACCCTTTGTTATGCAGATATTGCATTATTATTCCATTTGATCCCAGCTGAAATGTTGTAGTCATACGGATTCAATTGTTTGTGTGGTTGGTAATATGCGTGGATTCGTGGCAGGCCATGGAGGCGGGTGATCCTAGAAGAGGTTCACAAGGAGAGCCCATCAACAGCTCCCTTCTCGTAGCCGTTCTGCTTGCTCTTGCCAGATCCATGCTGATGAGTAATGCTCATTCCTTTATTATGACATCGTTACATATGCTCTTGTCTTTCACTTTCTCGTCCACTCACACTCACAAACGCGAGAACCTTAGCTGGCCTAGAAGCATATGATCTTTCACGACTCTCCATCTCTTGAGCATAATTTGCGAAAACCACGAAGGCTTTCGCTGCAATTGGCTTGTAATTGGCACG
Organism: Marchantia polymorpha subsp. ruderalis; assembly: GCA_037833965.1. Classification (NCBI taxonomy): domain Eukaryota; kingdom Viridiplantae; phylum Streptophyta; class Marchantiopsida; order Marchantiales; family Marchantiaceae; genus Marchantia; species Marchantia polymorpha. The sequence continues at coordinate 4,321,439 of AP031351.1, forward strand.
TGTGCGGAACCTGTGCAGGAGCGGACACAAGATGTGAGAGCTACTTGAGGAGAGCCCTCCAAATAAACACAGAAATCACAGACGACAATGTACATACACTCAATGATACCCCTGACTTGTGTCATATTCACGCTGATCCTATCTTGCAGGGACGAGAGATGTAGACTTAGGACACTGAACGTGTGCCTGTGCAGGACCCCAGTAATGCCCCCATCCATGAGGCTATTGGAGATCTGTTCGTCTTTGCCAAAGACAGTGGAGTACCCATGATCGAGAATGACACCAAAAGGAGCCACAAAAAAAGGGCCAAGTCTCCCAAGTCACCCTCTAGCCCTGGGGCCATTGGGGCTCCGGACGAAGTCCAGCAGGACTTTTATGACAGAGGAATGGCCAGTTATGATAAGGTTAGATAGTCAACCCATGACAGTGACTAACTCTCCCCCTACAAGTAAGAGCGCACTGGTGATCGTACTTTCCATTCCTTAGGCTGTTCCTGTGATACGATTAACGCGCGTTGTTCTTCAACTTTCAGCATAGGCAGCATCAGACTTTATAATCAAGAATTCTAGAACTGCCCCCTCCTCATGAGTCTTAAGGTTGAGTACAGAGCAAGCCGATCAGTTTAACCAAGAGGATCGTTTGTGTGAACTAGAGGCATGGGATCTGATTAACAACTCAGTTGGTGGAAAGATTAAAAAAAGCGGAAAGAAGTCCACCAAGCACCCTTCTCTGGCCCAAATATACAGCAAGATCGCAAAGGTGAATAATTCGAGACCTCAGGACCTTCTGAACACTGCAAAGCGTCATTGCCAAGAGTCTAACCTCCGTTTCTGAAGCCATTCGAATATCTGCGTGCCACATCTGCTACTGAAAGTGAGAGGCGTGTTGTGCAGACGAAAGTCAAACAAGGTAAAGACGAAGAGGCAGCCGACATGTTCGAGAGAGCTATAGCGTCACACGGGCTGGCTACTGTCCCAAACATCTGTGCGGTGGCCCACTTGAATTTTGAGCTAGGTTGTGTGTATCACAGACTTCAGGTCAGCCGTACTTTCCTTGACGATGTAAATTTGCATGAAAGAAAAACAATGCCGGTTTCTGAATTCCGTGCACGATGCAATCCCTTGTCGGAAGCCACTCTGATCGCCGATGTGGGTTTCATCAGAAATACGACGAGTCCCTTTCAGCCCTGGAAAAATCTAATAAATTCTGCGAGCAACAACGCGATCTTGGCAGGACCGATCCACTTTCACTCATGATAATGAAGGAAAAAGGATGTTGTATGTATGATCGTGCTGAATATGAATCAGCTAAAAGCACATTTGAGGAGCTGCTCCAGTTTCAGCGAAAAGAATATGGTGGAGGCAGCATAATGGTTGCTGAGGTATGTCCTTAAATCGACAAACCTTGATTTACCACAGCAAATTTAGAAACTCACGACCTATCTCGCTATGGCAAGCGTAACATGGGGTCTTAGTACTACGTGGTCAACAAAATGTCCTTCACGTGAGAAAACTCAAAACCCATGAGAGACACAAGTTCTTCTTCCCGCTTCTCATGGAGCACTACTTTTATCTGATGGGTTGTGGCTCAACACGCAATTTCTCAAAGAGAAAAAACTGATTAAAATTTGCTTGCGAGACGCCCTATTCCAACACAGTAACACCGCTGCTACTCATTTGTCTTGAATTTAGAAGGAACATGTATGGCTTTTCGTCCTGTCAATGTGAGAGAGAGATAGGAGGAGACAACGCCTGAGTCACAGAAAGATTCACAAGTGCATGGACTAAACATTTCACATGGATAATCTGACAATAACAGACCCTCAAGTATCTGGGAGACTGCTCCGTCGGCTTGCAGAACATGGAAGAGGCAACCCACAGATACACGCGGGCTGTTCGCATAATGAAAAGGAAATACGGTATTCATGATCCTAATGTAAGGGAGTTAGTTGCTTATATCCGCGAGCTTAATCTCCAGGAGGAGTATGAGCGACAAATTGGTGAAGAGTAAATCCCCAATCTACTGTGAAATTTCTGTAACATAAATATAAGTCGGACCATTGTTCTCTCCACTCACTGATACAAATTACTTGCTCACAACCATGACTGACTGCGCTGATCTCAAGTTCAATTGCTGGTACCTCGACTGTCAGCATCGCTTGTTGACGCCGTTGGAACCTCGTTCTGAACAAAGAGCTTGCGATCTTCTTGGAAGTACGCTCTAAGACGCTACATCTCCCTACGCTTGCACCGTTCACATGAAACACTTGGTCTTTCTTGGCGCAGGAAATGCATGAAAAACCAGGAAATCAGACAACCAGAAACTCCTATGAATCGTCTAGACCAGCTACACGATATCCCAGAAAGCCCAGACGTCAGAAAACTACACCAGACTCGAAAGAGTGTAGCCTTTTGGATTGAAGACAATGCAGCTTGAGAGGTCCAAGGTTGCGTATAGGTAAAAGCATAATGCTCACATAATGCTTGCATGATTGTTGCTTGCACGACTGGAGAGATACAGTCGTCGCCTTTGATCAACCCGTAGCTGAGCCAATTTCAGGATCTCGCCACCTGTAAAGCTCTCCTGCAGGAGAGTGTGTACTTACTCTGAAAATCACTGATAAGTAACATGATTCATTCTCGTGTAATTCATCCCTGGGCAAAGTCAGCTCCAACTTGTACATCGCTCTACTTCACGGTTCTTCTGGTGTCCCGAATCATACCAAGGCATCTAATGCATGTAACACCGTCACCATCGTTCAACACGCCCAGACAATTGAAACCAACTAAAAGCAAGGACAGTTTCAGAACATAAGAGATGGAATCATAAGCTTACCTACACGAATCACAAGACATATCTAATGTAATGAAGGACGCAATTCAGGAACATTTTTTAGATGATTCCAAAAGGTTGCCAACCACTCAAGTGCATAAGATGTCTTGGTCTACCTTCAGCAGCAGAGCGAATCAAATCGGTGAAGCACCAAAAGAAAGGTCAGAGATGCAAAATTGGGTCGAGAATTTAGAGTTCTCCGCTAGGTAAGGCGGAGAAGATGGACGATATGACTTCATTAGAGAGCAGAAATCCCTCAGGGTCCGTTAGGCGGACATATGCAGGTTTCCGTTCAAATGTTTCAAAGCGTTTCATATTCTCAGAGCTCGCACATACACTCCTCACTGGCTTCTCAGACGTACATGCTTCTTCTACTCTTGGGCCAAGACCTTCACTGGAAGAATTGAAGGAGTGCAATTCGTCCTCACCTCCTCCTTCACTGAACATTTTCTTATAAACATCCCTTGGAATCAATCTGCAATCGCCATCTAAGGCCTCGACGAGCCCAATATCTATAAATCGTATCAACCTAGAACATACAGTCGAAGTGACAGAGGAGCCAAACGATGCTTCAAAGCTCTCAAGGTTCAATCCTCGTGCTAAACGCAGGGACAACATAATGGTGTCTAGAATTTGATCCTCTACACTGTTCGCGGGGTAGTCATCAGAACTCGACACCTCCGAATCCGAAGCGAGCTCTAAACTCGCAACGTAGCTTTTGTACTCTCTCATTTTCTTAGGTCGGGAAAATCTTCTCCCTTCGACATAGCTCGTTGAGCCCAATCCAAATGCGAAGTATGGGCGATTTTCCCAGTACACGAGATTGTGTCGACATTGAAAACCGGGCCGCGCGTAATTGCTGACTTCATAGTGTTCGTAGCCAGCCTCTCGGAGCCTCAAGGACGCTGTCCTGTAAAACTCGGCCGCCTTATCGTCACTGGGAAGAGGACTTTCGCCGGCTTTATACCAGCGATTGAACAGCGTGCCCTCTTCAATCTGCAGATCATACACAGACACGTGCGCTGGCCTTGCAGCTATAGTCTGCTGCAATGACTGCTCCCAATTGTCCAGAGTTTGGTTTGGTAAGGAAGCAATTAAATCGATGCTCCAATTTTGCAGACCAGTCGAATGGATGGTCTTCACAGCATCATGAACTTGCTGCAGTCCGTGCGCCCTGCCACACGATTTCAGAAGCTCATCCTGAAATGACTGCACGCCCAAGGACACACGCGAGATTCCGCAGTCCAAAAATCCCTCCAACTTCTGCCGATCGAAAGTGCCGGGATCCATTTCCATCGCAATTTCCGCAGTCTCTGAGATCTGAAAGTGGGCTCTCAGCTCATTCATGATTCTCGCTAACAGAGGAACTGGTAGCAGCGACGGAGTACCTCCACCGAAGAATACAGTTTCTAATGCAGGATCATTACAATTGCCCCTCTTGCGCGCAGTCGAGGCGATTTCCTTGCATACAAGATCGACGTAGTTCGCCATCACCGAATCTTGATGATCACTGGTTTGATTTGTTCTTTCTCCCACTGCAACGATGGTGAAGTCGCAGTAGAAACACCGGCGACGGCAGAAAGGAATGTGAATGTAAACAGAAGAAGGAGAGTGCTCTGGGATAGGAGTGAAGCCTGGCTCTGGGATAGAAGCAATGTCCATCCTACTGCCGGAGCGAGGGGACGTGATAAGACCAGCTCCGCCAGAGGCAGAGGCAGAAACATGTCTCGCTGCCACTCTGCTGCTCCAAGACGGAACACATCTCCGAAGCTCCTGAATTTCTCCACCAGCAAGACGGCTTGAAATTCCGCCGCAGAGGTCCTCAATTTCGTGACCACGCCGCCGCTGACCGCCATAGATTTCACACGCTCTCGATGAAATTCGATGAACCGCTGATCTCACCAGCAATCCGGCGAGCCTCGGCCGAAAGTGGGACGAGAGAGAGGGAGGTGACGCCAACGACGACAACATCGTCGCGCGCACTCAGCAAACCGAAGGAGCAATCGCCATCCCCATCAACTCCATCGCTCATCGCTTCTTCGTGTGCTACGGTACCTTCGACCCCGTTGGCCTCTCCCCGTCGCAGTTACCGCTTTTGCTCGTGCTTTTGACCGACCTGTCCCAGGGGGTTCCTTGTGAGCGTTGTCTGCATCTTTCGTTCTTTCTTTCAGGGGGGGTGGGTCAACACTCTTCTCGTCCATGTGCCAGCTCTTGATTCTATGTTTCTATGCATCTCTGGTTTTTGAGACGTTTTCCTTCGGATAAGAAAGAGGCCTTACGGTTTTTGGAGACAGATGTGCTCCCCCTAAAATTCCTAAACCCTAAACCCCCCAAGCATATGACGCATGACTGAGTATGTTAATAGACTTGCCAAATGTGCAAGGAAGGCCCTAAACGTGAAACAAGAAGCGAGAATCTTTAGTTCTATGACGGTTAAATTGTCGTACATCATAAAAACCAGGTCAAATGATTTACAAGGGATAGTGACAGCTTTCTTGACATGGATATTCTGGCTCGAATGAAACACACACAATTTTTCTAAAAGGCTGAAAAACGCTTCTAGTGAGACTTGAAACAAAAATTCAAATTAGTTTAATCTCATGTTGTTGTATTCTATGATGTCTGTTTTCTCTCACGCTTCGACTCTGTCCTATATATTTTTCACTTGCCAACCTCAAAAATTTATAATATAACTAATTTTTCAAGTATATTACTAAAACATATTTACAAATTCAATATATGATGTTATGGCTTTATACTATACACAATGTATCCTTCACATCAAATAGTCACATAGACGTCCTGCAAAATATCGAATGGAGACTGTTCCATTCTTTCCACTAGACTCCACAGCAAGTTGGCGAAGCAATCGAACTTCAGATGAGCTGGATGAGATGAACAAGTTGATGTCTTCATAAGCACAAGAAGCTAATGAGTTTATAAGTGAGAATAGCAAGAGAAGTGAAAGCTATAATGTTGAAACTGAAGATATAATGAATATTTTTCTCTTCGTAATCACGGTAAGGTTTCTTACAGCAACAAGATGTTCACCAATATTTGGTGACAAAATTGTACAAATGATGACCCATTGCACCAAAACTTCGTTGGCAGCAGAAACTACAAGAATTTCAAGTGATTCGCTTCGTAGACGTGGCTAACGGTGACTTCCACTTGCTTTTCAACTCAACACTCACCGACCTCGTTATCATAAAAGTCGAAAGTCAAAACTTGCCAACTATCTAAACGTCGACTAACTTTTATCGGATCCATACAATTTCTGCGTGACTAATTGACACGAACGACTCCCCAATGACCAGATCCCAGAGTTGTTTGGTTTCCCAGGCTATTCCATGGAATGTTGATATATACCAACTGCCAATTATGTCATTGTATGATAGTCTCATGTTCAACTCCTGAATGTATATAACAAGACTGTACTCGGGTCTTGTCATAACCATCAATTTATTGGCCGCGGAAAACAATCTAATTCCTATTCTGGACAAAGAAAGTAAACACGGATACTAGAAGTAATCATGAACTTTAGATTTGTATGACATTTATTGTTTAGCATAGGTATGCAGGTTGCCTACAAAATAGAAAAGGTAGAAGGCGGCAAAATGAGATTCATGCATGAACGAGTGCAAATCGGAGGTTACTTCTGAGCAGCTCTTGTTCGAATTGCACGACAGTAGGCAAGGAAGTTGAGTGCATTGTAATTGAATGCACGAGAAGCATCCAGTCGAAGCAGAAGATAAGTGGGAACTGTATGAAACAGTACTACTAACATTCCTGTACAGATGAATGATAATCGATTTCTTTGACTAAACCTGAATAGGATCTACGAAACCATTGTTTTTTTTTTTGAGATGTGAGCTTTGTTGGCGTTGTAAAATTGATTACCAACTCTGAGTGCCAAGTGAGAAATGACATCTCATCAAATGTTCACCTACAGAGACAAAAAATACCCCCTATTTGCCTGGAATGGAAGGGCCGAACGAGCCGAATAGAAGATACATTAACATCGTATCAGCCTCCTGTTTTTCCCAAGTTATACTAGATTTCAAAGTAACTCACATCATCAAATTAAGCACATTAGGTTTCACATTCAAGCAGACCAAATATCCGCATTGATGTTATGAACTACTTTATTGAAATCGAAGCCAACCTCATGTTATGTACATCAAATACGCAGTCTCTACCACATTCATTGTGAATTAAAAACTTTACCCAAAAGAATCTGGATGTACAAGAGGAATGGAGTTTCTTCTGGTTTGTTAGGATTTCATGCCAAAATCGCTGCCAAAATCTTTGTGTTGAAGAAAGTAAAAGCGTCGGAATCTGACCTCACGTCAGAAATATCAAATCTCGAGTTAGGAAGGTACACTTATGTCTGCTCAGATTTGGAAAAACGAGACGAGTAATACGTTCTCTACCATGGCTTCTTCAAGGTAACTATACACTTCTGGCGTGAAGAACGATCTGAATTTGCGCATGACGTACCAGATAAGGAGGGCATTATCAAAGGGCCCCTTCCTGAAATCAAATATTTAGGATATTACGCCTAATTCATTCACTCTCAGCAAGTCCAGATCTTTACAGAAAGTCACGTCTACATATCATATAAAACTCATTCATCGAACTTCTGTCCCAATTGAAGTATGAGAGTCTGACATTCAAGAATGAGAGTCTAGCAAATCAGATGACTGAAATACCTTGCAACTGCTTAGTTTCCACCCGATAGAAATGGAGTCCGTTAGAAGAAGTTGGAGCTTGTAACAATTTAAATTTAGTGCAGAATTAGAGGCTGAAGTATTCTTTTGTGGGTGTTCAAAAGAGTTGATTAGGAAGTACATGACTATCGTTTGATTTGCTCTACGTAAGTCTTGGTCGTCCAGTCTCATACACGGCTTCCCACGGAGAGTTGAATGGGCAAGGTGGATCAATGAGATCTAATAATACTTTATCTGAGAATACTGGCAGAGGTGAGAAGGAAGGCAGATGAAGGTTTGATCTCAGATGCAGATATCAGACCTGAGTGAGATGCATTGCTTTCAATAATATGGGCATCTTCTAGCTCCTGCCTGCACTACGTCAGCCATGGCTGGCCGGCTTGATGACTGAGGTTCAACACTTTGTATTGCAGTTCGAATGACTCTCCAGAGTGAATCCCATTGAGTAGCTTGCAGCTATAGCAGGATCGATGACGGGCTGTATGTTACCTTCCCGGATGTACGGCCTCCTCTCGATCAAGGTATTCACAAATCAACATTTATTCACAGCACAACATGTTCTCAAATCTGGGCTTGTGACTCCACACACAAATTTTCCAATGAGAACCAGTACAGCATGCAGTCATGGGCCCGATTTTAAAGGAACTTCCCACAAATCGCTGGTAGTGTTAAGATGTAAAAGCAATGTGCCAGCTTACCCATTCCAGAGGACCTCCATTCACTATGAGGACGCCTGAATTGAGTGGTTCTCGACCACATATTTTCCAACACGACAATACCGAAACTAAATACATCGCTCTTCTCTGTGTGCTGCTGCGTGGAGTGATATCTGCAACAATTTCCACGGGCTTGAAACTGAAAAAACAACAATTTTACGTGCTCCAGTTCGAGGAACATCAATTAAGTTGAACAAGATGCTTCTGAGCAAATGCACTGTCAGTCGTGGCATTGCAAATTGGGGACAAATTAGTATATCGCTCAAATGTAGCTCAACATATTATTTGACATATCTTTCTCATCGACATCTTTGACCTATCTATTTATCTTAGAATTTGGTATATCTGTTTCAGTAAACTGCAACAGTGGATCGCAAACAAGCTACCAAGAGAGCTTAGAACGTATACCACGAATAGAGAACCTTTTTCACAGCACTTATTCAGGATCCAAGTAACCAGCTGTTGCTGTGATTTCTGTAGAGACACGACTATCTCCAACCATTGGAGAATATTTGGCAATTATTCTCCAATCTGTCTCCAATTCTCCAAGTCTCCAAGACCAAAGTCATCCATTTTTGGCCTCATACTGTCATCAAGATGGATGTTGTTACTCTTGACGCCCCGAAGGATGATGCAACGTGAACTGCCAGTGTGAAGGAAACTGATACATGCGTAATTGTTTACGTAAACGTATATTATACCTGCAGGAAATCCTAGAAGCTGGAATATCTTGCAAAAATGGTCTCATGTTTGAGGCAATACAGAAGGCATAGACCATGCACAAGTCTAAAGACTGAAAAGAGCATTGGATTGCACCTCCATCACTCATATCACTCATAAGACAGATGACAAGCTCCAAGTGGTGGATGAGGCATATCCCCTACTTCTCGCAACGGACTGTCTGGAAATTACGTCTTGCAGCCCAAGTGCTATGTGCAGCCTTGTCTGCCAGTCTGAAGGCTTCCTCGTTGCACCATCGTCTGATAAACAAACGTGAATATCTGCATCACAGACGTGGATAAGTGGTCCCGATTTGATGGGGATGGAGAGAAATGACTATGCACAAGAGATTATGGATACCTTGAAGTCTGTCTTGTAGTGATCAATTGGACATGTATCGAAAGATAGCAATTTGCTGCTGATTTTCAGAGAGGTTGCCTAGATGAGGTACAAGGTTGTCATGCCGCAAGTGAGATGGAAGGTTTATCTGCATAGTAGGTTGGAGACTGTTAAATTTGAAGGCAATTTAAGTGTAAGTGAATCGTTTGAACTCTCATGTCATTCTGTGGACGAAATCCGAGCTATTTTCCCCCCAATAAAATCAGTTTTTCAGTGAGTCAGGAGTTTTTCAAAAGTAGATTTGAGATTGATCCGACAGCGACTTCTCAAGATCTATCAGCTCGCACTCATCTCAGTTTGGAACTCCCGGACTCCTTGATTAGAAGCCAATGATCTGACCTTCACCGCCAATGCCGATCCCTCGGCAAGATTAGCGTAGTGAATAGCGCCAAATCGATCGCAAATCCCCGATTCTGCATGGTTCCCTGCAGTAACTTCTACCTCCTTCGAAGTGAGCACCTTAACATCTCGGATCTGCAGTTCGATATCGAATGGATATGGAAGAGCCGTCATGGTATACGCGAATATCCAGTCAAGGCATATGGAGTTTCCAAATTGTCGTTGCACAAGACTTAATTGACAACATGGTAGTTGGGGAAAACCAAGATCATCGCTCCAACAAAGCTCCTACAATTATTTACAACGACTGATCACTGCTTGGCCTGCCAGATGACTCAGGCAATTCACCAGAGAAACTGTAAAAGCAAGAGTTCTGCAACACATCAATCCGATTAAATGGTTTCGGGCCAGTGAACCACTATTAGTCTTCAGAATTAGACACAATTTCCATAACGTCCAACTGAGGACAGACTACACCCAAAACTACAACTGTGCCGTCAACATTGCGACGAAGTATCTCAAAATAATTCTAAGCTGACCAGCTTGTTGATATTGGTCGGTATAGATCTTCTGAGGCTTTTGTTCGACGACTTGCTGGTAATAAACACGACACGGATGTAATGCAATATATGCGCAAGCCTCTCAGCGCTAAAATCAACCAGGTACTGGATTAATTTGAACGCAGCTCCATAACCAAGCAAACATCGAAGGATTGCAAGTGACATAAGCAATCAATTTTAGTTTCACCCATGTTGAAGTGACCACTTATCTGACTTGAATTAGAGTGAGACCGGAAAACTCACAGTCCAGTGATGGTTGTCATATCACTAGTCGATTGACATGACAATCCTGCCCACAGTCTGTACTCCTGAGTATGGGCTGCGTCCGCCATAGAGGAAGGAATGGAACTTCGGATCAATCTGATTGTGTCTGGTTTAGCTCGTCTTAAGCGGGAAGTAGCGCTTGACTGCACAACATATACTCTCATGACGATTGAAACATATTACGAGAATCTGATTCCATGAGAAAGAAGCATACGCTTCATGAGTCATTTTTAAACAACTGATGCAAGTGCAATATTGTAACTAGTAAATCATATTCTCGATCCTGAAGTCTTGCCATTCCACAATTTGAGGGCTGTATCCGGTCCACTAAGGTCAATTCGGAACGTTGGTGCAAACAAGAAGCAAAGTACACAATTTCAACATCCAATGGTAGGTTTTAATTTCAATAGTGCTTGGGTGAACTCTGCAGGGTAGGAAGTCTTGAACGGGGAAGTTAGAAACTATATATCCAATTCGTAATATCCACATGATCATCTGATTAGCGGTGAACCTGCCATGATTGCAGTAGAATTGATTCGTGACGTTTATCCTGAAACTTATTATAGGCTCTGAACTCCCAGTGAGTTATTGGAATCTTGAAAGCAACATCGTAGAAAAGGTCTATTAAAATGAAGAGCTTCTTCTCTAATTAACAAAATATTCGAATGAAATTTAGTGTTTATCGTCTTCTTCTCTGGTGCCATCGTGTACTTGGTTGACCTGGAAGATCTTAATGCCATTAGGTGGAGGAAGTTCTCGGCTCTTGTTGCTGGGCAAGAGTGATATGTCTAAAGATTTACTGTTGCATTTGACCATCTGAAAACCCAAGACACAAACCCAGTAAGGGGAGATCCAATCGTGAGAACATCCACATCTTTTACAAACGAAACGCCATTTGCGAAGATGTCGAAAAATTTGTCGCCTCTGTTTACTGTCAGATTGATATCGGACCACTAAAAATACATGTGATAGGGCTATAGGGTGATCGGTGAAATGAGAGTTTATTTCAGGCATGTACTTAATATACCAGCCAACCGTGCTGTTTTCAGGACGGACTCCGAGACAATAACCTGTTTTTCGTATATTGTAACATCATTCGGCGTTGTAAAGCTCGTCACTGGCTGGGCCTCGCCACTCCATATTCAGTCCAGACCGTCCGAAGGAAACCTGTTTCACATGATTATAGAGGTAATATAGTCACATTCTGAACTGATCGTCAAAGTTCTATGCTAGCATATGAATCCAATCAGGTAAGCGTTTTACACATGTGGTACAGAATAGTACAGATGTAAGACTAAACTGGCAAGCTGAAACTACCAGATGAATAGGTAGTATCTAGAGCTAATTTACTCACCTGGATAAGGATGAACTTTCATTGTCAATCCGTGACAGAAGTTTCAGTGCTGTTGAGTTGACCACTTCATAGGATCGCGTGGGTAGCAGTCGTAGCTCTAACTTGGATACAAGGAGCAGCTCAAGGGGGCTCGAGTTGCCTCTAGCATTACTGTACTTCATGCACCTCCGGGTATATGGAAGAAGACATGTTGCCAAATTGGACATCGAAAATTGCTGTAGCATCGACGGTTACATCGAATGTTGGTGGTCTGCTCAGACCTTCAGTTAGCGTATAAAAAGGTACGGCGGATCAAGTATCGCCTTCCAAGTAAAAAGCAGATCATTTATTCTCTTCGCGCTGAAACCTGAAAATTTCCCCAAATCTAAAGAATCAATGATCAGGCATCCAAACAAGGCCGGATGAGTCGGCACAATTTGTGCGCTATACCGTACCACACGCTAAGCTGATATACTCTGCCGACAAAAAATACAGTCATCCGTTCATATGCATCTTCAAGTGCTTCAAGATATGTGAGAGCAGATTAATTTGCAGATACGGTTTGGCCCCAAAAGCTTCTTCACATATAAGAAACTATACGTCTCGAAATACATATAATGTAATTTGTGGAAGAGTCGATCTTGAACATGTCCCACAATAACTGGCCGAGAATTCCAAGAAACTTAATTTTAAATCAAGGAATCGCGTTTCAGAGAGCAATGCAAGTTCTCATACGGAGTTTAACGGAGTTAAACTTCGAGAAAACGCGAACGTGAGAAGTATATATACCATTGTTTCATTCTTTGAAGAATTTTTTTAGGTCTTTGAAATGATTGTTGCAAATGATACTCGATTGCTTGATGAGAGATTCTTTAGCAGACCAAGTGGCCCACCGCAGTTCAACATAAAATGAAAAGGTAGATCAGTACTCGGCATTCTGGCGTATTTCTTTGGATTTTGTCTGACCCCTCGTTCCTGGAAGAAATTAAGAAGGTCTTCGGAGTGTCATTGCTACTCATGCACGTGGCAGCCGTCATGAAGTTAAGACTCTTCGATGTCAGAGGAGTATAGGCAAGATTCATATGTAGAGAGACGAATGAGTTGCAAATGAGTTTAAGTTTCTGGGCCAAAATTCAGGCGAAACATTACTGCTACATTTGTCCATCCATCTTCTCTTGTGTGAGATGAAAAATTTTGGATCAGCTGCTCACTCAGAAACACTCTTCTCTTATTTACCTGAGTACTAATGAGAAGTACCTGATTGAGCAACTGCCGGAACCACTTGTAACCAAATGGCGTCTAGAAGGAGATATGTCGTTCTAGGTTTAGACCAGCCTTCATGTCCCGCTTCTCCTGTGTCCCCCACGTTCTGCATGAAACGGAGATCGGGAAACACGGAATGCAACAACTAACTCCTTAGTGCATCAAATATATATACCCAGCATTTGCTCCACAGGTAAGACTTGCGAACTTTCTCGCCTTCGTGAGAGGCCTTGCCGTGAACCGTAATCGCACGGCCGAGTTGCAAGCAAAAAACTCATTCTACCATTCCTACGATCCATTACGGCACGGAAAAATGTCCAAACTCTGCAGCCCCCACCGAAAATTGCACTTGAATTATTTCATCTTCCTTTTCATGGGCCAGCTGACTCGAAGTCTCCTGTTTATCAAAATCAGCCGCCGAGCACATCCACTGTAACAACGAGTCCACAAAGTCCCCGAAGGAAACAAGGTGATCGAGCTCCCAAAATACTCTACTGCTGGCCTCTACTAAACCATCCACAAACCACAAATTATTATAACCTAATACTTCTTCCTGGATCGGAAACCGATTCGGACGAACGACACCCACTGTCGAAACCAAAAGTTCGAGCACAAAGATGGAGAGACAACCGAGTCTCCGATCACTCACTCACTCGCTCACTCTCCAATCTTGCTGTCAGATATTGAAAGGAAGATTGAAAGAGTCGAGGGCAGACCAGAATTCGAGGTTTGAGCGCAGGCGAAATCGCAACTGCAGGAGTTTCATGGAGTTTATCGTGCCATGTCCCCTCGAAACGTTCGGACTGCCGGTCCTTGACTATACTTCGGCTGCCTGCCAGTCCGCTTGCTTGCGTCGTCGTTGTTCGTCGAAGAAAATTCACATCATTATGATGTAGAAAATTACAGCGAATCATATATGAATAATTAAACATATGTTTCAATGTTTTAGTATATTTGTTGGATTGATTTTGCAATTCCAGGTGTAAAACATTTTGACCATATATGTAGAAAACAAAAACTATACTATATTTTGCAAACAATTTTTTTTCATTAGTAATCTTCAAATATATATTTCTAGAATTATTATCAGAAATATAAAATCCCGGAAAATTATTTTCAGTGCTGCTTGAAAAACAGTGTTTCCACACCTCCGAATTTTATTTATATTAGCTTTGAGTCATTAAAAATATTAAGTATATTATTTCAAACTATTGTGACTAAATTTTATATTTAGTTCTTAACTGTGAATAAATTATCTGATTTATTTTTTATATTAAAATAATTAAATTTGAAAATATGAATATTATCCTAGAAAAAAAATAAGTCATATAGAATATCATATCATTCACTCATATTTTATTTTTTTTGGTTTAAGACTGAAATGTAATAACTTGTAAAGTGGGTATATCAAGATAGTCATGAATTAAGATTTAATTCATGATATAATCAAATTACGTCAATATTTTTCAACATTACTTATAATAATAGATAACGTGGCGTACAATTTTTATAATCAATATGGAATAACGGTATGACGAAGATCAACTAAGATAGATGTAAAAATCAATATACTAGATTTCTCATATACAATGAAACTAATAAATTTTTTGGAAAAAATTTTAGGCAATGATATATTCTGACATATATCATTCTGATATATTTCTAACCCACAGGGACTAGCAACCGGATCACTATTGTCCTCTGCATGAACTGAACCCAAAAATAGTCGTAATATGTAACTCAGGGTCCTTAACATACATCGCCGATCAAACTGTCGTGTGATGGAATCAAGTGGGATCTATGTAGCAACTTGTGTCAGATACACATACAGAAACAATATAATGCAACTTTCCAAATGACCTCACGTTGCGTATCTGGCTTCAGTAAATGAACAAATAGTGATAGCCTGTCGATATGTGCAAAGTAGCATTGACGATATTCACCGAGTTCTCATGCACACTGCATGTTCTACAAGACCACAAAACAATGAGAAATGTGTTTTCGAGTCCAGTCCGAGACGTGTGACTCGTTCAGACAGACCTCCAGACTCATTCCAGACTCGTCAGGTAGAGTGTTGGATCCCTCAGAATGGACCTACCTAGTGGCAAGTCCTGGTGTGTGATATGATTGTTGACCTGGTGGCTCGAAGCAGGGCAATGGAGGGGATGCAAATGCTGTAATAGCTGTAAGTGTGTCCTGGTTGAAACTGCTCCAAACCCTCGGAAGATTAAGGAATCATCACCCAAAATATGCATTCGCCGCGTGCAGAGAGTACGTACAATCATTCGCAAACCTCATCCTCAGACTGAATCGCGGCAGGTCAGGCAGGAGGAGAATTTCCAAAGTGTGACTACTATACTGAGACCTTCAGCTGCTGGACCGCATGACGAACGAAGGCTACAATGTTCAGCTACTCAACACGCGCGGAAACAAGACAACAGAAGATCTCACAAGGCCGAGGGGTCATCCAAACGACAGTAGTAGTAGTAGTAGTAGTAGCCTGAATCTGAGACCCCACTGGCAGAACCGTGTCACGCTCAATCTGAATCCTTCGAACCTCCGTCACCAAACGACTGGTCACAGGTGAGCGTCGCAGCAGAGGCTGGCAGAAGAAACACAAGCTCCAGTACAGGTGCTAAAGAACATGCACCCGAACCAGATACGTGGGAGAAAGCACACTGGAAACGATGACAATGGCGAGGGGAGAAGAGAAAAAGCCGGGGCCGAGCCAGAGGCTAGAGAGCTCGATGGAAAAGCGAATGACACTGTAACGAGTGAGTGGTGGAAAGCACTCGAGGGCCTTGCTAGAGGCCCTGCTAGACTGGCTAGGGGGGGTGGGCGGAGCTGGCTGGCACCGGCTAGCTACTGCCTTTCCAGCTCTGAGATCAGACCCGTCACCTGTAAAGCCGAGCCTAGTGTCGGCTTTTGGGGCCAGCGTGGCATGCCGATCCTCGGCTCCGGCGAGCCCTTATTATGGGCTCTCGAAGCGCCAGACGATAGTCGAGCAAACGATCCCGAGCGAGGTCCAGCAGCATCCTCAGCAGCAGCAGGGCGCTTCATAGATCATCATCACGCTTCTCTCTTCTCGCCTGGACTCGATCGACAGCATCTGCCTCTGCAAAGAGAGTCGCAGCAAACATGTCGATCAGCAAGGTCGCTTTCGGGCGCGCCGATGAGGCAACTGCCCCAGATGCCATCAAGGCTGGATTCGCCGAGTTCATTGCAACATTCCTCTTCGTCTTTATCGGCGTGGGGTCCGTCGTCTCCTACAGTGAGTTCCGGCTCCGGAATCTCTGATCAGAGAGTCCTGTTTTTGTGTGTGTCAAGGATTGAGTTGTGGCAATGCGAAGGCAGAGGGAGGGAGGGAGGGAGGGAGATTCGAGTGCATGTCCAGCTTCAGCAGCTGGCAATGTGAGAATCTGAGTCGGGTTCTGTGTTTTCTCCTGACACATTCGCATGGCTGGCTGTCCCGCAGACAAACTACATCCCGCAGGTGACATGACCGCAGCTGGACTGGTCGGAATCGCCATCGCCCACGGTCTCGCCATTGTGATCACCGTGGCTGCCACTGCCAACATCTCCGGAGGTCACGTGAACCCCGCAGTCACTTTCGGTCTTATGGTCGGAGGCCAAATTACCATTCTCAGGGGTCTCGTCTACTGGGTCGGTCAGCTTCTCGGCGCAGCCCTCGCCTCGGCATTGCTCAAGTTCGTCATCGTGTCCGTGGAGGTATGTGAATTCCGACGGGTTCTGAGCCGCCGCCATTTGTGCGCGCTGTAGTATTGTAGTAGCAGCTTCTAATGATTATGATGAACTCAGGAAAGAAGCACGTCTGACGAATGTGTGTCTGTTTGTTGTCATGGTGAATGCAGCCCGTCCCACCCCATGCATTGGGAGCTGGAGTGAGCGTCATGAGCGGTTTGGTGCTCGAGATCGTCCTGACCTTCTCTCTCGTCTTCGTCATCTACGCCACCGCTGTGGACCCCAAGAAGGGCTCCATCGGAATCGTCGCACCTCTGGCCATCGGATTCACAGTGCTGGCCAACCATTTCATCGGTGTGCCATTCACCGGTGCTTCCATGAACCCTGCACGATCATTCGGCCCTGCTCTCATCAACTGGACCTGGACCAACCACTGGGTGTACTGGGTCGGTCCCTTGATCGGAGCTGCCATCGCTGGACTGGTCTACGACGGAGTTTTCATCTCCACTGCCACCCCCGTGGCCGTGGACGATTACTAGGTCTCGACCTCCCACCACGCTCCTATCCGGAAAGAGTTCTGGTGTAGATAGAGTATAGATGACAGGTTTCACTTTCTGTACTAGTCCTGCAGCTGCCCACCACTGCTTTCGATTCTTGATCAATCTTAAGGTCATTTTGATTTTTCCAACATGTTCCATAGGACAGTTAGTAAATATGCATATCGAATTCTTGTGACAGAAGATCCAAGCAAGGCTCTCTGCAATTTTTTTTCTTTGTTTTCTTTCCCGATTGGGTGTTGCCCAACTAGTACGCCTCTGTACATGTTTGCCACACTAATATTGATTATTCGAGCCAGTATCGGCATCTTCTCGTGAACTCTTCTTTCTCACCATTTCGAGCAATGTGATATAATGTGTTATAGCTAAGAACTTGCAAATTACTACAAATACATTGGGGCCGGGCAATGGATGGATGGATGGATGGATGGATGGATGGATGGATGGATGGACCCAGCTCTGCCTGCTGGAAAATACTCTGGAGAAGTTAGTTCACTCTCAGCTCACTGTATGAGTCCGGAAGAAATCGAATACAATCATCGAGCTCTATACAGTCTGGCAATGCAACGTGAGATGTGTGCAGTCACACATCTCTCGAATTTAATCTGATCTTCGAAACGGTAGTATTTGGGGCTTTAGGTACACGAGAAGACGGCAAGTCATCGAGAGAGTCACTGAGTGTGGCAGTCGAACACGTATGATGACTTACGACGAGGCAGATTGTAGGCAGCACAAAACATGACAAGAGGGAGGATGCATATCTGCACTTTATTTTAGCGTTTTCCCCTTTACTGAGAGCGAGGAGATGAATACAAGTGTTCAGATGACGAACATTGTGAGGACCGGAAGTCAGAGAAGAATGGAGGAGAGACGATGAGAATATCTACGAAAAGAAAAGAGGCGTCACCGTCCAGCTAGAGTAGTAGCTGCTAAACCTAGTCTATCCTCTGCAGTACGGATAAATCAATGCATTTCTGGAAAGATCTCAGACTCTTCTGTTCTGACTGACGCACACGCTGATCGAGAGCTGGGCGGTAAGAATCAGATATGCTGGGACCCATACCTGCTATGGCCCGGGCGTTATCCAGACGACCGAGCGACAAGGATTTAATATACTAGCTGTAAAGAGAAATCTGGTCCACACTGGTCCGGAATATTACGTTCAATATGTGATTGATCGAGACGGCGGGACCACTGTTACTCGATCAAAAGGTAAGTACATCGAGTGAGCAATTTTCTGTAGATCGGTGAAGGCGGTGTATAATCCATCTATCACTTTTGCTTGATCTTCTTTGAACCTGCGCTTGTTGCGGGAAAAGGATGATCCAGAGACTTCGCACCCAGATTATAATTTATGTGTGAGCATGTAACATGTGGGCACTTGGAAGCAGATTTAGACGCTCGAGGAGGAGTACTACAGACAAATCGACGAATAGATGTATGACCAGAATTCCCTTTCAATGGTCCATTTCTCTCTTTTGGTTTCACCTATGTACGGCTTGATGGGGCCTTCCCATCCTTTTTGCTATATAAATCTTCCCTCGTTGCTTTCCATGGTCTAACCCTTGACCTTTTAGTAGATGCATCCACGAATGTCCAGGTGCTCTACTTTTGCACCCCCGCACTCAAAACATAATTCGAAGCTTTTAATATAAACTTATATCACATAGGCATATAAATTATATGCATCGTGTTATCAGATGAGTTGTGGCCGTGATTAGGAAAGATATCTAATTTTCCCGAAGCCATTGTACAAATCACGTCAAGCGCAAGGAACTTTCGGTTCGAATAAATTCACTTACGAGAAATATTTTTTCTCTACGTGGATGAGGAAGAGCAGAAAGCCTAATCTATTGCTCTCTCTCGAACAACACAAACCAAATACTCATATGGCCAACAACAACGGAGTGCATGTTGCGCAGCTGCTAGAACCAAAACCGTGTTAACAACAACAAATACACTTGTGAAGGTTGGATAGATCAGACAAACATGCAAGGCTTTAACTTGGTCGTGCGCATGCGCAGTCCACGGCACTTCATGGCCAGGGTCTACGTTTACCCGCGGCCTGTGGGAATGGGACGGAAAGGATATGGTAGCCGTGAAGCTTTTTCCCGCATAATCTTGCGCTAGTGGAGTACTGTATTCACTGTAGTTGTCGGTGGGCAACAGTTGTACGTAGAGCTTGAATCTGCGTAAAGTTGGTGGACGTGGACGCTCACTCGAGTCGCTTTTAAATTGGATTCGACACAATTACAACATAACACAACACAACACAACACCACCCCACCCTACGACTCGAGTAGCCTTCCACAAGGGACCGACCGACCGCCCGACCGCCCAGACATTGCGACATTGTAGGGATGGAGGACGACGATGTTCAGAGGAAGTCATCGAAGTCTGAAAGAGCGAGGAGGAGGAGGAGGAGGAGGAAACGTGCTCCACTGATAGTGTTCGGCTGCTTCAAACGGATGGATACGGTGATCATGCATCGTGCGAGCTGCCGAAGATCACATCCTAATAGTGTCGGAAGAAGAAGATCCGCAAGCAACTGCTGCGTCATGTAGCGTGCCGGTGCGCCAGGGGGGTTCTGATTAGTCCCTGCATGAAGTGCTCTCTTGCCATCTGGGTTTGATTCGCTTCTCTCGGTTCAGCATCGTTCCATCGATGAGAACTCTCGGGCTTCTTCCTCCCTTCGTGGAACTCGACACATTCCGAGGGGCGCAAATGTCCAAACTCGACCGACCATTGAAAGCCATGCTCGCGGCGCCACAGCCATTTCCCCACAAAGCACCACTCTGCACTCTACACTCTACACTCCTGGCCGCTAGTGATCTACATGGAAAAGACAATCTCTCTGGCAAAAATTAGACGGACAAAACAAGCATCACCGAGCGAGCGAGCGAGCGAGCCCCAAAGCTGTGCAAGGGGAAGGAAGGGGCGGAACGACAATGGTGACAGGAAATCAGGTCACTGCTCCCCCTGCCGAGTCGACGCCAAAGCCAAAGCCAAAGCCAAACTAGCACACAGAGCATCCCTCCGAGGACGGGGATGAAGCGACGGCAGCACAGGTTTTCCCCCTCTTACTCGCTCTCCCTACTGCTGTCGCGTGGAAAACTAGCGCACTCCGAGGCCACGTGTCGCGATGTGAGTGGGCCGACTCTACCCTGGATTCGCGAATGTCTATGGCGATGTCGTCGCCGTCGTCGTATATGCGGCGAGGCGAGGCATGGCCCTCATGGATGTATACGTGTTGAGGATAAGGCTCTGCATGTCCCTTTGGACCCGTACATCATTCGCTGGACCGCATGGTTCACATGCTGGCCATCGATGGTCGTCAGGCACTCCGTCAGTCCAGTATGCCTGCTGCTGCTGCTGCTGCTGCTCCGATGGGTCATGACTTGGCGTCCTCCATCGTATGTACCGTCCACGTCGGATGAGACTATTCCTGCGGACAGAGAAAAAAATGCACTAGTGAACAAAGACCGACGTTGGAAAGAACAAAGTATTACAGAGCGCCCCTTTGTGATTCTGGCCGAGGTTTGGTTCCTGACCTTTTTTTTGGGATTATTTTTTGCACGAACTTCTCTCAAAATAAAATTAATTAATTTTTTTCTGAAATAAATAATATAATATATTTTAAATGTTCATTTAAAACGTAAAAACTTTCAATATCACTAAAAGTATGTATTTTGATACATATCAATTTCAGAGATTAATTATATAGAAACTTTCAGATAAAGCCTCTTATTATTGAAAGAGCTCCTTCATTTATTACTCTAACTTTTTTTCATATTGATTAACATTTTCCAGAAAATGTAGATGTGATTTTAATAAAATTCTTAATGTAGTTTTAATAAAAAAAATTATTTATTTTATATAGAAATATTAAAAAAAACTAGTATGGGACGTAGAGGATATCCATATATAATTATTTGGATTTTTAAGGGGATATAGCAAATAAACCAGAAAAAGTCAATGCAATATCATTCTAGAACGATATAATGCAAGACGTAGATTCGATAGATAGTATAAATCTATCTAATCTGTCTATGATATGGTGATGGATCATACTGACAGCTTGTAGAATTGTTTTCTATGAACTTGCTAATGTTTTGCCCCTCTATGCCTTGTACGCCAAATATCATCCTGAAGTTTTCAATCATTACATGCATATCTTGTCATTGTAACAAATCATAATCAATATAAAGTTTTCTAGAGGATCATGATCCGTGGACAATTGTATTCAATTCTTTCGTACTCCAGCTTGGGAGAGTTTGTGATATGATTTTTTTTTCTATTATTATGCTTTAAGGCAACATTTTCTACGATTTTGCTTTGCAACATGCTGCAGGTTGTTTCCACTACTTTACAAAAATACTCAAGCGTCTATACCATAGAAATTTAATCGTGTCAGGCTATGATTCTAAGAGGACAAGATTATAGTTTTGGATACTTATCATTGTCATGCATGATATCTTTTCTCATCTTGTCATTGTCATGTAGAACTCGTTGCCCACAGAGTCGGCTGAGAGACGGCTGACTCTGGAGGTCGTGCGGGGGGATGATAGATTTCACTTGGCGCCGTTGCAAGTTCATACCTTCTCAGATGTAGCGCTAGCGGGGTGGGGTGGGGTGGGGTCGGGGGCGTCACAGATGCCGATAAATTTCTGGACATGCGAAACTAACCCACGATGGCGTCGTGATACGTTCAATTTATAGTATCAGACGTAGAGCTTTGCAGAATACGGTTCTCTGGATTTGTTCTCCCAATATGAATGTATTCTAGCCGCCAGCACATCCGACCATCCAAAACATTGCTTAACAGTACTCGTGCTTTACCACCAAATCACAAGTACCTGACTTACTTCACTTGATGATCCGTAGCAGACACATTGGTAACAGAGAGAGAGGACAATCACCTTCAGAGCTACGATGTACAGAGTCGGAAGATTGGTCCTTCAGACTTTCCGTCCTTCAGAGGACGTGTTTTACAAAAGCGTTAGCACTGAAGCTAACTTGGGAAATGCCATCTACTTGCTTCATCAGTCTGCGACTGAAGTGTGGTTGGTACTGTACTGGCATAGTGCCGAAATTTGCACCAGTGTTTTCGAACTTCGGTGCGAGCTGGATGTCAGTTGATTCGAGGTAGTAGATGGAATCAACTCTTCGGCCGCTTTTGGGAAAGTTCGAGAAGAGGTTAGAGTTTCTGTACCCATAACTTCAATCACATACGTTCCGGGCCTAATAGGTCTAATAGTGGCCACGATACCTGACAGATCTCAGGAGTAACATACAGTAGGAACATTACAAGTGTAAGGTGCAGTGGCTTTCCAATCCCCAACGAGGTATCCTGAACTTGTGCGAATTTTGCACGCTTGGTTAGATAATTTCATGCGACATTATCTTCCTCCTGACTTACCAAATACGGTACCAATACATATAACATAGGAACTATACAAACGTATACCCAGAAGAATACACATTTTACATGCTTTGTATGTTGTGGACTTGGTCTTGCAAACAAAACTACGACGCCAAATTCTGCATTGAACGATTTGTCTATGTAGGGAGCCACGATGGCCAGAAGAGGATACGTGTCGCTTACTCGACAGAATTGATGCATATGCACATAATAATATATTAAATATGCATACATTACCATCGGTGTACTTCTTCACATGCTCCTTTCATATATGCAAAATTGGGATGCATGAGTGGGATGGAAAGGAAACGTAAATGTCTTTTTAATATAAGGGGTTGGTTTGCGTTCAAGGCCAATTAGGCTTCTGGTAGAATCGAATCTTTGCAAGAGAACGTAATAACTTGTCTACAAATATCTTGCATGTAATTTGCTACTTGTCAGCATGGAAGATATCATTCTATGACAGCCATCAAAAGCTTCTGCATACGGCCACGACAATAGGATGAAAGGATCAGAAGGATATTTCATCTTCCAGTATTGTTTAGGCATTAGAAACTGTAGCTTTCTTCCTGCGCATAGCTTGCGTCATAGATTCCGACACGGTGCAGAGTAGTATTCAGGCCAGGACTAAGCCTTCTTGTGTCACAATCCTCTTCCAGAAAGTCCGGAGTCGAAGTTCTGTGGCATGAGGAATTCTCGGACCGAGTGGGATACGCTTGCGTACACTTTGTGTGCTGAATAATGGAGTTCAGAGCCGGTACAGAGTATGAACCTCCAGGGACGGTCGTGCTGCGCTCTGTTCCAGTTGCAATATCGAGCTGTGCAGAGCAAGCGAACCTTTTCCACTGAAAGGGTCGAAATCTGCCGAGGTACGTGGAAGAAATAGGCTTTGAGACTGGACTAGAACTGTGCAGGTTGAGGGGCGAATCCCAATCCGCTCGATATGAACAAGTTCACGACGATAACATTGTACATGAAATGAAATGAAATGAAATGCAGTCAATGAGTCTGGCAGTAGAAATTCATGAAACAGGAGTCGCGTGGACTTGTTTACATATCTGATGATACAGTATTATGTGCACTTGAGTACTGCAATACTCTGATCACAATCAAACTTAGAATACAGTAATACCAGAGCTAGCTCATGGAAAAAGCAGCCGATTTTAAACAGGGTAATCCTACAGTAGGTGAAGAACCACGCTCGAGCTGCAGATCCGACGTTCTAAACTCGCGTCATATCATAGAGTATATAAAAGAGAAATCCGCCGATTATAGCCGAGGCTAGACCTGTGTACAATTCCTACGCCGTTTCAAGAATCCACTCGAAGCCCTGGGGTGCAGAGGTCGCTGCGAGAGCCGGAGAGCTCGAAAAATAGACATTTCAGGGCTCTTAGATCCACCATATCACACCCGCGGTGCATTTCTTACAAGCTTGAAGCAGCAACTAGCCTTTGGCAATCAATCTCCTTAGCTCGGCCTCCATGGCCTTGCCCTGCACACGTATTGATTACAGCTGGGAACCCGAAACGCTTAGTACTCCTCGACGGGAACCTGGGTGTGGCCACTGGCCTCAGAGATGAACACTCCGTCGTAGACAATTCCAGCAATGGCAGCTCCGATGAGAGGACCGACCCAGTAGATCCAGTGAGAGGCCCACGACCAGCTGACGAGAGCGGGACCGAAGGATCGTGCAGGGTTCATCGATGCTCCGGTGAAGGGAACCCCGACGAAGTGGTTAGCGAGCACTGTGAATCCGATGGCCAGAGGTGCGACCACCCCGATCGAGCCCTTCTTGGGGTCCACGGCCGTCGCGTACACGACGAACACCAGGGAAAATGTCAGCACAATCTCCAGCACCAGTCCGCTCCACACTGACACTCCAGCTCCCAAGGTGTGCGCTGGTACAGGCTGCAATTGCGAGTTCACACAACATATCATCAGCACAAGCCTTCCAATTTTTTGATCATATACTGCACACGACAATTCGACAACTTCGCAGCCCTCGACCTTCATCATCAGCTGGCATCCATTTGTATCTGATACAGATTTATTTTTACCCTTGTTCAGCTTACCTCCACGGAAACAATGACCCACTTCAACAAAGCGGCAGCGAGCACGGCCCCAGCGAGCTGACCGACCCAGTAGATGAAACCTCTAACAATGGTGATGTGGCCTCCGACCATGAGGCCGAAGGTGACTGCGGGGTTGACATGTCCCCCAGAAATGTTGGCAGTGGCAGCCACGGTGATCACGATAGCCAGACCGTGGGCAAGAGCGATTCCCACTAGACCTGCTGCTGTCATCTCACCCAAGGGGAAGATTTTGTCTGCGCGCAAACCAAAGGAACAAACACATTATTAGGCTCGGATTTTGTTCACATGCAGCCCTGAATGGAGGAGGAGTCCCACCAATTACAGTAACCACTCTGGTTCCTCTCCGACGTTGCTGGCAAATCATGATTGAGCTCCAATCCTACAGCTCGAGATCAAGCGACTAATTCACGTGCACAGCTCGATACTTACTGTAAGCGGACACTGATCCAACACCGATGAACACGAAGAGGAAGGTGGCGATGAACTCGGCGAATCCTGCCTTGATGGCGTCTGGGGCCGTAGCCTCAGCGCGATGGCCTACCGCAACCTTGGCCATGTTTTCGTCTTTGGACTCGCGTGCTGGTCTCAATTCAAGTGCAGAAGCCTGGCCTGTGGTCTGATGAAGCTGAAACTCTGAGAGAGATCGAGAGTGAGACTGCTGAGAGCTGCTGCACTGATCTGATCTATGTGTAGCGTATCGCGGCTAATAAAGCAGGCTTGCTCGCGAGCCACGTCGGCTTGACAAACTTGCCCAAAGGAATACAGCTAGGATCGGGAATATTATGTCCATTGTCACATGGCACCTGGCACCTGTCGTAAACATCTGCCTGCTGGCGCGCCACTTTAATAAAGCTTTCTCCCGCCAATACATGTCCGACGCGCTCTGCTTCGTATAAGAACATCTCCTGTCACATTTTAGTCCATGTCTGTGCTGGACCTGTTCCGATCTGAGCTGCACGCCGTCTGACAAATTGGACTGCCGCTGTGGCTCCAGTGATTGTGTTATTGCCATGATATCTCGTGCTCTCCTACTCATGTCAAGCATTGACGAGGCTCGCTGATGATCATGTACCATGCTGCAAATTTCAGAAAATATTGCCCATCTCGCAGGTATAGAAAGAGTGTCCAGTATTATTATTATCATTGTAAAGCCCTCGCTTCGACGTGTACCCCCTAATGGAATGGCGTCGTCGTGTAACTTTGTGGGGACGATGTCTAGACATCAGGTGGTGTATGGGTCAATGTTCATTACGCTCTACCGACCACTGTCATGAGTGTTCGGACATAATACGCATGTACATTCTCTGCAGCACGGTGTAATATTCCTCGCTCATTGGGATGGGATGTGGCGCATCTTATATATATGCTCGTGTCGAGAGAATGACATTTGTTCCGATTTGCAGGCAACTTTCCCCTTTCATAAACCGTCAGATGACTTGTTGGACATGTAGTCGAGAGGGTTTGGCACAAAAGAAGCTAACCGAAACTGCTTTATCTGAAAACTAGATGGAATACATGCATTGGATACTTAGAAAGATCAACACTGCGGGTTTGCAAAAAAAATAAATCTATCTAAGCACTATGCATACCAGTCAATGAGCTTCAAATTCATCCGTCATGAGTGGAGATCTTCACACTTTTGCCTTCTTACATTTTTCCAAGTGTAGACTTTTTTCACCTGTGAATTTTACCATGTCACCGACGAGGTAGTGGAGTAAAGGGAAGCTCTGGATATTAGTTACTGTTATGACCAGAAACTCTTCCAGATTCAGAAAGGACAACAGTGATGACCATTTTCAACTGGACGAAACGTCTATTTGTACAAGGCGGGTGACAGGAAAAAAAAAAATCTGCAGTGAGTCACTAATCGTTATCATCTAAAGCTGCACACTGATTGCATCGAAGCAATGAAGAATCGACCAGTTCGTATACATATGATAATGGAAGCGACTGCTGTTTTGGAACTGCGCTTTGCTACTGTTTGATATATGATATCACATAGTATTATTACTAATAAGAGCAGAATATTAAAAGGCTAGTGCTCTATTTTGACTTTTGGGGTGAAATGAAGGCCCAATTGCACGAAGGGTACAAACTTCCACCAGTGAGAAAATTTCTGGACTTCTTCTCCTATACATATCTGGACCGCATGTCTTGAAGAAACGACGGAAAACATTTAAAAGTATTCAATATAAAATATCCATAAAATTTGTCTATAAACATTTCGACTATGAACAGCATAATAACCCAGATCCGCGAATAGCGAATAGGAATGAAGCAAAATGATTACAAATGCGACTAATAGCTGTTCACATCTCACTGCCATAACTCATGTTCAAAGATTGATGTGAATGTATGACCAGGTCTGCAATATTTCAAGTCTAGTCACATCTATTGATGAGTATGTATGAAAACAGCCGGACAATATCTTAATCTAGTATAGGAACAAGCGATGCACAGAAATAGATTGAAGCCCAAGTCAAATTGCTACTCTTGGAAATAGCCACAAACTAAGTACTAACAATTATTAATTCATGTTCTTAGTATGATTTTTAGGCGTGGATACCATTGCTTTATACATGTTTCAATGAATGGAAGTTAAAGTTACTCCATTTATCAAGGTCTAATTTCTAAAACGAAGTTTCTCATATCACGATGATTTCATGGTTGTTGATATCATTATTTTAAATGAAATATATCATTAATGCAATGATGAAAATATTTACTAGATAAATCTAAGGTAGCATCTTCTTTGTGATGTTAGTTCAATAATGCCTTTAAAAATACTCAAAGAGAATTTTTTTTAGAAAGTGATTTCTGTGTAAAATAATAAACATAAAAAAATATGTTAAATTGAGAATAAAGTTTGCTTTTATATGAGACTTCACGATCTCATATGAATGTACATGAATACAATAACATAAGATATCTTCAATTTAATTTCAATTAATTTTAATTAATTTTTTTATTATAATTTTGATAATAATAACAGTATCATCGAAGTTGTCATGCATGTATGCACAATAATATATAATTACTACATTTAAATCTTACAATTTATCTATATTTAATAAAAATTTACAATTTATCTATATTTACTATTATACAAAAGTTCTACAGTTTTTTCACACACAAAAATTGAAATTTTTTTTGAATTTAAGAGTCCAGAAATATACAACATACTCATGCATATATATTATTAATAGAATATAATTATCCCCAAAAAATGTTGTGTATAGATTTCAAAATTTTTTTCAAAATGATTTTGAATGATCAAATAGTTACAATTCAGTGAGTTAGAAACTTATTTGAGCAATCACAGCACAGAAATTGAAAATGTTCACTATGTAATATTGTTGATTTTAATGTTTTTCAATTCAATTATATATTTACATCTTGAAATTTTCCTAAATGATATTATTCATTCAAAAAAAATTAAACAATAAAAATAACTATACATTACTAAAAGATCATAAAACTTTCAATATACCATCTCATTGTTAGATTAACTCTCTATCTTGTATTAATTATATTTAGCAATAACCATGGTTGAAAGAGTTTACTGTGGTTAGGATAAGATATGCATCTTGTCTCTTCCAAAATAGAAGAGAGAGAGAACTACTCATTGATTACGTAATGTTTAGAGTTGCACTTTGAGAATGAACATGGAGGAAGAGAGTTTGTCTATGGAATTCATGTATACGCTTGTGCTTGACTAAAGTTTCTACTCTTGTCACTACACATAGCATGTGGAAAGTGACTGAAATTATCTTGATGTTGTGATTGTCGTGCATGCTAATTGATCTTGATTGTTGGACATTGCACCTGTATGAAACATTAAAATTTATAAAACTTAAAATCATTTGATCATATTGAAGATTGTAAAAAATACATGTACTTTAAAATTATAAAACTTTTATTTATTTCTTGTCATAAATATCAAAATGTTAGATTCAAATTGAAGATGAATAATTTAATTAAAATTTTATTACAAATAATTTGTTAAAAAATTTACTTAGATGCAAATTAGAAAAAAAATTACAAAAAATTTAGTTTACAATTCTAGAGTAATAGTTTCAAAAACAATATATGTTTGCTTTATTGTAATATTCATGAGATATATTACTTTGCATAGAATTAAACATACGATCAAAGAATTTGAATTAATTGATCATATCATTTATCAATTTTGTATTATAACTAGCTTTAGTGAGTTATTCAAAATGTTTATATAGTTATTTTAGCGCATATTAATCATAATTACAACGTAATCTATTCGCATGTTTGGTAGATAAAGAGTAGATGTGTAAGTTGAAAGCGTCACCTTAACAATCCTTGTATTTGTTAGGGTTATCCGCCACGTAATCCATCCACCATGAGTGAGATAGATGATGGATATAAAATAGTATCTATTTCTACTTGTTAAAATAACTATATAATGAAAATTAGAATCATTATTGATAATTTTCATCTGCAAAGTTTATGTTTCCATCTTTGAGCAAACTTCTCTCTAAATTTTAATATTAAATATATATTTTTTAAAAATTAATATTATATTTGTTAATTTTTTATAATTATTTCAATTTTTATAGATTTTTAAATAAATTTATATTTATTTTATTATTTTATTATTAAATAATGATTATTTATTCAATATTAACATATAAATATAAAATATTTCAAACTCTTGATTTTTTTTGTTAACAATTATTAATTTTGAAAATTTAATGATACATTTTATACACACTTAAAATATGTAGAAACGTGTTACATGTGAAATAACACAATAACTTAAGATCAAGATTTACAAAAGACTTGCATAATATAATATACATTTTTTCAAATTTATATTTAACATGTTTTAAAATTATGATATTGTATACTGCACTCTTGAAAAGATTATGTTAATTTCAAGTGATATTTGATGTGATTGATACCATGTTATGATAAGAAAATTTGATCAATTTTTAAGATGTAATTATAGCCAAATATCATAATTTCACAAATATTATTAAATTTTACACTAAAATACGTTTTCATGAATCTTTGTAGTTTCAAAATATACGGATATATATGTGATAATATGACTTGAATTTGAAATAGCCAAAATTATATTTTTTTCAATTAGAAATATACAAAATATTCAAAAATAAAAATATTTAAGTATTCAAATAGACTGAATGTATCAATTGAAATTTATAACATTATGCTTTCAAATATAATATATTCAATTTTGATAAATTATTAGAATAATTTATGTTGAAGAATGCATATAAAATATATTGGAATTTTGTGAACAGATTTTTCATGGTTATTTTAGCTTCCATGTTTAATTGGAAGTAAGAAGAAATAGATATTGAATTAGAATAGAATCTTAACAGCTTAACCTTATTCTTTGAATCTACATATGTTCTACCATGAACAAGAGTTCTTTCATATAATTATTACTTAAAATATATATTCATACTTAAATATATTGATGTATATAATACTTAAATTTATTGAACATGTGTATTATAAGCTTTACATTCACCATGCTTTGCATGTATGTTGACTTACAATAACAATATATCAAATTGGTTTTTGTTCTTGTGAAGCTATTTAAATATTTCATAACACTACTTTTCAGCTGAAACTATTTGATCTTGTATTACACTATTCTTGAAATTAAACTTTATAAGAATCTGTTCGAAATCCAAGGATTCAAACAATAATATATCTGAGTGATTGCTCTCTCAACACAAGATTGGTTGAATTCCTTTCTACATATTGAGATGTACACTTAGAACCTTATGGAGCTTCGATTTTTAGTTATACTATAAAAGTGTTGACCATAAGACACTGAATAACAATTTCTACCTTATAAGTTATTTCACAAAACTCGCTAAAATAATCGAGCCAGAAAATAATATTTTAAAACTACTATGGAAAAAGAGACATAATTTGATAAATGGCAACAACACTAGCAAGATATTGGATTTATAGTTTGATTTTAATGTATACAAGAAGGGCACCTAGTGCTATAGCGCAAAAATGAACATGGATATAGTTTTATATAATATCGCAATAGGTTTATATTATACTGCGCGTAAATTACCTGGATCAAATTTTCTTCAAATAGAAGCAATTGAAAAATATCATCTTCCGTATACCACTCCACATACAATCATGGAAAAGCGCCTTAAAGTATACAATAATACATATAGATAGACTAGTTTTGTAGGTTAGTTTCCATTTGGCTCGAAACATGGAGATTTGTTGAGAGACCATCAGTTTTTTTACAATTATCACAAGTCTACATTTTCTACTATTTTGTCTCCTGCATGTGAGAAGGAATAGTAAGTATATTGTTCAAGTACAGTACATGTAGCATATATGTGGCAACAGATGAGCACTGACAAGGAGGCTAAAGAGAGGTTTAACACAGAATGACAGAATCAATCTTCACGACTTTCCTTGAGTCATGTATATACAACAAAGTCAAATTACAGTCCACTAGGAATCATAAGTTTTAGCCGTATAAAGTCCTCATCCTTTCGATCTGACGAGTTCACTGCCTTATCGTCTAATCTCGGTGACTGCTTGCACTCGTCCAGTGAGACGAAACAATGCCTTCCAGCCCGCCAGCAGGCAAGAAATTGACAAACGCAATGATAATCATGGAAACAAGTCAAAGCCTTGTTGACACGATACCGCAGGATTTACATGATACTATAGCTGACGGTGAGCAAACGAAAAACTAAATTAGCAGACGATTCATGGATATGACATGACATGTTTTTTTTTTAAGGTGTCACTTCTCTTCACCGCGTGCGAGTTCTACATTCATCTTCATTGCTGCTGTCGTCCAGAACAAAACATTTGGGAGTTACGATATCTTGCACTGTATGCATCTTGCTAAGGTAGAGCACGTGATGAACACGATCCTCTTGCCCTAACCTTGTCTTGTACACATATACTCAAGAGGGGACTCAAATTCATTAATAACTCTTACTTTTCTATGATAAAGAAATGGGAGACTGAACTTTCAGACTATTTTTGACTGATCTGTTAAGAGTGATCTGACGTCGACATTCCCAATAATCAGGGCCACCCACTCTCTGCCGTCCTGTATTTGACGTAACTTGTAGCACTCACGTTTCCTACCAGCAACTTACCACTAAATAAAGCCTGTACCTGAGTGTCCTAGAAGCACTCAAAAGTCCCACAAAAATCAACATAGCTGTAGCTAAGTTGTAGCGAAGTGCGCTGTATACATCGAAACTTTTTTTCAAGTTCCAAAACAAGAGGATTCATCAACAAGTTTAGAAAGTTTGATATCAACAAGATTACATTGAAAATGTAATTACCATTTCCAAGGCTTGTGAGGATATCGTAGCTCCTAAATAGCGTACTAAAATTTCTCACGTAGATAATATGTGAGATTCCTGTTTGTTTTCTTGCTTGTGACGTTTGATCCGATGGGTCTACTAATGGTTTTCTCAATCTGTTTGGCCCCAATCTATTTCCAAAGCTCAAAAGACACCACAACAATTTTCGTTTGGGGGACAAATGGTAAGCTTCGTGTAATCACGTATATCCTGCACATAACCAGGGGAATGTTCCATAATCTATCTAGCCGCCTTTTCAACTTACTAAAATTCACCACAGTAGTCGTCCATAGATATATAATGACTTCTCAAGCCATATCAGAATTAAGGCAAAAACACGAAGTCAGATGACTACTTCGTGCCAAATTGGCAACGCCGTTGCAGTATTTGTTTCCGATTTCTAAAGATTGCTTCGCACGCTAAAGAAACATGCCGCATTTCCGGAACAAGCAGAAGAGGTGAAATCCGGCTCTGAATCATCCTAACGCTACTTATATCCTCTGGTAACTCAGCAAGACACAGGTAAAAGGGACATGCAAATTGTCACCCGTCCGGGCTCCTGGAGGAGTCCAGCCAACCACGTTCAGAAGCCAACTCAAACTTCAGAAGTATGTGAAAGTAACTGTAAGGAAAGAATTCATTTAAGATGCAATTAATACGGCTTTACATGAGCGAAGGTCTTCACACTTGAGTCACCGTTCTCCCCTGATATCTCGAACCATGCGACCAGTTACACAATTAGATTTCACCACCAATTCCAAAACTCCAAGATCTTCCTCAAGGCAGAACTTTAAAACCAAGTGTTTCTTATTGATACTTGGTAAGAACAACACCTTGCAAGGTCAGAACTGAAACTGCTAAGAGGCCAAGCTTGAGTGCCTGTAACCCACCATGTCAACACTGGAGAGACTTCAGCGAAAAACCTGACATGCAAGTGTCGGTATCCTTATTTCTAATTCATATTGGGATGTTGCAGTTACATCCCGGTCCTAATCACAAGCAATGCATTGTGTGATAACAAAATCTTTAGATCCTTGCCGACTGGTTGTGGATCATGGTCAATAAATCTAAAAGGCAGGTAGTGTCAGCAACTCATTCTATACAATGTAAGCCTAAGACTGTCTACCTCAAAGCTTTCACTGCATTCTTGGCGGCGTCATCCAGGTCTTCTGCAGCTATGATAGTCATTCCACTCTCCTGCAAGACAAAAAGCAACAGTTCTTATTGCAGGCAATGTCCGTATGCACCTAGAATGTAAGATGTATCTGGGTGTTGGATGTGAGAAGCAAGAGTAACAAGCGTCAATTATTCCTTTAAAGTTAACTAAACATCAACAAGAGAACGTACCTTCAAGATAGTCTTGCCCAAGTCAACATTGGTCCCTTCCAAGCGCACGATCAATGGCACATGTAAAGACACCTGCAGCAAAAATCATTAAAACTTGTCAGTCATCAATCCGAACCTGCGTGGAGGCTACATTTGAATCAAGATTCCGAACTGAACATGTTTGATTCATGCATGTCCTACTCGGGATAGGACACGGAAATCTATAAAACAAAGACCTGAGGTTGACTGTACCAAAACTAAGTGGAGCAGAAAGCAAATCTTTACCTGTTTTGCTGCGTTCACAATACCGCTGGCAATGACATCGCACTTCATGATGCCTCCGAAAATATTCACCAATATCGCCTTCACCTTCGGGTCCGCAGTAAGGATCTTGAATGCTTCCACAACCTGCACAATTGCAGTAGATAAGATTTCGCTAAGTAGATATACATGACTCCGGTAGCAAAAGGAGATAAGCAGAAATGCCAAATTGACACTTATCCTGAAGCAAGAACAATTTGCAAGATTTACCAAAGTATACTAGGTTCCTCGTCAGATTCAAAGGACTGTAACATCCCAAGAAGCAAGTCCGCATTTACCTGGTTCTCGGACGCATTGCCACCAACATCAAGGAAATTGGCTGGTGTACCACCGTGCAGCTTAATAATGTCCATAGTGGCCATGGCTAGTCCAGCCCCGTTCACCATACATCCAATTTCTCCATCCAACCCGATGTAGTTCAAGTCTGCGGCGGCGGCAGCTACCTGTCAGGCACCAAGCATGACACAGAAGGTGAGCAATGTCAGCTTTCTCTACGAAGGTACCAGGTAAATATAGCAAAGAGTACGGGGAAATTCCCATGAAGATGTTCAAAGGGGTAACATGCGCTAGGCTATAATAGTAGCATCACAATGCGAAAGATGTCTTCCACCACCTCCAGAATCCGGACTATCTAGATTAAAAGGCATTATTAAGTATAGATTGCCCCAGATGGTGCTCTGTAGACAGAAAGGAAATCACTTTCTCTAAACCAGTGTGTAGTTTATTTTAGTTGCTATGAAAAGATTTTGGTTTCAGTGCTATACATACAAACAAACCTGAGTCGAATGCTATGAATAATAACACTACCCTGTTTGATCTAAAAAATTCGAAGATTTCCTCTTCGTACGGGTTGATGGATTCATTCCACGCTTTTTGTTCTGGGAAACTCTAACCTGAGCTGCGTATAAAAGTTGTGTAAAATACAATATATCAAGAGAGTAATGAATCCTATCTCCTGATATCATAAAGCTATCGCCCACTCTCTCTCTCTCTCGAATATATCTCTCGAATGTCGGCTTTCAGGCACAGCTAATTACAAACAGGTAACAAAAGACAGTTGTAGACGAATAATCACTTACTATAACAAGAGACGACAACAGGCAACTCACATGGAAAAATACAAGGACAGATGATGAAAGAGACGAAGAAGGATAATGATGACAAATTAGTAACGTTGGCAAGGTTTAGAGGATAAGCAACACAGAGAAAAGCGGGCACAAAGGAGATGCCAAATCTAAAGTACCTTTGAACCTTATGCGAAAAGAGGACGATCGAAAGAAAGTCCTTAGATATCAAGACATTTCTAATCGCTCTTTGTTCCATAACGAACACACCCAGGCGAAGGGATTATTGATATGTATTAATAATCAGTAAAATACTGCAGAAGCCCTTACTGTTTGAGATATATATACAGTAGCATTATGGGCAAAGAGAGGAAAGGATCAAATGGTCAACGGAAAAAGCTATGCATCATCGATCACGAGAAAAAGAACTACACATTTCTGAGGGCCAGAGATAAGAGCGTAGACTTCTCTTTGGCCTTCATACGAACACATTATCAAACGTGTTTACCACAAATCCATACCTCGCGAGGATCTTCCTGTGTTTTATCACGAAGCGCAAAAACTTCCTTTTGGCGATACGCAGCATTGTCATCAAAGTTGAGCTTCGCGTCAGCAGCTACCATGACTCCGTCGGCTGTTTCTGCGAGAGGATTAATCTGTTCCATCCCAGAGATATTTGAGTTGGAGGTTTGTAGCGCGAACTATTTGTGAGGAAGAACCTAAGAAAACTCATACCTTCCTAAATCCACATCCAGCAAGATGGGAGAGAGAATGTATGTGTTTCTTGCGGTCTATAGACGGAGATGCAGATTCATGCCAAATCACAGTATGCTTCTATGGCTAGGGAAATTTCTAGTAACTGCAGTCCTTTGTCACAATCGATCTTCACAAAAACTGAGACAATAGCTCTACAATCATTGAAAGCTTGAGACTTCTCCTTGTAGAGAATTTGATAAAAAGAAGTACGACATCAAGTCGGCAGAGACATATCTTGGGAGCACCATACCTCAACAAGAGTACAATCTGATTTGCAAAACATGTTGTAAAGCTTCTTCACTTGCTCGATGCAATCCTGCTTGTCAGCTTTCTTTGGGGCCAGGCCGTCCACCACTCGGGCTGCGTCTTCGTCAGTAATGCCTGTGTTGATGTTGACGGGAACCTGACCGATCACGTTTAAGATCCAGATTCATATAAGGGACTTCGTAGCCGCAAGCTTAGAGGTACAGACACATCTTCACTTTCTAATCTATTCTCTTCTTACAGAACCGCAAAGTTAACATAGGTACAAAGGGACAGTGTGCACCTTGATAATCATATCTGGGTACTTCTCCGCAAGATCCTCAATACTAGTACCACCCTTGGCGCAAGCAATAATTACCTGCGAATAGAAAATGCCCTCTTTAACAAAAACTAACTCCAACTCAATCATACTACGTTCGACGTCGCCTGGTGGAAAAGCCAGGAAAAACCATGATAGAAAACCACGTCTTCACCATAACACTCTGCCTTCGCTTCTCATTTTCTCATAGTTGTAGAGAAAATTTGTGCGGTGGTAAAAACACGTGAAAAGGCTTTAACTGACTTACAGGTCCTGCACTGGCCCGGTCTAGAGCGATGGCGAAATACATTTCGTTGACAAGGTTCAATTTATCGCACAAAAACACCTGATCATCGGATCAAACAACTAGGGTAAGTAAATTGGGTGGGAGGTAAGATGTAGGACAAAAACACGCGAGATGTATGCGACAACCCAGATCCAGATAACTGTAACACTTTAAAAGCCACTCAAAGTATGGGTTTTGACAGCTAGACCTTGTTAACGGGCTTGCCTTCCGCTCCAGTCTGCTTCGTCACTAAAATTTGTCCCAACATCTTCCCTGCGAAAGTAACTTTGTAAATTAGACAAACAAGAAAGCACAGGTCTTCAACAAAATCTGCAATTCGTGCTCAGTGGCGGTCCTTACTTGCATACTCCTCCACTTCCGAAGTTTTTACAATATGTACACCGCCCTTAAGTCCGTTCTTGAAGGTTCCCAAACCACGTCCACCAGCCAAAACTTGACTTTTCACCACCAACTGCAATCGGGGAATCAATGAGTAACTTCGAACGGTCTCAAGTAATCTTCTCAAAAAAAGGAGGTGTCAGTCACTAAAATTTATGAACTCTATCTTCCCTGCGTATTGCAGAGTAGATTAAAAAAACTGTAACTACATGAATACTAATCAATAAGTATATTTGCAGTGTCACAATCGGAGGTGATCATTCCTCGTTCTGATTGCCAAAAATTCAAAGACCGTAAAATTTAGAACAGACCTCAGTGTTGTTAGGAAAGTGCTTCTTGATGACCTCAGAAACCTCACTGGGGGAAGAAATAACTACGCCCTTGGGCACATTTACCCCAAATTTACTCATGAGAGCAGCACCCTGCGCAAGTCAATTGTACGAAACATTCATCAACTACTATCAATACGAGTTTATAACCTTTGGAAATTTGATGATACTGTCATACAAGCTCAGGAAAATTTCGTTCAGAGCCATCCAAGAGCCTTCCAAATAGGGGTTGTTAGCCTCGTGCAATCAGGGTCTTGCGCATCAGAGGGGATTTATCCGTTCATGTAACTCTGCTCCCGTTCTTTCCAATATCAAATATTGCAAGATTATTTTCAGCTGTGGTGATACTTCTTCAGATTCTATTTCGATTCAAGGTGACTTTGTAACATGCTTTCAACGGTTGAACAAAAGTGTAGCAGTCCGCTTGGAAGTGAATGGCTACTAGCAATTAGGCTTATTTGAAGGCACAAATTTCAGCCTTCACGGCTTGTGATGAATGCAGAATCTTCCATCCAGAAGACTTGGGCTGATGAAGGAAAACCGAAACCCAAGACAACGAGGAACTCAAGTCCTTTACTAACCCTAGATTTCAGACCGGAATAATAGCATTATCAATTCTGACAGCTAGCACTATCGATCTTCGAAACAACAGACAGAAAAACACAAACAAGAAAACCAATCGAGATTTCATGCGCTGGAAACAGTAGGCTCCGATCGGAAACGTTGAAAAGAAATACCTGGTACTCGTGAATGTTCAGATTCCGAACTTGTTGAACATTGTGACCTTCACTGCAAGCTGTTAACGCGCTGGGCGATCCGGCGATGAACGATCCGAGGGATTTTCTGGCGCGAAAGGCCAGTCGAGAAGCGGCACCTCGCGCCATGACTGCGAATCGCAGCGACAGCCTCGAGCCCGTGAAGTCGCGCGATCCACAACTCGGGATGCACAGATCGCGCTCGGTGCCCAAATCACAATTCCTTCCTTACTTCGACCGATCAGCTTGTAACTAACAGGAGATGCCGGCACAGACCTCTGTACTCGCTTTCGGGGCCCGATCTCTTTAATCCTCGCCCGCCGCGATGGACTCTTTGAGCTGCGAATACGCAGCTGCTCAGAGCTGCAGCGATGCCTCTCGCAACTAGCCCACAGCCGCTTCCTCGTCCTTCACTAACTCCTTTGCTAAAGTTCGAACAACTCATGCCCCCGCATCAGCACTCGGCAGCAGCAACGGGCATCGCGCGTGACGGCGGGACCCATGCCCTCACTGCAGTGGGCAGCCGGCTGGTTACAATATACCCTTCATCGTGTGAATAGGGATGTGGGATGGGTTCGAGATCTTTGCGGTTCTCCTCCTACACATGAATCGAATTATGTCCCGTGCATGAATTGTAGAAGCTATTTCAATCCGATTGCATGATGATACCTGTATGTGTTAACCTGAAATATGACAACGATGATTTTGTGTTATTTGCATATACACAGAAGAGAGGGAAAATCGTAAAATGTTCATTGGTGTGCCAAGTTTCATTTGTTGGATACAAGACAATGAGCGAATATGTATGTACATGTCTACCAAGTTCGATTCACTGCAAATTGCTCAATTGAGTTCGGCAATATTGTGTTACAGAAGTGATGATTGCTGTTGGTATGGATAATAAGTCATATAGACAAAAAATAACTGTTGTGTATAGTATAGTGTGCCAAATGCATGGTGTAACATGTACAGAACAAATGTATTTCAAATTTATACACCATGTACTGTTTGTAATTTAGAAAAAATATGTCATACATAAATTAATATTAATAATAATTAAAGGATATAAGATTAT
Source organism: Marchantia polymorpha subsp. ruderalis (assembly GCA_037833965.1). Classification (NCBI taxonomy): domain Eukaryota; kingdom Viridiplantae; phylum Streptophyta; class Marchantiopsida; order Marchantiales; family Marchantiaceae; genus Marchantia; species Marchantia polymorpha. The sequence continues at coordinate 4,360,612 of AP031351.1, forward strand.
CACTTGATGTTTTGAATAAGCATAAATTATCGAAATTTTTTTTGTCCATATGCACATCATATTATTTATGTATTTTAAACTGTTCTTATTACAAAATCCAAAGAACGTGTAATTTAAATTATTTTAGATCTTATAATGATTATTTGAATTTTTCTGCACATATTATCAATCTCTTTCTTTAGTTTATTTTGGCATCATATGAAACCAGTTGAATTTTGTGTGAAAAGAATAAAAATAGAGTTAGTGGTATTTACATTTTAGCTTAATTTCATTAATTTTTGTTGCTTTTACTTTGATATTTTGTAGTTGCAGTTATATATATATATTCATTTTTTTAATTGAATGTATTTCAAATAACTAATTAATTGAAAAAATATTTATGATTATTGAATGCAATATGATCTATTTTAGCTCATATCTTCATGCATGTTAAATATCATTTTTTTCATTTCAATTAGCTTAAAAATTCTATTCATATATCATTTTGAATTACTTAAATAAAAATTTTGAAAATTAAGTAAGATGAACTATAACATTTTAAATAATAAAAAATAAATAGTTTTCATGAAAAATTATTTAATAATTATATCAAGATTATATTGATTATTAGGACATTTGGACGTAATTTTTTATTTTAATTATATTAAATAATTTTCAAAAATAAAAATAAACAATTCAAATGAAACTTTACAAACATAATGACATGCTAATTTACATGTTATAATTTTTTATTATAATGGCTGAAATCTTGAATTATAACTTTCCCAAACAATTCTATGAGATTCATATTTTACTTTGATTAATATGGGGTTTAAGAGATATTTTATTTCAAAAGATAAAATCAAAATTTTAAAATATTTGTTCACAATTTAGGTTTAAAACTATACATTATACTTATTTATTAAAAAATTCAGAAAAATATAAAATAGCAGTTTATACTTTTAGATTTTTGTGTGTTTTTGCCTTTAGATTATGTTTGTTATGTCATGCATCAAGTCATTTCATCTTGATTGATACACAATCTACAAGTTCATTAATCCAACCTTTGAATAAAGAATAAATTGATATTACTGGTTAATATTAAGAGCATACGAAAACCATATGATATGCCTATAGTTTTTGATTTTATACTAAAAAATTCACATGGAAAAAATATTGCCAATCTTCTTAACTTACACATTTTAATAAATATTGATATGGAATTTGTCTACCTCTTGCTTATGTCAAATTTACGATTATTTGAATGAAAGCTTATTTGTTCTTTCACATGTAAATTTCCATTTAATTTTCATATTCCGAAAAGGATTATTCAACATATTGAATGCATAAAGATTGAAAAATCAACCATCAAACTATCATGTATATGGATGTGTAAAAAGAGTACATCTTTAGTTTTGAAGTGTTCTAAAACATGAATCCGCAAGCAAAATTTATGACATTAAATAAATAAAAAAATCAGGGTTTTTTTTCAAGAATAAAGAAGAAACATAAATACCATATAGTTGACATATTGCATAGTCAATTTTTAGATACTTGCATTACTTTTTTTGGAATAGCATTAGAGGATGAAATCCATATGAAATCAATCAACTTCGATATATTGATAATATGAATTGATAGCATACAACATTCATTAATTTTTCAATTCTTAATTTTAGCATATTATATATATAGTACTTTTGTATACAATTATTAGCATGAATGACATTTATTTCAAATAAGATATCAGTATAAGAGGTACGTGTTAAGTTGTTCTATTTTATTATCATAATTTGCAAAAATTATTTAAAGCTGTTAATTTCAATTAGTTTCCGTTATAATTGTGATCAAGAGATAAACTTCATGCACACTTAGCTCAGTGAACTCTCCTATGTTGAATTTATAACATGAACATTTATTCTAAATATAATATCATATACAATTTTCTTATTGAATTCTTGCACATTTGGAATAGTTTCAGTTGTAATTGTGATTAACATCTAATCTCAATTGGCTTATTGAAAAAAAAAAAATTTGAATTTACGACATGTAGCTACACATGAACTCATTCAAGATGCTGTAGACATCATTGCTTGGAAGAATGGACACCTAGTTTGCACAAACCTCATATAATTAAAAACACATTGTTGATATTTACGTGGTGATCATTATTCCAACAGAAGACATTGCTTCTCTCTGGCATCATTATGCATCAACTGTTGATACAATTGTTATTACTGCTACTGAAATACACGAGAGACACATATTCATTCCACTAGAATCGAACATGCATTGAACTGAACAATGTACATTTTTACATTTCTTTACGGAGGAGTATGAAATTTCCATGAATGCCATGGACCATATTTTACATTTATGTTATGCAAGCTTTACGTTTACAACTGGGAGAAACTGAGTTCATTATGAAGTATCAGGCTACCTTCACAACTTAGCAGTAGCAACTGCCAGCAAACGGCCATAACTCTGGACCGACGTATGTATATATTACGTAGTGCTACGTGCAGGAGACTTCAGCATTGCAGTTGGATACAGGGCTTTCTTCAGGAGTACAAGTTCTTACCTCTTTCAGCTGGTTTAGAAACAACCTGGGTGGCCTCAGAATTGTACTGCTATATTTTGTTTCAGGTTTCTTTATTTCTCCATCCATTCGCTTTCGGTCTGCTAAGTATCTTTCCTATCAGATCTGATAGGAAAGAACATGCTTCGGTCATTGCTGAAGCCTTTCATCCATGCCAACTCCGTTCGTAAGATGCGTAATCTTAGGGGTCCCTTTGGAAAAACGTGTGCAGGCAAGTCGAATATGCAAACAATTACGCCGGTGAATGCAAACAATTATGCAAGAAGATCGATGCGTGAAACGAAACTGATTATTGCAAGCTTTTATTCCCAGTACTCCGTATATTGATAAATTATCCTTTCCCATCTCTAATCGCAGGCGGGTAACTGTAACTCGTGGACCAAGTTTCTGATTTCACCTTCGATGACATGACTTCCACAAGCGACTTCCCCATTGCTCGCTGGACTGAAGCCTTCTGATCCATACAACTAGCACAGTTCCCGCATAAACCTTTCAGGGGTTTTCATCTAAAGAGTCAACAATCAGTAATCAATCAAGAGGTGAACCTAAAGGTTAATGGTCAGTTCAAATGTGCTGATGCAGCTCGCTCTAATCAGAGCACTAAAACGTATCCACAATCATGAGAAAGAATGCCTCTACTGGTACTTGAACGGCGAATCTGCTGCCGAAGCTGGCGAAGAATGTAGTGGTGTACGTGTGCGTCCCGATCTAACATGATAAATTAGAGACTATAACAACGTTTCAACCTACTGAACGACCCTTTCTCCTTGCGCGCAAGCTCCCACGTGTATCTTTATGTCTCCAGGGTTCATTTCCCTTACTCTACAACATTGCCTTCGTGGTGTCTGCGCAAAGAGGACAGTCGTTCAGGCTTTCCCGTGAAAAACAACAATGACTTCAACCACCTTACGTTTCTAAAAGGGCCTGATTGTTCGCGTCCATTATTTGGACTTCTTTGAAAAATTAAGAGGCTCACAGGATTACCAAATTTGCGAAATCACAACAATGGCCTGGAATAGTATAGAAAGTAGTGTGTTTTACCTGAAACCACTCGTTCCCAATGGGCTCGTTCTCAATGAAAATTTTGTCCACAAGAGAGATGGGCATGAGCTTCTCCTGGCAGCTTCGTACTCTGTTAGGCCTTTCAACCTTCACATAAGCAGAGTAGCTCAAGCTGTCGTTCAGTTTCTTAGCATCAACCATAAAGAAATTTGCCGGCTCATCGCAGATTTCTCTTGGTCTCGGTCGAGTGTTCATTGGAAAGGCATACGACTCTCTTCTTTTGTGCCAGCTCATGAACGTGAGCTGCGGAACTTCTAACTCGTGAGGGGGGATGAATCCCTTGTACACGTGAACCAAATATCCCCAAGAAACAGAGAACGACCATTCCTTTTTAGGATCGTAGCAGATTGATTGCTGTAAGATGTTGTGCGGGTCAACTCTTATTGCCTTAGTGAGCCTTTTCAATCCTTGAGCTCGGGTGGTCCCGGGAAAAAGTGGAAAAATGGCCTCGATATGGTGTAATGAGACGATCGGAGTCAAAGGGTGTGCTGCCAAAAATCCATTCAAATCTCCCATGAGATCAACCTGCGCAAGATAAACTTCAAAGTTAGAAACTACATCCAGTGAGGACTTGGAGACTGAGAGTCCACCTGGAAACGAATCGATGAAACCACATCATTGACTACGATTACGATTACTGGCTAAGATGGACATCACTTAGATATTTTATTCAGAAAAAATTGCTCTGAAAAATTTAAACTCGACAAAATTGAGAAATCTTCCGCAGAAAGCATCCAAGGCCAAAAGAAAATCAATCTTCTCTTTAAGCACTTTCATGAAGTGAGCTAGCACCAAAAGTCAGAAAATGTTCCGGAAACCTCAAGATAAAATAATCCTCACTGCAACGGGAGGAGTTGAATGGATGAGAAATTGGGAATACCACAGAGAGCCACACAAGTTTACCTTCTACTCTCGCAACATGATAAAGAAAGGTACATACACACCTGACATCTGAGCAGGTATGTCAAAGAGGGAAAAATACAGACCTGGTGAAAGCCTCCCTCCTTTGTCAGCGGAACACCAAGCTCACTCATGCAAGCTTTCATCCGATCATCACTTCCAAACAACCAAGTGTAACGATGCAAACAGTCGTCCTGCATTTCCGACAATGCCTTCGCCAGGGGATAGCTGATAGCGAAACCTCCACCTCCGTATGCCATATTATAACTAAAGAGTTGGTTTTGAATGTGGTCCTCGGAGTTACTTCCAATGTAATAATATTTCGTATGGTCGTACTTGCTCAGAACTTTAACCAAATTCTCCGTGAAGAAAAATGTGTCGTCATCACCCATTACAAACCAATCGACATCTTCCAGCCCTAGACGAAAGCTCTCCGAAACAATGCGCGAGATTCGAATTGCATCCCGTCGACCCTTCCTGTGCGTATACTTGATATGTGAGTAATCTGAAGACACTCTGTAAGGAGGATCACCTACTGTCCAGTTCTCCCCCAGATCACGGTCAGTAAATATATTCCCTCTCGTTTCCGGCTTCCACCACAGCTTCAGAAATTGGCTACGGTTGGTCCACATGTCCGCAGAAGCACCGATTCCAAATACAATGCGGTCCAGACGTGTTCCTTCCCACGCTTGGCCATGAGTTTTGGATTCGGAGTCCGAAGATTCATTTACCATAATGGCGCGACCAAGCAGGTTCAGATTTTTCCGCACCTGCTGGCCCCCCGACGAATTGTAAGAGGAACACACTGCATCAGTACAGTAAGGAGAACCGTAGGTCCAGCAAGGGTGGCTGCTCACGAGAAGCACAACCACATAGGCACAAGAACACAGGCAACCAAGTCCAATAAGGTAAGTCAGGCGCGAGGCCATAGAATTATGCTCCAGCTTGCCCGTCCATCCTGAGGTCCCAGGTTTTCCGTGCTTGCCATGCGCCATTGCAGTGCTGTTCTTCGAGGCTGCTCCGATCCCGCTAGAGCACAAACAAGAGCTGGGACATCGACTCGTAATAAATGTGGCTCCTTATCGTCGGAGTTTTCTCCTCAGACCGTGTCCACAAGAAGACGACCTGTGCAGTCTCGGATGTGTATAGACAACTGAGCAATTCTGCTCCTGTGGAGGCACACACATTCGAAGTCCAATTCAAAGCATGAGATTCTCTACAGAGACCTTGCCCGTTACAAAAGCTAAGAGGCGCCTCAGGACACGTACCGTCCTTCTCTTGAGCTCACGTCGAGCTACGAAGGGCGGCTACGTGCACGGTCCCATCTGCGAAGTAGGACTGGCGAGAGAGATGGAGAGAGAGCACGAAGCAGAGAACTCGAGGAGCGAGAGGGCGACGTTCTAGAAAGGAAGAGAGTGCGCCATAGGACAGTTCGATAAAGCTAATGTACTTCTAGCTAACTCGTAATATAGTTGGTCGGTGTGGTCGGTGCAGAAGAAGAATCACTCAACCCTTGGGCTCCTGATCGGCGCGGCCAAGCTTATAAGGAAAATGAATCAAGGGAAGGAAGCAAGGAAGAACTGAATGGCGAACGAGTGCCAAACGCATTGCCAGGAAAGCGATGCGACTAGAGAGTGAGTGAGAGGTAAAGCGAGATGGACACGGACGTGAACTACAGTCCTGGACTGATTGACACACACATCACGTTGGATATGATAGAGAGACAGTCCTCTACTCTCACGTAACGATGAAAATCGTCATGGAAGAAAACACTCGAGCAGCAGCACCCTGAATGTAAACACGAACAACTCCTGTGCATTCGATTCCGGAATGCGGCAATTTTCCCGGAGATCGCTGATTTGGAGGAGAAAAGGGAAACGTTGTTGGCAGTGGAGTGGGCGGGCACGGAAGATAAAAAATGCCTTGCTGCATCGGATGCTCTCCGACATCTACCACGGCCGAGTTGACATGGGATGGATCCAAAAATCATCCACACGTCCGTCTATCTCATGAAACTCTCCGCGGCTCCGTCGTCGCCCGATCTTTTTCTTCCTCCTCGACGTCCAGCATCAAATCCACCGAACGATCAAACCATCACTCACTCGATCATTCAGTCCGTTCGTCGAATCGTGTCCTCCCCTTTGCTTCGCTTCGCTTCCCTTGTCCTCCTCCTCCTCCTCCTCACCCTCCGATTTGTCCTTTTCTTCTTCTCCTCCTCCTGCTCCTCCTTCTCTTGTGCTTCTTCGGCCGAGAGAGGCCCCCTCCCTCTCTGTGCGCCTACTGCTGGACGCCATAGCCAGGCGAGGCTCTTCAAGGCGAGAGGCGCAGCGGCAGCAGCGCTGCCTTGTGGGGGACCACGGGCGGCCCTCCCTTTGGCGACCGCGCCTCGTCAGTCCCACAAGCTGCCAGGGCTCGCTTTCAAATATTTTCTATTCTTCGCCATTGCTTCCCCAGCTTGCTGGAGACGGAGATCGCCAGTTTTTGACCTGCTTCCGCACGTTGACTTGCCCGCCCGCCCGACCGGGCAGCTCGACCAGGTCTTCCTCTTTCGCAAACGCAATCCGCACGTCTTGTCGGATGACAAGGATCTGCTCGGTTAGAATCAGGCCCACCGGGTTCCCCAGTTTACAGTTTGCCCATAAACTGTGGCCTCCGACTGTACGAGGTAATAAATTTCCGGAAAGTCAGGCAGGAACCAAAGGCTCCGCTTTATTCATCTGACCTGTAATAAAGCCTTGTCTGATCTGCTTCGCAATGATTCGAACTGTGGTACATGGACTTTTTCCTATTTCGGGCTTCCGGGACCAAATTCCTCTGCCCGCTGGAGACGCAGTGGCCCTACTCAACTGCCGTCGTCAGAGCCAAACTGCGACGTCTTGAGGTCCTGCCTACGTTTCATTACGCTCGCACCTACACTTCGGTGTCTTCGACGGCGGTCATTGGGCTGAAGGGCTTTGCATTGATGACCGCCTGGACGAGACCGAAACTGGTGGCTCTTCCTCTATATAGTCTCTACCGCACTCGGCGTTGTGAATCGTGACCAAGTAGTAGATGCGTAAGCGCCGTTCCTTTTTGCTACACTGTTTGGTACGCATTAAGTATGGGCACTTAGCTATGGACCGCTGCTTACAAATGCTTGTGAGTGCGGTAGAGACTAGCTAGTATGATTTGCACTAAAGGTATATTTCTCTCCATAATGTTATTTGAAGGGTTTTTCCTTTTAATAGAACAAGAGTTAGTGTGGAATACTCATACTCATGGTTAGTGTGGAATACTCATACTCATGTTTAGTGTGGAATACTCATACTCATCCCTAAGTAAGCTTAGGGATTCTGACTTCTTATAGTGACTTGATATAATTTACGTAATTGAAAATGATAGGGGATAGCAGAAATGAAGTAGAGAGAAGATAAAATAATCTACAGCATACTATATCTGATAATAATAAAATTTTAAAAAGAAGATTAGAAAAGATCAAAAAATAATAGTATATACTCTTTACCACCTCATTCTTTATATGTTACTTTCAATATCATAAGTTTTTTTAATGGAATCAAAACATATTGCAAATCGATAATACATGGCCAATCATGATAGCTGCATATCTTACTCTCCAAGATGAAGTTTATTCAAAACAAACTTTTAGTGAAATGTTAGATTGATCCATCTCTTTACTAAATCTACCCATCACGTGACTTTTTTTTTACGCGTCGCCGGTCGATTTAACGTTAACATAACAAACTTACTGTTAAATTTAACTGTTATCTGCTCATCAAGAAGTCTCCCTTTGAGCGTGTGATATGTGAAATCACTTTGGACGCCTTGGGGCGTGTCGGTTTTCGATTTCAAGCTTTTGACATACAAGCTCTTCAAGAAGCTGCTAAGATGTACATGGTACCTCTGTTTGAAGACAAGAACTTGGCAGCTATTCAAAGAAATCGGATTACTATTCAACCAAAGGATATGCCTTTGGTAGGTAAGATTAGGATGAAAAATGATAACTCTGTAATGTAGACTATGTAACTACAATACTATACTATTGTTGAGATGAGAATACATGATGTTGAGGAGATGTAAGCGCATTGTATATTGTATGTCTACAGTTTCTACATTGTCTTGTGCGCGCATGAGACGATTCTACCAATTCAAACTAAAACGGATGTCGTTGTGTCGAAGAATCGTTATTGCCGAAGCTAATCTAAGTTGCAGATCTATTCTGAGTTTCACTTCCACTTGTGGAACCCAAAGGACGCCCGCGAGTTTGTTGTACCAATGGATTTTTGAGCGCCAATCTTTTTGAAGCTAAGTTCAATAGCTGGTTATGCACTTGGCTTTGTTGATGGGGTGCTAGCAGGCGATAAGTTGCTAGTACATCATCCAAAATCGGCAGCAACAGTTCAAAGTAATACGTGCCACCTTGAATCGCCGTCGTCAACTGTCCAATGTTAACCAAGTGCCAGAGAGGATGAAAGTCGTTCATGGAAAGCACCTGATTGACAACCTGCATGTCTCTACTCCGATGCCAGCAGGGTATATCCAATGTCTTCATAAAAACATCTGAGCACTCTTGTCCTTCATTGATCGGTGGATTTTGTGCCCGTTGTTACTGTTCAAAAGTCTTGTTGAGCGCAGGCATAGACACACGCCTCAGCACATTCAAAAAAAAGGTCTGTTGTGTTGAAAATGAATTCGTAATCTTTCAGAGGTGGTATGCGCTTCTATCTCTCTTATCCGATTTTTGAAAGCGTGTGATAACAGGATTTGAATATCACGTAGATCTTTTGTTGAGGCTTTTATATAAAATTTGACAGATGCATGATGTCCTTCTGCTCGTGAAGTGACGACGTCTCCAAAGTGTGTATATCGTTTTGTCCACGCGGATACAAATCGCTCCTTGTACGGTATCCAAGTTTGTTGTAAGTACTTCAATAGTTCAGGTAAGGACTCTTAAGTAGACTGAAGCTGATCCCTGTGCGCTGTGAAGTCTTGCACCGAAAAGTATTTGATCACATTGTTCTAGTGCTGGAAGAATGCAATTCAATCTTCATTAGGTCCAAAGTATTTCCTACTGTTGGCAACAACACTCTTTTAAATGTGCCAAACGCAATGTAAACGTGCGGACGTCAGAAACGTATACGGTAGTGCATTCAGCAATGCCTGCTCACGATCGGTGTTGATCGTCAACGGTCTCGATTGTTGATTGAGATTTGCCAGTTGTTGCAAGAACCATTGATATGCTGGTTCCGTCTCTTCCTTGAGAAATGCGACCGCAATCGTAAACGATGTGTTGAAATTGGTAATGCTAATTACATGAAACATTGGCATTTTAAAGCGGTTCGTCTTATAAGTGGAGTTCATAACCATTGTGTATGGATACTTGCGCAGAAGTTGAACGCATCCAGGATGAGCGAAGAACATGTGTGTGAGACGATCCTCAACATCAGTACGATATTCAAACAAATAATCGGCTTCTCAAAGGGCGTCCATGATAGCAACAATAGGTGGACGACCTTGTAGATCAGCTTGACGAATGCTAACTTGTTTGTTATAGATTGTGCGCGCCGTCGCAATCGTGTCATGGTCCGCTTGATATAGAGCTATCAGAATGTTTTTCGGTGCAATGCTAGTAGATATCATTTGTCTTGGCATTGCTCGTTATGCAAGTTGAAGGCGGCGAGCGGCAGGATAACCACTGATGTCGATTGAAGACTCATGGTTGTGCTCAACATTCCGTACCGAAAGATGTTAGCGTCTGTCAACTTGTAGCAGTCGTCCATATAGTAGAAAGGTACATCCAACCAATCGAATAGCAGTATTGCGACGTTGCTGTGATTCATCTTCTTCAGCAGTAGGTTGTGTGGGTGTAGTACCACCACGATCGCACTTGAGAGTCACTTTGTTGTTATCAAACCGACGTTTGACAACAACGTACCCTTGGTTGTGTGCAAAGGTTTGCACATTTCGCATCATCTCTTCCAAAGAATTGTAGTATGCTTCAGGTGGCGATAACATTATGCAAGTATCGTCTTCCACACCAAAAGTTGACTTGTTTGGAAGCAGAGCAACTAAAAACGTGCTTGTAAATGATACTGATTGTTTTTTGTAGAGAGAGACTGATTGATTGATTGACTGTCGAAAGTGATTTCACGTACCACACACTAAAAGGGAGCCTTCTTGATGAGCAGATAACAGTTAATATAACAGTAAGTTTGTTATGTTATTGTTAAATCGAACGGCGATGGGTTAAAAAAAAAGTCATGTGATGGATCAATTTAGTAAAGAGATGTATCGATTTAACATTTCCCAACTTTTATAGTCATATCTTCATTGTTTGAACCTCTCTTCCTACTAGATGATAGGCGTATGGATGATGTCAACATGATAATTTGGTAATAAGATCAATCAACTTTGGATCATACAGAGTCTAAATCTCACTCAAAAACTGAGTATCTTGATGAAAATACTATACTGATGCATCAACACGAATGAATCGATATGAAATTTATAAATTCATATTTTTATCCAAAAAAATAATCAAAAAATAACAATAATGTATCATTTATCAACTATATATATATATACTTAAAACAAAGGGAAAACGAATTTTTTTTGAGAACATCATTTAAAATTTTATTAAATTAATCATTTCATAATTAATTTATCAACATAATTCTTTGTATCAGAATGTTTTACTCAGAAAATTCATAGATGGATGTTTTGTTATATATTATCACTATTCATGTAATTTATGCTTGAATTTGACACAATGTTAGAAATTTATAAAATGAGAAAATTTATTTAATTTTTTTGAAAGATTTAATTTTTTTGCATGAAATTTTTTTATAATCATAGAATTAGAAAAAGCAGAGGAATAATTATCATATTTTACATGCTTATAATGATGACCAGCCCTCTTTAAATTAGGCAATTCAAAAATAAATGCCTAATTTGCCTATTCCCAGGAACGACAAATGCCTAAATTACGCGACGGTTAATTGATGCTTAAAAGCGCTCCAAGCGGAGCGTTGTGCCTCTATTTCGCGTTTCGTAACTACCACATCGTTCGTAACAAAGGATGACACCTGCGTCAAAGCGCGGCAAGGCTCCCGCTCCGAGAGACACTTCATACAACCCGAAGCACACTCTTGAGTACGGTTTGAAAGTCGTCAGCAAGGACGCGAAAACAGGTAAGATCGACCTGGTCGCCTGCCGGCTTTGCATTGCGTATGGTGTCGAAGAGAAGATTGGTGCCAAACGACAGAAGACGAGCTGGATGTACGACGATGATGTCCAGCAGGCATTGCTTCATAGTGAGCGATGAACTCGTGGCGATGATCGGTCAGCCACAATGTCGCAGAGCTCATCGCATGCCAACGGGTCGTGGAAGTTTTAGGGCATACAGATCCCATTTCAGCAACCAGCGTCAGTTGGCGGCGCAGATGAGAGATCATCGCGACTGACGTTGCTAGCCACTTTCCACCGTCGAGTTTCGTGTAAACCACCTGCAGTGGTATGTCGAGTTGATGGAGCAGGCACCACACGCGATGAAACCCGCCGTGCGCAACTTGCTGTAGACGAGTGATAACGCCAGATATCGCACCGGTCATGTTGGGCGCGCCGTCAGACGATGCGCCAATCAATTTGTGCCTCCAATCCGGGCACAGCACATCGAAGAGTTTGCACAGCATGTTGAACTGCGCCTCGCCGGTGTGCGAACCGAAGAACGGCACTGAGATGACATGCAAATTAGACAGTCGTCGCTACCAGACAAATCGAACGCGAATGTCGACGTACGACGTCCCTTGGCAAGTTGATGCGTCCAAAGCGATCGAAAATGCCCAGACACGACGAAGAATATTCGCGACAATCTGCAAATTGGTAGCGCACCGTACGCGGATGAAAGTGGCGACCTTCGATTGATTCATGCCGCCGCGTTTGCTGACACTGGCCTCTTTCTTGGCCGCTTGCAAAGCCAGCGCCGTCTGTTTCATGCTGATGCCAATGCCGACGTACTTGACTGCGAGGTTGTACGCCATCGGTGTTTTGATTGTGACTGTGTAATCGTTAGTCTGCTCATCAAGAGTGAATATGCGCATTGCATTGTCAAATGTCAACCCGTCAATGTCGTCGGGATCCCACAGCATCTCACCGATGATCACTTCAACGATCAACTTGTCGAGGCGATACATAATGTGGTCGCGCTCCAGATCCATATGCGAAATGATTGTGTTGACGAACGGCACAGCCACATCGAAGAACAGCGCCTTGTCGGCGTTGCTCTTCCTTTGATACGCCTCCCACATCTGGGGGTGCTGCCCAGTGAGGTGCGAGCGATAGTTCTCAAGGCGGAATTGAGGACCTCGGTGACGGCGACAATCACCGGCCATATCCACAAAGCGGTCATGCGCATGCAGGGACACCGATTGACGCTCAACCAGCAGCAAGCAATAGTTGAGCAGCTTACCGTTGAACTCATGCTCATGGTCGGAGTTGACGAGCACTTTGACGGATTTCACTAAGTCGATGACAACGATAAAGTTTTTGTTCGCGATGATTTCACGGTGCTGTATGATGACGTGGCGGAATTCATCGACAATCTGGGCCACTTCGAAATGGTGGCGCTCGCCAAGCTCGATACGGCCGCGAGATTGGAGCTGATCGACAACGTCGCCAGTTTGGTCGTCGAGATTGTTCTGGGCTTTATCGAATGCTACGCCCTTCGGAACAGCCGTAACGAAGTTAGCGAGCTACTGGCGCCACCGACACACCCATCGGAACTCATTAAGCTCAAGGGCCGAGACATTGCATTGCTTGTAGCGGCGCAAAAGGACAGACTGGATGCATCATGGACACCGTCTGATATTGACAAAATTGGATCGCAATTCACAGCGCTCTGCGCGGCATATCGCAGTAATGACACGACGCAAGCAGCCATCAACGCTCACGACCTTAGTTCTGACTTCGACGCTGCATGGAGCGCACCTACATTGGATGATCAATTCGGCCACCTCGCGCGGTTCATTGGCGGCCTGGCCACGCCATTTCCTAACACTGCTCCCGTTGAAAGCGACTTTTCTATTTTGAAATTTCGCAAAGATGCGTTCAACAAGTCCTTGACAGATTTTTCGCTTGAGGCCTTCCTGCAATGCAAGCAGTACGAGCAGCTGCAACGCTTGAAGCAGTAAACTACATCTGGCGAGCCTGTTTAAAGCTGTATGCCTAACTGGCCTAATTCTATTTCAATTTGGTGCCTAATCTCGTTTATATTAGGCAATATAGGCCAACGCCTAAATTAAAGAGGCCTGATGATGACATTGAATATACTGAATGATGAGTACATAGTGTTCCAAACTTTGATTGGTCTGAGCTTTCATTTGTTAGAGTAGTCAAAAGAAAGTAGTTTTTTTTATTGATGATAGAATAAAAATAATATGTAAACATCACTTTGCAGGTTGTAGGTATAACATATGAATCTATACATTATGATTTCCAAATAGAGATGTTGGTTGTTTCATTAATCAAGACAATTATTAGACTGATGATGATTATTTCTACCTAGAAAAAGCTATTAACGCACCAAGTACTGGTTGATAATAAACATCGAATGACAATGAGAAGAAAAGTTTTGCAATTATGTTCATCACATATCATTGAAAAGTGTTTTATATTCTATGTTACAAGCCCAACTTCAAATGGTATGCAGCTGTGAAATAAACGAGTCCATCAACAACAAGTTTTGAACATGATGACAGATACAATGAATAAGAAGAATCATATCACATGATTCAGATTGAACGAGTGCTCTAATATAATGTTAACAATGATCACATGAGATACACTTCATTTCTCTCATTGATCATATGTATCATTCAATATTGCATCATGTGAGATCAATGCATTCAAAGATATAATATCTGGCTATTGATCTCCAAGGATCATCAATCTATTTAAACATCGTTAATTGTGCACATTCATGGACCTATCAAGAGAAAGAATAGATGGAGAGTACGTCTTTTTGTAATATAACGTGGACAGACTGGGTAACGTCATTACCTAAATGTGCGTGACCCATGCCAATGAGGAGAATGAAGTACATCTACCTCATACGTGTCCGAATGACGGAGATGGCGACAACACATAATTCTAATCATAGTTTCACGAAGTTTGAGGAGTATCTGCTTCTCTTCTTTCGCTTCTTTCTTGCGAAAGATGTGAACTTGTCCACGAATCAATACATGTCTTCTCTTTATTTTTAAGTACAAGTACAAGTACCTAATTTAAAATTATGCACATGGCTATACATATTTTTTAATTGTTCATGTACAACCATGTAGTCGTCCCGTGCATCATGGTAATTAGAGGGAAGTTATGTGGTGAAACACATGATTATGTTAGGAGCTAACCAGCGACTAATTGTTAATTTCCAGATTCTTGATCGTTTGATCACATTTAAGTTACTACAGTTAAGTTTGGCTAGAAAGTAACTTTGGAAATGAAATTAAGTGAAGTTGAGTTGTACTTTGGCCTTTTTAATAAGATCCTCGTCTTTGACATTTATTACAGTAGATCAGGACCTACTACTTACTACATTTTCACATTTTGATAGAGCGTAACCCGCTTATGTGCACCTCTACTTCAGTCAGGAAAATGGAAGGTAGCTGTCAAAACAAAACCCTTACATTTGTCGTTCTTTCCTCGTGGAATAACGACAAGTGTAATTTAAACACACATTTTGCTTGACGTAGATTCCCGTACGGGATGCATTGTAACATTTCTTTAAACAGGATACAGGCCTGGGCCCATATTCTTTGTGAATAGCCACTACCATTTGAAAGTACGTGACTCATTTTCCCCTTCTAATGTACCACAGACGAAACAAAAACATCCTCTCCCTGTAGAAGTTGCACGTGATCTAGATTCTCCTTGGGCTGTGATAAATTGCTGGTAGCAAACCTAATCACTCCCGTGCATTAGAATCTCCCCGCACACCCTGCAACTGTTGATCTAAGCAATCTTGTATCAGTGAGAAATTTTTTACTCTTCCACTCTTGTCATCTGTTTCGTCCTTTCCAAGTCCGTTGATTGATGCACAACTCAGCAAGGTCGACTCAGAGGCCAACAGTAAACAGAGATCTCGAAAACAGCCGAGTGGAGTTTCACAAGTTTCAAAAAAGGCTCACGGAACCCTTCTGATTCAAAGCCGGTGGAATCTTAAGTAAGTCTACCAAATTTTCTTTTCTACGTCCAGTTCATCAATGAACTGATGTCAAAACAATTCTCTTGAGGCGCTTTGTGTATGCTTGACGATATCATGCACACAAGACTCGAACTCGAGGGTTTCAGAGTTATTACGCAATAAATCAAATTGTTCACCATGATTCAAACTGGAAGCTTTGCTTTCTCGCACTCTTGCAGTAAACGACAAGAGTATGAAGAAAAATTTGTGGACAAAATTCGAATGCCTGCATCATGTAATAGAAGCCCATTTCAGCGTGCACAGATATCAGTCAAAATGGACCAAAAGCTGCAACCGACAATATGATCACATGAGTACGGTGAGAACTTAGCAGCGATAAAACTCTGGTTTAACTTACACCGAATAACAGAGATTCAAAAAATGGACTCCTCATTGGAGATTATACAATGCCTCAGGGCTGGAAATCCTCTGCTAACTTGGACAGCTCCAGCATCCAGTCAAGAGCACCCGAGAGCGAAAAATCGAATACGGGCAGACCGAGAGATATCTACGAGTGGTGCCACGCCTTTCAGAGTTGGAAAAATTACTTCCTGCTGATTGAATGAGATTATGAGCTACGGCGATCTTGGACTCCCATTACATACTTCATAAGCCTGGACCTAAACAATTTCCTGTCTGATTCCGCGCACTTCCCTTCGAAGCTCGAGCCCGTTTCACAGAAGTCTGCACACAATTGAAGATGAAGTGTTAATGATCCACTGTGAAGAAATATAATCCCGAAAGTACAATGAGACTGAAGATACAGCTTTGACACACAAAATAATCTGAGAGTGATAAATTGATGTTTACCTCACAAGTTTTCAAAATATCGGTAGTGATCGTCGAGGGTCTCGGCATGCCTTATTTTAGCGGTTGAGCCATCTTCCTTGACCTGCACCCAGAGAAACCCAAATTAGCTACACCTTTCTCATACTTCAACTCGACCACAGCTGCTAGAGAATTGTGACAGCCAAAAACATGCATGCCTACATACCCAGTACTCAGCAGGTCTCATTCGCAGATTGTAAGTAGATGCCATCGCCATGCAGTACGCTCCAGCGTCATGTACAACTAGCCAAGAACCCTACACAGAACCACCCAACGGATAGTCAGTTTAGACAACAACAAACCTTTGGCACGTACTAAACTCACAAAATCAATGCAGAAATTCCTGCATTGACTGTAACCTGGCCGAAACAGAATCTTAAGGAAGATACTAATCGTAACTCGGTGATTACGCACCTCTACAGGGGTTGGCAGTTCCCTGTCCTTGCCCAAAAAGTCGGCAGATTCACAAACAGGTCCCACAACATCAAAGACCTCCACCTTCGCGTCAGCTGGGGGAGGCGCAATGAGCTCTATGTGCTGTCACAGAAGAGCACGGAAGCCTGGTTAGCGAGAAGTCTTCAAAGCATCTCATTTCTTTATCGATCCACCCAGGTCCTGAATTCTCTTCAGTCAAAACTAGAGACAATAAGAACTCAGAAGGTATTATCTCCGAAGTCGGCTGGCAGAGAAGCTAAAGACGGGTCGAAATTACCTGATAGGCACCATAGAGACTCGGGCGAATGAGCTCGGACATGCTCCCATTAACAACAACGAAGTTCTTGTTCCCATTGGTTTTTACACCAACGACTTGGCTAGCGAAGACTGATGTATTGGCCACCAGTGACCTCCCAGGTTCAATGATGAGAGTAAGTCCATTCTCTTTCACCAAATCCCTTACCTGCCAATAACCCCATCGAAGACTATATCAGCAACCGTGATAGTAATGTGAGAGATACGAACTACGTCAAACTGCCGTTTTTCCAGTCAATCCTAGACCTTGCTGTATTCTACCTATGAATTCAGAAACCGAGAAACGTATGCAAAGTATGAGAATTGAAGCCTAAAGAATTGCCATGGTAAAAAAAGGTCTTCTCTATCGAATTGTAGCGTTATTGGGCCTTGAGAGATTCTCACTGTATTAATCAGATCCGTTGGTGTAGGGAGGACAGCGCCTGCATGGTAGTAGTCAATACCCAGCCCTCCACCAATATTCAAAAACTGAAGGTTGAATCCTTCCTTCCTTATCGCATCAATGTATTCCACCATCAAAAGTGCGGCATCATTGAAGATATTGACCTGCGCCAATTCATGTTCAGATGAATGTAAGAGATAGCCTTTCCTACGAGCAGTCTGAAGCGCTTCACTCAAAGCTGTATTGTTGACAACAAATCTTTTACCTTGGTGATAGTTGATCCCAGATGACAATGCACTCCAACTAATTCAACCTCGTTCGGATGGCTTTTAATTTTGTCTAGAAAGTTACGCAACTTCTCGTTACGAATGCCAAACTTTGAGTTCTTGTTTCCGGTAGCAACGTAGGGGTGAACCTGCAGCGACATGCCAGGATGTGTTCTCTTAGTTTAGAATGTTCAACGGTGGTGTCAAAAAGAAATACAATGCACAACTCAGAAGACAGGTCTTGATCGATAGTGCCTACCTGAGGATCTACATCGGGATTGATACGCAACATGGCCCTGACCTTCCTGACGCGGCCAGCCTCAATAATGTGGTCAAGATCGAACTCACTATCAATGTTGACAAGAACACCGTGTTCAGCTGCCAAATTCAGCTCCTCCTGTAACTTCCCGTTTCCATTGAAGACGCACCTGCTCAGAAAGCAAGAACTGTTCGTCAACTAGCCCACTTCCAAGGGTAGAGTAGAGCTACATATCAAGTGACAGCCATTTCGTTGTAAATTGGTACAGACAGCATATATCCACCTGGTAGGATCGAATTTTGCCTTCAAGGCCATCTTCAGCTCATTGCCACTGACCAGGACAGCGCCACTTCCGAGGTTGGCAAAATGCTCCAAAATCTTGTAGTTGTTGTTAGCCTTTATGGCATACCCTATAATCGAGGGGAGACCCTCCAGGGCTTGCTGGTAAGCTTGGTAATTGCGAGTCAGCTGAGACTGGCTGTAAAGGTAAAAGCACCAGTCAATATTCTCTTTGACGATAATATCCTGAATCCTCTCATTCTCACAATACATAAACCCATCCTTCGTGCTATACGCAGCGGCTGCTGTCGTGGCTTGTGCCTCCGCAGTCACACTCTCATTCTGCGCAACGACGCTGCAGACGATCTCTCCTCTGCTCGACCGCTTGCTCTTGCCAGACCTGCTGCTGGAAACGAAGACGCCAGCAGAAGTCTGTGGACGACCCAACAAGCCATTACACTTCTGCGAAACTCGTACCGCACAAATGCTCGAAGGAGCGGTGGCTCTGCTACTCCTCAAATTCTCCGTGGCCTGCACAGCAACGCTTGCTGAGACAGCAGCAGTGCTCGCGATGCACCTCGTTCCGATCATTTTGATCGAACACTGGACTTTCTCCAGCGACTCGACCTCGTCGACTTCACTGTCGTTGTTGAATCCGAATTAAACTCGAGACGAATGAGTTCCGTCAGCCAGGCCGACAGTGTGTCTATCTCCCGCACGAGCCCCTCTCGCTGTAGGGTTGCAAGTCTCGCGTGTGCTCAGCTCTATGTACTGTAACGGTCTCCGATAGCCCCAGCCAGCCCTTGACCCTTGCCATCTACGGTACCTTTCCTTGCCAGACCACATCTCTGGTAGTTTCCCTAAACGAACACTCCCATGTGCACATAAGCGACGTCTCTCAGTGTTAACTTTCATTGATAATATCAGACTAGTATGAACCCTTCCTTGAAAACGTCCCCACTGAACTTTACATCGGTATGATATTTCTCGAAGTCATCTCATTCGCCAACTCAAGGCTCGAATATAACCTCGTTCTTGTCTTCGAGCAAGAATGTCTTATTTGTTTGATTTGAAGCCTAATTGTGGGGTGTCGGTTTCGAAAACAAAACCATCTAATTGATTTTTATCTAAATGTGTTTGAGCTATCATCCTCAAATATCGGATCCTGTGCTTCAAATCCGGTCCTTCGACATCATGACAACCTTGTTGCAATCACTTGTCAAATACAAGTGGCTGCTTTGAGGTTTGAGGCATTGATTCCAAAGCTACAAAATTTCCAACTTTATACTCATTTCTATAAACGAGTAAATCAACCGAAAATTACATATATTGTCCCCACAAACTGCATCACATCTTGACAATTTGGAATTTTTTAATCATATTTTTTTATACAATTTTATAACTTTATTCCTCAAAATTAAGCTGTGTAAAATGCCTCACTATCAGAAATAAAATTTAACGTTGTACATGATTTTATTTCTTTTTTTATTGAATGATATTAACACCTCTTATAAGTATTAATCTCATGACTGAGATAAAAAAACCAGTTTATTGCATTATGATTAATATAATGTATTGATATATGGATTTTTTAGTAATTATGTTAAATATTATTTGAAATGATGCAATAATGAGTATTACATGTTAAATTTAAACAGAAATTTAATTTTCATGTTGTTTCATTCATACTATTTTTTATATTATATTTTATTCAATTATTATTTTTTATTCAAACTTAAATATATATTATTCATAATTTTCAATTATCAATACTTTTTTATTATATTTTTGAACTATTATTAAGTTTTAGTTTAATAAAATTATTATATTATTATTTAAATCAAATTATATATATATATATAGTTTGAAAGTACAAAAATTTAATGTTGAAAAATTAAGTGAAAAATTTGTTCATCAAATCTAGAAATATAAATATTTTATATTTTTTAATACATTTGTTATTTTCATGAGTTTGATGAACGATATCATAATTCAGATGAAAATTTTATCATTATATTAGATAATACTTTGGTTCATAGCAAAATTTTGAATGAGTGTAGACACTAGAGCTTGTTGTTTGTTGTTATCTGCATGTTTAGATGTGTACATTTGATTCAACTAACAAACAAGATTTTGAAATCATTTTTTTCAAGTCAAGCAAAAGTTTCAGGGGGTCTTTACAAAAGCAAAGCTAAAACGGTTCTTGAAATTGCGCGTCTGCAGGAAGTAGAACCGTACGATCTTCAAAAGAGTTACTCTCTCTCATTGCAAAACGCCGGAGTACCAAGTACTGAAACAAAGTCTTGTTTTAAATGCTCGATGACTTGGCGGTGAGTTGGCGTCTATGTGGAGTGTAATAAATGCAATACATGAGCCATATTCCAAGAGCATCTCTCGATATATTCTAGCGATTTGGGATGGAGAACCATGTGACTTTCATTAAATTCTTGTTGTTTTTTTTGCGACGTGGAGGAGAGTATTGTAAAATGGTATGCTATTTTGCTCGAGCATATGGACGGAAGTATTCTTGGCGTATGTAGAAGGAGTGAAATTTTTTGTTGAAAGAATTGATGTAGGTGGAAAAAAAAAATCGTAAATATTTCAACCGTGTTTAGAAATAGTTAAATATTTCTGTGCGCAAAAGTTGAAGTGCTATCGAATGGAATCGTCGAGCATTCAACAATCAGATTGTTGTTTCGAGTATGACATCATGTATATTTTTTTGTCTTGGAAATCGATGACTCAAAATGATCTGATGTATAGATCAAGCAGTCTTAGTGAAATTGACAGATTGTTTGATTCCCAGCTCAAAGATTTAGACTCTAAAATCCAATTTCGTAGCTAATTGTATGGGCACTCTTCACTTCAACCTTATCTAGTAGCAAGAAGTGAGAATGCAGCGTTCAATTTACGGTGGAGTCAACCACCACCAGCGGTTAGGTGTCTTGCTACCTTGGAATCGACAGTTACGTCAAATTTTATTTTCCCCGCAAAATCTTTATTTCACAAACCACACTACGAGAATGTAAAAAAATCAATCGAACTTAACATGAGAGTTCTGAATAGTGGAAAAGTTTTGGAGGAAGACAACCAATTGGAGTAGCAAGCACTGGCTGAGACTTTGGAGAAGCGATACGAAAATAAGGAAGGTTCACAAAGGGCAAAGAAGCAAAATCCTCCCAAAATGATGAGAGGCAGTAAGAAGAAAGCGAAACATGTGGTGGTTTTGGACGAGGATGACGATAACAATCTTACCAGCAAGGTTCCATGGATTGACAAACAGACAAAAACTTTGATTTCACTGAAACAGGAGATAGAATCAAAGTTTAAATTAATCTCAAGCAAGCAAGGTAATTTCAAACATTCCTTTCTTAAGATAATGTCCATTCTATTGTCTCGCAAATGTAAATGGTAAATTATTTCTTAAATAGTTTAGAAATTTATGTAGTTGGATGAGCTTGGTTTAATTGAATTGAATCTTATGTAGAGTATTTGTGCTTGCGAGTCAAGATTCTTAATGTTTGATTAGATAATGATACACACTGTATTGCTACAACTTTCACCGTTCTCTCGGCGGATGAACTTTTCATATAAGAAAGTTAATGCAACTATCAGCAACCATATCTATTTTGGAAATTTAGTGGTTATTATTTCAATCATTTAGTCGCATAATCGGATGAGTTTTCTCCTAGAGACCGAAAATATTTGCTCATAGTTTGCAGACGGATAATGAAGTAATACATAACATACATGTACCGACTTCCAAAATTTTGCAGTTCCTTTTCTTTACCCCACGAAATCGAGCTCATAGCATGTGTTATTCCTCGTAACGATATTTGCATAGAAGCATAGTAGATATGAATTCTAGTGAAATTCATTCAAGAGGTTTACTGCATATCATACTCCCTTAAAGTTTAATCTCCCATAGTTACGAGGTGATTACGTAAATCTGGATGAGTGAAAACTTAGTTATTGATGTTGTGAACGAGTATGCGAGTGCCGCTTGACGAGATAGAACTTTAAAATTTTATCTTTCCTTTATGCAGCAATAGAGTTTTACATTATATATGATGTGATGAAGTCAAAGACAAACAAATTTTGATGTGTTGTCTTTCTGGGGCGGGTTACAGTTTATGTACAGATTCTTGGTTATACGTAGTTTTTAAAAAATTTGCTAAGTTTTTTCCAATATGATTAATTGTATTTAGTTTTCAGAGAGAGAATCCGTAACTTTGATGATTTGTTTACAAGATCTTGGTTTATTAAATTGGTAGGTTGATCAGACTAACCTGTGTATTTGTAATGAGGTTTGGGAGTAAATACTTGGATCAAGCTGTAGAAAAAAATGGTGGTCACAACAACTGCAGAACCTTGTAAGAAGAAGTATTTAGCTGAGTTCAACAAGTACAAGAAAGACATGTTGCACAATGTTGTTGTAAGCGGTAATGATCGAAAATAAACATGTAAGTTCTATGATGAGCTTCACATGCATTTTGGAAATTCTATCCGTGTGAAGAAGTCTATTCATGCAGATGCATCCGTTAGTGACAATTCGTGTCCAGTTGAAGACGATTCAAAAGTTCAAAATTTTGCAAATCCATCTTATACAACTCGCTCGAACACGAGTATCAATAATTACTATTGTTTTTTCTTCAATGTTTGTCTCTTATTCTTCTCCATATTATATCATTATTAATCAAGTTTATCTTTCTATCCCTCTAGATCTTGCATGATTATTAATTAGCTTTATCTTTTGACTTTCAAGCTGCAATGTTACACATTATGATAACAATTATATGAAAAAAAATACAAAACATGGAAATCAGTTTAGAAAAACACAATGCCAAAAAATATATGATTTGTCACTATTAGAACGTGCTGATGAAAAAAATTAAAATCTTTGCTCAAAATATATAAAGTGTTCAAAGCGATCAAGGTGAGTTGTGAATCTCTATCCTATATATACACAATATTAGAATACTTTGTTTTAAATGTAACTCAGATTCAAATTAACTTTAGTAGAGTTCAATTAAAAAGTCAAATTAATATAAATATTATAATAAAAAATTATGCAAAAATATAAATGCATGTCATAAATAGAATATTGCAATTAATTTATATTTAAAAAGTGATTACATTTATTATCAAAGTCATTTAAACATCATTAGATAATATATTTTTATTTCACAAAGTACTAAAGTCTTATACAACAAATTTTCTTTTCATCAAACAGCTTATTTTTATTTTTAATCAACATGATACAAAACATATAAAAATGTTTATATATGTTTTCCCCAAAATAATAATAATATCAAATTTAACATAAAATTTTGGATGTAATTCATAAAATATTTGCACAGTATTGAAAAATGAAGTGTATGGATAGTATCTTCGTATAAATACAAATATATAATAAATTATAAAATGCAAAATCTTACTTTTATAAGATGGATAAATATTTTAATTTTAGTATAAATATCATAAATAAATATATTTTTTATTTTCACAATTCTCAAGTATGTAATAATAGAAAATTCCATTCAGTTATAGATTAATTATTATTTTACATAATAAATATTTTAATTTAAGATTAAAAAAATTCAGAAAAAATGTTGAAAAGAATCCGAATTTTGTTGATTTTAAAAATGTTCTATTATCTAATGCAAATCTTCAGTTATTTCGATTCATTAGTATGCTACATAGAAATTTTACGAAATAAAATATACACAATAATATTTTTCAAAAGTGATGAAAATAGAATATGAGATTGTCTATGAATAAAACAAATAGTGACAGAACACACATTTTTCTGATTACTCCTATGTCTATGAATACACTATGTCTTTAGAGCATCAAAATTAAAAAAATGTGACGTCGCTCATACATCAGAATTATACTATTTGAATTTTGTCATTTTATAATAACTAATATCTTGTAATCGACATGATTGATCTTCATAGGATTACACCAAGAATTCATTGAAGAAACATGATACATGTATCTATGAGATTTGTTGTCTGATAAATTTGAAACTACAGATGCTCAATTTAGTGACGAGAAGTCTTCTCTACAGAGATGATTCATAACCAGAAAAAACTGATAAATTAACACAGAAATAAGCAAGCTTGTACAAGTTGTTGTGGTTTCTTGTTTATATTATTTATATCTATATTTTTTTTTGTAGAAATATAAATTCCTTTTATCTGGATCGGATGATTCTCATAGGAGATTATCATCTAACACAATTACTTATTGAGATGCTTTGATGGGGAGAAATTTAACAATAATGTTGTGGATAGTCATATCCTACACGATCACAACATATTCACATGATTATGACGCAGAGTCGACTCAAGCAGCACTTGACTACTGCCCCCAAACTACTCTGACAACTCTCCCCTCGTTATATCTTTATTACTTCTTCTCCGTCCAATTGTTTAAAAATTTATCCGAGTCGAACATTTATTTCTGTGGAAGTTATTTCCTTGACGATGTTTCCAATAATACTGTGATGGTTTTTCCAATCTTCTTCATGGTCCATTATCCCTCAATTATAACGAGATTGTAAGCGGCACATGACATTTTTTCCCGGTTTCCACTCGTTACGTTCTCTGCTCGGCCTAAGGAATCATTTTTGTTACACATTTCGTTGTTTTACGCTAGTACTTTTATATGTACTCAACATTATTTCTTCTGGGCCCATCCATCTACTCGCTTGCTTTGCCCAACGTAGGACTCCAGGGGCCTTCCCATCCCTCTCACGCACGAGTGTCTCCGCTCCATGCACCGAGGCTGTCTCAGAAATATTCCCCTTTCGCATGGGAAAAAGCCGTAATTTCCAGTAAGTGGCCGGCTGCTCAAAATCAACGTGTACTTTTGCTGGGAACCGAAGACAGGAGCTGCTCGCGGCAGAAAAGAAAAAAAGATGGCAAGGGTTCATCGAGAGAGCAGGGATGAAATATGGACGACGGGCTGTTGTGGGTGGAGGGTGGAAGATAGCGAGCATCGGAGAAGATAGGACGTGGTGAGAAGCGATTGCAGGAGGCAGGGGTTTAGGAAGGAAGGCAGCGTCATCGCGCGAGCGGATATTGCTCGAGAGGAATATCGAAGGAAAGGGAGGAATGTGAGTTGGTAATTGGGATATCTGTCACAGGCAAGGACAGGAAGGAAGGAAGGAAGGAAGGAGGAGGAGGGAGGTATGGCTGTGGCTGTGAGGTCACCCATTTGGGTTTCTCTGTCACGATGCACAGTCTCTGCACCGGGCGCTGCTGCAGCTGTGAAGCTCGATCGCAGTTTGTTCACATGCAATTCTTCTAAGCTCGCCGCATCATCTCGGTTGCCTCTGCAGGGGCTGAATTCCGTGGAGTATGGCTGTGGTCGACTGTTTTCTGGTTCGTCGATTGGTCCGCGAGCCAATGAGCGGGTTCTCATTCGAGCCAGTGTCAAAGCCAGTGTCGATGAACAAAAAGGAGGGAATGCCGTTCGAGTGCGCTTCGCTCCATCTCCCACGGGAAATTTGCACGTCGGCGGTGCCCGCACTGCTCTTTTCAATTACCTGTTTGCGAAGTAATTTTTCTTCCCCGCCGACGGACATTCTGAATACTTTGTGCTTTCTGGCAACGAGCTTGCTCGCGGGAAATTCGTGCGATTTTGAAATTCTTTGGTCACACAGGTCCACAGGAGGCAAATTCATCTTGCGCGTTGAGGACACAGACCTGGAGAGGTCTACCCGACAGTCTGAGGAAGCTATGATTCGAGACTTGAAGTGGCTTGGTTTAGACTGGGACGAAGGTTTGGCTCAGCCTTCTGAGAATTTGTTCTTTTTAAGAGAGTCAAAGATTATTCACTCGCTAGAAAATGCAGAAAATGCCTTCGAATTCCGCGAGGGTGCTTTGTCCTTTTGATGCCCCGAGAAGTAGTGTTTTAAGCAAGCTGCAGTCGACTGTACGTGTTGACGGACTTGCCCAAACTTGTGTGCCATTTGACCATCAGGTCCAGACGCCGGAGGTGAATTCGGTCCCTACCGGCAATCAGAACGTAATGAAATATACCAACAGTACGTGGAAAAGCTTCTCAAGTCCGGCAATGTCTACCGCTGCTTCTGCTCTGATGAAGTAAGGCCCCTGTTTATTTTATCGTACGAGAATATTGAGAGCATAAAGGAAATGCATACTTCTTCAGAGAAGCATGCAAGATTCTTTACTCTTCAGTTTACGTACGAATAAACCGTTCGAATCTGCTGCGCATGTCCACAGACACTATGTCAGCCCTGTCTCCATAGCAGAGCAAAGTTTAGAAACGTTCTGAATGGTGTTGCAGAGGCTGAGATGGTTTCTGTTGACCGAAACAGGAGCTGGAAGCAATGCGAGAGGAAGCCAAGGCGAAAAATCTTCCACCTAGATATATGGGAAAGTGGGCAAGCGCCAGTGATGCAGACGTTGAATCTGAACTATCCAAGGGGACTCCATTTACATACAGGTTTCGTGTTCCTCAAGAGGGATCCATAACTATCAACGATCTCATTCGAGGCGAAGTGAGTGATTTGAAGGAATTCAGAAGGATTTGGCTTATTTGTTCATTCTCGCACCTCTTGCGAGCTCTAGGAATGGATATGCCCTTATGAGTTACGCTGTTTACAAAGTTGAACACTAGGACCTTTACTTCAGGTTCTGTGTAAGAGAAGGAAACATCATTAGCGTTGGGCATTACTAAACTTTACCTTCATGTTGGATATGCGTCATGAAGGTATCTTGGAGCCAGGACACACTAGGGGATTTTGTGGTTCTGCGCAGCAACGGACAACCTGTCTACAACTTTTGTGTTGCTGTTGATGATGCCACAATGAACATTACTCATGTGATAAGGTACAAACTCTTGGTTCGTTGATGTCAACTCTAAAATTCCTGCAATAACTCAGACTCCTACATGTAGTCATTCTATTACGTCCATGGTGTTCCTTGTCCTGTTGATGGGCATACTGCTTTAGAGGCTTCTGTTGTTATCCACGAATCTATCCTTCACGTCTGCGGAAACTTGCCTTTTACAACTTACGTTAATGCTTGTCTTTCATAAATGCATTTATCTTCGCATTTTCACTTCGTATACGCGGTGTCGAGCACTCTATCCTTGAGGCATTGCTCTGGTTATCTTTCGCGTCCATTGGTCAAGGTGTAATGTCGTCATCCCCGGGCAAATGTTCAGCTTCTTGACATCACCGTGACTAGTTTCGTTCTATCTCTGCAGGCACCTCCTTTTGTCCGGCGCAAATTCACGCCATTTCTTTAATGTATCATCTTTAGGGACTTACCCATTTCTTTAATGTATTATCTTCAGGGACTTACTTAGAGTCATCCGTTGATGTGCAGGGCAGAGGAGCATTTGCCCAACACGCTTCGCCAGGCTCTTATTTATAAGGTACTACATTTTACTATAGAGCATCTGATTGTTTGCAGCGGAGCATGGTAATTTATTTTCAATCTTTTCGTCGTTAGTTTTTTTCAAGTTCTTAAGGATGTTGTTGATGATGCGTCTTTTTTTCTCAGGCCTTGGGTTTCAAAATGCCACAATTTGGTCACGTATCCCTTATACTTGCACCTGATCGTAGCAAATTGTCCAAACGACATGGCGCTACGTCTGTTGGACAGGTACACCACGCACACTTGGTCTCTGTCTGTACGTGAGCAGAGGTTTTCATTGCAATCACCAGTGTGGTGTAATCTCTTGTCTTTCAGATCGTGAAGGGCAACTACGTGCCCATTAAGCAGTCTTGTTAGTTAGAAGAGGTCTTATTTTTGTGTTTCTAGTTAAGGTCTGCTCTTGCATCTACGCCTCTTTTAACTCTCTGAGGCAGATATGGTATAAGAAGTTCATGTATCTACGGGTCCACTCATTGACGATCACTCGGAGTTCGCAAAATAGGTTGATTTCCGGTTTCTTGATTTCAGGTTTCGTAACCTGGACCAGTACCAGTGTAACCTTAACAGTATCAGCGGCTCTAGGTGCCGCTGCTTTTCATAATGATGCCTTGATTGTCATCTCATAGATCTTGCCGGGAATGAATTTTAGTGATATTGATCCATGTATTATCAACCTGCAGTTCCAGGAGATGGGCTACTTACCAGCGGCCATGGTCAATTACCTTGCTCTTCTTGGTTGGAACGATGGTTCAGAGGAAGAAATTTTTACCGTGAAGCAACTAAGTAGGTGGCACCATTTCTCCCTATTTTACATGTCCGTTATACTTCTCAAAGGTTTCAATTTCTTTCATTTTATCCATGTATCTCATGAGCTATTTAGGGATCCACTGTGGTGATTGTACTGCTTGCTGTACAGGACAGACATTTATCAACTTGAAGGTGTCCTCATTGATGTCATGGGTTTTTTTTGGCAGTTGAAAAGTTCTCTATCGATCGCATTACGAAGAGTGCTGCCATTTTTGACCTTGCGAAGTTGGGGTAAGAGTTGAATAATGAAATGCTCCGCATACACTTGTAGTGATAAGTTGAAAGATTTGTTCATCTAGTTTTACGTTTCCTTTTGCATGCGTAGGAAGTGATGCAGTTGGTGTCCAGCTAGATACGCGCCTATAACCAGTTTACATTCTGTCTATACAGATGGGTGAATGGACAACATCTGCGGGCTTTGCCAATCGAGGATGTCAGCAAAATGTTCGGGGAGCAATGGATGAGAGCAGGCCTTATTACTGAGTCAGAAGGACCTTTCGTAACTGTAAGCATTCCGATAACGTCCATAACTTACCTGTGAATCGAACAAAAAACTTATCTGTACTGTATAGTAAGGGTGTCAGAAGATTTGTCAAGTTTTCAGCTTGGAATACGTCTGATCAAAAAAATACGCCGTAAGTGTCTGTATGCGCGGGCACTTAACCTGCTGATACAGACACTTACAAGGTGATTTAAGTGGTGATTATGATTTATTACATCGTCTGGAAGCATTCTCTCTCCCTTCTTGCCTGAATTTGGCAGTGTTTATCGCGCATATAGTGCTCATCCTTACGTATCGCCTATCGCAGGGAGGAGTCGCTTTGCTACAAAATGGAACAGATATTCTGTCGGATTCAACTCAATCTCTGCTGGATCTCCTCTCATACCCACTCCATTCAACTCTTGCAAGGTTTAGTGACTTCTCTCATTCTTCGAGATCAGAACTTTCACATTGTGTTTGTCGATTATTACGCCAGGTTTAAATTAGAATGCGTTCATGAGTCGGGGATTATAGTTCCAGTCTTGCTTAGAATGGAGTTTACACAAATCGTTATCGCCGTCGTCAAGTTTTCTTCTTATATAGACCATGGCCGTAAGATGTTTCCATTGGAATTTGGTCTTTCCTTTTTATGTTCGGAAGCTTAACCGAAAAATTACAACGTCCTGCAGTGAACAAGCAAAAGAATTTGTGAATGACAACCTCTCAGAGGTCGCACAAGCAGTTTTAGCAGCGTATGACAGTGGAGATCTACAGGCTGCCGTTGACGGAGGACATGATACCTGGCAAAAGTGGGTGAAAAGTGTTGGGAAAGCACTCAAGCGAAAGGTGCCTTACTTTTACTTTTTTCTTATTTCCTTCCGATAGACCAAGAATGTCGTCTTTATACGGAGCACGTAAAAGAGGATATACTTGTTGAGACGTGCAGATTTGAATTCTGAAGCATTAAAATAGTGAGACAGTCGTTTCCAATATACTTCGGGGCTAGTGGAGATAAATTCTGGCCACTGGATTTGAATAAGAAATTATAGTCATGAAGAGTTACTCGTTTCACGAGAGTTGCTTTTAATTTAAAATTTAATACCTTGTCATTTCTTGTTTTGTCTGTTCTCCAGGGGAAAAAATTGTTCATGCCCATCAGAATTTTGCTTACCGGAAGGATGCAAGGTCCTGACATCGGAAGTACTTTGGCTTTATTGAAAGAAGGTGAGAGCAGTGGTATTGTTACCGCCCATGCTGCGCTAGTCCCACTGAAACAAAGGATAGAGATTCTTAGAGCCGTAGATTGGTCAGCAGTTTCACAGGAGCTTTCGAAAGCTGCGGAAGGTTCTGCAGTTTTGGCACATTAGTAATAAAAAGATCGTATTTCTTATTTATACCATGGTTCTGTGTTGGGCAAGATCACGGGTTTGTCAATTTAACGTCCTTCTAGGTAGGTTTGC
Source organism: Marchantia polymorpha subsp. ruderalis (assembly GCA_037833965.1). Taxonomy (NCBI): domain Eukaryota; kingdom Viridiplantae; phylum Streptophyta; class Marchantiopsida; order Marchantiales; family Marchantiaceae; genus Marchantia; species Marchantia polymorpha. The sequence goes on from AP031351.1 coordinate 4,391,316, forward strand.
TCAAGTTTTTTGTGGCTTCATCGTGAACATTCATGATGTTATGAGCATGGAAGGGTTGACAAGCGTTCCTTTATTCCCATCAGCTCAAACAAAATTAATACTGTATGAAATGAGAAAGAGAAACATTAGCAAATATGAGAACCAAACGTCGGTTGAAGTTTAATTCTCAAGCGTCCTTCTCATCAAGGGACCGTACAGTATGTTCTGGGCGAGATGAATTTCACATCCCTTCCGTATCTCGTTCACATCTGCGGCAGGAGTCCTGCTGTCTTCACAGGTTTGTGTTCCAAGTGATCTCTGCTCACCGGGCCGACCTGACTTCCAAACGCCCATGTATCTAGTGAACTTTTCTGCAGCTATTCTGCTCAAAACCTCTGGAGCTGGCTCCAAGTAGGCCTTCGCCTCAATCTGAAACTCCTTGCAACGTTTGCAACGTTTCCAAGTATCCACCCGGCCGACAAGTCATTGGTTAAGTCGAGAAATTCTCTTTATGCACTTGGCGGCATTACTTCGTATGCATGTCATGTGCGGAACAGGACACTTATTCCGGTAACAAAGAGTAGACAAAGACGTGACACCTCGAGTTGAAAACTTTGGATTTTGACTCTGCATTCAATTATATCTCTGATCATTGCACTGTACTTCTGTCAAGTGTAATCATCACATCCTCAATAGTTACTTGTTACTCGTTAAACCTACCAATCTACTAAAAGGTATACCGACGTTACATCTCCGTGTAAGGTTTCCAACAGAAACATCACATCACCCAAGTAAGTATTTAGTGCTAGACTTTGCAATTCGAATGAAGTGAATTTATATTACATGTATAGCATTATCACATATGACTAACGAAATATGATTGAGTAAACAATGTCAAAGTGTAAACTCATTGACGGGAAAAAAGGTCACATTATACGACAGTGTTGTTTTAACTTTCAATATGTCATACTCTTGAGAAGAATGTTCAATTGAGAACGTAAAGAGACAATTACCTCTAAGTTTGTAAGTGCGACGAGATAGATGGCGAGCTCAAGTCGAGTCGAGAAAAGCCAGCATCAATGGATGTGGTCGAACTCCTCACCACGTACCACGAAGGTCTCACGGTCGAGATTGCCAGATGAGACGAGGGCACAGTCAAGAGGGAACTTCGAAGAGAGGGACGAATGGAAAGCTCGTTCGAACTTGGTTTGCGCCGAGAACGCGGTTTGTGGACTTTCGGGCACAACGATACTCCCGCAGTCCTCCTCCACAACAGACAAAAGAGGGTAATACGACAACAAACCTTACGGCCGGGTACACGGCATGAAGCGTGCCACGCCGGACAGAGCCAAGAAACGCCGGCCGCCGGAGGCAGAGACCGCTTTGGTCGACGAATTAGCGATGACGAGAAGAGCAGGACAGTGTTCGTTGACGGACGGACGGACGCACGGAAAAAGAAACGAGGGGAGGGAGGAAGGATGGATTAGAATGAGATTCGAAGCTCTGGCGCAACAGCGATTCCCTTGCGCAGCGCAGAAAGAAAGAAAGGGAGCGAATGCATTATCATTCGAACGCAGAGAGAGTTCTCTGATCTGAGCTCGTAGGCAGAGAGTTTGATGGGTAGATAGAACCTCGATCGATGCAGTTGCAAGGGTCGCGCTTCTCAAGCCTCGTTCCGAAGCTCGATGTCGTGAGCTTTCAAGGTCGGTCGGGCACAGGGCGGGGATCGGGAAACCAAGCGCGGAGCCCATTTCGAAGGACCGAACACGTTCGTTTCACGTGCGGACTGAACTCGTTCTCGAGCGCGCTGTTTTCTCTCGTTTTCTTTGAAAATTTTCACTTTTTCATTCACATTGCGCTTTCCCTTTCATCGAGCCCTGTTACGTTGTAATTTTCTGCACTGTTAGAGCAATTGGGTCCGGTTTAATTTCAATTGCTTGTTGGTGGGTTGGTTCTGTTTTCTTGTTTTCTGTCGTGGTACAGCTATCATCGAGCTACGGAGCTTCGATCGAGTATTCGCCCTGGGAGGACCTGTAGTTTATCATGCTGTCTTATCGTTGATTTGTTGAAGGAGGGTAGCGCGCTTGTCTCAAAACGAGTAGAAAGTATGATTACATTGTTGAAGGTTGTTCCCACTGAGATTTTTATTTTATTATATTTTATATTTTTCCTTCGTGGGTGTTATAGCTTTCCGGCGAACACAGCAAAAGGCCCTGTCTATAAGTCTACAGGGCCATTGCAAGGAGACTTGAAAAGATGAATAAATATTTTGTAAAACTCGGAGCTGGAGTTCTCGTCTCTGATGGCCACTGAGTCCAGTTGTCACCATCCTGAACATTGGGACACAGGGATGGTGAAAGGCGAGGGGAGATAGAAAAAGAACTAGTCATAGATACACTTACAGACAGAGAAAGCTCTGACAATTCCGGCTCGAATTTTATCTGCATTCAGATGGAATCACTACCGTCTCTGAGCGCGCTGGTTTCGCCGCTTACTCATGTCGGCTTGGTTGTGGTGCGTTCTCGTTATTCTCCACCGTTTATGTGTGCATTGACGGGGAAATTTGCACTCATCTTGGATATCCGACGAACAGGATTGTGATATCTTCCAGTTGAAGAGTCCATCAAGCCATGAACAAGATCCCCTACACACCAGTAACAAAGGTTTCTTGACTGCAGATGTCGTTGATCGTCATCTGGGCTTTGACGTACGTAATGGATTGGTTACACAAGTTGGACTCAAGCGCCAGGTATACAATTTACATTGCCATGGTGTGTGGTTCTGTGCAACCTTCTCTAGAGATTAGTCTGCATTTATATGTTGCACATAGAATCTCGGGAAACACGCAAGCTTGTTCCGGGATTCCTAAGGTGTCGAGTCTGACGTCGTGAAGCTGTGTTTGAAAATTATTGTTTCCAGCTTGGGAGAAGGAACAGTTTCATTCATGGAGGATCCCACTTCATTGGAAAAGGTTACATTCTTGAAAAAATTCTCTCTTTATTAAAACTTGGTTATTAATATATGAGAACGTTTCTAATGACCTACTCTTGGTAGTAAATTCACCTCTTGGTAGGAATTTCAGATCATTTACTTGAGTTCCCTCCCCATTTTGTATGTACAATGGAAGCGTGCTGATTCAGCTCAGCAGAAAGAAACGGAGTCCTGTTTGAGTGTCTTGTCATTCACGCCCGTATTTACTGTTCTTCTCTCACTGTTCATGATCCTTTACTTTAGTAGACTTTTTAAATTGTGAGAAAAACTGCCAAAAATATTAAGGATTCAAACTGCACATTTGTAATATCCTTCTCCTTGTCTCTGCAAGCCCCCTTCATTCACAGTAATAAAACTTATCAATCATGTGCGTTGTGTTTTCGTTTCTTCTTTCTTCGTGAGGCTTTCAAACGAATACAAGAGAACACGCTTTGTTTCGGCTTTTCTTTTAGGTTCTTTAGTTTCCAACGTTCAACTTGTGTTTCCTTCAGCGGTCTTGTCTACTACCTTTTGACAAGCAGATTTTATCGCTTTGTAGATACAACTCCCATCTGTATTTGGGCCGGCTGAGAAGTACTTGTCTATGATAATGCCTGCCTACAATGAAGAAAACAGGTTACGAAGCGGTCTGGATGATACTCTCAGGTATTATATCGGTTTTACGCTCTATGGATTTTTGGAGGTGGTGGTGGTGGTTAGCGGCGAATTTCTTATACTATGTCCTAGGTGCACTTTTAAGCTCGCCTTCGTTAGTAATAAATGTGATTTCCCGTTACACGATAGACCATGAGTTCTTGCTTTGTTATCTTTCGTCGATATGCAGGTATCTCCAAGAGCGTGCAAACAAAGATAGAACTTTTACCTATGAGGTATATACAGCTTGACCTCTATCCTGAAAGCAGTCGCTTGAGGATACACCTGTCAAGTGCATGAAATAGGTGTATACGCTTTCGAGTATGAGAATTTCGTTTTAGCTGCGAATGACTTAAAATGCGAATTTTTCCAGCTGTGAATGGTACTTGATGTAGCTCTCGGTGGGCAGATTATAATCGTTGATGACGGTAGCAAAGATCACACTGTAAGAGTGGCAAATGAATACGTGAAGAAATACAAGCCAGACATCATAAGAGTCATCAAGCTGGGAAAAAACCTTGGTAAAGGGGCAGCAGTTAGAAAGGTATCAAACATCACTATCGATTTTCAATTGTTCTCATGCATGAGGTTTGCATCCACAGTACTTCTTTCATTCAAAAGAAAGCGATCACCGCACTTACGTTTCAAAGTGGTGCTGGAATGTTTGGTAAATTTGACAAAGGATCATCTGAAATGTAGGGCATGCTCTGTTCTCGGGGTCAGCTTTTATTGATGTTGGATGCGGATGGGGCGACTAAAATCACGGACACTGGAAAACTAGAAAATGAGGTAAAAAGAGGCCATGAAGCTGTTTGTTTGTTAATTTTCTAAATAAATTTGTTAATTATGTTTTAATCCACGTTCAGTAGTTACAGATGTGCGACAAGTACTTCAGAAAGTGAGGTTACATTTAACTTCTGTAATGAATCTATGCTGTTAATTGTTTATCAACAGATGAAGGTTGCTATAGACAGGCTGTTGGCTTCTCGAAGTGCGACCACATCAAGGCAGCAAGTTTCATTGAATGACATACCTGTTGCAGTCTTTGGATCACGTGCACATTTGGAACAAGAAGCTCTTGCAAAGGTTTGGCATGGAACACGGTCAAATTTGTTTTGCAGCAGATTTGTCACTGCTTCAGTTTCTGCTCTTGCTGTGTCAATATGAAGTTCGTACGACGAAATCTTATCTAACTCGATTACATCTGTCGTGCAGCGAAAATGGTATCGCAATGTATTGATGAAAGGTTTTCATTTTTGTGTTCTGCTGGTGGCTGGGCCTGGAATCCGAGATACACAGGTATTAGTCTATGTTGGCTTGACATAATTGCTCGTCCTAAAGAATGGAATCACAGCATCAGAATATATCATAAGGTAACTCGTAAGAAGATAAGGTAATCTGCTTTTGGAAAAGGAAAAAAGGAAATGGTATAAATTTCGAATATCATCAACATGCACCGCTTATAGTTTACAACTCATGCATCAACATTTTCTTTCTAACGGAGGAGCAACACTGTGTATTTGATTTTTAATCAGGCGTTTACTTAAGTGGGATATCTTGAAGCCTGTAAATGAAACTGTCACTTCATTTCTCCCATTTTATTTTCAAATGTTCCAATGTTATTAAGGTTTTTGGGATACTTGAGGATTGCTCTTAGACTTGAATCACCACTAACCAGACATTACTCATGCAGTGTGGATTCAAGATGTTTACTCGTTCGGCAGCCCGTCAGCTTTTTACGAACATGCGACTTAATCGGTGAGCCAGTTTTAAGGTTCTTGACATGTGAAGAATCACCAATCAAAGAATGCTTTGAATGATTTAATGACATGTGAAGTGTTTCGTTCCAGTTGTTTATAGCCCATCACCGATTTGGTTCCACGATATCGCTTTCTTTCTCATGCAAAGGCCCAGATGAGCCCAAGGTTTTACCACTGAGCCTTGTATGCTGGCTTACGCTGTTCCAGCTCATAGAGTGAGTCCCAAAGAAGATGGTAATCAGTCATATTCGACCTCTATTGCATTAAATATCTCGTATTTTACAGGTGGTGCTTCGATGTGGAGCTTGTATATCTTTGTAATAGATTGGCAATTCCTGTGACCGAGGTTGCAGTGACATGGACTGAAATACCCGGATCCAAGGTTTCAATACTGAGTATCGCACACATGCTATTTGAGCTTGTGCTAATACGAATGGGGTATGGCTTCCGAGTGTGGAAAATTCACAGAAAGGCGGTCCAAGACTGAACACCCCTGGGTATTATAAGAAACAGGCGGTGCCCTAGGAATCGAGCGGGTTTTGCAGAATCTTCGATTTCGATGTAACCCTGGTATCTGAAACTTTGTTGGTTATCGGCACCATTAAGACTAGTAGTGCATAGGCCAAGTTTTGACACTTTTCCGTGTTACTGCGAAGATTTTTTAAAAATACCACAGAGAAAAGAGCATTCCGCGGGCTTTGAAGTTTTCGGCTTTTTCTTCTTTCTCAAATTCCTTCGTCATCTGCCCTTTACCTATCGGAAAGTTCTGGATTATTTTGCCTCAAAGTGGTAAGTCGAATGCATGGTGCAGTTTCTGTTTGTTCTTGGAATCAATGTGAGAAGCAATACCATTTCTACCTCGTAGCAATGACCATGGTCAGACAAAACACTTCTCAAAACTCATGCTTACATGATGTATATATTTAAGATAGTGCTGCGCTATGCTTTCCTTTTACACATTAAGTACAATGGAGCTGGCCCGATCAATGTCAACGTGCACCACAAAGTTGCCTCGGCACACAGACCTCTATCATAGCTGCCACTGTGAACTGTCTTGCTGAATTTGCACTAGCGTCACTACACATCCACATTGTACTCCACACCCTGTAATCTTGACACACCATGGCTTCTAGTGCATAACGAGTTCCTTTGGTTTTTCATCTCTGAACCCATTGTTGAGATTGAGATTTCTCTGAAAAAGCCTCTTACTTTTTTTGGAAGATGACATTCAAGTTTGACACTGATAAAAGTAAATAGTTATTGAATTATTTACTTGGATCAGTGCCAATGACAGACAATGACAAGGCTCCAATTACATCACATTGAAAAGTAGGTAATGCTGCATCCAATGTAGCAAAACTAAAAATCAGAAAAAGAAAAAACGTAAAGTACCAAAAGAAGCATCTCCTAGAACTGTTTGCAAAACAACACAAATATGCTGCTTCGAACAGGTCGCACAAATGAAGCGGGATGCACTACCAAACATGATACAATGTACATCCGAATCCTTGGTATGTATTTGGCAAATTACTACGTCCATGACTAGGAAGTGACAAGGAAAATCCAAAGTGTCGCTGGATTTAAGACGGTGATCACGGAAAACTCCTTGTGATTCAACCTTGGTGAATACCGTGAAAGCTTGTCTCAACATTAGAGCAGGAAACAGAACAGTTGAAAATACTTAAGAGGGTAGATACTTGTCCTACACATCATATTACTACCACCGTTTGTGCGTGCGGCAATTTCGTACTGCCGACGAGGGGGTGATTACGATGTGCACATCGGCAGGTCTCTTCTAGGCCTTCCTGGCATTTGCTTTTGGAGTTCGGGTCTTTTGTTACATACCATATTTGCAAAGTTGAAGTATGCATTCTCAGTATGCTGCCGGTGACAATTCCCATCTGAGACAAGTTGGTAAAATTGTCAACCACCGAAGAACATACGAGCATTACGACACTCAAGTACACTTCGAAAATAATGCATTTTGACATTCATCACTGTTACAAAATGTGATAGTTTGTCGGCGTTGGAGGCTCTATCCGTTTCTCCGATACCCAAATGTCGTCTTCTCGTAAACTTTAGTGCTCCGTTCGTGGTTCAGGATGGCAGGTTACTAGGAGGTTCATCAACATGGCCAGCAGCAATGGAAGTAATGGGCCTCTCATAAAGCGTCGGGCACAAATACAACTTTGTTTCCAGCTCTGACCTATGGGTGCCAACAAAAATTGCCTACTGCTCGATGATGCAGTCCTGCATAAGTGTTCACATTCTTCACAGCCTTTCAAATCTTCCGAAAGAGAGGATGACCCTAGTTTCCGTCCACCAGTAATTCTCATGAGAAGGAATCCATATAAATGATCGGCAGAGCTATTCAGTATCAGCTCAAGCTCCTGCTTGGGAGCCAATAAGGGTAGGACTTTAAAAACAAATGATTTTGTACTTCTACCAGATTTTGTTGTCTATAATCAACTGCACAATACTCTTTAACGCTTCCTGCATCAATCCCAAACACGAAAAACCGGCCAGGTAAGCATTAGGATTAAAAGGCTACAGGATAAGACAGACGGCAAACTCTCGCTGGTAAAACTCTCAACCTTGTGGGACAGGATGTTTCATAAACCGCTCCTAATTTCAGGAAGACAAAAGGATGTAATACATGTCTCCTCTTACTTACAGGTGAATGGTCCTTCAAGCCCAGAGAAAGTACGAGAGACTTAGATCCTCCGTTATTGCTGTGAGAAAGACAAACGCAACCTTCCATGTTCAGAGAGGCATGTCAACGACATAGCCTATCTCTGGAAAAGTAAATTGACCCATATTTTTGCATATTCACTTCGTTCGAAGAACGATAACAGAACCAACCAGGAATGCTCTCAAGAGAATGCTGAAGACACAAACCTTATATGCTCAATGACTTGCCGAGCACATGCTGGTAACAATGGCTGCAGGGAGTAAGAAGAAAGAGCAGGACGATTAGAGAAGCTCATTTGTATCATAAATGAAGACCAGATCCTGAACCTTCTATTGAGATGGAATGTATAACATAATGTCGCAAGTGATGATACCTCGTCACGCTTTCCCATAAGAACATGGACATTGAATGTGGCTGCTCCACCGTAGGCCTGCTCTTTTCTGAAAGTAAGAAGCGACCCGGAGACATCAACTTGCTTGGTTTGGTTAAGTCATGTACAACCAGAGAGATGAAACATACCAGAAATCAAGAGGCACGGTGTTTGATGAAGTGCTCATACTTATGAATTAGATGAAATACTCATTCTAATCCTCTTAGCGCTGACTCTAATTAAAAGGTACCTATCTGTTAGGACATCCACTCAAGCACAAAGATGCTGCACCAAATTGATGTATTGAGACGCATATCATATTCGTCGCTGAGAACTTGCAACTGAGATGTCTGTTTGCGATGCCCAGTTGCATTTTACTACTATGCTGAGACTGAATGCTTACAACCGAAAATATAAAGGTTTTTCTAATAGGATTTGAATTCCCCTCACTGATGCGCGTGTTCTTCTTTCAACCCACGCGATGTAGCCTGCTAAACAGCCAGTAAGTTATAAAAAAGGCGGGGGTTTTAGGAACACAGTCATTACGAAATATGAAACTCTTCGATTGAAGCAGTAAGGCGCGAGAACTAACCTGGCATGGAGAAGGGTACCCATCTTCCCAATTTGAGTGACGATCACCTGCAACTTGATCATCCGCATCAGCCAAAGTGATCATCCATCCGCATCAGCCGAATTGCCCAGGAAAATGATGAGAGAGAAACATGTAGGGAGCTGAATCGCGGATGATGTGCTTCCAGAAAATGATACTTCCTCTTACCAGAATGGAATCTTCATACGCACTGAGAACTAGCTCCGTCGGTACACCCTACAGGACAAACAACAAGAGCAGAAGAAGAATAAATCCTGGCTCGTCATCGTCACGCGATTCCACGGAACGAAACTTGTAAAAGCAGGAAAAAACTTTGCCACATTTCTCTAGCAATAAAAGTTGGTGCAAGACAGCCCTAGAATATCAGCAGACAAGATCAATCTCACAAACCAGCCAACGAAAAATCCCACCTTAATAGAAGCGGACAGTTTCTTAGACTGCACAGGAAAGGATGTCATGACACACGCTCGATTCTTCTCCCTCTTCTTCCTCGGAGAAGTTCTCTCGAACCAGCTCGTGATCACGCAAACCCTCCACCAAAATTCACGAATCGAACAAATCGATTTTGCACGTCGCTGCACCTCAAGCTGCCTGCAGTCACAGAACCAAGCGAAGCCGTCCGCAAGGCCCGTAAGCGACCGTAAACCTTCACGTTTCCGCAATATACTCGTCCAAACGCAATCGCAAACAAACTTTGCGGCACTGAGAGATAAATGCCCTGTCTCGTCACGTGGTTTAAGTACCGGAGTCCAACTGAAGTCCATGCTCGAAAGCACAGATCGAAAACACGCCCGAAAAATGAAAAGTTCCCGAAATTTACGATCGGACGCAGCAGAACGTGGTCTGTATGCACAAAAACGCACAGCGGAACGGGACTTGAACTACGGCGGAAAGCGGTGGAACGCGTGTCAGCTGATACGAGAACTCTGGTTAGAAGAACAGGAATTAGAACTACTCGGAGCAGCAGGAGGGAGAAGGAACGTAGTTCGTCGTTTCTTCGGCCCCGCGTTTCCCTTCTTCGAGTCTCGAGTCTCGAGAGAGAGAGAGATCAAACGCTCGATCGATCCGTCGAGCCATCATCGATTACAAGAGACAGCAGTGCGAGAAATCGAGCCGGCGCAGAAGATCTGTCCGGGCAGGCGTCGAAGGCAGGAGGAGAGAGCTGTCAGTGGCCGCGGAAACGAGATGGGGCGTGCCGAGGAGGCTCCTTACCGGAGGGCGGGGGGAGCAGGAGTGGGCGGGGGCGACGGTCTGAGAAACTATTATTTGGGGCATACCCATGACCTTCTGTTGCAATTGCGAGTGAAGACTCATAATCTTCACCGTCTCGAAGCTCAGCGCAATGATCTGAACTCGAAAGGTACGATATGGGTCGCAACACGAGTTTTTGTCCTTGATTTAGGGTTACGTATTTTCATACCTGGGTTATTTTCGTGACTGGAAGTGAGCTCGATTTGGTTCGTATCCGGACTGCCTTCCGTCTGTTTTTGAATGCACGTGGGAGGTGGTCTGAGAGAGCGTGAATTTGAAATGACGATGCGTGCAAAATTGAGCTGAATTGGTACCTGAGCAAGGCAACTTGCTCCTCATTTGGTCGATATATTGTCCTCCCGCCTACCGTATTATTTCGCTAATCGATCCTAAGGCTTTCTTAGCAGAAATGTTGTATTATAGATATGCCAATTTTTCCTTTCTCCGCTTATTTTGGCTGCTTTCACGGTTGTCTTTCAGCTCATAGTGAGCTATGAACTAGGGCCTTCTTCCAGTTCTAGCTCCTTGCGGAAATCTGCCTGAGCAGCTTGCCCCAGCCTCAGTTTCTGAATCTCTTCTTCCCTCCCTGTCCGGAGCACAGTGTGAAGGAGCACTACCCTCTCTCCAAATTTTAAGAATTATCTCGGGCTACAACGAGAACCGAAATGTTGTGCTGAACGAAAGGGTGAACGCTCATTTGATCTGGATATATTCAGTACGAATTTTCAAACCGTGAAAGCATGTACTATTGAATTTGAAGCCAGAAGTGTCAAGGAAGTCACCACAGGGAGAACTGGCTTGTGCCATCCAAGCGGTCAAGGCGACGTTTCCTTATTATCCCTCTATGTCAGCTCTTCTTGTACTTTATTGCTTGGTGCCTGTCAAGACAGTTGGCTTGTGTTATTTGCGACATACTGTAGGCATAAGGAGTCTTGGCCTGACATGTTCTTACCTTTCTCCATTGCCCTTAGACTGAAAGTGCCGGAAAACGTTCCTCCCTATTTTAGGGGTTTTCTACACTTGATCCACGATGGTCTTGGAGGTCATGTTTTCCCCATGCGGTCGTTCAGATTTATCATGAGATGTACTCGACGACTCCGTAACCGTGGTCCTGTTCCCTCTTTTAGTAAATCTTTCCTTCTCGATTATAACTCCGTACTAATCTTGAAGGTTGTACTCCGATCGTCGTGAAACTTGCAAATTTCGGGTTCTTTGTAATGGTTATACAGAAACATGCATGTATCTTTTCGAACGTCGCGTTATGCATCATGTGAGTTGCTTTAGCGAATCAAATACTGTCGGGCAAGTAGGTAGTAGTCAAATTTCAGATGGACTGCCCTCGAACTTGACATGTTGTGTCTTGATTGGTCTTGTAGTGAGAATGCTCAGAGAGGAGTTGCAGTTGTTGCAAGAGCCTGGTTCCTACGTGGGTGAAGTTGTTAAAGTTATGGGCAAGACTAAAGTTCTTGTGAAGGTAATGCCCGCTTGTGATCTCCTCCCTCCTGTCCAGGTTACTTGTTGAGCTTCTTTATCGATAGTTGAGCTGTTATGTTCCTCCAGTTTATGATATCGTTTCAGCCTTGGTCCACAAATATCGTGTGCATTTACTATTTTATGAAGGTCAGACAGTCAATATACTTCATCCCGGTTGTCAACGGTGGAAAACTTACAGCTATCGAATTCAATTTTGTTCTTCAGACTTTGCTATTTGTGTTAACTATGTAGTCAACCTCTGACCGAACGTTTCGAACGCAGGTTCACCCTGAAGGCAAATATGTCGTTGATATTGACAAGAATATTGATATCAACAAAATCACTCCTTCCACTCGTGTTGCTCTTCGTAATGACAGCTATGTGCTACATCTTATCTTGCCCAGCAAGGTAGATCCTCTCGTCAATCTGATGAAGGTCGAAAAAGTTCCAGACTCTACTTATGACATGATTGGTGGACTTGATCAGCAAATCAAGGAAATCAAGGAGGTATAGATTCTTCACACGCTTTCTCTTGGACTGGCAACTAAGGTTTTTTGAGACGACGAGCTTGAGATCCTCATGCTGATTTGTTTTGAGACTAGGTCATTTTAAAATTGTATAACAGAGGCTCTGCTGACGCAGTTGTGTGGCTCTTGTTCCAGGTTATTGAGCTGCCCATCAAACATCCGGAGCTGTTTGAGAGTCTTGGAATTGCCCAACCTAAGGTACACTCTCTAACATAGCCTTGAGTATCTGGAATGATCGAGGGATTCAAATTCTTATGCGAATCTTCTCCAAGTATCAGGACTTGCGGAAGGTAGCTAGTTTTCTCGATATATGTATGGTTGGGATCATGTTTACCAGATTTGACGCCGTCTTGATTCTCCTTGTCTCTGGCTGCAGGGTGTTCTTCTATACGGACCACCCGGAACGGGAAAGACACTCCTTGCCAGAGCGGTGGCACATCACACAGACTGTACATTTATCAGGGTTTCAGGTTCCGAGCTTGTGCAAAAGTACATTGGAGAGGGTTCTCGTATGGTTCGTGAATTGTTTGTGATGGCTAGGTGAGCGAATGTTCCTGCTTTTATCTTTATGAAGTATATATGGTTGTCAATTACCTCATGGAGTACAGGAGTAACACTACTGGCTTTGTGTTACCGTTTTAGATTGTAAAATCGTGTCGTGATCTTCTGTTCCCTCACCTGGACTCAATACCTCCCTCCCAAGCACTTGGGTTTCGCTCCCATCAAAATTGTAGTGATTATTGGAAAGCTGAACTTGCTATGTTTCTCCACTTTCTCGCAGAGAACATGCTCCTTCTATCATCTTCATGGACGAAATTGATAGTATTGGATCAGCACGAATGGAATCTGGTAATGGCAATGGGGACAGTGAGGTTCAGCGAACTATGCTGGAGCTGCTTAATCAGCTTGATGGATTCGAAGCATCGAACAAAATTAAGGTTGGTTGCCCTAGTTCTTCAACTGGATATGGAAGTTCACTCTGTGGTTCTGGCCAGTGGTTTGAAGCCCACATTTCCAAGCATGATGTCATGTACTCATAGGGAAGTCATCTTCAGTTATGTCGGAAGTTTGAAGGGATGGGGTCGTAACATGTGTCTTAATATTTGCTATCGTACAGGTATTGATGGCCACAAATCGAATTGATATCCTCGATCAAGCTTTACTCCGACCTGGACGTATTGACCGGAAAATTGAGTTCCCAAATCCGAGTGAGGAGGTAAGGAGCTCAAAGTTCCTGCTGTTCGCCGTCATTGAATGAATTGAATAGCCTTCTATTTATTTACTACTTTGTAGTATCTAACAAAGAAGTTTGTCTGCACCAGTCTCGATTGGACATTCTTAAGATTCATTCGAGGAGGATGAATCTTATGCGAGGTATAGACTTGAAGAAAATTGCAGAGAAGATGGGCGGCGCGTCAGGAGCCGAATTGAAGGTAATCAGCAACGATCTGACTACGTTACTTATGTTCTTTCTAGCAATTGTAACGTCCGAGAAGACCTGCACGTGGGCTAATGCAAAGCGAATGCACGCACACTGACATCATTTCTCTCTCACTCACATGCGGAGTAAATCTTCATCTGACATTTTGTTTATTTGGTTTGCAGTCCGTGTGTACAGAAGCAGGAATGTTTGCACTGCGGGAACGTCGTGTACATGTGACGCAGGAAGACTTTGAAATGGCCGTAGCTAAGGTTATGAAAAAGGAGACTGAGAAGAATATGTCTTTGAAGAAGCTGTGGAAGTAGGACGGTTTCCTTGAAATGTTCACTTATTGTAGAGACAAAATGTTGAACTCCTGTAATGATAATAACCATTCTCTTCTGAGATATGTCATACTGGAGATTCAGATCGGGCAGGACTGCCAATGATGACCTGTCATTAGTTTCTGTCGGTATTGTTTTGGGCTCATCTTGTACAAAGATCTGAGATGAAGTGAAGCTAGTTATAAACTTTTGTCGATCTCTCGATCCACTACGTGCACCAATGACAGAAAATGGAGAAGATTTCCGGGTGAGTACCTGACCCGCAGAAGCACGAATGGATATTTCATGATGTTCAACCGAGGAAGAAAAACAACGAAGATCTGGATGTGACTCATTGACTTTTCTGGTTGGATATATATAAGTGCAGCGATGGATTGAGTGACGTCATGCATTGGTTTGGCATTACAAATTGGTTCAGTGTCACGTGGCGTAGCTATCCATCGTGGGGCTTCATTCCCACACTGGCCTTCCAGCGTCTTTCAACCTTCCACTGTGCAATATAAAGAAATCATTTTCTACCCCAGCACTGGATGCTCGTCTTACACTACCCCGCAAGTGTGTGTATAGGATCAATGGTGTTATTCACTCAAAAGCAACCACAAATGCACATCGTGAGCTCAATTATTAAGGAAAATATCGACTGCTTCGCAATCCTCACTGAGATAACCAATTCAAGGCGAACTGAGTAAGAGAAGATGTATGGCGAAACTCCGTTATAGTGAAGCGCAGCCCAAAAACAGGAAGGAAATTTCTTCGAAGGCATATTGAATGTGAAGAGGCTAAACTTCCTCGTTTGATTTTGTGGTGAGCGATTTATTTAACCACCAATAAGCAAGGTTGTAAGTAGTACTAGTAGAAGTATTCTAAGCAAATATTGGTTATGTGAGATTTCTATTTGTATATCCCATATCATGTCCCAAGTCCTGTGCAACTCCGTGGCCAACAGATAAACACGAGTCTCTCCTACAGTCCTTTACAATTGGGAATCTTAACTGTAGCTCAAAGTTTCATAATTCTTTAAACAAGGTCTATTAACATCTAGGATGACATTTTCTTATGGTCTGACACAAAGATTTTCCTACTTTCTGAAATACATCTTTTAGCTCACACTGATGCTCATGATGTAAACGTGTATACAGATTGAAACTAGTGATTGCGTTAGGTTGTGGAGCACTCAATAACATGTAGTGCGGTCAAGCTAACTGCACCAATAAGGTTTGTCTTTCTTGGGGATTTATTAAATATATGAACTATCAAAAAATGTTTGGTGGGATTAAATTAATATAGTAAAAAGGATAACAATACCCCCTCAAGCCAAAGACGAGAGCAATTGAACATTTGCAGAATGGAGAGATAATCTGTACAATCGAATTCTTCTAAAATAAACATCTACAACATTGCAACATCTCCATCTGCGAAAAGATTGGTAGCATCTTGGCGCTAGCTCCAAACGCATCGACTGCTAGTTTGACGTGCGATTGAGCACAGCCGTCGGAAGATCCAATTTGGCGTTCATGCAGAGTCACGATCCACCCGCCGATATATCATCTACAGAGTTTGCAATCCACTCATCCACGTCAATGGCTCCAGCTCGAAGTTGTTACATCGAGAGACTCGGCAGTAAGACGATTTACTCGAAAGGGCAGTTGAGTGATGCGTCCTTCCAGTTTCCATTTTGCTTGCGAGGTTCATTGTGTTGTGAAGATGTACCTAAAGGTGAACCTTCTCTTCCACGAAGATTTCCAAGTTCTCCCAAATCACAGGAACAATGTACTTCCAAACTGAACTCTGCAATTTTCTCGTGTTTTTCAGAACAAGCATTCATCCCCTTGAGTTCGCGGAGATTTAGGGTTTATCACACGTGATTTTCATATGCAAAGGTTCTCACGATTCATCAAATAGTTGACTTCGTAGATTCTCATGAGCAAGGTCATAAGCGACCGTCAAAGACAAGCTTACAGTCGACACATTTTGCCATGAGACTCTTGTTCAAGCCAAAACCACTTTTGGAATACCTGGGCTCAAGAGACTGCACTCTGATCAGAAGTACTCGTGGTTTCTTTTGTGAAGATGACCCAAAGCGCCGTATGGTTTTCACCATTTGGAGAAATTCAGTGAGAATTATTATTAATTACGGGGTTCAACTTTTGTAAAAGACCTTAAGACATTGCGGCTGTAAAAGCATTTACGTAGTCCAAGAACTTGGCAGTCCATGAGTAACAAAATGGATTTGGATCATGTGCAATGAACGCGACATACCAGAAACAAATAATATATAAAAACATAGCAACAATCATCATTCAAAGAAAAATTTTTATGTGAAAATCAAAACTATCTATGAAATAAAATAAGTCAGACTAATCAGGATTAACATATGGATCCCAAAACATGTGTCAAGAGAAACATATAGATTAACTCTACTTAGCTTAATTTTGGTCACTTAAGTTAGTGTGTCATGATATTAGACAGCTGAAAGGTGCTCTTAGCAACATAGTTTAGTACATTAATGAGTAAAGCTTGCTGTGTTCTTGTAAAAATATATTGAAATGATGAATCATGCAACCATTCTATTCATATTCTCGGTTTATGTTTACTTGTGTTGAATCTCAAATAGATGACAGAGCTTGTGTTCATTTATTAAAAGTTTGAATTTACAATTTTGAAAGAAAAATATTTAGCAATTGATATTTAATTTTTTATAACATAAGAATAATAATTTCAAATCATGTTTATAATTTTTTTAAAAACATTCTATGTGTATGTCATCAAAATTCAATGAACAAGAAATTTTGTAGATTGTACATGGTATGTTTTACATCCTACAATTACATCTATGTTTTACATATGTATTCTTACTTCATTCAATGATCAAGTCAAAGATTTGTGAAAAATGATGAGAAGAACATAAGTTTGAAATTCTTATGCCTATTTCTGATTAAGGACTTTTTTGTTGACATGGTAAATCGTTTCAAAATATTTTTTTGGATAAAATTTTCATGCATGTGTGACCACTTCTTCTTGGAAATTTGATTAAGATAACACGTTTATCTCGATTTGGCGATCTAGAACTTCATGAAAGGTTGATAGAATTCTGTGGCTTCCATCTTCTAGATTAGCTAGATCAATCATCCCTGATATTTTATCTCAAATTTCAAGACACTGGAATAAACTGACATATTACATATATCTCTCTCTTCAATGTATAGTAGCAAAATCAATGTATATATATACACTATATAATTATAGGTGAGTGAGCTTCCCTTTGCCTTGGCTTTGTTTTCTGTTCGGATAGTCCTTCAATTCAGTGCATGGGCCCTCTACTCCCTTCCAGCAATGTCTCTACATTTATAGCTCTTCGTCTTATTTGCTTAAGCACATTAATTACTACGTTTAACTTTCAAAAAGTTTCCCTAAATTATTAGGAGGTTTTCACAAATGATTCAGGATGTCGTAGTCAAATTATTGAACAACTGTTAAGGAAAAATGAAGTTCTCGAATGCTGATCTCTTCACATAATCATAGCCACTGTGTCCTTTGATGCCACCCGAAACTAACGTGGTTAAGTTTGGTACATTACTCAGAAAGGTAGAAGCACTTTCAGCTTCACGGACTTTACTTCTAGATTTCTAGCTAACTTATCTTCAGGTCTATTCAAACGAGGTACTTACAGTTGTAAATATCCTCGGTCAACTGTCAGCAAGCACACTTTGTCTCCATCACGACAATGCTCTCACAGCTTTACCGTAGTGTGCAGTTTTGGTTACACAGAAAAGCCTCTCTTCTGTACCATAAGCAAAAACCTTCCATGACCTTCGAGCAAATTGTTTTCATTTTATGGCCGGTGGATACAATATACCCTAGTTTGGCAAACGTTTGTATCGCCCGTCCTTCCGGTGGGCAAGGCACCTTGTGAGTCCACCGGTCTGAAGATCGTGGACGAGGAAGTGCTGTCCAGCATCCATGAATCCATCCATTTGCACCCTCAAGGTTTGCAACTCTTTTCGTGCTCCCCACTACTCATCTCTTGCAGAGAAGCACAGATTGTGAAGCACACGGTGGCACATTTCAGATTCATGGCCATCGCGTTGAAAGATTGTTTATTCACCGCTTCCTGGCGACACACTCTAGAAAGAGGCCACACTAAACCTCAGTTAGAAGGAGCCATAAGAGGTAAGTGTGTCCCAGAATACGGCTGCTTTGGTATGAGGCAACTACAGATATATGGTTAATTCAGAAGTTTTCAAAAATCACCACTTGCGACGGCAGAATTCATTGAAAGAAGAGGTAGAATTTACACCGTGAACAAAAGCTCATGCGAATTACAAGGTGTCAGTTTCACAGGTGCTATGTGAAAACACGTTATCTCGGGAATCGCTGTCACCGCGCTTAAGTCATGGACGCCAGACCACTGTTGAATTACAACTGTGGTAGATGATGAAACTCCCATAGACCATTTTGTGTACATCGCTGTTGCACATGACAAACTTCTCTTGTTCGTATGTAGAGAATCTACAAATATAAGCAAAGAGACAGCATACGGTTGGATGTAGTATTTGAGCTGCAGTAGTATTTTAGCTCGAAGCAACATCACGAATCTGCCAATCAAGCAGGTGAAACAGGTGACTATGAAACCGGTGCTATTTATGTAGTTACGCCACGCACTATGTATACTCAGCAAGATCAATACAAGTAACACATAAAAGAGCGGGGGGAGAACTGCGCCTGTAAATAATACTTTATTAGTTCATGCTCGGCTGTTTCACCTGGTTGACTGGAAGTTCCTTTCTACCAGATACTCAGCTTCAATTTGGTTTAGGACTGGAATTTAAATTACTTCACTTATAATATTGTTGATTAATCTCGGAGTCAGACCATACGAGTACTCATTGACTAGAGACTGTAATTTGGCTTGGCTGAGTTATAAGGTAGTGGTGATTTACTTCAAGGCTACTTTTGTGACCAATAACACACCAGCTACCAAGATTTGGGGTTTCGATTTTGTGTATCCAAGCTCAAAGCTGAAAATAGAAAAACTCTTGTTAAAATAGTAAAACAATCAGATCACACCTTGCCAATGATCATTCCTTCACGTACTGATCACAACTGTTGGATTACAGGGATGTGAAGATGGTTACAGCAGTCCAGCTGAGTTTGAGATGGAACTTGAACTTGGATCAAGGCAAGGAGTGTCACATTCAGAGTTTTGACCTGAAGAACATTGCCTAGAATTTATCTGAGTATTAACTTGAATTAGACTGTACGTATGGCAAGTGCAAGAGAAGGGTATGGCAAGTGCAAGAGAAGGTTATGGCAAGTGCAAGAGAAACCACAGGTTATCTAAAATTGATCCATATGCATCACTTTCACACGCTGATTTACATATCATCTATAAGTATATCAAACGCAGGCATACACAACAACCACCAAATCAGAGAAAACAGCGCTCAGCGAAGACTGCTCTCCTCACAATTTTACCTGGAATGCCACTCTGATCAAAGGGAATAACCATCCATCCACATGCATTTGGACGGAACAGTAGAACTCCAACAGCAATTCAATTGGACGAAAGGACATGTTCTGCAATGTACTTTCGATCTCAAGTCTTATGCTTCTCATACAGATGTGAGAAAAAAACTCTATTGCACTCGATAAATTAACACAATGCAAGGATCTTCTGCCAGAATAATTTTGAAGCATACTCCCGCATATATACATGTTAAGATGAATGGACTAGGCCATCCAAGACCTCTCCTGAAACCTCTTCCTCACCTTAAGTTTCACCAGCATTGCCCTCCATGTCTCACTGAAAAGTCATGAACGGACAAGGGTGGACATATTTGACATGGTGACTTACCCTCAACGATCTATATCAAACATTTTCCTCGTATCGAGATGAGACATCCTTCCAGTTCACCACTTTCCAGATGTTTTTCAAGTAGTCAGGGCGAACATTTTTGTACTGCACACAAACAGTTCCAGGAATATCGGTAAGAAAAAATCCGTTCGATAAGACTGGTTCCTGTGGTGAGTTCAACCCAAAAACCACAAACACAAGGCTTTGACATCGACCACCCATTAAGGAACCAAGTCGGATCCAGCTCTCAGAAAATGTCCTATTCGTATGCAGTGAAACTCAATGACGGTCAAGAATGTAAGCCACCAGAAGACACCCAAGGTTTTAAAATTTTGACTCAATTTTTTACCCAAATTTTCTTACCATGGCTTCCATCAGTCAAGCACTACCGGAAACGCTGAAAAGAGGAAGATACATAATCACACAACACTTCAAATCTCCATTCTTCTTAATGCCATGCGGATCCTGCTAGTCAGGGCTAAAACCGACCTGATGCTCTAACCCCTCTTATCTTGATGACATAAGAGAATCATTTCTTGAGTAACACACCGACCGACCATGCTCAAAGCAAACCATGTACAAATTGCAGACATCCAGTTGCCTACCTGTAGGTAGTAAGCATGTTCCCAAACATCGATCCCCAACAATGGAATCAGTCCTTTGGTAACCAAAGGATCCTGCGGAAACATACAAAAAATCGAAGTCAACAAGGGAGTCAGCGTCACCACTAAATCTCGCAAGAACGTCAATATCCCACAATATCCTGAACTGCAAAAAAGTGAAGACCTGAATATATTCTTGCCTGATTTGCTGTGGTCTCCACAACGAGCTTTTTTAGGTCTTTGTTTAAACCTAGCCACTGCAGACCAAACCATTAATCTAATTAGTATTTCGAATATCTTCAGGAGCATCTCCATATATATAGAGAGGTATACATACATACAGACATAAGCTTCCCCATTGCAACTGCCATTTGACACGGATCATAACTAGAAGCTCAGTTTCTTATGTCCAACATAAACCTTTAGACACAAATTTCACATTACAGCCAAAATGAACCCAGCTTATTTAGTTGATGCATACCACCCAGCCTGATCCTTGAACTCCTACACCTCCAGCAACCATCTTCGCTTTTAGAATTTCGAGAGAACCAAACTCAGCCTCAATAGCAGATGCCAACGACCCTTCAGGAGGAACACCTCCTCCTTCCTGTAAGGCCAAACACTGAACCCATAAGACTCATTGCAAAGTTTTCTTCGGAAATGATCGGGTGTAAAACTTCCAACGTGGCCAGCCTAGTCCCGATAATCATCAAAAGAATGCATATATACGCCTTTGGGAACCCGCTCAGATGCATTTGGCCTTTAGCCACATAGGGTTTACAGTTGTGCTGGTAACCAGTGTTCTCATATAATCGAGAGGTCAATTCAACGGTGGGAATTAGACTATTTTGCGTATCAACAATAAAGAAAATAGCTCAAAAATTAACTCGTGCATTATATGATGTACACGAACCTCGGACCGTGATTTTACTAACCTTTATGGGTGCTAGATTCTTCCAAAAGATGCTGTGGTTAACATGGCCTGGAAGAAACACCAAATGAAAACGAGAGAATATGAGGAATTATCTCATCAAAAATCTCATTCTTACTCTGCTAGATCGTAATATTTACTCGAACCTGTATCAGATTGGCCAGAAAAATTCACGAGCAGAGACGAAGTTTCCAGGAAGTGAACCAGAGTGCAAACGGGAGAAGCCTAGATCGGGCAGTGGATTCCAAGTAGCGAGCACACTAAAACTCCAAACGTCCGTTGAAGTTGCAAAACTGTTTCACTATAGGAAAGTGCCAGTTTAGAGCATCGGTGACAAGAAAACTACTTCCTCTATGCTTCCCTCAAGCCACAGCCACAAGGTGGTGGTGGTGTACTTAACATGGTAAGTTTCTGGAACTAGATCTAGTTACGAGTATATGAAGAATCTCTTCATGCATACCGTACCGTCTATTTCTAGAGGGTCTCAACAGGTTACACACAAATGTGTCAGTCGGTATCAATCCCTCTGACAGGTCCAAAGAAGTCCACCACATATTCGGCTCCATGCGAGTAGACAAAAAAAACTTTACCGCAAAGAAAGAGAGGGAAATTTGCAGTGAAGATCAACAGTACTAGATTTAGCCCTTATCAGTGGGGAGATTAGAACTCCAAGAAAATAGGGATAGAAACCAACCTCCACCGTTGAACTTGAGAGCAGCCTGGAGCTGGACAATAGTTTGTGGATCGCGACTAGAATGAGCTGCGTCAAGCTTTTCGAGCGCCTGATTGAAGCCGGTGATGTAAGCCTGATGATGCTTCGAGTGGTGCAATTGCATGATGTCTCCACTGATGGCAGGTTCTAACTCCCCATAACCATAAGGCAGATCTGGTAGAGTGTAACCGTGCTCCTTGTACGAGGTGCTAAACCCTCTCTGCAAACCCAACAAGTTCCTCGCTGTGCAGGCGACGGTCGAGGTGCCTCTTTTGATAGCCATCGACGCCTGCATTGCGGCCATAGCTTCTCGCTTCCTTTCGATCGCGTTGCTGCTCGACTCTCGCTCGCTCTCTAGTGAACCACTCGACCTTCGTCCCTAAGGTCTCCAAAACTCCCCTGCAGCTCTCGACTGATCCAGATCCGCGAGCTCAGAGACAATCTAGCTTCTTGGAGAGCGCGGCCAAGTGGCAGCTTCGTGCAACGTCTTCAATTGTATCGTGGCCAGCAGACTCCTCGGCGCTTCGGCTAGAGAGCGGCCCACTGGAGCTGCGGTTAGTTAGCGCGAACTTAGTTCGTCAGAGAGTTGGTCAAATCTTTTGTGTATTATTATACTCGGAGTTCTCCATTTCATGAAGTAGATAACAATCTGTGCTCAAAGTTCTGCTTCAGTTGAATCACAATTACACAAATACAAACACAGCCGCAAATATTCAAAAATTTACTAATTTATTACAACTCTTGGAATGAAGTTGGGTTATGGTGTGACTTTTTCATATTTAAGCTTGGAGAATGAAAGCTTTTTTTTCTGAGGTTTACATATATTTTAAATAAGTGATATTTGTGACAGATTTTGTAGAATGAATCTTCGTATTGTTTTTTGTATCAATTTCAAACTAAGAGATTCATATAGATCAATCTATATAAGATTCCTAAATTCTTTTTTGCAAATAATTTCAAATATGTTCATATGTATCGATACATTTACATGAGTTCAGAAAAATATCATGAGTATATTTCAATCAATAATATATAATATCAAATAGAAAGTTACCTTTATTTCAAATGAGTATCAAAATTATGTTTTGATCTACTCAACAAATTTATTATCATAACCTGATAGTGGTCAGATGATGGCCAAGAATATGAGAAACGACGCAATAACTGAAACATAGGCGTCGACACTCCAAACCAACCAACCCTTGGTATAAAGCCAGGCCAGGGTTAGAGCCCACAACCCTGAGGTTCTACACTGATATATGGTACTCCTCGTATACCGCGGATGGTCTCCTTTTCCATTTCTTCCCTACTTGTTCATCTAAACATGGATAAAAGTACAAAGGGTGGGAGCTCGGAAAAAATGCTTTTCCCGCCCAGCACCATACAAGCATAAGATGGACAAACGGTGTATATATAGATCACGATGTACTCCGAATAAGCATGTGTTCAATCCTTCATCTCTCGCAATTGATCATATAACTTTGTACTAACATGATACATGCGGTGCCACCTGAACCCACCACTGCTCGCTCTAGAAGAAAATTAAAATCACAATTTTCTCTCTAGTACTAGAGTGGCTGCATGCGTTGAAAACGAAAATCCTGGCATCTTTCAATTTTACTTTCCCACTGGGTTATTTCTCTATACTTCATTCTAAGGGGATAAATGTCAGTTCGTCACAATAGAAGTGAATTGTTGCTAGTGGTAATGACTACATGGGTTTTGATTCTATTGAATTGTCCAATAAGACAAAGAAAAATGTTGAATGTAAGTCTACAAAACACAAATAGTTTATTGAAACCCATCATTTATCATTTTACCCTATGGTACTCTACATAGAATCTATCCCCACGTCATCCATGTTTTAATATGGTTTTACAATGATTTCTAACATAAACAGTGGTGCTCAGATCGTCGCCCTCGCCACTAAGGTCTCCTCACTTTGGCGGGAGCACCAGCTTTGCCAGGGGGCCCTTCAGCCACCCTTCCCCCGCTCGATCCCGAAGCCGCACCCTCCCTGGCTTGCAACCCGACCTCCCGCTCCCCATGCCTTCCCACTCCAACTCACCCTCGCTACCTCCTTCGCTATCGTATTTAATCAACTCCCAATGTCTTTCAATATGGTTAGTTGTATCCATACTTTCATAAGCAAATAACCTTCCAAATCGAGGCCACATCCTTCTCCAAGTACAAGTAATTCCGTCCCATCCGAAAATCATGTACTTGGCAAAGGTCGGATGTGTTGAAACTCAACACAAATTTTCTTAAAGTCTCATCAAAATTGTCTTCACTAGGGCAAAGCATTAGAACATGTAATGCCATCCACATCCGATCCTTGTTCTCATTATGTACTTTGGTTAACAAGTTCCCATTCCATGCCTTCATAACATGGGAGTGACACGAGAGAAGTTATCCACCAACTTGTGTTTTGGTACTCTCTTCATAAGTCCAATAATGAATCATTGCTCACAACCCTTTGAATAGCATTCAAAGATGACTTGTGCTTGTCAATGATGATTGCAGAGGGTCTAACCTCTACCTCTATAGAGACCCTCATGTCTCTCTTTAACGTCATTGCTACAAAGCATGTGAAAAATCGGAATTCCAATTCCATCTTGGTTTGATACAATTGCCGCATAAAGAGTCAAACTTTATTGGTTTGTTTTGAATGTAGTATCAAAGGCCCAAGAATTATTACCAAGAATTATTACAGAGTACGACAATCCAATATCACCCTAAAGGATATCGGAGGCGGGTATAGATAAGGGAACGGGATGGGATGGAAGGAAACAGGCGGGAGCCACGAAGGAGGCCGCCAAGACGTGCTGGAGCGGGGAAGATATCAGGATCGAGCTGCGGGCCAAGGAGTATGACGCAAAACTTTGTGGATAAAGATGTATACTTTCCATAATGGAAAGTATACATCTGGTCTATACATCACGCTATTCCATTGCTCAGATCTTAAATGTTCTTATGATGGACCTATAGAGCTGGCAGATGCAGAAAAAAGTACTCTTGAAGCATATTAGGGATCACTTGTGATTAAGCACCCCAATAACATCACAACCAGATCTTGACAGTCAGAGTTGCGAGCACTTTCGGTATCGGAGACTTGTTTTGTGTTAGCAACTTTTTCCAGCTAACATATGGTTTTAGGCCCTCTAGCAGACAGTCTTAGATTTCAACAACATAGAGATTCTGTTTCTTCAACTCCTTGAATTCGAGTTTCACGTTCTACGTGTTATATATAGCTGCTATAACTTCCAAGCTAGGTTGGGGTGAATGGACATAAACATGAGTAGATCTTTCAAGGACTATGGGCAACAGACAAACTCGGATAAGCGGTTCAAGACCTCCTGATGGATCTTAGACAAAACTGAAATGGCCTATACAAAAAAGAACCTCATCATAATAGACCCTACTAATGTACATCTGTTGATAATGCACATAATAATAACATGTAAATGTTATTATAGCAACCGGATACACTCGTATGATCAGTATTAATATCACTCAACCACAATAAGTTTTCAAAGATATCATAAGTAATATAGATATCTCTTTCTGTTAAATGTTGATCATTTAACATTGATCGACATTTTTGAACCATTTTAATCTCGTTGAAGAACTCTCAAATCATTTAGGCTTTTTTGTAGCTATCCAATTCCTTCTTCCAAATCTTGAAGCAATCAGAGTACTCGTTCAAGCCTTGTGGAGAAGTGCCTTTAATTCTTGCGAGTCTACAACATGTCTAGTGTGGGCCATAACAACTTTGTTGTAATCTAGCAACTTTGACTTTCCTTTAATATACTTATCTTCAACCCTTTTAGGTACTTTCATGTTTGAAAATAATTTATTTCTCTATCAGAGTCAACTCCTTGCAAATTTCAAGCAATAAATTGCTGGTCTTTTCGGCATCCTATCGAACAATTCACTCCTTATACTCATCAGTTTCTCCAACTTTAGGCAAAAAACATTGTTGATATGTGGTGCTTTAATACAACTCATATCCAGCTTCTATTCTTCACTTTTTTTCTATTCATTTCAGCGTCTCGTCTTTTTATTGTTTCAAGCGACTCGATTGTTATTGGAGACCTCACTGCCTTGATTTTTGAGCTCTTTAGAGTAGATATGAATGTTACCACACTCATCATCCCTCCACACAAAGACACGTCAAAAAATCAAACATGATTTTGTTTACACTCTCACCGAACATGATGAGCACCTTCACGTTGGAGCTTGAGTGATATTGTTGTGCCTGTGATTGGCATAATGTCATGTTTCTATTGGGGTTATATTGTTCTTGCTTTATATTAGAGTTTTTGTTAAAGATGATGTTTTCTCTTTTTTATTGGTGAATCGATGTTTACATCGTTTCCTGCCTTGATGATGTCCTACATAGCCCATATTGCACTTTGTTACATGTATTCATTACCTTCTATGGTAGAGCTCCGATCAAGTAATGGCCCGCTGTTAATACTAGCTCGGTTCTTGACATGTCTCTTCTTGGTAACTTGAGATTTATTCTACATCGATCAACTGATGGTAGCTCTTCTAGGCTAATGTACTTAAATAGATATGATGAATATTGTCTTTTGACAGTAGTGAATGGTTTCATTCGGTTCGTATCTTCAACAGTATTGATTGAAGCATGATATGGGCATGGTATACTCTACATGATCTGTAACAATGTCCTAGAAGACTAATATGCTCACAAAGCTTATCTTAGTGAATTATGAATTTGGTGTATGTCAATTCTATTTGTTTGTGTTTTTTAATACACTCTTATGCTTTTGTGTTCTGTTCAAATGTTGATAATTGGTGACAGTTTCACACGAAGCTTGTGTCAATGTGTCTTGATTTCAATAAAGATAGTGAAGCATGTAGAAAGAAGTGGAGTACAATCTATAGCGAAATCAAAGAAGACAAAGCGATGAATATGAAGTCGGGATCGCAGCGATCGGAGAAATGACGGAGGTATCTCTTGATGGACAATTTTATGTTTGACAGGGCGAACGTTGTTTTACATGCCCATGCCGATGATATGGACGGAGAAGGAATGAAGTGCAGCGTCACTTTGGAGACAAATACAACGGAGCAAAAAAGTGGGAAGAGTTCATCAAAATCATTGAAGTCTAATTGAAGAGAGTATTTGTTTTCGGAAAGATGTCTTGGAGAGTTGAAAGAAAATAGTAAGATTATGCTGGATAGTTTGAAGACCAATGATGATATAAAAATGGCTTTATAAATGAGTGTGCAAAAAATCATGGAGAAATTTGTAAACTTTAGGTGCAGATGAATTTAGGTAAACAAGATTTACTATAGGATGTCAGAAAAGTGCACTTTAGATTATTCTCTTTGTCTTCACGTCATGAAGTGACACACCTATTCTTCAATGTGATCTTCATACTAGTGAATTGTCAATGTTTTTTGTGGTTTTTTTAGACCTTTTGAGTTCTTTTTGTTGTTTTTTCAAGAACTAAAGTTTGATGTTTCTTCCACAAGAGCTTGCTGTCATGTAGCATAATGTCTGTATTCATTTGTATAGAGTTGATCGCCTTAGATGCATCATCAATTTGAAGCATGTAGAAGGTAAAATAGTGAGATTAAAGTGTGTCGAATGTGCATGAAATCTCAAGTGAAAATAGAATTTGCTTATTAGAAAGCATATACTTGTATTAGTAAATGTGGATTTTATTATTTGTAGATATTGCATAAATCCTCATAATAGATGTCTAAGGCCACAAGTCTAAGTAGTTCACTAAAAACCTTACTACTTACTAGCTTCTGAAAATGCACCAAACATCAAATATTAGGGTAGGCTACTCAACGTCCATGGAAAATGTTCTCGCCACACACTCTCATGTTTTTGCCATCCACAAACTCTTGGCAATGCCGTTCCGTCTTGTAGACAACTCTTTTGCAGTTTTATCTCCAGTTGTCATTGAAATTTAAAATTCTCTTGCGATCTCCTATTTGAAGTTCTTCAATGTTTCTCTGAAGTTGTCTTCAATTCCAGCAAGGTTATGTAAAGCATGGTTAACCACCGCAAGCTTCTCTTGTTTCACAGAACCCGAAGGTGTCATAAGTGACAATCCACTATGCACTTTGATGTCTCTTGCAACCACTCTATTTTTCAAAAGTTGTGTCCTAGGATGATGCATATGTTATGTAACACAAGGCAAGTACTCACCAACTCAAGCATGTTCTCAAGTTTCACGTCAACATTTTTTAACAATATTCGTCACCTACCCTTAAGCATTCCAAATGCTCGCTCAATGCACATACGAGTGGAACTCTGAACAAAGTTCCAATTGTATTTCTCTCGAGTAAGCCCGTCTTTGTGACCTCTTAAGGGAGCTAACATCCAAGGGCGGCATGGGTAGGCCGCATCCCCAACCTAAGCATAAGGCACAAGCTTTCCAGCCTCGCAAAATTGGTCAATTGCAATTCTTCCCCATAGATTAACGTCATGCATGGATCCTGCCCATCCTATGTCAAAATCCTAGATTATGCACTTGCTAGATACAACAGCTTGCAATAGTATAGAGTGAAATCCCTTACGATTGTAATAATCAGCCGCATGTAGACTATATGCCACAATTGATATGTGAGAACCATCCACCGCACCAACCACATACAGTATTCCATGAATATCTTCAAACTCTTTAGAAAATTTATCCATAGTGGTGATAGAAGGCCACCAAATGAATCTCTTGAGAAGTAGCAATTTCACAACATGAGTGAACTGATTTACCGTCTGTTGACTTCTTGACAAATCAATCCTATATAAATCCGCAATGCTCTGCATAAAGTTACCTGTGGCCAATCTTGAGATGAAGACCGCCACATTCAATTGAACCGGTATAGCCAAACGCATGTTGGAATCTTGTCTCTGCAATGAAGGCGCAAGAGTGGAATACAAGAACTCAAAGGTGGAAACATCCATCAGCATGCGACTTTTAAACGCTCTCGCATTGAATGATTCGAGTAAGTTTCGATCAAAAAACCTGGGTTCCCCCAGCGCTCTATCATGAGCCCATAAACGTCGAGATCCAGTGACTCTCGCTAGCTTGAATCTTTGCACCATAATCGATATGCAATAGATTTGTTGCCAATTCTACATCAAAATGATACTTTGATCTCTATCAATACATTCCATCGTGCAAAATAGTGTAAATTGCAATAAAAGAAGAAAAATGAGACTTTGGACGTCATTGTACATTCTAGAAATGTATGGAAAGAAAGTGAAGATTGAATGCAAGATAGATGTAGATTTAGGATGCAAGAGTCTACTGTAGAAGTGAAAGAAAACGAGCACTGAAGTTTATGGATTGGGAGTGAGAGGAAAGAAAGGAAAAAATTTGAAGTGATAGTATTCTTTTCTTCTTGATAGTTGTCCTTTGGACTTCTCTTTTCATTCCTCCTGTGGTAACCGTTAATGTATAATGTGCAAGTGGATGAGGGAGGTCTACAAAGATTCCTTCATTCACTAGCTAGGAGCTAATTGCCGGCTGCCGGTCGTGTAGTATGGCTCTCAATCTTTACCTAACAAGCACACTCTCGCTACTTATGTATGTATGTGTGAGTTGTGAGTAGAGCATGTCAGCGATGTATGATATATGGCGATACCGAGTCGCATGACAGCTGTCATGTGTATACACGTTAAATTTGAGTTTGAGTCGGCTGACGTTGGGACGCAGCTGACAGTCAAGGAGCGTCGAGGTGTTTTGACTCTCGATGGAGAGTATAGTCGAAGCAAGCTCAAGAATTGTCAGTTCTTCGAGTTGAGACTTTTGCGTAAGAGATTTTTGCATTAGCTTTGATTCTAGGTCTCCGAGAGTGGAGTGAGTTTGGCTCAATTCTGTATTTTGTGTTTCGGACTTTTTAGTTGTGATACCTTTGTGTGTGGACACTCTCGTTCCTTATGTATGTATGTGTGAGTTGTGAGTAGGGCATGTCACCAATGTATGATGTATGGCGATATCGAGTCACACGACAATTTACATATTTAATCATTCTTTGATTATACATGGATTGTCAATATATAGACTATATATATTTGTATAAATGAAAAGTATCTCACTCTTGAGAAACGTTCTTTTTAAAATTAATTAAGTATTACCAAAAAGCATTATTATTAGACTTTTTTTTTATTACGATTATATGTCACTCATTGTGTTTTAGTTTAATATGCTATACTTATTTACATTTTAAAATCAAGTTAATATTTATATCGAGATATACTTTAAAAAAATGAGACAACAAATATGTGGTCTTTTAAAAAATTTCTATTTGATAAAAGAACAAAATCATAGATTGAGATTTCAAATTGTATTTTGAAATGATTATGCAAAAAAATTTCATAGTCTAGCTTATTAATTTAGTTGTACGAAATTATAATTTGATTAATATTTTTTTTAAAAAATACGTTAATTATAATTTTGTAGTGATCGATGTAAAGAATTTATTTACTCAGTAACTTTTTCATCTTATTCAACGCGATCTGCTATTGCCATCACATCAAGAATGATTGATATGAAAATTTTACAAGCAATCAAACCAAAATTTGACATAATAAGTTCATGATTCCCGTAATAAGGAAAAAAATTTGATTGAGTATGTTCAATGTAAAGCATGTGTGAAACATAGCAATGATGTAGTTTTGAAGCTTCCAAACATGTATTAATATTGGATTTTTCTAACAAGGATTTGTTGAATATAATAAACGTTTATTTTGTGAGTGAAACTACACATATTTTGTGAATTCAAAATTTTTCAAAATTGGATATTTTGAATTCTACAATTCTATTGAAAGTAATAAAATGAATTTTCAAGACATTTTTTTTAAGTTACTGAAATACTCATGTGAAGGACATAAGGACGAGTGAACTTTATGAGAGTTGTAGGATGGGTTTTTTTTGGTTAGTTGAATCAAATGCCGTTTCTATACGGAGGGCAAGGTCACGGAAGGTGGGAAACATTACAATTAGTAACATACTACAGGTTGTAGTTGGACGAAGGAAACTACTTGTATACATAAGAACTGCACTTTCATCTTTAAGGATGTCGGGTCATATTAGAAATATAAGTATGTGAGGGTATCATGTTACTGACCTCAAACCGATTTTTCTTTCATACTCCGATACAGTTAACACTATATCAAGGAGAACTAAGTAAGGATTGGACGTTAATGATGCATCATCTAGAGCTAAGATACATGAGATCTAAGTCATATATTTTTTAGACTTTTATGAAGAGCCACTACAGATTATATATGATGCTGCTCTACATGGAGAAACATCACATCACATCTTACCGGAAGGTTCACATCACAAGCAACTTCGAAGTGAAACCCAAGAAAATATCCCTCTCCACTCCGTACAGCAAAGCTGCGTCTTCACACGTCTAACAAAATCTAGATGCAAGCAAGACATGGAAAAGACTCTGAAATTGGAAGCCTTGCGTGCACAGGTTTGCTCGTATCTGATGGACACTCCATGACGTTATGTATCATCGTTACGCCAACAGGCTCATCAGCAGCATGTGAACGGATAAACGAGCAGCCGACGGAGAGACATCACGGGGACCGACCGGCGGAAATCTTTTGGATCCACGGAAGAAAACGGAAAGCAGCAGGAAGGGTGAGGAGGAAGGCCGCACAGAGCAACGTAAACCGTCGATGGCCGCATCGGACGAGGGCAGAAAAGCGACGAACCTCGATGGTTCCGTCACCAGGTCGGTGAGTAAGAAGGTAAGTCAGTCAGTGAGGTCGCGACGGAGAGGCTCCGCCGGAGAACGAGAAGGTTAGCAGTTTCCGGGAGGAGCGTGTGCGTGCGTGCGTGGCAACGAGAGCGAAGGAAAGGGTCACGAAAACGATAACGAAAGCTAACGCGTCGCAGGGAGGCGGAGAATCGCGAATTTTGCAATAGTAAACTGCGTCTGTCGTGTGCATGTGCATGCGCGATGCGATGACGAAGAGAAGAGCGGAGAGTGAAATGCAGAAAGAGAAAGAGAAAGAGAGGAACGTTGAGAGGCATGAGGAGGAGGAGGACGCGCCGGCGGGCGGCTCGGCAGAATGAATCGCTAAAATGCATTGTTGGCGTTGGCGGAGGCGCGAGCGGAAGGAAGGAAGGAGGAAGGACGGACAAGGAGGAGGACGAGGACGAGGACGAGGGGGGCGACGGGGTCGGTCGCTGTCTGTCGTGCGTGCTCATATGAATGACACGGAAGTGTCTGTCGCAACACGAGAGACGAGGGGCAGTGGAGATGATGCTATGACGGCAGGAGGCAGGGCGAGGCGATCAGGAAGGAGGAGGGCATTATGGGGATGAGAGGGCGAGAGCGATGCCGATGTCTGTAGCGTAGGGGAGCAAAAGAGAAGAGGAATGAGCAGCTGGCTCTGGCCCGGGGCAAGAGAAAAGGAACGAAGCAAGCATTGATCGATTTGCGTGCTTTTGGCGGAGGCAGGGAGGGAGGGAGGGCGCGAGGGGAGGATGATGGTTGTAGCATGAGGAGGAGGAGGAGGAGCCCCGGATAGCTGAGAAAATTTTGCTGTCGCTGCTGTCGGTGTTGGTGCTGGTGCGCTGCTGCTAGGTCGGGTCGGGAAGTTGGGCGAAAGAAAGGGACTAGGGTTTGCTGCTTGCGGACGGGGTGCAAGAAAGAAGAAGATTTGAGATAGCGAGGGGATTGTCAGTCTGCAACGAGGGCTTCTTGTGTTGCGATCTTGACGGTTGGGGGATTGTGGATGATGATGATGAGGAGGAGGAGGATGAGCATGAGCATGAGCGCCGGGGCGGTGGAATAAGGATTGAGTGGATCCAGAGTTGGTGGTGAGAAAGTGTCGTTCTGACGCGCCAGGGTTTGCCCGTGTTCCGGCCGGATTCGCCTCGGTGGTGAGGCTGGTGGGGGTCACTCCGGTGGGTTTTGGCAGCAGCCTTCACCGAATCTCCCTGACATACCAACAAAATTGCTGCTCGTGCCATTCCTCCCTCGCAGCTAGCTTCCTTGCTCCCCTGAGCCCCGCCGGCAGGCCTGGGTGGACTCCGGTGCTCTCATCATTCTCTCGCCGCGAGCCTTACGGGATAAACAGTCAAGTTTTAAAAAGAATTCATATCTCCTGCGCATCTGTATGCGCCCAAGGATCCAGAATTGGCCAATTGAGGTTGCGAGCAACCATCTTCACCCTGCCCACCTGTCGCTGAAATTTTCTCTTTCTTGTCTGAAGAAGGACGAGGGTGAAAGATTTATGGGCTAGCCATTGGCTTGGTGCCCTTTCATGGGAGGAGACGATTGCGACGGGCCTCCACCCTTAAAGCGAATGAAATTGTCTATTAGTGCCACAAAATCTATACCCGTTGAAGCATCTCCCGTCTATCCGACGGGGTTGGCCCCAATGGCCAGAGACTTGCCATCTTCAGACGGAGAAACCTTAGGATGTAAGGGGCAGATTAGAAAGTTAGAGTTTGTTAGAATCATAACACAGGCTCTCTTTTCTCTTGGCTTTCAAAAGACTGCCAATGTCTTAGAAGAGGAGTCTGGAGTATCTCTGCAGTCTCCAGTTATCACACAATTTCGTAATGAAATCATGGGTGGCAAGTTTGATGAAAGTGTCAGCACTTTGCGCAAGGTGGCCCCACTGGAGCCAGAAACCCTGAAGTCAGCTTCTTTTCTTATTTTACAGCAAAAATTTTTGGAGTTGCTCGATTCTGGAGACACACTTGCAGCTCTCAAGACTCTTAGAACAGAGTTATCACCTTTGCAAATCAATACTCAAAGAGTCCATGAACTTGCAACCTGGGTGATATGCCCGTCTAAAGAGGAGCTTAAGGAGAAGGCTGAGTGGGAAGGTGCCGGCTTGGATTCTAGGGCGCGCCTTCTGGAGGAGCTCCAAGAGTTGCTTCCACCATCAGTCATGATTCCGGAGAAGAGATTGGAACATCTAGTGGACCAGGCTCTGACTGTACAGAGGGAGGCGTGCATCTTCCACAACTCTCTTGACAATGCACTTTGTCTATACTCAGATCATCGGTGCGGTCGTGATAAGATCCCGACTAAGACCTTGCAGGTAAAAGTTGCCTGGAGTTTCTACATTACTTCTGCGCTTGTTGCACTTTTCTGGGAACTGGTCGAATATGTTGTCCTACCACAAATTATGAGCTCAATTTCGAGGGTGGTGTGGTTGCTTCTCTTAAACGGGATACTCAAGGAACATGCTTTTATATTGCCCGGGTTGACAGTCAATGTCTCGTTCTTAGGATAACTGAGCGTCGTGGTCACCTTGCAAGGAGAAGTTTTGATTCATCTGCACAACATTTAGCTGTACATGAGTAGGGATTCTGAAATTCTTGAGTCGTCATCTCCATTTTTATCTGCATTGTCAGGGTAGGTGCCTGTAGGCAGTTAGACGTCAACTTTGACACTGGTCGTAGTTGTTAGAATTATCTGTCATACGTAAATGACGGGAAGACACTATCTTTTTGTTGTGATGGTATCCTCGGCGTTGTCTGGTTTGCAAAGTTTGTTTATTTGACTATCTATCAGAAAACCCATATGCGGCGTGTTCCCTTGCTGAGTTATAAAATCTGCACGGCAAGTTTTGTTTTCCAGTTTCAGAATAAGTTACTGTATCCAAACACACCATCGTTTACTGTTGTGACAAGAAGACATATTGTAATATTAAAGCCCTAGTAGACCATAGAAAGTCCTGTCGAGAGACCTCTCAAGACTGAAATTCTCCTTTTTGGGCCTGTTAGCTACGTCTCACCTACGGGTTTTCAAAATCAAAGAAGGAAACCTGGAAGTGTGTGAGTAGCACTGTTGGTACAAAATGACTATCATGGCAGGGTACAGGTTTACTGGGCACTATACTGTTGGGAAACTTGGAATCCAGGGCAAATGTGCTTGAGTCACCTTATGATGAACGTCACTTACGCTTCACTCGGATGGAAGTGATGTGAAGGGTATTATCTTGACGAGTTGATTTGTGCGTAATGTCTCCTGTATCGTTTGTAAGGTATAACTTGGACCCTTGCCAATGCCACAAGTTGTGGAATTTGGTAGTCGGATCTTCATGATGGGTGTTGGCTTAATTCTACTAGCAGCGTAAAGCCTCAAGGTCGAATGGTTGGAATCGACATCGAGTAGGGCGTCCAATCTAGGAAATGTCTTTTCTTGCGTAAAAATGTTTCAGCTGTGTATTCTTCTCACACGTTGATCATCAATCATTAATCTAATTGCCAATCTCCAGATTCAGTACCATTTGTTCCTTCTAGGTTGTACTTTACGGTGTGTGTAGTCGTTGTGTTTCTAGGAGGATCATCGCCAGGTTACGTTCCAGGATACTTTCTCTTGATCAGAAGAGTTTAGATTTTGTTTATGTAGTACTTTCCAGCAGTGGGTTTGTTCGCAAAGTGCATAACAGTACAAACTCCGGGGCTTTTTTTTCTAAATACAAGCTCTTGTTTCGTGGTTTTGGATTTTGTTACTGCAGGTTCTTTCAGCGCACGAGGATGAGGTCTGGTTCCTGCAGTTTTCGCACGACGGGAAATATTTGGCATCAGCTTCTAAAGACCTCTCAGCCATAATTTGGGAGGTATACATCCCTTGATCTTATGTCGAAGTATATTATCCCTTACTCAGCTCTCATTCATGTCATTGTCTGTGCATATCTTCAAATTTGATCGGAGCTTGTAACGCTTATACTGAGTTCTTTCACTCAGTCTTGCTTAGAGTTTGTGAATTCGTTAAAGTTTGTGGAGAATCGGAACTTCACGATCGCACACGTTTACTATTGATAGAGTAAGAGCCTCCTCACATTTGAGAATTTGCAGGTTGTACGAGATGACTACGTGCGTGTCAAGTACACTCTGAAGGGTCACACGAAGGCTGTATCTTTTGTGGCATGGAGCCCAGATGATACCATGTTGCTCACTTGTGGCAATGAAGAAGTGGTGAAACTCTGGGATGTACAAAGTGGCGAGTGTAAGCACACCTTCAATAAACAGAACAGTAACTTCAGCTCATGCGCTTGGTTTCCAGACGGCAAGAGGTTCGTCTCAGGCGGTACTGATAAGTGCATATATATATGGGACCTGGAAGGCAAAGAGATTGATGTGTGGAAAGGAGCTCGTATGCCTCGTATCAACGACATTGCCATTACTCGCGACGGTACTCACCTGGTTAGTATCTGTGGCGACAAGGATATTAGGATCTACAACATGGAGCTGAAGGTAGAAAGGGTCATTGAAGAAGAGAAACCTATTACTTCGTTGTCAGTTTCCAAAGACGGTAGATACTTACTGGTGAATTTGGTTAGTCAAGAGATTCACTTGTGGGATATTTTTGAGGATGACAAAACAAGTAAACCTTTCAAGTACAAAGGACATCGACAAGAGAGATACGTCATTCGTTCATGTTTTGGCGGGTCTGATCAAGCTTTCATTCTCAGTGGTAGTGAAGACTCCCAGGTATGTTCACTTTTGCCTTCAAATAGAAACGTTGCCGTTTCTGTCATGGCTTTTCCGGATACTAAGTTGTTATTACTAATGATGATAACATCACAATTCTTAGTTTTGTATGCAAAGAATTCAACGTCTCTGTCAACGGTGAGTGTGTGTGTGTGACTGACTTGGAATTAGTGGTTCCTTTCGTCTGGTATACTATTCACTTCGTTGTGGGCCACTTTCTCGTCGATACGCCTTCCCGCGTCTACATCATTCCACGCTTTTGCTTTTGCTGTTTTCTCGAAAAAAGGCCGTCTTAAATTACAGCCGGATTTCGAATTTCTTGTACAGATGAGCTTTTCCGCGAGTCTAAGAAACCTCCGTCTTATGTTGTGACAACCTAGAATTTGGGTGGAGCAGAAGTTGAAGTGGTACAGGTCACATAGCTACTCTTGACGAGCAGGCTACGCTGAGTTGAACAACAGTTCCTAAAACTGAACTTGAGATGTCTAATGGACACACCCAGTTGGCTACTGAAGTTTCCCTCGTCGCGGACAAAGCTCAGGCTTTGTGTTCTTGTATTATTTGCCTTGTACAGCTGTCTTGCTGTCTGTTTCTCTCCTGGTTGGAACTGGTCCTATAAGAGTCTTTCTCTGACCGTAAAAGTCTTAATTCCTTATTTATGGATGAGGTGTTGTGAAAGAAGGATGTTTGAATTACAGTTGTGGATATGTGCAGGTGTATCTATGGCATAGGGGTAATGGCGAACTGCTAGAAGTATTGCCCGGTCACGCAGGAACAGTGAATTGTGTTAGCTGGAACCCTGTTAATCCGCACATGTTCGCCTCAGCTAGCGATGACCACACAATTCGAATTTGGGGTTTGAGCAAGAGTCCCCCTAGAAGTAAGGGCAGCTGTTCGAGTAATGGTGGCGTTGACCACCTTGTAAATGGAGGGACACGCGAGCTTATGGAAAAGCTGAGACCTTTTTAAGTACCCAAAGCTTTCATCTTCTTGCCACTGGGTCCAATCAGCTGTGTCCCATCATTCTTTGCTGCCTGTGTAAATAATCCTTATCATTGATTTTAGAGGGGCATAACTTGTTGTTGTGCAGGTGCTGTATATGCCATAGGTTTTGTGTAGTTTCCAGATTTTATTCCATGTTCGACCTAGGTAGAGTAGCTGTCGCCATCATCTCTGACGAGGTAGTCACTGAGCACCTTCTCTCGAAATCACGTCTTACCATTGACAAGAACACCCAGAGATTTGCTGAGACGCTGCACGGTGATCCTTTTGTCTATGTTGGAGGATGCTGTGGACAATCTTCTGTGAGTATCTTCAATATGCGTCTCAGCTATCCTTATCCAGGTGTAAGGGGCATTAATCAATGCCAGTGGTCCGTTATCCCCGTTTGTGTACCAGGCCGTAGTAAGTGGCAGGTGAGGATATCTTTCATCGGTGTTTTGATATTCCTTCTCAGGACTTCATTGTGCAACTGATAAGCGGATGATCGAGATCTTGCATATAAGAGGTCGTCGCTGTGCATTTCCAGCACACTCGTCGTTTCACGGACCTCTCAATCGAAGGTCAAAAGATTAAAGCATGTTTGCTTGTGTTCATGTTACCGAGGCTGGCAAGTTGGCCGTGCCAGGTTGGGTCAACAGTTGTCCATAGCTGGCCATTTTCATTGTGTACATTTTTTTCCTCTTGGTGCATTTGGGGTTTTCTCAACTTCAGAGTCCAGGCTGTTGGTCACTTTTATATCGAGTGTATAAATATGTGATAAAGATCACGAATGAGACCCTCAATTGAGGGATTCATCCATGATCGGATGCCTGGAATTTTCCGTGTCATTCCTTTTTGTTGACCGAGGGACTCGGGTTCCGCCGGAAGGTAAAACCGCACTGAAGGAAGTTGAGTCGTGCCAAGTTGCTTGCTGTATTCAGCTTACGTCGATAGTTTCTCATTTATACTGTTCATCAGACCAGACTACGACTGCTTTCGTACACACCTGAAGTTCGAAAGTTGTGATAATTCGTGGCCATTGCATTGTTTATCAATTATGAGAAAACGGAGTATTTATAGTTCCCTTGTGTGCTGAAGCCGAAGTACATCATGGAATTATTGACCCAAGTCACCGCATCGAATTCACGTATAACGAATTGTGGTCATTGACCAGCTTTACAATCAATAGTAACATATGTCTCCTGTTTCAAATTGTTTGATTAGTATGTCCGAGTTGTGTCACACATATTAGATACCTATACTAGATCAATACATAACTGTTGGGGTTAGACTTCACGTTTGTTGATCAGTAGTACACTGTCGCTGTCGACTACGCGTAGCTCAAGCATAATGATCAGCATATAGACAATTCGTGCCAGCAACGAACATCAGCGGAGTCGCATTGCTCCGTCGTCCGCCCAGAGATTGTATCTTAACACGACCATGGCCCTAGCACACAAGTTTGGAAGATCACTGGAACTGTGTTTGATGGTACAATTGCCGAGGAGTACGTCAACAGAGATTTCTCCGTGCGCTATTGTTCCTAGTCAACTTATCTTTCATCTTACAATCTGGCATATCGGATGTCTTGAACCAAGATGGCCCATTCATCCGAAAGAGAATCTGGCAATCTCGACTCTTAACCTGGTCGCAAAATTCCGGTGGGAGATAGACCCTCGTCAACGGGTGAGAGCTACAGGGACGGAACGAGAGAGAATGTCAGATTAAAAGAGTCATGTAGTTTAAGTTTCATAACAGGAAAAATAGAAGACATGGTGGATGAAAATGAGAAACGAGACATGTATGTTCACTTCTAAAACAAAGTTCGAAAATCTGAACGTTTATACCTACACAAATACGCAAGAATCTAGTTTTTAACTGATGATGGATGTATATTCTAAACGATAATCTAAAATGTTTTACCCGTACGTCGAATGAAAGCGAACATTAAGTAGCTACGAATACACTACATTTGTGATTATTTCATTTGTGTATTTGGATGTAAATATGATTCAGGTATTTGGTTTAGGGTTCTCTGTACAACCTTAATCTTACATTATAGTATAATAACATGTAGCTTACAAGGCTTGTTCTAGAAGTTATCAAAGTAAAAAATTATGTTGAGAAGTATAACACATTTCTTTTGGTATGTATGACCTTTCCTTGATTTTGCCGTTTTAATAACATTCCCTCATTAATGTTTATCTGAATAGTAGGATAATTTTGACATGACCACTTGTTGAAAGTTGCAATCAAAACGTCAAGCAGTTTCCCGAGTCCGGCAGGGAGGTGCCTTTCCATAATATGTGCTAACTGAAATTATAGTCAATAGACGTCAACAAACTCTGATTAAAGTTTGCTGAGATAAAAATTGGGTATTATGACTAGCAGGTTGAAATGAGTAAACATAGAGGATGCATTTCGATTTCATTCCTCGCGAAAATAGAATTACAGAACCTCACTCTTGTTCTCATTACACATTTAGGAAGAAAATCATTATCAGCCTTGACCTGTCTCAGGTGCAAACAAGAGTTCAGCTCTACATCTTCGAAAGATTTACATCGGTTTAGGTAGTTTCCTGAGTTTACAGAAATAACGGCTTGGTCTGCTGAAGCCTCCCGGCAGCTTTGGAGTTTTACTTTGTGCTAATTATGAATCTCTAGTGCCCTGGTCCCTTGGCACAAGTGGTTTACGTTAAATACCACCCCCTGTTCAGGTTACCATTTCCAGCAAAGGCACGTCCAGTGCCTTTATAGCTACTTTCTGAACGTGCTGGCCTCCAGCCTACTTCATCTGCCACCAACCAGGTCGTTGAGATCAGTGCGCCATTTCATCTTTCTTTCCGTGACGTCTAAATAGACAGTTTTCCAACTTTAACTTTATGCAGAAAATGAGAAGACCTGTCACCAGTATACAGCCAATATTCGAGTGGACTATGTACTAACTACTCGAAATTGTCCCCAGATCCACACGGTCATGCGCACTGCGGAATCCACTGAGTCGATTACCATAAGGGACATGATAAGGTATAGAATACAGGTGTGAGCTTTGCATCACAGCATGTCTGCACCTCCAACGGGTCAACAGCATCTGGGCCACTTGTAGCACTATAGAGGCCACAAATTGCACTGTTCAGCTCAACCTAACCATG
The DNA here is from genome assembly GCA_037833965.1 of Marchantia polymorpha subsp. ruderalis. Taxonomy (NCBI): domain Eukaryota; kingdom Viridiplantae; phylum Streptophyta; class Marchantiopsida; order Marchantiales; family Marchantiaceae; genus Marchantia; species Marchantia polymorpha. The sequence goes on from AP031351.1 coordinate 4,432,065, forward strand.
GTCAAATCTCGTGTCAAGCTTTCTACCTAAGCCATATGATAGAGTATCACTTGAAAACACAGGAGAACATTCTCTACATCCATGAGAATATTACTAGAATACAGCTGCTTCTAAATGTAAGGAAAGCCTGCTAGATACTTGCGGACAGATAGAAGTGGACTTTAAAAGGACCATGTCGTCAATATACATTTGAGATTATACAATTTCCCCATGTAAGATTACTAACTGATAGCTGACTAGAGGAATTCTGCTTGAAAGTTACGAACTGGCTCATGATTCCGACTCTGCAATGTAGAGAGTAACCTACTAAAAGTAGACGCACAATTCACCGAGATGGTGAGCAGGCGAGCACTTCAAGAAAGTGATATCACGTTCAGTCAATGAGCTTGTACGCTGCGGATGTATCGGTGTTATCTGAGCGTATGAAGCTCTTCACTACTATGTTCAATATAAACGGCCATCGAGCCCTCATTGTACAGCGACGTGTTTCCGGATAATCATCACTGCAAGAAGTTGCCACAGTTCCGATTCTCATTATGAAAAGACATATGAATCCGCAAACAATGCTGGTGGTTAGAATAGAAAAATCGTACTACAGCACAGTGCTCTTTCGAGCTAAGTCCTTGTTAGTGTGAGAGAAGAATACTAAAATTCACAGGAAACCTATGATCAAAGTAAAAGGTCTTGCGTAACCAGGTCATTTCCAAAAACTAAGACCCCGGCATGAACGAAGAGAACGAGTGGCACGTGCTACTTGATCAACAGCAGAGATTCAGGTCGGCGTAAGCAAGAACACATAGAGCAGTAAACGGAGAAAATGACAAACCTTCTGCAAAGGAAAGTTGAGGAGTTTTCCTCTACTTCCGTGTTGATTGGGCTGTGCGTGACACCGTGGATACCCCATCCACAAATTTCGTCCGAAAAATCACATTTGCATTGTTGAACATGCCCTCTTTGAGTGAAACTACAATAAACTGGGCAAGAAAACAGATGATATTATGAGGCGATCGGGTGCCATATATCTACGAGCAGTAAATTAAAAGAGTAGTGATTTGTCAGAGAAATTGACAGATTTCGTTGAAGCACTAATATCAACCGATTCGTTACGAACCTGAGAGTGGGGAAAGTGGGACTTAATCATGCGACCAATGTTTTGTGTATGACTTAAATCAAGAGCTGCGTCAACCTGCAAGAAAGCACTCCATCAGGCAATCCCCGATACCTGCTATGGCCTCGACATAACTAAAATCGTCAAGAAAATTCTGACTGGCGAATTCAAACTTGGCACTCACCTCGTCCAAAATGTACAAAGGTGCAGGTTTGAAAAGAAGTAGGGCAAGGATGAGCGAGAGTGCCAGCAATGATCTTTGACCCCCACTGAGCTCAGAAAGTGATTGCTTCCATACGCTTCCAAATGCAACCTTGACTTCCAGCCCATCCATAACATCAGCACCCTCTGGAGGCTCGAGCTTTGCCATTGTCCCTGGAAGTAGAGTTGAGAAGATGGATCCAAATTCTCTGGAAAAATTTCCACACGCATTTCAATAAGATAAATTGCTTGCCATACATTAAGAACCTAACTGAAATCAGCAGACCAGCTTCAGAAATTCGGAAGGATACAATAAGCAAGCTATGAAATCCAGCGCTAAGGCTTACTTCGTGACTTTCTCCCACGTATTCTTTAGTTGCTCCTTCCTTTTTTCGTCGAGCTCTTTGATCACCTGCTGTATCTTTGTTTTATCATTCTGCAAGAGTAAATTCAAGAGTTTCATCAATTTGTTTTCTTCGGACGTCTATTGTTAGTAAGAGAAACTGAAACTGGCATTCCAATATTGGAAATGTGAGTCAAAGTTTATTGAGAAGTTGGCGTGTTTCTTGTACCTGGACTATCCTTTTCCTTTCAATCAGATCATTGTACTCCTCTTCAGCCTTGTCAAACATGGCCAGAGCCTTTTTGTTTATCCGCTTCTCAATGCTGGAGGAAATGTACGAGAAAAAATAAAAATTACTCAATCGTACAAACGGAAGACCACATCTGTGCTGATTACATTACTCTTTGTATGAGCTCAAATATATTCAATTGGTAAATATGTTTTCAGGCAACGTACTCTTTTTGCTCGCGCTGCAAATTTTCAAGTGCCTGGCGTGCTTCTCTTGGGTCTTGGGCAGTGAAGTCGTAGTCTGTTCCTGCCTTCCCAAATGCCTGCCTCTCCCTGACGATCCACTCGTGTTTTGCAAGTAGTTGCTGAACTCTTTTGTCACATTCCTTTTGGTTCATCCCCAATCGCTTGATCTGAAACTCGAATCACTAAACTTTTACGAACTTAAGAAGAGTAGCCTTGGGTCTTCTTGATTCTAAAAACCTACTACTGAGTAAGGACATTATGTTAGAGACAAGTGTTAGATGTAGGTGAAGAAAACACGCTTTGCAAAATTATGCAGTGAGCGACGTGTACCATTCAATGTTCTCAGCAACATTTTCATTTTCTCTACTTTTACGAGGGAATTTGTAAAGCGTAAGTTCAGGGCACAGCATACCTCATTCTCCAATTTCTTGATCTCCACAATACAATCGGTCAATTTGTTTTTCTGTTGGTTTTGGGATTTCACTAAAGCAGTTATTTGAGCATCACATTCCTTAATTCTCTTTCGGTTCTCTTCTAATTTGCCCTTCGCCTTTTGGTACTCCTCCTCAATTGCGCCTCTCTGCACAACGTACGCGGAAGTTTGAATTCAAATTCATCACTGATGTTCAGGATGTTACATACGAACATGGTGAACCTATGATCACAAAGCCCCTCATACAGGATATTGCACATCTTTCCTGTTACCACCGATTAGTAGCTAGCTTACATAAAGTATAAGAGTGCTTATGAGAGCAGCTGTCTCAGTCGAAGATTCAGGACTACACGTATGTTACATATATACAGATGGCTCTCACTGCCTCGAGGTCAAATGCTCTCTGAAATCTAAGGCACCAGCTTTGCAATGAAGAAGTAAGCAAAGTTTCACCTTGGTTTCTTTCTCCCGAAGATCAGTCTCCAACTTTGTGATTTGTGTATGAGCTGTAGCCAATTGATCTTCAAGAGTCAAAATCTCCTGGACAGCAGCCTCCTTCTCCATTACCATTCTTTCCTTGGCTCCTTCTTGCTCCTGCAAAATCGGTCAAGATTGTTTCTCCACTCACCACTCGTAGAAAGACAGTGGCCACTCATACTATACGGAAAGGATGAAGTATAGTACAATCTTGTACAATCTCACGACACTTGACTCATGATCAATCGGACATCCGTCAGATTATAGAAACATACACACCAAGATGCGCAATATGAAGACTTTCTGAACAATATTTACATCTGTTGTTTGCATAGTCATCGAAAGCAAAAGCCGGAACAGAATATATGTTGATTAGATCTACCTATTTACAGTGGAAGAGGAAGTACGAGAAAGGAGATCTATCTAAGTGCTCTGCGTTGGAACATACCTTGAGCTCCTTAGTGGCAGCAACCGCTTCCTTTTTCATCGACTTAATTCTCTTCTCCAAATCTTTCAAGAGAGAATCACGGTCCCGACCTTGGTCCTTGATCTTTTGTTCTATCTGAAAAACCCTTTTCTGACACTCGCTGTGATATTGCTGTGTCCTGGTTAAAGCCGACTTTTCTTTGTCGAGCTCGGAAGTCATTAATGCTATCACTTCGCTGAGCTGCAAACATGCCATTATGTAATCTCATTATCAAAAAATAAGTGCGAGGAATCAATATTCTGACGAACTGATGGTGTAAAATCAAATCTAGAAAAGACTCAAATGAGGGCCGAACCTTGTGGTGTTCACTCTGCTGCGCTCTGGTTTCGTAGAGGGATAAGTCATAGGACTTCAGCTCCATTTGCGACTTCAGATGAGAAAATTTCTTTTGCTGAGGTAGCAAGCTCTCAATCTGCAACAGAAGACGGAGTCTTTACATGCAGATGGGTGATAATGTTCCCGAGAAACATCTAACTTTTAGGCACAAGGGCGAAGGACTTGGGAGACTATTTGAAACTTCAGGAAAAATATCTTGAGCCATTCATTGGATTTCACAATGCACAAAAAAGTGAATTGAAAATTTACATGGAAGAGTTACCTTTAGTTCGACATTCTTAAGTTCGTCTTCATGATGAATTAATCTAGCTTCTGTCTCAGCTAGCGCATGAAGTTGCACAAGGAGCTCACCACCATTCCTGCAAAACGTTGATGATTCATCATGTATGCAAGACAGGATCAGAGTTAAGAAAAAAAAATTTAGTTTACTTAACGAGTAAAGGTGCAAAATCAATTGTACGAACATAGTCCTTCGAACCTAGAAGGAGAACGTACTTGCGAGATCCTCCAGTCAGAAGACCTCGAGGTTCGAAGACATCACCCGGAAATGTTACCGACTTCGTCATTATTTCCTTGTGAAAAGCTATCTGTAAAGAAGAAACTTAGTCGATTGCAACTTGGAGCACGAATCATCCAATCTTCACCAAAGATCACCTAGCAACCATCTTAGAGCAATCAATAAGAGATTATGTTGTGCGAATAAGATTATCATTCAGATATTTTGAACTACTTGTGCATGTTTTGAGGTAATCACCTGCTTAGCTGTTTCCGTATCAGCGCAAACAAATGTTCCACCAAAGACGAATGACATAGCTGCCTGCACAAGATCAGGGCGTGATACTTACATACATAAGCACGCTCCACATCACAGAAAGACAAAACGTTTGAGATCGTTTGAGATCACTGGGTATATGTATTGAAATCTAAAGTTTACTATGGCGGTTAGACTATGCCTATTATTCTAGAAATAGTTATAAAACGACAAGTTATTTTCCAGACAGAAGTAATCACTGCGATATCTATGTATCTTATTTTCATGAGGAATCTACCTAAACGCCTATCCTATGCAACATCAGATTGAATGAAACAGTCCATATGCAAGAAGTCAATCATCAGATCGAGCTGCAACCAAAGTGGAAATTACTCACTTCAAGTTCATCGGCATAGCGAACCAGTGAAAGAGCAGGCTTTGCTTTAGAACCGACCTGTCAAAAAAACATTGACGTCTCAAATCTGGGAGATACTACTATGTGTTTTAGAGTTTGAAACCAGATAAACTAATGAATCGTCTATGACTCGAAATCAGAATATCTGAAACGCCTGAGGAGTTCAGTTTCAAGAGAGTGCCAACAAAGCGCATGTTGGCTTTGTGAGCTCAGAAATATTGTGCCAAGATCGTGCATATGATGGTATAAACTCTCTCATAAATGCAGCTATCGGATGTACGTCCTAAGTGTAGAGAGCAGCCTGTTTACATCCACATGTAGAGTTTCACCGCAGCCTGATATTAGAAGTAGTTGAAGAATTTATACTGTATCATATATGAATCACTCCAGTGGTTTTCTTCAGATCATTGAAGCATACCAGTTTCGTTGCTACAGCCTCGACTCTGGCAGGGATCTTGTTGGGCTGGATCTTGTTCATAGGAATAATGGTACTTCGTCTTCGTAAATTTCCTTTCTCGAGGAGTAACTTAGCTGTTTGATCGTTGTCAACAATAACGAAGAAGAGTTTGCCTGCTGCTATCACCTGTCAGATTTCAAAATTGATGAGCAAACCATGGTCGAAGGTTTTATCCAAAATCCCAAAAAGCGTTTGAATCAAGCAGTCAGGGAAGTATGTTCGTGTCTATCCTGTTTGTATCCCTGGTCGTGCTAACTGGGTACTATTCATAATAACGGGGAGTTCTTGGAACGCCACATCCGAGTCAAATATGCTTTCGACACGGTATCCGACACCTAGATCGCACTTGTGACCTCACTTTCCTGCTTTCCTTCGTCATGTGGACGTCAATCTTAGCCGCGTGCAGTCCATCATCGCATTTGAGGCACGAATTGCGCACCTCAATGGAGGTTGCGGTGAGGTTTTAAGCAGGCATTGAAGTGTACCAAGAAATGAGAGAAAGAGAAGTTCCGGACCTCAAGAGCAGTCATTGCAGAGGAGTCGTTTACATGAACCAAGCGCGCCACTACACCCTTGACTCTTGATCGCTGGAAGTCCCTCTCCGGGTCACTGTAAGAAAATTGGACGCCAGACAGTTGTGAAGTAAGGTTGTTTACGTCCGCCTTCAACTTCTTAACATATTCAACTTCTTGTCTTCGTTTCTGCATCATAGAAACGTAGATATAATTCAGGAAACTGTAATACCTATTGATGATCTCAGATCTAAGCCGCTAGTATACATATAAAAAACTCCGTGACGTCCATATGCAACGACGACCTTGTTGCAGGAGGTAGTCTCGCAATGAAGGAACCTGGAGAGCGTTATAACTCCAGTTCTAATTAAGAAACTTAGAGCTATGTCTTACCTGATTGATGAACATCTAAAATTACAGAGGTTTATCCAGAGGACCTAGTGAATTGAAATTAAGTGTATCGCCAAGCAAACGTTCGAAACAAAAGGTCTTAGAAAGACAGGTATCAAGAAGAACAACCTCTTCCAGTACTTGCATGCTGCCATCTCTGTACCCAATTTTGTCAATTGCACTCTTTAAATTCGCCAAGTCAGCCTTCCTGGATTTCAGCTCTTCCTGTGCTGCGGCGACCTCATGTTCCTTCGACTTGAAACACTCTCTTTTTTCCATGAGCTCTTTGTTCAGATGTTGTATCTTCGTCTGAAGTTGTTGGAGTTCAGATGCTGACTTGCCTACAGATACATTTGCATCTGCAAGCTGCTCCGCTAAGCTCATATCGTCGGCACCACTCCCTTTGCCTGCTTGAACGGCCTGAATATTGCAAGAGCTCGTGAGTTGCGAGACACTTGGACAGTGAGATAAAGTGCGGGAAGGATATATCATCCAGTTGATCTCCAGACAACAGAGTGAGGAACTCGTACCTGATACTCGCTTTCTATATCCTCTAAATGCTTGCGCGACTTATCCACTTTTTCCTGTAAAGCTGCAACATCCTCTTCGATCTGCTTCTCTGATGTAGTCCTCGCTGCTATGGCATTCTCCAGCTCCTTCTTGGATCTTTGTATCTGATTGTCAACGCATGATCGCAAAGTTCAGGTTGGACACAGTTCACACAACGAATGAGTTGCGGAGGCTACTCCAACCAGCTAATTCCACTTGACATTAGACATCTGGCTTTCATACCTGCTCAAGAGCAGCCTTCTCCGCTTTGCACGCATCTCGTTTCGCATTGAGTGCCGAATCTAGTGTGACAAGTGTTGTGGAGAGTTTGTCCGAGACATCTGATAAAATCTTGATCTCAGAGGACATTTCTTTGTCTTTGGTCTCGGTCATAGACGCAATGGACGATTCTTTATCCCCTATCTCTTTCTCTAACTCCACTGCAGTCACCTGAAGCGCCTTAATTTGACTTTCCATGTCCTTCACTACATCTGAAGCAGCATTCTTGATCCTCTCTGCCTCTGAATATTCAAACGCCGTGCAGAATCGTTCCAAGCGGTCCAGCTGAGCGTTTCCAGATGTCCATTGCTGATACTGAGCTCGCTCTTTGCGCAACTTTTCCAGAGCAGGAAGAATATCTTGTTTCAACAGATTGTCTATGTCATCTACTTTTGTCTGCTTTTTCTCGAGAGTCTTAAGAGCGACCTCTTTCTTTGACTCGTACATTTTAGTTCCAGCTGCTTCTTCTAGCATCGAGAGAATTTCTGGTGGCTTCATGTTCAGAACTTTTGTGATACGCCCTTGCATGATCAGGAAATGAGGGTTGTTGACATTCAGCTGCACTGAATGAAACAAGTTTTGCACCTGAGCAGGTTGCCTCACATGTCCATTGATCATGTACTTGTTTCTTCCGCCAACAACTATCTGGCATTGAGAGTGAAAACTTGTCAACTTCAATCTTAACTTCGATTCCAATTTCAATCAATTGAAGGTGCAAAGGTGGACCTTGTAAACATGTAAGGTCAAAAAACAGTTAAAATGACAAACCTGGCGAGAAACAGTAATCTCATTCATATCCTCGTATCCAATTGGGCTTCTATTGCGGTCAGAATTGTCGAACAAAATTGACACGGTAGCCTTAGTGATCCCAGCCTGACCCTGCTTGTAAACCAGCTCCTGCAAGTTGGTGGCGCGCACCTGCTGTAGATTGGTAATGCCGAGCACAAAGCAGATAGAATCCAGAATATTGGATTTCCCAGAGCCATTGAGCCCCGTGATTGCGTTAAAAAAGGGGTCAAATCCAGAGACCACTGTCCTCTGCGCGTAGGATTTGAAACCCTCGAGGGTTACCTCCTTCACATACATTATGCAAACTAGCGCTTCGATTCATACACACTGTGCCTGGGTTTCGTCACTTCCCACCATATCACACTAATCCCAATTCCTTGAGACCCCGCACTCTTTCCAACAATATGGTAGCCAGAGAAACTAAAACCAATCCAGACAAGAACGACTAAGCGATTCGAACCTCGACCCGACCTTCGGCACGAGAAGAAAATCAGAGAACAGGCACGGAGGCCCCGGAGAAGCAATTCTTTCGAAAACTAAGCAACCATGCCGACGAGACGAAACCTGGCCCTTCGCACAGACTCATCATTTGCCAGCGCTCGAGCCTAGACGCAGTTCACACATTGAAAGCCATCGACGAATTGAATGCGCCTGCCGAAGATTTCCGTGCCACCTGAACCTCGCCCGTTGTCCAGTCCTGTCTGAACTTTGCTGCGCGCGGGAAAATTTGAATGTCCTCACGAAAAAGAACACCTGCGTACGCCTGCCGCCATCTACCACCGTACAGTACACTGCTTTCTCTGCTCTACTGTACCCTCTACTGCGACGTCTCTGATGTGACATCCTCTATTTGATTGTTTTCACTATCAATCCACTCTGTAATGTCAATCGATGCATCAGATTTTAATTATAAGATTCTGATCCTCTAATGAGAAGAGCTAATCTCTTAGATGCTCATTTTTTTTTAAATAAACGTTGTTAAATTTCATTGGATCCGAATCACACGAATCAAATTCTTTCGGCACTATCGTCTACTTTGACAATAACACACATATTTGATAAATATATGTATTATTATTCCATATATACATGATTATAATTTGATCTATTATTCAAAATACAACTGTTACATGAAAAAAAATACAACATTTGACAGACATACATATGTTTAAGACATCCTAAATTCTTGATAATGTATTTAGTGTAATTATATGCATCGAAAAGTCATACAATGTTATAATCTAATAAAAATTGACAAATTTTAGATTCAAATCTTCACGTAATTAGTATAATTTTATGTACAAGTGATGTAAGTCCACGATAATCATAAGAATTTTAGTGTGCATAGTTAAGAAAATCATGTATGGAACTTGTGAAAATGTTGTAATTTTAAGAATCACTTGTCATGTACTTTAAGTGATCAGTGTTTTTTTGCAAATAGTTAAAATATTTGGTTGAAAAAATAAGCGAAGAATTTTTGTTAGGTATGTAAATTCAAAATTATTAAAAATAATACCTAGTAATAACTAATTAAAATTTGTGTATATTCTCTAGTTTTGATGTTTTTAATGTTTAATTGAAACATATCTAAATACTTCAAAAAATTGTATCGACTATAAAAAATTGTAAGACTCGGAAGTCTATCAGAGGGAAGATCAAGCAAATCAAATATGAAAATATCTATTCCATTAGATGTTGAATTTTCTAGATTACTGCATACAATGAGGATATGATTGGAATAACTTGAAACAAATGGGCAACTTCTCTACAAGATTTTTTCTGAATGGTTGATAAAAATCCTGATGATAGTCACATATCAAATAGTCACGATTACATACAATTTCTCAATCTTAAGTTATCAATTTTAAGTTTTTTAAACGCGTAAATAGCAAAAAGTTCATGAAATATTCCTTTAAACAGATTTTTGGTGTCACTCGCATGGCGAATCACGTTACAAATGGCAAATTTTTCGCGACATACACTTCAGAATCAATGTTTATAATGATTCAATTCGTTGCACCAATATCTGCTTTGTAACAACTACAGATGGCGTATCGCGGCGTGAGGACGTCTGGTCATGATTCTAGAAAAGAGCCAAAAATAAAATGAAAGCGATGGCGATGACGAAGATGGGAGTGGGGCGGGGCGGTGGGGTGGGGCAGAGGGGAGTCACGGGACTTGAAGGACACGCGTCCCGGTCAGTCGGTGATCACCTTCATCCATCCATCCGTCCACCCGCCCGCCCGTCCGCCCATCCATCCCCATCCATCCATCGCCATCCTGGCAGCGGAGCCGCGTTCCGTGCCGCGTCCCTTCTTCCGCTCCCCGACGCCCGACGCCCGACCGCGTTGCTTCCGGCGCAAGGCTTCCCTTTGAAGCTCGGGCGGGCGCGTACGTGTGCGCTCGATCTGCACCTCCCTCCATCTTCGCTGCGAAGCAAGTCAAGTCAGTCGATTTCCGCTGCGCATCCAGTCGACGCTCGGGGCTGTTGGAAGTCGGGAACCCCGATCGCTGCCGCACTCGGGCCCGCTCTTCTGCTTCTTGCGTGGTGGTAGTAAAGCGAGTGTTTTGGTGGCCTGAGTATTTCGTTCGGTCGTTCAAGACGCTTCAGGTGAGCACGCCTTCGATTTTGCTTTTTCTCCAAAGGTTGTTCTGTGTCGATCTTTATTGTCTCGGGTTTTTCTCGTGGCTTCTGCTGCAACCTAGTCGTTACCGAAGCTTTAGGTCTTGTTCTCAACCTGTGTGGTCTGGCTGCTATCTCCGGTGTAAGTTGTGGTCGGATGAACCTTGGTTGACATTCTGCATTTGGTTGGTAAGATTCCGGTTTGTATCCTGTCCGTCTTGAAGAAGGAGCAATCTTGTTGATTGCTCCTTCTCTAATTGTAGATTCTGAACTAACTGTGTTCCAATTGAACGGGGTCGGTGCAGATTAAGATACCTGAGTCGTGATCTGTTTAAGTTTCAACGGACTCTGGAGGTTTTAATCTTGCTTGAAATTACTGGAGAAGAGGGCCTGCCACGGTTTTGAGTTCTCACACATCCTCGAGATCTGTCGTTGCTGTCAAGTAACTGTATTTGATCAGGCTATACTACCGGCAAGCTTGTTTGTCCAGCTGTTGGGAAGAGGCAGTCATCATGACTACGCTCAACCTGCCAGCAAAGATGGAGTTCACCATGGGGTCTACTGAACAAAAGATGGACATGACCCTTGGTATACATCCGTTCTCTCTCAAGCTATTTGGAACGTTTGGTGCTTTAATTACAGGAGTGCTCGAATAGTATGTGATCAGAGCTTCTAACGACGTCAAATTTTCCAAGTTTCTGAAATACACACGTCCTTTCGGGTTCTGTTTTTTCTTTCCGTTGCCCTTTATGTCAGCTGTGACTCGTCCGCAGTTCAGTACAGCGCATCTTGCATGGTCTGCTTTGTGCACCTGCTCTTTTAGCCAAGGATTGATAGGACTAGTCAACTCGATGATGATCTCGAACATGATTTAGTCAAATCGAGTTGGTTCTCGTGTTTTTCATCTCTTTGCGTGGATGAAATTTGCAGACGACATAATCAAGCTCGGGAGGAAGACTGGCCAAAAGAAACAGCGCGTTCCTGTAAGTATCGGATTTCCAGTCCGTTTTCCGTGAGAGACACCCAGCTGCAGTTTGGTTAATGGTGAGAGCTAACTTGAAGGCTGCTGTGTACATAAAGCCTGGTCTGTGGTTCGAGATTTTCAGTTTTTTGACCGAGTAATAAATGTCGCAGATCAAGAACCAAAACAGACCTAGGAATTTGATTGCTAATGGAGGCAATCCTGCTGCAAGGGCTGCCCTTCAGCGCTCAGTTGCGGCGCGGTCTGCTAAGATTCGTCAGGTACATTAATTGAGTAGGATCCTTTGAAACGGCGAATAATTTTCCTCATCATTGTTGTATCGCGATTGTTGCTCCGCTGTATCTGACACTTGCAACCTTTTTTCCAGGGAAAGTTCGCTGAAGCCAGGGCTCGGAATGGGGCTGGTAAACTCCCTGTTACTCAGGCTGCGGGAAAGAGGGCTTTCGCAACTCCTTTAAAGACAAGAAGCAAGCAGTGGATGAAAAGCAGGTAAATAGACACGTTGAGGTTTGTGCACGAACAGAGAAATGGATATTTTAAAGTTGTATTTTCTTGGGGAGTTTCTGTTGGAACTACTCGAGAATTGCCATTTTGTGTGGTCCGTTATCCTTCATTTACTTGTATGCTTCCTGAAAGTTGGTTTCGCTTCGTTTGCTCAGTGATGTTCGACGGAACAATCTTAGTAGGCCTTGGGCTGGTCAAGGGCCAAAGCCAAATGCATATACTGCTGCTGCTGGCAACATGAAGATTTCTGTCATCAATAACGGAAGCAAGTGAGTGGCTGGTGAAAGCGGTCACATTCCTACGGCTGCGAAATTCATGGATATTGATTGTCGTTTGAACTTTCATTGTGAAACTCGTTGTCAGGACACGGCGCAGGTCTCAGTGGGGGATTTGTCCAAGTATCTGTGGCTGAATAATAGACCGTTGGCAGGCCCTTAGCTAATTTTTACAGGAGTCTTTTTTTGGCTATGGAGATGTGCTTTGTTTTACCCAAAGAAGCCTCTGGACGTGGAGACGAGTGTAGAATGTAGACCGCCACAGCAGGATTCATCTCGCCTCAGTGATCCTTCGATTAAGAGATGAAATCGCACAAGCGAATGCCTCTTATTTGAGAGGTTGTTGCGTCATTCTCCTTCAGTGAGGAGGAATCCAGGCATGGCGTTGCAAATCATGGAGTAGAATCTTGCAAAGTGTTTGCTTGCACTGGTTTGTGCTCGTCACCATGCCTAGCCGTGTGCATGGGTCTTTTACGGCAATATGCAAGGTTTGCCGGTAGATGGTTTGGAGGCTTACCGTACTTCACTGAGAACTGGAACTTATGTAAGGGGCGCGGTTCAAATCATCATAACGAGTGCCCTCAAGGTTTTTCAGTGCTCGAATGCTGCCCTATACTGAAAGAGTAGTTGATACGGATATCTCAGAGGATGGTTGGGCCTTCAAACTCGGGGTCGGAAAAGTCTGACGCTTATGATCGATTCGGATCTGACCTTGGAAGCTTCATGCTTAGTGCATCACCAACTTTTATCTATTTCTATTCCTCCCTAGTACATCTTCCACTCTGGCATCAGAGGTAGGAGGACTGATTGCATGCCAGGCCAAATGGTATGTGTTCTCCTTGTATTCCCTGAGGAGTTGGTGCTTTGGAGGCCTGAGACCTGATGTCGTGGTTTATCTACTGTCTACCAATGAATTCTCATAACATGGACTAGAACGTTGATTTGGCTTGCTACAGGTTTGGTGGTCAGAGGCAGTCAGCTGCACCCTTCCGCAGACGTAATGGACCCAACAATCCTGGTCGTCAAGTACAGAACGTCGGATTCACTCCTCAAAGTGTGAGTTTCTTCACGGAAGATCCGGCATGCTGAAACCGTGTTGCAGTCTTGCTCTACGAGCTATATAGCTCAGTAATTTGTGAAGATTCGATATGAATTTACATTTTGCATGTCACCATGTCTCGATCGTTTATATCGGTGCTGGAATGAGATCTGTCTTGAGCCTGAAGCTGCAAGCAGTGAGCCCTAAGTTGTTACATGGAAAGACTTGAGAACTTTCTCCTTGTCCGTGTCAGGTAGATAAGGAGTTGAGAAAAACTGAAGCTAACTAGTTGTTATTCGTGAAGTCATTCAGACTTGCTGATTTTTGTTAGTTCTCGAACCTTTGCGTTTTCCAGATGGAGGTTGAATATGGTCAACAGGTTCAACCTCAAAGGCAGAAGGCCCGCACCTTGGATTCTCTGTTTGCGGAAATCAAGGAGCGTCGCAACCACCAACCCCAGGTTGTTCAGCCTTTCACTTCCACTGAGCGCTTGACCAGCAGGAGAGGTGGTCGTGGCGGATTTGGTTCTAGAGGAAGGGGAGGACAATAAGGGCTCCGAATGAGGACACGAGAGTCCTAAAGAAGGTTTCTGCTTATGGGACGATCGGTAACTTAAGTTTCATCATGATCGTCTACCTGTTGGACAAGACGTTGGGTGACTGCGCCGCTTGTGATGAACTATGCCTGCCTTTATCTGGAGCGATTCAGCAGTAATCTTTACAATAGGGCAGGGACAGGCCGAGAAGATGTTATTTGCTGCTTTTAGAGCTCTTAGGCTGGCACTTTGTCTGAACGCTCAACAGTGTTCATTGCCTGATAGCAGAGTCAGGTCGGAGACTTGTATCATATTTTGTTCATATTTGTTTTCTGGTACCATGTTGGTCAAGTACCAATCAGCGCAGCAGATCACTCCTACGAAAAATCTCCTATTATTGTTTCACTGAGGAGATTATCGTCAATGCGGCCATCTTTTGAGAAGAAGACTCCAGTGACGATGGTCTTGATCGCCAGTCTTTACTGCACTATCGAATGCAGGACTCAGTTTATTTAAAGAGTATAAGGCTATTCAGATAGTCTAAAACATGTGCTGCATCTTTTCGAAGGTGTGGGGTTGTGTGTTACTCGCAAGCATGGTGGTCTCTATGTGTTCAGATGGACACTGTGCAGGTGTTATCGCTTCTTCTGGAACTCTTAACCTGAGAATAGCTTTCGTCTGAACGTATGTTGTATCATAGACCTGAAATTTAGTTTTTTGATTACTGATGTCTACACACGGGGTTTATTTCTTATTGCATCACCAAAGGTTCTGAGGCCACAATTGTGGTGGTGAAAGTTGCAATTGGAGGCCATATCTTGTTCCTCGTTTGAGGATGGAACCATCACTTACCTGGACAATGTATGTGCTGCATTTACATAACTTAGCACATTGATATTGTACTAGAACCAGATTGACAGATGCGTGATAGATGCCAATTTAGATTAGGTTGAGATTAGCTTTGTGGTGATGGACTTGTTATCCAGTTACTGTAGTCAACCATGAATACTGTGCAGTGTTTCAACATTGACACTCACTCATCCCGAAGAACTGCTGTAGTTAGTTTAAACCACCTGTCATGGTGAATGTTGAAGATCTTATGTTCTGAAAGGGATTTTACGAGAGGGTCTATGGCCCCTTTTGGTGGAGAAGCTGTTCGTTTCCAGACTCCAACTCAGTGGCGTTTTTACACTTAGTTGAAACTTGCCGTCGTGTGATACAGTCCTAAATCTCGCCCCAAGTTAAGGGGTCGCTGGTGCGTGAGATGTACCGTTAACGATATGGTCTGAATTTATTCAGGACATCATTTGTTTACGAGTCTTTTCAGGCTATGTTCTATGATGTAGACAGCCTGGGAAGACTTTCTAAGCGTATTGGACAGACGACAGTGTATCATTCGGCATTTGACCGTTTGCTGGATGTGTCTTGCCACTACTTGTATCATTGGAATGGGTTGAAGTAGAGCTTACTCTTTTTCGTGTCAATATTGAAGAACTTTCTCGTTAAACGACCTTCATGGGAAGGTGAATCAAGTTGTTTCCAGCTTGAAGGGAGAAATGCATGGACTGCAGTAATACACGATCATATGTCGTGCACGAGACGAAGTGCCGAGATAATTTAACATAGCTAACTTAGCAAACATATCCAATGAGTCTTTTTCTCTTGTCAGTATCTGTACTACTATTCACTCTTTCACTGCTATTCGCTGCCCTCCCGTCCCATTCCCATTGTACACGCTTGCGTTCTTTCTCCGTGGAACAAATGTCGATTACTTTCCATCAACTTCAGCTCACTTCAGCTAAGAAACTTTAACGTAAGCTTGCGTTTCAAAACATATACACGCACGGTCTCTGCTGCTTGTAGCTGGTGAACATACACAATATAGGCTGCTGTGACGTACAACTTTGTGTACATACAATCACCAGTGTGGATAGAAGTGTGCAAATACGCCTTAAACTATCGTGGACGTGCTGCTCTCGTTCACACTACACTTAACTGCGAATTCCAATGTCTTACACTGATGCATCTTTCAATCTCACGAATTATAGATTTATATACCCCTACAAATGTTACATAGTAGGAGAAAGCAAAGCCACGACAGCAATCTATCTGTCATACCTTCTATTGTACCAGTAAGTATGATAAAAAGTAAGATTGGGAATTTAAAACATGGTTCTATTGTTAGGAAGAGCTTTCATCCTATATATGATTCAGCTGCGAAGTAAATGAGTTGTAAACAGAATTAAAAACAAATAAAAATGAAGAAGTAGGTGAATGATGACCCCAGGGAAAATAGTGGAAAAGTTACGCATCTTAACTGCAAAGAGAATGAAAGCTCTATCACCGGAAGTGGAATGTAATTTTTTTGAACCATATAGTAGGAATCATCAAATTTCGATTCATTTCAATGTTAAGGGGTTAAACATAATTTTGAACTCTTTGCGACAAAATTCGTTTCTCATCATTCTATAGATTTTCTCAACTAGAAAACTTGATGTGATGAATATATTCCAATTTAATTTTCCACCAATATAGTTTATTACATCTATGATGATAACATATATTGTTATCTCTTTAATACAAAAAAAAATGTTGGACTTTAATAAATGTAAATTTTTTTAGTTTATATATTGTGAGATACTGTGAGAAATCTTCTGATTTCTAATTCCTAATCTGTCTAATCTTTTTATTCAACTTTCATAGTTCTCAATGAAGTGCATAACTTATTAAATACACAAAAACTTGAACAATAAGATATGAATAAATCAAAACTAGTAGAGATTAAAACGATATGAAACAGAGAAATATTTTTCCAAATCGTAGTTATCAATTTAGATGCAGGTTTGCAATTGTAGAGAATACATGGAAAGAATTGTGTTAAAATTCATCTATTTTAATCAGTAATAGAAAGTTAGATTAGCTAAGGTAAATTTGTGCATTCAATATTACATCATATCTCATTCTCGCCTGTACCAATCATAGCAAAAATTAAGTCTTGTAATTTATATATACTATAGAATATTTTTATTGTAAAAAAATTAAAAATAAATTATTAAAAAAAATAAGAAGTAAAAACATTATGTAAATTTCAACATAGAAATAATATTATCATTATTCAAAATTTCTAAATCAAATTTTTTTGATATGATATATGTCCATCAATATTTGGCGATATATGAAATTATTTAGTTTGTATTGCAACATCTCGGTTTTAAAATAATACCGAAATTTCTAAATTAGATATTAATATTCTAATTATATATAATAAATTTTAGTAATGCAAGAATTTATATATTATTTTTAATTTTATGTTAATTTTATTATCAATTCTGATTCAGGCAAAGTGCAGTTGTAAACTGTCATTAATAGAATTGAGTTATGAAAAAAATAAAAAACTAGACACTATAATGCAGATATAATTGAATATCATTAAAAATTTTATATTTTGAAAAATATTGTTAGCAGATTAATGAATTATCATGATGAATTGAAAGTTTTATTGTGAAATTGACTATTCAAAATGATGTTATATCAGTTTCAACTTGGAAAAAGATGATGCATGTCTTTTCAACATTGATACTATATGATTGCATAATATCATATAAACTTGATGACAAAATTGAAAGCTAAAAGTTCTAAATATGAAATGTTTATCATGATGATGACTTAGAATGATAACTGTAGTGAAAAAAAAAATTTGATAAAAAATTTCTTAGTTTATCGATTTAAAACAAATAAAACAAGTTTATAGGATTAAACTAGATTCACGTAAATGATAACATGATTAACAAAATGAACTCAAAATAATAACTTCCTTTGACCACCCTTAATATAGTATTCATATTTGTTTGATGAAAACTATAGTTAACAAAATTTCACAAAATTTTAATGAATTGACATTTTAAGTTATGCACATTCATATCAATTTTATATAATGCAAAAATCAAAATTTAATGCGAGTAACATAAATAGTTGGACTGCATTTCCGTTTATAGAAAATTAAAGAGTTTAAGATATATGATTAATGTGTGAATCGATCTTACAATGAATATTTGTCAATGAAACGAGACAAAATGTCCAAAACATAAAAGTTTTGAATCCAAATCCACATAACTGTTTACTGCTAAGCTTGAATCAGCTTTACAGGAGCATTCTATGACCAGTGTGAAATTGGAAATCAAATGAAGTCCATTGGAATCTCTATAGTGAGTGTATAAAGTTTAGGGTTGAGGGTAAAAATAGCAAGGAAACAAAACACGAGCCAGTCCAAACTTCACTTATTTCTCATTTGCAACTCGGCAAGGTCTTTACGTAACCATCTCAACATCTTCTCAGACGGCGAATCCGAAAAATGAACTAGCCCTTAAGTTACGGTGCTAGAAACCAGCAAACTCCCGCTGACACTCTGACTGCTTTATTTTCCAATGCTGGTTAAAGGCACAATGTCCACAACCGCATCATATCCATGGAAAGTGCAAAGTAAGTTGCCATGCTAGACCTCTCCTTTAAAAATTCGTCTTTCCAGACTAGACAAAGTGCAGTTCGTTATGCAAACTAAAATCTATTTGTAGTAACAACTGACCAACCTCAAATCTACATAAGAGTACTGACGAGAACAGATCGCAGTGGTACTAAGGCTGAAACTGATTGTAACTAACGAGCAATGAAGAATGTAACAGAAGCACAACATACCATCCTGCTGGACATCATTCCGAGACTACTAGAAGCAGAAACAGTATGCAAGTTGCGGAAAAGGGAAGCAGGCAGTCACAAAATGTAGATGAATGTAGATGCACATGTCAGACAGAAATGGAATATGGTTCAAGAACAAGTGCAAGCACAGTCATGAACAATGCACACATATACACATGAGACAATCTAAACGATTGATATTATAACGCGATGCAAAAGAGCGTAAAGGTTTAAACCAGCTCTGGAAGACATAGTATTTTAATACAGTTCTCAAAGAAACCAGACTCGGTTGCTCATCAGACAAAAAATGAATCACAAAATGCGCAACTGTCAAAGCATCGCAACTTGATAGCTCTGAACGTGAAAAATAATACCAGTCATCAAAACTGCTCCTGTGAGTGATACAGGAGGTGAACAAAGGAAACGCAAAATTGCGGTCAGAAAGCCTGATAGAAACAAATGTGATGTCTTGAAATACAAGAACGAAGCACGTATGAAAAACACAATGATTAGGGGAAATCCAGAATGTGACAACAGGAATTTGCGATTTCCGCATATGCAAAGTATGCCGTCAGCCTACTATGACAGGATCCAAGTAAAGTCAAAATGCGAAGAATGTGTCTAAGAGTCAAGTCAGCGATCAAAAACCACACTCGTATGTCCATAGTGAACACAATTCAATTTAGTTCAAGTACAGCCGGAGAACAAAATTGTACATAGACGTACCCAGATTGAGTAGCCCTTAGATGCTATCATGTGAATCACAAGACTAGACAATAGAGCCTCGTGATAACCTTCATGTTAAGCAGGATATCTTGAAGCACCGTCAACATAGAACTGATGAAAAAAGGTCGTCGCAAGATATCAACAAATATCCCCAATAAGGACGTCTAAAATACCAGAATCGAAGTCCGAAGGGCCCTTTTTAAGCACGAACAACCTCAAGACCTTTGATAAATGGATGCCTACAAAGTTCTTCAGTAAAACCATTGCCAAGGCATATTGGTACCATCAAACAACGCTCTTGCAAAGACAGATGGCCTCAACGTCATTATTACTCTTCTACAGCTTCACGAAAACCAAATCTACCTAATACAACAGTGGCAGATATGCTTACTTCCTTTGACCGCGATTGAATTCCCCAATAGTCTTGTACCAGCCTGCTAAAACAACGAAGGCGACTATTCGGAGAATTCCCATGGTGCAAATTTCGAACAATGCGTGTGCAAGAGATGGCTGTGGGGACATGCCAGCCGTCACAGTACTCAACGTGAGACCTTCAAAGTTGCAAGTAATAGAAAATTGCCCAGCCTTCAAACCATGTATTGCCGCTTTGGCTACATCCATTGATTCCATGGCTCCACTTGATTCGGAGAGCTTAACTGTTAGTTCATGCTTCGTCTTGTTCTCTGTAAGGAGAAAACAGTCAACATAAGTTCACTCTAACAAGCACAAGCGGTCACGATGAATCAACGTCGGTCAAGTGGCCACCTGTCAGCTGATAAAAACGAACACCTCGTTCCGAATGTTTTAAATGACCACAAGCATAACTAACGCATCCAGACAGAGTCGAGAGGCAAGAGGCAAGCACGTAGCGCATCAGAACTTCTGCTCACCTTCGACAAAACCTGGAGTTTCAGTATCTGGTGGAAAGATCAACGACACACGAATGTTGTACTCCAAAAGCTCTTGCTGCAAACCTTCGGCCAGGCCACGCAGACCACCCTTTGTTGCAGAATATGCAGAGTAGCCATACAGAGATACCTTGAGGAACACAAAATCACACGCAATGAAGTTTAATTACTTGAGACTTTTGCGACATACTGCTGTTAGGTGAGGTTCGATAATGTAATCATCAAGTTTGATACCCAAGATATTCAAACTCCAGTATCAAATACCAACAGTGGCTGCTGCTGGTGACAAGCTAAACTTATTGAAGCCTTTACAGCAAACTCTTATAAGTCAGGACAGCTTTCCGATGTAGTGAGATCTAACAACTCTACGGTCTCCGTTGTGAGATGCCTGGATTTGAAGACTCTTTTACTAAACTAAAACTGGTATACAGATGAAGCCCATTAAAACGCGGTTCTCATTATCATCATGGAAATGGTAGAAAGTTTTAGTGGCACCAATGCCTGCGTTTGGTTTCTTCAAAAACGGCTGATAATTGCCGTAACATTAGAAGCACGTAGGAAACAAGGTATGAAACCAGCATACCTGGGCTGCTTGTGAGCTGACGATGGAAATGCAGCCAGGACCTTCCGAGATCCTGCTTTTCATGTGAGGAATGGCCGCCTTAAGACAATGAAGGTTGCCTTTCAAATTGGTGTCCAGCATGTGATACATGCTATCCAGAGGCGTATCTTCAAACCTAGCCGGAGTTGAGACTCCATGCGAGCAGATAAGAACATCGATTGGTCCTAATTTTTCCACAGCTTCAGTTAAAGCCTTCTCAACGCTGGAGAAGTCTTTCACATCTGCACTGTATCCATACACCTGAGGTTTTCCGAATACTGCGAGCGGTTCTGCAGTATCAGCGAGGTTCTGCACTGTCTCTGGATAGCTGACTATCTCTTGACAGGCAGCTGTGAGCTTATCTGTATTCCGGCCAAGAATCGAGACCCGAGAGCCTTCCAGGACCGCTAACTTCGCCATCGACAATCCAATGCCGCTGGAACCCCCAGTAATAACCACATGGCGTGATCTCAAAGATATTCTCGTTGGTCGAGGACTGAGCAAACACCAAATCAAGAAGACGAATGCCGGCGCTAAGGCGACCAGAGCCCAGAGCCAGGCCATCACTTTGCAGAAATCGTGTGGCTTACGATTTGCTTTCCCCTGCCTTCGGTCACTTCAATTTCCTGACAGGATGCCAGCAACCCGCGTACTCGACCTCTTGGAATGGATGCTCTGGAAATTTTGCTCACCACTCAATGTTTTGTAAAGTTCTGCAATTCACAGGAGAGGGTGAGCCAAACCTCAAAACATGGGATCTGAGATCTCTAGATTGCTACTCAGCCTTGTTCAACCCTTCTATAATGACAAATCAGAGTCATCACACAATTCAGACTCTTGTTCTGCACTCTACCTATTTCGAACACAATCTACTTTCATACGCAATGGGGACTCGGGACTGAGGCATTATGTCATCATCTGTTTCAGCTCAACTCACGAGGACTAAAAATTGCAGTATACAGAACAAACACGAAGTTCGGCTCAGCCCGACCACTCGTAGCTTGATTGGAATTCATACAAATTAATCAACTGTCGAGAAAAAGAGGAGATTCATGCGCGAAAACCTGGCATATCAATGATCAAAGACACAGGGATTGCCTTCACTTCGAAAAGCTCTCTCAGTTAATATTGTGCGCCAATTCTCGGTGAGTGCCAACTCTCAACTCAACGTGAAAGCTGAGTTTGTAGCACACAGCTTTTAACATCACGGAAAGAAGCGACGCGGGACAAGCACACCACCACCTGCTCTGATTCAATGCTACCAAGCAAGCAACAGAACTAGGCACTTTTACCCTGGATTGAAGTCAAAGGCACACGCCGAGGACAACCAGAGATGATGACCCCGCTCTCCGAAAGCAGGATACGAACAACCAGCTTACGATGTATCTTTTGTCGCCATCAACCTTCGCTTGACCTCACAAAGGAGGCCGCGCAGAACAACGAAAACAGACGATTCTCTAGCTCTCCAACCTCAGGACCACAAGCCAGCCAATTTGAGAACGAGACAGCAACGACAATCGAATCAACCCCACTCTCGCTCTCGCAACCGAAAAATGATCCCGTCACATGTGACTCACCACGTACAATCGCACGCCTCCTCCTCCTTGTCACGATCAGAGGGCCACCGGAGCCATCGAGTGCAGCTGACGATCCAATCCACCTCCGCGCTGCACCAACTGTAACCAGAAATCGCTCGAAATTTGGCGCCTCGAGCTCGACCTGCCTCACATACTCGCTTCCTCATCGTCTCCTCCTCCTCCCTCCCTCCCTCCCTCCCTCCCTCTCGCCTTGACGACGGACTTGGACCGAGCTCGGAAGCGCAATTCTTGGGCTGTGATGGCGTCGCTTTTCTTGAGCTGCAGCGTTCCTTTTGAACGTCTCCGGCGCCCGCCACTTCCACTTCCACTTTGCACCGCAGTCTTCCGAGCGCCGTCGCCCAGCGGCCACAGTCTTTACCCTCCGGCTTTCGCTAACTCCATTCCATCATCGCCCATTGACTCTCTCTCTCTCTCGCTTACTTTATCGGCCCTGCCAAAATTGCATTCGCAGCCGTTAGTCTTCGATAAATCCACGTGGTCGAGTGCTATGGTTTATTTTTAGATACGGGTTATGAGTAAGTGAGTGAGTGCATCCATGTCCAAACCTTTGTCAGGAAGATTCTGCTAATCTAGCGGTTGGGCTAACTGTAGCAAATGATTATAGAGCGATTTTGGACAAAATATGTCCCAGTTTCATCGCCTTGCAGCACTTGTGTACTCTGTACAGTAAATTGAGTTTCTGGAGTTTCTGCGAGGAGGGAGAGAAAATAGCAAGTAGGAAGAAAACTGTGCTGTCAAGTTGAAATATTTACTTTTAGATCGGGAACAATTAAATTCGAGTAAACTCATTTCTCAATGAAATATAACAATACTTAACCAGTGTTTTTATATGGTATGGAAGGGAGGGATCCCTTAAAAACTAAACTCGGATGATTTAATAGAAAAAAGTTCACGAATTATTTAAAACGAAAAGTAAAAGCCAAACTTGCCATGAAGACGTGTCGTCTTCGTAAGTTGCTGTACTGATCGGCAGAAGCATAGCTGAATAGCCTCGAATGAACATTTTTGAACTAAAAAATTATCTATCACATTCCCACCATGGCATGTAGAGAGATGCACATCTGTGTTCTGAACTCTGTAAGTTGCGGGGGCGAAGAGTCGATCTGCAATTTGTAGTATTCTAGAAAGGAGAGTAAACGTTGTATACGTGATTTTCGTTATTAATACCAGTAGTTTGACTACGTACTCAAATTGTATACAGTGCGAGGTTGTATGATTATGAATTGCAGAATGATATAGCGAAAAGTGATCTCCGTTCAAGTACTACAAATATAATTCCCAAGGCATAATGCCCATATTCATGAAAAAGTCATTCAATGAAACAGTTATACACAAGTTACTTCCGTATGAATTATCAGAAATCTTGCGCGATTGAAAACATCACCTTCCTCATATTATAACAAGCACTTGCTTTCCGAAAGGATAAGGAGTAATATAAATGTATGGTAAAAAGTCACTTATGGAACAAGATAAGTCAATACATCATCGTTTTAGAACTAAAAGTTGTTACTAGCATGGTGGAGCCAATAAGCACGAACCTACGCACTTACGATGTTGCACACTTACTGAAGCAATAGCATAATAAATACTGTAGACCTACATTTTCACGAAATAGACAGGAGAAACGTGAAAACATCGTTGACTAGAGTGGACATCATTGGCTATAGGTCAGTATACTTAATGTTGATGTAGAGGATGGGGAAGTTGGAGCATGGCAGTGATGTAAATATGCGCGATTGAGGTTAAAGTCGTGAAAACACAAACCCCAGAAGGCGTCGTCCAGCTCTTTGTCATTTCATATATGGACGGATAACCTCAGCGTTACAGATTCTGCTCAATCTTCTTATCTTACAAGAGCTCGTCGCGTGCTCGCTCAATTACTATCAGAAGGTTTTCCAAAACTACAATATGGTGTACCATTGCTCACACCCGGTGCGCTTCTCAACGTACTTTCATCATCAACATAGCTACTCATGCTACTCATGGTGTATTATTTTCCTACATTGCTTAGTTTTTATACAGGTAAACCCCACGGTCTATTTCAGATAAAAACACTAATTTAACAGCTCTCTCGATATGGAGATACTTTTTACGGTGCATGAACTACGGGCTTCACTCCTTTCACAGTATCCATCAAGATATTACAAAATTAAAGACGTCCTATAGATGCTACCTCGAGATTATGATCCACCCATTTAAGTAGTCAGTTATTCAGCATGTCCACACCGGGTAGCAACTAGCTGCTGTGTAATTGCAAAGTAAGGTGAGATTGTAAGAGACCAACGTGAACGGATCACAAAGAAGTCATAAAGCTCGTCTTGAGTACTCGTAAAGCTGTGAGTGCCAACAGTAAAAGCTTGAAGTGGCTTAGATAATACTTTTTCATGTGGAAATCCACAACGAAACATACAAAGAAACTCCGGCCAAACGGCAGTGAGTGATGACAGTCGATTCGAAATAGGAAATGGCAGAAACAAAAGCATCGGCACATAGCAGCAAATTAGAAAGAGCAAACAAATAGATAATTATGATAATTATTATGCTACCAACAAGTACATGGGAACTAGAGATGTTGAGTGGTGAATAACCGTAAATTAGTGCCGCCCTTAAAATACCAGGTTCCATGGAGCTACGTTGGTTAACCAAAACATTCTTCGTCTCTTGCATGCTAGAAAATGTCATGCATGCGCAACTCAAATCTGATTGACGACAAAATATTCAAGATGGGAAATCAGACAGTAATAGGAAAATGGCACGTGTTATGCATGAATTGAAGCTGAGAGGCAATGAGAGTACAAACACGTGCCCAATAACAAAAATCCCAGTCGCTGCAGAACGGTAGCATACATGGAGACAGTATTGGCCTCTTGCAGTAGTGAGAAAACGAAGTGCGCAATATAGACGAATCATTCTGGTAAGATAGTCCTACAAAGACAGTCACGTAGACTGAGCTGCTTCATCAGCTGATACAAAGTTGCATAGGTTTCTGCGCTGGCCCGCGCAAAGCTGGGACAACTCAAAGCCCAACAAAGCAAGGTGACAGCGATGGTTGTTGCCGAAACCTATGGACATGCTCTGAGGAGCAGAACAGCGAGTAGAAAAGCACTATGCTATAGAACTGAGAAGAGGTAGTATGGGCGTCATACGCTTCTCAACAAAAGTACTTCAACCATCCGACACACTTTGCTCCAGTGAACAACCACACGAAACCATATTTTATCCACATTTTGCTCCATTTAACTAACACAAATGAAACATACTAATCGCCAAATGAAAAAAGATAGAAAACTTGTATCATTTTCAACAGGGCTTTTACTTCAAATTTACAATACCTGAATCAATACACATCCTCTCAGTGGAGTTGGAATCTAATTTCCTCGACCGATATTGAAGGATATACCATTCGGAAAGGTTCTGAAAGATGAGACTGAAGCTAACTGTCTTTCATGAAAAAAGTAAGTGACAACCCGCAGTACTTTCCCGCAGACTTTACATTCTCTTCATTTGAATGGAAGTACCTTGAGGGTTGACACCAGTATGTAACCCTGCATGTGCATGTATAACATGTGCATGTTCCACAATGCTGGTTGAGTAGAATTAAGATAATTTTCACCACTAATCTACGACATTTGTTTGCTTCAATTACCTACTTACAGCCCTTGAGACTAAAGCTGCTCCAGTGAGAGTACCTACTGGGGTGGCAAGACCAGGCGGCAATTTTACTCCCTGAATCCTCTTCTTACCCTGCATACTCCATTCGCGAATTGCAAGTAGAACAGCCCAAGTAGCTTCGGACGTCTTCTCTTTTATCATCAACATAAGAGCAGCTCCAAGCACTGTCTTCAAAATCTGGGCGTTTAGGCCTTTGTAGAAGCCGAAAAATCCTTCTCGATTCCAGATCAGAGAAAATGCCTGGTGCATTTTGCGGATAGGTTTGTCTTTGCTCTTATCCTTCACGTCATCGGTGTCTGCTGCCTGTATCATAACCTTCGACCTGAACAATGCGTGATGTGTAAGTAACACATACGACTTGGTTGTTATACAAGTTCATGGGCAAAGGCCGATTCGCTCATACATGCCGATCGCATCAATAAAAAGGTGTCAGTTTAAAAAAAGCAAGTGCACTTACCGGATAGCGGGATAGGTGATGACCGTCGCTATGGACTTCGATAAGGCGCCCAGTAGAAAAGCGCTGAAGGCTGATAAGACGACTGGGGCTGGCTCTCCTGCGACTCCGACTTGCCCTCCTCGAAGAAGACGATATTTGAGTTGCTCAAAAACAGTATACTGGGATAGATCAAATCAAACCACAAACTGCATGAGATATTCACCTAGACACACTACTGGATCGTGTTATGAAATCATCAAGAACTACTATGTGAAGCAAACAACAAAGCAAGAGTTTATATGGTATAATATTCCTGCTTGAACAACTACGCATGCGCAAAAATTTGGTAAACTTTTGCAGATTCAGCTCCACCCTACGTACGCACAGAGAAGTATCCGTGACTTGAGATAATGTGGGTTATACTCTTCAGTGTCGAGATGCAAGCCTGAGTCCACGTCAGCTGTTCTACTCTTAAAGAAATATGATAGTCCAAACAATCTAAACAGTAAAATGCGTGGGACCTATTCTTCGCAAGGAAGAGCAGATTCGTATCAGACTACAATACCTAGATGCCATTTACTGACATACCTGAATAGCAGGGTTGGAGCAGAGCACAAGAGACGGTTCTATTCCAGCCCAAAGTTCCTTCCAGGTACCCTCTCTGAATGTTTGCATGAGGGTTTTCGACTTGCCAAATGTGCTTGTTTGCATCCGAGCAGCAGCGGTATCTAGAGGCTGCAAGATCCAAGCTGTATTTGTTCAAAAGCATTCCCATGATCGCTCGGAGGAAAAACAAGAACGACGATGATTATACGGGAGAAAACAGTAGAAGTTGTACGGATTATACACAGTTGGTAAGAACGCATATGCTATACCTGAGTGAGAAGAGCAGTGCAGGCTCCCGCCGCTGCTGCCACTATGAGATTGGTTCCAGTACCCATGCGCTTAACCCCAGCGCGCTTGAGGTGATGGTTTTTGAAGAAGCTATAACTGTAGAAATAAATGAATTGGGACACGACTGATTGAAGGTTCTTTGTACCTAATCCCTGATACAAGGATAGAATCTTCCGCGACTCCACAGCTTCCCATAGGACATCCAACAAACTCCTGACACATCAACAATATCTCGAAACCATAAGATTCGTGACTTTTTGAGCCATCTTTGAACTCTTCATAATCTAAAATGTATGCTCGAAAGTACGGAACAAGTTTTGGCAAACTATCATACTAGCAAATCCCACCACATGCCAATGTGCAAAAGACAGTAAGGTTATGAAAATGCTTCACATGAGACTCCGATAGTTGAGGTAATGCGGTTAAGCCCAAAAAACACGAAGTCTGTTGGATGGTGCGCTCTCACCTATACTTCCGCGCACTGCCTGCTGTACTCTCAGCTTGATACTTGGTCTTGCATGTGTCCAACGGATAAAGAATAGTTGTACTCAGGAGGCCCCCAACTGCTCCTGAACTCGCTTCTGCGAGGGCCTCAAAATCGAATCCCATGGTGTTTCACTTCGCCGAGAAAAAATAGTTTTCTGCTACTCTCTTCACCTTTTTGTATTTCAGCTCAGATTACCAGAAGTGTGGCAAGCTTCTAATCACCCGGATGTCCGAACTATCGATCTGCTTGTGAGAATTTCTCTCACACAGTTTGGACCTCCGCTCTTAATTTTCGAAATGATTTGCATAACCCAAGTTTCCGATTCTACTCCAAGTTAATCCATCAACAGGAATCACAACGTTGAGAAGATCAGGTCTCACTGCTTGGTTCCCAGCTCTCAAGACCTGTTATATTCTGCAATTGATCTCGATGCAGTTTCTTCCTGATCGCACACTGCAGAATAATAAACTGTAAGAGCGTGTCTCTGCGGACTTTAAAAAGAAGGTAACACCCCTGACAGAATTCAGATGTAATCGCGGAGCAATTCAGAACACAATCCAACTCCAATGCCTGGAACCAGAATTTCAATCAGTAATCTCAAACAAAATTCCATGAAAATCTCCAAAAATGCAATTGATTGAACTGCAGTATGCCTCATCATCCACCACCGCCCGTAGGGCACACACACCCCACCGACAAACACATATTTGAAAAGACGCGACGAAAAACTGAAATTGGAGGGCAGATGATGAAATCATAATTTCCTCAACGCGCACTCCCAAGCTCGAAGCCTGCTGGTGCAACCCTGGGACGGGGGTGAGCTGCTAATTACCTACGCAATCGAATGGACTCGGAAGGCCAGAATCCCGAAATGTCCGAGCCGATCGCAATTGTACGAGTGAGCAGAAGATGAGACGGAGGGATCTTCGTCTTCGGCCGGAGGAAAGAAGAACAGTGCAAGCACAAGCAGAAGCAGAAATTGGCGTGTGTCCGAGCGTCTCTCCCGTGGCACCTCCTCTGTGTCGAGTATATCTGCTTGATCAGCCGACAGAGGGACTGCGGATTCTTCCACGGGATCTGATGTGTACGAGGATTTGTAATAGCTGCCGGTCTCTACACGTTCCAGTTTTAGATTCCTGATACATATTCGACACGTGGTGGTGTTCCGGAAACAGTGGCGCCCGTCAATCAGAGCAGGCAGGCATTCATTCCGTCGCGGGGCGGGGCGATCGCGCTTCGTAGGCTGCTCTGCTCTCGCTACTCGCTACTCGAGCGCTCCACTTTTCGAAGCTGTGCCCATTCCGCGGCCTCCACATTTGCTAAAATTGGTGCTCGCCTGGAGCAGCACCCGCTTCCGAACTCCGAGTCTCCACATGCTCAGCGCTCGAATTCAGAACCGGCTCAGAAAGTCACGCGCGCCCGTGACCTGTCAGATCGGTGGTGCGCTACTTGCTCGCGTCCGGCCCCTTTGTCGCTAGTCAAAGATGACCGACCAGCCCCCTTCCTTGAACTTCCCCCCTCTTCTTGCCCCTCGCGTCATCCGTGTTGTGCATCCCAGTTGGGCACGCGTTCTTGGACTGCAGTAGTCACATGACTTTGAAACTCCACTCGTGATACATGAGCTTCGATTTCATTTCTTATTATTCTCTATTGCAGATGTTCAAAGGGACTCAAGTCCATTTTTCTCTTAATCTTCATTATTCTATTGTTGTTGTTATTATTATTATTATTATTTTTCTTCTAGTGCAGGATACTCGAATCGCCTCAAGTATATTATTCTCTTCTTCATTAAAATATATATTTTCTAGCGCAGGATATTCAAATGGCCTCAAGTATATATTTCTATAGTTTTCAATTAAGTTCTGATTTTCGTTAAAAAAAAATTTTAGTGCAGCAAATCCAAATGTTCTCAAGTATGTACTCTTCTAGTTTTCAATTACACTCTTAGTTTTATTAAGAGACATTCTTCTAGTGCATGATATTCAAATAGTCTCATGTATGTGTCTCTCTAGTTTTTAGTTACACTTTTAATTTTATTAACAGACATTATTCTAGTGCAGGAGATTCAAATGGTCTCAAGTATGTGTCTCTCTAGTTTTTAATCACACTCTTAGTTTTAAAAAAATAAAATTATTCTGGTGCAGGATATTCAAATGGTCTCAAGTTTTATCTCTCTATTTCTAACTACACTCTGGTCTTACTCAAAAATATTCTTTTAGTGCAGGATATTCAAATGACCTCAAGTATAATTTTCTCCAATTTTTTTTATTCTCTCTCTTATTATTCTCCAATTTATACCTGTTGATCTTTAGAAATTATTTGTGAGAGTGTGATTTATTACCTTATATGTAGTTACATATTACTCCACCCATTAGATGTGTTATATGTTATGATAAGTGTAATAGCTTGGAATCAACTCAATCGAAACCAATCTAGAATTGATTTGGAAATATTAACTTCTGGTTCCTTGCGTTGTGATCATATGCTCTACAGAAAATATATTTAAGAGGGATAATGTACCATCCTCTCAAATGAGTCATGAGATTTAGCAGCCAAATATGGGCATCGCGAATACGCCCAAATTTTTATATTTCTACTCTTGAATTATATGGAGATGAGAACGACAATGTAACACTAGCCAAGAGAGCACAAAAAATCCCCCAATTGCATCAGGCAGTTTATTTCTTTTCTTAGCATTATCGTGTGATCTATTTTTATCATTTTCTATAGCATAAAAATCAGGATATTCAATCTCTTAATCTCTTAGTAGAGTTCAATCATATCAAATGCAACAAACATAATTACCATGCTGATATTTGGCTAGTCTTCGGTTCCGTCTCTCTAAGACCATATGGGCTTTTCAATACTTGGTCTTCCCTGTTAGACAGGCCTGACAAAGCATCTGATTTTTTTACCTCGTCAATGTGCACCGATGGCAAGACTGTAGAAGCATCTGCAGCTTTCTTCGAAGCTGAAGTCAAATACGACCTCAGATTCGGCCGAGCTGTTGAACTTTTTCGGTCAGTCTTTTGTGCTTTCCGTCAATTAACTCGAGCCTATGAGAGCCTAAATTCTAACCACGATGGATTTGGCCCAGTTCCCATTCCCTCTGTTGGCTCCACGCCGCCTTGTTTCCCACGTTTCACCGTCCCTGCCATATCCCTTTTCCTTCATATTTTGCCGGTTGGCCCTTCGATCGCCGTCAGTGTCGAATGCCATGTCGTCAGCCTGGAGATGGATGTCCGTGAATTTCTCGTGAAACTTCTCGCCAAAGAGTCTCTTGCCATGGTGAGGGAAGATCTCATTGGTCGAGACGCAATGCTCCGAACCCTCACTTCGATCGCTCTGACCAAAACAGCGAAACAGAAGGGTACCAGCAAACATTCAGAAGCGATCCCAGATTTGAAGATGCTCTCGACCATCTGAATGTTCTCCAGATCAGTGTCATGCAGTCGGCGATGACTTACCATCCTTTCATTGGCTGAAAACTTAGCCAGTTCAGAGAATTGAAACTACGGGGAGGTGTACCTGCTTCTCCCCAATTCCACTAACTCCTCCTACTTCCCTCCTAATCATGGAAGCTGGACCATGATATCAGGTGAGTCTTACGTCATCTGTCACCTTCCCCAGCTTTGACTTCTCCTGATCAGAGCAAAAACCAGCATTCGCCTTTCTCGCTGCTGCTGCCATTAAATTTGTCGAGATCCTCTCAACTGTTTCTTGTCCCGTTCAAGCCTTCCTTTCTCATTCCTCCCTAGAGTCGGATGGCGACTGGATTTCGAGTCAGTGGTTGTGAAGGATATGGCTCTCCTGTCCATTTGGCTCTCGGAATTGTGTCTCTAGTTGCCTTCGACATTCTGGATAATGAAGTGGATAGCCCAATGTTCAATCCGGGAAAGGCAGGTTCGAACGTTGGCAGCGTCGCCCCTGTATGCCATTTCCATACACTACTACCTTCCAAAACGCCTTATTTTGTCTTTCATTACTTTCTGATGAATTTGAAGAATGTCTTCATGGCATGAGAGTGGAGAACGAAACCGAAGAATTGCAAAGGCGAGGCCAAACTTGGTTCTAGTGGAATTCGCCTCCGCTACTTGTGGTTGCCTTTTCCAAAATGTTTGCAGTAATGTAATTTCCAACAGTTTCGGGCAACTGCATAGTCCCCTGCACTTGGTACCGCGAAATTTCTTATGATAATCGTGCCCATTGGGATGATAAATCACTAATGTGTGACTAATAAATCAACGACTGATGTGACATCGGTCGTTGATTGTTTCGTCAAATTCCAATGGTCATTGGAAGTATATGTATGCATGTAATTATAAAGTCAACAGGCAAAATGGTCCAACTTTTAACATCTCATTATTGTTTTTGATAACTGTGAAGAGAATATCACCTTCGTTCTTTGATGTTATTCACTTTGAAAAAAGTTTTGATGCAGAATTTTATATGTGTGTACATTTAACTTTAGATTTATAATCATAACATTCCAACTTAATTAAAAAATAATGTCATATTGATGCTATTTCTTGTGAATCTTCGGTTCTACAAAAACTTCAAAGTTCAACTATCTTTACTAAATTCCTTAATATTATTAAGAAGTTTGCATTCTTTAAACGTCAAAGTTGGTTTATGTGACGTTTAAGTTGGTTTACGCTATCATGTTTTAATATACAAAGATTTCTATGGAGTTTGCAAAAAGCACAAGTTTTGGATGTGCAAAAATGAGTTTGCATTGTCTACTATATTAATGCTTAGAATTTTTAAAAATGCATTGGAGTTGAATATTCCAAATCAAGGTCATATCAAATGACAATCAACATAGCAAGTGCCTCAACAATTTTTTTAAAACAAATCTCAATCATCGTTAGTTGGCCGTATGGAGGAAAAGACTAAGATTTGTAAGCATGCATGTTGAAATATAGATTGATTTATCAAATGGAAGTATTTGTATGATCAGCACATGATAGCAAGTCAACTTTTGGATGTTGAAAAAATTTAAAGACCAAAAAACAATTATGTCAAATTGTGAAAAAATGCGAGATCACAATTTCATTCAACTCTTATTGAACATAATACTACGTTACGTGAGATTGAGTTTAAGCTTTATGCCAAACAACCGAGTTTCAAGGATGTAAATCAAATATTCATCACTCAAAAGAATTAAAAAATATACGTCAACGCTGATATCATCATCATAACACACTGATGATGGATGAAAGTGATCTAGAAACAACACGAATTACAATAGATATTCTCTCTCCCCTTGATAGAGAAATACATATCATTCCTATTGCTATTTGTCGTAATTTCATATAAATGAATGTTAAATGTGTTAATTAAAAGTATTTTGATATGTTGAGCACATATACACTATTACATAGATCTGAAATACAAGCGAAGATCCATGATATAAGATAAAAAGTTAATCAAAATCCAAATAATGTTGACAAATTTCCAGGTTGCTAACATTGATTATGATAATTTGATCAAATCTGAATCTGTATCATATAGAGAAACGAAGTTTAGATGTTGGTTGCCATTGACTTGCCCGTGTCATTTGTCTCACTACAACGTTTATGTATATGATTTAGTATAGAAGTACTCAAATAGCTCGGGATGAAATTTTGAGGAGTACCATTTTGTTTTCTCATTTTCTCTACATATTTATTGTTGCTTGCGCTTCCAAGATCTATGAATTGTCTTTGACTTGCTCCACATGTCATTTTGCAAGGAGTGTTTTTTGTCATAATTTATGCAACAAAATTCTTCGTTAGAGTTAGCTGCGCACAAACAGCGTAGTAAATCAATTAGAGTAGATGATGCAGCTAGTGACAATCATGGTAATTGCAACAACATGCCATTCAAACAAATGTGATGAATTTTATAAAAAAAAATTTGAATGATTGATGTTAGAGTACAAAAATTTAGGTTGAAAATGCCATCAACAAAGTTATAACAAATTGTTAAGCTAACATGAAAGTATGTGTATTGTGGTTGATCTCCTAAGTAATGTAACCTGATTAATCAAATCAATTATGTTAATATTTTTGTGTGTTTTTTGCCTTAGCTCACAATTGATGATGATCAATTTTGGACTAAGACAAAGAGAAAATGGTCTTGTGACTTCAAACATTGTCTTTATCTCCAAGATGAAATCAACGTCTTATTACAATGAATGAATCACAAAACGTGAGTTTGAAAGTTGAATTTAATAGCTTTAACAATAGTTGAATATTTTTGTGATAATGTTATTTTATATTGACATATAGATTTCACTGAAACAAATTGTAGAAAGAAGTAGATAATCAAGGGGATGGAATTTGAATTTAGAGCGTGAGGAAACAACATGAATAAATTATGAAATATCTGTCTCCACTTTTATTTGTAACATGACGAGATCACGGTGTAGAGTTCAATGTTAAAAAATCACCTTTTGCAATCAATTGATTGAAACAAAGATAATCCAAGACCACATGTTTCAGCCAATTTCTCTCAGCATTGAAAATGCAAAGTAACCAACTTGTACACACATGAAACATTCGCATTTGATTTGTTAGTGTAAATTTCATAATGTTAGCAAGTACTAGGTTGAAAACGCCATCAACAAGTTTGTGTGCACCAATTTAGTAACATATATTTAAGCCACATTTATTTACATATTAACATTTTTTCAATTTTCAGTGCAGATGATTCGATCACATCAGCTTACTCGAAAATTTGTTTGAGCAATTCAACATAGTTTTGTCTGAAAAGTAGATTGTGGTATAGATCAGACTGTGTTAAATCTGGTAATTTATTTTTAAACACAAAAAGTTGGCAGAATTAATCGGCCAAAATTTAGAGACACCAAAGTTAGCCATAAGGAATTTTAGCGCATGCAGACAAGGTAAAGGCGGAGAGGAGAAAATTGAGATACCAATGCATACTCCCTAATTGTCCATGACTGCTTTTGCTGGTGACTTGTAGATCTCGAACACTCCGTGTGCTTGTAGGTGCTCAAATTTTTGGTATTTCAAAGTCAGAGGAAAGCAAGTTGCGCATGAAAGTTTGCTCAAAAATTTTGGTTCTTCGAAGTTAGTAGTAAAGCAAGTTGCACCACGAAAGAAAAGAAGTAAGAAAAATACAGCTTGCTTACATTTCATTATTATTATTTTCACTTCTTTACTTTCAAATTATTTTTGTAGCATATTTGTTTTGATCATTGTGAGTTTTTTTTGGCTGCAATAAAAAGAACCAAGTACATTTCATAGCTTTTTTTGACTTTTTAATTTGCATATCAATTCTATAGTATGTATGTTTTGATCATTGTGAGTTTTTTTTAGCTGCAATAAATAGAACCAAGTACATTTCATAGCTTTTTTTGACTTTTTAATTTGCATATCAATTCTATAGTATGTATGTTTTGATCATTGTGGGTTTTTTTTTGGCTAGAGTAAAAGTTCTCAAGCAAGTTTCACATTTTTTTTTCATTTCTATAGCATGTTTTTTTTATAATTGTGAAACTTCTCTTGGTAGAACAAAAGTGCTCAAGTACATTTCAAATCTTTCTTTCATATCATTTTTGTAACATGTTTGTTTTGATCATTGTGCATATTTTTTTTAGATTAAAGTGATCAAGTACATTTCATATCTTTACTTCATAAAATTTCCATAGCATGTTTGTTTCGATGGTTGTGCTTTTTCTTCTTGGCTCAAATAGAAGTATCCAATTACATTATGTATTTTATGTTATTTTATTTTATTTTTCTCTCATGTCATTTCTACATCATGTTTATTTTAATCATTGTGTGTCTTTTTTGGGTTGAAATAGAGAGCTCAATCAACTTTCATTTTTTTTCCATATAATTTTTGTAGCATTTTTGTTTTGATCATACTCCGTCTTTTCATGGCTAGATTAAAAGGACCCAAGTGATAGCAAAGCATTTGCAAATCATCATAAGTCAAACGACGTCATTTCAGGTCAAACATGCGATTGAATTTGATATCCAACCGGTCTAGCAATCTATAGACGTCAACATCACGAATGTTTAATATCTATTGTTAGTGCATATGGGTTGCAAAAAGCAAGAGGGTGTTGGTGTGAAGCGTCAACAAACCAAGAACACAAAACTATTTTAGATTTTGTTTCGTCTTGGGCCTAAAAAACACAAGGAATATGAGCATCTTGAAGAGTGAACCATTATTAACTGCTTTCGCATCAAGAGAAGATTAGTTTTTTCAAGGAAAAAGATGTATCAACATTCACTGTGTTTTGGACACAGATCATGACACTCTTCAATTTGCTATTTCTTGATTTGCAATCGTCAAGGTTGTTGTGGGAAATTTATTTGTTCATCGAGAGTAAGACAAAAAAGATAATGCATCCAAACCAATCACCAAGTCAAATGCCATGAAGTTGTTTAAACTGCAGCAAAATGAATCATGTGTGATGATGATCAAGAACTCTTTGTGATTCAACTTTGTCATGCAACACTTTTTTGTTGGATTTTCATTTCGGCATATGTGCAAGATAATCGAACAATATCGTGTGGCGATCAAGAATCCAAAGCTTAATGATCTCAATGTTCACATGTTTTGTTTGACAATATTCTACGCTAGCTTGTACAACATCCGCCAATTGATGATACATGTGATTGACAAACGACGTGTTCAAGTGCCGTCCACGAAGTGGTTGATGATCTCAAGAGGTCTATCATCATTTTCTTAGCGGATTGCAGTCACCATCTCCTTAATTCAATCTTCAAAGTTGATCATCTCTAAGCTGTCAAAGCTTATGACAAACATTACATACAATTTGGACATTCGTTCTACTACGTTGAACAAAATTGAGTCCATCATAATCATTCAGCAAGATGATTTGTTTGTTACAAAAGATTCTATCGTCATGCACATCCGAGATCAAGGTTCGTGGCCACGAGATCTATACAAAAATGAAAGCTTTCAAAAATGAACAATAACAAGCATTGAAAGATATCGACAATTTTTCACATTCCATTGTGAAAAACGTGGTTCCAACAACAATGTCAGGGAATTGAAAGCGTCCCCGCTATGTCATCGGATTTAGTCAAGATGTGTCTTACTATGTTTATGAGCAATGTGATGGATCAATACCTTGCGCAGCTAAATAAACAATGGAGCATGGACATGATCAACAAGGCGGAGAGCAAACACCGTGACCTAGCGTGATCCGAATGTCAAGGAAGTTCTTAACAAGCACAACAAAAATAGACTTTTTAACGAGGCATGGAATTGTTTGAATGAGCGCTTCATGCACTTACGTCAATTGTGTGGTGGATTAGCAATTGCGTTTACTAATACAACGTCATTTGAAAGCCCGTAGCATGGGAGAAAGATGACTAACGTAGCACCCTGACGAGCCTTACCTTGGCGGGTATTATGCATGGAAAGCAATTTGAAACGTCGAAAAGGATTATCACCAAGATCTCGGATGAAAAGTAATGAAATTACAATGTTAATGCGAGAATGTTAAATCTTACCAAATTTACCCTTATTTTGGCAAACTTGGCATTTGCCAAATTTTAGACGGTATGGTGTAGGGTGATATAATTCTCATCAATTAGAAAAAAAAGAAAAATACATCTCTATCCAAGATGGGGAGTTGGCGAATCACAGTTCCTCTAGGTCGAATTTAACCTTATCCTAGCCGGAATGAATAGTGATGGTATTAATTCAGGGATGGGTGTTGATACTCACTATATTTTTGACATCGACAGCACTCCCTAAATCATTATCATTGCTGTTCAGCTGTCTAGAATTTTAAAACTTTCATCATCTTTATTTCAATTGTCGAGAGATTAACAGCGAAGGTAATGATTCAGGGAGGGATGTCGATACTGCTAGTTCACCATACTTTTGGGATCCACAGCAACCCTGAATGATAATGATTCAATGTCGAGAGATAACAGGGATGGTAATGATCCAGGGAGGAATGTCGATACTGCTCCTTCCCTATACTTTTGATATCGACACTAATCCCTGAGTCATTACCATTGCTCTAAATTTCTCAAGTATTTGACACTTCCATTATTTGGATCCGCCAGCATCAGGATAAACAATTATCTACAAGCATTATTAAAGAATCTTCCTGTAGATTTGGTGGAGTAAACTGAACGGATTTTTTCTGTCGATGAGGCGCAGGTAATCTTGGACCAGAATTTGAAGCAGGAACCCACCGTATCCGGATCCAGATCGGTAACTTCCTTCTCCTTACTTCACTTTGGGCTGGAGATAAGGACAAGATTCTTCCGGGAGGATTCGTGTAGATAGCAATATTGTTTTCTTGTTTCGTGGCCTCGTTGGAGGGTTTAATGACAAGTCATTCCCTTTGAAAATCCCCTTAGCCGAGCAATAACTATATTTTTTTCTATTCGCGATTTCATGACATGAACCTCCGTTTCCTCGTTCCTTTGTTAGTGTCGTTCTTCCTACTCGCTACCTTTAAATGGCGCAAGTTGAATTCTCTCGATTTTCATACCAGGTCCATTTCGTTCTTAAAGGAGACTTCATGTTACGAAATTTGTCCACTGACTGTGAAAAGTTTAATTGTTCAGAGAATCTCCTTTACTCTGACATTTCACAACCACTGGATCGCCCTTGCTTGTTGAATCCGCCACGGGCCTTTGAAAATTGTGATACAGCTCGTAGGGATATTAACCAAGTCTACCGTGTAGGTCAACACGTACCCCGTCTACTGTGTCACGCAACCAGCTATTTGTTTGCCTTTTGGCAGAAAGAGGTCAACAGAATTACTTCTCTGATTTACGGCCAATTCACGACACTGCATACTGCCCTTGTACTTGTTGAGAACCATGCAAGTTAATGCGTTCGAAGGCTGCAAGTTAGATTCCAATCAATCGCAATAAAGTACAGTTCTCAGCTGGCGAATGGGCACTCTGGATCTCTTGGAACCACTGCCTGAGGATCCTTCGAAGACCCAGTATTAACACCAGTATATTCTAGAATTCACAATTGCACGTTGACAAGATGCGTATACAACCCCTCTTATCGACGATAATCCGTCAGGGACAAGTTATTGAACTATTTATCTCTTTTGAGATACTCAATGAAGTGTTCTATCACCCAACTTATTCTAAGCCTTTTCTCCCATTCTGAAAAATGAATTGTGATCTAGATGTGGAGATAAGTCGTCAAATAGAACATGGTTGATCCCCGTCGTCTGTGTCCAGCCACGTACTGATGTCTTCCTGAGATACTTAGGCTGCTTTTGCGTGGATAGCATCAACTCCTGTCGACAGTGGCTCATCTGCAAGGACACTTTTGGGACCGCTGAGACGCGTATACGACTGGACGAAGCGAGTCTGTGAATGGACGAGCCGAAAAAAGGGTCAGATTCGCTACTTGGTAACTTACAGAAATTTTCATCACATAGGCACTTTCCGATAGGAGAGAAGAGCGAAGCAACCCATCAAAACTTCATCCTACATGCCTGAGTATAGTCTTCTCCATGTCTCTAATTTGAAACAGGCACGAGCTGACAGAAACGCTTACCGACTGAAAGGCTACTAGTGTCCACCAGCTCCCCGCCAAACCTACTCCAAGCTTGTTACACAACTGCCAGAACAAGTACAGAAATGAGTTGTTTTACAAGTAATCCTCGGAAAATTTTATGACATATTTGATTCGAGTACGAAATATGGTTGTTGTGTGCTGATATTGGCACTGTCGATGTTCCTATGACAAAGTTATCAAATACGTTCTATCAGCATCCTATGTCTAGTTGGAAGATATCCCAGACCATAGAACATTGCACAAATTATCTCCTGATTTACAAAGCGTCGCACTCACGAGAAGAAGAAAGCTGCCACCCAAGAAACAAGACGCCATGCTGTAGCCAAGGAATTTCAAGTCTCTGCCAGCCTGTAGAGATTCCACTTCATTAAGAGAGGAAAGTAGCTTCAAAACAACTATAGCGGGGACTTTCATGTCCAAATGTGTGTAGAGGACACGGATGAAGTCAACTGTTTAACAATTCACTAGATTGCTCCTTCCTGGACCCTATCGAAATGAACTAAATGTCGTTAACCTCGTTAACATAGACTTCCGTTCTAAGTGTGGAACTACTCTTCCACCACAGGCACGAACTTATGGGTACTTCATCAGTTCCTCGCAAACGTCAGACGAATGATCAAGCCCTAGTATGTGGGAAGTAAAATATGGAACATGTACTTCAAAGCAACAAAACACTTACCAGCAACGTCCCCTCACAAGATAAAGTTGGGGGTGTCATCATGAGACTGAGGAAAAATGGTAGTGTTATAGCTCTCATCTGCAAGCAGAAAAAAAAAGGTGATTTCACTCAGTACATGTCTACGAGTATGCATACATTTAGACTAGACAAAAAGTGAGAGGACTCAGAGAGAGCTCTTACTTGACAGTAAATTCAAAAGCTGGAATGAGTATCCAGAATCCCACCTGACTGATGATCATCGGGTCACTTGTAAATATGCCAGGAAACAACCATGGCACCGAGACAGCTAAACAACCGAGAGTTACTCCAACTACCATGCCGATGACTATCAGAGTACGTAGTAGAGAGCGAGCCTGGATACGAGCAACCAAACCTGGATTAACTATGAGTACTTAAATAGAAGGAGAGAGGCAATTCAGATTATATTCAAGATTTGTACAAATGAAGCACACGAAGCTGTTCAGTGGAAGCAAAGGACTGAAGAAACAGCTATACCTGTTTCAGGTTCCGGTTGGTTCCATATATAAGCGCAGGCATAAATGACTGTGCAGTTTGCGCCAGAGGTTCTCCCCAGACAGTACACAGCGAAAAGACACCAATCATGACCTGTGTTGAGGAGGACATTATTAGTATCTGGGATGACGGAGTTAACAACTCGATATACTGTAGGATTGTAAACCTACACGCATCCTTATTCAGAGGTCACGTTCACACGTGTGCAATTAACGAGTAGCTATGGTTTGGGGCAATATATAAGCGAAGCAAGGAAAGATCAACTCTGTAGTACCTGATGAGCTGCAAGTGTCAAAGCGCCCATCGAAGTAGCGAGGTATGTAATGAGAGTGTAGAAACAAACCTAAAAAGTTACAAATCTTAGTAAAGAGCTCTTACTCTTAGGTAATCAGAACTACAAGCCCCTTCGACCAATGTACATAAAATTTCGGATACTGTTAGGACCACTAGACTTCATGCAAGAGGTTGTAGAAAAAAAATCACGATACACTTTTCCCACAATAGTTAGGAGCACTGGACTTCTTGCATAATGGTTTCGACCTTGCCATTCCAAATACGCGAAGACTTCAAATAAGCATACTTGGCATACCTTAGAGAGCATTGACAAGAGGATGGGAGCGGCCAACTTCATTATGTGCGATAGATCACTCCAGGATGGAACACTTATGGCCAGTGGATTGTATCCCTTGTCTCCAAGTGATTTTAACATCAACAACCCCGCAATGTACTGCATGGTTGTACACGTTCATAATCCTTTTAAGCATATAACAAGTCTAGCACAAACAACTTTTCTGAAAGTAAAGAAAGCTACTCCCCTTGTTTTCACTGAATAAGCGCAACTACATTTCATGTCTATGAGTCAACATCAGAAAAATTGGTGAAGGATGCAACCCGCTGTCGCTCTTGCATAATTGTATTCGATCAACTTATCTCTAAAACTTACAGATACATTACAAGAAGGTTGGTTTACAAACCTGTGATGCCATGGTTGCCCATGCTGCCCCTGCAATTCCGTAGTGGAAGAAACTACAGAGTACTATGTCTCCGACAAGGTTCACACCACTAGCAATCGCCAGCACTTTCAAAGGTCCCCAGGAATCCTTCATACCTAGACTGACATACGCAATGCTATGTCAGACATCTTGAACATTACAATATTTCACGAATACTTTGGTTCAACTCAAACTCACTCCAAGTACCAAGAAGCTTACGCTTTTTTATAAGCTTATGTAGAAAACACCGAAGGTGGAAAAAGCGCAACCCACGTTTACCTGGCACTCTGAGAAACCATACCGACCAGGACTATCGGCCAAGCTAATGCCCTTATCTGCCACATGCGGTGAAAAGTGCAACATACAATTTAGATCTTGTGACAAGAAAAGGCTCTCGCAGTGTTGTTTCAGTGTCATTCGCGATAATAAGAAGCCTGAAAATCTCAATGCCTTTCGATAAGAACAGAGATCTTGTCATATGTTGAAGGTTTTCAAATATCTCCAGTAAATTGTTAGGAGGAAGGTTAGATGTGTTTTACTTGAACATATGTTCGAGCAGCAGGGATTATAGAGTAGTTCTTGACGCCAACAAATGCTGCACAAACAGGGATTATCATGAATGATTCTGGGTATCTTTCACACAATATTCTCTCCGTTCACCGAATGAAATCCTCATATCTGACATGTGTATTTATACAATCGAAAACGGCGGCTATTGAGGACTAAGCTGTCATACCTTGCAGGAGATTGGTAGAAAAAATTTCTATAATGAGCATCATGGCTACACCACAGAATAAGGAAATAAATAAGAGTCGAGAAAGATGTCCCGCTGCTTCGGCTTCATCCTACAGGAAAACACAAACGCTGCAACGAATTATAACATCGTATGGCAAGCTAAATTAAGCCGCTTTCAGCCACGCGATCAAGATCCATAAGGCCATGTGAAGGGTAGAGCAGGTAAAGGTACAGTGAACAAGGAAATTCAAGCGACTGTAACCTTATGCGCCAAGGCGGTAGCGATGAGATTGGATGTGGAGATTGAGAGGAACATGAATACGTAGGACAGTTGATCACAAAGAACTGTGCCTGGCCCTGTATTGATCAAACAGACCAAGCTCGTTACGACTGCAATTTAGTTGGCGGAAAGTACACGAGTTGCTTTACGACATGTGACAGGCTCAAGGAAATAACGTCTCAAAAAAAGCACAACATTATTCTTTGATTGTTATTACATTTGTAGGCGCTATGACGTCTTCGGGTGACAGTGCAAGAAGTTTCCTGTTATCCTATGACTCGGCTCCATAAACAGAAGAAGATATTTAAAGTGTAACTAACCACAAATACGAGTGCGATTTCTTGATTGGCCAATTGAGTAGAACTGCATTACGATTAGCACACCTGAAATATGAAACGACAGATAGACAAGTTGACAATGAAGATTTCGGATAATCCGCACCTAGAGCAGCCAGCTCCAACGAGCTACTTTGGCCCACGACGGCCGTGTCGATAATGCTCATCAGCGGCCCTGAAAGCCAAATTCCAAGCGCGGGACCAGCGAAGACAAGTATTTCTCGCATTTGCTCGATCAGACTCTTGGTTTCGTCTCCTGAACCTATAAGAGCTGCTGCTGCTTCCTGATTTTCCATACTCTCCAGAATTTCCTGATCAAGCTCGACTTTCTGTTCCTGCTGTTCGCTTGCATGGCCATTGTCTTGGACTTTGCGCTCAGCAGCAACGTCAAAAACGCCAGCCGCAGCGGCAACGGCTGCAGATTTATACTGATCACCGATGCGCTCTTCATTTCCCTCGACATTGGACGAAGGTGAGAATTGTTCTTCAGCTGTAACCCTCACCTTGTCTTTATCTAGAATTTTGAGACCTTCAATTCCTGCCTCAGAGTAAACAACATCCGTGTCTATTCCAGAAATTCGAATTAATTCAGGAGAAAATTCAGACGGTAACTGGATGAATTCCGAGGCATTATCCGCAGAGCAAAAAATGCGGCTCTTATTCGCTCGTCCATGACCTCCAAAATGAATGCGTTTCGCACGACGATTTGAGAGAATGGGACCGACGTTGAGCTGAGCTTCGTGTGTAATGAGGTGGGAATTCACGAGAGGATTCGCTCGAAAGCTACCCCTCGAGTGCCCAGGAGCGCAAAGAGCTCGAATTCCAGTCGCCCTCCCGAGCCTTTCACCGCTTTTTCTCAACTGATGAAATTCACTGGCGTACACTGGCGAATGAAGCAGCTGAGCTGCTCCACCTCCCATTACAGAACCTGTTATGACCGAATTCCAACCGCCTGCTGGAAAGGCTTCGAGGGCAGAGCATGTAAGAGACGAAGCCGAGCTCTCTCTCTCTCTCTCTCTCTCGGTCCCAAGAGTAAAAGGCGCGAGAGCTGGATGTCGATCTCTGCCGGTCACTCCGAATGGGCCGGTGACGTCGTCGTCCCCAAACTCTGAGGATGGTGCAGGACGACGGGCGCTTCTATGCTGGACGATGTTCGTGGTCGGTTCCCTCGGCGACTATGGCTCTCTCTCGGAGCGAGGGACGAGGAGCGACGAGCGAAGAATGAGAGAGCGAGCGAGGAGAGCGCAGACCTCGGAGCCTGCAGGACAACGGACCAGCGGTCGCCCGGATCTGGTGATGCATTCAGAGGAACGCGAAGTCCCACGTGCTTAATGAGGAACACCTGTGGTTCGGACGCGCTGCGTGCTC
This sequence comes from Marchantia polymorpha subsp. ruderalis, assembly GCA_037833965.1. NCBI lineage: Eukaryota > Viridiplantae > Streptophyta > Marchantiopsida > Marchantiales > Marchantiaceae > Marchantia > Marchantia polymorpha. Next base: position 4,476,493 of record AP031351.1, read on the forward strand.
TAGTCCCTACAGGGAACGAGTTCCAATCGAGAGCCGCCGCCGTCGTCGTCGCCGGTCCGGTCCTTCCCAGCCATACACATTCTTCAACATCCTTTAATGCCCGAGTAAAAGGGAGAGCGACCGACGTTTTCCAAAATAACTAAGCCCCGAATTCTTTTTTTGCATTTAATACTATCGTGCCTGGTCTAGCCCCTAGGTTCTGTTCCGTTTCACTTTGCCATCTGTGAACAATGTGTTGACTCTCTTGTTTACTCGTTGGTGGCTATCGAGAGAGAGAGAGGATAATAGATGAAGGGAGTACATCAAGATATTGTTCCCAAACAAGGAGAGTGAATGAAGAACTTTTTTATTACACATTCAACTTGGAACTTTTATATTCATTTATAAAATACTGAGAAAATGAATATATATTTTTCTTCCGATATGTACATTATTTTACCATGAATCTACTAGAAACCACGTTATAACATCATTCAAATATACATATAGAAGTATTCTTGAGACTTATAGTTGAAACGCTATGCCCGAAGTGGTAGTTTTACATGTGATAAGAGGCTAATAATGACATGCTCAAGCCAATTATTGAACCATCTACAACTTCGTCTAGAGCTGTGTGCCTTTGTTTCTAAGTACTCCAAGTCGTAAAGATACTCAAATTTTATGTAATTTCTTTCAAACTATACCAATGAACTATGTGCACATGACAATATTATCACTTCAATAAATCCCCGTAATATATCACAACCTTGATTGATAGTCTTGGATATGTACATCACGTAGCGATTAGCTTCATTAGTTTCTGTTTCAAAACGTTCATGCTCATTTTTATTACATTCGTTTCATGCATTCACATAAGTTGATATTTGATAATACTTTCATCTGACAACACATAGTTTCATTTACAAGTCAAAGTGTATTCTTTCTTCTCGTATTTTGAAGACGATTTCTTACTTATACTAGAGAAAGGTATGTTGTATATAGGGAGATAACTACTTCATTTTGAAGAACATTTGAAGTTGATTGAACTACATATTTAATCTTTTTCTACTAACCACATAGAAGACTCAATTTCAACCTCATTAAACTCCTGATTTGGCTAACATATAGAATATCAAGTCTTGCAAAGGAATATAAAGGATTTTCATTTTTATTTAATTTTTTTCCTGCCGCTAGTTAACATCAATCCATTGAATATTTTGATAGATCTCTAAATTTATCATGCAGATAAGCAATTCAGTTGATAATTCAAATCTATCTTATTTTCTAACACAAATTTCATGTGTATGCATCAATCAATAGAAACTATGAATTAGATTCATTCACACATCGTGCTAAATATATTATCATTTTGATATGTCATTTCATTTATGTTTGTGATATTCAAATCTTGCACAATATAATCCTATAATATATTATCAGTATATATTATCATATATTTATTATCATTTTTGAATATGAAATTTTCAAATATGAATTAAAAGAAATTTCAAAAGATCTATATTATTTTTTATTCATAATCTCATAAAAAAATTTTATGAAATATAGTATTTCATATTGAAATCCCTATTTTTTTGGTAAGATCATCAGAATTCATCATCTTTTGAATCCATTCTTTTATTTAAAAATTTATTAATAAATAATGCTAAAATTAATTACAATTTTAATTATATTTAGAAGCTTGAATAAATTTTTGAATATTCAAAAAAATATTTATTTTTCAAATTTTCTATTTTATTATATATTTTAGATTTCACATTTTTATTTTTTAATTAAAAATCCAAGATTTTAAAAACTTTGCCAAAATTTATCCCGCATTTTTATACATGACATCAAAGCAACTTAACCATTGATTTATATTTTATGAATATGTATACAATAAAATCAAAAACATAAAAATGTATGTTTATTTTCATGAAATAAATGTAAATTTATTTTCATGATAGATATGATTTCTAAAATTCCAATTCCTTCACTCGTTTTATAAATTTCAATCTTACATTATTTTTTCATATGAAAAAATAAAGTGACATTTAATTCATTAAAATAAAGCTTAACCAAGATGAAGACAATGTATCCATTTAACTGTCATATTGTCTATATGTGTGTTTGGTAGACAGATAGTAAGTGTGTTAGTTGATAACGACAAGTGAACAATATGTCTTATTGTTAAACAGATCTGCCATATTATCAATTTACTAGAGTGTAATGGATGGTATAATTTTTCTTATAAGGAATATTAACATTATACTACAAAGCTTTCATTTTAAAAGTTGTGTTTTATTTTTGAGTTTATCCCTAATGTTACAATGTGATCTTGAATTTTGACATAAATTTTTTTATCATGAAATTTAATATCTTCAATAAATCTTACAACATGCTTGAACTTCATTTTTATGAAATCAATTCTAGAGAAGGCTAAACAATGCATTATAATTTTCATAATTCATTTGTTTAAAAATAAAAAATTAGAAACGTAATATAAGGACATTCTTTTACTGTAAATCTGTGTATTGTTTGTGACCGCTTTATTTCACAAATGACTAATGTTACAATTGGCTAGACAAGTTCAATTTTGAGATTCAAATGTGATTGAAATTTACTAGCTTTGGCTTGCTCCTTCAAACTCAATTGATGTATTTTTCACAATTCTATACATAGTGAAAGAACAAGCATATTGTAACAAATGTTGATGAAACTCAAACCGACTTCAATATTCTCACGTTCTTGAATATTTTGTCTATTTGTATGATGTTATCACAAAATTTAATCTTACAAAATCATGAGTTCATTTTTCAAAAAAATTTAATTTAGCTGTAGCACATAGATTTTATTTTTTAATTCATCACGTGTTCAACTAATCGCAACATAAAATTTTAGAAATTACATCATATTCATTTGAGTATCGCAAGACTTTTTTAAGTGTTATTTCTAAAAGATTTTTGTTAATGAAGTTTGTTGAGAACTCTCAAATTAGATCAAAGCTTTAATCACGTTTGCAAAGCTAAAATAGTCATAAATTGCCTTAGCAAAATTCTATCGCCACTCAAAAATTTATTTTTAATTATACCACATAAAATTTTGTTATAACAAAACAATCTAGTAAATATTTTTTGAATCATACTTCTTGATTCATTTAACATTATCTCGAACTAACTTCTCTTCTAATAGCTTCAAAGTTCAAAATCTCTTGCTTCAAACTTTTTTTTGGAATTCTAACATAGGTACTCACAATTTGATTGTGCAAATCTGCCATCATGTCATAACTTCAGCTTTTGAATGTAAACTTTACTACCTTCTTTCATACCTCTCTTGTTGTGGAAGACAAACTTTCAAAAACCTATTTTTAAATCAAGTTTGATCAAGTCTAAACACATTGGCAAAAGTTCAATTTAAATTTAATCATTGAACATCTGTCACAACGTCTTGCATCTTGCACAAAATGTCTTTCATCTCTTGAAAACATTATATCTATTTTTTCCATTTTTTGCATCTTTAATTTATTTTTTGGTTTACTTAATAATCAATATTTACAAACATAATGGAGATAAAAAAACGTTCACGCACACAAGATATTAAAAAAAATCATAATGCTCTTCATACTTCTTTTAATCAATAGTCTAGTTTGGATATGAAACAATGAATTTTTGTTGCAACAAATTTTCATCCAAATTCACAAACTATATTAATTGATTTAAAGATCTTGAGCTTATACAAACAACTTCTAACATTCGTCAATGTCTTGCAACTTTTATTTGCATTTGTATAACTATCATATAGCTTTGAGATTTCACATGAGTCATTTTGCAAATAGTTTATTTTTACCCATGCTTGTGATAAAAATCATGAATTATGTGTTTTAGTTGGCAGTTATTGCCCTTGCAACACATTGCTCTCCTATGATATCAATTGTTAGCTCATGTATAGAAGCTAATCTATATTCATTTTGAAAATAAAATACAAGATTCTAGCTATTTAAGTTTATTTTGAAAATTGTATACATACATTTAGTTGTTTAAAGTTGTTGTGTAAACATTTAGATCAACATTAGAAATAAATATTTGATGGTATTCATGCAAAAGTTTTGTTGGGATTCAATACAATTCAATTTATACTATGCATACTCTCGACGGTTTTACATTACATCGTCATCTATGTTCCAATACAAATTCTTGTAATCTGATAATTTGACGTTATAGTGTCGGAGAAAGTACTCATACTATTGGAATAAATTATTCTCATATGAGTATTTTGTCCATGAGGCTGAAGTGCTCCGTGAGATTGTTGTGACAAAATGCAAATCAAAATATGCAGGAAATTCACGATAATCATCGCAATGTTGACAAACAACAAATTCTTGTTGTGACTCATCCAAAGTTTCAAATTTTTGTCTTCAAGGTCACATTTTATGGCATCACACGTTTTCCAAATTCTTGTAGTCATTCGTCATTTTTCATGATGAGTTCATGTTTGGAGTTGCGCAATTCAAGTTCCTTGTCAATGAGAAAAAGCCTGCATGATTATTTTACGCTGGCTGAAATTCCCATATCAAATCAATAACATGAACATTTTTCCATTTCAAACATGATGAATTCATTTTGGTAAGTCAAAATCAACGTGGGTTTGTACATTAAGAATTTGGCTCCCGCGACAGTCATGTAATGAGTTCGGACTTCGTTATCTATTCTAACGATCGAACCTCCGACATCTACTTCAAGACGCACACTACCAATGTCACCAAAGTCATCACCTGCAACGTCGCAAGCCTCATACTCAAAATCACCAAACAATAAATCTTTGCATCGTGCAACAAACATCCTCATGTCTTGTTTGCTTTGTCGATAGATTAATCGATCGCGAACAATAAAAGCATAACACTACAACAAGACGCAACTCTTGCCAAAACATGATGTGAACCTGTTTGTTTAGAGATCTAGTTAAGGTTTGCTCTCCTCCTATAGAGTACACTGAGATCTAGTGACTAAAGTGGGCTGTATCCAAACTAATAATCGTAGTGAAATATGAGAATGATGTGCTATAAGTTTCTCATGGAAAATCTCATCGGTTATAATGAATTGTGTTGAGTACCAACAGTTATTTTGCAATATGCAAAGATAACATCAATTAAGTGTCTCCTAACATTGACTTTGCAACAAATTGCTTTAATTCTAATTTATAAGTCATGTACACCAGCAAACATACATAGTCTTTGAGAAGAAAACACAAACAAACAACCAAGAGGGAGCAATATGTTATTCATCACTACGGTTATTTTCACAACAGTAAAAAACTTAACAAAAATTCTGAATTGTGTCAATTGGAACTATCGTATATTGTGAAATATTAACTAGATAAACTAATGAAAGTTGAAGTAGTCAAAGTTAGATGAAAAGTGGGTTAATTGTTTAAGTACAAAATGTTCAAAATGAATATCAAAAAATTAATAAAAAAATTATTGATTTCAAAATGAGAAAAATGTAATGAAAATGAGCAAGTATCACAAGATGAAAAAGACAAAGAAGGTGTAAAACTTAAAAAGACTTTCAAAGGAATTGTCGAATGATAAGCTTGATAAAGATTTCAAATGAAATGAAAGTGATTTTAATCTTAAGAGTAATTAGAAATTATATGCAAGTTACTAAAAAATTACATACTTAACATAAGTTTTTTGATTAACCAAAGAGTGCATTGAGATGTATACACATGTTATTGATATCCAAGGAGAATTTAATCTGATTCATTTAAATTTTTTTATCACATGAAAATCAGAATAAAAATTACAAAAAAATAGCTTATGGAAATATCAAGTAATATGCAATATGCATTGAGTATCAAGAGGTTTCAGTATTTGGATGTAACTATGAATATTTTATGGAAACATAAAATCGAAGAAGATGGTTTTTGTAGTATAAGTTTGAACTTTAGTTTTACTTTGATGTCGGTACTATCAAGTTAAGTTGAAGGATAAAGTATACAATTTGGGTTAATTGCAGGTTGTCAAAGAGTTGCAATTTTCATAAAGTAGTAAATATAGCAGTAGTATGTTATTTCATAAGGAAACTATATTTCCTTCTGACATATTCTATTAGATTTATCATTTGATTTGATGCTGAATATAGATATATGTTTCAGCTGGTATTGTGAAAATTGTTCCTATTGTCAATCAGATTATGTTGAAATTACACAATAACTATATCTCATATACAATGGGCACTCTAGCACCAACTTGTGAAACAGGTGAAATGAGATTGACAGTTCAAAATCTTTACTGTAAGGCTGTAAAGCTTTATAAGAGTGGCTTAATAACTAGCCTTATAGTTTGCTGCCAAGCAAAACTTGTAATCCGATATTGTCGTTTTGGATTATATACATGAAATAAATCAAAGTCATACTCTTTACAATAATGTCTTGGTTTGTTCCAAGACTAGAAGTGCTGAGATGGTCATACCTTGATATAACTATTCAACGACTTACCGGCTGCCTGTTGAATCAGTTAGTATTGGTAGAATCTACAGTGACGTATATGCTTTGACATCCTCATTATAACCTCTCGTACAAGGTCAGTATTATAATTCTCAGAGTATTGTGATATCTTCTTTCCCAGACTTCCCTCAACAAGAACTCCTTAAAATGACTCAGGTAATTTGAAATAGAATCATTCAGACATCGGTGCAATTCTCGCTCTGAGATTCTGGCTAGAACAACTGTAAACCATAAAACCTGACTTTCTTGCAGTAGATTTCAAAGCGAATAACATCACTTATGGCTCGTTGGTTCATGCGTTTTACACTCTTCATCCCATCTGCTGTTATTGTAGAATCACACAGGCGATTTCCAACTACCCCTCGTTGAGTGCGATCATTCATTCCTCTTCACTCTCTTTAAGTTTCCCAACTTCATTTGTTTGCCTCTTGACTTGTAGCTTGTGCTGGCATGGCATTCCATCAGCATGCTCATCGCTCAGACTTCTTTGCTCACAATCTATTGGCGTGCATACAGTCGATCATTGTATCAGTAGACTGCGTACGAATCCCAGCACATATATTTGTGAATCTAGCCACAATCGAAAATTAATGAAGTCTAAGTTTCCAATACAACGTGTTTTAGGGACATTGGCCTTTGAACGTGTATTAGGAGAAGATTGAGGCACCGAGTATGAAAGCACAGAGAATAAACAAAAGAAAGTGCATGGCTGAAGTAGACTAAATGGCCAGATTTGTTAGAATCCATTCACAATTTCAAAACACAGTAGAGTCAAAATCTCTAGGATTACGAGGATCATTGGCCCTTTACTACATGTTACAAAACTTCACATCGCAAGCTGAATGAAGCGAGCAGGCGATTTTCACTCAATTTTTTTTATTGCAGCCATTGGTGAGTCCTTTGGAGCTCCCGTCCTAGTGTAACCGTAATTTGATCTGCCATGGTCACCTTTCCAGGAACTAGCAGCGAATACCTTTTTCATGAGTTGCCAGATTCTCAATAACACCTTCGCTTCGTATCGTCCATTCTACTCATATTCACAGGGCTCAAAGGATTGAAAAGTGTTTCTTCCCGATGAGCAATTAGAAAAAAATGCCCAACAGGTTCCTACATGACAATTAAGGTGGCCTGGCCGTGACAGGCTAAACGCATTGAAAAACTAGAAATTTCTTCCTGACCTAAAGAAGCTTTTTCCTCTCAAAGAATGACTTCAGATGCCATAACTGCCAACCCGCCACACTTAAGCAAATGAAGAGAGACATTATACTGAACCAGGCCACTCTTGCGTTGGTGACCTCATTGATGTTTCTCATTTCCTTCTCCCTGTTTGCCACAAATCCCAAGAACAAATCCAAGTTTCAATAAAGCGCTCCACTGCATACACTACAGAGACAAGGCCAGGAACTGAAAGGGAAAAGAGGATTTTTTGCCTTCATCCTCACTCACCTGTCTCTGAGATAGAGCATTTCGGCGTGGATGGATTCCACTGCCTCCTCAAGCTTCCGCAGCTCAACCTCCATACCCTGTACAACAAAAGAAAAATAAAGTTGCACAATCATCCTCACAATTTGGTCACTCAAAGTGATCCTTTATGCCATGTCCTATGAATAAGCCACAAATTCTACAGTTGATGGTCAAGTAGCCCACAACCGAGTGGGCTATATACGGGTAATGACGTAAAGTTCAAATTATACAGAACACATACCTTGAGATATCAAATAATTCTAAGCTCTTGAGATTGAACGTGTCGAGGTGAAAATCTCCAAGACCTACTCTCAGAAAGCATAGGCGTCAAGGTTGTAAAAATTGTGCAGAAACACTTACATCCAGCTTGTCTTTCTTAGCAATATCTTCCCAATCTTTCGCTGCAACTCCCGTCTTCCAATCGAGGTCCAAACTGATCGTCAACGTCTGGGGAGCGTTTTGCATCCAGAAACAAGCCATGAAATTACCGCCTTCCTTGGTGGTGAATCCAAATTGCCCAACTTGGACATTTTCTTGAAAATACAACTGCTGTCCGTAAGGAGACGTGACCTGGATAGCATAGCAGAATAGAGATGAGAAAAACTTACAACCGAATAAAGTTCCCCAGTGCTGCAGCCCATAGTCTAGAACAGTTCAAAAGGGCCTGATCTCGGCCGTGATTAGAGCTAGTCCTAGACGCCGCACGAAAAGAAACGATGTAGAAGCGTGATGGGCAACATATAGATGTCCCGCGCAAAAGAGTACATTAACACGTCCCCCTAAAACAACCTCCGACGCAGATCTACTGACTAACCCGATCGCGGATTTGGGAAAGAAAGAATTTGGAGATACACAGCTGGGCAGTCAAACCCGGCAGGAATCTTGATTATTCCAGACAGAGGCTTCAGATAGAACACATTCACAAGCAGCGATGATTGGATTCATCTCTGAGCAGAGCGAGGAAAATCCACCAACGCTACTGAGCTCCCATCCCAAAGTCGCAAAGCAGAAAACAAAGTGACTGACTGACCGACGGACCGACCGACCTTGACGGTGATGCGATGGGAGGCATCGCCAGCAGACACAACGCTGTAATCACCCAGAACCAGAACGTTGGGTTGAATCTCCTCGGCAATACACTTAGTGGCAGCTGCGGGCACCTCGAAGCGCAGAGCATCGACCCCGACTAATCCACTGCCGGCCATCAACACCAGCTGCAAAAAGGCGACCCATGGAAGCACCAACCCCGCGCGAGAAGAAGCCGAAGACTTCTTCGCCCTCTCCATTTCTCCCACCTCTCTCGCTCGCTTTCAAAATACTCCGAAAATCGATCGACCGCGATCAAAACATGCCCACCCTTCTATAGCGCCCCCCTCCCTCCCTCCCTCCCTCCGGCGCCTATCCTCGGCTCGTCACCCGCTCTCAGAATACAATACGAGCGCCCGAACGTTGACTCCCGTGGTTCTTCAGCGCCGCTCCTCTTGCTGCTGGGAGTTGACACATTCACCGACTGCGCAGTTCTACCGGGTTACCGAACAAACCGTGAAGTCGATTAATTTCATTAATTTCGATTTGTCATTCCATCTGGTAGGATTACGTTACAGCAGGCCTCCTAAATTCTGGGATTTGTTAACAAAATCCCAGAATTAACCAAAATTAAATCTTGTGTCATCCATAAATTAAAACTTAAAAATGAGTCATTCCATCTTGTGGGATTACGTTACACGGGTACACTGGCTACCGATAGTATTACCAGCCCTACGAAGCTTAATATGGCACCATAGAAAATATACTACACAGGATACCTTGGTTGGTATGCCTTGCACGATACCAAAATTATACTCGGTTTGGGGATCTTGTCTGTATGATCTGCTTATAAATTTTGCACAGATTTTCTTTTTGTGGAAAATTTGATATTACATATTATTGGGGCGGCAACGAATCTGTGAAAAAACGTATGGAATTATATGGAGAAAACGATATACATTCTCGCATCTGAATTAGATGAAAGTTCCAACAAGGTTGTGAACGTTCGAAATTCTGCAGGTTATGTTATTCTTATGATTTTTTGGAATCTGTTTAACATATTTCAAACTTTTTCTTCTAATAGAGATCTGGTTGAAATTATGTACAATATTATTAACATTAGTCGATGATTCTTAAGACACTAAGGATAGTTAAAATATTCTAAATGACATGCCCCCAAGGCACAATTGTACATGCCTTTTACTTGATTTAAAGGTACAGTAGCAGAAAATATTCAGCCAGTAACAGGTTAAAAATAACAAATGCTTGAGCGAGGCAAGGGATAGGTAGATCGAATGCATCGAAATAAAATCCTCCTTCCCTTACGCTTCTCATAGAAATTCAGCTGGACCAGCAGATTTAATTTTCAGAAGAACCGGAGCGAGACCCTATCCGACCCCCGGACAAGAAAGTCAGATCCGAGGGATATACGTCACTACTGGTGGTAGCACAAATCTATACCGCTGACAAATGCACAGGACCGAGAGTCAAGGAGCACTGGACTGACTGCAGTCGGCCTCTTCTTTCTCTCGATTGGCTGCTCGATGCACTTTTTGCTTTCTCTGTGGCACGAGCGGAACGAGCCAACTCGGCGCTGCATTTGTGGCGATTTGATGTTGATGCGAGGGACGCAGCACTGAATCGCTCACGGAGCTGAAGCCGCGCCATATCAGAGAGAGAGAGAGAGAGAGAGTGGCAGATCGTGGCAGTGTGAGCGACAGAGGGAGTTGGGGAACCAGGTGTGGAGGAAGGCGAGTCAGGAAGCTATGTCGGACCGGGGAGGACACAATCTGCCGTCGTCTTTTAAGAAAGTGCTCGTCAAATGCTCTCCGGCGGTGAGTGGTGTGCTCTGCGGTCATCTCTCGAGTGCTTCGATAGATCGATCGATTGATGGTCTGGTCTATTGGTCGTTTGTCTCGTTTTCTTCCTTCGCTTCTTCCGTCGTCCGGCGTAAGAGCATAGTTCGTGGTTAGTATGTCTTTATTTTGGGGGTCGTGGATCTGTAGGTATGTCTTGATAGGTGTTTTGGCAGTGTTCTTCTAATGTGGTCTTTGTAGCGCGGGAATAGGGCCTTATTTCCTGAGAAAAGATCTCGCGGGTATATTTCTTCCCTTGGGAATTGGTGAATCGCTATTGAGAATCTGATCATCTGACAAGTTGCTCCAACGTCTGTTTATTTTTATCAGTATTTGGACTTTTTAGCTTGATGTATCTCACGTGTTCTTGCTCGCTAAATTGGTCACATTCTTTCCTGTCGGATACGAGCCCGCTCTATCGTAATTTTTTTTTTCTCCCTTTAAAAATTTGAAACATGTAATATGTCCGAATCCTTGCGGTGAAATACTGCTTAGGCAGTGATTTCTCTGGCAAGGGAGCTGGAACACTGTCTTTCTGAACTGAAAGCTGGCTGAAGCCAGTTGCGCGTGCGAAAGATATTGTTCGTCCTAAATCAAGAGTAAATTTGAAAATTACAAAATTCTTCAGTTTGCATATTGTTTGCGTGTCGCTCAGGGTTCTCTTCGGTTAAAATGTACGATGTCGGTCTAACATGACGTTGGAAGCTTCATAGACGCCGTTGTCGTCGCGGCGTGGACGACTGATCGAATTTTTTGCGCTGAGTTATGGCAAAATCAGCGGAATTGTGATTTAGGGCCGAGAGCGTCGATAAGTAGCTGAGATAGAGAGCTACGTATTAAATATTGGATAACGAACATGCTCAAAGGGTCACAACCCACAATTTCGGCGCTTTACCCTGTTCGAATATCAAAAGCCAGCCTAAACAATAGCATTTGTCACCTCGTTTTGCCTAGGTATTACTTTGTTCCCAAATTATCAGTAGGGTGGTTGAGTCGTTGCTGAAAGCACATTTGTGCTTTGATTGGTTCAGATGAGAGCATATGGGCAGTGTGTGGCAAGTAAGGTGCCGGCAGTGGAGCGAGGGATGTGTTCGAGAGAGTTCATGAGCTTGAAATTGTGTGTTCAGAAAGCGGTATGCTCTTTCTATGACGAAACTGTTTTTCGTCTTCTTTTAGATTCCCGAATGAGAAGTAGAAATTTGTGATTGATACCTACGTCTTTTCTCAGAAATAAGACGCAAGTACGTAGGAAAAAGTCGTGACCTTCCTCGTTGGGGCGTCGTCCTTTTTTGCTTACCATGTTTACTTACATTCGTAGGTGTATCGCTTGTAGAAGTTGTCACCTATATTGACGGTTTATCAATGTGTATGGAAACAACTTTCACTCACGAATTTTGTTGTCTTTGTAGATTGTATCGAAGGCTTGATTCCTCCCAGCACTTAATCCGGGCCTTGTAACCCGGAAGAATGGGGAAGTACCAAGCTTCTTCAAGCTCTTCTAGTGGAAACGGCCTCAGTGGATTGGGTTCTCTTTCTCATGCATATATTCAGTATCCTCCACTTCGATGTGATATTCCTGGAGCTGCAGGAGTGATGTATGATGACGGGAATAAGCTTCTTTTAGTTCCATCCCCGAGCAAGGTGCCGCTCTTTGCCCGATGTAGAGGATGTCTTTGGAGAGAAGTGACTTTACCTGCTCTCTTCCTGGTTTTACTTAGACCGACCTTTCGGTGTGTTAGTTCTTGTATCTTGAAGAGCTGATAGATCATTGCCTTGTGTCAGTACAGGTTTATTCCTGGCCCGTCAATCAACAACCTTCTGATGATCGTCCTACCATTACACCTATTAAGGAGGGACCTGTGTTGGGTGTGCGATTTTCGTTAGATGGAAAGATATTGGCAGTCCAACGATCACATCATGAGGTTGAGTTTATCAATAAAGAGACGGGTATGGTGTTCCGTCAGCAGTGCAAGCCGGGAACAGAACGGATATTGGGTTTGTTTTGGACTGACTGTCCAACGTGTGATTTGGTCCTTGTTACCAGCAGGTTAATATCATCCATAAGCTGTAGAGGCGCACTTTGATCTGCTATAGCAAATCACTTACGAACGACTTAAATACCTGCATGTTGTAATTGGAAAGAGTTCGGAAAAAAAATACTCATATTGATTATGATCTCGGCATCTTGCAGTGGGCTGGAACTCTACTCTTTATATCTTGGTAGGAATGGGCTGAAGCTGCTCGAAGCGAAACGGTCAAATGTAAGCTGGTATGTTTACACTCACGAGAGCCGGCTGGTTCTTCTTGCGTCAGGGATGCAATGCAAGACACTTTCAGGCTACCAGGTTCGTCTCTACCAGATTTTTTTTTCGTGTTTTATACAACATCTTATGGGTGATCTCTTTCTTTAGTAAGGCAAATATGTCTTGTCATTATATTCAGTGGCACTCTAGCACGTTTCCATATGGTGCCCTACAATGTGTGTACATGGTAGGCCACCATGTGTGATATTTAACTTCAGTTGAAGAATTTTATGGCCCAGTTTTTCATATTTTTTTGAAGTTCGTACATATATTTGAAGTTTCATACTTTTTAGTTTGCAGTTTTCAGCAGGTGGGATCGTTCGATTGCCTAAATTTGATGTACTGATGACAAAGGCTGAAGTCAATCGCAAGCCTGTCCTAGCGCCTGAAGATATTCGAATTGCAACCATGTAAGTCCGTGTGCTATCATTGTTTAGCATTCACTGTTATCACCAGGATGACCGCCAAGATTTGAATCCGCCAGCTTGGTCTTTGTGAGTAACGTACGAGTGACTGGCCTTTATTTTGGAGTCAATCATCGCTGACTTCGATGCCTTAAGTTCTGAATCTGGAGTACGTGATTGGTTTGAGCAGGTATGGAAGGCTCTATTGTTTACAAGTGGACAGGGTTGCTATGCAGCTCAATTTATATCGATTTTACCGGGACGCTGTTGTGCCACAGGTAACGCCAAGTTCAACTCTATGAAACTTTGCAGACTTCATGTGAAACTTAGACATTGGAATATGAAGACGGTTCATGATGGAAACTAATTCGTAACAGATCCGTAACGCAGTCTGGTAGGCTGAAAACGTAGTAAGAGCGTTTGCTGTTGAAATCTTTGTCTAATGCATGCGGTCTGGCCTTCAACTTGAGATCTTGTCACCTGAAATGTTTGCCCGTTGTTTAGCTCCAAAAAGCTAGGAGTCATTCGATGTGTTTCCATGTGGGTGAGGCATTCCTGTTGCCGAATAATCAAAACAGTTATGTTTACCCATGAGGCACCTGTATATTTGGTGAGCCTCTCCTCTTGCTGGTTTCAGGAACTTATGCGTACATGGCCGGCCCTGCTTCTTATTTATTGCCTGGGTAGTTATGTTTCGTGTTGCATGGAGACGCTCAGTCTGCAGCAAGAGGTCCGTTATGCTTTTTGCTCCCATCAGGACGGGCTCGGCTGTCTTGGTTATTTGCTCCCACATTTTAGGAACGTTCAATGCACGTTACTTCTATTCGTTGTGCTTATCATGGCAAATGTATCTTCTCAGTCATAACAAGCGGCTGCTTAAAACTATTGCTTATTTCCTTTTTTTACAACGCATGGTTTCCAACCTTAGTACCTATGACGAGATGAATAACAGCCACGTGAGGACAATGCAAGCAATACTTTAAGAGATCGTTATCAATACCTCGTTTATCGGGGAATTTAGGCGTGAAGAATTCCCCGAAACGAATTCTTCACGCTTGCATGTTGGTTTCGATTTGATACTAGACCTGGCATTCATCATGGTTTCAGACTCTCCAAAGAGTATACCCTCTCTTTCTTTGTTTCCCTCATCGGAGTCGGCATGCTGACAGGCTCTAGATTGTCCTTTCCACGGTGGTAATGACGTGGTCATATCATAAGAAGTTTTTGGATGTATGGTAAGCGTTTTTCACGTATTTCCGTTAAAAAAACAAATCTCGACGTTGTGTTTAGAACGTAGCGGCGAAGAGAACTGACTATTATCGAAAAGTATGGACCGGGATTCCAGGGTTTAATTTACATTCGAAAGTGTAATGCTTCATCAAAATCGGGCTCAACTGTCTTACGTGAATTCATTAGGACGTGCTTCAATGTTTCCTCCCCTGCATGTTGGCTTAAAAGTATTAATCAGTTCTCTCTGAAGTCAGAACAGAAATAGTTATTGTATTGCTTAGAACATAATGTTGTATCACAATGCTCTCTCGTAATCATTTTCAATGTCTGATAATACGCACACTTCTCAAGCAGAGGAGACACGTGCCAGTTTAGAATGTCTTGAGTGGGAACATATGTATGGCTTGGCTTTATGTCATTTATATCATACCTGTGTAAGCCATCGAGCCTTCTAAATGAGCCTAACTCGCACGGAAAGTAAATCTTTCGGTCTCTGTTACCGTACAGTATATCGTTTGTACTAACCAAACGTGTATACGTCAAATCATCAAGAGAGTCCCAGAGCAGTCTTAGGTCGACCATTCCATTACGAAATGTACAAACCACTGTGATCGGTACAGGAGTCCAGTGGTAGAGGAAGTCAATCAAGCCGAGGAAAAATTGACGCATGGCTTGAATTTTATTTCTTTTGATACTTCTGTTTTTAACAGTTCATTGCTGACAGTGTGGTAATGTTGCCATCTTTTTGCAGGGATGTTTACCTATATATTCTCGAAATGTCGCCCTTAGTGTTGTTGACAACGTACTCTTGATACATGAAATCGATTCGAAGGTAGTGCTGCTTTACGATATCCTGTCTGAGCCCAAGAGTACGATATCTGCTCCCCTGCCGCTTCTTTTGCGCGGTGCCCCGCTGCATGGTTCTTCAAGTCGAGGTTTCGAAACTGCCAACACTTCAGGAAATACTTCTTCAGAGCCTGACCTGTTAGGAAATCTGACCTCTGCTGAAGATCAAATTTATGACAAAGGTTGGGTGTTTGTCAACCCTGACATTGTGCTGGACCACGTCCATGGTCTCCTGTGGAAAATCCGACTGGACTTGGAGGTATGTTCATCGGTGTCTATGGCTGATTATGCTAAACTCTAAACGTTACTAGGATGTGAAAACTTGGTTTAGAAGATGAACTAAGAATTTTAACATTTTGAGTGATTCGTTGACTACTCATTAGTTCTTGCTCTTCATAGCCGCAAGATTAGAGGCCTCGTTGGGCGGTGCGAGAGTGTTACTTATGATGAATAGATTTTAGCTTGATCCCTCAGCTTCATCTAGGTAGATACAGGCTGGTAGTCTCATCGACTAACCAGCGCTTGGGCCCTTCATTCTAGGCTATTGCTGCGAGTTCCTCAGACATACCGTCGCTGCTGAGCTTTCTGCAACGGCGGCGCCATGAAGCAAGCAAGGTCAATTGCTTTCATTTGTGAATGAGTTGTTCTTTCGTGATCATCAGTTAGACGCTTCGTATTCTTTCTATTCGTAGTTTCAAGAATGCAAGCCAGCAAGTGCCATTGTCGAAGATGTCTCATCTACGTGAGGAAGTGTGCATCTCAAATGAAAAGAATGACGCAAGCGTGAAAGCAACTAAAAGATTCTGTTGTGAATTTTCTTTTAACAGGCGAAGATGTTGTCGATAGAAGTTATACGCTCCATGATCATCGAAAGGCAACCGTTACCGCTCATAGCAAGTGCCATGGACGTACTCACCTCTTCCTATGTCCGCCTTTCAAAACCGCTCAATGCTTACGATAGGACTGCATCCGAGAGGGTCGCTCAGACCGTCCCAAGGCCTTCAACTCATCATCAAGGATCACAAGGATCACAAGTATCTAGTGCTCCTGTAAGGCGGGGACCTGATGATGATGTTGTGTCTCGAGTTGTTGAGGGGTTTGTGGAGAATGGAAAAGACGTGTCAACAACAGCTCATGGTGATGAGGAACCCAGTACCTCACGATGGACGCAAGGTAGCTCAGATCAAGATGATCAGGATTCGGATTACGTAAGTTCAAGAGTGGATGAACCGTGCGCAAATACACCTGCCGCAGATGGGTTCAAACACACCAACTTGAGAGACATTTCTAAAATGCCATCGAGGAGGCCTAGTACAGGGGAGATTGAGTCTTCAAGTTCAACATATCAAGCTAATAATCCCCCTATGGCACGAGAGAGTGGCAGACAGGTTCGACAACAGTCACAGAAAGAAATTTCTGTTGTTGATCCTCTTGCTGCCATGAGAGATGCCACTTCTCCACTGATTTCACCGGAGGAGATGCAACAAAATGTCTTCAATGTCATAGAAGAAGAAATGACTGTGGATTCTACCTTTTTGGTGGCTGCTATCCTTGAATACATGCGCAGGTAGTTCACGAATGCGCAGGCAATTCACTTTCTTCAAGTTGTTGACCGAAGGATGTCAAGTATGGCGAGATTCAGTACCATTCGTTAATAGTTTTTTGACTCTTGAAGTTGCTGTTTTGCTGTTTCTTTTCTGTTCTTTTGTTCCGACTATTTTGTATCCGTCGTAGTAAAGTTTGTACATGATGTATAATCTCTTGCTTCCGTGTCTTCTATTCAATTCGGTGAAATAAGGACTTGCTCACTTAGGAAAAGTTGGTTTCTCTTGTGATTTGCAGTGCGGCTTCGGAACAAATAAAGGTGAACTCCGGACTACATGTGCTCCTCATACAACTTCTTGCACAAGAACAACGATATTACGAGCTGTGGCAGCTCGTCATCGGCAAGGTACTACCCCCGTCAAGACCAGTTGCCATCCAGCTTCTAGAAACTGGTGCGCAACACGAGTCGACAAGGAAATTGGGAATGGACATGCTAAGGCAGATACATGGGCATACAGAGTACATCAAAGAGCTGTTACTAGAAGGTCGTATACTGGAGGGACTACGCTACGTCCGTCAAAATAAGGTAATGACATTCTTTTATTTATAATACATAGCAGAAGACGATTCCGTTGCTTTGGAAAAGTTCATTCAAGTTACTCTGTGATTCCTCTTCATTGCAGGTGGATTCCGTGGCTCCTGCGTCATTTTTGGAAGCTGCTATCTCTTCAAATGATCCACAAATGCTGGCATCTGTGTTCAGGTTCTGTTTAGACTTCGTGCCCAACTTTTCCCATACACCCGATTTCACTATGTACTCATCTATAGTGAGTCAGCAGTGCTCCACCTCCGCATGATGATTACTTAAGCGATTGTTTATAGGATTATACAGTAAAATGGAGTCTTTCTTGAAATGAAGGACATCTCTTAGTGGGCAAAGTAGGATCTTGGAGAGTTTGTTGAAAGCTCTTCTGTAAAAAAAAATTCATATCTACAAGTAAAGATGAGAACTAACAAACCATGACTCCTGTCTTTGACACCTTCCATCTGCTTCTGCTTGACGGCAATTCAAGTGCGTAATGCGCGAAGATGCTTTTAGAATATGACGTGAGAATTTAGTATATGTAATGTGTGCTTATTGAAGGTAAATTTTTGAACCTCCAAGGCCTACACCGCCAAGTATCCACTATCTGAAGAGGGCCAGTGTAAAGCATCGATCATGTTGATCTAACCAAGGGGATGACAATCTTTGCAAACATCACTGCAAACATTCAGAATGTAATTTATTCTCCACTTCTGATGCTCGTAAATTGTGCTGCCTAAACCTATGATGAGTTCATTTGCTTAAGTAGTCTGCTCAACTGTTGAGAACAACAATATTGCTGCATATCTGCTGTCCGGTAATGTTCAATCAATTTTAAACCAATTCATAATGATCCTACTTTTTCCATTAGAGGCTGTGTAAATCAGTAAAAGTTCCTAGGTCCTCATCAAAATACATCTAATTTGAAAATTGAGATGTACACTTGCTGCCCGAAGGGAACTCATGAGATCTTGGGGATAATAGTGTGAGTAGACTTGCTCCCATACTCAAAGCCAATGGGAGCTTCTAGACTTGAATACAGCACCAACAGAGTCTAAGTAATCTTTTAGGTAAAATTGACATTATTCGTTCTCTTCAGGTGAAAAAATTTGCTCGACTTCTCTATCAGCAATTTAACAATATAATATCTTCACCTCTATAATAACTTCACAAACAAGCCTAGTTGCCTCTGTTGAGCGTTGGTTTGGCTGTGGCATGACTGTATGCACTCTGCACAAGGTAATTCAGTAATGCATACATATTCATTCAGAGTTTGCTTTTAGATATAATCATATTTTCTAACTATTAAACTCATTACTTGTACTAAATCTCGCCATAAGTATAATTTTAATTTCATTGTTGTATGTCACCAGCGGTGCAATTGAAAATAATATTCTGTTTCGGAAGTGAAGCTGACTTGATCTTGCCGAAAGGTGTGATTGTAAGAACATTCAAATATTTTTCTCTTTCCGTATCCATAATATTCAAGACTTCTTGATAAGATAGATTATTACGTAATCTAACATTGAGTCTGTAAGCCATTTCAAAAAAATTTATGTATCTCAACAACTTCAGATTACTAAATGTTCTGATCGCTCACAAGTGGAGCCCCATATAGGCGAAAGCTGAGCCCCATATAGGCCCCATATAGCACACCAGCAATCTTAACTTTTCTCTTTTCATCTTAAAGCTCATGCAACTATATACAATATCCTTATTTAAGGATTCTTGAGCCAGGTATATTATCTTGTTATTTTCTTCCCCTCCCTTTGGTCATATGCTTTGTCCTTCTCATACCTGAAGAATGGTAGCCACTTTACTTCTTAATTTTCTTCCAGCTTGGACATTGAAAGCTCATATGATCTCTATCATCACATGTGTAGCAATTTTGAGATTTGCTACATTTTTTTGACCGGTCTTTACACGAACTTCCTCACGTAATTAGAAATTTTAGTTACTTTCTTGTATTTCCTCCCAACCCTTGTAGCAAAGTTGATCATCTTGTTACAGGTTTATTCCAAGTTACTTGCTCTTCAGGAACAACACCAAGGGAGAGCAATATTTTCCCAAACTTTTAGGGTAGACTATTCAATATATAGGCAATCATTTTAAGGAGGATGAATGATTGTGCTTCATTCATCAACCCTCGAAAAACATAAAGTCAACATTCTGTTGTGAAATCACATTGCTAACTTCTTCATCTTCAAGTTTCAGAATAAACATCTTTGCCCATCTCGGTAAAGGAACAACAAAGAAAGGTATGAAGAAAGATCTCAATTTTACTTACAGCTTTCAGCATGTTACAAATTCTTGATAAGGTTAACATAGGTAATTCTCAAGAATATTCTTCAGCAATTTCTTGTTCAAGATCTTGTATTGGAATCTTAACCATCTTTAAAACACTCTTCAATGTCTTCATTCTTTGACAAAATTTCAAGAAGCCGTAGAGTCTCAAAACTTCCTCAATATCAAGTGCCGAAGCTCTTTGTCTCTAGGTTTTAAGCTTTATCATTGTATCAAGCTCACTAGCCCATTGTCGGCTCATAACCTTTTGATATTGAGAATTTTCTTGCATCAAGCAATTAGGTCGTCTCCTAGATTAGCTATAACTTGTTATCATGTCTCTTAATGTGGGCGGTAAAAAACGACATCTAAGCACTCCTATGTTGGAAGAAACGTAAAATTCAATTAGAGTGCTAATTCCACCCCACTTCTCGCGTACACAACACTCAAATACATGACAGAAATAATCACTTGCAAGCTCTGTCCTTTCTTACTTGGGTTACCAACCAATATGTTCGACTGTACTACAATTGGTATGCCATTAAAATTTATTTCGGTTTGAAAAGATGACATTACATTAGTCTTTTATAAAATTATTATGGAATGCAAAGAGATCAATTCTTATGATCTCAAAAATTATATGAAACGTTGGATATTGTTAAGATTGTTAATGTTTATCATATTGGACAAGAATGATATATACTTCTTTCTATAAAAATTATTGAAAAAAATGTATATCCAATGTTATTCCAAAATCACTGGCTCATACTATCTATTTATTAAATGCTGATTCACATTTTATACTATACATACAAATATGTCTAGGTAATGGAAATAGTTTAGTTGCAAGAGTATAATGTATGTGATGCTATTGGGACAGAGGACCATGATACCCCCTCGATTCATCCACATATAAGACTTGAATGGGTCTTGGCATCTGTTGGTTATGTTCATCACATTGCTCAAAATGTCGAATTATACCAAACTTGATTCACATCCTTGGCTTGTTTTATTACCGTATATGGTGGAGCGATAATAAAACACATGAGTTAAGGACGATCCGGCAAGTTCATAAAGATAGCGTCAAGAAGCGAGTTCTGTGGAGAGGCAGAGCCAATGACAGCGCGTGAAGAAGGAAGGGCAGAAGATTCGAAAAGCGGAATAAGAAAATAGATTCCCACAGTGGGAGGAGAGTTGCGCCAAGAGGGCCGAGGAGGCGCAAGAGGGAGGAGGGCGGACGCAGAAAGTGATCCGATCCGAGCGATACACAGAAGGGGCCAGAAAAGAGCCGACCGACAAAAAGCAAATACTTTAAACAAAAGGAAGTGGATGACGGGAACTTCTCGTCCACTTACTGTAGGACTCGAGTAGAAAAACGTGGCGCTTCAAAGCGAGAGTAAAAGTCAAGACACAGAGAAGCGCAAGAGCGCAAGACGTGTGCGCGAGCACACGCGACAGCTAAACTGCCCTACGACTTACACATGGACGCTTTCAGGTGGCCCGGTGGCCCTCCCTCTCGGGCCCTCCTCGTCCACTCTCCTTCCCTCCTTCCGTCCGTCCGTCCCTCCCTCCCTCCTGGTGCCCCACCGGCCCCGCCCCGCCGGCCTTGCCCTGGCCTCATCTGAACTGCTGCTGCTGCTGCTGCCGCGGCTCTGGGACGAGAGACCGAAGGAAGGACCGAAGAAAGGAATGAATGATAGGCAGGAATGGAATGGAAGGAACAGATGGCCTCGTGAGGGGAGGGCGAAATCATCAGCGCAATTGATTCGCAGCCTTAGCGAGCGTACAGTCCTGCGTCTTGATGTGACCAAGAGCGGATCAAACCCCCATCATCGCTTCTTCCCGTCGTCCCGTCGTCCCGTCGGACCCGACGCCTGCTGCTCCTGCTCCTCCCGCGGCCCTCGCCCGCTGAACTTCCTCCGATGGCCCGCTTTGACCATCGCCGAGTGGCTGTCGGTCGTGAGGCCGGGCAGCGTCGGGCTCGTCTGACACTGGGCTCCGCGACAGTCCTCCGGGCGCGAGGATCCCTCGAACGGAACCCTAGCCAAGGCTGAAGTCTCGAGTCAGGCAGGCCACGGGCAGGGGTTGGCAGGGCAGGCAAGGGCAGGGCAGGGCTGGGCTGGTCTGGGCAGGGAAGGGCAGGCGGATGGAGGCCCGAGCCAAGCAGACAACAAAGGCGAGCGGAGGACGAGGAGCAGCGGGAGCAGGAGGACGAGGACGAGGACGAGGACGAGCCGAGGAGCAGCAGTGTACCATCATCGTCGCATGCCTGCTTGCCATGCTGGGCTTGCTTGCTTGCCCGTTCTTCTTCTCTGAGAAAATGAGCCTCGAGCCCTGCCCCAATCGAGGTCCGGGAGCAGCAGCAGCAGCAGCAGGGTTTGTTCTTTTCCGTTGTCGATGTGGTAGTAGTGCCGAGAAGTGAAGTGAAGTGCGGTGATTGCGGCCGGCGTCTTGATGACGGTCATAATTCCAGGAACGTTCTGATGTAACAACCGAACATGGTCTGTATTACACTGGACTAGATATTCTTGGCCTCATGCTTGGAAATTGATGGTTGGTAGGGCTGCGTGACAATGGCTGCGATCCAAGCGTTTTAGTTTATGCTGTCTGTCGGTATGTTTGGATAGCTAGCCTGATCGCGAGCGTGGGGATTTGAGAGTGATGGAGAGATTCATTGTGGGTCCTCAATTTTGTGTCCTTTTTCTTAGCCCGTCTATTGTCAACAAATATGTGTCTGGGGTTTCACCTTTTATTTGCCTGTCTTTCGGCCTCGTTAGATGTTCTGGATTCTGAGATTGTATGCGAGTTATAGATGTTGTATATCGTTGATGGCTTCAAGTGGAGCATTTAGAGAGCTGGCTTGGATCCTCTGCAAGCACAATTTAGTTCGCTGATGACCATATCGGCTCTGTAGCCTTTCCTTTTCAGTATTGTTGGAATTGACAACTTATCGACTCCGATGCTGTCTTGCCTGTTTATGTCACCGGGCTCCGATGGATATGGAGGTACAGAACAATTGATATCTCTGCAGTGTCATGTTCCATTTTATGTTGTAATGTGAAGTCTCGTCTTATGTTTTTTCCCGTCACGTCCATTCAAGATGTATGTTCATGTGAAGTCTGAGCACTTTGAGGCGGGAGCTGCCTCACTGTCTCGACTTTTAAGTGCATTTCTGAACTTTTGCATCTTACCACGTGCTCATGACTCATGCCCCGTTTCTTCTTCTAGTTTCCTCTTTGGGCCTCGGGTTTATCTTTGCCTCTCGCGTTCTGTCGCACTTGCAGAATTGTGAGCCTTTTAACGTATTCATAATAATCGTGGTAACGAACCTTTTGCATGTTGCGGAAGACTCGTGACCCTTGCCATTTACATCCTTTCTTCTTGCAGTGCCTGAAGCGAAATATGTAGAAGCCTAGATCGCTGGTTGCATGTGCATAATGACCGCTGGGTGCATTGCTTATGTCACTGTGTCGGGAGAGAGGAGCACTATAGTTGAGTTTTCAGTGCATGATCTCGAACATTACATCGGGAGGTGTAACAGCCGTACTGGTCTCCTTGTTGCCATGGAAGTGGTTTGCACTCAAGACAGTGCTTGTGACTGCATAATTTCAGAGTCATGATGTTGCACACTCCTGCCACATGCATATCGCAATGGGGTCTAATAGACTTATGGAGCTCTTCTTTGCTGATCTGGACGTGCAGGAGGAACAAGAAGTAGACCCTCAGGCCCCAAGTTCACTTGTTATGGGTGGAGCCCCTTGAGAGACCCCTTCTTCGGACGATTTGATACATAAGCTGGTGCTTGAAAGTATCTCATGGCCGATAAAGAGGACCAATTTGGGACTTGCAGTTCCGAGTCAGCTATGACAACCAACCCGGATCATTCGTGGACTCAGCAAGCCGGATTACCTCTGTGGTGCCTGAAGAACGACAGCAAACCCTTGTCTGAAGGTGGACATCGTTCTCGGGATGATGTGTGCGAGGATTCCAGCAGAAAGTCCAGCGCTATTATTGACGATGCAGAGGATGAGAGTGGGCTGGAATTGAGCCTAGGTTTATCTCTTGGTGGTCCAGTTTCCAAACCAAAACCTAGAAATGGGCAGAAGGATGGGATTGGAGTGGAACAAAGAGGCGGTGGCGGAGAGAAGGTGAACGACGAGACGTCCGCTCGGAAGTTATCTCGGAGGGACAGCGATGGAAGTGTTTCACGAACTCAGGCTTTTTGGCAAGAGTTTGATATCTCTCGTGACAATCAACAAGACGAGAAACCTAGCCACCTTTCTTCAGATGCTCACTTGCGGGAAAGGCATCCTTCGAGCGTTTCATCACTCTCTTCTCCGATTTCGTCTCTCTCGTCCATTGGCCTATCAGACACTTGGCGTTCGGCAGAAAGTTCTGTGGGAGAGGACTCGAAAGTAGCTGTTGCTCATCAGTTCTGGCAGTCGATGCACGAGAAGCCTTTGCAGACCGAGCAGGGGAACGGCAAAGAGGATTTGCCCATATTTCAGGCTCTGTCTGGTCCCTCCCCCCATTCTGCAGCTGCTTCATCACCGTGGGCAAGGTATGGGCAGAGTGGAGTGGCAATGCCTCTTTTGGATGGATTCAAAGAGACTGGGGAGGAGAATTCCCGGACTCCTTTTCCAGTTTCTGTAAAGGACAACAAAATACCCATTGCATCTGTTCCTGGGGAGAATATCCAACACGGTGGAGATGGTGGACCATTGCAGCAACCGAAAGGAGGTGATGGACTTCCTTACGATGAGATTGGGTTGCAAGCATCCGATCCACGACACGCCCAGGAAACATTGGAACAACAGAGGAAGCAGAAAAAACAAGAAGCTCGGAAGAGGAGAAAGGCATGCATGGAGGAACAGAAGTTGCAAAAGAAAGCTAAGAAGGAGGATGAGGGTAGAGTAGTAACAGGGCCGACTTCTAAACACACTAGTTCCCGTTCTGGTACTCCTCCTCCCGGGGCCAAGGTGTCTCCTTCCGCACCGCAACAAGTAAATACCCGAGAGGTTTCCTCACCTCCTGACAGTCAAGAAGCTGGAAGCGCCAGTTCAGGGTTTCGCCGCACTTCCAGTGGCATGTGTTCTAGAGCTGGTGGTGGTGCTTGGGATGGAGCAGCAGTGTCTTCTCCAGAAAAGACTCCGGAGAAAGAGCTTGACCAAGGCAACGACGAAGGAATGATATTGGAAATCCGGCTAGCTTTGAAACGGGAGAGAGATAGAGCCACAAAGGAGAAGGTCTGGGAAGTGGATCGTGAGAAGGAAATTGAGCCCCGCCAAGACTCTGAGCGAAGAAGTCCTGCAGATGGGAGTTTCGGTCAGACTTGTAAAGTTGATGAAGGTAGTGGACTCCAGCCGGTTGGTGCCGTCCATAGCCCTCACGAAAACCCCACCACCCCTCCTGCAGCAACATCTCAAATAGGCATATCAGAGATGAACAAAGGTCAGGCTGACGCTGCATGGGTCCAGAGAATGCTGGAGAATGCTCAAATGAACAGTTATCAGATGGCAGCTGCCCTTATGGAAAATAAGGAGCTACTTCAAGGTCTGAAAGGTCTGCCAGATCTCAATGGTATACAAAGGAGAGGACTTGAAAACCTCCCTTCGGCTGTCGATAGGGATAGGCTCAAAGCTTTCGGTGTATCGACATCGGAACAAGGCGATAAAAGTAGTGAACGCATTAGGTTTGAAATGAGGATAAGTGACGCGAAAACAGAAGCTGCGAATAGGTCTAATCCAGTCCTTGCAGGTGGATCACATCCTGCCTCAGGTTCGATGATGGCCTACTCACAGCCTTCAAATTTTCCTCTCATGCATATGGCTTATCCATTCCCTGTGCCTGTTGGCGCTCCCAACGGATTACCTTTTTCTCTTCCTTACCCCTTCCCCTACATGATGCAATTCGCTCCTTCTGCTGATTCTTCATCTGCGCAAGAACGAACAGGCACCCCCACTTTACCAAATTCTTTCCCAGGTACATCGAGTCATTTGCCATACTCAGTTGTTGGAGACCTACCGCCATCCTGGGCCCCAGTGTTACGCCCTCAGGCAACACCCCCTCATTCACCGCCCAGAACTTTAGCGAGGAGTTCATCGGGGGTGACTGACGAAGACAGCCGAAATTCACAAGGTATTTTTGTCCCACATCTTTCCAGTAGTTGATTAATCTTATTCTCCGACCATTAATCTCATCTCCCAATCGAGTACTGTATTGTAAATGACAGAGGACTGAGTCTAGAAGTGTAGGATTTGAAACAACATTCGAGCTCTCAAAAGTTCTTCCACTTTGTCTCAGATTCACGTTACGCTCGTCAGATGGGCCCAACACGGAAGTATTTGGTAGATGCTCCCAATAGGCTTAAACACAACTTGTTACACGTGGCCTTTGAAATATAGTACTTTGAATTCAGGTTTAGCAATTAAGCCGTATTATATTGGTATATATTGGCTTGGTTCTAATTGGGTTTCCGGAGTTTGTATAGATTTCCTGGTCAATTGTGCCTTAACATTAGCGCACGGATGTATAAACCAAAAGGTCGCTGGATTATGCTCAGGCACTTTTTTGAATCTTACTTTGACGTAAGGGTCGAATGTGTTCCAAGAGTTTTTGCTGTTAATCATAGTAAAGCATAGCGGCCAAAGATGGCCCGGATATTCTATGGAAAGTAGATAATGTCGAAAAAAAGTTTGTGGCTTATGTATGATAAGCGAGGCGATCGTTTACAGTGCGACGATAGATTAGACTAGCTTGAACATTTGGGGTGATGGGACTCGGGGCGGAGGCCATCTTTAGCCTTTCTTTGTATGTTGCTTTTTCAAAGCCTCGTAGCAGTGACCTCGAAGGCGGTGAAGATGGATGTCCTTAAATACTGACACGTTAGATCTTTAACTTTTCTGCGAAGCAACTTATATCTTCGAGCTCCTCGCCTTTTGCACTGTCATCTGGGAGATCTTGAGATCGCACATTGAGAAAGTTTTCTTTCTCGTGCATTGGAAGACTCTCCGTTCCAATGCTGGAGTGTGCACCTATATCATGCAGGCTTGCCATACTTAGCTCTGTCAAATTTTCTTGTTATACGAAACTGCAGAATTGAATCAGATAATTATGCAGATTTGGAGATACCAGCAGTTGGAAAAGCTTAGAAGTATAGGGATGGGCTTATGGGACATCACATTTTCCTACGTCATATATCGTTGCACATCGTTGTGAAATACTTCATTGTACACTCCAACAAAATGTAGTTTATAAACAAACTTGGTTTAACATTTCTATCAGGGTTATACCCACTGTAGTTCATAAATAAAGAATTTTTGTCTACGTCTGGTTACAAAAGTTTCTCAAGGTAACCCGTATAAAAAGCTTTGTTTTTAGTCATTGTAAGATATGTTGCTTCATCTGAATAGTTTTCTAGCTTCCATCAGCACGCGACTGAGGACTGTAATGTTTAATTGTCTGACAGTGGAGGTGCATCTCCAAAAATTCACACATTGCAAGAAGTTATCAAAGTTATGTACCAGATGTAGTTTGTGAGTAATTTTTTTACTTGACTTGGACCGCAGGGTGAGTCAGTATTATGTAGGATATCCCAGTTTATCACAAACAAGAGTTTGAACATGGTGGAAGCTGCGGATGTACTAAATTGAAAGGGTGCTCTTATTTTGTTTAGTTAGTGGATGGGAATACTCTTGAACACCATATACGAGTAACCATGCGGCCAATTGGATTTTTAGGTGGTTCCAGTTTAGAGAGGTAGGGGCTCAATAGACATGCTTAAATAACAATTGGAAAAATATGAGTATAACGTCCTGGTGAAGCCTTCGGCTACAAGCAGAATAATGAAGATGGAACTGCATATTTGAAGTTGAGGAAATCTAATTTGATGTAGCTTCTGATGATGGTTTTTTTTTGTGGTAACGTAACAGGAGCTAAGAGCAACGACACTGTGAGGAGTGCTTCCCCGGTCAAGGACGCTACATCGGGAGGTCCTAGTCATACTTTGATGAGGGCAACCTCTCTAGGTAGTGGTCAAGGTCAAGGAGGAGCTTTTTCGAGACTGCGAGCCTCTCCAAACCTACCTCCAACTCCTCAGTTTGGACCAATCAGAACTCGTTCTGAGTCAGGCGAAGCTATTCTTTATCGGGAAGGTGGTAGCGTAACCAGCAATAGTGCTTTTGCAAGTCTCGTCGCTGCCGTGGAGGCTTCTCAGGGACTCTCTGCTGCGGTCGCCTCCGTGAACACATCAAGTAAGCAACCGGCATCTCAACGGATTGGTGGTTTAGCGAAACTTGAGCGGACTACTTCTCGTGTTCTTTCCGAGGCCATGGAGGAAATTACTGGTGCTAGCATTAGTAGTAAAGGGAGTAGTCAACAAGGAGAAACTACACATGTGGATTCTGTTTCTAGAACCTCTAGTAATGCGGAGGAGGTGAAAGTTTCAAATGGCAATAGGTTTCAACAGGGCACTACGACATCAACGTCCTTGTCAGAAGGACTTATTAGTCAGATGGGTCAGGAAGCTTCCTTTTTCAAAGCAGGATGCGCTGCTGGACAAATGTTTGGTGGCAGCGGAACATCACCTGATTTACCCTGGGTCACATGCAAAGGAGCAGGGCCCAACGGAAAAGCAATTTCCGGAGTTCTTTACAAGTACAACAAGGGACAAGTAAGAATAGTTTGTGCTTGTCATGGCCGACACATGTCACCTAGTGAGTTCGTCCAACATGCAGGAAGTGAAGATCTTTCAAACCCTGAGAAGAGTATCGTAGTAGGACCATTTCCTCACGGGGGTCAAGCAGCCTCTGCTCAAGGATAGATCTTTTGAACCGAATGATGCCATGAATACTGAAACGGAAAGGAAAGCTGGTCGATACACCTGCTTTCAGGAGGTATACACAACTTTGAGGAGGGAGGTGTGTAAACTGGAAAGGTATGTAGAAGTGACTTCTAACAACACGGAATTTGAAAACCCAAGGTTGGAGGTTGGGACTTTAACATTAAGCCACCCTTCTCTTCACCGAGCATCGCTAAGATTTGGGTAACTGTATAATATAGCTCGTGCCCAATTGTGCGAGAAAGTGGCTTTAGCCTGAGGCAGTTTCCTCTGTACGTGTTGGGCCATCGACTTTGTGTAGACGGGAAGAATGAAATCCTGGGTAATGGCTTTGGCCACTGTAGTACATTGTATAAGAAGTATGTGTGTGCTGTTGTCTCCAGCTATTACCTCCTTGCACAGTAAGAGGATAGGTAGTGTAGATTAGTATTTGAATAAAACTGGAGGAGTAAATGGCTCGTTTGGTACCCCGTGTATTGTAGTTAAGTTTGAAATTAGGGTAGGGTGTTTACTGGATAAAACGTACTACGTCGGGGATGACATCCATGTAATGTATTGCAGGAAGGAGTTCTGGAAGGTATGGTTCTCCTATGTTATCTCAAGTTTTGCCTGATGACTGCATATGATATTTCTTTTGTTGAAACGATACTTCACTGTGATGTCCTGCAGGAAGGAGTCTCGGAAGGTATGGTCTCCTTTGTTGGCTCAAGTTTTCTTGGATCATATTATTTTGTTTTTCTTTGCTTGTGGGCTAAAGTTTCGACTGATGGTCGTCATAAAGTGAGTCTCAATGTGTGATATCAAGTGTATCGTGATACTGACATTCAAATTTTTCCGTCAATAGGAATATCTTACTCGATAACAAAAATAATATTCCGATCTCACTTTTTGTGATTGAGCGAACTGTTGTATGACTGGAACCAACGGACCAGACATATGCGGTATCTTAGACTCTTCTTGGACGTTTATTAGGGGGAATTGGATGTCGACTTTCTCGTTCTAGGTGATATAAGTTTTCCGTTTCATCTGAGTGCATCGGTATTTTAGATTCTTCTATACTCCATGCTAGTGGAGTCTTCATCGATCTTTCCAAAGTGGACTTTTTCATTTGTCGTGAGTCCTGCAACGAATAGACCAGACAGCTATCTTTTCTATAGTGTAGGTGATAATTGTTTCCAGAAGGGGACCATCAGGATGGTCCGAAAGATATCTTTAGCGGTTGTCTCATGAACACCCTCGTAGAACAATAGAAACTTGGTTCGAGAACTTATTTGTAGACCTCTCAGCTGTGCGTGATAATTGTGAATAAGTCCATGAACACTTTGCTGAACTGCGAAGCTTATTTCGCCTTGCAACGGTTGCCAGGTCTTGTAGCAAACAGATATGAAAGTGTACCAAGCGAAAAGGCTATTTTGTGGCATCCTATTTAGATATCTATAAATTGTGAAAAACCGATGATACTCTGAACAACGTGGTTGGTTCGTTCCAAAGTGTTCGATGTTACTAAATGTCATCACTGTCTATGCTAAGTACATGTCCTACCGGGGATATGAGGTTTAAGTAGGATCGCCACTTGATGTTGATTAGTTTCGCCAGTATTCGAAGCTTTCGAGAAGCTGAAGAAACATTCAGACTTTGTTTAAAGGGGAATTTGGTAGTCGTCAAATCCAATGTTGAAAATCGTATTTTCCAATTTATATATGCCTCTGGTTCAAAGATGGAATAATTTCTGCACAATACTTCATGTTCAAGGATGCGTTTCTATTGTGGCATAAAGATCCACTTTCCAAGTCGCGGGTCTGGAAAGCATAGATAATTCCTTGGTTTTGTCTAAAAGAATACTGGACTTGGTATAACATAATCCTGGATTTCTGATGGAACTATTGGCTCTTGGAACACGTGGAAGAAAGAAAGGGAGTTAACGATAAAATAAAAGCTAGATTGAATGGACACGAGCGAAGTAACACGAGAACTTGGATGTATCTAAATTATCTAATTGAATCTACTTCAATTAAGTGAACATCATGAAAGTTTGTCACAATGACGCACATGGCCAAAAATCATTCTACAAAAGTATGATTGTTGCTTTGTTTAGTTAGATTATGTGTTTTACTTGAAAACACGTACAGTAATTGATATAATTTCATTTGAAGCTTGATTAAACCATACGAGATGATGGGAAAAGATTTACGTTGTCATGGGAAGGAAACTCTCCGTCCTATCCTTCCCATTCGTAGACCTATAGAACTTAGGTGCATGAAACCTACCGCTTTCAAACACTTTTTACTGTCTTGTGTGTTGGTATGTCACCAGTGGAAATACACTAAAAATATCTTTGCATGTTATATGCATATGCATATCTTATGCATATCTTTGCATATTATACATTTGCCATGGATTCAAGTCATCAAGGTGATGTGGGTTTAAGTAACCCGAAGCAATGAGGTCCTAACACCCACATCACCTTGCTTCATCATCTTCAAAATTTACTTGTACATAATATTATACTTCTTTTATTTTCTTTAACATTAAACATGAGTGGATGCATGTATATTCTTTTGATTGGGATGAACTGAAATAAATATTTTCTTTTTAAAATATACATTAAATATGTTTAAATTTCTTATTTTGCATATATATGTGTATGTACATATGTAAGACTCAATGATTGAAACACATATTCTTGCAAATTCTATGATGTGTCAAATACATCATTTCAAAATCCATATTGACGATTTTTTAGACATCAGTTTGTAAATAATGTAAACTTTATAACGTAAAATTGTACATATTATGAGTGATCTGGGTTTATTTTTAATTATTATTTGACTATACACAACTCGTATTTTCGTGAATACAAGTGAGTTTTTATCGTATGGATAAATAAAATTCACATGAACAGTAATTCATGCGGGTGGAAACTTGTAAATTGATACAAGTCAATGTTAGCATTATAAACTAGAATAGCTTTCATAGTTAGTGAATCAAAGAATTATTTCAGCAATATTAAACTTCGAATAATATCATATATCCAGACTAAATGTGTCAATGTTGAGCAAAGGTACATTATAACGTTTTAAATAATATTTATATCGTTTAAATAATTTATCTTAAAATTTTATCTATCAATCATGTATACATAATATAGAGTAAATAAAAATTACATGAAAACTTTTTTTTTATATTAATATCTTGGTTTTATATTATATAAATTATCAAAAAAAAATACAAAATTAAATATTAAAGTGATGGGCCAGTTATCACTCACTTGGGCTAAACATCTCTCATTCTAATTTACGAACGACCAGTATTGGTCCAAGGTTATCGGTGACAGTGGATTCAATTTATGCCTCGCATGCATTCGTTCAAATCACATCAGGAGTACAAGCCGAGTCCAGCTGAGAGGGCCGAAGGTGCGGGTTGCGGGCAATACACACCGGGCTATAGTGACCATTTTAGTTTGAGAAGTCCATCCATGTTAGAAGAGCAATAAACTGAATCTCCGGTCATCTATCCTGGACTTTAGGGTAACCCTAAACCCGATCATCTATCTACTAGGATGAGGGAGAATTAGCTGAAAGTGAGTAATAACTAACAACTTTTATATAAAAATAACAACCATAGTATAAGATTATATAAAATGTTAATAGAGATAATTATGATCATATTTATTATTTGTTAATTCTAATCATCAATGAGAGTATTCAAAGATTTTGTATTTTTTCAATTACAGGAGCATCATCATTTTTGCATATCAATTAATTTAAGTAGGTTTTGTATAGAGATTAGTTTAGATAAAATTATAACCGGAAATTATTATTAATTTTTTGGTATTGATTTTATCATTTTAAGAAAGAAGTTTTATTTTCTAACATTGCTACTATAAGAAATATTTAAAATGTTTTCTCAATAACTATAATAGACTCTCATATTCCTTTCTCTAATCAAGTTTCATTAAAACTAATTATACATAACATTCTAAAATAAATTTGACATTTCGAACAAAAGTCACTAACTATATGTTGGTGGTGGTGAAAACAATTTCAATCAAGTTGATCAACACAAAGTTTAATGAAATGATTTGAGACAATGAGATTCAATGTTTTAATTTTAGTCATTTAATTACGACTTCCGTATTTTTATGTCATGTATGAACATGAACCTTTTCTCATAACCCCTGATGTATGTACATCAGGTTTACAATGCAAAGTCCCCTCTTCTCTCGATAAACAAGTCCCCTCTTCTCACTCAAACTAATCCAGTCTGTAGACATTAACATTATAGACTACTTGCTTCGGAATAGTAATCATGATTTCATTTAGACATGTTTGTAACGTAATGATTGACATTCACATAGTATTTCACCTTGATAATAGATGAAGAATGAAGCGGAGCGTGAATAAGTGGGCATTCAATAGAGACACTGAGAAAAAGACTGTCAGGAGGAATTGTCAAAGCACAATAGTTTTATAATGTCGATTTCTACATATACTCTTCGAAACTTTTTCCACAAATATTGTCGTTGCCTTCAGAAGCCGATGCTCGATGAGAGGTCGAGAATGATAAATATAACAGGGCAAACCGAAAGATTTTGCATCTTTCAAGTTGTGGCGGACTAGGATGTGGGAAGCTGCGCACGCAACGATGGGCAGCATATCAAAACTCGCACCGACCAAAGGCTATGAAATCAATGTAATCATCAGTTCTCATCAGTTCTCAATAAAGAAGCCGAGCGGCAACGGGACTCGGTTTGGTGGGATGGGGATAGAGCAAAAATGATGCTTGAGCGCAAGACTCTGTCTCCATATGTACAATCAAAGCTGGCGATGGCGGTCGTCTAATGACGAACTCCTCTTCGGCGCGACCCTTCAGAACGGAAGAGGAGAGAACGGATGATTCTCTCCTCCTCACGGAGGGGACGCTGCGAATATTCCCCGCCGCCGCCGACCAGCCCAGCCAGCCTGCCTGCCACGTCACTCACTGGCTGACGACGACTTGGAGGCCGCGGGGCTGCGCGCTGATGTGGTGGCGCAGCTCGTCGACGGGGTGGGTGATCTGCGCGAGCGCCTTCGGCCTCGTCGGCTCGCCGGGATATGACACCGGACTGTGCAGCGGCGAGTCGACCCACGTCTTCCCATGGGCCGTGCTTCCGGCCCACAGAAAGCGATTCGAGTACGGGCTCAGTAGGCTCTCCACAAATTCGACGGCGCTCTCGGACAGCAATCCCTGGAAGGAGGTCAGTCAGTCAGTCAGTCGACAATCCGTCGGGTTCACGAGGAGGAAAGAAAAGGAAGGAAGGAAGGAAGTTGACCGTGGTTAGTTCGTTAGTTACCTCGGACATGGCCTTGATTCGGAGGGCGGTGTCTCGGGTCAGAAGCGCCACCTTGCCGTAGTGCGTGGTCATGTCGAAGAGCATTGCGCATTCCAGGATGTGGTCGTCGCTCGTGGGGGACATGGGGCCTGCGTGGTGCGGGAACGGCCGGGAAGGCGAAGGCGGCGGAGTGGCTCCGGCCGGCAGAGTTTCCGACGACTTCTGCACGTGAATCCAGTTCGGTAACCGGACCATGCACGACTCGATCCACCTCAGCGCCTCCCTGGCCGGCGATCGCAGTCCCTCTCGGTGCTTCAGGAAATCCAGCTCTCTCACCACTGCGTCACAGTTTCAATTTCATCAGTTCAACCTTCATCGACCAATTCTCTGAGTCATCTGAACTGATAATCAGAAGGATCAGCCTCTTCGAAGACCACCTCCTGATCCCATGCAATCGCAACTCTCGTCCTCGGATTTTCCCCGATGTCTTGTAATCAATATTGATAGAAACCAATACTGAATTCAAGACAAAGTAGAAACTAGTATACAACAAACAAAACCAAAAATATTGTGTCAAATACGTAAGTTTATTTAGTTGAGGTCATAGATGTAGGACGTTAATTCTACATAACATTTTCTTTCTTTTTGTAACATTTCCTGAAAATAATATTTTTCTTCGTCCGATCTTTATGGTTGCCAGAGTTGTCTTTTATTCAGAGCGGTGGTTTGACGTGAGGCTAGAGAAGTGGTTTATTAAGTAGAGGGACATCAGACACTCACCAATTTTCGGTATAATGACCGAAACTTCCTTGATTCCTTCGAGCTGCTTGAGGGCCTTCAAGGACTCGAAGTCGAGCAGGCAGTTGGTGTCGATCACCGCATGCCACTGCTTGCGGCCCTCGATGGAGTCGGCGAGCTTCAGTCTCCTTAGAAGCTGATCCAAGTTCTCGCCCTGTCACCAGAAGGACGCACAAGCATGCACTCAGAGACTCACTCACTCACGCACTCTCACGCACACAGATTTGCATTTCTCGAGCTGGAGAATTGGTCAATAAATGTGTTCGGATGGATGGAGAGAGATGGCACTCACAGTGGGGCAGAGCTTGTTGTTGTGCTGAGGCCGGGGCAAGCTCATCAGCGCTCTGCAATGGTTGAGGTCTTCGTCCGACGAGACATAACTGTCGGCACTGCTCTGGAACACGCCTTTGTAGCCCAACGAGGCGCACGGCAGCGGCGGGAACAACGGCCTGAACGGCTGCCTCTCGATGGACTCGACCAGCGACGACGACGACGACGACATCGCCTTGGACGCTGCTGCTCTGCCGCGGCTCTCGGACTGCCAGCTGTCGCTCTTCAGAGCAGCAGCCGGTCTGTATGGCAGCAGCCTCGCGGGGGGAGCCCAATTCTCCTTGTCCGACGGGTACTCCTCGTCGATCTCGAGCTCCAGCTCGAATGTCGGAGCCTTCTTTTCGGCCTTCTTTTCGGTCGCTGCTGCTGCTGCAGCAGCAGCGGAATTGACGTCGCCATGGTGCACCTCGAGCTCTTCTTCGACCAGGGCAGAGAGAGGAGGGGCGGACGGGACGATTTGCGTGCTGATTTCCGAGCCGGGGACGGTGGTGAGTGCGGGCAGCGGCGCGGACGTGCATCTCCTGAGCCACAGCTTGGAAGGAGTGAAGATTTCGGATGCTCCGCTGCGCTGCTGCTGCTGCTGATGCTGCTTGTTGTTGCTCGGGGATGGAAGAGCCTTGTCGACGGGAGCGGGTTTGTTGTTGGGCTGGGCTGAGGATCTTGCACCGAAGGCTTTTTTCACGGAGGGCGACCTGGGCGACTGCACGTGCTGCGGCTGCGGCTGCTGCTGCTGCTGCTTGTTGGAGGGTTGCAGCGAGGAGAAGGCCAGACGGCGCATGGGCAGCTTCGGGGAGCTCGCAGCTCGCTGCAACTGGTTGCCGAATTTGCCAGACGGAGAATTCAGCACAGACGGCGACAAGTTCTCATCTTGCTGTGCGGGGAACGGCGCCTTACCTCCTCCTCCTCGTGACTGGAGCCCACCTCCTCCGCCGGCCGAATTGGACTTGCTGCTGAATTCCTGCTGCACAATTCACCCCAATCCGACAGCGTTAGGCCACTGCACAATCTCCATCCCCTGCTGCCATGGCGGTTCCTCCGCATGACGTTCGTAAATCCGCCCGATTGGTGCTACGATTCCCACCATCTCGACCGACCGACCGACCGACCGACCGAGAAAATGAATGCACAGCGTTCAGCGATGGAGGTACCTGGTTTTCAGACACCGGGCGCTTCTGATGTCCGGATTGTCGCCTGCCTGGGGCGTGGGAAGGAAGCTCCTGCGGCGCGGCTTCGATGGAAGAGTGGATGGACTCGGTCGATTGCCCGGCCTCGGCATCGGAGTCGACCGGACCGGGCTGCCAGTCGATCCTGTAGACGCGCGTCGATGCAGCGAGCTGGAACGTGGCGCTTCCATGCACGACCACCGGCGCCATGATTCCCAACCGATTGCCGTGCACCCATGTTCCGTGCACTGTCGATCAAACGGAGCACACACAGACCGCGAGTCAGGAGCGCTATTCTTGACCTTGGCTCTCGTTGCAATTCCAGGCATCTCAATACAAGTTGATCGGAATTGCCGCTCAGACAAGAATCATCGTCTCCACTGGTGCTCCTTCATGACACTCCGAAGAGAGTTCGGCGAGCTTGAAGGGACGGGAAAGGCTTCGGGAGGCTCTTGCGCAGTCGGCAAGATTTGGCTCGGGAAGCAGACACAGTGTCGGACTCGGAGTGTGCTCACAGTTCGGACGGGGATGGTGAATGGGGGGAGGGGCTCTGATTTACACCTCAGAAACGGAATTGTTTGAAAAGAGAGCAAGAGCAGGAGCAGCAGAAAGAACGTACCGGATCCGAGGTCGGTCAAGATGACGTCTCGGGTCGAGCTGATAATCTGAATCTCCAGGTGCCGCCGGCTGCTGCTCGCATGGCTGACCACCAAATCGCACGAGTGATGCCTGCCCATGACCAGCGTGTCCCTGCCCTCCAGGTTGATGCTGTCCAGCACCTCGTCTCCCTTGAGCACCGTCAGGAACGGCACCATCTCCTTCCTCCCTTTCATCGTGCCTGCCCTCTACTCGTCCCGAAGTAATTCCCACTCACGAACTCCCGTGAACCAAACTGAAGCAGAGCTCACTCTCTCACTCACTCGGTCACTAGCTCAATGAACGAGGTCAGAAACGTCGACGTTGCGGAAATGGGTAGCGGCACAACGCAAGCTGCGACTCGGTGGCTGACATGATTCTCTTCCTTCGATCCGACCCGACCCGAGAGTCCGATGTTGTGTTCAGCTCTGAACCTCTGACGTTCGAATTTCTTAATATCTCTCTCTCTCTCTCTCTCTCTCTCTCTCTCTCTGGGTCTCTGTGGCGAGTTGCTCTGCGTCTACGAGGCCAGAGGGAAGAGAAGTGAGTTTCGGGGAATGTTCAGACCAGAACGCTCGAGGAGAGAGAGATCCAGCGCAGCCTCGAGCTGCACACGTTTCGGTACGACTGCAGGACGAGAGAGGGAGAGAGAGAGAGAGAGAGAGATTTCCAAAAGTTTGAGGCTGCTCGAGCGCGGGAGGGAGAGAGGGGGAAGGAGGGGGGTGGGGGGCGGAGACGACGTCGAGCGAGTGTGTTGGGGGGCGGGCGGGGGAGGGGGAGGAGGGGCAGTTTCGAACTACGGGCGGAGGGAAGGGGAAGGGGAAGGGGGTAAGAGCAGGGAGAGGGGCGAGAGGACCGTTTGAAGCGCCGGTCACGGAAGCAAGAGTAAAGACAAAAGGTAGCCGTTGATTGATTTTTTTTTTTATGGCTGTGCTGGCTGGCGCCCGGGGCTCGCAACGTTCATCTTTCTCGGCTCGGGTGTTCGTTAACGTCGTCCGTTGTCGAGTCGGATGGATGGAGGAGCGAAACGAGCTCAGAATCAGCCGAGCTCGTGAGGAATAAATATGCGGCATCTTCTTCCTCCTCCTCCTCCTCCTCCTTCCTTTTAGTACCACCACCATCTTTCCCTCAAGTGCCACAACACATTCTGTATCTGCTGGATTCTGGAATGTTCGCCCCGCATGGAGTCCAGAATCTCTACTGCAGGTACTGTATTACCCGCCACGCCTCCTGCCATGGCAAATAGTAGACCCACTTTTATTCAATTTTCCATTATTTACTTTGGTTTTATTTCTTACACTATGAACAATTTAATAATATTTGAATGTATAACATTCCTTTGAATTTTTTCACATTATGTACATATAAATAGAGAGAGAGATGTGGATGTTCATGTCAGTGCGGTAAAGCCATTTTCATGGGATCCAGCTTTTGGTTTCATATTCAATGGATTTTGACAAGTTGTTTCTATCGATTGGGCGCACTATCTCTGCGCTGAAGTGGGAGAGCTCATTGATTGGGCTGACATGAATGGACTCCGAAACTGTCAGGACTCAGGAGGAGGTTCTCGTTTCCAGTGTCTCAGTGAATGTATCGCATGAGCAGTACGAGGAGTTTCGAAATGCCTGGTTGAGACTGAAGACCGGGACATGGATTGGCGCTACGCTGCCGCGAATTCGGTGACGCAAACGAAGCAAGGAGGGCAATGATGCGTCTTCCACCCGAGCGACGAAAGTTGACTCCATGTACTGTCGGTACGATGATTTCACGTGCATTCGGGCATTGTTATTTGGTCTTATGAGTAAGTACCGTGTTTCACCGGCTGCAGCAAAGTTGTTGCTCGTTTTCTCCTCACTTTGTCCATCGATTTATTCCAGTTTCTTGACATTATGCACAACATCAGTTGATGAGGAGTGGCCGTTCTCCACCAAACAGAAAAATAACAATGAAGATTATTATGACAAATGTTTTATGCAACTATCAAATCATCATGAAATAAAAATTGTACTATGTAACATGTGTGGGGCTAAAAAGTATCACTTGTAGAACAGTACATCATACAAATTTGAACCAATATAAGTGGTTTAAAAATTTTGTAATCAGAAGTTTCAATATATTGTGTTCTTTGCACTTATTGTAGATAAATTTTCACCCTTTATTTCTCAAGACTCAAATGCCAGATTACATTGAATCTTATACCAAATTTCAACTCCAGGAAAAGTTTAACTCAAGTGCAAGATTTTCATTTTTAAAATCAAAAGTTATCATGCTTAACTATAGCTTAATAGTAGATATAAAATAATTAAGCTTTTCATCAGTTTCAATGCGTATTAATACTTTTTTATAAAAAAATATACATAAATCATTTAAAAATCATATTTTACTCAAATCATGGATTATATTTTTTTTATTAATATTTTAATTACAGTGAACAATCAGTTATTACTCGGTTTATGCTAATTAATTCTCACTCTACAAAAAATATATAAATTGTTAAAAAAACAAGTTATGTGGTTGGTCAAAGTAATCTCATTTCAAATTAGATATACTTGGGAACATACTCATACCTAATAATGAATAGCGTTGAGCTCCATTTTTTGTGTGTTCCCAACCAATAAAAATGCTTAAATTGTCAATTAATTCAAATCATAATTTGCCTATCTCACCACCAAAAAACGATAAAATTAGTTGGCGATGTGGATAGAAATCACTTTTGTTTTAATCTCATCAATCACATACATATTTTCTTAAAAAATTTATATAATTTTTGTGTAGTGAAAAATTATTAACATAAAATAAAGTATAACTAACGGCTCTCTATAACAACATGAGTTACATTTAACTTGTATATATTAATGTGTGCATAAGATGTATAGTTCCATAAAATTCTCATCGCTTGAAAAAAATGAGCTGACAAAGAAAGATATCAATAAATATATTGTATCTTTTGTAAAATTATAGCATAAAAATTTACTGATGTCACAAATATCAATCTTATCCAATAAATGGTTTTACACACAAAATATTCGATCTAGTTGTATCATTTGTATTATGTCTTGGAGTGTGTCCAAAACAGAAATATCCATGAATCATTTACTATTTTAAACACATCTCATAAGTGTGTCTAAGTGTAGTCGTGGAACCATACATGACCAGTTTTATGAGTGTTTATATAATTAGTTACAAAACAATAGAAGTGAAAGCAACTATCCGCTCTTCGCATTCTCCTTCAACCGTGATCTTTAGAGTTTTATTTTGCGTTTATACAGTCAAAGAATTGGGCCACTCGTTCTCGTTACATGCTTTCTAATTCATTTATCGTCTAGGGTTGAAGTAGTCCAAATGTCTCAGCTGTGGCTATAGACTAGAACGCACTAGAGAAGAAACATCCGCCAAGGGCTTCTTGCAGAATTCAAGTACGAGGTCAGTCGGTCAGAACCGAGCAGTCGCAATGGCTGCCACTGTCTGCTTGATGTGCCCGACCGACGACGAGCCAATGACCGTCGAATCGGCAATCGTGTCCCTCGTGGGAAGAAGAAGTTGAGGGGAAGAGGAACAGACTAGGAAAGCTTGGAGGAATTTGTAGATTCGCTCCTGGATCAATCATTTGGCCAACAAACGCAAACTTGCGAATTGCGCGAGTTCACTAGCACACAATATGATCCGACAGTGGTCACGGTTCTAGTCATTCACAGATGCGGACGTCATGACACGTGGTGGGGTAACAGTTGCAGCAGGATCGACGAGTTCTTCCTGCTTTCAGCCTACGACAACAGTCAGATGAAGCGTAACAAAAACACGACGATGTAAAATCAAGACGGCCCTCAGTGGCGAACACGGTAATGCAAATGTCGGAACTTACCGCCAGAATTTCATTAGCCGATGAAATATTGATGTGTAAAAGTTAACGGAACCTCTTTATGTTACAAGGCCAGACGGTTCTTTGCCCTTTCTCGTGCCTAATTAGCTGATGAGTTGGGGTAGCTTATACCCTCAAAGAATCTGCCCAGGGAGGACGTATGAACAAATTGCATGGAATTTCTCACCGGATGTACAATGACCCGTTTTACTGATGCGACTACCCTTCGTGACCCTTGGTGACAACAATTCTAAATAGGTGGGGAGGAGATTCAGAGAGTAAAACTTGACCAAGCCAGACAAGAACATGATACAAGACCTTTCTACAAAACTTTTCCAGTGTGCAGGGTCCGAATATATTTCTCAAGATGACAGTGTTTTTGATTGATCCCCTCCTATTCCACCACCTTCCCTCTCGCCTGAAACCTCTACCAGCTCGGGCCCAGAGCTTGGTTCAACTGAAACCGCAACGCTTTCAATGCCACTTGCAGTTATCAAATACGGCTTCGACCCCTGCACAGCAGCATTTTGCCGCTTCGTTGGTTGAGCATGACCGCCTCCACCTCTGCTGGTGCCTCCGACAGAAGAGGCTTGAGAGTGTAGCCCATGCCCCTGCCCAGAAACCAGATTGGTGGCTGAAGGTCCGTTTTGCGAGCCCACTTGAGATGTAGAAGGTGGTTTCTTGTTAGTCGTAATTCCACCCGCAGTCTGTGGTATAGAATTTGCTGCCTGAGATGGTGGCTGCTGCTGGGCTCGTGGTGGTGGGGACTTCGGCCGAAGAGATTCAATCTCAGGAGTGGTGCCCACCAAATGGGGAGCATCTACTGGAGGATTGCCCCGACCTCCCTGCCAAACCTTGCCCTCGGCGTCGACAAAATGTTTAGCGTACATCTGGAAAAGAAGAATCGAACCGCCACAAGCTGTCAGATGGGAAACATACTGCAAATGAACCAGGAGCTTGAAAACCTTGTGAAACCTGAAGACATTCCTTCTAACTTTACTACGAAAGAATAGATCAAAGAGAAATATGGCTCCTTCGCGTCGATTTCTGCAGTTGCAGTTCCTAGACAGCCATCTTTCTCTTTGATCTGAAGGAGGAAAACAAAGCCTGACTTCATGTGCAGCAGCAAAATATGGACAAAACGTTTCTTCCACTCAAAACGAGATTAGCAGGTTCATTACGATGGAAGGATTACGATTCTTTCCAGAAGCACTTAGACCATGAGCTGGAGGAAGAGCTAAGAACAAGGGAAAGCAGACCTGTGGACTGAAATTTGATGAAGACAATCCTTTCCCCACAGTAACCCAGCCTGCCCTTATATTGTGGTCTTCCCCAAAAAGCTCTAGGCGTCGCTGACCTTGAGCGAAATGTTCTATGATGTGATACAGTTCTTCCGGTTTTGCAGTGGAACCTGTAAAAGAGATCGTTGGAAAACGTCAGGTCTCCATAACAACCCCTTGTGAAACATGTATTTCCTGGTTTAATGCAGAAGGTCAACCCTCATCATCATCCGAAAGTTTGTACATACGTCAGCTATTAACCAAAAATGCGAGAATGAAGATTCAAGATAACACAAAATCTGCAACATTACACCGAAGCCTTGAAACGTGAGTAGTGACTTTAAAACACGAAGCAACTTTCAAAATACAAATCAATCCTAGAGAAAAGACTACCCACCGTAATCTGGTTCTTCAGAGATAATAATATCGGTGTCAACGTTTGCATGGATGATGTGGCCATCAGTGCTGCGTCGAACAGTTCCCTTGATACCCATTAAGCAATGTTCCTACCAGGACCCAACCACTTATAATTAACCAGTGACTTGGAAAGCAACAAGCAAAATTCTGATAATAAGTTCAAAAATAAAACTACTTTTGTTGGCACTCTCAAAACACTTCGCAGCAATCATAGTCCTGATCAATACTTTTGAATGTTGGAGAAGAGTATTCGCATCATGTCGCAATGCGGGTGTCGGATTCTCTCGGTTGGTTTTCACCCAGCATATGTCTTCACATCTCCTGAATCCCCACTGCCAACCAGAAGTCCATTTAACGTGATAAAATGTAAAATTGTTCAACAATGTAATTCACCTGCTGCTAATGAAGCTGCAGATCTAAAGTTCACTGGATGATAGCCAAGAAAAAGTGACGGTGAAGACTATATATGAGTTGCAGTGCAATGCTCAAAAACCATCAGGGTGGCTTCTATTAGCATCAGAGCAACCACATTGATCAAGGTCTTGGGTACACTTATTCGGATGAAAGAAAAGCACCACTCAACATTTGCTAACCAGAAGTCGTAAAAAGAGCGAACAGTTACCTTTTTCAAACAGAGGCGACCCTGATCAAGGCCCTCGGCATCTCCGACCCAAAGAAAGATGAAGGCAGGAGTGTCTGATATTGCCTGCGGAGCGTAGAGTAATTAAGTTTGATGAGCAACAAATTAATAACGCTGGTTCGACGTAACCGATCCCGCAAAGGAACAACAAAAACACAATCTCCGACCTAATGTGCGAGGAGTATAACTGTGGTTCTGGTGGTACCAGAGAGTACAGATGCGGCCACGTTCACATAGAAGTTTCCGACATGGGAAACAAAAACGCTGTCCTGTTTGTATTGAGAGCGTTGGATTGAGTGATACACATGAACAAGTAGATCAATCAAGATGCCCTAACAACCTCAAAGCCTTTTATTCAAAAGCTTCTACCTGTGTCAAGTAAACTAAATCATCAAAAGCTATCCTTCATTTGTTGACATGGTATTATGTGTTTATGAAGAGCAAATGACAAATGTTTAGAACAGTAAAACGAGTTTTTCATACAGTACTAGCTACTTTTGTTTCGCAAATTGTCGCGCTCAGCGCTAC
Organism: Marchantia polymorpha subsp. ruderalis; assembly: GCA_037833965.1. NCBI lineage: Eukaryota > Viridiplantae > Streptophyta > Marchantiopsida > Marchantiales > Marchantiaceae > Marchantia > Marchantia polymorpha. The sequence goes on from AP031351.1 coordinate 4,520,314, forward strand.
TAAAACCCCAGTTCGATTGACCTCACAGTGTAAACCTCATAACTAGTTCCCCGCAAAAAGTCCTGCAAGATAGGGTGATACACTAAAGCTTGTCCACGAGAGTGGCCATGTAAAACGGAATATGAGGAAGAGAGGAAGACCTCGATGCGAAGATTTTGGATATCTTCATACGACCACCACTCCATCGAATCCCCCACGCCAGGTGCTCGTCGCACATATTCTTCCCAAGGTGGATCCACAAGAATAACATCAAACTTGGTTCCAAAAACTTCAGGCCGGAGCTCTGTCGTGCGTAAATCACATTGCATATACATCGGCGGGGTAGCTCGATCGGAAATAAGTTTGTCCTTCCGTGAAATCAATTCTTTCAGCTTAGGATACTCCTCAAACCTGTCGGCAAGTTCGACATCTCGGATGAAGTTCTGAGGCCTTAAACCAGTATCAACAAAATGCTGAGAATAGTCATTTTGCTCGCCTCTTGAAGGTCCTCTTCCTGTTGGGCCACCACCTCTAGCAGCACCCCTCCCTCCAGGGGGACCTCTATCTCCGGGCATGGGCCGACCACCAAATGGTGAGCCTCCGCCAAAAATTCCTCCAGGCACAATGGCGCCGGGGCCTCCTCTACCAGGACCTGGGGGGTTGAAAAACATGTTGGGACCAGGGCCAGGATGACCACCTGGACCCATTCCCGGACCAAACCTGGGAGGGCCTGGGCCTGGCCCTGGCCCTGGCCCTGGACCAGGAGGACCATTCATCATTCCCATGTCTCCTCCGCGATTACCACCCCAGCCCATCGGACCTGCAAAAGGCATTTGGAATCCCCCGGGGCCCATCATTCCCGGACCAAGCCCTGGCATCGGTCCTGCTGGTCCCAAAGGACCGAAATGAGGTCCTGGCATGCCCGGGCCCGGGCCTGGGCCAGGCCCCATCTGCGATATGCCTGTGACGTTACCTCTCTGATTATCTCTGCCACCACCACCTCTGCCACCCTTCCCCGGACCTCTGCCTCCTCTTCCACCTTTCACTCCTTGCTGCATATTCCTCATCATTAATCCACCGGCTTGATTGTTCAGAAATATCGGCCTCCCTTCATGCATTACCACCGGGCCACGACCACGGTTGCTAGGAGATCCCTTCGCCCTCCCATTTCCGCGATGAAGATTGAACCCCATGCCACCATCATTGCCTCCTCCCCTACCTGGACTAGGTCCAAATACCTGATCCAAACCTGGTGGTGGTTCGTCTTCGTTTGTGAACCGGTCTCGACTGTCATGAAGGTATCCTCCATCTCCGAGACGCAACCTTTCATCTGGCATTGGTGCTTCCCAGTCCCCATCTCCAACTCCCAACATGTAGTCTCCTTGAAGCATTCCATTGTCTCCTGCTGCCCGAGGCATGAAAGGTCCACTGGCCAATAGACCTCTGCCAGGATCCACGTTCGGGGGTAGTTGCATACCTGAACCACCTCGGCCAATTACATCACCTAACATCCCTACAGCATTGGGGCTGGTTAGCCCCTCTCCCCTCTCCCTTTCCATTCTCTCCCTTTCATTCATTTCTCTATCGAACCTTTCTCTCCCGGATCGTTCTCTCTCCACTCTCTCCCTCCTTCGGTCCAACTCCCAACTTTCGCGGTCAATGTCTTGCTCAGGATCCCTGTCTCTACCTTTGTCATCTCTGTCCTTGTATCTTTCTCGAGGTCGGTCTTTCCTCCTGTCGGATACCTCCTCCCATTCTCTCCGCCTGCTTCTCTCCCAAGAATCATCGTAATCTTTGTCGTGGGCACCATCCCTTTCGAGATACCTATCACGATCCTTTTCTCTCTCTCGCCTGCCGCTCGGCCTCTCCCGCTCGAGCTCTTCCTTCTCATCTAGCCAGTCTCTTTCGCCATCATCCCAATCTCCACGAGCACCTCCTCGTTTGAAATCAGGACTCCAAGAATCTTTCCAGTTCTTCATACTCCTACTTCTTCCTCCAGACCTCCCTCCGTCCTCGGACTCTTCTCGCCCGCCATCTGTTCGTTCTCTTGCTCTAGATTTGTCCCCTCTGTCGTCATCACCACGACCTCTGGCTGAAAGTCTCCCTCCTTCCTCAGGGGCCTCCCTGATGCCCTCCGCTCGATCTCTGAGTAGCTTCTCACGATGTTTATCAGGTCGTTCTACATCTCTTTCACCTCTTGATCTCGCAGCGAATCTCCCCATATCATCGGCGGCCTCGACACTCAATTCTCTGCCCGAACCTGGAACCTTATCAGTCCAATCCTCATCCACCTTCTCCCCTCTTCCTCTTCTCCCATCTTCTGCCTCGTCTCTTCCTCCTCCTTCCACTCTGTCACGACTTCTGCCACCGTCCAACCGATCGTCCACAGCCCTGTCCGATTTTTTCCTGCCGTTGGACCGAGGACCACTCTCGAGTTCGGCCCACTCGTCCGCTCTTTCGCTCCTGAGCTGCTGGCGATCAGCTCTGCCGTCCTCCCTAACCCTAATCGAAATTTTTGCTCCGTCTTCGAACTCATCCTGGCCAGCGTCTCCGCGCTCTTTGCCTCGAGACCTCTCACGTCGATCATCTTCTCTACTCCTCTTGCTTCGTCCGACAGCTTTGCCTTCTTCCGACTCGGCCCACTTGCTGTCATTTCGCTCGCTGCCCTTGTTTCTGTCTCTCTCTTTGACCGGTTCGTGCCCATCTTCCTTAAAGAGCTCGATTGCTTCCCCTCGTCCTCGATCTCTACCCCCGCGCTTGCCACCTCTTTCCTCGACCTTATCAGCTGTTCGACTGTTGATTCGCTTGCCTTCGACTTCACCCCAGCCACAGTCAAATCTATCATCATCTTCGCCTTCAAATCTCTCAGAGGCTTCTTCCCTATCACCTTTAGCCCCACGATTTTTCTCTCTACCGTTCCTTCTCTTCTCTGACAGTCGACCATCTTCAGAATCGTCGTAACCTGCTGCTCGGTCCGCCGATACATCCCTCTCTACTTCGTGGCCTCGCTCTCCTCTGCTTCTGCTCCTGCTTCGGCATGATCCAAGTCCGGCAGCCTTCACTTCTTGATCTGCTCTCTCATCTTCATATCGCCAACCTCTGTCCTCCTCGGACTCCTCACAATAATCCCGTCCCACCTTCCGCTCTTCGTCATCAATATCAATTCCCTCTCCTGATTTCCCTGCTCTCGTTCCACCTGCTTTTTTTTTGCTGCTCCCACTCGATCTTATGCCCAGAACTTCGACATGTCCAGCTTCACTACGTTCGCTTTCGTCTCTTACTTCCTTGACCTGACCCCATCCTCGATCATCCTTATCTCCGGATTCCTCTTTTCCACCACTTTCTCCAACTGGAAATTTTTCCAACTTTGCAACCCTTTTATCCTTGTTAGACTTCCTCTTAGACCGACCTTCATCCGGCATGTCCCAAGAAGTGTCTAATTTATCTACCCTCTTTTTACCTCCTGTGCAAGCCCTCTCGTCCTCAGAGTACTCGCCATTCCCATCAGCAACTCTCTCATCACCTCCTCCATATCCTTTAACCCTGACAGCCCGGGGCTCCCTCTCGCCCTTGCCGTACTTGCGAGACTTGCTTGCACGTTGCTTACGATCACCTGTTTCACCCCAATCTTGAACGTGTTCCGTATGCCTATCCTTGTCTTTGGAGAAATCTGACCCATCCGAAATCTTTCGCCTCTTTCCTGACTCGATCATGTCTTCCCTGCTCCCAACATCAGGAGAATCCATCCCCTCAACACCCTAATTTGGCTCTGAGCCTTCGCATGCTACTCGTTGTTCCTGCAGCTTTGCCACATTCCACAATGTGGCCTACACCCGTCCCTCGACTCTGCAGGTGAGCAAGGGGATAATCATCCAGGCAAAGAAGCCACAGAGCAACTAAAAGCGACCTTTCGTAGGAACACGTCAGGCACTAAGATAAGAACCTCCCACCCGCTCCCTCCTTCCTTCCTTGGCCTGGAAAATCAATCCCCGCCACCCTAATCCGTGACATTATTCCTACTCGACTTCCTGTGTCATCTTCCAATCCATTCTGCATTCGGTTCCAATTCACCTCCAAAATTCAATGCACACTCGAACGGCAATGGAAGTCACCACAATAATCTCAGAGTGCGAAACAGGAAGGTGACAGATACGAATCATCTAAAACAGCAACAAGGTCCCACAAAAGTTGAATGACTTCACATTCACTCACCTCGTAACGAAGTTCTGTTGGTCATGATCTGCTTCATTCACCCTGCGCCTGCATCGACACAACTCATCCCACTCGCCCTCTTCTTGTCGACGCAAGGAGCTCCGCCCAACCTAACCTCTGCCTTCAACTCGTTTCTTTGATTTGTCCAACGGTGCAATTCTCTCTGGATCACACGCGAACAGCGTGACTTCTGTCTTCATGAACTCCACCACTTACACTGACCATAGAATTCCCCGGTTCCGAACGAAGGGAAGGAAGCGCAGACGCATCCGCCCCTCCCTCATTTCGTCCTCAATGCCAAAAGCGCGATTTTGGTCGTCCCGTCCCGGCTTCCACCTCATGACCGCCTCTCCGTTTTCCTCCCTCTCGATTACATACTCCTCCTCCTCCTCCTCCTCCTCCTTTCGTACTACCCTCCCATCTTCCTTGTCCCCCGTTCTCATCTCTCGCACTACCGTGGCCACAGTAGCACTTTCACACCTGGGTTTTCACACAAACTCCACCCATACTCAACATTTTGGCCGTAATCACGCGGACTTCAACTCCAGCTGCTCACGCGGCACAGGTGGTGCCCCCTAATATATTCAGGTTATACGAATATACTAAAAGATGCCAGTCCACATGATTTCCTGCAGTCGTGATACTCGTCACTTTTTATCATTTCATCGCTAAAAGACTTGTCATTGTGTTCTCACTATTGGCTACTTACAAGACATGGCTTGCAGGTAGTGGTCATTTCTTCGGAGCATTCCTCGTTGTGACTATCGTAGTTGACTTTCAGTTTTCTCGGTGATTCGTTCAAGAGAAGCATATCGGCTTTGGTCAAATGTTTTGTTTTCTCTCCGATGGCAGTTCATGAGCCAAGCAAATTGGTACGGTTATTGCAACTTGACGAACTGACATCTGTGCGTCATATGAGAAATCAGGCATTGTGGTCTCTCTTCGAAATATGCATCAGTGAAAAAATTCAGTGTGGAGGTAGTAAAGAATTCCTCCAAGTGTATCTATCCCCTCTAGAATATATGTTGGAGACCATTAGGACCATATTGCGTTGAAGAACAACCACCTCACGGAAAGCTGGCCCTCTAAAGTATGATTGTCATCTAGCAGAAGGAACCCCACAAAATAAAAAAAAATCGTCCATCAAGTCCGTATCTAACCAAAAAGTTCAAGCTTCCTAACTATCGCCTCACTATAAAAGCCACCGTGAAACACAAGGATGATACGTGAAACCCCACCACGTCCTACCACTTCAACAAAGAGAATTAGAAACATTACACACAAGGACAAACAACGGTCTGATCATTAGTTATAGTTTGAAGAATACCTCATGATACTAGTACTCTTCTCTCTTCTCTCTTCTCTCTCTCCCTCGCTTCAATTGTAGGTGTAGGTGGTGCTGACGTCCGTTTCGTTGTGGGGCCTCTTGCCAGTTGCAAGTTTTTACTCATGTCGACTGTGAGTTTGATAGCCCATATCCACGTACTCTAGGGTCCTTGAAAGGTTGAAAACGAATTTATCGTGTAACTCAGAAATACGTGACGTCATACGTGAACCAGGCGGACTCACGCATGTGTTGTCAGACAACCAAACCTTTCTGATGAAACTGCTAAAATACTTTACGTTTCCAGGCAGAAGTTTTTGCCGAACTTAAACTGGTCATTTTCAGAATGGGAATGAAGAGGAAACTGTGTATACGGCTGTATTATTAAACCAAACGTGGTGCAGGAATGAAGTCCGCTCACGTTTTGCGAATCTGCAAGAATGAACTGAACGATTTGAACTTCCCTACATTCTGATCTGCTTGCACTTGGATGCCCTTGTTAGAGAAATTGCTCCAGTCACCTCCGTCACAAAACCTATGTACGTTCTGAAGAGAAGTCATTCCACGTGAAATACGTTGTCTAGCTCTGAGTCCCTACCACTGCGGTGCTATTTACCCTCCACATTCATCGAATCCATGCTAGCGTCTATGGGTTTATCCCTACGAAGATGCAATTCGTATCTCTAGAAATTAAATTTTGCTTCTCGCATATTATTCCTCTTTGTACTTGATACTCATTCTTTTTCAAACAATAAATGCCACTATAATTCGTGAAATCATACTTCTTTAAAGCATGTCATTGGACCAAAACATGAATATACTAGAGACAAAATAATACATGAAGCTAGATAAATCGCATGAAGTTTTGAAAGAACATTGAGTTGATTGAGTGGAAAAGTCCAGAATATGAAATATTTTTTACGGTAGCCGATGTCACATTGACTCATTCTATTGTTATCTAATAAATCCCAAAAAAAATAAAATTTTATTAAATCTTATAGACTTTCCAAGAAAATCTTTCTAAAAGTTGGAATTTCAATTTTTTCATAAAAATTATCAAATGTATTACACTATGATCTGCATATCCTCAAGGACTGATCTTACCTTAAAATTTTTTTTCCAACCAATACCAATATTCAAACTAACACGTTTTATTATCTTAATCATATACTATGATGAGGGTGAAATCTTTTATATTAAGCTCGAGAGAATCTCTGCAATTTCTAATGAATAACAATATTTGCGCAGTAAAATTGTCATAAAATTAGAACCCACGGAAGAAAAATATGGTTATGTACATCAAATCTCAATCATCACACTATATTAAAAACTAAATTGGTACTTTTAACTTTGAAATATTTATTTTAATATTGAATTTAAAAATTTTCAATGGAATTCTATAATCTTCAGAACAAATATTACAAGGAATATTTAATAGCAAGATTTTACAATATTGAATTCACTATAAATTGTCTTTTGAATAAAATTCTTATGTTCAGGTCTATGGACCCTTCTTTCGTAAAACCAAAGAAGTATCCAAAGCACCCTTCGGATCAAACAAACAATTCTTTTTTTACTATCATATATTTTTGACTTCAAATCCAAGTATTGAAAGATGCAACAATTGACATGCCAAAATCCACATCATTAATACTTAAGCAAAGAAAAAATATGACTATTATTCTTATTTCTGTAGGATAGTTCCTCGAAATTTTGAACCATTTTAGATTTTTGTCAGCTGTCTGTTTGCATTTTTCTTTGTTCAATTCTAAATATTATCACTGGAATGAAGATTTTTTTGAATTTTAATACCGTAGGAAAAGTGAAAGTCAGTGGCAGACAATATAACTAATTGAAGAATTTGCAAAGAGTTAATCTTCTCTTTTCTTATCGTAAATATATATAGATGTAAATTATAAAATATTTGTGAGAATATAAGCAAATGAACATCTACCAACATATGTGTTGGATTTTAGTGGCATATTAAGTATCTAGTTCAAGATTGTAAAAAGTTCAGCGCTGTTGATCTATAGTTTTGAATATATATATAGCGATAAAGATAAATGTTGACATGTTAATGTGAACAAGAGAATATAATGCTTAAATAAATAATAAATTATTATTTGTTCTACTTTATCTTAGAATCATGGTTCCATTTTTCTACGCATATGAAACACAGCACGATGAGTTAACTCTTATGACATCATGCATCAAATTTTTGAAGATTTTGACATAACATATATGCTTTTTGCTACAGTATTTGATTGTCTCATCATAATACTAACGCTGTTGCACCATTTGTTGTGTACTTGTTTTGTTTGATGAGATTTTCCGATTGGTTCTTTATCCAACTAGCCCTTATCAATTTTTTCACATGGCATAATATAGGTGAATAGAATGAAGAAAAAAGTGGATAATAAGCAATTATAGATTCACATGTTGAAAATGATTGAAAACAAAAGCATGATCGAAATGACAATTGTAGACCATATATCTCGTCTCTCTCATGCATCTTCACTATAAGTGAAGGAAACTATCCGTGTTGTGTTTGGGACTCTTCCGGCCGAAGTTTTGCGGCGCAATTTGGTCATGTCATTTGGGGACACATGTAAAAAGCATTTGAATAAGACAACCGGACGGACAGACGGACGGACAGACAGACAGACGGACGAGCAACTTGACGGACGTCAGCATGACAGGAACGGAGAGTGGAATTCAATTGTTGGAATCGGGCTTCCCGCTTCGCATCGACGGTGTGAGTCCGCGTGAGGCTGCCACCTGAACATTCGAAATGTCAGCAGAGTGTTCGAGCTCGTCCGCAGCCGCAGAGAATCACGAAATCGAATCGTAACTAGCTGGGAGCTTCTTTCTCACTCACTCCATCATTTCTCACCGACATATCTGAATTTCGCTTCTCTCGCAGACTCAGTCAGTCGATTGTGCTTTGAATTGGAACCGGATCAATGCAGAATGGATTGGGAGATGACACAGGATGACGAGCAGGAATAATGGTTCAGATTAGGGCGGAGGGGATCGATTTTCCTGGGCAAGGATGGAAGGAAGGAGGGGGTGGGAGATGCTTATTGTAGTGCGTAAGCAACCGTGAGTTTTCCCTGGAGGCAGCGATATTTCGTTCGCCCTGTTTGAGCGACATGGTTCTACAATCCAGGACCGTTGTGTGCTATGAAAATCGCCTTCTTGCGGATTGGTTCTTTCGAAAGTATCAAGAGCTCGATATTGCCGAAATTCGCCAGCCGAACGCGGAGGAGACACTGAAGAGAGCATTCGTGGGAGTCTGTGAATATCCGTCTTATATAAAGAATCTTCATGACGCGAAGAAAATCAAGTATGATTCTGGCTGTGTATATCGAACAATTCCCAAATTTTCTTTCTCGTCATTTACTGCTTGCTGTATATCAGGAGATGCACGTAGTGAGATATCGCCTGTTAGTTTCTCGTATGCTTCTGTTGGATGTCAATCCGCCAATCTTGCTTCACCTCATAGACTGATGCGTCACTGTAATGTGCAATCGGTGCATATTTCACAAAAATGCCATCTGCGCACAACTTGACTGGATCAGGCAATATCAATAGAACGTGTTTCACTTTACCACTCTCATCGTGTAAAGTTCGCGTAATCCATTGCGAATTAGTGACGAGTTCATGTCATATTGCTCCAACTTCTTCAATAGCCGTAGTTGTGAAGAGTTCCTCAAATTATGAACTAGAACTTCAGTTTAAATTTGCATTCCTGTATGCTGAGTTCGCAGGGGCATTGGCCCGTGGCTGCTGAAGAAGATGAAAGAAGAATTTTTCCATCAGGAAAGCAACTGTGAATCACCTGCGAAAGCGGATGCGCCCGTAGAAAGAGGCAAGTACATTCGTCAACAACATGCAATTTGTTCCTACAAGCGCTGAATTGTGATGGACAAGCTTTACTCGTCATATATTGCCTCGTACGATACTCCAGTCTATTTGGTTTTACTCAGCAGTGCCAGCGTTTCTTTTGCCTTGTCTAAGTGTTTCAGGTTCAAAAGAACGAGCGAAAAAACGTTATCTTCCAGGGAAGAATACGGCTGCTTACGCACTTCTGATAACTTTGCTCAGGTGTGTTCTCAGGAGTCAGCGAACAAGATTGTAGCATATATTCTTGCTGTATTTGATGGATGTGTAAGTTTTGGAAAGCTCACCTCAATGTTCTGTATCAGGGCCCATCGAGCCGGTCAAGAATTCATGAAGAAGCAAGAACTGATCGACGCTTCTGAGAAGTCAGGTCTTTCTCGAAAACCGATCATGTAAGCTTCCATGCCTGAATCTACCAAAAATAAAGGGTCAGGATCTAGGTATGTTAATCTCTTGTTCATCAGTTATGGGAACCAGGTGCAACTACGAATAATAATGGCCTCAAAGTTGTTTCCAGCTCATATCATGTAACTTTGGACTTCCTCGTGTAACAGACCCCCAAAAAATTCAATTTGGAATGGCTCGCGTTCTGGGAGGGACTTTTACTGCGGATGGAGCACCATGAACAACCTCGTATCGAAAGGACTTGTCATCAAAGCGAGTAATCCTGCAAAGTAAGTAACCTCCAAGTATGATGAATTTTATGAAGAACATGATGAAAAAATAAGTCGAATATTTTTAACTGACCCCTCGGATGAAAGTATGGAGTGTCCACGCCTCATTGTCACCAGTCTTTCCATTTTGTAGCGTACGCTTGGGGAGGGATCAGACGCAGTGAACCCTGCTTAGGTGAGATCCTCATGTCTATCCGGTCAGATTTTGGATGCATTTGTGTTAGCATACGAAGAGAAAGTGATTGAACGTCGATCAGCCGCTGGAAACTGCACAGTAGAACTAAGCTCACGATGTTCACTCTTTATGACCATTCTAAGGTCTGGTAATTGCCCAGGTACATGCTAACCGAAGAAGGCAAGATTACTGCACAAGAATGTATCGACAAGTCAGGTCTAGTTCGGGAGGATGCACAAGAGCCTTGTTCAGAAAGCGAAGAGGACATAAGGGGAGAATCGAATCCAAGGGAATGTCAGGATGGATCCCTCTCGGAAGGAGAAAACAGGCCAGAATTTACTGCGGGCATACAAGACACTATTAGGCCATATCAAAATCAAAGTCAAGGACACAGGTTTAAGGCCTCCTATCAGAGTGTCTGTTCTCAAGACTCCTCTGCGTACCCTATCTCAAGCAGGACTTTGAGACAAGACGAGACAGCTGCACTAGCCTCTTCGTGGCCGAGTGGAATTGCCAACTTGACTGCTACTGGTATTACCTCCGCGTCGATGGTACGTGGCTTTCCCCGATCGTATCTTAGATTGTTGGCCGTGAGAACTTCTTAGGCTGAGATACAGAGGGTGGCAAAGAAGGGTGCTGAACCCAAAGAATCCAATCTTAGGAACGTCCCTGCCGAATCAAACTGAGATTCAGACTCCATGGATATTGACGCTTTGCTTGCTGGTCGCCATGATACTTTTGTACATGTGGCTCATCGTTGCCAGAAGCCAACCCCAATTTTTCAAGAAGTTTTTATTTGAAGCTTAATTGATTATACTTGCCCCAGTGCAGGATACCACGGCGACTGGTGTTGTTGACAAGAGTCTTTCAAACAGCTTTCGACAATCTCTTTTGAATGGTAGAACTCTCTTTCTACTTCACCATTTCCTTTGATGTCCTTAAGCTTCGATTTTTTCTGTTGGATCTCAACATTTATATTCTGCAGTAATAATCGTCTTAACCACTACAGTATTAACAGTCTTGTAGACTGATGTCCCTTTCAAGTTTCATGAAGAAACATGAAGGACTTCGACTGCCTATCAGAACTTGTTACGTATGAGACTAGTTTCACTGTGGATTTAACTCTGAACATGAGCTATGACTGAGAATCTTACTGCGTTAGCTGGAGTTTTTTAGTTGGTCAATTGTTATGAGTGACCGGACCGAGATGATGCAGGTGTATGGCTCAAACAAATTTCATATAACGTTTTGCAGGATCTCAAGACAGGGGACTTTCATCGGTTAGCAGCACAGACTCACAGAATGACCTCGCGATACCACCGTTGAATATCGGAGAGAAGTTCTCTGATGTGTACGATGTCGTCTGCATCCTGGATCGTCGAGAACAGTTCAGACGGGGATCTGCTGGGTACTTCATCATCTATAATTATATGCATCTAGATTGTGGACATTGTCGTAACTATTGATCTGTATTTCACGTAGGTTGCAAAGAAAACTCAAACAACGGACTTTGTTGTGGCTTTCAGTTTTAAACTTTCGCTTTTTAAACATCACTCTGATTATTTTATGATTATATTTAGCTTCGGCTGATTCAATCGCATCGCTATCTTGCAGATCTCATTTGCAGAAGTTTGCGGAGCGCTTAGAAACACAATTTGAGATAAAGGTGGAGGTGAGCTAGCTGCTTGTCTTCTCTCAAGTAGTCGGCAAAATGAATGAACCCGTGCGCAGCGCAGATACTCGTTTTAACTGTTCAACCTTATGAAGTGATTGTTCTAACTGTAAAGTACACAACTTTCTGATAAGTGCAGACAAGGCAAGTGCCCGTTGGAGATGCCATTTGGATTGCTCGGCACAAGCAAACATCGGAAGAGTACGTTTTAGATTTTGTGATAGAAAGAAAGGCGGTGGACGATTTATGGATGTCGATAAGAGACAGCCGCTACAAAAATCAGAAACTGCGCTTGTTGGTCAGTTAGTTTTCACATCCATTCTTCCTTGCATACTTCCATCTGAATCACTTCACTCTGATAGGCTTCTCATTTCTGGCGGTCAGTGTGAGTGCGATGGATAATGTTTTAACACTTCGATCATTTTGTTCGCACAAATGTGGTCATTAGCTTTTGATTGATATGTCTGATATGGAAGGCCTGATTGTGGACCGGCACTCACTTCAATCTTCGCCCGCGCAGAAAAGCGGCTTGAAGCGGCTGATATACTTGGTGGAAGGGGACGTAAATATGATAGATTCCACCGGGTCTTGCAAGACAGCGTACGTAGCTTCTCAAAGAGTTAGAGCCTTAGGAATAAGTTTCAATAGTTTGGTTTGTGAAATCAGTTACCTTAAGTTATGAGCTACCAGATCTCTGATGATGAAGAAGTGTTTGCCCCGTGCAGGATGTTTAGTACGGAGATAGCTGATGGATTTCATGTGCTGCGAACTACTGACACAAACGACACGATGAAACAATATGGGCACCTAACCCTTGCGATAAAAAGTCGTTACCAAGCGGAAGTGGGCAAGAGAGAGAACCAGACTGGTGCTTCTTGCAGAACATACCCAAACTTTGTGGAACACTGCAAGGATCTTGATAGGGATCGAGTCACAGATATTTTCTGCCTTCAACTGATGCAGGTATGGTTAAGGCAGGCATACGTCACCCAAGATGAACGTGCTCGGCGTTGTTTTTTGTGGAGTTCTCTGCAAGAGCGAGAGACTATATCATTCATTTGTCACCAACAGACGCCTTATCCATGCAATTGCTTGATTTAACGATATATTGTTTTGCAGATCAACCACGTAACAGAAGATATAGCTCTTTCTATTCAGGATCAATACCCTACAATTTACTCGCTTGTGCAAGCTTACACAAAACTCGTAAGTTCCGTTTGAATAACTACCATGTCTGAACTTCCTGCACTCGAGAGTTAGTGGACCTGACGTCGAATTTGCTCACTTTGGGATCGAATCTGACTGCAAAATGTGATCTCTCTTACAGGAAGGCAACGTTGGCGCACAAGAGAAATTGCTGCAAGGCATTCCCATAAGAGGTTCTTCGAGGACTATAACTCCTGTCTTGAGCAAAAACGTTTACAAGCTTATTTGGGCCTCGTAGAAATTATTTTGTCGGTATTGTCAATCAGAAAATCATCAATGCAATTCTCCAGAAAGGAAATCCAGACGCTACTGGATCTGACTGAGAAAGAGCTATGTCTGTGCTTTCTTAGGGATACCATTAAGCTTCGAAGACCTGGGACTTTACTGGATGACCTTATTTGGTTGCCTCGTCATTCGATTGGTTCTATTCTAGGCATATCCTCCACGACTTGCAATTGCCATCGGACCTACGTAAGGACCGTTGGCCACGATTGACGATGGGACCAAGGGCTAAATGCAGACCTCCAAATGTCAGTTCACACTTTGCGTTGATGCATCACGCAGTCCTCTCCAAAAATGCTTGTAATCAACCCTCTCATCTAGAACGAAGAGGGGACGCCTCAGTTTTCGTGACTTTAGTTGAGAGTCATGCACCAAGGATCATGTACTGCGGAGAGTCCTCGAACAGGAATATTGCACGAATCCACATACACATTAGCAGAATGAAATCTTCGCTCTTCGCGGGATGCCAGGATAAAATGCTTTTCGAAGTAGCATAGAAAGCAAGGCAAGCCTACCTACGAAGAACTGGGTGTAAAATGTTGTAAGCTGGATCGTCGTGCCCGAACAACACTAACTTTCACCTTTTACAGAGAACGCACACATGTTCCTGTCGAACGCGTTCCACACATAGCGGAACTAGCCTTGTAAAAGCTGACAGGAAATAATCCTCTGATTATTTAATGCAGCGAAGGACCCAAGGAGCGTGGAGGGCTCGTCTTTTGTGTCACTTTTACTCACCATTTTATAAGTGTCCGCGGACATTTCACATCATAACTTCTATCTTTAGCTAATCCTGGAATTGCTGTAAACCTAGTGGTGTTCTCCATACATCCACTCATCATGAGACCACATCATGCTAATCGTAAATACATTCTGTTATCAAATTAAACATTATCTAAACGTAAGCTTCATACTAATAACAAATAGAAACGTTTCATATAAATTTATACATATAGTTAGTTATATAGTTTACATATACATCTGTACAGTTTTTTTCATCAGGTATAGTATTAAAAATAGATGATTCTATAATGTGTATGTATATGGAAATGTGTACAATGATAGACAAATTAATTCGTATGTATACAACTATCTTGTCTACCGAGAATAGTTCGACAAATTTGGAATTTCATTGATATTGATGACAATGCAACTAACATTTACCAATGCATTGATGTAGTTGATTTACACATTCGTTTGAGAAATCACGTTTGAGAAATCACAGATTTTGAAATTTTGATTTTGATAAGCAAGGATATCGGAGACTGCAAGATGCAAGATGATTCAATTATGCAAGAATATAAGATGCACTATTTAGTAGATATGCAAACATAAAATAAAATTAAAAAATTTCAGATCTAAATTTTTATAAAGATATTTTGAACGATGTTAATCTGCATATCAGCAGATTAATATGTTTGGTAGCAGCAAAGCCGTTACAATCTAAAATCCACGTCATGTATGATATTACAATGATGACATGTTAGCAAAATAATTTTCTCTCCGATTTCTTGTTTCATAAAAACTATAGTTCATGTGATAAATCTTGACAATTGTGAAGATAATCAATTAATATTCAATTAACTTTTTACATCTAGACGTATGATTGTAACATTTTTGTGATAATAATCATTGAAAAATTAAGAGGTCGATATTCAATGTGCATTGTTTCAAACTTTTGAAAAATTAAAACATTTTCGATTGTTTTATAACTAAAGCTAAGCCTGAAAAAATATGCAATTTAATTTTTACAAAATTTAAACTAAAGGATTTAAATGAGAAAATATGCTTTGTGTATGCTTCTTCATAAAATTTTGCCACACCCAATTTTAAATTTAATTTGATTTAATTTAATTTAGTTAGTATAGGTTATTATAGTTGAACTAACAATAATGAACCAAAATTCAAGTTAAATTCTATCTATTCGTTCCTTAACTAATGTCTTTAAGTCTTAAATCTTCATAACCGATATAAATTCGTAGAAAGTATTAAAAGGAGTAAAAGGAAACTGAAAAGTATCAAAAATAAGTAAAGTACAAATTCTACATGTGTAACATAAGTGCTAGTCCTGTCCACTTTCTCTGACATATTTTTAATAATTTTCTTTCTCAATGCATTGGTTGGACTAAATTTATCTTATATTATAATAATTTAGAATATTTGTAATAATAAACACTGATACAAATGATATCCAATGATGATGTGCTTCATCTTATTATCTATCATTTGATTTGCTGCAAGGTATAGTGCAATTAGATCATCACACTATAAATTGACAACATGGCTCTTCAATCTAATTTGTGTGATACTTTATCGACCAAACTGACTTCTACACATTTAATTCTTTTGTATACATTCATTTTTCATAATTGATTGAGCTACGAATCTATGAAATATATATCTATTCAAAAATACCTCAAATTTCCATTTCAACATATATTTAAGAATAAATAGGGTTTTTTTTTATAGTGAACTTCAAAGTTGAATTAAATTTGTTTGTAAAGTATACAAATTTCATTAGTACATCTGAACTAATTGAGAGTCCATTTATTAACTTTCTAATTAAGATTATTTGTATCTAGCATAAGAGTAGTTCACCTTCTATAGGAACTTGAACCATATCACGTCTTGCGCACACCATCAAACACATAAATATAAACCAACATTTAGCAATTTAGCAAGTTAATTTACAATAAATGCTAAACCATGTTTTTTAATATCTTGTAAAATATATTAAAATCAGGGTATTGCTGTCAATCATTTGAATTCAAATATCAAGCTTTTAAATAATAAAGAAAATTATAATTAGTCAAACTTGTTAAAATATATTTTTTATTCACAATTATTTTACAAGCTACAAGAACATATTTTTGAATGACACCTCACAAATTTGCAGGCCCAGAAAATATGTAATAAAATAAAATATAATCAAAATAATTTATGCAAAGATGAGAAACATATTTTGTGTTAGATAATGTAAGTCACTAATTCTTACATCATTTTCTAAAAATATTTTCCTCCTGTTAAAAAACTAAGTTTGGTATGGTTTACACTCAAAATTCATATTATTAATCTAATAAAAAAGTGATATAGAACCTTGTGCTAGATTGCAATGTACATGTAATAAAAAATCTATATTCACTTCATATGGTTTTCATCTATGACTTAATTTTAGTTTATTCTACACATTTGTAAAGTAATATTTTAAAACGCACTCTTACATTTCTTTATTTGTAATCATGTAGATAATAGATATTAATGATACCAAAATTCATCTAATCGGACAAGATTGTTATATATATTTCTTAGGTTTTTTAATTCAATAAAATGCTAGTTATAATGTGTTTACATCAATGTATAGAATTGTATTTGATTAGAATTTTGATCAACTATATATATGTCACACATTTTATAAAATTAAATATATTTTTTGGATTTTTTATTAACACAAATCATAAAATTAGATCATTTAAGATCAGGGATGTGGTGTGTTTGTTGACTCGGATCATAAGATTGAAGCATATATTTCTCATGTCAAATTTATAATGAATGTATTTACTTATGTAAGCATTTATAAATATAGTTCATAATTTTGTTCAATAGTCACAAAAAAAAATTCGATCTGTGTGTAACAAGATTTCCAAATTTTGTTTCTCCATTTAGATACATTTAGATTAATAACCATGTCTTTATGTCAAAACACGACAAACATACATGAAAACGCTTATATCATTAAGAATATGTGGATAATTTTTTTTGTTACATTCTACGCAGAAAGTGATATATTTGACTTAAATTTAGTATGTCGTTAATTATTATTATAATGAAATTTAATCCATATGACTTTGTCATTAATTAGAAAATTATCAACAAGCAGATCATCAGCTGAAGTAAACCTTATAGAAGATAAAAAATTTACATCAAGATGTTATCTATGTTGAAAAAGATATTTAAATTTGTGTTCATATTTTTGTGAGTTTAAAAATTGTAAATTATTTTTAATTAAAATTTTAATAATTTTTAAAATTTTTGTCCATATATATATACACATATATATATTTTGAATTTAAAAAGTGACTCAGGATAATTTCGAAGTGTAAAAATTATGTTTAATTTTTGTAATATTAATTTCACTAATTTTTTTCCCAAAAAACACAATTTATGTAGTTTTCATCATAGTTATAACATTTTTTTTCGATTTTTTTCGATTTATATTCATTAGTCACGCTTTTGTTGCAATTTTTCGATTGATTGAATATTACAACGTCTTATTATATATGCATGTTGAAGATTATGTAATAAATTTGCGTCTGTAAGAATTGATTTGTAAGATGTTCAAAAAAGCTAGACTATAATATTAAACAGGATAAAATTCCCCCTTTTATAATGTTATCAGATTTTCAGTGAGCAATCTTAAAGATGTCTACTCGTTAGTTTAAAAGATAAACTTATCATGGACGCATGTCTTCAATCTATTAACATAATCAGACGATGGAAAATTCGCAGTTGATGAGAACAGATCAATAGTATAGTTTGATATTTATTGATTGTAAATTTATCTTATTCGTATCATATTTCTGGGAGGATTAACGAATTCATTTCAAGGTATCATGTGTCGGCTAACATTGCTTTTACGTAGAGTTGCAGCCTTTTGTGCTTTTTTGGATGCCAAGATCAGGTAGAACACGTGTTCTAAACACGAAGCAATTTTGTATTCACCTCTAACTTTGAGGAGACTTCCCCCTCTCAAGCAGTTTGACTGCTTCGGGAGGGCAGACCCGCTGTCAACTTGTATGTCTTTCGTGGAACCGATTGAGAGAAAGCGATGGTTTCGTCAGTATAAATTTGCGCTGATGGATTTTTTTTATTACTTTTGACGCGGATACGAGCTTAACTTTGACAATTTGCCAGAGCATTTCGGTGGGAATCCATATATCTTCATACTTGGAAGGACCAAACGTCAGCTGATTTGTTGGGAAAAATCTGTTGGTCTTGAATTTGGATTGCATGTTCACGGTTTCTGATATTTTAGATCCTAACCTGGCTAGTCACAACATTTTACATGTGGTGAAAATTGGCGGGATTATTGGAGCGGTGCCTATCAATTTTGTGTTATAATCAAAACTCATGACTATGTTATATGCTGATCAAAATTCTAATACGTAATAAAATAATCGTCAAATATTATAGCAATATGTATAGATATTTCATCACATGGTATGATGAAATTCGTGATATTTCCCAATATCATGACTGTGGAAATGTAAGATTGCATATAATATATTTAAGAGTAATATATAAGACAATTTACATACTATACTCTCAATATCATCACAATAAAAAAGTATAATAATTAATCTACATCAAACGATCTGTGTTATAATTTTCCTTAAAGTATTCCCAAGGGTTCCAATTATACGGTTTACCTCTGTGATCAATTTACACCGATTGAAGAGCCTATTGAATTAAAGCGTACAGTACATGCCAAGGTCGAGGATCCTCAAGATGCAGGAGGACGTTAACATCTGGTTTATACATGTGGAAAGTTCATCTTCCCAGGGAATATGGAGGCTCTTGCTGGAAAAAGAAGAATAATCCGGAAATACGCTATTTATCAAAGCCAATTAATTGGCTTAATCCAGTATCACTGCCACTTGCCGAGAGTAAAACAAATCAGCTTTGTACAGATTACGCTTCGTCACATTCGGAATTCTCGAGCGGTTGATCGGTCGGTCGGTCGGTCAGTGCAGAGGAGAATGCCCTAACCAGAACCTGTGACAGAACCTCGGCAGCGAACCGTGTGCCCTACCGTACATCGAGCGTTTGACGGAGACTCTAACTTGGCTGATGTCGAGTTGATAGAAACCGGCACGGAGATGCACTCGTCGACTAAATCGGCAATCGGGAAATCAAAATCTGCCGCCCGGCATTAAAGCCAGGGGGCAGCAAGCTGTATAATAGCAGAATGGGGGCTGCTTTGGATCGAAAGTATTACATCTAATGTTGACCGTACATAGATGGAGATGCCGGAAGCTAGGGCAGCAGGCATTCTGGGAGGGGGATGCAGTAGCTACAAATCAGGCTACTGTACGAGTGGACTGCTCGATGCGAGCCACAAGATGTTGGAATTGACCGGCGAGTTACTGTCGTAGCATAAGAATCGAATGGAGCTCGCGCAGGAGTCATAATTGGGAGAAGTCAAAGGGATTACAAGTGGTTAGAAAATGAAATGAGCCTCGGGCGTATTATTCCAAGATGTGGAAACGAATTTGTCAAACGTGGAGTGTGGAGTATGGAAGAAGGAACGAAGAAGAAGAGGAGGAAGGATTGGAGACGAAATTTTGCATTTTTTTCTTTTCTAAGGTTGCTTTGCTTTGCTTTGCTTTGCTTTGGAGGCAACGCGCATGGCGGACGAGGGAAATGGAGGACGCGTTGCTCACGAGCGAGGCGAGCATGGAAGAGGAGGGTGAAGTGAAAATCGCGAGAAAAAGGCAGCGAAGAGAGAAGTTGGCCTTTTCCGCTGGCGAGGTTGTGGTGCAGTGGCGAGATAAGGAAAACAAAATGGAGTTTATGATGGCGATAGGGGGGCCAGGGGGCAGGCCAATGCTCGAGCGACATGTCGTCATCTGTAGGCCTGTCCGACAGTCTGTCGGCCTCGTCGGCCCGTCCTCCTGCGACTACGGAGGAGCGCGAGCGGCCGAGAGAGAGACGCGAGGAGGTAGAGGCGAAAGTAAAGCACGGCGCGGCGGTCCTCTAGGGAAGCGCGGAAGGAAGGACAGGCGGGAAGCAATTCCCAACGGTAGACGGACGGGCGGTGAGGATTACGGAGAAAGGAAAGGTCTGCTGCAGAAGTTCCGATGGATGATTCTTGTTCTGTATGGGCCTTGTACTACGGCACTGCTGATGATGAGCAGCAGCTGCAGCAGCAGCAGCAGCAGGAGGAGGAGGCGACTGGTGTTCTGTTCTGTTGGGTTGATGATTCCAGCAGATGCTTCTTCCCTCGCAGGCGAGGACGCCGCGAGGCGCAGGCAGGCAGGCAGGAAGGGGGAGGGAGCGATTGACCAGAAGGAAGGAAGGAAGCGAGCGAGAGATGCGAGAAAAGTCGGGGAGGGGGAACCGCAAGGATCATAAAAAAGGAGAGGATAAAATTAATAATTGACCCGAGGATTTTGAAGGAAGCGCCGACGAAGAAGAAGGAGAGCGAGCGACAGAGAGATAAGTAGAGGGAGAGAGAGGGAGGGAGGGAGGGAGAGAGGGAAGGAAGGGTTCGGGCCGGATTGATTTCGATCGGTAGCTGGCCAGCAGCAGAGCGGCCAAGCCAAACAAAGCGAAGCCTAAAGAGTGGGGGCGGGGGCGATGCAAATCTGACCACCCGGGCGGTGGGTGGAGGGTTGGGCTGCTGCTGCTCCTGCTGCGGCTGCTTGCTGGCTGGCTGGCTGGCTGGCTGGTGGACTCCTGGTGCCCGGTCTGGCTCGGCTTGCTTCATCATTCAAGCAAGAAGGAGGAAGCGAGGCAGGAGGAGGCAGGAGGAGGCAGGCAGGCAGGCCGCAGAGAGGGTACTTGACTTGCTAGATAGCTTGCTCGGGCTCGGGGTCCGGCTCGCTGTCCAGGACGGATGAGAGGCAGCCAAGAAACAAAACCTGAAAGGGTGGGAGGGAGGAAGACAATGAAGTGAAGAAAATGTCGGGCTTCGGTTAAAATAAAAAGGCAAGTGAGGAAGGAAGGCAAGGGAAAGGACGGGGAGGGGAGGGGAGGGGAAGGGAAGGGCAGGGAGAGGGAGGGGAGTGGAGGAAAAACCCCAAATTATTCTACTGCAAAAACAAACCATGATCAAGCGTATGTATGTATCGGCGGCTGTTGCTGCTCTTGGTCCCGCTTAACAATCAATCTTCTTCCATCATCCTTCCGCCCGCGCGCCTACTAGCGAGCGAGCGAGCAAGCATCATCGCATCACATCACAACCCTTTAAGAACATCGATTACGAGTAATGTGGTAGTGATGTAATGTAGCCTAGTAGGAGTAGTAGTGAGAGTAGAGCTAGTAGAACATAGTAGTGGCGTGGTGCTGATAAGATTTATGCACGAAATCGGTTTCGCGGACCGGCAGCCAGGCACAGGCAGGCATTTATTCATTCATCACTTATTCATTCGATCCCGCATCCGCATAGGCCGGTTGCTTGCTCGCAAACTCGCTCGCTCGCTCGCTAGCTTGTTTGCTTGCTTCATCGACGATCGATACCGTACCGCACTAAAGCGACTTGTTGATACTGTCGGTAATTAGGACTCCCTCGCTGCTATTGCGGATTCCAAGACATCCGTCCCTTTCCTTTCGCAGATTTTGCGCTGGATGTGAACTGCCAGCCAGCCGCTGTCGCTGTTGGAAGATCCGTCTGTCTGTCGTGGTCTGCCTTGACCATGCTTCGTTTCCGCTTGCTTCCAACCCTGTGCGCGCGTCTATCTACCCCGAATAGATAGCAAGTCAGGAGGTCGGGCGACGGAGACGAGTGATGTTGTGATGCTCTCCACTCGTCACGAGTGCAAAGTTCCCAAACAATTTTCTCAGGCGTCTAACTCACTCTAGATTTCTCTCCGCGCGGGTCGTAGCAAGCACCGACGACTGTAGTGATGGATACGAGGCGGTAGTGTCTTTCAGAAATCTGAAGAAAGCAGGGGAGGCATTGGCGACAGTGCAGGTCTGCCACCATTCTGAGCGGAGAAAACCATAATTTCTTTACAAGTCACCACTTTCGCACCATACCATTCTGCCGAGGTCAACCCAGCCGGCCGACCGAGACGTATCGAGGCCAGATGACACTTTCTCATCGCTGATCTCCTCGAGGACATGTGCGCGCCCAGTTGGTGCGCGGAGAGTCCTCTTCAGATCGAGGTTGGAGGTGGAACATGGCTGAAACATGGAAGACACATTCGTCCGCGAGGGTTTGTGTAGCGGGTGTGGCGAAACAATCCGCGCCATCGCGATGATCTGTTGGTGCCGCTTTCGTCCACAGGGAGTCTTTTTCGCGAAGGTTGCGCCCGAGCATATTGTTCATACCTTCCGTCCCGATCTCTGATCCACGCGTTTTAGGTTGGTGCGTCAATCTTTTGATCCATTGCGCTTTGCGTTGCATTGTTAGCTCTTTGGCGACAGATTAACCTTTTCATACATAATGGGCTTGGCAACAAGTGTTGTTCACTGCTGGTGACAGAGGTCATGAACCATGGTGCATGGTGCTGTTTTTTCTCCCTTCTCTAGCGAAATGTATCCATGTCTTACTATTCCGAGGGCTATCGTTTGCGTCCGAGTGCGTGGTTTTTCTCGCAGCCATGATGATTAGACTAACAAGCGCTTTCATTCTTGCCCTTTTCTTCCAGCTCCAAGTAATTTTGTTGCTATGGATTCCGACGGGGAGAATCGCCTCTCGTCACCCGAAGAGAAAAACCCTAAAAGGAGAATGAAGACTCCTTTCCAGCTCGAAGCATTAGAACGAGTGTATGCTGGTAAGGTCTAGACAAGTACCCTCAATTGTACTTGGAGTAGTTCCGCATTAAAGTAAAACATTATTGTATTGTACGTGAGCGCTATACTACCCCGAGGCTAAAGATTTGGTTGGTCATCTCAGAGGACAGGTATCCCACGGAAGCCGTGCGAGCGGAGCTCTCCTCGCAGCTCAATCTCTCCGACAAGCAGCTGCAAATGTGGTTCTGCCATAGAAGGTTGAAGGATAGGAAGGGGAAGGATGATGAAATTCCCGGGGCAGCGGGACGCAAGAAGCAAAAGACGGATAGGCCTGGAGGGGGTGTGGGAGCTAGTGCAGGAGGTGGAGGAGGAGGGGGAGGTTTAAAAGCAGGGTACCCGGGTGCAGTCCTAGAACCCGAAATGGGGGAAGCTGCTGCCGTCGGCCGCAATGGGTACAATGACGAGTTGGATTTCGAAGAGGAAGAACACGGAATGGGTATGTTGCGGGGTTCAGCAAGCGCCCAGCCGCAGCACAGAAAAGTGGCTGCCCAAGAAGCCGAGCCTGCTCCCAGGAGAAGGAATCAGGCTCCGGTTGGAAGAGTCGTCGATCCCCGAGCTGCAGCTGAAAATGCTGCTGTATCCGCTGTCGAAGCACAGCTTGGGGAGCCCGTACGAGAGAATGGTCCAATTTTGGGGGTAGAGTTCGATCCTCTACCTCCAGGTGCCTTTGGAACTCCAATAGGTACATTCTAACATCAGCCTATGGACTATTTTTCACAGATGATGGATCAATGCTCGTCGAAATTTGCCGTTGGACTCACTATGCCCTTCTGGGAATTGGCAGACCACAAGTCGGAGCAGAGAGTAGCTACTGCACCTCCACGAGTTCACAGCGAGGATAGAGCTCAAGAGCGTCAGGAAAGTCGTCCAAGCAAAGTAAGTCCTGCTACTGTGTCAGGTTACTCGAGTTGAACAGGCTTGCTTAGGTGCCGGATCCTGCAGGTTTCACTTCAGAGCCCTTAGAGAATTATTGGATATGTTAGGGCCGGTGCTGTTTGAAGTTGTGGTTTCTAAATTTGAGAAGCGTGGCTTTAGCCATAAGGTTTAACATTAACCATCCCTGTACAGTTATCTTTTCGATTTGAAATGGGATCAGTTTATGGTTTCAAGGTCTATTCAACTTGTAACTGGCGTTGGAACCTTGGCTTTGATATGTGTACTTTTTCAAGTAATGCGCCTCTTTGTCACTGCAGTTGTTTCCAGCTGAAATTCTTCATCGAGTTTTGTGCTTAATGTTGCTGGCTTTTGTTACTAATCTATACCAAAGGCTGCCAGAATTATGGTCTAACAGATTGTTTTCGGCCTATGTTGCCCGTCGTTGGTTGCTTGTCATAAGTGCGATGCTTTTTTCTGACATGGTTCATGTGTACTTGATTGGAGTTGCTCTACGGTTTCACTTTCGCCAAATTCTGGCGTAGACGGGATGGCATTCGTTTCTGTCCGTTCGTAAACAAAGTCTTTTCGAGCTACCGCAGAGGAAGAGAGCAAGTTCACACTCTGTGATATACCTCCCTTCATTCAAAATTTGGTTGGAGAGGTGCCCTAGAGCTCTGAGGAGTCTGTTGTGTTACATTATTGTCATAGGTTCCACTTTGTATTTGTTCAGAAACTAAATTGGTGAATAATTTCTCGCGAGCTTTCTCAGGCTGGAGCTTTTGGGCTCCCTCCCTTGCCAACAACAGGGGTGAAGCGTAAAGCAGTAGGACTGTCTGGACAGCAAAGTTTCAGTGCCCAGCAAGTGCCAAGAACACCTCGAGAGTTCCAGTTTCTACCTGAGCAGCCTACTGCACGAGAAGAGAGTCAGAGCCATCAGAGACAAATCCAGTTGAATCTTCACCCGAATGCTGAGAGATTTGATTTGCTTCCAGCTCCCAGGGTTCGTTCTCTTTCTCCACTGGGAGGTTTCTTACCCACAAATATGCATTCCATACCTTCAGGGGATGGGTATGGTTTCCCGCAAGAAAGAGTGCAAAATGTTGGGATTAGCCTTTTACCGCCAGGTGAAAGCAGGCCTAGTGGTTTGTATGCACAAAATGGGCTTGGTTTGGATGACCCTCAACGGCGGGGACTGTATCATAGCTTTGACGTAGAGGGGCAAATGGGCTTTCGTCAAACTGCAATACAAGCGATGGCGGCTAACCAATCCGCTGTAGCCCCCACCGAAAGTCTAGCCCTCTTCCATGAACATGAACAAGCACGGTTGGAGAAGAAGCGCAAGGTATGTTTACTTCGGGTGTTTTTTGAACGGGGCTGGTTTTGGATTGGATTTTGAGAAGAGCCGTGGAGGGAGGGAGGGAGGGAGGGAGCTAGGGCATGGAATTGGAAGTCGGGATCACCGTACTCTGTATTCCCTCGCCACAGTAGTTACAGGAAGAAGTAATCGTTATCTGCCTTTTATATTCTTAGGTCCAACTGTCCCTGGGATGGCCTGTGTTCTGACAACTATGCCGGACATCTTTTATATGCAGAGTGAAGAGTTGAAGGTGGCGAAAGAGTCCGAAGCTAATGTGAAGCGAATGAAACGAGAGATGGAGAGGCAAGAGATTGTTCGTCGGAAGGTAAGAGAAATCAATTCTTGCACAGTGGGAAAGACTCGAAGGATATTGAATAGCAAGTATGCCCACAAGTTGTCCATGTTAGTTTGTGTCCACTAGTTGTTTCTTGATTCAAGGCTTTCAGTCAATAGTTTTCCGCGAAATAAATTGTGAGTTTTTCTTACATTTTTCTAAAGGAAGGATGGAATGGAGCAAATCGAATATAAAATGTATACTTCCACAAGCTTGAAGCTACAGTCCGTCTCTCTGTAGCAACCCAGCAGCTCCTTTTCTTGTTTTCGTAGTGAGTTTGAGGCAAAGACCAATCAGAAAGTGTTCTGATTTAGTACGTATTTCATCAGACCTATGTTTATGTCGTAAGCAATCGAATCGCGTGTCTGTTGGTACTGGAGTATTCTTATGTGTTTTGTTTTTCCAGAAAGAGGAGCAAATGCGGAGAGAACTTGAAAAGCAGGACCGCGATAAACGCAAAGAAGAGGAACGAGCTGTTCGCGAAAGGCAGCGAGAGGAAGAGAGGATACAACGAGAACACAGAAGAGAAATGGAGCGTCGGGAAAGAATGCTCCTGAAGGAAAACAAGCGGGTATGTCGATTGCTGAGACGTTGTGGGTAGCAGTTGTTTTCAGGGATATGAATAGGGTAGTCACATTTTCTGGTCGGTATTCTAGATGTGTACAACGTCCAGATTTTGTGTCCAACACATCCTGTTTACACCGTACAGATCGAAAAGCAACGACGCAAAGAAGAGGTGAGGAAGGCAAAAGAGGCTGCCAGGCTGAAGGCTGCATCAGAGAGGGCAGCAGCGAAGAAATTATCGAAGGAGTCCATGGACACTATTGACGATGAGCAGCTAGAGTTGATGGAGGCTGCGACTGCGCAGGGTTTGTTTTCTGTCAATGGGCTGGATGATGGCGGTGCCCAGGTCATGGACATTTCCAAGGGTAGGCGACTGGGAATATCTGTCTTAAGATTGTTGATAATAACCCTTCTACACCAAACATTTTTGTTTCTTGATCCCCTGTTGTGTGTTTTACTAAATGGAAATTTGGATACCCACGATTTTGCTGGTAAGAAGTCTACAGACATGGACTTTGTGAGGAGACAATGGCAAATAATAGTTCAGAGTTCTCAACTTTCTAGCCCAGAGATCCAGTGATTGCTGCTCGGTGTTCCTTCATAGCGAGACATGTGTTTCTGAGTACATATTTAAGTAAGTGTACGCCTTATGACGTTTTCTTGTTCTTCTAATGTTTACTCGTGCATTTTGTTCGGATGTTTCAGTGTTGCTGAAGAAGTTCCCCCCTGCGTCAGTTCGAATGAAGCTGCCATTGGCAATCCGTCCTTGGAATGAGCTGGAACATTGCATGGGCCACTTCTTCATGGTAATTACTCTTCATGTGTTTTGTTTTGCTCAATAAGACACGAGCTCCATAGGTCTTGCTTATAAATCCCTGCTTTCCTGTTCTTAGTTTCCTAGATATACAAATATAATCTACTTCTTGTGATCAATCGATGTGCCTGTATCTTCTTTTGCAGGTTTGGAGATTTTTGACAACATTTGCTGATGTCATTGGGCTGTGGCCCTTCACTCTCGACGAGTTTGCTCAGAGCCTTCATGACTTTGTATGTCACATTCCCTTCAAGCCAGTGAGATTGGCTGATCTAATTGCACTGAGATGTGTTGTAATTACGGATTTATTGAACTTTAAAAGATTGTTCTTTGCTCAAGTCATTTGTTTTCTGGGAATTTCAGGATCCAAGGCTGCTTGGTGAAATACATATTGCACTCATCAAGACGATGGTAAAAAACATTGAAGATGCAGCGCAAGCTGCGACCAGTGGAGCAGGGGGCAGCCAAAATGCAATTGCCCTTGCCTCTGGTGGACACCCTCAGCTTGTAGAGGCGGTAAGTGATTCTTGCTGGTTAAATCGTGTCCTAATAACATGAATTCTACCTCATTACGTTAAACGCCCAAACTATCGAAGTTTTTTTTCTTATCTGGACTATGTTTCGCAGGCTTACGAATGGGGTTTTGACATCAAAGAATGGGGTCAGCACGTAAACCCTTTGACGTGGCCAGAGATTTTGCGGCAATTTGCCTTGGCAGCCGGTTACGGTCCAAAGTGGAGAAAGAGAAATGTAGAGGCTCCGGCACGACCCAGAGAAGAGGTCGAGGTATTTCCTCGTCCATCACGTCAATCAGGAGACCCACCCGTATGCTCTTGAAACATAACATTTGTCCCTTTTCATTTCTGTCTTCATTTTGGTTTGTTTACAGAGATAGTTGACATTTTTGGATCTCTGGCGACGTTCATGGATACGCGTTTTTGTCTAGCTTAGGCTGTAGGAAGTCGTCTTAGACTGAAAAATCTTTTATAGAAAGTAAGTTGTCATTTCCATGAAATAGGCCAACTTGCTTCCTTCTCTGCTTCATTGCTGGAAGTTGAACTGTGAGGTGGTATGAACAGTTCAAATCACGGTATCTATGATCTAATATATTTGTGTTTATATATATGTAATTTGTGAATACATATATGTCGAATTGAATCTTAGGTGGTAAACCTAATTGCAGGAGCCGGTCGAGGAGGAAAATGCCGTCTCCATTCTTCGTTCAGGAGCTGCTGCAGCAAGTGCGGTGGCTCTTATGCAGGGGAAGGGTGTTGGACATTTGCGTAGATGTCGATATCGCCTTACACCAGGAACGGTGAAATATGCTGCATTTCACGTTCTGTCTTTGGAAGGAAGCAAGGGGCTCACTATCTTAGAAGTTGCCGACAGAATACAGGTACAGTTGTATTAAAATATGCATAAACTGACGCCTCTGAATTGGTTTCGACTTCTTATTCCTATCCTATGATGTGTCTTTGTGAGAAGTCTCCGTGGTGTGAGTGCGCTTGATCATTATCTGATTGGGAGAAGTGGTCAAACGTGTCAAGCAGAAATCAGGCCTTCGAGACTTGACAACTAGCAAGACACCCGAGGCTTCTATAGCTGCAGCACTGTCTCGCGACACAAACTTATTCGAGCGTGTGGCTCCTTCTACCTACTGCGTTCGGCCTGCGTTTAGAAAGGATCCAGAGGATGCAGAGGAAGTATTACAGGCTGCCAGAGAAAGAATTCGACTGTTTCAAAGTGGGTTCCTGGATGTGGAAGAAGCCGAGAAGGAGAACGAAGAAGGCGAAGAAGTGGAAAGAGATGAGGAATATGATTCTGACGGGCAGGATGTCGAGGATGCGGATGCCGATGCAGATGCAGATGTTGATACCCCTATACCAAAGGTAAGAAACGCATTGTTATTATATGGAGGTTGTTTATCCCAGGGGTCGATTGTTAGATTTAAGAAACAGAGGGTAGGACCCTTTTTGATATTTCGGAGTGACTACGACGTTGACCTTTGCTTTACCTTCCACAGGAGTCAGAGTTGAAGGATGAAAGTTTGCAAGCTGAAGACGCGGCAAAGTCGGAAAGCCTAGCTGAGGAGGAAATGGAGATCGATGAGAGCCAAGTGGGTGAACCTTGGGTACAAGGGTTGATGGAAGGAGAGTACGCCGAGCTGAGTGTTGAGGAGAGGTTGGTCGCTCTTGTGGCACTGATCAATGTAGTGAATGAAGGCAACAGTATACGGCTTGCGTTGGAGGTAATTTCTCGCCATATTTAAAGAGGGCCGTCTTTTCTGTGGTTCTGCCCACTCACTGGGCAGTTGTTTTGGCTTCTCATTGTCTAACTTTCACGGTTAAACATGTGCAATTTATTCATCTTCCTACTCTTTTTAGCTGATTTATATCCCACTTGTGCACATCGGAGGCACCTATGGCAACATGGTCCCCTACGTTGTTCCACCTACTTGATCATAGAGCGACATCGCTTCTTTTGGAATTTAAAAAACCTAACATTCTCGAGTTGAATTCTGCAGTCTCGAATGGAAGCGGCAAGTGCTCTCAAGCGACAGATGTGGGCTGAAGCTCAGATCGAGCGGCGGCGTCACAAAGAAGAGCAGCTGTTAAGGTTACAGCCTGCTCTTCTGGCTGCTGCAAATAACGAGTCTGGTGAAATGGTCGACGTAGGCTCTGTTCCTGTTACTGTCACTGGGGAGAAGGTAGTTGAACCTTTAGTGAGCACGAAGCAAGAGACCATACTGGAGCTAAACCTGGTGCCCGCTGATTCTAACATGGTTTCTGACGGCCCGGGGTCGGTCGAGCACAACCCATCAGTTGCAGAGAAGAGTATCACAGTCCAGGAGAAGAACGGATCAATGCATGAGAAGAACGCACCTCATGAAGGATCCGTTACTCAAGAAGCTGTTGCGTCTGGTCACGTGACAGAGAGGTCACGCGCTCAAGTGAAAGCCGATATCGGAGTCTGGGCCGAAGAGTTGTATGTAGTTAGATCACTCCCATTGGGCACAGACCGGCGACGAAATCGATATTGGCAATTTGTGACGTGCAGGGGTGGACAAGATCCAAGTTGCGGCCGTATCTTCTTTGAATCCTTCTCAGATGGTCTTTGGGAGGTCATTGATACGGAAGAAGTACGTTGGACGACTTTTCCTTCTTTCCTGGATAATTGCTCATTTGAAACCATCCATGCACCATCTCATTCTTCTTGTAATTCTAACAATCTGAACCTCTTGTCTGAACTGATGCAATTTGTTGGGTTTTCCAGGCTTTGGATGCACTGATGTCTTCACTTGACATACGAGGTACAAGGGAAGCTGCGCTCCATGCTGTTTTGGTTAGGTTGGAGAGCACTCTTAGACCAGCGATGAGGCTTGCTGCCGCATCAAGTTCTTCATCTGTTTCGCATCATGATGTGAAATCTGAACTTGGGGAAGCTGGAAAACCCACTGACAGTGCTGGAAGAGGGGGTGCCTCCGGAGCATCTTATGGGACAGCAGTCGATGGTAGTCCTTCAAGTGGACTCGGGGTGGAGATCCCCGCGAGATCTGGTTCGATCTCTGTTGACCTTGGGAAGACTGATGCGGAGAAGCAGAGAGCTTTTGATCGTTTCAAGGATTTTGAACATTGGACGTGGACAGAAAACACAAGGTCCTTGTCTGCTTTGAAAGTGGCGAAAACTGGTAGGAAGAGAGAGCCGGACTTACTCCTTTGCTGTTCCAAATGTCATGAGCTCTATTCTGCAATTGACAAGCATTGCCAGTTCTGTCATGCAACCTTTCCGAAAACACAAACCAAGCACGACTTTCATGCCCGAGAATGCGAGGACAAGATGAAGAAAAAGGATCCAGCGTGGAAATTATGTGGTCTTTCATCTGTTCCCCCGAGAATTCAGATTCTGAAGGCTGACATCTTATATATTGAGGTACTTAAACATACAGTATCCGTCTACCTTTTTGGGATCTATATTCTTCCAGATAATTCTAGATGTCTTTCAGCTCCTTGTCATCACATCCTGAAATTACCTTTGTTGAAGACGTACAACAAGGTTAGATGAAGCGGATTTTAAGTATTTTTTTAATGACCTTCCATGTTTTCTCGCTTCAAGTGAACGGCGGAAGCTTATAATTTACTTTTGTGTTCTGAAGATTCAATCGAAGCTCAGCCAGAACGATGTCTTTCCAGTGCTGACGCTAATATTTTGTAATGGGTACAGACTGTCATCCCTTCTGAAGCTTTCAAGGACCCATGGGATCATCAGGAGCGAAAAGCATGGGCATCTCTTTTAAAGCGTGCGATGACACCGTCTGAACTACTTCAGGTCTGTTAACACTAGGTTTTCTGTTTATACCAGTAGACTCTTCGTCACCACTATCACAAGTAAATAGAACTTGTTTAGTGGGACCGTTTAGAAAGGATCGTGGACAAAGACTGGAGATCGAAATGGTCAGGCTGTAATGGAAAATTACTGAATTGATTAAGAACACGTTGCAGTTGAGATTTGTTCATTGTGATAATTCAACTTTGTGACCTGAACGAGTATGCTGGTCATTGCAGTGTCTTACAGAGCTTGAAAGCCGGATTCATCGGGAGTGGTTGTCATCCTCATATGAAACAACCGAGGAGCTCTTGAGTGCCAGTGCATCTTCTGTAACCATTGCTAATCAGGTTGCTCCATGGGTGCCACAAACCTCTGCGGCTGTTGCACTTCGCGTTATGGCATTCGACGCTGCTCTTTCTTACAGTTCGGAGGAGAGAAAGAGACGGCAAAAGCAGGAAGAGGAGGAGCGAAAGAATGTAAGTTGATGGCTTTCCATGTTCAGTTTAGAACTGATATGTCAAAGTTCAAGTTGGCAGCCTCTCCTTATTGTAAGTGCCGGATATGTTAAAATGGAACAAAATCGAAATTCTAATGGTTCATTCGCTTATGATGTCCAGCTTATGCATACCAGCATCGGTGTTTTCCCATCAAGAACCACGCCAGAAGTGCCTGTTGTTGAGAAACCAGATGTCGATGAAGATGACGTAGTGGTGGATGTGGCCAGCGGTAGAGGCCGTGGTCGTGGGCGGGGTAGAGGTCGCGGTAGCAGAGGTGGAGGAAGGGGCAGTCGTAGCAGCAGAAGTGCACCTCCTGCGACGACTAATTCCAGGGCCACTGTGAAGAAGGGCGCTTCAAAACGGAAACTCCAGTTTCAAGAGGAAGGGGCTGCCGAAGGGAAGCAAGGAGGGAAGGGTGGAGGAAGAGGGCAGGGCCGATCCAGAGGTAGACCTCGGGGTCGCGGTAGTGGACGGCCGCGCGGACGTGGCTCACGTGGAGGACGACGTAGTGTCGCAGTTCGCAGAATTGACAAACTTCCAAAAGAGAAGAATCCCAATGAACTGATGTCTCAGGAAGTTGTTTTGCGCAAGGGGCAGGTTGCGGAGCCTGAGGACGATCACGAGGAGGAAGAGGCCGAAAGCGAGGAAGAAGATGCATTCAGATCAGGTGAGTGGGATGGATCAGAAGAACAGATGGAGGATCAGCAAGAAGATGCAGAAGAAGAAGAGGAGGAAGATGACGAAGAAGAGGATCTGACTGGTGCAATGCAAGAGGAGGAAGATGAAGACGAGGATGGAGAGGAAGGGGATGAAGAGGAAGTGCAGGTGGAAGAGGGTGATGATGAAGGCCAAGCCGAAGATGGGGACGAAAATGGTCAGGAAGAGGAAGGTGATGAGGAAGATGAGGATAGACAGTACGATGATGATAGTTATCCCCAAGATGGGGAAGGAGAGGATGACGAAGAAGCCGTTGAGCCTGAAACCGATGAGGATGAAGAAGAGGAAGAGGTAGAAGAAGCGGACGAAGGTGCGGAATCTGCCAGAGAAAGTGACGAAGATTGATATTAAGGTGTGCGTCTACAAGCATTTGGGGTCGTATAGAGCTTCACAAGAGGTTACTTCCAACCTGATGTGGAGGTGTAAATAGTTAGTTTCGGGGCCCCTTTCGTCATTTAGTATCAGATCGGATGTGAGGGATGGGAGTGGTTGTTTGTTATCGTTTGCATTGCCTCACTCTCCCTGCGAGCCAATGACCTTGATCCGATCGGCAGCTCGTCTCGTCTCCTCTGTATCTATGTAGGTTCTAAGGGCAGTAAGTATATAGCAGTTAAATTTTCAGGAAAAGATGAACATAAACATAGGGGCGCGAAGTAGCTGTTTTTTTCCGTATAGCAGGAGCTGTGACGAGTTGAAACTTCATAAATCTCGATTCATTTGCCCATGGTAGGCAGCTGTATATTGCATTGAGTCGTATGTCATGCATCTCTCTGTACAAGCTAAGTCTACAAGCGGCCCTTGTCTTCAGCTCTTAGAAGAATTGCGGAGACTAGTATTTTGTGATATGACCAAGTTATTTGTTTCTATCTAACTTGCAAATGAAGTCTTGCTGGTTTCTGGAAATAGACTCGCGTCACTGGGATGGAGAAAGCCACTCGGCATGTCCGTCTGCTAGGCTGCACCGACACCTCCGTTCTCGTCAGATGCCAATCATTGTGGACACATTGTCAATTTCGGCAGCACTTTCTTTCATCTTTCTCGCTTGCTTCAAGTGTTGCTGTTCGTGGCATCTTATGTTCTTGCTGGAGGAACCTCTTTATCCTTGTGACAGGATCCCGAAGCCTGTTATGTATTTTCATAAATCACATGCAAACTTGTTTGTGCAGGATATTATACACAAGAACTGTGAACTGTATTTGTCACGAGAAGGGAACGGGTCCTCATTCAATATCTGTTTCATTCAAGGGTGTTTGACCACGTTAACTTCAAACATCAACAATATCTATAACTAAAGAAGTGTCGGCTGCGGTAACCAATGCAACGTGTTCGTGCTCCGCAAACAACAAATTGCAATTCAATGCAACTTCAAAATCGCTTGTAACATCGCAATATTAACCCCAACACACAAGGTCACAAGGATCAAATCGCCACAGTGACTGAAAGTGATATTATCGAGAGGGTTGAATTTGTAGCAGTGCCACTTCCGCCAGTTTGCCGTTGTGCAACATTGGTTGTCAACCGAAATGAAAAGACGTTAGGCTCTTCTACTCGGCGGCCTGGAAGCTCTTCACTTACCCATGAGGTGAGGCAATGGGGAACATACATTTACCGTAGTGAGGACATGAGATAACACGATACTGAATACCCCTTGAGGTGTCAAAGGAAGTGCAATCAACAGGAGTTAACACCGCTATACACATTCACCAATTTCCCCACGGCACTGCAAATGCTCTCTTGGAAACGGAGTACATCATCATAGGAAGACTACACCAAGGTCACATCAGGTCACACCCTAAGAGAAGAAACTGTACGTAAACAGAAAATTGGATAGAATGTTGCACGACGGTCAAGAAACCATCACGTTCAGGTTCAGTCGGTTCTATCCTAGATGCAACGAAGATCAAGGAAAACACTTATCGACTTATGATCTTGTTTCCAATGTGGACCGAAGACAGTTTGGCAAAGCTGCAAAAGAGAATGGTGTCTCTATTTTTGACGTCTTGTTTGAACTAGTTATGTGCGGAGCTGTGTGACAAGGTTCACATGCTACCTGAAAATCCAATCGGTTGTGAGGATATCATAAGTAGTAGAACTCAATCTTGCGCTCTAAGTGTTTGGATGAGGACTACCACGTG
This sequence comes from Marchantia polymorpha subsp. ruderalis, assembly GCA_037833965.1. NCBI lineage: Eukaryota > Viridiplantae > Streptophyta > Marchantiopsida > Marchantiales > Marchantiaceae > Marchantia > Marchantia polymorpha. The sequence continues at coordinate 4,554,877 of AP031351.1, forward strand.
GAGAAAAATGAGAACCACTTAGATAGACAACAATGCACAATTTGTTCACCATCGATCCAATCAAGAAATTGGATGGAGTGATTTGTACTTATACAGATAACTTGTTTGATCAACTTTAAAGAACAAAATATTTCATCAAATTGGATCTAAAGAATAATTATAATTAAATTCGAAGTGTTTGAAATAGTGTGAATGAAATATTCACACTACTGTTTTGGTTACTTGGCATGATCACATTGAGTATCTAATGATGATTTTTGGTCTCACTGATGTAATTGCTATATTTATGATACTGATGAACGATATTTTTTGACTCTATTTTTGCCAAATTTATTATTATTTTTCTAGATATTTTTTTTTGGTTCATAGCAGATTTCAGAGACATTATTTACAAGTAGTTTAGGTTTTGAGAGAGATTGAATTATATAACAAAGTTTCAAAATGTGAGTTTGAAAAATCAAAAGTAAATTACTTGAGTCATGCTTGAGTCATAAAATTACAAGAAAATGAATCTAAGTGAGAAGATAGAAACTATTCAGAATTCAAAGTAAATTACTTGAGTCATAAAATTACAAGAAATGGATCTAAGTGATAAGTGAGAAGATTGATCCTATTTAGAATTGGACAATGCAAGAGTATCAAATTCAATGTAACAATTTTTTTTAGTATTCACACGTTGTTATCATAAAATTGTGAACGGTTTTGTTCGTCCACATTAAACCTTGATATCTATGCTAAACAAAGTCCAAAAATAAAAATATCAAAGAACTCAAAGGTTAACTTTTCAAGTATTGAAAAGTGTTTTGTCACAAACATCCATCATCAAATGATATTATCATAATCAATTTATCAAGCTGGAAACTAATTCTTAAGTTGCAACAGTGATTGATAAACTACAAAAAGGATGAGAGTATATAATACATCTCATTGCTTTTTTCTCTTAAAAGTTGTTGGTAGCAAAATAGAATTATCACACAATGAAACCGGAGAAATCAATTATTGTGTTTGCAACATAACACTTAAACATTACTTGGATTATAAAAAATTTATGATGAAGATATATAATAAATCATTAGTTTATCTAAAAATTTAATAGTATTTGTTTAATCGAAAATTTTGATGTACATAGTTACGTCAGTGCTTCAATATGAGTATTTTGTATGTAAACAAATAAAATAACTTGCGGATGCTCTCACAAGCATGTCATGTCTTCATCATGTTGCAAAAGTGAAGATTCATCCATTTGATAAAACAAGATGATTATGTCATATGATGTCATGGATGAAAAAATTATGAAAGCACTACATGATAGAAATTTAGAATAGTCTTGAGGTTTAACATCTCACAAACAACATATATAGATAACGTTATATCAACAGTTTTGTGCAATAATTTTATCAAAAACCATGATATATCAATTGTAGACCATGTGGATGCAAAAAATACTTTGAAATGAATACAACTTGTAGTTTGTCAACAAAATAAAACTGATAATCAAATACCCACTGTTTTATTACAATCTATTCCCATTCCAATTGAACAATGAAAACATATCATCATGAATTTGATATGTGAGTTATCAAATATTTTGCTAGTAATGATTTAATTGAAATTTTTGTGACTAATTTATATAAAATAAGAAGAGCAATCATAAAAACAATGATAGCTCCACAATTTACTTAATTGTATCTTAATGTAATTTTTAAGTATCATGAATTAAATTTTTTTTCATCATTGATAGAAATATTCGTTTCACTAGTTTGTTTTGAAAAATTTTGTTTGGTTTTTTCAAAATAATTAGCAATGTCAATTTCTTATTATATTCTAATTGATGATTTAACAAAAATTTGATAGAGTTTGTAGATTTTATGCTACTAGCATTTATACTAGAATAGCAACAAGAGTGAAATAATCTTTTGATTATTGTAAAACTTACATAAAACAATTTTGTTAATGCATGCAGAAAGATGTTTTCATTTTATATAATGTACGGTGCTCATTTATTAACTTCATCAAGTTTGATAAATTTTCCAGAAGTATAGAAGTTTTCAATTGTCACTAATTTTGTGGAGCATATTCACAAATAGTCACATCAAACCAAAGAAAAATTGACGATCATTCAAAATTGACAAAACAATATGTGAATATTCATTGTAAAGAGTTTGATTTTTCAGATAGAGTATCAGGTTTGATGATCTACAAAAAAATTATCTATTGTAATCATATTAAAGTTTAACCATAGATTTACTGATACTTTTGTGATATCTAAATCTGTTGAAGTTTTATTCACCAATAATATACATAATGTATTTCATGTGTCAAGCTTGGCATAACATATATCACGAACAAAACAACTTATCAACTAATAGTCACGGACTCATCTTTCAATCTTGATAGTTGATCATGAGTAACTTGATGTAGAGAATATATTTAAAAACACTGATGAAGTTATAAGTATCCCAAAATAAAGTATTTTATTTAATGAATTTATTTTTCATATGAATCAATTTGAAAACCTGCTAGCTCTCTAACTAATGTATCTTTGATAATTCAAGAATTTGAATGAATGTGCAACAACGACGTTATTAAAGTAAGAGAGTTTTGTAACCATCTTTAGTAATTAGAATTAAAGCAGAACTTATTCTAGATGTAGATATATATTTATTTTGCTTATCAAGATATAATCGTAACATTAGTCATCTGTGTGTTTGTTAGTTATAGATTGAGTGTGTTAGTTGAAAAGTAACCTTCAACAATCCGTGTGTTGCTAAATAAAAATTGAATGTGTTAGTTAATGTGTTAATTCAGGAGTACAAATAAGTAATATGTATGTTTGTTAGCATTATATATCATATCATCCATCCATTAGGTTTGAAATGAATGAATGTAATTTTATATTATCTTTTGTACTTGTTGATAAGATCTATGTAAAAAAGAGTAGAACTAATTTAGATATTTTCCATCTTCATAATTGTGTTCAAAATTTGAATGAGTTCTTATCTTAATTTCTACTGTTACATGACCGCGATAGTTTTTGAATCAAAATTTAGATACAAATGTCTTGTTAGTGGTAATTTTTTGGTGTTTCACTGTGACTTTGCATTCATGATAAAATACGATACAAAATCTACGTGCAACCGCAATGATAAGAGTGATCATATCATCTATTTCTGAAATCTGAAGTTCGTACTACTGTTGATGTAACATATTGAATGATGTAAGTCGCGATACAACTGAGTTCAAACTTATTTTTCTAGCCATTTGCTAATTTGATAATGTGAACGAGTGAACTAATCCATCATATTTTATTTTTTTGTTAGTCATAGCTCCTAATGAAAGAAAGAAGCATCAATTCTTGTGCACATGACTTCAACGTAACACACATGAATTAAAATTGTGCTTATCTTACGAATTGATACTTCATGATGCCAACATCCATCAAAATTTTCACAGTTCAAGATGTGAAAATACTTTGTCTTCAAAATAGACTTTACTCTTCAAGCATTGGCTCGAGATCTGATTTTGTCAAACAATCCCATTTAGTACATTTGAGAGTTTTGATATGTGCCAATTCCAATCTGTGCATCTTGTACTAATGCCACTCCTCATCTACTTTTGAGCATGCTGCAAGCAAACGATGTGAGAGACTTCACTTGATATCAAAAGTAAGCATTTTTAAAATTTGAGTTTAGACATTTTAGTCATTTATTTTTTAAAATGACTAATTTGTAGAGGTTTGGCCATGAATTATTGATTTAAAGATGTTGTATTGGCTTTTATGTCATGTACAAACTTTGATTGTTATGAAAATTAGCAAATGTCTAGATTAATTTTTGCTTATGCAATAAGTTTGATCTGCATACATATATATCTTGATAAGCGGATTGTTTGTGAATTAGATGTGATTATAATTTCATCTTTATACAAATCATATGCATATATAAATTTTTTAATGAATTTACAATGTGACCACCATATTTATTTGCTATCGACATAAATTGTTTTAGTAATTTTTGATGATCTTAGAATGACTTAAAAGTCCTTTTTTTTGTTTATATAATGTGAAAATGTATAAAATACAATTTATTGTCATAAATATTATTTCATTCATTTTTTAAGCCAAATTCTAATCAATTAAATTTTTTATCGAAAATATAAAAAATTAAAATATATTACTTTTTGAATACCATCAATTCGATTTTTGAGTAATAAATACATGTAATTGTATTCATAGATTGACACTTTAAATAAATATTTTATATAAAAAATTAATATTCAAAAACTCCATTGGTATTTCTAATATAAAATTAATAATTTAAATATTATATATATTGTGCAAAATATTAATATTATATTGATAATAAGAAAACACGTTGTATCGTATATTGTGAGAGAGAGAGACTAAATCACTCTTTTCTTTACAGCTATACGAGAACATCGCAAGCGTTGTGCCTGGCTGCGCATTCGCTTACCCATCCTCGTGGCGAATGTTCTAGCCCGCTCGCTGGTTGCGGTGCTGACGATAGAACATCTGGCAGACACGCATCTTTCGGAGTGCTCCACTCTTTCCTTTCCTCGGGGAGCGTGCCTCTTTCCTCTTTACTCTCGGCCCTCGGAGCAAAAAGGGACAGGACGGACCAAATTTGCGACAAGGACGTTGTTTGCATTTCCGCCTTGGGCCCGACACTGAGAACCCGGCCACCGAACCCGTACTCAAGTATCCGGTCACTCCTTACCGATCTTCGATATGACCCACGAGTAACGCCGTGCATCCGGAGCTCGAAGACCGGCTTCCTCGCACGTAGCCTTCGCCATTCGCTGCGAGCGCCACCGGCGATCACCGGCGACTCGACCTCCGCGGCCGGCGAGCACTCTCCTCATGTCGGCCATCGGTCCCTGCTCGGGACTCGGTGGGAGCACGTGGGGACAGGGGAGACGAACGGCGAAGTACGAGAGGACGGAAGCTCCACTGCCGCCCTTGCGTTGCACGCTCGGACAGACGGACAGACGGACGGACGGAAGAAAGCGCGGCGATCCGCGAGTGCAGCGTCGATGTCGTCATCGGGCATGGAATGTGCGCTGGGAAAAGGTCGCAGCGTGACAGCGGGCGGATGCCGATTGGCCCACCGACCCCCTACCCCAGCTATGGGCGTGACTACCGTATAGGTATGTAGGTATAATTTATGTATAATAAAACTACATTATACAACACACCCAAACTATACATTGTACAATTGTATAATAAACAATGCGTAGTGGAATCCTTAGGAGTCCGCACAAGTGTTGCTGGCTTGTTAAAAGATTTGTCATAGACTCTACTCGAAATGGGGACGGGAATAGTTGCTATTTCGGAGAAGTTAGAAACTTGAAGAATATTCCGTCTAGGAGCTGATGGGCGAGGGTAACTTATACGAATGATAACATAATGGTTTAGGGTGAAGTGGACATCTGAGTGTTGTATAATACAATTGGAATTATAATGTATAATACTGTATAATACCACACAGTGCGCGAAGAGTTCAATTATACAGACCCATAGGCGTGACTCACTCCGTCCATCGCTCCCTCCGGCTGCACAGGAGAACTATTCTGGCCAGTGCCTTCCCGGAGTGTCAAGGGGCGAGCGACAGACAGCAAAATACAGGGCACATGGCAGCGGTAGCCGGGACAAAGGGCAGTATATTATCCATATCCGAATCGCGTTCTCTGAATCGGAAGTCGCAATCCCCATCACCACAGACCGAAAAGCTCATCCTCGTCTTGGAACGAGCGTCTGTCTGTCTGTCCCCCATGGACAATGTGTTGTGACTGCGAGGGTCTTGTGGTAATGGACGTGTTGCGCAAGCTCAAGCTAGCTGCAGCATGTGGTCGTGAAAGCGGGGTTAAAAGTGACCCACCTTTTTGACTCATGTCCACCTTTCCCTTCCGGGCTGTAAAATTCCCACTGGCCGTGGTTGGTTTAATTGTTTCAACCGTCGAGCCTCCGTCGTGATATCGAGAAGACTCAGTCCACTTTACAGTCTCTTCGCTAGACGATTTCGTACATTCCACGGATGCGGGTACTTGCGCAGTACATTTATTCATGTACGGTATCGGCGAGGAGTAGACCATTCTCATCAGGTGGACACTTAACATTCTCCCTCCTGTCGCACCGAAGTGGCCAATTATACTTTCTTCTCTTCTCGGTTTGACTTTACTGACCAATCGGTCGGTCAAGTTTGTAATATCGCGAAGTAACGCACAGTGATTTCACTTTGATCCACGAAGAAGATCAACCGATTGAAAGGCTAGGAACTTCCATCCAGTCGACAACCGTCAGTGTGGGCAACTATTCTTAGATTTACAATCGAGACGACTTAAAAGGATTCGATCATTGGATCGTTTTATTCATAAGGATCAATATTTGCATCAAGAATTTTAGTAATCCACAACTGTACATGTGTGATAGTTGAGGGACCGAACGGGTCGCCACTATCAGGCGTCAATCACGAAAGGCCTGCGCGCTTCACAAAGTGGGGCAGGAGATGTCTTGCATGAAGGTCGAGGAAAGGGAGATGTGAGCACTTTCGTCTGCTCACTTATCTCCGACCTCCAGAGACTTGTCAGTGCGCAGTTCTAGATCGATAACATCATCATCATCATCATATACTATTGACTGCAGCTCTCGCTGGCTCTACAAGCAATTCTACCATCTCTCGTGGATGCTCCGGTCAAATTAGTTGGAGATGACAGAAGCCATAAGCCTCAATCTACATATACTACACTCCGAGATTAAGCCCAGCAGCAGATACGCTTGTGCTGGTGCTGGGGCTAAGGCGTTGCTCCGCATAAATCAATAGAGAATTTTCAGTTTCATCAATCGCTGCCGTAGAATGCTATCTATATACACATGTGTTTCAAAAATTTCTCTTGAAGCTTCTCTTTTGCTGAAGAACAGTAGACGCAGCATCTACCATCATTTTGTAGAAGTCAATAAACTCTTGCAGCTCTTGCTCTTGCATTCCTTCCATCATCTTCCTCGCCTCGGCCTCTTTCCGTTCGTTCAGTTGCATCTTCTCCAAGAACAGTGATGAATTTCTTACAGTTGCCCCCATTTCATGCAGAAACTTCACCTGCTTGGAGTTAAGGGCCGTATTCGACTGCAAACGTATACATGGAAGTTTTTTTAGTAACATGTATCCCATGAGCCATATAGAAGCGAGGATGCTCAACCGAATGACCTCAAGACACATAGCGAGCGCACAGCTAAGAGCCTGAGAGGTCCAAGGACAAGACGAACGAACACAGGCATCACAATCACTGTTAGTGTCCCGACGGTGGTTAGACTGGGTTAGCATCCACTCCACGCCACGCCACGCAACGCATTTCATTCCAGTCCTTTGCATTCCGCTTCCACTTCCACGCCACGCCACGCCACTCCACTCCAGTCCACTCCAATCCCCCCTTTGATTTGGTTTGCTTTGCAGTGCTGTGCTGGGATGGGATTCTCTATCGGGGAGGGAGGGAGGGGACCACGCCTCGCGCGACTTCAAGTTGAGGGGAGGTTGAAGGAAGGCCGATCTGGGACTGATTTGATTGACTTGCAATCGTTTTCCAAAACCCTGTGACATCTCAACATATATGTAATTATCAAAGAAGGGATCTAAGGGAGAGCGTTACTTGTAGGAATCGGGCGCCGAGCTCCAACTCCTGCTCGCTTTGATTGGGAACCGCTCCGTGCCTGAGCGCGGCAAGAGCATGTTGGCCGCCGTGAACACTGTGAGGGCTGCGCAAATGTTCCTCCTCGTATATTATTTTGGCCAGTGAAAAACTACGCACTATTTGCATTCGCTGTCTCTCCATAACCGCCGCATCAAACTTCCTATTGATCTTCTCCTTTCCAGTCGAGAGTAACTTCTTCTGGTATGCCACCACTGCCTTCACAAATTCCTGCGAAAGCGTGACGGGATCAAATTAGGCCACCTCATCCATGTCGCACATGCTGTGATGCATTTCCAGATCAGTCGTTTGGACTAGCTGCAGATGGCCATATGCGAGGGGTTTGCAAATTCTCATTCGCATGTATGCACAACGAAACATTCAGACGTACTCAAAATATAATAAATTATGCTTAGATTTACGCTGGACGACGATTCCACAGAGTTGCAATTCGGTACCTGATAAATGCGTGGGCATTCAGGGTAATCGAAGATGCTCTCTTGCATGAGTTCTTCGCTTGTTTGACTCTCAATGGGGATATCATGCTCGTGTCGCATGCGCTCGGGGTGGAATTGAAGGCCTACGATGAACTTGCCCTCCTCAGGATCGCATACAGCGGGATCGTAGAAGGCCTCGATGAGACCGTCCGGTGCATGTGCCATCGGTTGGAACCTCGTTGCCAACCTCTTGACGCCCTGCAAAGTTCACATCACCCAACATTTTCGCATCACGACGTTAGAAACCTTCCACCACGCCGTGGATATCTCCCTATTACTACTGAGAAAACACACTGTACAAGTTACAGGCTCCAAGGCATCCATAAAACTCAGAAGCCAGAAAACGACACTTTTGATATATGTATCTCTTCAATGAGGCAGGCGTAGGCTTGTACGATGGCATGAGCTCCAAACCATGACCAAGGATTCGACCAAACCATGCCCAGTACCTGATGATGATAGCTGTTCACAAACAGCTCCGATCCGGTAGAGCTCTTTTTCAACGATTCAGCGAACCATTCATGCAAGGGCGTGCCCTCGATGACGTTCACTGGATGTCTGTGTCCATCATAGTTATCATAATTTATGTGGTGTACCTCCACGCCGTTCTTGGAAGACAGCTCCGTCTCCACGTCCTAAATGTCCACCACGTGGGTCAGTAATCGGCAACTGCAGCAGCAGAACGCGGGAATTCGAGTCCTCAACTACTGAAAAACTGTGGCAGCAAAGATTTCGCTATCATCCTACAGAAAGAGAAGCAAGGTCTCGACTCAATGGTACAATTGAGGCGGACACGTGACACGATGAGCGAACTGCAGAACGCCTTCTAAATCTACGCTTCGAGAGTCATTGACTGCAATGGTGCAGTGAAAGCGGTCTGAGTTGTTAATATTATGAGGGCAGAAGTAGAAAAGTTCCAGCTCGCAGATGTTATACGACAAGAGAAGAGCTGAGGTGAAAAGAGTGGAGGAAAAGAGTGGTACCTGGTACAAGGAACCGCCGCAGGCGACGTTGAGCACCTGAGAACCCCGGCAGATTCCGAGATACGGAATATTGCGCTCGAGACAACGACGGGCAAGCTGCAGCTCGATCGAGTCTTTGTCCTTGTCAATCTGCGTGTCACTGCTGTGCGCCTTTTTTATTTTGGCAATTTCCTCTGGTGACAAGTGAGACAGATCACTCTCGTAGAGCGAGGGATCGATGTCTTCGCCCTCACAGAGCAGAACTCCATGGATTGGTTCAAAACTGTCCAACAGGGAATGCAATCCAGAAACCCTTGGGACGATCACCGGCACAGCTCCGTAGCTTACAACAAGATCCAGGTGATACTCTCCTGCAACACAACAAACAAACATGCCGCAATGGTCAGCGCGGCGGTCCTCCCGAGTGTGACCTCAGCGTACAGCAGGAGGCTGCGGCAATCGAATCGGAATTCCACATTCATCATGCATGCAGCAAACCTGTCCTCGACGATCACAGCTACTACGGGGACCCACGGCTCGAATTCACGACAACGAGGGCAGAATGGCTTCATTCATTCATTCATTCATTCATTCGAATAAAGGACGCAGGAGAATCTCGGTGGCGACGGGAAACGACGAAGCGAGGGAGGGAAAGCGTGAGCAAGAAACGAACCCACAAAGTCGACGAATTTATTCTTCCTCACTGTCCTGCGTGAGACGACTAAAACGCGTGGAAGTACCGACGCCAGAGGCAGTACTTCGTCTCCGCTTCCAAACTCCACATTCCCATTGGTTCCATTGGTTCTCGTCATGGTGCCCGCCCCGCAAGGTCACACACACACACACACTCCACCAACAATTTGCCTTCTCGTTGCCTCCTGCGCAAGCCCGAGGTCTCACCGCTCGGATCTATCTCTCTCTCTTTTCACTTCCTCCGATATCCGACCCTCCCCTCCCCACCCCTCCCTCCCTCCCTCGCTGCCTCCCTATCGATGGAGAAATCTTCTTGCGTGTCACTCGAAACGCCTGGCAACTACTTATACAGACGCGGCAAACCTTCCCCGACGCCTGACCCAAAGAGTCCAGATCCGCTTCGTCTCTCAGTCGCAGATAAGAGCTATCTAACTACACCCCAGCCCAGCCCAGCCCACCTCAAAGACTTCCTCCTCGCCGCCTCGTCCCGCCTTCGCTCTTCTCGCTCACTTTCTCTCGACCGCTGGAGTAGCCAGTCGCCCTCTTTCTCTCTCTGAAGGTTATCCGGATCCTCCTGCTGCTGCTGCTCGGCTAGATTGCACAATGTCGCCTCTTCCGTCCCCCGCGAATTGGGAGGATTGCAGTGCCTTCGTCTTCGTGTTCGTCGTCGTGCGTGGTGGGTGACTCACGCCCAGCTAATGTCGAAGGATTCGCTCGGGATTCTCACCTGCGCGACCGGTGCTCGCGACAGTTCCTCGGTCCTTCGTCTCGCGCTGTGAACGTAAAACACATGCCACTCGGGGCGGGGTGAAAAGCGGAACGTGGCCGAATGACCGGACGCCCGGCTGCCTCGGTGGCCCGCCCGCCGTGAGCTGGAGCTGGAGGAATGTGATGTGCTTCGAATCCAATGGGATCCACGAACTCGAGAGCATTGGGCGAAAAGTGCAAAGTCCGGCGATGATGAGAAGATCCGTTGTCTCCGTCTGGAACCCGCGGTCCGCCTCCTTCCTTTCGTTCGTTCGTTCGTTCGTTCGGTCTCGCTCTCTTGCTGTCGGTCGGTCTCTCGCGCAGCCGCGGCGCGCCGCGTCCACAACAGACGGCCCCCCGGTCCGAGCCCCAACACCGACATCGTGATCCGCATGGTGCAGTCGGACCGTCAGTCCTCGGTAGCACCATGCACATCCCTGACGTTTGCCCTGTCCTCGCAGACGCAGGCCGGTGACCTCACCCAGCTTTTGGTCCCGTATCATACTTTACTCCTGAAAGAAAATACGTACGTAGTTTCTTCGCATCTGCCTTCAGCTCAGTAACTCAGTTCACTTCGTCGTAGTCGTAGCATTGTGTTGTATCTGGATTGATGACTGCGATTGTGTTTGGATCGTGAGGTGGATCAGGCCGTCGTTGTCTCGGCGGCATGAGAGAAGGAAATCACGTTAGCGTTCGTGTGTCAGCGGCCGTTCCACATCAGGTGAGAATGATGTTGGTGGTGGATTTCGGATCACGGACAGATGGGGAATGAAGGCATGTGGCTGTCTTTCTATTTCGACGACATTCACTTCCAAATGCCCGGACGGTGCTCCATCCTCACCTCACCTTTGACCTCAGGCGAATAAACTCCAGCGGTACAAGGAATTGATGTTGTTTTGTGAATGTTATGTTGTTCTCAGATCTAAATCTCTCATGGGGCCCAGGATAGAACGAAATCTAGTCCTATGGCAGTGTCGACCAATCTGACATTGCTCTCGTCCATGGAGTCCACCCCCTAGAACAAAGCAGCTCCTCATTGGCCCGAGAAGGCGAAATGATTCTTCCTTCGACGACATGGAAAACATGGAATTAAAAATAGACCTTCCTTCCCACCCTCCTACAAATCCACCTTCGCAAGTAAAATAAAATAAGTAAAATTTAATAAAATTCGGAAGATCGTAGGAACGAACAGAAGGTATGTCGACGGAAGTGGAGCCGGCGGTCAAAACCAACTACACCTGCCGTCGCCTTGCACCACTGACTGGGGTCACGAGTCACAAGAACCTTCGGCCTCCTGTTATCTCTCTGACGTGTTAGCTGGCCCTAGAAGCAGGTGCCAAAGTAGAGCCAGCCAGCAGCCATAACCGTTGGTGGGCCGTCGTCGTGGGGTTTCTCGAGCAGACACAGTCGGTAAAAGAAGTCAATTCGGGAAAGCCAGACCCGATTCGCGAATGACGTCGTCGCCGAATCGAAGTCCAGCGTGGAGCCCCCTCAGCAAGGATCCGACGTGGCCCGCGTCGGCGTGACATGTTCGAATGGCACATGGCAGGCGCGCTGGGACTCGGCCGAAATTAGCCTACTGGCGAGTGTGGCGCTATGTTAGCAGCGCCGCCTGGACCCTCCCCTCGTCGCCCAACGTGAAGCCAGAAGCAGACCACCTGGCGGGGAGGTGCGGCGAATCACCTCAGGCGTGACCGTCAAGCTAACCTCGTTACGACCTTCGGGGCCTATCACATGACAGAGCCGCGGTTCGGCTCTTCAGTTATACGCGACGATGCGTCTCGTAACTGAACCGGCCAAATTTGGGGTGGTTTGGATTCCTCCGCCATTTCGCTCCTCAGCTTGCTGTGATGCCAGGTTCGACTCATGATCCGAATGACTCTAAACATTAAAATATTTTTGCAAAAAATAAAAATAAAAATCTTTCCAATTTTCCAAAATCAAAATATTTAAATACCATTTAATTTTTTATACCATATCGGCGTTGTTGACATGCACTCGTCAAGTCATGCCATGTCATGTCAGTTACTCGCTGTCGCTGGATTCGCCAAGACTGGGGATTTCTGTTCATTTTTTAAAAGGACACCGACCAATAGAGCAAGGGGAGGATGGGGCGACACCTTCACGACCACAATGTTGGATGCTTGCTCGTGATTTTCTGCAATCCGAAGTGAATCAGAAGTTCGTTGGGACTTTGTATGAAATGTTCATGTGACAGTAGTTGCGAGTTCACCCTACCCCTGAACAATACAACTCAAAAGAATGTCATGTCCCTTGATTGATTCCGAGTTTTGTCAATGGATGGTGCCTCCTACGATGCATGGATGATGGTTGTCTGGCATCACATTCACCGCCATGTTCGATCTCAATCTCCGTGTCTCCACCCGTGACTCGCAGAAGAATATACCTCGTAACCTTTTGGAATCAAACTATTCCTGTTGCGATTTAAATCTCGGACGCCTGGAATCAGACCTATCCTGAATGTTTATATTTAGGTGCTGATCTGTACCGCCCCTTTTACGTATCACATCAACTGGTGTCTCACTTCGTTCCTCCACAATGTAGTTTCGGACAGTCTCATGACATTATGTAGCGGTGGAAATGTAACTCAGTCATCTTATAGTGTAGTCTTACACTGCAAGTATAAGACGTATTTACCATTGTGATGATATTTGGTGACCCATCACTCGGTGTCTTACTTCATCAAGTGGAAGGCACATCGAGAAAATTGCCCCAGCACTGACTGCGATCGATAGACTTGGGTCGAGAATCCTATCGGTCGATTCGGAAAGTGGTGCGTGCGCTGGCTTCCAGGTGAGAGTTGACCAACGGCACACACCATTATCGTCTGGGCATGCGAACGATGTGACGTGGAAGGCAGCGGGGCACGCTGGCTCACGTTCAGGCAGATGGATACTACAGTTTCAGCGTCGAGGACGTCGCTGTAAGTTGCGACCATTTCTCTGTGCGTCAAACCAACTGGGCCTACGCCCTCTTCGTCTTCTACGTATACTGTATCTCTAACTCTCACTCCGTATTTCTTGACGCCTGGGACATACCGTACACCTACCGGAATGTTTGACACTCTTCACATTTTCCCCCAATTTTTCTCTTCACTATTCCGAGAATTCAGACTCTGGCAAGACATCATCGCCCACTTCATATGATTCTACAATCGGACTTGGTGTAAGGAGCAAAATTATGCGGGGTACGACGTTCATACTCCACATTTCAAAGCTCTGAGAATTATAAAAGTTCAAGCTTCCATTGGGTATATATCAGCATCATATATTTAACAGCTCCAGATTTGGTAACACATCTCAAACCGATTTGGATCGATTGGTTTTTAGGAGTTTCGATTCGGCAGTGAGCGTCTGTCAAAGAGAACGTGGACTCCAGTAAAAGATGAGATGCAAGTAGGGGGCAGACTGCAGCCAAACGCATTGTGCAAATTTCATCTGGTCATAAGTGCCAGTCCAAAGTCCACTTGGGTGTGAGACCAGACGTGGATCGAATCGACACCGAGAGCAGCATGTGGGTCAAGGTGGAAACGAGAAAATCTTCATCACCTCATCTTCAACGCAGAAGTCCAGATCCGGATCTCTGGCTAACCCGAGGTTACTCACGATCCAGATGCTCCCAGAGATTCACGAACCCCACGTGGACCGAGAAGAAGACGACTGCTACGTACAGCACAGTGTGTAATCTGTATGTCTGGCGCTAATTCCGTGCGTTTGTCTGTACGTCGGGCTCGGTGTCATGTGATCGATCGGTCGATAGATATGCTTAAGTAGGTTGTACGTGAAGCACTTTTCTCTCGATCGTCATCATTAGACCTCTTTGACCGCCGCTGAACTACTGTATCGAGCGAGCTTCCTGCTCGATCGCTGATTATGTGAGCTCGCGCGCTTGACTTGGACGACGGACGGCCGCTTGCAGCTCAGCTCAGCTCAGCTCAGATCAGCTCGGCTCGGTCCGTCGGCGTCCGGTCCCTGCCCCAGTCCTTCTACTTCTGCCTTCGGTCAGCACATAGAGAATGGAGTTTCCTGGTTTCGTTCGGTGGACTCCGGTGGACTAAAAGCGGCCGCCTCGAGCTCTTTCTTTGAGCCCCACGTTTTTCCTCCAGCGGTCACGTCATTACGAACTCGAGGAATGTCTCGTCTCTTAGATGTTACCTTCCAACATCTGCTTCCTGTCTTCATTCTACTTTTCCATATTGGCCCACGGTTTTTTAAGAATATGAACACGGAACTTCGTCTGCAGCTCGGAATGAAATGTTTAACTGACTGCACAAGTCTCGAATACATTATCCAGTCAGGATTGGTATATTATGTCGAAAACCTTTTCATTCAACCTGGCCATGGCTATCCGGTAACTTGAGGGTGAAGCAAATATCTCCGGCCCCTCCTCTTTTCATTTGATCGATGAGCTCATAAGAAGCTCTGCAGAATTTTGGCAACTGGAAAGATGGAAGAAGTTATTCTTATACTGCATGTAAAGCGTTTATTGTGTCGGACACGGAGCCTCATTTACTAGGCTCTGATTTGTCATAGTCACATCGGATCTGGTAGGACTAGTTCAAAACAGATCTGCTCTGAGGGATTGTCATTGTGATAGAAGAGTATCAAATCTTCCCCTACTTGGTTCAGTGATTGTACATGACTTGCATCTTGCCAACACAATTGAAAAGATTACTGTAACAGATGCACGAATCTCGCGAGACTGTGCGAAGCCACCATATCTCTCTTCGGACAGCAGCGGATTTGTGAAGGTGAAATTTGTTGCTGTTAAGAACTGATACACTCTCACATGTTCAGCGTACCTGAGAGCCAGGGAGAGAAGAGGAAGAAGAAGAAGAAGAAGAAGAAGAAGAAGGCTGTGGATTCAAGCTGAAGTTGCCTATATATCATTGGGAGATTAAGTAGAACCTGCAGCTGCTGTAAGTGTTGTTTTCTTTAGTCTTAGGAATCTACTAGGTCCTAGAACCAGCTTGATGCACACAAGGTGGTTCTTCTATGACCTCGGTACACTGGTCTGCCAGACTGTGGCAGGTAGCCAGTCTTCGCATCCTGTTCCATTGACCATACGCATGTGTTGCTCAAACGGGATTCAACGGGAATTTAAGAGCTGACAGACGGACGTGTATGAGAGGAATGTTCTCTCGAAAACCAGACTGAAAGTGTCCTGGTATGCCAACCTGAAGAGACTGAAGAAAGCTAGGTCTATCCAGGTCATATCTACAAAGAGGTGAGTAATTTGAATGAAACTGTATGAAACTGAACAATCACTTGCATATCAGATATGATCTAACTGCAAGTAAGAGTGAACTACTAAACAGAAGTCTATTCAGAGGTTGTAATGCCGACAGTGATCACGGCAGAGGATTCTTCGAAATCTATCACCTCGAGTTCAAGCTTGTAGGAGAGATATCTAATCTACCTCTTCAAATCTGAAACTTTGGATAAGAGCGTAGAATGTCCCTTGATAATGTGCTCTGGTTGCCATAGCTCAGGGGGTTTCTTTAACCACTGCAAAATCCCACATACGGCCTCTACAGATGCAGTTAGTGACACGAAAAGACCGTCCAGAGCACAAACTCAGTCACCGTTGTTGGCCCCAGTTAAAACTGATTTGGGAGGATATAGATCAGTTTTGGAATAGTGATTGGTAACCCTTAAGAATTAGTGATGATATTAGGTGCTGTAGAATCCAACAGTAGGTTAAGCTGAAAGGAAAATCCTCAGGAAAGTCAGAATCTGACGAGGTAATCTTTCAGAAGTGTATCCTCGATGGCCGTGACAGACCTTGAAACCTTCCTTGCATGACAACGGGCGAGTTCTCATCCAGACAGTTCGGCCTGGTATGATACATGGGGTGGGGCTCTGGGTCTGACTTCTGGAGACTAAACTGCTTTCGTAATATTCTTACTTGAGGCCATGTCTGTCACCTAAAGTAGAGCCCCGAGCATGGGAAGCAGTGAAACGAGGCGTTGCGTGTGCACTCAGCGACTCACACTGTCCAGTCTTTTGGTCTAGCACATATTGTATTGTATTTCGCATGAGTTGTTGCCGAGAATGTGATGATCGTGACAGGTAAGATCACATTCTTTTTTCCATCCATTTCGTCTGGACGAATGCCAAATCCTCTGCTCATGGCACACAACCTTCCCTCGAATAGACATCATCCGACCAACCTGAACAACCATTGGAAGGTCTCAGTATGTGGAGTATATGACAAACTATCAAGTTCAACGAACTGACGTCTGGAACAAGCACTGTACATTTCGGCAGTGGGCAGTGGTGTGACCTGGTTTGAAAGTTCCGACTTCGGTATCGAATCAACCATCGATCGCTCCACGTCCAGTCTGGTAGCTCTAAGTGACACCATGCATGCATGTACATGCACGCCCGCGTGCATCTGCTCCTTAAATGTACATGGTCTCAACAGGTGTATCCAGAATGAGGAAGAAAGAAACATCAAATTTCGCTCGGTAGGTACTGTAATGAGTTTCAATTTCCTTGTGAATAATGAAGTATTTATATCCAGCCTTGAGCTTGGAACATAAATTTCGAAACCAACAAGGTTCTACATAGTTCAAGAAGGAACATATAAATCACCAATTTATGGAATTTTTTAATTGTTGATTGATCGATCTCACCATGATTTCCGACTGGGAAAAATAGCTTTCTTTGAATGCCTCTACGGGAACTTATCTACGAGTATAGGCTCCTGCAACTCCGCTGTTTTGTATTTTCATCATAAAACGAGTTTTCAAATTTATCCCACTCCTGTTACAAGTATCTCATCCTCAACTTTCTCTCTCATTCGT
This sequence comes from Marchantia polymorpha subsp. ruderalis, assembly GCA_037833965.1. Classification (NCBI taxonomy): domain Eukaryota; kingdom Viridiplantae; phylum Streptophyta; class Marchantiopsida; order Marchantiales; family Marchantiaceae; genus Marchantia; species Marchantia polymorpha. The sequence continues at coordinate 4,572,303 of AP031351.1, forward strand.
CAGCTAATCGACATCTTAAGCTGCAAGGTTGCAGTGTAGTACTAAGGCGCGTACAAGGGGACGCGCGCAAGAACATTCACCGTTACTCGGTCTGTCTTACTCAAGCTCAGATCGATCGATGACAACTCTTCCAACATTGGGATTGCACATTGGTACCAATCGTATCCAGACGAGTTCGACACGGGCACGTCTGTGACACACACCCTCTCGTGGCGTCCTCGACGTCGCGTCGGGTCGGGTGGTCAGGGGACCAGTCATTGCTCAGAGATTCATAATCCTCCCCCGGAACTAGCTTTCGATGGATTAAACTGACAGATCCCTTGGATCGTTCAGGATGAGTGTGTGTATTCACACGTCAACAGTAAGCCAGACTTTCTATCTTTGACAATCATCATCAAAACTGACTACGTGCAATGTATACGGTACTCGTGTTTGCGCATGGATGAAAGTCCACACAAGTTGCATGCATGTCGATGACTAGGTTCAGTGGATTTAATGAAAATGGGAAAGCATAATCTAACTGGCGCCTCCTCGTTACTGTGGTAATCTGTTCGGCATGTGGATACTATACATTGAGAATGCGGTGTACGTTGTATGTACTTTTCTTTCAGAGAATACGGTATGACAACACGTCCCCAGGTATTATGGCCGTTACCATAATGTACACCGCAGGTTACGGGAAATAATTTTCTGTTAAGCGACAAGTGGTGCTTTTCAGGTTAGCATCTCAGTAAAATACAAATGCACAATCGTGATTGTTACTGAAATTATAATCTAAGAGTATTAAATTGTTTTTAAATATGTCCAATATAAGTACTAAAATTTAAATTATAACATGTCAATCTATAACTTTTCACTTTTAGATTTTCCATTTCAATTCAAACTGAATATTCCATTCTAGTATTCAGATTACGATTTTTAAGTACACTACTCTCAAATTTTTTGTAAATGTCATCAGATTTTATATTTCTGTGGTGATACTGTGCAAAGGTAAAGATCAAAGCATGTGTATTTACACAGCTTCTTTACCTTGTTTACGTTTCATTCACTTATGTTCGAGCAAAAAAGATGAGAAAAATAACATCCAAAGAAACGAAAGTATTACATCACGTCATAGAAGTTTGATATCAAATAGGTATCACAAAAAAATTAATATACTGAAGGATATGTGACACACTGCACCCCTCAAATATCTGCTATCTTCATCTATTAGAAATATTGACATCATAGTAAGGGAGATTCGAGAACATCTAAAAGTTAGAGTACATATTTCCATATCACTCCAAGGCTTCAGGAACAATTACTATAATATTGTTAATTATACTCTCATTGAAAACTATTTTTTCTCTCCACTTGCTATATATCCAAAAAATGCATGATTATACACTTTGAGACCACAGGAAGAGATGAATGATTCTATTTTTTTAAATGTTATATTAAATATCATCTCGTATGCAATAGTTTTTGAATTCTTAAACTAACTAACTAACTAACTATATATATATCTCAACATTTATTGAATCCAAGACATTCTAAACATACCCTGCAAAAGATAGGAATAAAACCCTAGAAGACTGCAAGGTATCGATACTCACTCACAATATTATAATGTGAACGATAACATCGGCAGTTAATCATGTACGATAGGTAAGCATTGGTTACCTCGTTGTTTTGGATAAAAAAGTTTATGTAAAATGCATTGTGCTTTCAGGAAACTTTTTGTCCACAATTTCTCCCAATAATTGATATTTATGTGTGTATGTATATAATTTTGGATATATATGAATAAAAAATAACCCTAGATTCTAGTAAAAAAGACAGCGCTGGAGTTTTACTCTAACGAGAAGATCTTCAAAAGCCATATAGTGCTTGTGAGATATGTAGGTGACATTGGACTGAGCTGCTTCAAAACAATGCGATGCTCTGTACCATGACGATAGCAGCTTGCACACCGATGAGTTTGTAGAGTTCAGATTCAATTGGAACTAAAAACTTAGCAGTATTAGACTTTGAAATGAGCTACCCTTTTCATTAGTCTATTCCAATTTTCCAGCCGCGTGTTGTATAATATCTCAGGTCCGAGGTCAGATTCACATTTCATCCGACTCTACTCGTCAACATGTTGCCTTGTGCATCTGAGTTCAGCATGATTTTACAGTTCTGTGCAGTCTGAATTGCAAATGCTTTTTTTCATGAAGAAGCTTCATCTTTCAAACACGGCATCTGTTTGCGCTGAATCGCTTTCGCACAACTAATGCTACATGTCCAGTCTTGAGGTCATGTTTAGTTGTTGGATCTCACTGGATTTGGAAAGGATAGTTCTAGTGACAGAGTAGATAACCTGCAACTGTAAATTCTCTCGTGCATATTTAATTTCCTTTATCTTATTCCAGATTGTCTTTCAGACAATCTGGAATTAGGACTTCCGTTTTGAGAGCTGGAATGTGTGTATCTCGATCGAACAACTAATTTCGAGACTTAAACATGACATTCTCCACTCTAATATGCCTTGTGCCTCGCTGTTATAGACTATAAAATTCATTGTTTTATACGTAGATCAGAGTATACATAGCTACGGAGATTGATGCTTTAGGTTTGAGGATCAAGAGCTAGTGTATTGTCTCTTGCAAGCATTTATACTTATCTCCACCTTAAATAAGAGTACTGAATGACATCGAAAGAACACATACGCAGTATAAGAGCTTTAATAGGTTACAGATGCTTTGTTTCACACTGTGTAGATGATTCATTTGTCTATGATCTATTGAGTTTCTTTTCCTGCAGATTCATGTGGTATTTTCTAATTTCTTCTAGTATTCTTAATCAATCGAGTTAACTTCTTACTACCATATCCCCTTCACTTGCATTCTTGTCATCCTTGAGAGCCTTGCATGGGAAGCATCATTAAATTATAAACTTTTCATCGTATGTCACAAAATTTGGCACGGAAAAATCAAAATTCAGCTAGATAAATTTCTCCGCTTATTATCAATAAAAAAATGCAGATTTTGGTAATTTTTCACTTTCAAAAAAATCTTATAATTTTTTTTCAATTTTTGATTGCATATTCAACATTGAAACTTATGCATAATTTAATGACATCAAATCGATTATTTTACATGTATTTTGATATACGAGGTATAATGTATCTCAAGTGTTAAAAAATAACATTTTCATTTTCATTTTTTTCAGTTTTTTCTCATAATTTAAACTAGAGTTCTACAATGAAACTTGATGGAGTCATGACAGCATGCTATATATCTATTTTTTGCGGATTCCAAAAAATACGCTGCCTTGGTTCATTTGCTCATTTGTTACTTGACTTGATCACACATTGTATTTTTTAGCACAAGATGATTGAATTTTTATATCAATGAAATTCACCTTGTTTTTATAAATTTATCTACATCTTCATCATTAATATGTGCAAATAATTAAAAAAGAGGCATCAAATGTTCATATAAATCACTAATAATAGTGATAGCTCATGTCGTTGTTATACTTGTTATGATATAAGATGTTGGATATTTCACAAATTCTTAAGACCAAGTTATTGATACTTATTTTGAGGTTTTAAATCTCATGAGATCAAATATGATGTTTTTATTTGTCTTACATGTGACACAATTTCAAAGATGATAACATTTCATCTTCTTAATTGATCAAAAAGTTAATTATTAGCAATAACTCATATACATTAAATTATGCATATTTGAATTTATAGATTTGCATATAGTTCGTCTTTGTTTTTCTAATATTGGTGTCGCGTAAAGCTATAAAAGTGGTTTTTGATATTTTCACACTACAAAGCACAAGAACATATGAAACAAGACATCAAGATTTCTTTCTCTTAAAATTTACGACTTAATTACTAAAATGAAAATAGTTCAATATGTTGCAATTATTATCACAAATGATACAAAAGCAATAACTTTGATGATATTTACATGTTTATTCAAATTTCTAAATTCTAAAGTCCAAATAACATGATGTATGTAGACCATTTGATTGACATAGTTGACATATTAATTGATCCATTATAATCTACTTTTTTAAGTAAAAATATTGAGATGTGGCTTCATGTTTTCCATTTAATTTCTTCTATGTATCTCTATATGTGAAAAACAATTGTTTGACCAAAATCTCAAGAAATGCAATAGCAAACACAGAAGCACCAACTCACATGAGACGACACAAAAACTATGTGATTCATCCAAAGGTTAAGTTCACAAGAACCAATTTGTTATGTATGTTTATTAAAATACAATATGTCTCCCACCTTGACTTATATATAATTGCCATCTAAATCTTAGGGCTAACGTTAATTAGCAACTATCTTGAGTTAAGACAAAACACAAATTAACAATAACAATCTTTCCCTTAATTTATGTTGAAGGAAGAGTAAACTCCTTAACCTATACAATTACTCTTCGATAAGTCCTTGAATAAAACTTAACAAACGACCACTCTTTGAACAAGAATTAACTAGGTTAAAGTCGTAGCCAAAACAAGATAGAATAAAAATATATAGAGATAACTGAAATGCTAGTAAACTCTACTTGTGCTCCTCACGCAAAACGTGCATAGTAATACAATGTCACTTAAAACTCTTCAAATAAATAACTTATGATCAATGCATGAACTAAATTAAATTTATTGTCAATTTTGACCAGCTTAATGCTTTTATCAAAAACCACATGTTTTATAAAGTGATACATGATGTCAATGACATTCATTCTGCTGTCCATTACTTGATTTGCAGCGAGAGATAAAGCATTCATGCTATCATAATGAAGATTGGCAACTCTTTGTTTCAATCTCATCTCAATGAAAAGCTTATCAAAATAGCTTTCTTTGCCGCTTTTGTTATCCCTACCTATACACCTTACGTTGTAAACTGAGTTAAGCATATGTGCAAGGTAAATTTCTAACTAATGCATTTATCATCAAATGTAAACACATACCCAATTGTAGAAGTACTTTAGTCCAAATCTTATCCATAGTCAGCATCAACGTACTCTAACAAGAATTTGACATTCTCTAATAAATATCAAGCATTGACCAATTTTTTTTTATATTGTTTAAATACTTGAGAATCCATTTTATTGTTTGCTAGTGAAGTTTTTCTAGATTTGACATGTATTACCTACTCAACTTGTCCATTGCTAGAGCAATATCAAGTCTTGGGCATATCATCAAATACACAGGATTGTTCATAGCTTTGTCATAGGAAGCACATGACATTGGGATGCAAAAAGTCTGAAATGTGTTACCAAAGAAATCCATAATCTTTTGGATTTTGTCATTTTGAACATATTAAGTATAACTTGAATATACTTGTCTTGACTCAATCATAGCCTCTTTTTCATCAAATCTCCATGAATGTTCATATCTAATATATTTTTCGACTCATCCATATCCTTCATCTTGAAATAAACTTCAACTAATTCTTGCAACTATCAACGATGGATTGCTTCTTCGTCAAGATGATCATGTCATCCACGCAGAGTACTAAAAAAATAATATTGAAGATCTCATTATTCAACTTCTTCATGTATACACGAGGATCATAAACATTATGTGAAAAACCTTGTACCTTCATGAGTTCATCAAATCTCGCATTCCACTATGAGCTTGCTTCAATTTATATAATAATTTAAAAATCTACAAACAAATTTATTCTAAACATTCTACTCAAAAGCAATTGGTTGTTTCATGTAGATTTTCTCCTCTAGAGATATAAAAAAATCATGTAAGTATGTTCATTTGATTCATAACAAGACTAAATATTGCAACCAGTGCACATATCACACAAATGGTATCATACTTTGCTACATGTTTGAAAAAACTTTACTATAGTCCACAACATTCCCTTGTGTGAAACCTCTAATCATCAATTTGGCTTTAAAGATTCTATCATCTGCTAGACTGTATTTCAACTTGTACATCCACTTGCAATCAATCAAAATCTTAAATTTCTCCGAGTGTCACATCATTAATTACATAGTGATGAAATTGCTACTCAACAATCTTACATAATTTATTTCACATGATTTTGATTACTGAACTATTTAGCTTGATCTTGTTGAGGTTAACTCCGGTTAAAGAGTAACATCATGTTATGGTTATTTATAGCTAGATGTGTCGTTGGATTTGGGTATAAATATACCCCCAAGGCTTCTACTCTGAAGTCATTTAGTTTTTAGTAAAGCTTTTTGTGCGTTTCAGCCTTGGACGTAGCCCCTAAGGATGAACCACATTATATGAGTGTGCCGTGTGTTTCTACTTGGCTTGAATGATTCCTCGTTTTACGTTTAAGAATTGGTATGAGAGCTAGGTTACGATTCGGAGTTCGATTCAAGTTTTGGTTAAATGTTTTTTCCACGTACGGGAAAAATTTTCTTTTGCTTTTCTGAAAGTTTCTTCATGGAAGAAGTTTTCTTCTTTATCAAGTTTTTAGCTTTCTGAATCCTGTTGACAGTGCGTGTAGTGTCAGAAGTTTTCTTCAGTTTTCAGTTGTCTGAATCTTCTCGACAGTTTGTGTAGTCTCAAAATCTTGAGTTTTTTCAGAGCTCTTTAATAATACTTTTCTTTCCGTTTTGGAATTCTGACAGTTTTTTGTAGTATCAGAAGTAGACTTCAGTTTTTTTTTTCCAGATTGCTAATTCTCAGTTTGTGATTGAGTCACTAAGTACTTTGCCACTTGTTGTGACTGACAAATTAACAAAGTGCTTTTAGGTTCTGGTTTTGCAAAAGTAGTAGCAGGCAGAGGAGAAACTGCTCGGCTGGTGGAAAAACTTGAGAGTATTCGCTTTTGTATTGTCCAAGTTTTTTGGAAGAGAAGGCGAGGAGAATCGAGGTCGGTAGGAGCACGGAAGTCGATCCGAGGAGACTAGGTTTTGGAGATAAGTGAGGGTTGAGTTGCCTTCACCCCTTAGCGGAGATCAAGCGTTGGTTGTTTAAAAGGGGCCGAGTGAGTGCAGTAGCAAAGGAGTGTCAATCGAAAACACTCTGCGTGTCATCTTCTAGATAAGGTAATACCGCTGCAATCATGATGTCTTGCGTTTGAAAAGATATATGGCATTGTAACTCAACTTTACCATCCATTCAAGTTTTTTGGTTTAAATGAGATATTATTGATGTGATCGAATTTCCACGTTTTTGGTTGTTTATGTTTGATCGTTTGAATAAACTTCAACATGTTTTCATACGACCAATGCACACATCGATAAGATATTGTGTTTACCTATTTGGGCACATAATCTCCTTTTGTCACATGACGTTGCATACCTCACATGATAAAATTGTTTGAACATGTTTTTATACGACCCAATGCACACATCGAGTTTATGTTCACCTGTTTGTGCACATAATTCGCTTTTGGCACATGAAGTTGCATAACTCACATGAAAAGATTGTTGTACCCAAAGAAGATTGGGGACAATCTATAATCAGGTTGTGATTGCACATGTGATAGGTTATGAATGAGGGCACCATATTTGATACCTTGTTTGCCGGTCTGATTGTGTGAAAAAGCCTCCTGTGGCAGCGACATCCAGTCAGAGATGAGTACAATCAAGGTAGGAAGCACCCACAACTCTTCATTGACGTTGTAGAAATAGTACTGGATCACGATGTATCGATTGATATGTTTAGATATGACTTATAATTGACAAAAAAACAAATCATATGAAAAGATGTATGATGTATTGTTCGTACTTTAAAATTTGAATGTAATAGATATCATGTTTGAAAATCATCATCATTGTAAGCTAAACGTTATCACTTTTATTTTGAGTTTGTCATGCTTTGCATTTTTTTCTATCCACTTAGACTTCTTGGAAGTTTTAAAAAAAAATTAGTAACAAAAAATTAACAAGAACAAATTAGATCTCCACAAACTGATCATCGGATTGTTTCTACATGGTCGCCAAATAGTGCTATACACCTCTAATTCGGCGAATGCTCCAAACCGTTAAAATGCCCTCAAAAAAAGTCACCTTGCTTGACTGAGTCTTCGAATACATACACGCCTTACAATACGACCACTGGCCAGAAAATCACACACAACAAACGACGACAGAAAGAAATTTCTCACTGCAATTGCAGAAAATCGTTTCATTCCACGACAAGCTTTTACAAAACGTTGCGCGCAAATGTGCGGCCGATCGCCCCCGTACTCCACAACACCATGTGCTGGAACTAAGGATCAGTACAAACACCATATCAGTAAAGACGACACTCACCGCCCCAACGGCTCGACTGCGTCGGTGAGCGGCTACCACGGCGCCATCGGACCATCGGACGGTCGTAGTCAAAGATCATAGCAACCCTCATTCAAACCCCCCTCCTCCAAGAGCTCCAGCGCTCTCGTGTCCATGGGAACATCTCTCCGTGCTCAGTGCAGAGTCCACTCACAGCGAACTCACCACTTTCAGAGAATCGACGAGGATCGGAGACTAATCGTCGTCCTTGAACTCCCTGCGAGGCGTGGATGGCAAAGATCAGCCGATTGGAGTTTAGTCACCGAACGAGCTTTCTGTGATTTCACGAATAGAGCAGGAAAGGAAGCATTGCAGTTTCTGGAAATAGAAGTGTTTTTCTATGGCTGATTGGAATCCAGATGATTGTCGTGTTCAGTTCTAGCCATCAATGCTTTCTTTTCCGGTCCTTAAAGTGCACATGGTCCTCCCTCTGTTCGTGAAATGGAATAGGCAATTACAGTCGAGGACCACGTCTGATTTATGGCTGGAGTAGTTTCGCTGCCTGGAGGTAATCTAACAGTTTCTTGATAACGTGGCAAAAATTGGACATGGCAGGAGCAGCGATTGGGTTGAGACGTAGACGAACCTGCGATCCAAGTAACGGGGTTGAACCCCAGAGCCTTGACATGTCGTGCAAGTGATGGCGCCATTTCCTTCACAGTTGATGCAACTGGACACCTCCTTCTCACCGACGCCTATCATCACGGTGATGTTTCCTGCCCCGGCACAAAATCGACACGTTTCTGCGTACGACGAAAGGAGGTCAATCTCCACACGTAGTATTCTGTCGTGCACAAGCCATCGCAGGCACATGCTGCCACTGCGTGCAAGCAGAGAATTCTTGAACATGTTGAAGCCTTGCGGCATGTACACTTCGACAAGCAAATGTGCTGCGAGGACTTACGAGATCCGGTGCCCTTGCATGGGAAACAAGGTTGATCGTTCTCTCTTTTTTCCTGCACGAAAATGTCACCACCATTAATTTACTCGAACAATGATACGGTTTTATTTGCATCGATGAAGTGCGAAGTTGACAATTACAAGACTTCAACTGATTTAATACTTCGGCAAAGTGATGTCGAAAAAAGGCCTTACAAACTCCCACCCGAGACTGACACCAGACGTAGTAGCCAATTCTGGAACGATTGATCCAGACGACTCTGGCAGCGGCTGAGGCAATTTGGTTTCATGAGTGACTTACTGAGCCCTTCACTTGCGTTTCATAGAAAACGGGAATGCCGATTCCGACAGCGAGTCCTGCCACGCCGACGCCGATGGCCAGAATCTGCACATTTATTCACACTGCTCCAGTTCAGCGCGTTTTTGGCTCAGTAAGAAGATTTTGGAGACAAAAATGAGGGAAACACATCCTGCCACACGCCAAATTCTTAGATCTAAACCTGTCCTAGTATGCTTCCGTGCGGCAGTAAATTCATTGCCACAGCTGTTCCAACTAGCAATGAGATACCTACTGTGATGTGAAAGCGCCATTGCTTTTCAGCCCAAGGTCGAGCATTGAAGGGGTTTCCACACTGAACGAGTTAAATACGGACATTGTGCTGAACTCCGAGAAGGCTGTTCTAAGAGCCCAGTGATGCCTGAGCTTCAAGTCGTATCAGAGAGCCAGAAGAGCGAAATGATGGGTGGTGCGAATTGGGCCAAAGTCTTCCAGCCAGTAGAACAGATTTACATTTGAAACTTGCTATTGACGCAAATTTTCGACGAGACTGGCGCTGTGGAGGTCGAAGAGTTCGCCAACTACGCAATGAGGAGGCAGTGATGAAGAATTGGCACGCCAGAAATTGGAAATGGCGGGAATTGAAGACAGTGGTTGCAAGCAAGTGAAATTCACATTCATTATTGAACGAAACGACGTACCGTGTCTTGGTCTAAGTCGGCTCGTGGGCAAGGCAAGCTCCTCCTCGTGGGCGCAAGGGGTGTAAAAAGAGGACCCGCATTCAGCTTTTGAAATTCGCGAAGACCAGGTCTGTTTCTGGCCACATGACCGCCCACCGAAGCTCCATTTCCACTGTCAGGCGCAGTTTTGGTATCGGCTCTCACGAGAGCAGAAAATGCACAAGGGCAGAGACATGCTGTGGCCATTGTTGCCATGCCTGGACGCAATTCACAATGCTTCTCGTGGCTTCAGCTGTCAGCGCTCCATGGCGTGGCACTAGAACCACCCACACTCCGGAACAAGTGTACAGGTCTTCCCTATTTGTGTCCCTGCTATCCTCTACGTTATCCTCATGCAAGGCGGGGGGGGGACATAGCGGGCCGGGTGACCCCACGCCCATTGCCCAATTCCTCCCTCGTCTGCCTGCTGCTGGAGTCCTTCGTCGATTTCGCATTTCCCATGGCATCCATCGGGGCCATGCTTCGGCAACGTGGAGCCCCTTCAGCTTCCGATATAGATAGAGGAGCCTCAAACGTCCACTGAAACCGCAGCCAAGTTTGGGCGTGTCTGGACATCTTTATGCGCCTGTCAAAAGCACTTACACGACCAAGTTACCGAGGCTCCGGCTTAAGCTATACCCCGATTCTGCCACTGTACTTGACGCGAGAATTCATCAGCCAGTCTGGTAGTCTTGTCACACGGACGACCGATCGTCGTGAAGTGATCATTCCCGCTTCCTGAAAATTGGGGACCATTAGTTGAAGGTCGCTGCAGAGATTTCAGTGTAAGTTTACAGTTGGTCTACCTCTACCTATACCACTACTCGTGTAGAACCTGGGGCAGTTTCCACGCGACGTATGCAGAAAAAGTTTGGCTTTCATGGACGAGTTCGTTGCCAAGTGATTCTGGAGAGGAGTGAATAACAGGAACCGGTAAGATTTCACGTTATTCTACGATACGTCACTGCAACCTTCCCATCACCAACGTAGGTTCAGAAATTCATCGAGGTTCAAACACGTGTGTACTCAAGGGGGTAGTGAGAGTAAGATTTCAAATTGATCGTCACATACTTCGATCCGTATTCGGCCTTCACAATTCAACCACTATTACCAGTTCCCTGCGTAGCAGCAAACCTGAATTGGCCGGATGCTACACTGGGAGTTCGGTTTAAAATGCTTGCAATTCTTGTATTGCTTTCCTTTCAATTTTACATAATGTCTATTCCTGTAATTTTACACAATGGTGTCCTACTACTCTGCGTTCCGGTAGCTCACTAAAGCCTTCACTGAAACTAATATGTCAAGAAATAAACACCCTTTCCGGGCATTGTAAGAGCCTAAATGATGGCCGAGATCCAGACCATCCTCATTTAGGCGGCTACGGGTATGGGAATCTTTTGGAAGTCATTTCGTAATTGACCACATGCAGCATTAGCATCCAACCCGCGCGTCTGTCTAATACTCGCTGTCACTTTCCGAGTGCCTAGGGCTTCTACGAATGCCATCACCTGCAGAACATGAGCGAGAAAAATCTTAGAAGAGCAAACCAGGAAAGACGACAGAGTAGATCCGAGCACGAGCACATTCCACGGCAAGCACCTCTTACCTTGTAAGTCCATAAGGATCAGTCTACAGCATGATGTACAATGTAGAGCTTAAAAAGCTCCAAATTGTGTCAACTAAGACCATCTATCGACAGTGTCGAGCCGACAGCAGGCAATTGAGACAGCGGATGACGATTTGTATTGAAGTCTTGAGTCTCAGAAAGACAGTGGTTGGACTATGTATTGCAACTTACCGCAGCTTTCTTGGGGCGTCGAAACTCGGAATCAGCTATTGGATTGTATGGTATAACATTGACGTGTCGACCGAGCTTCCAATGATTGAGTAAGTTGGCTAGCTCCTCAGCATGTTCTGGCTTGTCATTAACACCATCTGCACAACGTCGTCGACACAAGAATCAATACTCGGTCTGCAACAAGCTGTCTCTTATTCCCTCTTCAAGTTCCCCGCTACTGAGAAGTTTCGAAGACAGGCGTAATAAAGAAGCACGAGGATGTTCCAACGTTGAGGGGATCTACATGTGGTGTAGACAGCCCCGACGGTAGAAAACATTAGATGGTTCTCGGCGTCTTCTCCTGTAGCGAATGGATCTAACTGAAGCTGGAGTCCACCTTGCTCACGTATGATGCCCAGAACTTTTGTGCAGATGGGTTTGGGCAACCATGGGTTTGCCCAAACGACAAATTCATTGCAAGTGATCACGTAGGAGAAAATGGGTGAAGAAGAGTGTACAAGTACCTAGTAGAGTATACTCGAATGAAACACGCCGCCCAGTCTCGAGAAAGTACTTTCTACAATCTGAAAGTAATGCTTCCAACGGATAACCCTTCGCGCTGGGCACTATCTGCGACCGTAATTCCTGGTTTGGAGCATGTAAACTGGAAGGAAACAAAAAAATTAACAGGGATGCAAAAGCAAATCCACCGAAGCCATGATTTATCGACGAATTTTGCCTGTAAAATCAGATAAGATGCTCTAAGTTGACATTCTCACCTAATTGCAAGAGTGGATTGTAACTTGTGAGTTGCCAGTTTCGCTAACGTATTCGGTACACCGACTGTCGATATAGTCATCATTCGTTGTCCAATCAATATGTCCTGCAAAAATTCCTTACTATAATGAAGATTGGATAAAAGTAAACTTGTCTCGATTGCCAAAAAAAAAAAAATCTATATTGCACGACGAAAACGAGGATCTGCAAGTGACTGTATGAGCAGGGTCCATAATCAGTCACGGCATTGAACTCTAGGTGCAACATACGGAGGTGTGACAAATAAGTAAATAACTGATGCACGGGAGATCAGTAGCGATATATCAAACCAGCATTCCAGCAGGAAATCTTTTATCAAGGAAGACCCAGGATGAGAAAAACAAACCTTATTCAAAGAACGATGTGCCGCTAGAACATTAGTCAAGTTCATCATAGGTTCTCCCATTCCCATGAAAACAACATTTGAAACACGATGTTTGAACAGATCCTCCACGGCTAGCACCTGCAGTAACACAGTGCCACACATTATTGAATACTGCAATAAGCATGAACCTCGTGACTAAACAAAGAATACACACCGATTACTATGTATGCAGAATATGCTTTGTAGGTATCGACAGTACACGATAATAAAATCACCATGTCCGACGGAGAATCCAAAACAACAACCCACTCAGGTAAACATTTGGGAAGTTCAGCAAGTCACCTGTTCGACGATCTCATGAGGCTTGAGATTCCGTGAAAAGCCACCTTTTCCAGTTGCACAGAAAGCACAGCGGAGGGCACATCCCACCTGTAATGAAGCATGTACCGATTACTTAATATATCAAAATCATACGGGACAGAAAAAGTCTGCGGCCAGTTAGAATTTTGAAAGCCCTAGATGGAATTGGACGAGTGCAACTGTCCGTGAGCTCCAACCTGAGAGGAAACGCATGCGGTAAGCCTGGTTATAGCTCCGGCCTTGTCCTGAACTGGAATGCCAACTGTTTCCACTAGAAGATTGTCGGGCAGCCTCAGAAGTACCTACGTCGAAAAACAGAAACCACACCACATCCGATTCAGAACGCCGTAATGTAAGCGCTTGGGTACACAGGGTTTGCACAAGAAAAGATCCACAAAACCATCGGGCTCGAAGTCCATTTCATGTAACCGGGTTTCGAACCCGAAGATTGTGCCACTTCTTTCCAATTCCTAAGCTGCGCTGCGTCAGTTCCGCACCGTGCATGAGTGGGAATTTTTTAATGCAGGGTAGAGTACGATAATTCACGAAAAAAGTCACAAGTCACTCTTGATGGTGGTCACCTTGATGGTTCCGTCGGCTGATCTCGCAACGTGGTGCGTAGGAGAACGACCAACTTGCCATCCCTCACTAACAAGAGCCTCCTTGAACACCTTAGGTACTGATCACACGAATTGCCAATGGATGTGTCCTGTAAGTTTTTTCACCAACCCAAGCGAGTTCAAGCTCTTCATTCAATTCGCCAAAATGACAAGAGACAGTCCTGCAGCTTTTCTCGCCCTTGTTCAGCAGCGGCGGCGGGAGGGTTATTGCTTGATAAAACGAACAACCGCGACGACGGTGCATTCATGAAGCAATACTTAAATCCTAAACCCCAGCTTCTAAGATTGAGCAATAAGATATTGCCCACACTCGTACAACTATCAAGAATGCAAATTATCACGAATGGAAAGTTGAGCTCACAGTGGTGAAAGTCGTCTATGCTGGAAGCCCTAGTCTTGTATAGAAGCTGATGTATCTGCCTTCCGCGATATTTTTGCTGTGGGAATGAGTCACACAATTAGCAACGAGAAAAACAAAAAAGACAATTGCCAGATCGATAAGATTCACGAACCGATAGATGACGATAGAAATTGCCCGAAAGAGAGAGCGACAGAAAACAAACCTCGCCCAAGGAGACCGCCAAATCTACGAGCTCTTCTTCCGACTTTCCGAGCAGGAATTTACCGCCCGCCGCATCCACGTTCTCCGAGCCTTTACTCGGGGCGACAGCAGCACCGAACGCCTGCTGGGAGCCAGAGGACGAAGGCGCAGCTCTGTCGCCGGTCTGAAGAGCGACTCTGATCTCCGCCACGCGACCAGCGGATGCAAAATTGCCCAGAGACGACGAGCTTCGACCGCTCTTCCTCCATCCGGACAGCACATTCTTGAACAGAGACGACTGGCTCGACGCCGAGCACGAGTTCATCTGATGTCGAGCATTGCTCGTGAGAGTCGCCGTCGGCACGCACCACCACACCGCCTGCATCGCCATCGCTGCTCAGGATTTCGTCGAGCGTTCTTTCCTTCCCTCTGTCGGTGCTTATGCATCATCCTCTTCGACCCTCTTCACCGGCCGAGCCGGTCAACGTTGACGGTTCCTTCCGACCGCCCCTTGACCAATCGCTCCATCGGCTCTCGTCTTTCCGGTTATGTTGCGATGAAAACCGTCTCCTCTGGATTTTCCTCTCACACTAACAAGAACTATGAAATAAATCTTGGACGTACATTCGTTTCGCCTGCTGCTTTGTCTAATTTATTATTGAACAAAATCTTGACATATCATTCTATATTGAGATTGAAACTACTGAAAAATAGAGGTTATTTACTTGATAGTAGTTAAAATACTTGATGTGACCCATGAAATTTCATTTCACCAACTTTACAATTCACACCTTATCTAATATGAACATGGCTCTATCGCGGTGGAGGTGCCCGAGCAACATACATCACAAAAACTTGGGATATTGTTTGAGTAAAAGCAAATCTTCGCCAAGCATTCGTATTTGCTTCAAAAAATAAACTAGTTGGAGAACCCAAAGTCCAAGATCACCTATCCACTTTGCCACATGACGTTTGCAGAGGCATGTATTGCTTGGCTGCTGCTAGAATTTGTACGCTCTCAACCGTGGAAAAGAGTAACATAAAACATACACATATTTGTACAAAATTCCATATTAGAACTTATCGTCGATATGCTGTTAGTAAAATCCCATGGTGTTTGCTTGATGGGTCTCATAAGCAATTTACATTCCGATAGAGTCCAACAAATTTAAACCTCTTAAAATAAAAAGTAAATGTTTCAACAATTTTCAATCAATAAAAATATTTTCTCTTACAAATGAAAACATACCAAAATCAAAGTATTTATATCATTTCAACTTATTATCTTTTCGTTTTCCGAGACTCTCCCGGAGAAAAGTCGTAAAACTCCTTATTTTTTTAGTGTTAAGATGATGGGGATCACAATAGGTCCATACGGATATGAGGGAGTATTCCTTTGAAAACTAATGTACTCTTGAAATTCTTGCGGATTTATCTATCCCCGGCAATTTTTGGTTTTAGCTGATCGCCCTCATTTGTGCGAGTCCATCGAATTATTTTCCAATCAATTTACAAGAAGGCTTCCCTTTAAAAAGCTCCTCAACTTTGAAGAAAAATAATCGTTTGTGAAATGGAAAGAGTGACAAACATTTTCTGTTCATAATTGCATGGGATTTTTGGTCTACTTGCTACTTCTTATTTGATTCATAGCATTCAGCAGTTTATAGTTCGTACTCATTGTATACAGGTGTATTTATTTTTTCACTTGGTATATCTTTTGAACTTAATAATATTCACTTTCACACTTTGTTTATATTAATTATTTGCTTTACGTACCAAATCTGTAATCATTGTAATATTTTATGAGAAAGTCAAAAGTAAAACTTACCCCCCGAATTATCATCGTGGATCTTATGAACATAGAAATCAAATATCTATACATGTGTAGAGTTTATAAGTTACTAAAATAAAAAGCAAGAGTTATCTTGACGATAGTCAATTACAAGCAACTATTAAAACTAAATTTAATCAATGTTTATAAATAAAGATTTGAGTATTGGTCTTTGTTAAGATTTTCAGTTCATGTCATTCATATGAAATTTGAAGTTATGATAAAATGAGGACAAATTTGTTCAAATATTTTGTTTGTTTCAGATACATTTTACTTTATTTTGGATTACAATGAAATGCATAATTTGGTATAAAATTATTCACATTTAATTTTTATTGAAAATTTAAATGTGAATAATTTTGTCTTGTCACAAATTTGTTGATACTTAAACGTTTTATCATGCGTTTTATCATCAGGTATAGTTATTACTCAACATATATTGTTGATCATGAAAAGAGTTCCATATTTACAGAAATATAAACAGACAACTATGACATGATAGATTGATATGATATGAAATGATAGATGGTACTGAAGTTAACGTAACATCTTGCTATATTTGTCTGTAGAATGGCTTTAAGTGAAATCAATCATATATCTTGCATCTTGCATGCAAAATTTATTCAAATATCTGAAATAAAGAGAAAATGAATAGTTATGTGGATCACTCTGAATTGTAGCTCAGCACAAATGTAAATCAATCTTCATCAATCATGCTTGAAGAATATTTTATAAAATGGAAATTTAAACAAAGAAATTTGTGAAAGAGAAATATTTTTGAGATTCTAGCGGAGGAGAATTTGTAATTGTATCCTTTAGAGTTGGATCACATTTGCAAGAGGATTTATAAAAAAAGACACAAAATAATGAAAAAATTATGTTTTATAAATATTCTAATTACAAGTAGCATATAAAATTACTCGTATATATGTTCACAGATACATTTTGGAAATTTGACTGTACACATATGTTGATATTCCACCATTTATAAAAAATACACCAATTCACATCTGTAATTTCAGTCTTATAAGATACATGTGAAATTTTTCCTTTATGTACAACTAATGTACAACAAATGCAGAAGACTGATTTAAAATCGGAACTGGTAACCATCATAATATTCCCAAGATTTGACCATTTGTTACCGAGGTACCCAAGTACAGGAGTCCCCCTTTTCTTTTTTTCTAGCCTTGGAGTTACACACTACTTTAGACTGGAACTTATGTGGAGCTACTTGCTCACACTAGAATATATGTGTTTCATAAAGACCAGAGCCTATAATACTAAGTAGTGGTGATATTGCTGTCTTTAGTTTATAATGCAACTTTTTCTTGAGCCAAATTTTTCCATAACTCCTAGTAATCACATTGAATGATGATTGGGTGCTCTATTGTTCACAGACCATCCTTCACACAAAGTCTAAATATATGACAAAAAATACGGAGTCCTTGCCCTCTGTATCCGTTAGGTTTCATCCCTGTTCCCATCCTTCTCGCCCTCTTCACACTCGAATGGCGCCACGGGTGCGTCCAAACTGATAGAATTATCAGGAGGACATCCACACAAACGGGCCTTCCCTTCCGTCCATCCGCTATCCGGCGGGCCGGTCAGATTCGAGACACTTGTTTTAGAGCGAGAGAGAAAGAAAGAGGCTGAGATCTCAAAGAGCAAGGGATCCGGAATGTTGTCCCGGGCCGGGACAGGGACGGGGGGATGGTCAGGGACGGGACAGGGAAGGGAATGCAAAGGCCCCGCGGGGCGTCCTTTTGAACGAAAGATGTTCTATAGTAGTCCGTATCTCAAGGGAGGGAAAGAGCGTCGCTAACGTCTACGAGACAGACAGCTCCTTTTCGGGCGGGCCGACTCGAAGCCGCGGTGGTCGTGGTCGTAGTCGTCGTCGTGGTGGTCGTGGTCAGATTGTCGAGGTGAGTTCGATGCTCGTGCGTTCAGCGCATTCTGTCACAAGAGAAGAAATGTTTCTTGGATACAGGCAGCAGTCACCAGCCGAACAGCGCGACCTTGTGAGCACCGTGGGGATCGAAGTGTTTTTGGGCTTGTGTGCATGTGGCAGTCAGTCCATCAAGAGCCGAGGCTGATCAGGGTGAGCTTTTATGTATTATTTGATCATCATTTTCTTCTTTGTGTGCGTCGTAAGCATTCCGGTCTACGTCTCTCCTGTTTGAAATTTTTTTCCATTTTTTTCCTTCTCGATTTTTTCGGATGGTTTTCTCGGCGTCTACTCTCATTTTTTGATTCCACAACGAATGAATTCTTCTGCCATAGCAGAGCTTTCAGTCGCAGAGGGTCCTCGTTAGTAACCTAACTTGGTTGTTCTTCGACTCCCCTCGCTGGGATTTTAGTCTTCTCGATCAAAGGGGTGAACGTACTCGTCTTTGACCACGTTCTATTGACATGTCTTTTTGGATTTTACATGGTTATACTAATTTTGCTTTCATAATCCCATTTCGCCTGACTCTTTTTCAAAGTTCTCACGTTTTCTAAACAATCAGCCTTTTTGTATCACCAGAATAATTTCACTCGTCGGTGAGAGACGAGAGCCAGGTAAGTCAGTAATTTTCCAAGTTGGTACCTGTCGAATCTAAAACAGAGTTCTCTCAATGGTTTCTCCCTTGAAATTTGAAATTTTTATAATTTATTTTTTAATATATATAAGAATTTGGAACAGTCTATGTGTCAGGAACTGCGCGTTCTTGCGAAAAAAGGTTGCCTGTACCGTTCTTGTTGGCACAGCAATTCTCTTAGCTTTTCTGCTCGTTTTGTTTTCTCGTGATAGCGCAATTTTTTTTCTCAATAAAAAACGCCGAAAATATAGTCAGATAGACGTGATTGTCTAATGCTTCGTGTTACATGAGGCTTATGGCTTACGGTTAGTTCACTTTAACTTTCCATCGAGTGAGAATAATCGTAATAAGACTGCATCAACCGTACCTGCCCACACTGCACGCTGCATGATTTCGCTTTTCCTTTTTTTTGCGTTAGTTCTGGTATGCCTTGGCCATTCAATACTTTTCACGTATCTGATTTTTGGACTCCTCGAGAACACTCAAGTGCTAAAATTGTTTACCTGCTTTTAACATATAACACTTGGAAGTAGAGAGAAGAGGTACTGGGGGGGTACCAGAAGGAATCTGTTGTGAAATTTCGAAGTTTTCGCACCTGACTTTGATATAAGTATTTATAAAACTGAAACGAGGTCTTTTAGAGCCCTCTAGCATGTAAGAAAACGCGAATGTGCTCACGTATGATATTTTTTCATCTCAGGGAGTGATTGACTGCATCAGAAGTGTGCAAGGACATAAAAGGAGTTGAGCCTGGCGGCAGTGTTATCATCTAGGGACGGCTTCTGGTTTGGGCGAGATTATGGCGACTGGTTTGGTTGCGATAACAGAGCGAGCTGCGGACGGGGGTCCATTGCTCAATACTGGAGAAGATGAAAGCATCGCTCATGTTGCTCCTGATGTGGGCATTGTTCTAGAAGAGGGGCCTGTGCAACAGAATGGAACTTTGTACATCACGACGAAGTAAATTCCTTCTCTTCTATGTTCAGCCATATACGCTCACCAGGGTATTTAGGAGTTCGATATCGACTTTTGAGAATTCCTCCCGAATGTTGATGAGTTCAGGGAACTAGAATGAGAAAAAAAATTTCATTGGGAGCCGTCGTTCTTGCCTTTGAAACTTCAGTGTTTCTAGAGAAAAGCGGAAATCAAAGACAGGTTTTTGAAACATTAGATTCCAGCTTCGATTTCTCTTTGGTTGTTCTTTCTAACTCAGTACATTTAACTACAGGCGTCTCATATGGCTAAGTAATGACAATCTTCAAAAGGGTTATGCCGTCAGCTTTTTGTCTCTCTCCATGCACGCAATTTCCAGGAATCCAAACGCATATCCGGTGCCTTGCATTTATACTCAGGTGACAATTATGCTTTTTACTCTGCCACCCCGCTCGGTAAGCCTAGGTTGATGTCGTCTGAGTTTCAGAACAAATTTTGGTGCGTATGATATGTTAGTGGTTGTTTCTTTGATCAGATCTTGCCTATATATATTTCTCAAAAAACCGTAAAAAAATTTTCTTTGCAAAGTCTTAAGGTCAGAATTACATAGCTATACATGTGCACTTTGGAACTTAGATCTTGCTCAAGGTGGTCTTTACAAATTAGTGGTATGCGTGTCAGACATATTAGACTTGCCGACTTAACCGTAATCCACTCTATGTTAGGCTACCCCGAAATGCAGAGGGAACATTGTATGTTTATTACATACAATCCGAGGCTTTTTTTTCCTGCTTTTGCAAGAGTTGTATTTCTCTGTACGTGTGATTAGCAGTTTTGAAATCGTTTAATTTAATCAAGACATTGTAGAGATTGTGTGGAATGAAACTGCTATCAACATTGTTGGAGTTAAAAGCCTGTTCCTTGGTACTAGACGTAAGAATGTGGTACGTGGCCTGGTGAAATGTACTCATGTGCTATATGTGTTCTATCTGTCATGTCTTTGGCAATCTTGGGCTTATGCTTGATCTTAAAAGCTGATTCTCGCAGCTTAACAGGTAGCTATGGTTGCGTTTATTTACTTTCCGGGGGATGGGGCGGAAACGGTACAGATTGAGAGTGGCGATTCAGATTCTGAGTACGAGGAGGCAGACGACATGGAGGATTCTTTGGAAACAGAATGTGATGAGGAGGAGGACTTGTCCAAAGTAGAAGAGATGAGACTTGTTCCCAGAGATCCAGATATCTGTATCCTTTTTGAATCCAGAATGTAATCGTTCATAGGGTAATCGGGATGGTAAAGCTCTAGTTCTTGACAGAAGGTATGTAAAGCAGTTCTGGTGTCTCCTCCTGTGGACATTAGGAAACTACAGACAGCGCGGAGGGCTTATCGCGTTCAGTAGTAATAGACAGTGGTTTTGCTAAGGAATTTCCAACTATCTGTCAAATCTGCAATAGTCTGATACTTTCCTTAGGAGCTGTCGTGTGGGTTTTTTTTTAAAGTGGCGGTTGTCGATTTTGGTTCCATACTTTCTTTTGCTCTACAGTTTTCTTTCTAGTCACCTGATATTTTGTTCTGAAGTTTTTCTCCTATTGCTCTGAAGTTTGGAAGCCAGTAGTAGCCAGTATATTTTTCAAAGGATGTCAGCCGGTTTGAGATTCCAGCGTCTGAGTAGTTGATGTCCTCATCCACTTTGTTTAGTTTTGTGCTAAACTGACTTTCTTTTGGAGGGAAAAGCCTTGATCGACCATTTTGATATCAGTGGACCAGATATTCCAGGTTCTTTGTGATTGTGCGTTGCTGAACCCAGATCCGACAGGAGGTATGTTGTCCTTGCTTCGTTGCCATGACCTTGGATCAGTTTGTTGCATTGACATTTTCGTTGCATGATGTTGATATGGTCCTGAAGTATTCTCAGTTGAGGTTACTCTAGGATCCGGGTTGACGTTTCAACAAAGATATGACGGCTGGACTGCTGGTATCACAATGCCAAGAAGAGAGGTACCACAGCCAATGTTGATACCCTTCTCATTGTCTCTCATGGCGTGAGATAGATCGTGATCATGAAGTGTCGAAAGTTCCAAGGTGTCGAAAGTATACTCTCTACTTTAATGGACTTTTTAACAAGATATACTGGAATAATCTTAGACGAGCTCTCGTTTAGTTTCATACTAATGAAACACCATAATGTGTGGAGAAAGTACTAATTCACTGAATTACGCTACTTCACAATATTATGCCTTTCGCATCAAAGAATTCCAGCAGATTCTTGATCACATTAAGAACTCCGGCACATTGATGACCTTCATCAGCTGTCGCTTTTAAAAAGCCCAGAGAACCATATCCGCTGATTCACAACTACTTATCTCCCTACTTGTCTTTTGTCTAGTTGGGACCGTTCAGTTACTTGCGAACGAGATAGAACTGAAACTCATTACTTTGGTTCTGTCAGACCAAGCTGGTAGTATCGCAGAACAGAAGTCGAACTCACTTTGATCTGGGAAGTACCCTGTCCACGAGTGATCCTGATCATCATAGGATTCAAGTTAGTTTCTTTTTGGAGCCGAGGAATTTGGGAGGTCTAACTTGTGGAGACTCGGAGGACAGTTTTGTGCTTTTTTGTGGTAAAAATGAACAACAGTCTAGGCGGTTGATGGCCTTCAGCACAAAAGATACTTAAGGGGAAAGCAAGTATTTGTTCTTACGGCGTCAAATGTCCAATCCCTGTCCTGAGGTCATGAAAGTTTGTGATAGGTGCAAGGCCGTTAGCACTCAATCCCTTTGTGTTGGCAGAACAAGAAGGTGAAGGTGAATGGTACTTTAATGTAAACGAGGTGTTGGGAGGGCGACCCATCGGTGAAGATGATGACAAGCCTTTCGACGTCACAGATATTAGCGAGGTGAGGATATCACATCTCTTTTCCACCCCATCGTAGCCTGTCGAATTTCCAATTTTCCCAGTATTTTCAAGTAGATGTAAGGTCTGAACGTTCGATCTTGTTGAGAGATGACTGTTGAACAAATGGATGTGCTCGGACGGACTAACTCATGTTGCCCCTTTGCAGTTGCATATACACGATCCAAGATTTGAAGATGCCGAAGAGGAGTTGGAGGAGGACGGTGCTGCGTAAGGGCTTCGTTGGTCCGAGTTCTAGTTTTGGTAGTGTAGAGCTAAGACAGTCACGACCCTTCTCTCGCCTGCTACATCAAATGGCAGACCTCAAACGTCTAGATCTTCGATCAGTAGTTCTCTTGGTAAATAGTAGTGAGCTCGGAATCTATAACATGTACGGAAATCAGTCGAGTGTGCCTTGGAGCTTGTTCGTTAACAGTCATTTCGAAAGGTAACACGCTCGTCTCGAGCTAATCAATCAGAGGTTATCCACATTTGTTGCCTTGATGGGTTTGAACTATTTGTAAACAATCTCACGCTCTCAACAACATTACTGTCAGTGTCCACCATGTCCTCAACGAGTTTAGCTGCTCGGTTCGGAAAAAGTATCCCGAAAGCAAGCCACAATCCTCCGAAACGAATGATTTTGTTGTGACAAGAAGTTTATATGGCCAGTTAGTGCCATTTCTCTGTCCAGGCCGGGGCTTAGACGAAGTACTTTGTGCAAGCCGAGGGTCCCCACCACCGCAACCTCTAGTACGTGGCAGTCGGAGTGACTTTCAAGTTAGAGCGAGGTCCGCCTCTTCCCAGAGATGGAGTCGGATTACCGAGGGTTCTGACAGGGACAAGCAGCTGGTCGAAGGAGCGAATTGTCCGAATGCTAATGCCCGAAAGATTGGGATCTGCGAAAAGGTACGTATCTCAGACGTACAAGTCTAACGTGGTCCAAAGCCTAGGTCCTCCTCGCCTCGTCTGTCCTCAAGCATGGCGCTGCTTACACACAGATACACACACACACACTCACCCGCTGCCATCGTCGTAGGTCAAAGCGGATGAGTGTCGGAATGGACACGTACTGCAGGAGGAGTCGAGCATCAATCAGCCCGGCCTCCTCCTCCTCGTACAGAACGTTCGCCTCCATGCGAGATTGGCTCGAGTGGCCGGGCACCATGCGTATTCTCTTGTCGAAAAGCCTAGGAATTTCTCGCCCGAGGCCTGCACAATCATGGCAATCATACGCCGCGGTTGACTCGAGCCTGCTGCTGTGCGCGACCATCGCGTTGACAAGGGGCTCGCAGCAGCAGCAGCAGCAGCCGTCTTCGTCCATTCCGTCTCGGTGTGTTTGTTTGTCGGTGATGGAAGCAGGCCAGACAAACCGACCTCATCAGGAGGAGCGATCGAATCTGATCCACGCCCGGGGACGACGACGAGGAGCATTTGAATAAAATAACGCGCAGTCAGTCGGCAGGAGGAGGGAAGGCTGAGTCTCGAGCATCGATCGAATCTTCTTCGGCTGGTCGTCGCTGCTGCTGCTGCTGCCTCTCTCGTCGATCCGTCCAGCCAGCCAGCCGATCCTGGTGTGCAGCTCTGGAGACCCCGGGTTACATCATGGCGTCGGTCCAAACCTCGAGTCGAGTTTAGCTGCACCTGATTTCTCAGTGGCCACGAGGATCTGGTGCATGCAGATCAGATCGTTTGATTGTCTGAGTGCTCGAGAGAGTGTGCCGGCAGTCGGTCGTGGGAGAGGTGCAGATGGTTCGGTGCTTGTGGTCATGAGAGGAGCAGGCCGATCCGAATGGCCTCGTCCCTCTTGATGAACCGAGTTGCAAATTCGACAAGATGGACTCGCGCAGTGAATGCTCGAGGAACATTGTGTCCTCGTCCTCGTCCTCGTCCTCCATCTCCTCGAGGTACAGGCTCGGAGTCAACGGGGGGAGAGAGAGAGAGAGAATGAACGAGGTTGGAGTTTGGGGAGATTTTGTCTGGACCAGCGAGCGACGGGGGGCTGCGAATTCACGTGAGCCTCGCAACGAAGCGGGACCTGCGCGAATTTCAACTCGTTCACGTGAGATTTGGCCACACCGTCACGGGGCGAGTTATTGCGCAAATGTGCAAGCGACCGCTGCCAATAATGTCGAGCGTCGAGCTAGGCTAGGCAGTAAGTGCGCAAGGCGTAGATGGGGGACCTGCCTGGCCCGCGAGGATCCGAGAGGCGAGATCCTACGCGTGGACCTTCATGATGATTCGAAGTGTGCGTCCTGTGGCCGCACTCGAGCCATCCGAGCCGAGCTGAACATCCCTGAGCTCGTCGATTTGGTACTGTGAGCGACTTTAAGCCCTCCTCCATGCCCCCATCTACCACCGGGCTCGTAATTTCGGTGGGTTACGAGCAGTACTGTAAGACGACGGCTTTATGGTCTCTCGTCCACATTGAAAGCATTGGGCTCCTTTAGGCTCCATTAGGCAGCAGCATTCGGCTCTCCAGTGCGCCAGCCACAGTGCGTGCCAGCGCTCCTCATTGAGGTTTCGTGTTCGTCTCTATCCCCATGCTGTACTATGATCAATGAAGTCGGCCCAGTGGAAGACCGCAGATATACTCCGACGAGGAATTTGTCGGAGGCCGAGGTATCGATTGATTGATTTGGCATTCAGCCATGGGAATCGAAATCCATTCTGCTGCTGCTGCAGCTTCCACTGGGTTGGGGTAGGGTGGCGAGGGGGAGGGGAGGGAAGGGAAGGTCTGCCATCATTGTATTATCCATGGAACTCGGGCGTATGATGATGAGATGGAGCGCGGGGAATCGAAGGTGTAAAGGAATGTGGATGCCCAAACTTCTTCAATGGCAACCAGCGGCAAGAAGGTTCTGTGTAAGAAGCCCCTCTCCCCTTTCCCCTTTCCCCATCCTCATGGATCCGAAACCAACACGCCAAAGTGCATTACCCTCATGAGCCTTAGCACCATCGGCCAAAGAACCAATCCTTCGACCACACACGAAGAAGGAGAGACAGAGATAGATCTCTCTCGCTCGCTCGCAGGCATGGACTCCGATCCAGAGACGCAGCGAGGGGGGAGGAAGTAGGAAGGACGAGCGAAATGGGGAGGGCCCGGGAACTCACAGCAAGATGGACGACGGGTCGGGGAACACATAGGCACGAGGCGAAGGCCACGATGGAAGGCGGGGGAAAAAGGCAGCGGGAGGGTGACAAGTGCTTACAGGAGCACGAGACGTAGGCAAGGGAAATGTCGTAAAGGGAGGGAGGGGGGCCGCCATTCAGATAGAGGCTAGAGCACTCTATCCACCCATTCAGCCATCCATGACACAGGAGGCGAGAACAGTGCGGATCCATGTGCGCCAGACAGTGCTGGTCGACGCCTGGTACGCCGAGATATAAAACCGCTGCAAAAGCGGGACCATAAACAACAACAGCGAGCAGCAGCAGCAGATCGTGGAGCGGAGCGTGCATGTAGCCGAGCTTTAAGTCTTCGGAGCGTAGCGACTCGCGAGCGAGCTCGGGCCAGCGCAAAGGGGGAACGGCCCCTTTATTGCCTCGTCGAGGTCGGGTGCCGAGACGCTTTGCGTTTATGAGGGCTCATAATCTCACGAGGCGCTCGCATTCCCCCCCTCCTTAAAATGTCGATCATCCCCCCAGAGCCATGGCAACGCTGCCCCTGCAGCACCAGCAGCAGAAGAGAAGGGGGGGCTACTACATTTGTAGCCGGAAGTAGTAATGCTGCTGGGGGCTGGGGCTGGGGCTGGGGGGGAGGGGCTGGGCAGGAGATAGAGAAAGGGGAAGGGGGTGGGGGAAATGGGGGCTGCAGCTGCGGGGTGGGGGGGGGGGGGGGGGTGGGGGTCGCGAAGAAGGGGAAGGGGAGGCGCAGGGCCCACCGCGACGATTGCAAGCGAAGCATGGCAAGGCAGAGGCGTCAGATGCGACGACACCATTCGACACGACTTGGCGTATGTAAGCATTATCATCAATACATGAATCTCGGCAAGCTTTAAGGTGCCTGCGATTCCATATATGCCTCGGTCGCGCCCATCTGCCATTGTAATCACCGAGAGCCTCAGCCGTAAATGCCACGCTGGGGCACGTCCAGTCATCCGATTCACTCCCTCGCTCTTTATGTCCGCCCCCTGCCAACGCGGCTTTTCGCCAGCGGGCCACGCTGCTGACTTCCAGTCGCTTTGGCCCGGTGCGCGTGTCCTCCCTGTTCAAACTTCCCCCCTCCCCCCAACCAACAATCATCAACTCCATTTCCCCTTCCTTTACTCCTCCCACGCCCGAATCGTACCCTCCCTTCCCCCCCCTCCTCCCCTCCTCTCCCGGACGCCCCAGATCTATTCCATAGCTTCCGCCTCCCCCTCTCTAGATGCCAGTTCGTTTGAAAGTGAAAAGTAGCACCTCCCAGTAACGGTCCAGTGGCAATTTTAGCCCCCGCGGAGATAACTCCCTTATAATAGTGGCTCCTCATCACAATCGCGCACCCCCTGCCCCCTCTTCTCATCTAATCTGAACGACGTCTTTGACCGGACCGAAGCCCCCATCCCGTCCCATCGGATCCCGGACCAACAGACAAATATTCACCGGACCGTTCGAGCCCCAACCGAGCCTAACCACGGAGGGTCGGAGCAAAGCGAAGACCCTTCTCTACTCCCCGTTGGACGACTACGACTGCGACTGTGAGATACTGCGTTCCGCGACCACGACTACGGCCCGTGGTCGGTGGTGGTCCCTCCCATCCAGAGCTTTCCTTCGCTTCGAACGTACGAGCTCCGCTTTGCTTCAGTTGCCCCCCACCCCGCCCGCCCGCCCGCCCGCCTGCCCCCCTCGCCCGCTTGTTGCCCCATTGCGGACCTGTCGGGCTGCGGCTCATTGTCACAATTTCCGGACTCGGGTTCGGGCTCGTGTCGTCGTCTTCGTCGTCGTCGTCGTCGCTGCTGTTGTCTCCTCTCCCTCCCGAGAGAGAGAGAGATAGCCCCCCCGGCCTCCGCTTTCCATGTTCTCTTCTCGTTCTGAGTTTGAACTCATCGGCCGGATTCGGCAATCTCGCGTCTCTGATTGGCACCTCGCGTGCTCATCATCCAGTAGCCCAGCCCCAGCCCGAGCCCCGCACCACGGATCTCCTCTCGTCAACCAACCCATCGAGCTCGCTGCCCCCGACCTTCCTTGCCTCGCCTCGCTTGCCCCCCTGCCTGCCACTCAGCTGCCCAGCGCTCCTTATCCGGGGCCTATCTCTTGTCCCCCGGTCACCTTGCACTTTGCGCGCTGCCTTGCCTGCCTTGCCCCCTCCTGCCTGCCTCTTGCACCCGTGCGCGTCCGATTCCGCCTGCGCTAGGCCCCGGTGGCCGAGGTAGCTTTGGGTCCGTTTTTTCCCCCCATCCCCCATCCCCCAGCCCCAGCTCCCGAGAATTTTCATCTCTGGCGCTCATTCTCGACAGCCCCCGTCAAAGTGGAGCTGAACTGGCGCAGCCGTGACGAGCAAGGCGCTCGCTCGCTGCTGCTGCTGCTGCTGCTCCGCAGGCGATCGAAGTGGTAGGCCGCGAGGGCAGGCCCCAGTGCCTTTTCGGTCACTGGCGGGCGAGCGAGCGAGCGAGCGAGGGCGCGTGCGGGCGATTCGAGTGGATCTCTCGACCACCTTCGGGGCAGCGGCGAGTGTTTCTTCTGCGGTCGATGCTGCTGCAGTCGTCGGGCTGTCATGGAGCTCGCGAGGAGCTCGTCCCGGCGTCTATGAAGACTGCGGTGGAGCGCAAGGCCTCTCTCTACTCTGACAGGGGACTATGACTATACAAGCGTGACATGACTCCAGTAGACTATGCCGTGGAGGTAGAGCTCTCTAGCCCCCCCCACCCCAAAAGCGGCCATTTCGAGCCGAAGCTCGTCGAGAATTTCATTTGTTGTCGGTCGGTCGCTCGTCGCTCGCAGCTGCTGCTTCCCTTCCCCCGTCTTTCTTCACGAGCGCTCAAAAGTCTTTTTTTTCCGGGTGGTTCTTTTTTTTGAATTTCAGGCAGGGCATGAAGGTATGCTTGTGGCGCACATCAAAGCACGTGCTGGTAATCTTCTGCATATTGAGCTCCCTCTGCACAATTCAAGGTGGTGAGAATTGTCTTCTCTTCTCCTCTCTCCCTCTCTCCCTCTTTCTTTCTCTGAACTGGAATGAGCTGAGCTGAGCTGAGCTGAGCTGAAAGAGCAATGAACTTTGTGAATGTCCACGAGAGAGTGTATGATGAGGCCGAGCAGTCCAGCGTTCTGCAGTGGTGTGATGGATTCATGGCTTACAGTGCTGGAGGGGAGGGGGGGAGGTGAAATTGGGGGGGAACCGAAAGAACTTAGAAATCAGGCATGATGCATTTTCTACGTCCAATTTATATCGAGGTAGCTTACGTCTGTGTCTCAGGGAGAACCCATATTGCAAGCAGGAGCACAAAGCGGTGTCTTCCTTGGAACAGATGGAAAAGGAAAAGGAGAAAGAAACCATTGATTGGGGAGAAACCATTGATTGGGGGTGCGTTGGGAATCTGCAGGCCAATGCCCGAGTGGCTGGCAAGAAGGACCAGTTGATCAGCGTTGTTTCATCTTGATGAATAACGCCAGCAGCTGGAACGAGTCAGCAGTGAATTGTCAGGCGCAAGGAGGGCACCTCGCCGCGCTCGCCAGTGCTCTGGAGTTCCCCTTTCTCGACGGCCTGTGCACGAGCGACGCATCAGGAAGCTGCTGGCTCGGAGGCACCCTGCGCCGATCGAGCAGCAGCGGCATCTTCACGCCGAATTGGACCGACTGCCGAGTCCTCTGGAATGATTCCTTCTACCCTCCGGCGCCTCCTCCACCTTCCACAAACTGCTCGGATCCGAGCTGCCCCGATTTCCTCGAAAACGGATGGTGTTCCCTCGTGGTGAACTCCTCCCTTGTCTGGGGCAGTTGCGATACCAAACATTCCTTCATTTGCACCCTCGGCCCAGGTACGACTCCATGCCAACTCCATGCACGATTCTTCTTTCTGAGCTCGCACACCTTTCTGACTGCAATTGTGCACTAAACCCTTCGCCATTCATCCTCCTCCTCCTCCTCTTCACCAATGCTGCTGCCCCACTTCTGCTGCTGCTTCTACTGCTGCTGCTGCTGCTGATGCCATCACTGCGACGACATTTTTGCTGCATCTTCTGTCCTCGAGCCGTATCTCGTTGCCGGACTCGAACTGTGGATTCTCTTGTCGTTTTCCTCCTCGCAATGTCGTTATGTCTGCACGTGCTGAAGCGTCCAACTCTCGAATGCACGCATCTGTACGTCCATCGTGGTCTCTCACTGGAGCAGCAACAGCAGCAGCAGCAGCAGCAGGGAGCTGGCGGAAGATGGAGCAGCAGCTGCTGCAGCTGCACTAGCACTAGAATGCAAAATGACACGAGCTTGGTTTTGCCCGTCTGTCTGTGTGCCCACCCGTGTAACTGCTTTGACCAGGTCCGTCTGAGTGTCTGGCCAGCAGCAGCAGCAGCAGCAGCAGCTGCTGCTGCTGAGCTCGGTCGTTCGTTCGTACACTAACAGCAGGCATGCGCATGGTGGTCGTGGGGCTGGGCGATCGCGGGGGGTGGATTGCAGATGGCTCGTGCGGAGGGAGATCGGCGAACAAGGCGTACATAATCACATTATCGGTGGTGAGCTCGGTGATTTTGAGCACGACGCTCGGGGTGACGATCTGGCTGCTGGCATACAGGAGGACGAAGAGAAGGCGACGGCGCAGGCGAGATCAGAGCACGCTGGCGGCGTCGGCCGCCATCGCGCCGGCGTGGAGAGTGTACACATTCTCGGAATTGGTCAACTTCACGGATGGGTTTGCGCCCGAGAACAAGCTCGGGGGCCGCCATGGCGGCGGCGGCGACTCGGACAGCTTCACGTACAAGGGCGTGCTGGCCGACGGCTCGCCCGTGGCCGTGCGCAAGGTGCGACGGCCCGGGCTGCAGGGCGAGAAGGACTTTCTGGCCGAGATGCGCAAAATTGGTCGCCTCCGCCACGAGAACCTCGTCGCCATGAAAGGCTGCTGTTTCGATCGCAACGATGGCTACATCATTTACGAATTCATCCCCAATGGCACCCTCGATGATTGGATTCATCATTTGCCCTCCGGTGCGCGCCCGCTCGACTGGGATGCCCGCATGCGCATTGCCGAGGGCATCGCCGATTCCTTAGCGTGAGTCCTCTCTCTCTCTCTCTCTCTCTCTCTCTCTCAGAGCTCGAGATTTGCTCGAGATTTGCTCGATTGTCACTGCGCAGCCTCGTCGAGAAGACATCGAGTGTGGCGATTTCGAGCTGAAGCTGCAGCATTTGCAATGTTGTCAGATTTGTGGTGGATTTTGAGGTGTCAGATGAGAAATGTGGTGGATTTTGAGGTGGACGAGGTGAATGCTGACGGTGTGGGATGTGGATGCTGATCAGGTACTTACACGACAAAGTGAAGCCGAATGTGGTGCATCGAAATGTGCGAGCTAGTACGGTACTTTTAGACAACGAATTAAAACCCCATCTTTTAGGCGTGGGGCTTGTCAATATGGCATTACGAGATACAACGCACGAGCCAACGGTGATCGTAGGAACGCATGGGTACCTTGCCCCCGAGTTCGTGTACCGCAATGAACTGACGACCAGGAGCGACATCTTCAGCTTCGGAGTGTTGCTGCTGGAGCTGGTGACTGGGCGTAAGCCCACAGTGGCAGAGGGCGAGATTTCAGAAACTCCGACAATTTTTGAGTGGGCGACACCGCTGCTCCAGGCAGAAGCGTGGACAGAATTATTAGATGTGACGATAGGATCGGTTCCGAATTACTCGCAGGTGAAGAAGGTGGTGGAGTTGGCCTACACATGCACGCAGCATGTGCCGTCCATGCGCCCTCGGATGTCTCATGTGCTCTACCAGCTGCAAGAGCTGCAGAGAGCCGAGCTGGTGGTTCAGCCCATGATGAATACAGAAAGAACCACCATCCCATTGAACACGGAAAGTTTGGGTGATAATACAACCGATTTGGAATTGGAAATACGAGAGGTCCCTTTGTAACCATTCTCATCTCACTCATGCAGGCTGAGCTGACGTGACATGTTCATGTTCCATTTCATCTTCCTTTCTCTCTCTCTCTCTCTCTCTCGCTCTCTCGTTGGCGGTGCAATTTCCACCTCTGCTTCCTCTCATTCATTCATTCATTCACTCACTCACTCACCTCATCTCTCTCCTCATTCACTCCACTCGTCGATGTTGTACGTCTTATGATACCGATTTCTGGGTCATTTAATTCTCGAATCACCCGGGCCATCCATCCACTCAGCCAGCCAGCAGCCCCTTCTGCTGCTGCTGCTGCAGGTTCTCTGCGCTCTCTTGCATCTTGTCATTCATTCACTGACGCCCAGAGTAAGAATGGAGGGAAACTTTGCTCGCCTTGGTTTGACTCGAGGTTCGGCTGTGGGTGTGGGTGTGGGTGGGGTGTCGTCGTCGCGTCCATGTCGAAGGCAGTGCGCTGCTGCTGTTGTTACTGCAACTACGGCTGCCGCCTCCTCCTCCTCCACCTCCGCCGGTATGTTCGTTTCGCCTGTTTGCTGCTGCTGCTGCTCCTTTGCCAACCCTCGCTCCCCCGCTCGGCAGCCAGCGAACGAGCCCTCGCCCTCGCCCTCCCCCACCATCATCAGATCAGTACAGTGCACTTGCATCGATCGAAGCAAGAGTCAGTCATCTAGCGGTTGGTCAGTGCCACGAGTCAGCATAATCGTCAGCACACACAGCCCCAGCCCACCTCGGGCCCCTTTTCAAATGTAAAACATGCCCAGGCATTAAATTTTGGCCCCTGTCGTTCAATTCGTCCCGTGATCTGTCTCTCCCTTCCCATCACATCAGCTCGTCTTGTCCTTCCGCATGCCTGCAGCAGCAGGCTCAGCCCTGCCCGTAAAGTGCTCGCCCCAGAGCAAGCAAGAGCCATTATAATTGCGGCAGACATCGCCAGCTCTGCCGTGCACTGACCTCTCTGTCCTCCCCAGCCTCTCCAGCATGGGATGGTATGAGATGTCTGCCTCCATCGTGACCAGTGTCGATCACCTCTCTCCATCTCCATCTCCATCTCCCTCCCTCTCTCTCTCTCTCTCTCTTCGGTTGACTTCACTTTCTTCACACTTGTTGACGCAGCTCTCTGTGGCCAGGCCACCTTATCTCTGTTCTACAATTCTTCTCACTGCCGCTAGCTGCCCCAGCAGAAGATGGCCGGGCTCGGGCCTGGGGACGGGGACTATGGCTGTCAGGTAGTTATTCTTTCCGTTTCTGTGGTTCCCCCCGGAGACTCAGTCCACAGCTTGTCCTGCCCAGCACTGCACTGCTCTGCTCTGCACTGCCATCCCCACCCATCGGGGCCCCTCCTTCCTCCTCCTCCCTCTTGATGCCCGCAGAGGTGGAGGAATCATGAATGCGCAAGCAACAATAAAAGTCTCGGCCTGTTGCTCTGAGACGGTCCCGAAAGTGAAGGGAAAGTTCTCAGACATGCGAGACATGGATGCGCCTCCCGATGAGCTGCTACTGCTGCTCTGCTCATCGGCGGCCTGGGCCTGGGCTTGGGCTCGGCCGGAGCTGTGCACACTTGCTCGCCATCTCTCGGGGCTGGATATCTACCTATCTATCCATCCATTCAGCTGCGATGGCACCGATTCTGAATGTATGTCAAATTCTGTCAACAGGGCGAACTGGATCCGAGTGTCATTCCTCAAAGGGGCACCGAGCATCGCGGTGTTGACCGGACGAGCTGGGTCAACTTCCTGGAACGATCTCTCACGTACTCGCTGCCATTACGGTCGTTTGTCTGGCCCGATGTTGTCACTAATCCGAGTGCGTCAGTGCTCATCCTCGTTGGTCGCTGTTTCTGATTCAAATGCTTGCTTTTTCCCGTCACTGGCTGGCTGGCTGGCTTACCTTGCTTGCTGGTCGGGAGAGGTCGGACGGTTGCCACAGTTCGTTCGCCTCTCTCTCTTTTTGCGCGCATTTGACCGACGGCCTCTCCAATCTTGAAAACCTCTGAATGCTCAAATCGAATTGAGATTCTCAGACGAGCAGTGCCGTCGATTCTTTCGTTGCTCCACACTGTGACCTCGACACGAGCCCCCCCCCCCCCCCCCCCCCCCCCCAGCTGTGAATTCTGTAAAGTACGCATCAACTGTCTCGTAAACTGCCGAACCAACATCTCGCAAATTTCAACCCCGTCGTGTGCGGCATTAAATGCCCACCACCTCTTCCGAGGGAACAAAGCTCTGCCCAGGGAGTGCCCTCATCCGAAACGTGCCAACGTGAGTTCCGCAAATTCTCTAGAAACTCCCATCTCCGACGATAGGAAATTGCGACTACACCTCGGTCCTTAAAATCCCAACACCCTCAGAACAAATCATGCGGCGAAACCGGGTTCTGCTATTCAACTCACGATGTAGCTCGATATGCACACCTCGTAACCGAAATCCACAGAGATTAAGGGACTCGTCTTCGGTCTCCAAGTGATACTCTTACCGTCCAGTACCGTAAGCGCAGCTTGAGGAGAGTGAGAAAGCTTCGGGGCAGCGCAGCGAAGGAATCGGCTCTCGGGAGACCGCCCTCGACGCCTGCAACGACTAGCCTGACCGAGGGGCAATGAGTGGGGGCAGTGGCAGGGGGGAGGGGCAGGGGCAGCAGGAGATGCGGACCGGGGGGAAGGGAAGCAGAGGAGGGAGCTAGTGGGGAAATAGCAAGCGGAATAACCCCGGTGGGGTGGAGGGGGGGAGAGGGGACGGTTAGTTGGTGCACACAACAGAGAAGGACAGGATCTGGCAGGGCCCGCCGTCCCGAGGAAGGCAGTCCCGAGGGGCGCAGTCCGGGGCACCGGCAACCGGAAGCCCGGAGACCGGTCCTTGTGGGTGACTGTCACTCGAGCCGCCCGATTCGAAGACGCGCCTGCCTCTCCACGACTTCAGTCACCATCTGAAGTACACAGAACAGAACTCGGGGCTGTCAGTCATTGACTTGCCATTTAGTCGACAGATCTCTGCTCTTAGTGACTAACTAGCACGTAATCACCCGACGAGGAACAGCTTTTCTGCTGACAGACCGAGACCTCGACCGAACTCATCCTGCTCGCGGATTGCGCTACGTGGAGAATTCCCGGCGAGTACGTACTTGCATGGCTCTGTTTGGGGACGGGACGGGACGGGGGTCCTTTTCGGAGACGCCGTTCTTAAACGGCGAAGTCGCCCGTCTCAGGTCCCCGGCGGCAGGCCCAAAAGGAAGGAAGGAAGGAAGCAGGAAGCTGCCCCCGGTCCCGTCAGTCCTCGAAATAATCAGAAGCCTTTGCCTGGGGGCCGGTTCCCAACGCTGAGGTTGCCCCATCCGGTCTCCGTCCCGGTTCCGGCCCCCCGCTGGGACGGACCGGGTCCCCCACAGCAGCAGCAGCCGCAGCCGCCGCGGCGGTCAGCTACCACAGTCGCTCCGCTTCCCATGGACCGGTGTGCTTCGAGCTGCCGGCTGTTCTGCCCCAACCCCCGAGGGTTTGGTCCGCCCTGGCACTGTCGACCTGTTGGACAGAGTTGCCGGGCACGGTTCCATACCGGTTACCCGGCAGGATCGTTTCGCCGATAAGCGATACCCGGCGAGGAGAGTTCCCGGTCGCGTCTTGGCGTTTCACGGTGAGTGTGTCGGTGATGTGGGGGGGGGGGAGGGGGGACTCGACGCCGGGAGCTAACGGGGAGCGCAACCGAGAACGGGCACTGTTCCGGCCACGGACCAATAGCGTGGAGGTGTTGCCGGTTACCGCGGGGCGATGACGGAGCGAATCGGTATGTGACAGTTTGTGCCCTCTCTGCGGCATGTGGGACCCACTCTGGACTCTGTTCGTGACGTCGGTTAATCGATCGATCTCACGTGGAAGGCGAGCGCGCCTACGAGAACGGATGACCCTATTTATAGAAGGGGCCTTTCCCGGCTGGAGCTCGAAGCGCTGTTTCCATTTCCCGATGCCCGTCGCCGTAGCCCCCCTCCCGTCCGCTCGCCCTTGCGCTCACCCCCGTACTGCTCGAATGCTGCCCCACATGGACGGACGAACGGACGGATAGATGGACGGACGGACGGACAGAGAGGCACCCTCCGCCCCTCGCAAGCCTCCCAGTTCCATCCCCCGTCCCCTTCCACTGACGAGAAATCATGAAATGTGGAATTCTTACTCATCGTGGAATTGTTGTTGGAATGCCAACATGATGTAGCCCCGTCCTTCATCCCTCCCTCCCTCCCTCCCTCACTCAGATTCACGAGTGAATCAATCAAACTGCGTAGAGAGAGAGAACTCTTGGAACGATGTCGCAGGTAGAATTTCACGAATGCCCCGCCCCCAGAACGTACGACCAATCAATTACACAGCTTGCTGGAAATAGGTGGGACCACTTCACGAAGCTCCAGCCGACTGATCAGACTCATAATACTCAGAGTCCACTCTGGGCTTGGATAGCCCCGCTCCTCCCTCTCCCCGTCCCTCCCTCGCTGTGACTCTCGACGGTCCAGGGTTTCTTCTCCCACATCCCTTCCCCTCCAACCGCCCCTTCCCCCGCTGTTGCTAGCCCGACCGTGGGGGGCTATCTGGGGGCTAGCAGCCCCAGCCCCAGGCGACTGCACCTGCACTGTACAAGTGTCGACCGTCCAGAGGACGACATCATCAACGATGCCATCGAAGGTCAGAACTCATGACATCCTCTTTTGCCTCATTTACTCTCCTACCTTCCTCACGCTCGCGCCTTCTACGGTCTGTTCTACAGTTGACGAAGCTCGCTCTTTTTCGTACCGCCATTCCATCACTTCCGTTTCTCGAGCTCTGGTTCTACGCATGTATGCGTCAGTGGATCTGACCATGTGTTACTCTTTTTTCCCATTCATCTAAAATATTTTTTCCCAGCTATGAGGTTTTTGGGCTCAGCCAATCTATTTATATATACTTACTCGTTTATTAGCGTGGTATCACGTTCAAGTTACAATTGTGCATAGAAGAACTGTCTATTACCTTGTCAAAAAAGCGAAGTTTGTTCTGGTTTGCGAGGAATGAACACCAATATGCGTTGAAGTTGGCTAGTATATATTTGGACATGATTTAGCAATATAATACAATGTAGTAAAGTATTTCTACTCATCTCCACGGGGTAAGATAAATTAATCAAAGTTTCCATATCTATGATTATGTTCCAGAATTATTTCTTAGTATAATCCTATGTTTAAAATAATTAAAATATCTCAAATTAAATGAATCATTATACTCATGGAACAATACACAAAAATTTAATATTGTAAATTTTCAGGTTATTGTCTAGTTCGTTGAAGTCAAAAACTGAATTGTGATACATCCTCAACGGAAAATGGAAATGTTAAAGGATGAACGTTTGTTTCAATGTCATTATTTTTTCTCTTTTTATTTCGTAGGATTGTAGCACCATGGGATGTGTTTGGTTTCATTATTCTTTCATTTGATGGGGACTTCCAAATCTAATTGGAAAATTACTCGCTGTGAAATCGTTCCAAAAAGCAATGACAACCATATTTTCGTTTTTATTAAGTAGTAAGAACTACGGTCTCCAGACTGCAAGTCCGTAACCGTACAGATAGTGCATACTCTTACCGTATGGTGGACGTACAAACTGACCGTATTATTAAAACACACACACTAACTGAACGACAGCCAGCCATAATTATAATCTGGGACACAGCACGTACTTTTCAGAGATTAAATACGCCTGAGGTTAGTTAAGAGAATCTTGTCAGCGAATTCGAAATGGACGGTCCGATTGGCCTGGCTCCGGCTCTCATCGGACGGAGTGGAGGCGTCCACTCGTCAGCTTCTGTGAAGGGGTGTCGATTATAATGAGCCGCTTGTAGTCTGATAGGGTCAATCTGGGCACACCCAGACTGACCCACGGTTTGAGTAAACTCGAGTTAGTGCGGACCACAGTGGTCGGGGTCGCTCGGTATTTCGAGCTCTTTTAAACGTAGCGACAAGTCTATACACGCCACTTGCAAAGAATTTCTCTTTGCAAGTGAGGTTATCACTATCCGATATAAACGTAATGATATAATTATTTAGATACTATAATTTAGATTAAATAATTAATTATTAATATAAAATATAATACTGTTCCCATATCCTCAGTTTAAACGGGGTGAAAATAGTAAGTTACTCCATTTATAGGTCAAAAGTTACTTGATTCGTAATTTGATTAGAAGAGAGCTCCGAGAGAATTGGAGAAAAGCCAGAGAATTAGAATTACAAATGGGCCGAGTCTATTCCCGCTTTATATATGGAGACTCCCGCTTTTCATGAATGTGCGTTTGTTTGCATGTAAGGAGTATATGTAGCTAGGTGTTAAGTGCAGTCAAGGTGTAAAGTGGGTAGGAGATGGAGGGGCATCTTACGGGCCTAAAAAAAAGTAGTTTTTTAGCTTGGCCCAAATATCGGTCATATATAATTTTAACCCCTAAGGGACGGAGGGGTATTTCCACAGTTTTTCAGGACCTACAGTGCCATTCTTGCATCTTCCAAAGTGAGACAAACTTGAGAATAACCATAAAGCAATTTAACCGTAAGATCTTTGAAAGTAGTGGGCTACCAAAATCTGTACCAAATTTTGGGTTTCGAGAAGCAACGGATTGGGAGATAATAACATGTGAAGTTTGGAAGATTAGTGAATTTCTGAAATCCTAATAGTGAGTTTCTGAGTTTGACTGAAAATTTCTTTTTCAGAAATTTATAAAAACTTGGCAACTAAAACTAATTTTCTTCTCCAGTATGTTAGGAACATGCAAAAAAAAATTTAGATTTTTCCGAGTTACCCAATTTGGAGAAAATAGGTTTGACATAAGTGTCACTCTGAATTTTATTTTTTTCAACATGGCACTTTTTGGCAAATTCAAAAGGATTTCTGATAAATCCAAAACGGTGAAGTTATAAAGTAGTGGTCATACAAGAATTCCCAAAAAAAAAATGCTAAAAAAGAAAATCCACAAGGAGAGATCTTCATTTCAGTTTTCAATGTGCTCAAAGTTTGGTTGAAACATTTTCACTGTAGAAACACTAACTTCACTGTAGAAACATAGGACCGACTCATGTTCTTTCTTTTTTCTAAAATCAGGGTTTCACTTTTTCACTAAAATTTCAGCTTATTCTTATTGCGAACTTGATTCTAAAGCGGCTAGGAACAAAAAACACTCAAATCCGACCCTTCTAGGGCATTTTATTGGGTTTTCAATGTCTGGCGCAACCCAAAAGTGGTTGCTTCGTCCTTTAGGTGTTAAGAGGCATGTTATTTTAGATTATTTTATTGATAGATGGTTCCAAAATTTTGTTGATAGTTTATTGTTGATGTTAGGATTATCGATCCATTTTTCAATATTGAGGAATTGGTGGACTAATCTTTAATGTATTGTCCCGATCATATTTCAGAAGGTATCTTTGTAGATTTGTTTTGGATCCTTTGTATGGAGTGTCTTCCATATAGTACTATAAGTCTTTATGCAGATAGTAAGGGGCGGAGTAATTGTGTTCATATATGTATAATAAGCCTTAACGTTTTTTCTTGTCTTTGGCAAGTTTTTATGCTTGTTCATTTCCATCGATTTTGGTGTGGACTTTGACTTTGAATATTGTGCATGGGTGTGTATTGCCTTGAATGAGTTTTATCATAGTTGCATGAGTTTTATCATAGATTCTAGAACAATTTTGTTGGTATGGTTGTTACATAGTGTGGATTTTTTTGTTGATTTATAAAGATGTGTAGGTAGGTAAGTGAGTCCATAAATATGTGTGCATGTTGTCATGTAGTTTCGAGTCGTGTCATGTAGTTTCAGTACTTACTATATGTAGACATCAAGCTAGGGTTTTGGGTTGCGAAGGGTATAGGGTCGAAGACGACTCGAAGGACGTCAGTTCTTCGAGTCCAGCCTAGCGCATTGGAAGTAGTGCGAGTAGAGCGACTGTCCGTTAACGTCGGAATCTCTCCGGAGTGGGGTAATCTTGAAATCTCTCCGGAGTGGGTTCGGCTTGACTTTGTATGTGACGGTTGTTGCCAGTGGGGTAATCATTCCGACGGGAATTCCAGTGGGGAAGATTCCATGTTTTCACGGGTTTAGGTTTAGAATTTAGGGTTCCGTGTCTTCACGAAATCTTCCTCACTGGAATTCCCGTCGGTATGATTATCCCACTAGCAACAACCGTCACATACAAAGTCAAGACCAATCCACTTCAGAGAAATTTCAGGTCAACGCTAACGGACGAGCGCTCTACTCGCACTACTTCCAACGCGCTAGGCTAGACTCGAAGAACTGACATCCTTCGAGTCGTCTTCGACCCTATACCCTTCGCGACCTGAAACCTTAGCACGACGTCTAAATATAGTAAGTACTGAAACTACATGACACGACTCGAAACTACATGACAGCTGTCATGCGAATACATTTCACCATACACTCTACATCGCTGACATGCTACTCACATACGCATACGCACACATACACACATATAAGGCGCGAGCTCGTACACATTCACACACAACTCGCCCCCTTAGCTGGCGGTCAGGTCTCTCTAACTCCCAGGTAGCCCTATCCACAACTACATGCTAAACACCTTCATGGGTGCACGAATCTGTAGGTCGGGTGCTAAGTTGCCCAATCGTTAATCGCCTATCTGCAATTCATAACATGTGAAGATCAAGTCGTCTACCCCTCTGAAGTACATCGAGGACAAACCCATCGTCCAGCCGGAATAACATCGATAGGCGGAGTTAGGCACGACATGTGCCATCCCCTAGAACACATATCACACATCAACATACGGGCCGTCTGACCAACTGACTCACATAGCATGCATCTCAAGCCAGCACGTACTATTGCTAAGCTTGGATTCATAGTACAATCTAGGTTTAAGAGGTGGCATGGCGCACCATTGCGCACATGATACTTCCAAACAACGGTGTCACGATCTTCCAACATGAAAACTCCAGAAGATAACACATCCCGCACTCGCAAGATTGTGCGTCCCGC
This sequence comes from Marchantia polymorpha subsp. ruderalis, assembly GCA_037833965.1. Taxonomy (NCBI): domain Eukaryota; kingdom Viridiplantae; phylum Streptophyta; class Marchantiopsida; order Marchantiales; family Marchantiaceae; genus Marchantia; species Marchantia polymorpha. The sequence continues at coordinate 4,613,185 of AP031351.1, forward strand.
CGTCACATCCAATGTCGTCGGTGCAGTCTGTTGTAGATAGACGTAGTCTCTCACATGGAATTTACGAATCGATGATCGATAGCCTCCTCTCCGAATGGTTGCATATCGCAACGTATCTCTATGCTGAGCAATCGCAAAATTCTCAAACGCTGTAGGCATAACTCTCCGAAAGAGCTCAGCACGTTGAGAACATACTCTCACCCACGTGTTTCAGTCATCAAGGTTCACCACCTCGCTAGACTCACCACGAATCGATGTTGGCAAGTCTGGATTTCGGCCGTATAATACAAAATATGATGAGAAGGAAGCCAAGGATGCTTGACGACTGAACCGAAATCCCATGACCAACCATAGTAACTGAATATTCCAGTCTCCAAGATGCCATTTCTGTAGGCCATACTTGCGCAACACCTTCTTCACCGTCTGTACAACACGTTCAACCAAACCATCCGCCTCTAGATGATCTCGCGACATGATTCGATGATCAATCAGCGCCTTGTCACACAAGACCTGAAACTCACTCTGAAACTTTGTTCCTTGATCGGTCAACATCTCAGCTTGTGCATCATAGTGACCAAGCACCCTTTCAAGAAAGGCATACGCTGTTTTGTAAGACCGGATATTGCATGTGTGAAATAAAAGTAGAATTAAGTAAAGAGTTAATCATGGTTATTATAATTATGACTAAGTCTAGCTAGTTTAGCTAAAATATCTATACTTGGCGGAATAAGTAGAGAGTTTCTAGAAGATTTGATTGAGCATTTCTATTTTGTCTTGTACAAAAGTCTATGGCTTGTACAAAATACTTTTTGACTTCATGTTTAGTTTTGATTGGTTTGACTAAGTAAGGAGTACTCCATTGGTTAGACTAAGTCTTATGTTGACTTAGTGGAAAGTGGAAGTTCTAGAAGTTGGAAAGACACAAATAGCATATCGCTAGCTCAATCTAGGGATTAGTAAACATCTAGAAGGTTTAGGAGCCCAATGGCATGTTGTCACATATTGATAACTAGTCAACCTTACTATGTTTTATCTTTGTAAAAGTAAGTTAGATAAGAATTACCATTTGTTACTATGGTAAATTCTCAAGTAGTATATATAGAAAGGTAGGGAAGAGACTCTCAAGCAAGTTTGGAGAGTTCATATGTAGAGACTTGCTTCATATATGAAAGAGTTACGAATTTTCAGTACCTTGGAGTGTCGATGTGTGTGTGAGTTTGAGTGATACCTTGAAATATTGTTTGAAAGGGTGTTTGAGCTATGAGTATGAGGAGTAATCCTAGTCTTCTAGAATCATGATGAGCTACCGAAAAGCCATCTAAGATAAACCTGAGTGAGATTTAGCCCGGAGGTTGCATAACAGCGTATGCCTTCCTTGATAGGGTGCTTAATCTCTTTGGTGCACCAACTGACGTGTTGACCGTTCAGGGTACAAAATTTCAGGGTGAGTTTCAGGTCTTGTGTGACAAGGCGCTGATTGATCATCGAATCATGTCGCGAGATCATCTAGAGGCGGATGGTTTGGTTGAACGTGTTGTACAGACGGTGAAGAAGGTGTTGCGCAAGTATGGCCTACAGAAATGGCATCTTGGAGACTGGAATATTCAGTTACTATGGTTGGTCATGGGATTTCGGTTCAGTCGTCAAGCATCCTTGGCTTCCTTCTCATCATATTTTGTATTATACGGCCGAAATCCAGACTTGCCAACATCGATTCGTCGTGAGTCTAGCGAGGTGGTGAACCTTGATGACCGAAACACGTGGGTGAGAGTATGTTCTCAACGTGCTGAGCTCTTTCGGAGAGTTATGCCTACAGCGTTTGAGAATTTTGCGATTGCTCAGCATAGAGATACGTTGCGATATGCAACCATTCGGAGAGGAGGCTATCGATCATCGATTCGTAAATTCCATGTGGGAGACTACGTCTATCTACAACAGACTGCACCGACGACATTGGATGTGACGGCGGGACGCACAATCTTGCGAGTGCGGGATGTGTTATCTTCTGGAGTTTTCATGTTGGAAGATCGTGACACCGTTGTTTGGAAGTATCATGTGCGCAATGGTGCGCCATGCCACCTCTTAAACCTAGATTGTACTATGAATCCAAGCTTAGCAATAGTACGTGCTGGCTTGAGATGCATGCTATGTGAGTCAGTTGGTCAGACGGCCCGTATGTTGATGTGTGATATGTGTTCTAGGGGATGGCACATGTCGTGCCTAACTCCGCCTATCGATGTTATTCCGGCTGAACGATGGGTTTGTCCTCGATGTACTTTAGAGGGGTAGATGACTTGATCTTCACATGTTATGAATTGCAGATAGCCGACTAACGATGGGGCAACTTAGCACCCGACCTACAGATTCGTGCACCCATGAAGGTGTATAGCATGTAGTTGTGGATAGTGCTACCTGGGAGTTAGAGGGACCTGACCGCCAGCTAAGGGGGCGAGTTGTGACATTTGAATGTGTACACGTTCGCGCTTTATATGTGTGTATGCGTATGTGAGTAGCATGTCAGCGATGTAGATTGTATGACGATATATATTCGCACGATAAGATTTCGAGCACAAGAGTAGCAGTTTTTGCATCATTTGCAAAGAACATAATGAAATTAAATAGATCTGATATATTGTACATATAAATGTATATTAAATGAAAATTTTCAATAAAATTTTACTTTATAATATTGATAATATCTAAATGATATCACTATACAATTTTAATCTATGTAATTATTTTTATTTATAAACTTCATATCATCGTGAGTTTATACCATTATTCATTGTGAACATTACTATAGTTTGTAGCAAGTGTTTCCATCCATCCATGAATGTCATGTTGCACCTATATTGACAATTAAGATATGAAGTTTGAATAAACACATGAACACGCAAACCCAGAAAAAGTATAAAGTAATTGCATAGCACATGATAATGCAAGACGAATTTTCCATGGCTATATTATGTTAAGTGCATATTGTTGGATCAAGTTTTATGTAGCGCCCAAGTCACGAAAGAATCTAGTATCATGCACTAGTCTTCATGATAACATTTTACAATATTTACAGTTTAGTTGATGTCGTCTAACTCATCCATTGATGGGATCTATTATTTTCGCAACAAAAGTGATCTAATACTTTATAGTTGTAATTCCCACAAAAAAAAATTTAAATCAAAGAAAAGTGAATTTTCATATTAAAAAATTGATTGCAAGATACATTTTTTTTCTAAAACTAAAAGTACAGAGAGATGGTATACACAGGAATTACAAATTTAAAATTGTTGGTTAATGATTACTTCACGAAGATGATATTCAAGTAAAAAATATTGTATTGTTTATATTGCTTGTTGTCATTCCCCACAATTATATTTGTGAAATGAAAAATGTATTCTTTCGTTAAAAAAATTATTTATAGAATCAAGTTTAATTGTAATAATTTGAAAATTGATCATGTACCCCTTGAAAAAAAATTAAATCTTAAATTAGATTTACAAGTGATATAAACTACTATCTAAAAAACTACGCATATTTTATTGAAAATTGAAGTTATTTAGTCTGTTTTATGAACTATGAAGTGATTCACTTAGTATTTAGATAGTTATACGCAAGGACAAATATAGCCACTTTGTGTTTGTGATCTTCGGATCAAAAGTAGCTTCGATCAATTATTTGTAAGATGTTCAAGTCGTCAATGAAATTAAGTACAAGTTGAAAGAATTAGATTATATTCACTTCTAAGTTTGAGTTGATCGATTTAACGTTTTAGTTTTACTCTTGGTTATAATGATCGAACTTTCAAGAATGGGAGTGCTGCTAGAAGTTGGCAATTTTTGAATCAAGGCTTTTTAATTAGGTCTTGTGAGGCTTGATTCTTTGAAATTGAACCGTAGAGATTGTGGCTATGGCTAGAGTAGCTAGTAAAGAAAATAATAGTTGATGCACAAGTGGATTAGACTCAGACTGTATTTTTTTTCAAATTTTTTAAATATTAACATTCACATTATTATTATCATATTATTGTGATGAGTGTGTATTGGTGAAACGTATTGACAGTGTAGATTTCTACTTGGACTTTGATGTTTGGACTCTACTTTTTCTCTCCAAGTACATGAACATTGTATTACATTCTCATCTCTCTAGTAGTTCATCTAAGAACCATAGATTTAATGCTTCATCCGAATAACATGAAAATTTTGCCTCGTCGACCAGCCTCTCCTTCCTCTGGATCTAATTCCACGGAAGTTACTCTCTTCTCATATCCAATTCCACGGACGCTCATCTAGACTCAATAGGATTTGCTGCACTACGAGTCAAGGCACATGTTCGTGCTGGTGTACACATATACTCCACAATATCTACGTCATATTATGTAGAAGCACCAGGTCCGGAATACAACATTTGTTGAGCTATAGCCATACATCTTATGTTCTGTTCCAACCACTCTGATCAAGCTCTTCGTCTCACATCTAAGTAGAGTTTGTGTACATATATCCTATACGTGTATCCAGCATTATCACATACATAATCACATGGTCTATGTTTTCATCTACATCCGAAACTACCATGACAGACCCCAGTAATCACGATGTGTCTAAGGTGGTAGGGGTGGGAGTAGATGACCAACCTCTCCTCAGGTGTAATAGGACCTAGGTAGCAAACTTATCTTCTTGCTCATGGTTTCGACTTGCAAACCTTTGCATCAATGAAGACTTCCTCTCAACTTTCAGAACCCTCTAGACTGCGTACTGTACTAATCTTAGATGGTACGCGAAAAAGGTTCACCGTAGGTGACCTTCTCTGAATTGGGGAGGAAAGTTTTATATAGGGAGCATGATGTAATGAACTCTTACATGCAGACAATCTCCCTCGCTTGGACGCTGTCCAAAGTGTCATAGCATCTTATCCACTTGTGCTGCACAATGTCATCAAATCTCACACAGCGGCCTTAGCCCGGCCCAGGGCTTGCCTTGGCAAAGCCAGATGACATCCAATGGAACTCGACTATACCCATGAAAACTTCATTAAGGATTACTTTTCAGAAAGTGAAAAGTACTGTTGAAAGTACTTTCCTACTCGCAATGAATAACCACACGATTAAGTTCAAGTCCATGCACCAACGAACTCCTGTATCCCAGAGAAGTATGGACACTTTAGACCATGAGTGATGAAATAAAAAAGAAGAATTTTGATGGTCCACATTGGTCAACATATTCCGGCAACACGAGGTAAAATACTATCTCTACTTTCCTCGGGTGTAACAACGCCAAAAAACAAGGTACCCTAAAATGGTAGAGAGTACTGGTACCAAAGTGTGCGACCCAGCGTTTTCGAAAATAAGGGCATACCTGAACCAGCTCTGCTCGAAAGGTTCTTGGTTAGTTAATCAATCAAAGAGATGATATCAGAATGTTAAACATGACCGATTCGACTCTAGACATGACCCTATTCCTCCTACAGCCACGCTTTAGTTCGCGGTTTTGTGTCTCCTGTCTAAGTTTCCTATGCACGAACTGATCCACCCGGAGGTAGAAGTGGCAGAGGAATACATCTCAGATCCTAAAGTCACTGTCGTAAAGCCCAGCGTGCGCCATTTTAGTGTAACAAATGCCATAAGGAAAGCAAGGATCACAACAGCAATAAAAACTCGCCCAACAAGCAGGGCACATTCATCAAAGCACAGGTTTTGGTAAGTGGAACCGTGGGTGAAATTATCTTTATACCCAGTATGTTGAAACCAACTTGCTTTTACAGAAAATTGCGAGGAATCAAATGTTCTACGGGGAAAATTTTAGACATCAGACGCCGGACATCAGAACGGCCATAGACGAGATACCCGAGCCCGTGTATTGCATGCTGTACACTTGTCGTAGCAAAGTTGCGAAGACGTCGATTTTTCTCAAATAACTCCTTACGTTCCTCATCATATGCAATGTGCCATGTGAGTTTTTTTTCTCTTAGAGTTCGCCCGCATAATCGATTCATGAGTTGCAACCGATGCTTCCTCTCCAGCCATATAGCGGGCCCGTCAAGATGTTTCATTAGAAGTTGCTCGGCCAGAATCACGTCCTGCAGGTCGACACATATGGACAGACGCATCGTTTGTCATTATCCAGAGTATGGAAAAGCAAGTCCTTTCAACTAGAGGTGGCCAGATGAGGTGACGCTGGTGGCTAAATTTCTCTTATTCCTCGTACTTCATATGTTGATCGCATTCTTGTCATACGGTCACATACCCGTCGCAAAACATGCTTGATACATAAGGCACATTTCCAGGCAATAAATTGTTGTAAACAATGACATCAAGATGTTAAAAAACCACAATCTACCGGTAAAAGCACTTCCAAGCAGAAACAAACAAAAACACAAACAACTTTTGTAGAAAAAACAATCCATACTTTTCAAAATGATTGCCTTGAGGATTAGAAACTTGAGAGATTATATATCAGGAATTTCAAGAAAAAAAGTACTAATCAGATCATGCACTGTAATCTTAGAGCATACCGGTGCTCGCAGATAGTAAGAGCAAGTCAGTGCTGTCGCAAAATTTCAGTCACCTGTTCGGACAAAATTAACGTCGAGCATAATCCAGGATAGACAGCATCACAGGAATACGGATGGACTATCTCGTCCAGTACATATTGAGACTTTGCGAAACTGAGCAAATATTGCAATTTGTGCACGTTAACAACGCAACGGATGGGTTTTCTTCGATGTCCCAAGGTAAAGTTTTCACTGTGGCGTCCTAGGTTTCTAAACCAACAACCCAGAGCCCTCAGGACAAACATTGAATAAACCTTAATAGAGAAATCAAAAGGACACGAAGAGTATTTAGTTGGTCAAGAAAGCCCTACACCTATCTTTCAGAAAGAGCTACGTAGAACATGAAATTTTAAATGATTCCCACTAAAGACCTTGTCCAAGACTACAATTCTTTAAGAAACTGGGATCGGCTGCATGCAAAAGTAGGACTTCTTCAAGAAGCTCGTAATGAAATGATGAACTTTTCGAAGTTGTAGGCTCAAAGAAGCTGCTACTGAGATAATTTTCTGATACCATCACAACTGTATGTAGTAGACACTGTAGATAGCAAGTTCTATGATACAGATAGAATCATTGTGCATTTCGCAGTTCAAAATATTCCATTGGACAAGGAGCAGTCTGTCTAGCTGTATTTCTTACAATCCCAAAAGAACGAATATTGTTGATAGCTTGTGATTCTTACACTGTTACTTCGTTGCCGTATTCTCAGCTCTTTGGAGTTCGAATTTACTTCTCAAAAGTGTCGGCCAGCAGGCCCAGATATCTGGACAAGCAGACAGATACTCTTTTGTGGCGTGCCTGGCCAGAGAGTCATGAGGTCTTCTAGGTATATATCCATCATTTCACACCATTCTAGTTACAGTTCTCTTGTGGCCGTGCAGCCTTGGCTTCCCATCAATGCACTGCGACAGGAAGGTGGATCCTCGTCTAATCTTTGTTGTAAATTCGGAAATTAGTAATTTTGTGCTTCACTGCAGGTTCTATATGCAGAGTTACAGACTTTCAATACTACTCGTTGGAGAGGCTCTTTTCTATGCCTTTACGAGGACTTCAGACTGCGTCAGATTTGTTTCCAACCTTGTCCAGGATATAAGGGAAGATGGATTGATCGAACCAAGGTACCTTGCGTAATGGAAAGCTCGACCAAAGAATCCTCTCACAGTCTCACACCTACAGTCTATATTCCTGCGCGTATGTGAGACTTCCATAGGGCAAAGGTGCAGCAGGTCAATGCGGCATCTTGGGGTCATAATCCATCTTCGTTTCGAGAAGTTGATTAAAAATGACGCCAAAAGGGACTGCCCTTCTTGGTGGTGTCTCCTAGCTGGGGTAGAAACGAAGCAGACAGTGAAGTGCAATACTCTACCCAACGTGTGTTTATAGACCACATGCAAGGCAAGGGAGACAAGTACCACTAGTACAGCTAGAAGTTAAAAGCGAGTGACTATAGAGTAAAGAGCACGAATAAAAAATAAGGAAGCAGCGACCAGTAGCTTGTGACAGATCTGTATTATACAGCATATATGGACAAGCACAGTATAACCATGCAGTTGTCCAAGGGGAGAAGGTCAGACCGAGAGAAAACAAGTTGCATTCATTTTCCCCACCATTAATTAGCTACAAAAATATCACCGACACTTTAAATCGTCATGGCAAAGCCTCGCGGTAAGGCTTTAGGAGGAAAACTAAAACTTGGATCATTGCCACTCGAAGTTTGATAATACTGGTACTCAATACCTGCCTGTGAACTGCTAATACAAAGGTAAGTGTAAGCTTTTGAGTGAGTGGATGACCCGGTACACTATATCATCATCAATGGCTTATCTTTCTCAAGCAGTCTCAACTAAAGAAGTTCTTGACAAGAATTCTTCCGCCGGAATTGAAGGAGAAAGGACCTGAACTAGTAACCTTTGCAAACGATCTGAGATAACATCTGATTTATCAATCAAAACTTGGTCTTCTCAACTAACAGATCCATTTCACATTATGCAAGGACCTTTGTGCGATTAGCATGCAGACGAGAGAACTATTTGTAGACATAAAGGTAAGGAAGGTGGTTAGGGCAATCATGGAATTGAAGAGTTGAAGTTAAGACACGTCCTTAAAGAAGAATGGCTATGACTATGCCAGATGGCTGGAAAGCACAAGCAGAAAGCATATGTTTTTCTCAAAAAGCAACAGAATGTGCATCACTCAACATGTCCTTCTGACCAGATCCATTCAATGTGCCAAAATACGCTTCCACTGCTAATTCTCATGACTGACAAGATGAGAAAATATCGTACCTGGATCTTTTGACCAATGTACTCCAACCGATCATAGCAAAACCGGGGATGATCGCCCTTGAATTTACAAGGATGAAGAAAGCATAGCTGCAGATTTCATAGCCATTGCTATATATTATTGCCAACTGGAATATGCTTTTTACAGTTTAGCAAGCTGATTTAAAACTAAATCAAAGCTTAATCAACAACAATCATTAGTGAACAAGTTGCGCAGAACAAAAAGCAATAACAAAAACCGATAGTGTAAAAGGTACCTGAAGTCCAAGCCCGAGTTCTATATTCCTGGCTTCAGTAATTTCAGGCTGCGAGTCTTGCACGGGACGCGGATACTCCAAAGCTTCCATAACTTTCGGCAAACTCAGAATCTCCCACTCATTTCCTCGGAAGCGATGCATTCCAGGAGGAACACAGGCTCTAAAAAGCCTTGGAGATGAGAAAAGAGAGTCCTCAGGAGCCTGCACCCAAAAGTCAACTCCGCCCATCAAATGAGGTCCGCAATATCTACCTGGTACTCCAGACATGTCGTCCGAGACAATGCCTTTAACTTCCCTCACATCGGACACTGCAGACGGAACCTGAAGAAAAAAACTCTAACTACAAGCACGTCTCGAGCTCGACCTGATGATACATTCATCGTCCTCCGATATGATCAAAGTAGAATCTAAAAGGAAAGTACGTAACAATAGATGTGAAGGGAAAACGTTATACGTATACTGGATCCACGCCCGCTATTTACCTGATATGCAGCTATCTCCTGCCAAGTCAGCTTTCTCTCGAGATCTGGTGATAGATAATCTTCATCAGGGAGGCTGGTCCGAGGTTTAGGCAGGGCCTCCGGAGCTTCAAGATCTATTCCGAAAACCTCAAAAAGTATACGATACACTTCTGGCATTCCTAAGGTTAGATAGTTTGCAGCAATTAGTGCCCAGAATACACTCCTGCGGCAGAGACACAACACTTCGTTACATTAGACAGCGGAGCCTTCCATATCGAAGATTGCCGGCAAATCTATTCATCAGATACCGAATTTTCTTGAGTTTCTATATGAACCTGCAACCTTGAGAGATGAGGTCACAAATAAGAATTTTTTTGCCAACATATCAGAAACTGGTTACTTCAATGGCATCATACTGCTGATTCACACCAACCGTACCTTACAGCAACTTGTCGATCATCCTTTGGTATCTGTTCGGTTTCTTCCGCTGGGAACACAATAGCATTCAAAGAGGCCTTGTATAACCATTTTGGCAGCACCCTCTTGTTCGTCACGTTGAAGACTCTCTCTCGCAAACTTCCCACACGTTCCGTCGGATACATTTGTAGCAGCAATTCCGAGAACGCGAGCTCCAAGACGTACTGTCCTAAAAATGCTAATCGAGAATGCCCAATTCCCACAAGTTTTGTTCTCCCTCGCTTCGAGAACTTATGCTGGAAGGCGAGAAACAAAAGGGAATCCAAGTGGCTTGCCGGGCTGTCTTCTGGAGCCTCGAGAATTTCGATGGAATAACCTAGTGCGTCTTTGACTTCTATGAGGTACTCGTCTATCCATTCTTGATCAAGCCTGTTTAAGTTCACGACGGGCAAACAGGAGCTTAAGAGTGGGAACTTCTTCACTTGTAATTGAGGACTTGATAAAAACCTTTCGGCCAAATTGCTGTCACTCAATGGAGGTTTCAAAATCAGCTGCTTTTGTTCCACCTTTTTGATTTTCTTCGGTGCCTCATCAACCTCCGAGACCGAAGCCCAAATTCTCGAGCTTTTTCCTACCGCCTGAACCTCTCGGACCCTCTCTGGCGCGTTCCTCCGCAAATTAAAAAGCTCAGCTAAATCTACAGCTTCCACGCCGGCGACGAAACCGCGTGCTCGCCGCGGGACGATTTTCCCACCGCAGAATTCAGCCTCCGAGCGCGAATTGTAATTTCTTCTCGTACAACAACCATTCGACGGGACAACAATCCCCAGAGTGTGCATCGTTGCCATCATCAAATTGCACCAAGATTGCCTCCCTTCAATCACCGACTGAAAATTCTAATTTCTCGGCCCCCCGTGGGAATCGATCCCAGCATTCCTCCGTCGATCAGGATTCAGAAGATGGCCATGCTCGGCGCTCGGCCCGGCTTGCCTTGCGCTGCGAGAATCCTCGTCCTATCCACGACAAAACAGGCCACAGCCGGTTGCCGGTATCCCTCTGCACTGCACCGACTGTCTACCTCACTGCAGTACATGCCCTGACCGGGTTGAGCCTTCCTCCTTTGGTTCCTCGTTTGATGATGTTACGTCGTGCGTCTCGCGCTCACCACTTTTGGAGGCTTAAATTGTTAAAGCCCCGAAGATTGATACAATACATAAGAATATAATTTCCAATCGTATAATGATCAATTCGATACGTTCTAGGGATACTAAAATTGGGTCTCGATGTTTTCTCTAAGCCTTACTTGATATATTCTAAACACAGTAACAATTATTGAATTTTATTAGAAGTGAGCTACATATGAAAAAAATTTAAAAGCTTTATATTTCAATCTCCAAGTGATTCCATTACATGTTTTTATCACAAGAGGCCTCGACCACAATTAGTGAACGATACTGTATTCATTACTAGGATTCATACTTTTATTTGCTCCTGCAATTTAAAGGCGATTGAAAGTTCTAGTTAATTTGTTAGGAGTACTGTAAAAAAAAAAGATCTTTATGTTCTACATTTGTTTATAAAACATTCTTTTGAAGAAATTCAAATCTGTTGTTAAATAATTATGGAAATGAGGACTTGATTTGTGAAAAAAAATTCATTTCCATCCACTTCTCTATATTTAAAACTCCCATCTAGATGGACTTTAATTTACTAATGATGTATAGAGAAAATTAAACCAACCCATTTTGATAAAAAATTATATAACATTGAAAAATATCACAACTAATGTATCTCAAAAAAAATTAGCTTATTCTCTATTTTCAGACAATTAAAGTTTAAAAAGGCATGGAATTTTATACACAAATATTGCACACTTTAGTTTGACGGGTTGTAGTTATTTTACTCGAGGATAATTACCACCTGGATGAATTACTTGTCCACGTTGATCTCAAGATATAAAGTATGGACCCCAAAATCAATTTGACTAGAAAGTGTGCAATATTCGATGACATATGAAAAAAAATTCATTGTAAGTATTACTTAGGAAATGTTCATCATTACATCTTACAGACTAACGATTAAGTAAAATTCGTATCTGCTCTCCACATTTCAAACAAAATTAATGTTTCTGGGAAATTTTGAAGTAACATAATTTTTTTCAAAAACATGCCAATAGATTTCACACATTTGGACGATACAATGGGTGGAAAATATTCCATCCTCCATTGTTTGTAACTCCTTAAAAATTTTAACCATGTCACAGGAGCACTATTTACACGGGAATGCCATACGAATATTTAAAGGGGATGTAATAATAAGCCAAAACTACTTGTGACATTGAAATGAAATAAACAAAAATGTCACCTTCTTGATCTTACCCAAAAACGTGGGATGCTTGTATGGTCTCCCCATACATGACCCAGTCAAGTCGACCGACTCCTACATAATCAGAATAAAGTCAGAAGCTGAAGTAGACTAAATTTAATGCGTTTTTTTCTTGGCGTCAATGTCAACAAGGTTCAAACTGAAGTAGAAATGAAAACCATCATTATTCGGTTCTTGCGTGGCATATCATCTTCCATGATTTACGAATAATCATAATATCAATATTATTGCTTATAGTTATCAGGAATGAGCAACAGCCGAATGTACGGAGTGTTCGCCTAATGCAGATCTAATTGCTCGTACTCGTAGGGAACGTAACTTACTCCCTCGCACACCTCAAGCGTCACAGAACAGAGGGGGCTTTCGTAGTAAGAGTCGAGTCTAGAACATAATCTCAGTCTACACTGAGTTGCTATCATCAGGCAGTTCATTTTTTTTCTCGATTCATTGTGGGGCCTCCAGTAATTAACTAATTTGACAATTTGCATCCGTGAGATGTTGAAATTTCAGATGTGTGTGAGGTCTAGTTTGGTAAGATTGGACGTCAATTTGGATAAAAACTGCGTGAATCTCATGGAACCAAGTAGTCTAGCAATAATGATGGGAACAAAAGGTCATGAAATCGGAAGGTAACATGGCTCTAGAACTTTATAGTGTCGCAATAAAAAGTATGCGGTTTTTCATAAATATAATATCTATCGATGAATATGAAATTAGTTGGTATGATTCATAGTAACGTGAGCACACTTTATGATACTTCTCCGGTTTTTGTATTGTTCTATGAAGAGCATACCATATCAAAAAGTATCACATGGTGTATTCTTATGGTTATTATGGATCATGACAGCCTCTATTACATTCATAGCAATAAAATTTGCTACCACTCACAAAAGAGCTTGTCTCTTATTAAATGATGGTCTACTTGTAAATTTCATAATACTGTACTCTATACACTAAGCTAAAAATATGATAATATTATCTTTTTATGTTAAATTTTTATGAAGTTATATCAATGTTCACAATTGCATAGAAATAATAATGTAACTACACCTAAAAATCATCACTATGGATTCTTGGAGAACAGGAATACTATAACTCAACTCTACTTCCATCCATGCAGATGTAAAATCAATATCCTAAAAAAAGGGTTTAAAAATCACAGCATGTAATATTGAATATAGATTTCTTCTTGTTCTTATCAACCACGAAGTTTACTAATGTTATTTGCATGTCTGAATCTTATTAAATGTGACAAAAATCACGATGGTAATGAGATCATGGAGTGTTATTCTCTATCTTCGGAATGAACTTCTCATGCATGTACATGAGATCCTATGAATATGTAATATATCCATATACGAAAATCACGTTCACACACTTCACTAATAAAACTGGATGGCTCAAATCAAGTCTTCGCTAACCCGATATATAAGGATAAGTATAATATGAGAAAATCCATGGCAGATGTAAGATCCTTGAACATGCATTCGCTTCTTATTTAAGCATAAATAGACCTTGCTATTAGGAGGAATGGCCATATTCTTTCGTAGTGAATGTTGAGAATTTTGAAATTGTTAAGATAAATTATGATTATGACAATGATATAATTATATCTCACATCATTACTCTAGTATCTTTCATGATACGAAAGAAATACGCTCATACCACATGCCCCATACACAGGTATGATTATTTTAATTATTATATATCAAGTCGTCTAAATTTTCTATATTGACGTTTCTTGAATTGAAACATCTAGACCTTAATTGGCTCAAAATTGGAAGTTGGTAAATTAACAATCATCACAACTGAATGTTAATTTATGGTACATTAATCCTACATTTGTAAATGAAATGTTATTTCGTCTCATAGTGTAACCTTCACTCTACCTCGGAATCACTAGCTAGCTTTCAAATGAGACTTTTAGCATTAAATTAAATTTTGTGATACAACTAAATTAAACTAATTTATATAATTCAAGGAACTAAGTGATGTAACCATGCCCACCCTTCTTGACTTGATCTACGATCCAAAGTGAAGAAGAGAACAAGGGTTTTATGTTCTCAATGCTTAATAAACCTACGTACAACACAACATCCAAAATTATCAAACACGCATGTCGACTTTCATGCATTCATGTGACCATCCGTATGCAACAAATGATGACACCAGATACACTCACATGATAACATGCTCATGGTTCGGCCGCCGCAAAGTGTGGTGCCACAGCATGTAACTCTGTACTTCTAATGATCAATGGAATCACATATAAGCGCTCGTAATGGAACCTCTCCTTCTTCTCCAGCACGAGAACGTAAACGAACGTTGGGGCATCTTGTACATGCCATCCGTGAGGATGGGGGCTTTTCAGGAAGGGTCCAACTCACTTGGAGAAGATGCACATTGTGGGATCCTAAGTGGGGCTCATGCATAATCAAAGCCAGCTTCTCGTGGAAGCTACATCTCAAACTGTGGATGGAATTGGTCGTCGAAATGGATGGATTCCGTGTCTCACTCTCGAAGGAGGGAGATCTATCGGAGCTCGTTAGAACCGCCGACGCCGCCGAGCCTTCTTCAAGAGATCCTCCGGGACCTGCGCATTTGGCGAAACACTTGACGCTTGTTAAAGAATCGCGTGTGCTTGCTACAGAGTGGCAAATATTTGGTCAACTCACGTGATGCTTCATCGAGCTTGGAAGTGGGTTGGGTGCTCTGCAGTCACAGAAGGATAATACATCTCAACGTATATCCATGAGGAAGAAGATGGACCCCTGGCGACCCATGTTTGCAGGCCGCCTGCATTAGAGCATGAACGGCCGACTGAAGCCGAATCCAGTTCCATGCCGGGGACGAGGAAGTAAAATTATGAGATATTTATGCTCTGGCGGAAGCAATTCACGCTCAATCTCAACAAACCACCTGCCGGAAAGGTCAGCACCTCATCAATTGCACTTAGAGAGAACCTGAGAGAAACATCAAACACGCAGCATGTCGTTGACCATCGACACGGAAACGAGCTGATTGGCAACGCTTTAGCCAAAAGCAGAGTCGTACAACCGATTGAACGTACAATCAGTAAAACGAGGGCGATCATCGTCATGATCGTATCTATCTTCGTTTGCACTAGACTATTTCAGGACGTACCATTCAAAAGGTCATTTCAAGCAAACTAAAAAATCAAATTTTAAAGACTTAAGCTGCCAATCACTCTGCTTTTGCTAGAATCATGACTTTGGCCGGAATGGCTATTCGATAGATAGCCCTTTCTCTTGGCTGTCTTGAAAAATCCCCAAGCAATTGAACAAAATTTTATCTATATATCTAAACGATTTCCTTCTACATATAGGTTGCAAGTAATGTCCTTGTATATATCAGTCTAAGTCTAATTTTATATAATATTTGAATTTGAATAAAAATAGTGATAAATTATACATATGCTACCTTTCACTACATTCAATGAAATCTTATATACAAAATTTATGGAAGAACGATCTGGCTTGGAGGATAACAACTTAAAAGTGAGATAAATGGATGACTTTTATTTCAGGACAATATCACTTTCATATTTAAAACAAATATAAATCCTTGTTCAAGACCCAATAATTGCTGAATAAAATAAGATACACAGATAAGGTACAGGAACAACTTAAATGCCATGCCTGAACATGAACTATTGAGTTCCCAAGTGAAATATCTCAAGAAACTTTGGTTGCAAAAAGTACGCGATGTACCATAAACAAATAGATGATGACATATCTAATTTGGACTTTAGAATCAATGGTTACAAGTTACATAATGAAAACAAGGTCAA
This sequence comes from Marchantia polymorpha subsp. ruderalis, assembly GCA_037833965.1. NCBI lineage: Eukaryota > Viridiplantae > Streptophyta > Marchantiopsida > Marchantiales > Marchantiaceae > Marchantia > Marchantia polymorpha. The sequence goes on from AP031351.1 coordinate 4,629,341, forward strand.
TACAGAATCTCCTAACTGACACATCATTCAACATAATTCCCAGACAATGTTTGATGATTAACGGGAGAAGCATTTACGGATAAAAGAGTCATCTCATACATCGCATAGAATGTATCATTTCCAACTGTTTTCTTCCACTCTGTACAATGTAGTCAGAAGAAATATTCTCCTGAAATTACCAAAATCAAGTTTTATGGACCCGTTCACATGAGCAGTGAAATTGTATTGGACGGGGATGGGTTTATGTGATGAGAGCATGTTTATGGGTCCATCTGGAAACCTGATAATATCCACTAACTATTGCAGCGGAGTTTATTCCCATGCCTAAAGGCGTTGCTAATTTCAAACAAGATGAAGGTGCGTGAACGAAGAATCAATCAGGAAAATTTAAATGTGGAGATCATTGGATCTATAAGAAAGGGTAAGTTTCAATTGCACAATTTGTGCTACTACTTTGCACGACAGTCACTTCCGCGCCGATTGTTGTGAATGTTAAGGCGGCTAAATTTGTCCATGGTTTTAGCTTTCGTTCTACTCACCATGAATTAGTAGCATAGAAAATTATTCCGGGGGGGGGGGGGGGGGGGGGGGGGGATGGTGAGACCTATCGTTGCAGACTCATCATGTTGTAAATTTCTATCCAAACCATAAATACTTGAAGATTTCCCTTTGCTCAAGAAATACCTTGTAAGCCAACGTAAAACCTGCGATCAAACATTGTTTCCTGACATTACTTTTCTCTATCATCACCTCATTGACATGAGAATCTTTCACATGCACTTGGACGACTGAATTTCCGGCTAGAGAACATACTTAGGTAGCTAAGCTGAGAAGGTATTTACGTAATCATGTTGAATTAGCTCCCTACCAGAGACGGCTGGTTGCAGGATAAACAGATCCGCAGAATAAACAATGTTCCATGGGCAAGACAATCAAGGACTTTTGAGATTCCTCAAGGCCGGATGCCAACCCCTTACAAATTTAGGCGTAACAATGCCACAAAAGTTGATGATTATGCATGGCATAGTGGACGCAGAAGATTGAAAATTCGTCGCACGTTCCGACTTGTGATCACACTGAAGTCCACCTCGTGTTCGGGAGAGCAAGTGCACCCTTGTAAACGACTTCGCGTTAGACGGCTGCTCCGAGACCAAGTACTTCGCCCGTTTACAATGGCACTACAGCCCTTCAGAGAATGAAAAGATAAGTTGTGGGCGCTATGGCTGTCCTTGCCGTAACTGCTGGTGTGGGATCTCAACAAGCGGTTTCGTTTTCAGATATTGCACAGCAGTAATACTAAGTGCCTGAAATCAGGAACAGCTATGCTGACTCAGATCTGAATATAACATGTGTGGAACAGAATGTGATACATAGTAGTCAAACCTGACAATCATGCTGTACGACTTACAGTCGTACAGGATGTGCTCCCTCTACACAACTAGCACAATTTCAGCAGATGAAACAGCCAGAATTGAGATTTTCTCACAGAAAACAGACAGTGGAAGAACTTGACTTCACGACACCAATTGCATGGGACCTGATTAGAGATCTGAGACCAGAGTGAACCAGGCACGTAGAGTTCGATTAATCAACAAAATAGCGAAATTTACTATGGTCAAATCATACAATCACCATCATCGGAGTGTTTGCAGCATATTTGCTGCCTTCCTGTCGATTCTTAATGCCAGAGCAAGGACCAAAAGCAGCAGCTATATCACAAGGTCCTAAAAATTTGGAATCCTGGAAAATAAAAATAACCTACCACAAATTCCTTGATAGAGTCTTCGAATTGCATCTCTAAGGCTTCATGGTGGTGATTCAAGAAGGTGCTCTGCATTCTAGATTGTCATATCAAGAACTCCCGGTCCCGTATGGCGGCAATACGGCTATCTACACAAACGACTCCAGCCTTATCGCCGCCCAGTGTTTGTATCTTGCCCCTACTAACTGGTCCTACTCCTTCTCAGACTCTTGTAAGCAGAAAAGGAATTTGCACATCGAGTTCCAACTTCCACTAATTACAATCAACCATCGAGCTGCTGCACTGCACACGACGCGACTTCCAGTTGAGAAGCCCCAGTGTGATCCTCATTCAACTACTCGGCGGTATTCCTGGTGACGAGCCGGACTGCGGCCACATCTGCTGCATTGATTGTGGCGGCATGTACTGCATCGTCGGAGGTCTGGCCTGTTGGCCATACATGGCCGGATCCATGGGCATTCCGGGCCTCCCAACCATCATAGCCGGAGAGCCCATCATGTTCGGCTGCCCCTGCTGCATGGGAGGCCCGCCCTGAGGTTGGCCCGTGGCGACGTAGTACATGCCACCGCCGTAAGGAATGGCATCAGCTGGCGAGCCCACGGGCAGAGCTGCGCGGGGCACCCCGCCCAGAGCAGTCTCGTCTTTGAGCTCGTCGCGGGGCACGATATCGACCAAGAAATCGAAGATGTCCGTGCGCGTGATGGCTGCAGCGATGTCGTTCTTTTGCAGGGTCCTGCGCTTGTTCTCTTCCGTGTGAATCCACGACCGGAGAGTCAACTCGAGAATGAACATTTCGCACGCCTTGGCGAAGAGGACGGGCGCCTCAGCTGAGATCATTCTTACGTCTTCGTCTGCTTTCATGATTTTCTTGATTCGAGCCAAAGGAAGCTGGTGCGTCTTGAAATCCGACACCTGCTCAATTTCGTTCATTTGACTGTGCCAGAACATCTGCAATTGCTGCTGGTGCTGCTGCTGCAGATGCTGGAAACTGACCTGCTGTTGCGCGAGCGCCCCGGGATACGGACCCTGCGGCTGTCCCGATGGGCCAGGGGGCGACGGCACTCCCGGCGAGCCTTGCGGATACGGCTGTTGCATCTGCGCTTGCATCTGAGGATTCTGGGCCATCTGAGGATACTGCATTTGCTGTTGCCCCGGCATCATATTCATCGGCTGCTGCGCCATATCCATGACTACTCTCTCACGTGCAGCAAGCAATTGGCTCCGCCCTCCGACCTTCTCCGACCACGCTATCGCCTCCTAACTAACCCCGGCTGCCCGCGCTGCTCTAACTGCTTCAGCTCCTTCGTTCCTCTATCCTTTCTCCCGTCCCTCGAGCAAGGTACCGGACTGCTGCTCCTTCGGGGATTCAATTCTGTCGAGTCGACTGATTAAGTGGTTCGAGTGTGACCTCGGTCTTCTACTGCTCCCAGAACCAGTGGGGCAATCTTCGTGACAAGCGTGTGAGTTCTCCTTGCCCTCCCTCCCTCCCTCCCTCGCGCTCTGCTGCTCGGGGAGCAGCCACAACTATCTCAAACTACACGGAGGGAGCCCGAACCCCGCTGCCATAGCTATCAACACTCGGACGCAGCACCAAACCCAGGCCTGTGCCCGCGCATTACACTCTCGCTGCAGATCCTACCGAGCCCGAAAGTCAGTCCCGCACAAACGAGGCACTTCAGTTCTTCTTACGCACGCTTTTCACTTCCTTTTCACTTCTCTCTCTCTCTCTATCTCTCTATCTCTCTATCTCTATCTCTCCCTCACCTTGTCGAAAACTGCAGACGAAACTTCAAACTCGGAAATCGTTCCGATGAGAAAACCGCCACCTCGTCTCTCGACCTCGATGACTCTCCGTCTCTACGTCGACAACTGGACTCGGAAGGCCACAATGGAAGAGTAGCTACAATCGACACTTCGTGAGGGGAGGGGGGGCGGGAGGAGGGGGGACACGCGCACGCAGACACAACGACAGATGAGGAGCGAGCGTCCAGCACGTTCGGTTCGTTGAGAGAGAGTGAGAGAGAGAGTGATAGTGCAGTGCGAGCGAGGAGAAGCAGCAGCAGGAGCGGGGGGGTGAGGGAGACTGCGAGATTGCGGGGCTGGGTGGGGAGGAGGGGGATTGGGACGGGAAGCGCGAGCGCATACAATTCCTCTGCAGGCAGACAGATAGAAAAAGGCGAATGGGAAGAAGAGAGAGAGCGAGCGAGCGAAGCGAGGGGGGGCTCGAGGAGAGAGAAAGGGGAAAGATCGAGCGCGGGGGGGGGGGTGGGGGGGGGGCAGAGGATAGGAGACCAGGGCGACCTGTCCAGGTCTGGACGGAAAGCAGCGGGTGGGAACGTCCAGAAACGCCCCCCGCCGTGAGATGGAGCATCGGACGGCTTCTGGGGGATCAGAGCGCTTCCATGCATGATGCGGGGGCAAGATTTCCAGCGCAGTGGACGTACACGTGTGAGTTGAATGGCATTCCATCACCGGTCAACAGCCCCCCGTACCAGACTCCGGGGGCAGTCCGGGCCCCGGCGGAGAACAGGTGTCAGGACCGCGAAACTGGTCCGCGCATATCGCGGTCGTAAAGAGGTCTCACGAGCACAATCACCGGTCGCCGCCCCGAGAGCCCGGTAAGCCGATTCATTCCACAGCGGGCCGCGGCCCGGGGCCGGGTTCTCGAGAGCAGGAGCGCTCCGACCTCCGTGTGCCCCCGCGCCCTCCCCCGGCCCCTGCCCCCCTGCCTCGGGAAGGTTTCGCTGTTGGGACTATTTAACGGATCGGGAAGATAACATTTACCCGAACATTTACGACCGTCGCGCCACGTGTCAGGGGAGGACGGGCAGATCGAGAAGGATTTCTATCTATTTCAATTACTTCCAAATGGGAGGCACCGTTCGGCGAATCAGCGCGCGCCTTGTGTTAGCCAATACATAGAAAGGATTATCCGGTCGCTGCCTCGGCAGTCCTGCCGTGGAATGCCGGTCCCGACTCCGGTGGCCGCTCTCGATATCCAGCGGTCTGTGAAAAGCGCGCTCGAAATTTCACATTGCTCAATGTGACATGAAATAACTGCCACATCATACGCCATCCTATTACCAGATGCGCAGATATATATTTGCCGATTGTGACATGGCGTCTGTTTCAGCGTCACGGCTAAATTTGGTGGCAGTTAGCCCCCGCAACGCGCATACACCCCAGCCCCAGTCCCAGCCCCAGCCCCCGGGGACCCTCAACCCCATCCCCTCTCTTCTTCTAACAAAAGCCCCCGTACTTCCACATCCAGGTGCGCGAGCCAGGGGCGGCCTGGTTCTCGGAGCGAATGCCTTCGATCTCGCATGCTCGAGCGAGCAGAGGGCTAGATGCCCTCCGTACCGCTGTCTATCCTCTCCACCTACACCAGCACTCGCGCATCCATAAAGTCCAGGGCCAAATGACGTCCAAATCCCAAGTAGTAAAGTATTCACTGGTACGAGCTTATCGGCGAAATCCTGGCAGCGTGATTCAAACTTCCACGACGGCGAGTATTCATTCGGACGCTTTTTCTCAGACTCCTAGCTGCCTTCTTTCGCGTCGACCCGACCCGAGCAATTTTTGCACCGCATCCACCTGCCCGAATGGATCTATGCTGCTCGTTCACTCCTCGTTCAAAACTCTCCTCCATCTCGCGTCACCCTTGGGATACTGCTACGACCTTGTCGTATTCGTAGGAGAGGAGACTTCGGATAGTGTTCATGCGAACTGTTATTTCAGTGGCGAGACAAAGCATTGACTGACCGGCAAGTGGTCCACTCGCCTCCATCATATCAGATCTATCCGGGAATCTCACCCCACACCAGGGTCTTGCTGCTGCTACCTCTGCTGCTGCTGCTGCTGCTGGACGAGCTGCAAAAGCAAGGTTCGATGCTTCCGCCGCTGTCACTCAACTTTCTTCAGCTCTTGGACTACACTCACTGGCGTCAGCTGACTCGAAATGTGAAACAAAAGTTATGCCCTGTGGTGAATGCAAGCTATCCGTTTCCAGAGATGAGAACTGGACTGATGGAAGTTTTGATGTTTTGTGTTTTGAATTATATCATTGTATTACATCACCCCGAGGTCACATCGACATACTTCGCAGTCTGCACATACATCGCAGTCTGAAGAATTCTTTGTCACAGGTCGAGCAAAGTGCCAATCCATCATACTTCGCAGTGATATTCATGTGTAAGTATGTGTGTGTTTCTGTATTAACTATGTCTAGTCCATCTCCCCCTACGTTCATAAGTTGAATGACTTTAACTTCGATCGAATTTAATAACCCAACCGAAAGCAAGGGACGGTGGACCTCAGTAGATCGTCCGATCTGTAACCCAGGTTTGTGGTCTATAGCAGTAGCGTCCGTAGATCTCTTTCGAATTACAGTCAGCCTCGGATGATAGTTAGCTCCCAGAATAGTTACTCTAAAGTTAGATTCCTCAACTTATGCTTCAAGCAACGATTCATTTTATTCACTGAGTCTCTCGCCCGATGTTTAAAACAGAGGGCCCGATGTTGGTGAACTTTAACACTTTCATAAAATAAAACTAGCTCCCAAGCCACTTCGTGTACTTCCAGTATGCAGCAGTCAAGTTGAAAATCTTTTGTCATTGACAAAACTGTTCTATGTGATCGGCATGATCTACAATACTAGAAATCTCAGATAATCTCACGTCATGTGATATATTTAGAGCTGATATTTAATAACGAAGGCCGAAGGTGCGAGGCTTTCTGATATGGAAGACTTTTGACTGTGCGACTTTTGCTCTCATAAAAAAACTCTAGAGGGTGAGATCACACCTTGCAACCTAGCCTCTTACTACTCTCACGAAACAGGATTAATCAGCCTATCGAACGGCCACCTGGGTCTAGGCTCATTCCTGTACTTGGCTCCCCTCTGTCAAATGAACGCCGAGTCAACATGGCAGCTGTAAGCGCTTGCATTTTCTTCACATAATTGAGAAGTTTCGCTATCATTTCTACGGTCAGACTCTATTCATAATATATATTTTCACGTACTGCAATATGGTTGCTGAAATATTCCTATATAAAGTTCTTTCCTGCAATAGGAATAAGCACCCCACAAAAATGTGTGTTTGTTCTCCACAAGAAATCATAAGTCATTACTGCTCAAGAATGAGATAAATAGGTTGATTTTAAAACATGAATTTGACTGATAATTTAGTGGTGGGCAAATGAATATAGATCCAAATACCATTCCAGACCATTCCACACTCTAAGGTTTTCCTTGGAGTGCTTCAGAAAAAAAGTGCAACATCACATAAGATTTTATAAATGCTCTTAAATTGACACAATCCTCCTGATAATTATTTATATTTAAATATTGAGAAAATACATCTCATCCACACAAAATCTATGGATTTCAAGCTACATTCCAACTTTCAAGATTTTCCAAAACATTTCTGTAAACATTTCCGAAGATTATGAAGTGGAGGATATACAATCTTGACAAAACACTCAACTAATAAAAGCTAGGAACAAATTTAACATGTCATATATTTTATAAACTAATTGAATGTTCAATAAATCAGTAAAATTGCCTTAATTCAAATCTTTTAAATTGGAATTCTAAAAATATTTAAAATATGTGTCGATGAGATCCAGATTCTTTTCGTTATCTGAATATTTTCAATAAAATGGTTTCCAATTACATCTGACTTTTTAATAAAACATTGCTAAAATATTAGGAACATATCCGTATCTACTTCAATATGTAGACGATGCCTATTGAAAAATGGTTATGATTTTATATGTATGCACTTCATAAACAGAATTTCATCAACTTTAATATAAAACATAGTGTTTCTTTCATATTACGAATGTAGAAATTATATAGAAATATATATATTATAGAAATGTATATATCAATAGCAAGTTGATTATGATAAGTATTTTATAGATGTATTATATTGAAAAGAAATAATGCAGTTGATAAATTGATCACACTACGTACATATTGTAACACTTAATCAAAACATCTACAGTTTATATCATTGCCTTTTCAGCAATATTCTTATGTTCGTTCTTTTAGAGCAAGATCGTGTTACAACCACAAATATATAATACTATATGTATATTAATAGAATTAATGAAATGTTTATATTCAAGTGTTTTGTGGTATGATAATTTATGAACATTTTATAAATCTATTTTTTAGGGAAATATCATATGTCAATACTTCACCTATTTCAATTTAAAAGTTATCAATAGCATTGAAAAACTATCTCATACTATTACGTTATTGAAATGAACTTCAAAATTCTAATTAAATAATCTTAATAATAATTAAAGCTCTGCACTTCTGAAAATATGTTCCATGTAAGTTATTCTAAAAAGTAAAATGATCATTTGCAATACATTGAGATGATTTTAAATTAATTCCTTTTGTTCCTAGTGAACAAATATAATTTTTAAGCATTCCATATTGTATTAATTTTTATCAAATTGATAAATCATATTGACTTGTTAATTTTTAACACAATATATTTTTCTTTATTGTTTCATATCTGTATTAACAAATTAACCGAATGAATTTTATTGCAATGTTTATCGGAGTTGGTATGATTAAAATGTTTTTTTCAAGATAATTTCAAATTTTTTAATTTGTTAATAATATCTGGTAATTTGAGTCTTCAAAAAAAGGAAATAACTATAAACTACTTTTACATTTATTTCAAACATGTCCATCATAATATACGTAATATACATCTTATTGATTGATATGATTCAAGATAGTGAATAATTTGTAGAATATAATAATATCAAAATGAATTAACATTATTATTTTATTATCTTATAAGTATATTGCATCATATAAATAGCGATATATGTTTGTTTTTATGTGACCTAATGCATTTAAACATAATTAGGAAGGTAATTTAGTTATTTAAATTAACGAGAAATTTATATCATATCAATAAATTATGTCCGCGACTCCCATTAAGAAGGAAAATAAATTTGTATGATGTATCATACAAATGGCCCTTTCTAAATGAAATGCATATAATTTTTTCTAATTTTGATAAATTTAAAATCAACATAAATTGCAATATATTCATACAAACATAAAACATTTACATGCAATTTTCAATTTGCAGTATCAATTAGTTGCAAAATAATTTATTATTTGAAAAATATGTGAGTATGATGTACTGCAAACCTTGAGTATCTCAAAATATCATGTCCTTGGAATAAATGGTTAAAGTTTGTGGTTTTATATGTTTTTTTACTCATGGCTATGTTTGAATACTCCAGAAGATGCTTAATATCAATAATTAGACACAATTTGATGAAAATATAAATAATTTCAATATATTGAGTAAAAGTTTTGCAACAATTTCTATTTTTATTAACAATATTCATGTATGTATATAATAATTGGTTTGCGCAAATTGCAAAGTATAAATGTATGTTTGTACAATACATATAAATATGTTTATATTTCCAAATAACAGTAATCATACTATTATTTCTCTTCGTAGAAAATCTATATTAGTAAACACTATTTCTTGATAAACTACATGCATTGTGAAAAATTATTTCATAATTTAATGCAAAATAGAAATAATTTTGTTCTAATCATATTTAATATTTTTGGTCACAAATAAAAAAATTAAAATAACGAAATATAAATTTAACATATAAATGTGGTTAATAAAATGCTAAGTAAATTATTTTATATGTACAAAAGTAAAAAGTAAGCATGAATATATATGAGTATCTAATAAAATTGATGTATTATAATACCAATATTCATGACTTGGTACATATATTCATTAACATAGATTAATTAATTATTTGAATGAAATTTTTTTATTCATATATTTACAATAGATATAAAAGATAATATATTGAAAGTTTTATTATTATATTTCAAATTATATTATGATGTGCTGCATACGTATTTGCATTTCAATTTTTTACAATGAAATGATTTTGCAATGATTACGAAACATATTCACGATAACATTGTTATCAAAATTATATTTTTTTCACAAAATCACGGATTTTAGGTCAACCGTGATTAGAATTCAATTAATAGTAATTTTTTTAAATATAATACATTTAAAATAAAATTATTTATTTATTCAATAAATACTGATTTAGTGAATAAAATTTTATCTCAATGTTCGTGTATGTAAAAAAAAATAAAAATTAAAAAATATTATAACTGAAATTTCGTAAATCTGAAGCGAAAATAAAATTTCAATTTAGTTGATAAAAAATAAAAAATAAGACTAGTAAATCAAAATAAACTATAGAAATAAAATGTAAGATTAAATAAATTAAAAAGTTAATGATATTAGTTATTTTTAAATAAATAGAGCAGTTTTTTGTGAAATTTTGTATTCCATACTTTGGAGTTTTTAATTTCGTAAATTAATTTGTTATATAAAAACTACTTTACATTTCAAAAGATATTGAAAATTTTTTATTTAAGAAATTTTAAATTTTATGATATATTACATTTCTTACGATGAATTTTTTTATTTAAAATGTGGATTTTATCTGTAATTTTTTTAAAATATTATTTAATTTAATATAAATTTTGGAAAAATAGATTTTCAATGGCTGAACTCAGAATTATAACACTATTTATTATTTTTAATATAAATTCCTTATAAAATAATAAACTGGAGATATGACTGTAAACTGTATTTATATATATACAATTGTAATTTATAAAAAATAATTTGCTTATTTACAAATTTGTATTTTATATCTTAAGTCGCAACTTTTATGAGTATTAAGATTTGCATACAATCAAACCATGAAATTTTTTTCAAAGTGGAAAGGAAACCTTTTTAAAGCAAGCTGTTTATGTAATAACTTCATATGTTACAAATTAGAGTACATAGAGATCAATGTATTGAGATAGTTAATGTAACGTAAATCTATGTTTTGATGTTATTATTTTGATAAGATTTTGGATTAATATGACAATATTTAAGTTCTTAGTGTACTGCGCAAATACAATGAAGGGAGAATAATATGATGTATGAATTGTACATCATATTATTCACGCTATTTTTTTAATGCATCATACAGTATGATGCCATGAAAAAATAGTGAAACCGGTAAAAATTTGATAAAATTCCACATCAATTGAACCAATAGTATTTGTTTCACAGCTTCCAATATGAGTAATGCATAAGCTGAGTTTAACCTTATGTGCAATATTCTCCAAATGGCTGTCAAAATCATGAGCATCACAGCTTCCAATATGAGTAATGCCTAAGCTGAGTTTAACCTTATGTGCAATATTCTCCAAATGGCTGTCAAAATCATGAGCATCACAGCTTCCAATATGAGTAATGCATAAGCTGAATTTAACCTTATGTGCAATATTCTCCAAATGGCTGTCAAAATCATGAGCATCAGCATGTAGATTCCAAATCCAACGGGCAGTACTAGGAACCTTAGCCATAGTACTCTAAAAATGCCCAGGTTAACCCATTGATCAAAAGAGGTTTTTTACAGTATCCTTTTCAACCTCAAGCCTACTATGCGCCGAAACAGGCCTTCTGCCTTGAAGTGATTGTAATCCATGCTTATATTCTAAATATTCAGCTACACATGTCAAATAAACTCGCAGTTTCTTCTCCTATCGTAATATGTAAACGAATGAATATAAACAATCAAACCGTGTGCTACTGAACGTAATGTGATAATCGAAATGTTCCGAAGCCTGGGACAATACGATCTATGTGGATGGCTTCATTGGCAGTTGGCCTTTTCGACCTAAACAGTTGATGAGCTATGGAAAACCATCGTAGAATTGTAGCTATAAAGCCGGACGTTGGAAGACAGGAAAGGAGGGCCAAGTGGATAGAAAAAAGATGAGAAGACAGACATCAAGGACAAGGATCCAAAGGCTACGTCCCGACTGTAAGAATGTAGATAGATGTTTGGCCGCAAACTCTACACTAGAAAAGAGAAAAAAAACCTAAAATAAATTAAATTATATGAAACGAAGTAAAGCGATGCAAGCTTTGGACATGGAACATTGAGGATGTCACTTTCATGATGATGTGTATGAGTAATGTACAAGACGAAAACAAAACATATCGTTTTTAATTTTTATCCTTTTTGCTTTGGTCCCTTCTATTCAACATGCGGTCAATCCTGCAATAACATTCTAGAAAATTATTGTACAACTTATATCTCCATTCATGCATATTTGGGGCAGAGAGTACTGCTAAAGACTGAAGAATAATCACATGTGCATGACAATAGGCTGTGGGTGGAAATACAAAAACTATTATAGAAAAGAAAAGTTATTCCCTTTTGAAGGGGCCAAAGCAATTCAAGGGAAGTCATAACTTTCGATGATTGGATTGGAACAGAAGCTTTGCTTAATGGCTAAAGGGTATTATTGCCACTTGCAAGTCACCTGTGATGAATGTGGGGCCATGGTAAGACCCATCAAATCGAGCAACCGCAAAGTTATAATACCAATCCACATTCAGGAAAAAAACCTCCGAGAGAACATGAAACGATGTGACAGAACTTTGTACTGTGCAGATGGAAAGGTGTCAACGGCGAACAGAGCCGACGGGAACTGTGGACGGATGCCAGTCAGTCAGTCAGTCAGTCAGTCCGTCCGTCCTGCACCGTACGGTAGCAGTCCTGGCCGGAGCCTGTTGCCTCGTTAGACCGAAAAAAGTTTTGTCTGATCTATAGCTCACGTCGTTACAAAGAAATTGCACTCTGTGCAGACGCAGTGGCGCGCTTTTGGGCACAGTACAGTAGATTTGACTTGCAGCAGCAGCAGAGGAGCGAAAGAGAGAGAGAGGGAAGTAAGCATTTTAGGTTGTGATTATATTGCTGCTGTGGCCGGAGAAAATAATCGTCTCCGATTGCCATCTCGAAGTATGCGGGCAGTGCCTTGAGTTACAGTAAACCAAATCGGAACTCAATTTGCATGCATTGGAGAAGGTTGGAGCTAGCAGACGAGGTGGGGCATGCCAAGCTGGCATGCGAAATTCCTCTCTTGTAGACTGAACATGGTTTTGATCGAAATCGGAGTTTTCCATAGATCTTGTCTGTACGGGGAAGAAAAGAATGTTTTACCAATCGCCAGAACTCTGAGCGGGCTCAAAATCGCAGAAGTGAGTCGGAAAGGTGTGTGATGCGTCATGAATTTTGGATTGTTTCGGGAGTAATGTGGACTGCTGGAGTGACAAGAATGTTCTGAATCTTCGCGATTTTGTGACTCCGGAGGAACAATGGCATATGGTTCTATCGAAGGTCAGAAGAGGTTGCAGGATTATGTAAATCGTTTCATTGACGCTCTCACGTCTCAAAATGGCACGCAATTGTCCGCTCTTCTGGCTATCACCTCGTCTCCCTTTCGAGACGCGGTCGGCAGTGCTCTTGACCTCGTGAAGGTAACGTGGTTTTAGTGAGCTCTTTTATTTATTTGGTTTGTATGCCATCCAATTGGCTTGTTGTCATGTGAATCTAACAGCTTTGGTCAGCGTCTAGCTTTCGGATTACAGTAGGGTCAATCGTAACTGCTGTCTATCTTCCACTCTCCAGCTTCATTCTCGAATTTGGAGATAGTCGATGTACTCGTCATTCACTTTACGGCTGTTTGTCTTGTGTACTTCCTGTCTCATGCGCTTCTTCTCCGTCTTTTTTTATATTTTTTAAACCTGTACTTAGTCTTATCATGCCAACAATCAACTCACTGATTAAATTTCAGATGGTTGATCAGTTATCAGCTGAGAGAGAAGTTTTAAAAATCTTAAACTGTGTGATTTGGAGCAGGATCCTAGCCGCATTATCAAACAGGTTGACAAGCATGCTCCACTTGGTGAAATGCTTGGACATCACATACGATGCATGCAAGCATATAGACACCGGCGCTATCTGGATGCTTACAATTCCCTGGAGAAGTCTGCCAAGTATCCTTCATACGTGAGTTCGGAGAGTATAGGCGCGAGAATGGTGTCTTCAGCTTTAGGTTTCTTGGATGAATTATGCTGCTAATATTTCATAGGTTGCTTCACAAGCTGGTTGTGTCTCCTTATTTGTCAAAGTCCATTTCTTCAAGAGTTTCGTAATTGGGAGAGCGCTTGGGCAATGAAAGCTCTTCACACTGTCGTCTTTGAGTTACGGACACTGGCTGAGCTGGTAAGATTTACTATCCCTTTGAAGTGATTGTCACTTTTTGACATCTTCTTGAGCTTAGTAACAACCGTAGTCATCCTTTTGATAAACTTCTCGCGCATGTATTTTGTTTGATGGAGTTTTCTTCTACCGCACAGGCTGATCGAGAGATGGCGAACAACGGAAAAGTTCCTGACAAGCTAAAAGGAGCTGGTTCGTTTCTGATGAAAGTGTTTGGAGCTCTTGCGGTGCGGAACATTCATTTGTGACCCTAATTTCTAAATTGAACGTTCTGGTTTCACGTGGGTCCTCAAAACTTCGAGCATTATGAGACACATTTTTTGGTTGCCAATGATGCCCACGTTGTCTGATGCATCTTTGACTAGTGTGTGGTAGAGCTCTGATTACTTGTCGAATGTTCTTCCTCGGATGAAGATGGCTTCACATGAGTGGTTGGGCAGTGATGATGCTGATGGTGTATTGCTACATCCAGGGTAAAGGGCCGAAAAGAGTTGGAGCACTATATGTGACCTGCCAGCTTTTCAAGGTCTACTTCAAGGTTAGTGGAGCATTGAGGTCGCGAATTGCTGTTGTTAGAGATTTTGAGTCACAGAGTGGTTGAATGTAAGACCTATCAACTGAGTAACCTCAGTAACCCCAATGTTTGTACGACTTGAGTTTCTATTGAATAATTTGTACATGTATCATTTGTGGAGCTTAGTAATCCCTTAGACGGTTGTGTACTAAATTTGTGTTCGATCTTTGTTTTAGCTGGGAACTGTTCATCTGTGCAGAAGTGTAATTAGAAGTATCGAGACAGCACGAGTTTTCGATTTCGAAGAATTTCCAACAAGAGATAAGGTAAGCTTATCATGACACGTGTTAGCATAACGATACTGGTGCTGGATCAGGTTTCATATGCCCCAACGTTACTCCATTTCTCAAGATAGAGGCACATCTGATCATCTGGACTTTGACTTCAATGTCATGGTGAATCTTGCAGGTCACATATATGTATTATACTGGGCGTCTGGAGGTCTTCAACGACAATTTCATTCAGGTAAAGCTAAACTCTCTTTAGGTGCTTACATTAAAATTGTGTCCAAGTGAATTCCATTCAGCAGTAGGCGAGGTCACCATGATTCAATCAGGAAAGGGTTTTTTTTCCAAAATAATATGTTTCTTCAAACGATTTAAAGGTATCAAGTACTCACTATCCTGTTGTCCATGTCCCTTTTCTGCCAATGTATATCATTTTCCTAATGTAATCCGAATACTTCCTGGGCGCAGGCAGATAAGAAACTCTGGTATGCATTGGGGCACTGTGACCCTTCAAAAGATGCAAACATCAGGTATAAATTGGTTCAACTCTTTTTGCCAGTAATTATCTGACAATAGTGAAGAACGTGAGTTCATTTCTACTTTGGAGATTTATCCCCTGAACAGTCGAACTAGCTGTTTAAATCTGCTGAGCAAGGACGTACGTTGATTTCCTCTGAAGGTTAGTTTCTATTTTGTTCATGTCCATTTTCATTTACACGCGCTATTCTTCAAGCAGGATGATTTTGAAGTACCTTGTTCCAGTCAAGCTTTCGTTAGGTATTCTCCCAAATGAATGGCTTCTTCGAAAGTATCACATCATGGAGGTAACATATCATTGACCACATGTGATTCAAACTAGTTTCACTTTGATCTTCATTCTTCAATCAAAGGGGACTTGCTTAAGAAGCTCTATGATATCGATTGGAAATTAATGAGTTATTTTCAGCCCAACCACCAAGTTTATAAGATTGGTGCAAGACGCCTTATTTACTTTTCTTCCCGTACGAGACTGATCAGCACTCGTTAGTCTCTGCCAAACAGCTCAACTTTGATGATGGCTGTATATGTCTTCTTTATAATCCATGTTTAGCTTCTCAGTTGTGACCTCCGAACTGACAATAGGACTGGAAGGGAAGAGCAGAGCACCAAGCCCTCTTTTTGCTTGTTTGTCGCAAGTCAACTTCTCTCCTATATCTTTGAAACTCATAAATCTTTCGCTGGTACTCAGTACAATGATATCGTCCAAGCTCTTCGAAGGGGAGATATTCGTCTGCTCAGATATGCGTTGCAGGCCAACGAAGACCAGTGCGTGACCTAAACTTTCCTGTCAGATGTTTTACGTCTTAGTATATTTCATGTGACTTCGTGATTGTAATTGGGAGGTTTATATATGTCTGCTCGCTCATGTTCAAGGTTGTGAGTAAGCTACTGGACTCTCCAGGATACAAGAGTCAGTTCTATGACCCGGACAAAATACTGAACACATTGCTACCAAAAATGCACATCGTGCTTGATGAAAACCTTTTGTGATTTGTGGTTTGTGTTTTGTGTTTTGTGTTGTTGGTGAAGGTTTCTGAGGTCTGGTGTCTACCTTGTGTTGGAAAAGTTGGAGCTTCAAGTCTACCAAAGATTGATGAAAAAAATGTGAGTTGTATTCTAAACCCTAAATTGTTGGCCAAGAGTTAATGACCATCTCATGCGCTTGATCATGTACACTCTTGATCTTGTATCTGCTCTGAAACTCTTGTCCCAATTGTGCAGACATCTTATTCAGAAGCAAAAGGACCCAAGCAAAGCCCACCAAATAAAGATGGATAGCATATTAAAGGCACTGAAATGGCTCCAAATAGACATGGACATAGATGAGGTACTCATTTTGG
This sequence comes from Marchantia polymorpha subsp. ruderalis, assembly GCA_037833965.1. NCBI lineage: Eukaryota > Viridiplantae > Streptophyta > Marchantiopsida > Marchantiales > Marchantiaceae > Marchantia > Marchantia polymorpha. The sequence continues at coordinate 4,645,943 of AP031351.1, forward strand.
CTCTTAGAATGATTGTATTGAGCAGATATATGTTTTTCCCCAATCGTACTATCGCAGCCTCTCCTAGCATTTGTATCTACATAATGGTGATGCGGTAACTGCATTCGTGAGAATTATTAATTTTTTGAAGGTGATTGTAAGATTTGGAGAGGAGTGGTGAATCCCCCTTATCGGATGAACAATATTTGAGCATCAGCATTTCTGATCCATTTCTGATCTGTTGGTTCATTCATTTTCGTCCATTTTATAGATTCAAAGTCAAGACTCTGAAAGTACGAAGTTACTCATGTGCTATTTTTGACGCGATGTGCAGGTGGAATGCATCATGGCTACTTTAATACATAAAAATTTGATGAGGGGTTATTTGTCTCATAAAAGTAAGGTAGTGGTTCTCAGCAAGCAGGACCCGTTTCCACTGTTAAGTGGAAAACCTTGTGCTTAGGGTTGTAAGCTGCGATGGAGTCCTTTGTACAGTTCGTGAAGTGGTGTGGACAGTGTTCGCATTAAGTTTACGTAGCACGAATCACATGGGTGACACGTGCTCTACTTTCAAATAGCCTCATCTTTAAAGCTATTGAGGATCTGCATTCAGATTTCTAGGTTGGCAGATTTTGGCAGATGGTGTGATCATATGTTGCGACCAGAGCATCTGCCTTCCAAGTTTTATCAGTGATCTTAGTAGGTGCTGGCGGCTCTAATTTGTATTTTTCTTCTTGACCGAGAGATTAGGAAAGTAGATCCGAAAATCATTTCTTGACGAAGTAGCTTAATGTCATGAGACAAAATACGACAGTAATTCAAACTCTGTACCAATCAGGTTGTGCGTATTTCAGAGGAATTTCTTCAGGTATTGCCCATCTCTAGGACTCATCATGGCAAGCAAGGCATAATACAAATCATACTGGCTGCCAATATGTCAGGCATTACTTATCACCAGCCAGCATGGCTGGCTTGCGAATTCAATATTGTGAGTGAATATGTATGCGAGGACCGCGCACAAACAACGGCAGACGTATTTGGGACCAAAGCTGAGAAAAATTTTACTTTTTATTTTGGAATAAAATGTTTTATGTTTGGAGTAAATGGTAAATGCCAAGTTGAGTAGATTTTACACGAGAAAAACGGATGTTCTGAGTGATGTGAATGGTATCTTATGAGATATGACAGCGTGACGATTTCACATATTTAGGGTAACACGTGTTTTTAACCATGTCAAAGAGAGACAACTTTCCCAGTGTCATTTTGACGTCCGTGGCAGAATGTCACTGAAATCTTAGAAGTCTAACCTCAGAAGTATCTTCTCCCATCCCATTTCTTGAAAGCTTGAGTTAATCTTGTTCTCATGCCTCACCTCGTAATTGCGCTCCCAGATCCAGCCTTTCAAGAGCTTTCAAGGTCAGTCTCGGAATTAATGCGACGTGATTTGTAATTGGATCTGTCAAGATATGCTCGCAGGTGTTGATGTGGTAGTTTTTATCCTTCTCGGAAAACTGAATTTAGTTACATGTTGATGTGATTCTGCTTAGGGGTGTAGCTATATAGAATCAGAATATTTTTCTATTTACGCGCTCAAGGTTGTGCACACAATTTTCTACATTAAACCTCAAACAGTGACGATATTTGGAGATGATGTATGGGTAAATGTTTGTAATTTTCACACAGTTTTTACGTGATGTTGGAGTTATTATATAGTAACAACTATATATATTGTTGATATTACATAATAATCTAAAGTTATACATTCACCATAGTTGACTGGGAAATATTTCTAAGAGGTATTCATCTTTATTGCACAGGATATATATGGTGAACGTAGTTGTGACAAGAAAAATATACAATTTTTGAGGAAAATTTTTTTCCACTTTAACGCACTACGGGGAATACGTAGGTTATTGTTGTTATATCGGTCTTTAAAAATGTTAGTTTTAAACCAAAAATAAACGATTTTGAATTTAAACTGGCCCGCAGGTATTTCTGCCAGTTATTTCCAACTGATGAAGTATCTTTTCTGGCGGCGAATTATTTATTGTGGAAGGCAAGTCCAAACCAATCCAACCTCAACTAGAATACGTACCAACTAGACAGTAGTTTTGCTTACACGCATATTGTCTACAAGAGTAACAGTGTATAAACAGGTTCTGCCAGTAACGAACAACGTTATATTTACAAAATGTTGCGTCTACAATACGTTTGTGGACCGTACCTTGTGAGTAAAGAAACAAATTGTACAGGCGAAGTCACTTGGTAAGTTTTCTAATGTGCAGCAGTTAACTCAGAATATAATCCACCAACGCTCATCAATATTCAAAAATACATGCAATCCGCAATTTACAATAACGAAGTGTAATTGAATTTTCTTAGCGGCGTAAGCCTTGAAACTCGGTACAAGCTTTCGAATCTCATTTGCTTCGTGTTAGTAAGTTCAAACTATACTATACGAGGCCATCTACTCAAGAATGAATCCCTTTGAAGGGCTGTAAATATCAACTGCCGACAATGATTACAGAACAGACGCAGTGACTCAAAAATTTATCACTGATCATCATCCAACCACCACCAGGCTCTAATATATCAAGTTAACCTAACAAGTAGTGGAAAAGTCTACCAAACTCATGAATGATGTTAAGTAGAATGCTCATTGTGCCATGAAGTCGGATCAACTCTGCAAATGGCTTTACTTGGCGGAGGCGAGCTCAGCGCGCAATTGCTTGGTGGCAGCAACCAGGTTAGTTAGAGCAGGCACAACTTCAGCGTACTTCCTAGTCTTCAAACCACAGTCGGGGTTGATCCATAGAACCTTGGACTCCAATACAGCCAACATCTACAGCACACACGGAAATTGTGTTAGGACGGTATGACATGAATGAAGTATTGGATTTTGACAATGCAGTAAACGAAACAAAAAAAAAATCGGCAACATGTACTTACTTTGCGGGCTCGGTCAGCCATCTCCTCGGTGGATGGGATACGTGGGGAGTGGATGTCGTAAACTCCTGGTCCGATACCGGCAGCGTACTTCACTCCCTCACGGAAGACTGAGAGCAATTTCTCGTCTGATCGAGAGTTCTCGATTGTAATAACATCGGCGTCCATGTCGATAATAGAGTGGATAATGTCGTTGAAGTTAGAGTAGCACATGTGAGTGTGAATCTGGGTGGTGTCCTTCACTCCACAGGTAGTGATACGGAAACTGTGAACGGCCCAGTCTTGGTAAGAGGCCTGCTCAGACTTACGCAGTGGCAGTCCCTCTCTCAAAGCAGCCTCATCGATTTGGATAACCTGCACAAACGTCAAGTACCCGGCCGTTATTTTCGAATTTCACAAGGCATGGAGCATAAAAATGTTAAATTCTGAAAAAAGGGCTACACTATTCGTCAATTCAAACAACCCCAAAAGAAGAGTACCAGGCGCTTACCGTGATGCCATTGGCCTCGAGGTCCTCGACCTCATCCTTAATGGCCAGAGCAATCTGCAAGCAGGTGGTAGACCTTGGCTGGTCGACACGGACGAAAGACCAGTTCAAGATGGTCACTGGTCCAGTGAGCATTCCCTTCATTGGTCGGGAGGTCAAGCTCTGAGCGTACTTGGACCAGTACACAGTCATGCTAGATGGTCGGCTCACATCTCCAAAAATAACCGGTGGCTTCACGCATCGGGAACCATAAGATTGGACCCAACCGTTGGCAGTGAAGACAAATCCTTGGAGCTGCTCCCCGAAGTACTCGACCATGTCATTCCTCTGCAAGACGAATCCAATTTTCCAAGTCCAGTAAGGCGACCATATCACACGGCCAAGGTAAGCAACCTCGTGAACCGCAACACTTCCACGCTTGCGTGCCAAGTGCCTGGAGTAGTCAGTATTCAATCACATTCATTAAGACAACACTGCATGCGTCAACAATTAGAAATACCTCCGGCTCTCCGTGGACAAGGACATCGAGGTCAAGATCCTCTTGTAGCTTCACGACATTTTGAATCTCGGTCTGAATAGCCTTGGTGTACTCCTCCTCGGTAATCCTAAGGCACAGCGGATAGAGTGATAATGTCAACAAATGGAATGGACGTCAGACAATGCAATGATGGCTAAGAGAACTACAATGTCTTCCAGCTGACACGCATCCAGTGACTTCGCGCACTTTCTTCCACTCGATTGTCAACAAAGAAAATGGTCCACAACTCTTGAAAGAGAAAGTCACTTACTTCTTGCTCTTGACCTCACGTCTCACACGTCGCAACTCAGGGGTCTGAGGGAAAGATCCAATGGTAGTGGTGGGCAAAATCGGAAGATTCAACTTCTTTTGCTGCTCCTCAAGACGGTTGACCACAGGGGTGGCTCTGCGGTGCTCAGATTCCTCCAAGTTCTTAGTCTGCACGAAAACGACAGTTAATGAGTAAGATCAATACCGGGTACAAAAGGGGCAATTCTCTTTCGCGAAAACGACTCACAAGACCGTTTGCAACTTACAGCTTCCTTGACGGCAGCGTTGTGTACTCGGGGAGAGTTCCTCCTGGACTCCTGGGCGGCAGCGTTGGCAGCGAAAAAGGCCTGATGGCAGGAGAGGTGCAATGTTAGTCATGAGTCAGCTCACCTCTGAAAAATCCAAAACGACTCCATGTCTGTATGCCGAGGGATAACATTTAAGAGACCTACGTACTCAAGAAACTTAAGCTCGTACACAAGCAAAATCCCGGAGCAAATATTTGGGTCAGCTCTACAAAATGAATTGTCGCTCATCTAAAGGAGCATACAGTGGAAACACTATACAATTCACTCGTGAAGATGACAACTGAACGTTAAGCTTTCTACACAAGCTAACTATAACGGAGTATTTACCTCGTCTTTGTTACCCTTCAGGGCGTTGGCCAGTGCGACGACTTCATGAAGCTTCTGAGCGGCGAATGCCATCCATGACTTCATCTCGTCATCAAGCTTGGTCTCGTTCTTGAGATCGACGGCGGTGTGGAGGAGAGAGCATGAAGTGGAGACCATGACTCTGTCTGTGACATTCAACACATAAAATCAGCACCAAAGGTAGCTTGCAGCATGAGATATAAAGCTACACATAGATTGAAGGATAATAGAAAGATGGTTTTTGAGTAGTACCTTTTCCCAAATCAGCGACCAAACCCTCAAGGAGTGTGAGAGAAGCAGCCAAGTCGTTGGCCCAGATGTTGCGTCCATCGACAACTCCGGCAAGAAGCTTCTTCTCGGCGGGGAAGCCGTGCTCCTTAATGAGCTCCAAGGTCTTAGTTCCACGGACAAGATCCACTCCGATGGCACCCACGCTCTCCAATCCAATAAGGGTCCTGCATTGACGTGTACGATGATGTCAATAATACGCCACAACACAATCGGAGTCCTCCTACACAATATAAGTTGATCGAAGACATCTAATTCGTCCGTGAATCCTAACAACGAGACTGGTGCAATGGCACAAGTGACATGCCCGTGAGAAACTTAATACCGTAAGGTAATCCGAATATCACTCTCTAAAGGACGGTTCTAGGGTGTGGAGAAGAGCATACGTGGATACATCGCATTCTCAGTACGTCAAACGACGACTCAAAACAGATGGGAAGAATATAACTCACTTGTAGGCCTCGGCGGGAAGATCAGCGAAGTAAGTCTCGATCAAAATACCCGAGCCAAACTCAGCTCCGAGGAAGTCATAAGCCTTCTTGTAGGCCTCGTACCGGCTAGACTCCTGGTCCAGAACGAGTGTAGGCTCATCGAATTGAACACCGTGCGCACCAGCTGCCTTGAGCTCAGAGAGAATTTCCCTGCATTCGCAATAGCACACAATGTGAGTCATGCGGAAATTCTGACATCTCATTGTCAGTGATCGAGTGAAACATTTCGTGATGTTCACAATTGTGAGAGCATAATACCCTGTCTGGCTCAACAAAACTGACATCACAATAATACGAGCGCCTATCTGGAACTTACTTGTAGACGGGGAGGATAGAGTCAAGAAGACTGAGGGGATCGAAGTTCTTTGGGGCATCCCTGGTGGCCTTGGACATGATCAAGTAGGAAACGGGTCCCACGAAGACTGGGACGGTCTTGACTCCCAACTGCACATACCGACAAAAGATCACATATTAAGTCGTATGGGATTTTCCTCGCCACATGCAGACGAATGCAAACCACACGTGCTGACAAATGCGGAAGAATAAAGCCGTGAGGAGAGACTCAAGAGTTTAACAAACCTCTAGTGCTTCCTTGTACTCGTCAAGGGCCTTGCGGGAAGCCAGAGAAAACTTGGTCTCGGGGCCGATTTCAGGCACAATGTAGTGGCTGCAGAATGTTCGACCCATTATTAGAACAAGGAATCAGAGAGTAAACAACCAGGCATACGGCAAGTGGTATTTATTCGAATCGAAAATCGTATAAACTCATACTGATCTGAAGAAACACAGTCGCGGAGAGATTGCAGGCACGACTTACTAGTTGGTGTCAAACCACTTGGTCATTTCCATGGCGGGGGTGGTCTTGTTTCCACGAGCCATAGAGAAGTAGGTGTCGAACTCGACGGAGGGTCCGGTCCATCCGTATCGCTCGGGGACAGCTCCAACCATGGCAGTGGTGTCCAAGACGTGGTCGTAGTAGGAGAAGGTGTTACTTGGGATCCATGTAACTCCGGCCTCCTTCTGCTGGTTCCAGATCGAAGCTCTCAGGTCCTTCGCAACCTGCTTCAAATCTTCAGCTGAGGACTTTCCATCCCAGAAGGACTCAAGAGCGAACTTGAGCTCCCTCTTGGGGCCCATGCGGGGGTATCCGACGATGTGGGCCATGTTGCTAGAGGAAAGTCCTGCATTGGATACATACGAACACAAGATCCCAAAGTTCAGTACCTAATGGCCTTCCTCGGAATGCAGGTCCATGGCCTGAACAGCCAGCATTACAGTGGTACGTGCGATCTATTCGAAATATGACTCACGGACGATCAGGAATGCTATCCTCAGAGAGGAAAGCGAGAAAACAGAAGCTAGACAAAGAAAAGACGAAGAATGGCGAATCGCGAGCGGTGGCCAAATATCTCTCCACAATGCTGGAATCGCCAAAACGCCTTCCCCCATGGTTGAAACGTGAGCAGACAACAGTGAAGACATTCCGCTACACTGAACACATCGATCTACAGCAGAGGGATGCAAAGACAGCTTGGATTTGCGACGTCCACTGAAAAAATACAGTGGAAGACAGACGACATTCACAGCCGGGCAACGCAGAGGAAAAAAATCGGCAAAATCTCGAGAAGAGCGGGCAAACACGAAACCGAGCGTACTCGTTGAAACGCCGCAGCTCGAGGGCAAGACAATGTTCGCGAATCGCATGAACCGGCCGATCCACAAACAAGCTAGAACGCAAAACCTAACGCATGGCAATCGGAAAAAGGACGGCGAACGAGAACGAGAACTCGCCTGAGCTGGAGATGAGAAGTTCAGGAACGTCGGCAGATCCGCTTCTGGGAACGGATGGTGATCGAGAGGGAAGGATGGAAGAGGATAACTGCACTCGCTCGGGGCCGATGATAAAGGCAAGTCGAGGAGATGCGACGAGCGAGACGGGACAGGGACGCAGCAGCCACAGTGCCTCTGTGCGCGCAGTTTGAGGTGGTGACAGATGGTGCCAGTTATAAAAAGGCATGCAGTAAAAACCTAATGCCCCGTTCCCGTGGCCCTTCGCCTTTTCCAAAGAAAAGCGAGGCTTCAGCTTGTCCTGCTCCGCGCAGCCCGCTCCGCTCGTGTCCGGATTCTCCCCCGCCCCTAACCCCGCTCTTCACCTCAGGTCCACAGCCGAACCTGACACCGGGCCACAATCATGCCGGCCCCACCTCCGCGGCCTCTCTGCGCTTTTGGCCTACCGTCCCCTCCCCCGACCCTGGCCCCCGCTCCGTTGTAGAGCCCTCGCGCGCCTGGTACATTCGTTAGAATGCGCCCGGAATTTTCCGCCTTCGCCCACTTCGCCCACCATCCGAAACTCCGCCCCGTAAAATTGGCCTCTGGTGGGCCCCGCATCCCTCCCCTCCCCTCCCCCGGCACGGGAGGTCAGGGTTCTTCCTTCCCTGTCTAAGCCAAGCCAACTTCCCCATTAATAATTGCTCCACTCTTTATTCCCTCGGCTGACTGGCACGTGTCGACGGACTCGAAAACCTCGAGATTTTATTCATTTCGGTGAAGAAGGGGAGACAGCAATATAGCAAAAGCAAAAAGGATCGGTGACTGGACATTACGACGGGAACCCTCGGATCGAGGTCTTCTTCTTCCTCTTCTTCTTATGCCATCTTGACTCAGAACTGCGCACTCTATTCGTACGATATTAAAAGCAAGCTCGTAGAAGGATGAGTGGAGACCTGGGCACTCGACCCTAGAACGGGACGAAGGTCTATGTTTTTCCATAATCTAATTGAAGAATATCCTTTATTAATTAAGAGAGAATGTCAACTGAGCCCGAAATATTTCTAATGATGACGATGTCCGATGGTGTAGTGTGGACCGGGAGACCGGAATGGTAAAAAAGCAGGAGAGGGAGAAAGTCATTTCTTGCGGGATTCTTCTCCTACCCATCGCGGATTAGGGTACGAGCTGCGCCAAGGAGCGCGACTGGCTGGCTACCGATGCCCCCAGTCTCATCCTGCCTGTACCTGCTTCCCTCAGCCGGTCCCGCAGTATCGCCCGTGGAGTCTGACTGAGCTTCTGAGAGCTTGAAGTCTCGAGAAGGGAAGGACTTCGCTACTCGCTACCATAAGTCTACAGATCCTTCCTAATATCCGAAGTATTTTTTAAACATATCTTCGACATGTGTAGGCTTAAATAATGAATCCTGACTCCCGACGCCTCAAAATGCTTCGACCTTTCTATTCGCTTTCTATTCTATCTCGTAAAATATTAATAACCATGCACACGTTCTCGCAAAGTGGGCGTCTCTTCTTCCTTCCGGAAGCTCATTTGTTCCAGAAGGCGATGGGATGGTGCTAACCTACCCCACGGTCAAGAAAAGTCCGACGGGGGTCGAGCGTAGACCGGAAGATCGACGATTCGAAGTGACGTAGGAGATCGCCGAAGGCCGATCGCGTGCTAACAGACGGTAACAGCTTCGAGTCAGACGTACTTGACCGCGGGGCACAGCGACGACGGTAAACTTCGTACGGAGGGAGTGCAGAGTTCCGTCTCCTCTAGAAGTACGGTACAGTATCGAATCTATATTAAGGTGGATAACCGCCGGATAACAGGCGGCTTTGTCTGCCCGGTACAAGAACAAGTGGACTCCACTTCACCATGTCAATGCGGCCTGACAGTTGGTTCTTATACGAAAGAGAGCAAACCATCCCCAACGTCCAGATCATGAGTGATGATGGGCACCCAGGCACAGCTGGCGTGATAGGAGGAACGCCGGGTCATCTTTTTATTACCTCTCCACCCGCCGCTCGCCGAACGTGGTCATGCGGATTCTATGGTGTTCCTTACCTCACGCCAATTGGGATTTTACTACAGCGGGCACCTTATCTTACTGGATCCACGCAGCCACTCGCTTTATATTCCGGCCGATCATGTTTCATCAGAAGGAGGGCATTTGCCTTCGACATGGATCATTCGCAATTTACCTTCCTAGCAAATTCCCACGACGGGTAATCTGCTCGGTGGTAAGTCATCGTGTTCTTCGACCTGTTCGTGCTCAATTTGAACGAGAAGAATGTCCTCCGTTGTATTCTTCGTCGAAGTTACTTCAAGAGACAAGGACTGGATCGAAGGTTGCTTTCGATTTTGCCTGTAATCGCGCTCTGCTTTACAATAGTTTCTACGCACATCTGGGAATTCTTAATGACTGTGAGAAGAACTGAATGGTGTACATTCACGTGGGAAAGTCAATGCTGAAATGCCTTTCTTCGGTCTATAGGGACTGAAATGGTTTCTGCAAAGTAGCAGGCCACATGGATACGTTGTCCTTCATCATCTAGCATTACACGTATAACTGAGAAGTGTATAGCCAAACAAAAGTTTGCCCATCCACCGTCACCGTGGGCTACTCTGGATAGAACTTTGCTTCATAATTAGTTCTAATGGAGTTATATTTTTTGAATGTGAAGATAAGACTATCTGTAAAACGACCAAAACATTTATAAAGATTGAAATAAGATACCATATCATATAATATGCAAACAACAACAAAAGTTCAATTATAATTATGGTTCTTTTTTGGAATAAACTATTTGTATACCAACAGAGTGGTTCTACTCATGTTTATATTTACTTCACGTCTAAATAAACAAATATTGTGGTTAGCGCTTGGTAGGTTGTGATAAAATAATTTATGTTCATTACATGTTTTTTAGATTTTGAGTTGGGTATATGTTATAGATCATGTTGAAGCACATTATATTACAACATTTTGTTGTTGCAGTTCGTGAAGATTCTTGCGACATGTTGAAATTTATTCATTTAAATTTATAAGGGTTTATAAGAGTTTATATAATATACCCAAACAAAAGATGTACAATACACTTTTTTTTTACACATCTGATCTACAATGTCTAATTTCATGCAGGTTATTCTTTCTATATATTTGCTCAAACAACTAAGCAATCTACATTTGGTACAGTGAGATGGTTTTTTATTTAGAATTATAGCAATCATTCTAATTCATAGTAGTTAGTTATCTTTTAAATCAACATTTATATTTGAATGTAATACAACATCATTGACCGTAAAGTCACTCATGTGCACGAATATATCATTGATATTTGTAGATTAAATATATCAAGTCAAAGGTAACACATAATAGATTGTTAAAACTAACATATAACTTATAATATGAATTATGTACTAGTTGACTTAAAAAAATCCATATCAAACACACGATATCATATTATATAAGCATAAATTGAATAATCAAAATAAAATGATCACTCAGTAATTTTTGTGACGATTATATTTGATTCATTTTTTAAAATATTATTTTTATAAAAAAAATTCAATTTCTATTGTTTTTTTAAGCTTTTTTCGTCTTTCAAGTTTATCGAGTTAACATTTATGATTTCATGTATGTAAAGCTCTAAAAGATATAATAATTTTCTTATCCGCATTAATAATGCGGATAAGAAACAACATAACTCAATGACAATTTTCAATTAAATAACTTTGAACTTTAAATTTCAAATATGGATATATCTATTTTATAATGTAATGTACAATAATCTATAATATTTCATCTGGTGAACATTGCATGACTTTCTTTAACAAACATTTTAGATAATATATTGTTACTTATTTATTTTTAATGAAAAAGATTGTTTCTTATGATAATTTAAATAAAAAACTTAAAATCCAAAGCTAGAATAAATTTACAGTATGTTCAAATATTTTAATTTTGAATCTTTTGCTCACGGATCACTGATGCGGTGCTTTCAACTAACATAACTACTCTCTACTTACCAAGCACGAATATTGCTAATGTGACAACTATGACTAATGCATGCTAAAGTATGTATATAAACATTTTGAATAACCTATAACTAACTGGAAATAGTTACAATAAGTATCAGAAGCTCACTAGTTCAATTGCAGTATCTTTTCGCATAAGCTAAGCAAGTTTGCGTATGCATTTTTTGAAAATAAAAGAATTAACTTCGTTGGGATGAAGCACAAATATCTAAGGTTGTTTTTAGAAAGTTACAAAAAGACATGTATAGATACTTAAAGTATAATTTCATAGAATTGGAATATATTTTTGCCAGAGTTTTTTCAAGTAAGAAAATCTCAATGGTATGAGATTCGGTTAGATATTAAAATTTATCTTCAAAACAATTGGGTGTAAAATTGATCAGTGAGTTACAAAGTAAAAATTTGTTCGAAACAATCATTTATGAGTTGAGTCAAGTAAAACAAGAGTTAGAGAAAAAGATGAAGGATTATAATGATATGGTGCAAAGTTCGTCGGATTGAATAACTCAAAGTTTACATATTCAAGGACATAGTGTCAATAATCTTAATTTTGAGTAATAATGCACTGATGGTAAAACACTTCATTATTAGATTTTTAGTCCAATAACTTTAACAAGAATGGGTTGAATTGATAGATATTTTAGAGCAGATTAATCTATATTGCAAAAAAGAAGTATATCAATTTAGAATCGACACCAATAATGCCTCATGAAAATCTTGCAGAGTTTTATCGTAAGTCATTGGAGGTTTTATCATCGTCAAGTACACTATCTTGTTCATGCAACACTCTTTGGAGAATGAAATTTGCTAGGGAACAACTTGTGTTGCAAATGACACAACTTAGCGTCAATCTCTTTCAACCTCGCAACTTTTGCAGTACAGAATTAGACTTAAACAAGGTACAATAAGAAAATTGACTACATTTTGAGACATTTTCCAAATCGTGATGCACAAGGAGGTCTTTCACCGATACAAGTTTCTTTTGTGGGTGACAAAGTGAACGGTCGAATGAATCTGATCGAGATTCAAGATGACTTTCAAGAAAAATTGATTCTTAACTTTAAATAATATTTCAGTAATGAGGTTGACGTAATAACGACAAAACAAAAACAAGAAGAATCTCAACCACATTGCGTGAAACCGATGAAGTATATGACAAGAGTGAAGGATGAAAGAAATCTTGACAAAGTTGATTTGATTTTCAAGATTCTCCAATATTAAAAAATCATTGTTTTTATTTAATTTTGAATAATTTGAAAGCTAAAAAAGTTTGATATCATCATTAGACAACTTGTGGCAATGACTTTGTCAGTTTGTAAAGAACCGAGGTTAAGTCTATCGGTATGAAAGGTTTCATTTGTTATACTATCCCTCGATACTATTGCAGTTCAACAAAAATATTATCAGATCATATATGTTGGATGTTCTAGTATTATGTTGAGAGGTGTCATAATAAATCAAGGAGTGACATCAATGTGATTAACATTCCAGTAATGAATTATATAAGCCTTGAAATGGAGAGATCTTTGTACATTACTTTAGAAATGATCAATATAAAAAATTTGTAAATCACAAGATTAAAATATCAATGCATGTATCAATGTTTTAGGCAATTTTGCGATAATTAATTTCATGTGATGTTAGAAGAATATGGATCACACCTCATGAGTTTAGGCTACTCATGACTTCCAAAAGCACATGTTTAGAGTTGTTGATGCGAAGTGTACATAACCATGGAAAAGTGTCGACATCAACAACATAATACTTTTGTTTTGTTAGAAATAGCAAATGCATCGAACAAATCCGACTCCAATTCACAAAATGCTGATAATTGAGAATCAAAAGGAATTTACACGGTTGACTCATCATTTGATGAATTTTACGCAATTGAAGCAATTTCAAAAATATTAATTTCACTAGAGAAAAAATAACCTGCAACACAAATTATGAAGAAGCCAATTTTGATAGATAAATAAATAGCCTGAAAATTGTCAAATTACAAAATTATCATATCAAAAGAGAGAATGTTTATGCCACTTGTTGCGTAAACTTATTAATTTTTTTGCCTTCAATTACAAAAATTTGAAAAATAACAAATTAAAAATGCAAAAAATTGAACTTGTACAGAATGCAAAAATCAAGCCAAAATCATACTAAATGAAACTCAAATATGTTGAAGTGGTGAAAGTAAAAGTGGAAAATTTACCAAAAGCTGGATTCATCCGACCAATGAAAAACAATAAATGGATATATCCAATCACGTTGGATTCCAAAAAAATGGGAATAGCTTTTGAGTATTTGCTTGAACTAAAAGAACTTAATGACGTCACGAAGAAAACTTGATATTTTATTTTATTTTGTGACAAAGTTCTTGAGCAGATGGGAGGTCACAATTTATACTCTTTTGCATATGGATGCAGCAAATTTCATCAAGTGAGTATCACAAAAAAGACTAATTGAAAATTACTTTAACGTCATCATCAGACACCTTTTGTTACAAAGTAATGTCATTAGTACTTTGCAATGCTCAAGTTATCTTCCAACGACTATTAAATAAAGTATAATAAATCATACTTGAAACATTTTGTAAGAGTATTAATAAATGATTTTGGAATTTGTGCTGATCGAGCATTGCATTTGGAGAAATTTAAAAAGCTTTTTGAAGGCTTTGATGAGTTAAAAATCACATTTAGCTCAAAAAATATATATTGGATCTTAATATGGTTGATTGTTAGGTCACATCATTTCCAAGAAAGAGTTTTGTATATATTCAAAAACAATAGGAGCTATGTTAAGAGCTTCATTTCCTACCACCAAATGTGAAGTTAGAGATTTTTTTGGAAATTACTGGTTATTATCGTCGATTCATTGAGCGATACGCAATGATCGCCAAAGCTTTAAGTAGGTTCTTGAAAGTTTATGTTACTCCTTTGCAAGATACATCGTAGGCGTTGAAAATTTTAAAAAACTAAAGCAAGTATTATTTTCAGCATCAATTTTATGAACTCCGGATTTGAAAAAGTCATTTTTCTAATTTACAAATGCAGTTAGAGAAGGAATATGTGCAACGATTGTAAATCGCGCATGTATAGATTATACAATTGTGAATTTTCTTTCACAATTGAAGAAAGAGATGGACATTGTCTCCGAATACGACAATTTTTTTGATGCAAAATTAATGTCAATCAACATTTACACCAACCAGATGAGAATAGAGATGTAATTTGATAGCTCAAAAGTATGAAATTTACGTATGATGCAACCAAATCAACTACATTGATATGTCAATATTTTATTTTTGTGGAAGGAATGGTATTTTTTGTCGTGCGATGGAAAAAGCAAAGGTTTCACAATTATTACAAGAGTTTCATGAAGGCTTTTGTGGAGTAAATTTTGCGTAAAGCATCACAATGAAAAAAAATTATGTTGTAAATATATTATTGCCCAACTATGTTTAAGGATATTTTTGACTACTATAGACATTGCAAAGTATGTCAAGCATTTACAAAGAAATCTACGGTTAGTAACAACTTGCACACTATTCTTCAATCAAGACCATTTGAAAAATAGGTTATCGATTTAATGGTCATTTTGCTGGTCACAAAAATGGTACACTGTTTTATTGTGATTGCCACATATTATCTCACAAAATTTGCAAAGGTTTGGATATTGAAAACTTTAGCAAAACAATGGTGTAGCACAATTTTTGTAATAATGTATCGTTACTTGTTTTGACATCATAATATGATGCCAAAACAATGAAAATCATTAGTTTTAGATATGACTAAAACTAATAAGTGTCAATTTACAAGTGACTTATAAAAAAATTTGATGAAATGTTTAGTGAATAAAAATAGATCTACGACTATGTACAAATCAAGTATAGACGCACTAGTAAAACAAACAAACAAGATTTTGTTTACTATGATTGCAAAGTAAATGGAAAGAAGATTAAATGCTAGTGATTTGAGTATCAAGATACATCATGCAACTTGGATATAAATGAAATGTTCAAAACAACTACAAATTTTCTTGTCTTGTTTAAATATGACATCAAGGCTTTGCTTTCGATAGATTATAAACATAAGATACTTTTGCACTAATTCTGAAGCACATTTAGATCTAGATTAGTGGCAACAAAGAATATTGATGCAACTTAACAAAGTTAATGATGTTCAATTGCAGGCAAAACATGCAATTGAGGTGGCTCAACCAAAAATGAAATAGTCGTGAAATGCGAAGGTAAAAAACGTATGTTCAAAGCAAGATAATTGGTGATGATAAGTGATTCAAGACACTTTCAAATATCTTATAAAAATTACTAATCAGTCATTTGGATTGTATAAAATTAAAAAAATTATTTTGAAAAACGATATCTATATTTTTTTCAATTTAGATGGCAAGAACTACCCAAATCGAATTAATCATAATAAGTTGAAGAAAGCTTATATAGACTTGTTAGACTAAAACAATTCTAAGTATGGACTTTGCAATAAGTGTAGGGCTAATGTTATAGAGTGAGACTCGGCGAACAAGAAATCTTGTAAGAGTTCTAAAAATTTTACTTTCACCGTAACTTTGTAAACATGTTCAAAGAATTTTTAGCTCTTTAGAAAATTAATAAATCCAACAAAAAATTGTGTGAATATTGAAACCATGCATAAAAAATATAATTTTATAGCTAATAGTGCCCGTCAATAAACAATCAATCATGCACAGAGCAACTTGATAAATCAAAGATACTTCATATTTGTTTAACAAGATTGATAATATATTCTTATTGCATAAGATCATAATGTGTCTTAGGAAAAAAAACAGTAACACAATATCAATATGTACCAAGATAAATGAAATGAAAGGAGAAGTCCATATCAAAGAATGATAGATATGGTTTAATTCATATATAATGTGAGTACTGCCTAGTTCACACACAAAAATTTGAAAATTGCTAAAATAAAGAGAGCGTCTAGTTATCACTCACTTAGGGCTAATTAATACTCACTCTACTATATGCAGTTATCTGATTGGTCCATGCAGTGTTGTGGATGAGTAGCAACTAATTCCTAAATAGGTTATTCTACCAATTAGAGACGAGATTATAGTAAGACTAATTAACCCTAAGTGAGTGATAACTAGACACTTAAAAAAATAGTATTTTGTCTTCAATAATTTATATTACGTATTGTTAATAATTTTTTTTGATTAAAGTCACTTAGAAATAATATCTTTGATAACTCTAACCTCTAATACGATAGTTTATATGAAACATTCCCCTTTGACAATTTAAAGGGTTTTTATTTAAGAAACGAATCTGAAATCCTTCAAATGGACATCGAACAAAACAACTCCGGCTACGCCAACGTATTGTCAGATCTATATCTGCAGTACACTGTATGTAGTCCGATATGTTGAATGGAAAGCAAGACAAAAAAAAATATGACAACCACTTTAGGAGGAAAGGAGGGGCGCTCGAATGGCATCATGGCGTCACGAGAGACCTCACGATTAAATCCCATACACTCGCCCCAGAATCGCTGTACAAGACTCAAACTGACGAGAAAGGCGACCAATGGGATTGAAGAAAGATGGCAAGACTGAAGCTGATATATTTGGCAGCACGTCGACTGGCGCGACTGCGTTCTGCAGGTGTGCGGAAGGCCTGATTTGGCAGTAGCGAAAAATCCGATCCACTGTAGGGCTCCTTCTCGACTTCGCCGATTCATGATGTCTTTCTTCAGAAGGAAAGTGGGAAACAATATACAGACAGGAAATAATCAGGACAGAAAGCCAAAAGGCCATCGGCGCTGTGAAATTGATCGGACCCCAGAAGTATAGCCGACCAAAGCACCACTACACTACCATACATATACCACTATACACTACCATGCTACACGTACCATATTATACAAAAATCGGTTATACTGTACGGACCATCTATTTCCGGCCTTCACCGGGAACGGTTTATATATATTTGTAGGTTATTTTATGATACTTATGTTGAATATGCATTTATTATATATTTTAGATCAAAATATATAATTAAAGAGATTAAACTTGGTCATCATATAGATGTGAAAAATTTATGTTACACTATAATTTTTTAAAGTATTGCTCTGGGAATTAACTAGAAATTTATTTTAATGTCTTGTTCCTTGTTATATTTTATGTTTTTCAATCTTTGGGTCCCAGGACTATCTTTTATATTTTGAAACTCTTTTTGCAGTGTGTTTATTAGTTCGATAGACATAAGCAAATAATAATCGCCCTTGCGACGTATACCGCGATGAATCTATACGGAGATGTATAGATTCATCTCAGCCGCTGGCTTGAGAGTCCTCACCCTTTATCCGTCCGTCCGGTCTCGGGAGGTACCAGGTAACCTGTAACCCAGCAGGCTGGTCGCGGTTACAGGGACAGGCCCCGGGGTTAGCAAGAGGGACTAATTAGTCGACGATCCTGCAAAGCTGGCCGGATCAAATTCCGGTCTCACCATTGAAGCTCCACAGGCGCTGCAGTAGACGCATTGTGTGTGGACGACAACCAGAGGATTCTTGAATTCTTTTACTCCTTCCCCCATCCGATTTTGCTGCTGCCGTCGTCGTTGTGTCCGGATGATGGCGGCATTATCGTCCGCACATCTGCTTCCGTTCGGCTCCCTGCCGTCGCTGCAGGCGATGGGCAGCAGACCACGCGCTGTATCTTTTTCTGCCTCCAGCAGTAGCCAGCAGTATGGATCTAGTTCTCACATTTGCCGGGTATCGACGGTTTCCCCCAGTACTGTCACTCCACCAGGTAATTGACCAGACAACCAGCCGTCTTTTGTCGATTTTTTATTCAACATATGCTCACAATCGTCTGCACTTTTTGTGGAGATTAATTTGAGTCAACTAACTGAATCGCACGCACGTTATATCTGGCAAACAAGCTGGAAAAATTCAGGGATGAGAAAAAAATGTAGGGAGTAAACTCACATGTTGGGAGTAAATGAAGATACTGAAGTGGTAATATCTGAAATCAGTCCGCTGATATCAATCGTGTGTTCAATTGCCGGTTTGTGCATGACATTGTTCTACTCACACAAGCTTTTCCTGCGGGAGGTACTCGGAACTCGAGTGTTGGATTCACTAAGTTTTGAGCTCCTATCCCTCTCGGAGAAGAAATATCCTTGGGATTTGACGACTGCTTGAACACAATCTATCTAATCATGAAGTGAACACCTTCAGATTCAGACCCGGAGAACGGATTTTCAGCAGAACAACGAGAATGGAATGTTTCAACTCAGCTGCTCCATAGTGAAGGCACATTTGATAGCTTTGCGGCAATGTCTCCTCCTCTCTATCAAACTGCTACATTCAGACAGGTAGGTTCGTTCAGCTTTCAATCTGAATGGATAAAAGAAGCTCGTTGTTGTTTCGTCAGATTTTCCTTCTCAATTGTGGCTCTACAGTTAATGGCTCAAAAGAAAGTGAAAGTACTGTAATTAGTTGGATTTGGTACAAAGGTAAGTCTTCTCTATAAATTTACTTACAATTTACAGCATAGTATTCTTTGGGTGCATTTTGATGGCTTTAATGGTATATCATATGCAGCCTTCGGCGACCGAGGGTGGACCTTATGACTACACCAGAAGTGGCAATCCGACACGTGACTCGTTAGAAATGTGAGTGGAATCATTCATGTGGTTTTACATTGTTGCCAGTTGCCACAGTAGATCATCACCTCTATCCATCGATTTTTTTCCATCCTGGTTTGTTTTGGGTGTGTATTATCTGGGTGTTAGACTATTGCCCGGTTCCAGTTTTGTCATTTTGTAGGATGGTCACAGATTGTTTAGTTTTATTAATTATTCAACAAATTTATTCGACACTTGTTTCTTATCACATGTCATTTGGTACTTTTCTAAATATATTATTTATTTCTCTCACCCAGGTTGTTGGCCAAACTAGATGGAGCTGATCGAGCTTTTTGTTTTACTTCTGGCATGGCTGCTCTAACAACTGTCAGCCATCTTTGCGAAGCAGGTAAATATTCAAATCGCGCTCACAGAACTCAAGAACTTAGATGTTCTCCAGTTCACCGGTTGCGCCCTCGCTGCCGTAATGGCTGCGAAGTCTGCTAGTAATCTTTGTGTTGTTCTAGTGAATACACATAGTTCGGAGAAATATCTCTTTGCATGTGACATGGTTTCCCAGTCCACGTGTTATGTGTTTAGGTCGCACAAATAGCAGTTCCAATTCTACATTCATAATAAGTTCCATTTTGTCCCGCAATCAGAGCACTAGCTGGAAGCGTAGGAGTGTTGCCTTCATTTTGTTTTGTTGCAAAACTGCTCAGCACCAGCCTAGTGGATGGCATCACGTTTGGTATCACCGCCTGCGTTTCTTTCGTCCTCTTAACATCGCATTATCATCTACTTTGGTTGGTTAAAAAGGGATTATTGGTGTCATGCTGACTTGAAGGATTATCGATCTATGTAGTAAGGCTGCACCTATAAGAAACCATAGCGAGGCAGAACTTGTTTAGTATGAGTATGAAAATTTCTGATTTGATCTCTTTGAACATTCGCATCATGGACTAGGTCAAGAAATCCTCGTCGGCGATGACATATATGGTGGGTCAGACAGACTTCTATCAAGAATTGTTCCGAAGAACGGGGTTACGGTCAAGTAAGTCTTACTGATTCTAGTTGTTGTCCACCAATATCAACGATGAACATGTTCTGTTGGAAAAGTTTGTTAGACTCTGTCAGACGTAGAATCTAGAAGTAGATCATATATGTTGCAACCGTTTCTAAAATCTTGCTCTTACCGTGTCCTGGTGAGTTAAAGCTGTGAGCCTTCAAGATAGTCAATAGAATCTTCCTAGGTTTTATGTATGATTGTTGTGTGTATGTGTGAACTTGATCTTTTACCTCGTCATTTGTGATTTGCTGTGCTACTTAACAGACGAGTTGACATGGGTAATCTTGAGGAAGTACAAGCAGCTATCGGTCCCAAAACTAGGCTAGTTTGGCTTGAGAGTCCAACCAACCCTCGGATAATGATTTGTGACATTCGGGTATATATTATTTTTCCTTCTTTGTTGAAAACGAGACTATGGATTTATTCATGCCTAGTAGTTCTTATGCCAAACAAATTTCTTTCATGGCAGTTTTAAGATGGGGTATTTTCTTTCTCTTCGGGATGCTGGTGCTACGACTGATATGGAAATCTTGCAGGGAATAGCAGATATTGCGCACAAGTCGGGAGCGTTGTTGATGGTTGACAATAGCATTATGTCTCCTATCCTCTCCAAGCCTCTCGAGTTGGGTGCAGGTATGAGCAGAGCCTTGTCGTTTGTTTGTTCAACTTGAAGATGTAAAGACAGTGTGAAGTGCATAATTGTTTGATATGTTCTTTCAGGTGTGTCTGATTTCTCCAACTTGATAGTGCAAAGTTCATGATTCGTTTTTGGTTGAAAGAACTTCACTTTAATACTTATTGGCTTCCGTTGCCTCTATGCAAGGTTCACAGACATTGTTATGCACTCTGCTACTAAATTCATTGCTGGCCACAGTGATGTTATGGCTGGTGTGCTGGCCGTGAAGGGCGAAAGGTAGATTATTCATCGAATACAAAAGCCTTTTTCAAGCTTATAGTTATTTTTAATTTAGACACTTTCATGTTTGTTCTTACAGGTTATTTCATCGTCATCGTGATTTTGTGAAACAATTGCTTGGCCTCCAAATCATCTTGATTAGTAAGTGATGGGCTGATCTTAATAGGAGATAAAATCTGGGTGCTGCAAGATTATTCGAGGTTAACAATTTCAGTGCGATGTGCAGTCTTGCGAAGGAGATATACTTCCTTCAAAATGCTGAGGGTACAGGCTTAGCACCGTTTGACTGCTGGCTATGCCTCCGTGGTATCAAGACCATGGCGCTTCGCGTTGAACGACAACAGGTACACCAGTCGTACTGCTTATCTGATTCTTATGCGAGGTTATACCGGGAGTTGTAAGGAAAAAACCATAGGATCTGAAGGCCCTTGGGACTGTTTCTCTAATTCTGAATGTTTGTTTGGGTGGTTTTAGGCCAACGCGCAAAAGATTGCGGAATTCCTACTGAGTCATCCCCGTGTTAAGAAAGTAAACTATGCCGGCTTACCTGGACACACCGGGCATGATCTGCATTTTTCTCAGGTACATATTTGTTACCTAACCTACAACGATGAGGGACATGTTGACTCAAGAAGCTTTACCTCATTTAGTGGGAACCAAGTTGAATGTACCTCAAGATCATACTTTGGATGTTCTGAAGTTATGAACATGTAGAAAATACCTACTTTTTCTTGCATGTAACAGTCTTTTCATATCCGAAGAGACGCGAGCAGACGTGTGATAATCATTTGGCAAAGTATTTTGTGACTAAATCTGTGTATTAAATGTATGTGAGCAGAGCAAAGGGGCAGGATCTGTATTGAGTTTCACAACAGGCTCACTGGCCGTCTCCAAACATATCGTTGAAAGCACGAAACTTTTCAGCATCACAGTTAGCTTTGGTACAGTCCGATCTTTGGCCATCTGATCGATCCATAAATCTATTTTTCAGTGAGTTACTCCTGACATGACACCTGTTTGTCTTCGACAGGGAGTGTGTCATCGCTCATCAGTTTACCCTGCTTCATGTCTCATGCAAGCATTCCTGCTCATGTTCGTGAAGAAAGGGGATTACACGAAGATTTAGTCCGACTTTCTGTGAGTAACCTTTGCCCATGTTTCTCACAGATTGTGAATTGACGATGTGCTTCATCTACCATCTATTATGGTCTGCTTACTGGGGTGAATCATGTAGTGAAGAGTTCTCTGTTTGACACTCGGAAGCCAAGTTTCTGAGTATGAGATGCTCAATGTGTGAGATGTTCCCTCTTAGAGATTCTCTCCTCCTTTACTTTCTTTCGCTTCTTCCGCAATTACCAGTCACGAGGTGGAGTCTATGATGGGGGAAATTTATTCCCACCTAGAAAAAATGTCCATTCAACATCTCTAGCTTGTTTTCCATCTCAACAACTTCCAGCATTTCACTCCTGTTATTTGTCTAGTCTTTATTTCGCATTTTCTATGTTGTCATGGTGGAATCGCCTCGAGTAAAGTGTCATCTTTGTGGCACAGTTTGAATATTGTGCGTATTTATATCCTTTATTAGCTTTCAGTTTCTCTTTAAGGATTCCCTGGGTAAGTTTGTTAGTAAGCATTTGTTGGGATTCATGTGACAATAATTTACATTCTTTATGGTTGAAGCTTATATTTGTTGCTGATTACTTATTCATTGCTCTTTGCATTTACTCATGTTTAAGTTCTGTGTCGCTAATTTGCAGTGAAGATCTATATTTCTTTAGGGCCTATTCCTAACGTCCCTAATCAAAAAATATTTCGGATAGAATGAGAAACGAAAAGTTACGATTTTACTTAGTTATCCGGCGATTGTGTCAAATCTATGTCGAGCTAACTGCAATAAGCTGGCTTATGAAATCTACCTGCAGTGAGTTATAAATTGGTCTATCTCTGCAAGCCTATAGAATATACTTTAAAGCCAATTCTATATGGGATTGAGAAGCAGCTGACGAGCAGGAGCAATTTTACCACAAGGAATGTAGTAGAACTATAGAGTACTTTATAGAGTGAATGAGTTCTTGCATATCACTTCGGTACTTGTGGCCTTTCTGATGTCTTTGTCAGGTTAGTGCGACTTTTTGACCTTTATTCGAGCTCCTTTGGTAAATGATTGCAGCTGTCGTTGTCTGAAAGCCTGACATGAGTTTGTTGCATGCTCTCCTCAGGTTGGGATAGAAGACGTTGATGATTTAATCGCCGACTTGGAACAAGCCTTTAGAACCGCACCTGCATAGGGAAACGAACTCGTACTAGCCTCTTTCTTACAAATTCAACGTACAAATTGTTCGTAGATATCGATTACTTTTCAAAATAGCCACGATTCCAGTAATGTGAGCTTTTCTTTCAAGTAGCATGCATTAGAAGTATATTATCCGGCAATTAATCTTGATTCTGGCGTAGAGAAGCGTGCTATGATCTAAGCCGTCGGTGTTCTGCTCACGGGCATATGCTGATGTGAAACATACCACATTATGTGCCATTGTACCTTAGAGGTTTCTAGTTCAGGAATTGAGTATCAAAATGAGGACAAACATCTTATTCCTTGTACAGTGTTGGTAGGAAATAATATTGCGCATAGCTACTCGATTTCAGAGCTTTGTCACGTAACAAGGTTTCTAGCATCAATCTACGGTGCTATCCATTCACTTAAGTATTGGTCCGGATCCCTATGAATGACTTCATGCATAGATTCTTTTGCACGTATTTGCCAATACTGTACATAGCTGTCGAAGGACTCCAAAGTCATCAATTACTTGTGACGGGGTCTGTATGATCAATTTGACAAAAAGTTGAGGATTTGCAAACAGAATTCTCCGGGCCAAAGTTGTCCTCGCTGGTTAATGTAAGCGGGAACAGATTTGGGAACCAGCCGACAATCTGGGAACGTGGGCACTCACCACTAAGTATCATGTCGCCAACTTAACCCTTTCTCGCTTACGACCTCGATGTTTTCATCGTCCCAAAGATCATATTGCATCATGGGGCATTAGAGTCTAGTAATTAAGGAGTGATGTAATGCATGCAATGGTGTGGATATGCGCAGTCACAACCACATCATGTTTATATCTTGCATCAAGACTTTCGAGGGTTCTATCAAACACTTGTAGATATACGAGTCTATAATGGGTATACAGTACAAAGATAACTTTTTACGTTCATATCCAGCAAGAACAACCGGCTCCAAATGTATACTTTAATTATACTCTAGACATATGAGCTCGTTGACCTTGTCAGGGCTTTAGGGACATAGTTCGAACCTAGCGCAACCATTAATAGCAGAAGTATAAATCGCAAACTGTACACGGAGGAGGTCTCTGTTCACGTGAAAGGCCGATGTCTGATTTCCCTGATGTCCCGGAGACCAATTCGCCTTAGTTGGGTTGACGATATTCCGCATTTGACTACGGGCGAAGGACGAAAATGTAACTGGGCGACGATTATTCCCGAGGAGAGAAAGAATTCAAGGTTCCAAAAGCAGCACTGCAGTTGGTAAATGGGTAGTGCAGTGCTTTAGTCCCGTTCTCTCGGTTTAGACCAGAGAGTGGTGTACTTTTCACCCTCTTACTATCTCTAATAATAAATAGAAGAAGCAATTAACCTCTCGGTGGTCTGGCCCCACATTTGGGCAGGCCTCATTCTGTCAAAGGTCCCGTTAGGGATTGGGGAAATTTGCAGAGGAATTCGAGGGTTGTACAGAGTTTAATGGTCGAGCTATTATTACGAGATATTGCAGTGAGTCGAGAAAAGGCAATGCGAGGAGAGAGGGCGAACTTTTAGTTCTTCGAGAGGTAGGAACTGAGAAAGGAGAGATCGGTATAGTGTACCGTAAGTCGAACTTCGTCGGTGACGAGAAGTTCAGCCTCAGTGGGCCGAAGCAGGGCAGCAAGGCGCGAGGAGGCGATTGTTGAGGGTTAGTTCGGTGACGGATTGATAAACTTCGCGAGCATTTTTCGAGGCAGCTTGCAGGATATCGGAGCAGCAATCAAGGGCAAGTCTCATTGAAGAGCTCTGCCGGACTTGAGGTGACCGAATTTTGGTGGCGTCTTTAAAATTCGTTTACAGCAGAGGCAATTTGCAGAGGTTGTGTTGGAGAAGAGAGCTGCAAAGATGTGGGCGCCTCTGACAAAGGAAGCAGCGGACATTTTGGGGAAAGGAATTTTTGAATGCATGTCTCGATGGACAGCGTTGCAGCTTGCGATTCAGAATGGGTGGGGCGGCCAATCCTCTAACGAGAAGTGCCAGCAGATGTACACGGAGATTTTGTCCTTCTTCACATGTTCTAAAGGTGGAGTCTCTCTTCCACCATTTCACTCCCGAATGCACATGTTCTTTTTAATGGTCGTGCGACTCGAACCGATTTGAGTCTTGATAGTCCATTCGTGTCGGTCATTGTAGAACAACGCTATATCGATGAAATGGAGGATCTGCTAGAGCAATTCATGGTGGAAAATTTCCATGTCGAGATCGAGGATGGGAGCGTTTTCGAGGTGACTCTTTCAGTCGAAATTCAATCAAGCCTTCTTTGTGCCCAAGCCTTCCTGCTGATATTTTGCGCTTTCTAGGAGAACTCGGATTTGAACTGTTTGCCCCTTACAGGTATAGGGAACTTCGAGGGAGTCTCTTCTCTGATTATCAAACGTGATGCAGGTTTCGGAGCAGCTTTTTATAGTACATGAAGAATGTGTAAACGGAAACTTTGAGAATGTAAAGCAAATGTTTGCAACAGCTTCTGGGAGTGGGGCCGCAAAGAGTAAGGAGGTGAGTACGAATAATATCAATACGCTGGACGTGAGTTTTGTGGCCTGTGAATTTGAACGATAGTGAGTTAGTCGTAGACGCCATTGCACTGACACTGCTCTCTACTTTTTCAGCTGCCAACGCAAGAGGGAGAAAACCCTCCTGCCCTGTCTGGAGCTAGCTCGTCAGGAGAAGATGATGATGAAATGGAGGATATGGAAGATGATATATTGCCTGCGTCTGCTCCGAGTGCAGCGTCAAGTAGAGCTCCGAAAGTAGTGCAGTCGAATTTGACCCAAGAGGAGATGGCTGATGGATGGCAAGAAGCTCCCGCTCGCACAAGGAGGCGCAGCGCAGCGAGGTGATCTTCGCCACTTGACAGGCCCAAGCAGCTGATGTTTTCTGCAGTGACAGTTCTGGTGAGGAACGGATCGTGGGAGATAATTTTGGAATAAAGTGCACGCTGTCTGTAAACAACGTTTCAGCTCAGATCTGGTCATGCTCTGTCCCGTCACATCAGAGATCGAGCTTCTCTCGTAATTGGTTTCGTGCAGCGTTTCCAAGTCTCTGAATTTTTTCGCCGCCTCTCCCTCCCCGTCTCCCGTCACATGTACCCTCACCTGACCCGCTGGACCTTCTCACCCCTCCCGTCTAATCATGACCAGGATATAATCACTAGAGCCTGATATGAACCGGGATTTGAAGTGGTTTCCTGTCTGCTGATTCTTAAACCCTTACGTTCGGTGGATTCATGAGTTTAATGCTTCCCTCAAAAGGTAGTGGTTCCCTGTCTGCTGTTTCTTAAACCCTTCGGTTCGGTGGATTCATGAGTTTAATGCTTCCCTCAAAAGGTAGATTTTATTCTCAATTGCAGAGTGGTCTTTTTTTGTTTTTTCAGATAAGGGAACTCTATCGAAATTCTCGGATAGAAAGTGTTTTTCAAACTTCTCCCGTGGTAATGAACTGAAGATTAACACTTAGTGAAGTGCAGTTGTGGTTGAGAGTGTCACTCTTTCAGGGCAGATGAAGCTGCTGGTATCAGCAGGATGTGTTCTGATACGTGGGTTATGTCAACTCCCCGGTACGAGAGCGTAGTCCAAAGTAGTACTGAAATATGTTACTGGACCCATTATAATTCCTAACTTGTCTGAGTTCAGCTGGTCGAGCTACAATTCATGTAGCTCGACTCGCCATGGTCGTCAGTGTTTTGTGAGAGGAAGATAACATAACTTGTGGAACTCTCAAGCAATTCTGGAGTAGAATAATAATTAGGTGTAACTATTATAAGATAGTAGTAATTTGAAAGTAAATAATATTTTACTAATGTTTTATTGTGACACTAAAATGCACAATAACGCATGCAGACTTGTTTGACAAAAGTGGGTGGAAACGTTTATTGACTAACTACAATCTATTGCTAATTTGGATTCATGAATTATATGTATCTTGGGTTTTATAGTGATATTGCTTTTGTCTAAGAATTAAACTTTTATATGTAGGACAGAAATTTCGGTTTTGAGTATGTTGTTGTGTTCATCAATGATATCTATATCATTTCAGTTAATTTTGCTCAAGATGAAAATCTGTACCTGTTCTTGATGCCTTTTTGTTCGCTGTCCGACTTCTTCGTGGAAGCGATTAAGTTCTGCACACAAGAACATTTAACTTATTCCACTTGTTACTTTAGGTTTATCGAACTTTGCACATTAGTACCAATGAAAGAATTCGTGTGTACTAATTTTTTATATACACTATGGCTGCTCGACACGATAATGCTGTACCATCCACCGTTGGATAGTATAGCTGAATTTTAAATCACGGCATGAAGATCAATTAAAAGTTAAAAGTCATCTACATCTAAAAAGATTCTACTTGATTGAGCACCGCATCCAATATTGATATTTTTTCATAAATAACTGATTCTATTGTCTACCAAGTATGAACCCAGTGACGTGTCAAATTATTAACTGATCTTTTCATTCCATCAAATGATTTTTATTGGTAAACTATAATTGACACTGTAAAAACAGTTGATCACAATAGTTTATCATAGAAAATTGTAATGCATATTACATTCAACTATCTCTGGCAGATATCATTACTCGAAAAGCTTTCAAATTGACTATAATAGAGATTTATGTTCTTGCTTCTAGTTATACATAATATATTGGTTACAAATTTGAAAATGATACTAATATTTATAACAATCAACTTTTTTAATTGACCAGAGTTTCATTCATAGCACACATCATTTAACTTTGATGAAATCTATTGAAAATTTGTCATTTTTTGGCAGGTTTAGTAGATAAGATGATAGAAAGAAGTCACATATTTTCAATTACTGAATAAGTATTAGTTTTGAAACATTTGGATACATGTTTTTTTATTTTAGTGTTCAAAATAAAGTAAAAAAATTATCATATAAATATATGACATTTTGATTTAATTTTTTTGAATATTTGTACTCATGTCTATATGATTTACATCAAATTTATATATGCGGGTCATCAGAGGACCAAATTTATAGTATTCTCTCTGACAGGTTAATATTACATGTTTTGCAATAAAAATGTGAAATGCAAAATCCAAACACAATGATATAATAATAATATTTTATTATTTAAAATAAAAAAAATTATATTTTTCAGAGAAAGTATGATTACTGTGTCTAATTTTCCGAGTTACAAAATTTGAGTGAAAGAAGAATTCCCGTCAAATTTATTTGAAAATTCTCAATTATAGTCTTGTAAATTTTATTTTTTTATACCCAATTTGGTTTTGAGTATCAAAATCCATTCTCCAATCGAGGAAGAACATTCGACTTAATACAATCTTGTATGTTTAATTGCAGTATGAAAATTAGTGTCAAAATGTGATGGTATCTCTTTTATAAGATTAAATTTTGGTTGGAAATTCAAATTTTGTTAGGAAAGATTAAAAATAGGAGAGATTTGTTTGATGGGATCCCTGCGGAAAATAATTTACTTGATGGGAACCCTCAGGTTTAGTTTTACCCGATGGGACCCCAACGACGGTGTGACGTCGGACATAGTTCTTGTAACTACGATTACTACTAGTTACAATGCGAGAATTACAATCAGAGATCAATCCCTGATTATAATTTCTGGTGGATTATCACGGGGACAAAGATCGATTTTGCTCGAAGTGCAATTTGTTGTGCTTCAATTCTTCCGATCGTAAAGATTCACGGATTTCTCTGTTGCCTCCCACCTGCACACTCCTTCCGTAACCCTGCGTGGTCCGAGTTCAAGTCTCGCGATCACCCATTTGTGGCGAACAAATAAACTCTGGATGAACATTTCTTTGCTCGTCTCCTTGGAGAGTGGCCGGATACAGAATGACAACATAAAAACAAGTGAGTGTGATGGAGTGCGAAGTCCACTCTGTCTGCGGGTGCGGTGGACTCGTTGCACTCTCTCTAGTTGTTATTAGAACATGGATGACGGTGCATCGTTCATGGGGTCCCATCGGTAAAATGAAACCTGAAAGGTCCCATCAAGCAAATTACTTTCCACAGTGTCCCATCAAGCAAATCTCTCTTAAAAATAATTATCGTAAAAGGAAGTTAGACCCTCTAGAACTACATAAGTAGAAGAAATGTTTTCTGCCTAAGTTTCATATAGCTAATAACGAAAGTATGTCAATAAATAAATATACTTACTTACTTAGAGTATATTCGAGTTATAGATTATTAAAGCAGAAGGCCTGTGGTCGGGTTAACTCTACCAATGTGTGATCAATCCATGGGAGCTTATCAATATGGTGAAGTGTACGCTTAGATATTCTCTCTTATACACACTGTTTTATATATTTAGAAAAATCAGAAGGAGTTTTTCGAGAGCAGGGCGCGCTGGTAAGATGTGAAAACATCCGATTCCATTCCGGCCTCGATATGTGAAGTCATCGTAAACCATTGGTACAGATTCATCAGTTTCGGGAAACATGGTCCGCATCCGGACAACGCACTTCATGAGGAATAAATATATGAAAGCCCAAAATATAAAACTGCTATTATACAAACACAGATAGATTTCGAATCCTCGAAACTCTAGTCCAGTCCTGCCATAAGATAACTACGACAGTAGTTTAAAGCCTGCTTTGCTGGTCCTTCTAGAAATGGCTGAGAAATAAAGGTGGTCTGGATACTATTTTGCTCTTAAAGGGCTTTACGAACTTGTTGCATGAATTTGCACGAGGGGGATGATAGAATGATACATTTATATTCTGATTTTCTGCTGCATAATTCGAATTAGAGCTCCATAGCCAGCCTCTCTATATAGGGTAAATTTCGTATGTTGCGTATCGCAACAAAATAAGGATAATTTTCAAAACAAAATACGGAATACACAAAACTTGACAGTTTTCGGCCTAATCTTAACCTAAATGTTTTCGGACGAATTAGACGCAATGTAATAAACTTGAGGATGAACTCATCAGGTGTCACCGCAAAGTTTTAGTTGAGTAATTCCTTTACTTTTTCATAAACGGTCAACTCAAAATTTTAGTTGAGTATTTCCCTTAGTTTCTCTAGTAAAGCCACCTAGATCTACAAAGACATTGTCACACACTGTCATAGCAAAGTTTTAGTTGAGTATTTCCCTTAGTTCCCTAGTAAAGCCACCTAGATAAACAAAAATATTGTCACAAACTTTGATCTCAATGTTTTAGTTGACATTTCACGTTCTTTTCTCTAGTAAAGCCACCTAAATAAACAAAGACATTGTCATCAACTTTCATCGCAAAATTTTAGTTTAGTGGCTCCCTTAGTTTATCTGGTAAAGCCACCTAGATGGCAAAGAATTTTTTTTTGGAAATACGGAACTTTCTGAAAACGAAATACGGCAATCAGACTCTCAAGTTCCGTATTTTCTAGAGAGCCTGTCCATAGCCCTTACAGTGCCTTCGTCCAAGTCAACTTTTCCCATGTCTGTCATCCACAAGAGTATTCCCCCTTCACAGAGCTTGGCCCGGAACTCGAACAGGGCTCTGGATTTCTCGAAACAGGCCTGCTATTATTCTCGACAAATCATTCGGCAGAAATGACGGGGCTCCGACAAATTGGATTTAATAAAGGACACCATCGCACGTGAACATGGGGGCGTCAACGTGGTTTGAGTGAACTGTCCGGGAAGTCATGTCGAGAAGACCACGCTACTGTGTATCGGCCAACCATGTAGCCGGCCGTCCTCCCGGAAGCCGGAGGACTCCACGATCGAAGTGGTGCCCATGTGTGCCTTCTGTCTCATGCCGCGTGTGCCCCTCGATCTCAGCAACCGACGCCCGTGTTTGTCGCACGCTCCCACCCGACCTCCAGACTCCGGGGACCAGGGACCAGGATCGAGGCTCCGTTCCGTTAGAGAACACCGCCCCGCTGACCCAGGCCCGTTCCGCCTTCCTCGGTGAAGTTACCCGCGCTCCCCTCGAAGTGTCCATGCGATCATATCGGACGGCTGAAAGCTTCCCTTGAATATATTCCAGCGTAGATCGGTGTATAGAAATTACTTACGTTTCATAGAATATTCTCAATACATTCGCAACGTGTACGGCGTTTGGGCAAGTCCTAAGCCTCTAAGCGCTAAAACAGAAAGAAACACGTTCAAGCGTTACGTTGACGGATTTTGAAATCTACTCCAGCTCCCAGCTCGCTCACTACAGACATGCGTCGAACATTTAATTCGGATTACGGATACAGCAATCAGGTCAAGGCAAGATAGCAATAACTCGTTTACACTATCGCGCTTGCGAGCAATTAATTGCACAATCTACTCCTACAATAGGACTGTCAGCGAACGTGACACGGGCGGTGAATTAAATTTAATTTGCTATAATGCGTGGAACATTAAACTGTATAGAGTTATCGATGTTTGCAGGAGAATGCAATTAAGGATTTTATATTGTGCCTCTCTTTGATTAAATGCTCCTGAATGCTTCCCGAGTCTTTGAGGTTAACAAGACTCGACTGTAAGTAAGTCTTCAGTCGCTTCATAGGGCCGTGCAATTATCGGGATTCGATAAAATGCTCATTTCGTTTAACGAACGAGGTCTCGATGGACATTAATATGAAAGAGTGTACCGTCGGCAAGAGAAGACTGTCCCAAGGGAGAACAGAAAGCAGAAAGCAGAAGCTTGGGCATAAGCCAAAGCGGGAAGAAAGCCGAAGAGGCGCAGATTTTTTGGACAAGTGTTTCGTATCTATCCGCGGAAGCGATCCAGCAGCCACACACGCAAAGTGGAGATCCTCGCGCGGGCCTGCCGGATGGAGAATAAGGATTCTCTCGCGTCTTGGCCCTCGTCTCTTCATCATTGCGATGGAGTTCACAGTGTAGTTTCCACGACAAATGGTAATTCGCCGACCTATTATCGTGGTCGCCCGCAGTAACACACGCTCGTTACCTCGTGATAGGGGCAGGCAGCCCTAGCTCTGTTACGAGGGTGCAGGAGAAGACAGCATGTAGTAAATCAGACGTAACTGATAAAGTCTCTCTGGCGTCAGAATCATTCCCTCGTCGTCCATACACCTGGCGTCTCAGCCAAGGCAAAGCGGCGAAAATCTGCAGCTGTCTGCGGGCTTGTCACCAATCCGGTGCAGGATCCTAGAATCCGGGCTACTTCAGAATAGAAGCGAGGGATCTGGAATTAGCGCGACTGGCAGAGGACTACCTGTTAGAGTTTCACTTTTGCTCTTACCGAATGCTGAGAGGGACTTACTTGTCTTCTCCGCGAGACACCAGGCCGAAAATAGGAAACAGAGAACTTCTGCTTTGACGCGCCGTTGTGGGTGTAGCGGAAGACTTGACATGACCCGTCATTTGCGTCATCTGCTCTAGGAACTCGGTTTCCAGATTTGTATCAAGTTGCTGGATTTGTCGAGACGGGCTCGCCTTTTGCCATCGTCGGTGTGCACTTCCATGACATGATTCTCTAGCCTGGACGTTCCGAGAGCCCGGCAATTGTAGAGCGCGGAACGCAGGTTCGTTGAGGTCGTCTCTATCTCTCTCTCTGGGAGGGAGGAATTGAAGCTGCGTGGGAGTTCGAGCTTCGCGAAAGAAGAGCGAGTTCCATCTGCTGATCAGCTTCAACGCTCTGCATTTAGTGTGCTCTACAGTGTTTGCGCGGAACGAGAATGCCTGGCGCTGCAGCTTCATCCACTGGCCATTCTTGGCACGATAATTAGTGCAGCACTGCATTTACGAATTGGCGTATTTCTCGCGGACGCTTGTGAATCAGTCTCCTATTTCTATCTGCGTACATCTGTTCAGCTGGGAATTTCTGCAAAAGTTATTTCACCCGTAGTGGTGATGGCAGCTTCTCACTCCATGAGGCCATGTCTTGTCAGTTCTCCCGGCACGAAGCTCTCCCCTGAATTTCATATTTCTGTCATGAGTTCGTTGCACGTCTACCCGAACGGAGTACGTTCGTACCGGGTTTCGTCGAAGAGCTGTGTAGTGAGAGATCTGGTCGGAACGAAAGTTGTCGAAGCAGGTAGTAATTATCACGGAGCAGAGGGTGGAACGCGTATGATTAGAGGCCAGTCTCTTCCGTGCTCCTGTGTACTGGGTAGAAATTTCTCGGGAAAAGCGGAGATTTACTTTGGAACTGAAATTTCCTCCTCTTCGTCAATTTCTGGAGGTCTTGGAATGAAGTCTGTTTGTGGAGAGGTATCTGCGTTTACATTTTATCCAGCAAGGTATACGGGCAGAGTTGGTTCACAGCGTACCAGGCTGAGAGCAAAATTAGGTGGAGATGGGGACGTGGATATCAACGGCGACGTTGTTGCCGAAGACTACTATTCTGTGCTCGGCTTGGTATGCATCTCTCTCCTACCTTCGCGTGAGGGGCTTGAAGGCTTGGGACTGCGATTTCGCTTGAAATTACTTGTGATCCTCTTGCACCACCCAGCCTTGTCTATGCAAGCAACTCCACGCCCTGCATACCGAACAGCTCACCCTATCCAAGCCTTCGATTCAGATAAAGCCTTTATCTGGAGAACAGGACATAGTATAGAGCCAACATACCCGATCCATGTTCCTCAGACGCTGCCCATTTTCTTCTGATCGATTTGTTTTATAGTAACCCCGAAATGAGCGTCTGTCTTCTGTTTAATCCTGGAACTTACAAACAGAGTTATTTTGTGACCCTTAAAGTGATCTCTGTCATGCTTACTTTGATCGTTTGTTAGTCAAACGGTTATACGTGATTGGTTCCTTGTCCTCTGTTGTAGGTTCTGCAGTTCATGCTCCAATCACTGTGGCGTTCGCATTTTCTTGTCAAATGTTGAAGCTCTTCTCGAACCAGGTGTCATGATCCACTTGTCTCTCTTTTCGGACTTGTCTCATGTGTACCAATCGAAACGACAAGTGATAACATATCGAATGACTGATTCCCTGGTGCTTTTGCTATGCATTTCAACTCACCAGTATGCAACCCCCTTGTAGCCAACGATCGGTTGAAGTAGCAGCCGTCATGGATTTACCAGTATACTAAGAGTGTATAGAAAAAGCTTTAGGTGCAGATTAGAACTCTTTTTTAGGGCCTTCTTACTTAGACGATTGTAAGCTTGGTTACAAATTTGGACAATAGTGGTATCTTGGGTTTTTTATTCTAAGATTTTCCGTCAAAAGTTCGATCGAGGCATAAGTTGAACTGACTCCAAAAACTTGGAGAATGTGCTACAGACACCGGATGCTACACCAGAGGAGATTAAAAAAGCTTACTATTCATGCATGAAAGCATGCCATCCAGACCTGAGTGGAAACGATCCCTCTGTGAACAATTTTTGCTCCTTCGTTAACGAAATATATGAGGTAAAATGAAGATAACGTCCGTTCTTGTTTATTCTTCAACATCTATCTGTTCAATTCGGTATGCACTTCCTAGCAGCTGGAAGAAATAACTTCTTGTCACTAGACAGCTGCACATTCTGAATTGCACCGACTTGCAGGTGCTCAGTGATCCGGAGCAACGGCTTATTTACGACGAAATTAACGGCTACACACTTACTGCTATCAACCCTTTTAGAGATAGTTCTGCCGAACGAGACCACGCCTTTGTGGATGAATTCACTTGTATAGGTACGTCTTGTGCTCTCTAATCTGTTCAGACTAGCAACGATCAAGTGAGCATGGGTCAAGTTTGACTCCATTCCTTCATTATATTCCTGTCGTGATTAGATTTCGATCGAAATGTTCTTCCAGTCATTACTTCTTCCGCGGAATCCACCTTCCACGAAACATAATTCAAACAATCTTTGCAGGATGCAAGAATTGCGCACACACTGCCCCCGACACATTTGACATCGAGGAAGAATTCGGTCGGGCACGGGTCATAGCGCAAACTGGGAATCCTGTAATGATTGAGAGAGCTATCCAAACCTGGTATACATCCACGAGCCAAGTAGTTTCTCCCTAGTAAAGGCCGGAAGTTTTTAACAAGATATCAGGTTCATTTCTGTCGTTGTTACCGAAAGATGGCTGACCTACAAAAGTTTTGCAATTCCGCTAACGTTTCACAGCTATAAGACCGCATTGGAAACCCCATGGACTAGTTGCATGTTGTATCTGCACCTGGACCGTGACGTCATGGGATTCTTACAGAGTTTCTCACCTCGGTATCTTACCACAGCCCTGTAGACTGTATATACTGGACTTCAGCTCAACAACTGACGCTTCTGGAGGACGAAATGCGAAGAATGGAGCGTGTGAACGTGCGTATTTCAAGTCTTGGATTTACATCTCTATTAATGGACTGATCCTTAAATCGATTGAATGTTTTTGTTGGTCTAGGGAGAACATTTCAACCAAAAGCTATCAACCTAAGAGAAAAATAATGCGATCTTTCCGTTCAAATGTTTGGTTTCTGGAAAAGCTGTTTTCTTTCAACCGCCATAGAATGTACCTCCCCAAGATCTTTGTTGCTGCAAGTTTTGTAAATGAGCTTATCATTCATTGTTCATTTGTTATCATAGGTGGGGTTGATGCTCTCGGGCATGGGTTTTCAGTCCCCGGATGTCTTCACACAAGTAAGCCGATCCTTTTCCTGACAACGAAAAGGATCTTTGTTTGTCGATGTCTATCATAGGTGGAGATGTATATGATTGATGATGTATGATAGTATATGATTGTGGTGCCTTTAATTGTCTTCCATTGAACCAGTGTGTAAAGTCAGTCTTCACTCACAAGGCACGCACATTTTTGCAGGCAAGCTGGAGATGGGAAAAACGTCAGGCAAAGGCTGTGGTGGGTTCTTCAATTTCCTTCTTTGCGTTTCTGCATCTGTTCCTCCTAGTGGATTTATTATTCCTCATCAAATTGTGCATGCCATCGTTGCTCTCAAGCAGTAAAAGTTTTCGGTGGAAAGGATGCTTTTTCTTCGTGGTGATCCAAGTATATGCTGGGTGATAGCTTATCCAGTCACTACGACTCCATGATGGGCTCTGATTAACCGTTGTGTTTACGTACAGCATTACATCCTTGCTACATTGAATTTTGATCCGAAATCTTCTCTCAACTGATGCATGATGATTCCAACATAGTCTTTACCGTCTCCATACGTGCTCGGATCGTCGTTTTTCACTAGCTACCGGGTGGTTTGTTTTTAGCATGCTGATTTGAGTTCTGCTTTATGTTTGCTCATTGATCTCTCGGTACTTCGGCACCGAGAGATCTCGCAGAAACAGTTTCGAAAGACATTTTACTGAAATTCTTTTTTTATGTACTTCATCCAATATGCCATTAGGTACTGCTATAAAGTATTGGAGTACCTCATGGATGTATATTGGACGCCTCCTGACGTTGTTACCACTCTTGAATGATGTGATCTTGGTGGCACTCAGGAACGCGCGCGGGTGAGAATGATGAAAGAAGGCGGCAAAAGTGGAAAGGAAGCGTGGTGGAATGTGAATTGGGGCTCAGGAGCAGATGAGAAGAGTAGTAAAGCCGCCGCAGGTAAAAAAAGCAATTGAATTAAAAAACTTTTAAAATTTACAGGTTTTTATTACTGAAACAATTACGTGAAGTAGGTCAAAACACCCTAGAAGTTTCTGGTTCAGTTCAGTATCGTCGTTTAGTTTCTGCTCGAAGTGTATGTACATAAAGTGGGATTTTGCTGGATATCTAGACTAGCCCTTACTCAACTTGTTTGACCCATTGATGAGGTGCAATGGCTTCCAGATAAATATTCTCGTGAGAGAGCTGCGAAGACAGCAGCAGCAGCTAGGCGCTGGCGGGAATATTCGCGCAAAGGGGTGGATCGTCGTGCAATTCGTATACTTGCAGCTGAATCGGCTGTCAAAGCCCAAGCTGAGGAAGATAAGGATAAGGAGAAAGCTAGAGTCAATTAGAAGAAAGAAACAACCTTTCATCTCATGACTCACATATACATAGAATTCGCTGAAATGACAACTTCTTAGGAGGAGCCTCGTGTGTAATTGCCTGTTGTCTCCAGAGGAAGGTGCGGACAAGGAGAGAGCTGGAGTCAATCAGAAGAAAGAAACAACCTGTCATCTGATGACTGACATATACGTAGAATTCGCTGATTCGATTCTTCTTGAGAGGAGCCTCATGTGTAGTTGCTTCTTGTCTCCAGCCATCGGTTCTCCAGAGTTAGAGAGTCTTACCTCCCACCTCGCGTTTAGAGACAAACGTGGTGCTCCTGCCAAATGTAAATACACTGTACTGTTGTGCCCAGGTTTGTCAACATGGGCTCGACTATGAATGGGACTATTGATGCATTGATATAAATCTATCCCTGTAACATTATTTGCCACTTTCTTTCGCCTCGTGCTAAACTCTTCTTGTGCCTGATGTAAAGAGTCTTATCATAACTATGACACGTACATTTGAAGTATATGCCTCTGGTGACCACAGTCCGTTGTATAATCTGTCGATTCAGTCTGTAAATGGTAGTGAATACATCTCAAGGCTGACTTGTTCAGGATTGGTGGATATCAAAGTGCTACCTTAGGCCTATAAGAACAATTGTGTAGGCTCACTTGTACGCTCATTACTACATTAGAGAAGTCTCTGATGCCGACACGAATTTAAAACACATAGCGAGGGATGTGACAATGTTGCTTTCCACATTCATTCTCTGACCTCCGACTGGAACTAGACTTCGTTTTCTGTTTTGCGATTTCGAAAAACGAGGTAAATTCGATTTTATACGAAGTGATAGATTGCGGCTCTTGTATAATTGCCTCTGCAAAATCGTCTTGATTGTTGAACAAACTGCTGGAGATATTACTTACTTCAGTTCAGATATTACTTTGAACTGACACAGGCTCAATCATTTATAATTAAGATGGGTGCTGCGTATGTTCGTCGACCCTGTGGTGTGCTTGGTATTCAAGCAAATGCATGGCAAGATGAATGGTTTACCTTCCAGTTAGCACGTTTGGAAATGAAGACCACTCATACGTAAGCATGACAGGTTCTGTATTCGAGGTCGTTTGGGATTTCTGAATTATTCTAGGGTCCTTTCAAGGTTAAATAATAGTTCTGAACATCTTCATCGATGAACATAATCTACCGTGTAACTCTTCTTCACACACGAGTCACAAAGGTCTGAGACACCACATTCTACTTCCGCGAATCAGAGCTTCCATCACTAAAATCGCAGCAAAGAATACTCTTCAGCTCTACGGTGCCGTCACAACTGCATAGGTAACCATTCAGTGACGAAAACAAAATACATTTCCCCTTCCTCGTAGATATCCCCTCCAGATTGTAAAGCACTAGGAAGGTCGTAAACTTTCAATCCGACACTGATAGCCAGACGATCGAGATGCAACTCTAATTGGGTTCAGCACAATGCAAGACATACAGTACTTGCAATTTACACAACCAGGTCAACTTTCACACAAGCAAACTCGGCACAAACATCTATTAAGTTGCAGGCCAATTGTGGAGATATTGACTCTATCGTCCTCCTCGGAGCTGGTTTCTTGTTTCCCTAAAGACCAGAGCCCCAAACTGACTTGGTACTTGTCTCTTCTAATAAGAAAAGTCCGTGGCTACCCAATGATGATGTGACCAATTATTCCAACCAGTTATGACTTATCACAGAAGTTGGGCCGTCACTGAAAACAGAGTAAAAGTACGCTCAAGGGTCACACCCAATATGCCATAATCTAATGGATCGACGTGAAAAGTGCATGCAAAGCGCACCGTGACCAACCATGGGCACACGGAGTGACGCTTTACGAGGAAAAGACTGCCCTGTCTTTCCAACGAACCCGGTAAATCCCCGCATTGCTCCATGTCGCCTCGACCCTCGAGTCACGAGACGACGACGATGTGACGCTGCTGCGAAGCAGTGATAAGGCTCGCAAGTCCACACTTTGCACGTGCTCCGCCGACCCTCTCTCCGGGCGCGTGTGCGGCCAGAACCCGCCGGATCTCTTCCTATCTCCTCGACCGGACCGCGTTCGTCCTCTTCCGCAGTTTCCACCGCAGTCGCAGTCGCAGTCGTCCCCCGCTGGGACAGACAAGTCGGTCGGTCGACTGACTCGAGGAGTGCCCATCACGGTTGCACTTATAGGGAGAGCGTCGCTTTGTCGTCTCCCTATATCGGAGCGGTAATAATTCTCGAGCAACTTGCTCCGATTTGTTTTCCCTTTTTGGTTTTTATTTTACCTTCCTCGATTGAGAATTTTCCATCGCTTTGGACGAAGTCAATTATTGATGGCGATATGCGCCTCGGGCACTCTTTCCATCCCTGGCCTGAAGCCTATTTATTGCAGGCAGGACCGCAGTCGCGAGGGTGATCTTGGGTTACATTTGATTCGAGACTGCGCTCTTGAGGGCTACAAAGACCGAGGTCCTGACCCAATTATTCTTGGATATTTTTAGGCATTTAATATATCTTAGCTGATCGACTTGGACTATTATCTTTAGGCCCGCAGAGTAGATACGAGTGGATTATTATATGTGACATGTCATTTCTTCACAAACGTCAAATTACATGATTATTTTTACATAGATTGAACAAAATTTGATCTCTAGTTGGGGGTCGATATTGCACATATTCCACACTTAAGTAAATTTTAGTAAATTTTTATGAAATCAATACTTAAATACCTACAAAATTGGATTATACAAAACCCAGGTTAGTGATGTAAGCAATTCAAGTAAAAATTTGCGCAGTAGAGTTAATGTATATATATATATAAGATCAGGTTTAAAGTCGAGCACATTCACGAGATATATTGTAAATTTTAGTTCCAACAGTTCATGTTATCCATAGTATACTTTAATGTACTCTGTTGTAAAGTCTAATCGTGCATATGTGTGCATGTCGTGGAAAAAGCTTAGTAACATCCATAACTCCCCGGCTAAAAGCCGAGTTAATAGTCAGTATTGCACTAGAAGTTTAAACTCGATGCTACATATTTGAGATACCATATCTTCCACCCAATCCAATAGTCAGCATTACACAAGAAGTTTGACTGGATGCTTCATATTTGGGATATCAAATTCTGCTTCTAATTTTGGTCCTTGTACAAACGTCCTGGACCCTACAAATTTCTCATTTTTAGTTCATGTCTATGGGGTATTGAAAAGGTTTTCACTTACTTCTACAACGTGAAAACTATAACGAATCCAAGATTCTCTAGCGAGGAAAAGATGTTCGAGCCGTCAATAAAATAGATTGCAAGGAATAATGAAATGAGCATTAATGACAATGCGATGTGGCATAAATGGCTCTGCAGACCAACCTGGTCTCACAGTCGTAGATGTAACGTGTCAACGATGCTTATTGATAATTCGCACTAAATTATTTCGGATGTCTTTTTTTCAGTCTAGATGTGATTAGAGTTGGCGATAAGACTTGAGAACTACGCTTGCTTCCACTCTTGTGCCAATAATGAATTGTGCTCGGACGTCGATTCTCGGCCACGATGGCCACTTCCGACTCTCGTGCCAAAATCCATATTTGCTACGAGTCACGAACGTTTCCGGACCTGATGATGGTCGACTATGCCACAACGATTTTATTAGAGCAGAGCAATGTTTCAGTCTCGCTGGGCTGGAAGCTTCAAATTAATCGATTGGTGCATTCAATCAAATATTTTTAACCACAATTGAGAAGAGATCAAACGCGTAGACGAATCTTCGCCGTAGGAATGATTATACTTCCTTTCTCCTCTTCAGTGATAGAGAAAATATTATCCGAACAGAATTGAATACGTTGTCGACCACCTGCAGCAGCCAATTGCTGAAGTCTCCGGCTCCTCTTGCCGGAGAGGTAATTAATCCTCTAACCACATAAGAATTGTTAAAGCAGTTCCAGTTTGCTGGAACGCAGTGGAGCGTTCGAACCGCGTAACCGAGCCTCTTATGCCCCAACTCAAGTTCACATTTTACTTCAAATTTATACCCTTACCAAGATCATAATTATCAGCATCTACCTATGCCCACCTAAATTGAGTCGAATCAACTTTATATAATAATAGTTTTTCAATCGATTGTGCTTCTAATGAAGTATAAATTCTCATATCAATAATATATAAAGTGATAAAATCTCAAAAATTTTATAATTTTTTTAACAAATATGGAACTATTTAATTAAGATAATGCAAAATATTTTCACATTCATTAATTTCAAACACTAGTGACATGTGTCATATATATATACATGGTATTGAAATGAAAAACAGATTAGAATACTTATTTCAAAAAATTTGATAGACATGGATTCCTTGTTCATTTGGAAATTATGCTATACATATGAACACAATAATATCGAAAGCAAACCGAGAGTTCCAAGTTCGAAAAAACAAACTTCGGAAGGACGTAGAGAATATTCCTCTGATGCGATCCGAGGGACAAACTGCGTAGGTAACAGTAAGAGGAGGGAGGAGGAGACAGAGTGTTGTGGCAACCCGCCCGCGTAGTGAGGGGTGGACATGGTCGAGACTGGGCGCGTCGTCCGCGTTCGAACAGTGAGAGGCTCGAGGGCGAGGCGA
Organism: Marchantia polymorpha subsp. ruderalis; assembly: GCA_037833965.1. Taxonomy (NCBI): domain Eukaryota; kingdom Viridiplantae; phylum Streptophyta; class Marchantiopsida; order Marchantiales; family Marchantiaceae; genus Marchantia; species Marchantia polymorpha. Next base: position 4,687,758 of record AP031351.1, read on the forward strand.
GGGCGAGGGCGAGCGCTGCTGGCGCCCGGAGTTGTGGTTCCTGCTCGTGCTCCGAGCGCCTGTTATGATCTGATCGCCATTCTTCGGCATTCCTTCGAGCGCACGCACGCACGCGCGCGCCTTCGTCTTGCGGTGCTTGGGCTTGTTTCCACGAGGCTCGTCCGACTTCGTCTTCCGTCGATTGCTCGTCTGCTCGGGGTAAAACAATTCGGACGGACTCTCTTGAAAGCTGAAGAGAGACAAGGAGGAGGAAGGAGGAAGGAGGAAGGAGGCGATCGGCCTGCCACTTGTGGTCGCGGAATCGGTCGTCGAATTGAACCACATTTCGCTGGTCCTGGTCTGGTGGTGTCAAGGTCAGCTCGCCCGGCCGATCCGCCGCATTCCGGATTTTCTTTGTTGCCGGGGAGAAGAAGAAGCAGCAGCAGTAGCTGCTGCTGCCGTTGGTGTGAATGTTGGTAATGAGTTTGGGCGAGTGATATCGGTGACCACAGGTCGCTATAAATTGCGCGAGCCTGGAAGAAGTTTCTACGATTAGTGGATTATATCCTGGTTCCAGCCGGTCGAGGTCGAATTTTGGTTTACTGAATTTGAGCATTGACGGGTCAATTGGCCTTGGGCACGACTTTTCGATGGTAACAGGAACCGGATGATTTCGGGAGTTTTTTTCCAGGGTCGGCACAAAGATGGATGACTGCAATTGTTCTCCTTCGTCTTGATCTGATGGTGTGAGCTTCAAGTAAGAAGCATGGAGTCGCGAAGAAGGTTTTTCCTCCGGGGTGTTGGGAGGGGTTTCAGGCAGATTGGTTTTTCGGCATATCAAAACTCCTGGTACAAACGCAATATCAGAATGCACTCGTAGCCTCGCTAGACCACACATGGTATGGGATCCAGCTTCAATTCGCCGTCACATAGGAAATACCGTCTTTTAAAATTCCTTCAACAACTGCCATATGCCATATCTGAATTACCAGCTTGTAGCTCAGAACTCATTTGGTAACTGAGGACCCCCATTTGGTCGCAAACTTGACCAACAGTCGATACGGAGGATTGAGGACAGCAAATAAAGTTTCGCTCTGACGAGCAAAATGAAGAGGTTCGTGTATGTGAATGACAGCGATCTAACGCCGAGTATCTACTGCAACAATCGAATTTCCAATACGAAATACACTCTATTCAACTTTATCCCAAAGAACCTATGGGAGCAATTCAGGTGAGCCTCAGTTCACCTAGTCAAGTGCTAAGGTGCACACACCCCACCCGCTCATCAGCTTCGAACTCTGTTTCATTGTCCTTGCGATGGAATTAATATTGTACCTATAGCTGCACAGCAAGCTTGCCGCAAACGGGCCGTCTCTGCTTGCAAGTTTTTAAATCTCTAGTCTGACCACTGGACCTGTGGCCATCTTTACCTGCTCTGTTTTGCAGCCGTTTTATGAACAAATACTTCCTGTTGATAGCGTGCCTACAGTTGTGGCCATTGATTACTCCCGTCAGCCCCGCAAGCACATGGGGCCCCCTTATTCTGATCTTTGCAGTTTCGGCTACTAAGGAGGCTTGGGATGATCACGGTAGATACCTGCTAGATAAGAAAGCCAATGAAAGAAGTGTTTGGGTTCTAAAGAAGGGTATCAAAACGCGAGTATGTTTCTTCACCATCCTCATGTTTTAGAAGCGTTCTCAGCTTGTGCTCGAGATTATTTATCTCTATAACCGGTCAGGAAGAGAACAGGTCCAACTTGGACCTGTTCTCTTCCTGCGATGAATATACAGAGATTTTTAAGTCAGGGCTGAGAAGGTTATGTCTGTGTCTCTGCCATCTGTATTTTCCTGGAAGACAGAAAGAAATGTAACCATTGACCTTATTTAGCTACGTCCAGGCCTTTTGAAAGTACGGGGTTTTAATTGGCTGCAGACTCAGGCCCAAGATATACAAGTGGGAGATATTCTCTGGTTGCGAGATCAAGATGAAGTTCCCTGTGATATGGTGTTACTGGGAACGTCCGAGCCAGGAGGTATCTGTTATGTTGAGGTGCGTCATTCGCTAAACACGCGAATGCTTGCTTGTTGTGGGTTCCTTCATTTTATTCACATGAATAATTGAAATGTTTTGTCTTAGTTCTAAAGCAAAGTGTTTCTGATTTCGAGTCAGTCATTGAAACATGGATATAATATATCAACAACTATCCTCATCCATTTTGTACGTATCAATGTAATGCACAATTTCTGTGATATAATTCTGAAATGTCATGTACATGTTTTTTGGTTTGAATTTGTGTTCTGCATAGCTCGATACTGATGATCTTCTTTTGATTTTGTCTATCAGACCGCTGCAATGGATGGAGAGACTGACCTAAAAACTAGAGTTGTTCCTCCGCCCTGCATTGGTCTTACCAGTGATCTTCTACACAAAATTAAGGTGAGATTTATTTAAGAATCTGAAGATCCCCTGCTATGAAGAGTAAAGGTCGTCAAGAATTACAGATGTATTCTAAATTTCTCACAAGTGGCTGCTCTGTATCATGTTATCCAGGGTGTAATAGAATGTCCACAACCTGACAAAGACATTCGCAGATTCGATGCCAACCTGAGATTGTTTCCCCCCTTCATCGACAATGATTTTTGTTCTCTTACCATTAACAACACTTTACTCCAATCATGTTATTTACGCAACACAGAATGGGCTTGCGGCGTTGCAGTTTATACTGGTATGATGGTGGTGTGGAAGTCCACTGATTTACTCTTCATTTTCTGCATGAGTAGTTGCTGCTTTTGTGAAGTCACGAGCCGAATCGAGTTTCGGTCTCGACTTCTGATACTCTACTGTTTTTTCCCTTCGCTTGTTGGCCGCAGGAAACGAAACGAAACTGGGTCTAAGCAAGGGTTTGCCAGAACCGAAGCTGACAGCAGTGGATCACATGATTGATACGCTTACTGGAGCTATTTTTGTGTTCCAGATAGTGGTGGTCGTAATACTCGGTGTTGCCGGCAATATGTGGAGGTTGTCAGAAGGTCAAAAGGTAAGATCCGAAATAGTGCAAATGCTTTTTGGACTCAGACTGATGTCTTAGTCTACCCATCTTGTTCATCATCAAGACTAGTTCATCATGCCCTAGTGGTAAGTGTTGCCTTGTATGATCCGATGTCCTGGTTCGTGAATACTGATTGAGCAAGCCGAAGTCCACCTTTTATATTCTTTGCTCTCTTTTGACCTAAGGGCTAGTTTACCTGTGATCATGCTGCAATTAGCGCATGATCTGCTGATGCCTCTGTCCCTTATCTTCACCTTCGTTGGCTTGGTGTAGATTTGGTATGTCAAGTATAACTTGACCTCTTCTCCTTGGTACGAATTTTTGGTGATTCCCTTGCGGTTCGAACTTCTCTGCTCCATCATGATCCCAATATCTATCAAGGTATGTCCGTGTAGCTCAGGTCCATACATTTATAACTTAAAGAGTTCTTCATGATTGGCTTCAATTGTTCACCGTCTTTCCGTCAAACCTGAATTATATTGGACTTTTCATTCAGTCATCTAACTATCGGTCGATCTTGACTAGCCTCGAAGTCAGTCGGCTTAAATTACATCCATCTGTTTCTTGTATATTTTCTGCAATGCCAGGTGTCGTTGGACCTTGTCAAAAGTGTATATTCAAAATTCATAGACTGGGATCTGCAAATGTATGACGAGAGCACAGACACCCCGGCTGTAGCAACGAAGTAAGTTACTTTGTCAATTGAACTTGCTAGAGGCGTATATTAGCAAGAGCATAGTAAGTTAGTCGCTGTTGTGCGTATTAGTACTAGGTTTGGTAGACCGAAAATGTCGTTCATGTAAAGCAGTGATTATGGAGTAGAAAATTTGTGCTTCTGAGAAGCTTATCTAAAGCCTACTGTTATCTGTGCTGGATGTGCAGTACAGCTATAAGTGAGGATCTGGGGCAAGTGGAGTACATCCTTACAGATAAGACAGGAACTCTTACTGAGAATATAATGGTTTTCAAACGATGCTGCATCAATCGCGTCTGTTATGGTGACGCTACTGGTGATGCGTTGACGGGTACGTCTTGAATTTGCTCTTTGCCGATCATCAGTTTGTAAGGCAATCTTATTAGAGAAAGTGACGCACTCGAAACTCATGGAAGTAACGTCGGAAATGCAGATACCCAGCTTACACGCGCCCTGCAAGAGCATGTTCCTGAAGTTGTGAAGTTCGTCAAAGTGATGGCAATGTGCAACACTGTGGTGCCTGCTAGGAGGTAAGAGCAGCGGAAATTGTAAGGGCCAGGGTCATAGTGAAGCACTGGATGGTCTGTTGTGTATTCTCGGTCTGCCTGGTGAGGTCATTTTATAGTGCCGGAAAAGAATCGCATTGATAAGTCTACAAATGAATGTCCTTTACTTCTAGCATACAGCTGATTTTGAGGCTGAAGAGAAGAAAGTAAATATTTTCTAATGGAAATTCTCTTCAACGTACTTATTCTCATAAGCTGTTGATGTTTATATCCAGCGGCAATGGTGCACTTTCGTATAAAGCCCAGTCTCAAGATGAGGAAGCTTTAGTGCAGGCCGCCTCACGTCTTCACATGAAGCTTATCAGTAGAACTGGATCTCGCCTCGGTATGATACATCGCTACTGATTAATTCTCTTCATCGCAAAATTTATTATTGTTGGGTTTGCAACAGGAATCTTCACTTATGATCATATTAGTGGATGGTGTTTCGCAGCCAGGGTGAAACTTTCAATTTCCAAGTCTTAGTTTTTGTTTAGCTTACTTACTACATGGATGAAAGTGTGGTGTTTGTGGCGTCTCATCCAAAAACCGAAAGTTGTCGTTTAGCTGCGGTCTCACTTCAGCAAATTAACACGTTTTATTTACGTTTCCACAGAATTGGACTTTCTAGGCGACACTCTACATTACGAGATTCTTGATGTGCTGGAATTTACATCAGATCGCAAAAGAATGTCGGTGATTGTCCGGGAACTGAAAAGCAGGAAAATTAAAATGTTGACAAAAGGAGCTGATGAAACTATACTTTCGATTGTCAACCCGGGTGAGTTTGACTTGCATCATATCATGTCCATTAATGTTTTTTCTCTCTTATACCGAGTTAACTTTATCTGAGGAAGCTAAATTGTGAATGACTATAATCGTGATGTTTGTTTTCTGATTCGCAGAACAGCAATGTAGAGTGATAAGCGAAGCTGTGGAGCATTACTCGCAAGTGGGACTCAGAACCATGTGTGTAGCCTGGCGGGACCTCGACGATGAGGAATATAGCAGGTGGTCAGTGAAGTTCAAGGAAGCGAACAGTTCTGTAACGGATCGTGAGGTCCGTTTTATCTTTTGCCTAATCTACGATTGCTTCAGATCAGAGAGTTTGTGACTGAGGATAACTGTTAGGTACTCCTGTTAGCAAGTGTGGCTCTGGTTTTCCTTGGTTAACATAGCCAGCGCGTACCAATTTCCAATAAAGCGCGAGGGTGTTATTTGTGGATCTGTGTGACACAAGCTATCTCAGTATTAGGCTGCACTTTTTCTATAGAAGAAGTAGAGCGTCCGTTTAGTAGTGTAGCAGGTCACCCCGGACAGTTGTAGTGCGGAGGTTTTGATCTCATGAATTGTTGTCGATAGTCCGGAGTTCCTTTCTTCTGGGACATTTCGAAAGCAACCAGTAGTAGGCTCTCGTAAATGAACTCTGGATTTTGTATAAACCGATTAAAACATTTTGATCACCCCAAAGTGCCAAAGTGGATGGCCCGAATGAACTCCAGCCGTGCTAATGCCATTTATCTGAATTACCTCTCCGCAGTGGAAAGTTGCAGAAGTCTGCCAGCTTATAGAGACCAACCTCGAGCTGCTTGGTGCTACAGCTATTGAAGATAAATTACAGGTACTGTTACAGATACTATCTATATTGGCTTACCCTTATGATCACGTGTTGTTTCAATTGGTTGTCCCTATTGCAAATCCGGTGTCTGCCATTTTAATATGTTTGATGTAGCGGTAATATGACCTAAAAGGCCAAAGTTCTAAGACTTTTCATATTACGCGTAGGAGGGAGTTCCGGAAACTATTCGGACTCTAAGAAAAGCAGGAATCAACTTTTGGATGCTGACTGGAGACAAGCAGAGCACTGCTATTCAAATTGCTCTATCCTGCAATTTTGTTCTACCTGGTAAGCAGCAAATTTTAAAGATAAACGGCTTTGAGATGGTATTTTGGAAGGCTAGGGAAGGTGATTACATCAACTTTCAAAGTTGTTGAGTCCAGGTTAGAAGAAAAATGCGTGTCGCTGATATACATTCATATCGATGTGTAGAACCTGAAGGACAATTGTTACACGTGCAAGGAAGGACACAACAGGAGGTGCAAACAAGCCTCGAGAGAGTTCTACGCACTTTGCGTATTTCCAGTACGGAGCCCAAGGTCAATGTCCAGCAAGATGAAATTGAAATGGCTACTTGTGATGTCTTAAAACATGTAGGTAATTTACTTAGAGGGAGCACACACTATTGTCCGAGAGCCACCAGTGTATCTTAATAGACAATAAGTGTGTGTTTCAAGAAGAAGAGGTCGAGAGGACGCGTGTACAGGGTATTGGAGAAGTGATCTTGGAGACTGGGACAGAAATGTGCAATTAAATATGGATCTGCAAAAGAATAGATGGATGGGATGGATTATGACCACGCCTAGTTTGGAGATTCCTCATGTACAAATTTGGTCCTAGGATCATTCCGCTGTGTTTATCACCATAATTAATCACATGTGGGATCGCTCAGCTATGTATAGTATGTCACTTTCCTGATGTATTATCGCTTGTTATGTTTCGGATGGTGAATTCAGGACATTGCTTTTGTGATTGATGGATGGGCCTTGGAACTCGCATTGCACTACAACAAACAAGCATTTGAAGAACTTGCTATGCTATCGAAAACAGCCATATGCTGTCGTGTTACTCCATCTCAAAAGGCGCAGGTATGTTCAATGTGTGTCCTTGTCAGATTTTTTACCCTCAAACTGTTTGCGTATCTATAGTAGCTCTGGATGATATTAAGTATATTGTAATTCGTCGGCTGTATCACGGTTTCTTCCTCGTAATCTTTGAGGTGCAAAGTGCGGGACTGAGATTCCCGGGTGTTGTTCTTGCCTTTCATTTCAGCTGGTCCAATTGGTGAAGAATTGCGACTATCGTACACTTGCGATAGGAGATGGTGGCAATGATGTGAAGATGATACAGGAGGCTCATGTGGGCGTAGGAATCAGTGGTCGTGAGGGATTACAAGCGGCACGAGCAGCTGACTTCAGTCTCGGCAGTAAGCTAGTTTACAACTTCTGTAATTGTCTAGATTAAATGATCACGATTATTGTTTATTCCTGTTGATACTTTTACTTAGATGCTGTAGTCAGCCTTAGAGACGTGGATGAATACTCTAATATGTACGTCATGAAATAATTTGTTTTCACTTCGGATATAAATGTGGCCATGTCTGCAGAATTTAGATTTTTGGAACGTTTGATACTCATACACGGAAGATATTCATACAACCGGACCGCCTTCCTCTCCCAGTACTCCGTCTACAAATCCTTGTTGATTTGCTTCATTCAGATATTGTAAGCATGTGCTCCAACCAAAAAGGATATGTGTTTTCATCTTTAGGTAATGCAGAGTTTTTTTGATACTGATGGAACCTCCAATTCCCTTCCTAGAGCGTTTTTTTGGCAAATCTTCGAGTGGCAACTAAATCGATTTTTTTATTTAATCTCAGATAAGCTGACTGGGTTCTTGAAAAAGCTTTTCGTTTGTTTCAGGTGTATCTGGAACAAGCTTATTCAATTCATTCAGTTTGATGGCCTACAACGTGGTGTACACTAGCATTCCCGTGATGACTGTTGTCCAAGATAAAGATCTGAAGGAAGAAACTGTCCTTCAGAACCCAGAGATCCTCTATATCTGTCAAGCCGGAAGGTGAGGATTATCAGATGAGGCTAATTCTTCTCATTTATTTTTGCTCAATTGATGCACCTTCCTGTCACGTAGGCTGAATAATCAACTTTAAGTAGTTGGAATGGAGCAAGCAGCTTCTAATCATCAAACGTTCTCTTTGATTTTGTCTGGCTGCTTGCAGGTTGATAAATCCAAGCACATTTGCTGGGTGGTTCGGGCGATCTCTCTACCATGTATAAAACTAAATCCACTCTTGCTCTATTTTTCAATTCAAGTTGTGTATAAGGAGTTTTATAGTCTTCTTCTCATGAGAAGTTAGAAGTCGGCTTCGTTTGACACCAACCATCCACTTGGCCACAGCGAATGCCTCCCATCCTGCTTGTTGTGAAGTCTGAGCAATGCAAATCATCTTTCTCCAATTCGTTGTTTAATCGATAAAATATGGTTTGTTACAGGCGGCCGTCGTGTTTTTGATCACGATACATGTGTATGCAAACGAGAAGAGTGAGATGGAAGAGATGGCAATGGTGGCATTCTCGGGGTGTATATGGCTGCAGGCATTTGTCGTTCCTCTGGAAATGAAGTAAGTGTGACTTAGCTGCAGATTCTGTCCTTCAGTTTCTTTTTCATGTTTCGAATGAAGTTCGGTCGGAAATGTCTTTTCCTTGTCGATCCTTATCCAGACGAGTTGTAGACATTATATTATTTAGAACCGGCCACGCACGAGCTTTTTGAATCTTTAAACAGCACCGTCTGGATCTGAGAGGCTGATTGTGGTCAATGTGTCATGCGGCTGCAGCGCGTTCACAAGTGTTCAAATTTTAGGGATTGTTGGGAACCTTGTACTGTTCTATGTTGTCAACTTTGCTGTGAGTATGTTAAAGTGGGGTGGCATGTACACTATCATGGATCGAATCTGCAGGCAACCAGCCTATTGGCTGGCCGTTACGGTAAGACTTACTGACCCCAAGACTCATTGAACCTTAATTTCCACCTTGGAAGCTGTGCTCTTTAATAGTGAAATTCTGTATTTTGCATTAGATATCATAGGGTCAAGTTTCTAGCTTTCGTAAACCTTGGCGGTACGACTCATCGCGGATTTGCACTTGTTTCGCAGCTAATTGTCGTGATGGGCATGGGCCCTGTCTTCGCTCTCAAGTACTTCCGATTCGTCTACCGGCCCAATGCAATCAATGTTCTTCAACACTACGAACATATGACCGCATCAGCCAATGCTAATCCCGCGTCTGTGGAATCTCCCCTGAGAAGCTTTGAGAAGGGTTCAATGCCCCTTTCCTTGAATTCTCCTTCGAAAGCTGAATTGGGATCTGTCTACGAACCTCTTCTATGTGACTCACCGTCTTCCAGCCTGAAACGAGGAGGTCTGAACTATTCCACGGATTTCATCCCGTCAAGCCCTTCTAAGTTCACATTGTCGGCATATGCTAGAAGTAAAAACAATTAGGTCATAGGTGAAGGGGCTAGTTTTAGATTAATATGCTACTTGTTTAGATTAATATACACCCCAAAGGAAAGCCATTAGGATCCATTTGATGTTATAACCCTGACCCCTTGATGTTTCTCTCGATTAATGCTTGATAGGATGCCTTGCTTCAGGAGGATATGAGTAGGGAATGTTGTAATGAAGCGCGCTCTTCTCCTCTTTAGATTTAGTGTAACAATTGCATGCAATCTGCCGAAGGAGCAGGTTGCCTGCCGGAACGATTCCTTCTCCCTTTCTTCCTTTCAGTCGCAGGGCCAACACGGAAATGATGTGGAGGATGAGAATGTCAGACAGATGTTGTATGCAAGATGTCTATGTTGACGAATAGTGCAAAGTGCTTGGGTATCTCCTTGAATGCCTAGATGACGTGAAAGCTAGTGTCTCTTTGTTCTGCATGTGGGACCGACCTTGCTCTTAGTCTCTCTTGCTTAACGTCTTCGGACTTTGGTTTGACTCCTTCACTGTGTTATGTTTTTGGCGCTTCTTGTGGCCAGATGCATGTGGATGAAACTTCAATTTTGTGAAAGGTTCTGGACAGGGAAAGTAAACAGATCATTTCAATGGAGTCTGTAGCACGGATGCACAGGGGAGAATCTTTTTCTTTGTATGATAGTGCCTGTATGTAGCGAGGACTTTTTTGTTGTGACCCAAAACATGTACGGAACTGCACTGCTATGTATAAAAAAATTGCTGTCCGGATGTTCATGGACAGGAATGTGCATGTTCAGATCCAGAGGAGCCGTCAGTCGAGCTTCTCTCATTACTGAGCCCTCCATTCGTTAGTTTCTTCTTTATTTTGAGTGTCAACATTACAGTGAGATCCGTATACACGATTTAGGTTCAAGTCTCTCTTCGACTTACAAGTTTTGAACAGTTTCCTGTTTCTCTTCTTTGGAAAGGAAAGAAGCTACAGAGCAAAGGTATCTTTTACGAATCAAATCTCGGCTTGGCCGATGTGCCCATCTGTTCCCTTGTAGTGAGCCAGTTTGTATGACACGCTTGTCTACGCCTGTAATTATGGTTGACTCTTAGTTTCCGTGTGTCTTCTTTGTACTGTACTTGAACTCATTTGCTGCCGGAATCTTGGATGAGCAGTCTGAGTCTACCTCAGTGGAATTAATTTATTTCACTCAGGAGATTGAGAAATCTGCCACTGGAGATGTCTTCTTTGTTCTTCAGGTGCAAATTCTCGACTGGTAGCTTCAAGGCTCGTTTTGCCTACTGAGCTAACGAGGCTTGCACACGGAAGTTTTCGTGGTGGCCACGCTCAGGAACATTAGATGAGGGATGCTTATTGGGTTCCCTCCACAGGGAAATTATGTCCTGATTATACATGTACCGAGTATTTGTCGGGCTTGAGACTTGCTTTCCAAGAGAGTCGGTTTGCGTCTGGAGAGGACAATCACATCATCGCGAGTCAGATCATATATGCGGAAGATGACGAAGTTTTGGTGTGTATCATATCATTGCTGCAGGTATGGATGGATGTACTACAGCGGATGCTTCTACATTTACTCTGGTTCTCATTCGTTTGAAATATGCATTTGGCCTGTGCATTTGGATTTGGAAACATCTTCAACGAGGTAAAGAACATCTTAAGCTACTAAACTTGAAGCAGCAGTAAAATGCGTAGCCGGTAAGTGGGACACACTAGACAAATAAGACCGAGGGTCTTTACGACTTGATTTCGATGAAATAAGCCGATTGTAAAATTCATAAAGTTTCACAATGTTGTCACTGTGACACTTTCACCTGATACTGCCGCGAAAGTGTATTCAATTATTCATCTTCACGATTGAGCACACACCATGAAATCACCCGCACATTCTTAAAGTGACGAAAAGAAAAATGATAAATCAAAACATTGAACGAATATCTCAAACTGTTAGACAACAAACAAGTCCCAACACCAAAAAGAGACCATCCAATTGCAACATCCTCCGAGAAATGTGTTTGCAACCGTTAGTACAGGCGAGATGTACACATATAAATTGGATATAATTGTAACTGCCAAATTACATCAACCGCTCATCTCCTCTTCTCCACTTGACTCAGACCTGTCCAGCTTTCTTCTCAGTCCAAGTCAACGAGCTCAAAGCTTCTAACAATCGACCCTTGGTCGATGAGTGAGAACATCTACTGTAATCCATCGAGTTGGGTGTACCCAACAGTGTAATTCCTGTAGGACCGAACAAGTAGTGACTCATTTGAAGAACGGATTGACTCAGTTTCCGCAAAGGAAGTTCGTGATTGGCAGCATAGTACTGTACAGCCTCCCCCTGCACACGAGCAGCCAACTGTGTCGTTACTAAGGCGTGAACCCCATCAGTGGCTATGCGGGATGGCTAGAGCAACAGAGCAAATCAGGTTTGTATGTTGGCAAGCTTGAATTTATAAAAATTGCTGAAAGTCAATAACAGAAACTGACATGATTCTGACAAGGGGAGACTAACACGGAAGTATTGAAAGTTACAGCAATATGCTACCACGAGATTCAATCCCGTACCTTCGGCGTAGCGGTCTGCGTGGTCGTAATCGGTTCCAGGTCTGAAGCCTCGTCCATGTAGACATCTGGCTGAGCCACGTGTGGGTCTCTTTGGCTAATGGACGCTGTCACCGCCATGCCTGATATGTCCGATCTCTTTCCCGACCTATCTGATATCCTCACCTGTGGCGTGCAAAACCACCAGACATTTCTTCATCAAAGTTCAGGAGTTACAGCTGATACTCAAGCCTTGATACTCTTAGCTTGAGTGACCGAGACCCAATGCTGATTTCAAACTGCCCTAACTATTGACCTTACACGGCAAGCGTGAGCCTGTTCATACGAATCTTGTAATGTATGGTGCCAGATGACTCATGCGTCATGGCGGTTGACTGGAACTGAACTTCTTGAAGACCGAAGATTCGTCATCACTTTGTCACACGCTACTGATTATTCAGATGCTACCGAAACAACTTCCGCGTGTGGTTACATCCGGGAGGTGAAAGTACCTTGAGATGCTTTTTGCTACTGCCCTCCTGTACTGGAGCAGCGGTGAAAGTTTCATCCACCATTTGCTCATCATCCCCGTCTTTATCTCCTTGTTCCAATGCAAGCTTGGCTAGTTTACGACGTCGCCCAAGACACACGACGCAGATACAATCGGGTTTGTGATGAGCGGTCCTGTAGTTTTACAAGTGGGATCGATTTGGTCAAACGCCACTTCAACATTCAGCAGCCCAACGTTGTAAGATGCAGGGATGAAGTGATCTTGACTTTACCCAAAGGTGCGCCTTTTGCTTGAAGGCGGGGACCCGCGCCTCTTGTGAGAGGATGGTGGGGGAGAGCCATGTGATGAGGTGTCCTTGTCAGTTGTGGGGGTCTTTGGCTCCGGTTCGCTTTGCTCCTGCTGACACTCTGCCTGCTCTGTTTCTGACAACCAGCCGGCCAACATGACAATGTTCGTCAGAACTGGTTGGTGAGTGCTAGCCAGAAGAAGGTCCTGAAGATACATTCGCCATCTGGGAAAAGAGTACCAACTTAACAGTCTGTGCAAACACAAATGTGGAAGAGACTTAAAGATAGAAATTGAATGATAGAAGTACATCTGTTCTTATGGTCCATGAGCCTCGTTCCACTGCCTTACCTTTCACAACTTTCTTCTTAGAGTTCTTAGATCCTTGCAATTTTCTATCTGGAGTTTTGAGCAATGCCGCCTCTGCTGCAAGCAGACCGACAGCAGCTTGCGCGCATTTATGGGTTAAATGCTGGCTAATCATTTCGACATCGTCTATTTCTTCTTTGTCTTCCCTAGCCTTACTCTCGGCCATGACCTGGTCAACTGAAACTGGACAACGCACTTGAAATCATTAGTCATTGGTGGACGATAGTTTATTGTTCAAAACTCCAAGCTCTAACTGGTACTTCACTTCTTGCTTCTAGCAAGGAGTGCGGGCTGGAAATCCCCTGATCTTCTCATCCCGGTTGATGTAGAGAGAGCAAACGAGTCGTGCACTCAAGTAGAACTCCTAGGGACCAAGCACTTGGATTCTATGCAGGCTCACAAAAGAGTGGCTGACTCTTGTGCGAGAGATATATTGACTGAAACTCACCACTTCTCTTCGCCTTCGTTCTTGAAGGTGGAGTGTCGAAATGCACAATCTTCACTGACTTCAGCTTTGCAGCTGCTTTCGATTCTTTACTCTTTCTTCTTTTCGGATCGTCGTCCTCCTCGGAATCATCCACTTCGTCCTCTTCGCCGTACTCTACCTTGTCATCAAATTCCTCCTGATTTGTCTTTCCTGAAAACAACACCCACGTCAATCTACAGCGCATAACGCATGTCTAGCGAGCACACTTTCAAGGACAAATTGACTCTCAGATGAGCAGAATAACATAGAATAACAGACATAATAGACCTGAACTACAGGAACAGCGACGCTCAATTACTTGGATTTACAGCAGAAGACATGTAGTCCTGAAGACCAGCTGCATTCCAGTGTCTGTTGAAAACTGTCTCTGCAGTCTTCATAATGTCCATTATGGGATCTCCTTCCTGGTTGTACTTTCGGCAGTTGCTCCACACAAGTTGAACATCCTCATAGACTTCTTGAGCTGTGGTATAATGTGTCCCGGATTCTAACAATTCCCGAATGGTACCTAGATCCATTGGTTCTTTGATCACATCCAAGTAATCCTGTGTTCCACCATGGATCCAGGGTAAGCAGTGAAAAGATATAATACTGGAAAAAACTCACTTGAACTACCCTAAACTCATCATTTCCGCCGTCGTGTTTCTTTGCAAAACACACATACTTGATTTCCTATTTGATGGACGCCTGAAGCAGTTAATTTCAATTGTTTCATTGCTTGTTGCTTGATAATTCCCAACGTAAATCTCATGTTGGACAGAAGGGCATAGTACCACAATCTAGCAAGTTCACCAAGCACAGGTAGTGTGAGGAGATCGTGACGGTCGACGAACCGGTATTTCAAGGGCCACTGGATCCACAGGTTCGTTGAAGGGTTCGGCTGATTTTATCTGCATTACCCTCTTGACGACCTGCTCATTAAAAAAATGCACAGTAAGGAAATGTCAAAAACCCTCGATGACATTCAAAGGAAATTGAAGCCATCCGCAATATCTAATCCAAAAATCAGATGAATTAAATTACTATGTCACTTTCATAACATGATTCTCGTGCAAGCTGCCAGAAACTGACCGCTAACGAGGCCTTCAATCCGCTATCCTCAAATCCCCTTCTGGGACTGGAAGACGATTCATGGGCACTTCCAAGAGTTTCACTGGATCGGGAAGGCCTTTGGGTGGTTTTGATGTGGCGCCTCCCAGTCTGGGAGGGTTTGTCAATCTCACTGTCCAGATGGGTCAAAGACTGGCTTGCTGATGGGTTTTGCACATCCATCGGTAGAATAATCTCCAGAGAACTGGAAACATCATCACTTCCCTTTTGCTCCTTAGGCTTCAAAATGGTTGTGGGAAGATTCTCCCTGAACTTCGACGGTTTGACCCGGAGCCGTGAGCTCTCTCGCCTCTCCTGCCTCATCGCTTTGGCCTCCTCAGAAATATCTGTGCTGAACTCTTTCTCCAAAGGACTGGCAGCAGAAGAGAAAGCCTCTCCTGCGCTGCTGTAACCGTCCTTCTCTCCGATTTTCACTTCCCTGTTGGTCTCTGTGCCATTGTCATACTCGGGGAGCTTGTCAGCTGTCTCCTTCCCGAGCTCGACCGATTGTTTAAGCCTTCTACCTGCTCCCCTAAGACCGCGTTTTCTTTTGTTCTCTCCGCGGAGAACTGGGAGGCCTCTGTCATCGACACGTATATCCCCAACAATTTCCACTACTTTTTGAACCCTCGGAGGTTTCGAAGCGAGTACCCCCGTCACTGAGGCCTGCGAACGGAGTCTTGTCAGTCGCTGATTGTCCATGTGCGCCTGCTGCAGTGCTGCATTTGCCTGCCACATAACCGAGAATTAACATACAAAGCACTCAAAACATGCTCATCCAGGCCATGTCGGACTTATTATGTGGGTGGAAAGTGTCTTCACTTCATGAATCCCCGGGAAATTAGCTCTCTTCATTGAACTGCCACAAACACGCATGCATTGGCGACGACATTTGGACAAGTTGACTAGAAATGTACAGCGGGTTGACATTATTCAAGGGCATGTGAGAACAGATTCAAAACAGCTCAACGAAATATTCGGGCGAGCTCGACCACATAAGACCTTCGCTGCGAAATGATATCCATAGCTCCCGAGAATGAACTTCACAGGATGTGCACGTGCCTCGTTGAAGACACAGGCAAACGTGAAACACTCGACCAAATAGTCTAAAAGATAGAATCTCGTTCTTGATCCGAAGCTTTTCCTCGTCATAAACCCTAGGATGATGTCCCGGTCACGAGTTGGAACAAACCCAGCAGGACCTTAAAACCGAAGAAAATTTGAAAATGAGGTCGGTCACCTTGCTACGAAATGACGAATCCAAACACGGGTTCCGCCTCTGCCGTCTGGGTTGAACAAGAATTCAGTGAACTTAAAGGAAGAGCGAGGAAGATTCCGATAAAGGTCCTTCAAGGGCGGAGCTCTTTAGCATAAGCATATGCGAATGCCATGAGACTATTCTCCTTGCCCAAGTTCTGAGACTCACTCCCCAATTCAGCTCTATGAGTTGAAAACTCATCAGAATTTGCCGGAATCTTTCAAGGAGGTGCAGAGGAACTGGCAATCACAAACTCACCCAAACAAAGCTGGAATTCTACCTATGCAGCGTGCTCTGGGCGACAGCAGGAGAAGCCGTAAATATAATACACAACCCCTTCCTACAAACAAACCTTTCCTTTCGAACACAACGAAGAATTCATCACCGATGGATGTGAGGGGTGTACTGTGAGGGGTCATCGGCATGAAAAACATGCAAAACATCAAAATTTGGAGACAAGAAAGATACAAAATACACATACCCTGTCCAACGCCCATCATGATCATGATGTGACAAGCCCAACCCACTGCTGGGACCGTACGTTTGCCCCGTCTCTTTCATGCCCCTAGTTCTTGTAGTTGACCGTATCATAAAATATTTGCTGCTGCTGCTGCTGCTCCTCCTCGTTTCAGACTAATCATAATCCAACCGCGATTTAATCTGGATAATTGCATTCCCTTCACCTGATCACGGCAAATGCTCCAGTGTGAAATGCCCGACCGATGGTGACATTTCTCCATAGTCTGCAATTCTCTGCGTCTCTGCTGATCGGCCCTGGAAATCAAGATCAAGACCGGCCGCCATCATCGAGACCGGGGCGAGCGATCGATCCGAACTCCATCTGAGCTCCCGAGCTGCCTTGCCTGCCTGCTCCCTCCAAGAAACATCCACGTGTACAGCATCCTTTTCTCCTCCTCCTCCCACGCTCCACTCTCCGCGCGCTCCCTCCCTCTCTCCGACAGCCCTCGACGACGAGACCTTTCCGCGTGGGTTCCTGCTTCGAACCTCGACGGTCATTTAGATCCTCCGCTGCCGATGCTCGTCGACGCTGCCACGAAGGAATCCGAAGGGAATCTGAAGATGCCGGCAGCAGCGTGACTATTTCGCTCTGCTCAATTTATGTTATATCCAAAAAAAATGTGGCTAAGTTATTACATTAAATAATTGCGTACAAGCGGATAACAAAGAGTCCTGGAAGACCCATCAAGTTCTACAATCATGAACCTCGACGCCAATCTACTCGCTAAGCCATAATATTCCTAGAAATGTACACTACGGCACTTATCCTATCCAAATTGTATAGATCAATTTGTCCACAACCAACAACAACCTGTTTATTTTGTTACCTTGACTGTTTTCTTTGTATGACATAAACTAACTATGTATGTGTGTTGCATAAGAAACAAGGGAGAGAGTTTTTTATGTTTTTTCATCTAGTATAGTATGATTTCAAGCACTCTCTGCCAAACTTGTCAAAATTTGCATCCATGTAAATCTAATAATATATTAACAAATAGTTGATTTCTCCTAATACCACTTAAAAAATGAAGATCTTTCTTGTAGCCCCACATTAAATGATCATACATTAAGATGAATGATAATTCTCTTTAATAAATTGTCACATATAGTATGGATAATCACCTCATCAAACATTGTAACTTGGTCTTTCCATACCAAGTATGAAGCTCTATTGACATGCGAAGCGTACCTT
Source organism: Marchantia polymorpha subsp. ruderalis (assembly GCA_037833965.1). Classification (NCBI taxonomy): domain Eukaryota; kingdom Viridiplantae; phylum Streptophyta; class Marchantiopsida; order Marchantiales; family Marchantiaceae; genus Marchantia; species Marchantia polymorpha. The sequence goes on from AP031351.1 coordinate 4,705,398, forward strand.
GTATGAGGTACTCGCACGCCATTTACTTATAATGTCATCATCAACGCGTACACTTTGTCTTCTTCATCCCGTGCTACAACTAGAATATAATCACACTTTATGCATGACTACTAAGTTTGATTAGCCAAGTAAACTTGAAACTCATAGTTCTGAAATTGATTTGAATTCAAACAAACTTAAGCATGATCAAGCCAAAATACACAAGCAAAAGCTTAGCCAAATCCTTGCAAATTTTTTAGTCCAATACAATAAAATAAGATATAAAAGTCTACTAAAGTTGATTGTCCATCAAATAGATTGTATATCTCTAGTACAATCAAATGATGAAGAAAAAACAAATTTATTGTCTTAGAATATGAGCTCAAATGTTTAATCAAACATTTCAGTACAAATCTTTAATACAATCTAGTAATATGTATGAAGTAATCTTTTGGATACAAACTTCACACATACATATCTTACGTGAGATAAAAAGAACTGACATGCAACAAACATGTTGAAAGATTGAAACTTGTCAACTACATCAATAATGTCATATTCTTTTGTAACAAAAAAATTTATATTTTTTACATTCGATCATCATAATATTTATGTTCACGTCAAAATGCATATAACAAAGTTCAAAATTCATTGTATTATTGATAACATTATGATGTTGAAATGTCATTGTATATAACACATTTCAAATTCCACAGTAATAGTGATAAGATATGATGTTGATAGCTCATCAAGGATTTTCAAATGTATGTGAAAATAATTGATCTAAGTAATAGAGTTAGATTACGAAATGTTAGATTTAATACCGAAGATTGTTTTACTTTTCAGTCTTCACACTTTGGTAGTTCTTCCTCAACCTCTTGAAGAATTCCCCACTAGTGCTAAATGAAGTCACGTCACTAGCAACTCCATCCAAGTTGTCAATAGCGATGCTACTAGTATCACTGCTAGTGTCTCCACTAGCCACGTTACCAGTACGTCCGCTAGTACTGCTCCTAGTACTTCCACCAGATGATTCACTAGTATCTTCACCAACAGTTTCATCGGTACTTCCACTAGTACCGCTCCTAATAGTTTCACTAGGATCTCCACTAGTGATGTTACTCGCACCTCCACTAGTAATAACACCACTGGTATCTACACCTCCTTAGTCAATGTACAAGTAGTTTGAAGACCAATTATGTCTCCATGCGTTCATCTCCACAACATACCCTCTTCCAAATTTATGATAGTCGTCCATGGAAGGCTCCTCTAAATGATGAACAATCCCTTCCATGCAAAGAAGGGTGTGAACAATGTGGGATGTAATAACCCACTAAAGGCTAAAACTGCAATTTAGTGGTAGAAAGGTCGAACCCACAGAGACAGAAGAACACACAGGGTACAAAGTGTCACATTTAACAGACCATTGAGGAGTTTGAATTCTCAGGCGACTGTCACTCCCAGAAATACTGCAAGTGTTCACTCGGAGCTCACTCGGAGGTCGCACAGTGCAGCGTAGTTCACTCAACACACACACACACACACACACCTGAAACTACAGAAACACAACCCAGAGATCGGTTAGGACCTCTACTCAAGATTTCAGGGGGAAAGTCTCTCGCGAGTATTCAGCGAAGCTGCGGGTAGTGACTCCCAACTCCGGCTTTTACAACCCTTCCACTAGCTTTCTGCTAGCGTAGGGAACCCGGGTTGGACTTCCTACTTCGGATCGAAGTCACTCACACGCGGTGAACAACACTCTCAACTCACAAAACGCGCAAAGAACACAGGTCCGCACGGAAAGACTCACTGAGAAACGTTCCAGTAACACACCATAACAGTCTATTGAAGAGTTTGAATTCTCAAGCACTTGTCATTCCCATAAATACTACAGGAGTTACCCTGAAGGCACCTGCTGCAGCGTAACCTGAATTTACAACCAAGGCTTACACGAAGTAGCAAAACTTCACTTTGGCATTCAGGGGAAAAATCCTGAAGGAGTACAATCAGAAACAATCACTCGCAGGTGTAAGGGGGAAACTGTTCAAGTATCTAACTCGTCACTGGCTCTGAGCATCGGCAATCACCCGCAGGTGTAGATCCAAATTACTCAAGTCTCTAATCAATGAACTAGCTCTGAACATTCGGCCGAAGGCCTTCAGCTACACAATGCGGATCGCCAAGGTGTAGCTCCTCTTGCGTGGTGACAGAACTAAGGACACAAACACGCAGGGAAAAGGAGTTCTTGATCTGCACTTCCGAAACTGGAAAAATTCCAAGGCAAGACGCCTTGAACTACTTTATACCTTCTAAGTCCTAACTAACACTACACTGCACTTCGCTACGCGTCTGCACGGAACCACGCTACACTACACTCCGCAGAACCTGTGCTTCGCCTCCTGCGCGACGGACTGCCGCGCACTAACTCCCTACCTTGCCAATCTTCAGCTCGATTGCGCAGTCCCAAACGCCGCAACACCGCAGAAACCTCCGTCTCAAGGGTGGCCGTCCCGCGACTTCGACAGAAAAGAATCCAGCTTCTTTGCCACTCGCCGCCGACTTCGACTATCACCTGTCAACAACACGGCCGCACGAAGCTCTAACTCACGCAGTGTGAGTTTCTCCTGCGCCGCCACTTCCCAGTGAGCGTAGCCCCTGAGACAGTGGGCTACTCGCCTCGCCATCTCTTACTTCGTGCGATCTGCCTCCCGTCGGCGATCGTCTTCAACCACAACCAACTGCAATTCGGCCTCTGCACGCTGTGCTCTCAATTCTTCGCACTCGGATTGCAGTTTGCGGATTAATTTTCTCATCCGCCTGCCGTGCGAGCTGACACTGCTCTAACAACCGCGTCTGTCGCACGAGCTCTTCTGACAAAACTCGATTCTGAGCCTGCTTAGAATCCAACGCCTCTGTGAGCTTCACCTTCTCCTTGGCGAACTCTTCTAGCCTCTCATCCTTGACCCTGTCGAAGTGTTTGTACACCTTATTGAGGGTGTACTGACCCCACAAGCATTCATGCTTCTCCCGCAGAGCCTTAAGTTCCCGGTCCACACGGGCCAGCAACTTGCTGGTGTGGACTTTAGTGCGCACTAACTCGACGTAGGACCCAGGCTGGCGAGGGTCTGCGTACTTCTCCATCTTGCGATCCAAGTACCTCAGCAGAGGTACTACCTGCTCACAGAGCGCCGCCGCCGGCGCACCTACCAATTCCTCCTCCTCCTCGGTGGATCCCGATCCCGACACTGATTCCGTGGATCCTCCTTCTTCGTCATCCTCTGAATTGAGGATTTCGATCGCCATTGAATGCGTCGGCGACTGGCCTGGGTGGGGTTGCAAGATGTCTGCCTGTTCTGCCGCCGCTGGCATTCCTGCAGCCTCGCTGCTCCCTGCTAAAATGTCCAAGGCGGTGGGTGAATGCGGTCGTGCCACATTCCCATCGTCCGCCTGTCATGCCGCGACTGTAACTTCTTCGCCGCCGGCGTCTACCGTCGAAGGCGATCGTGCGAAATGTACCTGCGCGGGGTGTAATTGTGCATCGCGCGTACGAATTTCACCCTGCGGACAGTCAATCCGCTCCACCGATCGGTCCTGCTCCACCCTTAGGTCCTGCGCCAGGGATGCGTCCGGCCTACGCGTAGGCGCAAATCCCGGCGCTTCTTCCGCCGAGGGCGCAGTGCCGAAGGCGGCCCGCCCGATGTCCCTTGGCCAGAAGGCCCTTCCGCCGAAGGCGCGGCTTCCGCCGGCTCTCTGGTTGTAACTCGCTGGCCCGAAGGCCCTGGTGCCGAAGGCGCATATCCCGGCGATCTTTCCGCCGGAGGGCCTTGTCCCGAAGGCCCTTGAGCCAAAGGCGGATCTTCCGCCGGCTCCTTCCCCTTCCTGCGTTGCACCGGGGGTGAGTCATGCCTATGCGTAGGCACCCGCCTATGCGTAGGCGAACTTTCTATGCCTATGCGTAGGCACAAATCCACGTCCGCAAGAGGTCGCCTATCCCTGGTGCCGAAGGCGCATATCCCGGCGATCTTTCCGCCGGAGGGCCTTGTCCCGAAGGCCCTTGAGCCAAAGGCGGATCTTCCGCCGGCTCCTTCCCCTTCCTGCGTTGCACCGGGGGTGAGTCATGCCTATGCGTAGGCACCCGCCTATGCGTAGGCGAACTTTCTATGCCTATGCGTAGGCACAAATCCACGTCCGCAAGAGGTCGCCTATCCACGGGGAGTCGCCAATGCGTAGGCGGCACACTCATCCGCGCCGCACGTGGTAACTCATGACCCAAAGGTCGTCTCTCCTCCGCCGAAGGCGTAGAGTGGTCTACTGCCCCTTCGGCCGTCCGCGTAGTCCCATACTTCTCCGGGGACGGACTTACCTTCTCTGTGGCGATCGTCGCCGTTTCCGCGCTGCTGGCCGGTAACAAAAGCCTGCGCGCCTTCTGCTTCGGCCGGCTGCAGACCTCGTGCAGTGGCCGCTTCTGGGTGAGAGCAGCTGATTCTTGATGTTGCTCTTTCTCCGGTTCCTCTCTCCATCTTCGCTTCCGCGATACTCGCGCTGCGGATGCGTCTCTTCCCACATCCTGCTGACCCGGTGAATTGGAAGTCGGTGAATCCTCCGCGTCGGTGTCTACCTCGTTATCCCGCACATACCTCCCGGGATGGTCGACTGACAATGGCGGAAATCGAGCACGCTCGGCCGCGGTTAAACAATTCATCGACCGATAAAAATTTATCAAGAAGGGGGAGAGGTGATTGAGAGTTCCTCCACGCTCCTCAAACGCATGCAGTCGCATTACCCTATGCAGGATACGCGAGCAGTGAACTGGAGCTCCAACCAATGTGAGCTCCACGAAGGACACCTGCCACAACGTGATGTACGTAGTGCGGTGCGGCTGCAACAATTGCAGCAGCGCCATCGCTACGGTCCTGCGGAAACGATCTTTGTAGTCGCGAGTCCTGTACCCGTTCTTGGAAGACCTCTCCCGCTTGAACAATTTGGAGGAGGCCTCGTCTGCCTTCGTTACCTTGACGCTTTCACTGTCGAACAGGAGGTACCCGTCCTCACCTGCGCACCTCTTCAATGCATGTCCCCAATCGCGGACAGTCCATCTATCTACGTGCGGACGGAATCCGCGCGTAGGTTGTCGTTCCTCGTCCAACCATTCGCGCACCATGTCTGCGCACACGTAATTCCATCCCCACAGCAAGAATTCGAGTTTCCTTGCAGTCAGCCGGTCCTCAAAAGCACGCAACCCATTCTGCGGGAGCTTGAGTGGCACCATCCGCAGCCTCACCGATGTCGACATCGCGCTATTGAAATTGGTTTGCGCAACTCTCTCTCTGCTGTGCCCGAGCCTCTTGCTCGCGATTCTGTTTCCTCTGCAAACTCTAATCTCTCTCAATTCCAAATGGCGCGCACTCAATTCTCTCCCGGCTACCGAGTAACTCTCCGCGCGGTGATGTCTAGAACGCCTCTCAGCTAGAAGGTGGACGCGCGCAGCTCGCACCAGAAATTGAAATCGCAAATTCAAGAATGAGGCGTCCTCTGTTCGCTCGCAGGAGGTCATGGTCGGCTCTCGGTCGTGAAAGTCGAATCACTTGATGGCCGCGCCGGCTCCGAGGTATAACGGCCTTCTCTCTCACGCGCGGCTTCACGCTCCGCCGACGCCGACTTCACTCACACGCTCGAATTGGTAATTTGAACTCCGCCAGCGTACCACGCCGCGGCCATGGTAGCGCAGCGCCGAAGGCGGATTTCTCGCCGACGCGCTACACTCATCCGTACTTCAACTTGGCTAGTCCCGCTCCGCCGAAGGCGTTCGTCCGCGCATAGGACAAAAGTCGAACTCCCTTCTGCGTAGGCGGAATCCCAGGCGGAGTTTCCGCCGGCGTCGAACTTCATCCGCCTGTGCGTAGGCGCTCGCCTATGCGTAGGCGGATTCCGTCCGCACACAGGACGTTCGTCCGCGCAGGTCCCTCGCCGTAGGCGCAGCGCCGAAGGCGGCTGTGCCGAAGGCGTTGACCGCGGTCAACGGACTCCGTCCAGTCTGCCCATCTCTCTCGCTTCTCCGTCGGCGCTCTTGTCTCCGGAACCCCGACCGGCCGAAGGCGCACTCGTCCGTTCCGTCCGTACGGTCCGTACGGATTTTGCTACTCCGTTGGGTCCTCACCCAACCGTGATGCGATAGCGCCGAAGGCGCCGTACAAGTTCCAACCCCGAAGGAGGACTTTCCGCCGACGCCGAAGCGCCTATGCGTAGGCGATTTCCGTTCGCCTATGCGTAGGTGCAAGTCCTCCCCGCCTATGCGTAGGCGGCATTCTCGGCGGACTCCCCGCCGACGTCAAACCATATTTCGCCTATGCGTATGCGAACTTCCCTCGCCTATGCGTAGGCGAAGGTCTTCGTATCTTTTGACCGTCACAACTCCCTGAGTCCTGATCCGTTCCGAGCGTTCTTGGGCTCGTTAGAACCAGCGCGTCAAGCTCTTTCCAACGAAACCCTAACCAAGTCAAGGCGTTTGGGAATTGCTTAGATTCTGAGGGATTCCTCTAGCGCCGAAGGCGGATTATGCGCCTTGCGCCGAAGGGGTACTCCTTCAGAGCCCGTCGTTTAGGGCGGCGTCTGTCCCAGACGTTGTGCCCAACTCCTGGATTCTACGAGATTCTACGAGATTCTGCGAGATCATCCAGTTTCACTCTATTTTGGTGCACCGATGGCTATTTACACTATTGCCGCGGTACAGTTTTCCAAAAATGTTTTAAATTCCGCAAAAATACCAAAAGTGGGGTACCACATGGTATTACACAAAAATTGCATATAACACCACAAATCAAACTCCTAAATGAAGTCGTCTAGCTCAATGGTGCCCACTACACCAGAGTACCGTCGTGGATCCTTCATGGCCCCGTACATCCCGTCCATGTCCCAAGTTAACGGGGTTGTGACACTTGACGATATCAGCACAGAAGATTTGGCTTCTGTAGCACTCTGTTCTCAACACCAACTTATGAGATAGTTAAAGGTAGCCGATATCTCAATCCATTCTGCGTAAATCCACCTCGGTCCTTGACAAAATCGCCAAACTACTCCGTGATGACTACATTTCTAATTGGCACCATTACCAAATTCCCACCAAGTAGTCAAATCTGCACATGACGTCGTGCTGGCTCTAAGCTACTATAATCATACTAGCTATAGGGTATGGACAATCTAATTTGCCATCATTGCAAGAATACTCTCACGGTCTACTAGTCATCACCCTAGTCTCATAGTTGAAGAAACTAAGATAGGTTGGACGATGATCAAGTCTAGCCACATTATCTACAGCACACACGAGTAAAACTACTCCGACAATCAGCGTCAAACTCTACGCGGGCGCGCACCAAGAAGCAAGACTGGAGAGCTTTCAATCACAAGCAAATAGCTAGCAACGACTCTCAAATCTAAAGTAAACATAATACAAAACAATGCAACACACACTAGACATCGCATCGTGTAGCGATCCTCATTCGATCTCCATTGTCCCCTATCACCTTCCGCCTCTAGAATCTACAATGCAACATTTTCAGCCAAGTCGCAGAGAGAGTTTTCACGTTGGGCTGTCACACTCCACTTCACATTACAAATTGGGTCAAAAAAACAATCTATCTACCATACTGTTCATCACATGAGAAGAAATAAAGGTAAAAGTTATGCTCCCACTACCTTCAACTAAAAATCTTTATATGTTTTTTATCACAACATATATATAATTACAACCGAAAAACTATAATGGATGAGACCTGATGCAAACTCTCAGACATTTCAGATTAACTTCTCTAAACACTAAATCTCTTTGTTTACTCTTTCTTCTCTCTCTTTTTATTCCATTGTCAAGCTTTGCTAAGATTAAGTAGAAACTTTTCAAGTTTAGATATTTCTTCAGACATTCAGTCTTGAACTAACTGAAAATTCCTCAAATGATCTGCAACATCCTTGGAAAAGTCTAGGAACTCATCTTCACATATTTTCTAATGTGAATCAGATTTGTTCATCAATTTGTCTAATGAAAGCTCCTCATTCCAAATTAATTCTATGCAAATTGCGGCATAATTTTTGTCTTGCTGATCATCTTCTAACACAACATCGTTCACCTGCTTCTCTAGTACTTGGGACTGTAGAGTCAACATCTCCTCCGAATGCTCAAGTTCTTCGCTTCTCAAGATTCCCACCGCATGAACCTTTTATATCTCAATATTGCTCAACTTATGTCTAAGCGGCATTTTTCTTTTCACAACTCAAAACCTAACTGTGTACAAGGTTCGTTTTACAAGGTATTTGTAAAACAAAATCACTTAATGGGAAACTAAAAATAGTTTAACAGTTAAACTACTAAACAATTTTAATAGTTTAGCAAAATTGTTTGTAAAAATCTGAACTGAAAGCTAAAAGATGATATAATAAAATCAAGTCATTTTGGAGTTGACGTGCTAGGCATCCTTGCCGTCGTCCAACTGCCTTTGTGCATCCCAACGATGGGGCAACTAATGAATTTTTATGCTTTTCACGGAGATTTCCAACAAGACCTTTGAGTTTTAAAAGCAAAACGTGTATAGATATCTAAATATTGATATATATCTATAGATCTATATACAATATATTGATGTAAATTATTAATGTGTGAATAGACGTTCACTCGCGTGTATTTTTGTATGTGAAAGATTCCTGCAAGCATTAGGTCGTTAACTCTCCGCAATGTGGCCCTCATCTTCCAACCCGTACACTCTTCCAATATAGCTAGAGTGAGAAGGGCTGTCAATCTACTCAAGAGATGATCTGCAGTTTTTGGGAGAGATATTCTAAAAGACTTAAGAGTTGGCAAAACAAACGAGTTGAAGAAAAAGTTGTTTGGATGTAAGTTATGTTCTAAGTAGGCTAAAGTGAACATCAGTGGCGAAGGGCTTGTTCGATCAGAACAATTGTCCTCCGATAAGCTGCTATTATCTTCCGTTTCTATGAAAAACCTCATTCGTCTTCCCTTTCTCAACAAGTTGCTTAACCTTCAGCGCACGCAGAAGGAATTTTCTAACGTCATAACTTCAATTATGAATTTTGAGAACAAAATCTGGGAAATATTTGGAAACTCTACATCTCTACATCTCCATGAGCATTGACTAGAAGACTTTCCAAAACTGAACTCAACACGTATTCACAACATGTGGATTTCCGCTCAAGAATCGTACATCCGATTTCCTAACTGTGAAAACCTTCAAGCCAAGAATGATGGAAATCTTTGCACATGCTCCGCTCGTTTTTCTTCCTATGGGACTCTCTATCCACTTACTCTTGCTCTCTCCAACACTGTACATCAGCATCTTAAAATTTGCAGGTACAACCGTGATTGAATCTAGCCAACTACAGTCTTCCAAGCTCTTATAGAGCGTTAATGTCCTTGGTGTGTGAAAATGCACATCAATGATCACATAATCACAATGAGGTCTACTTGTCACCTGCTCAATCTCTAAACATTCATGTGTGCAAGCCATAGTTGCAAAGTAGTTGCGGGAGCAACATTTTGTGCATGAGTGTTCCAACCGAATCCGTGATTCTAATGCGCTTGACGTAGGCTCAACGCATGGAGTTATTTTTGCTAGTGCCGGCAGGCTGTACTTGTATATAAAATAAACAAGAAGCCTTAGAAGCAATGTCATGCATCAAAAGACCTCAAAGTAGAAAAATCCATGCAATTATATTTTCGTACTCCGCCTTCGCAATGATGAATTGTTGGATCTCCCGATCTTTCCTTCGATGACACATCCCCGTGCACTCCTCTGTTCACATCTCTCTAGTGTGTTTAGGTGATGAGACACTCTTTGTCGCCCACACTTTAGACGTTAGAAAAGACTACACTACGACGACACGCACAAGAAACTTTACACTCCCAAAGTGAACTTAGAATGTCTTTCTTCACTAATGACATTTCTCAATTTGAGCATCGTGTGATGATCGGTGTTAGAATCCAAGAAGAACTCAAAAGCTTCTAAATTTGCCTTCCGAGCAAATTATTACTCATTTGTTACCGTAGATTCTGTAACATTAGAAATTCCAAACTTGCCGGAGACGAAAATTTTTGAAATTCACAAAGTATGACCAAAATATGTCTAGATTCTCATCTTCGGGCAAACAGAGTATACTGATTGCAATAACTTCTCAAAGGATCCAATAAGTCCACTACACTGCACAATACTGCATTCCAATCCAACCTCCTTCCACGAACCGAACGAATTAAACCAATTCAAGCTTCGGAATAATTCATCCCCCTTACCTTGGATAATTACCAATCAAAATTTGACAATTCTATTGTCTCCTTTGCCCTGTTACTTACGGCCCCGGACCGTCATCCATGCATTAATATACTCAATCGATTAGTTGTCAAGATCAACGCTTCCAATCGTTAAAATGGCTTCCAATGGCTTTCAATCCCTCAAATCTCACATCGAGAGTACCATAATACACTAACAAAACTGAAATCACTAATCCCACGACTAAAGGCCAAATCAAATTTTTGTAACAAAACAAGCAACGATTCTTTTTGACGTTTTACACTGAGTTCTTCAAGTGAAATTAAGACGTGAAAACGCCACTGGAAAACATAAAACTTCACATCAAATCAAGACCAACCCACTCACTCACTAAAGAATCCAAGTTGAAGCTTATGGGCACTATAGCCAATCCACATAAAACTTCTCCCGACGCTAAAATACTCAATTTGAAGAACTGATAGTTCTTTGAGTTTCGTTGACGATATACACTTCTACGAAATTTAGCCCTAAACCTAAGAATTATGCTAGGAATAACAAATACTCATGTACATCACAAGACAAGCAACCTTGCAAAACATGAATATGGTAGTTTTACTTTGACATACTTCCTCCTCATGCATTGCAGGAAGCACAAGGAGTTTGTCATTTCTGCCATGAGTCTCCATTGCGTGGCATGTGCCACATAGTCATTTTTAACGTAGAGGGAAAAGAAGGAAAACCCGTCAAGTTGCTAATCACACCACGATAGCTATAACCCAACAAGACCAATCAGGGAAGAACGTATAGTATATTGAAAGCTAATTAGTCATAAGGAAGAACGTATAGTATATTGAAGGCTAATTAGTCATAAGTGAGGTATAACTAGCCGCTATCTAAATTATGCATCATAATTAAACTACAAATTTTATAATCATGTAAGTAAACATTTTTCAGATATGATTGTGTTTAGAAATTTAAAATTATTCATTGGTTATAGCATTGGACTAATTTTAATATTATAATATTTTAAAAAAATCATAATCTTCAATAACACAATAATGTTTTTAAAAATTCAACACATCATCATTTGAATTTACTACTATTTTAGATTTTTAATATTTGATGCATAGGTTTGTGATAAGTTGCAATAGATTCATAACAATTAACAACTAAAATATACCATTATTCAACTTAATTTTTTTAAATGAAATCTGAATTATTTCAAATAAAATTATTTTGAAGTGCATATTTTATTTTGATCTGAATTTTTTGGATTTTTTTAATTATCTTGTGAAATAATTTGATCAAAAATTTTTATTCACTTAAAATATTCAAATTCAGCACGTAATTAAATTTTATTTAGAAATGATATACTGAAATCTATTAGAATGAACTTTATTCATGATTCTAAAATATGTTGTTGGAAAATCAAGACTCTATGCATTGATATAATTCTCTGATGTATTATGTATCAAATGAAATCAAACTTGCATGAATTTCACTTATGAAAATTGTAATTTTTTTTCCTGCCATGTTGTGAACATTGTGTCTATACGATTAAACTAGATGAGAGAAATCAATTGATGAGAATTTAACAATGAAGCAATAAGAAATGTTTCAAAAACTTGCAAACAATACCTTTTACTGAAATTTTTGTTGGGGTAGTTTTAGAAACATACTTCACTTTCTAGCAACTTTTCACCTAGTCCATCACCTACAATTGACATGAAATGAAATTGGTCGTTGAAAATGTCATATCATTTGATTCAGTCAACAAGTTGTAAAAAACAAACACTAGAGGGGTTCAACTACAAGCGTACAAACTGTCCAACCGTGATGCGCTCTTAGAGATCTCAATCCAAAAGAGCACATCCGCTTTGAAAAGTTCCTTTGGACGAGCGAATCGTGTTGCATGCCCAGCAGATGTCATGTCCGCTCATGTCACTGCCAGTCGAAACAATCCGCTGGCCTACAAGCACATCCGACTCCAGGAACATCGAGCGCATCCTGCTCCTGTTGCAGGAACAATGGTCCACGTGTCCGAAGGCAGTAACCCAAATGCCATCCCGTCAACCGGATGATGCAAAGCACTCGATCCTCCGAATCGGCGATGTTGACCGGAGACCGGAAAGATTCTATCCACTGGAGAGGCGTAGTGGACGGGACAAGAGAGCGAACGAAGATTCAACTGGGACCGGAAGACAAGGGACGACGTGGAAACGCTGAATATTCATCAGTCTGACGTGGGGCCCCGGGAAGCGCCCACGTCAAGAATGATATGACTCGTCCGTGACGCAGAATGGGCTGTACGGATAGCTGGAAGACCGGACACGCGGTTTGCGAATTACCGGAAACTTGACTCGGGAAGTGTCGTGCGCTGGACTGTCGTCCGCCGGCAAGCGAGGGGACGGAGCGAACGCTGGAGGGAAGGCGAGAGCTCCAGGCCTCCGGGTCCCCTGCCGCGCTCTTGTCGGCCTGGCGGCAGCGGGCTGCCTTTTCCCTTCCAGTACTGGCCTGTTGCTTCGGCGTCTGAACCTTCTTCTTCTTCTTCTTCGTCGTCGTGCGATCCGATTTCGAATCCGTATCCCCGCTCACGGCAGGACGCGACGCAGTCTTCGATCGAGCGAGCGATTGAGCGAGTGAGCAAGCTCGGAGCAATTGCGAGCGTAACTGAGTTGTTGATGTTGTTGTTGCCCAGTGAGGAGTTCGGGAGTGTGGATTGTGGAGCAGCGATTGGTTGGAGTGGAGTGTCTGGTAAATGTGAAAGGAAGCAGGGGGAGAGCGGCGGAAGGATCGAGGAACGAGCGAGGGAAGAGTGATCGCGAGTGGAAAGGACGAGAAGTTGGAAATTCGGAGAGTCATGGTGTTTTCGTAGAGGAGGTGGCGTGAAGGGTTTCTAGCGTGGGGAGGTTGCTATAAAAAGGCGTGGGCAGTGGAGCGGAGGACATTGGTGGAGCAGAATGCTGGGTCGTCTAGAGCTGTTTGATCTTGGGGAGTGACAGCGGTGGATGCGGGAAGCGCGCGTTAGCGAATGTGACTTTCTCCTTTTAAGTCGGGACCTTTCGAGATTCTTCGGCGAACGTTGCAGTCGTTGATCGTTGGCAGAGCGCGAATGTCCCTGAGACTCAATCGGTGACCAATCGTCGGCCCAACGTTCATACCGCTCGTCATTCAAAATCGTTCGCCTGGTCGAAAGCTTTTTCTTTTTTAAAAGGCTTGAATAGAGATATCTTCCCGGCCGTGCTGATGGTTGCTCTGGAATTGGAACTCGAGAAGGAGATGGACGATTGTCCTTCGAAAATTACCGACAAGTTAACACTTCGAAGTCAGTCTTTAGGTTCGTATGCCGACGTTGAACGAGATATACGACATTTTTAGCTGACCAATCTTGCTTACCAGTTCTTCGTAGAGAACCAGTAGACCGATGTGTCGCCTTTGCTCCCCAGATGTGCACATGCTGCTGATTAAACTTCGTTGGCTCAATCATTGCGTTCGTGATCAGGTTCCGAAGTTGCGGACGATGAGTTGGAGATTCCGTTAGAAGCATATACCGTTCTTCATGGGTAAGACATTCTTCAAGATTCCCCTCCGATGCCTCGAAAGATTGTCTTCACTTCGTTAGACATGTGGAAGACGATTACTCTTAGATGAGATGTAGATCTGCGCATTGCGAACCTTTTCACGATTCTTATAATCTGAGTCTTGTATGTAACTCAGGTTAGCTGAAGAGTGGACGGACATCTCCGGCAATGAAAATCTGACTTTAAGGCAATTGAAGGGGGCCATGACCAATGAAGTTTTCGAGTGTCACTGGGCACTGGCAAACAAGAGAGGAAAGCCTAGGAAGGTGCTGCTGCGTTTGTATGGAGAGAGCTCGGAACTTTTTTTCAACAGAGAAAATGAAATATTGACATTTGAGAAAATGTCCCAGCATGGACAGGGTCCACGCCTTCTTGCGCGCTTTAGTACGGGCCGAGTCGAAGAATTTCTAAATGCCAGGGTATTGCTTCACAACGAGCTGAAACTCAATGATTGGCTTGGCCCTTGCTCTGGACAATTTGTAGAGGCGTGGGAGTGGCACATAATCGCTTTATGTTATGTTCTTTTGGTCTTGGCGCATTGCGGGTCTATACCTTTAGTCGTGGACCTGATACTGAAGGGCGCGAACTGTAGTGATTGCGATTTGTAAGGTGCGTGCAATCGACAATCGCTCTTGAATTGACAAAGTCGTTTGTTTCCCGGAGCAGACTTTGTCATCTGTGGATTTGCGGAACAACCAAATATCGGATCAAGTTGCGGTTAAATTGAGAGAATTTCATGCACTCGATATGCCCGGACCAGCTGAGCCTATGATATGGCAACGCTTGAGGTTCGTATAAACTTTTAGTCCGTCCGTGCCACATCATGATTGTTTGTGCTTTGTGCTATCACTGCTGCAACTAGTAATAGGACGGGATTGCAGGATTGAAATTTGTAGGGTCATACGTAGTTTCGGTCTCACCAGCGGGGTTAAATTCGCCAGACCCATCTCTTACACAGTAATGAAGCTTCAAATTTTGTTAGGAACGTATGGATTATAGAAGCAAATTCATTGTTCAGAAGTTGGGTGGTCTTCGCGTGCATGAGGTTGACAATTTCTTGCACACTCTTGCAGCATGTGGTTGGAGAAGGCCTTGGAATTAGCTAGCCCGAATCAAGTAGAAGAATTTAGTCTGCATCTACTGCACGAAGAAATAGCTAATTTGCAGAAGATGCTCCGAAGATCTGGTGAAAAAATTGGATTCTGCCACAATGATCTACAATATGGAAACTTGATGATTGACGATAACGAAACCAATCTCACCATAATTGTATGTGACTACAACCTCCAGTTTTCTGGGTTAATGTCTTTTATTCATTAGTACCTCCTGCACTTCACATTTGGTTGCTTTCTGGACAGAGATGACAACATTAGCTTTTCAGCTGCTTGTGACCCACCTTTTGCTTTCTTCGATGGAAGGGAGATGTGCTTGATCGCCGGTTTTGCTGGATTTACTTTCCAATTCATTGCGTTGGGTTTGGATTAAAACAGGATTACGAGTATGCAAGCTTCAATCCCGTAGCATACGACATCGCCAACTATTTTTGCGAGATGGCTGCTGACTACCACTCAGACACACCTCACGTGCTGGATTATAGCAAATATCCTGGTGAGGATCCTCCACATGCACTATGAAATTTTTCAATAAGAAACAGTCCACCCTGGTTCCACGCCGTTGAGCTTGGATGTCGTCATTTATGGTTCTCATCCACTGGGTCTTGGCTGGAAAGTTGCGGCAGACAAATGAGTATATGTTATAACCAGCAGCACGTCGATGGACCTAAATTGAAGTTAGTCGAACATTCGGACTAAGATCATCAGCAGATCTCGAAGCTATGACGTTTCTAACTTCACTCTACGTTGTCGTGGAACTGTAGTCATAATTTGATGGCTGTGACTTTATTGAAGGGTGCAGAGGGTTGTGCGTTCACGGAGTAGAAGAGCAAGACATCTAGCTTGTGTTACTTTACTTTCTCGAGTCTTTCTCAGCGCCTTCATGAGGAAAAAGAAGTGGAATGTGCTGATTGGTGTGCAGAGTTTTGTCCAAAAGCTAATCACTGCGTGCAAACCATGCCATTGTGCAGATTACGAGAACCGTCGCAGGTTTGCAGCAATGTACTTGCAAGCTACAGGTATTTTGCTTTGTTTGATTGCTAGAATATTCGAAGGACTTTCAGTTGCCATGGATATGGACAAAATTTTCACTTACATTTTGTGATTTGGTTAGCATTCCAAAATAACCGGAGGCGGATGAGAATTGACTTATATCATGTCATGTCTTGTGATGTGGCAGAGGAAGCTATGGTTGATATTACTGAACTAACTGTTTGTCGGCTTGTTTACAGGCGAATCTGTTGATGAGGTGGAGATAGATGCTTTAGTGAAGGAAACGGATTCATATAGACTTGCAAGTCATCTTCTTTGGGGCTGTTGGGGTCTCATTTCCGTAAGTAGCTCTTCTGTGTGGTGTACTGTCGACGTTCGTCTCGCACCCTAGCGAATTAAGCTCTGTCGATGTTTAGTAGAAATGTCTTCATTACATTTGGAACATTTGCCACTTTAGGGTCTAGAACGGTCTGTATGATTGATGTGGTGAAAACTATTATCTCCTTTGAATATTTTTTTGTTCCTTCTGGTCTTGCTAAAGAGATCCGTAGAAAAGTAACTGGTTAACCCTTTTTGAACAAGTGGGCTTGCTTTTGCCGTTAAGGACTTAAATGCAAAAGCTGTGGCCACCATATCATTTTTTTGCTTTCGACAACATTAAATTGTACTTCGTTTGCGGGAACCGAGGGTAACGTACTTTAAGGATGACAAGGGTTGTAATCAACGCGGTTTGGATACATTGGTACCTGCGCAGGCCCATACTTCGGACATCGACTTCAACTATCTGGAGTATGCACGTCAACGGTTTCAGCAATATTACTTGGTGAAGAAAATCAGCCTTTGACACGGAAACTTCACAGTAACGTGTCATCATGATATCATCGTTGAAGTACTCTATTCTTGAGGGCACCGAAAGGATTGTCAACATGTTTCGTACCCGTCAACATGTCAACATGTTTCTTTGAGCTGCTGGTTGTTTTGTGACATACATTTAAGAATTGACGGGCACCGCGTGTTGATGGAAAACTAGCATTCGGCGCTGCATGCGCTTTACAGCCCCCGTCATCAATCACACGAGCACCATGGGATTTCTAGCTCCGTTTTATTCTGGAAATTCATCATCGGCTGAAAATACTCAGTACGCAGTGTAACATATTCGTGTAGTCTTATTAGATCCTGGTGAAATAGGTAAATCTCTCTCGGTATGCCTTAATTCCTTTACCGGAGGACCATTGGTTGGAAATCTGATCGTTTTAGACGATTTGTTGTATGAAAGATGAGAGCAAGAGATTGTTTCATATTTGTTTTAGTGAAGCGCCATACGTACCATAGCTGTTTCCGAGAGGGGTGGGAGATAACCTCAATCTACCAAAAGCAGGTGGAAGCAGGTTACTCCCTTGTTGTGAAGAAAAAGAGCGCTACTACTTATCCTGTCAAAGCCATCGCCAATACCTGTGTACCGTTGGTAAGGAAATATAAGTGTTGTTCGTCCGTAGATCCTGTTGTTTTGGACGAAATATCAATAAATAGATCACACAATTTTTTTCTCTGTCGGTGGGAACGTTACTTCTACAGTCTAAGAGCTGCCGGGTCTGTCTGACGGGAATTCGACGCTTCTTATTCAAATACTGCTGTTCTCGCTTCAGGCCTTTTTTCCCTCTCAGGATGGCATTCCCGATTTTTCAATTTGCTCCCACAACTGCCAAATCGAAAACTGGTATTGCAATCCAGCCTTCTACTCTTTATTTATACCTGCTTATTCGCATTCATCTGGTTTCTTTTGTGGCTATTTTTTCCTGGTTCGTGGGGTTTTCACATTCACTTGTGTGGTTTTACTCCCAAATGATCAGAGTGTGGGTTTTCACCTCCTCTCGTCTAGAATTATTGTCAATTGTTATTGCTGACGATGTCAGTCAATAGTGTCTAATGAATAGAATTCGACTTGTCCAAAACCATATTCCATAGTCTTGGATATATGAATTCAATATATTTTGTTATAATTTAGTTTATTTTCTTGACCTTGAAAATAGTTTTTATCCTACAGCAGGTGAATATTCACGTTTAATATGATGAGCTTGTTGTTTCAATGCATTTGATTCAAAATCTTGTTTTATTTTTGTTTTATGTTACATCATTAAATTTATATTCATCAATACCTTATACAAATATTAGTGCATGTAAATTTTTTAGAATAAAATTGAAAACACGAGAAAACCTTCTCATTATGTGGTTTCATTACATGCAAATATTTTCGTTTAGTAAAATATTTCAATATAAAACAAAATAATATTTTTCAGATCATTGATATGTTCAAGAAAAATTATAATAATAATATTTTATCTTGTTAAAATTAAAGTTGAATAATCTAAATTTTATTTGATTATCATCAATAATAAAATTTAAACTCACGAAGAATGTTAATTTTCTAGGTTACGAATATCTATCGATGTGTTTATATTTGGCCAATGCTAAGTACATAATATTATATGGCTAAAATACTTCATTTTGCTTTGAATGCGACCACACCAAGCAATAATACAACTTTGTATAGATAACAAAGTTTGAAAATTCAACATTGATACTTTCTCTAGTATGCTGCATGATCAAGTAATCTATGTCCAGACTTCGTATAGTCTTCACTATAGAAGACCACACATAGATTTATTAACCTGACGTTGGAAAACGACTTTCTTTTGGACTTTCAACTATTTTTTCACAAATTTTGCTCCAAGCACCACGCTAACTAGTGCTGAGGATGAAATCGAACATCTGTCAGATTTGTACATGTGAAGAAAAAATATAGCAATATGAATCATGTGCATGCTTGTGAATTTCTATTTCATGTGAATGTATCAACTCAGCGTACGATTGACCATGTTTTTAAACTCAAAGAGTTTGTCATTTGAAGTGAAATTTACATATATCCTAAATATTTTCATCTCATTATTTTCTTCAGTCTTTTGTGTAATGTTTTTGCTCTGAGATTTGTCATATAATTTTAGATTATATGCGATTTACATAGTTTATTTCAAGCTCATTTGTCATCATTTTATACAGATCTAAATAAAATGAGTGCTGGAATATATTACGATGTATATATACTCTTTATTTTTTTTCACATCTATAATATAGGTTTATGAAACATTTGTTTCATTAACCTTCATTATGGATGTATCCCTACGTAACTTACTGACACAACTCATTGATATACACATTTACAACAAAAAATAGCAGAATATTTTATAATTTCAATTGAATCCAATTTCAAATGATTTAAGCGTGATTTTTAAACAAAATTTATTTGATTCAAAATCATTCTAATAACAAATAATATGTCTGTAGTATACATATTAGTGTTTTCAATTTTGATTACGACGAGTACTACAATTAGTTAGTACATTATGTGTAAACTTTTTGAATCGTAAATACAATGCATAGACTAGGTAGATTAACATTCATACCTAGCAATTCAGTTCACTCATGCATGCTGCCATACAATTTCTTATCATATAAAACGTTTTATTCTATCTGGAATACGTTTTGTTCTATCCTATTTAGAATTTAAAATTTTTTGAGTAAAGAATTTTTGAATTGAAATTCATTTTTAAGAAATAAGATAAGAAATAATTATTTAATATTATAACATATATAATATCTAGGTAATTAATACTTATAGTGATCATGTGTATTTTTCTAAAATCATCATCAAGTTTTTGTATTATCATTAATAAAAGAAAAATGATTTCATTTAGAAAAAAAATTTGAACACATTTTGAAATTTAAACACTCGTAATTTTATGCGTAATGTAATAATAAAAAATGAAGTGAAATATTCAATATTATGACCAAAAATATATTTTAAATCACCTTTATATTACACAGAGCTCAAAATTAGATGATTCAAGTCATACAAATTTATACAAAATATATATGATATATGTTCAATTCAATAAACGCAATGGGAGATTATTATGAAAACTTAAAAGTTCTGAAATTTTGTAGCAACTTCATGAAAAATATGAATAATATGCTAGCCAAGGAGAATGTGAGTACTTATAACAAAATTTATGCTCATTGAGATGTTCAATGAAAGACAATATATATGTAGATTAAATGATGGTCATGAAAAGTAAAACTCAAATTAGATGAAAAGGAGGAAAAATGAATATAGTAAGATTGCTAATGCAAGGTTTGATTGATGAAGTTAGTGTGTTTACACTTATGGTTGGATAAGGATTAAATACATATTTGGATGTAAGCAGATCAAGATTCATGGTACATAACGCTTTGGACAAATTGCATGGGATAGGATTTCCAAGCAGATTGTCATAGTCACAACCCTGTTGTCGATAATATTCATACGCCATTTGCAATCAAACTAGCCAAGTGGTTTGATTTTTATAAGAAAAAAAACACCAATGTGTAATATTCATGCGTCATTTGCAATCAAACTAGCCAATTGGTTTGATACTTATTGGTGAAAAACTACTAATGAATAATGAAAAAAATTTATGTTTTAACAAGCACACTGATTGCTGACATTAAACTCACTGTATAAGAAAAAATATGAATGGGCCAGTGGTAGTTAATTTTAGCCTCTACATGTATCTTATACGGCTAATTGATGGACAATAGAAAACAAAAACCTCACCTGTGAACTTGATGATGTTTTGAATAGCAATAGACTTTTCATAAGTGTGCACAAATTGCTACTTTTTGATTTTAGCACAAAAACAAATTGTCATTTTCAGATCTAGAAACAAGTAAAATCTAGATGAATTAAAGAAGAACACAGCTAGAGAACAATGCTTTGTAAAAAAAAAAAAGGTGAAATAAGTCATTGAATGATATTGATTAACTTGAAAAGTTCTATAGCTTTTCACTTAGAATGATATGTACTTATAGTTCTGAATACTTTCATGTAGGAAACTAAGTGGAGTGAATCTACAACTAGGTCAAAAATACTAAACATAGTTTAAATGTCTTGGAAAAATCAAATATTTTTTTCCAGCCAATTTCCTGATATTTGAAAGTTATTTCAAAATATAACTATGACTTTTTTGTTGTTATGTAGTTTACTTTGACTTTTCTAGCTTTATAAAATCATCTAATCTTAGCTAGATACTTATTTTACTTACTTACGTCTTTTCTAGCTTTGTTAAATATCTAACCTTTGTTAGATACTTAATCTACTTACTTAAACCTTTTCTAGCTTTGTAAAATCATCTATATTACTAATTCTACTTACTTGAACCTAAATTATAACCGTCTTTAGTTAATTAGAAATAAAAATAGAGATTACTCAAGATGGAGATGTAATCACATTATAATGGATTATCTATAATCATCACATCAGCGATCCGTTTGCTTGGTAGCTAGAGAGTAATTATGTTAGTTAACAACGTCGTGTTAGCAATCCGTGTGCTTGTTGGATAAGGAATGAATGTGCAAGTTAATGTGTTGTTTTCAACTAACACATTAAGAATCTGTGTGCTCATTAGATGTGTCGTGCAAATCCCTATCGTTATACAACAAACATCGCTGATATGGCATATACACACATAAATAACAAGAGCGTACACATACACAAATGTATCACAACTGAAAATATTTATGCAAACTCCATTAGCCTTAAACACAAAACTCACATCAAGTCAAGTTAAGTACACTCCACAATTCAAAAAATTGAGCCTGAAGCTAACGAGTTGTCATAGCTAACATATTGAAAGCTATTACTCACGGAAAAGACTCAACACAAAAAATTGATAATTTTTCTAATCTACGCGACTATAATCTTCAACCAGAGTGGGCATTAATCCAAGTTTAACTCAACTAGAATTAACCCTAATTTGACACTAACAATTGAGAACACATATGGATATGAGAAATCTACTACGTCATCAATCCACTAGGAGTGGATTGGACAACTTATCTTCGTGTATGTGTTTGAAAGATATACATAAGGAAAAAAAGAACCATTCTAGGTAGTTCTCATCTTCAAAATTTGTGTTTTATCTTTGAATGAGCTTTACTTTTAAATCCTAGTGTTACAAATCTAAATCATTAATCTAGTTTTTGGGTCTAGAATAAAATGTATGCATTTATATGTTTTTAGTAAGTTGTGCCCACATTAAGTATACTCATTACTATAGTATATACAGATTATTGTGCGCTAACCTGTAACCATCTTTAGTTAGTTAGAACTAAAGTAGAGGTTACTTTGAATATTGATGTAGATACTTTAGTGTGCATTAGTCATAGCTACCACGTCAACAATCCGCGCACTTGGTAGGTACAGAGTGGATATGTTAGTTGACAGTGCCACGTCAGCAATCCGTGTGCTTGTAGGTAAGGATTGAGTGTGTTAGTTAGTGTGTTAGTTGGGTGCCCCAGGTCAACGATCCGTGTGCTTGTTAGGGTTATCCGCCACATCATCCATCCACTAGGAGTGGGATGGATGATGGGTATTAGATCTTATCACCTTGTATTTGTTGGTGAGAGCTATATAAGGGAGAGGAGAACCATTGTTGGTATCTCTCATCTTCAGAGTTTACGTTTCTATCTTCAAGTGAACTTCTCTCTAAACCCTAGTGTTACATAACCACACAAGGTTAGAAGATTATGATTATTTCCACAACAATGTGAATTTTTTGAAAATATAATCTATTTTTCATATTTTTAAAATAAAATAAAATGCATTATATTTAATATTTATTTTTTATTCATTGATGGTTTTTATGTTAATTTAAGATAATTTATGTAATCAATTGTGTTAAATAAAAATAATGTATCAATTGAAGTTATTCAATTGCTTGAGATAGCCTCGAATTATTTTCATAGCTTGGGTTCATAATTTGCATGATAATTAAATCTAGTTCAACAAATTGCAAGTATGTTCAATGAGCATCATATCAAAATCATATTTTTTTCAATACATACGTTTATTGGTAAAAAAAATAAAAATTAAATGAATTTTTTTTAAAGGTTTTATGGATGTCTTTTAGAGATATATATATTGATTATCAAATAAATAATAGATTTGTTACAAAAATGACAAATCATTGCAGCTATTTTATGTATTGTTTATATCAACTTAGATTTTTGTACTTTGAAAAAATCTAAATATTTAAACTTAGTTGTGAATATGAGTTTGCAGATATTAAAAATAATTATTGATAAAAAATGATTAATAGATAATAAAACTATTTAAAATAAGAAATGAGTTGGACTATACTTCATATATCATTATGAATGAGATAAATCAAAAGACACATGCTCAAGTAGACGAGAGACGTATAATGTGATTCATACTTCAGAGAACTACGTTCACGGTTGAAACATGCGAGAGAGTTTACTGACAACTGAATGCAACCAGTACAAAATAGAAGCCTTGGACATACATATCCAACACCAACGACCAACTAGCTATAGATAGCTAGAACATGATGTTACTCATTAATCGGAGTTAAGCTCAACAATCTCTCCCTTAACTCGTGTTAAGGAAACAATAACCTATGTAATATGTATTATTACTCAACGGTAAGTTATAGATAGAAATCTAACACAATGCTCATGTTTACATAAAAGTTAACAAAAACTAAATAGCCATAACATGATAGAGTAATAACATAAAGAGGTTTCTCAAAAACCTGCTAGTAAAAGGTATCAGAGATCTTGTAACCAATGTAATTACTCCGCGGGAAGTTCTAATAAGAAACTTAATACAAGCTCCCTCTATACACAAGAGTTAACTAGAACTAAATCGTAACCATCACATGATAGAATAAATATATAAACAGGTAATTGAAGGTAATATGCTAGCAAACTCTACTTGTGGTCCCCATGCACATCTTGCATGGAAACACAGTGTCACCTAAAACTCTTCAAATGAATAATTTTTGTCTAAGCATCAGTTGGATTGAGTTTACCGTCGATCTTGACCAGCTCAATCGTTTTATCAGACACTATTTGTTTGATAAATTGATACTTGATGTCAATGTGTTTCACTTTGCTGTTATTGATCTTGTTTGCACTCAAATGTAAAGCACTTTGACTATCACAATGAAGATCAATCACGCACTGCGTCACCCCATTTTCATGATAAGCATATTCAGCCAAATAGCTTATTTGCCACTTCAGCTGTTGCCACATACTTAGCTTATGTTGTCAACTCAGCTGCAAAGTAGACCTCCAACTAATGATTCCACAGCCAAGTGTAAACACATATCCAGTTGTAGATCTACTTTTGTCTAGATCTTGTTTTTAGTCAGCATCAATGTAACCAAACAAGGATTTGACATTGTATTATAAACCATCAAACATTATATCATAATCCACAATACTCTTCAAATATCTCATAATCAATTTTTTTGCTTCTAGGTGAACTTTTCATGGATTCGACACGTATATAGTCACCTTGAGCATCGCAAAGGCAATATCCGGCTAAGTGAATACCATCAAATACATGAGTTTGCCTACGGTTTGTTCATAAGGAGCACATGACATTCTTTCTTTTTCCACAGCATCGGTAAGACATTCAATTGCGGAGAATTAGAAATGTACTTTAAAAGGAGTTGAATCTGTCAAGTACAATATAAGACTAACATACTTGCCTTGACTCAATCATAACCTTTTTTGTTCAAAATCCCTATAAATATTATATGCCTAATATTCTTCTTGATTTTCCCATATCCTTCATGTTAAATGCAGACTTCAACTTACTCTTGCATCTATCAACATCGGATTGATTCTTCGCCAAGATGAACATGTTGTCAATGTAGAATGATGAGATTGAACGTCTCATCATTTACCTTCTTCATGTAAACATAAGGATCATACACGCTCCGTAAAAAACCTTGTGCCTTCATGAACTCATCAAATCGCGTATTCCATTGCCTGTGAGTTTGTTTCAGTCCATACAATGATTTCAGCAACCTATAGACCAACCTCTCTTGGCCTTTGATCTCAAAGTCAACCGATTGTCTCATGTATGTCTTCTCTAAATATCTAAAGTGATAGGTTGTAACCACATAAATATGATCCATAACAAGACTGAATATTGCTGCTAGTGCACATACCAGACGAATTGTAGCATAGAACGCTACAAGTGAGAAAATTTTTTTGTAGTTCACACCCTTCTCCAATGTGAAACTAATCTAGCTTTGAAGATTCTTGATTCGTCTCCTGCTGGATTGTCCTTCAACTTGTACATCCACTTGAAGTCAATTAGTGTCTGATCTCTACGAAGCTCAACCAGCTTCCAAGCCTTATTGTCAATCAGTGACTGCATCTCCCGCTTTATATGAGCATTCCACTCAAGCTTGTTCACTGAAGCTTGTTTGAAACTTGTTTTAAAGTTTTTGATCCACAAAGACGTCATGTTGTCTTACTCACTCTGAACTCGGAATTCTCAACAAACAAGGAGACACAAATTTCAAACCATTCCTGTCAGTTTGTTAGTTTAACAACAATCCAACTTAGAACAAACCGTCAACAAAAACCCGTCGATCAAGTTTGAAGAAAAAAAGAACTGAAAACTCTAATAGAACTTTCAAAACTGTCACACTCTTGAAAATTGTTAGTCATCATAAACTCGTCAGAAACTCCACGAGTTTTTCACTCCTTAAAATTGTCACCAAAACCGTGACTTTCCAAGCTAAGTCCGAATAAAAAACTTGCTCTCGTATCACTTTTCATAGGTAAATCAAAAAACACATGCACAAGTAGATGAGATACATATAACATGATTCTTACTTCAGAGTACTACTAAATGCAACTAGTACAAAGTAGAAGCCTTGTGGAACTAACAACCAATCTAGCTATAGATAGCTAGATCATTGAATTACTACTTAGGTAGAGTTAACCTCAACAGGTACTCAATGCATAATGCAATGTGATGTTGCTTTGCTAAAATTACAATCTTCATAAATTTCACACAACAAGCTTTTCAAAAAAATATTTAATTTTTGTGTGAAATAAAATGAATTTTACAAGTATTATCTAGTTATGAATTCCACAATTAATTAGTCTCATTATGAGATGAAAATCCATGCATCTTTTGAAGAGTGTTCATACTCCAGCATATATAAATATTTCTCCATATTTTTTTAAATAAATATTTTATCAATCATGACATAAAGTACACATCAGTTTATCGGATTGATGATCATATGCATTTACCATATCAAATGTCAAGACCATATAACAACATATATTGTTGTAAGGTTAAAAATCAAAATACATATATTATCACAAAAATGAAACATGTTTATCATATTAGTATATTCTATTTAGAACATCTTCATCAAGATATGACTGTAAATATATCAAATAAAAAATCATATTAGAGTTGACACAAACCAACTTTGTGACTCAAAAACTTCATGATCACTTGCTGGCCAATTTAGCATGCTTTCAAGTTTTAAAACATTCAACATTGAAAATTCAACCATACAAAATCCTAATTCAGAATCTACACCCCATTCTTAACAACAGTATTGATACTAACAACACATCTAATGCACACTACGATAACTACAAAACCATCTCTAGTTGCAATAATTGATGCAATAATATATGCTATAGTTCTTATCTATTAAAATAATAATTGTATAAGTCATAAAGTCCTTTATATCATATGTTATTGCATGATTAAAATACGTATAAACGATTCCTTTATTACAATATATCTATCAAATGACTTGATTAAAGAAATCTTCATATTGTGATAATCAAGTGTAATAAGGGTGAAATTTCATTTCATTTTTTTCAATAAATTTTATTTTTTAATTTTGATTAATATTTAAATTCTACGTTATTAGAATATTATGGTAATGATATTTTTATGATTCAATTTATATATAAAAATGAAAATTTCAATATTATCATGAAACATATTTTTGTAATATTTTTTTTTATTTTATCAATTCTTTATTTTTTTATTTTGAAGTTCATGATTTCATAATTATTCAAAATATTGTGTGATTTGTGACTTGTTCAAGATGACATAGTTTATTAACTAATGTATATAAGTCGATGCTTGAGATAATATACTTATCATTTAAATGTGTTATTAATTAAAGTAAAAAATTAATCTATATAATAATACTCATGAATGTTAATTAAATCGTTAGATGATGTCATCATCATTTATACGGATGCAAAAGTAAGTTATAGAAACTACACGGACATTGAAATCTTGAACATTTAGAGCTTATATTTACTAGTTCAAAATCTATAACCTCAGTAACACAATTATCTAATGCAAATTGTGCTAACTACACAATTATCCATAATTGCTATAATTGATGCTACATCTTAGTTTTTATGTATTAAGCTAAAAATTTTATATGTCATGAAATCCAATAAAACAAAAAATTATTGAAGGATTTAAATAAAGATATTGTACTTCTTTATTTCATATTTTTAAAAATTAGAATATTATTTTTCTCATCTTAAAAAAATCAAATGAAAATCAATATGGAAGTTTGATTTTAAGTTTCTTCTTGAAATAAATTTTTTAATATATAATTACTATTTTATTCATATATATATTGATACTAATACAATAATTATAACAATGTAATCAATATTTTAAACTATTATTATTATCATCATCATTAGATATATTTTTTAAGAAATTTTTTTAGTTATTATAATATTGAATATTCAATCAAAGATTTCAATTTAATTCAAATAGCTCTAGGATTTATTTCTTCTTCAAGATGACAAACTAATGTATATATGATGATGTTTGAAGTAATATATTTATAGTCTATGTATGTTATGAATTGATTTAAAATTTAGTTGTTTCATTATAATAATTACCATAAATTTTAATTATATAATGATGTCATCATCATTTATGCACATTAAGAAGTAAGTTGTAAAAACATACTACACATACATTGCAGATTTTTAGATTGCATGATTGATTTTCATTTTTTGAATATGTGATGCATATGCAAACATATATAATTTGCAACATCGTCTTCAACATTTACAACCCAAAAATTATATAATCAAATTGAATTATTTGAAATTTGATAATTTATTGCAATATTACCTCTGTAAATTTAATATCATATGCATATATATATATTAATACAGCGTAAACTTGTCATGAGTATGAGTATTTAGTTTATTTAGCTAGATAGGCATAAGAAAATCATTGATTGTTGCTAAATAGTTTATAACAATCATTCACAATCTATTTTGTGGATTAGCTTGAAACTACAATATATCAAATTATTTTCAATCTTTAAAATAATTCAAAGTAATCATGATATTGATATCGATCTTATAGAATTTTAATATCTTATATGAAATATTGATGAATAGTAATAACTCGTTCATTGAAAATTTTCATAATCTATAATCTGCATTGTAAATTTCTCAATCATGAATCATATGATTTGAATAATTTTGACACATCTTGGAGAAAAATATGAAATGATCATTAATTAATATCATTGATTTAAACTTTGTGATCTTTGAGAATGAATAATAATAAATTTTTACAGATTTTATGATTTGGATTTTTTAAGATCATCAATATGAAAATATTGTTAGTAATACAATTCTCAGATTTTAAAAAAATATCATAATTTTTTGAAAATTATTTTTTCTTTATAATTTCTATGTTTACTAATTCAATTTTAAAAAATAATTTTTTGTCTCTTAAGTTTTGAATTTTTATTGTAATGAGAATAATTTTTGTTTGATTTTTTCATTATTTAATTATTCATGGCTTTGTTTCAATTAAAAAATTTGAAAAATTTGAATTGTGTTGAAAGTCAACATTTCAATAGATATTTTTTTTTATATTTCATGATTTACCGAATACTTTATAAAAATCTGATTTTATGAAGTATTTTGAAAATAATGATTTCCTGAAAAAAGATTATTAAAACTTTAATAATATTTAATTAGTGATTAACAAATCATGTTAATTTTTTTTCACAAGAATTGAATAATAACATGCAAAAATTGAATATGTATATATATATATTTATTTATTTATTTATTTATTTATGATTGAACCTTTGTTAATTTCTTGAAGGTGCCTTCTTCAGTTCTTAAATATTTTGATACTATTCTCAGGTTATGAGAGATCGTTAAATAAGTCATCTCGAGATTACATTCACAGGTTGTGCAAGGACCGTGGTTTGATACGGAGGAGGTCAAAAGTTTCTAAGGCTTTGTTATTTGTTGGAACCATGACACTTTACTGTGGAGTCGAAAATTGATACGTGCAACTTACATTTGGCGATTTTGAGCAAGTCGAGTTTACTGTTTACTCTAAACTTCAGATCTGTTCTCATTTGACCTAGTATCAGTACGGTTGGGAGTCCTTCGGAAATACTATTTGTCGTTTTGAAAAACAACTAGTGCTGAAGATACATTATTACATACATACAATATTTTCAGTACAAATTCAAGCATTTCTGGATCCAACCGTTTTATAATTGGAAGATTTCCACAAAAAGAAGTCATAATCGGCTAGCTGTTGAGCTAAGGATGGAGATTGTTAGTATCGACATGTACAGATCCAAGGGGTTAGTGCCATTCACCATGTTTTTCTCCTGACTTTTGTAATAATAAGTGGCACTTTACTGCTTAAAATGATTGCCACACTGATTAAAATGATATCACTATGTTTGATATTATACAACAATACTTTTTAATGTGATAATTTTTGTCAAATTTGTAATAGACTTCAATCTTCATTTTTTAGAACTTTTTTAATTGAATCTATGTTTAGATTCACACACCCCCATGTTATCCTTGTCATTTTATGAATATAATTAACCTCAAACCTTAATCACATATAATGGCATATAGGATAAAAAATATGGAGGAGATCACGTCATATTTTTTTTATATAAATCATCAATTAACAAAATTGTTACAACTTCGTTGTAAGCAATTATCTATTTATCTTGATGAAATTACACACGTGATAATGATCAATAAAATGCAAGGAATAAATTTAAGAGATAAAAATACATACTATCATTATTATTTATATCTTGTCCAAAATTTGAAAATTAATGATAAATTATCAAATATATCAATGTGATCTTTGCTTTTTGTACCAAAATTTTTCATCAATTAAGTCCACTAATTAATGAATACAACTTGTTGGATAATTCTTTTCAATGAAATTAATACTCAAAAGATTCATATAATATAATTCAATTATCATATTAATCTATTTGCTTTAGAATATGAATGAATATGATGATACTAATCATTTATTAAAATTGCAAAATGTAGTATAAAAATATATGCAACTTACATCTTAATGCAATCTAATTGTTGTTGAAATTGAAGTATGTAGGTTTTAACATCAAGTCCAGATTTATTGCTTTCAACTTACTTTTTGTTTGTCTTCTTAAAGCCAATAATCATTGTCATATGACTATGTCATATACAATGATACTACATTTTATGATTGTAATTTTTTGAGTTGAATACTTGAGAATATACTTAATTATATATTTAGATAATTTTTCTAATTATAGAAAAGAATTACGCATCAAGAATAACACTCTATGATTTGGGATCTATTATCATAAACTAACCTAGATCCTTTATTTTAAGTCTACAAATTTGTGTACATAGCTTTTTTGATTGTTCATGATTTTTGCTTACTTCCAACATCTCTAGCATACCAATAGAAACAAACAAGAGGTAGTGAAAAAACAATGAATAAAAATAACAATGCATTGTTTTCCTCCTCATGTAGCAATTTTGAGATCTAAAAGTAGCTTGCAAACTTTATAGATTTTTCACTAACTACATTATATTGTTCCTTTGTTAAGAAAAATATGCACTTTTCTTTTGATCATCACAGCTGCAGTTTTAATATCTTTGTGCGCATAGACTTGACTCCTTTGAGAATATAAGCATCAAATGCAAATTAATTCAAACAATCTAAACCGACTTCACAAGATGCATCCAAATCGATTGAAACATTGGAAAAAATTGAACTGCAAAATGATCGTTAGAAAAGAAAACGTGCCAATTTTGGATATTGAAACAACATATGAGAACAAGAAAAATTGAAAAATCTTTGAACAAGAAAAAGTTTAAAACTGGTGACACGTTTTACTTTTGCACTTCAAACTTAGCATAAGATTATTGTACCCTCGTGACCAACTTCTTAAATACATATAAAACAAGATGCAATACATGACTATTGCTAAATATAGTTCCTTCACACAATTTTAAACTTGAAATCCATAATCATTCTGTAATTGTTGAGCAGAACATTCGCTCTAAAAGAAACATAACATTGCAAGAAAAAACACAATGCCGATGCATAATTTGAAAATGTATTTTAATCTGCAGGATGAAAATAAATCACAAGATGAAACCAATAAGAAATTTTATAAAAAGCTGCATACAACTCGCTTCAATGACACTAAACTTATGTGCATTGCACGTCAAATTTATTGACCAATTATGTTGAAGCAAAGATCAAAACATGAAATCTGGATGAAGATGAGATGAATCTTCAAGATACTCACAAGAAAGAAGAATGAAAGGTTGTGAAAACCAACGAACAAACTAAAATAAACAACAAAACAAATGAAAGTTTGGAGCGTTTTTTCTCTTTTTCATTTGCAAGTGAACTTAGTTTGAAAGTGATTTAAATGTGAAGCAAAAAATTTGAAGTATCATGAAGCAATAATACGATTACAATTTCTCACAAATCTGATTAGTTACACAATTATGCAATTGATTTGATTCACAAGATGATAAGACATCAACGATGCACATATAAATGATACTTGCAGTCAGTTCGGAGGCATGGAGTCAATATGATTTTAGTGAATAGTCTAACAAGCACACATATTTTTTATGTGTTGATATCAACTAAAGCGTTCAATCCTTACCTAACAAGCACATGGATTGTTAAAATATCAGTATCACTGTCAACGTACATACTTACTTTCTACCTATCAAGCAAACAAATTTTTGACGTGACAATAAAAAAAAATCCACTATAATGTGACTATAAATCTATTTTAAGTAACATTTACTTTAATTCTTATTCAATCAAAGATGATTACAGTTGATAGATAATTCTTTAATATTAATGTGGACAATGAGGTTTTCTAGAATGGCTCAAAATCCATGATAACTTTTGAATTTCATTTGATATCTTTCATCTTCTATGTTGCTACTTTGTCTGTTGTCAAACTATAATATGCATTTGCTTCGTTCCAAGTTTTAAAAATTGATTGTTCTTGGAAGATGATTGATAGCTAAACTTGGATTTTAACTTCTGATATACCTTGCGTCTAGCTCCATGAACTCAATCTGTGCAACAGAAAAAACTGTGCTAAATTTACAAAATGCAATCATGCACACAAATAAACCTCGTAATATTTGTCTCTTGACTTCCACAACTACGCAAACGATTTAACACTTAAATTTATCTCTGATGCCAAAGAAAATGTCTAAATTTGTCTCGATTATGAAGAGCAATTTGCAATATGATGCTCATGTTTAAAGATTTTCACTATCTTGAATCTTGTTTGTGTGCTTTCGTTGAAAATGCACGTAATAACCCACCAAAGGATAAAACTGCAGTATAGCAGCAAAAGGTCGAACCCACAGGGACAGAGGCAACACATAGAGTACTAAATGTCACGTTTTAACAAACAATTGAGGAGTTTAAATTCTCAGGCTACTGTCACTCCCAGAAATACTGCAGGTGCTCAACTCGGAGGTGTTCGGAGGACACACAATGCAGCGTAGTACACCCCAACACACACCTGAAATTGGAAAAGCACAACTCAGAGGTCGACTAGGACCTCTACTTATGATTCAAGGGGAAAGTTTCCCAAGAGTACACTCAAGGGATCTGCAGGTAGTGACCCCAACTCCGAATTTACAACCCTTCCACTAGTTACTGCTAGTGCAGGGCATCCGGGATGGACTTCCTACTTCGGATGCGGTACCTTCGTCAAACCGAAGTCACTCTCACACGGTGAACAACACACTCAACTCACAAAACGTGCAGAGACTACAAAAATCCGAACTGAGAGACCATGTTGAGAAAAGATCCAGTGTCACAACTTAACAGTCTTTTGACGAGTTTGAATTCTCAAGCACTAGTCATTCCCAGAAATACTGCGGAGGCTACCCCCGAAGGCGCCTCAAGCAGCGTAGCACACAACTTGTATTGACAACCAAGGCTTACTCGAAGTAACAAAACTTCGCTTTGGCATTCAGGGGGAAAAATCCCAAAGGAGTACAAACAGGAACAATCGTCCGAAGGTGTAAGGCCGAACTGCTCAGGTTCTAACTAGACTACACTAGCTAGGAACATTCGGATGAAGTACTGCAGCTACAAAATGCGTTAACTTCGTCAAGCTGTAGCTCCTCTTGCGCGGTGACAGAACTAAGGACACAAACGCGCAGAGAAAATGAGTTCCTGGACTGCACTTCCGAAATTGGAAAATCCCCAAGGCAAAATGCCTTGAACTACTTTATACACTCTTAGTACTAACTAACACTCTACTCTACGCTACGGTACACGTCATCTGCTATGCCTCCTGTGCGAAGGCCGACCGCGCCCTGACTCCCTTCCCGACTAGTCTTCGGCTCTACTGCGCAATCCCAGCCGCCGCAACATCGCAGTCACCTCAGCCTCGAGGTTCGCAATGGCGTCTCGCGACCTCGCTAGGAAGGCATCTAACCGCTTCGCAACTCGCTGCCTACTCCGACTGTCACCCGACATCAATCTCCAATTCGCGCAAGGTGACTCTCTCCCGCGCTGCAATCTCCCAGAGAGTGTAACCTTTCAGACACCGGTTCACTCGCGCTACTTATTTCTCTCGCGTGCGATCTGTCGCGCGCCGGTTGCCGCCTTCAAACTCCACTAACTGCAGCTCCGTTTCCGCGCGCTGCGCTATCAATTTGTTGCACTGCGATTGCAGGCGACATAGTAAATCCTCATCCGCCTTTCGTGCGATCTGACACTGCTCTAGCAACCGTGATCTGCCGCCATGAGCTCTTCTACCAAAGTGCCATTCTGAATTCGCTCAGAATGGAGCTCCGCCTCGAGCTTCGCGCGCTGCTTCTTAAATTCGCGCTGGGCCTCGGCGGATGCGTCATCGCGCATCTGCAGTACTGTCTTGTGCAGTCTCCGCGAGAGTGCAAGATGTCCTTGCAAGACAACGTTGTTCTCCTTCAAGTTGTTCTCCTCCTCTAGTCCGGGGAAATCAGTTCGAGATTTGTCGCTACCTTGATCCGCGTCCGATTCCTGACCAATTCGACGAAGGATCCCCGATGGCGGGGATCCGCATACTTAGCTGCCTTGCGATCAAGGTACCGCAGTAGCGGTACCACCTACTCGCAAAGCACTTCCGTCGGCGTGCCTTGCACCAACTCCATTTCCTGCTCCTCGAAACCCGAATCGTCCTCTAAGTCGAGGATCTCTGTCGCCACAGAAATCCTCGGCGATTCCTTGGAACTGGGTCGCGCAGCTTCTTCTGCCGCAACCGCCGCTCCACTCCCTGCCAACATCTCCGATGGGGTGGGAGATCTCACTTCCGGCGGGCCCGCTTCTTTTGCCCGATCTGCTATCGCCGAAGGCGTCTGTGCCGAAGGCACACATGTCTCCTCCTATCGGCGATCGTACTCCGCCGATTCCTCAAATTGGGTCTGCGCCAAAGGCGCTTCCGCCGTAGGCGTCTGACCCGAAGTCCTCTAAGCCGAAGGCTCCTCCCTACACTTCTCATGCGCCGAAGGCGCTTGTGGCGAAGGCTCCTGATCCGAAGTCGAGTCGTCGAAAGGTACTTGCTCATAGGCGAAGCACCTGTCCGTCGCTGGCACGCTGGTCGGTGCCGCCTGATGTCTTCTTTGGCCCGAAGGTCTTCGCGCTTCCTCCATAGGCGTCCGTGCCTTCGGTGCCGGAAGGTCCGCCGTTCTCCCAGGAACTCTTGCACTTGCATCTTCTCCCGAGGATGGCGAATTTCTCCTCTCCGCGGCTCGTTTAGTGTATGCGTTACTTGCCGGCAGAACAAGCTTGCGAGCTTTCTGCTTCGGCCGACTGGAGGGCTTGTGGGTCGCTAGACTTTGGGCGGGGCCAGCGGGCGCTCCTCGCTGACTCTAGTCCGCCTCCCCATCCCATTTCCGCTTCCGCGGCACTCGTACTGCCCGCGGTTCTTCCTCTGCTCGCGGTCGAGCTTGTGGTGTGCATGCGGACGTCTCGTCTGTGTCGGTGTCGACCTCGACATCCTTCACGAATCTGCCCGGATTGCTGCGTGACAGCAATGAAAATTGAACTCGCTCTGATGCTGTCAAGCATCCCATCAACCGATAGAAATTAATCAAGAAGGAGGAGAGGTGATTGATCGATACCCCCTTCTCCTCATGCGCGTGCTGGCGCGTTGCCTTCCACAGAATCCGAGCCCAATGGATCGGAACTCCTGTCAACGCCAGCTCCACAAACCCCACCTGCCAAGAAGTCATGTAGGTGGTCCGGTGCGGCTGCAAAATCTGGAGGAGTGCTACCGCGACATTCCTCCGCAAGCGATCCTTGTAGTCACGGGTCTTGTACCCGTTCTTGCTGGACTTGCTGTTCTTGAAAAGGGCATCAAAGGAAATCTCTTCTTCCTTCGCGACCTGCACACTCTCGCATTCGAAGAGAAGGTCGTCTTCTTCTCCCGCGCACCTTCCCAAAACTTGTTCCCAATCATTGACCTGCCACCTCTCCGGATGCGGTCGGAAACCGCGCGGAGGTTGGTTCCTCTCCCGCAGCCACTAGCGGACCATCTCCGGACACACCCAATTCCATGTCCATAGGAGGAAATTGAGCTTCACCGCCAACAGCTCGTTCTGAAATGCGCGATGTCCAATCTGCGGCACTTTCAGTGGAACCATCTGCAGCTGAGTGGACCGGGCCATCTTCTTGCAAGTTCCTGCGCACTCTGTTCGATGTTGACGCGAGCTTCTTGCAACTCCTCTGCACTCGCTACTGCGCGTCAAGAGCTCGGGTGGACTCGCTGCAATTTCTCTCTACACTTCTCGCGCACTCACTCAATCTTTCCGCGAGCTCTCCGCGAATTCTCCACAAGACTTCCGCAAGATTCTACTGCTGCGCAATCCTGCACTCTCAAAAATCCGCACACTCTCCTCGCACTCAGAAATCTCTCCGCAAGATCACCGCGAATTGCCCTGCTGTGCGTCGCGAGCTCCGGCGGATGCAAAATTGAAAATGTGAGAGTGAGAGTGAGGACGAGTTCTTTCCTTCGGCGATCAAGATCGTCCAACGTTCGACACTTGGACTGGCCGCGGCCCGCTTGAATGCGATGCCGGCGCGGAGGCGTAACTGCCCAATTCGCACGCTCGAATTCACGCTCCGCCGTTGCGCAGACTTCCACGCGTGTACGTTCAAAGGTGCTCGCGGTGAAGTTACTGAACTTTCGCCAACTCCTTTGTCTTTTCTTCCTCCGCCAAAGGCGCATCTTTCCACCGAAAGAGAATCCTAGAGGCGAAGTCCTTCCTTATGTCGAAGGCGAAACCTATCGACAAAGGCGCTAGTGCCGAAGGTGTTGGGGCGAAGTAACTTACTGCCGAAGGCGTACGGCCGAAGGCGAACAAAATGACAAGGTCGTTTTTTCCCGTGACGAAGGCGTCTATCGCGCATGCTTCGTACGTCTTCAGCGACAGATCCTCTAGATGCGTCTGCGCCGAAGGCGCATCGCCGAAGACACTTCACAAAAGGACCTGTTGCCAAAGGCGCTCTCCCCAGCAGGAACCGTCTGCTCCGTCCAAGGTGCTGGAACTCGGCCTAAGCCCCCCTCAACTCCTAGATTCTCCGTGACCCTCCCTTTTTACTCTATTTTATGTACCTATTATTATTTACAGTTGCTGCCGCGATACTTATTTTCCAAAAAATGTTTTAATTCCGAACAAAAACAAAAAGTGGGTTTTCACAATGCAGACAAATAATGAATGAATGCAATGACCAAACAATCAAACATTATCTTTTTGTTTTTTTTTTTTGTTTTCAAGATTTTGGATGTAGTTTTGAAAACAAATAACATGGATGTCATAATCAAAGATGCAAGTTTCATAAGGTCTACTTCATGAACAAATGACATTGCTCACTTGTTGTGCATTCTATATTAGAATTTAGGTCTCTAGGCTTGCACTCTAGCAAGCATGATAGTGTATAGATCATCATAATCAAAAGTAGTGCTACAAATATATAATTATAATCTGTGAGTTTGTTTTGAGGCTAAAAGAGTAGGCTGAATCTCAAACTCTGATATCAATTGTCATACATATTTCCAAAAAAGTCAAATACGCACAAATACACATATCATATATATATATATATTCAAAATCCTAATATTTGGGATTTGTTATTACGTGCTATGTTCACAAAAACACCAAGATGTCACTCAAGGAATATCTCTAACTTGAATTACAAAAAAATTAAATTAATATATAACAACAAATCTAGTATTTCCAAATAAAATATATGTGATTCCATGGATATAAAATGTATAGTCATAAGTTAACTCTTTTTCAACTTTGTATGTAGGTTGGATGCATTTTAGAATATGATATCACATTATAAAACATTATAAAAATATATGTCAAAAAATTGAGCACAACTCAAAATTGATGAATTCAATTTAATTTCATTTTCAAGAAAGCAATTCATCCGATTGCATATGATCAATATTCTATGATAGTAGGAAAAAAAATCTATAAAATTGAAAAAATCTAAAAAGTAAAATGTTTATTCATATTATATCAAAATGTCATTTAATTCTATTTTCAAGTAAAAAAATTTAAATATTAAAAACATGGATTGAAAAATCAATTGAAATTTTTCACATTGAAAAATTAAAATGAAAATTTTTGCTTTGTAAATACAGAGGGTTTGGAATGAAGATTGCAACAAATTGCTTAACAAAATCCATGTCACTACACTATTTGAAATTTTACAAAGTTCAATTCACTTCAATTACCGAGAGAAATTCTGGTGTGTGATCATTACAAATTTGCATGTTCTAGATTCAATAATTTTAAGAAAGTAAGTAATAGCAGTTGGTAACACATACTTCACATTCCATTTCCAGAGTTTAACCTCCCAATAGAGACATACATTGATGATAGGGTTGAAAGTGGCTATTGGTACTTGTCACTCACAAGAGGAAATGAAGAACGTTGAATATAAACTCCCTATAGTGAGATACACGGATGTAACTATTTGGAGGTGTAACTCGCAAAAGTAAAATACCAAGTATTTTTACATCTATAATTGAGTTTGATTATAGATACATTCACAAAACTTTGAGTGAAACAGTCAATAATACATTATAGTATATAATGTAGTGATAGATTTTACGAAACATTAGATAGATTGAACAGGTCAGATACACATTTAAATAAACATGTCTTGCATTACACTTTCTAATCATGTATTGTAATCATGTAAATTTCTCGCTAATATTGTAATCATGTACCCCCAAATTACACTTGAATTGCTTATTATTGGATAGTACCATGTCAGTATTGTTATTTGGTGACGTACAGTTCTTGGTGGGTACATTTAATCTAATATTTCTTGAATTTATTATCACCAAGGAGAAGATGCCACTCATACAAGGGACCCTATTGGAAGGTTAAATTCTGTGCATGACGTAAGAAGAACATGAGATAAAGCACATACATACAAAGAATAACAAAAGGGTTGGTACAGTCAACGAATGTGAATGATGTACCGTATGATCATCGCTTCTTGATTGCACAAAAGAAGCAAAAACAAGGCAGTTAACTGGTTTCCAATGATTGCGGCCTGTTTACAAAAGATCTTGACGAAATCCGTTCAAGTCCGTGGCTGCAGAATGTCAAGTTCGATCGGGGTTCTCGATGTGTCACAAGGATGGAAAGACAGTGGAGTCAGTAGTGGCAGGTGACTGGGACCCAGCAGCTCAGAGTACGTACGTACGTGATGGAAATAATGCAGAATCTGAACCGTAGCATGACAGCGGAGGCAGGCCGATCTTGACCCGAACCGAACCGAACGGGCGCCGTCGGAGAGCGTTGCGTGCAGTTACTGACAGTGCGAGGGTGCAGTCCATGAGCGTGGCAGTGTAGAGGGAGGTAGGGAGGGGACGGAGGAGAGGGGAGGGGAAGATGAAAGGATGGAGAGGAGATAACATCAGTCTTCGTCGTCAAGGTGTTACAGTTTGGGTGGCATCGTCTGGATCGAAAGGATATGGCCGACCGATCCCGCTACCGCTCGCTTCGAATCACCAGCGGAGGTGGATGTGGCAGCAGCAGGAGAAGAAGCAGCAGCAGCAGCAGCAGCAGCAGGATTATGATGCACGTCGTTCAAATGCTCGCGGGAAGAAGAAGATTGAAGGCTGCGTGTCGACGTCGAACGTTCTACCATGCGGCCAAGATCGGCAACCTGACCAGCCATGACGAAGAGTCCCGCGACGACGTTGATCTTGCCATTGCAAATGCCCCGAAGCAGGAGCAGCAGCGCCGGCAGCGACGCCTGCAGCAGCAGCAGCAGCATTTAGAAGGAACATGGTGCGGGCGAGTGTGTGACGACGCACGAGGCGAACGGACGATGACATTCTTCAGCGAGCAGTTCTCAAAACGGCACCCTGAGGAGAGATTCCCGTGGGCGCAGACTGGAACAGTCGCCTGGTAGCCGGAAACAGGCCAAGTCCGGCATTGCCACGTATCTTGCTGCCGCTACTTCTTCCTGTGTGCTGCGATTGCGAGGGCAATGTGGCGACACAACCCTGTGTCATGGAAACGTTTCCTTTCTGGTGCCGATGCATGCCACACCGCCTCATTCTCCTCTCTCTGGTCTGTTCTGCAAGAGGCACCCGAGAGCACAGTAGCTCGCCTTGCCCACAGTGCCACTCACTGATCTGAATGTGCTCAAAGAATACGCACATCTCCTCCCCTCCCCTCCCCTCCCCTCCCCTGCGTTTGTGCATCGCTGGATAGGACCCCGTTCCGACCTCAAGCTGGGCCTTGACAAATCTTCCTGATCTTTCTCTCGGTCTTGAACTATTCCTGCTTCTGGCTAGCCCTCGCTTTCCCTTTACATGCAACTTCGACAGATCTGCCTGCCTCAGTTTCCTTCCGCCGTAATCAGAGGACATGACTTCAATTTCTCCTTTCTGAGTCTTGTCTTTCAATCAGACATTCCTCAACCCAGCGTCAACTGATGTTTTGAGGTATCATCAGTTGGATGTGAGTAATTTGCTCGGGTGTCGATCGAACTGCCGCCCCTTTCGCGAGTCGTTGAGCTCACGAGTTTGCCGCATTCAGCAAGCAATTATGCTCGCGGATCTGCCTATTGCTGCTAGCTATTGATCACAACTTTGTAGAATATATTGGACGCACCCTCTTTTTGTCTCCCCACATCTACCCCACAATTCAAGGAGGATAGCATTCTCGGCAGTCGATACTCAACTTGCGTCAAGATCCTCTTGAGTTGGAGAGTGTTCAAAGGAAGCACTCATAAAGCTAGTGCCGCAGAAAACCATGCTATATAGAAAACGGCTGCAGAGGTTTCGTCAGTGCTCATGACTTGCTCTTGCGAATTAGTCATATTGATGCGCTGCACTAGAAAATTTGACCTTACACAATCCGCGACCGGACGCTCAGAACAATGTTCTCAGGCAAGATGAAGAAAAGTGCAGAAATATTGGTTTTAGTTGGACTTAAGGTTCTAGCTTTCGCAGCGATCGACCCTTCCAAATGAATGCCCTTGAATTCAGATTACACGAAGGTTCGACTGCCCTGAATTGCTAAGGATGATGTTGACGAGGGCCAGAGTGAAGGCATTGGAGATGGCCAGAGTTGAGAATTGTGAACATGGACAACCTCCGAAGGCCTATTCTGCAAACAAACATGTGAAGATGGATCCCAGTTTGTGGAGCGCGTTGCCGGAGCATCTGGTCGAGAGAGTACTGGCGCGTTTGCCCTTATCGAGTTTCTTTCGCTTCCGCTCAGTTTGCAAGACTTGGAACAACCTCATGCATTCCACCACTTTCCTGCAAGCTTACTCTGAGGTTCCCAGTCAAGAGCCATGGTTTCTGATGTTCACCGATGACGACTACCGAGACGGATCCACGTACGATCCTACCCTCAACAAATGGCATCATATTCCTCTGCCAAGCTTACCGTGTGATGAGGTGTTCTTCCCTGCTGCCGCCGCAGGAGGCCTTGTCTGCCTCGGCTGCTACGACGATGGATGGAAAAGATTTGTGGTGTGCAACCCTTTGACAAAGAAGTGGAGAGAACTGCCGCCCATGCTCAACCCTCCCTTCTGCTTGTACACGGTGGGCATGGTGGTGGACAAAGAAACCAAAGCCTTCAAGGTTCTTGTGGCGGGGACGTGCGAGATCTACGAAATTTACGAATCGTCGACCAACTGCTGGAAGAAAACATGCATTCTTCCGGCGGGGTTCTACCGATGGCACCATAGCATTCTTTGCAACGGATTTCTGTACTCGAGGCGGTTCCAGTTCGATGGACTTGTTGCCTACGACATTCGGGAGGGCGTTTGGAGCCAGATCCAAGCTCCGATGCCGCATTCCTTCGATTACCACGTTCTTGTGGAGTGTCAAGGAAGACTGTACACGGTGGGAGGACTACTGAAGAACGAAATGACCAAAAGAATCTGCATTCTCGAGCTTCACACGAGCAAGTTGGAGTGGGTGGAGGTCGACCGCATGCCGAGCATGCTCTGCGATGAGTTTCTCAAAGACGGAGCATCTTTTAGTTGTACCGGATACAGTGATTTGGTTCTCATTTACATCACGGGTGGCCTCAGGGACAGGATGGTTTTGTTATATGAATTGTCGACTCGAATTTGGCGTCGCTTGCCTCGTTGCTCATTGCCAGATCACCGTATGAAAGATGGCCTCCTGGACGGCATTTCCTTCGAGCCTCGCTTAGATGCTACAGTCTAAAGGGGTATCCCCATTGTCTGTGTTACCCTCAACTATGCCCCGAGATTTTGTACAAGATCCCCCACCACAGTCATGCTTTTTTTGCCGCTATCCACCGGCAGGTTGCAGACACTAGTACATGAGTAGGAGCTCAAGAGCTTCATGTACCTCATGTGACCAATGTGCCAATTACCGAGACCCGTGAGGCTCGAAGCAATTAAATTTGTCTTTCCGGTATTTCTTTTCTGTCCGATGACACTTCTACGATGTGTCACGGCTCGGACTGTCCTTGGCTAGCCGAGCAGTTGGTATATATATGTAAGCTATGCATCCTTGTGGATAATACTATCGCTCATGCAAAATCATTTGATTTTTGATCATAGGCTTCGGTTTCAAAGTTCAAAGAGCACACGGGACAACAATCACATGCTTATACTCTGTTGTTTTTCACCACTGCGGATTCCTTATAGCCTGTATGGCATGATCTTCATTGTGATGATACTGCATAGAATACTCTATGCAATATTATTACAATGAAGATTACTTTCGCTTTCTCCTCGGCCCACACTTCTTGACTGTTTTTGAAATATAACAACTCACTATTTTTATTTCAAGACTACTTCAAAAATTAC
Organism: Marchantia polymorpha subsp. ruderalis; assembly: GCA_037833965.1. Classification (NCBI taxonomy): domain Eukaryota; kingdom Viridiplantae; phylum Streptophyta; class Marchantiopsida; order Marchantiales; family Marchantiaceae; genus Marchantia; species Marchantia polymorpha. The sequence goes on from AP031351.1 coordinate 4,747,924, forward strand.
TCTAGTACAATGTTGATCTTTTTATAATAATTGAATTACTACTAAGATACTCATCCCAAATATAAAAAATGACATCTGTTTTGGAGACTTTTTTAAACTAAACTTTTTTACAAGATTTTACATTAAAATTTTCATTGTGACTTTTGAGTTTCGATTTAAAATATTGAAATACAAAGATTACAACACAAACATGACAGGTAAACGTTGGATTTTGAACTCACAGTGAACTAGTTTAAGGTAACACCCATAATCCATCCACCCTAGCACAGTATGAGATTTCTATTACACTAATCCATTGGGATGAAGGTAGTAGGATGATTACTGTACAAGTATCAACACATATCACAGAATTTGTCCACCTTCGAGTGACAATCACTTTCCAGGTTCAAGATATATTCTTGTACTTTCTCACTAATAGCGTGTTCTTCCCGACAACAAACTGCTATGAGGACATCTTTAACTCTATTGTAAAGCTACCGATCCTCACTTAAGGCTCATAAATGTCCTTTGCGACATTGTTTTGACATCATTTCTCTCACAACTTGTCACCCATTATCTTGTACTTTTTTTCCCTCTGAGTAGCATCTACACTGTAGATGCTACTCAGAGGTATACTGTAGATTCTACAGTATTCTTTACTTCAAAGGATCACTTAAAAGTTAACTTCATCATAATGAGAATCCATCCTGAGAAATCTTTTCTTCTTTAGCAAGTTAATTTGTCTCTTGAGCTATACTCTGATCTTGCAAGAGTTAATTGTTAGCATCTACAAGTTACAACTCATATTTTTTGATCCCTCACAGCGTCAAAGTAGATAGTTTAGTTTAGGTTTCAGATAGTATTTGTCTCCTCTTCGTCCCTGTTATGCTTAGGTAGGGGTATTGACTAAGGGAATTAGTCCATACCCTTCCGATCATTCTTTTCTTGCAAGTTGATTCTTTCATGTAAATAGGATATGACTCAAAAGGTGTTCTTGTGAAAAAAGGGAACAATCAGTACAGGAAAACGTTAGAACTATGTAAATACATAAGGAAAGTTCCTAATAAGTCTTTTTTGATCAAATGTGTGATCAACAATGCCTAGTAAAGAGTCATCTATGACGCCAATATAAAAAGTAATCGTTTGAAAAACTAATTGTGTTGAATTGGAAAATGCAACACACGTTAAGTAAGCATGACAATGAAGTATTTCTTGACAAATTAAGTATCAATATCTTTTATTGAAGAAAAATTTGTATCATGTGTAATTTAAATCAGATAAATAATTGTTGCAAATGGATCCGTTTGTAAATTTGAGGAGATTTTGTCAATTCTAGAAAATCAAATCATTTACTTCATCATTTCATCATCAATAAAGTTCACCAATCGCATTAGATAATACAACTGCAGAGACATTCTTTGAGCTAGAGGCTATATATATATATATATATATATATATGTCATAAAGATGGAAAATTGGAATTTTGATTGAAGTTAAGATCCATGTATTTGCTCATTGGTATATTTCAAAAATATACCAATGAATAAAGCAGATGTATTATGTAATTCATAAAAAAAATATGTTGATGTTAACATGTATGTATTATATAAATCTTATTTATGTAAAAATTTTATCGTATTTTCATATGCAAATGGTTCAGTATGCTCAGTTCAAATGCAAATGCAAATGCAAATTTTCAAATGCAAATGCTCAGTTCATATTTTCTTCTATCACATAATTTTTCCCTAATAATTAAAGCTCACTTGAAATGTATACAATATTAGATTACAATACAAGTATGAGCAAGGCAACTCTGGGGATAGATTCTATTTTATGCGTTACTTTGAGGATAGATGTGGAAAAATGTAAAGGTTTGAGAATGACAATGTTTCATAAGAGAATGTAAAGGTTTGTGGTTTTATTAAAGAGATTTAATTCCTTTTTATCCAAATTTATTTGGTTTGTATTTACTTTCTGGAAAGCTTCTGAAATGACATTATCCTTTCCAATATTCAAGGTCTTGCATACAGAGCAAGGAACAATTTTTTCTTTCCATGTCCTATGACGCAATCCACTCTTTCACAAGAGTAGATTTGGAATATGGTAACATATTTTAGCCGCGGGTAGCACGAGTGGTAAACATACCCTGCAACAACTGTTTTGGATATACTAGAAATATCAGAACGTCACCATCTTCTCTTTACCAGGAAAATTTTATCCATAATGATGAAACGGCTGTGGGAAGAAACTTACTGTACATTTTTTCTGTCAATAGTTGCATAATTTATTAAAGTTATTGTGTTTCCATCACTCTATGTGATGTTTTAGCTAATGTTGTCCACCAGATAACATGTTGTGGATGTAGTAACAGTATAATCAGTTACTTATAATACATTATTTTCAGAGCTCTATGTAATCCCTTAGCTCATTTTGTCCATCAGAGAACAAATTGTGGATATTATAATAGTATATAGTCTACTAATACTACCTTTGACATATTAAGACGTAGTCAAGACATTGACGGTGGGTGCGAAATGCCCTACAATCTCGTGCCGGAAAGAAACCACCCCTCTTTTTGCTCAGACAGTCTCGGACACTTCAGACACGCTTTCATACATATGGCTGCAGTCCAGTCTGAATAGTTTCTATCTCCGTTTTATGTATGAAAAGGTTTTTGGCCCATTGTGATGGTTTCAGAACCTATCCCTAGGTTCAAGTTTGCTACTTCACTCAATGGCCCTTCGAATTTGGAGAAAATCAGAAGGGGCACCGAGTGACATTTTTATTGGATACATAAATACAACATATGCTAAATAAGACATGGGGAGGAGGGCTTTGCAACTTTTATAGTTCTATTTTGGTAATCCTCACAGGAGTTCCCCTCGCTGTTCTTGGCGTTGGGTTACGAATGATAGGCTCATCGGGATGTGTTAAAGACCACTGGTAGTTCTTTACAAGGTGGTGAACAAATACCAGCATTTCCATCTTTGCAAAATCGTAGCCAGGGCATATGCGTGGCCCTCCTCCGAAAGGAACATATGTGAAAGGTATGGGCGGCGATTCGAACCTTGATGGATCGAAGCAATCCGGGTTTGGGAAAAATGCAGGGTCATAGTGCGAATGCTGATTGGTCCACATAATCTGCAAAGCCAATTAAAAGTTCAGCAGGCAGATCATAAGATCCAATTCAGAATGGGAAAGCTATACAGTAACATGCTTCTAGTTCCTTCGCTTCATAGGACGATTAAATCATATGGGTGAAAGGTGGGAAGCATTACATACCTTCCAGCCCTTGGGAATGGTGTAACCATTGTACTCAAGGTCGATGATTGCGTCTCTGAATGCGCCATTAACGGAAGGCTGCACACGAAGCGTTTCTTGTATCACCCTCCAAGTGTATTTCATGGCACTCAAATCCTCCACCCTTAGCATATCGCTCTCTCCCCTCATTCTCTTTGACTCCACGATCTCCTTCTGCTCTGTGTGTTGCACCACTCATCAATCACTTCCTCTATCACTCGCCCATGATTACGAACGAAAGAGAAAACGGCCACGCATGGAATAGACGGGCAAAATGACAAAATGATTTCGAACAAAGCACTTTGACCAACAAGATTCCCATCTGAGTTTCAAAACAATATCGAAAAAACCTCCGCTAGATGTCCAAGTAAAAACACGTCGAATTAATCAGCAACACAGAGAAAAAGCTCTGTTAGGACCAGGAGAGAAACTGGTAACACCCACGCTTACCGAGCTAACGGTATATTAGATCATATCAACGTGCAACATACCAACATATTACGTTCTGAAAATATATTATCCATGAAGAAAGCATGCGTGTGTGTGTATATATATATATATATATATATATCACTTTTCTCCCAATCAACAAGTCTCAAAAAAACAGAAATGAGAATGTCTATAAATCTTATAGGGTGAGACCTTCAGGTTCTAAAGCAGAAGTAAAGTCATGTGCCTCGTAACGTCTGTGTAGGATGATATAAAGAAACGTTATATACTAGGTTAATTCACTCTATTGCACTTAGAAAGGTTTCACCTAATCAGAGTAGACTGCCAAAATGAAGACATATGCAGTACTAAAATGTCTCCTGCTGAAGCCGCCAGTTCATTGGCGATATGCACAGCGAAATCTAAGTATTGTTGCTATCTAGGAACGGAGTGTCCGGTGCAATGCCCAGACGACATGGATATTGGAACCAAGGTATACCGTGTCCTTGTCGTGTCCTTGGACTCTTGTCTACTGCCAGCGAATTACACCTACAACTGACAAATGACTTTGATGACGTGGAAAGACCTTGAGAGGAACAGACATCAGCATTTATTATGGGTGGTGCTGTCAATGACGATAGAACGGTTAGTGTCCTGAAGCTAGGAGTAAGTGGGGAATGTAACGCAGAAAGAAGTACGTGGGGAATACATGGCAATGGTACAAAGACGGGCTGTGCCGACAGGTATGAAGAGGAGACATGAATATCAATTGCGATGGGAAGACCCCATCAAGTGAACAAGGAACAAACTTGATGAAATTAAAGTTAGTACGGAAAATTCATAGAATTGAGAAGGTGGGCATGGAAAGTTCTGCATGAGCGACACAGACGTTCCGGAACATCCAACTAGGAGTAGACATCAGCTTAGAATGAGACGCGAATCGTGGGCGTCCGGCGTGATCGAAGGCACTCAATCTAGGTGTGACGGCTGGCGATCCTGCTGCCAATCCAGGAGAAAACATGTTTGAAGGCGGAATGGACGTAGATCTAGCCCCTTGACCACGTTGCATCCGTGTGTTCAACTGGCGTTTAAGGCACGTCGTCGCTCAACGAATTACGCTGCTCAAGCAACTGCGGATTGTGAAAGTTCTTGTAGCCTTCTCAATCGTTGCTATTTAATAAGCTCTGTAGAAAAGGTAAGACGAAAAGATTTTGTCTCCATGCAAAGGGACAAATTCCTGTCCTCACTTTTTCACTGAAATTTCTGGTAAAACCAAAAATCCTCGCAGGCTTTTCAAAAGCAACAAGTCAGGAGTTTGGCAGAACTTTCAATGGACGGGACGGAGGAACCACATGATATCCGATCAGAACGATCCTGACAACGACACTCTTGTAGTATAGAGCATCATCCAAGCTGCGAGTCAATCTCGACACCCTACACCCAATCATGGATCTACAAGGAGCTAGAAGGTCGATGCGGCAGTCGGAACTATAAATCTCTTCAGTGACCTTGACAAAATCCAACTGCACTCAATGTAATGCTTTGTTCATCAATCATCAGCAAAGGGATTTAAGGAAAACTCAGCTACGATAACTGTTAACGCAGTTCATTCAATATCAAGAATAAGACGAAAGAAGTTCAGGATTGTTCGACCTAATGAGACGTATTAGAAGGAAGACTTAGAATTTGTCAGGCGCGACCACATTCTTCAGTCCAACCCGGCAACGAAATCGCCACCAGCAGGAACAAAGCTGTTGATCGTCTTACACAATATTAAATACTCTCTCACTCCTTTGTACTCAAGCTTGTCCCTAGCTTAACATACAAGTTCAAGGTTCTACCTGAAGATTCACCTGCCTGTCGTTACGTCTAGATCGAAGAGCCTTGCTGATAGACACTATGAAACCAGATTATAGTTGAAAAACTCAAAAGAAAGGATGATCAGCAGCATTACAAAAGGCTCCGTGACAGTGTAAGACAGACCATGGAACGAGGACTTTGTCGCGGAAGTCTGCAGTGACTGCAACGAACATCCATCCATGTCCACGCAGTGAAACCAAATTATAGTTGAAAAACGCGACAGAAAGGACGATCAGCAGCATTACAAAAGGCTCCGTGACAATGTAATGCAGACCATGGAACGATGACTTTGTCGCGGAACTCTGCAATAATTGCAACTAACATCCATCCACACGTCCACACGTAATCATGTGCTGCCAGAGACAAAAGTCGTATCCAGCAAGCCTAACAAGTATAATACAGGGCTGATATAAAATACATAGAAGGATTCTGAGTCATCCACGCCCTAAAGCCGAAAGGCTTCACGCGACTTGTACGGTAATCTAGCGTCACGCAGTCGGGATGCTGTACGAAAATTGGAGCCTACATGCTTAGAACGTTAACTGTTGATGGAGAAGTGACGATCTCCAACGATAAAAATTGGTGAGCATTGAAAATGTTCGCACTTCAAGTTCCCAAAGTGGATCACTTGATCGAGCACAACGTTGCTACGTCGCAGTTAGTCTCAGAACGAGCCTATAGGCATGAAATAGACAGAACGTACTTCGCGCAGCTGTTTGAGAAGTCGCTGCATTATTAGTATAGTACATCTCCACTTGCGCAGTACCCTCGAAGGATTATTCACATGTTGAGCTTAAATTTAAATGGGGACGAAGCAAAGAACGCAGGACATTCTCAAGACATTGCTTATGTGTATGAAGTCTCAAGCCTTTCTGTACAAATAATTGAGTCGATATTTCCGTTGTTGAGGCTGTGGACAGATGCGAAGAGAAAGGGGAAAGAAGTGAGAGGAACGCATGAGAGGATTGTTGAATACCTTTGAGAAGTAACTCGTAAACTTGAGGATTTTTGGAGACGAAAGTTATCACCATGGTCAACGCAACGCTGCTCGTTTCGAAACCTGCGAACATGAAGAGGAGCAGGTTGTCCTTTATCTCTTCATCACTGTAAAACCGCCCGGCTTCATCAGGTACTGTCAACAGATTGGTCAGCAAGTCTGGGTGGGCGTTGCCTTCGGCCAGTTCCTGTCTCCTGCGCGTGATGATCACTTCATACATCTCCAACAAACGTTCCCTTGCCTTCCGCGCGTCGTAATAAGCGAATCCAGGAAAATTTATCGGTGCCTTCAAGATACCGAACGAGTACTGCTTCATGCACACACGCAACTCTTGCAGCTCGGGCTCATCAGGCAGACCGAGCAGCAGATCACATATTATGTCGAACGTGTATATAGTGGCCATTAGCAAAGACGAGAGCTCTTCGTGTCCTTTCCAGTGTGTAGCGAAATGCTTCGATGCGACCTCATCTACTCGTGCCAAATAAGCCATCGTCGCCTTCTGGTCAAAAAACCCAGCAATATAACGGCGAGCGAGCTTGTACTCCTCCCCTTGTTTCTTCGTCAGCGAGGTCTCGCCCAAGAGAGCTGACACGGATGCTGGCCAGGCATTCTCCACCAATTTTCCCTCATTATGAAAGAGAAACTTGTTGCCCGCCGGCGGGTCCAGGAAAACCACCGGCGATCCCAAAAGATGCGACTTAAATACAGGCCCATGCTTCTTTCTTCTTTCACTAATAAATTTGATGAGGCCATCCTTCCTGGTCATAGCTAAAGCAAACTGAATCGTTTCTCCAGCCAGCGGCAGTCCAGTGCTTCCGGGCGGCGTCGGACGACGACCTTCGGGCCTCGCCTTTGCTGACAGGGAAGAGAAAATCCACAAAATCGTCGGTATGACGATAATGATGGAGATGATAATGGTCGCAGCTGAAAATCCATCCAGTGACGAACTGAGTCCGTTCCACATCTCACTCCATGCACCTCCAGCACCCATGCTGAGATTCTCGTGTCAGTGGAAATGAGAAATGCAACTCGGCTGCGGATGCCGCTGTCTCAAATACGAGGAAAAGTAAGTTTGATCGGGCACCCGCCTCCGGACTCGAACTGGCCAGGTAAGGCCTCTGGAATGTTGTGGATGAAACAGTTCGAGCTCTTCTTCATCACACGAATCACGAACGACGAACGACTTGAAGTATTTTGAAAGCAAGCGCTATGTGTACGTGCTGACGAGTTCCGGAAAGATCCTGTGTAAGGTGTAAGGCTGCGGCCCATCCAATTGCGATCCATGTCTGAACCCGGCACTGGGTTGTAGTATTTTAATTTATTCAAGAATTTCCATGCATTCCAGAGAGCAGGACCACGACGGAACGCGGGGCGAGTGGAATGATCTCAGAGCCCGGATTAATACTCATTCTCCCTAGTGTATAAATGGCCAAGTTTGACATTCAGGTACACTGGCGTCTAATTTGAGTGGGCTTGAATCTCACAGCTTCCTTACATACTAATAGATTAGACATCTTAAGTTAACTTGAAATAATCAAGATCTAAAGTATCGTCAAACAATTTTGACTTTGATTCATGTTTTGCAGTATGTATAAATTAAATAAATATGATTAATCTATAATAAAGTCTTGAAAGAAGTTTGATATACACTCTATGTAAACAAAAGCTTATTAGAAATTAAACCAAAATCAAGACGAGATAGATTGAAATTTCATTTATTGATTTATCAACTAATTAGTTCTACTTGTTTTTTTTGTGCAAAAGTTTCAATGCAATACAATGTTTTTAAAGATAAAAATATACTCAATGCTTAAGCTAAAGTGAGGCAATCGTCATATTCACTAACTTGAACTTTTATTGAAAACTACAAATCTATTAAAGTTATCTCAATATAAATCACTCTACTATTCATCACATTATTTGCTGTAATAAGGAATTCAATCTCACTATCACAATGAACATAGATGACAATTAGTTTCAATATAATACAAATGAAGATTATATTCAACCAATTAAACTCCTCATGTAGTTTCAATTTTATCTAATTGATGATTGTATTCAATCAAATCATCTTCTTTTCGGATTTTGTAATTGCTTCATAGTTGTCTTACGTTATTGAGTAAGCTATACATTTTTCCAAAATAGATTTCAAATTGATGCAATTACTATAAAGTATAAACACACTTTGTTTTTTAGATCTGTTGTTTTGCCAAGATCTTGTCCATACTCAATATCAACAAAGTAAAACGATTGTCTTTGTTTAATAAATTTTTGAACAAAATGTTATAATCTTGAAGACTATCTATGTATTTTAACATCCACTTCATAGTTTTTCAATGAATGATACATAAATGTGATATGTAGCTGTTCTTTTTACTAGTAGTCACAACAACATAAGAATTAAGTGCATATCGTTAGATTTATGAAACTAACAAGTAATTATTCATGAATTATTGAAAAGAAAACTTTTTCAAAAACATTGATTGAATATTAAGTTATAAAAAGTTTGATGTGTGTTCCCAAAAAAATTTATATTATGTTCAAAAATATCATGTTAAACTGGAATGAGTATTGACTAAGCCATAATCTTCTTGTAATTTCTATGAACATTCATGTAACCATCTTAAGTTAGTTAGAATTAAAGTAGAGGTTACTCTAAATATTGATATAGATACTTTAGTGTGCACTAGTCATAGCTGCCACGTCAGCAATCCGCGCACTTGGTACGTATAGAGTGGATGTGTTAGTTGACAGTGTCACATCAGCAATACGTGTGCTTGTAAGTAAGGATTGTGTGTGTTAGTTAGTGTGTTAGTTGAGAGCTGCAACCTCCGGGCTGACTCTCACTCAGGTTTACCTCTGATGGCTTTGTGGTAGCGCATCATGGTTCTAGAAGACTAGGATTCATACTCTCACTCTTGTCCCAAACACCTTCTCTCACACACTCTTATGTATCACTCCAACTCACACACAAACTCTCTTCACATCGCCCTCTTCACATAAACTCAAACACACGTCGATACTCCAAGATACTCAAAAACTTCACTCCTTCATTACTGAAACAAGTCCTCACACATGACTCTCCAAACTTGCTTGAGAGGTGCTACTCTACCTCTCTATTTATACTACTTGAGAAGTTACCATAGTAACATGTGGTAATTTCTCCTAACTTACTTTTACCTAGGTAAGTTTGACTAACCTTCTCTACGTGGCAACATGCCATTGGCCTACCTAAACCTTCTAGAAGCTTCCGGAATCCAAGGTTGAGGTGGCGACATGCCATTTGAAGCTTTTAAACTTCTACAAGCTTCCTAGCCACTAAGTCAACATTAGACTTAGTCTAGCCAATCATCTTTCATACATTTAGTCAAACCAATCAAATCCAAGCTTCTAGTCAAATATCTAATCACTTGGAATCTAGAACTTTTGTATAAGACAAAATAGAAATGCTCACTCCTTGTAAAAGACAAAATAGAAGTGCTCACTCCATTATTCTAGAACTCCGCTAATTATTCCGCCAACTATAGACATTGTAGCTAAACTTAGTCATGACTAGATAAACTTAGTTATAACTAACTAGTTTAGTCATAACTAGCTAGTCTTAGCTATGCCTTGGCTAATCATCCTTATTCCCCTGACCACTTCTAAGACTTAGTACATATGTGCAACACCCGGTCTTACATTTACCCCTGGACCAAGATTTCACTACGCCATCGGAGTGAAAGAATCTGATCTTCGATGGAATAACTTCAACTTGTCGTGGTTGACTCGATCGAAGTGACGTCCTTCTAACTCCTTGATGTCATAAGTGAAATTTCCCCAAACCTTCTCAACTATGAAAGGTCCAAAATACTTAGGAAGAAACTTTTTCCTAGCTCTCTTGTATCTAATTGCATCAAAGAGCATCACCCAATCACCTTCCTTGAACGGCTTCAAGTTCTGGTTTCCACTTCATTTGTCGTGATACTTCTTCTGCAACTGTTGAGCCCGCTCCACTCGTACCATGGCTAGTGCTTCGAGCTTCGAGTACTCCATCAATTGTTGTTGGCGAGACTTGATGGCTTCTGCTCCATTTGATTTCTTCAACCTTTGCTGGATTGTTGTGAATGTTGTCAAGTCAAACTGTATGGGAAGTTTTGACTCAACTCCATACACCATCCGAAAAGGTGAGTATCCGGTAGATGTCTTCCATGTTGTGCGATACTCCCATAAGATAGCATGGAGCCTCTTATCCCAATTGTGTTTACTCCCGTCCATGTCTGCATCCTTGGCCAACATCATACACAAAGTGTAGTTGGTCCGCTCCGCCAACCCGTTAGCGTTAGGTTTGTAGGAAGTGGTCACTCGAGCCTTGATGGAAAAGTGCTCCAACATGGCTTGAATCATACTTCCCACAAATTCTCCTCCTCTATCTGATACTAACTCCAATGGACAACCAAATCGAGTAATGATTCTCTCATACAAAAATCTACCAACCTCCTTCTCATTAGTAGATTTAAGTGGTCTTGCCTCTACCCACTTCGTAAGATAATCTGTAGCTATCACAATGAACTTATTTCCTCGAGGAATAAGATTCAAAGGACCTACAAAATCTATTCCCCACTTTTCAAAAGGACCTAACACTGGTACAGAAATCATAGGAGGGATTTTCATGGACTTTTTAGCAAAAGCTTGACACACATCACAACTTTTGCAATATTCCACACAATCCTTAAAAATACCCTTCCAATGATAACCAGCATCAAGAATTTTGAAGGCAGTTACCTTCCCCGCAAAATGTACTCCACATACTGCACCATCATGAAACTCCTTCATGAGTTGTTGTGCCTCTCCTCTCCCAACCGCCCTTCGTAGAAGTCCGTCAGCTCCTTGATGAAAAAGTACCTTCTCCATGATCATATAAGGTTGACATCTCTTCACTAACGCATTTTTCTCCCTTTGATGCATTCCTTGAGGAAACTCTCCTCTAGAGATGAAATCCCAAATTTCCTTGTACTCCTCCGGTACTGTTGTCACCGTGTCCATGACTAGCAAGTCCTCATCCGGAAAGGTGTCATCTACTGACTGATCTCCTCCATCATCATATGCTCTCGACATCAAATCCGCATTAGCATGCTTCTTTCCAGGTCTATCCTCAATGGTATAATCAAACTCTGCTAGTAGTAGCTTCCATCTAGCTATCCTCCCTTCAGCATTAGGCTTGTTGAAAATGTATTTCAAAGCCTTATGATCAGTCACTATAGTGAATCTCCCACCCAACAAATAATGTCGAAACTTCTTAAGTGAGAAGATTACAGCTAAGGCCTCTCTCTCTGTCACCGAGTAGTTCTTCTCCGCTTGAACCATTTGTCTACTAGCATAGGCAATTGGATGATCATGCTTTTCATCATCTAATTGACTCAGGGTGCATCCTACAGCAATATTTGATGCATTTGTGTAGAGAATGAAAGGTTTACCCCAATCCGGTTTCGCCAAAATTGGAGCCGTCACCAACGCCTTCTTGAGAACTTCGAACGCCGTCTTTGCAGCTTCATCCTTGAAAATGAGTTCGTACTCCACTCCCTTCTTCATGTAATTCGTCAAGGCATGAGCTTTGTTGGAGAAGGACAAGATGAACCGTCGATAGTACCCCACCATACCAAGGAATTGCCTCAACTTGGTTAAAGTCGCCGGAAAAGGTAACTCCATGATCCGTGTCACCTTCTCTGGATCCACCGCTATACCATTCTTGGAGATGATATGCCCCAACAATAGGCCTTCCTCACATCCAAAAATGCATTTTTCTGGATTGAGTGAAGCCTTAGCTTCCTCCAGCCGTTGAAGTATTTTGATCAAATGATCGAAATGATCCGCTTTCCTCCCGTAAACGCAAAAATCATCTATGAAATCCCTTACAAACTTTCCAATGAAAGGTTCAAACACTCTATTCATGAACCTTTGAAAAGTGGCAGGAGCATTACATAGACCAAACGGCATCACTCTAAAAGCGAAGGTTCCCCATGGAGTGGTAAAAGTTGTTTTGAGTTGGTCTTCTAAGGCAATTTGGATTTGGTTATAGCCACTATAACTATCTCCAAAACTATACCACTCATGGCCAGCAACCTCCTCTAGAATCTCATCTATGAAAGGCAAGGGATAGTAGTCTTTCTTTGTGACAGCATTCAACTTTTTGTAATCTACGCACACTCGTAGCTTACCATTCTTCTTCTTCACTATCACAATTGGAGACACCCATTCAGAATTTTATACCTCGTAGATGAAGCCAGCCTCCTTGAGCTTGTCGATCTCCTCCTTCACCACAAGAGCCGTAGGTGGATTTATTCGGCGTTGCTTTTGCCGAATAGGACGAGCTTTCTCCTCCAACTCGATGCGATGAGTCTCCAACGTCACATGCTTAAGATCCTTGTAACTAAAGGCAAAAACATGAATATATTTGCGAAATATATCTAGAAACTTTGCCTTTTCCTCCTTGGTAACCTTGGGACCAAACCTGAGAGTGGACAGTCGTCGACACACCTCCTCTTCGCTCATCTCCACTTTGTCAGGATCTTTCTTCACTCCAGGCCTAGGCAACAACTCCATGGCAGCAATGACTTGTACTTGAACATTATCATCAGAAGAGTACTCCGATGATGTTTCTAGATCAGAAGTTGAGATGTCTGTGTCAACTTCTGAAAAGCTACCACTCTCTTCACTCTCAGATTCCCAATACTCGTCAGTTGGTCTATCTGAGTCAATGGTGGATTCCTCTCCTCTCGTTAAAGGAACCTTAACTCGATGGTTCTTTGGGCCTATCCTCAAATAGCCCTTGTGCCATCGGTCAGTAGTCCTTACCGCCCTCAACCAAGGACGTCCCAACAGCAAGTCGTAACTAGCTTCCTTGAGAATTTGGAAGGAAAGCAAAGTTTGCACTCCCCTCACACTAACCACAACTTTATCTACCACCCCCAGTGGTCTTACCTTTTGTTTGTTGGCCATACCAACAATTATGCTAGAAGGTCTAGAAGGTTGCATACCCAACTTCTGCATCCTCTCAGACATGGCATTCACAGCCGATCCACCATCAACCAACACATCTGATACATCATGTCCATTGATCCTCACTTCGATCTTTGAAGCATGTGTACATACCTCCGAAGCAGCCGCATCCACCACCCCAACTCCCACATTGGTCATGTGAGCCTTCCCCTTAGATTTCCGCTTCTTGGTCCTTGTGGAGCTAAGACCTCCTCTTAACTCCTTCCGAATGGCTGGATTCAAGGCAATCAGCTGACCAACTGTTATATTGGCCTTCTGATTTACTACATCCTCCACCACATCATACTTAGCTTGAGAAGATGAAATGGAAAAGTCATCTATGCCCAACTTCTTCCTTGGTACTCTTGGTTGACTCACTCCACTTGACCGTGTACTTCGACTTGGCGTGTCCTCCATGAAAATCGACTCGTCCGCAAATCGGGCACGCTTCTTCTCATGAGCAAGGATATCCACTTTCGATTTCGAGCTCTCCCCTTTCTCAAAAGTGCATTGATGAGGGAATACATCAATGGATGCTACTCCCTTATCCTTGGCTTGTTGCGTGGCCGGTGTATTGTTGTTGTGCCGAACTCCATCATGTTGTCGAGGGTTAGGACAATTCCTCTGAAAATGAGGACCTCCACAAGAAAAACAAGAAACCGCAAAGTTTCCTGAAGGTGGATTTCCTCTTGGAGGATAATTTCCATACCCCCTAGAGCCTCCTCCTACGTTCTGATTCCTCTTCTCCCACAACTGTACTACATTGATCTTGAGATCTGCTAGAGTCTCCGTGATAGATTTCAACTCATTTTGAAAATCCACACTAGGATTCGCTATCGTGGATGAAGTAGAAGGGTTTGAAACAATGGACCTTCTTACAACTGGTGGAGCTACTTCTCTAGCCACCAAGCTAGAATCATCATCTTCTAAGCTCTCCTCCATTCTAATAGCAATTCGAATGGCTTCAGCCTTAGAAGAGGGCTTCTCGTATCTCACCTTACTTCGAATCTCAGGTCTCAAACCTCCAACGAAGTTCTTCATGAGCATCGCCCTTATCCCCACCATTGTAGCATCCACTTCGTCTCCGCCCTTCCTCAACACCACGTGGAATCTAGATTCCAACTTCTCGGTTCTCTCCACATAGGTCCTCACCTTCTCGTTCTCTCCTTGTTTCAAGAAGGTGACCTCACACATCAACTTTTCATAACTTTCACTGTGAAGAAAGTTTTCGATCAGGTTCTCCGTTAATGTCTCCCACGTATCGTCCTCCGAATGCTCCCTCTTGTACTCCTTGTACCACTTGAGAGCAGAATCCTCCAAGAAATCCGGCAAAAGCATAGCCCACTCGTCTTTCTTCCTCTCATTGTTTCCTATGCAAGCCCTCTTGAAATCCCTAACAAAAGCTTCTACATCCTCATTCTCCCTCCCATAAAATACCGGAAGCTTCCCCATTTCCAACTAATTTTTATTTTTTTTTTATTCTATTGGAAATTTATATGGGGCTTCTTAATACAAAATAAACAACACTAACTCCATCCTTGAGTAATTCATCAAAGGGAACACAAAAGGAATTGGTTGTTCCAAGATAACCAAAGCTCTCTCCTCTCCTAGGCATACGATGAGTCTTACCCTCATCATCATCTTCTCCATCATTCGAATGATGATCTCCATCTTCAGTTGGAGCTTGAGCCCGCTGAGGTCACTTTCTCTGTTTTAGCACTTAGCTTGCCGTCAAACCCTTCCACAAGTGATTCCAGAAGTGCCTTTACTCCGCTGCATTCGTGTCCCGCTGGTAGCCCAATCACTCCGCAATTGTCACAGAAGGTCTCGCTTTGGGATTCATGTGGCGATGATGGTCCCAAGTGAAGTTTCAAATCTCCCAAGTTCCTCTTGCTCCTCAATCTTCTATCTTTGTTCCGCAGGGAACAATTGACAACCTTATGGCCCTCCTCTCCACAATAAAAACAAGTTTCACGTTTGACTCTTGGAGATTGACTCACTACTCTTTCTTCAAACTCCACCTTGAACCCTCTTGTATTGGAGTCTAAAGACACTATAACATCCAAGCCTTGAGGTACTTTGGATAACCTAACCTTCCAACCTTCTTGTTCACTCATTTTCCCATAAGGTAGAAACCACTCAAAAGACCTCTCCCAGAAACGCTATCTACTTGACGAAAACTGTGAATAAAGAAATCAAAAACTTTTGCTTTGTTATCTTGCTTTTGTACCCCCTCAACTTCAAATCAACATTACTTCGTCTCTAGACGTGATCTCTCAGTGAAATTTTGACTCAAACGTAGCTTATCTTCCAATACACACTTGTACGAAGTTTCAAAGCCTAACTTGAAATATAGAAAAAGAAATCAACTCTGTACAAACTTTCCAGAGATCAGACTTTTGATACCCGTGAAAACCCACTCAACTTCTAACTCTCATATCTTTCTGTTAACACATGATCTGGACCTGAAACAAAAACGTAAATGTTCTCTATCTTCCACTCTAAAATCAATAAAAACTTTGAAAAATATCTTCAAAAATATTTTTTTCGGTGTCTAAGATCACTTTTCTCTCAAAAAGACCTATTTACGTGTACAAAACGTACAAAATCACTTCTAGGCTATCATATGAGACTATTGGATAAACAAAGGGATTTTCGCTCTCAAGCACACTCTCCGCTCTTTCATTCCCCAATGTTAACACCAAGTGATCCCTCATGGATACTTTCTCTCTAGCTAGAAATCGAATCCTAAACATTCCGCCTTCTAGATTGAGGTCCCGGCAACGGAACCAAAAATGCAACCTCCGGGCTGACTCTCACTCAGGTTTACCTCTGATGGCTTTGTGGTAGCGCATCATGGTTCTAGAAGACTAGGATTCATACTCTCACTCTTGTCCCAAACACCTTCTCTCACACACTCTTATGTATCACTCCAACTCACACACAAACTCTCTTCACATCGCCCTCTTCACATAAACTCAAACACACGTCGATACTCCAAGATACTCAAAAACTTCACTCCTTCATTACTGAAACAAGTCCTCACACATGACTCTCCAAACTTGCTTGAGAGGTGCTACTCTACCTCTCTATTTATACTACTTGAGAAGTTACCATAGTAACATGTGGTAATTTCTCCTAACTTACTTTTACCTAGGTAAGTTTGACTAACCTTCTCTACGTGGCAACATGCCATTGGCCTACCTAAACCTTCTAGAAGCTTCCGGAATCCAAGGTTGAGGTGGCGACATGCCATTTGAAGCTTTTAAACTTCTACAAGCTTCCTAGCCACTAAGTCAACATTAGACTTAGTCTAGCCAATCATCTTTCATACATTTAGTCAAACCAATCAAATCCAAGCTTCTAGTCAAATATCTAATCACTTGGAATCTAGAACTTTTGTATAAGACAAAATAGAAATGCTCACTCCTTGTAAAAGACAAAATAGAAGTGCTCACTCCATTATTCTAGAACTCCGCTAATTATTCCGCCAACTATAGACATTGTAGCTAAACTTAGTCATGACTAGATAAACTTAGTTATAACTAACTAGTTTAGTCATAACTAGCTAGTCTTAGCTATGCCTTGGCTAATCATCCTTATTCCCCTGACCACTTCTAAGACTTAGTACATATGTGCAACACCCGGTCTTACAGAGCGCCACGTCAGCAATCCGTGTGCTTGTTAGGGTTATCCATCACGTCATCTGTCCACTAGGAGTGGGATGGATGGTGGGGATAAGATCTTATCTCCTTGTACTTGTTGGTGAGAGCTATATAAGCGAGAGGAGAACCATTGTTGATATCTCTCATCTTCAGAGTATACGTTTCTATTTTCGAGTGAGCTTCTCTCTAAACCCTAGTGTTACAATGGTATGAGAGCAACCTTGCTCTTTCCTTGAGTGTGGATTACCTCTCATAGAATAGCAAGTGAGTGATGATGGAGTGCAGTTTTGAGAGTGTGTAGAGGTTGGCAGAGGTCATTCAACTGCATGTAGAGAGAGGTGGAAGGGGGAGATTGTGGTTTTGCAGATATGGACGGGATTGTAAGTAATCCAGTACCGCACTAGCCAATTGCTAAACTATTCGATATTCACCTTCGTTGCATGGAGAAACATCATTTTTGGATGTACCTTGTGGCTTGTTGGGGTGCAGATTTTATGACTAGAGTGATGAAATCGAGAATGCCACTGATTTTTCCAATAGTTACTTATGGAGAGACTTGGGATTGTACTATATACATTTTATACTAAATGTTTCATGGATTTGAATCGCAAACCACATGTCCCGGTTCGGTTCATCACTTATGTACAGATTAGAATAGTATATCGACTGAAGAGGATATGGAGAGATTTTCTTGTGATGAATTATAAAGAGTAGTACTATAGATCTGTGATAGAATCACATGCACATTTTGTGACTCCTTTGTATCAGAGAGAGTGTGAGAAAGCATGGGTACATCTATCGATATGGGTGAGGTTCTCAATGCAATCATGGCGGAAATGAAGGAGTTGAGAAAAGCGATAGTAGATGGTCATACCAAGCAGCAAGCCATGGAAGATTGTTTGTCAAAGCTTCAAAATGTGAATTTGACAAGTCAGAAGTAGATTACTTGGGTCATAGAGTTACAACTACAGGAATTCAAGTGATGAGTGAGAAGATAGATGCCATTAAGAAATGGATAGCACCGGATGATCAAACTCAATTGAATAGTTTTCTAGGGCTTATTGGATTCTATCATAGATTTGTGAAAGGTTTTGCTCGCCTAGATCATGCCTTGACTTCCATGTTAGAGATAGGTCAAAAATGGAGATGAGGAACAGCTCAAGAGTTAGCTTTTCAAGCACTGGAAGATGCTTTGTTACACGCACCTATTCTCAAGTGGTATGATCCTAACCGTTCTATCAAGTTGGCTACTCACACATCAGGTACAACAGTAGGTGGCATACTTCAACAAGAATGGGAAGATGGATGACATCCAATTGCTTTCTATTCTCGAAAGTTGGTGGTGGCAGAACAAACTTATCACACAACAGAACGGGAGGAGTTAGCCATTGTGTTGGCAATTAAACATTGAAAGCATTACTTGGATGATAAGGAGTTTGTGGTGGAGACCGACCATAAACCCTTGGTTTATTTGGAAATTGAGAGGTATCTGTTGAAACCACAAATTCGATGGGCAGAGTGGCGTCAACGCTTGAACATGAAGATTGTGTACGTGGAGGGAAAGAAGCAACTTGTAGATGCTCTCACACGCATGCCTAGTTTGAATCATGTTGCAGAAATGAAAATTCAGGCTGATTGATGAAGCAAGATGACACAAGCCACAAAGGATGAAGAGATCACTCGTGCACTACAAATTGGAAGGGCAGAGAAATCTTGAGACTTGGCGTTTTACAATCAGCATATATGGATTCCACAAGATCACGATTTGCGTAAAATGATTTTGGCAGAAAGTCATGACACAGCCATTGCAGGTCATGTCGGAGTGAAGAAAACCGTGGAGAGTATACAACAAGTGTACTATTGGTCCAAAATACGTGAGGATGTGGAGTCTTATGTTTGAAGTTATGTTGCTTGTCAACAAAACAAGGCAAGTAATCAAAAACCAGCGGGTTTAATACAGCCTCTTCCTATTCCCGCACAACGGTGGGAACATGTTACCATGGATCTTGTATGTGAATTACCAAGGAATTCGTTAGGACATGATTTAGTGGTGGTTTTTGTGTACAAATTGAGCAAGATGATTCACATCAGGCCAACCACAAAAACAGTAACAGCTCCACAACTAGCTAAATTGTATCTAGATGCAGTTTTTGTGAATCATGGCTTAAGCAAAGTGTTAATCACGGATAGAGTTACTCACTTCACTAATTTATTTTTAAAAACTTTATTTATTTTTTTCAAAACAAAACTAGCAATGTCAACGGCCTATCATTCTCAAACTGATGGACAAACGGAGAGGGCAAATAGAACCATAGATGATATACTACGAGCATTCACATTAGAAGAGCAAGAAGAGTGGGACAACATTTTGCCACTTGTGGAATTTGCATATAACAATTCTGTTAATGCATCCACAAAAGTGTCTCCATTTTTTCTTATGTATGGAGCTCATCATATAACTACTTCAAGTTTGATGAGACTCCCAAAGGAGAGAAGTTTTCGACCAAAGTTGCAGCAATCAACAAATTTGTGAAGCATATTCACCGAGGACTACATCATGCCAAGGAGAAGTTGGTGATAGCTCAAAATTGGCAAAAGCAACATGCCGATGCTCATCGCAGTGGTTTTTGAGGTTAGAGATCACGTTTGGTTATCTACAACGAATTTGTCTCTTGTAGGAACATCAAAGTTGAACCCTAGGTTCATTGGTCCATTTTTGGTTTTGAAGCGTGTTGGTGAAGTGTCAAACAAGTTGGAACTTCCGTCACATATGAAAATACAACTAGTATTTCATGTGTCACGATTACGAAAACATGTACCACGACCAAAACAATTCACCAACCAACCAGCACCACCTCCTCTTCCAACCTTGATAGCAGATCATGAGGAGTATGAGGTAGAAAAGATACTCAAGAAACGTATTCGAGGTCATAAATATTCCAAAGTAGAGTATTTGATTCAATGGAAAGGCTATCCATCGTATGAATTAACTTGGGAACCAGTTTAAAATTTAGCAAATGCACCTTTGATAGTTCAGGAGTTTGAACATATGTGCAACGAGAACGTTGCATCTTAAAAGGAGTGAGGTTTGTAACCATCTTTAGTTAGTTAGAACTAAAGTAGAGATTACTCTAAATATTGATATAGATACTTTAGTGTGCACTAGTCATAGCTGCCACGTAAGCGATCCGTGCACTTGGTAGGTATAGAGTAGATATGTCAGTTGACAGTGTCACGTCAGCAATCCATGTGCTTGTAGGTAAGGATTGTGTGTGTTAGTTGGGAGCGCCACGTCAGCGATTCGTGTGCTTGTTAGGGTTATCCACCACGTCATCCATCCACTAGGAGTGGGATGGATTGTGGGGATAAGATCTTACCTCTTTGTACTTGTTGGTGAGAGCTATATAAGGGAGAGAAGAACCATTGTTGATATCTCTCATCTTCAGAGTATACGTTTCTATCTTTGAGTGAGCTTCTCTCTAAACCCTAGTGTTACAATTCATTCCTCATGTACTCTTAGATATATTCAAATCTTTCATCTTGAATGCATCTTTTTCTTGATTCTTGCATGTATCAATGTCAAATTCATGAAATGTTCAAATGAGCATGACATTTGTTAAATACTAAAAAAAATAAAAGTAAAGTTTATTCATCTTCATCTTGTATATTTATGTACTACATAAATTCCATGAAAATTTTTATTCACCCATCAAACCTTGCATTTCATATTTGAAAGCTTATTTGAATCTATGTAATCATTTTAATAATCTACAAAACAAGTTTTTTTTCAATTAATTTGTGTAAGTTTTTTGTCTTAATTTTTTTTAAAAATTCTGACTAAATTTATTTGATCTATAATCTGAATAAATATCTTAATAAATGCAACTAAAATCTAATTGTAGCATAATACATTACATTTGAAACAAAATTATTTATAGTATACATCAAATTTTTTGCTTAAAATTCCTAGCCATCAAAATGGCTTTGATAAGATACTCTTTTTTTCATTGGCTAAAATGTGATTCAGTCTCTATATTCATTTGGCATGAATTAGAAATTTGTAGTTCACTAACATTCACGTCTTGTTATGAATCAAACATTACATTTTATGCTTCATAACAATCATTTATTCAAATTAATTGTCAAACATTTGAAATTTTTCATATGATCAAGGTTTTTATAATCCAAGATGAATGGGTTGTCAACAAAGTATTTGATTTCAATATCTTGAAATTTAAAATTGCATAAATATGTTTATATTCCATACATCTAGTAAATCTACTTAGATCCATTTGATAATGTTCTTCTAAATATATTGAATTGATTTTTTTGATACAAAAATGAGATTCATCAACAATAACTAGCTACATCAAATGTTGATATTCAAAAACTTGTTACATTTGTATCAGAGTTGTTTGTTAAGAGTAAAATTGAACTCTAAGAGCATGACGATCACTTTTTTTTCAACAATAACAATGAATGAAAATTATACTTGTAACCATGATAATGAAATTTTCATACTTACAAGTATAATATATAATTACATATCATTGAAAGATAATTCATTCTCTTTCAATTATCTGGGCTTGTAATTAAAAAAAATCCTTAATGAAAAAAAAATTATAAATTACAAGATCACATAACTTATATATTCACATCACAGGTATATTCAAGAAAATTATATATTCTGAATTTGATTTTTCTATTCAAATCTCTTAGTTTGAAGTAATAAGCCGTCCATTCAAATTATCAAACTATTATAGTAAGTAATCAATTCAAA
The DNA here is from genome assembly GCA_037833965.1 of Marchantia polymorpha subsp. ruderalis. Lineage (NCBI taxonomy): Eukaryota > Viridiplantae > Streptophyta > Marchantiopsida > Marchantiales > Marchantiaceae > Marchantia > Marchantia polymorpha. Next base: position 4,769,951 of record AP031351.1, read on the forward strand.
TGGTGTCAACAAATTGATTGTATTAGAAGAAATAATATCATAAACTAAACAATATAGTCAACTTTAGCTAAACCAATTTATGGTAGACAATGCATTTGTAGGCGTGCTTTGATGCTTTTTTATGTTTTTTCAATTCATTGAATGTTGATTAGTCACATTTGAATTTAAGATATTTTTCCCAAAAAAATTTATATTTATTAATTTATTTATATCTTTGATGCTTTTTTTTTAAATACAATATATGAATGCATTATAGCTAAAAGACAAATTTAGCTAAATTTTTAATTTATTCTTTTCATGAAATATTTTACATGATATTATATTTTATAACATCATTATTCCATGTAAATTGGAATTTTGATATTACTGGAAAAAATTCCATACTGAATTAATAAAAAATTAAAAATATATTTATTTTAAAAGCTAGTCTAACTAAGCTTTTCAATTTTCCAATTTAAATTTGATGATTAAATCTTTCATTTTTTTGAAATCAAAAAAAATTTAAAGAAAATTTTTTATATTTTATTACTAATGAAATATTTTGAAATTCAAATAGATACATTAAATTTGAAATTTGTAAATTGATATTAGTTCACCTTGTATGTAAATTCATGTCAATGTGAAATAATATCATTAAGTGAATTTTCTTTCAAAAAATTCACAAATGATTTATAATACTTCAAATTTTTTATTTGATTTAAAGTATAGAATTGTCTACTTTATTTTGTTAAATTTTGTGAAAATATCGATTTTTTGAAGAAAATAGAATTAATATGGCATCATTTTTTCTTTGAGTTTTGATTTATTATTTTAAATTATATTATATTGACAACATTTTGATGTTTTTAACTTAATTTTAAATTTAATAAACATTGACATCTCTAGTTGAGCTTTGTGCTATAACTAGGGTTGGAGGCCCAACCTCAAAGATCATGATACTTTGAGATTTCATTCTTCCAAACGAGGCATGTCCATAAATACAAACAAATTGATTCGTATGCACTTACAATTTTTGGAGCGACTATTTATGCCTCAGATTAGGCTAATTATTCCTCACTCTACTATAATAGGGTGAGGGATAATTAGCGAAGTCATCCAAGTGGTAGGACCAACAAAGGTAAATGGAGACATTTTTCCTTTGATCAAATGCTTCGTGTAGAAGTTGGTTGGCAAGAGTACTCTGTAATCTAACATTGCATGGATTGAGAATGAGCTCCGGGTTTTGGATTTGACAGGATTTATGATTCGATTAATGGAGGTTGTTTCATGTCATGTATAGCAAGGATTTTTTTTGTTGAGAATAATCAATTACGACCTCTAGAAATTAGTCCAAGCCCCAGCCAGATCTCTTTGACATCTTGGGGCAACTTTTTTTGAATTTGTTGGATCATTTTTGTGAACACTTGGCAAAATGCTCTGAAGAGCTGGCGAAATGAAAGAACAATTCTGAGATAACATGTGTTAGTGGGCTAGACGAGCGCTTGAAATGAGGCTGTGGCAGCACTAGCAAGCACAATTTTGCATATTCAATGAATGAGAGCTGATTAATATTTTTGGGCAGGCTGCAACGCGGCTATCATTTGCTAGAATCTCCCGGCGGTGTCCCAACAATAATCATCACGGAACTCACCGGTCAAGTATGATGGAGTGGCACTGGAGAACAAGTCCAAGTTTAGACTTGGGTCGGTCCGAAAGAGTCTGATCAAGAACTTGGATGAATTTCTTAATTATCCCTCATCCCAATATAGTAAGAAGAGCACTAATTAGCTAAACTGAGGAATAAGTAATGCCTCCCAAACTTTTCAACAATTTTACTTCCAAGAATGTTTTATTTCTATAGACGTACACTTCTAGTACATCAAATGTATGTATTTTAATATGACATGCCTAGAAGCATGGGGCATGACTTTTGACCTTGACAAGGAGCATGGGCATGCCTCAAATTATTTTGTTGTGGTTCCAACTCTAGCTATGATAGACTTGCATGTTCAGGATAAATGTGATTTATGCTTGAATGCAACTTCACAATGAAATAAATAATTTACTTTGTTCACTTAAATATTTCAAATAAGTAGTTGTATATTTTCACAAAATCAACATTAATAAATCCAATAGTGAATATTCACTTCAAAATACATATTATGTTGAAATGTGATTGAAAGAAAATCCACTACCTATTATTACACAATTGAATACATGTTAACTTTTTACTTAACTTATCGTAAATTCCATCATATTTCTCCTGATTTTCATATTTGGATTTAACAATCAACATAATCACATAGACTGTAATTAGAGTATTCTGCTTTTAGTTTTTCAACCATTTACACAATGACGTATTTTTTGAATAAATTTGAAATAAACTCTATAACAACAATGACAAAACATTCCTGTTGTGTTAGATAAAGATAAAAGAAAATAAGTCATCTCTGTTAAAACCTAAGTTAAACTAGAGATTATTGCAAATATCTACACCAAAATTTAAAAACATATAAAGCTATCTCTAGGGTAAGACATTTAGATCTGACATACATGTCAATGTGTGATTCTACAAATTAATGTACAGTAGTCTCCCGGTTAAGCACGCACTTTGAACTCGGAAGTGCTGTGCGTTCTTAACCGAGAGGTGCGTACTTAAGAAAATTGACTTCCTAATCTTTTGATTTGAGTGTAATGTCAAAGGAACCTTATATGAACACTCCTAAATGATTTGGCGCTATTTGATATCATAGAGAAACTGAGCAAAATCATGATTCCATTGGAAGAGCTCGAACTTGCAAGTGAATTGATCATGAAGATGAGACAAACGGAACAAATCACAAAGCTAAATTGAGTTAATGTATGATGAAGTTAAAGAGAAGACTTTGTAATCTCACTCTTCTAACATCTATTGACACCGCCAAATAAAAAAATATTGCATTGAGTTTATTGATTTCATATATGGACTCCTACACATATTTGTAATTGCTAAGTTGTATTCAATTGTGTAATAACCCACCAAAGGCTAAAACTGCACTATGGTGGTAAAAAGATCGAACCCACAGGGACAGAGACAACACACAGAGTAAAAGTGTCACGTTTAACAGACTTTTGTAGAGTTTGAATTCTAGGCGACTGTCACTCCCAGAAATACTGCAGTGCTCGACTCGGAGGCTCGACTCGGAGGAGGATCTCGACTCGGAGGATGCTCGGAGGATGCACAGTACAGCGTAGTCACTCAACACACACACACACACACACACACACACCTGAAAACTGGCAAAAGCACAACTCGGAGGTCGGTCAGGACCTCCGCTTCGGATTTCAGGAGGAAAGTGTCTCAAAAGTTCACTCAGAGGTTCTGCAGGTAGTGACTCCCACTCCGGCTTTTACTGCCCTTCCGCCAGGAACTAGCGTAGGGTACCCGGACTGGACTTCCCACTTCGGAACGAAGCCTCTTCATACGCTGTGGACGTCACCCTCGACTCTCACACCAAACGCAGGGAGTGCAGGCCCGACTGAGAACTTAACTGAGACACGATCCAGTAACACACACACAACTTGAATTGCAAACCAAGGTTTACACGAAGTAATAAAACTTCACTTTGGCATTCAGGGGAAACTTCCCGTAGGAGTACAATCAGGATATGTCACTCGAAGGAGTAAGGGGGAACTGTTCAAGTATCTAACTCGCAGCCGGCTCTGAGCATCAGAAATCACCCGCAGGTGCAGATCCGCACTACTCAAGTCTCTAACCGGGTGCTAGCTCTGAACATTCAGCCGAAGGCCTTCAACTACAACATACGGTAACTTCGCTATGCTGCAGCTTCTCTACGTGGTGCCAGGACCAAAATGCACAAACACGTCAAGAAAGTGAGTTCCTGATCTGCACTTCCGAAACTGGAAGAGTCCCAGGGCAAAACGCCTTGAACTACTTTATACTCTCTAAGGTCCTAACTAACACTACACTACCCGCTAGGGTGCGAGCCGCAACAGATCCTACACCTGAGGAGTCGGCGGCTACCTTCCCCTCTAACTTACAACCTAAATCTAACCCTAACCCTAAATCTGAATCCTAAGCCTACTGTACAGAGCCGCCAGCGTCTTTACATCCGAGATGTGAGGCTGAATATTTGCAGGCATGCGTGGCCGACTGAGATCAACGGCCCCACCAAATTTCAGATCCATCCGACCGTCCATCGCAGAGATATGGACTCCGCAAGATCTCTGAACCGCATCCGGTTTGCCGACCTCGAGTTCGCCGACTCCGAGTTCTCCGAAGGCGTTGACCGCCGAAGACGCACTTCCGCAGCTTTGCCTATTTGTAACAGTCACTCCCGACACCCATAACTCACAGATCCTTGATCCGTTTCAAGAGTTCTTGGGCTCGTTGGAACAAGCGCGTCGAGCTCTTTCTAACGATACCCTAATTGAGTCAAACCGTTACGAGTTGAAAGAGTTATGCCGGTTTTATCCTTCGCCGAAGGCACACTGTCGAAGGCTTGTTATCTGTTATCGCCGAAGGCGCCCGCACGATGTTTCGCCGACTCCGAGTTCTCTGAGCTCAAGTTTGCCGACTCCGAGTTTGCTAACTTGAAGTTCGCCGACCTCAAGTTTGCCGACTCCGAGTTTGCTGACTTGAAGTTCTTTGACCTCGAGTTCGCCGACCTCAAGTTTTCCGACCTCGAGTTTGCTGACTTGAAGTTCGCCTACCTCGAGTTCGCCGACCTCAAGTTTGCCGACTCCGAGTTTGCTGACTTGAAGTTCTTTGACCTCGAGTTCGCCGACCTCAAGTTTTCCTACCTCGAGTTTGCTGACTTGAAGTTCGCCGACCTCAAGTTTTCCGACCTCGAGTTCTCCGACCTCGAGTTTGCCGACCTCAAGTTTGCCGACTCCGAGTTTGCCGACTTGAAGTTGACCCGAAGACGTCCGTCGCCGAAGGCGAACATCTAGGGCCGAAGGTGGATATTCTGCTGACGACGAACTCCTTCCGCCTATCCGTAGGCGTTCTCCTTCGCATCTTCCGACAGTCACAACTCCCTCGAGGTCAAAGAACTTCAAGTCAGCAAACTCGGAGTCGGCAAACTTGAGGTCGGCGAACTTCAAGTCAGCAAACTCGGAGTCGGCGAACTCGAGGTCGGCAAACCGGATGCGGTTCAGAGATCTTGCGGAGTCCATATCTCTGCGATGGACGGTCGGATGGATCTGAAATTTGGTGGGGCCGTTGATCTCAGTCGGCCACGCATGCCTGCAAATATTCAGCCTCAGATCTCGGATGTAAAGACGCTGGCGGCTCTGTACAGTAGGCTTAGGATTCAGATTTAGGGTTAGGGTTAGATTTAGGTTGTAAGTTAGAGGGGAAGGTAGCCGCCGACTCCTCAGGTGTAGGATCTGTTGCGGCTCGCACCCTAGCGGGTAGTGTAGTGTTAGTTAGGACCTTAGAGAGTATAAAGTAGTTCAAGGCGTTTTGCCCTGGGACTCTTCCAGTTTCGGAAGTGCAGATCAGGAACTCACTTTCTTGACGTGTTTGTGCATTTTGGTCCTGGCACCACGTAGAGAAGCTGCAGCATAGCGAAGTTACCGTATGTTGTAGTTGAAGGCCTTCGGCTGAATGTTCAGAGCTAGCACCCGGTTAGAGACTTGAGTAGTGCGGATCTGCACCTGCGGGTGATTTCTGATGCTCAGAGCCGGCTGCGAGTTAGATACTTGAACAGTTCCCCCTTACTCCTTCGAGTGACATATCCTGATTGTACTCCTACGGGAAGTTTCCCCTGAATGCCAAAGTGAAGTTTTATTACTTCGTGTAAACCTTGGTTTGCAATTCAAGTTGTGTGTGTGTTACTGGATCGTGTCTCAGTTAAGTTCTCAGTCGGGCCTGCACTCCCTGCGTTTGGTGTGAGAGTCGAGGGTGACGTCCACAGCGTATGAAGAGGCTTCGTTCCGAAGTGGGAAGTCCAGTCCGGGTACCCTACGCTAGTTCCTCGCGGAAGGGCAGTAAAAGCCGGAGTGGCAGGCACTACCTGCAGAACCTCTGAGTGAACTTTTGAGACACTTTCTTCCTGAAATCCGAAGCGGAGGTCCTGACCGACCTCCGAGTTGTGCTTTTGCCAGTTTTCAGGTGTGTGTGTGTGTGTGTGTGTGTGTGTTGAGTGACTACGCTGTACTGTGCATCCTCCGAGCATCCTCCGAGTCGAGATCCTCCTCCGAGTCGAGCCTCCGAGTCGAGCACTGCAGTATTTCTGGGAGTGACAGTCGCCTAGAATTCAAACTCTACAAAAGTCTGTTAAACGTGACACTTTTACTCTGTGTGTTGCCTCTGTCCCTGTGGGTTCGATCTTTTTACCACCATACTGCAGTTTTAGCCTTTGGTGGGTTATTACATAAGGAGCCGACAACTTCTTTATTTATCCTTCGCCGAAGGCACACTGTCAAAGGCTTGTTATCTGTTATCGCCGAAGGCGCCCGCACGATGTTTCGCCGACTCCGAGTTCTCTGAGCTCAAGTTTGCCGACTCCGAGTTTGCTGACTTGAAGTTCGCCGACCTCAAGTTTGCCGACTCCGAGTTTGCTGACTTGAAGTTCTTTGACCTCGAGTTCGCCGACCTCAAGTTTTCCGACCTCGAGTTTGCTGACTTGAAGTTCGCCGACCTCGAGTTTGCCGACCTCAAGTTTTCCGACCTCGAGTTTGCTGACTTGAAGTTCGCCGACCTCGAGTTCTCCGACCTCAAGTTTGCTGACTTGAAGTTCGCCGACCTCGAGTTCGCCGACCTCAAGTTTGCCGACTCCGAGTTTGCTGACTTGAAGTTCTTTGACCTCGAGTTCGCCGACCTCAAGTTTTCCGACCTCGAGTTTGCTGACTTGAAGTTCTTTGACCTCGAGTTCGCCGACCTCAAGTTTGCCGACTCCGAGTTTGCTGACTTGAAGTTCTTTGACCTCGAGTTCGCCGACCTCAAGTTTTCCGACCTCGAGTTTGCTGACTTGAAGTTCGCCGACCTCAAGTTTGCCGACCTCAAGTTTGCCGACTCCGAGTTTGCTGACTTGAAGTTCTTTGACCTCGAGTTCGCCGACCTCAAGTTTTCCGACCTCGAGTTTGCTGACTTGAAGTTCGCCGACCTCGAGTTCGCCGACCTCGAGTTTGCCGACCTCAAGTTTGCCGACTCCGAGTTTGCCGACTTGAAGTTGACCCGAAGACGTCCGTCGCCGAAGGCGAACATCTAGGGCCGAAGGTGGATATTCTGCTGACGACGAACTCCTTCCGCCTATCCGTAGGCGTTCTCCTTCGCATCTTCCGACAGTCACAACTCCCTGAGTCCTCATCCGTTCCAAGCGTTCTTGGGCTCGTTAGAACGAGCGCGTCGAGCTCTTTCCAAAGAGACCCTAAGTAACTCAAGGCGTTAAGAATTGAGGAAGTTATGAGTGATCTACCGCCGAAGGTGCTCGAAGAGAGTCCTGCAGCGTGAACCGCCCGTTCCATTCCAAGCGTTCCACTGTGGCCTAAGCCCAAAACCCCTCGATTGTCCTCGATCCTCTTTTTACTCTGGCTTTGCGTACCGATTACTATTTACAGCTGCTACCACGGTACTTACTAATAAAAAATGTTCTAATTCCGATGAAAAACAAAAAGTGGGTTACCACAAATTGCCAAGTGAGTTGTAAAAGGTGTTGCTTCTAGGACAGTGATTTGAAATTTTATCATGGACTCGAGCAACGTTAACTGTTATAGCCCAATCTAATCTAAAATCTCAAAAAAAATGATATAATCTTTTCTTCATTTCGTGATAGTGGCTTGCTTTTTTCTCTACTATGAGAGTTTGTCTTGAAAGGAGTATATATCAGCCACTAGAGGTTCACGCTTCTAATAAGATATGAGACAACCACTAGGAGGAGTAACAATTTTTTACCATAAACCAAATGAACGACATGTCATAGGTTAAACCCTATATTTGTGGAAAAGAAATGCATACCTAACGGGTGCGTACTTAACCGGGAGACTACTGTATAGTGACGACGTCCATCAACCATGCTTTTGAATATCTTGTCAAGATTTATTTTATATTTAAATTATTTGAAATAAGTAATATATATATATATATATATAACGACTGTAGTTTACTATGAATATTTGCAAATTTCATCTGCTGTACTCATAGGGAGATCATTATACTTGGGTGGCTTTCTTTAATTGTAAAACGCTATCCCTCTGGTCGAATGAAAAGGTCTTGAAGGAAGGATTATATCCGCGCAATCTCTAGAATCTCAATCCAAAACTGATTTTAGATGATCTTAGTTTTTCGGTCTTGTTTTCAAATAAACGAAATATTCTGAAAGAACAACACAATTCATAAGTACGGCGTGCATCAGGGCTCAGTATATAATACCCTTATGCTCTGTCTGAGAAGGCTCTAGTCCTTGACATTTTCAGCCCACAACTGGGTTCTTAAATAATCTCCCAAGGAACTCCTAAGGCCTTTGCCATAGGCCCGAAGTTCATATGACAAATAATATCTCGGTTACGTGACCCTTTTTATCCATCTACTGTAGGGTAGGAGTAGCCCACTTGACTCCCGAGCCTGGCTGGGTAAAGAACCGAACTACAAGTTTCCGGGCGGGCAGATACTCTTTTCATAGTGTGCGGTAAGTTGACATTCTGGCCGAATCTGAGTTCCTACTCCAACCATTATCAAGCTCATTCCTATTTTGTCCATTGCTCTACGTCCGTTTGAAAGTTTTCTCCACATGATGGAAAAAGAGCCCCAAAGAGCCCAAAAGGCTCAAAAGGGCCTAAAAGCGCTACTCGCTTTGTGCCGCTCAGGAAATTAATGTAGAGATGTTGGAGAAAGCCTTGGTCCACGAACTTTACTTCGTGGGGAATGATGTCACCACCCTTGTCATGCTTTGAATTTGTAACAAAACGATTTGCATCCCAATTGATTTATTACCTTACCTATGATCTCTTCTTGACCAGATAATCTCTAGGTATTAGAAAAATAGTTTAGTTCATATTTCATGTTCTCTTTCCACTTCAGCAAACCACAACAACTTGAAGACTTATCTGCTGTACTTGGATAAACACCAACACGTTGATAATGTGGGAGGCATGAACATTCTGTGAATTCGTCAAGACTATTCAGTTAGAGCAACCCTACGAGTGAGAGTTTCGTGTGAACTCTGCAACTAATATATGTTTGGTGGATAATGGCTTGACAGTCCAGACACAGTTCGCTTCGCCTGATATTAAGTTGAATCCAGATTATTCGTAAATCCAGATTCTTAACTTAACTTTTGAGATCAGTAGCTTCTTGACTGTGATGTATGATGACTCGATCAGACAGGCTGTTTTTTACCTCGGAAAACACCTGGCAGCCTTGCGGCGCGTAGTCTCATGAAATATAAACTCGGTGGGCGGGAACGTAGTGACTGGAGATTGTGGCTTTCCTACAATATATATATATATATATATATATATTAAAAAGTGCTATTTTGTCTGGTTATGCTGAGTGTAGTTTAAAGTATCTTGTAGTGACATAACGAGCTCATGACATTCAAGTACGAAATATGGCGTACTTGACGCTTGTCAAAACAGTGTAGAATACAAAATTATTTCTAGTTTCTTCAAAAGTCTTGGCTACTACTGATCATCACCAGTGTTATTCTCTCTGCATGCGAGTCACTAAATACAAGTCAATTCGTTTTAAATGTACTAGTATGCAGATGTTTTGTCATCGCTAAGAGTACTGAACTCATGTCTGTTCCGCTTTGCTCCTCAAATCGATACAAGACAAGTAAAGTCTTTGATCTAAAGTTTATTTTGATTATCCACGTCTCAACATGTTACAAGCCTTTTTTTGGTGGTACGGACCGTTTTTTTACCATCGGAATATATTTATTTTACCAGGTGTATTTTTGTGTACAAGTTGAATACAATTTGTGCTTAAAGTGCTTGCATGTAAAGCTTGTAAGTAGAATCAATGTTACAAGATGTGCTTGGTTGATGAATGTGTTGAAATTTATACTTTTTTGGATTTATTTTATTTATTATTAAAATACTGTTGAGTTAAATTATACATCAGTAAGCATCAAGGATTGAAGAAATAAAGATATTTTTTTTTATGCTCAAATATCTAGCACTTGTTTAAAATAAATATTTTTATACAAATATCACATAGTACGAATAAATAAATTCTAGAGTGCACTCACGACCTTGATCATGGTCAATCTTTCAACCACTCTTGCACTGTCAAGTCTAGTTGAGTTTATGACACAATGTAAATTTTAGTTGAAGCATGTTTAAATTTTTTTAACGGATTGATTGGCTCGTAAAAAAGTCTCTTATTGATTTGAGGAATCAAAGAGAATGACATTTGAATTATGTGAGATACGTGTTTTTCGATTTTATGACAAAACTATTGGCATTTAATATACATACAACATCAATAAGCAACATACAAAGTTGTATAATGTTTTGAAAAATTTTGATTGGTTTTTTGAAAGTCAATTTTGAATTCAAAAACAAGAAATTTGAATAGCATATTTTTTAAATTTTAATTTATGTTAATATTTGAAAAAATTTAAGAAGTAAGGTAAAATAAATAAATGTATAACTTGATTAATCCTAAATATATCAAAATATCATATTGCTTCAAATTAATAAATTATGTTTTGAAAAATGAATTCAATGATAACGCTACATTCGAATAAATTTTGAAATTTCAAATAAAATTAAAAAATATTTAAATTTATTTGACATATATATATTTGACATATATGATATATTTTTGATATTATATCTAATTATTGTTATAACACATCCAAAAAAATTCTGAAGTAATTTTTTTAAAGATATTATAATTATTTAATTTATGTAATTATATATTATTCTTGCAAGTATATTTGTGATTTTTTCCATTTTTCGAGTGAAAATAATCATAGAATAAAATAAGATTCATGAATTTCACGTTTTTAATTTCTAAAATAACAAATAAAAAATATTTGTTTTTTGAATTTAGAAATAGATAAAAATTAACAAAAAGTCGTACAGTTTTCAAAAAGAATCATTTTGATCAATTTTAAACACACATTAATATAACTTCCAAAAAATTTAAATGCCAATTTTTTTCATTTTTATACAGACACAATTACACAACTCAAAATACATCAATCCTATAGCTTTTACGACAATTAAAATATTTCAAAACTCAATAGATGAAATAAAATATGCAACATTATGATATATATTTTATTCTTGTTAGATTGATATTCAAATATCTGAATATTTGCAAGGAATAGTACTTATATATCCTTAAAAAAATATTTATTTTAAATTTGAATAATGAATCAAGATTATAAAACTAAATGTTCCTGCTACCTATCTATGTACTTGAATGATCTACACATATCAAATATAAGATATTTCTACCGGCACATTGCCGACATTTTTTCTATCAAAGCAAACTCATCATTCTTCAGAATAATGTATATACACACACACAATTACATCATTACTTATGTAAGTCTTTGATATCTTGTGTGCTGTCCATCAACAAGTCTTATTATAAAACTTTTCTTTTCACACTAACCAAACAGTTAGCAAAGATTGACTGACAAAAAATCTTGCCATGTATAATTTGCACCAAGTATGCTTTAAAGTCTTGTAAAAGATTCTAAAAAATTCATTTGACAACTTGTTATTTCAAATCTTTGATGTGGCATGTTTTAAAAAACTGTGATAAGTTGTTTGCATTTGTTGTTAGAATTATCATTCTTTTCATTTAACTACTATTGAATCAAAAGCAAATGCCAATCAACATAAACTTGATCATTTTGATTTGAATCTTATATCTTTATTATATAAGCAAGCTACATAAAACATTTTAACTTCAAATCTCACTTAAGCATGTACTCAATGCAAATTTGTTGGATTTTATGAACACTATGATAATCATCACGTATTTATATTCCACATGTAATACAAATTCAAAGACAAAGATGTTATGATAGATGTTAAAAATAGTGAAATTGCCCATCATATTCGAAAAATGTGTTATAAGCAATCACCTTTTTAAATATTTTAAATTTCATTAATCCTTTTTTTATTCAATCTTCATATGCATTTTGATTTTCATGCTAATTTTTTCTTTTATATTGAAAAATATCAAAATTAACTTCCGCTACTCAAGATCTGGTTTTTCAACATTAGCAATGTTAGAACTCCTAGCATGCCTTAATGAAATGTTTTGCATTATGTTTCCACTAATTACATCATTAATACTCTTGTCTCTCATAACTCTTGTTCCTAGAAAACTATTGAATATTTTCACAAATTCAAACAGACAAAATTAAAAATCTAGAAAAAGTGATATAATACTGAAATATTATATTATGATCTCTTGGATTGATAATCATATCTTCAGATTTTAAAAAAATTCAATATTTTTATCGATTCATTCAAATAAAATCTTTCACAATAAAAAAATGCATGATAATATAGATGTTGAATATAAATCTTCAGACAAGCAACGTAAATTTTTATTTTTATTTTTATTTTCAAAAATTACTTTTATAAACTATTTGTCATAGAAATAAACAATGATAACTAATTTTTTCCATCAATCTTAGTACTAACATCAATTAATTACTAAAACTAAGTGTTGAGCATTAATTGTAGATTCATTCAAGAAATTTTTACTCGTATAAATTTTGATTGTCTAATCATGATCTAATAATTTAATTTTTTCTATTTTTCATGATTTTTTTACGATCATTTGGACTAAGCAAAAAATTTAAATTGCATTGATTTGAATTTTTTGTATTTGTTCATTTTTCCAATTTAACACAAAATTTTGACAAAAAATTAAAAAATATTGGACAGGAATTTTCATTATGTTTTTATATTCATATCATGTTTCATGAATTTGAATGTTCATGTTCAAATATATAACGTCATTGGACAAAAATTCTTAAACGTATGAGATGAAATATGATTATGGGACAAACATGTTTGCCAATGATCAATTCTGAAAATATAATCAATGAAATAACCAACACATATGACATTGTGATTGATTGGACAATTTGAACATTTTTTTAATATGTTCATATGAAGTTGAATATAGATGTATCATTCGTATGTGTGCAATGGAAATGAATGCACTAAATTCAAATAGTATTATATGTAAGACATATTTTCACAGATCATGAAAGAGTATCACACTATTGAGTTGAAAAAGTTGTTATGGTCACTCTAGTGACTCTAAAACCTCCACTATATTCAGGAAATGAATGTTTTGGCACTAAGTAAAAGTGGAGGTGTGATTTGAAGTTGCATTACTGTACATCATGTTTATTCAAAGGATTGCAAAAGACGTACATAAGATCAAATAATCAAGAGGATTGTTAAATCCTGAAGAAAACTACATTCTATAATTGGTGAATCCTCTTTCTATGAAGATTGTATGCTACAGTGATCCAGCTGTCCATTCTCTTGCTAAACTTGTACGAGTCCGCAATATCAGAGTCAACGAAACTATATGCAATTGATGTCATTGTGCAGAATGTCACACCTTTCAAGGCTTAAACAACCAAAGGTACAATGCTTTCCTTGATGTAATATCTACTCACATAAGCACAGTCATACTGGCAAGATGCATTCCACACAATCATGATGTGATTGAATCCATAATCCTTTTCTCGTCTCAAAGTAGCTGGAGTTATTCCAACAATGGATGGGGTGGAAGAACACTACACTTTTATGTAAGTTTTATAAACAGAGTAGTAACGGGTGGATGTCATGTAACAAACCTTGAATACCGCTTTGATTCCATTCACAATTCATACTGCAAAATTGTTTGTGCATTTCCTGTGACTCATCTGCAACAGAAAAATTAATTGTACAGATGCATCAGCGGAGCTGGTTATATAAAGAGTGAATGAACTCAACCAGTCAGATTTTTTCAAATCTCTCGCCATTATCAAAGCACTAAATACAGACATGTATGTCTCCTATGGAGCTATTGAAGAGATAAAAGTGAACATTTCTGTCAATTCACTACAACATTAATAAATTAAATTCAAATTATCAAGAAATTTTGACTTAACATTCAACATAATATTAGGAGCAACAACATATTTGTTTCGTTATTTTTCCTAATGAGATAAGAAGTTGTTGATATTGAGATATCATCATCTTATAAGTACGTTTGATTTGATAGCATATTATTTGCTTTTATTTTTCATGTATAACAATGTATTGTTTGCATATTGGTTTGCACAATAATATATAGATTTTTATTCAATTTTGCACATTTTTTGCTTGTTCATTTATTGTAAGTCAAAACCATCATTGTGTTAGTATAATTATTGTATATCATTGAAAGATTAATGTCATAATCAATTTTTCTTGTTACATTTACAAAGAGTTATGATGGAATGCAAAATGACATTAATATGAACTAAATCAAAAATATGAATTCTATCTTAATTCAAATTATAATTTCAAATGTAAAATATTTAAAGTTCATTTTATAAGATAGATTTTTACTTTGTTAATGTAAAAAAAAAAAAAAAATTTCAGAAAAAGATTTTAATTCTATAGGTCAAGTTAATATTTTTTTTTATAAAAGTCCACACATTTTGAAAATTTATCCAAAAAAAAAGATAGTCAAATTTAAGCAAAGTTAGAATTTCAAGTTTTTAATTTAAGTAATCTTATTTTGGACATTTGAAAATATTCAAATGAATGTAACTCTTTCAAGTGTAAATTTGAAATTACATCTATGTTCAAATAATTAAAATAAAGCTTTTAAATTTTTCATCTAAATAGTGTTTTAATTTATATTTGAAGCTTTTTCTGTTTGTCAACAATTAATATCATGGGAAGAATTTTTTATAATTTTTTTAATTACATTTTCCTTTAAAAGTGATGCAAATATCTAGACATTGTGTGAATTTGCACGATGCCCTTTAGTTAACACGCCATTCAAGAAGCATTTATCATTGATAATCACACTGTCAATGTCTTCGACGACATTGTCGACCTCGACTCTGTTCTCGACCTCGACTGTTCCGGAGTTTGGTGTGAGCGTCTGCCGACGATGCAAGCGTTCTCGCTGGGCGAGTTTCTTCTCAGAGAAGTGGTCGCAGGCTTTACGGTCCAATCATTCATCTGCCGTACGGCTTTTGGCACTTGGTACGCAATCGAAGATCTGAGGTCCGCATCCGGCACTTTTGTCCTCGTCACCATCGATCGACTACAGTACTGTTCTGCGTTTACTATCTCACGAGAATCTTAGCTCTGCCTCGGCCTCCTGATAGCGCTGACTTGGTTCCTGCACCGCGACGTTGTTGGACAGCAGCCACACTCTCAGCCACTTACTCGGCTCATCGCTGCCACGTGGATCGGCTCATCTTCCCAAGAAACTTCCCTACCACAAGCTGGGGAGTTGTGACTATAGGTGTGTTTGTATAATTGTGTACGTAGCATTCCACTGTATTAGACAGCACTCCCAACCCGTACCTTAACTAATTGTATAATAAAAAGTCCTTAGTGGAGACCCATGATTCCGCACAAGTGTTGCTAAAATATAAGATTTCAGATCTGTGACCGTCTCTACTCAAAATATGGAAACCAAAAGGTACTATTTGGGAGAAGTTCGAAGGCAATAGCCAAGTTGAATTTGAATATTATCACTGGTGTTGGTAGGCGTGATAAATCCTATAGCGTTGATATTTCGGAGTGAGTCAACGGCATGAGGATATCTTCGAGGAGGTGATGTACGAGGGTAACATCTATTAATGATAATATGTGAGGTGTGACTCTGAATAAAAAGTAAACTTCACGAATTCTAGTATTTCTAATCTATATCAAAGATGATATTTACAGATATTTACTTGTCAAGAATAATATCACATACAGATATCAACTAAGATCTCCCGTTGATAAGATTTTTTCCATAGATGTTAACTTTACATCTTTGTATGGAAACCTAGATAGCAATATGAAGACTAAGGAAAGTTAAAATAATGACAAGTTGAACAAAGGTGGTATCACAACAATCTTCTTAGACAAGGCTTTAATCAGAGTGACATTTGTTTGTTTGCAATCAGTATCTTAATCTAAGATACTGATACTTACTATTAGTAATCAAAATAATTTCTGTAAAAAAATTTAATTTTGATGTGTTGATTGTTGACATATTTAAATATATTATATGATAAAACAGTTTTATTATATTATTGATAAATAGATTGAGCAATTTTTAGAGTCAGAATTTTTCTTTTTTGATTTATAATGAACATCATAAGCCATGATAATTACTCATTTGAGTTTATTTATGTTTATAGACGTGAATATATGTGCATCTCGTATGATATATGACTTTTGATGTAAAGAAATATTTCATGATATTTGAAAATCCAGTCTTTATAAATAACTAAACAATCACTCCTCTTGTAAATTGCAACCAGCCATACACCAACGTTTTTGTATATCTTACTAGCATGTGTTCTCACTAAGCTAGTAAGATCCAAACAATTATTCTCTTGAATTGTTAAAAAATGCTAGGTTATGTCAAATAAATTCAAGATAAAGTGCCAATCATTTTTTTGTTACATCAATCAAAAACCGAAAAAAAAAACGAACATGGATTGTATCTACAATAAATAAGAAAGTGATAGCTTATATTAAAACTGAGTCTACCAAGAATCAAAGGTCAGAAATAAACTTGTTGCTATGTTCAGTAAAAAGACCGAAGTTGTGGTATTATTCTACAAATGAAAAAACGATGTTATCTTGTCATATGCACATGCAAAATTGATGGTCTCATATCATCAAGCAAGGTCCCAGTATAATCATGTCTGCATCTTTTGATCCTACAAAATTCTCAACAGTAAATGAAACATGAACTGAATGCATGCGGAAAATTTTAATATCAGGTTTCTATAATATTTTATGAGGTACTTGTGATTTTTTTTTATATCATGCATCACACAAGTGAACAAAAGCTGAGGTATAGATTTTTATTTGTAATAATTTGATAACCGATAATTAATTTGACTTGATGAACACAAACTCATACATGAAATAGATTTGTATGGAATAACATGTTTGGATTTAATAATATTGCATGGATATCATTCTTATCTTAAATTACCGGTGGGTGCGCTTCCCATAAGTAAGCCCACCTTTATATCTGAATATTTACAGCCTAGAAATGAACTCCCCAATCTTCGAACTGATCATCTTGCTATTGAGCATTTGTTATGATTATTTATTGAATTTTTTTTCTATCATATTAATGATAATCTAAAACATTCCAATTACAATATACTATTAAAAAATCATGTATGAATGAAAGACTTTTTTATATTATATTAAATTTATATTATATTTTAGATGTGCATGGGAGCCGAAAGACTTCCATGCACTCCCACGCACATCTTTTTATGTCTTTCCACTCCCATGCACATCTTTACTTGCATTTTATTTTTTAGTGTCCACCCCTACAACTTATGGACACTTCTGATGTTACAACAAGCTAGCTTTTTAATTCCTGTTGACATTAGCATTATATCATTGTCAACGAAGGAAAAGTATCAAGATTGACGAACTCGAGTATACCTTCAAGTATAAAATGAGCCATGTTTGACCCGCAGATGCTGTTCTAACGTACTGATCACCAAGAGTAGAGCAAGAATTACACCTACCTCATCCAATCTCTTACATCACCATGCTTGGAAGATCCGCTGCTCCATCAGTCAGACGTCACAAGAGGTGACGGCTCTGTCCTTATTGACTGATTGATTGACTGAATCTTTTTATCCTTGTGGTACTCTGTATTCTCGGTTTCCTGATTGTAGTTAGACTTTTGGCTAGTATGGTAATTACTAATCTTTCTAATAACTGCTGTAACTGCGCTTGGACCCATTCGCGATGATGGAACTTCAACTCTAAAACTGAAGAGTTTCAGTTAAGGAATCCATATTTTAACGAGGTTCCAAGGAAATGTTCTTTGAAGGTAGTCTTTCAACTTATTTCCTCGAGCAAACTACGGTTTTCTTCTTGTGTGGTAGAGGACGAGGTGTTGGAGATGGGCATTTCTTGGCGCGACGGCCCTTGCCACCGCACGTAATGTAATTGCCAGACATCATTGAAAGCTTTCATTCACTATTGAATCGTCGCAAGTACCACCAAGGTCAACATTTCTCGCACTTTCAACCAAGACTCCGGAGATGGGCATTTCTTGGCGCGACGGCCCTTGCCACCGCACGTAATGTAATTGCCAGACATCATTGCAAGCTTTCATTCACTATTGAATCGTCGCAAGTACCACCAAGGTCAGCATTTCTCGTACTTTCAACGAAGACGCCGCTTAGCTCCACAAGAAAACGTCCATCTTTGCTGAAATGAAGAATTCTAATAGATTAATACTTTCTGGTAGCCTGTTGATAAACTGTTTTAGCACGATCTTTATTGATCGAGGCTCGATCGAAATTACTAGTTTATTTACTGTCCTTCAGAGGCCAACATTTTACTTACAACAACTCTGCAACCAGACGAGACCCTAACCATCAGCAGCGACCTAAGCCCACCCATGCTATTCAAGTAACGCGAATTGTGTTATGTGTATTATCCGCTAACACCAATTCTTGGTTGGATCTTGAAAAACGCTGCCCGTAGCATTACTTGTGTCCACCCATGGAAAAAAAAAAGTCACCAAAACCCATGGGCATGGGTGGGTTTGGGCATGGGCACTCAATGTTGGGGTCTGCTGTCCTTGACTTGACGCGTAAACATGTAAGCGGATGTGCTTTGCCTCAAACTGGAATGAGCTGGCCTGCAGCAAGATACTTAAAAATGCTTTTCACCTTCGTAAACTGCCTTCAAAATTTCTATGGCTACTTCACATGCAGCAAGTATGGAAAGCATATTGGGTGCCGGTGAGATTGACTGTCGTCAGCGCTCTCATTCTCTACGTTCAAAGTGGGTTTACTGTCGTCACCTCCCATCTCGATGGTTGTGCCTTGTGACGTGGCATTCAGATGTTGTAACGTGCACGCCTATGCCTGGGCCAGATTTACTCACGATCACAAAGAGACGCTTAATCTACAATACAAAGTTGCTCCAGATTTTAAATTTCTCAGTCATCCAACCACGTAAAACGTGCCCTCCTCCCAGTTTGTTTGCTGGTCATATGAAGAAACGTGAATTAACTTAATGCAGGTGAAAGTTTTTAGCATTTATATTTACTTTCCTCCTCTACATCAAGTCTCAAGAAGTCTATCAAAATCTTTCATCGCCTGCTCAGATTAAAGCTGATCTATTTTGTCTCTTGCGAAAACTATGTGCGTACTTTCGCTCCTTGGTGACACAACCTATAGATTTGCCTATATCTTCAGAACCACTCTTGTTCCCTATTCATAGAAGCAGCATTAGCACCACTTCAAGAGTACATGGAAGACGTCATAAGCCAGCATGTGGCTATTCTCAACTATGTTGATCCCCAACCCAGGGTATCCGGAATGAACAGTCGGCAGTTCACAAACTACTGTGATTGTTGTCATGAAGGTAATGTTTACGGACATGGACGGCGTGAGTCCAAAAAGGTACTTTCTAAAATCTGCCATTGCAATCCCCGAAAGGCACTAAGAAACAGTCAAATCCTTAATATGCAAACAACCCTTCTGTTACATGTCCATCGCAAGGGTAACGAACACCATGATTAGCTCATGTACCATATTTACATCTAGGCTTCCCTAGAGAGTTTGTGAATCAAAGTGAACACAGCTAACCCAGAAATCGAGGACAATAATCACAATTGGGAGAGAATTCCGGGGTCACATTTTTTGTCTAAGATACAAAAAGGCTTCAATCCAGCAAATACTACAACTCTGCACTCTAGGGGCGTCCTCGATCCTCACTGCAATATCTAATTTGGCTTTCTTATGCATACAATATTTCCTGTCTAGAAAGGGACCGATATTTATCCCGGTTTGTATTACAGAGATGTCATTATCTTCTCTACAGAATATCCCAGAGTGGCCTGGCAAGAGCTGGGGGGACCTGGAAGGTTTTCACGTGGCACAGCTTCTTGCCTGCTTCGTCCGCAAATACTATTCTGCGAGGACGTTTTGCCTGAAAATTGCGCAGCATGTATTCAGTAAGTTGCATGATCTTAGATGTTCAGAAGTATACACGTGGCTTACAACAGGACGATTCCAGATACTTGCAGAACTGCTGGCTAACGAGAAGAAAATTTGGAAACGTCTTGGGCGGCCAATAAAGCATGAAGTCACAGGAAATTGTTACAACTAGCTCAAGAAACTTACGGTTAGTTTGCAGAATCTTTTGCAGTCACGGAGCAGCAAACTTAGATTCTTCTCCGCAGATCGCTCGATATCTCTAGACTTGGAGATCGCTTGAACCTGCGTATGAATCGACGGTGGAAGCGAACGGGGTTGAGATGAATGAGCTTGGTAGAGAGATCGAAGAGAAGCAGAACTTTGTGGAATTTGAACGTAATACGACCCTCAAGAAACATGTACTCAAGCTCAACCAGGTCGTAAACGTTGAGAATCAAGAAATAATCTTTAGTTGTGACCCTAACTCAGCTCCATGCTGTAATGGGCTTGTGCGGATGTTCGTGACTACACATTTCATGGCATACTCATCCGGCCGCTAAAGCACGCAGACTGGTTCCACTTGTGGCGTGAGTTTGATAATGAAAAATACTGGGAAAGCACAGCATACCTTATCGTGCATGACTCCTTCCTGTGGTCCGTCAGCATTTGAGAGATCAAGTTCGAGAATTGAACGTAAGTCTTGTATTTCTTTGGTGAGACGGCCGGCAACTTCCCCAAAAGTTTTCATCTGACTAGCTACAAAATCCGACGCAGTCCTAGCCTGGGATCGCAGTTCTACACAATCCTTGCATTTTGAAGTTGTCTTCAGGATTCCTTTCGAGCTTCGGCTTCTTGATGGAGGCGGTAAGCGATCTTCCGGGCTGGAGTTGTCCTCCTGTGAGTTACTAGCACTGAGTGGTAGTGAGGATGGAGATGAAAGGACCGACAACTCTTGACTCGATCGCTCATCATTGGTGGCACTCTCGAATATGTTTTCACGCTCCTGTATGCTGTCACCTGTTTCTTCATCAGAAGAATTTGGAGACAAAGAAGTGGCTGTGACAGCTCTCTGCTTCTGGTCCAAATCCCTAGCCTCTGAGTATCTCCAGTCTCGACCTGATTTCAGCTTGGATTCACTAAGAGCAGTGGCAAGAAGTCCTGCAAACGACACTGTGGTTAGGTCCCGCAGGGCAAAGAAGACATGAACAAAGAGCAGGTCTCATGACCAATTATATTGCTACGCAGCGCAGAGCATGGACACTGAACTACAAAAAATGACAATACGTTGGAACAAACATGGAGAGCTGTTTGCGCATGGCAGTGCTTCACAAAATTTTCTGCCATATCGTTCACGCTTGATACTATGCTTCAAAGACTGTGAGGGTGAATAATGCAGGACCCGAACCGCACGCAATGTCTAGGTATTGCACGAGGAATATGTTCTTGTTTCGCTTTGCGAGTTTCTGGGGAACAAACAACACGGGAGAATTCCATGTTCCTCTGATGTATTCTACAAGAGAAATGTTGGGGACACAAAACAAATCTGATAGTGAGTTTCGAAAGTTACTTGCTCGACCAGACGGTAACTTAAGCCGAATTGGAGGTAGACACGGTGGTGGAGACTCGTCACTTTCAACTTCTCTGAGAGACTCGATCTGAAATCAATTTGATCAGACAAGGGCACTAGAGTTTAAAACCTGTTTGGCTGATATTCCCAGTCTAAGCAGTAACAGAAAGCAAGCGACAAGGTCCCAATCAAAACTATGTATAATCTACCTTCCTCGACGCCAGAAGCTCAGAAGACTCCCCGTAGGCTTCCAAGTCGCTTTCTTGAGTCAACCGCTCGCATGCCAGAAGGTCCAATGAAGCATCCGACTTCCCCACTGAATCTGGACTTCCATCTTCTTCCGATGTTGATGCGGGTGAATCGCAAAGAGGTGGTTCGAGGAGGAAAGAATCGCTCAAGCAGGGAGGAGGTGACATGCAGAATTTTGTTCTAAAGGTTTCAGAACATTCGTCCTGAGAAGCCAATTCTTTCTCCATAATTGGATAGTCATCAAGGGTTGATCCATCATTTCGCCTGTCGTCTATCCAAAGCTGCTGATGATAATGAGAACTTAACGGATCCTCGACTTCCTCACACATTTCGGATGTCTCGGCATCTTCAATCGATTGGCAACCTATTAACATCGATGGTTCGTTAGTTTCCTCCACTTGATCAGAATCCTTGAAGTGTTTCGAGTCGTTTACTTCCGGTGAAGGCTCCTTGGTGATTCCTAAATCCTCTTCTGACTTGAATTCCACTCTTTGTCTAGTACGCGAGGCGCCACCACAACAGTGGACAGCATTTGACGATTTTCCACAGTCCACAAAATCACAAAGTTTCCTCCTGCGGAGACGATGTGATGAAAAATTTCCTCCTACGTCAACAAGCATATACGCATCATCCAAGTCCTGCAGATAATCACCGGCATCCTTCCACAATTTGGGAAGAGAGACGGTTCCCATCGTCCCAGCAGCTTCCGCTTTTTCAATTGACCGTCCGGAATCCCACTTCAGCATCTGCCACTTGACCGTATTTTCAAACGCAGACAGCATGTTCCTTTCGGAGATTCCCTCCACATCATGCTTCTCTGTGGAAAGAAACGTACTCTCCTTAGCTCCTTGCGCTGGCCAGATAGTTGAAACCTTCTCCGCGCTCACTTGTTCAAACATTTGCTCGCTTCCAGTCTCAAAAGCTTCACTTACGCAAGACTCTTTCTCCTGGCACACTTCTTCCGATTGTACGCTTCCAGTCTCAAGGGCTAATTTTTCTACGGAAACGTAGTTGAGACGCAATTGTTCCGACAGTTGTTCGTTTCCTGTCTTATAACACGGTTCTTCATCCTCTGATTTGAAGATTACATGACAATGGAGCTCCTCCTCGGGACACAGTCCCTCGGCAGTCTCGGCAAAATCTCCACTATGGCTGCTGCGCAAGGCCTGCACAGAAGATACACAGTCTGCTGCGAGAAAACTTACCCTTGAAAAGAAACTTGTACTTCCTTCCTGAGATGGAAACTCGTCATTTTCTAGGCAGAAATCTCGACATTCCGTATTCAATGCACAGCCTAAGACGGTATGCAAGCTGGACGTGCTTGAACTTGCAGGGTGGACAGCACAACTACTGCTTGACTCGGTGCCTCGTGCTTCTGGAGCCGCCGCTCCAGAAGCACGAGGTTCTTGAAGAGATATTTTCTCACTGCACTCCGTGGCCTGGTACGGAGTAGGGAACATCTCGTCGTCAACGTCACAACGACTGAAACCCACACTTGACTTGGCGGAGCAGATTTCACTTACTTCTTCCACCTCCGACAGGGGCGCCTCGTCACAGTGCGCGCGAACCATTGAACATAAATTGCTAGTGCACTCTTCGACATCAATTTTAGAGCCCAAATCCCCGTTCTCATTGAATCCTCCTTCAGTCACCTCAACTAATTTGCACACCTTCGTGGCAGGGTCTCCTTGAGGATCAAGTGGACGTTTCGCTTGGTTTCCTTCGATCTTCGTGTAATCTTCAACTATCCTTCCACTGTCAGCATCCGTTCGCGTAGCTGAATGAGAGTCGAAGGAGACAAGTGACGATTTCAAGGTTTCGGCTGCTGTCACCCCGTGGGCAGTCACCATTGATTCTCCCTCACATGACCGAGCGTCACATCCGGATGACGATGGAGCTTCCAGAGAGGTGATTTCGCTAAGGTCAGATTTAGACATGCTTTCGCTCAGAAACTTAACCACATCTGACTGAGAGGGCTCGTATTGCTCTTCATTTTCTCCAGACTGGCAAGTGAGCTCCTCAGTTGCTCTACTAGGCTTGACATGGCGGAGATCACCGTCTTCGACCACATTCGAGGAATACAATTCTCGAGGGACCATCTCGACAGCTAAGTTCTTACGAGGTCGAGTTCTTCTTTCAGCAGCAACCCCTGCAGGTGGACACTGTGAAATGGGATTTGTCAATTCAGGACATGAAGGAACAGGAGGAACCACATCAGAATCTTTGGAGATAGTGACGGAAAGTTTGCCTGAGCTTGACTGACACAAGTCCCGGCTACAATGCAGACCCTGGCCATCGTCCTGAGCACTCTTCTCCATGACTTTAGCCTTACTTCGGGTTATGCGGGGGGTGACGAGGAATTGAACCGCTGGGACAACTATCTCGGGTTCATCTCCGAAGGGAGTCGCTAACGCTTCGTTTGTTGATTTGATGTGAGATGGCACCTGAAAGGTCAGTCCCCCGCTTGATTCTGGAGAGTCGTATAGGAGTGGCTTTTTGGAAAACGTCTTTCCTGAACAAACGGCTTCCTCTGCCTGCCCACTTCTCTCGTCTGCATTTGATGTAGACAACTTGCTACCAGGGCTCTCGGTTTGAGAACCAGAAACGAGAATGGATTCCGGTGAAGAAAGAGCTCCACTTGCTTGCGTTACAGGCGAACTCCACGGCTCCTCATCAGCGGAACCCTGGGTCCTTATGGCTTCCTTGACCTTGCATCTTATCATTCTCCTCAGCCTACCTCTCACCTTCTCTCCATTTCTGCTGGCAAATACCTCTCCAATGACGGCCTTGTACCACAGCTTCAGCTGCTCATCGGACATCTTGTCCAAGTGGTTGAGAACTTTCTCAAGGCAGGCGATGTGGCAACTTTCGGCGTCCCCACAGGTGTGGTAGCCATCGACGGGAAGAAAAATTTCTTCCGAAAGCTGCGTATGGCAGTCAGAAACTTCAGGAGTCAAGGGACAAGTTTGAACTCCATCACACCTTCCTCGGCCTCTACATGGTTGATCGGCTTCAGGACTTCCCAGATCAGAGTGACTTCCTCCGGGAGGTAGCTCATCTGCACTTACAAAGAAGAGTGCTTGCTCTTCAACCAATTCTTCCTTTGGTACGACGATCAGAAGTCCAATTGATTCAGTTGTAGCATGTCCCTCGCTCACGGGAACGCTCCCAACCTCTGGACTCTGCACCACCTCGCCCATACCTTTGCCAACATCTAAATCACGGCGACGCTTCTTTTTCAACCTCCGTTTTTTGCCTCCCTCGACACTGCAGTCACCGCTTACCGCGCTAGCCACGGGCAGAGCGGGCCTCGGGCTCTTAGTTTGAGAGCAGGGCACGTCTCCAGGTCGGGGTGAGTCTGTTGCCAGAAGTTCTTTCATGCCCTTCACCTTCTTTCTGCCTCGGCTGATGTTGTCCTCGTCATCGAGCGGAGTAAGGGCAAGCCTCTTGGGTCGTGCCGTTGCCTTCTTCTGCCGGTCGAGGCAATCTTGTAGAGTGGCGTTGTCATCATCTTCATCAGCCTCTTCCTCCCTGATCGCTGTTCCTTCTGTCTCCACATTATTCACAGCTGCGCGCGCTTTTCGAAGCTTCATGGTGAGTATCGGGAGATAGCTCCCACTTATGGTCTTTTTCAGCGTCCACGCCCGCTAATCTCACCAACTACTGTGTACAGATGCAACAAAAAAAATTTTGAGTTTCCCAGAGTGTTCATATTTTGGGCTCACTTGTCATCAAGTAAGCATCGATGGCTGCTTGTTAACCCACGGTAAGACAGACCAGACGGATCGACATCCGATAATAACATTGTGATTGAACTTGTCGATACCAAGTCTAGCCTCAGCTGGGAGTTTTTTGAGTTAACGACGCAGTGAGCTCAATCGGTACATTCAGCAGTTCATCAATATGCATACTACCCGATTGAAGGCCTGAACAAAACCTTGCTTGGATACCAAGGCACTCTGGAACCTGATGTGCGATGCAATTCAATCTATTACGCTGAGGAGCGAGACACCTAACATATGATTTGATTATGAAAAACGGACCTCACCAGGAAGAGCACAAAGTACCTCCAAGTGTCGGCAGAGGGTACTCGGAATTTCTTGCTTCACTGAAATCCACCTACATAAGGCGACATTTGGACCGAGCATGTCCGAGGGTGATGGATAGGAGTGTAGTCTGCATCATGTACTTTCATTGTTTTATCTCTCGAGAGACAGACCAGAAAGACTCCTAGCCAAAGAGGGATATCGGCAATTCTGCTGACAGATATGCGGCTCACTAAACAGGAATCACACTCAGACGCTCGAGCAAGAAAACTCCGACGCGCGTTCGGAAGCCAGCCACTCTCCGCAATCGCTCTCGAATTGCGCTTCTGTCCACTCCGCTGCTTACAGCTCCGAGGCGACCGCAGGGACTCCCATTGAACTCCCGCAACTTTCGAGCCCCAGGAGCCATGGAGACTCGGAGCGAATCCAAAAATCGCGCGAAATGCTGGCGGGAAACTCACTCTCCCGCCTTGGCCTCAGTTGATTGTAACTACGGCCGGTCGGTTTTTCTGTACGAAAGGAAACCGATGACGGGAAAATGGGATGGCGACATTTCACGGCGATCCTAATTGTCGAAATTTCAAATCGTTCATCGCACTACTTCACCGTCCGACGATAATCAAGCATAAGATATTATTTTGCGAGCACAACCGATTACAGTCATCCCAACTTACAGAATATTCAATGATGGGTGCGAATAATATGAAAACGACTAAATTTAAGATGAAACCAAATGTACTAAATTGACGAGTTGTGAGTTATTGCAAGAGAGTAATCATGTGTGACTTGGAAAAAGAATAACACTTTTATAAAATGAAATTGTCTATATGTTAAGAACAATGATGTACTTCCGATCCTAGATTTATCTTCAAGGTTCCACATTAGGCTTGGTTATTCTGCAGTTTTCTTGAAGATGCACCTCCCCAACAGTTGGTTTTAGCTAAATATCGGTTTGTGGTTCTGGGCTGAACTGTGAGACTGGTGTTCGAACATATCATGGTTGTAATTCTACCCCTTTGGCACTTTGTTCGGCCCCTCTTTCATCTCTTCTCAGTACACTTTGTTCCCTTTTTCTTTTCCGCTTGGTTGTGTGGTGCTCTTTCTGCGCTTTGGTACGTGAGGACTGCTTCGTGAATTTTCTGTGTTTGGACTTCGACTTGATGGACTTCTGACTGGTGGAGTGTTATATACTTGTTTCTGAGGGTTGGCTTGAGCATGGCCGTTTGATAATCTTTAGTCTGTTATCTTTTTCTTAGTTGCTCTTGATCGTTAGGCACTGGTTTGTCTGGAGCAGGTTGTTATGGTTTTCACAACCATGCTGTGCCCTACGGATCTTGGAAACAACAAGTCACTAAACGAATAACAAGCAGATACGTAATGAAAACGGAAAGAAAATATGAGACACAATATGTACGTGGAAAAATCTCAAACGTGAGGAAAAAATCACGGGAGCACCAGTCCACTATGAATGATATGAGAATACAAAGTCTTCTCGCATCTCAAAGAGATGCGTTTTCTCTTGCTTCTATTCTCTGTCTCTCTCATTCACTCTCTGTTTTTGTGAAAAGAGCCTCTCACTCACTCTCTGTTCCAGTGAAAGAGTCTCCCTAATACTCTCACGCTTCGCGAACTATAATGGATGTTAAGTTACCTTAACATCCATTATAGTAAGGAGTGTTGTTTGATGTATATGCAACAGAAAGGAATCGGGTCTAATCCTAATCATTCTCTTGTACCTGGAACACACGTGTCCCCGCTGCAGGTTGTCTGCACCCCAACAATCTCTCACTTGAAGATAACCGAAGAATCAACAAACAAAGCATTGCAAACCCAAGTAATCTCAAACAACGTGGATGTAGTCACTTGACTCCTCTTGGTGCGGCTCCAGGCCCATTATCTCTTCAAGCATGAAGACCAAGTGAAGTCGAACACAACTTCAGTTTCTGAATAGTAACAGACTTGTTCAACATATCTACGGGATTTTCATCCTCCAAAATCTTCTCTAGCAACAAATTCCCATCCTCCAAAAGCAAACGAATGAAATGTTGCCTTAAATCAATGTGTTTCGTCCTGGCATGGAACACTGGATTTTTGGCAAGGTGTATAGCACTATGGCTGTCACCAAAAAGATCTCAGTTCTCTTCCTTCGAACTCAACTCCTGCAAAAAACTCTTCATCCAAATCTTCTTCTTTGCCGCCTCAGTCACGGCCACATACTCAGATTCTTTCGTGGATAGTGTCACTAATTTTTGCAGACGTGAGACCCAACTCACCGCTGTTGAACTCATAGTATAGACATAACCTGTGGTGTTTCGCCGCATATCCTGATCACCGGCAAAGTCTGCATCCACAAATCCCTTCACTGTCAACTTCCCTCTCCCAAAACAAAGTGACAAATCAGTTGTACCCCTCAAATATCGCATGATCCACTTTACTGCTTTCCAATGATGTTTCCCTGGATTGCTAGCAAACCTGCTCACAACTCCCACTGCATGGGCAATGTCTGGCCTTGTGTTCACCATGGCATACATCAGACTACCAATGGCTGAGGTATACGGAACCTTCGCCATGTATTCTCTCTCAGCATCTGTCTTGGGTGATTGCCCCTGAGAAAGTTTGAAATGACTTTCCAGGGGTGTGCTAACTGCCTTAGCATCATGCATATTGAACCTTTCCAGAACGCGTCCAATATACTGAGCCTAACTTAACCTCAAAGTCCCCTAGGTCATATTCCTGCTGATTCTCATCCCAAATATCTCCTTAGCTGCATCTAGATCTTTCATAGCAAACTCTGTTGCCAACTGTTGCTTCAACCTGTTGATGTCTCTAACACAGGAATCTGCTACAAACATATCATTCCATCTACGTAGAGTAATAAAATGATGTATCTTGTCTCAAACCTCTTGAAGAAACAACAGTGATCTCCATTGCACCTTGTGTAGCCACTGCGTAACATGAAGCCATCAAACTTTCTATACCACTGTTTGGGAGCCTGTTTCAAACCATACGGACTCTTCTTGAGCCTCCATACCATCTCTTCCTTGCCTTTCACAATGAACCCAACATGTTGCTTCATGTAGATTTCTTCATCCAAGTCCTCGTGAAGAAGAGCAGTTTTAACATCTAACTGCTTAAGGTAGAGATTCTCTGCAGCAACTAAACACAGCACCATTCTGATATTGGCAATCTTCACAACTGGCAAAAATATCTCTATATAATCAACCCCTTCATTCTGTTGGAAGCCCTTAACAATCAATCTTGCCTTTTACCTCCTCTTGCCATCACTCTCTTGCTTAAGCCGATAGACTCACTTGTTTTGCAAGGCTTTCTTCCCAGCGGGGTGTTGAGCTAACTGTCAAGTACCGTTGGAATGAAGATAATCCATCTCTTACTACATCGCAGTCTTCCACTTAGCTGACTCCGGAACCTTCAAAGCCTCATCAAAGCATTCTAGTTCTCCATTGTCCGTCAAAAGCAAGTAATCAAGCGAAGAAATATATTTTGGATTTGGCTTGTGTGGTATGGTTATACTCCTTAGTTCTTTGACTGTTGAGCTAGGCCTTGACTCTAGAGTTGACCCATCTGAAACTGTCTCATATAAAGCTCTCTCCTCTGTCTCACTAAACCTATGCTCAAACCCACTGTCATCTGGAAAATCCTCCAGCCCAAAGTACTCAGATGTATCTCCATCCAAATCAGTACTCCCACTACTCCGTTTGCTATTTCTGTCCTTGTACATCACCTTCTCATTGAACACAACGTCTCTACTTCTGATTACCTTCCTGTTCTTGTCATCCCAGAAACGATAACCAAACTCATCTCCGCCGTACCCAATAAAGGTGCACACCTTCCTGTTCTTGTCATCCCAAAAACGATAACCAAACTCATCTCCGCCGTACCCAATAAAGGTGCACATCTGCGACTTAGCATCAAGCTTATCCCTATCATGATCGCTAATATGCACATAAGAATTACAACCAAAAATCTATAGATGTGAGAGATTTACTTTTTTACCACTACAAACCTCCTAAGGTATGACAAAGTTTAACGGAACTGATGGTACAAGATTGATCAAATATGTTGTTGTACTTACTGCATCTGCCCAAAACATCTTGGTCAAACCTACGTGTATCTGCATGCTCCTAGCACGCTCTGTCAAAGTCATGTTCATCCTCTCTGCAATGACGTTGAGCTGTGGAGTCCCTGAAGGAGTACTCTCCAGATGGATCCCATTCAAACCACAGAATTTCTTGAACTCCCCCAACTCATACTTGCCTCCATTATCAAACCTCAACCGTTTCACCTTCAAGTCTGTTTCATTCTCAACCATGGCTTTCCACTTCTTGAAGACTTCAAAGACCTCTGACTTTTGCTTCATGAAGTATACCCATACCTTTCTCGAATGATCATCGATAAAGGTAACAAAGTAGTAAGAACCGCCTTTCTGAAAACTGCCACGTTTATGCTTTCCGAAGATACAATCCTCACAGATATCAATATCCACTAACTTTAACTCTGGTAGTTTTCCAATTGCATGCATAACCTTCATTCCCTTCTCACTCATATGCCATAGTATATTGTGCCACAAAATTGAACTTTCCTTGCTGTCTAAAACTGCAAGTGTGTCGCTACCATGTGAAGTCAAGTAAAATGTACCAACTTTCTTGGCTTTAGCCGCCACCATGGTACCGTTGTAGACTCTCCATGTGTCCCATGTGAATGTTGATGTGTAACCTGCTGCCGCAATCTGTACAACCGAAACAAGATTCCTCTTCAAATTTGGAACATGCTTGACATCTTTTAGGCATCATGTGTACCCATGCGTCGCAATCTTAACATCTCCTCTTCCCACAATACTTCACGGCTTATCATCGCCCAAGTATACTTTTCCAAAGTCCCCTGCTACATAGTTATGTAGAACCTCCCTGTTAGCAGTGGCGTAAAATGAAGCACTAGAATCAATCATCCATGATTCGGTGTCACTGTTCATAGCAAGAATAAATGCATCGTGCACAACATGAGCCTCATGCACATTATTACTCATCTTCTGTGCTTTGCAGGTTTGTGACATATGGCCTGTCTGACCACAATTCCAACATTCGCCTTTAATGGACCGAACTTGAGATTTAGCCTTACTTCTCTTGCCTTTGCACTTTGATTTTGACATGTTCCTGTTCTGATTTTGACCATACTTACTTGAGATTCTACCCCTCTGCTGCTCAAAACTTAGGGCTAGTCCCGAAGTGTGTGAATCTGAACTATCGATCTAACCTCTTCTGACCTCCTTAGTCAAAACCAAACTAACAACCTCACTTAGTTTCAACTTTTCTTTCCCTGCCGAATTACTAACTGCAATAACTGTACCCTGCTAGCTCTCTAGAAACTGAGACATAATCAACAGGGCTTGAACATCGTCATCAAACGTGATAGCGACAGACGCAAGTTGATCAACAATTGTATTGAACTCACTTAGATGTGTTATAAATGAAACCCCTTCTAGCATAGACAAGTTGAATAGCTTTTTCATAAGATGTACCTTACTCGCACCAGACGGTTGCTTGTACATCTTTTTCAGCGCTTGCATAAGCTCCACCGTAGTTTTCTCCTTCAATATGTTGTGGGTGACTGATTTGGAAAGGGACAGGCGAATTACTTCCCACGCCTTCCTATCCAAAATTTTCCAATGCTCATTGGACTCTCTTGTTTTCTTCACTTTCTCTTTATCCAGCAGCGGCCGGTAAAGATACTTCTTATACAGATAGTACTCTATCTGCGTCTTCCATAATGCGAAGTCTGACCCGTCAAACTTCTCCATCCTATGCTTGCCATCGTCAAAACCCATAGCTCCCACGGAAACTCTAGCCTGTCCAAACGAGATTAGACCCTAACCTGTCAAACAAACCCTACCGCAACCAACGAATCTAATACCAGTTCTTATGGTTTTCACAACCATGCCGTGCCCAACGGATCTTGGAAACAAGTCACTAAACGAATAACAAGCAGATACGTAATGAAAACGGAAAGAAAATATGAGACACAATATATACGTGGAAAAACCTCAAACGTGAAGAAAAAACCACGGGAGCCGCACCAGTCCACTATGAATGATATGAGAATACAAAGTTTTCTCGCATCTCAAAGAGATGTGTTTTCTCTTGCTTCTATTCTTTGTCTCTCTCATTCACTCTCTGTTTCTGTGAAAAGAGCCTCTCACTCACTCTATGTTCAAGTGAAAGAGTCTCCTTGAGACTCTCACGCTTCGCGAACTATAGTGCAGATTAAGGTAAGTAAGGAGTGTTGTTCGCTGTATATGCAACAGAAAGGAATCGGATCTAACCCTAATCATTTTTGCTAATCCTAATCATTTTCTTGTACCTGGGACACACGTGTCCCTGCTGCAGGTTGTCTGCACCCCAACAACAGGTTTACTTCTGTTTTGTATTAGCTTTCTTGCGACATAAATTATGTTCATACTTTAGTTTTTGTAGTTTTCACCAAAACAATTATGTCTGTTACATTCTTAGGTTTACATTGTTAAGGTTGCGCATTGTTATTTAAGTGATACAAAGTGTCCAGTTTTCAATGAAGCTTCTTCATTGCATTTGGTTGGAAGAAGTTTGAATCCAAATCCAAATCTGGGATTATTGTTGAAGTATGGAGCTATCTACTTTGTTATGATAATATTTAAAATCATTTTTGCAACAAGCAAGATGATCCATGGCTTTGTATTAGACTCTAGAATATTGTAAGTTTACTTCATTTTTGTATAATGTTTTGATTGTGTTCAAGACTTACATCAAAGCACAATTTTTTATCTTGATATACGACTTTGAGCAACAAATTGTCTACATTATGGAGAAAAACATTAAGTATACTATTGTGACAAACATGATGTTCAATTTCAATGATCAAAACTATACTGATGGATATCATGATAAGAATGAGAAGCATGCGATAGGCACTATAATCAAAAGTAATGCTCTACTTCTTCGACGTCGTCAATCAACAGCATTAGAATTGAAATTAATGCTCTACTACTTGAACGTTGTCAATCAACCTCAAAAACAAAAAAACTATCACGGTAATTGTTTAAACATGTTAAATTCTTTGATTTAGTATAACAATAAAAATTATTTTTATTTAGTGATAATTTTTCAAACAAAAACCACTTTGTTTATCTTGGTTACGTTACATGTTGCGCAGAATATCATTTTGCATGGATATTGAGTTCATTAATTGCATGTATGATGTTTTGAACAACCTTAATTTGCGTGTTTGATTTTATCACAATATCAACAATTTCATATATTTTTATTATGCTATTAATTTGTAGCAAATTGTTGATCAACTACGCTTTTCTTGAGCATTTTTATTATAACTTGATTCTAGAATTCATCAAAACGCAATTCCGAGATTTCAATCTCAATTATCATTCCATTGTTAACTTGCATTAATATGCATTTTGGATATTTGACTAGCAAGGAACCCGGATCCAATATTTTATTTCAAATTTGTATCTGTACTCAATCATAATCATCACTATCGTCTTATGTCCATCCCTAGCATTACTTGTATTTACCCATGTCCATCTATGTTATTCAAATTGCGTCCATGTGTCCAACAATTGTGTAATGTTTAATAATATTCATTCATAAAAAAATAAACTTGTTTGATATCTTGAGCATTTAATGAACTATAGTTAGATGTCTCCATCTCAATTACACAATTGTAGGCGTTTGAAAGATTCACAAGATTTTTTGATACAAGCAATGAACGATTTGATTTATGCAATCCGCACTGTATGAGTTCAATGTTAGTGACACATATCATGTTAATACATTGTATTGACATGACAAACTAATTAGATCCAAGTTTCAAGCATGATTTTTATACCTATTTGGAAGCTATATTCACCTATATCCATCTAGAAATAATAATCACCACTACTCATCCATGAACATTAATCATACTTGATCATTTCAAGCTCATGAACATGAGTATGAGCATCAAATGTTATGTTTTACAAGTAATATCATGTCTAATATGATGAACACGTTCTTCATATTACTTTGTATTGATTGGACAATTCATACTCTTGGTATTATGTCTAACAGTGACCACAATATGGCAAAATGTTTTGTCATTTGTTTCAAAGACGCAATGCATAACGATTATTTTTTTATTCAAATTTATTATGAGATGAATCAACTATCTATTGTTATGAAATAAATACTTAACAATATCATTGAAACAATATTTTTTTTAGTCATGATTAGATTTATAACTCATTTAACACGGCAATTGAATCTGATCTTGAAATTGCAAACTAGGTGTCATAGTGTATTCAATTACTTAACAAAGCTAATGAAATTGACCAAAATAATTTTTAGCACAACATTGCACTGATTTACACCACCTTTTACTATCAAATTCATGAAATTTTTATTATCAAGATCAAAACAATAATGCAGTAGACTGCTTTTATTCTCTTATTCAAATGTTCATTGTTATCACATGAGCTTTTCAAGCTATCCACGGTTGATTTTATTGTAACAATGTTTCAATAAAAAGTTTGATGCAATTTTTTAAATAAAATCAACCTCATAATGTTTGATAAAGTCAACGTCTCATCGTCAAAGCTTTAATCCATGATGAAAGAAGTTTGTTAGAGTTGAAAAACATCATAGATTCACTTTCTAAGAATTCAAGTTTCAAAAACGGATGGTTTTAACTTGAAGCTTGATTTTTAAACTTGATGTAATATTGTGATGTTGTTATAATGTTATTTACTATAATCAATAGTGTAAAGTCTATTATTTCATCCAGTGTTTGGAGAAGAATTTGTTTTATAAACATCTATCAAATGCGTGATTAGGAATTGTGCAGACACAACAATTATTATTTATAAAGCATTTTCATCATTGATAAATGCTAATCATCTATTATTCATTAAACAAAAAAATTATTTAATATCATCTAAACTAATTATTTTTATGCATTTAAATCAAGTTAACTTAGTTCATTTCATCATAATTTCTGATCATTAACACGTGTGCACCTTACAAATGCTCCACAAATCTTTCACAAGTATGACAGATAATAATCATAGAAGAATTTCAATATGCATCGTGTAAAGTCTAGTATCTTTTTTCATCAAGCATTATTTATGTTGATATATGGATGGAGTTCATTATAATAGACATGTGTAATTCAATACAAAATATTTTTTCATAGTTTTATCCATCTCTTCTATACTTCATGATTGTCATCTTGTTTTGTCAAACACTTGAAGTTGTTTATTATTTCGTTAAAAAAAAACTCCTCTATTTCATTCACTTGTAACTTTCAAAAGTTCATAATTTACTCAAACACTTTGATTACTTTAATTGCTCCTCATCAACAACATAACTTGTTGATATTGGGATTGTCTCTCTCCTTGAATCAACTTCCATCAATTTTTCTCAAAGTTTGAACAAACCAAAGAAATAATTACTCCAACAAAATTAATTCTTCCACATGATACTCTTACTCAATCAACTAATTAAGAATAAATTGTTGTTTTACAATTTTCAAAAGTAAAACAAAACCCTCAACACAACTATGCTAATTTCTTATCATATCACAAACATTTGACACAACAACAAGCAAATCTTACTAAAAATGATCACGCAAAGCAACAAAGATAACATCAATGTGCACACACATGCACCGTGTTGTAGTTACAACGCTTTCCCTCTCATTATCGTTTTCCCGTAGATGACTCAAATTTCAATATATCATTTTATAACTCAAATATGTGACATGGTATAATATACATATTTTATCATCACACGTATACAAAACCTTTCAGTTCAAATTGACAAATGTTTTGACAATAAAAGTATGATTTATTGCTAGTACTATACTAACCACAATTGATAAATTTTGTAGTTCAACTGATTGATATACGTTGGAATGATTTATTAAAACAAAGAATATTACTTTAACATAAAAAACCCTTGAAGCATTTAATATCAAAATGACATTTACTTCCTATGACATCCTTATAAAGTAACCATCTACTTTTACTAGTTAGATCTACAACCATTGTCTACAAGAAAAATTCTTGCTTTTTATCAAAGATCTTGTTCCAAAAGTTAGCAAATATGATTTGGCAAACAAAACTATCGTTATTCGGTTGGAACAGTTGAAGATCACGTACGTCATCAAGCCCAAATTTGTCAACGCTTGTCATGAGTTTTTTTTCTCCTTTTTGGTTCCTCTACTTTCTCTATCTTTTTCTTGATTT
Organism: Marchantia polymorpha subsp. ruderalis; assembly: GCA_037833965.1. Lineage (NCBI taxonomy): Eukaryota > Viridiplantae > Streptophyta > Marchantiopsida > Marchantiales > Marchantiaceae > Marchantia > Marchantia polymorpha. Next base: position 4,806,194 of record AP031351.1, read on the forward strand.
AATTTCTGTTTTTCTTCTATTCTAAAATCCAATCATAACTTTTTCTCTTACAAACAACCAAACAAGAAGTAATACTTGTAATATAAACATGCTATGAGATAAAAAGTAAACTTTGAAATATTTGTTCTAATAAAAAAATAGAGATTTCTTGTTTGATTCTACTAGAATAAGAAGTCATCATATCTTTAAGCAGTTAGGTCTCGTCTAAATGCTACTATAAAAAATAATTTCCACAATATACAATAAAAACAAATATAATTTTAGCTCTTGATACTTACGTATTATCTCCTACAAATTCAACTTTCCACCAACAACAACATATGAAATGATAAATCATCAATTTGTGTTGATTTTTGTTCTAAACACACTGTTCAACATGAATTACTTCAATGTTTAATAGCTAGTATGTTATCTCTATACATGATGCTCGCAATCCGCAAGAAATCAAGGTTTTCTTCATCGTATTTGAAATCAAAGAGAGATTACGACATATAAAAAAATTAATTGTTATGTAATAAAATACTTTCCTTTTTTTACGATGAAGTTGACAATTGATGTATGTTGTAGTGTCATAACAACACTTTTATATCAATTGTAATAGCAAAGACAACAAAAAATTAAAACAATAAACACAAATTTGATGCCAAAAAATACTTAATTTGCATCAAATTACGTACACAAAAACATGAAATTTTATCTCATGTTTATGAGATCAGGAACAATGTTTGAACCAAGCTACTTATATACGTACTCTTTACAAAAATAAGTAGCTTTGAAGTTTGAAGCAAATGTTTTAATTTTTGAAAAATTATTCAAAAAAGTATAATTGATTTTGATTTATATATTGTCATTTCAACTTAGTAACATGAAGCTTTTAAAAGGTCTAGTTTGATCAATGACATCTTTGTATGTAAATTATTTGATGTCTCTCAGTGTTATAATCAAGTTTAATTATAGTGAAATTATCTATATATAATAATTAATATAAAAAATATAGAAAAAATATTATATTATTTTTAATTTCACATAAATTTGAATACAATTTTTTACAATGAGTTATTTCATTAATGCAAATTTTATTTATTAAATTTTTTGAATGTTATTGATAGTTTGTATAAGTGAAGATATTGTGTACAAGATTTTTTAACTCTGTGCATGCAGAATAACATTAAATTTTGGCAACATAAGTGATAAGTTGACAATTCAACTAATCCATGATAAATAAATAAAAATCATTTGATAAATTTAAATAAAAAATGATTCAAAAAACACAGTGTAAAAGAATAAAAATAATATTTCATTACTTTGGATGAGATCTGTCAATCTACATCTTTCATACAAATCTCTATGTACTCGAATTTACTTCTATCTCAATTTCCAATATTGAGATAGAAGTGATTCCAATTTTTGTTTCAAACTTGAAATCATACCATCATATTATTTTCATCATACTTCATCAATATTATAAATTAGATTGCATTTGTTGTGCTATCACATCTTGATATTATGCAGTTTAATATTTCTAGTCATATAAATCATGCTGGCATTTATAAAAATTTAAATTAAGTATTTGTAAAATTTTGTGTACTTTTGTGCTTGCAATTGCGCATTTAACTCCTTGACATGTTGAACAACAATTCATCTCTATATTATCATTGTGGTTTTGATATAAATATGTTTGCAAGGTGCAATTTGCATAAATCTTACATCCTAATGTAAAAATCATATTTAAGGTATACATTATTTGATACTTGAACCATATTAACTTGATATACAAATTTTGGGGCTGAATTTGTTGAGTTTAACTCCGGTTAAAGAATAATCTCATGTGTAATTCTTTATAGCTGAAATTGGTCGCCGGTGTTGGGTGTAAATATACAAGATCTATGTATTACTGAACAGAACGCACAATATACTATAACAATGCATTCCCACGTGGACGTAGCTTGTGAGGTGAATCATGTTATACGCGGGTGTCTCATGTTGGTGGCTTGGATGTGTCGTTATATTTCTCGGGTTTTATGTTTACACAATTATGTAATTTAATTGATTTTATTGCATTTTTTGAAAAATAAAAAAATAAATTATTGCATTCCATTTTAAAATTAATTGATATTTAAACTCAATTTTTTGTTCACAAAAACTATTACAATAAACCTCATGTGTATTCATCAACCAACCAGTTTTTTCTCACATATCTTATTGTAAACCTTGTGATAGATTTGATTTTATGTTTATGACAAAAATAATGCATCTTCCTCTCACATTATTTAAATTATTTCTATTAAGATTAGAGACAAAATCAAATGTCAATAAAAATATTGTTATTTTTTCCAACATCTTTAACACAACTTTTGAAATACATAATATTTCTATTATCAATGTAAAATTTATTGTGAAAATACACTGAACAATTTTTTGGAAAAAGTTATATCTCAGAAAAATAATTCCAAATTTGTTTCATAACCTTTTGAATTTTTACAATATTGAGCTTACGTTAGAACTGGATGGATATTGGCCATGTCAGATATTTAGTATATATGCATATAGTAAATGTGATTTTTTAGCAATAAAATTCATATTTTGAGAAATTTTAGTTTTTATTAAATCAAAAAATTAAAATTGCCCAATCGAATTATCAATTGGGTCAAATTTGATTGATTTAGGTGAACTTGTATGTTTGAAAAGTTTTTTGAGTAGTTATCTATTTTTTCTGTCAAATTAAATGCTTTATTTGAAAATTTGTAATTTGTAAGATTTTTTTATATATTTTATATTTAGATGAAGAAGATTAATTCTGCCATAAGTAAATATTTTATGTATTTTTTAATTGCATCCTTGATTATCTTTGATGGCGAATTATTATGTGTTTTATAAAATTATGCCTTTGAAAATAATATATTCAGCAAAGCGTTCTAAACTATGACAATGAGTTAATGACAAGAGTGATAAAAACTACAAGAAATTTAACTCTGTATAAAAATAAGTACTTATTTTTTCCAACCTCAGATCCATTATATTCTTCATCATATTTTGTAATTTAGTTCTGATTTAGATGCTACTAGATATTAAGATAGCTTTATTTCATGATTTAAAGTCAATAGAGTACTAGAAAATCGTTTTTTATATCGAATGAACCTCAACATGAGATAAATCATATTACATGAATGTCATACACAACATGCAATTTTATTTATCTTCAACAGCGGCTAAAGCTATAAGGTTTTGAGTGGTGATGAAATTTGCTGTCAAAAAATGCGAAGCTAAAAGTGGTTATTTTTTGTGCATCCACGTCTCAAGAGTGTTACTTGCAGCAAAATCCTTATCTTAGTGTTCCTATAGAGTTAGCATCAACATACAATAACATCTACTTGAATATTTCTGCCAGATTCCACATCTTGCTTCATAATAAAAAACACTTCATATTTTAACCCTTAATCTACTTTTCTTGTAGTTTTGTCATAACCCGTATATGGACAAGTTGCTTGAAGAGTACCATGTTACTTGACAAGGGTTTTCCTTTTAGCACTCCAAAAGAACACGGTATTTGTTCTGGTTTAGAATTTCGCTTTAGAATTCATGTATAAATTTGGTCCAACCATGAGACGAGGTAGATACTTTCACATATCTTGAGTGTGAGTTAGACTCTTATGCACTTGTTCAGTCCTTAGTATGTTGACTAAGTCTTAGATTCAAAGCATGCTATTTTGTTAAATAACTAGACTTGTTCTAAGTATTATATACCTAGATCAAGACATGAATCTTAGTGAAATTGGTCTTCTAAATCTGTAAGATTAAAGTCTGATATCAAATGTATACTACACATCAGTCTTACACATTCATATGGTCCCAAAATTAGCCCCTAACCTTCGGTAAAAGTGGTCACTACATCTCCAGTATTTGGTGATAAACATGATTCTTTTCACATATACCTTTGGAGGTTCACTTGACATGGTTTGATCAATTATAATTTATGAAAAATAAGATTTTGATGATTAATAATTGAATATGAGATTTTGTTGAAAAATTGAGAAATGAAAAATGTAATTGACTATATATGATTTCATGCTAAGTTTAAATGACATGTACGTATTAGTTGGCAAATTTTTTAACATACATATGTTGATTCCATCACATTTTTTGAAGTTTTTCAAACAAAACCATGTAAAATACGACTGAAATTGTTCTTTCAAAAACAAAATATTCCGTTATGTTGGAAAAGATAAGCACAATCATGTACCTTAGGGATGTATGAAATCCTTTCAAAAAAGGGTGGTAATACTATTTGCGCATTTTGTCTCAAAATATATGAGATAATTTTGGAGATGAAGATGTTCTGGAGTTGTATGAAATGTTATAACGAATTTTGACATGTCCATAAGAAATTCTCCAGAGTGAACTATATTGTAGGAGATGTATTCTATTTTAATTTTTTTTAGAAAATATACTTCTTTGTTTAAAATGAAACATTAGTTAATCCTATACGAGGAAAAAAATTATCAGATGATGATGATGCAGCGTAACATATATTAGATATTTAACATATTATTTATTATGGAATATTGGTTTTAGCCTTAATTTGGAGGAGGTATTACTCGTCCTTGGCCCCTTTTCTTTTCAGGAATGCCTCTGGAGTATCGAAGTGGGGCGGCTGGCTGTCAGGCTTTAAGACATTCTTTGGGTCGTCGTCGTTGAGATCGCCGGATGTGTCCACCCCACAGCGCACGGCATGTGGACTCAGTGGAGAGGCCAGGGTTCTTCTTGATGATATTATGAAGGGGTTTAGTGTCATCAGCCACCATCGGACACATCGGATATGACAACAGCTCAGCTGAGGACACATCGTTTGTAGACATAGGGAATGTCTGACGAAGACTCAGACATCTGCAGCTGCATTGCCAGCACGCAGCGCAGCGAATCCTGCACACCATTTCCTACAGAATGACTTACTTCGAGAAAGATGCGGGAGCAAACATGTTGAGAGAACTAGGGAGAGCCCATGTAGATCCCCGATCGCACGATTGAACCCTGGAGTGATTTGCCAGAGCACCCTGGGGTTATTACGCCTCTTCGATGTCCTGCCACGTGTCCTGCTTCTGAGAGCGAGCTCTCATAGTCCACTTCGGATCTACTGCTTCCATGCAAGCGATCTTTGTCATGTCAAATCTAGTCGGATCTGAGGTGGTTTGTGATTTTATTTGCATCTTCTGCATCAGATTCTGGCAGGGCATTGCTTGCTGGCACAAATCTTCGAGTGCTACGATCTTACATAAAATACATTGGGTACCAGCTTCACAACTACACTGGGCAGTCCAGAAAAATTTGGGTTGAGTAGAAGTAGACTCTCGACTCACGGTCACCTCAAAGAGATCGTTATTCAATCCCGATTTTACAAAGTTGGAGCCAGAATGTAGATCAAGATACACCACGATACGACATAGGGTAGCGGATGGCAAACCAAATGTACAGAGAAGCACATGCCTTTGTTGAAACTAATTTCTAGAACTAAGCGAAAGCAAGTCCGGAACGAATATCTGACGCAGTTTCTTCAATCTCTTGCGAATAACGACGTATGTTGGGAGCGTCATCCTACAGGAACGACGCCAAAAATATCTGATCTACTCTGATTTTCAAGAGGACATATGCCTCTCTTTTCTCTCCTTCTGTCTCTCTTTTCTCTCCTTCTCGAAGCCTTCCAGGCAGGCCACAATTTTGGTTCGGACACGAATCAACCAAGAGCGCTGCGCTTGACCTCCCGAATAAAATCGACCTGCAGATTCGAGGAGATATAAAAGTATGAGGTACTACAGACAGCTATGGGTCTAACGCGACTTCAAAACGCTATCAATGACGTATAGAACCGCGTCGTATATATAAAAGCTGCTTTCCAGTTCAACACACCGAGAAGTTGAAAACGGAAACTTACTTTTCAATGGCCGTGAGAATTGTGCGATGACGCTTTGGTCGACGAAGGCCGGCTCGCAGTTATGTTTGTCAATTTTCGTCGCAATCTCCGAGGATCGACGTGGAGATGTACTCATCGAGCTGGCTACGAGTAAGCAAATTGAGCTGTTTCGATAAGTTCGAATGCCGACGACGGCAGCAACTGAACATGCTCAGCAGACTAAACTTAAAGAATCATGACGTGTAGAACAAGGGTCGCCACGAACGGAGCTCTCCAGAAAGCTGTGGTAGGCTGAAAGAAATTCTAAAATTCCGTCGCAGACGGTGAGAAGACACATTCTCAGCTGAGACACAAAGTTGCGTTGCAGGCCGCTCGAGCCGCAGAGGGCTTGAAGGAGTAGACAGAATTTTATCATCTTGACGAGTCGCTTCACCTGTTACCCACACGTAATCAATGAACTACTCGATCGACCACGCTCTACGAAAGTTGACGATCTATCATTCGCCACTGCAGACCATAGTTAGATGTCAAGTTTTCGGTCGTTGTAAAGGCGTCTCACAAAACTCTTGAAACCTCTGACCATTCAAGATGCTCACTCTTTCGCCGAAGCCGTCTAGGATTAGCCGCTGTAGCTATCCAATTTCATCAGCAGCTGACTGACAAGCTGAAAGTACTAGTGTTGCTTTCATCGTGTTCCAAACACACAACCAGCTCTCTCGATCTCTCTCTCTCTCACACACACACACCCTGTCGTAGCTACTGAAGAAGAGTACGAATTGCTCCTCCCCGTTGCGCCTCTGTAGCCTTGGCTGGCTGACAAGCTACGACGAAGTGTTGCGAGCTTCCTGTCGTGGATGAGATTGACATCCGATTCCGAGACTATACGCAAGAGCGCGCTCCTCTCTGCGAACTAATGCTGCTGCTGGCGAGAATGTCCTAGCCTCCTTCCAGCAACATGGGAAGAAGAAATCAAAGAGGACGAGGAATAAAGAACAATTGCAGGTCGAAGGGGGCCAAGTTCAATGTCTCCCTTGCAGATCTTCACGTGAAAATGAAGTGTCTCACATGATTGGCCAAAGCGTCGTTATAGTCGTCGTCATCACGATCGAAATGCCCATTGCAGCATCAGCTGAGCTTGAGACTGTGCAGAACTGGGAGGAGTGCAGCAGCATCTCAGTCAGCTCGGATACATTCGCGCAAGAGATGGACAGCAGGCTGACCTCCATTGGCCCCTCCCGAGTCCCGGTCCTCAGAGGAACTCCTCCTAGGCTCGAGCCTCGAGCTTCTATCATTCGCCTTGGACTGGAAATCTCTCGCTGCTCCTTTTTAGCTTCGTTCACTTCATATCGGGCCCGGCCGCCCCGCTCCAGGTGCACGAGCCCTGCGCTGCCCCGCACTGCACTACACTCACTAACCACTGGAGCAATTCAGCACTTCGTGTCCATATTATAGATTCGCCTTCAAATTATAATTTCATGTTTTCTTGATCTGGCAACAAATTGTTTTCATACGGACTGCTGTACTATCCACGCCTGTTTCACTCCGGCCAACTGTAGAACGTGAACTCATCACCATTTTGGAAATTCTCTCAGTAGCGAATACCCACAGTAGGGAGGAGGATAATTTCTAATATAACCAGGAGAATAGTTCATGGTTAAGCTAAAAGTATTATTTTGAGTTACTTCGACGAGAAGTAGCAATCTATCAAGAAAGAATTGGATGCGTTGTCTCTGGCGTTTGCTTTATTCTTCTTTGTTTGCTTTTTGCTCTCCTTTCCCTTTGTTCCATGATCCGCTTTTTACTTTTACAATTTAATAAGTTATCATTCTAATATAGGTGTTTAAAAATACCTCGATCTCAACGCCAATCCACTTTTCTCTTCCGTTCTCCACTGAAAGTCATACTTCAAAATTCTTAGGTATTTTGTACTTCCCGACTTTTGGCAGTATGCGATTGTATTCTTAATGATTGTGGATATTTACGTCGGGATGCGCGATATGTAGATCAATCTATGGAACAGCTCCAGCTCTGTGCCCGTACTAAAGATCGATATTTCTCTCCTGTGCCATCTGGGATCTGATCAGGTTTCTAATGAATAATTCAATGCTTCGGTTCTACCTGGTGGCGATTAGGGTACCTTAACTTTCGTCATGTATTAGATTCCTCAACAACATGTCAAGTCATATCCTTACTCGAGGAGAAAAGCACATTGTGTACATCTTCTTCAAACAGGTAGTGTACAAAAAGATTAAATTTAGAAGCATAATCACAAGTGTTTAACATAACATGGAGACTTAAAGTGTATTGTGCAGAAGAAAAATATCATGGTCGCTAGCTCTCTCTTTTGACCAGGATGGGTCCAACAAGTAAGCGAATCCCACACAAGTTTAAGCAATATCTCTTTGTTGGCATGGGAAGCGGATAACTCAACGATGTGGTTAGCGTAACTTCAAGATGTTCCACAATGTTCACCGTTGAGAAGGATGACAAGTTAGGTCCTGCACTCTAATATATTGAAAATAGGTATCCAGATGTGTGGGATTTTTTTTATGGCAAAACAAGTTAGGAGGAACATCAAGTGAATATGGTTAAGTCCTTGAAGATTTTGACCGGTACATGGCCTATAGTTTTGGTGATTATTCTGGGTAGATGGATGTTCATTTTGAGCAATAGACGTATCGATAGATCTATAGATATTCAATTAGTTTGCAGGTGGATGATATGTCTCGTGACAAACTTCTATTTGTTTTTTATATCTCAATGCCAAGTAATGCAAGTGTATTGGAGTGTGATGTAAGCCCTCTAGAGCACTAAGAGACTTTTCTTGATGGAAAAATGTGTGAGATGGACATTGGAATATATTTTTTCATAAAGCTGTATGTTCTGAGATGACTTATGTATTCTCTCTCTATGAAAATCATAATGTGGTTGAGGAAAGTGAGATATTATTAATATAGCTTGACGTATTCTTGTGTAAGCTAGTATGATGATAACAACTAGCTCTTGTGAGAGACTTGATATCACTTGTTGAAAACTCATGCATGACATATTGAGGTTGACAAATCATGTTTAAAATCAGGAAGATAATACGATAAGTCAATTATTTAAGTTCTTGCATATTTTGAAAGATATAATGTCTATTATGATCTCTTGTCACATTGCACAATTTGAACAAAACTAAATTTTGGAGAATGTTCTTCACATGCATGAGTAATATCAATTGCAATTATGAATTGTCATATGTAAAAATATACCTTGACACTGTAGTCCAAATCTCCAATTGACAAACCTTCTTCTTGTATAATTGGTAAAAACATGTGATTATTAGCAACATTTTTTATGATAAACATGCATCTATTGTTAAACTCAATATTATCAATATCATGTTGCAATTTGGAGTTTTTTTAATACAGATAATAAAAGTAGTAGAAATCCATATAAAATTGTTACTAAATTGATGATTAACTTCTAGTATTATACCGAGATTGAACTATTTCATAGTGTACTTATTTTTATTTTATTTCAAATATATTTTACTATTTTAAATTTATTTTACAATATTCAAGAAATCCATGTTCAAAATTTTTTTTTCAAAAAAATCTATAAACATGTAACATATGATTTTTATTCATTTTTATATAAATTTAAATTTTCTTCTTTGGAATTTTTATATGTTAATAATTTTCTTTAATCTATTGATTCAGTAAGCATTGAAAAATAAAAGGAATGTTTTGTCAATTTTGTAGTAAATTCCTAAAAATATTGAAAATATCAATGCATAAGATAAAAAATCAAATTTTGGATCATTGACATCCATCAATAGTCAAAATAAAAATTTATTGATCTCCAAAGGCTGCAAAAATCCAAAATTTTCACAAAATTATTTGAAAAATGTCATAATTATATTTTAAAACAAAATATTGATTACTTATTTTTGAAAATTCAATTGAGGAAGAAACTATTGGTTTTAAAATCCTTCATTCAAATCAAAACATTGATTTGAATTAAATTTAATAGCCAAAAATTAGCCGAAATCAGTAAGTTCAAGTATCCATTCATAATTTACTCAAAGACTTAGAATTTATGATCATTGCAGTTGAAATCGAAATAGACAAAGGTCTTATACAAATCATAGAATTTCTTAGAAATAAAGTAAATTTTAAGTTGATTTCGTTTTAATGGAAAATCGTATCAAATTTGAGTCAAAGTCATCAATTTCACATAAGGAAACACGTTTTTGTATAGTCAGTCTCTATACTTGCGTTGCTAATAAGAAATTTTTGACATTCTTTGGAAGTTAGTACAGTTTACTCTACAAATTAAGAAAACATGCATGAGAATTTGGAGCATGTACCATACTGTAATTATTGGAATGAAACTTGGGGAAAAAAATTCTCATAACTTTTGCTCAGTGTGTGTTTATATATATCCCAACGGATGCTAAAAAAGTCAAAAATACAAGTGAACCTTATTCACATCATTTATGTGAACATAATCCGGATCAGAAATTGCAAGATATATATATTTTTCAAATATATTAATTTTTCTGTGAGTTTGTTACACCATTTTATAGGAAAAATCTGTATAACATTATTGGACTTTCGAGAAGAAAAAAAGCATCTGCTGCATCCACTCATTGCTCACTGATTACCCACGTGGAACTAGCGGCTGATGAGGCCCCTCAATACAAGTCACTAGTTATCGATGAAAAATTCATACGTAACTACAACTTGAGAAAACGAGTTAGGTGCAAAGAAGCAATATCTCCGCATGGTCCAAACTCATTCATGCTCCGGTTGCAAAATAAGAAGTTGACCAAAGAGTAGCGGTGGAGAACTAGGGTATACAATGTGCTCTTCAGTCGGCTACACCTGTAGTACTACTTTGTGCAGAGAAAAACTGCTCTTATGATAAAAAATTGATACTCAAAAGAATGACAATATTCTTACAACATTGTGACCACGACCTTTGAACAAGAGCTGAAAGAGAATTGGAATTCTCTTTTATATTTGTCCCGTTCGTCCTACTACAACCTTGAGCCTCAACCTTCCGAAGGCCCAAGTCAACCCGACCTAACATGTAAATGAAAGTGTTAGATGAATGGTACAAAAGTAAGTGGAGAGAACCAGGGGACCAAATAAATAGAGATCAATGTGAAGACCCTATACTGATTACAAGGATGAAACGAAACGGGTGGAGCAGTTGACCATCTTCGTCGTTCGTTCGTTCGTTCTTTGAAGGACAGATCGATGATTGCAGCACGTCTGTGGCCAGAAGATGACTATCAGAAGTTCATCTCTGAAAATATATTGCACCTTGTCGTTGCCCTAAGACATGGCTCAAGGTTATAATACCTGCCGATTAGTGAGCAGACTTTACTGATTTTTCGGCGAAAAAATACAAAACAGAGTGAACTGAATAAGGTGCTAATTCTCTGGAGGTCCAAATTTGTGTTGATGCAGATTATGAATCTAATGCAGATTTGAAGTAAGTTTATTATCTCAACATGCCAAATACACTGAGAGAATGAACCCACCGGTTAAGTATAGAGTGCAACTCAACCCGCTCCAATTTACCCAGTCCGGCTCCTCAAACGGAAATCCATCACCCTAATGCATACGTGGTAGAATAAGTTTCCTTGCATACGGTGTCACATTTTCTTTTATTAAATCTAGATTATACGGTTATTAAACATTCAAAATTCATTTTAGATTATATCCTTCAGTAGATCACTCGAGTAATTAAACCTCAAAATAGCACTATGAGAAATTCCCAAATTTCTAATTAAGGTAGTGCATGTTGTGTAGTTTTAGACTAGAAATTTGCTTTTCAACTGTTGTTGAAAAAAAATATTTTGTCAAAGCTAAAATTGAAGACTTTGGCAGTTTTTTCTTCTAAAGTGAGGATGGGCACTACTTAAGGGCTTGGTCCCTGGGTTGTTCATTGTCCCCTGAGCAAATTCATACAACAAGTTTTTCATTGACTTGTTATATATTTCACAATATCATATCATCAGATTCAAAGAATCATGTTTATACTGGTCCCATTGAAATGAAAATTAAATATATGTTATTATCATAGCTATAACTTATAAAAAATTTGGTGGTCTCTTATTTATTATTTAGTTTAAATAATTCAAGCAATTCAAGAGAATAAAAGTTGCACATCAGAAGGATAGAGGCTTTGAAGTGAAATATTTCAGGATACTTCAATTAAATTTAATCTTCTTTTAGAGATTATTTTTGTCCGTAAGGTAAAATATAATATGCATACATTTTAAATCATCAAATTAGAATGAAAGATAAAAAATGAATTACTTTTAATACTTAGAGTAATACATTTCCATAAATATTATTTTTAATAAATATGCTTTCTATTGTGGTTAAACGGCATAAGATTTTAAGAAATACTCTTATGTCATTTCATAGCAACAATGATAAAAAAAAATATTAAACGATTCTGTCCAACTAAGGGTATTGTTACATGAAACTGGCAACTTAATCGGTAGCGTTGTTTATCAAGTGATTGTCACTCGCCTTCAGGTGTAGATCATCAATAACATGAAGATTACATTTCCTAAATCACACGTTTTGAAATTTATCATGTAACTTCAAAAATCTCTAGAAAATCTACACATTAAACTAAACTAGAAAATCTACACATTACTCGCGTTTAACTGTTTTATCCGTCAGAAATTGAAAAGCCAGGATTGTCGACCTGTTCTTGTTCCAAGCCGCTGCAGCCAAACCAGATGCCTCAAGCCTCGTGGCTTGACAGGACAGGGGCTGCTGGTCTTCAAAAGGTCGCACAGATTTGATGGGTGCAGTTTGAGTTCCACTGCGAAGATCATAACTTCCGTTGACGCGCCTGCGAATTTGAGGTCGGATTTTGACTCATAAAAAAGAAGAAGATGCGGGAAGGTTGGTCAATTCGGTAGCTGACTGAACACCCGACACCAACATAATATCAGCGTTTTATAGTCCGAACGAAATGAAGGTCCCACACGAACAGGGGCATGCAGATGACAAATTTAACGGAAAGGAAAAGGAATGTGAAGCGAACAAATTTTGACGGTTCTGACGTCAGGGCTTACGGGGCTACGGCGTTGCATGCTTCAAGACTATTTGTTCAGGAATTGCAACTATTCATAATATAACAAGAAATATAATGTGTATCACAGGAGTTCTTCTATTTGCTTCTCGTGTGGGGAATCGTAATCATTGCGCTTCACTTCACTGAGTACGCTGCATGATTTCTTCTGAATCCATGCTTCCGCCTGCCGGTCCATGACTATTGATGAGAAAGCTTGCTTGGTAGGTTGAAAATTTTACACAATCCCCTAACTCGTCACCTACTTTGAAACTACAGACGGTGTTAAGTCCATAAAATCATCCTTTGCCATTGTTACTAATGTCTCGATGAGGGCTTTCGTCACTTGTAACCCCTGAATTCTCAAGCTCCATCGATTGTTGTTTGCGCAAAGTCTGAATCTATTCCAGTTACATCTATACCTGACAATGGGGTACCGTCATGAATCCAAGCTGGTGAATCTGGTGAGCTTCATGCTCGTATCGACGGTTTTGTTGGTGTCTGTAGAACAGTTCTTGCCCGCAGAGGCATGCGAGTCTGTCAGTCAAACGATCAGTGAACTTGTTCCATGCTTTTCTGCAGTATCGAGCAACACAACGACTGAGGTTGCGCCAAGTAAATCGTGCTGTGATGCCGTCAATAGTCAAGGAATAGATTGCCTCTGTTCTGTGTATACAGAGGTCAAATCTAGTATTCCTTCGTCCATCAGCGTATCGAAGATAAAACGCATACCGAAGGCATGCAACATGACAATTCCAGCTGGTTACACTTGTGAAGGTAGGTATATCCACTTATCTCTTGATTTGGATTTTGAGGTTTGTTTCTCTCTCTAATATTCTTCTTCTTCATGTACGATCTTCGGAGTTATCTAAAATCCAGATCTTTGGACAATGTTTGTCCTCATCATCCTCGTTTCTTGACTCTGAACAGGTGAGGCAGTCCTTAGCTGAGAGTTACCGGGAGTGCCGGCAACCTGCTATTCTGGAGGAACAACACAAAATATATTGACGTGAGGACGTGGGGGTTATGAATGAGTTTTGATAAATTTCAGGGGCTTGGAGATGATTCAATGGAGCAGGTTTGGAAATTGGCGTCCAAGATTTCAGTTCCAGTAACAAATGTTGCCTCAGTTTGTGAATCGGATCTTTCCCGACATGATAGATGATTGATCACAAATGGATGGCTTAGACCGGGGATTTTGCATGAGACGTAGTGGAAGGTACGGTACTTTCAGTGCTGAAGGCTAAAACCCGGAAGATATCGCTACTCCGAAGAATAATGTGAACATAGCATCAAATTCCAAAGGGGAGGCAACTGGTCAGCGTTTAATTTGAGAAAGGTGTTCTTTAGAAACAGCTGTCCTTGAAAGAGTACATTGAGAAATATATAGCACTAGCGAAATCAGCCAGCAGCTTAAGCTCGAGGAGAAATGAAGAGCAGATTTTGTGCATTTGGTCTCCTTGCATCTAAAGCTTACTGCATCAGAAGTCGAACTGCTACTACGGATATGACGCGTCAGCGTCAATCGCTACTCCCAAACAACTTCCAAGTAACACTAAAAACATAAGTCCAAAGCCAAATCAAAACCTACAGTAGACAGGTAGCGAATAAGTCACGCCTCCGGCGATACTGTTCCAAATGTTCGTTGCTCAACAGAATTCTGAACTTGGATAATGGTACGATCAGTGTTCCATCCCGTCCTCCAACTCGTGTTCCGATCTGTGTCCATTGTTATCCGCCGTCACATGTTGAAGGTCCGCATCATCATGATTTCCATCTGTACGATCCTCCATGGTTCCATGAGCATCATGGTGTCCGATATCAGTAGCTTCTAGGTGCTTTGTAGCGTGTGCTGTAGATTCTTGATGTTCAATTCTAAGCTCCATGGCTTCATGGGAGTTTGAAGCGTGTGCTGCTGCAGCTTGGTGCTCCATTCCACCTTCCATTGCTCCATTGTGGTCTTCTTCGTGGTCAAGACTATTCGGAACAGTTGCATCTGCAATATCACACTCATGTTTGGACAAAGTCCAATAAGATCACTGCTCCTTACATTTACTTTGTGGAGATCAAATTTATCACCTGAGGAGTCTCTAGCATCATCTGGCGTGGCGCCTACTCAATTAACAAATTGAAACGTAATGAAGGTTGGTACAATGTACGATGTACCAAGATTGCCACTATGATTCACTACATCTGTAAAAAGTCAAAAGTAAAAAGCTGATTCTCATACCTCCACACTTGGTGCCCTTTGGAACCATTCTGCCACACTTATGAGGGAGCTGCAGGGCCAGAAGAAAGTCCACACCTTCTACTTTGGCAAGAGGTGATTGTAATGCGGCACAGAGGCAATCTGAGGTGAGTGCATGAATGAGATTGCAACACTGGCCTGTTGGAGGTTCTGGATTCGGCTTTGCAGCTGGCAAGCAAGGTATCAGCTGCGATGTGTCACAAACATCTGCAACACATATAGTTGCATGAGAAGCCAGGAACATTCCAATAAGTAACAGCATAGACTGGGCAGCCATAGCTCCTGCTTTGATGAAGCTATTCAGATGCTTAGGCAGAAGAACTGGAGGTCTTCGTGAGTTTCAAGTGCGAGCTAGTGTTTGAAACGAAGAAGATGGAAGTTGATGTTGCAGAAGGACTGTCACTCTGAGGACGAACGTGTCCCATTTATAGTGAGCTGCAAAGCTGGAGGACATTGACCACACTCTCCCTGGGTCGTTAGGATCTGGCAATATGAGAAGCCCGCTCGAGACTTGTGGTTGTCATCGGCACCGATTTCCGTGACATGTACGCTCCAATGGCTTCGCTACCACCACTTCAGCATTCAGGATATCTTGCTCATCCAATCTGATTCTCTATCGTCGGTCTTTCCTTCTCAGAAATTTCGTGATTCTAACAACTTCCAGCTCTAGCTAGCGCATAAGGAAGTACAGTGATTCAGTTAATAAACGAGCTGCCTCCATCTCTACAGCTCCTCCTCCTCTTCTCAGAACTTCGTGTCGTGTTCAAGATTCCTAGCATTTACGATCGGCAGACTCAGACAATACGTGTTTTGGTCAACAAGATGAACCTCCTCTTTAAGTTTGTCCTCTCCTGCTTACTACTTCATTAAGATTGAATCGGATTTGGAATCGGTAAGATGAAACATGAAGGGGAGGTTTGTCTGTCAAAATGTGAACTTTTAGCTATGGAGCAGTATAGGCACGAAGTTCTCAGCTCTTCTAGACACATGGACGTTGAAATTCTTTGTCCTTAGCCACTCTCCTGCATAGACATGGATATCAATATTCTTTTTGCGTACTCAAACATGGACGTCGCATTCAGCTAAAACCAGCTAATGAGATTCCGATGGTTCGTAACATGCCAAGGTTTTTCTGTCAAACACCAACTTCCGAAATACAGTGATTCATAGCCCACATCGGAGGTTTCCACCATCCGCTGACCAGAGTCTCTCGATCGAATTCCCAGACCTCGGAATAGATTTAGAATCGTATGAACAATTATCTACGAACAACTCTAGACACGTAGTTCGGTTATTCCTGTTAGAAGACTAATTAGCAACAAGGGGCATTGTACAGTAGCCTCCCGCTCAAGAATTCACCCATTTTTAATTACACATCCCAATTAAGAATTCATTTCACTGAAAATTTCAAAGATTTCATCATAAATTTTAGTTCTTTCAATATTTTAAACAATTTTATTTAAAATTTCAAATATTTTATTGTAATTTAATTATTTTAACATTTTTAACCATTTCATTGAAAATTGCAGAGATTTCACTATACGTTTTAGTTATTTTAATATTTTTAACGATTTAAATAAAAATTTTAGCTATTTCACTCTAACTTTTAAATATTTTAAAAGACTAAAGTGAAAATATTAGCGATTTCACTATAAATTTTAGGATTTTTAATGATTTAATTGAAAAAATTAAAATTTTCGTTATAAATCTTAGTTATTTTAACATTTTTAACTATTTAATCCAAAATTTTAGGTATTTCACTATAAATTTTAGGTACTTTAACATTTTTAGTGCTTTAATTGAAAATTTTAACAATTTCACTATAAATTTTCGATATTTTCACATTTTTTATGATTTAATTAAAATTTTTAACAGTTTCACTAAGATTTTTAGATATTTTAACATTTTTATTAAAAAAACTTAAGAATTTCAACATTTCCAATGATTAAAATCTAAATTTTGATGATTTCAGAATTTTTAATGTAACACATGTTTTGATTTTTTCTACTAGTGATACCTTGACTTGAAATACTTCAAACTATACTTTGAGATCGTCAAATGAAACTTGGATTTTTATTTGAACTATAGAATAGAAAAATTGATACTTGATATCAAGAATCTATTGAAATCCATAATAATCAATTCTATCATGTGAATCTATAATTTCCACAAAAAATTAATATCCTCGTTATCAATACCTGCTTCTACAATTTCTCGATGTCTTCTAATACTGATGTAGTATATTCCTCATTGCTTTTGTAGTCAATGTGAACAAATTTTCTAAATTTGATTTGTCAATCGATAAATTTCATTTTTTGATAATTTCAGCTAACTTAACTACAATCAAACTAATTTTTCTGTCAACCTCTTGTTTGGATTCTAAATTCATGAACTAAGCATTACAAAATGCTTTTGTTATAGAATTTGACGAGACTTAATCCCAAACGTCTTTTACATAGCTTGTAGCGTCTAACAAATGTGTTGGACTGTAACCATCTTTAGTTAGTTAGAACTAAAGTAGAGGTTACTCTTAATATCGATGTAGATACTTTAGTGTGCACTAGTCATAGCTGCCACGTCAGCGATCCGCTCACTTGGTAGGTACAGAGTAGATGTGTTAGTTGACAGTGCCACGTCAGCAATCCGTGTGCTTGTAGGTAAGAATTGAGTGTGTTAGTTAGTGTGTTAGTTGGGTGCGCCACGTCAGCGATCGGTGTGCTTGTTAGGGTTATCCGCCACGTCATCCATCCACTAGGAGTGGGATGGATGGTGGAGATTAGATCTTATCACCTTGTACTTATTGGTGAGAGCTATATAAGGGAGAGGAGAACCATTGTTGGTATCTCTCATCTTCAGAGTTTACGTTTCTATCTTCGAGTGAACTTCTCTCTAAACCCTAGTGTTACAATGGTATCAGAGCGACCTTGCTCTTTCCTTGAGTGTGGATTACCCCTCATGGAATAACAAATGAGTGATGATGGAGTGTAGTCTTGAGAGTGTATAGAGGCTGGCAGAGGTCATTCATCTACATGTAGAGAGAGGTGGAAGGGGGAAATTGTGTTTTTGCAGATATGGACGGGATTGACAGGAATCCAGTACCGCACTGGCCAATTCCTAACATATTCGATATTCACCTTCGCTGCATGGAGAAACATCATTTTCGGATGTACCTTGTGGCTTGTTGGGGTGCAGATTTTATGACTAGAGTGATGGAGTCAAGAGTGCCACTGATTCTTCCAATAGTTACTTATGGAGAGACTTGGGATTGTACTATATACATTCTATACTGATTGTTTCATGGATTTGAATCGCGAACCACCTGTCCCGGTTCGATTCAGCACTTATGTAGAGATTAGAACAGTATATAGACAGAAGAGGATATGGAGAGATTTTCTTGTGAGGAAAATGGAGAGTAGTACTATAGAGCTGTGATAGAGTCACCTGCACATTTTGTGACTCCTTTGTTGAGATGTCACATAGTGATTATACTCACTTTGTATTAGAGGGGGTGTGAGAAAGCATGGGAACATCAATTGATATGGGTGAGGTTCTCAATGCAATCATGGCGGAGATGAAGGAGTTGAGAAAAGCGATAGTAGATGGGCATACCAAGCAGCAAGCCATGGAAAATAAAATCTTCGCATTAGAGAGTGAGAAAGTAGAGAGAGAGAGCTGGAGAGATGGAAGTTGAACCTCAAGTTCAAGCTTTCCAAGTTCAGCCAGAACCAACTCCTATTGATGCAGCAGAGGCAAATAGGAGACGTCTTCAAGAGATTGAAGATCAAGCAAATCTTTTGCTTCGAATGAGAAAATCTTGTAAGGTGGAAGCTTACAAAGGGAGTAGAGCAATGGGAGTGTTAGAGGGATTGATTATGAGAATGAATATTCATTTATACCATTTTCATGTTTCTGATTATATTGCAGAAATGTTCATGAGATCTTATCTTACGGATAAGGCTCTCACATCGTACACAACATGGGAGAGAATGCTTTCAAAACGAGGTGCTACCATTTTGTGGAGTGGAATGCAGGAAGGACTTCTGCAAAATTTTCAAGCGGTGGATTCTCTTCAAATTGCAAGAATGAAGTTGTGGGATCTGAAGCAGAAAGGAGGTATTCATGAGTACATTAAAAAATTTCGTGATCTTCAAGTATCTATCATGGATATGAGTGGAGCTAAAGCATTGGACGTGTTCAAACGAGGCTTGAAAGATCGAATTCGAAAGGAGTTGATGGTAAGCAATCCATCTACTGTGAATGAAGCAATCGCAATTGCTCAACAAATTTTGGGTGCTTTTGGTGTCACACACGGTGAACCAGTGAGCAATTTTAGAGATCCATCTGGTCCAACACCGATAGAGTTGGGAAACCTTTGACGTAGAGAAGGTTTTGCACCAACAAGAGGACCACCACCAAGATTTGGAGGTGAGATTAGGCGACCAGGAGTTCTAAATTTGCAAGAAGGTTATGCAAATAATGGAATGGTTCGAGGAGGAGCTGGAGTTCGTGACAATCGCCAATGCTATGCATGTGAACGAATGGGTCACATAGCCAAGTTTTGTCGAGTTCGGCCGACACAACAAGGAGGACGGCCCATGCAGCGACGACCGTTCAACAATATGGAAGGGATAGAGTATGAAGAGGTGGAGGAAGCAGTTTCGGGAAACGAAGATCACCAGTATTCTTGCCTCGCGGCTTTACTGGTTCTACAAAGCGAAGAAAAGGCGAGGTTAGAAGAAGTCAATGGTTGGGAGCTCATGGAAGGAGTAAGAAGCAAGCTCAACTCATTGTCACTGATGGTTTTATGGAAGGACACAAGGTGAGAGTTTTAATTGATCCTGTAGCAACTAAGAATTTTCTATCAAGGAGTGTTGCTATGAAGTTAGGTTTGATGTTGATGAAGGACGTGAGTGAAGAAGTTGAATTGCCAAACGGGCAAACTGAAGTGATAGAATCACTACCACGGAGTGTAGAATTATCCATAGGTAGATACAAGGAGAACATTGAATGGAGAGTAATTCGTTTAGCTCGATATGATGTCATCCTTGGAATGCCATGGATGGAGCAATATAATCCGAAGGTAGATGAAGAAGAAAAGTGATTACAAGTAGTGGATGGAAGATCTATGGAGATAGAATTAGATCTCAGAATAGGAATTTACCCCTCTTTGTGATGGATACAGCATCCATTTCTAGAGATGATGTATGTTTCCTTGGACTTATAAGAGATATTGGGTCCACGGACAAACCTTACATCCCGGAGTCCTTGAACGACATTTTTATGGAGTATAAAGATGTTTTTCCAGATGATCTACCTGCAGGATTATCACCAAAGAGGCGAGTAGATCACAAGATTGAGGTGATACCTGGAAGTACACCAACTTGCAAAGCTCCATATCGTTTGGCTCCAAACGAATTGGAAGAATGCAAAGCTCAAGTGGAGGAGATGTTGAGCAAGGGATTCATTCAACCAAGTGTTTCACCTTATGGAGCTCCAGTACTCTTTGTGAAGAAGAAGGATGGATCCATGAGACTATGTATCGATTATCGCGGGTTGAATCAGCAAACGGTGAAAAACAAATATCCATTACCTCGTATGGATGATTTGTTTGATCAACTTCAAGGAGCGAATTATTTCACCAACCTAGATTTGAGAAGCGGCTACAATCAAATTCGAATTGCAGATGAAGATGTTCTCAAGACAACTTTTCGTACTAGGTATGGACACTTTGAGTATCTGGTGATGCCTTTTGGTCTCACTAATGCACCAGCTACATTCATGGGATTGATGAACGATATCTTTCGCCCTTATCTAGATAAATTTGTCATTGTTTTTCTAGATGATATATTGGTGTATAGCAAAACTTTGAGTGATCATAGAAGTCATTTACGAGAGGTACTTCAAGTTTTAAGAGACAATCAATTGTATACCAAAGCTTCAAAATGTGAATTTGGCAAGTCAGAAGTAGATTACTTGGGTCATAGAGTTACAGCTACAAGAATCCAAGTGATGAGTGAGAAGATAGATGCCATTCAGAAATGGAAAGCACGTGAGGATCGAACTCAATTGAAGAGTTTTCTAGGGCTCACTGGATTCTATCGTAGATTTGTGAAAGGTTTTGCTCGACTAGCTCAGGCCTTGACTTCCATGTTAGGGAAAGGTCAAAAGTGGAGATGGGGAACAGCTCAAGAGTTAGCTTTTCAAGCATTGAAAGATGCTTTGTTACACGCATCTATTCTCAAGTGGTATGATCCTAACCGTTCTATCAAGTTGGCCACTGACGTATCAGGTACAACAATAGGTGGCATAGTTCAACAAGAATGGGAGGATGGATGGCATCCAGTTGCTTTTATTCTCGAAAGTTGATGGCGGCAGAACAAAATTATCACACAACAAAACGGGAGGAGTTAGCCATCGTGTTGGCAACCAAACATTGGAAGCATTATTTGGGTGATAAGGAGTTTGTGGTGGAGACTGATCATAAACCCTTCGTTTATTTGGAAACTCAGAAGTATCTGTCCAAACAACAAATTCGATGGGCAGAGTGGCGTCAACGCTTCAACATGAAGATTGTGTACGTGGAGGGAAAGAAGCAACTTGCAGATGCTCTCACACGCATGCCTTGTTTGAATCATGTTGTAGAAGTGAATATTCAGGCGGATTGGTGGAGCAAGATGTCACAAGCCACAAAGGAGGATGAAGAGATCACTCGGGCACTACAAACTGGAAAGGCAGAGAAATCTCGAGGTTTGGCGTTTTACAATCAGCGTATATGGATTTCACAAGATCACGATTTGCGCATAATGATTTTGGCAGAAAGTCATGATACAGCCATTGCAGGTCATGTGGGAGTGGAGAAAACCGTGGAGAGTATACAACGAGTGTACTATTGGCCCAAAATACGTGAGGATGTGGAGTCTTATGTTCGAAGTTGTGTTGCTTGTCAACAAAACAAGGCAAGTAATAAAAAACCAGCGGGTTTATTACAGCCTCTTCCTATTCCCGAACAGCGGTGGGAACATGTCACCATGGATCTTGTATGTGAGTTACCAAGGACTTCGTTAGGACATGATTCTGTGGTGGTTTTGTGGTTTTGTGGACAAATTGAGCAAGATGATTCACATCAGGCCAACCACAAAAACAGTAACAGGTCCACAACTAGCTCAATTGTATCTAGATGCAGTTTTTGTGAATCATGGCTTAAGCAAAGTGTTAATCACGGATAGAGGTTCTCACTTCACTAGTTTATTTTGGAAAACTTTGTTTAGTTTTTTCAAAACAAAACTAGCAATGTCAACGGCCTATCACCCTCAAACTGATGGACAAACTGAGAGGGCAAATAGAACCATAGAGGATATGTTACGAGCATTCACATTAGAAGAGCAAGAAGAGTGGAACAACCTTTTGCCACTTGTGGAATTTGCATATAACAATTCTGTTAATGCATCCACAAAAGTGTCTCCATTTTTTCTTATGTATGGAGCTCATCCTATAACTCCTTCAAGTTTGATGAGACCTCCCAAAGGAGAGGAGTTTTCGACCAAAGTTGCAGCAGTCACCGAATTTGTGAAGCATATCCACCGAGGACTACATCAGGCCAATGAGAAGTTGGTGATAGCTCAAAATCGGCAAAAGCAGCATGCCGATGCTCATCGTAGAGAAGTGATTTTTGAGGTTGGAGATCATGTTTGGTTATCTACAACGAATTTGTCTCTTGTAGGAACACCAAAGTTAAACCCTAGGTTCATTGGTCCATTTTTGGTTTTGAAGCGTGTTGATGAAGTGTCATACAAGTTGGAACTTCCGTCACATATGAAAATACATCCAGTATTTCATGTGTCACGATTGAAAAAACATGTACCACGACCAAAACAATTCACCAACCAACCAGCACCACCTCCTCTTCCAACTTTGATAGCAGATCATGAGGAGTTTGAGGTAGAAAAGATACTCAAGAAACGTATTCGAGGTCATAAATATCCCAAAGTAGAGTATTTGATTCAATGGAAAGGCTATTCATCGTATGAATCAACTTGGGAACGAGCTAAAAATTTAGCAAATGCACCTTTGATAGTTAAGGAGTTTGAACGTATGTGCAACGAGGACGTTGCATCTTAAAAGGAGGGAGGTTTGTAATCATCTTTAGTTAGTTAGAACTAAAGTAGAGGTTACTCTTAATATCGATGTAGATACTTTAGTGTGCACTAGTCATAGCTGCCACGTCAGCGATCCGCTCACTTGGTAGGTACAGAGTAGATGTGTTAGTTGACAGTGCCACGTCAGCAATCCGTGTGCTTGTAGGTAAGAATTGAGTGTGTTAGTTAGTGTGTTAGTTGGGTGCGCCACGTCAGCGATCGGTGTGCTTGTTAGGGTTATCCGCCACGTCATCCATCCACTAGGAGTGGGATGGATGGTGGAGATTAGATCTTATCACCTTGTACTTATTGGTGAGAGCTATATAAGGGAGAGGAGAACCATTGTTGGTATCTCTCATTTTCAGAGTTTACGTTTCTATCTTCGAGTGAACTTCTCTCTAAACTCTAGTGTTACATGGACTTCCGTAAAAATTTCTGCTGCACCTCGTCGTAATCTTAATCCCAATTCTTTTTTCACTCCTTCAACTCCTCGTCAAGCTCGTGGAAGTAGAGTGTATACTTAAAATTTAAATATTTATATCGTTTGTTTGATAACAACAATAATTTTCATATCACAAGATTGTTTCCAATTAATACAGTTCAAAGTAAAAAATACCACATTGATGTTTTCGCGTTCGCAAGCATAGATATATCCAGGCGCATTATCCATAAGTAAAAGAACAAGATGTCTTGTTTGTCTTTTGATTTCTTGAACAAAGATTTCGTTGAACCATCTCGAGAAGATTTTCATTTGATTGATTGAAATAAGGAATTGGTTAGTGTCAAACTTTGATACATGTTGTATACTTTGGATTTCCCATCAATATGCAGGGAATTTTATGTGATTTAGAAGTTACCACAAACTATCAAAGAAACACGATCTTTTGAATTTTTTTAATCTCTAGTGCTTGAAATATACTCGTTCGGCAACAATAATAAATTATCTAGTAAGCAAACAAAAAAAACAATACTGTCTCTTCCATGTTGTACACGTTCTCAGGATTGTACTGAGCAATGATGAACAATAATTTCAAGGCCAAGAGTAACCCATGATCATTCTTGTCAACCTCTGCGCGTTGTTTGTGCAAAAGCATTTTCTGCAGAACTTTACATGTACTGAAACTATCAAACCATTGCCATGAGGACTTAAAATCTGAATCAAAATTTGATAATGTAGAAGGTATGACTTCTGACTTTGTAATTGCAGGAGATGACGATACATGGACCTGACACAATGCATGGTGTAAATCCAAGTGTACAATAGTTACTCAAATTTGGAAAATTGTTCAACTAAAGTTCTAAAGCTAAACTACTTAATTTCTTCGGACAGTAAAGCTGATAGCTTGAGAATGAAATCTTGTTTCTCCCATATTTTACTTACAACACATTCGCCAATTTCATTATCATGCGTTAAAGCACGTTTGCTTGAAGAATTTTCATTTCTTAGTTTTGAAATCATCTCACATAGTTTAACAAATCTCAACTATGAAACTGAAATGAAAATTCTCCAAGCAATTTGCTTTAGCTCGGAGAATTTTCATTTCTTAATTTTGAAATGATCTCACATACTTGAGATTCGTTCGGACGGTGTTCGAATTCTTCTACATTGAAGCTCTACGCAAATATCCTGAAAAAATTGTTAAGTATGTACCTCCTGGTTAAGTACATACACAAAATTTGCTATTCAATGTGCGTACTTAAGTGGGAGACTATTGTACATTAAACAACTAATGAAATTTTTGTATATTATCAATTTGATCTTTTAGTACATTTTTAATGTGTAAATAAAAAATCGAATTTTTCAATGTTGTGAAAATCTATTGTTATATATATATTGATCTATGAAATTTTTAATATAAATTTAAATTAATAATTTGTTACAATATCAATTTTTAAATAAAAAATGAAGAAAAATCAATTAAAATGCGAATATTTATATTCCACTAGACTCAATAATTTTTATATTTATTTATCAAATAATATAAATTAGAAAAATATCAAGAATCTGTAAAACATATAACTTTGCACGCATTAAAAAGAAGTTATTTAACTTAACATGATTACACGTACCTCTATTTCAAATAAATCTTGAAATACAGGAAATAAAGAAAAACAGTTATCATTATTACATCTTTAATAAAATTGTTATTGACAAAATAAGCAAGTCTTTAACAGAGTTAGAGAAGTTGCATTTCGAGCCAAGAATGGATTTCATGTATGTCAAACTTATTTTACCCTCACTAACCTTTGACCTCCATTTACTTTCTTTTCTTACTCAATTGATGGAAAGATTATGTTCATTATTGATGACATCTTCTAGTAACGTTGAGTGTTTCTTTGGGGATTTTGCACCGAGGCAGATGTTTTTGCTAAATTGCATGCACCTTAGATCATTGCCAAATTGTCACTCCGGCACCTCTATAATCTTTGCTTTGACTAAATTGCTTCCTATATATAAGTCTCCGTGACCATGACCTGTTGATAAAGAAATGATATAAATGCTCCACATGAGCACGGTGGGGGAATCCCATATCAACATAACGGTACTAGAAGATATAGGGGACGAAGTTAATACCGTCATTATGCACCAAACGATCTGGATGTTCGAGGCCCAGCAGCCCCACATGGTAGGAAGTTGGTAATGACCAGAAATTTACCCTGCCAATAGAGGAAGTGGGTCCTTGAGTATCAAGAGCTATCGAGTCCAGTTCCACAGTCATGAATGTAGCCTCTTCTTTTATGCTCAAGATATCGTCCTCCCTGCAACTAGTTTAAGGAGCTATCACCTGAAAACACCAAGGAATCGAAAGCCGGCGGTCAGACTTCTTTCATATTCTTGCTCAAATTTCCAATATCGTCGTCCTTTACGTGAAGGCCAGGATCATGCCTAAGCCTCGGCAAGGTAAGGTAACCCTTTAGGGTTACCCGGTAAAAGTGTAAAAGGTAAGGGTAAAGGTAATACATTTGGCTATAGGGTAAGGTAAAGGTAGAGCCTCGCGGGTTACCAGGTAATTACCGGGTAACTTGTGAAAAAAAAATGTGGACATTCTTCTGCATATTCTCCTTGAACAAACCTACAACTAGATTCAGCAATATTGTGCGATGAAGTCAAGGAACTGTTTCAACTCTTTCAGACTATACTTGCGTCTGCGAAGCTAAATTTGCAGGACACTGCATGATGTTACTAGTTTGAGTAGAAAAGCCATCACTTGCTGCACTTTTGTAATCCGACGACGAGGTCTTTTAATAAAAGTCATAATAGCGTTGGCTTGAGTAGTTGTTCGGCTCAGTTATAATGCATAGATCTTCTGCCTATTTTTTATTCTAATTAGATCTGAAATTTAAAAAAAAACTAAAGAAGATATTCCTCTTGTCAACGTCAAAAGTCAGCATGACTGGGGTTCGACTTGAATCGTATGGTCGAGTGAAGGAGACTTCAACTTTATCTCTATCCGAGTGAATCAGTTGAAAATGTGTTCCACTTGGATTGAAAATTTTTGGTCAAAATGAGATAATTTAGTATCTAAAATGGGGGAAAGCCGCTTCTAATGGCTACGGAGTTCAGTACTTCATTTATACTGCATATAACAAAATAATACATGTTTCTCATGATTGAGGTATTCTCACTCCTCTATCTTTGTTTTACACACACTCTCTCAAGCACTAATGCTAAATAGGAAGTGAAGAAGAAACTTAGAAGTAATAAGTATCTGATCCATTGGCAACATTCCAATTCATGTTCCAGTACCTACAAAGGAAGTGGTTATTCATCGACAACGAGGCAGTAGACGTCTCATAGTGTTACGATAGAAGATCAACATGTAGCTTAAAAAATGCATTCAAAGAAAACCAAAAATTGCATACCCCCAGCAGATTCTTTATATGATGCGTTCAAAATTAAAACTTTTTAAATCCTTACCAGGTAACCGGGTAATTACCCTGAGGTAGAGGTAAAGGATACCATAGTGTAAAGTAAAAGGTAGAGTCCTATACCTTACCACGTTCCCTTGAAGAGGGTTAATCATGCCCAATACATGAACTTACATTTTTTGTTTTGCATTAAAAAAAAACAGTCAGCGATTCCCCTCGAGCGACAGGTTTCTATTATACGGACCTGTTCTTCATCTGATTGAGACGGTTACTACGATTTCGATCACGGTCCCCTCAGGTGAAGGTGAGTCGAGAGTCGTAAGTCAAGGCAAGAGAATCCTATGTACTTACTCTGAGCTTGTTCTAGGGAGAAGCCCACCAACAACGCCACAATCAATCCTCTGTAATAATGGGGTGCCATCTTCGTCAGTCCTTGGAATTTTCAAACGCTTATGGATCTCAAGAAATAAAAATAAATTCCGCTTCGATAACCATCGGCCGTCTTTCTCAACACCACGACGATGACGAAGAGGAGTGGAGAGAAGCTTAAGCCGGAGTTGTAGCTCCACCGTACGCCAAGTGCCAGAACGAGCTCGTTTGGAATAAACGAAGGTGAATGTGTGGATAAGTTGAATGTCTGACATGTTGGTGGTGACAAACAACGATGGCGGAGAGCTGAAAATACGGTCCTCTTAACACGAAGATCATATGTCCAAGCGGTGATTGTTTTACCTGATGCTCCACAGTTTCCAAAATAGGATAAAAATAATAGCGCGTGCTTCTTCATACACGCATGGCCGGATTAAGGAGTTAAAAAAGTAAATGTGGCACAATCCATCGCATTGGGAGTATCGTTTTCTGTCGGCCCAGAAGTACATGCACATTGAAGACATTCTCTCAGACAAGAGAGGATCTTCTTCCAGCCTCTTGGGCCTGCCAACTTCTCGGGTACCTACGCCCATATAAGAGGGACAAGGATCGTGCCAGTGGAACTGATTTGGAGTGAAGCTGGAGTGGAGTGGAGCTGCTGAACATCCTGGCCACTCCAATGTACTTGGTCAGGATACACGCAACGTGGCTACCTATCTTATCTCCGGTGACCCTTATACGACCAGCAGCCCCATCAAACTTAGCGCGATCCAGCCTCGCCTCGAGCGCTGGCCAGTTTCAAAATGCGATATTGAGGTCATAAAATTACGTAAGTGGGATGGACAATGTCCCCTGTCCCGGTGCCCATTTAGTTTAAGGTACAAGCTGTGAACCCATGGAGGGAGTGGAGAGCCCTGTGGAGAACCCTGTTGCCAAACATAAGAAATAGTTAGAAGAGAGGAGAGAGACTCATCATGTCCCCTTTGTCTCGGGTGATTAGCGATCAGATTATAAATGTTCAGTTACACCGCGACCAAATTAGAAGGACTTATCGTTGTCTGTAGTTTCTATTTATGTAAGGTCGTGTACTGTTTGAATACCTTTGCGCTAGGCCCATGCTAAAGTAGACAATCCTGAACGTGGTGAAAGAGCAGAGGCTTCTTACAGAGGCATCATACGATAGGTGGATGTGTGTCAGTGGCAAGACAGGATAGGGAGGAGGAGCTTGTCCTCTTGCCACATGTGGACCCTCTTCTCCGTTGCTCTACTTATTTATCGATCAAAGCTTATTGGTTTCCTACTTGTCAGTCGGAAAGTCGCATACTGTTGCTCAAGCTCTTAGCCGTTTACGCAAATTGCTTTGCAAGGAATCCACGACGATCGGGATGAAGGCCCATCTTCTCGTTCTTCCTCCGACGAATGTGCCCGCTGAGGGGAAACATTCAGCAGCAGGGGAAAGTAAGTATGCGCTCGGCCGACCTTCGATGCTTCTGCGAGTGAAGTAACTGCACTGTTCGTGGAATTGGCAAGACAACAGGCTTTCTGCATCTGTTCTCGCCTCAGAACTTCCCTGCCCTGCCCTGCCCTGCCTGGAAGGCCGTCGAGCCACATCGTGCCAATGGCGGCAATCCAGAGCAAGATTAGAGCACCCGCCTCAGGAACTGTCTGCAGGGCCGCTGTTATCGCTATCACTCCTCCTGCCGACTCGTGTAGCCTACGGAGCTCCCGAACTTCGTTCAAATTGGGCAATACGCTGAAATTCTGTACACATGGCCGCAAGGCGAGTAGGTGCTCGGTTATTCGGGCGATTTACGTGGACGATGATGAAGAGGTGATTTTTGGGCTATTATCTTGAATATTGTTCCTGTATTTCAGATATGATCGTATTGATTCCACAGAGTCTGGCCGCCATCCAGAGAATTTTTGTTGGTGCATTCCGTTGATTTATGAATCATGATTTTTCAAAGACATAATGCAAAAACCCAGTGACTGCTGTAGCTTGTGAGCCTTCAGACAGGCTGCAAATGCAGCATATGTTACAATGTCGAAGCAGAGGATGTAGAAAGGAGAAATGACGGAAGAGAAATGGGCCCATTCCTGCAGGGCTACTTGTTGGATGCTCCAGTTTCAGAGGGCGACGGATTTTCTTTCAGCGGCGGGAAATACTCGAACGAGGTCGGCCGGGCAGATGAATGGTACTCTAAGGGGCGAATTGTAAAAGCCTATCCGGTAGAAGGGGGGCTGGAGAAAGCCAAGGATCCGCTGTTCGGACTTCCCATGGGAGAGGGTTCACAGACTTCGGATGACTTTTTCAGATGGTTCTGCGTAGAGGAAGGAGATCGAAGCAAGCCCGCTGTCCTGCTGATACATGGCTTCCCATCACAATCTTATTCATATCGGAAGGTGATACCGCTGCTCTCATCCGACTATCACGTCGTTGCCTTCGATTGGTTGGGGTTCGGATTCTCCGATAAGCCACAACCAAAGTACGGATTCAATTACACAACTGATGAATATGCCACAGCACTGGGCCTGCTCGTCGAAGCCCTGGATCTTGGCAGCAGCTTCACCATCGTCGCCCAAGGCTATTTTGCACCAGCTGCGGTTCAGTATGCCACTAACAATCAAGCACGAGTGGATCAACTCATCCTCGTGAATTCCCCTGTAACCGAAGGCCATGCTGTATTGCCCTCTGCCTTATCAGCATTCTCAGCCTTCCTCCTGGGCGACGTTTTTGCTCAAGATCCTCTCAAGGCCAGTGACAAACCACTGACCGAGTGTGGACCCTACATTCTAGACGAGGAAGATGCAATGGTGTACCGAAGGCCATATCTAACATCAGGTGCATCTGGATTCGCCTTGACCGCCATCAGTCGGGCCATGAAGACCGAATTGAAATCGGCAGTGGCCGCCTTGAGACAAACCTTGACTTCAAACCAGTGGAACAGACCAGTTTCCATCATATGGGGCCTGAAAGACAGGTGGTTGGGCTTCCAAGGAGTCGAGGAGTTCTCCAAGTCTGCACGAGCTCGGCTCGTGCAGCTGGAAGAAGTTGGTCATCATGCACAGGAAGATTACGGGGAAGAAGTAGGTGCAGCTATCAAGACATTGCTGAAGAGAACTGTCTCATCTTTCCAATAACTTATTGGCAATAAGTAAGAGAGGGGAATCTGATCCGACTTCCAACAGACTTGAAAACGCTCGGAGGAGTTAAGTATTTACACCATCCCCCTCGGTTCGGGGGCAATTCAGGCCCTGTCCTACGCTTCCATTCGGACCGATGTTGCATTTGAATTACGATCATCTGCACCAATATTGACCTCGTGGCCTTCTCTCCTTTGCTACGGCCACGAATGCATGATAATCAAGGGCATATGTACTTGTAAACGACAGATTGTCATATTGTTCCGTAACTCCCTTAGCAAATACCTGTTTCCCACTAATCAATGGATTGTATTTTACACAGTAGATGGTGGTTATCATACGTCCGATCAAAGTGAACGAACCCGCTCGGAACATCTGTGTTCGTATTCTTTCTACTTCATATATTTGTTGAAGGAAGGCATTAGTAGTGAGGGTGATTCGCGTCTTTTTACTGCCTGTAACGCAGTACAGAAATTGTGTATCATATTGTCATCATTGTGGAAGAAACGATAAATTCTTCCTCATGTATAATATGAACCATCTGAATCGATTCGCTTAACTTTTCGTAGTATGTGCTTGTTCCTAGTCGAGTAGATCCTGGTTTCTATTTATCTTGTTATGTTGGAACCTTAACCAACACAGTGATTGAAGTCAATCGAACAATGTATATATCGTGTACATGACAATCATATGCAAACTTAAACTGTGCACATTCATCTAAAGATAATCCACCTCCGATGTAGTGTCCCAAGGAGTTTTTCTGTTCGAGCCATTCCACATTTCAAAGAAAGTGTGAGAAACACTAATCACGCTATCTCTGAAATGCAAAGTTAAAATGCATGCTTCTGATGGTAACCAGTTTCGAGTATGATGTTATACTAAAATTAAATTTGTTTCATCAGATTGTTTGAAGTAAATCTTAGGGTTCATGATAGTATGTCTGATGAGTATGCACTTCAAGTTTTAGTGACTATTCATTAACTTTACTGATTTTTAACAAATTGGAAAATGCAATTCATTTCTTCAAGGATGCGGACTTAGAAACTCAGTTCTGTGGTGTATGATAGAATATAGTGTTCTTTTAGTCTCACATGTTATCATTGATAATGCCTAGTTTGCGACTACACTTCAGTCAGTGAATGTAAAGCCATTCTCACTGAGATGTACTAATGGTAATGGTAATTAATCAAGCCCGGGACCCGAAGGGTGAAAAGGCTAAAAGAACACAAAACAAATCATACTATCGATACCAAGGGGAGAAACTCCTTTATAGCGGCAATGTAAAGCCATTCTCACTGAGATGTACTAATGGTAATGGTAATTAATCAAGCCCGGGACCCGAAGGGTGAAAAGGCTAAAAGAACACAAAACAAATCATACTATCGATACCAAGGGGAGAAACTCCTTTATAGCGGCAAGGATTGACAACATCTCTAAAGAAGCAACCTAAATAGTAAGGATCTAGCGGAAACAAGGAATAAAAATTCTTTACATCAATCTAATGAGAAGTTATAATATCAATATATCTAGTATAAGTAAGAAACACATGCTCTTCATACTCTATATATCTACTCTCACATACTCAGCAAAATCGTTCAATTCTGTCAATGTGATGCCATCGTTTTTCTTCAATTTTTAAATTGTGAGATTACGTTCAATGTCGTGCAATAATATGACGTAAAGAAGTAGAAATCCCAGCAAGAAGATATCCTTGTTGACAGTGAAAAAGCATAGTGTTTACATGAAGTTTGTAGAACTCCATTTGTTGTCGGGTTGAGAGTTTTTTACTGTAGATGTTGGCAAAGTGCAAATGGTTGCATGTCCCAATGTCTTTCCTCCACATTCTATTTTGAGGACCAACTCACCACATCTGAAAACCATCCTTTGACATGTGTGTCTTGTAAAGCTTGATGAGGAAGTCGAGAAGGACTAAGAGATTTTACATGTGCAATGTAATTGATGGTCAAATAGAGAGCTTCAACCTCAATATAAATAAAACTTGTTTCCTCCATTAGGATGGCATAGGGGTTTGGTTTCTCATCCCAAATTTTTCTTGAAGAATTATCTCTCGAATCTTCTCCAAACGCTCCCATCTTTTCTTCTTACAACCAGTATTCTATTTAAATTCAGTGGCAACACTAGAGTCTTAAATAAAAACTTCCAAAGATTCTAGTATACAAGATGATCTCATTTCATATTCTATCCTATTTAACAGTGAATAGAGAGCTTTTTAACCAGTTTCTACTCTCTTTTGCACACAATGTGCCCAACTGTAATTGTGAGAAAAATCAATGCCTAAGTATTTGTAGCCCTTCACTTGTTCTATCTCTAGTTGCTTGTAACGTAAAGAAAAATTGGATCTAGTGCCAACTATGATAATTTTTTATTTTTCCAAGTTGATTTTCATCTCATTCTCGGTACATAAGTTTGCTAATGTATCAAGGTGTTTTGGTAGACAAATAAGACGATATCATCTGCATACTATGAGCTTTGATAATAAAGTCTCAAAGCTTGACACATTCACTCTTACTTTTGTCTAACCATCTTTCTATATCATCTATGAAAATCCCAAATAAAGCTGAAGAGAGAGTACAACCTTGAATGACTCTAATGGTACTCATGATTTCTGTTGGTTGAAAAGTGTTGATCTTGGCTTGAACTGAATTGTATAACGTGGCCACTACTTGTAAGAGATTAGGCAGTACTCCTATGTCTTGTAAACTTTCCTGTAAAAGCTTGCGAGACACAGTGTCAAAAGCTTTCTTGAAATCTATGAAGTCACAAAACAGAGCTTTAACCTCGAGCTTAGATTTTTCCCATAATACACGTAGCAGTAGAATATGGTCATCAACGTTGTATGTTAGGCGAAAAACTGGCTTGAACTCTTGATCTCTTTTGAAAACACTATGTTCATGTATTCAAGTTCAATTCAAGGTTGGGCTATAATTGAATTAAAGTTCATTATGTAAAATTAAATCTTCATTACTTTGATTTGATTAATCACATTCTCTAATTTTTAAAATATCAAATTGTAATGAATCAAGTTTGCCTTATTTAAAGCTTAATTACTAGAACTGCACATAATGATGAGTGAAATAACTTGATTGCTTTGATTTTACTACTGGTGTGTTAAAACAAAGGGGATTTTATTTTGAAGATATTGGTCGCTAGTTTCGTTTTGATCTATCTTGTTGTCTCAATTATCTAATTACAAATCAAAGATATATATATATATATATATATATATATATATATCTTATTGAAATTCAAATAAGAATTTTGAAACCAAATTTGACACGTCTTTTCACATCAAGTTACTAAATTATTTCTTTAAAAATTATGATTAATAATATTTTATTGTTATAGATTCAATATCTATAACACTAAATAATACAACAAGTATATTTTCTTATAGTTATTGATCAAAAATTTGAATATAAATATTTTTTAATAAAATGAATTTCTTTAAACAAAATTCTACAATTTATATTTAAAATCATGAATTTAAATATTAAGTTTTCATGGAAAAAAAGTGTGTTTTATGCGATGCAAATTATAATCATTATTGAAAAAAACAGAATCTTCATCTTGATTGAAAGTATTAAATAAATTAAATCTCCTAAATTAATTCAAATTATTGAACAAATTAATCATCAATTTGAGTTATTGACTATTTGAAGAAATATTTATTAATGAATAGTTTGCAGTAACCATTGATTTTCTTATATAAAAATATACATTGCTTATCACAAATAACATAAGAATATGTCAAAATTTATTTTATATATTAAATTTTTTTTCCCTAGTTCTATTACGATCAAAACAATTAGTTAGCAACACTACGGTATATGATTATTGAGGATCTTTAAAATTTACTTCATGTTTATTTTTATTAAATAATTTAAGAAACGTAGAAAAAATTCTAGCAATTAATCTAGGATCATGACCAAAGTACTACAATTTACAAAACTGTATTTTCCAAATTTATGAAAAATAATGCCTTAAACAAGATAAGTCACATAAAGTTGAGTGTTGATCTTGCGTTTAATTTTTAGTTGATGCATGTAATATAAACTACTCAGTTATTCAGGAAAAAAAAAAATTTATAAAAGATGATGTAGTTATATTATTCATGCAAACGATTTATTTATTTTGTGAAAATATATTACTCAACAAATTTTATTTAAAAAAATTTACAATTCATGAATAAAATCAATCAAAATAATTTGAAATAAAAATATGAGATAATTTTTAATTATTTATTTTCTTTTTATGATATTTATATTATGACGTTTATACAACATTTGATATTAATTTTGAAATAAGCCTTGTAATTTGTTGCTCGAATATTTAGATTGGATTGAGCAGATTACTTCATTATTATAAAATTTTATATTTTTATTCAAAATAATTTCAAAACATAATTAATTGGTGTGTTTATCTTTATTTCTTTTTTGTCATAGGAAGTAATTTTGACATTATTGCAAGTTTTAAAATAATATAAAAATGAAAGAGTAAAAATTTACACTAAAACTGTTTTGAAACTTTGATTGATTGTTTTGTAGTATATTTATTACATAAACTTAGGCATAAATTTTTCACAACAAAATATCCTTGCACAATCTTGATATAAGTGCATTATCAGTTTTGGATTTTTTGATATGTAACTGTATTTTCAACACAAACTTTTTTGAAAGAAATAGTAGAAAATAGTAATCTAGATGTACACACATCAACATGTCGAACAAAGTATACATCAAATAAAATACAAAGTCGATACTTTAGTACTAGCATTAGAAATATGTGTTGTAACACAAAACTAAATTTGAATTACTAGTCTAACCTAAATTATTTTAGGGAGGGGCTACTTATTTCTCACTTAGGGCTCATTAGCCCTCACCTTACTATTAGTTTTTTTTTTATTGGTCGAATGCCTATTTTAGAAGTAGATGCTACTCATCCCACGAACCTTATAACACTGTATCTACCAATCAGATGAGAGTTTATAGTAGAGTGAGTGCTAATTAGCCCTAAGTGAATGATAACTAGCCCCTCCCTTATTTTAAACTTGAATTTTGTGATCATCATAAATCAAAATTTTTTGGTCTTTAAGTTTTTTGAAATATAAGGAAGTTTAATCCAGATTTTTTTTCTTATACTTAAAAAATAAAAAAAATGCTATCAAATTGTTAACAATAATATCATATTTAGTCTTACCTTTTTTACTTTTTCATTAATACTAAATACATGTGCATATTTGAGATCTATTGATAACAATTTCCACTGTTGATTGCTTGCAAAAAATGACCAAAGCTTCCTATATATCACTTCGATTGAATTATTTACCCAAATTGTTCATTTATTCATCCATTTTTATTTTAGAAAAGGTTTTCTCTACAGAAAATATATCCACAAAAACTACTCCAATACATATCTCAAGTCAATAATTCTTGCTAAATAATAACCTTTTGTGATTTGTATGGTCGGATTTTATATGTTTTGGATGTAAGATATTACATATACTGTTTTTTTTCATGAAGACCGAGATGTTTCAAGATTTAATTTGCCATAGCTTGAAAGCACAAATCTTGAATCTTGTGCTTCCCTTGTTTCTTCATTGATTCTAAGCTTTTTTTTTCTTGTAAATGTGGCTCGGAAGATGCTAGAGTAACTTGATATTTAATTTTCAGTCCATGGTTTGAGAGATGCTATACTTTTGTATATTCAGATATAAAACTTCAAAATTACATAATTTACCTTTTTTTAATCGCTTGTAAGTTACAATTCCTTGTACATGCGGGGAAAAAACCTGCCACTAGTGATGGATCAGATCTTCCTAACTTGCAATAGTTTCCACTCAAATCAAGTTACTTACAAATGTTGGAATCATCTTAAATTGTAGTTTCTCAAAGTATTTTCAATCTTAGAAATCTTCTTAGAAATCTTCAAAGGATGTTTGGAAAAATGAAATAGTCTCAATAGAGTATTCAGAGAAAAGACTTGTACTGAAAAGTGAGCTCAACTTGCATTGATCTTCTGATAAAAGAATTTGATGACGAAAGTTGTCTATCTACTTCAGTTTTTCTTATTTAACAATATCCCAACGTAATAGCCATGTAGTTCGTGTACTAGAGATAGTTGAGCATAGATATACATTTTCTTCATCATCTTTATTTTTACAAAAGATGAAGTAGGCTAGCTATATACATCTTTTTTAAAAAGTGGTTGCATGATCACCATATGTACAATATCAGCGTTTTATATTTCTTCATCTCACATTAAATGACACATAGAGGATTGAGAAATTGTGTGTCACATCAGAACCGTTACGAATTTGGGCACAAATTCCTTTATTTAAGTAAATATTCGAAATTCTAAATTTGTTGGGAAATATTTCTTTGAATGCCAAAACGTAAAAGGTTTCTTTTAAGCATCTTCTATTACAAGTTTTTTTCCCCTACAAAGTTTTACAGTGTTTTTCAACATTCCAAACATACATTCGTATAATTGTTATATATATATATGGAGAACATTTATATCGGACATGATGATCCAACAATCCTTGGGGCCTGATCAGTAAGGTCTCTGCTTACAATCGCTAGAACTACACGATTACAAATCGTCACGGATCATTCAATGGATTCAGAAAAAAATATTTCAGATTGGACCTTATCCTTGTTCAAGCATGTTTAGACAACATTTCCGGCAAAAAGAAAAAGGTCATCACCTAGAAATGATAAAGAAATATGTCTCCCAGGAGGTACCCAACGTCGAAATCTTGAGAACAGAAGATGAATGCTTCACTGCATTCACAGCGTTTCGCATGTATATGATCTGCCGCATGTGAAGAAAAGAGCGAGTTAAGTAGGAAGAAGAATGGGAAGACCCATCAAGTAGTACAGGATGAAACCAACGGGTAAGAGGGAGCTAGGCCCTAATAGATCACAATGGGAAATCAAAACAGCATCACGTGAAGTATGACATGTACTTGAAAAGGTACCAAGTGACTTGAAGACGCAAAGTTTGATGTGTCTCAATTTTCTAGAAGATCAATTTAATGTGGAATTCGCTAGAGAACTCCAGGTCCTCGATACCTTTTGTACCTCGATATGTACAAAAGATATCAAGAGGCTTGGATGCTCGGCAAATAAGGAAGCACCACAAATCGAAAATAGATGAATGAAATTAAGACCGGATGACTCATGCGAAGCGAAAGTGTGAGGATACAAGTACGAAGGAAGGAAAGAAGGAGGGACGGAGGGACGGAGGGAAGCGGGGGAGGAAAGCAGGGATTGCAGGGACGCAGAGAAAGAGACGCAAAGGCTTGGAATGTTCTTCTGTGTTCTGATCAGGAGCGCACTCAGCGGAGCCTGGAGCGACCATCGCTGCGACTGATGATTAATTTTCTTGCCACGCAAGTTTTCTACCGCCAGGAGGACAAAATTGTAGGACTTATAGGAGCAGGCGCTTGCGAGAGTTCAGAGAGGCGCGTGTGCGGACGAGTTAGCGGAGCACGAACACAAGCACAAGTTGAGGAAGGAAGGAAGGTCTGTCTGTGAGGCATCGAAGGCATTGGTGTGTAAATTTGGATCGTGTGATTTTCTGAAAGCAAAAAGGAAATGGATTTCGAACTCAGGGCGGCGAAGGAGAAATATGAGCGAGAGCAGAGAGATAAAAAAGAGAAGGCGAGGCAACGTCTGGACCGAGAGAAGAAATTGAAGGAGGAAGCGGCCAAACGGCAGGAGGCAATCGATGCTGCCCAAAGAACCCGCCGAATTGAGGAAGCGGGTGCCACTTTAGATGTTAGTATTTTTTTCTTTTGCATCTCTGTCGTCCTTCCTCTCCATTACTTCGATGAAGTCTTTCGAGTCATGCACGTCCGGGTGGATATCTCTCTCTCTTTTTGTTCCAATTTACGCTGCACCATCTGACTCCGAATTGCAAATTTCCTTAGTCGTATGGGATTTTGCGTCAGAATCACGTCTAGTTCACACCGTCGAATTCCTCATCGAGCTCGTGTCCACCATGAAAATTATCAATCCCTGGACCCGATCGGACAGCTTTGATAGTCTTATTATGTTCCCTGTATCAACGTTTACGATTATGTCGAGACTGTTGCTCTGGCACAAATATTGTCAACAGAGGGAGAACCAATAGGATTTAGGCACCTGGAAGTGAATAATCAAGGAGAAGTCTATGCAATGTATAACCTTACTGTCGTGCTTGTTCTCACTTGCTGCTTTTATTCGGAATTCCGTTGATGAGGACTCTTGCACTTGTGAATGAACGAGATCTTTGCGATTATGGATTCTTTGGAATAAAATGATTCCGTGGGAAACCATTTTTTAACCCAGAGATGGAAAGTGAGAGCTACCGACTTGGAGTAGCCCAAACGGTTCAATCATTTGGCAACGTAAAGTAGTCGCATCGTTACTGAGGAGAATTCATATTTGAATTGGTTTATTTATTTCATGTGCACAGGCTCAACAGCGACAAGAGGAGGTAATGTGGTTAGGAGATGGGATCGTGTTCGACAAGGATTATCTTGGAATACCAGTCCCAGGCAATGGAGATAAACTTAAATTACCGGCCTCAGCTTTTTCTGAGCTTTCTTCTCAAAATGCGTTGGACAAGGGTCCAATGTTCTTTAAAGTTTCTGTAGCTTCGGAGAGGGCCACAGCTTCATCCTCATCAGGTAAGCTCGTCGGCATTTTTATTCTTACTCTGAAGCTGTCCAAGGATAATATACACTTTTGAAGCTTCGGTGGTTTCATTTAAATAGAATTGAATCGACTGGTGGTTTTATGCAGAAAGCAATGCATATCGAACGGAAGATATGGAAGCCAACCACACTCATGCCGGAGTCCTGGAATTCACTGCTAACGAAGGCTTCGTAGAAATACCTCCTCATGTCTGGCAGAATGTAGGGCTGGCCAGTGGATCAAGCTCTGGTTTAGCGAAGGTAAAAGTTTGTTATGTGCGACTGCCCAAAGGAACTTACGCAAAGCTTCGACCAGAAAATCCAGATTTTATCGATGTTCCAAATCACAAGGCAGTCCTTGAAACGAAGCTAAGACATCATGCAAGCATGTCGGTAGGTGATTTACTCACCGTCCAGCACGCCGGAGTAGATTATGGTCTGAGGGTTATGGACCTCAAGCCAAGCTTGAGTGTCTCTGTGCTAGAGACAGACATGGAAGTGGACGTCGTAGGTTCCGGTGATAATAACGAAGATGGAAGTTCTGCACAAAGCAGACTACTTCCCCTTGAGCTTGGCAAGTCTCAAAATGGTGTTGTTCCTGAAGGAGAATACAGATACTACAAGTTTAGTGTAGATAAGACGAATGGGAAGGCAATAAGCTCTGGGGAGTTGAGCTTGTTGGTTCATTTGAGTGTTGAGA
Source organism: Marchantia polymorpha subsp. ruderalis (assembly GCA_037833965.1). Lineage (NCBI taxonomy): Eukaryota > Viridiplantae > Streptophyta > Marchantiopsida > Marchantiales > Marchantiaceae > Marchantia > Marchantia polymorpha. The sequence continues at coordinate 4,846,355 of AP031351.1, forward strand.
CCAGTGGGGGTGCCGCCGATGCAGACGTCTATATCGGTGCCCACCCGTTGCTATTCCCAACCAAACACAATCACGACTGGTCGTCACACGACAAAGGTTCCAAGGTTATAATGATGACATCTTCTGGCCGAGAAGTTGGTGAGGGCACATTCAGCATTGGAGTATATGGTTTTTCCGGAACTACCTCTTACCAAGTGCTGGTAGAGGTAAAACAGGCCGTTCAAGCACCTCCAGGACAGAAGTTAGGGACCAGAGGTTCAGTGAGTTCACCTTCCAGTTCACATCAGCAAGGAGAAGATGGGTTTGAAAAGTGTGAGAACTGCGCGCAGCTTATCCCACATAGAACATTTGCTCTTCATGAAGCCTACTGTCGTAGACACAATGTTATTTGTAAACATCCAAATTGTGGTATTGTATTAAGAAAAACCGAGATGGAAAAGCACGTACATTGTGGGAAGTGTGGTCAAGCTCTTCAGAGGGACGAGCTGGAAAAGCACACGAAGGTTTTTCATGAGCCCCTAAAATGCGGTTGTGGAGCGGTCTTGGAAATGGAACAAATGGTAAAGAATACCTCAAAACTTTGTTCTCACAACTATAGAGTCGTTTAGTGTAGTAGCATTGGTGAGAGATTGAGATCACCTAACTTTTAAAGGCTATCATGATATTTATACAGTTACAGTTTTCCAATCTTTGAGCTTGTTTCAGCTCTGTTTTCTGTTGACAGTTTTCTTATAACTCATTTAAGTGAGAAGAAAAACTGCTGGAGTGTAAACAGTAATCATTTTATTGTAGAAAGTTTATCCTCCGTAGATTATTGCTGCATCAGAGAAGCTGTTGCTGTCAATGAGCACTGTCATTAGCTCCTGGATACTATGTTCCTTACGTAAGCTGTTATTTTGCAGGTGGATCATCGGGCGTCAGTCTGTCCTCTTCGGCAAATTACCTGTCGGTTTTGCGGGGATATGGTTCAGGCAGGTGCAGAAGCTGAAAATGTACGTGATCGCTATCGAGGATTGACCCAGCATGAGAGCTCGTGTGGCTCACGCACTACACCTTGTGACACTTGTAGACGTGCTATTATGCTGAAAGAAATGGATCTGCACAAAGCAGCTGCTCATGGTGGCCCTTCACAGATAGAGTCCTCATTGCTCAGCGATAGTACACCACTATCAGGACAGATTGGAAAAATTACAGAGCATGCTGGAAGTAACGTACGGGTAGCTGATTCTCAACCTTACACACCTAGCCATATTGAATGTCCGATTTGTAGTAGAAAGTTCGATGGTCATGAGACTTGGCAACTCAATGAACACATTAATACGGTCCATTTATCGTCCCAAGAAGAGGCTGCTAGTGGCATGCAGGTAGAAAGCAGCGTTGTAGAAGAAACTGTAAATAGATTTCCTTTCTCTACTACAAAGAGAACATTGTCAGTCGCATGTCCCATTTGTGGGATGGCTGTTCACAGTGAGCGTGATTTGAGCTCACACATTGACATGGTTCATTAACTTCAACTTGAATCATGTATGGATCACAGTTGTTAGGACACTTCTGATGCTGCCTAAATTCAAAGGGCTCCATTCCAACGTTGTTGCTATCTAAGTCATCGTCCATCATCTCTAGCTCATGGAACGATGCTCTTCCTCCTGTGAAGTTCGTCAAAGCAGTCGGTTGGCAGTTAGTAAGTCGGACAATGGAATCTTGTTACGGACATTGTTTGTACATTTATATATTTGGAGACAACTTCTGTAAGGTCAGTTGCCAAGAACCCCGAGGTTCAGTTGTGAAGTCCAGGTCCATTAAACACGGGCGGCCAAGTGTATTCACTTGGGTGAACACTTTGTCCCTCAGTGAGTCAATCACATGTATTCGCCCGAGATATGTCACATGAGTGAAAATTAAGTTGTATTCATGGGGCAGAGCTTTGCTGCAAAATATGCGCACGCGTGATGATGATGATGCGAAGAATGTGATTCCTTCCCCGTCCATTCCGAGGGCTAGACAGTACCAACAAATCCCCACCGATATAGCCAAGCGTTTACAGGGAAACTTTTAGTCGCTTAGACATGGGTCAGAGAGTTCATGCTGCCAGAGGAACTTGTGGTTGACTATTTGCTGGAGATTGACTCTTACGTGATGTGTGGTGCTTTGTTGGGAACCTTTTAACATACCCCCCTACCAGACACCAGCTTTTTGGTCGTGGAGGATTCATTGCTTCATTGTTTCTCGCAACCACTTGCTTCCTCGGTCTGCTGGAAGATACTTCTCTCTCAATAATCCTATGCTTGGAGTCTGCTGGAGGTCCATATTCTTTGGACGATACTGATCTGCAGTTGACTTCGCTAAGGCTTCTTGAGTGCTCTTTTTCTTCCCTTCTTCGAGTAGATATGCATTGCCTACTCCTACTCGCTTGATTGGCCGCATGATTTTTTCTTAATAAACTTTCGTGGTCCGAATCGGAGCCGGTACAGTGTCTTGTTGAAACCTCATTGTCCTCAGCAGGAGTCCCGAGTGAGCTCTGCTGAGAGCTGCTCTCAATGGAGGTTTCAGTTGTCACTTTCGTTTCTGGAGACTCAGATGTATTTGCCTGGAAGTCAGGTGATTCGACCATGCTATCCTCTTCGAATGATTTACCTTCGGATGTAGAACTTGTCACCTGCTCCAGCCCGGAGAATTGAGTTTGCTGCGACTGAGTCTCCACTTCGACCGACTTATCCTCACAAGTATCTATGCTCGGTGACTGTAAGGAGCTGGAGCTTTCAAGTTCTGTACCAAGTTCTGCTTCTGTACCATTCAATTCGTTCGTAGGCGTGGTAGACCCCAAGTAGGTCTGCGGGTGGCCCACTTGACCCCAAAACCATCTCCTTAAATCGTCAATGTTGACGACTTCTCTCATTGGCAGTTTGGAATTGTGGCTGAATGAAGACAACTTTGATGTTCCTATTTCATCTCCGCTGTGCATGGTTGTCAATTTCGGGTAACTGACATCTTCGTTCAGTTTTCTTGCGAATAAACTGGACAAACTCTTTTTTGGACTGGAGCAAGGGAATCCAACTTGCCAAGCAGGTGTGATCTCCTCTGTAGCCATTTCCTTGATCCCCATTAACAAAGATTTCAACACACTGGAGGTCAGCCGATAATAGTCTTTACACACGCTGTTATTCTTCAAGAGGCCGAGGTTTAACCCTAACCGTGGAGGTGGAGAAAAGAGCTCTTCGAGACCTTCATCACTAGAGACTCTGACGTAATCACCTTCTGTTGTCAACACGAATGGGCGCGACGGCTTGAATGATTTGCGGTCTTGCCTAACTCCATCGCCATCCTGCAAAGGAGCATCCTGCATTCACTTCAAACCCGAGGCTTTACTGTGCGACATAAAGTAATGCTCCTTCACTCTGTACCACCTCACCAGAGGCTTTCACAGAGACTGTCAACCGTTGGGAGATGAAAGTACACTGGTCGAAGCCAATTTGAGCAGTTTCATGGAAAATCCTCGAATACATTTCATCAATTGGGCCGAGGGTAACTAGTAGGCTATGTCCCGGAGACAGACTTGATTATTCAAGGATACGACATCAATCATCTCTGAAATGTGAGTTGTTTATTCATTCAAGTTACGTCGTCTCCTCCAGAAAGATAAGATCAGAAGTTTCACTAATACCGAACACGAATTTGGCAGCAACGTTCACAACAAATATGTTCAGGCACTTTCTGGTGAATTAGATGGCACATACTCGTCGAATTTCGCGAGTCCCGGTTGTTCAGACGAGTTTCAGAAAGAGTTCGTTTGATTCATTCTAATTTCTTAGAGTTCGGAGCTTGGACAAGTCTTGGGGAACAGCAAACGAGCCGTTCGGATAAGCCCTTTTCTCGAGACGGGTCGCTCATCCGTACAATGTTCTATTTGATAGCGCGATTGTAAAAACAAATTAGAAACAGTAACTACAAACAAGGATGCCTCCTACACTGGCTGTCAGTTGATTCCCATTCTCTAAAGTTCCCGACTTGAACTATGTAGCACAACACCTCCAAACAGTCTCACAAGACGTCGCTGATAGTATGATGGCTGGGAATCAAACCTGAGAGTAATCATCCATGGTGCAATTCCAATCACTTCCCGCCGAGAATAGATGTTCGTCAAGAGGCTGCGGCTCCATGGCGCCCATAGCGCGGTACCGGGCGAACAAATCTGCGAAAGACATTATGCATGTACAAATTGAAAAGGCCAATGGAATCAATTCGTACTAGTTCACTCGAGAGACAAGATCGAAAGGTCAATTCCAAGGGAAAGACGTGAATTTCGTGAATTCCACGAACGTCCAGAACAGCCACAACGACTTTCAAAAAGCCTCAGCTCGTCTGAATGACATCGTTCTTCTTATATGTCCCTAAATCTATTTGTGCAATATATCCCGGATTTCTCAGAGAAGTGAGAAAACGAAAAAGCGTTATGGACACACGACAATGGGATATAATCTAACATGAAATTCGGTATGATGTTTTCATTATGAAAAGATTGGAGTTATTGGACCCTGGTCTCATCTTTGTACGGTTTGCTGAGGTCTTTCCGCTATCCCTATGGTCCATTTTGGCATCCGTTTCCAAGTTACGTTTGCTTTTGCACCATGCGAACCTTCTCTCAGAAAATTGTATTGCCTTCTTGCACTCTAGCAGCCTAACGTTCTTTTAATCTCACTTATAAACATGTTTTGCTACTCGCGCATTCTTTCTTCCTTCTTTATATTGACCTTAACATTTTCATGTTAGTTCACAGTTTGATGCATAATTTCTCGGCGTGCTTACATTACTCATGATTCGCTTCGCGTCGTACTATAATATTTATGTTGGGATAGAAGAAGAACTTGATATGAAGTATACAATCCAAAACTCAAGGACTTTCCTACTTAGACACAACATTTAACCTAACCCTAGAATCCACGGACAAGAATTAGTTGTTCTCCTCGTTAAAGATCTACTGAATCACAACACCTCTCTCGAGGGGAACACCCCAAGTCTTGGGGTGTACCCCAAGTCTAGCGAACCTCATGTAAATCTGCCAGAGATCTCATACCAATAAAATATAGATGTTTGTCAAACTTGTGTGCTGGCAGGGGTTTTGTGTATGTACTCAAATGCAATTTCCCCCTCTACAACAATGTTGAAATTTTGACATGTAATCGGACTGCAACAGGTGGTATAATCTAGAGCTAGTCGAGCAGTCAACTCTAGATTGCTACTTCCTGTTGCTTCGGGAAATGACTTATACTCTACCTCGGTAGTATTGTCAGAGCCCGTTGTTTGTTGTTTTGAAGATCAAGAGATTGGATGAATGGCTAGCACAAACAAGTAAGAAACAACAGAGCCACATATATTGTGGCAATTCATACAGTTGGAATTACATACCTATAGAGAGAAGTAGAATCATTTTTGTTGTAAAGAAGATCATAGTTCCCAGTAAAGTTAAGGTAGGAGAGTATGTGATATACAGAGTCCAATTGCGCTTGTTGCTATATATGCATGTAACGACTTACCACTCCAACGGAATAACACTAGTCGGGAAGAGTATTGCACAAAAATATCAATTTTACAACAATGTGGCATGATATTGTTTGAGATCACATATTGATCTTTTGAGAAGACAAATAAGATATTCTTGGCATGGCTACTCAAACCTCAGTGTTGTCTCATGTAAATCTTATCTTGCAGCGATCAATTCAATAAGGTAATTATATATCCATATGATGCAATTTTCATTGAGAACTACAGACAATTAAATAAGAGCTCCGAGAGTTAACAAACGTACACATGAGCAAACGTTTCATTCTAATTAATGCCATGTTTTTTTTCTAGTCTTCTAACTATCATACACGCTTTTAATCTTAGAAAAATAACGTCTAGTTGAGGTTTGATCTTGAAAATCTATCTAGATGATAGAGTTTGCTTGCCTTCTAGGATATTGAAGAATTCCCATGTGAAGTTTGAAACAAGAGAGTCAAACTCCTCTTGCATTGTTCTCTCCACAAAGTATTCTTGAGAGCTTCAATTACTGACAGTTGATCATCGATAGATTGTGACGTCTCCACTATGTTGAATGAGGTTTGACCCGTTACATGATAGTTATATCGCCAAAATTGAAGGAGTCTTTTGGTCTATCAACTAAGATTCCGTCTTGGACCACGATTAGAAGTCTTCTAAAGTAGATTTGTTTGTGGTGACAATGATAACGTTGATGAAGATGTTGATGTTGGTGAAGATGAATGTTGAGTCGTTTGGTGTGCATTCACTTCAAGATTGTACTTCTCTGGTTGCAACAATCTATGAGATGTTTACTCTTCCGTGTCAAATCCAGTGAATAGATCCACGAACTTGTAGATATATTGAAAATGACTTGGTACATTGTCAAAAAATGTTACACCATTTTTAGTTAAATTTAATGTTCGTAATAGAAGATTAAGAACAATCATAATCAGTTGAATCATGGCTTCTAAGTTGAAATTTTGAAGATACCCCTTGTCTTGAAAATTTTCTTGTAGTTTGACAAGTGAAAGCCACGGATGCTTGAACACCATTTCTTTTGGGGATAAAACCTATGCTTGGATGCACGGTGCTCCGGCAGATATCGATACAATCGTTCAAGCCACATGTCATCTTGCTCATGAATGACATGCAAGAGTTGATAATAATCTACTGTTCCGTCTGAACTAAATAGTTAGATCGGCCGTGGAAATCTTCAAGCGAAATGAAGCTCACTATGTTCACGAACAATTTATAGATTCTGCGACGATGTGCCGTGGGTGGTATATTATCGGGTAAAACAAAACTTGATATATCCTATCAAACAATTTAATTGTCCATGGGGAACCACGAAGTAAATATCTCACAAAAACATATAATTTTAAACAACATGAGTATTTACATACTATTTAAGTGTGCTCCAAAGCATTCCATGACATTATGCATACACATTGCATCATCAATCAATGAGAACCAAGTCAAGGTGGAAATGAACAATAAGAAGATGTGCTCATGGATAAGTTGAGTAAATCTTGTATATTTTGATATGATAGTGGGGTGTAAATGCCAAACACACACTAATGTGTGTTTGATGAATAAGATAAATGGGAGAATCATACTATATCACCATTAATTTAGTCGCCAAAGGGAGAGTACATTTAGGTAATTTAGGCGCTTGACATACGGTCGCCTTAATTAAGCATGCCTCACAATTATGTGACATAGTTGAAAAGTTATGTGAGAGATTAGAGCTAGGAATAGCTACTCGTGTAGACAAATCATAGTGTACTAGTTTGATTGAACTCCTTGCAATAGTGAAGAGGGTATATGCAAGTGTTGGGTGGTAGAATTCAGTATTGAATGTTTAAACAAATTGTAGATTGTTAATTTCTTAAGTGCGATGCGAACATCTGTCATATACAATCAGAGTCTTGTCTAGAGATGTCTTCTAGGAGAAATGAAAAGTACATCACATGCTTTGTTTTGACTTCATTTGTTGGTGTAATTGACTTCACTCAATGTTTTAAAACTCTATTTGAGGACATTGAAATATAAAATTCATGAAGACAGAGGGATAATTGTGTCTACTGTACGGATACTCTTTTTGGAAGATACGCCGATTGCAATAAAGTATGTTTACTTACTTCGGTTCATGATTGTAAAATTTTATGAAATTGTTCTATATTTTTATTGACCTTAGAGTTCATATACCAACTCTTTTTTTTATTACAGCAGTCTCCCGCCTAAGTATATATGTGCTTTGAACCTCGCAAGATTGTTCGTACTTGGTAGGTAGTTGCGTATTTAGATAAATCATATTTTAATCTTTTGATTCGGCTGCAATGTCAAAATAATATAATGTTAACGCCTATAAAAACCTAGCGATACAATATAATGGAAAAGTTGAGCTACACAGATGTTCCACTAAAAGAGCTCCAGCGCGCTAGTATTAGATTAGTGGAGCAGCTACAAGAAATGTGCGAGACAAGGTAAGCAAATCATAAAAAGATTTGTTTTAATATCTCAATAACATAAAGATAAGGCTTTCCATCATGATTGTTGTTTCTTTGAGGTTAAAGACATGCTTTACATTTAGATTCATAGATGTGTTGTGTCAATCTCTCATCATCAAAAAATATTACAATAAAAAAATTATGTATTTAAAATTTTTCAATTTTAGATACAGAAATTAGATCATCCTAGTAATGGCAAAATCAATCAGAAGCAAAAGGTGCTGCTTCACAGAAAATAGTTTAAACCATCAATAGACTGGTCTCGGTTTCACCCCACTAATTGCGTCATTGCCCCAAGCGCAGAGAGGGAGAGCTGAAGTAATGGAATCCCATACTGGATTGCTAGAAGCTTTAGACGAACGTTGGATGCTTTAGACGACCTGTACTGTTTATTGCTATAATGATACTGAAAATGTCTACAATATTCTAAATATCGAACTTGTTTTTTACCTACAACCTAAATGCAACCTTCTAATGCTGGATGAGTACACATCAACCAAAAATTGATTTCCAGACGCAAGAATATTCAAAACTTACAACAAATGAAAATCTATGACACGTTGAACAGAAAAAAACTTGAACCTTATTGTCTGAGGAAAATGATGCTTACAGGGAGGTTACTATATTTTTTTTTTTAAATTGTTAACGCTGGAAATTGTTTAGGTGTAAACTGGTTGGTTTCATTTTCATTATGTGAGCCAACGATAATGAGACTGAAAATGAAGAAGTTGTAGATGTCGGCTCCGTGTGACCGCCAACCTGGGCCCTAAGAGGCAGAGTGGAATCTCACATTCCAGTCGATGATGCGGTGGATATGAGAATGGACCGAATCCCGTTGCACAACTTGTAGAGGGCCCTAGATATTTCACATCGGCGGAATCGTCGGTCCCTGGGTATTGTAAAAGAATCAGAACAGTACTGTAGTCAGTCCGACACTGTCCAGGCCTGGAAAACTGAGTCACAGTGTCCAGAGCTGTTGACAGTCTTCGATCTTGGTTCCCCTCGTGAGGACCTCCAATGGCCACAAGATACAAGAGGTAAGTAGGCCAGTAGATTCAATAATATGAAATCGGGGGGAGTTCCCTCCATCCCGTTGACATAGGTACAACCAACCGTAAGGAATTTCGCGCCAACGGGACCACTGACTGAGATCCTTAGCGGGAAGTTCTCTGAACCAAATATGGGCTCCACGATCTTCACAGTGGTCGATCAGCTGCCGAGCATTGAATCCCCTTCGACATTGGTCGAACATGATGTCGAGCTCAGAATGACTTTGTGCGGCTCCCGGAATCGAAGGAGAGATTGTTAACCGACCTTGTTCCTCTCAATTTTCGATTCTCGCCGTGAGGGCGATTGGCTTGTGCAGCAGACCGTCTTGGTTTTTCAGCCCAATAAAGTCCTCTCGAATACTGAGCCCAGTTTGTCTGATGACAGCGAATTGTGAACCCGTACCATTTGATATCATTATGTAGGCAGAGTGCCACGGTGATCATCTTGAGTTTGTTTTAGAAGGCTGAGCTCAGATTGTTTCCAGCTGTTCAGATTTTCTTGCATTCTTGATATCTCCACATATGTTCTAGGATTGCGCTAAGCTCTCCCACTGTCCTGGAGAAACAACGTCTACCATAACGATACAAGTAGTCGTGATGGCAACTGAAACGAGAAAACTCTGTTTTCGTAGTGCACGAGAAAGCCTGCTAGTTTTCAGCACTTGAAACGGTGATAGCACTTCATTGGCGATCCACATTGCTCGGCAAGTTTGACAGCAAAAGTGGCTAATGTGCACAAAGGGGTATCCAGTTTCCACTTTCCAGTATTAGGCACTTGTGTGCCCTGCGGGATTGCAGTGTTGCTCTCTTGAGAGCCATCCACCGAGGTCATCATGGCACGGCGTCAAGCTCGTAAAAGCTCGTGAAAGCTCGTACATCGAGCTCCAATTTTGACGATTTGTGCATGGAGCGAAGTTTCTCTAAGACCGAAAAGAGAAGCAGGCATCCGGGAAACACAGGCTGCAGGCTGGTGTAGAAGTGCACTAGCACACGAGCTGTTCTGAGCTGACACCACTCTTGAGCTGTAATCCCAGGGGCAGCTTCGCAAACACTTGCAGAGATGCAGATGCCATGTGAAACTCTCGATGGTCCATGTATGGTGTGCAAAATAGTGCCTCCAAATCACCAGGTCCTCATATGCGATGGTTGCGGTAGTGGATGGCACATGCAGTGCCTAGTCCCACCCCTTTCTTCTGCACCAGATGGTGAGTGGAAGTGTGTCGATTGCGAGCCTGGGACAGTCACTCTCGCAGACCCTCCTTCTGGAGTGGCCGAGAACGGTATAGTGAACCAGGTCCGAGCAATTCACGCCGATTCGTCTTTGAGCGAAGAGGAGAAAGCCAGGAGGATCATGAATCTGCACTGTCCGACCGCCTTGCAAATGCCCCGTGACACTGCGCTTTCAGGTCAAGGCAGTGACGGCAGAGGAAGGCGAAGTGAAGTTCGAACCAAGAAAACCGCTGCAATGGACCAGCTCAACGAGAACCTCAAATGCATGATTTGCCTGAATCTCGTCGACCGACCCGTCACCGTAAGTCCTGCTGCACCACCCATGGCCTTGTGCTGCTGTCTGCGGCTCTGTCTCTCTTAATGCTCCTTCCCTCCTTCCCTCCCTCCCTGCCCTCTCTTCCTCGACATTGATGACTTCAGCCGAGATCGCGCTTATTCATCGCTGCCAGGCTCCGTTGCATGTGTGCAGACGCCATGCGGACACAATTCGTGCCTGAAGTGTTTCCAGAAGGTGGTGTCCGGGGGAAACCACAAGTGCCCTCACTGCAGAGCTCTCATCCCCCCGTCGATGAGAAACAACCCGCGAGTCAACTCCGCGCTGGTCATGGCGATCCGACTGGCAGCGCTGGCGGCCAACTCGTCGTCGACATCGTCCGTGAAAGCTCCCGCGGGGCCTCCCAAGGCCTACCATCACATCGAGAACGAGAAGAGGCCCGACCGGTGCTTCACCAGCGAGAGGGCCGTCAAGACTGGCAAAGCCAATGCCGCCAGTGGCAAGATTTTCGTCACCGTGCCGCCCGATCACTTCGGCCCCATCACGGCGGCGAACGATCCTGAGAGGGGCCAGGGCGTTCTCGTCGGTGAGAGCTGGGCCGATCGCATGGACTGCCGGCAGTGGGGTGCTCACCTGCCGCACGTCGCTGGCATCGCGGGCCAGTCGAGTATCGGGGCGCAATCCGTTTGTCTCTCCGGCGGCTACGAGGACGATGAGGACCACGGGGAGTGGTTTCTTTACACAGGAAGGTAGCATTGCAATCCATCCATCCATCCATCCGTTTGCTTGAAGATGCGGTTCGCGGCTTCGCCACATGCAGGCGATTCTCTGTGGGTCGGTTGTTGTCATTTCATGACAGAGGAATCGCTTGCTGTCATGTCAAATCGCGCATGTCGGCGTACAGTACATCCGAGTACGATACGCCGTGCTGCTGCTATGGCTGCCGCAGAGTCAACCAGCTGGTCAGTCAGTGCTAACAGCTCTTCAAATTCGACGTGGTGAATGCAGCGGTGGGAGGGACCTGAGTGGAAACAAGCGCACGAACAAAGCACAATCTTTCGATCAAGTCTTCGAAAAGTCGAACGAAGCACTGCGTGTGAGCTGTCGGAAAGGTTATCCTGTCCGTGTGGTGCGGTGAGTGTGAACTGTATGAACTGCAAAATCATGTCACTCCATGCCTGTGCTTGCCAACAGTCTTCTTAGATGTGAACTGGCTTGCGGGCCTGAATGGATCAAGTTCATATCGGGGGGTCTGGGAAATTATTAGCATCTAACGAATTCCGTGTGCCTCTTGGGCAGATCGCACAAGGAGAAGCGATCTTCTTACGCTCCGGAGACTGCCTGTGTTCGGTACGATGGCATTTACCGAATTGAGATGTGTTGGAGGAAGGAGGGGATTCAGGTAACCCTCAAAATACTTAAGTGGATAATTTAGGTGGACAAACGCTATGAGAATGACTGCGACCTTATTTCATTCTCATACGCATTTCATCAAGTATATCGTGGTAGCTATCACATTTCGACTGATCACTTCGAGCTTAGGACTTGAGCTCACAGTGTATAGTCACCTCAGAGGCTACTAGGTGAATCGCACAGCTATGGCTGCTGTCAATATCCTGCGAATTGTGTTTCTACCTCGGTCCGTAGCCAAAAATAGGAACCCGGAATCTGCTGCCTCTGCTCTAGCGACAATGAGGAATGACGTCCGTGCCCTCGATTGTGTACAGGGCTTTAAGGTCTGCAGGTATCTCTTCGTCCGATGTGACAACGAACCTGCTCCGTGGCTGAGGTGATATGTACTACCCTGTCACGCCTTGTAGGAAAATATGCAATTGCACCCTGTCCGTGTTGCTTAATGGCCTTTCTGATACACTACTTTGCAGTGACGAGCATGGGGATCGACCTCGCAAGCTTCCCAACATTCCCGAACTGGAGGGTGCCGTAGACATAACCAAGAGAAGAACCCAACCCGCTTGGGACTGGAAGGTAGTTCTCTGTCTTCTTTGCCACTTGATCAAAATGTTCTTTAGCTATAGCTTCCCCAGGAGCGTTCAGAGAAGAATTGCTTACAACTTTCATGCACAACGATGAATTGTCGTGAAGGGCGACGTGTTCGCTTACGTGCTGGATTTTATTATTGGCTCAGGAAGAGGAGCTCCTCTGGGGTTGGACCATAGATCCACCTGGGAGTAGGATGAATACGAGCACGAAGAGACCGTCCCGTACCTTTACCGGATGCAATGTCGTAGCGTCAGCAGCCCCCAAGAAGAATCACAGCAAAAGCATTCAAAGGAAGCTGCTTAGAGGTGCCTCCACTTGCGATCCTTACATCCCTGTCTTGTTCCATGGTCAGCATTTTTGCCTAGACAGATAGACAGTCCATACAGAGGAGTTGACACTCCCTTTCCATATCCATTATCGGCACTCTGTTCTCCTGCATTCTGTCCCAGCTTACCTCCCAACTAACGCGCTGGTGTGAGTCGCAGAATTTGGTTGTGTGCTTTGTCACAAAGTGATGCAGCAGCCGTTGTCTACGCCCTGTGCACACAATTTCTGCAAGTCGTGTCTGTTGGCCAAATTTGCCGCATCAGGGGACATGCGAGAAAGGAAGGCTGTGGGAGGGAGATCTCTTCGAACTCAGAAAGTGAAGAAGGCGTGCCCGACTTGTCAGGCAGATATCACGGATTTCATGTCAGCTCCTCAGGCAAGTAACTAAAATTATCGCTTGTACTCAACCTAAATAGCATCTAACTGTGTATATATGATGGTTTCTAAACCTCACTTCCTAATGACTTCTTTCCACAGGTGAATGGGCAACTGGAAGACGTGATCGCAAGTTTACAGCGCAGTCTCGATGAAGAGGCCGAAGAGGAGGGAGAAGAAGGAGAAGAAGAAGAAGCTGCAACAGATTCTGATCATCCAAGGAAGAGGTTGAAATCTGAAGCTGAATCACTGAACGCGGATGAAGTGGTCAAGTCCGTCGATGAAGAAACTATAGCTCCGAATGCAGTACTTTTTGAACCTCCTGCTGTTTCAAAGCCTGATGGTATGCAACTTGATAGACTGGTTGTAACAGCCCCTCTGAAGAATCTTTCCGACCAAATGTCAGCTCGGGCCTCGAGACAGCCTTCAAATAATGGGTGTTCAAACCGACCTGTGGAAGCCTCGACCATCGATTCTGTGGCGGGAACTAAGGAGTCTTGTGTATCAGTAAGTGGAGAAGAGCACACCCAACTCTCCAATCAGCTTGGAAGTGTTCTCGAGGTTGAAGGGGGGAAGAGAAATAGGTTGACATCTACACCGACGAAGAAAAACGTCCAAGCTTCCGATGGACGAAGCAGCGCGGAGTGTGCTAAGAGTTCGTGCTCTTTAGAAGAAGCACGCAGCGTGCAGGAGGAATCTCCCTTGAAAGAAGTTAGTAATTCTCAGGATATGGACAAACGAGCATTACCTGGGAGGCCAGGAAAAATTAGAGTTACGATTGAGAAGATTGTCAAGGAGGGGAAATTGTCACCTTTAAGATCTGGAGTAAGAAGGCGGAATATGGTAAGGAAATGTAATGTCAAACACCCCGAAGATGAGTCCCCTGAAGAGGGCGATGGCGGTAAGGGGAAGGCCGATTCCAAAAAGAGAGGGTCTAAGGTAGTGGATTCTTCGCGAAGGCAAGGTGAGTGTGTAGTAATTTCCCTGTCAGATTCCGAAGATGACTCTGATGATGCCCAACAAAAGAGTGACCAGAAGTCTCGCGACATCAGTCAGCTCCATACTGAAACCGATACCCTGAAGACGTCATGGAGATAGACTCTCCTGCGAAGCCCGAGTATGGTAATCAATTCTAAAGGAATAGGACCGATTGTACGATAAAGTAACTTATTGATTTAAAGTATTTAGACAACCAGTGAAAAGTGTGTTTTGTATAAAACAAACGCCGGAAATCAACGGCGAGCTGGAAATTGCCATTTGTATATTATCTGATAAAGTTGTAAATTCCCCTGCTCTTGTTTTGGTATCGTGGTCCAAGGAGGACAATGAACAGCAAATGTAAGTCACGTGGGCGCAATCGTGGAAGCAATGCCCATGGCATTTGTTTCGTCCCGTGGACAATGTTATGATGTAGTGCAAATGTTGCGAATTCTGAGGATTCCCGGAAGAAGTGAGGATTGTTTCCCTTTCCTCACTACTAATCACATCAACGTTCATGATTGAGTCACACATCTCTTCCAGCGCTCCCACGAAGTGACTGAGATCCTGAAGAGCTTGTGTACGGGGCATGCAGAGTCTGTTAATGATAGCGATTTCTAGGAGATCTTTAGAGCTACCAAGTCTCTCGTCATTAAAGTTGCCACGACCTGATCCGCCCCACCCTTGGAAGATACAGCTCGCTTACATTCCAACTTTAACACTTTAGTAGTGATTGTAGTACACTCTCCTTCGATTCTCGCAAAGCTTTAAAGCTTATGTCCGGCGGGAGGGAAACATCGGTGTTGCCAAAGTACATTGCAAACTCCGCCGTGATCAAATTATGATCGTCGACATATACTGAAGAAGATGTTGAAGTGGCTGTAGCAGAGGAAGTTAGTGTGACAGGCACATCTTCACGCAATTCAAGGCTAAAGAGAAAAACATAATTTGAACCAGTTTGACCGTTTATTTTTAGAAAGTATATTCTCGTAAGATCACATATTAACATTTGTTGTTCCTTTCTTCAAGAGCAAATGAGCCTCATGCCAATGCTAGAAACTTCCAACTCACTGAAAACCATAACGAATCTGATTTTGAGTGTGAAGTTAATAAAAGTGATAATTGTATGATGCAATTTTTTAGTTGATATGAGTAATTATAAATTATGCATCACAAGATAAATATCAGTAGATCAAAAAGTAGAATGACATTTGAATGAAGATCAGCTTTAACAATTCAGTGCAGTTCAGAGTTTAATCAAAAAAATTATACGACAATGTCACAAGCAATGTAACGGCACCCATTGGGAATGAATGACCGGCTCAAGACCGGAACAGCGCTGCGCCATGGCAACCAAAGGTGGGCCAACGTACGGACAGAGTGAGTCGCCGGGAGGTTGGGGAACTCGGGAACCGGATGGGAGGGGGGACGGGAGGAAGAGGTCGGAAGCCGGGAGAGTGCAGAGGTCGGAGTTGGGCATTAGGGTTTAGGGCTGGGCAGTGATGTGGTTCTCTTTTCGTCTCGTCGCTCCTTTTTTCCGCGAGCTGCGATTTGCTTGCTTCACGAGTGGGGAAGCTCGTTAGAAGGAAGAAACTCAGCAAGCGCATTTCCGCTTCCTTCCACGGGACGGACGCAAGCATCAATCCCCAGAAACGCAGGAAACTATCCACCTCGTGCAGTTATCTGTGGCTGGCTGGCTGTCTGGCTGTCTGTGTCTGTCGGTGGGTTGGTCCGTCGTTCAGTGTGTATAACGACAACAAAAGACATTTATACAGATTGATATTTTCGCAGTTCGGGAAATTAAGCAGCGCATAGCGCAGTGATCGTTCTTCTCGTCAAGATGGCGAAGCGGGGTTTGATGGAGCAGGACTTGAAGAATCTGGATGTCACCAAGCTGCATCCTTTGTCGCCGGAGGTCATCTCCCGACAGGCCACAATCAACATCGGTACGATTGTTTCAAGTTCACCAGCTGAGGGATGATCGCTCGCCCGCTATCTCACTGCCTGAACGCCAATGTCGCTTGGAGTTTTTCTCCGATTGATCCTGTGTATTACTCGACGTCTACCAGGCACATAGATTCATACCTTTGCGGACGGTCATAGTCTGTAGCTGGATGCTAGAATCAATTGTAGAAGTGAGGGATCCGATTGTTGAAACGGTGTATTTCCTGTGGACGGGATGTATTTGCAGGAACAATCGGGCATGTGGCTCACGGGAAGTCCACTGTCGTGAAGGCCATATCTGGAGTGCAAACTGTGCGCTTCAAGAATGAATTGGAGCGTAACATCACAATCAAGCTGGGTTATGCTAATGCGAAGATTTACAAATGTGAAGACGACAAGTGCCCTCGGCCAATGACCTACAAGTATGTGATTTACTCAATCTCTACGGGTTTGCTTAAACTGATTTCTAATCGCAATTTACAGTCTCAGACACGGATATTGATTTACTTGTGGAGCTTGAGTATCAGCTCTTCACGATGGTCAACACCCAGATTAAAAATCAAACGAAACAAGACTAGGTGACCCTACTTGCGTCAATCATTAAAATTATGTACTTACTACTCATATGCGTGCTTCTTGATTGATGTGGGTATCTTCTCAATCTCAGGGCGTATGGTAGTGGAAAGGAGGACGCACCATTATGTGACGTCCCTGGATTTGAGTCTACACGAATGAAGTTATTACGACATGTGTCATTCGTCGATTGTCCAGTGAGACTCTTCAATGATCACTTGTTCTATTGTCTTATCTCTGCGTATTGTCCAATATCTGCAATTCTATTCATCGATTGTAAGCCATCTTGGTCTTGAAATTCAGGGGCACGACATTCTCATGGCTACTATGCTTAATGGTGCCGCTATCATGGACGGAGCTCTTCTCTTGATTGCAAGCAATGAAAGTTGCCCTCAGCCCCAAACGTCCGAGCATCTGGCTGCCGTGGAGATTATGCGCCTGAAGCACATAATTATTCTGCAAAATAAGATCGATCTTATCCAGGAAAGCGTAGCTATCAATCAGCACGAGTCCATACAGAAGTTTATTCAGGTAATTTGTGTAAACTCTAAAATTCGTGAATCGGAGCTGAGGACACTAGAGTGATTATGTTAGGGTTTAGTACAGGAGGATCAGAGAGGCACCTACAGCAGAGTTGGGGATGTACCACTCGAAGTGGCCAGGTAATGTGGGCGGCTGTTTTGAAAGACCTATAGTTAAGCGGCATTGCCGATGGTAGCAACATAGCTCTCGAAGAAGAACAAGTACCAGGATTTGTAGAGCTAGCAATGGTGGTGGAAGGGACGTCAAGGAGTACAGTCTGTGCATTAAATCCCAGTGCAGGCTGCTTTACGAGTACTTTGCCTCTTAGTCACCTGTTACGGATTGCTTCTCAGCTATATTCTGGGCACGTGTGACCAAAAAGTGAGATCTGTCAAAAACATCAGGAACGTCTTCAAATTTGTTTATTTGAATTTCTCGATACTCCTTCGTACATCTAAATAGCGCATCTTATAGTGAAGAAGTAA
Organism: Marchantia polymorpha subsp. ruderalis; assembly: GCA_037833965.1. Classification (NCBI taxonomy): domain Eukaryota; kingdom Viridiplantae; phylum Streptophyta; class Marchantiopsida; order Marchantiales; family Marchantiaceae; genus Marchantia; species Marchantia polymorpha. The sequence continues at coordinate 4,864,140 of AP031351.1, forward strand.
AATATTAGAGGTCTCTCTTTTAATAAAGGTCTGTCTTGCAAGTCTCGCAGTTGTTACCTTCTTAAGGGTTCGCTACCAACTTAAAACCGTTTACATGACGATTTGCTTGATGGTCTACAGGGTACCATCGCAGACGGAGCGCCAGTTGTGCCTATATCAGCTCAGCTGAAGTATAATGTCGACGTTGTTTGCGAATACATCGTGAACAAAATTCCCATTCCCGAGCGTAACTTTGTCGCGCCCCCCAATATGATTGTCATCAGGTCCTTTGATGTTAACAAGCCTGGTGCCGAAGTTGACGACATCAAAGGAGGTGTAGCCGGTGGCAGTATTCTTCGGGTAAGAAATGGTGTAGGAAAAGCTAGAACCATGTGTCCGAATTCTTTGTTAGTGTCCTTGATGCATTTGTGCTAGGAAAGTATGAGGTATCACAGGCATCTAGTGGAAGCAGCAAACATGGAATCTGATGTCTGGATGGGTTGACGGGAATGGCATGATGCGTTACTTCTTGCCCAAGTCGGTATAGTTTCGTTGTGAATCATAAAAGCTGGGAATCGGAGTAGACTCTATGTTTCGTCACGATGGTCAACTAGAGGTGAAGAGTCGAAGAAGCATAGATCTATTATCAATCCTGACAAGCTATCTTACGGGAGTGAATTTGACAACCTTCTGCCTCAAGAATGTTTTTTGCAGGGAGTCTTGAGAGTGGGCCAGAAGATTGAAGTCAGGCCTGGTATCACAGCCAAAGATGAGAGTGGGCAGATCAAGTGTACACCAATCTACTCCAGGATTATTTCTTTGTATGCAGAGCAAAATGAACTGCAGTATGCTGTACCGGGTGGTCTAATTGGAGTTGGAACCACCATTGATCCCACCTTGACCCGTGCTGATAGGCTGGTGGGTCAAGTACTGGGAGAAGTAGATGCTCTGCCTGACGTGTTCGTGGAGCTCGAGGTATGTAGTGCTTCTCATGTCATCGTCTGAGCATTTGTTCAAGTTCAGTTATTTCAAATTATCGCTCATTCATTCCATATGTATTGTGTAAGTTCGTCATTTATATTTCGTATTGTATCTTCCTGCTGATTTTATTGCTATATTCTGTAGCGTTTTATCGACACCTGATGTTACTGTAATCACTCTTAACTTTTTTCGACGACCTTTTTTGTAAATAATCCGTATAATTTTTATCTTACTTTATAAATACTGAGCCGGTCTATCGATTGACTGGTCTATGTTCTTCAAAGTATGGGGAGTTTGTCAGATATTACTGCATGATGAGCGCCCGTCTTATTGTTCTCTGTGCATAGTTACTGCTTACTTTCTTCTTACTCTTGTTCATGATATCTTGATAGTTTTCAGTTTTTTATGCTTTTCCATGTGCTCAGCGTATTGTGCTTATATTTGTTTTCTCTGTGGGGTTTACTTCGCTGAGTTTCTCAATGTTATGTACTGCGTGCTTTCTGTACCGCAGGTATGATCACTTAACTTCGTTTGAGATCGTTCTATGTTTACAGTAATAATGTTTTATGTGGTCGTCCTAATCTATTAAAGTTGTCACTTACTCTTGTATGTAGTTTCTTGTGTGTTAACTGCATATGGTGATTATGGCGGGAACCTGAACGATCCAGCGGTTGTGGTCTGTTTTGTTCACAGGTGAATTTCTTCCTCTTACGACGACTGTTAGGTGTGAGAACCAAGGGTACAGAGAAACAAGGGAAGGTGTCTAAGTTGGCCAAAGGTGAAGTGCTCATGCTCAATATTGGATCTATGTCCACTGGTGCACGAGTCTTGGCCGTGAAGAACGACCTTGCTAAGTTGCAGTTAACCTCTCCTGTCTGCACGAGTAAGGGTGAGAAGGTAGCTTTGAGCAGAAGAGTGGAAAAGCATTGGCGTCTGATTGGATGGGGTCAAATACAGGCCGGCATGATGCTCGACGTACCAAAGGTTGCATAGTGAGTGACAACCTATTTAAAATTGGTTAAGAGCCAAAGCAAGCTACCGAAGAGAGAGTCGTCGAGTTAATAGAAAGGAAGCTTTTTAGAAAGCTAAAAGTTCACCGATGTGGATAGGAAGAGAGTTGTTGGGATCAATTTTTGTAAAGTGGCGGAGAAAACAGTACTGCCCTGATGTCTTATGTTTGAGTAACAAGAGTGTTTTGACTCATAGTAGGTTGCCCTCATTGGGCTGTTGGGTGTTGCCGACCAGCGTTAGGGAATGTGAGGCGAGTGGATCTCTACCTGTTTCGATAATAGTCGAAAAATTTATCACTTCAGCTACACGCCGTCATATTTTGCCGTGTTCGTTTCTTTAGTTGTGTTTTGTTTTAATGCATGGAAATACCCGTCTGGAGAGTGTTTCTTTGCTCTTATTCTATGTGTATGTCAGTGGCGGTTCTCATGTGTGTTTCGTCTCATGAATTATCCGTATTGAAGTCTTGAAGTACTCTCATCAGGCAACGACGCTTGATGCTGCCAATGGATCTCCTTGTCTTCAGATGGGGTAATTCACTGTGAATAATGCTGAACCCGATCTAATTACGAATCCTTGGCCCAGTCTGGTCATACTTTTGAGTGTTGTTTTGAAGTCATGGAGTTGAATTGAATTAGTGGATACTATTGATCAAAACGTAAGATTACTTCAGTTCAACCAAGATGAACGATCACAATCGACCCTACATTGGCTTTCACCAAAATCTCGATCTTGCACGAGATTATCATGAACGGTTTAACATTGGGCGTACCAGGTTGCAGCGGAATAATGTGAGATTTGCTTGCCCCATCAAAACGTAAATTACCATATGGGACCCATCATGTTTCAATTTACCCGATAAAAGACCGAGGCCACGATGATGATATATAAAATACCCAGGCCATGATATGAGTACCTCTTCATCGAAAACTTTATTGAAATATTTTCACATATAATAAATTTCACATACTTACTCATGGGACTCAATTTGAAAGCTTTTTTCCTCTCACGTGTCAGACAGCCCATCCACATGAACATGTGTGTGAGCTTAAAGATATATAGCCAACAGTCTTTTTTCCAACTCGATATGTATTTCCCAGTGCTTGTACGTTCTTAGCAAAGGTTTTCTCACAAGTGAATGAAACCTTATGCCATGTGAACCTTGTGCATGGTTTTCTTATAGTTGGTCCTATCTCCAAATTATACAGGATCTTCTGGCGAAAATTGTCTCTGATTAAATCAATCTTGAACCTGATTGTCCTTTTCCTCTCTCAGCTCAAATCACTTGAACTCGTCAGATCTGAATCATGTGCCCATCACTAACGTTCTATCTACATCCGCTTAATTAACCTTGTAAGGTTAATCAAGCTGCTTATCCCAATACTTCAAACTACCAAGTCAAATCTCACAAGTTGATATAAGCTCGCCATTCAAATGAGATGCGCTCTTTTTTTGAACAAAAATTTTCAGACATCTTCGGAGACACATGGTATCATCGTCGTACTTACAATGTCTCATCCAAATCTTGTAATCTTTGCAATTGTCCAACTGATCTTCACTACAAGTGACAAGGAACATAATAGCACAAGATCTTGTTATTAATCGTTTTCTCATCTATATATTTTTATTCTCATTTTGGCCAACTCTTCACAATACAAAATCTGCAGAGTAAATGTACATTTATTTACTCTCCCCCTATCCTATTACTACTTATGCTCCACCATTTCTTTAAGCAACCCGTCCTATTCGCATCCTACATTTTATGAAAGAAACTCTACAAATGCGCACTTTCTAAACTTCCGAAGTCTTCTAAGTCATATTTGAACAGCTTTCACTCATTGTAGCGGTTTCATTACATTTCTGTTTGATTACATGCATTAGCATGTAATCAAACAGCAAAACATGAAAAAAAATATTTTTTGTTCAACTAAAATTATAAATAAAATTTCCAAATATTCATAAATAAATAAATAAATATATTTATATTTATATCTTTTAATTTTGAACCAGCTCTATAGTATGAGATAGAGCTCAAGAGATTGATCAGATGTTAAGGTTAAAGATAAAGATGTTTTTTGTAAGCTAGGTTTGACTCTGTGGAGATGACACAAGGTAAATGATTTTGATATAAATCAAATAAAACTTTCACGTTCAAAGTTATCATAGTAATCAAAAACTTACTTTAAGTTTAAAATAGTCTTGTAAATAATCAAGCATATGTACTGGAAATTTGTCTTCAACATCATACATTTTAAGTGTTTCAAGAAACAAAAAGTCCAAATTAAAAAAAGTGAGAATTTTATCAAACACGGAAAAAATCATATTCTAAAAAGATGAGGTGAATTGTCAAGAGAATGGATAACTCATCATCTCACTACTGCAAATTTACAGCAGTAGTTTACAGCTAAAACTATGTTGATAAAACATATCAATTAACACTTTCGTAGCAGATTTAAAATATTGTAAATCAATTAGTTTGATTACACAAGTATTGAGCTAAAGCTATAAATATACCAGATTAATTTATAAACCATTGACTAACTATTGCAATGAATTTCATGACGTCATGATCAAATTTAAACTTGATCTCATTAATCAAAATTCTATTCTTAAGTCAAATTAATCATAATTAACATGTATTCAAGGTCTTTTTTTATTTAGATACCAACTTCAAGTTAAGACATAAGAGTGATACTCATCTAAGAGAATACTCTAAGATTATTGAAATAGAATTAGATGATAGATCTTTATAAACATTGTTTTTTGGATCTTCCATCATACTTTAGATTTCAAATAAAAATCTATTCAAACTTCATGTTAATTTTAATTGCATAGAAGTTTGACTGAGTGGCAAGTTGAGATTCTAAAACTTTCAAGATCTTCAATGTCATGTTGCCACCTTAACTAAGATATACTTCAGCTTTGTAAGATCTAGGTGTTGCGTAATTTCCCACCAAACAGTCATAATCCACATGACATGAGACATAAGAAATAACATGGTTTGCTCTTCTGGTTACATCCATGGAAACACAAACATAATGTTTGGCTCAACTAGCAGACTCGCCGTGCTAAGTAGTACAACAAAGACACAGATAGTTTTAGCCAAAACCCTAGAACTGTTTGTCTTGATCTTCTGAACTTCGCGTCATCGACAATGAGTAACCTCCGCATCGTTTCCGACTAAAATTACATCTAACAATCTTTTCCTTTGGGGTACTAGCAATTTCATTAATTTATATAATTAATCTATAGAAGTACTCAAAGAAAATCTAACAAAAGCTCATCTTTAAATTAAAGCTAACTAGAAGATACTTGAGAATCCATTTCACTCGTTTCCAATGTATCTTACTTCGATTTGATCCGTTCACTTTTCCAACGCTAGAGTAATATTGGATCTTGTGCACATCATTAAATACATGATGCTACTCACAATTTTTTTATAAGTAACACATGACATCTACATTGCTAAATGTCATGTGTTTGGTATGAAAATACTTAAATGTGTTGTCAAAGGAATCAACATTCTTTTAGAACATGTCATGTTAAACCTGTCAAGCACACTTTGAACATAATTGGTTTAACTCAATCATAGATTTATATTCATCAAAATTCCATTATTGTCCATTTTTAATATCCACTTGAATATACCCAATTCTTTATTGTGAATATAGACTTCAACTAGTTCTTCCATCTGTAAAATTTGGATTGGTTCTTTGCCAAGATGAACATGTCATTCATATAAAAACCTAGAATATTAAGATTGAAGATCTAATTATTTATCTTTTTCATGCATACACAAGTATCATATACACTCCGTGAAAATTGTCGTGCTTTCATGAACTCATTGGATCTTGCATTCCACTGCCTAAAGAATTCATAAAATGATTTTAGCAATCTACCAATCAATTTCTTTTGACTAATATTTTCAAAACCAATTGGTTGTCTCATATAGATAATTTTCTCTATATATAGTGTTGTTATAACTACGTACACATGATTCATAGCATATCAGTTTTGCTTTGAATCATGGGAATCGATGCAATTCATGGAAATTGCAGCAAGTGCATATAGCAGATTAATTGTATCATATGTTGCTACACATGATAAAACTTTGTTACAGTCGACAACTTTCTTTTCTGTGAAACCTATAGCCACCAACATGACTTTGAAGATGCTCTGCACATCACCTACTAAACTATCTTTTAGCTTGTACATACACTTGCAATCAATCAAAGCTTGAATACCTGTACAATTTTGGCTTCAACATTTTGCCAAGATCCATAATCTTCAACTTGCTCTTCAGCTGTCTCTTCTAGAACACATAATCACCACGTCCGTCGTATTTGAATATATCATAACTTGCTCCTCCAGACTTAGTGGCCGTCATCTCATTATGACGAATGTTTCAGGTCGTAGCTTGTATCCTTTGAATAAAAAACTCTCATTTTTTTACTCAATCTTAAATCTTCGTAAGAGAAAAGAAAGTGTGCAACGTTCTACTCATAATTATTGAATTTAAGTTGGAAAATATTTTTTGAAGCAATAATCTAGTGAGATGGAATATTTGATCAAACATAATGGTTTGACGGTCTTAACAATGGAGGTCAATGATTGTACGTACTTCCAACGAGATTGCATACTTCGTCTAAGGATTGCAAACCTTTCTCTAACGATCGCAATCTTCTGTTTAATGATCTGATGTCCTTTGTACAAGAATCGCTTGGTTCTGTGTTCAAGGATACTACCTTTTGATCTTTTCTGCTCTTTTGTTGTCGTCTCTCTTTTCTTTTCTCTTGGATCGGCTCTTTCATGATTTCTTGCTGACTAGAAAAAGTGTTACTCATGCAACTAGCGTTTTGGATTATTGCAATTGCTTTTCATCTGCCAGTATCAAAATTTGAATGGTCTCTGTGCCCTGCAATACCAAGAGCTCACAAAATTGCTATTGATATCAATCTTTCTTATAATGGAATCATCTTTCACCTTAATCTATCAGCATTAAGACAGAAAGATCTTCGCATTTGGGTGGTACTTTTTAGGGAGTTATATGAATTTGAAATTGTTCAAAAGACTTGTAAATTGTTGGTCAACTACTATATTTTTGGCAATGTCGGCCGGTTCTTTTGACGCTCAAATGTTGTTCATAGTGAAGGAGAAGAAGCAAAGGTACAAAATTCAAAAGAGTGTGATTAGCATAAAAAGTCAATAGCAAAATCTTCTTGTGTATTCAAATGCGCACCAGTGCAAAATTCAAAAGAGTGTGATGAGCATAAAAAGTCAATAGCTAAATTTTCTTATCTAGTCAAACGTGCACCGTCGTTATTAAGATCACATATTGTATACTCTCGACGATCTCCAACAAGATTAATGGGAGTCTGGTGCCATCAATAATATTCTACACAATGAACAAGTATGGCAATATTCTCATGTGTGTGAGTTCTACTAAAATATGTTTCACACGACAGATCTTGATGTGAATTTTAAGTGATCCATGTCCGTGGCGAGATATCTCAATGTTGCTTTTCTCGTCTACTATTGAAGCAAATTCAAGTGCAATGAAGAAATGATGTTACGAAGTCTGGAGAAAATTGAATGCTCAAAAGAGGATCATGTTACGATACTGGATTGACATGATCACCTGCAAATGTTTGAGTCAACGTTAAAAAAAATTCACGTCTTTTGAAAATGACTAAATTCTCAATGCACTGTGCCGCTCTCGACGCGATCATACTCTCATTTGATTTGAATCAGAACTTGTGGAAGCATTTTTTTTTTTAAATAAACTCACAAGCTGTTCGATGGAATGCCAAATTTTTTTGATTGAACTGCATCAACCTCGCTCATGCTTCACGATATTCACTCGTTTGCTATATTTGTTACAAATCTCCAAGCTCTCAACTCAAGCACTCAATTACGCTCTGATATCAATTCCTGCTAAATTTCTTACAAGATAGTCTGAATTCATACGACATGAGATATAGGAATTAACAGGGTTCGTCCTTCTGACTACATTCACAGGAACACACATAAATAATTTTTGGGGTGACGAGAAAACTTGCCGAGCTAAGTAGTACAGCAAAGACATCACCGGTTTAGCCGAAGTCCTACAACCAACTTTTCTAATACTTTGAATTCACCTTGACCAAAAGTGAATCATGGACACACCGTTCCTAACTAAGGTTACACCTAACATTAAATAGACAAATGACATGTAATCATGCAATATCTTAAATGAGATTATCATTTGTGCATACCAATATTAATCTTAGTAAACCTAAGTTAAATATTATTTATCATAAGTTATCATGATAATTAATATAATGATTTAAATAAAATTGGTAAAATATACTTTCAAGCAAATCAAGAGTAACTTTTATGTGAGATCTTGTTTCATTTATTACAAAATTGGATTTGAAAAGTATCTTTGAGTGTTACAAGAGTTTATGACGATTAATAAGTGAAGATATTGCATGAAAATATATTTAATCAAGTACATGTATTTTGAATATTAACATTCTAAAATCATGATGAGCTATCAAAAATAATTTTAGTCAAATTATAATGAAAACTAGTCCAAATGTCATGATTTAAGTAAACTTTTAAGGTTAAAAAAATTCTCAAAATTTTAAAACAATTGCTTGTATAAAGTGAGTTTAAATATAATCAAAATATGAAAAATAAAATTTTGAAGTTACAAAGAAATCGTAACTTCAAAATTGACAAAGATTCAAACTCATATTGGTAGAAAAAGCGAGATTGTGATGAAATCACAAATATTGAATTTTGAAATTATGAGATGGCGGGATAACAAGGATTGGTCAAATAGTACAAACACAAGCTTCAGACAAACAAAAAAAAAGTAATGATAAAAAATGGCGACAGTATATATACCAATATCAATTGGCACAACAAGACTATGATGTGAAATCAAGTGATGTTGTTCATAAGCATGAAGTATCAAAATAACTAACAGTGAAAATAAAAATAAATAAAAACAAACACATGCATTAATGGAGCAAAATGACAAAGTTAAGTGATACAAAGAAAAAATGAAGAGATAATAAGACGAATTTTTTTAACTCGTTATATAGACTAAGGGATGATACTTTTGAGTAAAAGTTTTCAAAAATAAATTTAGATTGTTTGACATGAAAAGAGATGAAATTATAATTAACAAATAATGGCATGAAAGAAATAAATTTCTGAATAATTAAAGAAAGGTTTAAGATATGTTTCAATTACCACAAAAATTACTACATATGTTTTATTCTAGATAAATTGATGTATCTTTAGAAAAAAATGATATCAAAATAATCAAAAATTTGATTCAAAATGATAATAAAATTAATACTCAAAAACACATTTTGGATGAATATGCGAGCAACATAAATATTCTAATCAATTTTTCTAATAAAAAAAATTTGCAATGTGTTTTATTTAATTAAAAAAAGACTTGAAAACTGAACATTATCACTTTTTGAATTTCTTAGCAGTGTGAATTGATAAGATTGGTTTTAAAACAAATTGATTTTTAAAAATTATGCAATGTTGAAAATTAAAGTTGATTATATATGTTAATATAGAATGTATACTCAATAGGAAAATTTAGATAAAAATTTAAATATGAACATGTATTTGTATGAATTTTGGATTTGAATGAAGCAATAAATTAATACTTGATTGAATCTTGTACAAGGAAATGTGCACATTAAAAAAATAAAATTAACCAAATATTTGAAGATTAATTTTTTATAAAAGATTATAATCATCAAAAAAATAAAAGAGTAAAGTGAAACAAGAAAGTAGAACATTTACACAAAGATTCTAAAAAAGTAAGTAAAAGAGCCAAATACAAAAAAATTCTCAAATCAATCTTGTATACATGCAACAACAATCTAGATATTATAAATTTATGAAAATTATTGGCAAAAAGTGCAATATTCAATTGATTTTAACTTTGTACCTCATAGTTTCAAAAAGATATTTAAATTTATTTATGATGATATGTGAATATATATTCTAATTTTTTCATGTTTAGAATAGTTAAAATTTATAACAAAAATACACATGTAGCAATTTTATCTTATGTTGTGAACACAAAATAACTTTTTTTTTCATTACCGTTTAAACTTTATGATAAAATCGTGATGATGAATGTATTAATTAAACTCTTTACAAACACACAATAAAATTTTGAAATCAATCAGGTTTGTCACCTAAAAATATTTTCAAAAAATTTATTTTGGAAGTTTTTTTAAATAATTTTCATGTGTTTTATTACATATTTCTGTTAAATAAAATTGACAAAACGCAATTCTAAATCAATAAGTTATGCTTGAAAATATCCAAGCAGTAATTAATGATTGAACAATTTCAAACATAAAGTATCCAAAGAATACAATTGAATGATAAATTATTTTAAAAAGAAAAATTACGTTTCTATTCATGAAATATAATTATTCATGATGTCAATTGAGTTGCCAAAAAATTGTGTGAGTTACAATAAAATTTGATACTTATTTGCTAATTATGACATTATTACTTTGATGAGTGAAATATATATTAAGATGATAACACTTTATCATAAAACTTTTTCTTGATCATACACAAAATCAAACAGTGTCGAATCAACATTTGTGATGTATAAGTTATAATTACACTTGGCATTGAATGTATAAGTTAAAATTATGCATTGCAAAAAGGTTTGGCTTTAGATTGGAAGAGTAGAAGTTTCTGGGCACTTGCATGCTTTCAGCGTGTTGGATCCAATCGTATGTAACGATCAAGATGAAGCATTGATGAAAGAGAGACTGGAACAACAATTCGTTGTTTCCACTTTGATCAACCAACGGACGCGGGTAATTGTTTGACGAAAGGAATTTATGCTAATGAGATTACCATCTTTGCCAAGTCTTATTGAAGGGGTAGCTCTCACATTTGTTTTGTGTCTCCTTTGACAAAGTTTTAGATAGAAACTAAACCTGGGAGAAAATTTATTTCGTCATTCTTTCGTTGAATTGTCACTCATCATCAGCCCTCTGCTAACTTGGCAATTGCCAAATTTGTCAAAAGCAATCTATCGTGGGATCAGTCAATTTTCATGTATGACAATATGACCACTATTTAAATTTTCTTGAATTTACTAGAATTACTAATTATGCATTATGTCCTTGAATGACGAATCCATTAAAGACAATCTGTACTCATCTTTCTTTTAACTAACAACAGAGAAATCACTCTCCACACAAGTAGTACCAGGATATACACTAGCAAAGTTTTTTGGAAAATCAACTTTCAAAAGTAATCTATGCTTCATGAAATTTGACCTATTCTTGCATTTGATACACTATTTTGTGTAGTACATTTTCTCTCTTCCTTGATTAATGGAAATATTCTCAACTTTGGGATCATATAAAAGATGGTAGAATTGTGTCAAAAGTGTTTACGTTGATATCAAAATATAACTAATCACTAGATCCAACAAGATGGACATGAATAGTATTCACAAAAGCAGTAGTTTCAAAGAAAATTCGTTTGTCGTCTAGTTACAGAGCACGATAGTCACTCCACTTCGTCAAGTGTTGGCTTTCAATATGCTTTGAGTACAGCTCTGTCGATATGAAACCTTCAATTTTGTGGTTCTAGCTTGCTTGCAATTCTGTCCGACTTTTTTTTCAGACCCATATTTGACAAAAGCGACACAAAACCTACGTAACGATACCAAACGTTGGTCTTCCCGTGAAGATATTTAGTCCATACTCAAGTTCGTGAGAGACATTAAATGTCGTTTTGAGCTTTTTTAACGACATTTCATAAACAACAACCTGTCACGAGCCCACGTGGACTGGGACTTCCCTCTTATATATGACAAATATGGCAGGAGCATCTACAAATGCCATATTTGAAGAGGCCTGCTCATCATATGAATTCGCGTTATCAACCGGCGTCATTTATTCATGTACATGAAATGCTTTTGAGAATGAAGTGGAGAATCAGATATGCCGATCAAGTCAGAGTCCTAGTCTATTACATCAACAAAGTTGCCTATTCTCAATATTCATAGTGTACTCTGCTTATAAAAGCTGATGGGTCGATACACAAAATTGTTGTTGCGGCTGTTCCAACTTGCCGTAGTGTATGCAACGGGCTTGCGTTCACACGGGCATGAATCATTATGTCATCACTGCTACAGTAAGTAATATTTCACTGTTTCACCTGAAATATTTTTATTCGAACTTCGAAAAACCTGATTAGCCCTTGGACTTTTATCATGTATAACGAAAATGTTATCGGCCAAACTCCCTGTAGTGCTCGCGGAAAGTATGAAAATACACTCATTAAGTTAGTTTGACACAAAATTCCCGCTCTACTAACTCCTGGTAGAGAAATTTAACCCCAAATAGAACATACAGAAATTTCCGCTCGTTTTGGACTCGCTGCTTGAGACGCACGGGCACTTGCACTCCAGCAATTTTGATCATCTCTTCCGCGGGGTCGATGTGAACACTCCAGCCATCGTCGATGGTGTAGATGTCCTCCAGAACGTCCGAACGAGGAGCTCGCTCTTCTCGCGGCTCCTTGCTCCTCCTCTTGCCCTTGTACTTCTCCCTTCCCGTGCCCACGGAAGGAGCGTCCGCAGCTGCGCAGCTCTGATCGACGGGGAAGCTGCGAATGATGAGAATTCCAGGTTCCATTCGCCAGGCCTGTGCTCTGAAGCTGTGATCACTCCGCCGTCACCATTGTTCGGCAATTTGTGTTACCGAGTCCATCGGATTTTCTCCCCCGAGTGCTTTCCGAGAACATTCTTTTTAAAAACAAATACACGTTCAGATATAAAAACATGTTCAGATTATAACATGTACTAGAGCTCATCGAGGACCATTCTAAAACGAAACATGATAGATCTCTTCGAGGAAGTATAGGTTATTGATGTGATACAACCAGGTAGTATATTCTTGATCTGATCCATCAAGCAATGTCCTCTTCAGTATGTGGTCAATATTGTGTTTAGGTGGGTAAAATTGTTAATTTTGATCCCAGTGTGGCAATTCTAATACAAGATTGAGGCAGAGCATGGGCTATACTTCGTGCTTTCCAGGTCAGTTCCAGACACGCGTAGGATAAATCTACGAGTGTCTAATTCTTGAGTGAGATACTTTCTTCGTGTCTAGTGGGGTTTGTGCCTACACAACAGTTCGTTTCTGTTCATATCAATTTAGGAAGAAAGTTCTGCCACGTCCAAACAAGTCTTGAGAATTTGAAGATTATGATAGCAGCTGCATTTTGTAGATTTCATCTTTTCCAAACTTTTCGGACTTTTCGGACGCAAAACTTGGTACGAAAGGGAGCCGCCACCCGAACCATTAACTTTCGTTTTACTTCCAAAATGACGGCTTCGAAACATCGAATATTCTACATCCAGCGTGCTTTTCCTCGAAACTTGTTAAGATCCTTCGAAACTTCTTGCTTCTTTAGGGGTCAGATGTGCATTGGTCAACAAACTCTACGCCAACTTTCCATACTCACTACGACGAGTGAAAATAGTTCTTCCCATCTTCTTTACTATATTACTAGGTTTAACTATACTACACGTTCCACTCCTTACAAGGGTTGATAGACCCTTGTACGATCTCATACTCGTACACTAACTATTTCATACTCATTCCGGTCAGATGTTGCCCATCGCATTGCAGGTAAGTTATTGTTCAAGTTCTAATCAAAGGTAGCAATGTGCCAGCCTCACTAAGTCAAAGCAACAAACCTGAAACTAAACATTCTGAACGACCTAAACAAATTTGGGACTGTAATTCCCCAGGAACAAGCCAAAACCAGTAAGCAAGATTTCAGACAAAATTTTCGACGAAGGAACGCGCGATTGAAAAATCTACAGGAAAAGAAGATCAAACGACAACCCAACGAAAACATGTACTACGATTTAGTTCAACGACAACTAACATGCGTGACACGACATATCTTGAGAATAAAACAAATAAGAGGCTTGAACTCTGACAATCGTATACTTGCACGAAATTGATGTGGTCCATACGAATTTGCAAATGCCAAATCAAGGTTATCTAGCAACATGCCTGCTTACTATACACAGGCAGTAACTACTGCGAGTTATAAAAAACACACAACCACCTCTCAAGTGACCACACTTTATTCCTCCAAATTCTGATCCAGAGTCGCATGTAATCAGTCCTCCTCCTCTGCCTCTTCCAGCCACTTCACAAAAGACTCGAGTCCTTTCACAAAAGTTTGCCTGTCAATACACAGAAATATTAGACTAAAGATTTGAACTTCTATGAACATCAAACGTTGCATAAATTGTCATGCAGTCACTGCATGTACAAGACTTAACATGGTTTCGGACTTGACTCTCGATTCCGAGTAGATTGTGGACCTAAGAGACCTAGGAGACAGTTTCTTGGAGAACGAATCATTACCTGCCCTTCGGATTGGTTCCCTTCCGGAACCACACAAGAACAGTATCCTCGGCAAGCACATCTTGATCGTAAAGTGCTCTAATGATTTCTGGAAAGAGTTTCATGAGTTTGGCATCCTCATAACAATGAATCTGGATCTTGTACATAAGATCCATTTCCAACTTTGCTGTCGTGCAGAATGTTCCCAGAAGCTTTCCCCATGTCTTCACCTGCATAGACAGAAAAGACATCAAATACCTGCCACTACAGTGATTGCAGCGACATCATCTCATAATCATGAGCATTGTTCAACGGATGTACCTGTCGAAGCGCAAGATTTGAATTTTGCTGCTGGTTTTTCCCAGACCACTGAACAGCATCCATGATAGCGTCCCAAATGGTGCGGACCACATCGACATCGGGCAAAGCACATTCCCTGCGCCGTTGCTTGACCATCTCCACAACCTCCGTAGGTTCAATGTTCTCCGCAATTTGATCCGTCAGCGTGGTTCTCAGTTCTTTCAGTTTGACATCGAAAACTTTCTTGGTATTATAATCCACAAGCACTCCCAAACCCTCCTTGCTGATGAAAAGTCAATTCGTTAAGTCAGTGAAGATAAGACAAATGAAAAAAACAAAACAGAATTCTGAGGTGGAAAGGTAAAAACATCTAATGACTTGGTCCCACCTGAAATGTTCCGCAAAAGCTTCGATTGTCCGCTTCTGCATTGGAAAAAAGTCCAGAAGTCTATCCTCCATCTTCGCGCGTTTGAGCAACCCAATAAGATCATCCAAGGTGTTGTCCACCAGGTACTCTTTGAAGGAGTCTGTTACAAAGCCCAACACCGTTCCTTTCGCAATCAAACTGTCACTTAAAAGAGCTGAGAAAATTGTTTCTGGTGGTAGACCTGATAATTTCTGTGAGAACGTGAGAGCAGTGAAAACGGCCAACTTCTTCCGGTCATCAGGTCCATAAAGCTCCTGCAGGCCACAAACAAGTCAATAAGTCATACTTTCAATCCAGGATATTATATATTGTGAAAATTTAAAAACCTTTCAGGAACTAGTGGAGTAAACCAGCAAGAACGAGTGTAGAGGGTTACCAAGGACTGTAGGAGCCTGCGCATCACATTTTCAAGATTCTTGATCATGAAAGGACGCCGTCTGATGATTTTTTGAATATAGAGTACAATTGGCAGAATGCCCTGCCGGGTCGCCTCACAATTTAACACAGAGTATGGCTGTCGTTCACCCTCCTCTGGCTTGGTTGTACCAGGCTGGTTCCGGCCTCCCGTGAACACAACCTGCGCAAGTCAAAATAACACGCCCCGTGATGAGTACGAAAAATATAATTGTTCCTTGTTTCTTCCCCGTGTACGTTCAGGCAGAACTCGTGACCTACTAGAGACAGAAAGATTAGTCAAGGAGGAAATAATCACCCACAAGGAAAAGATACAACTGAGATCACAGAACACTGAGTTACGGAGCGGATGAAGAACTGTGACAGTTCGACTACGGAAGTACACAATTATGTCCATAATTCCATTTTTCAAACACGGAGTCAGGACGCAATAAAATAAGTCACAAACTGTCGGGTATACGGATCAACAATGGACTCGCAATTTAACCAAAAATTAACTTCCGAGTAATAAAGAAATAGGTGCTTGAAGTATTGGCTCTTTCTCACTCTTCAATTCTTTAAAATCGCTAACTAGAACAGACAATAATTTCCACGAAGATATATAACGTAGTTCTCCTTACATTCGGTAATATATTGCAGAGAAGGCCTCAGTTTGTCACAATGTTTCTCATCCAGATGATCAGGCATTGTCAGGTGTAATGTACATCAATGGCCAATTCGCACACTCGTGTATTGCGTTGTACGGACTAACTGGCCGATACAAAGAGTGAAAGAAGAGGTCTCAGCGGTGCGGAGCAACCTAGGCCTCAGTTTGTTCGTACTATATCTCATCACATGGATCAGGCATTGTCAGGTGAACTGGACATCAATGGCCACTTCGCACTATCGTGTATATAACTGTACGGACTAACCAGACAATAAAAGTATAAAGTGCAAGGATCAGCGGAGCAGAGCAAGCTAGGCCTCAGTTGTTCGTACTATATCTCATCACATGGATCAGGCATTGTCAGGTGAACTGGACATCAATGGCCAATTCGCGCTATCGTGTACTGCAATGAACGGACTAAACAGACACACACGAAAAAGAGAAAGTGCAGGGATCAGCGGCGCGGAGCAAGCTGGGCCTCAGTTGTTCGTACTAGATCTCATCACATGGATCAGGCATTGTCAGGTGAACTGCACATCAGTGGCCAACTGTAGCTACGCTTACCCTGAACTTACCCTAAAACCGATTACAAAATTCAAAAGTGCATGACGAAAAAGACAAACAGCGGCGTGAGATGTGTAGCCTTCAACAAATCTCAAAGCATGAGCAAGAAAATACCTCGAAAAAAGTATCCCCATATCTGGAGAAGTCAAGGTCAGACGCCTCGACATCCTTGGCGATGAGTTCCTACACACGGCAACAGAGATAAGACTACTGGAAGGCTGTCTTTAATTCAAAAGAAAGCACATCTTCAAGGCACCAGATAAAATGCAGCGTCAATGTCGGCATAGTTACCAAGTCACCCTGGTGCTCGAGGTAAATTTGTACAACTGCATCCGCAAAACTGGATGGATCTAACGGAACAGCTATGTTCCGTTTGCGGGTCTTGATCCGCGTGCCACTGAAAACAACCAAGGAAAGGAGAAGGATCCATCAGACACTACAAGTGCGTACCCAATGGCGTACCTCATGGGCATTTTAAAGAAGGCAGACTGGAGGTGCAAAACGCAGCAATTATTGATGCAAGATGAGACACTTAAAAGATTTACTATCGAGTGACTCACCCAAGAGTCGGCTTCTCCTTCGAGCTGCAAAGGAAAATGAAACCATTCCACAATTAGAACAAGCCGAGCTCGAACCATCTCGATCCTCCACAAACGTAAAAATCACAAAGTTTTGTAACGACGGGCGCAGAGAGGACGGAGAAAGAAGTTTAACGGTCACACTAAACGATAATAGCAAAGCTACATTAAAGATGCGGAAACAATTAGAGAAAAAAATCAGCAGAGGTGGCAATCAAAGAAATTGTGGTCATCCATCTATGTCACAAAAAATCGCACTAAATAGTAGGGGTAGCGAATGTAGTAGATGCTATGTTCAAGAGAACCTTGAGTCACGTTCAAACCGACTTCGAGTCCCAAGAGCAACCACGTGCACGGGACGCACATGACGAAAGGAACGGTAACCGCCTTACCCTTCGCACATAGGGCAACCCCTTCTAAAAGATTTGGACAACAGTACTTCGTATGACACTGACATATCTGACATCCCCGGGTCATCTGATGAGAGCAGTAGAATTAAGGTTTGAAAACGATTATTCGTTGTCGTGTGAACGACAACAAGAACCAACCCCTCGGTTTGCACGGCACGCGGAGGCCTCACAAGAAAAGTTCATATACTAATGCTGCACTCGGTTTAGATACCAGGTGAGGACTGTCAAGTGTCGAGACCTAAAGATCAGGAAGCGGAGGAGAAGGACAGCTAACTCTTCCTCAGCATCCGCAAAGCGGCTTCCCAGGAGCTGCGGGTACAAGTGCCCACATGCAACAACATATGTTGCCCCAAACGACGAAGCGAAGATCGTTGCCATGGTCACAGACGCTGAACAGTACCGTACGGCGACCTAAAGCCCGATGATCCAAGCGATACAGCGGATAATCGGGAGGACCTATCCCAAGGTTAGTGGTGACAAAGCCATTTTCATGTGACCTACGTCCTCGTCTACAACCAAAGAAGGACATTGAAAGCAGGACAGTATCGAAACTCCTGGTTAAAAACCTAAGACGCAATGTCACTTACAGCATCGGATAAGGCCAACTAAAACCCCCACACGTGACTTAACCAGGCTTCGACGGCAAAGATCGGTAACGATTCACAGGAACGATACTGAACCATAAGCTCGTCACCGACGGAAACATGCAGGAAACAGAGAAGCGGCTGCCCCGTGTGATGATTTGAGGCAACACAAAAGAGCGAAGGACCACCGCAGGGTTCGCGACGATCATGAAGCCCACAGGAGCGGTGCTAAGGAAGGTATACATTGCAAACCACTCTGGCCAGGACGGAACCCGATGCCTGCCACGAGCGCGGCCAACTCAAGGAGCAAAAACCCACCATAGCGAATCCCGGTCATGAGACATGTCATGCAACTGCCAATCGACTTCAGCAACGATCCTCGAACACCGCAGCACAGAGACACAATACAACAATCGAGACAATAAAGAAACAGGTTCCCGTACCTCATAAACTGAAACGGGCGAGATCTAAGGTACTTGCGAAAGTCTGCAACCTCCAAACGGGGAAGCTCTTAAGCTCGCCTCCTATCCCGCTCTCCTTCTACGCGATCTGTACTATACAGCCTGCAGATCTGAAGGATCTGACGCTAGAACACGAGAGCCTGCAGGTGTGGGCGAGCTCTTACCAATCTCTTCCTCTCTCTCTCCCTCTCTCTCCGTGTGCGAGGTCTGTGCAGGCAGATTACAAGGTCGGGAACGGGAAATACTTCGATGCTCCAAACGGAACAAGAGAAAGAGAGGAGACGAGACGAAAGAGGAATGAGGCAGGCCCCGTGGAGCAGAAAAGGTAAAGAGATTAGGGTGCCAACAATGACAATGTCAATGCCATTGTCAAGTCGAAGTGAAGCGGCGGCTTTCTACCGCAACCATCCATCCACAACACAGCACATCACACGAACACCCCCCCATCATTCAATCCATCCATCCATCCTGATCCCATCGCATCGCATCGCATGCATCCATCATCGACTCCTTCCCAGATTTCCACATGGTACCGACCCGATGCTTTTCACCGCCGCTCCCTTTTTTTACCGCCTCTTGAAAGCTTAGCAAAATCCCACTAAATCCCACTAATCCCCCGAAACTTTTGTTTCGATACACATTCCTTCCCTCAACGTTCAGCTCATAATTTATTGCAAGCGTATAGTTTTTCTCGTATTTACCAAATTATGAGCAACAGTTGTTTCAAAAATTTCAGCGGTTGTAAATTACAGTTCTTAAATGAAAGCCACGCAAACCACTGCAGGTCATTCCAGATATCTTTGTATACCCGTCCTAATGAAATGTATACCCGTACTAATCAATCGTTCATTTTTGCAATAATAAAATAAAAAGTGACAAGCCAACGACCTCCCGGGTGAATGATTTCTCGCAAAAATGTACCATTTCTCGTGTATCTTAATGTCGCAAAAGATTAACTATTTTCCTGAGCCTTTTCCCCTATTTCTTTGCGCAACTGCTCAATATTTGTTTTCAAAACGCCCCAGTTCATTTCCTTTCCAATACATTCCAACCAAAATTCTTAATCCTTCCATTCATCAAGAAGATGCATATCATTCTTCATATCTCAATTCATGTGCTCTCTATACAAGTAGCTGCCAAATAAATGATTCATATCCTTCATAGCATTACAATTTGTATCCCAAGATCAAATTTGTAACAACAGTTTGATGATTTTTTTCTACTGAAACTCAACGATATTGATCATTATTACCAACCTAGAATTATGGTATTCAAATCAAGTATTTGCCGATATGAATCAGCTAGTTTGGAGAAAAGAGTGACAAATTTACAGAAATTATAACAGCTCGAATCAAATGAAACAGGCAGCCAGAATTGTTATAATGTACATTCCAAACAAGTTAACCCGTAGTGTATAAAGTATCGCCAGCATTTTATTTTTTTAGAGTAACAGAGCGAATATTATATTTCATAATTCATCTTCAAAGTCAATTAAATTTATAATTGACATGTAATCTAAATATTGAGTTCAATTAATTATGCTACAAAATATTATCTCTATGTTTTGGAGATCTTTCATTGTAAAATAACAGTTTACAGAGATAATAACACACTAACATATCTAATTTCATGTTTTCTGAACAAGAAGTTGAGAACTGGACAAATGTTCAGTATTAAGCTAGAATGAATTAAAGATTTTGTAAACGATGTTTTTTTAAGCCCACAATTTGTTTGATATAAATACATTTTATTCAACTTAAATGCTCTACAAATTGCTATATGTAGATGTTTATGATTTTTTTATACTTATAATCACACACAGAATCATAAGTTTAAGAAAATACATACAAAAAAGTATAAATTATTTTAATTGGATTTTAAATAAACATTCACAACAAACTTGATAAAATATAAAAACATGCAAAATTTATATTTTTCCAAACCAAGTCTTAAGTTATGCATAGCAAGTCTGAAGTCTGAAGTTGTGCATAGCAATCTTGATTTTTTATTAAAGTTCACAAAAATTGATAACAAATAAATACATAGATTATTATTTTTTCCAAACCAAGTCTGAAGTCATTATTTTGCATAGTAATTTTGAATTTTTTTTTAATTTAGGTCTTTCATATTAGTAAAGTAGTGCATAGTTATATTCATTTAAATAATTTAAAACTAATATCTACAGTTATATATTTTTACCAAAAAAACGAATTAAGGCTGATCATTATTTGATTTCACTAAGATGTTTCTTTCTTCATTGAAATAATCCAATTAAAAGACTATTTATGTTTGAAATTTGCCTAGAATGAAAAAAATGTATGATATACATATTTCAAATGACTTTCAGTTTCAGTAAACATGAAATGCATGAGTTCTTAAAACTCAAAAAAATCAGTATATGTCAACTGCCATGTATACACACTACAAGGTAGAAGCTAGACACTTTTGCTCAAATTTTGATAATAAAAAACAAATTTTTTCCAAAATAAATATTATGTGATAATAATGAATAAACCTTTTGTATACTCATAGCATACATTCATGTTATGTAGGTGAATAAGGCAATTAAAAATTATATTTTAACAACAAGTTTAGTAAAAACCGTTTACTGTTCATCTTATCAAAGAATGATAAGATGAATATAAATTACAAAGTCTCCTAACAATTCAATACGTTTGTTCATTCTAGCAGCATATCATAATTTTATTTTGATATTTTATGATAGAGTGATTGCAATGAAAATCAAACATGCAGTAATCAATTTAAATTATACATATTGATTGATTGATTGATTTGTATTCCTATTTTATAAGTCATACACAAGGTAATTCATATACACTATTGCTCAATGCAAAGAAATCAAACTTTGAAGGTCATGGATTTATTCAAAACACATAATTTAGCATATTAAGTTTGTGACTATAATCATGTATGGTGAGTTTCATGGTATTTTATCAGACATGTTAGAAGAAGGATAATGATTATTAAACAAAGTTTAAAAGAATTAAATTAAATCATTAAATTACATCAGAAAGCATTGAACATATGTCAATATGTATATGAAAAAAATAATTTTTATTCATTTCAAAATTTACAAGTCTTGAAATTTTATCACATAAAGACTATCATAAAGTAGATGTATAGAGAATAAAAATGATTTAAATTTTCCAAAAAATACATAGAATTTTAAATTGAGTACATATTGCAAATAAGTTGGATAAAACAATTATTGATGTATTATTATCTATATAGAAATCTAAAATTATTTCAAACCAACATTGTATTTCATGTGTACATTTTATTCAACACTGTTAAAAGTGTTGAATAAAATGTTATAGCTACTTTGAAAATAATAATAATAATAAATATGAATTTAATTATTATTTTTATCTGTAAATATACAAGTATGTTAATAAATTATTTTATTATATATGTATAATCAAACTTACTTAGCACACATGAAAATCAATCATTCACTAATTGATATGTGATCAATCAATTTAAATCAAATTTCAAAAATTAAACAGTTTAAATAGAAGCATGTTAATTAATTTATAATAATATATAATAACTTTGAATTAAACCTCAACTATAAAAAAATCCATAATCTATTCAATTTATTCTATATTTTAAAATAAAATGATTCTAAATAGCAAAAAATAATAAAATATCCTTATCATAATAAACTAATACAAAATTTGTTGAAGAGATTTCTTTAGGATTGCATATAACATAAAATTTATTGAAAAAAATAAGAGTTAAGTGCTTTAATTTTCATTTGTTGATAACATATCAATATTTTTGTAGATCTACGCATAAAACTCATGTATACATACTGGATATATTCAAAATCTTGAGTAAAATTGTATTTGTATTCACATTATTATCTGTGCACTTACTAATTTGTTCATTTGTTTACAATCATATGTGTTAGAAGTTAATTAAAAAGTTAAATTTACGAAAGTTTACTAAATTCCAATTAGTTAAGTTGCAATTAAATAAGAGGTTTAACCAAAACTTCCAATGATGTTTTTATAATTTTGTTTAAAATATAGTTGGAAGTGAATTCATGAACAAATAATGCAGCAATTAATCATTTATTTTTAGTTTTTGTAGCATTTTGCATTTTATTCTTATGTTATTTGTTATTGTGATATCTAATTGAAGTATGCATATATCTTACATTTGAATTATGTTCAAATTTTGAGATTTTTTAATATAACGGATATAAAAATGATGTATCAATATGAGTGAAGATTTTGATGACAAAATTATGATTATAATACAACAATAGAAGTGAGAAAAATATCACTTGTGGAGATTTGATGCAAGATGACTTCATTGGAAGTGATGAAATGAACATAATAGAAGATTGATATGGACATTTAAATTTGACGAGTAAGTCAATACTTTTTTCTCTTTGCAAATCTACCATCTACTGACATGTTGCAAGCACAATGTTGAAGATTTGTCTTCTTAAATATGCTTATCAACCAAAGTTGAAAATTTTGCCATGTATAGTGAAGTGAAGTGTGTTTGTTAATCAAACTTGAATATTTATTAATATTTGATGCAAAATATACATTCAAATCAAAAAGTGAATAAATATGGAGATTTTTATTTTTTATAAATCAAATTATCAAATTATTGATATTTTTTAAAGAATTATTCTTTTCATAAATTCAATATTTTATAAATCTGTATTTAAGATTTAAGTTAAATAGAGTTCATGAACATTTTTTTGATGTTTTAGTTTTTGTAAGTAACCATTTTTGTATTTTCAGGTGTGTAAAATATAGTGACAAATCACATATTTATGAATTGACATATGTGATTGTGTGTTTTTTACTTTATTTGTGATTTTGAAAATTGTGTAGTTAAATAAACGCTAATTTTTTAAAAATTATGAGTTGAAATGCAACAAACATCAAAATGTTGACTCACGGAGTCATAGCTTGAATCACAAAATGATAATGGAGTATGTGATGTGCAAGATGAACAAACACACAAATAAATTATTAAAATATGACGTGTAGTGTATCTCATATCAGGATTTTGGCTTGTTTGAAATTTCAATTGTCGATACATATATAAAAGTTACATTGCATGACTTTTGTCACAAATCTTCAAGATTGTGCTATTGCCGCGTGGCAATGCACACAATTTTAGCTTCATTTAAAATATATGTGATTTTGAATGTATCAAGTAGATTTAGTTGTATATTGAAGATTGATACTTTGATGAATTGTAACCTAAAAATCATAATGATTTGTATGCATTAGTTTTCTTATGAGTCAATTTTCAATAAAAACAAAAGATGTTAAGATTTTTAATAACTTACTGTTTTTTCTTGATTGTTGAATCAATAAGTTTTTATTTAATTTGTTTATTGCATTACATCAAATTGTGTAAAAAAGAAAATTTGCAATTTCAAGTATGATGCCGCAGTTTTACAAGATAATTTGAAGTTGATTTGAGCTCTATTTGATGTTAGATTAGTGAGGTGATGAGATTCGAATGAATAATAAAATTAAACCGTAAACCTTCAATTATGTGTTTCTCAAGCAAGATGCTCAAATTTGACATCTTGTTTGTGCTCACATGATTTAACTTGAAATTGTTTTTCATTTTGTATAATGAATTTTATGAATGATCTACTTTTACTTATCAAATATTGCTCTTGATATCCCATAGAAGTCATAACTTAAGAAAATTGAGCTACATTTGTTTGCTTGTGCAAATCAATTTCATGGTTTCAAATCATATCAAAATTATCATATGATATATAAAGCGCAAATTGATCAAAACATTGAATTTTTGTATTTTATTATCACTATGTGAATAATTGAGTATTTGATGCATGAAATGAAAATTATAATGTTTCATAATCAATTAAACTAGAATGCTTTTTTTCATTTTTTATGTTGGTGAGGAATAAATAAATTCACTAAATAGATTTATTTTTTATAGTAAAATATTTCTTAAATATAAATATAAAATGAATCAAGCAATTGTTATAAAAGGTATTTTGTTAAGTTTGGTTATAATATTTTCATGTATGAAATCTCAACTCAAAAAAACATAAGTAGTCGAAAGCACAGTCACACATTAAAGTACAATTGATTGGTTGAATCAATGAAGAAGGTTCAACTTCACAAAAGTAACACTTCTTGTTGTGATGACTTAGGTATTTTTCCTTAGAATGCATTTGACCACTAAAACTATACAATTCTAAACTCCGATTCAATCAGTTAGTAATAGATTTAGTTGGATTTGACAATATTGGTCACAATAACTATCAACAACCATCATAAATCAGAATATAAACATCTTTGACATCTTACTAATCTCCAATCCAATGACATGAAGTTCTTTTTTTACGATATCAAGATAATCACAATCCTAATTTGAAATGACATGACAATATTATGGCCTGTCATGATGCAAATTTTATGATTTTAGTCATAAAATCTTTGTCTAAAAGATGTAATTTGTCTCGGTGTGATTTGACATATAAGTAGATATGAAAACAACAGTGTGAAGAAAAATTATCGTAAATAAATAAAATGAAAAGGATTCTACATATGTTAGATATTATACAACATTTTGTTAATAATTTTTTTTTGAAGAAAAGATAGTAATCAAACTTATTTTATATTAAAATGAATGAAAAAAGCATAGAAACATCACTTGAAATGAACAAATTCTTTAATGCAATCATGATTGAGTTGAATGGGTTAACAAGATATTAGTTGAATATCCAAAGCAACAAACCATTACAAATGCGACTCTTGCAATAATAAGTGGAAAAATAGAGAAAAAATAAGAAAGATGAATGATGCAACTTCAATAATAATAATAATATAATATATTAGAATTCAATTAAAACCAATTCATGCTGATAATGCAAAGTCAAGTAGAAAATGATATCAAGATTGAAGACCAAATCAATCTTTTACTTTGAATGAAAAATTATTTAAGATGAAATTAGACAAGAGAGTGATAGAAATCTTATCTCATGAATAAGATGCTAACATTTTAATGTTTGAGATTTTATTACAAGTTTGTTCACGAGATCTTATTTCATGGATAAAACGCTCACATTTTAATGTTTGTGATTGTATTATATGTTTGATCATGAGATCTTATTTCATGAATAAATCTGTCACATTTTAATGTTTGCGTTTGTAATATAGATTTGTTCAAAAGATCTTATTTCATGGACAAAACGTTCACATTTTAACGTTTGTGATTGTATTATAGGTTTGTTCATGAGATCTTATTTCATGGATAAAGCGTTCACAATTCCATGTTTGTGATTGTATTACATGTTTGTTCACGCGATACTATATCATGAATAAGTCTCTGACATGTTAAATTGCATGAAAACTAATGTTGCTATAACAAGATGTTACAATTTTATGGTGCTGCAATATGGAATTAGAAATATGAGAATTTGAATTCCAATTGGATTTAACTTGACATGCAGACTTATTTTGACCTATGTTTTATTATAAATATTACATAAAGTAGTAAAAGACTAGTTATTACTTAATTTGAACTGAATATCTCTCACCATAGGCTAATGCTTCCATGCTACATTACTGCTCCACCTTTTCTTATGCTATAAGATCCGATGTTGTATATGGGAAATAGAATTAGAAGTAGCCAATGAGTTAATCATGATTATTTTAATTATGGCTAAGTCTAGCTAGTTGTAACTAATTTTATCAAATTATAACTATGTTTAGCTATAATGTCTATACTTGGCAAATAACTAGAGAAGTTCTAGAAGATTTGAATCAGCGCTTCTATTTTGTTTAGTACAAATTCTAGAGTTTAAGAGAAAAGACTTTTGACTTACCACTAAGTCTAATGTTGACTTAGTGGCAAGTGTAACTTCTAGAAGTTGGAAAGTATTAAATAACAGATCGTCACCTTAACGTAGAAATTAATAAACATCTAGAAGTTTTATGATGCCAATGACATGTTGTCGCATATTGATAATTTGTCAAATTTACTATGGTTTACCTTTGTAAAAGTAAGTTGGAGAATAATTAGAATTTTTTATGATGGTAAATTCTCAAGTAGTTTATATATAGAATGATAGGAAAGATACTATCAAAGAAGTTAATGTGTAAAGATTTGTTTCATATATGAAAAAGTGATAATTTTCAGTATCTTGAAGTATTGATGTATATGTGAATTTGAGTGATAAATTGAAAGGGTGTTTGAGCTATGAGTATGAGTAAAAATCCTAGTCTTCTAGAAGCATGATGAGCTACCGCAAATCCATATGATGTAAATTTGAGAGAGAGTCCGTCCAGAGGTTTAGTGCACGCAAAGATTATATCGTAGAGCTATAATAAATAGAGGTATAGTTTTGACAAATCACAAAGCTTTGTTCTTTATAGTATAATATGATAAGGAAAATTTAGTACAAACTCATGTATAATTAACACTTTTCATAAATTCTTAGATTTATCAATTGAATATGCAGACTTAATTTGATCTGTTTAATTTAATCATCTATTTATTGTTAGTACTACATAAATTATAAGAGTCATCAATTGAATATTCTAGACATTGATGACAACAATCACGAACCATTTGAGTAAGCAAAAGATCTAAGAAACATCTTGATGAGTTTTGACAATTGTAAATGAAGAACCTATTAACTCAACTTTGAGTTAATAGGTTCCTCATTTATGAACTATTAGGTTCTTCATTTATGAACTAATAGGTTCTGATGTATTGACATAAGACATAAATTGAATAGAAAAAGATGTTTCAATTTCTATAACGTAAAAATCCAATTATATATCATTTTTCTTCTAAGCTAAATCTAGAGTGTTATTGATATGACAAGAAAGTAGATCTAATTCTTGATTTCTAAATTAATCTCATTTTTTATCAAACAAGCTAATCAAATGTGTTTAGTATTAGATGAATTATGATAAGGGTTTAATCAAAGCTTGTTATTTTGATTAATAATGTATGAAAGTCTTAAAAAGGCAACATGCTTTATAATTAGTAAAATTTTAGGCCAATTCATCTTGCTACTACTAGACTATAACTAGTAAAAAAAGTCTATAGTAGTACGAGAAGCTTCAATATAACTATAACAACTTGATGCAAAAACATTTGAGTTGCTTAAAATAATCAAAATGAAATTTGTTGAGATTTTATGATAGCATATGATTAAGTCAGGTTTAATCGATTCTAATTTTCTAGGTAAGAGAGCCAGCAAAATCTATGTGACATCAGGCTGCACAAAAGATTAAAAGGCCATTTTTTTCTACCCTAGTGCTTAGCAAACTGATTAGTCAGTTACAAAAAGGAAATCATTATGAAATATACATTTTGTAACGATTGCACCTGGTTGTAACACTAGATAGATATATCAAGATCTAGCTTTCCTAAATCTTATGAGATAGTTTTGTAACTTAGCAAGTGATGAATTTTAATCATTAGTTAGCAAGTTGAATCTTTGTATCTTTAGAAGAATACTTAAGTTAGATTTTAGTATAAAGATACCATGCCATGCCATTTCATTACAAATCTAATGCTTTGATACTTGTTTGTGTGATGACATAAGGTTTGGCTTAAAATCGGAGCTGATTTACTTTGTAAAGTAGTGAAGCTATCATACTGCCATTTTCTTATGAATATTTTTTTGATGATATGATATTTTTTAGTTAATGCTGACTATGAAGTTTTAAATTTTGTCAAGTTTAATGGTAGAAATCTAAAAATCTACTAAATTTTGGTTGACTCGACCATCTAAGTCGTTGTATGCTGAGATGATTGAGTGAGAAATGCAACTTAGTGTTGCAAAATAGAAGAATGCAACACCATAAACACTCATCTAGCATTTGAAAATCTCAGTTTAAACCTTCTTACCTTGGCTTTGATTGCACAACAATCCCCAACTCCTTCATAAGGTATAAAGATTTGTTTCTTAAGATGTTATGTTTGTCACAAATTATCATAATGTTTTTGAGACAATTACTTTGTTCCTTGTCAATTCACAACATTTTTTTGCTTATATAGTAAACCGAATATAAATGTCAAAGCAAATTTAGATTGTGATTGCTTTGAAAATGTTTTATTTAGTGTAACATCACCGTTATGAAGTTATTGAGAATAATCAAACCCTATCAATAATTTAGACTATGCTATTATCTCATAACAATAAATATCAAAATAAGCTTATAAGTTTTAATTTGAAAGGTTTTAGTTTTTATGTCATATCCAAACTTTTCTTGTTTGTAAAGTCAAAATTTAGAGTTCAAAATTATTAAGCTGCAAGGCAAAATTTTAGAAGCATTTAATTTCAAACTTATCCCTTTACTCTAGTGTCCAACTTCCACAAAGTTAAAGAGCAATTACATTCTCGAACAGAATTTATAAGCTTAGTACATTACATCAATCATCAATGAGTAATCTAGACTTATCACATGATTTTTTGCACTTGTTTCATTATATTCATTAGTAATTATTTTCTTTGTTGTTGGAGTAACAAACTGGTTTCACAACCTAGTGCACAAGGTTTGAAGATTCATTTGTATTCTACTTCATTACGACTTGGTCATAACCAATTTTGATACTAAATTTCATATTTGTGAAAAAATTATATTTTAAAATATAATTATGGTTTGGAATGTTTTTGATTCACATGCTCTCTACGTTGCTGCAATGTCATCTATCTATCTCACATCTGTTTCATTTAAAGTTACAAAAGTCTTCATTTTATCACAATGATGTTTTTTGTACTCTATTGGATTTTCAAATTAAGAGCATGCTCATTGGTGGCTTCTCATTGATGTGAAAAAGTTATGAGAAAGTGTATGTGAAAGTGTTACATTTCATGATTTTGCTTATAGACAAGATGACAAAATTACTTTCTTAAAAGCAAAGTAAGTACACTCAAGTTTTTGTACTCTACACTTTCATTCATTTTATGGTAAAATAGTTCTGAAATTAATTAGATAGTCCAAGACAAAATCACTTAATTGGAAGCAATGGGAGTCCGCATCAAGTTGTTTTACTCCTTATGTCCATTCATTTTATGATAAAATAGTTTTTAAAAATTAATTAAATATTTCAAGACAAAATCACTTAATTGAGTTCGCATCAAGTTGTTTTTCCCTTCACCGTCAATTCATTTTATGGTATAATAGCTTTTCAAAGATATTTAGATA
Organism: Marchantia polymorpha subsp. ruderalis; assembly: GCA_037833965.1. NCBI lineage: Eukaryota > Viridiplantae > Streptophyta > Marchantiopsida > Marchantiales > Marchantiaceae > Marchantia > Marchantia polymorpha. The sequence continues at coordinate 4,894,121 of AP031351.1, forward strand.
TTTGGAGTCAATCACGTCTACTTCACTATTGATCTCATTAAGCCAAAGCTTTTATAATTGTACTTTAAATTTATCTTGTTGAGCTCATTCATCTAACATCAATCCATAACAATGTTCTTAATAAATTATTTTTTTCTTTAGAACATTGCTAAGATGTAAAGAAGTTGCCAAATGCAATCTCGCATCTACTCCTTTATCCTAATTGCATTTTTTTTGAAAAATATTCAACAAAAAACTTTTCATAAGAGCTCTCAAATTTTTCATACAAACAATACACAATCTTTAACAAAATCTCACTGAACAACAATTGAAATGCGTTCAAAAGGTACAAGGTTACAATCTACTTGAATATCAAAGATATAAGACAAATTAATAATTCTTCACAATTCAAATGACAACACACATTTGCAATTTCATATCATCATCTAATCTTTCATTCTAATTGTCAAGCTAAAAGTCAAATGCACAATCCAAAAAGTCAACACGAGAATCAAACTCACACATGCAACCAATATTGTATATACATGATACTTCAACAAGAATCAAACTCACACACAACCAACATTGTTACTCATTACAGCTAGTTACTTATTACATTCAAATGAAAACAGGTGAAATTTTATTAAAAAAGTTCAAAAAATTTCTATTGAAACTTTGATAAAATCTTTCATACAATAGAATTCTAACTAGCTTGACTTATTATGCTTTAACATATCTAAGTTAAATCAAAACTTGAACCATATCCCAAGAAGTAAAAAAACAAATCATAAACATTTTCATGTAATTATTAGTAGTACAACATGAGAATCAAGGATGATGTTTTAGAAAAACTTAATTCAACATTTTGTCTTGATGCTTTAGAACATTTAAAAGTTTCCAATAAGTTACTTCCGTTACATAAGAATTTATATCTTATGCAAAAAATTGGTTCAATAATTTTCATAAAATTTGCTTCTTATATGAGGATTTCAAATGTTATCAAAGTTTATTATCAAATCTTTCAGATTCGATTTCGAAAACTTAAGGACTTTTGTGTCAACTCTTCCTAAGAGAAAGTCACACCATACAATTCTTAACTTGCAGGTTGAGACATCTCGCTCACATTCACTTTGAAAAGTGTAGTATCGAATGTTGTTAAGTGAATACTAGCATGGAAGGCTTTATTGAGCAGTAAGCAATCTTCAACGAATGTAGATTGAAATACTATCATTATCTATGCATTGTTAACACATGCCTAGCTCAATGGTCTCCTGTGGGAGAATGGACAACATCTTTTGTCAAACTTAGGTATCTTGGATTATTTGTAACACGTCTTTTTCTTCCACATACTCTACATGCAACTACATCTCTTGAATAACATATGAAGGTATACACTGAACAATGATACCATGAAGTTCAACGACATATATTAGGTTTATAAGTAGCTCAGATATAAAGAACACGAGTGGCAACATAGATAAGTGCTGTTAGTGAAATTTCAGCTGTTCATGGGGACATAATTGCTACATAAGGACATAAGAAGCACATGCTCAATGAAAGAGTATAACGTAAGTCTTTAACAGCAACTTCAACACACGTTGGATAGGAGCCATCGATGAGCAGAATCTTGAGTTTTGCCGTGATAGTCAAAACAATGGTCAAAATACCCTCCATGCGGTGTACACTTCATGTCGAGAAGAACCAAACACGAAACTGTGCATATCACATTGTCAGGAGCAAATGACTGCGGACCCTGTTCCAAGCATTCCGGTCAATTGCGTAAATCCATCGTAACAACTTCATATTACCAGGTACAGCTGTTGTTACCATTTGTACACTATCAGCGATGGCCGTCGACAACTCAACCTAGAAGAAATAGTGATGTGCCGGATACTAGGGGCAACACTGGTAAATGCTCTCCTGTGACGGACGTGATCGACCCCGGTAACCATATCTTCGAGAGCACGTGTAAGACTGATACAGGTTACAGGTTTGAGCCAACTGAATATGTACAAACACACGGGCTATATACCATGATCGGGAGTTTCCTGTTTCAAAGAGTTGTTATGATAGATGTAAGCGTAAGAGATGAAATGCAGTAACATTAGACTGAGTAGGGGTAGGCCGTTATATAACGCTATTATTACTCTTCATAGTACTAAAACTTCACCGTTTCGTTCAGAGAGATATTTGGGCGTAAATGCTTTGAATACAAGTAGTAGGTAGTACATTTCGGAGTCAGAAGAACTCAATTCACTTCTGCGTTTAATATTCCAGTTCACCACGACGCAAGGACAGTTCACCCATAACTAACCATACCATAAATTTGTTACGGCAAGCTTGATTAGGCATACATTGTATAATACACGCAGGCATACACGTTTTGAGTTACAATTGAACATGCATACTAAAGAACAAAACTGAGTACATATTTGACATACTCCTCATGCAACAGTAATTTGAAGCCCTCGGTTTCAAGTCGAAAGACCCTTTCGACAACGAAGACGCTTGCTATAAGCAACTACAATTGGCCGCCAGGATGCATGGAAAACGTGTCGTCACTAGAGTCAAAGTAAACATTTGATTATACAACTACGCTTCGCTTGGGGCCTGTACAACCTGCCAAAAGCCTTGACAACGAACGATAACAGGTAAGCGAATAACAGGTAGAAACGTCAACTTACTCCAAATTCGGAAAGACAAAAACTTAGACTCCCTTATTTGACTCACTCCATAGTCAACATGACTACCCAAGAAAGCTGAAACCTAATGGTTGAATCACATCTGTGTATAATAGTTCAGAAGGTGTAACGCATAAACAATATCCACGTCAAACTGACCATATGGATGATATGGAAGGAATAGTAGATACAACTTCAAGATGATGAATCTGCGATCGGGTCAGTCATCCTAAATGGACACCTTAGAAGGTATCTTGAATTCCCACGTCACGATCTCCATGTACTGCACGCGGTTGAATGAGGATGGACTGCACACTGATAAACGGAAAAGGACAAGTCCACTAAAAGGAAACGTCTTCAGAAAGAATCACCACATATTTTGCACACTGTTGTGGCTAAATCCCATCTAGCCTTGCGGTTACTTGTGCTTTCTTCAGCTTATCCCTGGAATTCTAGGGTGGGGATTCCAAGACTCATGTAGAAAGCAAGTATACACTCACTTCCACGGAGAAAACGATCTTCATCCCCGGCGGCTATGTTACTACACTATTAAAAAACGAGAAAGGTAAATAATTCACCTGTTTGCTAAGGTCACCGTCGCTTCACATAAACCGTCACGAAAAGAATGCTTGTCACACCAAAGATTATCTTCGAGACCCAAAAAAACCGAAATTTGAGCACAGTATTGGTGAATGTCGGAACTTACTCTCTCTTGATAGCACTTGCGAATCACCAAATTCGCTTAGTTGTAAAGTACCAATCGGGCTGTCAAAGCTAGAACTTCAGAAATAATTTGAACAGTAAGAACCCAGATAAGAACCAACAGGAAACCAAAATACAAAGAAAGAAGGTTTCCGGCAGATGACAAATACCTCAGACCTTTAGCTAGACTTCATGTCGAAGGGCGAAGGTCAGGAGAGTCAAAGCGTAACGTACTTCAAGATCAAACTAAAGGCATACTAGAACTTCGGGAACCTGGATTGTCACTAAGATAACTAACACTAGGAGCAACAAAACAAGAAATCTTTGTAAGAAGATGATTCTGAACTGTACATCCAAGCGTACGATTACTACAATGCACGAGGTACAGCTCTACAGAGCCTACGACTCGACACACTGCACAAGCAACCGGAGAAACTTTTATCACGAAAGTTAAGAAACTACCTGATCTAACATATTGTTCCCATTTATTTTATAAGACAATAACCAACAGCTGTGGATTCAACACAAAATTTGAAAGAAAAACAGTGGAAGATATTCAATATCTTCAGCAGTTTCCTGGAACAACCCCGCGAACCCACTTACCACAGCCAACATCAAGGTTATGCGACTAAAATATTGTCTACGAACTCTCGCACGAAAAGCCCACCTTCCAATTAGACAGCGAATGAGTATAAAACCATTCGCAGATACCTCCAGCCAATCGACAACGCAGTTCCTACTCAACCAAGATCACGGGTGAAAATGCCAGCCGAGCAAAAGAATGACATCCATATTTGCTATTACAGCCTACATTTTGCTGCACTTTACCTCACCATTTTACAAAGCTCCCCCATCTCCAATGGATAGACAACGAGGAGCGAGTGTCGACATAAAGACTTAACTCCATGCACAAGCCTACTCCAAATGTAACCTGAAATCGCATTTGGTGAACACGTTTCCCATGATCCACGGCAGTTCCCAAGTACTTCCACCAAAAACGTACACATTCACAAAGAGGAGGTCAGGTCGTGTTGTAAATGGAAATTAAGTGCATGCTTGTTAAAGGAATGTCAACACTGCACGTAAGTTTGGGCCAATTTTTTTTCAGGTCATTTGGTCGAACGTCTCGAAGTATATTGGGCGCTTGCAAAACAAATCAAGAAACGACTGGCATAAGGTATCCCCATCTACCTTCACTTATATCATTGGTCTACGGCAATCTGCTCAATGAATCTCATCAACAAGAGAAGTCCACAACACGGTTATGAAGGTGAATTATCTGATTAAGCTTTCTCTTTACCAAAACCCAGGTACTCACATATGCCTGCTCAATGGGCACTGAGTGCTACCCACATACCAAGAGCACCGCACACAGAAGGTGGTACTGGATCCTCTTCCAGAATTCGCCTTCTGTGCCAGAAATCTTTTGAGAATACACAGCATGGAGTGGTCATCTATTTTGACCACGGAATAAACAATCTTGGTGGTTGCTTTGCTGTCATGCCCTCAACAGCAACACCTGTAAATTGGTGTGAAACTGACCAGGGTATAAAATTCAGAAGACCTGGTGCATGCATGAGTGCATTTCTACTACTTTTCACCAGAGACTTTCATACATTTGTGACATGACTACCCACCTTTTTCGAGTGCAGTGACTAAAGCAGGCGGTCTTTGAATCAACCCTAAAATTGAAGCCTGAAGTCCCCAATCTATCTAAAGTACTCTCTTCGCTGATGCAACATGCCAGACACGGCTGTAGCTTGGAAGTAGCTCCATTTACACTTTGTCATGCGTGAATCGCGATCTATTACCGACGGCGAACATGCAGGTCATCATCTGATTCACTGTCGGAAGTGCTGATGCCTGATGAGATACTGCCAATACTCCCCACGTGCATTTCGACTTGGAAGTCCCTAAGGCGGTGATTACGGGCCATAGGCAAAGAAGGTGATATTGACATGGAACGGAGGCGCTGCAAAAAAAAAGTAAGATGCATCACGGTAAGGCTCGGCAACGAAAAGAATGTGTATCCATAAGTTCATGTAGTAATGCAAAAGAATCATAACAAACAGCGAGCCCAGTTTAAATAGTTGCGAAAACCAAACATAAGGTACCAAACTCACGAAGATACGACTCCAAGCCTGTCAGAGTTAAGCTAGAAAATTTTATAAAACAGAGGACATGCCACGAACCATACCTCCTGGTAGAAAGAATTTATTTCCTCTTCCGTCAAACCCTCTCCGCTTTCCTCTGCACTTTCTTCCCAACCAAGGGATCGCAAAAATGCAGCCTCTTCCTCCTCGGTAGCAGTGGCACGCTTTGCAGGAACCACTGGGCTACTTGGAGCAGTTGACTGCTCAGAATTACCTTCAATCCCTCCTCCGATAGTTCCATTGGATGGGATTCGCTCCTTCTCTTCGGGAAGGCCATACGTATCAAGGTCAGAACTAGTACTCTTGGATGTAGCACTAACTGCCATTCCATTCTCCTTCATCTTGTATACAGGATTCTCGATCCCTTCACCTGAATAGTGACCCACTTCATCTTCAAGTTCAATTCCCTTGCCATTCACACCTTCATTCTTTAACTGTGATCCTGTCTCATTTTTCTCCGCAATGCCTCCAACGGTACCCACACCAGCAGCCTTCTTTCGCAACGCGTTAAAGAAATCACTGCGATTTTGAGCAGGAATGGCTGGCCTCTTGTCTTCGGATGCTGAGCCCCCTTCTTTGGATCGAGGTCCAGATCCGCCATCAGAACCAGCTGTTACAGAAATTGGTGGTATTGGGACAGCTCGACGATCCAGTAGCTGCTTTTGCTTACGAACAGGAACAGGAGCCAGGATTACGGGAATACTACTGCCCGTGGCCACCCCACTGATCCCGGCCACTGAGCCACTCACAGGACTAACTAGAGACGAAGAAGTCACAAGTGACTCTATCTTCAAGGAGCTGGTTGGTGGCAAAGCAGCAGCTACTGCCTCTTTACTGGTCTTCCGAACCAGCAGTTTTCCTTGAGGAGCCTTTAAGGGCTCCGGCCGAGGAGGTGCTGGGGGTCGATAAGGAGAGCTTACAAGTTGGGACGTACTAAGTGGCTGACTTAGCTTGATCGGTTGAGGTGCTATTACATCTACTGCGCGTACAACCTTGGGTTTGATCTTCTCTCGTGGTCCCTGAGGATACAAAGCATGATAACGTGAGTCCTAATGTCACTAATAATGATAGCACTCCAGTGTTACAAGTGTCTCCTATGAAAAGTACACTGTTAGGAAGAATATTGCTCTTCCCAACTGCAACCATCAAAGATCCTTGACTCTGACAGAAAACTCTCAATGAAGCTAGGTTCGTAAGTATGATTCTCACGCATATTCCTGACTATTTACAATGCTGTCTCAATCCTGCCTGGAGAGCAATGGTAATAGCACACTATCCAAATGGAAACAAGTTTTGACAATGTTTTGATAAAAGTACATCATAAATGACCCCTTTAGGTGTTCCTTATCATTTTGACATATTTAGTATCGAAACATGCAAAGTTGGAGCTCCAAACATGACGATTGTAAGACCAAAATACGAACAAAAACAATAAGAAAGATACGACAAAGATACGACCACAACCGTTCAAGTTCCCGAATACCAATTTGGATCCTCTCTATACAGCTCCACATCCTCTCAATCTATTGACATTTAAGCTTCTGCAATAGGCTTTCTGTAAGGCCTACTGTAGAAACCTAGATGAATAGACTTTGATTAGCACATTACCCAAGCACTTGTCAAATCAACTCTTTATACCACTTCAAATATGATGTGTAGAAGTTGAAGTTATAAGGGAACATTCGTCAGATGCATCAGGGAGGAGATTATGTTTCTGGCTACTTTATTTATTACGACGGGTGTTGATAGCATAAGCGATGTGTAGATCGTTTCTGTGTACTCACGTCCAATCTATAAGCAAACTGAAGGGTTTTATTGTTGAGAAAATGGAGCTACTCCATCCAGTATTCTATAATAAACATGTATTGAAGGGCTGACTTTGAAGATAGACGGTCCTTCGTGAGAAAGCAGATAAGCATTATGAAAATAAATACAGTTAAAATCCTAAATAAGAAAAAAGTGAACGCCTGGAAGAGCCAAATCCGGGATGGGTGGATTTTGTGGTTTTCAGGTATTACTCGGCTAAAGCAATCGCTGAACTTCACATCTACTTCAAACAGTGCGGTAGGGAAGCAAGCCAATGGAAGACAACTTGATCTGTTGGTTAAAAGGAATGTGGAGCAGTCTATCAGTAACCTGCAAGATATCAAACCCTGAATCATCAAGCCGAAGAGAGATTATTAACTAGTTCCAATGGAGCATGAAGACTTGTCCAACGGTCGATTCTGTAGATGATAAGCGGAGTTTTCAATAATGTGTTCAACGAAATAGAATGAATGCGCATGAAATACTCCCACTACCTCCAAGATGTTAATCTAACTCCCCACGTCCTACATAACGATCATCTCTTTCAATCGATAGGGATCATACGTAGGTAGTGACCAACCTTCAAGATCCCACTTTCCTTAAGACAAAACTATTCAAGGATCATAATACAGATTCTTGAATGTAATGACAAGTTTTGATCCTCACACAGTGGAAAACACCGCGGATGATTTTCCTCGTAAATTCGAACTCAATTATTAGCATAAGAGATATTACCAGAGAAGAGTGAGAGTGAACATAGATAGATTTGGTGATTTTCCTAAGTGCAAAGGCTATATTTATTTATTTATTTAGCTATCGGTATAGGTTTAAAATTTTGAAAAGAAAGATACTACGACACATAACTTGAATTCGAGCCAAGAAATCACCATGTATGCAAGATTGAATCCACAGAAACCTCTCCCATTAAGATATATGTTAACTTTACAAAATGAACACAAAGTCAATCTAATATGTTAAAAGATATTCTAAAGCAAACAACTTACCTCAAAAGTGTGGACTGGCCACCTAGGGTGGTTACGAAACATATCCCTCAAAGATTTTGCTCGGACAAAGTCGCTAAGAAATACCCGTCTCGACTCAGCTAGAAGAAATTAATCGGATTGACACAGCTATAATGTAGAATAGCGCATAAAATACACACAAAGTCTGGAACTATGTGATTAGATATGTCAGTGTGATGTCAATGCCAGTATACTCACTATCTCCCCCGTTCCAACAAAATTACACGTGTGTGAATTTCTTGATGCGATTCATGCTATCTTTCTGAGTGATTCGTCCCGCAGAGAACTGGCAGATGTAACATTCCCAGTCACACACGGAATGATAGCAACCATTTGAACTTCCAATAGGCACACAATATACTAGCCTCCTATTAAACCTTTTAAGTGTAGAGTTTAAGTTGTATTTTCAATAATTTCCTAGAAATGAGGAACACAATAGTAATGAAGTGAACTAAGCAAAATTCCCATTTGAAAACCAACACATCTTTATCTAGAACGAAGACATCGTACATTGCCATGCTCAACTTAGTAAGTTAGCTTGTTTCCAGGAGAAAACTAATCAATACCATATTCTTGGGAAGAGAAGGTTTCATTGGTATCAGTTGTCTCGATTGCTTCACGTCAGCCTCCAGCCTTTGTGACTCCGTTGAATACTGATCAACATGGCAAAACAACAAATCAGCCAATAGTTCAAACGAGAATAGGCAGATGACCCCTGAAAACTTATAATTGAGTGCAAGTGGCAAAATCAGCTGTATATGAGATCCAGACCTGCGGAGGGGTGCGTACGCGGGGAGGATTTTGTGAAAGTGCTTCAGCCATCTTCGGGACAATCAGAACAGGGGCACCACCTGTGGTCAAGGTCGATCCAACACCACTCATCGTGGGTACAGACGCACCTCCAGCTGCCACTCCGTTGATAGTGGAAGAGGCAGTTAGACTAGCTGGAACCTCAGCTAGGGCAGAGCTCCAAACTTCTCCGCTAATGCCACTACCTCCTACATTGACATTAACCGATGATGGAACTGCTCCAGGTCCTCCTACACCTGTTGACAGTCCAGGGGTAGATGACGAAGGTCTCTCCGTCCTAGGAGATGAACTCTGCCATGAGGGTCGAGGACTCAATACAGACACATATCCAAGACTAGATTGCACAGCTCCTTGTTTCTCCTGTGCCCCGAGAGAAGGGAAGTTCCGTTCAAAAGCGGCCTTCTGCATGCTACTATTAAGAGTTCCACTATTAGTCGGTGGAGCAGTAGGAAGAGTGCCAATGTCGACCGGAGCCTTTTTTTCTCCGTTCTCCAACGCCCTACCGGAGCCCATAGATTGTGTTCGCCGCAGTGGCACGTCTTGGTCGTATCTACCAGAGGGGCCTGTAGCTCTTCTAAAGTTGGAACCATCTGGTCTATCGCGATCCCTATCCCTGTCATCGCCACCCCCAAAGCCCAATGCCCTATCCCTCTCTCTGTCACGAAAATCACGATCCCTCTCACGCTCCCAATCCCAGTCACGCTCACGATCCCTGGAACCGTCCCTGTCTCTGTCTAGGCCATCATAGACACCCCGATAACCAGAGCTGCGACCAAAGCTGGAATAGGCGCGGGAGTAAGGATCTCGGTCGAATAATGGTCGCTCACTAGCACCTGTGCTGTTGCTCCCTCCCCTCCGAGAACTCGAATAATATGTCCGGTCTGATGCGGCTGAATAACGTGGGGAATCGTAGTCTCCGTGATTTACACCAGCAGTCGCTCCGTGTGCTTGAGAGCGCTGCCTCGAAGGGAATAAACCAACACCTTCATCTGAAAAAGCGGGGAGTAAGATAAATGATGTAGGAGGCAAACACGCAATACAGACATTCACATCGGTACATTACCCGTATTATCCATAGAAGTTCGAGTATGTGAAGATGAACATTCCCAAACAAACTCGGTTGGCTTCTGCCAAAGATCACTAGTTGCTGCTTTGCGGGGTTCAACTGACGCCAAGAATCCTTTCCACATCTATTTTGGATGAGTCTAGTGCTGTGGATAAAGCTGGAAACTCCAACCAAATTCTTCGGAGCAACAATTGAAAGCATGACACCGCAAAGTAGAGAAGAGACTCGTCTGTAGATGAGATGTTGAATAGAATCATACATTCAATAACGAAGACTGACTCGATGCTAAAACATAAAGTGAAGTTTGCGAACCACTATCTGCATGAGTCAACGTATCTTCCTACTTGTGGCCTTCTTGTACATCTCCTCATCATGCAATGGCCAGGAGCCCATTTAATAAATGGAACTTCCATTCCATAACTACGTCACACACTTCCCTCGCGACAACGCTTACATGACAAAAACTTTGATACCTTGTCTATTGGTTCCACATTACGCTGTAATGGCACCAGACTAGCTACAACTGACCAACTTTTTAGACTGACCAAACGCTTCACCATTTGCAGGTAAAACCACTTAAAGAAAATTTGATGAGTGACCAATAACAGACGAAAGATACCTTGGTGGATTGGAGGTTGAGAGTGATGGGTGGCCCCACCACCGCCACCAGCCCCCTTAAGCCATTCCGGGACCAAGGATGGCTCACTTCTCTCCATCCCTGCCACAGACCATGATAGGTCTGTGGGCAGAAGACCGACAGTAACCTTCTCTTTGGGCCCAATCTCTTCTTGCAACTTTAGGCCCAAAAATCTTTTCCTCAGCACTCCCAGTAAACCACCTAGAGCATTTACTAAGATAACTAGCCACAGTGCAGCTGATAGTCACGCAGCGAGTTCCTATGAGTCAGGTATAGTCTTTCCAATGTTCTCCCGATGACGTATTAGAAGGAGGCGTGCTACATCAAGAATTAGGAAGCCATTTTCAGAATCTAAAAATTTCTTCCCTCCACATGTAATCTTGTAGTTCCACTGCAAGTCCGTAAATGTATATTCACATCCGTTGCAAATTCTCGAACATGTAAGGAGCAGAAAATCTGGTCCAGATGTGCTTCTCCACAAGAAATAAAGCTCTGCTCCCAATTCTCGCTCACATACCCTGCAGCGACTGTAAGATTCCAAAAAGCGTTTTTTGGGGTGTCCAACTCTCCGTCACTATACAAACCCTCTAACAACGAAGTGCCAACTCGACAAGCAAAAATTCAGAGGCCTGGTCTTCCAATGAGATCGCTAGCCAGTTTTGGCTTCCTTTCGTGGCAATCTACCAATTAACTGTAAAACGCTTGGACCCAGAAATGCTCGTAGTTGTCCTCTCGTTGTTCCCCGTAATAACAAATAGGGTCTCCAAAGGGCTCCCAACCGATACCGATACTAGGTCAAATGAGAACGGAACCACAAGTTTAGAGTAAACAGTAAACTCCGCCTCGCTCAAAATCGCCAAATGTAAGTTGCACGTACCAGAGCTTCGACTCTAAAGTAAAGTGTCACTGTCGAACAAGTAATAAAGCCCTAGAACCCTTCGAACTCCTCCGTATAAAACCACGGTCCTCGCGCAACCTGTGAGTGTAATCTCCAGTTGACGTATTCAACGATCTCCGAGCCGATGAAACGCCCCGCCTTGGCCCTAGGTCTTGACTGTTGCCGCTACTTGATAGGCAAGAGAGTTCTATTATTCCGTCGCTTTACCACCACTAAAGTACATTTGTCACAAGGAAGCCCCTAATCTGCCCTACACAAGTATTTGCGTGCCTTTCCATCATGACTCTGTGCCCTGTGTCCAATCCGCACGTGAGCAAACCCTATCACGCAGCTTACTTCTCTCGACCTGAAAGAACAACCTACCATTTTGCTCTGTCCTTATGCAATCTTGTGCTCATAACCTATACTCTTACGCCAATGCGTGCCACGGCAATGATTCCGGCAAAACGTTCCAACAAGCTGCATCCACAGGCCATGCTCTTGGGTGACATGCGAGTATCTTCTCTAATCACCGCGGCCGCGCGCTTCAGATGGAAGAGAAGGGATAAAATCGCTTCCACAAGAGGGATGAATCATAAAACAATGAGTCCGAAGTGAAGAAGAGTGCTGAAAAGAGCCCAGACCACTCCGCACAAAGATGAAGATGAGGGTCGGAGCAACGAACTGTGGAGCCGAGTGCTGACTTGGTCGAAAAACCCCCAAAAGCGTCACTCACACCCAAAGGATTTCCAAAGCAACCCCTAAAATCGCAGAAACCCTACCGCCGGGAGGCAGAAGAAGTATGCCAGACACAGAAGGACGCCAAGGTCTCGACCCTTCAAATTTCCCCTACAGCGACAACATTAAAGGAAGACAAACCGAATCCTCCACCTCCCACAAGACGTGACCGGTCCCGACAATTTCCCGCTCTTCCACCTCTTCCAAAATCCCCCCGTAAGTCACGACATATCGTTCTGTCCCACTGGAGCAATGAACCACAGTGGAAATCTCCGGCACGCTGACCTCCACTACAACCAAAACCCCTTGAGAATTCTCTCCCGTGCTTCCCCACCACCGACACACACAGTCGTAATCCTTCCCACTGACCTCACAACAAAACACTGGGAGGAGGGAGAGAGGAATTGTAAAGCCCGCCCAGATTGAACTAACAGTGCTAGTAGGGCAAAGAAGAAACGGAGTTGGGCTGTGCAGCAGAAGGGATGTGGAACAGAGGAGACAGCAGGTGAATGGTGGAGAAAAAAGGTGAGGAGAGGTAAGGAATGGAAATCTATTAGACAGCCAGCCAGCCAGCCCAAGCAGCCGAGTAGATAGACAGACGAAGAAGAGAGGAAGAAGCGGAAGAAGGCAGCAGGAGGAAGCATGAAGGGAGGCGAGGGTAGTAAAGGCGATGTTGTGGGCTCACGCGAAAGAGAAGGAACGGGAAGGCAGGGCAGGGAGCGTAGCAGAGAGAGAGAGAGAGAGAGAGAGGGTGGGGGGAGGGGAGGGGAGGGGGAGGGCCGAGGAGCGGAGCAGAGAAAGCCAACGCAGGGCGAGCGGGGTGAGTGAAGGAAGCTCACACACTGCACATTGCGGGAGAGAGACAGCGACGGACGGGGAGGGGGCGGCCGTGGACGAAAACAAACCCTCCTTTTGTCTCGCGAGCTATCGCGGTGACCGGTCATCACCCCAACGTCCGGTAGCAGCGCTCTTCCTACCGGTCCGAGCAGCCGGTGCCCAGTTTCTGAGCTTCTGTGATCCACAATTGAGGTTAAGAGAAAGGGACCGGTCCCCTGATGGCCTCCATCACCATGACATGGGGATCCCATCCCTCACATTAACCGTCACCACTGACGGGATAAAATCTGACGGCAACACTAGTGAGAGGACGATCGGGGCCGTCTGAGAGAGAATTAGGGCTAGGGTTTCTGAATGGACTTTCAGCATCGGACACGTGTCGCTGTCTTGTTTATGCCACGTGTCATGTCATTCTTCCCCACGGGATTTTCTTTTCGTGCATTTTTTTAGAACGCTATGAACCATGACAAGTCATGCCTATGCAACCAGAGTTAAGACTTTGTGGCTTCTCCTGGTTAATTGCAGAAGGTGATACTGGCTGGAAAATGGCTCTGCAGGCAATTATCATGTCTTTGGCTCGTTGACCGTGGTTATATATAGGGTTACTCATTTCAGAAGATTAGAATCTTCAGGGAATATTATATGAACACGTCATTCTATAAAATCCCATGTCCGCGCTCGGATTGGGGACTGTGCCTTCGGTCACCGATCGAGCGAGAGTCTTGCCGAGTAGTACTCTTCTTATCTCTGTGGACTTGTAACCTTGTTCGGTTTCAGGTTACGAATCAATCAATCACGTCAATACCGAGTTTGTATTATCGTGAAATTCTCCGAAGCAACCGGCTTCACTTTGACCAGGAACTTTAAAAGGCTGGTCCTGAATGAATATCTTCGCTCCATGTTTCCATATCATTTATTTCCATCCCTGGTGAAGTTCCTGAACCCCCATAATAGCACGTTTTCGTTTATCAAGGCCCGCAGAAACGAACACAACCACCCGAGACAAGCCTATCACCGAATCTCAAGTGGCCGTACGTATGAATTAATCAGACATATGTTTCATTCATATTGATGTGACCATTTTCTACAATTCTTCGACCATACCGTTCTTTGTATTTTACTCGGTGGCATAGCACAATACTATCCACTTACTGTAAAGACAGAGTAGAGTCTGTTTCTCTGGCGATTTGTTTGGACGGTTGCTCAGATTTGTAATCTGTTTTCACAAAACTTGCACTGTCCCCACCCACCATTGAACCACCACTCCGCTCCATAGCGACCCATACTTCTCACTCTAATACTGTTCAAATGTATGAACAATAAGACAATACCAATATGTATTTTGTAAGCAGTCTTTGCTAGATTGTTTACAAAAAATAGAAGTAAAACGTCAGTCTTTGCTAGACTGACATTTTACTTCTAATTTATACCCATGCCCAGATCATATCCATGAGCAGCAACCTATTCCCACCCGTGCTATTCAAATTGAGCCCATGAATTCAAAAAATGTGGAATATGTTATACTTGTTTATACCAAGTCTTAGTTGGATAAAAGGGCATTCAATGTCGCTGGCATCAGCCATCCAAGAAGTTTCTCTTTGATTTGGAGCTCGACGCATGTATGCAGAAAACCAAACTCGATCAATATTACTTGCTTTAACTTGTAGCGCTTATTGGTTAGTGTATTTCTTACATCCGACAAGTTTGACTTCGATTCAGACCTCCAGTTATGGATGTAGAAAATTGCGACATAAAGAGAAATGTGAGGCTCTTTTTAAGTTTCAGCACAAAAATACCGAATTTAGCTATAACATTTTGATTCACCCGCAATGCCAACCTCACCACTACAATGATATCTAATTTGATTACTGTGAGACTTACAAGTACTGAACTCAAGCCCAATACTTGTGTGGAGGTTGCTGACAACTAGGATTTCAATTCCATTGTCAACATTCTTTTTGTATATATATTGGTACATCATCTTTCTCTTAATTCAAATTTGCCAAAATCTTCCCTATATCTATTAAGCACATAAGAGTAGTCATTTTTGCTTTCGCCTAAGTAACTAAGGTGTCATATAACTCCATCTTTAGCACATGATTTTTCATAACATAAATTATGAGTGTTTTTACGACATGAAGCATGTTGAACTTCATCTTTTTTTTCCAACTCTGACGTCACTTGTCAAAGTTTTTCATTAATGTAATACACCGTGACAAATATGTACATTGTTTTCTTTACAATATTTATCATGTATGCATACATTAGTATTGGTAGATTAGAGTTGAATCTTTGTACTGCATTTTATGATATATTGTCCAAACAACTCTTTAATAAAATTCTTTAAAACTCTACTCGGTTATCAATTCAAATGATTATAGATGAATTGCACAAAAAGTAATGGCCACAAGCCGTCTACTTATTCTCATAATGTGTGATGTATATAAACTTTATTGCAAAGATAAATTATTATTCTCATAATGTGTGATGTATATAAACTTTATTGCAAAGATAAATTATTATCTTATTGATTTATTGCAAAGATAAAATAATAAGAAAAATGATTTTTTTTAAACAAGGTTATTTGTTTTTTGCCATGTTTTAAAGCATTTGATATATTTCAAATTGAATCCATTGTATAATTGTTGATTTGGAGGTATGGTATGAGGAAAAGATGGATAAGGATTGAAGTGTGGCTAGTGGTTATCAATTATGTGATTATGATTGATAATGTAAAAAATACAATTTCAAATCTTGTCACAAATTTGTCTTTTTTATGGAGCATCGAGACAGACAATAATACTTAGTGCATTTTATACAAATCTTTGTTAGGTTTTCATTTTACCAAGCTTCTTTGCTCTTGTTTTTTATTGAACAAACCTTTGTGTTGCTAATGAACTGTAGCTTTTTCAACTTTACGTACACCAAATTTGTGAATTACTTCTACAAATTACCACTCAATTTAATTCATATACAGTTAAATATTTCAAGTGAACTTGAGATTCATCTCAAATTCAATTAGCCTTGATGTTTCTTACACATGAAAAAAACACGAGAAAACATCATTTTATTAGTTTTCATTAATTTTTTATATACCATTCACAAAGCATATCATAATAAAACAATCACCTAAATTTGAAAGACAAATATGTATATCATTTGAACTCAACTTGTTTTCAATAAATTACAAAAAAGAATAATTTTTAAAAATATTACAAAAAATCTATATATATTTTACACAAAAAACAACAATTTGGGATAAACATTTGAGGCAACATGGATTGAATGTAAATGAATCCACAAACTATTGATCAAGGTGAATTGATCAGATTTTTCAAACATCATTTAGTCAATATTAATGCATAAACAAAAAGTGTTACAATCTTTAATTAGTTGAAACTAAAATTTAATATATTGAAGATTGAGTTATGACTTTAGCGTGCATTAGTCATAATTGACAAATTAGCAATCCGCGTATTTGGTTGGTAAAAAATAAGTGTGTTAGTTGACAACACCATGTTAACTATATGTGTGTTTGTTAGGTAAAGATTGAATGTGCTAGTTGAAAGCAACACGTTAGCAATCAATGTGCTTTTTAAAATTATCCGCCATATCATCAATCCATTAATAGTGAAATGAATTATGGAAATGAAATCTTGTATTTGTGTACTTATTGATAAAAATTATATAAAAAAAGTAACTTCATCGTTGATTCTAATTTTTAGATAGTGTATTTTCATATTTGAGTGAGATTGCTTCCAAACCCTTGTGTTTAAAAAACAAAAGGAAATTTTAATAGTTTTGCTTTGATATTGATATAGAAGATGTATCACAAGAATTATGTATCTTGAATCGCCCAATCATTTAATCATCAAATCAATTGATCAAATGAATCAAGATCCACGCAATGATTAATTGTCATAAAAGTATGATGAATTTGATGACAAATAAGTTCAAAAGAAATATATCTACTAGTACGACTCCTCTATGCATACTTGATATGTACTCACTATTCTAAATCTAAACATACACACATACATTACATATTTCTCTATATTGGTATTTACTCTTCATATTTATATAACAAAATTTAATCTTCTTTTTGCAAGAAGACAAATATTCCAAACCGCTTATTTGATTTGACACAATTCAATAAATGTTCATATGAAACATTGTCATCAAATTAAAAAGTCCAACGAATTTTCAATGATGACGTCTACAATTAAGTTCACATCTTCATACATGATGCATTTGATAAACACATTGCTAAATGCAAAGTACAACCTCATTCAATGCAAAAAAAAGTTTGTCAACACGTCAATTTGATTGCAAAAACACATGAAGTAGACACATTTTCACAAAGATGAAATTGATTGTGAAATCAAAATTCAAAAAGCATAACTTAGAAATAAGCTCCGAGCATTTGACCACTACGGGCTGGAGATGAGATAGAAAGAGAAGCCAAAAGCAAGAAAACCGCAGGTTCAAATATACAACTATATGTACAAAAAAAAATTCATGAACCATTTGACTTTTTATCTTCATATGAACTCTTTTTTTTTAATCAATAGAGATAATTTTAGTTGTTTGTTTCATTGAACGCTATGAGTAACAACAAGTTTTAAATAATGTTTGTATGAAATGTTTGACTGTTAGTAAAAAATCATAATATGATGATTCCATTAGTCATTATATAACAAGCACATTCATCTTCAATTAAAATCACACTGTTTTCATATTTTATTCTATGACATTAAGTTTTTGTTATATTGTTTTTTGTTTAATTCTTTTAAATGTTAATTCTTGTATTTGTGCACCAAATCAATAGCTTTACTTTTATTAGTGATTCAATTAGCAAAGTATGTTATTGCATATGCATATTATATATAAGTTGTAGTTCAAGATCTATCTATGAAGTTACTATCATATGACGATGTTAAGTTTCAATAACATCATCTACGGTGAAACCATAATCTAAGTAACATCAAATGTGTATGCATAAATTTCCTTCATTAAATTTCATTAAATAAATAATGAATTAATGATGTAATTTTATACATTGATAATAATTTTATTCTTGATTTATAAGTATTTTAATTTTTCAAATGAAGTAATTTTTTATTATTTATTTCATGTTTAAAGTGTTGGTAGATGTAATGTGTTAAAGATTTCAAATTCAGTGATTTGAAATTCTTAATACTTTGTTGTAAGTTGGAAAATACATAAAATAAGCCACAATGATCAAGTCAAATTAACATGCCAAGATAACTAAATATAATAATTTAATACAAACAATCATAATTATTTTATAAGTATTTAAAATTTAAAAATAATCGGAATTAATGTCTTACATATATGAACATAATGATTCGTACAATATCCTTATCGTGCATGCATAAAGTAAACGTTTAACTTGTTATACAAAATTATGTAAATTGAATAACTTAGAGTACTTAAGAAATTTAATAATGTTAACAAATATCATAATTATGGCTCATTTAATTGGTTGCATATAACTTTGTTTATACTATCAAAATGTTAAAAATATCATTATGAGAACATGAAAGACTTGTTATTGCATATAAAATTGCACAAATAATCTATTAAAGTTGAAACTTTACCTTGACACATATTGAATATTATAAATATAATAAAGTGATCGATAAATTTTGTAAAAAAAAATCATAGCTTGAATATATTTACTAAGAACTCAAATCTTTTCATGTGAATTTGAGTGCTAATTATCATAAGTAAATGCTACTTTGATTTGTTTGATTGAAAATCTAATTCATTGAACTATAACATCTACATAATAAAACTAAAATTTAAAAAAATTATATACATATAAGATATATATGTATATACAATTTGTCAAATTGTTCAATAATTGCATTTGAATATATCATACTATTTTATTTTGTATGAAATACTATTTCACAAAATAACAATCTTGTTTGATTGATGTCATGACCGCATGTATTTAAAATGTGAATTCATTTCATGGTCAACTATCAAAAGATGTAAGAGTACATCAATTGGTAATCATGTTTTAATTATATCAAAAACTTTGTCTACTTTGTGTTTCATCTCCTCAATTATACAAAAAAATTGATGTGAAATCTATATTTGATCTAGACACAGAATATATCAATTAAGAATATAAAAAGATATATGAAAAACAAATTTCCAATAGATGTTGAAATTTATAAAAATATATAAAGTAAGTAATTCACATGTGACAACACTTTGTATCCATGAAAACTTGAAAACATGAAAAACATTATTGTATAACATATTATGACACAAACATGTGAAATAAATAATAAAAAATTTATTGATTAAATATTATATGAAATATATTGATGATTATGTTGACACAAGAATAGTAAAAAACTGAAACGTGAATATATTGAAATGTATTTTTTAGAATTTCATGCAATCATTTAAAAAAAAGTTAGGTTAATCAATTTAAAAATGACCTATTTATTTTGTACATAATTTCAAAATTTATTGATTTCATTGGTTTAAAATTCAATTTATTGAATAAAAAATAAAAATAGATCTTGGATTGTAACAAATTAAAATGGTTTCATTTGAATAAAATGATATCTCGGAATATAAAAGTGACAAGATTAAATAACATAAGATAATAATGTCTAAAATATATGCTTATTTGAAATGCATGACATCATTTATTTTCTAGATCATAGATCTAGATCCAAAAAAAACAAACTATGGAGTAACAACATAATGTTGCAATGAATAAAACTTGAGAAACTAAGATAATGAATTATATTATATTAAATGTATGTAATATGAGTAAAAATGATGATACGTGTAAGTTGATAATGTATAAACTATAAAGGAAAAATATCAAATGCTATTTGAATAATTGCATGGTTCATATAATAATTATTTCCTTACATATTTTATATTATCAAATGGACTATAAAACTCAATGATATTTTCTGATTCTTATGAAAATTATTATTACACATGTTGAACCTTGCCAAGCATTTTTAACATTTATTGTATGATATTGATAAGCTAATAGTAAACTTGAGTATAACAATTTTGAAAAATAGTTAAAATTTGCAATGAATTAGATATTGCAAATGATAATCATCATGAAATCATGCATCATGGAAACCTTATACTCAAACTAATGCTATTGAAATAGTATGAAAAATTACAAACCTTTTATGATATTCATTGTGGGCTATTAGCAAAACAACCATGAATTAAAAGATATAAAATGAATTATCATGGAATTAGTATAAAAGGTATAATGCCTTATTTTGCGTTGATTTTTTTAAATTGAACAAGATATGAAAGATACGTGTGTAAAAGAAAACTTTTTATGTATTTAGCTTTGTAAAATGTATACATCATTGTCATGCTTATCATTATGTTATGATAAAAGACACTTATTTTGAAAAGTCGGAGTAATAAGTACTCTATTCAGAGATGATTTTTTGTGGTATCCTTCAACCCATCAACTATTGCAAATTGTTTATGTGAATGTATTATTGTATTTAATTGTAGATAGAGACTATTTGTTAGAAGAAATATTTTAATTTTTAGAATTATGATTTGTTGACAATAAGTGAATATTTGCCACCTCAAGAATAGTGATTAGTGTTGAGTTTAACTCTGGTTAAGGAGTTAATCTCAATTTAAAGTTAACTGGGATTTGTTAACCAATGTTAATCGCATATGTAGCTATTTATAGCTTAGAGTGATTGACTATCTTGGGTATATATACCTTGAGAGTGATAAGAAGAACTCACTTGAAGCAGTAAACTTTCTCGAGCATATTCCTCTGTGGACATAGCCCATGAGGGTGAACCACGTTATACTTGTGTAGTTGTGTTGTTGGTTTGCTAGTCTGAGAGATTTAGCGGTACAATTGATATCAGAGCCGGTTCCAGTTCGGACTCTGTGTGAGAATTTTATTTTTTAAAATTTTTATGAAAGGACTTTGCTGTAACTGAAAAGTTTGTTTTGCAGACTTGAAGCAGTAAACTTTCTCGAGCATATTCCTCTGTTTTGCAGACTTGAAGCAGTAAACTTTCTCGAGCATATTCCTCTGTGGACATAGCCCATGAGGGTGAACCACGTTATACTTGTGTAGTTGTGTTGTTGGTTTGCTAGTCTGAGAGATTTAGCGTTACAATTGATATCAGAGCCGGTTCCAGTTCGGACTCTGTGTGAGAATTTTTTTTAAAAAATTTTTTATGAAAGGACTTTGCTGTAACTGAAAAGTTTGTTTTGCAGACTTGGGACTTCCTTATCTGGTTTTTTCTTTAAGTAAGATCTCAGTTTTTTTTTCTCCGGGCTTTTCAAATGAGCAAGCAGATGAGGACTACGTCGCTATCTCTGAGCATCTAACAAGTTCATTTTGAACACCTGAGAGTTTGTTCTCAGGTTTTACCAAGGAGATGTTTATTTTTTAGACAGGAAGCAAAAGCGCACTTCTGATTCTAGTGACGGGAGCCGACAGTTTTCTGACGGTCACAATTTACTCATAGTGATGCAAAGTGAGTTGATTTTTGGGTTAGAGATATGCGAATGTGTGTCCATGATAACTCCGGAACGCTGGAACGCACGCGGATGTTATAAAGAGCTTTTGGACGTCTTCGAGGCCAATTCTTAGGGGGGATGATGATACAGCCGAATACTTTTCGAGACTTCGACCTTCCCTGCACAATGGCTCATAGGTGAGGGATCTAATCATTCAGTTTTGAAGAGCAGCTAAGTTTCAACACCAACATTCCACCAGCGGTCTCAAGACGGTTTGGTGCAATGCTATGTACATGATCAGACTCCATCCAATTACTATATTCTGAGAAATTCTCAACGTCGAAGGCAAACTTAATCTCAACACTCTCAAATCATAGAGAGAGTTCGTCACAAGATAACAGTCTCAGAATTTGATAAAGTTCAGTAAGAGTTTAAAGAGGAAAAGCAAAACGATTCATTTTCCTAGAGGCACGAATGAAAAACATCATGTTATTGAGTGCTAGGATTTAAGTTCATTCCTGAAGCTCCACTCTGAAATAATTTTGACGCTGCTACGCTGATAATGGAGATGGAGAGAAGCGTGGCGAGCTGGAGAGAATGACGTTCAAGTGGTGGTTCTTGAGCAAAGGCCAAGTGGCAAGCCAGACCTTACCAAACCCGGGGGTCGTCTACCGCAAGAAGTACGGTTGTGTGCCACGTGGCAGGTCTCTAGCACTCACCCAACAGCGACACAGGCAAGCGGGAGTACTAATCCCCGCACAGGTCGCGGGGAGGGCTTCAACGGGGCCATCTGGCAGCCCCCGTGAAGCGGGCCGAGCGGTGGTGACCATTCCACCATCTCGCCATTATGGTTTTTCCCTCCATCCCTTGGGGTAACACATCGGTCTCCGAGCAGTGTGCGCGGAGTAGGGCAACGAGGCGCGGTTTACTCCAGCCCAATCGTGATCGAGGTACTACAGTCTTCCTTTAGGAAGAAAAGGAAGAAAGGAGGAGCGGAGCTTTGTTAGGGAGAAAAGAGGGAGCGGAGCGCGGTTAGGGAGAAAGGAGAAGAGTGTGTTGTACGAAGCAGCAGAGAGAGTAGAGCGTGGTTAGGAAGAAAGGAGAGGAGTGGAGAGACCTTCACCCTCACCCCCCACCCCCGCGCGCGGTTAGGGCAGGGAGGATACGAAGCGGCACCCCCCCTTAGGGAGAAAGAAGGAGCGGAGAGAGCGGATTTGTTGACTTTTTGCAGGGAGTGTACGAAGCGGCACCCCCTAAAGGAGAGTGAGGTTACGGCACCCCCCTCACGGGGGCGCCGTAACCTCACTCTCCTTTCGAAGGAGCGGAACGCGGATACAGAGAGGACCTAAACCCCCCTTCACCCTTCCCCCGCGCGCGGTTAGGGCAGTGAGGGTACAAAGCGGCACCCCGCTAGGAGCGGAGAGAGCGGAACGCCTTTTGTCTTCACCCATCCCCCCTATGGAGACGAGCCCCCGTGCGGTTAGGGTTAGGAGACCTTTACGTAGTACCCCTTCCCCATCTTGAAGCAGGTGCCTCCGCGCAGGTGGAATTTATTGCGCAGGTGGCAACAGGAGAAAGACTTTCCCCAACCTCCAGGCAGGGTAATAAGCGGCAGGTGATCTCCCCATGGTCGTCAACGTGGTCATGGTCTTACGTGGTTAGTTCCGGATGTGGTAAATCACAATTACAACTATAGTGACAGTTACAATTGTGGTTGGATCAACCGTGGTTATAGTCGACGTGGTTGAACTAAACGTGGTTGCAGTCGTGGTCGGAGGTCAAACGTGATCGACGGGGCAACGCAGTCAACGGTCGAGCAACGGTGACGGCAAGTGTGACGGTCGGAACAACAGTGCAAGAATATTCTGTCATAAATATTTCTCAGAAATATTTGTTCATCAGAAACTAGTCAAATTGGATATCGTTAGAAAGCTCTTTACACAACTAAAGCATTTGGACACTTCTGAGGCCCTAAACGATGACTCAAAAGGAGGAAATGGACTCGGAAGCTGCCATTGTCTCTCATTTTTGACGTGTAGAGTCTATAGGTTGACAGGTCGGTGGCAATTTTGGATATAACATCATATCTTTCAATGCTCACGGTGATTATTTGCTTTAGAAAAAGCAAGTCAAAGTAAAATTACGATCCATGGGTCTCACAATATGCCTGGGAGAAAGATCTTCTAGCATAAACGACATTGAATGGGCTGTTGTTCAGGACCAGGCACTTTGCACAGTGCTGACATATCTATACCCTACTATACTCAAGCACGTTGAGGAGTTCTTTGAGGTTTTCAAGTTGCTTGATGCGCTTCAGCAACGGTTTCATCAGAAGAATCCAACGATTGTGATGAACATTTACATGCGATTGTTACGGTTTACTATGAAGCGCGGCACACACATACAAGACCACATTCACGCCTATGGAAATCTATTGGTGGATCTTTGGAATATGGGGGAGGAGCTTACTGACACAAAGAAGTCAATGCATCTTCTCCACTCATTGTCGTCTACCTATAAGACAGTATCAAAGATTCTTCTTCATCGTCAGAACACAGTAGTCACTTACAACAAGGTTGTAAGTGCCCTTCTGACAGATGCAGTTGAGCAGGATTTGCTATCCACTTTCGTCCCATCCACTTCTGGAACAACACTTATTATGTCAAGAGGTCAGTCACAACCGAGAGACATCCATAATTCACGACGTCCAGGCTTGAAGAGGCAGAGATCAAAATTCCCTGACCGAAGGAAAGTACAATTTATGTCTCAACCATTTGACAAGAAGAATGTTGTTTGTTGGAGCTCTAGTTAGAAAGATCACATCATGAAGTTTTGCCGGATGACAAGTACAACCTCCCCTTCAGTGACAAATGTTGCTGAACATCTTGATATAGAGACGAACGATTTGTGCACAGATGTCCTATGATGCAAGAGGTATGCCATCTGCAATTCACCGCAAGTTGTTGGTGATGTATGGATTCTAGACAGTGCTTGTTCTTATCACATTTGTTACATTAGAGTTTTTTTGTACTTTCTCCGTATCAAACGGTTCAGTTCTTATGGGAAACGACCAACCCTGTAGAATTGAGGATGTTGGATATGTAAAGATCCGCATGTTTGATGGTGTCAACCGTACGTTGAACTTGATCTCTCTCGGAGTGTTGGACTCACACGGCTTAGAATGGAGTTCTAGGCAGGGCGTGTTAGATGTAAGATCATGTGATAAGAAGGTTATTCTTCGGGTATACAAGCATAATATCTGTACTTGTTAGAGTGCATCACTATTTGTGGCGAAGTTCACTTTACCAGATCTTGTGTTGAGATGTCTCATGTATGACATTCCAGATTAGGCCATATGAGTGATCGATACATGGAGATACTCATAGTTTCAAGGAGATACGGGAGTATGTACATAGTGACATGTTGGGACCCTCTCCTGTTGCCTCACTGTCTGGAAAGTTGTACTATGTCTCCTTTATAGATGATTACTCCTGGTATGTGTGGGTATATTTTCTTACCCACAAGTCGGAGGTGTTTTCAACCTTCAAAAGTTGGCGTATACAAGTTGAGACTCAGACTGGACACAAAGTGAAATACTTGCGATCAGATAATGATGGCGAGTATACTAGTGAAGAATTTTAGAGGTTTTGTTCAAAGGAGGGGATTACTCGCCATTTCACGACGGTTTATACTCCACAACAAAATGCTGTTTATGAACGACTCAATCAAACAATGTTGGAGAATGTGCAGAGTATGCTAAGCGAATCTGGTTTACCAGGGGAAATTTTGGGCCGAAGCTGTCAACACCGCAATTTATTTGGTAAAACTTTCTCCTTTTAGTGCAATCAATTTTTCAACATCGTTTGAACTGAGACATAAACGGATGGCAGATTATAGTCGCTTGAAAATTTTTGTTTGTACTGCTTATCCTCTTATACATAAGGAGCAGAGTACAAAATTAGATCTTACATCCAAGAAATGACGTTTTCTTGGATATGCTAGAGGCGTGAAAGGTTACAGGCTATGAGATCCAGTTGCTAGGAAGGTGATTGTTAGTAGAGATGTTTCTTTCAATGAGTCTGGCTTATTGAAAGAGGGGGAGAATGTGAAGGCTTACAAGGGGAAATCTTTACTCGCGGATATTGTTGTGGGGGAGTTTGATCATTCTGTCACTAATGATATGTCACATGAAGAAGCACCAATATATGTGGAGCAAGTTCTTGAAAAACAAGAACTACAAGAGCAGGCTATTGTTGGTGAGCCTATTGCAACAATACCAGACGAGAGAGATCAAACAGAAACGTCTAGTAGGAGATCACAACAATCTAGTAGAGCGCTTGAGAGATTTGGTGTATGGGCCAACTCATCCATTCTCAAAGATCGTGACCTTGATTTTGAAGATGATGATGGTATGGCGTTGATCTTGGAAGAAGGTGAACACTCTCCACATAGAGAAGCTCAAGCTTAGGTCAACAAGCTTGAATGGAATGCTGCTATGGAACGAGAGATGCAATCACTGATTGATAACAAGACTTGAGAGTTGGTTGAGCTTCCTAAAAATCAGACAGTGATTGAGTCCAAGTGAGTGTACAAGCTGAAAGACAATCTAGTAGGAGATGAGGCAAGAATCCTCAAAGCTAGATTGGTGGCTAGAGGTTTCACACAGGAAAAGGGTGTCGATTATAACAAAGTTTTTTTGCCTGTAGCAAAATACGCTACAATTAGTATGGTATGTGCATTGGCCGCAACATTCAGTCTTGTTATGGATCAGATGGATGTGGTTACAGCTTTTCTTTATGGATATTTAGAAGAGTAGATCTACATGAGACAATCAATTGGCTTTGAGGTCAATGGCCAAGAAAGGTGGGTCTGTAAATTACTGAAATCATTGTATGGACTTAAGCAAGCTCATAGGGAGTGGAATACACGTTTTGATGAGTTTATGAATGCACAAGTTTTCTACGAAGCGTGTATGATCCTTGTGTCTATATGAAGAAGGTGGATGATGAGAATTTCAATCTCATCATTTTAGTACTCTACGTTGACGACATGCTTATCTTGGCAAAAAACCAATCCGATGTCGATGAATGCAAGAGCCAGCTGAAGTTTGCAAGATGAAGGATATGGGAAATCAAGAAGTATACTAGGCATGGATATTCATAGAGATTTTGAACAGAAGAAGCTATGGCTGAGTTAGGGCAAGTATGTTCACCGTATACTTGACAGGAACATGGCCGATTCGAAAGGAGTATAGACTCATATGCCGGCACATCTTAAACTCTCCGCAGCTCAATGTCCTATAGATGATGTGGAAAAGTGAAGAATGTCATGTGTTCCTTATGAACAAGCTGTAGGCAGCCTCATGTATTTAATAGTGTGCACTAGGCCTCATATTGCTCTAGCAATGGGGAAGCTGAGGAGGTACATGTCGAATCGAGGAAAAGTTCACCGTGAAGCATTGAAACGGATTCTGAGATATCTGAAGAATACTTTGGATTATGGCTTATTGTTTGATGGCTTGTTAGACAATGCTAAGTCCTTGTTTGGCTACGTTGATGCTGACTACGGACAAGATTTAGACAATAGGAGATCTACAACTGGATATGTGTTTACACTTGGCGGCGGAAGCATTAGTTGGAGATCTACTTTGCAGAAGTGTGTAGCTAAGTCAACAACAGAAGCTAAGTACGTGGCAGCATGAGAAGCGGCAAAGGAAGCTATTTGGTTGGGTAAGCTTATCATGAAGATGGGATTAACACAAGGCGTGGTCAATCTTCATTGTGATAGTTAGAGTGCTTTACATTTGGCTGCGAACCAAGTCATGTATAGCAGAGTAAAGCACATCGACATCCCGTATCACTTTATTATACAAGAAGTGTGTGATAAAACAATTGAGCTGGTCAAGATTGATGGTAAACTCAATCCAGCTGATGCGTTGACCAAAGTTATTCCTTTGGAGAGTTTCAGGCGACACTATGCTACTATGCAAGTTGTGCATAAGGAGCACGAGAGATATGGTTCTTAGTTACCTCTGTATATTGTTACTCTATTCTCTTATGGCTACGGCTTAGTTTTAGTTAACTCTTGTTTAAAGAGGAACTTTGTGATAAGTTTTCGTCTAGAACTTCCCGCGGAGTAATAATTTAGGTTAGGGAGGTGATCATGTTTACTCAACATGAGTTAAGATGAAATTGTTGAGTTAACTTTGTATATTATTACTCTATCTTGGTATGAGAGGAATAATATAGGTTAGAGAGGTGACTGAAATTCCTTGACATGAGTTAAGGTGAGATTGTTGAGTTACCTTTGTATATTATTACTCTATCTTGGTATGAGAGGAATAATATAAGTTAGAGAGGTGACTGAAATTCCTTGACATGAGTTAAGGTGAGATTGTTGAGTTACCTTTGTATATTATTACTCTATCTTGGTATGAGAGGAATAATATAAATTAGAGAGGTGACTGAAATTCATTGTCATGAATTAAGGTGAGATTGTTGAGTTACCTTTGTATATTATTACTCTATCTTGGTATGAGATGAATAATATAAGTTAGAGAGTTGACTGAAATTCATTGACATGAGTTAAGGTGAGATTGTTGAGTTACCTTTGTATATTATTACTCTATCTTGGTATGAGATGAATAATATAAATTAGAGAGGTGACTGAAATTCATTGACATGAGTTAAGGTGAGATTGTTGAGTTACCTTTGTATATTATTACTCTATCTTGGTATGAGAGGAATAATATAAGTTAGAGAGGTGACTGAAATTCATTGACATGAGTTAAGGTGAGATTGTTGAGTTAGCTCTATATATTGTTACTCTATACTCTTATGGCTACGACTTAGTTTTAATTAACTCTTGTTTAAAGAGGTACCTTGTGATAGGTTTCCGTCTAGAACTTTCCACTGGGTAATAATATAGGTTTTAGAGGTCATTGAGACTCCTTAACGCGAGTTAAGGAGAAGTTTGTTGAGATTAACTCTGGTTAAGGAGTTAATTTCAGTTTAAAGTTAATTGAGGTTAGTTAACCAAGGTTAATTGTATATGTAGCTTATAGTGGTTGACTATCTTGGATATATATACCATGAGAGTGATAAGAAGAACTCACTTGAAGTAGTAAACTTTCTCGAGCGTATTCATCTGTGGACGTAGCCCCTGAGGGTGAACCACGTTATACTTGTGTCTTTGTGTTGTTAGTTTGCTAGTCTGAGAGATTTAGTGTTACAGTTAGAGCAAAACAACTGAAATTAACCAAGCTAATATACATGAACACATACAAACAGAATAGTTTCTTGATATCAGGTGTACTTTTTTTTTATTGTTCACTCTATTTTATTTTATTATAAAAAGAGTGGTCTTTGTTTTATGATTGATTTCAAATCAAACATTTTTTTTTAATCTTTTGATTATTCTTGCCATTTTTGAGTACTCGTTAATTAAAAAACATTCGTTGACATATGGTGACATGTTTAGTATATAGTAGAATGATATAACAAGGACGTTATTACTACATATGATTTTAATATTTCGTTTGTATGTTACGTATGAGAAAATCACTGTATTTAACTTTAATTTATTAAAAATGCTTATTAAATATTCTCTTTTTTATCAAGTCTTCATATTCATTACTCAAGCAGTTGAGTAAAAGAACATCATACTCTATTTCGATCAATTATTGCTAATAGGAAATTCAAAAGTTAAATGAATCTCTTGCATTAATGGAATTAGTCCCACTAGGACTAACACGGATATATAAGAATATGGTGTGTTACCTTGATATTGTCTCGAGTGGAGTTAGAACGTATTTGTCATGCATGAATCTAAACTCCAAGACAATTGAGAAAGTAATTTGAATTTAAAAGCGGTCTCGATTGAGTACCATTGGTTCAATGACATTGAAGTACAGTAGATAACGGTTGGGGAGCTAGGTAGGGTTATGTAATGTTTATGGTTCGTATCCTTGTTCGTAACAAGATGATTGCAGCAAAACGTTTTTAAAAGAATGTGATTTACCTTTTCATCATTCGCCTGTTCATGTGTAACGTGAGTAGTTATGCTTGGAGGAGGGAGTGACATGGATGTGACTTGTGACTCATCCATGTATATGATCAAGCCGAGCGCAATCCATAGCAAATCAAAATACATCCACGTGATATCTCTAACCGGGTGGTACTGTTTAGAAAGAATATCTCGAGACGGTTGTGGTATAGGCGAGGAGATCATGATACTCATGAATAGCAAACAAAGTGAAGAAAAGGAAGAAATTTACTTCAAATTACGTAGAGTTGAGTTGGAGGACGTTGAAGGATGGAATTTGAATTTGAATTTGAGATTGCAGAGATGTAGCGTCATCCTCAATTAGGCCAATGCTCTCAAGACTCTCCAATTCGAGTTTATAGTCCAAAGTACCATATTTTGCAGTCAGATCACTCCAAACCATGAACTATGAGTCCAATCCATACCAATGTAAATATTCACCATATTAGCACTTTACTATTTTAATTATTTTTAAGGTGAGCGTGAAAAGTGGAATAAATTTACTAATCTAAACTCATTTATCACACATACATAAGATGATGGATTGCTTCTATCCGATTCGGTTTTCAGCTTTGTTGAGCTTTGGAAGTTCACCACAACTTAATGTGAGGGTATCCTGACACAATAAAGATTGGACTTTTCAAACTTATAGTTGTTCAATTCTAGCTAAAAGAACTGGAAACGAGCCTTGGTTGATGACCAACGCAAACAAAATAATGCAAAACATGAACAAAAATGGAACACGAGGCGAAAAGGAAAGAGTAGGGCATTCCAAAGAGTGTTGTCTTGCTGCGCTCACAAGTGCTTCACGTCCACTTGTAGTAGAGATCTATTTATGCTCCTCCACGTTCTTGCGACGAAGAATCCTTATCCTCTGGAGTTTTGTCTAAGTGTTGTACAAGTTGATTTCTCATTTCACCTTCAATAGCATCCAACTTCTGAGAGAGTCTAACAGTTAATGGATCATCCAAAGTATAGGTGGCTAAAGGACTCACACCATGAGCACTCTACTCCACTTTACACGACACAACATTCTGTTACATGATTCATAACTCACTTATCAGATTGATGTTTACATGAGTCAGTACTATGTATACGGATAAGTCAAAGGTGAGGAACAAACATTGAAAATTTGCTGGCAAAGTTTTTGAAAGTACTTGGATCTTCGTCGTGAGAGGTAATTCGGAAAGCTTTGGAAACGCTATTCCATGCAGGCTCTTACGCAAGGTTCGGATGAATGGAATGAAACTAAAGCTATGAGTTTTGGAGATGTCTTCTAACAGGTTCTGCTGCTGGAGTCGATACCATGCGATTCTCGTAAAAATGATGCTACAGAAACCGTCCGGTAAATTCCGGGTGGGGTACAGATGCGTACTGTACAGTAATGACCGTACTCAAGGGACGTCGCCCGAGTCCCGACTGCTCGGTGGTATGTCAACTGTCCTTGTCCTACCTGTGTGCGGTGAACGGGAAAATACAACTACCACACCAACGTTAGGATTAGGGTTGGAGCTTCAAAACAGAGCCGCCCCTCACAATTCACCTTTCCTCTTCATATCCGCTGGTCCTATCGCTGCCCCTCGAGAAGGAATTGAAGACGTCGTCTTGGCGACACGGCGACTGACGGGGACAGATACACGAAGCATATTTGCTCGTCGATCATTTCAGGGAATTTGAAGTTGCTCTAGTGAGCGAGCCCGTCGCCTATTCTGTTAAACTATCTGCTGGTCTCTGCTCTGCGTTCTGCTCGAGAATCTTCGCACTGCGTGCGTGTTTTTTAAAAATATGGGCGCCAGTGCGCTAGATGAAGAGGCACAGGCCAAGATTTTACGACAGGTATCACTCAGCATTCGTGACATGGTGCTCAGTAGACGGGGGTGTCCTGGGTAGTGAACGCCCTTGAATTTGCTCCGTTGAGATGCTTCATGCGTAGAATGTGGCATGTGGTTAATAGATTCCAGGGGTTTAGCAGAACGTTGCTTGGAACGTATGAGTGAAAAAAGTAATTTGAAGGAAAATTCGAGATGTCTGGTGCGAAGTTTAATTCGGAGTCATTGGAACTGACGCGATTATTTCTTCGCACTTCACAAGCTAACAAGCGCTGGGAGGAGGTTTCTGGGAGGGTTTAAGGGTCGTGTCAATGAGGCTTTTTCAGGGTTCTCCTGTCACAAATTTGAGTGCGTGTGCATGATTGTCCGCAGGTCGAGTTTTATTTCAGTGATAGCAATCTTCCCGGGGACAAGTTTTTACTGAAGTGTATTGAAGAAGCCGAAGATGGATGTATCCAATTTTTGTCGCTTATATTTTTTGTTGCAGATTCGTGTTGAAAATGTAAGTCAGCTACAGGGTCTGCCATTTTCAACGTATGTGTTACGAGAATAGCTTTGAGCGGTGTCCGTATACCGAAGGTTGATATTATACTTCTTCACCTGTTGTTTGTTATACTCCTGGAAAAAGACTTCCTTGACCGAATGAGAAAGTGATCAGCTTGCCTCTGATTTGTTCCTTCTCGCGTATGAGAAGTCACCTCGGTTTGAAAGAACATGGAGCGGATACTGTACCTGCTGAAATTACGTCTGCAGTCGCGGACGTTCTGCGAAAGTCCTCTACTCTTCGGTTGTCTGAGGATGGTGAGATACTCTTGGATTGGTCCCATCGTCAAGTTTGGCTTAAGCTAGGATCAAAGTTGCTGTGAGGCGTGTCCGCTCTCTAAAATTCTGCGTGCTAAAGCGCAGTCAGGTAAGGCACAGCCGTGAATTTGAAATTATTCACATGGGTGATTGCCTGCGGACTCATGTAAGAGACTTTGCAGGTGCGAAAGTCGGACGCGTTGAGAAGCTGAAAGCTCCAACGGAGGTTCAAGCTGAAGTAGACGCCCGGAGCCTCGCAATCAATCCGTTTCCGTGGAATGTTACCCTCGATGAGGTGGAGCTGTTCTTCAAAGATCACTGCAAGGTGCGTATGTTTTCCATATGCGTATATGTACCTTCCATAACCTGGTTATTGTTGATGTTTCGTCTTCACAACTTCCTCTATGCTGCACTATCATCAGACAGTCGTATGTGACGACGGGCGACTCGTGCTAATGCCACCACCCCAAGAATAGTGTTTACACTAACGAGCACAAGTTGCGTATTCTAGGTGAACAGCGTGCGATTGCCTAGGCTAGCCGGAGCGAAGAGTTTTTCTGGCTATGCGGTTGTCGAGTTTGCTTCTGAGGAGGAAGCCGAACGAGTGAAGGGTCTCAAACTCTCGTTTCAGGGCGCCGAGCTGGAAAGTATTTCCAAGTAAGTACTCAGTCACATCATTGAGATACATCTTCACGGGAGTGGAGCTACTGGAATTCCCTACTGCGACAATTGTCTTGTTTAGACTCGCATTCATTATCATTCAACTCCCTTATTGGTGACGTCATTGACGTGCAGGAAAGCATTTGAAGAATTGCAAGAAATTAATGCCCAGAAAGCTAAGCAGAGCAATGGGAAAGGCAGACACGATACTGGAAGGTATTCTACTAACAATGAAACTTGGTCTTCAGGAGCTCTTCTCCCTGTGCTCGCCGTTTGTGATTTTCTCTTGGATGCGACAAATGTCGCTTTAATCTTTTCCGTCTGAACATGCGCATGAACAGGGTTGATGAGGATGACGATGATTACCCGAAAGGAACCGTCGTATCACTCACGCTTACAAAGTTGGTGAAAGCCGGAGAAGAGAGTACAGATGATGCCAAAGTTGAGACAAATAAGGAGGCTGGTGAAGAAGAAACCAAAGACGCTGCCGTTGACACAGAAATGCAAGTTTCACGTGAAGACATCAAAGAAACCTTGAAGAATTACGGCAAAATCAATGTAAAGACGGACCTTAATTGCTCCAATACATTTGGAGATGTGTAGTGATTGTAGTTAAATGTTCCTGAAACTGACTCGTGAACGGGTGGAAGGAGGACTGAACGTAAGATAGTGATTGGTTTCAGTTTGTCCGCTGTTGGTCAAAATTGCTTGGTTGCTGATAAACAGCAACAAGCATTGTGTAAAATCTTGGATTTTCTGTTCAGTTTGACTACGTCTGGTGGTAATCTGATAAAGAAGGCTGCCCGTTTGGTCCATCGCAGTTTGTAGATTTCTCTCGTGGAGATAAAGCTGGGTTCGTACGTTTCGACCTGCCGGAGGAATCGCAGAAAGCAAGAGCCGCCGCTGTGTTGGCTTCAGACGGAGGTTTCGTGATTAAGGAGCACCTCGTCGTGTTGAATGCTGTCGAAGGTGAGGCTGCCCGTCAATTGCCAAATTCCCGACTTATTCAATGTTCTGAAATCTCGTCAAGAGTAGGCAGTGGCTTCGCTACTTAATGATTGTTTTGTTTCTGCATGTGCAACTTTTGTGGGTCATAGCCACGTCTTGTGTGCAAATGAGGACGATTATCTACGATAAACGTTATTATTTGGACCCTTCCCATGTTTCTCAATTTGAGATATCACTCTGTGACTGCCCTCGCCCTTCATTTAGTTGCAAGCTAAAAACCTACGCTGCCCAGTTTATTTTTGACAAGCCATCAAATGCCCGTGATTCTTGTCGATTGTTCCTTCACAGGTGAGGCAGAGAAGGACTACTGGAAGAAGCTGCGAGAAGGTCAGGGAAAGAGACGGGAGGGAGGTGGCAGAGGGGGCTTCGGTGACAGAGGCGGAAGAGGAGGGAGGTGTGATCTTTAGGGCTTATCCTTCGTTTCTGTCCTAATATTTTCTTTTGTTGACAGACATTGGGTTCGAGTAATTCGAGTTTGTCGACAGACATTGAGCTGCTTTTTTTTCCCCGGTCTGTAACAAATTCTCACGGTGGGTTTCAAATTGATGATTTCTCGATTTTGCTTCGCAGGGGTGGAAAGTTCGGTAGGGGAAGAGGTGGAGGAAGACGCGATGGTAGGCGCGATAGGGACGAGCGTGGTGAGGGCAGGGGTAGTAAGCACAAGCGCTTTGAGGAAAACGAGGAGGGAGGCGAGAGGAAAGCTGCAAGAACAGATTGATGTATAATTTCACGCAGGCCAATTTTTGTTAGTACTAGTAGGTATTTCATAGATAGGAAG
This sequence comes from Marchantia polymorpha subsp. ruderalis, assembly GCA_037833965.1. Taxonomy (NCBI): domain Eukaryota; kingdom Viridiplantae; phylum Streptophyta; class Marchantiopsida; order Marchantiales; family Marchantiaceae; genus Marchantia; species Marchantia polymorpha. The sequence goes on from AP031351.1 coordinate 4,929,071, forward strand.
AATCGAATTTAGTCAAGTAAACCCGAGTGGGTTGCTCATGTAGAGCCTGTCAAAAAGGCCCAAGCTTGCTGGCTGTGAAATTCGTATGGAGGAAATGTTAATCAATCGTCCCCATTGTCCATACTTGACGGACGATTCGCGTGCATGAGTATATATCATGGTAATAGACGAGGTTAAAGTGGGTCAACGACCGGATTATCCTTATCTACCCTCGGAATATACCTTTGACTCGGCGGAGAGAAGCATGTACTATATCTCAATTTGGCCAAATTTGGTTCCTGGGTTCCAATACTGCCACGAATAAGTCATCTTTCTGGCTGTGTCAGCCATATGCCATTTGTTCAGCAGTGGGTATTACATCGTGTGTGAGCAAGTTATTTCTTGTGCCTGTCCATGCATAATCTATAACTTTTAATCGTGCTCAGTGCTGGAATCTGGGTACAGGTAAACCGTGCTTGTTTGTGAGTGGCCAGCTGTTGAACTCCGACCATATTGCACTCCCTGGCTGTTCTTGCTCATTGCCTGACTAATCGCTCCATGCTTCTGACTAAACACGCTATAAATTCTGGTTCTCGTACTCTGGGAACAGAATACTTGTAGAGGAGCGTCTAGTTTGGTGCATAATGCTTGGACGGAACAGTTTCCAGTTCATCTACGCACGTACTTTGAAGAGTAGTCAGTTGGCCATAATTTTACGTAGTGGAGTGTTAACCAATGACAAGAATGGCATATTAAACTAGCCAAACCATTCGAACTCAGCCGTGTGAAACATCAACTGCTTGTGAACGGCGCACTTTGACTACTCTCTGGAATACTGTCTAGAGTTTCTGCTTGCTGGTAAAGAATATGATTATGGAGCTTTATAAATTCCAGAACTGAGGATTCTAATGCCACAAACCTTTCTGAGCGTAGGGAAGGAATATTTAGTCTTTTCGAAACAAAGTCCTTACATGGAAGAAGAAGTTAAACGTATAGAAAGGTTGGAACTCAAATAAATGTAAATTTTTCATACTCACAAATTGTCAACTAATACTTACGTAAATTAACAATAATAAGGCCCCAGGACGAGAAAGCGGTTGCGAAGTGAGAAAAATGTAATTTTTTCACAATTACAGATTGTCAACTAATACTTACGTAAATGATCAGTAAGGTCCCAGGACGAGAAAGTGGTAGCGAAGTGAGAAAAATGTAATTTTTTCACAATTACAGATTGTCAACTAATACTTACGTAAATGATCAGTAAGGTCCCAGGACGAGAAAGTGTCTACACAGTTAGGGTTGTAACTAGAAAGATAATTTGCTGATGTGAACTTCCAGAAATTCAAATTACTTGATGGGGAGCCACCAGGTTTTATTTTAGTGTATTCTCATACATTAAAATGAACCCTGTCGGCTCACATAAAGTAATTTGAATTTTAGTGTATGAGAATCCACTAGACACCATTCAACTCACCTTAGATAATGTTTCAATAAAAATTTGAGTTATTTATTTGATGGGAATCTATTGGAACCTAAATTGCTTGTTATAACACTTTTAAGTTTCGTTTTACCCTATAATACCAGGAAAAGTACACGTCACACATGTTTTTCTATCAACAGATGAGGCTGGCAGTGGAATTGTAACAACGAGACTATCCTTGTTATTCATCAGTGAATACCTCAAATTTACATTCAGTGCAATCGTACCAGACCCTTCTTTGTCCGAGATTTCCCCATCGCTCCAAAATTAGTAAAATTATCTGACACTCAATTTCACAAGTACTCCACGTCACTCTATGTGAATTTACTCCATAGATTCCACACGTCCGTTGTTGTCCACCAAATTTTCAAAAACCCAAAACCTCTCTGAGCTTGTGTCAATGTCTATCACAATTCATCATTTTAAGATTTGAGATCGCATAGTTACACTAAAGTTAACATATGATACGAGCTTTAGTGTCCAAGAACACCTTGTAGAAGTTCGCAAAGGTGTGACGTCGTTGGGATACCATAGGGTAAAACAAAACTTGATGGGTACATCAAGCAGTTTAGGTTCTGATGGTCCATCCACTAAATAACTTATAAAAGTTTTTATAATTTAATAATTTTTGGTATCATGTGGAGAGTGTCTATCACTTTCGGGCCAAAATAGCCTCTACTTTGGGATTAATTTGACAGCTCATTAGCACAGTGTCTTAGAAAGCGACGGACACTCTCGATAGGGTCTTGCCATAATCACATAAAAAATAATGCCGCCAACTTCATACCCGAAATAAACTTGAGATCGTATTGGAACATGGTTGACAATGGGCTGCAGGCGTCGAGGGGGTTGCCGACTCAATTGCAATGTGTCTTAGAAAGGTTCGGTCAGTCTCGAGGGGGTTCATTGGATAGAAGCTAGTGTAAACTCACTTTTGTTTAAGTAAAATATATAAGCCTGCGATAACTTATTTTGTTAGCTGCACGCTATTTCAATGCCCTAACTCACTGGCAAACAATAATAGTCTCTTGTAATGACTGATGAATATTTTACACATTATTGGTTTTTGAATTTGAAACTGATGAATATTTTACACATTATTGGATTTTGGATTTGATATATCATAAATCAAGATATCAAAATTTCATAGTAAGCATAGATTGCATTTATTCGTTACACAAATCAATAAAAATTAAATGAATTTATCCAGATATTTTCTCACAAAAATATATTGAAACTCTGATATAAAACATAGGGTGTCGATTGAACCACCTCAGCTCAATCATATTTGTCAAGATGCCCGTTGACTTGATTCAATTGACCGTGAATAATCAAGTTATTGAAATACACTGGGATGTCAAAGAGTCAAGTGTTTGATACTCTAGCATTGGTGTTTATATGAAGCTATGGACTTACATATGTTTACGTTACAGCTTCGTTATACACTGATCAACTTCCTAAGCATTTAGTTTAGGAATATATGTGAAGAATCCCCTTTCATTCTATTCCAGTAATCAACAATCAAGGTAATGAAGTGCAGTGGTATACCGACAGGTCAACTCCTTGACACTATAACATTAGAGTTGTATGAAGCTCTAATATTGGAAGTTGGTTACCAATTGATACACTCCATGACCATTCCGTTCAAGAATATTTGTAAACATGTCATTTTTCCTCAATTCACATGACTTCAACAATCATTTATGGTGGTATAGCTAAATTTCAACTCTTTGATACTCTAGCATTAGAGTTCATTGCGAACTTCAAAGTGTCACCTTCATATTTAAGAACAACAACTTTCAATCCAGATATTATTTCAACGGACTTAATCTCTACCACCGTTACATCCAATACATTCTCGTCCTCGAATTCTGTTTGGTCAATGTATAGTCACTACTACATTGAACAAATCATACAAATCTGTGATAGAAAATAATTTTGACATTTTTACGCGGAGTCCTCATTGGATTTGAAGTTGAACGAGGGAAATTTTTTATTCATGCTATTATGTTGACTGACAATTAAGCTGACCAGTGACATCGTGCAATTCGCTAGTTCATGGCCTCTGCCATTTGAGCTGGACATTTAGGCTGTCCACTTTGCTGTCTGGTTCCGGCTGTACTTCTTTCGGTGCAAGTTTGTGTTCGAATTGTGTTTTCCCTAGCTCCTCACTTCTTTGAGGAGCTGGGAGGTGAGGAAGCGGCCATAGGTTGGTCTACACTATGTCGTAACAATTGAATATCGGGAAAGAAAAGAAAGATTTTATTATCTTCTTGCGAAAAGATGTAGACTTTATCTTCGATGGCAATGAGCCCACAACAAGAATGTAAATGTATATGGGCAAGCTTCGTAGTAGTTGACATGTACAGATTTGAACGCCTTTCCTTAATTATGAAATTGATTACTAACTGTTAGTCGTGGATTACAGTCAATTTCATCTCATGGATTCTTTTCCACTAATCTACGACCGATGTGATTTGGAGTGAATGTGTGTCTCGGTAGAATTGCGATGTTTTAATGTCTCAAAGGTTTTATCCCACTGCAACTTTCGTAGATGCTTGTTAATGTCGAATCGGGTTGATACATATTCTCATAAACCTGTTCAAAATATACTCTGTCGTTGCTGACAAACTCTTGCTTGCTGAGGATTCGGAGCTTTCATGTCAAGAACCAAGGCTTGGTGACATTGGATAACCGTCTGCCTGCCATGGACCTTTCAACGCAAAGGAACTGTGATGTTTGACCTAACTTGTGCTCACTGATTCTGCAGTTCCCGGTCGTACGTATTCATATATTTACTCGGTTTTTTTTACTGGTTATGAGAACGTTATCAACGCAAATGTAAGTTCCTCAACTGTGACTGACGTAAATTCCTGAACAGTTCTTGTATTTTGCCACAAGATCTCTTAACGTTAACGGCCCAGTAGCTCAATGCAAGAGCATTCCAACTTATGGATCTGTGCTGCAGGTTGAAGTCCTGCATGCGCTCTAGTATGTATTTACCTGCTATAAGAACATAATAAACGGTAGTTTAAGCTCCTCAACTGTCATTGACGAAAAATGCTGAGTATTCCTCTTTTTTTCTGCCACAAGATCTTCTAATTTCACGGCCAGTAGCTCAGTGCAAGAGCATTGTACGTTATTAATTTGTGCTTCACGTTCAAGTGCTGCCTGGGATCTTTGTTTTTATTTATCACTGGTTATGAGAACTTAATCAGCGGATATGTAAGTTTCTCAAATGTCACTGACGTGAAGTGCTGAACAGTTCTTTTCTTCTGCCACAAGATATACTAACGTGAATGGCCCTGTTACTCAATCTGAGAGCCTGTCTAAAATCGATCTGACGCGAGCGCAGGAGCCTCCAAACATGGATCTGCGTTGAGGTTTTTTGTGTGCTAAATATGAGAACATAAACGAATTCATGTGACGGACTTATTCATCGGCTTTTGAGCCTTTACTTCATCATTTTACTTTCGAATGAAAAGCAGGAACATGGCGGTCACTTTTCTCGAGCAAGGTATCGTCTCGTCTCGCGAATGAATGTGCGAGAGCTTGTGCACATGGAGGTTCAGAGGTGCAGAGCAAGGTTCTCCTAGTGCGACCCCCGCATCTCTATACTAAAGCAAGAGCGTGCGTTAACCGGAGGTCACCGAAGTTTTCAAATTTTACGAATTTGAAAACTCGGAACTCGGAAAGGCGGCGTCCCGGTGCCACAACGAGTCGGGCAAATTTCAAATTAGTGAAATTTGAAAACTCGGAACTCGGAAAGGCAGCGTCTGCGTCCTTTCCGAGTTTCGAGTTTTCAAATTTCAAGGCACGATCACGGTACCCAAACAAATTGTACTCGATGTTTCTCGAGTATCTTGGGCCCTAGGTTACATAAGAATTGCACCACCTGGATCGATTCCATTCTCCACCTTCACTGTCTGTTTAACAAAACTCTAGACAAGGCGGTGCGGATCACAGAGCAGCAAGTAGTGTACCCACTTGTGGCTGAACCGAGTCGACGAGAGGCGTTTCAGGTGATGGAGAACCCGGAAGAAAATCAGCACTACGTGGTGTTTGCAAGATTGGCTGAAGACCTGAAGAGCTACTTATCTTGCAGCAGCTCTTCAAACGTTGAACCTTCACTTTCACTGTGCTCAACCCATCGGGGGCTGATATTGGGTTTGGATGACTGTTAAGTAGGCTCGAATGAGGTTACCTTTACTCCACTGCACTCAAATCAGTATTCGAAGCTCTCAGTTCAGGGCCGAGTCCCGGACTGAGTGCTTCGAGTACTGATCTGACGCAGGAACAAATTACATAAGGAGCGTAGTGATTTTCGAAACGATCTCAACAAGACCTCAAGTACAAGACAGTTTCTTGAGAAGAAGGAAAACCGGAGGAACCAAGCCGAGACGAATGAAGGCAAGGTGATTTTCGAAACGATCTCAATAAGACGTCAAGTACAAGACAGTTTCTTGCGAAGAAGGAAAACCGGTGGAGGCAAGCCGAGACGATCTCAATAAGACCTCAAGTACAAGACAGTTTCTTGCGAAGAAGGAAAACCGGTGGAGGCAAGCCGAGACGATCTCAATAAGACCTCAAGTACAAGACAGTTTCTTGCGAAGAAGGAAAACCGGTGGAGCCAAGCCGAGACGAATGAAGGAAGGACGGACGGAAGGGTTAGTCTGAACCCGGCTTGTCTTTCTCCGCTTTAGTCGCCGCTGCCTGCATAGGCAGGCCAGGCAGGCAGCGTTCGCTGTGTTGCTGCTGCGCACTTCAGTAAGTCAGACAGATTTCGACGGGCTGAAACATTTTCTGTGGACACGTGCTATGTTTCGTTTACGAATTGTTTTCTGTAGAAACGTGCTGTGTTTCGTTTACGAAATGTTTTCTGCCGGAAACGTGCTGTGTTTCGTTTACGAATGTTTCTGAGCGGCATTTTTGGAAGAGTCAAGTGGTGGCAGGAAGTTATGTATGCCGCGTTACTTCCCCAAGGACTGGTGGACACTTCTCGACATTTGCTCCATCATAAACTTAGCTCAGAATCCGTGACTTGGAACCTGATTGAGTTATCTACCGACCTGATGAACGAGTGGCGAGTTATTGACCTCTACTTGTTACTAACTTCATCCGTGATGAAGCAAATTTGTTAACTTTCGGTTCCAAGCTTACGCAGTTGATCTTCACATGTCAGTATGTCCAAACGCCGTCGAAATTCACGTGCAGCTCAGTCGAAATTAGACACCCAGAGCTTCATACTAAGGCCCTTCCCGAATCTGCGGGTTACAGACCAGGTTCGGCGCTAAGCTCTGGAAATAAGAAGGATCTGTGCACATTCAGAAACTTCGAAAATAAAATTCGGGAATCTCGCAAGTGACGACAGCAGGGCAGCATCTATGGATCCAAGCCAGTTGAGCTGAGCCGCACATGCACATGGGAACAGAGATAATAAAGATGGATACACTTTACAAAAGTGTTGAAGGAAAGAAATTGCTTGTTGAGATTGGGACCCCCGTGTCGCTAAGCAGGTACACCTTTCCAGGAAAAAAAGGCATAATATTTACAGTAAAGTGGAAAGGAAGTAAGGGCAGGGTCTGGAGCCGCAATGGCTAAGGAGTGGGACTAGATGCAGTACTTTTGGGTATACAATCCCATTCGGCATCGAGGACGTTGGCGAGTGCTACTTTTCCGGTCAAAGCCGCGGCTTCCGGAGAAGACGCACTTTCTAAAACACCTTCTCGAGCATGGATGAGTTTGATGACATTGTCCCTCATGGAGGGCCTCTCGGCGGGGACGGGGCTCGTGCACTGCAGAGCAGTCTTGAGCACTAGGAGAATTTCTAACAGAGTGGCGGTTAAAGGAGTGGCGAGCCTCGTATCCAGAACCTCGTCCAGCTGTTTCTTTTCAATTATGCACGACCTAACCCAAGCCACGATATCCACTCCATCAGGAAAACTTTGGTCGATGGGACCTCGGCCGGTGATCAGCTCGAGCAACACAACTCCGAAGCTGTACACATCGCTCTTCTCCGATGCTCGCATGGTGTACGAATATTCTGTCAGGCGCACCAGGACTGCTGTTAGCGGGGCGTATCCCAGAAAGGCAAGACGGCCAGACATGCAAAGGCTGCAACGACCGCAACAGACATGACGACAGATCTGCAACCTTATTGATAGAGATGACGAATCCGAGCGGATCGGTGAAGTGAGTTAGACGGAAGACGGCTCCGTACCTGGTGCAATGTAGCCGTAGGACCCTGCGATGATCGACATGGACTCGCCGAGTCTTCCAGCTTCGAGAATCTTGGCCAGGCCGAAGTCACCGACATGGGCGATCATATCGGAGTCCAGCAGAATATTGGAGGACTTGATATCTCTGTGAATGATCGGGGGAGAACAATCATGGTGCAGGTACGCGAGGCCCTCGGCTACTGCGACAGCGATGTCATATCTCGTGCCCCAGTCCAGAGCTTGCTGTTTCTTCCGGAGTTCCTGAGCGATACCGTGGGGGAGCATGGTCGGGTCCAGATACAAGATGTCTGCCAAGCTCCCATTGGCCATGTACTCGTAAACCAAGAGGCTGACTCCATTGTAAGAACAGAAACCGATCAGGTTGAGCAGATGGCGATGCCGGATCCTACCCAGTGTCTCGACCTCGCGAATGAAACTCTTATCGATGCTGGAGTCGTCGTCGTGGAACACAACTTTTTTCACAGCCAGAATTTCTCCCGACGGCATGACTGCCTTGTATACGAGCCCGTATCCTCCCTTCCCTATCAAATTACTCTCATGAAGGTTGTCTGTTGCCTTCATGATTTCATTGAAGGTCATCTTCCTCCTCCGATTATTAAACCGCACTTTCAAGTTGAAGCTGCTGGCTCGCTTCCCTTGGGGGATGATCATAACCGGATCTCGTTGCCTGGCTCTGTAGCACAGGAGCGCGATACCCGCCACAAACATGACGAAACCCACGACAGCCAAAACAATCATAGATATTTCCAGCCCAGACAGACCTTCACTGGGTTGCAGGACAACTTGACACTGAGCCAGAGGCGGCCCGCAGAGGCCCGTGTTCCCTAAAAAGCAGCTAACATTCATCCGCTCGATCACCTGAGACTCAGGAAGAGGCCCCACCAGCTGATTGTTCGATATATTCAGCTCCGTAAGACTGACCAGCGATCCCAGCACGGCGGGAACTCGGCCCGAGAGGAAGTTACTCGACAAGTTCAGCCTTTCGAGCTTGTCGAGATGCTGGAACGCCGGAGGAATCGACCCCGTCAAGCTGTTGCTGCCCAGGTCCAGCATGACCGAGAGGCTGTACAGGCTTCCGAGTCCCGCAGGAATGGCACCCGACAGACGATTGTTGCCCAGCCGCAGCTCGATGAGATTCACACAGCTGCTCAGAGCAGCGGGAATCACTCCCTCCAGTTGGTTACTCTGGAGCTTGAGGCCTGTCAAGGCGCTGAGGTTGCCAACCTCCGTCGGGATTACACCGCCTAGCGCATTGTTGTTGAGCCGCAGGTCGGAGAGCTTGGGAATGTTGCCAATCTCGGGAGGAATTCTGCCGGTCAATCGGTTCCACGACAAGTCTAACACCTGTAACTTCCCAAGCTGATCGATTTGCGAGGGAATCAGTCCGACCAAATTGTTGCGCGAAAGGTCTAGTTCCCCGAGCGCTGGGCTCCCTGTGAGCAGCGCCACTGGTATCTCCCCATGCAAATCGTTGCTGCTGACGTCCAGCAGCTCCAGGGCCGTGAAATTCGCAAATGTGGCTGGAATCGTCCCTGTCAGCCTGTTGTTGTGGAGCCTGAATCTGCGGAGGCCCTGGCAGCCTCCCCACAGTGGCGGGATGGGTCCAGTCAGGCTGTTATTGGACAAGTCCATGACCTCTAATCTGCATGGCGAGAGCTGGTCGAACCCTGCGATAACCCCAGACAGCTTATTCCCCGAGAAGTTGACGATGGAGAGGTTCTTGCAGTTCGACAATGTCGATGGAATGCTTCCTTCCAGCCGGTTCTGGTATAGCAGAAGGGTTTTCAGACTGTGTATCCTACCGAGCTCTGGAGGGATAGTCCCGGTGAGCTGGTTATCAGAAAGGGTCAGATTCTCCATCATGGTCATCTTGCCCATCTCGGGAGGAATGGGACCTGTCAAAAAGTTCTTGTAAAAATTCAGAAACACAACCAACGTCAAATTACCCAATTCTGGCGGAATGGGTCCTGTTAAATTGTTCATATCCAAGTCGAGGTTTTTGAGGTGAGTACAATGCCCGATTTCGGGGGGGATACCGCCTGTCAGCTGATTCTCGTAGGCGTAAAAGGTCTCCAAGTTCTTGTTCTGGCCAATCGTTGGGTTGATGCTGCCGTTCAGCATGTTCCCGTACAAAATCAGGTCGGTCAAGTTCTCGCATTTGCCCAAATCCGGAACGCCGCCATGAAACTTGTTGGTGTCCGCATAGATGTGTCTGAGAGCGGGCAGGCTTCCGAGCGCTTCAGGAAGAGTCCCCGACATGCGGTTGGCACTCAAGTAGAAATACTCGAGAGAAGGGAAATGACCCGGTTGCAGAGACAGCGGCCCCGATAACTGGTTGGAGCTCGCGTCGAAGAACGTGAGCAGCGAGAGGTTTCCCAGGGCCGCAGGAAGAATGCCGGACAGATTGTTGGCCATGAGGTCGAGGCTCGTCAATTGAGCCAGGTTGCTTAATTCTTCAGGTATGGACCCAGTCAAGGAGTTGTTCCGCACATGGAGAATCTGGAGATTCGAGCACTTGCCAATCTCCGGGGGAAGTGAACCTGTGAGAAAATTGTTATCGAGCTCAAGGTCTGTAAGACTGGTCAGATTTCCGAACGATGCAGGAATGGACCCGACGAGCTGGTTGTTTTGCATCAGCAGAATGCTCAGATTCGTGAGAAGCCCGTATTCGGACGGTATCGATCCGTTGAAAAAGTTGAACTGCAAGTTCAGAAATGCGAGGTGTTTCAAACGCGAAATCTCGGCAGGCAGACGACCCTCGAGCATGTTCCCGGCTAACCCCAACCTTTCGAGCCTTGTGCAATTCGTGAGACTACTCGGTATTTCGCCTGTCAGCCTATTTTCGCCGATGACAAACGCTTTCAACCTGCTGAGAGAGCCGAGCTCTGGTGGAATTGTTCCGGACAGGTTGTTGCTAAACAGCTCCACCGTCTCAAGGTACGGAAGTTTGGCAATGGCTGCTGAAAAAACTCCGGTCATGCCACATTCTCCGAGCTGGATGCCAGTAACCCGCTGGCGAGATTTCTCGCTTCCTCCTCCTATCCGAGAGCACGCAACCCCGTACCACGAGCAGACGGGCACAGAGTCGGTCCAATTTGCGAGACACCCTTTGACCGAGTCGTCAACGATAGCTGCGCGAAATTCTGTGAGAACCTGGCTGTCGCCCGCCAGACTCGCGGACCGCTGTGCTTCGCACAATACCATGGCCGTCATGAACAGCGACTGCAGAAACAGAAAATTTCTCACGAGGCCTCGACGTTGCCCACACCTCCCCCGCACCTGCGAGTCCTCCATAGCTCCTCCTCCTGCTCGTGCTTCGCGCCTTCTTGCCTGCCTGCTTGTTGGCTTCGTTGGCTTCGTCCGCTCCTCTTCCCGCTTGCCTACAGCGAACTCAAGAACTGGGCCAGCTCCCGTTCGTCTTTCCTGCATCCCATCAGTCAGCTGCGAAAAAAACTCCGAAACGAGGACCGACTGAGCAGACTCTCAGAACGATTTCCATCACTCCTACCCCTCCTACCCCGACCTCTCGCGCTCTCACTCGTTCTCGCGTGCGCATACCGTTGGTTCTGGGAGCTCCACAGCATGGGCATCGTTTCCGGATTCGTTCTTTCGCTCGCTTCACCCTCGCCGCCTCCACCTTCGTCCGGCACCTCCACCACCGCCCCTACTCTTTGCATGAGTGCGTGCATGTCATGCGTCCGTTCACGCGTTCCCCTCAGTTCCTATTATCCCAATGACTGCGCTGCATTTGACGTCAATTCCGAGCTATTCAATGCCGATTTATGCCTAGTCCTCACTTGTTCGATGTCCTCGACCTGCCCGCTCTCCACTGGAGAGTTCTCTGTGCGAGAGAACTATTTAGGCCATCTCGCGTCTCCCATCGAGCCCCCACCCCGTCACTCTCATCAGCTTCTCTCGTGTCAAGAGCACTATTTCAATGAGCGTCAATCTAAATCATGCCAGCTCCTTCTCTCAGGAGCTGTTCAGACACTTGTTAATGAGTCGATTCCGTCTCATTACCGTACTCGAGATCTGACATGCGCACCTGACAGTGGACCATGCGGCAGTTGCTCCGAGTGTAATATAATACAGTTTCAAAACCTTGTGCTGTAGAACGAATAAGCTCCCGCCAAGATGGAGCCCCGGCCTTTCTCTGTCTGCTGGTAGGAGCCGGCATTTATAGAGAGACACTTCTGTTGTTGTGTCGCGACTTTAGGGGGAGTCGTTCAGTTCGAGATGGGTGAAGGGCTGGAAACTCGTGCCCGAGTCATCTCGTCCACCAGCGCTAAACGTAAGAACGGGAAGCCGCCAGTCAACATTCCAGATCGAGGTTTGAACGAGGAGTCATGGGGATTTCTCTTGAGCTAGTCAGTTACAAGCATGCCATAATAGACCATTCACATTATCTGTCCAGCACTGGCGCCATAAATGCGCCTGGGCCACGAGGCTCAATGCTCACGTTATAAGTCTCTGCATTGATTGATCATCGTAGGTCAGGTCCGGGCCTGGCCTGGCCCTACCGTACCTACACTGGACGGTCAGGAGCTGCTTTATCTTTTCACGTAATGATACGAAGAATCTTCTCCTTCAACCTTCAACTGCACTTCTCGACAAGTTTCCTACGACCTTCCCTCTTACTCATACGGTACATTGTGTATCGTACACTGGCGCTCTGTCGTCTATATCCTCCTTTTCAACATGTGATCATCATCCAAATGCCAATGGCAGAAGGCTCCACACACGTAAAAATCAGTCTCCTCTTAGATCGTGGATCGAAATCATGAACCCTACTTTGGTTTATGTGGATTACTGTCTCTGTAATTGAAGTTTTGGACTTTAAAGAGAAATCATTCCCTATCCATCGTGCATGCAAGCAATATTCGTAGGTCCCCTTGGGTCAAAATTCATCTAAGACTCAGAAGAGATACTATGATGATATCGTGGCTTTTATTTCTATACATAGTGAAGTGCTGGCTAGATGATTGACTTTCTGTGCGAAGTAGTGGACTAGAAGTCAGTATTAAAATCAATTCCATGAACACACTATTTAAAATATTGTTAAATAAATAACCCCGTTAGAATGCAGTTAATATTTTTGCTTATTTTAGTTAAGTTGATTATACTTAAGTATATTAAATTAGTTACAGCTATACAAGAATGTTGGCAGACATTCTTCAAGACATAAATTATGATTCTTAGCAAAGGACTCTGTGTCTTCCTGGGCTCCTGAAGTGAATCAGGCATTTCTATTCCCTTTGTCATTTTGTATGAAGATCAGGATTAACAAATCGATAACAGTGCCTGAAGTGTACTAGTGACAGGAATCCGCGAGCTTTCCAGAGTGACAATGTTGAACAAGTGGTCTAGCAAGAGGATTGATGTGCGGAGAGCTTTGACAACGGCAGAAGGCGCGTTTGCGTTTTCGTTTTCGATTTCCATGTGCCAAAATATTGAACGATGGCAGGTGGTGCGTGTTTGAGGTTGAGCGAAAGTTCGAGTTTTGACGAGTGGCAAAAACGACTAACGAGAGAAAATCAATGCGTGTGGACTACGACGGCGGAAAAAGTGATGCGATTAGCGTCATTGCGGTACTGAACGCGTGTTGCCTGTAGGAACGGTGACGGCGACGGATGTTGAATAGTCTAAATTCCAAGACGCCGATGTGAAATACGTTGTGCGTCAACACCAAGAGGATTGAGCATCGGTGAGAAAGAAAGCAATTCTAGTGTTTGGGTATCTTGAATTTGAGGCCTATATTCTTGGCTAATTTCACCGCATTGTGTTTCACGGACTTGCCGGCTTCAACTACAACTTCATTGATGCATGTTGCTACTTTGCATGTCTTTTAAGCTTGACCATCGACATCAAATATTCGAGGGAGGAGATCGCTCTGAGTCCATGCTAGATTCAACATTGAGCTTAAGATCTGTGCAAGACATTAGTAACGACATATTCAAAAACTACAAAATGTATTACTCCAGCAGACTATTGCAATACCTTGAGAAGACAAGCCAAAATTCTTCTTGCAACCATGCACTCTCACATGAAATCAAGATATAATGCAAATTTTATATGTATTAAATAAAATACGTTCCGACTCCGCAACAAAATCTGATGAATGAAAACTACTAAGTTGTTTCACGTAGATCTTTGTCTTAGATAAGAAGACAAGCAGTTCAAATTGCTCTTTATTCATATTTGAGTCAGAAAGTTGTACGCATGTAGAAAATACTAGTGATCCTATTTACGAACTGAAATAATCTTACGATGAAACCAATTATTCAGATTTGCTATTTGACTTCTTTCATACATAATACAAAACAAATACTTTCAAAATTTTTTATTGATGAACATCAACTTCTGATCTCCATCATCATCAGTACAGTTTATTTATACAAAGTATCATAACCTAATATCGAGGAGTGGCAAATTTAAAAGCTTTGAAAGTTTGTTTCTTCAATGATTTTTAATTTTCCACTACTTCTGCTTGATAGCTACTCCAATGTAATCTATCTACATATCTTAAGTAAGAATTAGTGTGTGAGATTATTTTTTCATGATGAAGAAAAGCTACTGAAAAGCTCTTGACGAAACTTTTAGTCTTTCATTAAATTAAATTTATTAAAATTTTTGTGAGCATAGATTGTCCAACCACATGCTTTTGCGCTTACTCGTGTCAACGTTTTGTTGTTTATGCTTGTGGATTATCTTCTTTTTTTCATGATACATTTCCAAAAATTGGCATCAAAGAATGTTAACATGGATTGGCCGCAACTACATGGGTGAGAGCAGAAAATATATTGATGAAAATCTGCAGAAACTGCAGCATGCATTCAATTTCTGGCGCAAAAGCGCAAATACAAAATAGAAGTAAACTACAGATACAGTGACTATCAAACAAGAGCAACCTAGAAAAGATAATAGACCAAAGAGCAAGAAATGACCGTGCCCAAAGCAAACCCCGAGTCAGAAGAAGAACAACAGAAACACGTAAAAATAAACTTGAACGGCCACAAGTCCATCGAGCCTGAATAGTCTAGAAGTTCAAACACATAAAATTCACGAAGCAAGGGCTCATGTTACCCAATCCCCGAAAGAGCATCCACTCATCTAAGCAAAAAAATCACAGAAACGAACTTGACTGAGAAGAGCTACGCGAGAGGGCACAAACAAAAAGTCTCACAGCTCAACCAAGAATCACAAGCCGATCATTATTTGAAACCACTTGTTGGAGAGATGCACCTTTAATAGATACCTTAGAACATCCACGCTCAACTTAAAACCTTGAAGATAAAGTTAGGATTGGGGCGAATCTACAACTTTCACAGCAGAAGTCAAAAGAAGATCAGTTCCGAACGCTGCACCCGTCGTGTGGGAAGATTCTGTTCTACCATCTAGATCAGAGTCACATTCTAATCGTTTGTAGAGCCATCTATCAATTGTAATAGTGAACTTACTAACTAATGAATTTTGGAGCGCATGAGCAATGATCAAAATTTTCTTGGGAGTACTACACATATTTAACTCTTTCCAAAGAGCGATAGCCTTATCAACATTGTTGCAAACACTAGCATGAATGTTGAATTTAATCAATATTCCAGCAGAAAATATATTGGATTGAGTTGTTGTTGTATTTCGAGATTGGGCGTAAGAGTGATCAATGTGAATTTGAGTGAGTAGAGAAAGCATCAAAATATTGAGGTTAGTGAAATGAATTGTACCTCCGGCCTTGAGCGTCGGGGGAACAATTTATTGACAGCATTTGATAGAGAAAGTAAGAAGATGAAAGAGTAGAGAGAGATTTGTTTGCATTACATTAACTAATCTCTATCTTGAGCAAACAAAGCACAAATACATTTTTGTTTGCACTACACAAATGAGAATGTATTTGTGTTCTTTGGTGTGAAACTTGTAGGTCTGTTTTTTCTCGAGGTCTTGTGTCTTGCTCTTCATCAAATGTTGCTTTGTCAACTTGGCCAAAGTTTGTTTTGATGTAGAGTCCAATTTTTAAATCTTGACAATGTACTTTTACAACAGCTTTTGTGCACAGAGCCATTTTTAGATCTCTCAATCAACCAAAATTAATATGTCATTCACATCAACCGGTGACTTCAACTTTGTTAAGCTCATGTTCAAATTTGATCGGATAGTTTAACAACCTAATCTTGTGCACAGTAACCATGCTTTCCAAAAGTTTCATCTTTTTTGGTTTGTTTAGAAGTCTTAAAACTTGTCATTTTGATAAGCCAATGTATAGCTGAATGCTTTCCAAAACTTTCTTTATCAAGTGTACCAATCTCCCTGAAAATGCGTTCAAGCTCAAAAAGATACTCCTTAACCAGATATTGCTCGTCATCCATGAAAGCAAGAAATCATTGTATGGGCAGATCACACATTTGAATTTTTATTGATGTGAAGAATGATTTGAATTTATCTTGCAATAGATTAGATCTTGAATTTTGAAATTGACAATATCCAACTTTTTTCTTCTTATGTTGCAAAGATTAAAAAATAATGTTTGTGCATATGAGAGAGTGTGTCAAATGAATGATATAGTAAAATATATATATATATATATATATATATATATATTTGATATATATTACTTACATAATTCATTTTTTATACTTGATACATTAGTCAAATATCTATTATGCAAAGTTGCATGATTAAGTCAATAATCAAATCCAAATATCTAACAATAACATAAATAATTTTGAAGTTATTTAATCAAACACATTTATCATTAAAATTAAATTGAACCAAGATGCTGTCAATCTTCATTCATGAAAATTGAAACTATATTACATCTTGTAATGAATCAAGTGACAAACAACAATGTGAGAATAAGATTGCTTAATTTTTTTTTTTGAAAATCAAGTGATAAATAATAGAGTGAAATACATCGATATAATTTTTTATCATTGATATAATTTTTGATTAGAAGGTTGAGCTTGTAAAAATTGATAAAATATTTAATTTAGCTAATATATTGATCAAATTTATGTATTTGAAAGTTTTAAAACAACAAAGATGCTACTTTGCAAGTTTTGAAATATATATTTATTGGAAATATATATGATTATAATTTATTCTATTTTGAATACAACTTAAATTTAATTAGTTCTAATTTATAGTGAAAATTATATTTTATTATTTTTGATTATTATTTTTTCAAAATCATTATATTTTTGCAAAAAAACGTATTAAAATTTTAACATTGTTAACATTGTTATGAGTTTTGGAGTTAACAAACTACTATCAATGAATCAAGAAAGAATTGATATGATCTAGATCTTTTCTACTCTAACTGGTTTGAGTAATATAGTTTATATGAAATCATCTATTGATTTATTAATATACTAGCAAAAAGAAATATTCTATGACACAGATTAAAATTTTCAAACGATTACTAAGACTCTTTTGTGCACACAACCTTGCTGATTTCAATGAGCACAACGTGTTTTTTCTATCAACTTTGTATTTGTGATTGTGTGCAAAGAAGAAGCTTAACAAGATAAAAATTAAGTACACCAAATAAAATTAAAATCATGTGACATACACAACACCAATACTAATCATTTTCAATATATAGAATCATCAAAACTGAGTAATGATAACTATTATTTTTTTTGTCTGTATATACACTTTGAAATGATTTGACATGCATAATATATCAAAATAATGATCTATTCTTACCACAACATGACAACATTACTATGAGTTTTTAGATTTCTGAAATTAATAACAATACAAGTCTTATGATAACATTGGATTGCTAATTTGCTATATCTAATAGCTTATTGACATTCAACTTGGTAATATTTGCTATACGTTGAATAATCTCTACCTATGTTTTACTTGGATTCAAACTCAATAGATCTAAAAATATGATGTATATCCAGCACATGAGGACACGGGCAAAGATCCAAATCCACTCCAAAGATGCCATTGGGATGAGTTTGCGATATTATATTAGTGGTTACATAGTGTAGACCGACAGAGCCTAATATGTAGGTTAGTGGTCTTTAATGAGCCACTTGAAACCAACATGGATGTGTGTCACCCATGTGTGTATTCTATAGCAAATCACAATATCTGCATAGAATATCTCTGTAGTGTGTGGGGCGAATGAGAAACAATATCTGGAGTGGCAGTTATAGGTGAGGATTCCATGATGCATGTGAATAGTAAACAAACACAAGAAATGAAAAAACGACGAATTTACATGGAGCCAGTCGTACTCCTCAAGTTGAGGTTCCATCATCTCCAACTGGAAATCCTCTGTAGTTGTGTCGCGTGATTCTGGAACGGAATAAACTGCCTCCTCAACCTCTACATGTCTCTTTACCAAATCGTTTTAGCCCAACTCTACGCTGTGTACAACCGTAGAAGCTTTTCAATGTTTCTCGGGTTGCGCGTTTCAAAAACTCTGAAATGAGGTGAGTGTCACATCTGAGTCACTCGTGATCGGACTGTGCGAGTCCTACATTCCGCTAGTCTCCTTTCACTTTTCAGCCCTCTTTGCTACTTTTCACAGTCACGGGCTTCATCTTCATTTAGATTGGGATCTAATCGACCCTATCGAAATTGCAAAGCATAGCGTCTTCGTCAAATTATCACAAAAGTCTGACTAGTTATCGAGCCAACTGGAGGCAAAGCTTGGCTGCCATGAATCGATCTTTCCTTGGCGACCGAAGGAAAGATCGACAACCCTATTATCTCCTCTTTAACGACAAGCGGGACCGAGCTCAATAGCAAAAGGGGACGGGAAGACCCCTCAATCGACAAAGAGACAACATGGATATGAAAAAAAAGCCGTATCGGAGGGAAAAAACGTCATGCCATCCGTCGAACGGCAACATCTAGATCTCATACAAAAGATCACATGTGACACTGGGACATCAGACTGATTTCCTCACGAGAATCCGCTAGATCTATATCACTTTTAAATCCCCTTTCTCTCCGTATTACGGTAAGAGAGAAACGACAACGACCTGAAGATTGCAGTTGAACAGTTGTAGCCCCACAACTCATAGCATACAAAACAACGTTTCTTTCTTTCTGGCGACAGACCTCGTGTCCGAATCCTCACGTGGAGCTTGAAATTGCATATTCGTAAACTTGGATATTAGTGTGGGGTTTCAGAGCTGATCAGTAGACAAACTACGGGAATGGAATATTTCACAAAATATCAACTTTCAAATTTGTTTTACGCTGATATGTTGTGGTGCATTCATAATACAGTAAAAAAACTCATCTCAATGAAAAACCAAAAATACTCAAACTCATCTTTTACATATAATTTGAAAGCGTCAAACTAATATGAACGATAACTTGTTCACAAGATCATATAGTCGATCCTTCATTTTTTTAATGCCTTGAAACATATCATGAGACCTCATGCAATGTAATATGTCTGTTTTGAAATCCATTGAGATTAATCTCACTTGACTAGTAGCTATAAACGTTCTTATTGGTTTCAATATTAGTTATTATGATATGATGTGAATACATTTTTGACCATGATATGGATTTTAAAATAATTATATTGAAGTACGTTTGGCATGTCTGAATCTACATAACATTCACACTTAAAAAAACCGTAAATACTGAACAATGAGGGTTTCAAGCTATACAAACATTTCTATTTTTGTAAGCTATTGAATTTTATATCAAAGTTGCATGTTATCCAATTTGTGAACCTAGACGAAGATATTAATGTTTGGAATTGAAAAAATATCACAATTGTCTTTGGGCAATAGCAAGTCTAATTTCATCTAAACAGAGAAGACTCAAGATTTAATGTTATTTCATCAACGTATATGGATTTTACAAGATCAAGAGTCACAGGCAATAATTTTATCAAAAGATATGATACAACCATTGCAAACCATGTGGAAGTGAAAAAATACACTCGCTGTATGCTCTTTAACGAGTATATTATTGGCTTAAAATACGAAATGATGTAGAGACTTATGTTTGAAGTTGTGTAATTTATCAACAAAACAAATAATATAAAACTAACAGATAGGAATATGTCAAATAATGACATGTTCATATCATGTCATCATGGACTTGGTAGTGAGTTTACAAAAACTTCATTCAAAAATGATTCAATAATGATCTTTGTGATAAATTTAGCAAGATGTATTGGACCAATCATAAAAACAAGGTAGTTTTCATAAATTGCTCAATTGTAACTAGATGCAGTTTTTATTTCTTATGGATTAAACAAATTCTTAAACAATATCATTTCACTACTTTGTTTAAGAATATATATTTTAAGCATTTCAAAAATGAAATTAGCAATATTGACGGCTTTTCATCCTCAAATTGATGGGCAAACAAAGAGATCTACTAGAATTATAGGTTATATGCTACGAGCATAGTTTTAACCAAGCAACAAGAGTAAAATACTCTTTTGTTTCTTGAAAATTTGTGTATACCACTTTTTGTTCATGCATCCACAAACATGTTTCATTTTATTTCATGTACTGTATTTATTTCATAACTTCATCAAATTTGATGAATCTTCAAAAAGAATAGAATTTTTTAACTCAATTATCACAATCAATAATTTTTTGTAGCATATTCAATCAAATGATAAAATCAATAAGTGCCACATCAAGCAATAAAAGAATCGATGAATTATCAAAATTGACAAAAACAACATGCATATACTCGTATAGGATAGATTTTTCTAGTTAGATAATCATGTTTAATTATCCATAACAAGATTGTATCTCGTAAAAACTCTTGTGTAACAAAGAAAACATTACTAAGGATACATGTATACTGAGATTCGTAATGATCTTGAACTACATGTATACTTAGTAATGTTTTCTTTGGGATGAATCTAAAACACATTTGAGACAATTTTTCCTTTAAGTAAATCATTATGAGACGGATTGAAAATTCATCACCATTAATACATTAAAAATAAAAATAATTTTTCCAAGATAAATTCTTATTGTCTTCAAAAATCTACTTCAAACAAGTTTCACAAAGATTTTATCATCATGGATTAAAGCTCAGCTGTCAATTTAAATATGCATAATAGGTGTGAGATTACAGTGTAAAACAAGAAACGTAGTACAAACGTATCTCCAAATGACTAATTTGTCTATCAGGTCAGATACGGTTCATGCATTATTAACTTCCATTCCAGATTATTAACCAGTAAGTATCATTTATCATGTTTACGAGTATATGAAGTTTAGAAAGTCAACTGATTTGATCACCAAACTTTATCTTTACAAGCTGAAACACTAGGTCTGGCCGTGACCTCGGCCAGAAAGAGCGAGGCAAACTTATAGACCCGAATCTACTTATAAACTAAGTAGATTCTCATGTAAATTATATGGAAGCGGTAAGAATACAAAATAAACACAACGCTGTAATTTCTGTATTCTACTGCTTTATCGTACTTCAAAATATTTTTTGGATATTATATATATATATATATTATATTCATTATGGGTTCCTTATACGTTTTGAAAAGGAAGATCTAAGAGTGGGTACTCAAGACTGATATGAAAACACATAACTACATATCTCGTAAGTTCAGTCAGACGAGTTTCCACAATCAGATTTCTAAGCTGAGGTCCATTACAAAGCTTCTCAAAACAATGTGGTTTGAAATTAGTTATATCAAGTTATAAATAATTATCAAGTGATGTCAATAAATTGAAAGGTACATCCTATACGATATAACAGAGTTTCATAATTTGATCAGCTTGGGGATATAACAACTTGAATTCTAATTTTTTTCTGACCTCACACATTTAAAAAAGGTAAGAAAAGTACTCCGCGACCAAAATGAAATAACAAAATCTAATCGAGTATAAGTGACAGTTGTTGAAACAGATCTCCAGTGAATCCTGAGACATATCGAACAGAAGTAAATAAGCTTGAAAAGGCATAAAGGGACAACGAGAAAAACTATAAGCTCGTATAAACATCTAGTATCAAGTCTATCTTCGGAGGGCGTTCGAATCCTTTGATGTCTTTGGCGCCTTGTTCATTCTAAGCACCATATCTATACAAGAAAAAGATTTTTTCTAACAGCAGGCTAAACATGCCCGTCAAAAAAATGAAAGGAGGGAACAAAAGGATATAATACTGACTCTCAGCAGATAATCGTACTCGAATACTTGAGAAAAAAATTGAAGTGCGACAAGGATTCAACAAAAACATTGTCATCATATCTCTTTGGTTGTTGCTGAAAAGTGGAGGAAAAAGCTGACAAAAATATAAGAAATGGACCGTGGCAACAATCCAGAGTTGAAGGATAGATAGATGAAAACCAGATTGTACGCATGGACTTTTCAGTAACAGAGGTCCGTTGCAACTTGACAGCCAACCGCCAGCTCTGCGCCATCCACAAGGTCCTTGTTTGACTGTCATGGACGTAGATTTCGTAATATGATAATCAGTATATCAAAACTTAGAGAAAGCAAGCAAAATAGTAAAAAATAAAGATCACCCATTGATGCATACGTCGATGAACCCCAATGGGTAAGATGAGCCCAACCCCATTAGCCAACAAAAGGGGCATATACCTGAGCAATAAGCTCTATGTAGTTTACAGTTAACACCCTATAGGAATATACACAAAACCATCACTTAAAGCAATTTCATTTCTACGACTTGCACCATCTAGTCTTCTCTTTAGAGAAGTAGAAAACTAACATAAGCTAAGTATAGAGAAACCTTATGTCAAACAAATGCGTCAAGGTCAGCATCCGTAATTTCATATCAGGTCAAGGTTAGAATTACCAAAAACATGATACTTCTGCATGGGTTTTATATTTCAAGATCTTGGTTAATAACCCTAAACTCGTTTTAGATTTTAATGGATGATTATCCCTTATTATGAATTATTTTTTCGATTGATAGTTTTTGTAGAACCTCTAATAAATCTTATGTAGCATTATGATTTGATACTCTCAAACCATTTAAAACTATGTGGATTATCTATTTACCTTACCAACGATTATTCTATGTGGATTTTTTATCATAGTAAGCTTTACATACTTAATAATTCGAGGATATTTATCTTCTAACCTTCATAATAAGAAGTGATTGTATCCAAATTGCTGCTGAGGAAGCATCAAGTATGATTTATGCAAATGCAGATGTATAAATGAAGTCAAAGCAAATATTCATTGACGTAGACAAAAAAATTTAAAGTAAAGATTAAAGATTGATGCATGGTTAAGTCTGAAATCATGAACTTGTAGCCATGCGAAAGTTAAAAAATTTGAAATATCAGTAGTATTTGCAGTATTCACTAAGATAAAGTATAAAAAATGTGGAGTTTGTTGGTGAAAATAGTTTGTAGAACTCTATAATTAAAAGAAACCAAAGAAAATATTGTATGTATATAATAACTTCTTGAAAACAAAAAAACAAAAAAAATAAAAGGAAATTTTAAAATAGAGGATAAATTTTTATTTTTTTTTGCGCACGTAGATGATTCAATCTTTCAATGTGAAACAAAAATAATTATAACCTCAGACAAATAGCCTAAAAATACACGTTAAAATCTGTGTCTTTTGTATCCCCTACAACTCAAATATTTCGTTACTTTTACAAATCAATGAGTAAAAGTATCTACTTTAGTTATTGATCTTAGTTATTTTAGTTATTCTATCTTTTCTTATTGACAAATATTCTCAAAGAATAAAAGATTCATATTCTTTTCTTCCTTCTTTCTCTTTTTATCAAGCCAGAACTACTAAAACCAACTTATTAGCCAAATGCTCACACGAACTGGTACAATATACTTGACCTCGAAACCTATGCATGACATCCCCACTTCCTTTTCCTCCGAGTTGCATGCAACCTTTAGATTTCGAGAGAGCGTCACCGATCTCAAGTATTTTGCGGGCGCAGAATGCAAGGTGGCTCACTCCCTGTAAGTTACATCCACATAATTAACATAGATCGTTTGTAGATGAATCTAGTTTGTCATAAAGAGCTTCCAAAAGCACTGTTATAAGTATGGAATATAAAACCCAGTTGACATCCAACTAAAGTTACAACCTAACTAGAATTAATCATGTTATACTAGTAAATCAGGCTTATTATGATGGATAAATTTGGAAACATATGTGATCCTCAATAAGCATGAGATGTGATTGTGTTGGATTGTGTATAGCTGATTGTGTTGTGGTTAGGTGTGTTGCATGGTATGTGAGACCGGGAACCGATGCGCGACATGTCGTAGCCATGTATGTCTTATATGTGTGGGTCAAGAAACTACTTTCTGCTCAAAAATTATAACTTTCTAAAACTTAGTTTGTTTTAATGACTAAATGTTACTGCATGTACGTTTAACAATCATGGATATCTCCAAAATTAAGAACTTTTTCGCAAACACATTATTATCTGTTCTTGTCGTAGGTCAGGCTTTTTCTTTTTGACAACAACCGATACACACGAGCAAAAGACTGTAGCATGGATAGTGGCTTCAAGGGGGTTCAAGATGAATCTTCTAACTGTCAATACGTAATTTAGACTTATTCCTTTTAAGTCCCGTCTGAGTCAAAACTCACGGGTGATATTAAGATGAAGGAGGGTTGAGGAACCTATTAATGTAACCAGCTTCTATACTGCTAAGATCGAGTGTTGGGTACACATGATATCTCACATCGTGGTCGTTCATATCTGCATCTCTATGAGAACATCACCGAGTAACACCGATGTCAATCAAGTAATCAAGAGTCCTCCTCTACCGTACAAGTACATCAGCAGTGAAGGTTGCGTCGTAACAGCTAATATACATGTGCAGAATCTTGACTCCTTGGCTTGACAATCTCAATACCGCCACATTCTCTTTTAGAGACGTTGATCGCTATCACTTGCAGATCCAGGGCTGGATAGAATTTTTCGGTGGGTACCTTGTTGGACCCGAGACTAATCAAGAGTCCCAACGATGCGTGCTACATTGGCCGTGACTTCTATGGCTTTGCGCCATGTTTAGCTCTCTAAGCCCACAAAAAAATATTTCTATTTTTCTTGGATGTGAGCTGATCTTAACGCAATTTTGAGATTGTATCAAAATGCAAATAAAATTTTGCAACTTTGATTGCAAAATATAAAAATGAAAATAAATAAATTTTGTACATAAATTAAAAATCTGTGAAAATTTGGTATTTTTTTAAATTATATTTTTAATAACTTAAAGTAAGAATTATTAAATATTGATGATAAACAATTTTTGTATGCATTGTATACAAAATCGATTATTATGTATTAATAAGTCATTTTTATAAAAAATTCAAATAGATTTTGTCATAATTGATCATAAATCAATAATTTAATATGTCTGAATTTTTTTCAATAATAAATTGTATTTATAATCTGAGTAGATGTAAAAATATTTGAAATTTTAAAAAAATTTATATCTGATAAATCTCAATTTTTTCCAAAATTGGAATATGTTTAGTAATGTGTTTTTAATCAATTTTATCTTTAAAGTGTTTTATATCATGATTATGGATCCAAATATAAAAAATATGATAGACAACTTTAAATGTATGTTATAATAATAGACTCGTGTATACTTTTTATAATTCATGATGTGATTTTTGATGGATTGATTTCAATTGATTATGTACATGATTGTGAATTATGCAGATAAGCACTATATACATTCATCTTCATATCTTTGTTTCTCTCATTTTAGAAAGAATTTGAACGTAAAAGTATTCTTGATCACTTTCACATAAGATTGATTCTTTCATGTGGTGGTAATTAATGCATGCACCCTTGAAGTTGAAAATAACTTTGACTTGATAATATTCTCAATTTGTGCTAAGATAAATAGCTGAATGTCTTTGTTGACATTTAAACAATAGCGTTTTTATTTTGATGCACTTTTATTGGTGCAAGATAATTCATGTTTTGTGATACTAAATAATTAATAACACAATATATATATATAATTAATTAATTAAGTTCATATGTCATGACAAAATAAGGAGATATGAATTAAATACATGTCATTATAAATTCACTTCAAGTATTATTTCAAAAGGATTAATAATAACATTTTATGGTATCTAAAATACTAGAAAAATTTACAAAGTCATTGATTGGATCAAAAATATGTAATATGTTTGTGTTAAATTAGACATGCTGACTTACTTGACGATGCATATACTTATGATCAATTGTAAGTATTGTTTTCAATATCACAGGCATATACATGGAGCAAATCAATCTTCAAATGCTTAGCATCAAACTATTCAAGTATGCAAATGAGAAAATGAATCTACTTCAGAAAAACATACTTGAACAACTTATTTCACAACACTATTCATAATGTGGACAACTAAAATTAGCACTCTATCATGTCAACTCATTTCATAGATTTTGTCAATAAATCCTATGCAAGAGTCTTGTTCGTTTTTAAAGAGATAATACAGTAATATAAAACCTCTCACACAACACTACAATAACTGAAGCCGACCAATACTTCAAAAAAGTTCATAGAGTTTACATATTGCAAAGATACCTTCTCAAACAAACAAGACAATCCATATCAAACAAAATCAAAAGATACTCTAAAAACAAATCAAGACTTCAAATGAGATTATAGTTATATGAAGTACAACCTGAGCTCACACCGTTAGAGTTGGAGTCACAACCTCAAAGGCATGCGAGACAAGGGCACATGGACGTGTCATATTTGCAAGGCATGCATGTATGTACGAAAAAGTATATATATAATTCTAAAGTTTTTGAACAGTTTTTTTCTAAGAGTGCTTTAGTTCCACAGAAGTATATTTTATGATACGCAAAATGTACATATTTTAATATGGGCATGCTTAGTAGCATGGAGCATGACTCGAAGAAATTTTTTGTGACTTCAACACTACACACCACACACACAAAAAAGAGAATTTATATGATTGTATATATAAAAGTATAAATGCTATATTTTTTAGAAAGATTAAGGGTGGGGCTAGTTATTACTCACTTAGAGCTAATTAGCCCTCATCCTACCATGCGGTCTTATCCTATTGATCGAACATCCTATAGTTGCTACTGCATCCATATTATCCTGCAACTACTACTAGACTTCATCGACTAATAAGAGAACTAACTACCCTGTATAGACCAATAAGAAGACTGCGTATAGTGTACTGAGGGCTAATTAGCCCTAAGTGAAGGATAACTTATAGGGATAGCCGCTTTTAAGATTGAATATGAATGAACAGAATATGTTTTGCATATTACATGCTTATCGTCATAAAATAGAAAAAGTTTGCATGACACATATTTCTTAACCTTCTCTCATTGTGACATGAAGGTCTTATATCTCACTATAAGAAAAATTATCTTTCTGTAAATTATTTTGTTATATATACTGTCATGTGTATACACTTTGATGTGAGTTTTAGATAGACTTTCGATTCCAGTTCAAATCGGTAGACGTTGAGACTTGACGGGTAAGGGTCAAGGAGCGTAGGTTGGGTCCACTCTCGAGCAAGAGTATAGTCAATGCGACCTCAAAGAACTTTCAGTTCTTCGAGTTGAGACTTCAGTGTAGGGAGTGATTAATTCCTGCTAGCTTCGACTCTACGTTTCTGATTGGAGTGAGTTTGGCTCGACTATTATGTTGACTTCTGTGTTATCTTGCACATCATATTTCAATTGTGATACCTTTGTGTGGGTACACTTTAGTTCCTTATGTGTGTGTGTGTGTGAATAATATGTCAGCGATGTGGTGTGTATGACAAAATCTGGTCTCACGACAATACAATGGAGTGTATATATATATATATATAGAGCTCATAATTGTCATCTAATCTATATAACTATTTTCAGTCAAAGAAGAGCTTGTAAAACATAAAATCAATCATAAATCTTCCATGTTTTATATCTCTCATATTGACATAAGCTCTTATATCTTCTTGTAAGAAAAGTTATGTTTCTGTAGATCTATTGGATTTCTATCATAGCCCAACATTGGGTGCCCCTGGCCGGAGTTTTGGATGAAATTATTTTTCCATGGCGAGCACAAGTAATGATAATGATGTTTGTGAAAATCCAACCAAGAATTGACATAATTTGAATAGCATGGTTAGAGTATAAATGATCATAAGTATGTGCAGATTTGAATTAAAATATTGGACAATAGTTTCTATGCAATGGAGTGTGTGTGTATATATATATATATCCATCCAATAAAAAGTTCGTAACTTGCAGTAAGTTAAGTTTTCTCCAGCTTCAAAAGCCTGTGAAATATAATCAGTCACATAAGATCCATGTTTTATAAGAGCGAGATGTAGGGACGCCTATAAATGACATATGTACGAACTTTTTATGTGACAATAAAATTCTGTACAGATCTACTTAAACCATTTTGTGGGATTGTATGATACACCTAGACTGACGCCATTTTATGGAATAGAAAAAGTTTCTAGAAGCATTGCATGAACTCGGCGGTCTGAGGGTGGTAGTAGTTGGCGTTTGTGATCGAGCACTAGATCATTAAACCTCGATTCATCATGTCATACGTCAAAGAGTAAGTCATCGTATTTATTTTGCATCATCACCATCACACCTGTCCAGCTCCCACTGTCATTCGTTCTCGTCTTTCTGAGGAAAACAGTTCATTCGAATTAATGATTGTCCACCAGTACACTTTCACTTACGCTTGCACTGCTTCTTTGGTAGTGCTCAATACGGTTAAACGTGACCACTGTGTTCCAAAATGTAGCTCGTCAGTACGGCATAAAGCTTAGATATACAAATCCTGACAACGATTATTGTGACGATATCGACTAACTCTTTAATACTTAGCAATGAGATATCACAAGGATGATTCAAAAGCGGGAATTTAAGTCGGTAATTGGGTACAGAATGGGCCTGTTCTCTTGGTATTCTGGTACAAAAGACGAAATAGAGTCCACATTGGTGTGTTTTAAGCTGTCAACATCAACAAGAAAACTAACGTAATCTCTTGCTTCGTTATTGCTATTTGAAAGAATTCGAAATGCAGAACGGATTCTTCTGTGCTTTCATAATAGCATCCATATGGCTCAAAGTGGCGGACATTATTATTCTCTTCTCCACTTCCTCGATTCTCCGCTACTTTTAATCTCTACTTTCGTTTCTCTTTCACTCAAAATCGTTCGAAACTACTTAAAAAAGACAGTCTTCCGCCTTTTCCGACAGCACAAATTTAGCAGAAACTGAAGGCCTTCACATAGGCTTCTTTCTCGTAAACACTTATTCGTTTACCACAGGCAGAGAGACTGGCAAGGCTCTGCAGACAACACGAACTAATATCTCATATTAGCACTGCAAGACAAAAACACGGAATTTTGAATGACGATCTCTTGCTCTTCATTCGTGTTACAGTTGCTGGGAAGTCTTGCACAAGTGGGTAGGTAATTGCAGATTTCATAGGTATATCAAGTGCACATATTCAATACAAAATGTGGGAAGCGCTTTACTGGAATGAAACCCTTATGATATCCGCAACAAAACTTTCACTTCTGTACACTCGTGTATAAGCCAGCAAAAACGCCTAAGAAACAGTCTGAAACTTCAAATGCAGCGTCTCTATACCCTCGTTTTTGACAAATAACCAGCTCCATTTACTGAACCAACCCGAGTTTTAACAAGTATCACAAAAAGCGTCACTCCTCTCATTCGACATTTACAACTTTCTAGAGGGTGACAAGAGCCCTAATCGTTTCTACCATCAATAGAACAATCTAATTATGGCTGTAACCGAATGCTCGAAGATGGTCTTTCGTTTGTTGACCCTTTGACGAGTTCAGCAAGAAATTCTCAGCGTTGTCATCTGATATTCGCAACGTCGGCCACGTGAACCATCCTCCACTTTCGCTCTCTACCAAGCGGACGATAATCAAAGATCAAGAAAATGCATGTTGAAGGAACAACGAAAAAGAAGGGAGAGGACACGGCTTGGGTTGGATGAACCGCAGTAATAAGTACCCTCAAGATACACTTTAAGAGAGTCCACCGTCTCTAAGACCAGTTGTTAGAGACCGAGTTGATTTCCTATCATCCAACTGTCTAACAATAGACTCTGCGAACTTCTGCTGCCTGCACAAATCGTTATGCAAAAAGTTCAGTACTCGCCTTCATGACATGCTAAAGTACTTGGAATATACTAGATTGATTTGTATCAACACAGATGTAAGATGATTTGTACAAAAGGAAACTTACTTCTTCTCCGTAAGTTTGACGCTTGGTCGATAATACTTGAGGTAACCATCCCAAGGGACCTTCTTAATTCCAGCCCTGTCAGCTATCATGTCCCGTACCCTGTTTACAACAAGATCAGCACCAACTTCAGGTGTCCAGAAACTAATGAATAGGTCGGACAGCTATATAATAGCTAGATGAGAGACTGTAAGACGATTTGTACAATTTCACGCGATTGCCTAAAAGATCTTTTACATTCACAATCACAGCAAGGCACACGTGGCCGCAATCACTGTTCAGATAAACAACAAACATTTCCAAAGAAACAAAGTTACCTTTCCGCGAACTCGATGGAGGTTTCACCCGGGCGTAAAGTCTGGGGTTCAAGGTACCAGACATCACAAACAACCGCCCAAGATGTCATCAGCCGCAATAAGTGCATCGTGAATGACTGCCTGCGAAAGAACACAACAAAAGGTCATTTTCAAGGGCTTACAAATATTTAGTGTATTGTGGATCTAGCAGAGTGCTAGTGCTACGTTCTTCCCTACCCACTGCAATTTCCTGTCGCATTTGTCATACTCCCGCGAGATCTTTAGCATCAGGTATGCAACGGAATATGAACGGAGATGATTTTGCTGCGGGTGTTGGCCAAAATCATGAGAGGGTAAAACTATTCTCAAAAAAAAGTGTTAAATTTTTGGATAAAAAGGCAGCTTACTTCTTGCTATTCCAAAAGGCATCTACGAATATTTTGTTGTACTTAATAGCGATTGGACAAACCGTGCAGTCCAGCTCAAATGCACCCTGAAACATACACGAAACACATCAAACAACTAAGTAAAACAAAAAAGAGAAATTTCCATGTCAAGCTTGGAAGAAAAGCCCTTTAGCAATTTTGCTGGAAAATTAGCACTTTTGCTGGAAAGAGGTATTGCCTCAAGAAACGTTCTGCACGATACCTTCTTAAACATAACGGTGTACTCGTTGTTGACGCATGTTCCTTCTGGAAATATAAGTAGCGGGTTGCTATCAGGATCCTCTACATGGTGCTTTAACCTGTACCACAGATGAATAGTTGTAACCCGAACACATAACTGTTTGAAATCGACATGGGAGAAAAACGGCAATTGGAACTTGTCTAAAAATACACAACATGCGAGGGTGACAACTAAAAACTCTAAGGACCGAAGCTAAGTGGAAACAAGCACAAAAACGCTTCAAGGACGGTCCCACTTACTTCTTCGCTACAATCATTCTGTCTTTCGACTCTGTTCGATTGAACCAGATGCAACCAAGACTTTCTAAGACAGTAGTTTGTAGCAGTCCTGCAATTGCAATCTCATGAATAGATGGTCAGTTATCGAAATTATTTTCTCATGACGTTTCTCATTGTATAGCAGCTGAATAAAACAAAAAAAAGACACGCTTAGAGGCTGTCGTGATCATCTCACCAACCCATCCAGGGTGTTTTTGCATGATGACAGCAAACGCAGTCATCTGCTCGAGTACAATGAAGTCTATCATCGACGTATGATTTGCTACAAACACCTGCATATCGCATGAAAAATAAGAAGACGTGGACTCAATCACCTAACAGCAGTAAAATTCTTCTACTCTCATCCATGTCGACAATCTCAAAAGATTTTCGCGGAACTCCAGGACTCCAGAAGAAATGTGCCTTATTTGCACTTTGTTCTAAATTCTCACCAAATATGTACAGTATCCGAGATGAAAACAAGAATACAGAAGGTTAGTCATGGTTGCAAAGTGTATTTGTCCAGTTCATACCACACAGAAGGCACACACTACCAGAAGCAGACACGACTCACCTGCTTGGCACGACGACTTGGTCGAGGACCATGATACTTTATAACTCCTGTCCACGACGCAACAAACACGCTGCAGATAAACTCCACTAAGCCTCTCTGCAGCAAAAGGCAAATACCTTAAGAGTTATCTCGAGACCCACACCTTAACCTGAACTCTCCCCTACAGATACTGTATACCCAAGTCGACTTACCTCGATCAGATAAAACCTATAGACCCCAATCTGGGTATCACTTCTCCGGAAGACCCAGGATGATGAAAGATGAAAAAGGCTTCAAACAACGCATCATCAAAATCGTGAAAACCTCAACCAAGGGGCAGCTGTCTTGCCTCGGTATTAGAACCTAACTAGTTAAAGCAGCACTTGAGAGTGTATGATCCTTCTCGAGCAAATAAGGTCGAAATGCGAACACTAAGAAAACATTTGCAGCACTTTCTCGTGACGAACTTCTGCATTTCCAACAAAAAATGTTGTTCAAGTTATCAAACGATAAAGCTCACCTCCAGCTTCTGCCGCAACTTTTCATGTTTCTTGATACAAAAATGAATCGGAATGAAGAGTCCAAGGAAGATGACCCATCCTATTATGAGCAACACAAGCCTGTGACATGCAAGTTTCCAACATGATCAATAACAACGTATATTCAACTTTGAATGGCCTTCACACATTGCAACGGCACCCCAAAGGCTGCTGGAATCAGCTGCGATAGTGCAAAGATGAGATCGTTGACTCCATTGCTTACAGAATAAATGCGCGATAAAATCAAAACGATTGACCTGACATCATTTCTTCATAACTTTCACACCACAATCTTCACCATATCAGGAGATCTAGACGCTGGAAGAAATAACAAGCTTTTATAGCGTTCATAAACGACCTACTTCAACAGTTCCAGTGAGCGAGCTCTATGACTACGAGTATTACAAACCTGATTGGAAACAAAATTCCATATCGCATAATGACACCCACTACCCATAAAGGAAACAGATATATGTTCCAATTCCATGGCTCTGGTGAATTCGATTTGAAGCACCGCGTAAATGAATCCTGACAAGTACAGATGATTCAAATTTGGGATCCCAGAATTAGCAGAAGAACTCGTAAGAAATGAATCCGAAAAAAGATATTCAATAAAAACAGCAGAGATCTCCGTTGTATGCAGCATACAAAGAATGCGAGTAGTTCGTACGTGTCAACGTTGGGAAGAAAGTAAGTCTCTACAAAAATATTAGGCAAGTATAGAGATACATCTACTTTGCTCTGAGATACCCAACACCAAAGCTCCAACAGATAAATATCAAAGTCCATATATGCACATTTCTGAACAGCTTACATCTATAATCGCACTTGCGGCTTCGCTCAGAGTAGGAGATAAGTCCAGCAGGTTCCGTCTAGAAGTAGTTAAGGCATCAGTGTCATCTGCTTTTCTTAACAAAGAAAAGCAGATCTCGGTCAGATCTCACTTGGTCCAGAATAATCACCTCGATACAGACCGTGAAAACAATCAGAAATGAAATTGGGAAAATATATTGACGTCGCCATTGTCCCAAAAAATCACTAACGTCAGGGCACGTTTGACTGGTCAACTGTGCTCCGAAAAATCTCTCATACAGAAACGGTGAATATACTTGGTAAAGCTCAATCAAACCTTAGAGACTCTATCATAACCTTTCCCGCAAACCATTTGTTGGCCCACCATTCAAACTGAAAAGAACATTAGAGGATACAAAAGGTCATCGTCAGCCTTCGGCCCTGAGTCCGCCAATACTTCGTCCAGATGGCGCTGGTACATATTTATTTCTGAGGCAGAGGGTTTAAACAAGGAGGAGTCGCGCCCTTGGACCCTGCAACGTCCATCCGTTCTCGTGTCATAATACAAATTGATCATTCCAGATTGGTCCCGTTGAAAGTGAAGGAGATCAATCTATTCTGAATAGAACAAAACGAATGTGAAGAAGAGTTCCCTAGTCCAGCATAGGACGGCTGGAGTTTGCTTGCAAATTAAAAGTAACTACAACCCTTTTACTTCACTACAACACCTGCTTATCACAGAAGACAATGTCTCCTCTTCGCAGGAAATCTTTCTTTCCCTGCCAGACTACTTGTCTAAGTCTTGAATATACGATGAGATTTGTGGCTAATGAACTTAACAAGTCGCTTCCGCTTATTTTCGACAGTGCAATTTGACAATGTTGTTATGCCATAGCCGAACACTGGCGTCATGTACAATTCAAGTTCGGAAGGCTCGGCTCACTTAAAGATGCCCCTGAGTCATGAACACTTCCACTTGAAAAACGAGAGGAGGAGTCCACTTTTGATGTGTACGCACGACAATTCAGAATAAAACTTACTGGTGTAGCCACTAATCTATTCAGCTTTCAAAGGTCCATTGAGTAACTTCGAAATAGACAAAATAACCTTTCTACATCCGTATTTCTCTATTTTGTATCAGAAGGCTGACAGTCAGAAGAGGTCCGTCCATCACAACCCGTTCATACAAGATGCACTGGACTCATCCCAAAAGCTGGCAAGAAGATAACCGAAAGTTAACATAGCAACCAGCTTTCCAACTGTATGGGATTGTTGATACATGGAATTTACGATCAGACTCCACGTGACCACAAAATTTAGACAAGGGAATTGTTAGCAGAAAGGCAAGCGACCTCACAAATAGCGCATAACCATGAAACAACGTCATCGACGCAAAATCATAGAGAGAAAACTGAGACTTCAAAATGCATCTGCAAGCTTCTTGCTCATGTCGACTTTCAGCCCAAGAGTACTGCATCAATGGCAGAGACATAAATGATCAAACATACACTCATCATCTGATCGACAACCATTACTGCTGTTACAAGTTTGAGCATAAAGAAAATGTCCACGACTAAGAGACCAAGAGACTCCCAAAAAACTCATCCATTCCAAGACGGCATCCTCAATCAAAGCTGTCAAGGCGAACTCCATCTTCGATTGCGAGCCTCTATCTCATGGACCATTCAACCCACCAAGGACGTGCACCGAAAGCAAAACCAACACCCACCGTGCACGACCGGGATTCCACAACCAGCCAATTCGTCAATGAATAAACAAAGCAATCAACTAATCCGAAAACGACAGATATTCTCATACCTCTCGAGGACATTATCCAGACGCGGATTCCTCATTCCTCTATACTTTTTTTCACCGCCCTTGGACACACTGTACACATCCGCTCTCTTTGATTCTTCCATCGATCGTCGTTCTGGTCGCGCTGCTCCCTCCGCTGGCCGCGCCTCGCCTCGCCTCGCTGCTCTTCTGCTCTGGCCTACTTTCTTCCGTCCGTCGCACGGCACAATCTGCGCATGCGATCGGAGGACTCGGGCCAGAGACGAGAGCCGCGATTCTCCTCCTGCTGCCAGCGTCCTAACTCCTGCCGATCCCGGATCCAGCGAATGGCATGTTGCAGTCCTAGGTGGACCGAGGTTCTCCGTGACGTGGCGGAAGTTTTCGCCCCTGCCATTGGTGCCACATGGACCTCCGATCACCTCTTCTCCTGCGTCTGGCGTCTCCCACTCCCGCCCACCCACTTGTCGCAGCTGCTGTCGTTGCTATTCATTCCGCTGATCTGCCTTCTCCGTCAAAAGTCCCTGTTTTATCTTTTGTCCTTTCGTGTCTTTTGAATTGCAGGCGTCCTTGGCAAAGTCCCCCTTACAATCTGGACTACCAGAGCTCACATGGTAGAGAGAGTTCCCGCCATTTACTTTTCTGCATCGATGAATTTTCACCGAGCTTGATTCATATCTTTACGCATTCAAGTGTGATGTATTGCTGCTTTAGATATAGCATGATAAAATATTGTGGATAAAATATAGTTATTGGATCAATCAAATCATCTCTCTGCTTGATTTGGGATGAAAAAATATTAATACAAAAAGTTATACTCAGATATTATATATGATATAATATAACACAAATAGTGGATTGTGACTCTTATCTAAAAAAGTCTTCTCATTCTTTTCTTCATATATGATGTATTCTCGTCGCATTGATTTTGTGATTAAAATAATTATCAACCGTCTTCAAAATGGAAAATATTACAAAGTGAAGCATGCTCTCGCCGTCCATCTTTGATAACAAGTCAACTTTGGAGCTCTACGTGTGACCAAAGATACAAGTTTGGGATAAGCAAGTTTTTGTTTGCAACATAGAGACAAAATATTGTACTAACACATATCGTGCTCATTTATGCAATAAAGCAATACAATGGAATTAAAATAAACATGAGAGCTTTATTTATTTTTATAGAAGGCTTTACACACTGTGCTTCTAATTAAATGCAACTCACATACTCCCTGTCATGCTTCCTTATTTTTGAGTAAGTAGTAGTAGATCCTAGAAGAGTGTAACTAGAGAGTGATATTGATATGCTCATCATCCGAAGATGTGTTGCAAGGACCTTTGTTTCAAAGTTGCTGCACTTGCCTGTATGAAGCCTAATGCTTCCACAATATCTTCCTCTCTCAATAGGTATGTTGCAACTACGGCCTTGAAGATGATTTATTCATGATGTATATTCATGTTTGTATTCTCTCTCAAAATGGACAATGCGCCTATGCGTACAACATTTTGCAGCTCAATACTGACTGGATGATAATGGAAAGCAACATTCGAGTTGTTCATGTTGGAGTGGTGCTTGCATTCGGTTGCAACATCTTCTTGCATCTTAGCAGCATGCAAAAATAAGTATATTTTCTTTGCGCTGAGAGGATGAAACAAACCTGATCGGTTCTTTCTGGGCTTTCTTCATATTTAGCAGTACAAGTGTTGCTCCGAGTTGTGTCGCCACCACAACAGCGTCGGCTATCTGTGCTCAAACGTCCACTCCACTCATGTTAGACGAAGGAAGTAAACTTCCATCAACATAGAGCAAAAGATATGATTGAAAAAAAACTGAAGGAAATGCAAACACGGCCTTCAATTATAGCAGTTCACAGAGACCACAAAAGTGGACGACATAGGTGTAGCAGAAGATCTGCATAATAAATGTTTAAAATGTATGCAAATGAAAACATGGAGCCAAAATATAGTATCTAAAAATGTTTGTAGATTTTAATCTATAGGCTCTATCATAACATCAAATTTTGCATATCATCATTGTCATCAAAATATTCTTCAGTACTATCATTACAAAAGTCATGCCAAGTTACTTCGATGAATTTTTCAGATATTTCTTCTAAATCACTATAGATGTTATCTAAAATAAGTCCAACAGAACACGTGGGAACACAAGACTAAAGCTTTGGTGATGATATCACACTCTCAACCTCCTCATTCATGAAGTCTTCAACATCAGCAGCTGCTCTTCTTTCGCATGTACGGGCATTGTGTTCCAATTGCTTGCATTTGGAACACTCACTTTTTGTTATGTAACCTTGGTTTTTCAAAGCTCGACTTGCTTCTGTTTGTTTTACAATTTGTACATGTTTACCACCAAGTAGAATTTGTTGCAGGCCAACATCATCACAAATGGGATACTTAACAAACAATTGATCAACCTCTCCATAGAACTCGTCAGTTGCAAGTTCTGACGAAGCTTTGCGCAAACCTTTCTCATTGTCGATTTTCACTACCCGATGACGACCTCTTTTTACAGCTAGAGCAGGTGGATAACAATCTTCATGAGCATCCAGGTGAAGACTCATTACAACTGAAACTATTGGAGCATGTAGCATACGTAAACTTTCAATTTTTCAAGAACGATGGAAATGTCTGTGAAAGTCTTTGTCTTCTCTGTCATCCCATGCCATGAGATGTTCACATAACCAAAGCATTTCTTGTGTCTCCACGTAGGTACATGTAGTTGCTCGTGACAACAAAACAACGTACTCTTCACTGTCATCTGTAGTAGAAACTTTGGCCCTATACTTCCCATCGCCAACAACCTGTCATTGTCCATAAGTTTGCAGATTCACCTTGTGTCAAAAATTTGTTGAAAAAGTCAGAGTATACTTTATGCTGGCAGCTTTTGAACATCGGAAATTGAACTTATTCTGAATGTAATCCCACAGCGAATCAACTTGAAAGGAGCATACTCTCGTATCTCCAACAACCCCGAATTTATCTGTTCGACAAGATTAGAAGTCACTTTGCCTAGTCGAGGTAGTGAAAATGCATGTCTAGACCATAGTCGCGGATCTATCTGTCTAATATAGTGTGCAACATCTTCTCCTTTCTTTGTCTTTGACGATGACTTCATCTGTTCCTCAAAACGAGTCTTGGTCTCAACATATACCAAGGCCCAAAAAAAATCCCCACAGGATTTACCAAATGACTGCTTAATGTTACATTTCAGATGAAAAGCACAATGACCATGTATAGAATTTGGAAATACATCTTTCACTGCAATTAAAAGTACTTTTTGTCTATCTGAAACAAAGGAATATTTGAATCAAATAAACCTATTATGGAAACACAAAGTAAAGTGCAAAACCAAGTCCAATTCTCTATGTTCTCAACTGGTGCTAAAGCAAAACAAAAAATCACCGCTTCACTATTTCCATCAAGAGCAGTGGCAACGAGAAGTTGAAAGGGAAACTTTCTGTTTTTTGTGTGA
This sequence comes from Marchantia polymorpha subsp. ruderalis, assembly GCA_037833965.1. NCBI lineage: Eukaryota > Viridiplantae > Streptophyta > Marchantiopsida > Marchantiales > Marchantiaceae > Marchantia > Marchantia polymorpha. Next base: position 4,967,389 of record AP031351.1, read on the forward strand.
CATGCATCCAAGCTAACTTGCGGCTGACAATACTTCATAGCACTGCGTGTCGCTGAGGAGCATATAAATGCTCGATGGAAAATTGTAGAATTGGTGTAAGTTGACCAATTAACTACACTGCCCGGATTTACTCTTGAATCTTGGACATCAAAGCTAGAATCATATGGTAAGATTTTCGCTGTCCTCCTAAGTATAAATCCTTCACTATATCTTTAGCCCGCCACATCTAATGAGACTTTGTATTTAACTTATAATCAGACTTGAATCCAATCACTAATTCTCTAACAGGTACCCGAATGTTGCGTGTAATTCTGTTTCCTATCGTTCCGCCAAGCCACTATGAAGTTTGTGCACGACCTCTCCACCTACTCTTATGGCACAAACATGTGTGTTCAACATTCTACAAAGTCATCACAAATGACCCCTTTGCAATGCGTTGCCAACGCACTCTAAAAGGACATGAACCTATGAAACTAGATCCTTGTTCTAGTATTTGATCTAATTCCCCACAAGCTCCAGTCACAGAAGATCCACTTGTGTTTTTAAACACAACATCACGATGGGGTTCAAAACTACCAGGAATACACTCTGAAGTATGTTTCACGACTGAATGGGGATAGCCAAAAATATTTTTGTTACCTCTTGAAGATACTTTGTTTTTTTTTGCAGGTTGACTTAGCTTAAATCTTCTAGCAGCTGCTCTCGTAGCTTGTACATTAACAAGCGTAGAAGTTGTGGAAGTGTACTTGGTTGTGGTTGAACTCTGCACTTCTGGAATCGAAATTGTCTTCATCTCAAACTCTACTCTTAGCTCAAATTTTTTTCCCTAATCAACGGCTTTCGTCTTACTAGGCCATATCGGCAAACATGCACAAGATAATTAAATTTTGTCTTGAATTTATGATATGCTCTACCTTTTATCACACTCCAAGAATGAAGGCATCTATCAAACTACTCAAAGCTGTCAAAATTCTCCCTCAATCTTCTACGCTGAGACTCTATTTGAACTTCATGCGGACTTTCCAACCAAATCAACCATGTTAGTTGTTTGATATCCACGCATCTTCCAGTGAGAATATATATGTTGAAAAATAGTTGAAGGTGGAAGAGGTATACGGTCTACGTTGGAAATTTTAATCATTGTGGGTCCATTGTGATAATATGTCTGTGCACATACTTGTCCATACTCTCTTGATTTGTTAACTCCCTGCAGCAACAAAAAAAGTTGGATAAGCTTTCATTTTTGCATTATTCACACATCCATATGCAAGTCTACATTTACAAGTGGAATTCTACCAAAGGACAATGGGAAAATCTTTATAGAATCTGTACCTTGTGAATAGTGTGCATGTTTGAATCACATGAGGAATTCTTGTCAATCCACACATTGAACATGCTGAATTCTAAAAAAACTGGGCACAGGAAGAACACTTGACAATAATGTACAACAATATCCCCAGTTCTGCCTTGTTCAAATATGTTTATGGTTTTCAACAAAGTGTAGGTGGATACAGTCAAAGTTGAAGTATTGAAATATGGAACTGATTGTTTCCATCCATAATGTTCAAGGCGTGTCACAGAATATAGAAGAGTATTTTCAACAGTCCACAACTGAACCCATTCATTGCGTACCTTCCACATGGAACATAAGCCTCAGACTATGAAGAGTCCTCAGGGAGCCAGGTGATATGACTTCCTTGATGAAAGCTCGAGCAAAATCAATCGATACTTAAGCTATCGCTAAGAAATCTATCACAACAGAAACTCGACCGAAGACAACAAAATAAAAAGCCCTTGCGAAACATGCATTTACGCTAGGCAAAAAAGAATGGGAGACAAGTAGCATGATCAAGAAAAATGTACATTTTGTATGTACAATCCTTTGCAGACCCAACATTAGTTTCCATTACGAGAAGATATCACGTAAAGTACTTAAGTTCATTGACAAACTTGATTTATATATGAAGGCTTCAACATGCAAGATGCAGTTTGATATTCTAGTCGAACTTAATTAGGGGAGACTTGAAAGAAAAATATTTTTCCAGGAGATATATCGCCAAACTTTTGAAGTTGAGAAGCAATGCGTAACATCTCAAGTGAGTTGGATGGCAAAAAGCGGTTAACAACAGGGAGCCGTCTTAAAGTATGTACTACATTCATAACTGAAAAATATTTTAAATAGAGATACGATATTGTGTACTATACACAAACCAACCAACATCAACGGATTATAACAAAGAAAAGTTCACATGATAGTATAAATGATTGAAATATATTCTCTTTTTGATGTACTGCTCAAACATTTTGCAGGTTTGTGGTTGTGCAATTGTGAAGAAAATATATACATACTCGATACTTCATCAATCACTCAAAATTAATCCATGATATCACATCTGAAATGACAATCTAAAACCTATAGAGTCTCGATCTTATATTTAGTCTTCCACAGAAGATCGCAAAGCTGCAGACTCATTATCTTGTAAGTGTCTCAAAAGTCTTTGGTTTGATAATGTCATCAAAGATTTTCACGATCCTCTATTCAACATACATCGATTGTGATATAATTTTAAGAAAAATATCTAATGTTTGGAGACCAGAAAGGCTTTGAGAAGAACTTAGGTGAGACTCAGTAGGATGAAATGAAATCATCAAAGCCTACTAAAATTTAGCGTTCATAGCTAAAGTTGTATGCAATTATTAAACAATCTTGCAGAATATTGGGATGAGAAGCAATCTTTGGACGAGGATGATCGGCAAAAGAACGCTTTCCATCATCACTCCCGCGAACATTTAAGCATGATATTTGATTCGAATGAGTCTTGAGGTGTTTACCCGGCCTGGAGACTTTTACGATGATACAAGCACATCCTTCTCGAGCATGGCTCTTCAGTGGAAGCAAGCGAGTCTCAAGCTCATCATCCTCGAAGGTTCTCGTCCACAGTAACGATCACTTTCATGCGTATATTATAGTGCATGTTTCTTCCAAAAATTCACGCTACGAAAGACCCTGTCATCCACGCAAATTCAAGGAACCGTGAAAAAGACTCGCCGCAAAAAAACAACACAAGAGAATGAAGTCGATGAAACTATCACAACGAGTTGTAATTGCAGCAATGCTGAGAAGAAAGCTGATCTCTGCATGTTCACAATTAAGCTAAATCATGAACCGACCCAAAGATATGATAAAAGCGAGTGAGCAACTTCGGATGTGAATTAAGCGCATAATCTCACACACTACAAAACAAGAACAAATTTACTCTTCCGGCTCAAGAGAAAAATTTCTTCTAATTGGGCGTGACCTTGAGACCAACCTTTCTCGAGTGAAATACAACCATGAAGGCCAGTATTGAAACGCACTGCCTTACATTTTGAGTTTGATTCGTGTCTTTACCATCTTCTACTGTACAGTTCAAGTGTCTCCTTGGACGAGGGTGTAGTAGTGTAAGCGACTCACGAACTCACCGTCTGTTCATACTAGAACAGTCTGACGTGTGCCGTCGTTGGGGTACCATTGGGTAAAACAAAACTTGATGGTTCCATCAAGCAAATATGTTCTTGATGGTGTCCCATCAAGCAAATATCTCTAAAAACGCCATAGTGAATATAAAATAGTTTGAGTTGAGTTGAACGAAAGAGCGATTGTGTAAGTAAACCTGCCTGAGTCTGTTGTACGGCAGTTGGTGCTTTAACTATCCACCAACCTAAAGTACATTGTATTTAGAATCTATCGACGTGTAGATTGATTTCAGAACAAAATATTGATTTCATACTCTTATGCAACACTTTTCACAATAGATCAAACCTCCTAAATTCAACTTTCATTTTTGCATACTCAAGTCCTATCTCAAATATATCTAATTCAGTTCTCAATCAAAAATTGTTGAATTATTTCAATGTAAATAATTTTCAATTAAAGTAGTCTTAGTTAATCATCAAAGCGGGAAAAAATATTTTATAGTTAAGTTTTCATGTATACACGTATGTAGATAATTGTAGAATGAGCCTTCCTCCATACATGTCAAGTTCAAAACATATGAGATTTTTTTTTTAACTTAAAAGAATGCCAGTTCAGAATTCAATTGTTTATAACAATTGAATTACATAAATACATATACTATAAATACATATTATTTATAGTAGAAACATACAGGTCTGTGAGTAAACAATTTCATCAATTTTTTTTTAAGTTTTCTTCCATGCAAAAAATTGGAGTGAAAATGATACGATTAAATGGTGTCGAGTTGCAGTGTTTACTTCAAAGCTTCCAGATGAAAATAATGAAAATTTATTATATATATTCTCATCTTCGTGATTAGATGACTTCCGTAAAACCTTAAAAGAAAAAAATTCCATATGATGTTACACAGTAGGTTAGGGCTCAAGAAATAATTGACATATTTATTAAAGAGTTTGCCATTGGCTATAATTACAATGAATTGCTCTTCAAATTGATCTGCAATTAATATGGGTACATTTTTATTTTTTCCAAATAACTACTTCTACGTTTTTTCATATATCTGATACTGGAGTTTTTCTTATTTAAGAAATAATCGTAATATTTACATTTCATTTTGAGTAGTCCTTGAGAGCGAGGAGCACCAAAAGATCCTGCTGCTTAATTAGCTATATCCGTGACACAAAACTTGAAACAAACTTATTTTCAAAATCATGTAACAATCAAAATTCACAAAATATTTGAGATGAGTAATGAGAAAACATATGAAGTGAAATGAGAGTGAGAAGGGTATTCCGATAATGATAGAAACATATTTATAGTAGTCTATAGGAGAACAAGGAAATAACACTGTAGAAAGGAGAAACCTGAAGCAAAATATGAGTGAGAATGTTGCTTTGAGTCCTACTTTCCAGAACTCATCCGAAGACGCATTTCACAGGTGAAGTGACATGATCAGCCCCATTTGCTCTCGTAGATGCGCACCAGATTCTGGAAGCAAGGATGGGCTGCCGATGTAGATCGGCGTTCGTCCGCTGAGAGGATGTGAATCCCTTGTGATGGGATGGAGCCATTTTATTAACGGCGGAAGGGTTACAGAACTTCAATATTCTCCTTACGGCGGGCAAGGGATTCCCGTTCCAGGTCAACCGGGACATCCATGCGGAAGAAGGAAGGTAGACCAACGGGTGGCGACGGCTCAGGTGACGCAGTAGACGGGGAGATCAGGAGGAGACAACTCGCCGTTCCGTTCCTCGCCCACAGTCGACCCCACAGTCTTGTGAAAATCACAACAGTCCTGTCACCATCAGTCACCGAACGTTTTCTGGCCTGGCGCACGTGCACGGGGACCGAGGAAGAGGATTTGGACTCTCGGGACAGACGAAGTTTTGAGGAGTGCTGGATAATTCATTGGAACGAGATTTTCTGGGTAGAATTCCGTGAAAGCCTAGCCCGATAAGCGGCCGTGAATTTTGTAGCTTTTGTAGCTTTTTTTTCTCTTTTCAGACCAGCGAATTCAGAGCCCTCATGTGTGCACAATGCCACTGTCGTGAATTGTACCGCCGCCTGTCTGGTTGAACATTGAGTTGCTGCTTCTCGTCTGCTGAGGCGCCTTTGCATCACTCGTGTTCCAGGCATTGCTGTAGTGTTGTTTTTGGGATTAAAAAACAAGCTGGAAGGTCAGGAATTGCGTCGTTGAATTTTACAGTGTTCGTGAGCATTCGTTGGATCATGGATAGTTTAGGAGGGAGCTGAATCCAGGGACGTTATCTTGAGGTCTTCATCGCACTCATCACAGACAATTGAAAACTTCGTCTTCTCATTGAAGCTTCGCTCTCTAATATCAGGTTTGTGTTATGATCTTTGTCAAATGCTCAGGTTGAAAGTTAAAGTTTTGTGAAAATTTAGAGCTCGTAATTGCCTTCTGTGAGAGTCTCCGCATTTTCCCACCCATCGAGTTGCTATTTTGCCCACTGAAGCAAAATTCTGGAAATTTTGCAAAGTCAGTGTATTATGTTGGTGAATTTCGTGAGGCGACGATGCCACGTGCTGAAACAAGTATGCTTTTGCCCAGCTGCAACGAGTCGGGCAATTGACAGTCAAAACGCTTGAACTGCAGTCCTGGGATTTTCAAGAGGAACGGTCAGCTAAACCGCTGAAGTAAATGCGGCGGTCGTTGCGTCCGCTTCGTCCTTTCCTCGTTCTTCTTTGTACCGGATATTACGGTCTGGAGAGATGAGGAGGACAACAAGCAGCTAATTCCTCTCGAACAGTATGAGTGGAGTTGGATTTAGTGGCAAAGAGTCTTCGTATGAAATTACCGGCAGTGGAATTCTACTTGTCATTGTACTGCAATGAACCGCAACTTCGCGCGTTCTTTAGTACGGACTTGTGATGATGATGTCGTTCGCTCGGGACAGCTGCAGTAATCAAGAGGTAGCTGAGAGCGTCATTCCATACAGTGATGGAGTAGTGTTCGTTCAGGTTGTGGGCTTTGCCCTTTACATCATGTTTAGAAGCGGTGGTCTGACTAATCCTACATGGATACAATCATTCCTGTTTAACTGGATGATCATCGCGTGTACTAGGTCTGAAGAGACACATTGCTCATTAAACAACAGGCACCACGCAAAGAAGTTGCAAGAACTAGTCACTTCATGATGGAAATTCTGAAGTTAAACCAAAAAATGACGCAAAAACCATTTCTCCCTTTAGCTTTAGAATGTACTCTTCTCGTTACTCCTTTGCCCACGTTTGGTGCCGTGGTTTTCTGTGCATAAAGTTTTTGCAGTCTTAGCGCATGTCCATTCAAAGCTTTTGGTTCTATGGTCTTGCTCATAATGTTTGTCGTGTGGAATGTGATAAACAGCTGATACACAAGTTCGAAGGAGGAACTTGATTGATAATTGATACCTTCACGCTTTTCATACCCTCTATATCATATGAACTTTTAGAAACCATCCAGTAAGCAAGGCTGGAGTCTCTTTGTAAAGCCACGGTGACTGCAACGTTGTCAGTATCGCTGGCCGTTGGCCAGGCGGTCATGATGGCAACCAAAAGGAAGTACTATGCCGTCAAGTCGGGGCATGTGCCTGGAATATATGACACCTGGGAAGATTGCAAGCGACAGGTTAGCTGAAGAGACTTGGCCTTTCAATATTAGCTTAGATTTCTCTTCTGGTCTTCGTCATTAACACATCACACACAAGATCTGAGTGCGAAGAACGCTGTGAATGGTGTCCATCATCTAGTTTGTTACTTCTTGTGTTACATAGAGTTTTTAAAATCTTGTCGTCCATAACAGTGGCAACCTACTTGTTACTGCTGATATCCCGGTTCATTATCTAAACCACAAACGTTCAAAGACGCTATGTTTGTGTTGTTTGGCGTATCTCTGATAGTTGCTTCCAGTTGCCAAAACCTTTCAAGGAAGCCTATTCTGGATTCTTTGCTGTAGTATGGTCTTTATTAATCGGATGAGACTGGACTGAACATCCATAGGCTTTTTAAACATAGAATGTCATCACGAACATACAAACGGAGTATTATATTTGTTGCTTCTGTCAAATTCTATCTTCACAGCTACTAGGAGAGCTTCGTAGGAATTAAGCCATTGCTTTTGAAAGCTGATCTTTGTCCATCTTGAGATAACCTTAGCACATCTCCGTTACCTTTTGCGAAGCTGAGCTCAGTTCCTTTTGAGATAGAAAGGTTTGTTGTCATATATTTGTAGTGAGTAGTCACTGTCACCTCGAGCAATAGCAACTGATATATTCCAGCCTGCCTGTTTGGTGCTGCAGGTTACTGGATTTAAGGGAAATCAGTACAAGAGCTTTCCGACCCTTGTGGAGGCAGAGCAATATTTGAACTCTCTTGCTGGTTCTTCAAAAAATGTGGAATCTGCTGTTGTGTCTGTTTCTTTACCAGCTGAGAAGGAAGCAAAAAGCGATCGGTCTCATAAATTTTTCGGCCCAATCAAGGTAAAAAATTTGTTACTCCTAAAGCGAAAATGTTGATTTTACCTCAGTTGTATCGCATATGTACTGCATATGTGTCTGTTTAGCCAGCTAATTTGTAAGAAGTGTCTGTCAATGGATTCTTTAGTGCTACCGTGGATAAAACGATTTTATGTTACTGGACTGTCGTGTTGAACTTCACAGGAGATACAAAAACCGAGTCGTGAGAGCAAGCCATTCAAGAGCAATGCAATTTCAATCTGTTCATCCTTGCTGGACATGCGGGGAAGCGATATTTGTACATTATCGCCAGCGAATTCCACTATATCTGTGAAGAAGAAACTGGAACGAGCATCACTTGCCTTACCAACACAACATGGTTTTGACGAATCGCCCGTCATTGATCATGACGTAAGTAAAAAGTTTATCTCTCACTCATATGCGCGGACAACATTATTTATAATCCTTGGGTACTTGAGGAATGTTGTTTGGGCTTGTGGAACTATTATGCGCATCTGCAAAAAACACTTGTGAAATCGGTCGGTCATATGTAAGTATGACAGGCGAGCACCATACAGTTGGAATGATTTGAAGAGTTTGGAAAGGTGAAGAGCATTTCTTACCTTCTTCATTCGACGATTGTGACAAGCATTTTATATACCTTGTTAGTGAGAACGTTTCCTCATTGTTAATTTGGCATTGGTATTCGATTTACAGTTTATGACTGGCATTAACGAATTGTTTGTATAAAACGGGAATCAATTTACGTACATGATAATAATCGGACCAAGCACGAGCTTGTACAAGCAGTGGAACAACATTTTGTGATATGTCTTCCTATTTCACATCTCACTTTTCTGATTTCTTTCCCGAAAAGACGTTTTATTGGATGATGCTCATACATTTTAATTAGAACACCTTTTGGTTTGGTAAAGATTTAAACGTTGGTTTGGTAAAGACTCGTTATTGTCGGTCATTTCTGTGGATGGTACGGTAGAAAATCAGATCTGAACAAGGTGAATGTTATTTAGAGGATGCAAGAAATCTGCAACTCCTTATAGGAGTTAGTTGCTTTTAGGTGCCGTTGTGTCCTATCATGTGTGGATCCTGTATATATGTTGTTTACGAATATTGAGAGGTTTGTTTGAGAAAAATAGACACGTAGACTCGGCGGTGTATGTCATCACCTCCGGTTATATGAAGCATAGAATATCAAAGTAAGGAACTGGTGATACATACGGTGGAGTCCTGATGCCATAGAATGAGCCATGGGACAGGAAGAAATATTCTCCGAGATACTTATTGTGGCAAAGAATTGCACCAAGCAGGCAGTTTATCAACTGGAGTACGACGGGGCATCCAAAGGAAATCCTGGTCACGCTGGTGCTGGAGCCCTTATTCGCCACCCAGATGGAACAGTGGTATGTATTTTCTGCACAAAGTAGTCTCGTGAGAGATTACATCACTAGTGTGAGCACGCCTTGTCAAGAAGATCCATCATTTGCCTGTAGTGGGTGTCATGGTCTGGCTTCTCTGAACAGTCTCATCAAAAATACATCATTTCTCCTACCTGTCGTTCAACCCCAGCGGATATCATTACATGGCTGTAAAAGAAACTTAGATTATATTGCGAGGTGTTTTTATCGTTTTTTATTTTAAAAGCTGTGATGTAGTAGCTTTTTAGTGAGGACATCGAGGTTTCTGTCTTCGACACTTGAATCACATCTTCTTCCTGATCTGCATGTTTCAGATCTGTTCCCCGTGCTAATTATTCAAATGGATCTGGAAATCTAACTTCAGTTATTTATACATTGGCCCTACGATGAATAAGCACTCTTGGAATCCTGTCTTCACTTCCAACTTTGGGTATCAACATTGTGATTGTGATGAACTGAGTGTTAAGACAGTAAGATCGAAGTCATAAACAGCTCAATGACCGAAATTTCACGAGCCACAGAGAACGATACTTTTATCTATCATACCGGGATGATCAGACATCACTTCTGTCTCGCTAGAAGACGGGGCCACGGTCTTCAAACTAATGGTGCTTGATGAGTCATTACATAAATGAAAGAATACAGTCCTCGTTGAGCTTGATGAAAGCGCTCAGCCATTTTCATATCCATAGAAATATCATATATATCTAAGAGTGAAAAAGTTCCTAAGCAAAGTCTTCGAACTGTTTCCAGGTTTGTGAATTGACAGTAGGCTTGGGAAAGGCGACCAACAATGTTGCAGAGTACAGAGGCCTAATTGCTGGCTTGAAGAAAGCGCTTGACCTGGGTATACAGCGGATTCAAGCCCAAGGAGATTCTAAGCTCGTTACACAGCAGGTAAGAATAGCATGCGACAGTCATGTGCGGGTCTTTGAAGTTCGGCTTTGTTACAGTAAAGTATCACAGTTTGAGTCACAAACATTCAGAGGTGTCTGTTAATTTCAATATGTTTATGGATTTGTGAGTAGGTTCGTGGTGTTTGGGCTGTGAAGAATGAGAACCTTGCTGTGCTATGCAAGGAAGCGAGAAGGCTGGTTACGAGTTTCAAAGGTTTTGAGATTCGCCATGTGGATAGAGTAAGCAAGACGCTTCAGGGCATTTTGATGTTGGGCATTATTGTGAACTGGATGTTATCCTAGAGTTCATTCACTTATCAAAGTTTTATCTCCTCAGAACAAGAATTCCATGGGCTGCAGGCAGCTTGTTTTAATATGAAAACTGCGTTATGTGAAAAAGGATACGAAGAGAAGAAATAAACTTCTCAGAAGATAGAGTGTTCAGGAGAAGACAGTGTCGAATCATCGGAATCTGCTTGTTCTTTGAACGAGTTACTGTCCACCAAGTTACTTCTTTTTTGTTTCAGTTGATTGAAAGTATTAACCACTTTAGATGTTATTTTTGAGCAACTTTGCTCCTGAACCATCGGAAGAGTAAATAAGAACGTCGCAGCTTATTGTACTAATTAGATCCGACTTAACTCGGCAGACTACTGTCCAATAGTTTACACTAAATACGATGAGAATTGTCCCGTGGAATCAATTATAGAATGGCAAGTGGTGATGAGTATCTTTTGAAGGCCATTACTGGCATTACCTATTTTCATCGCCGGACTAGAGTTTCTGTGTCCTAATTTATGACGTCGAAGTCATCAGCTTAACCTGAAGGAAACTTGGTTAGAGGTTCGAAAGATTATTCAGGCTTGTCAAGATCTGATTCTGCTCGGCTGCAAAGTTTGATTCCTCTCGCGGGTCATAAGCTTTATCTTTTGTCTTGCTTGCTAATTCACGAAGTAATTGCTTGTGCAGGAATGGAATTCGGCAGCCGACGCTCTTGCAAATAAGGCAGTGGGACTTGCTGGTAATAATTTTTCTTCTGGCAGTAGCTCCCTCGTAAGATTTTTCAGTAAGGGATCAATAATAATAAGTACTGTGATAGAGGCATTTCCGGTGGCTTCCCTATTCTTTTGAATTATCGGAGAGGAGTTATTTGTAGTACCGAGCTCTTACGTTCTCTTACGTTGGATGGTAAAATGCATTTCGATCAAACTGCTGGAAGCTACTACTAACTCATGTTCTTTTAGATTTACTCGTTTCTGAGTGGCAATTTGTTTGTCCACACAATGTCTTACCGACAACCTGACAGGACGGCATGTGACCGACTTCTCTGGGATATGCAAAGTGGCTACTGTAATTTTTTAAGCTGCGCAAAAGCCTGTGGCCGCTTTACATCGGGCGGATCTTGTCTGGATGCGGTTCTGACTCATACGTTCTTCATCTGCAGAGGAGAAATTGTAGCACATCCGTGCGCTGAAATCGAAGAAAGATAACCAACACTTACTCAAATAAGGCATGGCTTCCCAAAAAGCAGAACCCAATGGCTCTACAGCTCCAGCAGGACGTAAGAGCAGAAGAGTTTCGCCAGTTTGCCTGAGCTGCAGACACTGCTTTTGGCCTTCACGGTGAGACTTATAAAGCGGGATATGTTCGGCCAATCAGAGTTTGAAGAAGATCAGCTTACCTCGACCTGTCGCCTGGCCGATTTGAATCGAATCCAGGTAGAGGTCATTGGGGCGTCTCACCACCCGTGGTTAAAACCCTGGCCGCAGTTACTTCAAGGTGTTGAGCTACAGTTAAGACCTCAAGTTGAAGTCTTGTACGTTACTCAAAATTGGATTGATTAGACACGAGCCAGTTGAATTGGCGTATACAGCCTTACAACTTCAAACTTCGTGTGTAAAACTGTAATCGTCTAAACATCAGCTTGCAGCTCCAGAGCACCTTCAGAGGAGTTGGGAGCAGAGATTGACGATTGGGGTACCCTAAACCGTCACATTTGACAGGAGACGCTAGACTTGATATTGTAAAATTCTCGCAAGATGGACCGTTATGACTTCATGTTGCCACAAAATACCTTCCGAAATTTTGCTTTGATCGCGTACTAATGAAACACGGGCAACGATGGTTGCCAGTTTGTAATCAAAACCATCTCCATGTACAAAATCTTATGGGAATGGACTATTTTATAAAGTATTATGACATGAAAATGTGCCATTGTTACTGCATATAGGCGAAATTGCTATTCAGGGAAATGCAAAATCGATAACACTTTGCAATCATTTGAAAATTCGGTTGAGAAGTTGGTTGACCATGTTTCCTAGAATGAGATACATGGTGTCCGACTGTCTCTTACTCCTTCACTACCACTTTCTCCACAACCAATGTACAACTCGTGACTTCGAGGCTTATCATTCAATTGAAATGGGCTAGAGGAGCATATGCGGGCCGAAACCGTGAACAGCACCAGAGTCGGCTCTGAGAGGGAGAAGCGAATAAATAAACGATTGTGGCTCCAACTAGAAAGTTTTCCCTAACCGTCCTTTGAAACATCCACAAAGGGACGAATGAAGATCGGTTGGGCCCTGTCGTTTCGTAAATATCCCAACCCACACCGAGGCATATGCCGTTGCTTATCGACACCTGTCCAAAACGATCAGTCGATCGGCACCTCCACATCCATTTTGAGACCACCGTTGCTAAGAACCTGCCACACGCATTTCGCATAAGCAAGCATCAGCCTAGGTGACAAATACTTGGTTCATCTTTTCCAGGTGTAAACACGTATAAATTGACATTTTTCTAAGGACTGGTGGTGTCTAAGGCAGAAAGAGAAGTCTGAAATAGATTCGGCAGCTCTAGCGTTGAGAATCATGACATTATCGTTGACAAGTTCAAACCACATCCGCTGTTGACTGCTTTAGAATCACACTACATATTTACGTTTATACTCCATTATATCAAACTGCGTATTAAGTATTAAGATTAAAAGCTTCTTCCCGGTTACTCCCATTCTTTGAACTATTATCAACTCTGGGTTTTGAAGGAAAAATCCTTACAACTTCAAAAAATCCCAAAAGGTTTTAATAATTTCTACACTGCGCAAATTCCCCTTCCCACGATGGATCCAAACCAGAAGCATGTCATGTCCGTGAGTTTACCTTCAAAAAGTCTTCAGGCGTCAGTGAGTAATCTTTTGAATATCCTGACTCTTCCAGAGCTTGAGTAACAACAGCCTGTATTTTCATATTTTAAGGACATTACTCAGTTTCGACCACAGCTGCTTACGGAAACATCTCAACATCTTTCCGAAGACTGAAAGTTGAAAACTGTATCGTTAGTTGTATCTACGTAATGGAAAAATAAACCTCTCCACAGTACTACAAAGCAAGGCTTAACGTCCAATCCCCTGAACGTGAAGTGTTCTCAGAAAGAAGTTATCCTTATTCACCTGTCGTTGTTTATCTGTTAGGAAGTCACCAGAGAGGTCACGCAGAACTCGTATCATATCTTCACTAGACACCTTCCCATTGTTTCGAATATCGTAGACTCTGAAGATGACTGCCAGTTTGCACAAAGAGTTAGAGACACAGTCCCAGTCTCCCAAGGTGGACCTTCACTTCGATAGAAAACATCTTCCTTAGTGCTAAAAACAGCAATTTACCCACAAACGGTGGTCTGCTGGGATGTCCACAGAGTCCTATACTCCTCACGTATTTCAACATTGAAACGCCTTATACCACATATATCTTGAAGTAACAGGGGTGGCTACAGCAAGATCAAAAGCAAAACAGACTACCGAAAAGTATAGAAGAATGTACAGATGTGAGGTGAGAAACTTCGTAATAGACAAAGACCAAAGTTTCTGTACGAAAGAACTTTGCGAACAAACGTGCCTACCTCTAACAGCATTGAAGCAGAAGAAAAAAGTGGTACAATCATGGAGATCTTAACATCCAGATATATCTTCAAACGCAGCCACATTCCAAAGCCTTAAGGCAGGTCACTTACAGTCTAGTTTGTCGTTAATGGTTGCTAAAGGACTGAAAGCTGACAACACTGCAACAAATTCCTTGAAATTCAAACCCTCCAGTATTCCAAGTAGTCTCTGTGCAGGGCCACGAAATCTTCAAAGGACATACTGAGCTCACTCTCGAGCCGTAAAATTCGAAAAGTGCGGAATGTAACTTTGGACTTGCAAAGAGATTCGCTTTCTACGTGTACTGTACACACCTGTGAAAGAGGATTCACGGCAAACTCCGGAACAGACATGAACTCATCACCAGAAATATAACCTTTGCCACTCCGATCGAGCGCACAGAATCTTTGGTACAAAGAAACAATCTCTCGCTGAGTGACTGCACAGAAGGAAGCCAGAGATATTGGTAGAGATATCATATACAGGGTCACACAACATGTGAGCCAATATGGCCCTACCGATCCACTGAGTATCGCGCTTATACATAAAATTCAACAAACTATGCACGAGAGTTATTGAATTCTATTGACCCAGGTCTACTTTTTGCTTTTGTACGGCAACCAAAAAACACTGAGCAACGCATAAACAAACATGTCAATGTGATGCATCCTTTTGCCACCGAACAACATGCAAGTTTCAACCCTAGCCACTATCCCATGGTTGAAATACAAAATCCTCTCACAAACTCCTGGCAAGCGCTGTGCAAACAACGCATACGCCTTCTAGATTGGAAGTGGTGAAGATTCAGTCCTCAGCAGAACATTGACGCAAACATGAAGCTAGAAGAGACGGTTGCCTTCGCATAAAATCCACACACACCATAAAACTGAGACAAACTTCCCATCTCCGGAGATTTGGAAAGAGAAGCAGAACAGATTCGTGCGCGAGAAAAATCTGATCACAGAGTTCCATGAACAGAGAGGAATCAAGAATCCAAATTACATAGCTCCTTCTAGAACACCATTACTCTAATATCAACTGTCCGCTCCCTACTCTCTAGAAACTGCTCTGTAAGCCAAGGCTTACGTACATCGCTGAGAACAGTGGTTTTCCACATCTTCTATATCATACTGCGTCAGCATGGACGAAGTGTTTCCCATCGTCCCTTCGATAAATGCGAATCCTCCTCCCGACGGCCTCCCACTCGCTCCCTGCTGATCTTCGGCCGCGGCGCTGCAGCGGCAGAGGCGCTGCGAGGCAGTGCTCTATTCTCCAGTGCCCGCGGCCTTCTCTTGCTCTCGAGCATTTCGCTCCAATTCTCGTCGTCGCTGCCCCTTCTCTCGCTCTCTTCCTCGTCCTGCGCAAATCTTTCGTCCTTTACTGTACTGCGTCTTGTTTGCCTGCCACGCGGCCGTGTCCTCGTCATCGTCCCTCCGCCTCCTCTTATTGTTATGCCCAGTTATACGGTATCGTCCGTATGTATCGTCTTCGGGCGAAAACTCCATTGCTCCCATGTCGTGAGATACAGTAACCTTCTTTAAAAGAAGCCACGATATAAATTAGAGTCTTTGTATTCTACCAATTTAATGTTGGTACAATCCCCAAGTCGGCAAGTCGGTCAATTATTCTCTTACGTTTAGGTAGTTGACGCAAAGTCAACTAGATCGGACAAAGTTTCACAACTGTATTTATTTCCGAATCTCTTTGAAATGAATTAAGTACTCTTGAAGTTAGATTCACATCTTTGAACTTGTTGATAGCGTGCATTTAGGACGGGCGCCTCAAGTAAGACGCATACATTATTATTTTCTGTAAAATATTTGGATTAGCGTGAGTTGACAATAACAAGTAACATTTCACATAATACAACTTTGCAGAGTATTATATACACTTCAAACATTTCAGTTAGGACAAATTGTACAAATTTGTTTTGTACCAGAAACCGTTATGTTGGCACATACAATGAAGACCTTAAAGTCTTTCCGTCTACTAACGGAAAATAACATAACCACAATACTTGCCGAATTTTTCCATATACACTTCAGGAGGAATGTGACCAGAGTGTCTAGCAATAAGATAACTCTTGTCTCCATAAACATACCAACATAAAGTTCAACCCACCTGGGCTTGCGTTAAAATTCCCAAAGCTATCCAAGTAGCCTTCCAACAAAGCGGAATAAGAAACTATGTCGTGTCTGTCAATATAATATAATAGTCATTCTTTAGTTCCAAACCATCATGATAAAAATGTATTCGCGCTAACAAGTACATTTGAGAAACTACATTTGAATACACGGCGATTATGTAAAGCAAATGAGGAAAACCCAGTCAAGCAGGCAGAGGTTATTGTCAAAATCTGTCATATATATTTTTTATCTTTAATTTCAAATTATTCACAAACACTTATTAACAAAATTTCAATTTAAAAAAGTAGAATGAATATCCAACCATGACCATTCCTTCATGGCACAGCCATCACTTTTCACATCATCTTAATAATTTACCAACCCATGCAACGGTAGTTTCTGGTTATACAAATTATCTTCAAGGTTACTTATGTTATGGAAAAACTACTCTTTTGTGGCAAAATTTGGCTTTCAAATAAAATATGTTTAAGGTGAAAATGCTTCAATTTTGACAAGAAAAATGTAAACTGAATAATGTACTATTCACAAGATTTATTCTTATGATTAACTAATAAGAAAAGACATCATGACTTGATTCTACATATGTTTAACAACTTCAAATTTGAACCAATTTAATATTTATTTAGATTTTTGGTAAAAAATTTATGGCAAAATTTTGAATTTAAAAATAGTTAGGAAAATATTTTCAACCATTATCTAGAATTCTAAACTCATTTCATATCATGGACAAATTTGAAACATGTATATCAATTTTTTTTAATTTCAATTTATATTTTATTTTTGACGTACAAAATATTTTAAATAAGTATTGTAAAAATCATAATATCATGTTATGCTTGAATTCAGTAGAAAGAATGAATTCAAATGTACATTAGACAGCATGAAATCCTATAATCTTATTACATTCAACAATAGGTATATCATTGACTTGTGATGAAAGTTAAGCTCAAATAACTACATAATATTTTCACAGCATACATTTTTTTCATGCTGTATATTATCTATTTAAAAAATATTTTTTCAAATTTTTTATTTGTGATTTATATTTACTCAAATATATATGCATAAATAATGTATATATTACTTAAAATTAAAAAAATTGTTCAATCGAATAATTCTGAAAATGATGGTGATTATATTATTTTTTAACAAATGAAAATTTCAGATATAAATAATCCATGTAAGGTGATTTTTTTATTAAAGTATGATTATATTAATTTTAAATTTGAAATATTATCATTTATAACTTGATAATTGTAATTTCAAACAATTGAATTTTAAGAAAAAACTTGACTAACAAGTTTAAATACAATAAATTCAAATAAATCAACACGTAAAGATAAGTTACGTAAGAAATCAAAAGGCTCCAAATTAAACTCATTGTTCAAAATTTATTCATGACGTATGAATTGTCTCCCATATACTAGGAATTAATTCAACTCTTGATTAATTTTAGCTAGTTTGTTAATTACTAGTTAGATCATTGAGTGTTACATACTATGAAGAAATTAATTATAGTTGTTTATGATACAATCAAAATTTTCGTGAAGTGATGATATTTTGTGGAGTTTTGAATAGATGTATTGCTTATTTGTTCAATAAACAATTTTTTTTGTGATATCATAGATTTGAGTTGTGATTAAATAATGAATCATATATATTTTATTTCAATAGAGATAAATTCATTGTTATGAACATAAAATCATAAAATAATGTATTTAATATTAAATCACAATCACATCCATGCACATGTTGATGAAAAAAAATCAAAAAATTTGATGGGTTTGAAATTGTAAAACAATGACAACGTCATAATTCATTTTGTGTCAATTGATTGAATGATTAGTTATTTACAACAAGTGAAATTTTTAGATGAATTACATAAAAAATTCAAATGTATTATAGGTTTGTAGTAATGTTATATGGTGATGCAAGAAAAAAATATTTTAATATCAAATCTTCTAATGAGATTACATCTATTTTTGCATTTGAGTGACAGACATATTAAATTATAAAAAAAAATTAAAACTTTATGTGCAGTATTTGTGGAAAAATGAAAATAATGTTTTGATTTATCCACCAGTGTTTTGTTGAAGTTAACTCGTGTGAAATACTAAATTTGTTTCTATCTAAAGATAGTTACAAGGGTCACAGCAATCTAGGGTTTGTGAATTACTATGAAAATTTTTACACTCTCACGCATGTGACCTATTCTATCGTGGATGTAGTACTCAGAACGATGAACCACATTACATCTTGCGTCCATTTTGCTTTCTTGACTTGTTGTGTTGTGTTGCTACTTTTATCGTCATTTGTGAATTATGTATATTAATTGGTTCTAGAGTAGATTGAGTTATGTGACATCATTTTGGCAAAGATTGCATCCAATGATTGTGTTTTTATATAAGTAAGTTGATTTTGTGACAGTATTATCGATTTAGAATCTAACAAGTTTTTTTAGAGGTCTATGTAGGTGAGGTCTGCCAATGTGACCATCTTTAATTGGTCAAAACTAAAGTGCATGTTACTCAAGATGAACTTATAATAACTATAGCGTGCATTAGTCATAGCTGCCACGTGAACAATCCGCGTGTTTGATAGATAGGAAGTAAATGTGTTGGTTGATAACACAACGTCAGAGATCCATGTATATGTTAGGGTTATCCGTTTGGTCATACATCCACTAGGACTGGAATGAATGGTTGGGAGTAGATCTTACCTCCTTGTATTTGTTGGTAAGAGCTATGGAAGGAAGATGAGAACTATTGTTGATATCTATCATGTTTAGAGTTTATCTTTCATCTTTGAATAAGGTTTTCACTAAATCATAATGTTACAACAAACAAGCGCAAGTGTGCAGTTGGAGACACAAACTTCTAGGCAATGGGCGTGTAGAGCGGAAATTCACCAGCGGTACTTAATTTTATTTGACATTTTTACGACAAATATCAATTTGCGATCAAGCACTAGCAGTAACAATTGACAAGACGCGCGAAGGTGCAAAGTCGTGCAAGCGGATGATGCAGCCGCTCAACGATGACACATGTTGCCGTTCGCAAGCGACACGAAATCTTCCGTTGATGACATGTCACTTTCACCATCTTGACATATGAGTCAAACTTTATCGTCACGTCATCTCCATCCAATCACGTCATCTCTGTGTCATGTTAGCACCGACATGACACGCAGACGACACATGAACAAAAGTTGACATGTGGCAAATAATGTGGCGGGCAAAGAACAAGCGGTGCAATGTGATCAAGTTAGTAATCAACACGGGCAAAGAACAAGTGATGCAATGTGATCAAGTTAATAATCAACACGGGCAAAGAACAAGCGATGCAATGTGATCAAGTTAGTAATCAACACGGGCAAAGAACAAGCGATGCAATGTGATCAAATTAGTAATCAACACGTGGCGTGGACGACATTCGTGACATGACATGCAAGCGCTAGGGATTCGCATGGCACAACACGCAAGTGCGAGTGACATGTGGAGCACGCCGCGTAGGCGCGAAAGACATGTGTGACTTGTAGAGAAACGCATGGCACAACACGCAAGTGCGAACGACACGTGGAGCACGCCACATAGGCGCGAAAGACATATGTGACTTGACATATAAACTAACCCGTGATGTATAGTCAAGTCCGGGCAGGTCGAGCACGTTCAGGCAAGCGGGATCCAACACGGACAGTTTCAAATAATTGGTTTGAATATTTTGTTGGACTGAGTGTGTCAATAAGGAATATTTCATCAAAAAATGATTTTTTTGTAAATATTCTATCAGACATAATCTTTGCCAAAATATAAGAATTTTGGATTTCATCAAAAAGCTTTTGATGCGATTAGTGCATCATGATACTTTTCAAGAGCTAAAAGTTGACCACAATAAGAAAATTGTAACGGAAGATGACATTGTTTCTAATTTTTATTGTACAAAAATGACATCCATACAAGTTGAGACATTAGGGTATAACATTGTAGCCTTTGATAGACGACATGATTATCCACTTTGGAAAAACAAGTAAAAAAAAAGTTAATGGTTATGTGCCCTACTATTTTATTGAGGAAGAAGCTTGTAGACTTTGAT
This sequence comes from Marchantia polymorpha subsp. ruderalis, assembly GCA_037833965.1. NCBI lineage: Eukaryota > Viridiplantae > Streptophyta > Marchantiopsida > Marchantiales > Marchantiaceae > Marchantia > Marchantia polymorpha. Next base: position 4,987,786 of record AP031351.1, read on the forward strand.
AGACGACATGATTATACACTTTGGAAAAACAAGTAAAAAAGTTAATGGTTATGTGCCCTACTATTTTATTGAGGAAGAAGCTTGTTAACGTTAGCGATATCAAATGGAGGAATTCAAAGGTACTTAAGTACCATACACTATCAAAGATACTACTACATGGTGATATCACATACAACGAGGTTGTAAGTGTACTTTTAGTAAATGAGATTGAAAAGATGATGTCATTTTCTTGTTCATTCACTTTCAAGATTGCACTAATTGTTACTAAAGGGTAGTCACAGTCGGTGTCAACCATTATTTTTTCTCAAATATGACTAAGATTAATCATATTTGAATAAAGATAATGGTTGGCAGAGGTTTGGATCCAAGATGATGAAATTTAGATGAAGGAGTACGTCCCTTAAGAGGAAATTGGTGGCTTGTTGTAGATCTGGCAAGAGTGATTACATCAAGAAATAGTGCCGTAAAAAAGCCAAAGGCGCATTTCTTCCTCCATTGATGAACGATGTAGATAACTTTGACTCTGAAAAACACAATCTTTTGGATTATATTCTATAATGTGAGAGTTATTAGAGACTATGGAATCCAATAGCTTGTAAAGATCTTGTCAGTAGAAATGTTTTTTTAATGAATCAAGATCGTTGACAGAGGAAGAAAGTTCTTATGCTTTTTGTACTAACAAAGGAAAATCTTCACTCATTGATATGGTTGTGGGAGATTTTGATCATTATTTGATTAATGATCAAGAAATAACACCTAGACTTATCGAGTTCCAAGTAACCGGAACTACAAAAGCATGTGTTGATGAGTCTCATCAGGAGTCATGCTAGTAGAACTCTTAAAAGGTTTGGTGTGTGGACAAACTTATCCATTCTTGAAGATTGTGATGTTGACACAGAGTATGTGGATGTTATTGGATTGATATTGGAAGAATTAGAAACTTCTTTGTATAGGTAAACTTAAGCTTGGGTCAATAAGCTGAAGTAAAATTTTGCTATGGAGGTGAAAATGCAGTTGTTTTATGGATAACAAGACGTGGCATGTGGTTAAGATTCTTGGGGATGAGTCGTTAATTGATTGTAAGTGGGTGTACAAGCTAAAGGACAATTCAGTAGATGACGAGACGAGAATTTTCAAAGCCAAGTTGATGGCTAGAGGTTTTGCACGAAAGAAATATTTGACATACAACAAAGTTTTTCTTGAATGTAACAAAATATGGTAAAATTCGTTTGGTCTGTGCATTAATTGCAATATTTAGTTTTCTAATGGACCATATGGATGTGTGTACAATTTTTTTTCAATGGCTATTTTGAAGAAAATGAATCAACCGATTTGCTTTGAGTTTAAAGGCTAGTAGATATTAGTTTGTAAATTGCTGAAATCACGTCATGGATTGACAAGCTCCTAAGCAGTGGAACACGAGTTTTTTGATATGGCCAACAACTAGCGTTTTCTAGCATAGTATTTGTAGTTACCTCTTTATATAATAATTCTATCCAGTGATGTATACGTTACAATTCTATGTAACTCCAGTTGAAATGAGTGGACTTATATTAGGTTTCTTTCTAAAAAATTTTGCGGATTAATTATATAGATTACAAAGGTTTTGTTTCCTCTATTCTAGTCGGTTTAGTTACATCTTTGTCTTAAGGATATGACTTAGTTCTAGTTAACTATAATTATCAAGAGAGAACTTGTGTTAGATTTTATTTGGAACTTACCTTGGAGTAATAATATAAGTTACAAAGGTTACAGGTACCTTAACACAAGTTAAGGGGAAGATTGTTGAAACACAAACATCAGTTCTTAGCTAAAGATAGCTACTAGTGTTGCCAACGTTGAGGTATCAAATCCAAGGATTTGTGTATAAACATAAGACTTTACAATATCATGCGTGTGAGCGTAAGACCCTAAAGTATGAATTACGCTACACCTCGCGTCCATTTTACTTTCTTGACTTGTTGTATTATGTTGATGCTTCTATTGTAATTTGTGAATTATGTTTATTATGTTTGGCAAAAAGTTAAACCTACTTATAGGAATTAATTTTTACATTTGTGTGACTAACAAATTTAATAGTAGCTTTACAAGATAATTTTAGCTTGTATTTGATAACATCATGATTATTTGCAAGTTTTGCATATATGGTGCCAAGCAAAATAAATAATCAAGTAATGTTATCTTACTACATTATTATATTATATTTTCTTTTGGTTACGATTAGATTTTAGTTAACTCTAGTTTGCAAGAGTTTTCAGAATTTACTCTTGATTTTTTTGCAAGCAATCATTTAAATTATAAAGGTTATAATTCTTAAAAAACATGAATAAACAAGAGAATTGTAAGGAATATTTTAGGTTTTGATTAATTTTAGCTAACTTAATCATAATAAATTGATTTGTATAGCATGGCATTATATAAATAGAGAAACCTTGGGACATTTTTACTATTGTCAACACCAGTTATACTTGCTCTTTTAGTATCATTACTACTTTCAAATTTTTTTTGAGTGTTATTATTTTCATATCTCTCGCTTCTTTATTATTACTAATTGTTACTAATTCTAGTTTGGAGCTTCCAATGCTATTCTTGTATGATTTGCCGTCCGCAACAGCTATGTGATATTCTTTGTTTGCTTAATAGATGAATTGTGAGTGAAGAACATCAAATCTATGTGAAAAATCTTCAACATCATAAAATTGTAGAGTGAAAAAATTAACATTACAAATTCCCTTTCTATGATATGCCTGAAATTTGTATAGGGAGAACTATTCGGATAGTTAGACATGGGTTAGCACATCTGAATAATAGATGTAATGATACATCAATTGGGGTACTTCTACTTTTTCTGTTTGTTGTTGCTGAGCTTTATCTCTTATATCTTGGCCTTTCTCTAATCAGACTTAGTCTTTAGTGAGGGAAACTAAAACATAAATGAGATGATTTTTAGTTACCCAAGAACTGATGTAGGAAGACATAGGAGAGCTCTTACATGAAGACCATATCGTGCATTGTCCTTCTTGACAGCAACTAGTGTTTGAATAACAAGAAGTATTATCAGTTTACTATTCTATTGGGTAGTTGGATTTTCCATGAGTACTCTGCTTTGTGCTCTTGCAGTTGCAGATGGTATTTATTGCGATTTTTTTCCGTGTTAAGATTTAATTCACATTATACGCCAGGGGTGCACAATATGTGCCCATGAGACTTAAACCCAACCCAAGATACCCTAGGGATAATTACCAAGCTAGCTAGGCACCAAGGCACAAAGGCAGTTTAGGAGCACCGAAGGACGGTGTGAGAGTGAATTACCATCGATCTTGTTCAAAGTCCTCGCGTCCTGAGGTGTGGTATATACCAATAAAATATGGTTCTGTATTTAAGAGCTAGTCAATGAATCATGGTTTTAGGCAGACTTGTTTCCAAAATTCTGGAAACCGTACAAGACGGAACGTCACGGAAGATAAAAGGTAAGTTGACAACGAGAGAAGTGGTGATAGCTACTTTTGAAGCAACAGTTGAGAGCTGACATAAGAGTCTTCACTTATCAAGAAAGGAGAAAGCGTCACGGACAATTTGCATCTCGTGGGCGAGTTCTGGGCATCAAGATCCACACCGAAATGAACGGGCGAAATGAAACTAGACTTTCATTCGAACCCGACGGAGCTCATGCCTCGTGACGGATTTGAATATGAATAGAGGGCCAGAAGGAAGGGCCATCCGTCCGTCCCTCGGTCGCACAAGGACCGCAACAACTCAACGCAATTCAACTCAACTGACGAATTGAACGGAAGGGCGGATCATACTTTTCGGACTGTCCGTCCGTCAGTCCGTCCGTGGCCTAGACCAGTCCCAGACTGTGGACCAGAGTCTGGCCCCGCGAGAGCTCTCGAAGTGAGTTTGGGTTCGAAGACTCGACTGCACTGCCTGCGAGTTGACAGAAGGCTCGCAAGGACTCTTTTGCCTTGCCTTGCCTTGCCTTGCCTTCGGTGGGCTGACCTTCAGTGGAAGGAAAGGGCCTCACCGGGGTCAGCGGTCGGGGTTTGAAGTGGGGGACTGGGGCCACAGGGAGAGCCTGCGAGGGGAGGGGATGGGGACATCGGGGAGGGAGGGAGGGAGGGAGGGCAGCGCAAGTGTTGTAGGACGTGTATCACAGTAAAGGACAGACAGCAGCGCGAGGAGAGAGGAGAGGGGAGAGGGAAGGGGAGCAGGAACAGCAGCAGCAGGCCATCTGTTTGGTTCGCCCAATTCACGCTTTCTTGAGAGCGAGAGCAAGCGCAGACTGAAGAGGAGACAGTTATCTTTCACTCGTGCTCGGCTTTCTATGTCATCTTCGTCGGTCATTCAATCGGTGGGAGCAGAAGGACGGGAGAGGGAAGAAGGTTTCGACCACAGCCGGGCGAGTGTCTGACTCTCTCACTGCCTCGTCTCCTCTGTCGGAAGTTCAATCAACTTTGCTGCTGTTCGCGAGGCGGAGAGGGATTCGAGAACGACGCAGTATTTGATGCGGACGCTGACAGCAGAAGACGAAGAAGGTACCGGGGGTGAAGGAGTGGAAGGTTCCCGAGGAGCGCCCAGACGCATTTGTGAGCGGAGGACGAGAGAAACACGACGGACAGGAAGGCGGATCCGGTTTAGAGAGAGAGTGAGGGAGGGAGAGGACTGGAAGTGTTGGTGATATGGAGACGAATTTTGCGACGGTTGGAGGAGGTTGAAGTGGTAGGGTTCCAGAGCTATTGGTTGTTTAATAGGATGGGAGGGAGGGAGCCGATTTGCTGATTGATGATGGCTTGGGTCGGGTGAGTTTGAGGCAAACGGGGTTTGCGTGGAAAAGATGTAAAGAACAGAGTATAAATGCAGGGAATTGGAAGGAACGCTAAACCCAACTAGGACTGGTCATTTCATTAGTGGCCCCAGTGTCTCTATGAACATTGGCACTTCAAAGTTGTTCTGATCTTTTCAGTTTCCAGACATTTTTACGTTTATTTTTGTGGAGTCAAGAACGAACGCCTACGAGTACTTTTGTCCGCCCCTGGATTTTTTGGACGGGATGGAACACAAGGATGAAACTAGAAACTTATCGGGAAATTATTAGACACAAGTTAGATCTTCCCGCATGGACGGAAAGGACCCACGCTCAATGGCAGAAGCCATGCCTTCTTCATCGGTGATTACTCTGTCTTTCTGCTCGTTGGGCTGTTACTGTGTATTGCTCGGGGTTCTTCGTTTGTCTATATTTGATTGAGTTGACAAAGATTAGTCTAAGGGCTGGGACCAAGGCGACTCTGGTTGAAGAGCGGCGTTAAAGTGTACTACCGAGACCAGGCACGGGGTTTCGATTTTGGTTTTGTTTTGTGTTTGGTGGAAATGTGCAAGACTCGTTTCTCAATAGATAGAACATTCCCAAACTGTTCTGTTATTGTGAAATTGACGATGGGTATAAATTCTGATATTAGTACCGATGAAAATCATTCGGTGACGATGTTTTAACCTATTCCAGGTGCCATTCGTAGACTTGGGAAGTGGGTCTACTGCAGGCAGGGCCCATCGTTGTTAAGATGCGGAATTATAATCAACGACATGGGCGAGATGATGTTGTATTGGTTCTCTAGAACTGCCATACGACGCTTTTCTGTGGCCAATGTGCAGATATATGTGCTATTGCTCCTATGCGTACTATGCGTCTGACCGACGTTTTGTCGCGTGGCATCTTCTGGAAGCCACACCCAACCCCCATTGGAGTAGATTTTATAATTGAAGTAAAGAGAGTGTAATTACTGCGGACAGAGCGGGCTCCTGATTTTGGGTGGATGGAACTGCTGATGGGACAGGAAATCGCAGCCTGTCAATCTGAAGGAGAGATGCGAAGAGGGATGTGAGAACCCTCACGGGGATATGCAATCAAGGAAGAGAGGGCGCGATGGACGGTGGACGCTATATGCTGCAGCAAGCAGGATGGGATAACAGCAGCGTACGCCATACAATAGAAACAAAGTTGATATCCATACAAATATTATGTGGTTTTCTCATTAGAGTCTCCTGTGCTACGGGGTGACATCACCCCACCATAAGAATGATGGTTCACGTGCTTCTCACCATCCTGACCCGCAAGCACACAATCAATCACGCACGCCCAACGCCAAATGTGGATATGGCTCTTCTGGATTTGGCAGAAAAAGAGGCCTCCTGTCCTCCTGTTTCTGTCTTGGGTGCTGACTTGCCCTATTTCTTTTGGATGCACAGGCTTTGGAGAACTACGATCCCATCCACGATTCTGACCTCAGGTTCTTCCTTTTCCCAGCCTGCCTAATTTGGGTCTTGATTAGTGGCGCTCACTAAATGAAGCATGTTCCATCGTGCATTCCTGTAGCGAAGGCGTAAGTAAAATATCATCAAGTTGTAGCTGTCCAGCCTCACAATATATTTTGGAAGATGTAATCTTCCCAAAAGCAGTGAGGAGTCAGGTATGGCGCAATTCTGCAAGGGCTTTAGTGAAAGCAAGTGCGATATGCGTCCTAGGTTCCATCTCAAATTGTTATACCGGCCCATTTCAATTACTGGTGCTACCTAAGGGTGGAATCCTCGTACAAGGTTGTATTGTATGCGTAGATTCTCGCACAATCTATGGCCGTTCTTGAGTTGAGGGATATAGAATTCCCATAACGAGGCACACTGGCTCTTCTAACTTGGTAACTACAGATCATTACAGGCGCTGTGAAATCGTGATTTTCTCGTTTAACATTTGATGTTAGAAGTCTCTAGACAGTTACATGGTGATTTGTCATCTAAATATGTCTCCTATCCACGTCCTTTCTCGGTTCTTGCGCTTTGCGCAAAGCCCACAGTGTCGTTGCTTCTTTGAATTTCCCTCTTACGCTCGATCCAAGCATATGCTCTTTGCTCAACCTCATATGCTAAGTTGATAGTCGCTTTGTTCTTTCTGACTGTTCCTCCAGCAACTTCATGGTCCCTGCGCTTAGATTCATGCGTACAGGAGACTTTTTCATTTCGAGTCAGTGTCTACTTTGATGGTATTTTCTTCATATTAGAAGGCCAAGAGCAAGGATTGTCTGCTCATAATGGGATGTGCAAGGATATTTAGGCAGGCACACCAGGCTTTCCTACTGTATTGCGTTTGCTTGTCCCTAGGGAGGGATTATGCAGATGGCATTCTTAAGTTGCAAACTGTTCTCGCGCTTCATGCGACTTTGGGCAGAACCATCTGCGCATTGAAACATACTGATGACATCGGCGGAGATGGCTGGCAAAAAGATGCCTGCCATTGAGATATTGGAGAAGATGACTGCTCTGGTTGCTTCCAGCATTCCGGGCTATAGAGCACTCGCGATGATTTTTGCTGTATTTGTACTTTGATTAGGTGTCTGACGTTTGCTTCTGTATCCCTGGGCTGGTCTTATGCTTTATACGTCTGATCATATGACGCAGCGTCCACACTGTGGTGCTGATCCTGTAGTTTTGACCTCCAGCTGTCTATAATATATACAGTTTCTCTCTTTGGCTTTCCATTTGTATGGCACAGAAACCCATGATAAGTAGATCATACGGAGCTACTTCGATACCAGTACAGGCGTTGATGAAGTGCTGGAGCGAGTATATTGCACTTTATGCGTGATATGCACAAGCCGTTCTGGAAAACGTTTGTGGGCAACTTCATGCCGATTCCCTAGCGAAACATATTTACATACCGAGCTAATATCGTACACGCTCGCAACTTATCGCCTTTCGCAGGCCACCGTGGGCTTCTTTCTTACGTCATGATTCGAGCTTGGACGTTTGCTTTGTCGTGGTTAACTTTTGTTCAGTTAATCAGTAGGTACTAATCCCACGACCGTGCAGATGGTTTTTAGCTCAGGTAGAGTGTTTGCAACACATTAACTTTCTGTTTCACTTTCAATGTTTGATCTATAGAATATATGACCCTGGGTCGATCAATTCTCTAGACGCAGTTTGTATAGATTGTTTGTGATAGAACATCGACCAACGTATGCAAACTAAAGATAGCTATAAGGCTATTGAGAGATCCCTTTCCATCTTCAAGAACGTCTCCATCCCTGGTAGTCCATATGCAGACTGGCAAGCTTTCTGCGTGAAGGCAGGTGTGGCTTCCGACAGTAGACGCTAGAAGAATCTTCAGGGAAGTTTTTAAAATGAGATCTTTCTGCTGAAGTTAGTGAAGTAAAGGGAGCCCAACTCCAGCTCACTCTTTCATCATTCGCGGGTTTCTAAATCAAACGGCTCTCTTTTGATGCTCATTTCCACCGTTACCACCCATAAAAGATATTTTTTAAAAAACATCATCTTGCGTAGAGTAGTCCAAGGCTGAGCTCTCACGCGAAGTCACTACATTAGGAATGAAAGTCTCAGAATAGGTCAAAAGTTTTAAAAAGCTGTAGAAAATGCAGGGCCAGATGAGAGGTGGGGAGATGTGATTACAGATGTCATGAAGTCGAACAACATCTCACATCATGCTTTATTCTGATATCGGATGCCACGGTAGATGCCAGAAATTGGTTTCCAACTGTAATTTATTCGGTCTTTGCGTTGTTGATACGTCTGCGCCAAGTTGATCATGACTAGTCTATTCGGGCCGATTGTCGAACGGGGGAGTCATCGTCGGTCAACCGGCGCTGATTAAAAGAAGGTCGTACCAAAGGTGACTGGATGCTCCGACTTGTAGGTTGTTCAAGGCTCACGTGCCCGTATTCGGTTCATGGCTATATTTAGTTTTGCATTAGGGTGATTAGCATCTTGAAATTCTGACATGTAGGCTGTTCAGGATTGTCATTGACAATTCCCTCTCTTCCGAGAAAGTAAAAATCTTGTTTTCAAACAACACCAATTAATCAGATAACGTTTGTCGTTTTGCCGTTTCTCACTTTGTATACTGTACATTCCAAGTCACAGTGTAGTACATATACTTTCTTTATGTTCTATGTAAGGTTGTCTATCGGGTTTTCTTAAAAGCTTCCATCGTTATCCCTCAATACAGCTTCAGTCTCTACCAGGCAATAACGGTTGAGTACAGTCTAGGTATTGAAGTTACCATCCAGACAATGTCCAAATTCAAACCTTCTTACACACTCAAGATGTTACCTTTTTGGTTTGGATTTGGTCTTTATGCTTGATTTTGGCATATCCATAGACAATGGATATCTGGTTCGTCGAGAATTTGGAAAAATAATATCATTGGTGTTTCGTCGACATCGAATGCCAAGCTTCTCGCTGGGTCTTTCACTGATTTGCTGACTATGGAAGTCCATTTTTTAACGAAGACTTCTTCGATGTGTCCTACTTTTCGCTACATTTGTAATGAGTGGCCCCATATTTCTTGTTTATTAGAGCACATCCTTCGCGTTAACATCCTCCAACGGACGTTCTCCTCAGTAAGCTGGATGCACATGTAGGTTACACTTCTGCATCGCAGTTTCTTGGAGACGATGCGTGCAGTCCTTCAGCTCGTGTATCAGATACTTGAAAGTCTTGTAAGCCGATCGCATTATACTCCCCTGTATATCTATTCAACACGAGTAATGTGACCTCCACCGATACGTCAGACTGTTTACGTACTATAATTGCATTGCACTGGCTAACGGAGAAGTCGGTCCTGCGCTCAAATCCTTCAGCAGTGCTCTAGGGCTGCAAGATTATAACTGCAAAAACTTCAACATTCCGGTGTTTTCCCGTATGTGTGGTTAAGCACAGTAAAATTCTACTACTGGTGTGATACATTGAAACAGATGTCTTGCAGACTGAAACAGAAACCTTGATGCACTTTCCTCTAAGAATAGTGAGGCCCATCTTTTAACTGCTTGGGGTGAGAGGCTCAAGCCTTTTAAGGTTGACAACAATAGTTAGTTCGTTCCCAAACAATTGTTGTTGCTAGCATCTTCGAATAATAATCCTAACGTAGAAAGCAGTAGCATGACCAATTTTCCACAGTTATGAAGTGTATATATTCTACTTCTTTAATATCTTGTTCAGTGTTTGGAGTAAAGCGTGATTTTATATCGTCCAGATCTAGCTCCACACATACAACACCATGTCTTCTATTTGTTGGTCCTTCTCATACACTTTGCAATGCGTCGGGGTTAGGATTCTTAGGATTCTGTTGGCAGTCATCTATTCACTCCTTTTCTGTTTTCCCTGACACACGCTTATAAGATACTTTTTGTGGTTTGCTTCTTTTGTCTACAGAGCCGGAGGAGCTTATGGAGGAAGAGGGGGTTATCTGGAAGGAAGTTTTGCTCGAGAGCCTGGCTTCTCTCGAGATTCTTATCAGCGGGAACTTTTGTATGAACGGGAGGCTTTCGGAATGTCACCGGCCGTCCTTGGATTGTGGCCACCTGCGAAAAGGCGAACTCTAGAAGAAGAGCTCGCTTTATTGCGGGAAGTGCAAAGACACGACAAAGTTGGATTTGTCGAGAGCTTTCGAGACTATGGGTTCGATAGGGTTGGGCGCCACAGTCGAGATCGAGATAGTTACGATGGCGATGATTATGAGTACAGGCGGAGGTCTCTGCGGGGGAGTCGTGAAGGAAGTAGAGATGTGGACTTCGAGTTCACGACCACACGTCATCGTGGAGGAGGTTATGACTCCGATAGAGAGAGGTCTCGCAGGGAGAGAGAGTGGCGGAGAAGAAAAGACAGAACACTGGACCGAAGCCGCAGCCGAGAAAAGGAAAGGGATTGGAGTCCTGTAGACAGAGACCGTCGTCGTGAAAGGTCCCGTTCATTCAGCTATGAGGAAAGAATCCGAGGGAGATCACGGTCGCCTCGGAGTCGCAGCCGTGGTTGGCGTGAAGATAGTTATGAAGATGCTCCCCCTCGTAATGAGAGACGAAGAGATCGGGAGGGAAGGAGTAGCCATCATGAGCGGGCTCCCTTGGTAATGAGAAAATTTTATGTCCTGTACTTGCGAGTATTATCTGCCTTTTAAGTGGAACAGAATCATACTCACAAGTATAGGCAGAATCTTGGTTCGTTCGTTCAAGCCAGCTTGGTTTTTGTGAAACTAGATGATGGCCAGACGGGTGAGATGAGAGTCACAGGACTGTCTTGCTTACATTTTGCACTTTTTGGGCGAAACCTCCAATCAACCAAGAAGCTCGTCCGTGCCTTCCTCGCGTATATCCGTAATGAGTTGGGAGGCTGTTATTAGGACAGACAGCGGTTGGTTAGTTGTTACTCGGACGACAAGTACCTACTTCTGGCTCCCCTACCTGGCACAGCAACCTTTATGGACAGTGTTGGATGTGATTTGAGGATGTTGGTTTGCCCGTCCAGGCGTTTGGGCTTCTCTTTGATGAACAGCAATCTCACAATTCTAGTTTTGTGGTGAGCTGCAGGCACCTTCTGCAACCCTTGTGGTGAAAGGGCTTTCGCAGAAAACTGTGGAAGATGATCTGTATCATGCTCTGGTAATTTCACATGACCAGCTTAGCACGTGAAGAACGCCCCTGCCTTCAGCAATTGCATTTTTTCATGAGTACACTTTCTGTGAGAATCCGCCAGCGGAACTCGAACTCTAATCAAACTGTGCCCGAGGCATTCGGATTTTGTACAGGCCAGTTTGAATTGGTGTTGAAGGATATATTTTTCTTCATCCTTGGACGGCAGCTTACGAAGGTTATGATGGCGACCACACCCCATGCTGCCATCTTACTAATTTCGAGGATCTTACGTGCAGGCTGAGTGGGGTCCCCTTAGGCACGTTCGTGTGATCAAAGAAAGAAACTCGGGTGTTTCACGGGGCTTTGCCTTCGTAGATTTTCCTTCTGTGGTATGTGAAATTCCTGCCGTCGATATATCCTTTCATCTAGACCCATTACTGCAGTCAAAAACAAATTTTCATTGCAGATTGCTAGAGTTGTCTGGGAGGTGACCATGATATTATACAACTACCGTGCAGATTCATCGTTATTTATTTAAGTATGTTTTGGATATACTACATTGTTTGAATTACTCTGGAAGTGGCGTGAAGTCGAGTTGAAGAGAAAAAAGATCTAGAAAAAAATACTGAAGCTAATAGAGAAGAGCGCCTTTAAACACAATACCTGCAGGAGGCTGCCCAGAAGATGATGGATGGTGCTGGTTACGATGGACTAGTCGTAGATGGTCGACGCCTTTTCTTTGAGTACAGGTAAGAGAGCCGGATCTTTACAGCCTATGTTGAACTTTCGGTGTCCTTAATCAAAGGAACTTTCTTACACTTACATTTATTTTTCTCAACTGCTTTAGTTACTAGAGTAGACCATTGTGCTCTTCTAGCTCAGAAGGTATATCTGTTGGTTCAGAAGTAGTAAAATTTACTCTTGTTACTGTATACCGCAATCTTCTGTTTGTATCAGAAACTAGCCTGAAGGGTTGAGTTCGCCTATCTCATATTCGATTGTTATTGACTACACCTGTGTTAGTTCTTTTGACAACCTTTAAATGTCTTCCAATCATTCCGTGTGAAAACCAAATTTGGATATACCCTTAGCACAACCATGTATGTAGCCTCTTATTTCTAATCTTGACTAGAAGCGAAGAGGTTTTATTTCCTTAGTGCCATGTCATCTTTTCCAATTGCTCCATTCCAGTTTCTAAGCTTCCTGCGTCATCTCCTTACTTAGTCTTTGGACTAAGCCGGTGGAGGAGGCGGTATTTTCCTTATGACTTTGTGAGCATTAAATACTAGATATAGCCATCCTCCCGTCTCCTTCTCGCATTCAACTTATACAATTTGGAAGTCGCTGTATGTCACAATTCCACAAGATTACCATCTCTCGTATCTCGCATATTTCTGCTCACATATCTGCTATATCTAATTACGTAGTCAAACTAACACCATCCGTTCGAAGGTTCTATCAAAAGTCTCCACTGTTTTTTTCCTTCTCTGACATTCTAAAGGATAACTATTAGTCCCTTCTCTAATCATTAGAATATTTTGGGCAACTTCAGTCTATCAAATTCTACCTGTCCTTCATTCTTCTGGCTTATTCCTCGTCATTTCAAAGTATGTTGGTATTGTGTCAACATAATCCACGAATCAAAATTCTGTCGGGAAAAGTGTAAAGACAATACTCTTCCTTTGCTCTTGGGATAACCCACACTGCTCCATTTCAATCGATGCATCTTTGAGTAGGAGTCATGCTTATGAGGTTTCAGTTCGTATACTCTTCCTCTATTGGTCACCATAGATTTAAGCTAGATACATCTTGTTTCCATCTACTCTTCTCATGTTATCGCTAAACATCTTCGTTGGTGCTTAGTTTCTTAGATGTCACTAGCTCACAAAGTATTGGAGTTTTTTTAACGGAAAGTCAGTTACCTACTTTTCACATATATAGGACTGATGAACTTTTGTCAAGAGGAAGCTACTGATTTGCCTTTGTTCCCTGCATCGATACAGTAGCAAGCCTACAGGCGGAGTGGGGACACCGCAAGGAGGATCCAGTGGCCGGGGTGGCACTTCAAAGTGTAGCAGTGGAACTGGCACAGATTGGATGTGCACAGTTTGTGCTTGTGTTAACTTTGCACGTCGTACTCTTTGCTTTCAAGTAAGTGGGATTTTTCCTATAAAACTTGGAGTAGATTTTCTGCATTTACTGAAGTTCTTAAGGACTCAATTAATTAGTACTTCGTACACTATAAATACTTATCGCGGCGTTCTCAATTCTCCGACTTCAGTGCAACGAGGGGCGGGCCGAAGATGCACCAGCTGCAGATTTACCTGCTTCCACAGCTCCAGTTTCCGGTGGAAGAAGAGCTTCTGAAGCGGGTATAGGAACTTAACACACGATATAAGTACTTTTTATCTGCAAGATTACAATGGGGGTGATGTGAAAACTTGTCCTTACTTCGTTGGGTCAACAAGTCTGCCCGTTAGATTGTATGCCTCTGCCATTGTCGATGTACGGCAATGGTGCCGGTTATGTAGAGTAAAAGAATATGACGACCGTAGCAAAAGGAATATCTTTGCCATTGATCATTAAGTATAAAATGTTTTGCGTTCATCTGTTTTTAGGTTTAACATGTCACTTATTGCAGGTCCCACTCATGTACTGGTTGTACGAGGGTTAGACGAGAATGTTAATGAAGAGAGCTTACACTACGAGTTCTCGAAATATGCACCCATTAAGGTAGTTCGTAAATCCACCCTGCTCTTGCATATTTGGAGTCATTCATGCAGGACGTTGAATGTTAAAGCTCTACCTATTTGACCGGGAGTTTGTTACGCCGAATAAGCAAAATTGAACAATGTTTGAAACAGAGAGGACAGCTGTTTATCTGATGAAATGTTTTTGTATCATACATGCGCTTAATGCGAGGTTTTGATGCTTCAGGATTTGCGTCTTGTTCGAGATAAGTTCACACACGTTTCGAGGGGATTCGCATTCATCCACTACAACTCGGTACGTCGACTTGGGACTATTCACGCTCTGATACAAATTAGCAGCCGCACTTGATCGGTTGTTGTCGTTTCCACAGGAAAAGCACTTCAGTGAACCTCATCTTTAAAGAAGAGAACATGGCTCTTTGGTTTATAGGTTGTATTGAGATCGGTATGAACTATAAATTGGTGTATTATCGTTCTCTAATTTGCAATTTTTCATTCCGAGATTCATTTTTTGGGGTTCTTCGCTCGTTACTAACTCGTACACACTCCAACCACTTGCTGCCCTCCGCTCGTTTTGTTACTTCCCTGGTGCTGACGGGACGTTCTTGCCGATTACCCTGTGTTCTCGTTTTACCTGATTTTTCTTCATTCTAGAACTGAAGGAAGAATAGTAGTGTACCTTCCTTTCTTTTCCGGAGGTTGTAGAAGCGACTTGATACACGCTCACTTTCCTCCTTGACAACATCTCATTCTATCTCGTATCCACAGAATCCAAGCTTGCACATCCCTTCCACGTTACCTTCGTGGTACTTGCTAACACATCTCCAGCTCCACAGTTTTTTCATTCTTAACTTCGTCTTCCTGGATTGTATTTTGCTCCTGTTTAGCGTTTGCAAAAAATTGTTACTAACCTTGAGACTAACTAGAACCTAGTGTACCGGCGTTCGGGTATTTTGAACCTGTAGTTCAGTATCTTGAGTACCCAAAAGCCTTTCCCGCTTGTCTCGACCTTTAAATTCTGTCGTGGACCTGCCTCTGGTATTGAGTACTTGTACTCGGTCCTGCTATTCTGTAGAAAATTCAAGTTTTGATTCTCATCTAGGCCATGACTGGTGAATAGTTGTGAGTACTATTTGACTCTACTTCGAACGAAGTGTCTGACAAATCGAGGGACACACTACGTCTTTTTTGGATGACTACACCTTTTTGTGTTTAGGTTGTACACATGTTTAATATTGGATCGTAAGGGTTGTGTATGTTGACATTGTGCTTTCCTACCTACCTTGTTACTGACGGAAACCCTTCATGTCCAATCTCAGGTGGAAGAGGCCACGAAAGCTTTAGAAGCAAGCAATGGAACAGCCCTTGAAAAAAATGGGCAAGTGTTACGTGTGGCATTTGCCAAAAGTATTTATGGACCAGGCTCATCTGCCCCAGGTGCGACGCCTACTCAAGGTAGCCTGGCTGCCGCAGCCGCTATAGAGGCGGCAACATTTGCTCAACAGTATGATAATGTAGGGTGGGTACCTAAGGAGTATAACCCTGAGGACGATGCGAACCATGGCACCCCATCTGCAGCGTACGGTGGCGGATATCAAAGTCAAGCTTCTCAAGGTACATCCAGCAAAGGCGGAAAGGGAGCCGGAAAAGGGCGCGGAAAAGCTCCACCTCATGAAGCCAGGCAAGGTACCGCTGATGCTGGCGGATCTGCTGTTAACGAAGTGGGTACATCAGATGGAACTGAGGCCCCTCAATCTGGTTTCGTGTGGGACGAGGCATCTGGATATTATTACGATGCAGCATCTGGCTTCTACTATGATGGACACCGAGGACTGTATTATGATGGGAACACTGGTATATGGTATACCTACAATCAGGAGACGCAGCAGTACACACAGTACGTGGATGCTTCTTCAGAGAATACCACTGATGTAGGCACCGACGTGACGAAAGGTTCCAAGGACGAGAAGGCCGGGGATAATCCCACAGAGGGGAACATTACTTCCAAAGCGGTCATATCAGCCCCCCCTGCTGTTTCTCTGGAACTTGTGGAGAAAAAGCCAACTTTGGCCGAAGCTGTCGCAGCAGCTGCTGCAGCTGCTCAGGTCTCCGCAAAGAAGGAGAAAGAGAGGCTGAAAGAGAAGGAGAGAGAGAGTAGGTTAGCGGGGAAAGGTCCTGTTATGGTAAGTAAGAAGAAGATAACGAATGTCATGACAATGTGGAAACAACGCCAGTTCGAGGGGCAAGGAGCGCAGGGGACTTTTGATGGAACTACGTCCGCACCCCCTTCAGCAACTGCTGAAACTGCAAACGATACTACGACTTCCACAACAGCGGCAAGTATTACCATGACTAGTCAGGTGGCAAATGCAAGATTCAGAGCAGATACCACCACTCCTAAGGATAGCATTGTTTCTTCAATGGGACGTTCTGGAATTAGTCCTTATCTTGGCATTATTCATTCTTCAGATGGTATGGGTAGGGCGAAACCAGCCTCTAGTAGTCAAAATAGCGGTATTTTTTCTAGTCAGCAACTCACAACCAGTTCTGGTTTAGGCAACAATAGTTTGTCCAGGCCTTCTGGAGCAGCTGGTAGGGGTGGAGGCAGAGGGATGGGAAGGGGAAGTATTGAAACAACTGTAGGAGCTGTTGTCAATGCAACTCAGTCATCCGATGGAGTATCTGCAACTCCATTCCGGACCGACGCATCGGCTTTAGGCTCTTATGGCCCCATGGCAGGAACAAAACGAAGGTTCACCGAGACCCCTCAGACAGGTTACAGGGATAGAGCTGCCGAACGACGCAGCTTGTACGGTTCTTCACTGCCAGGTGATGTTTCAGGAGATGCTGATGTGAAGGATAGAGGCAGTAAAGGGCGGGGATTGGACATGCCATTTCCTCCTGGTGTCGGTGCCAAATCTTCGGGTGCTAACGCGACATTAGCTGGTCCTGAAGTTCAGTCCTTTGAGGTCATTTCGGCTGAGAAAGCCTTGGATGAAAGAAACGTAGGCAACCGCATGCTACGGAATATGGGCTGGCAAGAGGGATCAGTAAGTAACATCTATTATTCATACAAATGATTTGTGTCATATATTATTTACAAAATAGTGGGAGAGCATAGAGCTTGCTTAGGTTGTAAGAAGAGATGAAAACAGAAGCACAGAAACGTCTAAATCAAATGAAGAGTTGTTTGAAGTTCGCGAAGCCTAGTTGATCTTGAGCACTGCCTGCGGTAGTTTCCGACATGGTTTTTTATTTGTATAGCTCGATCGAGGAGAGAAACGGAATGATAACTTGTGAGCTCAAAGATAGGGTCAGTTAGGATGAAAAAACATAAATGGACATAGGCAGAGGGATTATTGGAGGTGGAAAAGTTGGAAGCCCGTCTGGTGAAGATTTTACCACTTTTGTGGATATTTCTGTGAAATTATGTTCTGAAAAGAAATTCGAATGGTATGTTAGTTTCTGTTGATTGCATGAGTTTACATTATAGCAGAGTTTCACGGCTTGTAGTGTGTATGAATGGGGAGCATCTACTAACGTCTGGCACTCTCTGCAGGGTCTTGGTAAGGAAGGAACAGGAATAGTAGAACCAGTTCAAGCTCACGGAACTGGAGAAAGGGCGGGACTGGGAAGTGCAAGTCAGCGCAGAATAGATTCTCGTTTTGAAACGCAACCCGGTGATACATACCGGGTTGTAATACAAAAGAAGGCTCTTGCAAGGTTTCATGAGATGATATAGTAATAAAGTTTGTGGTTTGCTGTATTTATCGAGTAAATTTGCTAGCAGAATCTGATAATGCTCCAAGCTGGTCTTGTGATTGATATAGTCAGTACATACGAAAAAATTCTGTAGATGTGATTAATCTGTATATTTGCTCTCCAAGTCATGGATAGCACTAATTCAGAACATAATTAAAGCTTCCGTTCCGTGTGACATTTATTGCGTCTGCAGTCCGGTGCCGTACCTTGTTCAAGATCGACGTGTATCGAGGTCAGATTTCCTAGATAGCTTCAGACATTTCTGTGTGACCCTGATGTTGATGATTGGATTCAATTAAGGAAATAAAATTGCTTTTCCAGTCCGCGTCTCTTAAATGACCACACTGTACACCAGTGGTTTTATATTTTGAATGTAGCAGAAATGGCATTGTGAGCAAATTTTTGATTTGAAAATTATTATATTATCGAATTTTATGAACTGCAATTTGTAAAGCTTTAATTCGTCATCAGAGTCACAATGGTACGTATTGAAAATTCTTTGGTTATTTCTGAATGGGAGAGACTAGGGCCACACCCGCCCGCCCGTTAATTACCATGCCTATGCCCGCTTTTGCTATTACCCAAGCGCACTGCCATTGCCCAAGCCCCAGCAACATGGGAGATAGCTACGGCCGCAGTGGCCCCGCGCCCCTCGAAGCCTCTCGACTACGCCCTCCTCTGCCTCGCGGATGAGCTCGGGTTAGCAGTTGGGTTTGAGGGGAGGCGTGCTTTGTCGGGTAAGGCGTGTAGCGGGTGTGACAGTAGCAAAAATGGGTGTGACCCTAGTCTGCACTTTTCTGAATTTGAGCTTAATTGCTTTGTGAAAGATTAGATGAGATTAACATCAACATTATTTATATGTACTAGATTTGGAATGCAGATATTTTATGGTAATTTGTAAAATGAGTTTTTTGGGGGTACTTTCAAATCTTTGAAAGTTCAAACTTCATATGTAGGCAAACTGATTTAAAGATAGTAAAAACTTTCTAAAGCTTCATATTGAAATCTCATACCGGATATAGTTGGTAATCACAGAGGATGTGACATAGAAAATATGTCTTTCCAACACGATAATTTTGAAACGTACTGGTAACATAACCTTCATATGTGTTGGATGTCGTCCAGTAAGCGATTACTTTGAAGCTCATAACTTAACTTATTGAAGCTCATAACTTCTTATCTCCAACTAACTCAAAAGATTTTGACTCTATTATGAATATTGGTTGTGAGATCAATGAATAAATCATGTGTTTGAAAGTAATTAGAAAGTGCTTGCATTTGAAATTTAACGTAACATCGAGAGATAGACAAGATATGTGAAGAGTTAAGTAAAGGAATCATGTCTCCTGTGGATGATACTCTATTACCTTCCATTAACGATCAAATTTCTATGTATGCTTGTGAAATATGTAAAAAAGAAAGTTTCAATCCTTGTATAAAAGATTAATTGAAACTTCGATGAATTTTAGCTAGATTAACCTATATAACTCAATTTATCTATCTTGTGATTATATAAGAGAATTTAACTTTCAATCATACAATTAAAGTTTTGGTAAAATGATATTGTGTAATGTATATATGAATCATGTATCTCTTTTTGTCTGCAATGTGTTCCGTGTTTGCCATATGTGAACCAGTAGAATCTTGCAATTGATATCAAAGTAACATTATGTTTGGCAACGATAACTATTATAGTCATGCATGATTTCATCCAGTAGCGTTTGCCCCGCTTTGGGATCTGATTGTGAAGAGCGAGACATGCTCAAAATTGAAGATAATGATTTGAAATGTGCTCAAGGAATTGAGGAACTTTTTAATCTTCATTGTTTTGTAGCACTCCTTGGATACAATTAGGAAAGTGGAATGAAGCTCCAGTACAGTGCGAGTGAGACCCGTAAATCTGAGAATAAAGTAAGTGATTAATGATCGAATAATCACAAGGAGAAGAAGCTAGGTAAGAATTGCCGAGTAAAAATTGCGTTGCTAGAAATCGAAGTGTGAGTATCTCGTGTGAGCATACTGAGCGAGAAGAGCAACACCATCTTAATTGCATTTGATCAAAAGTGCCTGTATTGGTCGGAATACTCATAGTCTTGGTTGCCGGAACAATCCCTTCCTCTTGACAATACCTTCCAAATTCCTTGGAAGTGGGAGTCATTACGATATGCCGTGAGAATAAGAGGACGTTGAAATCCAATTCATTAAAGTGTAGTCTCCTCCTACAGCTGTGCATATGGCCCCGCACGAGGATACCTCTGATGCAACAATGTCGTCACTCACGTGGAGAACGAATCAACTCTCACTAAAAGCGAATCGTTGTGCAGTACACCCATATCTCATGTACAGTACTGTACTTGGTCACATCAACATTGACATTACATTGTACGGAGTATCTACATTTTCCATACCTCTAGTACGAGCGTTCTCTCACTAGATTACAGAGCATGTGGTTTGAATGTGAAAAACAAAAGCGTCAATATTACCAGGACGTCAAGAGCAGGACAACTTATTCTATTTGTGCAAAGAGCCGTCTACCGAGTGAGAGAGCCTTTGTCAAAAGTCAGACTGGGATCAATTATATCTGCGAAGTCAGAGACTTGAACAATTGACTTTTCCATCGAAACATGAGTTGCCTTGACGTCGATGCTGCAGAGAAACGAAGGTGATTTTAAGAATGGGAAAGAGTTGAGTTGGTTGTACCAATCTCTGCCATCTCCAGGAGAACATATGTGAGAACAAAAGTAGTGGATGTTATCTACAACAGTACAGCTTCATAGAGAGCCAATGTAGATCTTCACTCATTTTCCATCCAGCGAATAGTATATTTTGAAGTATAATCAATTGCAATATGGATCCTTCGTAATCTCGTACACTAAGGATTAACAATTGAGTTTTCATTTCAAAGGGAGAGCTATACCTCGCGGTTAATCAATGTACTTTATTGGATCAAACCAGGCACAGACGAGAATGAAGTTTACGTCCAGTAATGAGCTCTGCGCATTTCCACAAAGACTAGAACGACCGAAGAGTGCTTTTCTCACATTTCTTAACCCATGGAGCGAGCATGATGTTTTCGTAGTTGCGGTGATCCTTGAGGGCGATGTAATGGCGGCACATAATTAGAACAGATTCTTCTTTATAATCCAGTGAAATCGCTCATAGCGTTGAATTAAACTCGTTTCCCAACACCAGTGGATGCATTGACATGGCACTGAAAACTTCGTTAGGACAAGAACCTGTTCGTTCATGAAATCCAATCAGGATATACTCATTCCATCCAAAACAGAAGAGAAATATGAAGAAAACTACAACAGTGGTCAAGACAGCATTCAATTTTGTGTCGGACGCATTTTGGAAGACTAAACTGTCGCGCAGATTCGATACCTCAGATTTATATTTCATACTTGTATTCAACTTACTACATGACATATCTTTTCAAAGTCAGATGTGCATTCTGGCCTGCTTAACGACCTCCACGATGGCCATTGATTACTGAATGAGGCGGAGCTCAGAGCGGTCGTTTCGTCTGAACCTCGTGCGCCTGCACCTGCAGCCACTTCAGAATAAAGTGGCAGAACAGTCCTATGCTACATTTCTCGAGGAGCTACGAACCATTTGCTGCCACCGCCCGACCGTGAGACCGGTGATTGGTGCGTGTGTCTGCAAAGGCCCCCACCACCTTTTATATGAATGCCCTCACATTGTCGACCACTGTATGTGAGGGGAGCTATGGCTACAGTCCACCCTCCCTTCCGACAAATCCAAGATGCAATCTGTGCCTGAATGTGATGATCAGAATCTCGAGAGCCGGATCCTCACGCTGGTGTGTGAGAAGAGGGCACACAACAAGCCAATCTCAAGTAGTCTGCACTCGAAATGGCTCCCTCACAACAGACCTCTGGGCAATGGGACATTCGAAACTCCTGAGCCCACGGTAGAGGACGAAAATCGCGAGGGCGTCCACCAGTGCGTAGGAAAAGCTCATCCTTGTGACTCTGCAGTCTAGTCGAATATTCAAGGGACCGTGAGCTTGATCCGAGCTCAGATCACTGCACAGATTTCTGTGGCAGAACCGGGGGGCTAGTAATCATCCATGGGCAGCAGCGGAAGCGGACGACACGTTTTAGAACAAGGACACAGAAATCACTCGCCGGGACAATTACCCGGCAAAAGAATGTGGTGCTTTATGTAGAGAGTAAAAGGTTCAGCGAACAGTGAGAAATTATTCCTTGTTGATGCAAAGGCTCTATAAATACTCGACATCTGAAGAAAAACACAAGACCTAGGGCGGCGTTCGTGCGAGCTAATTTCTGACCGGCGTCTTCCTGTTGGGCTCGAACACGTTCTTAATTAGAGACTCCTTAATGGAAAGCATCTCCGGGAATTCGGTGCTGAGCTTCGTGGCGTCCAGCTCGTTGTTGCTTCTGGGAGCGACGATAACCTTGGCCTGCTCTTCGAGGTTGAAGTTGGTGTACTTGAAAGACGGATCGATGTACTCCTTGTACATTTCCAGGATCTCGTTATGGCTGACCACTCCGGGATTGGTGAAATTCCAGATGCCCGTCAAGTTCCTCTTGGCCATCTCGATGGAGATGGGCAGCAATTCGTCGAGGATGGTCATACTGTTGGGAATGTTGACCACCTTCTCGTACCGCGTGATCTTCGTGATGAAGTTACGCGGGTTACTCAAATCCGCCGTGATCGGCATGCGTACTCGCAATGTGCACACATTCTCGTAATTCTTCAGCAGCTCCTCGACCTGCACCCCATCCCCACCAACAACAACAATCCCCGTCATCAATCAATCAATCAATCACACCCTCATTTCCCTCTCCCAGCCCCTTCCATCTCGCCAATCCTCCATGAGCTTTGCTAAACGATTAAATTGATACTAGTGCGCAATTACAGTGCTTCCCGAATGCCACAAGATCTCGTTTACAGGATTTGAGAAAATCCATCGACAATACCATCCCAGCGCGCAATTCTCTCTGGCTCTCGAATCAAATCAGCAGCAACATAATTAAGATCTAGTCGGTCAGAGAGAGAGAGAGAGAGAGAGAGATTACAGGATTTGAGGGAATCCATGGAGAGTAGCATCGCAGAGCGCAATTCTGTCTGGCTCTGGAATCAAATCAGCAGCAACAGAATTTGAGAGAGAGAGAGAGGGAGGGAGGGAGGGAGGGAGAGGGTACCATGGCCTTGGTCTTGGAGTAGAAGGAGCCGATGAAGTTGGGGGTGTCGTCCTCCTTGAAGCCGATGCCGCTGCCTTCGGGGTGCGCGGCATCGTACTCGAAGATGCAGCCGGTGGCGTAGTTGATGAGCACGAGGCCGTGCTGGCGCGTGACATCGGCCAGCGTGAGCGTGCCGACGACGTTGGCGCGGATGGTCTCGCACTTGTGCGTCTCGCACCAGTCGACGTTGGGGCGCCCGGTGACGCCCGCGGCGTTGAACACGTGCGTCGGCTTGGCGCCGGCGATGTCGTCCTCGAGCGAGGCGCGGTTCTCCAGGCGCCCCGCGCCGTACACGTACTCGATGCCCTGCGCCTCGCACATCTGCCCCAGCAACCCGCCGATCCACCCCGTCTTGCCGTAGATCAGAAACTTGTACGCCGGCGCCCCGTTCGCCTCCGCCATCGCTCTCGCTCTCGCTCCCTGCGCTCCCTGCGCTCGCTCGGCGATGGCCTGCTTGCCTCCTCCTCCTCCTCCTTCCTAGCGCCCTCGGCCTCCGCAGCTGCACACGCACACATTTGCACACACGGCGTATCATGTCATTCACAGCCTCGACCTCGACCTCGACCTCGGCGCAATTCCTCGTCTGCGGATCTGAGCTCCGCCCGCACTCGGGCGATGGCGAGTGGGATCAGAGCTCTGCTCGCAAGCGCAGGCAGAGAACGGATTTGGAGCGAATTCGGAGGTCTGAACGAGGTGGAGATTAGAGGATTGATGGATGGATGGATGGATGGATAGATAGATAGATGCATCATCGATGCGAGATCAGATCTCGCTCCAGAGTGTGGTCCCCACGAGCAGCGCCTGGCGGAATTGGACGATCCGAGGGAGAGAAACTCGAGCTGGAAAGTGGACACTGAGGACATCGTGGGGAATTTGCTGGAATCAATCGGCCTGATGTGGACATTGCTACCCTGCGTGCCGTGAAGCTCCTGCTCGCTGCTTGCTTCATTGAAAGACATAGCAGGGCAGGGCAGGGCAGGGCAGGGCGGCCGAGAGAATGTGAGGGTGGGTGAACACAGACAGACAGACATTGAATCAGAAACGCAACTCTCTCTCTCTCTCTGCACCGGGAAGAGTCGAGGTGTGTCAGAAGCAATGTGGCCACGCACACATTGCTTCACCCACGCTCAATGTGCTCGACCTGCCTGCTCCCTTCGTAAACCCGAGACACGGAGGTGGATTGAGACGCAACCGACGAGCGTCATGTCATCTCTCTCATCTCTCTGCACGAACTAACGAGAGAGGAACTGCAACCACAGCCCCCAACCAAACCCGAACTCCCAAAAAATCGACTGCAAACAGCTTCGCAAATTGCCCCGTGGCCTCCCTCCGGATCAGATAGAGTACCTCCGAAGGAAGAAGAAGGCAGAAGAGCGAATGAATACAAAAATGGCTGATGGATCGATCGACTCACCAGATTCTCGGCAGTGTCAAAATCGCAGAGACTGGAGCGGCAGATCGGTAGCGAGAAGGAGAGCGAGCGAGAGGCAGAATTGTTCGTTTGAATCGGGGCACGGAGTCAGCTAAAGTAATAGGCCGAGGCCGAGGACGAAAGATCGAGGTCGACGGGGAGTGAGGAGCGGAGGACGTCTCGTCAATAATGCACGCGATTGGGCGAGGGCGAGGGCGAGGGCGAGCTCCACTGACGGATGAGCTCTGTCTGCTCCGGCGACGAGCGAGAAGCAGCCACTGCTGCTGCTGCTCCTGCTGCTCCTCCTGCTGCGCCGAGCCATTTCCGGCGGCCGATCCCGGGGCCGGCTTTCTCAGTGCGTGGTGGACCCCACCCTCCCTCCGGGCCTCCTCACCGGTCCTCTACTGCCTCTCCTGCTCTCCTCCTCCTCCTCCTCCATTAGACCTCCGAGCTTCGTTCCGCCGTTCCTTTCCTTTCCTTTCCGTTCAGCTCGCGTGACGGGAAAGAGCTTTCCTTTCCTTCCTTCCTTCCTTCCTTCCTTCCGTCCGTCCGCTTATCGACAACTTCTCTTTGCTCTCGTCGGAATGTTGCCGATGTTCACAGTGGTATTCTTGTCCGCTTGTTGCTTTCGCACATTACCGTCCAAAGGCTGTGGAAAAGCGCGCAATGTGATTAGCTTCTGCCTAAAAGAGACTAACGGTAAAAGTAAGAGGCGAGATGTAGAGACGAATTTCCGAGCCTACTCCTTTCAGGAAGGAGAGATCCGATGCCCATGCAGCGGGTATTGGATTTGTGGACGCAATTTTTCAAATGACAGCGTGAGGGATGAGGGAAAATAATTCTGACTATCTTATCGAACGCTGACAATTATTTCAAGCAAAGTGTTATGCCCAGAAAATCCACCCCCAAGCGCAGAGAAATTAATTTATCACGCGAAGCCTTTGGCAGGCCATACTGCAATTTGGCTTCAAGGACAAGCAAAATAAAAAAGTTAAAGGTTTTAAATCGTGAGCTTTAATGGGGTCAGGTGTTGATTCATCATTCCCTTCCATTGGTCTCCGAACCGTTCCGAACGTAATGTCGTGACGACTCGAAGGATTTTTGACTCAAAAGCTACGTTGACAATGCTCAATGATCTCCATGAGAGCATCCTCCGTAATGATATCTCAATTCGATAAAATGCACCCTCTCGAGCTAGAGTTCAGTTTATCTAGATGTACAAAACAGATTCCACAAGCATGTATCAAACTTGATAGAAAGAGTAATGTAGCAAAAATGATGATTCTATAGCGAACTACGTTATAAAAAACTGGTGGGTAGATATATTATCAGTTACATTATATCCAAAAATCTCATATTTATATCTCTCATTTATCTAGAGCTACGTGCAACAAAAATTATTATACCCATGATTGATTTTCTATATCAATGATATGAAATTGATTAAAAATATGTTACACTATATCATAAAAAAAAAACTCATATCACTTAGTATCGAAGTATCTCAAGAAATTCATACAGATGGCATCCAACTTTTACTATTACTTGAAACTTGGAAACGGATTATATGGTTTTAATTCTATATTTCAAACTCTAAGTTATTGTCATTCCATTTATTGTTCATTCATATTTAATATCTTCAGACTTTTAGACAATGGTGTATTTTTCATTGTGCCATTTAAAAATTACAATACTTAAGTACATAACAGTACAATAGATTATAATATTTCCAAAAAATGTATATATAGCTTAACACAAAGCAACAACAAATCATCTCATTTTTTTTAATACATTATCGTAATCATTTCATGTCAAATCAAACGTCATATCTCCAATCTTATCATGGATAGATAAATTTGATAAAGATATCAGGATTTAGATCACAAAGCTTGTGCATTTTAGATAGTTAACATTCATGTCAGTTTATTTATTGATATTATCAAGGTGAAATTCTTATTAGCAGGTAACTGGTAAGATTCAAAAGATTTAAATGCATGATTTATATTTGCGTTGCAGGAAAAAAAAAGATTTTAAAAAATGTATAGGTTATTTTAATGAATATGCATTAAAGCATTATTCAAATTTCAATTAAAAAATTTAAATTTATATATAACATATAAACATAATGTTATATAACATAATCAATTCAAAATTTTATCTAATTTTGTTTTACATCTAAATCATACATATTTATATATATGTTAGATTTTTATGTTATATGTATATATAGAAAATTTCTGAAAAAAAAATTCTTAAAACATAATTTCTTTTAATCCATGCAGATAGTTTTTATCACAACTAAAAAAGGTTAAAATTTATGAAATTGCACAATTATTCAACAATGTTTTATATGTTGTTAATTCGTATTTCATTTATCAGAAGCAAAATGTTTGATAAGAAATTGCTAAAAACTATATTTTATAATATTTAATGCATATTTTGAACTTTTATAATAAAATTATCAAATAAAAAAATATTGATGATCATAAAATAAGTGTGAAATAATAGACTAAAAAATTATATAATCAAGTATATATCTGAACAAATGAACAAGTAGAATCGAAATATTATATTATATATGTCACATATCAATATTTTTTAACATATTTACATCTAAATAATCTTGATGAAAACTATGTGAAACTATTATCTGTATCAAGAAGCATTTTAAGTTTGGATGAATCATTTGATTAGTTATTGTGATGTATAAGGAATTTTTGTTTCAAGGCGTGACAAAATCAATATAATATTTACAAAAATCAATACTGCATTTTTAATAATTTTGAAATCCAAAATTTGATAAATTAATTGTAAAATATTAATATGTAATATTGCTATAGATAGGTGAAACTTGAATGCATAACATTTGTCATAGAGATAGTGGACTTGAATGAGTGACTTCATTGCTAGAACATTCAAAGTCATAAATGCTTGAATACTCAGTAAAAGAATTTCTTCTATTGCAATTAATCTATCTTGTCAAGAAATTTTAAAATAAAGCTTCATATTTGATTTTTATTTTTTTTTTGAAAACAGAATAAATTTTCTTGATAATACTTCAGAAATTCTAATAGTACCTGCATGAACAAATTGGATGCCAAAGATTTGAAAATCACCAGCCCAAAAATGTTTTTGATATTTCACATTTTTTTAAAATCATGATCAAGATCATTGATCTTCAAATGAAAAGTGAAAAATTATGAATTATATTTTATTAGATCGATTGTATGTTTTGTGTTGATGATACAAAAATTATTGTGCAATGTAAAAACATACATAAATTATTGTTCAAAATCTTACAATCATGTTTTAATGTGGAATATAATCTTACTCATTATGAAAATAAGATAAAAAAATTACCAAAAGATCAAAAAATTATGATTGATGTGATTACACTAATGATACAACCAAAAAATCCTTAATTTTTGAAAAAATAGATTTGGATCATTAAGTCATAAATAGTCAAAGTAAGAAGTAAACATAGTTTTCACCTGATACTCCGGAAAAAGTCACAAATTGTATATAAAAAAGAAAGCTAACATAATAGCGTGATGAAATACATTATCCAATAATTGCTCTCACATGAAAAATATTATTTATCACTAATATCTTAAAAGGGTTAATTTTTTGAATTTATTTTAAAAATATATTTAAATATAAAACTATTTTTTAAAATTTTTTAATATAATTATCGAAAAATACGTCCAATGAAATCAATTGATAATCAAAACGCCAAAAAAATTTATTGAGTATTTTAAAATAGTAATCCACAATACTCGAGAAACTACAATTTGGACTAGAGAAACTACTTTCCATTTCACTCCCACCAATCACTCAAGCGTTGGCGCGACGGTTGAGGGTAAAGCAAGCCCAAAATACAAAACAAGTAAGATAACAAATGGTCATCGTTCATGAATTGTGAAAAATTACGAGGCCTGGGCGTTGGACATAGGTTTGGGCCACGAACTATCACGACCGTCCAGCCAGGGACTATCTGGCAGTCTACCATTCGCGGGTTCCGAGGAAGCGTCAGAGTGACCGGGAACGGGATGGTGGTCGCCGACAGGCAGGACCGCTATTCTGACGTGACCGGCGACACCGGGCACAGGGCCTTGGTCGTGAGTTGGCATGGGCCCCACCCTTCCTTCAATGTCCTCTTCCAGAGTGCATGATCGGAGAATATGCACCGTTGCAGGATAATAAAATACTCACCCAACGGGGCTCTGATGTGGACGATGCGGTAGGACACGAGGATTCGGCACCTCTGGAATCATCGGATCGACCTCCTCCAAGTTTAGATCTACAGCGAAGAATTCATTCCTCAATATCTTCCGAGTCCCGACTTGTCGTGAGAGCGAGACCTAGATTTCCTCCTGCTGTCTGTCGAGATTTTTTTTCTCCGGATGCTCGAATTTTGGCCCGAGTTGTGCGGGGGGCATAAAAAATTAAAAAACGTTAGTGGAAAGAGTGGCATTCTATCTCTGAGAGAAAAGGGGGCGATTCATTTGCAACGGAGGGGCCACGAGCTTTTCTATGGATTAAAAAATATCAGAAAGGACTCGCACCTTTCGGTCGCCGTTATCGGAAGGCCCTATGTTCTAACGCCGGCGAAGATGCTCTGAGATGCTGCTGGGGGACCCGTGATTGGCCTTTTGTTTCGATCCCTCACTCTGCTATGGAAGCGATGCCGGTTGGGTTCCTCGGGCCATCATCCAATGGGGAAAATATAACATACTCTGTAATGGTTTCCCCAAATATGTTCACCCTCACTCACCATGAGGCTCTTTGGTTGAGAGTTATCCGCGCTATCCATCCAGTCCACTTCTGGTGATCGCGGATTATACGGGACGAAATCACTCTGAACGATGGGAGCACTTTATCAAAGAAAGAGCCTACCTACGAGACAGTCGAGGCCATTCATGCTCCTCTTCTTCTCCTCTGCCGTGCTTCTACACAGCAGAAGACAACGGGAGACATCTCAACGCAAAGCCTGCCGAGACGACCTTCGAAGAGAACTACTGTCAGCATGAGGAGAAGGTTTTTGCTCGTTGACTTCAGCATAATCGAGACATTTTAGTAGACTTGTGGTAGCTCGAAGCCTCGAACTCCAGTTCCTGCCACACCGTATTCACAGTCTCCTGTCGCTACTACACGCGCTACTCGAACTTCGTTGAAGGAAGAATCCGATTCTATGACTCCGTTGCATGCTAAAGAAGTGTCCTTGCTTTCACTTCGTTTCTAAGAAACCACCACTCGACTTCCTGGAAGAAAGCTAATTTACTACGACGTCGATGTAGTCCGTGAACATATAATAGAAAAGCAGGAAACTGATAAACTCGAGAGGCTGAGTTCAAGTTTGGGAAGGAATTCAGAGCACAGGATGAGGACCAAGGCAGATAACAAAAACGAGATGGCAAGTCAGGTACTGTCCCACACCTTACAGATTCTATCAGCTTGCTGAAAAACGTGCGAACATATAAAAAATTAGCGAAACTTCCACAGGATTCCTGACTGGAGAAGTTTTCATCTACAGGGCTCATACTACAAGCCCTTCGAAATAACAAATCTAAAACTAAAAGTAGATGCAGAAGTCCGGAATAGTGTAAGACCCATGTTACCCGATCGATCGGACAAGCTCAGTCCAGAGGCGAACCGAGGCAAGGTAGAGCTTTAATGTACAAGCTAAAGCGCAGTCACACTAACCTCGGACGATACTGGACACGACGAAAATGATGATGAGATCTAGCAAATGAATTCTTACTAAGTACACTCGATGGGTGTGACTTACAAAAGGGTACCGCCTTCCCTAAATTTCAATTGTGCAACAGCAGAGAACCAGAACATATGCTCTACCACTGTGCGTTATGCACAATCTCTAATCCCTCTAAACACCAGGTACGTCGTCTTTTACGCTGTCAAGACAGCGTATGATAATAGGCACCTGAAGCAAGAATCAGCAGACGCTTGCATAATACTGAATGTACAATTTGGATGAGTTGTTCACTGTTCACTTCATGGCGATATCCCTTTACTTCCATATAAGGTCCCATATGATGGTTTACCTCTATAGTTTGATCCGGAGAATAATTATGTCGAGAAGAATATTTGATTCAGGTTTAAGGTGCACGAGGTTGTCGTGCACGAGTTGAGGAGCTCTAGAGTGCATGGAAATTGGTGGTAAAAACCCACTAACTTTAAGAGGAATCTTTCGTTTACTTTGGTTGCAATTAAAAAGTAGGTCCTCTATGAGCAAGGCAGTCAAGGATCATCGGTAGCCCAGAACACAGGTACTTGAGCCTCTACTCAGACCTATCTGTAGAGTGTCAACATTTTAAAGGGAATCCGAGTAATACAGCCGACAGGATGGGAAGACCCCATAAGTCGTTCACGGATCGAACCAAAGGGCGTAGGGCTAGGCCCCAATAGAAGCACACTCTGAATATACAATATCACCTCAGATCTATCTCACACAATCTACATGATATGTCATCTCACTAACTAGGTCAAATGATCCAATAAACCCAGTAAAAAGTAAGAAATGTCGAATTACTTGATTATATTCCAATGAAGTGCATTTCCTAAGGTTTTCTGACAATATCTATAATATATTACACACTATCCTAAAGAAATGTGTATCCATGTTGCATAACATTGTAGGCTCTCGAGCACTTTCACGAAAATTTGCAAGTGTACGTCCATAGATCATATAACTTGAATGCAAGATGAAATTACATCTCTGCACACCAACATACTCGGAAACCTTTGCTGATGCCGCCCCGCTTGCCACCAATCCAAGACAATGTGTAGTTAACTTCTACTAAACTGGCGCCGTATCGCATCTGCGATCATAGAGTCCACAACATGAATAAGAGACTGAGAAATAAGAAATTAATTAATGAGTTTGCTCGATCTTGCTTATGCCTGCCCATGCATGCCCGTTCTTTGCTAAGCCATTCCAAATCTCGTTTTACTCTACGATTCCTCTTCTCCTAATGCGAATTCCTGTGGTCAGTAATAAGGTGTAGAATTCATACTTTACTTTGGAACGAAATAGAGCCCAGGCATGATGGTCAACAATGTGAATGAGAAAAAACGGTGAATTTTACGAGTAGCAGCGTATGTGACGTCCGACTCTCCCACGTTTTTCTCTCCGATGTGCAACCGATGGCTACTTTATCTGTAGGGCAGCTTTGAGACTTTGCCTACAGAGCTGATATTAATACTGCGAATTAAAATTGACTTGCAAAACCTTTCTTCTTTACCCTCATTTGATGTGGAGGTCGTCGTTTCCACATCTTTCCGGAATGGACTTCACTCGCTTCACGCTTCCTCGTTTCCACCAGACTCAAAATGCTCTCAATTCAGCGGTCGTAAATTTCCCCAGTTCGATCATATATCCCCGAACCACAATCGAATACATTTCCTCTTTTCTTCCTTCCCGGGATGTCCATAAATGAACTGTATACACTCACTGAGTTCGGATAAGTTACTCACAATCGAAGCTTTGATCGGGTGCTCCAATAAGCGGCCCGAAATCTCATGACTTAAAGATTCCTCGGTGGCATTGGCGCAATTAGTGTATTCTCAATACGATAAAACTTTCTCAGCAGCGTGTCCTTATCTTCCACATTGGTCCCCTCGATCGAGAGTTTCAAATCTCTCAATCCGTTACTACAATTCAAGCCGGTCTCACCGTTAGCGACAAATTCTTTTCAGAGTGAAACCGACTCCACCGTCACCAAGGAGTCAACAGGTAGGTCAGTCAGATTTCCTTCCTTCTACTTTTCACCACATGTTTGAGTTTTCGAATTATTACACCAGCTTTCCGCCTTGTTCCAAATCGTTCACGAAGGTATAAAGCTCTTCGTTCGAGTGCATTAGTGGCTGCAGCCCTTGATAGTTCATAAGTGTAGATTCCGACCCATTCAACTGAGTCCAGTTTTCACTGCCAACATCTTTGGAGTTCAGCTTCATGGCCATCTTGATGAGTATGATGTGACCTCGACTGAAAGAAAGAGACAGCAACTTCTCCAAACCCTTCCTTAAAAAGCGATGGTATGCACGCTTCGGAGATGTGCAGTCAGAACTTAAGAAAAACTGCAGACAAAACTCGGTGATCGGTAGTCAACATCGACACCAGGAAATTCCTTAGCTAAGTCTTAAGTGCCAGTGAAAAGTTCAAGGAAAATTGTTTGGTCTTGAGCCGGTTCACTACCTAGAAATGCAGAAATCCAGAACGCAACGTGATTTATGGCACTTCCAGTTTTGATTAGATTACGCAATTTGACCTCCTATGTGAGACAAGTCGACAAGACACTCTCTTCGTGTACTATTATCATCAGAGCTGCTCCTGAATGTTTGCGCTGCGTAGTTTTCATTTGTGATATCATCTGAACTAAACGCCTGTTGCTCGATAAATTTCGTTAGACATTTTCATATATGCCCCATCATTCCACCTTTTGAAAGTTATGATAGGACGCCCGACATTAACAGCTGTTATATGCTCGCGAAGTATTGAGTTCCACCAAAATAGAGAAAAAATCTACACCATTATCGTGCACGATGTCGCAAGACGTGAATCATAATCTCTTTCAGTGAAATACGTTATCACCAAAAACGGCAAAGACGGGCAACCTCAAACTTCTGATAAAAATTAGCTTTCAATAGAGCTAAAAGGACCTCTGCTTTCGAAGAGCTGAGGTGGAAACATTCTATGTAAACAAAGCTCCTAGTGAGAACGGTACACACACCTGCAAGTTTGCTTCGATGTCAAACTTGCAAATGAAAAGAATGGCTAATGAATCGAACTATACAGTTAACCAGTGACAATCTCATGACACCAGTACCTGAGTGACGGCCAACTTCTCCTTCTACAGATTCAATCTACTACATTATATATAGAGCGGCACACTGTCTCAGAAGTCTGCTGGGGTTCAGGCGAAGGCTCAGAAAACTTACTATTGGTCAAGCATTTTCTGAAGCCGGACTAGTGTCGCAACGGCCAGCCTATTACTCGGATCTAGCTTCGTCACCATCTTCAAATCTGCTACTCCAAGCTTGTACTTCTCCATGCTTTCGTACAAACTGGCCCGCTGCATAATTAAGGTCGTGTCGTTGGGCTTCAACGCGATTGCCTGACAAAGTATTTAAACAGCAATTGTTGGTTAAAATTCTAACTCTCCATGATTCAGTTACGGATGAAAAGTACTTGAGTTTCCTTCCACGTTCAGGATGTGCGCATCTTGACGACAAACACCTCAGTGGGATTTAAGAAGGACAAATAAATTTCCCAGTAGAAAACTATCAATCCAGATCTTCAGTGAGCAAATCATCATTGCAATACAAAAGCATTCCCGCACCCTCGTCAATCTACACGACATAAAAATGGTTGTGGTACAGACTAGGCGTGCTAAGAAACTACTCCATGAGAAGGATGATAAAACTCCGCGTACCCCAGTAACAAACGAGAGCCTAGTACGACACACCAGCAAGCATAACAATCAATCATATCTTGTGGTTGCTGAGCTGGCTAGGCATCTTCGTATGCAGCGTAAACCTCATAAATAGAGATAGCTACGTAGAATCTGAGAAAACACTCCGCCAAGACGGGCAGCTGAAAGGGAGAGACCAATCAACGTGCTGGAATGATACAGTAGGAAAAATGAGTAAGCACAGAGGAAGAGTTTGAAATACTGCAAACAGAGAATTCACAAACCTTGGAACAATCTTCAACCGCCTTCTTCATTTCTCCAATCTCCTTGAAGCACGAGCCTCTGCATGTGAGAACCTTCACACTCAGTCCCTTATCGCCAGCAGCTAACTCCATGGACCAAGTGAGCCACTTGATCGCGTCCGGAAATTGACCATTCTTGTAAAAGTCTGATCCTTTCTCACAGGCTGATTCCGCAGTGACACCTCCAGGAGGTGGAGGTAATCCCTCTAGTTCCGTTGTGCTAGGCTCGCTACCGCCACCGCCTCGGGACGCAGCCGTAGAGCCACCGCCAAACATTCCCCAACTGTCATCTGCAGCTGCTGCTGGAGCTGAGGGAGGGGATTTCGAAGTGGGGGCCGTAGACTTGGTGAAAAAGGCATCCATAGGGTCAGCTATCTTCCTGTGAGTAGAAGGCGTTTGCTTCTGAGCAAAAACATCGAAGGGGTCTGCCATGGGAGCAGAAGACGCTTTTGCTTGAGGAGTTGCAATGGCATTCTTGCCCCGAGACCCAAAAGCGAAAGGATCTCCTCCAGATGATGCAGTACTACTTGAAGAACCACCAAAACCAAATGCAGCATCTGCAGACCCCACACTCGCCGCAGGAGGAGGGGCAGATGAAGATCTACCGAAACCGAAGACATCATCCGAGAAGGAAGAGCTTGGCTTACCACTGATGTCGGGGAACGGACTACCCCCGGCAGAGGGAGAAACATTGTTCCTCAAGAACGATTCCGTGGATTTACTGCTGGATAGAGGAGGCGTGGCCTGTCGTACAAACTCCTCCGGATTCTTGGGCAGAGCAGCACCTAAATTTCCCATGGAATACGAGGTTTTAGGAGCAACTTTATTCAGAGGAGTATTAGACCGATTAAGCGCGGCCCCCAACAAATCCCCAAACACATCAGCACTCTTGGATTCGGTGACACCAGCAATTCCCGCAGCGGCAAACTTAGAGACATTGTCTGATCGGTAGGAAGGGTTAGCGGCTGCATTCATGGAGTTCATGCCTCCTAAGGGCTGCGAGGACATGGGAGAGGGACGGCCCACGGGCTGAGTCATAGGCTTGTACCCGGCCCAGGTCTGGGGTGTCGTCGAAGATCCACCTCCGCCCCAAGAGCTGCCGCCCGAGGGTCCTCCCGCGGGCTTCGACTGGCTCGCCCATCCCGAACTAGAAGTGGTGGTGGTAGACGACTGATACGGCGACCAACCTGTCGACGTGTGCGACGGTGCAGCTTTAGGTGCTACGGGTGTACTCCAAGGTTGCGAGTATGAACCTGAAGGCTTCTGATCTTTGAGCGGTGCGTTCGACGAGCTCTTGCTTCCTCCCAGCCCAAAATCGAACTGATAATTATTGAACGATCCTCCTGCGCTCTGACTCGCATTGTCCACTTTCCTCATCGTGATCCTCTTCTCTTCTCACTCCTTCCCTCCCTCCTCTAATCTCCCAATCTCTCTCAATCTCTCTCAATCTCTCTCTCCCTCTCCCTCTCTCCTTCCTTCGATCCAAATCTTCTTGATCTCTGCACGATCCACCCCGCCCGCCCCGCCTCGCCTCGACGAACCGCTCGATCAAATCAGACTCTCCCCCAACAAGAAGCGATATCCTCGCTGCCGACGGTGAAATCACTGGCAGGACCACAACCACAACGACGACGACGACGATGACGCCGCCGAGGCCGAGGAGGAGCAGCAGCAGCAGCAATAGACGCGACGATTGATCGAGACGAGACGAGGACGAGGACGAAACGAAGGCCTCTCCGCAGGAAGACAGCACCACCGACTACATCGATCGGTGCGGCTATAAGAGTAACCGAAGGCAGTCCCGTCCGACGGACGGACGGACAGACGCAAGAATCACCCACGGACTGTCGTCCCGCGGGTCCGCCACGACTGAGCTCCGTCGTCGGGCCAGGTGGATGCCGGCTGGCACTAACGGGCCGGGCCCTTCGCCTGCGACACCAGCCCTGTACGTATGTGTGGTTCAGTACTGTCAACGCAGGGTCAAACTGCGTCCCGATTCTCCCGGTCACCCCGTGGCAATCAATCGATATTCCGGTTCCGGTTTGGCTTCAATCATTCGTTCGAGCCTTGTGGCAAGAACTCGTGGCATGTGCCGGCGGGCGGCCAGTAAGTCCGTTGGGAAGGGAGCGCGCCGAACCGTCGGTCAAAGTTACCATGGTCAGGTTCCGGGATAACATGCCGAGGTAGGTCTTGCCGGCCGTTTGTTCTTGGAGTTTACTCGTTGGCATTTGGCTTCGGTTTGACTCTCGGTTATTTTGATGGAGTCGTTCGTGTGCAATAGTTCTGCTTCTCGAATTATGGTTGAGCATGAGCCGGTTTGAGTGGGAATTCGATTATCGTTGCCATGTTGTGTTGTCAAACTTTGGACACATTTATTCTTACACACTGAATGACGGACTGTGGAAATCGTCAGGAGAAAGTACGAAAGTCAAATGGTTTGGGATAACAAAAATTGTCTGTCCATACGGTACCAAATCCAAATAATAATAATAATGTACATAGAACCAAATCCAAGTATTTTTTTCAATCTAACTATAAACAGCTCAAATCCAAAATAGTTTCATTATTCTGAGCTTTTATCGAAAGACTTCAACTCGATTAAGAAAATGCCGTATGAAATAGAGATAGTCATGGAGAAAATTTGTCTACAATACGTCATCTTTATTCCTATCGAAGTTCAATAATAGTCCATAATTCAATCATTTAGGTGAGCAACTGACTTTGGGCCAGTGTAGGGTTTTCGTCACATGTTTCAAAAGAATGAGCTAGTGCTCACACAGAAGCCCATACTTAGAAACTTCGACTATCGCGGATGCAAACTATCTTTGAACAATTGTAAAAACCTTGTAACCAGCTAGAAATCTTGTTGGTGGGATATGCGTGCCTCCCTCTAGCACAGATGGAAGAGAATTGTAATAAACACTCAGTCTCGATGCTCCAACTCATTCTTCATACTTCTTATAGGATTTATACAAGTGAAGGTTTCAATGATACAAATATAATGGTGATGTATCACAGTGTACAGAAACTATGGTCGAATGTAATTAAAGTCGACTCGTCGAGAGGAGTGCAATAATATTAACACCGCATCTCAGAGAAACAGTGATACATGAAACGTCGTCAGGCGACACTTGACTGTAGCTCCGAAATTGTTTTCTACACTTTCTATCGTTTAGTCTAGTATGCTCCTTTTGTGTTTCCACTGAATGATTATTAAGAGAAGCTTATATCAGAAACATTGAGATATGGGCTTCATATCCATTGCTCTTTCCTCACCTTTTTTTCTTTAGAGGTGGTGACGGTTACCACTTACATCAATCAATATAGTAAGTCATCGTTTTGGTTTCTTCTGTTTTTCTATGCAAATAAGATTCTACTATACCCACTTCTGACTTTGCTGCAATAGGAAGCAAGAGTGTGTGTTCAGTTCATGAACTCGTACCGCGACATATACCGTCGTTTATCAATTAACACGTCCATTAAAATCCAAAAAATTAAAAGAGGACAAAAGTAAAGAAATGGAAAAGGGGCTAGGCCCCGAGGGTTCAGTTGTAACAGAGCAAAAGGGATGGGAATCTATTGACAGTGACGGTCGTCTGGTCATATGCACGAGGGAAAAGTCAGATGCATTTCGATCGCATGCACGAGAAACTGGTGAATCGAACGTCGATGATGAGCCTCGATGCCATCTCCGAGGCAGTGGGAGGAGGAGCAGGATGTAGAAAGCAAATTCTCACGATCAGTTGTCGTGATCCACATCGCTTTGTACTCTGCCCCAATAAAGCTGTCGTCGATTGCCAGGAAACCGTAAGATGCAGCATACGGTATGAAACAGACGCACGGCCTCTGGCTGCCTGGGGCTCGGCGGGTGCAGAGAGGACTCGGACGATCTAGCTACGAAGAAAATTGGCTTCTTGATCGAACACGCGGAAAGCTCCCTCTACAGCGACGAAGATGTGATTTGAAGCAAAGTCCGCAAGGGCTAGGACCACCTTCGAATTCTAGCTGCGAGCTGGTGTGTTGAGACCAGAAATCCCCCAGCCGCATCATGGGCGGGCCAAGATACTCCCTGCGGAACCAGCATTTGCGGCATCAAAGGCAAGGTGGTGTCTTTCGATCTTTGGCTTTACAACGGGGTATACGCTTTATTTGTCATTATGTCCTCCATCCGTCTTCGTTTACAGGCCTTGGAAGGACTCTCTTTTACGACGTGATTTTATCTCTACATGTATTGTTGTCGTTTTCATATCTTTTAGAAGTACTACTTCATACTGGCTCATATAGAGATTTGAGTTCACATTTTTGTCTGTTTGATAACCATCTCTACATCTCCAGCGGTCGTGCTGTCAACTTTGAGTCTTTATTACATTGTTGAGATAGGTCCCTACTCGTTTTAAACTGTGAGTTCAATAATTTGTGAGGGTTCTGCCGCAAAGCGTTCTCATTCACTCGACACCGAGAAAATTTTCTTTCATTCTGACCCATTTCCCGAACATGCTTAGTCGAAAGAAGTAAAAAGTATTTCAGTTTTCTTGCGCTTTTCCCAGCCTGTTTATAACTTTAGTTCACCACCTCCAACTTATTGGAGACACAAGCCCGATCTCTTTGGAATGGGGTCATCTCTCTAACCGAGAAGAAGAGCATCGAACGAGGACATCTCCACTTTGGTTGATCTCGAACTCCTCACTGGTTTTTCTAGCAGCATTGACCTTTGTGAAACCTTTCAAGTGGATAATTACTGCAGTGACATTCAACTTATACTTCGTCCATTTGTCTCATGAATTCTGCGCTTACGTATGCCCTCATATTTGACATACAGGCTTCCGCTCTATACAGGCTTCTTCTTCATTTGTGATCTCATCGCTCATCATATAATTTCGTACTTTATGAACACGAAATGTGAGTCATATCTTCTTTGCTTTTGATGGGCGTAGAAGTCTGTCCACAGTGCATTGGCAGACAGCTTTTGTACATTATTAAAGTGACTTGGACAATGCAGTGGCAAATGCTTGCCGGACAAGGCCATCGATTTAATGGACGAGGTAGGATCAAGAGATCGTCTGGGACACGCCGAGGTATTATTTATCTCCTTATTGCACCGATCAACTTCATCGACTTCGCATCCACCTTGTTCAAACAAATGCCCTTTTTTTCAAATTCCAAGTATGAATATCTACTGATTATCTTATGTGCTCAATAATAAATATGTGTGTATATATATATTGTTCATATTGTCTTCATAATGTATAAGATGATGAAAATCCTCAACGATTGATTGTAAAAGTATTGTATTGGGACTCCTTATTCTCATATGTTGTCATCAATTCTGTTTCTCTTCATTACACAATGGTTATCAAAGAAGTCCATGATTTAACCAGAAATGGACGAGCAATACTCCTCGACCATGGTGATATATAGAAATGAAGGATATGGGGACTAAACGTTAAATTCTTAGACATATTTGATAGATGAACCAAGTTCATCTATTAAATTTGATAGATCAAATACATCAGAGTGTACTTACGTATTAACTTTTGGCCATGGATAAAAAGTCTTCAACGATACTTTTTTACATTGAATCTCTCGTCTTTGTCCATGTTGTTTCTCTGATTATGAGTTATCTCATGAAGTTTAAAAGAATTGTTCAGAACTTTGTTCTGTACGATCCATGTCTTATGAAAAACCATAACTATATGAAATCATATATTTCAAATACGGACGTGCTTGTCACACAGTGCAAACTCAAGTTTCATATGAACAGAAATTTTCAGAATATGTATGGGTTTTACATATTATGATTCCATGTCTTAGAATTGATAAATATTTTAAAGTCTTCAAATGTTACATACGTAGATATAGTTTTAATCGTTGGATCACGTTTACAGTTTCTACAGAGGATAGACACCGTTTCTGTCATCTATATCAATAAACTGCTACTAGGACGATGTATGGGTCAGGTACTGCGTTCATTTGGTGATCAGAACTTTGTCCACAAAATTTCTTCCGGGCGTTTAGCTACAGGCTAGATCACGTCAAGTGTGGAGGAAGGAGAACTGCTCTCGAGTATGACTAGTGCAATCTTCATGGTCGCTTTGGATATCAGATGCATACATGGTGATCCACGTAGAAAAGCTTCTCCGCAAAGAAAGGCTGCTATGATTCATGAACGATGTAAAAGAATGGAATGCAATCAGTGGCTTAATAATCTATTATGATTTGAGTAGGCAATTAGTGGCGTATCGCCAAATGTCATTATTATTATTACGTCTATTCACTTCCCAGTAGATGTGTTCTATTTCCATTCTCGTTTATTAGAATATCGTGATTGGCAGTAACCAATATCTGCACATGTTGCGAAGTCCTTCTCAAGACTTGTCCACAATTAGGTAGTGTAGATAAAATGCCTCAGCCGATTTAATAGAGTATGCCAATTCTTGCTGTTGAAGAAGAGTAGCCTAATGATTTTCTTCACATAACTTTGTGATCAGTGCAAACTCGTTTCGTTCACAAATTGCACTCACCTACGGAGATGAGGCTTCTCTCACCATGGCTAAATTGCAAGAGCAGATATGACTTGCGAGCATCAGGCACTGAAATAGGTGGAGACCCTCAGAGATCAACATACGAAGAGGCGTATGGTGGAAATCTCACTTTCAGGACCCGTTGACTCAAGCCAATCACCGGCAGCATGTCCACTAGAATTTCATAAGCCAAAGCACGATCAATTAACTAAATTGATCACGAAGGTGTACTTCGAGTCTGCCTTTTACTCAACATTCTGTACAATTCTCGAACCTCAGGGTTACAGAGGCGAGAAAAGGGAGATTTCCCGTAGATTCCGAACCTATTCTACCTCTGCGAATTTAGTGGAAGCGAATGAGTTTGGGCTCTCTCATACTATGAAAAGATCACCCAAAGCCTGGGGATTGCAGGGCAAAATCCTCCCAGCTGCGTGACAGACCTCAAGCCTCGGCCATGCGCACTTCGAATATACATTTCTAAACACGGTGCAATCTAAAGTTGCTCTGTACAATTGTTTTCCATATTCCAAACTCTCGTGACAGGTTTAAGTGCAGCTTGTCATGATAACTGCCATGCATCTCCTGCCTTGACATTCGCAACATACAGGGAGTCAAAATCTCCGCTCAAACCAACAAGCCCTGTACTTGCTCGCAGTGCTTGCAAACAATGTTGACTGCGTTCGAACTTGCTCGTGAGTACGGTGAAAAAATGTGTCACCAACCTGATCAATTCCACGTGATAGTTAGTCACAGGAAGAAATTGATGCACGAATGACGAGTTAAGAAAATGCTTCTGCTGGCATCTACGGTATATCCAATAAGCGACATTGTTGTATTCTAAATTCAAACGATGTATTGTACGTCCAGGGAGGATGAATATTTCAGTGCTACGTGAACTTACATTCCAACTCAAGTCCAAAACAGCTGCAGAAGATCAACCACACTCCTCATTTCTGATTCAGTAGAGCAATCGAATTCAACAGAGGTTGAATTTGATACCTCGCCGTCTGCAAGACGAGTCTGCTCACCTCCAGCAAACAACTTCCAGCTCGGGCCTCGTAGAGGGCTTGCTTTGGTACAATTTGCTCTGTCATGCTTTTCCTCCTTGATCCGATTCTCGTTCACCGGCCTCTCAACAGAACGCTGCGAGTGAGAAGACGCGGAACAAGAAGTAACTGCTGCTGTTGCTGCTGCTGCTGCTGCTGTTGAAGAATTCTTTGCGCCTGCGCAGGGTCTCGGAGGTTTGCCCAGAACCTGGACCACCACCAATCCGGTCGAATACGTCCGGCGCAGTTTCGGCGGTGCGCAACTTTGACACATGGTCACTCGATCTCTCGTGCAAATGTTGGAGACTCGACAGCGAGCGAGACACTACAGAAACCCTCTGCTCTCGCGGACACTACCGAAACATTTGGAGACGGGATCTCATTTATACGAGTCGAGGGACAACTCGATTCTCGTCGATCGATCGATGATCTCTCGCGGCACGACGGTGGATCGGACAGGCCGTGCTCCCGATCGATCGACTCTCTCACGGGAACCTCCCGCTGGACGATAAATCATTACTCGTCGATCGCGGAGCGGAATGCCATGCTCGTCCCATGCTTCGTCAGCGACAAACGCTCCCCCGGTGACGAGGCAGGGAAGAAGAACCTGCGCCTCTGTCCTCCAAGATTATGTCCCCATGCTACGTACGGATGTGTCTCACTCTACCGGTTCTCCGGTGGCATGTGTCTCGTTCTACCAGTTGCAGTGGAACATTGGACCTCGATCATGTAAATATCATCCGCTTTCCGGT
The DNA here is from genome assembly GCA_037833965.1 of Marchantia polymorpha subsp. ruderalis. Classification (NCBI taxonomy): domain Eukaryota; kingdom Viridiplantae; phylum Streptophyta; class Marchantiopsida; order Marchantiales; family Marchantiaceae; genus Marchantia; species Marchantia polymorpha. The sequence goes on from AP031351.1 coordinate 5,030,364, forward strand.
CACTGCGAAGACTTTCGCGAAAACCATTCCCTGCTGCCGACGGATAGAGGAGCACCGTAACTCAGACAAAGTTCCCTGTCACTGTTTTCCTTTTTCTTTAACTTTTCTTTTTTTCTTTAAATAAAATGGACATAATTACACTCTTTTTGAACTTATTCACAAAGGTCTCTGTTTGTTGGAATGTTGCCACGGGTGAAAATAGGTTTATTTTGGAGAATTCGGACACGGGAAACAACAAATTTCCACTACTCAGACCTAGAATATCTAGCTTTATGATACGTTCGGTCCGCCATGATGACACTAAAACCTCGAAATGCTTTTCAAAATGCTTAGTGTAAATTCCGTGAGTATATGGTATGCTAAATCTAAGACTCCGTAGATTCTGCGGCTATGGCTGCTCGCAGGCATTCGCAATGACAACATTTTAGCTGCACCATCAACAAGTCAGGCTTTTTCTTCAAGTTTAGAGGCATAGGTGACACCGCACATTCTCTCATGATGCTGATGTCAAATTTATTTGTACTCAACAATGTATGTCTACACTTGAGCACGCCTTTTTATGAATGTGGAAATGCAAAGAAATACCACTTCTTTAACCCAGATACTCCGAAGGATTCATGAACATGACAATGTGCATGATTTAAGTTTGCTTTAATCTAAGCTCTCGGGTACAAAATTTCTATTTTTGACATGTTTTAACACTTATCATCAGTTCATCACCACTGTTAGTCTAAAGCATGATATGATGTTATGATTGTTGGGAATTTTCACACAGAATGATATCATTTGATTATAAATTGTGAAGTATTTTTCAAATTATGTTTATACTTGCTCTAAATCAGAATTGTGGTCCTTATACTTTATTCAATTCAGTTTACATTGTTCATATGATTGCTAAGTGCTGTTTTATAATAAATATAAGAATCTAGGTTGAGTTGAAGTTGATTCAACACATGGCGAAAAACTCTAAAATCTATGCTTTAGATCCATGAAAGCACTTAGAGTTTAAAACTTCTTCTTTTTTAAATCAAGGCTGACAAATTGATGCCATAAACTACACATCAGCTCAAAATTTGATACATTTGAATCATTTACATTTGTGGGGAATGTTTCAAGGTTTACACCTTTGAGTGATGTTTTAAATTATTTCAGTAGTTTTGTGAGTATTTTGAACGATTGTATTTGATCTTAAAACATACAAGCTTGAAACTTTTGACACAATTAAATTAATTTTTTTAAATTCATAGAGATAGCTTGAATTTTATGTAGACAAACATAATTGCAAATGTGTATCAATTGTCATGTTTTTATACAACAATTTCATTTAAAAAAAAATTTGATAAAATTTAGTTGAAATGTATACTATATGCTAAAACTTTTTTGTGTGACATTTAATGTCAATGATAACAATTAAGTTGTTATGAATTTTATACAATTTTATACAACTTGAAAAACACACTCAAACCAAGCAGAGTTAAATCCGAGACACGATGTAATGTGGTTCACCTTCACGAGGAAGTCTACTTCCACCGGGAAACCCGCGTTAGAGTTTTACTGAGTAAAACGTGTGTTAATAATACACAAATCCTGGGGTATAAATACCCATCACCCAGAACCCTCATAGCTTTTATTAGCTGAGGCCAGAGTTAGCTTCAACAACACCAAAAATTTCATTTTTATTCAAAGTACATCTAGGAATTAATTTTGAATAGTCGAATAATTAATGAATGAAATAGTTGCAAAATTTCCATATTAAAAAATTAAAAAGCTAACAAGGAGTATAATTGAAGATGTTGATTGACACAAAGGATCAAATATAATATTTCAGGACTAAATATATAATTTTATCTTTGGCAATTTGATCTATGTTACATTAATCTTAAAGCTTTTGATTAATTATACAAATAATATGTAATTAATATGTATACATTTTCTTCAAATGAGCATTTACAAAATGAAAGCAAAAAATTTATTTATAAATCAATAAATCATAACTCAATTGGAATACTGAATTGAATATACAAGATCAATTATATTTAGCCAACTAATCCATTGTTGAATTAAAATAATTGAATATAATATTTTAAATTATTTTTCTATCAAAATGAAAATAAAATGTAAAAGAATTTACTTTTTAACAGCATGATGATACCAAATTTTAATTCTAAACTACAATGTTTTACTTCCACAACTCACTAAATGATGTAATATTGTTTTAGTAATGTTCTGTTTTCATTAAGATTCACATGATTCAATCATAATTTATTAACTTAAATAAATGCATACAAATATGATTATTAAAATTTCACATATTATTAATTTTTAAAAATTTACCAAATTTGAACCTTAATTATTGATGAAATTTACTATGATGACTCACATACTACAATTATGATATAACAATGCATCATGATCATAACTGAATAGAAGTAAAGAAATCAAAGATAGTTTGAAATAAATCATTTTTGCAGCAATTTTTAGCATTTTAACTTGCATTCAGTATACATTTAATCAAATTTGCATGAGCATGAAAACAATATCTTGTAACGTTTCGATGATTTTTCTTTATTATAAAATTTTTTACAAATATAAAGAACTTTGAAAAAAAAAATATTCGAAAATCGAATTTTATTTATAGATTAACTTGAATGACTCACAAAAAAATTACATATAAGCGCAACATAAGTGATTATTTTAAAAAAATGTATCATACAAAAAACTCACAAATCAATAATTTAGTTTTTATAAGTGTAAAAATATTAGAAACAATGCTCTTAATATTTTAAAGTTGGAATTACAGTGTCTTTGAGATATTATTCAAGTTTCAACATTTCAAAATAATAATCAAAATATAATGTTGATACCAGAAAATCGAATTTATAAAAGTAAATGCAATGATCAATACAAATATAAGATTTCCATTATTAGCACTAAATATAAGTAATCGGTTCATATACAAAACTCTTATGATTGTATAAAAATTTAATAATAAGGACAAAATTTTATCATGTTACTTTATTTCTTGTGATAAATATTCACATAACTTAGTATATGTCTTAGAAACATATGATCAATGTCAATCACATTATTTTAAAGTTTCCATGTGTGATGACATTTGAAAATCTATAACTTATTTAATGAAACATATATATGTATTGAAATAATTAAATCATATTATAATAGATAATTAAAATTTGCAAATTTTTGAAGAAGATTTTGCACATGTATGTGATATGCAAATTTTATATTACACATAACTTACATGCCCACAAAAATGATTCATTCCTCAACTTGGAAATAAAAATAAAATATAACATCAATAACATTATATCTTAGTTAATACAGAGACCAAGTGCAATGAAAACATCAATACACACAACATCAACAACAACATTCTACCATGTCGAAAATATTTCAAATAATCTAGATATAATTGTGTGACTTTTGATCCAAAATGTTCCTATTATATCGACGAGATTAATATACACAATAATAATCATATTATAAATGTCAAAATATATATTTATTGATTAGTTTATTTTTAATAATTTTATTACATTCTGTTTTTCCAATTATTATTTTTCAATATGTTTCTATCACAGCTCAAAATTTCTGTTTTCTTTTTAAATATTAAAAAAACAATGTGATGTTTGAAATGTATTTTAAAATTTAAAATATACTTTATTATTATGAGTTGACTCAGATATTTTGGTTACTTAAGTTAGCTATAAAATAATATAAGTATGTTGAAATCCTATAATTATGTAAAAGAGTCGTCAAAAGCCACCGACAACATTTCTTAGGTTTTTACACTTTATGACTGAGATGTTCGCGTGAACATAACGCGTATGAATAAACAATGCACATCTGGTGTGTGTTGTGCTTGTATGTGCTTGTGAGTTTAACACAAAGCTTATATTAATTTGATATAGATATATCATAGATATAGATATATAACAAGTGGACTAATCTAATTAAAATTTAGGTAAATTTTTAAATTACTCCCCATACAAGATAAATTGAACATAGCAACATAAATTCAATCAAATTACACAAAATCTGACTAAGAACTGTACATTTTAATTTTCTATATATAATATATAAATTCACATACTTGTTTACAAATTTTTATACTATTACTTTTTTATTTCTCTTAATTTTTTGATTTTTGACTTAATAAATCAAAATCATGTTATATTTAATCAATATGAATTTTAGTATTACTATGATTATAATTAAAATTTAAAGTAACTCGTCAAAAATTTCGAACATGGATAAAATCGTGAAATTAATAAAATACCTTTATTTTCTTATGTATTTTGTTGCAAAAATTATCGAATATTAATAAAAATAATGAAATAATGTTGAAAATAGTACATATACATATATCTTAATTGAAATGTAGTTAGTTCATAACATTTATCTTTGTTGTGAAATAAAAAAATCATGTAAAATTTATTCAATATCAATAAATATATTATGTTTTATAACATCATTTTTTATTTTTTAAAATCAATCTTCAAAAGATTGATAGTTCTAATACAAGTTAAAAAATCATGTTGTTAGTGGGTACATAAGAGCTTAAAGCTGAAATATATTTCAAAAAGTAAAATCACAAATTTTGAAATCTGAGATATAAATCAAACAACATTTTCTATCTATAAACAAACTTTTAATTCTAAATGAAATCAATTTAAGTTTTAATTTTAGTTTTGATTCCAAATTTGTCAATATATTATTTTTTAATAATGTACTTAAATTTTCTTTGAAAAAAAAAAGTTGTGATAAGACCAAATATAATTTTTCTTTCATATGTGTTATATATATAATTGCAACTTTGATTATTGATAAATATGCAAATTATCATGTATTACTATCTGTGATGATTCAATTCAAAACAATGTATTAGAGACAAAAAAATAATTTATACAGATACAGGGATTACGTATTCATATACTTATATATATATACATTCCAATTGATACCGTAAAGAGTAGAATAAATAGTGTACAATCTGATTTCCGAACGGACTTAAAATGCAACTTGATTAGTTTATGGGAGTTCAGTAATTTATAGTAAAAGACAACTCAAGCTCAGTTTGAAACACATATTGTTTTGTTTCTTTGAGGTTCATGTTTGGATATTAAGTCATGTACTTCATGGTACTTATGCCTACTCGTTTGAAGTGATGGCATTTTTAGCTTTCCTGATGTTTTACATAGTCTTTTATAACAAAAAATTGCAACAATTTTTGATATATTGATGTTAAAGTTCCCCAAATTATTTGTTGAAAATAGAATTATTTTATAAATGCTATTTAAAATGTGTATAAAAGCATCATGTTCATTATTTGGATGAAATCTATAATTGATGAAAAAGAGAAATAAAACACATTTCACTAAGTGTCCGGTTTATCATTTGTAACGTAAACCCTAGTAATAATATTAGTGAAACATGTAAAACTTAATTGTTTGTTTTAATTTGTTTAATGTAATCATCCTTGAACAATGTGAACGATGAAACCTACGTCAATGTTTACAACTGAACATACAAATATCTGATTAATAACATGTTTTCCGGTACAAAAGCTTATGCTTGAGAGCTACAGATATGTTTAGACAGTTTTCTTTCCTACTACAGTTTTCATTTCTATCCATTGATGAACTCAATGCCTTTACGATTGAAGGGACCTGCTTAATCGTATTTTCTTTACGGGCAGAAAGCTCAATTCATATCAGATTTTTGTAAAGATTATACGTATTCCTTTAATTTGTTCTCTCAAGTTAGAGGCAACGAAAGTATAACACAAGGATATCTGTATTAAATCATACGAAATATTCTCTTGTATATCATCTTGCGGTTATCATAAAATGTTGGGTTGTATTGGTTCCAAATTTTGTAATATCTTCATCCCAAGACTAGAAAGTGCTTGTCAAAATATTTTCCCAATATATCGAATAAAGCAGGAAACGAAGATGTTATAACTGAAGTTAATAACAGTCTTGGAGTGTGCACGAGGTTTCGCAATCCACACCCAGACTTAGAGGTGCTATAGTTATGGATAAAGGTGGTGCTACTTTGGCAGGGGCCGAGGTGAATGGGACGGACTTGGATTCCGAGTCTCGAGTTGAGGGGTCTCGTCGAGTATTTGGACCGATTAGGGTTTACGCAGGTCTTCCTCTTCGCCTTCGTTCTTCTCGTTCGAACTCTTTCGAGAGCTGTGGGCTGCGTGAAACGCTCGAGTTTTGATCCACTGCAGCGATGGTGAAACACAATAATGTTATTCCCAATGGACATTTCAAGAAGGATTGGCAGAACTATGTCAAGACATGGTTCAACCAGCCCGCACGCAAGAAGAGAAGAAGAACCGGTATGTCAAATTCTCCCTGTTTTCTTGTAGTCGTCTCTGCTGGGTTGTGCTTTCTTACTGTGTCGGATTGCGCTGTCGGGATGGGCTCCGTTCTACTTCATCACCTCGCACCTAGATTCTAGCGTTTTTAAGCCATCTTGACGGTGACTCTTGGAGAACATGGATAATCAAGATCGTCGTCGCATTTCACTAGCATTGCTGCCCATGCCTTCAGTCAGTGCAAGTGAACTTGGCCAGTCGTTTCAAAACTCTCTTCATTTTTCAGGGTTAATGTCTTATCTCTTACACTCCTCTCTGAACTCCCTTTCGCCTCCCTCACATTATCCTCTGCGATGTACCGCGGAATGTCTCATCCATATTTTAGGGTAGAATTTACGACTAGGCAGTACCGTTTTACGTTAGATATCCAATAGTTCATCTCGATTGCATATCTGTTAGATCCTTCGAGTTTGTTGTATGTCTGTTCTAAATATTTTGTATATGGAACTGCTAATTTGTTTGGAAGATCAGTTGAGTAGCACAGACATCCTCGGACATTTCTTTCCCACACTTTTGATTCAGTTTATGCTCAACATTCGTCTGTGAAATACTTCCTATCTAAATCCTACTCAATTTGGTTCTGGGTGGCGCTTAATCTTAAATTGTCGAATGATTGTCTTTGCAGTCCGTCAGAAGAAGGCCGTTACTATCTTCCCTCGTCCTACCGCTGGTGCTTTGCGTCCTGTAGTTCGTTCGCAAACCCAGAGGTATAACATGAAAGTTCGCGCCGGACGCGGATTCACTTTCGAGGAGTTGAAGGTACGATTCACCCAGGGACCGATGTTTTGCCCTCTTGTTCTACTGTAGTTTTGTGAGTAGCGAAATGAAGATCAGAGAGTTTCCGAATGCTGGGCTACTTTCATCTGCCCTAGCAGGGGAGACGCAGCTATAATTGCGCACATATTAGCTTTCATGACTTGTACTGGTTTAGTGAATAGTCATCACATGACTGATTAGCAAAGTTGAAGATGTGTGGGTATTAAACCCTGCCCATTGAATAAGTCTATCACAAGTCATCTACTGTCTAGTATACTGGGTCTGCCAGTGAGTAAATTTTAGTTCAATCAAGCCAGGTTCACAAACACATACTCTACACTCAATGCTAGGGTTGGTCTTAATTGTGAGGTGAAGCATGGTTACACGATTATTAAGAAGTAAGCTGGAGCAGAGTTGGAAATCTTGGGTATATTCTAACAGGTTCACCGATGCGTCTTTCCAGGCTGCTGGAATCTCTAAGAAACTCGCAGGCACCATCGGGATCGCTGTGGATCATCGTAGGAAGAACAAATGCTTGGAGAGTCTCCAAGCTAACGTGCAAAGATTGAACACATACAAGGCCAAGCTCGTCGTCTTCCCGAGAAGATCGCGCAAGGTCAAGGTAAGAATACATTTTAGCCTTTCGTACTGCAAGATACTCTTAAGCGTATATGCTACTTTGTTTTACTGAACTGTGTGGTTTTGTGTGCGCAGGCGGGTGATTCTACTGCCGAGGAGTTGGCTTCCGTCACCCAACTGCAAGGACCTGTACTGCCTATCATCAGTGAGAGGCCTGCGGTGGAGCTTGTTCCTATTACCGCAGAGATGAAGAATGCTAAGGCTTACGCCAAAATCCGTCTGGAGAGGATGAACGCAAGGTTGGTTGGTGTTCGCAAGAAGAAAGCAGCAGAGGCCGAGAAAGAGGAGAAGAAGCCCTAGATGCGAAATTAGGAAGATGAGTACCGAAAACTCATGTAGTACTTCGGTACGTATTCACCTGAGAGTAGAAGCGGCCAGCCTTTTGAAGGCTCAATTTTTTTCTCAAATTGCGCGAGTATTCTGTATGTCACTCACGATATCTTTTAAGAGCTATTTTTCCCCCACGGAGATATTGATATGCGATCTTTCTCCTTACCTTGTTCAGGTACGTCACTGTCGTTTGACGTACCTGGGATGTTATCGTGTTATTTTTTTCAACAACAGTGCGATGAAACTGAATGACAGTAGCTTCACCAGGACTTGTTTTGTATCGCTATGACCGCGACCGAAGCTGGGAGGAAATACGCAAACACGGGATCTTTTTTGAAACAAAATATAGTTTATAATCTTGAGTCTGTTAAAGGCCAAAGTGAAAAGATTTGTAGTGCATTGGAGAAATGGGGCCCTCAATGGATGAAAAAACCGTGGGAAGCTACTATGGGTTCAGGAGAGAACCAAAGTGGATGGTGAACGTTTTGCACACGGTTTCAAAGGAGGTCATATTGAGTCCACATGCATACAGATGAAGAACGAAATTAGTATCTTCCTGCCGTCTATATCTCACGTGAGTACATATCGAGATATACCTGCGTTCAAAACATGTAACTTGTTCTTGTAAACGTTACAAGTAGGAGTATTATCTTTCACTCTAAAGGCTAAAATTGGAGTACAACAAATATTTTATTGTATCTAATTCCAGTAATCATCAGCCATGAACTACAAACACCGAGACGCAAGCGGCGATAACAACACTTTGCATCCGATGCTGCATTTAGATCGAGCTTCGGATGTCTTCCTCCACCTTATAGCGGCTTTTCAGGTCCGAAAACCTTTACACACAGTCCGCTCCTGACTGTTAGTGATCCATGGAATGAGCAAAGGCAAGAGAAGTAAGTGACAATGCTTACACTACACCGACTTACGCTGTACTCTGAGTGTCTGACGAATTTAGCCCATCACCTACACATGAAGAAATTCTCAAAGCTAAACCAGACTTCTAAATGGTGGTGATTTAAGCACGAAAACTGCAAGCAAACAACCAACACAAGATAGCACACACAAATGAGTATGTATTATATGTATATCCAGGTCGCCGATTGTGCAGGAATGGAACCCTCAACCCCCTCTCACACGCGACGGCCCCTTCTTCTGCTCAGACTCGGTGCACATCCAAAATCCACCTCCGGGGACGCTTTTGACGAACAAGCATCCCTGGAGCGACCACGACGATGGGGAAGGCCGATATCAAGAAGTCGCTACGTGTTGTACTCAGCCGAAGCGCGGCTCGGGCGTATCTCCTTACCCGATAACATCTCGCAATCTGGACATCAGCGCAAACCGCGAAAACCTTCGAAAGCACTTATCTGCCGTTTGCTGGACAAAGCCAAATTCAAACTCTGAGGTTGTTTTGATTTTGATTTGATTTTGAACTGTCGCTGTATGGTTACAGGCTCGGTGCACGGCGTTAGATCTCATATTTATATCCCGTTGAAAAACGTTCGAAATCATCCAAATGTTTGAAAAGTTTTCATCGAATTTGAATCGCATTATGTAAGCGTAGGGACTCTCTTTCAGCACGTCCTCCCATCCAACTATCCCGCCCAAATTTGTATTATGAATCGTTTGTTCTTGGATTTTCTCGGCCAAACTCCAAGAAAATCTGTGCTTTATTATTTATTAATGTGATATTTAGTTGGTGTCAAATTGTAATAAACAGTTGCTTTCATTCGATGCAGTGTGGCGGATTCAAATGATGGACGAAGTACAAATTGAGATTCGCATCTGAGATATGAATTTGGCTACTCAATTGTTTGGATACAAAATAACGATCACAGTTACGTGACTGTGAACCTGGAGAACTGCAAACTGAACGCTTTGACTGTGCTGACAGATGGTGATAAAATAAGTAGGTCCTCGCAGAAGTGATAAATTGCTAATTCCCTGAGGCATCCATCCATCCATTCAATCAATCAATCAATCGGAGAGTTTGTCCCTCGCCCACGATCGTAGTGGTCGAATTCGACATTGCGAGATGCCCCTCAGAGCACGGTTCTGTCCAATCGACCGATGCAAGCAGCGCGATGAGATGAATTAGAATTCATCTCATCGCGCTTCGTTCTTGACACGAACGTCCTAAGAAACCGAAGTTTCTCAAAACCCAGTCAGTCCGTCGTGAGACTCGATGAGCTCTTCGGTAAAACGTCGTCTTTCTTCGCTCGGTCCGAGTCTTCAAGGGACGTAGATTCCAAACTTCTGGAATCCGCAATGTGGTGGATTTCGGCCTCAACCGGAGTGAAAGTGGAGGTAGTTCGATTCAATTTCATAGAGTGATTCAGATTTGCTTTCGGCTTCGTCCATAGCTGAAGGAGCAAAGCGTCATTCCGACCTTCGAGCGTTTCGGCGAGGTTGCGGTGCGCTACAGACCATCCCAGCGCCAACCAGAAGCGATAGCGAGACTCGACTTTAGACTCTAGCCGCTCTAGATTCAGCTCTCGTCGATCCTTCGTCCATCATCTTCCTTCCTTCACACACTCCAAAAAGCCACTCTCCCCGGGGCCGGGTCCCAAGCCGAGGGGAGTGTGAAACGACGAAATTGCAGAACCTTCTCAAAAACCTTCTCGGATCGTAAACGTCAAATGGATGGAGGACAAACTCGATCGAGAGAGAGAGCCTGTATATTCTCAGAGATGCTTCCTCGATGATAGCGGCGGCGTCGTTGTTCCGCGTGCTGACAGGTCGAAGGCTTACGTACTCATTCCGGAGACAGAGATTCGACGTGAGCTGTAACGTGGCTAGCAAGCGACTCACGGTCGACATCTGGCTCGCAATTCGGAAGCCGACTGCAACGTGCGGGCCAATCGGAGTAGCGATTCCCACCCGCAACAACAGCGACATCGACAGCGACGTCCGCCAGTCGCCTCGTTGATGGACTGTACTTGATTTGATAGCGAGGGTCATCACCAACCCACATCCGATTCGACCGAGAACCTCTGAACGGAGTACTCCCTCGCTCCATCACTTTCTGGAAAGTGTTTCTCGGAAGATGCTCCAGTACACAGCTGTGAACACCTGCAGCAGAGACGGATGAAGGTTGTTGCGGGCCCATGCCCACCAAGATGCAGCTCTCAGAGTAATCGTCTGCCAGAACTCCGACGAGGTACTTCGATTTTGACTCTAGATCCCGGACTGTGATTCTCTCTCCATTGCGCTCCCCCGACGATTGCTTTGCTCTGCTGAGATCGTCCGTTTGTCCTCGTCATGTCAAACGATGGCGATCTTCTGTGGATTTGGCAGATTCAAGCGCAGGGTGAGCGATGACGACCGGATGTGAGTTCTAGTTTCCTGATCCCTCGTGGTCGGCAAGCCCTTGGCTAGCTGTCCGACGTCGTCATAGCTTTTCGTTTTCTTAAAGGTTGGAGTTGCTTTTGGAGCACGATTCTCTCTACGAACGCGATTATTTAAAGAGTCCTCGATCGGGATCGGCTTGTCTTAGTGCAATCCAGCAGAAATCAAGTCATCTGCATGTGGAGGAAAACTCCGATCGGGCTCGATCTGCATGTGGAAGAAAACTCCGATCGGGCTCGATTTTGATTGTCTCATGAATTATTCCCACCATCCACTTCTGATTAAAATTCTTCATAGATTACAGATGCAGCGCAACAAAGCTACCCAGCTGCAGTCACGTATCTAAGAAGTCATTCGAATGTTGACATCTTTACCCTCTTTTTTACAGACTCCGCAACATCCACAACGTAAAACTACGTTCACATGCAAATCATTTTACCCATGAGGTTTGCAAAGCAGTATTGGTCTCTTCAAAAGCCTGCCGCTTGAAGAGTGCACATCGAGTGTTACTAAAGCACATCTTGAACACTGCATGTGGTCGGAACATGCAGTTCCGACCACATGCAGTGTTCCAAATTGCACTCGTGTTTAAACAAGGCCACCAACTGTGTAAAAATAACATAATCTGATCTTTATTCCGTGTCCATTCTACAGTTGTTGTACCCTCATCATTCATAACAATCATTCTGGTATATGTATCCAAATTCAAGGCTGACAACCCAACGTTTAAGTGGAGTGATTTCATCATGGCGAGACTTGCAACAAGCCGCAATTAAAACTTTGTACTCAAAAATGTAATTTTGATAGATTAGCCAGAGACAATTTTTCAGAAACATACTCAAAAACATGACTGCGCGATTGACATGATTGCAAACATTACGAAAGACTTTTACGATTCAAAACTCTAAGACAGATTTTGCAGAGGTTCATATTGCATGAGGGTCTAAACATATCCTTGTCAATTGCATAATGGCATTCTTACCTCCTTCAAATCCTAATCTGTCAAAATTCCACTACTAAGACCTTCATGCATGCACTCTTCGCACACCCATGCATGACCATCTAATTCTAGACTCACGTATTTCACCTGATACAACTTGAAGATTACCGAATAGCTATCTCGAAGCTGAGACGCAAGAGTTTGCTGAATCCTCAGCCATGCTTCTTTGAGCTCCATGCTTTTCCCACCTTTTAGAACTGCCCTACGATCACGAGAGCTGATGTCATCTAGTTTAACTATATCAGATTTTAAATCCTCCCAGTCCGGAACCGTTTGGCCCAAATTGAGAGTTTTATCTAGTCCAGCCTTCACAGCATAATAGATGATTTTGTATGAAATTTCAATAGTTTTTCGAATCCACGTGCAATTCTCCCGATCCAAGCGTATTTTCAAACCTTCTTGATCTTGGACTTTGTGAAACCCAGTCACCGACTTACACATCAAGTGTAATCGAACGGTTGTCCCAGCATGCAGAAGCGCACTTATCCTATAGAAAACGCCAACATCGTCCGTCACATAAGGTCTCTTAGGAGTTCTCGCCTGCTGAAGCGATTGAGTATACTCAATCTGCCTGTCTACTTTAAACATGAAGTCCATCAACCTTGTCTGGAATTCTTGATGGAAAGTTAGTATCTGTCCCAGCTTCATCTCCACTCTCTCTACCACACTCTCCACTGATCTCAACCTCTCATCCACTTCAACGAAGTTGGACCTATCATGTCGATCTGAATAACTCGAGTTGCCAATACTGTTCTCACTTTTAGTGTAAGGTTGATCCAAATCATTGCTCCCACTTATGAAGGCTTGCCGAAATGATTCCAATTGTTGGACGCACTTCTGTCGGATCTCATTCACAACCGCTTCCACATCGCTCTCCGGCAGCAAATCCCTAGCTCTTTCGGATTTTACCGATGTGTACCCTTTAATTGAGGGCCAAGAGTGCTCATAGTTGAACAACTCTTCCTCTTTCACCAACTGCAACTTCTCCCGCGAAATATTCTTAAGTTTGTCCTCGATGCTACGAATGAAGTTTGATTTGAGCTCCTCAATCAGAATAGCTTCTCTGATATGACTCGGAATCAGCATCTTTACACAATGTGTTTGAATCACACCGAGCACTAACGTCACCCCGGGACAACCTTTTGGTGATGCGCAAAATGATTTCAACTCCTCGACGATATGCTCAATCACGTATTGCAGAGCCTCCGACCTTGATTTCCGCTTCGAGCGTAACATCAAAACGTCCAAGTAATTGTGGGACGCTCCTTGCTCGACGTAGATTTCGTACCCATCAAGGAAAAGTTGCAGATAATGTCGAGAGCAGATCACATTCTTCTCAGAAACATGCAACTCTGAACATGCAACTCTGAACTCTTGCGTCTCATGAACATCTGCAATAATACAAAATTTAACAAAATTGAGCTGCGCATTCCAGAAATTGAATTCATCTTATGAAAAGGGAATACTCTATTCATCAATCACAAGTTACAATTAGAACTTGACGAATTCAATCTTCTCACAAAATATATAAAATCACCTGGAAGCATGGAAAAAAAGCAGCGGTCAATGACATCGTTCTTCCATCTTGGCATTTAATCCGTATGCCGATAAACTGTGAAGTCTCATCCCTAGTTTCCCAAGCTAATTCTTGAGGCTTCGGTTCTTCCGTGCTTGCATGCTCAGGTATGAAGGAAGGAATGAAATACTGACAAGGATCTTCCACCTTGAAACACAAATCTAAATTGATAAGGATGTCTTCAAGCACTTTTTCGTCCACATCTCCCTGTCCATGTGGATGCTTTGCTAGAAACTCTTCTATCAATCTAGCAAAGACACCCTCACTCACAAATCCGTCCTTGCTTGTGTATGACTGTGGTAACTCACTTTTTGTTTTTTGTCGGAACTAAAACATTTTTGAATAGTAAGTACCGCGGCAGCAGCTGTAAATAGTTATCGGTACGCGAAACCAGAGTAAAAAGAGTATCGAGGACAGTCAAGGGGTTTTGGGCTTAGGCCACAGTGGGACGCTTAGGACGGAACGGGCGGTTCATGCTGCAGGATCCGCTTCAAGCACCTTCGGCGGTAGATCACTCATAACTTTCTCAATTCGTAACGTCTTGAGTTGCTTCGGATCTTGTTGGAAAGAGCTCGCGACGCTCGTTCTAACGAGCCCAAGAACTTGTGAAACGGATGAGAGGTCACTGAGTTATGAGTGTCGGAAGTTACTGATGGGGGGGCCTTCGGCGGTAGAGCGACTTTGGCGGTACTCCTGCGGCGGAAGAACCGCCGGAAGATGCGCCTTGGGCGGTAGACGCCTTCGGTCAACGCCTTTGGCGATGCGGGAGAGTGCATTCGGCGGAAGAGTGAATCCCTCATAACTTTCTCAATTCGCAACGCCTTGACTTGATTAGGGTCTCGTTCGAAAGAGCTCGACGCGCTGATTCTAACGAGCCCAAGAACGCCACGAACGGAGGAGAATTCCGGGAGTTATGAAGGTCGCAAGATACTCAGCTTTCCACCTACGCACAGGCGAAGAAAGTTTTGTCCTATGCGCGGACGAAGGAAGTTCGCCTGCGCACAGGCGTTCGCCTGTGCACAGGCGCTTCGGCGTCGGCGGGAAATCCGCCTTGGGCCCTAGAAATTGTACGGCGCCTTCTGCGCCAACGCAGCGCCGCGGACGGCCAGGTCAGCGCCGCGGACGGACTGTGGATAGATGAACGCCTTTGGCGGAAGAGTAAAACCGACATAACTTTCTCAATTCTTAGCGGTTTGACTTGATTCGGGTCTCGTTGGAAAGAACTCGACGAGTTGGTTCGAACGAGCCCAAGATCTCTTGAAACAGATAAGGCGTCAATGAGTTATAAGCGTCGAAAGCGGCTGTCATGGTTAGGCGTGAGGCCTTCGGCGTTAATAGTTAGAGGGGCCTTAGGCCCAAGGCGGCCTGCGAGTAGGCGGCTTGCGTGTAGGACGCGTGGAACCCACAGTCCTCGGATTTTGGAGAAGGAATTTTGGCCTAGGTTCAGAGATCTTGCGGGGCCCATATCTTTGCGATGGACGGTCGGATGGATCTGAAGTTTTGTGGGGCCGTTGATCTCGGCCGGCCACGCATGCGTGCAAATTTTCAGCCTCAGATCTTGGATGGAGAGGCGCTGGCGGCTTTGTACAGTAGGCTTAGGATTAAGATTTAGGGTTAGGGTTAGATTTAGGTTGTAAGTTAGAGGGGAAGGAAGCCGCCGACTCCTCAGGTGTAGGATCTGTTGCGGCTCGCACCATGGCATTGCAGTGTAGTGTTAGGTAGGACTTAGAAGGTATAAAATAGTTCAAGGCGTTTTGCCTTGGGTTCTTTCCCAATTTCGGAAGTGCAGATCAGGAACCCATTTTCTCTGCGTGTTTGTGTACTTAAGTTCTGTCACCACGCACGAGGAGTTACAACTTAGCGTTCCGCATTTTGTAGCTGAAGGCCTTCGGCCGAATGTTCAGAGCTAGTACATTGGTTAGAGACTTGAGTAGTTCGGATCTACACTTGCGGGTGATTGTCGATGCTCAGAGCCAGTGACTAGTTAGATACTTGAACAGTTTCGCCCCTACACCTTCGAGTGTTCCTTTCTGATTGTACTCCCTTGGGATTTTTCCCCTGAATGCCAAAGTGAAGTTTTGCTACTTCGTGTAAGCCTTGGTTGTAAATTCAGGTTACGCTGCAGCAGGTGCCTTGAGGGTAATCCCTGTAGTATTTCTGGGAATGACAAGTGCCTGAGAATTCAAACTCTTCAATAGACTGTTGTTGTGTTACTGGAATGTTTCTCAGTGAGTCATTCAGTGCGGACCTGTGTTCTCTGCGCGTTTTGTGAGTTGAGAGTGTTGTTCACCGCGTATGAGTGACTTCGATCCGAAGTAGGCAGTCCAAACCGGGTTTCCTACGCTAGCAGCAAGCTAGCGGAAGTGTTGTAAAAGCCGGAGTTGGGAGTCACTACCCGCAGCTTCGCTGAGTGTACTCTCGAGAGACTTTTCCCCCCTGAAATCTTGAGTAGAGGTCCTAACGGATCTCTGGGTTGTGTTTCTGTAGTTTCAGCTGTGTGTGTGTGTGTGTTACGCTGCACTGTGCGACCTCCGAGTGCGCTCTGAGTGGACACTTGCAGTATTTCTGGGAGTGACAGTTGCCTGAGAATTCAAACTCCTCAATAATCTGTTAAAACGTGACACTTTGTACCCTGTGTGTTCCTCTGTCCCTGTGGGTTCGACCTTTCTACCACTATATTGCAGTTTTAGCCTTTAGTGGGTTATTACAATGACTCACTTGACATCGTGTTCTCAAAAGACTTGGAGTCATCAGCTTGAAAGTGTTGACCCAGAGCTATCAACTCACCCAAGAAAGTATTGGTTAGCCAATTAGGATCCACAATGATGAAATCAAGGTTGGGGATGTGTATGATGGATCCAACGTCATTCAAGTAAGATATGACCGAGCTCATTATCCTTGAATGATCAACAGAGTGTGCAGAAGATGAAGGAATGAATTGATTCAAACTAAGAGCACAGAATTCATGAAACTTTTTGGATGGCCACAGAGGGCAACTTCTGTTTTTTTTGGTGTTTTTAACCAAGAGGGAGGTGAGTTGAAAACACAAATGGGGAACCTTTGGGGATCTTTCACTCAACAACTCCTCAAAATTTTTAAAAATATGACTTTTGAGAGGGATAACTTGCTTGTTATTTCGAGCATCTACATGAAAAAACTCTTGGCAGAGATCCACAAAATTTGCGAATCTTTTGGTCAGTTCTTCAACTATGGAGCGAGCCCAAGTCAAAGAGCGGGTTCTTGCTTTATCTTTGTGTGAAATCACAACAATAACTTGAGGAAGATTATGTCCTATGACCTTGGTGCTGGATGTAATGAAATTCAACCACTCCTCCAATTCAGATCTAAAACAAGAGTCTGGTTTGTTCGAAGATGTTTTTGTACAAAAGAGGCTATATACAAAAAGAAAAACACAGAAATTGTTGGTTTGAGGAAACAAAACATTTTGAAGAGTACGAAAAATCCATTGTCCTGCAAGATCCCAAACTGAAATTTGCATTTCTTCATTATTTTGCAAAAACTCCACTTCAATGCCTTTGGTTCTGAGTTTGTTCCATTTGCTCGCAAGCCGACTGTTGCCTTGGATTACACTCATTAGCGTTCGACGCAACTGAGTTTTGCCTACAGATGAAAAAAAATAACGACAACAAATACAACTTGTTACTTTAGATGTTTTTTACGAATTATATAATAAGATATTCTGAGTTCCACCTTTAGAATTTCAAATTTAAATAGGAATTTATCTCTCGATTGATTTAATCTGTACTTCTAATTTATTTTATTGAGTTTTGCACACAATTATGAAAACATCTAGATCAAAAAATAAACTTCGTAAATTCAAAATTAATCATTGAAAACTAACAAGTTAGATTACTGCTTTGCAAACCTTGAGAAAAAAACTGAGAATTTACAGAGCACGTTACCTGCTCTAGGAGAGCCGCATAAGAAGAGTCGACCAGCTTTTGCAGCTCCAAATGTTAATTTGGCTTCTCGGAACACGGACATGTAGACGGCCCGCTTCCGGTTCTGCTTTAGGGCCTCTTGAATTTTCGCCGCCTTTCCGTCTGTTTGCCACAAGGTTCCTGAGATATCGATTTCCTCCAGAGTCAAGTTGACTTGCAGTAGCCCCATGAGATCCCTGAACGCCTCTTCGTCAAAAACGAGTTCGCTTTGTAACACCGAGCGAGACAAATCCAAGTGAGTGAGACTTGTGTCCTCTCGCAAGCACCGAAGCAAGTCTTTCCATACTCCCTTCAAATCATCTTTGTTATTAACAGATAATCTCAGTCTTTTCAGGACTGAAGTTTCTCCGGGTTTCCGATTCATCGACAGGATTCTTCCCATTCTATCTTGGTTGGTACCTGAAGTGCGAGGATCACTCGCCAGTATACTCAAAGATTTTAGAGATTTGATTTCACCGCGCAGAACCCTACCTAATAGATTCAATGATAACATCCATTCATCATGGTCATCCGAAACTACGAGTTGAAGCTCCATTTTGGGATCCTTGACATCGGAGCTAGCAGCCTGCGCAAGAGCTTCTATTGACTTCCAGTCAATAGAAGCTCTAAAAGATAAAGAAACTTTTTTTATAGCACTGTCACGTATGACCTCGTCGAGCTGGTGCCATTTCTCAGGGCGCATTCGCAAGTCAGACAACCTCATTTTCTTCAATGGGTTGGAAATTCGCAACTCAGACATCCTCACTTCCTTCAATGATGGGTTGGAAGTAAGGAGTTCCCTTATACAGTCTCCGAGTCTTTCCATACCGAGTGTATCCATTCCAAGAAGAAGACGTTCAATGGAACGGTTGCGATCATCTCCGGCCAAAGCCTTCAGCAACAAGGCCGCTCCCCAAGTCCCATCATCTAATGTGATTTTCTTCAAAGACGAACTGTGGATCAAAGCCTGGGACACGATTCTAACGGTCTCTTCATCCATGTCGTACCTTGAGTGGCGTAAACTCAACGTTTCTAAAAGAGGAGCACTGTTGATCATGTCAGCCACACGCTTCACTGCACTCAAGTCCCCCCACGCGTTTTTGAGTCCTAAATACTTTAGATTAGAATCAGAGTTTCCTCGCAGTCCTGAGGAAAGATTCAGGAAACATCTCGCAGTCAAAGGGCAATCGTCTATTTCCAAACGCTTTACGGTAGAGGTACTCAGAATTCTCCCCAGCTGTAAACACAAGCTCTCCACTTCCGTATCTGAACTCCAACTCAAACCTCCAAAGCGTATCTCTCGTAGAATGGTGCTAGATCTGAATCCTCTCATGACTACATCCCATTCGCTATCCGTCAAACTCCATGCCTCTCCGCCACATATAACTCCTACATCCAAATGATCAAGGGTGTTGCAGTTGCCGATTGCCTCCAGCAGTCGAAGGCGCAATTGGCTTCGCCACCCTATTTTCGCCGAGAGAGATGCATCCCCCGGAGAGAAACTCCCAAACCTATACAGACCTAAATCTCGGAGTCTCGTTATAGTTTCGCCTTTTCCTTCCAGACGCTGTATAAGGTCCTCGACCTTGCGGAGAAGCTTTGGATCCTCGTCTGAGTCCATTCCCCGTGTCGCAACTTCAGCGTCGACCTCGCGGGGAAGCTCCGGTTCCTCGTCTGCGGAGTCCATTCCTCGTCTGCGTGTGTCAAGTTCAGCAGCGATAGTGACGATGGACGCACCTGCAACTTCCATTCTCTCCTCCAAATGTAATATAGCATACAAGAAACACCAATCCCAATTCAGAGTAATTTGTGAACTTCACATTGCAGTGTCACAACTCGTGCACATGCACACGAGACTTGCTGGGCTTGTGCATGCTGGGCATGAGACTTCTTGCGCGGTGCAAGAGCAGCGACGCACAGATTACTCCAATCTCTGCAAATAAGCAAGCGGATCATGATCATGGTCAATCACCACTAACGCAGAGAGATTGTGCAAAGTGAAATCAGAATGCTGCTCTAACTCAGGTACAAGAAGCAATGTGAATCAAAATGAACGCAAAACACGATTCTGGTTCCAAGCAAATTCTTACATGGAAAGAGGAATTTCACAGAGAGGCGTTTTATGTTCGCTGTTAACCGAACTGGATGGACAAGCTCTCTGCAGGTGAATTTGAAATGAATCGAGGCAAGGAGGATGCGATGTGAATGCACAATGTCCTGGATAGCATGATAGGGAAGTACCCGAGTTGTGTAAGAACTCGATGTACAGTTGTAATGGGATACTGCGAATCTAGCTGCATCAAGACCCACAGGATGACAGCCCCTAAAATCATACAGCATCTTCAATCAGATCTTGTCATTGACACGTGCGAGCGATCCGAGTAGATGTTGACTTTGTTGTGCAAGCGAACAGGATAAGTGGTGAGTCACACAATGTGACTCACACTGATGCATTCAGTGTGTTGATACACTCAATGTAGTCACGCTGACAACAAACATATAAAATGTATCTTCATTGAATCATTTTCCTGGAATCTTTGACCTATTCAAGCGAGTGGAGCAAGTGGAAGTATTATAACCACTGAGTGGCACATGCGCTGTTAGCCTGGTTGACAAAGCCTATTGTGATTTTTTCTTTGCTTTGAATATAGGAACAGTAGTCTACCTCACTCTGCATAACTTGTAGGTTCAGAACAAACTTATAAGCTATTCGGGAGTTTACAAGACATAATGTATCAATGTCTTGTAAACTCGCGAATCCATACCTCCATCTGAATCTGACCTCCATACTCTGGAACAAGAACTGTGCATGTGCTCACATGCTTGACACCTGAGCTATAAGAAAAATCATATCAGCAATCAAGACCCTAGAGTACTCTTCTACTCTAATCAAAGTTGTATGGACTCATAGAGTATGGAGGTCTCTACGCCTCAAACATGAAATAGAAATCGAATTTTGTCCGTGCTACGTGCACTCTAGCTTGTTTATCTCGTCGTATAGAAGTGGATAGAACCAGCATGATACTTGACGTCAACGTCAAACTTCTCAAGAAGTTACATTTTTTGAACTTGCTTGCAAGTGAAGAGAAACTGTGATGCATACATTTCTTAAAAGATACTTCTGATGCTAAATGCTAGATAATCGTGATTCGTGACTTCACATGAAGATCTGATGTAACTGTACAAGTAAACTCAAATATCTGATATATTTACTGAAATTAATCAAGCCATACCATATCATCCAAGTCATGCCACTTTTGCATTCGTATGCTCATAACATAAATCCAAACATGTCTAATGAAAAAAATAAAGCACATGGCCTAATTGATAAACTTCCAGTTTCCGTTTCAAATGGAAACTTGTTATTTCAAGCCTGTGTCTCTCGTTTGTTTAAAGCATATTCAAATGTACAGAATTTGAAATTGTGATCAAACACCTTGTGGATGTGAAGTCTGATTTGCATCTTTATTTGATGATACGTCCGATCTCAATATGTTAAGTTTTAAACAAGCTAAAATGAATTGTTTCGAAGAAAAAACGATTCAATAAAAGGTACGGCATTACATGTCTCTTGGGTTTTCTTAACTGTTTTAAAAATTTTTTCTCTACACTTCTTCAGCTTTTCAATTGCTTTTCAATTGATTTTCACGTTTTATAAAAACTGTTTACATTTTTTGAGGAGTAAATTTAAATTTTCATTATAAAATTAGTTCTTTCATAAATATATTCAAAATCGGCCCAAAAAAATTCACACTTAAACTTTTATATAAAATATTGAAACAAGCCTTTAATAATAAAATAATAATGATGAATGTGCGAATTTCTTTTCAATATAATATCAACAAGATTGATTTTTGGATGCAATAATTTTTTATATAATTTTTAGTTTCTAATCGACATGATTTATGAAAATATGATTTATAAATTATAATCCTATACTTATCACATGTATAAAATCAAATATTCTAAATTTTTGAGAAATGATAATAAATTATAAAGTAACAGCTTAGAAATAAATATAGATTTTATAGAAATTCTGTATTTAGTGAAGAAGAAATAAATTCTATCAAATAAATCATGAATTTGTAAAAATTTATTATTGCATAAATTAAATCTTTGGATACATAGTTCTTTGTAAAAAAAATTTCTTCTGAATATCAAAATCTTGTTCCACATTGGTTTAAAAAGTATCGGTATATTTACTATTATCATAACAGTGTTTTCTAAAGTTGACAATGTGCACATAATTCTAACATATCTCTTCCATATTTGTCTTTCAATTTATCCATTATTAGACTTGAACTTTAATCTCAGATTCAAACTATATATATTTTTTTGTGATCCATGATAAACCATTCACATATCATTATTATTATTGTAGCGAATAAAAAATATAGGAAATACGTCTTCTTCTTTTGCTTTTAGTCATAAGTCAACAAGACTTTATAAGTTTATTCTAAAGAATAATTTTTTATCAAAATATTGTAATTAAAATGACCAATTAATAAATGAAGTAAATTCAATACGGCAAACAAACTCTTTATAATATATGGATATTTCAGAGGGTTCAACATTATTTATCCAAACATCATATACATCAATCTGATCTGCCAACTTTCAAACATAATTTTATTTAAAAAATCATCCACTTCCAGTATAAATACTACAGTTTTGACATTTTTTGTGATGAAAGAGATAGCTCAAAAGCATCGAACAACCATAGATATTGTTATATATATCAACTCGCTTCAAACTAAAGTTTGCAATTATGATATGATTATATTCACAACTTGTTTTGGGAATTTTTCTAGTGTTAATTGTTGAAAATTATAATTTCGGATTCGCAATCTTGTCCAAACTCAAAGCTTTCACCTTGTCTTTGACTTGATAATCTTGTAACAATAGTCATCACATTTTGTGTATTTTGTTATGTCAAACCTAGCTCTCCCACTCCCATTTTTCATGAAAACCATGTTGTTTAAGTTCATAATTAAGGTTGTACTGTTGTCGGAAAATTTGTTTCTTCTTACTCTTGTAAAATAGTAACTTGAAATTATCAAATTACATAAATAATGTTAATCATCATCAAACCACCTAATGCAACCACATTGCTAATGTACTTGAAAATACTTCACCTATTAGGTCTTAAATCCTACGGATGATTTGTTAATGTCTTTTTGTAATTCCTACTATGCTATTAATATAGCATATTAGAAGTGAAATCTGTAAACTAAACATATTACAAGGAGGTTGGAACGTAAATGACTCAATCTCTTATCTCTATTTATGCCACGATTTCGAGGATCCTATTGACTTTTCAAAACCAGATCTTCTTTGACTCTGCTTGTCTCAGACTCGCACGCTGTGCAAATTATTATTCGATGCGAATCCTTCAGTCGTAGAAAGACTCTGCAAATTTCACTATTCTATGTAATAGAGAAAGCAACGTCCTCGTCAATTATTCTTTACTGTTATTCCAGTCAATTTCGCGGTGGGAGAGAACAATATCAATCTCTTTATTATTCTTTGTCAAATTCCAATGTAATATGTATGTACGAACCTAGAAACAGAAACATGCACAATGTGGAGACGTGTGTCAGAAGAGTCTGCTGTAACAGTTGTTGATCAAGCTGTCTTCTGGCCAAGAGATTGGGAAGACGGGCTACTTCTGTTTCTACTGTATCTCAGATTAGTTTTCCTGGCTTTGGATAACCCCTTGATGAGTGTCAAACCATACCCATCACATTTCAGGGCTTTTTCTGTCGAGGATGTGACAAGACCTTTTTCTTAGTTAGAGGAGATTGCTGTTAAGGAGTCATACTTGGCAGAACCTGAGTGAGATTATTTGTTCATCTTGCAATTGGTTATGGACCCGATATTCCAGCCATCAACTGTGGTTATAACAAAACTTTTGGTGTCCATTTGCCAGAAGGCAAATTTTGAGCAGATTCTGGTGACAGAGAACTGAACCTCTGGCGACGAAGGAATGTTGAATATTTGGAGTCCTTTACAGAGCTGCACAAATCTTGGATCTTTTGTCGATGTATATGAGAGGTGAGGCTTCACATTGTTTGAAGGTGATATAATGCTTATCTACAACCATAAATTGGAGCCCACTCAGCTTTGAGCTACATATAGAGGCAAAATGACGTAAATTTCGAATTCTGACAGAGCGAATTTTGAAGGAATCTCGCATAGAGTTTTAGCCTTTGGTAGTAGTTGTTTTACACCTCATATGGTAAGGATTAGAGGGTTTCACGTCCTTGGTATCCATTGAAGCGCCTGTGCTCATCCACTTTGAAGGACAATTACAAGCTGTCCATATCCTGGATTTTGTAGCTATGAAGGCGACAACGAAGCTGGCCACTGAAGCCATGAGTTCCAGTCTACTTCCAGAACTCCTGAGTTCCTGAAGGCCATGAGGGCATGTACCTCATTCTTCTGCTGCTCGCGCTTATCGAGGTCGGAGATGTTGGCCATTTCGACAAAAACCTCATGCTCCTGAGACTCAGATTCCTTAGCCAGCGATGACTCCTATCCTTGAAAATATTGAATTTCTTCATGGAGTATTGCTGTGCCATTTTGCTGTCGAAACGGACATTGCAGCTCGTAACCTTGGTCACTTCAGGTAGTACAGACAATGAGAGCGATTAGGGTCGTAAGTCTAATTCTATAATAGACAAGAGCAGCAAGCGATTAGGGTCGTGATTTGTGGCGCTGGCCACTCCCCCCTGGCAGTCTTGGCAGTCAAGAGCTCACTGTTGCAATTACTGATCTCGAGGAGCAGTTTCACCACTTTGTTGTGCTGCGGTGTGAGACCCTCGGGGAATGGATCGGGGAACACCCACGTCCATGGAGGCCAGATGGAGGGCTATGAATCCTTCGTGCGTCTTGGCGGTCTCGATCACAGCTAGCCTCAGAAAATCTCGCACGCTGGTGATGATTTTACGCCCGAGATCTCTGTGTCGGATGTAAGATCGAAGAAGAATGGCGCACTGAAGCTCTCGCCATCTCGAGGTTCATCCAGAAGGTAGCTCTCCGCCTCTTTCAGCAGGCGAGTCACCTTGAGCCTGTCACCGATCAAAGGAGTCGAGTACATGGATAGCCCAGTCCTGAAGATAGTCCTCAGATACTACGACGGCCACTGAACCGCAGTTTCCATTATGGCGAACTTGCACGATGGGGTCAGGCGCACTTCCGTCCTGATGCATGGAGCTTGTGAGGGGCTGTGGATTGGGCCAGAATAAGCACATGATTAGCAGGACACAATACGAAAATTCGAGAATTCGCTGAAAGGTCGGTCGTTAGCTTCCGAATTCTTCTCGATTTCAATATTCAGATACGAAATTCAGTCGTGCGTCAAAACTCGTAGCACAACACACACACTCGTCAGCACGCTCCCTTAAGGTCCACAGAGTCTCCGATTTTGCTTTCGAAGCGAGGACTACGTTGCGGGATGAGGCGGACTGCGACGTGGGTGGGAATAACAGTAGATCCAGTCATTCCGTCTTGAAAAATCTGGCAATCCCAATATGAACCTTTTACTTCATACTCTTGTTCATGATTTTGATGCAAGGCATCTAATCAGGCAGGCTCCTTGCAGCCAGAGCTGCCACACGAGGTCCAGCCCACTCTGAAGAGTCGGCACCGGAGTGAATGCTGGCGTCTGTGCGCACAAACTGTAGAAAATTGGACGCTCGTTACAAACCGATCTCCAGCGCACAATTGCTCAGGGATGCCGAGCAGATCTTTGGGCTCTGGTACTCGGATTTGAACTGGTGAGCTGTTCGATTCGACCGCTAGCTCACCAGCTCGGGAAACTTATGTCTCTACCGTGGCATCCACATGAGCTTCGGGTCCATTCCATGGCAGCGAAATTCTGAACGAATCTCAGAATCTGGTTTCTCGTTCAGCGGCAACGGAGCGTGAGACAGTGAGACAACCCAGTGAGCGGAATGAAGAAAGTTGTCAGTCCCCGAGCCCATTTGGGTGGTGCATTCTGCAACACCATTCATATACCTTCAATCCTGAGGGCCATGTAATGTGATCGCGGAAAACGCTGTCTCACACGCTTCAGCTGAAAAGCTTTTTAAGTCCTACGAGCAAGATCCTCGGAGGATTTCGCAGATTTGATCTTTGGATGGTAACGGACTAGAACTGGTTGTCGAGGAAGGAGGGATGGAGGCAACTATGGAATCGGACAGCGATGAGAAGGCGCTTTCGTCCAAGCCAGCAGAACTGACATCAGATTCCTTGCGGAAGTCGTTACCGGCCGACGTTCTGTTGCATGTGCTGCACAATCTCCCGCTCCAAGAGCCTGAGGAGGTTCCGTTGCGTGTGCAGAGAGTGGAACGATCTGTTCGTGTCATGGGGATCCCCAATCTCGGTTTTGCTCAAACCTGGGGAGCTGGTTCCACTGTACATAGGGCATGGAGCTCTCAGTCTCTACGACACCGGCACTCGTTGCTGGTTGCCGTCTCGAATTTGGAGAAGATGATGATATGAGCTGGCCGCATCAGGTGGGGCCTGCTGGTCGTCTTGCCAATCGCCCACTGAACGACTACTGGCAAATGGAAATCCCAACATTCATCGTCTACAACCCTTGGACACGACAGTTCCACAGATTGCCGAGTTCGTTAGCCAGTGGCACACGTTCCCTCTACATTCCTGAGGTTGGACATATGTGATGTGGAATTGATGTTCATCTCAAAACAGGGTCCTACACTTTCTTATTTCTCTATCCTCGTTGCTCGAATGACGAGGGGAAACTTACATCTACCACTCTCAATTTCGCTCATGGCGGATCAGTAGAAAATTGCCCTTCACCAACGCTTTCGGTCCACGCCTAGAAAGAAATGGGAATACCAATCCATCCACCTACAAGACTCAATGCGTGACGAAGGAGGGGAAGTCTTTCTGGATAATGAGTAATCTTGGATCTGATCAGGTGAACATTCTGTGTATTTACAACGTGAAGCTCGACGCTTGGATTCAGTTGAGGCAACCCGCTAGCGAGGATATCATTTGGAGATGTATGGAGCACAAAGGCGAAGTCCTGCTGCTTGGACTAGATAATCAAAATGGATCATCAGGTAATGAGCTTTGCTTCTACGAGACTGTGGAATACATGCCTGAAAATGTGCGTCCATGGCATTTCGACGGTGACTCGTACTTCCGAGAGAAGAAGGCGGTGCCCATGCCCTCGGTGGTTGATGTACTCGCTCCCTTGTACGAAGACTCTACAAGTCGTACAACAAATGTACGCCTCAAGTCGTGCGTGGGAGCGGGGGACGAAGTAATCAAATAGACAAATAGATTTTCCCAGACATTATTATGCGTTCAGATCGAGTTCCACCGATGCAGATCAGACATGTCTCGTCCGTTGAGAGATATGTCTCGTCATTAATATGAGTTCAGATCCAGTTCAGACCGATGCAGATCAGACACGTCTCGTTCCGTTGAGAGATATGTCTCGTCCATTGTTGCGCTACGATGCTGTCGAACATTCTTGGACGTGGGTGGGCAACTGGGCAACTGGGCGATTGTACAAGACGTTGATGACAGATTGAACCCTTGTCATATACGTCCAGTCTGGACTTTCCAACCCTCACTCGTCAGCCCTGGGTCGATCGAGAGCTAGATCAAGCATCCACACATCCACTGACGAGGAGCTTGGGTTCTCGAAATCATAGAATGCATCAGAAGTAGTTTGCTCTTGAGAAAATTAACGTATACTTCACTAGGTGATAAGGAGTCCATACCTAACTTTTCAGAATTCATCTGTGGCCATGGTAGCTCAGTTCAGTCTTCAGACGGAACGCACACTCTGAATCTACAGGCTAACTTTGGGAAAAGAACACACTGCTTACTACAGTCAAACAGTATCTTCTTCAGCTGGAAAGGATAGATGAAGCATGAAACTGTCTCATTCGTAGTGTTTCAAAAGTGGTGTAGCATTGCTTTGGAATGCTTTGATGGTTTGCTTTGGCTGAAGAAACCTTGAAAGGAGATCCTAAAGCCGAATCTTCAGTGCTGGTGTGAGAAGCAGTGCTTCCCACAGCTATGACGATGGCCCCCGAATGGTGACGATGAATGTATCCACCAGCTGAGAGTGAACCACACTCGTTACCATATGCCTCAACTGAGAACGCGACCCATATGGCAGGCTCGATTCTTCATTCTCAACATATCAGCCAAGTGGTGGTACACTGGTGTCATATCGAGTATGGAAATATCACCCTCAGCCGCTAATCAAGATCAGTCAAGATCGAAAATCTAGATATAAGCATTAAAGTTTCCACTGAGATACCAATGCTGATTTCACATTTGCAACTCGCTGGCAAGATTCGCTACTTGTATCCTGGAATCGGCCTCTCGTTTCCGAACAGCACACTGACATTTTTGGATCCGAGTTATACTTCTTCCGGAATGAACACCATGAAGCTGTTGCATCATATTCAGCCAGAGCCACAACATCTCCATCTAGAATGTAGGTCCCACATGCTCCTGATCGAGTCTAATGTGGAGAAGATAAAGAAAATCAACAAAAATTCTACTCCACAGGCTTGTGGCTTGATGGCATTGATTCTCGACCATATCATTCTAGGCAAAAGATACAGGTCTCGAAATTAGCGAATTTATAGCATCAAGTGCAGTGCAGAGTAGCCAACACTTGTGGATGAACTGGAAAAGTTGTGAAATTGGGTAGATCACATCGCTCTGAATAGCATAGATGCTTGCAGCTAATACTTAATGGGATCGCCGATTGTGCAGGAATGGATCCCTCGACCCGCTCTCACACACGACGGCCCCTTCTTCTGCTCACACTCGGTGCAAATAAGAATCCACCTCCGGGAACGCTTTGGACGAACAAGCATCCCCGGAGCGACCACGACGATGGGGAAGGCGGAGCGCTTATGGACGCGGCATCCCCGACCTACAACGGGCCGATATCAAGAAGTCGCTACGTGCTGTACTCAGCCGAAGCGCGGCTCGGGCGTATCTCCGTACTCGATAACATCTCGCAATCTGGACATCAGAGCAAACCGTGAAAACCTTCGCAAGCACTTGTCTGCCGTTTGCTGGACAAAGCCAAATTCAAACTTTGAGGTTGTTTTGATTTTGATTTGATTTTGAACGGTCGCTGTATGGTTACAGGCTCGGTGCACGGCGTTAGATCTCATATATATATCCCGTTGAAAAACGTTCGAAAT
The DNA here is from genome assembly GCA_037833965.1 of Marchantia polymorpha subsp. ruderalis. NCBI lineage: Eukaryota > Viridiplantae > Streptophyta > Marchantiopsida > Marchantiales > Marchantiaceae > Marchantia > Marchantia polymorpha. The sequence continues at coordinate 5,059,582 of AP031351.1, forward strand.
CATCCAAATATTTGAAAACTTTTCATCGAATTTGAATCGCATTATGTAAGCGTAGGGACTCTCTTTCAGCACGTCCTCCCATCCAACTATCCCGCCCAAATTTGTATTATGAATCGTTTGTTCTTGGATTTTCTCGGCCAAACTCCAAGAAAATCTGTGCTTTATTATTTATTAATGTGATATTTAGTTGGTGTCAAATTGTAATAAACAGTTGCTTTCATTCGATGCAGTGTGGCGGGTTCAAATGATGGACGAGGTACGAATAGAGATTCACATCTGAGATATGAATTTGGCTAATCAATTGTTTGGATACAAAATAACGATCACAGTTACGTGACTGTGAACCTGGAGAACTTTAAACTGAACGCTTTGACTGTGCTGACAGATGGTGATAAAATAAGTAGGTCCTTGCAGAAGTGATCTACCGATGGATCAATGAAGGACCATCTGATCTCTTTGATTTTATCGAGTACGACGTGATGGGTTCTTCCCGTGGTTTCTACTATTTTCCTTTCTTCTGTTTAGCTCAATGGGAACCTCAAGAAAACCAGCTCAAGGAATGTACCTGCATATCTTAAAGATACAACGATAAATTTCAATACTCTCCAGAGGTCTCAATGCTAACATAATCAAAGATTTATGGTTCCACTATATATCCCCAGCAGACCCGAGAGAAAAGGTTTATTATCTCAAATTCTATTCCAATACCTACTTATAGTGCGAACTCAATTCATGGTCAGCTGGTGAAAATTTAAGTATTATTTAGAAATGACAGAATTTCGTGGAAAAAGATTCAGGCAGCTGAATTCAAGGGAATTTTTTGAAAAAATGTTCAACGCGGGTAGCTCTGTCTTTCATGACTACAAAATGTGGGACGTAAAGTACTAGGCCAGACTAGTAGCGTGGTAAACTAGTACCACCATCGACCATCTACTGTACATTTTGGATACAGCTGAGCTTATCTCTTCTGGATGTAGAACTGGTTCTTGGATCTACTTTTAGCATTGACCTTATTCTTAGAGTTTATAGCATGTATTCCAAACTCCCCCCTTCAGGTCTTTCATTGAAGAACCAAGCACTGGGATGGGAAGACCTCGTCAAATCTAACATGTATGAAACTAATTGTTTACATGGGGCTCGTCCCCAATAGCATCACACCGGAAATATACATTAGACCATTCCATGTTCCAACCTATGTATGGATTGCGTTGTGTGATCAATAGTAAATTAACACAGCAGTCATGTTTTAAATTGTTATTATGCAAACATTTTCAGATTAGTCATTATGCTATTATTATTAGATAATCAATATTTTAGGTTAATATGATTAATGGAAAATGAGAAAATGTTGTATGGTCTAAGTTTTATCAACTGGAAGTCTAAAGATGATGATAAGGCTTTAAAAAATAGTATCTACTAGCTTATGAAATATAAAGTTTGCATGGTAAGCAAAGAAAAAGAGTTGACTTTCAATTCGACTTGTTGACCAATAAGCTAATTTAATCGAAGTAGAGGTGAAGTGATACATATATACACGATGTAATGATTCTACAAGATTGTCGCTAGTTAGCCCACTGCTGTATGAATTATAGACACCTTTGCCCATAGTGCCTACAACTGTTTGAAAATTATCTTTTTACACCAAACGATTATATTTTCACACACAACTATACTTCTAATTAATTCCACACCTGATTGTATGTAGTCTTATTTATTGCAAATAATCTAAATATGAACTTGCCAATTGTGTAAATTTTTAGCATTTTGATTTGAAGCATCAGTCTAGCTTTTGTACATTAAGCTATAAAGATTTGCTGATCATAAACAATAGCATGATAAGTTCAGAAGTACTTGAGAAGGTTTCACTCAACATAAATTTTATTAATTATCATGTGATTTCATATACAAGTTAATTTTATCCTTGCTTCTCTTATTTTCACTCTGCAATGTCAAATTAAATAAATAGTACGAGATTGTAGAGAAATTGATCTGAAATTACATTTAAAAACTTCTGAGCAAAGATTGAACTGATTGAAATGAGGAATAGTTTGATCATTTGGATTGTAAAGATGCATGCAAGAACACTCAGTCCATGTTGCCGTACCAAGGCTTACCAAAGGCTTACTTGCCAAAGCTTACCAAAAAACTATGTACATTTACAGCAATTTCCACTAGGGTGTTCCCAACAATCGAGGGCCGGAGTCCATATCCAGCGTCTGACTTTCTCAGCTGCTCCTACTTTTACCCAAGGACGGACACTAAAGAATCTGTGTATCTAAAGTCTCATCCCAATACCGGCCCACTGCAGAGGCGCTTCTATGAGCACGATTACGTAAATGTGATCTACAATCCCTCCCAACTATCTGTTCAAACGAGGGTTGCAAGTGTATACTTCTCGACTACCGCACGGTATATAAAATCTGTACAAGGGAAGCTGCTCATGGCATGACATTACAATGCCTTTCCTTCTTTGAGAATCAGGATTTTGGCGTGGGAGACATCTCTACTCCTCGATGATCTGGCCGAAGCTTCAAAGTCACTCGAAATTTCCACACGTGGACGACGCGTGACGAAAAAAGCGACCAGACTCGACAACTGCAAGTCTGAAGGCAAGCACTCTAGCTGGGACACCAGATCGGCTGGAAATCTATTGCGCCGATCTCGGTAAGAGGACCTCTCGCTCGCTCAATCGATCGACAGCGAGTAATACGCACGAGAAGCGATCGAGAGTGCGAGCGAGAGAGAGAGCAATGGCGTCTGAGGCTGGAGAAGAGTGGTCTACTCGCCGCCCATGTCGCCCATGTCGCCGCCGTCGCCGCCCCCGTAGTCGCCGCAGTCGTTGTCCCCGAAGTCATTGAGCATATCGCCGACGAGGAGACCCCCGAGAGCGCCTCCCATCAAGCCCGTGCCGAAGCCCATGCCGCCGCTGCGCCGTTGCCTCTGTTGGGGGTAGCCCCCGTATCCCCCACCGTAGCCGCCCATGCCCATGCCCATGTTCGAAGCGCCACCGTACATCATCTGGGGCTGCTGCATCATCGGGGGGTAGCCCATAGCGCCATACTGCTGGGGCTGGGGCGTGAACGGGGGCCGGTAGCTGGGGCCGGCGGCGGAGAAGCCCGCGGCGGGGTACTGGCCCTGCTGCAAGCCCATGCCTCCGAAGGGCATCTGCTGCTGGCTCTGGTAGCGCTGCACGGTGCGCACCTCGCCCAGGCGCACGGCCATGTTCAGCGTGCCCTTGGGCTTGCCCGACGGGCGCAGCACCTGGAACGCCATGACCTGGTCGCTGGCCTTCTGGCCGTCGCGCGCCAGCAGCTCGTGCAGCGGCACGGTCACGCTGCCCACCAGCTTGTTGCGCAGCGTGCCGTGGCTGTGGATCTCCACCGTCAGGAACGAGTCGCGCGAGCGCAGCAGCTGCTCGTCGCAGGTCAGCGCCAGCGTCGCGTTCCACACCGGATTCAGTCCGCCCGTCTGGTCCGCCTTCGTCGCCTTCTGCTGGTTGCGGTACACGAACGCCACCACGTAGCAATGCTGCTCGCCCAGCGTCTTCACCTTCTTCAGATCCACCGCCGACACGATGTTCAGCTCCACCGTCCTCTCCTCGAAGGTCGATGACATTCTCTCTCTCTCTCTCTCTCTCTCTCTCTCTGTGCCTGTTACACTTCGATCCTTTCTATTCCTTCCCTCGATCTCTCGAAGCCTTTCGACAACGCAAGGTCGATTCGATTCGATCGACCCACTACGCTCGTCTCGTCCTCCTCGTAAAACCCTGCACTGCAATTTGATACCGGGAGCAAGATGTTGTACGATCGATGTCTGAAAGGCGGCTTTGGCCTCGAGCTACACTTCGATCCTTAGTGTTCCTTCCCTCGACCTTTCAAAGCTTTTCGACACGGTAAGGTCGATTCGATCGATCGATTGTCCTCCTCGTAAACCCTGCGTTATAATCTGACAGTGAGAGCAAAATGTGCGACGATCGATGTCTGAAAGAAGGCTTTGGTCTCGGCCCGAAGCGCTGGTGCGTGATATTCATGAACCGAGAATCACTGCTCGACTGCTGCGGATGCCGAGGCTCCGCCGCCACGTCATCGGAACTGCCACTTGTCAACTCCCTTCCGTAGGAACGTCCACGTGCACTAAGCTCATCGAGGCCTTTCCACGCAACCGCTCCTTGGGGCGTGTCGCCAAAAGGAGAGGTGGCTCCAGCAGCCCCTACGAACCTGCGCTCCGCCGCCATTCTGGCTGTGCCCCGTCTCTCCGCGATAACGCGCTCTTGCCGCATTCTGCAACGAAATGCGGCACCGCATCTGCAGATCGATCCGATCGGGAGGCGCCAGCGCACGCATGCTCTGGACAGGTCGACACTGCCCAATCATAGAATGCATATGGCAGGACAAGACAGGTTTTCATTTCAGAGTTAAAACTCGCAACAGTGTGAGCAGACACATCTCATAAGAGGTGACACTCCGTACTCTCGTTAGTGACCTAAAATTCCAAAACCATTTATTTTTTACTTGTAAATATGTTCAATAATATCGGTTCGTTACTATTATCAATAATGATATGATATTATCCAATAATGATAATTTCAAATGTAATTTAGGAGTAAAAATTTTTCTCATGATCACAATACATAGCTATGACATTTGAAAAATATAACATAAATTTATTGAAGGAAGCGGCTAGTTATACCTCATACTAATCTTATCTTTCCATTTTTAGCATTATTTCTCCCGTTTCACTAGTCCTCATAAACTATATTCGCCGGTTTGGTTTGTACTTGCATGGTATCGAGCAATCAAATTTATCTTCTTTGAGTGTGAGTGATAATTATTGTTAAATGAGGGATAACTAGCCCCTCCCTTATTTGAGCGTATATCTCAACAATTTACTCTATGTGGACGTAGTTAAAAAATATGCTGCTCATATTATTATCAAATGTTTCATTCGGAGTTTTTGTGTATCGATCTGAGATCAAACTTAATTATAATTTAAATTTTATTTATCGTGAACAATACAAACCTGCAAATGAAGGCGATTTTGAAACCAAACAACACATTTATAGAATGTACTAGATGTGATGTAATGCACAATAAGAAATCTATGAGTTTTTTTTATATATAATTGACACCTCCCAATAATGACATCCAATTCTAACAACAATGTATGTTATTATTAGGAGGTAATATTAAAATTAATCACCTTCAAATAGTGACATCCAATTCTAACAACAATGTATGTTATTATTAGGAGGTTATATTAAAATTAATCACCTCCGATTAATGACATCCAATTCTAACACTAATGTATGTTACTATTAGGAGGTTATACCCATTTTACTCTTGTGAGTGACACCTCACAATAATGACGTAAAACCCTAGTACCAATATATGCCACTATTGGGAGGTTTAACTCTGTAGTCATCATATTTTGCCTCGAAAAATGAGCTTACCTTTTTACTCTTCAGTGTCAAAATGATCGCTAAACTTGGTCGAGAACTTGGCATATCCAAGATATGAGTGTCCTGTAAGTGATTAATTTTGCCATCTATCTCCCGACGTTTGTTTTGATTTGATCTATGTGATAACGTTCCAGTTTTTATCACACTAACATGAATCAATTTTAAAAGAAAATTCGAATTATTATATTACATGACCATAACGCTACCATATTATGTATGCAAATTCAGTCTTTCAATTCATATTCACATCCGGTATGTGTAATAAAAAGTTGGAGGATTCTGGCTATTAAATGATGGTGATTGTAGTGATTTAGTATTGACATTGTAGTGACATTCATAAATGATGTATGAATGTAGTGCTTAACAATACTTTAATTTGACTCCTTAAAAAATTGCACATAGATGGCATACAATGTATTACTTTTGGGTTTTAACTTACCTCTATTGTTTGGCCTCTAATTCAAGCTTGCATGTATCAAACATGAAAACCGATATCACTTCACATGTTTGTTAAAGATATACATCCAGATTTTACTCTTGTGTCAGAAATTTGAAATTGAGAAGTGATTGAGAAAGTAAAAATGATTTTTAAAATATATTTTACTTTACTATATATCACAAGTTAATAATTTTCCTTATAATTATATATGGTCTATTCACAATACTTTTACAGCAGGTCACATAGGTTAAAATTAATATTTTTTAATATATTACATAAAATTTATTTACATCATTTTTTATGAATAAATATATATAGTTCAAAAATTCAGATGATTTTTCAGTAATTTCATGCATGATGTTTCTAACAATTTGTAATTTTTGGTACAACGTATGATCAAATAAAATTTTTAAAAGGCTCGGTTAATTTTTTAAAGAATAAATATCTCTTTCTCTACTTCTAAAATATATTTATTCACATAGTATTTTAACACTTTATATGTATAGGTTTTAAGGATTTATTAGATGAAATGTCATAAATTCATAAGTATAAATTTTATTATGAAGATAAGTTTAATGTTCACAAATTCATTGAGATATTACGTGAATTTTTATTCAAATACAGAAAAATAAATAATACTTTTCAAATAATATTCTTATAATATGTATACAATGAACTTTTCTTGAATTGAACAATAGTTTTATACTCAATTTTTTATATTTTTGTACTTATAATGGCATTTTGCTACACACATATTAAATGACACTTTATTTATATTGATGATCTCTTGTGATAATGATCATTATTTTAGTTATACCCCATCATATATTTTTGTAGTTTTATTCAAAAGATTAACTTTGATATCCCTTGTAATATTTTGAAACAAATTGGATACTTTCAAATAATTTTCTATAATTACTGAAATATGTATACATAGTACATGAAGTTATGATATTTTTAATGTAAGATTATTAAGTATAATAATTTTATGATAAAATAAAAAATCTAAAATTAAATATCATTTAGACTAAGGTCTTGCATCTGCAATTTCAAAACTCTTTTGACATTTTAGTAATGGATTTGGTCATATGTTACTGTATTCTTTGAGCATACTCTTATGCAAGAAATGATGCATTCTTTTCATTCTTGTTTTAATAAAACATCATAATATTCAAATTTGCATCATCTATTACTTTTTTTGTCAATATATTTATGTATTGACATTCACTTATATGCAGGCCTTTCTAAATACGGCACATACGGAACTTGAAGGCCAAAGTGCCGTATTTCGTTTTCAGAAAGTTCCGTATTTACAACAAAAAATATTTGTTGTCTAGGTGTCTTTACTAGAGAAACTAAGGGAGTCACTTAATTAAAACTTTGGATGACAATTTTTGCCAAATCTTTGTTGATATAGGTGATTTTACTAGAGAAACTTACGTAAATATTCAGCTAAATCTTTGCCGTGATCGTTTGTGACAATTTCTTGGTTCATTACCGTTACTTTACTAGGATAATTAACTGAGTACTTGACTAAAACTTTGAGTCAACACCTGATGAGTTCAACCAAGTTCTAGTATTTTGTTTCCTTGGTTACTCATTCACTTGTAGCTCTGAAAACACAAAAAATTATTCAATTAGTTCTAAAATATCAAGATAGTTTCAAACTTTCTTGGAAACAAAAGTACATAGATAAAATAGTGAACCCAGAACATTACGAAGTCTATGTTCTAGGTGCACAAAAATCTGTTGACTGTAAAGGTCTGATTCCAGGTTTTAAGAATAGATTTCTTCAACTCATGGTCGGCTTGAGACAAATGACCAACGGATGACTAGGGTTTAGGCAAGCAAATAATAGTGATTCCTCCTAAGTTGACCAAAGACTTCAATCGTCACAAGAGTGTCTGGAGAATTTGCACAGACAAAGAAGTTTAGAAAAGTCAGAAACAGGAAATTCTCTGGATCTTTTATTGTTTGGACATCACCCTGAAACAATACACGCAGTTGTCCTTGATACCACTCGTCGCATACTATAATAGGGAGCAGCAGTGTGGAATGCCAGTACGATCGAACATGTCAAAATGGAAGCATTACAGCTGACAGTCACTCGTACAATGCTTTCAGCATAGTTCTAATAGGAGTAAGATCAGCATTAGACGGGAGTTTCTAATGTTTTCTCTTAAAGTACCTGGAATCTCCGAGCCTCTCTTAGCATGGGTAATATCAGAGAGACCTTCATTCTCTTGTAGTCGTCTTTCATTTACCATCTACGTCTATCCGTATTCTCTCTTCACTCAATTTTCATATAGAGCCAGGGCCCGAGTTCTCTTGTTTTCATAGTGAGAAACGGTTATTGCTTCTGGCACTCATACCAAATCAAGATGTAGAGGGCAGTCATGTAAAGTTTTCTTCTATATGTTTTTTGATCACGTTCGAACTTCGCCTTTTGGGGTCGTAGCTTTCACCATCACTGGGCATTTAAAAGCATTTTAGGACAGATATAAGAAGAAGACGCATCTCGGACATCTCACTAAATGTGCTTTATAGCCTTCATTTAAACACATCTCATCGTTAAATGTTAGGAGATGAATGCCGGTTTCCTCCAATAGAAGATGATGTGTTGCCTGCCTCACTAACTATACCCCTTGTTAACTGATATACGATCGCAATTTTCTTCTTGTAGACCTGATATTTTGGTTCCAATTGGCGAAGAATCCATCGATGGAGTAATGACATCTGTCAGCGAAGTGCGATATTTAATGGTGTGCATTATGTCTTGAAAAATACCCTTAGAGAGGTCGAAGCTTTGTTTCTCGGCATCAAAGGCCTTACCACGATGCTGACTGGATGAGAAATCTTGAGTTATTGAAAGCTAACCGCTTTCCCATGTACGTGGATAATGAGAGCGACGAGGGATGTTCCAAGCAGCAAAACATGATGCAGTCTAAAGTATCAACAGCAGAAAGGCTCAGCACTCCGAACATGCAAGTTCCAAGAGTAGCTGAGGTTCGCTCCTTTGCCTTTATTCATTCAACAACAGTTATGTGGTTGCCTACATGTTTCAGTAGTATGACTATGAATCAGCCAAGGTGTAGACGAAGTTTAAGTTTCCTGAATTTTTTGCTAATCTTTTTTCTTCATTCTTGTCTGCAAACTTACATCCTCTCACAGGTCTTTTGTAAGTTTTCCTTTTATTACCCGATCTAGTTTAAGGCATGAACATCATAGTCGAGAGAGAATTGTTGAAGGTTCTTGATCCTGTGGTATAACCATGTGCCTTTCCCAACATGGTGTCAATTTTAGTTGCTTATGAGGGAGTGAATTATCGGTCTTACTGGTATTCAAGAGTAACCCCTTCTTTGCGTTTGGTCTCTTGGACGCATGAACAGATTGGTGTATCTGAAGGCCTCGTTTTGTTGTTATAGGAACTGAAGGTGCCATTGATTCGGAGTTTGCTCACCAAAGCACTTAAAGCTCAGCATGTCGAACGGTTCAAGGTAATTGCACCAGTCTCGTACTTGTCTAGGTTACTTGAAGTAGTTGGGAAAAATTTCCTTGTTAAATGAAAGATCAAGCTAACGGACACGCATCAGAAGAACGCTTGATGCTAGCTGGCTTTACCAAGGGCAGCCATCACTTTCTCGCGTATAATAGTTCTCATGTTTTCGTTTATTCAGCTTGCAGGAACCATTTTTCGGGAGGTGTTACAGGTGTTACCAAAGCAAAGAATTTGTCTTCGCGCTTTAGGTAGATTCTTCTTCTTGAAAATTTCCCCGTGTTTCTCCATTAGGTGTGATTCATATACATGCTCTTCCTAAAATCGCGTCACATATGCTGCAGAGGTTCTTAAATTTTGTTTCTGTCCACATCAGGGGCCATGGCTTTGGAAATCAATCATTATCCAGAAGCTGTCAATTGGTTACAGGAAGGAGTTCGAGAATATCCAAATGACGCACTATTCCACACACGGTAGTGTTTACGTTGAACTCATGACTTTGCCTTGAAGTTCTTGGTTCAGCTACCTGTGACGTTGAAGTGTCATATGAAAGAAAATAATATTCGAAATCAACACTTCGCTGTACATTATATACTGCGTCAATGCATAGCAACGAGAACCGAAGACTGACAAAAGTACAGACTGGGTGATGCTTATTCTGGTCTTGGCAAGTATGAGGAGGCACTCGAGAAATATGATCGTGCACTTGGCCTAGTAGTGGACAACCAGTCCCTAATTGCCATCAGCGACTTGGACAAAATGACCTTAGCAGATGAGACGATTTCGAATGTAGAAAAGAATCACACTGATGTGAAGTCAACTTTCAAGAGGGATCAAATTAAAGAACCAGACATCGATGATTTAAATGCTGGAGATCTACAGGGTGCCGTAACCTTGGACGGACTCAAGGTATGTCTCTATTACTTCAAATACTTGCAACAAAGTTGGTAAAGTTGACTGCTTGCTGAATATTTTCACCTCCGATAAATAAACATTTTGTTTTAACGTTAATAGATGAATCAACAGCATTTTATAAGTAATCTCACAGTACATTAATTTAGAGTATAAACATTAAATTGTAAATTGGATTAACTTTGAGATACAGAAAGTAAATAATTATTTGTTTGAGGTTTAGGGTTATATGGTTAATGTTGTCTTGGAAAGACTCTCTTGTTCCTTCTCTAAGTAGCTACCACTCTCACTTACCCTCAAGTATGCATCGAGAAGTAATATTTTGAGATTAGAGCACAGAGAAACTATTTAACTGTCAGACTTGATATAAACTCGAAAATCTGCGATAGCTTTAATTTCACTTTCATTCCACATCAATTCAACACTGAAGAAAATATTTATCTTATTATATATTCTGAACTGTTAAATAAAGTAACGGTTCAGAATATATACAGGTTTCAGTTTGAGATCTGAGTTTGATACAAATTTGAAACGCTAAACTACTGAGGTTGACATCAATTTGAAACCCTAATCTGTTGTAGCTAATGACTCATCAGTCACCAAGGAAACTCTTAACCTAAACTTAATCTTATTTACTGTGAGTTACTGTTACGCTTTATTTTGAGATTATATCACAACACATTGTTAAAGTTAACTATGTGGCTAAAGAATCATCAGCCACTATGGTTAGGTATTTGTGTGTATAATCTCAAAATACAGTTGTATATATCGTTCGTTTGTAAGTCAAGTCGTCATCTTTGAAAGTTCATTTTGCTCGTGATAATTTCTTCAATTATCGGTCACATTTTTGAGATTTGGAACGTTGAGAACTGGAAGTGAAATTCTGAGTTGGTTTAAACATAGTAACGTTGAATAATATCTAGAATCTGATATTATTGTTATTCTTACTATAAATACATAGTGAGAATCAAGTATGTGGACTCTTTGATCAAATAGTTTAGATTTCGTAGTTACAGTACATATTTTTGAATGTGATGATACTTGTACTTAGCTAATCATCTGGTTCAACAATAGTTTTCTTATAGTGTTTTCTATGTTATCTGCTATGTTATTTCACATGGAATACATGAAAGTAGACTATAGTTTAATTTGTAGCTTGATGACAACAATCAGGATATAGTGTGATAAGTGACATGGTTAAACTTCATTCACATTATATCGAAATAGGTTAATGAGGTCTGATAATTACTTCACATTTCAGGGTTGTATCAGTGGTAGAAATTTAAAGGGAGTTCATATGACCAGCTATGGTCGGAACATTATTACGTTGATTTCCAATAGGATATGCACCGAGATTTGGGTAAAAAAAATGATAGAATTCTTGTGACAGATGGGCAACCTGAAAGATGGAGAAATAATCAGACCTTACTCACCTATATTAGTAAGACATAAATGAACTGCAAATGATCAAAAAAACCTATCACATGGTCATCATCACCATCAAGCGTCAAGATAAACTCCGCTTTACGTTTAGGTGGGCTACAAAGTACAACACTCAAGTCATACTCTAGATAGCACTCCTAATTCTTAAAAAAACTCAACTGAAACTTCAACTAGAGTTAACTCCACATTTACTTGTACATTATGAGGTACTAATAGCAACTAGTAACTAATGATATGATAAACCTGATTCCTTTACTAATAAAATAGCTAGTAAGAAAGTTCACCTTTCCAGTGATCATATAGTTCTTACACCTTTCAGTGCTGAACTGCCGAAAAGTGGAAATGGAATTGGCATTTAAAGTTTTGCAAAAACTTAGTGAGCTTGATTGCGTGCTTAATTTCAAGTGACATTTCGTATTGAGGTTTATGGACAAACTAGCGGTATACATTGCAACGGAGTGAAGAAATTGTCCTTGATATTGGCAGATTGCTTGTGCAAAAGTTCTCAGCAAGATGGGTAATGGAAGTCTCGCCAACGCTATTCTCATGGTATAGAGAAACACCTTCTGCATTTGGAAATTGCGTAGGCAGAATACCATGTGAACGATATGACTTGTTCAGAATATCAAATTTCTTATCTTGGAGTTGATATAGCAGGTCGAAGCTATCACATCAGATAGCCTGAAAGTTTATATGTTTAACTCAAAGCATCAGTGCATTGCAGGAAGTATTGAAGGACAGCCCTGGCAATATAGATGCTCTTTACGAGTATGGTGGTCTCTTGCTTAGTCATGGTATTAGACAACTCATTCGCAAGCTCCCTCTAAACTCATTATTGTAACCTCTATAGCAGCATTTTTCTCAGCATTGTCAAATTAGTCCTTACAAAATCAACTTCGAGATCTTGCTTATCGAAAGTCAGTCGGCGACATTACTGACGGATTTACATTGATGGTTCGTGTACTCTCACCAGCTCTTGCGTGAATCCATGTTATCTCCAGGCCTTATCAAAGATGCAGTATCCGTCTTTCTCAAGCTTATGATAGCCAGACCCGGTAGGTGATCAGCATCACATTTTCCAATGTCATCTTTTCAGTGTCTCGTTTCCTGGTATGAGTTATGAGACTCCTTTGGTAACTCAAAAATTTTCACTCCAAATGAAATAGAATATCTAACTAAGGTTATATCTAACCAAAATCAAAATATAATAATTCTGTCTTTTGTTTTTCTTAATACATAAGTCGTAGTATTTTCAATTAGATCAGTTCACAAACTTTGCTAAAAATGTTGAGGAAATTGTGTACACGTGATTTTGTCTGGACACAGGTAGTAAGAAAATTCGGAGGAGCCTTTCAAAAGCTTTGAAGCGCCAGCAAGGTAATAATTCTATAATCTAAGATTAGATGTCATCAGTAGAAGACCTTTGCTCTCAAGACTTAAGCAGACGCCGTGCTTATAGTATCATGAAGAAACTTTCTTGTTTCTTTGCCACAATCATGGATCCTACACTGTTCAAGGAAGCCGCTTCTTCTACTCTTTGGATGTCACTTTTGCAACTCATTAAAGCACTTGCCACATTGCAATGTAGGTTACGCAAGATAGTGCCAACTTGAATGCTGTGCATACACTTCACTCAATTCTGACTGGTCGTGGAGTTCTTATGTGGTCTCGTTCGTGTTTATCTTACCAAGTTGAGATACCTTGTGGGTGTAGGTTTGGAATCACTGAAGAACGAACTTGCTCCTGAGGCTATGGCAGCTCCTGCCCTTGCGTTTATTGCTTCTTGCGTCAAAGAGTACGGAGGTAAAGAACATGGTGTCAAGAAATAGCACATATTTGCATAGGTAACTATTCAGTTCGAATCTCCAACTAATATTTCTAACGAATAAGTCATTCACATTATACATGACAAAATCACTATGAGAGATTATCACCGTGCAGCTTTTCAGCTTGTCATATAGAAGTGTTTAAGCCTCATTGCGAAAACGTCAAAAACTTTCTGACTCTGATGTTCGCAGCTGGTTCTAACAGCAATCAGTGAGGCAGTAGAACTGTACGAAATGGCAAGCACAATGTCACCCTCAACTCCTGGCTATTTTCTCAGTCTGATTCATTTGTATGAGGTTTTTTCGAACCTCCCAACTATTGTGTTCTTCATTTGTGGCCATCACCCGAAATTTTGCCAAGATATATATTCTTAGTCTTTCTTTAGTTTAAGTTTGAGTTGAAGATATGATAGAGTTGTCGCTGTGTCTGTTAAACATATTATCTATATTTAAACATCTGACATATTGGTTTGATTATCACTTAACCCTGCAAAATCGTCTATTTCGTAGGACAGATGAACATATCAACCAAAGTCGTATCTGATGTCAAATCAACTGATTAGGAATCAAGACTGTAATCTGGGAATTTCTGTCACTAACGAGCTGCAAGCTGCAAAACTTTCATGACACACAGAATCCCTCTTGTTTCTTAAATGTGTAGGTGACGTATGAATATCACAAAGGTCTTGAGAAGGCAGTCACTTCCTTCCGCAATGCAAAATCTTCTATCAGAAATCTGTCGTACAGGTGTCTAGCTCAACTTCTTCCCCGTTTGATTCTACAATCTAAGAAGTTTTGTTCAAGTGCAATAATTTGCTCACGTTGGACATTTGGATATATAAATTACTGTCTTATGTATTCGCAGAAGTGCCATTCAATGCATTGATAACAACAAAGGGATCAGTCAAGACCAAGAATCAAATCCCTCAGAATCTCATGTAGGAGTAGAATATCCAAGATGGTGTATTTTGCCATCTAGGGACGTTGAGGTATTTTTCCCACTCTGGTAAATCTCCAAATGTAGTATATCAAGGAGCATGCAGTTTATTGTCAAACCATTTAGAAATACTTTTAAGTACTTGTTTCTTTTGTCTTGGTCACGATCTTTCTCGACATTGGAGCTACTTCATGCCCAAATTTGCAAATCTCTGCAGTGAAGATTATATCGATATAGGTCGCGATGACATCTAGATCCAGCTAACTTGTTGCAAGGTGGAAATGTGGTTGACAGGCAGAACAAGAGAGACATGTTTTGGTAAATAATAATCAAGAGAACGATGGCAGTGATAGAGGAACCTCGTGTAACTACGACGAAAACAACCTTGATAGTCTTGCGGTGGTCTTTACTGCGACCAAAATCTTGGTTATTAGTGGATTTCTTGAACGTGCCAGTCGATGAGCAAGGATTGTAGAACCAGCTCGAGCAGCATCCGCCAAACCTCTACATCAAACCCTCGTACGCAACGAAGCTGCCTACTTCACTTGTTTGCATCAGGTTGGTCTTCGTTTACTGCAATTCGATTTTTAAATTTATGTTAGATGTCAGCCATTCATTTGTGAACGCTGTTTATGTGTCTCTGCCATGGTTGGACATGCCTGGCCCATTTATTCTCAGTATGTTTTAGGCTAGTTTAGTCCATTTTTGTTCAGTCCAGTTCAGTTTATTTACAATTTCTAGATTGACCAGAGAAAACTTGGGAAGCTGGAACAGGCTGCTGCTCATGACCTCGAGATGCTGTCCTCATGATTGCTTAAGCAAATAATGAGAACATGGAAGTGTTTCATATCATCATGATTTTCTGTCATGTTTTGCAGATTCTTGAGGATTATCCAATACCTCTACCACTCGGACCGATTGAAAAGTCCAATGCTCTCTTTTTGGCTGGGGATAGTCACTGCCTTTCAGCGGCATGGAGAAGGGTTTGTCCAAGGGGTAAAGATTGTGTACTTATACCTAAGTTAGTCACAGGTTTGAAAATCTGGCACCTGAGACCTGAAAGTGATTTTTATCCGAAAATTGCTTTCGAAAATACCATGAAAAGCATTCCAGATGTGTCCAAAGTGGTCATGCTATACGGAGAAATTGACTGTCGAGATGGGATAATAGGAGCAGTTGAGAAGGGCAAATATCAGGTACGAACACTTGCTATCACCAAGTCATGATCTTTGTTGAGTAAATCCTCTTGTGGAATCATTTTCGGGTGCATCCTTGTTACCATCAGGAGGATGCACGAAACACATTGAAACATCCACCCATCCAAATATGTAAAGATATATCCATGAATCATGGTGCATCGAATTCTTATATTTTCCTACAACTTCTCAATATCTTCTGATCTTACTTCTGAATTGTCCTTCGAAGAAACTAAGAGCTGTTTAAACGCCTTTCCAGGATATCGAGGAAGGAGTACAAGCCACTGTGGACTTGTATATAGATATTCTTCAAAAGCTTGTCACAGAGAGGAGGTTTGAGCTATTTGTGCATCCTATACCGCCAGTGCTTAATGAAACGAGGCCGTTAGTACAAACTTTTAATCGTATCCTTGAGCAAAGATTGCTCTTTTACAAGAAAGCTCATCCTGCAATTGGAGGCCGACTCCACTGGTTGGACTTCGTCGCGGATCTGCTTACTGTAGAAGGTTTACCCGTACCCTTTCCCTTGTTTTGTTAAAATGGGATTGATTCCGGAGAGGAAATGTGAATCGATAGTGATATTCATCCATACATCTTGTCGTCCCTGCTGGTAGTATGAAGGAAGAGTTTCAATTGGATGGTACACATTTGAGCCCAAACTACTATCATCTGCTACGTCGTGAAATTGCGAAGGTCTGTTAAGTTCACTTTAATGTAAGTGGTAACATGGAAGTGGAAGTTAATAGTTAGTCCAAGTTATCGATCCAAGTACCCTTGACGCCACGATAAATATGATGTGGTCATTTTCTCCTTCAACCGGGGACTGCCCAACTTTCAAGAAATGTACATTTCACAGAGCTTAGACACCAGACTTTGGTGACGGCCTCACAAATTGCCATGAAACTGCCAGTCGATTATTCCATAATTATTACAGTATATATAGTTTTTGGGATGGACATACACTGACAGCTCTCCCTTTCCGTCCTCAATGTATAGTGGATGGTACCGAAATACATTTCGTTTGCTGGACTTGCTAGTTCTTGTTAGCATCTACATGAAACAACTCATGGACCTCGGCCACTGTGAGGATGTTTTTGCACTACCATCAGCCTTGAAGTTGAGCATTTACACAGAGCAAGATCCTCGAGTTAGTGGATGGATCACGAGAGCGGATCGAAGGGTATTAGTTGGCAGCTACTGACGTTGTTCATCGGTTGTCAACAAGGTTGAACTTGAAGCTCTCTACAGTTCATGATTTAGATCTCTGTGAATGTTCGTCCGCGAGAGTCGTGGATAACGTTGTAACAGCTCGCTTGGCCCAGCATGTCTTGATGCTTAGATGAAGACATGGCTAAAAACCCTCACTTTGACATAGTAATAGCTCTTTTCTGTAAATGACTCTTGATTGATTGTATCGATATCATATTTTCAATTCGATTTTTCCATGGTCATGGTATGAAACACGTTACACCATAAATACGTAACACCAATCAATTGTTGACTATCCTTCGATCTTGTCTTTCGAATGCATTAGCATTGGATTTGATGATGTGCATGATAATGATGGAAGACAACGAATGCATGTGACGATGGTGTATGGCGATCTTCGTTAACTTTTTATGTGAGATTCAAATGAAACATTATATAGCAGTTCTGAGGAAAAAAAATGGACACGAACATATCAATTGTTTGTGAAGAATAAATCAAGCATGAAGTTTTTTAGCCTAAACATTGAGAACTGTGCATACGAAAACATCAATAATGGAAATGGGACAAAATGAAGCACTCAATTTATTGAAATGTTTTTTTAATACTTTACAAGTAGGAGTTCAAGTTTTATCAGAAGGATACGATGTTCATGTTTTTAGTTTTATATATATTTAAAAATATGTAGTCTCATTTATTGTAACTTTAAATGAAAGTAAATGCAATATTTTTTACATATTTTTTATTTTTTACCTTTTTTCGTTTGGGAATATTTTTTCACATTTGTTTATATATATATGATGATAAATTATAATGTTTTTGTATATTTGATTACACGAATGATTGAAAAGCATACTATTTGCAATTATAAATTCTAATATCACACATAGCTTCACAGTTCTAACGATCTCAAGATATACCAATGTTTTTCATTTGCAATATTTTGACAATCAAACATGATTGCCAACATTAAATTTTTCTTATTCATCGTCTCATAAAAAACGTCTTCTATATATAACAAGCCAGGTTGGATCTAGAATAAAATCTCACACTTCAAAACTTGTTGAAAAAATCCATGCAAAATTTTATTGCTGCAAAATATTTCACAAGTACAAGTCAGATTAGTCTTATATAAAAATCTATGGCTTCTTAGAAAAATACTTTAAAGATATTCTTCTAGTACAATAATTTTGAACATGCATATGAGCTTGGTAAAATGATTAATCTATTAAAAAAATTAATGAAACTCTTACTCAATTTGAAGTTGAATTAAAAAAATTATAATTTACTCACTGGTTCCTGTTTGGCAAGTTTCACTTTGACGAGTCTATCAAGCCATCTTCCAAGGACCGTATAATAGGCGCTCGAAAGAGAAGGAATGTTTTGTTAAATTTGGATATTAAATTGAATCTAGTATTATAAGATTCACATCTAAAATATAAAATCATATATCCAAATGCAATGCTTGCATGTCAAGGATACACTTTATGAAATTATAACATCGATAGATAAAAATTTAAAAAAACGTCAAGACGGGTAACATTGTTGCCCGTCGATATATAATTTACCGAAAAGATCAACATAAATGTATTTATTTGTCACACTTTCAATCTTACACTTTAAGATTTCTACTTGAATCATGTAAATACAAAACACTTAAATGACTGAAAACACTAAAGGCAAGATGTAAAGTGATTCACCCCCTTCGAATGGGCTACTTCCATCGAAAACATGCTGCACTTTACTTCTAGAAAATGTCCAGAAAAGACTCAATGAACAGTATGAAGGCCAATGTATTTATCCCTAGTCTAGACGATGATACTAGCTATAAATAGTTAGGATCTGATGTTACTCCTTAATTTGAGTTAACTTCAACAATCTTACTCTTAACTCATGTTAAGGAACAGTTACCTCTATAACATACATTATTATTCCGTGAGAAATTATGGACAGAAACCTAACACAAGTAACTTTCTTTACACAAGAGTTAACTAAAACCAAGTCGTACAATAACATGATAGAGTAATAACATAAAGAGTTAACTAAAATTTTTCTAACATAGAGGCAACATAAATCTCATAATCTATAAAATTATTCCTCGGGAAATTCTAGAATGTTACCTAGAATAAATATATAAAGAGACGATTGAAAATACTATGTTAGCAAATTTTACCTTTTCTTCCTATTCAGAATTTGCATAATAGCATAATGTCGTCCGAATTTTTTGAAAGTATCAACTTTGGTCAACGCATTAGTGGGATTGATTTTATTATCAATCTTGACTACCGCAGAACTTACCTAAATTAATACTGCCTAAATTAATAACTTGTGATAATTAATATGTGACGTCTAGTTTCAAGTCGGACTCCATACATTTATTAATAAACCTCCAAAAATTAATAATTAATGAACTAGTAATAATTTGCCAAAGTGATTATCAATATAAAAAATATTCGAGACCGTCTCTAAAGTAGAAACAATAGAAATCGTTCCTTGACTTACAGAAACGTTATGCGTTTTTTAAATCCCTTGATCAAGTCTGCTTGACTGAGCGATGAATTCTTCTTGTGGTTACAAAGAGGTATTAGAACCTCGTTGGTCATGTTCGTATTGGTGGATATCTTTGAAACTATTGTGTTGTGGTTTTGTTTGTGACTATAGTTGTGGTTGTGAATTGATCTTATCCCAGGTGAATGCCACGGGGTAAATATTACAAATGACAAAAAAAACGGAGAAATTTTTATTGATACTCTCTTCATTAATATGCTGTTTAATTAGGTGGCAGTCCAGGCTGTCCCTCTGGCTGATGGACTCGACGACGTTCAGGTGTGTGAGCACCACGCCCTTGCTCGCGCCCGAGGAGTAGAGCAGCAGCGCGGTGTCAGACTCGCGGATGAAGGGCGGCGACGCGCGGTCGGGGTCGGCCCGCAAAAGCTCAGACAGGCGGGCGACGGGGGCGGGGGCGCCCGCGACTTCGACTTGCGACGCGACGCCTAGAGCATCGAGGTCGTTCAGAATGGTCGGCAGGCCGAGCGGCGCGAGCTTGGCCGAGTGCTCGGGCACGGTGATGAGGAACGCGGCGCGACAGTCTTGCGCCTGGCGGCGCAGCTCGGGGATGCTGTTGACGGGGTTGGCCGTGGTGACCACGGCGCCGAGGAAGGACGAGGCGAAGAGCAGCACGGGCCAGTGGATGGAGTTGGGCATGCACAGCATGACCACGTCGCCCTGCTTCACGCCCTTGCGCGCCAGGCCCGACGCCACCGCCCGAACCCTGCGCTGCAGCTGCGCGTAGCTCACGCTGGCGCCCGTGGGGCTGTCGACCAGCGCCGTCCGCTGCGGATGCGGCTGCTGGAACAGGATGTACGTCACCATGTCGACGTTGCGCGGCGTCGGAATCGGGCGCAATAGGCTGTGGAAGATCCCGTCCCGGTACCCGCTCTTCTCGAACCCCATGGCGCCGACTCCTCTCGACTCCTTGCGCCCCCACCTGCCGACTTCGCTCTCCTCGACTTCACCCTCGCGCTGCGCTCATGGTCTCTCCGGCCGCTCGTCCTTCCTCGAGCGCATTCGATCCGGTCCAGGCGCCGGCCTTGCGCTGCGCTGCGCTTCCGTGCCCCTCGAGCTGAGGCGGTTCTCGAGGGCGGCGCTAAGGTCTGTTGGTGCTCGCGCCCCCGGTGGGGAGGGAGAGAATGCGGCGAGGAGGGAGGGAGTGAGGAGCGCGAGGTAGACGGGAGAAGTTTGGCTCTCTCTCTCTCTCTCGACGTGCGCCAGGGATCGAGAAATGAGGAGGGAGGTCTTTCATAGGGGCATGGAGCTGGGACCCCATGGGGCCAGACAAACGAGAGCTGGGCCCAACCAGGAGAGATCGACGTTGCGGCATGAGCAAATTCCCATGAGCATGGGCCGTGAAGTTGTTGACAGGCTTTCTTCGCTGCGGCATGAGCAAATTCGCCCACCATTCTCATTTCCACACGTTCCTCACGTTTGCTGCGATTTCCCATTCGCTAATGTGTTGTTGGCTACCTCGCGATACTGGCCTGAGACTGGGCCGTTCCCGCCCGCCGACGTCCAATCGAATCTGCTGTGAACATCCTCTACCCGTAGCTGCCAGCGCTGAAGGCCCTGTTTCAACGAGTGCATAGTTTTCTTCTCCTGCCGAGACAGAAGATACTGCAACAAAAGTCTTCCACATCTTATCGCTCACAGCTTCCTGTACAACTTGTAGAAGGGACTAGAATCCTGATGCGTTTGGGAATGGTGAGGGTTCTGCTTGCACACGATTTCTCGTGGGTGAATTCCACGTTAGAATGTGTCTGAAGTGACGCCAACTGTGCATGTTCACAATTGCACATACTTCAGTAGCACCGGTCAGACTGGCTCAAAAGTTGAGTTGTGCTCAGCCAGAAAGCTTTGGAGCATTTGAGTAGCTCGCTAGCTATCTACGTCCCTTCTCCTTCCTCAAAACTGGCAGGCGAGAAGCACCTTGGATTATCTTACGGCGACTTATTCTTATTTCCGAATCAGTGAGAAGAGCGGTGTTTGCATAAACTGTTTGCGGTGGAAAGTAGTTAGGATATGGCCATTTAGAGATGCCGCTGATGGCAAACACGTGCAGAGTACCTTGGCTCACAGACAATCATCCTGTTGATGACGTACTGAAGTGTCACGATAATTGCAGGCCCTCCCCGGGCTTGGGGCCCGGGCGGGCAGAAAGCCCTCCCGGGCAGACATCGCGTTCCCCCGAAAGTGGGGAGCCCTTAGTGACGAGGGTGGGCAAGCTGGAGGACAGTAGTGTAGTGGGTCGAGACAATCGATCGTCCTTTTCGCCATTAACTTCGCCCCCATATCCGCTGATGTTCGTCCACTAGCTTTACTTGGAATCTCCAGGACTCGATAAATGCCTGACCGATGGACCAGTTCTTGAGTGACTTTCATAAAATATATATAGATTTAGATATAGATGTTCACGGTAATGAATATCTTTCGCATGTGTTGTGTTTTTAGCCAATGTGGAATGGCGATTTGTATTCCATGCGTCTCCATTTCCACTTTGAGTCAGCCAGACTTATGAAAAGACATAAATTCACGAGACTGAAATTGAAGTACTTTGGAATTTGATTAAAAGTACAGTATTTGTAAAGTACACTTCGATCGCATGCATCCGTTCTAGATTCGGGTGATTGCGAAAGTACGTGGGAGGGTGAGAACAGAGTGATCGAAGTCATCTAGCAGAGTCATCAGGTAGCTTTTTCCACTACTATCGTCCAGATCCCGAATTTCTCTGAGTCGTCCGATGAATAAATAGCTCGCAAGCTGATTCGCGCAGAAAGAATGTACAGGTCCTACTGACGACAGCCGAGGGCGGCTCGAGCACCCCTCAGATGAAAAGAAGTATCAAAGCAAAACAAAACCCAAGGTGCAAAACTTTGTCCCACTGCGTGATCTAACTCATGGCTCTCGGTGGTCACCGAGGTTTCATGTCGCTGAGCTGGGTAGTCCGTAGTGCACCGCCGGACGACGACGAGGAGTAAAGCAGAGAACGATCTTCCCTTTCTCGCAGATCGCTGAGGCTGCTGAGCGTGGACTCATCATCGACATCCTGCAGCCACATGCGCTGTTCCTTCAGCTCCTTGACGATGTCGAACGCCACCCCCGAGTTGCCCGTCAGCATGTTCACGACTTGTGACATGCTGGGCCGCTTGTTCGGATCCTCCTGAACGCAAGCCAACGCCGTCTTCAGCACGGAAGTGATTTCGTCTCCCGGACTCTGTGCGAGCAATCCGCTCTCCGCCACATTCAGAAGCTTGTCCTCCATGTACAACCTCAAAGCCTGCAGCAGTTTGCAATGACGCCAGGAATGTAAAGGCGGTCGTCGAGCGCATCGAATCAAACTACGGAACGCAATGTGCGCTATTCCTAACCCCCAACCCCCCATCTGAAAAAGCTGCACGGACGAGAAAAGGTGATAGTGTTGCACAGATTCAAGGGCCTACCACGGTTCGTAGAGAGACGTCGTGCTCAGGCAGAGAGAAATTGATGCATCTCCTTCCGGACACGATCTCGAGAAGCAAAACGCCATAGCTGTACACGTCGAGCTTTTCGGTGAACATGCCGAGAGTCGCGTACTCCGGGGAGAAGTAACCCCTGCGTCATCACGCAGACGACAACCTGTTAGGCGCACTGGTGATGGAGACGAGTGCTTCACATCATGGTGACGAAGGCCCTGCACAACGATGGCTGCACATCAGCAGCTCCGGAGGAGGAAGGAAACTTACAGCGTGCCTCCGATGTGAGTGGCCATCTGCGTGGCGTCTTCGTTCACAGGCCGAGCGAGTCCGAAATCGGCAATCTTCGCATTCCAGTCCTTGTCGAGAAGAATGTTCTGCGGTTTGATGTCTCTGTCGAGCCCATCCAGCGTCACATGTGTCAGAGAAACTCTTTCTCGGAGAAACTTTGGACGGCACTCGAAGGTGCGCCTCCTGATCAGGAAAACCATGAACATGCGTGCGTGTACCAGAAGCAGGAGGAAGGAGTTTCTGACCTGTGTATGATCTTCGGCTGCAGTTCTTCGTGTAGATAAGAAAGACCACGAGCAATGCCCACGGCGATGTTCAACCGCTGCGTCCAAGTCAGGACGAAGGCTTTGTCCTTGCCTGCATTCGGAGATGTCGAGCGTTGGTTAGAAGGTGAGACTCGAACTTCAGACCTAGAAGTAGATGAGTGTCAAGACAATTCGAGATGGATTTGCAAAAAGAACAAGGTGCGGAGACTTTGGACATGATTTGTCCGAGGACCTTGAGGTGGACCTAGTTTCTCCATATCCAAGCGACTCATGACTGTAGATTAGAACAATCTCCTCGGCAGCTTTCGGAACCTGTTGAGGAACATGAGAAACGCTCAATGGCCGGAGAAGAACGTACCCCACAAGGCCTCGGCCAGGTTATTGTTTTCTGCGTACTCGTATACCAACATCCGCTGCTTGTCTCTCACACAACATCCTTTGAGCTGAACGAGATGTCGGTGTTTGATTCCTGTGATGAGAACCATTTCCTTGAGAAAATCGGCCACGTTCTGCTCGGTTGCAAAAAGTCTCTTCACAGCAACGATGCTCCCGTCCGCTAGCTTAGCCTGCATGCTCCCAAAATGGTGCGTCGAGTGCGAGATATGCCATCAGCAACGACCAATTAGTGCAGGGAAGCTGAGGGCGATCCCGTAGTAGTTGTTGCATCTCTTCATCATGATAAACAAGCTCCAGGCTGTGCCAGTAGAAGATCAACTGACATATTAGAAGATTCTGATCAACATGAACAATCTTTCAAGGCCATGCATACCTTGTACACAGCACCGAATGCACCTTTGCCCAGCTCATTGCGTTTTGAAAAATCTCCTGTAGCCGCTTTGAGCTCCTCGTACTTGAAAAATGGTGGCCTCACGTCGTCTTTAGCTAGTGCTGCCAGGATGCGAACAGTTCCACATGTTAGATCCTAGGCAGGAAAAGCCCCAAACATAAGCTACATGTATTCGATCTTCCAAAGCCCAATTGAGACAGTTGCTTGTCAAACTGCTGGAATGCTGCCCTGCACCAACCTTCTTGTATCTGGCGGAGATCGAGCATCCGTTTCCACACTCTCCACATAAATACGAAAACTATGAAACCCATCAAGAGGACCAGAAGTCCACAGGCCACTCCGATAATTACAAGCGTTCTTGTACTCACACCATTCTTATCTGCAGCTGCACCAAACCATAACGCAATGCTGTGAATACAAATCGTATATCAGTTAGACCTCCATGAGTGCACTAAACGGCTCTCAAACATAATCAAAGATGTTACTTTTGGAAATCCTCTCAGATAATGTTCAAGCTTAAGGTTTACTTCGTGCTCTTACTGTCAGGCATCCAGAAGTCTTCTCGTTCATCTTCTCGACAGAGATATCTTTGGACCAATGAGGCATTACTTCCAATTTGTTCGCACCAAGGAGTTCCTCCAAGTCTGTCCGAGCAACAAAACAGTAAGTCCGGCAGATTTAGCTCATTCAGATTACGCACACACAATTCACGTCCATGTAAACGCTACACTCACTGGACATCGTTACAGCGCGCTTGTAACACGAGTGGTTGATGATATGCTAAGAGTATGATGTTCTTACAGAATGTGTCCTTGGTTTGGCAACATTTCCCACGATCGTCGATCTGAGTTATTCAAATTAACATGTGAAGGCAATATGACGTTCCTGATTGTGTTTCGGACCAACGACACCCGTTGTTCAAATTCATAGAACCTCTGCGCTTGGCCCCATGTTGTCAGGTTTATCTCGGTGAACTTGTTGTCGTCGAGAGCCCTGAAAACGGAGACACAACTTGATTTCAGATCAATGACGAAAGTATTCGAAGGCATGTCTCAGAGTTGTGGAGAGAGCTATAGAATATCATTTGATCCACTCTAAAAAGATCCAACATCCTTTCCGCTGCCAAACTGAAAACATCTTAGGAACAGATATAGGAATGACGAGTAGTTCATTCTTGAAGATAAAACCAGACCAAGTAGGATGTCTCGCTTCTGAATCACAGGTTCTGAGCACTTCCCTCACCAGCTTGGATAGGACAACTGTTCGTAACATACACATAAATGATATCATGCTGATCGAGCCTCCCTAATCGCGTGTGTGAATGTACATATATATATAAAAAAAAAACCTTCAACTTGGATCTACAATGTGATGGAAAATGGACCGAAATGATCACAAAGCTAATTACAAAGCTCACAACTTCTGATGGCTACACTTACACTTCCACAGGTCTCGACTCTTTCCACAGGTCGTCATGCACCATACCTTCTAGCGAATTATTCTTCAAATTCCTGTTCAAAAATGGAAGAATGAAGCAACTTTAAATGACATGAAAGATCGGTGTTCATGAGACTCAAGAGAGTGTACGATTCACTGGCGAATGAAAATGAAACTGCTATTTCATTAACATAGTCTCGAAGCAGAAAATATGCAATTTTGCACTCACAAGGTGGTTAGCTTCGAGAGATTAAAAATCCCACTATCCAGCGTTCCAGAGAGTTGATTGTTAGACAAGTCCAAGCTTTTCAGATTCTTCAGGTTCGTTATCTCCATGGGTATGGCACCGCTGAAATTATTAAAGCTGAGGTCCCTGAAAATTGAATCAATACTTCTTGAGTCAGTTCCTTCGTAGTTCGAAATACATAACGTGATCCACGAACTATTGCTTTTGCCTTACGAAGCGAAAAAGCAATAGTGGAGACTGAGACTCGAGAAGGGGACATATACAAAACTGGGATAGAGATCACAAAACAAGAGATGTTGTCCAAGGGTTCGTGGTTTAAAGTAGACAACTACAGTATGGCGTAACTTCAGATTTGTCGACAACTTCTGACTACTGACTCGAGGCAAATCATGTTTTGTTGGACGCTCGTCACGTGTCGATACGCCTAGAGATGAAAGCAAATGCTGAATTTCCATAGCTCTGTCGAGATGGCAGATGTCACTTGAGGATAAACGAGTTCTTGTTGAGGACCGATGGTTTCGAACAAAAAATGAACAAGCAAGGACAAGGGAAGGGGAAGAAAGGGTTTGCCAGCAACATAAGGGGCGAATCCTGCAAAGTGTAGCAAACGTAGCAAGCGTTGAGTTGTTCAGCTGGTGGATCGCAAAGGCCTCTGCCTGAAGTTGGATCAGTCAAGATTCGACTAGGAATTTGAGGATTTCCGAAAGAATACTTGTGCCATTCTAGGTGCTAGAGTTTTCAGTGGAGAAATGACGGTCCCCGGAACATGGAAAGAAGTAGGAGAACACGACTTCAAACTTACATATCAGAGACTGGGGTATCGAGTGCGTTTACAAGATCCGACAAGCTGCCGCTGAATGCATTGGAGCGGAGTGTTCTGCAGATGTAAGTAACAAACAGGTCATGCTCTAAACGAGAGTAATATACAGCTGCATACAGAAGCTATGACGAGCCACGGGAAATAGAAAAAAACTAATAAGAATAAGAATACTTCATTCAACTCAATGATTCGTCAATTTTACTCGGCCAAGTTCATGTTCACCGAGGAACTTGAACTTCCGTGATAAACGTTGGCCACTGACCGGGACTGATAGCCTGAAGTGACTCGGAGCATATACTCACACGGATTGCAGGTTTTTCAGCGATTTCGGTTTGAAGGCTGGCAGTTCACCGGACAGGGAGTTGTTTGCGACATCCCTACAGGACATGGGCTGAGCATCAGGAATTGGAATTCGGACGAGAGTCGAAGACAACGGCATATTCTCCGTCAGAACTTGTGCAAGTCTCAAGGCAATACACATGAAACCATCTCAAACCTGGACAAATCCGATTACAGAATGGCAAGGGTACAGCCCCTTACAGTGCATTTAGAGTCACAAGCTGCGCCAGGGATTCTGGCAGGCTGCCATTGAATTGGTTATTTGAGAGATCCAAGACCGTGAGGCGGCTCAGGGTTCCTACTCTGGCGTTCAGTTCTCCAGCTACCACGTCACCCGTGAGGTTTCTGTCAACCGCAGAAGGACGAGGAGACCAAATTTGTCAGAAAATGCAAACTTCGGCGATTTTCAAAGCACCTCACTTCGAAGGTCGAGAAGGGTACTTACATCTGTGTGATCCGGGGAGGAATCTCGATGCTACACATGAGCCAGTCCCACGGGACAGGCAAGCACGGATCGCCGGCCGTATCGATGAGGTGTTCGAAGCGTTCGGAGAAATCTCTGATCGCCGAAGCTGAACATGTCGAATGGGGCACGAAATCATTAAGCCAACTTCCCGTGCATCGTCGTCTCAGTGGAAGACACCCAAATCACCCCCATCCCATCAATTCACATCACTGACATCCATCGTCGCTGCTCTCCCACACTCTAAATAACGAATCTGATGTGTTTGATATCCCTTTCGAAACTATCGAATTCTACGCCAATTAGATTGAATGTGGGATTCATTATATTCTATACCAAAGTATTAATTGCATCAGGGAAAGGATGGTATCAATGCTTTGCAAATGTGTGGAGGGATCACAGCAGTATCCAGCCGACCCCCCCGCAACGACAACGAGACGGACCTACTTACCATCGACGGGTGCAGTCCTCTGATTCACGGCGTCGAATTCCCCGAGGAGCTCGGCGGAGTTGATCATGGCCGGGAGGCTGCTGTTGACATCGGCGGAGACGGTGAACCTGGCCTCGTTGTGGAAGAAAAGCTGCTTGTAGTTGTACCATCGCGTGGTCAAGTTGTGCTGGACGGTGGTGCCCGAGATCCAGCGCACTGAGGACGCGCTTTCGGGACTGTAGTCGACCAGGTCCACGTACACCAGCCGAGGCTTGGGCGGGGCCCCGGCGTCGAGCTCAGGCCCCACGTCCAAGAACATCATGGTAAGGAAGAAGGTGGGCAAGGGGCGCACGGCCTGCGCGCCCCTGATGTCGAACTCGAAGGTGATTTTGGACGCCATGCTTTCGCCCTCCCACGCCGTCTCCAGCACCTCGCCCGGCGTGTCGTTGTCGTCGCTCACCTCCACCTGCAGGATCTGCATCTTGCCCATCCTCCTCCTCGCTCCCACTTCGCCCAACGCCTGCTTGGACAGTCGCCCCGCCTGCCACAGCCGATCGTACGGATCGGATGGGTACCTGCACCGCCGGATCAGACTCGTCGTCTTGCCACGGGTCCACAAATTCCATTGTTTCGATCCATTCGATTAATTCAGTTGATTCTATTCATTCGATCGATTCGAATAATTCGATTCATTCAATTCATTCTCTTCATTCGATAGATTCGAGTGGTTCGATTCATTCTATTCATTCGATCGATTCGAAGAATTCGATTCATTCGAAACATTCTATTCATTCGATCGATTCGAGCAATTCGATTAATTCGATTGATTCATGGGCCTTCGAGGGGCTGGCTCGAGTATACACGAGGATGAAGGGGCACCGTAGAAAAGGATTCGCTGCGAGGAGGAGTACCTGACGGAGGGCGAGGACTCATTGCCGCCGAAATTGAAGCGGGCGACGGTGACGAGGTAGCTCGACTGCATCTTGGTGGTGGTGCCGGTGTTGGACTTGGCGCTGCCGCGATTGCTGTACAGGGTGCCATTGAGGGGACGCAGCTCGAGCGACGAGATGGCCGCCATGGACGAGCGATCCTCCAGAGGCACCAGGCACACCAACAGGTTCGTGTCGAGCGAGCTCACCACCATCTCCACGGTCGTCGCCTCCGAGGGGTCCAGGTCGATGGTGGACACGAAGGTCGAGTCGACGGTGAAGTAGAAGCGCGAGCCGTAGGCGTCCAGCGGCACATTGCCCTCGGCCGTCAGGGCCCGGCTGGGGAACATGGCGCGCACCAGGTAGTCCGTCGAGGTGGTCGCGTCGTGCGCCACGGTCAGATTGTAGCAGTACTTGGACTTGGCCCTCGCGCCCGGCACGAACACCATGGCCGTCTTCAGCTGCTCGGCGTTGTCCTGCGCCTCCGGCCTCGCGCTGTTGAGCCGAACTCGCGCCCGCACCGCGACCCTCTAGTTCACGAGCTGCCTCTCCGAGTCCAGAAAGCCGTCGTCGCTCACCCACTCCATCAGCGTCACGGGGTCCACGCCCCCGGTGCCCCCGCAGTCGATGCTCACGTACCCTGCGACGCCCACACTCTCGCGACTCAGCCTCCGACCTCACGACGATCGGCCCCCCGCTCACCCAAATTTCCACCGGACCCCAGATTTTGACCCTGCGACCCTCGAGCCCGAGCACGAGCCCCATGCCAATGCACATTGCGACCCGCGACCCGCGACCGGACTCGCGTCATGGCTAGCGAAAATTGCCGTGAGAATGCAAAGGAAGAGAAGCTGGAAGGGAAGGGACTCACCGGTTATGTCCTGAGCCACGACCGGCTCCGCTACGCACGCCCACAAAAGAATCCCCACCGCGACGACGGGCCAGACTTGAAATCCGGGCTGTCGCCGTTCGACTGAACGGCGCGACCGTGTCATTCTCTCGAAGGAATGGCCTTCGATTTTGCTCCGATTCGCCCTCCGCTGTCAGTAATCCGAATTTTCTCAGAGCTGGTTCTCAAATTGGCGATCAATCCCTCGTCAACCACGACCGTGTGGTGGCAGCGCTTCTGAAATCCGAGCTGCGCATGTCCGCGTCCTGGCGACGGCCGTGCACATTGCTCGTCCGCTGGTGACGAAGAGATTTCAGGCTCGGATCTCTCGAGAAGCCGACTCCGAGGGGAACTCGAACCGGACCAGGTGTGCGGTGTACATTCCTCAGCAGCCGAGCTCGTCAGCAACTATGTCCTCTCTTCGATTGCAGCACTCGCCAGTCCGAGTCCGATTCTGTCACCACCCTACGGACCCAGTGACCACTCGCCGGTGATATCTGAAGTCTGCAGCTCGACCGACGAGAGCTCAAACCAGCAAATTCAGCTCCGATTTCACGTTCGTTGCATCAGAGCGTCGAAATCCAGCTCGATGAAACGGCATGCCTCCAGTCCAACCTCCCGAGGCATCGTTTGCGAAGCAGAACCGCGCTATGAGAAGTCCTCGTCCACCTCGCTCGCTGGCCAGCGGCAGCAGCGGCAGGCAGGCAGCCAATGTCGAGCGACGGAAGCACAGAGCTACAACAGGATCTCGTCGGGACTCGACTCGACGTGCAGCTTCGCCCTGGTCCTCTGTTCAATGATGAAATGATCAATAATCAGGTCAATTAGAAACTAAAAATTATATTAAAAAAATATTGCTTTCAAAAAGCAATCTTGTTGATATTATATTGAAAAGAAATTCGCACATTCATCATTATTATTTTAATTATTAAAGGCTCGTTTCAATATTGTATATAAAAGATTGAGTGTGAAATTTTTTGGCCGACACTGAATATATTTTTGAAAGAACTAATTTTATAATGAAAATTTAAATTTACTTCTGAAAAAATGTAAACAGTTTTTAAAAAACGTGAAAAGCAATTGAAAAGCTGAAAATTTGTTGAGACAAAATTTTGAAAACAGTTAAGAAAACCTAAGAGACATGTAATGCCGTAACTTTTATTGAATCGTTTTTTCTTCGAAACAATTCATTTTAGCTTGTTTATAACTTAACATATTGAGATCGGACGTATCATCAAATAAAGATGCAAATCAGACTTCACATACACAAGGTGTTTAATCACAATTTCAAATTCTGTACATTTGAATATCCTCTAAACAAAAGAGAGACACAGGCTTGAAATAACAAGTTTCCGTTTGAAACGGAAACTTGAAGTTTATCAATTAGGCCATGTGCTTTAATTTTTTCATTAGACATGTTTGGATTTACGTTATGAGCATACGAGTGCAAAAGTGGCATGACTTTGTATGATATAGTATGACTTGTTTCATTTCAGTAAATATATCAGATATTTGAGTTTACATGTACAGTTACATCAGATCTTCATGTGAAGTCACGAATCACGATTATCTAGCATTTAGCATCAGAAGTATGTTTTAAGAAATGTATGCATCACAGTTTCTCTTCACGTGCAAGCAAGTTCAAAAAATGTAACTTCTTGAGAAGTTTGACGTTGACCTCAAGTATCATGCTGGTTCTATCCACTTCTATACGACGAGATAAACAAGCTAGAGTGCACGTAGCACGGACGAAATTCGATTTCTATTTCATGTTTGAGGCGTAGAGACCTCCATACTCTGGAACAAGAACTGTGCATGTGCTCACATGCTTGACAGCTGAGCTATAAGAAAAATCATATCAGCAATCGAGACCCTCGAGTACTCTTCTGCCCTGATCAAAGTTTTTCAACATTATGAAAAATGATATAAGTCTGCCCAAATAGCTTATAAGTTTGTTCTGAACCTACAAGTTATGCAGAGTCACGTACAGTAGACTACTGTTCCGATATTCAAAGCAAAGCAAAAATCACAATAGGCTTTGTCAACCAGGCTAACATCGCATGTGCCACTCAGTGGTCAAAATACTTCCACTTGCTTGAATAGGTCAAATATTCCAGGAAAATAATTCAATGAAGATAAACTTTATATTTTTTGTCAAAGTCAACATTAGGCTTGGCCACGGTTCGGTTCACGGTTAACCGGTCCGGAAAAATGTGGACCGGTTAACCGGTCCAGGATTGGTCTGTACAGATTAGCAGTTAACCGATATTTTAACCGGTCCCGACGGTTAACCATCGGTCCGGACCCCTACGGTGGCCCCAGTGGAATGGCGTTAAAACCCAAAAATTCTCGATGGCAGAGGGAAAGAGGTGGGCCGTCGTTCAAATGAATACACCGTTGGACTTTAGAGACTCGAGCTGAGTTGTACCACTTCGTGAAAAACTTTTCTCGTGAATTTTTTCACACTGAATCATGAATTGGGTACCTCGCTGGTCTGATTTTTTCCGGAGAAATCTGGGACCGGTAAACAGGCCAACCCTAGTCAACATCTACTCGATCGCTCGCACGTGTCAATGACAAGATCTGATAGAAGATGCTGTATGATTTTAGGGGCTGTCATCCTGTGGGTCTTGATGCAGCTAGATTCGCAGTATCCCATTACAACTGTACATCGAGTTCTTACACAACTCGGGTACTTCCCTATCATGCTATCCAGGACATTGTGCAATCACATCGCATCCTCTTTGCCTCGATCCATTTCAAATTCACCTGCAGAGAGCTTGTCCATTCAGTTAGGTTAACAGCGAACATAAAACGCCTCCCTAAGTTGGAGTTTGCAATAGTTTTGCGTTTACGAGAGATGTGAAGTTCCTCTTGCCATGTAAGAATTTGCTTGGAACCAGAATCTTGTTTTGCGTTCATTTTGATTCACATTGCTTGTTGTACCTGAGTCAGAGCAGCCTTCTGATTTCACTTTGCACAATCTATCTACTCTGATCATGATCCGCTTGCTTATGTGCATAGATTGGAGTAATCTGTGAGTCGCTGCTGTTGCACCGCGCAAGAAGTCTCATGCCCAGCAAGCACAACTCGTGTGTGCATGTGACACTGCGACGTGAAGTTCACATTGAGATGGGGGTTTCTTGTATGCTAACTTTCATTTGGCCAACTCCTGCCAAGCTGCAAACGTTTCCTTATTTGTGAGAGTGGAGGAGAGAATGGATGCGTCCATCGTCACTATCGCTGCTGAACTTGACACACGCAGACGAGGAATGGACTCCGCAGACGAGGAACCGGAGCTTCCCCGCGAGGTCGACGCTGAAGTTGCGACACGGGGAATGGACTCAGACGAGGATCCAAAGCTTCTCCGCAAGGTCGAGGACCTTATACAGCGTCTGGAAGGAAAAGGCGAAACTATAACGAGACTCCGAGATTTAGGTATGTATAGGTTTGGGAGTTTCTCTCCGGGGATGCATCTCTCTCGGCGAAAATAGGGTGGCGAAGCCAATTGCGCCTTCGACTGCTGGAGGCAATCGGCAACTGCAACACCCTTGATCATTTGGATGTAGGAGTTATATGTGGCGGAGAGGCATGGAGTTTGACGGATAGCGAATGGGATGTAGTCATGAGAGGATTCAGATCTAGCACCATTCTACGAGAGATACGCTTTGGAGGTTTGAGTTGGAGTTCAGATACGGAAGTGGAGAGCTTGTGTTTACAGCTGGGGAGAATTCTGAGTACCTCTACCGTAAAGCGTTTGGAAATAGACGATTGCCCTTTGACTGCGAGATGTTTCCTGAATCTTTCCTCAGGACTGCGAGGAAACTCTGATTCTAATCTAAAGTATTTAGGACTCAATAACGCGTGGGGGGACTTGAGTGCAGTGAAGCGTGTGGCTGACATGATCAACAGTGCTCCTCTTTTGGAAACGTTGAGTTTACGCCACTCAAGGTACGACATGGATGAAGAGACCGTTGGAATCGTGTCGCAGGCTTTGATCCACAGTTCGTCTTTGAAGAAAATCACATTAGATGATGGGACTTGGGGAGCGGCCTTGTTGCTGAAAGCTTTGGCCGGAGATGATCGCAACCGTTCCATTGAACGTCTTCTTCTTGGAATGGATACACTCGGTATGGAAAGACTCGGAGACTGTATAAGGGAACTCATTACTTCCAACCCATCATTGAAGGAAGTGAGGATGTCTGAGTTGCGAATTTCCAACCCATTGAAGAAAATCAGGTTGTCTGACTTGCGAATGCACATGGCACCAGGCGAGGTCATACGTGACAATGCTATAGAAATTTTTTCTTTATCTTGCGCGGGCTGCTAGCTCCAAAGTCAAGGACCCCAAACTGGAGCTTCAACTCGTAGTTTCGGATGACCATGATGGATGGATGTTATCATTGAATCTATTAGGTAGGGTTCTGCGCGGTGAAATCAAATCTCTAAAATCTTTGAGTATACTGGCGAGTGATCCTCCCACTTCAGGTACCAACCAAGATAGAATGGGAAGAATACTGTCGATGAATCGGAAACCTGGAGAAACTTCAGTCCTGAAGAGACTGAGATTATCTGTTAATAACAAAGATGATTTGAAGGGAGTATGGAAAGACTTGCTTCGGTGCTTGCGAGAGAACACAAGTCTCACTCACTTGAATTTGTCTCGCTCGATGTTAAAAAGCGAACTCGTTTTTGACGAAGAGGCGTTCCGAGATCTCATGGTTCTACTGCAAGTCAACTTGACTCTCGAGGAAATCGATGTCTCCGAACCTCTTGGGAAACATACGGAAAGGCGGCGAGGATTCAAGAGGCTCTAAAGCAGAACCGAAAGCGGGCCGTCTACATGTTCCGAGAAGCCAAATTAACACTTGGAGCTGCAAAAGCTGGTCTACTCTTCTTATGCGGCTCTCCTAGAGCAGGTAATGTGCTCTGTAAATTCTCAGTTTTTTTCTCAAGGTTTGCAAACTAGTAATCTAACTTGTTATTTTTCAATGATTGATTTTGAATTTATGAAGTTAATTTTTTTGATCTAGATATTTTCATACTTGTGTGCAAAACTCAATAATATAGATTACACCTACAGATAAAATCAATCAAGAGATAAATTTCTATTAAATTTTGAAATTTTTAGTGTGGAAATCAAAATATTTTATTTTATAATTCAAAAAAAATATGTTAAGTAACAAGTTGTATATGTTGTCGTTATATGTTATGTTATGTATATGTTATGTTTTGTTTCATCTGTAGGCAAGACTCAATTGCGTCGAATGCTCATGAGTGTAATCCAAGGCAACAGTTGGCTTGCGAGCAAATGGAACAAACTTAGAACCAAAGGCATTGAAGTAGAGTTTTTGCAAAATAATGAAGAAATGCAACTCTCAGTTTGTGATCTTGCAGGACAATTGATTTTTCTTACTCTTCAAAATGTTCTCTTCCCTTAAACCAACAATGTCTTTGTTTTTCTTTTTGTTTATAGTTCTTTCTGTAAGAAAACATCTTCGTACAAACCAGATTCTTGTTTTAGAACTGAATTGGCGGAGTGGTTGGGTTTCATTACATCAAGCATCAAGGTCACAGGACATAATCTTCCCCAAGTTATTGTTGTGATTTCACACAAAGATAAAGCAAGATCTCGCTCTTTGACTTGGTCTTGCTCCATAGTTGAAGAATTGACCCAAAGGTTCGCAAATTTTGTGGATCTCTGCCAAGAGTTTTTTCACGTAGATGCTCGGGATAACAAGCAAGTTATTCCTCTCAAAAGTCATATTTTTAAAAATTTTGAGAAGTTGTTGAGTGACAAATTACCACAAGTTCCCCATTTTTTAGGTTTTCAACTCACTTCTCTCTTGGTTAAAAAACAACAAGAAAAATAGAAGTTGTCCTTTGTGGCCATCCAAAAGGTTCCAAGAATTCTGTGCTCATAGCTTGACTCAATTCATTCCTTCATCTTCTCCACACTCTGGTGATAATTCAAGTATAATGAGCTCAATCATATCTTATTTGAATGACGTTGGATCCATCATATACATCCCTAACCTTGATTTCATCATTGTGGATCCCAACTGGTTAACCAATACTTTCTTGGGTGAGTTGATATCTCTGCGTCAACACTTTCAAGCTGAAAATTCCAAGTCTAGTGATAACACGATATCAAGTGAGTCATACACAAGCAAGGATGAATTTGTGAGTGAGAGTGTCTTTGTTGGATTGATAGAAGAGTTTCTGGCAAAACATCCACATAGATAGGGAGTTGTGGACGAAAAGGTGCTTGAAGATATACTTATCAATTTAGATTTGTGTTTCAAGGTGGAAGATCCTTCTCAGTATTTCATTCCTTCTTTCATCCCTGAGTATGCAAGCACAGAGTATGCAAGCACAGAAGAACAGAAGCTTCAAGAACTGGCTTGGGAAACTAGGGATGAAACTTCACAGTTTTTCGGCATCCGAATTCAATGCCAAGATGAAAGAACTATGTCATTGACTATTGCTTTTTTCCCATGCTTCCAGGTGATTTCATATACCTAGTGAGAAGATTAAATTCGTCAAGTTCTGATTGTAACTTGTGGTTGATGATTAGAGTGTTTCCATTTCATAAGATGAATTCAATTTTTGAAATGCATAGCTCAATTTTGTTAAATTTTGTATCATTGTAGATGTTCATGAGACGCAAGTTGATATACAAGTTGCATGTTTCCAAAAAGAATGTGATCTGCTCTCGACATTATTTGCAACGTTTTCTTGATGGGTACAAAATCTACGTCGAGCAAGAAACGTAGCACAATTACTTGAACGTTATGATGTTACGCTCGAAACGTAAATCAAGGTTGAAGGCTATGCAATACGTGATTGAGCATATCGTCGAGGAGTTGAAATCATTTTGCGCATCACCAAAAGTCTGTCCCGGGGTGACGTTAGTGCTAGGTGTGATCCAAACACATTGCGTAAAGATGCTGATTCCGAGTTATCTAAGAGTAGCCGTTCTAATCGAGGAGCTCAAATCAAACTTCATTCGTAGCATCAAGGAAAAACTTAAGAATATTCCGCCGGAGAGGTTGCACTTGGTGAAAGAGTAAGAGTTGTTCAACTATGAGCACTCTTGGCCCTCGATTAAAGAGCACACATCGGTAAAATCCGAAAGAGCTAGGGATTTGCTACCGGAGAGCGATGTGGAAGCGGTTGTGAATGAGATCTGACAGAAGTGTATTCAACAATTGGAATCATTTCGGCAAGCCTTCATAAGCAGGAGCAATGATTTGGATCAACCTTACACTGAAAGTGAGAATAGGGTTGGTAACTCAAGTTATTCAGACCGTTCTGATAAGTCCAACTTCGTTAAGGTGGATGAGAGGTTGAGATCAGTGGAGAGCGTGGTCAAGAGAGTGGAGATGAAGCTGGGACAAATACCCACTTTCCACCAAGAATTCCAGACAAGGGTGATGGACTTCATGTCTAAAGTTGACAAGCAGATTGAGTATAGTCAATCGCTTAAGCAGGCGAGAACTCTCAGGAGACCATACGTGACGGACGATGTTGGAGTTTTCTATAGGATAAGTGCGCTGCTGCATGCCGGGACAACCGTTCGATTACACTTGATGTGTGAGTCGGTGACTGGGTTTCACAAAGTCCAAGGTCAAGAAGGTTTGAAAATACGCTTGGATCGGCAGGATTGCGTGTGGATTTGAAAAACTATTAAAATTTCTTACAAAATCATCTCTTATGCTGTGAAGGCTATACTAGATATAATTCTCAGTTTGGGCCAAGCGGTTCCTGGCTGGGAAGATTTAAAATCTGATATAGTTGAACTAGATGACATTAGCTATCGTGATCGTAGGGCAGTTCGAAAAGGTGGGGAAAGCATGGAGCTCAAAGAAGCATGGCTGAGGATTCAGCAAACTCTTGCGCCTCAAGTTCGAGATAGCTATTCGGCAATCTTCAAGTTGTATCAGGTGAAATACGTGAGTCTAGAATTAGGTGTGCATGCATTGGTGTGCCAAGAGTGCATGCATAAAGGTCTTAGTAGTGGAATTTTGACAGATTAGGATTTGAAGGAGGTAAGAATGTCATTATGCAATTGACAAGGCTATGTTTAGACCCTCATGCAATATGAACCTCTGCAAAATCTGCCTTAGAGTTTTGAATCGTAAAAGTCTTCCGGAAGACTCTGAAAAAGATTACGGAAGTTACGTTCCGTATGAAAGTATGAAAGCTCGAATCTTTTTCAGAGTCTTCCGGATTACTCGGTCGAATAGGATGTGGGTTGGTGATGACCCTCGCTATCAAATCAAGTACAGTCCATCAACGAGGTGACTGGCGGACGTCGCTGTCGATGTCTCTGTTGTTGCGGGTGGGAATCGCTACTCCGATTGGCCCGCACGTCGCAGTCGGCTTCCAGATTGTGAGCCAGATGTCGACCGCGAGTCGCTTGCTGGCCACGTTATAGCTCACGTCGAATCTCTGTCTCCGGAATGAGTCCGTAAGCCTTCGACCTGTCAGCACGCGGCAACAACGACGCCGCCGCCATCATCGAGGAAGCATCTCTGAGAATATACAGGCGATCTCTCTCTCGATCGATCGAGTTTGTCCTCCATCCATTTGACATTTACGATCCGAGAAGGTTTTTGAGAAGGTTCTACAATTTCGTCGTTTCACACTCCCCTCGGCTTGGGACCCGGCCCCGGGGAGAGTGGCTTTTTGGAGTGTGTGAAGGAAGGAAGATGATGGACGAAGGATCGACGAGAGCTGAATCTAGAGCGTCTAGAGTCTAAAGTCGAGTCTCACTATCGCTTCTGGTTGGCGCTGGGATGGTCTGTAGCGCACCGCAACCTCGACGAAACGCTCGATTGAGGTATCGATCGAAGGTCGGAATGACACTTTGCTCCTTCAGCTGTGGACGAAGCCGAAAGCAAATCTGAATCACTCTATGAAACTGAATCGAACTGCCTCCACTTTCACTCCGAGTGAGGCTGAAATCCACCACATTGCGCATTCCAAAAGTTTGGAGTCTACGTCCCTTGAAGACTCGGACCGAGGGAAGAAAGACGACATTTTACCGAAGACCTCATCGAGTCTCACGATGCACTGGGTTTTGAGAAACTTCGGTTTCTTAGGACGTTCGTGTCAAGAACGAAGCCCAGGCGGCGTGAATTATGATACATCTCATTGCGCTGCTTGCATCGGTCGATTGGACAGAGCGTGCTCTGAGGGGCATCACGGAATGTCAACTTCGACCACCACGATCGTGGGCGAGGGACAACCTCTCCGATTGATTGATTGAATGAATGGATGAATGGATGTCTCAGGGAATTAGCAATTTATCGAACTCTCGATCGTACAGGATCGAATTGTTCTTGTAGCCAAAACGGCCTCTAGTAAAGTGCTGCGTCTTCCGTCGCTTCGCCGACAATGGATGAATGATCTGGAGATGCGGATGTGCCGCTTCAGAGATTGGGATTCTACACCCATTCAGTCCAGACATGCTCGTCCGACTGAATTTCTTCTCTACATACGTCTCAAATTGCCAGAATCGAAACGCAATGAACGGGAACCGGACTTTCCGTAGATGATCGACGTAGCTTTCGACGAGATCGAGAGCACGACATGTCCAAATTCCAATGCTTGGAATCATTGCAGTCAACATTCAGGGACCTGTCCGCATTCGGGTGCTCGGTGCCACCGGCCGAAACCATCTGATTCGGCCATTCGAGTTCGGTCATGGATCGATGAACGACGGGCATTCGACGTTCGAATCATTGTGACAGACATTTTGACCTCTCATGCGGCTGGCCTGCCTTGCCGACGACAGAACCGAGATCCAGACTCCAAAGCACCTCCCTGCGGCCGCACCGCGGTGTTCCCTCGACCTTCTGAAGCGCCCACGGGCGATGATCTCGTTATGAACACGATTCATCTGCAGAGCAAAGGGCGATCGCAAGGAGATTCACAAATCCAGTGAGGATGATATGAAATTAAAAGGCATTGCAAGGGGTCTGCCAGAACTCTGAGTCCTTCGGGGCACTCTGAATCGAATCACAGACCACGAACCGCAGATCGATATGCCTCCGGCGGCTGCGCACGGGGCCAAAAAGTGGAAGAGAGGAGGCCGGATCGGATCGGGGTCGCACTCGAGCGTGTTCATGGCCACGAACACGGAGAATGGGAAGAAATTCGCCGTCAAGTCGGCGGACAAGTCGCATCTGCAGGAGCGGCTGTGCCTCGAGGTCGAGCGCAAGCTGCTGAAGATGTGCAAGTCGCCCTACGTGGTCAAGTACTTGGGCTGCGACACGACCGACCGCGTCAAGGAGCTGGACAATCGGAACAGCTTCAACCTGCTGCTGGAGCTCGTGCCGCGCGGCTCCGTGCAGGACCACATCCGGCGCTGCGACGGCCGCCTGCCGGAGCCCATCGTCGCGGCCTACACTCGTGACATCCTCCGCGGGCTGTCGTATCTGCACTCGCGCGGCATCGTCCACGGCGACGTCAAGGCCGGCAACTGCCTCATCGGCCGCGACAACATCAAACTCTGCGACCTCGGGTCTGGGAAGTTTCTCGCTGACGGCGATCTGCCTCTGACGCCGACGAAAGGCGAGCACATGAAGAAGCGCATCTTCACCACGGGGACCGATGGGTACAAGGCCCCCGAGGTGCGCGAGGAGACGGAGCAGGGCCCGCGGTCGGACATCTACTCTTTGGGCTGTACCGTGATCGAGATGTGCACCGGGCGCCCACCCGGTTTCGTGCCTACGTCGTACGAGTTGTTGACCGAGTTCGTCCCCGAGACCGGCCTCCCGGCCATGCTCATCGACGTCCCGCAGACTTACTCGCAGGAGTGCCGTGACTTCGTCGACGAGTGCTTGCAACCGGACCCTGACCGACGGCCCGACG
Source organism: Marchantia polymorpha subsp. ruderalis (assembly GCA_037833965.1). Lineage (NCBI taxonomy): Eukaryota > Viridiplantae > Streptophyta > Marchantiopsida > Marchantiales > Marchantiaceae > Marchantia > Marchantia polymorpha. The sequence goes on from AP031351.1 coordinate 5,100,279, forward strand.
CCGACGAGCTTCTTAAGCACGTCTGGTTTTCCAGTCGCCCTTGTTCGTACCCCGTGGACAAACCGTCGGTTCCCCGGTCCGATCAGCACCGTTCTCCTCAGCCCCGACCGCAACCTCCACCTCCCCCGCCCAGCCTTCTGGACAAGTGCGGCAACCTGCTCGGCTGCAAATGCTGATGACTCGCTGCGCTTTATCGGCACTTTCCGGCTTTCCGTCTGTCCGTCCGTCCGACGCTCTAAGGGAACTACGTCCGCTTTTCAGTACGAGTATTTCTCCTGTTGGTGATGGTGGAACGGAAGTCGGCGATTTTGACCATTTTCCGATTTGTTTGCAATTTTGAAGAGTGCTGCAGTCTCGTCTGTCGACACCCTTCCCATTCCCTTGACCACCTTGTAGGTTAGGAACCATTACCTTTGCATTTCCTTTGATGGAGATCTACTAACTCGGACCGGAGGAGTGCATGCATTTATCAGCACAATTTGTTTGAATGTAGCTTTGTGATCGTATCCTTGCAGAGACGTCATGTACTTGATCACTGATTATCCCCTCTACTCCAGTATGTGTCAAGCTTGCCTTCAAACGAAGAACAGAAAGCTTCAAAGAATGTTTACTCTTTCAAACAACACGATTCATTGTTTTACGAACACTATAATAAATCTATTGATGTGAACATAATTTAGTTGTTTTCATCATTTAGGCTCAAAGAAATAATTTTCCCTGAATTTCAAATTATCACAAAAAAATTTCCAAAATCCTTTTCTAAAGGTTTCAAATTTTATCGTATGCAAATCTTTTTATATTCACACCTTCCAAGTATTTTTTCGTTCTTTGTAGTTGACAACTAAAGATGATTTCATATGGAATTTGTATGATATGCTATGTGCTGCACCTTCTATTTTCATCGACGTTTGTGTCTTAAGATTGAACATCTCGACTCCATGTTTCCGATGGTTTTGAAGAAAGTTCTAGATATGACCATGGTCGGAGCATTTGCACAGATTTAGCCTTCGATGAAGCTACCCTCAAAATACAGCCACCTCGTTTGGAGGTTTTTAAACAACTCAGCTCTCATCCACCTCACCATCTGTCGAAGTTATCTCTAACTTCCATATGAACTATTGAACCTTCGACTGAATTCGGTGCCCTGCACAGAAGATCGTGGGGATTGTCTCTTCTGGTCGCCATCTCGTGGTGCTGTTCATTTTCCACACAGTAAAAGCACAATGATGCGCTTCTGGACGAAGGAACCATGCTTCCAGTTTCATGAAGTAGGACCACTAATTTCATACTTAAAGTCTGCCGCTCACAAACTCCATGATCCGCTGAGGTGTGATTCTGATGTGATTTCGATCCATGTCAATGATAAAACCTGGCTGCGAGAGTAATGGGTCGACTGCGAGAATATTACTACTCGGGTCACTTTTGTGACACAAATTCGCTTTGTTTGGCCGTCACATCTGACATGCAGCTCGGAGCATTTTGCTCGTGAGCCGTAGAGATACTGTCGCTATGATAGATTGCAATTCCAGCACCCTCTTGAACATCTCCACAAGTGACATTCGCGTTCGAGCCATATATATTATGAAACTCTTTCAACTAAAGAGTCGATTCCTCACCTTAGGGATCAAGATTCACACGAGGATTTGCTCGTTGGACGTATATGGAAGTTGAAAGTGATCATTGAAATGGGACCGATGTAAGGGCAGTCCATGGGGACGTAGGCTTTGCCAACTTCCTCGACTCGAGTTTTACTCAGTGAAGGTGCAGGTGACGAAACCGGTGGGAACTTTTTTCAATCATTGAGAACTGTATACAAGATCATCAATATACCTCCCTAGATCTACTTTACAAGATAAATGAAATGGAACTATATTAGTACATAGTGTAATGCATTGGGATTACTCTTAGGTATCTGTTTAAGGGTTAGTAATCTCATCAGTTTCATCCCACAGTCTATTTAATTTTTCTTAAATATAAATATAAATAAATAAATATATATATTTTAATATATTTTACTTTGTTGTTTCCAAAACTTATTGAAAATATGTACTAACAAATGATGCCAAAGGCTTCAATTTTGTTTCTTAATATGTATAAATATATAAAACAAGATATGCATAAATTATCCGTATTAAATGTGAGTTAAATCCACTAGAATTCTTAATCCATCTAAAACAATCAATCAACATCATACAGTATACAATCATATGACATATGCATTTGAATGACTCACTCTCATTCTGTTGTAAAAGTACGTTACAAAACCGGATGTTTTTCTATATTATTTTGATTGGAAACTTATATATAGAGGAGGGTTTATACATATCTTTCGACAAGTAATACTCTTTCATGAGAATATCACCTGTTCATAAAATATTATGCCAAAACATATGAACTAGTATCTGTAATTTTCAGATTTTCAGATTTCTCCAATGATTTGTTTAGTACTGTATGTGTGCATTAGCTGAACAAGTTGTTCTTATGCAATAAAAATCAGCACAACTGATTTATTGACGAATGTTTATTCAAGACAAAGCCTTGGCAAATACTCTTTACAATTTCTTTCTGATTTCATTTTCATTTCAAATATCTTGATATGCTTAGATTTGAAATTTGATGATATAAGAAGTCAAAATATGAGAAAGTGTTTACTCTCTTTTCTAATGGACAAACATTTTGTAAAAATTTGCAGGTCATTTTGGTTTCTCATTGAGACGACATCACAAATAGAAATTGCTTGAAGACGCAGAAATGGCTAGGAACAAAGAAGATCTTGATGCATATCTGGAATATCACAGAGAAATGATCATGATTGCATGCACACATATTATCAAGGAGGACAAATACTGAAGTCATATTTACATATCCTTGTAGATGGATGAAATGTGAAATCTTATCTGCCAAAGTATGACAGTATAGGAATATACGTAGATTTTCCACATCTATTGATTTAAAATTGGAGTATTATATTTTCTAAAAATGCATAATATGCCACTTCTTTAGGTACATGGAATAACATAATATTTTGTTGGTGCAAATTGTTAGGTAATATCTTAGGGTTTAGGACAGAATGTATGCATTAATGTTCAAACATGACTAGACAATGCAATCCTTTTTGGTTTAAATTGTTTCTATCGATGTGAATTTCTTCAAACGTAAGTATATAAGTTATATACATAGATCTATAGGTAAATCAATTTTTTTTATTTTCAGTCAAAGTGTATATACATTCTTTCACAAAGATCACTAGACGCTTCTATTCTATATCATCGATTGATCTATATCGTAGACACTAAGTAGCGAAATCTCTAGAATGACAATAAATTAAAAAATAAAGCATCTAAGCTATACAAGCAAACAGATAGTATTATTAGTTGCAGTAAAACATTCGTACAATCTTATGTGTTAATTGACCACCTATTACATCATTTAGATGATAACATATTAGCCACTAGCTCATCAGAAACCGAAGGATTAAGATAGCCTCAGAATCTCTTCCCATCTTTTTCCTAATAATTTATTGCGCGACTTAGGGATTCACTAGTTCATAAAGAAGTGGTCCTCCCGATTTGGTAGTCTATGGCTATGAAAGACTATGAAAGTGGACAAATACTTAGGTCATGGTCATGGTCTTACGAGAGGCTCACGGTCCGCAAAACTTCATGGCCACCAGAGTCCAGACCTACTGTCTTAGAGTAATAGAGTATTAGAGAATTAGAGTACAGAGGGTGTACAACCACCATGGATAAGTACGTTAGCACGTACTGATCAATGAGCTCGAGCTCGTTAGTGCTCGGGGACTTTAAGCAGAGACCTACCAAAGGCTAAATCTGTGGAAGTTCGTTAACTCCGTGAGTTGACTCTTGCCATCATCGCATCGCATTGCACAGAGCCAAAGAAAGAAAGTTGGAGAGAATGATGAAAAAGCTGTAGCTTCTAAATGCAGGACACCACAAACTCTAGCGCACTAAGTGGAGTGCTTGAGCGCACGCACATGCTGCGCGTTCACACGAATTGCAGTACGTACAGACCTGTGGAATTGAAACAGCGTGTGAGTGAATGAGAGATGGAGAGAGATGGATTCATGGGAAGAACGACCGCGGCGAAGGAGACAGAGAAAAGTAAAGCATACTCGGTACGCGTGAAAAGCGAGGATCGAAGACAAGTGCACCTATACAGACCCGAATCCCGTATAGCTACCTCGAGTGTACTTGTCGTGGCGCACGAGGAACTTTAGCGGCACCTGATTCCGTTGCAGCCGCTGTGGCTGTGGCTGGCTGGCTGGCTGGCGGGCGGGCGAAGAAAATAGTTGATTCTTTGACCTTCGTTTCTCGAACATGTTTGCTCGTGAAGCAAAGCATCGACACAAATAAGCGACAGATCTCCTTCCGGTGACGCAAAGGAGATATTCGATTTCTACATCCGAGGTGATCGAGGAATTAGATAAGAGTGTCTGAAAAGAGTGTGCGTTGATTGGCTTTATTATTTTACTGTGGGCGGTCGTAATCTGCTCTCCTCACTTTCCGTACCTTGGTGCTTCAAACTCCACCGCAACACAACAACCATATATTTATATATACATATATGCTTATGTCTTGAGTAGACAGAATTGTGCACAGGAAAAGTGAGGAATTATTTGGAAGAACAATCTGTCACTTGTCTGCCATCATTCGCACCCCAGCAAAGGGAACCTTCCACAGAGGAACACTATTCAAGTCTTCTGAATCGGGTCGGCATAGGTCATGAACACTTTGCAGCCAGAACGGATACATGTGACGCCGCAAGAATAAATTTGTGTGACATCAGGACATACACTTCATCCCATCCACTCTTAAAAGAGAAAGCCTTGCCCAACTTTAGATCATTACGGAGATTCTGCTTTTACATATATATATATATATATATGACAAACTGCCGAACAGAGTGTCCGGAACAGAGAAAGTTTTGACAAAAAGCTGTAGATCGAGATTCTATTTTCGAATGTCTTGAGTGATAAACTTCCAGTAAGAAAATCCGGGGTCGAGTAGAATGCTCAAACGCGAAAAGACATTGGATCCCCAGGTGTCCTCGAGCAGCAGCTCTACTGAAACGATGCGGAGATTTAGATTTACCCACATTTCAAATGGTGTTCGAAAAGCAGTGAAGGATAACCACGGATGAAGATAAGCGCCGGGCTCACTCCAGCTCGGAAGAAGTCAGACGCCGACCGTGATCAGGCGGAACAGAAATGAAGGGGAAAAGGGAAATACCGTGAGTTAGTTATGGCGAGCCGTCAGCGGGTTCCGAACATTCAATCGGCTATCGTTCATAAGCAGATTTTTTTAAGAAACATTCTCAGAATCCGCCCGCCCCTTAAAGGCGACGACGTACAGCTGGACCGATCGATCGGCTCGATGCAGCAGGGATGGCGATGGGATGGGGATGAGGTGAGGTGAGGCGAGGCGAGGTGAGGCGAGACGATGGCGGAGCGAAGCGGGCATTCAAATAAAAGGGAGATCCAGAAATTTTCAGGAGAGGACAAAAGCCCCATTCCCGTGGAGAAGAACCTCTGCTGCACATTTGCAGACACCGCTGAACAGTGTCCCTGCGAGGGGTCAGATGCGTGAGCTCACGGCGAGTTTCGAAACGGGGCCTCTCGTTGCCGTTGGGCTACCTACCGGGGCGAAGCTTCACACGACACACACACGATCGGGATCGGGGGCCCTCCCTCAGGCGATAAGATGACCAGCTGGAGAGCCCCTGCCAAAGTCGTTAATCGGTAGGCCACAATCCATGATTTCGTGTTAGATAATCTTCAAATCTTCAAAGCCACACCCCTCTGTCAATGTACGTCGCATGGTCGAAACATAATTATGAATTCGATTTTCTTCCCGTACCAGCTGGCCACCAAATGTCGGGATTTCGAACAGCCCCCCCCCCCTCTGAATCATTGCACATCTCCCCCACATGGCGTATTTTCCTCTGCAGCGGGTATTCCTATTCCTTATTCGTACGCCTGTCGATTTATATTCGATTGAATTTCAGCACCCGCCTTCCCTTTCCATTCTCGACCTTCTCGACCTTCCGTGATATAAATGACTACGTTTCCTTTATGGGGGGAGGAAAGGAAAGGAAATATTAAAATGGAAAGGGGGCTTGGGCAGAAATGTATTTTATTTAGCGGGAGGCAGTTTCCCGGTGGAGAAGAATGATGGGGACCCGGCGCCGGCAGGTGCCGGTGTGAAGCGAAGGGAGCGCGACCGACCGCGAGCGACCCACCGGTCGTTGTCTGACACGATCCGGGCGTGCGTTGCAGGCAGGCAGGCAGACGGACAGACGACGTTGGAGGGGATGAGGCGAGAGGATCTGTCGATGTTGGTCTGTTGTTGTCTTGCTCAAACGGCTCGTCGCCGGTCAGAGTGTCAGAGCGGCAGCCAGTCACGCGCCCCTGGGGACCGCCGGTCGTCTACGCCAGTCGTCGAAGCCATACCTACGCCACGAAAGAAAGAAAGAAAGAAAGGGCCCCCTCAGCCTACGGTCCCGCCCTCCTACCGTCCCGCGGGCGGGCGACCTTACGCGGCCCGCTCCTCTCCGCCCCATGTCGCCCCATTTCTCCTCATTTCGTCCCATTTCGCTCAATTTCGAAATTTCGGCCGATTCGAACGGGCAGGGTCCAGGGTGCAGGGAAGGCGAAGGGCAGCAGGCGGGCAACCGTACCCAAGGCGGTACTTGCTGTCGGGAGGCCATGGCGGACTTGTTCCCCCTAGTTTCGGGCTGGCTACGGAGGAAAGGGGCAGGAGGACCGACTGACCGACCCGACCCGACCCGACCCGACCCAACCCGACCTGACCTGACCCGACCTGACCTGAACTGGGCGAGAATACGAGCAAAAGCCCTTTTTGTGTTGTTGTGGTCCGCTGTGCGCTCCGCCCCTTCTATATTTGGATCCGTAGGCCGGGACGGCGGGCAGCACGTTGAGCCTCGTCGTCGTATCTTTCTTTCCTCGTCACTACGAGCGTCCTCTTCCTCTTCCTCCTCTTCCTCGTCCTGCGCTTCTTCTTCTTCCTCATTCTTCTGCTGCTGCTGCTGCTGCTTGTGCTTCTTCGTCGTCTACATGTCGTCTTTGGGGTTCAGTTCAATTTGCCGTTCTTCCCGCTACTGTCACTAAGGTGGTGATTTCTTTGCTTTGGTGTGGTCGGCCCCGCTGCCCGCTCGATCGCTTTCTGGCGCGTGTCGCGGCTGATGCTGCTGCGAAGCTGAAGTGGAGTAGAGTCGAAGAGTCGTCGTCGGCGCAGAGTCCATGAGAGTGATGTGAGGCGAGGGATGGTTGTGCTGCGTGTCCTCCTCTTCTTCGAGTCCATCTTAGAAGGCGAGAGAAACTGTGTCGCCACTTCCCGAAGAGTCTCAGACGCTTTTCTTTTGTGCCAAATTAAGCGCGCAAGCGGAGACTCTTTCTTCGCGATCTTCTTCTTCTTCTTCTTCCTCTTCTTCGCCTCGTGCTTCTTGTGTGCGTGCGTGCGAGCGAGTGCACCGGCATAGTCTCGTCGGGGTCAGCCGTCAATTTTCTTGCTCGGGGACCAAATCGTTCTCCAGTTCAGTTCCCTTTGGCGCCTTCGTCGTCGTCGTTCACTCGATGAGTGGATAGACAGACGCACGTTCTTGTCCGGTCACGTTTGCGCGCAGCAGTTCGCTCCAATATTCCTCTGCTTCATCATCATCCAAGAGAGGCCTGCTCGCCACTCTCCGCGTGCAGGATTCGAGCCGAGGCTGCCAATTCACGCACTTCTTGATATCGAACGATCCGCACCTCGGGAGCTTCTTTGCAGGACGGGCGCCGACCGTTGCTCGCTCTAGGCGACCGGCCGGGGGGCCACGCATTTTGGGTGCGACCCTATGACAGCCTGGATGGAGGGCTGGTACATCGACGCGACGCGAACGTATTTGAGAGGATTGACGCACAGAGCCCGGGGATATGTGGACTGCCTCCTAGGGTACTCCTGACTACGTAATTCTGCAGCCTTGAGCAGGAAGTGAGTGTAGTGCTCTGATGAGAGCTCGCTGGACAGGGGAGCAGTGGGTTTTCGTGATGAACCGTCGATTTCGAACCGCTGATTGGGGTCGTGCTTCGGGGGGGAAATCCTTTGTTCGGTTGTAGCTTTGTAGCGGTGACTGCAGGGACAAATAGTTAGGGACTTGGGGTTGCGAAATTGCCCCGTCGTGGTGGTTGTCTGGTAGAAGTAGGTAGGGCATAATTAATTCGAGATTGTCGAGCCTGTGAATTGGATTGTACGAGCTTGAGACTCAGGTGAAGATGGGGTGTACGAGTTCGAAGGTCGATAATGAGGAAGGAGTTGCGAGATGTCGGGCTCGGAAGCGGCACATAAAGCACGCAGTATCTTCGCGCCACGCCTTCGCCTCCGCCCATGCCCAGTATGTCCATGCCCTGAAAGGTTGTGGTGCGGCTTTCCGACAATTCGCTGAGGGGGAACATGGAGAGCAGCGGGAACAGCTAGCTCCACCGACTCCAGTCACTCCTGCCACTCCAGCTACTCCCCTGACTCCTCTTCTGAAGATCAAGGAAGCTCGTCCGCCTCCGCCTCCTCCCCACCTCTCTGTCAGGGCTTCTTCTCCACCTCGAGAGGCAGCTCGTCACAGTCTTTCAGGTACGGTCCCGGATCCTCTGTTGTTGGAAGAAGCGGAACGAGCCCGTTCGTCACCTGAGCCCGTCCAACGTCCGGATTCGCCTCCGGCTTTCGCCGTTATCTCGCGCTCAACTCGTGAATCTTCTGGAGATGACTGGATACGCATCAACCCGTCACCTGCTCCGTCAAATTCTTCCTATCCGGCGCCCCCGCCCCCTGTACCTCGCAATAGCTGGCATAATCTGTTCTTCGATCCCTTCCGTCCTGTACCCGAGGTTGACTTCGATCCTCCTTCTCCCCCTTTTCATCAACCCGAACGAAGGAATTCTAAAGCGAAGGAGGAAGCGAGCGACCACAAGAATATCAAGGATGACGACGACATGCCACCCCTAGAAGAGGATAGGGCAGGAGAAGAGGAAAGCGCAAAAGAAGTACATGTGCAGTTGACGCAGACGCCCGAAGTTATCACTGAATCCCATCATGAATCCCCGGTGGTGGCTGAGAGGAACATGGAAACGAGTGCGGTTGAGAAGAGCCCAAACAACGAGTTATCGGTCCACACACACAGTTCTCCAAAGGGCAGAGATTTACTCGAGGTTCTGAGGGATGTCGATGATATGTTTTTGAAGACCGCCGAATGCGGGGATGTTGTGAGCCGAATGCTGGAGACGAAGAAGGTGCACTACCATTCGAGTTTTTCTGAAGTGAAAGGTAATTCAAGCCACTGCACTGTGTGAATCAGGTTTTGCAGCTTTCACTAAAAAATAATTTGCTACCTTCAGTACATGAATTTGACTCCCAGTATATCTTCTCGCCGTGTGTCCTTTCGTTAATCAGCCCTCTGAATTCGTAGTTTCTTGCGTGAATCTGACTCTCTCATCATTGAAGGTCCTTTAACGTCTGCATGAACCTTCCTCAACGTTCCAGTATCTTATCAACTTCGTTTGGCTCTCGGGGATATTGTTGCCCTTTTTGTTCATGCTTAAGTGTGAATATTTGGTGGTCAGATTGAATTATCGAACGTGTCTAGTCATAGTTGTGATGCCTGAAAGTTGAGGTATTCTTTCTTGCGCAACCGCCTCCTATCGAGGATGGTGTCTCAACGGTAGATTTTAATGTGTTGTTTGTTATTACCATCAACCATCAGATGTCAACTGACTTGCTTGGGAAGACTCAGCTTTGTCATGCTGACCTTTCTTCGAGTGCAAATTGTCTGTCTCTGTTATCGAACACGGACACAGTGCATTTTAGCAACCAGTAACCTTGTGCTAGTGAAGTATGCGATTTCAAGCCCCAGTAGTTCTAGGTCCATATCTGAGTTTGGAGACAATTTTCGGAAACTAAGCGTTCCCCCTTTTGTAATCGTAGGGTTTGCCGAAAACTCGGCAAAAGTGTTCAACTCGACCTTCTGGACACGGTCTCTCTCAAAGAATTCGTCTACTTCCCCAGGCGGGATGCTGAAAGATTTCGCGTTAGAGACTGCTGCTAATGGAGATGGGTTGACGATGGTTAGCCACGCATCAACACTGGATCGGTTGTTTGCGTGGGAGAAAAAGCTGTATGACGAAGTGAAGGTAAGTGACTTTGTGCCTCGGGCAGGCCGTATTTTATATATTTAATAGAATCTAACGAGCCAGACATAAGGCAATCGGAAGCTGGTAGGGCAAAAGTTGATCGTAAGAATTTTAGATATTTCGAACTGAGACAATGAACATTCTCGGTAGCCATCTCTTCGAAGCAGTCGTCACCTTTGTGCTTTCCAGTCGTGACAAAAGACTCGAGCTTCGTCAGCTGTGTAATTTTAGCTGTCAGTGAAAGGGTGTCCAGTCATCTTAACCCATACATTGATCTTTTTTGCAGTCTGCTGAAGTAATAAGGGTAGATCTGGAAAAGAATTGCACACGACTGCGCAGTCAAGATGCGAAAGGAGACGACCCGTTGGCCATAGACAAAACGCGAGCTGCGATCAAAGTCCTGCATACCAGGTTTATGGTAGCCCTGCAAGCCGTTGACACGGCCAATAGCGCCGTACACAAAATTCGAGATGAAGAGTTATATCCGCAACTGCTTGAGCTTCTGGAAGGGTATGTCCGTCGAACTTGGTAGCTTTTGTTCTCGCAAATCTTTTCGTAACGAACACGAGGGATTTTATGAGGAATGTACGTTTATTGACTTAACTGTATTACTTACCAGAATCTTCCACCAATCTAAAATCTAATTGAGTATATCGGATCTAAAGCAAGTCACAAGCAAGTCACAGAATATGTGAATTATAACCATGACAGTATATGTAGTGTTTATAGAAATACCTTTCTGTGGTTGAGTTTATGCAGTTTAAATACGTTTATTTAGTTCAAATGTAGGTTGAGTGTATGTTGGCTGAAACCCGGGTTTTTTAGCGTGATCGGAAGCAAATGCTTGCCGTAGTAAGCTGAGTAGTCGGTCTGTGCTTTGTCTTGTAGGTTGGCGAACATGTGGAAAGGAATGAGTGAATGTCATGACGTCCAGCAAGCTATCGCTCAGGATATGAAGACGCTCAACAATTCTGCAGCTGCAGAACCCACCAGCAGTTTGCATAGACAATCAACTCTTGAACTAGCTACCGTGCTGTCCAAGTTGGCTAAGTCGTTCGCTAATGTCATAAGCAGCCAGAAGGAATATCTGCATAATCTGAACGGCTGGCTGCGCTTAAGTCTGGTACAGCCCGATGCGGAACTCAGGGACGATCAGAGCAAATCATCAGGAACCAAAGTAGCCCATACACCGATCTACGCCCTCTGTCAAGACTGGCATCGAGCTCTGGAGAAGCTTCCGGACAAAGTGACTCTGGAAGCCATTAACGGCTTTGTGGCGGTCGTGAATGAGTGGGTTCGCTTGCAGTCGGAAGAACTGAAACATAAGAAGAAGGCCGAGAGTTTAGAGCGAGAGCTAAGCAAGAAGGAACAGTTTTTGGAGATGTTGGAAAGGAAGTACGTGGACTCCACTCCGGTGAGCGAAGAGAAGGAAGAATTTGTCACGGACTCTCCGCGAAGAGCAGCTTTGAACGAGAACAAGAGCAGAGTGGACCACTTCAGACTGAAGGTCGAGCAAGAGAAGGAGGCGGTTGAGAGGTCCGTGTTGGCCACCCGGGCCATGACGCTGACGAGCTGTCAAAGCGGACTGCCTGGGCTTTTCGGGGCGCTCTCGCACTTCTCCGCGCTCGCCCACCAGACTTACAGGGACCTTCACGCCCAGGGTGTAAATATAAAATTGGCTCGGATCTCTGGGTAGATAGAGGACGTCTATTCTTTGGGGCTCTCTTGGAGCCAGCGGCCGAAACGGCGAGTTTTGCACCGAAATTATCTGTAGGCATGGTTTGTGTTTGTGTAGAGGCAGAGCAGCAAGACCACTCGCTCTTGTACTACCAGGTAGACTTTTTGGATCTTTGGATAAATAGGAGTTGTGATGTTCCCTTGTCATTAAGATACTTAGGAGAATAGGTGTAGAATATCGAGAGTTTTATACACTAGAGAGCCGAGACCGAGGAGCTCACAACACAGGAAGTAAATCATAGGAACTGCCCACCCCCTTCTTCTGCTGTACATCACTGTTACACATAAATTTTGTCCCCACGGGACCCCGGGCCACGCTCGGGACAGGGGTCCTTCAAGTCTTTTATTCTCCCTTCTCGACTCCTCGTGTTGACCACGTAATCCCACCCCACCCCGCGATGAATGAGCCCGCCACCACTACGGCATCCACGATTCTACGCGGTTCCTCGGCCCACCACCTGGGACGCCATGAACCGGGTTGCGAGGTCGTAACGGACAGAAGAACGTCGTCGTTTGAAACTTCTTGAAATAACGTCAGCCGGGTCCGCTCTCTCGAGCTCAACGTTCGCCCTACCCCCGGGTGCGTAGGCGAGTGTACGAGCAGGAATCTCCCCGAGTATACGTTGCGGGGCTTCGAAGTGAAGATAGCTGAGCGGCTTGTGGAAAGCGGTGTATCCGGTGGGTCTCGAGTCATCGTATTTGCGGAAACATATAAATTTCGCGGTGTCGTGTTTTACATTTGCGGATTCAAGTTATCGTCGAGTCGTGTGATTTTTCGCTTCGTTACCTTACTCCGTTGGCTTCTTACCCTCTTTCCAAGTTGTGAAATTGCCGTCCGAGATCATTGACAGCATTATCGCCGCATGGTACAGCGACCACTAGCAAACGCAATTAACATTCCGAGATGTTTGATGCGCACCAAACGTGTGCGGAAGTGATGAAGAAGAAAAATGAGAAAACCCGGTGAATGAGGCAATTTCCGGTGATGATTCCTACCATCTTCACTTCGAAATGTGTAGCACTGATTTGCATTACTGACATGATTCGTTTTAGTTATGGTAACTATTCTATACCAAGCCATCAGGGTAATCACAATCTTAATGGGGACATTGTCGGTCAATAATAATATCAACGAGCCGTCAAAACAGAATAACTGATGGAATTCACAATTTTCATTGCTAAGCATGAGTGAACTGTTACCATTAGTATTGGATTGTTTTATAAATTACTAATTGTTTTACTAAATCTTCGTCAAAATTGATTTGACGATTTAGCATGCTCTATGTTTTAAATTTCATTATTTGATAAATATATCAAAATGATTCTTTTACACTCTGATGTAACTTTCAATGTTTACGGAACAGCTAGTTATACTTCAGATTAAGCTAATTATCCTTCACTCTATGCTAATGTGTACTTCATTTTTTTTTTTTTGTTCGGGAAGACTATATCACGGAGCTCTAGTAAACATAGGGATAGTTTTGACCCATCATAGAACTTTGTTCAATAGTATGAGGGACAATTAACCCAAATTGAGTTATAACTAACAACTCCTTTTTTTATTGTTTATCGATATATATATATATATATATATATATATATATCTATATATATATAATTCTATAATGAACAATACACACATTATACATGATTTTATCAAATAATAAAAAATCAAATAAGAAGTAAAATATTTAACTTTTTTGAAGTTGAAAATACAAAGATTTAGAGTTCAATCTTCTTATGCCATCACTTTTCATTTGCATTCACTTGAAATGATTCATTTCATGAATCATTTATACGATCAATGAACAATTTTCAAAACAAATTTCACATTTAGATCGATGTATACATAATATAAATAGTCAATATCTTATTTTACATCTATGTATATATCGTACAAAGATATAGAATTCTTACGTTTATACATAAAGTGACATTTGTTGTATTACTTTCCAATACTACTTGTATATTCACTTAATTTTCCCTTTCTGTTACACGTTTACAAGCATTTCATGAAGATAGCATGATTTGTTGAGGTTAACTCCAATTAAGGAGTAACCTCGGATCCTTGCTATTTATAGCTAGGCGATTTCCTGTATTGGGTATAAACACCTCGTCTTTCGCCCTGTACATTGAGTATTTTCTGGACATGACCTAGAAGTAAAGTGCAACGTGTTTTCGGTGGATGTAGCTCCTTTGAAGGGGATGAACCACTTTACATCTTGTCTCGAGTGTTTTCAGTCATTTGCATGTTTTGTATTTACAAATGGTATCAGAGCATGCTTCGGTTCGAAGTCTACGACATCTGAAAATTTCCAGCAACTATTTATGAAGTCGAGTTGACAATTTTAACTTGAAGAAAGTACAATAGTCGCAAGCAATGTGGTCGAGGATGACGGACGATAGTCATGGGCGACAATGGTCGCGGATGACGGAAGATAGTAACGGGCAACGTGATATCGGACGACATTGATTGAGGACAATGTCAATTGCGGACGATGATGATGACCAATCGTAGACAACAGTTGCAGGCACGATGACGGTTAGTCGCGGACAACAGTAAGTTGCCGAAAATAGTCACGGGCAATATGTTGTGGTCTGACATGATAGTACTTCCTCTCGAATCTCATCCAAAATTTTTGCGCTATCATTTGGATTTCAAAGTCATGGATAGTCGCAGTGAGTAGCTACTAACAGATTCTGTTTGACGAATATTGGAGCATGCAGATTTGAATATCATGAACAGACGAAAAGTTTTGTTATTGGCCGCGGAGGATAGCGATCTAGATTCAAATTTACATGGGTATGCGAATGTGATGAAAAATGTTATTCACGACTTTTTTTGGCAAGAATGCACAAGTACCACCTTAGTTAGATATGCCCACAGCGCTGAAGCAGGAAGATGCAAGAACATCACAAGAAGTTGAAACATTGACCTAGATGTTGTTCTCGTCCATGGCGGAGATAGATCAATTACAAAACTCGTACGCGGACATTGGTTCCATTGCAATTGTATTGCTTCATCTTGTATGGCCAAGGGGGCAATGCAATGTCCGAACTATCAGCATGTAGAGAAGCATTAATCTAGTGTCTACGAGTAGTGGTCGGATGACGATACACATGTCAGAGAATATGAACCTATGAGAACGAGATTATGTGCTTTGGCAAAAGTAATCTATGGGATTAGAAAAGTTGTAACATTTTTTGTTTGAGATTTTTCTTTCAATGAGATCTAGATCATTGAAAGAGGAGGAAAGTTCGCAGGCTCTTCCTCATGACAAGAGAAAATCTCCGCTCACAGATATTGTTGTGGGGGAGGTTGATTGTTATGCGATTAATGATTAAGAAGTTAGAGCACTAGTAGTGGTGGAGATTCTGAGCACATGATTGAGCTCCAATAAAACCTGTCTAAGTTAATACTGTCGAGACCAGAGGTTCTGTATTAAAATAAACGAGATAATAATAAAGAGAGTATCACTAAAAATTTCTCCGTTTGTGTCATTTGTAACATTTCCCCTGTGGCGTTCACGTGGGATAAGATCAATTCACAACCACAATTATAGTCACAAACAAAACCACAACACAATGGCTTCAAAGAGATCCACCAATACAAACATGACCAACGAGGTTCTAATAGCTCTTTGTAACCACAAGAAGAATCCATCGCTCAGTCAAGCAGACTTGATCAAGTGGCTTAAAAAACGCATAACGTTTTTGTAAGTCAAGGAACGATTTCTATTATTTGTACTTCAGACATGGTTTCGAATATTTTTCATATTGTAACCCACTCTGGCAAATTATTACTACTGTATTAATTATTAATTTTTGGAGGTTTATTAATAAATGTATGGAGTCCGACTTGAAACTAGACGGCACATATTAATTATCACAAGTTATTAATTTAGGCAGTACTAATTTAGGTAGGTTATACGGTAGTCAAGATTGATAATAAAATCAATCCTGCTGATGCGTAGACCAAAGTTGATAATTTCAAAAAATTTGGACGACATTATGCAAGTTGTGAATAGGAAAAAAATGTAAAATTTTCTAACATAGTATTTTCAATTATCTCTTTATATATTTACTCTAGGTACCATTTTAGAATTTCACGAGTAATAATTTTATAGATATTGAGATTTATGTTCCCTCTATGCTAGAAAATTTTTAGTTAACTCTTTATGTTATTACTCTATCATGTTATTGTACGACTTGGTTTTAGTTAACTCTTGTGTAAAGAAAGGTACTTGTGTTAGGTTTCTGTCCATAATTTCTCACGGAATAATAATGTATGTTATAGATGTAACTGTTCCTTAACATGAGTTAAGGGGAAGATTGTTCAGGTTAACTCAAGTTAAAGAGTAACATCGCATCCTAACTATTTATAGCTAGGACAATCGTTTGGATTGGGGTAAATACCTTGGCTTTCATCGAGTTCATTGAGTCTTTTCTGGACATTTTCTAGAAGTAAAGTGCAGCGTGTTTTCGGTGGAAGTAGCTCGTTCGAAGGTAGTGAACCACTTTACATCTTGTCTTTAGTGTTTTCAGTCATTTGAGTGTTTTGTATTGTATGATTCAAGTAGAAATCTTAAAGTGTAAGATTGAAAGTTTGACAAATAAATACATTTATGTTGATCTTTTTGGAAAATTATATATCAACGAACTAGGCAACAAAGTTACCCGTTTTGACATTTTTTTAAAATTTTTATCTATCAATGTTATAATTTCATAAAAGTGTATCCTTGACATGCAAGCATTGCATTGGGATTTATGATTTTATATTTTAGATGTGAATCTTATAATACTAGATTCAATTTAATATCCAAATTTAACAAAAATTATAATTTTTTTTAATCAACTTCAAATTGAGCAAGAGTTTCATTAATTTTTTTAATAGATTTATCAGTTTACCAAGCTCATATGCATGTTCAAAATTATTGGACTAGAAGAATATCTTTAAAGTATTTTTCTAAGAAGCCATAGATTTTTATATAAGACTAATCTGACTTGTATTTGTGAAATATTTTGCAACAACAAAATTTTGCATGGATTTTTTCAACAATTTTTGAAGTGTGAGATTTCATTCTAGATCCAACCTGGCTTGTTATATATAGAAGACGTTTTTTATGAGACGATGAATAAGAAAAATTTAATGTTTGCAATCATGTTTGATTGTCAAAATATTGCAAATGAAAAACATTGGTATATCTTGAGATCGTTAGAACTGTGAAGCTATGTGTGATATTCGAATTTATTATTGCAAATAGTATGCTTTTCAATCATTCATGTAATCAAATATACAAAACATGATTATTTATCATCATATATATATAAACAAATGTGAAAAAATATTCCCAAACGAAAAAAGGAACAAAAATATTGCATTTACTTTCATTTAAAGTTACAATAAATGAGACTAAAAATTTTTAAATATATATAAAACTAAAAACATGAACATTGTATCGTTCTGATAGAACTTGAACTCCTACTTGTAAAGTATTAAAAAAACATTTCAATAAATTGAGTGCTTCATTTTGCCCCATTTCCATTATTGACGTTTTCGTATGCACAGTTCTCAATGTTTAGGCTAAAAAACTTCATGCTTGATATATTCTTCACAAACAATTGATATGTTCGTGTCCATTTTTTTTCCTCAGAACTGCTATATAATGTTTCATTTGAATGTCACATAAAAAGTTAACGAAGATCGTCATACACCATCGTCACATGAATTCGGTTTCTTCCATCATTATCATGCACATCATCAAATCCAATGCTAATGCATTCGAAAGACAAGATCGAAGGATAGTCAACAATTGATTGGTGTTACGTATTTATGGTGTAACGTGTTTCATACCATGACCATGTAAAAATCGAATTGAAAATATGATATCGATACAATCAATCAAGAGTCATTTACAGAAAAGAGCTATTACTATGTCAAAGTGAGGGTTTTTAGCCATGTCTTCATCTAAGCATCAAGACATGCTGGGCCAAGCGAGCTGTTACAACGTTATCCACGACTCTCGCGGACGAACGTTCACAGAGATCTAAATCATGAACTGTAGAGAGCTTCAAGTTCAACCTTGTTGACAACCGATGAACAACGTCAGTAGCTGCCAACTAATACCCTTCGATCCGCTCTCGTGATCCATCCACTAACTCGAGGATCTTGCTCTGTGTAAATGCTCAACTTCAAGGCTGATGGTAGTGCAATAACATCCTCACAGTGGCCGAGGTCCATGAGTTGTTTCATGTAGATGCTAACAAGAACTAGCAAGTCCAGCAAACGAAATGTGTTTCGGTACCATCCACTATACATTGAGGACGGAAAGGGAGAGCTGTCAGTGTATGTCCATCCCAAAAACTATATATACTGTAATAATTATGGAATAATCGACTGGCAGTTTCATGGCAATTTGTGAGGCCGTCATCAAAGTCTGGTGTCTAAGCTCTGTGAAATGTACATTTCTTGAAAGTTGGGCAGTCCCCGGTTGAAGGAGAAAATGACCACATCATATTTATCGTGGCGTCAAGGGTACTTGGATCGATAACTTGGACTAACTATTAACTTCCACTTCCATGTTACCACTTACATTAAAGTGAACTTAACAGACCTTCGCAATTTCACGACGTAGCAGATGATAGTAGTTTGGGCTCAAATGTGTACCATCCAATTGAAACTCTTCCTTCAAACTACCTGCAGGGACGACAAGATGTGTGGATGAATATCACTATCGATTCACATTTCCTCTCCGGAATCAATCCCATTTTAACAAAACAAGGGAAAGGGGACGGGTAAACCTTCTGCAGTAAGCAGATCCGCGACGAAGTCCAACCAGTGGAGTCGGCCTCCAATTGCAGGATGAGCTTTCTTGTAAAAGAGCAATCTTTGCTCAAGGGTACGATTAAAAGTTTGTACTAACGGCCTCGTTTCATTAAGCACTGGCGGTATAGGATGCACAAATAGCTCAAACCTCCTCTCTGTGACAAGCTTTTGAAGAATATCTATATACAAGTCCACAGTGGCTTGTACTCCTTCCTCGATATCCTGGAAACGCGTTTAAACAGCTCTTAGTTTCTTCGAAGGACAATTCAGAAGTAAGATCAGAAGATATTGAGCAATTGTAGGAAAATATAAGAATTCGATGCACCATGATTCATGGATATATCTTTACATATTTGGATGGGTGGATGTTTCAATGTATTTCGTGCATCCTCCTGATGGTAACAAGGATGCACCCGAAAATGATTCCACAAGAGGATTTACTCAACAAAGATCATGACTTAGTGATAGCAAGTGTTCGTACCTGATATTTGCCCTTCTCAACTGCTCCTATTATCCCATCTCGACAGTCAATTTCTCCGTATAGCATGACCACTTTGGACACATCTGGAATGCTTTTCATGGTATTTTCGAAAGCAATTTTCGGATAAAAATCACTTTCAGGTCTCAGGTGCCAGATTTTCAAACCTGTGACTAACTTAGGTATAAGGACACAATCTTTACCCCTTAGACAAACCCTTCTCCATGCCGCTGAAAGGCAGTGACTATCCCCAGCCAAAAAGAGAGCATTGGACTTTTCAATCGGTCCGAATGGTAGAGGTATTGGATAATCCTCAAGAATCTGCAAAACATGACAGAAAATCATGATGATATGAAACACTTCCATGTTCTCATTATTTGCTTAAGCAATCATGAGGACAGCATCTCGAGGTCATGAGCAGCAGCCTGTTCCAGCTTCCCAAGTTTTCTCTGGTCAATCTAGAAATTGTAAATAAACTGAACTGGACTGAACAAAAATGGACTAAACTAGCCTAAAACATACTGAGAATAAATGGGCCAGGCATGTCCAACCATGGCAGAGACACATAAACAGCGTTCACAAATGAATGGCTGACATCTAACATAAATTTAAAAATCGAATTGCAGTAAACGAAGACCAACCTGATGCAAACAAGTGAAGTAGGCAGCTTCGTTGCGCACGAGGGTTTGATGTAGAGGTTTGGCGGATGCTGCTCGAGCTGGTTCTACAATCCTTGCTAATCGACTGGCACGTTCAAGAAATCCACTAATGAACAAGATTTTGGTCGCAGTAAAGACCACCGCAAGACTATCAAGGTTGCTTTCGTCGTAGTTACACGAGGTTCCTCTATCACTGCCATCGTTCTCTTGATTATTATTTACCAAAACATGTCTCTCTTGTTCTGCCTGTCAACCACATTTCCACCTTGCAACAAGTTAGCTGGATCTAGATGTCATCGCGACCTATATCGATATAATCTTGACTGCAGAGATTTGCAAATTTGGGCATGAAGTAGCTCCAATGTCGAGAAATATCGTGACCAAGACAAAAGAAAGAAGTACTTAAAAGTATTTCCAAATGGTTTGACAATAAACTGCATGCTCCTTGATATACTACATTTGGAGATTTACCAGAGTGGGAAAAATACCTCAACGTCCCTAGATGGCAAAATACACCATCTTGGATATTCTACTCCTACATGAGATTCTGAAGGATTTGATTCTTGGTCTTGACTGATCCCTTTGTTGTTATCAATGCATTCAATGGCACTTCTGCGAATACATAAGACAGTAATTTAAATATCCAAATATCCAACGTGAGCAAATTATTGCACTTGAACAAAACTTCTTAGATTGTAGAATCAAACGGGGAAGAAGTTGAGCTAGACACCTGTACGACAGATTTCTGATAGAAGATTTTGCATTGCGGAAGAAAGTGACTGCCTTCTCAAGACCTTTGTGATATTCATACGTCACCTACACATTTAAGAAACAAGAGGGATTCTGTGTGTCATGAAAGTTTTGTAGCTTGCAGCTCGTTAGTGACAGAAAGTCCCAGATTACAGTCTTGATTCCTAATCAGTTGATTTGACATCAGATACGACTTTGGTTGATATGTTCATCTGTCCTACGAAATAGACGATTTTGCAGGGTTAAGTGATAATCAAACCAATATGTCAAATGTTTGAATATAGATAATATGTTTAACAGAAACAGCGACAACTCTATCATATCTTCAACTAAAACTTAAACTAAAGAAAGACTAAGAATGTATATCTTGGCAAAATTTCGGGTGATGGCCACAAATGAAGTACACAATAGTTGGGAGGTTCGAAACAACCTCATACAAATGAATCAGACTGAGAAAATAGCCAGGAGTTGAGGGTGACATTGTGCTTGCCATTTCGTACAGTTCTACTGCCTCACTAATTGCTGTTAGAACCAGCTGCGAACATCAGAGTCAGAAAGTTTTTGACGTTTTCGCAATGAGGCTTAAACACTTCTATATGACAAGCTGAAAAGCTGCACGGTGATAATCTCTCATAATGATTTTGTCATATATAATGTGAATGACTTATTCATTGTTAGAATTATTAGTTGGAGATTCGAACTGAATAGTTACCTATGCAAATATGTGCTATTTCTTGACACTATGTTCTTTACCTCCGTAATCTTTGACGCAAGAAGCAATAAACGCAAGGGCAGGAGCTGCCATAGCCTCAGGAGCAAGTTCGTTCTTCAGTGATTCCAAACCTACACCCACAAGGTATCTCAACTTGGTAAGATAAACACGAACGAGACCACATAAGAACTCCACGACCAGAATTGAGTGAAGTGTATGCACAGCATTCAGGTTGGCACTATCTTGCGTAACCTACATTGCAATGTGGCAAGTGCTTTAATGAGTTGCAAAAGTGGCATCTAAAGAGTAGAAGAAGCAGCTTCCTTGAACAGTGTAGGATCCATGATTGTGGCAAAGAATCAAGAAAGTTTCTTCATGATACTATAAGCACGGCGTCTGCTTAAGTCTTGAGAGCAAAGGTCTTCTACTGATGACATTTAATCTTAGATTATAGAATTATTACCTTGCTGGTGCTTCAAAGCTTTTGAAAGGCTCCTCCGAATTTTCTTACTACCTGTGTCCAGACAAAATCACGTGTACACAATTTCCTCAACATTTTAAGCGAAGTTTGTGAACTGATCTAATTGAAAATACTACGACTTATGTATGTAAGAAAAACAAAAGACAGAATTATTACATTTTGATTTTGGTTAGATATAACCTTAGTTAGATATTCTATTTCATTTCGAGTGAAAATTTTTGAGTTACCGAAGGAGTCTCATAACTCATACCAGGAAACGAGACACTGAAAAGATGACATTGGAAAATGTGATGCTGATCACCTACCGGGTCTGGCTATCATAAGCTTGAGAAAGACGGATACTGCATCTTTGATAAGGCCTGGAGATAACATGGATTCACGCAAGAGCTGGTGAGAGTACACGAACCATCAATGTAAATCCGTCAGTAATGTCGCCGACTGACTTTCGATAAGCAAGATCTCGAAGTTGATTTTGTAAGGACTAATTTGACAATGCTGAGAAAAATGCTGCTATAGAGGTTACAATAATGAGTTTAGAGGGAGCTTGCGGATGAGTTGTCTAATACCATGACTAAGCAAGAGACCACCATACTCGTAAAGAGCATCTATATTGCCAGGGCTGTCCTTCAATACTTCCTGCAATGCACTGATGCTTTGAGTTAAACATATAAACTTTCAGGCTATCTTATGTGATAGCTTCGACCTGCTATATCAACTCCAAGATAAGAAATTTGATATTCTGAACAAGTCATATCGTTCACATGGTATTCTGCCTACGCAATTTCCAAATGCAGAAGGTGTTTCTCTATACCATGAGAATAGCGTTGGCGAGACTTCCATTACCCATCTTGCTGAGAACTTTTGCACAAGCAATCTGCCAATATCAAGGACAAATTCTTCACTCCGTTGCAATGTATACCGCTAGTTTGTCCATAAACCTCAATACGAAATGTCACTTGAAATTAAGCACGCAATCAAGCTCACTAAGTTTTTGCAAAACTTTAAGTGCCAATTCCATTTCCACTTTTCGGCAGTTCAGCACTGAAAGGTGTAAGAAAAATATGATCACTGGAAAGGTGAACTTTCTTACTAGCTATTTTATTAGTAAAGGAATCAGGTTTATCATATCATTAGTTACTAGTTGCTATTAGTACCTCATAATGTACAAGTAAATGTGGAGTTAACTCTAGTTGAAGTTTCAGTTGAGTTTTTTTAAGAATTAGGAGTGCTATCTAGAGTATGACTTGAGTGTTGTACTTTGTAGCCCACCTAAACGTAAAGCGGAGTTTATCTTGACTCTTGATGGTGATGATGACCATGTGAGAGGTTTTTTTGATCATTTGCAATTCATTTATGTCTTACTAATATAGGTGAGTAAGGTCTGATTATTTCTCCATCTTTCAGGTTGCCCATCTGTCACAAGAATTCTATCATTTTTTTTACCCAAATCTCGGTGCATATCCTATTGGAAATCAACGTAATAATGTTCCGACCATATCTGGTCATATGAACTCCCTTTAAATTTCTACCACTGATACAACCCTGAAATGTGAAGTAATTATCAGACCTCATTAACCTATTTCGATATAATGTGAATGAAGTTTAACCATGTCACTTATCACACTATATCCTGATTGTTGTCATCAAGCTACAAATTAAACTATAGTCTACTTTCATGTATTCTATGTGAAATAACATAGCAGATAACATAGAAAACACTATAAGAAAACTATTGTTGAACCAGATGATTAGCTAAGTACAAGTATCATCACATTCAAAAATATGTACTATAACTACGAAATCTAAACTATTTGATCAAAGAGTCCACATACTTGATTCTCACTATGTATCTATAGTAAGAATAACAATAATATCAGATTCTAGATATTATTCAACGTTACTATGTTTAAACCAACTCAGAATTTCACTTCCAGTTCTCAACGTTCCAAATCTCAAAAATGTGACCGATAATTGAAGAAATTATCACGAGCAAAATGAACTTTCAAAGATGACGACTTGACTTACAAACGAACGATATATACAACTGTATTTTGAGATTATACACACAAATACCTAACCATAGTGGCTGATGATTCTTTAGCCACATAGTTAACTTTAACAATGTGTTGTGATATAATCTCAAAATAAAGCGTAACAGTAACTCACAGTAAATAAGATTAAGTTTAGGTTAAGAGTTTCCTTGGTGACTGATGAGTCATTAGCTACAACAGATTAGGGTTTCAAATTGATGTCAACCTCAGTAGTTTAGCGTTTCAAATTTGTATCAAACTCAGATCTCAAACTGAAACCTGTATATATTCTGAACCGTTACTTTATTTAACAGTTCAGAATATATAATAAGATAAATATTTTCTTCAGTGTTGAATTGATGTGGAATGAAAGTGAAATTAAAGCTATCGCAGATTTTCGAGTTTATATCAAGTCTGACAGTTAAATAGTTTCTCTGTGCTCTAATCTCAAAATATTACTTCTCGATGCATACTTGAGGGTAAGTGAGAGTGGTAGCTACTTAGAGAAGGAACAAGAGAGTCTTTCCAAGACAACATTAACCATATAACCCTAAACCTCAAACAAATAATTATTTACTTTCTGTATCTCAAAGTTAATCCAATTTACAATTTAATGTTTATACTCTAAATTAATGTACTGTGAGATTACTTATAAAATGCTGTTGATTCATCTATTAACGTTAAAACAAAATGTTTATTTATCGGAGGTGAAAATATTCAGCAAGCAGTCAACTTTACCAACTTTGTTGCAAGTATTTGAAGTAATAGAGACATACCTTGAGTCCGTCCAAGGTTACGGCACCCTGTAGATCTCCAGCATTTAAATCATCGATGTCTGGTTCTTTAATTTGATCCCTCTTGAAAGTTGACTTCACATCAGTGTGATTCTTTTCTACATTCGAAATCGTCTCATCTGCTAAGGTCATTTTGTCCAAGTCGCTGATGGCAGTTAGGGACTGGTTGTCCACTGCTAGGCCAAGTGCACGATCATATTTCTCGAGTGCCTCCTCATACTTGCCAAGACCAGAATAAGCATCACCCAGTCTGTACTTTTGTCAGTCTTCGCTTCTCGTTGCTATGCATTGACCCAGTATAGAATGTACAGCGAAGTGTTGATTTCGAATATTATTTTCTTTCATATGACACTTCAGCGTCACATGTAGCTGAACCAAGAACTTCAAGGCAAAGTCATGAGTTCAACGTAAACACTACCGTGTGTGGAATAGTGCGTCATTTGGATATTCTCGAACTCCTTCCTGTAACCAATTGACAGCTTCTGGATAATGATTGATTTCCAAAGCCATGGCCCCTGATGTGGACAGAAACAAAATTTAAGAACCTTTGCAGCATATGTGACGCGATTTAAGGAAGAGCATGTATATGAATCACACATAATGGAGAAACACGGGGAAATTTTCAAGAAGAAGAATCTACCTAAAGCGCGAAGACAAATTCTTTGCTTTGGTAACACCTGTAACACCTCCCGAAAAATGGTTCCTGCAAGCTGAATAAACGAAAACATGAGAACTATTATACGCGAGAAAGTGATGGCTGCCCTTGGTAAAGCCAGCTAGCATCAAGCGTTCTTCCTATGCGTGTCCGTTAGCTTGATCTTTCATTTAACAAGGAAATTTTTCCCAACTACTTCAAGTAACCTAGACAAGTACGAGACTGGTGCAATTACCTTGAACCGTTCGACATGCTGAGCTTTAAGTGCTTTGGTGAGCAAACTCCGAATCAATGGCACCTTCAGTTCCTATAACAACAAAACGAGGCCTTCAGATACACCAATCTGTTCATGCGTCCAAGAGAGCAAACGCAAAGAAGGGGTTACTCTTGAATACCAGTAAGACCGATAATTCACTCCCTCATAAGCAACTAAAATTGACACCATGTTGGGAAAGGCACATAGTTATACCACAGGATCAAGAACCTTCAACAATTCTCTCTCGACTATGATGTTCATGCCTTAAACTAGATCGGGTAATAAAAGGAAAACTTACAAAAGACCTGTGAGAGGATGTAAGTTTGCAGACAAGAATGAAGAAAAAGATTAGCAAAAAATTCAGGAAACTTAAACTTCGTCTACACCTTGGCTGATTCATAGTCATACTACTGACACATGTAGGCAACCACATAACTGTTGTTGAATGAATAAAGGCAAAGGAGCGAACCTCAGCTACTCTTGGAACTTGCATGTTCGGAGTGCTGAGCCTTTCTGCTGTTGATACTTTAGACTGCATCATGTTTTGCTGCTTGGAACATCCCTCGTCGCTCTCATTATCCACGTACATGGGAAAGCGGTTAGCTTTCAAAAACTCAAGATTTCTCATCCAGTCAGCATCGTGGTAAGACCTTTGATGCCGAGAAACAAAGCTTCGACCTCTCTAAGGGTATTTTTCAAGACATAAAGCACACCATTAAATATCGCACTTCGCTGATAGATGTCATTACGCCATCGATGGATTCTTCGCCAATTGGAACCAAAATATCAGGTCTACGAGAAGAAAATTGCGATCGTATATCAGTTATCAAGGGGTATAGTTAGTGAGGAAGGCAACACATCATCTTCTATCGGAGGAAACCGGCATTCATCTCCTAACATTTAACGATGAGATGTGTTTAAATGAAGGCTATAAAGCACATTTAGTGAGCTGTCCGAGATGCGTCTTCTTCTTATATCTGTCCTACAATGCTTTTAAATGCCCAGTGATGGTGAAAGCTACGACCCCAAAAGGCGAAGTTCGAACGTGATCAAAAAACATATAGAAGAAAACTTTACATGACTGCCCTCTACATCTTGATTTCGTATGAGTGCCAGAAGCAATAACCGTTTCTCACTATGAAAACAAGAGAACTCGGGCCCTGGCTCTATATGAAAATTGAGTGAAGAGAGAATACGGATAGAAGTAGATGGTAAATGAAAGACGACTACAAGAGAATGAAGGTCTCTCTGATATTACCCCATGCTAAGAGAGGCTCGGAGATTCCAGGTACTTTAAGAGAAAACATTAGAAACTCCCGTCTAATGCTGATCTTACTCCTATTAGAACTATGCTGAAAGCATTGTACGAGTGACTGTCAGCTGTAATGCTTCCATTCTGACATGTTCGTTCCACACTGCTGCTCCTTATTATAGTATGCGACGAGGGGTATCAAGGACGACTGCGTGTATCGTTTCAGGGTGATGTCCCAACAAAAATAGATCCGGAATTTCCTGTTTGTGACTTTTCTAAACTTCTTTGTCTGTGCAAATTCTCCAGACACTCTTGTGACGATTGAAGTCCTTGGTCAACTTAGGAGGAAGCACTATTATTTGCTTGCCTAAACCCTAGTCATCCGTTGGTCATTTGCCTCAAGCCGACCATTAAAGATCCATTCACCTCATTTCTGCACATTTGCCTCCATGTGAGGCATGAAGGCACATGTCAACGACAGCTGGTTTTCGTGAGGGAGACAATTTGCTGGACATGTCCTCTGTTTCTTCCAGTCCACAGAAGCCACCGGCGAGCATTGATGCTCTCATTGCAGTCTCCCCCACACAGATACCCAGACAGCTACCTCCATCGTTTCCACTAAAGGGATCACGGATATACCCATAAGGGTCGGGGAGGTGGGACAGCCTTGGGCCACTCCCTGCTATACCTCCAAAATCCATTCCGTTGGCCGTCAATCAACATTGCATTCCGCTGTTGTCGTGTACATCTTGCACAACCCTTGAAATTGGATTCCCACGGCCAGCGTTCCAATGACCGTGAAGAGAAAGAAGAAAAGAAAAATTATCGACTTTCCTAACCTTGTCACCGGCGATGCTCGCGTCTGCAAATGCAGAAGAAGCAGAAAGCCCTCGAGCACAAAAATTGCGTATCCAAGATACTTGGCATGCGCAGAAACAGAGTGATCCCCGAAGTTCACAGCGACCAGAGAGTTTCTGTACAACTAACAACCTCTCTTCGAGATGACAAAATTACTGGATCGAAGGATTTGACAAAAGAAGAGAGAATTGACAACATCACAGCAAGAACTGTCGACTCTGCAAGAAATCACACGCAATTACCTTCCACAAATAAAGCAGACGCCCGCCGGGTGAAACGACGATGACTTGCCCTGTCGCCGGTCGAGGTCGGAAAAAGCTGGCTCGGAAATTACAGCATCGTCACAAAAATGCTGGCAGCTGTGAAGGCAGACACATATTCCGTTACAGCAAGAAGCAATCGATATACCGATACAAGAAGAAGTATAAATTTGTAATCGCAAAAATTTCACATTCATAACATATACATAAATTTAACACTGGAATTTTACGTTTTAAAGAAATGTTGACCCTGTATCGCACTCGAGAACCAGATCCTGCCGAGCCTTGACGACGACGCACCCACCTTCGCTACACAAATTCGACTCATCGATGTCCGCAAGAAGGATCTTTGCACGAGAAATTGAACCCGGCGTACAATGCTGCTCCTGGTGGCGCAATCATTGTCCTCCACAAAGACCGGGGCGACCGACAGATCAGACCTGCCGGTTAATTCTAGATAGACGAGTTTGTTTGGGTGAATGGATCACAGGCAACAAAAGTTGTGAAGAGTATTATTGTGACAGCAGGCTACGCCAGAGGAGAAAACATCGATAAAAATGAATGAACTTTCAAAAGTCAAATGGCTTATGGAACCAGTGAGTACACAAGATGGAGATGATTCTGAATATAAGTCAGAGTAAATATACGGTCAGACTTAAAACAAATTTCTCTTCTTCAGAGCATAGATTTGATCCTGATGATACATTCATATCACTTGTTGTTATGTTTAGAGTTTATATAATTTTTGAAAAATTACTGTACAATATGAAGTTAAGATACATCATTGTTTAACTCGTATGTACACTAGTTAAAAAATCAGTTTTATGGCTAAAACAAGCACACAGCGCATGTTACTCAGAGTTTGAAATGTCCGAAATCAAATCGAGATCCAAGGTTTGTTAATTTATTTATTATTTGTATGACATATGCACTTTCACGTTCAAAATAAACTTCTTTGTGTTTCTCTATTATATTTCATTATTTACATATTTAAGAAGTAATGAGAGCGATGGCACGCTCCGGGAAAAATCCTCAAAATCTGGCCAGTTTAATGTGGGAAGCCATCGTAAAGGTTCGGTTCTGCCTTCCAGAAGCGTTATAAGGCCCTGGACAGCGGAAGGAAGCTCCGGTTCATCGTATGCGGAGTACATTCCTCGTGTCTCAAGTTCAGCAGCGTCAGTGACGATGTTCGCAACTGCACTTTCCATTCTCTCCTTCACTTTCACAAAGTAAGAAACGTTTGCTACTTGGAAAGCGCTATCGAAATCTAACCAGCCCTTTCTCCATTGGAAAAAATCTGAATTTCCCTTCGGGAGACACAAAGTAAAAAGACACATCGCGCCATCGCGAAGATGCAACTTGGGTCTATGTTTTGCGATGTTCTTGGCAAAATTTCAGTCGGAATGCTGAAATAAGCGTATAAGCAATACAAACTTGTCAATCCATCATCGGCTGAGCAACATTAGTGTCAACTTTTTTTTTCAATAAGAATGAGCATTCCGGGTCGTAAGCTTCTTTGTCGGTGGACGAGTTTGATCAGCACTGGTGGTTAGTGCAATCTGCGCGTGTTACACAAATTGAGGCAACACCGACTCTGGATGCTACACTAAGGATGATAACTTATAAATATGCCCACTCAGCTCCAAACCGTGAGCGCGTGCTGTTTGATCATGTCAACGCAGTACTTGCGGTTGAAATACAAGAGCCTACGAGCGCACCAACGTGCGGTCAACCGACCAGTTCAACATGAATGATGATTTCCGAGTTTGAGCACATTTAGGCTCAATGCAAGCAATTGGGGCATAATGTTAAATTGAGCAATACGCACTATACAACGTTCAAATTCTTGCTTGTGCTCGATATGTTGTTGTTTCTATTCCACCAACACATGAAGAATTACCTATTTTAGATGTAGCACCCTACATACTTGCGTATGATATGCAAAACTAGTAATAATTAGCATAAACTAAAGTATAATTAAAATCTCCAAAAGATATACTTCAAGTGTACTATATATTGTCATTTTAGTTGTTTAAGTTAAAGCTAACGCAGTAATAATCTGCATGAATAATATAGATCAATTCATTCAATAAATGAAAATACATTTTTTTTGTTTTAAATTGCTACATGTGCGGAAAAATATCCAAAATTTCAGAGCAATTTTTTTTTTCAACTATTAAACTTGATTAAATAGGTTCAATCAATGTACTTGTTTCATGCTTCAAACAATCAGATTTTATCTTAATAATATCATGAATATCCATTTAAGTGATCAATTTCTTTCACCATAAATAATATTTTAAAATATGTATGGTAGATACATAAAATTTAAATTTCTCTAACAAGCTTCAAAATCAAGTTATGGATGTAAGTTTGTGTGAGTCAAAAGGAAAGAAATATCTTGGATATATCATAATCAAAATTGATGATGGAAATCATAAAATTTTAAAAAATATTTTTTCATCCAAAAATTATGTCTTAATTTTTTCTCACAGATAATGGTATTAACAAATATCTTTCAGGTGTATTTCGGTGTCCATTACCGATTAAAAAAATGCGCTATGATGACATTTTGTAAGACTTTTTTTTGGAAAGATTAACAAATTTGTATTTTTTAGAATTGAGATTGATTTACCAGATTGGTTTTTGATATGATTCAAAAATATTCGTTAAATTCCAAATTTTGAATACAGTATTGTTTTGTGTATTTTTCGTATATGAATATGAATTTCGTTATAAGATTGAAATTAAATATAACAAGCTTCACAAGTTGACATTCCTAACTACTTTTATAAAATCATAATGTAGCTGAATTCCCTCACAATAAAACTTAACGGGTCTATTTTAGAAGAGTGACACATATAATACTTATGAGCCTACAACCAATGAGGATATTTTGTACTTCTGAATTAGACATGGGTTTTTCATAAAAAATTCATTAAATCTAAAATATCTCCAGTGATTTTTCAATATTATTTTCAATCTAAATTTTTATCATATACAAATTGAGATTTCTTTAAATGTCGTCTGTACTCTCACTTAAGTGATCATGTGTGTCAAAAGAGAATTATCCTTCCTAGATATGTATACATGGCTTGCTATATTCGTTCTTGTAAGCATTTAGAAAATTGCTTAATATGTTTTCTATCATTGGCTTGCATAATAATATTAGATCTAAAAACTTAGAAGCATGAAAGAGAAGCAGAAAGAAAAAAACGAGCGCATATGCCGTGTATTGGGATTGGGATTTGTTGATGGGCTTTGAAAGAATAAGTTTTGAAACTTCGTGATTGTACTCAATACTCCAGAGAATAAACGAAAATTGTAAAAAATGTTATTAATCTTTCGCATTTGATGATACGAAAAAAAAACTTCAGGAGGTGCAGCAAACAGAATTCTGGATTAAAAAATAAAGAATATAACAACATCCATGCGCACGACGACGTTTCAAACGATACCTTTCATGATCGAATCTCGAACAAAAGGAAACAAAGACATGTACTCGAATTGCTACAATTCTGATTCTGATTACTTCTGTCTAACAGTCACAATGCATGTCAATGCTTTGCCAGATTTCCATCTGCGTTTCCCACCTGTCGAATCAAACGACTTCTGATTTCCTCACACGCCCCGAACCCCGAAACTGGAGCCGAACCGCTCCATCCCATCGACAGCTGAAATACAATGGGCAACTCTTTGTTCGATCGAAACCAATTTCCAACACGAACTTAACAGAAATTCTGTCGATTGAGACGTGAACGAAATTTACGAACGAGATTCCTTTGACGGTTTACTGACCAAAGCGTGCACGAATGAATCTCCCACTTAAACTCGTTGCGTGAAACGCACATCGTTCTTTCCAACACACGACGGGGTTCTTAAATTTTGCCGCAAGAAAGGAAGGAAGGAAGGTCAGGAGGTACCTACCGATCAAAGTACCAAATTGGAGCACCAGGAACTTGTACAAGGGAAATCTCGGCGTCACTTCCATGCAGAGCACGTGAGGCCCTAAATTTCCAGTCTCGACGAAGGAGTCTGCAGATCGATGGACCTCGGTCTCTTCGTCTGTCTGCGTAAGACTCGGAATCGGATTCTCGAATGCTGCTGATGTTGCAGTGGCAGGAGGGGAAGTCCTGGGGCCGAGCCTGCACGGACTCATAAGAGTCGATAATACTCAGAGGGAGGGCATTGTGCCCAAAAATAGGTGAGCCGCTGCCGCCAGTGGCTCGAGGTCGGATCCTGTGCTTCGCGCCCTTGGAGGCTAGCTCCTTATGACGGGCATGCGACAAAGTGCGAAGGCTGCTTACAGCTCGGCACGAACGGTGATGTGGACACGTTGTTCAACGGAGAGCCGCTCCACAAGTGGACAGATCGGGACAGTGCGTTGACTCGGTGGGGGGATAGAGAAAGAGTTGGGTTATCGGAGGATAGGCAAGCTGCGAGTGAGGACTAGGTCGTCGAGTCTGATAGGTCAAATGTGCATAAGATCCGGGATCGATGCATAGCGGGGCTGAATCATTGCAGCCACTGGCAGAACAGAGGACCAGGGCGAAGCTGCACGTCGAGTCGAGTCCCGACGAGATCCTGTTGTAGCTCTGTGCTTCCGTCGCTCGACATTGGCTGCCTGCCTGCCGCTGCTGCCGCTGGCCAGCGAGCGAGGTGGACGAGGACTTCTCATAGCGCGGTTCTGCTTCGCAAACGATGCCTCGGGAGGTTGGACTGGAGGCATGCCGTTTCATCGAGCTGGATTTCGACGCTCTGATGCAACGAACGTGAAATCGGAGCTGAATTTGCTGGTTTGAGCTCTCGTCGGTCGAGCTGCAGACTTCAGATATCACCGGCGAGTGGTCACTGGGTCCGTAGGGTGGTGACAGAATCGGACTCGGACTGGCGAGTGCTGCAATCGAAGAGAGGACATAGTTGCTGACGAGCTCGGCTGCTGAGGAATGTACACCGCACACCTGGTCCGGTTCGAGTTCCCCTCGGAGTCGGCTTCTCGAGAGATCCGAGCCTGAAATCTCTTCGTCACCAGCGGACGAGCAATGTGCACGGCCGTCGCCAGGACGCGGACATGCGCAGCTCGGATTTCAGAAGCGCTGCCACCACACGGTCGTGGTTGACGAGGGATTGATCGCCAATTTGAGAACCAGCTCTGAGAAAATTCGGATTACTGACAGCGGAGGGCGAATCGGAGCAAAATCGAAGGCCATTCCTTCGAGAGAATGACACGGTCGCGCCGTTCAGTCGAACGGCGACAGCCCGGATTTCAAGTCTGGCCCGTCGTCGCGGTGGGGATTCTTTTGTGGGCGTGCGTAGCGGAGCCGGTCGTGGCTCAGGACATAACCGGTGAGTCCCTTCCCTTCCAGCTTCTCTTCCTTTGCATTCTCACGGCAATTTTCGCTAGCCATGACGCGAGTCCGGTCGCGGGTCGCGGGTCGCAATGTGCATTGGCATGGGGCTCGTGCTCGGGCTCGAGGGTCGCAGGGTCAAAATCTGGGGTCCGGTGGAAATTTGGGTGAGCGGGGGGCCGATCGTCGTGAGGTCGGAGGCTGAGTCGCGAGAGTGTGGGCGTCGCAGGGTACGTGAGCATCGACTGCGGGGGCACCGGGGGCGTGGACCCCGTGACGCTGATGGAGTGGGTGAGCGACGACGGCTTTCTGGACTCGGAGAGGCAGCTCGTGAACGAGAGGGTCGCGGTGCGGGCGCGAGTTCGGCTCAACAGCGCGAGGCCGGAGGCGCAGGACAACGCCGAGCAGCTGAAGACGGCCATGGTGTTCGTGCCGGGCGCGAGGGCCAAGTCCAAGTACTGCTACAATCTGACCGTGGCGCACGACGCGACCACCTCGACGGACTACCTGGTGCGCGCCATGTTCCCCAGCCGGGCCCTGACGGCCGAGGGCAATGTGCCGCTGGACGCCTACGGCTCGCGCTTCTACTTCACCGTCGACTCGACCTTCGTGTCCACCATCGACCTGGACCCCTCGGAGGCGACGACCGTGGAGATGGTGGTGAGCTCGCTCGACACGAACCTGTTGGTGTGCCTGGTGCCTCTGGAGGATCGCTCGTCCATGGCGGCCATCTCGTCGCTCGAGCTGCGTCCCCTCAATGGCACCCTGTACAGCAATCGCGGCAGCGCCAAGTCCAACACCGGCACCACCACCAAGATGCAGTCGAGCTACCTCGTCACCGTCGCCCGCTTCAATTTCGGCGGCAATGAGTCCTCGCCCTCCGTCAGGTACTCCTCCTCGCAGCGAATCCTTTTCTACGGTGCCCCTTCATCCTCGTGTATACTCGAGCCAGCCCCTCGAAGGCCCATGAATCAATCGAATTAATCGAATTGCTCGAATCGATCGAATGAATAGAATGAATCGAACCACTCGAATCTATCGAATGAAGAGAATGAATTGAAAGAATCGAATTACTCGAATCGATCGAATGAATAGAATCAACTGAATTAATCGAATGGATCGAAACAATGGAATTTGTGGACCCGTGGCAAGACGACGAGTCTGATCCGGCGGTGCAGGTACCCATCCGATCCGTACGATCGGCTGTGGCAGGCGGGGCGACTGTCCAAGCAGGCGTTGGGCGAAGTGGGAGCGAGGAGGAGGATGGGCAAGGTGCAGATGCGCCTGGAGGTGAGCGACGACAACGACACGCCGGGCGAGGTGCTGGAGACGGCGTGGGAGGGCGAAAGCATGGCGTCCAAAATCACCTTCGAGTTCGACATCAGGGGCGCGCAGGCCGTGCGCCCCTTGCCCACCTTCTTCCTTACCATGATGTTCTTGGACGTGGGGCCTGAGCTCGACGCCGGGGCCCCGCCCAAGCCTCGGCTGGTGTACGTGGACCTGGTCGACTACAGTCCCGAAAGCGCGTCCTCAGTGCGCTGGATCTCGGGCACCACCGTCCAGCACAACTTGACCACGCGATGGTACAACTACAAGCAGCTTTTCTTCCACAACGAGGCCAGGTTCACCGTCTCCGCCGATGTCAACAGCAGCCTCCCGGCCATGATCAACTCCTCGCAGCGAATCCTTTTCTACGGTGCCCCTTCATCCTCGTGTATACTCGAGCCAGCCCCTCGAAGGCCCATGAATCAATCGAATTAATCGAATTGCTCGAATCGATCGAATGAATAGAATGAATCGAACCACTCGAATCTATCGAATGAAGAGAATGAATTGAAAGAATCGAATTACTCGAATCGATCGAATGAATAGAATCAACTGAATTAATCGAATGGATCGAAACAATGGAATTTGTGGACCCGTGGCAAGACGACGAGTCTGATCCGGCGGTGCAGGTACCCATCCGATCCGTACGATCGGCTGTGGCAGGCGGGGCGACTGTCCAAGCAGGCGTTGGGCGAAGTGGGAGCGAGGAGGAGGATGGGCAAGGTGCAGATGCGCCTGGAGGTGAGCGACGACAACGACACGCCGGGCGAGGTGCTGGAGACGGCGTGGGAGGGCGAAAGCATGGCGTCCAAAATCACCTTCGAGTTCGACATCAGGGGCGCGCAGGCCGTGCGCCCCTTGCCCACCTTCTTCCTTACCATGATGTTCTTGGACGTGGGGCCTGAGCTCGACGCCGGGGCCCCGCCCAAGCCTCGGCTGGTGTACGTGGACCTGGTCGACTACAGTCCCGAAAGCGCGTCCTCAGTGCGCTGGATCTCGGGCACCACCGTCCAGCACAACTTGACCACGCGATGGTACAACTACAAGCAGCTTTTCTTCCACAACGAGGCCAGGTTCACCGTCTCCGCCGATGTCAACAGCAGCCTCCCGGCCATGATCAACTCCGCCGAGCTCCTCGGGGAATTCGACGCCGTGAATCAGAGGACTGCACCCGTCGATGGTAAGTAGGTCCGTCTCGTTGTCGTTGCGGGGGGTCGGCTGGATACTGCTGTGATCCCTCCACACATTTGCAAAGCATTGATACCATCCTTTCCCTGATGCAATTAATACTTTGGTATAGAATATAATGAATCCCACATTCAATCTAATTGGCGTAGAATTCGATAGTTTCGAAAGGGATATCAAACACATCAGATTCGTTATTTAGAGTGTGGGAGAGCAGCGACGATGGATGTCAGTGATGTGAATTGATGGGATGGGGGTGATTTGGGTGTCTTCCACTGAGACGACGATGCACGGGAAGTTGGCTTAATGATTTCGTGCCCCATTCGACATGTTCAGCTTCGGCGATCACAGATTTCTCCGAACGCTTCGAAAACCTCGTCGATACGGCCGGCGATCCGTGCTTGCCTGTCCCGTGGGACTGGCTCATGTGTAGCATCGAGATTCCTCCCCGGATCACACAGATGTAAGTACCCTTCTCGACCTTCGAAGTGAGGTGCTTTGAAAATCGCCGAAGTTTGCATTTTCTGACAAATTTGGTCTCCTCGTCCTTCTGCGGTTGACAGAAACATAACGGGTGACGTGGTGGCTGGAGAACTGAACGCCAGAGTAGGAAACCTGAGTCGCCTCACGGTCTTGGATCTCTCAAATAACCAATTCAATGGCAGCCTGCCAGAATCCCTGGCGCAGCTTGTGACTCTAAATGCACTGTAAGGGGCTGTACCCTTGCCATTCTGTAATCGGATTTGTCCAGGTTTGAGATGCAAGTTCATGTGTATTGCCTTGAGACTTGCACAAGTTCTGACGGAGAATATGCCGTTGTCTTCGACTCTCGTCCGAATTCCAATTCCTGATGCTCAGCCCATGTCCTGTAGGGATGTCGCAAACAACTCCCTGTCCGGTGAACTGCCAGCATTCGAACCGAAATCGCTGAAAAACCTGCAATCCGTGTGAGTATATGCTCCGAGTCACTTCAGGCTATCAGTCCCGGTCAGTGGCCAACGTTTATCGCGGAAGTTCAAGTTCCTCGGTGAAGATGAACTTGGCCGAGTAAAATTGACGAATCATTGAGTTGAATGAAGTATTCTTATTCTTATTAGTTTATTTCTATTTCCCGTGGCTCGTCATAGCTTCTGTATGCAGCTGTATATTACTCTCGTTTAGAGCATGACCTGTTTGTTACTTACATCTGCAGAACACTCCGCTCCAATGCATTCAGCGGCAGCTTGTCGGATCTTGTAAACGCACTCGATACTCCAGTCTCTGATATGTAAGTTTGAAGTCGTGTTCTCCTACTTCTTTCCATGTTCCGGGGACCGTCATTTCTCCACTGAAAACTCTAGCACCTAGAAAGGCACAAGTATTCTTTCGGAAATCCTCAAATTCCTAGTCGAATCTTGACTGATCCAACTTCAGGCAGAGGCCTTTGCGATCCACCAGCTGAACAACTCAACGCTTGCTACGTTTGCTACACTTTGCAGGATTCGCCCCTTATGTTGCTGGCAAACCCTTTCTTCCCCTTCCCTTGTCCTTGCTTGTTCATTTTTTGTTCGAAACCGATCGGTCCTCAACAAGAACTCGTTTATCCTCAAGTGACATCTGCCATCTCGACAGAGCTATGGAAATTCAGCATTTGCTTTCATCTCTAGGCGTATCGACACGTGACGAGCGTCCAACAAAACATGATTTGCCTCGAGTCAGTAGTCAGAAGTTGTCGACAAATCTGAAGTTACGCCATACTGTAGTTGTCTACTTTAAACCACGAACCCTTGGACAACATCTCTTGTTTTGTGATCTCTATCCCAGTTTTGTATATGTCCCCTTCTCGAGTCTCAGTCTCCACTATTGCTTTTTCGCTTCGTAAGGCAAAAGCAATAGTTCGTGGATCACGTTATGTATTTCGAACTACGAAGGAACTGACTCAAGAAGTATTGATTCAATTTTCAGGGACCTCAGCTTTAATAATTTCAGCGGTGCCATACCCATGGAGATAACGAACCTGAAGAATCTGAAAAGCTTGGACTTGTCTAACAATCAACTCTCTGGAACGCTGGATAGTGGGATTTTTAATCTCTCGAAGCTAACCACCTTGTGAGTGCAAAATTGCATATTTTCTGCTTCGAGACTATGTTAATGAAATAGCAGTTTCATTTTCATTCGCCAGTGAATCGTACACTCTCTTGAGTCTCATGAACACCGATCTTTCATGTCATTTAAAGTTGCTTCATTCTTCCATTTTTGAACAGGAATTTGAAGAATAATTCGCTAGAAGGTATGGTGCATGACGACCTGTGGAAAGAGTCGAGACCTGTGGAAGTGTAAGTGTAGCCATCAGAAGTTGTGAGCTTTGTAATTAGCTTTGTGATCATTTCGGTCCATTTTCCATCACATTGTAGATCCAAGTTGAAGGTTTTTTTTTTATATATATATGTACATTCACACACGCGATTAGGGAGGCTCGATCAGCATGATATCATTTATGTGTATGTTACGAACAGTTGTCCTATCCAAGCTGGTGAGGGAAGTGCTCAGAACCTGTGATTCAGAAGCGAGACATCCTACTTGGTCTGGTTTTATCTTCAAGAATGAACTACTCGTCATTCCTATATCTGTTCCTAAGATGTTTTCAGTTTGGCAGCGGAAAGGATGTTGGATCTTTTTAGAGTGGATCAAATGATATTCTATAGCTCTCTCCACAACTCTGAGACATGCCTTCGAATACTTTCGTCAGAGATCTGAAATCAAGTTGTGTCTCCGTTTTCAGGGCTCTCGACGACAACAAGTTCACCGAGATAAACCTGACAACATGGGGCCAAGCGCAGAGGTTCTATGAATTTAAACAACGGGTGTCGTTGGTCCGAAACACAATCAGGAACGTCATATTGCCTTCACATGTTAATTTGAAGAACTCAGATCGACGATCGTGGGAAATGTTGCCAAACCAAGGACACATTCTGTAAGAACATCATACTCTTAGCATATCATCAACCACTCGTGTTACAAGCGCGCTGTAACGATGTCCAGTGAGTGTAGCGTTTACATGGACGTGAATTGTGTGTGCGTACTCTGAATGAGCTAAATCTGCCGGACTTACTGTTTTGTTGCTCGGACAGACTTGGAGGAACTCCTTGGTGCAAACAAATTGGAAGGAATGCCTCATTGGTCCAAAGATATCTCTGTCGAGAAGATGAACGAGTAGACTTCTGGATGCCTTACAGTAAGAGCACGAAGTAAACCTTAAACATTATCTGAGAGGATTTCCAAAAGTAACATCTTTGATTATGTTTGAGAGCCGTTTAGTGCACTCATGGAGGTCTAACTGATATACGATTTGTATTCACAGCATTGCGTTATGGTTTGATGCAGCTGCAGATAAGAATGGTGTGAGCACAAGAACGCTTGTAATTATCGGAGTGGCCTGTGGACTTCTGGTCCTCTTGATGGGTTTCATAGTTTTCGTATTTATGTGGAGAGTGTGGAAACGGATGCTCGATCTCCGCCAGATACAAGAAGGTTGGTGCAGGGCAGCATTCCAGCAGTTTGACAAGCAACTGTCTCAATTGGGCTTTGGAAGATCGAATACATATAGCTTATGTTTGGGGCTTTTCCTGCCTAGGATCTAACATGTGGAACTGTTCGCATCATGGCAGCACTAGCTAAAGACGACGTGAGGCCACCATTTTTCAAGTATGAGGAGCTCAAAGCGGCTACAGGAGATTTTTCAAAACGCAATGAGCTGGGCAAAGGTGCATTCGGTGCTGTGTACAAGGTATGCATGGCCTTGAAAGATTGTTCATGTTGATCAGAATCTTCTAATATGTCAGTTGATCTTCTACTGGCACAGCCTGGAGCTTGTTTATCATGATGAAGAGATGCAACAACTACTACGGGATCGCCCTCAGCTTCCCTGCACTAATTGGTCGTTGCTGATGGCATATCTTGCACTCGACGCACCATTTTGGGAGCATGCAGGCTAAGCTAGCGGACGGGAGCATCGTTGCTGTGAAGAGACTTTTTGCAACCGAGCAGAACGTGGCCGATTTTCTCAAGGAAATGGTTCTCATCACAGGAATCAAACACCGACATCTCGTTCAGCTCAAAGGATGTTGTGTGAGAGACAAGCAGCGGATGTTGGTATACGAGTACGCAGAAAACAATAACCTGGCCGAGGCCTTGTGGGGTACGTTCTTCTCCGGCCATTGAGCGTTTCTCATGTTCCTCAACAGGTTCCGAAAGCTGCCGAGGAGATTGTTCTAATCTACATTCATTAGTCGCCTGGATATGGAGAAACTAGGTCCACCTCAAGGTCCTCGGACAAATCATGTCCAAAGTCTCCGCACCTTGTTCTTTTTGCAAATCCATCTCGAATTGTCTTGACACTCATCTACTTCTAGGTCTGAAGTTCGAGTCTCACCTTCTAACCAACTCTCGACATCTCCGAATGCAGGCAAGGACAAAGCCTTCGTCCTGACTTGGACGCAGCGGTTGAACATCGCCGTGGGCATTGCTCGTGGTCTTTCTTATCTACACGAAGAACTGCAGCCGAAGATCATACACAGGTCAGAAACCCCTTCCTCCTGCTTCTGGTACACGCACGCATGTTCATGGTTTTCCTGATCAGGAGGCGCACCTTCGAGTGCCGTCCAAAGTTTCTCCGAGAAAGAGTTTCTCTGACACATGTGACGCTGGATGGGCTCGACAGAGACATCAAACCGCAGAACATTCTTCTCGACAAGGACTGGAATGCGAAGATTGCCGATTTCGGACTCGCTCGGCCTGTGAACGAAGACGCCACGCAGATGGCCACTCACATCGGAGGCACGCTGTAAGTTTCCTTCCTCCTCCGGAGCTGCTGATGTGCAGCCATCGTTGTGCAGGGCCTTCGTCATCATGATGTGAAGCACTCGTCTCCATCACCAGTGCGCCTAACAGGTTGTCGTCTGCGTGATGACGCAGGGGTTACTTCTCCCCGGAGTACGCGACTCTCGGCATGTTCACCGAAAAGCTCGACGTGTACAGCTATGGCGTTTTGCTTCTCGAGATCGTGTCCGGAAGGAGATGCATCAATTTCTCTCTGCCTGAGCACGACGTCTCTCTACGAACCGTGGTAGGCCCTTGAATCTGTGCAACACTATCACCTTTTCTCGTCCGTGCAGCTTTTTCAGATGGGGGGTTGGGGGTTGGGGGTTAGGAATAGCGCACATTGCGTTCCGTAGTTTGATTCGATGCGCTCGACGACCGCCTTTACATTCCTGGCGTCATTGCAAACTGCTGCAGGCTTTAAGGTTGTACATGGAGGACAAGCTTCTGAATGTGGCGGAGAGCGGATTGCTCGCACAGAGTCCTGGAGACGAAATCACTTCCGTGCTGAAGACGGCATTGGCTTGCGTTCAGGAGGATCCGAACAAGCGGCCCAGCATGTCACAAGTCGTGAACATGCTGACGGGCAACTCGGGGGTGGCGTTCGACATCGTCAAGGAGCTGAAGGAACAGCGCATGTGGCTGCAGGATGTCGATGATGAGTCCACGCTCAGCAGCCTCAGCGATCTGCGAGAAAGGGAAGATCGTTCTCTGCTTTACTCCTCGTCGTCGTCCGGCGGTGCATTACGGACTACCCAGCTCAGCGACATGAAACCTCGGTGACCACCGAGAGCCATGAATTAGATCACTCAGTGGGACGAAGTTTTGCACCTTGGGTTTTGTTTTGCTTTGATACTTCTTTTCATCTGAGGGGTGCTCGAGCCGCCCTCGGCTGTCGTCAGTAGGACCTGTACATTCTTTCTGCGCGAATCAGCTTGCGAGCTATTTATTCATCGGACGACTCAGAGAAATTCGGGATCTGGACGATAATAGTGGAAAAAGCTACCGGATGACTCTGCTAGACGACTTCGATCACTCTGTTCTCACCCTCCCACGTACTTTCGCAATCACCCGAATCTAGAACGGATGCATGCCATCGAAGTGTACTTTACAAATACTGTACTTTTAATCAAATTCCAAAGTACTTCAATTTCAGTCTCGAGAATTTATGTCTTTTCTTAAGTCTGGCTGACTCAAAGTGGAAATGGAGACGCATGGAATACAAGTCGCCATTCCACATTGGCTAAAAACACAACACATGCGAAAGATATTCATTACCGTGAATATCTATATCTAAATCTATATATATTTTATGAAAGTCACTCAAGAACTGGTCCATCGGTCAGGCATTGATCGAGTCCT
Organism: Marchantia polymorpha subsp. ruderalis; assembly: GCA_037833965.1. Classification (NCBI taxonomy): domain Eukaryota; kingdom Viridiplantae; phylum Streptophyta; class Marchantiopsida; order Marchantiales; family Marchantiaceae; genus Marchantia; species Marchantia polymorpha. Next base: position 5,142,300 of record AP031351.1, read on the forward strand.
GGAGATTCCAAGTAAAGCTGGTCGACGAACATCAGCGGATATGGGGGCGAAGTTAATGGCGGAAAGGACGATCGATTGTCTCGACCCACTACACTACTGTCCTCCAGCTTGCCCACCCTCGTCACGAAGGGCTCCCCACTTTCGGGGGAACGCGATGTCTGCCCGGGAGGGCTTTCTGCCCGCCCGGGCCCCAAGCCCGGGGAGGGCCTGCAAGCCCAACCTCCCGCTCCGACCAGGCCCGCAGCCGACCTCCCGGGGAGGGCCGCCACGCTCAGGGGGTTAGGGTTTAGGGGAGCCTTTAGGGGCGAGGGTCTCCCTGCACTATATATTAACCTCTTTACCATTTCTATCAATCACATTACACTGGTGCACACTCTCTTCACAACATTGGCTTCATTTTCCAACCATTTTCGACTCTCATAACATTGGTGTAGAATGGAGCAGTGAGTGTCAAATTGCCAATCAAATCAAGTGAGGCTTGCCCACGGTCTCGGCAGACACCACTTTCGACCCCTGAAAACGTCTCGAGCTAAGTGTTTCAAATTTTTCATGGAACGGATTGGACTTGATCCATCCTGACGACAATTAACATGCCGATGAGGACGAATTAGGACTGTTCTCGCAGCAATCGTCGCAATGTCATCACATGAAGGCTCCTCCTGCGCGCAAGTCGACGTAGTTTGGATATCGGGGAGCAAATGTGGGACAGAGATTGTTTGGACGACAAAGGATACAAGGTGCCAGTCGTGGACACACAGAAGGAATTATCGTGACGCTTCAGTACGTCATCAACAGGATGATTGTCTGTGAGCCAAGGTACTCTGCACGTGTTTGCCATCAGCGGCATCTCTAAATGGCCATGTCCTAACTACTTTCCACCGCAAACAGTTTATGCAAACACCGCTCTTCTCACTGATTCGGAAATAAGAATAAGTCGCCGTAAGATAATTCAAGGTGCTTCTCGCCTGCCAGTTTTGAGGAAGGAGAAGGGACGTAGATAGCTAGCGAGCTACTCAAATGCTCCAAAGCTTTCAAGCTGAGCACAACTCAACTTTTGAGCCAGTCTGACCGGTGCTACTGAAGTATGTGCAATTGTGAACATGCACAGTTGGCGTCACTTCAGACACATTCTAACGTGGAATTCACCCACGAGAAATCGTGTGCAAGCAGAATCCTCACCATTCACAAACGCATCAGAATTCTAGTCCCTTCTACAAGTTGTACAGGAAGCTGTGAGCGATAAGATGTGGAAGACTTTTGTTGCAGTATCTTCTGTCTCGGCAGGAGAAGAAAACTATGCATTCATTGAAACAGGGCCTTCAGCGCTGGCAGCTACGGGTAGAGGATGTTCACAGCAGATTCGATTGGACGTCGGCGGGCGGGAACGGCCCAGTCTCAGGCCAGTGTCGCGAGGTAGCCAACAACACATTAGCGAATGGGAAATCGCAGCAAACGTGAGGAACGTGTGGAAATGAGAATGGTGGGCGAATTTGCTCATGCCGCAGCGAAGAAAGCCTGTCAACAACTTCACGGCCCTCCGGCTAAACGTGTTCAACGTGGCTTCGGGGGGAAATCTACAAGGCAGAGACTTTCCTTAAAATATTCACAAATATCTCTTGTCTCGGCTCCGGGGAATCTCGTTCGGGCCCTCAGGCTGTTCGCTCCGTGCCACTTTATGCTCAGCAGCTTCGACGCTTTAGCTCTTTTTCTCTCCTCGGACTCGTGTCAAGGGCAAGGGCAGCGAGAGATCGACGCCCAACCAGGAGCCCTTCGAGAGCGCGGAGGTCGCACTTTTGCATCCCATGTCAGGACCAATTAAGACCAGCCTCCGACTTTCCGGCCTTCTTAGACAGGGTCGCCCTCGCCCTGTGGCCCTCTAGCTGCGGGCGAAGCGAAGCAGTTGAATCCGTACTGGTTTCCGAAAGCGACAAGCCAGGAGACAACGATCGGGCCCAGCTCTCGTTTGTCTGGCCCCATGGGGTCCCAGCTCCATGCCCCTATGAAAGACCTCCCTCCTCATTTCTCGATCCCTGGCGCACGTCGAGAGAGAGAGAGAGAGAGCCAAACTTCTCCCGTCTACCTCGCGCTCCTCACTCCCTCCCTCCTCGCCGCAATCTCTCCCTCCCCACCGGGGGCGCGAGCACCAACAGACCTTAGCGCCGCCCTCGAGCTGAGGCGGTTCTCGAAGCGCAGCGCAGCGCAAGGCCGGCGCCTGGACCGGATCGAATGCGCTCGAGGAAGGACGAGCGGCCTGAGAGGCCATGAGCGCAGCGCGAGGGTGAAGTCGAGGAGAGCGAAGTCGGCAGGTAGGGGCGCAAGGAGTCGAGAGGAGTCGGCGCCATGGGGTTCGAGAAGAGCGGGTACCGGGACGGGATCTTCCACAGCCTATTGCGCCCGATTCCGACGCCGCGCAACGTCGACATGGTGACGTACATCCTGTTCCAGCAGCCGCATCCGCAGCGGACGGCGCTGGTCGACAGCCCCACGGGCGCCAGCGTGAGCTACGCGCAGCTGCAGCGCAGGGTTCGGGCGGTGGCGTCGGGCCTGGCGCGCAAGGGCGTGAAGCAGGGCGACGTGGTCATGCTGTGCATGCCCAACTCCATCCACTGGCCCGTGCTGCTCTTCGCCTCGTCCTTCCTCGGCGCCGTGGTCACCACGGCCAACCCCGTCAACAGCATCCCCGAGCTGCGCCGCCAGGCGCAAGACTGTCGCGCCGCGTTCCTCATCACCGTGCCCGAGCACTCGGCCAAGCTCGCTCCGCTCGGCCTGCCGACCATTCTGAACGACCTCGATGCTCTAGGCGTCGCGTCGCAAGTCGAAGTCGCGGGCGCCCCCGCCCCCGTCGCCCGCCTGTCCGAGCTTTTGCGGGCCGACCCCGACCGCGCGCCGCGGCCCTTCATCCGCGAGTCCGACACCGCGCTGCTGCTCTACTCCTCGGGCACGACGGGCGCGAGCAAGGGCGTGGTGCTCACGCACCTGAACGTCGTCGAGTCCATCAGCCAGAGGGACAGCCTGGACTGCCACCTGCGCGTCCCCGACGAGATCGAGACGCACTTGGTCATCATCCCGCTCTTCCACGTCATGGGCTTGTGCGTCGTCCTGGCCACGCTGCTGCGCCGCAGCCACAAGCTCGTCATCGTCCCGAAGTTCGACTTCCCGTCCATGCTGGCCGCCGTCCAGCGCTACAAGGTCACGAACATGGGCCTCGTGCCGCCCATCATGGTGGCCCTGACAAAGAGTCCCCTCGTGTCGCAGTACGATCTCAGCTCCTTGAAAGTCATCGGCTACGGCGCGGCGCCCTCGGGCGACGTCAGTGGCGTCGCGCAGCGCATCAAGGGCGTGAAACTGACCCAGGTACTGTACTTGGATCGCACCGAATGTAGCGCTCTGTTTCCCTCGCTCGAATTGCGCCAATTTCGGTCTGCTCGATTTGCGGAGCCAGTGATTTGAGGGGTTTTCTATTGAGGGATTTGGACTGATCCGATTATCTCTCGATTTCTCGATCCAGGGCTATGGGATGACCGAGACGGCCGGGTCGGGCGCCGCCGTCAGTAAGGACTTCGTGGAGTATGCGCTCGAACGGCGGTCCTGTGGCTTCCTGACTGCCAATATGCAGGCCAAGATTGTGGATGTGGGCACGGGCGAGGCCTTGCCTCCGAATCGCGAAGGCGAGCTTTGGCTGCACGGACTGAACGTTATGCGAGGTGCGTTCTCTTGACGTCAGGGCCCGAGACGCTTCGCCCGGTGTGGTGGTCATCTTCGTCGGAAACTGACCGTCTTCTTGTCAATTGTGCGCGGAACGAGCAGGGTACTTGAACAACGAGAAGGCCACCGCTGAAACCTTGGACAAGGACGGCTGGCTGCACACCGGCGACCTTGCGAAATTCGACGAGAATGGATTTCTGTACATCGTCGATAGACTTAAGGAGCTCATCAAGTACAATGGTTTCCAGGTACTTTCGACCATCTCCTGGAGCTCCTGCTCGTAATAACATTTCACTACTTGGAACACGAATGAATGGATTAGTTACTCGAAGCGTCATACGGTGCATGGTTAGAATAACACGGCGATCTTGAGGCTTCCGTGGTAGAAACCACGGAGTCAGAGGTCAAGACTTGTATGACAGGGGAACCTCGAGTTTTATGAGCTGACCGTACGCAGCAGTTGATGAACACCGAAGTGGTTGTAGGTGTGCTTTATGATGTGCATGGTCTATCGATGAACACTATGTCGGGTCTGTTTTGCAAGTGAGAGTTCTCGAACACCGGAATGTGTGCCGACTAATTGAATTGGTGTTGGTCCTGTTACCAGGTTGCCCCAGCGGAGCTGGAAAGTGTTCTCCTGAATCATCCTGAAATTGTGGATACGGCAGTCGTACCGTATGTGATCCAACCCCACAACCTCGTTCATAGACTTGTGTATCTGTGGCATCAGTTGTTTTCTCTGTATACTGGTTCTTGAGCCCTCTTTGTGGTATATCCCATCGAACGACAGTACTTCATGCCATGATAATGAGAACGAATGGCTTCAATGCACCAACACATTGTGAAGATGACGTTTTTAGGGTGATGAAAGTCTATCTGTGTTCTGGCTCAGTTTTCCAGAGGAGACGGTGGGAGAAATACCTGTGGCTTTCGTCGTAAAGCGTCCTGGGAGCTCGCTAACTGCGGATGCGGTCATGGACTACGTTGCCGAGCAGGTCTGTTCACATAGCAGTCCACCTCCCTCCTCCTCACTGCACTTTAGTATCCGATCTCTAGTTTCAAGGTCGAGATTGGGGTATGTTGAACTTCAGACATGTCGTAAAGGAGCATGAAATGGATCAGATTTAGCTAGAAGTCTGCAATTTTGCTCCAAGGCATCTCTTCTCTACATCGGTAACTGTTCCAGATACGCAGGGGGTATTGTTGGCTGCAATTAGAGGATGTGGATTCATTGAATCGGCTTCCATCTTTTCTCAGTGATTGGTGACAAGAGTTTAGACTGATGTCTAAAGAATGTTGCAAAATAGCAATGGATTCATTATAGACCCCGCCATGAGGGATTTATACTGAAAGCATGGATCTAACGTTGGCAGGTGAGTCCCTACAAGAAAGTTCGAAGAGTCGTCTTCGTTGACATCATTCCAAAGCTGGAATCGGGTAAAATACTTCGGCGTGATCTGAAGAACTTGCTGGCTCCTACTTCGAAATTGTGATGGGAAAGACAGTCCTCGCCGAACAGATTTTCCAACTCATTTTACTGTTTGCACGTGTACATATCCACAACCTGGCCGATCCGAGTCATGGTCCTCCCAAGAGTGAGAGCTCTCTGAACTCACAACCTTTTCCCGGTGGTTGAACCCCTGCTATGACATCATGGCAGGTCCTGACCTGTGCAGTGGTATGAGAGCAGGCTACGATGTTTCTAGGCTCATCTAGTGTGCTGCGTAAGGAAAACTTAAGTCAACATTGCCTTCACAGCGAATCAAGTTATTAATGAAGGACTGTAATTATTTCTGGGAAGTGACGAGAAAGAACAACTAGAGTAAGTCTTCTTGGCACGGAAAGATTGAACGATAGTCAATGTCTCATCAAAGTCGAATTTGTGCTCTCTCAAAGAGAGAGGTAGGTGTGAAGTAATATATTGACTGTCTAGCTGTGTAATAAGTCCATGTAGGAACTTCAGAGTAGCTGGATGTACCGATTTAGAGTAAATTAGCAAACATTTTCTACACCATTTCGGAAACATGCCAGTGCTCTCATCATCAAGATGAGAGCTTGTGTACAAATATTGGACATCCCATTTTCAAACTAGTCATATGGATGTTCAGCCCCTTGCGCTCAACGGCGTTGCATAATTTTTCATCTATTTCTTGTCATACCTTTCGCAAGATGATTGATCGATTAAAGAATGATGATAGTCATCTATGAATTGTTCTGATTTTGCAAAGAATACCCGAAAGTCTAGACGAAATTAGAGCAGTCTAGTGAAAATGATCAGGAAGATTCCTGAATGTCGTATTGTTGTTGGGAGGCGGAGACGAATATAACTTCGACACACAAGTATTGGTGAGAAGATGTGCAATATAGCATGGTCGTTTGGGCGACGGGTTGAGGGTTAAGTAAAGAGCGTCAACCTCTTTATGACCGAATGAGTTGGTGACTAATTGCCGCTGAACGTTTAGTCTTGTGACAACCTTCGCTGCTTTGGAGGGGAAAGAAAATATTCGACTCTTGCTTGGACAGATGCAGGTTGTCGATGCCAATTCTCTAAAATCAGCTTTATCCTCTTTACGCAGCGTAGTCCATCATCACAATCACAAGTTATCTGGTCGCCTCGTGATGCAGTACGCATTAGACAGTGTAAGAATTGCCAGAAACTTGTCAAGGCATGTGAAGATATTAGAACTTTTTAATGCCACAACAAAAGTTATGACCCGGAAAGGAAAAGCTCGCCGCGATGGGGCTCCGAGAGTCTGCACAATGGAGAATGTTCATTGTTTACCTGGACAAGGGAAAGTATTTACGATATTTTTCTGCCATCGCAGTAGATCCACCACAAACTAAGTACACGGACAACATCTGAAGTGTGATGTGTACCGGTTGCTGGTACGGATCACTGTAATAACAGGTTTTTATGTACGGCTACACGTATAGATACTCGAGAGCCATACAGTTTAATGAGTGATCCGATTCAGCTCTAGATTCTGAGTCTATGTACATACTTCAAATGTCTCGACATTCAAAGCTCATCTCTCTGTGCCTCGGATGGAGATCGTGACATGGAAAGCTTTCCGCAAGAATCGACCGGGGCAATGCCTACGCGCTCGTTCTCAACATCATACAAGTAGTAGAAGTTTTGTTGCTGGATGTTTCCTATGATTGACAGACCCGAGGTACCAGCGAACGCCAGGCAAGTGGTGCCGTGCTGGTCAATTTGTAGGAAAACATTGTTTGAGGGAAGATCCACATCCACCCCTTGGAACTGGAGCGTTACCGAGGGTAGTTGAGGATCGCTCACGCCAGACAAATCATAGCAAAGGTCTAAGCCGTACTGCGAGCTGTCAACTAGGGGGTATTTGATGAACGAGCGCAGCTTGATCAGGAATGGACTATAAGCAGACTGGATGAGATACGTGAGTGTGGTGCCCGAATCCACGATTACTCCACCCTGACCATTTCGCTTCAAATCAAAAGCACCTGAAGGGATACCGACCACATTTTGCTTGTTCACCTTGATGCTTTTGAGCTTCACGTAGTAGAAAGAGTCTGCAGCAGGGTTGCGAATGAGAGGTGTGTACTGCAAGTTCAATGAGTTTCCAACGGATACCGCTGCGTCTCCAAAGATCAGAGGACTCGACTCGGCTGCCGAGCTGGTGATCTCAACCAAACAGTAAGAAAACTTCGAACCGATCAAAGATCCAATCTGTTCAGGAAACGAGAGGTCACCACGACCCAAACCCACGAGTCCATCCGTGCCTGAAAACGTTCCCCGATTTTTGTGTCCACATCCGAAGACGAAGCTTGGGAACTCCTGAGTATCACCAGTGGTGGTTGTCAGCGTCAGGGTATCGGTAGCCAGTTCTCCTTGTGTGGTTGATTGATCTCCGTACCCGTAACGATAAGTGCAGAAGCCACCGCTGTCAGATCTCTGGGGAAGCTCAGCACAAGTCTCACTGGAGTAGTTTACTTTCTTGTAAGTCGTCGACTTGCTGGGGTCAAGAAAGGGGTCGTTTTGATGATAGCAAACTGAACAGGGGCTGCATTGCAACCAGACAAGGTCACTACCGGTATCGACGATAGCAGTTTTGGTTTGCGGCGGACTTCCGAGAGATATGGTCATGACATAGCTTCCTGGAGACGAAGTGACAGGAGACTCAAAACTAGCAGCCCGAACCGAAACGTCGAGCTTCGGATCGAAGTCCACTCCGCGGGGAGTTACCCCACTGGCCACTGTCGCCTTGAACCCTGCAACTCGCTTATTACTCCTCTTCACGGCGTTCTGAATCCTTTCGGCAAATGTGGACTCCGGCTGGTGCAGAGGGGAATCCGCGTGATGATCCAGATGCTTCATCTCCACAAACATCCCTTCCTGCAAGGTCTCGGACTTCAGCTTAATTCCACCATCCCCGTCGCCCCGCTTGGCCCTGTCCCCATAGATATACGTCGACCTCGCAATGCCCTCGTGCTGCTTGTAAGCCTCCACGACCGCAAGCGACAGAGCTAATCCCAGCAGCAGCAGCACCGACGCCTTCCCCACTGCCTCGACCCATCTCGACCTCGCCGCCATCTCTGTCGAATTCCAATTCCTCGCTCAATCTGCTCCCGTACCCGAATCGCCCTCCAGCCCTCCCTCCCTCGAGTCCGATCGATAAAGGGGCAGAATGAGACCCTCCGCCCGATGTCGGCTCGGCTCTTAAACTTTCTCACCTCGCCCAAAATCAAGATCAAGAAAAGCAGCCAGCGCCATCCTTGCCTGCCGTTGGCGCGTCCACGCGCGCCCACCCCCCGTGCCACGCGCCGGGTCCCTCCGGCGCGATCAAGAATCCTGCGCGTGCTTCGACCAGGACAAGGCAACGTAACGCTGCAGTTTCGGAGATCCGGCTTCGGTCCGGTCGGTTCCGGCGTCCCGCGGTCGCGGCCGAAGCTTCGGCACGAAAGGCGGACCGTCACGCAAACGGGGCGATGGGTTCGGAGTTCGAGTTTCTTCTCCGGTTCGTGATCCTGCTGATCCCGCTTCTTCACGTTGTTTCCGACTCGCTCTTCCCGCCTCCGCATGGCGTCGCGATGATCGCCTCGCTCGGCCCGGGCGTCGGTCAAGGGAAAGATTCCGGTTGTGGGGTTTGTCGTAGCGCGTGGGCCTGGGCCGTGGCCATCGCGACTCGTGACCCGTCGCGTCCGATCGTGACAGAGTGACAGTCGATGTACGAGGCAACAAGTGACGGGAGGAGAAAGAGAGCACCTGTACAATTTAGCGAAGCAAGAAGGATGCGAGTACAGCAATTTACTCAACCTTGAAAATAGTTTCACAATGCATCGTGATTCTTATTCTTGCCGTAAAGAGTGGATTCCGACGAACATAAATTTTCTATTTAAAATAGACTACAACAAAACCTAAAGTGATACAATTATCATGTCGAATACGATAGATCATCATGCCTTTTTAGAAGTCTATATAGAAATTTTATACCTATAAATTCAACGAATAGACTATACATGTACTTACCATACACTTTGGAGATCTTAGAGTTTATTGTTTCAATCTGTTAAGATAGATAATCATCATGTGCGCAATAATATATTAGTATTTTTGAACGAAGTGTGAATTTGACATAACCCTAGTCGACTTCAAGGCATACAACCTCTCACTTCATGTGACATAACCGCCTCCACTTGCCATTGCAAACAAACCGTCCCCAACATCATAAAACACTACCACTTGCTTTTAAAATGGACGAGTCATATAAACACATGTATTAAAAACTGCCATCTTCAAAATGTGACTAGATGTACCAAACCAAAGTAACCTAGTCTCTATGGAAAAATTAAGTAGCGCAAACATACCAGTTACATGAATCATGTTGCATTTGTTGAGAAGTCCCAGAAGGAAATTTGCTTCAGTGTCGCTGGCTTTTTCCTTATCTCTCAGTCGACTTGTGTATATTGATAATTATGATTTCTCATGGGAGATTGTTAACTTCACCCTCCGTTGCAAAATAAGAGTTTGTGGTTGAGAAAGGGTCGCAAAATAAAAGAAAGTGCTTGGAATAGAATCTTTTGGTTGAACCGGTCCAGTGCATGTTTAAGCTCCACAGCAGTAGATTCCAGTGTTTCCTCCGTATGCATACGAATGATCACCACTGTACACAAACTTTTGTACTAGGGAAAAAGAAAATGAGAAAGAGAGATTGAAAAAATAATTAAATTTTGACATGTCTTGTTGCCATGAACCCTAAACTGGTTAGAGGGAAAGGTAATTTAACAACTGGGTGAATTGAACAATCCCCTTCCTCATGTTCCGGTTTGTAAATAGAGCCTTTGCCTATGAATTTCTCAACTATTCTCTTCTGCATGCCTCAAGTGATACGAGGGCAGGAATCGAACAGTTCAACTTTTCGTGGAGTCGCTTGATGGATCATCTTTGACTTATTTGACCCATTCGCATTTTCTACGAAACACCCAGACGTATATATTAAAAATTCAATGATGAAGAAAACACCATCGATAAGAACATAGGAGGAACGCCAAGAGAGCCCGACATCGGGGCAAGGTACAGGGAGAGGGCTCATCAGGCCGTGTAATGCCAACAGTCCAGCCGCCCTTACATTATCCCTTGCATGAAAGTCATGATCACCAGTAAGTAAATCTTCGTGCTAAAAAAGTAAAAAACAGTTCCTCTAGGCTAATTAATGTTTAATCTTCAATTTATTTAAACGTTTATATTCCATTGAATACCCTCAAGAACACTAAGCACAACAAGATAGAGATAGACTTACTCAGATTCTTCTATCATGAATGCATACGTGCACAATCTGTAACAATTTTTTTGTGTTTCACATTTCTCCATGGGTAAAGACAGAACCATTTATCATTGTGTCATCCTATGTTTGTGTAAAACTGAAATTCAAGATCACTTTGATCTTTAATGCAGCACTAAGTAGGCTTTTTCAAGGTAACTTAAAGGTTACTGGTAATGCATAGTCTTTTACCTTACCCCCACCACTACTTTTACCTTTACCTAATGGTAATTCATCATATATATCTTCTCTATGTGTATCACAACTGTGATCTACCCGTGCATTATGGTTAGAGGTAGGCCCGGCAAGGGAAGGTAAAAGGTTACCGGGTAATACATGGGTTTTTACGTTACCCTTTTATTATCTACTTTTACCTTACTTAATGGTAATTTATCCAGTTAACATTCTCTATGTGTATCACGACTGTGATCTACCCGTACATTACGATTAGAGGTAGGCCCCGACAAGGGAAGGTAAAAGATCGCTATGTGTATCACAACTGGGATTTAATGAACTTTACTTAATAGTAAATTTGATACAAACCCACCTACAACAAACCTACGAAAAGAACTAACATTACTCATAGAGGATCTCTACTCTGCTATTCAATACTGGCAGCATACTCACTTCGACCTGTATCATTTCGCTTTGACGGTCATTCCATGAACTCTGTGGCGGACTTTTGCAATAAAAAAAATTGTGTGAAACACACGTGATATACGATGAACCTAAAAAGAAAAAAGTTCAATGTTGTTGGTTGTTTCATTGAATTTGAAAAAATGCTTTACATTTGGATTAGAGCCAAATTTCTTATTGCGTCAAAGCAAAAAATATTGCATTAATTTAATCAATTTTGACTAAATCAATCACAATGAGATCAACATTGCAAAAAGTGATGCTTCTTGAAGAGTGAATTGAAATCAACAAATCCTATTGTGCACATTTAAAAACTTTAGAAGATCCATCCGCGTTTATTGTCCAATATGATCCGGAAACTTAGACAATATGGTCAGGCTAGTTTTTTTTACTACTACTATCAAAGTACAAACTCCAAACGCCAGATCAGTATACATCAATGAGAATTGATTTCTAAACAAAAAAAATTTAAAAAATTGACTCTATGACATTTTGAACCAAATAAATCTTGATCTTCACATAATGGAAAAAATTGTGCGCACGTATCCAAGATGAGTATTTAAATGGTTATGTACTTAACCCGAAGATTATTGTACTTAGTGATACGCCTCGGCAAGGCAAGGTAAACTTTTAGGATTACACCATAAATTGGTAAAAGTTAAAGGTTGGATTATAGGTAAAGTTTCGAGTAAAGTAAAGGTAAAGCTAAATGGATTACCCGGTAAATTTCTCTAACATTGTACTTAAGAGCTAGAGCACTTTCATTAAAACATCAATGTTGCTCAACGTATATCATAAAAATCATTTAGTAGTTTATAGGTGAATTCTTTTAAATTTAGTTCAAATCAAACTCTAAAAAAATGATTCAGTTTAATAAAAAAATGTTATAAAATAAATTTTAAGACCTGACTAGGTATTTTCTTAAAAATTTTTGATCCATACATCAACTGAAAAACATATCTAAAAGTTATATATAATCTTCTCAGAATTTTACTATTTATTATCGATAGGTTTTTCCTATGATTCTTTCATGATAGGTAAACAAAATATTCATTTGACAAACATATGAGATTATATATATATATATATATATATACATACATACATACTTTCCATTATGAAAAGTTAGTGTAATTGATTGGGTTTTAGGTTCTTCTATCGAATGTCCAATAATGATTTTGACATGTTCTCCCAATTCTATAGGAAGTAATTCTACTAAGTACGCTCGATACTCTTAGGATTAAAATGCGTATTTAAACGGGAGATCACTGTATTGCAACTATATTCGGCTTTAACTTTTGAATATAAGAGATCAAAAGTGAAATATGTCATAACTACAAGATTACAATCCTTTCTAGGCCTGAATGGATCTTAGCATGTACTTAAATGAGAGCTAAAATCTTTAAGTCCATGACACGATATAAGCTCTTGACTCAAGAAAGTATCAAAGCCATCTTAAGTCTGCATGTTTGGTACTTTGTGAATGAGAATAGAATTGATAACTAATAACACATCATAAGTAGTTATGTGTTGGTCTTCAAAATAATTGAAGTCTAGATTGGTTCAAATTCTCATTGTGACACATGAGAAACATGCAATGTAATAACTCATCAATATGCATTTGATAAGAGAGGTATTTTTTTCCTTGGATACAGGTAAATATTATGAAAACCAATAAAAAATCACTCTATATTTGAAGTTTATGATCTAAACACAAGCAAAACAAACACTAACCTCAAATCTTAATATTCGAAACTACCTCTCCTTGTTAATGACCATTTGTTTTGAAAACTAAGCAAAAAGAATGCAATCTTACAATTTTTATTATTTTTTCTATTACCTATATTGCTAGGGACAAGTGTCTGAAGTACAATGAATCCTCTAAAATGAATTATAATTTATTTATAACCGGACAGCTTTTGAAAGCTAATTTCTTAGCTATGCATTATACAACCCATGTGGATCTAGCTTTCTTAAGCATAAAACACATCATAAGTAAATGTGCGATATTATTCGCAATGAAATTGCGAGAGATTGTTCTTACCTATCCTGTAACAACTATAACAATATGTGTTAGTTACAATCTCCTTAATTAAATCTTTAGAATTTAAGATTTTTAAAGTAGAACAACTTGATGTACTTGAAGGCGCGGAATAAATACTACAAGTTTGTGAAATCATTCAAGGCTTCTTCTGCCCAAAAATTTCAGTAATTTTGGAGCTAATTTTTTATGACCGAATGCAAAGAGCACATGCCTTGAGCAATGGAGAAATCAAGGTTGTACTTTCCGTACCATCATGAATTATCGCTAATGATTCATGACCAACACCTGCTTGATTCTCAAATAAGGGTATTTTAGGAGTGATTATTGCGGAGCTCATTGAACATAGTGAATAGAGACTAGAAGCTAGCTTTCAAAAGGCTAAAAGAGATAGAGGGTTGAAAAATAGTCTTGAATTTTGAAGTTGTTGTGCTAGTCAAGTCTGGTGATTATAAAGTTGGAGAAAAGAAACTATCAAAATCTTATGTACCTTACCGTCTTCAAAGGACCGTGTAATAGGTGCTCCAGGGTTGTGCCTTTCCAAGAAGCTCTAAAGAAAGTCAAGTTAGAGAGTTACGTGACCCAGCGCATGATGTGTCACCCGTCTAGAATTTTTTATTGGACTTGATTTTAGTAGTTTTTTTTGCTCCTTAAAGTCAAAACCAAATTCTCAAACTATAAAAAAGCTCTTGGCCAAATCTACCTTTTCTATTCAGGTTGGTAAAATATGAGCCGCACGAAAAAAATGTATGTATATTTTTTTTGCTCTCTTCCGTGGAGTGACCCTTTGGATGTAATACTAGACGAAACTAAATGTAACTTCTTGCTTCTTTCCATGAAATAGCACACAATATGAGTCGGGTGAGGCGGTTGCCCGACGCTCCATTCGATAACAGGGTAGAAGCCATTGCATGGAAGGCTTTATTGATTTGTAACAAATCCTTAACCAATCTAAGTTGGAATCTTAGCTACAAGAAGTCACGGCCTCTTTTTTGACCGTCCACCCTGAACTGCACATGTAAGCTTCTAATGGAAGAGTCTAATTGGCATTTGGCCAGCCATACCCTTGTGTCTAATTTCATTTTTTGGCTATTACCTCAAAAGAATCCTATCAACAAATATTACCTAAAGCTAGTGAAACTGGATCATCAAGGATTTATTAACATACATGTGATATTTAAAAAATTACATGTATAAAAAAATTCAAATTTATATTCAGTTGTGTATGATTGAAATTGGTCTTACAATTTTTTTTTAACTTTACAAAGCTTTCATAATCCAAACAATTAGTATCAAAAATTCAAATCTCTGAAAACTTCTGAGATAATGATATACTAAAATTCATTAAACAAATTCTTTGAACTATTTTAATCATTAGTGTAATATTTTTTAAAAATCTTCTTGTTAGACATATAAAGTTTATATTTCAATTCATGATGACAATGTAAAATGACAATGATTTTTTAGATTTATGTCATTCAAATAATGCTAATTTTAATTTGAAACACTTATTTGGATGAGAAAACTTGAATTTGACATGAACATTATTATAATCAGTGATTCTATATTTCTATGTGATTAAAACTGCTTATTTTTACACTTGAATAACACAAATTTCAATGATTTATATGCAAAAGAAAGAATATTTTGTTAGATTATTATAGACTTAACTTTTAATGTAATGATAAAAAAATGCAAGTGATCTCTTCATATATTGTCACCATAAACTAAATCAATAACATAGTCTAGAACAATTGTAGATAAAGCTTATAATCATTTAAAGAAAAAATTACTTTATGGTATTCCATTGCAACACAAATAGCTTACTGGGACTCATCAATTATTTTTTTACCCGGTGAGACTCTATCAATGGCACACGTCATCCATGTTCTATTATCTGCCAATGGTGTAGGAGGATAAACAAACTAGAATGAGGTGGAGATGAAGGGAGGTCACAGATAGAAGAAATTTTTTAGTCAGTGAGATGAAAGTTTGCAAGATTTGCCGAATCTTGAATTCCTTCAGCATTCACCAAGTAGAGAACTAGCAAGGAGAGTGTAAGACGATATGACAGATGCATGGACTTTGTGTGAGTCATTTGTAACTGCTGAATGTTGAATTTGTGGTAATCACGTGCATAATTCATAATTAAGTATTATTCTATGTGCAAAGAAGTCCAGAAGAAGTCAAAATAAAGTCCTAATATTTAAGATTGGAAGAACATTTTGATAATTTTGAGGAATTTGATAGATGTTTTCACTTTTAGATTGTGATAGAAAGCTAAACATATCATAAGTTCAAGACAACATTCAAATGTCTATTGCGCATTCAGCTGAGGTCAAAGAGGATGAAAAAGCTTCAGTAATCATCAATGTGCAAACTACCAAGGCATCCGTTGGAAAATTAAGATACACCAAACTGTAACAAACAACATAATTACTTTTGAAATTAATATCAATTTTGTTCAACAATCTAACAATGATAAATTTCACTGTCCATGTTCATATATGAAACATATTACACACTAGATACTTGTCAGCTTTAGACCTCAATCTGATGTTGCTATTGCAAAAATGTGGATCTTTTGTGATTGATGATTGTGATGAATTTGGTCGACTGCTAAAACAAGACTCTAGTTTTGCAAGTTCATGCCCCTTTGAAATGTCCACAGTGCAATGAATTATTAATAGTTGCAAGTTAGTCTAAATGCATGCAGCACAAAGAATTGGAAGTTTTTTTCACATCTTTTCATGGTCAATGCTCTTGACGAGAACAACAAAGTAATGATTTTGTGTTATGCATTGGCACATGTTCAAAATATTGAAAAGTGTAGGTAATGCTGCAACTTACTTTGAACCTTTAAAATAGGTATATTCAACAAAAACATTACTTTGAATTTTAATAGACAAAAAGAGCTTTTAGCAAAATTAAAGTATGAGTTTCCGAGTTCCATACCTGATCACTATGCTTTACATATGAAGAACAACATTAAATAGACTTACAATAAATATCATGAGGATAATTTTAAAGTCGTGGTATATGTCAAGACAAAGACATGATTTAAAAAAATTTTGAATCATTTGTCACAGACAGTAAAAGAAAAATTGTTGCGTAGTATATTAGTGTAACCATCTTTAATTATTTAAAAGGCCGAGGCCTCCAGGGGGGGACTTTTATTGTCTTACATGGAAAAAAACTGAAAAAAAAAGTCCCCCAAGGGAGAAAGTTAGAGAAAAAAAGAGTAGAGATTACTCAAGGTTGAGTAGAATAGATGATAATGGAATATTTAAAATGTCACGTTAGAAATCCGTAAGCTAATTGAATGTGTTGGTTACTATGTTAGTTGAAAACAACACATCATTAATCAGTGTGTTTGTTAGATAAAGACTGAATGTAATAGTTGATGTGTTAGTTGGAAGCGACACATCAACAATCCGTGTGCTCATTAGGTATATTCGCCATATCATCAATTCACTAGGAGATTGGATGGTGGAGAGAAGATCTTATCTTTGTGTATGTGTTTGAAGTATCTATATAAGAGAAAGTAGAATCATTCAAGGTATCTCATCTTTAGAATTTATATTTCATGTTCAAGTGAGTTTTTTTTGAACCCGAGTGTTACAATGATATAAAAAGTACCTTGTTCTTTTCTTAAATGTGGATTACTCTTCATGAAAGAACAAGTGAGTGATAATAAAGTGAAGTTTTTGAAAGTCTATAAAGCTTGACAGAGATCATTGATCTTCGTGTAGAGAGAGAAAGAGTAAGGAAAAAATTGCGATTTTTGCAAATATGGAGGTGTATGATAAGAATCCAGTACTGTAACGGTCGATTCTAAATTTATTTGATATACATCTTTGTTGCATAGAGAAATCTCATTTTTGAATGGATCTTTTGATTTCTTGGGGTGCAAATTTTATGACAAAAGTGATGGAGTCAAGAGTACCATTGATACTTCCAATAGTTAGTTATGGAGATACTTGGCATTGTATCATATACATTCTATATCTAATGTTGGATGAATCTGAATCGTAAATTACATGCCTCGGTTTGTTTCGATATCTATGTAAAGATATGAACAATATAATAACAAAAAGAGCTTATGGAGAGATTTTCTTATGAAAAATTATGAAGAATAGTATTATAGAGCAATTATAAAATCACCAATACTTTTTGTGACTCATTCGTTAAAAGTTCAGATAGTTATTATACTTGTATTAGAGTGAATGCAAGAAAGCATGGAAACATCAATAGATATGGGTGAGATTCTCAATGTAAACATGACAGAGATGAAAAAATTGAGAAAAATGGTAGCAGATTGACATACCAAGCAACAAGCTATGGAAGATAAAATCTTCGCATTGTAGAGTGAGAAATAAGAGAAGTAAAGAATTGGAAATATGAAAATTTAACCTCAAGTTCAAGCTCCCAAAGTTCAATCAAAACTATAAGAACTATTGTTGTATACGTGAAATAGAACTAAAAGTAGTTAACGAATTAATCATGATTAGCTTAGTTATAATTATGTTTAGTTAGTTATGACTAAATCTAGCTAGTTATAACTAAGTATAATCAAATTATGATTATGTTTAGCTATAAAGTCTATAATTGGCAAAAACACTAAAGAAATTTTAGAAGATTTGTAGGTGCACTTCTATTGTGTCTCTTACAAAAATCTAGATTTTAAAGTAAAATACTTTTAATTACATGTTTAATTTTGAATGGTTTAACTAAATTATAAAGACCTCATTGGATAGATTAAGTCTAAAATTGACTTAGTAACAAGTGGAAGTTCTAGAAGTAGAGAGTCAAAAGAGGAGAGGTAAAAATGTGATGTTGACACTTAAATCTAAAGATCAATAAAATATCTAGAAGTTTTAAGAGTTCAAATGATATATTGCGATGTATTGGTAACTAGTTAAACTTATTATGATTTATCTTTATAAAAATAAGATAGATAAGAAGAATCAATTTTTAATATGATAAATTCTCAAGTAGTTTATATAGAGAGGTAAGGAAGAGACTCTCAAGCAAATTTGAAGAGTTCATGCGTATAGACTTATTTCATATATGAAAGAGTGACATTTTTCAACATCTTGGAGTGTCAATGTGTGTATGAATTTGAGTGATGAATTGAATTTATGTGTGAGAAGACATCTGGGTCATGAGTATGAAGATGAGTCTTTGACTTCTAAACGCATGATGAGATAACGCAAAGCCATCTTAGGTTAATATGAGTGAGAATGAGTCCGGAGGTTGTAGAACCAACTCTTATTGATGTAGTAGACGTAAATAGGAGACGTCTTAAAGAGATTGAAGATCAAGCAAATCCCATGCTTCAAATAGAAAAATCATGTAAGGTGAAAACTAACAAAGTAAGTAGAGCGATGGAAGTCTTAGAGTAATGAATAATGAGTATGAATATTTATTCATGTCATTTTCATGTTTTTGATTATATTGCAAGAATGTTCATGACATCCTATATTATGATTAAGACTTTCACATGATACAACATGGAAAACAATCTTCTCAGAATGAGATGCTATCATTTTGTGTAGTGGAATTCAAAAAATACTTTTGTAAAATGTTCAAGTGATAGATTTCAAACTTAAAAAATTAAATTGTGAAATTTGAAACAAAAAGGAGATATCTATGAATACATTGAAGAATTTTGTGATTTTCAAATATTTATTATGGATATGAGTGGAGGAGAAACCTTGGATGTGTTCAAACGAGGCTTGAAGTATTGCATTTGGAAGAAGATGATGGCAAGCAATCCATCTAGAGTCAACGAAGCAATCGCAATTGCTCAACAAATTTTGGGAGCTTATGATGTCACATACAGTGATCCATTAAACATTTTTTGAGATCTATCTGGCCCTACGCCAATGAAGTTAGAAAAACTTCAACATAGAGAAAGTTTTGCACCAGCACAAGGACGGGCTTCAAAGTTTGAAGGTGAGATTTGACGACCAGGAATTCCAAATTTTCAAGAAGGTAATGCAAATAATGGAATGATTTGAGGAGACGCAAAAGTTCGTGACAATTGTCAATGCTATGCATACGTACAAATGTATCACATTGCCAAGTTTTGCAAAACTCTATTTGCATCACAAGGAAGATTGTTTATACAGCAACGACCATTCAACATGGAAGAAATGAAATATGAGGAAGTTGAAAAAGAAAGTTTGGGTACGAAGATCATTTGTATACTTGCCTCACGGCCTTATTAATTCTACAAAGAGAAGAAAAAATGCAAGAATGAACAAAGTCAATGGTTGGAAGTCCATGGAAGGAACAAGAAGCAAGCTCAATTCATTGTCACAAATGGTTTGATGAAAAGATACAAGGTGAGAGTTTTGATTGATTTTGGAAAAACAAAAAATTTTTTTGTCAAGGAGTGTTGTTATGACGGTAGGTTTGATGTCAATGAATGACAAACGTGAGAAAATTGAATTGCAAAACGAGCAAATTGAAGATATAAAAAACATTACCACAAAGTGTAAAATCATCCATAAGTAGGTACAAGTCGAGCATTGAATGGAAAGTAATTTGATTAGCTCAATATGATGTCATTCTTGGAATGTCATAGATGTAGCAATATAATTTGGAGGTATATTAAAGAATAAGAATGGTATCAAGTAGTGGTTGGAAGATCTATGGAGATAGAATTAGATATCAAAATAATAATTTTTCTCTCTTTGTGATTGATAAAACATACATTTATAGAGATAATGTATGTATTCTTGGACTTATAAGAAATATTGGATTCACGAACAAACTTCACTTTTCGGAGTACTTGAATGATATTTTTATGTAGTATAAAGATGATTTCAAAGTATATATCTACAATATTATCACCAAAGAGTTGAGTAGATCACAAGATTGAGATGATACATAAAAGTACACAAACTTGCAAAGCTCCATATCGTTTAACTTCAAATAAATTGGAAGAATGCAAAGTTCAAGTAGAGTAGATGTTAAGCAAGAGAATCATTCAACTAATTGTTTTACCTTATAGAACTCCAATGCTATTTGTGAAGAAAAAGTATGGATACATGAGACTATATTTCAACAAATGTGGATTGAATTTGCAAAAGATAAAAAAAATATATACATTATCTTGTATGGATGTTTGATCAACTTCAAGTAATGAAGTATTTCATCAAGCTAAATTAGAATAGCTACTACAAATTAAATTCATTTTGCAAATAAAAACATTCACAAGATTAATTTCAACTAGCTATGAACATTTTGAGTATCTAGTGATGATTTTTTGGTCTCACTAATGCACTGGTTACATTCAGGAGATTAATGAACAATATTTTTTTGTCTTTATTTAGATGAAATCATTATTGTTTTTGATCATATACATCATTTACAAGAAGTACTTCAAGTTTTTGAGGTTGAATGAATTGTATGCCAAAGTTTCAAAGTGTGAATTTGACAAGTCAGAAGTAGATTATTTGAATCACATAGTTATACCTGCAAGAATCCAAGTAATGAGTGAAAAGATAGATGCCATTCAGAATTGAACAACACATGAAGATCAAATTCAATTGAAAAGTTTTCTAGGACTCACTAGATTTTATCGTGGTTTTGTAAAAGCTTTTGTTCGTCTATTTCAGATCTTGACATCCATGCTAGATGAAAGATCAATAATTAAGATAAGAAACAACTCAAAAGTTAGATTTTCAAACATTAGAAGATGTTTTGTTACACGCACATATCATCAAGTGGTATGATTCTAACCGCACTATCAAGTTGGCTACAGACGCATCAGGTACAAGAATGGATGGCATACTTCAACAAGAATGAGAGGATGGTAGACATCTAGTTGTTTTTTATTCTCAAAAATTAATGGCAGCGGAACACAAAATCCACACGACAGAAGAAGATAAGTTAGTCATTGTGTTAGCAACAAAACATTGGAAGCAATACTTAGGTGATTAAGAGTTTGTGGTAGAGATCTACCATAAATCCTTGGTTTATTTGAAAACTTAGAAAGCTCTGTTTAAAGAACAAATTTGATGGGTAGAGAAACGTCAATGTTTCAACATGAAGATTGTGTATGTGGAGGTGAAGAAGCAACTTGTGGATGCATTTATACGCATGTCTTATTTGAATCATGTTACAAAAGTGAAATTCAAGCTAATTGGTCGTTCAAGATCACATAAGCTATAAAGAAGGATGAAGATATCACTTAAGCATTACAAACTGGAAAGTCGGAGAATTCTTGAGGTTTGACGTTCTACAATAAGTCCATATGAATTTCACAAGATATAAAATTACGCACGATGATTTTGGCCAAAAGTCATTACACAACCATTGCAGTTCATGTGGAAGTGGTGAAAATCGTGAAAAGCATATAACAAGTGCACTATTGCACCAAAATACGAGAGTATATGAAGTCTTACGTTCAAAGTTGTGTTGCTTGTCAACAAAACAAGTCAAGTAATAAAAAATCAGCTAATTTATTATAATTTCTTCTTATTCTCGAACAACGGTGAGAACATATCACAAAGAACTTTGTATGTGAGTTACCAAAGACTTTGTTAGCACATGATTCATTGGTGATTTTTGTGGACAAATTGAGCAAGATGATTCACATTAGGCCAACCACAACAAGAGTAATAGCTTCACAACTCGCTCAATTGTATTTAGATGTAGTTTTTGTGAATCATGGCTTAAGAAAAATGTTAATCAATGGTAGAGAAATTCACTTCACTACTTTATTTTGGAAATTTTGTTCAGATTTTTTAAAACAAAACTAGCAATGTCAACTACCTATCATCCTCAAATTAATGAACAAAGAAAGAGGGCAAGTAGAATCATAGAAATTATACTACGACCATTCACATTAGAAGAACAAGAAGAATGGGACACCCTTTTGACTCTTGTGAAATTTGCATATAACAATTCGATTAATGCATCCACAAAAGTGTTCCATTTTACTTCATGTATGGTGTTCATACTATAACTTTTTCAAGTTAGATGCGACTTCAGAAAAGAAAAAGGAACTAACACATTCAACTAGCTTATGGATTGTTTTACATGACACTGTAGACATTTCATTATCATCTAATCTATTCAATCTTGATTAATCCATACTTTAATCATAACTAATTAAAGATGGTTATGAACCTCTCTCCTTTTAATATGCAGGTGAAGAGATTGTAGTCAAAGTTATACTGTTTGAGCACGGGTAAATGCAAGATGTTTTCGTTTGATTCTTTTTTGTTTCCTTTTGTTTGTTTGTTTCCTTATTATTATTTCTTGTGGTCGAGTATAGCGTTGGTAGGCAACACATGAAAATAAATAAATTTGGAGACACCTAAACATCTTCAACTTAACACAACTTGATTGTAGCTGTGCTTGCTCTGCAAGCTTGATGCTCTTTCGTCTCTCTAACGTGACTTGTGAAAATATTGAACCTTGACTTCCGGATTTCAGTACATAGTGCTGTGCGTGAGTTACCTGGAAAAGTAGAACTGGCTATTGCTTCGTTGATTGAGCACAGTGTCGGTGAATAACATATTGTCCAACTCTAATCCATTACAGTTTTGAGGGAAGCGGATCTTCAGGAAGTCACGAAGGAAGAAGAAGTCGTGGAAGACAGTCACACAGCTCTCTGTGTGACTGTCTTCCACGACTACGAGATTCTGATATACGAATCTTTGATATTCAGTAAATTCAACTCGCCGTGTGATTCTGTTTGCATTGGGCTTCAATGGAGCATAGTTTACAGAGCTTTCTTATTATGTATTTGTGGGTTACATCCATATTTTGGGTGTATATGACACTAAAACTCTTGGGCTTCAATGGAGCAAAGTTTACATAGCTTTCTTATTAAGAATTTGTGGACTACATCCATATTTTGGTTATATATGACACTAAACCTCTTGGGCTTCAATGGAGCAAAGTCTAAAGAGCTTTCTTATTACATATTTGTGGGCTACATTCATATTTTGGGTGTATATGACACTAAACCTCATGCTCAAAACGCAAGGTCTGTATTGTGATAATATATTCTAATAGAATCCGGAATCAGATTTCTGCTCCTATTTGTCTAATCCTTAGCATTCGGCTTCTTGTGTCCATATTATTCGCCGTGGTTGATAAACATTCTAATGTATTGTTGCCTTTGGTCTTTCTCTGCTTGCTAAGTCTTCATTGTGTACATTCTTGACTTAAGCCTCGCTTCTCGTTTCACCATCTCTACAATATCTCTTTAAAAAAACTACTTACTTAATCTAAAAGAACCAAGAAAAACTCTGAAGCTAAAAGCTAGTGGAACATCTCGTTTCCTTGAAAATAAACTTACTGAATCTACAAGTACTTATCCGTAATGAGGACTTAACAGGGAGATTAATGTAACACAGGGGCACCATTCTTCTATCGTGAAGATTCTGTGAACGATAGAGGAATGATGCTCCTGTGACGAAAACGTGAAAAAATCTTGGACCAATCAGATCACAACAAGCTTCATGTCCGACCTACATCGCCCAGAAGAGGCCGACTTTTACATTTCCATGGGAGTCTAAGCCCACAAAATCCTTCCCATGCTTCGAAATTTTATAAAAATCGTGGTTGCTCGATATTTTACACAGAATCATGTGCCAGTGAGCGAAAGCAATCGCCTGATGGCCTAAGATCCTTCAACATCGCCTCGCGCCAATTTACTCAGGCCGGCAGGAATTGTCACCTGTGCCGAGCGAGTTTAAGGGATACGCATTGAGTCCAAGAGCTTGTGTTCCGTACACTCAGCAATCCTCACTAATTCGCCGCATACGCACCTGGTGAGACTTGGAATTTTGATTTGCTCCATTCTGATTTTGCCCTATATAAAGGTACGTACTCTGAAGAATGTCGTGAGGTTCCCACCGGCATATCTCCCATACAGATATGTCCAACAAAATGTTTTAAATACAATTCAATTGCTGGTTCTGCTATCTGCCCACCTGGTAAGAGGCATCGATGTTGGTCCGATCAAGGCATGCAGAGGACAACACAAGCTCGGCGGCCGGGCCAGAGGAGTCAGTGCTTTTCAAAGATGTCGAAACCGAAGAGGAAAGAGGCGTGAAAACGCTAAAAGGGCTCTGGGGTACACTTTCGACCGGGAAGTCTGCGTCCCTGGCCTCACACAAGACTCTAACAATCTGCTCCATATCAGGTCTACGTACGGATTCAAGGGCAATACAAGACACCGCGAGCTCAATCACTCTTATCATCACGTCTTCACTATACTGCCCATTGATATTTTCATCTGCAATATGAAGAATGTTCGTCGGCAACTGCCGTTTCACCTGCAAAAGCCAAAGCGTGCATCCGCGTTTCAGATGGAGCTGGAGCCGTTTTTTATTCGATCATTACAAAGTCAAGGACGTCATAACCGCTGTTATCCATTTGTAGCCATTTCTATACTTACCCATTCGAGGAGGGTTCCGATACTTCCATCTGGAAGTTGGGAATTGAAGGGAGGAACTCCAGATATCACTTCCAGAAGCACAATACCAAAGCTGTACACGTCGCTTTTATACGTTAGCCGCTGTGTCATGAAATACCTGCAATTGCAAACCGGGTCTACAACTCAGAGATGTAGCGTTGGGGTTTGTATTGGCAGGTCATGCAAGCACATGGATCATTTCATGCAAGCATTGAGGGCTTCCGAGGGCATATGGAAGGAAGTTCAGGGCTTACTCAGGATCGAAATATCCGGGCGTGCCCTTCACAACGGTTGAAATACCACTCTCGAAGCCTCCGTCCGGTCCAGCCTTCGAGAGACCGAAATCGGCAACCTTGGCAACGAAATTTTCGTCCAGCAGTATATTGGAACTCTTGACATCGCGATGAATAATTTGAGGATGACAGTCTTTGTGAAGGTATTCCAGCCCTGAGTGAGCGAGACCAGGATGTAAGACGCCGTTCCTCGTTCTCGAAGAATTTTAGCCACAAACGTAGAGCTGTATGAACTACTAAAAGCGATTTCAACACGACGGGACTTCCTTCCCTCCGAAACATGAGTAGCTTGTCCTTACAGGACTCAGCAGTCTAGTATACCTTTGCCGGAGTCTATGGCGATGTCGAGACGAGTTTTCCAGCTCAGCGGTTCCTTCGTCTCCAAGTTACCTGTAAGCAAAGCGGTACATTTCAGTTGTCGCGTGAATTCGATTAGGTCAGATGGAAAGTAAGGTGTGCTACCAGCCAAGATTTGGACTTTCTGGTCCACAACTTGTCGATGAACATCCTTATTCCAAGTCATCTATGATGTAATCTGAGCTATCTCGGAGTGATCTGATTACCCACCGCCTAGATGCTCTCGCAAGTTTCCGTTGCCCATGTACTCATAGACCAGTACCTGCTGGTCCATTTCTTCACAATAGCCTAGGAGAGAAACCAGATTCCTATGGTGGACTCTCGACAATAGATTCACCTGTTACAGGCATCAGTCACAGTAAGGCATTGAATAGGCCAATTGAGCTGAGCGACATTGCGATGAAGAGCAAATTGAATATTTTGTAGGAGGGCTGCTGGCTGCCTTCTATATGTAACTCTAAGACAATCAATGATGCCGGTGAGGTAAACGCTCTAAGCCATTGGTCAGACGAGATCTTAGGGAAAGAAGTTGACGAGACTTATCACTCACCTCATTTATGAATTCGTTGATTCCTTGACGAGACATGGCGTCATGTACTTTCACAGCAATTTTTTTGCCTGTATCTAGCTCTCCAAGATACACGGCTCCATACGACCCTTGTCCGATCTTCTTTTCAAAATTGTTAGTCAGCTTTTGTATTTGCTCTGACGTGAAACGAGCCGTGTTTTCATCACCATTGAAGTTTGAAGAATAGGGCCCTCCTGCAAACGTTGCAAGGTAAAGATCAGGGCCTGATGTTCTTGCCTACATCACTATACCCTAAAAGGCATCAAATTTCTGGGGCCCAGTGTCGATCGTCACTAGCATAGCGATAGCAGCAGCTCTATTAGATTCGCGCAATTGTTGGGGAATCGTACTTACGGGCTACCAGCTTGACTTTTATCCCGTTTTGTGACTGAGACAAAGCAGCTTCTCTTGCAA
Organism: Marchantia polymorpha subsp. ruderalis; assembly: GCA_037833965.1. Lineage (NCBI taxonomy): Eukaryota > Viridiplantae > Streptophyta > Marchantiopsida > Marchantiales > Marchantiaceae > Marchantia > Marchantia polymorpha. Next base: position 5,168,554 of record AP031351.1, read on the forward strand.
GAGCTCTTTTCTTCTTCGCATGCATAATCAACACCAGGCAAACAACGATCAGTGAAAGGGCAAAAAGACCTCCAAACACTCCTCCGATTACTGTGGCAATTGACGCTCCTCCGCCGCCCAATCCAAGGCAAGAATCTAAAATTTGTTTGCAATCAAAGAGTGGATTGGCGTCGCATCTGCAAGCAAATATATTCAAAGCTTAGTCCGGGTCGAGAGCTGTAACACGAATGGTGCAATCACACAGCTTCTTGTCTGATCTAAACTCTTCGGGCGTTGAGAGACGACTACGAACACTCATGCAGTCTCATCTATACGAGAGAACGGGACATCAGCCGCTGAGTGGAGACCTGGACGCAAAGATGTCAAAATGAGAGCAACGTGAAGTCATTTCCTTCTGAGCTTGGAAGAAGAAAGTACGCACGAGAAGTTTAACTTCGCTCCAGGACACGTCGAAAGCGCGCCATTCAAATTGTTGTTCGACACATCCCTTCATTGTGGCACAGAGAATCCATGTCAAGAAATTAGTTGACGCACACAGCCTATCAGAAGAAATTTCTAAGAGAATCGGGATGTCCATGATCACTCATGGAGAATTGGAAACCAAGATGTAGTCTAAAGCTTCCACGGTCTTGAAGCATTGGGTGAACATATCGTCTTTGAGGAGAAACAAAACACACTCTTCTGTCTTCTGTTCTTGCTCATGCAAGAGCAGGGATAGACTAGAATTTCGAGGAATCGGTAAATGAATCCCCAAGATTGTGAAGGCATGGCTCAGAAGATGCGGCGAAAACTTACAGCTTCATGAGAGACGGAACGAGAAGCAAGTATTCTGGGAATGCTCCACTTAAATTGTTGTTTTGCAGCTCCCTGGCGGCCATAAAAGGATGTCAGTAGTGCCAAGAACCAGAACTGGTGCAACAAGAACAGAACCAGCTCTGAGTAGAGAGAATTCGCTTTTATGAAATGTTGCAGCTTCAAGCATCCCACTTACACTGTTAGGAGTTTAGTCAAGCCCCTGAGGTCTGGAATCACGCCCGACAGTTGATTGTTGTCCAGAAGCCTGTGGTATTACATTACATTGATCAGGTGATGTGGTATTGCTAAATCTTTACATGTTTCTGAGGTGCTGATCAAAACAATCGGGAGCCACAGTCTACCAAACGCCGTGAGAGGTATCCATTGTTGGAAATAAGTACAAGTCCAAAGAATCTCATCGCTACCACACAAGACTGGTGTGATCTGAAGATTAAAGAAAAGAATGCTTACAATGATGTCAGCTGACTCAAGTCATTTATGGCTGGATCCAGGACGCCTTTCGTATTATACTCCGAGGTAATCCTGGTAACAAGTACAACTGTGCCTTCAGTTATTGCAAAGAAAGTGAGAATGAGCCTGTGCTTCAAAATAACATTCTACATTCGATCCAGCAGAAGGAGACAACGAGAAGTTAAGGTTTACACTAGGCCATCCTCACACGTAAGCATAAAAATAAACTTTTGAAAATTTCACATACTCTCTCAACCATAATCACACTTCCAGTGGGACCAGTGAACAAAGTAGAAACTGTGGTCTCGACTGCAGAGCCATGGATTTGAGGTACCCAAAATTTCTCAGCCTGGGAATTTGAACATGCCTCTTGGCTGACAACAGAACATAATTTTTGCTTGTCATGAGACAATCGAGGAAACTTGAGCCTGCTGCACATGCTGACATTAGAACAAGATTTGGAACATGTGAGAGAGCAAAATACTCACACTTGACTGACTCTCGCTGGTTGAGAATTGGCGTCGCAAACAACCCAATCCCACGCGGCAGGATAACACGGATCCCCGGGGTAGTCCGGCAGGTTGAAACCTGCCCTGACCCGTTCCAAAGCACTCGCTGGTCACAGGAAGAGGTAAGAAAAAATCCGATCAGCTCTCGCGATCAATCCATGAGGCGCAGGAATGGGGAAGTCAGACGCGCTTTGCCATTTCACAACATTCTCAAGGGACTCCCAAGTCTGCAGGGTGACTCCTGTCTCCCACTTACCGTCGTTGGCATCCGTGGAGTTGGAGCTGACGTTGTTCCTGAAGTAGTATTCCGCTGCATTTGCTAATGGGAGAAGGCGGGATTCCGGGAGTCTACTGAGAGTGGCGGAAAATGCCGAGTTCGACAAGTTGAAAGATGTTGAGGAATCTTGATTCACTTCTCTCGTCGCGTTAACATCCCACTCTTCGAAGTCACTGAAATCCACTTGAACTCTGATGCCCCGTACATTCGTCGCGGTGGCATTATCATCGATCTCCTGGAAGTAAATTATACCGTAGAAAATTTGGACTGTTGCGGAAAAGCTGAGGCTGAATTCTATATTCGGTTGACTCTCGGTACCCACACAAGCATCCTGCATCACCTTCCGCGGTACTCGATTCCCACTGAGCTGAGGTAGTACAAGGTTAGGGTGCGAGGAATTCAATGTGCCCGGGCATAATTTACTCCCCAAATCCCCGTATGGCTGCCAGAAGCGATCATACGGATCATCTGGGTACCTGCACATCACGTTCAGATTCAGTCACAGGCCATGAGTTTTTGAGCCATTATAATGGCTATGATGGCTCAAATCCAATCGGAGCGTCAAGAAGGTCGCCTCATCGTAGGGATTAAGAATGCTTCGGTGTCAGAGTCGGGATTCCCCTTGAGCCCATGAGGACTTTTTCTCACTTCATGCTTTGCGGGGACTTAGTGCAGCACTAGGCCAAGACAACCTCTATCGGTGGAATTGCTGCGCAAGCACGAGAGCCACGAACTTGAAATCTAGAATTCGACGGAGGTCGAGCTGCACGCCAAACTGAGAGAAAGAATTCATCTCAAGCAGTGCACACTGATTGTCGAAACCTGGCTCGACCGTCGAGCGAGTCGGTCAGAATTTTGGTCTAGAGGTCCAAACCACGATGGAACGTACCTGACTTGCGAACCGACCGGCATACCCAAGTTCCATCGCAGCTCGAGAAATAGCATCTGTCCTGAATTCAAGCCCGTTTCTTTAGCGGCGTACATGGTCGGGTCGAATTTCCTGAGCTCCAATGCCGAAATGAAAGGGTTGCCGTGACCGCGGACGAGGCAGACATTAATCTTGGACCTGGTGGAATTGATAATGGCTTCGGACACTCGCACAGTGTCTAGGCTCGGGGCTCCAGATGACGGCGAGTACGAGATAGTGGTCCACGGAGTCGAATCGATGAACAGCTGAAAACTCAGATCGTTCACAATCTGGCCCTTGTCTAAAAGTCTGAATGTCGTGCGAATGAGGTAAGTCGACCAAATTTCTGTCGGTAGACTGTAGCAATTCTTCTGGCGCTCGGGGAAGAACCTGTTGTCCCAGATTTGGGTGAGGTTATCAGGCGACCCGCCAGTTTTGCTGACTGGTGCTGTGTTGATTCCAGTGGTTACGTAGCCCTGATCAGTGACCCAGTCGATTCCAGTCAGCGCGTCCGTGTAGTTGGCAGTAGATCCGCAGTCTATGCTCAGAAATCCTGCCACCCGCCACACACAAAGCTCCACTGTCAGTCCGCCCGCGTGGAGGTACGATACATATCACATTCATCACTGACACGATCATCGAGCGATTCGATCGTTCGAGCTCCGAGGAGCTGAGCGTAAGAGCGAGCGATAATTCTCACGATTCTCATTCACAGTCCGAAGTGCGCGGTACACGTGAGGATGCCATACCTGATTGTGCGATGACCAGCACAGCGGACAGGCAAAGAACTATGGCTCCAATGCACGGGGCGCTTTTGACTCCGATCATTGTCAAAGGCTGGAATGTGAATTCTGCATCATTACCCTGCTACCACGGCTGTAACTCGAAGATAGAGCTTATTTCTTGGCACCTTCGGTGCGAGGAACGATTAACCAAGCAGCTGCGTCACCCAGATTGGCTCGATCGCTCTCCCTGTCTCTCTCGTAATTGGCAACCTTCATGCGACTGCACAATCTCCAGAGAGTTTTGAAAACTTCCTCTACAAGGCTTCTGCAATCCACTGCAACGCCAATCAGACAGCACCTCGGGAGCACGTAAGCGAGATCAGTTCATCACAGCAGAATCTCGACGGGCGCTCTTCGTGAACATCGACCGATCTCGAGCGACGAAAAAAAACGCAACGGAGAGTTTGGCCGGAGGCCAGCATTCGGCTCGGAGGTCCGGACAAGTCGTCGCTGGACCTGCCCCCGGGCTGCGCTCGATCCCGGCGCCGAGAACTTCCGCTCACTCCACCGAGCCGGCGATCCGGTTAAATCCGCTCTCGCACGTCCATTCGCCACCTGACCGGTGTGACCGAATACCGAGATCATCTAATATTGTATGGATCCAAACACTTGAGGGAGGGTCTCCCTGCGAGCGACTAAGAGCAGCTAAGAGCCGCGGTCAAGGCTCGAGGTGATTGTGTCCGACACCGACGGACCCGGTTGCTGTCCGCGCGGAGGGCAACATCTTTCCTCGTGAGGGAGTCGGCTCATCGTCCAGGCATGCCGTCTCCGAGAGAATGGAATGTCGAGATTCAATGCAGAGTTTACGACAGCTGACGTCCGCGGCTCGTGGAGCTCTTCACCCAATTTCCGACCTGGAGCGACCGCATCCCCGACCACTTTCCCGAGTATATCGGCAGCGACCGGGTCCCAACTGGCCGGCCCGGCGGATACCCTCACTGCAGGCTAGATCAACCCCGACCTTATGCCTCCGGGCTGACGTCGTGACGGGCTTCGCGTGTCACCGTTATGAACATCGTTCGAGCGTACGGACCACTAAATCAGTCGCAGTAGATTTTAGCGAGAGGATTTGGTCTACAGACGGATTAGCCAACACCTCTTAGCTTTCCCTCCTCTTATCTCTCTAAACCCAGGCAGGAGCCAAGTGCGCAGATCGCAACTGTGATATGCCGCAGTATGCCTTGGACAAAGACTTTGGAGTGATTTCGGAGCTAGCTTCAATGTTATGTTTGTTAGGAATTGTGGAGAATGGTCACAAAATCTGGTTGGACAGCAGCGTGTAAGGGGATTTTATCTTTAAAAGAATCCGGAATTAGAATTCAGTTTCTCTTGACACATTCGACTGATTTTCTTAGACCGGTGGAAGGGGAAGTTGCTCCTTGTTGTGTTTAGCAGTGTTCACAGCTTTATTTAATTTAGTGAAGTGATCATAATGTCCTTGCAGGAGAGAGGCATTGATGTCATTGTGACTCTAACCGGGTTGATCTCATGCAACAGTTGTCCTAGACAAACATTTACTGTGCATCAAAGGATAAGGCTTTATATTCACTCTATGTAGAGGAGAGTGAGATGAACAACATGATACTGTCCCTCCAACTAGTGTAATTACGTTAGCACCAGTAGATTTGAATTTGTCTTAGCAAGAGCCCCACATGGCATCTGTGTATCCCTGCAGTTGTAGTGGATATACTTTTTGGACAATATTTCCTGGTCTAAAGTACCCTTGAGGTACTGCAAGGTTTGGAAGCCAATATCCAGATGAAACTCGTGAGGTGCTGCCATGAACCCTGAGAGTTGTCCCAAACCTCAAGTTAGTAGCAAGCATCAATTGACCAACTAGTTTTTTTTGTAGAACGTTAGATCTGCAAAGCAAGTGCTCAAGTATTTTCCAGCATTGATTGGTAATGTAGATGGTCTACAGTCAAGCATATTAAAATCTTTTAAAACTTTGGTGATGTAGTACTTCTGATGGAGTAATAATCTTGTGATGACCGAGAGAACTCAACTCCTAAATACTTTTGAATTTCAACTAAAGCACTCATCAACACGCATTAGATCTGACTTAATCTCAGAAATTTTCACTTGACCGTTTTTTGATATGTACATATCGTCTACATAGAGTATTAAGATTACTATGAGACAATCCTTCCTTAACACATAGAGATTAGGATCTGAGTGACAAAGTCTCCAACCTGCTTGTTTTAAATATAAGTCAATGTATATTTTCTATCTATTTCATTATTGTAGTTTGAAGAGAATTCATTGAATTTTCTACAAATACTTTTTGAATATTACTTCATGAAATTGATTCATCTTGTTCAAAATACATTTTTTTTCCATGCATGGTATCAAGTAATAAACTTATACATAAAATAAAATTTCATGAACATTTTTGCAATAAAATCAAAAACATGAAAATGTTGTAAATGAATATTCATAATCATGATGCAATATCACTTTCTTATAGAGCTTTATAATATTTTTCACAATATAATTTGACAAAAAAAACTATATACATTTTTTTTTGGATATATCGTCTTAATTTCTACATATGTATTGAATCAAACTAGAATGTATAATTTACGATTCAAATCAATGGAATAGTTAATATGGAACGTAGATGAAACAATCCAATGTCAAGGATTGTTTCATCAAAGTTCTATACAACGTAGGTACAAAACCATTATAACATCCAAAATCTAGAAGACTAGCTCATTTAAATATGAAACATGACTCTAAAAAATGAAATAGATAGAATGGTTGTACTTTTACTTCTATATATCTTTCAAACATATATATATTCCATCAAAGTTATACGAGTATAACTTTGATGGAATATAAAGTCTTAATAAGATGGAAGATTTAGTACCAAAGTCGCACAAACTATTACATCTCTAAATTTTTCTGTTCGGCAAGACGAGCTTGAAGAATTCATTCATGTCAATGATGAAATAAAGAAGTATTTATATCTGAAATTTTGGAATTGAAAAAAATTTGAAAATTTGAAGATTGTTGAAAAAAATTTGGATGATGTAAATGATGATGACATTTTTATTTAAAAATTTCAAATCACTTTATAAGAAAATTGTTAATATAGAATATAAATCTCTATCCTTGAAAGTTCAAGAAGAATAAAAGTAAAAATTTGATGATTTTAGACAATTTTTTGAATATTTTCTTAGCAAAATCCCAATTGCCACACACACACACAAAACACAAATCCAAACACAATAACCTTCAAAATTTGCTACAAATGACATGTTAAACTAAGTAAACTTGATATCTCTATTTTTTTTTTGGAATAATAGTGCTTACTCGATACGGTATATTTGGATATTTGACCGTGACATTTTCCAACGTAGTTTGCTTCCACCAAAGAGTGGAACACATTGAATTGTGTTGTATTATCTTTGAGCTGCCTTTGTAGTAAACTCTACATTGAATCTCGATATTCGAGACGAGACCGCATGCCTGGACTATGAACCCACTCCCTCACTAGACTTTTGGCTAGATCAACCCCGACCGTATGCCCATCCGACTGTGATGAACTCACCCGCCGATCGCGCACACTATATAGACCGTCCGATGGCATACGGTCGGGGTTGTTCTAGCCAGCGGTCTCACTAGGAAAGATGTTGACCTCCGCGGGCACAGCAACCGTATCCGTCGGTGTCGGACACTATCACCTCGAGACCTGACCCGGTCAGGTCTCCAGGTCTCGGAGCCGCGGTCAGGCTGACCGCGGCTCTGAGCTGCTCGCCCCGGTCGCTCGCAGGGAGACCCTCCCTCAAGTGTTTGGATCCATACAATATTGGATGATCTCGGTTTCCGGTCACATCCGTCAGGTGGCGAATGGCCGTGCGAGAGCGGATCTAACCAGGTCGTCGGCTCGATGGAGTAAGCGGAAGTTCTCGGCGCCGGGATCGAGCGCAGCCCAGCGACGACTTGTCCGGACCTCCGAACCGTACGGTGGCCTCCGGCCGAACTCTGCGTAGCGTTTCCTTATGTCGCTCGAAATTGGTCGAAGTTCACAAAGAGCGCCCGTCGAGATTCTGATCTCGCCTTACGTGCTCCCGAGGTGCTGTCTGATTCGCGTTGCAGTGGATTGCTAAATCATTGTAGAGAAAGTTTTAAAGACTCTCTGGAGATTGTGCAGTCGCATGATGGTTGCCAATTACGAGAGAGACATAGAGCGATCGAATCAATCTGGGTGACACAGTTGCTTGCTTAATCGTTATTCACACCGAAGGTGCCAAGAAACAAGCTCTGTCGTCGACTTACAGCCGTGGTAGCAGGGTAATGATGCAGAATTCAGATTCCAGCCTTTGACAATGATCGGAGGCAAAAGCGGCCCGTGCATTGGAGCCATATTTCTTTGCCTGTCCGCTGTGCTGGTCATCGCACAACCAGGTATGGCATCCTCACGGGTACCGCGCACTTCAGATTGATAATGAGAATCGTGAGAATCGTCTCTCGCTCTTACGCTTAGCTCCTCGGAGCTCGAACGATCGAAGCGCTCGACGATCGTGTCAGTGATGAATGTGATATGTATGGCGGACTGACCGTGGAGCTTTGTGTGTGGCGGGTGGCAGGGTCTCTGAGCATAGACTGCGGATCTACTGCCAACTACACGGACGCGCTGACTGGAATCGACTGGGTCACTGATCAGGGCTACGTAACCACTGGGCTCAACACAGCACCAGTCAGCAAAACTGGCGGCTCGCCTGATAATCGCACCCAAATCTGAGACAACAGGTTCTTCCCCGAGCGCCAGAAGAATTGCTATACTCTACCGACACAACTTTGGTCGACTTACCTCATTCGCACGAAATTCAGGTTTTTAGACAAGGGCCAGATTGTGAACGATCTGAACTTTCAGCTGTTCATCGATTCGACTCCGTGGACCACTATCTCGTACTCCAACTCCCCGTCATCTGGAGCCCCGAGCCTAGACACTGTGCGAGTGTCCGAAGCCATTGTGAGTTCCACCGGGTCCAAGATTAATGTCTGCCTTGTGCGCGGTAACGGCAACCCTTTCATTTCGGCGTTGCAGCTCAGGAAATTCGACCCGACCATGTACGCCGCCGATGACACGCGCTTGAATTCAGGACAGATGCTATTTCTCGAGATGCGATGGAACTTGGGTCTGCCGGTCGGTTCGCAACTCAGGTACATTCCATTGTTGTTTCGGCTCTCGACTTCTAGACCATAGTTCTGACCGACTCGCTCGACGATCGAGCTAGGTTTCGATCATCAGTGTGCACGGGTTGAGATGAACTTTCTCTCTCTCCGCTTGAGAATTCAAATTCGTGGCTCCCGTGCTTGCGTAGCAATTCCACCGATAGAGTCTTGGTCTAGTGCTGCACTAGTCCCCGCAAAGCATGAAATGAGAAAACGTCCTCATGGGCTCAAGGGGAATCCCGACTCTGACACCGAAGCATTCTCCATCCGTACGATGCGGTGACCTTCTTGACGCTCCGATTTGACTTTTCGTGGCTATTATGCCTCAAGAACTCATGGCCTGTGAAAGAATCTGAACGTGATGTGAAGGTACCCAGATGATCCGTACGATCGTCTCTGGTTTTTTAGCGGGACTGTGGGGGTGGAATCTTGCCCGGACACGTTGATTGCTTCGCACCCTGACCTTGTACTACCTCAGCTCAGTGGGAATCGAGTACCGCGGAAGGTAATACAGGATGCTTGTGTGGGTACCGAGAGTCAAACGAACATAGAATTCAGCCTCAGCTTTTCTGCAACAGTCCAAATTTTCTACAGTATAATATTACTTCCAGGAGATCGATGATAATGCCACCGCGACGAATGTACGGGGCATCAGAGTTCAAGTGGGGATCGCGAACTCCGAAGCGACGGATTTCAACGTGACGAGGGAAGGGAATCAAAATTTCTCATCATCGTCCCAACCTGTCGAACTCGGCATTTTCCGCCGCTCTCAGTAGACTTCCGGAATCCCGCCTGCTCCCATTAGCAAATGCAGCGGAATTCTACCTAATGATCAACGTCAGCTCCAACTCCACGGATGCCAACGACGGTAAGTGGGAGACAGGAGTCACCCTCCAAACTTGGGAGTCCCTTGAGACTGTTGTGAAATGGAAAGGCGCGTCTGACTTCCCCATTCCTGCGCCTCATGGATTGATCGCGAGAGCTGATCGGATTTTTTCTTACCTCTTCCTGTGACCAGCGAGTGCTTTGGAACGGGTCAAGGCAGGTTCCAACCTGCCAGACTACCGGGGGATCCGCGTTATCTTCCCGCGTGGTATTGGGTTGTTTGCGATGCCAATTCTCAACCGGCGAGAGTCTCTGAAGTGTGAGTTTTTGGCTCTCTCACAGGTTCCAAATCTTGTTCCAATGTCAGCATGTGCAGGAGGCTCAAGTTTCCTCATGACAAGCAAAAATTATGTTCTGTTGTCAACCAAGAGGCATGTTCAAATTCCCAGGCTGAGAAATTTTGGGGACCTCAAGTCCTTGGCTCTGCAGTCGAGACCACATTTTCTACTTTGCTCACTGGTCCCACTAGAAGTGTGATTATGGTCGAGAGAGGTCTGTGAAATTTTCAACCGTTTGTTTTTATGGTTACGTTTGAGGGTGGCCTAGTTTAAATCTTAACTTCTCGTTGTCTCCTTCTGCTGGATCGAATGTAGAATGTTATTTGGAAGCACAGGCTCATTTTTACTTTCTTTGCAATAACTGAAGGCACAGTTGTACTTGTTACCAGATTATCTCGGGATATAATACGAAAGGAGTCCTGGATTCAGCAATAAATGTTAGATAGTTACAGTCACTCACAAGCAAGGGGGATCTGAACAGGAATGATATAATTGAGGAACGCGTCCGGGTTTATACCCAGACGATACATGGTAACGACACAGAGACATGTATCCACTCTGATACATGTACCACGTATCTAAATCTTACTAGCACCGCTACTTATTATAAACATGAAGGTGCACCTAACACCTGTACTGAGGAGTAAGTGAAGTGCCACGTATCTACTGACACGAGAAGTAAGTGCAGTGTACTGAGAAGTATCAGTTGCGTAGTATCCTTCTAACACTCCCACTTACTACCTACTGACTTCTCTCTTTCTCACTTCGAGCTAATAAACCTAAGTTCTGATTATGATACCACTGCTTTTCTCTACCTAATGGTTTTGTCATAATATCAGCAATCATCTCTTCAGCTGGGACATAAACTAGCTTCACCAACTTACGGGCGACCAGATCTCTAACAAAATGATATCTAATGTCTATATGCTTAGATCTCTCGTGGTTTTTCTTATTTCTATTTGCGAGATAGCACTCTGGTTATCACAGAAAATGGTGGTCGACTCCAGCCCAAAACCTAGATCGGTCAGTAAATCTCTCAACCACATGGCTTCAGCCCCAGCCTTGGACAAAGCCATGTATTCTGCTTCTGTAGAAGAAAGCGCTACTGATTTTTGCTTCTTCGATGTCCAACTAATGGTTCCGCCATTGAGTTGGAAGCGATATCCAGAAGTAGATTGTCTTGTGTCAGTACAGCCACCCCAGTCCGCATCGGAATATCCAGTTAAACCGGATTGCTTGTCAAACCTCGTGAATATGAGGCCAAAGTCGAGAGTCCCTTTCAGATATCTGAAAATCCTTTTAACAGCCTTCCAATGTGTCAATCCAGGGTTTGACATGAACTGAGCCATAGAACTGACAGCAAAAGATATATCGGGTCTATTACAGACCATAGCCCACATCAAGCTTCCAACACCAGCTTGATATGGAACATCTTTCATCTCTTCGCTTTCTCCCACTGACTTGGGAGAGTCAAGCACAATTAACTTCAAACCGGGTTCCATGGGTGTATCAATAGGCTTACAGTCAGCCATATTGAACCTCGCAAGCTTTTCAACCAAATATCGTGGTTGGGAGATCCGAATCCACCTTTCTTCACGATTTCTGTCAACTTGCATACCAAGACAGTGATGTATCTCTTCTAAGTCCACCATCTCGAACTCCGTTTTCAGTTTTTCCTTGATCTTTATGAGGAATCACTCACTAATATACAATCGTCTACATATAGTGCTAAATACACAAATGTAAACGTAAACGTTCTGATCTGCATTAGCTCTAGAAAAGGAAATCTGCAGTAAGAACGAGTCAATCCTCTAATACCACTGTCGAGAGGATTGCTTCAGTCCATAAATGGACTTATTCAATCTGCACACCATGTTTTTCTTAGAAGGGATATTCAAACCTTCAAGAAGGGCCATGTAGACTTCTTCATCCAACCGCCCGTTTAGGAATGCAGTTTTCACGTCCATCTGGTGCAGCTCTAGATCGTGTTGAGCTGCTAGAGCCATTAACACTTTGATGGATGTTATCTTCACCACAGGAGAAAACATTATTGAAAAATCGACACCATAAACCTGTGAATAGCCCTTGGCTACCAACCTGGCCTTGTATCGGCAAATAGAACCGTCCGGCTTGTACTTGATTTTGTAGATCCATTTGCAGCCAACAACGTTCTTGCCCTCAGGTAACTCTGTCAACGTCAGGTTTGATTTTTCTTCAAGGAAGAAAATTCTTCCTCCATCGCTTCCTTCCATTTAGTGGAATCACCATTCTGCAAGGCTTCCTGGTAAGAAGTCGGCTCTTTACGAGTCTCTTCATGTGAGAAGAGACATCGATGCTTCTTCTTCTTCTCCACCAGAAGTGATAATTTTTTGACGCGTTTTCTTACTCTCTGCCCCCTTTGTAAGATAGGAGCGATGGTGCGGGAAGAGGAAGAATCTGCTCCAGAAGGTGTATCTCTGGCCGGAGCCTCAGATGCAGTGTCTCGAAGCTGGAGTTCATCCAGCAAGTGCTCTAGGTTGCAGACTGACTCCGCAAGAGGAGTAGAAGAGAGAGGATTCTCTTGTTGTTTCCATGTGCGCCTCTGATAAGTCTGGCCAAAATGAACCGGATGAGAAGCAGATACTTCAGCTGGAAGAGTATGACTCACAGAGGGAGTGGAAGGAGGTGATGGTGCTCCCACTCTAGGTGATGGTGTGATCGGTGTGAATACTCTAACGGCTGCAAGCCGTTCCACTGGTGATGTCGGCAGATGAGGAAATCTGCAAACTGGATCAGCAACTGATGGGGTAGGGCAAAATGGAGCGAATTCTTCATGCTCAGTGGGCGGAGCAACAGAAGTCTGCAGTTGCTGATGCTGAACCGCAAGTGGCATAAATCTGACAGACCTGTTTTCAATAATTTTTCGATTGTCCTTTCGCTGCAATCGATATCCTTTTGCTGTAGAAGAATAGCCAAGGAATATACATTCAACACTTTTGTGGTCGATCTTACCTCGATGGCCTTTTTCAATGTGTGCAAAGGCAGTGCAGCCAAAGACTTGCAAGTGACGGAGATCCGGCTTGTGTCCATGCCAAAGCTCATGAGGAGTTTTGTCATTGGGTAGAGCCTTTGAAGGCGATCTGTTCTGCAAGTAAACTGCAGTGTGAATGGCCTCGCCCCAGTATCCATGAGGAAGACGGGAATGCGATAGCATTGCAACAACAGCATCTATCAATGTGCGATTCTTCCTCTCGGCTACTCCGTTTTGCTCAGGGGTATCAGGTATGGTATACTGTCGTTGTACACCATGAAGCTGACAAAAGTCAGAAAATGCTCGGGACTTATATTCCAAGCCATTATCTGAACGTAGAACCTTGATGCGCTTGTTCAAGTGGTTCTCAGCCATTGATTTGAACTCTTGAAATTTCGCAAAGGCTTCAGATTTCTGTGACAGTAAATAAACATGAGTGTACCTTGACAGGTCATCAATAAAAGTGATGAAGTACTTTCATCCTGAGAATGTTGGTATTCTCAGTGGACCACAGATGTCTGTGTGTATCAGACCAAGAAGCTCACTAGCACGAGTAGCTCCTTCGCTTGGGAATTTTGCTCTCCTCGATTTCCCTAAAGCACATGATGTGCAAAAGGGAAGAGTACTTGCAGAACATTTCTCCATCCCTGTCACCATGTGATGCTACTTCATCTGCAGAATTCTTGGTAGACTCATGTGGCCGAGCTTCAGATGCCATTGGTAGGTGTTGTGCTCTCCAGTGTCAAAAACCGAATTGGCAGTTGCAGGAACACTACTTGGATTTGAAGAAGTCGTTCCCAGCCTGTACAGCTTGTTTTCACTGATGCACTGAGCAATAACATTACCCATCTTGTCTTTCAAGATGCACGGATTTGGTTGAACCAGTAGACTCCCTCCGTGGATAACAAGCTGATTAATTGAGAAAAGATTCTTTCTCAGAGCAGGAACATGCAGAACATCAGGAATTATCCGGAATAACCATCATTCAACGAAATGATAACATTCCCTTTACCTTGGATGGGTTGGTGACTGTAATCGCCTAGATATACGAACTCTTCTGATGGATAACAAGCTGATTAATTGAGAAAAGATTCTTTCTCAAAGCAAGAACATGCATAACGTCAGGAATTATCCTTTCCTGACCATCATTCAACGAAATGATAACATTCCCTTTACCTTGGATGGGTTGGCGACTGTCATCGCCTAGATATACGAACTCTTCTGATGGGAGTTAAGTATATGACACAAAGTCGTTCTTGTTGTAAGCCATGTGTTGAGTAGCGCCTGAGTCTACGTACTAAGCAGTATCTATGCCGATTGTGGAAAGGGCAGTGACGTATAGAAGCTGCTGGACATTTGCTGTAGAGTGAGAAGCAGACTTATCCTGTTTCTTCTTCCGGCACTCGTTAGCAAGGTGGCCTTGCTTCTGACAGTAGAAGCACTTCACGTTTTTCCTGAAAAGAGGTGGTTCTGAGAAGGTGCTGATGATTTGTCTTGATGAAGTTCCAGAGTGTACTCCATTCGCGATCTTGGGCGTTGAGATCCATCCATGTCTGGGTGCAGTGTACAATGCTGCCATACCATTCGCCAACTCTTCTTCCTGTAGGTGAGATTCCTCGTGAAAAATACTAGCAATCAGGGATTGTGTAGATGACACCTGTAGTGTCCTCATCGAACGAACGAATGAACTGTACCTGGGGGTAGACTTCTGAGAAGACAAATGTATGCCTCGTCCTCAGGAATCGTCCGCCCTATAGCAGCTAACTGATTTAGAAGAAGACGAAACTTGGTAATGTGTTGAGACATTGTGTCACCAGGTCATTTCTTCAAAGAGTACAAAGCATCTCGGATCTGCATGGAAATATCTCGTGATTCGTACATCCTTTGTAACTCTCCCTAGGCCTTAGCTGCTGTCTGGCAATGAGCAATGAGAGGTTGCTGGATATCGTCCAGCGCATTGTTTAACAATGCTAAAGATAGGACATTTCTATCATCCCAATCTTTCTTACTCCCTGCTGCACTTGAATCTGGTGTACAGGTTCCAGACCCAGGTGGAGTGCTTGGCCTAATCTCCTGGCCCTCCATGATACTCATCAAACCTTCTACGCGAAGTATCCAACCCATTTTATTTTTCCACGAATGGAAAAACTCCCCATTAAACTGGGGGAGAGTTTCTTTCCATAGGTCTCGTGTTTAGGCCCCTAGAGTTGTCATTCTCTCTGAACGCTCTTGAATCCTTCAAACTCCCCTTTCTACACTCGAGGTCTAACTCTTCACTAGTGTAACTCTCTACACTGGAGGTCTAACTCTTCACTAGTGTAACTCTCTGCTCCGTCTCTTCACTAGTGTAACTCTCTGCTCCGTATCGAACAGTTGGACAGGAAGTGCGCAGAGCTCCGATGCTCTGATACCCATGTTAGATAGTTACAGTCACTCACAAGCAAGGGGGATCTGAACAGGAATGATATAATTGAGGAACGCGTCCGGATTTATACCCAGACGATACATAGTAACGACACAGAGACATGCATCCACTCTGATACATGTACCACTTATCTAAATCTTACTAGCACCGCTACTTACTATAAACATGAAGGTGCACGTATCATCTGTACTACTAACACCTGTACTGAGGAGTAAGTGAAGTGCCACGTATCTACTAACACGAGAAGTAAGTGCAGTGTACTGAGAAGTATCAGTTGCGTAGTATCCTTCTAACAATAAATGACTTGAGTCAGCTGATATCATTGTAAGCATTCCTACCCGTTTTCTTGAATCTGCAGATCACACCAGTCTTATGTGGTAGCGATGAGATTCTTTCGACTTGTACTTGTTTCCAACAGGAGTCCTGGATTCAGCAATAAATGATTTGAGTCAGCTGGTATCATTGTAAGCATTCCTACCCGTTTTCTTGAATCTGCATATCACAGTATTCTTATGTGGTAGCGATGAGATTCTTTGGACTTGTACTTGTTTCCAACAGTGGACACCTCTCACGGCGTTTGGTAGACTGTGGCTCCTGATTGTTCCGACCAGTACCCAACTTTTTATAAAAAGCGAATTTTCTCTACTCAGAGGTGGTTCTGTTCTTGCTACTACTGACATCCTTTTATGGCGGCCAGGGATCTGCAAAACAATAATTTAAGTAAAGCACTCCCAGAATACTTGGTTCTCGTTCCGTCTCTCGTGGAGCTGTAAGTTTTTGCCGCATGTCCCGAGCCATGACTTCACAATCTTGGGAATTCATTCACCGTTCCTTCACCTTTCTAACTTATCCTCCTCTTGCTCATGACAGAAGAGTGCGTTTTGTTTCTCATATCAAAAACGATCTGTTCACCCAGTGCTTCAAAACAGTGGAAGCTTTCGATTAAAACTTTGGGTCCAATTCTCCACGAGTGATCATGGACATCCCGATTCCCTTAGGAATTTCTTCTGTCATGCTGTTTGCGGCAACTAATTTCTTGACATGGATTCTCTGTGCCACAATGAAGGAATGTGTCGAACAACAGTCTGAATGGCGCGCTTTCGACGTGCTCTGGATCGAAGTTAAACCACTCGTGCGTACTTTCTCCTTCCAAGCTTTTTACTTGACATTGCTCTCATTTTGACATCTTTGCGTCCAGGTCTCCACTCAGCGGCTGATGTTCCGTTATCTCGTATTGATAAAACTGCATGAGTGTTCGTAATCGTCTCTCAACGCTCTTAGAGTTTAGATCAGAGAAGATTCTGTGTGATTGCACCATTCGTGTTACAGCTCTTGACGCGGACTAAGATTAGAACATATTTGCTTGCATATGCGATGCCAATCCACTCTTTGATTGCAAACAAAGATTAGATTCTTGCCTTGGATTGCTACAGTAGCCGAAGGAGTTTTTGGAGATCTTTCTTTCCTTTCACTGATCGTTGTTTGCCTAGTGTTCTTATCCATGCAAAGAAGAAAAGGGCTCTTGCAAGAAAACGTCGAACGTTTGCAGGAGGGCCTATTCCTCAAACCTCAATGATGACGAAAACACGGCTTGTTTCACGTCAGAGCAAATACATGACCAACAATTTTGAAAAGAAGGTCGGACAAGGGTAGTATGGAGCCTTGTATCTTAGAAAGCTAAATATTTGCAAAAAAATTGCCGTGAAAGTACTTGACGTCAAGTTTCGTCAAAGAATCAATGATTTCATAAATGAAGTGAGTGACAAGCCTCGTAACCGAGAGGTTATTTAACATAGGGGCACCATTACTCTATCGTGAAGATTATGCGAAGAATAGAGTAATGATGCCCGTGTGTGACGTGAAACAATCTTGGACCAATCAGATCATAACAAGCTTCATATCTTTCCTACATCGCCCAGAAAAAGGCCAACTTTTCCATCTCCATGGGAATATTATACACATCGTGGTTGCTCGATATTTTACACAGAATCATGTGCCACTGAGCGAAACCAATCGCCTGATGGCCTAAGATCCTTCGACATCGTCTCGTGCCAATTTACTTAGGCCGAGAGAAATTGTCACCTATGCGGAGCGAGTTTAAGAGATACGCTCTTAGTCCAAGAGCTTGTGTTTCCTTATACTCAGCAATCCTCACTTCTTCGCCGGAGACGCACCGGTTGAGACTTGGAATCCTAATTTGCTCCATTCTGATTTTGCCCTCTAAAAAGGTACGTACTCTGAAGAATGTCGTGAGCTTCCCACCTGCATATCCCCCGTACAGAAATGTCCAACAAAATGTTTTGAATACAATTCAGGTGCTGGTTCTGCTATCTGCCCACCTGGTAAGAGGCATCGATGTTGGTCCGATCAAGGCATGCAGAGGACAACACAAGCTCGGCGGCCGGGTCAGAGGAGTCACTGCTTTGTAAAGATCTCGTATACGTAGAGGAAAGAGGCGTTAGTTCGCTAAAAGGGCTCTGGGGTACACTCTCGACCGGGAAATCTGCGTCCCTGGCCTCACACAAGACCCTAACAATCTGCTCCATATCAGGTCTATGTATGGACTGTAGAGCAATACAAGACACCGCGAGCTGAATCACTCTTATCATGACGTCTTCACTATACTGTCCATTTAGGTTTTCATCTGCAATACCAAGAATGTTCGTCGGCAACTGCCGTTTCACCTGCAAAAGCCAAAGCGTGCATCCGCGTTTCAGATGGAGCTGGAGCCGTTTTTCTCGATGATTGCAAAGTCAAGGATGTCATAAGCGCTGTTATCCATTTGTAGCCATTTCAATACTTACCCATTCGACGAGGGTTCCCGCACTTCCATCTGGAAGTTGGGAACTGAAGGGATGAACTCCAGATATCACTTCCAGAAGCACAATACCAAAGCTGTACACGTCGCTTTTATGCGTTAGCCGCTGTGTCATGAAATACCTGCAATTGCAAACCGGGTCGACAGCTCAGAGATGTAGCGTTGGGGTTTGTGTCTCGCCAATTGGCAGGTCATGCAAGCACATGGATCATCTCAAGCAAGCATTGAGGGCTTCCGAGGGCATATGGAAGGAAGTTCAGGGCTTACTCAGGATCGAAATATCCGGGCGTGCCCTTCACAACGGTTGAAATACCACTCTCGAAGCCTCCGTCCGGTCCAGCCTTCGAGAGACCGAAATCGGCAACCTTGGCAACGAATTTTTCGTCCAGCAGTATATTGGAACTCTTGACATCGCGATGAATAATTTGAGGATGACAGTCTTTGTGAAGGTATTCCAGCCCTGAATGAGCGTGACCAGGATGTAAGACGCCGTTCCCCGTTCTCGAAGAACGTTAGCCACAAACGTAGAGCTGTCACTAAAAGCGATTTCAACACGACCGGACTTTGTTCCCTCTGAAACATGAGTAGCTTGTCCTTACAGGACTCAGCAGTCTAGTATACCTTTGCCGGAGTCTATGGCGATGTCGAGACGAGTTTTCCAGCTTAGCGGTTCCTTCTTCAGGTTACCTGTAAGCAAAGCGGTACATTTCAGTGGTTGCGTGAATTCGCTTAGGTCAGATGGAAAGTAAGGTGTGCTACCAGCCAAGATTTGGACTTTCTGGTCCACAACTTGTTGATGAACATCCTTATTCCAAGTCATCTATGATGTAATCTGAGCTATCTCGGAGTGATCTGATTACCCACCGCCTAGATGCTCGCGCAAATTTCCGTTGCCCATGTACTCATAGACCAGTACCTGCTGGTCCATTTCTTCACAATAGCCTAGGAGAGAAACCAGATTCCTATGGTGGACTCTCGACAATAGATTCACCTGTTACAGGCATCAGTCACAGTAAGGCATTGAAGAGGCCAATTTGAGCTGAGCGACATTGCGATGAAGAGCAAATTGAATATTTTGTAGGAGGGCTGCTGGCTGCCTTCTATATGTAACTCTAAGACAATCAATGATGCCGGGGAGGTAAACGCTCTAAGCCATTGGTCAGACGAGATCTTAGGGAAAGAAGTTGACGAGACTTATCACTCACCTCATTTATGAATTCGTTGATTCCTTGACGAGACATGGCGTCATGTACTTTCACAGCAATTTTTTTGCCTGTATCTAGCTCTCCAAGATACACGGCTCCATACGACCCTTGTCCGATCTTCTTTTCAAAATTGTTAGTCAGCTTTTGTATTTGCTCTGACGTGAAACGAGCCGTGTTTTCATCACCATTGAAGTTTGAAGAATAGGGCCCTCCTGCAAACGTTGCAAGGTAAAGATCAGGGCCTGATGTTCTTGCCTACATCACTATACCCTAAAAGGCATCAAATTTCTGGGGCCCAGTGTCGATCGTCACTAGCATAGCGATAGCAGCAGCTCTATTAGATTCGCGCAATTGTTGGGGAATCGTACTTACGGGCTACCAGCTTGACTTTTATCCCGTTTTGTGACTGAGACAAAGCAGCTTCTCTTGCAAGAGCTCTTTTCTTCTTCGCATGTATAATCAACACCAGGCAAACAACGATCAGTGAAAGGAAAAATAAACCTCCAAACACTCCTCCGACTACCAAGGCAACTGACACTCCTCCTCCGCCCGATCCAAGGCAAGAATTCAATTTTTGTTTGCAATCAAAGAGTGGATTGGCGTCGCATCTGCAAGCAAGTATATTCAAAGCTTAGTCCGGATAGAGAGCTGTAACATGAACGGTGCAATCACACGGCTTCTTCTCTGATCTAAAGTCTCAGAGCGTTGAGAGACGACTACGAACACTCATGC
Organism: Marchantia polymorpha subsp. ruderalis; assembly: GCA_037833965.1. Classification (NCBI taxonomy): domain Eukaryota; kingdom Viridiplantae; phylum Streptophyta; class Marchantiopsida; order Marchantiales; family Marchantiaceae; genus Marchantia; species Marchantia polymorpha. Next base: position 5,188,832 of record AP031351.1, read on the forward strand.
AATCTCATCTATCCGAGAGAACGGGACATCAGCAGCTGAGTGGAGACCTGGACGCAAAGATGTCAAAATGAAAGCAACGTCAAGTCACTTCCTTCTGAGCTTGGAAGGAGAAAGTACGCACGAGAAGATTAACTTCGTTCCAGGGCACGTCGAAAGCGCGCCATTCAGACTGTTGTTCGACACATCCCTTCATTGTGGCACAGAGAATCCATGTCAAAAGGTTAGTTGCCGCACACAGCCTGTCAGAAGAAATTCCTAAGAGAATCGGGATGTCCATGATCACTCATGGAGAATTGGAAACCAAGATGTACTGGAAAGCTTCCACTGTTTTGAAGCACTGGGTGAACAGATCGTCTTTGATAGGAGAAACAAAACACACTCTTCTGTCATGAGCAAGAACAGGGATAAACTAGAATTGCGAAGTAACAGTAAATGAATCCCCAAGATTGTGAAGGCATGGCTCGGGAGATGCGGCGAAAACTTACAGCTTCACGAGAGACGGAACGAGAAACAAGTATTCTGGGAATGCTCCACTGAAGTTGTTGTTTTGCAGCTTCCTGGCCGCCATAAAAGGATGTCAGTAGTGCCAAGAACAAGTGCGACAAGAACAGAACCAGCTCTGAGTAAAGAGAATTCGCTTTAATGAAAAGTTGCAGCTTCAAGCATCCCACTTACACTGTTACGAGTTTAGTCAAGCCCCTAAGGTCTGGAATCACGCCCGACAGTTGATTGTGATCCAGAAGCCTGTGGCATTACATTACATTGATCAGATGATGTGGTATCGTCAAATCTTTACATGTGTCTGAGGTGCTGGTCAGAACAATCAGGAGCCAAAGTCTACCAAACGCCGTGAGAGGTGTCCACTGTTGGAAACAAGTACAAATCCAAAGAATCTCATCGCTTGGAAACAAGTACAATTGTTATGTGGTGCTACCACATAAGAATACTGTGATCTGAAGATTGAAGAAGAGGGGCGGGAATGCTTACAATATTGTCAGCTGACTCAAGTCATTTATGGCTGGATCCAGGACTCCTGTCGTATTATACCCCGAGATAATCCTGGTAACAAGTACAACTGTGACTTCAGTTATTGCAAAGAAAGTAAAAATGAGCCTGTGCTTCCAAATAACATTCTACATTCGATCCAGCAGAAGGAGACAACGAGAAGTTAAGATTTACACTAGGCCACCCTCGAACGTAAACATAAAAACAAACGTTTGAAAATTTCACAGACCTCTCTCAACCATAATCACACTTCCAGTAGGACCAGTGAGCAAAGTAGAAACTGTGGTCTCGACTGCAGAGCCAAGGATTGAGGTCCCCAAAATTTCACAGCCGGGGAATTTGAACATGCCTCTTGGTTGACAACAGAACATAATTTTTGCTTGTCATGAGACTCTTGAGGAAACTTGAGCCTCCTACACATGCTGACATCGAGACAAGATTTGGAACCTGTCAAGAGAGCAAAAAAACTTACACTTCAGAGACTCTCGCCGGTTGAGAATTGGCATCGCAAACAACCCAATCCCACGCGACAGGATAACACGGATCCCCGGGGTAGTCCGGCAGGTTGAAACCTGCCTTGACCCGTTCCAAAGCACTCGCTGGTCACAGGAAGAGGTAAGAATAAATCCGATCAGCTCTCGCCATCAATCCATGAGGCGCAGGAATGGGAAATCAGACGCGCCTTGCCATTTCACATCGTTTTCAAGGGACTCCCAAGTTTGGAGGGTGACTCCTGTCTCCCACTTACCGTCGTTGGCATCCGTGGAGTTGGAGCTGACGTTGGTCATGAAGTAGTATTCCGCTGCATTTGCTAGTGGGAACAGGCGGGATTCCGGGAGTCTACTGAGAGTGGCGGAAAATGCCGAGTTCGACAGGTTGAACGATGCTGAGGAATCTTGATTCACTTCCCTCGTCACGTTGAAATCATTCGCTTCGTAGTCATTGAAATGCACTTGAATCCTGATGCTCCGTACATTCGTCGCGGTGGCATTATCATCGATCTCCTGTAAGTAAATTATACCGTAGAAAATTTGGACTGTTGCGGAAAAGCTGAGGCTGAATTCTATGTTCGGTTGACTCTCGGTACCCACACAAGCATCCTGCATCACCTTCCGCGGTACTCGATTCCCACTGAGCTGAGGTAGTATAAGGTCAGGGCGCGAGGAATTCAGCGTGCTCGGGCATAATATACTCCCCAATCTCAAGTATGGCGGCCAGAAGCGATCGTACGGATCATCTGGGTACCTGCACATCACATTCAGTCACAGGCCATGAGTTTTGAGGCATTATAGCCTCAAAAACTCCAATCGGAGCGTCAAGAAGGTCGCCGCATAGTAGGGAATGAGATTGCTTCGGTTTCAGAGTCGGAATTGCTCTTGAGCCCTTGAGGAGGTTATAGACAAACGCTATCGGTGGAATTGCTGCGCAAGCACGAGAGCCACGAATTTTGAATTCTCGAATTCGACGGAGCTCGAGCTCCACGCCAGAGAGAGAGAGAGAGAGAGAGAGAGAGTTCATCTCACACTGATTATCGAAACTTGGCTCGACCGGCGAGCGAGTCAGTCAGAATTTTGGTCTAGAGGTCCAAACAACGATGGAACGTACCTGATTTGCGAACCGACCGGCATACCCAAGTTTATTCGCATCTCGAGAAATAGCATCTGTCCTGAATTCAAGCCCGTGTCATCGGCGGCGTACATGGTTGGGTCGAATTTCCTGAGCTCCAACGCCGAAATGAAAGGGTTGCCGTTACCGCGCACGAGGCAGACATTAATCTTGGACCCGGTGGAATTCACAATGGCTTCGGACACTCGCACAGTGTCAAGGCTCGGGGCTCCAGTTGACGGCGAGTTGGAGTACGAGATAGTGGTCCACGGAGTCGAATCGATGAACAGCTGAAAGTTCAGATCGTTCACAATCTGGCCCTTGTCTAAAAACCTGAATGTCGTGCGAATGAGGTAAGTCGACCAAATTTCTGTAGGTAGAGTGTAGCAATTCTTCTGGCGCTCGGGGAAGAACCTGTTGTCCCATATTTGGGTGAGATTTTCAGGCGAGCTGGCAGTTTTGCTGACTGGTGCTGTGTTGATTCCAGTGGTTACGTAGCCCTGATCAGTGACCCAGTCGATTCCAGTCAGCGCGTCCGTGTAGTTGACAGTAGATCCGCAGTCTATGCTCAGAAACCCTGCCACCCGCCACATACAAAGCTCCACGGTCAGTCCGCCATACATATCACATTCATCACTGACACGATCGTCGAGCTCCGAGGAGCTAAGCGTAAGAGCGAGAGACGATTCTCACGATTCTCATTCTCAATCTGAAGTGCGCGGTACCCGTGAGGATGCCATACCTGGTTGTGCGATGACCAGCACAGCGGACAGGCAAAGAACTATGGCTCCAATGCACGGGCCGCTTTTGCCTCCGATCATTGTCAAAGGCTGGAATGTGAATTCTGCATCATTACCCTGCTACCACGGCTGTATTTCGACGACAGAGCTTGTTTCTTGGCACCTCCGGTGCGAGGAACGATTAACCAAGCAGCTGCGTCACCCAGATTGGCTCGATCGCTCTCCCTGTCTCTCTCGTAATTGGCAACCTTCATGCGACTGCACAATCTCCAGAGAGTTTTGAAAACTTCCTCTACAAGGCTTCTGCAATCCACTGCAACGCCAATCAGACAGCACCTCGGGAGCACGTAAGGCGAGATCAGTTCATCACAGCAGAATCTCAACGGGCGCTCTTCGTGAACATCGACCGATCTCGAGCGACGAAAGGAAACGCAACGGAGAGTTCGGGGGTCCGGACAAGTCGTCGCTGGACGGCTGCCCGCCCGCCCGCTCTGCGCTCGATCCCGCCGCCGAGAACTTCCGCTCACTCCACCGAGCCGACGATCCGGTCAAATCCGCTCTCGCTCGGCCATTCGCCACCTGACCGGTGTGACCGGAGACCTAGATCCTATAAAAATTGTATGGATCCAAACACTTGAGGGAGGATTTCCCTGCGAGCGAGCGGGCGAGCAGCTCAGAGCCGCGGTGACGTCTCGAGGTGATTGAGTCCCCGACACCGAAGGACCCGGTTGCCGTCTTTCGTCGTGAGGGAATCGGCTCATCGTCCAGGCATGCGGTCTCCGAGAGAACTGAGTATCGAGGGTCAATGCAGAGTTTACGACAGCTGACGTCCGCGGCTCGCGGAGCTGTTCGACCAATTTCCGACCTGGAGCGTTCTACAGGACCGCATCCCCGACCCCTTACCCGGGTGGACCGACAGCAACCGGGTCCCCACTGTCCGGCCCGGCAGAGACCTCCCGTCTCGGCTGCGATCCGATCCGCCTCCAGGTGGGAGCTGTGAACACGGTGGTTCTGCGCAGGCGACGGATATCTGCAATCTATCCAGTCCCGAGCTGTTGAAGCATCTGGGTAGGGTTGGCACAACAAAAATTTTCGAGGCATGCCCATGCCCCCTTTCAACGTCAAAAGGCATGCCGTACTACAATAAGTATATTTGATGTATCAGAAAATATACCTCTATGAAAATATAGCACTCTTAGAAAGAGAACCAATCAACAAGACGGAGTACCTGTTTACATCCCACATACCGACACAAAAACAGCATTGCATATGCTTGGCAAATCCTTCAGTACCATGCAGCCCCAATAACAAGCATAATTTAACATTTATTTTTTGACTTATACCATCGTCTATAACTCTAGACTATACGTACAAATTTTTCGTACATACCGGCATGCCCGTGGGCATGCCCCCGTGCATGCCTTTTGAGTTGTGCCTCCAACACTACGTCTGGGGAGAGATCCGATCTTATGTTTACAGTGCGCTTTTGTTCTGTAGCTTGTGTCGCAGGTGAGCTCGATTTTCTGAGGCGGGAGAAGTCACGACCTGTCCAGTTGGATGAGGTTGATGGACTTTGTTTGCGAGCCAGCGGCGCAGCCCTGAGAAACCACGTCGGGCACGGAGAAGACGAGGCAGCCCGACCCCGCCCCGAGCCCGAGGACACGAGCTTCCAGCTCAAGCATGTAGGGTTTAGGCGAGTGAGCGCTGATGTCAGCGCTGACTTGTGTGCCTTAGGCGGCCACCACGTCATCTTCGCGGTTGGCGTCAATGACCTACAACGTCATACTCCCAATCGTAGAGATTATCGCTTGAAGTAATCGCTTCGTTCATTACAGTTTTCTGTATAGACAACTACCCAATCTTATTACGAGGAGATCAACTATTGAGAAGATGCTTCTGGAAGGCGTATGATTGTATGTAACCCGGTTGACTTAATATTATATAATAGGCCAATGTCACGTAACACGTGTTGCAACACTGTAACGCTTGCGGACCTAGCATGTTGAGTTTCATGCGTGTATCATTCGAGAGGGTCTACCTATCCTTTTTGATTGCTATTTTACTTGATCCCCCGCTTGTGTGACTACAGTATTGGTCCTCATGTAGCACGAGTTGGGAGATACACAATACTGGTTAATGTAGGCGATCCTATGCCGCGAAGCCTAAAGTACCTAAAGTAGATTACGCGAGCGCCTGGTGTATTTCAGATACACCTTTTGAAGATAGTTTATTTCATTCACAAGAATTATCAAGAGCTACGAATCATACTATATTATTTTGATATACAATGCATGAATTTATTACTTAGTATAAAACTTGAAAAATATATATACAAAGTAAGGTTGTGAAATGATATCATGGGAGCATAATAGACTTCTAGATTTGACTATGTGGTAACAAAATTACATGACGGTTTTCGATGTAGTTTCGTTGCGTTCTATGTGTTGTGTAAGAAATTCATTATCATTGATACCTCAAAAAAACTCCACATAGGTAGAATTGTGTTTCATAACCCGTTATAAACCTTTTATGTCTACTATGATGATACTGTTATGTACACCCAACTTTCATGACTGATATAGACAGTTTGGATTTTACAAAGCAAATTATGCCAGCATATCACTGATAAGCTTCATCTTTTAGTGTATGTCGTGAACTCCTCATCTTCAACTTAGTTCTCATCTTGAGTTTTACCAAAGATGATGGATAGCATCAACGAACCTTTTCACATTCTCTGATATAGTTCATATGAATGACTTCTCAACTAGAAAAATTACGTTATGTGTTGTATGATTTTATTCCTATCGATGATTTTTTCTACCAAAAAACCTTATATTGTGCTCGCCATACTCTTCATTTTTATTATTTCTGGATTCACATATCTATATTTTTTCCACGTTTGAAAAATAGGCTGATGATGGATAACTTAGATAAATTTTAGGACTTGAAAACTTTGGGTATGTGACTCAAACTTTGGCAAAGAAATGAAAATCACAACACTTTCATGTGAATGGATAGTTTCATAAGAAAATAAATAAATAAACTTTTAGAATATATGACTCGTTGGACATTCTCAGTGTCTTTGTAGATATTTCCGTTTCTGATGGCAGATATGTCCATACTTGAAATGTCAGTTTGTGAATGGTGCGGGTGGAGATTCATTTTTTTGTGTATCTAAAGGAAACTTGAAGTTAAAACCATAGCACCTAAATTTTCTCAAAATTTTGACAAAGAGCTGTTTTTTCCCTCTTTGCCCACCAATTGGATTATGACCAACAGTTTCTTGGTGTTTAACACCATTCATTGTGTAAAGAAATCTTTTTGGGAAGATATGATGTTCGTGGATTTTTGGTCGACAACGCATCATGACTTTTGGACTAGACGACATGTTCTAAATTGATGATGCTAAAAGTACATCCGGTCAACAACAGAAAAAATGCCCGGGTGGAAAAAGCAATGAGGGTAGCATCTTTCCCCAAATTTGCTGGGAGCCAAGCATATTCCTCAACTAAACAGGATTTGCAGCTTGGATGGTGTTCTTTGACCTAGGTCAATTTACATTTCTTCAGGCCACGACCACTACGATGAACATGAGGTAACATGTGTTGAGTGATATACACGCCGAGGAGTTCAAAATCGCAAGACATTTCATCATACTGGAAAACAAGTGAAAATATAAATGTGATTTTCGCGGGTAAATGAAGCACACTAGAGCCCATCGTGGGGTCCGGCTCAACCTCGGCAAGTTAACGTAACCTTATAGGGTTACCCGGTAAAAGGGTTAATTTTTACCCTTTTACCGGGTAAAAATTAACGATAAAAGTAAGAAGTTTGGCGATAGGGTAACGTAAAGATAGAGCCACATGGGTTACCAGATAATTACCAGGTAACTCGTACCCGAAAAAACACAAATGTGTACATTCTCAGAATTTAATTCTGCGCATTCTACTGAAGGGATCCACTTAAATTATCTCTAACTTTTACCTTATAGGGTAGAGATAACAGTGTAATTACCATGTAACCCTGATGTGATGTAAGAATAACGTTTAGATCTTTAAGAATTAGTATCAAGTAACCCGGTAATTTTTTAATTATTTCTAGATAGAAATAAAGAGTAAAGGTAGAAACGAGTAAGCCCGACCTAGGAGGCCCTCCCGCTTTAGCTCGCCCCACTCTCGCTCGATCCCCTGTGCTCTTTCCCTCGCGGTCTCCATTGTGCTCTTTCCCTCCGCAGGGAACTTGTACTCTGTTATTTTTTCCCCCCTCCCCTCGCAAAGGGGAAGAGAAATGGAGTAGGATGTTTGGGGTTTCCACTCTTCTTCCTCCAAAAAAACCAGATACTTTAAAAACTAAATAAATCTATTGTAAGTAAACTAAGTATGTTACTTCTGGCATTTGTGCTAAAAAGCATTTATAGAGGGAAGAACAAATTCTATTTTTTACAAAAATTGTGACCATGAGATTTTTGTGAAATAAAATTTATGATTTGAATTTTTTCATTGTAATCTTTCAATATGAATTCTCTTGTGATTTTACTTCATGTTAATACATGAATATATTTACTCAGTTTTTAAAATTCTTAGTTTTTTTTGGAAGAATAGTGGAAGCCCCAAACATGCTACTCCATTTCTCCTCCCCTTTGCGAGAGGAGGGGGAAAAAATACAGAGTACAAGTTCCATGCAGAGGAAAGAGCACAAGGGAGGCCGCGAGGGAAAGAACCCGATGGTCGAGCGGGAGTTGGGCGAGCTAAAGCAGGAGGGGTTCCATGGTCGAATGGGGAGGTCGGGCTGCGGGCCCGGGCGGGCAGAAAGCCCTCCCGGGCAGCGCTCGCGTTCCCCCTTTTGTGAGGAGCCCTTAGTGACGAGTGGCGGCGGGGTCGGGACGCAACAGGTGTTCAGAAGCAGCTGCCCTGATGTCCAACAATGTCAAGGCGTAGAATTTGGCCCTTACATTTTTAGGAAGTTTTGAGCTTCATTGAATATTCGGAACGCCGAGTTGAAACTCTTGGTCAATGGTGTCAGAGGGTGTACAGAATCTGAATCCGCTAATCTCGCGTAATGTAGAGCCCAGGCGATATTCCGAGCTGATTCTGATCTGCCGTACGTAGAGTAGTAATGCAAAAGGAGGGCTCCTGGTATGTGAGATCCGGCAAGCATGAGGCTTGAGCGCGCTAAAGTGCGCGGTCGCGGAATTTCGCATGCGGTTTCGACAGATGACTTTCTCAGAGATTTTATCGAAGTCGGAGACCAGGCGAGCTACAAATGCTTCGCAGTAGTGACCTGATACTGATCACCTCCCTTCCGCAGTCGCTTGAGGCTTGCACTCTGACGAAATTTTCCACCACGACGACGGCGGCTTATGCGCCAACGTGTAGAATCCGGGAGACATGGCCTTCTTATCAAGATGTGATGAGGAGGAGGAGGAGGAAAGAGGTTTGTGGCAATCATTGATTCTATTCGGATCCTGTCTCCTTCACGCAGAGATTGGCACTCATGCAGCTGTATGTAGAATTTCGTTGGGTTTCAGAGCTTTAAAGGACACCTCATCAAGCCGGGGCTTGGGCCTAGTTTTACAGTGGACTGTAGCAACATCACACTCTTATGGATGCAACTGCAAATGACCCGAGAGACATTTGCAGTGCATTTGCAGATCTATAGGCCAAACGTGGACGTGGAATGCTTGGTGTGTTTGAAACTTTCCACGCAGGTTAAAGCTCAATATTGGATTCAAGCCACACGAAAACAACTAACAAGGTCAACGAAACCTGGAACGCGGGCATTTGCAGATTCTTCATTCGTGTTTATTTTTCAAGTTCAGAAGTATCTGCAGTAGATTCTGCGGTATAGGTGGAACTTTATCTGCGCTAGGCCCCAAGACTCTCTTGCGGCATGACAATAGGACATTCTGAATTCTCTATTCACGTAGCCAATCAATACGAATCCGATCGATTCAATCATATCACGCTCCCCCTGGATTTCTTTACTCTTCTGGCAGTGCATTCGTGTCAATGTTTCTTGCACCGATTAGACTCGTCCGGCCCCGCCTCCGCAACTCCAATATAGAACTCTTGAACTAGAAAATTGTTTCCATTCCGTAGATTGAAGATGAGTCAAAAGTTGCTAATTGCTTGAAGGTTCATCTGATTGGATTCGAAGGTTTGTGGTCGTTATTTCCTCCTTTCGAACCTTGTACTTTCGGCGGATGTTTGATTGACATGGTACGGAGAAAATCTCTTCAGGCCAAGTAAAGTAAGAGAGAATCTTATACGGAGTCGCAAGGATCCACAAAGTATTAGAAGTCTTCAACCATGAGTAAAACGGAAAGAGATTACAGTTCACTGCATGCAAGATCACCGATTGCCAAATGCATATAAACATATTGTCTCCACACTCAAATCCGGATCTCGTTATTTAATTCGAAGAATAGCATATGCAAAGGCAGCCGTCATGCTTAAACTCCAGGTAAAGTAATTAACATCGTACATTCCGATGAACTCAACAACATGGTTCTTCCACACATTCATTGGTCATAAATTATGACCAATGAATGTGACCATGATGAGTGACCATGATGAACTGGAGTAGTATGACACTATGAAATCAAACGTATGACACATGACGGCAAGACCATCTGTAATCGCGTTGAATGTATTGTGACACATATATTCCTTTACTTGGTGTAGCACAATCAGAAAGTAGAGCAAAGCCCCCTATAATACATTACCTAATTGAGGAAGTAGACCTATACACAATATATATATATATAAATAAGCATCTAAGTTTCTGTGGGTATTCCTGGACGTTTAAAGTACCTCCTTCCTGAAACGCGAATGATACAAGACCCTGACCTATTTCAAGTGTAATGTACTCACTCTAGACTCAATTTATATTAGATGATATAGGCAGACCTAAATTCTGCAAGTTCTTATGATAGTGCTGAAACTGGCACTTCTTCCACAATGTCATTCATGAGAATGAAAGAGTATGACGGCCGAGTATCTCTTCTGATGATTCAAAACCCTGATGACTATTGGATAACTCTAATTAATAATGATTACTTTTGATTTGATTCATTAATGTTCATCTTAGTTTATCAATCACAAGTTTATTAAGAAAATCAATGAAGAATTTTTACTTGAATAGTGGTTTGTTTGTAGTGGAGAGATAATTTTTTCTGATGTCATTTAGAATGTAATCTTTTGTTAAGTGTGTGAAATTGGACTTTAGACCAAATATAAAGTGGGCTAAACTCTAATTTGTTGTAAGAAAATGTAACAAGCAATTCCATTTAAATTGTGTAAGTTTGATTCTTGTGTATACATAAAAAAATATAGATAGTGAAATTTTGACTTCATTATTCTAAAACTCTATGTGACGTCATGCTTATTTCAACTATATACATATATGATGTTAATAAGCTCAAATCTTTCTTAAATTTGGATTTTGATTGAAAAATCTTAATGTAGCAAGAATACTTTGGAGTTTAAAATTTCAAAACAACTCAAAAGTAAGAAGTTATGCTTAACTCAAGGCAAGTATGCTAGAATGGTAACTTCAATATTTAATGTAGAAAATTTGAAGATTTTGATATTATTTCAATTCATCGTTTAAATTTTCATCAACTCTTTGTTTGACAAATGACTTGGAAAAGAAATTGATGTTCAAGATTCTTTACAACAAGAAAGTTGAAGGTTTTATGTTTTTGATGATTCATGTTAGGCCTCACATTATTCTTGATATGAATAAGATTAACATATCCATATAAAATTCAGAAAACCCTGTTTTAAAAAAAATATTTTTCAAGATTTAAGAAGATTTTGATTTTGTGTTTAATGAAAAATTATACAATATGAATCTACTAATTGATTATGTAGAGATGATATGGAAAAGATATATTAAAAAATCTACAAATAGTAGAATAGAATTTGAAAAAAATCTACACATAGTAGTAGAAATTGAAATTGGAAGCATAAATTAAAAATCTATATTTCACGATTGCCAAATTCAATTCTTTACAAAAACTAAATATGTATTAGATGCAAAATTAGTGAAAGACAAAATATTTGATCGAAGATACTTGTGATTGAGATGAAATGAATGTATGGCATTGTGAATCTCGATTGTGACAATAAAAAGCTTTAAATTTAATAATAAATTAAAAAATTAATTATAGAATAATACATATAGGCATCAAATATAACTTTGACTGTAAAACTTTTTTCCAATAAGATGGTTGAGCTGGTAAAAATATATACTAGCTTTTAAAACTTTTATAAAAGTGATTTTTACGTAATTTTTTAGACATCTTCTAACATTGCAGATCTTGCATGTAAATACAAGAAGACTAGGCAAGCAATTGTGTTTTTTTGTATGATTTTATTCTATCATGTTATTTTTATTCGTATAATTTTGGGTTTACAAAGAGACAGCTGCAAACTAATCATATGGAGTATATTGTTTATGATTTTCAAGACATGAATCAAGAGAGATACTATTATGTGTTATCTCAAATCCTGATTAATTCTAGTTAATTTAATCACGAATAGGTAGTTCAATCAACTGTTAATATGTAGGATAGCTGATTGTAATTCTTGATGATATATACTTTGAATATTTTTAAAAGAGGTGTTTCTGTTTCTCTAAACTTAGACTCTTTGAGGTAAAAAATATATTTTGTGTGTCGATTATATTCTTCATATTTGCAGGTCCAGGCATTCATATATTCATCCAATGTTATATCAAATTTTACGGGGAAAAAAATTGTTTTTTCATAAAATTGATATACAGTTTTCTTTGATCATTCTAAAATATTGAATTAGACATATGAATTATAATGAGATTATGTAGGGTTTGACCTCTTTAAATTTATACCATGTTAATAAGTTGATTATTTATTTTTGAAAAGTATTAATAATATGTTATATATATATATATATATAGACACACACATCATATTGTGTTGATGTTAGTGCATGAATATATGAAGTGTGTGTAACTTATGTTATGTAAAATCTATGTACTTGGTAAACCTTACAACTAGCATTCGCACTTATTATGCATGCATAATCAAACATCGTTATCAAAGTTAGACGAGATTACTTTCAATGTTAATCAGGATATTTTGAATTCAAGATATCAAGTTTGATATATGACTCATGAAAGATTTCTTATTGAAAATTCATTCTAAAATTTATGCTTTAAAATTCTTTTTTATCTCTTCATATGAAAAAATAAAGTATCTCAATAAGTCATCACTTTTAAAAGCTTTCGTAGATTGTCTACTTATCATTATCATCCAGTCAAAAAAGCTAAAACTAAACATTAATATGAACAAATGTGTCTTTTATTTTTATGTTTTTGTTTGTGTTATCTCATTTTCACCTTGGAATATTGATGTTAATTACGATTTTCTACAAAATTATTATTCTTATGTAGTCAATAATTACAAGAAGAAATATGTAACTTTAATCTATAATCTTCCATTTTCTGGTTTGTATTGACTTTTTTTCATTTTCTACTACTAAGTTTTTTTCTGCATTGTACGCGCCTGAAACATTAATAGTTCTCTTGTTTTCTCCTTACAAACTGCAACTATCTTTTTTCTTCTTCACATCATTGGCCTTTAAGACTTTATAAATCATCTCTTCTTACAAAGCTGAAAATCTTAGACCAAATCTTATTTGTCTTCATGAACTTCAAACTTTACGAATATGGTAGATGTGATTGTTTATAATATGATTATCATATGTAAATGCATAATGAGAAGTGTCATGACTGTCCATGAATACATGAAAATATTTATTAGAGTAGTCAGAGATACGCAAGTTACAATGTAAACAAGGAAAATGTGAGGCTAGAACGACCACAACTAACTTAAACTCCAATGAATGTTGCGTCTCCAACCCATCTTGAATTCTAATTAGTTTCAATCAGTGTTGCTAACATCAAGGGATTTCCAAATCCATTGAAAATGCACATTCATCACTGAACTATATTCAAAATGCACATTCTGAGCTTCATTGCTAATTACTTTGAAAACATAGATGTTTTGTGTAAAATTGTACCTTCTTTACCTATTTAAATGATACTGCACGGAACTCTTAAAAAATAATTCTTTTATTTTCTTCTGCTATCAATTGCTACTTCAAAACATGTGCGGAATACGTCTAACAATATCCCATTAGTAATCACTTAATTGCTGTGCCAGCCGAATCGAGATGTCACCTTATAGTACATATTTTGATTAAAGTACAGGGGGTTTTGTGTGATTATTCAAACTGGTGTGAACGAAAATCGCTGAAAACAGGGCCCTGAATGTGCCCCTCGGCTCCTATGCTTCTCTCCCCTACCAGATTCCATGGAAACATCGTCATTACTCGTGGACCAAGTGCCAAGAAAACTCTCCTCCCGATCGATGCATTCCTTCTCCCGACTTCATACCGCTGCACAAATTCCGAAAGCATTGTAATCAGCCCAACTGTCGAATTGGGGCAGGAAGGGCTTCCCTCTGCAAAATCGTCTCAGGCCTCCCGAAAGTTGAGGCGGATCAGAAAGCTGTTCCATTTGATGGTCGGCGGGTGAGACGCTGGTTTGGAATTCTGTCCGGGGCGAGAAGGAGCGAAATGGAGGGAGCGAAGGTGGAGACGAGGAAGCGTGAGTTTTCTGGGAAGGACGCGGGCAGCGTTCGGAAGCAGATTGCTGATGCACATACTCAGGAGATGGTGCATCGCTCAAAGCCATGCGCGGGGAAAGTGGGGATTGTGCAGGCCTTGTGCGGGACTGGAGTTTTTCTGGGGTTATGGTTTGTCCCCGCCATGATGGGCTACAACCTCATCGATCAGCCTGTCGAAACTCTGCGGATTTGTTTCGTACGTGCACTACCCGAGTAATCCTCAACATAGGTTTCAGCGGTTTTCAGATTGGAGGAGTTCAGTCGTATTTGTATCCCCCATAATCAGCTCAGCGTTTAGGTCAATGACTTTCGTGAAAAGAAAACGTGCGAGGTAGTGCCCGTTTCGCTAGCGGTGGACTGGATGTAATTTTGCGTCGAAATGGGTGGCTGGAACATGAATGTGGTCCCACATTGTCGACGTTCGGAAATTTGGGACCTCCATGGGTTTGTAGGAATTATTTTAACAACTTCTACGGTTCCCTCAGGACGAAGTGGGTGTCTGTTGATTCTTGGTGCAGGCACTGTCTTTCCCGGTGCTACTCATTTCTTATTCTACACTGAGGTTGCAGCCTGAGATTTGCCCGGTTAGTTTCTTTTGCCTTCCCTGAGTATCGCAATGATATAACTGTCAATTGAGCAGGGTTAGAGACGCAAGTTCGCACATGGATATTGAGGCCTGAGGAACATCATTTTTTTGCAGATGTGGTGGGCGGCCTTTCGAGGCTTACTGAGTCTGCCTGTAGGTTGTTCTTGAACTCACTGTTTCTCAAGTGTCGCGTTGTTTCCTCCTTGATTCTTTTTTATTTGCCAACGGAATTTCACTCTGTGAAATTAAGGTTGCCTTCTTCACTTCTATGTAGGGATTGTTGCTGCGTCTTTTGTAGGAACAGTATTTGGAGCGCCAATATCGTACGAGTACGTCCAAGTTTTCTTTATTGCTGGCTCAGTTGACTTTGTGATGAAATATGCGATTACCTCCCTTGTGTATATCAGACCTTAATAGATGTAACTAGCTCCTACGAGTATGTCTGAAGAAATCTTTCTTCACTCCACTTCAGAGTTGAGATTGTTATTGAATGTGCTATATGAATCGTAGTCCCATATGTAGATTATGTGCTCTGTTTCTTCATCTTCGTGCTGCTTCTGTCAAGCACTAATCAACGAACTGTCTGTCACCGTCACCAGATCAGCTGTTAAGACTTTTCACTGGGCAGCACTCATTTCAGCATTGACGGTGAGCCTTGGAGTAGAGGAATGAGAATTCTGCTTTCTCTTCTACTGTCCTTTAGTAAACTAATGATCGAGTTCAACTGTTTGGATCAAACTGTGAACTTAAGTTTTTCAAGGGTCATGCAGCGTACCTACTTCGGTTTACGAATGACAGTAACTTGTCTAAGCTGATCAGACTGCTTGCCATCTGATTAGGTTGTACCTGTGGCAGTCGTTGTTGGAGGTTCATGGTCAACCTGGCACCGCCTTTTTGCGCGCACAGAGTGAGTAATCTCTTCATTAAGGGTTAATGACAAAAAGCAGATATTGAAGATCAGCTGATATGAGGTTCAACAAACCCAGTAATCTCTTTGTTTGTTTGCAGACCAGATGGTCCGTTGGAGCTGGCTCTCTGTTTGTCCGCTCATTGTGCAGCGATAGGATCTTGGGTTGGAGCATGGCCCATGCCACTTGACTGGGAGAGGCGATGGCAGGTACTGCCTTCTTAAGCAATCCATTTTGAGAATTGTGAAAAATAATATAACCCCTACCGATACTAATCAAGAGTTTGTGTCATGTGCGTAGGAATGGCCCGTGTGTTGTACATACGGTACTGTGGGTGGTTATTTGTTGAGCGTCATCTTTTCAATCGCGTGGTATTCAGCCAACAGGGGAGCATCTAGTGAAGGAGAGAAGAAGAAAGTAAACTAAGCTGAGGCTTTTCTAAGTACACGAGTCAACCTGTGTTTGAAACAAATTTCATCGGAATGGAGCACACGGCTCGGGTTTAAGTACCCCGTAAAAGTTGTTTAAATGTGAACTCGCATGTGATGTCGGGGACAAAGCTTTTTCTACAGATGGAAGGTGGAGGTCAGGTTTCAAGCTATTCCCTCCCTCAGCAGTCGAGCGAACTGCATCAGGAATTGGGAGTTTTTTACAAGACGTTATCACTCAATTCAGACCTACATCTTTGATTTGTAAATTTTCTTCTGTGCCAGGTTAGAGCTGAGGCTGAAGAAGTCTGGGCCATAACTTTTAGCTGAAGCCTAACAGGAGAAAGAAAAGATCGAAATGTGTCTGCCCTGCAGAACGGTAAGACGATGCCAGTTTCAGTTCTGCACTCTGATGAGTTCATCCTATGAGAGCATGTTAACTTTTTCACGACCATCAGGCTGCAGATTCTTGCAATCTTCGAATCATTTTCGAGATAGCCTAAGATAAACATTTGATTGTGTAATGTGAAATCTCTCCAATCAGTGTTATTGCCTTGTGCATTATCCATGATACCTACATGGCTCTATTGTCGTTAAAGGCTTTGGTGTCCCATTGTTCGGCTTGTTGAGATATTTGATGTTCTTATGTGCAACTAGGTTGAATCCCTTGCTGTCAGTTAGTAAGCTTCACAAAGCAACTTTTTCCAGCGTCGGAGGTTTAACCATTCGCTTTTTCATTATAACAATCTTCCCGCCCCTCAACCGAGATATGCACTATTCGGATATGGCACTGAGATGTGTACCACAGTCAGTCAGTGAAGCCAATGGCTAAAGCTATAATAAGTCGAATTTGGATTATATCTGTAGTCATTGCTTCTTCTTGTTTGGAAATATAAAAGTGAAAAGTAAAGGAGTAAGATATGAGTTGTTGAAGCGACATTGTGGTTTACACGTTTCTCGCTCTTATCGTTTCTATTTTTTGATATTTCCAAGCAAGATGATTGTCACTACTCTACTGATGTGGCACCTATCGTATCAGAAGGCAGCTAAAACCTGTCGAGGGGAAAGAATGAAAGGTATAGGTGGAGGCATGCGAATTACGACGTCATGTGTGGCCAAATAGTCGGAATACACCAGGTGTTGTATATCATTGGGGTCCAACCGCATATATAATTTCATCCATAGTCTCCTTGACGCGTTTCTTCCATTTTTTCTTTCATCTATTGCGATACTATGATCACTCATTCAAGATACTTTTATAATATTCATTGAAAAAGAAAAGGCCGGGGACACTTCAATGCCTTTGAGAAATCTTTGATTGACAATCGTGACAAGGTTTTCTGGAGTTGCTGGAACTAACTAATACCACGGACCTTTCTGAGCCACAGCATATTATAATTCTCTGAAGCATTTATTGTACAAGACCAGAACGTCTGTGCAAATATACATTTACACATCATTGAACAAGGTGAGGCCAAGGATGGGAAGTGGGCTCTTACAGAGGACCGCCATTTGCGCTGTATGTACTACTCTGCAATTTAATCTGACACCACAACCGAGACGCCGAAATCTGTACTACGGTGAGACGGTGCGACGGTGAAGATGACGAACGTGCATATCTACAGACAACTGGCAGCACAGCCCCACAAATTCAGTCAAAACATTACAGAATCTGTACACGTGTTATCTGTTACTCCTCGTTATGGTGGTGCAGGAATCACGTCGTGTTTCAGTTGGCTTGGTTTCAGCTTGAGATGAGGATGCAAACGGGCCAAGACTTGCTCATACGCAGGTGAAATGCTCATTCCCCATACATTGATGGAAACTAGGTTCGGGCAGCATCTGGCAAGAATCAACATTGCTGCTTCGGTGACATGTCTGCAGCCCCACAAGTTGAGCACCTGTTCGATGGTCCGAGCGCGATCGTTAGTACGATTCTCGATGAACGGCATATGTCTCATTGGTCATTACTATACACGGACACTGGCTCCAACGAGGGAAACAAACGGCAATCGTCCGACTTCATTTACGCACCTACACCGCTTCAATCCTACAGATGAAGGATCAGCTCGATTTCAAGATATCCATCTATTATTGCACCAATAGATCGCGTGCAGAGTCTATCGAAGGCGGATGCTCGGAAGTTACTATCATCTTGTTGAAGCGGAGCCCACGAGTGCTTCAGGACTAGTAATATTCTCGAAGGAAACTGATAGCAGGAAGATGTAATTGACACACTCGAGAGAAGTAAACATCACGGAAGTCTTTACTGGATTTGTGACCAACTGACTTGCATCCGCAAGACTAGACCGCTTGAGATATAGCTAATATGACAAATGCTGAGAGTACGCGATGAAAGTACAACTAGCGCGAGAGGGATCATGGGAGGTACTGGGACAAGAGGGACACGAAGACAAGAGGTATCTTTGCTCTGTGCAGTAAGTCTGTAATTGTGGTTTGTTGTGAGATGTTCACACCTTGAGGCGATAGCTGTGACATGCAATTGCCATCACAGTGTCATCTGTGATGAATGTTCCTCCGACGTTCAAATGCTCGAGAGATTTCGCCTTCCTCACCTGGCACCGAAACATCTCGACGAAACAAAGTTAGCTCCAATACATCCGTGCCAAGAATCTGAACGCACGAGTTTAGGCCATAATCTTATGATTTGGAGTCTTCATGAAAGGGTATGGTAGAAATGTCTACGACCGGCGTACCCCTAATGAATTCAAAAGGCAGACACAGAAGAAGAAGAAGAAAACAATTCAATCACAGAGCGAAGGGTAGTCATCGGTGGAGTGATTCCTTCTCTCCTTGAGGAACTGCTGGGATTTTGTTCCACTCTGTGCTTTGAGGAATCTTAGATGACGACCAGGTGCGCACCACTAATTACGTTAATTAGGAAGCGACATCCTCAATAAGTTCAAATCACCTGCTAGTGTATGTAATCACTTTAATCGAATTCTGTATTGTAGTAACGAGGTCTATCAAAAAACTGAATTCAAGTTTTTTTGGTTGCGAGCTTTGTCTCCTCTCCGACTTCAGGTTCGACCAAACGACAAACATTTTCTCACTCCAGTGCCGTATCTGCTTGGCTACAGGGACTATCCAGGAGTTTGTAGCGCTGAAGTCTATTCGCCTTGAAACACTGTCCAAATCGCACACAGAATGCGCCAATTGATATCGCTGGCGAATCTAGTTCTCAACCACGAGTAATAGAGCCTTGCTGCTTGCTGACAAGTCGGACCTCGACATCGAGCTCTTCCCGTCATTCCGCTGTTCCTCACAACAAAGACTGACGCAGAGAAGGTGGAAAATTACCAGCGCGACGACTCCTTCGTCTGTGATCCCCGTGACGCCCCACAAAGACAACGATGTGAGGTTGGGGCAGCATTTCGAATTCGCGATACGATGCAATCCAGCATTTGTAATACGTGAGCCCCACCTCGTCAAAGAGCTGCAATGCACGTAAAACGAAGATTCATTTATGGTCTGGACAGTTTCAACGGACTGAAGGAAGCGCTGAAGCTCATTTTGAACCCTTCCCACACAAGTTCAGTCAGAATCTAACCAGTCAATTCGACGATCGAGCGCAACTTTCCATTTGTAGATTAAAATCCAAGGGAACTGCACTCTGGAGAGAGCGCCCTGAGGAGGAGGATATGAAGGATTCAGCCATAATGGAATCAGCAAGGTCATCTGCTTCGTCCGACGACAGAGAATCCTCAAAAAAGCAACTCAGAGGCTGAGCTTGACAGACGCCCAAAGCAGGCCTCATCTGAGATGCTCATTTCTCCGTTGCCTTTTCCTTTCGTTCCTTTTTCCCTTTCGGGTTTGCTCTGCTTTGCTTTGCTTTACAGCAATGAGCTTTGCGCGAAGGGTGGAGCACACGCAGGCCTCGAGTGGTTAAGGTCAGAATTGAGGACTCACATGTCGAGCTCCAAGAGGTTCGTGGCACCTTCCACCAATTGTCCTACAGTGCAATCATCCGTCCTCCAGCCGGAGAAACTAAGCTTCTCCCTGTAAGCCAGAGCCTCCTGCATCCCTTGCTTCCACTTGCGGCACACGGCACTGGCCCTGCCAAAATTCCAAACCACCAGCAGCTTAGCAGCAGACTCAGTTCTCCTCGGTTGTCGTTTGCGCATCTCGTTTAGAAGATCGGAGCGAACTATTTTTAGCTTTGTTGCGTTCTTTGCATTGTCCTGCCGGACGAGCTTTGTGAGAGTGCACGCAATCTGCAAACGGAACTTCGATCGTGAGTTAGAAGTGCACACAAACATGAAAGTAGACCACTCGTGCACGGGTTTCAAGGGGAATAGAGGAGAGAAGATTTTGGGGCCCAATGTGAGGAACTGCATAGCTTTCCTCTTCCGAGACCTGGAGCCACGACAACGAATTCGAGGCAGCTCACGGGAGCTGATTGCTGGAGTGGCAGAAGAATTGGCTGGGAATGGCTGCGCAGAGGGGGGTTTGCGACGATTTCAACCAACAACATTATTGGCAAGAAGCATTATGTGGGCACGATGAATTGAAGGTGTTCTTCCGTGGGTAAGCACGGGCGGCACCCGAGTGGTGGCAGTAGTAGAAGTACCATGCCATGTCTTTGAAGGACGAGAGTTGGAGGAAAATATGCGACCACACGTCGACTGGCACGTGACACAAACAAGCCCGATTCTCGTCCCCCTTCTTCTTCTCCACAGCGCTCGTCGAGTGCTGCTGGCCCCCTCCATCGTCCAGTCCACAATTCGAATCGTGTACCCGCACCGCTTCCATCCTACTCATCATCATCATCGCCGCCGCCGCCCCGCTGCTCTGCCATATCCACTCTCCCGCCTCGATCTCCGCACTGGACAGTCCTTCCCACCTCAGCGCCTCCATGTTTCTGCTACCAATCCTCCTCCTCCTCCAAACCCACCACCACCAATTCCCGTCTATTCCTTCTCCTCCTCTCACTCACCTCCTTCCTCTCATCCACATTCGACAATCTCTCTCTCTCTCTCTCTCTCTTTTTCATTCTCCGGAAGCACAAGCCCAGTAACCACCTCTGCAGAATGACCCGGCACGCGAATACGCAGGACAATCGGGCGAGACGGCGACTGCCCAACACTCATATGTAGATATGAGTGTTCACTCGCGCACCGCCGAGAGCGAGGGAATTCACAGCGACCGCCCTGACATCAGGCCCAGTCGGTAGAAAAAATTGCCACTTCACTTACTGCGCCACGGGAATTCTCGCTGCGTCTGGAGTCTCTCTCGTCCATTTGTCTTCCGTGCATCGAGGCCAGAGAAAAGGCACCAAGGCAGCACAGTCCTCCCGATCTTTGAGGGGAGCGCTGGTAGGTTCGGCCTCGCTGGCATGTCACGAGAATCTGTTGAAATGACCATTTTCTGCAGACATTCATGCAAAGCTCTCTGGGAGGCGACGACCTCTTTAAGGCCCCTGTCGTGCCCCTGGCGATGGCGTTCACTCTTTGCGCCGAGCGAGCGCAGACAGAAAGAAGCAGAGGCCCACGGAAAAGAAAAAGTAAAAGAAAGAGGGTACCACGTACCGCGAGAGCAAAGGCCAATTCACCAATCGGGGGTCGTGACGTTTCCTCTACGTAGTTACCCCAGAGCGAGCCTTTCGGAGCCCCGACGAGGTTGGCACCACCGCAGTTCTCTTCTCTCCGCCGTCAGATCTGCGACACCGACGGCGAAGAGCTGGCAGTGCACGCTTTTGGGGACCAGACAAGCAGAACTGGTACGGCCCTCGGCCCTCGGACCGCGGGGCTGCTGTGGCGTGTCCGGTCGCTTTTCCACTTGTCTGGGCCCACCAGCACAGCCCGAAGCGGTCCTCTCCACTGGCCTCACTGCCACTGTCCCGTTACAGGACAGTCCTCTGCGGGGCGTCGAGGCTGTCCGGACTCCGGAGTGAGGAATTTGTTGCAGATGGGGCCCGCTCGGTGTGTTGGGTGGATCGACTCATTGTGCTTTCCGCTGTCTGTTGTGTGGTCATCAAGCCGCTTTTATGTCGTCATTGGATCTCGGCCGCATGGCTCAGAATTCGCCCTCTTCTGCGCCTGTCCCTCTGCCTCCGCTGGCGAGCCTGCGACGTTTTGGCTGCACTCTACATTCTCGGACTTCGGCTCTTTGCTCACATCGTCGCCTGTGCTCATTGTGTAGTACACAATGAGCACAGAGCGATGACTTTTTCTTTTCTAAACTCGGCATCGGGCAGCTGAGCCTTCGGGACATCATTGCTTTCCTGGTCTGTTCGGTACATTGATTTTATTTTCTTCGCCTACTGGACCCGTGGCTCTTACATGGATCTAGATAAATTTCGTTTCTCGCCGCGTGGGATTTGATGGGTGCATTTGTTTGTTGGGATTTACCTTGAGTCAATGTGATATTCACATCTTCGAAAAGCACATTCTCAACGACCAATCCACAGTTCTTCCCTCCATCTTGGAATGTAGGGAAGTCTCCAGGAACATCGAAGATATCTTTTAGCTTCCACATTTTTATTTTTATCCACTTGACCCCTTCACGTTTGTCATTTAGCTTCCGATTTTTTTTAGGTTTATCTCTTGGCTTAGGTTGGACCTGGATTTCTAAATTATCTGTTTTCTGTCTTTAATATAATATTTTTGGTAATGCCAAATCGTTTCTGTTTAAGTATTTTCTTTCATTTTTCTATTTTCTCAAAAATTATCACATTTTCGAGAAAATGCGAGTTCGAATCCCTCTCTTTCCGAAAGAAATTTTATGTGTTTCTTCATCAAAAATAATTGTTTTTTAGCACTTTTAACTATAATTATTAATTGAATTCAATCATTTAGTTCATACATATTATTCTTGGTAAATTTTAACACATTCATTCATACATGTGTTCTTAGTGTTAATTTTTTATATGGCTACTCTAGGGTTTCGGCTGGACTCAACTTTAGAATTTCGGTTGGACTAAACTATCGGTAGGTTTCAGCTATACTACTTAGCACAACGAGTCTGTTCCCGCTGAACTTTATCTTTAAAATTATGAATGTTCCCGTGAATATGAACTATAAGGCTATCCAAGTTATTTTTTGCGTTTCTCTCTTGTAGTCCAGTGAAAGTTAGATGTAAAAGATGATATCATAGCTCTCACGCGATGCAGCCAAGTTAATTCAATTTCCTCTGCCAAATTTGATCGTAAATCGGTTCGATCATGTCTCGTGTCAATCATCTTGTGATACACATGCGATGGCCACTGATTGTGATGTTAGAGTGAAATTTCCGATCAGAGGTCGTATTCTCTTGCCAAACTTTCTAACCTGAGGTGCATGTGCATTAGGTTGGATGCTAATTTTTTCTAAATCTCGAGGCGTTAGTCAACATCACTGTGGTGACTAGTTTTTTCGTTTTTCTTTAAACATCAACAAAACTAAAAGATATTTGTGTAGAAAGTAACTATAAGAGTTAGAATGAGTAGTTTTTGAGAAGTTATGATAAGATTAGTTAGTATTCGCCCACGGCCGAAGATCTTCGGGTCTTCGGATTTTTGACGCAGACTTTTCTGGACAGTGCAAGAGCTGCGTCTTCGGCGAAGACATAGGAAATCAATTTGAAATCGCGCAACGGGCCGGACGACGTTCGCACGCGTCGATAATTCTACTTGGCACGGGAGGAGGCAATGTTAGGGCTTCAAGGGTA
Source organism: Marchantia polymorpha subsp. ruderalis (assembly GCA_037833965.1). Lineage (NCBI taxonomy): Eukaryota > Viridiplantae > Streptophyta > Marchantiopsida > Marchantiales > Marchantiaceae > Marchantia > Marchantia polymorpha. The sequence goes on from AP031351.1 coordinate 5,212,444, forward strand.
AGGGCATTACGAGGAGCCTTCGCGCCAACATTGCGATATCGAGCAAGAACGAGCGAGAGTGAGAGAGAGCGAAACCGACTGACCTTGCTAGCAGCGAAGACGCGAATTGGAGACATGGCGTCCAAGAAGAGTGATAAGGTACGGAAATTGGTTCCCTTGAAGTTGCCATACGTGGAATTGCGACCTTTCAGGCGCGAGCTGAGCGAATTGCGGCTTGATTTCCTCTTGTGGAATTGAAATTGCGTTTCGGCGAGTATCTGCAAGTAGATAATGGATAGGAACGAAACCAATGGCGAGGAGCTTCAAGGTAATCTCATGCTGTGAACAATTGAGCATTGGGCGAAGATGATGGGACTGTGCGCAGGCAGCGACGGAGATCTTTTGTTTGAGAAAAGTAGCGTGGGACTTACGCGCACTGAAGAATTCTCTTACGGGCCACTCTTTAGTTTCGGGAGGCAGTGGACGAACGGATGGAAGACAGCTGATTAGCTAGATCCAAAGAGAAGGGCGATTGCTTTGGGAATTATTCATATCTTGCGACCGGCACGCACGACGTATGTGACGGCCTGACAAGTAGGGTTCTTCAAGCGAATCCTGAAAAAGGGACAAAGAGTACACTGGGCAAGAATATTTCACGATCTTGTATGTATGAATGAGGTCTCCCGGTAGACCGGACCATTGATCAATCATATCATTCCTTTACTTGTGAATTTCTATCGAAGCATGGATTTGCTTACGAGGGAGGAGGAGAAACAATTTTCGAGGGAGTGGGAAATCTTGACAACCGAGTCTAGTGAAGGGACCGAAGACAATACCCGTCAACGCTCAATCTCACCACAAACGACAGCCCTAGAACCAGTTCAGGTGGACGTTGTGCAGAGACGGGAGAAGCCAAAGAGACGATTGGCGAAGAGAAGAAAAGTAGTGAATGACGACGAGGGAGATTTGGCACTTGAAGTCACAAGAACTGAGATTGAAGTAGACGTAATCAGGCAGTCGAGAACTCGCGCGAGACCAAAGAAGAGGGCGAATCAAGGGCTGGTGGCAGCTGAAATGTCGGATAGCAGCGTGGAAAAGACAGTTGCCTCGCTTGTGAGTACACCCGAAGTCGCAGTTGGCGAGTCGACACATTCTGTGAATGTGGAAGGACCTTCAGGGGTGTTAATCGAAGTTGTAGCGGATGCACCGGCAGAACCCTTGAAGGAGGGAACGGAGATGGTAAGTCCGAATTCTCTGTCTTCGGAGCGGACACGGTCCGCGGGGAGTGAAGAAATACTTCACCCAAAGACGAGCGAGGAACTGGATAAGAGCTTACACTGAGTGATGAAATACTCGAGCAGCTTGTTGCGCAGGTTGCAAGGACGGTAGTAGAAGCCGCATACATTACATTGCCGTCATCTCCTGTGGAAGATGTGAGACCCGAAGAAGAGACGAAGACTTCGGAGGAGTAACCGAAAGAGTTAGTTGTTTCCTTCCCCGACTTCTTCAAGGATAGTGTGGTTCCAATACTACAGTATTTGGACGGGAAGAGAGAGAAGTATGCTATGTCGAAGGAGGCAGGATTCTAAGTATAGTTAGTGAAGAAAAGAACTAAGCTCAAGAGAGTAGTAGCAGTGAAGAGGGAGTGGGATTCCGCGACTGAATTGGCACGTGAGCAGCTGCAAACTTGTCCACCGAGTGCGTGGCAGCAAAGGCCGTATTGCAAGAGCGAGAAGCTCAGCTTCGGGAGAAGGAGATTGAGTGCGAAGTATTGCAATTGAACCTGGCGAAGGAATCCGGTCGATGTGTAGAGTTAGAAGAGACTTGTGGAGGACTTCGTATCTCTAATGAGAATGTACAGAAAGTGACAGTGGATTTGCTTGCGAGGTTGGAGAAATTCAGGGAAGCATACGATGAGGCAGTCAAACGATCGGAGCAATTGATCGTAACTGCGGAGAAAAGAGAGAGGAATCATGTTGAGGAAGTTGCTAAGCTGAAGACCCGAAGAGCCGAAGAACTTCGTATCGCCGAAGAACTTCGAGGCAAAATCGCAGAGGCGAAGACGGCGGAAGAAGATCTTCATTGCAAGATTTCGGAGATTGACGGTAAGTGCGATGCAGAATTCCGACGTGCGGAGGAGCTATCCGCAAGTCTGGCGGAGGGAGTCCGGAAGCATGAGGAGGAGTTAGCGAATTGGGCCAAGAAATTGGCGGATTGTGAATCGGCCATGTCTTTGGAGGCCGAATGTAAATTGAAGTTTGAATCGGAATGTCAACGGTTGCGAGAGTAGTTAGGCAAGGCGGACATGAAATCGCAGGAGTCGCAAAGGGGAATGGAGAAGGTAAAGGAGGCCTATCGTCAACTACGGGACGAATCAACCAACGAGTTGAAGTTGCGTTTGGAGAAGTGTCTGAACGGATTCGCGATGTGGGGATTGCAAACTGTGAAGTGGTTGAAGCTAAATTTGCTCGAGCGACGGTTGATGAGCATCAAGACCAACGGATCCGCAAGACTCAATCAGATTGTAAAGTTAGTTAATACACTTTTAGAAGGATTGAATTAGGCGCGCCAGAATGTAAAAGTAGAGATTGTAAACGTGTTGCGAGGGATAGGAGTAGATGGAAGTTCAGATGACACCGTAACCGCTACATTGGACGGCACAGCCCCTAAGACCGATTCGCCTTAGGCGATTGATATTCTAGAGTTGCCGTTGTGAATAAAGAGGTCCAAGGCTCTTTCCTTTGAAGGCTTTTTTGTCAATTGGCTTGTCTTGACTGTAAACCTGCATCCACTGTGTCTTTGTGCTGGTGTGTGATCCAGACATTGAGCACGGTGCATTCCTGTTTGTCGAAGTTACCGCATCGGGAGTTGTGTGTATTCAGCTTGAATGTTCTAAGTAGTCGAGTGCTTCTTGGGATTTAAGCAAGTTCAAGTTTGAGTATTCGGGTTAGTGTGTCGGTATGTATACAATGTTGGGAAGTTTTCCCCTTGAAATATGAGTGTGAAGGTCGCAAGCGATTCCTACCGGTGTTGATTGGAAAAGTTTCAGGATGTGAGTGTGGTTACGCACTGCTCTACGGGTCTTCGGCCCTAGTTGAGTAGTGTCTTCTGGGAGTGACATTGGCCTAAGAAGTAAAACTCCTCAATAGAATGCTAATCTGTGACAAATTGTGACTTTTGTGATTGTTTCTATCCTCATGGGATCGGATCTGTACCATTATGCTCCATTTTGGTATTTGTTTGTCATTACAATCACTATTCGATCAGAGTGATAGTCTGAATATTGGGCTCAAAGCAACAGTTATTAATCACGACCTTCATCCTTGAAGTTGCAGGACGGCGTTCGATGGTCTTCTTGCTCTGCTTAGTAACTTTGCAAGTTACTAAGCAGAGCTTTTTGTGTGATCTAGACGGTGCTGAGGAGAAGGCTTTGAAAAACAAGCTTGGTATATCGGTTTTCCACCACGGAATGAAGGAACCTTCTGGTGATGCACAAGTTGTGGGAGATCAATTTGGTTCTGACCCTTTTTTTGATTGCTATGATTGGAGATTGATACTTCACAAACATTGTCTATGAAAATAGTAATGGTTTGCTTACGATTTGACTCTCCTTCGTAGACTTCGGAGACATTAATTTGGTGTATGAAGAATAACGTCTCTAGATTGCATATTAATTGAATCATGGCGCATTCAAGGTACATAGCCTACTAAGTAGTTTATCAAGGATTTGGATTTTTGTGTTAGAAAGTTTTATACAAATGTTGATTTTTATGGATTATGGATTAATCATTTCATTTTTGAACATCATGATATTGATGAAAAAATGATGATGATATTACATTGATCTTAGAAGAAAAAAATATTCTTCTTCTAGAGAAGCTCAAATCTTTATCTATAAGCTTGAGTGGAATTATATTATGAACTATGAGATGCAATTGTTTGTAGATAACAAGACCTGTGGAGTTACCAAGTTATCTAGCTTTGATTGATTGCAAGTGAATGTACAAGAATAATAAATGACAAGAAGAGTATCTTGAAAATAAGATTGATTGCTAAAGATTTCACACAAGGTAAAAGTGTATATTACAACAAAAAATTTCCACTTGAAGCAAAGTATGCTACAAGCATTTGCTACAATATTTAGTTTTTATGAATCAAATGAACGTAGTTATAATAATCTTATTATTTTAATCTATGGAGTAGAAAATTAACATAAGACAAGAAATTGGCTTTGAAAAGAAAGTTCAAGAGAAATTAATTTGTGGATTTTTTAGATCGTTATATGGATTGAAGCAAGCTCCAAGATAATGAATTTCAAGATTTGATCAGATTTCATGAAAACGCAAAAAAATTTCATGGAATTTGTAAGATTGTTTTGTATACATAAAGAAGATGAATATTAAGATTTTCAATCTTGTCAATATAAATTCTACGTGGATTACATGCTCATCTTGGAAAAGAATCAATCATACAATAAATAATGTTATTTATTCTCTTGTAAAAAACCATGGTCAGCTTTATGTATTTGATGCGAGAACAAGGTCTGATATTGCTTTTGCAATGAACAAGGTGAACAATTACATGTCAAATTAAGTATGCATTTTGAAGATATGAAATGAATTTTAAGGTATTTAAAGAGTACTAAGAATTAGTACTTTTTAGTTTTTTGATTATCTATTAGAAAATGTCAAATCCTGGCTAATATACATTGATAATGACTATGTTCAAGATCTGGACAAGAAGAATTCTACAATTATATATATTTTTACACTTGATGGTAGATGCATAATTTAGAGATCTTACTTGTAAAAATGTGTAGCTCAGTCTACAATTGAAGCTGAAAATATAGTGGCAACAGAAGCATCAAAGTAAGTTATTTGGTTGAAAAAAGCTTATCTTTGAGATGGTATTGAAATAGAAGGCTGTCAATTTTCACTATAATAGCCAAAGTGCATTACATTTTGCTTCAAATCAAATGATAAACAGTAGAGTGAAACACATCGACATCCATTTTCATTTTATTAGAGATGCAATTTGTGATAAAATAATTGAACTAGTCAAGATTTACAGTAAATTTAATCAAACGGATGCGTTGATCAAAATTATTTTGTTGAGTAGTTTTAGTATACATTGTGCTACTATGCAAGTTTCACATGAGGAGCATAAGTAGACTTTATTAACAATTTAATTAATTTTATATGTTAGTACTCTATCATGTTCTGACTAGCATTTATTTCTATTCAACTCTAGTTCAAAGAGTATACTTTGTTAGGTTTACTTCTAGAACTTCCCGCATAATAATTATATAGGTTAAGGAAATTAATATACCCAACACATGTGTTAGAGTAAAGATTGTTAGGGTTAATTCTTGTCAAGTCAACTATGAACTTTAGTATTTTAGCTAGACTGGTTATAGCTATACTACTTAGTGCGGAAAATCTATTTGTCGTGCTAAACGACAAATAGATTTCTTGTAATACAGTGAATGTTTCCGAGTATGTAGTCTATAAAGCGAACCACGTTATTTTTGGCGTTTATCTCGTGAAAATTTTACTCTCATGAAGGTTAGCAATAAGAATTAGAAACTCATTTGATGTGAAATAATTTTTTTGAAATCGTATGAAAGTTTTTATTTTTAACACATAATATACCCTTTATTACTTGTTCGAAGGCGTGAACAACAACAACAACGAACATTTTCAATTTTGTCCCTTACAAGAACATTAAAAGCCATAAATTACTTAATGAAATAAGTTTAAAATCATGCTAACAAGTTTGATATTGATGCATATTTAGTTGCAAATACAAGAAACCACATTAAAAATTGAACATAAAATGCATAAATTACATAAAATCTTTTCATTGAAAAAAAAAACTGAGTTCATAATCATAATATAAATTATCAAAACTATGTCATATCACTAACTTGATAAAGAAATTGTGATTGATACTCACATTATATACTTGTCTATGATTTTCCAATTTATGTTGTTTTTACTACACATTTGTTCAAAGAAACCAGAAAAATGCATTTATGTGACCAACGTTTGTAGCTTAAATATTTGCATTTCCTAAACTATGTAAATCAATCACTTCACAAAAATCATATTGATGATGAGTGCAATTGAATAAGTAAAGAATATAGATAAAAAAATTCTTGATTATTTTAATTGATATTTGATATTAAAAATGAAAAGTCAACATAGAAAAAAATATATTTTAATTGATCTACATTTAATTTATGTATATGATTTAGTATCATTGTTTCAATTGTAAATGATTTAATTACGATGATGTATGTTGGAGTCAAAAAACTTTTAAAAAATAAATTGCATGAAATCTACATAATTTTTTAATTATTATTCAAACTAATTATACTATATTTTTTTTTATTTGAACAAAATTATAAAATGTAGAATTAGTAATCTACAATTTTTTTTGATCATCATCATCAAAAAATGAAAAATTGCTCTTGAGCATATATCAATTTCAAACAAAGTTAAAATATGATATTGATGCCATGTAATTATAAAATTGTACGTTTTTAAAAACATAAAATTAGTATATTGGGGTTTTAGAATGCATCAGTCTTTTACAGATTTATATAACTTTCAAGAAATTCAATATTTTGATGAATAAGATTGGTCACGTTATATTCAAACCTCAGAATATCATGTCAACTAGAAATTTTAACAAGTAATATTTTAAAATTAAAAATTCAATAAGATACAATATTAAAAATTGGTCAACTGAAATAAAAAATTTTATGACTTACATTAAGTGATGTTTATGGGATTTTTATTACAGTTCATTCAAAAGGATTCTTTAGATGATTATAATTCATTAAAGTGATATATTTAAATGTAATAACAATATGAATATTGATACTTACCACATGAGTATCAATTCAAAAGATGAGGAATTCAAATTAGAGGATTTTATTTATTGCTAAACTTCAATTCTGATAAAATAATGAAAAAATTCAGCTTGTAAACATAGTAACAATTTCAAATACAATCTCAAATAATAAAGAAATTTTATGGAATTTTGATAATACTTTGATTCAATTTTTTAGAATCAAACTAAAATATCATATGTGTCATTGAAAGAATTATTTGACATAAAAAACTCAAATGATATTTCAATTTTTTTATTCTTATAATAAATTTAATTACACCACTAAACTGATTTAGAATTTGTGAAATAATATTACTATCTTCCACAAAAAAAATTTACCCAAAATAAAAACAAATTGGATTCACAATTATATATGACTAAACAATACATAATTGAAAATGTGACAATAATCATTGCACGTGAAGACGAAGACTTCACATGGAGTGAGAACTAACAATGTATTTTACGGTGAATACTGTTCAAAAATATCAATATTAATACTGTTTAAATGTGATCATAAATGATAGAATATATTTAAATCAATTAATTTATAATCCTGGAGAAGTGACAAGTTTCATGGTGATAAACAATGGATCGAGATATAAAAATGAGTAGAGAAATAAATTGAGATATTTGCTTGATGGGACCCCATACAAACTTAAATTGCTTGATGGGACCCATTAAGTTTCAATTTACCCGATGGGACCCCACCGACGGTCCAAGTGACACTGTTCTAGTATGAATAGACGACGGTGCGTGAGTAGCACTTTGTGTTACCTTTTGCACGTGATACTTCGTTTCGCCGTTCGCATCGCTGCGTAGAGTCCGGTCCTACTGAACCACTTTCTTGGGAAGAATGGCACAGTAAGGTGATGAAGATCAAAAAATTGCTCGGACCGCTAGCGTCATGAGGAGGAGGAAGGTTCAATTTTGTCCCCGCTATGGCGCAGGCATTTCCGGGAAAGAAAGTGCAACGCAATGTCACAGAGGGGTGGCTCCAGGGCAGAGCCTCATAGACCGTGAGCCCGTCGTTGCGCGGCCGTGCTGCGCCTCTGAAAACATTGCTGCACTGTTAGGCAAGGTTCCGGGATCGAGACCGCCAAAAATCATGACGACATGGCATCGCAGGTCCAGCAATTGCTGTCGAAGCTTTAAATCGACCGAAGTTGCTCGCATTCCCCAACTCCTCTCTTTCTCTTTCTCTCGTCTTCTCTGTGGTAGTACCATGAGGTTGTTTCAGGAGGAGGAAGGTTCAATTTTTATGTTAGCTAGATCGCGGTGATCGAGCTTTGACTTCTGAACAGTTTAGGTTCGGGCACCCACTCGAGATCTCAAACCGGGAATGCCCACCACGAGAGGTGAGGTAGCTAGTTGTTAATTTTGTGAGCAAAACATCTAAAGACCAATGAACGTGTATTATCAAAGAAATCTAAACTGATTGATCACTTAACAAGAACATACTTGTACTAGAACACCTACTAGAACTCAACGACGGCACACGGTCCATTGGATCCCATCGGTTAAATTGGAGATCCCATCCAAACGTAAATTGCTTGATGTGACCCATCAAGCAAATAACTCAAATAAATTATATACTACAAGTGGATTTATAGTTTCATACGAAAAAAAAACCGTAGATACCAATGATGTATAAAAGATAATTACATCAAAAAAGGATTACATACAATCTGTTCTGGAGTTTATTCTGGGAAAACTTTTCTATAAAAAATATAAATATATTTTTTTATGTATTTATATTATTTGTTTTTAATATATATATATATATATATTGTCATGGATATCATGCATATTATAAAAATTTGTTAATTTGAAGCATAAATGAATATAATTATAATAATTTTATCATGTATCTATTACAATACATATTGATCCATTAACATTATATATATATATATATATATATATAACAATATTTCATATTTTCTCAAGATTTATTAATGAGGTCTTTCAATAATCAATAGTGTATTTTATCCACTTTCATCAGCAATTAAACTACTGGCGGTATATTACTATTTAACTTAATCTCCATTTTCGTATGGAGGAAGAAAAAACATCGATTTTTAACATATATGGGATATGCGAGGTTGAACCTCTCTGCTTTGACGAAACTTCTTTTAAGAAAGTTAAGACAAATCCTTTCCTAAGTTATCGTCGATAATGAAAACATCCCAAATACGTAAATCCATCATCGTTTCACGAACCTTTAGATTCTATCGATTGAGACATCGAAGATTACGTTATGTCAGCACGAAAAGTCCCAAGGATAGCAGACATCTAAACTCCTAGCAATTAAATAAAAACTTCGCAATGCCATCGGTTGACTCCACTATTCGAAACGAAGGCACTACTTCGCATTGGTGTACCATTTCCTGGATACAACAAGACTGCTCAGCAATTCGGAACATTAAATTCTCATGATATAGGTATCTTCTCGAGGAGCCCTGACCTTGATCTCACTAATGTTGGCCTTAGCCCATTCCATCACCTGTTGTAAATGTGCTGCCGCCGCCGCAGTACACCCAGGTTAATTGTATCACAAGTCAAAGATCTTCAAACCATGATATACTACAGCACCTGAACAGCATTGACTGAATGACAGTGTATAGACAGGGCATGCGAGACAAAGACCCAGCATTCACATAGCGAAACTTGTGCATACACTCAGATGCCATAACTTATTTGCCATCGTCGAGTTTTGGAATCACTAGCACTCTTGATACGGGGTTTTGGAGTTTTGCTTGCAACTTCTTCATTCCTGGAGTACAACTGAACAGGGGTGTCAAGAGAGACAGCTGACAGTTCAAACATGGCCATGATATCTCCTTGACACGAAAGTCGCTAGTCTTTAAAATAGAGCCCTAATCGCTCAAAGACCAGAATGTACATAACCCTTCTTGACGAACGAAAAAAGCCTTCGAATCGGGTCAAAGTATTCTCTAATAACTGTGAACTAGCCGCTTAAATTACCCAAATCTGCTCATACCCCACAGTTCGCCGAATTCGAAAATCTGCCACTGAACAAAATGAAACACAGGACACGGGTTCAGATTAGAAAGCGAATGAAACTTTCGCCTATCTTGCAGTCAGGTAGAAGGAATCCTAGATTTTCTGGAGAAGTACCAAAGCTCATCGAACCACTTCCCACCGGCAAACTTTGCGACAACTTAAGAAAACCTCGAGCGAAAGTGTGAAAAGAAAATGGTGCGCTCAAAGATACAAACACAAAAACAGAAGTCCTCAAACAAGGATACCACGTACCGAGGAGCAATATCAATTGGGCGGACAACTCCACTCTTTTTGCAGCGTCTGATGCAGAATTGTTTGCAGAATGACTAACTTCTCAACAATTGAAGACCGTGGAGGTTGCACTAATAGCATTGTAGATTAAGGGCCCACTAAGAGGCATGAATTGTCCTGTTAATAACTGCAAAAGGAAAACAGTTGATCGTTTAATATAATGGTCGGTTTCCTCTCTACATGAGTCGTGTTATCTAACATTTCTTTGACAACATTTTGCAACCTACTTACCTTCAAGCACGTGCTTTGTTTTTCATCATGCGCGATTCAAGAGACCAAAGACTTGGGTACGAAACGCACCTTGATACTCTCCTGAGCGGCGATTCCACCAACAACTGCTGCTACACAGTGCAACTCTGCTGCTCCAAATCGGCAAATTTCACTAACAAGGTCGTCCGGAATGCTAGCCCCAGAACTACCAATGTCATTGAGCACATCAGCTGCGGTGGACTTCAACTGACAAATATCATCTTCAATCTCCCTGGCAAAACAGAGATTCATGACTCTTAAGAATGAAGAGCATCTTAAATTTGCGTCGTTTATATTTTAAAATAATCTGAGCTCTAGCTGGTCAAACATCAAAAGACAAACAATTAACAAGTACAACAATCTTCAGAAGTAATTTTTGAAAACAACAGTAGAGATTTTCGTTGAGATCCACATTGAAAGAAGTACTGGCTCCTGAAGATAGATAAGGAAAATGTGCTTGAAACTTACGAATCAAAAACACCAGGATATCTTTTGTAAGTTGCAGCAAACCGGTCTACTGCTCGAAGTAGAACATATAGAGCGGCATTACTAAAATTTAACAAAAGCCAAAACAACATTGTAAGGAGATAGCTCAAGCACTCAAAATTATCAATAATTGTCCAAATCTTCATGAACTTCACCTGCTTGCACACTGTAAGAAACAAAATAAGAACTTGACTAATCACGATGTGACGGACAAGAATACAGATATGAGCTGGAACTTTCATACACCCCTAAATGTAATACCTGTTGTCCTCTGCTGCCAGCAACTTTTGGAACTCTGTACCAGCCCGAGAACTGCATTCTTCTGAAATCTTGGGGTAGCGATATACCTAATGCACAAAAGACAAGCGGTCATGAACGACGCTAAACGGCGTTAATGTGCATAGCGTAGACTGTTCACATCTAAGTCCGCATCGAAACTTTGAGAATTAGACAGAAGAACATTACTGGAGTACACAGTTTTGAAGATGGATGAGGCATACGCGCAAATTTCGAGCGTTTTTGCAGAAGTGTTTTATTGTTGTCTTTGAAATTGCATTTGGATCCCTGCCTATCTGCTTCAATATAGATCTGACCCTCTCTTCAACGGCAGCGGCATCCGCTTCAGCTCGAGCTTGGTAAACTTTTTGTACGCGTATGTAATATCTGCAAGTAAAAAATTGACATAGTATGACATCAGCCTCAGAGTTATGAACATAAGAGGATGCAGAAAAACAATGATTGAGAACGTTCCCGCGTGAAAGTCAGTTAATATGAAGCTTACTCTGTGAATGAGTGCATATCAGGAACAGATCCGTCTAGAGGTGGTTCCCCTTGACCCTCGTTCTCCAAAAATTGCTGGACAAGATGGAACCCAAAGAACTCAAGTCATCAATCTATATTTTCAGTATATTGTTCCGCTTACATTCTCGTCTCAAAAAAATTGGTTAAGCATTCCAAATACGAATGAGGTATATCAAGAATTTTATTCCACTTAACTGACGTAGCTGGAAGTCCCACCTTCATTAAAGAGCCCAACAAAAGTATTAAGATTGAAGATCAGTTTGCAAGATGGGAAACATTTCCTGACCTTCAACGCTGCAACCATAATCCAGAATTCAGAAGAAAGCGAGTCGAGTTCCGCACATCTATCGTTCAGGGCAGCAAGCAATTCAGGTTCTGCGTTCCGAATAAACAGTGATAACACGTGTGACATGTTTTCCCGTTAGACAAGAAAGCATGACAAAACCATCCAATTGTTGTCATCAACCTCTTGTACCTACATACACGAGGTAGAATTGACCTAACAGTTCGGAGGCTAGCAATATCTGCATGTGATCCCCACCGGATAAATAGCCGAGCAAAAGTAACTCTTCAGAACAAATGGATTTCTACACATAACATGTGTTGCATAGAAGCATTGACAACTTGATGATGATGCTGCGTTGTGTCTCACATACGCATCAGATGATTCAAAGAGATGTCCTTACTTAGCACGGGAGGTGAAGTAACCAAATAAGCGGCCTTCAGGGCCTCCTTGTAATTATCTTCGTCATCTGATCGCCTCCTTGAGGTTATTGCGGCCTGTCATCAGCATTTACGTCTTATATTGGATCGTCCAGGAGAGATGAAAGTTGTGAGGACTTTATATGCACTCTTTAGTTATGAGTCTTGAATTGCTTATGATACAAAACCTAAGTCACACACGTCATACATCTTCCGCTGACCAAAATAGGACTACTTCAGCAGACAAAAAGGGTTTGGAAAACATACCTTCAACTCTCTCAAGCTGGATGGCATCTGACCTCCATGCTCAGCTTTCCAATCGTCGAGTATTTTGATCAGAAGAACTCCGAATGGTATGTGTTTGTGAATGACAGGATCTTTGGTATCGATATCAAATTCCTCAACCAGCCTAGATAAATCATTAGGTATCATAAATCAATTCTTTACACATTCAATGACCCTAAAACAGCAAACTGGAGACCTGCGAGAAAGTCCTTGCAACTTCCTTCCAAGATTCACCGTCAAATTCTAGTTACACCATAGAACCACGGATTCACTTTACTTTGGTGAAAACGAAGATGAGAAAAAAATCAATCAAACAGTTTTTGAAGGTACAACATTTCAGGTGCATAAGCTAGTGCAAAACTTCGTGGTTGACGCCTGAAATTCCCAAAGACCTTGTGAGGGAAATATCTATCGCAGGACACTCTTCAATTTTAAAATAGTCCTCCCGTCTATCTCTTCGTATCATCTCACTTTTTCTTCCAAACCTTTTACTACTCGCATAGTCGCAGGACACTCTTCAATTTTAAAATAGTCCTCCCTTCTATCTCTTCGTATCATCTCACTTTTTCTTCCAAACCTTTTACTACTCGCATCGCCCAACCAGGGGTCTATAGTCTTCAATATATGACAGGCAAATAGTGATAGTACAACTTTTCGCTTATATATAGGTCAAGTACTCAACTCAACGGACGCGTTTAAAAGCAGAGAAATTCATACCGTCTGAGTTCTGGCCATGGTTTATGGAACCTTAGATCCTCCACCTTGTTGTCGGGCTTGGCTTCAATGACTACATGTTCCTGAGCGGCCATGCACCTTCTACCGATTAGTCACAGAAGTTTACAGATTCTCTGCCAAGTTTTCCCAATATACTTGCAGCCTAGCATATCTCTTGAATATATATATAAAGCACAACCCAAGCAAGCTCGTGCTTGTGAAAGAGTAACTTCGTTCCAAAAAAAACTTCTCTCCAGCTCGGAGTGGCACCTTCAGATCCCAATATAAGATTCAATGAACCCTATACCTCTTTTCCTAATATCTGAACCCAAATTTGACAAAAGCAGATTGGTAGAATATACAGCAATACCTTAACACTGATACGAACATGGCCGAACAAACCATACGAGCGGGCGACAAGAAGAAGCACATCGTAGCGCCTGCATATCTGGTCAAGCTTCACAAGGGCAAACTCCGACATCTGCAGTCCAAAAAATACCTCTTTTCCTATTAATATCAAAATGAAAAAAACACATAGAAAATTGACTGCAACTCACGCTCCCGACAACTCCCTCCCTATTTGTCTCGCATGATGAATCTGCTAAAACAAAGAGACACCACTGCACGACAATATACCTGTGTCGCGATCACTAGAGTGAACTGTCCGAAGAAGCTAGGATTGCTCTCAATGAGTGCCTCGGGTGACTCTTCAACGAACTTGGCTTCAACGGACTCATTCATCTCGTGTAGTACGGAGCAAACAGCTGACGCCTTGCGTCTTCCAACACTGTCCCATTCAACTGTAAAACCACAGGCATCTTCACGTGAGTAGATAGCTGATACAACTCTCTAGGCCATAGAAGCCCAAGTAATATACAAATTGCAACCGGCAATGACCCCGAATGTGTGCAAGAGCATCAACTGCAATGTGTGTGAGCCTACTCAGAAAATTGTTCCCCAAATCGGACGCCTGAATGTCGGAACCATCGACAATCGTAAACGATCCAATTCCTCCGAGAACCAAATTCTTCAGCGCTTCTGCACCAGTCGGTCCAACATTGAGCACACAAATATTTGCCTTCTCCAAGGCTTCTTGTCCTTGCTCTCCCCATATTCTGCACCGAGCGCATCCCCAATGAGTCAACACAGCGTGTCCACGAATCCAATGGGATAATGTAAAACAAATTAATGGAGATTGAACACGACGGAGGATAACGTATTCATATGATCGGATCATTCACACAAGCCTCAAATCCCAATTCTTTTCGTGCCAGAATCAAATCGGACAAAGCATTGATAACCTAAACCCATGGGGGTATATAAAAACTCACCGCAGTTGACGATCATATTTCTTATTACGCTGCGCCATGGCCTGAACGCCAGGCGTAGCTTCCTTTTCTAAACACCTCCTCTTCGCAGCGTTCTCCGTTAAGTCCAGCCTGACCACAGCTTCCTCGCCGGTTCTCACCCGCATTCATACAATCGTTCAATTCCACTTCCCTCCTCTTCCCTTTCCCCTCCTCACAAGCACTCCTCTCTCTCTATCTCACTCTCACTCCCTCTCTGCCCAGCCAGCCGGACACCGATGAGCTCGTACTCCCTAAGAATTTTCCAACATCAAGCCTTCTACATCATCACCATCGTCAACAAACAACCACGACAAACCCTGCCCGCCCGCCCGCCTGTTCGTCTGCCTTGCATCAATCCCAGCAGTGCCCGGCCCTTCCTCCAGTTCAGATTTCGATAAACATGCTGCTTTTCCTCATTGTCCGCTCTGCTCCTGCTGCTGCTGATGCTGTTGCTGGTATGCTATGCTATCATCTCTCTCTGTCTCTGTCTCTCGCATACGCATTAGTGGATCCCGGTCTGTCTGCTTCTCCAAGAGAGGGAAGGAATGTTTGTCCCTTGAGATCCCTTCCCTTCCTTCGTTCCTGCTGCTGCTGGAGGCCACGAAAGAGCAGAACAAGGCAGAGAAGAGACTGACCGTCTCTGCGCTCGGTCTGCACGCACGCCCGAGGCCAGAGAGGCCAGAGAGGCAGAGGCAGGCAGGCAGCTGAGCTCTCCCTCGCTCTGCCTTCTTCTCCTCCTCCTCCTCGCGGCTCCTCCTTGTTCTGTCACGGAACTTCCTCACACTAACGCTCAACCACGCTTCTTCTGTGGTCTTCGCTATCGGACCCAGTTAGTTAGACTGTGCTGCCTTGGCCCCAGTTGGTCGCCGGCTCCACACTACATCCATTGGCTTCTAGATACGAGAAACAATCCGAACGGCGATTCAGTGCTTTGCTTGGTACGAACCCTAGTCAACCGAGTTGCCAAGCGCAGTTGGTCCATCCGTACGTCTCTGATGTTGGGCGGGTGATGATGTGCTATGAATTTTCCTTCGGAGTTCCTTGCAATTTGGTACCTTTCTCTCATGAGGTCTTCAAAGGCTTGCTCCAAAATTGATTTCTCCACGAGTAACCAAAACAACCGAAATCGAGTTCATCAAGCTTGAGCTTACCTCAAATGTTTTACCTATGTGAGGTCTATTGACTCTGGCTCTTCATTATCCTACCTACCTCGAACGTCCCCTGTGATATCGTAGTTAATAATATATGGTTATAATTACAACCTTTAACCGTTTCTCTGGAAATATACAACTTCATTTAAGGAAATATGCAAACATATAAAGCTATGATATTTGCATTATTACAATCATTTACACCCAAGGAATGCTTAAAGAATTATTGTCATGAGCAGAAAATCTTGCATCAAATATGAATTTAGTATTAATACATGATCTAAATCAGCTCTGTGTGTCGTAGTGCGGTCAAATTAAAGCCTCCGAAAGTTATTATAAATTCTTATTTTAACTTTTTAAACTATGCAGTCCCTCATTATCCAAGTGTCTCCACTATATGCATATATAAATTAAACATAGTCTCCATATAAATTGATTAGTTTTTTATGTTTATTACCATCTATGAAAAAAGTGATTTCCATTACATGAATGAATTGTGTGACATCATTTTATATTAAGTAACAAAAAATTAAAGTCTGAATCCACTTTCCAATCATAACAACTTAAAATAATAAATAACAAATTAAAATATAAATCATGATCATGCTCAAAATTGTCCGTGCTCCAAAATTCACATGAGAAATGTGAACGTCTTATGTAAGCAATTCCAACCGCGCTTTGTTGGAGTCTTTGTTGGAGTCTGAAAGCCACTAATGCAACCTGGTCTTTGAATGCTTCTAGATTATCATAACATAGGACAATATTTTTTAGCAGAAGATGGCTTTTTTCATTTGTGATGATATCCATATCCATTGACTTCTTTCAAGAGATTACGTTAGCCAGAAAGAAGTCAACACAAATGTCATTAACCTCAAAAGCAGTAGCATGATGAAGAAATTTGTCAAGGAGCAACAACACTTTGTGTCATGCCGCTTAGCAAACACAAAGCTCAAAGATCTCATCAAATCGATTATTGAATGTTGGGACATAGATTCAAACGTTATTCTCACAAAATTGAGAAATGTGCGAAGTGTTTTTGACAATGTAAACAGATTGTTTTGACTTTCTAATCATTATGATCGGAACTCGTTCTTTTCCACTTGCGTTGTAACACACCACTAATGTCATTTTGGTTTTTGCCCATTTTTTACCACAACTAGTGATCAAATCTTCATGAGTCACCATCACTGTCATATCCACGTAAGTCGTGATTAGAGTCCCTAAACCTTATCTTAGGTTAGTGCCCACTGTTGCAATTGGGAGTGAATAGGCGAGTTACAACTTGAAGAACCTTAAGCTGAGTTGAGACTTTAGCGTTAGAATTGATGTCCCGTTAGCTTCAAATTGGATTTTCCAAGTTATGGAGTGAGCTTGTGTTGACTTTATGTGAGATTATGTTGTTTTATGCTAGTGGGATTTTCACTCGAAGAACTCATGTTTCTTTTACTTTTCCATGTTTGGCGGTTAGATCAATGGAAACAATTGCGAAATGTTTTGCTGTTAGTTCAATGGAAAAGATTACAATTGTGCGTGTGTTAATGAGGACGGTGCAATGGTTGACGGTAGAGAGAGAGAGGTTAGAAACGGAGATTTTAAAATTGTATTAGCAATTTGATATCCCTCGCCGAATCAAGAAAATGCTTGGATTTGATGAAGAGCATACATGTCATAGGGAGTAATATGCTGCTTGAAGTTGTTTGAAGACATCACTTGAGCAACTTTACTGTTGCTTTGGATGGTTAGGACATTCGATTACATGGCAGTGATGAGAAATCAGTAAGATAAAGCAAAGACTCTTCACGGTGTACTTGGAAGATGAATTCTTAAGTGTGTGGATCATCTCAAGCCCATACACTTGAGAAGAGAATGCGACTTTCTCTTTTAGATTCTTATCGCTTGTAAATTTTTCAGCTTGTGAGATCTATGTGTGTGACAAGCCAGGGGCACTCCCATTATTGTAAACCTATATCGTAATGGAAATAGTTGACATATCGGATTTTCAAATGGGCTAGAGTTTTCTTACAAAAGCTTATTGCCAAGTGTAACTTACACAACAAGGTATGGTGTTCATCATCAATTCTAATCTTGTGTTTTTCCTACAATTATTGCGAGTATTTTTCCTAAGATTTTTGTTAATGTTATTATACAATACTAGAATGCCACATTTCATTTATTTTCAAACCTTTTTTTGACAACCTTGATGCTCTTGTTGATCTAACCTTAAAGCTCATTAGCACATTTGGGCAAGCTTGACATGACAACAAATTAGAAACATTTGTTAGAGTAAGAGTTCACGACAAAAGAATAATACATGGATATTCTTTCCAACTAGGGTTTTAAATTTTAAAAATATTCTTCATATTTTATTTCTAAAAATCATTTAGCAGAAATCTGAACTTGAAAACGTACAAAAATCCCAAACATAATGAACGAAGGATATAATCTATTAGTTTCATAAAAGTGTATGTAATATCATCTAAACAATATATTTCACATATTAAAGTGATCAGATATACATTATTTCAAAAACTTGTGAATTAGTTTCTATTTTATTATACAATCAATAAATTGTAATGATAAGTCAAATATCAGTGATAGGGCGTTGTATGTACAATATTTTAGTTACGATATACTAGTTGTAACAGTATATTTCACTTTTTCATGCCTAACCTATAGGATCACATTTGATGGGTTTCTAATACTCAATGGTATTACTATTATTTTTGCTATTGGTCGCGTTACTTTCATGAATTTCCTCGAGAAGGCTGATAACCTTTCAGTAGTATTGTGATCACACAATCAGATCACCGAAAACCTTGATGCATTGAACAAGACACTTCCAAAGGACATGACATGACAGGACGGCACAGTACACTGGTAACTTGACAGTGCTCGTAGGTTGCATTGAGAACGTTTCCGGCGTCCACATGGACAAGTCTGCTGAACAAATGTGCCGAATCGACGACGTGGAGAATTTCGCCGAACGGCTAGAAAAGCCAGAATCAAGTTAGCGACCTCGGGCCCGGAGACTGAGGGGAACGTGCAATTACCGAGTTACAGGCGGGACGACGAAATCCGGCAAGCAGACGTTGAGGAGGAGAGGAGTGTACAGATTACAAAGCAGAGTCTCCGACGACGTGGGGTTGTCACGAGTGAGAGTTGGAATGCCGACAGGCCAAGGGGTTTTGGTGTTGTACAGTGCAGCTCGCTCGTAATAAACTTCGTAAAGAGAGGGCCTCGAGAGCTTTTCCGCACTTGCAAATTTGAAATAGCTCTTCACCGTCGAGGGACGAGAATTGCCAAGTGACGAAGATGGAATTGAGCTCCGGAGGTGGAGTATCGGGGGCCGTTGCCAACGTTGGCAATGGAGCACCTGCTGCCCAAAATGCTCGTGTGGCTGTCCAAGACCTCTTCAATCTCTACCTCGGAGTACGTTTGCTATTTTTACCGAATTTGTTGGAATTTTTCTTCCCACCTCTATTGATTCAATTCGATAATCGGACGTCTGGGCCTTCGTTTCGCTCCGACGGTTGATCAATAAAGAGCGTTCTCGCATCGCAAACAGAAGCAAATTGTTCGTTGACAAGAAGCGCAGGTTTCCAAGATGGCAACGTAATTATTGCCACAGTCATGTTCTGCACTGGCTGATATCAGAGGTCGTACTTCTGAAAAGGGCTCGATATTTTTTCAAGGAGACTATCGTGTTAAGCTCGATTATGACCGAATCTCATATATGCTTACCACGCATGTACTCAATCAGAAGTAGTGCCTATCCTGTATAAAGTAAAATCTAATGAACCTTCAGTAACAACCTACAGTCAAAAAATAATGCCTGTTTTCAGATGGTCTTCCCTAGTGTCTCTATTTGTGTCTCCGGTTACAACGTGGTTGGCAATTCTTGGCTGTGAAGCATGTGTTTCTGTACGCGCAAGAATGCTCTGCATCTCCACATGCCTTCGCGTTAACACGCCTTGGTCCGCTTTCTTCTGTGACGTGCCATGGAACATTGAGAACTTGATAATTTCATCTCAATCTTAAAATCGTTTTGTTCATTCATTCTGCTCTGCTTCTGTATTCCGAATTCTGACAACAGTAGAATGTCATCAAATGAAAAATGTACATATTGAACTGGTCGTCTTGTTTCCTCAAACATGTACAACAGGCACGTTGGCTAGGCATAGCATGATCGTGATTACAATTTTCAGAGGTCACTCATGATGTGCTGTACTTTATGTAGATATCATTATAGAACTTTCTTTTGCTTTCATGAAAGCAATATAAAACTTTTCCTCAGTCATAGGTTGCAACCCCAGCAAGTTTCATATCCTGGATTGTATTTTTAAGCTGTGGGGATACATCAGTCCGTTATCTTAGAAATGTTGTCTCGTGAAGCTGCAAGAAGTAGCTAAGTTCATGAATGAGCACATCGAGGACTCATTGATTCAAATGCAGGCCTATACAAACTCTTGCTTTTTCTAAACAAATCAATGAACGTTTTTGCGAATTCGT
Organism: Marchantia polymorpha subsp. ruderalis; assembly: GCA_037833965.1. Taxonomy (NCBI): domain Eukaryota; kingdom Viridiplantae; phylum Streptophyta; class Marchantiopsida; order Marchantiales; family Marchantiaceae; genus Marchantia; species Marchantia polymorpha. The sequence continues at coordinate 5,232,884 of AP031351.1, forward strand.
TCGTGCGCAGTTTTTTGAGCCTGAGTTTTTTTCTGGTCTGTTGTGTTTGTTTCTTACTTACTTCTCTATGAAAGTCATAGGGCTGTAGAAATTTGATAGAAATGTAATACATTAAGTATCGACCAGTTTCGACCGAAATGTATCTAATGCTAAGTATCGACCGAAATATAATACACAAGTAAGATGTTGTCATCCTTTAGATTTTAATTTCATATCTGATGTTTTTTTAATGGCTTATCTTATCCCACGCCTCCAGCTTATCTTCTGGTAGAAAGACATTTTGCCGGATTTTCCATCCTCCTTTAGATCTTCAGGGAAGATCTTCTGTTTTCTGTTAAGAAAAGATGTTTCAGTGCGACTAACAACTCGCTTTACGTATGATTGTTCTTATTGGGTTGTTGCAGAGGTCAACAACCAGCAAAAGCGACGCAATCTCGAGAGAGCAACAGTGAGTGGACCTTTGTTAAGCTCAGTACAGATTAATACTTCCAATGCTCAAATTCGAATATAAACTATTTTCCTGATGCTTGAGATGCTATTTTCTGGAAAAATAGCAAGAATGAGATTCATCAGTATCTATTCAAGAAACTCGCACAAGATTACTGGTGTAAATTTGCAATCATTATCATTACCTTGTCTTGAATTCTACTCACTGAGAACACTGTCAAAGGTCATCATACGGGTTACTTTTATCAGGTAAGCAATACGAATCAATCCTGAATATCTTATTGAAATTTTGAGAACATCTGTTGTGTGTAATTCTTACCATGTAATTTATATGTACCATTGTGCACAGATCATCGAAGTTAAGGAGAAAGATGTCGGCAACAAATAGACCTCAACCACCAAAAGACGAGAACTTCCTTGCAGACTACCAGGAACTGCAGACTATGTTTGCAGTAGGTTACCGCTGGCCCTTTGCTCTTTTGAAATGCAAGAGGTTCAGCTGTAAGGCGAAAAGCATCAGTTCCTGCCCTAAGGCTTGATGCAGCCTTACAATTATTTCTTCCTGATAAATTTGATTGTCACTCCGGTTCCAAGTTCCATTCTCAGCATAACGGCTTAGCTAGTTAGAGATTTTGAACACATCACCAATATAGTAATGAGCTTTTGGTTTAACCTTCTTTGTCCCAGGACGCGGAGCAGTTAAGATCTTCAACTGAGGCTGTGCTAGCAATGCTTGTGGTTCAATGCAGCTATCACTCTCTTCAAGTGGAGTTTTTGCTCTCTGCACTGCAGACATTAACTAAATTGAATTTGATTCGTTGGGACACTTTCCTGCCCTTGTTGCTGCGAGCAGTCAGTGCGTGTGAGACTGCAGGATTGCAGCAAGCGCCCCCAGCCACGTCTACACCAGCTAGTGTAGCGTCACATATGTTAGGAAACTCAACGACTCCTCCGCTGAGTGCTCCAGCTTCTCCAGCTCCACCTCTGTCTTCAAGCTTAATTGCCTCTCCAACCCATTCTGCCGTAGATACATCATCTAACATCCTCCCATCCAATACGGCGACTGGTAGTACGAATGGTTCAGGAGGCAAAATTGTTTCTGGTCCTAGGGTAGTAACTTGGTTGCGACCTTTGGTTTGCAAGATCCTGCAAGCAGCCTTGGAAGCTGAGCTGAAGCCAGTAGCATGCTATGACGTACTTGTGCAAATTGTGTCATGGATAAACCAGTGGGATCTAAGATCTGCAACTGCTGGTGAAAGACCGTCTGTAAACAAGGATGATGGCAGAGTTGAATCTACTGCCTGGTTGCACGACTGTGTAGAGCTCATCTGGGCATTGATCGATGAAGGCAAATGTCGAGTGCCTTTCTACGCCCTGTTGCATGACCGGTCTCAGTTGAAGATTGAACACTGGCCTGAAGACGAACTGCTCTTTGCTTTATTCTTGGAAGTGCATCGAAGGCGCGACAAGATCTCCCTACATATCCAAATGCTGGATCATCACCTACACTGTCCAACATTTGCAACACTACGCATGACAGCATTGACTTACGTGGGAAGTCTCGGCGAACCTCTACACGGAGAGGTGTGTTTAACATTTGTCAGGATACGAAGCTTCTCAATTGTGGAATTTCTAGGAAGATTGGTTTTTTTGAATTATTGTTTCCGTATGCCCTCCCCGGGTACCATGTAGGTTCATGAAGACCGTCTCCAAGAGGTACTTTTTGGTTTGCTTTAAATCACATCAACATTCGCATGTGTCTTCAGGATGTAGCAAATGCTATTCCCAGAGGCAGTCTTGAGTGGGAGAGAGCACTTCGATGTTTGAGACATGCATTGCGCTTCAACCCATCAGCTGACTGGTGGAAGAAAGTTTTGCTTTCCGCACCAAGGTATCGGCAGCAGACACAAGGGCAGGCGGCACCACCAAGAGCCGCCTTGATAAGTCTGACTCAACCTGCGTCTGAGTTCTCTGCAGACATGACATGTGAAGCGGTTGTGGACCGGATAATGGAACTCATGACACCCATAAATGCAGGTAGTGCTCAGCATCTCTCTTTTCTATATACCTGTCAGTTAATATTGAAGAACTATATCATGTGATGGACAAAAGTAGAAACTTAAAAAAACTATAACTACAGCCGCTCAAACCTTTGTTTGCACATTTCCTTGAACTTTACTGTTGCATGTATCACAGTGTCACCAACATCTTTAATGTGTTACCTATAATGTTAGCAACTGTTTTTACAAGGAGGCTGACGAGATCTAGGAGGCAGCGGTAGTAGATTGATACACGCTCCTTTACTGCGTTGACGAAACCCTCTAAGTTTATTTAGAGAACATAGATTCAAGCTTGCACATTCCCTTCCTGGATATTTTCATGATACCTCTTATCAATGTTCTTCCAGTCGCTTACAATTTTCCCCTTAGTTCCATATTTGCTTGAAGATTATTTGCACTCGATGCTTCAGTCTCGCTAGACTGCGTTCAATGAGTATCGACAGCATTGCATGAGAGGTTTTTTTCTTCCGGCTTCTTTCAAATAAGATGTGGTATAAATACTTCAACAAGTTTGTTCTATTTATAATCTTGCAAACTTGCAGGTCATAGTACACCTTTACTGTAATTGCATATCTTTTCATTTCAGTGATAGTCCTGGCACTCACATCGAGTTATTTGTTCTTGTTCTTGTTCGCTACATTAACCTGTATGTTTGTTCAGCTCATGTATGCTTTGCGTTTGTTTCAATTTCTTAAGACATAAGTTTGTTAGTAGCATAGTGGCTAGTCAGCTCAGAACTGAGCTTTGTTCTAGCTGAACAGATTGTTTGGTGTCCTTGCACATTTATTACGGTTGAAGAGTTTATGCAACGTCCTTGCCAGGGAATCTCTAGTTCCTGGTAATGATTGCTTTTGCTTATCTGTTTGGTTCTTTTAAGTATAAATGGCATAATTTTATCTCCAGTTCAGTCAATTCTTGCATCCTCAGTATCCCTTAGAGTAAATTTTTTGAATCTAACCAAATCTTTGATTTTGTTGTATTGCACTCAATACCATCATTTGGTCGTATATTTATTAAGGATTAAGTTAAATACTTAGCTTACTCATCGGTGATTGCTTGTTTCTGCGGAATGTTCTTGTTTAAGTCCGTGCTCGGTTAGGATCAATGATTACACATATTCCTACGTCAAGAAAAGTAGAAAGGGAACATCTTCGTTTGATTGCTTAGTATACTTCTCGACAATGTTTTTGCAGCAGTCTAAAGCCTGTAGACTTCAATGGTTGACTCACTTTTCTCATGATGGTCCACTTTTCTTCGTATGTCCAGCTAGCAGTTCAGCCTATGTTTCGATGACCGAGGCGGGACGCTGGCAAGAGTGGTTAATATTTGCAGATCTATTTTACTTCTTTATGCGGAGTGGCTACATAGACTTTCTTGAGTTTATCGATAGGTTAGCAGCACGTTTTGCCCGTGGAGATCAACCGGTGATGCGGAGTAATCACGTAACATGGCTTCTTGCTCAAGTTTTTCGGCTCGAAACTGTAACAGCTGCTTTGAGCTCAGATTCCAAGAAGGTGTGATTGAAAAATGCCAAAACCATTCAGTTCGAAATCGAGGAAAATGTCTACTTCTAGACTGTCATTTGCATATTGCTTTCAGAATTGGATTGCATAGTATCCGCGTTGTTACTAGATGAGCGTTTTATCAATATATACTATCGCAAAGTCTGCTGATGGGCTTGAGAATGAGGTACAGATGATTGTGATCTTCTCCCTAAAGATCTCTCATAAAGTTTGATTGTAATAGCTTTTAGACTCATCACTTAAGAGAACAATTATCTATCATTTGATATGGTAGGACGCATGAATTTTAGTTCTCTTTTGAGCGAAGTCCTTTCCTTACAAAAGTATGACCTATATTATGTTGCAGCTTGAAACGGCTCAGAAAATTTTATCTTTCCACATGGCTGAGCGTCCTGTTGATCAAACCACAAATCTGGCCCCACAAACTATGCTTCTAGATTTTGTGGGGAGCAGTCAGATCTTACGACTCTGGTCGATAAATCGAGCGATGATGGAGCAACTGACAGGCAACCGCATGCCTGAGCATATTCAAAAGGGAAAGCAGATTGATGAATGGTGGAAGCAAGTGCTTAAAGGTGAGATCCTTTCTCATGACCTTCTTATTTATCTGTAGGGTCCCTTGGGAATTATCGTAGAAGACAACATAGACAAGAGTTAGTGCTAATCAGAGTGTGAAAGTTTTACTTCATAGGACTGACTATTGACGGAAACACTTGGCATTTGGCTTTTAAATCACTCTGCAGGGTGCTGTTCCTGCTTTGGGGGGATGTAGCAAGCGTTGTATGTTTGGCTCTGTATGTCTGACTTTGTATGCAAATGTTTGTAGGAGAACGTGTGCTGGATTACTCAAACTTGGATGACAAGTCCATGGGAATGGTGTGGGTGCTGTCTCACACGGTCAGTCAACCCATTTGTGAGGCAGTTATGGCTTGGCTGAACTCGAAGGGAGCTGCCGATTATATGAGTCCTGGTCAAACTGGGGATAGACTCGCAATTATCCATGAAACTCGTCCGCTGCCAATTGTTCTACTTTCGGGATTATCTTTACATATGTCTTCTCGTTTGATCAACAATATTGAAGAAGTGATGTTTCCTGGGCAGGTATCATTGATCTTCTTTCACTTTCAGTCTCCAGGATGCTTTCTTCTAAGTGCTTTGATTGCACGATAACAATATTCTCTTTCTATTTTTAGTTGAATAGAATATGTAGGAAACAGAGTATGCAGAATGTACATGTCAATTGGAGACCAATGTTGACAAATATGTTCAGTATATTGCATATTTGCTTTCTGCTTCATGCTAATTGTAAGATTCTTTCCTAGGTTTGCATAGTATGGCACTTGTAATGCATAGGCCGCATTTTTCTTGATCTCATGGCCCTGATGTCTGCTAACTTCTACCCATCAGTTTTATATAGACTTTTTGCAAACAATCAGACCCATTCATATTTGCGTTAGCTGTTGATACCTGCAATTTACACTCGATCGTTCTTTCATGCATGCAACCTACATCCCACTGAACGTGACTGCTCTTGTCCCTTGTTCTATATTTTTGAGTTCCACTTTCTTCAATCCATTTTGTTTGTATATTTCTGAGTTTTCAACAGAACAACTGCAAGCCATTGCTTACTCCAATCTGGCTTTGTGCAGCATGTGCCCAGCATTGGAATGGTGGAAACTTATGTACGACTCCTTCTAGTTGTACCTCAAACCTTGTTCCGACACCATGTAAATGTAAGGATTCATGTCATTTATATGTTTTTTCTCATGCGGATGAAGAGTATTCATTAGTATTAGGATCTGCCTGTCATCACCTGAATGCCTGTCTTGCTTTCAATGTTGTCAACTCTGGCAAGTCGTGTACAGCTTTTCTGTCCACGATAAGAGTAATGTAGACGAGCTCCATGGTAGGCTGATATAGATTTGACCTCTGGATTTGTCAGGGGATGATGCAGAGATACCAACAAGGATTGGCAAAACCGGGAGTCTCCTTACTTCTCCTGGAAATCTTAAACTACCGCCTCATTCCTTTGTACAGGTACAGATTCCTTTGTAATCTCAGTCCGCTAGCAACTCTCAGTTGTTTAGCCGTGGTATTTGTGTCTACTAAAAGCTTTTGTCTTATATCTTTCATGTTAGACGACTTCTTATTAGAAGGATTTAGGTTATTCAATGTCAGTTTACCGCAGTAGTCTAATATTTGTTCGCAGGTATCAGAACAAGATCAAACAGTTGCTATTTGATATAGCTAAAATTCTCATTACCGTGAAAACGAAGCGTGGTGAACATCGTCTTTTTCGGTTGGCTGAAAATCTTGGTATAAACTTGATCCTTTCCATGCGAGATGTCTTCCTCATCAAGAAGGAGCTCAAGGTACAGCCGAATGCCGTTTACTTGAACTAGCTGCCGAATAACTAATCTGCGAACTTGAAACTCCCTTGGATCTTGCCTCATAGATCATTTAATCCAAGAACTCTGTCATGTCCTTGGCTATAATATAAATCCTCTATCTCACATCAATGATTTTGATTTCAACATTCACCTCGCAATGTCATATCTCTATCTGGATGCCCCCGCATCGTCCTACTCAATCGAATGAATGAAGAGAGGTTTCGTGTGATGATTGAGGTGGATAGTCTCGAAAGCCTAGACCAACATACCTCTAGCTCTTATTATCATCCAATTATTAGTCGTGAGTCATGCTAGCTTGTTCTCAAAGTTTAGCAAGAAGATCATAATATCCTACTGGTCATGCTCGCCCACTTAGATCGTTAGAGATATCTTCTTGTCCAGAATTAAGGGTCGGCATTCTAAAGCCTTCGCTCATTTTGTAGTGCTTGATAAAGTAGGTCATTTCCATCTATTTGTAAAGTCATGAGGACCTTTAGAGAAAAATGATGTACAGCTGGTTTTCCCTTTTGGCAGAAGCATTGCATTTCTAACTACCCATTGCATTTCTATAGGGGGCTTCTACAGAATTCACAGAAACTTTGAATAGGGTGATGGTGATCAACCTCGCAATAACAATGAAGACTCGTGGGATTCAAGACTTCGATCAATTGGTGATCCTGCAACCGGCCTTAGAGCAGATCCTAGCCAACAGCCAACATACCTGGTCGGAAAAGACTATGCGACACTTCCCTCCAACTCTCCGAGATGTTCTTTCTGGACGTCCTGATAAGCGACAGCAGATGATACAACAGTGGCAAGCGGTAGGTTGGCGAATCGTGTGCAATGTCTTTTCAGTCTGGTCATAAGTATGGAGCTGATTCTAGGGAGCAGTCGTTGCCAGTGAGGAGATACATTATTATGTATCTCCTCACCGTATGGACGAGGAGGAATAAACTATCAGTTAGATTTGCAGATTCTTTTTTTTTTGCTGGACTTCAGAAACAAATAGGGTATCGAGTATAACTTTTGTCAATGTACTGACAAGATTCTCTATTATATTTCTGACTGGCAGGCGGAAGCTACTGTCATGCACACTTTGCGAGCGGTCTTGTCTCCAGCCCATGATCTCGCGTATGCAATGACAACCTTGAATGCTATGAATTTCTCTCAGCATCGTCAATATTTATGTGCAGGAGCGTTGATGCTCATGGATGGGCATCTGGAGAGCATCAATACCGCTAATCTTGTAAAAATCTTACCCTTCCGAACTCTGGCCTTCAGCTGGTATATTGTTGTTTGCAAGTTTTGAAGGCTCTCATCTCAGATGTTTTACGGGATCTCGCTTTGGAGGAAATAGTTTAACGGGAAAATTTGATTCGGCAGGGCCGTCTTATTAAAGAGCTTTCACCGGAGGAGGTGACGACAAATATATACACCATGGTCGACGTATTGCTTCACAACATTCAAATGCAGTTGCAGCATGGCCATTTAGCGCATGTACGTTTTGCTACATTTGTAACTTGCACATACGTAGTCCCTTTCTACCTTGTCTACCCTTTTCCAGGGAGACTTGAACTTCAAGACAAGAGAAGTAAAGAATGTCATGAATGTCAGTAGTTGAACAGCTGTCCCACTTTGTACAAAACCATGTTAGAGGTTTTGAGTTCTGTGATGTCGACCTTGTGTTACCCAGTCGGTAGTAATGGATCTGAACAGGAAGGCATGAGATGTATTTTGTCCAGGATTTGTTGCTCCGAGCAAGTGCTGGTCTTGCAGTTTTAATGTGGACTCAGGAGATTTTGCCATTCGATATTACACTGCTGGCATTAGCTGACCGGGATGATGACACCAACGCACTTCGATTAGTGGTAGGTTTCCACACTAGCTTCATGATCATAGCAAAGTAATCTGGCTTAGTTTTTCTTTTTGCAATCCTTCTATTTGTAAAGAATCGACTCATCTTTATACACATGTTGGACAAAGACAAGCAGAACCTTGAACGCTTATAGAATAGGGTTCCTGTGAGGATGTTTGAGAGTGCTGTGTGGAGAGAAAGTCATAGCCCCGAATTTCTGTACATGTGCATACACACTTCAGTACTCTTTCTTCTTCTTGCTAGAGAAACGAGTTGTTTGGATCAGAGGACTGATTCGTTTGATTCATTTGGATAGATCGGTTTGTTGTTAGACAGGCCAGAGTTTTTGCAGCGCATGCAGCATCAGTGTGTAAGTAGAGGCCAGCAAGAGCATTGGATGCAACCAGGTCCGTTTCAAAGACTCGATCCCCAGCAAGCGCTTGGTCAGCACCTAGCAGGAAAAGACAGGTGACTTCAATCATTCCTAAGTTTAAAGTAAACTAGCGGCTTGCATATTTGACATGCTAAGGTTTCATAACTTCATCCTACCTTTATGTCTCCGATAGTCTTTTAGGCATTTCGGCACGAAGAGAAAAAGCTTAGAGCTACGTTCTTGAACAATTACCTCCTACCATCTACTGTTGAGCTGTTGATTGAAACACCTATTTCAATCAACAGCTCTCAAGATCTTCGGAATCTTGTCACACTGAAAACTACTACGATGGCCCGAAGAAACTGAGATTCATATAACTTTGCTCCTACTGAAATTTGTCTTATGTACTAAGAACTTTCTGCTGACGAACAGGTATCCTATCTTTTTTGATGAAATGAGCCTGCGAGCGTTACCAGTTATCCCTCTCATAATCTATCGACTGATAGAGAATGATGCAACGGATACAGCAGAACGACTGCTTTTTTCATACCAACGTCTGCTGTTACATCATCCAGCTCAATTCTCATTTGTCCGCGATACCCTTGCATATTTCTATGGCAGTCTTCCAACGAAACTTATTGTGGGTCTGCTTAGGGGTTTGGACTTGAACAAGGTGAGCTGGGCGGATTTTTTTTCGTTCTCTTAACTGTGTCTTCCCTATTATGTAGCTTGAGTCACTAACCGCGAAGCAGTTGCACCTTGATTTCATGAATGAGTCCTGATATTCAGTTTTTGGTTGAGCAGATACCTTTTTCAGAAGCGTTTTTACAGCATGTTGGGGGCCAAAATCCGGGTAATATTCTTCCTCACGAGTACTACCATAATCTGCTCCAAGGCCTGGTTAATAAGGTCATACCGCCCTCTAGTAAGAGCAGGACATCTGCTGCTGGGCCTGATGGACTGCCGGGATTGGCTCGATCAGGTTCTAATAGGAGTCAGGCACCTGGATCCGGAAACGCAACTGGTGCTGCGGAGGTTCACAAAGTCTTTTACCAACATATAGATCCAGGAACGTATAGTCAGCTCGTACTCGAAACAGCTGTTGTAGAACTCCTCTCACTTCCTCCACCTTCGACCCAGGTTGTCACCATGCTTGTCAATGCGGCTGTCCGTGTACCTTCTCCTCCTGCTCATTCTACTGGTAGTGGTGGACTTGTAAATCCTTGTCTTTCAACAGTCGGAACTCCAAGGAGTCCCCTGTTGCCGACTTCTCCTACAAATGCTGGCGATAACCAGAATGCGGCCTCTAACACAGGGGCTGCTAGTAACTCTGTCAATTTACTCACATCATGCCCACTTGTGATACAAGCTTGTGGCCTTCTACTGGCTCAACTACCCACAGCTTTTCATGGAGGCTTCTACTCCGAAACGGCGCGGATCATCAAGGAATGCTGGTGGGTTAGTGATACAACCAGGGCCCCGAAGGAGATGGATGCAGTTTTCGGGCACACAGTGTGGGATCCGACTTGGGCCGTGCAGGATGAGATGTCAAGTGTTGTAGGTAAGTCTTGTTATACTACGTCATTGTCTTCTGTTGGTATACCTGTTTGCATGTATGATATACGTGAAAGTATGTACTTCAGACACAAATAAAATTGCTTTCACTGAAAGCTGCTTCAGGTGTTGCTTGACGCCATGCACTAAGCATAAGTTGTCATTCCTTTCCCTGAAATCACGTTTGCCCTGTGCAGCTATCATGCATTTGATTGTCAGAGCATGTTTGTACAAATTTTTTATCTCTAATTTTTTACTTCTACTCGGGTCTTGCTTATGTTTATACCTATTTGCATGGCTCATTTTTGTGTGACTGGCCAAAACTGCACCTAGAGAAATATGTCGATATGGTGTAGCCTTGAGATCGTGTATGCCTTAAAGGGTTTTTCCACGTTGTCGGAATGAAGTCCCAGCCATCTCCAAGGTGAAGAAGATGGTGAAAATATGAGAACATAGTTTTGCGGCTGCTTGTTAATGTCAGTTTGAAATTCTAGAGTGAACTGTTGCGGAGTTTACATTCACCATCTTGTTGTGTGTACACAGGAAATACTCTGGCGCTCCTGCATGCATTCAGCGCAAATTTGCCTTTTGATTGGCTTGAGGGGATGCATTCTGTTATCACCCTTCAAAGGCCAATCTCTTCTGTTGCACACTTAAGACTCGCATTCAGAATTATGGGACCCTTACTACCTCGGTTGGTAATCTCGAGAACTCTTTTTGCAAAGGTAATGTTTTCAATCGGAGCTGCAACCGCGGACCGCATTCAATCGATTAGTGCATTTGTTTAAAGCATTTGATACCTGACGTCTCTCTTCGTGATGAATATCACGCTTCGTACTTATGAAATGGGCAAGGAGCTATTCGATTTGCCTGCCCGCTTCTTGCTCTGGAAGCTTGTCCTGTTCTTATTCAGGTTTTATTACTTTGCAGACACTTGCGTTGCTCTTCACAGTAATGGCGGATGTTTTTGGTCGCAACTCAGTTGTCTCAGCTAACTGTGAAGCAGCAGAAATTTCTGATCTCGTAGACTTTCTGTAAGTTATCTCTTCATCACATCGTCTACTTGAGGCTTTAGCTTTAACCCAGTTTGACTGTGGGATGCCTTGTCGATGATGCATTTATCTTCGGCAGGGAGCAGGAATTGATGAATTGCGTGGTTGTGGTCAGGCATCATGCTGTGATGATGGAGACACAAGGAATTAGTAGTGCTGTGGGCAAGCCTCGCCCGGAGACTTTGATGCTTTGTAGCAAAGCTGTGGAGCGTCTCCGTCCCGACTTGCAGCATCTTTTTCGTCATCTTAGCGCTGATGTGAATACTTCCATCTATGCCGCAACGCACCCCAAAATGGCACAGTTACAACAACAGGCACAGCAAGCACTGCAGGCACATCAACGGCCTCCCCAGAGCACCATGTTGACTGTTATATGAGGAGCTGCCTCTGAACACGTTTTGTTGAGATCAAGCAAATGGTCTCCTAAAATGCCTGCAGTTTCCATTCACTTCAAAGGAAGAAGGGTGGAACTTCAAGGTGTTAACTTTACATTGTACAAAACCTTTTAGCACTAGTTGTTCATAGTAGATTTGCTGAGGGTTGTCGGCTGGTGTCAACATGAATTCCTTCTACTTCTGAATAGAAACGTTCGGTAGCGCATATTAATCTCAATTATGTTTCCTCATGAAGCATACTTCTCCGCAATAGAGAGGAAGTAGGCAGGGGCCAGTGTAAAGTAAGACGGGCAGTGCCGTCGAGTTAAAGCGGTCCACGGCCATGGTAGGTTAATCCTGCTGAATTTTAGCTTTTTAAAGGATCGAGCCAGTCGTCCCTCCTGTATGTAACAGCCAGTTAATCAAGCCCATGGCGCACATATTTTACAAACGTTTATGTATCTATATTTTGCAGTACTTGATGAAAGTCAGTGATATTCTTATGAACATATTTCATTTCTGATCAGTGTAGAAACCCTTAGGTATTTCCCCAGTTCTGCAAAGTACGATAAATTTATCCCATGAAACCAAGCCAAGAAGCTTAGATGTTAATACCAATAGTAGAAAAAGAAATAGACCTTAGAAGATAATTTACCCATAGTTAATAAAATTTTAACTATGGGTAAATATAAGTATTCCATTTACGCTTCTTCTCACACAATTTCCGATCTAAATGGAGGGTGCTTAATGGATTAACTTGCAAAATATTGTTTTGCACCTTGTGATTGTGTTCGTGGGGCCGAAGAGCGGGAATAGAAATTACTCAATATTACGAATTTGCATGGAGGACGAAGGCTGTTAGAACCAAATAGGTCGAGTATGTGAGGTGCAGGCCTACAAATTTCGCTATTGGGGCCGACCCCACCAAACTCCTTTGGTTTCAGCCCTGTTTGGATCGTGGGTTCCCATCCTTTTACTTAGAATTTTTACTTCATAGAGGTCGGAGTCTTTCATGACTGAAGAAGACTACCATGTCAACACCAGTATTCACCTGATGTGGGCTCATACTGGAAGTCGTTTATGGAAGGAGAACATTGTGCTAACGTAGTTTTCAATTTTTTATTCTAAAATAGTAAATTTGAGAAGTAGAAAATTAATAAGTTTAAACTTTTGCGACAAAATTACTACGAAGTAGAGTAAAAAATGGATTCGATAATAGATGACAAGTTAGGAGTAATGGAATCCATTTAGATACCTCTCTGTTGGAGTTAGTGTTTTGACTTGTAGTTAGTAAAGTGAAATTAGACGAGTTATAATCCACTAAAGTAGATGATTTATAACTTTCTCAATTAGTGAGAATTTGCATTAGACATGGTCTCAATAGATAGAGCTCGGCGTGCTCGTTCCAACGAGCCCAAGAACACCGGAAATGGGTATGGGAATCTCGAATCACGGATGTATGCAATGAAGAACATGTTTCGGCAAAGGCAAAGTATAGCCTTTGGACTTCAGCGATATCACCTTCGTCGTTACAACAGAAGTAACTTCGCCGAAGTGAAAGGCGGCGTGAACGGAAGGGAAATTAAACACTTGTATTATCAATTCACACGAGTTCACGATGCGATTAGGGCGTCGAAGTATATAGGTAGAAACGGGAGTTCCGTGCCGACATTTCACGAGAGTGCATTTGTGAATTGAGAGCTCAATGAGATTTGCAAGTGAGTAATTTAGAGCTCATTGATGAAGCGATCTTCGACACTTTGATTGTCTACGTTGAAGGTATTGGAATTCAGATTACGAGCGTATTAGCAAGAATTGATAGTTGTCAAGCTCGATTTCTTACTGTGAGGTTGGAATTGGATTTCCGCAGAAATTGTGAAGGAGTGGCACGAATGACGCGCACTTGACGCTGAAGTACTTTGCGGCAACCAGGAGAGATGGACAATTGAGCATTGGGCACAAGTCCTAGGGTCATGCGCAGGAGAAGAAGACGATTGCACCTATGACATCGAAAGCGTGAAGGTGATTCAAGTGGAAAAGAAGACCTTCATGAAGCTTTTCAAGACATCTTGTTCGCGCAAAAACGGATGGCGGATGACGGAGTATCTCAATCAAGTGAGATGTAATATGGTGGTGACGTTGATGCAGATTCTATGACCGTCAAGAACGACTTACATGGCAGCATGGCAGGTCGGATTCATGGAACGCGCAATGATAAGAAAGCCGATTCATTGGGCACGTACTCTTTGAAATGCAGATTCTACTATGCGCAAGAACATTGAAGAGATATTCGAGGGATCGATGAACTATATGTCCCCGTTCTTCATCAAAATCTATCAATGTATGAGGTTGCTAACTGTTGTAGAGTAAGAAAGTTTCCTGCTCAAGAGGAAAATTGTAGATGACGAAGGAGTGCTGTGAGGCAATGAAGTTGCCAATGAGGAGGACAACATTGAACATACACCACTTTCGGTCGAAGCTTACAAGTCGGAAAACGAAATCAAGGAACGACCAACGAAGAAGCGGCAGAAATTGCACAGGGCTACAACTTCAGAGATGGTGGATCGACGTGCAGGATTGCGTGTCCGAAGATCAATGCAACGCGGATGAGGACAGCGAGTGTGCATTCCCGTATCAAGATGAAGACGTGACGCCAACGGATTGTGGAAGAGGATAGTACAGGGTGTAACGAAGCAACATCGCAGCATCCAATGAGTTTGGCGGAGTGGGCGGAAAGGAAAGTATTGGCAGTGTGAACAGATGACGAATGACCTCCGGCCTTCGGAGTGAGAATCTTCGGCCGTGCCCATGGAAGGTCCGTTGGAGGAAGGGGAAGAATGAGAAGGTGATACTGAGATTGAGACTTCGGAACAACCACCAGCGACTTCAGCCAAAGATCTTTGGTCTTCGGGTATGAAAACTTCGAATGTACCTACAGAGTTCGAAGAGCCGGCGGTGGAGTCCAATTCGGTCGAGGAACTTTTGGATCGAATGGTGGCGAAAGTGAAAAAGACTGTCGCGGAGCAACAGACAATGACTTTGTGTCTTTGAGTATAGTCGATTTTGATTGTGGCGAAAGGCCTTCGGCTTAAGAACCAAAGACAACAGAACTTGGTGTAGTTGATATTTTGAGTGATCAGATAGTTCCCTTACTCAGTTATTTAGATGGGAAGATGGCGAAGTACGTCGAGCCAGAATTAGTAGAATCATATGTAGATTTAGTGCGTAGTAGGACAAGGGTGAAGGCATCAACATCTGTGGAGGTAGCAAAAAGAGTGGCGAGCTTAACCTATGAGTGTGCGGCCAAGATAGCTACCTTGTAGGAGCAACTTCGGCAGAAGAAGTTGGAGTGTGCAGGACTTCGGAGAAGTTCAGCAGCGGAAAAGGATCTTCATACGAAGTCGGAACTCGAGTGCAAGGGACTTTGGGTCGACATCAGCAATGCGCAAAAGGTAACGGTGGAACTTCATGACAAATTGGAATTGTCTCGTAAGGAATTTGAGAGGGAATTGAAGCGCGTGAAGAAGCTGACGGCAACTTTGGCGGCAAGAGATCAGTCGCATAGTACTAAATTGGCACTGAAAGCGAAGGAATTGCTAGATTGCAAAGTTGCCCGGACTTCGGAGTTAGAGCGGAGGAATTAGACGAGGATTGTAGTGAATTGCGTTCTCAATTGTTGGTAGTTGAGAAGCAGTTGGTCGCGGCTCAAGCAAAGTTGGTGAAGACAGAAACGACAATCCAGTAGTTGGAACGTATCCAGTAGTTGGATGGATGCTGCGTTCTGCGCGAGGGTAGAGCGATGTGTTCGCGTTTATGTGGAATGGGAGATCCATATACTAAAGTGGATGAAATTGAATGAGCTGGAGCGTCGAGTGAAGAAGTTGGGAACCAGCGGAGTTGTAGAACATTTGCAGTTAGGTAGACAGATCACTTCATCATCTCCGGTTTGAAGAAGATGAAGGAGAACCTAGAATTGTAACTGTCAGCCGTTTTGAGTAGAAAAGGACTAGAAATGAGTTCAGAGGGTGTGACAACTGCCGCATCAGTTGACGTTGCACCTGATGGAGGCTCGCAGCTAGCGGGTGATGCCTCCGGGTGTATGTTGTGAATAAAGAGGCTAAGGCTCTACCTTCAAGTGGCTTTTCCATTAGTCAATTTCTCGGTCTTCAGTCCGCATACCTCCGCGCGTTTGTGAATTGTGTGTTTTGTCATAATGCGCGAGTTGCTTCAGTTTGTCGAAGATAACGCATCGGAAGTAGAAGGTTCAATTCAAATGTTCTTAGTGGTGCATAGTGTAGTTCAGGATTTAAGCAGATCAGTACATTGGAAGCTCGATGCAACCGGCTGAGTGTGTAATCTTGGAAAATTTACCCCCTGAAATATCAGTTGCAGAGTCGCTTGCGGCTTCTTTGGGAATTTATTGGATGAATTTCAGGATTCGAGTGTGATTTCACCATGCATTGTGTCGCCTTTGGCCGCAGCAATTGCATTCTACTTGATTCTCTGGTGTTGTTTTTGTCCTTGTGGTATCAAATATTTGCCATTATATTCCATTTTGATGATTATCTGTTATTACAAACATATAACATATACCCAACATGTATGCACAAATTTAAGGTCATCCGATATAACTGTTATTGACTTCAGAGAGGACGTTCTAAGGGACAATTTAAATGAATATGTGACACTCTTGGTCTAGAGTAAACCACAATGAAAGAAGAATGATAACCGAGCTATAATGTTGAGATGATTACTGTTCAAATCACATGAAGTTTATGCCGAAATTTATATATAGTTTTATTGGTGACAAAAAGGTTTAACATTTTTCTTTTCACAAAAACACCCTGAATCAATACGCTATCATGAGATTGTCTACAAGATCTGTGTTAGTTTAAAATATCTTTACTAGATTTAAATTTTACTGCATATTTCATGCTCTGTGACGATATTAGTTGAGCTGACACAGTGTAAAATGAAAAAATGAAAAAATATTTTACAGAAGCAATACGCCGTTTTATTGCCTTGTTGAAAAGAAAGGCAATCTAAGATAGACATTTTGTCCCACTCGTGGAGTACATATTTCAAGAAAAGAAGATAAAGGGCATCCCTGCAGACACTGGAACAACAGAAACCGAAGCGGAGGTCAAGTGCACGCGGTACAATCTGTATCGTTTGAGAGGCAGAGCGTGAGGCTGACTCCTGCACATGAGCAACAAATGTTTCATTCACTTTACTCGTATTCTACTGTCCCGTCCTGCCCCACTGCATCCTTAGTCTTCAATAGCATAGGTAATCAGACACCAAATAATATAGCGAAAAGGTAGAGAATATTCCAAAAGCCATGCAATGATTAAATCCATGGGTATCCTGGGACTCGTCATCAGTTGCATCACAGAGGAAATATATCTTTTGCACCTGACATGTTTGAAATATCTAGTCGATACATGCACTCGAAGGACTCTTGAGCTACTTGTTCCATGTATGCAAATATTCCTGTCATCTTTTCAGGTACCATTTAGTCTTCTCGTCCATATTAATATGTATTTGAGTGTATTGAAACTGTTAAAAGTAAAACATAGTACATTACAAATATTCCAAAAATAATTAATAATTTCTATATTCATAAACAATGCAAATACAATCCTACGGCTAAATTTATCTCTCCAATTTCAAGTCATCATTACAAATTTGTTATGTTATCAAATATATTCCCATGATGGCTTGAAATATGTTTGCATCCATCCGCAATCATATCTGGTACCACTTGTTACCAACTTTTCAACTCTCTCTTCAATCCTGCAGATGCTTCGAGTAAGACTTTTACTTCCCCAAATCTCAAAGAGCTTGATCATATGCTTTCATTGGTGAAAACTACAAGACAATGAGTCAAATAATGATTTCCACAGCTTATATGGTCTAATAAGTTCCACCGTACTTCAAAGTTTTGAAAATAATCTAAACACATTACTGACTTATTATATATGTGACTCACAAATATTAAGAAATGACAAAAAGTTAGTAGAATTGAAAATAATTTTTGAGAAGTTTACAAATCATGAGTAATATTTACAACCAAAAGTTTGCCTATAGCTTTTTCACACATGATATCTATATGTTAAAATCATGAGTGAAAAATATCACAATTGGAAAAATTTAGAGATTTTAATCTCAAATAAATAAATTTCTTCATAATATCAAGTTCAAAGATGGAATGTCAAACTTGTTGTTTTGAAATCGGGTCTAATGAGCTCATAAAGCTTTTGTACAAATATTTTTCTCCATAATAGAAGACCGTTATAAAATAGTTGAAATGAAGAAATTAAAATTTGATTACAAATAAAAAAATATTGATACATTTGAATGATTAGATAGATTTATACAGCTTTATTATGAATTGCATGTTGTTCTTTATACACGTCTCACATAAGATTTACATAAGCTCATTAGTCAATAAATAAATGTTTAACTTTGTTCCATTACTTTTCATCATGATCACACTTTAAATTAGACAAGGAAAGATAGATTATTTATTGAAAAATTATCAACACCATGATCAATCAATGTTTGAGCATATTAATTACTTGGAAAACTATATAAATTATCACCCTCTCACATCAGATATATCACAACACAATTAGATTCACAAGTAAGATGACCATTCTATGAGAATTTTACTCTCCTCTAGATGTTCAAATATAATATATTCTGATAAGAAATTATTATTTTTTGTATATAGTAAAACAAAGTTAGTGATATCCATATTTAACATAAAACTTTCTGTAGTTTCAAAATATAGTTTGAAAGTGCCGAAGTACTTGAGAGTTCTAGATTACTCCTCTTCTTCTCCCATCTCCTAGAAAATTTCCAATGCCATGTCACTGTCATTTCTCATATTTTCTTCTTCCCATATGTTTATATAGCTATTTATTCTTGTCTCTAGCTCTCTTTCTGTAATTTTTTTCTTAACTTTAACTCGTTTTCTTCCATGTGCATGTAGCTCTATGGATGTGAGTCCAAAACATGTTCATTCAAAAACCCCTCAAACTTATCACTCTTTCAGCTATACGCCAAAAGTACCAAAATAATTGGGGATGAGAAAAATAATCTAATGAACCATATTGCGACCCATGTATTATACCCATAGAGCTAATCCATGTGAAGGTAATATTAAAAAATTAACTGGCATGAGAAAAACTAGTAATAATATATTGTGAGCTACATTGGATACCAATAGAAGTATGCCTATTAGAGTAAATCTAACTATTCTAAAGAATGAGATGATAAGAAAAGCCAACCATCTATTTTGTGGTCCATGTAACACCCATAGAAGTGTGCCTTTATCCATGTGGATGCGCAGAGTGGTAAAGGTCGAATGTAACAAGATTTGTGCAGGTGGGTCTGCGACAAGAGTGAACTGTGAGAGAGTGGTACAGCCTCCCTTTCCCGAGAAATTCGATTTGTTTGCGCTGAAGCAGCCGGCTGAGTGCTGGACAGCACATCTAACCAGCGCCAGCCGTCTGCAACTCTGGGATTCAGGATATGAAGTACTGCCTGCCTGATATCAAGTACTACTCTGTACCCTGTTCCTCGTTGCACTGAAGAGAGAGAGAGAGAGAGAGAGAGAGAGAGAGAGATGGGAGGGCGGCTCATCAGAGCCGCGAAAAAGTTCAGGGGCATACTTTAGCACTCTGATCCTCAAGGGAAGCGCGAGAGGTGTCTAGTCGAGTACGCACACGCACAAGTGGCAAGTGGCGCCTCTACATACTCTGGACTTTGAACCTCGTAAGGCCAGGGGACGATTGGAGATGTACTCATAAAGAACAGTGACTGTCGAGACAGACAGACTCACTAACAGGGCAGGAGAGACACGTCTGTCTCGTGGCCTTAGTAGCCCGCCGGGACAAAGAGTGTGTGGCCGACCGGTCGATGCAGCAAAATTGGCTCTGGCTGCGCAGACGAGTCACCCTTCCTCTTCTGACTGTCATTTACGTTAACCACGTTGCGGGGGCTCGTTCGTTCCTTCTTGAGCCAGCCTCTTCTCATCTGGTGCCGACTCACACCCGAACCATCTGATCCAGAAGAAGGTTGTGCGTGCACACTCCGCAACTTGCCTGCCGTGGAGTGCAGCGAGAATCATGAGTAGCAGTAGGTCATCATTTCTTTCTTTCCTTCTCTTGTGCGTGTTACTACGGTCGCCGTGACGTGTAAGATTCACATCTCGTGTCCGGGGGTGGAATAACTGCTCGTCGGAGCAAGAGAGAATGGCATGCATGGATTTTCGCGTCACGAGGGGAGAGATGGAGCTGAATCCAAAGCAGCACTCAAATCTTCAGTGATTCCAGACAGATCCCTGCCTTTCCACAGGAGTCGGTCGAAGTTTATATACAAATGATTGGATGAAGAAATGTTACAAAGGCCAGCTCGAACGGAGAGTCCGGCAACCATTCTGTGCTGATGGGGTTACATAGGTCCTAAAACTAGTTGGATAGACTCTCGCGTGTGCTTATGCACGGATTGCACCTCGACGTCTCACGCGTTGATATCATCCTCAAAACCAGCCTCTTGATCGACTTTCTTCCATGAGAACGAGGAGGCATGACTCGCAATGGGTCGGGAGAGTTTATACCGAGACACCTTCGTCTTCATTGACCGGCCTTCATGTTCGGATCGAATGCTCGGCATTCCGACCCAAGAATAAATAATAAATACCCCAAGAGCACAGCCCGGAGAACCATCTAATGGACACACAAACAATCGATTAGAGTTCGACCCACACCGTCGTTGGAACCTCCGGATGCGAAATAATCTTCTTAGTGTACTCGAGCTCTTGCCACTGAGGAATATGAAAAAGTCGAACCGTGAGCGTTTCCCGATTCTTCGCGCGAAATTGCAATAGACTTTCGCCTGGCGGGATTTGGGAGACAGCCTCACTCTGTGGCAGCCGCCGCTAATGCGCATGGGTTCCGTTTCCAGCTTTTATGGCTCCGCTGGGTACAATCCGGACGGCAGAACCAACGGTGGCGTGAATGCATACCTGAACTCATCTGTGGAAGCCCAGAGGAGAATCCTCAGCTGAGACGAGGCGAGACGATCCGACTGCGACTCCCTAGAAGCTCAAACGGCGGCCTCTAACGACGGCTGCAGCTGGAAGATGGTGTGCTTGTAGAAGAAATTGAAAGGGAAATCGTTCGGGTACGTGGAGAATTGGTACCACATGTTGGTCAGGAGGCTGAAGGCCATCAATTTCCGGAATCCCGCGTAGATGACGAAATTCCTGTGCCCGTCGACAATGAGCCGCCTGTCCACCTCCGGCAGCCGATGCACTCGGTCGAGCGACAGGGAGTGCACTCGGCTCCAGCTGCTGCCCGCGACATCGAGCGTCCAGACTGTAAGGACGTGGTCCTCGCTGTCGCTGGCCACCAGGAAGAGGCGGCCCTGGTACTCGCTGATCCTCTTGGCGCAAAGGCGCGGCCACGGCACCGGGTACTCGATCTCGCGCCAGCTCTCCTGCTCGACGTCGTAGGTCAGGACTTTGGCGATGCCGGCGCTGTACAGAACGCCCTTGTAGAAGGTGGTGCACGAGTCGTGCGACGGCTTGCCGCCCGGGATCAGCCTCCACTGGCGCGTCGAGGAATCGTACACCTCCGTCGTGTGCTTCAGGCCCGTGACCACCACTCGGTAGCTCGGCTCGTCGCGGCTTTTAATCATGCCGATCACGGGGTACTCGTACTCGCCGAAGATGAGCGGGGGCAATTTCGTCCACGCACCCGTGCACGGATTGCACACGAACAGCGATCCATTCGCCGCCTGCACGCAGACCAGGCCCCCCGATGCTGCCACCACTCGGTTTCGGTTCGATGCGGACGGCAGGTACATGAATCCCAGCTCGCACCAGGTGCTGCTGGGCTCCAGCGTGAACACCTTGTGGTAGATGGAATCCTTCACATTCAGGATCAGCCAGGCGCGCATGTGAATGCACGACGAGATGAATCTCGCGCACGTCAGGACCTTGTGCCAATCGCTACTCACCGCGCGGAACCGAGCTATGCTCTTGGGAGGTAAGAATTTGAGGACCGTCATCAGCAAATCCTCCGGCAAATTGTGCCATATTTTCGTCGCGACCTCCATGGATGAGTACGATGGATTCGTGCTCGACTGCCGACACAATTGCCGGGGAAGCGACCGCGCTTGCCGAGCAGATGAAGGATATCGAGTTCCCCTCCGTCGAAATTGCTCCCGGGCGCGCTCGCTCGCTCGACGTCTTAGCCCGCGCCCTCCTAACCCCCATCAAGAAGAGAGCGCACTGACAGCAACATCCTTCCTCCCTGTCTCGGCCCGGCAAAAATACCGCGGCAGCCACGCGACCAAACTGCCACGCGAAAAGGCTGAATCCTGCTGCTCCCTGCGCCAGATGCTGCAGGAGAAGGGGCTGGCCTCACCGAAGAAAATGTGACGAGAAGATTTTATTCAAAGCGCCCTGCGGTGTGCCTCCTGACATGATCCCCGAAATAGCCCGGTGCATCATCATACCACTGAGGACTCCCGTGCTGCTGCTGCTGCCCCAGGTATGGGACCAACAGGGCCTGACAGCAGCCAACCGCAGAGCAGGAGAAGAAGGCCGGTGCACCTTCCTCTCTTTCTTCTTTCTTCTGCTCGGCAACGGACGTGACCGACCAGGTTAGAGTAGGTGGGCGAGCCAGACGACGAGCGATTGCGGGCATGAGCCTGCGCTTAATTACGTTCGATGCGTTCGTTGCAAGCCATACTCCCGAGCATTCCATGGCTTTTCTAGTCTCGCGGCCCGTCTGGATTCTGCTCTCGCTCGCAGCAAAATGGCCGTCCCCGATGTTGCGACTCTGCGAGCTCTCCCTCACTCTCTTTCCCAATTCCGACCCTCCGTCCCTCCCTCACTCCCCCCCTCATGCTTACGTGTACGCCTCATGCCAACGAGACCTCGCACTGCCCGGACTCAAATCGTAGCCTTCTCCTCTCTTCGGGCTCCACGGGGTCTTACTACAGTGTTGCGCTGCGTACGGTGCCTCCTCTTCTATACTCTACTCTACTCTACTCTACGCCAGCGTACAGTACGCGCGTTCGCGTATTTCGGAAGAAGGTGGAGAGACCGAGTCTGCGGCTAAGTTGTCAATTCGCTACCCGAGAAGAGTCCTCGTGCGGCCCGTATGGACGACATTGCGGCTCCTGTTGTGCACCGATCGTCGCGTCGCCCTCCCTCCATTGCTCGCTCGAAGAATCAACTTCGACTGCCCATTCGTCGGGCTTCGATGGAGGCGATGGTGGTCGAACGAAATTGACCATCCTTATGGACACGATCAACACTCTGTTAAATGCGTCGAATGCGACGTGCCATGAACCCATTTACATTTATGCGGCAAGGCTATGTACCTGGCCTTTCCTTCCGTCCGCCTTCCGTCCATCCATTCACAGCAGTCTGAACCCCGTCTCATGGAGAGCTGCTGCTGCGGACTCTAATGAATGAATGTGACTAACTTGACCGCGGGACCTTCAAATCAGCCTTAACTCTTGGAAGTTGAGTTAATACAGCTTACAACTGTTACAGACTGAAACTTGTTGGTACAATTTACCGAGCTATAATCTTGTGAGCCAAGTACAGATTTGTCATGTTATAATATAATTTTGAAACTGGCTTTATTGGCTACAGAGTTCCTCCGAGCCCTTACGACCTGAGGAGGGGAGGAGGGGAAGGTACGTGAGAGCTTTAAAAACCATGGATCACGCTCAAATTCACTTCATTATTGTTTTTTGTAATTGCTAAGACCTAAATCCAGCACGTCTGCATCCATTCAAGGTTCTTTGCCGATTGCTAAAACGCATGTTCAATCACATCATGATTGATTGGTACTCACTTGCACTCTGAAAAAAAGCTAAGTACGCCTTTGTGTGTCCAGATTAGTATGTATATATATATATACATACATACATACGGGGACATTTGTAATTGCAGTTTTGGAGGAGATGGTTGATGATACATAAAGAAATCATAATCAAATAAGTAACCCCATTTTTATTAAAATGTGGCTTTGTTTTCAAATCGATGTCAAACCAAAGAGTTTTAATTTTACTGTACCATAGAATTCAACATATTACAAAAGAAGCCATTTTTTAAAATTTAAACCTTGCTTGAAAATCCTCAATACCTGATTCTATATTCCATGTGAAAATTGATGGATAATATAAATTTACGCACGTTAACTTTTTTTGGTTAAAGTAAAGCCCATCGTCTTTTTTTAGTTCGTGAAGTTTAAACTAAAATCCCCAATATAGAGATTATCAATTTCTTCTCATAAAATTATACCTTAGACTTCTCGCATATTGTGCGGTGTATTGTCTATTTTTCTTGGGAATTATTTTTTGGGAATCTTTAGTTTTTTGAAATTTGTTCTTAATACTATTTTTTGAATTGTACTTTCTTCATGTTGACAATTCTTTTGGTGACAACACCATAGTCGTATATATCATGGATTTTGCATGTCTTAAATCATAAAGTAGCGAATGTACATCTTGATGGAGTCATATATCAAATAGCAATACTGAGCCTTCTTTTTCCTTTCATGCTCGACTACAATTTTCTATTAAATCCAGAGGTATTGCTATAGCTCGAATACCATTTTCGATCTCTAGATTAATGCACCGTGAATAGTTTGAATTATTACTAGACAATGCTCGCAAACGGGATGTTAAACAATGAATTCATTGCGATGGTTTACATCTAGAACTAATACATTCTACACCAGAAAAATTTTCCCACGACCTCAACAGTTTTGAATTTGCTTGTTGAAAGACTATGAGAACATCTTTTGTATGTACCGTTATTACTTTCTATGTGAAGAAAGTGAGCTGCATTCAAACTTTCGCAACTTACATACTTGTCCGCCATTAAACAGAACTTGATCAATTTTGAGTAGTGCGTAAAACTGGGGCTTTTAGGCATCTGCTCTCCAACAGTTCAATGATTCTCCAGTTACTGTAAACATACATTGGACATCATGTCAGTAGTGTCAAAAGTTTCAGCATTCTGCTGCAAAGTGTAGGACATGACTCATGTTACTTGAGGCATTTGTATCACTTCAACATATGTTATATAAATGACTTATACTTATCATCTACATCAAACGATACAACAAAAGTAAGTGAATACAGGCTTAGCTTTAACACATATGCACCGTGGACAACAAATCTGTATCTTCCATTGTGTCTCTTTATACTTCTTACAAGCTTCTCTTCATTTGTTGATTATCTTAGTCCGAGACGAAGTCACTTCAAAAATTACGGTCAAAAAACATACACGTCCTTATCCACCTTATTAAGATTCACTCATGAATTGTATGATCAGCGAGAATGCATAATAATATCGCTTCATGCTTGAATACCGTGCACGTATGTGCGTCTTTCGCTCAAAAGAGAGCTCGAGGAGCTATTGTTTTCTTTTACTAAGGGAGTATCATTCATATCGTGATCACAAGGCATAGATAAATATGCTGAATTATGTGAAATTGAAATAACTTTGAAAATTTTTATTGTAATACGAACAAGTCATGAAGAAAAACATAATATCAAGTACCCTCACCTTTTTATCTATTAAGATTCTATGCAAACAATTGCAAATCATACCCTTTCTTTATCAAGTTGGAAAAGGGTACATACTCCCTTTACTGTCTCTGCAGTGTGTAGCACAATCATTGTGGTGCAAAAAAATATGGTATAGTCGGGTCATCACGTCATCATGCTTTAGGTCAATGCCCTGCAACTAGAACTGTACGGCACCCATATCTTCACGACTCCAACCTTACTTGTTGCTTTTGAGTGTTCCTCATCTCATTTCTCACATGAATATTAAGAACACAATCTTCAGAATCAAGTTATGTGTTATATTTCTAGGTTCTGAGCTGTAATGATTTGATCATTTACTCAGTTTTCACAACTTTCTGCATTACTGTTTATCCTATGACAGTCGATCATTTGCTTTTCTCTCTATAAACTCTACTGCTTTCAGCAATGAATGGACGCCAGCCAAAGCGCTTCGACTCTTTGTTCTTCTCAAATTCTCTTCATTGATCTTCATCCAGTTTCGCTCCCTATTTTCGGGTGATAATACATATTCTTGCCTGTCAGTAATGTGGTTTTATATTAGAATCTGAAGTGCCTAACCGCACATGGTTGCTCGTCTATGAGGTCCCAGCGCTTTTAGTCTAAAGTTGGAGCGCACCGTTTCGGGTCTGGTTTCGAACCACAAACACGAATTATTGGGACGTCCACATCAACAGGCTCAACAAACACGAATACAGCTCGTCCTGGAAAAGAAGCTAATCCGACGAGTCAAATACACTCTGTACTCTGCTTAATCATTCTTGTGACTGCTCAATCTTTGCAATGGGAGTCAACACCCTTTCATTGTCACTAGCGCTATGGTCTCGAGCTCTTAGACAGACTCACTTTTGAAGCTGAACCTCATTACTTCTTGTTCTCGTGCCCGAGATCTGGTTCGAGCTTCATAGGAGACGCATTGTTTACTTCGTCGGCAAAGATCGATCGGCCCTGCTCGAGCTTGAAGGGCTGTACTTTTCATCCGTCAAGCTGCAGATCGAAGGATGTGCAGTAAAGAACAGAGACATTTCGCCACGTCTAATTGCTTCTAGTTGCCAGATCTCGATGCTGCTGAGTGAGTAAATCAACGTGGAATTGAGGCGTGCGTTTACATGTGTAGCTCACGCTCTTGTGTGAATCTCCCAGCTCATGTAAAAGTCGGAACTACGATTGTTTCGGGAGCCAAAGACATAAGTTTATGTTGGGAGTGCTCTGGTCCGAGAAACTTGGAGTAGTGTCTGATAGAATGTTGGAGGAGACTGGACTCCCGTACGTCAGTTGGGTGCTACTCTGCGACTGCGATGTTTTCGTTTGACAATTTAATGGATGTGAATGTACTAATGTCCACGAGTCTGGTGATAGACTCGTTGTCGACGTCCCAGAACATCCTGGAGGGCTCTGAAATTTCACCTACCTCATCCACAATAACCATGCTGGACTCGTATCCCACCATTGCATCAACGACTCATAATTCTGCTGAAGTAGCCGTCAGGTCGGTCAGTGGCTGTTCTCGCTGTTTAAGAAGTGGAGAAGAAGTGTGGAGGTTCGGCCAGTGGTGTATGTGACGGAAAACGGGTACAAGAAGTAGCAAAGCATTTCATCAAATGGCCAATAGCACAATTTGACTCTTGAAATAGCTTGGAATGTACTGTAAGTATTTCACACCTGTTCCCTGATAGAGCTTGGCAGCTAGCTCTTGAGAAGATGACGATCACCTCCAATAATCTACCACTCTTCCCACCTGCACCACCCTCACGGAGATCAGGAGGGCCTTCCAGCCGACGACGCGATGGACACCTCGGAGAATGGCACCATCTTGAATGTTCCACAACACCCGTTCCTGATTCTCGTCCCCAGCTAATATGGAACTATATTTTTTCGAAACAATACAATCCACCTTCGACGCTATGCAAGTGTTGCGGTTATTCTTACCAGACTCTGCCTGATTAAAAGTGCCTTGCGTGCGGGCGATGGCGACCCTGCCCTTTCTCACCTTATGGCTAGAGATCTGAAACCTGCAAGCTCATGAGTGCACTCCATGCGTGGCTCATCCGTTGACCGTCTTCTGCCTGGGCTCCTGTTGCTTGCCATGGTTCAAGAGCAACTTCTTCTTCGCCTTTTCTGCACGGAACAACAGGCATAAGCAACCTCACTGTACTCAACAGGTCCCCGCGAAGAGGACGCTGCACGGCTCAAAAATAATATGCTGGCCGTCATCACCTGCTCAAGTCTCGGGCTCCAGTTCTCGCAAGTCGGTCGAGTAAAACTGGATCTAACGATCTATGCTGGCCAGATTCGTGCACTCAGATGCAGCCGTTGTTGTTCTGATCGGAAGAGAGGTGCCGTTCTCTTTCAGCTCGTGTTGGATAAGGAAAGGGAAGCGCATAGCCAATGGAATCAACAACTGTTATGGTCATGGTCCCCTCCAGTGTGCTTACGCCTTGGAAGATTGTGAATTCGAGATGGAAGAAGTCCTACCTTCCTCGTGTCGAAGCCTCACTCTAGAACGAAGCATTCAGTTGCCCAGGAAGTTAAATAGCGGCAAACTTGAAGGTCATTATCTCCACTATGGTTCCCTTTCTGGAGTTCTGAGTCGCGTGCTTGCTCTCGACTGGAGCTCCATCAAGCGTTCCTCAATGAGCACCTAATTTTCGCTCTGCTCGATGCGGGGACGTTCAACACACACCCACTCTCTTCAATTGACAGTTGAGACAAAACACCCATTCGGAGCTCCTAGTCCTGACGAGCTTTTCCGATCTTATCACCCGGGACATGGAATAAATACGTCCGGTCTGGCTCGAAGAATGTGGCATTAGACAAGTCACACCTCGTCCCGAAGGTAGGGGGAGGCTGTTTGGTTGAGTTCGTTGGAAAAAATCCTTGATTGAAATTTTCGAGGTGCTGCGTGGTTTCAGTTCCAGGTCTATCGAATGTCCAGAGAGTCAAGATTGAGGCTTCGAGAAAGAACGCGGAGAAAGAGAATCTGAAACAGACTTGCCAAGCGAAGCCAAGACAGGCCAAGGGAAAGCAAGACAAGTCGAGTGCGGCCGTGGCCAGTAGACACAAGGATTAAGAGTATCGAAGTAGTATATGTAAAGTATGAAATAGTGATTATCTCCACCTACTTTCATGCAAATGTGGACACTTCACTGCATGAAAAGCGAAGTCGGTACCGAAGGAATCCCACCTACGCATTGCCAAGTCCGATTTAAGCCGTCCTTCTAAAATGCCCTGGCTAAGTACATGGACGATGTCGATTCCCCACCTTGCAGCGTTGCCTTGCTTCGCTTTGCTGCTCCCCAGGAGTGACGCAGCCTATGGCTAGCTCTGGCCACAGAGCCGCTTGCCTTCGCTCCGTTCGTCTCTTTCTTTCTTTCCAGCGCTGGTCAATATAACGCTCCATGTATGTAATCTGCTTTTTCCCGTGAGGGGGCTGATGCATCCTCCACCTCACGGACGCCTACACTTGGAGTGAACACCTCACCACGACGACATGACTTACAGCTCTTCGAGCGATACCAGAGTTTGCGCAGGTCGTGTTGTAGGTTTGGAGCAGACTCGAGGCGGTCACTGCATTCAATTCAAAGAGTGCCCTGCAACCACCAAAGTTTAACACAATTTGGACTCATGTGCTCGTGTATCGATTGATGATCACGGAACTCGAAGGGCGCTGGTGACGAGACTACTGCTTGCGCAGGGCGTAGCAGTACACGGCCTCCGTCCATCATGCTTTCCGCTTTCCACTGTGGTACTCACTCGTGAATCATTGTGTGCCAACTAAGCCCGAAATCCCACTGCTTCTGCTGCTTCGCTCTGAGGGGAGTGCACTGCCATGCATGCGAGTGCATGTTCTGGCGCACTGTTTCAACGGTGGCCGCTGCATCATTCCCTCATCAGTGACAGAGGTCCGTTCTTCATAATTGAGCCCGGGCCCCTAGGCCTCCTGCTTCGACACTCACTGGCTGAGAGCTCTGTTACTTTGCTGTTGCATCGCTGCAAACTCGTTCTAAAGCTCGCGTACTCTTTCCATCCTAGTGTTCGTTGACGAGGCAAAGTAGGGGATGAGGCGCATGGCCTGGCAGGCCTCGAGGCAAAGTCGATTCTACGATCCCCTCTTCGCTGCTGCGAGAAGCCCTCTCAGAACTTCTGACGAACAGCGACTTCCCTTCCCTTACTCGAAGGGCGTCACTCAAACCCATTTGACTTCGCTTGCTGCACATTGTCAGCTTTACTCATTTCACGAAAGGTTTGGCATCCCATCTACATCCCGGTATAACATACTTCTGGACCCCCTCGATCCTCGTTAGATAAAGCCCATTTGACTTCACTCGCTGCATATTGCCAGCTTCATTTAAGCCAGGGAACGGTTGGCATTCTATCCACATCCAGGTAGGTGATACTTCATACCCCCTATAATGAATGAATGACTGGAATTTAAGGTCCACCAAATATCCCACCGGGTTATCGGCCTATGAGAACGATCCATCTCGGAGTGACTACAGAGTAACCATAATCATGACTGAGTGTAAGCGACTGAGCTCGATGTCCACAGTTTGACAGAAACCAAGACGAATAATCTGATGTGATGAGACAGATCTTCAGGTCTGTATACTGTCACCTTGCCTGTCATACATTCAAATGCTTGTGTCGTTACTTTTGGCTACAAGGGCATGCCATTTGCAAGGCTTGGTGTATTTCTCTTAAAGCTGGAAACAGATGATAGGAATGGACAGCGAGGACTTGACAATCTTCGGGAGTAATAATGGAAAGGTAAACGTGGAAGATGATGTGAGACAACGGTGTAATGTTAGCCTGGCACATATGCATGTGTGCGAGACTTGAGAAAAACAATTGTCATGTGGCTCCCATATGCCACTGGCTATGGTTGCTATTCTGCTGAAGCTTTTGGATTCTGTTTAAACAAAATCTTTATCTTTTAGCTTGCAAAGGAGTTCCTCAGTGGAGCACAACACCCGGAGACGTTATTCTGAACGCTGAACTGGATGATGCCCCATGCGTAGCCTTGCACTGGCCATCAATCGTTGTTTCAAAGCCACCAACTGGATCTCCACATTCCTGCTCATACGTCAGCCTCAGTCAGAAGCTTTCTGCTCCTGAAGTCGTTCGTTTTTGCATCGCACACGCTGGGAATGTTCTGCATCGAAATGTGATAAAACCCCAAAAAAAAATACATGGTAAATCTATTCCTGCCTTCCATGCAATCCATGTTCCTCGAATTTTCCTTAATTGAACCTGAGATAAGTATTCACCGGTTTCCAGGATGTTCTTCAAGATAGATTCTGGTGGAACTGATTCATGTGTTTGACTGAATGGAGCCGCAAACTCAAGGTCTTGCCTTAGCGTGCACATCTACGCATGTAACTTACGAAACACGAGAGCCATCGTCAGGGCATATATGATCGCACGAAGCTGCATGCAAAAATCAAAATTCTCGTCCGAGTTGTTGAGAGCAACAGTCATGTGCTAATTTGCATCCGTAATCTGGATCAAGCCCAGGGTAAACAACACTGCTGTAACATGTCTCCTGAGCCCACCAAGCAGTCACCAAGAACTTGCCACAGAGCCCTCACGGAGTCAGCAGCAGGTTGCAGAGGTAATTAGTCGTCAGATCGTCGTCCCAGGCTTTTAAGCAAAGACAGAATCGAATGCACTTGTGCTCTGCTTTTGAGATTCTGGACTTGGATCAGCTGAGAAAAAGCTGGCAGGAGGTCGGTTGTAGATTCACCAGGAGGTGGCATCTTGTAAAAGGGCGCAAGCTTCCAGCTCGCCACATTGATGAGCACCAAACCACAGGAAAGAAGAAGAAGAATCCACACAGCCCGGTTCCCTGGAATCGCAGCTGAGATGCGCCGCGCTGCACGGGAGCCACCGCTGGTGCTTGTGTCAAACGGGACCCGACGGGTCCCTCTGGTTTTCTTAAATCCGGAGACACCATCGCTAGACCTCTCCCGAAGCTCATGCGCATGGATTGTCCCCATGGGTAGAGTGCGTTACTGCAGTGCGGCGTCGCCACTGCCATCAGCAGCAGCCGCTGCGAACTTCGGCCGGGCCGGGTACTAAGTGGCATCTTTCCTGTTGTTGACTCCGTCCTGACCTGATTATTGAACGATCATAACTCGTGCTGAAATCCCCCTCGACTGTACGTGGTTTCTGACATGGTGACCATGGTACTCTGTTCGAAACGCCTGCTGTCAGTGTCCAGACCCAAGGATCCCTGAGGTACAGCTGCAGTATATTACCCCTCGACGTGACATTTCATTCGTCCCATGAGCCCGTACTTTTGCACATCCACACATCTCATCTGATCGTCTCAAGTCCATTTCTTTCCGCCATCCGAGAGTAAAAGTTTACGAAATTGATGACTGTCCGATTTTAGTGATGAGTCCTTCTAAGTTCCTACTAAAGTTTCCGGTCCAGAAATCATTGTAACCATTAATATGATAAAAAAGAACATGACCTGCTTAATAGTTTTGTTATAGATAATCATGACTCTCTAAATACTGCAGATATGAAACTCTAGAGCCCACATGGCTTATTTCGTTTTTAGAAAGTTCCTTATTTCCAACAAAAACGTCTTCGTTCATTTTGGAGTAGGTACTAGAGAAACTAACTAAGGGTTTAACTAAAACTGCACTTTACTAACTAAAAGTTGACACTATACTTGGCAAGCCACAACGGTATAAATAATAAACCGTTATTAAAAGTCTTTGAAAATTTTTAATAACGGTTTATTATTTATACCGTTATTAAAAGTTTTCAAAGATTGGTCTCTGTTTAAAAGGCGTTTAAACAGCGTTATTCCGTTATTTTTTTATGAAAAATAAAAGTAGTGACAAGAACAAGCATATGAGGAAAAGACAATTGTTCACACACGAGTGCACAAAATAATGCACACAAGTACACAAAACACTCAGATATGTAGTTCACCAAACGAAATCACTCTAATCAAAATGCAGTGGGGTGTTAGAGATTACTCACGACTTAAGACGACTTAATATAGAATGTTACCCCAAATAAAAGAGTTAACTGCAACAATTTCCCCCTTAACTCATGTTGAGTGAATAGTGACCTCTATAACCTATATAATTATTGCGCAGTAAGTTCAAAAAAAAACCCAACACAATATAACTCTTTTTAACTAGAGTTAACTAGAACTAAGCCGTAGTCATAACATGATACAGTAATAATATAAAGAAGAGAAGATACTATTAGCAAACTCTACCTGTGCTCCCCATGCAATACCTGCATGGTAGCACAATGTCGTCTGAAAATCTACAAAGGAAAAACTTTGATTAACGCATTAGCTAGATTGAATTTGCTATCTATTTTGACTAGTTCAATCCTTTTATCAGACACAACTTGTCTGATAAAGTGATATCCGATGTCGATATGTTTCATTCTGTTGTTCATCACCTGATTTGCAGCCAAATGTAAAGCACTCTAACTATCACAATGAA
Source organism: Marchantia polymorpha subsp. ruderalis (assembly GCA_037833965.1). Classification (NCBI taxonomy): domain Eukaryota; kingdom Viridiplantae; phylum Streptophyta; class Marchantiopsida; order Marchantiales; family Marchantiaceae; genus Marchantia; species Marchantia polymorpha. The sequence goes on from AP031351.1 coordinate 5,265,613, forward strand.
GATTGATCACGTCATGTTTCAATCTCATATCTGTGATAAGCCTGTCTAACTAAATAGCTTCCTTTGCCGCTTCTGTTGCCGCCACATACTCAGCTTTTGTTGTAGATTGAGCTACACACTTGTGTAAGGAAGATCTCCAACTAATGCTTCCACCAGCAAGTGTAAACACATATCCAGTTGTAGATTTCCTCTGGTCCAAATCATGTTTGTAGTTAGCATCAACATAGCCTAACAAGTATTTGACATCGTCTAATGAACCATCAAACAATAAGCAATAATCCTTAGTGCTTTTCAAATACTTGAGAATCCATTTCATTGCTTCCTAGTGAATCTTCCCTGGATTCGACATGTACATGCTCACCTTGCCCATCGTTAGAGCAATATCAGACATCGTGCACATCATTGAATACGTGAGACTGTCCACAGCTTGTTTATAAGGAACACATGACATTTTTCCTTTCTCAATGGCATCGGTAGTACATTGAGATAAGGAAAGTTTGAACTATGTTGCCAAAGAAGTTCATACTTCCTTAAAATCAGTCATGTTGAACTTGTCAAGTATACATCAAATATACTTGCCCTAACTCAACCATAACCTCTTCTTCATCAAATCTCTATGAATGTCCATTCCTAATATCCTCTTCGACTTTTCCAAATACTTCATCTTAGATGCAAACTTCAACTAGTTCTTGCATTTGTCAACGTCAGATGAGCATGTCATCTACGTAAACTACTAGAATAATAAGATTGAAGATCTCATCATCCATCTTCTTTATGTAGACACAAGGATCATACACACTCCGTGAAATATCTTCTGTCTTCATGAATTCATCAAAGCGCGTGTTTCATTACCTAGGAGCTTGCTTCAGTCCATATAGTGATTTCAGCAATCTTCAAACCAACCTCTCATGCTCTTTCACCTCAAAGCCAACTGGTTGTTTCATGTAGATTTTTTCCTCTAAATGCTATAACCACTTCCATCTGATGCATACCAAAACTAAATATTGCAACTAGTGCACATACCAGGCGAATTGTAGCATACTTGACTACATGTGAGAAAACTTTGTGTAATCCACATCTTTATTCTGTGTGAAACCTCTATCCACCAACCTGGCTTTGAAAATCATCGCCTCGTCATCTATTAGACTATCTTTCAGCTTGTACACTCATTTGCAATCAATCAACGCTTGATCCCTATGAATTTCAACTAACTTTGAAGTCTTGTTATCAATCAACAACTGCATCTCATGCTCCATAGCAGCATTCTACGCAAACTTTTTGACCAAAACTTGAGCTATCCTATACGAAGAAGGTTTGTCTTCTTCCAAGATCAACGCAGTGCCATCATCATCTCCTATATCAATGTCAAGAATTTCAAGAATAAATGAATCAGCTCATTCATCATACCTAACACGAGCTCTACTAGCCCAATTCAATTATTTTCTAGTAGAAAATTATGATCGATCTCTATTGTCTGATACACATATATGAATCTCATCAACAATAACATGCTGCTCTAGTTCCTGTTGTTCTGGAACTAGTTCCACCTGTTCTTGTGCTCCTCCTCATGTTAGATCATCAAATCCATAATAATCAAACTCTTCCTCAACAATATTTGGGAATGAAGCCTCCCCTCAATAACATCCGTGAGAGGAAATTTTCCCTTGTCAATATGGGAAGCCTAAGAACTCTTCCCTCCCTCAATGATCTATAATCATCGAAAGTAACATCTCTATTGACAATAACCCTATAGTCTACCGGATCCCATAGCCTGTAACCTTTCATATCACTAGCATATATAAGACAACAACACTTCTTAGATGTAGGATATAGCTTAGTCATATTCTGCTTAGGTATGAAAGGATAAACAATGCAACCAAAAATTCTCAAACAATTATAATTAGCCATATGTTTGTGCCTCAATTCAAATCGTGTCAAGAAATTGATTGCATTAGAAGAAGATTAGTTTACCAAATAAATTGCGGTGTTGACAACTTCAACCTAAAATTCACATGGTAAACTTGATTGGCTCAACATACTCTGTACTTTCTCAGACATTGTTCGATAGAGTCTCTCAGAAACAACAATTTGTTGCGGAGTATAAACTGTGGTGAGATGGCAAGTAATCCACTCCTTTTTGTAACTATAAATATATTCAGAAGTATACTCACCGCCATTATCCCTATGCAAATATCTCATCCGGTGTCCAATCTAAGTCTCAACTTAGGCCCGCCAACTTTTGAAAGTTGGAAACACCTTAGATTTATGTGTGAGGAAATAAATCCACACATACCTTGAATAAACATGAGTAAATGATACATAGTATAACTTTCCAGAGAGTGAGGCAATATGAGAGTATCCCCACACGTCACTATGTATATAGTCAAGTAACTTCTTGGAACTATGAGTTCCAACACCAAAGTTTCGCCAGTGCTGCTTACTCATGATACAATGTTCGCAAAACGTCAAGTCAACTTTACCCAAATCAGGTAGCACTCTTCTCTCGACAAGGAGAAATATGTACCTGTCACTCATATGTCCTAGCCTAGAATGCCATACATGAGATATCTTAAATCAAGATCCAGTAAAGTGAACTTCTCCATAGATGCTATTGTCCTCTAGCATGTATGGATTATTGTGCTTGTGTCCTCGAAGTGCTATTTTATCACGTGATCTAATGTCTAACACCTCTTTCTTAGAGCTTCACTTTAGGCCGTGTGAATTTAGCATACCAAGAGACATTAAATTTCTCTTCATGTCAAGAATAAAGCTAACTTGGTTTAGTGTACGTTTGACACCATCAAACATGCGGATCTTCACAGATTCCATCTTCAATCCTACAAGGTTGATCATTCCCCAAAAGAACTAATCCGTCTGATCCTGATAAGGTAAAAAAAAACTCTCTAGTGTAACATTTGTGATAAGAACAAGCACTATCAAGAATTCATACGTCATCAACAACCTTTGATGAATTGCATACGACATATATCTAACATCATAGACCATCCTCCAGCAAGTCATCCTCCTAAACTTTAAAATGTTTTGTCACATTCGTCAACCGAGGGATATTTGCACCTTTGATCTTATTCACCTGGCAGTCCTTTCTGATGTGACCACTCTTGCCACATCGCCAACAAACTACCGTCTTCCTCTCAGAGATCTTATCCCTAGACTTGGATCTTCTCTTGGATCCAACATGTTTTTCATCCTTGTCATTCTTTGAATGTGACCAACCTCAAATCACATTCAGTGTCGTTCCCAAATAATTGGATGAATGAGATGATAACATCATCTTCTGCTGAAGTTCAACCGTCAAAAGAGTATTTACAACCTCGTTGTAAGTGATAGTCTTCCTATCAAAATGGAGAAGTATACGTGATAGCATTTGATATGATGCCGAAAGCGAGTTGAGGAGATGAAGAGCCTTCATCTCATCTAAACTCTCCTTTCTAATATTCTGAAGATCTATCATAATATCAGCAAACGCGTCGATGTGATCTTGAATTTTTGTCTCAAAATCTTTCATCTTGAATATCATCAGATTCAAGTGAGTGTATAACCTGTTAGACAATTTCATGTGATGAAATTGTTGTTTTAGAGCGTCAAACAGTACAGATACTTCATCATACTCTATCTGCTTCAAAACCGCAGGTTGAAGATATACCTAGAACGATGTACATTGCATGTTCTTGCATATACTTCCACTCAATATTGTTGACTGTGTCGGATTTTTTCCTCAATAGCATGCCAAGGCCCATGGACTCTAACTTCTCTTTTACCTGCCTTTTTCAATGCAAGTAGTCTCCGCGTTCATCAAACTTGATAATCTCATAACCTAATCCTTCGACTTGTCTTACTGCCATATGTGCATGACAAAAACTGGAAGTTGTGGCAATTTCCTCATTTCTGCTCATTTGTCACCTTCCTCATTGTACATCAATGTCTTAGTTGCGTCGAAAGCTTTCCAAAGATATCCAACTTGCCTATATTCAGTTAAGATTCTATGAAACAAAATATTCTTGCGAATGAAATATTCCTACTGAATATTTTTGAATCTACTCGGAGCTATCCAAAGCTGATCAATCACTGCCCACACCTGCCCGAGATGCCCAAACCTACCCAAATCTAACCGTTTGCTCCCCGATGTGCTCAAATCTTGCCGCACCACGCATAAGCACCACTTGTCGTCCAAGGCAGAGCATTGAAGTTTCAGAGTTCATCGTTTGCAATGCACGCTTGCCAAAGGAAGTGTAATGAAGTTTTCGAGTTCCTCGTTCTCACAACATGGTTGCCGATTTGATTAACGTTGCCCGGCTTTGCGCTCACAAGAAGATCATGAATTTCCCGTACCAATCCAATGTACGACACTTCAAAAATTGTTAGGGCTCTATCGTTACTCTTCCGCTTTATTACTACTCACACTATAACACGACCTAATACCAGATGAATTGATCTCTATCCATGCTTACCGGTATGGAAAAGTGAATCTTTGAGAGGACTTCAACCTCAAAACTTCAAGGAAGTAAAAATAGCACAGCTGGCAGAGCAAAGTAAAACCCAGAAGCCAAAGCTTATATACTCTGCTTTACGACGATCAATACGAGAGAAAGTAGTGTATGTTGTACGAAACGCCAAAAATATAATCTATTGGAACATGGATCTAAAACTCTACTCACAAATACTCACTTGCCCTGATGACACGATTCCATCTTCTCACTCTCAAACTTTGATACCACTTTCTAACAAGAAATAAAAGTAGTGACAATAACAAGCATACGAGGAAAAAACGATCGTTCACACACGAGAATGCACGCAAGTACACAAAACACTCATATACGTGGTTCACACTTCTTATGGGCTACATCCACAGGCAAAAAATAATCACTCTGATAAATATACAGCGGGGGCTTACAGACTCCTGACGAGCTGTATATGTACTCCTCTTCAAACCTACATCAGATGACTTAATATATAGTGTTACTCCAAATAAAGGAGTTAACCGCAACATATTTAAGTTCATTAAAGTTTTGGACCTTTGTTCCCTAAAGTTTGATGGATTGTATTAACCTTGCCTAAAACCATCTCCAAACTCCATTTCAATCAAAACACTAGTTATAATATGATCTATGTATAGCAAGTCATGATGCTAGATCTTCTGAAGTGATGGCTATTAGGTGTAGATTATGTGTATGTTTTGGACGCAAAGAACCTGCTTAAAAATACTTGACATCTTAAATATTCAATGAGCATTCTTTCAGAATAGACAACTACATGCATCATCTTTGCATCAACCACCTAGTAAGATGGAGAGAGTATCAAAATCTTTCTACAGAATATAAGTCCAATTATTTTGTAGTATCCATCAAACATGCCAAAACTATTTGTCATTTTATGAAAAACCAATTTGCCATGAGTACTTTTATTATTAGAGCTTCGATTGTTGACTCGATTATATGAGAAATGCTCTAGAGTGAAAACGATTTGTATGATCAATATTGAGGAAATGCAATGTCACCTTTTGATCGATTGAAGATGACAATTATTGCATTCAAATTAGCCAGAAGAAACAGTTTGAGTTGGTAGCTCATTTTGTTGCACAAGAAATGTCTTTTTTGATGGCTTCTAATGAAGTTTAGGATGCGAGAGAGTAATGTAACATTCCCAAATTTGGATTTTGTAGTGAATATTTGGTTGCTTCTTATGTTGACACTGCATGCGCCATTTTCATCAAAAATATTGCGAAGATACTTCACTCCACATGGACCTTTTCTGTAGCCTTTGATGCATCCTCTTATCTACAATGAATTTCTTGAATTGATGTTTGAATCCGATTTTATCAAAAATCTTCTCTTGAGAATCTTCACCTTATCACACTCACTTTTTTTGGTAGACATAGAAGATTGGCAATATTTGAAATGTTTTCAAAGTTGTTTGATGCATTTTGTCTCTTATGGAAGGACAAGCTAATTGAAGTGTTCAACTGATGGTGCTACAAATATGACGGGACATTTATCTAGAGTTGTAACGTGTATTCATGAGATGATTAGACCATATTTCATTTGTGTCTGGTGTTTGTTGCTTCAAATGGATATTGTGATGTTGAAGACTTACAAAAGTGCTGGTTGTGGATTTTATAAGACTCTGACCTCATTGATTTCTGTTTTACGAGGTCAAAAGATTTTGATAGATGAAATGCAAGCCATTTGTTCAAATTTATCTGCTACTCATTGAGCTTTGTTGTTGAGTGTATCTTGTTTCTCTGGTCAAAAGAAGATTTGAAATCATGGCTTACTTTATATCAAAGTGATGTTTTTCAATGAATTTGCGACATGCCCTTATTGTCTTGGTGGATTTTGGTTGCAGTTGTAAGTGAGTTTTCATGCCATGTGATTGAATGTATGGAAGGTTTACAAGGGAGAAGAATCACTTTGCAACAACAAAAGTCAGTTCTCCAAGATTTGTTAGCTAACTTATTGAGCTTTGCATGTGTAGAGCAAGTTGGGATTGAGTTAAACTCGTCCCTTGCGTACGTCATCGTTGTCTTTGTCAAATGGCAAGTTAGTCATGCGAATCCGATTAGATTAATCAAATATTATGGTCTGTTTTCTACCCAATCATTGACAAAGCTTGACAAAGAGTCAAAAATTGAAGTGCTGCATGCAGTTGCCAACATGTTTTTGGAAGCAGTTTGTAATCTCAGCATTATTGATAAATTATACATAAATTGATATGTTTTTTAATAAAATAATCATGTTTATTTTTAAACTTATAGAAAAAATTGTAATCAAATTGAAATATTCATTTATTTATTTTTCTTTTGATATTATTTAAAAATGAAGAAAATCACAATTCTAAAATTTGATAAGAGTTTAAACACATATTCAGGCTCAATATTGTACATGAAAAATATAAAATATTCTAGTCTAAATAAAGATATAGTGTAGTATATAATTTTCTCTATAATGTATATTTGGAAAAAATAATATTAATATTAAATACAAAATTTAAAGAATTGATTGTTGTTTGATGTTCATCATGAAAAATGATCGTAACTTGAATTTTTAGAATTTTTCTGATTTGTATTTGTTATTAGTTGGAATGATTGAGATTTATTGATTTTCAAGCTAGTGAAATTTTATTCTAGTGCAAGTGGACTAGTTAAAAATCAGTGAAATTTGCTCGATGGGACCCTTCCGACGGCAGTTCAGTCCTATGTCACCGATGTTCTACTACGAGTTCTTGTAATTGCTTTCCATCCGGGTTAGTAAAAGCACTGAGGCTCTTTGTTGAAAAGTGACTTCTCCCCCCGCACGCACTTCACGGACCAAAATACACAACTTACGCGACTTTTGGCCAAGAGTTTTAGTAAAGTAAGGAGTAAAAGTAAATTACGCCCATACATTATAACTGTAAAATCATTCTCAGAGGTGAGAAATTGGGCTCTTGCACGATGAAGATTGGGAAGCATGGAGAATCTGATTTATTTTAATTTGAGAAGAATATTTTTTTCATTTTTTCATTAATCTCGGTGCTAGCTGAATATAGTAAAAAAAGTCTTCATGTCGCCTAGACTTAGATTACTTAATCCTAGTGAACTCAAACTGTACGAAGTCTTTTTGCCATTGCAATATTCTCTCTCTCGCGTGTTTGGGTCAAGAATATAGCCCTGCACTTGGATGAACCATGTTATCTCTGTGTCTTATGTTCACCATCTTGTGTTGTCTGACTGTCTATATTGCTATGGATATCTTGTGTGTCTCGGACTAACAAATGATATGAGAGCTAGTTATGTTTCGTGATAGGTTTGTGTTGTCTCTAGTTGAAGACAAATTTTGCTCCCAGTTTTCCGAGATGAGCCAACAAAAATTCCATAGATTTTTTACGTTGACAGTTTTCTAATGGGTGACAGAAATTTGATGGTTTCTGATGCAATTTCAAATGAAGGAGTTTAGACATGTTATATTGCAATTTTATCCTTGGACTTACAGTTTCAAGCAAGTGCAACTTTTGAAAGTAAATTAATGAGAGCAAACAAGTACAAGCCAAGGTGAATCAAGTTGCTCGACGGCAAAACAAAAATTTTTTCAAAGAATTTTTGAGGTGTTATGTGGAAGGCGAGTTTAGAAAATTCAGATTAATTCCACAGATATTTTTCTTCCAAATAAAATTGTGACGGTTTTTTCTAAAGCCAAGTTTGAGGCAAGTGGCTAGCGAAAGCAAATTGGAGTGGATTATGCACAGGCTTGTAAGACCGGGTGTTGCACATGTAGACTAAGTCGTAGAAATGGTCAAGTGATTAATGATTATTAGCCAAGACATAGCTAAGTCTAGCTAGTTATGACTAAACTAATTAGTTATAACTAAGTTTATATAGTCATGACTAAGTTTAGCTTTAATGTCTATAGTTGGCGGAATAATTAGCGGAGAATTAGGATACATAAATTTAATAATAGATAAGTATTTGAAAAAATTTTAAATTGTAAGGTTTTATTTTATAACAATTATAGAAAAAATATATTTAAAAGGAAAAAAATTGTGATGATAAAAATTTTAAAAACTATTATATTATTATTAATAAATTAAATGTTTCATAATCAAGCAATATCAAATCTTCAAAATAAACCTATGTGAATGGAAAAAAAAAATCAAAAATTTATTTAAAAAAAGTCCTAGTTACGTCAGAATCAACTTCCTTGTATCGAATGCATGCTTGAGTTTGCTTCGTGTTTGGATAGAGAGATCTCAAAGTGGTGACATGGTTCAAGAAAATTATATAGATAAATTATCACAAATAAATTATCTAAGAAGTTATACTGATAAAATTATAAAACATCTTTGTTTTTTTAACAAAACCATGCTCAATTTTTATCATTATGAATGTCATATGTGTGTTTCTATATTTATAATACGTTATAGAATTAAATTTGTAAATTAATTTCATAACTTAATTAAGTAAATTAACTAAATTAATGTAATAACTAACTAACTAACTAACTAAATTAACTTCATTAATTTATAAGTGTCATTTTTGAAGTGATATATTTGTTTTTCAATCATGTTAAACTAACAAATGATAGTAAAATTGATTTTTTAAGTTATAAATATTTAAGGAGTACTATCAAATTTTTTAAAAACTAAATTTGACAAACGATCTATTTTCAAAAATTTGAAAAATTTTTGATGATAATTCTATTAAAATCAAAGGCAGCAAGTATTTGTGAAATTAAAGCACGGTGAATATCAGGATTTTTCATTTAATGGCAAGCGTTTGGTGTATAATAACAAGTTTAGTCATTGTAAAATAAGATATTAAAAAAAGGTAGAAATATATTTAAGCTTAATGATTTGAAATATTAATCCACATATTTTTATCATTATTGATTATGTTTATTTCATTAAGATATTTAATTTCTTGAAATGTAAAATGTTAATTTATTGTAATGTTTTGATGTATTTTATATAGATTTTCATAATGAAAAAAATTAAATAGTTTAATAGTCACAAAAAAATTTAATTTCAACTCCATTATTTTAAAAAAAATTCTATAATTGAGTATTTTATATTAATATATGTGAAATGTATTAATTTTTATGCAATAATTAGCTCAAATCGTGTAGCAATTCTATGCTTCTATAAATATATATATGTTTAAGCAATGTATCCAAGGATAGACTATATATATATATATATATATATATAGGATTTTAATGCCAAGTAATCTGCAAGTGGGATGTTTTCTTGAGCATGAATTTATTTAGTTTGCCGTGGCCTCAACTTTCATTCAAAAATTCAAGTTTGAAACACAAAATGTTACTAATGATATGATTTTTAATAATTTCAATTAAAGATCACGTGTTTTAAGCTTCATCAGTCAAAGGATTGTTGAAAAGTTCATGATGAATCAGACAACATGATCATTGTTGGAGTGTCAGTAAGAGAGCAAATTGTGCTTTAATACTTCTTTTCTATAGATATTAGTTAAGGTTAGATTACGGATATAAACAATACTAATTTTGGAGTGGAAGACAAAGAATTATCATGACTTCTCTCAGTTCTCCCATGTTAAGAACTAAAGTACGTGAGGATATCAAAACGGGTGATAAATATTTTTAAGGAGGGAATTTGGAGAAAGAAGTTTACAAAGACAACAAGTTTGAAAGGATTATCATAAGTTAAGCAAATTTTGCTCTTGAGATTTTACCCTGTCAGGCTCTGAGTGGAATCAATGAAGGAACTCATTGGGTATTAGGGATCACTATGACAAGAATTCATTCACTTTCTGCCAATGTGTTCAAGTGTCTGAAATGATTTTACCAAAGGGACTCCACTCTCAACTTACGCCCGAAATGGAACCCCATATTCTTCACGGGTTTCGAATAGAAGAATACATGCAGGTATAAAGACGTAACATTGACCGACATGCATCAAATGTTCTTGTCCAAATAATGGCACGACGGGCTCGCGGAGACGTAACATTGACCGATGGAATCCAAATGTTCTCGTCCGCAACATTGACCAATACGAACTCAAATGTGGTTGTCCACATAATTGCACGACGGTCTTGTTGGAGACGTAGTTGGGACTGAATCATCTAAAGGCAATCTAAAGCGAAGTCCTGAGTGAAGAACATTTGAACCCACCACGATTGTTTTATCTCGGCACATTTGTGCCCTCCATGAGTACTAGGTCAGAAGGAGCCTTTCTCAGAAGGATATCTGCCAACTTAGGTACTTTTTGTTCCAATTTGTGGTATGTTCAGAAACGTCACAGAGTCAACAAAGCTCATCAAAGACAGAAAGAGAACAAAAAATCTAGACCTAGCAGTTGCTTTAAAGTCACCAACAATGTAGTTAAAGCTTATCTCTCTTCCTCCATAGCTGAGAACCGTTCGAGCATTTTATTTATTCACATAGTCACCCCCTCTCGATAATATTACTGGGTTGGGTGTAAGACATGAACATGCCTATAGGCAATTGGAAACAATTCACCCTCTTCCCGAATTCATAACTTGTAGCAAGGGCAAAGGGAATACTTCTCCTTCCATAGATTTGCCATCGTTGCCAAAATACCGTTGTTCGGTTGCTACATTGAAGAATTCCTGTCTGCCATCGAATTCTTCATGAAGTCAACATTTGGGTTTCTCTCGAGGTGGCCTTCCCCAAGGTTTTGTGGCTCCGAGCCGCCACATCAGGTGACGGTTTTATCGGGAAGCGGGCTCCTGGCAACGGCCGATCTTTTCTGCGGCAAAAAGTCCCATGAGAAACCCAAGCTGCACTCATGGCATTTCGAGTAATGCTTGAGTCAAAGACCCTCCCACCCTCACTACTCCGCAAAAGCACCGAACATGTCACAGTAAGTAGCAGACAGCTTTCCTTTCCAGTGGTCTTCCTCTGCCTCATGTCATGTGCCGGCGATTCAATTTCGCTATGCATTTTCTCATCCACACCGAAAAGTGTAATAAACCTCAAACTGAAACGGAAAGTGCTACCAACTGCTCGTCTTTAATTTGAATGCACACAGTTCCTCGAAAGTTTTTTCCTCGTTATCGATGACATTAACTGCGACGGAGACTATTATTTTCAGAACCGAGTGGTAAAGCCGGGGGCTACTTACTTATATGGACCACGCAGAGAAAGTTGTAGAACAGAGAACAAAATCCAGGCAAGCTATGAGCATTAGGGACCCACCAACAACGACAAGAGCTAATTCTTGGATTAATAAAATTTCAGATTTTTCCCAAATTCATTCATCTTCGAATATAAGGAGATGCTAAGAGAAATCAATCAACCTTTGATTGTTCTTAGTTTTGTATATGAACATATGACAAATATCAGATTTTTTTATAAATTTTAATATACCTAATCATTATGAAGATCATTTGAGTTTCTATTTATATCTTGATATTAAATTATCTTGTCTATTTTGAAGTCATAATTTACTGTAGATTATGGTTATTAGTGGATAAATAACGTAGTGTAAATATATGTAATTGACAATGAACATAGTATGAAATACTTGGCTATTGATTTTCATCTTGTAAACCTGAAAGCCATTTTGCCAAAGTTTAAGTTATGACTATTGTGAGGCAAATATCTTCAACTTTGGCTTCAAGAATGACAAATGATAGGATGAAGATACATGTTCCCATCTAGTAACCTGATATGGTAATCTTGTATCAAACTTTCTAATCCCTTTTACATCAATATTGATGTAAAAGTGAATGATTATTTACTTTTTTTTGGTGGTCTTCTTTAAAATTTGGGATTAATCTTCTTACATCAATTGCAGATTTTTTCCGTTAAATTTTTTTTTTAAATTTGGATAATTTTGATTAAATAATCATGAAAATCTTATGACATCATATTATCAAAGATTGAATTGTGTGACAAAAGATTTTTGCACTAATACTCTCAATTTTGTGCAAATATGTATGCGCATAAGAGCTGATGAATTTGACACAAGTTTCACACTTGAGTTTTCTTAAGTATATTCGCTGTCAATTTCTCACTATTGAATCACTATTTCAGACAAATGCAAATACCGTGGATTACTTAAATCTACGAATTTTTCTTTGACATTCAAAGGATTTTAATCCCAGATTTACAACATTATACGAGGTATTTCATCCATATATTGGATAAATATTGTCAATCTATGGATGAATTGATGATTTAGACATGCTGTATTTTTCCTCTCAGTGTATCCTATGATGATCAAGATTCATTATGCTTTTCCTTTATAAGTAATGTGTATCTTAGCTTGACCATAAATTAAAACCTTTTTTAATTTCATTCATCATATCTCTAAAAGAGTAAAATCTGAATGATTTTGATTTATATATGAAAGTTCATTGTTTATTCTTGAAAGTGTTATTCATTTAGATGTAATAAAAATGTTACCAGTCCATAACAGATGATGTTTGCTATCATGCGTGAGAATGGATACTTATGTCACAATAGCAAGCACAAGAGAAATTGTTTTTCAGTTGACTAGGATTATACAATAATTGATTGAGTAGAGCACATTTTTTTGCTGTATAATGATCAATAATATACGACTTTACAAAGTCTGATTAACCAAATGCTTAGAAAGATGGCGAGAATAACGATAGCAATGAATGACACAAAATAAAATAAATTGCATAAAGATCACCGTTTTTATTTCTCAAGTCAGATAGATCGCATTTTTGAACACTTTGGCTACCATATGCCAAAGTGTGTAAAAATCTATCACATTATGTTACTAGAGTATAATTGTCCCTTTTTTTTGTGTTAAAAAATATGAAACCCACACTTTGAAACCTAATATTTCATAAGGAGTAGATGCTTGTGTTTTCGCATAATCAATTTGAAATTTTCTCTGGTTAATCACGTAATGTATTTTGGTTCACTTGTTTTCATCACTCTACAAGAGTGACTAGCTGTCTATAGGAAAACCGTTATTCTTCCAATGCTTTAGTATTTGTAGACAATATGAAGAAATAATTCAAATACGTTAGGTGCAGTGGAGATAGATCTTCCATTTGGATGCTAGTGAGGCCTAGCCTCATATTAGCCTTTTGGTTGCATCCTGTTTAGCTTGGAGTGTCTTCCCGTCCTTTAGGCTATATTTCTCGGTTTTGCCTATGAAGTGCTCTATCCTATGACGAGCGAATGGTATCGAGGAGGAAATGGAGATCCCCACGGTGAAAGGAGGCCGATTTATGAGTTCCGGCCCACGATTTCCTATAGAAATTTCTCTTTACCAGTTTTCTTTCTTCGACCCGGAATAAAGTCTTTTCCCTCAATAAAGTCGGAAAGGAGGTGCTGGTGAATCCGAAGCCCATGGCCTCGCCTGTCGTAAATGTGTGCGGAGTCCATGGGAGGGATTCGGCTGCCCTTGGCCAGTACGACCGTGAGACGCAAGGGCCGAAACAAATACATGCACCCGTCATAAATTTATCAAATCTACAGTGGCTGAAACGCTGAACTACTCCTCCAGGCGGAGGTGGCAAAGAGAACATCCAGTCTAATTTTCTCCCTCGTAAGAGCTTCACAGCATCGCCCTTACTTCGAAGAGACTGTTTTCTTTACTCTCTGGTGTCAGGTGTATATTGTTGCCTATCGTTGAACTGCCACTCCCAGAATTGAGGTGGCCGTAGCGTATGCCTTTCGCCCCGTGAAAGCTGCTGACCTCTCAACAATTTGCCAAGTCTCCTCAACTGCAGGAGGATGACAGACTATAACCAATTCCCAAGGAAAGTGAAGATGTTCAACCCGTTTTAGATCACGAAACTTAAGACATATTTCAAGGTAAGAACAAATTAAGGAGGAGAAGAGAGCTGAACTTATCTCGTGGCTATCTACTATGTTTTATTTTTAAATGTCTAGGGGGTACAGTACTTTGGATTGTTTGGATAAGAACCGTATGTGCTGGTGAGGTTGCAGAGACATTCTCCAACATTTTGGGTCTATGCCGAACGGACATAGGAGCTTGTAGAAGTCTGCACTGATTGTTGAATCGAGAGCATCTTGCCGGACAAACAAAATAGCATACATATGACATCACTACGTTCCATGCAGCAGCGACCGAAGAGAATGCAACAATATTTAGTGTTTTTTGGATGAAGAAAGTGTGCTTCCAAACAGCCATGCTTGGGAAACTGCAAAGTTCCCCTACCACCCCGGGGTCATGCAAAATGGACCCGAGAGGTTGTGGTAGATTTGGCAATTCAATGCTCCTTGGCTCCGAAAAGAGTCTTTCAAAAAGCCATACTTATGAAATTTTAACTCTTCTACGTTTCTTGTCCAAGCTAAATGAACCTCATACATTTTACAGATGTCAGCTATTCATTCAGCTGGACATCTTTTCCAGTAACAGGTGACCACATAAGATGGCCGCCCAGACAAAGGCAACATGATTATGCAAATACAAAGGAAAAATAATGCTATTCTTTCCAGCGATTCCTTCCAGGTCTTTCTACCCTTTATTGTTCCCGGATCGTTTTCGTGGCACAAGTAGAGGCAGAAAAAATCTCGGATACTCCAAGCGATAGAAAGTGAGACAGAGCGACTACTGATTCGAGAATCCAGATCGGTGAATAGGACGGAAATCACGAACGTCGTAGTAATTACGAGGGTGAAGGATGGTGTAATGGCGACATATATGTTCCACAAGATTGGCAGGCTTAAGCCTTCATTGTCTCCAAGAAAAAGAAAAATGTTGCGCATACTCATACCATTGTAAACCCGGTCGACACAACTCTGTGAAGCGTTGGAACTCATGCCACAGCACGAACCGGATGGAAGGCCGCAAAGTGGGAAGAATAATGCAGTTTTTAGTATGGGAGGCGCTTCTTTTGTGGGCCTCCGTAAGAAGAGTACCATGAGAGAATTGTGCACGTGGAAGCTACGAGTAAGACCCGGAGAATCGTCAGGGTTGAAGTTTGGTCTGAAGTCGTCGTGGACGAGGGGTATGGAGCAGTGGACTACTTGCCTACTGCAGAGTTCCATCACCACGTTAAATTAGTCACGTCAAATTATACCCAGTAGCACGGATATTCTCAATTTGGCACCATGTGGCGCCAATTTTAGCACACAGATGTTCTCAGTTTGGGAACCTGTTGCGAGCGAGACACACCGGAGAACGAGTCCTTTCTGTAGAAAATATTAGGCATTTATTGTCGCTGCCAACCACAAGGTACTCACCTTAATTATAGTTATTGCAGGAGCAAATCCCATTTTAGACCCAAGCTGAACATGTGTGGCTATGGCGCCTCAAATCGAACCTCCAACCGCGCGAGAAGGACATGTGACTATGCGTAGCTCCTTCTCAGGGTGAGCACGTTCAACCCTGACAGACGAGGCACCGACGACCACCATCGACGACATGGACTGCAATTATATACGAAGATTCTGCCGAGGAGCTGTATCACGACCAAATTTAATTTAAGCGCTGGTAACTAAAGTGGCCGGGGTCTTTCTATGAATGTGCTGTATGCGACTTCCTGGCCAAAATCATTGCGCGCCTGCATCTGCATAGGACACACCAAAGTAAAGATCTCGACACTGGGGAAACACCGGGCAGTGTGCATGATGTCGATGGCCTTTGAGCTTCGAATTAATGATCCGGTTCCTCATGACTTACGAAGATACCGACCTGTGCAGTTTCCACGACAGCATCATATTAATTTGCTGCTTGATCACGGTTTATATCCAAGTGCATCACGCGTCCTATGGACGTCTTCCTATTCTCCATGTATGTGCAGGGCACTCATGGAGCTGCGCCTTCGGGCATAAATGGTGTACACCTACAAGCTCAGAGAGAATTCGCTACCCCGATATGTGTTTACATGTTGATTTTCAGTGTTAATCAACTGCGGACGTGGTTCGTGTTTAGATGCACATACGCAGAAACAAACACTAACTGCTGGTGCACATGTCTGACATCAGATCGCTTTCCTTCACGTGACGAGCCGAGAAATAAACTTCTGACGTTTTGAGCCAAGAATTATATTTAGAGCAAGCTTAGGCTCTGGGGAATATTCTGGGAGGCAGTGTGGCAGCTGAACACGCTCAGCACGGCAGCTTGCAGCATTAGAAGATCCGACCTCTGATACGTTTCTACGGCAAGATCAGCGGAGTACAACGAGACCAACGACGTCGTGCACTTGGACTGGAGGATGGAAGGACATCGATATATATATACACACGTCCACAGGAAGAGAGTGACGGGTACAGGTACGGAACCTGACCGATAAGTTATGAGCGAGACGATTAGTTAGGGGAGAAGGGCTCGCACGTTGACTTCGACCTTTTCCAAAAGGCAGATCTGCTTGAATTCATGCCGGCGCTTGAATTAGGAATGGTGGGTGGCGTGGCGACCCCTCGCATGGTGGGGCAGGGAAGAGAGAAGCGAGCTCCTCTCCTCTCGGGGACTTCGTGGTTCCGATTATTTCGCAATTTGCTTGAACCTTTCGAGGAGAGTTCAATTATGGGGAGCGCAGGATGGATGTTCCGCAGCCCGGCCTCTGATGATGGTGCCGAGGCGCGCTAAAAGACGTCGACCATATCTCACTAAACTAAAGCCGAAAATGTGCAGCTGGGCTCTCCGGGCCTATAAGAAGAGCAGTGTGCCGATGGCACAGTGGCACATTGGCACATCCCCACCGCCCTTAGCGAGTACGCACTAAGCCTGAAATTTATCCAGTCCTGGACCAGCAGACATCTGATCGAACGCAGCGGGGGCATATCCTCAATCCACGGCTCCCAGCTGTCCCGCACGTAAAGCCCCGCATCTCGTCCAGTTCCCATGCGCAGAAACAAGACATATGTCCACTAGCAACATCAGTGTCTGCAGCAGTAACAGGAGCAGGGAGGTGCCATCGCTCTTCAGAGCTACTTAAGTCACTGCGCCCAGACTGCGACGCCCACCGGGATCTGCTGCCGTGCCACGCTGCTGTGTCGAGCCAGCTCGAAGGGAGAGGACGGGGAGCTGAGCTGAGCATATTAGTACCAGAGCACAGCAGAGTGGAGCTCAATAAACGCACCTGCACCTGCAGCATCTCTTTCGTATGAGGTCGACAGTTCCATATCATAGAGCCTCGGAGTCATTGCTCGCCTCGCTCACGCTCACTCCACCGTCGTACTTACAGGTTCACTGTCGCCGATCACTGTTGGCTGCTCGCGGCGATATATCTCGTCAGGGTCAGGCAGTGCCAGTTGGGGAGTCAGCCTCTCAGACAGTATCTCGCCAATCGCGACCCGAGTCCGCGCACGAGGCAGGTCCTGCTCTCGGGCCCTCGTTGCCGTAATCTGTCAGTGCGCTTTTAAATTATCTAGCTAACGCGTGACGGTACCGCCTGCATAGCGGGATTAGCTTTGCTTTGTACACTCTTCGAGCTGCGATCGAGGTTGTCGAAATGTTGCACCTGGTCGAGTCCGTTTGGGGCTCCACTTATGTCATGCAAACTGTAGCGGTCGTATGCGCCATAGTCGTAAGCTCCATCGGATACAATCTCAGGCACCGCAATTATAAGGGACCCAAATCGTACCCCTTGCTCGGCGCAGCTATCGGCCACATTCAAAACTATCATCGGCTGCACCACTGGCTCCTCACTTTCTTCCAAAAGAACAGCACCATCGCCGCGCCCATGCCCATAAATCAAGTTTTCTACTACACCGTCGACCCCGCCAACGTCAAGCACATTCTGAAGACCAACTTTCCGAACTACCCCAAGGTGAAGTATTTATCTCCCTGTCAGTGAGGGCAGCTAGCTCATTCCGCGGGCTCGTTTCGCAGCATTCCACTGCATTGAAGTTGGGCGTGGCGTGCAGTAGTTTTCATTTTCTTCATCGGCTGGGTCTGTCTCGGGGTTGCCTGCTCGAGCCCTGAGAGGCTGAGCTCCTTTCTGAGTGTCGAGGCTCAATTTCGTGTCTTCTGCGCAGGGCGAGGTTTTCCAAGACCGTATGCAAATCCTGCTGGGCGATGGCATCTTTAACACCGACGGAGAAATGTGGCGCACTCAGCGGAAAACTGCTGCGGCCGAATTCTCGCTGAAAGCGCTGAGGGATTTCAGCGCCGATTCGTTTAAGGAGTACGCCTGCCAGCTCGCGAACGTGACGGCTCAGCTAGCATTCGAAGGACGTTCGTATGACATGCAGGTGAGTGCGCTCATTCTTCACGCTTCGCTCTTTCCAGCACAGCACCGGCCCCAATCCGAGACGGAATCTGTGCACGAATGATGCCCTCGGTGGCTCCGTCTGACGAGCGAGACAGTAAATTTTCAATAATGTGGTATCCCGACGCCTATGACAGGACTTGTACATGCGCATGACTCTAGACTCCATCGGCAAGATTGGGTTCGGAGTGAACATTGGATCGTTATCCGACAGCTTCCCGCTTCCGGAGAACGAGTTCGCGATCGCCTTCGACCGCGCCAACGAGATCGTCACCCAGCGCTTCATCGACCCACTCTGGAAGCTGAAGCGGTTCTTACAGGTGGGCGGCGAAGCTGATCTGAACAGGAACATCCGCATCGTGGATGACTTCGTCTACGGCGTGATTGCCAAGAGGAAACTCGAGCGCAAAGAGCGAAAAGCGAAGCCGGACGCCGAGGTACATTCTCTTCAGCTTCATGCCCGTCCACGGACTCACTCGCTCGCCTGGGAATTTTGTGGTCTCTGAGCGTTCTGTGCGCTAGCCAGCGAGGTCTCGAGTGGACACTCAAAGGTTGCTCGTGTCATTTGTGGGCGTGTGTGCAGCAACCCGAGAAGGCAGACATTATTTCTAGATTTCTGGACCTGAGCGAGAGTGGAGCGCATGCGAACATGTCCGACAAGATTCTGCGCGACGTTGTGTTGAATTTTGTGATCGCCGGGCGGGACACTACGGCCGTGACGCTGTCGTGGATGACATACATGCTGGCCGAGCACCCGGCCGTGGCCCGGCGGCTGTACGAGGAGCTCCGCGCCTTCCATCAGAGGAAGGTCGGGGCCCGAGCCGGCACCTGGAGCTGGGCCAGGGAATGGGAAGAGATCAGACAGCAGCTGGGCGAGGAAGAAGCCGAACGGCGCAAGAAGAAGCTGTACCTGGAGTCGATGCAGAAGCAGGTCGCTGAATTCACGAAACTCCTCAATTACGAATCGCTGAAAGAGCTGAACTACATGCAAGCCGTGCTTACGGAGACGCTCCGCCTCTTCCCGGCAGTTCCTCTGGTAATGAGACTTCTTCCCTCCTCTCTTGCGGTGGAATCTGTGGAGTGACCTCACTTCTCAATTTGTTTACATTTCTCGAATTGGAATCCATGCTGATCACGGAATTGGCGGACGTAGTCCGCCCCCTTTGGCCACGGCCGAAGAATGGGTCGTGCATGATGATGAGGGCCCTGGAAAGTCGATTCATGTCCTATGCATGCATGCTTTTCGAAGGTCTCACGAATGCAGTTGATTCTCTCTTCCAGGACCCGAAAGGCATTCTAGAAGATGATGTTCTTCCGGACGGAACCTTCCTGAAAAAGGGCAATCTGATCTCCTACTCGCCATGGTGCATGGCTCGCATGAAGTCGATCTGGGGATCCGATGCAGCAGTCTTCAATCCGGACAGGTGGTTGCAGAGCGGAGTCTTCGTGCCCGAGTCCGAGTACAAGTTCACCACATTCCAGGTACTGCAATCAATCTCATGCTTTGGCATCCATCCATTCATCCATTCATTATTTTAGACCTCACACACGAGCACACGGTCGAGTCTAGAGGCGAGATCCGAGGGAACGTCCCCTGAATTCTTCTGACCGAGTATTCGTCTTGCTCTCGCTCGTGCTCTGCAGGCTGGATTGCGGACTTGTCTGGGCAAGGATTCCGCCTACCTGCAGCTGAAGATTGTGGCAGGCACAATGTGCCGTTTCTTCGAGTTCCGAAGAACGTCGAACCACTACATCATGTATCGAATGATGGCCACTCTGTCCATGCAGGGCGGGCTTGACGCTGTTCCGCATCTGAGAACAGATTAGGCGGAATCCCAACTCCCAGCGGCAATTCCTTCCCGGCGATTATGGATTTCATTTATTCCCGATGCGGGCGAACGGACGAGTCTACCTCGAGGGCGACAAGAATCACGTGATCGAGCAAGACTTGTGAAACCCATCTCTCGTCGAAACAAATCGATGTACGGAGATCTACACGCGCGCGGAGCAAAATAAAAATTTCCACAGCGAAAATTGCTGAAGCTGTGCCGTATATAGAGATCTCGCCAATAAAAGTTGTACAAGTACAGAACACTGATCCGGTATCGCCTAGTGCGGACCTCAACAAGCGAAGTAATTCTGGCAGCTTCCTTCTCATAAGGAAAGATCTGAAGATCTTAAGATTGTTACCCCTAGAGAAGATATTGCATGGAGCATACGTGCGCAACGAGTATATATCTCACAGAACTTACGGGGGTTCGGCCAGGCATACAATAGTTAGCATGTAAGATTACGAGAATTCCATTTCAAAAGCTCCGCAAAACTGTCATAAATGTCGTGCTGGCATGCTCATCTGAACAAGCGCTTTCGTGCAATACCTTCGACGTTACTGTACCTTAGTTGTTGATATATGCATGTCAACGATAGCACAAAATGAAATATTTTTCATTCAAACGGTATTACTGATGTGAAATTGCTGAATGTGTGGGTTGGGAAGCGCAACTTATGAGCAATTATGTCATCGTCCACTCTGGACGAAGAGCAGTAAGACAACTGTCATATCTGCATCGAGTGACCGAAGAAGTTGAAAGTAATTGATTGTTGAGTGAA
This sequence comes from Marchantia polymorpha subsp. ruderalis, assembly GCA_037833965.1. Classification (NCBI taxonomy): domain Eukaryota; kingdom Viridiplantae; phylum Streptophyta; class Marchantiopsida; order Marchantiales; family Marchantiaceae; genus Marchantia; species Marchantia polymorpha. Next base: position 5,286,881 of record AP031351.1, read on the forward strand.
ACATATCCACTTTCTGCTTATTCCTCGCCTCTGTAAAAGACTAAGCATTTCTATAGAGAAGGATTATCTGGGGATTTCGAATAGTACCACTTTTGATACATATCTGTCTATTTGCTTGGTATTTTGTTAAAATATTCTCAGACATGTGTTGTTTATTGTTGATGAAGTGCATTGTACATCTGTTTCTAAAATATGCAATTGGACATAAGTTTTCACATGGATAAAGATCAGTACAGTCATTGCCAGGGCTGAAGTCAATGCAGTGGAGGAAAATTTTGATTCACGCAAATAGCAATTCTTCTGAGTATTGTATGCGAGAAGTAACTTACGGTAAGTTAACATTCTGGCCGCTGTCAAATTATCACTGCAGTCTGTCATCCTCGCATCTATACTTCACGATCAACAGTAGCTAGGGCTACTTCGCCCAACACTAGAGAAGCAGAAAATGTTGGAAGGAACATGAAACAGCAATAGTATCTTCACGCGTCTGTTGGCAGTCCGTGACCCAGTCCAATTCATCGAAGCGTCTGATGGCAGTCGGTGACCCAGTCCAATTTATCTAATGCGTTACAATATTTCCGTTGAGAAACGTCGATGAACTAGGGTATGGACTCTGAGAGAAACAAGATTAATCGAACCAATGCTCAGAGTGACAGTACCCAACTCCAAATCCACTTCACGATTACGCAGTAGGAAGAGTTCCTTTGGGAGCAAACTCCTCTGCATGTCAGCGTGCTTTCTCCAACATTCGGGTCAGATGCACAAGTGACACTCTTCATTAAATTCTACACTAGTTTAAAAATAGTAGAAAAAGCTTATATGTGAGCGTTGAGCAACGAAAATGCATATAAAGTAAAGAGGATTATAAATACAGTTCATGCCACTTTAGTTTGTTTTTTGTGAAAATAATAAATAAATATTCTTTACACCTACTTCCTAGTTTTGCTTGTAGGTTAAACAAAGGGTATAAATATGGCATCTATCTCTCTGTCGTTATTGAACTTTGTCCTACCTTTGACAGCCATGCTTTTGCTTTCAGCGAAGGAGCAACAATTGCACCTGTCCTTTATTCCCCATCTGGTAGAGCTTGATACAGTGGCTTTTTGTACGAGATATCTTCATGCACGTTTTGTATTTGACTGCAACATTTGCATGTCGTACTTCGACAACGTTATGTGGTTCCTTTCGGAAATAATGAAGATGATGCAATTTTGATGGGTATTATCAGTTACAACCCAGATCGTGGGCTATCGACGCTGCAAATTTGAAAAAGATTTGCGATCTTACAGCCGTGGTCGTAATGTTGTCCAGCACATGAAACTTATGTTTGAAACGCGGGAACAGCATGTTCATGAATCTCCACAGAAATTACAAACGAGCAATAGGTAAAATCAAATGTGGGATCAGAGATTACAGGATCGAGGTTACAAATTCTCCGAATTGATGGCACTAGCAAGGAATTTGTGTCAACTATCAACGGCTTGACTGTACATTGACAGCTCTATCCTCTGTTCATTCCACCGTATAGTTGTTTCGTTCTCTTTTGGTTTACCCTCTATTTCGACACAATTACCAGAAGTATCTTTACTTGGCAACGTGGGGAAAGCTGGTCGAGCAACGTAAGCTGGTACAACAAAGCGTCAGTGATGGAAGCATTCACAAGAGTAACCTTTACGATTTGGCTGAGATCAATACTACTCTACGTCCACAAGAACGATGAAATGTGGAGATTCGCTTCGAGTGCACCACGCGGCCTTCTTTCTGTGTCACGACCTTTTCTATGCGTGTCAGGGTGATCTGCTACTTCGAACACGATGTGTCGGATGATATATGAAATTGAATGTGTACAAGACTACGCTACAAGTTTGCATTACGATCTTCTGTCTTTCGGCGCATTCATAAAAGCATGCGATTTTTCTCTCAACCACGTTAAAAGGGTTTCCTTCGCCGTTTGTCCACATAAGCCCACCCAGGTGAAGGCGTTTATAATGCACCACTCAAGTCACCGAATGAAGGGAAGCAAAGCTGTGATAGCGTCTGCAGAGTTTTGTTGTCAGCCTCTGGCCATTCCACAGAATTTGGTTTTACAGAACTTTGCTGGCGGCCACACATGTGCGCTATGTGAGAATTCGCATTTCGAGAACAATTGATGTGTGAATACTTCCTCAATTCCTCGAAACAAACCACTCGTCGATTTGGACATTGCTTGGATTCTCATAGCTGGGTACGAGAGTCTTCGAGATGTGAAGGATGAATTCTAAGGGCCCACCGACGTTGTGGACAAAGAACCTTCTCTGTGCGGACGAAGAGAGGAACTCCGATGGGCAGGGGATGCAAATTCAACCTGTTTAGCAATCTTCACGAGGGCTGGCTATATAAAAGATGGAATGTGTATGGATAAATAAATATATAGACATACAACATATGCCATTAATACCTGACAAGGATATGCACATGTACCATATTGCATTTATGGGCTTCACACTCCTAGCCTTGTTCGAGAATGGATGTTCTCACTTTTTGTTTTATGCCCAATTTAGAAGAACGGCGGGGCTGTTCCAATAACACTTTGTCTTCTCTGCTTCCCCATAGAGAAACTCGTAAGCATAATTCATTCCTACAGGCGTACTTGGAAGTAAAACAGCGATAGCAATTCATTTGAACTAGGATGACGTAAATGCAAAAAAGAAGTAAATATTTACTTATCCTTAATTTAATATATGCGACTGAAGATGTTACCAGTGTTTATATGTTTTTCTGCATAAGTTTTTGATCTACAATGCATTTGATTAAATCTTGTGCTTAAATAAACTGAAAGAAAATTAAACATATTCAGATTTCTCAATAAAATATAATTTTTGCTCATAATTATGTGTCCAGTCTTTTATTTCATCCTTTTTCTTGAGTAATTTTATAAACTAGATTTTTTATATATATATATATATAAACCACGCGATGGTAGCATATAAAAGTTAATATATTGAATACTCAATATTGATGCAAATCATCTTTTCAATTCTTAATTTTAATACATTCTGTGAGCAGTTTTCTCATATTTTTCATTTGACATGTAGCTTTTGTTCCATAAATGAAACAAATCAACTAACTCACTTTCTGAGAAAGTGTTTCTCTATATGATTCGTAGATTTTCTCATTGATCTCCGCCGACAGTAAATCTAGTCTCTTCGTTTGTGTGTCTTCAACCCTTTTTTAAGCCTTCTAAGTTGGGATAAAACCTCTGGAATAAAAAGTAAAGAGTAGGCTGAATTCTCAAGCTAGAGAAACTCCTTATTATTGAGATGAATTTGTGTCATAAGATAGTACCAAGAGAGAGAGAAAGATATATATATATATAGAGAGAGAGTGAGAGTATATTATAATTGTCACAAAATTATAATATCCTTAAGTTGTTATTGTGCAACTAACAGGAGTATTGATGATACCTTCAAATGCTAACACAATCTCTTCTAATCCTTAAACGGAAGAAATAGTACAATGTTACGAATCCATAAAATCCTTCGCAATGTGTCATACCTATGTATCAAGTCATGGAACTCAGAAATATCAGTTGTACCCAACTATTGTCAAGAGCCTTAATAACCACATGGATATTGACCATGTTGCAAGATAAAAATTTGGAGACACATACAAATATCATAGAGCTTACCTTTGTCACTTTCTCACAGCATGTTAGAATTTTATGTGTATCTCAAAGTCCAAGGTTAGTATTACATTTTGCTACAATGTTTCTTGTTACAATGTCTTCCTTAAACTCTTATGTAATACAACTGTATCTACTTTTAAATTCACATTAGCTAAAAGTTCATTAACAAAATCACAACATAAGATACCATATCCATCGCAAGTTTTATCATTAACGAACTCCTCTAATTGAGATGTATTTTCCGAATCCTTACACATACCACTACATTGCCATATTTTCCATACACATTCAGTTTTGTTCAGAGTTGAAACAGAGTTGTCTAACAAACTTAAAAGAAACAACTGTATTCTTGGAGCTTTCATTTCCTTCTTTTTCTTGCCTTATGAAGCATTAGGAGGAATATTAAGTTGCCCATCTCCTTGAACTTAGCCAACAAGTGTGTTTTGACTCCATGTCATGAGGAACTTTCAGGTCCATCTTCATCCTCTTGGCCAAATATCCAACTTTGGGCTCCTGTTTTTTAAGGAGACACATTTGAATTTTTGGACAATCTGATCGTATTCTTTATTGTCCATCAAAATGACCTCACACGTCATGACATAGGAACTTGCATCAAAGTTCCAACTTATTTTCTTCCTGCGAAAACAAACTGCTTTGTTCCTAGCGCCATCGTTGCTACGACAATGATTAGCTGGGGAGTGCATTACTGACATCCTTTTCTCACCGAGACAAATACACTTTTCATATTCATTGTGTTGTTCTTGAATGTTGGTCGGTGAGGCCAGAGTGTCACCTCACCGGCTTTTCCTTGGTCTTACAAATGTTAGATAATCTGTCCGGGCTTAAATGCTGGTTTGTCCAGAGTTCACTACGAATATGAAACAATTATACGAGAGAGTAAATCTCAGTCTTTTCTTATCCAAGAAATCTGACATTTTTTCTTATTCTAAGTGTCCTCCATAGAGATCTTCAAAAACGAGGTTTTGGTGGGTGAGGATTACTCCCTTGATCCATGTCTTGGAAATTATGCACATTCTCCGACGATTCTGCCTTCAGTTATAATTTCTACTCTTTGAGTGTCCGAGTATGACATGTAGTATAAATTCATGTATAATTGATTCCTTGGCGTTTCCGATGAATTCTCACCTTTACTCCTTCCCTCTTCTTCTTTTTAAATTATTTCAATCATATGCCACGCGGGCTCTTTTTGTCACTCCTAGCGCATAATTCTCAGAGTCAAAATTATTGAACACATTGATAAATTTTATTAATACTATTGAGATGAGAAAGAACATATCATGATGATGAGAAAAATTTAGGAACGATATCATAACTTGTCAGTTAACTACAGCATATACTTCATAGCAGAATCACGTTGCTGAGCTTCTAAATCCAACACTATTGAAGCAGGCAAAGAGTACATTTAGCCAATTAGGTTCATCACACGAGTTTTGGCAAAAAGTTATGAACAAGACATCTTATATGATATGAATTGTCTTGTTCTTCTTTAGATGGAATCAATTCTATGATATCGTTTTAGTTCATATGATTTCCTATATATTACAATACTTTAGTAGTGTATGGATCATGCATTCATATCAAACAAAATCAATTCTAACCTAATTTTCACTTCCAAGAAATGTATATTTTTAAAAACTCAATCGTGATGTGAAATGTTATAGATTGTAGAATTCACTTATTTCTAAATTGTTGGTTGTAGACTTACTTTGTTTAATGAGTTGAGATAACTGAACAAGAGTACAAAAGCTTAGCTTCTCATATTGCCACAACAAAATTTCCTCTAAAAACTGTCTAGGAAATGATTAAATTTGATTTTCTTCATGATGAAGCACAAGTTTATACTTACTCAAGTTGAGAAGTACAAGGGCTTAGAAAACAAGCAAAACGAGGTATTTACTTGATGGATCTCATCTTAATCTAAAGTGCTTACTAGGATCCTTTAAGTTTTGTTTTACCCGATGGTACCCTTCCGAAGATACACGTCACGCATGTTCTAGTATTAACAGACGGCGCAAATAGTGAAACTGTGATAGCGAGATTGTCTTGTCGTTCTCATTGAATCATAAAAATCTCCACTCAACGCAATCAAACTTGGATACTTCTTCGTCCGAAACTTCCTCATTGCACCAAAATTTGTAAAATAACCTGACACTTGAATTCACAATTTCTCCGCTTACTTTCCTATGAATTTCCTCCACAGATTCCACTCGTCCACTGTTGCTCATCGATTTCACACGTTTGCGGTTGCTCATCGAGTCTAATTTTCAACAATTCAAAACCCAAAACCTTTGTGCAGCCCTATGAAAATGTATGTTATAGTTCATCGTTTTGTAGAGGTTCATTAAAGCTCGTATATGATGCAGCTTTAGTGTGTAAAAACATCTTTCAGAAATTTGCGACGGTGTGCTGTTGGTGAGGTTCCATCGGATTAAACTAAATTTGACGTGTGCCATCAAGCAATTTAGGTTCCGAGAGGGTCTCATCAAGTAAATATCTCCATGTAAATCTTGACACATCAAAATTAAGCAAAATAATCAACAAGTATTAAGTCCACAAAATCTCTTTATGCTCTAAAATATTTTGTAAATAGAATGATTCAATTTAAAATAGAGATGATGAAATCGTTTGTATCTTAGCATAATATAAATATTTATTTTATTGTGTGGCTCGAGCTTTGTTGCATAGATTTTACCGAGATACCACATTGTGAGGAAATTTAAAAGTATTAAAAATATTCAAGGATTAACATCAAAAGGGTATTAAATGTTTTAGCAAAGTAAAAGATAATATCATTGAAAGAGTTGAAAAGATCTACAAAGTTAACTTAATGGCCAAAAGATTCACACACAAAAAATATGAATTAAAATGAATTTATTTTTCAATTGTCAAATATGTTATGATTGATTTGTTGTACATATTTGTGACTTTGTTTTGTTTTTTTTTTTATCAAAATGAAATATGCATTGCTTTCTTCTATAATAATATAGATGAGATTATCTTCATGATCCAACCTATGAGTTTTTGAAGAAGAGGATTTGAAATGCAGTTGCTAAAATTCATGTATATATTGAAGCAAATTTAAGGTAATACATTAAACAATTTGATACTATTATGCGATCACAAGGTATTCAAAAAAGTATATGAGATCTTTGTTTGTATACTTAAAATGTGAGTAATGAAATTTTTTGGCCTCATTAGTTTAATAATGTGATGTTCGGCTTGATTTTTTTTTATAGATTTGTAGCGTTTTATCTCAAACAAACACACAACTAATGCAACTAACAGAAAATCTTACTTCGCTTGATAATACTATTAAACAAAATATATTTGAAATATAATGTATGAGGTCAGGTTTTTACAACATATTAGTTTTCCTCTTATTCATAGCTGAAGCATTTTAATTGTTAGAAATTAAAATTTATCATGTCATGAGTTTATTTAATAAATTGGTGACAAGACTATGCACTCATATCAATTATATTGTCTTTTTTTCTGCCGTTACATAATTAGTTGTCGAAATAAATTGATCTACATGCTTCTACAATGTACATTTTCAACATATAAATTCACCTCTACAATGTATATCCAATTGTAGATGTTTTCTCCATAAAAATACTTTAGACAGTAAACATTCGCTTAAGTCCGCATTATGATCTCAAGAATACAGTGAAGACCTAAGGTTCTTAGGATCAAAACTCAAATCGTCGATCTTTAAACAATGTTTTATTCAGCGAAATGAGCTTGCAACAATACGCCCTATCCTCTAGGCTTGATAAATTTGGCAAGTCTTGAAAAATTTCTATCAAACTACAAATAGTGCTGATTTGGCTTGACATCCAACATGGATGAAACAGGACTGTTCAGGACTATACAATTCTTCTCCTTTTACGGTTCGAGGAAATAACATAAAACTCTTATTGTCTATTGCAATGCTAGGGGGATAGAGCAAGTACCAATTACAAGGATGAAATATGTCAAGCCAAATCAGCTGCATCTTGACATGACAAACAATCGTCCAATGACTTTATGCATTGAATAAGTAATAAAATATTGATCCATTTTTTTTGAAAGAAAATTTGCGAACTTAATCGGAATGAGGAACTTTTACAAATGTTTACTATACATGAAAAATTGTACAGTCTTGCATTTGACACACAACTCCAGATTTATATATCCTTGATACATCTGAAATTTTGTTTCACAACTTTTCATTGTATTTATTTTAGATTTGACATATATTTGATAGTTTTTTATGTCAGAATAAAGACATATATATTGTTTATCATAAACAAATGATACTTCTCACTCTCTTGTTCTAAGATATCTTGAATATCAAAACTTTTTTTGAGTTATTTTTATCAAAGAAAGAATGAAATCTTGAAATGAGAAGCTAAAAAAATTATCATACACTTGCAATTTTCCATATTTAGTCTTCCAAATCACTTTCTAGCATACTTTTCGGAAGTTAATCATAGACTTTAATCCTCATAGTATCTTTAGATATTCTTATCAAAGATACTTTTTACGCTACTAAGATCTTACATTCAAAAGCCAAATTTCAAGAAAATTTTGAAAACTTTAAATTTTGTGTAAGTTGCAATAAGCATGTTAATCACAGTAAACTCTTATAAAACAACACATAATTCATATCATACGTTAAAAACATCCAAAATTTATTTTTTCTGAATTGATTGTGAATAATAACTATGAAAATATTATATATAATTTTTTAATGAAATCAATTGAATTATGATTTTTTTTGTAATCTTCAATTATATCATCAATATTGTTGAAATTGTGAAATTTTAGAAGATCACGTACATGCCAATATTATAAAGAAAATATCATATTCCTATCAATCAACAGAAAAAATACAAATTAAAAATTATACGTATTTTATTTGGGATTAAAATTATAAATATAAATTTATGTAAAAGATTCTCACCATAATCATATAAATTTAATGCAAATGTAAGTCATTTGCTCATAAATACTTTATTCAATAATAAATTATTTATTTTTTAAACATTATTAATAATTCAAACATTTGATTTATCATATCATTAGCAATTCATATTTTCAATCAAATGATTCATCTTAATTCTAATTTTAGGAAATCAAAAAAAATTATTTTATTTATATTGCACATCATGCATTTATGATACATTTTAAACTATATATGTATATATGTGTGTATTTATTTATTTAACTATTCATGTTGAAACATGATTTTAGCATTATATCAATGCATAAAAATATAAAAATCAGAACATCATAAAACTGAACTCTACAATAAAAAAATCCAATCTTTATAATAAAAAAAGTGAAAAATTCGATATTTTGAAAAATCCAATAGTATTATTTTCAAATACTCAATTACATCACATGTTGATTTTCATAAATGTATCCCGTTTTCTCTTTTTTCATTTTTTTCATATTTAAGTGAATTATACATTTTTATATGAAAAATCCATTGTTAAAACCCTGAATTTGTATTTTTTTGTATTTTCATGAAATTTTCAACTTTTTTTTAATTCATTTTTCAGGTTTTTTAACAATTTTTTTTTGAATTTATTTATACATTTTAAATTTTGATATGAAAAATTATTTTGTAATAGAATGTTAAAATTGTACACGATATATACACTAAGTGATGTGTATGTTATTTATATTAATTATATATCTTGAAAAATATTCAAAAAAACATTGATTCATAATTGTAGTAAAAGACAATCTTTCATCTTTAAAAAAATGAATTATTGTATAAAATGTAATTTAATCAAAATTTTAGATTTATGCAAACTTAATATGAAAGCCTTTATTATGTTATGAATTGAAAAGAAATATATAATCAATTTATTAATTTTATAGAATAATAGTAAATTAAAATTTTATTACTTTTATTATTTGAATAATTATTCGTGTCTTAAAATTATATATAAATATTAATAACAGGCAGCATACAAATCATATACGTTTCAACATTTCTAAAATTTTGAATTAACAGTCAACTAAGCATTGAAATTTAAATTTTAGTATACATATACATATACATATTCAAACATATATACTCATTTGATTCTTTATTCACATATACACTCATTTGAATCCAATATGAATTGAAATTGAAAATGACAGAATGTATTGTAAAATTCTTCAGATAACAAATTCCATTAATGCATTTACTTGATTGAATTTATCATCAATTTATACAAGCTGAATACTTATATTAGATAATGTATCTAATAAAATGAAATATGTGTTTTACATAGCTATACATCATTTGATTTTTTCCGTGGTGTAATGTGTTTGAATTATTAAAATAAAGATTGATACCTTCATATTTCAATTCCACTTTTATAATAAGTGTATTGAAACAAATAAGTCTATGCTTTATTGATATCATTCTTGTTGCTTGTCTGGTTTTCATTGTTGGCTGATATTTACACTTTTGTAATTGTCTTGAACGAATGCATACACTGTTAGATATAAATACATATCTTGTTGTATCTTTTTTCTTGTCTATATCTTGTTTATAATCAACATCAATATATTCTTCCTAAGATTTGGCATTTCTGGTATATGAACAAACAAAAAATTATGATACTTAATACTCTTGAAAATGGAATTTAAAAAAACAGTGACACACCTCTCAATCCATAAACAAAAGCTAATAAAACTCCATTTTTCTTCTAAATTTTTTCTTTTATTTCATATCTCTATTTATCCGACTTAGCAATTAATGCAAGTATATATTCGTATGTGTATTCTTTAAATTCAAACCACATGGGAAAGTTTTTTTTACAGAAATCAAACCGTTGCATTGTGCCAAGATCAATTTTACTCGATCTACTTAAGATGGGTCTTATTATTATGTGTGGCATGATGCAATGTGTCGGTGTTATGATTGATAATCTTGTCATTGAATTCGCTCATTTTTTCTCAATTCTAGAATAAAATTTAACCCTCCAATACAACAGAACATAGTATTTTATGCGTCATCATGTTGATCATCATGATCTCATTATAGCAACAATGAAAACAATGCATACACAACACATTTACCAAGTCACAACTACCTACATTTTCCGCTATGTTTTTGCCAATATCATGTCAATAAATATAAATTGTCGTTAAATCAATTATTCTAAAAAATTATTTATGTACACAAAGATAATTTTCTATACTGCACTAAAACTTGTCTCAACACTTTTTTGCCTTGACTATAGTATGAGTTCAAAAGAAAACATATAGGATTACTATGATCTATTGAATACTAGAACAAATTTTAACTCATTTTATGCAAAATCACAAAGTATTGGATCAAAAATAGATACCAGGTAGCTCTAAAATTAAAATTTTAGATTTTCATCACAACAATCAAAAAACACACATGTAATTCACTCGTTAGAAACTTAGTTCACATAAAATCATATTCTTTAATCAAATCATTTCTGTATTACACATAGGTACAACTAATTCTCATATATAACTGAACCTAACCTAATCAACATTAAATTGTGTATATAAAGTTTGAGTTCTCTACTAATAATCATTACATCTAGAACACCATATTTTTCATTGTATTTTGTACTAGAAATTTAAAATACTTAATTTAAAAAATATACTAATACATGAAAAAATATATCAATAGCAAAAATAAATTTTGACTAGTTTATTTGTTGAAGTTATCTTCAATATGGATGCATTACATGTGTAAGCTTTACTACATTAACATTGTTAGAATGTCTGTTAAATAGTCTATTTGACTGCATAACAATAATTTATTTTGCTTAATATGTCATATATGAAAAATTTGATTACTTGATTTGGCTTCTTGGATAATACGTGTTAAAATAAAGAGGACTTATTTCTGATATATCTATCAATAACCCAATGTTTGTAAAGATAAATCTGATTTGAGATGATATATGAATATATTAAAACCATGCACATGATTACTTAGCAGCAAAATGATCTAGATAAGATTGTCAATATTATTTGAACAAACCGGCAAATTTATGAGTGGTGTTGAGGTCAAGTAGAGTTTCAATACATTTGAAATTTTAAATTTTTGAATCATAATTGCACACAATGAATTCAATCATTTCAATGCAATCACAATACTATTTCAAGCTTAAAAAACTAGAAACATTTTGAATATCCACGTCTTTTGTACCAAAAAAACAAGAAAATTTGAGATTAATATTATCAATATGAAAATAACTTAGTTTCATGTTGAAAATTGCTCTCAAAAAAATGTAATCATAAAACAAGAACTCAAATTCAAAAATCCAACTCAGTTGAAACAAATGCAAATTGATTATTGCAATGACGGAGTAGATAATATGTAATAATGATGCTATAAAAAAACGAAGATTTCAGTTAGATTAAAATAAAAAATATGATTTCAATTTAGAGACAAGTCATAAAATATTTTTAAATTGCAGGTTTTTAAGTTAAAAAGCTTTTCACTTCAAAAATTAATACAACCTGTATTATGAAAGTATTAAGAGCAAATGTTTTAAACAAATACACTGGTAAAGATTCAAAAGATCATTATTTTATTTAATAAAAAAAAGAAACCTTAAAAGATAAAATTTAAAGTTTCTTTATTCCAAGTAATTTCAAATAGTAAAAACATTATGATATCAATCCTATGAAACATGACGATATAAATACTAATGAATGTAAAAAAATGTCATGTTAATTTTATCTATATATTAAAAGAAAGAATACATTCTTATTATAAATGGTAATAGATCAAGCCCGGGGGACCCAAAGGGTCAAAAGGCTGAAAAACAAAATACAAGCGACAATCACAAACAAAGGAAAAGACCCCAAAGGCCAATCCCTAGCTAGTGCCAAGAGCACATATATAAATATTAAACATAATAAGGAAAGAAAATTAAAAGTGATATTATTTGAAAATTAAATAGTAGTGTGTATTGATTACAGAAAAAAAATTTATGATTAGGAATTAAATAGCCAAAAATCTCAGAATTAAATTTATAAAGCTTGTTGAGATGAAAATTTTATTCATAAAAGAAAAAAGTCAATAGCTTGTACTATAATTACAAAAAATAATTCAAAAATATCATCGTGTAAGTTAAAAGATCAAATGGTGGATGTGCATTTTCACCCAAAAAAAAATAGTTGCTACATAAGATGTGATTTTGACTATGAAAACTTGTATGCTTTTTTGAAAAAGTTCAATTACATGCAAAAAAAAATACATGATGGTTGCGAATGTGCCAAAACATTTATTTATTTTCAGATATACAATTGTGAAAAATGTATAAGAGATGCATGTTATTTTCTTTTCCGTGCATGTGCCATAAATATGGTATTGTGAGTTAAGGATGTTATTCAAAGATCTGATCACAAATTATATGCATATATGATTTAATAAAATTGTATATGTATGTATATATTTATCTATGACTAATTAAACACATTTTGTTTCATTGCAAACGTTTGCTGTCCAATAGATTATGTACTTAATGCTGAACTACAGCTGGAAAGCTATGATTAGTACTAAGCTTCACTAGTATGATCCCGAAATATCTTGTTCTTTTGAAAGGTCTCACCTTTGAATGCCTCTGCATTAATAGTACTACAACCGCACGGAGGAGCATGGTGCATAGAGTTTTTATTGGCAAGTGTGATCATGTCATGGTAGACATGAGTTATTTTTACTATCACTTTCATACAGGTATATATGAACACACCTTAGTTCATAAAGCATCTTGGTCAAAACCATACCGGCCTTAGACTTGATTTGATGATTTTATTCATATCAACTGTGCTATCATACACAATTATGGATGTTTCTGCAGAAATTACAGCTGATGAAAGGATACTTATCAGACTGCAGGCTAGATCAACCCCGACCGTATGCCTGTGGGCTGACGGCATACGGTTACCGTCGTGACGGTCTCTCCTTTGTCACCGTCGCGTGAAGAACTCACCCGTCGAGCTCGCACCCTCTAGAAGACGTTCGATGCATTTGCTCAACACGACCTTCGATTCTCAGCGCTTTACCGCTGGCTGCTCCGTAGCTGCTTTGTCGATTAGAGGGTTTAGGGTTCACAAGATTAGAATTCATGCACCCAGGTAGGGGGATCATTCCTCAGACACGGCAGTCACTTCTGATGATAAGGATTCCACGGAATAATGAGGAAAATAAGCACCATCCATGTGATCGAGACCTAGACATGCACGAGTATAATGCAATCACGTCTTGAAATCGACTCGTCCAGTTAATAAACGCGATTAGATCGTGTTCAGGGACTAGCTGCCTACAGCTCCGTAGCTGACATTGTGCTCGAAATGTTTCAGCTTTACAGGACTAAAATTCATCCTGCCAGCTTCTGGTAAATTTCCATGGCCACGACAATAACTCCCGCAGATACACAGCATGTCTGCCGTCAAGTCACGGGAGAACTCGTTTACTTTGGGGTCGTAGTCATTCCTAAGACCTCAAAGAGAACATTTGTGATTCTTGTCAATTTAGACGGGGTGATGCTCCACTGAAGGATCGTTCGGGTTTCATTAGAATTATTTGACATGTTTAGTCTAGTTGGCATAGTTTGGGCTGCGGGTGAGCTGAATATCCAAGACTATAAGCCCCGCACGAAGTCTCTTGGCGCGCACACCGTATGGGTTTAGCCTGATCGCAAAGAGCTTTCCAAGAAATGCGAGACGAAAATTTCCTCCGGCCTCGTCTCGAAAACCCCAGTGACGGTGAAACCCCTGGATGACGGTGACACACGATCAGTGTACGTATACCGTCAACCCGCGAGGTATACGGTCGGGGTCGATCTAGCCAAAAGTCTTATCAGCCGTCCTGCCTCGGACATTTCCCGGCCATGTTTGGCTTTTGCGTTGCACGAGATGGGGATGATCCATGATATCATCCATTTGTAGGGCAGTAGCTCTCTGGGAAGTACCGGTTTTCACAGAGCAGTGTCTGCTGTCTTCAAAGGATGTGTATTATAGCTTCACCTGTATCCTCTATCATGGTTGACTTTTCTCTCTTGACAAGTGTGAACATTTGCTATCTGAGTATCTGAGTGTTCATCGTTTTCAAATACCTCGCTTCAATTATATTGATAGGCTAACTCTGACTTTTTCCTATGTTATAGACAATATCAGCTATGTCGAGCGATTGTACTTCGCTGACTATTTCTCCTCACTGCTGCATATGGTATTCTTTCCCTTATTCTTCATCAAGGCGCAACTAGAAATAAGACAGGCGTTTAGAAACTTTCATTCCTTCCTTTTCATCCTGGGGGTTGGACACAAGTTATGAACTTTATTCCTGTTGTTCACTTTTAAGTGGAGAGTTGTCCGGGTCAGACTGCTTCTCTTCCTTACCCCGTCTCAGAATGTCTTCAACTTCCACATCCCATACATGTTTGGGCACTAAGTGCATCGGCCCGACATAATGTACTCCGAATATTAGAAAACTCGTTATTTAACTTTCAGAAACATCTTTGCCCCCGTGGAGAATCGCAACCTTGTCGTGTGTCACGTCACGAGGTTGCGATCGCCAGGGGCCCGAGCGAACGCTAGCCCGCTCGGTGAGAGAGATCTGTAGAGCAACTCGGATTTTATGTCAGAAGAGTGAAAATTGTGCTCTTCCTCGGTAAGCGTGTATGTACAGCACCTAAGAATAGGAGAAAAGACTGCAAGAACAATCTACAAAACGGGGGCGCTGCTGCCACACAGACGCTAGGACGGTGCGATCGAGGGCGCTGCTCTCGAACGAAATAACTGTTGGCACTCTGCAAATCTAATCTAGAGGTAGTTGTGAATTTACAATGGTGATAATGATGATGTGACGAGATCAATGTCTGCTCGACCGACTCCATCACTTACAGGAGCCATCGATCGGCAGTGGCGTTCCTGACCAGTCGCTCAGGCATGAGAGCAAGGGGCCAGCCAGCTTTCCGTCGTTTATGGCCTCGTACACGAGCTGAATGTCTTCTCCGGGAGACCTCGTCTCGGTTCCGACGAGAAGCTTCGTGCCCAAAGATCGCACGAAGTTGTACACGGGGAAGCTTCTGCATTCCTTGATTTTGTTCGGAATAGTCGAGAGCCCACTGTCGAATTGCTGTCTAACCTGCGGGACAGTCACTTCTAATTGGGCTTTCAATTCCTCCTCGAAAATGGCTATTCTCCGGAATACCGTGCAGCTCTCATCGAGTTTCGAGTTCTCCATGGCGTGGCCCACGAGGGCCTCGCGCAATTTGGTCATCAGAGGGTACGATGAGAGAGTGGCATCGTCGATGTAGGTGAAGGGAGGAGTGTCATCGACGACTTTCAGGAGATCTTTCTCGCAGAAACGGGACGGCAAGAGCACTCCCTCCGCGTCGACGAACAGAGTCTTCTTCGCCGCTTGCGACACCACCTGCTTCACGCTGGAGAGCATAATTTCCTCCAGGTGCCTCAAATCGACGGCCTGACAGAGCGCAACCATGAAAGTCGCCGACATCAGCTTCAAAATCTCGAGCGCTTCTGCCGTCTTGCGGGCCGAAATGAGCCCCAGCGAATTCACGTCCTGGTTGTGCTGCTCCGCGCTCTGCACGTGCGTGGTGACGGGATTGGCCAGGTACAGCAGCTCGGAGCAGTAGGAGGCCATGGCGATCTCCGCACCCTTGAAGCCGTAGTCCAGGCTCGGGTTCGGGCCCCCGGTCAAATTGGACGGCAATCCGCTGTTGTAGAAATCGTTCACCAGCTCCGACATCTGCGCGAACATGAGCTTCCCGATTGCGCCCAGCGCCAGGCGCATGTTGTCCATGGACACGCCGATGGGCGTGCCCTGGAAGTTGCCCCCGTGCACGGCCATGTCGCGCGACACATCGATCAGCGGGTTGTCGTTGACGGAATTGATCTCGCGCTCGATCGAGTGCGTGGCCGCGCGGATCACTTCGATCTGCGGGCCGAGCCACTGCGGCGACGTGCGCAGCGCGTAGCGATCCTGCTTGGGCTTCTTGAGCGGGTCGGTCTCGTGCAGCTTGGCCGCGGCCTTCATGTAGGCGCTGCCCTCGAGCACCCACTCCATGATGGCGGCCGCCTCGATCTGGCCCGGGTGGTGCTTGAGCTTGTGCGTCAGGTGGTCGGTGAACTCGGGCTTGCCCTGCATGGCCTCGCAGAACAAGGCCGACGAGACCTCGGCGAACAAGGCCAAGACATTGGCGTCGTAGCACGCCATTGAAGCCTGCGCCGCGCCGACGGCCGTCCCGTTCACCATGGCCAGGCCCTCTTTGGGCTGCAGCTCGAAGGGCTTCAGGAGCCCCACTTGCTTGAGCGCCTCGGACGCCGTCAGCACCTTGCCTTCCTGCGTGACGGCGCGCGAGTTGGGGCGGCCGGTGACGAGCCCCGCGATGTAGGACAGCGGCACGAGGTCGCCCGAGGCGGTGATGGTGCCGCGCAGCGGCAGCCTGGGAGTGATGTGCTTGTTCAGCAGCTTCTGCATGGTCTGCAGAATTTCCCATCGAATGCCCGAGTAGCCCTGCATGAGCGTGTTGGTGCGCACCAGCATTGCGGCTCGCGTGGTGGCCACGGGCAGAATGCTCGCCTCGTCCGTCAGCACACCTGCGTTCAGAAATCGGATGAGCTCCCTCTGCAGATCCGCGCCCTGGTTCGTCCTCCGGTGCGAGGTCGCGCCGAAGCCCGTGGTGACGCCGTACGTATCAGTGCCCTTGGTCATGTGGTGCATGACCCACTGGTTGCTCTCGTCCACTCTGTCCTTGGCAGTGGCCGCATCGAGAACCACGGTGACATTCGGGTTCCGAGCCACGGCCGTGACCTGAGCCACCGACAGAGTCACTCCCTGAATCACGATCTCCTGCGTCTGCTCGAACTCCTTCACCATGGTCCTCACCTCCTCCCAGTGGCTACCCGCTGCGAGCTTGGCAGCTCTGGCCCAGTACAGCGCGTCCTCCGAGCTGCCTCCTGTCTTGGGCATGGGACTGACGCACAGCTGCACAGTCCAGCCCCCGTCCACGGGCGCTGAATGCACATCTTCCAGCGCCGGTGTCCCCATCTCCATCACCATGGCCGCCAGGGTTGCAGCTGACAGTTCTCGTCAATTCCTTCAGTCCCTCCCTCCCTCGCTCCTCTCGACCAACTGCTCCTTCTCGAGGCCTGGGGATGGTGTCGACAACGACGTTTCGAGAGATCTAGACTCGACTCGCCTTTCCTCCCCTCGCCCCAGGCAGATGTTTGTTTGCCAGATTCCAGTCTCGTGCCGTGCCGAAGAAGTCCGATGGATTGCTCCGGCCACAGACGGGAACTGGCTGAGAGAAATGGACAGCCCGAGCGTGCTTTAACAGGCTTGCTACAATGAGAGCCCAACGCGAACCCGTACACTGTGTGATATTCTGTGGGCCAGAGTGGGGGAATACTGTGCAGCTTCGAGGCAGAGCTGACTCCAGCAACCATAATACACTTAACGCACTCTCTAATTCGACCACATTCAGCGCTCTCGAGCCCAAGCCCAAGTCCTCTAAGCTGACTTCGTCCCCACTCCCGCAGCGAGACCAGCTCCACGGCTGTGTGGTGCTTATGCTCTCGTCCTCTCAAGAGCAGTGAGTTAGACGCTGCTGTTCTGTTGCTCAGAGCTACTCTGTAGCTGCCATCATATGGCGGTGAGTGATATAAGTCTCTGCTTTATTACACGCCCATTTGACTCCACCATAAAAACTCCTCCTATCGACGATCACATGCTATTGACGCCATTCTACTGGTCGCCATGATATCAACAAATAAAAAGCTCCCTCTTTAATTTTTGGGTTGGTGGTGGAAGTCCACGTGCAGACCCCTTGTCCGTTCTTCCTCCATAGTACGACAGCCAACTTAAGGGAACTTGGATTACGCGGTCTGACCGGACCCGTCGTGTCCTCCTCCTCTCTTAACCCCCGGCTACGAGTTGACTGTGTTGTTAACTAACCTACGTCAACCGGAAGGGGGGTGCCAGTCTTACAGTTCACCTCGAGAATCCGAGAATCAAACTACAAACCGGTCTCCGAGAAAAGCTCGAAGCTCATTCCCGGTTACCAGCACTGCCCTGTTTCGATTTCAATTGCAGCTCACCACTCGGTGAAGGGCGTGATCGAACTGCGGTAAAGGATGGATGGCTGTGGGAGGAACATTAGAACGCTTCTAGACAGTTTGTAATCAATGGGCTTCGTCCTTATGGTCTTCTCCCAGCAAATCCTCTACAGCGTGCCTAGTCAGCTCGAGGCTCCAGCCCGGGGACTGAGGATGATCCAAGTGTCGTGTACCTCGGGCAGATCTTGTGCAGTTGAACGTAATTATGAACCAACGACCACCATAACTGAGCAAAGAGTCAACTCAGCTTCGAAGAGAGCTCTAGATATAGGATGTGCTAGCTGGCTGACGTCGCTCTAGCCAGCCTGACCTCTTTGATTGATGTTACTCCCGCTAATCATAGTTTCAGACTCTAGAAATGACCACCCGGAATTGCTCATTAAAGAGGAGCGAGCACATCGTCAATCATTCTAATCTCGATGTTGCGTGCCTCGATTCCTCTCGTTGTTATCACTTAATGTCTCGGGGCTTCGTTCTCTCAAATCCGAGGGGCCGATCGGATTCCTAAAGTCGTGTAAGCAGTATTTTCGAACTCCGCTGATTTTGCGTCCCAGGGTGAGGAGAGGCTTCCAAAGTTGGCGAAAAATTAATGGGGTTGACTAAGGAAGGGCGGTTCTGACTCGTGCTCGGCCTTGAGAAACATGTCCGTCAGCTAGTCTGACGGACTCTAAAGTGGTGGCTCGAGGCTCTTATCCCTTTAATTCTTGGATCACGTGGCTGCCACCTTTCATTACCACAATGCCAGCAGGTAGGTGAGGCAATATGGAGTTTACTCACGAAAGAACACTTCCGCTTGTTTAGTGGCATCGTTCCGATTTGCCATCCGGGTTTTGTGGCATGTTCGCGAGCAGCTGTTCGAGCTTATATCCGGCGACCTTTTGATACTTGCATTTCACTCTAGGAAACAGGAATTGGAAGGTTCATGTAACTTCTCATGAGTTGGCCCAATTCGAGTTACCATTGCAAGTGTGGTGGTGATCCCATAATCGACAAGAGGCCCTATTGTTGGCACAACATACGTTACGGAGCTCAGCGATGCTCGTCTGAGGATGCCATCACGGACAGATTGTTTCTCCACTGGCGTAGGAAACGCACAGAGCAAGTGGACATCATACTTGTATCTTTGTTCGACCATGTGCCCTCTAGATAATCAAATAGCATACTCCAGAATATCATTTTAGATAAGGTGGTTTTCAAAAGTATTTGTGCATACAATTTATTCTACGCGATCAAGATGATCATTGCATTCATTCATGGCTTGTTCTAGATTACCGGTTTCCACATAGACTGAAAAACTGCATCGATAGGTTGGACATTAGTACTAGAGTTTCAGTTGAAACACGCTCGTTTTCCTTTTGTCTCTTGAGTTGAGTGTTCTTGAACTCTTTGTTCGCTTCTGGTCTACAAGATTGTTCGTTATTTTCGCTGCGCTTGTACATTATGTACCTCAATTTCGTTTTCTTATTAGTTGAAAAGTTGTTAATTTTTGAAAATATCCTACGCTAGAATCTTGATTTCATTACAATTGGATTTACACTTACAAAATTGCAAACTCTCGGAGCATAAACAAGCTAAATTTATATTTCACAAATCTAATTAAAATAAATATAAACAATTTGAAAGAACATTTTTGAGATTCAAATGATTTGTATAAAATTTTTGATCAACTTTTTATTGATAAAAAAATTCTTTAAATATTTGGACTAATATTGATTTAAATTATTTATGAATTCGTTATGTCGAAAAAACGGAGCAAGCACCAACTTTTGGAAAGATAGAGCCATATAATTATACATTTTTTTGTCTTTGATTCAAAGATTTTAATTCTTAGCATGTTTCAGATTCCTCCAATGCATCAATTATTTTGATCTCAATGCAAAATAGCTGCCTAGATGTCAAAAATTTTGGATATTGAATGCTAACTCTTTGATTTTTATTTTTATTTTCTAATCTAGCAAACATGATAAGGAGACATATGTCATAACAAATCTACAGTAGAATACAATTTATCTACAAACAATAATTTGAGATCATCAAGATTATGGCATTCCCTTTTATATATTTTTATTCATCTTTTGAGAATTTTATCATGATTTCACATTCCAACTGATTTCATTTTGATTACCAGATTTCAAAAAAAAAAATCTTTACAAAATATATGTTTCAATTTTGAAGCTCAATTATCATTTAAACTTTATAAAATTTAGATAAAAAAGTATCAGTAATTTTGGGAAAAAATATTTATACAAAAAACATCAGAAGTCATTAAGAGTGATCATGATTATTGAATCTCTTTAAGACTTAATTGGATTAACGTAAAAATTATATATATATATATATATATATATATATATATAAAGTCTGTACATCAGACAAATCACCAGTTATAATAATGCAACTTATTTCTTATATTTTATTAGATCTAACAATAAGTTTTAAGTTTTTTACTACATGTAATTAGTGCAAATTCAAATGGTTGATTGTATGAAAAATAATGTCAACGCTGAATCAAAGTTAGTTTGCTTTACAATTATTGTGTTTACTTTGTCCTTAATGAAGATGATCAATTTTTTTTTATTGTATTTGTGTGTTAAATTCATTGATATATATATAACTTGAAAATTTTATGTATTTTTTCATTATATTAAAATGAAAGAAGTTAAATGATATAAAATATGACATTTTGAATAAAAAAGTCAAAATTTTAAAAAAAAATTAACAAAAAACTAAAAAGTATTTAGGATTTAAGTCGTATGTTAACACTTAAAGCCTACATCCTTTAAATTGCTTAAAAATATTTCAAATAATTTGAAAAATGAATTCTTTCTTTGAATCTAATAATATGTGCTATAATTTCAAGGAAAATATTTTTTTAGATTAAATTTATAATTCATTAAAATAAAATATTAGAATAAAAATTATAATAAAATAAATTAGGCTCATTATTCATTAAATCTATGCGTTTTATTTTTTTAATTCATAATCAAAATATATATCTTGTATTTATAATTAACTATGTAATTTAACTTTTTGATGATTTTATTTAATTATATTTATTATAGATTTGTATATTGTGCTATGCTTTGATTGATAAGTTGTTCATGAGTTAATTCAAATCTTCATTTAATCCAAATAAACTTGATTGAACCTGGTTAGACTAGCGTTCTCCATTTATGAGAGCTCTTCATGAAACTTGTTAGTTTATAATCAAGTTTGAGTTGATTTGTGAAGGTAAGCTTTAGTGATGAACCACACATGCTTAATGTGCAATGTGATTTTGACTGTGTATTGAATACGTTTGTAAATAAGTTTCAACTTTTAATTTGAATAAATTTTTTAAAATTATTTGATAATTATATATGTAATCATATTTTTATTTGAATCAATATGTGACAAAAATATTTCAGAAATAGATGGAAATTTTATTACTAACATTTCAAAAATATTGAAATTAAAGTATTTTACATAAATTTTTTTCATCCATATATAAAATTTTTTCCAAAAAATTGCAAATTGTATTATAAATCATTAAATTAATCAAAATATCAATAAGCATACATTGTTATGATATTACGAGGTAATTACTTGATGGCAGTCATCTTAACACAAATTGTTTACTAGGATCCATCGTGTTTCGTTTTACCCGATGAAATTCCAACGATGGCACATGTCACCAATGTTTTAGTATTAACCAACTGTGTAGACAATTTTGATTTATCTAGATCATGTACAGTGATATAGGCTCTGTTACGCAAAGGTCTCACAAAGCTTCACAACATGTTGCAAGAGGAGAAGCTTCGAGGCGGCGCTGCTGGTGTTTGCCAACAAAGAGTATCTGCTTAGTTCCATGAAAGAATCTGAGGTGTTGAGGAGTCACTCTATCTTGTGGCCTTGCACTAGAAGAGAACCCTGCATCTCTAGAGGGCGTACGTTTGGACAAAAGAGTGCATAGATTGGTTATTCATCATTTTCATGAACAAATCAAACTCGTGACAAATAAATTCTTACGCTATAGCTCGCATAATATATATAATATCGCTACACTTGTCGATAGTTCTTTGGCGCGTCAGAGTCAAGCCTCCGGAGCTCCTTCGGCGGATTCCTCCAAAGACACAACTACAGTTCACTGTAAAAAAAAACTTGAGGGCCGCCGTGGAAAACCCCGAATTAGCTGGTAGATGCGCGGAAAAGCAGAACCCGGTCAACACGGGACCTAATACCTTCTGCATAGAAGATGTACAAGAACTAGTTTTTTGAAACTTGGCAACAATGTGCTTTCAGTGAGGTCTCATTGGGTAAAACAAAACCTTGATGTGTACCGATTAATAATTTGTGTTTAGATGAGTTCATATTAAGTACTTTTCTTTGATGTTATGAATTGATATCATATCATTGATCAACTCAAAATAATTAATTAAAAGTTGAAAAAAGATTCAATAGATATAAAATAAATATTTATAACAATATTTTTAAGTATTACGTATGTTATTAATTTATTTTGGAAAAAAATGATATTTTTGTCATAAAACTTGCTATTTTTTTCTATATTATGAATCAATGTCCAATTTTCATACAAATAAATTTTTTGAATAATACATTAAACATAATATCATACATATATTGAAAGCTATGTAAGTTTTGTAACTTTTTCACCCATTAATACTTAAAAGTTTATTGAAAAATAAAATTTTAATAACTCAAAGGTTTAAAATAATGACATACGGTTTATATACATATAGCTATTAACAATTCAATCCTTCAAGCCTTTCGTAAAATAATTTGCTACATATATTATTATCAATTGATTCATTCAGATTTTTGTGTATAAATTTGAAGTTAAACGCACTTGTAACACCTATGTTAATCGTCGTGAACAAGACAGACGTGAAAATGAAGGCGATTTTGAAACACAAATATGGAATGTCCTAGTACTGATGTAATGTACGATAATAAATCTATGAGTTTTTTTTTTAAAATGACACCTCCCAATAGTGACATCTAATCCTAACAACAATGTGTGTTACTATTAGGAGGTTATATTCAAAATTAAGCACTGCCAATACAATAGTCTCCCACTTAAGTACACACATTGAACCCTTAATTTCTGTGCGTACTTAACCGGGAGATGCGTACTTAACAATTTCACTCCCATAAATTGTTAAGTACATCTGTAGAGTTCCAATGTCAAAACATCGAATGCCAAGCGTCTTAACGAGTCCCAACGATATGAGATCATTTCAAAACTCAGAAAGGAGAATCCTCAAAGCAAACGCGCTTTAGCGCGTGAGTATGAAATTAGTGAAGCTGTTGTTACGAAAATATGGAATAAACAAGATTTCATTCTCGGACAATCAGCCTTATTCTCTGAAGAAACCAGGCATATTACCTTTAGAGCTTCGGTTAGACAATTATTTGAACTTGAATAAAAGTTGTACATATGGATTGACAGCATGCGTCGTTTCAAACTTCATGTACCACCATCTCTTGCAATTGCAAAAGCAAAAGATATTGCATCTACATTAACAAGTTTTGATTCAGATTTTAAGGCTTCATGGCAATGGCTTGATCGTTTCAGGACACGTTGAGGTCTGCATAAAATGCTTTGCTTGGAGAAGGCGTAGAGGTTGACAAGAATGATCATGGTTTACTATAAACTTTGGAAGTATTATCTCTCATCATCTCTTAGTACATCCTGAGAATGTGTAAACATGGACGACACAATATTGTTTTTTTGTTTGCTTCCCAGATATTCAATTCTTCTGCCGAACAAGGATGACTCAAGCACCAGAGGTAAAAAAAAAAATCAAAAGATCGTGTTTCTTTGATAGTTTGTGTCAACGCATCTGGATCATATAAAATTCCTTGCATAATGATTGAAAAGCCATGTTAATCAGCTTGCATCAAAGATCAACAGTGGCCAATTCCTTATTTCAATCAAGCGAAGGCTTTGATAGACGTGAAAATCTATTGGAGATGGTTCAACAAAATCTTTGTTCCAGAAATCAAGAGACGAACATGACATCCCGTTCTTTTACTGATAGATAATGCACCAAGACACTTCGATGTTTTTGAATATGACAACATACGTGTGGTAGTTTTTCCTCCGAATTATGCCAGTTGGAAACAACCTTGTGATTAGGTGATTATTGTTGCTCTTTAGATTTGATATAAATATTTAAATCTCAAGGATATACTTGATTTTTACGAGCTTGACAAGAAGTTGAAGGAGAAGAAAAGAGAATTTGGAAAAAGATTACGATTATGTGCAGCATGAGTTTTTTTATGGAAATCCAACACATCTATTTGACGCTGCAAGCTATGTGAAAGAAGCTTAGAATTCAATCTCTTCAACATGTATAAAAAACGCATTTTGCAATGTATAGCTCATGAATTTGAAACCCGAACCAGGGGTTGAGAGCAAAATTAATTTGATTGTTAGTTTGATGAAATTAGTTAGTTGAATCGATCAGCAACTTAAATTTATCGATTAATGAAACAGATTTGGGAAATTTTGTTCACATTGACGACGAAAGCAGTGAAGAATATGCTTTAGCACTACTAGAAGACATCGAGGAATTGTTAAATTCAATGACTTTTGATGTTGATGAAGACTATATTGATTTAATGGAGGAGATTATAGATTCACAAGATGTGATTGATTTTCATGAATTTGAATCTCTGCATAAGAAGATTCTTGAAATTGAGGAGCAATTGCTCTATTCTTCAGTTCAGATAGAAGCTCAAGATTCATTCGATAATCTGAAAAAATTATTTGAAATATTCTAAGCTAAGGTACGAGCAGTAGTACTTAAATCTAGACGTAGAAAAAACCAGAACATGCGTCAGATTACATATCACGATATATTACATTGAAATCTTTGAAATTTATAATGAAATTTTTGAACTGTACAGTGAAATCACTGAAATTTACAATGAAATCGTCAAAAATATTGAAATCCTTAAAGTTTACAGTGAAATCATTGAAAATACTCTAATCAAGTGCATACTTAAGTGTGAGGTTATTGGAGTGACATTCAACTCTAACACCGATGTATGTTACAATTAGAAGCTAATATTGAAGATTAGACAATTTACTTTTGTGACACCTTTCAATAGTGACGAAAAATCCTAGTATCAATGTATGTCACTATTGGAAGGTTTAACTCCGTACATAAATATTTGATTTCCTATAAATTTCAATTATTTTTAATCCCAACAATATTTATTTATTAAAAAAAATAGTAGTTTCATGAACTACATCATGTAATCATTTAAAATCATAATCTTGTAGAATCAATACACAATAGATAACATACAATCAGAATTCATATATCTAATCATATGTATATTTTAAAATTGAATATTAAAATATAAAGAAAATGATAAAAAAACAAAAATTCTGTTTAGATATGATTGATAGTCTAACATAGTTGTGTTGAATAATTGTTATTCTATCATTATTTACATCAACAAAAAATTCTATTTTAATGTACATAATAATGTTTGATAATTTTATTGAAATTATATTCATAATCTCAAATTTTATAAATAATTATACATATATATTGAGATATATATGAAAATAGGGTTAAATTTATTTTTTTCATGTTTATTAATGAATAAAAAAATTTGAATTTTTAAAATTACATGTAGCTGAGAGTGGCATTATTTTTGTGTGTTTGTACTTAGAATATTAGTTGCTCGAATTTTTAATAAATGAGGTCTTTGGGTATCAACTGAAATGATGAGTACTTGGCAATCAATGTTACATAATCATTGTGTGTCCTTGTTTGATTGTAATTCTAAATTCTAATTTGTTGAGTTTATGTTTTTCATTAATAAAAACGTTTGTTTGGTTGTGTGATTTGGTATAGTATTTTGTACTTATGGTATCAATTGGAATAATATTCAGGGTGTATTGTGAATTTGACAATTTATACGAAAAGCGGTGCGAACAATTTATTCGAAATTGTTCGCACCAATGTCTTATGAAAAACTTAACACAATCCCTAGTTCAGTGTGGACATCCTGATTTAAGAATTAAACGTGATTCATAATTCAGAAAGTTTCCATAAAGCACATGATTTCTGTACATTCTGGTAATGTGCTGTATCCAGGAGGAAAAACTTTTAGCAAAGATTCGCTTCTCGACTTTAGTTCCGTTAATGATTGCATCGTTTTGCTTTTTACGTGGACCCATTTCTCTTTCCGCTAATTTACCAATCAAACAGGCTGGCTATGCATTGCTGCTATGTTTGTTTCTTAAGGACATAGGAGGCGGTTACTTGAAACGCCGATCGACTACTGTACAGTCAAATCCTTGAGGAAAACAAGAAGCACACCTGAATGAAAGGGGTTTCTCGCACCGGAAATGGCAAGTCAACATCGAAAGTATCTGATCAGAGACACATTTATAAAGATCCGTGCGAGCATGTATTTTTTACACCAGGGATAGGGTTCTACTAACTCTATGCAAGTCGTTATTTAGGCAATCAAATAATCTAATGTGGTCACAGGTCCCATTAGCTGGCTTCCATGAAGACTGGTTGGTGGCCTAGAAATCACGATGTGGATGAGCGTAATTAGCACATTCGCAACACTTGGATTCATCCACAACCTCGACACAAAAGGAGTCGTCACTGTGTCGTCGTATGTACCACAAGCACCTGCTTTGATTTTGATGCCGGACCTCTCAAGAAACAATACCTACTAACACGTGCAAAACACTCCTCCCGGATGTTTCTTGTTGCAGAAATGTATTGCAGTGGATGCATTTGCATGGACGAACGAGAGTCAGAGTCTATACCACGCAATTTTCAGTCACCAAGAAGTTCCGCGGATCTAGGACAACAAACACGCCAGCCTAGCTCGCTCTGAGCCCTGAACTCAGACACCAACCATTGTGCCAAAAAGTCAAGTCCTACCTGGGTGAGTCAAATCGGGGCTAGGCCAATCTTTCTTCTTTCTCGATGTTTTTCTCAATCAGCAATTGGTCCTCGCTGCTTGTGAATTCTAGATGTATATCTAGAATGTCCAACCTGTACCCGCAACTTTTTGAGGGCATACCGAAACCCAAGCGTTTCTGACCTCTCAGGATGTACAGTGTCTGTCCCACTCAGGAAGCTGAGGGTTTCAGCACAAATCAGGAAATGACATTTGAAAGTTTGCGATAGCTATCGCACTTTTTCTGGCACAGCTTGCGGATTTCTTTCACTCCCATATGTCGGTGGGGTGAGAATTAGCACGGCAAAACCGCTCTGCTCTGTTGAGTGGAGAACGCTCTTCAGAGTAAGAGTATGAATTCCAATGCAGGGTGAGTAGATCGAACCTGAGCCAACCTGGCGTCGACGCCTTGGTCAACTGGCATGAAAAAGTCATCTACCTGTTTGATAGAACTCTAGACTGGAGACATTCTCACTTTCTGACTCATCATTAAAATGAAGACCTACGGTAGATTAATGATACCACACCGTATGTCAAACCCATGGAGAGAATTTGACGTAGCAAATGGGGATGGCAAGACAGCACGAAGCCCTACATGGACCCCAGTGGGTAGAAGGGCGGATGGGGATGCCGATGAGTAGGGGTGGCGGCTAGTGTGGAAATATTTACTCCCGCACCTAACATATCCAACCAAGCAATGTAGCTAGAGTTACTTGTAGAACCATGGAAAAAAAGCTATAGTACTTTAGTTACACTAAAACCTTGAGAAATTGGAATAGTAAGTAGCAAAGCCCAACATTGGGTGCCCATGCCCAAGGGTGACATTATTTTTCCATGGGTGGGCACAATGGCAATGGTAATGCTATGGCAAGTGTTTGTCAAGATCCAACCAAGAATTGGTGTAATTTGAATAGCATGGGTGGGCATAGGTCGCTGCTGATGGTTATGGTCTGGTCTGGGTGCAGATATGAAATAAAATGTTGGCCTCTGGAAAATAGACTCTAATGTATATAGAGCTTCCTGTCTACTAATATAAGTAAAATTCTTACATTACTTATAGTTGTAAACTTGGTTGACTCGAGTCACTCACCTAACTCCAATAAAATAAAAAATTCAACCCTTTCTAGACTGCGTAACCGCCATAAGTGGATCAATTATCTAGTACTCCCCAACGAAATAAACATCTCTTCCTTGTAGGTCGCAATTTTTATTCTGGAGAGACACCACTGTCGATTACTGGAGTCTTGACAAATCATTTGGCGGGAATATAATCAGTCTTCTGAGATTGTGTCAACAGAATCATCTGCCGAGTACATTTACAAACTTTACGATCCACATCATGCCTGCGACTTTTCTCTGGAAGCGTAGAGAATCGAAAACTCCATAAAAAACGTGTAAAGATTTGTTCGGGAATCTGCTGGGACCGATGGCACCGACGGTGTGGTCCGATCTCGAATCATTCGGAACCAGGAAGGACTTTCCCTCAGTTAAGACAGCAGCCGGCCTCTAGGAATCCATACCCCGCTAATTATGCACATCCGTCTCACGCCTCTTCTCCCGAGCAACAAGCCTGCAGCATTGGATATACAGCAGGCAGTAAACCATGGGCACCAAATTCCCAGAGTTTTCCGATAACGTGGACGATGTGGGCGAACAGTATTGACAGCCAGACGGAGAGGAGAGAAGAGGAGAGGTGATCAGCAGTGCAGCCCAGACTTTTCTGCACGGCACGAACTGAGGCTCGGCAAGTGCCGACTCGTCGCCAGCACGATGCTCCACGATGAGTAAGCGTCGGGCTCAAGAGAGCTACAATGCGACCGAGTCTAGCTCGAGAGACGATAAGCTCGAACAAAATGCTGTAAACTGTTATACGAGGTCCTCGCAGCGCATTAGGTGCATGCTCTTCAGGCTCCGACTGAGACCAATAGTCTTATTATTTATCTACAAAATAATGCACGCCCATCACAGAACTGCTGCTCGAATTAGATAATTTTAAGTGAGAGTAGAATTGGGCCACACTGCACCGAATGAATGAAGCAGGATGGGCTCTCATGCTGCCGACGGGGCCAAAAGCTCGGATCTAGCTTGTACATGATGATAGTCTGAGAACTGTAGGGCAGTGTTTTAAACGCAGGTCGTGGTCGCCAATAATAGGAGGCGGGTCAGAAATCAGAAATCTCTGGCCCGGAGAGTCATGCCATGCCATGCCAGGCCAGGAGTTGGGATCCGTCACTTGGATATGCCCGGTTGAAAGTACTCAGCGGTCGCCGAGCTGCCCGTAGCAGACAAGCTCGGAGGGAAGTCATGGAGCTTGTGAAATGTGTGAGACACGCAGATAGCACAGCTGAAAGTGCGTGTGCCGTCCGGGGCCGGACCCACAGAATCGAGCGTGAACTTCGCCTCCAGTGCACTTACGAGCTGCTGTGAGATGCAGCGCATCCGCTGACTCGAGATGCTTCCCGAAGCTCAGCCTCGCCTGACCGGCATTGCCCCGGCCATTTCGGTCGCGCTCTTCCGCTGCGAGAACCGCTCTCGGAAGATCGGGATCGGACACGTTTCTTGTCGTGTCGCTGAATTGAGATGCGGACGGATCGGAGCAAATTACGCCCCGGAACAAATTCGCAACTTATCTAGCATCGATACCGAGCTGGGGACACCTGGTAGAGTCCGAGTGAGCCAAATTCGCAAATGCCGCCGTTTAGTTGCTACGCGAGCGACGGAAGCGACGGACAAGTTGAACGCTCGAATCTTGTGCTTCGCACGAAGGCTTCACATCGCGATAATGCGACACGAGTTGCAGATCGAGTGGTGGCGCATTGCGATATTCGATCCTCGGAGGGGAGGTGGTGTTCATCACGAGTGATGAACTTGGATGTCTTCGGAAGCCACTCTCATCGTTCGTGGCACCGCGACGATCGACGATAGGCCCCCTTCTCGTTCCGACCGACGAGACTGACGACTTGCATTCAGTCATGCGATCTCTTTGGTGGGGCTTCGCTCGGCGATCTGATCGGATTTCAATTCTAGTTTAGGACGGCCGAAAATGTCGAGACGAGACGGCTACTCGGTCAACGGCCGATGACCGGGGGCGTGATGTGAAGATCCATAGTCACTACCTCTCTCTCTCTCTCCCCTTCGTCAACGCACTTTACGTGTGGACCGAATGGTTGAAGTATTTGACCCTCTGCTCCTTCTTCATCACAATGGACTGAAACAGAAAGCTGGGGCAAGCATGCGCAGATGCCTCTGAGTTGTTCAGTTTATGTCTAATGTCCTGAGCAAAAGGCCTTTCTCGGCACTCGATGTGTGTTGGAGTTTTCAGCCCTCCACTTCTTATGACAACCGAATTATGTGTGACAGTGTCGGGTTTCTGTCGGTATCGATGGTCTGGTATGTGCATGGAGGAATAATTCCGTGTAATTAACGAACGAACACTCTCGAGTGGGAGGGAGAATATCATGAACAAAGTCAGAGGATTTCACGGCATAAATACTCCCATTTACAGTCCTTCCTGAGTGCACGATTCATGGCAAGGTCGGCAGACGCAGTCGTCGTGTGTCATGCATGCCATGCCACTCAGAGGGTTCCTCGAACATTCACCGACTGCCGAGTCCGATGGCTGCTCTCGAGTCCAGAAAACGGGACGCCAAGACTACGACGAGGGAAGAAAGGCCTCGCGGTTTCCGGCTCCGGGAAGCTGGCGTCGTTTTAGAACTATCCTGTCCCAAAAGCCAAGCAACAATCTCTGCGCAGCCTCCACATAGTCTGAGCACTTATCTATATCCGGATTGTCAGGCCCCCTCAGACTTGAGAAGATCTCTTCGTGGACCGAGCTCGACCGAGAACAGACTCAGACTCAGATCGTTATTTCCTGACGAGAAACGCGAGCATCCTTATCCTACTACCCATCTCACTCAAGCTGGCACTGAAACAGGTGCCAGTCGGGAAGGAAGTCTCAGGTGTTAAAAACGATCTCAGGTCAGCCAGGATCTTATCCTTGGTTCCCTTGCCTGAGCGGGCAAAGCCGGTTATTACTAAACAACTTCTCTTCAGATCATCGTCCCATCGTCGCAATCGTCCCTTGGCTTCTCCCGTGACACTAGCGGAAGCACACTGTGCTGGGAAAAACGCTGGCACGGCTGATACAGCTCGTCCCGCATCTGTGGACTGACGTGCTGAATATGCGTGATCCGATCGGCACGTCACGCCGGGAGAGAGCAGAAGCAATCATCAATGTCGGAACTATTGGAGATGGGATGGCCCCCGACTCCCGCAAAATAGGAGTCGAACAGAGACAGGGAATGGAATGGTAAGCTGAGCTACTGTGAAGTTGGGATCTGACTCTCATGGCTGGCCGGCTGATGGATGGATTGAAGGATGGCCGCCTGGCTGGCTGGCTCTATGCCCGCACGGAAGAGACAAGTGTATTGGCAGAATCTGGCTCGGCTCAGAACACAGAGCGCAATGGCGCAGGGCAGAAGAATCATCAGGGGCAGGCAGCGCCACTCACTAATCCACTCTCGACTGCAGAGCAGCAGCAGCGACTGGGAGGAGGATCGGCAGCGGGTCGACACACGGAGCAGCATCGTGCGGGGACGGGAGGGAGGGCACAGGCTGCTCCACTTCACCCGAGGCAGACTGTGGATGGTGCCACGAGTTTCGCGGGCTGGAATCTCCCTGGGCCCTGGCAAAGATAAAAGTAATCAGTGCGCGGGGAAGCAAACGCGGCTACAAAACGAGCACTGGGTCGAGCTCAATCTCCAGCCCCGTTCTCTCTCCTGGACGAGAACGGCCCTCTCGACCGCAGTGATGTAGTGACCCTATTCTATTCTCTACCTCGCGCTCTCTCTCCCTCCCTCCCTCCCTCCCGTACCCTCGCATAAGGATTGTAATTGATTGCACAATTGCTTCAAAAAATCACCAACCTCTAAGCTATTTGGGATGGCAGATCGATCGATATTGGTATAAGCCACCGAGGGACTGAGCGCAACCGCTTCCACTTTCCGGGGAGAGAGCGCTAGCTAGCTTGCTAACTAGTTATACTTGAACGTAGCACTGACTGCCTCGTGCACGAATTGACCGACTTACTTGACTAGAAGAGAGATAATCGGCTACCTCGTTGTCGTGCTCGTCCGCCACCAGATCGTCGTACGGACACAAAGCGAGCAAGAATACAGAAAGAAAGAAAAGAAAAAAAGAAGGAAAGAAAACAGAGCTCTGCAAGGATCGATCGATCGATCGATTGATTGATCGAGAGAGCGAGAGAGGGGAGCGGGGCGATGGACTTTCCGTTGTGCCTGGAGCCCAGGGATGCGCCGATCGAAGAGCATGGAGGGGACGCGCTGTACTGGGCGCGGGCGGCGAGGCGAGCCGAGGGCAGCCACTGGGAGGAGGTGAGGAGCATGGTGCAGGAGTGCAGCGAGGCCAAGGAGGTGGCGATCCAGGGCGTGACGCTGTCCATCGGCCAGGTGACGGCCGTGGCTCGCAACGCGGACGTGACGGTGGTGCTCGATGCGGAGAGCGCCAAGGGCCGCGTGGATGAGAGCGCGCGCTGGGTCAATGACAACATGACCAAGGGCACGGACACCTACGGCGTGACCACGGGCTTCGGCGCCACCTCGCACCGGCGCACGAACGAGGGCGTGCTGCTGCAGAAGGAGCTCATCCGGTTTCTGAACGCAGGCGTGCTGACGGACGAGGCGAGCATTCTGCCCGTGGCCACCACGCGAGCGGCGATGCTGGTGCGCACCAACACGCTCATGCAGGGCTACTCGGGAATTCGATGGGAGATTCTGCAAACCATGCAGAAGCTGCTGAACAAGCAGCTCACCCCACGGCTGCCCCTGCGCGGCACCATCACCGCCTCGGGCGATCTGGTGCCGCTCTCGTACATCGCCGGCCTGCTCACGGGCCGGCCCAATTCGCGCTGCGTGGACGCGAGCGGGCAGACGCTCACGGCGCACGAGGCCCTGAAGCAGGTCGGCCTGATCAAGCCCTTTGAGCTCCTGCCCAAGGAGGGCCTGGCTATGGTGAACGGCACGGCCGTCGGCGCGGCGCAGGCTTCAATGGCGTGCTATGACGCCAATGTCTTGGCCTTGTTCGCCGAGGTCTCGTCGGCCTTGTTCTGCGAGGCCATGCAGGGCAAGCCCGAGTTCACCGACCACCTGACGCACAAGCTCAAGCACCACCCGGGCCAGATCGAGGCGGCCGCCATCATGGAGTGGGTGCTCGAGGGCAGCGCCTACATGAAGGCCGCGGCCAAGCTGCACGAGACCGACCCGCTCAAGAAGCCCAAGCAGGATCGCTACGCGCTGCGCACGTCGCCGCAGTGGCTCGGCCCGCAGATCGAAGTGATCCGCGCGGCCACGCACTCGATCGAGCGCGAGATCAATTCCGTCAACGACAACCCGCTGATCGATGTGTCGCGCGACATGGCCGTGCACGGGGGCAACTTCCAGGGCACGCCCATCGGCGTGTCCATGGACAACATGCGCCTGGCGCTGGGCGCAATCGGGAAGCTCATGTTCGCGCAGATGTCGGAGCTGGTGAACGACTTCTACAACAGCGGATTGCCGTCCAATTTGACCGGGGGCCCGAACCCGAGCCTGGACTATGGCTTCAAGGGGGCGGAGATCGCCATGGCCTCCTACTGCTCCGAGCTGCTGTACCTGGCCAATCCCGTCACCACGCACGTGCAGAGCGCGGAGCAGCACAACCAGGACGTGAATTCGCTGGGGCTCATTTCGGCGCGCAAGACGGCCGAGGCCGTCGAGATCTTGAAGCTCATGGCGTCGACGTTTCTGGTGGCCCTCTGCCAGGCGGTGGATTTGAGGCACCTGGAGGAGAACATGCAGGCAGCCGTGGCCAATGCTGTGGCGATGGCGGCCAAGAAGACGCTGGCGGTCGAGGCCGCTGCTCCGCTGCTCAAGGTCGTGGCCGACACGCCTCCCTTCACGTACGTCGACGACGCCACCAGCGCCGCGTACCCTCTGATGCAGAAGCTGAGGGAAGTGCTCGTCGCTCGCGCCTTGCAGAGCGGCCAGGACGACGAGGGATGCACGGCGTTCCGCAGCATTAGCGCCTTCGAGGCCGAGGTGAAACTACAGCTCGAGACGGACGTGCCCGCATTGAGGCAACAATTCGACGACGGAGTTTCCTCGGTCCCGAACAAGATCACGGACTGCCGGAGCTTCCCGCTGTACAATTTCGTTCGATCGCTCGGCACGAAGCTCTTGGTGGGCACGGACACGAGGTCTCCTGGTGAGGACATTCAGCTCGTTTACGAGGCCATGACCGAGGGTCGACTGGCAGCGCCGCTTCTGCGGTGCCTGGACGGATGGTCCGGAACTCCCAATCCGATAACTCCATTGATTCATTGATCGATTCTTCATCTTCGACACCAAAAAATGTTCATTCATTCTTCGAATTCTTTTGATTGTTGCCGGCGCCAATGAAGCTGGACGACAGATGATTATGTACAATTTACAGAAACTAGTTCGCCCAGATCAAGACCAATCACCTAAAGGTCCATTGAGTCTTGCCAGTCTACAACAGGAAGGAATAACCCATTCAGTTATAGTGGTGCCATCTGTGTTTGAACCGACAGACCCAGATGTCTGCTAGAGTCTCCAGACCTACCACCAGATGACATCAGGATTTACGCAGTCAACAACAGACCATAAGACGAGTCTGATACTGAAACGAACCAAAATTGTAATCTGACCTTACAGCATGAGGTGATTCTGATTTGAATATTGGAAGCAACTTGAAGCTTAGCAGCTTTGAAGTCAAAACCAGCGGCCGGATAGAGACTCCTTTGCACTTTGAATCTCGACAATGACCTCTCCTCAGGGCGTAGCCATCCCACTTTTCTTTTCCCGATCTTTTCTCATATCCCGATCACGTGCTGCCGAGGCCTTTCAAGAGCGACGACGAGGTAGGCATCTCGTTCGGTGAGCTCTAGATCGTGACGCTGTAACTTATCAGAAGCTGAGAAGCAGCTAGAACTCAGTCTGCCCTTAATTGCTTGCGCTTGGGAATCCTCCGAACAAGCATCACAGGTCGAACGTGGATCATGATTGTGTATCCTGATCCATTCGATTCAATTGCTAGTTCAAATCACCGTTAACATCCCTCGGGAGCTTGACCTCAGTCTTAACTTGGTGCAGACCTACGGACCTCAATTGCTCTGCGTATTAAAAGAATCACGAAGGTTTCATTTCCATCATGAGTTGACGGTTAAAAGTAAGGCCATTCGTGGTGTGGATATAAAGAATTCAGATCCGGTGCAAGCTCGAGCCCAACGGAGAGAGGATGTAAAGTTTGTCTGCCTTGCAAATAGCTATATCACTGGAGATATTCACGTGCAGCCTTATTTCCGCCTTTTTAAGCATGAGAGGGTGTCGTGTGGCGGCAATGGAAGACCGAATGTCTCCTTGCACACATTTGACAGAAATGGCAAGATAGTCATGGATTGCGCAGTCGAAGAATCCGGAACTAACAACTTTGGTTTCACTAAGACGAAAGCCGAAGTGATAGTTTTCTTTACATTAGATTCTAAACCACTGTCCCCGCACATTTCAGAGGATCTTTGAAAGGAGTTTGTAATTTACTTTCATCCCGAAGAGAACCAAATAAGACAGAGACACCAAAGAAGCTCTGTGCAGATTAGGCAATGCTTAGAGGGATGGTAAAAGAGTCGGCTGATCCGAAGGAGGAGACACTGCTGCTCCTATTCTAGAGAAATAAGTCTTGTTTGAGAGAAGAGACTCTGCAGCTGCAGAGTAGATGGCGCGACGAGTGTTGCTTGAGAAATGGAAGCTGTCCCAGGTAGAAATGCACGTTTGCAAGAGCTCAACGCCGACGAGGGGCCAGTCTGATCCGAATAGTACATGGCCAGGCTGGACGAAGTCAGTCAGAGCCTTAATAGAAACCGATCCAGCGAGTCCAGCAGTGTCAAAGTAAAAGAAGGAGCTGACCATTTCGGTCAGCTTCTCGGGACTCATCCCCAAATATGGTCCAATTTTGTAAGCAAACCGATCGGAAGAATATGGCCAGAACCCTCCTCCGTGAGCTGTGATCCACTTGATATTTGGAAACCGTTGGGGAACTCTAGTAATCATCATGAAATTCAGAGCATGAACTGTATCCAAGAGGAAGTCTGCCATCTCGTTGTACATGTCCAGTGCTTCGAAGGAAGGGGACGAATCTGTTGAATTTAGCGGAAATTTCAGCAGAGCCCTCGCTCAAACGTCAGACAGAGGATCACGAGTCACTCTCACGAAACAGCTAACACAATTTGGCGCCACATTCTTTTAAGAAATACTCAAAAAATCCATCCCGCTCTCTCGGCTTGCTCATGTGATCACCGACAAACCCACTCGGCGAAACAGAAAACTGTGTAATCCCAAGTTCAGAGAAGGCAATCAACTATCTGCTCTAATGCTTACCGTTTAGATAACTGATTCCCTGATGGACAGTCTGAATTTCTCCGATGTCGTTGCAATGTCAGAATCTCACGCAAAAGGGCAGGACAGGACATTCAAGCAATAAAGCAAGATCATCGAAAAAAGTCACCATCTCGTTCATTAAGGCTACCCTTCCCCTTCCAGCTCACTGATTCTGCATGTTCACTTACCGACTGGCAGGATAACACGAAACGGGATCACCGAATTCGTCCGGCTCGTTCTACCAAGAAATCAATGGCCGTGGTAATGATGAATGCATCTAATAGTTCTGATATGCCATCACACGAGCGTAGACCCAACTCTTTCAACTGGTGTGGGAGGAACTCCCGCTTTCATCAAGCTCAAGCAACAAGTATCACGTTGTAAGCAGAAGGGGAACCAGTTCGTCTCGTCGTCGTGCGGGGAATGATGGTATCGAGTGCGGTGCAGAATGACAGAGGGGCCTAACGTCCAGGCG
The DNA here is from genome assembly GCA_037833965.1 of Marchantia polymorpha subsp. ruderalis. Classification (NCBI taxonomy): domain Eukaryota; kingdom Viridiplantae; phylum Streptophyta; class Marchantiopsida; order Marchantiales; family Marchantiaceae; genus Marchantia; species Marchantia polymorpha. The sequence goes on from AP031351.1 coordinate 5,324,553, forward strand.
TACCTGTGGAACCCGGTAGAAGATCGGGATGAATCAGCACAACTGAGCCACGCTCGTTGAGGAGTTCGTAGAGCGGTTCGTTGGAGTCTTGAACCAGGATCTGATTGGCTCCGATGATGAACCCGTCAGCACGGAGCACGTCCAGAGCATACAATGCCTCGTCCACGGCACCTTGAACATCAGGCAACGTCAGCGAGGCAAAGAGTCCGAAGCGTCCAGCGTGGCTCGCGACGACCTGCGCGCCGTACCGGTTCACGGCGCGCGCCATGTCGCGGATGGTCTGACGGTCGACGTTCGGCAGCACCACTCCGGGCGTCGGGAGAGACAGCACGCTCTTGGAGATGCCCAGCCGGTCCATCATTCTCAGACTGGACTCTGCGTCGTAGCGCGTGCAATTGAATCCGCCATGGCCGGATCGATGCGCCGCCAGATACTCCCAGTAGAAGGGAGGACAGAAGTGATGGTGCACATCGATGCGCGTTCCCGCACCTCCTGCGCCTGCTGCTCCCCGACTGAAGTCCGTGACTCGTAACACCGAGATCACGATGAGCGTCGCACAGATGGGGACGGTCCGCAGCCGCCACCACTCCCACGAGCTCGTCGACATCGTCGAGAGTCTCGTTCGTATTGTTGAGTAGAGGTCTCCTGACAGATCGGATCGGTCAGCGAGTTTCCGCATCGTTCATCGAGCAACAAACAATCACATAGCTCACATAAGACCTTCGAGAGATGCCTCGTCGAACATCTCGGCTTGACGCATAGCGTCTTATTTTCTCCTCGTCCCGACCGAGCGCAAGGACTAATCCGGCATCAAGTCTGTCAGCCTATATAACGAGTATCTCTTCAAAGCCTCCTTGAGCTCCCTTCCACCCTCCATTCTTGGAGTCAACGACGGCGATCTCTCAGCATTCTGTGGCACATTTGTCGATTCCGAGCACTGGTGCGAAATTTGACAACTGCGGATGGATGATGAAGACTGCTATTAGACTTCTGGTATCATCAAGAACGCTTGTGTGGCCCGCCAGACAGATAGACCGATAGATGAATCGGGACTCCAGTTTCCGAGGGAGCGAGCGAGCTGTGCATGCTCTGCTCTTCTGGCCTGGATGCGGCCATTGGAAGACGATGATTGTATTTTTATTTCGAGCCCCACCGACAGCCTGTTCTGCAACCGAAAGTCCCTTCTGTATGCAAATGCATACCGAATAGAGCTGAGGACATCGACAGAAAATGTCGACTCTCTTGTGAACTGGACCTCGTCACCGGCAAACTAGCGCGGTCGTAAAAGATACTGACAATTGAATCACTTAGGAAACTGTTGACACAATTGTCGGATGAGCATGAGGCATGGAAGGCTACAGTCTAGTCTGCAATGCAGGAAAGGGTCTAGGGAGGAAGGATTTCGAGCTCGGAGAGCGGATGTTTTCCAAGGGGCGGTGCAAGGATGCATTTGATGATTCGTTGATAGGACATTGCGCTTTTCTGAGTCCAAAAAATTGAGTTCCGAGAATGACATGCTGGAAGAGGACCTCCGATCAGAAAAGGAACAAGTCCAGAACAAGGTCTTTACTGTCGCCTCAATTGGGTGGAAAGACTGAGGAATGTACCATCTTTGCAATTACTCAATCGACAACTTTCCATGAACAGCTGTGAAGTGTCGAACTATTGCAGGAGATTCTCATGGTCTTAGGGCCTAGCCCTCTCACTACAAATGTTATTGTCAACAAGTGAGAATATGTAGTGAGCCCTCATAGCGTTTACACAACTAGTTAGATTTAGGAATCTGTATACATATTTTCGATCATTTATGATCAGGACTCTGCACATTAGTCATTCTAAAAATATATGCCTAATGTACTTAATTTTAAATCCTTTGAGTGCGTAATCTCAAAATTATTTCTCGAGTAGTTTCAAAAAGAAAAATTTTCAAATGATTGAAACAACAAAATGGTCCAAGTGACTTGTAGATTTAATCGGCGAACTGGATTAACCGTTTCCAAATACAGCGCTTCGAGAGTGACTTCTCAATGTTGAAATTCAAGAAAAATATTTTTAACATGTCACTGATTGATTTTTTCTCCATAATGATTTTTCCAATGTAAAGAGCATGATCTGTTGCGCACAATGAAACAAGGAGATTATGTTTTCTGAGAAAATTACTGCTTCAAATACATGCAAGAATTATTCGCGTGGTTCTACATAACTTCTCTAATCTGCTGTGGTTAAGTTATTTCATAAAGATCGAGAAAGAGAGAATCATAGAGATAATGATGATTGTACATGGGCAAGATACCAATCAGAAGAGTACATGGAGTGGATTTAGCTGAGGTCCCGAACTTGGGATTTAGGCAAATTGGAAATATATCCACTCGCGCCTAATGCTATTAAGAACAGAGAGAAATTTACTTAGATTTGAAATTTCTTATGTCAAAATATTTTTATAAGAAGTTCTGATTGAAATTGACAAAATAAATTTTGCATAGAATTCATTTTTTGAAAGATCTTTCTAAAATTGAATCATTAATCTGTAAAATTGAATTGAAATCGATAGAATATACATCTTTGGTTCTTTTTAAATAATGATGACTAATAGTGACTACTTTAATTTAGGATTTGTGCCTAAACTACATAGGTCTGTTTATGATTGATCCATGAAAAATGAATCCAATAAACAATGGAAGTAGTTGATGGGGAACATCATTGGCACAAGTTGCATGTGTGGAGCTTCAGAGTTTAACCTCCCAATAGTGACATACACTAGTGCTAGGGTTGGATGTCACTATCAGGAGGTCTCATCCACAAAAGTAAAATCGCGTACATTGGTGCTAGGGTTGGATGTCACTATCCGGAGATATCATTCACAAAAGTAAATTGTGTACATTTGTGCTAGGGTTGGACGACACTATCCAGAGGTATCATTCACACAAGTAAACTGCGGACATTGGTGCTAGGGTTCATCGTCACTATCCGGAGGTATCATTCACAAAAGTAAATTGCTTACATTTGTGCTAGGGTTGTACGTCACTATACGGAGGTACCATTCACAGAAGTAAATTGCGTACATTTGTGCTAGGGTTGGACATCACTATCCGGAGGTATCATTCACAAAAGTAAATTGCGTACATGTGTGGTAGGGTTGGACGTCACTATCCGGAGGTATCATTCACAAAAGTAAATTGCATAGCATTTTAATCCCACATTACATTTTTCCTAGAACATTCTATAAGTTTGTCCAAGAACATTCTATAAGTTTGTTGCTCGGTTGCAAGATTGACTTCATTCGCTATTCTTTATTGTTCACGACGATGAACAATAAAGTATAGCGAATGAAGTCAATCTTGCAACCAAGCACATTACAACTTCTTCCCGGTTTTGCATTGTGATCATGACATGAATTCTACCTCCTAAATTATACTTGGAACTTTCATTCTTGGATAGTATCATGTCACTATTGCTATTCAGTGACCTACTGTTCTTATTGAGCAGATTTCCTATTTACAATCTAACGTTTCTTGAATTTGATGTCTTTAATGGGAGGATGTAACTAGTAAGAGGTGACATTATTAGAAGGTTAAACTTTGTACACTAATATTGAACTGTTCAGTTTGCGTGGTCTCTGGGAATTAACAAACAACTTGTGGGTGGATTTCCAAAAGATACAAATCCACAAGAGCCACACATATTGACTATTTACCAAACATTTGTCATTTTTGTCCAATATCATGATCATTCATGTAATGTATTATACCTGTAATCTACAAAGTGTGTAGATATGCAATTGCTAAGTGTTTCCAAGTGATATTACTCATGTTCAAAATTCGTAATTTGAGTATTTATTGCAATAATATTTATATATGGTCTCTTTCGATTTATAAAGAAACTACAATTTGCTTAAAATAAAATTTTCACAAATATTTGAGATATTGTAAAATTATTATACTATCAATATTTAAGTCATGTGCAGATTAAAAAAATTTCTTAATAGACGCATCATCTATCTAGAAAAAGTTGATTTGTTCTTTATTGCATTGAGAATGAGATAGTCAAACCATCCAGTCATCTTGCTATGGAGAACTCATCAACAAATATATATATATATATATATATATTCAAATCATGGCTAAGCTATTTACCTCCCTATTTCAAAGTTGGATATTGAACAAAATGTTTATATTGTCACAGTAATATGTGGCGCTTCTTTCGTAAAGGCAAAGAAGTCTCCTTCGGATTCTGCACGGAGCGTATAAGAAAAGATGTAGGTTATTTCAGGTAAAAAATCGGTACTACCGAGAATGGTCTATGTTCAGGGCTTTGACCTCGAGTACGACGTTGATAACTACACCTGAAATGACAGCTGCTAAAGCCATGAACACGGATACTCCGAGAGCTTGGATCACCGTAATCCAATAAGTGTCCGCGGGCAGAGCATTTGTCGAAAAGGTCATTCTTTTCCTCTGTCCGGTGAGCAATTGAGGTCTCCTCGCCGCCGCTGGTGTCCCAAAGGCGCCAGAAGATGGAGAAAATCCGGCCATTTTCAAATCACAGTCCGAAATCTACGGCCAAAGTGAGAGAAAGTCGTTTGTTTCCAAGTCGTCCTTGAATTCGGCAATTCAACAATCCATCAAAATCATCCAGAGTCCAAAAACATGAACCTAGAAACAAGCTACGAGTTCAAGACTCAAGACTTGGATGCAACATTCCTCGTCCACTCGAGCTCGGGCTCGCAAGGAAAAGAAAATCGAAGCGGACGGGAAATTGGCCGACTTCAAGGACGAAATTGGAAAAAAACAATTTTCACCACATTGCAAGCGACGCTGGGTCGCCGGCGCTGCACGAGAGCGCACCCGAAGGCTCTCAGCTGCTGAGACGCCGTCGAGTCCATCGTCGTGATAGTCGAGATGTCGTCGAGTCCATCGTCGCGATAGTCGAGATGCCGTCGAGTCCATCGTTGCCATTGTCGCGACTGCACGAGAGCTCGTCCCGCAACAACAACAATCTCAGCAGCAACAAGAGCGACGGATCCAATTCAATCCGCGGCCTGCAAGAAGTGCGCGCGCCGACAGCAGCCTGATGTTACGCGCAAGAACCGGTGCTGGAGGGAAGCACACGCTCCTCCACCGACGCTCCAACGCTACTGCGACGCCAAGAGCGTTATGATCCATACCAGTTGAAATTTGAATTCAAATTTGAATTGGAGGATGGTGAGTCACCTATTTTATTATCGTGTGAATATGTAGATTCTGGTGTTTCCTGTAACGTACTTCCTGTCTTAAGATTTAGACATGCCTACTCTCCCTTTCTCTCTCCAATGTGATCATATTTGACATAGGATATTACTTTACAATGTTCAACATCCCCATCTCCGGATCTAAATTGTGTTACATTGCGGAGTAGACTAGAAGCACCTGACTTGAGTAGTTATTTAAAGATCTGTAATATTGAGTGCATGTCTTGGGCACTATTTTTTAGGGAATGTTTACATTCTCCCCTCCGCGCGCCTTGAATTCAACCCTTTAGCAGTCCAAGCTGCTCTCATTGATAAAATTCCTTCGCACAGCATGCCTTCTGGCAATACAGGTTGCATAGAGATACTTCTGTAGTCACATGCCCCGGTCCGTACTCCTCGTATTAGCAAGAATAATTTGTTTGATTCTCTTGGGCAAGTTATAGAGAATAAAAGTCCTTAAATTTCTATCCTCCATTTCTTCTCCGGATTGTGACTTGCTTCGATCTTCAGTTTGAGATCTTCAGTTTGAGACTTCGTTCTCTTTCCCAACCCTATTTGTGTTCAATTCTTTTTGGTTTATGCGTTTAATTTCCAAGATAATTTCATCCACCTCAGGTACCCGGCGTCTTGTCCTTCGATTCTCATCGACTGTAATAAGCAATGACAGAGTCTTTGATTTGTAAGAAGTTGTAAATGTCTAGTAAAGACCTTTGGTGTGTGCATGTGTGCAGACAAGAGTAGATGCTTTTCTTGGACATTCATCCAACTATTCTGGTACATTCAAATTAAATCAGATCCGCTTCGTAAGGATAAGATTCTGCGCGGAGACCATACCTTTGCGTTACAGGGTTACACTCTAAAGACCTACAAGAAGACTACTCCTTCCATCGCTCACGTCCAAAATCTTCTTCAGTTACACATATATGGAACTTGAATCGCATGGGAAAGAAATTTGAGAAAAAGATGTGAGTTCAAGACGATTAGAAGTATTAGCGACAGAAATAACCACCCTTGTAACCTGAAGATCGAAACTGTTTTAATTCAGGTACGAACGTCAGTACAAAAAATAAGAGCAATTGAACTCTCCAGGTTTTGACCTCTGGAACTCCTACACTACTTGACGTATTCCCGTAGATTGTCAAAACAACGACACATTGCTGATCTAGAACCACCACCTACCTGGTGGGTATCTGCTCTACGTAACTATGTAGTATATCGTCTAGAAGATCAAGTTGCAAACAATCGCATGGTGTGGTGGAACGTTCGAGTGACGCCTCATGAGAAAGACAAAAAAAAAATTTCCCTTGTATTAGAGATACTAGGTATAATCTGTATCCATTTTCCTCACGGATGACACTGCGTCTCAATGCGTAGTCTTGTCACACTGGACCACACAGAAGACCTCCCTCCTGCTAAACTCATGTCGAACAGCAAGATGAGCTGCTACATGTCCAACTGGAAACTTGATGGCCTTCTTATCAATTCACCATATACACCTGAATGAAACACTAGAAAGCTCGACTATCTGCAACCTTCACTGTATGCTACATGACCAATTGTTTCATGATCCATCAGACCCTGCGGTAGCTTGCAAGTTTGGCAGGTGGCTAAAAATTGGGAACCAGAATTTCCTACCGTACTGGTGAGACCGATCGCATGAGTTTCCCAAAAGTCAGGTGGAGCTAACGGACCAAGTTGGGTTGGTTACAATAATTATGACTACCATCCTCCAGCAACCAATCCTTCTCACAATCAACGGTCTATGATTGGATGGCATGTGCTTGACAGTCTTGCAACTTCACTGAATGTGACCAATACTAAACAAGAATGAATGCTGCACACCATTAAAAATCCTCAGTCAGCCAGTGACTCGGCCTTCTTGTCTGAGGCTTCCCCCTTCTACTCTTATGTCAATCGTATCCAGTAACTAAAACTACGTTGGGTCGGCCAAAGAGGAAATGGTGAAAAGAATCAGGAGTACTATCCAATCACCTCAAATGTAAGTTGGGCCTGTGGACGGGACTCAGTCGCCTTCAAATTTTGAGCAAGCTGAAAATGATCACTTATGCACTCCCTATGATCTCGTGAATCTGTGCACAGACTTCTGGGTCGTCGGATCTGACCGTGAGCTTCATTGCCACTTGCTTTTGTGCATCTATACCAAACTGCAGTCTCACCAGCACTTGGGCTCCACCAATGAACTGACCAGCAAGTAAGCAAGTGTGTGATCTGGCGTTACTTGAGACAGACTCGGTACCCTGCGCAACAGGCAATCTTCAATTAGCACCTGCTTTAACAAGATATTGGCTCGTGACAATTTACATTTAATAATCATCTGTGATTAATTATATAAATTGTAATAAGTGTTATTAATACAAAACTTACAATTATCGCGTTCATCTGCGATCTGAAGTTAAGACAAAACATCTTTCAGATGATCTTTCTTTTGTTTTAAAAAAAATTGAGATATATTTCATGATTAGTATTTTCCTGTCATAGCTTCAAGACCAAAGATCCCACGTTTCATAAGAAGTACAAAAAACTGGGAATGAATCGACGAAAACGAATGTCGAGGACATTTTCACCCGTTAGAAACTCTCAACTCACCTCGCAAGGTTGCATTCCAAGAATGGTGATTACTGCTTGCACTGCTTCCTGCAAACTCTCTCTGACTCCGATTCCGTACTCATCTACCATCTCATTTTCGGCATTTATGGCATCCCATGCACCTCTGAAGTTCGTTACTACAGTTTTCAGAACATAGTCTGCTGCTGTCACCTGTTCAGATGAAAGCCACACAAAGACAAGAAAGAAACACAAGTGAGATGCTAATATCATCCTCCACATCAGATGCCGGGAAGAGAGCATATAGTGAAAGCAATTGCAAGGTAGCCAAAATATGTCAAATGGTAACAGCGTTCTTTGCATATTTGGTAGAACAGAGTGTCCCCAATTGAAGTGCAAGGTAACAATGATGACGGGCACAAGAAAATATTAAGCACAAATCTGGATGAAACGTAAATCTTCCGTGAACTCTAAATCAGGGTGTCCTGCTTGAAGCTTGTGGTCACCTCGTCAACTTACAAACTTGACATTGACAGATGGGTCGCTAATTGGTGGCCTTTTCTCTGGCCAAATGTCATTCTGCAATAACCAACTTCGCATAAGTTTTACAGCTTTACATTACCTCAAGTTCTTCCAGCTGGTACTCGTCCTCATAACCTTCATCGTCACAATCCCCTGTGTTTGGATCGACCTGCAAACCTCAAGATGTATGTTTAATGTCTTGGACGATTTAAGACCCTCATTGTAACGATATACACAGCTTACAAGTTGTACTGGATGTATACATGATACTTACATCATATGTACGTACTATTGAGCTTACATGAAAGCCGACAACAAAGTCTTGGAGAAGACTCGGCGCAAAATTACCTCTTTCACACGGAATTTCAGGATATTGGAGAACTTCCCGACACACAAACGACCTTCTGTCTTTTGGAAAGCAACAAACGCTTGTCCAGGTGCTCCATAAGGCATGGAAGACAGCTTTCTCGAGGCAACCTGGATAAAATCTTCCGCCTCGGACGTGTCCACGACTACACTTACCTGCTCATTCATCATTTCATACACGGAGAAATTATAACCTGAATATCATACATCAAACAATGTATAGTGATACAGGTATGTACTTGCTGCAACTTCATCAAACTAGAATAGAACCTTGAATGATCCTCTCCATCAAGAAATAAGATATCTGAAGGACTTCTAATCACAAGTGAAATTTCGTGATCAATACCGGAACAAAACGTTATGTGAACGCATTTGAATACACATAATTATCGCTATAAGATACAATCAAGACATCCATAAGATTGCAAAGAGGGAAGAAGAATGAGAGTGAGAGACAATACATCGTCGAGGAGCTGCTCTTTTATAGTGTTCGTACAGTTGAACTGCAACACCACGTACTGCGGGTAGATGTGCTTCACAGCATTCACAGAATACTCGGTTTCCGCCTCGGTAAGCTCAACAAGTGGTGATGACTGCAAACCACCATACGACAGAACATTATACCAGGAGTTACTGGATTTTACAGATACCACTTTTGACTTTCCTCCAGAAACGACCCACGCTTTGTTTCAATAGCTTGCCGACTGAACACAACAGAATTTAATTGGTACAAAAGGAGGGAAACTTTCAAGAAATTCACCTTGAAAAGTTTACCGAAACCAGAAAATTCTGGAAACGAGTTCAGCAACTTCTCGTATGCATCAGACGCACTAGATGTAAGGTGACCATTTGCAAATGCTTTTTGGCCCGCTTCTTTAGCAGCCTTCTTGCTCGCAGGAGTTTTCTTCTCAAGCATTGGCTGATGCTTCATCTCCCTCGGTACAGCTGACATATCGAATCTTCTCTCACTTGCATCCTATCCAAAAGCACAGTTGAAGAGAGATCAGAGCTCGTTTTCCCAGTCGCAAACAAACTTCCTTCTGTTTCTCGCTCTATGTAACTAAAGACAGGTAAGCACTTCCAAGAGCGTGGCTTACATAAGACAGCAGACTCGATTCCAAGTTGACAAGTGGAACGTCAAGGCTGGTAAACAGGAACGTCTTGCTGTGAGCTTCATTTCCTCCTCCATTTAGGTAGTTGAGATAAAGAGTGGCACGATCTCGCACCTTTACACAAAGAAACGTAAATCAACCTCCAGTTAGCAGAGATGCTTCCAAGGTACAATTGAATAACACTTCCGATCGATTTCGAGCTCTCTGAAATGGGGAATTTCAGCAACTATGATAGCTACAGGTCATGCTGACAAAAATAAATCCCTCCAACTAAAACATCCCCGGAAACCTCTCCTACTCGTAATCAAAACCTGTACAGAAATATGTTTTAAGCGGAAAACATTCTAATGAAACATAATCCCCGAACAAAAAAGAATTGATGTCACCTCATCGTCGTTGTCATACAGGCATCTTCGGATCAGCACGAGAATGCGAGGCTGCAGAGATACCACAATTAGAGTTAAACACTTAATCAAACATTCTTCTCACCTGCTTTGAGAATACGAGTCTAGTCTTATAAACGATACCTCTAACGGCATCAAGGTTCCAAACAACATTTACTAGATAGGCGAGAAACTTACCTGCAGTGACTCCACAGCAGCTCCAAACTTTGCCAAAGCACTTACAGCACTTGCACGCACAGTTGCATTTTCAAGTACAACACGATTGTAAATGTAGCGAATGTACTTGCTAGGATCCGCCGTCCTTGGACCCTCATTCCCAAGAAGATGCAAGATCTGGAGAGACAAAGTTTTTCAATTGCACAAATAGTTTTGTACATCTTCTATGGTTTAATATTTATTATTCTGAGAAATCAAAGACTTGAGACTCACAAGATTCACTAAGAATACATACACCTAAAAAGAAGAACCTCAAAACCCACATGCAAAAGAAAGTTCAACTCACCTGCGTTGAAAGATACGTGAATTCACAGTCCTCGATGAATTCACACAGGTGAGACAGACCACTTTCTTTCGCCTCCGGAATCTCCCGGATGAGGATGAGTATTGATTCAACAATCGCCTTTTTGTACTCGAAACCACCTTCTTCCCTCAGTATATTGCTCAGAAAGTTCATCCTGAACATATATCGAGAACGGAATATCAGTCGTAAGCAGCGTTTGTAACATTGTACTGCCTGTAAAAATCTCCAAATGACTGTACTACGACATGTGGGAAATGTATAAATAGAAGACTTACAATATTCGGTACTTTTGTGGAAACTTAAGACAAAGGGACCGGATCGCTTCCACAACGACAATCTTGAACTCGTCGGCGATGTCCAGCATGAAGTTTGTAATCTGCTTCATCAGGCGATCTACACTTGATTCGTTGCCAGTTTTCAGAAGTGTCGTGATGGCTAACGTCGCAATACTGCGATTCTGGTCAGAAATGAGGCTCTCCATATCTATGTTACAGTTCATAACAGCCGGAGGGTGCGTCATTGCCACCTGCAAAAACAAAAACCTCTGGTTGATTTGACCATCCTGTTCACTTCGAGATTGAAATAAACACAACTGTTTCAGTGTGGATGGTAGTTAAATGCTAAAAACCGAAGTAAAACCACGGAACTCTCCCTGCTTTGTAGTAAGAAAAAGTCAGCTGCCTCTGTGAAACCTGCCCGGCTCATTTGGAAACCGATGTTCTAAGGCAGCCGTGTGTGTCGTCAGAACTCCCACAATAAACGGCTGTACCTGGGGTCATACCTTATTCAAAGTACGAACGGCGGCAAAACGCATCACTGGCTTAGATGAGCTTAAAAACAGCTGCAGGACTGTGATCGCAGGAGTAAGTTCACGGCTTGTGACCCCGCTCAGTTCCGTAATTGCTCTTGCTGCCTCAAAGATAACCATCTCTGCTTTATGACGTAGACATCCCTCAAGGTAATCATAAAAGGGTCGGTCACCAGACTGTGGATTGGCGGAAGACTCCTCAATAACCTGCTCACCACAACTTTCGCGTGTTAATAACCATACATTAAGTTTTACATATGGCCAAGAAGGTTTATCAACGTAATTCTACATACCTGGCTTGTGTATCGAATGAGAAGGCATTGGGCCAATGGAGAACGAACAGTTCCCCTGGTGAGGCTAGTAACCAATTTGCTGACTGCCAAGCGATCATTTTGCCTTATCTGCAGATATACAGAAGAGTCCGTCGATTTAAAACCTTAACTGGTTTGAAGAAAAAAGCCTACGCACATCGCGCAACAAGCTGAGAGGAGAGGTATGCCATGCAATCAAGGGTGTAAGAACTTCGTACCTGATGTAGCAAGGCAAGGGCGTGAAATTGTACGAGGGAGGCTTTCGACTGCACAGCTTCCTGCACCTCGTTACTCCATCGCTTCACTATGTCTGGATTGCTCTGCACAATTATTGATGCATAGTCGATTAGTAAGTGAAGGGTTGAACTTTAGGGGCAGACTTCGCACACTTCAAATGTTCAGTACCTGAAGTAAGTGGAAACCGCTGACAAGAGCAGCGCTTGAAACGACAGGATTTTTGTCCACGACTGCTTGCTTGAGATACCGCTCGATTTGCCCCAAGAGGCCCCCATCGGTGATTCTACAAAGGACTCGGATGGCGTTCGCTCGATACAGGTCTGTCTTGCTATTCATATCTTTCATCAGGGAACTTGTAACAATAATAACCTGCGACGTGGCAAAAAGAGATTCGTCAATTTCATGAGATCGCGCCGAGTGAGAACTCCAGTGACTGATAGCAAAAGCCTGAGGTTGGACCACTTCAAAACATTACTTCGTCAGCTGAAGGTGATATTTCCTTGATGATCAGGTAGACCATTCGCCGAAGACCAATATCTTTGGATTGGAAAAGCTTGGTGACGGCAAAAAAAACTTCCGTGGCCTCCGTCTGCATTCGCACAGATGAAAATGTAAGTTAGATGAAAACTCATCACACAAAAACCTAGATCTTAGATGAAATCAAGTAACTCAGCAAACCCTTCAATCGAATGTACGCTCACCTTGGTGAAGGTCTCGCCTTGATTGAGGAGGTAAAGAAGTTTGGTGATGACCTGGACCCCATTCGCGCATTGACATTAGATCACAATACTTGCGACAAATGAGTTCTTCTATGTTTTGAAAAGAACTTCGAGGTGCGAAAGACAGCGACCTTTGAAGTTCGTCGAAGGATGACTAACCTGAGCACACCTCCTGGCATCGAGTTGAGGATCATTAAAAACGCGCGCTTCTTGAAGAACAGCCCCCTTCTCGATACCATAAAAGGGAGAGTACTCGGCTGCACAGACAGCCATCCGTGGCGCACCAACAGTTCAAAACCCGGGATCCGAAGCGAATGGGGGTAATTTAGACTTCCACAAATATTCCAATTGACTTCCTCAGTGCCCTGATTCTTGATCTTGCTATTTACTCATGTCCACCTAACGCTTCACTACCCAATTCAGGTGATCGATACATTCCTCCCTGCTTCGTTCAACCATTCGTTCGGCAAATGCAATATTCCACCAAATCCTTCGCTAACACTAACTCGCAGTTCGACCTTCCAGAAGCAGCCGACTCGGAGTCCCTCTCGGAGGAACACACAACATCCGCATCACATGCTCTCTTTCTCATCTGGGTTTCTAGTTCTAAATTTGGATGAAATGCGCAGCAATGACTCTCAGAAAAACCCACTACACATCAGATCACCAACATTCCAACGCAACAAACACAGGAAATCAACTCAAATCTCATCCCCCACGCCTAATCCTGCCGGAAAACATCATCGGCCTCCCAATAAAGCAAGGCAGCAGCAGCAGCAGCAGCAGCACAAAAGCCATAACAAACGAAAGCAGGGGAGGTCAAGTACAATCATCCTCTCGATCATCGTCCTTCTTGCCGACGGGCTGGAGTTGAGCCATCGCAGCAAACTCAGATTGCCTGCCTGCAGAGAGGTGGGGGGAGGACGCTGCTACGGCAAAGCGCGACGAGAGTGGGGCATGTGCGTGCTCTCGAGGAAGCCGAGCAGAGCAGCACACTGAGCACTCAGGACACAGAAGAGAGAAGCGCGAGGGGACTGCTGCTCGATCGACCAAGCCTTGCTTTCTTCACCCGGCTGACCGTCAGATTACCACCGCAACCCCGGACATTTCTTATGTCCTCCGGTCACAGTGCCTCCGTGACCTTTCCGTCGTGGCAGTGCACGATAATCTGCGCACATTGCACTCTCACTCTACAGTGCCCATGCGCCCGCAACCTGTTTCCCTACCTTCACTTTTAATAACTCTTTTTCTTGAGCCTCCTTCCCTCTTCCGCCTTCCTTCGGAGCCCCGGACGAAAATTATTCTCGCCTGTGACTTATTGCCCAGGAGCGTATTTCGAACCTAAAGTAGCTTTTCGTCGTCCGTACGTGATGAGAGAAATGAGATTCTCTTGAAGTCATAGTACATGGAGGACGATATGTGACACTGCGAGGTCCTTTTAACGAGATAATTATAAGACAATGCGTACTGTCTACCGTTCGGCTAAAGCTTAGGATTCCATGACGCTATTTTGTTCAGCACAGGGTTTTGTGGAAAAATCTAAGAGAATATGGACTTTCCACTTTCCCAACTTTTGTCACCGTTGGCTATTCTTAAGGTCATTTCCGTTTTGATTGATTGTGAATGCTATATTGATTTGATAAATTTTATTTTCCTTCGGTTCATCGTGTACATATATAAAATTATCATTTATATTTCCATCATATCCTTATTATCTTGCGACCTATAGAAAAGTTTTGATAAGTCTACGTAATTCCTCGCAATTCTTAATTGTGTAAATTTACATACTTGTAGAAGTAATATCCTCAAGTTTGAAAACATTTACCAACAAGTATGACTTACTGTTTTGTTTTTCCAGCGTCTTCGATAACATGAAGAATGATTATGCCATATAATATAATCAAATTTCCAAATAGTCAAACCCAATAAGTTAATAACAACGAATGTTAAAACATGATTTTTTGCATGCTCCGAGATATGTTATATTCGAATTAAAGATGAAAAACAAGTGAATTGCAAAATTCTATAAAAATGAACATTTCGATGTATAACAATAGACTTTTCACGTTCAGTTAGGCATGAACATTTTACATCTGTGACCCTTGATGATCAGCCGCAATCAATCAGCAAATCTACGATTTGGAGGGACAAGACAACAAGTTGTTATTGACTCAACATATTCAAGGCAATATACATTATTTCATTAGTTTTGAACATGTGCATATTGAAAAAAATCTGTTTGGATATATTTCCAACTAATTGAATGTATAAAATCCTGCTTTATGCCAGAATGTTGGACTATTGTTGACTTGATTTACAAAAAAAAAAATATTTGTTAACCTCCATTCGTATACTATTTCTTATATATATTTTGAAATTATCAAATTCAAAACTATGATATTATAAAATATAAATCTTAAATTAAATTTATATATATTAATATAAAAATAATTAAAATATTTCAAAACTAAAACGGCCGAATTCATTATGAATCAGAACTAATGTCATGAATCATGAATGCAAATGTAGATATTATTAACCTTGGAAAAATATAGATATGAAAAGTATAATTATATATTCATGCTAGAAAATATATTGAATTTGTATCAAATAAATCGATAATTAATTATTAATTATGAAAATATTATTTATTTTTTGATCTATTTATCTATATATATCAAATAATTTATATGAATGTAATTTGATTCATTTTGAATTA
The DNA here is from genome assembly GCA_037833965.1 of Marchantia polymorpha subsp. ruderalis. Taxonomy (NCBI): domain Eukaryota; kingdom Viridiplantae; phylum Streptophyta; class Marchantiopsida; order Marchantiales; family Marchantiaceae; genus Marchantia; species Marchantia polymorpha. The sequence continues at coordinate 5,340,063 of AP031351.1, forward strand.
TATAATTGAATAATTTATTATGATTTAAATTAATATTCTGCTTGAAAATAAGGTAAAAAACTGATTCCGTTTAAATAAAAAAAAAATTTGAAATATTTTTAAAATTACTATTTTTTCAAGAATTTTCTTTAGTCATTTTTTATATATTTAAATATGATAAAATATGTCAACATCATCAAAACTTAACACAATTTAATGTTTGAAGTTGAATCCTTGAAATCGATTTTTAATGTTTTAATTTTAAAATTTTAATATCTCATAAAATAAATTTTAAAATTTGTGAGAATTTTAATTTTATAATTTTTAAGGGATTATTATAATTTTGATGCAATGACAAATTGTAAAAGTTATCATGTTCTATTTTTACTATCTATTTGATCATTGTGGCATAAAATGATATGTAAATTACTTTTTTAAGATATCGTAGTTCATAATTTATTCTTAATGCATTATTTTCTAATTTTTTAAATATTAATATAATATAACTTGTCTGTTTGCTAAATGCAAATAGCAAGTGTAGGTTGTTTTCTTTGAAGCCAATTAATGTGTAGTTTTGAGATGAACAACATTGATATCCAAAGAGCAAATCTTTTGATCATTTTAAGAATTATTTTATCCAAAAATAATCCAAAGCAAACTCATCTTAAAAATAATTATCAAGTCAAAAAAATGTTCCATATGATATTTGAAAAATGCATTTTGGCCTCTAATGTTTTTTCATATACAAGCATTTTCCTATGGTTAAGTATCAAATAAATTTGATGCCATTTTTAGATTTTTTTTTAAAAATTATAATTTTAAAAAATATATTATAGTTTTAACAATCTAAATATGTTTGATATCTTGATTTCTATGTTCTATTTTAATGTAAATTGTTAAAATTCCATTTTTATAGTTAAATCACTTTTAAATTTCACAATCTTATTTTCCAACAGAACATAGTGATTTTCTGAATACCATATATAGTGAGCTAATCGCTCAGGTTACAACAATATGGAAGTAGATTTTTGATTTGTCGAATAAATCGAATGATCTTGATGCAACATTATACTCATAGTTGTACCAAAACACCAAAGCAGATACAAAACAAAACATGGCTTAGACATTATCATTTGAATAAAAATTTTTGAATGACCTCTTGGAGTCAGATCCAACTTTAACACCACAAGAAAACATCTATATCATATCACTGTTACTCTAATTTGTAATGGATCACAAAAAATTGCGATGTCCAACAAGATCTTGATTCTTGTAAAAAACTGGTCGCAATTGTAATTTGTCATAACGGATGTGGAGCTCGTCCCAAGGTTCACAACCACTCCATCTTGAGAAAAATACTCCCGCATCTGCCATGAGTAACTTTTATAACCTGGGCCTGTGATTGTAAAATTTACCTCTGACGAAAAAAGAACGAAGAAGTTCAAATCCCTTCAGAGCGCAAACAAATAATCTTTGGACAGTCAAAAAACCTCCCAAGGTGATTACTAATCTCCTATCCAAATGCATTCTCAGTTGACAATGCTGCATCAATTCGTGAAAATACTATCATGTTGGGAAAACGACTATAGTGTCATCGTTTGGGAGCTGGATTCAATGTACACGGGATTCAAGAGGTAGAACTCCACAAGGCGAAGACCACGGTCGACCACGGTGCAGATATGACGATGAAATCAAGGCGACTGTGGCATGGTTCCTGTCCCCAGCGTAGATTTCTGTTCCCACGAGGCAACCGCAGCTTCAGGGACTTCAGCGATATGGGTAGCGGAGAGTGATCGACCATGGCCGCTCGGCTGCCGGAAACCTTTGGTCCTAGAGAAGAACGACTTCGCGGACGTGCTGCCGCCTCCGTCTTGCGTGTTCGGACGCCGGGACGAGGGATCGAGGAATCTTTCCTGGTCCGACCGCCGGAACGAGGACGGGGAAGGGGAGGGAGGGTCCGAGCATCGGAAATGGTCTTGCACCGATGAACACTCGCATGCCGTTGGCACACTGATCTCGCCCTCGCGAGATGGCTCCGTGGAGATTACGGTTGGATTCTCGTGAGCCGAGGCGGCTCTTGCTGCCGGCAATCCCGACGGACGGGGCGATTCGTATTTGATTTCGATGGACGAGGTTGAAGAGTCCGTCGAGTACTCGACGAGTGGCGGGTTCTCGACTTCTCCAGCTTCCTTGAGCTCTGCTTGAGCTCGACCCTTCAATCGTCCATTTCCCGTCCAATCCGCTCCCGGAGATGTTTCTGTGATCGGAGCGCTGTCTGGATGTGGAACGGATCCGGCATCGCCCGGCTGTCTGAAACCTTTTGTTCGGCAGAGGAGATGTCTCGCCGATGTATTCCCGATGTCCCGATGCTGCTCGCCTCCGTCAGTCGAGTCTAATGCCTCCTGCACAGCAACGTGCAGCGGTGGTGCGTCTGTGGCAGAGGCGGAGCTGCCGCCGATTGCCTCTTGAAACCCACTCAATTCCGAGTAGAGAGCTGTGTGTGACGAGCTTCCCAGATTCTTTCTCGGACTGGATGTGTTTTCCGAAAGTGGGAGGGCATGTGACTCTCGATCATGGTGCTTGACTGAGGAGCTTTTGTCTAAAGTAATGTCCACAGGATGTCGAATTCGGCTTGAGTGCTCATCGGCGCAACACTTTGCCTCGACGGAGATCGACGATCCATCTTTGGCGGGAGCGAAATCTTCAAAAGAAGATGCTGGGCTATAGCTGGATTGTCTGGACAAACAATTGCTCCTGGACAGCAACATCTTTGCGGAAGAGCACTCGGCACTGGCTGTTAACTTCCCATCTCCCGTTTTTAGTTCCTCTTCCAGTACTGGGGAGGTGGATGCATCTGCCATGTGAGCAGCAGTCTTTGAAGATTCCTCTTCATGATCGTGTTGATTTGGAGGCTTCGCTCTGCTTGGTTCATGGTCCTCGGACGGTGTCGTGAGCTCTTTGCTCGATAACGACCGACCGGTGCTTCCTTCTAGAATTTCGTGGATCCGGGAGAAGAACGACTTTGCCGATGAACTTCCGATGCTGTGTGCAAATCTCAAGGCACCTCTCCTCCCCGTGTGGGGGTAAGGTTTTGGAGAAGGAAGAGACGAGGCGTTTTGGTGCGTACCTGCGCGTCCTACATCTCCATTGTTTGCACGCGGTTTTGAGGTACATGGTTCGGATGCCGATGCTCTCTCGGAGGCTGTCGCTGGTTCTATCGCAAGAGGGGATTTCTCTGCACATGGATAATTTCCTATCGCTAATGATTCCGAGACGAGGTAGTCATACTCTCCTGACGAGTTCCTGGAACCGTAAACCGTAGGCATAAGGTCCTCTCCTTGCTCGCCTCCTGGTGACTTTCCAGGATCCGTAGGCTCATCGAGCAGCACCTTCTCGCCACTGCTGGCAAGCGTCACCGTGCCAGTCGTGGTTCCATGTTGAATAACACGAGTATCCTCCACAGTTGGAGCCGGGAATACGTCTGGTGCCTGACTGCGCTTCTCTGCCGGCTGACTTCTGCAATGATTTGGATCCCTGATGCCCTCTGCTCTCCTCAATTTTCCAGGTCTGGGTGGTGCTTCACTCATCTCCAAACCCGGAGCAGCATATGGAAATCTTAACGGGTCTTCTGCCAATCGCATTTCATGAGAAAACTTCTATTAATGCGCTGGACGCTCTCAGTTCGTTCGTGCCTCGGATATTCCAGATTTCGACCTTTCTTTCCAATAAATCAATGCACATTCTGAACATCCAGTGCAAGCTTTTGAAGTCCAAGCAGCACGCAGTTTTGAAATTGCAGCAAAGCTGCGTGCATTTCCCACACGTATGGACTGAAAAATTCATTCCGGTAAACTATGCGCCATCCAACTTTCAATGCAACTCGTATCCAGTCATGACCACCCGATGCGTTTGTGTTTCAATGATGTCATTTATTAGAGCTTTCTGTGGGGGGCGATCGTCTACAACTACAGATCGGACGGGGGACTATCCTGTGAAAGACAAAAAATACATCTATTTACGTGCATAAACGGACAGGTTACCAGTGTGCACTATGCTGCGTTTGATTCCCTCGGAACTTTTGCAGTCAATCTAACTTGAGGTGCTCCCTCCAAGTTCAGGGGAAGGAGGTGGGGGTCTAGTCGGAGGTGTCGAAGGAGTCGTGTCGGTGGTGAAAGCAGTGTCAACATAACCGGGGTCAGACGGGGAGTGGAGAGGTGTATTTTCTTCTGAAATATGCGTGTGGTCTGTGCTTTGATTTGCCAAGCTAGTATGGGCGGGGCTATTGCCGACGGGTCGCTCCTCACCAGATCTTTGTGGTGCTGCAGGATGGAGTTCAACCTCAGTCTGATTATCTGCGGGTGCTAAGGATGTAGAATCTGAGTTACCCTCAGCCGTACCCTCGGAGACCAGTCGTGAGCTAATAACTGTGGTATGGCAATCCTTCCCGAGTTCCTCACATGATGGTAAAACAACACGATTATCAATATCAAGGCCATCATCATTATGATCATCTTTCGTACGCAAACTCATGAAAATATCATCCTCCAGTGCAGAGTTTTTGGATCCAAGAGATAAATCTGGTGCAGCAATAGTCGCAGTGTCAAGGGAACTCTCTTCAGCAGCAGCTGATGTGGAGGTGGGAATACTCTTTGCCTGAACGTTATCATCCTCTCTCGGAGGGTCTGGGTGACCGTTACTTGGGAAATGTTGATCAGGAGTATCTGAACGTGCTGAAGGGGAGAAGCTGTCTCGAGATCGGTGGCATTTACCTGTTTCTGCTTCAGAGATATCAGTCTCGTCACCAGTTTCGGCAACAGTCACTGTCATTGATTGTGCCTGTGTGTTCGACGGAGATTCATGTTGCAAGATCACCTTCTTATCTCCCGTCGGCTCCCCAGTGGTTGGAGTCTTCGCGACATCATGCGTCTCATCGTGCCCTTTAATTGCGAGTTGCTCCTCAAGATTCTTTCCTGAAGGACTCAGCTTCTTGCCTGATGGACTCCTCATTTTCGCAATGGCAGAAGTAACGTTGGTAGCCTTCCTGCCAATTTTATGAATAATTTTTTGCACTTTGTTCCTGCCACCTTTGTGCGATGCGACCTCGTCCAGAGCCTCGTCACTACCTTGCAGAAGCTCGCCAGAGCTTGGAACAATGTGACCGGACTTATCAACATTACACACCTCACCATTCACTTCCACTGTCGTTTGCACTACCGTGCCCCTGTCAGAGTGAGCAATAACAACCAATTCTCCAGAAGAATCCGATGAAGACGGATGTTTTCCCTTCACCCCGAAGAAAGTCTTCAGTCTAGATCTTCTGCTTTCATCTGCAACACCTGAAGGACTCGAAGGATGAGCTAGGTTGTGGGCCATCTTTTCAGCTTTTTTGACCGCAAGTTTCCTCCGGCGACGAAGACGTTCAGAACTTGTAGCCTCCTTCACCTCGCCTTTACCAGGGGTGACGATGGACACTGCCCCTGGTTTCCCGTATCCAACATCCACGATCTGGGTGTCGCACTTAACGGAACATTCCTCCTCGTCTGTCTCTGATATCTCTTCATCGTGAACTTGTGTTTGGCTATCTGGTGCACCTTTGAAAGGATCAGAACTTTTAAGCTTTCTCCCCACTGATGAAGAATCAATTTCTGGATTGAAACTCTGCATGAAAGTGCATGACCACAAGTCAGTTAGAATAAATTATTGATACCACTCTCGCTTCTTAAAATCTACGAAGATGAAGGAGTCCCGAATCTGACCATAAGCAAGTTCTATCCGGGGCCAAATCTCAAGGTAGTGCGAACGACTGAAGATATGTTCTGACTGTGATCTGCATGTGACTTAAGCATACGTCCTCCATTACATTTTGGACCCCAAAGCTTACTTGCGGAGTGTCGAGGACCGTCGAATCCTTTTCTGCGCCTGGAATATAAACGATGGCTACACGAAGCTGTCCGGTTTTCACTTTGTCGAGGATTAACTCCATCTCATGTCTCTGTTCATCGTGGAATGACTGACAATCGATCTCCGCGAAGCTAAGTATACGTACAAGGCAGAAGTGTTCAATTACATTAGTTCTGAGAAGATACATCAGCAGCTAATTCATCATCTAACTAAACTGTTCTTGAAGCAAGATATCGCCACAGAACTTGCACTAAAAAATTAGAAGATACTTCAAAGAGTACCACTGATACTTCGGTTACGGGATTGAAAACAACCTTTTCTCATTTTTACTAGTACGATTATCTGAATCTAAGAGGTCTTATAGTTACTGAAGAAACTTTCTTTAGCAGGAAAAGAGTTAAGTCGACAATTTCTATGAAATCTACTTGCGAACATAGTGTGCAAGGGCGGACCCTGGCATCTGCAATAGTGAGTTTTGGCCTAAAATAATCATGCGCTGAAGACTTACACTTAAAATAATAACTAAAAAGCAAGTCATAACACTACACAAAAGAACTGTTTTCGCAGGACGAGATTATCAGGAGGTCACGAAGAAAATGAAATCTGTGACGTCTAGTTACAAAATTGTATACAAAACTCGATATAAAACATTTTAAGACTGAAAGTTGAGAAAAGCAAAACCCAGCAATACAATCAGGTGGGGTTTGATAAAATATTACCCCATGTTATCATCGTGGCCGAATCTGTCCTTATCCAGCACACGCAGCAGGAGCTTGTTAGGCTGGTCCCAGCTGTGGATAGGGAATTCAAAAGTCTCATGCCACGCTGGTTGAAGGGTTTTGTGTTTAATACTAGTCGTATATTTTGTGGAACCTAGCTGAAGCTTTACATAGGGATCTGCTTTACCTGAAACCGCGAAGCAAATCAGGCATTAAAATGCATACCACGCTGCTTTTAAAGTGGTGCGTCCAATAGTAGTCATATAATTTATGGAACCTAGTTGAGGCTTTCCACAGGGATCTGCTTTACCGAAGCAAAGCAGGCACTAGAGTTCTAAGCCGAAACTCTACGAAAAAAAGAAACACCGACAGAAATAGGACACGGTTGGCCCAACGTACCGTTTGGATCTGAAGGCTTCATCTTCTTTCCGTCTATTATCTCAACCCTCAATGTTCCTACTTGAGGCAATTTCGGATTCATTACAGAAAAACAATCGCCTGCTCCAGCACAAATACGAGATCTTATCAAATACAATTCGACATTGTATTGAAAGGATATAGGACCTGAATGTTTCATCGATCAACCAAAGTGTTTCGGAGATCAAGGTTGATACCTATTAAAGCATTTGTAATGCCCAAACGCACCTCCTTCAGGAAGAGCACACACATCGAATTGCAAGCATATACAAGAAGGCTCCTCTAGAGCAGAATGAGACGTTTACAATCTTACCGGGACTGTCTAGACCTGCACCGCTGGTAGGCTGCACCATTGCACTTACAGACATCATGCTGCCCACGAGGTTTTTCACATCAACAACGAGCATATTTGGCTGCAAACAAATCATCCAACCGACGTAAATCCTAATGAAAACATGACCCGTTGCCATCATGAAACGAGTTACATAATATTCTGCGATAGAAAGAAACTAGTGACGGACGCAGCCTGCTGCGTCCGTCACTAGTTCGACAAAAGCACAACTCACCGACCACCCTAATTTAGTAGTAAAAAACTCCGAAGACTCTTCAAGGCTAGTCTTGCAAGTAAACGTGAGTCGAGATTTTGAGCTGAACTCACCTCAACAAGCGATTGCTCCAGTGCATCGGCAATCATTTTATCCTGTAAAGATTGCCCAATGGTATGAGAAGGATAATTACACACAAGGCCATACTAGTCACTTACGAGGAGTGCAAGATAAGAAGAACTCAACAAGTTTTGTGCTTACCACCCAGCCCGCAACTCCAGGAAGATCAGTTACGTCAATACCGTAATTGAATATAGGTTTGGCAGTCATTTGGAGAATTGGAGCCTCTGAAAAAGAGACTCGTAAACGCTCAACCACGGGCCATCCTGAGGTAAACCTCACTCCCACGCGGAGCTGCACTAAGTCCACAACAAGGTAATTCATTTCACAATTTAGCAAAGACCCGAAACACGGTCATCTGCAGTTTATCACTAACGCTTCTTGTTTCAATCGCTGTGGTCTCTTCCCTTATTTCAGGGAAATTTCTTCTTTGATGGTCAAGGGGAAAATTCATACCTTTCCTTCAATCTGTACATTTGAGATATTCAAAGAAGTCCAAATGCCGAACCCAACTCGCTTCTTCATTTGAACTGCAATGACTGCACTCATATCTCCTGCCGCCACAAACATCATACCCATCTCCAGCACCTAGATCAGTCCAAAAGCTTCAGAGATTAGAAAACCGAGTGCAGTAAACAAGAAATTTTCAAACAATTTTCATTCAGCAAGCTTAATTCACTTACCAAGTGATCTCCGTCTGTAGGATTGCGTCCACAACGCAGCATCGTAAAAACTGGGGGATTTCTCCCCAGACATATTTTCTCCAAAACAACTTTTTTCTGCAGTTTTCAAAGTGGTAAGATATCAATTGTAGGGATGTAACTGCTGAGCAAGTATCAGAGCGACTACAAACCAAAATTTTCCAAAGACACTTCTCAACGACCTTTTGTTAGAACCTCAAAGTTCAACAATATAACTCCAAGACCTCAAGGTGATGTGAAACGGCAGTGAGTTCAAGGTGTCCCTCAGGAAGTGCAAAAGTTATACTCCCAAGATAACAATTTCTCTCAAACCAAGACGAACCTTCAGTTAGAATGATTCCAGGTAGAGAATCTATGACTAATGTAAATTACGCTCACCTACATCAAACTTAAGTCCTTTCAATACATCTGGACAAACCGCTTGGATTATGACAGCAACTTCTGGTGATCAAAGAGCATGACCAAAGCGCCGAGTCTGAGATAAAGCCACTGGTACCTCTTGAATGACCACTAAACACCTCATGGTGGTACTTCTTTTCTAATTACTAACAGATTATTGCACTTTACTGAAAGATGGAAATACCGAATCACCGCTGACCACGTAGACCACGAGAACCATCCAGTGGCGAGGACTACAGAGACAACACGGAGAGAATCCAGCTGTGCTAGGCGTAGAGTGATACATACAGTTATCCCCGGTTTGTACTTCTCCAGGAACCAAGGAGCTATTGGCATGAGAAATCTCTGAGAAGCGAATTTCTCCATAAAAATAGGCCAAACGGCTTCGACCGAGGAATTGAGCCATCGAGCGGTCTCCGCATCCGACAACAGCTGCACAGTTTCAACAAAATCAGCAAACCCCTCGGCGCAGGTCACGCAAAATGGACGAGACTCCACGCTCACTGATGAACACCACGAGAAAAGAGACCTGAAAACAATACCCGCTTCCGGTCGTGGAATTTCCTTTCATCGCTCCTGATCCTGCTCTCAAACTTTGCTTTCATTCTTCCTTCGACCTGTAACATACAAGAAGGCATAAAAATGAACCTATTTCATTGGAGATGGAGAACGCGCTGTTACTTTCATGAACGTATAGTGAATGCTACTCATGGCGGCAGTTTTATCCAAAATTCGAAGCTCTGCTCTTGGCAGCTAAAACCTCAGACTCGCTTGTAGCACAAATGCGGTCAGAAAGTAGAAGGTAGAATCCGAAGCACGCACATAGTATAAATAGGCGAATCCAACGGTGAAGACGAAGGGTAAGTTGAAGCTCCAGAGAGAGGCGATCCACCCGACACTCAGGACCAGCGCGACATGAATGAGGAAAGGAGGAAAATGGATGCACCGATCCATCGCTGAGACTTCCCTTCTCCTCTTAGCTACACCCATTTTCACCAGTCCAGCCCAACACAATGAGCATCCGTCTCAGTCAAACATCCACTTGCCGTGAATTCCATACTCCGATTTAGTGCACTCCCACATACTGTGCTGAACTCTAGTGCTCGAATTTTCCATCATCTGACAAAAAACCAGTCTAGAGTTCAAGTTCCTACAACTCCCACTCCAATTCCGCACCCATCACAACTATTCCTGCAACTTGGACAAGCAAATTCTCACAAATCAAGCATTCCCGTCTCAACATACCACCTCTAGCTACCTATCTACGTAGCTACCTCGTCCAAGATCGAAACTCACACACCCTCCCAGCGCTCGCTCTTCCGATCGATACTTTTAAGAGCTCGATTTCCCCTCGCACTGCGAACGTGGTCGAGGCCCCCGGTCCCCTCCCCTCTGCACAGATCCCTCCGACAACCATGCGCATGCGTGTAGAATCGACAGTGGAGATCGAACTCTGTTTCTCCCGTCCCGCAACCCCGCTCGCCAGCGAATCTATCTGGATCGAACCTGAGATGCTGCCGGAGTCCCGAGTCCCAAGTCCGGACCGAGTCATTTCGATGACTATTTTGTCCCCGTTCTCTACGTGGTAATAGCGTTGGGGTATATATAAACGCACAGTACGACGACCACTATCCTTGGACTCGAAAATATCTGTCGCGCCTAATCTGGACAATTCTGCGTGTACACACCTCTCCAAAACGGTACAGGCAGACCCGAGTTAGGCTGTCTGTGGTTAGGTTGGGGTAACTTCCACCAGGTTGCGGCGATTGAGTCGGATCCGCGATCCGTCCTTCGTCCGATCGAATAAAGCATGACTTTGACTGTGTAACTATTTAATACGTAGGGTCCCAGCAAAGCACCTCGTCATGAAGCAGCTAGACCTGGATTCACATGGCATTCTGCAGATCTTCATTCGCCAGGTTAGGCCTACGTGATAGGAGAGAAGTACACGAACACACGGTCACGTAGCTGCTACGTTTAGAAGACTGCCAGAGTAAGTAACTGAAGATTGCAGGTTTTTGCAAACTGACTGAACCTTGTGGGAACTCTTGCAGTGTTTTGCACCCGCAACAAATCACTCTTACCCAAATAAAAGCTTCACCTTGATGGACGTCATGCGTGAGTGCCAATCCCGAAGATCTCACTACATGAACTCAAAACCAAGATTTTATTTGGATATGTTTAGTTTTTATCTCCGCGTTTTCACCGCGGACAATTTGTTTGATCTCAATATGATATGAACACATGGTACAGAATCTTTGAAACGAGTTTTCCCTTTTTGGCGTTCTCCATGTTCAACTAGTTTTCTCTCTTGCTGCAAGAGACAAGAGTATCATAAATTCAATCATGAGAGCTTGCAAACTATGTTTGAGTCGTTGTATTTAAGCTCTCTTCCTTGTATTTGTTTAGACCATAAGGTTGGATCAATAGGTTCATTTTTATTTGTGAGTTGAATCTTAATACGTGGTTCTTTACCTTACTTTTGAGATCAAAATGAATTTGGTTTAGTCCACAAAATCTTAGGAGTTTATTCAGGTTAGATTTACTCTTGTTAGAAGAACTAACATTAGTCTCTCAGCAAAGAAAAGAGCTGTCTGTATCTCCAAATGACATATACTTTAGTTTTTCAGTGAAATATTCATGATCCTGTGTACAAAGGATTATGAATATTTTTGTTGCACAACAAACAAGTTTGTAATAAGTTTGTTGCACAACAAACTTTATGTAAGCTTCTAATGTTTTTTTTTCCCTTAGTTGTTGAGTTTGTTAAATTATCAGCATTCACACACCTCGGAATGTTTCCACCTTATTTTGAGGTTTTTGTTTGACAGACAGTTTGACTGATGGTAACTTGTCCACATACAATTCGCTTTCCACCGTATTTTGAGGTTTTTGTTTGACAGGCAGTTTGACTGATGTTACTAGTCAAAAGACAATTCGTTTACATCAATTTTTCTGGCGGCACCGGCTTGGTGTGTTGTTTTCCTTGTTGATCTCCGTTTAGTTGATTTTCCAACTGTTTTGAATTTCATTGCGTCTCCTTTTCTCAGTTCTGATAGTATCTATACCAATTTGACGTTATTTGGTTCGCATTATATGGAGTTTTGAACCGAATCTTTGAGAAAAATGGTGTGCAATGTTCCAAGTTTTATGACTTTACTCCGCAAGATATTTCAAGTTGTAGGGTAAAACTACGTGAAAGTGTACAAGAGATGAACTTGTCATAGAGAAAATGTCTGCACACAAGATACGTCTTAGCTATGTACGTAGATTATGGAAGTTCTGAAGTGAATCCTATCTACAATAGTCGAAGTAAAACTAAATTGCTAAACGTAGAAAAAACTTATAAGTGCGCAAAATTTTACATCTGAGTATCAACAAGGAAGTGTGTGGGGTCCAAGTGATTGGTTTACATGAAATGACAAAAAGTACACTTGTCCACATTCCAAGAGTTTGCGCTACTTGTAGAGAAGCAGACTCTTCATGAAATAAAGCAGTGATTGGAGAATAATCTCCACTGAAGCTCAGTAAAAAATATAGTAAAAGTAGCAGTCAACGGGAATTAGCGATTTACAGATCTTCGTTTTTATATTTACTTTTATACTGTAATGTAATACTTTATTTTGAAACAAAACAAGACTGTCATGTGAATAGGATGCTACGTCAGTACAGATCATACCCTGTGTCCAGCCTATTACAGGGTGCCGCCTGTTAACCCATGTAGCAAAGTCGTTTTTTAGGCGTCCAGCTGTCATTTCAACTCGTCCATATGAAACGTTACGAATCTCTACAGGGTGTAGTGGAACGTTGCGTTGTATCACTTTTCGTATTATAGTATTTCCACGCTTCGTCCTCCTCTTTGACTTGCACACAAGGTTAGCTACGTCACAGCTCAGTTTTTATTCCTTATAATATGATTATACATGCAAAGGAGACGCGGTTGATTCATTTTCTACAATTTTTTGTTTCCACAGAAATTTGAAGCCCATTGGAGCTTTGAAAACATGCAGCGAGTCCATGTATTGCGCACGAGGGAAGTACACAGTCCATGGTCACATCAAATAATTGCAGCCTATAATGTTGATAAACCTGCTCTTTATCCTTCTTATTGTTTACATTACTGGAGACGATGCACCTCTTGCACCCGCTCATGTATTGTTGCCGGTGAAAGGATATTCTTTACAGGATCAGAAGTGTCACACATTGTTTCTGCTGCAGTAAGACCTGATCAAAATATATTAATACTTGATGATTCGAGAGAAAAACACGCACAAACATTCTTCTATTGTCCGAACGGAAGTTTGCGCACCGTATTCATATATATGCAGCCAAATGGACCAACGACAAGCAGCATGATCACGCACAAACATTCTTCATTGTCCGCACGGAAATTTGCGCAATGTATTCATATATATGCAGCCAAATGTACCAACGACAAGCAGCATGATCACCTCCAGCATCAAATATGTGTGAACAATTATCATCACCTTAAAATTTGCGACAATGGAATATGGATGCAAAGTCATCAATCTCGTACCGGAGATGTTGTAGAAAACATTGATTTGATTGTTCTGCTGGATAATCGCATATCTTCTCATGCAATCGCCGTATATACCTTTTCGTGTCTTTGGTACTCAAACGGAGGAAACATCATTGCCTCCAGATCCTTCTTGACATCTAATGGAATGACTCAATCCAATGTTCTTTGATAGAGTCAAGGAAATCACTGTGGAGGAAGTCTGGACTCCAAAAACGTAGAAACAAATCATCGCAAAATACTCCCGTTTTGCAAATCATCAGATCTTACCGGAGGACCTGGCATTCTCTGGCGTGATTGTTACATATACTAACATGTGTGAGCTCGTTCGGATAAGTCAAAAGGTATTATTAGGAACTGGCTTTCAAATGATGCACTACTTGTAGAAGCATTCTGAAGTGATCTTCAGTCGTTAGTGGGAATAAGTCAAATGCCGTAGTGAGCTCTTGCCCATTTCGCCCCAACACTAAGTAATCTGCAGAGCTAAGTCATCAATATGACATGTTGAATGACTTATGGGTTAGGCAAATCTTTTTCAGACTCCTTTTAAATGATAGTATCGATCGGGGCTAAGTTTGAAATTGTGCAAGTAAGAGTAAATTGTTTTATATTTGGAAGGATGATATAAAGATATATTTGATGAAGAAAATATTGTATTTATCATTTCTTTTGTGCTAGTTTTAGAATCATACTTCTTTATGTAGCCCCTAGAGAGGCTAGTGATACATATTGTCTTATGTGTTGTGATCTTTTTACCTTACAATTGCTAAAATTAATGATAAAAAATGAAATTGATGGTTTTGTATTGCCTTGTAGTATAACATATCAATATTTAACAATAAAACTATAACAAGACAAAATAGCACTAATGACTTATGTGATTGATCTTAGTTAAATTCAAGAAGTAGACATTATAAAGACTATATTTGTGGATTTTGTGATTAATTTTGATATATCAAAACAAATAGAAGTTATATTTTTCATGTATTTGTTTTGATACATTGAGCTTTTGTGAATTAATTTATATAGTAATAATTTAATCAACTTCATTGATTAGAATGAAGCAAACTTGAGTGAAACAAAATCTAATTTGATTTCTAAAAACATTTCTCTTAATTTATTGTAACACTAAAATTAAATAATTTACTCAAGGAAAATGAAACGCAATTCTAAAGATGAGAGATAAGATTTTTCTCTATTATATGAATCTTATCAACAATTACAAAAAGATAAAATCTCACCTCCATCATCCATTCACTTCTAGTGGATTGATTATATGTTTCAAAAAATGAGAGATAATTAACATGGTTGTAATCTTACTTATATGAATCTTATCAACAAGTACAAAAAGATAAAATCTCACCCCTCGCCATCCATTCATTTCTAGTGGATTGATGATATGTTTCAAAAAATGAGAGATAATTAACATGGTTGTAATCTTATTTATATGAATCTTATCAACAAGTACAAAAAGATAAAATCTCACATCCACCCGCCATTCATTTCTAGTGGATTGATGATATGTTTCAAAAAATGAAAGATAATTAACATGGTTGTAATCTTACTTATATGAATCTTATCAACAAGTACAAAAAGATAAAATCTCACATCCACCCGCCATTCATTTCTAGTGGATTGATGATATGTTTCAAAAAATGAGAGATAATTAACATGGTTGTAATCTTATTTATATGAATCTTATCAACAAGTACAAAAAGATAAAATCTCACATCCACCAGCCATTCAGTTCTAGTGTATTGATGATATATTTCAAAAAATGAAAGATAATTAAAATGGTTATACTTTTACTTATATGGATGGTATCATCAAGTACAAAAAGATAAATTCTTATCCATCACCATCCATTCAATTCTAGTGAATTGATGATATGTTTCCAAAAATGAGAGATAACTAAAATGATTATATTTTTACTTATCTGGGTGTTATCAACTTATACAAAAAAAGAAAATCTCATCCCCAACCATCAATTCAATTCTAATGTATTGATGATATGTCTCAAAAAATGAAAAATAACTAAAATGGTTCTACTCTTACTTAGATGTATCTTATCAACAAGTAAAAAATAATATTCTCATCCCCTGCCATCCATTCATTTCTAATGTGCTCTGGCGTTTTTACTCTTTTATCCACGACATTGTTGCAAGAAATGCAATTGTAGTTGAACCTTGGGTTTAAAATTTTACATGTTTAAATGCTGGTGTTGAGATTGTAATTCAAACTTGGTTCATCCCTCTCTTGTGAGAGAACTGTATAATGCCCAATCTGTTTGTTGCTCTCATTGTGTTGGAGGCTTCCAAACATCCCGTAGGTACATCCAGTTTTAATTTGATTATAATTTATTCTTTAGCCATCTTTCTAACCTAGTATGGACTACAATCTTTGGGTTAATTCTCACTCAAGTTTATGTCAAATGACTTTGTGATAACTTTTCATGGTTCTAAAGGACTAGGTTTACTTCTTATGATCATTTTACAAGTAATTTCTCACACATTCTCTCCATTCATTACTCAAGTTCACACACACATTGTCATTTTAAGATGCTGAAAACGTCATTCTTTTATTGATGAAACAAGTCTTTACATATGAATTTTCTAAATTTGTTTTCGAGTCTCTTTCCTACCTCTCTATATAACCTACTTGAGAAGTTAACTTAGTTTAATCAATGAAATTCCTATTACTTAGTCAAACCAATCAAAACCAATTATATAGTCCAAACTTTACATCCTTGGAATCTAGACTTTAATAGAAAACAAAATAGTTGTGCTCATTCTAAACCTTATAAAACTCCCTTAATTATTTTTCCAACTATAGAGATCATAACTAAACATATACAAAACTAGATCAACTTGGTTATAACTAGCTAGACTTAGTTATTACTAAACATACTATGATCAATTATTATCTACTTCTAATCCTACTTCACACATAAAAAAACCTGTCTTATATGGCTATACTACCTAGCAAGTTCTGGAATAGTAAGCATATGTGTGGAGGTAAAATATGTGCTTTCTTTCCAAAAGGTTATTGTTTTGTCTATAGTATTCATAACCTTGACATGAATACTTACAAGCACTTTTTCTTGCGCATACCAAAAATGATTTCTATTGAGTCATAGGTGTCTACATACCTCTGTTGTAAACATCTATTGAGCTGTAAAATGAGTATTTTGTTAGTTGTGCACGCTGAGTTTAAGGAGATGTATCAATGATTTGGTGATCTTGAAGATATTTTCTCGTGCTAGGATACATCACCTTAGTTTTGCTATCGTCAACCAGACCTTTCAACAAAGTGCTAGGATACATCACCTTAGTTTTGCTATCGTTAACCAAACCTTTTCAACGAAGTGATAGTCAAAGAGTATGTGTTGGACCATCTAAGAAAGCTGCATCCTCTTGGACAATATCTGTTTTCGTGACCAATTTTGTGTGCTTGCTCGTTGGTGTTAAGATCTTGCTAGAGTACCCTCCACACAAAACTTTTATCCCTGTTTAAATTGTGTCTTTTCCATAGTTGATTGAAAAACGTGTATCACTCTTCCTCTGGCTTGGAAGTGCACCACTTTTTATTGAGGATTTCAGCTTTTGGCCTGTTATGTGGTTTTTTTCTATACCATTACTTTGCTCCTACTATGAAGCTTTGAGCTATGGGTTTTTTGCTTACTCTACATTCCTCGCTTGATCTAAGTGTGCAGTTGCTTGGTAATACCAAAACCAGTAGTGACGTGATTGCAGGCATTTATCAAAAATATTCTGCGAAATCCACCAAAAGAAGGAATTCAATTGGTCAAATTCATCATCAACACTTGAAAAAAGAAGCCTCTGATTTGGGAATGCTCGTAGTCAAGGTACGGCCAAGAGTTACTCCTAATTGTGACTTGAAGTGTTTTTTATGCTGTTTTTCATGTTTTCGAAAGCACGGCTGACTTGCAGTGAGCAGTTGTATGAACCATCCCTTTGAAAAAGAAGTGTCTAGGTTTTATATCTGATGTGTTTCAAGTGAGTGGGCAAACAATGCAGAGTTGGACTTCAATGCTATATAAAGAGGAGGCTAAGAGATGTCACAAAAGTTGTACCGATGTAACACTAGGGTTTAGAGAGAAGTTCACTCGAAGATAGAAACGTAAACTTTGAAGATGAGAGATACCAACAATGGTTCTACTCTCCCTTATATAGCTCTCACCAACAAGTACAAGGTGATAAGATCTAATCCCCACCATCCATACCACTCCTAGTGGATGGATGACGTGGCGGATAACCCTAACAAGCACACGGATCGCTGACGTGGCGCACCCAACTAACACACTAACTAACACACTCAATCCTTACCTACAAGCACACGGATTGCTGACGTGGCACTATCAACTAACACATCCACTCTGTACCTACCAAGTGCGCGGATCGCTGACGTGGCAGCTATGACTAGTGCACACTAAAGCATCTACATCAATATTCGGAGTAACTTCTACTTTAGTTCTAACTAACTAAAGATGGTTACAACCGAGTTGTGTACACATGCGTAGAAATGGGAGACAAGAACACAATTGTTATAATACATGATGAGAGTGCCAGTGGTAACTGTAAAGTTGTGAAGGAGATCATATATCCAAAGGCAAAAATAGTTAGAAGCCACGTCAAAAGCTCTTTACTACTGCTTTTGTTATTGATGAAAGCTGTATTTTTGAATAACCTTAATTGCGTTGTTGATATCTTCTGTTTATTATTTCCTACTGTTTCATTTTTTCTGACAGACTCTTGCGGGAGCCCGAGGTGTGTCTGGTCTATTTTGTAATTTTTAGCTTGCCGTTTTTCATCCCTCGTGTTTCTGTTCACATCTTCTAGCTCGTCTCAATTTTGTTCTATGGAGTACAAGGGCAAATCTGACAGCAATGTCAGTTCTTGATCTGGTGTTGTGCATTTGCGTTTTTGTTCCTCAGCAACTTCACGTTCTCTAGATCTAATAGGCTTTGGTTGCAAATTTTTTTTGCAAAGACTAACTGGTCCAGTTTTTGCCATTGATCATATCTAGGATCTTTTTTAAAGAATGACCTTGGACACTATTGTCGAGGTTGCTTAGGAGTGCGTGAACTAACATTGCTGCCAGATTTTGATCTGGTGTTGTGCGTTCTCGTTTTGGGTTTGCATTTCATAACGCATTTCCTGGACTTGCAGGTCTTAGAGCTTGCAAAAGAGTAGGGCCTGGAGGAGCCACGATTGGCATGTGCATCGATAATGCAGTCATGTTATCTCTCACGAACAGGAACATGAACATAAGCTACAAGTTATTCATGGAGAAGTTGCTAAGTTTAGCATGACATGAGGCTCACAGAAAACAGACCGAGACAGCTAGCACAACGAGATGAGAAAACAAACTAATTGTCGAATTGTACAATATCTGATGAACAATGGATTCTCTAGAAAATGTACAACCTCTGATACTTACAGAAGTAATTTTTCTTACTTCAAATAAAAAAAAATGGAAACATTTTGAGCAATTCGTCTTTCAAAAGCTGGCTATAGATTTGGCAGAAATCTTTTGACACTTTGGGCACCTAAACCTTGGAAAATTATCCCAAGATAGGCTTCTGAATGAGCTTGCTAGATCTCATAGTGGTAATCTTGTCCTTGACTGTCTAAATGGCAGCAATCATCTCATGATCGACAATGTCTTGCTGCATCCAGAACTGCTGCAACAAACTTGCACATTGCAGTGCTTCAGATGTCTTCACAAGAACATATTATTGACTATCGTCGGCCTTCACTTCATCTTCTGGCACAGGATTGATGGAGAGGTCTTGCACAATTTCTTCCTCAGTCGGAACATAAGCAACTTTGCGTTCAGCAGGATAGTCGATGAGATTGCAAATATCCATTGGATTCCAGTACCGAAGCTCTTGAACCTGCTCTTCGAGATCCTTGATCACATCTAGATCAATAAGCGACTGTTTCAAAACCGATGTCACTTCAGCATCGATGGTGCAAATTCGGCAATAACGAAAGCAGTTGCGGATTTTTTCTGGTTTCACATCCATGCTCCAAGCGGCAACAGCAATGCGCATAGCCTCGAGGACGTCGATCTTCTCGGGATCGGCTACCTTGTCTTGAAGGCGTTGAATGAGAAGACGATTAAAACGGCGCCGATAATAAGCCTTCAGGTTTTGGATAATTACTGCGTTGCAAGGCTGAATCTTTGAGGTCATGTTTGTGGCAAATAGAATACGGTTGAGTTGCGGAGTGTAACAATAGATGGGAGTTGCATTAACAAGATATGTGCGCTGCAGTTGTCCATAATCAAAAGAACATTACGTCCTGCCATTCGCGCATCAAACTCTTTCAGCTACTCGAGAAAGATGACTTGTGTCATCCAAGCCTTTGAGTTGCTTCAGTACTTGCATCCAAAGCTGTCTCTGATGATATTTTTGAAACAGCGAGGATTTTTGTATTTGCCAATGACAAGAAGTGGAAGCTTGTCGGAGCCATCAGCATTGCAACACACAGCCAGCGTGAGACGCTCCTTGTTTTGTTTGCGTCCTTCAAGCTGCTTTGTGACCAAGGAATTGTCTGCTTGTTGAGATGTCATATGTTAGTGAAAGTAAATCAATGATTTGGCAGTGAGCATACAGTAATGTACACGATGCTTTTACCTGCATTCTGTAAAATAATCTAGTTTCGTCCATGTTGTAGATGTCACGTCGCTCATACTGATCCAGAGTTAAACGAATCATTGGCAAGCTCTCTTCGATAAGAGCCATGTTGACGGATCCAGACTTCCCAAAGCGACAGTAAGACTTGATGGTGTGGCGATTCTTGAATGCCTCTAGCCACCCATTTGAGAACTCAAATGCTACGTATCCAGGGTAGAGTTCGGCAAGAAAATACGCAGTCTTCTCTTTGATGAGATCACCTGACATATTGACTTGATCTTGATATGTGAGGAACCACATGTATAGAGATGTCTCCATCACAGTCCGCTGTCGCTTTGCCGTTCGATTCACCTCCTCCTTCTTGGCAAGGATTTCAACTGAACATTTGAAAGTCAGAGAAATTGTTCCCTTACTGACAGAAACTTTATGCGTTTCTTGAAGCCATTTGATCAAGTCTGCTTGCCTCAATGATGGATGCTTTTGCTTGTGCTCACAAAGAGCTATCCGAATTTCATTGGTCATGTTCGTCTTGGTGGACCTTTTTGAAGCCATTGGGTTGTGCATCTTATTGTGATGGATGCTTTTGCTTGTGCTCACAAAGAGCTATCTGAACTTCATTGGTCATGTTCGTCTTGGTGGACCTTTTTGAAGCCATTGGGTTGTGCATCTGATTGTGATGGATGCTTTTGCTTGTGCTCACAAAGAGCTATCCGAACTTCATTGGTCATGTTCGTCTTGGTGGACCTTTTTGAAGCCATTGGGTTGTGCATCTGATTGTGTCTGCTATGGAGGGTGAACGCAACTGTTACAAATGAAGCAACTCAAGCAGAAGTGATGGCCGTCTTGATTTTTTTTCCTCTAGAGTGCAGCTTGCAGGTTTTGACGACAGCGCCATAAAGCTACTGAGGTCAATAGAATTCAATCTCGAAACATGTCTCGTTGTTACATCGAGACCGATACCCTTCCATTGAAATCAATTTTCAAGACAGGCCCTATCTGACAATGTCCAGACCGAATCGCTGCGTGAGCTTCTAGGCTTTAGCTTTTTATACATAACCAATGACTCTAGTCAATGTGCAAATAACTGTCCCACCACAAATGACGCGAAGAAAAAACCTCTCTTTATTAATAAACTGTCTAAATTGATACAAAAGGGCCGGTCCCGGCGGTATTAACTTAGACAAGTTCTACTGTAGAATGGTTTTATAGAAGTCAGTTAACAACTGGGAGATGGCGCTGAAGCATTGTTCGCAACCTATAGGACGCGTTGCTTATTAGGCCTGAGAATTAAAGCTTGTTGCGTTCAATCAGTGCAAGAGAACGCGTGTTTATGGCAGTTCATGGGAGTATCAGGTGTTATAGCATACGATACTGCTCTCTCCTGTATTTTTTTGAATCTATGGACTTCAAACTTCTTGTGTTTGTTTTGTTTTTTAAAGAACCTAGCACTAATGTGGTCTCTTTGTGTCCCTCGTCACGTAAATTTGCATCCTAGTCATGACAAGCATTCGTAGTAATCAAGATTTAACTTCTTGGGTTGTGCTTGTGTGGATATACTCACATTTTTCAGCACTTTTTTACTACAGTGGTTCAGGACGAGTTGTGCTTGTTGATAGTGAGGCAAGAAAGCAGGCGGCAGTCTCTGGCCTCCCAGAGCCCAGGACTGACGTGGATTTTGATCTTGAAAAAATAAGTAAGACTAAAATTTTTTATGTGATATTCTCCATATTTTGGATTATCCATATTAGGGTGAAGATTTTGTTTGTTCAAAAGGGAGATCATACTATAGGAGATCAAGCAATAGGTTGTGTTCAACATTTTTTAGGTTTTAGTAAAGACTTGGCATATTATGTGGTTTTACTCTATACCACTTCTTTGCTCCTACTCTGAAGCTTTGAGCTATAGGTTTTTTTGCTTACTCTACATTACTCATTGGATTTAAATGTGCAGTCGCTTGGATCCTTGGACATGAGAATCTATGCAAAAAGAGTTGGGTAGGGCGGGAGTCTTCAAGGTTTGTTTTTTATTTTTCTTGGATGTATGCTGCTTTGAGTATTTTACTCTTTTCCCATGACTCTACTACTTGGATAATTTTGGATTTTCTCAATTCTGTCTTCAACAACTTTGTCAGAATGCTGATGCTGAATTGTGTTGTCTACGACAACACAATTCTTGAAGGTTGGGACTGATCTTGTTTGCCTTCGTTGTTGCATCATGCGTAGTCACTTGCTTCTTGACCATGTTCTCCTCCTCGACTCCAAAGTGCTCAAATAGTTAAAATGAAGTTTCTTCTGAAGCTACATGATTCTCGTTTTGCATGTTAGCTTGTTGGTTAGATCTTCTTCATTTTTTGCATACTCGATGCCTTTGTGGACGCTTTGTGTTATTGGGTTTTTTCCTCGCATTCGCCTAGGCTACTTCAAAGAAGAAAAAGTAAAGAAAAACTAATATGACATTTCAAATATGATTTTTTTGTCCAAAATTTTAAGTGACTAGCTTGTGCATATCTTTGTATTTCTTTTTTTTGCCTAGTAGCCGCCTTTGTATGTCTGAAACCTGCTTAGGAGGTCAGTTGTATCAGTATATATCTCTAAGTGTTTTAGTTGCCGCCTCTAGCCGCCGAAGTCCTTCGCTACGTGTGTATGGGGGTTTTTACTGCCAAAGTGTTGTGTGCAAGGAGGAATGGCATTGCCAAAAGCTTGTGGATGACTAAAACACGGGTGTACATGACGGAATCGTTCCTCATGGAAGTCGACAACCTAGCCTAGCCAACTACATGTACTTATAGAGCTTATTAATCAATTTCTCCATGATGTTTTCATACTCATTAATAAAGTCATTTTTATGTCATCATTTGACTTCAAACTATCTAGTAATATCTTGCTATTCTCTTTAAGCTTTCAAAGGCATCGTTTCGAAAACAAATACTCCTTCCGCTTAGACTCCGGCGATTTTGATGAGCTCTCGTCCGCTTTTTTGCTCAATTGTGTTTTTCCTCAAAGTGACAATGCACTTCACTTCATCTTCATACACAACAATGGCATGAGGATGTGACACAACATTTGTCATGCCAAATGTAAACTCGTTCATCATGTGATACAATTGGTATTTCTCCAAACGTTGTGATACGAAATTCAAATTCATCGTCTTGTATTCTTTATAATTGTTAAAGGATTGTGTTTCACTTCTTACTATATGATTCACTATACTTAAAAAAATTGGTACACATTGACACAAGCTTTGTGTGAAGCGGTTATTAGTTATTCACATTTGAACACAACACGGAAGCATGAAAGTATATTTGAAAACAACAACAAATATAACCTTCATTTCCAAAAAACCAAACAATAAATCAAATTAAGCAAGTAATCCAAGTCGTCAGTGCAGTCTCAAATGCAGCATAAAAAGCCATTATCCTAGTTTCAAAAAAAGTAAACTAGCCGTAATTAAACGCAACTGATAGTTATCCAACATCTTGCAGTCACAAGAAAAAATAGTTTGAGAAATTTGTGTTGGGCAGTAGAATATAAAACAGAACTGACTGTAATCCAACATCTTATTTAAAAAAAAAAACAGTTTGAAATATATGTATTGGGCGACAGATTCTAAAACGCAACTAATTGTAATACAATCGCTTGCAGTCATCAAAAATAATTGTTGAAGAAATTTGGGTTAGGTAGCAGACTTTGTTGTGTAGTTGAATTCAAAAAATACAATTACAACAATTGCGCTAGTGAGAGTAACCTGTGAGGTCCACAAAAGCATTGGGACTCTTCTGGCTTGTAGTTAATAATTGCATTAGTATGAGTAACTGCATGAAAAATTGTGTACGAGAAACAACATTTCAACATTCGGATGTGAAAAATCTCTGAAAAATGACGCAGTTTGAATAATACTATCTTGTGGATGGAATTTTGATTCCATTGTTGGAGTATTGGCAACGGATGCATGATTAGCACAAGCATCACCGACATGCAGTGGAGATCCGTGTAAATCCATGATTATCAAGCACACTAACAATACAAAATCTTGAACATTTGCAAGTATATAGGAATACATAAAAATAATAAATATATAAACCAAATCTTAAATCCAAAAATAAATAAATAAATAAAAGGTGCAAAAATAATCAACATGAACTTAAGAGGAGGGAGTATTTTGTCAAATTGCAATGCGGTGTGAGGAAGTAATCCGTGGAAGAGGGTGACATTCAAGTGTAATTTTCTCTAAACTCTAGTGATCAATATAAGAAAGAATAGAAACATTGTTAATAATTGTATCTTTGATGTTTATGTTTTATCTTCAAATGAAATTTTATGTAAACTCTAGTGTTACAATGAGATCTATTTAAAAATGAGTAAAACTATTGTTGATAAATTTCATTTTTCAAAATTTATGTTTTCATCTTTGAGTGAGTTTCTCTTCAAGTCATAATGTTACAATAAAATTTATATGAGTGAGAATATAACAATTGCTAGTATCTCTCATATTTAGAATTAATGTTTTCACTTTCAAGTGAATTTCACTGTCTACTATAGTGTTATAATAAAATTTGTGTGAGAGATAGTATAATCATTATTGGTATCTCTTATCTTTAGAGTTTATATTTTCATTTTCAAATGAATTGATTTTTAAACCTTACTATCAAACATAAATATTTTTATAACATTATTAAGCAATAAGTGAATCTAACTTAATAATGAAGATGTCAATATATCAATGCACAAAAACAACCGATAGATGAGTATCATCAATGAAATTATCATACACAAAAAAGTTCATCATATATTGAAAAATACTTTAATATTGTCACATATAGCTTTTGTGAACTCTTAATCATTATGATAAATCAATTAAGTTCATGAATTGAATCATAAGTTAACATGATGAAATATTTAACAAAGAAATATGAACATTTGTTTAAATTACTATATTGATAATATATATATATTACATTGATACATTTATTTTGGAATTCTAAATTATAATAAAAAATACAATAAATATGTTTATATTATTAATTAATCAATTTATAAAATAATTCAAACAGTGAATAATATAAAAATATTAATTTCTATTAAAGATACTTATTGTTGTTTGCTTCTTACATTTGTATCATCTTTCAAGTTTTAGTAACTTCTTTGTCTAAGATAATTATGATTATTCACATCATTGAGTTTGGAATTTTTTTTGGAGTATTATAAATTTTTTTATTTTTTTCATAATTCATTTTAATAATTTTAGCAACAGGTTTGTGTGCAATGTTTTTATTATTCACACCAACTATATAATACATGTAGGTTATAATATATGTTTCAAATTATGCTAAATTTTTCATATATATATATATATATACACATATACATATTCTTGTACTGTCAAAACTTCACATTTCTTAGCAAATGAAGCTATTCCAGTCAACTACTCACACACAAAGTAGTCCGCAACTCTCTCTATATCCAAGTAAAAACTTTACTAGAGGGTTTGTGTAACCGTTGATTGTAAATACGAGGTCTTAGTACCTTAGTTCTTAAAATCGTAATTTCTATGGCATCATTTTCACCCTTATACACAATGAGTCTTTATTAATTACAATAGTAAATTACTATATTAAGTAATTCTCTCTATGTTATGTATCTAATGACAGTTATAGACTTGAATACTTATCATATTGAAATTAATCTCTGTATAAATATTTTGATTTACATTTTATAATCATACATGTACTATGAAATTATTAAAATCTGAGAGTGAATGTTATTGAAATCAAAATATATATAAAAAACTTGAAATTGATATTGCATGTATTTTTCAAAAATATTGTCATGCGGGTTATTGTCGGTTCATTCCTGATCCGGAAATCGATCTTGTTATGAACAGAGGGCAAAATTAATACACTGCTCAAGTGATGCGTAAAGAGTAGTAAGATAATTGACTTTCTGACAACGCTTTAATGCAACCACTCGTGCTGGATCGTTACTTGGAGCTTGCATTGATCCCGTTACATGTCGTAAAGCCGGAATTTCACGGTACGCTGGACATTTTGTCATTCATTTTGCACGGTACGCTGGACATTTGTCTAACTACTACGGTACCTTCGGAAGACCTGGATGCTTCGACATATGAGCGTGACTGTGAGGAATCTCTGCGGAAACGGATGTGAAAGATCACAGTGAATCGCACCGAATCGAATGTCAAAGACTTCGAGGGAAGCAAAGGCCGAGGGTTACGTCTTGTTTCGATCCCGTGGGGTCTGTCAAATGTCGGGAGGAAACTCCATCATGGGGTTGACGAGCGCGTTCTGATGGTTATGTTTACATGACAGCGCTGAAGGCATAAGATAAGATTGCATCGGTAAGCATTGGAGGATCAGGAAGGGACGGAGGTATGGCGGCGAATTTCTGGGCTTCTTCTCACTGGTGCGTTGCGTGCTTGCCTCTGAAACTCGACAGTTCGCAAGAAGTAGCATGGGAGCCACTTCATGAGGTCTTAAGCCGAAGCTGAACTCTTGATCAAGTGATCTTAAGTTTTATATTTGGTACAATTTTGACAAATCCGCTTGAACATCAGGGGAACTCTGTCTGCCGGGGCCTATCGCTAGCAAGAAGCTCCCTGTTCTCGTGCTTTCCTACTTGCAGTCGTCAACCTTTTTTCCTCGAGCTGTTACCACACTCTGATACGAGACTGGACCGAAGAAACATCTTTGATCATCTAGTTTCATTATTAAGTTCACCGTTTCCATAAGAAGAGATCGCACCACCATAATCTTTCGTTCATATTGTAAACTTTCAAGTTTTCTCTTCAGAAGAGTATAATGAACTCATATGGTCCGAGAACCTTCTGCAACCTAAATATGCCATGGAAGGAGTCCTGAATTATTCATCTGATTATAAAATGTCTGCTTCAAAACCGCAGCAAGAAACTCCTGGACTCAGATGAGGTGGGACACGTGTTACCTGCCGACCAGGAGCGTGGATTAACAGCAGAGGATGTGAAATTGATAAAAATTTACTTATCTTCCTGTGAGTATTCACTCGTGGTCTGAATTTCCCTTTCCCACAAATTCAGGTCTGCTTTAGCTTCAAGAAAAATCACTTCATCAATCTCACTTCGACAAGTTGTGCTTGCAGATATAAAAAATCTAGCTGGACATCTGAAAGTCAGACAACGGTGAGTGTGAGGAGTTGTATATCTTATAACCAAAGCTAGCGTTTCATCTGGCATGACTTCTGCCTTCTATGTTACTATTCACCACCTTGTTGTTTGTCTATGTAGGAACTGGTGAGTCGTTGATGCAGGTTATAACTCTAGCTACACACTCAAGAACTTCCTTTTGCACTGTGCCCACTGGTCCTGCCTAACAAATTTTCTGTAAAAATTTCACCGAGGTTTTATCAACGAAGTTGTTGTGGGAGGCACATCACAATCGATTTGATTGTATATACGTTTGAAACATGAACTTGTTGGTCGTGCAGAGTTGTGGCGACTGCCATCGCTTACTTCAGACGTATATATACCAGGTAGCTTGACACTCTTGCTCTTACAGGTCAAAACATATCCCAGGCCTGATGTCGTTTGACCCTTTTCTGATATCTGTGGTTGGCAAACCCACATTCGTTTCGCATTGCACATTACTGCTCAAGTACCGATACCTACAGTTTGCATTTTTCTATGTTCATCTTGTTTGTGTATTCATCATTCCTGTTTGCGTTTGCTAAGTCACAGCGAAGCACTCATTTCCCTACTTAATTCACACAGCATTATGACTTTCGATAATTTTTTATTGTGATTCTGTGTCCTCCTAATATATTGATCTGTATACTTTGGTCTTCGTATCAATGTTCAATAGATAACGCATATCAATTTTTCAAGTTGGAGTATATGTTTCGAGCAAAATCGTCAGCGACTTTGATCAGGAGCATATGAAAATTTTGCAGGA
Source organism: Marchantia polymorpha subsp. ruderalis (assembly GCA_037833965.1). Classification (NCBI taxonomy): domain Eukaryota; kingdom Viridiplantae; phylum Streptophyta; class Marchantiopsida; order Marchantiales; family Marchantiaceae; genus Marchantia; species Marchantia polymorpha. The sequence goes on from AP031351.1 coordinate 5,367,981, forward strand.
AGAGTTTTACGGAATTCGATCCACGTTTAGTAGCTCCAACTTGTTTGTATTTAGCATCAAAAGCAGAGGAAAGTACAGTAGCAGCTAAGCTACTCGTGTTTTACATGAAAAAAATTCGTAAGTAGTTCTGTCACTGCTCACCAAGTTTACTTTTATTTAATCACTATCTTTTATCATCACCTGTAACTTCTGTTTGCAGGTAGCTGAAAGTACATTAGAGGGAAGATTGTAGTACCCAGTATACTCAATCTTATATTCTTGTTCTTCCTTTTCCAGCACCAGAAGACAAGGGGTTTCGATATGAGATCAAGGACGTTCTGGAAATGGAGATGCGGCTTCTGGAAGCACTAGATTACTATCTTGTAATATATCATCCTTATCGGCCACTTATCCAGTAAGTTTTGTGTGCGACTTGCTTCATTTAAACAGAGTTGCATTATTCGTGGAGAACTTCAGATAACATTCTACCGCTTCTTACCTCCTGCCACTTGTTTCTCGATGTTGGGCTTTCTTGGATCATTTAATTTCTTTTCTACGTTTCAGGCTCTTACAAGATGCTGGATTAAGCGACATAATCGTAACTGTTTGGTAAGTTTTTTCTAGATATTCAATGGAAAAAAAAAATCTCATGAAGATTTCAGTCTCGAGTTGAGCAAGATCACAACTAGTCACAAAGAAAAAATATCTATAAATTCATCATAGCATAGAAGAGTTGGGACACAATTGAGTTACCTTCTAGGTTGCATGCGCTGATTCTTTCAATTTCTATATGTAATGATTTCCTAGAAGTACTTTGCAGATCCTAATTAGCTGACTGAATTGAAATTGCTCATGACGTTGCAATCACAGGTCCATTGTTAATGACTCCTACCGAACAGACCTTATCTTGATGCACCCGCCTTTTATGATAGCACTTGCCTGTATATATATCGGAAGTGTAATTAAAGATAAGGAGACACGAACATGGTTTGAGGAGTTGAGAGTTGATATGAATGTGGTATGCATCACGAACAACCACTTTCCCGTGTCTTTGTTCCCTTCTAGTGTGAGATCAAGTAAAGTGCAGTAGACATGTATGCTCGTCTTCAGGTTATGAATATTAGTCCCCGATGCATTGCCATACTGCAGCAGGAATCAATGACGATGGGTTCTACATTAATTAATAGATCTCACCTCTTTCGAGGTATAGCTTCATTTAGAAATCAATTACATCAGTGATAATCTTCAATGCGATGTTAGCAGAGATTCATTCCTGTAAAGTATCCAAATGTTTGAGAGCAGTACTGCCTGATTCTTGAGTTATCTGTGCTCTCTAGAGTACATGCTAAACATTTGGTCATCTTCAGTCTTGGTTTGACGTTCTGTGACTGTATTCCTATTGTGCAGATAAAGAATATTGCTATGGAAATTTTAGACTTTTATGAGAACTACAGAAACATCCCCGAGGAGCGTCTCAATGCTGCAATGGCAAAGCTTCCACAAAGGTCCTGAGTGTGGTCAGTTTTAGACTTCTTGCCGTCATGAAAGTGGAGAAGATATTGCAGTTGATATGATTATCTTCTGATGAAACCACTTTTCATGTTTAACAAGAACTAATCTGAGAGGAGCTGCTCGCGTTAGGGTATTATTAACTTCTGAGTTGAAGACACATGGTGAGAGCATTGGTCATGCCTAAGTACGTGGTGCTTTTGCTGTCATTTTTTTTTGGTTGGTTACGTGTCACTCATCTGGTTTGACTGCTGAAAGATTTTTCTTTCTTTGTGTTTGACTGCACTTTTCTTCCTTCACTAGCTGCAGTTGATGCTAAGGATATGTCGTTTCTTACCTCCTCACGTTGGAAGGCATCATATGGCCGGCTGCAAGACGCATTAGCTCTTATTCATCTGAACACCGAATCTGTGAGATTTATTGAGTCATAGGATGCTCATGTTTTAATATTACGTACTCAAAGCTGGTCCTACGGTTTATCTTTCAGACAATTTATGCATGACATTGTTTCCAATTTTTCTTGCATTGTAAGCTGGCCAATATTTAGTCAGATTATTCAGTAGGTAACTTCATTACTCTTGCTTACTATGGCTTTTTTGGGTATGAAATCTTTACACGGTTGACGTTGTTACCAGCTAATATTCTTCGGATAGTGCATGCTGTACAATCCTTATGTTGGTATGACCTAAGTAAGTTAGGTTGTCGTCGCGTATTGATGTGGAGATGAAGAAGTTGATGTGCGTGGATATTTTAATTGCCGTTGACTCAGAGCTCTTGTTTCATGTGTTACTGTGGTTGAACAAAGCTTTGAAAATCCAAATCAACTCCCGTCTAATACTAGTCTTTGACAAACTTTTTTCTTAACCTAGAAGTACGTTTCGGTGGACTCTGTTGCATTTTATCTGAAGCATAATATGCTGACAGAAAAGCTTTCGTCTTTCTGGACCAGCTATGTGAATGCCGTTGGGGATTAAAGTTCTACATGTCTCAAGCAGAACAAGTCCCCGATGATTGTCTTTCAGCACAAAATGGGAACTATACCAACAGTCAATGGGTTTAGTTCAGGTCTACACATACTTGGAACATGATTGTGGCGGTTTGGGACGAAATCACTATCAGCTTTGGAGTTGTCATCTTCGGAGGATCGTTTTCAGTGTAAGTGCAGAGGAGTTCGTCATCTTCATCGTGGCATTCTAGCTTGCACTCGCTTCCATGTTGAATCCTTCACAAGAATGTTCACAATTGTTCTATTGACATCTACCTCTTACTATTTGAGCTCTCAATGTATCAATTAACTAAGCCACTCATTTTCGTTGATTTTATTGGAGAGTAAGGTTATGGTATAATGCTGATTTTCAGATGAATTTTGGAAAGTTCTCTATGTCAAACTACTGTAAAAGCTTGACTTTGCTTAAGTCAAAGTTTGCCCTGCACATTTGATGATTGCTTATCATTCATGTGTCATTTTTTATCACATTTTGGAATGGAACATACAAGCTGTAGACGGAGTTACGGAGACTTGAATCATCAACATGCTATGCAAACCATTCCGACTAGACTTTGCAATGCCGTAAGATATGGATTTTCTCTTTGGTCATCCTACAAGATTGAGATTTATGAGTTCAGCCTTTTCATTATCGCCAAAGTTCAGCAAATTACCGGCTGAAAATTAGAAAATACGCCAGCATGCATTTCAAACTTGTTTTTCTTTGATTTTGTGTTGGTGCAGCTTAAACCGCAGGGAATATATTGCATATTGCCAATGAGTATCTAGAAAGATCAGGTTGTCATGTGATATAAGATACTGCACTAGTCTTTGGATTTCTGTTTGAAACGATATCAACGTCAACCAATCTTTTGGAGGGACAAAGAAGAGTAGAAGAAGCCCGTACTTATCCGGCTGTACGAATTACATCGTTTGTTTTTGTCCATGTTTAGAGCAACCGAGGTTAAGGAATTCTGAGGGGAAACCAAAAGTGACACGAGTAGCAACGTTCTATCTTACATGTGTACTCCATCCACAAATGGACACGGATTGTTCTCTTGTTGGAAAGAGCTTTTTCAAAACTCGGTTTCTTTTCATGATAATATCTACATTGTTTTAAAGGCAATGAAGTCTGAAGAAGAGTCTCAACTCCTTCACTTGAAAACGACCGTAGCTTGCTTATTTATATGTAGAGTCAGTGAATGAATGGTTCTTGATGGAATCAATATTTTTATATCCCAGGCGCCTGAAGCCAGGAAGCCTGAAGGAAAGAAAATTTTGATCAGATACATCACCAAGTGCGCATGTGGAGGTTACAGATGAACTCGCAAGAGGAACATAGCCGCAATGAATAAAGAAGTGCACATCTACAAAGTGGAAGTGTCCTGTTGACCAAAACAACAGTTTCATTGCTAAGAATGCTCTTTACACGTATGTAAAATGGTTGTACACGCAATGTACAATGATTGATGTAGTATTGAGCTAAAAAATTCGCCGGTAAGATTGACTTCTCCTTGTGTCCAGCCAACTTTCAAGCAATGTGTATTCCGATCAAGCATTCTTTCACTTAACTTTAATTATTCTCTAATCAATGGCCAAGCATTTTTTCTTCCTGACTGTAGCGTGCAGCTCCATTTCTTTCACTAAAATCTTACTCATCTTGCAGTCTCTATCAACGATTAATAAATTCTCCATTAATTTATTCCCCGATACAAATCAATCATTCTAATTAAAGAAAATTTTTATCTTTCTTTTTGGAATTCTTTTCCTGAAAAAGCTCCATGTCTTCCTGAAAGGCAGCAAAATTTGATCAGAAGGTATACATCGATTTGCAAATTGTACTTGAATGTTTCCATTAAACTGCTACAACATCTACCAAGCCCACTCACCATGTAAAGTAATATAATAGAAAATAATGTATAATGTATTGTAATAAGAAAAGAATGTATTAGAATGTATTCCACGAAGGATGGGTTGATACGTTTCTCCGGTGGAAGAACTAGCATCCCACTTTATCGGAACTGTGGCCCAATGACGAACGAGCATTCCCGTGATACCCTGATTCTCTCCCTAAACTCAAACAACGCTTAATTCGCAGTTGCAAGACACACTGCAGTGGCTATGGAAGCCGAAGCAGTGAGACCATTGAAAGAAGGGTTGCAGTCGCCCATTGGACGTGCCACCGGCTCTCCAAGTCCAGTTCCAAGGCCGAGGAAAAGGTCTAGCCGGTAACGAACTGATCAAGCAAAGAACTGGCTCTGGAAACGGAAACGAACAATTTCAACGGCAGGGAAATCACGAGGCCCGAGCTACGTCCGGAGATTGCCGTCCGGCGACAGCGAGCGTTAGTCCCGGCGTATGAGCATGAATCATGATGCTCGGATTAACTTCTGGCTTCGAGGATGTTCTTCTTTTCCTGGCCCTGTTTGATGGAGTGAGTTCGGTGTGACGGATCGTTTCTGTTCGTAGGGTGTGCGGAAGTCGCGGCCCCTCGACGGAGTGTTTTGGTTCAAGAATGTGAACCTTGTGAAGATCTATTCGTTCGTATTTGCTGCCCAAGTAAGAATCATATTATCATAGCCAAGGGACCGCACATTCGATCACGTCCAACAAAGCACCTTTTGCTTCGCGTGAATATCCTCGAAACATAATGTGTAGTTACATGTCAGCTGGAGTTCTCAAACTGCGTGGAATGAATTTATTAAGTATTACCGTAAGCTGTCGATTGTAAGGTTTCTCTAATTCTCAATCTAGTACAATTAGCTGCTTTGAAACTGAAACACCCGAATGTCGCCCAGCATCCAAGCGGTCGACTGGTAGCAAGATGAAGATTGAAGAAGTGGAAGATGAGCCTCTGCACAGTGACAAGGAGTTGGAAGCTGCCATGAAGTTACTACAGAGTTACGAGAAAGCACGGAGTGAAGGAGTTGCCCCAAAAAATTCAGAATTGGAGGTGCACGGGACTTTGCAGTCTAACTCTAGAACCGGATCTAAATTTCGCATTTTCAGCGTAGGAACTTTGTCAATATCAAGAGAAGAGGAGGTACAGATATGTAATCCTTTGAAGGGGCGACGTGTCATGGGTTAATGCATTTCTATGCGGTCATGCTGGCAGGCCTTGCTGGATGCGATGAAACAACAGCACGACCCTTCCACTGGAAACATCACATTGCCCAAATTCGCAACCGATCGAGCCCAGAGCGAGACCATAGTTCCGAAGCCGTTCTTTGTCATCAAAAGCCTGACCGTTCAAGGCGAAAAGATTTTTATCAACATATGCGGGTCTCCGAAGGTACGAAATTGCCAGGGCAAATTGCCACGCAATGATTCTTGCTCAACTCTGAGCACTCGCGACTGGCAAAGTAGTTGCTCTCCTTGCACTTTTCCTTGTTGATGGTTCTGATCACAAGATTCCGTCCCCCGCCTTTGACCTAACTTAAGGAGCGAGTAAAGCTCATGTCATTTTCGTGATTCGAATTTCGAGTTTCCCACCACTTCCTGAGGGAACCTTCGCTCGGAGCATTTTGTTGCAACATGCTTCGACCAGTAGAGTCTGCATTTGCTGCTAAGCAGGTTCCTGTTGTTTTGAGAGGAGCAGATTCCGGCACCAGACGAGTGGCAAGAAGGGGTACCTGCCGAAGTAGAAGAAGCAGCAAAGGCGAGCAACGAGACTGGAAGCTTGTTAGACATTCCCAACGTTCGCTTCCCTGTTAGCTGCTCGGATCCTGTGACCTCTACCGACCATGGTGATGCGCCCGTCCTTGTCACCGAGCCATCTAAACCCTAAAGCCATAACGTTTTACGTTGGAAATTAAGGAGGACCCCAGAGATCTAACGAGGGTGTCTACTGTCGAGCCTTCAACCTGAAATTGCAAAATTTGTGTTTAGGGGGCCCAGTAGAGAAGAAAGAAGGCACTTTTGTACTGCTGTCATTGTTCATCCAGGTCGAGGTCCAATTGGCTTCGCAAACAGTTCACTGCAGAGAAAAACATTTACCTCAATTAAGAAACTTACATCCTCTACGGAAAGGAATTCTTCCCATCTGAAGTGCGTCAAAACGAGAACAAAGAAATTCGGTGTTCGAGCACCACGCCCTTGTAATTTATCGACAGTGATCAGTAGGAGGTTTTGTTTGTCTCCTGGAACTTTGGAACTCCTTAACTCCTGGAACTTAGATACAGCTCTTTGCTCAAAGGGTTGTTTCTGTCGTTTACAATTTTTTCCGCAGGTGGGAAAGCATGCCGTGTCTTCGACATGGTATACAACTCTGCGATCCTCGAATTCACGATGACGAATAAGAAGATGAAACTCTTTCTGATTGAGATGGCAACGACCTGGATATCGCAGAAGTACAGCCTCGAGCTGAGTTCTGGTAAAGCAGACTCAATGTAATGACTTCATATAGGACCCGAGAAATCTTCTAACCAGAGGCTTAGATGCAAGTTTCGGTTCATGCTAGTGCAATTTAGGGGCCGGTTAAGGCAAAGACTGCTCAATGTTGGAGTGGTCAGACTAAAGTTAACCTACAGCAAGCCATCAAAGATGAATTGTGTTCGTTTCTGACCTACCATGTATACGTAAACCGTGTGTAGATACTGCATACATGTAAGTCCTTTTCGGAAGTAGGAGCTGTTCTGAAATACGCACATGCACTGTTTTCGCGGAGATCTATTTCTGCAGACTTTAAGCTTCCACATATGAAATACAAAGGAGAAGATGTAGCTCGTCAGCAGATCCGAGCAACATCAACAGCTCCACTTGTTTCAGAAGTGCCATGTGATTCTAGTGAGTAACTGTTTCGCTATTTCGTTGAAGCCACAGACTTTCCTTGCCTTGATAGACGAGACTTTCGAGACAACTATTCACCAGTCCTCCTAATGCCTTCTTTTTCAAGTGCTTTATGTTTTCACTGTTCTCCTTGGGCGCAGATTTGGAGCCTTCATTTGCTTTGCTCACAAAACCAATAACCTCGAAGTCTCAAGCACCAAGAGCAAACGAGAAGTCCACACCCCGTTCTTCTATAATGTCAGCGGATTTGTCCCCACAAGCAGCTTCAAGTCATACATCTTGTAAGCCTCTAGAAGATATTTCTGAACCAAGTTGTGACCAGCGGCCACGAGGTGGTGTCACTTCAACCGTTTCACCGGAATCCGAGCAGTCAGTAATGACCCTGCCGTCTGCTCAGGCACCCCCATCACGAACGAACTCCTTGTCCTTGAGAAGCTCATTGAGCCCACCAGATGCTATGCCAACGAACAGGAACGGTGAAAGAAAGCTGGCAGACTTGCTGCAGTTTCCTGTCGCTAATAAACATGTCGGACCACCTCTGATTGAGATGGCTTACAGTTCGCGACCTGCAGATGCAGTATTCGTGTTGATATCTTTTCCTCAGGTTTGCTCCTCTCTTCAACTGAATCTCTTCATGACGACCTTCATGTAAACTGCACACATGCTTGCATTTCACTGCTTCCTTACAAACGTAGAGCTTAAATCCTTAAGAGCTGTGACCGGCTAAACACCGAGCATCTGGGAGGACTTGAACTGCAGCGAGAACTCGAGGACTTGGAGGTCTTCGCGACTCACACTCAACTTCATATAAGAAAACAATGTGAAGAGCCAATTCAGGTGAGCCTTCTGTTGCAAACTGTCAACACTAATAAGAGGTTATCCTTTGGTCCTATTTCAAACCAGAAATGGTCTCTCGGTGGCTTGTCGATCATTTAACATGGATTTGAGTCATTTTTTCAGAGCAAAGAATAGAATCTATTTGGACGGTATCATTCACCTCAGACTTTGTCGAAAAAGTGTACCCTCCTTTTCGCGTCAAGAAACATGTGTGGAAGACATTTATATCATCATTCCAAACAAGATGGGCTTGGAAGTGTGACATGTGCAACTTGATGCCTGCCATGTTTGCTCGTATTTGGAGTGATGCTGCTTCGTCAATATGAGAACGCGTTTGTGTTAGTGTTCATGAGGGACTGTTAGTGTTCATGAGGGACTGCCAGGAATAGACTTCACGTTGCAAAATGGAGATCTGATTTGTCTCTGAAAGTGTGCAGATTTTGCTGCCATTCTGCTCTGAGCTTGAAGCGGCAGATGCATCCTATGAAATTTCAACAGGACTTTTAAGTATAAAGCTTCCTTATCTACCCTACGGCAAAGCCTTGGCTGTGAGACGTCATTCCCCTTCACTCCTCATTTCATTTGGAACTTTGTGCCGAAAGCCATGCTTTGTGGACATGAATCGGGCATTCTGAATCTTGCACAAGCGACCTTTTGAGGAATTCGCAATTTCTTGCTGTTCCATGAGTTGAAGTGTTTAACATGATGAACATCCCGCAGAAATAGACGCAAGCAGATCAAGTATCCGTACCCTTGCCACAATTTAATCAATTTGTTAGAACTGACTCGCTTCTCTGAATTGAAGGATGATCGAGGAGCAACTTGAGATTAAATTGTTCAAGGTGAGCCAACTTCAGATCCTCGTTGTCATAAAAAACGCTGGAGTCTGGCTGTCCAGATACTCCCATCCGTCTAGACTCCAAGTTGATGAACATTGTCTTCATGGAACGCTGGATGTCAGGAACATGCTCCTCGATCATCACTATAATAGTCGATATCATCAATCACTAGGATTGGTCAAAATGATGTGCCTCGGTCAGTGCATCGGTGGTCCGCATTCTCGTCGAATGAAATAGCTCCTCTGCCCAACTGCATAAAGCAGGAATAAATTGCAAACCTGACCACGTCTCATGATCTTACGTGGTTGTCCCAAACAGGGACTGCCTTTGCGTGAAGGACTTCGACGCCTACCGTGGCACAACCCTACCACGACCGTGGCAACGTCGGAAACTCGGTCCCTGTCACCGAACCTGACGTGCCGTACAACCGTGACAGGGAACGAAGGCGTGAGTGCAACTTCGTCGTAGGAGAGGAAACCACAGTCAGGCATGGCCGAATCCCGTAGGGCCCGACTTCCGCTCACGAGCCTCAAGTGTGGTGAGACACTCGGCGCTAGGATCGAAGGACCCTCATGTCGGTGAAAGTCCCCCGTCCCGACCGAAGACGGGACAGCTGGCGTCCTTAAACAGCGTCGTCCTGGGTGCACAGAGGGTTTAGAAAACAGACAGTTTCGAGGGACGCACAATTTCCAGCTGGGGACTGATGCGGACGAACAGGAAATTCAAACACCAACCGCCCACGTTTGAACCGCGGTTCACGCTCCGTACACCGCGCTTTTGTTGGCCCTCCTCGTATCAATAAATCTCCGGATTTTGACGTTAATTGAATTGACTGGATGGGCGGCTTTGCTTTGAGACGGTCACAGCTCTCGTGCAAGAAGTGATTGTCTGGCATCGATGTCTTCGGACCTCTCGGCAATTTGACAGCGTAGGGGTCGGGTGTTACCAGAGGTTTGGAGTGGATTTCGTTCCTTTGCTGTCAGAATAATGTCCGTCATCAGGTACGAGGAAATGGGAGACGCATGGTTGTCTTTCTCGTAGCTCGATCGGTTCCTTATCACCTTAGTAACCAAACACGTTAAGTTTTAAGTTCGACAATGACGTTTTAAAAGCAATGACGTCTTAATGCTTAAGACGTCATTGCTCTTTCAAGCGGCGAACTCAAGTAACAATCGATCAGGACGTATATGATCAGGGTCAAAATGTACCAGAGCTGAGAACTGACAACTGGGGTGGCTGGATTGACTCCTTTAAGTGTCTCTCACAACTCTTCCTTTTGAAAATCCATGAGCCTGTGGGCTTGAGTTCTTCGCCCACGGAATGTCGAGAGTGAGAGTATTGTCTGCGTTGAGCACGTTGTACTGGCGGTAAAAAATCTGCTTGCAGTGACAACTACGGTAAAGGAAACCAATGTATGCAATCGGATGCATAGAAGTGATTGGCAATCTCTTCACGATTGGACGTCCATGATTAGAAAAGAGCAAGCCGAGTCATCCTCTTGTGCACAGCTGTTTTGGTTAAAATTACCAACAGGTGATAACTCTTTATTCTTGCAGAAAATGCTCAAAAGGCTGATGTCTGGAAATTACCTCAGGTGGATCTTGTGAGTCGCCGAGAGGTCGGTGAAAGAAATGCTAAGGTGTGTACGCTGATGCTTGCTTGATGCATAGCACAGCACATGCATTCTGCATTGCTTGCGGAGGAATCACAAGAAGGAAGAGCATGACACAAAAACACTAGCATTACTGCACGAAATCGTCGGGCTAGGAGCTCCTGTTGATGTTTTTGTGACACTCACGTCCCGCCAAAGAGCAAATATGTACTTGAACAGAAGGCGGGCACGGAGGAAACTATGCGGATCGCCCCACTTGCATGGCCCCAAGGCCAAGACCGGTCCCAAAGAGCCTTCTGGTCTCAACGATGATGATCCGGACATGCTCGCACTGGAGTCCTAGTCTGCCGGCACCCGAGTAAAGCACCCTCAGTAACTTGCCAAAGCCTGCAGTTGTTCCCATCCCTGATCGCTTACTACAACCAAAATCCGTAAACATTTTGGCTGACTGGATGGAACTGATTGATGGCGCAATCCAAGCACGTGTCGAAGTGACAACCCGAGAAGGACGACTCTGTCCGTAGCCGTAGACTTTTCTTCGACTTCCTCATTAGCCAGATTCAGCCTTGCTGCAACTGCGCATACAAACTTCGTCCTTCTTGCAGTCACGCTGATGGACGAAGTTTGTCTGTACCATTTTCATAGAGCAGGTTTGAATTGCAGACGAATCGTTCCTCCTGGATCGTTTGCTCCGGTGGACAACCGGTCCTGATGGTAGCGTGTGCCGAGATTCCGAAAGTCTTGCGAATCATCTCCTCTCTCTCTCGATTAGAGCAGATCCATTCTTCGCTTCCCTTCCGGTAGGCTCCTCAACAGTATTAGTGTCTTCTTGTCCAGGAAATTTTTGTCCATACTGTAGTACTGCATGCCCAGTTCCAGGCACCATTCGCTCCCAAGTTTCATGTCCGCCAATCTGGACTGCGGTGGGACATGTAAAGCTCAGACAAGACGAGCATGACCCTCCAGGACGCGAGGAGGCATCGGTTGTGCGGTTCTTTTATATCGTCCAATATCATATCACGGGAAGTACAGAAGTGGTTTTGTCTTTGAAATAGGAGAGGTCAAATCGTCGGTTACTTTGTCCTTGCCATTCCACCTTCTGCTTAATCTAATTATCAAACTCACCTACACTCATTTGTATTTTCTCTCTTTTCGCGTAACTTCTCTTTGATCCACGTCGAGTCACATCGTTGAGCATCGGGTGAGGTACTGCCATCGTTGGCAGAATCGATCTTCTGTACTCAATCGCCATCGAATCTCAACCTGGTAAGACATGCAAACTCAGAGCGTCAATCCTCAAAGTTTAGAATTTGTTGTTTCTTCAAGGACGTCAGCATGACGTGCGGTGGTTTGAGTCATATAGCCATCCGTTCTGAAATTCGTAACTGGCACAATAGAACAAACTTTCCTGAAGATTGTTAGGAATTTGTGGTCATCGAGCCCCCCGTAAAAACAGCGCGAGAGGCCTCCATGAAATGATGGAGACACAACCGCTAGTTCTATTGTGTGGCGAAACGCTTCCCGTCAAAATTCTATTTACCGTGAGTTTCACACAACAATTTTTCCAGATTTGTTTATTCAGGTAGTGGGTTTCCCCTGGCGTCATTAGCATTCTACTTTCCAACGTAGTATACGTTCATGTCTTACATCATGGTCTTGTAGCAGCATTGTATACGAATAGACCCGCGCATGAAGACGAGTAGATACAATCTCGCTGAATATGTCTCCACTTGATTGTTTTGTTATTGCTATTCCACGATTTTCAGGTATATTTCTACACCAGGTAGGTTCATATAGCACACGTGTTGTCAGAGACATGATTGGTGACATATAGTCATAACAATAATTCGGAAGGTGTTGGATATTTACGAAAGGAGTAGGAAAAAGATATCATTGTACGCAAGGACTAAGCAAATACTGTTAATGTACATGTGTGTTGTTAGCGCTTGTAATTTGAGAACAAGGATGTGGCTGAATATATTCAAAAGAAACGAATACAAAATGATCGTTTGGGGAATATTAATTGAATACAATCTCTTGGCTATCCTCGGGAATGTGGCCTGCAGAAAGAGTCATCATAACTTTGCATTTACATGTGCTGTTACATATAATGCCAAAAACAGCAAATATTTTATAGGACATTTTCTATCTCTAATTATACTATAGCGATCCCTTGTGCCTCGGACAGGACAGCACTCATTTTACCTGCCCAGGCGGAACTCAAAGAATTCTTCATTATTATGAAGAATTTGTACAACCTCTTTCCAAAATATGATTTTTAGTAAGGCATCTCACAAGTTACTGTCAACGATCTGTTTATGCTCATGTGTTACGACCAGGTTTCTTGACCATCCATCCAATTCGTCGTGGTACGCTTTTGAACACGTGGGTCCTCGTCATGAGCCTTTCAGGAAACAAACTACACTGGGCACATGGAGTCCCTTAGTGTTGTAAGGTAGAATCCATGGATACAGAAGTATAGGAAGCACGACCTGGTTGTTTAATGTGTTTCAACCTATTCGCTGCAATACACAATATCAAGACGTGTAAACATTTCAGTGTAGGCCGGGTTAATTTATAGTGATAATTAAAATTTTCGTGGAGGGAACATGCACGATCATGGTTATTATTTTATCCAGTTATGGTCACACTCCCTTCGACTTTATTGTAAAATTCTGCCAGTATTATGACTTTGGTTAGCGTTGACAGTATTAGCTTTTATGAGTATAATTTCTACTGCAATACGTGAAATAGAGATCAGACCCAATTCAGCAAAATGTGGCTAAGACGCCATCAATAGTAGAAATACAAGTAAAAAATAAATAAATTGGCAAGGCTCCATACTGGTTTTCTGCAAAGTGTGTGGGAATTTCGTCATGACTAATTCTGAAAAGCACTTTTCTTTTCTCTACCTATGCTCTTCTTTTCGTATCTTTTCGAGTATACTGGAACGCCCTCCTCCACTTGCCTTCAAGTGGTGGAAGAGCTTTCAGATCATTGCCACAGTGCCGAGAGTTCGTCGAATACGCTCGGGGTTTCTTTTGCTCGAGCCAGTGCGGCAGAGGAAAATCGCCCTTCCGACTATTCCTTACTGCAGTTTTTTGTCGTTGGAATAAATGACACACGTCTCACCCGTTGATCACCAGACCGGCATATTCATGCGTCTGCACACCACTTCCCATCAACTTTCATTGGGTTCCTCCATAAACAACGCTCGAGAAGTGCAGAGCATTCCAGCTATACAGAGTATTGTGTTGGGGCTGAACGCGCGAGGGCTGAGATTGTTGGCACCGAGGGGAGCTTTGAGGGGCACGGGTCCACTTCACATGGGGAAAAGGAAAAGGAAAGGAAGGGCCGAGCGCGAGGAAACCTGGAAGGCAAATAAAATGCAGGAGATTCGCTCATACAGATGGACATGGCACGCGGCTAACGTGGCACAGGGCGTGTTGAGGAGGAGGGAGAATGTAGAGGATTTGCAGGCCAGCTACAGGCGAAAATACTCGAGACCACACCGCGGAGCGAACAGTGGTTGGAGAGAGGGCGGAACGGGGCACAGTCGGAGGCAGGGTCTGCGGGTTGTCGCGGCGTGGTCTAGTCTGACAGGCGGGGCGCGGGTGGAGGGGGCGCGATGGAAGCTTCAAAAGGCTCCAAGGTTCGGGGAGCAGCCATCAGTGCATCAAAAATCAGTTGAGCATTGGCCTCCGACCCAGCGTGTGACGTTGCCAGCACTGAGCTCAGCTCGACTCATCATCAACCTTGACGCTAGGTCTGTGGCCTAGCGGGACGTTTGCACATTACATCGCAAATTGTGTCCGGTGAAGTGAGTTAGGCTGGGCTCGAAACTCCTGAGGGTATATCAGCCAGGACGGAAAAAGGTGACCCGGTGACCTCGCGACAGTTGGTGAATTTGTAGAATTCGGAGAATTCTTTGAGTGTAGAATTCTTGTGAGTTTGAGTGTAAGAAGGAAGTGGAGCCAATTTGGTGGGCCGGACGGACGAGCAACGAAGATAGGCTGGCAGGCAGGCCGGCCTCTACTTCTCCCGCGGACCATCATCCCCACCTTTATTTGTCTACTAGCTTGACCTTTGAGACTTTGACGGACCGACGAAGAGATCTCTCGAGCCAATCGGGGCTGGAGTGTCTTTTTGGGAGTTTTGGGGCAATTGGCTTGCCCGAAGGAGCTCTCCTAAAGACGGACACGACATCGCGTGCGTGCGCAGACAAAAACCGAGTGCAGGGCCTATCAAAGCCATGGACTGAACCCTCCCCCTTTTGACCTGTTATCAGGATCTCAGCACTACTACTTCTGGTGGTGCGTGTGTGTTTGTGTGCGCGCCTGACTGTACTTTATTAGCGAACTTACTAGATTCCCTTCCAACCGACTCTCTCTCGCCGACCTGCTCTTCTACTTGCCGGCCTTGCCCCTCTGTTTTTTCTCGTCTGCCCCCACCTCGTTCTAAACCTGCTTTCTTAGCCGCCTTCATTCGCAGTTTCTTCTCCCTCGCAGGGCACTTCATTCCAGATCCGGACCTTTTTCAATTGCCCGCTTCGCTAATTTATTGACCCACGCTACCTTGGCTGGCTCATTCATCTACAGTACTTACATAGGTCCGTCTCCGAATCTCTCGTCTCTTCTCCCTCTGCTCTCGTCTCTCGTCTCTCTCTTCTCTCTCTCTCTCTCTTCCGAAAATCAAGTCAATCTCAAGCACGACATCGCTCGGACAGATGCTAATCTGAAACACGACACCTCTGATTTCCGGCTTTCTATCCAGGCGCACACTTGAGCTTGCAAATGCTATCCGAAGCGTCTTTTCTCCGCGTATTGTAAGCACCTGTCACGTGGTTTCTGAGCTAGAGAGAAGTCATTACGATCCCCCAACAGAGAGCCATGACGACGGAAGGATTGCCGTCGGAGAATTTGAGTGCAGTATCTTCGCTTGCGCGACCACAATTGGGGTATCCAGTCGATGAACGCACACCTCTTCTCCCCTCGAAGAAGCAGGATCTTATTGAGGAGCCGGATGATGGCTTCCACCAAGCGTCTTTCACGAGCGCTGTATTCAACCTTTCCACGACGATCGTTGGAGCTGGTATCATGGCCCTGCCCGCAACAATGAAGGTACCAACCTACTCTTAGAACTCTGCATCTGCTTCTCTCACCTCTTACCAACTGTCCATACGCTCAGGCAGTATACCTCGATGTCTTGCTTCACCTCTGCTGAGTTCCCGGGGCTGAGGCATTTGTTCTGTTTGCTGGCCATGTAATGGATCGGTGCATTTCCGGGAAGTTGTGGTATCGGAGTCGCTCAGGTGATTGTGTAGAAAGTTAACGCTGAAAGGCACCCGTATGACGGACGTTGGAAAGGATAACGAAACGCATGATAATATTGTTCCATATTTGTAATAACTGTAGTTCATGAGGAATAAGGATTGGCTACCGAGAGGAAATAATAAGTAGGAGAGTCGTTACTTAGGATTCTGGGTGTCTCGGTGACTGTCTATGCAGGAATTTGACACGGGGCTCAATCTTTGTCACGCGTTCCTGATTCATACTCTTGTAATCATGATCTGTTTTGAAGGTTCTGGGACTCCCCCTTGGTTTACTCACTATCGTTATATGCGGTATTCTCACCGACAAGTCGATTGAGTTCCTCATAAGGTTTTCTCAACCGTGCAAAGCTCGTTCATATGGAGGACTCATGGCCGATTCATTCGGAAAGCCCGGCAGAACGTTGACTCAGTTGTTTATCATCATCAACAATGTCGGAGTTCTAATTGTTTATTTAATCATTATCGGTCAGTAATCTACTTCTCTTCTGTGGTGAAAAATCTGGACGCGCACCATGCTACAGACGGTATTCTTTGACTTAGAATGCATGGGAAGTCTGCAGGTCCCACAGAATGTCGCGGCGGATCCTCTTGGCCGTTAGGTCCATTGATGCACAGCTTTAGGGCAGCTTCCTATTAGTCGGTTGTAGGCAGAGAGTAGATACGTTTACTTTTGTCAGGAATGCTTGGATGTACCTAGTGTAAGAAGTCACGGATTTACAATTTGTGTGAATTTTGTTTTGTCCGAAGCGGAATGTCCGGATATAGTGGATAGATACTGGAATCACTCTGCCCTGGCAACGATCATCTGTGTTCTGACTACAGTAGTTAACAATCTGTCAATCTAGCGTACATTTTTACGGATCTAGCCGTGATTCAGAGTTACGAGATCTGGAACTCATTAAATATTGGTTCATGGAAGTAGCGGTCTCGTCAATTACTTCAATGCTTGAAACCTCGGTTTGAAAATTTCACAAGATCTCATAAATGTCCGCCTTGTGGTGAGAGTGAATAAGTTCTAATCAATTTGTAATTGGGATACAGGTGATGTATTGTCAGGGGCAAGAGGTTCGGATGCTGCCCATACTGGACTCTTTGTAGAGTGGGCTGGGGGTCCGACTTGGTGGAACGGTCGGGCCTTTGTTCTCGCGGCAACGATGTTGTGCATATTACTACCACTCGCGTGCTTCAGACATGTTGGTAAGAGATAGATGTTGCCGTTGATATTTTACGGAAATGTCCTGCTCATTGTTGTATATTTGTGGACTTTCCTGAATTCCATCAAAACAAGATGGGATCATCATATACGTGTACAATGTTTTGACTGTCTTTACTTGTAAACGCATTCACTCCTGCGTGCTGAAATAGCTAGTAGCTAACAGTTAACTGAAGTCGAAACTCATTCGGTGATTTTTACGGCAGCGGTTCTATGAATTTTACCATGTCTTTTAACAAGTCGCATAGTCACAAGTGCGCAAACGTTCCATCTACAGAAAATGTCCATCTACAGATTTTATTTTTTTTGACACTGTTCTGTCTGGGCTATGCTGGGATTTCAGATTCATTGAAGCACTCGTCAGCGCTATCGGTTGGACTAGCTGTGGTCTTCGTTGTGATCACTTCGGTAGTGGCCATCAAAAAGTTGTTCGATGGAACGATTGATGCTCCTAGACTGTTGCCTGATGTATATGATCAATCTTCCTTCTGGAGGCTCTTTACCGTTGTACCAGTTATGGTTACGGCCTACATTTGCCATCACAATTGTAAGGAAACCTTATCTTTTTTCAACTGGCTGATGCAGTCTCCATATTAGTATGTTGAAATAGGTTGAAGCAAGACAGGGTTGGCAGAGCTTGTCCAAGTTTCTTACTAGTCGATCCTTGAAGTATTCTTGTTTCATTTATGCCAGAAATTTCCGTACTTAGGGGTTTACGAGGCTGTTCACTACTGAAATCGATACTGGATTTGAAAGTTACGCTTCATCTTTACAGATTAAGATACGGGCGAAGTCGAGTACTTTATGACAAACTTGCTCTTTGATTTTCCTGTCAATTCAGTGCATCCGATCGCCAACGAAATGAAGGGTTCCTCGGAGGCAGAGATTCACCGTGTCTCACGTGCCTCTATCCTTCTATGTAGCATGATCTATGTGGCAACAGCTCTATTTGGATACCTTCTTTTTGGAGAGAAAACGGCATCTGATATTCTTTCCAACTTCGATACCGACCTTAACGTGCCATACAGCAAGCTTCTGTGTGGAATTATCCGCATTAGTTACGCTATTCACATCATGCTGGTCTTTCCTCTCTTAAACTTTTCTCTCCGCCTCAATCTTGATGCCCTCTTGTTCCCGAAAGCTAAGGCTCTGGCTGAGGACACACGACGGTTCTCTATTCTTACAGCTGTTATCATTGCTTCCGTTTTTATTGGCTCAACGTTGGTTCCCAATATTTGGGTCGCCTTTGAGTTTACTGGAGCAACAGCCACGGTTTGCCTTGGTTTCATCTTCCCCGGCCTTATTGCTTTGAGGTGAGGTCACGTACAGATCATCATAATTACACCTGTGACCAGCTGATGTGCTTTTCATCTTTTTGAAATATTATTATGTAGAAGTGTAGAACTTGCAAGTGCTTAAGAGCTGGCGAGGCAAATGAGCTATTGAAATTGTCCCAGGTTCTGGTGATGTGGTTAGAAGCTTTGGTCTGACGACTTTGATTGTTCTTCAGGGATAACTCAAACATTGCAACGAGCAGGGACAAATGGCTGGCCCTTATTATGGTTGTTGTGGCCGTTATTTCCAGCGTGTCGGCAATTACTACAAACATCTTCGATCTCTTTGCGACTGTTGATTCAGATCAACCAAAGAACCTGCATGGAATATATTCGTATTTGAGCGTCAGGAGGTAAATTGAACGCCCTCGAAGGTCGGTCAGCCCGACCTACAGCTGTAATCATGTGTTTAGAATATGCAGTCGTATTTGGAGTTCAAGGTGGCGGATTCATCTGTCGTCAATATACGGTCACACATTCATCGTGCCTGGAGGATATGGAGAATTTTGGGGCTATTTTCCCCAATTTCAAATCCAATTGACATTCTTGGTAGCCTGTAAAGTACAGGCAAGAGATTCATCTCTAGGTCTTTCTTGGAAGGATGTTTTTCTTATCTCCCTTATCTTTGAGAAGATCTCAGTGTTGTGCTCATCTGAGAAGATCTCAACTTTGTAAAGTTGAAGTTGTTGATCATCATCTTGGTCAAGAAGCTCGCTGCGCGCGAGCTGTTCTCGCTGATCTCCCACTGTTATAAAATGATCAACCTTGCATTGAAATTGCACAAATGTTGCATTAAGTATGGAGCATTTTTAGTGGGAGCAATAGTAGAGGAAAGTGTACAGTTACTAGCGTTAGTTCCAGTTTGTATAGCTTGAAGCAGACTCTTTGTCTTCTGGGCACAGTTGCAGCCGGTTGAGATAGATATGGCTTCCAACAGGCAGCAAAGACATTTATTATCTATCGGGGATTATGGACATCGTGAAACTTTGTAAGACGAGCTCAGATCCTTGTAAAGAGTCCAAATACAATACATTTACAGAGTCTGATCCTCTGCAAGGCGATCAATGTGTCATATGTTTGATCTATATATGTTTCGCATCTGTTCGTCTTTTTATGCTTAATTCAATCCGGTGGAAGTTCTTGAAATGGCAGACTTTGTTTTGATTAAGTCCCGGCAAGGTCAGCTGGTGAGTGCTAACTCTGAAGAGCTACTCTACGCGATATAAGCATAGGTTTTGATTATAGGAATCCTGTAGAAATAGTTCTTACTGGATTGAAACATACGATAATCATCGTGGCCGTGAACATTTTGAAGAAACAGGTACTAGAACGTAGGTACACAAATCTAGTATAAATTGTTCTTCAAATTCCACCTAACGTGTTCACTATTTCTTGGGATTTTGACCTTTTCCAGGAAGGAACAGAATGTGTTGTAGATATCGTAATAGTTGCATCAGTTATCACAACAACTGATGCAATTGGAGAATACTTTGGTCATGAGGTTGGGAATATAATTTAATCTGCTCAGTGGATTCGCTGCGGTTCAAATTAGCTTCTATATTCAACCTGTTTGATCATAAAACAAGCATTTTGAGCATCCAGATTACCACATTTAATCCGTGGGCTCATTTGGCGTGATAGGATTTTGTAACGCACAGTATCTTCTCGCAGTTGCGCAATAGAAACCGAAGCACTTTGAAGACAGAATTATTCCTTTTTTCATTCTTCGTTGACAATGAAGACCCTTCTCACAGATGGGTTTCAGATGCAGAAAAGCAAAGAGCATTCTAGATGCCTGTCAACTAGCACGCGAAAATGGAAAAGTTCATTAGGTGCTATGCACTATACTGCGTGGTCTTGTTTGTCTACTGAGCCATGGTCATTACATGGATTTGAAAGAAAAAACCAAGTATCGGATGTAGGCCGCGCTCCGGTGGAAATCAATGTCTTCAAAGATATTTAGAATACCTCCTCAAATGATGCTGTCTGGTTTTTTTGTCCTCCACATTCCCTTAGATGTATTATATGCTGATGTCACTTTATTACTGAAGACTGAGTTGTTATTTAATTACATATACCAGAGTGGAAAAGCCTTTACCGTGCGCAGCGACAAAGACAGGAGGTATTACAATCACACATTTTGACTCTTATACGTACAACTCATGAAGGCCTTGGGTTTCTATACTATCGGGGCCTACCACTTATTGCCCCGGTGATTTGTTCATTGTTCCATGTTGATGTATCTTGCAATTGTTAATTATATACATGTGGCCCTTGTCATCTTCTACATACTCGACACATCATTTTATGACTATAGGGTACCAATGTATAGGATGTTCGCTTTACAGAACTTTCCCCAGATCAAAAGTTAGAGTTAAACCGGCAGGTTAACCCTTTACTTCACAAAACTTAGAGCTTCATTTATACCTCCGACATATAACAAATAGTGCATTTACTCTTCAGCTACTTGCAACTATCACACTGTCATTAAATCTGAAATTGGGGAATCTTGATTGACCACAATCTTCTTAAATATATATATATATATATGACGGAAGGTAAGTTTTTTCAAATTATTTCTACGTATTTAATGCATGTAATTCATAAAATATAAAAAATATGTATAAGAGATTCATTAACAGATTTCTACTATATTTTTTTGAATTTAAAAGAGAAAGTAAAGTCCATACATGTACTTTATTAGATTTGTAACAAATTCAATATGAATGAAAAAATCCAATAATTGCTGAAAACATTGTAGAATTTTTTGAATAAATTTCTGAATAAATTCATTCATCCATTAAGAAGAGCGTATTCTTATTCAATTTTATAAATCAACGAAATATAGATTTACCGTTAGTAGACAATTCAGTTTAATCTTAGTCTAGTTAGTACTACCAGGATGAGTTTGCTATAGCTCTCTGTAACAAAAATTTAGGAATTTATTTGTGATCTGATGCACGTAATCTATTTAGAGATCAAAGTAGTATTGTAAACTTTGATTCTCTTGTGTGTAGTTTGAGTTATAAGTCTCAAAATTGATGACAATGACACAACATTTCTCTTGTGTGAGAGTGAGATGTTGAAAAAAAGGCCTGGTACAGGAAAGGTCAGAGACGAATAGAATGAAGGATAGTTGCCAGAATTCCAAAAAAGTTTCTTGGAATTTACGGAATATATGTAACTAATTCAAACCATTTAACCACATAAGAAGAAAAGTAGATGCACCTGAAGTACTGGTACTACGAATAACAAATCAGACAATGTTGAATTGACATAGATGTACTCTAATATTAAAGGCTAAGCTACTGATATAAACTGATTTCCAAGATCTCTTGAATGATTTATTTTACTCCATTCACGTAATTCACCCTAAACCTTGTAGATACTAAGATCTGATTTGTATTATCTTTCAAACTTCACATATAACTAACGCTTGTCTTTGTTTTATTATCCAAAAAAATCTCAAAGAGTTCACCACCAGAAATTTCACAACAATCTTTTGACCATCAAGTGTATTACAAGATTTCATTTATCAATCTGGTTATAACTCTTCCCTTGTATCTTCAACCAATGTGAAATTTCACACTAACACATGTTACTCAAGATTTATCTTGGAGAATTTTTCTTCATACAAAACTATTGAACCAAAAGGTATAGCTAATCTACAAAGCTCATGATAATTAGTGTAATATTGCATTATGAACATCAAATCTCAAATTTTTTCAATAATTTTTTTTTCCATTTTTTTAGAAATCTAGCCATAGATCATAAATGCTTGACATCTTTGTCATTTTGTGCATACCAACCTAGAGTTACATCAAGTATCGTAGTGGAAGAAAAGTATAGAATAGATGACAATAACATTTTGTGTTATAAATTATCAATCAATATAATAATTTTAATTTTGTTGTTAGTGATTTTTTTCCATATCATGATGAAACAAAACATGAAACAATGATTGATATGAGACAAACAATGAGCTCTAAAAATGATAAGATTTTATCTCATTAGTTATTTTTATTCACGATTCTAAACATCAAGTACAAGATCATCATCATTGGGTTTGTGTGCCAATATTTTTCATCTTGAATCTTTTTAGTTTCAAAAAGTCATATAATTTATATGACAATTCTTTTTTATTTATAATTTTACAAAAAATTAATTTGTACCAGATAATTTTTATGAATATAAATTTTTATAATAATTTTTAAAAAATTCATTGAATCAAGATTGAAAATGTTATATTCATTTACTTCATTCTATTATTTTGGTACGACACTTAGTTGTAAAAAAATGTACTTTTAAAAATCCTAACGTAAACGTGAGCTCATGTTCTTGGATCGGACATGATTCCGATATTCTGACGATAGCTCCGATTGGCAGGGTCTCGAATCGAGTCTGTCATCCAGAATCCAAGCCTCGACCACTTGGCACGGGTGGGTGAGATTGGCGGGGACTGTTCGCATGCATCGCGGCCATAAATCATAGCTCCATAATTGCTCTCACGGTTCTTGTTCGTACGTTCACCGGATTATGAACGAGTCCAGGCCTTCCTTCCGTTACGTTCTCGTCCTCTTGAAAAGTCTGTCATGATGGACGCCCTCCCCCAATGACAACTTTTGGTAGACGGTTTAGACGGTGAGTCGGCATCGCTGACTCGATCTGCCTTGTGACATCAGCCGCGACAAAAGTGTTTGGGCTTCCACCCTTTTCGTCCGTGAATGATCAAGTCGATCTCTTCCTACAGCGCTCGAAGGAGGATCTAGGAAGGAAGGAAGGAAGGAAGGAGGGAGGGAGGGAGGGAGGGGATTTAGCGTGAGAGCTGGGGAGGGAAATTTGCCGTATTTTCTCTGTCAGGACGAGGCGGGCAGACATACGGCGAACGATTGCAGCGGTGATTGGGTGCAATCATCGCTCTGGGACTCGGCTGACGTGGTGACATGCCTCGAGGGGGACAGGCGCGGCACGAGGGAGCTGGACTCGGAGGTTGACGAGAAAATGGCTTACGCGAGTGGTGCTGCTGATGGTGGGTGTCTCCGCTGAATCAGGCTGGCCGTGGTATCAGCGTGGGCGAATTAATTACAGTAGTCAGGGATCACATGTGCAGGGCTCGCGAGGGCCCCCGCCGATTGGGCAGTTGTGTAGCCTGGGTCGTAGAGTTGGTCCTTATTCCTCTCGAACGAAGCAAGAATAAATGAACGAACAAGTTTTTCGTCTCGCCGTCTTTCTAGTTTTGCTCCCGTGCTTTCCTTTTCCACACGCTCGAAATTGCTTCTCCTCTCGACGTTTGATGTTAGGTCAAGGCTGATTCCGGTTCTGTCGTCAAGAGTCGGTGTGAATTCCAAGGTCGCAGTTTAGACAAAATGACTTCTAAGAATTCTCGGTGGGCAGGTAACGTTACGCAGCGTTTAGCGCTCGGCACGTCACTTTTTTCCAGGGCATTCTTTCTGTTGCCGGAACCGGGGATTGCCGCCGAAGGATGTGGCAACACTCACGGAATCCGCAACGCGATGACCCTCGGGAACTCATCGCAGCTTGAGCTTGAGTGATCTCTCGTAGCTTACTCATACATGATCTCAGTTTGTAGCAAGGTGGACGACAGCTTCAAGAACTCGATGGATAGAGCGGAGAGGCGTCAGAGACGCCTCGATCAAAAGGTGCGGAGCTGTCAACCTAGCTTGGGTAATGCCTCTATATTTTTCGGTCCATCATTCACAGCAACTGCTTCTCTTTCAGCCCGTCCCCATCCCCTTTATGAATCCACGGCAGCTTCCTGATTTTACCGAAGTATTTGTGTCAATATCTTCAACAGAATTGGGGAGGAGGAGTATATGCGGGCAAAAAAAGAGATGCCAGCAAGGGCCACGATGAGTCTGTCGACCAGCGGGTACTCTCGTTTCCCCATTGTGCATTTCAACTGCGCTGCGCTCTTCATTGCTTTATTCTCAATGTATTTGGATTTGGGTTGGAGGCAAATGTGTAGTGCCTTTGAATTATTGTGGGTTAACAAGAGACTTGCGAAGAAGCCTCTCGATAGAAAGTCGATCGTCTGATGCTGCATGGAAGCATGTCATAGCGGCCTTAGTAAAACCCAGTGTCGAATATCGTGCAGGCTACAAAATGTGCTGACTGTGGTTCCGGCGAGAAGAAATTGACTAGGCGAGGTCCTTTGGGTCCACGAACACTTTGCAGCCCTTGCGGAGTCAAGTGGGTTTCCGAAGTAAGTGATTAGCTACCGAAGGTCATAGTCCCAGCCAAGTACAGAGTTGCTGAGCCGACTCCACATGCTCTCGTTCGTCTTGAAGGAAGAGCAATATATTGGACATGGCAACTTGCGCCGATCAAATTCATGAAGATCTGATGAAGCAAGTTTTTTGTCTGCAAAATGCACACTGCCTTCCTGTTTACCATTAAGGGGGCAATTAAGCTGTATATGTCATGATCCTAGCCCATGAATGAGCTCAATCGATTACCTCTTAAGCCACATGTCATTGTCACCACATCTGTCTCAGTAATTCGGGCTCAATTGTCCGAGCTCTCGTATTCAGGTGATACGGACAAAACACCCGTACTGCTGAAAAACGTTATGGACTCGGCAACTAGACAGTGATGTAGCGTCCGCAGCGTGCAAATGACCTCTCACTTCCTCGAGTTGCAGGCAACGAACATGTCTCATCACAGTCCTTCGTCCGCGGGACGTGTGCCTGCGTCAGAAGTGTCGCAGGTTCGTGCCGAAGTAAGATCATCTGCTTCTGTGTAGTTCATAGGGGCCACAAGGAATCGCCTCTGTTGTGAGGAGATTCTCTTTTGCTCATACGAAGGCTTATAATAAGTGGCCCTTCGTCGCATTTCGATAGGTCCTCGCGGGTCACGTATGAATTGAGTAAAAATTTGGCTAGGATCGATGAAGGGTGGGCAGCGCAGTGAGTCGAACTTGTCGGAACCTTTTTGTTTGTCCTCACTGATTTGTACCCTACGATCGGTTGTTTTGATCAGAAAAAGGCGAGGAACGCAATCAGAAACCTTCAAGATACATCATCTGAAGGGGAGAGCGTCGAGGACATCGGCCAAGATCGAGGTGCCGATATGTACATCAAGGATTTGGAAAGGAAGTTGCGGGACTTAAAAAGTGAGCACCAAAATTTGCAAAATGCGCTTCATGTGAGTGACGCCAGTGTAACTACGTTTCGGAAATTGAACGATCAGAGACAACACAAGATCGACGAACTGGAAACTTTGGTCGAGTCTCTCACGGCAAAAATCAAGGAAATCTCGTCGCCATTATCCGGATCTGCGTCCGGGGCAGAAGCAGAATGTGTGAGATTGAGATCTGAGGTTCGCAAGCTGGAGGACAAGCTCAGGACAGATGTTCGAAATTTAGAAGACAGGAACAGGCAGCTTGTGGAGAATATGGAGCTCATGAGCGAGCTGCTGAGCAAGAATTTCTCAGCTGGGAAAGAGATTCTCGCTCAAAGCCTTCTGATCAATGGCGACCATAATACTCGGTCGCGGAGGAGTGGTGTGGTTACAGATCAACAGCAGCAAACTGGGCATTATCAGGAGAGCAAAAAGGCTAGTAATGTTGTCAAGAATAAATACGATGTCCCTCCTGGGTTCGAGGTTGATGCTGATGTTGACGTGGATGCCGATATCGGAGACAATGAACCAGAATATCACGTTCTGAGACGTGAACGACGGAGATCACCACGGAAGGTTCTCGAGGATCCTGTCCCTTGCTCCAACGGATCCAGGGGAACTGGGGGTGATAGAGATCGAAGAGATCCGGGATGGAACAGAGATCAGGATTGGGAGAGACTCTATCATGGCGAGTCACCCGACCTCGTGAGAGAGAGACGAAGAGAAGAAGTACGAGGCAATAAAAAGGATGCAGAGGTAAGACTTGAAAAGGCAGGTGGTGGAAAGCAGTATGGATCTTGCAGTGGAGAAGATAAGAGCTTACGTCCTCTAGTCACATATGATGCACTTCCTTTGGCTCGACAGCACGTGGAGCAGACATTTATCACTTGGCTCAATAGCAAGTTGAGAAAACCGACAGAAGAAGAGATGGAATATCACAAAACGCAATTTAGTACCAACGGGAAAACTTGTTACTGGTCAGGCATACCAGGTTCTGAACTTCTCGCACAGTACGAGGAAGCGTGCCCTCTGAAGCAAGCCCCCGACAAAGAAGCACTTGAATTGGTCCTGAGGACCATACTACACGTAGAAGCTTGTCCTATGAGGCCTAATGATGTGCTCTGGTGTCTGGTGTGGCAAGACTGTATGAAGATTGAGCATTTGCCCGGCTACCATGACATGGATGTAGCGAGGATCAAGAGGGAAATGAGGAGACCTCGCTCTCCAGTAGTTGGTGTTGAAGAATCGGACCGGTCCCTCAGACAGAGGTTTACGTACTGTTGATGATCGAGGACGAGCCTGTCGAAGTGCTCAACTTGACATTTAACTTTCAACTTGACATTAATTTTTCGATGTTGTCTATGTTTTGCTGCAGTCAGAAGAAAGTATTAGGCGCCCAAGTGTAGAGAAGGAGAGTTCAGATGATTTTGCGGCTGGTATGCACCATGAATAGATCCCACTTACATTGACAACATAGAAGGACTAGCAGTAGAATTGCTCACTTGTGAATATTGTAGTAAATTTGATCTCATGTAAAATTCCGGAGTCACTCACTACAATCATGTTACCCGTTTGCTGCTTGGCCAGGACTTTGGATGCCTTTTGGCACCCAGAAATGTAGATAGCTTGCTAATCGCGGCTGTTTTGAATTGTCAAAGGCGACTCTTCGACTTCAGACGAGGAAGTGTGTCAATGATTTATGAACCAAGACCTCGTTTTGGAGTTCATGATGTAGATTATGTGGAAACCGTGGTCAAGAGCAAATTTAACAGGCTCAACCCCTGCCTTTGGCGACTGGCCTTGGCTCTGAAAGGTTGATGCTGATTTCATGTTTCATACTGACAAAATTTGGAATATATTTTGTACAAAATTGAGCCAACGCCTGGAAAATGAGAACTCGCATGCATTCCATCGTACAGTGCCCGCCTCCTCAAGCCCTACTTCTAAATGAAAACTCGATGAGACTAAGCTCTTCCTTTCCAAGCAGTGACAATTCGCGCTACTTCGTGTTCTTACGGCATGGAAAGGAACTCATTGATTAAGCACCTTGTCACGCTTTGCATCACTGGACGCTGTACAGTACCAAGTCTTACTGGAACATTCCCATCCACATAGACACCCAACTAAGAACTTTCCTACTCGACGACGTTCATGACTTCAGAAGTTTTGGAAGCCTAGTAGGAAGTCTACATTGATGGACGGGGACGCGAAGGCCATGAGGTCGGGTGAGGTGGTGCACAGGCTTTCTGATCTCATGGAGAGAAGAAAGCAAAAACTACCTCAGGACTCACCGGCCCATGATTAGACGGTTTTGGCTGGGAATGGCAGTGAAGACTAGATACATGAGGAAGAGGGAAAAGAGAGTCATTAGGTCGGGGGTAAAGGGCTCTGCATTGGACCAGCAATCCAACGGAAACGGGTACATGTCACCAGATAAGCGGAAGCACGAGGGACGGTGATTTGTTTCCACTAAAATCCCATAAAGGGAAACCGTGAACCATTCGCCACGGCACATGTTCGTTATCGAACACATCCTTCGCCTGTTGCTCGGACCTAGAGCCTACGACATAGGAAGAAAGACTACAAATTTTAAAGTTTATGTTGTGGTCACCGGAATAGAGTGATTAATTTCTGTCGAGCAAGTGCTGTGCAAAGGCTCCTACTACTTTTTGTAGGGGTAGATCCCCCTAGACTAGACTATATCAGGATTTGTTTTCATGTTGCACACTTGTTGGAGAATAAAACGTGAAACTTGGTGGGTAGGCTACTGAATCTTGGTTCAACCATGAGGTAGAACCTTTTGATTAAGAGAGACTATATTTTCTACTTTCTATGATGATGAAGTTGCATGTTGACTTGGTATGTGAATCTTTCTTATTGTGATACTATTCTAGATGAAAATGGAATATATATTATTTGTTTGTAATCCTCTTCATTGAATTAGAATAAATACAGAGGTTAATTCATATGAAAATAGTATCGCATTATAGTTGATTATCTATAGTGTTATGTAAGCAATCAGTAAAAATTGATAAAGCAATGTGTTATTCAAGAGATACACGTAACGCTAGTTGAAAGTAACAAGTCACCAACCTGTCTGTTTGTTACGTATATCTATTATGTTAGTAATCCACAAAGAATCAAATGGACCAGAGTAGTGAATTCTTATCTCCTTGGACTTGTCAAAAAGTTCTATATAAAAAAAACCATTATAAATATTTCAAAATTTTCAAAATTTTTGTTCCATTTTTTAATGCACATATTTCTTAATTGCTACTATTACAATGTTATAATAGTTATCTTTCTCTTATTTTAAGTGTGGATCACACCTCTCGTAAAAAAAATGATATTAAAAATTAATTATTGAGAATATATAGAGGTTAGCAGATAAAGATATTTAGAAGAAAAATTTTTGGTTTTGTAGATATGAAGATGTTTGATAAAAACCAAAACCATAATGACACATCTTCATTCAATTTGATATTCACTTTTGTTCTATAGTAAAACATACTTTTTGGATGTACAATATTAAAATGCAAAATTATAACTCAAATAATAAAAGTGAAAGAGTCATTGTTATTTTTTTCATTAATTACTGAAAAAGATAGAATTATATTGTTCAACTTTATACTGAATACTCAATGGATTAAAATTGTGAGTCATCTACCAGTTTGATTCAACACGTATGTAAATATCAACATGTTACATGTACAACAAAGAATGTGAAATTATTTTCTTGTATAAATTTATGATGAAAAATATATTAGAATTTTTATATGATATTTTTAATTTTTGTGATATTTTTCTGAGAATTAAGATAATCATCATACTTATCTTCTGTGATGAAAATTTCATTTTGGAAAAAAATAAAAATTAATCAATAAATAATTTTCCATGATTTTCTTTGATTTAAAAAAATTCTCTTTTTTCATTTCAGAATTTAATTTTGAAAAAAATTGATAGAAAATAGTGGATGTAAAAATTATTGAGAAAAAATTTGATCTCAAAATAGGATTACTTTATTTTTTTGTGATTAAAAAAAACATCGAGTTCTAGAGATGTGTATGTTTCTTGAAATATATTGTTGTGTTTATAAACACATTTTATATTATGGCTTTCATGAACAATACATATGTGGATTATGAATTTGTTTGTCCACATGATCTATCTTCAAGATTATCATCAAAGAATCGTGTGTATCACAAAATTAAGTTGATATCTAGAAGCATACTAACTTGCAAAACTCTATAAAATGTGTTATTAAACCCAACAATATATTTCAAGAAACATACACATCTATATCACTCTATTTGACTCCAAATGAATTGAAAAAAATTGCAAAACTTAGGTATTGTTGTAATGCTCGTTTAGTTCAAAATTTAGCAACTCTGTTTGGCAAAATTTTAAAAATGAGGATTAAAAACAACTCAAAAAAATTTTCAAATGTTTGAAAGACGTTTTATAACATTCAACTATTTTCAAATGATATGATTCCAATCAATCCATCAAGCTGGCGATTGATAGTAAAGTCCAACAATGTATATCATAATCGAACAAAACTCAGAGTATGTATGATATATAATTGTAATTGTCTCTTGAAAGTTGATAGCAACGATATAAAATTATCACATAGTGGAAAAAAAAATTTGTTTTTGCAATTCATTATATGCATTCCTTGGATGATACAGATTTTTGGAAGAATACTTATCATAAATCATTGATTTATATTAAAACTTTGAAGAACCTGTCTAAGAGATAAACTTAAAAAATATCAAAACAATAAAAAAAGATTGTTAAACCAAACAAAGTTGTGTGTTCACATGATGACTTGTCACAATCAAAAAAAAATTCACTCAAGTCCAAGTATGAGCTACGAGCTTACTTTTGTTTAATACTTCTTGTTTTAAAAAACAAGGAGTATATTTTCATGTATCTGACTGTTGCAGTGTAGAAAGGGATTGACAAGATCATTCTGGAAGATCTTTTCACCCTCCTTGCCACCAAGAACATCATATACTTCAAATACAATCCTTATCACACTTTTGAGTACTTGTCAAAAGACTTGATTATGTTCCTCGCATCTGATAAAGTCCTTGTCATTTACACCAGCCAAACCTTACCTCATCCTGACATCAACAAGGCTAGTTTCAAAGCACTACTACCTTGTTTTTATAGATTTTCTCAACAAATATGGCACGCATGAAACTAAAAGCAATCAAGAATGCGAGTAACATCATTTACACTCAGGATGTCATTGCCTACAATCTCTGCATCTATAAGTCTCTGCATGTACCTCAAGAGTTTTGTGATCATTTTAATAATTTTTGTGGTCATTTTAACATTCATCAAAATTTATCCCTTAGATAGATTTATCTCAGTTTCTATATAAACCAATGATTTATAATCAGTATATTCCACAAACTCTTTGTCATCCCAATACTGCTTAACATTAAACAAAGTAGTGTTAACATTTCAACATAAAAATTATGTACATGAAGATCAAAATATAACTTGTGTATGTTTTCACACGCATGTCATGTTTTGATTGTATTATAAAAATTCAAACTTATTGATGAAACAAGATGAAACATGTCACAAAAGAGTATGAAAGAATCATGATATCATCATGAAGATTTGAAGTTTGGCATTTAACAAACAAAGTATATGAATTTTGCAAGATCAAAAATTAAGCACAATGATTTTATTGAAAAATCATGAGATAATTATTATTGGTCATGTGAAAGTTAAAAATATATTGAAAAGCAAAATTTGAATATATTATTGATTCAAAGTACAGAAGTTTGTAAATTTATATTTCACGTTGTATAGCTTGTCAAGAAAACAAGGTTAATAATGAAAAATCAGTTGCTTTATTATGATATATTTCTATTCTAAAATAAAAAGAAAATGTGACCATAGATATCATATGTGAATTATCAAAATTTTTTGTTAAGAATGATTAAATTGTGAATTTTGTGTACAAAATGACTAGATGATTTATATCAAGTCTATCATAAAAGCTTCACAACTTGTTCAATTGTATCTAAAGGAAATTTTTTAATAAGAGTTTAAAAAAAGTATTAATTATTTATAAAAATACTTATTTCAATAGTTTGTTTTGGTAAATCTTATTTATGTTTTTTAAAACAAAACTAGTATTGTGAACTCTCTATTATTTTTTAATAAATAGTCAAACGTAGAGAGATAATAGCATTATAGATGTATGTTATTTTTGTTCAGATTAGAAAAGAATTAAAAATGATATATTATTTAGGTTTTTTTTGAAATTTGCATATAACAACTCTGTTAATGTGTTCATTTCACTTCATATACAATGCTTATCTTATAGTTTCATCAAGTTTGATGAGTCTTTCAAAAGTAAAATAGGTTTGAATCAAAGTAGTTGTAATGAACAATTATATGAAACATATTCTTAACGGGCTACATCAAGTCAAGAAAAATTTGTTGAAATCTCATTATCCAAAAAACAAGCATGCAGATGTTCATTGCAAATAGTTAATTTTTTATATGTAATGAATCATGTTTTGTTATTTACAACAAATTTGAACTTGTAGATTCATATGTCTTTTTGTGAATTAAAACATGTTGTAAAAATTGGACATTCTGTCACATACATACATCATGTATTTCATGCGTTACAATTGCAAAAACATGTATCAAGATGAAAATAATTCATCAATCAATTAGCATAATTTCTTCTTCCAAACTTGATAGTTATCATGGTGATTTGAGGTAAAAAAATACTCAAAAGTGGATTTGAGGTTATAAATATATTAAAATAGAATATTTGATTTAAAGCAAAGTAAACACATCACATGAATCAACTTACAAAAATATTTAAAACTCTAGCTAATGAGTCTTCAATAATTAAAAAACTTAAACGTACCATCAATAAGTAGATTGTATCTTAAATATATGGAGATTTGAAACTATCTTTAGTTAGTTAGAATGAAAAAAAGTTCTTCAATATGGAAATAATATTACATTATGATGAAATATCTATAATTGTCACATCAAGATTATGTATATTATTTAAAAACGACACATAAACAATCAACGTGCTTGTTAGATAAAGATTGAATGTGTTAGTTGAAGATAACACATCATCAATACGTTTGTTTGTTGAATATTTCCACTATATCATTAATTCACTAGGAATGAGATGAATGATGTAGATATAACATTATCTTTTGTGTTTATTGTGATGATTTAAATAAGAAAGAATGAAATCATTCCAATTATCTCTTATTTTTTCAATTTGTGTTTTATTATTGAATCAACTATACTCTAGATATCCAATGTTACATTGTGATATCATTCAAAGTTTAGTTTTTCATTATTTTGTACATTTAACTATGTACGTAGTATTATTTTAGATATTATATATTTTTTCTATGATATTCATATTTAGAAAATAAGAAAGATCTGGAAAGAAATGGATACAAAAAAAATTGATATGAATTGTGAACATGTGATATCAAAGTAGTCTAAATCAAATTTTAGTTCATCAATTTATGATAGTTATTACTTAGTTTTTGTTAATCATCTCTCACCCTACAAATACTACGAAGAAGAATTACAAATACTAACAAGACCAATCTGTCCAACATAACCACGACGCAATTGTTTATCTACCGTACATAGGGTTATTCAATGAGATCATCGAAAGACAACTGTTACTTTTAATTGTGTTGTTGTTATAGCCAACACAGATGTTAAAACACTACGGCAAAATGAAAGTATACTTGCAACGGCAATACATCCAAAACTTACAGCAAAAGGAGCACGTTCGGATATTTGTAGCAAAGATCGGCCTACAAGTATGCCGGTCTCTGCTTTTTGCGTTGCTTGACAATTTGACTATTACTAGAACCATGGAGGGTGAGGTATAATTAACATAAATTGAAGTATAACTAATCGCTCCTTTTTTCAATATAAATCTCTAAATAAAACTTAGATTCTCCAAGTGAAACTTTAGTTTTATGACTTTTAAACATTTGATAAAATAAAAAAATTATAGATGATACATCCATGGCTATGATAAACAAATGGTTGGTGCAAGCTATTAGAGATTGTTTACTTTAACTTATATATATTTCATATAATATGGAGGCCATTTGACCTAGATTGTTCAGGATATTTATTACAATTGAAAGACATTTGGACAAATTGGAACTGATCAAAACGTCCTTTTCACTCTTCTTCCAAACGTGTTCTCGCCGATGAATGACTAAACATGTTTGAAGGAGGGCAAAGTGCGATAGATGTGATAACCTAAGTCGGCTAGAGCAATCGCGGTCGGGCCGAAAGCAGTCGCAATAGGTGAGGCAACCGCGGTAAGCTGGATGCATCATGGTAGGTAGACCAACCACGGTCGACAAGCAACCGCAGTAGGTGTACCAACCACAATTGGCCGAGAGAAGTGCGATCGACGGATATTCGACGAAGAGTGATCACGGGCAACACCAATCGTAGGCGATGATTGCGTGCACAGTGAAGGTTATGTGCACGCAACAGTTATGGGCATGTTAGTTGCCGATGATAGTCACGAGCAACACTTGGTGGGCTGACTGGATAGTATGTACTTCTCTCGAATCTCATCAAAATTCAGAATTGTCACTAGATTAATTGCATTTCAAAGTCATGAATAGTCAAAGTGAGAAGCTACTAACATATTTTGTTTGACGAATATTGTAACATGCGGATTTGAATATCGTGAACATACAAAAAGTTTTGTTATTGATCGCGAAGCATAGTAGTCTAGATTCAAATTTACTTGGATATGAGAGTGTGCTGAAGAATGTTATTGACAACTTTTTTGCAAGAATGCACAAGTACCAGCTTGGTTAGATATGATCACATGTGTGAAGAAGAAAAACGTGAAACATCACAAGAAGTTGAGACATCGACCAATAGTATTTACCTGGATGTTATACTCGTCCACGGCGGAGATCAATTACGAAACTTGTATGCGGGCATTGGTTCCATTTTGATTGTATTGCGTTAGCTTTCATGGCCAAGGGGGCAATGCAGTGTTTCAACTGCTGGCATGTAGAGGAAGTACATTGGTTTGATGCCAACAAATAATGGTCGGAATGACAATCCACATGTTGGAGAATTTGAATCTATGAGTACCAGATTTTGTGCTTTGGCAAAAGTAAGTTATGGGCTTTGAAAGTTGTTTTTTTCAATGAGGACTAAATCTTTGAAAGAGTGGAGAGTTCTCATGCTCTTTGTCATGACAAGAGAAAATCTTCTTTCACGTATATGATTGTGGTGGAGTTTGTGATTGTGGGGGAGTTTGATCATTACATAATTAATGTTCAAGAAGAAGCACCTGTAGTGACGAAGATTTTAAGGACGTGATTGAGCCAGTCAAGATTGATGGTTAATTCAATCCAACTGATGCGTTGATCAAAGTTAATATTGTGGAGAGATTCAGATGACACTGTGCTACTATGCAGGTTTTGCATGGGAAGCACAAGGAGCTCTATATGTTATTACTCTATCATGTTATGGCTACAACTTAGTTCTAGTTAACTCTCGTTTAAAGAGTAGCCTTGTGGTAGGTCTCCGTCTAGAACTTACCACGAAGTAATAATATAGATTAAAGAGTTTCCTGAGAATCCTTAACACGAGTGAAGGGGTAGATTGTTGAGTAAAACTCCGGTTAAGAAGTAACCTCATGTTTAGCTATGTATAGCTAAAATTGGTCGCGGGTGTTGGATATATATACCAAGGGTTTGTGTATTATCATACAATACACAAAGTATACTATCACAATGCTATTATTATGGTTCATCCTAAAGCTGAACCATGTTATACGCTGATGTCTCTCGTGTTAATGGCTTGACTTAGTTGAGTGTATCGTTGTGTTTCTTGTGTTTTACGTTTATAATTAATATAAGAGCTTTTGTGAAAGTGTGGAAAAATTCATGTTCCCTTTTTGGCTGATTAATCTTCTGTTTCTAACACAAATGCAGAGCTTTGTGAGAACATTGCTCCGATTCCGCTAGAAGGTCCGCGAGTAGGCCACACACGCTGCTTGATTGATTCCACGTTAGATGAACTACATGTTTGTCCATGTAAGCTACACCTCAAACTAGAAGAACAAGGAATTTGACGCAACATTGTGCATCAATTGCTCAAATCTAAATATATTTCGAGCCTCACAGAGTCCAATCCTTACCTGTTCTTAATGAATATCGATTCTAGTTGCGGTTTTGTAAGAAATCTTCTTCAGACGAGGGTCTTGATACTCGCAACCCAAGTTCCAAGACCATCTCGACAAATTGTACAATCGAGAACCAAATCTTCTCCGATCTTGACAAATTTGTTCGTCATTTTTAGAGAACTGTCTAACTTTTGTCACTGTTGTCTTAAAATTCCGCAGACATAATTTTGTCAAGATTGTCATCATAAAATACTTCTTGAAAACAACCCATCACTCCTGTTGAACTCTTCAAGTCTCAGCGTTCTCTTGACCAGCCTCATCCTTGGCTCTTAGTCTCCACCATAACATCTTGCAACGACCAAACTCTCAAACACAAGCCCAGGGTTTAAACACAGAGGCGTCGGAGGTCTTTGCAAACCAAGTATGCTCAACTTTCTATCGGCAAAACCATACATAAATAGCAAACTCAAACAGAATCACATGTCATAAAATTTAACAATCTTTTGAATAGAATCACCACTTGTTAGCATAATATATCTTGGAAAAATTGTCAAGTTGAGTTTGACAGTCAACAAACATTTGTGAAAATAAAAACCGTGTGAAATATCTATCACCGTCAAAAAACCTGAAAATTTTCATCTTCAAAAAGCTGTTAGTAAATTTTGTCTCACAAAACCTTCACCAGAAACTAAGTGATATTTTTGTCAACAAATACAAAGTGAAATTGATTTCAGACTCCGAACAATATACTCATTATAGACTCCAAATTATAAACCGGCTTTAATACCAATTTATTCTGAGTATTTTTTTTAATACATAGACACTGGGTATATATACCTAACACCAGCGATTGATTTTAGCTATAAATAGCTAAGCATGAGGTTACTCATTAACCGGAGTTAACTTCAACAATCTTCCCCTTTACTTGTGTTAAGGAATCTTAGTAATCTCTCTGACCTATATTATTACTTCCATAACAAGATAGAGTAATAACATACAAGGAAAACTCAACAATCTCCCCCTTGATTCGTGTTAAGGAATTTAAGTAGCTTCTCTAATCTATATTATTACTCCGCGGGAAGTTTTAGAAGGATACCTAACACAAGGTCTCTCTTTAAACGAGATTAAACTAGAATTAAACCGTAGTCATAATAGGTTAGAGTAATAACATATAGAGGTAACTCAATAAATCAATTTACCGTCAGTTTTGATTGGCTCAATCACATGCTCAAAATTTCCATCACTACTGGTGTTAATTATTGATCATTAATCATATAATGATCAAACTTCCCCACAATCATATCCGTGAGTGGAGATTTTTTCTTGTCAGCATAGAGAGCTAAGAAGTTGTTCCTTCTTTCAATGAGCAAGCCTTCATTGAAAGAAACATTCATATTCACAAAAAATCTCACAAGCTACTAGATTCCAAAGTCCGTAACACCGTTTTTTCAAAGCATGAATATTGTCATCCCAGACTCTCCGACCTATTGCGTTGTTATCTCAATCCGTAAAAAATCTAGATACAAAAGTAACTTCTTTTTCCGTCTTGTATTATCTCTCAACTACTAACAATGATCAAGATACTTTAATTTTGTCAGGAACTTTCCAACGATACCCAATTTGCCTATTACCTGACAAAGATTTTCACGGACGGAAATTACAAACGGACATTTTGTCACCGTCGTTTCCGACCATCACTGCTAGACCCGGTCGTCACTATCAACGTCACTCGCTAAACTTCTTCAAGTCATAAGGCGAGGTACAAGAGCTGTGAGTTTGCCATAACAGCCTGGTCACAAATGTTGAGAAATGAAGTGGAAGGAATTAAGAGTTGTCTAGGCTCCAATAGCATCATGATAAGTTTAACATTAAGTAATACATGCTAACTGTTTCAAAATTACATGATCATCTAATAGATGTTGGACTTTCAAAAATCATTTTGAATTATTATTTTGGATGATTTTAATTACTTTCTTATGGATGGTCTCACTTAGTGACTATTATATAATTCCTTATCTCTAAAATGTACTATGATTATATCAAATTCTATTATTTGTATCCAATCGCACATTTTTTAAAAACATGTCATTCATAATTTAATATATCTCCAGAAAAAAATTACAATGTACTGAACTCTCTGTATACTTGTAAAAAATGATACACGAAAAAGTTTGCTGCTTCGATGGAAATAGCCCAATATAAGTTGTCACCAATGACATTGTAAGATAGAAAATCTCAGTGTTCAGCAATATGATATTCCTTAACAAAATTCAAAGCTAACGTATCTACATTTAAATTAACTTAGTATACCTTGAGTGGTCACACCAAGTCTTACTCCGAGTTAAAGTCTACCGAGTCCGACGAGGAATAACTCAAGCGGTAATTACCATGGGGTAAAGCAAATGAAATTTCTCCTGTTCGGGACATGGTCAACGGAAGGTCTACTGGATATAGAATCAGATTTCATGTGATTTTGTATATTTGTGACCCTATATTTCCACTAAACGACAAATCGATCATTGCAAGGAAGGATAGCGAAAAGTCGTCATAAAGCGGAGAGATACTCCTGAGCTTAGCTCGGAGGCACAGGCGGACTCCGGTTAATCCACGAGGTCTCAACAGCTTCGGCTGACGCTTTCGTTCAGGTTTGGAAACTTGCCTGCTGCAAAGGAGGATTCGACGGAGATTGGTGGAGAGGTTCGAGGAAAGGAGGTTAGGGTTATCCTTAATCTAGGGTTAAGACGGAAGGCAAGGCAGGGCAGGGCGAGCATGGCAGGAGGAGTTTGTCGTCGTTTGGTGAATCGAAGATGCGCGCTGTAGGAGCACTGGCGGGGCGTAGGGTTGGAGTGCAGTAAGCGGAATCGCTTGGAGCGGGGAGCTGGGACGGAGGCAGTACTTGTACCCGGGATGGGTATTCGCTGATGCTGCTGCCCATAGTCATGGCTTTGTTGGGGTGTGCGCGAACGCAGTAAGTTTCTCCAAAGCGGAGTTTCCGGAAAAGCATGGCGAGTAAGAATCTACGATAAAGTAGTGTATTTTTGAAGAGATCTTGACAGGAGAGTTGAGCTGATGTGATATGGCGTGGCAGTTAAGTTGATCGTTTGCTGGTGGCTGGTGGGGTTGGGCAGGACGGTCTGGGCTGTTCGGGTCGGTCTGGCTGGCTCGTTACACATCAATTGTTTTTGCTGTTCTTGTGTTGTGTGTGTTTCGTCTCCTGGAGCCGGGAGCGAGTCGAGAAGGAAGCAGGAGACAGAAAGAAAAGGGTTTGGATAGTGGGGGAAGGAGGAGGAGAGGAGAAAGCGGAAGTTGTGCACTAGCCTGTGCGGGACCACGTCTTGTTGTGGGTTCTCTTCCTTTCCTACGCGGTTGGGCTGATCCTGTCACTCTCGAATTGATCCGTCCGTTTCGATTGGATTTTCGTCTGGATACATCTCCTTTGGTCCGCGGCCATTGAGCTTGTTTTTAGCAGGCAAGGCAGAGAGTGACGGATATTGTCAAAAGTGGTGTTGTTTCGGAGCTCCAGCCTGTGGTGGCGCAATGTGCCGTGGTTTGTAGAACACGTTGCTGGTGTGACGGCTTGGAATTGTGCAGGATCACAACAGTCTTTCAATCCGTTCTCAACAGTTGCACTGGACGTGCCGATTTGTGTTTCTCTAATCGAATTGGGATTGGAGAACACCTTGTGATGCGTTTCGTATCCACCTGAGGTTGCTCGGCCCGGGATTTGGACATGGTAGGGGGCATTGGTGGAGTACTCTTGTCTTCCTGAACTTACAGGAGAAGGCTCAATTTGCGGTGTAATGGGCTGGGAGAATGGTGGCGGCGAGTCCAGCTGCCGCGGCGTTAATCTGGTCTCCGAAGGCCAAAGGGTCGGTGTCGACACTCGCTTTCCCAAATTGCATATATTCAAACAAATTACAATCTTTCGAGCCTGCGTCAAACAAAACAAATTCCCTTGGACGTCATAAAGAAATTCGCTCGGCATCTTTGTGTCACGAATGTCTAACCTTGAGAGAAGTCTAATTTCCTGCGTACGATCCATTAGGTTTGGCAGGGCTGATACCTGTTTGATATCCTTGAACACTTCCACAGCATCTATTCGTTATTTGTTGTCACCTTGTTGATCCTCCAAAGGTTTCCTTCGATATTAGCTTGTTTATCCGTGTAACTGGTAAGATCGTCATGCTGCGTTGATTACTACACGGTGACAGAAACCTTACTGGCTGTAGTA
The DNA here is from genome assembly GCA_037833965.1 of Marchantia polymorpha subsp. ruderalis. Lineage (NCBI taxonomy): Eukaryota > Viridiplantae > Streptophyta > Marchantiopsida > Marchantiales > Marchantiaceae > Marchantia > Marchantia polymorpha. The sequence continues at coordinate 5,407,975 of AP031351.1, forward strand.
AATCTTCGTCGTCAGTCGGTGCAGGCAGTTGTCAAACCGAAAATGTACTGGGCGAAGAGATTCCTGGAAATAATAGTGATTGTTACGAGCACTTTCTAAATTTCTCTCCCTCTAGTAATTGTTAGCCTCTAGCCTTCATATCGCAGTATTTTGCCCATCCTTCAACCACATACAGGGCAGATTGGCATAGGTTAGGCTCAAACTCTAGCCTCAAGGATTGCAAGAACACAGGGGGGCTGTGTTTTTGCATATCACATTGGGATTCTTTGTGACAGCACGTGCTGCTGATTGTGTCTATCTGATAACTACCGAGCTTGCTTGTATCCATTATACCGTCAGTTGTACCGACTCACACATGTGGGACTTGTGTGAGGAGTGTAGGATTCGAGCGCATCTTTACTATGCTTTCTCTGTATTCTCTTTTTACACCTGAGTTTGATATGCCTACACTTCATACTCAATCTTCTCTGAGTATTGACGACTACAAATATCTATGTGAACATTCTGAATTTATAAGTAACTATACCCTAAGCTAAGGGCAAGCAAGACAAAACCGACTATAGGAGTAGGTGATCGAATGCCCTTTGCCAAGTGCTTAATCACGCTTGTTGGTGCTCTTTTTCAGGATTTCTACAAGATTCTGGGAGTGAATTATGATGCAACAGATGATTCAATTCGCAGTAATTATTTACGCCTTGCTCTGGTTAGTACTGCTGCTTGTAACTCTTGTCATTTGCAGTCAAGAATGTTCTACGTTGCAATATATGAGGTCCTCTATTTTGAATTACAGACAACTTCTTACTGCAAAGCATTAGTTTTGAGTCAGTTCTGCCTCGTGGTGATCTATCGTCTCGTACCCTCAGAAGTGGCATCCGGACAAACATATTGGTGAGGACGGGGCAACCTTGAAATTTCAAGAGATTAACGAGGCATATCGAGGTTTGTGTTTTTCAACTTTTCCGAGATAGCAGATGCGATATCGTAAATTCCTTCTACGCTTGAATGAAAGATTCAGTAGTATGCATTCAGTTGAGTTTTCCTGTCAACACCTTCCACCTTTGAAGAAAGAAAGAGCTTTAGCTTAAAGCGCCAGTGATAAAGCTGAGTTTCTTTATCTGGGTCTAGAGTACTCTAAAGCTGAAGACTACATCTGCTATATAGTTTGTATACAAACTTCTGATTTGTGTTTCTTTACTCTTACCGCAGTTCTTAGTGATCCTGCGAAGCGTCTGGAATATGATATGAAAGGAGATTTTGTACAAGAGTACAGTATCATTGTACGTCGAATCCTTCTCATCTGCTACAAGTATTTGATTCATTCGTATCTTTTCTTAGAACCTTATTGGAGATGGATATGTAATTTGGAGGTTTTGAGGTCTCCTTCTGACCCTATGGGTCGACTTTTTCATGATCGTATATTCGATCACACTCTCAGTCGGCAGGTGGTGAGGCTGAGAGGCTTAAAGACAAATCTGAAGGTGGATAAATCTTATTCCGCTGATGTCCGTCGTTATCGCAGGAATATTTGAATCGATTCAAGGGGTTGATTCTGACGTGCAATGGATTAGGCATCAGTAATCAAAACCAGTGGTATGAATCCGTCCTTTCCTTTCCTCTTTTGATATTGCTGCTGACTTTAGAATGTCATATGCAGTTGTGACCATGGACTGGGTCGAAGAGAGGTCTGTATTTAACTGCTTGTTCTGAACTAGATGAGCGCATGTCTTTTTATATGCAGGGCGCCCCACACATTGCGAGTCGGCCGTGAGTCAACACATTAAAGTGATTCTTTTGGTCTTACAGATGCAAATGCATGTGGAGCTTGTACGAGTAGTGTTACACTGAACGATTTATTAGTCTCTTGGCCTTTCGAGAGTTTAGTGACCAATGCTTAGCTTCTAAACAAGAAAGACTTAGTGTAAGATAGTAGTAGAATTAAAGTGTAAAACATACACGACCAGGAAACCAATATATGTCATCCAACAGAATTTATCTTGGAGCACAAAGGAGACCAAGTCAACCCCAGACATCTGCGAACTGAAGGAAGAGAGGCGCTTGTGATGTTCCAGTACTTCATGCCAATGATGTCACGGAGTGATTATCAGGCTTCATAGAACCTGAGAAGATATGATGCTGAAGTGCGTGCCAGCTACTCCAGTTTTGGCGCCTATGAAGATGTGAAGTCGAGATCGATGAAAGACGAGAGGCTTGGAACTTAAGCACGGAGGTCAACATTGGGTTCAGAGATTGTGAACAGGTTTTGAAAGTTCAAGAGTGGAAATTTGGTCATTGTCAATACAGTTTCTTGTGCAATGACAAGATTCTAGGTATCTGACAGTCTTCAACCGCTGCAGGGTGTTCTGGTCGCCCTGTCATACCTATGATGCGTATGAGTTGATATTGTTAGTGTTGCCGAGGAGCATGTTGGTGCAGTTTTCGGGGCCCGACACTGTATATTTTTGTTAAAGGCCGACCGTGAAGAGTCATGAACCTTGCCTAATTTGGTAATCCTCGGAGGGCTTGAGCCCATCTTTTTTCCCTGCCATATCTTTTTTCTGTATAGGAACATTGTGTAGTTCAATTTGATTGAAGAGAGACTGTCACAGGCTGTTAGAATATTTGAAATATAGCCCACCGTCTTGTTGTTCTATCAAAAGCATATGTGGATTTTCGAAGTGCGTTTTCGGGTTCAAAAGGGACCTGGCGAGCGGAGCATTGCACGCCGAATTTGAGAGCACTCGTTTTACTCGTGTCCGCATATATTCTTGAATCCGAACTATCCAGTGACGTCAAATGCTTCTTTTCCCTCGAGATATCGTATTTGGACGGAGCGCAGGGAATGAAGTCCTGTCCTTTTCACGAGAGTTCTCCCACGAGAGTGTGTTGGGAAACGTGACAAACTTTACACGCGTCTGCTGCTAGAAAATAAGTTGCTTGCACGTGATTGCTCACTTTTGTACTATCCTCAAGGACTTTGTCAGGATCTGAACACAGCAGGGTCCACTGCTATGCATTTTCCTACGTGCTAGGATCAGGTGACGAGAACTCAGCTCAGCACGGGAAGTGATTCTTATCGGGCGAAGAAGTGACTACGCAGATTTCTTCGTAGTTGAATACTTTTCTTGCTTCTCGACGATCAAGTTTATGTTCGAAGATGCGGACCTTTATGGATTCTAATCTTGTATCAACCTTCGCTAGGTTTGTGCTAGTCTCGATAACGACGACCTCCTACAGATCATTTTTCCGTCACACCAAGATTCCGGGAAATGTATTCTGCGAACGGTCCGCACGGGGTCGGTTCAGGCTGCCATCGAGCACTGAGCCCATGACAGGCAAGATATCGAACTAGCCGGCGCTTTTCGATTGATCCACTCTTTGCTACTTCAGTTGAGCGACTGGAAATCTTCAGTTTTTACTCTTTAGGTGGGATGAGTGTCAATGTGTTATCACGGTCACTTATCAGAAGGCGACCATATATACACTTAATGCAAGAAGTATTCGTGAGTCAATTGCTTGAAGCCGTGAATGCAGCAGTCGTGTGGGGGAAGATTTGATTCTGCTGGAGGCGGCAAATTAGATTTTCAGACGCAGAAACGATTACAACCTCTAAACATGAAACCTTGAACTTCACTTTCCGAGGTCGATAGTATTCAGTCTGAACTAGTCTTAAACTTAAGTGCATATCCCCTATTCCAGATGCCTCCGAAGGTTCTCGATGGGAATTATTTGTCAAAGGCCGAGTGGCTCCATACCTATGTAAACTTTGTGAGTATACTCTTACGGGGCTCCAGCTCACTGAATGCTCGGTGCCTTCCTGCCATTAAATGAGGTATATTTTTTATCTCTACTACAAGTCGCGCGGGTCGCCCAAGAGTTAGAGCCGAAGTTCAGGTGTTTAGGTCTGCACTCATCGGAGTTTTCTGACGAGTGCAGATCATACACATACATGTCGATGTTACATAACTTCTTACACTGTAACGCACTAAACGCCTCGTCTAAAGGTCATGTCTCGGATTGGAGTGAGCTGATCACGACAGCATTATACAATGAGTATAAGAAACCGAATACGGTAAGATAACACACAGCCCTCTGAAGCCATGAGAACGATAAGTACAACGTGGCCGAAGGCGACGTGTAAGAGTCCAGCAAACGAAAGATAATAGAAATATGTATGATATGCAGAGAAGGTTATAAAGAAGATATTAGACTATAATTATTTATTTTTTTATTGTTTCACCAGCCATATATAAAGGATTCACAAATATCCGATATACTCCTGACGAGACTCCGCGCATGTGCAAGATCATCATACACACCATGGTGGGATTTCTCCTGCTAGTCCTGGGACAAAAGACTGCTCCAAAGGTATCTTTGTATGTAGATGTGTAAAGAGTAGCAAGGTTCCAATATATCAATATCTATTAAATATATCAATATCTATCAACTTATTGTCAAAGTTTGGAGAAGCGTTAGATTTCAGGCCACCTGTCATTTACAGTTCAAGCCAGAGCAATCGAGATGTGTAATAACGGCGAGCTGTTTGGAGGAAAAGATAGTGCAGAGATGGGTGCAGAATGCATACCTTATATGACTCATGGCTATGTGACGAGGAACCAAGTCTTCACTTGAGTTTTCTAATTTGCTACGCGCTGAGGAGCAACAACATGCAAATGGATCCCATATTAAAGATATATGCTTTCCAAAGTAGATGAAGGCGAATCAAACTCTAGAGGATTGATGGGATACTCGAGGAGATTACCTTTATGTAAAGGCCCAAGTTGCAAATGAATTCGAGGAAATTTTGTTCCGCCAAGTTCTGGAATTCCCCGAAGCTTTCACACATCTCATCTTATGGCAATCTTGATCTCGAGACACGCACCGCATGAATGGTTTTCTAAAGCTCACCCGCAGCCGTGAAATCTGCAACTACGGCTGCCTCGATAACTTCTTACTACACTGGGTTCTGTCTCAAAATCACCTTCTCCTTTATTAGACATCACGATTCGCAACGTCTACATTCGACGCTTTGGCCACAAGTTGAATGTATTGGAGCAAGGGAGCGCCTTGATGCTCTGTCGCTGGGCCGCGGGGAGGACGGCGAGCGCAAAGATTCGAATCACTTTCTCTTTTGAATGAGGGAGATTCCCCGGAGGCGAGGTCCATGGGGGCCGAGGGCATCAGGTTCTGATCCAGACTGGAGCTCGACACATCGACGAGGCGACGACTTCGGCTGAACATTGTCTTCGAAAACGATGCAGTCAGGACTGATGTTGCCGAATTTGTATAAGCCCGGTGCGACCTTGGGCACGTTGCTGCCTGGCGGAGGGAATAAATTTCGGCCCGGCCTGGCAATTTGCTCGGCGAGAAGACCGACCAAGGTGGAGAAGAAAGTGTGGGTGTGGACGCAGAATAAGGAGGTGATGACAGCTTCTGTTGAGCGCGGATGGAACACTTTCGTCTTTACTCCGGAAACTGAAATTCTTGCGGACTCTTGGCAGTGTACGCTGGCTTACCTCTGAATTTCGAGTGTCCCCACGGCAATTGTAATTGATTTCATGCACTAATCGGTTTCTGATAAACCACGACGCATGTGGTTTGTAGAGCACCTGAATGCCTTTGATATTTGTTGCGATCGAACATTCGATTTCATTCTTCGAATCAAATCACATTTTGATGATATTCGTATGAAGCAACTGCCTCGCCAATTTCACGTAGACTTAACAAACTCCAAAGTTCTTCATCTTTGATGTGTCTTAATTACAAGCGAATTTCGCATACCTGGGATCCTTGAGGTAGAATTGGTGTGAAGACAATCGTACTGGCGCTGCTCTAGCTTGGCTTAGCTTCTATTCTATTTGTGAGCTAACGAGCTTTAGCATAGAATAGGAGGTACCGGATTTAGCAGACTAGAGAGAAGTAATCTTTGGATATGAGCTTGTAGATTCTTCCGTCCTATGGGCACATAAGTGACATCTTCCCTTCCTCGCAGCGTTGAGTAAAATTCGGACTCTTTTCCTTCGAGACGAAGTAATCAAAGACTCGGAAGGAAATGCCGTTGCTCTCCTAGGCCAGGTTTCATCTGGCCTTGGTCAGGACGATGTGAAGGCACTGGTGGGACAGGCTGAGACTGTTGTTATGTCTGCTGTAGACTGGCAGGTGAGTTTATGAATGCATTCTTAGTCTGAACATCTTCGTACACGTGAGGATCGACATATTTTTTGATTAATCCTAGACGATTTACATTTGTATAACCAATTACGTCGCTGGTTTTTTTTTTACGTTCATAATTACTACAATAATTTTCGTAGCAAAAGGTTTTGAAAAATCACGGAACTGGAAGACTTCTCGGTGTTCTCTTCATTTCTCCGGAGGAACCTGATCAGTAAGGTTGTCATCCTTGCTAAGATTGTCTTCGATGGTCTAGCATCTGAGAGAGCATGAAATCAAGAGAATAATTGATCACTTCCCCACGGGTATCTGCTTTTCAGATCATAACGGCTGAGAACATGGTTGCTGCATTTCAAGATACAAACACTACTCTATTTGCCACTGCTGCAAATGCCTTGGAAGCGAGGTTATACTTCGAGGTGGGATTTATCTGTATGCTGAGATTCAAAATACTGACTGATGATGTGGGTTCTCAGTGAGTAGAAGTACTTGTATTCGTCAATTTCCTTCCTTTCATATTCATCTTTGTTTGCTACTAAACTAAAGACGGCTACTATGGCTACTCTCTATTTTGAATGAATCAACTGAGGTTTTTCGTCAATCCACCTGCCTTGGTTAAAAGTGGAGTAGGGTTTCTTGATTTTGTTGACTGAGTCTTAGAAGTAATGAGTTTGGGTGAATTGATTGAACTTCGTTCTTGAATGAAGGGTAGATCTGGTAGTTGGACGTAAGTTGAGTCGAATATCAGTGTTTTGTTCATGTTAGGCTTTGGAGAGAGGGACTGATGGAGTGGTACTTCAAACAGAAGATCCTGCCGAGATATTCTCTCTGAAGGTGAAATTCACGTCCATAAAGGATCTCGTTAGAAAGCCATAGTTGCATGTGTGTTGCTCTTCGATTCTTCCAGTTTCGTGTGCATTAGTAGAAGCGTAATTCTTCAGCCTCTCGGCCCTGATTCATATACTGTATATCAACTCAACCAGGCCTACCTGGCGTCGAGGACAGAGGAGGAGAACAAGATAGCCCTCCAAGTGGGTACAGTTGTTAAAGTTGAAGCAAGCGGCATGGGAGATCGAGTGTGTGTGGATCTTTGTAACCTCATGAGCCCTGGTGAAGGTCTTCTGGTAAGGATTCCATTTCACTAAGGATTGTGTTCAACGTATTTCGTGGTATGCCCACCTGTCATTTTGAAACATAGCTTGAACACTCACAACATAGCCCCGATGAGTAAACTATATGCTTCGTAATATTGAGTGCGTTCCCCCTTCACTTCGATGACAATTGAAAGATTTGCATATGTTGTAAAATCTTGGAAGTCTGTATCACTAGCGACATTTCGTCCGATCAAGCTTTGTGATATGTTTATCGTAGGTGGGATCGTTTGCCAGGGGCTTGTTCTTGGTGCACTCAGAGTGTTTGACGTCAGACTATGTTGCTAGCCGCCCATTTCGAGTGAATGCGGTAATCAACATATTCCATTTTCTGTCCCTATCTTCTCTTGTGTATCAAGTTCAACTTCACACTGCATTCGTTTCGAAATCATTCTTGGTACCATACTTCGGCTCTTGTCCTAAGTGCCGATTCCTCTTAGTGTGATCACCACATAAGTCGATTAGATGTAATCTAGTCGACTAGATTACATCTAAGAAGTTGTGTCGAATGATTGTGATGCCAAGCTTACATGAGGATCGTATAGAAGTTTTTTAAATATCACTGATGTATTCTGGAAGGCAGGGTCCTGTACACGCGTATGTGGCAGTTCCGGGTGGCCGCACTTCGTATCTTTCAGAGCTTCGCAGTGGTGCAGATGTCCTAGCTGTAAGTTCTGATGGGAAAACTCGTCCTGTTACTGTGGGGAGAGTGAAAATTGAATCCCGGCCACTTATGCTTGTTGAAGTGGAGGTACGTATCTTTCTCGGACCTTCAATCAACTTGGGAACTGTCAAGAGCACATCGCACAACATTCTCACTACTTTGGTAAAATCGTCTATAATTGTCTGTTTTGATACCATTTTCCAATGGCTTGTTGATCTGAACATGTCAATTACTTCATCTTGATTGCAGTTTGAAGGTTCAACCTGCAGTCTTCTCCTTCAAAATGCAGAAACAGTTTGCCTTGTTTCTCCATCTGCGTCAGGTGATTTCTTCTCTGTTTCAATATGAAATGTTACTTTGTCTTTCTAAACAGGTCCAGGTTTCATGCTTTAGTCGGAGAAACTTCAACCTACAGGAGTTGTTTCTATTCCTTTTGGTCTGGCATACTACGTGCGTGAAGCATGAAGGGACGTAGTGAGCACATGTTCTAAGAAGAGCGGATGGATTTATATTCTGTATCAAAAATGTACCTTTGGATTTTCATACGTGCTACTTGTAAGTTATATCGGACGGATGCAATACTCTGATTTAGTTTGATCTTACATGGTTCGAGTATGTAGACTTACCAGCTGGAGAAGGCATAGCAGAGACAAGAGCTCTGCCTGTCACGAAAATGAAGCCTGGAGACAAAGTCATTGTCAGCTTACAAGCGGGTGCTCGGCACACAGGTCTGCAAATTGATGAATTTATTCTTGAAAAATAGCCAAGGTAATCTGTTTGTTTGTCTGTTGCCATATATGCGCATTCTCCTCATATTTTGATTGAGAACGTAAAGGCACATTGTCTTAATAGTAAACTTGCGTGGGATTAATATAAAAGAGACCATCCCTTCATTGTTCATGAGTGCAGCATGGAGCTCGTAGTTTTAATGCTTGCTTCATTCCTAGCTTGTGTGTTCAGTCCTTTTCTCCAACCGTTGCCTGACTGTGAATCGATATATTGACTGCTCCATTTTCACCCGATTGGGTGTGTTAAGAGGGGCGATATCCCGAATGGAGTTGATGTAAAGTTAGACAGGTGAGACAGCAGCCGCCAGGTCTTCTTGATAAACGCAGCAAACCAAATAGATATGGCTTCGGCAGAATGACAAGGTAGAAGAGAAAAGACAGTTCGAGATAATTGAATAATCTACACTTCTGATCAGAGGAGTGATGGTCATCAAGAAATTCTGACTGATGGAGTGCGATAACATTCGTCCTGGTTCAGCGTGCACTGGCCAATGTCAGCAACGGTAAAGAGTTCTGACAATAGGATAAGGAGGATCATATCACGATTCACGTGACTCTTGGGGCGCAAAGGGGTGGAGAACGAAGCCCCGTTCGAGGATTATTATATTGAGCCCTTAGTCTCATTATCATGTTTTACACCTTTTTCTGGTACAAGCTCATGTTTCAATAGGAAAAGTATGTATATTTGGCTTCGAGAGTAAATTTTCCAATCAAGGCCTTTGAGTGTGAACATAGCGGCTATGGGGAGTACTTTCTTATTGTTGGACCGGAATTGTAAAAAGCGAAAAGGTGAACTTGCGGATCATCTTTTCTTCTCTTTCTCTTGTTAACACTTGGTTATTGGAAGATGGTTCGTCAAGTCCAGGCATATGATCAATGTGAGGAAATATGTTAAGACTTGCCAAAAATAAACTCACCACACTCACGGTTCTTCCGGCGAGGGTTAATATCATCGCCGTTAGAACCGTGTGCGCTCTTTGGAGCCCAGACCACAGGTATCAGGAGAATTGTGCCAACGATTTGTGAAGCTCCTCGCATAGGGGCGGACACGAAGCTGCCTGGCGTCGATCCTCCGCATCCGGACTCTGCTAAGGAAGGTCCTCTGAATCTGGAATCTGGGAAAGCGTGTACTTGCCCACTCGCTTGGACCCCAGAAGCTGACATCACCAACTAACGCCCACTGGCTCTGTTGCCTCTCCAACAACCTCGAATGGTTCCTGGACAGATCAACATGCTTGCTCCACCAACTGCCGATTACTCAAGGGGCATCCCGATCTCTCTTTCAGCTCGCTTCCCTCCCTCCATCAGCCTCGGACCAGGGGGCCTCCGTGATTCATTCACGTTATGTTTTCCGGCACATTCGCCCATCGCTCCACCACATCCACCATTTCATTCGCCAGTGTCTTTGGAGGAGACGGAAGGCAAGGGGTTGGCACGTCCTTTGGACAGGCCAATGCACAACCATGGCTCAATGGCTCAAGTTGGTGGCGCATCCGGCCAAGTCGTCAAGCACTGTATGCACTTTTCAACATGTCCTTTCCGGTTGAACTATCCTTGTCTTGACGGTACGGAAGGCATCATTACGCTTAGACTACCGCAGGACCAACACTTGGAAAGTGAAATTCTCTCTACTTGCCCACGAGGTCCGATTGAGTCCAAATTGAGACCACGGTCGACCAAATTCAGATCGTCGATTCAATCGAGGAGGAGGAGTCAAAACAGAGGCAGCGAAGCCCGCTTGCTTTTTCGAATGGAGGCGCCAAACCGACGGAGGCGAGGCGAGGCGAGGCTATGAGAACAATGACGCTGCCAAACCTACCGCTGCAGGAATCGGGCGGACCAGAGGAGGACCGGGCCGACAGACGGACTCACTCGCTTGTCTCGTGGCCGTCCGAGGTCACCAAAGGGCTCGTCAGCCAAGATGCTTCCAACATCTGTAATTTTAGACAGCCGTCTCGTCCCACCCCTCAGGACGACACATCGGGTCGCCGCCTAGGCCCGGCAGTCTTTGAAAGACGGACCGGCAAATTTTGAGAATTTCCTCACTGACTTTTGCGGCGTTGGATATAAATTCGCAAATCTATATTTTCTCTCTATTTCAGATTAAATGAGAGTCTGAAACCAGCCGATCTTTGCGTCAGTCTTATCATAGCCCCGTAACAGACCGGCGTACCTACAAAATCTGCCTCATTCGCTTTGGCTCGAAGGTATAATACCGTATGGACATGAAAGACGATATTTTCTGATGGGGGGCAACAAGTGTTCTAGCGAAGAAGATAAGAATACCTGTCAAGCAACCATTATATGGACCCTAATGGGTTTAGAAGATAGGCCCTGGTAGTTTCACAATGGACAATAGGTCATATTACACATAAATTATATTTTCTATTTACATTGTAGAGTAGACGTTAAAGGATCTTTTGATGATAATTAATATTAGCTGATACCTCTTTGTGAGCATTGAAGATATATTTTTTCATCAGTGATATTACGTTTTAAGTTCATGTGCCACAAAAACACATCATCTCTATTTGATAGATGTCTTACACAATGTGCTCAATTAGCCAAAGACATGTGATTCATAATAAGCATACTCTTTCACACCAAATCCAAAAGCAAATATGACTTAATTTTACATGTCATGTCACTCATGAAACTGCAATGTTTGATAATGTCACAAAGGACGAAAATAACCTTGAAGCATAAGAAAAGGCAGCATGCACTTCCACGTACATAAAAATGTGTGTCATTAAAACTCCTCCTTCAGCCTTCACATGAAAAATGGATTCGTTTTGTTATATGACTTGGTATCCTTGTCCAAGAGTTTGGTGTATATATATATATCACACGACAAGCGCATGATCCTGAACGAGGCGGGCGATGATAACCAGGTCGCAAGGAATCTTAATCCCGCGCCGTCGCGGAGGCGCGGAGAAGAGCCCGTGGAGGAGTTGCACGACGAGCGCGACGTCAGGGAGATGGGAATGTCGTCGGGGTGCTCGAGGTCGTCGTCCGCTGTGCGTCGTTCGAAGAGCCAAGAGTGTCCTCACTCTGTCCAGGGCGCGCTCTCGGGCTGCCTCTCGCTCGTCGGGAGCTCAGGCTGGCAGCTCTGCGCTCGTCGCCCGCCGTGTCGCCCGTCGTCATCCCCGACGCCGCCCGCCCTTGATCTCCTCAATCCTCCCCCATCTGCGCTCGGGCTCTGACGCTGCAGGCGCTGCGGTTTTAAGTTTCTTCGGCACCCGCAGCTGCGAGTCAATTTCTCTTGGGGAGGCACGAGGCGGAAATCAGGGGCGACCGTAAACGTCATTTCTTCTCGAGGAGCAGACGAGAAATCGTTGCAATGGCGGCATTGGCATCTTCGGTGTCGTCGTTCGTCGGGGCATCTGTGGCATTGGGCGTGAGATCGACTACCGAGCGAGCCTTCAGTAGTCGGAGGAGCGTGAAGGTAGTTGCAGTCGCCACGCAACAGCAGGCTGCCGTGAAGCAGGAGACGAAAATCAAGTCCATCAAGGCGAGACAAATTATTGACAGCCGCGGCAATCCCACCGTCGAGGTCGATCTGGTTACTGATCAGTTGTATCGATCAGCCGTGCCCAGCGGAGCGAGCACTGGAATCTATGAGGCTCTTGAGTTGCGCGACGATGACAAGAAGGTATTCGGAGGAAAGGGAGTTTTGAAGGCTGTTGAGAACATCAACAATGTGCTTGCGCCCAAGTTGATTGGTCTGGACTCAAGGTACTTGTTCAATGAAAGGGCGAGAGAGACTGTGTGCGGCTGTCACTTCTGCGCAGCCCTTGAAATGATTCTCGATAGAAAAGTATATTTTTCGGGAAGAAGCCTTTGGTCTCCATTCTCTTTTGCATTTTTCCCCGATATTCCAAGGAGAAACGAGGAGTCTTGAGATTGCTCTGTTTACAAGGATTTTTTTTCCACGTACCTTTCTGTATCGCCCATTGCTGGTGGATCTTGAGTGCTTGTCTTTCTGCCCTTTGATGTTCGACTGCTACCTCTGACCTCCTTGTGTACCTTCCGATGGTCATCATAGTGCACTCATACTTTCATAGTCGTCCCGCTGTCTTATGGTACAGAAAGCAGTCCGTGTTTTTTAAACGAGACTTACAGGTCCTGTCGTGTGCTTTCTGTGATTCACATTCGTTTCGACTTCAGCGTCACCGGCTCACTCTACTCTCAGTCTCTTTCTTTATTGTACTGCGTGGTACAAAATAGCTACAGCGTGGTTCCAGGCCTGGTCATGCTCGGACGTTAACTCGTGGAGTGAAGACTGTTTGCCTTCATCTCGTTTACAGTCTCCTCGTGCTCTGATGGACGCTGTTTCTACCAAGTTGTGCTTCGAGTTTTAGTGCCCAATTTCTCACGTATTCTCGCTGGTGATTCCCCTCAGAAACTAGTGTGATGTGGCCATGTCCCCTTCTGAGTGGTTACAACTTCAATACCAAACTGCTAACTCTGAACAATAACTGGAGCGTAGCTGGACATTTTCCTCACAGAGATTCCGTGGGTTATTGTGTTCAGAAATCAGAGGGAGATTGATGCTATCATGTTGGAACTCGATGGCACACAGAACAAAGGCAAGTTGGGTGCCAATGCAATTTTGGGAGTGTCACTTAGCGTATGCAGAGCGGGAGCTGGAGGCCAAGGATTGCCACTGTATCGCCACATTCAGGAATTGGCAGGCACTAAAGAACTTGTCATGCCAGTTCCAGCTTTGAATGTTATCAATGGGGGTAGTCATGCTGGCAACAAATTGGCCATGCAGGAGTTCATGATTCTCCCTGTAGGCGCTTCTTCTTTTGCCGAGGCTATGCAAATGGGCTGTGAAGGTCAGTGACGCTGATTCTAGTTTCCTTTCCTTTCCGTCAATAGTCACAGCTGCAGAGCTGCCTACTGTACCAAAATGGCGTCGGACTCATGTCAGAACTCTGAGACGATGATGTTGTAATGGATGGGCAGTGTACCAAGTCCTGAAAGGTATCATCAAGAAGAAGTACGGTCAGGATGCGTGTAATGTGGGTGACGAAGGTGGATTTGCCCCTAACATTCAAGACAACAGGGAAGGCCTCATTCTACTGGTGGATGCTATCGAGAAGGCAGGCTACACTGGCAAGGTTTGTTTTCCTAGAATGATTTGCTTCTATCGAAAATCTTCCGTATAAATAACTTTTTGCAGTATGTGACACTTGTCTGGCGTTTTCGGTCCTGCTAGCGCTGCATGTGTCATGGAATGACGGCACTCATACATTTCTCTACGTCTGCTCACCCTCGGCCGAAGCATTGACTGCGATCTCTGCATTTATGATGGGAAGAAAGAAATTGCCACACTGCAGCTGCATCATCTGTACACGGATGGTCGAGTCAGTACACCTCATATGTTCTCAAATGTGACTCCGACTATTTTCTGAACAGGTGAAAATCGGTATGGACGTGGCGGCATCTGAGTTTCTCACAAAGGACGGCAAATATGACCTTGACTTTAAGGAGGAGAACAATGACGGCAAGAACATCTACACAGGAGAAGCTCTAGGTGAACTATACAAATCCTTCGTCAGGGAATTCCCGATTGTCTCGATCGAAGACCCGTTTGACCAGGATGACTGGAGCTCGTGGGCAAACCTTCAATCGGGAATGGATGCTCAGCTCGTTGGAGACGATCTACTTGTCACTAACCCAAAGAAGATTGCCGAAGCCATCACCAAAAGAGCATGCAACGCCCTTCTTCTGAAGGTGACGACCTCTACGGACGGTTAATCTCAGACGTTCAAAGTCAATCGAGTTTCTTGAGGAGAGTGATTGCCTGGTACTGAACAGCGTCAGCGTTGTGCAGGTTAATCAAATCGGCTCTGTTACTGAGTCCATTCAGGCTGCACTTGATTCAAAGGCTGCCGGTTGGGGCGTTATGGTCAGCCATCGCAGTGGAGAGACTGAGGACACCTTCATAGCCGATCTCGCAGTAGGTCTGGCTAGTGGTCAGGTGGGTTTATTTCTACGCATATTTGTGATCCTATTGTGTTCGACGGACGGACAGGCTGATCAAGTTTCAAAACAAATATCCCAAGTGCACTGATTTGCTGATGTCCCCCTTGTCTTCAGATCAAGACTGGAGCTCCTTGCAGAAGCGAGCGTCTTGCAAAATACAACCAGGTAACGTTCATTCCAACATCGTTACCTTGTCTTTTGAGAATGACTCTTGGCCATGTGAAACTTTTTAGAGTTATCGTTTCCAACCAAATATTTCCCTTCGTCTTGTCTGATCTCCACTTTCTATCTGTAAGAAAGTGGCTTTGTTCGTAGCTTCTGTATCAGTAAGCTTATCTACTTGTTGATGCCTTGAACTGGTTCTGTTGGGTGTTATACTCAGTTGCTTCGCATTGAAGATGAGCTCCCGGGAGTCCGCTACGCTGGTGTGAACTTCAGACGCCCTTGAAGGGTTCAGCATATCCACCCATCTGAATGTGGGTTTTCAGCAACCTTAGATACCAGTTGGAAGAAAGAACTGTATTTAATCATTCATAAACAGTGGACTCGGAATTAAGCCATCGCAATGAGTAGTAGTGGAGGCAGCGTATGTATCATGAGGAGAGCCATTAATTTTGCTTAAGCCTAGGGTTCTCCACCGTTCTTTACGAGATCAATTTATTCAATCAGCCACGAGCCAAATTAGGCTTGAAGGCGGATCAGAGTGGTATAACCGAGTAAAACGTGAGAGCTGTTATCTCGCGCCTTTTCTCTTGTCATTTCGTTTTGTTATGTTGTCACTTGCCTGAACTCGGACCATCACTCAACTTGGACCAGATCTCGAAGTTAATTTAGGCTGTGTAGAATGTCCTTGCGCCTTTCTCTGAAGTCCTATCAACCATCTTTCTTAAAGCTTGTTTCTCTTCGAAGTATCGGAACTTTTTCCGAAGAAGAACGTAAGGTATATTTCCATATATCAACCATGAGCAAGTCAAGTTGTGATGCGAACAACGTATTGTGATGACCAGCCTGAATGACGACTCTTCACATTGAGCATTGTCATAAACGTGGGAATGGGCAGATCGGGTACAACTTTTATAAATGGACATCACTTTCAATAGGCTATAATAAAGCAAATAACTGTATCTAATCAGAATAACCAGATTCATAGCATGTAGCCCAGTAAGCGATATCCTCAAATCCAATGGTGGGAAATGGAGGTCTGTTTGTAACTAATTACATCTGCGGCTGATCGGACATACCACCTGAAGTATCAAAGGTAAGATGTCTAGCACTGTGGTGACTTAGGAACGTTTGATGCAATTTTGTGTTGAAACTGACTGGGAGTGGAACCCTTCCGCTTTTCCTACTGTTTGGACACGCGTGGAGTAATGGTCACTACTTTGAATGTAATTGTGAAATGATACTGTAAAATATGTCATCTTTGTACAAATCACTCTATAGGCCTCCATCTACATGTAATCGGCAACCACTAAATCTACCTGAATTTCGATCATGTCCAACCTCTAATTTTGCAACAAATCTGACACCGAGCAAACTACACTGTTGAGAAGTTTGACTAACAATCATATTTTGTCTCATGTAAAATGATATAAATGTTCCCTAGATTAATACTGCAGCTTACGTTTCGAACGTGCGCTTACTTCCGCTTGCCTGTCAGCATGGAAAAATCTTGTTGCTCATAGATTTTTTTGGATTGTATGTGAAATTCTAAAGATGTACATTGCATTACAGCTCTCAGTCGTAAACCAATAGATGTTATTGAGTTATTGTGGAGATAAATGTAGATCGTAAATTCATTATTCCATTTAAGATTGGTGAGATTTATTATCTTTTAAATTTCAAACCACAAGTGATTAAAAATGAACCAAAAAAAATTTCAACTCATACTTTGATACGATTTCAACCAGTAGTCATTTGCAATAATAAACTTTTCAACTTGATTGTTGATGTGTCTTATATATATTAATAAATTTCAAAAAATTAGAAAATTGGCTTTTTATGCAATGACTAATGCAATGTGATTTCAACTGATGACATCAATTGTTTGATACGAGATCAATCGACTCCAAACTATATAATAAAAAATTTTATAGACTCGACAACTATAATACATAAAAAAATTTACATAAAATAATGTTTTTGAAAAAATTCTCAACTTATGAAACTTAAAGGTGAAGCCCAAAAAATTTTGCATTTTTTTGGAATTAAGATATAGATTAAAGGACTTTCCACAGTTAACTTAAAGGTATTGCAAGGGAGAGTTGGTCGTAAGTGGCCTTTGTTTTTGTCCGACAAAACAAAGTACCCTGAAGGACATCGCCCTTCTCGATAGCCATTTGAGTTTCTCATTTAAGAAGGTTTCGCATTCCTGACTAATGGCTTTAGCATCAGTCCTTCCGCTTCGGCCTTGGGCAACTGGCCTGCTGCTTGCGGGCCTAGACGGCCTGAGGCTGACTGGGGGTTTACAAGCCCTCCAGCATTTGAATTTTTTATTTTTTTATTTTTTTAGTAGGAAAAACTTCAAATCTATAATTTTAATAATATAATAAAAAATGTACAAAATATTCCTAATCAAAATTTTATCAATTGCACATGTTGTTCATATGTTAACATATTTTTGTCATACATTGTATATCCTCTCGTAGCCTGGTCTCATTATACTTGGTTTCGTTAATTTTGATCTACCCGTACTTCTCCTTCTTCTCAATGTTGATACCTAACAGTAGCTTAGTGGTACCTAGTATCATCGTGTAGAAAATAGAGCGAAGATAAGAAATGATGTTTTTTTACTGCCCTGATACCTTCTCCAACTACATCAAATCATTTACATAGGCTGCATTGTACGGTGTTACATTCTTACTTTATATATTCAAATCTGAAGGTGCTCTCTTAAAGTTTTGCTCATTAAAAAAAACCTATTTGACTCTTAAGACCACCTTCTAGATGCTTGCGTCAGTCCATAGGATGACATTCAAACATTATACTTTTCCATCCGAAAAAAGTAACGTTAGGTAAATCCATATAAATTGACTCCTTGAATTCTCCATTTCAAAAAAATGTTCTGCTTTCCAATCATTCTCAACTCCCAAAGCTAAGAACATCAAAATCAAGCCATACCTTGATACTAGAGCAGAAATTATGATAATCAGTACTCCGATTTTGACAATGACCTTTGGTAACCAACCTGAACTTGTACTTTAGAAGTTTCCCTTTAACTCAACTTTTTACTTTAAAAGCCTAACTACACCCCCATTGTCTATTTTGCATGTGGAAAATCTACCATATGCCGTGTCACATGGCATGGTTATAATAGTCACCCGCCTAAATTACCTAAATACGCTTAATTTAGTCTCTTTAAAAAAACTAATTTAGACTAATTTGGTCATTTAAACATTTTAATTTAGGCTAATTTAGGGCTCTAAAAAAATTAATTTAGACTAATTTAGTCTCTTGAAAAAATTAATTTAGGCTATTTTGATTTCTTGAAAATTTAATTTAGACTAATTTAATTCCATAAAAAATAAAATTCGATTATTTTCAATACAAAATTTCTATTAAATATCTGTAAACAAAAATTGTTCAGAGAAAAAAAAACATTATTTTGATTTCATGACTAACTTTAATCCAAAATTTTCAAAACAAAAATTTTATTAAATATTTGTTAGTGATCAAATTGTTCTATGAATAGAAACTGTTTTGTCTGCATAATCACTTTTAATCCAAAGTTTGATAATCTTTTCTGAAACAAATCTTTTTCCCAACGCAAAATTGAGAAATCAGACTTTACTGTACTAGTTTCAAGAAAAAACATTGCAATTACATCACAATATTCCATCAAATTTGGAAATTGAGTACCAAATGAAGACCAGCCGTCCTTGAAACTTTAACTACTGTAAAGCGAATCTATGACGCTTTGAATCACTAGCTCACATCTATGAGCATGGATTAGAGTCGGTTGGTCCTAAATCCTAAATCTTCATTTGGTACTCAATTTTGCGTTGGGAAAAAGATTTGTTTCAGAAAAGATTATCAAACTTTGGATTAAAAGGGGTTATGCAGACAAAACAGTTTCTACTCATAGAACAATTTGATCACTAACAAATATTTAATAAAAATTTTGTTTTGAAAATTCCCTCTAAATCATATGACGCTCTGAATCACTAGCTCACATCTATGAGCATGGATTAGAGTTTTGTGCTCATCACCTATGATATCAGATGAATAAGAATGCTTCAATCGAAAAGCATGTTGCCGAATATTTCGGATAAAATCTGCTGCAGATAGTTTGATGAGCTCATGTGGTAGCACTGGAGAAATAGAACCGAATCAATCATTGCATTGTTGTTTTGATCTTGAAAAGCACAAGTTTCACGGATCCGATGGCAGACAGTGACATAAACAAGAGCGATGTCTTGTTGAAGATCGATTAGATCGCTTTCAGTGGCTTCGTTAAGTAAGGGTTCAACACAAGAAGCCAGACCAACGAGAAATTCTTGAACACTGGATAAAGCAACAGCATAATGACCGACTATGACATGAGTCGATAGATCAACATTCTCAACTGATTCTGTGTTGAGCGGTCCAACTACTCCAACGTCGGCAATAAAAGTTGCCACAAGGTTGTCCAAAGCATTTTGCTGCTGAAGTACAAGAGTCGTTAACCCTTCAATAGTCCAAAAAGCGATAGCTGCTTGTGTGGTGAAATGATGCATAGAAAGAAGTGCAACCCATCAAAGTCGAGATGGAGCGAAAGCTAGTTGCTTTGAGTTGATATGAACAAGTAACTGAGTTCGATGGATTTTGAACCAAGTGATGACTTTTTCCGTCGAAAGCCAACGATTCACGACACGAGCGCATGTAGTTTGCATTTCCGCGATCAAATTCTGCTGTCGTGACAAGTGAGTAATGAATCCAGTCATCACTGCAAAAAATTGTTCTTTGATGACATTGTTCATCAACTCTTCCATAACTAGATCTAGTTGATGCGTTCCGCATCAAATCCGAATTAAAGTACAATCCTTGTGCATCACGTCAGCAAGGCGAGAAACAACCCTAGTAATCCTTCCAAGCATATTGCGGGCTCCGTCCGTCGTCAAACCAAGGAGACGATTTGTCCAATCAAGACAAAACATTATCAAAAACTTGCTCACCATTGTGAACATAACTTCACCTGTGTGGCGATCAAACATTGGAAGTGCACAACCATGCAAGTTAACAATCGAATGATAGTCGCAAATGAAAATCCGGAAGCGTATGTCAAGAAATAAAGTGCTATGATGTATCGCCGAGTCGAGTGCTAATGAAAATGCCCACGAATGCCGAAGAAGTTTCGCAATCTTTTGCAGATTGGCAGCGCAAATTAACCGAACAAAGTTACTGATATCGTGATGAGAACATGCACGTAAAGCATGATTGCCCAAAACATCATATGTACAACCCACAAGTTCGGATGCCATACAAAATGATGTCCCACAAGATACGTATTGCATAGCAAGGCGAAACAACATTGTTTTCGTCTTGGGTATCGTCATTAGGTAAAAGTAATACCCATCAACGTCCTTCAATTCAATGCGATGAAACAATGATAATGCTCGTTCTTTGAACTTGGCTGCTGCTTCTCGTCGTTGGCTTAGTTGGGTATTATTTTTGCCCATACTACCAAATAGGTGTACATCTTCTACTTCATCTTCTTCATCACTTTCTTCTGCATCTTCATGATTAAACATCATATCGCCAACAACCATATCGACAATATTTCTTTTGATTTCATATACAAGATCTCCTTCATCTTCCAAAGAAGACGGTATATGGACTTTAAGAGAATTCTTAAATGCAATTGGCCCATCATCAAAAAATGATTTGCGATATGAAGAAGTTTCTAAGGTTTGATACACATCTCATTGTTTAGTATGTTGGATACAAAAATGATGTTCAATATTGTCATAACGAAAGGATGATTGCCATGCTTGCACTTTTTGTTTCGCATCTGCCTTTTCTTTCCGACTAAATGTGATGCAAAAGCGACATTGCACTCCTATCACTTTTGCCGATTTGATGTCACGAGTTACAACTTTCAACTCAAATTTATCATCATTAACTTTCTCGTAAGCAGATGGACGTTTTTTTGTCATCGTAAATGTGACAAAAAATTCATGTTCTTTCCCTGTGATAGTGGTTTTCTTCACTTTACCCTGCATAATTTCAGAAAACAAGATAATTAAAATACTTAAATAAAAGAATCTATGAACATATTAATTGAGAATGTAGATGTATCAAAATTATCATATCAAGGTTTTCTCACAGTGGAAAAGTTTAGTCTTCCCACAGAAGTTATACTCCTTGGCCCTTCTACCGTTTTTATAGTTCTCATCTTCGCCATTTTGTTCTTTCAAGATCTTTCCTTCGCGATCAGGATTCTGTCCAGAAACTTCTCTACTTTTACAGACTATGGGTGTCCTCGTGCTCCTCGCATGGATGATCACGGAATGTAGCCAAGGAATCTGGTTGGAATATCATCCAATCACAGATTCTCATCATGTTTGTCCCTCCCTATTGGTGGAGCGTAGATGTGAATCTAGAACGAGATCTTTGAGTCTGTGGAGACATCTTCCACTAGCACATCAACTTACATTGAGAGGAAGATACAGTTCTGAACAATCCCCTTCTTTACTAGTATTCTTCATCCATCCCGTACGAAGGTTGAGAATGGACTTGCTGCTTACGTACAGAATGAACCAAACGGTGTTATAGGTCTAATATGAAGGTAGTAATTTAAAAGCAAAGTACCAAGTATTAGCAAAAAAGTATTGAACTTCCGATCTTATTCAGTTCCATCCTCTACAGTGGAAGCAAGACGAACAGACAACGCACAAAAGCAGCAAGCCGTTCGAAACAGGCACTAAACCGCGGTCTCTGTCAATTTCTTCAGATTGTGCAATGTTTACTTATTGTCCACAGTAGTGAGAATCTATCGAAGCTCATCCATCCCTCAGAGCGGGTGCAGCTTGAGTACGTGAACAAGATTTGAGCAACGAGCGATGCATCTCTTTGCAATTTCTTCATCTCAAATGTTTGTTTAGAATCACGCCAGATTATGCGTCCACATTTTGAGTAGACTGGGGACGCTTCATCAATGGTCTTCATGTTTGAACGTTTCAGTCATCACGATCACATGCATCACGTTTATGAAGTATTCTGTAATCCTTGGATCGAAGAACGTTCACCGAGTTAAGAGGTTGACACTTCGTTCATGGATTGAGGTAATGTATGATCGAGATGAAGTGACGTCCGTGTTATCTCCGCTACAAACTGCACTCAATGTTTAACCAGAGGTACGTACCTAACATCTCGGGCAGTAGTCTCATGTTTCCCCAAAAATTCAATCTTCTTGAATTACAACACTTTGTTCTTGTAATTTTTCTAAGAATCTGATCGATGTCAACTAAGATGAATCTAGTTGGAGTATCCAATTCACAGAATCTAGATACTAGATTTCAGTATTCATATCAACTTTTCCTGCCCAGACCATCTCCTTTATGTCTTCCGTCACTCCTATGCTGTAGTGAACATAGAATGTTTTCACGCACGTTTTCTGAATGTACCCGAACCAGAAATATGGGCACTTAAGGGCTCGCAGAATGTCAACCTGAAGCAAAAGAAAAAGCAACTGAGCAGATGAATTTACAGCTGGTGCTGGTTCTATGTGCACATTGATGATTGCAAAGCAAAGAGTTACGCAAGCATTTGATCCAACTGCTGAAGACACGCACCAAAAAGCATGTGACAATTACCTGCGCAGTCCCGGGCTAACTATATGAGTTTGAAGAGAAACTCTAAAGGTAGAAGGAGTTGCAAACTCTGCACTTCAATCACAGTAACTCGAACGGGAAAATGAGACACATGAAATACGAACAGGAACTCTAGGGCTGATGAACAGGAACTCCGAGGCTTCAATCATAGTAACTCGAACGGAAAAATAAGACACAAGAAATACGGACAGGAACTCCGGGACTGACGAACAAGAGGTCGAAGAGTAACTCAAACAGGAACTCCGGAACTGACGAACAGGAGGTCGAACATGAACAAGGGGCTAACAAACAGGAGGTCGAAGAGGAACTCGAACATGAACTCCGGGGCTGACGAACAGGAGGAGTAACTCGAACGGGAGAGTAAGATGCTTTGACAGACAAAAACTGTTCTATAAATATTCACTTCTAGCCAAAACTATGTTATAGGCAGTACTCCGTGTCAATTTCTTATTGGGTGATAACTTCTTGATTCGGTTAGGCTCATGGCCCATGAATGATTTTTCTTAAGAGATGTCTTTTCTTCTTGGATCGCTTGCTTCCACTTATCCCGATCTAATCTATTAGCTACCTCATCATAATAAGAAGGCGTTTCAGCATTCTTCAAATTAGATATAGATTCATCCATGTTATATCAGTCTAAAATGAATCTTAGGCAATCTCTACACGATAGCCAACTTTTGTCTCTAAGATTTAACAAATTACTTTTTTTAGGAGCAGCTTTTACAAACTTTATCAGAATACTCTTTTTTTGAAATTTTTAAAAGGTTCAAAATTCAAGAAGTAATTTCTCAACTTTCCCAACCTCTTAAAAATATATGTGCTTCGCCGACGATCCGTATACCTTTCAGAGACATGCAGTAGAGATGATCATACTTTTAGATTAGGTAGTCCATCTATCTCTTCTAACTGAAATGCCTCTTCTTCAATGTCTAAATTACTCGATATCTCCAAACATTCATATTCAAAACTCATCATTTTTTAGTCCCTTCAATAACAATGTTTTGAATAATGATATACCTTGATCATCATCACTACTTGGAAATGAAATAGCATGTATTATAACAGATATAGCAGTTGCAACAGACTTTTGTCATTTATCCAAGTATTTAACTCGTCATATAGTATTCATCCAAAGTGTTATATTTATTTTTAGATTGAACCAGACATACTCTTTAAAGTATTTTTCATAATCAATGAAAATGAATTTTGAACCTTTTATTCCCAATTTCTTTTGCTATTTTGATTTAGGAACATCCATTCACTCTCAACATTGTAACATCAAGTTTTTCCAATCGATACATGCTTCCTCTGTTATGATATCTTTCAACCTTGAAGTAGGAATTCTACTTTGTATTTAACTGGCGGTCTTAAAAAATCTCCTCAAAATTTAAAACTAGTTTTATCTTATATAAAAAATATAGAAGAGAAAAAGTTTCATATAATTAATGTAAAGTAAACTGTCGATTTAGATTACTTACACATATTTTTTAATTTTCAGTAAATTTCATCTTGAGATTAACCTTAGTTATCATGCTCATAATCTTTGTACATAAATGTCTTTATTAATTTTTTTGCAATTTCTTTTTGTGTCTTGTTAGCTCTTGCCTTCATATTCATGAAAATATCATTACTCAGATGTTTGAGATTCATCTAATCTGTGACTCTAACCGACCGTAGTTTTATTTTCCGTGTTTAAGTCTCTAGCATCTTTGAAAATATTTCGTAAGTTGACAAATAAAACATATTCTTTTAACTTTAGCATCAATGAAAGTAAGTAAATACTATTTTTCTTGTATGTTTTTGTAAGTCTTTGGATCAAAATAGTACAAATGTATGACTTTTAACGATTGTCATGATTTCTTAGGTAAAGGTGTCTTTTGTGCTATAGGTTAGTGTTTTATGACTAACTTATAGCACAAGAATCACAAAATTGTAATGATTATTAGATAAATTCACACCGCCATCCTCATATTAGAATCATAAGGATGTGTCAATCTTTCATGCCATATTTTGAGTGAATGGTCGTATGCAAGATGAGCATCTTTTGATGTCTTATACTTCTTTTCCATCAAGTTAACATTCTATCAATCAATATCTTCATAGCATATACTTGAATTTTATTGTAAATTTATATTGAATGAAAAGTGAAAATCTTTGTGAAATATGTGGAGCCTAACAAGGGGAAATCTTTACTCATAGATATTGTTGAGGAGGAGTTTGATCATTCTGTTACTAATGTTCTGTCACATGAAGAAGCACCGATACATGTGGAGCAAGTTCTTGAGTAACAAGAACTGCAAGAGCAAGCTATACGCACTTCTGCAAGGTAGATCTCCAACTAATGCTTCCGTCGCCAAGTGTAAACACATATCTAGTTGTAGATCTACTCTTGTCTAAATCTTGTCCGTAGTCAGCATCAACGTAGCCAAACAAGGACTTGGCATTGTCTAATAAGCCATCAAACAATAAGCCATAATCCACAGTACTCTTCAGATATCTCAGATACCATTTCACTGCTTCCCAATGAACTTTCTCTAGATTCGACATGTACCTGCTCATCTTCCCCATTGCTAGAGCAATATCAGGCCTAGTGCACACCATTAAATACATGAGGCTGCCTACAACTTGTTCATAGGGAACACATGACATTCTTCCCTTTTCCACAGCATCTGTATGACATTGGGCTGCGGAGAGTTTAAAATGTGCCGGCATAGGAGTCTATACTCCTTTCGAATCGGCCATGTTCAACCTGTCAGGTATACAGAGAACATATTTGCCATGACTCAGCCATAGCTTCTTCTATTCAAAATCTCTATAAATATCCATGCCTAGTATCCTCCTAGACTTCCTCATATACTTCATTTTAAATGCAGACTTCAGATGACTTTTGCATTCATCGACATCGGATTGGTTTTTTGCCAAGATAAGCATGTCGTCAACGTAGAGTACTAAAAGGATGAGATTGAAAGTCTCATTATACATTATCTTCATATAGACACAAGGATCATACACGCTTCTTAGGAAACCTTGTGTATTCATAAACTCATCAAAACGTGTATTCCACTGCCTATGAGCTTGCTTCAGTCCATACAATGCTTTTAGTAATCTACAGACCCAGCTTTGATACCAATTGTAAATGCAAACACAAGAATTATATTGACACATTTAACCAATCCAACAATACAAGAAATACAAGAGTACACACGTATAATGTGGTTCACCCTTAGGGGCTACGTCCACGGAAGAATACACTAGAGAGTTTACTACTTGAATACTTGAAGTGAAAGTATTTTTATCATCAGGAGGATATATATACCCCAGGTTGTCAACCACTCTAGGCTATAAATAGCTACATATGCGGTTAACCTTGGTTAACTAACCTTAGTTAACTCCTTACCAGAGTTAACCTCAACACAAATGATATATTCAGCATTAGATTTAAAATACTCACATGTGTCTCATAAATTACAAAATCCATTGGGATAAAAATCTTAATAATCAAGTATTTATAAATCTACATGAGTGATGTTTATTTGATTTGATGCATGATATATAATTGTATTAATGATGTAATCACATAAAATGAGTAATTAAATTAATTAAATGTATGTTTAGATAAATTATTGATTATGATTATGCTTTATGACTATGTATACATAAATCAAAAATAGAATATAATTTATAAATATTTGAATTATATCTAAATGTTCAATTTTTTGATATTATTAAAATTTATTTATATTTTTAATGCTAAAAATATAAAAATGTTTGAATGATACTCTTTCATCCATTTTAATTAAATTTTTTTTTGCAAAAAAATGAAATAATTCTATCAAAACACAGATCTTGAAATTTCAAGACATTGATTATGATCTTAAGAATAAAATACAAAAATTTATTTGATGTTATCACTACAAAATGCAAAACATTTGATAGGATCTAACACGATTTGTATAATCGGATGAGATGTCGGAGTTGTAGACCAATGTCACCAATGTATCAATATGAGTGTATGTAGCCAGATTGTTGTTGTTCAAAGTAATATCACGGTATTACTTTGACCATGAGGCTGAAATGCATTAGATCAACAACACAATCATAGCACGTACATAATACAAGTAGATATATATGATGCATTTTGTTCATTACATTTATAGAGTCAATTTTTAATTATGACAAAATGCGATTTGAAGTAGCTAGCAGTGTAATCAAAATTGTCATGCACACCTTAACATTGTTAAACTGAAGTTCAGATCATGCTCTTTGTCTTATTTCTTATCGTCATCTGATTGTTAAGGGGATTTATTGTAGCTATCAAAATTGAGAACTCTTTGTAATCAAAAAGATTTTGTTTCACGAACTATTCAATTCCTTCAAACTCTTTGTTTCTGCTTGTTGTTGGTGTGTTTTGAAGTTTCAAGCTCTTACTCATTAGAGTTTGAGGACGTTTCAGAAGTTTTGTTGGATAGTAGTTTGTTTGCATGTAAGGTGCATGACGTCCACTGAAACCTTCATCTAAAATGAGTTGTACCTAGCCCAAAACTTGTATTGAAACATGGATGATGGTATCTTGCAAAGTTATCTAGTATTACATCTTGTAACATAAATCAGTTTGGATCGCAACAAATGTTTTGCGTTTTGGTGGATTTACATCTAATAATTGTTTCAACAAACTCAAAATACCTCATAAAAATTGATGCAATTATTTGATTATATGTTTTGTTTTGTTTTTCACAATTTTGCAAAAATAAGGATAAATTTTAGCTTGTGAGAGTTGAATATAACTTTGTAGATGAATAATGATTTGTATTAATGGATAAGTAATGATATTTCCTATCATGTTGATTTTTCTAAAAAAAAATCCATATGATTTTTTCTGAAAACATGCTGATATTTAGATGTAAAAATAAATAAATTTTTAATTCATTTTTAATAAATAAATAAATATTTAATTTTACATTTAAATAAATAACTTACTACTTGCATCATGATGATTTTATATAAATAAATTTTAAGCGATTATCATTATGTTAATTCCACAACAAATGAAATAGATTTTTTCATTTTGTAGTTAATTACACAACTATAAGGTGAATAAAAATCAAACGAAACAAATGAAATAAAACGAATGCAAACGTGTTGGATTTTTTAGAATTAGAAATCAAAGACATATCTTTATAAAAAAATCAGTACTTGTTCATTTAGCTAAGACGATGAAATATACATATTGTAAATCTTACAAAGGATAGGAATGTATACTTTGAGTGCACTGAGCTCGAAATCTTCTCACCTACTAATGGGATCATGATGGATGGAGTGACGGCGTGGTCGGCAACAAGTCGGCGAGATCGGGATGAGAAGACAAGATTGGAAGTACGAGGCTTCTAATCCGCAACGGGGAGCTTCGCAAGAGAGTCCACGGTACCAGGAGTTCATTAGTGGATAACTCCGTTCCTAATGAGGCAGGGGGGGGCTGCCGAAGGAGGACCGGAGGCCGGACCACATGACTTTGTCGGATGTCCGCTGGCCTTGGGGGAGGAAAAAGCCCCACAATAGGACTGGTCCGAGTCCGTCCGATGGAGGAATCTGACGGTGAAAAGAAACTGTTGTCCTCGTAGGATAGGCAGAGTCAGCGGATGTCAGCATTTTACCCGAGGCCGCGTGCCAAAGGTTGGACGAATGCCCGCCAGCTAGGTGGCTCTTCTCCACGTGGATAACTCCTCTGCTTTTAACCTAAACACCATTGGGCCGGGCACGCTTCATACCCGTCTAGTATCCGAGGGGCATCTTCCTTTTCGGGAGAAATTTACCGAGGTCCGTCCGAAAGGTCGGAATGGCAGGGCAGCAGGGGGTGGGACTGGCATGGCCGAGGGCCGAGGGCCGAGAGTAGAGTCGCGAGAGACAGAGAGAGAGAGAGCGTTATGGTGATGGTGATGACGATGATGATGATGATGCTGTTGTTGATGATGACGGAAAGAGCAGCAGCAGCAGCAGAGTACAGAGGAGACGAAGGAGAAGGGTCCAGGGAGAGGGAGAGGGAGGGGCAGGGGCAGGAAAGTCGAGACAGGGGGGGGGACGGGGGGACGGAAGGAAGGAGTTGGGCATAGATCGCTTGAGGGAGGGGAGGGAACGAATGATTGAAGCGAGGAAGGAAGGAAGGAATGCGGGAATGCATGTACGAAGGACAGGCGGACACTGAGGCACAGAGGCAGAGGGACGAGAGGGAGTTGGAGTAGGCGGAGAAGATAAGGAAGTGGACGGGGATTGTTGCTGATGAGGAGGATGATGGAGGATGGTGCGGTTTGGAAGTTTTTTTAGAAGGCGTCTTCAGGCTACATGTTTGTTACATTTTTGAATAATTGGTTCGTTCGTGGTGTGCGTTGTGGATGTCAAGTCACATCCCTCCGCAATTCTTGGGGGACGTCGCGGTCGTTGGAATGTTGCGCAGTGTGGGATCTGCAATCAGATCACTTGGCGGTTTATCGTGTTCGCCTGCCATGAGCATGACGCGAAGAGTTTGAAGTCCTGCGCTCTCGCAATTCTTCGCCAGAGCATTTTGCTGAATGTGGCGGCTCTCTCTTCTGCTGCCGCTGCTGCTGCCACTGCCACTGCCACTGCTGCTGCTGATGACTGCCTGCATGCGCTAGCGTGTAGCCAGCCGACTGGCCAGCACGGAAGACGGGTATCTCGGAGTAAAAGCGAACGGGTCGTCGGAAGTGGGAGATCGGGAGTTGGGTTAATCCTGAAAAGCGGGCCTTTTGTACGTGAATGCGGTGTACCCACATCGCAGCGTCGGAGCTTCAAATTTCGATTCATTAAGACTTTGTCGTTTTTGGCCGTTTCTGCTTTCGACTCTCTCGCCGCTTTCTCAATTTTGATCCTTGGCCTCCTCCTCCTTCTACGACATCCTTCGTCCTGGCCCGAGACGGGTTGCGGATTTGTGCCAGTTCTTTCGGACGCTGCCCTCCCTGACATTATTGATCATCCGATTCCTTCATTCTTCCCTGAAGCCTGTCAAGCGCCCCCGCCCCCGCCCCGTTCGAGTGTTGAAAGACGGGAGATTTTTCTACAGATTGCTGCTCGCCCACAGACACTCTTATCGGACAGCAAAGCATGCTCTGTGTCACAATCGGGGTGCAACGGGGATTCAACTATCTAATTCTGGTTTTTGGAAGTTACAAAACAGAACGTACACCTGGCCCTGCGCTCCAGGACATGTACATGTGTTGCTGGTCATGATCGTGATGAGACCTTGCCGGATTCACTCAGTCGAGACAGTTCTGTTGAGCTTCCAGGCTGCCTCTTTCAGTCGGCGGTCTGCCTAGCTCGGTCGGTCGGCAGCCGAGGGAGGACAGTCTTCTTCAAGTTCTATTATGCGCTCAGAATTTTTCTGCCTCAGCTTAGGAGTGCCCTCGACATGCCCGCTTGGATCTCCCACTGAGTTCTCTGGCCTAGCTGCAGGTTTTGAAATCCGGGCAACTTGAAGAGGATTCTCTTGCTTCCAGTTCTCTTCCAGCTCCAATCAAACCCGGCAGGTCTCTTGTGCAACAAGGCAATTCATTAGGCGTGTGAGAAGGCGCAATTTGTGCGGGAAATTGCACCAAGAAGGGTGGGATTTGAAGAGCTCTCTATCGTTCTTTGCGAATAGCATTTTTCAATCTGGTAGCTAAGTTAAACGACGTTCTCACTTATCTCATAGCCTCATCTCCAGAATTTGGGTTTGCACGAAAGTGCCTGTCGATCAATTGTCTCAAGCCAGCTGCTTCGGGCTGTCCCAGTGTGTAGAGCTTTATATGAGATCCTTGGAAAATACGAGGAGGCAGCTGACAGTCGACACTTCTAGGGGCATCAGAAGTGGGCGTTATCTTGATCAGTACGGAGGCGTCAGCATTTTCACCACTGTTGGTTGCTGGCATAAGGATATAGAGCTTGAAGATAGTCGGATCAATAGGAAATTTTTGTGGAGGTTGTTGTGGAATGCACTCGGTGGATTCGCCAGAAACAGGCGTAGGCAGTAAAAAGGCGAAACGATCACTCTCGTCTTGCGTTCCAACCTCGACCATGCCCACCACAGACAGTCAAACCGGCATCGGAGGAGACGATTATACGCTCTTTCCCGTGGAAGACATCGTTCAGTATCCTCTACCTGGCTATGTGGCCCCTGCATCGGTCGCCTTTAGCCCCGACGACAACTTGATTTCGTACCTGTACAGCCCCGACAGCACTCTCAGTAGAAAGATTTTCGCTTTTGACCCGGTGCTCCGACAGCAACGTTTGTTAGTGACTCCTCCCGGAGGAGGAGTAGACGAAGGGAATTTATCGACGGCCGAGAAGCTGCGAAGAGAGAGACTGCGGGAGCGTGGCTTGGGTGTCACACGGTATGAATGGGCTAAGAGTGGTTTCGCTCCAAGATTGATGGTCCCTCTTCCTGGAGGAGTACGATTTCAACGCTCACAAACCTATCACTGCATAATATTGTCCTTGTCATGTCACCCACGAAAACTCTTGAGATTCTGTGCTTGTAATGGATATGGCAGTAGTGCGATTTCGTTCTGTTACTTAGATGATCTCATACTCCCATGCCGAAGTTGCCGACAGGGCCTGGCGTTGTCTCATCATAGTGTTCAATTTCTCAGTGGATGTGTCTTGCATGGCTAGCTATGACTTCAATGCCTCAGTGACTAATTTTTGAAGAATTTTGTTCTTGAAGTGAACTAGTTTCCTGGATAAGTTCATTGATTTGGTTTCGTTGAGTTGATTGTTAGACATCTACTTCTGTTGGTATCGTAGATATTCACTGCATGAAAACCGTGGAAATACAACATTCGCTTAATGCTTTTCGTCCTATTTCTATCCTCTACTATGCACTTTTTATTCATCCACGGGCGGTGCTACGAAGTCATCAGGCGTCTCTTTCAGTGATTGACTAAGATTGACTCTCAATGTTGCAGATATATGTGCAGGATGGACCGTCTGCAGACCTTCGACTCAGAGTTCCCAGCACGGCGAACACCCCAATTTTGGATCCTCAACTGTCACCCGACGGTTGCTCAATTGCTTATGTCAGGGAAGATGAGATCTACGTTATTCCTATCGTAGGCGGAGAATCAGTGCAGATTACAACAGGTGCAAGAGGGACAGGCAAGGTATCAAGCAATGCACGATCAATCGATTCTTCCAGCCTTGAATTCAGTTAGGACGTGGGGAGAGTACACTGTGAGGACATTATATCCTGCGACGTTTCTCCCTTTCAACATTTTGAACAAAGGAAGTAGGAGTTAATCTTCAACTTCTTTCAACTCATGCAATTCTGTTGATGTGGATATGATTGCAGACACATGGGTTAGCTGAGTACATCGCCCAGGTACCTTTTTTGTCTTTATCTTTCCCAGTATGACTTCTCCAGTGTTCGCGAACTAAGCTTCAAGTTACTCTAAGGTTTGGTACTGCTGTCTTTGTGTTGCTGGTCTTGGTAGTACAGATACATGGGTACACCCAAACAGCTCTTTGTATGATGCAACTCTTGCTTTGAAGTCTTGTATACCAGTACCTCAGTGCGTTTCGCTTCACATTGTCTGGACCAGGAAGAGATGGAAAGAAGAAATGGATTCTGGTGGTCACCTGATAGCAGGCACATAGCATTTGCGGAAGTGGATGCTACTGGAATACCTTCTTTCCGCATAATGCATCAGGGTAAGGCTACTCTTGGTGGCGAAGCTGAGGAAGATCATCCGTATCCCTTTGCTGGTCAAGCAAATGTCAAAGTTCGCCTGGGAGTTGTCCCCGTCACTGGTGGTGATGTATCTTGGATGCAGCTCCACTGTGGAGAAATTGCGGATGAGGAATACCTGGCACGTGTCATGTGGATGCCTGATGGCTTCCTTACAGTCCAGGTGCAAAATCGTGCTCAAACAAAGCTTCAGCTATTAAAGTTTGACCCTGTGACCGGCTCACGTCAAACCATGTTGACAGAGGAAAATGATATTTGGGTGAATCTGCACGATTGTTTCACACCTTTACATAAAGGAGCGGGAAGACTGGCTGGGTCATTTATATGGGCGAGTGAAAGGACGGGCTTCAGGCATCTATACTTGTACGATGGTTCCTGTAGGTGCTTGGGTGCACTAACAGAAGGCGATTGGGCCGTGGAGCAGATAGCAGGGGTGGATGAGAATAGTGGCATAATTTACTTCGTGGGGATTATGGATTCTCCGCTTGACACT
Source organism: Marchantia polymorpha subsp. ruderalis (assembly GCA_037833965.1). NCBI lineage: Eukaryota > Viridiplantae > Streptophyta > Marchantiopsida > Marchantiales > Marchantiaceae > Marchantia > Marchantia polymorpha. Next base: position 5,440,774 of record AP031351.1, read on the forward strand.
CACCTGTATAGTACACAATTGTTTCCAGATTTTGTTTCTCCTTTGCAAAGGCCAAGGAGACTGACACAAAGTGAAGGCCGGCATATTGTAGTTTTAGACCACCAGATGCAAAGATTTGTGGATATACATGATAATTTGGAAACACCACCACGAGTTTTGCTCTGCTCCCTAGACGATGGCAGAATAATAGTGCCTATATACGAACAACCTGCACCGACGCCGCGTGCTCGGAAGTTACAACTGGCCCCACCGGAACTTGTTGAGATACAGACCGGCGACGACGGTACGATACTCTACGGAGCTCTGTACAAACCAGATCCGAATCAGTTTGGACCACCACCCTACAGGACCGTCGTTAGTGTCTACGGTGGACCCAACGTGCAAACTGTTTGCAACTCTTGGATGAACACAGTTGACATGAGAGCACAATATTTGAGGAGCCGAGGCATTCTTGTTTGGAAGGTAACTATGGTTCCAACTTTCTGACAACCCCCTTTGTTTCTTTGCATCAGATCTCAACTTCTGTGAGGTTGCAAGTCAAGAAACCCACAAATACAAGGCCGAGACACAGCTGCATCGTCGCTCACAGGCGTGATCAGTTGATTATTAGTTCGTTCAAATGACTTTAGGTCAGGCCTACTACACAGATATTTTTCCCTTACTCAACAACAACAAGAACAATATTGTCTGAACGGAAAGAGCAAATCTTTTTCCACACAGGAGCTTACCTGAGAAAGTATTTTACCTCTGCAAAGCTGGATTTAACATCACCAACCAACTGTCTTACCTCTAGCCAACTTGATACAACTCCACATTTCTTATGCCCGTCGTGACTGCAGCTTTCACTTCCTCGTCAGTCTGTAGCTTCGCTGTATGAAATCATGGTGAAAGTCCCATTTCAGATTCCAGTTTTTTTTAGCCGAGATACGCGATATTCACTCAGGTTTTCATCTGTCATTACGTTACTTTGTAACTTAGCACTTTGCCTGATGGGGATGGGTCTAGCTTTCAATTTCTCTCACACTCAAGTTGTCCGCCGAGCATGGCGTGCAAGCTCTGGGGTTGTCTCCAGTATATGGTGGTGCAGTTTTATTTTGGTTTGCGAGGCTTCAGCACCTGTATCTTGTTTATCTGTCTAAATTGCTTCTATTGCACTGAAGCCCGAGCCTGAGCGTATGTCCTCTGCATATATTTGAAAGCATCCACAGCCCTGTGCAGAGCTATCTCCAACTGAAGATGCCAAATTGCGTCAGCTCCCACCATGAACTGATTGATTATTATTTTTTGGTTTGCCTATTTTCATTGCTTGCATGACAGCTTGATAATAGAGGAAGCGCAAGACGAGGACTCAAGTTCGAAGGAGCTGTGAAGAACAACATGGGTCGGATAGACGTGGAAGATCAGGAAGCGGGCGTGCAGTGGTTGGTGCGACAAGGCTTGGCACACAAAGGTAGAGTAGGAATCTATGGGTGGAGTTACGGTGGCTACATGGCAGCCATGGCATTAGCTCGATGTCCGGAAACCTTTAGGTGTGCTGTAGCGGGTGCTCCAGTTACAGCATGGGACGGGTACGATACCCACTACACTGAGAAATACATGGGTATGCCTTCCAGCAACCACGCAGGTTTTGAATATAGTTCAGTTATGCACCATGTGCATAGAATACAAGGAAAACTTTTGTTGGTGCATGGGATGATTGATGAAAATGTTCATTTTCGACACACAGCCCGTCTGATAAATGCTTTAACAGCAGCAGCCAAAGAATACGAGCTTCTAGTCTTTCCTGATGAGAGGCATATGCCTCGAGGACTCAGAGACCGCATGTATATGGAAGAGCGAATATGTGAATTTCTAGATAGAAACCTGTGAGAAACTTAGTCAATCATATTTATTAGATTATCCTTCAAAAAATTTATTATTCCGTGCAACCACGACCTCCCGTAGCTTTGTGTGAGCCTCATCGAACATTAGCTTTGTCAGTTGGTTGCCATCATGGCATGTAGAGTATTACAGGTATTGCGCATGACTGCGCTCCATGTGTTGGTGAAGTTTTAAGTGATTAATCACCTTTGCAGCAAGAGATGACCGATTGAAGTTGCGCAGTTTGATCTCACTCAGCATCTAGCAGACTAGACATGTCGTCCATGCGAGTGTCAGCTGCTTGTCAAAATTTCCTTTCTCCTGCTTGTTCTGGCTCCTCAAACACTGCATCTCCTCTAGTCAGTCAGCGTAGACATGCAGCCCATCCACTTGCTCTGCTCCAATAATCGAACATTTGTCTACAAGCTCCGCCACCGTCCACTGGATGCTGGACCTCATCCACAATTCAGCTTCAGGGCCAGAAAGTCGCATGCCCTTGCCAGCCCATTGAGCTCGCCAAGCGAAGCTTTTTCAGCTTCGAGCAAATGTACAATTTTCTCGCTCCTGCAAGACATTAAGACGACCTCCGCAGCAGATCACTGACTGCAGCACAGTCCTCATTCCACGCCCTTGACTTCCGGTCGGATATTTCCGTAACCGCTTCCCTGCTCAACGACGAGAAGGCTATGGGTACGGTACCGAATCTTCCATCCTGTTACCGGAGCCTCGCGTACCGTATTTTATGCCCGTGACGAAACGTACTACGAATAGGCAAAAGTACGAGAGTCAGTAAATTCAGGTCGATCTGCCCCCGAGGGGATGTTACTCAACGTTCAAACTTGGTCAGTGGAGCGACGATGGCGCGCTACTGCAGTAGTCGGGGCTCCCGGCGGGCGGACGGAGACAAGACGAATCTCAGTCACGTTGCGTCCAAAGCATACTGAGCGATGGTGCACGTCGACTGGACGGACGGACTGGCAGCTTCCTTATGGAACACAGCTCTCGTGTCACGAAGTCAACCCCGCTCTTGCTAGCGTCGCACGGCCTGCTGCTCTGGTTGCAGAGTATATGGACGAATGTCCACACGGCGCGAACATCAATGTTTCAGGGGGTCGGGGTGAATCTGGGGTTGGTACGATCGATTGAAATGGATGCGGAAAGTTTGAGGGAGTGATGTTTTAATTGATCGTGTGTGTAAGGGAGACGAGAAGGCCGGACTCGTCATGTTCGTCCCGGGGAGGTGATCCGAAGCGGAGTGGAGAGGCGCTCAATCTCACATCCTTCGAACTGGAAGAGCTGTAACCAGCATGGCGCCTTATAAGTTAGAAATTGAGACAACAGCTTACTGCAGGTGAGTGGTGACTTCGTTTTGATTCTTGATGTGAAAGGCTTGCGTGAGTGTTTGGCCAATCCTCAGGTCGTTTCTGCAGGCTGGAGGAGCTGGTCCTTCGAACTTCCTTCCAACCCGCTGGCTCTTTGAACCATGTCGATCGATGTGCTGGTCGACCGGTGATCAATCATCCTCGTGTCAGTTGTCGAGATCCTGTGTTGTGCTGGATGAGAATGTATACCCTAGGTCTCGCAGTTTGTGAGTTCAGGTCAGATGGTAAGAATTTTAAAGTTTTGTGGACCGCGAATGTCGAATCTCTCGACCAGGTGCTCATTCGGGAGCACTTTCTTCCGAGCATTGCGAGAATTGGAGAAAATCGATCTCGAAGGGTTGGGTTGCTCATGAATTTGGCATGCGATTCGAGCAGATAACTTTAATTGTTTTGTTTCTACATCACGTGCGGATGTGCTACTCACGTACACAATGTAGTCCTAACAAGAGAAGTTAAATATTCTCCAAGCTCAAAAAGTTGACTTGTCTTGTGGTTCCGATTGTAAATACGACTTTTTGAATCGGGAATTCGTATGCTGATTTCCTTGGCACTTCTTAATCTTGTTACCTGTACCAGTTGTGGATACTGCTGCAATTGGGAATGGGGAATAAGACTCCCAGGACAATATTATCTGGGTCTTTCACCGTCTTGGGCTCCGTTGAAGCTGCGTCAGCGCAAAAGTCAGGGATTGACAGAAAAGCGGTTGCCCCTTGTTTCCAGGTATGCTAATTTGCTTTGGGTCTTATCTGTGCTTTGGGTTTGAATACGTTACACAGATCTGTGCTGATATGGGGCTGCCACTTCCGAAAACGTGGAACATTGAATTAGTGAACGCAAGACGCGACCAGCTGTTTGAGCAGTTGATTACAGCTACAAAGGCCAAAGTCTTTTCATGGGACACTGACAATCATGTCTTTCTCTGCATAGGTACTGGACAACGAGAAATTTGTCTGGCTACCCGTACTATGGCCTCACATCTAATGGGAGCGTTCCTGCTCAGGTATATGAGTGTTTTATCGATGGTTCCCCTTGACTCTCCGTATTCAACGAACGCATAAACATTTCTTGTCGAATCAATTGCGCAGAATAGTTGAATCCAAGTAAGTTGAGGAGCTTGGTTTTTCTTTCACCACCACTCGTCAAAATCATATCTTTAACAAACCTTGTCATTATTTCACGCCAAGTCATGAATCTTGTTATAAACAACTCTCCTGCTTGTGATGCCAACCACTGTCGTAGAACTTGCTGTGTAAAGTGCTTTTGATAGAGCAGCATATTGCTTAGACGGATACTAAAGTCAACGTAATTCCATCTTGAAATTGAGCCGAAATTCTGAACTAAAGTGGGCTGAAGTGAAACTGAATTCTCTGTAATAAATTAGTGGGCTCTTACTTGTTGAAATTCAAGAGCCAACTTATTGTTGTGGCCTAGTTACCTCTTACGGTGAGAATTTGCTCTTTAATATGGACCTAGAAGTAAAATCCAGATTACTGTATCTGGATACTAGCTAGTAAACCGAATAACAAAGCTTTCCTATCATCTCTTGCTATACAACCAACGGTTTTGAAAGGAGACACACTTCAGTCAACGGAAAATATCACAAAAAATGCACCTCTGTGAAATGGATTTCTTAATCTCTAACAAACCATTTTGTCTGTTTCAATAGGCTCGTCCTCCACTTTTTTCGGGACTAAGTTTGAGCCAGTATCAAAAGCTTCCGGGTCGACTGCTTCTCTTTCCTTGGCGATTGCTTCCCAGACATGGTTCAATCGCTGCAGACACAGATTTCTATCCGTTTGGAACGAAGATGTTCGTTCCAGGCTATGGCTGGGGAGAGGCAAGTGTTCTTCAATTCTATATCTTGCAAGAGACGTAACTCAACTGGCTCATCTGGATTTCGAAGTTCTGGTGATGCAATAGTAACACGCGCACAATCTCCTGCAGGTAGAAGACAGAGGAGGTGCTATAAAAGGCAAAACTCGAATAGATCTTTACCACCATTCACATCAACAGGCGCTGAAGTGGGGGCGACGAAGACTTCCAGTAAGATTTTCACTGCTTCAATCCCTTTGCCTTGCGTATATACAAAGCAGAACTATTGTGGAATTTAGAATATCTGTATGTGCTGTTGAACGAAACGATTGGAGCAACGTGCTAACCTGAAGCCGTAACTCGCACCGGCTTGGATATTTTGGAAATGGACGCATCAAGTCCATTTCACAAAGTTTACTACTGCGTGTGATGTTGGATTTTGTGTTAAGGATTTAGGTTAACGATCAAGTCTAGTTCTATTGCAGAAGTAAAGAAAGTGGGTATGCCCATGTGCAGGTTTTGGTTATATTGCCAGGAGATCATCCGGTCGATAGACTGAATATTCCTCGCCCATTGAAATCTGTTCTACATGGTTTGAACTGGTTTCGAGGGCTGTTGTTTTAGAGTACTGCAGTGGTTTCCTTTGTGGACGAGGTTGCAATTCTGCAGATAGAACCGCAACGAAATGTGAGCATAGAGAGAAGGAAATATGTCAAAAGAATTTGAAATTGTGTACAGATGTTTCGAAGGATCCCACCATTAATGTTATAAATCTTGCAGAATTATAGGAATTATTTACACCTCAGGTGCTGTATCGCATTGGGTTGAAGTCCTATGTGTACTGTACAGATACTCATAGAAAGTCTTTGTCTGGGCACGATAAAATCTAAGTGAACAGCGCGAGGATTTGAAAACTACATTCTTCATTTTTATGGGACCCATTTCCCGTGAGAGAGCCCCCGGAGTAATTCCTTGGGTGTTCACTCGAGTTAGTTAGTTAGTGTTCACTTCATGGCAATGAGTTACATCGTATTTCAGAACTGGGGAAAAGCTGCTACCGAGAGAGAGATCCCTCTCGATCCCTAGAGCTCGATGCAAGAGTCCACGTTATGGGAGGTAATCTTTTTGTTGTCTCCGATTCTTCGTACAGACTGCTGAGGTGTTCTCTGCTCTCGTTTTAGATCTCCAAGCACGATGGTGTTCCTGTGTATAGACTCTTGTTTAGGCTAGAATATTGATTAATATTGATGAATAATGAAGAGCAGGAACAATCTACTTATCTCAATGCCGTCAGTTTGATTAGTAATTCGAAACAGGAGTTGCAGTATTGAGGGAAAAAAAAAAAAAGTTGAGCAGTAATTCTCGTAATGCTACTGATCGTATTGTGATCAGTAGATTGCTCTTGCACTTCATCAATATTTATATTAATCAATATTGTAACCGAAACAACAATTTATACACAGGATTTTGAGTGCATTATGATTGTTACCCTTATAACAATCTATACACAGGATTTTGATTGCATTATGATTGTTGCCCTTATAATATGAAATCGTCAACAAGAGTTGATGATTGTCCATTTTGACATCCCAGCCACGGACATGAAGAAGAGCTGTAATCATCAGCCACACTGTTGACAGTCAAGGCCTCGACACTCATAATGCTGTTCCGATTCTAACGAATTGCGAAAAAATATTGGAAAGCCTGCACAACTTCTTTAAACGGATTGATATTTCTGCATCTCTGTTCGCAATCACACGCCTACGGAGAATGAGGACACTCGAACAGAAAATTTTCAATCTTGTGATGGGAAATCTGAAGACAAAAAGGCTAGAGGCAGTGAAAAGATCAAGTGTCGAAGGGAACGAAGAAAAGACTCACTCTAGATTGAGCTGCGTTCTGCGCGCTACAACCTCACACCAACTGGAGCAGGGAATGTGCGTCCGAGTTGAGCTTTAGCAAGCCGAGTTGCGACCAGGAGAGGCATGTGCCATGTCGCGACCGAGCAAGAGAACCCAGTCACGCAGCGTGCCTCTGCTCTGACGGTCTGTGCTGTGTTGTGGCGATCGTGGCCACCCCAGGCCAAAGGTTCAACGTGGCGGCTGTGGGGTGGGACCCCTGCGTTTTATTCAGTCCTACCAGTGGCTCCAGCCTCTGCACACAAGTGAGTGTACGACTGGTGCACACGTCTGGGAGGCAAACTTTTGGATCCGAACGTCCGCCATCGCCCATACTTGTGAGACCGTGTTTCTGTATGACACAGATGTAGTAGTCAGTCTACTCTGGAGAGGTAACGCAAGGTTGGTGCTCTGGAAGTTGCAGATGTACGCCTTCGTAAGTTCAATTCAATTTTGTTCACACGTGACGATTCACACCTGTGCTTCGAGTTTTGGGGGACAAGTATGGAAGGATTTGGAAATGTAGCTTCATGGTCGTTTGTAGCCCACGTTCTTTATTGATTCCCAAGGTGGTCCGACAAAATTGGATATACTCCTGAACGACGGACCTGTTTACCCTTCACCAGCTAGTGCCAGTTCGCTGGGTCTCGCGAGCATTTCCGCAGGCAGCGTACAATTGATGTTTCTCGGGTGCGTGTTATATACTACCGACCTTGCTTCTGCTTTTTTTGTCTTTTGAATCATGTAAAATAAAGAAGACTTTCCACCAAATCCTTCGAACCCGGAGCGCTTGCCTGCTCTCCGTCGATGTTTTCGATGTCGATTGCGCTTGATGTATTCGGGGAGATTCTGCGAAGTGGCGCCTCTTGAGCAAGTTGAGCTTTTGCTTCGGACTCGCTTTTTCCTCGCCGATACGGCAGTGGATCCTGAGAGCTGGATCATGGCAGGCTGGAATGTTTCTCGGCCGAACCCTTGTTCGTGTTGGATGCGTCGCCTTGGTTCCATGTGCGAAGTCGGTACCTAACGTATGAGGCTCATTCTCATACTTTCTTCCATCACAGACGCCACATGCTGATACAAATATGAGGGAGGTCCTTACTTGGTACATTCACTTCTGATGAACACAGCAGCTTATTTTCTTCTTGATAAGATCGTCCGACATAGACCAAGTGATCCACTAGGCTCTATCATAAAGAGAGATGAATATGGACGCTGTGGCTTAGAAGCTCCCGATGTGAGGGAATGTGCAGCCGTAAATTCTGGATGGACATCCTGTGTATTCAGTTTAACATTCTTTTATTTTCTTCTTCGGCAGGCAGTTAAATGGTTTTCTCCGTCGTATCTCTTTGATTGTTGTGGTCTTGCCGTGCTTTCACAAAGGCACTTCAACCGAATCATCTTTTCCTCGACACTCTTTTTGCACCAGTGAAGTTATTCTCTGTGGCTCAAAGTGGTTCGTGGAATTCAAAGCCAGCTGCTATTCTATAAGCTCTGACAGTTGTTTTCTGTGTTTTTCAGGGGTAGATTTCACCAGCGTGCAACAACTCCTTCTGTAAGTGGGCAGCCGATGCCTCACTTACCGGACGATTGAACTCTTACAGAACCATTTTGCTCAGCTGAAATTAGAGTCGGCTTAGCCCCGATCGTCGAGGATTATCTGAGAATGGGAACTCGCATTCCGCTAATGCAGATAGGGTCGTTTGTTTCTATCCTGCCTCCGATGGGTTTAAGCATTTCGGCGACAGACAACGGTGGTTGCTGGTCTAAGTCAAGTTTCAATGGAGATTTGCTCAGCAGCTGCGCTGTTTCATTCTCGTCTGTGCCCTCGTGGCGAGTTCCGGGCTCTCCTGGAGCCAAGGCCATACCCACAGTCAGCCGCTACCACAGGACACAAAGTGCATGCGTTTCGAAAGTGAGGAAAGGATTTGTACCCACTCTGACAATGAGGCGCGGGCAACATTTGGGAAATTCGTCCTTTGAGAAGCTGAAAGTCAGATCTCTTGTGGACGAAGCTACTGCCCACTCATCGGATCTTGAAGAAATGAAGGCATCATCTTCCACGAGTCCGAGAAGCGATGCAGATGCCGAGAGCCAGTCCAGTGAATTAGAGGTCCAGGACGAAGAAATTTTCTGTAGAGGGCAACAGTTGCATGCGGAAAAGGAGACATTTGTGGGTTCGAGTGAGAGTGGCACCTCAAGTGACTTTGATGGAAGAGACGAGGAGGCCGAGGCTGGTATAGAAATAGTGGAGGCGTCAACCAATCCTATCGAGATGGATTACGAAGATATGAAGGTGGACAGAGAGCGAGATTGGAGCATTGCGGATATGAAAAAGGTTGACGCATTGAGAAATTTTGAGTACAGAATCGGAACTGAGAAGGGGGTTTTAGTAGTGCAAGTATTGAGAGTGGAACACATGAAAGCAGTCGAGGAACTTCTTGTGGATTCATTTGCTGAGCTCATGGGGGGCTTACTTACATATCGGCCCCTGTTGACATTGACTGTCCGGCAATACGTTCGAGATAGGTATGCTTGCCTACCAGATGCCGTGACCTTAATAGGACTGTATGCACCGGCGGAAGATAATGTGGTAATGGGTAGAACAGAGGACAACGAATCTAGCAATTGGTTGCTGGCTGGGACAGTGGAGCTCTCTTTTTCGAACGCTGGTCATCCAGATATTCCTGCTGGTCCATCACCTCCACCAGGCTCACCTTATCTATGCAACATGGCCGTCAGCTCCGCCTACCGTAGGTGTGTATTGTCCAACTTGTCATGTGAGGCATCTTGATAGCAAATCTCAGATTGATTTACGGAGAAGTCTTTATGCGACCGTTGGTATTTTATCTCCGGCTTTGAGCATATGACGTATGCTTACAGCTTCGAAATTGTCTGAAATGTCTAATCACAGAGGAACTAATGTATCTTTATCTTATTTGTTTCTGTTGCACCTACCCAAGTATTGTAAGGATGCATCGCATTCGCAGTGACTGACATAGCATCCTTGGAGATGGAACGCGCTTTTAAACTGAGGATTGGAAAACTTTTAAGTAATGAGTGTGTGATCTGCATTTTGTAGGAGAGGTATTGGACGAGAGCTTTTGAAAGCAGCGGAGGAATTGGCAGCGTCAAAAGGCTGTGAGGATTTGTATTTGCACTGCAGGATGGTAGATATGGCACCCCTCAACATGTATCAAGGGGCCGGTTATCAGATAGTCGCCACAGATAGTATCCTTTCTCTATTGAGCTTCCAAAGGAGGCGCTATCTCATGAAGAAGAGGATCCATCCACACAGCCTTCCTAGCTCTACTGAATGAAGCTGCTTATTAGTATGTGCCTTAAACATTGTTGTTTTTGGTGCGACATATGTAGAGAACGTAGGAATAGATAGTCTTTCAAGTGGTGGTACACCGTGGTTCAGGTGTAAGGTACGAAGGACGTCCAAGTTCACTCAGCTGGTCTTGTACAATTACTGCGATCTTCCGTTAGAGTATTATAGTTGAGCTGTGAAGTGTCCACGTGATGCTGAATAGGACGTATTAAACCTCCGATTGTACTGTACAACAAGGGTGCGGATGTACTGAAAGGGTAGGTGAGAGGGTGTGGATTTTTTTTTGTATCCTCGTCTCTTATGCCGATGACAAATTTGGACTACCCATCGATAGCTTGATGCTGAAAATGGAATTTATCTGCAATGTTGTAGAACCTCCCGTTTCCAGATGTTTTGCTGGTCATCCATCACGTTAGAATCTGCTTCTGCTCACTATACGCCAAGAACTGTGTTTTGTTTGTTGATTGAAGAGAAGAAGAGAAGAGTTTACAACGCAATGGTTCCAATTCATAGTCGTCCGTCACACGGCTAGTACAAAGTTTTCAAGCAATTCATCGTTTGCAAACCGACCTTAGGCTTCAGCTTTACAAATCCTTCCAATAATATTTCACACACCTAAATTGACTGTCTCTCTAAGGTGGTACACGATGAACACTTACGTATTTCAACAAATCCCGATCGCAATGTGGCTGCAATTCTCACGTTGGAATGTCCGAAATTCTAGTTGAAGTAACAAATCTTACAATAACTCTGGTACGTCGCAGCAAAACAAAATTTTCCGGAATGAGGTATCAACTGCAGATACTCCGATCACTCTCTGTACAAATTGCAAGAGAAAGCAGAATGCTATTTAAGCAGACATGTGGTACTGACGGGTTCTTGCTCTATACCGTAGATAGAATGTTACGATGTTCGAATTATCGGTGTGTTGTCCGAGATAGGTGATCGATGACCTAACTTCCTGCCTGCACATAAAATCGCTAGATCTTTCTATCTTGGTGCCAGTGCCAGATTTTCTCGTGTTTTCACCACATGTCTGTTTGGGGTTGAAATTCTGTGGGACAACTACAAACAACAAAGAGATACATTAGTTAAGTGTTGTCTATCTTATTGTATCCTATCTTATCAATTGTCTTTGAAAAAAACTTTTGATTTCTTGAGCTATTTTACATCATGTTATGACAGGATTCTCGGGGAAGTCTTCTTTCCCTTTCAGACACCAATCTGAGTTATTGCGAGAGAAGCGTTTACTCTATTAAGTAGTCTTTACACCTTTAGATGATGTGGAGAATGTAGTAGTTCGAACGCGCCCAATTCTAAAACATCACAGATAAACGAATAAATCACAATTTCAACCACATTATATATTTTATCAAACAGTGTATTGTCATGATGACATGGATATATCCTGAGAATCCTTACTCGAAATTGCCCGATACGTTTTAGTTTCCAACATTCTACTGTAACTTCGAATACAAGTATTTATTGATGGTTATGACCATGTTAAGTGACGTAATCTTGTTTTGGATATATGCAGCCATGCTTATATTGGTCAATAGATAAATTAATGTAATTTAGTCTCATGATGGGATTTAATATAGGCTAATTTATAGGCTATTAGTTTCTTTAAAAAAACTCTTCCAAATGGTACCTATTACAAGGAAACTCCTGGTGGAGATCTAAGATAAGAATGCCAACCTAATTTCCTCTCTTGTTTAAGGAAAAAAACTTGTTTAAAGAAAAAAAAACTTGCATCTATACTGCCAAAACATGCCATTCTACAAAACGCAGAGTTCCTACACCTAAAATATACGTGATTCCAAACATTACTTAACATTGTGTGTCCACATTGCACCATTTTTGCTACAAACCAGTCTTTCGGATTTAGTATTCACTTGCAGAATTTTCCTCTTGTCCATTGAGTTGAGTCACTAGTTCACATCAAACACCTTGAACTCAAACACTGTTTGAGTTCACGATAAATTTGAGTTCTCGAGAGACGTGAAGTACCCTTTGCATCCAGTCTACAATTTACTTTGGAAAGAGAATCTTGGTTCTGATTCTTTTTGTTCAATTCGAATCACATCACTTGTTGTGACTTTCAGTGAGTTCGAGCATCATCTTGCTTCCACTTTCCGCAAGTGCACCTAGTATCTACTGCGTTAAAGTTCAGAATACATTGCCCGTTCGTGAACTTACCACTAGTTAAGACAATTTTAAAGTTTTTTGAACTAGATAACCGTCTTCTCAAAGTATAGCAGATTTTGCAAGAGGAGAAATTCAGATCTTTGTACTCTTCAAACAAGAGGAGAAATTCAGATCTTTGTACTCTTCAAACATTAGAAGTGAGCTTTAAATATTCTGGAAAAAAACCAAGGGTAATGAATGGATACCAAGGCAAAATGAAAAAGAACAATATAAAGATTTGGTCTTGATGTAAATTGACAAAACTTTGAATTTCTTGGATATGATAGTGGGGTGTGAATATCAAACACATAGAAGAAAAGATGCAAACAAAAATTCACATCAAAAACACACTACGGTTTCTTTGATGTGCAAGGATGAATAAGATAACAAGAAATGTTTGCTTGGCCTGATTCAAATCATGTAAAATGGGGGAGGCATACTATACATATTAGACTTAATTCAGTAGGTAGAGCAAGAGCGAGATTTAGGTTATTTAGTCACTCCGCCATACGGTTGCCAAAACCACACATGCTTGGATAAATGCCATACATTGTTGGGTAAATTTTGTTTCAAAAAATTGATATAACTTTCATTACTAAATTGAGTTCATGTTTAAACATACTATGATGTAGATCAAGTTGAGTAAATAAATCATGGTTTGAGATTTGACTTGTCATAATTCAGCTAACTTAATATTGTAATCATTTTTAGATAATGAAAATAATAACAAAAGTTATTCAAAAAATGAGATAAAATTAGGACACCAATCGACAATTACTCATCAACCTCATTGTCAAATCCACCATTGACGCTCTGCTGCTATAACATTATGGCGGATAGCAAGTTGCATGAAGCTTCCGATGGCAAGTCTTTGCTCTTGGTCAATATGATCTCGGCAAAATAGTATCGTTGCATGACGTTTAGTACAATTGTAATGACAACCATCAACTCGGCTAGATCAGTCGACTTCAAGATTTTGGGGTTCAGATGCGCTACGATGATGATTGATCCTTGCACTAGCTTCTGCTCATACGATTGCAATTTCATCTTCATGGAAATTGCCGTTAGTGCAACATGTATCTCTTGCAGGTGCTGCTCGTCTTCATCTCAATACTTGATAAACATGGTGACGGACAATAACACAAGGTCAAGCATGAGCTTGTAGTCCGCCGCGGGGCTTTTCATGATCTTCAGTGGTGTGGGAAGAAATCTTGACACGCCGGCAATTGCTTGCCACTCTGAATCTTGAAGAGTCCCATGGCTAATCTCGTTGATCTCGTTGGCAAATCTGCATGTGTGGAGTCCGTGCTACTCAGATCAAAGCACGAGGCATCAATCTGATAGTGTTGCTGGATGACTTTGCTTATTCGTCAACCCATCAAGTCGTTCAGTAGCTGCATGATGGGTTGGCAAATGAGTTTCAAGACCTGCAACATCGCAAGCTTGACAGATTGGCTGACGCATTGAACGTGGTTGCACTTGCGCAACTGCTCGTAGCCGACAAAAGCGTTCACAAGTTGGAAGAGTCGCATAGTTGTGCTTGTCGCGTCCAATTCATTATCGTTGGTGACGTTCAATACGCGCATGACTACATCCGGGTCCAAGCGCTTCAAGTATTCGAATAGGTCTGTCCCGACGAACATGCCGACACCAAACCCGCACTTGACATAGAGTATCATCAATAGAATATTTTTGATCTTCAGCGTGATGACATCTACCTAGTGAGCAAAAACAATGTAGAATTCCTTCATATTCCTATTGGATCAGTCGTCTAGAGTCAACAAGATGACGGCCATCAGATTGCAAATGAATGTTGCAAGCGCTGGATCGAGTACATGATGCAATTCAACGAGTCGACGAGGACTCATATCCGTGCGTCAATGCGACAACAAATTGTTTGAACAGATCGCTACCAGCCGCCTGTAGCATTACGTCACCTTGCATGACGTAATTGATGACATCGTTTTTGAACCCTTCGAGGATGAATGTCAAAAACACAAACTTGCGGATGTAGCTCGGCGTCGCCTTCACCATATACTTGCGGAACGGTGTGGACGAGGCGGTGTCGTTATCCATGATGTCGTGCAAGCGCAGGTGCGTCTTCCATCCCGATGCATTGATCTTGAGGGAGAACAACTTGCAGCACATTGCAGCATTGTCGTTGTTGGCGCTGTTGAATATGATCACTTGCCTCATTGTCTCGAATATAAGTCCAATGATGGGATTGTCGCGCTCGTTTGCACTTTGAGTTGACAACATGTTGCGCATGGTCCCTACGAGGCACAGCCGTGGGGAGGGATCCGCCGTTGGAAAACACGTCCTAAACCGCATAGTAGCTGCGGCTATTAGTGCTCATAATCTCAGTATTTGTCAACAAATGATGAGTTGCGTGATGCATCTAACCATCAAACTCATCATGCAACATCACTGATGTTGCATAAATCCAAAACCCTAAAAAGAATTACCACTTGGAATTGAGTTGGAACTTCAAAATCTGCCACGGATTACGCAGCCGCGCCATGAACTATGTGACGGACTTTTGCAACGGTCAAGGGTTAGCCAATAATTATCGGGTAATTCATTGAGCTTTACTTTTACTCTACTCGTTATCTTACCTATAGCTCAACCTTTACAATTTAGCTCTACATTTTACCGATTTACCAGATAGTAGCAAAAGGTAACCCTACCTTGCCGAGGCCTATTCTCATCTCTTCTTCTTTGGTGTTATAGATTTGACTCACAATATAAATTACAATGTTTTCACAAGATGAGATAACGAAAGTTACGTTTTACTAAACTGCATTTATATAACACAATTTGATTACAAGCTGAAAACTATCATGTTTTTTTGTCTTGTGATTAATACATATAAATGAATTTACTTCATTTACATGTATTAATAATGTTAATACGTTCACATTTATAAATTATGAGTATTGTTTCATCATTTATGATTACCGACTCTTTAATATATATTCATTGCTAGAATTCTCTTTGAGTTACATTTTTAAGTTGGAATGAAGTATAACTTACTTACATACATGTCACTCATATATCAAAGTAATATGGCAAAAAAACTGAGAAGATTTGATGAGTTTCACATGGAAGAAGTCAAAGTTATGACAAAAATCTACTCTAGATATTTAGAATAGATTTCATTTTCAGAATTTTCATTTTATTAAACATATACTAAATAAAATGAAAAGTACATCATCATGCATCAAAGCAATCCAAATGATGAGGTCTTCATGTTACAAAAGCTTTAAATAGCATCATCTATATACAGTAGATTTCATGCATAACAAACTATTCATGTTATATAATAATTTATAACTATTAATGTTATATATGTTATACAAAATGTTAAAGATAATATTATCATTTATTATGGTAGGCTTTTATGCACTCTTTTGAATGTATCCAAGTCTTCGTTCATAGTTTCAGAACTACATTATCAAGGATTTGAAATTTTATATAAATTCAAGGTTTAAAGACCTTAGTTATATTAATTACATTCGCAATACCTTGAAGAGTATGAATAATCATCCCCATGAAACGCAGGTAACTACAACTAATCCGATACTCTATTGGTTACCCTAACCTAAGTGGATACATGTATTTTATTACCATTCTCAGTCAAACACACTCATTGAGATATCCAAAATGTCATATCATAGCAAGGTCCTGTATGTCATATCTGTAGAGTGACATTTGAGAAATTCCTACAGCATGTTCACCAGCATAATGTTTGCTACAATATTATATTTATATCAGTCTCTTCTCCTTTCTATACCATTGAAGCTGTATGATCTTCCCTTGGTCGGTAGCTAGGGTTAGACATCTTTACAATCTTTTCATGGGATCGGACGCGGAAAAGAGGTCGGCACATCATGTCGTATACCAATACATTGACTCTGTACCGTTTCATCACAAGAAAATAGGGACCAACCAATAACTTTCTGTCACTCTTAGAAACAATTGCAAGTCCCACAATCACTAGAAAGTACTTCCTGATCTCTCGAGTAGCAAAAGCGTCAATTTTCGCCTGCTGGTCAAAGTGGTGGTCATGATGTACAATGGGAGAGAAACCCACTACGTCTTAGATTGGGTGGAGCAAGTGCAAGGTGGCAGAAAAGGGGGACTTTACCCGACGGGGATGCAGAACCTAGGTGGTAAAAGTTGGGCCGAGTCAGTGAGCGATGGGACCTACAAGGAGGAGAATGCCACGTCGACAATTTCTGTATCGAGAACGACCAACGTACATCGCGGGCGTAGAGATCGTGCCAAAACGTCCACGTGGTATTTTACTATTGGCAGTTTGCTTGCAAAATCTGGACCAATAGTACTCGATGTGATGACGCGTGGGTACGCCTGTCCGACCACGGGGTTAGTGGTTCCCAATAGCGTGTCAGTTTTCGAACGCAGTTAACCAATTGGCACGAGTATCTGTGAGAAGGTCTGCCGTCGTCTGCCCGATCGACGATCCGACGGCCTAGCTTTTTCAACCGGACTCCGAAAGTGCTGACTCCAGTCAATCGTAGAACCATGTATTGTCCCATGTCAACAGGGGCATTTTCCAGCCACTCCAAATGTCACCTGGTTGCCAAGAGATATGGACATAGTCGAGGTAAGTCGATTGGTTACGACATCGCAACTCCTGCACACTTTTCCGGCGTAGTTTCACCTTGGGTAAAACCGTGTTGACGGAGTGCTAGTCCTACGGCAGGGGGAAAACAACACACGAGAAAGGCTATTTTTGTTGCTGGATGGGACATTTAGTCCATTCCCTTCCCATATGACAAGGTATCACTCACCAAACGGATTCCCCTTGATGAATCCAAGCGTCCATGCTATTCTTTGAATCTTTTGTTGCTGGCCTTAATACTGGATGCCAAGTTTAGGCCACAGAGCCGCCACAAACGTCAACGATAGGATCATTTGACATCCACGTTAGATTTGTCCGGTCATGTACTGTTTTTATCATTAAGGGGACTAACAATTAAGGAGGTCAACGGTAAACATGGATGACTAAGTACAATCGTGGAGTTTAAACCGTCCAGACGGGGAATCGAAAACTGAGACTTCCGAGTGGGTTCAAACTCGAGGACTGGGGACTGTGACCGTAAAGCCGGGTCCCACCGTGACTTCGACGCAGGGTAGCGTAGATTTGAGCCCAAGGCTCCAAGCGCAGGCGCCCGATCTGCAAAGCGTCAACGAGTTCGAACCGTGGGTGGGTCGACGACGAAGTTGCGCGGGGTCCGGTCGGTCGGGTCAGGTCGGGTCGGGTCGGGTCGAGCTCGAGCCTGCCTGCGCCAGAGCCCGGGCCGAGGTTGAGCTCGAGTTGGTCTCGCTCCCTCTCCCTTCGTTCGTCGTCGAGTTTTTTCACCTTATGCCTGATCAGAGTGAGTTGAGAGAGAGGGAGGGAGGGAGAGAGAGAGTTGAGTGCGTGTAAGCCTATAGCCAGAGCCTGTTGTCTATTTTTCGTTCGATCTGTCTGTCAATCAAGCAAGCAAGAAACAAAGCGAGAGCGAGAGAGAGAGAGAGAGAGGGAGAGAGAGAGAGAGAGGAGAAGAGAAGACATTTGCCACCATCTCTCACATTTTTCCCCGTTCCATATCTTCTCCGGAATTGCTTTCTACTGCCCCTGACCTGTTCTGCACTGCCCTGCCTCGGTCAGTCTGCCTGCCTGTGAGCGCTGCTTTGTGAGTGCCGAGCAGGCTCTTCTTCTTCTTAATCTTCTTCTTCTACTTTCGCTTGTGCCTCCTCCTTTCCCACTACTATTATACCTATCGCTTTCGCACTGCTGCTGCTGCTCGATCTTTTAGTCGGATATAATTTGGAACGGGGTCGTGCATAACACTGCTGGTTGATAAGTCTCTTCAGACAGGCGCCCTTACTTATTTTTCAGTCTCTGGGTCGTCGTTCGTCTTTTCCACTCTTGTCCTTAAGTGTAATTTCTGTTGTTCTTCTATTCTTACCCGACGCATTTTGAGAGGCGATAGCAGGAGTGGATAATTTCCACTCAACTTGAAATGAGGAGCATTGCCTCCGGATCTGGTTTCTGTTGAGGAACGGGCTGACGGTGAGAAGGGCGGAGCTTTTGTAATAGGGCTTACCCTCTGGCATTCTCGTGTTCAGCACAGTCATCCTTCTGCCTATCGTGTTGGCCACAGAAGAATTTGTCGCTCCCCACCTTCTCAGTTGAAGTTGTGATGATTAGTGATTTTGGGGTTCGGATTCACGAGAATTATCAGGAAAATCACTCGGCCTGATGATGTCAGTTTACTTCTGTGTAACCTTGTCCTAGTGGCCTAGTCACCTTCGTACGTGTTTCGCTTCCTGTGAAGCTTTGATCTCTCAGTTGCTTGCCGTCGTCTTTGCCGGGAGCTTGCTCGATAATCACGGGGAGCATTTCTGTTTTGTGTCCCGCTATACTTTGGGTTCTTCGGATTTGCAGAAGCCTGTCACTGTCACAGTCGTTTGGCTGACAAATCCCTATCTTCCTCTCGGACGACTATTGGCGCTCCCAAAGAGGAGGAGGGATTATTGGCAGTTGTGTTAGTCTGTGTATCTCCCACGATCCGGATGCAGGCGTCTGTGATCTTGATTTTGTCCACAGGTCTGAGAGCCTGCGTTTTCTGTCCTTTACAACTGTTCACCTGAGCCCCCTTGCTCTCGAGCCCCCTTGCTCTCGATTCAGTCTCTGCTCCAATCTAGCCCCGCCTAATCAATAATTTATTTGTTAGTTTACTCATTCCTGTTTTTTATCTCCTCGTGCCCGGAAGGACTTTGGACCTTTTGCCTGGATCGATCAGGAATTAGCGCCTCTAAAAGTGTCATTCGTAAGCCGGTCAATGTATTTGTCGGTTATCCACCAAAGAGCATGATTGGGTAAAGAGGCCGATGGGTAAGCAGGGAGCCGATTTAAAGTGCTGGAGTTCTGCGTCCTCAACGGTGAGCGCTCTGTTCTACGGACCTACTGCACTTCCTTTGAGCCATTCGTGTCCTTTTACGTATTTCGTTCTTCTGGCGACTTCTAAGATGTGGTTTGACAGTCTCTGGTTGTGCCTTGATCTCAGGACCTTGTGGATCCAGCAGCCTACTTTGAAAGCTGGAAGCGAGAAATTCAGGTATTTGTTTCAATTTTCTAGAGATAGTACCTACTTTGGATCTCATGCCTTCGTCTCTTGACTTACAAAGTTTGAGAAAGATTGTGAATATATTGCTGTGCGCTACACGCAGGGCAAAGACGGCATTCCACCAGATCATCGACGGTTGATATTCGACTATCGAGTCGCTACTCAAAGTTTATTTTACACCTGCCAGCGGAGTAAAAAGAGCCCGAAGGCAAGAGAAGGCCCCGCACCTGATATTATTAGCGAGTTGCGAAAATGGCATGCTCGTCTGAGGAGCAATAATCACGACATTGCGAAATTAATTGACCCCAAGGTTAGATTCCCATTCCACTGAAGTTAGGGTTTGCACTTTATATTTCACTTAAGATTTTGGCTCATCAACAACCGGGTATGGAAGGTGGACGTCTATTGCCAAGTGTATCCTTTTGTTACGTTTAGAGGTAGCCAGTTAGTTAGAGTTTCATACAGTTAGACGCATTGCTCAAGACCTTGCCCCGATTCTAATCCAATCCGTCGGGGAGCTATGTTCGACGATTTTTTTGCTTTAGGATAGTAGCTTCACCAGCTGAGGTTTCCGTGGCTCAGGGGTAAATTTCATATGGACTCGTTTCATTTTTTCTCTTCCTTTGATTGTCTTTTGGAGTGGACGTTGGTTGTTCGTCTCGTGACGGCAGAATACTTGTGTTATTTTTCCGGTGAAGAGGAATGAAGTTCAAGCATGTAGATTTCGGTTTGCTAGGCTTGGAGTTCATCTTAACACCCTCGCGGCCGATTGCCGAAACTTTTTACCCCGCCTCCCACTGATTATGCAACCGGGTAGATCATGGTTATGTTCTCTGGTTATTGCTCTCACATCGGCTGAAAATGTATATAGTGACAGTTGTTCTCATAGAGTCTCTGGCACTCTGGTATTCGAACCTGGTCCTCCGCGTCTACGACTTGTGTTGGTGCTGTAGTGGTTATGTTCTTGCTTCCTTTCCTCGCATGTAGCTAATGCTTTATACACTCTGGGATTTGCTGTCCATTGATTCAGCACGATGCTGTGCTATGCGTGCTTTATCCACATCTTTGCTTTGCCTTGTATGCGTAATACCATGCCTTGCTATGCTATTCATGCGCTGCCTCTTTTTCTTCCAACAATTGTTGGTTTCGGTTGTACCTCACGGCTTTATGCCATTCAACCCAGTACATTCAAAGACCTTGTGGTACATCGTGTAATACATCGTGGTCCAGATTTTTCTCATGATTCACAAACGAGTCTATTCTAACTCAGGTTGTTGGAACTGAGTGGATAGGTTGCTGCGGAGGATGAAAAGGTTGCATCAAATCTGTACTGCGAAACGGCTAGGGAGCTAAGAGACACTGGCAGTGAGTTTTTCTTCGGCTTTGTCGTGGATAATACTACCTATCATGGAATGTTCAAGCTATTATTGTATCTCTTATAGGACGGCAGAGAGTTCCTGCGAGTTTAGCTTATGTGTCTACTTTGTTACCCTTAGATGTTTACTCATGTGTAGAAGGTGTTTGCTTCGAATATATCTCGAGGCAGATCTTCTGTAGCTAGGTCTGCTTAAATTTTATGTACCAGAGAGGTTAATTAGCTCCTGGTGATCAAATGATGAGCTGTTATCCAGTGAGGAGAAATCAGTCGCTAAGAAACTCAAAGGACAGGAAATAGTGCGCTTGACCTGCGCAGGCAGAGAGTTATCTTGAACTGAATCAAGATCCTTTGATTGCGCCGCATTTTCATGATTTGGATGTAACCAATGTGATCTGGATGCAGTTCCCTGCAATGTTTATTATTTATTCTTCGACAGGTGGGTGTTAGCTGCATCACTCAAGGGCGACATAGATATTCAGGTGCTGAGATCTTCTTTTATTTATTTTTGTGGGGCTGCTGGTTTTGGTTTCTTACAAATATGTCAAAAGTCAGCACCGGCAGCGAAGGTGGCGTGGGCAAGTTACTTGTTGTCCTTGCAAGCTGTAAATACTGTTGTCGCAGTAGCAGTAAGACAGTTGTTTGTCACAAGTGGGTCCGTGTCTCATCAGCGAACTAGATACCCTTGATTTCCTAGTCGTTTCGTCTGCACGATTGAATACATGTGAATCATCTTTTTACTGAAGAACTCGGGGTTCTTGTGCAATGTACAGATAGACAAAGATTTTCAGTCCAAGAGGTTCGAAATCCTCCTGCTTGGGCAATTGAATGGAAAAGAATTTTTTGCGCCGTTCGTGTATCGAGTGAATGGATCAGAGGTCGCCGCGCAAATGTCCATGTATGACCAAACGGTAAAGACCCATCACATAGCTACATAAATCTTGGGATCGCGAAATTATTCTATTCCACATCTCCGCTCTGATGGCAGTCATTTTATTCCAGCTGTACGACTTTGCTACGTTTGGTGTCGAAGCCCTGAATAAATATGTAGCTTTCGTTCATTGGCCTAGTGGGTGGGAAGAGCTCAAGCCGGGAATCTTCAAAGATTTATGATCGGTAGTTCTGACTGCGAATAATAACTGGTGACCACTGTGGTGGCTATTCCACTCACGTTGTCCACGAATTCTTCTTTGGTTTTCAATCAGACATTAAGATGGGTTGTTAGAATTTTTCTTTTCAATGAAATTCGTTTGAAGCAAATGAGTTAACTGAATGTTGAATTAAATCGATGATCATGATTATTGAATCCAAACGTGTTCAATCAAAGTTGACATTAGAAGTAATTAGAAGAATGGATAGTTGTTGGAGAATTATACAGAATTTGCTCTTTGGATGTTTAAATAGTTACGTGAGTTTTTGCTGTGTTAAATCAAATGGTCGTTTAATTCTTAAGTAGATGTTTATCTGAACGTGAAATCAGTTGGACTGTTGTTCTGTGAGTTTTGCACTGTAGTTTACTTGCATTGGCATGTATTTTCACTTAGCTTCAGTAAAACGGGGGCTTTGGACAGGCGAAGTATAGGCAGGGGCATCAGATGCGTCGTCTGGGACTGAGTACTCAATCTGTTGAAAAGGGAGTGGAGGGTAGAGAATTCAATGCGCCCGTGGAGATTGGTCGGTCACTGACTGGCTGTCATGGGAGTGAGCTTCATGACAACCAATATATACGCTGCGGGAAGGTAAGTTCAGTAAACCTTTGGAGAAATAGCACACGTGCTACACCCATAGATGTGTCAACGTTTCCTTTTTTGCCAGGCTTTTCAAATCCAATACTTGGACTGAAGGCATGACACTAGTTAGAAACCTGAAAGTAATTTCGTTTCTACGTCGTTACTTGTTCCCTGTCTTTTGAGACCTCTGGAGAAATATGAACGTAAAGGTCCAGTGCGTAGATATATCGGATGGTTTTTCACTTTATAGCAGTTCTTGCAGTATAATATTACTTAGGTGGCTGCTTGACCCGTCTTTGAGATTTTTCAAGAAGGATGTAGTGCCCTGCAAACTCTATGCTTATCTCGTAGTAAGGCCCAGTGCGGTTTCAATCCGGCTCGAGTTCCAGTTCATTCACTCAAGCATTTTGTTAATTGTTCCACCTTTACTTGGCTCACTCTGCATAATTGGGATGCATGCATCTTCTAGATCAGATCGGTCTCGGAGATTACGAAGACATTATGCCAGAGGAACACACTGTAGATGTGTTCCTCTGTTTTGCGGTTTTCTTTTCACATCTGTGCTTGTTTTGGGGTAATATTAAATGTGAGGATCTGTTCGTCGAGAACTAACAGGTTCCTACCTACACTGACTTATATGACAACCTATCAGTCCCCGACTTGAAGCAATGTACTTGACTCTTGCAGGGTTCTGAAGTTACTATTATTGTTCCCAACAAGGATCCTCCACGGCAAGTCAAGTAAGGGCACCGTACCTTATACTAAGCTCTTACTTGCGGAACCTTGTGCGAAGCAGCATTGTTGTTCAGCAGTCTTGTTGGTGGACTTCCTCAGAGCTTTGAAGAGTGCAGACTTGCAGTCAGATTGCGAGCCTGTTGTGTGTTTGCTCCTTCCATCAAAACTCTCACATTGATCACAATCAACCAGGTACTTTGTCTTAGCAGTCATCCAAGTTCCTCCTGTGGGTTCTCCGAGTAGATTGGAGCAGGTGGCGCCACATATCCCGAGAGTGCAGTCTACTTTTGAGGAAACGCGTGGTATAGGTAAAGCTGGACTGAAGCCCGACAGTAATGGGTTCAATTTGTCATCCTGTACCACGACTTCTTCCAATGGTGAGATGTTTTCGCACAAGCACAGGACTGTTATGGAGTCTATGCCTGTGACTTCTTGTAATCTCGGTGGAAACGTATCGACTTCTATAATTGACAGTGAGCGTAAAGTCTCGCTTTCACCAGAGGCTGCTTTACCAAGCCAAGGCTCACCAACCGAACGTAGTGCCGGAGAGGGAAATGTTGAAGAGATGGATTGTGACTTGAGAGAGATACGCGTAGACAGTTCACAGACTGTGGATGAACCAGCGGGAAAGAGTGCAAAGAAGAAGAAGAAGAGAAAAGGGAGACGGAGTGGTAGAAATACCGTGGACGGAAATATCGTTACTATCCAGGGTGGAGAGTCTATGCCGGCTGTCGGAGGTGGTGGCGTTCCTTTTGACACCAAAACTGTTGTCACGAAAGGTTCCAAGGTTCATGCCTGTAATCATGGCATATCAGAGGGATCGGTCGACAAGCGACCATCACATCAAAGGGTTACTCATTCCGTGACAGATACAAAGGAAACTGACAGACAGGAGTGTGTCTCAGGGAGACAGGGAGGACCTGGGGAGATGCCCTCTCATCGTCCACCTTGCGGCCATTGTGCAGATGGTGTTGCTTCAGTAAATGTCTCGGAAGCTTTAGAGGACGGGTTTGAAACCCTGATTCCAGAATGCTCAGATGGTCCTATGGAAGGGTCTTCGAAGCAGATTGGTAGCTCCTTTAGGAGTGAACCTCCAGAGAGGCTTGATATGCTCTTTAATTCCACAGAAATCGGAGAGGAACAGGTTCCATATGCAGAGTATGTTTCTCGGATGGACAAGGACGGATTGTGCCTTGCTCGCCCCAGTACAGAATGTGGGATGTCAGGTGACTTCAGAGATCCGTGTGCACTAAATGCCAGTCCAGATCATGGTTACATGTCGACATCAAATGGCTTCTCGCAGAAATTCAGCATATCACAGCCCTCCGAACATATCATCGACGTCGTTGATTTTGTGTCTGTTGACGGGGTGTTGGAAGATCCTACCATCTCAATCTGCAAATATGGAGGATCACATTTCCCTCTGAGGGAGTTGGCAGGAAACCTTGAGAGTCTTAGTGATCCACAAGAGCAGTTTAGCTACTCCGATTCGAAGGTCAGTGCCAGGGGAGGCTACAATAGTGGTGGCACTGGGGGTAGGAATGGGCGGGGCGGTGCAGAAGGCAGTAGTAATAGAGGTTATGGAAGAGGATCAGATGAACGAAGAGGCACAAGTGGATATCATGGGGAAAGTGGTCAAGGATCCGGTGGTAGTGGTCAAGGGGCTGGACCTGGTAGCAGTGGCACGAGTGGTAGTGGCGGTGGCGGCGGCTCCGGGGGTGGCAATGGAAATCGCGGAGGTGGGGGTAATAGTGGAGGAGGCTGGGATGGTCGTCCTGCAGAAAACGATGGTGGAAATGGAAGAAAGGAAGGAGATAGTGACGAGAGACATAGGCATAGATTTCAAGCAGGAAGCAACGGTGAAATAACAAGCGAATCCGTGCAAAGAAAGAAAGGAGCAAGCTCTCTGGACAGTCGAAGTGCCAGAAAAGTCACCATCGGAGCTGGAGATCAACTCCCCAATGGGATCAGCAGTAATCATGGTGCTCTTGCTACATCGAGTGGGGGTGGTAAGGAGAATAATCATACTTTTTGGCAAAAAGTTCAAAAATCCGTCGAAGGGGAGGAGAGTGTTGAGTTGGAGCAGCTGGCAGAATCTTTTGGTACTCACAGGAATCATCGCAGAACGGGGTCAGATGAAGTCAATTCCAATAATAGAGCTGAATATAAAGCTCGAGTTTCCTCCGTTCACGTAAATGGCAGTATGTCGCATGAAAGCCCTCACGATAGGGAATCTAACTTGGATTGTGATTCGTTTGAGCAAGGTGTGATGACACAGGATACTTTTTTGAAGGTTGGAAAATCAAGTAACGGTGACTTGTCTCTTGATCATACGGATTTGTCAAATTCCAACTTCACTCGCCGAGCCAGAGATGTCCTGGCCTCTGCAGGTGCACATGGGCCAGAGTCTTCGAAAGGTGCATGGCAGAAGAAAATATCCTGGGATGAACAACGCCTGACTTCTCAGAAAATTTTGTCCGAAGCCTCCCAGCAGGCTGGTTCTTCGAAGGGACAACACTGTGTCAAGCAAGCAACTAGGAATGGCATGTACTCTAGAGGGCAAAATCCTGACCAGCAAATGATAAGTCACACCAGATCGTATTCAGCCCCTTCCACACCCCATGTTTTTGAGGAGAATTATACTGATTCTGGAGAATTCAACCAGTACAAGTCAATGAAATCTATGCAAGTGGGAGTGCAACAGTCAACCAGATCAGGCTCAGTAGGACAGATTGAGCAGGTGGTGCCACAAATTTCTCTCAGGCCACAAACGAGTAATTCTTCGACCGTGGGCCAGCTAGGAGAAGCTAGGCCAGGTGCCGATGAGTTAGCTCAGAGACTGACATCGTGGAAAGGTCGGAAATCTAATGGAGATCAAGAAAGGTCGGCCCCGAGGGAGAAAACTCTGGGAGATCGGGAGCGCACCATCCATTGTGCTCAAAAGTGGGTGCCAGTTGAGCATAAGACCGGTGGAGTTGTGAAGGGATCTAATGGGCAGGTGAAGACATCAAGCAGCCTCTCTGCTCCAATCCCTGTGACCACTAGCAATAGAGAAACCAAGGAGAATTATGCAGAGTCTGCTAGCTGCAAGAAAAGCGGAATTAGCGAAGAAGAATCCAGGGCAGACGGGGTTCCTTGTAGCTTATCACCGTCTAAATCCTCCAGGCGGTTGCATCAGTCTCTTAGTACCAAGAAGTCAAGTGTAGTGGAACAAGTTCCGGAGCCCAAGGAATCTGCTGTTTCGAGTGAGGCATCGTGTAGTCATGGAGAGCTGGCCAATCTTCGGAGCCTCTTACCCCGTGAAAAGATAGCCGATACATTGGCTACACTAATGGATTCTGAGGCTGGTGGCCAACAAAACAGCGTGGTACCAAAACCTGAGGTCGTGAAAGTTTCAGTTTCTGGTGAGAGAAAAAGTTATGCGAAAAGAGATCCTACTGCACGTAGGGATTCAAGTGCAGTGGTTGCTGTCAGAAGTGAGCCTTCCCCTGCAGAGAAAGAGACGAGAAGAGTTGTTAGATCAGTTCTCGATGCAGTTCAGATTTCATGCAGTCAACGACAAGTTTCAGACGGAGTTGCCGGAATGCTGGGCAGTCCCTTGGCAGAGTTTGAGAAAGTGCTCAGGGCTGTGGCTCCCTCTTTCATTCCGGTTTCAGGTACTAATTGCAACAGGAGAGGCGTACAAGAGAAAGGTAGTCCGTGCGGCAGTAGTTGCGAAGGTGTTCAGAGGTCCATGGAGGCATGCCTCACAGAGGCTCATGAGGATAACACCACATGCAGCAGATGTAGATATGCCGGCACTTCTATGAATTCTCTTTGGCAGTGGTACGAGGAGCCCAGTTACTATGGTGTTGAAGTTAGGGACTTGGATCCGCAGAGAGGCCTAAGAGACGGAGGAGAGCAGGAGCAGTTTCTGGCCTACTTCGTGCCATATTTGTCAGGGATCCAGCTTTTTGGTTACTCATCGCAATCCGATAACCTATCCAAAGATTTGAACGGATGCGCTCGAACAAGTTTGAAATTAGATTCGGTTCCTAGTTGTCAACCAAAACCTTTCCCAGGAAACGACGTGTTAGCGACGCTTTTCCCGAGTGAAGGAAGAGCTGATGAATTAATTTATCATCAACGGCCTGAAGGTTCTGTCACTGAACAAGCCAACGGGCCTTTTACTGACATGTCTGCTAAAGATGCTCACAATCTGGATGCACGTCTCCTGTTTGAGTTTTTTGAAGCGGACCAGCCTCAAGTACGCCAACCATTATTTCCAAAGTAAGTTCGAATAGTCGTCTAGCACAATCGTTTCTTACTGAAAAGGTTTTTTTTTCTTTTCTGTTCATCTTCGTCACGGCCGTTGTCTGTCACTTTACTTTGCACACTGAGATGTAACTCCTG
Source organism: Marchantia polymorpha subsp. ruderalis (assembly GCA_037833965.1). NCBI lineage: Eukaryota > Viridiplantae > Streptophyta > Marchantiopsida > Marchantiales > Marchantiaceae > Marchantia > Marchantia polymorpha. Next base: position 5,468,615 of record AP031351.1, read on the forward strand.
TGTGAACAATGTACGGAGTAGGAATTTAGAATAGGTCACAATGAAATAGTGTACCGAAGATCCACAAAGGTATCTCGTAAGGACCTTGCCTTTGGTTCCGTTTTTGAACTGACTCTGCCCCTCTTCAAGTACATTACACTGGAACTCCGCACTTGGTTTGGCGGCTATGTTTTATTTTCAGTTTAAGCACGCGGATGTTTGTTGAAAATAGAACTTTGCTAACGCTGTGAACCGAACTACATTAATTCTCAGGGTTATTCCCTGGTCTTAACTTATGGCTGCTGTAGAGGGAATATACACTGTACTCACTAATTAAGGTTGCAACTTCTTCAGAGTGAAAGATCTATTGAAGGGCGTGAATAGTTTGAACTCTCACAGCGTTGGTGATCCAACCGCACTGGACGACTTATGCTTGGGTGATCTTCACCCAGCTTCATGGTGAGTGAGGAATCCCACTACAGTTCTGTAAGAGTCAGTGGGAGGTGTTTTATTGCGTGTGATCTGGAAAAGTAGAGTGGACACTGAAAACAGAAACATCCCTATCCTGCATTTCTCTTGAAGGGTGAAACAAGTTTGACTAGGCTTATTTTGTGTGCCGTTTTTACAGGTATGCTGTTGCTTGGTACCCTATATACCGAATTCCGGAAGGACCTCTGCGAGCAGTGTTCTTGACTTACCACTCATTTAACCATTTAACGCCCACTGCTAGCTCGTTTGGTCCAATGGGTGGTGGTTGCGAGGAACTGAATGACGACGCTGTCTCATTGCCAGTAGTCGGTTTGGAGTGCTACAATCTTCAGGTTGGTGAATCACGGACCTTTAACGTTTCGGTATTGTTGTTAATACCTGAGATCAACTACTGTGATTGATTCTCTGTGCTGAAATTACATGGAATTGCTGCTGTGTAAGGAACTGCGCGTTGTTTACGTCTGCTATATCGGCATGTTGTCCAAGTTTCAGCAGTTTGACCTCAGTGTCGGGAAAGAAGTTAATATAATTATCTTTGGTGGCAGGCTGAGCCTTGGTTGTTATTGAGAAGCCATTGCAAGGAGGCCAATAAAAACATGGATAGGCTACCCATCGGAAACTTGGCACAATGTTTGGATGATCGAATACGGTCTTTGAAGGTTGTTGCTTCACTGATGGCAAGGGGAATACCACACGACGTGGTGTCGAGGTCAACAGACAGTAGTTTTAGTAGTAGTGGCTCAGCTAGCAAGTTCAAACACTGTGACTATGAATTTTTCCTTAAGCGACGGCGGTGAGGCACGTGTACAAAGTGAAGCGAAGGATTGTAGACAAGGCACATTCTTTTCCTCAAAATTGGGGTTGTATATTTTTCTCCTTGCCTGCTAGGTAGCCATTACCAACATTGTCTCGGTTGGCTCAAATTTTTGTGGTACTCCACGGTGGCCACCCTCAAGACACTGTGGTAAGTAGAACTGCTACTTTTTGGGTGTGAATGGCAGCCCAGCGGTCCCTGTTGTTTTGTAAAGTAAAAGAGAGAGAGTAGATCAGGTCAGTCAGTCCGTCAAATCGAGCTCTCAGGTCTGTGAGAGAGAAGAAACATTGTTTCATTCTTTTCAGTAAAAAAAAAGCTCTTCCAAGCTGGTAACAAACAGCGAGACGAAGCACTCCGCTTTTGCGGCCACGCATGGTATGGTGAAATAGCTGTCCAATTTGATTCAATAGTAAACAGACCATCCAATGCGACGTCTAACCCGAAGCCAGGTGTTTGCGACTTTCCCGTCTATGGCTTCAGTTGGTATATAGCCAAACGTGGACTGACTTCATGTTTCTCTTGTCACTTCTTTTCTCTTGAGTGATAGATATGTTGTGTTGCATTTGATTTCGCTTGTTTCTACTTTTGTTGCGGTGTAGGCGAAGTATTTCTGTTATAGAGGTCTCTTATATTGAGCAGCACTCGTCTCTAGATAAACAAGAGTGCTGCTCGCTCCGACGATACACAAGAGCCGAGACTATTAATACGGTCTTCGCATGAGCATTATGTCTGCCTAACAGCGAAAGTAAGCATTTAGTCCGTAGGACAGTAATAGATTATTGCTATTGTAACGAGATGCTACTTCAGTACCATTTTCTTCAAGAGTAGTGGCTTGTTTTCACTGATTAAAGGCGAATGACGCTGATAAACTAAAGTCACTAGTGGCTGTTTATCACCGACTTGTACCGGGAAGAACTCAAACACGAGACTAAAGTCAAGAAGGAATTCTGGCCAAGGCAAAGACAGGTGGATACGCATTTTTGTAGTAAGCTTAAGGCGTGGTGTTCTGAGAAACGCAATGAAAGAGGAAGGGCCATTAGACATTCTTCACAATTTTGGTAACTAAATCGATTTTACCGATTAAATTTCGAAGATAGTAACCAGGAGCGACACTGTCTAGCGTTTGTAGCCAAAGCCACTACTATTATGGCTGTCTGCGGGAGCACGATCATATTTTCAACCTGCATGTCTACAATCGCGACGTGCACGTAATAAAAAGTGTCACCGTTGTGTACGAATGTTTTCTCCAGAAATTGAGTCTTACTTCAAAGTATACACAATTTGAAGTAAGACTCAATTTAGTCTTACTTCAAATCCAAACACAATTGCAGTGTTTGGTTCCATGAGGTTTGAGATTAGGATTTTAGATTGAGGATGCGAGCAATTAGAGCATCATCTCTTTTGCGGAAAGAAGTTTTTAATTTTGCCACACGGCCTTGAGAGCGTTCAGTGTAAAATCGTGAGTCGAGTAAGTTGAATAAAATAATAATATGCTTCTGAATTTGATGTCATTTGAATTATTATTTTTTGTGTTTTTTGGAGTTCATCTGAAGCAGTCTCATCCTTAGCCTGAACAATCATCAATTTTAGTTGGTTTCTAGATTTTTCGTGAATAAGAGATCAGATTACCAACAAAGTACTGTGAAGCAAGTTTTATTTTTCCTGGCATGTAAAGCAAAGGAAGAACATGACATTGTATTAGGCACACTGGTCACTAATTTTTGATTGTCAGAAAGGTCATCAAGCAAACTGACCGCTGGGTTGAGAGAAGGATATGTACAATCTAAATGTGGATAATTGACATATGATGCTATCTTAATTCGATAGTTTCATAAAGCACTAATAAAAGCGGCTAATATTTTTCGTTAGCCGGCTAACTGTCAACTTATCAGTTTACAGATCTTTTTTATTAATATCATTATAAGGCACTTTCATGATCAAAGATTCATGATAGTCTCAATGAAGTTATTACACAAGCGGGAGCAGTTGGAGGTGACAACAGTACGGATATCTAAAAATGCAGATTCGGACGTCATCAAAGACTACATGCACATTACCGTGTCGATTGCAAGAGTGTCAATCGCGAAAAAACGTTTAAGGCCAATTCTTGTTCACCACACGACTACATCGTCGCATGATTCATTGTCCATCTTTGTGAAATGCAAATAATCCATGATCTTATTCGAAACATGATTTTCTCATATGTTCAATTCAGACACCAGAGCTTGTGATCTACACAAGCAATAAGCATGCTTCAGATGCTATTATTAAACGTGAAAGACGCAATATGTTCATGTGTCATCTCGATACCATATTGCTACAGAATAGATGTTGTCAAAGAGTCTATTTTTTCAAAGAGTCTATTTTTTCATCGGTTTTTGAAACTGCCCTATCAATGGCTAGTGCAACCATTGATAGTGGGCCAATCAATTGCTCATAATATTTTTCTAGCATTGTCACCAACGCTTTTGCTACCTCCTTTGACTTCAGTGCGATGAAATCGGTACTCAACATATCATTAATGTATTTTTTGGCAATGCGTCTTGATCAATTCATATATCAGATATTGATGAAATAACATTGTGTGTCGTCCGCTAGATAGGATGATCATCTGTAGCAAAAAAGTATTTGAAATACTTCACTGCACTGTATTCAATTGAGCTCAAAATTACAATCTTACCATAGTGCTTGAACATGTTTGACAAGGATTGAAAATTTTCCGTTGATTTGTAATGAAAATCAATCATTATGAACATGATATCCAGCCGTTCTTAACATCAAGCCTATGAACTTCTATATTGTTATCGCACCTCTAAAAAAACTTGGATCTTCTTGAAGTCAGCTTCCACTCGAGATGATAAGCGAATCATCTTGAGCATTTAACAAAGTTTATCTACTTTGACTTTAATGATTGGGTTATTGTCGCTTGGTGTAGGATGTATGAGATGACACACATAGCAAGGACATCATATATCGTCCCAATTTACTCCAAACTTGTTGTTCAATTTGTCTCGTTGATGCTAAATAAACGAATCATTTCATTAGCATTGTATGTTGTTGTAACAAAAATCTTTGTGTGTACATCTACTGCTATTAACAATGTCAAAATAAACACCGTTGTGGAAGATCAATGTAACCATCTTTAGTTAGTTAGAACTACAGTAGAGGTTACTCTAAATATTGATATGGATATTTTAGTGTGCACTAGTCATAGATGCCACGTCAGCGATCCGCGTACTTGGTAGATACAAAGTGGATGTGTTAATTGATAGTGTCATGTCAGCAATCCGTGTGCTTGTAGATAAGGATTGAGTGTGTTAGTTGGAAGCGCCACGTCAGCGATCCGTGTGCTTGTTACGGATTATTCGCCATGTCATTCATCTGTTATGAGTGGAATGGATGGTGGAGATTATATTTTATCTCCTTGTACTTGTTGGTGATAGCTATATAACAGAAAAGAGAACCATTGTTGGTATCTCTCATTTTTAGAGTTTACGTTTCTATTTCCGAGTGAGATTCTCTCTAAACTCTAGTGTTAAAATCAATCGACGTTATAAATATAGAGCGCAATCACAAAGGATTCATCTATGACAAAACAACTTTTCAACAATCTGATGTAACACTAGTTGCACTGATGTAACACTTATTGTTTTTCAAATGAAGAACAAGGTTCGACGTCGTCGATGTACTTGAATATATCTTCAAACACGATTTGCACGCAACGCAAGCATGTCAGTTGTATCATGGTACAACTAGGAAGTATGGACGAATCCAAGATGTCTGCTTTTGTTTGTTCGTGACTTGCAGAATAAACGATACTACCATTGACGATGAAGGTGATGATAAAACGACAATGCCACTATTATTAGAATCTTCATAGAGCTTTGATATGAGAATAGACACGATATTGTCTTCCATAGTCACAACTCCCATGGTTAGCTTTTTGCAAATTTGCAAACGGCTAAAGTAGCTTAGTAGCTTCTCTTGCGTCATTTTTTATCATGTCAAGAATATGGTGCAATTTGGTAGGCAAGGTAACATTTTTGAGTAGTTAGTCATGTTTGACATGTTGTATGTTACTGCTAAGTTTCTAGGTTGCAGTATTGGAACACATGGGTGAAGTTGGGTTACATATACTTCGGGTCTCTAGTGAAATATGAAAAGTGTTGGATTTCTGGAATAAAATACACAGAGTGTTTTTGGTTTCACATGCTCCATCAAGTAATTTTCTGCAGAAATGGCATCCATGTGATGTGATAGTTTAAGATATATCTCCAACTGGTGCAAAATCTGGTGTAAGAGGGTTGTGTCAAATTGAAGACCGTCATTTTGAGTACCATCGGGATCTTTAATTTTTTAGCAGAAAACCAGGAAGGCGTTCAGTATAAGTGGTGAGGATTTGGGGTATCTTTAATCGTATACAGTCCATAAATTCAGTGTGTTCAAGTTTAATTACGCAAGATTCATGAAGATTGTGTATATTCATCGATTACTGCACTCCTCCCACCTGAACACATGTGTTCAGCGTTGTGTAGTGTCGGTTTCAGATTACCAGTTCATTTTATCTGAGACTAATATAGTTTGCAGTGCTAGTGTCCGCGCGTAATGTCCACTGTTTACTCTATATCGGACTGTTCCGCAGCTGTGGTTAGGTATTAACTTATTGTACAATATAGTGTTTAACTTAGTGATGATTCGTTTACAGTTGCTTTACTTGGTTCAAACTTCTTTATCGCTTCAATTTCTTAGATCTTACTTTTTCATATCATTTCAAAGATTTCACATAGCCTGTCTCAGGTCTAATTGTGTTAAAACCGTCACTGAGAATTCTCTTTTTCAGAGTCACACCTTCTGAAAAAAAAATTTGCCTCTTGTTTGGACGTTTGTGGACCAGATGTCCCACTCGCGTTTGTGTGCGTGTTAGGTTTCACAAGGAGAACGCGAGAGAAGAAAAAGAATTCTATCTTCCTTCTTCAGGCCACAAAAGTGAGGGACTTATAGTGTCCATTTCCATATTTCATGGAAGTCACACTGCACGTTTACAGAATCGCAACATCGATTGTCCTTAGCTCGCGACATCGATTGTCCTTAGCTCGCAACACCGACGTAAGTCATGGGATACTCCCAGGATCAGGGATAAATCGATGGGATAACTGAAGAAAATTAACATCCAAACAACTACGAATTGTAGGAACGTGTACTTCTCGATCATCAGTAAATCCGACAGTTGAAGTCCCACTTTCCATGTCAATTTTGCTTACAGATTAGTTGAGCGTCGACCGTGAGAATTCGGCCGGCACTCGACCGTCCGTAAGCGTTCAAACAAGCGAGTGAACTCGTGGCCCGCCAATTGCAGATGACGGGGCGTAATTGATCAGAAAACTTTGAAGACATTTTCGATATTTCGTCAGAGAGAAAACTCAGATATGATTCTCTTCATATCACCACGCCCCATCACGATCTGCCAGGGATATTGAAAGATCGACGAGGAAGCAAGTCTGAGTTTCAGTCACTAGACGGGTTTCAGGATGTACACACGAGCCTGGCCTGGCAGTAGCCAGACGACGCAAATGAACTAGTACTCACGTGTCAGCCATTCGGATCATTACAAGGGAAAACTCGATTGCACAACGTGAATGCACGAAGGAAGAGTTGAAATGAGAACACTCATGAACCAAGACAGAATATGGACGCTTGCGCACTCGCCTCCAGGTCCTATATGACCAGCCATAAACATTAGCAGCTTTCGTCACGAGACGAGCAATTCTTCTTGATAAGGAGCTTGACAACGCCGAATGTAAACAATCGTCGCACTGCAGCACAAACTTCTTCATTCGCTGCACTTCCGACGAGCTATTTGATGGAAATGGACTGTCTGCTTGTTGTGCTCTTGACGAAAACTTCGACCCGCAAACCCTAACCCTAAGCAGGATGTATCGGAAGAACCTGTTGATGACGGCCGTGTTCGCAGGTTTGGACTTTTCAGGGTATGCCTAGCACTGAAATCCCGCGCAACCAGATAAACATCCCCTTGAATTGATGTGTAGTCTGAAAGGCGGGCCAAATGGAGAACAAAAAGTATCGAATAATTTGAATATTTCATAAACACAAGAATTATGGAAAATTTTCCTAAAACTAAAGTAGCTATATGTCATACATAACCTCTAACACGTGAAAAATATGAAGGTTAAATTTTGTACTAACAAAATTGTCATATTTAGCTTCATATTCTATCGTGATTATTGTATATTGTAATCACTGGGACCTAAACTATATGAATATATACTTAATAAAGTGATACCATTACTGTTGTTAAATATCTCGTAATTAATAATCATCAAGGATGCAATGGTAACCGAATGATTTTGAACAAATATAAATCATCTTTTGAAATATATCAACATTCTTTACCTAGGAATTTTACTGCCTTGCAAGTCATCTCCAACATCAAATACATAATTTCATTATGGATAGCTATCATTTGTATCCAAATGGTTTGATGCCAATGAGTATGTTTTAGACTCAACATGCGTTCACATTGGTTAAGACATATGTACATAGTAATTCTACATTCAGATTAGCAATATTGATGTAGATGAATATACAAAGCAAATGTGAGAAATATCAAATTGGCTTTATTCTGTGTACTTGAAGATATATAATTAATATTTTCCAAATTAAGAATGAATATTTATATAAATATGTAAAATCATGAAATGAATTATAAAACCAAAGGTGTATCCTATACAAGTCATCAAATAACATTTCAGAACTCTAAACTCTTGATAATATGTATTCTTGTTGTAGTCTTTTCATTGAGGATTTTTATTATTTTAGTATCTAATAATTAATCTCTTTGCTGAAAGTTGAAATACAATTGCTAATGAATCATAAAAATTTCAACTCGTGCAACTTTCAAAGCTTCAATCTTCGATTTATAAAAAGTGGATGTAAACGTTGTAAGATACTTTAGCAATTGAATGTTTGAATGAATTTGAGCTTGTTTAGATGACCAATAAATTGAATCAAATTTATGCATTTTTTCAAAAAAAAACAACATCCGCAAGGTATAAATATTCCAAATAATGAGTGAATGGATTAAAAATTAAAAAAATTTTATTATTCATATATATCATTTTTTAATGTTATATTACATATATTATGAGTAACGTCTAGATCAGACAAAGAAGTGTATTATGTTTTGTTGAATATTTTTGAAACTATTTGTATAAATTGTAGATGTTATAGACCTCTAAGCATGAGTAAAAAAGAAATAGAAAAGAATTAAAATTGGATTTAAAATTTTTATTTGATTTATTAATCTATGATAGAAATTGATATATGAAGATTTCAAAAATCAATCATTAACAAAGTGCATCTCAAGAAATTTTTTGATATTTTTTATTACACAAATCTCTATTTTATTTCAAATATAATTCACATCATAGATTTATATGATAAATCACATAATCAAAAAATGAATCGCATACATGATAGATTCATAGCTTTTTTATTTATGAATAAAATCATTGATTATATCAAATATATATATATATATTTGTAATAAAAAATCAAAAATATTTCTATCATATCAAATCAATCTTACATTTCTTTCATAAAATTACATTTTTTACAAAAAAATGATGGTCTTTCAAATGAATATTTGACTGTCAAAGAGATAATAAAAAAAAGCTTGAAAAAATTATTTTTTATCACAATATAAAGATTCCTAAAATACTAATGGAAATAGTAAAAAATTTTAATGGCTTGTCTATGTAGAATGCCATACCAATATGAAAACTTACAACTTAACCCAAATAGATAAAAACATGATATTTTTGGCATCAGATTTGATATAATTTGATTCATCAATCACAAATATTTTAGATCTTGCATTCATAATTTAGAAAAATACCTGCAAGAGTAGAAAAAATTATTATTGCACATATTTGATGATCTTGATTGATGTTAATTCTGTGAAAATCCATAATTATTGTACTTATTTTTAATAAAAAATTTTCATTTTATTATTTTAATTTAAAATTTATAATATAAGAAATAAAAAATTGATAGAAATACCACCAGATGATATGTATGCGTATACAACTAATAAATCACAATATATGGAATGTCTATGTGACATAATTTGCAAGAACTTTTTGTTTATAGAAAATTTTTAAAATATTATTTAAGTATGATATAATTACATCATCACTCATAAATTTTGTAGCGAGACTTTTCACTTTTTTATTGCAAAATTTGAAATTTTATTTTCAAAAAATTAAAGCACAATATTATTAATGTTCTCTCATAAAATATATATTTTATTTATATTTATATAAATCAATTTATTCAAATAATCTCATATTGTGTTAATTTATGTACAAATCTATTGTGATTTGATGATTTTTTTATGAAATATTTTTTTAATATTGTATTTTTTGTATTAAATTTATCAATTAATTTATTAAAATGAAGGTCTATGATTTCATAGATATTACTAGAGATTAATAAGAAGAATTCATCTATGAAGATGCCATATTTTTTAAAACTTATATATTGTTGAATTAAGTGTATGTTTGATTAACTCTTGTTAATCAAAAATTATTTATCAGATATAAATATATACAAAAAATCCATTCAAGCCATTCAATATTTACAACAATCTATCTCTGAAATAGTTACAACTAATTTTGAATGCCCAAAAAAACTCTACACACGGAATTTCTAAAGACGATTCCTATATAATTTACGTTAATACATGAGACATGGCATTTAGCAAAAAGTGCGAAAACAATCAAAGAGTCGAAGTGCAAAAACGCCAAAATACAAAACATCCAAAATACAGAATAGCTGAAGCGCCGAAGCCAAAGAATGCAACGTACCAATGAACCCAAAATAGCCAGAGTGCCGAATATGAAATGCCAAAATGTTTAAAGTTTTTTTGGGTCAAAATAGCCAAAGAGTGAAAACTATCGAAATAACCAAAGTGCAAATAAACGTGAGCTGCTGAAGTGACAAAATGGACGAAGATATGAAACTAATAACCGTAGGTAGTGAAAAAAACGATGACGAAAATAAAGTTGAGGTAAAAGGTAGGTGAAGGTAAGAAAAACGTGAGAATGAGACTAGCAGTCAAGGACTAAACGGTGATGGTGGCAAGGCAGAGAGGGAAGAAAGGTAGAAGAGTACATGGCATTGTGCTGGGATTAAGCGGGGCATTCGTCGATGACGGTTGGAATTGGGTTCGAACTCAATGACAAGTCGAGTGGAAGTGGAGCGCCATCAGTTTGACTGCTGGACGAAGTAAGAAATATGTCTTTAAGGTAACTCGTGAAATTATATACATCTGTTGTGAATTTGTCTATCATAGCAACAACTAACAACCGGTAGAAAGTAATTTGGTTTGGGGTTTCTGCTTGGGATGCTTTGTGGCTTCTCAGCCACCTTCTTTGAGGGATTCGGATATGTGTGTAGAAACTTAAGTTCTTTTCCAATTAGTACAGAGATTAGTGTCAGAAGCTCATTTGCCAATAATCATGCCTTGACCTTAAGTTACTGTTGGCACCACTGAGTGAAACTCAAGATGAGGAAAAGATATAAAGTTTTTCAAAATACAAGTGAGAATAATAATAGTTAAAGCTTTTTGAGCTAAATAATGCAACTGACTGCAGAGTAGAATGGTAGTACGTAATGGCAAGTTTTTTAATATCTACATGACGAATCCGCAAATTTATTTTATATGCTCAAACTTTCACAGTCATGCTCGAAACAATCAATGCATAAAACAAAAGTGGAGGCGGAAGTGATAGTTCCTTAGATAGAGTCATTCTCCTGACTGATAATGGTTCATCTTCTCAGATGTGGAACACTCAAGTGAATGAATTAGAAACGGAATTGGCTTCACATGACATCATCATCGTCATAGTTTGTTCATGATTCCGAGTCATGTAGCTGGGCCATTGCAAGTGAACGAGGATTGTGTCGGTTTCCTCTAAGCAAAACAAATCGACAAATTACAGAAGTAATCTCGCAGTGTAGACAATGTGTTTATGGATAACGTCAAGCATCGTAGATCTTGCTCCACTGACGCGTCTGCTTCTCATGGTTGGCAAAATAAAATATAGTAATACGTCAGGAGGGAAGTTTGAATTCAATATGCTGAGCTTTGACTCTGATACTCGATTGAAGCTGCTGTTACTCGTGATCCACTTGACAATCTTCGAGTTTCGACGTCTGTAGCTTACTCGCCTTGTCACAGCAGCAGGTTCGATTTCCAAGAAGGTTTGAGCAATTTTTAGTTGCCTTATATGGTGCAAGAGTCCAATGATCATGACAAAGCGACCGATAGGTTCACATATAACTTAATTTTCGCGGAAGACCTGATATCGTACTGGTTACAAGTGATGGTCAAAGGACAATTTTATTCTAGATCAGATTCTCTTCAACTCTACGACACTTGCCTTACTATCACCAGTTACCATTTTCATGCTGGATCTTACAACTGCAGATAATCTATTCCTGGTTAATACGGACTAGACCAAGGGGAGAGGACTGATCCTTGAAGGGGGTATGGACCACCAAGCTCGGACTTGGAACAGTTTTCTTATGATACTTTATAGTGAGTAGGAATAATCTTCTGGGCCTCTTATTAGCACCCATAAAATATGCACTTATAATAAAACACAAGAACGGGTTCTTCTGTTAGCCCTGATCATGAGTTATTGATGCCATGGGACGTCATCAACTTCTCAGTGAACCTAGCACTGCTCGGCCCGTCTCGATATCCATTGATAACTGGCCATTGCAACTGAAATCTTTCCAGGCTGATGACCATATGAAACTCAAGACACTTTCTATTGCTTCAGAGTTCAGGAATCTGAGTGGAACGTGGAAAAGCACTTGGGCACCGTCTTCCTACAGCAAATACTTCTCATTTTCAGCTAGTCCGACTCATTAAGTGCTTAATTCAAAGAGCGACAGTGTGTTCTGGTCTGGCCCACACTCCTCCTGGAACTCGTCATCATCCGTCAGAGAAACTGCAATATCTTGGGTACGCGACTAGTCAAGAGCCCCTTGTGCCGCTCTAGAGTTTTGTAATAATTATAATTCGATTCGGACTCGGCTGCAGATGTCGCAGCGAAAACATGCATAAAAATAGCGATCGTGCACGGGGTCGATGGCTGGATCGGTGGAAGGAGTTGAGTTGGAGTTGGAGTTGGACAGTCGGTCCACAAGAACGTGGCAGGGTCCTACTCTCGCCATATGCGACCCTGAGAGAAGACCATGTATGACACGTTCAGCATGATGACGATCTAGTCAGTTTCATGATATGGGACCATTTTGAAGCTTAGAAAAATGAGATAAAAATTCTAAGACTTGCTGCTCACGCTGTATCCTGCTGTGTGTAGTTGTGTGGAGAACTGTTCCACGGACAACCCATCAAAAAAATTGAGGGGTTCAGCACAACATCTCTTACTGTCCCTGGTGGTCACATATATATTGCCGAATGTAGGATTCCAATCATTCAGTCGTGGGCCAATGGTTATCTGAACAAAAAACTCGTAAAATAGCATGACGATGATACCAGCGGCAAGTTGGAGGTTGTTGACAAGCCCATCGTGCACGGCCTTCTGGATAACTGTTTCTGTATCCGTGCATAAGCTTCTGTTACAGTCATCTCTTAACTCGTTTTACCGATGGAGGTCGCCAGAAACATCACCAACAAATCCAGAGATTACTAACAGTGAAACTAGAAGCAGAGACCTGAGCTGTGCCATCTGTCTAGCAGTCGCTAGCTGCACTGTGTGTTTCCCCGAGTGACCTCATTGAAGATATTGTGTACCTTTGTCCTTCTAGTTTGTTTTGTCCAAATGAATAGGAGAAGAAGGATAGTCAGGACCTTGGTTTCTGACTCAAAGAGAAGATATTGATGATTTATATCGTCAAGGACTAGATCTAGAGAAGCGATTCTTTCAACGACAAATTTTTCGATTCGATTCGAACTGCAAAGACAGCTCGAGCTGTACTTTGCTTCATGATACGGTGATGAGCTCTGAGCGAATTTATAATTTAAGAATCGAGGCTAATAATCTTCAGCTGTGAAGAGAGAACAATGTGTAATATGAGGTGGACACACTGATAGGGAATGGAATTTCGTATACTTGTAATATGAAAAGATCCACGCTCTTGTACTTGCATACGGAGCTCTGCCTGCTATTTCACAGTTCTAATCTGAAATGTCCGAGCAGGTGTCGACGTTTCAAACGATCAGGTGCTTCAAGGTGTTATGCTTGTATGATGTCTACTCACCAGACGAAGACCACAGATTAACGATTTTTTCGAATCGTTAATCTGCCTTGACCAATACCAACTACCAAGAGTTGTTCTATATGATCTACAAGTCACCAGACTGGAAGCTAGTGAAGGGTTTTTCAAGTAGTCTCGACCCTCGGGACTTTGTCTCTCTACGTTCTTTCAAGTCTTTCCCATAGTGCATCCTTGCAAACTGCAGTACGTAGTTCCCTTTTAATATATATTCCTCACTTGTTCCATTCAATTTTATACATTGCATCTTGCAATCTATTTTCTTAAAACGCACCACGAACTCCTTTATTCGACCTGATCAGAGAAGCAGACTAAGATATCACGTGCTTTTTCCCAGTTCGGAAAGTTCGGAAAGTAATTAGTCCACCACCCAGGTGCTTCAACTTTACTATGGCTAGCTATGAAGCTCTGAGCAAATTCTATGGAGGAATGCATCTTTGATTTCTCGTGTTTAGAATTACAACTACCAGAGAAGCGAGTAATTCGATCAGATCTTTTCAAATCTTGAATCAAACCTCATGAAGTGATGTGAGTAACATTGATCTGCCAAGAGGGATCATCAGATTACAGTTATCAGCTGTTCATGATTATGCCAACCATATTCATGAAGGGATTCGGATGTTATCCTCACCTCCTGTTACCTTGAAACAAGAAATTTGCAGGCCTTGCTTTTAAGCACATTTTATTCTCTCACAAAATTGTGTACAATCTCCGCGCAGTTTCATCTCTAATTTGGTCTTGGATGTGTTACTACTCTGGCGGTAGCAGCTAAGTTCTACCAGAGTAGGGTAAGCATTGAGATGAATTTTTTACCTAAAAATTGGAATTGAGGAGATGAATCTGCACATTTTGGTGAGGGTTTGCGGAAAAACCTATCATGCTAGATTTCATGATCCTATTCTCTAAAAATTCCATGAGTTAACACTATTTAAAAGATACCAGATATGATAGGGTTTTTACAATATTTATATTTTACATCGTTGTATGTAGACATGTATGGTTTTTTTATGCCCCAACGTTGTATGGGTTAGATAGGTCTTCCCATAGTTAACGTTTAATACTTAGCAACCCTTCGCCCTTAGTGAGCCTTAACTAGTCCGTCAGTGCTAACCCTCGTCGTAGTTAAAGTTGAATCACTTGGAATTCGCAGTTGATGTCCTGCTTTTGTGCCCATCGCCTACAGCAAAATTTCAAATTCCGCAATCAAAAGATAAACCATAATAATTTCATAATTTTAAAGATAAAAAATCGAAATAGTTCAGCTCACACGTTCCTCAGCGGAGAGATACTCCACAGGTCGAATATTAAAATTCAGCACTGAGCAAGCATTCTGAGGCATGCGCAGCGAATCCTCGAAGAGACTCGGTGTAGAAAATAAAATTATCAGAAGCATTATCCACCTCATAAGGCTGGCAATAGATTTGACTTTTAAGTATTCGAAATCCGGGGCGCGAGTCTAAAGGAGTTTGAGCATTCGTTTATGAGTTCAAGTTA
Organism: Marchantia polymorpha subsp. ruderalis; assembly: GCA_037833965.1. Classification (NCBI taxonomy): domain Eukaryota; kingdom Viridiplantae; phylum Streptophyta; class Marchantiopsida; order Marchantiales; family Marchantiaceae; genus Marchantia; species Marchantia polymorpha. The sequence continues at coordinate 5,483,718 of AP031351.1, forward strand.
TGAATTTTGTGCACAACAACTGGTATCGTAATGGACAGAACCTCATGAAATTTTAATGCCAATATCCTGAGTCATCATTCTGAAGATCAAACAACATCCTCTCGTGGATGAGAGACAAGAACAGTCGGGCTACCGTTATTTGTATTCGAAGGTTTCTGCCACAGCAAGCAATTCTTCAACCGGGGAAATTTTAAGCACTAGAGTTTGATTTTATGATGAACCTATGAAGGTGACAAATAGCACGCTCGTTGATCTGGAGAAGAGGAATCTAATTGCCAAGCTGAGTTACAGAAGGCAGTTTTATAACACATCCCTGATTGTCAAACTAACCGGTTAAAACAGATGTGGAGACGAAGCAATTCGATCAGACATTGCCGGTGAGGTGTTCCATCTGAGGGATATAGCTTGCATGATTTACGCTGCCATTAAATAAATTGGTTTCCCTAGCTTGTGTCATTGCTAATTCGGATTCTTTCATCTTGTGTCAACTCTGAAGTCTGATCGCTAGATTGAAGTGCACCTTTTGAGCTTAAGGCTAGACTTCTCTTGGAGCAGAAGAGTTCTTCATGCAGGGGCGAGGGACTCAAAGCAAAACCCTTTGCTATGCAGTTGCAGGGTGAAAGATTCACATTTACATGGGATGAATGCAAAAGGTGATCATACTGAAATAGGCAGGAAGGGCTACAATTCACCATCATTAGAATCTGAGTCACACGGAGCTAAGACTAGAGCATACTGTCTACGTGGTGCTCGGAATTCATAGCGATCTGGACAGAATCCACTTGCATCAGCTGTCTGCAAGTGCAAGTGCAAGTGGCTCCCTGCAATGTTACGCCCCACGCCACAGCTGAAGGCTTCTCACATCGCGCGAGCATAATTACAATCCATTACAGTTATTATTCAGAGCCCTGTCCAGTTTGAAATGAAATCTTTTGATGGTACTCTTGCAAGTGCAGTACAGGTGTCTTGAAATTGCTGCCTTTCTAGACAGTCCAGCAGGTTTAGTGCCTGGTCGACTGGCCTGCGCAATGTGAATGGCACGCCGTAGAGCTCCGTCTGTGCATACGAAAACCGACAGCTGACGGTGAACTGTAAAGAAAGTACAAAAACGAAAAGATGGTGAGGCTGACAGCCAAAGCAACTATGGGGTCATTCGATTTTGCCTGGAGTGGACAGCGAGCGTGGTATTCTGCCTTGGTGCGATTCAGACTGTCGATCGATCGATGGCTGGTAGAGAATATATAGCCATTCTCTTGTGTAGCATCGCAGACCTGGAGTCTGTGCATAGTCTTCCTCGGTGTGGAGCTTTCCAGGAGCTGTGCACATTCTTCTGGGACAAATTCCGTCGTTGAAGATCTGCAGAGATGGAGGGCCCTCCTCCTTCCCCTTCCAGCTCTAAATCTACGGATGGGAGGCAGATTTCAGCATCTGACGAGTTTCAGAACCTGACATTTATGAGGCAACTGCATGACAGCAACTTGAAAAAGATGCAAACGCTCCTGGAAATACATCAGAAAAAGGTCATGGAGCACGAAAAAGCTCTGGAGGAACAACAGGAATTAGTCAAACTGATTCGCAGATCAGAATTTCTTGATGCTCACGAAAAAAATAAACTCCTGGAAGACCTGAAGGCACTCAGTTTTACTCGTATGTCTGGTACGCCTGCCTACTTACATGACTCGCTCGCTGTCGGTTGATTCAAAAGTTTGCCATGCCAAGACAGCAGTGCATATTTGTATGCTACACAATTGGGCCATATGTAGCATTTGGTCGAAAATCTTGCTGAAGATGATAACCCACACATTCTTGTTGAGTCAATCAAATCCTCTTACATGTTGTTTGTGAAGGTGGAACCTGATGCCAATCATGGATCTCAGATTGCACGAGTCCCTAAGACCCGGCAGCAAATTAACTCAGCAATGGAGGTGAAGAGAGTCACGGTTATTTCTCGAGCAGTCAAGTAGTTCTTACTTAAACGACATCCCACCATGTGTTGGCATTCGCCAGGGGCCCAGAGAGACGACAGTACATTCTACACTTCAGTCATGAAAAGCGTAAGGTCGAGGAGAAACTCAAGGAATAAACATATTTCGCTTCCTCTATTAACACATTTCAATCCTAGTTATTTCCTCGTGAGTTTTATCTACTACCAATCGCTTGGATGAAAGTAAGAATGATTGCCTTATTTAACTTTGTCATTATTTTGTGGACTCGTATGGATGAAAGTAAGAACGATTGCCTTGTTTAACCATGTCATAATTGATATGATTTCTTATGGGATGAAAATCTATGCATATGGAAAGCGAGAATGGTTTCGTGATGAGGTATGACACACTGTTTCTGTATCGTAATCATAATTCCATGCCCATAATTTGGTGAATGAACTCCATTCCCGTTGCAAAAATTTATATTAGCTTTGAAGACCTTATCGATGACAGTTCAATAATCTTGTAGCCTTTTTTCGAAATTGAGGTTGATTGAAAATCATAGAAAGTCTCAAAATCATCATAGAGATTCTTGAGATTTTCATTCGATTCTACTTGTCTGAGAATTCCAAATTCAGTTTGCGAAACAACTTTTGTGTTTGCTTGCCACAGGACTCTGCATGTTTTAGTAGCCAAATTCAGTACTTTGTTCCATTCAGATATGCCTAGAATGCTGTGAAGACATATTAGCATATGATCTACTAGGTGCCATCGTAGAAATTGAGCACAAGCCGGGATTGAAATAATGAATCAATTATGATAGCAGAGACTAATGGTATCAAAATGTAGTACAAAGCATCATGGAATTTTGTGATTTCTCGCTGTATCTATAGAGAGAAATAATTTGTTGTTCAAAAGATTCAGATGTCTTGGATATCAAATGATTCATATACCTGGTGGAGGAATAAGAGGCCCTTTGCCACTGTTTCAAGGTATCAGTTTTTCAAAATTTATTTTTCTATCAGAAGATGTGAGACGCACTGACTACGTGCGAGGTATTGAATGCCGGGAGATTCGCGTGCTTCTCTTTCCTGCCTCGTAAACTTCATGAGAATCAGAGTGGCATACAAGAACAAAGTGGATAACACAGGAAAATTGGAGAAATGGTCACCAAAATGGACCCTTGGAAGGTCACCATTACTAGCGTTCATCAAATTGTTATAATAATAAGAATCACATGCAGCTGATACAGTAGCTCCTCCCCGGTGGTATGACCTTTTTCGGGCATATCCGTTTCACAGTTCAGTCCAGTACATGAAGTAAGCTCTGCTGAAATTACCTGGTCCTCCCACAAAGTCACAGTCTCGCACCAGAATTCAGGAACTCAACACTGAAGATTAACAACCACAAGCAGCAGCATATACAATGATCTTGCGTTTGAAAATATAAACTCTACCTGCATAAATGGAGTTCCAGCTTCAGCAGGAAGTCTAGACATAACTTCAGCTTCAGCCTCAGCCTCAGCCTCCTACCCCGCACGGTCTAATGAAGCCTTCTGACCATCACTTGGAAATTGAGCAGTGAATTCAGAGCTTCAGATCCTGCATGAAGAACACGAAGTCAACGTTCTACATTACAACGCTGCTTTTCTGAAACAATTAGTGTGGGCATTTTTCAACAACAAACAGAACACTAAATATGTACGGATTGGACTCACAATGCCCTTGTTACAGCCGAGATCATACGTCCTCGCACACTTGTATATATTTTCTGTACCTTGACTGTGATATCCTGTGCAAGCACTTTTGTCGGTGCATGGGACTACAACAACTGTAAACATTATGGAAGTACTGTACTCGTTCAAAACACTTCTATATTTAGTGACGCCAATATCTTCAAAACCTCATATTTCATCATATCGCTTGAACTCGAATGCAACGTTTCGTGTTCATGCTTTTCTGGGTATGAGTACGAAAGGCCTGCCTCGAAAAATAGATATGGTCAGTTGATCAGTAGATCATATATTAGCTTAGCTTCAGAGATTCCTCTTGTCGTGCTTGACGCTGAAATGATAAAATCTCAGTGGTCAAAACATGACAAGAGCAACGAACTGAATTATTGCAACAAGGTAGTTCACTATATGTATTTCCCACAAAATCCTTTCAGTCACGATACCTTAGATTAAGCAAAAAACATTTTGATTTAATAATTTAAAAATTTAAATTTGTTAATGCATCAAGCCCAAACCGTGCTCAAACCATCATAGTTTCAATTGTATAGACTTTAATAATTCATAATATTGCTCTTGAAAAACTCTAATGTATGTATTGTTTAATGTTAATGTATTCATTTTCTAGAGGTTTGCATATTTTACATCTCCCCTTATTTGTCATTTTCATATCTCTCACTTAAACATGGTATGTTGAGTAGGGTTCTTGTGACTGAGCTTAAACCTCAGAAATCATTTTAAAGAGCATGGTATCTCACATCCAATTTTTTTGAAAAAAAATCACTTTTTTTTTAATTCTCCCTTTGAATTTATCCATGTACAAGTTCTTGTTTATCAGTTATTCTATATTGTGTCTTTTCTTGAATTCTCATCACATGCTCCATAAAAAAAATTTGAAATCTTGATCCAACTTGTACAATTATCATTTGCATTGATAGATCACATAAATATGTACTTTGGATCAAATAATTGATAATGAATATAAGATTTTAGAATTGAATACATAATTCAAAATTTGATGATAACTTAACCAATCATACAAACACTGGAAAAAATTTAGTAACAAAACATTGAAATCTATACTTTGTCTGTACATTTGTGATAGATATTAATCATAAATCACTTGTGTGTCTAGATTTTTAAATTGATATACTCAAATGAAAAACTCCGTTGATATAATGATGTCAAAAAATTAACATGAAGCTTGTATATGTGAATGGAAAAAAAACTTGCTAATGTTGTCACATGAATGTTATGAATTGATTGGTAGAGCAAAATGAGATGTGTTATCAAGAAGATGAACAGATGATGAAAGCACTTCAAATAAAGGAGACACATAAGGATTGGCATTTCCCCACTATAAAGGAATCTAGAAATTCGGTGAATTAAGGGCATAGATCTCCTGGAATATCTCCAGAATTGCTTGATTTCCTTAAGCGCCGAGTGAACGCCTCGGTTAGGTCTGAACCCGTGGGCTACATTTGTCATTTCACAAACAACGCCTTGGATTTTTCATAATCAAAATTTAACATAAATGATCTTATTGTAAAATCATAATGAAATCTTCGGAGAGCACGTGAGAGTTGAAAACATCTTGTAATCATATAACAAATGCACTATCATTTCGAAGTACATAATTTTATGAAGATTTATGTCTAAAATGTAGTAATCAACTAATTTATTTCAATTTATTACTATTTTTTAAACAATATAGATGTGTGTCATCACAAATTGTATATGATTTATCAAAAATCTATTTTATCGATTTATCAAAAATTTATTATTATAATTCAAGTGTGGTTTTGTGTACAAACCAAGTAAAATGATTCACATCACATAAAACACATCAAAATCTGGATAGCTTTTTGATTTTATTTAGAAAATTTTTTTGTGAATTGCAACATGTACTAAATTTGTTACCACTATTAGAAATGCTCATTTCAATCATTTATTTTTTAAAAAGTCTTGTTTTTTTTTTTCAAAAAATATATATATTTATGTCCAAGATTAATTATATTTGCACTCTTGGTTGAATAAAAGAAATCAAGAGAATCTAAAATGAAATATTGTGTACATTCACATAAGATTAACAACAAACATAATTTATATTTTGAATTTAAACATACAAAAATTCAGTCATGCACAAATATATCTTCATTTTATCTCTTGTATGATATTCATAATTTTTATTCCACCCAGTTGAAAAAAGAAGAAGATTTCTACACAAATAGCAACAATGAGCAATTTTGTAAAACATATTCACAAAGAAACTATATCAAGTTAAACAAAAGTTACAAATAACAAAAAATGATCTAAATTACATGCAAAGGATGAAAGTTTAGGCTGAACTTTTTAGATAAATCATAATGTTTAGGATTTCACAAAAAAAAATTATCTTTTATAATTATCAAATTATAAATCTAATATTTGAATCATTCATATTTGTGTGACATATTAATAAATCATTTTACGAATATTTTACGATATTCAAAGATACATCATATATGCAATAAAAAAAATTATATCATAATTATGATTATATTCATCATAACAAAACTTTCAGAAGTATTCGCATCATTTTTTAATCAAATTTAAAAGCTAATAATTTAAGTTAAAATATATTCAAAATTCTATTTGAGATAGAAATATTTAATAGAAAGATACAATAACAATGTGTTTTCATCATATTTGTCAATTTGAACATAGTTCAAAACTCTAAAAGATACACATTTCAAAATTCAATAGTGTAAATTTGTGTACAATGAGGATCTTAAATTTCAATATGAGAAATTTTTTATTAATTTTTTTAGTTTTTTGGAATCTAAAAAAAGGAAAAAATTAATTTTATATTCATAAATTTATATATGTATATAATTAATTAATTAATTTCATACATCTAATATGTATGCTTGACATATAGGGATCAAAGGTAAAATAAAATAAAATCTGTGAGCTTGTTATGTATTTCTTCATTTCATCAATTATTCATGACTATATTTCAAACACCGGAATTGTACATTCATCTCAATTACAAAAACTTATCAATATTTCAAAAGGTATAATGTAATACAAATTTAGATTGATGATACAAATACTCACACAATGAACTTTCCAAATTTGATATATACTACTTTGAAAAATACCAAAGTATCATATAGTAATTATCATCTAATTACTAAGTTAAATCCTCGTTTATTTGACTAGTCTCATTACATGAAAACATGTCATTGGCCTACTGTAACCATTTTTAGTTTGTTTAAACAAAAATAGAGGTTGCTCAAGATGAGGTTATAGTTACTTTGGCATACACTAGTCATAACTGCCACATCAGCGATTCGTGTGCTTTGTAGATAGAGAATAAATGTGTTAGTTGACAACGCCACATGAGCAATATGTATGTTTATTAGATAAGAATTGAGTGTGTTAGTTGAAATCGCCACGTTAGCAATCCGTGTGCTTGTTAGGTAATGATCGAATATGTTCGTTGTGAACGTCACGTTAGCAATTCGTGTGCTTGTTAGGTATGAATTGAATGTGTTAGTTGTGAGCGTCACGTCAGCAATCCGTGTGTTCATTAGGGTCATTTGTTACATACTCCATCTACTAAGAGTGGAATGGATGGTGCGAATGAGATCTTATCTCATTATAGATTTTACTAAGAATTATATAAAGAAGAGTAAAATTATAGTTGGTATTTCTCATCTTTAGAATTTACGTTTTTATCTTCAAATGAGTTTTTCTCTAAACCTTAGTGTTACATCTACATAAACCTTCTAAAATTTTACTTGCACCTAATTTGAGGTGGCAACATGCCATTTGAGATACTCAAAGTTCTACATCTTCATTTGCCACAAAGTCAACTTTAGACTTGGTCTAGTCAATAAAATTTTCATTACTTATTCAAAGCAATCAAAACTAACATGTTTTTTTACTTTGGAATGATGGCTTTGATAGAAATGAAAATAGCAGTGCTCACTTAGATTATCTATATCTATATCTATTTCAATTATTTTGCCTTGTATGAACATCATAGCTAAATTTAATCATAACTAGCTAGACATATTCATAATTAAGACAACTAGATCAACTTTTTGGCTAATTTTACTGTTACTTCATATATACAAAAAAATAATTACAAATCAAACCAATAAAAATACATTCAAGATGTGTTTGACGCGTTACACATTATTATGATAATACTTCTAATCAATCAAATAATTTCTTCTTTTTTTTGTTTTGCTTCCGCTACACATTATTTTTTATTGTGCATTAGGCTATGCATTTTCAATATATTTATTTATTTATTTATTTATTTATTCAAATAATTCCTTGTACTACAATATCCAACATCAAAAACATGTCTTCAGTGCTTGTTCATAATGAAATGTTCATATAATAGTAAATCAACTTTATTTATGTTAGATGATAAGTTTTTAAAGGAGTGTCAATTATTAAATATTCATATTTCTAGCCTAGAATATCATACCTGAGTAATTTCAATTTAATATTTAGTTTAATTGACTGTATCTCATATGTTATTGGCTCCAATCATGTATAAATGTATGTTTATGTTTTTTGAACAAAATTTTATCATCTTTTTTTACTTCAAACACTTAGTTTCCAAAAGTTCATTCAATAAACTTCGAATCTAGCATTTAAAGGAAATAATAATATATCTCAAATCAATATGAAACTGGCATAAATCAATATATATATAAATAAATGTAAATTTATCAAATATTCTAATTTAAAAAAAACTAATAACTTCATTTTTTCATACAAATTTATCATTTGATACTGATAAAGAACAAAAAAATTATAGAAAAAGTGTGATAAAAATAAGCATGTTCCACAATCCATATATCATTGGATTCTTTTTTTGAACTGCATGTGACTTATCTCTGATTTCATTGTTTATTGTTGAGCAAATAGATATTCTAAGAAGTTTGAGTTATATTTATTATAGCATTATCATCAACTTTGATCTTCACACAACAATAAACCATATTATGAAACCATTATGACCATATTTTTTAATTTAATAAAAATAATACAATATAATTTTAATAAATATAATATAATTTTAATAAATATAATATAATTTTAATAAATATAATACAGTAGAACGTGTCTAAAATAATCCTCCCCAAATTAATAACCTCCGTTAATTAATCAAATTTGCCGGTCCCGCGCTCGGGCCCATACATAAATTAATATTCCTCCGTAATTTAATTATTAATTGAAATCGGTGGTTTCAAAAAAATGTTATTGAATTTTCCTATAAACAAACCTAAAAATACTTCCTAATTGTGACAGATCAGTATTCATTAAGCCTACAAATTGTTGAAGAACTGACGAATGTACTTCTGGACCATCTGGTTGACACGGATCTTGCAGATGATATACTTCATGCGTTGAAGGGACGGTAGTAAGTCTTGAGAATCAGCTTCCTGTTGCATCCAGAACAGTTGAAGCGTCTTAAGCATCTTCTAAGCCTCGGTGGGATTGATACTCGGGTACTCCTAGCTATGATCGTCCGCATTGCCACCATCGTCTGCTACGTTGCTGAGCTGATCGTTGATGACATCATCGACATCTGGGACGTACGCAACCTTGTCTTCTGCGGAGTAGTTCAGCAGGTTGCGGATGTCAGTTGGGTTAGGATAACGGAACTGGCAAATTTGCGACTCCAATTCTTCCACAACAGCTTGATCTAGGAGATTGTTCTCGTCATTTGGTATGGCATTGGTTGACTCCGACCGAATCTTGCAATGACGAATGTAGTTGACCAAATCTTGCAAGCTTGATGTCCGTAGACCAGGCAGGCACTACCATCTGAATGGCTTGAAGAACATCGATCTTCTCAGGCTGCTCAACCTTGTCATCTAGACGCTGCAGAAGCAGGCAGTTGAAACTGCAACGGTAGTAGGCCTTGAAGTTGCGGTTGATTCCTTTGTCGCAATGTTTGATCTTTGACGTTGTGTTTGGTGGGAGGTAGAGAATGGTTGTGTTGCAAAGCGTGATCTGTTCGTGAACCTCGTCAACCGAAATGTGGGCGCTACAGTTGTCGAGAATCAATAGAACTGTTCGGTTAGTCATTCGCCGGTCAAAGTCTTTAAGCCATTCAAGGAAGATCAATTGCGTCATCCAAGCCTTTGAATTGTTCCGTTAGGTGCAACTGAGATTTCCACGGTTGACATTTTTGAAGCACCTCGGATTGACAAACTTCCCAATGATCGAGAGTGAAAGCTTGTCGCTGCCATTACCATTACAGCAGACCGCCACAGTGATGCCCTCCTTGTTCTTCTTCAGGCTTTCTAGTTGCCGTGTGGCAAGGGAATTATCCGTCTGATGTTGGGCAGTGTGTTAGATTTGAACCACGTCGTCTACAAACTAAGAAATTTGATGAACGTAAAAAATACCTCCATCCGGAAAAAAGAAGCCAGTCTCGTCCATGTTGTAGATATCTTTCCACTCGAACTTATCCAACGTTTCACGAAGACGAGGAATGCTTTCATCGATGATCTGCTTGTTCACGCTGCCACTATCTCCAAAGCGCTGGTGCGAGCGGATGTTGTGGCGCTTCTTGAACACCTCCATCCAACCATTGGAAAATTTGAAGTTGCGGTCATGATCGGGATAGAGCTTGTAGAGCATATGTTAAGCAGCTTCACACACGAGTTCACCGCTCAGGTTGACGCGGTCTTGATGGCTGTGGAACCAAGCAACGAGTGCGTCTTCCATCATGGGATACTTGACTAAACGCTGACGTTTGATGTTCTGGTTTGCAACCTCCGAGTCAAGCTGGAGCAGCTCTGCCGAACGCTTGAGCATGTTGGAGACTGTGTCTTCGCTCACTTTGACGTCGTGCTTTTGTTGGAGCCAGCTGACAAGCTCTTTTTGTGTCAACTTAGTATATGCAACGCGATGCTTGCAAAGGTCAATACTGATCTTATCCAACATTGTGGTGTGCTTCACTCCCTGTAGCGGCACGCTGAGAGCAGTTGCGTGCGATTTGGCGGGTTATTAATCGTGTTTGGCGGGTTATTGATCGTGTTTGGTGCTGCAAGATGTGTCTGGTTGGTAGTTGTGGTTTGTGTGGTGCAGAGGTGCGTGCCTTGCGAGTTTATGACAAGAATACAAGGCGTCGGACATCACACTCCATAAACTAATAACCTCCGTAAATTAATCGGGCAAGGGGGTCCCAAGAGTATTATTTTAGACTGGTTCTAATGTATACTTAATATGAATATATCTTTTATTTTCAAAAATATTTCATTTTTGTTATTCTGGGAATGTAATTTCATCAATCACTTGCAATTATGTACACAAAATTAAGTATTAAAGAAATTAAATCATGTAATCATCTTTAGTTAGTAAAAATTAAATCAAAATTTACTCTTGATGTAGATATAGCTATATTATGGGGATGATATATGGTTCACATGTCAATCATTTGTGAACTTGGTAGATAGAAAATAAGTGTGTTAGTTGATAGTATAACAACAACCATCCGTGTACATGTTAGTATTATATTCAATGTCATCAAATCACTATGAATGTCATTGTCATCTGGTCTCTTATTCTTGTTGTTAAGATCCATATACAAAAGTAAATACATTATGATTATCTCTCATCTTCAAAGTTATGTTTCATCTTTGAATGAGTTAATCTTTTAATGCTTGATGTTACACATTATTTGTTTATGGTGCAAATCATCAAGCAAAAAAATCACTTACAACAAAATTGTAATAGATTGAATGTCTATCATGATATAGCAACACATATGAAAAAAAATGAAACCAAACTCATAAAGAGCTTAACAAATGGAAAATTATCATTATTATTTTTCATCCCCAACATCTAAAAATCAATGACAAAATCCAAAATTTTATAAATATCATATTAGATCTTTTTATCCAAATAATATTTGTTCACTTGCTTCAAAATCAAAGATTGTAAGTGTGATATTATAATACTCATAATTTATTATGAACATCATTTTTATTGTTTTTGAATATGAAGGATTTAAGTTTCAACATCTTGCTCACATTCACAACCTTCATATTGTTTTTTACTTGCTTAAGTTGAGTAGAATACATCATCAAATTCATTAAAGTTTTCTTTCTATTGTATTCATACTAATAATATGATTTGCAATATATCTTTTGATATATATATATATATATATATATATATATATGTTATACCTTGTGTCAAATCAAATGTTTCAAATGTTAAGATACACACTACTTTGCGACAACTTTTATTTTAAGTTTTTGAAAAAAATTACAAATTATCAATCTAGCAATTTTTTAATTTCTGTTCATCCTAATAATATTAACTTCCAAACACATAAGTATGTTTTATAAAGTAATTTTGCTATATTTAGCAAATTTGATTCCATCAACTGGAATGAATAATATTGATACCTAATGCAATTTTTGCAAACTTATAAATTTGATAAAAAATAACTATGTAATGTTTCATGCTCCAAATTCAAGCATAAATATGTGCTTGCATGTAAATTTGATCTAGCATTGATTGCAATCTCGTGAACCAACAATGATATTGAAGATAGAAATCAAGATGTACAAATTGACTTCTTCTTTGTGAGAGTAACAAAATTCCATAAGATTGAATCTTAGCTCAAATCAAATTTTAAGCTCATCTATTTCATCCGAAGTAGCTGAGTGAAAGAAAGTAATATAAGGCAAACAAATTTTTGTGTGGTCATTATATCATAGAAAAATATTTTGTGAATATTTTTCTTGATCGATTCTAAAAGCTAGCAAAAAAATTCATTGATCTATAAAGTTTTCAAGTACGTGGTTGGATGAGTAATGTAATCATCTTTTATTAATTAGTATTAAAATAACATTTATTCTAAATTGAATAAAATAGATAACAATGTAAACCTATGGTGTTATGTTAGCAATCAATGTGTTATTTGGGAGCCACACATCATCAATCCGTGTACCTATTAGATAAGGATTGAGTGTACTAGTAGGTGTGTTAGTTGAGAGTGACACGTCGCAATCCGTGTGCTTTTTAGGTGTATATATATATATATATATATATCATTTATTATTAGGAGGTAATTGGATGGTGAATAAAATATCTTATCTTTGTGTATGTGTTTGAAGTATCTATATAATCACGAGGTAAACCATTCAAATTATCTCATTTGGAGTTTATGTTTCAATTTCAATTTTCTCTCAACCCTAGTGTTACAAGTAACTGTATTTGATCATACTTCTACACATAGGTTATTCATCGTCTATAAAAAAGTACAAAATTGATTAATATTTTGCCATATCCTACTTACTTCAAAATATGATCATATCATTTTCTTCTCAGGCACATAAATGTTGATGTTGATAAAAAACCAACAAAAATAGTAATTTTGTTAACACATATAAATCACACATATCTACCATCAATGATTTTATTCTAATAATCCAAAAACTCCAAGTACTTTGAGCTTGAACTCATGCAGAAATAGCTACATATTACTCTTTCTCTAACTCAAATAAAAAAAACTCATACATTTTAAGGATTTTTTATCATAAGATTACTCAAATACTTGCTCTTCCAACCAAATATACATCTTGGATTTTAGTAGCAGCATAAAATATTTGCAATCTATGAAGAAGTACACTTTTGCAAATCCATCATTGTTATTCATCATGTTTTCAATACAAATAGATCTTCATATCAAAATTTATACAAAGAGTTATATAAATATTTTAGAAATGGACCATCCTTGTATTATATATGTTGGATTTGTTATGACAAAAAACAGTTATGATATTTTAATAGAAAATTATTTTTTGATATAATATAAGTATATGAAATGAAACATATGATTCAGTGATCAATTAAATTATAAAACTAAGTATTTCCATGTCCAATTAAAAGTTTGATAATATATATTTGTTTTATTAACTCTTCAATCAATATTTCAATCTCATATCATCAATATAAGTTTTAAATCATTATATTTTAAAATACGATTTGCTAATTTGACTATGTAAAAGTGTTATGAAACGTTAGCACTCTCAATTGTGAGTTTTAACAATTTTTGAATATTTTTACACATTTTAAAATTAAATTGTTGACATTATTGATCCTAAACTTAATTTTCAAACGTTGGCTGACAAATTTATTTTTTTAAATTCAAAAATTCCATGCTTACTCTTCAAATTGAGTAGCTATGTTAGAAATATATATATATGTATATATAATAATTTACAAAAAACATAAAATTTGATAAAATACTTTTGAAAAAAGTACAATTTTTAAAAATTCATAACAAAATGGAAGGTATGAAATAAATATGTTTATTATTATTATTATTATTATTATTATATATATCAATTTCAGTATATTTTTATTTTTATAAATAAAATTCTCATTTTTTATTACAAAAGATTTCCTTGCAAATATTCATTCACATCATTTTAACAAAAATGATCAAAGTCAAACTTTTGAATGATTTTTTTCAAATCAACATCAACAACACAAAAATTTTAATGGAGTAAAATCTCTGATGACATTTAAAAATATATTATGATTCTGCAATAAAAAAACTATTGATTAATAGAAAATAATAACTTTTTTCCAGATCTCTGTATATCCTCATAAAAATATAAGTTCGAATACAATATTTGCAAACTTTCTTTGCAATGATATATGATAATTACGATTAATTATTAATTCACATAATTTTATAATTATAAAAATTTTTTCAAAAAATTCCTTACCAAAATATGTGATATACTTTTACAATTTTGAAAAAATCATACATTAAATGTAATCTTGAATAACTTGCAAGATGAAATTTATTCTATTCATTAAATATACTCTATATCTCATTAGCCTCAAAAGTTTATGTACAAAAATTGAATTAGATATACAAAAATTGAAATTTCAGATATCATGGTACTGAAATTTTGTCAGAAAAAAAAACAATTAAAAACACAGAGCGCACCAAATTTGAAGATTAAGCGAAAAAAATATATAATTAAAATTTCAATTACATCTTAACACATTGTACAAACATGTAGACATTTTCTTTTCGAAAATCTCTTCTATTGACCTTAAAATAATATCAAAAATTTATCCATGAAATCAAAAGCAATGGGATCAAATCTAATAATTATCAAATTATTTGCAAGTACCTGGCAGAAAATCACATAGTTGTTTAGCTAGAGATTGATTTTGAAAATTTATATAAAAATTTATATTAAAAATATTCTAATCAGATAATCTTGATTTTTTGAATGTACTGAATAATGAAGTCAAGATTTTCATTCATTTTTATTACGTTTAAAAATTTTAATCTTATATATTCAAATCTTTTTTTAATTCACTTTCCTTAAAATAATCTCATATTTTTAAACCATTTGAAATTTGAAAGCATGAAGAAATTTATCTCAATTGAAATCAGGAAAAAGCATTTTATTTAAATTAAAATAAATAAATTTTAAAATTTTTTTGTAACTAAAGAATTAATTAATATATTTAGACCTTGTTTTCTTATGCAATATATTCTTAAGTTGTTTTTTTTAAGATGATTTTTTTTTACGAAAGAAAAAATTGAATTAATAAACTTTTGAAATAAAATATGATAAATAATGATTTAAATAACATATGTGTGTTATTTTACTTTATATAAAATGATGTATATTTTAGTATAAAAGATTAACTACGTAAATTGAAACACATTACGCATACTTTAAAACAAATATGAAAATACTCATGTTTTCAAAATCGTCAGAATGATCTATTGCAATGATTAACTTCCATTCCATCAATATTTGCAAAAAACATATGAACTTTGTAATTTTCTGTTTTTTTCATTATTTTTATATTTACTCAACCTTGTGAATATAGTTGTAGACATGTTCAAAGATAGTTACTAAAACATAGAAACATCCATTATGTTCATACTTTGAGTTTTCTTTCGAAGAAAAATAAAAAAGCAACGTTTTTTTTTTCATATTACATCAATTGCATAGATGATTGTACATTTTGTTCATGTATAATGAAAAATCATTGATGCAATTAATCCATGCTAGTTTGATGTGGATAATACTCATTGCTATATATATATATATATTTAAAAAATTGATGTCATTTTTATATTTTCATATGACACACATTTAATCTAGATTGTATATGAATTTTTTTAATTATATTATACTACATACTTTATATATTAAAAGTGAATAATTATCATGCCATTCAAAGTTTGTATTTACAAATTTCATACTAAAACTTTGAATTTATACAATAATTTTGCTAGAAAAAAAATTCCACAATAAATGAGTATTATCATTAAACTGAATTATTTATATCCCACAAGTATGTTGTTGTAAGCTTATCTGTATAAATATTAACTTAAACATGTATTAACACACAAGTAATTTATCATTTAATTACTCATTAATTTGTCAAAAAATTTTGATCAAGTAGTGACCAACATCTCATCAATTGTCATTTGACGCAAATTTTGGAGTTCCTTGCATTCGATATTCACATTGGTAACCTGAACCTTGCATTAAAAAAATTCAAGCAGCTGTTTAAATGATCAAATTTTTAACTTGACTCTTTTCAAACTTCTAAGCACAACTCGCTATGAAAGAATTTTCTCTAAAATCAGTGAACTTTTACCTTGCATCTTCTTGAAGATATGAATATAACATGTTAAACTCTATACCAGCAACTTGCTTGTAAAATGATTGTAGTTCTTTAGATACAACTCTCTTTTTCATATCCATATCTGAATTTTGAGAAGTAAGAATGTCATCATCAATTCCATCATCCAAATTTTTCTTCAACAATTTTCAATGTCTTATAAATTTTTTCAACGGTTGTCCAAAATTTCAGTTGCAAATACTTCATTGTTTCCATTATTGACATGAATAAATTCTTCAAGTATTTTTTTTGCAGAACATAATACTTTAAAGTTGCAATAGTTTGTGTAACTTTGGCTATTAAATCTTCCATATTGTTAAGTGTTTCTTCATCGGCTTCTAATGTCATTAATTTTGACCTTACAATTGTATTTTTGATAGAGCTTGATGGCACAGAATGCCAAGATTCTTTAACATGATTCGCAACATCAAGCGAGTGATTTGGAATTTTGTATGGACCTCCATCAAGACAACGTTGCAATCTCTGCCCATGATTTTTTGATCAAAGTTTTGTCTCCTATCCAATTCATAAAAATCAATAACATTCTTGAAATAGATATATTTGAATCTCTTCTTTAGAGCTGCGATTATGATTATATTGCAAGTCTGTTTCCAACTTGAGCAATTTGCAAAAAAGAAAATGATACTAACATTGTCGCGCTAAAAAATCTCAAAATATACATTGTCATTGTTCATCAACAAACAAATATATGATATTTTGTTTGTTTTTTCAACTTTGAAAAAAATACTTTGTTGAACAACTTCCAGCACGTTTCAACGTCTATTTAAGCTTTCGCTCGACTAAGATATAAAACATGTCATTGACGATTCTTAATACAAATGGATGTTTTTGATTTATCAATTACTGTGCAAGTTAATTTGTGAATTTTCACAACGTTGATAGAGACAATTCAAAAAACTTGATACTTGGATTTTTACTTACCTTTAGTTGTTAATATGTCTTCATCATGCATAAAAGATAGTATCTCGATAATAGGAAAAAAATTAATCTAGTATTGTCCATATTGTAGAGTATATGAGGATCATATTGGATTATAATTGTTTAAAACTCTAAGTTGTACAAAATCAAATTGTTGACTTCGGCACTCTCTTTGTGAAGTATCATCTTTTGTAACCCTTGACGTACTCTAAATCAATTTAGCTATTGCCAAGATGCCTTAGATTTCATTTTTGGCCTTGATAAATGTGATGCAATACTTTTTGCATTGACAATGACAAAAAGTCGTGAAACAAATAGGTTGGCACGATGCATGTTGTCAATACATATGTAAAGCATGTCTTCAAGTTTGATAAAACTACCTACAGAAGATCAAAAAATCTTTACTTTCTTTTAATCACACTTGAAGGCAGATCGCTTTCAAATTTTTTCTGTTTATTTCATACCTTTTTGTTAGCTACTTCATTTACATAGTACACATGCGCTAGAGACATTTTATTCGTATCATATGTCTTTCTCAACTTCTAGATGATATCGCATATATATCATTGGTATGTATTTCTCTTCGATACTTCTACTTGCCGGTGCAAGTTTCTTCGACAGTGAAGTTTAGAAAGTTTCTTGAAAAATGCAACTTTGATAGATGTTTGAAGAGTTTAGTTCCTATAATTTCTTGAACCGTGCGGCATCACAAGTGATCACTAGGACTTTCTTAAAGCATCAACCTTCTCAAACTTTTGCAATTTTTGAAGTAGCGTGACACACACCTAGTGTGAACACTCGCTTAGCCCCAAAACTGGCAACATGGATTTGAAGCATCGACCTTCTCAAACTTTTGCAGTTTTTGGAGGAGCATGTTAAACGTCTAAAGAGTTTCACCTCCCAATAGTGATGCGTACTGGTACTAAAGTTAAGGGTCACTACTTGGAGGCGTCAGTCGATACGAAATTGAAGATGTTCAATTTTGCTAAAACCAAGAGACACTTAGGATGAAGCAACATTAGCATTTTTGACAGCACGATCAACTGTTTCAAAATTTTGGAAGCAAAGAAAAGTTATCACGCATGTGGCATTGGAATCAAACAGAGATGGGGTTAAAACAATTTTTAGATCAACTCAAGTGCAGATTCTTACCTACATGATGCATCATTGCCATGTTCAAACATAATCTAATTTGAGTTGAAAGCTTCAGAACGTACAAGGAAACATTTACATTAACATGATGTTACAAAGAGAATTTGAGAAAGAAAGAGTTATGTGATGGCATAATATCTCGCTCTGAACTGACGTACTGACATGAGATCTCCCGGTGAGTACATCTTGTTTGCGAAGATTGTTATGAATTCTGTTCCGAGGTTTGCTGGTGATCTAGCTCGTGAAGAATGCTTTGAAGTTTTCATCCGAAACTCTATTACGAACTCTGCCTTGAGTACATCTCGCTCGTGAAGAATACATCAAAGTTTTCCTACGAACTTTGTTGATGAACTGGAAGAATTTTGTTGAAAATATCGAAGCACTTGGCAAATATCTGCCACATTCCACGGCCGATCACTATTTGAGATGTTATGTCACTATTAGAAAATAGTGACGTACCGTTTTTATTTGATAGATTTTCAAGCTACTATCTAATGGTTCTTCACTTTTAAATCACTATTGGAAGTATGTCACTACTGGGAATTGAAACTTTGTACTATGAACACTAGCTCGGCTCCAAGACTAGCCACATGAATTTGATTTGCTCGCTCGTCCTTCCCCTTGCTATGAGAGTCACCATCGTTCCGCTTGCTATCATACTCACCATCATCCAAGCTTTTGCAAGAATTTATAGAAAGAAAAAGAAGAAGAATCACAAACTGACTGTTATCAATTCTCTCATTTCTTACTTATCCGTCTTTGTATCCAAAACCTCAAACCACATGATTTTTCATCCTGAGTACCGGCCAGAGCAAAACATTCACAAACAAAGCAAGAAAACAAGCACTCGGAGGAAGGCTTCTATCTTAAGGCTTCTTCATCATCTTCTTCTTTATGAAATCTAAAGTAAGCATCTCCCGGTTAATTACCCAAGCTCGGTACCTAAACGGGAGATTACTACATAGACAAGTATAAGTAATAACTAAGTAGATGATAAATAAGTAAATCTTTATTTGTTACATCATGAGGTCAAAAACAGAATTACTAGTTTGGTATCAGCTCTTTATACGTTTTATAGAGTAAAAATTATTATACTATCGCATGGTTGACTTCTGTGACCATGCTCGATCGATAATTTATACGTTCGTACACTTCATTTAGAAAGTATACTGAGCGTTCTATGCTGAAGTTTGCAAGTTGCATCGTCACCGAAATTGTGTCCCCCATGGCTGTCGACAAAATACCATTAGAATGTCTAAATCGTCGAAGTATATTTAGACAGGAGAATCTGCAGACTCGGAGGCACACGAACAACCGAAACTAGTATGGAGGAAAGACATTGCTGTCCATCAATGGATTACAATTCATCTCGGAAAGAAACGTGAGGCTTAACAGCGATAACGAAGCTTCTCTCTGACTTATTCCGACGATGTAAATTGCAAAAGCCTTCTACGAGTTTGTCACCAAGTTGTCCCCGTTGAACAGGAGCAGGAGGATATTCTTCGCTGCCCGAGAGGCAAAGCAGGATGATAAAGGAGGGAATCCTTTCCGCACCGAGCATTCACTGAACAAAAAGTACAAAAGAACTTAAATTTTGACAAGCGCTTGCGGCCCGGGTCGTTGGAGCGATTCTGATGGAGTAGAACTTAATCCTCACCAGGCAAAGTAAGAAGTGTACAAACGGTAGATTGCAAGTAAGCAGATGTTTACTGTTGCCGTTACCGGCGACCGGCATAGGCGCAGAGCCAGGTGAGGAGAGATCGATTTCGGTAAGGGATTTTGTGCTCAGGGTTCTATCGGTGTTTTCTGCGCGTCCGTCTACGTCAACTCATCCGAGACTTCTCTGCAGTTATGTAGAGAGAGAGAGAGAGCGAGCGAGCGTGTCAGGGAGAGAGGGAGGGAGAGAGAGAGAGCGCGAGGGAGAGGGCGAAGAGCGCGTCGTGGATACAGTGAGAGTGCAGACAGAAATGAAGTACGAAAATTGAAGAGGAGAGATCGATCGAAAAGTCGAGGGAAGAATGTCGTTCTGAAACCACGGCAGGTGGAGGACTGTAAGCGAAGGAGGGAGCTGGAGGAGTTCTTGTTGCGGGTGAGGAAGGGCGAGTCTTTACGGTGGTGGGGTTTATTTCAAATGTGATATATATTCTTGGGGTAGGTTCTCACAACTTTGTTCAGAAGTGGCGTGAAGTTGCCTGGTGGTGTTATGTTTGATGCATTTTGTTCTGTTCCTGGATTTCATCTTTCGTGTGTAAAAATTCTCGAGGCTGGTCGGGAGAGCGTGTTGTGGAGCCGGAAACGGCTAATCGGGGTTTAGAACGTTATTGGGCGTGGGCCGTGGACAGACATTCGAAAGTTGCACTTTCAAATTTAGTGTAATTGTGTTTGATTTCGGATGGGCTCCTAGGTTGTGGGCGGGACGCAGCCTTCGTTGAGGGTTTTGAACGCCGGAATAGAAGGCTGTAGAATTTGTGGCCTTCTGATTTGTATCTGGAGAGGGATTGCTGAGAGTGAAGCAATATTTCAGTGAAGGATGCGTATTGCCATACGGAGTTTGTAAACCTTTAATTGACGCTTGGTTCTCTCCGGTGCTCTCGAGAGGAGTCCTCTAGTTTACCATTTGCTTGATCTGAATTGTCCTTCGACACGATTTTCAGTGAAGAACTGAGCATCGTGCATTGTTCCTCATTCTCCACTTGCACTTGTATGGTCAAAGCCATGCCCTCTCCTAGTTGTGTGTGACACGTCGAAGTACATTCAGGTGCTTCACCAGCTTACTGAGAAACTTATGCCGCGGACGATGTAAAGTCTTTGGACTCACGTTCTTTGCCAGAGCAATTCCTGAGAATGAAAGATGTCAATCGAGAAGAGCTATAGTTCAGGAGCGGAGGAGGTAGTACTGAGAGGATATTGCACGGTTCATTTTTGACTTCTAGGGTAAGGTCCTTGATCAAGGCATGTTTGGGCAACCCCAGGACCACCCTCATGGTGGTCCCCCACGATACAGTAGTGGTCATATTCCAGGGCCTCCGGTTGGAATGACTGCCGGTGCACCTTATCAACCGCCATTTGCAAGAGCCAGAGGAAGTGGAGGTGGAGGAGCACCAGGCCCATATCATTTTCCTCATTTTCCTGGATTTGGACTCTCTCAAGGCTATCCTCCTCCTAGTCATCGACCACCACCTTCTGGTCTTGCACACCCGCCGCCTCTTCCAGGGAGCCTCCCTTCAGTAGCACCTCCTCCTCCACCTCTTTTAGATGCAAGTGTTAGATCAAGCCTAAAGGGCGTTCCTCCACCGCCCCCACCCGCGCCTAAGGACGCAGAGATGTTGAAAAACATTGAGCTTCTGTCATCTTTCGTTGCAAGGAATGGACCTTGGTTTGAGAAGTTGACCCGAGATCAACATGGACATAATCCGAAGTTTGCCTTTCTTTTTGGTGGTGAGCGGGGCACAGAAGCGGCTATTGGATCAGATTTTTACGAATGGAAAAAATTATTCTTGAACTGGGAGGAGAGGAGCAAGCTACCCAGTGCCGAACACATAACACGGTCAGAGTTGAGTCAACAGTGGAATCGAGAAGAATTAGGTGCCACCCAATTGTCACATGAAGTTCCTCCATCTCCAAGTGGATCTGATATGGACATGGAAGGTAGTTGCCTTATTCCTGTTATTTCACCTTCTGTTCATTTGTTTATGATCTCTTTAGCTTGATGTGTATCCTCTCCAATGATACATTCTGTGCGATCACCATAGTCTGTCAGGCGTACCGTGTAATCTGGCTTTGTTCTCATTAAACTTGCTATCACAGATGACTTTGCGGTCACACCTCCAACAATTGAGAGAAAGCCGACGTTTGAGAGGAGATCAGTGGTTTCATCTCCAAAGCGTGAAAGGAAATCAGGCTTTTCATCTGGAGTCGAGTTGCCGTCACAAACAAGCGAGAGAAGAGTTGGACCTGCCTCTCCAGGATTTGAGAGAAGATCGAGATTCTCTTCTCCTCCGTCTGAAAAGAAAGTAGCTCCAACATCTGCAGCAGCTGATAGAACAACCCAAGGGGGTCTGGAAAGCCAGGTTCTTGAGTTAAAAGTGGGCGCTTCGTCAAGTGTTCCTGTTAATCAAGAACAATCACAACATGGAACTAACGTATGGAGCGCAGCATCCTCAGACTTGGAAAATCTGGTTGTCGAGAGGGAGAAAGGATCACAGGTTTCAGACACTTCGAAGCCGGAGAGAGAAAGTGCGCTGCCAGAGCAACCTCGTAGGAGGGGTATGGTCATCAAAACTTCGAGAACTCATTTTTTGTTGCAGTAGTACAGTAATTTAGGTGAATCACGTCGTTTCCAATACGCGTCTTTCTTTCAAGGGAATATTCGTTGCTGTCGCCTTCAAATGGAGAAAAAACCCATAAGCTTAGCGGTCAATGCATGTTTGGTGTATTTAAAGGATTTGCATAGATTGTATTTCATCAGCTCAAACACCAACCACGACGGGGCACTAAGCAGTCGTGGTTGGTGTCTGACTGATTTTGCCAAACATTTTCCTCACCATCAATTATCTTGCAACCTCTATGACGTCGGTTCATAATGTTGTTCAATTGATCATCTGAGCAAGAGTGTTATCTGTGTGATTTATGAAAGAATTAGGGAACAACAGATTCTACATTTATCGCTCTTTCTCGACAGTCTCGGTCTCTGCTGGCCCCTGCTGTTAATATGTTTTGATAATTTTCCAATTGCGCCTTGCTCATATTTGTTTTTTACCTTTGAAGTCTATATCGAAATATACGATGAGGCTTATGGGATTCGTCGATGATGAGGACTGGCATTTCTCTTAACACTGTTAGGGTCTTTGAAAATTCACGGTGTTTCCGTATAGAAATCTACACCCACTGTGGTTTAAGCTTTCAATTGTTAAGTGTTACCGGAGAATATGTTAAACCGTCCTTCACGGATGTACCCTTCCCGTGTCCTTACTTGCTTAAGTGTCAACTGTGACCAGCTACGGGCATTCCTTTTTAACTCCTTGACTCCGGCTCCCTATTTTTGCATGGTCCATACTCAGTTTTTAACGTTCAGCTCTATCTGTACCAGTGACATTTATTCCGTGGCCCTCGCAGACATTTTATCACCTCAGACTGAGTACATACCCCCTTTTCTGTTTGCTGCATGTTCTATCTCTTGGTTGCAGACTGTAAGAGCAACTTTGAGTTGATCACATCTCTTCCTCTCATGCCGACATACGTGGATTTTACATATTATTAGATGTCGCTCTCCGCAACTACGCTCTACAATAGCTTATTATGTATTTTATTTGTTCTTACTTTCGTCAAGTATATCAAACTGTATCAGTTGCCTGTTATAGCTTGAAGACCTGAGAACCAACGTCCTGGTTGAGGGATGCTAGTATGAAAAATATTGAGTACAAGACGAGGAGATGGGAGATGAACTAGATTCTTAAATATGTCGTATTTACCTTGTTTTTAAATTTGATCAAAGTAAATTCTTGTTACACATTTGCTTGTTACATATGGTATTTTCCATTCACCAAATGAATGGAATTTTTTAAAAGAAATTTTAGCTTTTTTAAGTATGACTTTTGGAAATGTAGGTGCTATTACTTAAACAAGTATGAAACGAATGCTTGCTTATTCTTCAATAAGTCAAATAGGATATAATCTTATTGGATTAATAAGAAGTGATCTAAAAGGGTACACTAGGATGACGATTTATGTTTTTTTCTACATTTTTATGAATTTAGGATCATTTGCTTGTATTATATTATATAGTTTACGTACAAGAACAGACAATACTCGTGAGTATGCAGGTTTGTATGTAAAAGATCCTTTATTAAGTTTTTCCTTAACATTATGTATATTATCTTTAGTAGGACTTCCTCCTTCAAGTGGCTCTTTTGGAAAAGTATGTTTATTTTGGTGTGGGTGGCAATCAGGTTCTAATTGATTGGTTTTTATTGCTTATTTCACTTTATTATTATTTTAAAATGATTAAATTGATTTTAACTAAAGAATTAAGGAAGTAAATCCTTATATTCAAGCTTATATTTTTACATCACCAACTTTTTTCCCTAAAAATCCTGTTGAATTTGTAATGTTTTTTTGTGCATTAGGATCTACTTTATTTAGGAGATATTGTAAACCCTATTTTTTCTTTCGAGGTAGTTTATCTCTAAGTGTTTTCTCATTTAAATAATTATTTTTATTCAAGATAATAAAACCTTATATCCATATCTATCTATCTATATATATGTAATATGTAATAACTAGAGCCTTGATGGTGAAATGGTAGACACGTGAGATTCAAAAAGACCTACTTGTTCATGGTTAAATATAAAAAAAGTTTTAAATTTTACCTGAGAATGTTCCTTGGCCCGTAAGTTTTGACACAAGGTTAGTATTCTAGCTCTTCTAGAGTGGTATTTCACATTTCACATGGTTTTTAAACTCAAACATTATCTATTTAGGGAAAGTAGGTAGCAAAGGTCTCTGTGTCGTAGGACATTTCCCTGTCTAGAAGATTTGTTCGGGGTATCCACAAATTAACCAAGAATTACTTAAACGCATCCCCCAGACGGTTTTTAATGCCCCAGACGGTATGATATAAATGTACGGTGCGTTAAACTTGAGCTAAAGCTAATGGGATTCCTTAAAATTGTTCATTTTCCACCAGCAGAGCGAGACTATGAACATTTCACTGCGCTCTATCATCTGAAGGGCTACATAGCAATGCTGCCATGCCTGTACTTACTGTTCTAGGGCGTTTGCCATGTAATTTGGTAGGAGACGACTCTCTTTGTAGAAGAGGTCAAACGCGAAATGCTTTCACGTGTTTCTGCACGGCTTCGAGGGATTATGAAATAGTTGCGTAATCTGGGGTTCAACATTCAATCACTCATACGATTTTGTTCATCGAATTGTCTCCCGTCCTTAAACTCTTATGCTGTTCTTAATGCTTGATTTACTTCATTATGCATCTCTATATTTTAGCGATCGGAAGAGTACGATTCGTCTTGTTTGATTCTGTACCAACTCCAGTTGTTGTAGTTTCACTCATCCTTTTTGGAACCATGACCAGTAGAGCGGAGATAACCGGAGTTGAGAAGATTTAGGTATGTCGATATTGATTTGTTCCCTTCCATTATAGACTCAGAAACAAACTATGGTTAGAGCTTTTGGAATGTTCAGTATTCTGTCTGCTTGTTGTTTTTATTGGGTCCGACTCATTTCGTGACATGTGTGCCTTTCTGTCGTTATCCACGACATCTGTAGGTGCTTTCTGCCCCTTGTTCAACGTCATGCTTTACGCTTTCATGAAGAAACATAGGCGTTGGACTGCTCTTACCGTTGCGATGATGGTTACTGATTGACTTTGTTAAGTATTCCTGTACTTTTCTTGCTTGCGATTTTCGCGTGTTAAAATATGCGCGGATGGTGTGTGTCAGGAATTGATAATCCCACGTGCCTCCCGCTGCTAGGGTGTCCATGATATTACATGATACAGTTCGGTTGACGACGAGTTTTTCTAAGGCTATTTCACTGGTTCCAGTATTGGACGAAGAGATTTGATCTGTTACCTGAATTTTAACACCTGGAAGGACGGCCGAGCTTATAGCTTATTTTACAATCATCCGCTTCCACCAGCAGATTTCATGATATCTACCTGATGCGATTTGAAATGAAGTTTGACTGAGTCGGGATATGATTTGTGAGGTCTGGTCAATTTGAATCTTTTGTTGCTAGTTGCTCAATTTGAAAGAACATAGCATTTCCACTTATAAGATGTAGGGTGCTGTTGTCCCGGCTCCGCATGAAAGATGGATAGAAAATAACGGAAAATCACCATGACCTGAATTTTCTGCGCGTGTGGACAGATTCACGACGTCGTACAGGGTTTGACCGACCATGCATGGAAGATGTGAGTCCTCAAAGTAGTCCTCCCAGGTTTGGAGAACCCAAAGATAATCAGCGAGATTCCGCAGCTAGTTTTGAGCAATCGGAACGTAAGGGTGTCCCTCCAAATGGACATGCGGATGTTGTCATCAAACCCTCTCGGTGGGGTCCTCCAGAGTCTGGCCCGGGACATCATGGAAACAGAGATTTGGTTTCTGATAAGGGGCCAGGGACAGGGGAAGCGTCTTCCGTGGCTAAAGCCCACAAGAGATCGGAAGCTTCTCATCTCAGAGTAGAGGAAAGCCTAACAAAGGACCAAAGTCAATCTCCGAATTTTTCTGCCAAGCCTTCTAGGGCAAGTGATGACACTAGTGCAAGGGACGTGGACAAGCCTAAATCCAGATCAGTTTCAGACTCACTGGCTGTCGATGAATTTGGAAGGCTTTTGAGACAAGGGGGCAGTGATAGTGATGGAGAGGGCCACCATGGTGGGGGCAAGAAACGAAGAAGGTCGATGAGCAGGAGTAGAACCCGGAGTCGTTCTCCAGGAGATGTACGGCGTAAGCGATGGAGCCCTAGTCGTTCTCCTCGTCGTCGGGGTAGGAGAAGCCGCTCCTGGAGGTTGCGTACTACACCCATCCATGTTTTGAGTCTGGGTTGTGTGTCGTAGTCGGTCCATTTTGTTAGGGGCATGTTTATCCACTGTATGCGTCTCAAATCCTTATGCATCAAGGATACCTTGATGAGCTGTTCTTCTGTTCATCAATTTCGCTTTTAGACCATAATACCCAGAGGTTCGTTCCCTTGGCAATTGAATCGTTGTAATATTCTGGATGGGGAAGTAACAATTGAGAGGGACATCATACAGAACTCTTGGGGTGAACTTTTCGTCCCCTTGTTACTGAATTGCGAAAGAGCAAAGTAAGAGCAGCGGCTGTGTAAATTTTGGACTCTGGGTGTGATGGTATCCATGTGTTCGAACTCCTGTTCCTTTGAATTTGGAAAAATAGGGCCTGGAATATCACTCTGGTAATTTATATAATATTAAGGTCGTTTTATAAGGTTTATGATGGTAAATATGTTATTAGTGATTTAGAAAAATGGAAGTCGAGTCGAGTTCTATACCATAACTCAACACACGCTGAAAACGGGAAGCCCTCCATCATATCTTCGGTTGCTAGGTTAATAAAACTAGCTTCCTTTCGATGAGGTGATGGGCATTCTCCCATCGCTAAACCTGTCGCCAAGATTGCTTTGTTCTTAAGCGTCTTCTCTCTTGCTCTGATTTCGGCTATTCTGGTCGATCGTGTGCTCTCATTAGCTACTATTTGCATCTCATTGGAACCAATTATTGCTGTTTAGCGCCTACGTTTTTCTACTACCTTGTGTAGTAGTCTGTAGCCTTTTAATCCATCAGCTTGTACTCTCACAATGTTTCTATTTTAGCTTGAGAATCTTTTTTCATGATACAGTATACTATGGCCGCTGAAGGCTAGTTTTGTTATATCTAAGTAATTTTGTTTTGCCTCAGGCATCGAGTAAAGGTTGAAACGATAAAATTGTGTTGTGATGAGAAGCCATTGCGAGAAGGTCACCTTCCATGATATACATTTCCCTTTATGATCTGCGTCCTTGCTAGATTGCAGATATCTCGGTTGCAGGTTAATCTAGTCTTTGTGACATTTAACATGATAAAAGTTTATTATTGTCTCAAAGAATTAAACTTTTAGATACAGAACACATAGTAAACAGTAAGGGGGAAGAAGTTTATTGGCATTGGCTGATGGGCACTGACCCAACGTTAACGTGGATATCGGGAAGAGACAATAACTCTAGCATATGGAATGTATAAACCTCTATCCTTGGGAACAAACAAAATCGGTTAGATTGCAGAAAACACGCTGAGTAGCAAAAGGCAAGAGGGTTGATGGAAATAGTTAATGGACACTCACTGACTCAACTTAACCTGGATGTAAGAAAGAGACAAAAACATGTGGATGGATTCAAGGACTGGTGTTTTCCCATTAAGGATACATTTCATTCTATTGCCAAGTGCAAAGTGATCCATGATTTCAACCCTTGTTGCATTACCCTGATTCCTGCCGTCCGCTCCTCCTCTCACGCTGCATGCCATAGTACATAATATCAAACCAACAGATCTCAAACAGCGGAGGGTTATCCTTGCCAGGGATCGCTTTAGTCATTTTCCCTTATACAAGCAGAACTGTTTATTTTTATATTTATTTTTTACCACTGCGTATTCTATACTTCATCTTGTTGGGTTCGTTTGCGATTAGAGGTTTCGCAATGCCCCGGATAACAAGGACGTTTTCAGATCTCCTCATCCTCTACATAACCTCTACGTTGTTGAAGATGTTTTGAAAACGGCTTCTTTCGAGTAACTATTGGGATTTCCTTGGGAACTGACTGTGCGTTCTTCTTAGCCAAGTTCTACTTGTTGGCATAGGATGCAGACTTCGTCGAACGTATACTTTTCTTCCGGAATACAACTAACTCTTCGGTACACCCATCAGCGATGATATGTGTGCGATCTCGTTGTTCCTGTGTTTCCTGAGTTCGAGGATCTCATGTACATCTATTCAGAGGCTATCGCAGAGGTATCGATCCTCTAGTTCCTGCGAAGTCTATCAGATCCTCTCTGCTGAAACTTGCATGGATTTACCTTGTCCCAATCTGTTATTAAAAGGGAATCTTTGTCTATATTAAACGACGAGAGCCAAACCTTTGACAACCTCTGTTCATTACTGCTCCGCACCTCCTCTTCATGATTTGTTTTAGTCTAAATTAGGCCTCATTACATCTACAGTAGATCGTGTACCTTTCGACTGCTAAGTGTACTAGATGGAGAGTGTGAGACTGAAATATGGTAAACTGGTCTGCATCTGCTTCGGAAATTATTCTTTGTTGGTTAGTCAGCTGGCGGAGTCTTCCGATCAGTCTCCAGGTTACATTCACATTGTTGTTGCTTGTTCTCTCTTGTTTAGCTGAACCTAGCTTTCTCTTTTATTTTCCTTCTCATATTTTATTTTTCATAAATATTTTGTTCATATGACCACCTATTACATCTATATGTCGTCAGTCGTTGGGCTTTGAGTTCTTGTAAGCCCCTGCACGTCCAGGTCATAGAACTAGGCAACTCGGGATCCCCTGATAAAGCAGCCGAGTGTTTGTGATGAGAAACGCACGTGCACACGCTGTTGGTGTTTACCCAATGCCTTTCTTGCGTGGGACTGGGGGTTTCACACTGGGAAACTATGCTGGTTTTCTATTCCTTTCATTTCTCTCACTTACTTCCACATTGCATTAGTTTTTGCTCTTTCTTTTAATTTGCATGTTTTCATCTAGTCATTTCTATTTTGTCGCCACCGGTTTCTGTTCTTTGGTCTTTGTGTTTGGATTGAAGACCTTTCGCTATAAATTAGTTGGCACTGTTAAGACATACCACCTGAGTGCGATATGGTCTTGGTCCTCTTGCATGTTAAGCCCCTGAAGTTAATTATGTATTATGGAATCTCTTTAAATTTCAATATCCCCAAATGAATCACTTCCACAGTCTGTAGTTTCTTGTTACTCACATGGAAAGAATGTTTCAGTGTGGACTTGTTCTGTTTCAGGGTTTGTCATCAGATCGATAGCTTTCATCACTCGCAGTGAGGGACTCTGCTCACTGTATGCCCCCTACATGTTTTCTCACGTGGCAAAAACCTAAAATGTAAATGACACACATTTCATTAGCTTTCCGCGTATGTTACTACAAGTATCTATCTGTTTGCAAGATTTTTTTTAAAAAATTGCTTTCTGAGGAATAAACTTAATAAACTTGTCTCATCACTTATTGTATTTTGTCCCAGCTATTTGTGTTGTCATTTGTGCTATTATGCTTAAGTCTTACTCCAGAGAGACCTAAGGTCCACTGCTTTGTTAGCTGACCAAAAGCACGTTGAAGTGCAAGGTTTGAAGTTGAATTGTAAGCGCGCTTATGTGTAGTTTGTTTACATCTTTTTAAGATGATGATCTTTTTCCAAGAGACACCTCAGGGGCTTTTGCTCTATCATTTAAATGAAAAATAGTGACAACTACACTAAGGAGCAATAAATCTCATTTCAGTCAAGATGCAGCAATGTTGTTAACTTGAGAACATACAAAACTTGGAGGGAATAGGGTGGAGGAAGTTTTCTCTGAAACATTGGAGCTGCAGTTATTTTATGAAAACATCAACAACTAGGTTTACTTGTGCAGACAATACTTTAATCCCAAACCTACTCCCAAGTGGACAGAGGCCCTTACTCAGGTTGTTTGGCCCATTTGTTATTTTAAACGTAGATATGATATATATGTGCGCAGGCTCGCTTCCAATGAATGTCATAATTTACCTTACGTACAATGAGTTCATGGTAACCTGCCGTACCAGGCGTGAAACACCGTTAGTATTTTTATCTTGCTCTCCTCTACTTTTTTTAGCTCGTTCGCACTCCGTGGGTTTTATGTGTGTTTTAGCGCTATCGCAAGTCGGTCACGCGATCCAACCTTTAATTATTTTACTGTAAACGTCTGTCGTTTAAGACGCTATCTTGCTCTACCTGACCTCTTAAGCTCCTTTGCACTATGTGGGTTGTGTACATGCTGTAGCGGTATAGTAAGTCGGTCACATGACCTACACGTTATTACTTTCACTGTAAATAACGTTTTGCGTTATTTACGATTATTATGGCCAAATACGCTATCTTGATCAACCTGACCTTTTAGGCTACTTTGCCCTCCGTGGATTGTATATAACTCAGCGCTATTATAAGTTGGTTGCATGATCCACACTTTCAATCTTTGCACCGGAAACGGTTGTTGTTAAAAGCGTTATCCTGCTCTACCTGACCTTTCAAGATGCTTTGCCCTTCGTAGATTATGTATATATCTTAGCGCTATTCGAAGTTGGTTACATTATCCACATTTTATTATTTCCACTGTAAAGTGTAAATCCCTCTATCAGAATGGAATTGCCGTAGGTCCCGAAGGTTTCGAAAGAGGCTGTTCTGGCTTGCAGGGAATTTCGGGCCTCTCCAGTGTCTCTTGGAGAATGTTCTGAAATCGTAAATGTCTGATATTGCCCCGACCTTTTCAATAGTCGTGCGCCCTTTTCTTGAAGTTGACTATTGCCACTGCGTGTTGAAGATGCGATCAATCGCTGATTTCTGATTGTTGTGCTTGATTACGTAGCCTCTCGCACATGTGTTTCGAATTTGGGGTGTCTACCCAAAATACGCTTGTTTCAAGAGCAGGTATTTGATGTAGGTGTTTGCTGTATTTTAGGTTCTTGACTTAATCTAGAGCTTGTTTGCTTTTTCAGTGGTTCTCCGAGAAGGCAAAGGAGCCGCAGTCGTACACCTCCACGCGAAGGGAGATGGACTGGTGAAGGGAGAGGTGATAGAGGTTTCTCAGACAGAGGGGGCAGAAGATGGGGAAGGGGAGGTGGACCGCCTAATGTTTGCAATGACTTTCTCAAAGGTCGATGTCAAAGGGGTGGTTCTTGTAGATTTCTTCATGAAGAAAGTAATGGGATAGCTGACGACCAAGGTGGGAGATGGAGCGGAGGAAGAGGCCGAGGCCGGGGTCGAGGACGCTCCGGTCGAGAAGCTGCGGAGGAGGGAGATCGAAACTGGGCAGTGAAGAGTGGAGAACTTCCTAGATCGCGCAAGCCCTGGAGTTCAAATGATCGCAACACGGATGACGATTCAAGAGAGAAAAAATTGATTGAAGATATGAAGAAGCAAGAGGCTGAATCTTCAAGTGATGAATCATGGGAGCAAAAGAAGGGAGACGCAGCCATGGCTCCTGGATCGACAGTTACAGCAGAGCAAGGAGTCTCTACAGACAAATTGCCCATGCAATCGGAGAAAGAGTCGGCAGTTCCTGTGACAGCTCAACATGTGAAGTCATCTACTGACTACATGTGTGAAGCGCTTTCACCCTCAGCATCGTTTCCATCATCGCAGAGTAACCAAGTAGCTCAACAAACAAGTGCCTTTTCCAACCTTGTTTCTTCTCCACAGCAGCCCAGCTATCCTTCACCTAGTAGACATCAGTATAATAGTACACTGAATGCGCATGTGCCCCAACATCCTTCCTTGTCTATGTCCCCAAGCGCTCAGTCTCAACAAATGAAATATACTATAGGCCATTCACATCAGCCCCAACACTCTTTTCCATCATCTCAGCAAAGTGGATACTCGCCCAACGTTCCCCACAAATCTGGATTCAGTGTCAATCGACCACCTCAGCAGCCTACCTTTACACCCCCAACCGTGACATATAGTGGAAATCCATCCATGCCTTCTCAGCAGCCGCTTCCCTTCGCGTCCCTCCCTATGTTGCGTCCCCAGCTTTCATTCAGCTCACCTCAGCAGCAAAACTTTGCACCACTTCCACTGTCAATGGCCATGTCCATGCCAATGCCCATGCCCATGCCCATGCCCATGCCCATGTCAGTTCCCCTGTCAAGTGGTCACACGGGCCTCTTGTCAAGAACGCTTGCAATGAATACTCCTCCACAAATGTTGCAAGTCTCCATGGGCACAAACCTGGCAACAAGGCTAGGGTATTCTTGGACAGCTCCTGCAATGGGCCCCCCTGTGTCTTATGGTTTACCACCGCAACAGCCTTTGCAACAACCACCACCACCACCACCACCACCGCAGCCTCAAACACAGGGTCTTCCTTCTCAGGTGTCGGTACCACCTCCAATACCTTACCAATACGCTCCTCCCTTGCCTCCAAGTTATGCGGCAGCATCATACTCGACAATTGCGGCTCAGGTTATGGCTCCAAGTTCTATCTCCTCCAGTGAACAATATGATCCATTGGCAGATAGTCTTGAACCTGGACCCCCTGGTGCTGGGGACAAGAAGGGTCAAGGTTCATTTAACCAAAACCGTCAGCAAGATGATGGGAGTAGACAAACGTCTGCTGATCAGTGGAAGCTTCATGCACCCGGTGAAAATACCCCCTTAATGACAAACGCGGGAGAGGTGGTTCTGGAGAATGTCAGTCCAGGTCTTCCAAGTCATGTAGAGAATGTTAGATCAAATATCGTGGTGTTGGAGAATGTTAGTCCGAGGCGACCGATGCACATGGTCATGGAGAATGTAAGCCCTACCAATGTAGGTTCTTCTTTCAACGTGAACGCGTCATCCATGAATTACAGTGGTTCACACCAAGCAGTAACTATGGAAAGTGTGAGTCCTTGTCCAGATACAAATCCGACTGGTGATGGACAGAAAGATGTAGCTCATGGATCGAAGGAGCAAAAGAAGAAGGACAAGGATGGTCGTATTCTCAATCTGATTAGAAAGGCAGTTGCAGAGCATGTGAAGGACCTGTTGAAGCCTACTTGGAAGGAGGGCCAGATGAGCAAGGACGCTTTCAAGACAATAGCGAAGAAGGCTGTAGACAAGGTCATGGGGGCTTTGGAAGCCAAAGGATCGATACCGAAGTCTCAGGAAAAGTTGGACCTTTTCATGGACACATCCAAACCAAAGATTGCGAAGCTTGTTCAGGTACCTACTCAGTCTGAATAGGCCTTTTTCCACTCGTCTTCCTTACTCCATAGTTTCGTACATGTCTACAAAGATCATAATTACAATTTTTCTGGTTTATGGTAGATATTTTCCAGTTTGCAGGCGTCTTCTGATTACTAATTTAACGTCCATATCTACCATGCTTGGCTGTTCTGGCCCACTTTTCGAGTCTCCTGTTTGTAGAGCGCACTTTTCAGTCTTGGCGTCACTGTCTAAAATCGCAGAAGTAATGGGGACAAGATTCATAATGAATGTTCATACTCATATCTTTGTGGAACCTAAGCTTGTCCGATGATGTATACTCTTCAAATTTAGTACTGTACCTGGGATGCTATACCCCGTTCATCTTTAAGTTGTTCGTGGATGTGATGCAATCAGTAGGCACCGCTATATACTTCTCAAGTGGAAAAATTCAACATCCCCATCTCTTTAGTTCCTTCTAGCTCCTCCCAGGAGGTTTTTTTCGCTTGCTAAAAAGGTTTTTCTCCAACTCTCTTGATTAAACTTGTTTGCTATCTATGAAATTTGCAAATTTGTTAATCCATCCCTCTTGCTCACTTTGGATTCAAAATTCCTGTCTGCACGGATTCAAAAAGTGGGTATTGATCAAGTTTTGATATCCTTGAATTTTGTTAGACTTCATATTTTTCCCTTGGAGGAAGAGGGATCAAAACAAAGACATTTATTGATTACCCAGAACGAGAAGTTTGCCAAGAAACCTGGATTTCAATATATATCTATATTTATCTCTTTTAATTGATAGAGAGATAAGCTTGACTCCCCATATGAAGCAGCCGCGAGTTTGTGACGGAAATGGACGCTTCATGTTCACGTATCGTAGATGTTCACTGGATGCTTTCCTTGCGTCGGACAGGCACTGCATGCTGGAAAACTAAGCTGGACTACTCCTAGCTCTTTCAATTCTTTCACTCCCAGCTTACAGGGTTTTTTGCTCTTCTTCTTGTTTTCATTTTCTTGTTTTCACTCATTATTTACTTTTGCGTTGCCTTCGTTTTCTGTTCTTCGGTCTTTGTGTTCATGATTGGTTTCACTTGGAACCCGTAAAGTAGCGTACCACCTGGGTGCGAGATGTATTTTGTCTTCTTTCAAGTCAAGCTCCTGCGGTTTGATCGCGTATTGTGTGATCTTTAATTCTTCTTACTAGAAAAACTTGATGTAGTCACGATACAAAGCTGGCATTGTTAGGTTTCTTCCTATTAAATATGGTCGGACGGTTCACCACAAATGAAGTCCGATTTACACCTTTTTTCATTTTTTCACGTTCAGCGTTCCGTGTTTCATGCTGAATCATGTATGGTAGTTTTCATCTTTAGAAGTCCTCATACAGATCGTGAATACTCCAAGGGTGATCACTTGTGAAGGCATGATCTATGAAAGAGGTTAATTCTACGCTAAAAAAGTCACTGAAGATAGTCTGAAAACAGCACATCCTGAACCTGAGTTGTATCTTGTGACCAAACTAACGCTCGCTACTATATGGGCCTTAGTTCTTAGGTTTATCTATGTTAGAATAAGTATCTTTGCTGCGTACCTGTATGTATATCTCAGGCTGTCTGAGGTGATCCTCCACCCGACCTGAATTTAAAAATCTCGTGCCGAACTTATATATATGTGTCTTTATGGACACTATACGGTGAGATCTTATTAAAAATATACAGCTTACATTGCGGATGATGAGGGATTCGTCATGTCAGAAAATCCGTGTGACCTAAGTAGATGACTCGAATATATTTGTTGTGTGCAGGGATATGTCGACAAGTATGTGAAGGCCTAAGAGTAGTACCTCAGGGATCCTTAGCTCCTGCTGATCATGGCCATTCATTCATTGCTGCTCCAACTTAAGTGGTTGTGTTCTCAGTTCTGCTCTAGTAATTGTTCTTACAAAGCATGATGAGGCCACAGCTACTATGTAAGTGCGTTCTTCCAACCACCAGAAACTATAGCCAGCCATGGTGAAGTTTCATTAAACTGGAGTCAGATGTCAAAACACCAGTTGCTAGCAGGCAAGCTCGAATTTTCACCATTCATAACCAGGTATCATGCATTTTTGCACAGTTTTGTTTACTTTCTCTCTTGTTGTATCCTGACGGGAACATGATAATGATGAGTTGTCATGTTGATGTTCATGACAGATTGCTCAGGTTGTTTGTTTACTGTGTAGATTTAACGCAAACATTTTAACTGGAAGAGTTGTTTGCTTGACTAGGAATCTCGGACTAAGGGAGTTGGTACTGAATGCACATGTGGATTTGTGTCTAGCACTATGTTTGTAAAGCAGGCCAAGGTATATATTTGTTAAAAGGGCAGGGCTTCTGCTTTTTGATGATACTGCTGACGTTTATCCAAGGCTATACAGAAGGGCAGTCCTATTACACTTTACTAGATTGCTTTAGCAAATTCAACCCTCTTTACTGGTAAATGACATGAATGTGATGCAATTCGAGTGACATTCCTGATGACACGAAATTAAGGAGAGCACCGGTACGAAACATCTGAAAAAGCATCACTTTTGGAATGTGAAGCCATCGAGGACCACGGCAAGGGTACTGAAGCTCCTTGTCAAGTTGTTGACAAGAAGGTTGTTGAAGAAGATATGACAATTTTCTTCATGGAAGAACAATACGAGCTATTGTTGCTTTGTTCCCTGGTCGTTGGGAAGAAGCGGATGAATATTCTATGGACGGTTTGGCCGACGTCCCCCCGATGAAATCAAATCCACGATGCTGCGTGCTGCTGACAGGCTGATCGTCAGTGCCCGCAACAACTAAAGCATTTTTCGGGCAGTTATCTTGCTTATCCACGGAATCCTCGCCACAACATCATGCCACCATGAAAGAGAGTGCGAACTGTTGAATTTGACAACCAATTTATACAACTTTGATTGACTCTTCATTATTAATTCTCCAAGGAATGAGACGAATGGAAGACATGGAGAGTCAATAGTTGGGTCCACAAACGGAGTATTGGCAAGCCACAATTTACGTACATCTAGTTATTTTAAGGTGAGATGATATTCTGTTGGACTTGACATGGCTTTGGATATTACAAGACATTCTCAAGAGAGAGAAAGTGACTCAGTCGCATCATGGAACGATGTCCAAAATGCATGATTTTAGTCATTCAGGGCTTTTGCAATAATACCATAACTTGTTTATTTTCCCGGGTAACCTCATATGATACAACCTCGCATCGACTCAAGTTCTATCTTCTAATACCGGCACCCTTTGAATTGGCGTCGTGAGATACGGATCATGTTCAAAATCTTTATATGGGATCACATCTAGAGCTCTCTTGGCAATGCGTCCGTCCTCGTGTATCCTCTCGATGAGAGCTTCTAACGATGGAAAGTTTGCCTGCATCGACAAAAACAAATGATTAGGTCTTGAGCGGGTGAAGCAGGAGAGACTTTGGCGTTGCGTTCCGTCTCAAGTGAAACCTGGCCCAGATTCATTTCGGTTAATTCCGTTACATTTCCTCGTTTCACGGACTTGCACTTGACCTCTGCCCAAATCTAAAGCAAGTGAAAGAAAAGTGATGAGGGCGGATAGTGGCAGTTCGAGCCTCAATGCCAAAAGACGGATAAAGCGACTGGACGCTGGTATATACCTCGGGCCGGATGTATCCCACGACGACGAGGCGAAGTTCTTCTCCATAAAAATCTTCGGGAAAGTCGTGCAGAAGCCACGGTTCCTGTTGACACAAACGGCTTGAGTGTGACGGAGCGCAAGAGGGGCAAATGCCAATGTGAATTCCAAGGACATTCTTGCTTGCGGCCTTACCACGGTCTTCTCCGCATTGTCGAAGTATGGATTCCACCCCACGCTCATGACCATTTTGTAGACGCCTCGATCGGCCAGTCCAGCCCAGCCCAGATAGATGCCGCACACATGCTCGGCGAGCTGGCTCGAGAACGCAGCGGTCGGCAGGTTCGCTAGACAGACAGACAAACAGACAGCATCAGTCAGAGCGCAGAAGGTTCTAGAAACCGCGACACACATGCCATGGCAGCGCAGCGCACGCACGTACCGGTGGGAATGCCGAGAACCTTAGATCCGCGCCCGTAGCCTTTGATGACCGTGCCGCCCATGTACCACGGATCGATGGGCAACGAGTTCTCGATCCCTGCACGACACAGAGTTCATCAGCCTCGAGGCGCGCGACGACGGGACATGGCTCGCGATGCACAAGCGGGTGGAGGACTGCAATGGCAACGGCAACGGCAACGTACAATCGGCGAACGGTGGCAGGCCCCACGCCTCGGGGCGCAGGTCGAGCAGCGAGCTCAGGACTTGATCCGCGGCCGAGTAGAGCGGGCGCGCGGCCTTGGTGGCCAGCGACGGCACGGCCACGACGCGCATGCCCGCTGCCATGGCCGCCGTGACACCAACCCTAGCGTGACGGCAACAGCACAATGTTAAGCATCATCAGAGTTCGTTCGACTGCGACGACGCATGGATGGATGGATGGCGCTGGAAGCATCAACGACCGTGATAAGGAGCCACTCACGGTGCATCTTCGATCACTAGGCAGCTGCCTGGCTCGGCTTTCAATCTCCTGGCTGCTTCGAGAAAGCTGCACATTTCCACACCCAACCGCACGTTCAACGAATGAATGAATGAATGAATAATTCGTGCTTCGTGTTTCTGGATCTTCGCGTTTCACAATCTCTCGACAGGCCAGAAGAGGTCGAGCAGCTCACATTTCTGGAGACGGCTTCCCTTCCTTCACTTGATCACCCGAAACCACGACCCCCAAAACCTCTGTCCACCCTGCACATCGGTTCCATTCGGTTTTGGTCACCCGAGCAGTGCAGAAATTGCAGGTTCAATGCCACTGACAACAGATTCCACGGCGTGTTTCGTAACCCTTCCCTCTGGACATATCTTGGGTAAGTACCGCATGACGTGCACTATAGATCAACCGGAGAATTCTGGGATCAGAGAATCAAGCTCCGATGGCTTGGCATAAAATTACAAGACCGAATTCGACATGTCCATGTGTCTCCGCTAGTATACTGATACCCAACTAAAAATACGTCTTCACCACATGACACATTTTTTTACTCACCCTCTTGAAAGGACAGTTTTCGCTTGATACTCTCCAGTGGTGAACTGGATGCCAAGGCGACAGGGATCGAATTCGACTGCAGATATCTAATCAGCCGTATAGCACCCGGCAGCGGTTTCGCTCTTGCCCAGCTGAGAGTCAAACAAAGGCGTCTTGTGAGCAGCGTATTAATTTATGTGCAGCATTCAACCGTTCACTCTAGCTGAGCAAGCACGACGAGATCGGTAGTCTCACGACGAGCATGTTTCTATTCACAGTTCGATGCTGCAAATCCAAGACATTGCCTGAGATCTCTACACGTGACATACAGCTTGTCCCATTTACACGAGAATTTAGAACAAGCCCTCACCTGGCCTGGAGGAATTCTGAAGTCTGTGCATACACTTGCTCTGGTGTGCAAGGAAGCTCGTAGTCTTGAATGAGAGCAGCAGCCGCTTCCAGGGGCCGTTTTCCAAACCGCTCGGCAGCTCCCCTGCCATCCCAAGCTTTACCGTAATTGACCACCACCTGTCTACTCGCTTCTTCCACCAGGCGTTCTGCTCATCCATCACCAACATACACCCTACTCCGTAAACCCTCTCAGAAGCATAACACTGCGCCAACTGCTCACCAAATCGTGAATGCTGCTGCACCATTCTCTCAAAGACAACGTGGTTTGCACGCCCAACTCATAAATCAGAGCACACCATCGTTCCGTGAGGACTCACCTCGCACGAGAATGAGAAGGAGCCAATGCGACAAAGAGAAAGTTTACAGATTTTCCTGATTGACAGATTATATTCTCCGATGGGGATTCGTGCGATTGGAAGCAGAAGCGGAGAAAGAGAGGACGATGGTGAGACATGATGAGTATGGACGGGCGAGAGGGTGAGACAGACTGACCAGTGTCGAGCAGAGTGCCGTCGAGATCCAGAATTAGGTGGGTGATCATCTTGGAAGCAACGGCATCACTTTTCGCAGGATCCATTTCTTTGCTCAGTGACCCGAAATTCAAACAAGGCTGGCCCTCACCGAAGACGACTGATCATCAGCTGAGCGCAATTCATAGACTCGAACGAATGTGAACCTAACGAACGAACCTCGACCACCACGACCGTCCTCAAACTCCAGAAACGCAAGGATCCACGGATCGATCGGGCCAGCCAGCCATTCTTGCGCACCGATCCCGCGGAATTCCTCCGATTGCTTGCAGTCGTTGCAGCCCTGCTGCTGCCGCTGCGATGCGATGCGATGCGCCTTTCCTCCCTTCGGGAATCAATCAGTCACCGGCAGGGCAGCCTCGAGGGACCTGGACCTTCCGGTTCCGCTTTGTCCGCGCCATCCCTTCCCTGGCCTCCGCTTGTCTTGTCCGATCTGGCCCTGGCCCAGCTCCCGGACAAACAAACTATTGTCCAAAGGGCTCCCGAGAGGAGACGTTCGTCCATGGCCCGATGGCGCACGCTTTGCCATGTCCCATGTCCCATGTCATGTCCGCGGCCCTTCACCCTCAATGTTCATGTCTTCCCTAGCAAAACGACGCGAATCATCCTCTAGTTATTACGGCCGTGCGACTAACGCCGTGGGATGTGGTTCATCTCCAATGGCATGTCGGTGGTGAATTTGTCATACTGTCTTGGTTGTATCTAGATTGATCCAGCTCGAAAGTTTAGTGAAAGTGTAAGAAAGTGAGGTAATAACAATATCTTTCGTTTTCTCATCATATTATTTGAAATTTTCATTCATGATTTCATAGGAACAATCGAGCTGTTTACACTTCTACACCTTGACACGTCGATTAATCTGCTAGTGATTACCGTTCATGAGAAGGACAAACTTTGTTTTGAAACGAATATCATATGTAGTATCTTCATTCGCAATGTTTGCATAATTACAAGATATATTAATACTTACTTCATGATATATCCATCATGTTATCTTCACAAATATTCCTAGTGTTATAGAATTTATTTATTTTTATGAAAAGAAAGAAATCGGACAAAATGGGTAAAGTCGGGTAAGACCGTTTCACCATGATCTGCTCACTTTTATGATATAAAAAAAGACTTTTTATTAGAAGGGTTCTTTGTAGCCCTTTGGGAGAATGAGTTGAGAATGACTTGTTATGTAGGAACGTTGTAATTTGCTTACGTAAATATCCTTAATTATCACATTTGAATAAAACTAAAAATAAATTTAACTAACATTTGAATTATTAATTTTTCAACATATATTTATAATGTAGTCCAGTCTACAATTAAAATCTCTCAAAACTGACAGTACTTTTTTTAATAACAAACTGCCATATTATAAATTTGGCAGTTATTATTATATGACACAATTGAAGAATCGATTAAAAAGAAACAGATCTGACATGTAAATTGGGAGTACGAATAAAAACTATTCTTGAAAATTTGTATAATATTTTATTTTTTTAAAATCAACTAACAAATCATGAACAATTAACAAATGTATTCACAAATCCAGAGTGATTTTTCTCATACATACATACATACATATATTTCATTATAGTTCACATATATTTAAACATGATAAACCACTCTTGATTGGTTAAATTGATTCACTTTTAATTTGATGACACACTTGAAATTAAAAATCACATTTTTCAATGAAATCTCTGTAATAAAATGTATTTTAGCATATGATAGCATGTAATCTAGCATATGATCATATGATAGCTATCATGTATATATTTCAAGAAATTAGTGTTTTCAAGTATTATGTTCTAAACAAATTTATTCTTATCAAATTATAGTTCAAAATCAAAGAAATTTATGTCTATAACAAGGTTGTCATATCAAAAAACATGAGGAAACCAATATTCGGAAAACATATCATGTGTATATCTCATTGACTAGAGTAACTCATAGAAAGCTACATATCTTCTTCTTGAAGTTTCCAAATTTCATATAAGTTTGAAATTAAAAATGCATATTAAAACTCTTAATTGTTTCAAAATGTAAATTCACAATGAAAATAAAAATTGTCTTCTTTATCTTCCAAAACTACTTTGTCATCACAATCCAAACAAACCAATCAGATTGTTGTCTACAATATTTTGACTTTTTAACCATGTTAGAACTTAAATCAAGTTTTTTAACTCTAATTAGTTCAACAAATTACTCTGCTACTACATAGGTAAGCTACTTGTATTTTTATATGTCACAAAGTTTGGGGTTTGTTCAATAAAATATTTGATTGTTTTCATGGGTCTATGTAGTCTTGTAGATATATCCACTTACTGATTATGTCAATTTTACGTGAATGGGGAACACAAAATAATGATATAGAAAAAATATTGATCTTTTCTCAGACTTCAAAATTTCGTTTTAAAGATTTTAAATAAAATCTTTAAAACACTTCCACTTGAAATATATGATTTTTATAATTATTATGATGTATAATATTCTAATTATAAGATTAAGATATAAACACACATATATATATATATATATATATATATATATATATATACGTTTATGATAAAAAGAAACTAAAAAATATCAGCATAATTTATAGATTGATGTATGAAAAAACCGGATTTTTTTTATTTTTTTTTTACATATTACAACTATCTAAGAAATTATCATGGTGTGTTTTACAATTTTCAATGATTAATTATAAATTAATGAATCTACAATATTATTATTGTAACCTTTAAAATAAATTGCATTTTACATGATGGACTTCAATTTTTGTTTAAATATACAAGCAACATAGAACTAGACTTTCAAAATAGACTTGTAATGTATTAAAAAATCAACTAATTTTCATATATACATGAGATGAAAATATTCATTTATAAATTTATTCAGAGGGAAAATAAATATTCATTTATTAATACAAGTAGATTAACAGCAATTCAAAAAGATAATTAAGAAAGTTTGATGTAAAAATTTTAGA
This sequence comes from Marchantia polymorpha subsp. ruderalis, assembly GCA_037833965.1. Lineage (NCBI taxonomy): Eukaryota > Viridiplantae > Streptophyta > Marchantiopsida > Marchantiales > Marchantiaceae > Marchantia > Marchantia polymorpha. The sequence continues at coordinate 5,526,647 of AP031351.1, forward strand.
AAAATATACAAATTCATGTTATTTGAAAAAAAAATTTGTTATTCCTGAACCATTTAAAGATGATTGTATATTGTTTCAACTTGTTCTTAAGTTTGAGAACCTAAAAATTTTTACTAACAAAATTTCATGTAATAAAAAATATCTGAATTCAATATGTTTTGAAAAATATAATGAGATGTATGTACCACCTCATTTTATTTTAATTGAACAAAAAAATTTTGAATGAGATGCAAATATCAATAATAATATAAGAAAAATTTAAATGCTAAATTTTTTTTTTATTAAAATTGAAAATATTTTATTCTCTGAAATATTTAATCTTAGAGTAAATGTTTTTCTTCTTTAATGGATAAGGCATTGTGATAAATCACAATCACTTTGCATATATTCCGATCAATGGAAAAGTTCAACTCAACAAAGGTCAAGTCAGTAAAAGTTTTTAATATCTGTTGTCTTTAGCAATAATTTTCATAATCATAAGACTTTAATATCTACAACAAAGAAATTTATCATTATTCATGTTCAAAATATACAATTTGAATAAACTCATAGCATATCGTCTTCTGTTTTAGTCCTGCTGGTAAAGTTGACGGTAACTGATTGTAGATTATGTTCTGTTTTGTTTCGTAGATGCAAATTCTAGTCTTATGATGTGAAAAGTAATTTCATAAGTAGGTTGGATGCGTATATTCTTTTATGTAGGCTCCCAACTCATAACGCAGCGTTTTGACAAAATAAAACTGTTCACCATCTCAAACCCACTGATTGTGACTACATTTCACCTTCTGACAGCACAGTTTTAAGGTTTACTGTTCACTCAGAGAATTACCAATTTCTGGACTTTTTTTATTGGGTCTCTTTTCATTTCTTTCTGTGGTGTCCTCTGTTTTCAGATTCTGTAACTACTGTTTAAATTTCATCGTTGGCTTCTTACCCTGTACTGTGCAACATGTCAATAGTAGCGCACTTTAGTTTCCAGAACAAGGAATTAGAGGAGATACATCCCTCTTCAGAATGCTTGGTCTAATCTCGTTTTCCTGATGGCAATATTGGAAAGTTATGAAAGCAAGAAAGAGCAGACTTGTACACTCCAGCATTCAGGTAATTCGTTCGTAGCTTAGCATGCTAAATTCACACATAATCATTTCTTAAGTTAAGCATTCAGTTAATCAATTCCTAGCTTGACATAATGGATTCTCACATGATAATTTGTGAACTGATGAATCGTCCTCAAATTGAGAAGCCTAACTGAATCCTGTCACCATCTACTTAACAAGGAAAAAATTAAGCCAAGCATAGCAGCTCACTGAACAGTAACCTGTCACATCACGAATCAAACAGAAGACTCAGTAAAATCCGGCAAGGACTACCTTAGATGCTACTCAAGAATGATTGTAAAAATCTGAAAAAGCGCCGCAAACTCGAAGGCAACTTGCTAATCGGGCAGCCGGTAGCGTCCCGCCGGGTGTTCGCTGACAGTTCCCCCGTCCCTCCTGGGACGGGCATAGGACTTCTTGCGGCACCGCCAAACGTCGGAGGCCGGTCGCGAATTTAGCACCGGCTTTGTACCGCAAACCCAAAGAGGTAAGCGCCACTACTTTATCCGGCCACCGGCGCTTTGAGGGCGAGGGCGAGGGCGATGGCGAGGGAGCCCCGGGCCCGTCCCGTGGCGAGAGGGTAGCAGAAAGGGCTAGTCTACTGTACTAGAGGACCAGGCGCTGTGGACCAGGCGACTGCGTACTCGGGCCATGACGACAGAGAGGCTCGACAGCCGCTGCCCGCTGCCCGCTGCCCGGCCCCGCCAGCTCCTAAGGGGAGCAGAGCAGAAGCGTAGCGTACACATCAAAGCAGCAGCGGAAGTAGAGAGAGGAGAAGTATGTGACAGTATGTAGTATGTAGAAATGCGTAGAGCTCTTCTGTGCCTTGCACGTATCTTTCTTCCATTCGGTGGCAGCTGCGATCGGTGAGCGCCTCGTGTTCCTTCCTGCGATTCCTGCAGTCCGTTCAAAGACATTTTGAGAGAGAGAGAGAGAGAGAGAGTGGGAGTGCGTATACTGGTCGATCATTGATCTGATCGGCGGGATTGATCTGTACATACTGCGTATGTGTGTCAGGGCGATTCTCCATTCTCCTTTCTTGCGGTCGCAGCTTTGGACGAGCGAGAGCGCAATTGTAGCGGTGCTGGCAGGCGTGGGATGGGCAAATTCGACGAGTGTATGGGTTCAGACGAGAGCTACCGCGGTCTAAGTGTGGGGAGATCCATTGTGCAAGGTGAGGCGCTTTTCTCCGTGTGTGTTTGGCTTTGCTTATGTATGTACTGTATGGTTACTTGTAAGGGGGGGCAACTTTGCCTTGGTGCGGGCGTCTTCAACCTTCTTCTTTTTTTAACAGGAATGAAGTTACGTACAATCCGATGGTCTGAGAGATACCAGCGTACACACTTGCTCTTTGTAGGGATCTGTCAGCAGAACCCTTTTGTTCCTGCCTCCTTTTTGGGGATTGGCCGTAGTGTCCCCTCCTCTTTCTCCTCCTCCTCCTCCTCCTCCTCTTCACCGCCATGGGAACCCTTTGAGGAGTTGACGACAATTTCGGACAATTGGAACAGCCGAGAGGAAGAGAGGGCTAGACAGACGTCACCCATTTCTGCAGTCCTTCCCAGTCGTTGTCCATCTCTGATGTTTTCTGTGACGGACTTGTTCACACATGTACGCCTCTACTTGATTCAAATCAATTAAGCTGCAGGAGGTGAAACGAGAAGGAGCCAGAGCTGAGTCCAGTGGGCGTTCTTTTTATTTTGCGCTCGACTGCACTCTCGAACTCCCGAGAGGTCCAGTCTTCGGTGTGGTTCTGAAATTTATTTTCGCCGCTGGTTGCATGAGCGGATCTCTTCGTGGGCGGGCCAGGTACGATTGTCATGGTCGGAAATTTTCAGCTTTTGCATGGAATTGTTACGCAATTTGGATCAGAAGGACTTAGCACTTCAAATGGCCTTTGATTCTATGCCGTCCCCAAGGAACCATCGCCACGAGAAAACATTCTCGAACGGATCGCAGTTGGATTTTCCTCAAAGCTTGCCCAAGTCACCGGTGTCGACGTCTCCGCACTCATCTCCTCGACCACAGAGCCCAGCGGAGCCTGTTGTCCTCTCCATACGCTTCAACCAGGACAATGGATGCTTTGCCTGTGGCACTCAGACCGGTTTCCGTGTATTTAATTGCCATCCATTCAAAGAAAACTTTCGTCGGGAGTTCGAAGCAAGTGGCATCGGCCTGGTGGAGATGTTGTTTCGATGCAATATCATCGCGTTAGTTGGGGGCGGAAAGGCACCTCGGTACGCCCCCAACAAAGTCATGATATGGGATGACCACCAGGGTAGATGTATCGGCGAATTGACATTCAGAAGCGAAGTTAGGGCTGTACGGCTTCGGAGAGATATGATCCTGGTTGTCCTGGAACACAAAATCTACACCTACAATTTTACGGACCTGAAGCTCCTGTATTCTGTTGAAACCCTGGCGAATCCCAAGGGGTTATGTGCCGTCTCATACTCGAGCAGCCCGAGCGTGATGGTTTGTCCTGGGTTACGGCGCGGAGAGGTCCGAGTTGAGCTGTACAGCCAGAAGAAGACGAAGTTCATTGCCGCACATGAAGCGTCTCTGGCTTGCTTTGCATTGAGTCTCGACGGTAGTTTGTTGGCCACTGCTAGCACGAAGGGAACTCTCATTCGTATCTTCAACACCAAGGATTGTACCAAATTGCAAGAGGTGGGAATTAACCTAATTTTATCCATCCTGTAAAATGAATTCCTTGTCACTCGAATTCAAATTGCTGATTGTGTCAAAGAGTTTGCAACTTATATCAGCCGCTAATGCTTAGATTTTTTTTGTTGGTTTTAACCTGATGTACGGATTCTGTGCTACGGAGGAGAGAAACAGATCACATAGTTTATTAAGTTGCAAGTACAAGTAAGAGATCGTGATAACATTGTCGCAGTTCGCCTTCCCTGTGTGCTTCGAGGTTCCGTTACTTTGGTTGCTCTTTCTCTTTGGTCTGTGTTTCTCTTACATGGCTCTGTGTGGGGCTGTCAGGCTAACATACCGAAGGACTGAATCCCTTCATTTTTTTCATCCGTTAGAATTGAGTGTTCAAAGGAACATATGTATTAGTTGAAGCCTCATGTGCGTGAATATGAATATACAGCAAAGCCCACAATTGCCTTGATTATCTCTTACTATTCTTTCGGAAACTCGTATCAAGTTTTACGTCTTTCATTCTTAAGAATAGACCTTGCTTTGTGCATTTTAGAATTATCAGTACACTGTATTATATTCTTGTCCGAATCTGTTATAATCTTATATAGCACGGTTGCGTTTGCTTGAGCAGCTTCGAAGGGGTGCGGACAGAGCAGACATATACAGCATCAACTTTTCACCTACAAATCATTGGCTCGTGTGTTCCAGTGATAAGGGCACTGTACATGTTTTCAGCCTTCAAGCTCCTTCCGGTATTGATCCAAAGCATGGCGAAGCCAAAAATCTGAACGCGAATTCAGGCAGTCTGTTGATGGCTGGTTCTGCTTTTCTGAATTATGCAGTTGGCAACGCCGGGTCTTCATTGTCCTTTATGAAAGGTGATGTTTCTGCGACTCACAGACATCCTTAACTAAGTTCTCTGCGTACCAGTAGTTTCAATCCCAGTGTGAGTTGTGAACGGTACTAGCTGGTCTAACTCTAGTTCTTAAAGTCACCTTCTAGAATATTAATCTCTTCAAATTGCCAATTTTGATACGAACATGTGTGCATCAGACGCGTTTACATGTACCGCATACAGCTTACAGTTGGTCCCAAAGGATTTGCATGCTAGACTGCATAATCATCCCATATTCCTACCAATAGGTCTGGTCTATATACATGCGTTATATGATCATTTAAGAGCGAGCGTGAGAGCAATCTTGGATCGATACTATGTATTGCCTGCGATATAAATGCATGCATCGTTCTTTGTCTGGAGTCTTTGTATGGCGGCTTAAAACTGCTATCAAAGGAAGGCAGTCAATTCTTGTGAACTACGTCAGTGCCTATTTACTTTAAATGTTCATTGTGATCAAGCTATTTAGTGTTTGTTATACCGCTTCAGGGTATGACTGGCAAGTACTAATGAGTACAGTTATCAAGTTGGTGCCTTGTGACATGGTAAACGCAAGACTGGTACAGTTGTGACTTAGTCCTTGAACTGCTCAGTTTCACATGCTGGAAAATGACGATCAGTAAATTTTCTCTCTGCAGGTGTACTTCCTAAGTATTTCAGCTCAGAATGGTCTTTTGCTCAGTTTCGTGTACAGGAAGATACTCATGCTATTGCAGCATTTGGTCCGGAGAAGCATAGTGTAGTCATCGTTTGCGCAAATGGAAGGTATGTACCTCACTTGATCAAAAAATAGTCGTCATCACTGAATAGTTGCATGGCTGAACACATTGTCCTGTATCTGGCTTGACCGGATTTGTGCTGGGTCATAATCAACCCACTACCTGTCGATTTGACAAAATGAGAATGACGAGTAGCCCTTCTGTAAGTTGTGTCAGCTCAGAAGAACGTGAAAAGTTGCTCTCAAGCATAAGTTTTGTGTCAAATATGTTTATGAGGCATCTCTTTATCAGTTTCACTTGGGAAGCGATGTAGGTAGAGTTCGTTATACATTGGCTTTATATCTCAAATAACACTGAACGTCAGCAGTAGAAATAGACCAGACCTTTCCTTCAAAAAAAATTGCATGGTTTTTCTTCTAACCCATGTTACTGTGTCAAAGATTTTTTACTTGCCTCTCATGGATGATATGGCTGCAGCTTTTATAGGTGCTCCTTCGATCCGTCGGTCGGTGGGGAGATGGTGCGGGAGCAGTATGAAAGGTTTATAAAGCCCGACGAAGTGGATAAAGTACCAATGTCTGTGGGTACTTAGCACCCACTAGTTCGAAGGATAATGCTCCTAGTGTAGGTTAGCTTCCTTACTGTCAAAAACTTTTGAATCTAGTTTTGTGTGTAGTCATTTACGCACCATGGCCCTATAACGTGGAGAGCCACAAAGAACACAACTGTATAGCTTCGCTCTCCAAATCGACTCCTCTCTGAACTTCTTCCTAGACATCTTGTACATCGCCTAAAGGTAAATCAAGAAAAGCTGTAACATAACCTTGTATAGCCCAGTCATATTTTTCCTCTGGATTGTGGATCTCTCAGTGTAGTTCAACCTTCCAGACTGTCTATAACTACCTTGTTTAGACGGTTGTCACCGAGACCAGTCAACAGCACTACACTGAAAGTCTACCTTGTATCAAGTTAGATGCAAGGAGACTTTTAGGAGACTGGGCTGATAAGGTCATTTGGTAGATCATTTGTACATGATGTTTAATTTGTATTTTTTGCGTAATGTCTCGCATGTGGGAGCCACTGTAAAAGGATACGCCTTCTATCGTTGTTTTGTTGTCTAGTAGTGAAAGAGGATTTATGACACGTGATGCTTGACAGAGTACGCAGAGCATTATTGTGTAGGTTTATCCGTGGGGATGGGTTTAGGAGGAGTTTATTTGTCGAGGATGGCTTCTGTCAAAAGTTATCTTATGTTGTATCTCGTAAAGAATGCACCGATCTAGTTGTTTGCAAGTTGAAACGTGAACTGCAGCTGGTGTCTAAATTCACCGTAAACGTATCTTGAATGTGAAACTCAAGGCTATACAAGTATTCGACTTAACCAGAGGAACAACTTGTACAATCTCTCAAGTGTGGATGGAAATTAGACTCCAAAGTTCGAAATGTGTAGGATTCAATGTAGGTGAAGGGTGTATTTGTGGACCTTGCGACTCGTGCGAAAGCCGTTTAGACTATCCACTTCAGTGGCTTGATGGTTGACGAGATCGTAGTGTTATCTCGGATGAGATCATCAAGTTATACATGGGCTCTGGGTCTTCCTGTTAGTGTGTATACCCCGAGCTTATATTTAACTTCATGACCGCCTGCGATCTTGTGGAAGACGAGGTCAAGTATGTTCTCCGTGTACCCTAGAATTCCAGGATGTGTAGTACCGGGAACGATTTTAATGCCATATGTGTATCGTTGAGGTTGGGTTATACTGTACTAGTACCGTTGTAAATCAAAACGAATTTGGTGAATAATTTATAGAACAGGTGTCTTGAGATTTACAGAAAAGAAAGATGTAGTTTCATGGTTTCTTATTCTGTAGCTAATTTAAAGCTGTCGATGTAGAGTTCGGAAGGTGCTAGCTTAAGAAGACCTTTCGGGTGGGCCGCAGCAGAAGTGCGTGTTTGGACACAGGAATCAAACTCCACGAAGATGTCTTGTGATGTAAAACTTCAACGAGGGTTCAAATAGATGCAAGATTCGTCTTCCGACGTCCATCATCTTCGAATAACAAAAAGTGATATCTGGAAAGAAACTATACAAGATGAGAAAACGATACATCTGTAGTCCGACGACGTTTCTCTCCGTCAGTTGATCGAGGTTTTCGTCTATTCTTCTTCCGGCAAGGTAAGGTGGACATTTCACTCCTCGCTCTCTTGTGTCCAGCAGTGTGAAACCGGTTTCAATGGCGACTTTACCCCAGACTGTTCAATCTATGCTCCATGGCGCAGGTAACAAATTGTACAAACTACCTCCACTTCCAGTGATTGGACAATTTAGCCAATGATTGAATGAGTTATCTCGCTGCTTTCAGACATAATAACCGATACTGTTGGATGAACTGATTGAGTGCCTGGCACGGAAAGCTTCTCATTAAACCTTTCTTCCAATCGTAGGACAATGTTGCCGTTTCCCGCACTTTACCACCGTGATTGTCGATAATGACTGTCTTTCTTTAGCACAGAAGGTGCTGTAAGCTTTATGCGCTTTTCGATCGTCTGCATCTGCGATATAATTTCTGAATAGCTGGAGCAATGGCTGCTTTCGCGAAATATATTTCCTACTTTTTACTCGTGCCTCTTCTTTCTTCTTTCTTATTATTTAATCTGACAACAATTCCGGGTTACAGCTCTCTAACTGATATTGTAGTCCAGTCAAGGTCAACACGAGTGAGGGTTTTGTGCCGTGCCACAAGGTACAGAGTTACTCATCTTCATGATTCTGAACATAACCTCTCTCATGAACTTTACTGTTGGAAAAAAAGTTCTACATCCTGTTCACTCGTTCTCTTCAGTTTTATCCTCTTTAAGACATTTACGGTGTCTAAAGTCCTAGCTAGTGTTTCATACTTCATAAAGTCATTTTACGAAAAAGATGATGACTCATGTAAATAAAAATCGTCGCTTGGGACACTCAGTTAACTTTGATGATGAAATTATAGGGTGAGATGTATACCCGACATGAGTCAGTCATATCAAAGTTGGAGATGAAGAGAGAGGGCGATATGAAACTAAAAGATGACATGCTTTGCTTCATATTATGAATTTATTATTATTATTATTATTATTATTATTATACATTTATTATTTATATTATCATTATGAAATTATTATTATATTAGATGAGTGAGAATTTTTTAACTGTAGTAACATGTATGCATATATTTAAATCCGTCTAAACTTTGGTCAAAGTCATGGAAAAAAATTTTGAAGTAAATATGTTAAGAGGTTATGAAATGAAAAGCTTTACTTCTTAACCACAAGAAGATGTACTAGGAAGTTTTCTTGCATAAACATTCAGATAATGTTTATGCAGATAATACCCTGATAGATTACAATAGGAAATTCAAATTTGGAGGTATGGTTTTCATTTTATACTCCCGCTTTCTGAACCCGTGTTTTCAATTACTCACTGCAAGAAAAGAGTTATGGACTTAACTTGTATTCTTGGGTAAAAGCTTTAGTACCATGCATTACCAATTTTATGTTGGACGATCATGTACGTACGTACAAGAAATGTAGAACCAACATCTTGGCCTGTGTATGATGTTATCAAATCTTACTTGTCATAATTCATATAAAAAATATATGACGAACACAACATGAATGTCTGATTTGATCACAAAATATGTGGATAATGTTACAACTTCTTGCTAAGTTTATCAAAAACTAAGCATAACAAATGTAGAAATGAATATCTTGAAATTCAATATTATTAATTAAACGAAAATAAGTCAATGTATTGGAAAAATTCAAGTGTGTTAGAATGAGTACAAATTGTAACTTGTAACTACGCATCACATTCTTCAATGAGTATATAGGGAGGAATAACTTGAAAACATATTTCAATAAGAACAATAATTACGCTGAACTTACTTCAAAACAAAAAACAGAAAGTAAGTACGAACCTCTCAACCAGCTAGATACTATGATCGACGGTTGAAGCAAAGCCTCTAGGGAGCAAACAAGAAAAAGGAAATTGATTCCAAAATGGGAGATGAAACTGGTAAGTTCGTTGCGTTGCATGATTGATAGTTTCAGAATGGGGGAAAAATGATCATGTTGCATGAGTGTTGGTCATCATTTTTAAAGAAATTATGTGTTCAAATGTTTCCGTTAAAAACTCGATACATTCTTTTTAGAAAAGTTTTAATCTTACCTCCATTTTTAACATTAGAAACAATAAATCTTTACCAAGCTATCTTGTTAATTTGATCATCTTAAAAATAATTAATCAAATATTTAAAAAAATAAAAATTTTATGAAAGTAGAACTGTTATTTTCAATGGGATTTTTTATAATTTTTGAATAACCTTGTAAGAAATAAAAGAATGATAAAAAGAAAAATATGAAAATTTTTGATCTCTATATTGAATAAAGAATTTTCAATAATATTCTTAATGTTGGCATTTCCAGCCTTCGTGCAAACATATTCATAAACATGCTCAGATATAAAAGAAAATTCATGTAGATATAGACAGAAACAAGAATCAGATTAAAATAAATCAATGTTAATTTGATTGTATAATAAAAAATTCTATAAAATGAACATATATTTACAAATAATTCTGGAAAAAATTAAGTTCAACATGCATCGGACTCCATAATATTATTTGAGCTAATTTTTGAAAATATTTTACAGCTTTAAAATGAAATTTTATATATATTTAAATATTATTAGCTATGTATCATATTTGATAACATCGTATTATTCATATATTCATGTTTTGAAGAATAAATTTGTAAACTGTAGATTGTTTTATAAGCTCAAAAGAAACAAAAAATTCTTAAATGAAAATTGAAATTCATGATATTCTTTTAATAAAATTTTTCTATAGATATTTCCATGAAATGTATTATTGGTTTAAAATACAAAAAATTTTGTGGATTTGCTATCTGTTACTACATTAAATTAAAAATCGTTTTAAACATTAAAAAAAATTACTGCTTTTTTTGAATAATTGATAAAATGTTGATCATAGTGTAGAAAATATAATTTACATATTAAAAATTAAAAATTTAATGATTAATTAATTTTATTAATTAATTTTATAATTAATAAGAAGATTATGTATTCAATTATATTATGAGATGTATTTCTTTTCAAATACTTACTTACTTATTTACTAATTTCAATTTCAGAAACTTCTTTCTACCAACTACTCAACACATTCTATCCTATCTTTATCAAAGTCTAGATAGTAGCTCATGATCATCAAGATTGTATATAAAAAACTCATTCAACTCCTCATCTTTAATTACCAAAATCTTTGTTTAAAAGATATTCAAACTTATCGATGAGTAAATTATACTATGACATGTGTAGTATGTGTGTACAATGATGTGAATGCATTGTACACACATTTATCTTTACATTTTATTTGGTATGTTTCCTTAATTTACATCTATAATTTTTTTTATAAATCCACTTTGAATTAAACTTTATATCAAACTTTTGTTGCAAAGTAAGAAATTGCATTTGATAACTATAGTCTTATCTTAACTTATACAGAAAAAATCTCTAATACTTCCTTGAAATCAATTTATGACGCTTGCATTGCCTGAGTTGGAGATTGATGCTACTTGTTAACATTCAAGATACACTAAATTGGTCTCATGTTGATTTATCTCTTTGACAACTCTAATGACCCTATAATTACTTCCTCCGTAAACCACACAAATTACATTTATGTTCATGTGATTTGTGGATATATATAGTTATCACATTAAGCATCATAATTTGTAGAAAAAATTCCAATAAAATATCTCAATAAATTAATCTAATCTCCAAACTTCTATATGTCGAGCCAATTCAATTTTCACTTTCACAATTTATCCCAAAGAGTCCTACTCTAAAAATCGTTCTGCAATCTCTACACTCACAACAGATTATTGCAAATGTTATCTAATTCACAATTTTTTATTATATTTAGCTAATTTTTTGTTATTATATATAAATGTGAAAAATCTTATTTGCAAAGAAAATGAAATCAATATAAGTCGTAACTTAACTCAAATTTTTTGAGATTGTATTATAAATTTTCAAATATCAATATAATTTTTTGATAAAATTTTTATTTGATTTAAAAATTAACCTTTATATATAAAAATCATATAAAAATAAAAATCATATAATTTTTTCAAACAGATATAATTTTTGTGAATAAAAAAATATGAAAATATTTTAACATTGCACATGCAGCATAAAATTTAAGTCATATATATATATATACATATATATATATTAATAAATTGATACAATAATTTTTTTAATATGTTATCTCAACAATTGTAAATGAAAACTTTTGAAGAAAACTGACACTTTAAGTTTTTTTTATAAGAAACTTGAAATAAGGAATAATAGCTCTCAATTTTTATTTTATTTTTTAGTTTTCAGTAAAATATATGAAATGCTTCTTCATTGTATCAAACATTCTTTTTATTGAAATTCAATAGTTTCCAAAATTTTCAGTTCAAGTAAAATTTGCATATATGGTAGTTTCACTCTAAGCCTTACATAAAATAATCTGATTCAAATATATTTGTTAACACATTGATTACTAAGGAGTAATGTCTACTATTACAAATTATATTTTTAAAGAATATATTGTGGTTACACTTGGTACGAGTGATACTATACTTCGTCCAATTGGCACCTAATAGCTATGCAGGGTTTTGGTCTTTAAGTTATTCTGACTTTGGAAGGACATTCACCAGCCATTATTGAGCCACAAAAATAGATGAGAATGCAATCCATTTAACTTTCATTACATACATAATTCTGTAAAAATCAGAGAAAATTACTTGATGGCACCAGCTTATTATTTCGAATCTTCTTATACTCTAGGATCCTATCGATTGCACACCATCACCAAGTTCTAAACAACATTCTCGTAACTATATTTTGCAGTCTACAGTGGGAGTGGGGGATATAATGTAATGTAATGTAAGTAATGTCTACTGTTCCTAATAAAAAACTATTATAGTGGGAGTGAGGTAACTTATATTTACTTCTAATTTATGAAAAATAAAAACTGATCACACAAGTGACATATGAAGAAGTATTTTTTAACCTATATTTATTGATAAATTATTGAATTAATATATAATTCGTTTAAAATTTTTTTGCTTCAATATTAGTTTTAAACCTATTTCTCATATTTCAAGTCAAATACAGGACATATAGTTAATATCATTCTCACAGATTGTTACGTATAAACATGTTGTAAGGATGACTGTTAATGAATACATAGAAGTATATAAACCGGAATTGAAGAGAATTTGAAACAAAGGTGGAAAACGATACAGCTCGTATCGTAATTGGAACATATACCCAGCATATCTTATGAATACTCTTTGCATTGCACCTCCTCCTTGAAGTGTTGAATTGACAAAAAATAAAATGGCGATCAATCCTACACTGCTTGCTCTTTCCAACATCCGCTCGAAATGCTTGGCGGAGTTCTGTCGGACCGTTCTCTCCATGGACCTGCAGTGCTCCACAGTGCACTGCAATAAGAAAAATGCAGGGTCGTAGACCGCGGTCGGGTTATATTTAACCATGTTAGGTCGGATGTCGACGTCGTAGTACTACAGTACAGCAGTGTCCTGTACGTACTGTAGCAGACCGGTTACAGGGGACAGTGGGCGTCAGCGTATCTTATCAAGTAAGATTCGGGCCCACGGCCGCGGTGCCCAGATCTTCTACCGAGTTAGAAGATACCCACGTTGAGCAGCTTCGACCGAGTAAACCAGGGTCAATCAATTGTCCCTCTTCTAGGCCGAACGGAGTTCCTCAGTGAGAGTCTATACCTCCCTGACTGCGGGAAGGCATGGACGGTCGATGAGTCACTGAACAGGGATGTGACTTTCAGTAGAAGAGAAAGTCTCTTCGTAGAAGAGCTGGCTTCCTGTACTCAAGCAGGCGTCCCGCCCACTTCCTTCGACACTGTCGTGCATCGATGGCGACGAGCGTCCTTCGCGTGTTCCCGCGTTCCTCTGCATTCTCCACCCACCAGCTATGGACTCTCATGCACTGTGACCGCATGTTTGTCCAGTTCCTGTCAAAACCAAGCACCTTGTCGCATGAGAAAATGACCGCGATTCGGGTGAACGAGGACAGTTCCATGGAGCTCCGTTTCTGCCACTCCCGTGACGAGGCGCTCTCAATTTACCGCCTTCTAACAGCACCGATTGAGGGCGCCCTCGGGTGAGTCTCTCTCTCGTCGTGATTATGCTTTCGTCTCTGCCTGCAGCCGTGCGATCTCCGGGATAACGCACGCTTCGCGACGTGAGAGAAATTCGGCGAGCTCGAACTGGAGAGGGCCCACTTTCCGTGCGAGACGGAAGAGAGAGCTTATTTAAAGAGATGATAATTATGAGCCAGCCATTTTCGGTCACTCGGACTTCTAACTGCACTCCGCATCTGATGATTCCTACTTTTGCACACAGAGTGAAAACCGGCACAATGCGCGACAAGGTTATTCTGACTGTTAGCGGGGGCTCTGTGCTCCTGGGACAACTGGTGTAAATTTTGACAGTCCGTGAATACTCTTGTGGTTGTGATTGTGCGTTTCGGGCGGAATCCAAGACGAGTCCTGCCTGCGAGTAGGGACTACATGTAATAGGCGCCCGGCGCTGTGATCTCTTCAAGAACCATGAGATGACGCACCTAATCTTGGGCACGGCAGAAGATTGGGCTCAGGTTTCTTGATGAGGCGTGTCACATTCGGAGAATCAGGACCTGACGGATTCAGGAATGATGTGCAGGTGGAATTCATGGTCGTATGCATGCACTGTTCTGCGCAGACCGGAAGACTAAGCAACGAGAGAGGATCAGAGACCGCTCTAAAGACATTTGTCGTTCTTCGGGTAGAAACTGGAATGTGACATTCTCTGGTGCGCAAGCGCGCGCAGGCAGGCACATGCTGCGAGTGAGCATAATTGTCGCATCCGTCCTGATTTTTCGGTGTAAGCGGGCTCCCATCTACTTGGCCCCCGATTTCTCTTGTTCGAGGTGCATCTAAGCTTTTCTAACCTGGACAATGACGAAGTCGCGCAATGCCCGGGGCTCCAGTGATCGATCGACGGGCCATTTTGCGTACCTACTGCAGCGGTGAATGTTGACACGAGCCGACAGGATGGGGCCATGGCCATCCCTCTACTAAAGAAGTTCCGGGTTGGGCCTGGAGTCTGCCCTGGTTGGGTTGGTTCCGGGACCCGGGTTAAGTTTACACTACAGTTAGTGTAAAGGTTCCCTGATCGGAAAGTGGTCCCGTTTTGTTGTGGTACAAGGCTAACGGCGGAGTTCGTGCATTCCTTTTGGTCGATGGTGTGACGCAATGACGACACTTCTATCTATCCATCCATCGACAGCGTGGTCCGATTGTATGCCAGTTTATTGAGGTTTCGAACATAACGTATCGACGCAGTGAGGACAATTTTTGCAGACACGACAGTTGTATGAAATAAACGAACTTTGGCCTTTTGGGTACTCTTTGTTTCCCGGCGACGCAAGCTCATTGTTTGCAAAGGAGAAAGAAAAAGGAAAAGCTCTCGTCGCTTCGACGTGGTGCGCAATCGTGCACGGTGATCGCCATTCCTCAAAGCTTGTGATTCCCCTTTGCTGCAGAAGAAGGAAATTCACGCCTTCCCCTACCTTGGAACCCAACGAATGTTTTTATTCACAAAATGCTGTACAGGGTTAAAAATTCATCATCCTTGATAAAAATATCACCAAAACTTAGAAACTCATCATCTGATTCCCCTTTGCTGCAAAAGAAAACTTAGGAAATTCACGCCTTCCCATACCTTGGAACAAAACAAATCTTTTTATTCACGAAAACTGTGTAGGGTAAAAAATTCATCATTTTTGATGAAAATATCACCAAAACTTAGAAAACTCAACATCTGCACGTTGATCCACGAAAAACCTGGTGTTGTGTATGAAGACTGGGCAGAAAGCCTCAATAATGTGACTCCAGTAAAGTGGCCTGTTGAGAATGAATTGAAACCATGGTGACGAAACAACGTTTAAGTAAAAAAATAAAATAAAAAAACGAAGCTGGAAGTTATAAAACACGAGTCAAAGAACAGTATAAGGGAGGACTTCCTGTTCACCGAATTCTATGTCCGTAGACTCAAAAGAGGTGATTCAGTTATAGAATGTTTCAGAAAGAAGTTCTCGTTTTCGTCACAAGTGTGAACATGAGCTTAAAACAGCAATTTTGACACCGCCCTGTCCAAGAGTATGAACTGACGGCGGAGATGAACTCAATCTTGTCAAAGTGCATGGTAATACCCGTTGTGTACTTCGCGAGTCCATGTAGACCGCTCTCGTAAGCACTAAGAATTATATAGCGAAAAGGATGGATAGACGCCATCAAGCAATACATGATAGAAGCCAACGGAGCAAGATCTTCCTTCCATCTGAGTTATGTACAATCAAATTACAAAACAGCAGTCACATCCCTACTGAAGTTATTGGATATTATAGTAAGCTCTCTATATAATTGAAAAGTCATGTGGCTCCATGTTTTTTGATACTAACCATCTGAGTTACCACTACATTTAAAGATCATGAATATAGATGTAGATTAGTGAATCTAACCAGACAAAACTCATCAAAGAAGTTTAAATTTAATGATTCATGATGGACATAAGATTTTAATACATGCATATTCATTAAATCAAAACGTAAACAAGAACAATTTTTTGGAAATTATTAATGATTACTACAGTTGAAATCTATAACATCATGAAATTAGCTTTATTCAAGATGGACCGGATGACTGTATTCAAATGGATGTAAGAGAAAAAATTGAGCTTATGTACGAACTTTGAAATTTAGTTATCTTTCATTATTATGAATATACATCGTTAGAAAATGATTATCATCCACGGCCCTGGGATATAATCTACATCATGTACATACATCTTAAGGAGAAAAATAGTAGTACTCATACATACATATATGACAAAATTGATGAGAGTGTCTGTTTACCATTTATACTTTGCGCCTAATGTGCCCTATATACAATCAGTCTATTACCCAACAAGATATACTGATGGATCTGTGTATCCATGACAAATCTTTTATTACATTCTAAGGTGTTGATATGATGATGTTGACAAAGAATCCTATGGTACAGCTATCCATCAATCCAATTCAAACTTGAAAAAAATGCCGTTGAAGTAAAATTAATGTAAAGTACATATTAGAATCAAAGATCAATTGTATTAAATATCACTCTTAGAGCAATTTCATTTACATGCAAACATACAGTGCAACGTATAGATAGATAAAGTGAAAGAACGTAACGGGATTTCAATAACACTACCAGTACTTATCTGCCACTCATACATGTGATGATGAAGACTTATAACTAAATGATACTATGCCATACACTTTGATATATATATATATATATATCATGGTACATTAAAAATTGATCAAAATCATGCTTATTGTATCATGAATCACGTACCAAATCAATGCATGTAATAGTTCTATAATGACCCAAGTCAAATAGTTCTTATCTCCAAAAATATATAGCCAAGCACCAATGGAGGATTTTAGATGTGGAACTCACTTTGTTGAGACCATGGTCTGTGGATAACTTTGTATATTGTAATATTACAGTACATAAGAAGTACGGGACTCGTGGCCTCGTCTTAAGCAGGAAGGCACCACAAACGTGTTCATCGCGGCCTGAACGGAACCGATTACGAAGTGGGAGACGACGGCGCGACCAGGTTTGGCGACGGCGGGGCCCGTGGAGGTCTCCGTGCGGTCACCGGGTAGAGGGAGTGGCGAGAAGACGTGTCACTCACCGAGAACATTGGTCCACATTTGTCGCCTGGCGAGGGCCCATAAATAGATTCATTCTGCTCGACGATGAAGCTATAAGAACAGGTGCGGTGAATATTCGCGCTCGAGGCTGGCCGCTGGATAGAAGAACACCGGTACTACAGCGGAGCAAGCAATCGCATGGCCGAATTTGCCTCCCATTTATTTGCTCTCGAAGCCTCAACCCTCTGGCCGTCTTTCCCTCGAAGGCTCATCCCTCTGGCCGTCTTTCCCTCCCTCCCTCCATAGCCGAACACTTTCGCTGCAGATACTTCACAACAACCGCGCCTCGTCGAAATCTCTGAACTCGGCCCTCCGTCCTGCGTCTTCGTCTTCCGGACAGGATTGGTTGAATCTCTATCTGCTCTGCTCCGCTGTCTTTAGTTCTGTCGTGTTCCGAGCCTGAGCGTGACCCCAACCCGCCGGACCGCGAGGGAGGGTGTGCCATTTCCATTACTGCCTCACTGCCTTTCTTCATTCCTTGCGAGCTTCCACACGTTCAAGATCTTGGTCTCTCTTGGTCGTGAGGGAGCGACGAGCGAGCGAGGGTTTGTCTGCCTGTCCGGGTGGGCTATAGCTTGTGCGTCGTGCCTCTCGAACTGAAGTGCGATAGACTTGCAAAAGCCTTGCGAGGAATTTTCTTCCGGGGCCATTAAAATGGCTCAACGTCGGCTGATCATTTTTTGGTGCATTCTCTTGTGCTTCATTTTCACTTGTAAGTGGTCTTTACCTCAGTCGGCGACCGTGGTAGCGAAATGTTGAATGTCTTTTTCGTTCATCGATTCTGCTTGCCCGAGTCAAGCGGATTCGATTGGTTTCGTTTCGGATGGACGATGGTGATCTCTATATACCAATGTGGAACCCGGGATGATTGGACGAAAGAGAAACAAATTTGGTATACGCGAACGTCCAAGGAACCTGTGGTGTATGTGAGCAATGGGTGCGAGGTTGCGCTATGGATTGTACGTTTTCTCCTCTGTCTGGACATCGAGCAGGAAGGGGTATTTTCGAGTCTCTGATGAGCAATGCACTTTGTTTTGGACGGTGCAGGTCAGTTGGTGCTCGGGATAGAATTGAGACATTCCGAGGTTAGTGCCTGCCTCTTTCTCAGGTTTCTGCTCTGCGTATGTGATTTTAGTTACATGCATGTTGTCGAGACGGTGCTTGTCCGGGCTTCATGCTGTTTTCACCGGACCCTATTTCCGAAACACAGAATGCTGCCACCCGATGCCAGTCGCGGACTCTGAGCTTTCTTATAACCCTTTTCTTCGTGCCCCTCTTTATGTTCCTCCTCTCCCTCATTTAGGACATTTTCATCCGTAGTCGTTTTTCTTATTTGAAAATCGTCAAGTTCGCCTTCAGTGAGGAAGGTGAACTGAACTACCTTAGACGACACACGACCACAGCCCCGTGCACGTGTGCATTGGAATAACGATTAATCCACACAGCGCATGAGCTTCGTTGCTATCCTTGTGTGGATAGTCTGATGACCAGGAAGGTTTCGTGTGGAGCTTCCTCTGCGGTCTCTGAAATGCTGCGCTTCCACGATACGAGCGCCATGTCTTGCGCCAGACACGTAAACTTCGTCTGGTATTGTGAGTCTCGAGGAGACTCATACCTAGACTAGAGCTGCTATAAACAGCTGGAGCAACTTACTGAGAGTGAACGCTTCTATCGATGAATAATAGGACCTGTGACACAGATTCTGACGAGGAATGTAGACAGCGTGAGCGGTTAATTTGCCGCTTTGTGGCACTCTGCCGTGTGGCAGATGGCTTCTGCCGAAGCTGTTGGGTCGCAGAAAATTTCTTCCGGTCGTCAACGTGGAATAAAAGAATTTTCTGCGCTGGATGCGAAGTCTCTCGAAGTGTTTTACGTCAGAGGCCAGTCGCGAGCACCCGGTCGTCAACGCGCGTCGGCCCCGACCGCCTTGAGCGAGTAACACGTAGATTTGAAGTTGTGCCTTCCACCAGTTAAACAGCCTGTATCCTCCTACCGTACAACATTGGATGACGCAACTCCATGCACATCCTGCATGATTCTCCACCCGCTCGTTTAATATTTGAATCCCCCCAGTCTGCTCTGACTGCCGAGTTTCGCTTGCGAGGCTGGCGAACCTTTTCGCGGTGAAGAGCGCTACTTGATTCCTATTTCCATGCTTCCATATTGGTCAAATGCCTTCGGGGCGCAATCTCCCATGCTGCTTTTTCTTATTTTCTCCCTTCTCCAACCTGGTCCCACTATCTGCAACCCAAACGAAGGTCTCGGACTTTTAAGACCTGGTCGACCTCCGAGAATATTGTCGGTGGACTGCATCTTGAGCTCGGACTCTGTGCCTAATCGCTGAGCTGCATGGTAGTATTTTCAGTGTGATTCGCCCGATTTTGTGATACCTTCGCAGGAAGTAATTGTTTGAGTCGTCGATGTGATTCAGGAGGATGACAAGCTGGATTCTAGCGTCAGTCCCGTCGACGAGAAGAATTTCTACCACACTGACGATGGGAACATGATCGAGATGTTTCCGGAACCGGAGTTTCATCTCCGCTTCGCAAACAGTACCCGTCGAAAGCTCGGGGAGTTTCTGGGTTGTGCATTCTGCAAATGTTGCGACGCGGCCAAGACCTTTTGTAAAGCGGGCTTGCCATGTTGTTACAGCATCAACTGTAACGTACAGCCTTTCGGCTTCTGTAAATTCGTTCCAATTGCTTGTAATTGTAAGGAGTGTGGAATTTAAATAATTAATTAGCTCTAGCATCTTAAATTCTTCAGGCACAAAGAAACGCTCCTGTTAGTGGACATGAGATTGAGGCTCCGCCTCGATGAAGTTGCTGCCTCTCAGCTCAAGGCTCAGCAATTTGTCCATACTGTATCTCTCCAATATCAGAGCGAGGCCGACCGAGGCTGAGGTGGGGATGAGTGAAGGGCAGGATGAAGTGCAACCAGGGATGCGAGGAACTCGCTTCTGTGACATAGGAATAAGCACAATAATTCCCGCAACTGGGAATTGCATCTGTAATTGTCAATGAGATATCGTCTTTGTAGGAATACTTTTTGCAGGCTTTTCTGATTGAGTCATCAACTTCTGACTGGAGTTTCACCTCGAAGCTCCCTTTTGTATAATGTTTTTACCATTTGTCACCGTCCAGGCTTTTTTCTGGGCCCTGATAAGAAAGAGAATACGCACGTTCTGGCACCGCAAAAAATCGTCTCAACGCGAGCATTGGTCTTGGCTTTTGAATTCCATCTCAAATTTTCAGCGCTGTACAGTCTTCTTGTCAGTCATGTGTCCTGCCCTGGATATTTCAACTTTTCGCCTTTCAACAGCCCTGTACTGTCTGAACACTTTGACTAACACGGGTCGTCATGATTTGACTGTTTGGAAACTTCCACTGCCATGGATTTGTACCTTGAATATGTATCTTCCGGGAAATTACATGACGGTGACATCTGCATTGAAGGAGGGATTGTTGATCACAGCCACTGCGGCCATGGCTGGAAGAGGGGTAATGTAGGTTTCTAGCTTGACATCAATGGTGTACTCTAATCGCCTCGATATGAATGAACATGTTATATATTGCGTACGCGGAAGTGTATAACGGATGGAGGGTTAAGTTAATGTCGCCGGCGGGAAAGGATGCGGCTTGGATTCATGACCCAGGACAAAGTGAAGTGTCGCTATTAAAGCGATAGCGGCAGCCGAGGGTAGCACCATGTGGCACCTATCCTCAAGAAAGTAAAGCAATGCTGCCCGCAAGTGCATGTACTCCTCTCGATGAAAGTAGAATGTACCTGCTGGGATGAAACGGCGAGCCGAATAAAACCCTCCATCCGACAATCACTTGGGTGGATAGTGCCTAGTAAGTAGCGATGTGTAGCGATGTGGAGTTTATATCTACCTTGCCGAGGTTGGTGAGATGTGAAACGGTACTCACTGCGGAGCGAAACACATTGATCGACTCTGCGTTTACTGCCACAGGTGTAAGCGGCACACGACATCGTCGGTGCATTGTACGGATTCTGACCTGAGGAACGATGTGAGCCATGGCTCCCGCCAAGTTGGGGCCATCCCGCTCATCATGTGAAAAGTCAAGTCCATGTCATCTTACCAGCCAACGTGAGAGTTGTGGAAAGTTCACCCCTTGCCTGGGAGAGGCGGTTTCATAGATTCTATCAAATATTCCAGACTAGTGCTCACAGTTTCCGTCCGTGTTCTCGTTGACAACTTGCTTCCACGTGCACATCGTCAACAGTAGATTAAACAATGTCGAGAGTAGTAGTTCTGTACCGCCATGTCATGACCAGTTACCACTGTTAATGATCACCCTACTGCGCATCGCAAGACTGCTGTGTGTACTTGCCGTTGGTTGTTTCTAGCACTCGACGTATCTATCGCTGTGCTACTTATCTGGGCCCTGATATTAGAGCTCTACGCAGCAGGTCATGTGATTCACAACCTCCTTTCAGTGGAGCTTCCAATGCAAAGGAAATCATTGACTGTCTAGCGAGAACCATTTCCTCGCACATAGTTCACCTTGTGAACTCAGAGGTACTGAAGTTTGCTGTCATAGAGGTATGATGGTCAACAAGCAGTGTTCTTGAAGATCCATCAGGCTATCTTTACAGGTTCACGGAATTGCGTGATATCCGCGGAGACTGCCCACTTCCACTCTATACAATCACACCCCATCAGCTTTTAAAAATGGTTCGAAATTCTCCGCGATCATTTTCTCCACCGCCTGTGGAGATTGGAATCAACTTGCCTAGTTGTATGCAAGGGAAACATACTGCCAACTGCGGTTTGAAGAAAAGGATTCCTCGGAAGGCTGAAACCTTGCCCTACATGCAAATTCAAAATGTTGGTGACGCCGACCAATGACTTTCTAACACAATTGTCAGACTACAAGTAGGGTTCCGGGTTTACCCTAATTTATGCGACTATATCGATTCACACTGTGGGAACCATATCCGACAATCTGTCCTTCGACATAGGATCGGAGGCATGACGTCAGTGCAACACAAACGAGGGGCGTGAAAAAATCACCGGTGGAGCCGTGGAGCCGTGAAGCGTCCCTACTTACAACAAAACCATGTACTGCAGCATTTGTCGCAGATCGTATCTTGATGTCTTTGCACATTCCGGCCGACTGCATACATTAGCATCCATCAGTCGATTAGCAGAGAGCTGCCATGGGTGACGATGTCACTGGTAGAAATGAAATGTAGGTAGAATGGCGGTCGAACTGGAGCGGCACAGATATGGCTGTCGCGGGGGGTTCTGAATTTCTGAAATTTCGGGAGGTGGCGGGAGGGTCCCACGGCGGAAGTCGTAATTTTCAAGACCTCTCGCTCCCGCTGCTTACTTTAAGTAGGCCCCTGACGCACCGAACGAACGTGAATGCGCTAATAACTGAGCGCAGAAGCTCGTTCAGTCAGGAGAAGAGCACCTATCCATCCTCCGATGGATGATCGGACGGCCTTCCAGAAACGTATGTTTCCTGACCTACAGGCGTATGAATACCATCAACGAAATACGAAACCACCGTCCTTCAATTTCCATGCTGACTTCGCACATACAGAGGGTGCAGACATGGACATGGTCTGAACTCGAAGGTACGGTCCTTCATTCATTTAAGGCTTCAGATGCAAATGAATGTCACGAAGGTAGGGCCGGCTAAGCTCACTACGTTCCGAGTCTCTCTACATTTCTCAAGCCGTCCCTATCGTTTTGGAGGCCGCCAACTGCCCCAGAGATGGAGGGGCGAGAGGTTAATGAAAGGTACGCCGTATAGACTTTACTTGCGCTACCGCAAGTAAAGTCCTTCACCAGCGACAAGACGTACATAACGGCAATACTGTTTGACAACGGACGGAGGGAGCGTGGCTGGGCGCCCGGCGCCTCGGTTTGAACTTAGAAGTCGGGCTACCTTGCTTAGTCAGTTGCTGACTGATTAAGGTACGGTCCTGAGAGTTAATGGCTAAGCAGCATGATTAGAGCGATGATTAGCCTACGGTGATACAGAAGGAATTTAGCTCCTGACAGAAGAGCACGTATCCTTTGCCCAAATTTCCTCTTTATTAGAGCAAGGCGGTCATACACTTCCCATGATGCGTCCCACCGTCCCTCGGGTCACAATTTTGCTGTGATCTCATGCGAGAGTTATGCCACATACGAGTGCTCATTCATGAAGGAATCGATTCGATTACTTCAATTTCACTTGCGCATGATCCCATTCCTCGTTGGTGGTGGCCTGGGCCGTTACAAAGCGCATGATTGATGGAAACTACGGGTTCCGGTTGTGACGAAGATTGCAAACCTCTGGAGGCGCCAATCTTACGTGGTGCAGGAGTGATTTTCAAATGTGTTCTGGCACGATTGTTTGTGGACGAAACACGGCTTGAATGAAGAGGAAGGTGAGCACGTCAAAGTGTGTAACACCAGCTCCTGGTAGGTCTTGACCTGCTTCCGGAATCGGTCTTCTTCCAGCATTCTAAATTGTACGCTGGATTCGCTGGGGTTTTAATATTAGCGTTGGCCTATCATGAGTTTGACCGAGGTTTTCTCTGCCATCATAAACAACATCATGCCCGTAATCACCGGGCAATTCTATTTATTTCTGTTCGTTGGGACCTGCATTCTGCCGTATAGAAAAGTACTGTGTTTTTCCAGATATTTGTCTGGATTGCGAGGGTTGGCATTCAGCAGGAAGAGGAGAGTAGAAAAACGATAAGAATGGGAAGAACCTTTCCATTGTAACCTTGTGGAAGCCACGTTTATGATGCACCGTGGAATTTCGATCACTCGGTTCTATAGCATCTTGTTTTACTTATTTAAACTCAGGCGTTTCCAATTCTTTTTCTTATCCAGCCTCGACGTGAACCTTGACTTAGCATGATAGATGTCTGCATGCACGATACTTGGAATGTAGCTGAATATATCCTCCCCTAGCAGGACTTGCAGACATCCTTATCGTTCCGGCACATGGAGAAGATGGACTTAACATCACTTTGGGGATTGCAACTGCAGCGACGACAAGGAAGGACAAACAGAAGCAGCAAACTACAAAATCTCCCACCGCCCTGCATGTGTTGAAAGTCACTAAGAGTCGGCCCCCGCGAAGCAAGTCCGCCACCGTCGCCTCAATCCGGCATTCGGGTTTGAAGGGGATGCATGATTTCAAAGACTACCTTTTGACCAAGATACTTCAATATAGTAGGTGCAACAGGACATATTCCAATGACATCACAAGGAAAATTATGTCCATTGTGATGCTTCTGGGGCCTAGCCCCATCCTACCATCGGAGGGGGTCTTCACATAACTTTTTCTATATTTCTGATGGAAGCGTCCAATGAAGAGGAAAACGACGGTAATGGCTTCGGCGTCAACAAGCCTACATGATGACTAGAGTGGGCGAAGCGGTATCTCGTGTTTTGCCTGACAGAGACGATTGCCTCCCCTGTTCCTCAATCTTCGTTAACATCTCCGCGATCTTCCTGCGATACTAAAGTATGATTGTTCGCGTTCAGAATATGGATGTCCCGGAATGGAGGCGACGATGGAGTCGGGAAAAGAGAAGCCGAGGCAAGCCAAATACGGGGACCTTGCGCCAGAACCACGGGGCCTGCTTGCTGAGCAGCAGGGATCGTGGGACACGGAAAGGTGGGTCTGACCATCTGAAGCGCTCGAGGGTAGTCGACCAGAGGAAAGAGCAAGCGGCGAGGGTCGAGGGTCGAGGGCGAGGGCGAGGGAGAAAGGGCAATCAGTGTGCGGGATTTACTTAAAGAACTCGGCATCTCGAGAGTCGAGATCCCAACTTTCCATTTGTACAGGGCAGGGCAGGGCGCCCTCCCTGGGTCACCATGAGCTGTAATGAGGGGGCACCCCCTGGAGATCCAGCGGACATCGCCCCGCTTGTCGTTTCGCACCCGAGTGGACATGAGATAAATGAAAATGGCCTGCCAGCGGTCAGACCATGCAGGCAGGCAGGCAGGCAGGCAGGCAGGCCTCGAGCCAGGCCATGTGGACGCAGTCTACTCTACCGGCCACGACGACGACGATGACAGTCTAAAAGTAGTAGCCAGAGATCGAACCATCCATCCAACTTCGTCTGTAAATTCGTGGCCGGTTGTCCCCTCGCTCACTAAAGACGCGAGTCAATGCTCGTTCAATCGCCAACTGACTGACCCAACCAACTGAGACCGAAATCTGCAGCATTCATTGCCCCAGCTCCATCCATTTCCTCCTCTCCCCGGAGCTTCCTTCCTTCCTTCCTCCCCGAAAACCTTCCATGGTCCATCCGCCGCTTGTCTTGGCCCACTGGGCCCCACTGCTTCTACGACACGGGACACACTACTCTCACTACTCTCTGTCATAGTACTGTACCTACCTACTACGACAGTACGTAGTAGTAGAAGTAGGCAGCAGGGCCAAGGTGGACCCTCTGCTCTGAGCTTGATGGATGACCTCTTACGTAGTAGGTGAATCTTGCCACTGATGACTTTTTCGTTTCTTTATCACTTTTCCATGGCCTCCCTGTTTTTGGCCAAACTGTAGGCGTTTCATGAATTTGAGGTCATGGATTTCCACACGAACATAGCGTCTACGTCTACCTGCGTAAAGGAGAAGATACCACTCTCAAGTTTAAGTCTAACTTCGGAGAATCTATCTTCCAAGGACAATGCATATAACTCTTGCACTGACAATTGTACCAACCAATTATTTGTTTATGTCCCCGCTCTCTGGTTGCATGTTACTTCTATAAATGTACACTAATGGATCTGCAAATTAACATAAGAAGGATTGGCGCAGTTTGAGATAACTATTCACCAAAACTACAGGCTACATGATAGTACCCTTGTAACTGTTCACATCCATACATAAAGTCCATATATTGCTTAATTTGATTTCATTAACTGAATGTAATCTTTTAATCATGTCTTTGTCTTGATAGTTTCAAAGTCTATATGTTGTAGATACACATTTCTCGTCATGATATTATTAGAACCTAGCTTTAGCTATTGTTTGTTTTCTTACTTGATTAGAGTGATGTGATATTGCTACAGTTTTTTCACTACATTTTGCATATTATATATCTCAAGATATATTTCGGTTATATGTTCATACTAATGTATTGTTAACTCAAATTTTTGTTACTCTAGTTAATAAAAAATAGTGTATCCGTAGCTATATTTGAAAGCGGGTGATAGTTTTTTGTGAGACGCTTAATTTTTAATGAAAAAAAATGTGTTTCTGTTAATGTGAGTTCACTTATATAAGCCACAAATTTGCTATATCTTTTGTGATGGTTTATATTCTTTTTATGATGGATCTCTAATGATTGGTATTAGAACGTGAAAAGATAATCCTTGTGCTGATTGCGATTGTAGCATTAACAACAGCAAGCATGTTGTTGAGTGAAGTACAAATATTGGTTGAAGAGTGTAAAAAAACTAGCGGTTTGTTGAAAGTAGCATCGGATTGTGGATGTTGTCCTATGCGCGGAAAGAGAAAGATAATAATCAAATGCGCACCATTGTGGTATGTGTTTTGGAGCGAGTAGATGGTGAGATCAACACTAAATATTTTGATTGCAACCTCGCGGTGTCAGCATTCTCCGGACTAGCACCTAGATAATCAAATAGAGAGCAAGAATATAGAAAGATGGATTCCATTCTGGCGAACTAATCCTAAGATGAAATCTGTTTTTAATGAACTCACCGACAATCAGTTGACTTGTCACTCACACAACTCTTAAATAAGAATGATTGTGTGAAGAGTTTTTTTTGAATAATCGTAAAAATTGATTAACAACTCTATAGTTCCATTTGATCTTGATAGGATGTTGCTTGCACATGTGTTGTTTCTTGAACTTCCTTTCCTGTAGCTAGCGAACACCTATTTTCTTAGACCTTGGAATGTACCCCTTATATAATAAAGTTTGATGCAAAAGGTTTCTTAATTATGCTCCTTGGATCAAGATTCGCCATAATCCATGATTTTCTTCATTGCAATTTATAACCATGGTATATATTGATGTGTGTTCCAAACATCTTACAACATACAAAAATGAGTTATGTAAACCTTGAATGAAAGATTTTAGCTTCCTGTTCACTTTTATAAGGAGGATAAAGCTGATGCATGTGATTCCTCTCGAGATCTTGTAGCATACTTTCTTACATGTGAGACAATTTCATTTTTCACTTTTATTCAAATATGCTACTATTTGATTGATATCTACACTTGCTGTAATTTTTCATGTGGTTATGGATTATACGTATAGAGTCACAAGATTTTTTAAAACATTTAGAGGAGAAAATTTATATGAAACAACCAAGTGGTTTTGAAAAAACATCCGAATAAGTTGATTGCTCAAATCATTCTATGTATTGAATCAATATTTTGTGCTATGAAATTTAAGGTTTGAGAAGTTCAAAAATTCTGAATGATTTTTGCAAAACATTTTTGATCCATATTTATACATGATAAAGTTGAATAATGAAAATCATAGTCTCATCGTTCAACTATTTTATGTAGATCACATGCTTATTTAGTAAAAAATCAAACCTACATTGATACAGTAGAACCTCTGTAAATTTATACTCCATAAATTTATAACCTCCGAAAATTTATCAAATTGTGCGGTCCCGGCATGGGACCAGGCCAAAAATTTATAATCTTATAACTTATCAAGTTTTGGCTGCCCCGAATTTTTTATAAACTTATATTCAGGTTGATGTGCTTTCCGAGCTACATTTGTACGACTATGATCGACTAAAGAAACTTGTAATGGTTGTCTGCCTAAGCTTTTGTTCACATTTGTTTGTTGGCTGCTTAAGTATCTGACGTGGGTTAGGGATTTTCCTGGGTTAAGTTGTTTACATTTTGAGAAGTTTTCTTCTACACAGTCCAACTGTATTCAGTACGCCAGGATACAGTGCCCTACACACCCCATTACAATACCACAGCCAATACACACAGAACCTGGGTATCAAACAACTTCTATGTCTTTTCGAGGTCCTGCATTCCTTGCCGTAACCTTCCTAACTTTCCATACCTTTCTGCAAACTTCCGGATGGTTCTGAGACCAATCAAGCAAAATTAAATGAATCAATTTAAATTTTTTTTAATAAACTCTAGAAACTTATCACTTATATAAACTTATAAAAAAGGGCCGTTCCCAGCTTGATAAGATTATAGAGGTTCTACTGTAAATGCAAAGATTCACTTGAGTTTATATTCAAAATAAAATATTTTGATCAATTGACAAAAAAAGGCTTGATTTTTTATAAAATTTTTTGAAAAGGAACAAAAATATAATATAAATAAGGTCAATTACATTCAATGTATGCTTGACAGAAAAAAAAATGGACTTCTTTTTAAATCACATTTCAAGCTTTTTGCAGCTCAACTGATATATTTGAGATAAAAATATATGTCATTAATTTCTATTAGCGATAACTCACGTCCCAATCCTAAATCCTAAACCTTCAGTGACGGTTTGCTCATGTACCTAGACAAGGAAGTTAAGGTTTTAGATTCCCTATCATACAACTTAGCACGGCAGATTTACTTGCCATGTTAAACATATTATATGTTTCCGTGGACATAGCCAGGAAAGTCAAACTATGTATAATGTCTGTGTAGTCGTTCTTTTCGTGTTATGCTTCTTGTCTATTATTATGCTTGTTGATTCATTCATGATTTTCATTCACTTATAATTATAAGATAATGAAAAATCTAATGTATTTGATGGAGTGCATTAAACTGAATTTAAATTTAATTATGAGTAAAAGAAACATGTACATATTAAATTCATTGAAAGTATATTGAAAGCTATAAATTAATTATTTGGTGCTTCAATAGAAATAAAAAATTTATTTTAAGATGATTTTTAAACAATATCAAATTTTTGTTATGTTATATTGATGCTAATTATGGAAAAAATTAGACAAAAAAAATCTTCACATTTACATGTCCTTATATTTAATGTATGCATAAGTTGAATTTTATTTTTGCAGATTTATTAATCTCAATGAACAATGTATTTAAAGTATTGAGTGGCAGCAATACAATTTATTTGGTTTGAAATTGGAAATTTGATTTTGAAATTTGAAATATAAATTAATATTCTAAATCTAATCACTACTGCTCCTATTACGATATAGATTTACTAAAAAATAATTTAAGTAATGATGATTGATCATGTTTCTTGTCATGAAATAATGCAAATTAATACACATATTTTAATATGATTTTAAATATAAGATAAATTTTTATCAAGTATTTCTTAATAGTTGTCAATTTTTATTAAAAAATTGATATTATAAAATTTTGAGCTAAAAATTATTTATTTTCTTTGCTTTTAATTTTTTTGTTTGATACGACAATAAATTTTTTCTATTTAATAAAATTAACTATAGAAAAATATTATTTAAAAATAATATTTTTTCAAATTATTTTTATTAAATATTTGTTGGTTATATTTAATATTCAGTTATGATATAGCAAGATAAATTCCAACTAAAAAATTAATAATTTCGAAATATATTTTTCTAGCGTCATTAATTGAATTATAATTTTTATGATTAATATCAATAAAAAATTTGAATTTCAATTTAACATAAATTTTCATTTAAATTAAAGATTTATAATATGAAAAAATATGATAATTCAATTTAAAAATCTTGTTATAATATTTGAATTTTTAAAATGCTATAATATTTCCAAAAAAATTTGTGCACACAAAATTCATACAATCATTGTCACATTATGATGATCATAAATTTTATTTTAAATTTAATATCAATTTTTATATATGCAAAATTAAAATACATGTGTTTGTTATATATTTAAATTTGTCTCTCCATTATTTACATTTATTGAGGTTAACTTCGGTTAATGAGTAAACTTATTTTCAGCTATTTATAGCCAAGATTGGTTGCCGATGTTGGATACATATACACAAAGGTTTGTGCATTACCAGTTAGTACTCATAGTATAATATCACGATTCTATTTGCCTGTTGATGTAGTTCTTGAGGATGAATCACGTTATTTTCTATGTCTCATGTTGATGGCTTGGCTTGAGTTTCAGGTTTCAACGTTTACAATTGGTATTAGAGTCGGTTTTCGGTTCGGATCTGTAGTTTGGCAAAAAAATAAATTAGTCAGTGACAATTTTCACTTAATGTTTTCTAAGACAAGATTTATTATTGGTTTTTAAGATGAGATTTCTTGACGAGTTTTTGACAAGTGACAACTTTTTTTGACGGTTCACATTCAGAGTTGCTAAACTGCCAAGTTTGGACAGTTTGTCGATGTTTTAGAGAGAAAGATTCAAACTGAACAATTCAGTCGAGTTTCTCTTGTTTTAGTTTTCTAGTCTTTCCAATCGAATTTTACTCTTGGATTTTCAATCGAAATCGCAAGATTTTTTTAGTTGAATCTTACAGTATATTTTCAATCAAGTTGTACAATCAAATTTGTTTTCCTGATGAGACAAAAATCTGCTGATATTTTTTGAAACAAGGTGCAAGTATTGACAATTTTTTTTACTAGACAGAACTTTGCTGATATTTTTCCTAACAAGGATTTTACATGGTGGAAGAAGTGATGATCGAAGCTCTAGCGAGATCACTGACATAAGCAGCAACTCAAGCTCGTGGCTGCAACTTAAGATCCTTGAGCTTTCGTCGAGGATGATGATGGAAATTTGGAAGCTGTTGTACAGGTGATGATGGACGAAGATACTAGCACGACATATGAGCAATATTGTTTTGATGGATGTTTGATTGTATCAAATTCTTAAGCAACGTTGGCATTGTAACATCTGCTCGGATTTTGATCAATGCGAAGCTTGTTATGAAGTCATGGATGCAAACCTGCAACCTTCGGGCTAATTTTCACTCAGGTTTATCTTAGATGGCGTTGCGGTAGCTCGTCATGATTCTAAAAGACTAAGATTGTCTCTCATGCCTATGTCTCAAACACCCTTTCACACAATCCCTCAATTTATCATTCCATTTGACACGCACATCTACAGTCCAATATACTAAAAACGTCACTCTTTCATATATGAAACAAGTCTTTACACAAATAAACTCTCCAAACTTTCTTGAAAAGCTCTTCATCACCCTCTCTCTATATATACTACTTGAGAATTTATAATAATAACAAACGATAATTCTTATCTAACTTACTTTCATTAAGATAAAACATAATAAGTTTGACTAGTTATCAATATGTGACAACATGTCCTTAGCACCCTATACCTTCTAGATGTTTACAACTTCCTAAATTGAGGTGGCAACATGCCATTTGTGCATTCTCAACTTCTAGAAACTCCATTTGCCACTAAGTCAACATTATACTTAGTCTAAGCAATGAGGTCTCCATTACTTAGTCAAACCAATCAAAACTAAACATGAAGTCAAAGTATTTTCTTTTTGAATCTAGAATTTTGTACAAAGCAAAATAGAAATCTCTCTCAAATCTTTTAAAACTTTTGTAGTTATTCCGCCAAGTATAGTCCTTACAGCTAAACATAGTTATAAATAGTTGGACTTAGTCATAACTAAACTAACCATGATTAACTCATTAGCTAATTCTAATTTTATTTCACACATTCAACATCAAGTCTTATAGTACAGAAATCTTTTATAATAGAAATCTTCTCATCGTGAACATCAAACAATTGTAATTTCACAAATCACTATTGATGCACGTTCAAGTTCCGACAGCCAAATGATTCGCTAAATATTTAGCGGATCCACTAAACGTAAAATAAGAATGTATCTATATAATTCGCTAAATACTACCCAATCTCATGTGAGTGTCACATTCCAATAGTGACATAAAACTCTATGGCCAATGTACGTCACTATTGGGAGGTTTATCTCTGTAATAATATAGGTTAGAAAGGTTACTGAGATTCCTTAACATGAGTTAAAGGGAGATTGTTGAGTTACCTCTGTGTATTATTATTTTATCTTGTTGTGGTTGCGGCTTATTGTTAGTTAACTCGTGTTTAAAGAGTAGCCTTGTGTTGGATTTCCGTCTATAAATTCTTGCGGAATAATAACATAGGTTAGAGAGTTTATTGAATTCCTTAACACGAGTTAAGTGGAAGATTGTTGAGGTTAACTTTTGTTAAAGAGTAATCTTATGTTTGGCTATTTATAGCTGAGATTGATCGTCAATGTTGGGTACATATACCCAAGGTATGTGTATTAGTAGTTAGTACGCATAGTCAACATCACAATGTTCTTCCTTCGTGGGCGTAGCCCTTGAGGTTGAACTACATTATTTTCTGAGTCTCGTGTTGATGGCTTGATTTGAGTCTCGGGTTTTGACGTTTACAAATTATGCTATCATTATTATTGACATCAATGAATTATATATGTGTTATATTATAATTTCTCATTATTATAATATTGATAAGTATTATGAGAAAATTGAATCATATGAACCTACTCGATATGTAGATTAAGCATTATCAATAAACTATTTTATGTTTCACAGCTTTTAATAAAATATTTTCTATAGAAAAAATAAATTTATAATTTCATTTTTATTTGAAATATAAACATATGTAAATCATTTTATTAAAGTGCTTAAAATTAATTTTTGAACGTGAGTTGTATTGATTGTAATATTTGAATTTATTGCAAAAATCTAAGTTTTTAATCATCATGTAAATCGTGTCAACATTAGAAAAAATAATTTATATAAAGATAAGTGTTTGAAAGATATGTCTTTGTATATTATAAATCTTAGAAAATTTATTAGTTCAATGCTTGTTTTCTTAAAAGAAGCTTGAGTAAAATCTTCAATCATAGATTTGAAATATGTATAACATATTAATTTGATATAATTTTAAATTTTGTTTGTGAATTTTTTTATTATATTTAGAATAAAGATATTGTATTAATAATAATATTTTTTAATATTATAAAAAATAAAAAATTATGCACTATTCATTTGTTATTGATAAATTTTTTAATTACTCAAAAAGTTAGTTTAATTTTATATGGATGAAAAGTAATTAATATTACCAAATATATATTAACATTATATATTTGGTGACATTAATTATTATGAACATTGTCATGAATGATCAATGATCATACATAACCTGGCCTCTGCTAACCTGGCATTTGTCAAGTCTGTCATAAACTATTCTATTATGGCATCACCCGAATTTTATTTATGACAAAGCATTGTATCAAATTGCTTGAATTTCTTTAAACTGTTTACAATGCATGATGCATTCGAGTGACAGATTTATTAAGTACGATCTGTACTCATCTTTCTCCCAACTAATCACAGAAAAATCACTCTCCACACGCGTTGTACCAAGATATACACTAGCAAATCCTTCAGCAAACATGCACAGTTTGGAAAATCTACGTTCAAGAGCACTCCATGCTTCATGAAAATCTACAGATTTAGGCATTTGATCCACAGTGTCACGGAGTATATCTTCTCTTTGATAAGCAATACTCAGTTCTTTGTATTCTCGTTCCAAGCTATCAATGTACTCGGTGGTGAATTTCTTCTCAAGTCGAGATCAAAATCTAATTATCACGTCCACAAATCTTGTTGCAGGCAAGTTTGTGTCCATACACAAACTTGCGAGGAAAACATGGGGATAAAGTTGCTGCTAGTGCATTGTTACTATACTTTTTTACTCGATTGCATGTATTCCTGCTGCAAGACTAACTATTAGTTCTCCAACTGAACAAACCACAACATCCTTCTCAACTTGACACAAGCTATCAAATGACATAGCAATGAACGAACCACACCCTCAAACAAAGTGCACAACAACATTCTTGGCAATCCTGTAAAAAATGTTACAACACCATAATATCTTCATCTTGTTCCTGAAATAACAATTCGGAAAGTGGAACTTCCATTTCTATCACATCCCGAAAACAAAAAATGAATCTAGAAAAAGCAATTTCTTGTTGTGTGACCAAGAACATAAAATGCTACAAGGTTTTAAACAGAATATCAATCTCTGTAACTATTGGAATGAATGAAAACAAAGCAATCCACCACATGACAGTTGGTTTCAAATCAAAAAATTTCAGATCTATATATTCAACAATACGGCAACGATGAGTTGAAAACCAAGTTAATACTTTCCCCAACGATAACCAGCGAGTAGTTGCAACCTTTGGATACTTAAATCACATTTCACAGATCAAATTATGTTGTTGACGAAGGTATCAGATGATGGCAATTAACGTCGAGTAAAATTCTTTCTTGAGATAATATGAAATAACAATTTGAACAACAAGATCAAGTTGGTGTGCACCACATCAGAATTGAATCAAGTAACAACCTTCCTGTTCAACTCGAATGAAGACAAGAGTCACTATTCCACGTACTCAACCTGTCATGTTTCTGACACCATCAGAGCATGCAGATAAGAGTGTCTATATCCAAGATGGACAAATTGCATCCATAGCTTTCTCAAACGTCTCGAACAAGTTGTCACTTGTGTGTCGTCCGTAAAAAGGAAAACAACATAAATGAAACAATGCAGCCTAGCTCCTACAACAAACCTCACTCTAAAGTCAAAATACGAGATGGTCTCAATAGTTGATGAATCAAATGCGACAGAAAGGATTCAACAATCAGCAAGTAATTTGCTAAGTTTCTGAAAGCAAACGGCAGCAACAACCCGAACAAACGATGATACTTTTGCCTCATTGCATCCACCAAGATAACCGAGAGTTAATTTTTCACTTGCACACTCCACTTGACGCGTTATTAATCTGAACGACGAGCCAAGATCAACGATCTCAATAACAAGCTTGAAAAGCTTGATGTTTTTCATATGAACTTGATACCCTACAGTCACACTGTCAGATTTGATTGACTCAAAAAATCTCAACGCTCGATCAATACAAACGTACTCAGCTTCGGGATCAAACAGAAGTGTACACAAAATTATATCGACGATGTTTACGTTTATATGAAAATACAGCTGATCTCTTGATACAACAAAATGAGCATGCATAATATTCTTTAAAACAATAACATCAAAAAAACTTTGCTTCGCGTCTACTGACAGAGAAAAATATTTACTTCACTTCGTCAAGTGTTGGCTTTCAAGATGTTGTGAATGCAATTCTGATCAATATGGAACTTTAAAATACTTTGTGATACTAGCCGGCTTGCGATTCTGTCCGATCTTTTGTTCACGGTCCCATACCTAACAAAAATAACACAAAACTCATGTGACGACACCAGATAGTGGATCTCGCGTCAAGATCTTCAATCCGTACTGAAGGTCATGAGAGGAATTAAATGGAGTTTCACGCTTCTTTGACGACATATCATCGACAACAATTCTTCATCAACAAAAAATGAACGTTAGATCTCTTCTACAGCAATAGCTAACGAGACTTGTATCATTTCGGTGGCAAAAAAGAAAGAACAGAATTCTTCATATGATCGTTCTTTTTTACGCTGAAGAGTTGCTGTTGTTCATTCAACAGCAACGGGCAGATCGCTGTCACTCGTTTTCAACACTCAAGACTTACTGTTTTTTTAACAGTTTCACACAAGAGGAACCGCCAGTTTAAGAAATCAGCGACTAAAATTATCATTTTTATTTATGGCATGCTGCAAATATTATTTATGACAAAATTGGCATCAGCGCCGCCAATGCAAGTTTTGAAGAGGCCTCGACATAACTTATGTATTGTATTCACATCAAAATGTTGTTCAATATGGCAAATGATTGTCTTATATCTCAACTATGTGTTTGTTATACAAAATATCACAAACATAAATCTTGGAAATCATGGATCAAAACAATAATCAAATAAAGTTGTTAATAATGTTAATTGCAACTATAATTAATCTAGATCTATGACACAAATATTATTGTCAATTTATTTTGAATTTAAATGATGAAGATGTGTGATATGATATGATTTAAATCCAAATATGGATATGAAATGTTCCAATTGAATTAAGTTGAGTTTGTATGTAAGAATAAATAATGTCAAATTTTGAATGTGATCTATCTCCACATGGTAGCAAATTTGATAATCTTTAATTCTTCTTTTTAAAAATCTGATTGTCAGTATTTAGATTTTTTTATTGTATTAGAAACCTAAACAGTTAACTTAAAATAATATGAAAATTCTTAACAGTATTTTGAGTTTTATTCAAAGATCATTATTCTGTTTGTATTAATTATTATAATAATTTAAATGATGTATAGAATAAAAAAAAATCTATATAAATAAAAACATGATATTTTTTACATAATAATATTGAAGATTTATTAACCCAATCATGTATGATCATAGAATATATCAAACCTTGAAATTGTGATAAAAAAAATTTATTAAAAAATTTTAGAAATTGAAAAAATATTGTGAAAATTAGATAAATTAAAACTGAAAGTATAATTCAATTCTTTATATGAAAAAATTGAGAATTAGAATATTAAAATAAAATTACATTGATATTTTTTTAAATTATGAGTTTCATGATACAATATATGCATGTATGTGTTGATATCTTCTCCTATTTAATAGAAATGTAAGTATGATTTATTTGATATATACTGGATCACGTGATAATTTGCAATGAAAAAATTATCTTTATGGATTTTTTTTTAATTACATATATATATTCTTGATTTTTTAGTAAGTTTCAATTGCTAGAATAAATTTCTGAATTTTGAAATATACATATTTATAAAGGGAGCCGCTATTCACCACTCATACCAATTTTCAAATCGTTGAAAATCGCGTCCAAAACACCAGTTACATCACCATGGATCGTTACCAAGAACTTACCAGAGCAACCTATGCTAGTCTAAAGGCTGACCGCGCGGCTCTAAATTCACACATTGCCGATGAAGGCTACATCGTGACTGTTTTGCACACAAGGTGAGTCGAGAACAACAAAGACGATGACGTCAAAGCTGTTGCTTTGCAGTGTTTTCCATCCAGCCAATCGGAGCGCGAGAAAAGTGTGCATGGGTTCTTTAAAATTGGGGGTGAGTGGTGAATAGCAAAAAGTGAGTGGCGATTAGCGGCTTCCTTAATAAATCTATATATATGTATAAATCTAAGTAAGTTATCAACAAATTTATTTCCAACTTTTTTAATTTATACATTTTTTAATTGATGTACATGATCATAATTTTATCTATACAAGTTTTAACTTCGTTTGTTTCATAAGCATCATACATATCAAACCTAAACTCAACAGATTTGATCCAAACTTATCAAGACATCTTCATAGAAAAAAAAATCATTAAATATAACAAAGTTGATTTATTTAACTGATTTTCTTGACGTTTTCTTATTGCTAGAAGTAATTTGATTGCCATATTATATATCTGATACTTTCCATGCTATTCTTATGAGTAGGTAGCAGGTTAGTGAGTATTTGAGAAGTATGTTTTCACATATTAGTGACCTTGGGTATCAAAGTTATAATTTTAAGTTCAAAACAAATATTCTTTGGCTTTTTGATATATGGCTTTGCAAATTGGCTCATTAGCATTGATTGACATACACAAGACATGAAATCATATCTGTAGGTGGTTGATGATGCGACATACAGCAAAGAAGTAAAGTGGGAGTTGTGTGGGCCAAGAGTGATCAAAGGCCAATATCACTATGTTGAACTGGACATACTTGAGTTTTTAAATGGTTCTGATTTTGAGGCCAGGCTAAGTATGGGTTTGTAAGACTGGATTTTACATTTGTTTCTCAATGTGAGCGTCTTACAAACACTTAGTGATTTATTCATGAGAATGAGTGTTTGCAATAAGACACTAACAGAATATGCATGTATGTAAGTATACACATGTATGCACCACGAAATTGGCCGACAGAAAATGTTGGCGTCAATATTTCAGCGCAGAAGAAAGAAAACTACGAACCTCTTTATGTTTTTGACGATAGATTTTGCAAACAAGTCAGCAAAAATATTTGGAAAGTGTTGCTTTTCCTTACGCACGCCTAACTTTGGGGCAATAAATGTTCAAAGAAATAGGTTTGGTTTGGGATAGAAGCGTCGACTGAAGCACCATCCGAGAAGCAAAGGCCGACCAAGAAAAACCCAAAACCCAGCCCGAGGCGAGGGTTAAGACGTAGTCCCCCAGTAAGACGTTGACGCTCTTAAGACGCTGCTATTTTGAATGAGTATCCTCAGGGCAGTTTGGAGGAGGTAATCCGAGCTACGAGCCCAAAGACGACGACGGTCATAAGAAATTGGAACATTGAGTCGCAGGTCATGTGAAGGAAGAAACAAACCGTAGTTCGCCCGTGTGACCACGATCCGGCACCACGGGAGCTAACGTAGTTCTGTCTCTCGACTCGACCACTCTTCTTTGGACACTCTACACTCCTTCGAATGCGAAATCCTCGAATCGATCCGACAGTAATTTCAGTGCATCGATTTTAGCTTGCAGGCGAAGGTCGTGCCAGAAAGAAGTGGAGGAGCGCTTTCAGTATCACAGATTTTTCATTGTCGTATCTCTGTGATTTTCGCCCGATTGGTACAGGGGAGGAGTATGCAATTTCCGGTTTTGCGATTTTGAGATATTCCGCAGCCATGTAAGATTTTCTGGCCCTAGTTCTTTGTTTTGTGGTTCCAGTGCAGTCCGAG
Source organism: Marchantia polymorpha subsp. ruderalis (assembly GCA_037833965.1). NCBI lineage: Eukaryota > Viridiplantae > Streptophyta > Marchantiopsida > Marchantiales > Marchantiaceae > Marchantia > Marchantia polymorpha. The sequence continues at coordinate 5,565,557 of AP031351.1, forward strand.
AGATGCAATGACTTTCTTTCGTACTGAGCAAGCGATAGAAACCTTCTATTCCTTAATTTATTCATCGATCTTGAAATCTCGGGCAACTGAGACCTATAAGAACACTAGAACCCTCAAGGTGTAGTCATGAACAATTTTTTGCATTGAGTAGACAATATTCGCTTTTTCGTACAACAGTTGTTGTTCAGGGAAATTGAGGCTGAACTGTTGAGCGAAGAGCGATACATTGCCTAAGTCATAACTGGATGAAATTGACGTGAAACAAGTAGGGTTTTCATTTTCGCTGATTTATGGTGAGGCTGGGCTTGAAAATTTTCTCCCTCTTTGACTTCTACGCCACAAATCTCTCTTTCCTTCACAAATCTCGTGGATGCTGCTCATTTCCTTGCCGCTCACGTGAACTCTTCTCCGTCCCTCTCGTTATGACTCCCGGCATTATTTCCAGGAATTCTGTCTACCTTATCTCTACCATCTCTTGCAGTTTTCTCCTCCGAGCTTTTCTAGTAGTACAGAGACATCATCTATTCGTTTGAAAAAAGGCTCAACAGACGATTGTGGCCAGTAAGATGTTTTTGGGAAATGACAGATGAGCTTAAGATCGGGTCGAGATAGTCATGAGTTTTACGCTATAACATTCCACTCTTACCTATTGTTACAGAGGAGCTGCCCTTTCAAATCTAGATCTGGATAGTTGCCAACATTCGTCGTGTAGACAGTTTGGGGAGTTTTACTGATAGTTCATCCTGTTTCTTCAGACCGTCAACAGTGGATTTTTAGCAAGATCAAGTTGTAGAAACGGATAATTTATTAAATGACATATTTTGTGTAGAGATTTGAATGGAAACATGATTATTATCGAGCTTGCCTCTTTGACTGCGCGCTTCACTTTACTGGCGTTTCTTTCTCGTTTTCTCTTCTAGACAGGTCTGACTAACTGAAGCCGACGGCTTTTTGTTCTAGGAGCATGCAGTTTGAACTGTTGACTTGGCTTGCTACTCATGTTGTCAGCCCCAGCACTTTACTTTGTTGTCAATAATTATTTTCGTCCTTAGCGATCACACAATGCTTCTGACAATATTAGAGTAGTCTTCTGTCATGTCCAAACGATGCCCATTGAAGGTGCCTTTGGAGGAGAAGAATTTGAAAGGGTTAGAAATGCTTTGAGCATTGATGAAGCATAAATGCAATTTCTGGAAGGCGTAGTTACGTTAAAATTGTGAATCTGGCTTTAAATAGGGTTCTATTGTTGGGTGGCAAATTTTTGCCGGACGAACTTGTAAAATGAGGATATAAAATGTAGAAATTGTACACAAGGGGCTTTGCTCGTGGAAAAGGACTGAGAATCATTCTGTTTATTTTCATCGAACTAGAACTCATTCTGTCAATCTCCTTCTGTGATTTGCACAATACTTTGTCCAGAGTACGCTGCAAGATATTTCGCTGTCAAGCCCCAGATTATGCACTCACTTCTCACTGCCTATTTTGCTACTTTGTTGACTGATAGTACTTGTTTTTTCGTCTTTTCTTCTATTCCTTCAGTTTGAAGTCTTTTTCCTCCGTCTAAATGGGGATAGTTTTTTTCGCTTTGTTTCTTACTTCTATAGATCACTCATGGAAATAGTATAATTCAACAATAGTATCAATGCGGAGCTATCTGATCCAAGTTCAGAAATTTTATTGACCGACACAAACTTCCTTCTTGTGTGTTGGGAGTCATTCATGACGGTGTTGTGTGTGATGGTGGTTATGAAGGAGGGCATCCGTTAATCGTCCACCAACTCCTGATGCGGATGAGGATAAGGAAGCTGAGCCCACTCTGCAAGAAATAATCAATATCAAGGTGACTTGCACTGTTCTATCGGAACACAGTTGGCATTTTGCCTTGATTCGTCGCAAGTCAATACACTTACCTGAATCCTTTAGTCCCCAACAGTTTCAGCGATTTAAGACTTCAGGGTCGGTTTAATACGAAGGAACCAAGAGATGACAGTGAGACCTTGGACAAGCAACGCTGGTATCTTAGAAAGATAATGACAAGTCAATGTAAGAGGCGGAGCCACGACATGCTTACATTGTAGTCTTTTTTATGATAATTTAGGACCTTACTGACATCAAATGAAGGGCAAGCTAAATATCTTGGCTGAGTATTCTTCGATAATCTCTTCCTTCAATTCTGGCAGAACAGATCCAGCTACTCTGGTAATTTATCCTGGAGACTATAAAATAGTCATTGTGCTGTCGTTAAATGTTTGGTTTGTGCTGCCTCAAACCATGATACTTTTATGCAGCTAATAGAAAGCGGGGAGAAGGAGCGCTTGAAAGAGTTGCTGCGAGAACGGCTGATTGAGTGCGGTTGGAGAGACGAGTTGAAAGCTCAGTGCAGAGCATTCACAAGAAAGAAGGGTAGGAGCAAGATCACAGTGGATGAGATCGTACGCAATATTACTCCAAAAGGGCGAGGTATGCATCAACATATAACTTGACGTTCGGGAGCCAAATTGTCTGTTCTTGATGTTTTAAGATCTGGTCGGATGCTTTGTGCTGGTGTTATGAGTTTGTATCAGAACCGAAGCGTTGAATATTCGGAGTCGAGGTCACTAGGATGTGTACAAGTTGCATCACGTGGCTTGACTACTCGGCAACTCAGCATACTAACAATCTTTCGAATTGCAAAAATTGAATAGGAGGACTAGACAGGAAGCCGAAGAATGTTTGAAATTAAAGCTGATTGCTATGTTCAGACATTCACCGTTTCTCTTTGATCATTGCAGCTATGGTTCCAGACAATGTTAAGGCCGAATTGTTGCAGCGCATACGCGCCTTCCTCATGTCAGATGCCTTGTAGAGGGAGCGAGTCACGAGTATGTCTCAAGTGTCAAAAACCGGGGCAGCAGTGAGCACGTAAAGAACTAGATATTGTACATGCATGTAGATTTATCTTTATATTGCTCGTATCATTCAGGCCGATCAGCTCTTATAGGCACGGAAGAACGGATTTTCATGATGCAGCATTGTGGGCAGACGTTACTCATGTACAGATCTTGGACTGCGTCAACCCAATGCAAATTTACTGGTAGATTAGCAGGTGCGGACTTCATGTGCACTGACTCGGAAGTATTCTCGAATCCTGAAGCACTCACGGGTTCTGTGAACGAGTTCAAGAACTGCTTGATTGAGAACGATGATAAAAGTGTCGCGCTGCTCCTGCGCTGTGGTTTCCACTATCTCATTGTCTACATTCTGTTCCACACGGGAAGACATCGATGAAGTGTCCAATTTCAGATATTATGCCAAACAAAAGCACCGGAAAAAATAGTAAGAAGTAACAAGTGTAAATTTGAAGTGGTTGGAATGAAGTTTATGCCAGGCCTGAACAGAGAGTTACTGACCACCACATGTGGCGAGTCCTTAGGCACTTTAGAATCACGGTCATTTCGTGTGCCCATCTGTAGAGTTAAGAAAAGTGTGCCTTGATATCGCGGTGGAAATTCAGATGAGGGAAGACCATTCCCTATGTCGTCAACCAGTTAAGGACGTGTTTGGCTCATGTTTAGAGGTTGAACCTGTAAACGTAGTGATACAAAACCGGTCGACTGTAAGATATGAAAACTAACCTTATAAGATAGGTATAGGTTGCAAAGGCATTCGGATGGACAAATCTATCTCACTGCATCTTACATGTACACACTAATCAGGGGTACGAAATTGCAAGATTGCAATATGATTGGTTGTGCTGACTGTGTTGTTCTTTACATGTCACATGATTCACAGGATACAAATTAAAGGTGCTGATAATTTCAGAGAAACATAGATTGTAACTCTTTGTGTAAGGAATAATTTGAGAATTTGCTGCTACATAATCGTGCCAATGAGAATGCGTTTGACTTCTTAGTACCTTTGAACGTTTTTCTAAATGGCATGTGGAGTGTTGAAGTCTTCAACACTCCCCGTCCGATCCGTCTTCAACTTGAACATGGATCGGACGCAAGCCGACAAAAAGTTCTGTTTTTGCCTTATTTAGACACATCTTTTATTTGTTCACAATGAACGAGTCGTCGTTCGCGTATCTTACTATATCTTACTAAGTCTTACATATTTTTAATATCAAGTTTTTACCTTTCATTTGCTTTTTAAGGAGGAAATTATTTGATGGGACCCCTTGGAAACTCAACCCTCTTGAAGGACAATGACGGTTACAATGCTTGTTGCTTTGGCAGTAGGTGAGGATTGAAGGAACTGGTTTTGAACAATCTATTTCTCATCACTGCTTATTGGATTAAGAGTTTATAAGATTTAGGAAAATTCGGTTGTTATATACCTAAATTGTTCTGAGTGAGCTATATAACAACCTCACTTTTTATACGAGAGTGGCCAGTTATCCTTCAGATGGGCTAATTATCTCTCATCCTAGGCTAATGTTCACTACTCCTCCCCCTTTTTCTCTCTTGTGAAAATTATATCATGGAGCTCTATTAAACATACGGATAGCTCTCATCAATCATATAGCTATGTTCAATAGGGTGAGGGATAACTAGCCCTTCCTTTTTTATTCAAAATAGACTAACTTTGAATAGCGATTATAAGCTTTTGAGTTTGTGAGCTTCAAATAACTCGTTGATGGTTTTGTTTTTATAATGTAAGTTAGATCTTTAGAAGCAAACAGAAATTTATGACATCACCTAGGAGATGAAAGTTCAAGTTTTTTTGTTTTGTTGACTCAAATCATGAGCTTCAAAAGGAATTAAAGCTTTTTTTGGGGGTCAAATTCAAGTAATGATTTTCAAAGAGTGAAGAGAATTTTATGGTTTATTTACAACTTATTGAATTTCAAAAAAATTTATTAGTTTATAGATTTTTTAGCTTTAATTTGTGGATTTAAAAATTTGAGTATTAGTTTTAATATTTTTTGACATCAGTTTGTGATTTTCATAAAAAAATAAAGTAGATTCATCTATTCTTATTTCTCTAAGTTTGGATGATTTCAATAAATCATTGATTTTATTTTTCTTTATGGCTATGTCTAAACGAAATTGGGCTAGTGAGATAAAATTATATCACAAAAAAATTACTTCATTAAAGTTGTGCAACTTATGTCATTTGCAAGAAAAAGAATTCATAATATTCAAAATAATATCAAAACACAATTAGAAAATGAAAATGATGATCGCTATATTAATTTTATAGTTCTCTAATTTTATCCACCATGTATTTCAAACTTACGAAAATGCAAAAAAGCAAATAATAAAGATGTAAAAAGCAATGCAGTTTTCTCAAAAGATACTTCTTTGTGTTAATGCAATTGTGAACTTTGTATCCAGCCATTTTAAATATTTGATAGTTTACTAAAATGAATAAATGATATAAAGAATGTATCAAAAATTAGCTCAAAAAATATCACGTGTAATACAAAATTACATTCTTGGTTTTTATTTCATATCAAACGGGTTTAGTTTTGATGCAAAATATCAATTCCCTGAAAACAAATGGAGTAGATCTGTGAAGATTTATATGTTTGCGTAAACTACGAATGTAAGATTCATTTAAAACATGCAAAATGATTAGATATCTTCTTAATAATTAGATGTATGTAAACATCAATGAATAAAAATTTGATACTGAACTTTCATTCATGGTTCAGAATATTTTTAACTTGAAAAATTAGATTTGTGAATTCAAATACATTAGAAATAAACAACAAAAAGTTCGAATCTATAGATATTGTAACAAAAATGAACTATTGTGGCATTTTAAACTACATTAATTAATTCACAAGAAATTACCTATCTCTATATATTATTCTGTAATTTTGCAATTTTTTATGATTTATATAATAATTGTGATATTTCAATTAGTCTATGATCGAGTGAAAAAATAGTTTTTATGGTTTTATTTTTATAATTTTTAGTAAAATATTTGTGATTTTATGAATTTAGAAAATGAAGTGAACAAATATGTTATCTGTTGCAGGAATCTTAAACACATCATGAATATATTAAATAATCATCATATCATATCATTATATAAATCATACAGTGTAAAGATTTGTAAAATAATTAACTGATATTCACATGGATTGCATTGAAATACACATATCAATCTCATTTTTAGCAAAATAAAAAATCTACGAGACAATGATTAAAATATTTAATTATGCATGATGCAATTTTTACTAGTAACAAGTTTATCTCTCCAAAAAATATTGGAAATCGAACTAAACTAAATTAAAATTTGTTTAATGATATGATAAAGTTTGGAAATGAAATTCATGTTAGTGATGACAAAAATTTGAAAATTCAAATTCTAAAGATAAAATTGATTGATTCATGATAGTTAGGATATATATTTGAAATAATACATGCATAAAGCTTGACGCATTTAAATGATCGTAAAAAAAATCATCTCCATGAATAGATTTTTGGAAACTTTTTTTTTGCAATTGCAATGACTATGTGATAAAAAAATGTTCGTTAATAGTCTACTTGTATTGTAATAATGCATTTTCATTTTTCACAAGAGAAAAATTTTAAAAAAAACCAAATTCTTAAAAAATTTAACACATTGATTATCAACTGTAGCATATAAAGCTTGTTTTTTAGGTAATCAAAAATTTTCCCAACATAATCCACATGGTCAACAATGTGAATTTCAAAAAAACACAATACTTAGCATATTTCATGTCATAGATTGAATAATATTGTAAAAAATCACACACGATACAAATAGTTTTGGAGATTTTTGGTCAAAATCAAAAATGGATTTGAAACAAAAATTCTTCATTTTGAAATTTTCATTGAAATTTTTTTTTCCAATTATCTCCATACAACATGCAAATTCTGTAATAAAGCTGTTGAAAACATTTTCAATCAAACATAAAAAAATACAAATGAAATTCGATTCAATTTGATTATGAATGTTTAAATCCATACATACCTTACAGAAATTTTAGAAAGCAGAGATTATAAAATAGTGTATACAAATATTCTCTGAAGTTGAAAAGTAGGCTGCAAGATCAAAGTAGAAGTATCAAGTCACGATAGAAAAATTTGAAATCAATTGATGTCAAGTAATGTGTGTGATTATTTTTCAATAGATATGTCAAACATCCACTATCTAGCTAGATTAGTGAGCATTTATTTCTCTTGTTATTGGTGCATCGTATGAAATAACTTCGTACATTGATTAAAAACTCATTTGGTTAAAAATCTATAAGAAGTTAATTATCATTTATTACAACTGCCTTCTAATAAACATGAAGTTCTGCACTGAATGAAATTTGAAGCTATAATGATCTTTGTGAGTAATATTCCAATGCTCTCAATCTTACTTATTACACCTTAATAATATATGAATGGATTCTCACGGACTGTACGCTTTGTTGAAGTTATAAACTTCTTATCTCATGAATAGTTGTGTTTGTCAAAGCAGGTTTGTTTGTGATAGTTTTGTTTGTAGAATTTGTTGTAAGTTACATCATGCACATTGTTATGTGTGCACATTGTTGCTGTAGAGTAAATACTTTATGAGAATATGCATAATCGAGTAGTAAAATTCTTCCACATCCATGTAGCAATCATACAATTTCCATAGAAACCAAATCATTTATCCAGATTATTCAACAAGGCTGATAAATAAATAAATAAATAAAAATAAAAATATATATCTATCATGATGTTCAGAACCAGGACAAGGGTCATGAATATAATACACAATTATTTCCACTACTTCTATTTGCTTCTCTCCATCGGTTTAAAGGGAGGTTATAAACTTGTTTTGAAGATCCGTTAGTCACTAGAAATTGTATAGACTTTATTTTCATAAAGCGTCATGTTACAAGGGCTCTAAAAATTAGTGCTTCTACTGCGAGTGGATTAGATTACATGAACATTGTACTCAAAAGATACTCAAACTCCTTGGACATTATTGAACTGTGTAATTATAAACATGGAGCAAATTTATCATCGTCATGCTCTGTACAAAGTTTTGGTGGTCAAGTTATTCCAGTTTTATTACTGGACTTAGAAATTCAACTCAATTGCAGTTTATGGGATGCGCGTTCATGCCACTAAACTAACCTGCACACTTCCGGTTTTAGTAAAAGGCAAATTTGTTGATATAGTAACTAGTCATAACATTCGTGAAAAATCTCCGTATTCATGAGACTATGAAATGGAATTTTCTTGTTCGGCTAGATTAAGATTTTCATTATACACTTGTGGATGAGTTTTTTCAATGAAGTAAATTCATTAAAATTTTTTATGGACGATGCATTATCTTATTTTGGAAGAATGTTTCATTCCATTCATTACAAACTCAAGGATTGATTTTAATTCAGGATAAAAGGTTTATGGACCTATTAAAGAACGAATAAAATTTTAAACATAGTCCAGAAATGTATGCATATTTTCAAAAAACTTAACAACTGTTGCAAGTTATAATTTAGATAAATCACAAATTTCAACCCTATACTGTATCATTATATACTCAAGCAGATATTTTGTACGATTTAATTAAATATTCTTAATGAATCCAGATGAAAAATATCAAAATTTTATTTTATTAATTTGGTTAGAATCATATTTCTCATTTTCTGATATCAATTTAAAGTATTAAAAATTAATTTTAAAAATCATAATATAATTACAAAGAATCGTTATAGTTTTGTAATCTTTCTTCACAAAGTTTAATGATTGAATATAGGTTTCTGCAGTAGGTAAACTTGCTATTCAATTTTGATGTATCTACTTAATCTCTAAAATTAAAAAATCAACTATGTCTTTAGATATTGGTTCATATTGACATGCATGTGAAGAGTTTAGAAAACTTGATTTCAAAAGGACACTGTTTCTTAAAAACGTGTTTAGATTGTAAATTTGATTTAAAAATAAAAGTTTTTTGTTTTTTATCCTAGAATATATGGTGATAATTTTTGTTAAGGTTATTAATCTCTTTGTAATGTATAGATGCAATTGCAACACAAATAAATTGTTCGTTCATAGTTTTTGATACGTATGGATGTATATGTATTTATGTATGTATATATATAAATAAATAATTTTTTCCCCATGTCTTGAACAAATTTGTTCACAATGTCATGTTTTGTTAACATGTGTAGGTTTTTCCAATTGGTGGGATATATTTTCCTTTAATCAATCTTTGGAGTTTTTTGAGGAGTTTCATTTCACAGAGGAATTATACATTTCTTGACATGTGTGGTCTCATTATTTGTTGAAAAACTAGCTGGGACTATATGTCCACTTCCAACATAAAAGACTTACGGTTGCAAAATGATTTAAAAGAGTAGGCCCGCCAGAAACCTCTCCCTCATTCGGGAAGATTAACATGGATAGCTAGCGCATCTAATATAAAGTCAGATGAATACTCTTCGTACAATTTCACGGATCTCGTGTGTAGATTGATCCGCAAGATTTGGATGTGCATGGAATGTCAGTTTGATAAATGTTGAATTTTGTACATATCTATCCTGCAACCTCTTCGTAGTCCGGTTAGCTTGACGAGACTCTAAGGTCTAACTAACTAACGCAGCATGTTACAGGTTACATCCATCGATGAGGAACTTCCCGGTTGAAGGCGACGTAGAAGAGCCTGTAATGCCGACCGATGTAGCAGGCCAGCCGGTTGCCGAGTCCTCGGAATTAGAAGAAGAAAGAAAATGCAGAAGGGGGCGAGAACGGACTGGGGACTCGCTGCGTGCTAGCGGGACGACCGGCCAGGCCCGTCTGCGTTAGGGTTAGGGTTTGACACGGAGCCATAGCGAAGTACGAGTGCAGATAGCGAGTGAGAGAGGGAAAGTGCATTGACGAGTATAGAGCGGCGAAATCTTTCCGCTACGACCCTTTTCGTCTTCGCAGTACGTCGGTGTCGCTCCTGCAGGTTCTCGTCGTCGGTTTCGGGAGGGAGGGAGGAAATTCGGGGGTTGTCGCAATGGCGCCCGCTGTGGCTGGCAGTGGAATTGCCGTGGGTCTGACCAAGGGACACATCGTCACCAAGCGTGAGCTCGCTCCCCGCCCATCTGCCAACAAGGGCGTAAGTTATCGCTCCTCTTCTCTTTGCCAATTTTCGGTTCTTCACCCTCGAGCTGGGGCACAATTTTGAATTATGTTTTGTGAAGAACCTGTTTTATCCTCTTGTAAGGACTAGATCTCCCCTCGGCGGTAAATTCGGCGCAGTCTCGATGTATATTCTCCCTAATGAACACTGTCGCGGCTGGGATTTCCTGTGTGGTTTTAAAACTTAATTCTGCGAACAAATGCCTGAAATTTGGAAATCTGTACAAATTACTTCTTCTCATGGATCCTCAAACACAACTTTCACGAATCTCCAATCGTTACCCTCATCTCATGACAAGCGAATGGTTCAAATGTTACATAATGCAGAAGTTGGGAAAGAGGACTTCTTTCGTTAGGAAGTTGATCCGTGAGGTGGTCGGTTTCGCCCCCTATGAGAAGAGGATCACTGAGTTGTTGAAGGTTGGCAAGGACAAGAGAGCCTTGAAGGTTGCCAAGAAGAAACTCGGAACCCACTTGCGTGCCAAGCGCAAGAGAGAGGAGATGACATCTGTCCTTCGCAAGCAAAGGTAAGGTTCACTGAGATGTCTTGAATACGCCTCGCATTGATGCGCCTGTATGCACACTGAGCCAGCTCGAACGTATCGCATGTGCTGACGCTGGTCTGTTGTTTAATCAGGGCGACCGGAGGTACCGAGAAGAAGAAGTAAACTAAGTACAGAGCAGTAGAAGGATGCGGATTGTAGCAGAACCTGTTGGTTTCACGAGCATTCTCTCTATTCCGCTGTAGTTCAGTAGTTCAGAGCAGTTTCGACACTCTAGGGGCTGCATCGGGAGTGAAGCTGTGGGAACTCTTGAAGAGAAAGTGGATAGTACGAGTTGTGAACTTGACACAGGGCGGAATTCTTGGATGCCCGACAGGCTTACGGGTGTTTTCTTAATTCGAATTTTATCAATCTATGTAAGGCATTCGCAAGGAATTAGGTACTCATCAAAGTGGTGTGCTGGTTTTCCTCCGGCGCACGAGCTTGTTCTTGGCACTTTTGGCGCAGAGTGTCATAATTTTTGAAGTGTAGTTTATTTGCATGGGGAAACATGCTGCATGCACGAAACAGATCCAAAATAAATAGGACTCGAAATTATCACTGTGGGGTATACTGGTTCTGCCACTTGTCCAGATCTGGCTTGAGTTATTTTTGTACATCCGAAGTGTTCATGCTATGTCGATCGGACATCAGATTTAATAGATGGATTGAACGAGACACAAAGATTCTTGCCATTTATCATGTCGATATTCGTCCCCTGTCCCTTGTTCCGGTTGTTCACGTCGTCTGCTGCATCTGCTTGAACGTTCACTCGTTTCGGACCAATCATGACAGCAAAAGTTCCTACACAGACAGTAGTCTCATGAAGTTTGTATTCTTCCACTCACCAGACTTTGGGTTTGGGGATTGGAATGATTGAGTTCGAAGTCACCATCGACTTTATGTCGATGTCAAGCAGCTTGCAATCGCGGCTGGAACTAAGGTAAGTAATGTTGAAAAGCATTGAGTAGCAAATAGTACAGCTGTGAGTGGATCTGTCTCCCTATCTGGCCGTTGATTTGGATTAGCCCGCGTGGATAAACATTACCATCCTTCAAGTGTTCGAAGTAGTTTAATGGCTGTGCGGTGAGGGGAAGGGAAGAAGGATGGAAGTATTGAAACAGAGTAGCGTCATAAGTTTACTGTTGAACGATCTGACATTGTTAGATTGCAGTCGGATATTCTGTGCGCCTATGTTTCAACAACGATGATGGACACGTGAGGGAGAAATTCGATGGGTCATTCCGCGTAGTTTTCATTTGAACTGTTCGCACAGCCTCAATTGACAAGTTGGTTTCATCATTGTTGTCTACTGAATATTCTTAGAATGTACCTTAATCTTCTTGGTTGGAGGAAAAATGTTAAGGTGGACATTAATATACTGTTAATATTACCAAGTCGCTGCGTACAACTGTGTAACAATATAGTATGAACCGAAAGTCCACGATGACAGAAATGAGGTATAGTGGAAAACAAGTTTTCCTAAACGAGAAGTACATTGTACAGGAAGAAACGGTGAAGGTGAACAGTATTCACTTATGATGCGAAGAATCGTAACCATAATATGATCACAGTTAACGATCCCCTATTCACATTGCACAAATTTTCCAAATTAGCGATAAATCGATACGGCTCTCTAAAGCCACGCCATGGTTAGAACAAAGGACACTTCCCACGGCTTCAACTCAAAACCATCTGTACACTGTTAGATAATTACAAAATACAAAATCTCGATACAACTAATCTTCCGACCAGAGGCCTAGTGACACATCTGGTACGTGGCCGGCTTCTTCGACAAGTTTGGATTTGTGAAGAGTCCTAGGCAAGACTACACCTTGCAAGGCCTGCAAGAGACTGTGATTCAGACCAAATGGACAAAAAAAATACTGCGTAATTTGGTACACCTTCATATTCTTTATTGCTTGTCACATCAGCATGATGATGGATGCGAGGTCGCATGGATCTACTTTGCGTTACATTGATTGTGAAAAATTGTAATAGCGTAAAACTCTTGACTACATATGATCTTTCATAATGATGAGTTGCAAGTATCAAACTCGGATTTGAACAACAAAAACTGCGAGGACTCGCCGAGGCTTAAAAAGCTGCCTTCCCCAAGCTAAACTCTCAAATCGTCCGAAAAAGCTGATGGTATACAATGGGTAGCAAGAATATCGATGGTCGCAGCTTTCGCAGTCTTCGTCTCCAACACCACAATCTGCATGCCAATCTTCTCATTATATCAATTTTTATACTTAGATACTTCAATTGAATTGAAACTGAATTGAAATGAATTCCACTAAGTGGAGTCTGCAACTTGGTTCGTAAAAAACACTCTTCGAAAAGAAAGTACACAGTACACCTTAAATTCTACAAGTCAAAGAGACGTAAGGATTGTTGCTCAAAACCTGCTGATATTCAAGATCAAAACGTAGGAACTGATCTTCACAATTCTCAACCATGTTCGCCAAATGCTTCAGATTCCTGACAGCAGTACCGTTGAACGCAAGAATCTGAAAAGAAACAAATCCAGTAAATATTGGCATATTTTTTATAACAGAAGTTTTTACGCATATTCTTCACTGAGAGGATCGTTTATTACTCTGACGTATTTGAACATTACATTTTTCAGCTAACGAAGGCATTAAGCCGCCTGTTCTATATAGAATTTCAGCACCGTTAAGAAACATTAAACAGTGTGATGTAAACAATCCCAGAGAGGTAAAACACCGTGACTAGAGCCTGAAGACCTCATCAACAACATGGAGGGCCGAAATAAAGGGCATCCAGCGTAGGACTTACCTGAGTGTTGACAATATCTTCGTACCCTATATTGATGTCTGCAACCAATACCTGTACAACCTTTACGTTAATGTCCAATTGCCCACTTGCTTTGCTAATGAATCTGAGGTCGCTTACTTCTAAGAGCGACCACAAAGTAGCCGCTATCACTCTTGGAAAAGGCATGATCACTAGAATGGAATGACAGCACTGCAAAGTGAGCCCCCTCATCATGACGTAGTAAAAAAAGGTGAAACTGGATTGGAAATTCTGCAAAGACGTTTCGCGATAAAATCAAAAGATCCTAATTACCTGAGATACCACAACCAATTGTTCCTCCTCGGTTTGTGCCATGGCATGTAGCAGCTTGTCAAGCAGTTTGACTGGAGAATCGTAGTCATAATCCTTTCCGTACTGCATCAAAATAATGGATGTGACCCAGTGATGGCAGACTATCAGTGCCAGTGATGTAAAAGATTCTAATATTTAGTATTTGTCAACTGAGATGTACAGAATAGAACCTCCCAATAGTGACATATATTGGTACTAGGGCTTTAGGTCGCTATTGCGAGGTGTCACTCACAAGAGTAAGTGCGTATAACCTCCTGATAGTGACATACATTGTTGTTACAAGTCGATGTCACGATTGGGAGGTGCGTAATATTAATATAACCTCCTAATAGTAACATACATTGGTGTTGGGATTAGATGTCACTATTGGGAGGTGTCAATTATACAAACAAAAGCGCATAGATATTTTATCGTGCATTACATCAATCCTAGTACATTCTATAAATGTGTTGTTTAGTTTCAAATTCGTCTTCATTTGCACATCTGTATTGTTCACGATGATTAACATAGAGATTATAATTACGTTTGAATTCAGATTAATACACAAAAATGTGAGTGAAACAATTGGTGATAATATGTGTAGCGAATTATTTTACTGACGTCTAGAAAGAGTGAATTGTTGAGATATATCTTTAAATAAATTTATGCCACATTCTTTTAGTCTCATAGCTATGTATTGTGATCATGATAGGAATTTATACTCCAAAACTTCAATTGAAATTGACACTATTGGATAGTATCATGTCACTATTGGGAATAGTGACGTACCGTTCTTATTGAGCAGATTTACAAGTTAGAAACTAATGGTTCTGGAATTTTACGTCACTAATGAGAGGATGTCACTCATAAGAGGTGACACTACTGGGAGGTTTAACTCTGTATGTTATTTAGATCAGGTTCATCGTACCACCGTAATAGAAAACAACAAATTTCATCTCAATGCAAACCAAGGTCTCAAACTCACCTCAGATCGGAGGTATGGAACCGAGACAGCAGCAAAGACGATGCCCGCAATGATATAGTATGAAGGAGGTTTCCCCTTGATATGCGCTGGAACCAAACGCTTTTGATTAGCTAGCTCAACTTCGAACTCTTTGAACTTGGAACCCCGCAAAATCTTGATCCTCGCTACTTCGCCTGTATATTTTTGAGAAACAAGGTAGCTGAACCCGATTCGTTCTCCATGTCTAAATGGTACTGCAAAAAAATTCACAAAGGTAAAAGTTAGTATCCAGTGTTGTGCAAAGCGTACTCACCCACTCCAGATAACAGATAACAGATAACAGAACTGGGAAATACGACCAGCATGTGATAAAAAAAAACACCTTCTCAGATACAGCCGAATTTACTAGATGGCGAAATACAGTAGTGTTGCTATGTAACTAACAATCGACCGCTTGCGAATCTGTTTATATACTATGTATCTGTTTATATCTGTTTGTATATACTATGACTTCCCGAATGAAGAAAACGCATGCTTTCAAAGAAACAAGACAATGTCAACAGAGGAGACTTTCAGCCTTCGGTACCTGTCCCATCGTTGGCGATATCTATATCGTCAAAACTGAGAAGAATATCTGACGACATTAACTGTTTGGCTGCTGGAGCGGTTGGCTCAACCCTCCGAATCCGGACTCCCTTTTGGTTTGTTTTCATGCCTAAGGCCTTCCGCAAATCAGGATTCTCCATCTTTTGCCATTCAATGCCCAGAATGGGAAAACCTGATTGACATTGAATATTAGGAAGCGGAGCATACCCAATATCCTGTTGCTTTGACATCCAAGTGCTTACCGGTTGCATGAAGATTTCCAGGCGCAGAGATTACAGCGTGATGGAATAGTTCAGACTGGAAGGCTAGGGAAATGTGAGAAATGAGAATACCTGTATAATCTCCTGTTCTCACGTAGTCGGTGATGAAATGTGTGATAACTGGAGTTGGAATGACGTATCCAATGTTTTCTGCATCTTCGTGTTTCAAAGACTGGAAAGCGATTCCAACGCACTGTCCTCGATCGTTGAAGGCTGGTCCACCGGAATTACCTGCGTTAATGGCTGCATCGATCTGAAAGGATAATACGTTAGAAAAGGACACTGAATCTTTACACAAACAAAATACCATGACATGAGGCACACAAATGTGAGCTAATCATTACGTGGTACTTGATTTAAAAATTCAAACCCAGGGCCAAAAAGTCCTGTTACAGGCTAGGCAGCGGTAACGAGGATGAAATTCTAGACATCTGCGCCTAGGTAAGACCTGCTAGCCATAAAACGTCTTAGCCGACAATACTTGCCTGAACACCCAGCAGTTCCGTGGCCCCATGGACATATGATGTCACTTCAATACGGCTGACAACACCACTGGTCACAGAGATGGTGTCACCACCTATGGGGTACCCGACAACAGTCACTGCGTCCTGTAATCTTGGTAATGATCCAAAGTCAACTGGAGTGACATCTTCCCAAAACTCATCGTTGCTGACCGTGAGCATGGCTGCAAGTAGACCTCGCGGAGTTAGAGCATCTTAAGCTTCAAATAGGCTCCCGTGTAGGTTCAGAACCTAATGGTTATAATGGAAAAAAATTTCAGATCGGTAGGAGCTCCGACGACTCAAAAACAGCCAAAGAAGGTGAGGAGATAAACGCCAGAAAATCACAACATAAACTATTTAGAGACTGGATAAAAACGTACGGATAAAAGCGTGAAATAAAAAGTCCAATTTCGAGTGTGGTTAATTCTATTGTTCAAAGTAGGTGGGGGCAAAACAGAAGAAACCGGAAGTGACAACAAAAATAAACCTCCTTTCAATGTCTTGAACTGTAACGCATGTCCCTGTGAACGAATGCCGTTACAAGTATAAACAGAAAACTAGATTGGTACGAGGAAAATTGGAAAAGTCAATCGAACAAAGCGAAGAACGTGAGTCATGACATGCCCGGGACAAGCAAGGGAGAATGTTGATGATCGCGTCTAGACGTCTGTAATTTTAAATTTGAGAACAGATTTTCAAACTCTTGGAGAACCTCTAACATGCCCCCGTGAACGTCCTCAAGAGCACCGGACGAGCAAAAGCGTAAAGAAACACTCCAGACGCACTGGCCTACTGCATATCTTTGCAGGACAGAGTCCGAGAAGTACCTATGTCGCATTCTGTCCCTATTGCCAGAACCGTGGCCAGATACTTGGTGTCCGATCCACGTTTTTTCACTTTCACCTGCGTGTGGTGCTCGACGGAATGCGCGTTGGTCAAAACGCGCCGATCGCCAATAATGAAACCACTGCTATTTGAACTAAACTGACGCTTGCGCTGCCATGGCAGCGAAAAGTTGGGTTCTGTGTGGACGCAGAACACCTTCACGACAGCATCCATGAAAGGTGCATCCTTGACGTCATCAGGCCCGTTGGTATCATCGTAACTGGTATGCCAAGGGGTATCAGACTGCAGATGAAGCTTGGGAACAGCAGGTTTCTTGCCCCTGCGTGTAGTCTTTTCAGTCGACCTCTCATCCAGCTCCAAACTTCCTCCTTCTACATCTTTAGAATACTCCCTGTCAGTGGTGCCACCACCACCACTCTTTCCTCCCTGACCCACGCCCACAGGAGGACTCTTCTTTATGATAACCCCTCGTTTTTGAGGCCTCCCACGCTGTCCTGTTCGTACTAATGGTGCGCGGTCCAGCATTTCTACATCCTCCCCTTCTGCTCCGCCAGATTTTTGAGTGTGAAGAATTTCGGTCGTAGCATTGGTTCCAACCACACCCCGTGCCGTTGAGAACCCTGAAGGGGGTGGCGAAGATGCCGGACCACTGGGCTTCGGATGCTTGGGAGGCCTGCCCCTCTTCCGTGGAGCGTGATCCATCACGCTAGGCAGCCCTGGACCCCTCAAGATGAGAACCTTTGCTTACACTCCCCCCTGCATAACAGCTCCACTCCCATTAGGGTTTGACAAACACTCCAGATAGTAACAGATGCCTTTTGATTCTTCCTATTTCCCCGTACACAAGACAATTGCATCGAGACAAGCTTCAAGAGCCCAGTTTCTAAGCTGCCTCTCCCCGCCTCATACCTAGCAGAATGCGAAAAGTGCATCAGTTTTTGTGAAACAAGAACGACTAAGAATTTCGAAAAGCCGAAAACTGAGTAGACGCGAAGTAATTTCACTAAGTCGTATCTTGGAGCATGTCTCCTCTTTTCGTGTCCAATTTCAGAAGCTTCTTTCGCCAGTAATATTTCGGCAGGCCACCCATACTTTATTTCTTGGTAAAAATTAGAGAAGGTGGTAAAATGTGGGACGGGTACGCCGCAGAGAAGTTAAGGACGCCCACACTGAACACAAACACACAAAATGAAGTGGCTGCTGCTCACCTCCATCAATCAATTTGCTTCGACGACCACATTTCCCGGCAAAAAAAATCAAACTCTTGCAAGCTGTCTAGAGCTTGCGAGATTTTCAAGCGTCTATGCTGTCAGGAGCGAGTCACCCGTTGCTTGCCGGGCGTCGCTCGGTTCCCATATTTAATGCTCCACACAAAGAAGAGCTCCTGCCACTCCAGGACCCGGCGCTAATACAACACTTGTTCCTGGACTGCTACTCAACTGAGCCAAGCTGAATCGTTCCGACGGGAACACAACCCGGCTCCGTCGGCATTCCCCGGCCTCCACCACCAAAACTCTTTTGATCGATCAAATCTTTGTCACCTCGGACAACAACGATTTCCTCCTCTGGCCGGCTCGATGGCTCGCGCACTAACGTCCAATTCGATTCCCGTTCGCGGAGTGCCCGCTCCCGTCAGGTAACGTCATGTCCAAGCTGCAGGATTCTGCCTGGCAAAACGAGCTCTGGACGGCGCGTTCGTTCGTTCGTTCGTCGCGAGAGCCCAGCGAGCAATCAATCAATCAATCAATAAATCAATCAATCGAGCACTCGAGCAATCGCAGAGCCCGGCGCCCCTCGCGCGCTCGTCGGGCACTTCAAGGCAGCGAAGGAAGGGGCGCGACGCTCTTCTGGCAGAAGGCTCGGACCTCGCGAGCTCCTCCTCGTCTCTCTCTCTCTCTCTCTCTCCTCGCCTCGTCCCTTCTCTGCTCTCTTCCCTCCCTTCCCTTCCCTTCCCTTCCCTTCTCTGGCACCCAAGACAGCGCGAACGCGCGACCCAGACAGAGCCAGAGCTATCTTCCGCCGACGGACGGACACACGGACGGAGTTGTTTGGTTCCTCGTCTTTCCTTCCGTTTCCTCTCGTCGACAGACAGACAGACAGACAGCGGAACGGAACGGAACGAGGCCACGCGCCGGGAGGTCATTCACTGGGCGCCGGGGTCGTCGTCATCGTTGCCGGAAATTTTCCTTCCTTTCTTGCTTGCTCTGGCCGCCGGACGTCTGGCACGGAATCCGACCGACTGTTCCCGAGTGCTGACGCTCGTCTCCGACTGCAGCGTCGTGTTCTTCCATCTGACGGCGGACTCTTGGAGAGCGCCGTCTGCGCCGTCGCGGCGGCTGATGTTTCCTTCCGAGGTTTTGTGTGTGTTTTGGCCTCTGCGTCCGATCGATCGTCGATGAAAGTTCTTGGATTTCGGTTCCGAGTTCGATGAATACTCACTTCATCTCACCTTCTTCGATCATGAATGAACTCACCTCACCCACTACGAGATTCGGTCTTGCTTCCTTATATCCCATCACGACATTCTTGTCCTGCCTGCACATCGACTCCTTTTCCCAGAGACCTTGTCGTTAGAACCCACCCTTGACCGATCCCATGCCAGAAAGGTCTCCCTGCATTACTCGCTCGAGTTTGCACCAGAACACTTAACACGGCTTATACTATCCTCGACCGAAATAACCGAAAATTCGGACTGGTCCTAGCTAAGGACTGATGAGACTGCGACTTCCACCACGTTGACAAGATGCGGCAGCCTGCCGAAGTGGATTCGAAGTGTGCGGGAACTTCGGTCGGTCGGACGGCACTCATCTTTCGTCATTGGGAACGGATGACATATGGCCCCTTCACTGCGTCTGTGGGTATCAGCGATTTACTTCGATCGGACCTCCGCAACTATTTTCTGGATCGAACGATTGACTCTTCTGTATGAACGTCGTAGTGCAGTGGACTGTGAAGTGGCAAATCACCAGATCTTCCGTGCCACAGAAACAACTATTGTGTAGGATAGATCTCGAAATTGGAGATGCACAGGATACCCAGATTGATGAGGAAACGGACTTTCGTTTGCAAGGTCAAAATTACAAAGCAGCAAATCACTTGACATCGAGAAAGACTTCACAATCACACGGCTTCCTTACACTCAAAAGCGCCAATCAATCGGGCTTCTAGTATTCACAGCCATTTTTTCACAATTCTGCTATATGTGTAAGCAGACCAGCATGAGATTCAACACGAAACCTTCACCCTCTTGGGAAAATCGACGATGAGAACTAATTACTTACGTCACTCTGACAGTCTGTACATCCGGTGAGCGCTGCGTTCTCTTCCTGGACTTTCCAAAATTTGGTCTGTAACTATTTTGGAGACCAAAGTGCGAAGGTGGAGCCAAAAAGGTGCACTACTGTACTAGAATGTGATCTCAGCTGAAGGCTACAGCTACCTTGAATCTTATTGGTTCTTAAAAAAATTGAGGATGTGTGAGGGGGGTAACTTGAGAAAAACCCCTTTCAGATGGTAAATTTGTGGTGTGGGTTCAACAGACTACACATTCAACCCTTCAATACTTATGCTACTTCAGAGACCCCTTCCCGCCCCTCCTCGACCATGATGTATCAACACGTCATCCCCATGCCATTTGCGATCCCGATCCATAGGACCGCGGCCGCCTCCAGCTCTGTTCCTGGGATCATGCGCCCAGCCATTTGCACCATTTGCAACTGGACCAAAAGCAGCACCGTGAATTCCTGCTGGTGGTCTCAAGACTCCTCTGTCCCAGCCTTCTGAACTTCCGGGTCGACCTTCCCACTTTCTGTACAAGGGCAGTTGACCAGACAATCCTGCTCCTTCTAGTCTATCACCTAGTCTATCATCTCTTTGCCTGCGCTGCCATGCGTCAGGCTCTCTATCTTGATCATCCCTGTAATGCTGCTGCCAAGCATCTCCATCGCCACGATCTCGCTCATTGTCTCTGTAATTCATATCAGCATTAGGTCCTTCCAAAAATGCTTGCTGCTTACCGCTTGGACGCGATCTGGACTCATGGTTCGCACCCCCATGATGAATCCGATCTGTATCACGCCCACTGGGGCCGGCAGTCGATTGTGGATGCCCGCCACTGGTAGACACCGGAGCTTCTTTGAGCTTTTTGTACAATTCGGATAGTCTCTCACCAGACATGGAGGAAAATGTGCTCACGTAGCTCCATAATCTGCCAGCCATTCCTGCAATTCGTTGGAAAGGCCAAAGTCAGTGCCTTTTGACGAATGGGGCTTCACAATGGAAAGTTGAAGACAAGATTCCTCAGAGGCGTTCAGGTCAGACGCCGATAACTTGAAATCGGTTATCGCTCACCATGGCATAGTTTGTTTCAAACACCACATATTGCAAATTCTTCGAACACTTGAAGTCGTAAATCTCTCTTACTACTCAACAATAAGTTGGGCTGTATTCAGTGATAGCGACTACGTAGCAGGAAATGCTATGTGAGAACTTCTATGAACAGGTCCAAAGAAACTAAATCGCGCTTGCTTGATCCAATACTGACCTTGACATACAAACAAATATATCACTTGGCTAGAGATGACCATCTAGATTATATAAAGCTCTGACCTTGGAGTAACAAAGAGATAAGGGTAACATTGGACCAGAAACTTACGTTCCAAATTCCTCGAATCCACATGGTCCTCCAAGATTTCGTCCACCTTTCGACCCAGGAGTTTCAGGTACTTTTTCACTCTGTGCAAAGTCTGCAATATTACACCATCGTCGTTAAGCAGTTAAGAAAAAACTCTTCAAACTTCATGAACAGGTCAAAATCAAATCTTTTTTCACAATCTTCATTTCTACGTTAGACGGAGCCACTTCGACCCAAAATACCTCTTCTTTCGACAGATCAAACGCTGTTTGTAGCTTCTCAAGGCTTTTGAGCGTCCGCGCCTGATCATGCATCATCTCTGCGCACCACTCGTGCCACTTAGTTTCCTTATCTTCTCTGTCGTCCGGGTTTTTCCTCCCTCTGCGAGGTTGTGGTGTATTATCAGCATCAGAAATTTCCCCTTCTTCTTTCACGGTTTCTTCCTTGGGAGCCCTACGTTCACGAGTCACCACAGCACTAGTATTCACGAATAAGTTCCTGGCATGAGGACCAGACTTTCCATGCCTATCCTTCAACTCATGTCTCCCATGGTTGTCATTCCTCTCTCGCTTAGAACCAACTCTCTCTGCCTTTGTTCTATCATGGACACCAGACCCGTTCGCTTCTTGAGCGTCTTCAAGTTCCTGGACAGGGCAAATACAGGTGTCAGAACCTTCCATAGTGTCTGCCAAACATGGACACCGTGTTTCCTTCGTGTTTCCCTCACCAGATATGCTAAAGTCTGGCTCAAGCTGCCTGAAGACATGAGGCACCTCAGGAACAATTTGGTTAAAAACCAGGGAGCTCCTCATCTTTCCCGCTGTTACTTACAGCCGATTATATATGTACGAGTTCAATTCAGTTAATTAGAAGAACGAGTATGATATTTGACGTATGCAATTTTGACGGTGTGCTTTGATGTAAGTCCACGCGAAAAGACTTTGGACTTGTCATGGACTCTAGATTATGTCAGCATGTTCAGGAAGATCACCATTTGAATCGCAACGAATGCGCGGGCTGGTTATGGAAATTTAATAAGAACACAATTGCTGACAGTTGGAACATTTACACTGATTGAGTGTACTTTCTGAATGAATTCTTGCAAAGTCCGCCATACCTTGCGGAGTAATGCAGTTGCACGCGCATCAAGATGATTGGCCCTAGGGAGAGAAGTTTCTGCAGCTGACATCCCTGCTGGAGCAATTTTGTCACTTAATCCAAGCCTGTCATCCGTCCTTATCTTTTCCCAGTTCCCCAGACCGTGATAATGAACCCCTAGAAGCAATCTCGCATCATCCACTGCCAATCAAGCCAAGATAATCAGCAACTTAACAAAATATGCCATCCTCGTATCAACATTCTGAAATTGACTGGCAGTTCACACTAATCACAAAAATTCCTGATTCAGCATCAAAACTCTGATCAAGTAGAGCTACATATGACTAATGACTAGCCAAACGAAGTGTCATGTACATGTAAGTAATACTTGAAGCTTGTGCCATCATGCCAGACTACAAACCAACATTCCACACTGAAATAGTCTGTCAGTACCTTGGTTCCAACCACATGATTTGGACCAGGCGGGGTTCCTCGGATGAGATTTCAAGCGAAATTGAGTAACAGGATCTGGATATCGCTTTACTCGCTTCGCCAGCACAGCTAACTCCTTGACACGTGCAAGAACCTCTTGGGCTTTGACCGGCACGCCAAAAAAATCCAGAACAGCGGCCTGCGGCGAAAGTCAATGGATTCACGGTTGGTATCCCCTTATAACAAGTCAAAAAGGCTTTCAAAGAAATGTCTATGGACGTGACTTTATTGACTCGTCAGGTTATCAAACTGGACCTTGGCCATACATCCTAAGGAGATGATTCATACCGTAGTCCATGCCATCTAAAATGACACTAAGTTTTTCAATTCTGGAATAAACATGATTCAGCCATCAGTGCAAGCAACAACCCAGGTACTGTTTGCTATGTTTGTTAATTTGTGGACGCCTCTACTAACCTTGCTCTCGAGACCAGCAGTTTTTACAGCTTGCTTGCAACCGCTCACAAGATTGTTGAAAAGCTGCAACTGCATCGCAATTTCGGCCCCTTCGACAGCACCACCACACTCTTTCGTGATCATTTTCATTCGGTTTGAATCACCAAATTTCTTGACCTGTAACATAAGATATGCTGATTATCGTTACTTGCCCCAGTTCAGCTAAGCCGCACATGTTTCATACAACTATATTCCCCTGGTTTACAGAATTTGGCAACCACGTTAAGAGACGTACCACTCGAACAAACGCGCTTGCATCCTTCTTGGAAAGATTTCCGGCATCCCAGGTACAAACACGTGCAGCGGCACCTTCCAATGGAGCAGACTGAGGCACAACCACATCAGCAGCCTTCGTAGAACGTTTACTGGGACGATCCTTGCTGTCCGTAGCTCGCCTTTTCCTACTGTTGCGCCCCACAGTCGTCTCTTCAGCATAGGTCCTCACGTTCCTCGCGGCCCTCTGAGTCGTTTCCTCCTGTATAGAAAACAGTTATATGATGAGAATGATCATCAACCAGCAGTATTAGAAGCTGTAGGTTTACAATGATCTAGTTCGGTAAAACAGTAAGCCTACCTGTGCTTGCAAAACCGCCTCGGGAGGTATTAAGCGGCTCCAGAAAGTGGCATCATCCTCGGCGTTGCTGAAATTGGCAACCTGCGAATTGGGCGAACTTAAAATCAAACCACCTCTAACATTTGATCTTTACTCAATCAAGTAGTCATGAGACCAGGCGCAGATGAAATTATTGATATACGAAGCTATCCAATGATCTGTCTAGACTGCACTCACACTCTTACAGACAGACCGTGGTAAACAGCATGAAATGAAAACTCGTAAATCACTCACACATTTGAAAAACCTCTTAGATAGATATAAAATTACGACATCAAAACGTACAATTTCATCAAGTCTTATTCAATGTTAACACAATCATAGAAACTTTCAACATACCAAAGGCTCACCTTGAAAGCACTCAATAATTCATTGCTCTCCCCTTCGTCATCTCCTTCCTTGGCTTCGACCTTCTCTGCCCTCGCCAAAATTTCATCAATATCCATGCTTGCAAGTTTGTTCTTTCCATCTTCCTCCTCTTTGAAGAGGTCCTCTGCACCAAATCGAAGAATGGCCGCAAGTTCCCTCTGGCAAATTGAAGACCACTTCCGGAATTTAGCGCAAAACTTCTAGATCGACGCTCATATTAAGATTAAGTCATCCAGGCTTTTGACGCATGTTACGAACAGAGGCCTGGTTGTTGTGACTCAGTTGTTGTTACACTGAGGCACCAACCTTGATAGGATCGACTCTAGGCAGCAAAAGCTTACGAAGCCGTCGTCTCGATACTACAATATCTTACAAAACAAGCAGCCAAAATGAGCCTTCCTGTTCTCCAAACCCACAAAAACTTAGAAAATAACTGATCTATTCCGCACCTTGTCAAACATTGTGTTTCCCTTCTTCGTTTCTTTCTTTTCCAGTCTACCCTGGGCATTTAGCTTCTGTATGACCAGATGATCCAGAACCTGCGTAATAGTTACATAAATAATGGTCAATCGTTTACTCAACTAATACGATTACCATCCAACTCTCTGTGTCGATAAGCAATATTATAGCCGATCAAAACAAGGCTATATACAGTGGTTAGCGGTCAGTTGATGATGTACACAAAAAGATCATTTGGACTATTGACCACATATTGCTTTTAAGGCCTCCCACCAACGGTTGAAAAATAAAACATGAAGTGCGTTCTATCACTCAACTCTAATTGAGCTAGAAGAGCACTGGAGTGAAAAAAAATCATGTGCAAGAAGTACCTAGACCTAAAACAAGATATTTCTGCAACACATTCCCGATTAACAGCTGATATCCATCGGTTCATACCATCTTCTTCTTCGCGCGTTCTAAAATATCCTCCTCGACACTCTTGCTCGTCACGAACCGGTAGATGTTCACCACATCTTGTTGACCAATTCGATGAGCTCTGCTCATAGCCTGAAAAACAAATACACGTTTAGTGTTCAACCAATCAGTAATTACTATTTTGACAAGTACTTGAGACTAGCCAACAAGAGCGCCACTAAAAGACAAACTATACATGCCAACAATGCGTAAGGGTCGTTATCCATATGTAATGATTTATTCGAGTGATACCTGGAGGTCGTTTTGTGGATTCCAATCGGAGTCAAATATGATGACTGTATCAGCAGTGGCGAGGTTTATTCCCAAGCCACCTGCCCTAGTGGACAACAAGAAACAGAAATCTTCACTTCCAGGAGCATTAAAGTGTTCCATGGCTTGCTGACGGAGATCTGCTCTTGTGCTGCCATCCAATCTTTGGTACTGGAAACCTCTGAGACTTAGATAGTCGGCCAGTATATCCAACATCTTTACCATCTGCAAGGAAAAGTATCCACAAAATCTGTGATGAAGGATGATACCATGATAGGATGTGAGCTGCGCTGGAGGCCAGAGAATGAAGAGGCACTTGATGCATTCCGTCTTTTCTGAGAAGCAATCCTAAAAAAACGGCGGATGTCAAATACCTGTGAGAATATAAGTACTCGATGCTTCGTCTCTTTAAGCCGGCTGAGCAACTTGTCCAGTATGGTAAGTTTGCCACTACTTAGCACTATATTCTCCACCTTGCTATTGTTAACCTCGTCTCTATTATCTCCACCGCCGTAGGCATGTTCAGCACTGATGAACAAAAACGGATGATTGCAGCATTTCTTCAGCTCCACCACAATGTTGAGAAGTGAAACCTGCACGCGGAAGATTTGATGATACTCAGTTACAATGTTTTGCCTCGAACTGGGATCGAACAGAACACACGTTGTAGAAAGTTGTAATCAAAACCCAAAAGAATGCCGGCTCCGCGTGGGTTGGACGCATTCCAGCCACCTATTCAACATAAGACACAACACATAATCGACAACAACCCATACTAACTTAAAAATCCGAACTGGAAGGGTCTCATGGCCTCACGCTCATCCGAGCGAGCCAAATTACCTGGTTGTTCCCCCTCACACCTTTATTAAGGTCTGCGAAATTACGTTCCAAAATCCACTTGTAGTACCTGCCCAAAGATTCATGGATATTATTAGAGAACAAGTCGGTCCAGCAATTAGTTATGAAGATAAGATGTGGCAGGCAAGTCCTTCACTTAACAATTGACTCCTACAACTAAGATCCAAGTCGAAACATAGAATTTGATCTCATAAATTTCAGAGGTTGGCGCAAACAGATTTCCTGCAAATACAAATTTAGGGTTTGACGCCTTTGAGGTAAGCAAGTAAGGGGCAGGAAGCCCCTCGATCTGCAATCACACTGACTTAAGGACACTCCCGATGTCAAAAAAAGACCAACCGCTTTTGAAGTGGTGACATCTCCACTCTGAGGATTCGCTCAATCTTGGGTGGCAGGGACTTTTCGACATCTTTTATGACCCTGCGAAGCAAATGAGGCCGAAGTTCTCCATGGAGATTCGCAAGCTGCGGACCCAGCAAAAAGTTCAAATCAGTGAAGACAACAAGAAAATATAGAAACAAATCAACTGAGGCGTTATAATCCTCGAAAAGAATATGAAGAAATCACTGCTCTCACCTCTTTGTCATCAAATGAGTTCAAATTCTTGTACTTCTCTGTGAAGTCCTCTTTGCTCCTAAACTTTTCGGCATCGAGAAAATGAAGCAAAGCCCTAAGAAACAACAGTCCGTTAATTGGATCTGTCAGTTGTTTTGAAGTTTTTGGATTCCAAATGCTAGTTCATACTGTTCCTCAAAACTACCAGAAAAACCTTCTCAGACGACCTCAACTGATGATGAATAAGGCGACTCTTAGGTAAGAATCCATCGTGCACAAAGAACATCATCCGAATCAAACAAAATAATTGCACTCATGATGACCCC
Source organism: Marchantia polymorpha subsp. ruderalis (assembly GCA_037833965.1). Classification (NCBI taxonomy): domain Eukaryota; kingdom Viridiplantae; phylum Streptophyta; class Marchantiopsida; order Marchantiales; family Marchantiaceae; genus Marchantia; species Marchantia polymorpha. The sequence goes on from AP031351.1 coordinate 5,593,041, forward strand.
CAATAGAACTTGTGCGAGTTATCAGTATTCATAACATCCGACACATGAACACAGGCAACAGAAAACTCCTAGTTTGCAAATAGACAAACTTAAAGATAAACTATGGAAAGTCATACTGAAAAAACACCAATCATCGCTTTAACCTACCAAAGCTCCTCAACACTGTTCTGCAGAGGTGTTCCTGTCACTAAACACTTGTTCTTCGCATTAAACTCCTGCATAGAGCAGAAATAAACAGACATAAGTTCCCGGCGTTTGAGCACGTGAGATAAATCCATCAATTTATCATTTCGGCATGTCTTACGCAAGTAACAAAGATCAACTGCTTAACCATACGGTAGACAGATCACTCCAGGACCTAGACAGGAGTCAAAACTCTACTGATGTGACGTGTATCACCCAATCTCCAAAACTTCGAAAAGCGTAAAAGGCGAATAAAGACACTTTGTGATGAGTGTGACTTTCCAGATCAGTCCTAATCCAAGAATAACATCAAACCCGGTGGAGTATGATTCCCATCAGATACACATGAGAATCATGTCAAGGACACATGATTGATGTATGGCGGGGTTTTGGGTCAATAACATGAGGTGAATGACGGAAATAGTTTTCTGAAATTGTTGAACAAAATTTAGAACCAAGAAAACAAGGGGGGTTATATGATAACTCAGATCTCTGACTTTTCTTGACAAGAAAGATGATATGGAATTATTCAACCAACGCTAGTATAGAAGGTCCAGCATCAAATGGACTTACTGATAGAGTTTGATACAATGCTGCCTCGCTGTTCTTCAGCCTATGAGCTTCATCTACCATTAGGTAGGTCCATTTGACCTTTTCAAGAACAGTCTTATCCTTGAGGACAACTTCGTATGTCGTCAAGAGCGTATCAAACTTGATCGTTCGTCCGCTTTTCCGTCCACTAGGAAACTCGTACTTCTGACACATCTGTCTTGGACAAGACAGGAAAGATAAGTACTTGGAAACGTGAATCACAATATTGAAACGTTCTGAATCAATCGGGTTCACATGAGCTGTAGAGGAAGAAACAGTACCTATACTGAACCAGGCACAGCTATCCATTCGTAAACTAACTTACTGGCTAACTCATACATGGTTTCATATTTCTCCTTTGAAGCTAAATATCAGGCGAATAGAGTGACAGAGGACACTCCTAGAAACACTAGCAATCATCCCAGCAAGAATTCTGCTGTTAAGATCAGAGTAACAAAAGTATTCAAGACGCACCTCGCGACTAGCACGGTTGCCGACATATACAACCACGTTCATTTCGGGTAACCACTTGCGAAACTCCTTCGCCCAATTCGTAATTGTCGACAGTGGTACAACCACTAAAAACGGGCCGTGAATTTGTTGAGAATACTGCACAAAAATGACTTATAGCCATGAATTGAAGATCTTAGCTTTCCTATCTAAAACTACCACATGAGCTAACTAGGGCTAACAATTCAATTTGATGCTACTAATAAGAGGTGCTGAGTGCAATCTGCATCATCAAGCCCTACCAAGCATGGCCTCACCGGTGCAGCGGCGAGGCCATGATTTGAGGCCATGATTTCGTGATGCTGAAGAAAGAATGTGACTAAAAGCCACCCAATATAGACCCAAATATTAACCCTGCAAATATCTCTCCAACAATGCGATACAATAAAAGTTGACAAGTTGCATAAAGCTGAAACAGAGGGAGTATCACACCTGTAAAAACCCAAGCATTGACACAGACTGTACAGTTTTGCCAAGACCCATCTCATCGGCAAGTATGACATTAGTGTCATTCCTCCAGCTGGCAACTCACAAGATAAAATATCAGCCAAATCCTGGTGACCCAAACCTCATTTGCATTCTTCACATGTTTGAAACAAGAGTGCACTTTGAAACAAGAGAACTTATAACCTTGATTTACGAAATGGAGACAAATAATTTACTATAGCAGGAAATTTTGAGGTGAAAGGTGGAGTTCTAAGCTCATAATTACCTTATCATCAAAAAGTTGAGGCCCTCAAGCTGGTAATCACGTAGAGTTCCTCCTTTCAACCACTCAGGCTGCGTTTCCAATTTCCGAAGCGTTGCTGCAACGAAGTCCCAAACGCATGTTTAATGGGAGACAAAACCACATATAAAAGCCGAAGTACACAACCTAAACTGCAAGGAACCTATTCTCGGAAAACTAGGAGCATAAGACGTACTTTTATTCTTTCTCCGTTGAGAATCCGCCAACTTCCCTTGTACTGATGATAATGCTTCGCGAGCCTGTGAAGCATAGAATCGAAAATTCACAGTTTATAATTATTAAACATCCGAATAAGCGCAGCAGTATAACAGTCGATTAATGTACATAATCCAACCGGGATGCGCCGACGTGGTATCCAGATTACATAGGTCACGACCAAAGCACTCAAGATTGAGGCATTAATGTTTCAGGTTTTTTCGTGTAAACATCAGAAATCGGAACGACTCAGTAAAACCCAAAAACCAGCTCACTGCAGAAAAGTGATAGAATTTAACGAAGAACATAATGAATGGTACCTGTAGTTCATAGATATGAGAGTAGTGGCGTGAGACATGGTAGAAAAGGTGGACGAATGGAGGTTACATCGGATCACAAATAACATAAAAGGAGAAAAAAGCAATGGAAAAAATATTGTGAATATCTTGGATGCGCAGCACCATCCGTACATCAACCCAGTACACCAACCGTAACATGCGCTCGAAGGGACTGACCAATGATCTTCCCAATTGGCAATGGCCTCTAATCAACACGGGTTTATCATGCTTGCAACAAATAAGTGTGACTAAGTACCTACATGCCACATCCAAAATAAGGAAAGCAAAGACATTGACACAGAGACTATCAATGCTTGACTTAAGCAGTAGCAAAACAAAACGTTACCTTATACTCATCGATCGCTTGAATGGCAAATGCGATGTCTGTGTCCTTCTCCCTGCAACATCCAGCGGATAAGACAAAAATTTACGATAAAAAATTAGACATGAACTCGGGAAATGACAAGCTAGTTTTGTATTTAATTGAAGCAGAAAAATAGCAACCAGGGGGTTAAAGAATGAACTGTTCATCCAAACTCGAGAGACAAGCCTGCGAACAATCTAACCAACATTGAAGTTTTCGTAAACAAAGTCAGGCAAAGTGGTAAGCAACACAAAGAAGTCGAAGAGCTGTATGTCTCTTTTCGCTAGAAGGAGTAAACACGAGAAGCCACGTATCAAGCGAAAATTACTTTCTGCACACAAAGATGAGCAAGAACTATGTTCGGGCTAGTACTATGGACGTCGAGAAACATAATGATCTTCCTCCTTCCGTTGCTAGTTTGCAATCCCCATAATGTTGGACTTGTTACGACCATATCACGGCCTAGAAAACATAGACACCCTGCCCTGACTGGACACTGCTAGTAACTGAGGAAAGAGGGGGAAGAGAGTGTATGAGACGTTAGACTATCTAGTACAAGTGGGGTCAATCTCGATGATATGATTATCAAAAGATTCCAAATGACGATCAGAAGCAATTCGGCACAAATATCCATTGTTCACCGTTTCGTTCCGAGAATCCAGTGACTAGTCGAGTAAAAAGCTGACGCTATGACAAGAGTCCTTATCATAACACCAGATTCGCCCTTTCTATCTAGCCAACAGTACCAGCAGTACGCGTTGTTGATGTGCATAACCTGAAGACACCAGTACCGACAACCAGTCTCGGAATGCTCGGAAGGAGGTGATGGACGAAATGAGGAGAGGACTAATGAGCAGAGGAGAAACACCACTCCACATGATGAGACGATTTCCTCAAAGCCATATAGGTGATGTTATGTGTCAATTGTTTAAAGTTATACATACCAGGTTGATTCTCCATAAGAAAGCCCCTTCCACTTGACCAGGTATTCTTGGAGTTCATCGTCGGTTTCGCTCTTGGAAGTTCGTGAAGCAAACACTCTCTCAACCTGCCAATGAACATACAGAAACTGTCGTTAATGACAACGATTGGAGAATAGTGCCTGAAGTCTATTCCACTTCCGTCTAAGCCATAACTCAAGCTTTTTATAAAAGAAGGGATATTTTCGAACCTGTATATACTGCTTCAAGAGATCAAGTTCCATCTCTTTGCTGACATCGTGTAACTCGGCCTGCAACGTAACATTCAGTGCTTTAGTGAACGACACGGGAGCAACAAATGAGCAACACTCAAACCTAGCCTCTTTCGTGATCTAAAAATCACTTAATGATTTTGATGGAAGTAACTTCAATGCACGTGTATACATATGGTTTGCACTCATCAAACTAATGTCCAATTCCTCAACGTACCTCTTCAGGGGACATCGTTCGCCTCACACTCCTATCATCCTCTATTTTCTTCATATAGTTCACAACTTTTTTATATCCACTAAGCTGAAAGACGACGAGGGGAACAAAGAAGCATTAGGAACTCGCAGGAATGGTAAAAAATCTTTAAAACAAAGAATATGTCACGCAAACAACTCATCGGAAAACGTTCAGGAGAGAGGACATGTTCCTTGGAAGACAAGACTGGTCTTCAACCCTTTAATTGGTCCTCAAAACGGAAACGAGAACTGCAGTGTTCGATCGACAACGACACAAAATGTCCTGAAAACACTACTTGGAAGCTTCACATGATCTAAAGATGAGAGATCCAAAACAAAATTTAGGCACAAACCTGTGAGAGTTCGGAAAGGTGATGCCATTGGCAGTGGAGAAACGACTGGCCTTTCCATTTGATGTAAAATTCCTGTTTTTCCCAGTCTAGCAGGGCCTGAGGATCAGTGTCAAGAACAAAGGGTTCTGCTTTTCGGCCTTCTTCCAGTTCAGCTTCGGCTATGCCTCTTGGCTGGTGCCAAAGCACCTTCTCGATGGCATCGCCATCATCTTCCTCTCCGTCTTCCGCAATGACCTGCATATTATTAAAAATGAACGTGTAAGCTTCGACCTTACTAATGCAGAATGTCTAAATAACGTGATGGATGTGATTGTCAGTGTTTAATAACAAAACCGAGGAAAAACCCCACGAGTTGCACATAAACCCTGAGCTAATGAAGCAGTTCTCTCTGTATATCTAACTCGCCAACAGTTTGCCGTGGAGAACTCACCGTCTCCAACGGCGTGTGAAACCTAAAAAAAAAATTGGTTATGAACAAGTTCGTGCTGTGACTACCTTGGCACGCTTCTTTGCTCTTTCACTCTCTTCGTCCTCGCTCTCCTCAGCTTCAGCGTAAGACTTCCGAGGTACTGCCCTTCTCGACGTACGCGTCTCCACAGCGTCGGCAGACCTTTCCTTCATCTTCCGAGCTACTGCAGAACTAGAAGTTGCAGTTTCGTGTCGACTACTTCTACCCCTGGTCACACCAGGCTTCCTCTGTCGACGCCCATATTCTTCATCATCCGGATCTTCATCTGTGTCCTTGGCTGAAGACTCGCTCGCTTCTGAGTAAGAAACGTTGCGCTGAATCCTGGTGCTCCGTCTACCCCGGGTAATTTTATCCTTGACCTGCCGAGACTGCTGTTGGCCTCTCGTACTTCTGCTCTTTCTCCGAGTTGGGATTCTTTTGTATCCATCATCACTATCATCTGACAGACCTAAGCTCTCATCATCTTCGAATTCTTCATCTTGCTCTTCCTCGCTCTCGTCCAAGTCGTGACTAACCTGAGTTAAGCAAAACCACCTCGGCCCGTGAGCCGTTGTCTTCACAACCCATCACACAATTTGAACGGCCGAACGCTCTCTGAATTTCTTCGATTCGGATTGAAAAACCTTAGTGAGCCTTGTGTCTGTAAGCATAAAACCCTGAAATCACATAGTACTCGACGCTAGCTGCTTACCTTCGATTGGCCACGGCTTCTGCTTCGAGTTATAGGAGCGAAATCCACGTCATCAGGATCATCTGCTGTAGTTCGCAAAACCACAACCCATTTACCACTTTTGAGAAACCGTTCATTCGCCACAGAGACTATAATTTCTACAGATATCAATCTCTACATTCAGAAGAAACCTGTTCTTGTTGGTGCACTCAATTCGATCCGGCCAAACCCTTCTAAGCTTGTGTGGTACATTCGAGAAAGCTCAAAGACTTTTGTTCACTCAGACCTTGAACTCCATTCTATTCCGGTCAGGCTGGACTCATCTACCTCAGTAAGAGGCGGTATAGAGCAGTCACATTGTGACTGCTGAGGGTAGGTTTAATTACAGCTGGGGGGACACAGACGAGAATTTTAAAATTACCCAACAGTTGATACCATCAGCTCATCCCACTGGTAGTTTACTTAGCAAGACAAGCAGGTTTTCGTTAAATATTCGTTCGATGTGGGATAATCTGCCGCACTTGATTCCTCAGCCACAGGTGTTTCATTTTACCAAAATTCAAAATTCCGGACCCAATTCATCCGGCCTTTATTCGGATTCGGAAGTACCTGGGTAGATTCTGTAGGTCTATGGTAGTTTTGCTCTATAAATTGGAGAGCTTCACGTTGAAATCCTTCAAATGATTATAACTGTCGTAGTTATTTCGTTTGAAAAAGATCCTGACGACTGGGATTCGAAGGACTGAAGATCCAGTCAAGGAAGAAAAAAGGAACTCTCAGTTTGACACATGCTACAACCTTTTCAACATTCTTTAGATGCCCTAGATATTCAATTGAGTCTGCTCGTTCGTACTGACTCTTACCTTCTTCTTCTTCATCATCGTCATCATCTTCTTCTTCTTCCTCTTCTTCCTCCTCCTCCTCCTCCTCTTCTGCCCCTCCTTCCTCCTCATCCTCATCGCGAGGGCGTTCATAATGTACAATTTTGCTAAGCCTTGGCGCATAAGCGCCATTAACCAAATTGGTTCTTACACCAGAATATCGGGGTTTTGTCCCCTGCTTCCCAATACTTGCCCTTGAAGGGGTTTCCGCGGCATCGACTTTGAATTCTGATCCATCGTCGTCCCCATTCTCATGCACTTCGTAATCCTCATCGGAATCCTTCTCCTCGACCTCTCCGTCTATCTCATCGTCTTTACCTTCATCACCGTCTGCGTCCGCGTCATCACTCGGTCTAACGTCCTCAATCACGCCATCCTCACGAGCGGCTTGCTCCAAATCTTCTTTATCAGAAGAGTCTACGTATTCTTCAGACTCCGAGTCGCTGGCTTCTTTGCTGAATGGCACCCCTGTTTCTACTTCCTGGACATCTTCATCGTCCGAATCCTTTGCTACTTCTCTCGAATCGCACGGAAATACCTCCTTCGTATTACCCATGGTCCGCAAGCTCCTTCCTCCCTGAAACGATCGCTCCGGAACTGCACCGGACTCTTCAGCTTCATAGTCGAATCCGTCTTCATCCATGAACTTTTTCCCTGCCGCGCACTCGGCAGTCTCTTCTTCGCCGATGGCGCTGCCGTCGCTTTCGTCCCGTTCGCTACCGCTCTCGCAGTTTTCTGGCTCACTGGCACTTTGGTACTGCACTTCGTCATTCTCGTGCACGATTCCGTTCTCGGTACTGTCGTCGGCCTCCTCATTCCCGGCAGGACTGTGTCCTCCCCTCTCTTCGGCACCCATGAAGTTGGCCATGCTATCCTCCTCCCCACTGTCACCCTCACTGCCATCATCCTCGTACTCCGGCATGGTTTACCCGAAGAGTCTGTACACCTGCCCGCAGAAATTCAAATAGAGGATTGGGAGCATTCCTCCATCACAATTTCCACTCTAGGCTATCAGGGCCGAGCGTGCGAACCTGGACACAGATACAAGGAAGCAGCAAACTCCGTCAGTATCGGATTGCGTCGGGGCCGCGGGGAATCCTCAAACTCATCAATCTTTCACCAAAACCCATTCCTACCGCATGGCCTCCCAAGGCTCTGCATCTCAATCAACGAGGCGGGCGATGAACACAGACAGAGCGAGGGAGGGCAGGGGAGAGGGGCACAGTGGGCACAAGAGGACAAGTCATCGCCAACACCTAGGCCGCGATGCGCCAACTGAGGACCATAAGGCCACTGTAATCAGTTTTCCCGGAGGACCTTGGCGACCCGAGCACTCACTGGCCCGTTCCAACGCTAATTTGGGCCTCGCCTGCTAGCAGGTCAAGAGAAAGCGATGGCCTCGCGCCCGCATCGACACCAAATTCACTCACTGATCTGGATTTACAGCACGAGCGACGCCGACGCATGCCCACTCCCCCTCCCGGGTCCGTATTTATTCGTTTCAAACCACGCAATTTCTCTACCCTCGCTCGCGCTCAGGCCTACCTCTCCTGCGCTCGCGCGGGGGCCTGCCTGCCTGCCTACCTCCCTGCGCGCTCATCCGACATCGCTTGCGCTCACCGTTCCAATTCCGATTGAGATCCGTGCCCACAATAAACTTGAATCGACTCGTCGAATCCAGCCACCCCGCGACCGAGAGCACCAAATCTCTCTCTCTCTCTCTCTCTCTCTCTCTCGCCTCCCTCCTCCTCCTCCCACTCTCCACTCACTCGACCACCACCTCCGTCCCGGGACCCTCTCCTCTCCTTTCCTTTCCTCTCCTCTGCTCGAAGCGAAGCTCTTGGTCTCCTCTTCCTCCTCCTTCTTCTCCTCCTCCTCTTCGGCTCCTTTGTCTATTCGGAGAAAGCAGCCAAGCCAAGCCAAGCCCAGCCCCGCCCGGCCCGGCCCCGAGCTCCCGGCCCACCCCTCGGCTCTGCTCCGCCCCTCCCTCCCTGCCCTCTGCCCTGTACTGCCCTGCCCTGCCCTGCCCTGCTTTGCCTTGCTTTGCCCATCACTGTCCTTAACCCGCCCCGGCCAGCCAGCCTGCCCGCCCGCCCGCCCCGCTGCCTTGGCCTGGCCCCGGGCCAAGCCAAGCCAAGCCTCGCCTCGCCTTCCTTGCCTTCCTGCATTTTAAACGCGCTAGTAACCTAAACCAAGTCCCGCGGACCGACCGCGGACCGCACTGCGACCGACCAGGTCGCCGGACCCTTCTCGCCTTTATGATGTAATGTTCCCTTCCTTTCTAGACTCTCCAACATCAAAACGGGCCTCATGCTTGCACGCACTCCATTCGGAGCTGCTTTGATCCGAGTGAATATGAATTCTAAAGAAACCTCCGTTATTGTATTCAAAAAATTTCGTGCCAAAATTTCAATTTCAACTCTAATTTACAGTCGCTCCCGCCTAAGTACTCATCTTGAACCAGTGGGTTTCAAGTTGACTTCAGCGGTTGTTTCATATTATTCAAATTTCATTATACACATCTTACAACTCTGAACATTCACTCTTTCAAATTTCATATAAAGTATTTAATATTTCGTATTCCTATGAAGAGAATATCAGGTTATCTAGATCTTCTCTTACGTTCTAACAAATTTTCAATCACTGAATTTATCACAATACAGACCTTTGTGTATTAACTTTGTCATAACTCTTAAAACGTCGCTCATTCAATAGTTAATTGTACAATATAATATGTAAACATTTAAATTAATATTAAATCCGTAAATTAAAGCTAGTAAACTCAATCCGTACTAATCTATGCAGTCTTGTTATTTTCACTATGTATATAAAGTCTTCAAAATCATTTCACGTTGAAGATAATTTCAATTGAATCACATGTTACTTACAATATCAAATTACAAAATGCTCGGTGATAAAACATATACTTCAAGATATCACACGATCTCAAATATTGAATTTTTAAATTTATTTGTGATTTTTGTAATTAATTTTTGATAAATAAACGTGTAATCATTTCATTTTTTGAATTTATTGGAACTTACAGGTCTAAATATCAACGTTTTTACATGTATTTTGAGTGTGATCAAAAAATGTATTCAAAATTTAAAACTTTCCGAAGTAGCAAAATAGCTTGTAATGTTTCAAATATCAATACTGACATTTAAAACTTTATACTTATTTTTATTTGAACAATTCTTTACTTGACCTGGGTTCGTAACACTATAGAGTCAAATTTTAAAGTACTCATATGCAAAATAATAAACATAATAATTAACACGTATATTTATTATAATAATGATTTTATCAACATTTATAAAATCATACATTTTTTCTTTTTTTGGGAATTAAAATACTGATGCATCAAATATTAGATATCAGATATACATAATTTTGAAAATTCAGCTATAGTGTTTCATTAATAAAATAAAATTATTAGCGTTTAATCATATAGTTTGACACCAAAATGTGTGCACACAATTAAATTTAAATTATTTTAATACTTTTGCATTCAATTTTATCTATATGATATTAAATTTAAGAAATCATGGAAACATATAATACTGATCATATAAATAAATAACAACGTATTTTAGACAATTTATCTTCTAAGAAAAAAGCCACTCACATGAATCAATTTTTTGTCAGTCATATAATATTTTCAAATTAAATTTAAAAATATGAGCAGATTTAATCTTTTAAACCTTGTCATCATATTGCCAAATCAAAGTTAGTTTATGCTTATTCAAGTTGATTCCATCATCGAATTTCATAAACATGTACCAAAAGCACATTCTTTTATGTAATATTTAGCTAATGCTAGTGGATTGGAGATTCACTCAGTTACTTCTATTTATCCAAATTGTATACATTACAAAAAATTCAGTATACCATTCAAAAATAAACACTTTTCTAACATTTAACAAACCATTGTGCAACAACTTTCAAGATAATAAGTATCATGTTTTTAGTTAGTCAAGCGATATCAGAAGTAGATATGTTCATAATTTGTTACTTCATATCATAAATAACGTTTAAATATTTGACCAGATTCTTGGCAACATATCGTACGTTTATGTGCATTGTATATTTTGTATGTCATAATTATATATAAGAAAACGAAATATTTGTAATCATAACTCATGATGTAAGATTCAGTCTTTTATTAAATTGTAATATGTAGCAATTGATTGGGAAATTTTTGTTTTTTTTACAAGAGACCTTATGTAAAGTTGATCAACTTCATTATATATGAAATAATCATTTTGCCAAGTTCGTGCAATGCTGTAAATTATTTCATTTTGGTTATATCACACATTATGATTACATATTAAACCTCAATTACATCTTTATATTAATAAAGTTAAAATTAATTTTATTTATATAATTGCTTATAATAATTTTGATTATAACAAGAATGCATTTACACTCTATATATCATTGTTGTCATTCGCAAAAAAATCAATAGATTTATTATAAGAAATAAAACAACATGCATATTATCAGTTGCTTATCTCTTCGAAATGAAGTTATCTTTTATATGATACGATCTACGTATAAAAAGTATGTAATATATCATCAAATTATTCAATTATTTGTTTTATTAAATTTTACATTATAGTTTGTGCTTTTAATGATATCTACAAACAAATTAATGCATTTTTCACTTCTACATTCTATCATTGTGTAAATAAATTGTGTAGGTTTTGTGTTATGTTTAATACCATTTTTATTATAATTTTATTCCTTTAGCTTGCAAGAATTTTTTTATGCATATTGATGAAAATTTGCATTTATTTTAATAACTAAATCCATATTTTTTTAGCTTATTTAAGCATAAGTACATCTGTGTCTAATTGATATGATTTTATTGTAAAATTTTGTCCTATATATATAAATGAAGATTATCTCAAATTGAAAGCAAGTGCTAATAACAATATCAATCAAAAAAATTTCAAAATTTAAATTATTTTTTTAGAAGAATTGAAGATATAATAAAAATCCACTTAACCAAAATTAAATGATTTATACTATAAACACAATTTATTTTATATAAACTTGATGCAAAAGATGTTTGATACATCTTTCGCATCAAGTTAATATATAGCATATAATTTGTACAGAATATCAAATTTTGTATATTAAATTCTAAAACTTTTCAAATTTATCAATAAATTTTTTTTGTAAAATATATTTTATATAAATTTTTTTATTTACTTTACAAAACATTTATTCAATCCAGATAAGTAGTATATATGTTATTTTATGTTCATAGCGAGTATTTACGATGGAATCATATTTCGTGCATAATGAAAGCAACTAAAAAAGTCATAAAAAAATCATCACATGTTGCTTTTAATTGAATCTTAATTTTTGATTTAATATATTAAAAAACTCAATATTGATGATATCATTTCATGCATATATGAAAAATTTTTTTTATTAAATTTTATTTAAAAAAAATTTGATATGTAACAATGATGTCATGCAACATAATTATGTGATTGTTTTTACAAATGAAATGAAATGCATAATGTTAAAGAAATGATCTATTTATATATCATACTAACAATTCAAATTTGATATAATTTCAATCTTTGAAATCGTATAAGAAATATTCTTAAAACATACTTGAATTAGTTAACAATAATTGAAACTGTCTAAAATGAAAAACTTAATAGTTTGTAGATTGAGATGATAAGTTGTGTTTTAGCTTGAACCAAAAGAAATAAACTATCAATGACATTAAATGAATAATATATATGTATATTGAATATAATTTTGTAGAACTAAACGTATTTTTTTATAAATTACCATTTTTTCATTTACAATTGATTAAAAAAGGATTATATGGAATTTGTTTTCATTCTGAAATTTTCATGATATACTTAAAAATACATATATATATATATGGAAATTATACGGTAAACTCATTAACAAATAAATATCACATACGTGCAATAAATCTGAAGTGTTAAATAAATCTGATCACACAAAATATTTATGTAGTATATTTAGATTTATGAACATTATTATTTTTTGGAATGAAATCTATCATAATAATATCATTGTATACAAAATAATGAAGATATACAATATTCTGAATACATCCGTGACAAAATTAATTATACATGTGAACATTCAATATGAAGGTTTAACATGAATTAGTTTTATGAATCATTTTATTTTAAAAAAATGAAATAACATTATAAGGAACAAAATTGTACATAGTTTAAGAATATCATTTATGGAAAAATTATTTTTTATTATAAATTAAATGATGTAAATTGAAATATATATACAACATTTAAGCATAATATTGTGAACATAAAAGATCAAAACTTACATTTTCATCCAAATGAAGATCAAACATAATTTCAGTATTTTACTTTTATTTGGTTAATCAAATATAGTTACTCCAAATTGATTTAAGAGTAATTGAATTATTTATGACAATTACATTTCATTTATGAATCACAAATATGTCGGTTTTTTGCAAATATTTATTTGAAACCCCTTATTATTATTATGACATGAATTTAGATGTAATTAGAAATTTTCTATATTGTATGAATAAATTTCATAATTTGATAAAAATAGATGATAAATAAATATTTAAGATTCAAATTGTAGCTTTTACATTTTTTGATGAAACACATAGATCATTGAATCGTTGATCTATTTAATTACAAAACTTTTAAAAGTCAAAGATTATGAAGCTAATGGGATGTGGATTTCATAGGAAAAAAATCAATTAAATTTATAATTTTTTTATTGAAAATTAAAAACAAATGAAATTTTAATTTGATGAAATATCAAAAATTATATAATTTTATTATGAAATTGATATATGTAAATTTGAATATTATTTTATTATAAATGATTTTTATTATAATATTATGTCAATATAGTCAATCATTATCTTATGACTTTTTTTTCCATATTTTATCAATGATTAATTATTTAGATGAGAAGTTAAATCTATCTTATTACATGTGGTAAAAATATGAATCTTCATATTTCAAATAAATTAAACATCACAAAATAATTATTGGGTATATTTCAACATATACATGTATTTCAACTTAACTAACAAAAAATTTCTACTGTATACAAAATTAATAGTTGTTTTATATATAATGACTGGGAAAACGACTAATGTGAAATAAATTAGGTAGATTTTGATTTTTAAATTAAAGTACAAACGGTGTTTAAAAAGTGAATGGCTAGTTATACTCACCCTGATGTTAATTAGACCTCACACTATACTATAAGGACATAACACATTTATTCACTCGGGTTATAGGGTACGTGTGATAAAAAGTAAACTTGGTGAGTTTCTGCCTTTCTGATCAACGTCAAAGATGTCAGGGTGTTAAAATCCACGGAGGAAGCATGACTACCAACTCCGCGTTTGAGTAGCCACGCTGTTACTAAAACTAGACTATTGCAACATTCTATCGTAAAATGAGGTTGTTGCTCCCATTTTTTCCAAGAAGATCACCCAAGTTGATTAATGTGTAAGTCAAGACATTTTTAATAGTTACGTTATATGTGTAGTGGCAACTAGGTATGATCATGATATTCTTCACATATTTTCAATGCATGGTTTAACGTATTGGATGTACCTTCTTGATTTGACCAAAAAGTATACATTAATGCACTCTTTGTAGTTTACTTAGTTTTGGTGGGATATTGTGTTTGTAAAGTCATTGAAGATGGAATAACTCGGTGAGTTATAGATATTGTGGCTGATGTCCAAGATCTATCACAATCAGGAGTATAAATTGAATTTTGTTTTTTTGTGCATGATACATTTTGTAGTGTAGAAGCTAGGAGGTGATTTTTGGATTATGATATAATGTTTCAATAGTCAAGTTTCAGTAGGAGTGTGACTATTCCAATCCATGGTTGGTAGTCAAGCTTACTTTGTGGCTTTTGACACCATAGCATCTTTTACGTAGATTAGAAAGACTAAAACTCACAAATATTTCCTTTTTACCACATACATACTACAACATGATGGAACCAATGAGTGACTTCTATTCAGTAGGGTAACAACCAATTAGCCCCATGCAAGGGATAACTAGTCGCACCCTTTAAAAAATACAAACCACTAAATAATTTGTATATTGTGGATTCTTTGTAATTATATATACAATTAAAACATTCATATCAATCATTACTCACTAATTTGAAAAAAATATTTTAATGATGGATATAATGACAATGATAATATGAAATTTAGATGCTAAAGTTGAATTTTCAATTATTATAAGTATGAAATCCAATCTAAATTATTAATTCAAATCTCATTGTTAATTTATTATCAACAATAATTTATTTTGATTAATTTTGATATATATAGTATTTTAAATTTACTCATATTCAGTTGAGTATCAATGTTTTATCAAAATATAACTTGATCAAAGAAGTAAAAACAATTTAATCAAATTTTCTAAGTCAATTGTTTTGAACTATATTTTATCTAATATATATTTTACAATTGAAATATATATAATCAACATGATAAATAATAATAAGATTTTATGACATATTTGAAACTAAATAACTCATTTATGCCATATATAACTATATTAATTAATTAAATTCAAATAAATGTATTTTAAACAAATTTATGTTATCATATTGTTTATAGAACAATTTTGTTCTTTGATAAATGTAATAAAATTTCATTCAACAATAATAATAACGGAATCACACATACAATGAACATCCAAATACACATGCATAGTCAACATTTCATACATATGATTTATCATTATGTGCCAAGTCAATGAAAATTATAAATTTCAAAAAGATAAATAACGACAAAAATGCCACTAAAAGTTTAGCTCTATCTTCTATATCATATGATCATATACTTTGACTTATTTAACTTTACTAATGTTTTTCAACCTAGTCAATTTGTACAACAAGTTATTTTACTCTTTGTGTACAATTTTTTTTAATGTTAATATCTACAGTAACACTTTAATTATTTCATTACCAACAGATGAAAAAATTCACTATCATTGATAACAATTAAGATAAATTTTTTATTTTTTAAATTTTGGTAAATTATTTGCAAAACCAAATGCAATTATTGATCATTGTTAGCACAACTACAACAAGAGATGTAAAAAATCTGTACAAAATTGATTTTGCATTGAGTGCAAAATTGTATCATAATTATTGATCAACTTAACACAAAATCTTATAGACTTTACATATCATGATTTTTATGTAGATTTATTATCGCAAGATTTAGTTTATTTTTTGTACCATGCTATTTGTCAACAATTCATAGTTTCATTTATTAAACATCTTGATAGCTCTTGCCAACAAAAAACTCACTTCGTGAGCTTACAAGAATATCCAATCAAATCAAAACTTTTGCATGCAAAAAAATAATATATATCTTATTAAAAAGTTGTGTCAAAACTTTAATCCTTGTCAAAAGCTTACAACAAAACTTTGATTCTCTTGTTGTTCATGAATAGTTGATAGTGACAAAAGCTTATAAGCTTGGGTAATAGAGCATCCAAACCTCAAAAAAATTAGATTGATGAACATATAATTGAATCTTGTCAAAGAACATAAAACTGAATCATAAAAAATCATTATACATATTTTACGTCATACTTCTTCAAAAAAGATGTTGACTTGTTTAGACAAAACAAAATACATAAACTACACAACAAATGTTTCTTATTTGCGATAACAACATCAAGATGTAAATAAAACTTATGACAGTTTGGAAATAACTATGAAGTTTGAACGCTAAACTTTAAAACATCATGACAATTGTTGATGTTTACAATAAGAAACCAACTTATTACAATGAAACATGATTGTCATTTATACATATAGAGAAATATATATCAATCTTATGTCACAACGAATAATACTTAGTATAATCTAGAACAATAAAATCAATGGTAAAAAACATATTAAGTCAATAGCAATTGAATTTTGAAAGTAAAATTAATATATATTATGCAGATCTTATTTTAATTATAAATTCTCCATAAAAAAGACGCAAATAAAAAAGTAGACTATTTTAGACGGATTTCATGAATAATTATAAGTCAAACCAAGACATACTATGACATATATCTAGATTTAGATGAAAACTTTAACTTATGTGTAATGACAAAAAAAATTTGAATGTTATTCTAACACAATTAGATACAAGAAGGTTTTATCTTGATAATAGGTCTATATTATGAAAAGTTAACTTGATATTAAGATTCAAAAATCAAGTAAAAAAATTGTAAAACATCTGCAAGTCTGACTTTGAATTGAAGCAGAAATGAAGCATATCCAATTTGTGTTAAATATAAAAGAAAAATATCTTTATTTTAGCAAGTTTCTATTATTTTGCATCAACAATGAAAAATAACAAATGTTAAATTGATGTTTTTTTTTGCTAATTGCAAATATTACAGTTAATACAAAATCAAAAAATATTTAAAAGATTCAAATTGAAACAATATCTTTTACTTTTTTTGATCCATTGGATATTTCCACATTAAAACGTAAACATGACTTTAAAAAGTAAGATTTACATAGCAAAATGCAATAGACAATATAATAGAGTGCATTGAATTAGTGTTTGAACCTTAATGTACATAAAGTAAAATGCAAAATAATTGTGTGAAATCTTTTTTTATACAATGCAAAGCACAACACAATTCAATATATATTGCAAGGATTGAATTTCAAGCCTATATCATAAAAATGTTGAACTCACAATATGCAAGCTACCATTTGTTTAAGATTGCAATAAATCAAACTGCATGCATGAAACATTGAAAATTTAATGTTACATGCAGGAATCATAGTGTGTTGCATGTATAGATTTAAATCTTCATTATTTATATCAATGTTTGTTTTTTGCACTTCATGCATCATGATTATCATAGTATATTGCATTTTTTTCATTGATATTAGTGATGTTTGCTTCTCAGAAAAGTGATTTTGATCAAATTTAAATTTGAGAGATTAAATTACCTCTTTTGTTTGCGTTTTATTGCTTACTAAGCTTAGAAATTGTTCTTTTTGTAACCAATGACAACCTTATATAAATTTAAAGCAAGTTTAATTTTATCTCCATGAGATCGTGAAAATTTTTGTATCCATGTTTTTATAATATTAGATTTGTAATATATAATTATGTATCATGACAATTGTCTATATGATAAATACTCGTTGTCTATATGTGTTTGTTACATTTTTCATTAACATCAAACTTACTCCCTCTATTGTTGACTCTACAATGTATGCTTGTGCTATGAGTTGTATTTATGATAATCTTATGTTGCTTACAATATATGCATAAGGTTAAGAATTCTCATCACAAAAGCTCAAGATCAAATCCATGAACCATACTTGATTTATAAATATTCTGCCCCAAAAAATACAACAATATACTTCAAATACAAAGAATAATTTGAGCTTGCATGAGATTATCTTGAAAGTTTGCATTGATCAAAATTAATCTACATTCATATAATTTAATATATAATATAAAATTGTTTAGTTGACATTTGTTTCAAATTATATGATGCAGTTTGGTTTAACTTATAATATAGAGGGAAAAATCAGATTAATTTGTATAGACAAATCTGGTTTAAATCATCGATATTAACATGAAATTATCTATAATTAAATACCTATGTATTTTATCTTGGAACCTCAATATTTAAAAAAATTTAAAAAATTATTCATAAAATTATTTTTTTATAAAAAATTAATATTTATTTAATATTGACAAATTGTGGTTTACATGTGAAAAATTGTGGTTTAATAATATTACATTGTGAATTGAATGTACAAGTAAGTTCATTCTTATTGACCAAACAATCAGAAAATTTAATATTCAAGATACCAATTAACTGTTTTGAGCTAAATGTTTGAAGGCGACATATATATATATATATATATATATCTATATCTATCTTTTCAAATATTTTTTGCAGTGAAAAAATATTTCTAATAATATCAAAAATATTTATTTTTCAATCAGATCATATGAAACATTCCATGACAATTCTGCACACGAAAACATCATATTGTAACATAAAATATCTCGATAATCTTCAGTTTCTTTGATAATAATAGTTGCTCTTGATTGTAGTTTTACAAATGAAATTGTTGATTTGAAACATGAATTTAGAAAATATTTGTCTCTTCTAAAATTCAAATGTCTACGATGAAAGAGTGAGTATGACGTCATGTTTCAAGATCGGTAATTAAATGTTAATGTTTAAATTTTAATTTCTAATTTTTTTTTGTCCCTTGCTGAAGTAAAATGCGTACAATGTTTCAAATTTGTTACAAGTATTATCAAATATTTTGAGATAAGACAGTGATGGGTTTGACTTCATTCATCGAAGCCAAGCTATATATGTGTTGTGATAGCATGATAATCTTTCATGTGACCATGGATAATGTGTTGCTAGTGAGATTTACTTATATATTTGTTTATTTTGATAAACGGTAACATATTTATCTCCTTTTGTACTTTTGATTTGTATGATGTTGCGAAGTCACCAGCACATAAGCAATATGAGCTTGAATATCATTGGATATTGAAATGTTTCATTTAATTTACTGGCTTTGAAGTTATATAAAGTGTCATGTATATATTTTGATTTTGAGAAGATGAATGTAAATTATCCATTTGGCTTACTGCAGAGCATATTTTGAACACAATTTTGCATTTTTTTATATACAGAGCACTGGTTCGTGATATGAACACGAGAACAAACTGTCATATTTGATGTATTCTAAAATGCACCGAGGCTAAGAGGTCGCTAGATTTAGGTAGCTGTAAATGATCTCGGGTGGTGTAGTATTAAATCTCCAATTCGATGCTCAAGTGGCGAATTGCACGGTTAGTTTGATCCTCGCATGACATAAAGTGGTAACAAAAAAAAAGAGGAAAGATCTTGTTTTTTTTGTTATTTGGCTGCGCTTGGAAGTAGTTCCTTCGGATAACCGACAGGACGATGTGGCAAATAAATAATAAATAAACGAAGGATGGAAAGAAAGTCGAAAAGGAAGCAAGCGAGAGGGCTTTTGGCCGGAAGAGGAAGGAAGAGACAAAGCAGAGGAAAAGTGCAAATGGAAATGTGGGAGAGTGGCCGAAGAGCGAGAGAGAGACGTGCATTGACGGAGCGCGAGAAGGCGCGAGGGAGCGCCACTTTGCGCGACGCGAGAGGGAGAGAGAAAGAAAGAAAGAAAGCGAGGGGCCGGCGGAGAAAGAGAAAGAGCCCGCGTTTGAAATGTGCATCCCGACGCTCCTCCGTGGCTCACGACGTGACGTGGGCGCGGTGGTCGCCTCCACGACCGAGCACTCATTGGGTGCGACCTGCGTCGCCCGGCGCCCGTCGCGCGCCGGGGCCGGAGAGGCAGGCAGGCAGGCGTTGACAAGTAGCGAGCGGGGCCCGGCGGAAGGAGGAGGAGGAGGTGGGGAAGAAAGTGGCGATGCGCTGAAGAAGAAGCGGCAGCGGCAGCAGCACAAGGAACGACGAGGACGACGACGAAGAAGGAGAAGGAGGAGGAGGATCTGCAGCAGCAGACTCTGCGAGGGAGGAGACGAGAGAGAGGAGTGATGAGATGATGAGCGGGGATGGGGTGGGGCGAGCTCCGCGCAGAGGGAGAGCATTGAGAGCATGGAGGAAGGAGAAAGATGTGGAGATGGTGGACGGCGGCATGCAGCAGTAGGAGGAGGGGGAGGTGCCGAGAGAGAGAGAGAGATAGAGACAAGCGCGCGAGGAGTGCACGCGGTGTCTGGGCGGATCCATCGAATCGAGCAGGGCGGTTGCCGGTTGATTTTGCGCTGAGAGAAGATTAAGATCTGATCGCCGAGGCGGACGAAGAAGTGGTGTGGCAAAGTGTCGTGTCCGGTCCGAGGAAGATTGAATCAATCGGTCGATTTTTTTCTAAGCCTAACGACTCGTGGGTGGGTGGGTCGGTCGGTCGGTCTGTGAGTCAGAGCAGTCGCGGAAGAAACGTATCGGACCTGCGGGGGTTTGAGGATTTTACCGGGCGGTTGTGGGGGTAGAATGTGAGAGAATGAGCAGTAATGGGTTGGGAGTAGGGAGCTCATCCATGCGCCGTTCGACTTCTCAATCTCAGAAAATGGACATGCCCAAGCTGCAGGCGCGCATGAGCTCCCCCTTTCCCCCTCATAAAACACAGCTGCCCCCTCGCTACCAGGTAAATCCTGGCCCCTGGCGCTCATCTTGTCGACGCAACACATGGATATTTTTGGGCATGCTGTTACTTCTGTCCTTCTTCTTATATCTCATTTCGATCACCAGAGGCATGCTACTCTCCAGCCACTTTCCCAGGAGGGCAGGTAGCAATAAGGGCTACGCGGTAATCATAGATGCGGGAAGCTCCGGATCTCGTCTTCACGTGTTTCAGTACATCAAGGAGGGCTCCATTCCCCTCCTGGTCCACAAGGGCAAGGATTCGCTCTCTCTGAAAACTCGGCCTGGTCTCTCGTCCTTCGCATCCAACCCCAAGGCGGCAGGAACATCCCTGGACAGGCTTTTGGAGTTCGCGAAGGAAAATGTTCCCGAGAAAGACAGAGGCACTACTCCTCTGTATTTGATGGCGACTGCAGGATTGCGCTTATTGGATGTGGGTGTTCAGGATGCCATTCTGGAATCTTGTAGAGATGTACTCAGATTGGGAGGTTTCATGTTCAAAGATGAGTGGGCCTCTGTTATTACAGGTAAGTTACTCTCCATCTGATCTTCCTTGTTTCCCGTTCTAAAGCGTCAGTGTCCATAAGTTTCTGTGTAAAATTTGCAAGTTTTCACCAGGTTTTTAGCAACGATCTCTCGAAGCACCATCGGTTTATCTTGTGTATATTCATCGGGCGCATCGGTTGTGGAATAGTTAATCTTTTGGGCATCTCGTGGGCCTCACTGCACTCTGACACTCAAGTTACAGTGAACGGCAAAGAAATTGGTGATTTACCTTTGCTGTTCATTGTCTCACAGATGTAGCATTGTGGAAATTTAAGAACCTTTGTAGTCAATCTCGGTCTGCACTCCAGTTGAACTCCACGTTTTGACTCCTTAATTGACCAACGGCTTTACGGTCCCGTAGAGCAGTACGTGTAGCGGAATGCATTTGCAACCGCGTCCGTCCACTCTTTGCGTTTTCCGAAATGTCACCGTGCAAGTGAACGTAGAACCTCATTTGTACCCATATGAGTCTAGGACGATGAAAGATTCGTGTTGAGCTTTACCGGCATATTCATCACGCATTCCACTCGTACATATATCGAAGAGGCAAATGTATGGACTTACCGGTTGAATTGGAGAAACCAGCTGAAAATCGCAAGAGCTCAGATAAGAAGTGCAGAAGTTGATGGGGGAAGACTATCGCAGCCAGGGGGGTTATAAGCTTTAGAACTTCTCTATCTCAATGATAGAAAGTGGCTCAGTTTTTGTAAGATCACAACTGAGATATTTGCATCCCGTAAGTAGCCACATATAGACCAGTCTTTCTCACAAGTCTAGGGATAAAATCTGGGAGTCTCTTTTTCCAGAACATTACTTTCTGTTCCATTCTTCAACTGAAACGAACGGTGGATGCACTTACAGGGATAGATGAAGGAATTTACGCATGGGTAGCCGCAAATTACGCCCTCGGAACCCTTGGAGGAGATCCTCAGGAGACGACTGGAATTGTTGAACTCGGTGGTGCATCTGCGCAGGTTGGTTAACTATTGACGGTTGGTGTGACATTCGTCTATTTGTTGAGTTGTATTTGATGATCATGTTATCAGTGTCCAACGTGATTTTTTTGGAAAGCAATGAGGTAAAAGGTGCGAGCTGTGCGACAAGCCTGAGAGCGGATGCGGCTAGTAAGCGTGGATGTGTTGTTCCGCTGTGTGACTGAATGTAGCTATGCAAGCTACATTCAGAATTAAATTTAACTTTCCATTTCCACCAAATCTTATGCAGGTGACTTTTGTTCCAGAGGTTGTTCCTCCCCCAGCTTTCCGGCATGAGCTCTATCTTGGGGGTGTCACGTACACATTGTACACCTACAGCTTTCTTCAGTTTGGTCAGGTGAACACCACGTTTATTGCTTGAGTATGACTGAGTGTTCGATTTATGGGCAATAAGCGCTACGCCAGGTCTGGTGCTGATTTTGATGATTCACAATCACTCGCAGGAAGCAGCATGGGAGAAATTGCTAGAAATGATTACAGCGGGAGTCCTGAAGACAAGTAAGAGGGCTGACCAATTCCAACCACTAAAGCGTCATTTTTTATTACATCATTAATCTGACTGCATCATACGTGGGTAGTCACACCTCACTGTTGTTGCTACCTACTAAGAATGGAGTGAAAATCTAGTTATTTGAATGACCTGACTGGTTTGTCGAGTCGGTTGCCAGCTTTTAGCTTCTGACTTTGTACGGTGTGGGTGCTTGAACAGCATTATCTGAAGCAGAACATGAAGACGTCGTGGTGGATCCTTGCACTCCTCGAGGTTATGTCTTCAAGCAGAATAGTATTATCAGTGAAGTCACCAACGAACAAAGTGTGAAGGAGGCTATTCCATCAATTCGTTCTGCCGGAAACTTCACTGATTGTCGAAGAGCAGCTCTTGCTCTTCTGCAGAGAGGGCGAGGTATGAGTTCCCACTTCTGGCGGTGCATGCTCTACGCAAACTATTTGTTGGAAGTTTCTCTATATATCTGCAATTCCTTTCTAACCCCAAGTCGTAAATTCTCACTCTCTCTATCTTTAACTTATTCTATGTACCTGTGGTTCACAGGAACATGTTCTCGACTCCTAAAAGTTTCCCTTGTCTTTTTTCTGGTGTTGCAGTCTTACATGGTCGCCTGAAGTTTTAGTGCAGTCTATAGTACTGTTACGGGGTTGTTAGAAAATCAATTCCCTCTTAGATAGTCGTTTCCTCATTCTTCCCTGTCTCTCCCTCCTTGGGAACTATCATCTCATTATATACGTAATTTTTATCGTATATTATGTTTCAGTCTAGCTGTCAATCTAACTTTGACTTGAATGAATCAACCTTACCCCGTGAATTTATAAGCCTTAGAACAAATATTCAGACCTAACCAGTAATGTCTAGATTGGTAATATGCGCATTACTATTATGAATGACTTCCGATCTTGGAAATGATAACACTTTTGAACTTGATCTAAGACTCAGGTTTGTTTCAGCTGTATGCAAGATCGACCCTGCGATAAACTTTATTCGCTAGTATGTGCTAGTCGTATCGTCAATATAATAGTCCTTGCTTCCTTGCTGGACCATGCCAGTGAAGAAAGGAATAGGGTATCTGAAGGAGAATGTAGAGTATCAGTCGTTTCTTGTAGTGGGACGTATTCCCTTATATAGAGGGATGTGGAAGCTCAAGTGTAAACCAAGAAATACTTGAAGAGCCCATGAACTCAACTTGTTCTGTTGAATGAAACCAGAAGAATTATTTGCCAACCAGTGTCAGTTTTGGGCCTTGATTCTAGGCTAAGAATTTGGAATTCAATCTTGACATCACCGTCTCTAGATTTTGGTATTGTGGTAAGTCCCTCTAATTTTTTCAAAGGCGGCGCAACAAATCAGATCATGGGCAGAGGTTTCGTTTCATACGGCTTCCAAATGGCAGGATTGTTCCCACCAAATTGAAAGAGCAACTTAAACGCTTTTTCAGCTCTCAGGAAGATTAGGTCAAAACTTTATTCCTTGTGAATGGAGGGCTTCCGGAAAATGTGACCGAATAAAGGCAAGAAAGTAGCTGTTCCTGCTTGCAGTGAAGACAAAAGTGAAAGCTAAAACTTTAGCCTTTAGAGACTAGTTTAGTTGTCGGTAACAAGTCTGAGTTAAAAACCCTGCAAGCAAGGCAGCAGTCTTGTACTAATTCATGTCTAGGGTTCTTTTTCTGAAACGATTCTCTTGGCCGTAATGGTCCAAACTTACTCTTTTTCATCTTTGTCAAGAAGTACTAGAATCGACAAAAACTAGAACACCGAAGTGTAAATTCTATGTAGAGACGAAAGGAGAGACATCAACTTTACATAACTTTTGAGTTGTAGCAATTACCAAATTTGTAGGCTTGCAGTGGTCTTCTACGCTGATAGTTTCTAGATATTGCATCTTGTTTGAGACAAGCTGAAACCTTAAGTAATGGTTCCATGTCGAAGTCGTGTTTGAATTCTCTCAATGAGAAGGAACGTTATTCTCTTCGTTGATTTTTGGTGTCTTGTATTGGAGTGCACATTCTTGCGTAAGTTACGTTGATTTTTGGTGTCTTGTATTGGAGTGCACATTCTTGCGTAAGTTACGTGTCGTAGGATTCAACTAAATTGAATAGTACATGGAGTCTCAACACTAGTGGGTGATTAGGTGCCTCACAGACTACTATTTATGGAGAGTTTCATATGGTGTTCTGTTTGTGGTGATGTCCTCTTGCAGATAATTGCCTGTACAAGAAGTGTGCAATCGGATCGGCTTTTGTTCCTGAGTTGCGAGGAAAGTTTTTTGCCACTGAAAATTTTTACTACACTTCTGAGGTTAGTTTTTGTTTTTGGATGGCTACGGTCCACTCGCTCTGAGTCGCGGAATATAGCCGAATGCGCCGTTTTGGTAGCAAAATGTCCGGGTTACTGTTCTGAATTACAGGTTTAGTCTTTAAGTATACATACATGAAATCATATGCAGCATGTCCGAGCGACTGATTTCTTCCAGACTGGTTGCATTAAACTAAATCGTTGATACTAGTCATTCGTCATGGCTACTTGTCATAGTTGTAATAAAATTCCGATGAACGTTTCTGGATTGGAAATATTCAATGCGCTACACTGTTGACTTTCATTCTGATGCAAAGTTCATCGTTTGACGTCCTGATGCTATGGTGGTTTTCCAGTTTTTTGGATTGCCATCAACAACCTCCCTTGCAGAGATGGAACTTGCAGGACAGCATTATTGTGGTGAAGACTGGAAGACACTACAACAAAAGCATCAAGGCATGGAGACAGAGGACCTGCTCAAGTACTGCTTCTCAACAGCCTATATCGTAGCTTTGCTCCATGACACCCTTGGAGTCGACATGCGTGACGACAGGTCCCGATCTTTGTCCCAAGCCTCTTATTTTTATCGCAACACAAAGTGATAATGTGTATGATGAAATTGAAGTGAAGATGAATCAGTGTAGGTTGCCTAAGTGAATCTAGTGTGCTATTGTAGCTCTGTTCTAAAGTTTGTACATGGTTTACTTGTGGCAGGGTACGTTTCACGAATCGCGTAGGAGAGGTGCCTCTAGACTGGGCTTTAGGAGCTCTGATCGTCCATCTAGAAAATGACAACTTTGGGGAGGTTCCACCAGTATGGTTATTCGGAGAGGAGTCATTCAGGATCTTTGCAATATTGGGGTGCGTGGTCCTATTAGGTTTTGTGGTATGGATGATCATGCGATTCCGAAGGCCACATTTGAAAACTATTTACGATCTAGAAAAGGGTCGATATATCACCACAGCAGCCCGGAGTCATAGATAATTCAATTCTTTTTTCTTGAGAATATTTCATTCTCTGTCTAAGGTTTCCTGCATTATGTGGGATTGCCCGATTTTTTTTGCTGACATCCCTATCATAAGCTGCTTAGTCTTAGCGATCAATGCCGCCGTAGTCACTGCGTCAACAAATTTTAGTCCTGAAATTGAGTTCACATTTTTAGGTGTACAGTACCTTGGTTGGGACCCTCAATGCCTCTTCACCGTAGGAACTGAATTTTGGTCCCTCTCACTCTGAGCTGGTGAAATGTATGATAATCGTCTGCATTCAATATACCTGATTTTAACCAGAAGGCCGTTAACTTGAGAAAATTGTCAGTAGTTTATATTTTAGATAGTGGAGTGCCGAGGGAAATACAATATTCCTTGTCGATTTAGTTTTGTATGTGGTTACTTACATACACTTAGGATTTGGTGTGCCTGCAGTAGATATATTATGCACACAGCAAACACATACGTGGTGTGGATGGTCACTTGGAGATATCATACCTTCCTATGCGTCTTGACAGGTCGACAAAGCACCACGAAGTTTATTAGGCAGAAAGTATATGTACTACGATTCTTTGTTGTGCAGGCTAGAGATTGTTTACTGGTCATGTATATTCCTGAATTGACACACAATCGCACACTTGAAACAAAAGATTCTCAAACATTTGACATTTGTGTGCTTCACTTCGTGGTCTGCTCCTGGTTTGCAGTGATTTGAAGGAGTCCATTAGTTATGTACACTCAGTGACTTTAAGGCTGTGGTTCACAAGTAAGCAATTTTTTCGAAGATGTCTTATCTTTTTCATCGGAATTCTGGATCCTTGAGCATCAGTGCACTTATTCTGTTGTGCTGACTATGGTTAGCTCGAGCAATGTTGAATCACCTCTTCAGGTATTGTTCTGCTTCTGTTACGGGCAGATGTACATAATATCCATGTTTTTATACTGTAGAAATGTACCATAGTGTTCTCGATGCCTATTATTAAGGAAATGTTACTTGAAGTGTGTAAATTGTTGGTTCGACGTTGTATATGTATATACAAGAAATTGTAGGTGAAATACCTATGTTTGGCTTATGCAGTACGGAAAATATGGCGTGTAGGTGTAAAAGTAGACGAGTAGTTTCGTAGGTTAGTTTCCTCGACTACAGCCGTTCATTGTCTTCAAAACTGAAAAAAAGAGGCATATGTAGTCGAAATGTTTGATACTGTACGTCTGCCTCAATCTTTACTTCAATTTATTCGTGTCGAACACAAGCAAGGTGCCTATTTTTTGATAAGTTGTACATCACCAGTGCGGCCAACATTTTCTCTGATCATTCTCTTGTGAACCGAGATTTTCTAAATTTTCGCTATATAGTAATCTCTTCCCTTTCTGTCAAATTTTTGGGAGGGAAGTAAAGGAAATTCACTCGAAGAACTCGCAACTCTATTCCAATATTTACACTCGCAACACTCTTCGTCAGTAGGTTTGACGCAGGTCTGTCACTTAATGCTGCTACGTTTATCCCGTACAGACAAGAACTTCAGATGCGCATTTAGCAACCTTTCCTCGGCATGGAGGTGAGATGTTACTTTGGGAAACTCTGATTCGACCAATGCTGTATGATTGTTGGGAGAAAGGACGTGGGATTGTTCTTAACAAGGTGGATTGACTACGGAGAATATCGGACATCGGAATCAAAATAAATTGAATGTACATAAAAATTATTCATCTGACTGCAACGTAGTATACCCGTTAGCGTGATAGTCCTAGTAAACCTCAAAGACAGTGATGATATTGAGTCAAAACGGAGAGAGAACTTGCCATCAAACTTTAAACATTAGCAGACGAGTCCTCACCTAGAGAACTGCTAAACTCGTTGAGATCCCACATGGGGAAAATATGTGTACACTGCCCGATCGAAGCATTGAAATCTTTAAAGTTATGCAATTCACCCAAAATACAGGTTATGTCTGACTTTAATTCTTGGCCAAAATCTACATTTTCTGCTGAAGTCACAAACAGCCTGCAATGACCAGATATAAATTGCTCTAAGCTCTCAACTAACTCCGAATGTCCAGATGTTGACAAATGAGCAACATATCGGTATGAGCAACATCTGACACTTATCTTACAAAATACAGAATTGAGGAGCATTTCCTTGTGTTGCAGAAGTCACGAAGAGCTCGTTGTGGTGGCAGAAAGGCCTGTAACATAAAGGCTGGCCGCAAAAACAATATCCCTTTTAATGGCTTGAGATGCTTCTTCCATCTTTTTGAACAACGAGGAATCTCCTATGATGCGAGCTGCGTTCTTGAACTCCCTACATGTTTCATCAAGCCTCACAATCGTTCGCACAATAGATCCTTCTGGGACATCAGTGAGTTCACATATGTCGGCGAAAGGTGTGCCCTGAAGAACAAACATATTATCAACTGCCTTAGACAAAGCCTTTCTCTCTACAACTCGTAAATCGTAAATGCGCCTGAAAATTGCTCCGATCCTCATAAATCTACACCTAACAAAGTTCCTCCTCGGCATGTGATTTCACAAGAATCTTTATTCGCTGAGTCCTAAGAGAAATACGACTTTCAGCAGTACAATCAACAACACATCACGTTGTGGTGGATCTCACGGTACCTTCGCCCACTCGTAAACGACCTCCACTAGTCCAAATCTGAGGGTCCCGCGCGCAAAGTCAACGGCATTTATTGGAAGACCATGGTGGGCTTGAATCTCTCCTAGCCTTACAGCAGTCATATACAACCTGAAAGAAAGAGGTATTACTGTAAGCATGTAGCACGCGAGTTGATATTCTTCAGGTCTTAACTGCTAACCTGCGATTTTCATCCGAGGGAGAAAGTTGACTCGAACTGAATCTAGGTTTGACCATTCTTTACATTTTATATTTGTAAGTTGTTAATGAACGATATGTACCTTTCCTTGGCTGCTGCCAGTTGCGGGGACAGGAGGGGTTCACTGGCTGTCCGCTCTTGTTGAAAGACAAGAGCGGATAACAAAGCAACTGTTTCTGCAGGGTCGAGATCATCAAGCTGATTGTCAAATAAGCATTCAGTGGCAATGAGTTCATCTCCACTGTTAATTTCGCAGGCCACTCGTCCTTTCAGTTGAACTACCAGATCAGCATCAATGCATCCCACCTCCTGCAAGACTTCGATCTGGAAAATTTCCGTAGAAGTCAGAAATGATTGATTCTCTGATTACGTAGCACAATTCGCACTGTTAATAAGTTCGGTCTAAATTACAACTCACATCCAACGGAGACTAGTCAATGAGGAAGGTCAAGCCATTGATATCGAGAAGATGACTTGCAGTGACAGAACTCAGCATTATTATTGAGTAAAACACAGGTGAATCTTGATGTAAGTATCTATCTAACATTATCACGTAGCGTCTGGTCATCATAACAATGTCAAATGGAACGTAAATATCCACCAAGTTACTCATGTACATTTGCTACACAAGGCACGACACTTAGAGAAGAAAAACACGTAGTCAACTGACGATAATACAAAGATATAAGAGGTATGAGACAAACACGCTGTTGGAAGTCGGGCATCTGCTGTAGAGCGGCATCAGAGAGCTCAAATTTCAGCTGCTTTACTCTTTCCTGGAGAAGGTGCTGATTTTTTACGACAACATAATGCTCTTGCAACTTCGGACATCGATGACACTTGTTCTGAGCCATCCTGTTCAGAAGCGCGGATCTCTTACGATACTTTTCGACTATATCTAGGTCATTCAGCTTCAGATCTGTAAACAATATATACACGAGCTGTTAAACCATGAGTTCGTGCCACACTCAAAGCAAAGATCAAAGAAGTGTCACTTGTCTCAGATAGCATCTATTGTCCTATGATGGTAGAATCTCATCATACATCAAACTTTGAGTTCAGTCGTCATAGACTAACTTATACTGGCAACAAAAACCTGTGCAGTATACCAAGCACGATGTAAGTTACATATGATTCAGACAAGTCCGGATTTCGACGTGAACCTTTTAGAGGGTCTAGTGCAGGGGGATCTTCATCTGTATGCTCTTGCTCGAGTAGTAAGAGTTGCCGGATTGCAGAAGAGTACGCTGTGACGTTTACATCCTCCAGCAAACGCGCAGGATCAATCTTGATTTTCGCTTTACATATACTTACGAAATTCTTATTCTCCACTTCCAAAGCTACATATCCAATTCCAGCTGCCGTTCCATAATGAGGAAAAGTGACCTTTACAGTGCCTGACCCCTTCCGGGATGATCCATACGACACAGAGTACTCGTCATCAAGGCTCCTGTTTTCCTTCCGACTGATGAAATAACCTTCTTCGGCAAGCTTCTTCGTTGAGAGTACGGAACCCGTTGCGTTGCTGGTAGCAATCAAAGGTGTGATGGGAACTGGACCACGATGGAGGGCAAGGACAACAGTTGCCTTGTTAGTGCCCGAAGGGGCTCTTACAACGACTCCCAAGGAAGGTACAGGCACCTGCGAACCAAAAGAGTAGCAGCAAAGTGAGAAAATTAATATCATCCTTCAAGATACATTCTGCTGCAATGCAGTACTGGAGTATATTTTCCGTGTCTCCAAGATTTTGAGTACTTCCGTTTTCTGTATATTGGAATGTTTTCATGGTCCTCTTTCGTTAGGAAGAATGGGGCCAGCATGGCGTAAATCTTTTGATCAAACTTGTGATGAGACTTACCAGATCATCCTAAACCCTAAACCCATTATAATACATTGTCGATCAGAAGCACAAATCCACTTTCTGAATTTCTACACTGTTCATCCTCAGACTTTAGGTCACACTTCTGGCTGTCATGCATGGCCTTTCAAAAACATTATCTCTAAGAGGAACGTGTAAATTTGTTTCCTTACTTGTATCACTTACAATCACTCACGAGCGATTTAAAAGAGAAACAAACATGAAACAAGACAAAGGAAAATGAATACATACTTGAGGGGTTTTAACAATTACGACCCTGCCTTGGGAAAGAGCCTGTTGAGCTGCGCGTGACTGCATAACTGTCTCCTGCACAATCTCCCCTAATTTTTCTGCTTCGATAGCCAGCGCATAGTATTCTTCAACAGTCGGCTCACCAAGTATACAGCTATTTCAGCATTAAAAAGAGCTGTTAGCAAGCTTTCCTTGAAAATGTTACTCAGCTAAATGACCTCCACTGTGGTTTCTAACATCTGCACTCAGCAACATATCAGTCTGTCCGTTTGCCTGAGATAAGTCGCTGTCTACAATCCCCGGCTGTCAAAGAACAAACAACTTGAACAAACAACTTGACAAATACGGAGACTTGATACCTGCCCAACAAAGCTACAACGGGAACTAGCAAAACAAATATTGAAGAATTTTCTGCCTTCGCTTTTGCAGCTTTAAATCCACTCAGTCTGCCGATCTCTATGTAGGAGAGAAAGGCGTCAAGTCAGCGAACCCAGCAAGCGCTATGTCGCACGATTCGTTTATCATTCACTCACTCGATAGTAGCATTCATCTTCGACAGGGCACCCTCTCGTTCAAGAAGCTGCTGCTGCTGTTCTGGAAGTGCACGCTGAGCGTGAAACTCGGCAAAACTCCGCTTCAACATGTCTTCAACCTGTATTGTCCATCACAGCGTCAGTTAATTTCCATGACCATGATGTGCAAATACGACCTGGGCAACACTTCAGCTAGTTCTGAAACACAAGTTCGAAGTAAAAGCATTGAGTACTCAGAACTATTGATCCGGAAGTATGGCTGTAAACTCTCAACTACAGAACAGTCAATATACACCAACTATCATCATGATACCAGAAGTTTGGAGCGGATTTTCCTTAGGTGCTTCTAAGAATTCTATTTTTTATTTCGATTTTCCAGATCATCATGCTCTTTACGGTTCAGTGTCACCCAAGCGCCAAATGTTGAAAGAAGGAAGATACTAACCTTCAATTCTTCAACACGAAGAAGATTCAGGATCATGCTGTAAGTGAGTCGAAATTGCGATTCCAACTTAGTAGGCTTTCCAGTTAGAAGGCGCCTTAAATCTCCCTCTTCAGGAATATCATCCCAACACATAACAACCACGGTCCCGACCTGTGTAAGGAGTCACAGAAGATGAGCCAGAGCAGTAAGATATACTGATAAGTGATATATTTGTGATCAAAGAGTTAGTAGTTGCTTGCTGATTACCTTATCCAAACCCCGCCGTCCAGCTCTGCCAGCCATTTGGGTGTACTCGCCGGGGAGTATCTGCCTGAACGACTTCCCGTCGTGCTTCCGGAAACTGTGAAAAGCAACCTGCAGAAGAAATGCAATTTGAGGACTTGGAATGCCAGCTGGATATTAACATACTAATCAGAATTGATATCAGAAAACATAATTGAGACGCAAAAATATCATCCAGGTTCAAGGAGTAGATTGTACCGTTCGAGCAGGAGCATTTACTCCCATGGCAAAAGTTTCTGTAGAGAACAAAACCTGAAGTCAAAGAAAAAAAACACAAAACTGAGCTGAGTTTTACGTTTAAAACTTGGACAAGAGTATGATCATATACTTTCTTAAAAACTTCCTACCGATGGCAAGCCTGCCATATTGGACTCTTCAAACAGCAACAAATCACTTACTAGGTCCCAGAAAGTATTCCATTGAGAAAGAAAGTATTGATGAAGCTTAGTGATATAAATCATGGAGATCACTCCCCTGTACTACATATGTACTTTTCTCCCTTTTGACTATTAAACTGTTCAGTAAGTTGGTTGTCCTCGAGCATGTTGCGTTGACGATTAAGCTAAACTGATAAACGGTAAAGAGAAAGATAAAGTTGGCCATATCCATTTCGGTGAGCAGGTGGAGTAGATGAGGTGGACCTTGATGACACCGCGGCAGAATAGCATTTCCACCACCTCTTTAACAATCGGAAGAAGGCCAGCATGGTGGACCCCAATTCCTCTGCGAAGCAAATCTTCTACTCTTACAACCTGCGCAAAGAAGGCTCATAGAGTCGTAAGTAAAAAGCAGTGACTTGCTTGATGAGTCTCATGAGGAAACAAGAACAACGTCGTATTTTCCAAAAGACTACCATGTTTTGCGTCTATGAAACTAGGGCCTTCTGGTAATAGTTAAAGCGTGGACGTAGAAGGTAGAAATGTCTCTCTGCTTTTAGATCCTGACGCTATGTGATGCATTTCCAGAACTAACAAAAGTCTTGACTGCAGCACCTGGGGGAGACGCCGGTCAGATCCTTTAAGTCGAGAAAATGCTGTGTCACAGAAGACTTTGATCTGACTCTTCTCGGAGCTAGTCGTTAAATCTGTTGCTGTCAAGCTATCAGATGACTGGTCACAACGCACCTTGGAGAAGCAAAAGACAACCACCTGTAAAAGGTCCCAAAAGGTGGAAAATATCAGATATGTGCTGTTCCAAAAATATAAAGACGAAATTCTGTAGGTTTTCTACAGGCGAGCTGTACATGTCAAGAACAAAGTCTCCACTCAAGACGTAGGCTGAAACTGTATTGAATGAATCTTGAACAAGCTAGCACTTACTGGAAGTAAACCTTTCTTCAACAGATAGTTGACGAAGGAGTACCATTGTGATGTCTCCGATCGCCATGCTCCACTGCTACCACGCCCACCAGCTCCTTGATTTCCTCCCTTACCTCCAAAAGACTTTCCACCGTGAGATGTATTACCCCTACCAGGTCCTCCACCTCTACCATGAGCGTTTCCGGCACCTCGGCCCTGAGCAGCACCGCCACTGGCAACCTTTGGAGCAGTCTTTACGTGGTGGGCATCACGAGCCTCCTTAATTCCCAAAGGAAGAAAATTCTCCATACTGCAGATTTTGTAAAGTTCTCCCGAGTAATATAAACAATGTTCTAGGGGAACAGGCCTCCGGGTGGTTCTGATAAAGAAAAGAGCTTGTTATAGATCGCAAGACAAGTTTACCAAATTTAGAAGTGACAAGCTTTTCTAGGTCTCTTACACTACGGTCATGAAAACTCCACCCTCAGTTTGTGCAAAACAAAATGAGGAAGGAAGAAGGCACAGGCCTAGAAGCCAGCTGAGGTTGCTAACGATACAAAACGAGGACATAAGAAGAAAGAAAGCGAGCTCACCCTGTCACATATATCTTCTTCTTTTTGGTCCGGCCTATCCAATCTGCAAACTCAAATGTGTTTGGCACCTGATGTCATTCAAAGGAGCTGTCACACTTTATGATATCTTCTCGACCATATTTCATGATTCTATCGACCAAAAGTACCTACACAAAACTCCGATGTGATGTTTGAACAACGGAAAAGCATGAAATTCAAGAGGTTCAATTTACTATGGGCTCAACAAATAAGTGAAGAATAGAGATTGATAGGATGATTATAAATTCAAGATTAGATAGCACATACTGTGGCAGACAAGAGGACCATATTCACATGCTCTGGTAGCATGATAATGACCTCCTCCCAAACAACTCCTCTCTCAACGTCATTAACATAGTGAACTTCATCGAAAATAACCTGGAACCCCATCCACAGGAACAAAGGACGGGTTCTTAGTGAGTATATTTGAAAGTAGAGTTCAGTTTCAAACAGATGAAAACAAAGAGTTTAAAGGGGATACTGGGACCCAGGTTGACACGAGAGCAAATCGATAGAGCGTAGAGCTGATTCGGTTCTTGTAAGGACTTTACAAGGTGCCCGAATTCGAAATCTCAAGATGTTGATTCTTACCCATTCGATATCTCGCACAATATCGGCACCTTTGTAGAGCATGGACCGCAGAATTTCGGTAGTCATGATAAGGCAGGAAGCCTCTGGTCGTAAACTTACATCACCAGTCAGAAGACCAACATCAAATTTGTCGCTGAAGTCTCTGAACTTCTGATTGCTGATAGTCTTGATAGGTGACGTATACACCGCCCTTGTACAATGCTGTTAAAAGGCGTCGTTTGATAAGAATCGAATATAGATAGAAAGAGCGATGTTCAATCTGATTTGCTACTGCTAACGTCCTCCCAGATACATGACGGTAACTGTCAGATCAATACGTCGCCAGGTTACGAAATAAACGTCAAGGCAAAAGTTTAAAGTAAAAAGTTTTGCCAAAGTATGAATCATCCAATGACACGTGCAGGGTCTTCGGTAACGTATACCACTGCTTCCAGACTGGCAACAAAACTAGTGGTTGCAGAAAGGAATAATCGGACCAAATTGTACTAACAGTCACATCCAGAGATCACATCAGAACATATGGACAACATTATATAGCTTAAGATACTCCAGTTTTCTACTTGTTCAGGAAAACTGGAAACAAGGCACTCAAAGGAAGAGAGGAAAATGTCACACACTTTAGTAGCTAAAGCGAATGCATATTCTGCAACAACAGTCTTCCCTGCTGATGTATGAGCAGCCACAAACACCGACTCGTTTCTTTCGAGATGATATATAGCCTGCAACACAACGCCAAGCCCAGCGGTAAGTCTCCAAATGCACCAGCTAGAGTATACTCTGCACAAGATGAAAACATATGTCCAGTTTCCTCTATCGATCCAAAGGGCCAATTTGCTTCTGAGGTCCGCAAATAATTGTATCCATATTCGGACGTACCTCTTTTTGAAAAGCGTCCAGTTCAAATGGAAAAGTCATAGCCATATCTGGCACTAGTTCACTGAATCTCTCAGTAACTCCTGGGATTGCTTCCATTACAGCCCATACCTGGAAAAGCAGATGTAAGAAGATAGCCGGGTCCTTACTGACATCGACACCCAGCGTCTACTTCAATAGATGTTATATAGTACTCTTCACGATAAAATAACGAAATTTGTAGCAACGAAATTCAGGCGTATTACCTCCCCTTTCTTCGCATCCTTCTTCTGGTCTGTCTGTAGGCTAGATAGTATTTCATCTTTAATGTCAGAGAAGATTATGTCAAGCTCGGGGTCCTGCTCTCGACTCTCTGAAAGTTGAGTTGAAGTATCTTTCTCTTCATCCTCGGCAGTTTCATCCGAAAGTTCTTTCTCTGCAAGCAAGAAAAAGTTAGGCTACCCTTCTTTTCCTTAGAACAATTTATTTATCATTTTTATAGCACCCGAAGCCCTTATCTATTTCTGTTGATCGTAGAACCGAAACGACAATATCAACGATGGATCCGAAAGATCTATCACTCAGCACAAAGAGTGGCAGCACACAATAGAAGTCTTTTATGTTGAGACTACTGATTCATATTATGTTACCTTCCTCCGTATCTTCCGGAATATCACTTTCTTCCCAGGCCTTTCTAAACAGGTCATCAAAGGGGGCCGATCCTGCTTCCTGCCAAAGGTAACGAAATTAGGACACAGTGAAAAGGTGCAACTTCGACTCAGTGATCGATAGCTACATGATGGAACTGTCAAGATCTAAATGGAAACTCTAAAACACCACTTTCGACTGAAGTCTATGTTTACGTTCATGTTTCCAATATTGAAGCTCCCACATTCTTTGCGGGACAAAGTATCCCAAGCTGACTTCCCATCAACTTGTGAGACCTTAATATCATGCCTATCTTGATAAGAACTCATACGACGAATAAACAGAACCTCTAAGGTGATAGAATGGTGGAAGATTCCCGTACGCGTACTTACCCTAGTTGACGACATGTCCACATAGCTCTCTTCCTGGGGTTTGAACAAGAATGGCTGCACACAGAACGGGTATCAGACGAGGCATATCTGTTCTAGTTACGACGTAAACAGGTACTTGAGCTGTCTTCAACCCTGCCAGCTAAAGTTGAAGCAAATATTTAAGGTGTGTTGAGGTAAGACACATCATTTCCTTACTTCAGGAGCACCAAGATCCAAACCACGTTTGAAGCCTGGAGGAATCGTCTGTAGGGGACCTCCATGTAAAATTTCCGACAGCCATTCACCGTTCACAGCTCCTGTGGAAACGTATCTTTCTGATGTTTGAGAAAAGTCAAATCCTCCGGGCAGGAAGGGTTGGTTACCAGAGCTTCCTCTAACAAAGTGGTCAGGAGGACCAGGCCTCCGAAGTACTGATGAAGAATTATGAGCTCCTTCAGACGACTGGACAACTTCGACCTGCAACGACCACAACAAAAGAGCAAGTCTAGCTTACTTGAACCACAAAGTTTACTTTTGGCTTCAGACAGTTTTGCCACAAGTCATTATCTAGCCAGATTTTCCAAACTCATTCTCATCTCTTCTATTTCTTGCTTATTGGCTACATTCTCCAGCAATTCTGTATCTTTACAAACAGGTTATAATTATAGTACACAAGCAAATAGCACTAAAGCGACAACCAATTCAATGAAATCACACTGAACAACCAGAGAAAGACTGCTCATACCTGTTCATACCCTGGAATCCAAGGATCATTAAGATTCGTTTGCGACGAGGTTTCATTTGGAATTTGAGTTGAATCAATCCCAATCTTTAAGCCTTTTCTATTGAGGCGCCTGAATGGTGGTTCGTAGACAGGAACCACAGCAACTTGTGGTTGTGACGGCTCTAACCGTCGTAGACCTTCTCCATACCAATCAAAATCCCAGCTTTTCCCAGTTTTTGCTACACTGTCAAGCTCATCATCAAGAGAGATGGACAGATACTCGTCCTCTATTTTCTTCCGGATCTGCTCTGGAGTTTCCGCAGGGAAAGGAGGGGGCTGCAGTTTTAAGATACAGGGTGGTAGTAAGCAAAAGCCAGTGAAACCTCTTTCATCTCTGCTCATACCAATACTGGGATCCTAAATTAAGTCTAATCTACTTCAGAGAACCGTAAAATCAGCTCAAGCAACTGTGTCAAATTGTCTGGAGATGTTCCAGTGGGTTCTTTTGGTCTCACCAATATAAGATCGGGAAGGTCATCCAAAGGACTGTTTTGAGAGGTGGAACTTCTGGGCTCAACCCAGAGATGCCCAGAATACCCTGTCCATCCAATTCGAAATGGTAATTCTCCTCCTGCATGGAAAGTCCAGGAACATTACAATTCTTTTTGTATTGACGGATACAAATTCTTTCCAAAACGTCAATAACTAAAACACGTAATTATTGCGCTCAAAAGCACGCGCATGTCTGCGAGGAGCATTGCAATTTTTTCTGCGTTGAAGGATACAATTCTTTGCGAAACGTCAGTCACTAAAATACGTAATTCTTGCGCTAACAAGCACCGGCATGTCTGCGAGGTTCCATGAAAAAATTGCAAAATTATACAGAGAAGAATTCACTTGCGAGCTTGCACGGAAAGAGTTTGGAAGAATGATTGGAACAGTATCTCTGGGAACGAAGAAGGTCATACAACGTTCTACGGCATGGGGTTGTCAAGCTCATCGTGAACGTCCTAGGAACCAAAGTCGGACACAATTGGTCGGTCTTTGCAGACATGATATAATCTAGATTATGCGTCCTTACCAAGATTCGGACCCATTTCAAAAACCTTCAGCGCGGGCCGATTCAGAATAAGTCCACCATTCGATTGTGCTACATGCTTCCTCTTGTTGAACTTTTCAGAGCTGAAGTTTACTTCAATGTGCCTTCACGAGCGCTGTCCAGTTTTGTGATTTGAGACTCCTGCAGTATTGTGTGATTCGAATTAACATAGCTTACAGATTGTTGAAAAGCTTGGAACGTAAACAAACCGCGCAAGTGGTGTCGATCAATACATTCTACAGTCTTTAGCTGCCCTCCATTAAATGGGAAGGAAAGAAAGGTGTTGTGAGGAGCACGAGCCCGTGCCCTGGACAATCGTAGCTACGACGTTAATGATCAAACTTCCAATTCCTCCAGATTGACGCAGAAATTGAAATTGTGTACCGAAGGTTGGAGCGATTCTCTGACGGATTTCCTTCCAATTCCTCAGAAACAGTGTTTTGAACCGACAATTGATTCACCGCTTAAGACAGGAACGGGAAGAGTTTCTCTCATATAACTCGTTTTGCAATGCCCACGAGAACTATTAACAGAGAGAAAATGGCAAGCAAGCAAAGGCAAATTATAGCAAGCAAGCAAATTCTTAAAACTTTGAACATTTAAAAAGATGTTTTTATTTATGTAATTTCTTTATATCATCCTATTAGTTTTTATGATCATCCATTTGGATCATTATGTTCATGCATATAGTTGCATTTCACACCATCAATTATCAATTTGATCTTCCAAACAAACACTTTTACTTTTTCTTACACTTCAGTTTCTAGAGCAAACATATTAATACTTTTTTGTAATTTGTTGACATTCTCTCTGATTTTGATTTCAGTTAGAAGTTATAATACTATTTCACAATTACATACCGTGATCTTGTACATTTTATATTGTTTGTCATTCAGTTGTATCTCCATATGTTATTGAGGTAATTAAAGAGTCAATCAGTTACATGCAATAATCATTTGTTGTGGCTGATTAAACTTTTTTTGGTGAAGATGTTAAATTGTGTATTTGAATTTTCATTATAGTAACTTTTTTGAGAATTTGATGATTTTTTTTTATACTTATGTTGATATGAAAATTGATACTTATGTTGCATTTTGCTTATAACTTGCTCTGTAACAATAAATTCACACAAAAGTAAACTAAATTGTAATAAAAATCACGAGGATTTAATCATGATATGATTAAACTTGCAGTTATTCAACAATGGAAGAAATATATAAATTCGCTAAATATCATGCTTAATCATCATAATGATGGAGTGAGTATTACCGTGTCATAATCTAGTGATAATTCTCGTTCATTCAACACATAGTTTAACATACCAATAATGTCACCTCCTATTATTGACATCAAAATGAATACCATTAGGTACTAAGTTGTAAATTGATATAATAATAATAATATGTCAATTGTGACATTATCGAGCTTTAATATCTATCATATTTACCAAAAGTATCAATTCAGAGATTGTTTAGAGCTATCAGTATACTATTGATTTAGAACGAATGAAAGTTGAACAGACTTTAGAATTCAAACACAAGTTTAGAATCAAATAGAATGTACAGAAGCTTATGGTTTCTACCGCTGCTCCAAATTCATCAACACATAGCATCAAAAGAAGTCCATCTAGTACATACAACAATGTCATTTGACTCGACGGTTTCTAACCTCATAAGTATTACAATCGCGTGCCGGTCTTCCCTAGATCTACAGTTCTGACTCAAAACAAGTTGCTTGTTGCATGTATTTGAAGCAATCATGAAATCTAAATCGAGGAGGCATGGAACATATTTTGAAAACCCGGCAGTATAGTGATGCTCAAGAAAGGTGCGGTGTGTCAAACATTACTTTTGCCAAGATCCAATCTAAAATAACAAATCTTAAGCAAGGAATGATAGTCACGTTGTATGTGGATGTAACCAAACGCCTAGCAAATGAAAATTTATTTTCTTATAACTTCATCATACGTTGGCTTTATCTTCCTCGACGACGAACAAGTAGTAGCAGCTTGCTCATTTCAAGTATTGGCAATAGCCAAATCCAAACTTGTTAGCATAATCTAAACACTGGTGATAAATTTGCTGACAATTGCAGATGATGATGCGCAGAATGATACATAAAAATAGATATAACTTCATGCTATCATTTTTCATCCACCTACACATCTGCAATTTACAGGATGCAGAGTTGCCCTAACAAAGGTGCCTATCTCAAAAGTTCAAATTTTTTAATGCATCAATCGAAAGCTCGCACGGTCCGATCCAAAGATACATCCACAACAACACGATCTACAGAAAGGAACAAAATTGCAATGATAGCATTGATATGCTTTGTGAGAGTTACAAAACAAAAACAAGTTGTATGGTCAACGAAAGTGAATAACAGTGTAGCGTGTTTCAATGTCTGAAGCACAGAATTTTGATCAAGGCTCCTAAGTAGTGTAAATTGCCCTACACAAATGGAGTCACATTAGTCGTTAGTGGACCAAAAAATACTACCGCCGCTCTTATTTATGATCATGGATGCTGGGTAAAATTGTCATTTCGCACTTCTCGTCAACGAATGAAAAACAAAAGATACTACATCGGAATTCGAGACTATCAAATCCATATTTTCGATAAATTCAACAATGAGGCAGAGTCAGATCTTCTGTTGAGACATCATTGTGTGCAACCATGACTCAGCACATCTAATTACGTCCATGTAAGTCAACGCGGATTTTGCCATGAATTGCGAAAGACTTGACAGACTTAACAAACATTACATCTTCGCTTCTCGTTGCAAGGACTTGAATGGAATTATATGGGGACTACGCTTCATCCACAGGACCTTGTGACACATAGGAAAATGATCTTCTACTCATGATCAATTTAATGACATCTAACTAGAATCTTATACATGTACTGTTGAAGTTTAATATTTGGACGGTTTTTATCACTACTTTATAGTTGAGCAAACAATTCACACATAAATGATGATTCATAGAATTGATTCCACAAATATATAACATCCGTCTTATGAAAAAACATAATAAGTCATATAGAAAAATTCTCTCGCGAATCTTTAAGATTTAAAACGATAAAATAATGTAGTATTAAATGTAGTATTTCATCATTATGCTAAATATAACTTACATTATTGTTTATAGTATAAAGTGTAGGTGTATTACTTTCTCTAGTGTGATGCTTTAAAGCCTTTCGATAGAAGCTTTGTAAATCAAAAGCAACTCTTTCAAGGCTTACGGTGTCGAAATTATAATGACCCTAGATGTTAGTGAAGCAAAAGCAAATGAATAAGAAAAACACATGAATTTAACTTACTCCATTACATTTTTGAGTTATGTTGGAAATAAAATTATCTATAACCAAAATCATCCACGATATTAGGTTCATCTTGAAGTAAGTTTTCACTCCTTGATGAATAGAAATTACGTATTCTAGATGTGTTCAATCCAACTCACTTGTTATGTTAATTCTAGCAAAGAAAATAATTTTATCAATTTCAAAAAAATTGCAATTATTTTATGATATATAAAATTACATTACATTTATATTAAATATATTTTTTATTTTAACTAATGAAAAACAAATTCAGAAATTTAATTTTGAAGTGAAATATATAAACATATGTTCTTCATTAAAATTAATCCATATAAAATTAATTTTTTAAAGTTTTAAAACATCATCTGAATTTGATAATTCAAGTATATTTCTTAGTATTAAGAAAAAAAATTATATGTTTTCAAAAAAAGATAGCTATTTTAATTCAATTACATTTAAAATAGAAATGTAATTATGACAAAAGCATCATGATACCAATTTTAAATTGAAAACAATTTTGTATAATTGAATAAGCTTTTTGCTTTTAAAGTTGTTCAATAAAACATGAATAATTTAATAGAATCCCTGATCAATGTTAATGAATGTTTAAGATGAAGTTCTTGATCAATTATGTGATTCGATAACAAATGATTTCAGGTAAATTAGATCATACTTGACTGAATAGCAATTAAAATATGCTTTCATAGTCACGAATTCAAAATGTCTTTAGAAAATTTATCCAAACATCTTGAGAGTGTGGTAATTTTTTGCCTCTCCAATTCAAATTTTATCTGGTATTCATCATTGCATATCTATGTAATCCAAATGTAGTGAAATCTCATCCATAGGTTTTTATACTCAATTCAACATCACTTGCATATTATATATTTGATGTAGTACATATATGCTACAGCTATGAAGACAAAGTGTTGCAATCTATTGAGAAAAAATTAATCCAAAAAAATATAGTAATTTTTGATTGCAGCATCTTGAGTCCAATACCTATGAACTACGTAAATTTATAGTTGAAAATGCATGATCCAATTTATTTGTAAATTGTATTACATAAATAATCTATTCTCAACTTCATTGTTTCATTTCATCATCATAACAATTGAAATAGAATATATAAAATATAGAATTTCATTTTTTGCAATGAGAATTCAATACAACAAATGAGGTTAAAATTTAGTTGATTGTTAGTAATCAAACTCTTTATGTTTATATGTTATTAAATATATGGATAAATAAATATTAATGAATCAATATGGATCTTCGATCCAATTTTAAAATATTCATTCATCTAAGAAATTCACATCTAAGATATTTGATTGATGAAAAAAAGAAGTAATTCTTCTTATTTATAATCTCAAAAAGTCATTTTATATGTTGCTATGTAACCATCTTTAGTTAGTTAGAACTAAAGTAGAGGTTACTCTGAATATTGATGTAGATACTTTAGTGTGCACTAGTCATAGCTGCCACGTCAGCGATCCGCGCACTTGATAGGTACAGAGTGGATGTGTTAGTTGACAGTGCCAAGTCAACAATTCGTGTGCTTGTAGGTAAGGATTGAGTGTGTTAGTTAGTGTGTTAGTTGGTGCGCCACGTCAGCGATTCGTGTGCTTGTTAGGGTTATCCGCCACGTCATCCATCCACTAGGAGTGGGATGGATGGTGTGGATTAGATGTTATCACCTTGTACTTGTTGGTGAGAGCTATATAAGGAGAGGAGAACCATTGTTGGTATCTCTCATCTTCAGAGTTTACGTTTCTATCTTCGAGTGAACTTCTCTCTAAACCCTAGTGTTACAATGGTATCAGAGCGACCTTGCTCTTTCCTTGAGTGTGGATTACCCCTCATGGAATAGCAAGTGAGTGATGATGGAGTGTAGTCTTGAGAGTGTATAGAGGCTGGCAGAGGTTATTCATCTGCATGTAGAGAGAGGTGGAAGGGGGAAATTGTGTTTTTGCAGATATGGACGGGATTGACAGGAATCCAGTACCGTAGTGGCCAATTCCTAATCTATTCGATATTCACCTTGGTTGCATGGAGAAACATCATTTTCGGATGTACCTTGTGGCTTGTTGGGGTGCAGATTTTATGACTAGAGTGATGGAGTCAAGAGTGCCACTGATTCTTCCAATAGTTACTTATGGAGAGACTTGGAATTGTACTATATACATTATATACTGATTGTTTCATGGATTTGAATCGCGAACCACATGTCCCGGTTCGATTCAGCACTTATGTAGAGATTAGAACAGTATATAGACAGAAGAGGATATGGAGAGATTTTCTTGTGAGGAATTATGGAGAGGAATACTATAGAGCTGTGATAGAGTCACCTACACCTTTTGTGACTTCTTTGTTGAGAGGTTACATAGTGATTATACTCACTTTGTATTAGAGGGAGTGTGAGAAAGCATAGGAACATCAATTGATATGGGTGAGGTTCTCAATGCAATCATGGCGAAGATGAAAGAGTTGAGAAAAGCGATAGTAGATGGGCATACCAAGCAGCAAGCCATGGAAGATAAAATCTTTGCATTAGAGAGAGAGAGTTGGAGAGATGGAAATTGAACCTCAAGTTCAAGCTTCCCAAGTTCAGCCAGAACCAACTCCTATTGATGCAGCAGAAGCAAATAGGAGACGTCTTCAAGAGATTGAAGATCAAGCAAATCTTTTGCTTCGAATGGGAAAATCTTGTAAGGTGGAAGCTTACAAAGGGAGTAGAGCAATGGGAGTGTTAGAGGAATGAATTATGAGGATGAATATTCATTTATACCAT
The DNA here is from genome assembly GCA_037833965.1 of Marchantia polymorpha subsp. ruderalis. Lineage (NCBI taxonomy): Eukaryota > Viridiplantae > Streptophyta > Marchantiopsida > Marchantiales > Marchantiaceae > Marchantia > Marchantia polymorpha. The sequence goes on from AP031351.1 coordinate 5,637,839, forward strand.
TTTCATGTTTCTGATTATATTGCAGGAATGTTCATGAGATCTTATCTTACGGATAAGGCTCTCACATGGTACACAACATGGGAGAGAATGCTTTCAGAACGAGGTGCTACCATTTCGTGGAGTGGAATGCAGGAAGGACTTCTGCAAAATTTTCAAGCGGTGGATTTTCTTCAAACTGCAAGAATGAAGTTGTGGAATCTGAAGCAGAAAGGAGGTATTCATGAGTACATTGAAGAATTTCGTGATCTTCAAGTATCTATTATGGATATGAGTGGAGTTGAAGCCTTGGACGTGTTCAAACGAGCTTTGAAAGATCGAATTCGAAGGAGGTGATGGTAAGCAATCCATCTACTGTGAATGAAGCAATCGCAATTGCTCAACGAATTTCAGGTGCTTTTGGTGTCACACACGGTGAACCAGTGAGCAATTTTAGAGATCCATCTGGTCCAACACCGATGGAGTTGGGAAACCTTCGACGTAGAGAAGGTTTTGCACCAACAAGAAGACCACCACCAAGATTTGGAGGTGAGATTAGGCGACCAGGAGTTCCGAATTTGCAAGAAGGTTATGCAAATAATGGAATGGTTCGAGGAGGAGCTGGAGTTCGTGACAATCGCCAATGCTATGCATGTGGACGAATGGGTCATATAGCCAAGTTTTGTCGAGTTCGGCCGACACAACAAAGAGGACGGCCCATGCAGCGACGACCGTTCAACAATATGGAGGGGATAGAGTATGAAGAGGTGGAGGAAGCAGTTTCGGGAAACGAAGATCACCAGTAATCTTGCCTCGCGGCCTTATTGGTTCTACAAAGCGAAGAAAAGGCGAGGTTGGAAGAAGGCAATGGTTGGGAGCTCATGGAAGGGGTAAGAAGCAAGCTCAACTCATTGTCACTGATGGTTTCATGGAAGGACACAAGGTGAGAGTTTTAATTGATCCTGGAGCAACTGAGAATTTTCTATCAAGGAGTGTTGCTATGAAGTTAGGTTTGATGTTGATGAAGGACGTGAGTGAAGAAGTTGAATTGCCAAACGGGCAAAGTGAAGTGATAGAAACACTACCACGGAGTGTAGAATTATCCATAGGTAGATACAATGAGAGCATTGAATGGAGAGTAATTCATTTAGCTCGATATGATGTCATCCTTGGAATGCCATGGATGGAACAATATAATCCGAAGTTAGATTGGAGAAGAAAAGTGATTACAAGTAGTGGATGGAAGATCTATGGAGATAGAATTAGATCTCAGAATAGGAATTTACCCCTCTTTGTGATGGGTACAACATCCATTTCTAGAGATGATGTATGTTTCCTTGGACTTATAAGAGATATTGGGTCCACGGACAAACCTTACATCCCGGAGTCCTTGAACGACATTTTTATGGAGTATAAAGATGTTTTTCTAGATGATCTACCGGCAGGATTACCACCAAAGAGGCGAGTAGATCACAAGATTGAGGTGATACCTGGAAGTACACCAACTTGCAAAGCTCCATATCGTTTGGCTCCAAACGAATTGGAAGAATGCAAAACTCAAGTGGAGGAGATGTTGAGCAAGGGATTCATTCAACCAAATGTTTCACCTTATGGAGCTCTAGTACTCTTTGTGAAGAAGAAGGATGGATCCATGAGACTATGTATTGATTATCGCGGGTTGAATCAGCAAACGGTGAAAAACAAATATCCATTACCTCGTATGGATGATTTTGTTTGATCAACTTCAAGGAGCGAAGTACTTCACCAAACTAGATTTGAGAAGCGGCTACAATCAAATTCGAATTGCAGATGAAGATGTTCACAAGACAGCTTTTCGTACTAGGTATGGACACTTTGAGTATCTGGTGATGCCTTTTGGTCTCACTAATGCACGAGCTACATTCATGGGATTGATGAACGATATCTTTCGCCCTTATCTAGATAAATCTGTCATTGTTTTTCTAGATGATATATTGGTGTATAGCAAAACTTTGAGTGATCATAGAAGTCATTTACGAGAGGTACTTCAAGTTTTAAGAGACAATCAATTGTATGCCAAAGCTTCAAAATGTAAATTTGGCAAGTCAGAAGTAGATTACTTGGATCATAGAGTTAGAGCTACAGGAATCCAAGTGATGAGTGAGAAGATAGATGCCATTCAGAAATGGATAGCACCTGAGGATCAAACTCAATTGAAAAGTTTTCTAGGGCTCACTAGATTCTATCGTAGATTTGTGAAAGGTTTTGCTCGACTAGCTCAGGCCTTGACTTCCATGTTAGGGAAAGGTCAAAAGTGGAGATGGGGAACAGCTCAAGAGTTAGCTTTTCAAGCATTGAAAGATGCTTTGTTACAAGCACTTATTCTCAAGTGGTATGATCCTAACCGTTCTATCAAGTTGGCCACTGACACATCAGGTACAACAGTAGGTGGCATACTTCAACAAGAATGGGAGGATGGATGACATCCAGTTGCTTTCTATTCTCGAAAGTTGGTGGCGGCGGAACAAAATTATCACACTACAGAACGGGAAGAGTTAGCTATCGTGTTGGCAACCAAACATTGGAAGCATTATTTGGGTGATAAGGAGTTTGTGGTGGAGACTGATCATAAACCCTTGGTCTATTTGGAAACTCAGAAGGATCTGTCCAAACGACAAATTCGATAGGCAGATTGGCGTCAACGCTTCAACATGAAGATTGTGTACGTGGAGGGAAAGAAGCAACTTGCAGATGCTCTCACACGCATGCCTTGTTTGAATCATGTTGCAGAAGTGAAAATTCAGGCGGATTGGTGGAGCAAGATGTCACAAGCCACAAAGGAGTATGAAGAGATCACTCAGACACTACAAACTGGAAAGGCAGAGAAATATCGAGCTTTGGCGTTTTACAATCAGCGTATATGGATTCCACAAGATCACGATTTGCGCGCAATGATTTTGGCAGAAAGTCATGATACAGCCATTGCAGGTCATGTGGGAGTAAAGAAAACCGTGGAGAGTATACAACGAGTGTACTATTGGCCCAAAATACGTGAGGATGTGGAGTCTTATGTTCGAAGTTGTGTTGCTTGTCAACAAAACAAGGCAAGTAATCAAAAACCAACGGGTTTATTACAGCCTCTTCCTATTCCCGAACAACGGTGGGAACATGTCACCATGGATCTTGTATGTGAGTTACCAAGGACTTCGTTAGGACATGATTCAGTGGTGGTTTTTGTGGACAAATTGAGCAAGATGATTCACATCAGGCCAACCACAAAAACAGTAACAGCTCCACAACTAGCTCAATTGTACCTAGATGCAGTTTTTGTGAATCATGGCTTAAGCAAAGTGTTGATCACGGATAGAGTTACTCACTTCACTAGTTTATTTTGGAAAACTTTGTTTAGTTTTTTCAAAACAAAACTAGCGATGTCAACGGCCTATCACCCTCAAACTGATGGACAAACAGAGAATGCAAATAGAACCACAGAGGATATGCTACGAGCATTCACATTAGAAGAGCAAGAAGAGTGGGACAACCTTTTGCCACTTGTGGAATTTGCATATAACAATTCTGTTAATGCATCCACAAAAGTGTCTCCATTTTTTCTTATGTATGGAGTTCATCGATAACTCCTTCAAGTTTGATGAGACTTCCCAAAGGAGAGAAGTTTTCGACCAAAGTTGCAACAGTCAACGAATTCGTGGAACATATTCACCGAGGACTACATCAGGCCAAGGAGAAGTTGGTGATAGCTCAAAATCGGCAAAAGCAGCATGCCGATGCTCATCGTAGAGAAGTGATTTTTGAGGTTGGAGATCATGTTTGGTTATCTACAACGAATTTGTCTCTTGTAGGAACACCAAAGTTAAACCCTAGGTTCATTGGTCCATTTTTGGTTTTGAAGCGTGTTGGTGAAGTGTCATACAAGTTGGAACTTCTGTCACATATGAAAATACATCCAGTATTTCATGTGTCACGATTGCGAAAACATGTACCACGACCAAAACAATTCACCAACCAACCAGCACCACCTCCTCTTCCAACCTTGATAGTAGATCATGAGGAGTTTGAGGTAGAAAAGATACTCAAGAAACGTATTTGAGGTCATAAATATCCCAAAGTAGAGTATTTGATTCGATGGAAAGACTATACATCGTATGAATCAACTTGGGAACCAGCTAAAAATTTAGCAAATGCACCTTTGATAGTTCAAGAATTTGAACGTATGTGCAACGAGTACGTTGCATCTTAAAAGGAGGGAGATTTGTAACCATCTTTAGTTAGTTAGAACTAAAGTAGAGGTTACTCTGAATATTGATGTACATACTTTAGTGTGCACTAGTCATAACTGCCACGTCAGCGATCCGCGCACTTGATAGGTACAGAGTGGATGTGTTAGTTGACAGTGCCAAGTCAACAATTCGTGTGCTTGTAGGTAAGGATTGAGTGTGTTAGTTGGTGCGCCACGTCATCCATCCACTAGGAGTGGGATGGATGGTGTGGATTAGATGTTATCACCTTGTACTTGTTGGTGAGAGCTATATAAGGAGAGGAGAACCATTGTTGGTGTCTCTCATCTTCAGAGTTTACGTTTGTATCTTCGAATGAACTTCTCTCTAAACCCTAGTGTTACATACTACAAGTAAAACATGAGTTGTTAAGCTTAAATTAATAATTGATATTGAAAACAAAGTTATCTTTACTGTGTATTCAAATGCAGACTTCCTATTTGGTTGACAAATCTGACAGAATAAAACTGGACGTGTAGAGGCGATGACATCTTGCTCAAGGTGATGTTCCAGTGGTTTAGCTGACGTTGAATTCTAACAAAGTTGCGTTATTAACGACAGCGGGTTATGGATATTCGTGGCTCATGGTGAGAATAATGTCGGAATGGAGAAGAATTTGTGATAACAATTTGATAATCAATTCACCTGTAGTTGTGAGATTAAACGCCCAAGTACTGAGAAATTCACTCCTTCTAATAATGCATGGCTTCCGGCCAGTCACTCACCCTCATGAAACGAGTGTCATAAATGAGTAAACTAATTTGAGTAATCCTGATACATCAATCGCTATTCTGTCGATTCAATACACGACGCAATCGTGTACTATGGTCAGATTGCTCTCTGTAAAATTCCATTTTTGGATAATGTGACACCACAAGAAAAATTCTTCTACCTGATTATTTAAGCACATAACAAATTACCAAATTTACATTTCTTACTAGTTAATTATTATTACCACTGACTATATAAATGACTCCTAAAAAAACCAAAGCTCTTTTGCTCCACTCGACACAGGATTATATTAAATTCTTACCAGTCCATATTATTCAGGAAGCAAGGAGCGCGCTTCAAAGGATGGTGTGTACTATCTTGCCCTTTTGAAGACTCGTTCTTCAGGTGCAACCAAAAATACATTTTTGACATCTGGTTTTATAAATATATTTCGAGAAATCAAAGCTGGCGAATCTGGCAACTCTCGCTGTTCCGAACACTCGTAGCGGGCCTGGACAGACACAAGGGAACCTTGATCTATAAAATGCACAAATCGTCCGATATATCTGCTACGGACGATGAATGTGTCGTGAAACAAAGACTGTTCCATCCCGAGCGTAAAAATGGGACATTCAGTATCAAACAGAAGCGTCAGATAACACGTCCAGTTGTTCTTCAAACTCTTAGAAGCATTAAATGGAGATTGCCAGCTAAATATATATGTCGAAATGAAATGGACTTTTCCGGCAATTGACATAAACTGGGATAACCAATTATATCCAAGTCATGCGCCATGACCCAACAAGCTACTACCACTCCAAGTAACTTCACATATTACTGATCAGTTGGTAAAAGTCTACTTCAGCTCAATTTGATACGAGAAGTTCAAATAACGGCTTAAAAACAAACATCTCTGCAGAAGCGGACTGATGTGTTATCTTTTGTAAAAAGTTTACATGGGATAGAAGACACGAAAGTGAGCAGCACTCAGTGGCTTTAATGAGCCTTGCAGCAAGACTGCGAACTCCTCCTTAGAATTGAAAATTCACAAAATTTCTGCTGCTCACATCCAAGTGATACTTAACACTACACTAGGAACGTCTGCTGTATAGAGGTACAAACCCTGGACAGTTAATCAATGACCTGAGTAAGAACTGAGTAGGATGTATTTAAAGTGAATTTGCTCAGACTGGCAATTTATCCTGATAAAAGAAAGTGAAAAAATACAACTTGATGATCAGAGCCAGCCCTAATTGCACTGCTGCAGACCCCGTCACGATCAGAAACCACCGTTCACTTGCGGTCTTAATGTGTGACCTGATATTAATCGCCAAAAATAGTGCAGACATAACTCCCGCAAGGCCTACTGCAACCCAGCGAATTATTTCAACTGGCACAATCGAAAAGAACTGAACCACGAGATTTGCAAGTTAGGCCACCATAACGGTCCTACTTACAGCTCCAGCGTAGATAAAATTATACAGGACTAACCATAACTCATGTATTCAATATCTATAATTTCTAAGCGGTTTAAATATATAAATGTGCACTCATAAGATGAGACTAACTTTGAAAGGAAATAGATTTAGGAGCCAGAGAAGATTATTGAAAGATATTCGACTTGATTTCGCAGAAGGGAAAGTGCTTACCGAAGCTGGAATGAAGATGAATAGGGAGTATCCATATAGGCACCATAGCTGCACTAAGCCGGAGGTAACAGTCAAGTACTTGAGAAGGAAGTAGAGCGCCAACGGCACTATTCCTACATAACCATAAAAGAGGCCAGCCGACCAAGTAACCTGGTTTATATCGTAATGCCAAGCGCTGCTGCCATCGGCACTGGTCTTGTGTGCTAGGTAAGCTGCAAAGTTTCCTATAGCTGCAGTCAAAAAGACCAGAGTCGAGCAGATCCAAAAGGGCCCGTACCTGGTATAAACCTCGGCAAGTCAGATAACAGAGAAAGAGTGAAGGGCTTATAAAGTTACGACCTATCATATTCTAAAGATGTACAGATCTAAATAATTATAGTTCTCAAGAATATGCATTTTGAATCTTAGGCTGAGCTGTCAGTCTTTTTAGCTTTCACAAATTTTCTCAAACACTATAACTGTCAATGGTGCATAAAGACAGTAAATGATAGATCTCTACTGCACATTGCATGGCAAGCTAACATGTCATAACTTAGCCAGCAGGATCTGGACTCACTTGCTACGGCTTGGACTGAGATCTGCTTTGGTAATATTGCATTATTTTGTGTGAAGGTTGAGGCCACGTTAAGGTTCCAAGCTATTCATGACATAAGTGGAAAGGATATGAAAACCAACATGTCAGGGTTGTGGCTGGTCTTCTCCACGAAGTCGCCTCTGAATGGGAAAAGAGAGTCCCTGATCCTGTCCAAGACATCTTGTGTGTCGACGTTGAAGTAGGGACGGTAAGACACGACACTGAAGAGACCCATTAAACCCGAAGATGGCGCGCCATCATTTCCTTGTCCTCCTGGCCCGGGTTTTGAAAACGTGTCTGTGATCCAACACGATCAATAACGAAGGGCACATGTAAGCTTCGATGATTACTAGACCAAGATATCATTATACGCAGGAGTGAAACAATCACTTGCGACATTTTGCGGCAATATATTTCATAGTTCAAAGTGCTGTTCCATAAGCACAAAGTGGCCTGTAGTTAAGATTGTTTGAAATGTGGATTCGGTAATGGGCTTGATTGAAAGCATAAGACAGTTCACTTGAAAGATGTCATCCTTCGGAAACTTCAGAAGCTCGACTGGCCTCAATAGAAGCTGTAGAAGTAAAAAGTGAAAAATTTGCATACCATCAGCATCTCGTGGAGGTTGGAATGTCCCTGTAACTTTGCCCCGGGTGTCATTGGGAGGAAAAGTTTGCAAGCTAGATTCTGCAAGCAGATATCAAGCAGACGTTAATCACATGGTCTAGACACTGCTAAAAAAATTTGTAGAGCCAATTAGCTTGGTAGAAGTTCCAGGCTAGCTATTAAGCCATACCACTTTTACATGAAAGCACAATGGCAACATGTGATCGGAAACCGGTCCTGTCCCCAAGGGCCCTTTTCATCACTCGGATGGGGTAACTTTTCTTGGTTTCTCAGTAGTTTGTATACCAGCTGAATCATTTGTAATCTTACTCTCTTACTTCTAAAGACCCAGGAAAGAGGGAACAAACTCCTTTCAAGACACTAGTGGCACACCACAGTCTGTTATTTCCAGTAACAAATAGAGGGCCGTGGTGTATGAGCAGAAGCGCAGTGGAAACTGAAGTCAATGAGAACGAATATTCACTGGTCAGTGATTGATTGCGGACTGCTTGATAGATAGTGTATAAAGGATTCCGTATTGTCAGGATACAAGCCCATGATATATATTTGAATTATGAAAGCTGTAACTCTGATCTTCTGGCCCTTTCAACAGCAGTGATAATTGGGCGGGCAGACAAGAGGCCACAACAAAGAAAGCTCACAAGGCTAAAATTTCGTCACCTTGAAACTGCAGTCGGTGATCTGGACCAGCAGCTGCAACCTGATGGCACCACCTCGAAAAGCAAAGAAGCGACAGTCATTACTCCTAGTAAACACAAGACACAACGATCGAGACTGCCAGACTCTCAATCTAGAAATCTTCGCAAGGTCATCGGGTGAACATTGCGCTTAAAGAATCAAATGACAAGAAACCCTGACGTGCCACATGGAATGTGTTCAGCAAAGCCAAATCAAGCGACATGACTTGAAGATCTATAGATATCACCTCCGACAGACAGCAAGACAAACACCGTGTCCATCACGTGACGAGCAAACTTCTACCCATCGCTCCCTGAGAACAGATCCTGGACAGGGCTTGCACTCGAAGATGGAAACACCCAATGCAAGGCACCACAACTAGCCTCATTTCACAATTCTAGATGCTGAGATCAAAAAGACGGTAGGACCCCTAATCATCCAATCGGATCTCAAGGGACGAGAAACAGGGGGACACACGAACGAATCCACAACGCAAAGCGAGCCAAAAGATAGCGATAGGGAAGATCATCTGCGGCACATACAGGAACTGATCCAGACACGGCCTCGGATCCTAAGCTCGTGTAGCCGCCCGACATCTTTTCCTGTACTCGTCTCGTGGACTCGAATCAAAAGACCGAACTTCTCGTCTTTCCTTGGAAGGATAATTGCTCCCCGACACTGAAATTCGCTGGACCCCCGGCCTCGATCGATCAATCAATGATGCAGACGCCAGTGCGTTACGCGCGGATGCTGAGCATTTCCACGACAGCTAAGCGTCCCTTCCATAAGAAGAGCTCTACCTTCGCTGCCGCTCGCTCCCCCGCTCGCTAAAGCACACAGCGATCACCTGCAAGCCTCTTTGCTTCCTCCTTCACGAGCAGCGCAGTGTTTCCCGAGTGCTGCCACGACCTCGACCCATCGACCTTCCGCTCCACAGTTCGCTCGACGCCTTCAATCGCCCTCGACGTCGGCCCTCGCTTCTTTTCTGGTCGCCGATTCTTCTTCCCGGCGTCGCTGCTTTGCTTTGCTTTCCTATTTCGTCGCTGAGCCTTGACGGCAGGCAGTTTAGTGCTGCGACTTGACCATGGGTTACCCGCCACTCCGGTTAACTAACTCACCAGCATTCTTGGATGTGGAAAGTCAGAGTTACGGAGACGGAACATCTGTTTTCCGACGTCGTGTCGAATGTTGATTGAAACAATACCGGAATAATCCGCTTGACATCAGATTATATTACTTCACTTTTTTTCGAGGTAAAATACATTTTCCTTTGGGATGGAGGATGAAATTCCTTCGTACAAGACTTCTTTTAGAAGTGATTAGATTGCTTATCGAGTTCATGATTTTGTAAAAAATATATATCTTAATATAACCCGCCTTAACTGCATACAGTTTCAATATATCTCTACATCTACATGCTGGTGTGAAGAAGCTAGCCTTCTAATGTACAGTGTCATTACTTTACAGAACTAGTTAACTCATCTAATTATGTACATATATTTACATTGCTCTCCTAAGCACCAGTTGTTGCTGTAATGAAGATCAGTAGGAACTTATGATTCTGCGGAGGTAACTTACACATCGTTCAGATATCTGAGATGCAATAAGACAGCTTTTCTATTCGATGTAATAGGATTGTTCACCGATTGGTTTTATATGAATATGTCAGTATGTATGACTTGTGTTTCCCCCACACTCTTTGCTATATTCCTGGGTGCTTTCAACTGAAGTGTTGTATCCATCGATACGAGATTTTCCCAAAAGTAATTTATTTTCAGACTGACTTGGTAAATGGGTAAAAAGTTGTATTTTGGCTTGGAATATATTTTCAAAGTTATTAATAGATCTCGTAAGTAAAACTGATGTGAACAGATTACTTTATAATTATTTGAATATATGTAATTTATTTATTTGGAGAAAAAATCACATATTTAATCAGTTCGCTCATCACTATACACCATCTGAAAATGCTTGGATTTATCGCGTAAGGACTGTAAGTTGAGTAATGTATATGCGCCTTGAATTGTGAATATAAAAACAATGAGGTCGCGCGCATAGAGAAGCAAACAAAAAAAAAACACCGAGTCATGCATGTCCATTTCGCTTTTGCGTACAATAGAGGATCTTCCCGGTCATCCCTCGAAATGAGATGCCACGTCAGCATCTTCTGCTGCCCCGTGCTGTAAGTAGTGGCAGCTGCGGTATAGGAGCGCAGCCGGGCGGAAGCTTGAGTTGTGGCGGAAGCACACTTCAATATTTTCTTCAGATACAAATACGCACATAATAGGACTAAATCGCACCTATCGACGTCGGATCAATAATATCAAACATAAGCCACGGAGGACGAGAGCTATAGTACACGTCAGCACAATCTCCTTCTAGCGGTGACGCTGGACCCGAGCAGGCGCAGCCGGTGGGCCGTGCACAGCCTGCGAGAGGATGACATGGCATGCCACGCGGGACGCGGTCGGCCTGCGAGGCTCGATTATGCGTTCACCTCAGATCTGACTGCACTTTAACAATTGTCACGAAGGTTTTGGAGGCGGAGGCACGGGATCAGGCTTTGTAAGGCCAGGATGTGATGGCGGGCAGACGAGCGAACAGATCTGCGAACGCGAGCAGCTGATGCTCAGCAAGGCCCGAAGTGGCCGATGCAGCGGCAGGCGAGGGAAGGGGCTCGTCGTGTGATCTGAATCTCTAGCGCTGGGCTTTTTATCCTTTCCTTTCACTCGCAGGTAAAGCGAAGGAGCAGCAGCAAGAGCACGTAGCTCGCGTTCTGTGATCGAGGCTGCGGAGCTGGTGGTCTCATCGATCTGCGCAGTGTTTCTAAGGCTGACTCTTTGTCGGCATTTGTGGAGGAGCAGCTCTGTTGGCTGGCTGGACCCGCGACAGGCGACAGGCGAGAGAGAGAGAGAGAGAGCGAGCGCCTTTGCTTCGCCATACCCCCGACCTCTCTCTGGAGGAGTCGAGGCTTGCGGCTGCATTGGTGAGCCGACCACTTTGTCTGCCGTCGAGGAAATGGAATAATTGGAGCTCGGGGGTCGATTCGAGATCGCTCGTTCGAAGGTTTGAGACAGCTGCATTGGGAGGAGGTGTGCACCGGAGAGCACAATGGCCAATTTTGATGACCTGGAGCTCATTCTCGACTCGAATGTGGAGAGAGCTAGTGGAGGCGGAGTTGCGGAACATTTTGAATTTGAGAAACCCTTGCAGTCGAATGGATGCTCTTCGCATTTGCGAGAGCGAGTGAACACTGCCGAAACTGGTAGTGGCGACGGTGAAGAAGAAATCGTCGTTGCTTCCAGAGATGATTTGGACAGCTCAAAGCCCTTCATGGTACCAGGCGCTGCTTCTCTGACTATGGCTATGGGGTCTCTTCTGTCTTTGTCTCACGTCTCTCCTCCTGTTCACAGGTTGGGGTTTGCACCATCCAAGAAAGTTTTAAAGACAGATACGTCTGCCAAAAAGACCATAAATTCTTCTCCTGTGGTAGGTGCCTCTCAGATGGATGTGTCTATGGGCTCTTCTATCACGAAAACAGTGAAGAAATCTGTGGGCTCAATTTCTCCATTTCCTGACTACCAAAGGTTGCATGGCAGTCAGTTCGGAGAACCTAGGAACCCAGCAGGTTTGAGGAAAGCCACAATCGTATGGTTCAGGAATGATCTTCGAGTTCACGACAACGAAGCTCTTGTGCAAGCTAGTAATGACAGTATGTCAATCGTGCCTGTATACTGCTTTGATCCTCGAGATTACGGGAAGTCCTCTTCTGGGTTTGACAAGACTGGTCCTTACAGAGCTAAGTTTCTGCTAGAATGTGTATCCAATTTGAGGGACAATCTGAGGGAGAGGGGCTCTGAATTGATTGTCAGAATTGGTAGGCCAGAAGAAGTTCTCGTGTCCTTGGCCAAAACCGTAGGTGCCGATGCATTATACGCGCACCTGGAAGTAGCCCACGAAGAGATGAACGCTGAGGAGAAAGTTTCAGCTGCCTTGAAAGAGGAGGGAGTGGAGTCCAAGTATTTCTGGGGAAGTACTTTGTTCCATGTGGACGACCTTCCTTTCAAGTTGGAGGATATGCCCTCCAATTACGGTGGATTTCGCGACAATGTGCAGGGTGTCGAAGTTCGTGCAACGATTGAGGCTCCTAAGCATCTGAAGGGCCTTCCGGTTGGGGGCAGTGTGAAGGCAGGCGAGATTCCCTCTCTACAAGAACTGGGGTTAAATCCCAGCGCTATTAATCGGCCGGTGCGTACGGTTCTTTACGGAATTCCGACCCTGAGATACTTCCGTTTCAAATTCAATAGTTGCAATAAGTTTGTATGGATGCTGATGATTGTACTTGAAGACGGTTGTCAATGTATATGTTCATGTTCGCCTTCTCGCATTGCAATCCGTTCTTCTGAAGCTCGATAGTTTTCTGAAAGAGGACCAATGTATTGCTAGCAACCAGCAACCAGCGCATAGTACAGCTTATCCTCCAGCTGATAACCTCTGTTTTATGGTGCTGAAAAATTCTGTATGGGTTCAGCATTGACCTTTTTTCCTTTTACTAATGCCTCGAATTCTATTTTAACATGTTAGAGTAGCTGCTACCGCGAGTACTGAAGTCTTGGTGAACCTCTTCTGTAGTGGAGGAGTAGTTGGAGGACAGCCGTAAAGCTGTGCTAGAACTGTTTTTCATTAAATTTAGATCGCTACTGAGCAATCTAAAATCATCTGCCAAGCCACAGTGAGTGTTAGTTATACCTGGATATTTTTGGTGTTTCATCCAGTTATCTCGATGCACATAAGTTGCCTGACATGTGCCAAGATTTCACGATTTTACTTACTTACCGGTACTCTCAACCCTCCTAGTTGTTTGGATTGTGCGTGTATTGTTTGGAGTTGGAAGGCATTTGGCTGTGATTACTTCGCTTCTATAATGATTAATAGAATGTGATCCCTTGTAAACCTCCCCCTCACCACTCGAGTGATACCTGAAAGGTTCTCTAATCACATTCATAATAGCAATGTATCACGGGGCTCACCAACCCGTTTCCCGGAGTTCGGGAGTGAAGCAGAACGCTCTAGTTTTGGGACCTGTCACAGCCAAAGACATTCCAAGTGTCAAGAATTGTAGTCAATGAGCGCTTGCATGTTCACATCTATTTATTTCTCCGGTGGGAGTTGATCTGGATATTGTACTGATCAAGCAGGAAACTCCCGTTTCTGGTGCGCGTCCCGGTTTTAGTGGGAATGAACCGAGTGATGGGGAGTTGGCTCTGAACCTTGCCCTTAGCCTCGCCAAAGATTTTCCTCAAGAAGAAGACGAAGATGTTGGCCCTAACTAGCAATGCAATCTTGCATGCTTATTTCCAGCTTTGATCTGTAGAGTGCTCCTTTCGTTGACATCCTTGTCAGTTGATAATTCTCCAGGTCATGCAGAGACATTGTACAAATTAAGCAAGAAACAGTGTTGAGATAACGTGCTTTGCGTCGAAGCTCTGTACGTGTGTATGCTAATGCTTCACATGTTAATCGACTCAGGAAAAGCATACGGCTTATGGAGGAGCTTTATTGATAGGAGGTGAAAATGAAGCTCTACAGAGACTCAGGAGCTTTGTAGTGGAGGCTTCTAGTCTGTCTGAAACGAAGAGTCGTACAGCTGATAAGGCAGGAGAAAGTTTGTATGGCGCGAATTTTTCATGCAAGATCTCGCCTTGGCTAGCCATGGGCTGTCTCTCACCACGCCGCATGTTTGAGGACCTCCACCAAAGCAATAAGAAGTAAGATCTCAAAGTTGAGACACCATTTATTCTTGATCGTTTCAATGACTTTCTATTTTTGGTTTTCTAGCGTAGTTTATTCAATATATATATATTATGATTAATTCATACTATCACTTTGCTAGGAAGTAATACTTGGGTTAGCATGGTTGCCCTTGTACTGGAAGCATTCCGTTTTACGATATAGGTTTTACTGGTGGACAAGTTGGAAAATAAAATAATACATATTGATATCAGTTCTAGCCTCGCTAATACAATTCCCACTTTTGAATATCCAGGGTTGCTCCCGCCTCAGCAGCGAAGTGTGGAGTTACGGATGATAATGGACTGAATTGGCTTGTCTTTGAGTTGCTGTGGAGAGATTTTTTCAGGTTCGTTGCACTTCATTCACCAACATCTCATTCTCTTGCTTTACTGCGGGCTGTACTCTGCTTGATCTTGACTTTCACCGTTGATCTTTGGAGCTGATACGCTGAAGTTTTTGGACCATAGACCTTGTCGTTTAGGTCTCGTAGCCTTCTGGCACACTGTGGTGTAGTTTACAGCCAATTGTGTCTGCATGTATATTCCAGTCCAAGCGAAAGTAGGGTAATGACATTTCTGAGCATGCAGATTTATAACCAAGAAGTTCGGTGCCGGCAAGAAAAGCTCCACTCCAGCAACAGCGTGTACTGGCGCTCTCTCACCGGCTTGACATTTTGATCATGTCAATCTTAGCGTCTCTTGATCTGTTGAGTAGCCAATCCGGGACTTTCGTACAATTGGGAGAGCTGATACTCATGTAAGAAAGTAATGTGTTATCTTCAGAACACATCAAGACCAGCAGGTGGATGATGAAAAGATTTAGATTGCAGAAGGACTTAGTCCCCATTTTGACTGTGCCCTGTTTTTCAACTGACCAAATTGTTAATAAACAAACATAGTATATCACAAGTAGCAGCCAATGTTCCCAACACCATCACTCTTGTCCTGAGATACCCGCACGATTTACTTTATATGCGAATGTGCGTCCCGGAACTACTTGCCTGTGCAAGTTGGCTTAACGTGAATGAGATGTGTATGGATTCATTTGTTATAATCGTTTGTGTACGGATCTTGAAATTGTTCTATTGCGAGCCTAGCACAGTCGAAGAGGGGACTAGAGCATAAGGGAGGAGTAGACGGAAAACCGTTCATCCCTAATAAGGGACCTAAGTTTTTCAAAAGATTTGAGCTGTTTCCGAGGCTGATCTCATCAACAACTAGGATATGTCGTTTGTTACTCTGTTATGTTTCCTCTCAGAACTAGTCCTTTCGGTCGAGTGCTACACAATCAAATGGTTCATAACATGTCTTCCAAACGTCGATAAGGACACAACATTCCCGATCACCATCAATGCATGGGATTGTTGTGTACATCCCTGAATGCATGTGTGTTGAAATCAGTTTTCCTGAAGTAGCTGTGTACGAACACGGGACTCGATCCCACACATGGAATTTTAGATCTATCTAGCTTATCCTACAGTTCGTAATGTGCGAATTGCTACGGGGAACTTGATTATAGTTTTAAGCTGTTGGATGTTGGATGATTTCTTTTTGACTCCAATGTGCAGAAGCCTAGTGATATAAGTTTCCGCAATAATTTTCTCGATATGGCTTCCTGAATGAAAGTTTTCTCTCACAATACCTGCAAAAGACGAGTTAGATTACTAAATTCTTAGTGTGAATCCAAAGAGTTCGATGTAAAACATATTGTCGCAATCGGTATAAATCTGACTAACCACGTTCACAAAACCTCGGATAAATTCATGCCCTGTAAAGACCATTCAATGTGGAGTAGGATTCGCCTGAGAAATATAACAACTTTCTCTTGACTTAATGTTTTCACTTGTAAACTACATCTTTAGAAGCACGAAAATTTATGGCAAGAAGAGAATGTGTTCTTTATTGATATTGTGATACTATGCCGTTATACTTCAGGATGAGATTGTTATTACGATAACAGTGGAAGCATTTAACAATTCAAAATAAAGGGGAAAATGTTAGAATCTTAAGCCCTTATATCCAAATTTTATTTTAAGATTTTATTTTACAAAGGATATTTTACAAATTTGGACTAAGATTCATAGTATTCTAATTTTCAAATTTAAACAAGATAAATTAGATATAGAAGCACATTCATGTATCCAAAATTTGCGTGAAGCTTTAGATCATATGAAAATACAAGGTTTGACCTCATTTTTAGGTGCAAGAGTTTGTGAAAATATTCAATACTGATCTAAGAAGCAATTGTGGATCTGATCTAACAGCATTTAAAATTGGATTTAAAAATTGGACATATACCTATCACCAAATATAGGCTATTTATTTTATTTTATCTGATTGGGAAAATTTATAATGTTTTGAAAATATTAATGTATGTGGCTCTTATGTTGGATAGTAAACAAAACTAATTCAGTAGGTAAATAAATTTTATCTACGAAATGAATAAAAGTGTTGATTATTTTATTTTCTTATGAAGGATATTATAAAATTTTAGATGTTAATGTATAAAAAAATCTAAATATACTGGAATGTAAAAAAATTGAAAACATGTTGTATGATAGCAATTCAATTTAAAACAGATTGGATGAAATAAGTTTAAAATATACAGGAGATATAAGTGTTTTTACTTTAAATAATTAGTTAATCGAAATGCATCGTATTTGTTTGATAAACTAAAAACATTTATGATTTTATTTCTTATCTTATGAGTTTATATCCACTTCTTGATACTTCTTCGCTCCATGATTGTATTGATAATTTTCACATGTTCAAAATCATGGTGCTAAAATGTGGATTAACAGATAGCTGTATTTACTGTTTTTATTAAATTTGAAATAAAAATTATGTTCTTATAATAATCTATATGAATACAAATCGATACACAAATCATTGATCTTCTGTAATGAAAATATTTGAAAAGCATTATCATAAGGAGGTAGTAACTTTTCATGTAATTTTTTATGCTATCACGACTGTGTATTGATTTATGTTCATTGTAGATGCATGAAATTGACTGCAAAATCTGTAATTTGATTTCATAAAATGAATTAGTTAAGTATCTTTGATTGTATATTTTTTTTGAAAAGATTGTATTTTAAACTGTCGATATCCATATTTGAAAAATTGCTATAAACAATCTTTTGAAGTGTAAGAAATAATCATATCTATAATTTCAGCAATCATCTCCTTATAATGATATTTGCGTTTTGATCTAATATGACTGTTTGCAGGTATTGAGTAGGATTGCATGGGTTGTAGCTTTGAAAGATATTTTGTTTTTATTGGATAGTTTAACTTTGATATACTCTTTAATCATTTGAATAACTGTTATTTCATTGTCTGTATATGATTTAATTGTACATATTATTAGAATTTTTTTTTTTTTAATATTGAAGATCAAAATGATTATAATCAAGTTAGTGATACAAAATATTCAATGAGTTCTAGTTTTTTAAATATGATGTAGATGAAAATATTAGCTATCTCATTATATATTCGTAGTATCGATGTAAAAATGTTGTATATTAGTAGCTGTAATGATCAAAACATTATGTAAAAAATATACATATGATAATTTACAACATAAAGGTAAAAAATTTATATATTGAGGTAAACATGTCTCATATCAATGCATACCGCATTTGACAGAGTCTTGGGTTCAATTTGCATAAGATATCAACATTTTTATCAAATGAATTGATTTGAAGCTTTACACGTCATGATTGTGCGACAATTTTGTGAATAGAAATGTTTGCAAAATACAGCTTTATACAGCTTGACTTTCCGATTTTAACTCTGATCAAGTTAATATTAATAAAAGTTGTCCCTTGTAGAAGTTTTTCCGAAGAGGCTCAAAAAAATATTTTTATTCATATTTTCAATTTGATAGTTGAAATTAATAAATTATAAATTGAATCATAATTTGTGATCATTCTCTGAATTTTTTTAAGTAAAACCCAATGTTGTATTTTTTTCTAACCCAAAATCATCAAACCCTCCTTTTCAATTCATAAAAATAAAATTTAACATATTTCCCCTGAACATAATATTTGAATATTAATTTTGTTTATGGGAATCCTGAATTGCAGTCTTTTGTCATAATCAGAAAAGGCTTAATTGGACATAAATTCATCATAGAAATATTTCAACAGAAAAATGACTACATATCTGATCAGTGTTGATAAAGTGCATATTTTGAATTATTTTGACAATAACAAGACATACAAATAGACTCATATTCGCTTTTGTTTTCGAATGAAGACTACAAAAGTATATGGATACGTTCTAGTTCAACTGGGAACAAAATTAATGAATGTATGCTAAGTTGTATTATAAGATCAATCCATCTTTAGATGAATGTAAATAGTGATAGCTACCATAGAGGAGTATTCGAAAGCTTTGAAAATTGGAATTACCTCGCCAATTTTCATCAAGACTATGCACTAATGCGCTAATATAGTTCATGCATCTTTTCCTTTTGGATGAAAATATCGTGGTGCAAAGTATGTTTCTTAGATGAAAATATCAAAGTTGTTGACACATTTTTAAAAACCACGTAATGTGTTAAAACTGATGTTCTTATTAATATAAAAACAGATGATTCATAATGCTCTAAAATAAATTCAATTGAAGAAAGCTTACCCCACTGGCTTGAATGCTACAAAATAACAGTAATCATTTGAGGTTATCCGGGCCGGAAATGGCTGGTCCGCACACGAGAAGCCCTCCTGTTACTCGAGTGCCCTTCTTTGGGTCATTGTCCAATGGTGACCAAGCGCCAGTCCAGCCGTTTAAGCCCTTGGATTTTTGTTTCAAAGGCCAAAGTTCGTAAAGCTCTTTGCGTTGTTGCTATACAAGTTTATTCAACAATCTTTTTTTAATTTATTCATGTTTATTCACAATGAGAGTATTCAGAGAATAATTTTCATTGTTTCATGTATATAGTCAAATAATTTCATGTATGGATATGAATTTATATATATGAAAATTTCCGTTCATTCAAAGTAATAGTTGGAGAAATGTTACGAGTGTAGGAAATAAGACAACCGGAAGAAAGGAGTAAATCCAAACTAAAACTTGATCGAAGCTCGTTATAAACTTGAGAAGTAATTCAGAGAAGCAGACTACGCCCGACGTCCACTCTTTTACTTCTTTGTGCTTTTGGTTTCAGACGTTTCATTGCTTTGAACTAGATGGTGCGTAACGGTTCTTTCATTACAATATGAAAACTAGAAAATTGAAAGTCTAATTTAGGACGAGAGCACAGGTCAGACACACGCACCGTCTAATTTCCCGGTGCTTTTAAAAACCATGAAACTTACCTTTGGCCAGTCCGTCATTCCAGACGGCGAGATGCTCAAATGGATGGCATATTGCTCGCTTAAAGAAGAAGACCCGAGACTGGCCCACGGTTACTTTTAGAAGCGTCTCTGGCGCTGATGACGTTCTTTCGTCACATTTGAATACCAACTGTCCAGGTCAGAAACTGGGCGAGTGTCGCGTAGCGAGGCTAAATCGAGCAATTATGAAACGGATGACATCTTTGGGCAAAGGAGGATCTTTTCTTGCGGGGGTCTAGATAAAACAAGGAGTAGATTCAGAGACTTGAGCATGAGGTCAACAGTGCGGGAACCGCCGTCATTCTTTCTTGAGCGAGAGGCCAATCCCTTATTGGATTCAGTCCCGCGGCCACAGAGGCCACGTCGCCATTCACGATTGGATTAGGCAGCGCAGTGAGAGCAACGCTGCCCGTGTCACCGTTCGCGCTTGGGCGGCCTGGCCAAAGCGCCATTGTGGGAGACGACCTCAGCCTCTGATCGCATGCCGACGCCTGTGAACCGCTGGATGTGACCGAGGCCGCCTCGGCGGGTCGAGTTTCTCAAGCCTGTGCGGTGCAGCCAAAGGCGAGAGAGAGAGAGAGAGGAGAGAGAGGAGAGGGGAGGGGAGTGAAGGAGAGGGAAGAGAAGGGCAGGGGAAGGGGAAGAGAGGGGCGGGTCGATCGATTTATAACTTGAATTGTACGCTATCAAGCTGAAAGTGAGTAATGTTTGTGGGCGCGTCGGTTTCGGCGAGGAAGGAGGATCGAGCGGACGGTCGGGAGACCGGGTAGTGAACTGTTTTTGGTTTCGGGGCGCGTGTGTTGAGTTGGGGTTTGCAAATGCAATTGTGTGGCCGAATGGCTTTGGGCGCGAGGAGGGTGATTGTGGATGCTGGGCAAGTGAGTTTAGGTCTGTAAGTCGGACCTTTGCGGAGGAATTGTCTCGGATTCGCTATTATCAGAATTTTGGGCGCCCAGAACAAGAAGATGAGATCCCGCTGAGCATTCTCTCGCTGGGGTGAATTTGGGTGTTGAATTTGCCAATTCACGTGATCGGATGGCGTGGCGTGCTTCTTACAGGAGTCTTTTAGACATCTTTCCGCAGGTTAGTACCTTCCAAGGAGGATGCCACTCTCAATTATGATAGATTTCAACATTTTGCGTTTGTGAATATTTCCAATCTATGACGACGTCCAGCTTGTGGTGGCCCTTTTGATCGTTAACAAAGGTTCCGATTTGTCTGCTCTTGGAAGGAAGACATTGCTTTTTTTGCTTATCGGCTTGTGCGTGGTTGCTTCCAAGTGAATCTTCTTGTTTCGAGTGCAATCTGCAGAGCAGCGACGTGGTAGAGATGGACTGAATAAACTCAGCTAGGTTCTAGTTCGTTAGGCTTTATTGTGCCCGTGATCTTGTCATTTACTTTGGCCTAGGCCTTGAATCCAAGCTCAAACTTCGTAATTCATATCGTTTGGAGTTCAAAGTACTTGTAGAAATCTAGTGAAGATATAACTCTTTTTTCTTCAAGGACATAGCTGGACCTCCTTACCGTTAAACCGAGAATTTCGAACGGAGCTAGTTTCTGCCTAGTTTCTGCCTTGTTTCGAAATTCTGTATGTGGAACCTGTCTGTATCAGAGTTTTTGTGCAAACTCTAATGTGCATCCACTCTTGCAGGTGGATTCTCGTATGCTCAAGGCGGCCGCTCTTGATCACGGGGACGATTTGCTGTCAGCTGCAGACTTTATTTTAGATGAAGTTTTGGGTACAGATGTTGAGGGTTTGGATCAAGAACAGGACAATGTTTTAGCCACGGATGGATTGCAATCTGCCATCGTTTCAAGAGGACCGAATGCTGGAGAACAGTCATATCCACGGAACATTGATGTTCCTGGTCATGACGGATTTGTCTCTGGTGCTGTCCGGGATCCACTTTTGAACAATGAAGAAGTGGGAAGCACACGTGTTAACTCTAGGAGTTTCACAAACGATGGGCCTCACAGTGGGCAAGGAAAGATTGAAGGCATTACGCCCTCTATGATGCCTTCATGTGCAGAGAATAAGAGACTGGAATGTGAGTGTGCTCACCTCCTTACAACTGTTTTGGGATAATAATGTTAGTGATGAAATATTGGCTTTTTTTATGAAACCGAGCATCGTTTTGTAAACTTCGCTGAGTAGCCTGCACAATCGCTCTATTTACTGACTTCGCCTGTATGTCCTGGTGATGCAGTCGAGGCTGAAGCTGTTCCTCCTGTGATGACTTGTGCTTCTAATTATTCTCACTGCGCTCATATCGACTCTAGTCCCCTCGATAGTGACAAGGTTGAAGCATTTCCTCAACTTTGCCCCAAAATTGATCCTGAAGAGAAACATAATGATAGAACGGATGTGGATGCGTCCTCATCAGAAGTCGTCCCATTTCGCGCCTCAACAGACAAGCTTGCAGTTGAATGTTCAGAGGATGAAATCTCACAGTTTCACTGCACACATGTAGACTCTCGTCCACTTGATAGCGACAACGAAGCACTTTGTCAATTTTGCCCTAAAAGTGATTCTGAAGAGGAAGAAACATACAGAACTAGTTTGTCCGACAGGGCCCGGGACTGTCAGACAAAAAAGGTCCTCGTTGTTCGTTCCTATATCGAAAATCGTCCATCAGAGGATGGAATATCTCACGGCTTGAAGGATGAGCATGCAGTTAAGTGGTCAGTGGAGTGTGACGTATATTCTGATACAAATGGTGATCAATTTCTCGTTGTTACTACTCTTACCGGGTCTGATTCAGGGGCAGCTAATGCCCAGGGTTTTCTTGAGGAAAAACACAAGGAAGAGAATTCAGATAAGGTGATTCTTGAGAGTTTATGTGAAGGATCTACTTACACAGACCCCGAAGAAACGTACAGAACTAGTTTGTCCGACAGGGCCCGGGACGGTCAGACAAAAAAGCTCGTTATTCATTCGTTTCTCAATCGTCGTCCATCAGAGGATAGTTTATCTCACGCCTTGAAGGATGAGCTTGCAGTTAAGTGGTCAATGGAGTCACGTGACGTAGTTTCTGAAACAAATGGTGAACTTTGCGTTGTTACTACTTTTACCATGTCTGGTTCAGGGGCAGCTAATGCCCAGGGTTTTCTTGAGGAAAAACATAAGGAAGAGAATTCAGATAAGGTGATTCTTGAGAGTTTATGTGAAGGATCTACTTACACAGACCCCGAGAATATGAGCTTACAAGATTCATGTTTAGAAGATCAGGAGGGGTTTGAAGGAGAGATAATTAGAAACTCTGTATACGACTCCATTCTCATTTCTGGATCAACTTTTGAGGATGAGACTATAGTAGAAGGAGAGGTCACAGATCTGGTGATGGCTTCCACGAAGATTATGTCCGAGGGGGAAGATGACAAGGAGGGAGGGTGCTGGGAGACCTTGTCCAACAGCTCAGCTCAGATCGCTAGCATGGAGACTATGCTTGATGCTGTCGACCAAGCGAAGGCTGATAAGGTATATAACACTATGTATTGTTACATATAGTTCTACGTTTTCCCGGAGTATGAGACTGAACTAATTTGAAAGGCTGTCACTTTAAGTATTTTCGGTTATGCTTATAATTTGGGGACAAAGGCTTCTTATACATGAGATTGAATTTAGTCGGGAATGAAGTCTAACTTTGTAAAGTTTTGTTCTTTCGCAGGAGATCCTTATAAAGTCAATTGAAGATCTTCGTGCTCTCCGACAAGAGACGGATCAAGCTGAAAATGAAGCACGGTGGGCTAAAGAAGAGGCTGCTAAAGGTGGCTTAGATGTTATGTCAAGGGTGGATAAGATGAGGGAGATGCTTTCCCAGGCAAGGGAAGCAAATGAAGTGGTATGTTCCTTTCACTTGCCCCATTCTTCTTTCATATACGAGGATGATATAGTTCTTTCTTGCTGACTGCCTTCACCTCTTTCCCACAGCATGCGGCAGAAGTTCATGGAGAAAAAGCAGTGTTGGCAACAGAAGCTCGAGAGCTACGATCGCGTGTTGTACAGCTGAAGCGGGAGAAGGAAAAAGCATTGGCTGTGTTGAATGAGGTACAGTTTAGTCTAGACAGAACTCACCATCTTAGTGTCTCTTTTGAGTTGCCAGTTAGGTTACACTGATCCCTCTGGGGATTTCAAATCCAGTTTTGCTCATTTTGTTGGTTGTGTGTGATCTCTTGAACTCTTGAAATGCATAGATCAAGGCATCCCTTCAAGCGCGGATCAGTAAAGCCTGCCAAGAGCGTGAAGCAGCAGTAGCAGAGAAGGTTCTAAAGGAAGCCCTTGCTCGGGAATGTCTCAAGAAGGAAGAAGAGTTCATGGCGCAAGTCGCTCAGCAGTCCAGAGATCTTCATGCTGAAACTGAAACATGTAACAAGGTAAGAAAACGTTGTGGTGTCAATCCGTTAACTAGGTAGATTTCGTAAGATTTGTTTACAAATCTTACGAGAATGAATGTACCGAAAACTTTCCCATTCATTATCGCTCATTGTCAATGCTATTGTTCTCCATCAGAGTACTCATCTTATGCCTTGTTTTACATCCAATCTTTGACGGCATTGTCTATTGCAGCTCCGAGAACTTCTAATCGAGAGTGGCAATATCGTGGATGCTCTGCAGTAAGTACTCGACTCATCTTGAGTGGGATTTCTGAACCTGGAAGTTTACACAAACTCAAAAATAGCTTCATATTTTGCATCTGTACTTCCTGATGAGAGCTCTCGGATCTTGTCTTGAGCTTCGTTGACTAGTCCCTGCTTGCATTGTTTCTTGCGTTCCTTGTATTCTGTGTACTGTAATCCAAATTTTATGTTTTCGGTAGCGATAAGTAGCTAGTGGCCCTTTGTTTTTGTTCTAACTTTCCAACCCTCTTGCCTTATAAATCTTATTAATTGTTTCTATATAGTGTTAACATGTGGCTTTCCTCCTTGCTTACAAAGGGTCTATCTGTGATCAGCTGAAACAGTATGGTTTCAGAAGTACTTAGGTCAGATGGCCATGCTTCTTTTTCAGATTGACGTCGCTTGTTACTAAATCGAGCCTGTGTGTGAACAGGGGAGAAGTGGCTGTGTTATGTGAAGATGCTGAGGAATTAAAAGAAGAAATTGAACGGATGAGTTTATCGTGTAGCTCTGGCTTTGTGCACATG
This sequence comes from Marchantia polymorpha subsp. ruderalis, assembly GCA_037833965.1. Classification (NCBI taxonomy): domain Eukaryota; kingdom Viridiplantae; phylum Streptophyta; class Marchantiopsida; order Marchantiales; family Marchantiaceae; genus Marchantia; species Marchantia polymorpha. The sequence continues at coordinate 5,662,603 of AP031351.1, forward strand.
TTGAAGCCGCGACCTCTGAGTGAGAGCACTAACAGCTTGCTTTCAAAGTCTAGCAAGACACTGGGTGATCGACAAGCTCACTCCATCGAAAGTGCCGGTCAGCTTATTTTTCAGGCCGACTTTGCAGGTAGCTCTCCAACCACATCGTTAGTCGGTGGCCCGAGGAATGCCAGCGACAAGCGTCTTCCATCTTTGCGTCGAGCATTAAGCGGCAGCTACAACGGTAGTCAAGATTTGAGTGGGAGCTCTCTCTCTTCTTTCAGTAGTAACGGAGGTGCAAGTAATTCAGGAGGCAGTTTCGGAATTGTTTCGGGATCGGCTAAGATTTCGGCTTTACCATTTGGTAGGAGTAAAATTCCTGATAACAAGTCTTCTTCTTCAAGATCACAGAGTGACAGTGATACCGAGCTTAAGAAGCTATATGATGCTCAATTTCCGATGGTTCGCGATCCTAATTCGGACCTGCAAAACTACGGAACCACGAACCCCAGCAGTTTTCGAACTGAGACTTCAAGAACTGCAGAAACGAAGGGAAGAGTCAGTTCCGACGATGATGATTGGCATCTACTCGAAATGACGGGAAGATCGAAGGAAACTAGTTCTAGATCATCGAGTAGCTCATATGCCGAGAACTAAAATCGGAAATTGGATAGAAATATGATTGGGATACAAGCTTCTCGCTCGCCGGAACCGATATTCCTTATACATTTTACCCATGTAGCCCGCTATATGGGTAAAAAGTACTCAAGCAGGTACGTTTGTAGACCTTTGTGAGGTTTCCGACATAACTTCACACGACGAATTTTGATTAGCTCTATTACACTACATCGGTATTGAAGGCTTTGATGTCTGCTTTCCGAATGTTTTCTAACCTGTGAATATATTGTATACAATTTGAATCAACTAGGTTAATATATCCCGTTTGTATATTGTAGACTTTGATTTTTTGATTATCAGGCCTAGTTTCACGTTTCAATACATGAATCTCCTCAGCACCTATGATTCATTATACAAAGACTCATGATTCACTTTAGGGGCTGAGGCTTACTTCCGTAGGCAGGTTTAGTACAGTCGAGGGTAAACTTTCCAATCCGGAGATATGTAACGTAGGAGATTCTGAGATGTGCAAGCGCACGAGGATCAGGACTATGTACATATTACTCTCCTTAATTTATAACCATATTTTTCACTAATTTCGTGGAAGTCGATATATAATGCTTGCAGTGACAAAAATAAGCAGAGAATTTTATTTGACGTGTTCCTAGTAATGATTTGTTTTCTCGTGGTGTAAAAGTACAACAATAATCTGATTGTATCAGTAGTGTGGATTGTCTCGCACGTTTCTCAACCTGGATGAAGTATGTACAAGCCGAAGAAAAGGTTTTGTTTCCTAGGGAAGACGATTGTTTGTCCTTGTTCCTATGGGGAATGAGAAATCTACGAGGCGCAGGAGAGAGTGAGTCAGTGAGGTGGCGCAATTTGAGTACGATGGTTTGCAAGGTAAGTGTGTTCTTAATGAGAACTGCTTGATAGTACTCGAGTATGAGATGCTTCATCTAAGAAGTTCAAATTTCAAATGAAAACTTTCCACAATTTGTGAGAAATTGCTCTGTTTGTTCGAGAACCACAGGACCTTGCTCAGGGATACAGGCTTAACACATTGTCGACACTCAATGGAATGTTTGGGTGGAATGTTTTTACAGCTGGTAGTTATTCCAGCACCACGTGAATCATTCACAACGGTATTGCAATTGGCACTGCGTCATTCATAGGAGAAATCTCACATGTATCTCTTTTATCACCCTCCGCCACCTCTTTGCGACATTTACACCGCAATGCTAGTTTCCCCATTGATAATGCTTTTCTAGGTTTCATGTTAGCGAATTATGGAGATCAAAGTAGAATCAATAAGGCTGTTTCGTGAATATTGCATGCACTCATCGTGATGTAGGGTGCCATACCGAGCTTATGATGCTTCTAGAAGGGTCTCGACATGTAGACTAGCAATCTGGTATTAGTTTGTCACCTCGTTCTGGTATCCCACTCAATGATGAACGATCCATCTAACAAAGCATTTTAGGTGTCTGGAAGGAAAATATATGTTACTTGTTACTTCGTATATATGAATGAGGAGTAGGTGACAAAGTTTGCGAAAAGCGATGACATTGTAGAGTTGAAGTCTCGGGCCGGTATTTGCTTGTATGTGATGGCTTAAAATGTGAGAAACAAAGCACATTAGTTCGTGTTATTTGCTAATTTGCAGAAAGAGAACAGCTCTTGTTTGCTCTGATAGATCGACAGATCTTAGACTGTCAACTCTCAATACGAACCACATGCGTTGAAACGTAATTAAACGAATTACACTGGTTACAACAAGATCAGATTCAGGTAGATTCATGAACTTCGGCGGTGAACTTCCCAGTTTCTATTTATGTTGCAGACTGAATGTGCATACTTGATGAAATTGGTGTATATTCAGTGTTCGTCTGTTGAGAAGGGATTAATAGGAAAGTAATGCATATTCTAACAAGGCTGTACACATGCCAAGTCTCTGTATGTTTCTCCTTTGATGAGATGCAAAGCAGCTCTGTCAGCCCGCCGGTATTCGTACGAAACGTAACATAAGGTTTTTTAATAGTCATTTTTGGATTTAATTCGGCATCACATGATAATTACAATTTCAAATTAGTAAAAATAATATAGAGTGGAATTTTCATGTACATTATAAAGTAGACTAAAAAAAAGTACGGTTAAATAAACATAATTTCATCATTGGAATGAATATCGGCAAGAAATAGAACAATGTAGCTTGAATGTATAGTTTGGTAATTAAAAGCCTTGAAATAGGATGATAAGCAATCAACTCAAGACACCAGTATTTGCTTTTAGCCTTCGAAAGTTATTCGAAATTGAGGATATTCCTTTCGCTCTGTAATAGTCATCAAGAAATAGTCAGAAGTAAAATCTGCACATCTTCATTGTGCACATCAGTTTACTAATTTATTTATATGTCACATCCATCTTACACATAAGTAGATATCTTTACAACTTTATCTTTGAATATACATTAAACGTCTTAGTAACATGATTTCTCTGATTAAATATGTAAATAGTCATATTTCGTTCATACATTATTCATATGTATAATATTTAAGGTTGGAATTTCCATCAAAGATCATTTACAGAAAAGAAAATCGTTATGTCTAGATCATTTTTGTAAATGGATATAATTTAGATCAAATTCATGACCCTTTATCTCTTGTAAATAAGAAAAAAATCACAAAGCTACTCTAAAAGTCCTAATAACATAATTATAAAAGGATCGTAACATTTGAAGTGGATGATCAAAACTCTTAAATAAATCAGGAGTAAAGGAGGCATGCCATTTTTAATCGTTATAACAAGCTAAATGGAAAATCGACAATTATTTTATTATGAAGCTTGTAAATAGTGCAACTTACAACTACAAAATCAGAGCAAAATATGCGTTAAAATTATTCATTGAACTTTTTACAAATTTTATTGAAACTTTTGTATTGATATTATAGAAAATAGGTAGAAAAAAATAAGCAGAAATAAATGTGCATTTCAATTTGATATGAAAGACTTCAATTTATAATATTATTCTAATTGTTACTAAATCTTAAAATTCTTATTTATGAATTTTTTTAATTTTCTGTAATAATGATGATAACATTAGAGAAAAATAACATTTCAAACTATGAACATGTGAGATATCTAGACAAATTCTATCATTCATAATATACAGAATATAGAACTAGACGTCATCAACTATTCAAATCCTTGATGATCAATTGACATAATCAATATGAAAAACAAACACACGGATTCACTACTTATTTAAAATGTAATGAAAATATTAAAATATCTTCTTATATTCTAACAGTCACATGAATCTAAATATTTAGCTCAAATTTATATTTTCCTTACATTTAAATTGTTGACAAATCAACTGTAAAGTACGAGACAATTCAAGTTCACATTATCTATCTTCACCTTAAGTAAAAAAATGAAGAAGTTTTGAAACCAAATTTTGCTAATTACTACTAAAGTAGATTTTACTTAAGGTGAAGATAGATAATGTGAACTTCTTCATTTTCATAATGGTTTCAAAACTTCTTCCTTTTTTAACTTCCTTCTTGCAAATACATTCAAATTTTTTTTGAAGTATCTTTTCAACCCTAAATTTCTCATGATGTGTTATCAAAATTGGTAAAAGAAAATTGTTTTAATGGTTTGTGATTATAACGATTGTGTTATATGTCTTTGCAATTTTGAGACATGAAAATACATCTCATCTTTTGTGTGTGATGAACTTTTTAACTTGTAAGACATTACAGAAATCTGTTTTATCATCACAAAATCATTGCTATATAGATGATTAAACTTTGATGTTTTCAAAAGAGTAAAACTGGATTTATATAATCCATGTAATACCTTATTAAAAAAATCAATACCTTACTATGAAATTTTTATGTTGATAATATTGATTTTGAGCAATCATCAACTCTTTTTTTGCTTGATGCAGTATTTTGTGAATGTGTTTTTTTTAATTTATCAGATTATTCACACACAAAAATTCAACAAATTTTTTTGAAAATCAATCACAAACTTTTTGTCAAATTTGATGAAGTCAAATGGAAAAAAAGGTAACATGCATAAATACAAATATTAGAGTCGATTTCACTGAAAGTGGAAAATGTTTTGTTTTTATCAATTCTATAGGAAAATTGCACATAGTATCATCTCTAATTTTTTTGGCTTTCTCTATTTACCTGTCATATTTAAAATGATAAAGCCTTAACATTGAAAGCTTTGATTTCAATGAACGGCGTTAGAAGTTAATTGAAGTCTTGTTAGGTAACTCATATTAGGTAAGTTACGATTAAGACTTGGGTAAATCCTTAACCCTTAAACGCTATAACACAGTCGCTGTGCAAGAGAACTATCAAAAAATCCCGGCGACATTTTTTATAGTTTTTCAGTAAAGCTGAGATGTTCCACGAACATAATCCACATAAATAAATCACTTATGTATGGTGTGCATGTGAATTTAAATTTGTATTTGAGATTTTGGATTCTTTAGGCTTTTTACATACGGCAGCATATTGGAGCAAAGTGAGATCAACAAAGTAGGCTGTTATCATTAGTGATATAAGGAGCAACGACAGCAGTCTTCCTGCCCATTGCTAGAAGCAATGGGCATTCAGGTACTTAAGATTGTTTACTTACTTATTGTTTACTTAGATTGTTTACTTAAGATTCAGGTACTTAAGATTAAGGTACTTAAGATTTTCAAATTTTTTATATATTTCTTATAAAACTTTGCCAGAGCTCTCTAAAAATATTTTCATGCATTCGGTGGCCTTCTTCAAGCGATTATGAAATGCCCAATTGTAGACATGAAGCGGATGTAGTGATCTTGAGAATTATTATACTTCCAAGAATCTCAAGATTGCCCCAACTACAGAAGGCGCGAGCACTCGACCAACCAGCCAGCATAACCATCGAAACCATTGCACCAACACTGTCGTTTGAATCTTTGGAATCTTTCAAATTGCAATTCACCTCCTTCGGGATGATGAGCTTAATTCATCTGATGCAAATATCATCTATATTCATTTGGTGCAGTGTTTTATTGAGTCTTGAGCGCTAGTTGAGGAGGAGAACAAGTCATAGAGACTACAACAAGTTTTGTGAGGGATAACAAAGGGAATGAAAGTTAGACAGGCTATAACGGACATAAGTTGAGGCAAAACATAAAACTGAGAACGTCAACGGATTGTCGAGGAAGTATATGACCGATCACATCTTGATCATCATCATCATCCCACGCTACATCCAAGACTGGTATTGAACTCTCGTAATTTTGATGGTGCATCCAAGACTGCAGATTGCAGCCCTGTGCACGTTTCTCAAAAGCTTGAAGATAGCTTCTGACTCTCAGCACCATCAAAATAACGACAAAATAGTGAGAATTCAATACCAGGTCCTGCTCAAAAATGAGGTGGCAGCTCAAAGCGCTGCCATCTCATCTCAAAGAAGAAGAAGAAACTACGTATTTTGTAGCTAGATAGGACTTTTCTAAGTGACAGGTATAAACAAGGATGTGACAGGTTAATATTCCATATCTTGATTGTCATTTTTTAAAGCATGATATGATATAACCAAATACATTTAATGCATTACAAGTCAAAGGCAAGCTTAACACTACATGTCTAGGCAAGACCTTAACGTGTAACCATCTATCTACAACGATAACAACTAGAAATAACTCCAAGAGTATACTGTAAGTACTGTCATACTATATTTGCAACTTTTGAATTTCAAGAAAATGAATGAATATCATACACTATAATATGTCGGTTGATGTTTTTGAGTAACGGTTTCATTGCTAAACGTTGTCAAACAATTTAGATGCATGTTGAAACTAATAAAATATAAGATGAAAGATATAATCCAAAAAATCTTTCATCATCCAAAAAATCCAAAATCACATTGATGACTTTAGTGATTTTATAATTGTTCATCATAGTCTTAGAGTGGATATAAATGATGAGAGTTAAGATTCTCTTTTTTAACTCAATACATGCATTTTATAAATCATTGCTTCATGATACTCACCCAATCACTTACAACAAAGTTGTTAATGCTTTGTTGATTGATGACTTAGCAAATGATAATATGATCTTGTCCATACTCTTCATCGGGTGCGGCATTAAAGTAACTTGAGACTGGTTATATTTACAAAATGACAAGAATAAAAAAGCGTTTTAGATCTAGAAATAGATCCAAGTCTATAGTTAAATCCTTAGAAAAGGAGAAAATATTTTTTTAAGTGAAAAGATTTTACCTGAATTATGACTTTCATGTATTTATATTAGTCTTTTTCAACTTGAGTCATGGAGTTGATTGGACTCATAGTAATTCAGGTTTTGATGTCAACTTCTCATTTATGGAAGGAGTCTCCTTGCCCAGTTTTACTGATAGTGAATGTCATTTCCTGCGACCAACTACTCGAAATAAAAAAATACTGTATACATGTTCAAATGAGTGAACAAGATGTAACATAAGACCAAGTTCAATCATGAGATGATATAGTTTTTATTTTATCAGTTAAGTTACATCGAGTTTGATATCTTTACAATACTCTTTTTCTAAGTTTTCAATGTGTTATGATTGTTTAGAGTGTGCACATTCGTTTGGTTTCACCTTTTCAAAAACTTTCCGCTATGAAGGTTCCCAAAGGTTTGTTGTTCAATGAGGCAAAATAATTTAAACATACTAGTATAATGTGCTAGTCTTGAGCTTTCTTCACATTTTGTTTAGTCTATTAATTCCAAAGAACGTGGTTGGATGTAGGATTTCTCACACATCAATATCCTGAGATGATAATTCATATTATTTCGTTTCCTCGTCGCTAATGAACTACTACGATTCTGGAATCATCAGCAGTTTGTAAGATTCAGTAATCGACTAGATATCAAAGGTGTTTGTCGTAAATTTTGTGAGAAAAAAAATGATGCATATTTTATTCAAGATAAACGAATTCGAGGTATACAGAAGATATACGTTTACTTCCGTTTCTCTATGTAATCTAGTTAGGTCCATGAATAGAATTATTAGACATCTCCTACCAACATAAGACGTTTGTAAGTACATTTGGATTCATTTTCTTCATGTGTACAAATGTGTACATATTGGTATTCATTTTCTTCCTGACAAAACGTTCCTTCGTTCGACTTACAACCTGACATTAGCTAGACATCAGACCCTGCAGTTATATGCAAATTCAGTATCACTGTTTACTATCTTCATACAGCGATCTATTCCTTATGTGGAGATCACATGGAGGAAATTACTTGATGGGACACAGGGGAAGTATGCACCTCTTTGCGACTCTTTGGTAACTGTAGATACAAATATAGCAACAAAGCGACTTTCTTCAGTGAAATTAAAGACTTGGTTCAACTCAAGCTCAGAGACAAAGTCCCCTGAAGGTAAGGAGCAGTCCATCTGATGCGGCGTACAAATACATAATGTGGAGTGAAGGGCGACTTGCATTCAGCGTAGACAGTAAAACCAAGCAAACCATAACAATTAAGCTCAGCGTTTGGACAACTTAGACAGGCTTTGCTTGTGAAGACCAGTCGACTCGTAGATTCGTGCAACGCGTTTGCACGAAAGTTGGACCAAAACAGAAACCATGAACACATCACCATGATTGTGTAGACAACCATCTGGCGTGTGTTCCGAAGGTTGATCCTGAGTTCCGATCTGATGTCAGAAGTGAAGGAACAGGAACATGCAATCGTCATGTTATGTTCTGTTACTGAACAGAGAAATACCGAGAGAACTACATGCATGATGAGTCAAGACAACGGTTGTATATATTAACGTATACAACAATGGCAGAGGAACAATCTCAAGAGTTCGAAGTGCATGAAAGAAACCATGGAGGAACAACCAGAAAGGCTACTGGACTATAATCAAACAAATTGAAGATGTATACGAAATACCACACAAGCAACTGCAGAGATTTAAATCATTAGGCACCATTCAAATAAACATTACAACTTCACGCCATCTTGGCAGACTAACCCTCCACACTAAAGTTACCTTCGTAAGACATGCATCTGCAACATCTTTCCATAAAGCAACATCCCTCTGCGAAAAACCGCCATTTGTGAACCATTTAATGGGCAGCAAAGAATTTCTAAGAGAGAGGTAATGGAGAAGGAAATCGGTTCAATGCTTTACAAACACTTCAATCTTGACTCCCGTATCCCACCAGGCAATCAAGAAGTGCATATGTAAGACTACAAGCATGGCGGCGATATTAGAGACCCCTGAAGATCTCCGTCTTATATATTGTTTACTCAGTTTAGCACAGCATCCACACAGAAGAATGGAAACATGACAAAGACAAACAATCATTATACAAGACCCGCGCTTGTATAATATACAAAATGGACGTATCGCAATAAAATCTGTTATATTTAAGAGTCATCAGTCAGGTTCTAGTAGTCACACTCTCACATTGTAACACCAGAGAGTCTGAAATGCACTTCTCAAACTTGGGAAAGGTTTTTTGTGTGACTACACTCAAACCTAACCTGTGTAACTTTTCCCATTTCGAACAAACTGGCGCGGTGCTTGACCGGCACGACTCATGGGAGGAATTCAAGGGGGTGACATTGAGCAGTAACAAGCCAGATTCATCTGTAAGGAGGAACCTACCTGAATTAAACATCAGCAATAGATTTTTAACGATGCCGCAAATATACTAGTGGAAAAAGTGTGATGCTATGCTGCGTTCCAAGAAAACTCTATTCCGAATCAAACAACGACAATATGTATTAAGAAAAGAATAAATAACAACTGCCAGGCATATGTCATCATCCGTAGAAGACAGATGGCAAGACGATCTACGGTAATTAAAATCACGTCACTAGTACATATCCCGACGCTCGGAGACAGGCGTCTTGGAAACATCCACAGGAAACCAAGACTACCTCACAGGGAACTGGATGTATAGTTTTTTGTCGAGCTTTCGGTCTAACGTCAAAGAGACCACCACCAGCCATGGTCATATTTCTTACTCATTTGAGAAACAATGACAAAATAAGGTCATCTGGAAACCAAAAACCAATAAGAGAGCGAAACCTTGGAAATATTCATGCATGAACATAAAGCTACAAGAAGCTGAAAACTCCATCCAAATTCGAGCTCGTCATTGGGACCTTCCTCAAACGAACTGTCACTCATTTGGATGTCCAGGTTTTGACAAGTAGCTACGAGATTTCTCTCAAAGCCGGCTGGAAAAAATTACATCATTTCAGGAAATTGGCTTCATTGTGCGCAGTGACCTGTCAAACCCTAGGCATGTGGTCTACTGGACTTGACACGAGGAAGTCCAATAGGAGCTGACAGCTCTGGGTGATACCCTCGTAAGACAAGCACGTCCTTTAATGTCTACATCCTTGTTAATGTCAGCCAAGAAATTCAATAATTACCAATCACAATCTGACCAAACAGTGAACAAGTCAACCTCCCTATAATATCCATCAGGCCGACCTGAATTAATCCATTAACACTGCTTGTGAGGCTTCCCAGAGCTGCCGGGCAGAAGAGGATTCTGAAGTGTAAAGAAGTAGAGTGTAGCCTATTTGTCCTGCCCTCCCAAAAACCATAAGCCCTGAGACTCAGATGTGCTGGTGTTCCCTCTTCCAGTCCACTGTCAACTTGCAACTAGTGAAGTCGCGAGCGCATAAAGAACCTCATTTCTTACGTAGACTTCTCATTGATGAGTCTAAAATCACAGTGAGCTTATTAACAAGTCAGGAGACCACTCTGAGCAGACATCCGCGCGTGAGGAGATAGAAAGTCACTAAAACTTACAATGATCTAGGCCATTATTTTTGCTGATTTCAGGTACAAACTATCCACCACCTTGCTGATGTTAGTAATGGTGTCTAAGGTTGCTGGATATATTCCATCTGGCTTCGCATCGTCAAATATGATAAGACATCCAGCGCCTTGATCCAAAGTTCCAGCAAATTTCTTGTCAAGAATCATTTGAGAAAGCTTTTTCTCCACTGCATCCACTGGCAGGCCGATGAGTTCTGAGATATGTGAAATTTCGACCCGAGAAAACGGCTCAATCAGGCGACATAAATTCTGCTCAAGGAGTGTGTCATAAAGAGCTGAAAGATGGCGGTGTACAATAGGGTCCTCCTCCAATTGCTCCCTGTAGGTATTAAGGGCCTCCTCAAAGTCCTTCAACGATCGCTTCCCATAGGCTTCTGCCACGGCCTTCATTGCATCTAGCTCCACACCTGTATACTTCAGCCCAGCTTTTGAAGAGATAAGGCCTCCCACATCTTCAGCAGAATTGGTCATGATCTTGCACAAAAGCATGTACTTCAAGCTAAATACTGCTCGAGGGTCATCCAGAGCATTGAAGGCTTCGAACGCCTCGAAGAAGTAACTGAATGCCGTCTTGTAATCCTTCTCTTCAGCATGAAGTATTCCACTTTGGAGGTCAATTGTTCCTTGCTGAGCCGGTGGAACGTAGATGGCATTAGCGGCAGTTCTCGCTGCAGTAAGAGCAGCTTTCGCCTTGGGCAAATTCCTCAGTGAAAAGTGAAGCTTACTCTCCAACAGGTCGATATCCACAAGCAATAGCTTGTCGTCCAGCCTTCGCACCTCCCTGACCAAATTAGTCAGCAATGACAAAGCTTCCTGATATTCCTTGCTCTCCATGAGCAAAGACGCCAACCTCGCCTCCACCCTCTGTCTCAAAAAGGTCCTCTTTTCAGCCCTGGTCCACTCGACCATCTCTTTACAGAGAGAGATTTGAAGATCGGATGTACCGGGAATTTTGGCGACGGCATCAATGATGCCTCGAACAATTTTCGCAGTTTTAGCTTTTGGAATGAAAGAAAAGAAGGGTCGAAGATCGGTCAATAATCCTCGAAGCTCTTCTCCTCGCTTCTGTTGGGACAACAAATCCGAAAGGGCTGCTATACATTGCTCCTTGACACGCAAAGCTTCGGCTGTTGAAATCGGATCATGAAGAATTCCACGGAGAATAGCGATAGCTTCCTCGGGTTTCGCCTCCTGAATTTCGATGGCATGAGCTAGAACTTCACTAGTGGCATTGTACGACGTTGACGGAGCGGACGGAGGCGCGGGTGCCGCTCGCGGCAACGATCGCTTCTTCGATTGAGGGGAGGCAGGGGCAGGAAAAGGAGTCGGCTGTTGAGGATTTTCCAGCGACATCTCTACAGACTGCGACCAAACAGCACGCGCGATTGTCAAAACCCTACGACCACTCACTCGCCTCGCCTCGTCCCAGCTTTACAATCAAAACCCCACCACCACCACAACACCCACGGCACACCCAGCGTCTAGCTTCAAACCTAAACCTGCACCGCTCCCAGCCCAGACCTTTCGTCTCCCTTCCCTTCCCTTCCCTTCCCAAGCCTGACCCACCTGAGTGCGATATGGGACGTTCCTGCTCGCTCGCTCGTCGTCTTACGCGCTGCTGCTGCTGCTGCTGCTGCTGCACATTCCTCGCGGTCACCTCGATGTCACCACTCCTCCCCTGTCCTCCCTTCCACAACAAATGATTGAGGACTGCAATTTTCTCTTCCTATCCTACGCTTCCTTCCTTCTTTCCTTCCTTCCTTCCTTCCTTCCCTCCTCCTTTCGCTGCTCGCTCGTTGCTCCGACCGAAACCTAAACTTGCGCTCGCAGTGTCTTTTGTACGAGACCTGGATCGATCAATCGATCGATTTCCCTCCCTCCCTTTCCTTGAGCGCCACTTTTCCTTCCTTCCTTCGCTCGCTCGCTTGCTTGCTTCGACTTGGTGCCCAGCGACTATGACTGCAGCACCTGGCACGACCTTTTTCTGAGCACTAGGGTTTATGCATGTCGGGCCCGATCATGTGCACGAAGAGTGGTCAGACAAGGGGAGAGAAATTCTATCAGTGTGTTTAATGCTGCTAGTTATGCATGTCCCAGCTCCATCTCGATTTTCGAATCGAAATTCGAGGTCACTCATTGGCAAGATGATGTACCGAATTTCTTCTTTTCCATCACTCTTTATATTTTCTGTTCAAGCTACTGGTACTTGATTCAAAATGTCGTCTTTCAGATTAACATATATATTTATGGTTTTAAGATAAACAGAAGCGTCTTCAAGAGTACTCAACTGCAAAGAACTCTGCTACCTGTAGGCTTTGCAGTCTGCGCCATACTTTATAGGAGATTGCAGGTTTGGGGAATGAAATAAGAATGAAAGTTCCAATAGTATTAAAAACTTGATTAAGGGATCTTCATTATTAAACATGCAAGACGTACTTCTCTTTTGTGAGTCACTCAGCACTATGTGGAGTTACTAAACTATGTTGTCTAGTTTAACCCATGATAACCCATAAAGTAGCACTCCCAACTCTCCTATCTATCCTAAAGCTTCTCAAGGTGGTGGTAAAACGTCCAGATATCAAAGTTTTCCATAACCTTGTCATCTTGATTTCTTCCAACCGAAACAACTCCTTGGATGAAACTACGAGTCCAAAGATTGAAGAGTCTCTTGTGCTCGAACTGAGGCCTAAAGAAGAAAGTTTCGATTCTGTGACAAAAAACCAACTCTTATTTCTGAAAGCCCGGAGATATATTTTCTTGGAAACCGGATTGCCTTCCTCTGCTGCCATGTCATTATCTTTGATGTTGATGCTCTATATGGATCTCTTGACAATTCTCTTGAATTATTGCTCAACTCAAAATAAGTACTCACATCCACCCTTGTACTACTATTTTTCAAGCTCATCTGCCACCATCCATATCAACACTTAATTTCCCTCCACCTTGGTGATCGCAATCTGCACCTCCACGTTGACACCTTCCATCCTTCTCCATTTCCTCGAGGTAAACCTCATTATCGAACACCTGAACAGTAACTATCAAGAGTACCTGAGAATCGCCATGATAGCGTTCCTTCATGGATTGACCTTCAACCTCAATTCAAGCAAGCTGTGCGAGGAGACACATGATGAACATGGAACATTCCTCATTGTGAATAAATCTGGTGCTCCTTGTGCCCACCTCCGGTTAATAATCGACAACCGGAATTCTGAAATGGAATCGGTTTTCAAGTGCCAAAAGGTGTTTCCAACATTGCGTCTTGTTAAGGTTTTCATAGGGACCCTCACCACTAATGTGCACTACTTCTCCACTTTTCTATGTGCCCTCGAAGATTATATCACTTAACTCTAGTAAACATAGGGATAACTTTGACCAATTACAGAGGTCTGTTCAGTACGGTAAGGGATAATTAGCCCAAACTGAGTGATATTCACACTCTTACAAATGTATACAACACTACTCTACACAGCCTTCTTAGGATCTTCAGTACAAACAATGAGTAATGAACTCTTTGTACATGACATGAGGATTTAGGTAAAGTACTTCGTGTGATGACTAAAAAAGTGAACTATTAGTGGGTTAAATTGTGCATAGAAGTTAATAAATGTATTTTGATGTTGGATATGACTCGTACATCTGAATTTTGTAAAAAGTAGTACGATAGTGTTAAGTAACAGTGAATTGATTGTAATCCTTTGCTTTGGCATGTGCTGTTGTATCCATGAGTACTACTACTGTAGACTGAGATTACCGTAGACTGGTCATTGAGATTTCCTGTAACATAATACATGCATAGAAGTGAACTTAATACATACTGTGACAAGTATAAATAGACAACTATTGCAAACATCTTTCTCACATCAAAATCGAAAACTGCAAGGTGCTACGAACACAATACTCGACTCGAGTTGAAACTAAGCAAAAACATGCTCATCCATTCTAATTGGACAATAATACGAAGGCAACGATAACAAGAGCAAGCCATAAATCTACCAGAAAGTGAACTCAATGCACCACTCTAGTAAAATTCAAGGCTGATTTCAACCCAGCCGAGAGTAAAATTTCATCGAAAGGCCTGTGACACAAAAGGTCACTTGACTGGATGGATTACATGACATCTCTCCACAAAATTAGAAGAGCCACACGGCATATAGAGAGACGACACTGGGCAAAAATGATGATTTGTCCGCTATGAAGCGAGGCATTGTGTCTGATACAGGACTAAAAAAAGTTCTACAAAGTGGGTCCTCGCGCATTTCATAGAGGAACCACCGACAACCCTATTATAGGGTTCATGATGATTGTAAGAGTAAAAAAATTGTAGATGGTACAGCGAAACCGGACAAGAGTACTACATTTCTGCTTCTTGGCCTTCTCCGCATCCATTAGTCCGGTCCTTCTTGAATGCAGGGTTTATGACTCAAGGCACCTAAAGCTACTACTGATATGTCACGCCCTATCTACACAACCATATTCCCCTATGAAACTAAATATCAGTTACCATGACCGCCTCAATCCGGAATACGCTGTTTGAATAACGAGTTGATCAACTGTATCTGTAAATATTTCTGAGTCTATTCTATCCATCACCAACCAAACCTGCGTAAAACATAAAAGTCCAGGGATCAATATCCGACCCAAGCATTAACCACCTGAGATAACAAATATGTCAAGAAACTAGGGTACCACGTTTTGGTTTCATAACTACGATGATATGTATATCCATGATTTGCTTGAGTTCAGGCAAAGCAAGAGTATGAAAAGAAATAACCATTCGATCGCATGGGACCCCATGTCATCACGTGGCTGTAAACGTTGTCAAAAGTCAAAGTAAAGCGCACCTCAGTTGCATAGTGTCTGGTAATAGCCCGTAGGTATCCTAGTGTGCATTTGCGCCATGTCAGCTGTTCCTGGACCTCTAACTCTTCTGCAGTTGACACTCCATTCGTCTTTACAGAGTACCTATCCAAATAAATTTTAGTCATTAGTACATCCCTGTCGAGGCCTCAGGACGAATTTTGAATAGCAATATATCACATATGAGCTATCAAGGTAAATCTTTTGCACAGCGAAGTTCAGCAGTAGAGCGTTGACGTAACCAAGTAACAAATTAAGAAACGACGTACTTCTGATTTCTGCGTTCACCATCTATCTCCACGTTGTCTCCATCTTCTGCTCCAACTGTAGTTTCCTGATCGACAGCCATAGGGTCTTCCACGTGTTCCGCTTCAGTGTCAGTCTTAACCACCTCAACAGATGGTAACGGCACTGATAGACGTTGTGTTAAAACCGTCGCAAAATTTTGATATACGGCCATAAAGAGAGCCTGCAAGAACAAGATGCCTTTTTAATGTCCAAAGTTATGTAAGAACGCCCAAAGAGACAACTTAAACCGACAAACGGTCACAACAAATGAGGTACAAGTATCATGGAATCAAACATACGTACGAGGGAGGTTCTATCATACTGGATCTGGTAAGTCAGCTAAAACATTAGACTGCAAAGGTAACCGGTGGAATTCACGCATACAAAAATTAAAAGACAACCACTAATGCTGAAAGTGAAGGTGTACAAAGAGGGTGCTCTAGGCAACATGCGTAAATTACTCAAATAAGATAGGACAGTTAAGCCTGAGGAAAACAAGCGTTCATCCTCTGCGTTAAAGTCAATCTCTAAGAGAATACGACGCCAATCAGAAAGAAATCTAGACCGAAACTGAGAGGACACAAAAAGACCAAGAAAAAAGTGATTCAAAACTCATCGGTCTGAGAAGATGCTGTCTATTCAACCCGAGACAGATATCCAAGGAAAAAAACATGAAGTGAAGAAGAACATCTGAAATAAATTCAAAACAATAACGAAGGTGATAACGACGCTTCGTCAGCTAATTGCACGATATAATATCACAATAAAAGGTTCATCACGCAGTATAGCTAAAAAGGCAGAGTTTGCTGTTGCCATAAATAGCTTCATGAAAGAAGTAATAATTGCATAAAAAATATCATCGCAGACTAAATTGTGTAGAAACTCCAGTCAACGAACCTTTGCATAAGGCTGTTTTCTGGTTCACTATTGCTCTTGGATGAAACAAGACATAATAGAAAACGAATTACAGAAACACTACAAGCAACTGAATACAGTAGTTATTTAGAAGATTTCAAACGTGAAACACTTACCTCTTGTTCATGCAAGGCTCGAAGGAGAAGGGCTTCCTTGACTTCAAGTGATTCTTGAGAAGAACTCTCCTCATCTTTCGCTTTCTTTTGTGCGGAAGTAGCCCATTCCAACTTGGATTTCGCTCCGGCCCGTGTCTCGTCATCGGTTGCTGTCTCCAACAAAGCAACAGCAGCCTCGACTTTTGCAACAGCCTTTGCTAGAGCGGCAGTAGCGGCATCTACAGACTTCTCAACGGATGCCACATCCTTACGTAGATCGGCAGTGCGATTGTTTGTCTTATTGATTGCGTTCTCCAGTACCTTAAAAAAGAGATCAGCGCTTCCACGACTGAGATGAAGAACTTGCAAATTGGACTACTCTTCGAATTCAACAAAAGGGAGTTGTCTGAGTTAAAAGAATCCAGACATATCTCAAAAGCAGGTAGGGCGGCACTGCAGATATGATCAAGTAACTTCAAGCTCGTAACCGTTATAAGAGCAAAATTTTGTAAGTTACGTCAGTCGTAAGATACAAACGATTTCCATTGTTACTTCTTGAAAGTGTAAAAGTGGTCGTCGTGGAACGCACCTCCCAAACATGATGCGAAGTGTGAAAGCGATTCACGTTGTCAGCTGAAAACACCCATGCTACTATGGCCAAATTGGACACAATACGATATCCCATCATACGATCAATGACGATAGACGTCATTTGAGCTGAATTCTTCCAGAACTGGGCGACTGACTCTATTATCACGGTCTGCCAAGAGTGATTGTTGGCAGCCAACTTGCTTAGCACGGTTCCATACTTCTCCAGTATACCCACTGTGTGTGTAAAACTTTTAGATCCAATATAAAGAAAAGTTTGGACTGCAACTTCAATAGCCATCTTTTGGCCGTAATCCGGAAGAATCTTCTCTTCAATATACACTTGTATATCCCGTGCCCTCCTCTTGCCTCTTGTCATCATTATGAGTTCAGTAGCAATTCTGTGTTCTTCTGCTGACACTGCTTGAGGATCATCGTACTTGTAGATTGGTGCGGTAAGCTTCGGAGGGAGAAGCTCAACGAGGTTGGGACTGCTATGCAAACTCTGCAGTAGGATATAATCAACACCTCGATCGTCAGTATATAAAACTCATAAAAGACACTGATCGAACCTGCTTAGAACAATTTCATGCTCAGTTACGGTATCTAAAGAAAGCACAACTTTGTAGGAGCTATCCAACATAGGATTGCAGTATTTAAGCTATTAAAGTTTACGCATACAATACAAAGCATGCCAGTCCGTATGGAGGATGAACCCAATTTACATATACCTACCTAACTGCAAGTGAGATATGTACTTAAAAAACAATAGAAATAAACTTTTGCATGAAGCTCTTGGAGCCCACCTCCTTGATTCTCTCCCAGTACGCCAGACGCACTTCTTTTTCAAGAACCTCTTGAGCGAATACCCGCTGAGGTGACCATTTCGGTTGTTCTAACACATGGGCCCACTCTTCCCAAGGCCAAACAAATTGAAAATTGGACCTGTAAAAGTGCAGCAACCGAGCACGTTGTGAGTTAAAAAGTCCACAGAGCCAACTCAAAAGAAAGTATATCCATCAGTTCAAACATACTTTGCATCAATGACAAGATTTTGTTATTCGCAACCCTGGACACACGTGACTACGACACAAACTGCGTAAGATGCTACAACTACTCTTATCATTACAAACTGGAAACTGAGAGAGCGAATAATGCTATACAATGAAGTGAGCAACAAGGGGCATGAGCTTGCCAGGTATAAGCATGAGAACATACAGATGATGAGAAAGCCACTGTACAAGGCGGGTACGGCACTCGACGTCCATGTCTCCCACCTTCTCAAAAAGTGAGCGAACGGCTCCAGCTACAACAGCCGGAAACGCCCCAGGAAGCGCCTAGGAATCCAGCCATTAACACTTTCAGTCCTTTCCCTTTCACATCCCAATAATAAACATACCATACCTTTACTCAGTTAGTGAGTACAATTTCTCTTAAAACGCACAGAAAATCCTGTCAGATCTTTGCTGTATTTGCGATTTAAAACTGAAAACATACGTCACTCAACCATGGTCTTAAACAGGTTTGCTGGTTTTGGTCGTGGTATAAAACTCCGAGTGTACACATTTAGACCAAGATTTAATCATACTAGTTGTTCTTGAGCAAGCAGAATCTTAACAACAAAACAAAACAGCATAGAAGACTGCGAATGTGTCTTCAATTTTACCATAGTTCCTATGAACAGCCTATTAGCAGTTGACATCAACAACTAGTGCTTGACTTCTTACCGTCAGGACTGTGGAAGCGAATCAAGACCATCTTCCACGACAATCTCGACGAGGATCACTATGTATGAGCAAATCACTAAACCATTGCAACTGGTGGCTACAAAGAAAGTATAAAAAGGTAAAACGAAGAAGCAATCACCTTACACAGGTCAACCATCACGACGGTGTAGTAGATAAGTTTGAACGGGGGGGCTGGAAGAAGAAGCAGCTGCAAGTAATCCGAACAATGTAATATTAGAGAAAGTTCTTCAACCCTGAAACACTATAAATCAACACGGGAAACTATAACATGCACGGGACACTAACACTATAATACAACAGATCACACAAAACGGGAAGAAAGGGAACAGACCTGAGAAAACACTGTCTCCGCCATTAAATATTCGTATCGAAATGGTACCGGAAGTCCAACCATGTAAGCAGCACACTCCTTGCGACTGCATGTCCTCAAATAGCGATAATATTTAATCTCTGATAAAATTGAGTTCATGATAACCTCCGCAGAGGAGTAGATTATATACAGAAATACGTATTGAGTATACATTGCTAAAAGTGGCACATGGCCAATGTAATAACACACAGTCAATGAATGAGTTGACATACCAGCCGCTGAGGAAAAAAAGAACATCCAGTAAATACTCCTCCACAACAAACCGGTCAATAGGAGCCATGGTCTGACCAACAACAAAAGAAGTACATTAGATTCAGGTGACGAACACCAGCAAATATGCCGGAAGCAAGCTATCATTATACAAGCTTCTGGAAAAACACGCTGCAGCAAAGAAAACACCGTTGAAAGACACTTGGACTATTTTTTGGCACATGACCTATATCCTAAAACATCGTCCGAGATCATCTACGGGATACATCTCATCTAGGGGAGCAGCGGGATAATAGGGGAAATAAGAAAAACCTCGTCTGTCTTTGCAGCTGGAAATATACGAAGTCGACCGACCCTGCGAGGATACAACAATTCCGCTTCCTCCCTTTTCTTGCCCATGATAACGTCTGTTGGATTTGTTGGCAACTTTGGTGCGTCCGGGCAAGTCACCTGACCAAACTCATGAGATGGACCAGTAACCAGCCGGGATTCGAAGGCCAGATGTGGCCTTGGGACTAAGTATAGAAAGAAAGTCAGAATCTGGAATTGACAAATATGCATATGTTTCTGTTGCAAAATTGGTTCCCACACTGAAATCCAAGATAACGCTACGATTTCAGCCAACGTGTCCAAGCAACGACTGTCAAGCTAGAGAATAAGGTGGAATGCTTCTATCACATATTCAAGTCAGATTGGTCTTGATTAAAGGCTCCATACTACATGGATGCCAAACTAGCAATCACTTTAAAATTTGAAATCTTACCACTCTCAACTCTCCATGAATTTTCCATCAAGGTCTGAATTCTTGACCACAGATCTTCCAGGAAGTCCTGCAGAGATAAAAAATACAAGTAATATCGTCTATCTGTAAGGTCACTGTTTTCACTTCCCGAAGGCACATCAACCAGCAGTTTCATACAGTTACAAAAGAATGCCTTTCTGTTCATATGTAAGGAAATCAAAACCTACTTGTGTCTGGTGAGGAAACACTGAAGTTTAGCTCAGACTATTTAGCTGATAAAGAGGTGCCATATGCGTGTGACCTCCCTCGTAGATGTAGACGATGGAAGCCCAGATACCTCTCGATTCTTACATCAACCTCAGGTTTACAAGGAAACTCATCAGACAAGAAGGAAAAGAAAAACCGAGAGCAACACTGTGTTACATACCTCCTGTTCAGTGGCCTGTTCCACACCCTCATCTTGAATGTTGAACACGGACAGTGCAGATCCTGCATTCCGCTTTCGAAGGGTTAAATATGCCTCCACACCGGCAAGAACACGCTCCAAATCTTCAGGTGCTCGCTGCATTTTAGTACAACCATTCCCAACGATTATTTAGTTCTTTTAAAGTGGTTATGCAAGGTAAGATTGACTTTCAGCTCACAAAATAACTCATCAACCTACAAGACGTAAGATTTATTCAGTTCTTTTTGGCTCAAAATTTCCAACTAGAATTGGAACTCACAATCTACAAAATGATATTTTTTCACCAATTTTCTACAAACTTTCATCTTACCAACACTCAACAACTGCCCAGGTTTCAAGATGCAATGATCAACAACGACTGTTCAGACTAGGTTTACTTTCTTCAAGACCCCAAATCTAACATGAAATCGAGGTAGCCCCGAGACAAACTTTTGGTGGAAAGTTGTGGAGAAAGGGTCCATACCTCTGCCAATTCAAGTCCACCCCAAGGGAGTGAAGCTAAAATGCAGAAAACATAGAAATCGGCACGAGGTTGCCATGATGGATTGCCCCCGTCCTCATCAATGGTGGTAGCAGCCGATGATACCAAGGTTTCAAAAACTTCTATCAATGAGCCCGGAGCAATTACATTACTGCTCATCTGAAATAATTTCATTTCAAAAGAAGTGAGCCCAAAACAAACAGTGAGAGCTCACTTCTTCTCTTGGAAGAAAATACAAGATAAAGCGCAGCGATGTGAACAGGCAACAGCTCACGGTGCTAAGATCACCCAACCAAAGTGAACAAGTAAGGCAATATTAACGTAGATGGCTGTTGGAACCAAACATCACATATTTCTTCATGACCAGGAGAAAATGAAGGGTTGTGAATGATAATCTGAATTTCAGAAGAAATATCAATAGCATTTCTCACCAAGGTTGTTAAGAAGCGCATCAAAATTCTGATCTGGTTACAGTTTCCTGAATCCAAAGCAGCCTGCATAGCAGACAAATGAAGTCGACATTCAATCACAGCATTTAGACTGGACTCAAAAGTAGATGCTTGGGGATTGATTAGAACCTTAATCGATTAGAACACCTGTAATTGGCAACAACTAAAAATTTAATATAAGCACGCTTTCTGATTAACTATTGTCTAATATACATGTTTAGGGCATGTAGAGGTGAGTGCTGACGTGAGTGACATCTAGGCATCATCGTCTAGATAAAACTAGGAGATAAAATAACAAGATTTGGATCTTTTGCTCAATACTCTTGTGAGAAGAGACCCAAAATGGTCTAGTTCAAAGAGACAGACCAAGATGCTGACTTAGAATGCACATATTGTACATCATTTACATCAACGTACTTAGCAGAACAAAAGTGCAAGATAAATTCGTACTGGAAAAAAATGAGAACATAGTCATTAATACCCACCCTAAGCAAATAGTCAGCACTGTGGACACAACTTGTACAAGACGAATAATTCACGGAAACAAACAATTAGGATATGAATCTATCAAGAAACAAAACGGCAGCGAAACAACTCCCTAGACATCCACGATAGCTCAGATAGCACCATCACTCCATTTCTGTCAAAGTTCTAGCAATGAGTAAGGTATGGACAACATACCTGTAGAGTGTCATGGGCCTGAGTTACAACCTTTTCCACAAACTCGGTGTTTTCAAGATTTATGAGACCCACCTGTGTCAAATAACGCATTAAAATTTGTAAAACACTGTGACTTGATTTGGATCAGCTTTCTGTTTGGCAGTAACATTTGCAGCAGTTTGGGTTTACATACCAGGGTTCCATACAGCGGATCCTTGTGCGGAAGTTCTTCCACGCACTGCATGAGCAACTGGTAGACAACAGACATGGTGTAGTGATCAACGTCAGAATATTTATAGGATTAAATGTTACTTCCAAGCACACCATGTCATATTACGCCACCTTTGACAGCAGAAATCAAAGACTTGCGAAAACATAAGCAACGACTTACCGCCAGGATTTCATTTCCATGGTGATGCAAGTCACGTAGAAGAGAATTGAAACATGTCTCCTGAAAGAAACATATTTCTCTCGGAAGTCAGCGTTTTAGATATTTTCTGCCAAAATTTTGGGCCATCTTATGTGGATATTACAGTGTGAAAATTTCCATGATATCTTCAGATAATCAGTATTTTGCAACGGCGAAGAGATTCCTTTCTGTGCTCTGCCGTCTCGAATACAACAGTAGCAACTGCTACATCCTACAGACCCCACGCTTCTTCACGAGCAAGTAGGCAATTTATGTTCAAACTCCCAGCTAAGGCGAACTCAAAAATTTGGCTGACGACCCCGAAATGCAAGATTGTCATGAGGACCTGTTGCTTCGTTATAAAAGACCGAGGACAGCGGAGCTAAAAAAAAAGTGTACATCTCATCGATGAAACACCTGATACTTAGAAAGACATGAGAGACGCGAGAAGAAGAGAGGGTGATAACAACAAACACGTACAATGTGATCTTCAGCATCCGCATGACCTCCATATGCGGCACATCGTTCGCCAATTCTGACCAGAAGCGAGTGCCAACTGGTGCTCATCGCCCCGCAATATTCCCACAACCCGATCAAGACATGCGTGAGCAAAAGTGCACGGGTGCCCAATTTCTGCACACACTTCAAATTACTTCATAACTTCTCGCGTCTTCTTCCTTCGTCTCCCTCTGCTGTGATGCTGTACATTGTCGATGATTCTTCCAATTCCACTGTCCGGATCATTAGGGTTTTAGCACTCCCGCCACATTTAGCTACCCTCGACTGTCTTCGTGGTCCCGCTGTATTCCCCGGAAGAAAATGACGACTTAGGGGTTTGTTGTTGGCGGGTTCCCAAAGGTTTGAAATTCAAGTACAAGAGAACGTAAGGAGTCCCAGCCGATTTGAATGCATTTACTGTATCGACACACAACACAGGTTCGATATAAACGCCATCACCTTGTTGAAAAATAATTACTTCTAATGATCGCTTCTCGTGAAAATTGACTCTTTGCAGAATGCAAGTTCAAACAGACTCAATACAACTCGACTTGTCTTACGTTAACAAAATTTGAAATTTTTAATATTTTTTGTATTACAGTAATGATAGAAGTAGACGTGATCACTACATGCGCATGAGGTAATAGAACGATAACTTTGGGTCACAGTACTTGGCACTCAGTGTGCTGACTTTGGTGAAGTTCTTTGTTTGCAAATGTATGTGGAATACCGAGAAGTATAGAGATGAGGAAGACTTGATTAGTTAGTAATATTACTAAAGGTCTTGGTTTGATACCTTACGTGAATTACGTGGTTTGACACCTTACGTATGCGTAGATGTGCACCATTTTCTAACTTAGGTTGCAGAATCTGGATCTGATTCATGAAAGTTCATAAATCAGATCAAAAGAACTTCATGTTGTTGTGTGCTTTGCGGTATGAAAAAGAAGTGAGGCTTATAATGGTTTCAGAATTTTGAGTAGGTATATTATTCATGTGTGTGTTATGAAGAGTTAGAAAGTAACCAATGTATGGGAAAAAGATGAAAAATACCCCATCAACCAACCCAAAAAAACAAGACTACGAGAATACATCTTGATAGTATGACGATGATAAATACGTAGTACAACAAGTACAATATCCAAACAATCTAAAGCAAATAACACAAACACATGATGTTGCATCTCTTATATTAATACTTTGTGGTGATATTCAAGGAATAGAATCTCAAAGACTAAAATACTCTACGAAACAGATAGAGGTAGTGATATCAAGCCCCATTTAGAAATATTTCAAATTTTAAGTATATTAAGCTAGTCAACTTTGATTCTTTAAAATAATTCTAACACTCATTCTTTTAGTAATTTAAAAGCTCTCATGAACACAACAATATTATCATATGAAGTTATCGGTATATATTCATGAGACTTTATTCAAATCATTCAACCAATTAGCTCTGTGATTAATTACTTAGATCACGCATTTTTTACTTTAAGTTTATGTTTATGAATCAAAACTTTACTTATCAAGGTCTCTCATATTTACTTTGTTAGTATGTTGTGCGATTACTAGCGATTCCGGCTTCATGCAGGCGAGTTGCAGCCTGCAATCCGAACTGAGGCCGGGTTATAGCATTCAATGTGTGTATTCGATTGTCATTTTGTGTTTTTTTAGTATACATAATCTGGAAATAATAATCAATAAATACATCATTGATATATGATGAATCAAATCAATATGAGTTATGTGATTTTTTATTTTATCATATTATCTATATGCTACAAAATTGAAACTGATGTTTTAAAAAAAGTAAGCTCAATTTGACTAGATCAACTCTTCTGTAATCATTGTTTTATATTTTAATACAAGTTTTTATATGATGAATTTGGTATTGTAAACCTTGAAATTTTCATAAATTTCATGTATATTATCATTACACATTTCAAATTCATATTAATTGTATGTTTTTTACGAAATCATATGAAAAATTTTATACTGTATCATCTTTGCTTAAGTTGATTATGAGTTACATAAACTATCAATATTAAATATGAAAATTATTATCCAATTTCAATGTCATTAATTAATAAATAAATATGTGATACAGATATTTTATATGTGATACAAAAAACAAGAAGATGTTGATAAAGTAATTGTAGTGCTAAATCTTTAATGAGAGAAAAACTTAGCATTGATATCAAAAGAATCAATGTGTATTGAAGAAAGTATAGACTAAAGTGGATCATGTATCTGAATATGTATTCACATTATTGTTGCAAATTTGGATGATATATATGACCATAAAGTTTACAAATCAATATATAAATACAAAATATATTTGTATAAGATGATTTTTTCCGGTTGATATTTTAAAAATCTACACTACCCACAATTATATTGCTCATATAAAGATTTCACTTTTTTTTCATATCGTGAAGCAACATGTTTTAAACCCAGATATCTTGAAATCTTATAGACTAAAGCTTTAAGTTTGAATTGAAAAAATATAAATAATAAAAATAATACTTGTAAAGTATTGATCCAAGAAATTTTCATAACTTATCCGATGTTTACATTGATACTTACATACTCATGTGAAGGATGATACATGATCGTAAGAGCTAATTGTGCACTTAGGGCCTTTTGAACTGGAAATTACTGTTAGTAAATGTTGTTATGGCCAAAAGCCTTCATGAATAAACATGTGCTCATGGATACAAATTGATTTATGTTTCATCAGGTTTGAGTTTTTGAAGTTGAAACTTTACGAGTGCCGCTGTGGCGGAAAGTAGATAGAGACCTGGACTCTCGAGTTACAAAGTGAGTTTGTCTTCTTTGTGATCTGATCTTTTACGTTATGGTGATGAGCTTTGTGTTTAAATGGATATTCTAGAAGTAGAAAGTCTCTTGAGTAATCGTATCTTCTATTACATGGTGGTGAGAGTTATAATAAATCTGATTCCGAAAGTAGAAAAGACTAATGTGGTTGACTTGTATTGATGTAAAAAACTTTGTGTTCTGTGATGTTTGATGTGACAACATTATATGTTGCGATGAATATGTATGTGCTCTACTAAACTAACTAGTATAGTATACGTATTTATATGTTTCTGGAAAGTATGAAAGTGATTGCAAGTTAAACTTGGAATTTACAACTCATTCTACGTGCTCATAACAATTGGCAACAAGTCAGTCGGTGCTATTCACTTTCATAAAGGTATCTCATATCTTTATCCACTTGAGAAAGGCAGTAAAGGAAATATTAAATATACGTATCGTAGGAGCGTCCAAGGACCGCCTGCGGAAAATTATTGTCGCTCATTGTTCAGTTGTTCATCGCGATGTAGCAATCGCCTGGCGTGATTGCTCTCCATCAATGTAGTATTACTGTTTACCTTCTTGTGAAAAGCTTAGCCTAGAGATTTCAAAAATATATAACGTGTTTCTCATCAAAATACTACATGGGACGGATAAACTTTTCTATTTCCCTTACGTTGCTTGATGGAACTTCCCGTACCCATCGTTTTCGTTGTCCCATAGCACCTCCCCTTTGTATATGAATGGCGCGGCAAGCAACCATGCGCAACGGACTACCTTCTGAACGGTGCAATCGTGACGCTTGTGATCAGTAACACAATACTCGTAATTCAAATTTCACAAACCTCACCGTCTTCCTCCCGAAACAATCGTTCTTAGAGGGCGTTGCGGAGCTGTGAAGGGTGAGAATCAAAGAGCAGGAGAAGGTATGTCAGCTCCGCGTTTTGAAGGGTTTTGATTGGTCTTGAACCGGTTAGATGCACTGTTCCAATTCCAGCAAAGAGGAATCCAGCCATGCCCAACGAAATCAGTGCGTAATGCTATCATTCGTTTCATACGGCACACTTTTCCAAACAGACAGTGAATGATCCAGTGCCACCACAGCTATGTTCAAGAACAGTTTTCCATCAACTAGTAGAAAATTGAAGCCTGAGTTACAACTGTCTTTCATAGAGCAGAAAGTAGAATGAAATTAGGCCGTGCTCTCGTTCTCCTCATGTTCAGAGAATGTACGACGATCGTTACTTACAGAGAAATTACATTGCCTTCTGGATGAAAAAGAAGACCGACTATTCTTTACACGCACGCACAGCCTTGAAGCAAATTTCTCCTCTATGCACAAGACAGTGGACATATATACGACACAGAGATGGGCACTGGACCGAATCAACAATCACAAAACAAAAACTTCTGCTCACAGCACCTCAGCGTCTCATCTCCTCTTTCTACCTTTGCAGCTAAAGAGGAGAATTTTCAATTTACAACCAAGAACAGGATCTCGATCTCCATTTGCGGATACCGGCAGCTTCCAAATTCTGTACAGCCATCCAACACCAACTTGCTTGAGTTCTTTCCATCTTTTGGAAAGGGACAACTCTCACAGAACTGCATCTAACGTAAGGGGGCAAAGAACAATTGGCTGGTGACAAGCACCCAGCTCCCACCTCACAATTCAAAAACTTGTGGAGCCAAGAGAAACGGATTAAGGAAGACATCGGTCAAGTTGGGTGCGGTTTTTCACAACAGAATGGTGAATTCGTCAAAACCTTCGTGAGACAGGCCAGAGATACAATCACGGATGCACTACTATAGGAACCGGATGTAAGTGAGCAATGTTACTTGATCCCGGCCGACAGTACATTGAATATGTGGGAACCTTATCTGAAATGGACATGAGAGAGACTGATCGGGCAGTTTAGGGCTCCTGGAATCAAAGAGGTGAAATGAATAGTAGGAGCTTGTCTATGTATGAATGCACAGAGACAAAACAATCAACCACATGCGCTGTGCCATACCTAATTGTGGGAGGCTCAAGGGAATTCTCTTCAGACACGCACCATTCATAGTGCCAGTTTATTGTATGACTTCAAACTCGTCATCCCTCAAATGGGCGAAGAATTTGACTTGCTTTCCATCCACCTCTTTGAAGAACTGGACTTTGTAAGGGAACGTGGCGGAGACGGTTTTGCCCTTCCACTCAACTATGTGCTCTTTCACTTCGCCTTCTAGACCCTGCAGATTCAAATTCGGCAGCTTCCCAACATGGTATACAACTAGCGACTCTTTAACTCTAATTTTACTTCCGGGACCAATCTCCGTTTCCTTGCCTTCACTGGATTGCGCATCTCCAATCTTCGTAGCCACATGGCAAATCACCACTCGACCCGCTCTCCTCTCACTTTGAACTGTCGATCTTTGCAACAGCGACGAGCTACAAGGAACAGGCCCCTGAATTCTCCCGCTCCACGCTACGAAATTCCCTTGCGCCTGGCCCCTACTTCTAATCCCGCTTTTCTGCGGTTGCTGCTGCAGCAGAACACAGGACGCCGAAGTCGAACACAAACACCCTCCTGCCGCCATTGCCATGGCCATCTGCCGACTCTGCTGGTGCTCCTGCTCGTCGCCCTCTCCTCCTTCGCCTCGTCAATTTCTTCCCGTCTAGCGCTGCTCTCTTCTTGCCAGCCTGCGAGGGAGGGCCCGAGGGAGGCACCTCGACCTCAATTGGCAATCGGCTGGATTGGGATGGATCGTGATGGACGCCTCGTCCACCAATACTCGCACCCTGCTACTGCAGTACAGTTCGCGAGGTTCTGCACATGGCCAACCACGCTCGAGGCCAAGGCCCAGGATCACGGCTGAGGCCTTACGCAGTTCGATCATTCGGTCGATCCACCGAGCCGGGAGTGTGGACGGAGGGACCGGGCGAATGACGACCTCACGTTCCACGCGCCTTCTATCTCCGGCACTGCAACACTCGTCGCTGCTGATTTGTCACGTGTTCCCATCACACGTCATCGACCGTTTCATTTGTCCGCATTCTGGCCTTCAGCAGAACTGGAACCTACCGTACCCGTCCACCTCCCGAACTGTGCAACGTCCACCGGCAGCAGCCGGAGAGTCCACCGGAACCCGGCATTTCTATTCGCGTCGCGCTCTGGGCGTTCGGTTCCTAGAAGCCTTCCTTCTCTGCTGCAGGAGGAAAAAGGCCGTGGCTGGGTGGTTGGAAGGAACAACGTCTTTATCGGGGATCACATTCGATGGACTTCGCGTTCACAAATCGGCCTCGGAGACAACTACAATGGTTCTTTCTCGACATGTTCTTAGAATGATGAGCATCTCGCTGTGACAGTCAGTAACTGCAGTGGACTGTTAGATGGAACACACACAAAGTAACTGCAGTCGACTGTTAGTTGGTACACTCACAGAGCTGTTTGTTTGGTGACTGACTATGATCGGGACTGCGGTATTCAAGCTGCTCCATAAGCGTGGGGGTCAGACGTATCCAACATTATTTGATAATTTTTTATATAAGGAAAAGTTCCAAATTCTTCGCAATGCACAAGGCACCTTCTTCACTTTCCCGGTGCACCTCTCAGAGTGGGCCAACACTAAGACCCTAGAAACTTTTTTATGAACTGTTTCAGTCATACATCTAAACTTCATTGACTCTTTACTGGAGAAGCTAGTCCAGCTCTCCTAACTTGGCTATGGCTGTAATATGCCGCTCGTAGCTTAAAGGCACAATCTCAAGTAACCCTACCTAATACTGCAAAACCCCGCCCCATCTGGGTGTTTCATAATTCATATTTGAAACTAATGTTATATGAACGCTACTTCTGTCTCTCCAGGACCAGATCTCCGACTGTTTGCACTAACTCCTCTTCCCCTCCTTCTTCCTCTTCCTCCTCCTCGTATTCTTCATATTCTTCGTCCTCATCATCCTCTCCTGCTTGTTCACCTTCAGCAGATGCACCTGAAGGTCGCCATTCTTCAGGTGGTTCGAAGTCATCCGATATCGCCTCCTTTTGAGCCATTACCATGTGCCTTATCACTCTCTCGTCCTTTTCAAACATAGTATTCAAATCGTTGATGACATCGGTTCCAATCTCGATATTCATCAGCACATAATTGCCCTTCTCTGCTTTCTTAATCTTGTACGCTAATCGTCGCATACCCCAGTCGTTGATTCTATAGATAAACCCCTTATTTGCCAAAACGAAACCTGCACACGGGGCAATGATCGCCAATAAGGCTTCGAATCAATGGCAACTCACGTCTAGATACACTTTGTTATTTCGATCTCAATTATAACAGATTGTTGCAAAATCGGAAGCCAAAATGGAGGAAAACACATTGAAGATGAACTTGAAGTCAATACTGTGCTTACCAGTAACTTTCTCGATTACACTTTGGACCTCCTCTGCATTCTTTTCATGAATTACGAACATAATTTCATAATGTTTGTCTGCGACCGGTGACAGAGCAATTATCAAAACTGCGATATGAAATCAACATGAGAAAATCTAACATTTGCACCAGGAGAGAACTGATTTCTTTTAAATCCAAATTTTAAAAGGGACGAAGGAGGCAGTGGAACATACATGTGTCCATGTCCAAACCACTCTGCAGCTCCAGATTGAGAAAAGACTGAAGTTCATCTGTACAAACCGAATTGTTATTAAAACAAGCAGACGAAATAAAGTACAGCAGATTATTCATCACTGGACCGGCAAACTTGAAAAACCTGAAGTCTTTGAAACATGATAATTAGTCAATCCTCCAAGTGCATGATATTCTCCAGGTACACAGCAACAAGAAACTGGTGCAAACTTGAGTCTAATTACGTATAAATATTTACCTTTGGAAAGTTCGTCAAAATCTGGCAAAAACTCTTCGAAACTCTGCTCCTTTTTCTTCTCAAGTTTAGCGTCATCACCCGCACGGGCAGAAGAAGCATCCGAATCTTGAAAAGATAGGGAGGAACATCTGACACTCCTCGTGTTAGAGACACCATTGGTCAAATTCGAAACCCTACATTTGTAGTTCCATGATGACAGGCAGAGAGCACGCTTATGTTGAGAGGAGCAAGATGTGATAAAACTACGGCAGCTCGCACGGCAACTGAAACTCGACTCATTGCTTGCGCCGCATCTACTGCTGCTGCTGCTATTCCAGGCGACAAAAATCTCCCGGCTCGGAGCAAATCTTCCACGTTCAGAATCAACGAACAAATTCCTGGAAGCGATGCCGGAAGCAGACGCCCCCACGGGGTGCGATGCTAACGCCATGCTTTATCTCCAACAGGGAATTCCGCCACCGCCAACTCCGCTCCTCACCGTCCTCAATGATGGATAAACCCTCGATAACCCTCAGCTTCAGAGCAGTCGTTTAGCTCTCGAAAGCTGCAAAATCTTCCTGCCCTGACGTGACGAATCCCCGTGCGCTCCCCTGAAGTGCGCGCAAGAAGTCTTTCTTTCGCAGCTCACTGCAATTCTGCCGCATCCATTATCCACCCGTGCCCCTGGATTCGTGTACATGCCACATACTTCTGTACGAGCCGCAGGCCCCCAGGCCCCCTCTACCCTTTCCGGGTGTCAGAGCTTCCGCTCTTTTGGCGCAACTTGTCGCTCTCGTAACTTAATGCTCTTCTAACTTAACACATTCGACCTCGCTTACTATCGGTATAACATCGCGGAGGTTCAATGGGCACCTCAGACTATTTGCTCATCTTCCTTCACGATTTGGTGCCCACTTTTACAACTAACTCCCAAACACCCACAATACATTTGTACCAAAAAAAAATGATGCAAAACACGTCAACGATATGGTATAGACAGTTTATGCAACAGTCTCAATTTTTAATCATCAGTAGAGTTATTATTATAAAATTTTGTAAGAAAAGGAATGCTTGAAATTGATATGACTGGAATATATAGCATTGCAATTGCTTACAACTTCTAACTTCAACAAGTGTTTTAATATATCGCTACATGCTAAATGATTTATCTGTAATTATATAGCATCAATGAACTATGTCTCTGTATTTATTAAAGTAATTAAAATAATAATAATTTCAATTTTGATATAATGTTTACTGCAGAGAAGATTGGTGATGTCAAAAAATAACTATTTCCTCTATTAGAATATCATCAACATTTTGAAAGTATAGCTAAATCAATGATGAAATAGGAAGAAAAAAACGAATTTTATAAAAAACTCTGTGTTTTTCAACAATGTTTCAAATATGAAAATTTATTCCAAAAAATTTGAGATTTCATAACACTGAAATCAAAGAATAAAAAAAACACATATATGATAAATATGCTGATGCATGCCACAATACATTCATAAATCCTTTTTCGTAACATTTTGTAAATAACATATCAACAACTTTAATATTGTTATCTACAATTAAATCACTCAATATGCAACTTTGAACAATCAATTAGAATCTCAAATAGATTAACATGTCAATCGTCCATTAGAATATAAGTGAACGCAAGGCTTTTATATATATATATATATATATATATATATATGTCAATTAAATGAAATTATGTTGTATTGGTTTCTAAAAAATAGTAAAAACGTGATATATATTAAGAAAAAAATATGATTCAATATCAAGGTAGGTGTATCAAACTAATATACCTGAGATTTATCCTGGCATATATAGCAAGTTGACTTATAGGAACATACTGAATGAAGCTTTTAATGATGCAAATTCTCGGGTTTTTATACAATCACTCAAATGATCATTCAAAAACTTACCATTTTATGAATTTCAATTTTTATCTTATTGGATATTTTCACCGAGAAAAGAGAATAAAAAAAATTCGTAGTTCTTGATATAAAATATAAATAAAATAAAATAAAATTTCATGGATTCAAGAGTTGTCTAATTATGTTTATCAAAATGTATAATGTGCATCTTAATTTTCATTCAATATCAGGTTTGATTAAAATTAAACTATACTTTTAGAACATAACATGCACTATACATAAAAATGTTAAAGACATAAATTCAGGTCGATTTCATGAAATTTAAAACTTTGAACAAATGATTTATACAAAAGTTTTGCAAATGTTATATATATATAGAACCAATTTCTATGTGCATTATATACTCTATTGTACTTTAATTGTACTCTTTGATTCAAAATTTACTTATTCATAAAAACAGCCACATTTAGATTAAATTTTGATGTTATTACAAATTCATCATATCAATATTTTCAGTTCACGTGAAGTTTTTATAATTTTCTATTTGAATGTGAAGGTTTTGTTTGGGAATAAGTAAAATCTTGTTTAAATTTCGTTTTTAGGTGCTAATATTATTGTGTCTGTATAATTTCCTTCACAAACTTTTTATTCAGAATTTGTGAAGTTATAGCTATTTAGCTAAAAAACAGTATTAGACTATTTGTTTATTTCTGAACGCTCAAATGTAGTACGTTAATACAACTTATAAAAATGTTTGCAAATTAATAAATTTTGATAGGTTCTAGTTGTTTTTAATCAAAAGGATGAATTGTAATCATGATATTATGGTTTAGATCATGGAATTTTGGTTGTTAAAACTAAATTTAGAATTTGGTTTTTCTCAATTATAATTACTATGGTTGGTAAAAGTATGATAGCTACGGTTAATTCATTCAATATAATTACTGTTGCGTAGGAATCCAATGTTTTCTATCTACTGTGATGTGGCAATATGATTTTAGACATGTTTGGTGGAGACAGTGAAGTTTGTTGGGGATTATTACGAACTTAAAATTTTGTTTGGACTCCTGGATTATCTCATGATACGAGTTTTCTGCGTCAATCTCAATAGAGCTAAAACATCTCCAAATTATTCATCTTCTCGTCTCGCTCTTTATTTGTATTTTAATTTAATTTAATTGGTTGAATGTATTCCTTGCATTCTTTATTGTTCATGATATACTGGAAGCATAATGTTGAACCACTAGTGGCTGACACTGGATATATCGGAGCACGATGAGTAATTGCGGTTTACTACACGACAGCTTTCAGCATGAACATTCACTTTGATACTTTTTCCATCGCTACATTCATCTTCCGAGATACTGATTTCACATTTACAGTATTACAATAAAGAGTTTGTGAGATTTGGATGAAAAGGTTGCAAAGAGAGGTGACTTGAGTAACTTCAAGATCTTTAGATTTAAATCCAATATTTGCATTGAGGTGAAGATTTTAAACATTTGTAGACAAAATTAAGAAAAAAGCCTAAGTGACAGATGATTGTTAATAATCCAAACAAATTGAATTTTTGAATAACAAATTTTAAACTTCAACGAGGTCCGAGAAGAGGTCATTTCCCCGAATGAATAAGATAGAGCGATATTTATGTAGTTAGAAAATGTAAGCTTCAAAAGTATGAAGTGTCTAATTTTAAAATGATTGAGAGGTAGGGATATGATTCATGGCCACATGAGGATCATTATTGAAGTTGGATTGAGTTTTATAAAAAGAATACAAGGTTAAGAAGACGCAATGAAGGAGTTAAATCGCTGAGAAAAATTGTGTGATTTTGTGAAATTATAGAATATATCACTCGAATCTTTTGAAACATTTGACATTGAGAAATGTCATAGATGGTCGGTTTTATTGTAAATTTATAACTCTTAAGAAGGCACAATATACCTAACGAATTACAAAAAAATCCACTAAAAGTCTTGTGGATCAGTAACATGACGATCATCACAATCAGCACCTGCATATTTGCCATCTTAATCCAACTAACATAGTGGAATGATAACACTAATTAAAGATATGATGTAGTAGGTAGTTTATGAAATATATGTATGAGAAAATTTATCTCCATTTTACAATATATTTAGTTTAAAATCAAACAACTTACAAATATCCTATTTACATTTAAAGTCATACATTTGAAATTAGAGTCGATAAAAGATACAATCGACAGAGTCAAATTTCTTTAATGATAATTGATAATTTTCAAAGTATTTTCTCTAGAAGTTGAATATAACAATGGGCAAAACAACAATATCATTAGATTAGTTCCAATTATGCTATTTTGAGCACTTCTTGCCAAGAGAAAAAATTTTTAATGTCTTGCAGGACACTCTCACATACAACGATCGAATTTACTGTCCTTGAGGGTTCTTCATTGCGTTTTCCTACCAAGCGGCCATTGTTCACCGGTTAGAGAAACATAAGGTCAGAAAAAAGTATGCTGATTGCGTGGTCTGCGATAGTGGTCGATGGCATCGTGTTTTGGCTAAACTTGCAGTTAAAAGTGAAGAGCAAATAGCAGACAAGTCCCAGTTCGTTGACGATGGCAGCTTGGTGAACGAAAGTTGACATGCATGCGAGAGTGCAGGGCGAACGAAGCGTTTGAGGACTGTCCCAACTCCTTGGCAATGACATGATAGTACATTTGCAAGGTCGGAATCTCGAGGCGATGACGTAGATTCGGAATCCGGATGCCGGAACGGAGCCAAAGCAACACGTATGAAGGAATTACACGAGCACAGAGCTGCGAGTTGTCCGTTGGACTGAAGACGGACAGGTGAGGTGAGAGTAGCCCTGCAGCGGCCGGAGCCATATGTTCCTCATGGAAAAACAAGGAGTGAGAGCCGGGACCTGAGTCACGCCCGCTCCCAATACACGGGACACGACGAACAACAAATCACGACGAGTTCACGCTGACGATAAGGTTGTGCAGTCGTCGTGACTGGTGCGCACCGGCTGGAGCCCGCGGGTACAACGCTGCCGAGCACGGGTCTGGAATGGTCGGAACTCCGGGACTGAGTTTTCATGAGGGAGGAGTGGACTCCACAATCTGGATCAGTCTCGTGTCGTGTCGTCCTCACGGACCGAGGACAAACGCAGTTCTGTAGGTCTGGTATGGACGGGTCCCGTCCCGTCCTGGCCTTGTTTCTGTCTGTCGATAGAAAACCGAAGGTATGTGCTTCGACCCAGAGTACTACTGTACTGTAGGTCTGGTAAGGAACGAGTTCCGAGAGACGGCCGAAAGGGAAAGGCAAAGGGGAAGAGCGAGCGCTCGTTGTCGTGTCTTCCAGGCAGAGGAGCAGGAGCAGGAGCAGCAGGAAGAGGAGGAGGAGGGAGCGAGGGACGACGAAGGGAGCAGCAGCCGCAGCAGGTGGAGGATGGAGGAATGAACAGCGAGGAAGTGAGATTGGGAGGGAGGGAAGAATGCCGCAGGGGGCGATGAAGAGGAATTGGAGGGCAAGAGGAGGTGGTGGATTAGCACAAGGTTTAGGTTGGAAATGTACAGAGGAAGGCCGTAGGAGTGCGGGCAACTGTTGTTGAGGTCGGATATGGAGGGGTTGGATCGATCATGCCACGTATCATGGCACAAGAGCAGAGTTCTGGTGTGCGGCGGCGTAGCTTGGAGAGCGCCATGAAGGAACCACAGGCGCGCACCAAAGTGGTGCTGCGCCACTTGCCTCCCTCGATTTCCCAACAAGTTTTATTGGAGCAAATACACTCCAAGTATGCCGAACGTTATACTTGGTTCAACTTTCATCCGGGGAAATCCAGGTGAATGTTGCTGTCGTGCAATCTCTCTCGTGTCTTTGTCGCTTTTTCTTCAGCTTGTGGCAATCAAGTCTAGGGGTTCATCTGGCCATGATTTTTTCGGAGCTGTGAATTGCCCAGCAGTTTACTCGTGTTTGGAAGCCCTAGTGTACTGAAGGTGGCAAGTTTGATTTTTGAATTCTGCTTTGAAATGATCGAACTCAACTTGTGTGCCAATTGTCTTACAGCATGACTATTGATGACATGACTCATAAATTTTGTTAGGTTTCATTACCTTTAGCTTCATAACCATTGTACATCCGCACCTGTTTTAACTCGTTGGTGTGTTTCAATTCGAAGAGGATTTAGTTTTATGGAGTCACGCAACTGTTCGTCAGAAGACAGACTACTCCAAATCACTAATTCAGACACTTGGACCACTGTTGTGAATGATTGACCGACCATAAATTGGAGCAATGATCGCAAAGTCCCCGGCGTCTTTCTGTGGTCCTCTTGATGAAGGTCCGAGTGGGTTTTGCCCATGACGATCAGACGTTTTCAGACAATACAGAGCCCGAACAGGGTCAATTGGATGTCCATCAGTGTTGCAAGCTGGATTATCCCCCAAGGGCCCTGTCATAAGAAGGAAACTTTTAGCAACATGTGTGAACCAGTCAGCACGAATGTTCAGTGATTATGGGTATCTGTTGATGAAATTCGGATGCCAGATTTCTACTAATACTGGACAGACAGGGCATCCTTCTTTGTAGCTATAGAGAGATATTTGGAGCTTTCGAGTGACATTGTGACCAGTTTCTTGCTAAATAGGGACTGTTCCAGTAAATTAATCAGTTGAGAAGTCAAGAAGGTTACAAGCAGTTTTCAGTAAATCGATTGTGGAAAGTAGGGCATAATGATTGCTTTTCCTCCCTGCCAAGTTCAAAAAAATGTTTCTACAATCTGCCAGTGAGCTTGTATATTTGGTGCTAGTAATGGTTATGGACAGAGTAATGGTTCCATGTTCACAGACAATTTAGTTTGAGGAAAGGTCTGGTCCGATGCAAATGGCGATAAATATAAGAATTCTGCTTGCTGGAAGCCTACTTGCATCATCCTTGTTGCCTCTATCACATTTGCATTGTTCCAATGCTGGAGAATGCATTCTTATGTTTTTTTTCGTTCCCCTTGCTTTCCTTTCCTTGTACTGAAGATGCTCACTGTAGTAGCCCTGCTACAAGAGAACTTGTAGTAGTACCTCGTGGTCTTATGAGGCTGCAAATGGGAATTGGCCCCTTGATGTATTTTAATACAACTTGTTTGGGTGTTTGATGCAGTCACAAGAGGCAGGTCTTTTCTCAGGCATACATCAATTTTAAGAAGTCAGAAGATGTCTTTGACTTCTACGAGGATTTTGATGGCCACATATTTGTAAATGAAAGAGGTTGGGCATCTCATTCGTAAAGCCGTAGGAATGAAGTTAAGCGTCGTAATGCTAACCATGCGATTTGTTCTGCACTCTCCAGGTTCGGCTGTGAACAGGCTCTAGGATTACAGAACTAGTGAAATAGGCGGGGAAATCGTGAATCTGCGCATGGAATATTCTTCTTTATATTTCTTCCTGCAGCTTTTTTGATCAGATACAAAAGCTAATTGGGTGACAATATGAGAACGCTTCAAGTTTTGTAGGCTTCTTTCCTAGCCCCTGTGCAACGGTATGTATACTGAGATTAAAACACGAGGTGGTGCAATATTTGAACAGGAACGCAGTGTAAAGCGAGCGTTGAGTATGCACCGTACCAACGCATACCGAAGCCTCGATCCAAAAAAGATATACGAGAAGGAACTATCCTGAAAGGTCAGTTGACTGATTATTATTAGCTGCTAATTTTCGATATTGTGTTGCACGCGTGTGACATGTTTGGGTAGTCTGAAACAATCGATTTTGTGCACGGCTAACTCTTTGATGATTAACGAAATCCCAGATCCGGATTATCTTGAGTTTTTGGAGATGTTGGGAAAACCGACGGAATTTCTTCCAAGTGCGGAGGTACAACTTGAAAGGAGGGAAGCAGAGAAGGCAGCAGCAATAGGTTGGTCATTGACAGTTTTCTTTCTAAAGCTCCTGAATGCTAGAAGGCTCTTGATTTTTCCTAGTTTATTCTTAAGGTTGAGGATAAAGACCGTCTGTCATGGGCAGGTCTTTTAGGTACGTTTCTCAGAAATCGGCAGACCTTTACTTACGCCTGTCAGAATTGGTACAGCTGCGGGTGGTGCCAAAGAAACAGTTGTTGTGACTCCCTTGATGGAATTCGTGCGGCAGAGGAGAGCTGCAAAGGCCACACCACAGGTGGTTTGAGGCCTACTTTCCCATTTTCGTCTGAAAGTTTCTCTTCGCTGTTAGTTCTGATTTTGTCTTCTTTCATATATCCGACTCAAGATTTTAGCTTTGCGCGAGGGTCATCTTCAGTTGCCAAAATCATCTAGAGAGGGCGATTGTCGAATTAGGGAACTTGCCTTTTATCCAATCCATTGTTTGATGTCGGACGGTAACTTCGGAATGGGGAGACGACTCTGTTTTCGCCCATTACTCCCTTTGAAAGTACTGACGTTAATTAATCACGAAATGCACTTTGTTGTGGCGTCCTAACATTATGTTGATAGTTTCAGTGCTTCTGTTGTACGGCCAATAGATAGTATATTCTCATCATCTCAATGTTGGAAGCACATTCGTTTGGCAAACGAAAAGACTAGGAACGTAGGTTCTGAGAACCTGCAAAGGCTGTACGTTTCTGTTCTTATTGAATGTACATAACAGATGCAACTAGTACTACGTACAGAAGTAATAGGTTGTGCAAGAACTCGAGTTTTATCTCTAGTCGGACCAAATATCTGTCTGATGCCTGCAGAGATTGTCTTGTCCTTGATTGGTACAGAGATCGTTGTCATCAAAGGTCGGTTCTCGGTCTGGAGGAGTCGCCATTACTTCTTTGAATCTAGCCTCACACAAGCGAGGTTTGGAAAGATCCCGCTCGGGCCCTCTCATGGCAAGTGGACCGCATTCCTTTTTCTACAAATTAATTTCTAAGGCCTGGTAGGAAAGAAAGGCTGGCGATGCAAATTTTATCTGTGTGCGGTGCGTAATTATACTTTTCGGCGTGTTTCGCAGTATGTAGCGGACAATTCTATGTCGATCCTCACTCAAAAAGAAGCCAAAGACGCTCCAGCTCAAATACTCGGCTCACGTCGTGAAGATCAGCAGCGTAAGGATAGGGAGGTGCTGAACGACAGGAAGAAGAAAGAGCTTGCTGAGGGTAAAGAGAAGAAGGCAATCAGAGATGCTGTAAACCCATCTATATTTTTGGCCAAGAGCAGTGCATCGATTTTGCGCATGGACAGTGGGAAAGATCGTAGCGCGGGTGTTTCAGTGAAGGATTCTGTGGATACTAATGGTGAGTAATTTACTGGAAACTAGGTTGTGGATGAGTGTTGATTTTGTATGAAGTTACACTTCTTG
This sequence comes from Marchantia polymorpha subsp. ruderalis, assembly GCA_037833965.1. Classification (NCBI taxonomy): domain Eukaryota; kingdom Viridiplantae; phylum Streptophyta; class Marchantiopsida; order Marchantiales; family Marchantiaceae; genus Marchantia; species Marchantia polymorpha. The sequence continues at coordinate 5,702,689 of AP031351.1, forward strand.
GACAACACGGGCAGCTCGGCACGTTTTAGTTGGCATACTTAAAACTATAATTGGGCGTCAACAGATCCTTATCTGACTGCAAATGAAGGATCTGCCGTTGATCTGGATTCGTCAAGCTCTCATGGACTCGTCAGGGGAAAAGCTGGAGCTAATGATGGATTATCAGGAGACGGAGCGAAGGACTTGAACAAGCGCGAGGTTTTACGGAGGAAGCAGCTACTGTTGTCGAAGGACAAGGTTCAGAAGGATAATGTAAGACTTTGGAGATCTTTGGATCCTTCTTGCGCTGTCATTAAGAGTGGCAACTTATTAGACTTTTACGCTTGTCCAGAAGACAGCCACAATCAGACATTTACCTGTCATAAAATGACAGCTGACTTTGTGGTTTTCTGCAGCTCTTATTCGAAATGTTATGTGCAATATAAACTTGTGCGTCTTTTTAGCTGTTAGCGGAGTTGGTATTGGAAACTCAAATTTTTCAGTTTGTTTGTCTCTGTTGCCTTTTGTTCACCCCTTTCACTCAACTGATTGTAGGAGACTGGTCCTGGAAGTCCGAGCCTATCTTCTGCTACTGGTGGCAGCTCATACAGCCAACGACATCGGCCTCCTGTTTCGCCAAGAGTTAATTCTCCGGGTACTCCTTCGCAGCAGGGTCCATCTTCCTTTTATAACTCTATGTCGGGAGAAAGTAATACTCCCACTGGTCTTTCTAAATCCGGGCATCGCCGAGATCTTGGAAGGAATTCGACCCGAGGTGGGTTGTCACCTAGAGAGCATACGTCATCTGTTCAGCAATCAGCGTCCTCTCAGCTTCCGTCGGATCCTCAGACGCAATCTCAACAAGTTTCTAACCAGACAGAGAGAGTAGGAAAACGTCCACCACGTCCCCAGAGTGCGCGGGCAACTGGCAAAGAACAAGTATTTTCGTCTGCCTTTCCCTCAGAATCCGATGCAGGTCCGTCGACAACGGAAGAGAAGATTAGTAATGCTTCGCCGAAAGAGGCTTACTCTGCAGGTACAGGAATCGATAAGCAAGACTCAAGGAGAGTTCGGAACAAAGACAGACCTGACAGGCCAGTCTGGACCCCTCGTCGACGCTCTGACACAGCTCAATCCTCCGATCCGTCGTCTTCTTGGGTCCCTTCAGATGCATCTGCTTCAGATAATGTTGCCCCAGATACACCAGCAACCGCTGGTTCCTCAATTGGAGTTGACACAGTGTTCAAGCCCGACAAGGCAGAGAGGGTTCCTCATCGACAGGCTGGTAAGGGTGCTACGTCGGCAGAATCAGGGAGTGGGGAAGGTAAGACTTCAGTGGCGTATCAAGGTTCTGGATCAGTGGAGGGGGGAAGAGTTCAAACCGGCTTTGGATCCGCATACAATACAGGTTCTGGAAAGGTTAGGTATGTCGAATCCAGTACTGCTCGTTCTTCACGGGGTGGTCGACCTGGTGGGATTGTACTTTCCATCCAGGAACGTACATCTCCACAGGTCGAGCAGAAAGTTGACGCATCACCTACTGCTGGTGATTCGAAAACTCCAACTGCCCAGCACCACGAGAGAGAAAATGGAGAGATTACTCCGTCTTCGGCAATTGACAAGGAGAGACGAAAGCTGGACAGTTCACCTTCTTGGAATGAGCCTTCAGGTAATTGTACACGAAATCTGTGGTAGTTTCTCATTCTGATTATGTAAATTAGTAAGTGACATGCATATTCCTTAAGACTCCATGAGTTTTGCTTTTCCGGTTATTTGAGTTGCATCAGGCAACCGCTTATTCATCCTTCGACCATTCTACATGAATGCGATTTAGAAAGCATCACATAAGATAAAGCCATTGTGAGTCATGTGAATTGCACGACCGTGGTCGATTGAATGACATGCCATCCAAGGTAGACATTTGAAGAGTGATACCAATCCTTTAAATGTTATCGTGGGTTGATATCTGCTTGAATTATGAATACACAGTATTAATAGTTGGGTTTGTGCTTTTGATCTTAAAACCCAGGCGGAGGTCACAGATCTGTGGGTCGAAGGGAAAGGGCATTGCAGCAGGGTTCGAAAGATGTTGATGGTGCTGCAGCTGGGCCTGAGTCGAGCAAGCCTATAAAGCGCAGCGGAAGCCTTTCATTAGGAAGCAACGAGGTAGATTTATTCACCAGTGATTGTCTGTTTGTTGTGTCGAGCTTTTCAGGCTATGACAGCGAATGTGTCCAGTTCTACGTCGAGGAAAGTGGGCGTTGGTCAAGCAAACTTGTGATTATACTTGATCTTGTGATGATATACATCGTCTTCTACTGTCGCCGAACGTTTAGAATGTGGCACTAGTAACATTTTCTTACTTTTCTATTCAAATCTTACGTGCAGAAACAAGTATGGGTTGCTGTCCAAAAGTCAGGATCTGGAACGTGAAATTAAGGAGGTCTGGTAATCCCTTCAACATGCCTAGAATTTTCGTTTTTTCTAGAATTTACACTTGTCTCTCCTTTTAGGCAAGAGATCATTGTTCGGGGTTATTTGATGTGTTTAGATATGCGGAGGATGCAATAAATAGCCTTTGGATATTGTAAGTCAGCCATGGTTGAATCTATGGAGTGGAGAGATGGTAAAATCTTTCAATTTCTATGTTTTGTACTGCCAATTGTCAACCAGTCAGACTTCTGTTTATATACTTGTTGTCTCCGTTTTACATGTATTCAGCCGTCTGAACTGCTTAACTCTGAAGACGTCATAGATTTCAGAGTCCCACTATCCTTGCGGGGAAAGCCCAAAGGGTATTGTAGCATGTGGGGAAAAGTACGCTCTGTGTCGATGCCCAGAGAGCGCAGAGCCTCTGTAGTGTTGAACAGCCTTTTGAGTAGAGCCACACAAGACAGGGCATAGACCAGAGTACAAGCTATTGACTCGTCGATGAATGCGAACAGACAGGATAGATCCTGAGGCCACCGCAATAACCCTCGTGATAGTCCAGTTGCTTGTAGCACTCGCTACGACTAAATCTGCACTCCTCGGTAGGTTTATGCGACGCACAGAAGAGTCAACTGCCCTCCCCGTTTTAGCTGAAAGAGCAGTAGATCTAGTCAGACTGCAAGGCGCCACTCCGGTAGCTGGAGACAGTTTGTTTGGAATGTGTGACCATGACCATTTTTAAGGGAAACGCTAGTATCGTTACAGTTGTTAAAAGTTTTCACATGCTTCCATCTTTTTTGTTGTTGCAAAATGACATCTACTAAGTCAGCAAAGTCTTAGTTGAACCTTGCCACTTCATCCCCTTTCACAGGCCTATGATATTTTTATTTATGTGCCTGGAAGTAAGCTCTGCATCTTTTCATTGTAGGGATGTTTGCTTGTTCTGGTGGTTCACAATCCAGCAGTCTTAACAGTCGAGCGGCTTTCAAACACGTTCTTGCAGGGACTTTGCAACTGAAGTGTTTGATGCACCTCTGGCATGGTGGGAGAAGAGGTCTCCCGTTCTGAGCTTGTCTTGTCGATGCAAATCAACCTCTGTATTGGATCTGCAAAGCTTCAATAGCGTAACGGGCAATGGACCTGGCAAGCGGTGGTTCACACAGGAGAACTCGGGAGGAACCCAACGACCAAAGAGGCAGAGAATGATCGAGTACCATGAAGTAAGTTGGTGCGTAGTAAATCACACTGCGGATTCCACGGCAATGAACGTGTTGGCATCACTTATGAAGTTATAAGGATGTTCGGAGTATTTATGCGCGTCAATCAAGCCGTCAGGTTTGGTCAGGAGTTTGGTGATGCGCAGAATGTATGGTCTTGTTTCTCAGATGGTTGTTGCATTCAAAGATCCGAATCTTGACTGTACCTCAAGAGATAAGTCGCAAGCGTAGACACAGTTCCTGCTCACTGTTCTGGAAAAGAAAGGAAAGGATATTGGGTGTTCCGTGGGTGTGTCAGTGACAGAAATGTGCAGATGTGATGTCCAGCTTCAAGTACCTGGGCAAGTATTCTTTCTCTTGTTGTGCTACAAAATGAGATAGAGGTATGAATCATTTACTTCTCGAATGGAAGGCAGTGTAAGCCTCACAGAGAGACGAGTTGTCACTCTGGATTTACACTCGCGACGTGAAATGATCGCCTCTCAAATGCAGTACCCGCAGATTGAGTCTTTGCATCGGGAACATGCTTAGCTTGTAGAATTTTGGGACACCTATGTTTGTAGTCTGCATACACTCATTTTGTGTAGCCATTTGTTTCGCATGAGAGGTCTTTGGGTATTTGGGTATTAGAAGACATGTCCTGAAATGTTAATCGATGAAGGAAACATGGACTACCCAAACAGTTTCAAGAATTTGTGAACGTTTTTTCTCTCTGTGTTGGGGTGGACGGATGAAATTGCCTTCGCACTTCAGCTCAGTGTCACTTGTCACCGTGCAAGATGTTATATTTGCCTTGCCTTGACTTGTAACACAAGGGCCAAATCAATTGTTCTTGGAGTCCAAGGCATACTCTGACCTAGGTGGGAACACAATTCTCCCATGGCCTTGTTTATTTAAGGTGTTAGTGACTCGATTACCCTTTGTATGGGTGCTACATAGTAATAAAGATGCACTAACTCCTATATAGTTGGAGAACGTAAGGTTAGGTGTCTCGCTATCACTGCAAGTGAATGTGTACTGTATGTTGTGAGTTAGCATCACGGTCCTTTGTGACTATCAATACAATAGTTTACATGTGGAGCCTGCTTTCAAGAACTATGTTCTAACATGATTTGTGAAATAGCGAAATTTCGGCTTTTGTTATCAGCTACCAAATTTTGAAGGCAGACCTGTGCATGTGATACTTCGGACATGCGGTACCGAATCTGCTTGTGAATATCCGAGAATAATTTATTGGCCAAAAATCCATGGCGTTGACATTTCATGTATGTATGCAGTATAGAACAAAGAATTCTTAGGCATGTAATGAGCTAATATCATAAGGTGTTTGTGGAATACATCAGGAAGTAACGTTGATGTTTCAAGAAAAGAGTAAACTGTCTTCCTCTCATAACACTCTGTAGTATATTGGCGATTTTGTCTCTAATTGGGGTACCTGGAAGGAAAACATATGCGAAGATGGGATGAACATTCTTCACCCTGAAAGGTTGAGAGAGAAAAGTCTGCCTCAGCAATCTCAAAATTTTTGTCAAACATTTCTCGAAATCCAGAGAGTAGCATCGTACCCGGTCTATTAATGGGATAATCGAGCTTCAACTACCAGAAAATGCTGCCGAACCAGAAAAATTATAGAGGATGCATGGGAAAGGAAAGAAGAACTTCTGCACTTCACAGTGGAATTGCCGGAAGCTGTCGACGAACAGTCACACAGATCTGATACGATAGCTCCTTTATAAAGAGGCTTGTCAATGTATTTGTATTTCGACGCGAAGTGTCCACAAAAAATCCTTAGCCTTGACGGACCAAGGGCTAGACTAGATAAATCCTATTTCCTTCGTGCATTAGACAAGCTTACCATTTAGTTGCTCTTGGGGCTGCTCCTATCCTACCCATTTGATTCATCTTCGTCGTGTAAGAGTATGTAATATTTGGGAGAAGAGAGTGTAGGAACTTGTCTCGTTATGAGCTTGATCGGAAAATGGGTTCTCAAGCCCAACCTTCTTCGTCTCTGATGTATATGAATACTGATTTGGAAATAACGTTACTCTATGGAAGTTTGTGTTTATCACTTAATGACATATGAACCATGGTATTAGTTTCGAGAAGACATAATTTGTTTGAAATAAAATTTCAAGTCTACATGTTCTCTGGGTGACTACAAAGGAAGTGCCATAAGGCTAACCTACTGCGAAGAAGTAGTCTTCTCTGGAAAATGTCATTCCTATTGTTCTGATTCCCTGTTTTCAAAGATAACTGGGACAATGATTGAGCATTACCCTCGGCCATTACTTCTTCTAGCTGCTCGTGATTATCATAAGTCAAACCCTGGGATAATACTCTCGATTTACTTTCTTGGTCGAATCTACTATGACACAATTTGTTTCCTAGTAATCAGAGAGAAATTTAATTTAGATGATGCTTGGGGGTATATAGGGGTTGACCTGGATAAGTCAGATATGTTAGGTATTAGAGGACGTATTGACCTGTTTCCTGATAAGGTCTTCCCATCTGTCTTATTATCTCGAGGTGTCATCTTTGTAGGAAACCGAGCGAGCCAAATCCCGGAGTCTAAACATGAGCTGAACAGAATGGAGAGACGCGATGAAACACATCCAAGAAGTTAAGAAGGAGTTGTGCACCCGACGAGTGACACGTGCTGTTCGTCGATTATATAAAGATTTAGTCGTGACCAGAAACTTTCTCATGTCCTGCAGCTCTCACCAGCGGAAAAGATACTAATTACAACCGACGCAGGAACAGTCGGAAAATGAGCAAATTAGCCGACTGCCTGCACCAGCTGCTGGGCAAGGCGCCCACAATTATAGAAAGGAGTCAGTAAATAACAGCATAGCTAAACATTTCAGGACGGACAGCGCATCGAGCAGCGACAGGAACTTTCGCCAGGCCTCACAAATCCTTACACAAAGACTGACACGAACACATAAGGTCACCGGGGGAGGTCAGGAATATAAGCACGTGGATAAGAATGTTCGAGACGGTTAAAATGGTTGTTTACACGATCTACCAAAAATGATCTACATACTGTCATGTACCCACGTACCTTATACAGTAATACCTTCCCCGCCCTTCGGAATCTGTCATTGGAACGAAAATAGTCGCCTTGCGAAATACGAAATACTTTCCCGGCCTTTGGAATCTGTCGTTGGAACGAGAATAGACACCTTGTGATGTCCGAAATACAGATGGACCTTCGAGAGAGCCCCCGTTGTTGTTGTTGTTGCCGATCCGTATGGCGGAATGAATAAACATTGCTCGGGGATCTGCCGTTGGTACGAGAATAGCCGCCTTGTGATGTACGAAACACAGATGGAGCTTCGGGAGAGCAACGGTTGTTGTTGATGCCGATCCCTCTGGTGGAATGAATAAACATTGCTCGGAGGATCTGCCGTTTGTACGAGAATAGTTGGTACGAGAATAGCCGGCATGTGATGTACGAAATACTGATGGACCTTCGGCAGAGCCACTGTCGTTGTTGCCGACTTTGCGGCAGAATGAATAAACATTGGTCGGGGCAAAAGGTGAAGAACGTGCGAATGACTGAGCAACTACAACCGAGTAGGATTCGATCTATCTGTTTCCTTCATTGTAGAGTTCGTCTGGTACTTCGTCTGTTTATAATGTTGCAATGACACCAAAGAGAAATGTGTCTTGCAATGTCGGTAGTATCTGCCAACTCGGCGGGGTACCATGGATACCACCGAGATCATGATCCATGAGACCACCGAGAGCCACATGGAAAGCGGTTCTCCATGTCTCAAGTGGAAAATCATCCCACAAGATTTCATTGAAGCTTGATTGAAATTTTATTTGCACATAAGCACCATTATTCCAATGAAATCCGGAAAGAAGTCATTAAGATTACATGTCATATATCTAGTGTGAAGACAACCACTTCTATAAGTATCATCTTCACATCAGATATGTAATATTTGAACTGACAGATAATCACGCGTTACTTAACAAGATGCTTACAACTATTATCAATATCATTCTAAATCATTTGTTTTGATGACTCGTTTTCGGTTCATGTGACAACACCTAGTGTATGTTTTCAAAAGTTAAAACCTATGCACATCGTACTAAAAGTATAAGATGAGAGTGAGTGGTGCGAAGGGATGGAGTAAGGGGGGAGAGAGAGAGAAAGTAAGTAAGTAAAGGGATAAATAGTCTCAAGATCTATTGATAGGAAATGAAAAAATAATGTACACATATAAACAATTATCTCTCCGCAAAGAACAAAAATAGTACAAAGATATGTGATAGATTTCGTGTAAAATGTATTGCAGCTACATGTTTGAGCGCATCTGCAGACTAGGGGTGAAATTCTTTGAGCGAGAGGGAGTGAGAATATTTTTTTCTTTTGTTTTATGGTGCACATGAATGCAAGGTTGAGTTGAATGACAGCTCAAATATAGAAAAACCACTAGGTTTAGAACTAGGATGATGTAGAATTGGAGGTGGATGTAGCAAAGAAGAATGGCTCAAGCTAATTTGAATGGAGGGTTGAATGATCCGCAGTTTGAAATCAAAGACGAAATCTGGAGGCCTTTGAAAAATTCCAAAAGTTTCGACTTCTTACAAGGTTGCTCTAGGAACGCCTCAATATTTGGCTGTAGACTTTATTTTTAATATTTTTCTGCAGATAATCTGCTACTTCATTGTAATTACGTTTCTGAACTATTATTTTCTAAAACAAAAACTATCTTTCTCGCGTAAACATGAGAAGATATTTTTCTTGTAGCAACACTTAAGAAAATTGTTAGCTTACAGCGAAACTGTTCGACTATTGCAAAACCTATGTAAATTTTCTGGCGATTCATAAGCTCTGTGTATAAACCTGAAGGTTAAAAAAGCATTTAAAGGTTAAAAAAGTATTCCGATTGCAAAACAGAAATATCCCAGATTTTTTTCCCAAGATTTCTTTCTGACTTGTAATTCCTCTTTGACTTTCCTATTTTACTAGAATGAAAAAAAATTTCTTTACTCTCTTGGAAAATTTCCAACAATTTTATTTGTGTAATATGTTTAGAGAAATCCAAAAATTAAAACTATGTTATCTTTGTACGATACTGTTGAATTTTATTCGATGCATTGAGTAAATTTTAGAAAATCAATATGTGTAGTATTTTCAAGTTTAAGTTTAAATTTATATTTACGTTTTCTTATTAATCAATATCAATTTTTTTGTAATTGCAATACAAAAATAATTCTTCAAATTTTATATTAATGAATGTAAATTTTGAGTTTTAAGATTAAGAACTATCTTCATGGTTTATATTTTCACACATCGATCATGAAAAGCTTGGACACAAGTGAAATGACTTTATGAAGTTAAAAAGTATATTTAAAATTAATAGATAAAAATATATTGGACAAATACTGAAAATCAAGTTCATTGTAATAAAAATATTGCCAACTCATGTTTTTTTATCTATGAACACGCTAAAATTTATCAATGTTTTAAAAAATCATATTATATCAGTATATCATCTTGATTCTATTTCATTTAAATTAATATTAGGTTAATAACATTATCTTTTTAAGATTAATCAGTATCAAGGTTAATGAGTAACCTCATGTTTAGCAATTTATAGTAGAGATTGGTAGCCGGTGTTGGATACATATACCCAAGGTTTGTGTATTATCACACAGTACGCACATATTTTCCCCTGTTGAAGTAACCCTTGAGAGTGAACCACATTATACGCTGGTCTCTCTCTCACATTGGTTGTTAATTTGAATGTCTTGTCACTTCCCATTCACAATTTCTACTTTTACAATCATCACATGATATTTCAAGATTATAACCATTGAAACAGTTGCAAATAAATTCATCATCACATAAAATATAAAATTATACTTCCATATGAAAAATTAGATTGTGACTTATGACACTTTTTTATAAAACAGTTAAACTTTTACTTAAACTTTATAATATATGAACTTATAATATTTAGATATTATGTTGTAGAAAAAAACCAAAATAACTATAGATTTGTATTCAATGAGAGAAAAAAGTCATTTCTCATTTAAAATTTATAACTAAAATTGAATAAGATAAACAAAATTTATATTTAGATATATAATTTAAATGTTCATGCTATATATCATTATTAGAAAAATAGCATGAAATATGGTAGGATAATTATTTTTGACATAACTTATTTGATAATGATAATTAAATATGTATTGCTAATAAATTTTTTCACAATTGCGTGTACATCAAGTTTGTCAAAACATGGTCTTGATGAATTTTTTAAAGTATTTTCTTGGACTTCATAGAACAGTAATTGTGATAATGATTCAAAAGTAGTAATATAACAGTAGAATAAATTTTGTATCAACTAAAATGATTATTGAATTCAAACTTTAGCCAATGTGAATCATGATTATAGCACAACATTATCCCTAAATGATGTAAATGAAAAATCATTTTCGATGGATGTTTTTCTTTCTCACAATCAAATTCATGCATAAATCATCACCATTTTGAAATTGTTTTTTTTTAAAACCATGCGTATTGCAAGTCATATAAAACTTGAAAATTTAAAAATTAACTATATATATCTGTATTGTGGTTTTAATCTATCTTATTTTTTGTATGATAATTAAGTGTTTAAATGATAAAAAATAATCTTTTTCTTATCATCATGCTTTTTATTCAAGACATTAATTTTATTTATTGAGTTTTGGATGTTTTTCTTTTATAATATTGTTTGAATTTTTTCTTGAAAATAATGATAATAATATAAGCTCATAATTTTTTCTTTTTTCTCTACATATAATTTCAAGGAGAATAGAAGATTTAGAATTTTCATAATTAGATAAATATAAATAAAATAACATGGAACATATATAAATATTTGATTGCTCTTACAACATATGCAATTATATTTTTATGAAAATTACAATGCAGCCATGTGTTAATTTTTGCAATAAAAAAGCCTGAACGTTGTTTAAAATTTATATTAGGTATGATTAATATGATATTTTATAGTATGATTACTATTATTTAATATATATATATAATAATTATTATTTTACAAAGAGATTAAGGCATGGATTATTTTGCAAATAAAAAATTAATCAATATCATATGTTTGAGTATCATATGTATAAAATCTTCCATGCGTGTTTGCAAGATTGTTGCAAATATCATAACTGAAACATAAGAAGTTAATGTTATGACTTTTAAATAAATAATATATGTCATTCCTACACTTAATACATTATTATATATTATGCAAGTGTTCCATAAAATACGCACTACTTGTACGAAAATCATACTTGGAATTATTGCAAGATATTATCTATCATTTTACACTTGAAATAAGTACTTGTTTTAGAAAAACCCAAATTAATGTAACATGCGACGTATGCTAAAAATCAAAATCAAAGTGTATTGCATGATTCACATTTATGAGTTTTTATATGATTTTTCTTGTCAATTTTTCTTATAATATATTTTGATTTTATAATTTATATACTTTATGTAATTAAAAATACGAAAACTTCTATTTTAACATGACCGTCTATATAATTCAAGTCTAACTCAATTCGTCTTGTTATTCATTTTGGGAAGAAGAAATTTGAGATCCTCTCGAGTAATAATTACAATAGTGAATAATCACAATTATTACCCCAAAAAAAACTTCTACTGGGACTAGCAGAATCTTGTTGTTTCAATAATGCGAATATATAGTCAGTAACTTAGTCAATTTAAAGAAAAATTTATCAGAAGAATGACTACGTTATGTCAGTCTTTTCCCATCCTAAAAGTGCATTAACTACTGATCCATGGGAGTTGCGGAAAAAAGGAAGCAGGGCGTACAATCCAGTGGAGTCTGTCCATGGCAGATGGACATGGACACATCTGGAACATGGTCCCAAAAACGAGTGCAAACGCAATACCAGAATAAAGTGCGGCATATTTCCTCGTGTCCAATGCGAGAGTAGGAACCCGGGACCATCATCAAAGGTCCACCCATCATCAATCCATCGTCACATGATCCCGACTGCTCCTTCAGTTGGTAACGGGATGACAAGGCTTGTGCACTGTACCGCGCGGGGGTTCAGGATATTTCATAACCCAACATTTCATGGAATGTTTCCCTAGATGTTAGAAAGACCTTTTGAAGAAATTATGAAATCCAGGGTTAGGTCGAAAGCCCTGGCTAGAAGAACCAAGGATGAGGGCAAGGAGTCCACATAGAGTTCCAAAATGTAGGCAAACGTGGGTCTACATGTCGTATACGGTAAAGTGCATCAGAGCGTTTCATCATATTTTGTAAAAAATTGAGGAAGTACATATTTTATAAGTCAAAGTTACAATATCTTTCCACCAACATATTTTTCTACTGTTTGAAATCATTTGCTCTTTAAATCGAGACCTTGCATGTAACATGTGTGAAGGGAAGTCTTTCAAATCATGTATGTATGTATACATCATCGAATAACGAAAACGACAAAGGATAAGTTCAGCGTAACGGATTTGGTTTTACGTAAACATCCACACATCATTCGTACTATTTATGAAGATGAAGTAACAAGAATCAAAATTTTCCATGTACTGTAGTAAAAAACATCGTGGGGTCCACATAAGATGAAAAGTGCAATTCAGCGGATGGAGCGAGGAGGATCCCTCCGGTCTTCGATAGCTTGTACATAATGAGGAAGTCCATAGTCCGTGAAGCCTCGGCTCCAATCCAAGGCTTCATGGACAATGTGTTTGAAAAAGCGAAGGATAGTTCCATTTAAATTTTTACTTCTTTCGACAATCATGCATCCATTGTCAAGTCATTCCACGAGAGTACCGTCTCGATCCGTCTTCGTAAGATTGTTCATAAGTCGTTTCAACTTTACATCATGTTTCACGATCGTCGACTATTTACGATCAAGAAGTGCGGCTGTTTTGAAAAGAAAAACGCGAGAAACCTCATCACACAGAGTTCCGGAAATATTAGTTCAAAATCCAAAGAGTTCCGCGAATAGTAGTTCAAATCTCAAGGAGTTCCGGAAATAGTGGTTCAAATCCTCAAAGCATGCTGCTGCTTTTGCGGTCTCCGTTTTTTAAGGAAGCGAGATGATCGGAGAATCTTTCTCTTGCCGCGGTTGTGGATCTGCATGCAGACATCCAGTTTGCCGTTGTTATAAACGTTGCCATGCGGCGGACAAAATTGCTGGACGTTTCGGAGGGTAGGTGGAGCTTCGACAAAGGACGACGCATAAGAACTCTCTTCGATCTGATGACCAGTCCCACATTTCACAGCACAGTTCCGCGAATCCATGTCATGTGCAGGTCCGAAGAATTTCGCATGTGAGAGGGGAGCTCCAAAAGAAGTTAGAGGAAGAAAGAAAGAAGTAGTGACTGTGATCGACTGATTTAGGACCAATCATTTCTCCAGGTACTTTTCTTGATACTCTGTTCTAAGAAGCAAACTTTTCAATGAATGACTTGATAAGCACCCATGATCTCAAATTGCGTCAGGATGTTTAAAGCTGGATTAGTTCTTTGCTTTGAAGAGTTGGTATCAGTAAAGAACATAGAGGACAAGCTTCATTGTAATATTTACATGTCAAGATATGGATTACTCCCATCGTCTGTTTAAGAATATAAACATTGTTGGCGATGATGAATCACTTCGCATTACCACGAGGAGTATTAGCATTAGGAGGTGTGGACATTAGTACAACTTCTTAACTGCTTCCAGCTTAAGTTTCTGTGCCGAGCGTTTGTTTCTTGAAAATCATGAAAGTAATGGGGATAATTGCAAATTTACAGGAAGGTTCATAATTCTCTTTGACATGATAAAAGTAGACCTCAATTAGTTTGTGAGATATCGGAAAATTACAAGTAAACAAGACGTTGAAAGTGTTGGGAGATTCAACACATAGTTTACAACACTTGTCAATATTCAGCAACTATGTAATCAAAGATATGAATGTTTGGCGATTGTCTCTAATCAAAATATTGCAGTCGTTTTGCATTTGCAAGTTGCAGGAAAGTTAATTTGAAAAATTACCTGCCATTCCGATTCAACTAGAACACTGGAACAATGATTGAGACTTGATCTTTTGAAGTCTAAATTGTAGTCAATTGGATGGGATTGAGTCTGAGAAGCTTAAAAGGAGATAAGTCGAATATCTCTGATAGAATCTCCAATCTTCTTTTGTGCCTTGTTACTGTAATTCAACATTCCGCTATTGATTCCATGGAAACTGTTATGAATTCTTCGCTAAGTTGCTTTTATTTAGTTGCTTCTTCACTGATTGGGCTTGAAACTGCGCCATCGAACTAAATCGTCTCAAAAATTAATTCTTCTTTTCACGTGATTCAGAATTGAGAATGGAAGAGGTGCATATATTACTTGGTCCCAACAGTACCAACGGTACTTCAGGTAGAAGAGTGCACATAGTGAAAACCAAAGGTGAAGACTGGGCAGTTCTACGTTTGATATGGATTGGACGGAACTCTGTCAGCATCTCGGAATTTATACACGGCCCTGTGGGGGATGTTGGGATCATTTTGTTGCATGGACTCTTTGCACATGCATAAACATGTGTGAAGCTTAAGCGAGCAACAAAAAGCATACACTGCAAAAGGAACCATATAGGAAAAGAGTTGAAAGCTATTTCAACTTTGACTTTTGTGTTTTAGTTCATTTCAATTTGGACTTCGAGTGACTATTCGACAATACCTTCTTGAGGTTCTATGTTGGAGGAAAGAGGACTAAGAGTGACCAAGTACTGAATCAAAAATAGCTGGAGGGGTAAAGAGGAGAGCGTGGAGTAACCTCGAAGCTGAACCAGGGAATTTTGATGTCTCTTCCATCAGGTAAGTGAGAAAAACAATGCCGTCCATCAATGTCAGAAAATTGCTTCTTTACTCATGTTCTGATTGCAAGTATGGGAAAATTACAAACGCCCCCATTTGATCTCGTAGGTTTCCTTTGTCTATGGAGCATACTGCAGCATCTGCAGCATACTATCGCCCATCACCTCATTGATTGGCTTCATTGTGTCAAAAGATGTTGTTTGCTCTCCTCAGCCGTCACGTATGGTGCCTGGTGTGGGGAAAGCTAATGGTGGATCCTGTTTATCAGTGCCCTACCTCATGCATATCTGTGCACAGAATCCACTGATTGACACGTGGTCACCATGTGTACATTTCCAGTATTTAAAACTGCAGCACGAGTCAAGGCAGACCGCCAGCGATCGTAGTACATCTTAGTAGGTATAGGTATAACATGGAATGTATGATGGCGGTCGATTAGCTCAATAAGTCTTTTTTTTTGTTAATCATCTTGATGTGTTAATCATCTACTGAAATACAGTTTAAGCGAAGTGATAAGATACTCTTCATGACATAGATAGTTAGAGTATATTAGATGCAGCAGTAAATACTTCCCACAGTGATGTTATTGGACCTTAGCTCCATGTTATATGTCACCTATCTCTCTTTTATTTCCATGAGGTCTTCTATCTTTTTGATATCTATGGTGAGTCTAATTAAAATTTATGAGATGAGGAGTACTAAATTATTAGAAGAGTTGCTAACTCTTGTCATAACTTTTACTCCTCGTCTCATAAATTTTATGTTCCATATCTTAGATTCCTCTCAGCATAACACAAAAGAGAAAGAATATGGGGTATTTAAATTTCAGCCTCTGAGCGAAATTATATAGGCTTCGGAAACAGAATCAACAGAGTCTGAAATTTAACGTGAGACTTAGAACAGAAGGAGAGAGTAGCATATAACTGTGCCTTGATACAACCTTCTTTTTTCCTCTTCAGTTAAAAGCAATGTAACTACAACTCATATGTCCCTAACAAGTAATGGGTCTGACACTATATACATGTGAGTTGATAGAATCTCATATTTTTGTTGTAAATAGGGTTAACATGCACTAATTTGAGGTAACTCAGCCTCCTTTTTCTTGGCCTTTTCTAGAAGTTCAAACGAGATAATAAGTATCACTTAACAGTACAACTTCCATAACTGAGACTTAAGACAAATTTGGTTTCAACGGGAAGGTCAGGAGAGGACATATCTAAATTGAAATCTAGTTGAAAATTCCTGTTTGATCAAATTTCAATTTTGAGAGTGATATATGCCTTAAAATTGAATTAAAAATAAAATGAATTTCATTTTCAATCTATTGATTTGTGTTTCTGGAAGCCATATATTTCTTTCTGTTTGTTTAAACTTTGCAGTTGGTGGATGTTCATGGTCTAGCTTCTTCAAGCAACAGCTGCAATATACAGAATAGAAAGACAAAATCCCTATCTGCCGCTGTACAAAGCAGGCACAGCATACCGAGGTGAACATTTCATCTTGAATGCTCCCACGGATTAGTGCCAAAAATAGAGAATTGAGAACAATGTTAAAAGGGATTTAAAGATAGTACCTGCGGAGGATTGTCCCTATGTAAATAGAAGAGAAGGGATGCTAGAAGGACGGAGACAACTACTTCAGAGTGGTGACCCTTCCCTAGAGGTTTGGAGAGCCAAAATTGTTGTCGGAATTTAAGAAAGAAGGGACATGGTCCCCAGTTGCTGGAGTCATGATCCATTTAGTTAGGTAAGTGAAGTATGGTTTTTGAAGCCTAACATAGGCTTCAAAAACCACATCACTCACCTTTTTAGGCTTCTCTGATAGTGGACTCCATCGTGTCACACTGGATAGGTAAGGTTTCGTTGTTAATTGTAGACGGCTGTTTGACGAGGATAAAGGTGAGTCGAAACTGTTTTGAGACCTGGTGCTACACTTCCTGTTTTTTGGGAGCAGTACTTGATTAACTATGTTTAAAACTTATACAAAACTAAAATAATAAATAATAAATCAATGTTAGTTTCTCTTGAAATTTGTCTTAAGGTAACATCTATAATAATTATTAGAAAATACTAATGTATTCTATATGAAATAATATATCATATACTTATCAACATATCTGTTTTTAAGAAATAATATATGAGGAAAATATTTTACTGAAATAACTTTTACTAATTAAGAAAACATTATATTGTTTAGCTATCCAATCTATTCAAATGTTATCAGTGTTGTTTCATGCAAATACAACTCATAGTAAATTATCCTCACAGTACAAAGTTTTTGTACTTAAGACTTAACGGTATCAACTTCAGGTACCGGTAAGTCTAAGTACACAGTTTTTGTACTGTGAAGTCCATCACCCCATATCACGCGGCTCAAGAAAATTTTTCGGGAAATGCAATTATGCGATAGCAAGGTGAATATTCCTACCCTTCACTACTTATATCTTTGACATTTAATAAGACTTGTATTATGTTCAGTACTGTCAGGAAATGTTATTGTTGTAAATGCCACTTAACAAGGACAAGGTATTGCATAGCATCTCCTTATCCGAGGACAAGGAAGAAACAGTTAAGAAGACAGGGAGGTGTGACTTGCATCCTCTTGCTGAAATTCCTTAAATTCTAGCACTCGTGATGTGCTTGAAGGTAATCATCATCGTAATGTAACTAACGTTAATATGTCAAGTGATAAATGAGTAAAGAAAGAAATCTGGGTTAACCTACACGCATAATAGAAACCGTGAGACAAATGACAGAATTATAAATAACTATCTATGTTCAAATTAGGAAGACATTCGGCCAATATTTTGAATATTCTACAGATGACTCTTTTTCACCTCACTGGCCATTTTAATTGCCATTGCATTGAAGTCTGGTTAAACATGTGTCTTTGTAGTCGCAATCTTCTGATTTCAATTTGATCAATCTTAAGAGGTCTTTCTGAGGTATTTGAGCTAGGAGAAGAACTTGGAATTCTAGGCAATCCAAAGCCAAATTATTGCACTGTCTCACAGAACTACTATCAGAATGAATCCTCCGAAGACCATTCTGTCAATTGTATGTTATTACACATTCTTGGTACCCAGCTATGGATTTACTTGTCCAGCTGGTTATAGTATTGACTAAAATTAGTATATATCTACCGTTGACCTAAAAATCTTCAGAGACCAAAGATTCTCTTGACGGGATAAGTTGACCACTGTTTTTATATGTTGAAGGTCAGGTCATGACTTGTAAATGATGCTCACAAGCTAGACATTGGATGACGGGTGGTACGGTATTTGACCGGTGATGCATGACGTTGACGTGCTTGTGAAAACAGGAAGTTGGCGGTGACGGGTGTTTCAGGTTGTGTGTGTGGGGGCTTCCCCGCTTCTCAGCTCCACTGTTGCTCCTGCGTCTTGTCGAGTACAATAGTGCTTTTGTGAAGATTCAGCTCTGCACCTTCGACAAAATAACCCTATGGAGTTAATCCCCGGCAAGGTAATTTTCTTGATCCCTTTCCTGTGCGGGGAAACCACTGCGAAAGCTATGTGGGTGTGTATCGGTTTGTCAGAGGAAAGAGAAATGAACTGGTTTGATTCTGCTCGTACTGCATGAAATTCCGCCTTCACTCAAGCACACGCTTGTTTACTTAACTCGACAAGAATGATAGATTTTTACAATGCAACACAAAACTAGTGAGCGTACGAATTTAAGAAGAAAGTGAATGCAAGTGGGCCCTACAACTGAACCGAGCATTATAATCTCATGGATCGGAGGAGGGCTCGCGACGCAAGAAGGGAGCAAAGGGGAATGGTGGCAGTTGGACTTTCTTGACGAAGCCAATGATTTCATTCTGGCTTTGACTGAAAAATTCATGGGAAGACTTGAGACGTGCATCTTGCCCCACTCTTCGTCTTTTCCTCCTCCGCCATATATTCTCCTATTGGCGACCATTTGCCAATGCCTTACATGACTACTCTCGCAGCTATTCCTCGTGGCTCTTAATCAGAGAGAGAGAGAGAGAGAGAGAGAGAGAGAGAGAGAGAGGTCCTCCGGATTTGAAAACATGCGCCGAAGGACCCTGTTGGTCCTAGACATGCAAATGATGGAATTAGTGAGAGCTAAACGTTTTCCCGGCTGTCTCTCTGATACGTCTGATATGGACTTGCATAATACAAGGTAAAAGAGCTTGCAACTGTCAAAACTGATAATCCAGAATCCTCCGAGCTTTGGATTTTGCTGTGTGCTTGTTGTTACACTTATGAAATCTTGCCACCTTCTCTTTTTCACTGTAAATTGTGTTTATGTTAATTCTAGATGACGGATTAAGTGACGGAAATCTCTTGACAAATGTCGGGAAACAATGTTGGCTATGTTTGAAGACAGTTGATCTCTTGCACGCACTATGACAGGTTTATAAGAGGCGACAACAACAACGGCTCAATAGCCGATCACCGCCTAAAGGGTCAGCCAAGTATCAGAGGAAGAAGGATCAGCTTCGGCCTGCCGACCAGATAGTTGCTGTCTTCGACCCGAACGCTGCAGATGGGGATGGGTTGAGGACTTCAAGAGGGAAATTTCTCTATGGAAGGCCTACTTCAGGCAGCCTTGCCGGAGCTGGCGATGAGACAGAAGCTTGCATCGGCAAGCTGCAACGCAGTATCAAAAGACAAAGCCCTGAAATTCTCGTAAAGTGGGTAGGCAAGAAGAGGAGGAACCCGGCGAGAGTTGGCCCAGCCTTAGGAAATCTTATAGACTTCGGAAATACAGATGGGAACACCCCCATTTCTTCTGATGCTCAGAAACTTGAGAAAGATCCATCATTCTTCTCAAGGCGGAGGGACCCAAGACGCAAAGTAAGGGCTGCTCTCCGAGTGTTACGACTTCAAGACAGGGAAGGCTCTGTAAATTTATGTGGACCAAAGATGATTTCGAATGATAGCACCACGATGGTGGCACTGATGGATACATGTCCAAAGACTCTTCCTCAGAGTCCTGTAGGACCAGTGACACCAGTTCCTTCAAAGCAGAAAAAGGCCCAAAAGAGGAAGTCATTGTATACCCTGGGTGATGTTGCCGACGTCCAACAGGTCATGATGGAAACTCACTCACCAGCCAGAAGGAAGTTGTTCGAGCCATCCTTAGGAGCACTCATTTTAGACGTTTCGGAACGGAGGGATTTGTTTTATTCTCAAGAAGATGACGCCTGCTCAAAATTACCTTGTGCTTCCCGTTCACTTATTACAGTGGAGACGAGTCAGGTTACGCCTGGGATTTGGATGGACCCAGCACTGGAGTGTCGGCTTGAGGATATGCAAAATGCTTGTGAGGTTGCACATTGCTACCAAACATTGAACCCATGCGGATTATTAGATGGATGTGAAGGGAACATTGGTATTCTAGGAGTCAATTCAAATTTCGTACATAGCCAAGGTGATAGCCTTACTCCTACCCAGCAACCTCGTAAGTTACAGGATATTCTCCCATCTATCAGTGGTGGATATAACACTGATCAGGTGCAAAATGTTCTTGATATATCCAAGAATGTACGTGGCTGTCAGTTGTGTCCTACCACTCCCGTCAAATTCAGCGTGCCTAAGAAGTCAAGGTCCAAGGTCAAACCCCGTCACCAAACACAGCAAGGTAACAATTGCATTGTTCAGCAGCCTCGACACTGTCTGAATGTCGAACATGCAACTCCCTTGCGCAGTGTCGAGAGTCTGGAGTTTAGAAGTGAGACAAAAGAGCAAGATGTACTCTTTGATCTCAATGAACCTCCACTACCTATCCGTGATGAGCCTCCTATGAATAACCATGTAGAGCCTCCTGACAAAGACGAGAAAATTTCCAAGAGGAAACATCGGAGGCCGAGGGTTCTGAAAGATGTGACCAAGCCTGTTCGTGTTCCTAGGCCTAAGAAGACTCCCATTCCTCGGAAGGGTCCACACTCTAAGCCCAGGAGGACAAAGAAGACTGATGCTCAAGCTGCTCAAATGAAGCATCAAGGTGGTTTTGTTGAACGTTATAATGTTTCTGAAGGTCAGGCGGACAGAAGAGTTCCAGAATACCTCCTCAGAGAGGACTCACTAGGGTCCATGCCGAAACCTCGGAGGATGAGAGTAGCTGCCCGCTTGCGAAGAAGCCTTTCCTTGCAGGTTGTTCGGGAGGACTCGGTTGTAGCAGTAGAGAGTGTTGCTGTTGGCATTGCAGACCTTCAACTTCTGAACTCCTCGACCACAAAGGCAATAGTTTTACATTCCAGTAACCAAAGAGCTATAGTGCCATATGCGAAGCCGCGACTGAAGGTACAGAAGCCCAAGGTTCAGCTGGGAGATGACGATCTACAGTGGTGGAAGCTTGTTATGACCCATGGTCCAACTTATGAAGACAAAAACGATGAAAAAACTGAAGAGAAGTGGGCAAAGCAGAGATTCCTATTCAAGATGAGGGCGGATAATTTCATCCAAGTTATGCATGCAGTGCAAGGTGCGTCTAAATTCAACTTCTGCTTATTTCTACTCAATTCCAGTTGTTTCGTTTTGTGTAAAACTGTCTGACTGGTAGATCAATATAATTTGTTACACTACTAAGAAACATAAAGATGAAAATTGATCACGAGTAATGTTCGGTATTCCTCCCGGTTATATCTCATCCATCACCTTACATGTTATATCACTTTTAGAATGAGCATGAACAAGTCTCTAGAATCTCTTGTCTCCTATGGTCTGATGCTAATTTATGTCTCATGCAGGTAATAGACGGTTTTCAAAATGGAAAGGTTCCGTCATTGATTCTATTGTGGGTGCGTTCCTCACGCAAAATGTTTCGGATCATCTGTCAAGGTAATTCCTTCATATTTTTCACACCCGCTTCTATTTGATCTACTATTACTCATGTTGTTAACTGGCGATTTGTATGATTGCAGCTCTGCCTTCATGTTGCTGGCATCCAGATTTCCAGTCTCAGTTTCATCAACTTGTGGACATAATATATACAAAGAAGTAAGCGTGGAAGAGACTTTTGATTCAAGGGACAATTATACAGATGCCACACCCTTGAGAATGAGAGATGCCGATAAGGATTACCTTGTCGAAGAACCGACTGCAGTTGAAGATCCACCCTTAGTCCAAGAACCTCCTGTTGTTGAAATACCATCAACTCCTGAAGAGCTAGAGGAAGAACATAGAGATTTTTGGCATTCAACTCCTATTCATTCTGGAGAAAAATCTCAAATTAACAGGAGTTGTGAGCATCAATTTGACCATGATAGTAGTCCTGTGGTAAATAGTAAAATTTCAGGTGATTTTAAAATTCGTGATGAATTCGGGGTTGAAATCCCATCAATACCTAATGGTCAGCAAGAAGTTGAAGATAAGGACTCTTTGATCCCAAATGATCCGGAAGGTGCAGTTGAGAATCCTTTGATCGATCTAGCTCAGAGCATAGGAGCAGACAATATTTCTTCTGATGAGATTCTCAGTACTTTGGAAGAGAAGACGGACAAAGTATCTTACATTGGTCTAACTGGTTCAGAAAGGGCCAGGTTAGAACAAAATAAGACAAATAGCAAGGATAAAATAAATTGGGAGGAAGTACGAAAATCGTTTGCAGATCAATCTTGTGAAAGACCTCAAACTCTTGGGGAAGATGCGGTTGATTGGGAAACAGTAAGAACAACTGATGTGCATCAGATTGCTGATGTGATCAAAGAAAGAGGAATGAATAATATGCTAGCAGGAAGAATCAAGGTGAGACTCATAGATTATTCTGAGCAGGACACAACGATCACATTTATATCAATGTTTGTTACTACTTGAAGATAGTTGAGTCATATAACATGAAGTTGTTGGATTTTAGGAACCTTGATTTCTGTATTGAGACTGATGATTTTTTAATTGTGGTAATGAAATTTTGATATATATATTTGTTTGGGATACTTTCGCAGGGGTTTCTTGATCGAGTACAAATTCATCACGGCAGTTTAGATCTTGAGTGGTTAAGGACTATCCCACCTGAGCAAGCAAAGTAAGTCATTCAAGTGTTCTTTGACGATTCTGTTTTGCGTGGAGAGTATGATTCTGATTGTGATTGTCATGCTAGATCTTGCACTTACATGGATGTGAAATGTTTGCAAGAAGATCTGAACTCTATTTTTCTTGTGCATATTAACTGATCAATACTTAATTCTCGTTCCAGAAAATTCTTGCTCAGTATCCACGGACTTGGTCTGAAGAGTGCCGAGTGTGTCAGGCTTTTAACTCTCCATCATTTAGCCTTTCCTGTAAGTGTTTTTATTGTTCGATATCCTGTCTAGAAGTCAATACTGGATATTTTAACTATAAGTTTGTCCACAATTATTGCTTTTTAAGTCTGTTTCTGTCGTTACTGAGTGAAAGTCCTTTTCCAGGTGGATACGAATGTTGGGAGGATTTGTGTGAGACTTGGATGGGTGCCGATTGAACCACTTCCCGAGGTGCAATTGTTGAGTGAGCTAGAGACGTAAGTTTGCTAAATTGGATATGGATTTTGATCCATTTATATGTCTCCTCCCACAATCAATTCGCTGTATCTCATTCTAATGACAAACTATTTTCCAATATTTCAAGTTATTTTTTGTTAAGATTTTGTTACTCATAAAAATATTTCTTGGATATTAGATAGAGGTTAAATGCACATAAATCACTCTTGGATCTGATGTAAATCTGATGATATTTGTTAACAGGTACCCTGTTCAGGAAAACATCCAGAAGTACCTGTGGCCAAGACTGTGTACTTTGGATCAGCTCACTCTGTAAGATTTCAAAATACTCTCCTTATATGAAGAGTATGTATGATAGAAATATTGAGGTGTTGTTCACAGTTCTCAAATTCATTTCAAACATAAGTAAAAATTAATGTTATTTGATTATGAACAACCTTCAATTTACTCTTTCTTATGCCTTTCTATCGCAGGTATGAATTACATTATCAGATGATTACATTTGGCAAGGTATTCCCATGTAATTTTAGAGCTCTTTGATTGGTCAGCTTATGATAGTTGATAGATTTGTAAAGTTGAATTTGTAAATTTGATCATGCACTTTGTTCTTGACTAAAATACTAAATCATCAGAGTTTCGCCAAGCAGTTACATTCTAAGAAAACTCTTTACAGTAAGTAAAAGTCGTTCCTCACTCAATCCATCTATTATATCAGGTTTTCTGCACCAAAAGGGATCCTAATTGTCATGCGTGTCCTCTGCGCAATGACTGTCAACACTATGCGGATGCAATGACCAGGTATATTCTTAGTTGAGGTTACAAAAGCTAAACACGCTTATTCCTGTTTTGTGATGCAAAAGTGGAGAAAGATATTTTAAAGCGAGATTGAAGTAACTGGATATTCTGAACAGGACGAGAAAACCAGAGATAACTTCTACGGCACATTGGGAGTCTCGCGCCTCACAAAGTGAAACGCTTGCTTTACATGCAGCAACTGCTAACCTCATGGAAAGACTTAACCAGCCAACTACAAGTACTGCAATATGTGAACCTATCATCGAGGAACCATCGAGCCCTACCAGAAACTCATCAACTCGCGATGATGATATAATCGAAGTTCATGATGAAGGGAATGCCCCTGGAGTAATTGTGCAGACCCCTGAATTCCCCTCTCATGCCCTCGTGGTTGTGCCACCTGATGTGGCCTCAAAACCAGTACCAAAGCTGAAGAGTGTGGGCCGTCTACGAACTGTGCATTATGTGTAAGTTTCTTACATGTGTCTAGTCGTTTCATAGAGCCTTATATATGTTCTATTCAATTTTTGAACCTTGAATGTTTTCTCACAAAGAACTTTGGATCCT
The DNA here is from genome assembly GCA_037833965.1 of Marchantia polymorpha subsp. ruderalis. NCBI lineage: Eukaryota > Viridiplantae > Streptophyta > Marchantiopsida > Marchantiales > Marchantiaceae > Marchantia > Marchantia polymorpha. The sequence goes on from AP031351.1 coordinate 5,726,995, forward strand.
CCTTGCAGATACGAGTTGAAGGATGATCACCCACTCATGCATATGGTGAGTCTTTATTTCAACTTCAGCATTCCATCACCCAACATGAATCCGTTTAGTCGACTATGTTCTGGTCAGCTGACCTAGGTTCTTTCAGTATGTTAGGACAAGGTAAATCATCATTTTTCCTATGTTTTCTAGGAACATACATCCTATAGACATCTTAATTTGTTTAGGTGGGATGGTAAAGTTTAAATTGTGTACTGTCGATACCATTATCTTCCGGCTACGACAGACGAATACTCATGAGTAAAGTTTAACATAATGATCATGAATCAGATTGGTGCCAGGGTAGAGGATGATCCATGCCCCATTCTACTCGCCATTTGGGGTCCAGGTAACAGATTGACTCGACTGAGTTTGATTTCTAAGTATCTACTGCTACTTGTAGTCGTTGCAAGCTTTTTGAGGTGATAGACAAAGCTGAGTCTTTGTGTGTTTCTTCTTACAGGAGAGTCACCTGATATGGATGTAGTTTCAAATGATTCTCAAGATGACAAAGTGACAGACAATTTTCATGAAGGCAAGGAAGAAACTGTTAAAGGAACTTTGTTGGTGAGTCACACTAGTATCTCTTTTTTCAATATCACACATATATTCATCATCTAGTAGGCCATTGTTAAGTGGAAGTACCAAGAAGACTTGTTTGTCAAGGTGGAAAGGCCTTGAACACCATCTTCTATGAACATGATACCTGAGCGGCATTAGTGAGTGGCATATCTTTTGTATAATTCATCTGCCTGGTGTCTTTCTCAGGTGCCCTGTCGCACTGCAAACAGAGGGATTTTCCCTTTGAATGGCACTTACTTCCAAGTCAATGAGGTAACACTAATCTGTTCAACTCATTACAAAATAGTTATTGAAGTAAGTTCTAGATATTCACAGTGTTAAGTAGAACACCCTAACGTCTTGAACTTGTTGACAGGTGTTTGCAGATCACGAGACGAGCATTAATCCCATAGAAGTTCCTAGGAAGTTACTGTGGGATCTCACACGAAGATTTGTATACTTTGGAACTTCCGTTACATCAATTTTTAAAGGTATATGAAAACTTCTACAACATCTCATCTATCTAGTTTTATGTATCTTATGAAGGTCTATTTGCACCTAGCACTTTATTCTGTCTCTATTAACCAATTAACATATGAACATAACATTCTCTTACCATCTATGTTGTGGTTTATTATAGGTCTCAACGTGGACGAGATATCATACGCATTTCAATGCGGTATATTTTGCGATCACCAACCTCTTCAGCAGAGATTGTTTATACAGCGATCTAATTATTGAAAATCGACATGAATTTGGTACTTTCCATTGTTTTATGTAAATCGAAATTTAGTTTCATCTAACTATTGTAATTGGTTGTAAATTTGTGCACAGGTTATGTTTGTGTTCGGGGCTTTGACAATGTAACGAGAGCACCCAAACCTCTCCAACCAAGGTTACATTCAGCTGCGAGCCTCGGTAGCAAAAGAAGACAACAACAGCCAAAAGACACTGGTGAAATAAATGGCCACAATGCAAAGGCACAAACTAAAAGAAAGCAAAAGCAGAAGGTTTCAGAAAACACTAGTGTGTAAATTGTGATGTAGGTAAGTATACGAAGTTCATGCTAAGTTTCTTACCATGGTTGGTAGATCAGGTCTGGTAGATTCTTAACTTAAGTAAATCTGGATTGAATCTCTACGCTTCTTACATCGTTTTTGCAGATTTGCGCATTCTGGACCTTCATGGTGGACAGCCACCAATACAGTACAGAAGAATTGTAGTGTAGAGTAAGGCGAAGAAATTTAGTGTAGATTACTCTAGATTAAGTCTCTTCATACTCAGACGAATATCCAGACAACTATCACGTGGATTCAATAATAGAAAACAAGAGAAGAGAGTTCTGTTTCTATTTATTACATTGTCAACATGTAATCATCATTCTTGATCCCTTGATGGTCAAATAAACTTCTGAATCGGCTTACCAAAGGTTGAGCTAGGATCTCCTGAATTTTGATATTTCACAACAAATTCTGAAATCATCTTCTCGTTCAGACTGAGTAAATTGTTTTTTCAGACTTTTAGAGTTCTCTCAGTGTTCTATCAAATGAACTTTGTTGTACTTCTAACAACCCCCTCAGCATTCCTGTGCTGTGTAAGATTTACAACTGTATTCTTGCAACAAGTCATATTCCAAGTCCTTTGTTCAATTTAGTTATAGCAATGTGAGCTGGTCTTCTCATCCAGATTCTTCTAACAGAAATGAATATTATAGCTTAAAGTAAAGACACGTAAAACACGTATATATTCGCATGGAATCGAACTTGAAGGACCATACAAACTATCAAACGATTGGAACATGCTAAACTGTATCTCATTATCTCCAATCTGAGCAAAATAGTCAACACTCGGAGAATTTTCACATCACAGGTATGAAACATATTCATTCTTGCGCTGGTCATTGTTTTGTGTTTGAAAACGACTACCCTCACACAAAAAGTCATGGCCTGAATGCTTCATCCACTCTTCTGGCCGGACATCGATGATGACATCACGCGTGTCAGGGTTTCGTCGATGAGTCTGGAATGGAAGTAATTGTTGTGAGTACAAGGTGTTTGTTGTAAAACCACCAATCCCTGCCGAAGATTTGTCAAAATACTACCACCTCGTCTTTGCTCTTACAAGTATTATTTTGTGTACATGTTGTAAGTATCTCTCACAGGACCTGAGTAAAATATATTTTGGATTGACAATGAGTTGTAGAAAGTAATAGTAAAATGCATTAGAGGATATTGTGTTAAGGTACCTTTGTGGCTAAGAGTTCGTGTGTAGAGGTTGAAAGTTCGGACAGCAAGGTTCTATATATTGTTGCGTAGTTATTGGAATAATCAGTTTAGGAAACTCCCCTTGCAAGTGTTATTCGCTCGTATATATATCACACATTTGAACGACGGATTGTTCAGAAGTGGGGTTGTGGGTGAAGATAGAACATTGCTTGAATTTTGAGATGATATCAATTCACGACCGAAGCCTAATTCTAGTGTAACTTGTTGAGGATAAAAGGAGTGGTAATAAGATATTGCGAGATAAATGCAGATTACAGGACGAGTTGTGGTAAAGATATTTCCATAATTTATCCATATTTATATCATCACATTTATTATAAGAAGTTCTGATGGTGTTTTCATTCTTCAGAATGATTTGGACGTAGCAATTCTTTCATAAAGAGATACCGTTCCACCCATTTTCTACCTAAAGTTCTCCCTCCAGGTAATTATTGCATCAAGTTCTCTGATTGTGTCTAACATCTTACTTCTGCATGTTCTTGCTTGCATTTGGACTTTTGGAGATATGCAGGGTTTGATATGTACTTAAGTGGTGGTTTCTTTCGGCTTCCTTCATTGTACTTGTCGTCCCACATTGTGCGTTCTACTTTCTTTCTTTCTACGTTCATATAACTCAACCTTTGCCAAAAAAACACTGTCCATGGGTTGAAACTTAATGCCATCGTGTAGAGTTTCGTGAACCGCTGCAAGCATGGTCTGATCTTTGTCTCGGAAAATAGCTTGATTCTGATTCATCAAAATAAACTGTTCGTTAACTAGTATCTCATTCCGTGCTGAATAAGATACCTGGCAGCTATTTGTTGCCAACCTAGCTGCAAAAGCATCGTAGTATTCCTTTCTCCACTTTAGAATGCTCTGAAATAATACTGCTGCAATTCTGTACCATACCTGTACTTTTTTCTCTCCCAGAACCTTGGTTGCTTACAAAACTTCTCCTGCATATTGTTCTGTCTCTGCAATATTGCGTTACATATCTCTATGCTTTTTATTGCAACTCTTTGACAAATTAGACTTGCTATAAAAACAGTGTGTTTTCCTCTTCAGTATCACATTGTTGCAAATGAAAATGTCTTAGGCTGCCGGATCCCCCAACTATTATTCTTTGATAAGGACCACCTACAAGGATGTTTCCATACTTTGTGCTATTTACCTGGCCCCGTGCGTACTTACTTTCTTCGAAGTAGCGCACGCGGGTAACGCACTCTGTCAAATGTGAAGGTCTAGGTGTAAATTTAAGTAGCATTACTTTAGGTAGGATTTGTAGCAATTTTTTGTCTTTAGCAATGAAGCCTTGTATACGGACGAATTGACTTGGTATTCTCACAAATATGATGAGAGGAATATGATAGTAATATGGTCCTGCCAGTCATATGCGCGAATTAGGGTGATAGGTTTTATAAGGCAGGAAGTAGCGACCTCTATAGATTAGCCTCTAGCGCTGTCGATAACCTGCAACGAAAGAGATTTCAATAATGGTGGAAGAACAGCCTAGAAGGAAGATTATGAAGTTTCTGTTTGAGAGAAAGGTGAAAGTTGATAGTATTGTACCTTTTACCATCATTTTGGTGGTCATCTAGTCAGATATCACGAGAGAAAATGACTAACTTGACGCGGCCTAATTGTCGACGTTGAAGATCTCAGAGGTATTGTTTTTGTCCTGACGATATTTTTGTCATCAAGGAAGATGATGGATTACATACGGGCCAAATTGATGAGTTTGACAAACTTCACAGGTTTTTTTGTCCTGGAAAACATTGCATTAAAAGAGACTCGTGTTAATTGAGAAAAATTACATTATCATCAATCAAGTCAGTCAGATGACTGACTTGACGCTTGCCAAATTAATGACGACCTCGGTTTAATGTTCATTTCTAATCTATGATCTGATCAAGGGAAACCTAGGGCAAAAGGTGTCCGCCCACAATCGAAGCCGAGATAATGACATTAGAGCCTTGGATTTTCGTGACTACTACACTCGGCGAGCTGAACAAGAATGATTTTGAGCCCACAATCGAAGCCGAGATAATGACGTTAGAGCCTTGGATTTTCGTGAACCCGAAACCCTAAACCCACTGGGCGAACTGAACACTAATGATTTTGAGCCAACAAGCCTAGTTGCTTGTCCTTATATCTGACAACGAAGTTTATCACGGGGACGTGGCAGTCCTGAAGAATTCTTTTCGTCGTGAAAAATATATAGCCATCATGAAGTAAGATGATGGATTATATATGGGCAAAAATGACGAGTATGACAATCTTGGCAGGTTTTTTGATGACGTTGAGTCATGACCAAAGTTGCACTATAAATAACTCTATACCAGATGGAAGGAAAGATATGGACGTAAAACTGGAAAGAATTGTTTGATTCAGAAAAATTTATCTGCTATCATCAATTTGGTATGTTACATCCGTCTTCATTATGATTATCTTATTTGGCACCATGAGGATATGAAGCATATTCATCTAGAGTAATCTTTTCAATCTTTTGAACTAGATAAAGTTAGAAAATATTTATATTAGGAGTTAACTCCATGTGCTATTAACTTCTAACAAAAACATTACTTTAACCTCGTTAGAAGGATTAAGGTAAATTTTGTAATATATGTGAGATTTTGTTTTACTAATTTTTTTCCCAAGAAAAAAGGTTTCTGAAAAGATTCTATTTTTTCATGAAGATGATTTTAGATCTAAATCTAAATTTTTAATTTTATTCTGTTTCCAATCGCGGAGACAAATTGAAGCAAAATAGTTTGCACTTTTCTCGACAACAATTTTGGGTTGAGGATCTCCGGACCGCCACGTGATGGGAATTTTTTTCCTGCTTGGAGTGGATGGTTTCACGCATGGCCTATTTGTTGTACATGTCATTCACTGGAGCTCAAATCCAAAAAATAACACAATGATCAAAGACAAGAATGGTGGTTCCGATCCACGACTCTCGAACAATGTTCTTGTTCGAGAGTAGTGGTATTACTATTTGAGTGGGATGTGAGCTTCACTTCACTTTTGGATTTGTTCCTCAAGTGAAATGAGCGTTGAGTTGCAATAATGGAATTTGTGTTGGTCAGGGTTTAGCCGACAATCCTGACACAATCTATGTGTACGTTTTGCTGTTGTCAAAGATGATTGAGCCACCATGATGTCACCACCCATCATTTGACATTTCTTTACATTTGTATCACAAATGTCGGATGAATAGTTCTAGCATCACTTGCAGAATGATAAAGACTAAGGTTGAAGTGAGTGCAGGTTGTTCTCATCGTCCACATGAGATTTGGATCGAAAGTTCAAATGATTTTCTCAGTCGTAAATGTTAGTGCAGAGTGAAGATCTGAAGAGAAGCAGATTTTTTCATTAGGTGTGTTTTCATCCTCTTTGAAGAGATATTCATTTGTAATCGGAAAAAATATAAATCGAAATTTAAATTAAGATTTAAATCGAATCACATAGCCATATTTATTATCTAAATTTTTAAGACAAACAGTCTCCAGCATTTGATTAAAGGAGACGGTTATCATGAATTTGAGGACATTGGATTTGATAAAAGACAAATCAAAGTCAAATTGAGTGTTAGAGTTTTGAGTAAGAAGTTGAGAACTAAATGACACTTTCATTAAAAATATGTTGTGAATATTGTTATACTACATTTCAATGAAAGTAATGAATGAGTATGATGACTTCAACACTCTTATAAAAATTCCAGAGATTTGTGAAATAGAATGATTGTTTTGTCAAGTTGATGACTTTTATTACAAAAAATTTGTATTATGAATATTTAAGATCAAGTGAATGATTTCTATGATTTTATAATTGATTTTTAGAATCTTGTTATAATTGATTATAAAAAGCTTTATCATGACAAATTTATTTTAAATTTGTCATGATAAAGATTTTTATTTTATATTTATTATCTACTTGTAGAAATAATTGTCATGTTTGTTGTTCATAGGAACTCAATTATATGTAAAAAAATTGTAACTATATTGTTTTGTGGTGATTTATGATATAGTTTAATGAATATCATATCCTTCACACATTTCATTTGATGTGGCTTATCCGTAAACATGATTTGTGGATTATAATATTCAAGTAAATAAGATGATACTAAGAATTTTGGACGCAAAGATTATCTACATTTAGTGATGAATCCCAAAACGAAAAGATTGATTCTCAAATTATGTATCAACAATTGTGTTAAAATCCTATTATATTTCACAAGTTGTTTCATTGTATGATTTTGCTTTTATACCTACAAAGTTAGTTATTGGATCTTACTACAATCTTTGACAATCTCATAATTCCCATGAAGATCTTGAATGATGTTTAAAAAAATGCATGAGATCACACAAGAAAAATCTTCTCATGCAAAGACTCATGAAAACTTGAAGCCAACAAGTGCTTGATTAATCTCTGACTACAAAAAGTTTTGCTAAAAAACTTGAAATAATATTAGGAGCGAGCTATGTACATTTTCATGTAACTTCCAAGTAATTTGAAGCAATAAATCCTAAATCCGGATTATTCAAATTACCTTCCGAGTTGAATTATTACTAACAATTTTTCCCCTAACTCATTGTGTAAATAGTAATTTGCTAATTAGAACTAAGCTTGACCAAAATTGAATAGACTAGAAGTAAAAAGAGATAATAAAAATTGCTAGAAAAATTTATTTATCCTCCTTATGCAAAACATGCATAGTATCACAATGTTTTCTTAAACTTTTTAAGAAAATAAATTTGATTAACGTATGAGTTAAATTGGATTTGTTGTCATTCTTGATTAGCTCAATTTCTTTCATCAAAAACTTTTGTGGGTTTCAAATTATAATCATTATTGACTAGTTTTTTTTTTTTTTTTAAAGAAAAAGCACGGTAGATGAGATAACTGCAGTATGCATGATAACCGTGGTAGGACTAGCGCAGGGGAATAAGTGGGGAAAAGAAGTGGTAGATCGAGTGAACCACGTACGACGGGCGCATTGTGGTAAGTAGGGCAATTGCGGTAGAAGAGCTAATCAAGCTATATGAGACAACCGTGATTGGAGATAACTATGTTTGGTGGTGCAAAAGTGATCAGCCGGGCGAACTGTGGTAGAAAGGGCAACCACGGTCGGTAAGACAAACATGTTCGAATGGGGCTCAATGGTGAATGTCGACATGTGTCAGACAATGAATCGCAAACGATGGTGGTCGTATGCGATTGAAGTGGAAGATGACGGACGGTGTGTTGCGAGCAATGTAGTACTGAGTGACTGTAGTCGCAGATGACGTACAATGTGTCACATATTGATAGTGGAAGATTTTATTTGTCCATTAAGAAGATTCTATTTAACCAAAGGAATAATTTATTCATAAATTTTTCATCCAAAAGAATTTTTGTCGGAATGTAGATAAATTGCGTATTGTGAAAAAACTCTCAACGCGAGTAGAGGATCTAGACCATTTATAGAAGATGAAAAATGACCTAGACGGAGAAAATTGCCCAGAGGTTACTACTGTATCTAGATTTTTGAAGGTCTGAAATGACAATGTACTAGGTTGAAGGATCTAGTACAACAATATTCATGCCTTGGAAAAGCTGTGCTATAGCATGTGGAATCTAGTAGCTTGTGAGAGTTCTTGTTAGTAGAAATGTTTATTTCAATGAGGTTTAGATCATTGAAAGATGAAAAGAGTTCTCAAGTTATTCGTTATGAGAGTATGATCAATATGATGATGATTATGAGAGTATGATCTCACGAGTATGAGAGTTTGATCATTATGTGATTATTGATCAAGAAAGAACAACGGTAGTGGTGAAGATTGGAAGAGCTTATGATCAAGCAGAAGCATCGGTAGTGGTGGAGATTCTGAGCACGTAATTGAGCCAATTAACATTGATGGTAAACTCCGCTGATTGAGATAGTAAAGATTCACGATAAACTCAATCCAACTAATGTGTTGACTAATGTTAATACATTTGAGAGATTCAGACGACACTATGCTATTATGTAGGTTTTGCATGGCGAGCACAATGACATCGTTAGTTAACTCTGTATATTACTATCATATCGTATTACTCTATCATGTTTTGGGAGTAATAATATAGGTTTGAGAGGTTACTAAGATTACTTAACACAAGTTAAAGGAAAGATTGTTGAATTAACTCTGTCTGTTATTACTCTATCATGTTATGGGAGTAATAATATAGGTTAGAGAGTTTACCGAGATTTTTTGACATGAATTAAAAGTAAGATTGTTGAAATTAACTCCAGTTAAGGACCAACCTCATGTGTTGAAATTTAGCTATTTGTGTTCTATTTATAGCTGAAATTGGTGGGTGGTGTTGGATATATATACCAAGGGTTTGTGTATTACCAGACAATATGCACAGTGTAATATCACGATGCTATTTTTTCATGGACGCAGACCTTGAGGATGAACCACATTACTCGCTTGTCTCTCTCATATTGATTGTTATCTTGAATGTATTGTCATTGAAGATTCTCAGTTTTTACGCTTACACTTGTCTATATGCTAACTAGCTTGAATACTAATTTGGCTCCATTGCTAACTAGAGTCATATGAGTATATGAAGAAGATGAATAATCTATCTTCATTACCCATGTTATTTTGCCTTACCTCTAGATTTACAAATATCAATTTAAATCTAAAGTCAAGATGAGCAATATGGATAAATGCAAGAGAATATTATGTATGGATTTCATGAACATTTGAAGTAAAAAGTAAACATATTCACCATATTTATGGGGTAGATTTTGAAGAAGTTTGAGTTACTTTAGTATCACATAACATATATTTGATGGTAAGCACTAAATCTGATTTTGCTCTAACTATGAGCAAGTCGGAAAGTTACAAATCAAAGTTGGAAAATGTGTAATGAAGAATTGTGAAGTGAGTTTAAAAAAAATATAATTTTGATCTTTCTTTTGATGATATGTAATACAATGTTTAATTTTTCAAAAATCTACTTTGGTGTTGATTTTGTTGAAGGAAAAATATTTCATTGATATGTGTTGACATTTGTGAAAATGTGAAAATTTATTTTGTACAAATGCATACTCAGTCAAAGACAGACATTAATATGTAATTATAGCATAGAAAATTAGTTGATTGAATAAATTTTATTACTTAGATGAGATCAAAACCAAATGTTATTGATTCTTTTTAACAATCAACATTATTTATACATTGCAGCAAATCAAATGATGGATAAAATGCAAAAACATATTCAAATCATGTATCACAGTATATTCTTATAAGAAGATAATTGAGCTAATCAAAATAAACAAAAAAATTTATTCCAACTTAATCTACTGGCTAACATTATAATTTTGGAAAATTTTAGTATATTTATTGCTAATTTCAGATTTTGCATAAGAATCACAAAATATTTTGTTATCTTCACATATAATTGTGTTATCTTCACATATGATTATACTTTGTCAAGATTTAACAACAGCTTAGTTCTAATTCACTGAGGGAGATCTATAGTAAGTTTACTTTTAGTATTTATAAAAAAAAAATTATCATATATAGAGGTTACAAATTACTCAAAGTGGAGATGGTTATCACTTATTTAAAGTATTACTAAGAAGACTGTCATTCTTGTCAATTAGACTGCGATTTGTCTATTTATTACATTAGAAAATTATTTCCACCTCAGAGAAATATAATTTGATGTTTGAAGTAAAATATTGGTATCACCTTGTACTAAAACTGCGCAGAAATGAATTTTACAATTCTACATCGTTATGTCTATGAAAAATTTATATTTTTCTCAAATTTAACTCTATAGTTCAAAAATTTTCATTTATGATTTCATGAGCATTCATGGTACATAGGTAAACAAAATTATATGAAGATGACACAAATGTTTTGATAATGAAAAACACTTTTTAACTTTTTTTACCACTATTTAAAAACTACATAAGTGCAATATTTTTGTACCATTTAAATGATTTTCATAAATTGATGATATGCTGAATAATACTATGAACTCATTGACAAATAGTTCAAGTGATTATCAAACTATAATAACAGATAAATATCAAAATGGAGCATAATGGTAAAGATCCCGAGTACAAAATCAACACCAGAGATTCAAATACTGTCACAAATTAACATTCTATTGACGAGTCTTATTTCTCAAGCACATGTCACTACCAAAAGCATCTGCAATTGCTAGGCCGAAGTTGACACAAATGCAAGGTGTAATCACATCAAAATCCTAAAATTCATACAATAGACACCACAGAAATCGCAAACGACTATGCAATTAATATTAGGGGGAAACTTCCTAAGATTACACATTGAACCGGCTGCACCGAGCACCCAATCTACAAGTTTGCTTAAATCTTGAGCTACACTAAGCATCACTCAAATTATATTCTCTACTTCAGATGCAATATATTTGACAAACTGAAGCAACTCGCGCATTGTGACAAGACGCATAACTCAAAACGTGCGGAGGTTTGTTGACTTAAGACTGAAAATTGACTCATGAAAAAGCCCCCAAAGGCAAAGCCTTCAGTCTTTTTATTCACACCGAACACCCAGCCCAAGCTCCAAGCCCCCATTAGGTGCAACGTACGCATATGTGGCAGTTGCCACACCCTTAGAGCTGCTCCCTACTCCTATACTACTCAAAATTGCTGCGGGCTTTAACTCCAAATTCTCCTTAGTCTATCCTAAATCGGAAATGAAAGAACTGATCATTCTATCTAACTACCGATGTCACGTTGGATCTCAATTCCTTCAATCGACGCTCTAGCGAATCCAATTTTGTCCATTTCGTGGTCTGAATCTTCTAATTCACATAAACTTGAAGACATTGCTCTACTCTAGCGCGCAAACCACCATACGTTTCATGTTAGAGATGTTGGACAGTCGCACCTATCTCCATCAATTTCACATGAGCCGCGACCAACTGCTCCTCAACTGCCGACAACTGAGATCGCAATCTGTAGCAATCTGCGTTCAACTTCTTTTCACCCTCTAACTCTGAAGTTCGGGCAGCTTTGCAATCAGCTAATTGCTTCATCCAGCGAGCCAATTTGGCAGCCTCTGATCGATACCGTGGCGTCATATTCATTGTCAGCTCCTCCACGCGACAAGTTTTACTCTCAAATCCCGCTCGATACAATTTTAATCTGTCCCGAAGGTCTACCGTCACCTTCTACGGATTGCAAATGTCAACCTGAAGGCTCTTTATAACACTAGTGTTTATAGAGAAGCTCACTCGAAGATAGAAACGTAAACTCTGAAGATGAGAGATACCAACAATGGTTCTCCTCTTCCTTATATAACTCTCACCAACAAGTACAAGGTGATAAGATCTAATCCCCACCATCCATCCCACTCCTAGTGGATGGATGACGTGACGAATAACCCTAACAAGCACACGGATCGCTGACGTGACGCACACAACTAACACACTCAATCCTTACCTACAAGCACACGGATTGCTGACGTGGCAATGTCAACTAACACATCCACTCTGTACCTATCAAGTGCGCGGATCGCTGACGTGGCAGCTATGACTAGTGCACACTAAAGTATCTACATCAATATTTAGAGTAATCTCTACTTTAGTTCTAACTAACTAAAGATGGTTACACTCTTGCACTCTAGCTTCTTCTGCGTACGAAGGCTCTTCTCAACCTCTAGCTTCCGCAAAAGTTCTTCACACTCCAACTCCTTCGCCCGAAGATGACTTTTACCGCTCCTGTAAAGTAATTATCATGATCGCACACTCAAAAATCAAGCTTGCAACTCGTTTTGTTACCTCAGCAGTTGCTACCACCTTCGCCTTCGTCCTTCTATGCACTAACTCTAGATAAGATCCTTGTGCAGACCGAGTACTTCCCCATTGTACCATCTAATTATTTGACTAATGGAACTAACCTATCATTCAAAAGATCAATTAAACTAAACTCGGCCATCTTTGACTCGTCGGCCGAAGTTACTTCACCGAAGTCAAACTCGACTGTAACCGAAAACATCTAACACGGAAGCATCGTCGTTTGCTCCGCGACAAGCTTCTCCACTTCTGCCATCATTTGCTCCAAAGGTTCTTCGTCCGAAACTGGCTCCACCGCATGCTCCTCCAACTCTACACCCACGTCCGAAGATGTCTTGCCCAAATGCCGAAGATCTTCGATAGAAGACACTGATGGTTGATACGAAGGCCTTAGGAGTTGAGCCAAAGTCTACATCTGGGTCTCACTTGTATAAAGGTGTAGCTCCAAAATTGATTTTTTTTTTTTTTTCGATTCGTTTCGTTGGTGCTTATTCTTTAATAGCACCAAAGAATATCTCTTTCTTCGCCTTCCACCAAAGGCCCATCCATAGTCACATCCGAAGGAAGGTCATTCGTCTTCCGTTTCTACTTCATGCGCGTCCATTTCAGCTCAATCTTCCGAAGTCAGTTGATGTTGCGAAGTTGCTTCACTACACTCCATATTGTTCATTTCTTCCTTTTGTCGAGGTCGTGCATTCACTTTACTACGGGAATGCGTACTTGTCGTATTCATCTACATGGCAACTGGCCTCCGGGTTCGCAATCTGATATGTCGACCAAAAACTTCCGAAGCCAAAGGCGTCAGCAATTTACTTCGCCTCTTTGCAGGTCGTTCCTCAATGTCATCCTCGGACATGTGAACTTTGGCCGAAAGTAGTGCAGGTTCAACGTCATCATTATCAATGACAACTTCGTTACCTTCCAGAACTCCTTTGTTATCTGATCCCGCAATCTCTTCCTCTGTTAACAATCTCATATGTCGATAGAAATCAATAAAGAACGGGAACAGGTAATTCATCGATACTCCAAACATATCTTTGACATTGTTGTGGTTGGTACTTCACAAGATGCGAGCCTAGTGAATTGACTTTCCTCGTCACTGCGGTTCACAAATCCTACTTGCCATGTTGCCATGTACGTCGTTTGTGAAGATCGCAAACGACATCAGTGCCACCGCCACATTTAGCCTCAGCGGGTCGCGGTAATCTGTCATCCGCCATCCGTTCTTTGTCGAGCAAGGTGTCTTGAACCACTTCGCAAATGTCTTCTCCTCATACTATGTCACCTTCATGCTTTGACTGTTATATATGTAATCGTCTGCTTTACCTGCACGCGGCCCCAAGACTTGAGTCCATTATTCAATCGTCTAACTCTCAGGGTTGCCACAAATTTTATTGCCTTCTGGCACGCGTCCATCATGCCACTCCTTCACAATCGCCGCGAAAACCTAATTCCAACCCCAAAGCAAGATATTGAGCTTGGCAACTATTAGCTAATCATGATACACTCTCAATTTCAACTCCGGCACTTCCAATGCTTTCAATCAAAGTGCTAAAGCTCGCTACATTGCTACACTCTCAATTTTTCACTCGCGATACTTGCTAAATTTCCAATTCGAAAATGCACTCTTCCGAAAGGGTCCCTTCGTCTACGCCTTATCATGTCAACCACTCTTGTACTCATAACTTGTATCTTCTCATCCATTTTAGGAGTTATTGGGCTCGTTAGAACGAGCATGCCTAGCTCTATCTAACAAAATATTGCCTAAATCAAGTTACCACTAACTGACAAAGTTATGAATCATCTACTCTAGTAGATCATAATTCTTTAATTTTATTTTATTGCCTGCAAGTAATAACACTTACTCCAACAGAGAAGTATCTAATATATATTCTAATTTTTACTAACTTGTCATCTGTTACAAAATCCTCTATTTAATCTACTGTAATTATTCTCATCTTAAAAGTATAGATTTCTATTCATCTCTTCCTTAAATTTCATCTTCTCAAAAAAAAATGAAAATTTACATATCACACAAACATTCGGTTTATTCTCGTAATATTACGGATAATTTAGTATATTTCAAATTGAAATCATCCATCTCCAGTTACAACAAAAACTGACCAAAGAGTTACACTCCTACGTCGGGCAATAAAGAGACGTTTGTAGGGTAGGTGGCATTCGTTTTGCTACTCACGTCTCGTCAACCAATCGGCCCTCTTTATGTCGAGTCTTCTTGCTCCATGGCAAGTTCAATTCTCATGCAGATATAGCTTCTTCCTAAAAATATTCAGGCTTGCAAAGCGAGATTTATCCTACTACTCTTTTCCTCCCTAATCTACCGTCAGAGGAACCGCAGCTAACACATAAAGAGCGGGCGCTATTCGTTCTAATAAGAACGTATTCATATTTGGCCAACAACGACCGAATGTGGCTTCTCTGATTTGAAAAAACGAACAAAATAGCTCTGACTGGCGAACTGTGGTCCCACAGGAAAAGCATCCAGAGGGAGGAGTAGAAGTGAGGTGGCCGAGGTAAATAAAAGAGACCAAGTGGGAACAAAAGGAAAGAGTAATGTGTTGGTGTAATGCTATTCGCCGTCCACAGAGACGTCAAGAATATCGAACAACGATACCGGAAGACCCAAGCGGAAGTGCCAAGGCTACAGGCGCCGATAATGCTAGTTTCCGAGGGAGGAAAGTGGCACTGAAAGTGCCCATACTGAAGGCCAAATGAATCTTCTGGAAAGAAAATCCTCAGGTGAAACGGTGAGGTACCTCCTAACAAAAATCTCAAGGAAATTGAAGTCGAGAAAGCAGTAAGATTACCCATGTTGCTACCTGATGGAAAAACTGGTTGCTGACCCGAATCTTGTTCGTTGTTCAAAATGGACCAACATACGACATATTCATAGGCCAATGTGACAATATAACACTGCGTGTGGAAATAGATCAAGAGCTCTATCCCGTCAATAACACTTTTTTAAGCTAAAGTGCCTGCCATAGGTCTTAATAAGCTAATCACCATCGGTAAATCCTCAAACATCCTTATGTTCTCCCACTAATAACGGACTTGAACTGGTGGCTCTCCTTCCGGTATCTGCATCAGGATGCAACAACTTCGAATTATGATCTAGCCCTTTCTGTGAAAGTGAAAATGAACTCATGAAGGAACTTGAAACAGAAACTTTTTCAGAAGTTTGCAGAAGAGCGTCAACACTACCTCTCCAATTTTCCAGACGTCCTTAAACCATTTGGCGTCTTCATCAGCATTTGTAGAACGAACTGGAACTGGAACTGTTGATGTATTCACTCTGAAATAAAGAGAGGGCATGAGGTTTAAGAGAATCCTGGACATATAGATGAAACTGGTAATAATTGCGGATCAGCATTCCACATTCACTATGACACTCGAGCATAGCTGACTCAATATCTATGGGACCCCATCTTGCTGTCTTGAAGAGAACTGGAAGTTCCTATTTCCTACAAGGCCCTCTCGTTCTTAACTAACGGAAGACTTCACTTTTCAAAATCTGTGTGATGGATAAGTTAGAATACGCTAATAAAAAATCACAGAGAACCTTACATTGTTCGGGTTAAACAATGACTCAGAAACTTGAGAAGGTCATCCACATCCTTCCTACAGACTCGAAGATCAAATGTGTTCAATACTGTGAGAGAGAGAGCATTACAATGAGGGTGCAGGTGTTGCACTCAGTGATGGACTATTTCCTGGAGGACTTGCAAAGCCTCTTGTAGATCCTGGATTGGAGGGGAATCCTGTAAATGGTGAGTTGAACCCAAAAGGTGACTGAACTCCACTTGAACCTGCTGTAACAACACAAAAACACCAGAAAAGACGAGACGTCATGCTTTGGTGTTAGTTATGGCATATATAACTTTGCGTGCAAGTCAAGGTACACAAAACCTCACGGCTCAGTGTACTACTTATTGTGGCCTTGTTTGACTCAAATACTTTTGTACTTGAGTCCAACAAGGCCACAATTTCAGAAGTACGATTGGGAGATATATTTGTCTAAACGGTCTGGAAGGGTTGCACTCGAACATGAATTACCAAGTCCAACTTCGAGTAACCTTTTGAATGCTGCCTCATAAATATTAAGTAAATCTAATGCAGGTTGCTTACCTTGTACGTTGGTAAACGGACTTTGCGTTTGCGCAGCTGGCTGAGCAACCGCGGGTGGAGAGGCGGTGTTCGTGAATGGACTCTGCTGGAATGGAGTCTGTTGAAATACATTTGGCTGCTGCACGCCGAAAGGACTTGGGTTTTGAGTGGATGGACGAGGTCCGAAAATGGTATCTCCGCTGCCGACACTGATGACGATACATGGGCATCGCGTTGTCAGTTGAAAATATTACTTTTCACCATGCTTCTAGGAAGAAGGGAAACGAGATTCGACTGAAACTCAAGATTACCTTGGCTGGCCAAAACTGAAACCTCTCGCTGCCGGGGCTCCAAAAATATTAGGATTCTGTGCGAACCCTTGACCTGCTGCTGGGTTGGGATTGGACAACGTTAAGGGTTGTCCAGAAACCATGGCAGAGCTGTTGTTTTGTGAAGCTGGAGAACTCATAAAGGGAGACGCGGAAAAGGGCGAAAAAGGTGTGGCAGACCCTTGAGAAGCGGGACCCTTGTAAGGATTCCTCCGTAGAGCTTCAAACTCAGCATTCTTTGCAGCGAACATCGATGCTTCCCTTTGTGCCTGGCCATTTCGTATTGTCAATTTTCATGGAGTGAGCTTCTATCCAAATGTCAGTCCTTGTTCAAATCTGTGATGTTCAAACTTGTAGATATCAACCGAGTCTGCCAAAACACCCTCCATGTATTCTGCACACAGTCAGGTTTCTAGTTCAACAGATGGTACTAGATTTCTAAAAGAAGAGATTTTCCCACAAGCATGACACAAGACCGTCACGATAATCTGCTTCAGCGAAATTTCAAACAGCTCCAATCTACCGAGCACATCTCTTGTTCAAATTGAGAGAATACAGCTTCCGGAAGGCGAAGATACATGGACATTCTTTCTGAAAGAGAGATTTTTCAGAACTTTGATTTGTTAGAATTAACAATTACCACATCTTTGAGCGAAAGACCCTGCTTTGCGCTGTCGTATGCAATGGCTCGGAGCTCCTCAGGGCTCACATCTCCTACGATGTCATTGGGCAGGCTGCGAAGATAACCAGCCCACTTATATTTGAACTCAAAACATAATACGCATGGCAAATGGCAGCAATTTTCTTACATCTTCCTTGAGCTTGTAATCGAGAGGATTATCTTAATTTCACAGCTATTAATAAAACGGACGATCTAGTTGCAGTATGTTCTTCAATAAAGTGCTCATTCTCTGGTAGACACGTATGCAGGATGTTGGCCTTCATAGCAGAAGCCAATAATTTTTGGCGACAAAATGTTTGAATGAGGAACTTGGGGGTTACATACAATTTGTAGTGTGCATAGCAAGTCAACCGCCAGAAGACAGGATGCTCGTTTTGAAAGTCCTCTTCGATTTGATCTTTGCATAAGCGTGGATTGTTACATCTATGACATCCAGGAAACAAATGTCGATCGTCAGCCATTGTGAACGGTACTCATTCTGTCTTTCGAGATAGCGTCTTTCGACATTTCAAAATCCAAGTTTGAGGGGCACAACAGACTTCCCATCAACAACAACTTATGCGAACGAATCATCGAATCGGCAGAAAGTGACTCACTTGTGCTCTTTAGCTGCCACTGAACTCTGAGTGTTGTGCCTTTGAGAGTGATTATTGTTGTTGTTGTTGTTGTTGTTTCCCAGGGCTCCATAGTAATTGTTCCCCGCAGCACCCCCAAATGCATTCTGTTCCAAGTCGCATGCATTCCACCTCATGAAATTATTATTTCCTCAAGAGAAACTGCACTTTTCCGCACGAAGAAGCAATTTGGGCTTCCTCATACTCAGAATGAGAGACGAACAGTACAAAAGATTGCCACATGTCACCAAATTTAAAAGCGTATCAATTACCCTTTGATTCTGATTATTTTGCGGTTGTCTCGGCTGCTGCGGAGCGTTGGTTTGATGCAGAAATTTGCAACGAGTGCCATATCGACAACTGCACAAGGAACTGTCTTCAGTGCAACCCTTGGAAAGCGCTAAAGGACTGTCATGTTCCGCGTTTGAGCTACTCGTGACTGGGAAAACTAAGATTGAGATATCCCCAGCTATGCCAACATGCAAAGCAACCCATTCAATTCAACGAAAATCATCGTTAAGAGTACAGTACTGTGGGACTGGATATTCGTCAGCAAGGAGGGCGTGATTCCAGAACATAGACGCAAATCGAATCACTAGTCATGAGAACAGAGAATAGTAGAATTAGGCTGTCGTACACCTAACTTACCTGCCTCGCTGAAAATCACGACAAATCTCCTGACGCCTACTCATGGCTAGCTACCGCACCACCTCCTTCAGCATCTGCAACCAAAATGAGATTTGCGTCGGAACCTCGCACCACCATCGCTAGTGAGAAAAGAAAGGCCCTGCATTCCGCCCGCGTACCATCTGCGCTCGATTCGACTAAGCCGGACGAGAAACCTTGGCTGCCGGATCAAAACCTGGACATTCGTCCTCGAGGAACTGCGCGAGGGGTGGAAGCTTGCGATGCTGCCAAACACAACTCCATCGTCATACGACGTGTAATCTCTCTCACAAATTGCAAGAAGCGCAAGTGGTGGAAATCCGAATTGCTCAAACCCCGAGAACCCCCATGCGCTGACACGTGATTAGAGAGCTCTGCATGAATTCATGACCCACAAGATTGGACAATTCAGATGTTCTAATCATTCCTTCAGGAAACAATTTTGAAGGACGAATGAAATTAATCCAAACCCACTCCGATAGCTTCATTATACACGACATCGACCTCACTGACAAGTAGTGATTTAAACACCAAGTAGGGTGAGGATCATGAATTTGTACCATTCCTGTATATTCTACGACAAAGTATTCCAGTATCTCTATTGTGGCTTACTTTGACATTGAACTTCAATAATTTAGTTGAAGCAATTTTTGGAGTATTATTGATTTCGAGGATAGAGGAACAAGAAATCAGGTTAAGGGATCAGAAAAGAAGAGAATCTTTTTCCTTATAAAAAGTTGCAGAAGTGGAAGTAATTACAACTAACATACGCCAATTTTAGCCAATTTCATTCTTCAATTCGACGAGGAGTTTACATTGAGCCTTCTTCTTTAGAATAGTTTCAAATCTGTGCATTATGAGTATTCTTCATCTGATACTTGAAAATAAAAATTGGTAAATGTTCAAATCTCCATTTCTTAATTGAAGTCAAACAGTTTTCAAATAAATTTCAAGTGTTGCATATGATTACAACTTCTAACTGCTGTATATCAATCTGGTAGACACTTGATAAGGAATGAGAACACAAAACCTCAAACCGTAAAGAGTGATATAGACACAACATATGGCACTAATATGTAGCGAATATCTTTAAATTTTATCATTTTACAAAAATCTAGTCATATACGAATTTAATTTTCCTACCCAAAAAAATATCTTTAAATCTTGTTAAAAGAATAAATAATAAGTATGGTGTATTGGAATAGAATTGTATGCATGTTATCATCAATAATTCATTTTTTCATCGACACACTGTTGCATATAGATTTCCTTACTTCAAAGTAATAATAAATTTACCTACTGGGTAAAAGATTTTATCTTGTATATATCTTATAACTCGTGCAAATGTACATATATATATATATATATATATATATATATATATATTAACAAAGAAAACTAAATCACTTTTCCAGTATGAGAATAACTTACAGCATATGTCAATCTTCTGAAATCATTTCATTATGTACGAGGAAAAGCATTCGCCAGATATCTTTTCGGTAAGCAAATCCTCGTCAGTAGGGTATCGGTTAAGCATGAGCATGATTTAGTTCTCTTTGTAGGTGATATGGAAATGTAACAACTGGACAGACACCAAACATGAAATGTGAATGAACATGCTAGAAATCATCGCAGCTCCCGTTTTTAAAAGGAAAAAAATATTTTCCATCGATTCGGTTCTGCTTGTCGGCTGTTAAGTGTATCTCTGTACTATTTTATCAACAACCTTGGTTGCAAGCACCCCAGAATTGTTTCCTCCAAATTTAGCATCCGTTCTTTGATTCATGAACACGAACTTGAAACTGACAGTTGTAACCATTAATTACTCGTTTCGATCGCAATATGCTCAGAAAGCCCACTAGCAAAACCACAGCCACACACTTACTAAAATGATTTTTCACAAAAAAAGATAAATCAAAACAATTGTTAACAATATAGTTCCAATGGTTACACCAAAAACCGTCCAACTATGCAACATTTAAAGTCGACGGATAGATACTTTAAATCTTTTAAAATATCTTGTTGTCTTCTAAAAATTAGTCAAAGATTGATTTATCAGTAATATTCAAACGTGCTGCTCGTTTGAAAATTCGCAGAAGTCTCTGTCGTCAATCTCAACTGATCGGCACCTTTCGACGGTAATAAATACAAGTTATTTTAAAATAAGGCGAGGTATACTGGCATCTCCTAAATAGTAATACAACTCTGAAGAACATTTTTTTTAACAGATTTTGGGCTCATAATTTATCCAAATTTTTAAGAAGTCTCAATTGGTCGACAGTTGATCAAAGACATGATGGATCACTTGAAAAAGAGTGAAAAACTCATGAGAAAGTCTCACAATGATGTCAGTGAGAAGCTCTTCTACACCCTGCCATACCAACCATAGTCTCCTACTGCAATGTTCAAAATTGGGCATGTAAGGACCGAATTCATTTTCCTTGAGGGATTGTGAGAGAAAAACTTCGGATGCAAAGTACTAAACCAGGCTCGGTCATAATATCCGCGCGTGGGTTTTGTGCAAGCAAATGACTGATCATTTGGCCATCCACAATCTCAAGTACTCGCTCTTGCCTTCGAGCTGGACATTGACTTCACCGCTCTGGCCAAGCGACGCTTCCATAACAGGTCCCAAATCACCCGCAGCTCACTCGAGGCACTTAATTTATTGACTGCCCGAGTGAGCAGCAGAGCTTGAGCCTGCGCTGCTGCTTGTCCGGCAAAGATCTCTGATGGAAATCAAGTGCAGTCCACGAGCTCGTTCTCTCTTCCAACCAATCCGAGCACTTCTCTCCTCTTCGACATTTCTTTCGTTTATTCTACATACTACAGCACTCATGAGTCTAAACTACAAGACTTAGTTGATATTTCTAAATTCAGTTGGATTTTCTCTGCGTGTTTTTTGTAAACCATTTACGCTAGTTCGGATATGCTAGATGTCATTGTGTTAGTTTATGCGAACTATGAGACAGTATTAAGGGAAGTCTTTGCTTGTCGAAGATTTTGTATGTCAAGGTATTATGTCAATGACTCCAAATCACCATTTATCACGTCCCGATACAATCAGCTCTCGGAAAGAATAAGGGTTTTCCCGGCTACTATAGTTGTATAATCAGAAGATTTAAGGGAAGGGCCGTATGAAGGGGTGTTGGCTCCAGAATAAGATCCTATTTCTTCAATCCTCCGGTTGAGATAGATAACATTGCCGATTTTCTTCATTCTTCGTGCAAAATGATTCCATCCTTAAATCTCGCGTTCACGTGATCCTTCTGTTTTCTTGGATTAAAGATGAAATAGAAGAACAACAAGGTGCTTCCGTTGGATATAAGATTTAAAATTTCGATGTAAAATCATCATGCAGATGTCTGTACGAAGGAAAAATAGCAAACAATTTTGGTTGGAAAGTTGGATTTGAAGGCGGTTTACTCCGTTCAAACAATCAGTACAGGTGAAGTGTCTATTATTATTGGAAAATGAAGAGCATACGTACTAAACACCGATGTGGATGTCAATGACGTTGGATCTCAATCACGATAAATTGCCCACACTGATGACAAATCCAGTTTGCTGATATTCTAACAATTACAAGCAGTCAGCAAACCTCCCGCAAAAGGTTTGTCAAAAACTGTACCTTTCGTTCAAATTACATTCAGCTCTTACGACACGAAAAGGCAAGCAAGCCACGGATTTCATGCACCGAACTGTGCACAACCTCATAATCAAAAAGTATGTTAAATACGTCCCACACTGATTTTGTGGGTTCCAAAAAGCGCTTGGATGAAGTGCAACTTCAAACCCTCTTCAGGTACACTGGGGGTTTCACAAAGCGGCTCACCGCCTGCTCCTCATGTGTAAATTTACATCCTACTGAGGTTTCTGTTTCCAGGACAAGGTAGTATATCAATACAGCAGTTTATTTTCATTTGACTTCCTATGTTCTCTATGTCTAGTCCTGAGACGTACATTGCTCAATATCACTAAACTTCAACTCAAGCCCAGTATGCAGTGGAATTTGCGGCTCTAAAAGATCCCTCCTGACAACCGAGTCACCAGACACCTCTAGTCCAGTATGACAATGTAGGTAACACTTGTTGCTTATGGTACAGAGGAGAGGATGCATATGCATACAAGGTAATCTAGGCAAAGGCCCGAGTCAATGCTGTTGCAAAGTGAGCCTTTGTACATGACTCAATTTGGATCAGTTGATTCCAGTTTTGGCCGAACCAAACTCTACTCTGTGAACTGCGCTTGCCAGCACGCAAGAGCAGCCGCCATCATACTCGCTCTCGTCAACACTGGCTCGGGTAGAGTGAGGTGAACATGGGCGAAGTAGGGTCGAGGCCTGGAAAGTCGAAGATGGTTCTGGGCTTCTAAGCTTCAAGTAAGTAGATCATTCTACGAGCTAAGTACATGCTCGAGCCGGGCTTCTTCTTCTTACTTGAAGCTCTCCTCCCGACTAGGCGCCAGGCTTGATGTCACCGAGCCCCTTGGTGTGATTGAGCCCCTCTGCGGAAAAAGTCGTTGAAAGTTAGCGCCCTCTCGGATACAAAATGCTTCCGGCCGATTAGGTTCAAGGCTTGGCAAGATTCTTGAACAATTCTAAGAGGCTTGTGAACTTATGAGCAAACGTCAACTTCGATTCTAATGAGATAACCGAAAGGGTTCATCATAGTTCATCTCTTGCCATGGTCATACTTGCTTTGTTCTGCAGATCGAGTTACAAGACGTCCAAAATTTTAGCAAACTCACTAAACGGGCCGATAGGCGATTGTTAGCCTCTGCGCTGGCCCAAGCACAAAAGATGGAAGAACCCAACCAGCATCGAAAGCAAGTACCTACCTCTTTCTTATACTGCTCAACCAATTTGGTTAGTTGTTGATCCAGCTCTTGTACTTCATCATGAAGATTTCTGCGCTCTTCTCTTGCGTCAAAGAGCATCATTTCTGCTGGATTCTCAAAATTCCTGTAAACGAATGAAAAGTTTTCAATCAGCAATTTTAGGATCAGTTTGACGGAAAACGGAACCCCAGCTTTCAATTATCAACTTTATTCAATACAACGATAATATATCGACCCTACACAATCCTGGACATCAAGACTTTAACTTCTTGCTTTGTGAGTAAGACAATAGAAACTGGTGTCTCTTGAAGAAAGCCAATATGGTATGACCAGCTTTGAGCAAGTCCAAATTACATACCTATTGTGACTTCTCGAAGGTACTGAATTAAGCTGAGCAAGAAATCTCTCCAGGTACTCTTCTCTATTGAATACAGAATGGTATAACGCCTCCCAATTGCGGGCGAAGAAGTAATAAAAGACTGTTCCTGACACCGCCAGGACTAGAAAACATCGCCCGGCAGGCTCTTGATACACCTTGGTTTGAATGGTGACCAGCGTTAGTAGAAAAAAGAAGAGAGCTAGCATGCCACCGTTCACGATCAGCCTGCAACGAAACCAAACAACTACGTTAACGCGTCCCGTGAAGATATGATGACGGCTCTCAACTTCACCTCTCCTCCCATGCCTTCAAGTTGCACAAATGCCCCAGTTGCCCTTAGAAAAACAAACTTTCACATCTAGATGTCCCAGAAGTAATCCGGTACGAGTTTTCTTAAAACATACACACAGCCACGACTGATTAGTGTACATCTCGTAAAATAATATACCAAACTAAAATGACTAAATCTGTGCGGTAATATCAGACATTCTAATTGCTTCGGTTGAGGGAGCTTACCTATACTCGTTGAATATAGATCTCACGTTGCGAAGAAGAATACCAAGACCGAGGAAACAACAGAAATAGAAGGGAATGATGATAAGCAAGCCAATGGACCATCCCCGCCCAACAGAGCAGTTTCCCGACGCAGGTTTGAAGCTGCAAAACAGACGAGCAGTCAATTCACAATAATCTTCTTCTCAATCAGAGTTTTCGAAAGTACACACTGATTATTAGAGTGCTACCCGAGCTGAATCCTGCAGACAGCAACACCTGCTACTGAATTAATTTCGGTGACCGTCAAAACTACGCATTTTCAGAACCATTAAGAGAATCTTTCCAAAGTAGATAAAAAAAACTTAGTAGCTGGGATACTCCGACAGCAAGTCAGCCGAAATGGAACAGACTAAAAGTCCCAGCACTCTATGAATCTCAGACGATGGTCACATGAGGAAGTACCTACTGGCGTGCAGGGCAGAGGCGCATATGGAGAATACGATGATGGGAGAAAGCAGCATGAGGACAGCAACGGTGGACCACTTCACCACAGGGCGTCGAAGGACCAGAATGAAATACAAATTGATGAGGCGTAAGATGAGGCAATTTAGCCACAATGCAAACCCAAAGCAGGCTTGCATCCAAAAAGTCCACAATGAACAAACAGACCAAATCGTGTCCTTAGGTCGGCCAAAATGGTTATTTACCACCAGACATGATAACAGCCAAATTACACCACCGATGGAGCTGACGACTGTCAGTTCCACGCTCTTTGTCTTAATTGGGAGATAGTCTTTGTTCTTCACCATCACCACATTCCCTGCAATGAAAGGGATCAATCCCAGACTAATCACACCTACGGTGATATAATCCAACGGCTGCCGTGACTTCACAGAAAATTGCGTGCTGTTTGTAGGATGAAAAGAGCAGGCCTCTTGGTTATTAAAGGTAAACAAGTCCATGGTCTCGCCCAGGACCTCCTATTTCACCTGCTTTCCTCGACCTGAATACCGAAGACCATCTGTTTATTTCCTGGACAATGATTGTTGTCCGCGAATCATTTCTCACTTCGAGGAAGCACTATGACCTTTTGCCAGTAGAGATCTGCCTCATTTTCCCGTCTAACCTCTTCCCGCCCACGTTCATCCCCCAGATCACAGCTTCTCTACCATCCTCTTCACCAACCGAGTCCGAAACCTCAGAAAACGTTTAGACTGCAATCCACTGAAAACGTCCATGAGAAGGCAGCCATATCATGGCTTCACAAGCCTGATCGCAGTGACCTCTCATCTCACGTCCAGAGCAATTCCCCATCGAGAGCTTGCTCTCACCTGCACAAACGAGAGAGAGCGATGCGCGGGGACTATGTCAGCGACGAGAGAAACAGTGCCGAATGCCAAACACCATGACCAGGCTCGAATGTCAAACAGAGGTCCTGCGGCAGTGCTCGTCCATTGGGTACAGAGTGGACACTGGAGAGTAAGGGCCAAGTGCTTACAACGTCTCTTACACCGTGGACCGATAAAACCAGCTAATAGAGTCAGAGCAGACGGGAACGAATCGAAAATGGAAAGGACACGCTCAGCCGCCGAGTTGACTCTTTAGGAATCCTGGAGGAAAGGGGACGCCCAAATCTCCCTTCCCGCTGCTGACGCTCGTTCTCTCTCACACTCTCTGAGAGCCCGAGAGCGAATATCTGCAGAGTGCCCTCTGTCGAGTACTGACTCGTACGTAGTTGCCCTGGTCCACACCTGTCCGAGCTCCGGGGCCCTGGGCCCTGTGTCCGAGGGGGACGTTGACGGAGACGGCCCCCTGGGCCCAGGGGGCCCTCGTCCTCCTCTCCGTCAACGTCCCCTAGGACCCCTTCCTGTGGCCCGAGCTGTGGGAAATTCCCGCAACGCACGTCCATGATCCATATCCTCGGCGTAGCGGTAAACACGCCCCCCTCGCAACCCGCCCTTCTTCTCCCCCCCCCCACCACCCTCCCCACCTAGACAGACACAAGCGTCTCCCCACCTAGACAGACACAAGCGTCATGGGGCAGTCTTAGACATACCTTTCGGGCGTACTGAGACGTTGACTTCAGTGCCTAGTGCTGCATCACTAGGCACACTTGAGCCGTTCCTGCTCTTCTGACGGAGGACTGCTCACGTCACATCTTCAAGCTCAAGAGATGAGATACTGCGAGAATTTGCATCATGGGAAAAGTTATGTACAAACACACCTCTCTCTCTCTCTCTCTCTCTCTCTCTGAGCGTGCATGGTGTCAGCCTCCGTGCCAATATCGGCTTTATCAGTACTTCCGTTCGCTCAGTTTCAGGCCTCCAGATTATTCTCCACACGTGATGTTGGACAATCCCAGCTGAAAAGCGTGGTCGACATCTCAAATACAATCTTATCGCTTTCTCCAGGGCGTTATCCATCAGCTTTTGGCCACTTGCACAACTGGCTTGGGTACGAGAATAATCGTCTCGACTATCGTGCGCGTCTTCCTTTACGTTTGACAGTATTCAAAATGAGACGAAAGTAAGTGGGACAAGCTCTGGTGCGCGACTTTGCGGATTGATTCCTGTACTCTTATGGGTAAGTTCACAAGGGCCTGACCGCGGGTCAAGTGCTACATCATACCTGAAAATACAGATTGCATGACACTTGACATGTGCTATTCACCATGAGATGAACGGTGGTGTTGATGAACTTTTGCAGCTGTTGGTCAAACATCCTGGCCGTAGCTCGAAGACAGATAGCTTGGATCAGCAAGCAGAAAGATGTAGTCCAAGTGCCAAGTCCACGTCTACCGACTCTGAGTAGTATGGCGATATATCGGTGAATGTGTATAAGGACCTGTGTTTGAGTCCGTTTGACGAACTCGAAGAAGGCTTTGTACAATATTTCTATGGTCCAGAAGCAGACCTCTGTTTGGCTGAAAGTGTCAGCCATATCTAATCAGTGAAAACTACCTACTAGTCACTAAGACATAAAGAGCTTAGTCTTTCAATTCTTCAAGTACTTTGCAGACCTCAACAGAAAGTCCACCATTCATCAGTATCCATATCCAAGCCATCTGCTGTTCAGAAAGTCGATCTCGAGGCCCCTTCACCTCTACAAGTTTGGCCTCACCTCTCAAAGCAGTGTTTCTGGTTGAGAGGACCAAATCTTTGGTCACATTTTTACACCCTTCTTCTCCTAAGCATAAATCCTCGCAGTTCATTGAGTCGATAGGTTTTATTTTTAAGGACACGTCAGTCACTGAACAGCCACACATTGAGCATTTAGAACAATCCGAAGAAGTATTAGCACTCGTTCGCCACAAAAGCAAATCTGGCATTCCTCCTCTCCAACCAGCATGGTCCTCCGCCAACAGTCTACATACATGAGACAGTCCAGAACCTCCAATGCATGTTGCAATAGTGAGGAGTTCTGCTAGCGAATGACGCTCCCAGTTCACACCATCGCACATAGTGCCAAAATTCTTGTTCCACGATTGAGTGACGATGCTCTCTGTATTACCAACAGCTATGGCAGCGAGCCGCGTTTCGATCAAATCTTGTCGTGATGGATAGAATAGATCGGTGTTCAAATCAAGAGGGGCAGTCTGCGAGAACAGTGAGCAACGAGGAATAAATTGATGAATTCTTGTAAATTGTTTCTAGAAGACAACACTGCTTGCAAGCACAACCTGAGTGATAAGCAGAATTTTCAGATGCTCATTATCAACTCCACATTCCCAAGTTGCAGGAAAGAAGAAAAAGGGTAAAAGTCTAAACCTGAAATGGATTCTGGAACACATCTGGAACTTCAGCAAAAAGTACATCCCACATCAATAGCCCAAACAACGTCAACCACACACCACCTTCACAGTGTACTCCTTGCCAGGCTCCACCCTCCTCGCTGGCATAGTACTGCAAGGCTAATTCTTCAACACCACACTGCTCTCCATCATATCCATAAAATCGGCTTTTCTTGCCAGTCACACAATTGAGGGGTCTGCCTCGAATTTGAACCTGCCATGAAAACGAAAATGACATAAAATATATTGAGTTCACATTGCTATGACATCGGTGAGATTACTTCAAAATCGTTTGACAATATACGCAGAAACTATCATAAAAAGCACAAGTGCTGAAATAGAACGGTTGAACTCACTTCCTTGCACTTTCTGTTCAATGAATCTGCATATGGAGGTCTTTTCCATCTCCGAGGTGGCTTTCCTAACCGGACCACCCGTCTTTGTAAGGCAACTCGATCACCTCCACGTATCCATGGCTCATTTACTCCAGATTCAGCAACCTTCAAGCTCTCTTCTTTACAACCAAGGTGATCGAGGTTGACTGATAACCTCAAAGTCCAATAACCCCACCTACCCGACCTGACTTTGCTTCTTAGAAGCTCTTTCAGCACTTCCACGGCTTCTTTATACCTGAAACTCTTTGCGGTGAAACTTGTGAGATACCATTCACTTTGTCTTAGAAGGCAATTATAGCGCAGGAATTCTTTTTCAACACTCTATTCGGCATGATGTACGATTCTGATGCTAGTCATCAACGTCTAGTCAACGAACCACACCCAACAACATGAACAAGCACATACCTTCGCTCGCGTTCTAGGATGGATACTCCCACCGTGATAACGTTTCGATACACGTACGACGCCGAGAAGCGAGCAAGAAATGATGGGGTTTTATCGACAGCTGATTCGACGACCTGGCAGACGCTCATTTCATCCCGAGCTCTTCTAAGAAATTCTAAGGCCTTCTCCGTGTCATTAAGTTCTAGAGACATATCCATGGCCTGAGCAACCTCCAAAGCCTGTGAACAACAACGTCAATGCACAAATATAAGCGGAATCAAAGGAGGCCATAAATCAAAAGCTAAAAATGCAGATGGGCCTGAAACATAACTTTAATGAAGATAATTTTTCTAGTATTCGTAATTTATCAGTCACGCGAAAAGAACGGACGCGAACCTGCTCATAAGCAACAAGGGCTTCATGCGAGGGGAAAACGTGTCTTGATTTCAGGCATTTATACTGTGGATACTTCACCAATCCCATGTCCACCACGAGGAAGGATGAAAGATCTCTCCCCTTATCCAAAAAGAAAAGCCTCTGAAAAATCCAATTGGACATCAGATTGTTTCTCAAGTCTTAAATAATGAACTTCTTGTCTTTGCCTTTAATTAGTGGATGGCAGATAGTCTGAGAAGTCATTCTTGAATCGAGATGTTCTTTAGAGCAGGAACAAGTTCAACAGATAGTCCACCTGCAAACGCCATAGCAAAAATTCGGCTTGTTCTGATACACGTATACAAGGTCCTGTAATTTCGGCGACACTCTCCATAACTGTTCTTGATCGACTGTACGAAATAAGATCACATTTACAAATACATGAGTCAGTTAGTATCTAATAGCTCTCTCTTGTAACCTTCGTCACCTTTATCAAATCACCGTGTGTTCTGCAATCTAACCCGACTCACTTACGGCAAACTGAGGGACGTGTGTGGGCAGCTATCGGACAACAGCTGACGGTAAGCGACACGATAACAAGCAATAGAAGCTGTAGCTCAACATCAACCGAGCTAAGAACAGATACAATACACCAAGTCAAGAAAGACCTTTCTGGCTGCAGCATCCAATTACCTGCTGCTTGAAACCTCAATATTCCATTGTTTCTCCATAGCAGTAGAAACAATTAGACTGACAAGTTCTTCCCTTCTCGCTGAAGCGGCCTCCTTCTTTTTCTGCGCACGAGAGAGTTTAGAAAAAGACGTAGAATGTGACTGCTAGTCCATATGGAAGTAATAAGTGTATTTTCTGGTGAACGACGAGGCAAAGATACAAGGTCAAACTCTGTATGTAACACAGTGAAGACAACGAAGAATTAACTTTAATGTACTGAAGAGAAGACTTGACTTTCCCAAACGCGATACCTCATAACACAAGAACGAGAGAAGCAGTTGAAGGAGCATTATAAGACAGCTGACTTCAAAAAGATCAAATGAGAGAATGGAGGCCCCAAGGAGAATATGTGCGAAGAATCTAACCAGCCCCCCTCAAATCTTCAATCTCAAGCAGATATCTTGACGTGAACCTAGGGCAACGTGTGAGGACGTGTTGAAGAACACGCCCCAAGTTCCGGATAATTATCCTGGAGTGTCAGGGCAATGAAAATCAACTGTATATTCAGACGCACAAGCTCGAACAGAACGTGTCTGCAAGCCTAGCCTCCTCTACTTCTTCGCAGTTGGTTGCCCTGCTCGGGCAACTTTTCAAGTAGAAATCAAGGACAAGTAAAGTAACCTTAAGTAAAGCAGAAAGTTGTCTTAGCTCCAGCATATTGAGAATTTCAATTCTCGTTCTCATCGATGCCCCAGGTTCTTCTTGGGCACTGCAATCGGCGCTCATGAAGCCGGAAGCTGCACAAAAGTAATGACCCAGCTACACATGAATTCTACCTTATTTACCCGATATAGCTTCGATTTGAACTTCATTATACTATTTGATAAGTCAATATGACTGATGGCTTATACGGGTAGACTTAACAGATACCAAACTTGATGACTAAACTAGTTGCTTCAAGCCAGATGCAGTTCCTCGGGCTCTTTCAAACTTTCCTACTTTTCCCTGCACACACGTCGATAAGTAGTGTGCAAACCCGGACGAGCTACTTCACGTGAATAACACGCTTACTGTAACTAATTTCCTCCTCAAAGGTCAAAGATCTGCATCTGAAAATGAAGACCTATAATTAAGAAGAAGAAGTTCCTGTAATTACCAAGTAGCTCATCCGAGGCAGTGGTAACGTCAGCAACATCTTTATAAGAAAGACTCGAAAGACGGAACCACGGTCCTGTAAAGAGTTACACAGATCATCTCAAGCTTAGAAAAACAAAGCATGAAAGACAAGACTGATCAATTGCCCAAAAAAGGAGAGAGCACTGCTTTGGAACCAAAAATGGAAGCTACAAGAATGAAAAAAATTGAGATATTTATTTACCTTTTCGCTGATAAAGGCGGATGAAAAGCCTTTGAGCATCGCCAGACAATGCATAAAATGTTCCTGGAAAATAATAAAACCAGTCAGCCTGAACTCAGCCATGCGTATATTTTTATCCAGTAAGAAAAAACATAGCGTGAGTGAGCATCGATCACATTGATAACCGGACTTACCTAAAAAATGCTTCTCTTGATCTTCGAATAGGTGGGAATCACGTTCCAATACTGTTCGCATAACAGCTAAAAAGTTGTGTTGGTACTTCGAGACCCGCAAAGTAGGAGATATCCCGGAAGAAACGTTTTCAGCTGCAACGAGCATACTCTGCCAGCTTTCTGCGGCCCCATCGAGCAGGGAAAGGTCAGTGCTGGCACTTGCGCTTTCAAATGAGAGTTTCAGAGGTACATCCCCATGAATTTGTTCCGGAACGGTTACCACGAATCCCTGCATAGTCCGGATAGATAAGTACTTACGCACAATTTTTCGAAGAGAAGAATGAGCATAAGAAGAACATATTTCTAAAATGGACGACGCCCCGCAGGTGTCGTGTCCTTTGGACCAAGAAAGTGTCCGGAGGGGGCGAAAGTGACCGACGAGAGCTTCAACCACATGTGGCTTTATTTCCCACATATTTCTTCCCACTTCAATTGCAGTTGCAAATGACAAGAGTTCTAGTAACATGAACGCTGAATAGCCTCTACCTGGACATGAACAAAGGCTTTGTCGAGGAGAGGCGCAAGGTGAGCACTGATCTCCTTAGGAAGATGGCCCACTGCAGGTCCAAGCGGAGTTTCGAGTGGAACCACCTGGTATTCATGCAGGCATCCATTAGACAAACCACGAAAGCTGAAACACGAAATTAAGCAACATGAAAACGTGTCAAAGTTGTATCGGAAGGCAAACCTTGATAGCGTTTGGATCCTTGGGATTCTCTGGATCTCTCAGTAATGTAACTTGCATTCCTTCTTCGCAGAATATACCTCTATTGTACCTACGCCCTACTATTCTGGTTTCCAGAGTTCCAACCAATGAGTTTTTGGCAAGTTGACCTGTCGACGACGTGCTCAGGCTCAAGTCTTCAGCATTTGTAGATGGAAGGAATCCTGTTGGTGTCGTCTTGTCCTTGACAACAACAAGAAGATCCCTCCCACTATCATATTCCTCTGTGTAAGTCTCCATTTCTATACTTTCCCGTGAATTATCATTACCTTCTAGTTTACAGATGTCTTCTGTGGACAGATGACACGAACAAGAACAATT
Source organism: Marchantia polymorpha subsp. ruderalis (assembly GCA_037833965.1). Classification (NCBI taxonomy): domain Eukaryota; kingdom Viridiplantae; phylum Streptophyta; class Marchantiopsida; order Marchantiales; family Marchantiaceae; genus Marchantia; species Marchantia polymorpha. The sequence goes on from AP031351.1 coordinate 5,760,049, forward strand.
AATCTTAGCTGACTGAGACAACGACAGATCTTTCCCGGAATTGTCGACGTGGTTCCTTGTTCCGGAACAAATGACTTCAACTTTTGTCTCCACAGGAACTACTGATAGTTCCAGGGACTTGGATGATGTTGTTTCCCAGGCCGTTAGCCCAACTGATGTAGCAGCACCGTTCAGCAGAACACCTTGTCCGAGTGAATCCAACTGTGATCTTCTGCCGGTGTCTTCGTTGTCATCTTCATGTTTGATTTCAACCTTAACCTTTTTCAACTTCAGTCTACTTCGAGATGATAAGGGGGGTTTAAGCGGCCTCTCAGATAAAATGTCCTCTGTCTTAATCGTCACGAAGCTTGTTTGCTTCTCTTCCGAAAGCAAGGGATGAACTCGTGATGATGAAGGTGCGCTTGAAAGTTTGTTCACACCTGGACTGAAAAATCGTGAAAGGATTGATTGCTTAATTTTCTGTTTTCCCTCCGATGCCCCTCCTTGTCGACAGAAATCTGATGTAACAACACACCTGACAGTCAAATACTGATTGAACTCCACGATATAGCCATGCTTACAATTTGCATCAATAAGCGGAAAATAGCGAAAGCTAGAGGCGCATTCCGAGAGGAAGAGACGGCTTACCTTGGTGAGTATTAGAGGCGAGACCGCCACTCACTGTCTTCGAGCAAGTGGGACATTGCGTCAATTCTCCATTGACCTCCGCCTCTACCTTGACCACTTCTTGCTTCACTTTAAGTAAATTACTTTTGGTGCTCTCGGCGTCCACAAGACTTTCAGCCTCTGTGCCTTGTTCTTGGTTTACAGAATGATATTCCACACGTTCTTGCTTCACTTTCTGTAAATATTCTTTGCTTTTGGCGGCATCCACAAGACCTTCAACCTCTGTGCCTTGTAGATGTTTTGTAGAAAAGCTGGATGAACATCGAAATTCTACACACTCTACCTTCACTTTGACTAAACTTTTTTTGCTGCTAGCACCGTCCAGAAGAGTTTCGGCCTCTGTGACTTGTTGATGGTTCACAGAAGAGCTGGATGAACATCGAATTTCCACACTTTCCTTCTTAACACTTCCCACAGTGCTTCCTAAAAGAGAAAACTCTTCCACCTGCAGCAGGATGGATGATTAGTCCCCGAATTTCGCGTTGATAAACCGCAGTCAAGAGCACGATGGAGACATGAAGGGCATGTATGAGTTACTGTAACAACATTCTCTAACAGACGTCTTATTCGAGACCACAGAATATGCAGCTGGAATCTTGCGAAACTTGAAACTACCTGGTTTTTCGACACACACAGAGCTCGTTTGTTTGGAGATATTGCCGAAAGAGAAAGTCTCCGACGCTTGCCTATGAGCCGAGTCAGCGAATCATGTCCTCTCAACATTTTGAGCACGTTCAGAGTCCTTCGACTATTCAATAATCATTTTTGTACAACTTTCCAGGCCATGAGGCCACTACACCTGTGTGGGCTCAGCCTAGCTCCTCTCAGAAGGAGAAGATCATCTGAGCAGCCAGTCGAATGGCTAGCGTGCCTCTGTCTGCTTAGCACTTTCCGCCATTTCAAGCTTATATAATTTCTGCCTTTCCTGGGAAGTCTCCACACACCTCCTCTCGTCTCCAGGACTTTTCCAAGTGTGAAGATGCAGTAATTCACCAACTCACTCAAAAGCTCTACACTAGATCCTTCACCACAATTCCTCATCGGCCTCAGAGCTTATCCCTTGAATCAGCAGCACCAATCAATCTGTACCCTTAGCAACCACTAACAGCTACGTATGTCATCCGAAACCTCTCCTTGCCTTGCCTTGCCTCCCTGTGGAAACGGATCCCTGGTGAAGCCCAAACCTGTTGGTCGACGGAGATGAGATTTTGAGTTTCTGGATCCTTCCTGTGCTAAGAAATTCCTGTTGTGTAAACAAAGCCACACCTTCTGACTGAGCAAAATTAAATCTGATATTCAATAGGAAGCCATCCCTGCAGCACAATCCTTCCCGCCAGTGTCGAAAGTGAATCGACATTCTCAGCGCAGCATCAAAAGACTCACCTTCGACGGATCCAGGTGACGGTCGCAATTGAACACTTCCCTGAATCATCATCGATCCCTCCCTCCCTCCCTCCCTCCCTAGAACCGAGCCATCGACCGTCCGCTGACTTGGAGCGCCTCGATTCGAACCGAATCATCCACTCCTTGCATCAGGATCAGAGTCGCTGGTCGGAGAGTTTCGAGACCAGCGCCAGATCCGCCAGCGGCGTGTGCAGGAAGCTACCTCTTCCGCCACTCTCCAATCCTTCGAACCACCGAGTCTCGCATCTTCTTCACTACAGTAGAGTACAGAACCGTACATGTACACGTCTGCGCACTACAGTATACACCGTACATGATGCATTACGCATTATGTACATAGTATATATGTACATGCCTCGCTGCCGCCTCCAATCGAGTCGAATGTGTTGCTCGCTCTCTGAAACCTTCGCGTTTGATGATAAATGTGCAGATTTTTTGTGACCCAAAATGGCCAAAATGATTACTCTTGTGAGACCAACACAAGGTTATTGATCGGAATTTCTTTTCGTATTGTAGGGTTCCATATCAGATGAACTGGAGCGTATTTGCTAAGAGCCGATGAAGGTTGAAGGAGAACAAATAAAGCTTGCATGCGTCATCTGAATCGGAACGTGAAGATGAAAATGGGTTGATAAATAGTCCGCATTAAGTTGCAAACTAGTGTTATTAGAGGATAAAGATAAGAGGGATGTTCAGTTGTTCGAGAGATGGACAAAAATTGACAAATGTGCTGCGTTAGTCCGGCCCAGCTTCCATGCAATTGTAGCTCTGTATCATGTTGAGCAAAGATGTATCTTTTAGTGATGAATGAAAATGAATGAAAGATGTGTATCTTTCAATGCTAGGAAGTTGGAAGTTTGTCTTCCATTACCGCAAACGTAAGATAGTTCAGAAGTTTAGGCTCAGAGAATCATGGAACTAATTAATATGGCGAATAGGCACCCTAAAACCCATGAATAAGTTCGTGGATGAAACCAAAGGGGTTGATTACAATGGCATCACTATGAAAAGTATGTCATCTAATGTGTCCCAATTATCTAGTAACATTTACATAGTACATATTGTAAGTATTGTTGTAGACTGTTTATTGATTATAAAATATATTCATCTTTTAAATTCGTACATATTTATCAAAATTTCATAACCAAAAATTTCAAATTTATATGATTTATTATATATTTTCTTATTATTATTTTACTCATTGGCCAACGGGAAATATAAGTAACGCGACGAGAAAGACACAACTCGGGAAACGGGCCGCGGTGTAGCGGGAATGAATATTACGAATATTGAGTTACGAATCGTGTATTTTTTCCTAGGTAATGAAAAAACCGAGGCATAGATTTCATACACATCCATGAAAATTAGTTATAAAGTAAATAATTTTGTTTGTAAATTACTTTATAAAATTTCAATACTTTAATGCTTTTTCAATTTTAATTTTAATTTTTCTGAACCCCCATAATTCTGAACACAACTTCTATAGAGACATATTATATATAAAAAAAATTAAGATATATTTTATGAACATACTTTGCATATCGAGAAATGTTATTTATACAAAAGGAATTTGTCAGTAGATGTTTGAAGTTACTAAAGTTTAATAATCACTAACAAATGTTTTCGTTATTTGAAGATGACTTGTTATATATAATTTTAAAATAGAGTATACAATTTTCAAATATTTAAACCTTCTGTCAGAATCTCAACAATCTCTTTAGTTATAAGTCACATTTGAATTGTAGAAGTTACCCATGACAAAATTTGGTTTAGTTTATAAGTGCCGAATTAGAACAATTTAGCAAAGTATCGTTCAATTCTTTCACTTTTTATCATCGTAAATCTTAAACATTTCTTTTGAATTCTCCAGGTACAACATTATGTCATTTCAGTGCCCTTAACACAAAAATCAAAACATCTCGGTCAGCAGCAATCACGTCAGGACAGAATTTCATCAGTCAAGAAACTGCACTGTATTTCGGGAGTGGTTGTAATATATCGACCTTACGCAGTCCAGTCATTTGAATTGTAGAAGTTACCCATTCGACGTAGAGCGCAACCACCTTGAAAATCTCTGTAATGCTCACTGTCCTTGCTACTCTACTTTGTCATCATAGAACTCTTGCGCAGATTGGTTCTGTTATAGAGACAACGATGGATGACGTCTTCACGGTGGAATGTTGCGCTTATGAGAGCACAGATTACTATACCACCGTTCAAGCGTATTATGGACCTTGGGAGATGGAGCCGCATCAGCTGCAGTCTCTAAAATTGGTGCCTGTGGACTCCCACACCTCCAGTATCGAGTGTCACTTCGTTTGGCAGGTCAAGAACATGCATCAGGCTTTCCCAATTTTTATCAAGTCTGGGCTCGTGCTTCCATGTGGGGATTTTTGCCGCTGGACCGTATACGCGGATGGGTTTGACCTCTTTAGACCAAAGAAGAACATGGATACTCGCTAAACATTTGAATTGTAGAAGTTACCCATGACAAAAATTGGTTTAGTTTACAAGTACCGAATTAGAACAATTTAGCAAAGTATCGTTCAATTCTTTCACTTTTTTCATCGTAAATCTTAAACATTTCTTTTGAATTCTCCAGGTACAACATAATGTCACTTCAGTGTCCTTTAATACAAAATTCAAAACATCTCGGTCAGCACAGCGAACCACAGAATTTCATCAGTCAAGAAGCTGCACTGTATTTCGGTGTATCGTGAGTGGTTTAAGTATATCGACCTTACGCAGTCCAGTCGCGTCCCTGTGCCTACTGCAGCAGCACAGTGCACTGCATGACAAGTCTTCGTACTCTGGACGACATCGTTGACCCACGCCGCTCGTCCCCTGCCAATGTCCCATCCACTAACAAACCGTGTTCCAGAGCCCAGAACGTGGCTCGCACATGGTTCACTGTCTCGTCCTCTCGTGAGACCAACTGGGTTGCTCTGATGTTGTACGTATCTTCTGTTGTTTTGTGTCTTCTTATGTTACGCACTTGATGCAGAGATAACATTTTCTTTTGCATCAGTTAAAATGGCGTCACATAAAGGGGGATGAACTGCTACGTATAGCTGGGGTGAGTCTGAAATTCAATGATAGATCGAGATTGAGCATCTCTTTGATCCGTATAGTTGGAAAGAAGACCATTCGTATATGAATCAATTCTATGTACGTAGTGTTTTCGTCATGACGACTAAGAACTCATAGTGAAACTTGTTTCCGCTCGATAAATTATAATGCCTCCAACCTCTTCCCGCTTCACCCTTCACGCTTCACAATGCTGAGGTCCTACATTGCTTACGCGTGATGGGAACCATCGTGAAAGTTTCGACTTTACAGGCTTAATCAAAGGGCTAAATATACAAGTTTACGATTGCTTAACACGACTTTAAAACGAACTGCTCCCCTGACAATACAATATGGTAAAGCAAACTAAAGTATGAGTGTTGACTGTTGAACGTCAAATCTTGGTGTTTAAAACGTCACTGGATATTTGCAAAAAGATCACAAACTTCGGTCTATCTTCAAAGAAATCAAAACTTTGACACATATCTCAGTGCCGAAGCTGATCTTTGATCTTTGCACGGTCAGATTCACTAGAAAATTAAACAACAAAGCAAACAACAAACTTCATTCAGATAAAACTACCTTCTATAATTCATTCAGAAAATCCAAAAAAGATGGAATGTTGAGAAAGTGTATTTGTTGACCTCAGTATATAGTATAGGGCAAGTAATTCAGATGCCATAACACTACACATTCCACGCCCGTGACTCTATACAAAGAGTCTCCATCGTCGATCCTCCCTAAGATCCCTCCATAGTCGAGATCTAGATTGAATTCAACAGAATGAGGCCATCCACTCCAACAGAGGTCTCAGAGCTTCCTACAGACTGCAGAGGCACAAAATCTCCTCCATATACGCATACTGAGGAAGAACCTGATCAGGTTACAAAAGGATAATGTACAGGTGGCAATTAGCCTGCCTCTCACCTGGCTCTTGAAAACTTACTAATCTTCCAATTCGAAAGTGAAAACCTTCGCTGCTGCGATTAACTACTATGAAAGTTGCTCAAATGCTTTGTAGAGATCTTTTACGCAAGACTCTGACCTGAAGTGCAGGTAAAATTGGACAAAGAATGGAGCTGAAGATAAGTTGAGATCTGCCTCTCAAAATGTATTTTTCCTAGACATGGGATAAGTTGATAATAGGACAACTGACACTTCCAATAAAAATGGGGTGCAGTACTTTTTGCCGACAGCAACCCACTACGAAATGCACCTAGTCAATAATGATATCAAGCTTCACAGGATGAAATGCCAAAAGGGGCTTCCAGTATGCACGGATACATACCACTAGAGAAACAATAGCACCTCCATCACAGTGCAGAGACCACAGACGCCCAAGTTAAGCAAATGTGACCGATCACGTCCTACTCCGGTGTTACCTACAGATCTCACCAATCATGGATCGGGTGGATTTCGGCGGTTGTTGGCAGTACTCAGCGTAGCAAATAACTTGAACAGATCCGTGACAGGAAACTCGACATGGTCCTCCCCCGAGGACCTTCCGATTCCACCGTTGGCATGCCTTTGTGAAAACTGGTAGTCGTAGGCTGCGGTTTTTGATGTTCTAGAAACGGAGAGCACAGATTCAAAATCTGACTGCTTCAGTGGTCTAGGTAGTGGCCTCTGAGCCGTAAAATCCTGTAACTCCACAAAGGACGTGTTAGCCCGAAACAAATGTCAAACGGATGTGTGAACTTCGAACAAAAATGCAAGCTTCGAACATATAAAAGTGAAGCTCGAGTACCTCGCCACTTGAGTAGCCTTGTTGACTCTCATCAGCCAGTAGATCCCGTATTGGCAAGTAGGCTGCTTGCTTGCAGAGTTCGGTCAAGTCAGAGCCACTGTAACCCTCAGACTGGTTTGCCAACTTTTCAATGTCAAGATCGTCTTCAACATGCTCACCCTTGAGGATAACGCGCAATATACTGGCTCGTTGCCTCGCATCTGGCATTGGTACCTCAAACGCTCGCGGTAAACGACGCAAAATAGCTTCATCGAGCTCCCAAGGTCTGTTCGTAGCTGCTAAAACCATAACCCGTGCGTTCTCTACAAAAAAGCATGCATTCTCGCACGTCACAATCGATCGACGACTTAACAAACAGCAAACGGATATAGTAATCATCGAACACAAAAGTCGATAGAACGAATCGCACTTTATTTCACTCTACCCGATTTCGAGACCAATCCTACTAGAGCATAGGTACGGCGGTGAAGCTTCTTGGTTCTAACAGGTATCCCATGATAAAGCCATGCCCCGTCAGTCCAGAGCCAACCCTTGAAGGTCTGAAAGGTCTTTTTACACAACTATATACATGAAAACTGAATACAAATGCTCAACTCGAGCGGAAAGGGCTGTGATGAAGGCATGGTTAGACACTGAGGTGAATGATAGTTGCACAGGGCGAAAAAAATTAAACCTGAAGGCTTTAACGATCAGGCACAGTGCATACCGTTAAACAACGGCCAAAGCAAGGCTTTCACAACGCCATCAGACATGTCTGTAACTACACACTATCAAGCAGCAAAAACAGTTTGTCACAAGGAAAAGCTGAGAGGGAAGGAAAAGTTTGTGGACGTTACCAAAAAGCTTAAGAAAAAAAAATGTGGTTGATACTTTATCTATAGCGAGACTAAATACTAGTACTCAGTACAGGATAAATTCAGGGAAATCAAAGGTCCACATACACGGTAAACAGTGACACAGATGTAAGGCGGCAACTCATCAACAGCACTCAACAAGGGGCGAGTAAGGTCTAGTATATGTCAATTACCGATTCAAACCTCGAACCTGAAACGTGTGATGAAAAATCATGGCGTTATGCTAACACAGGAGATAAGTTAGACAGTAAATGTAATATGAAATGCATGGGGCACGCTAAAAGAGCACCGTGCAGAGAGCAGATAACGGGTAACGCAAGGGACCTTGCACAAGGTGATAGTATGCAGCAAAAGCTGAAATGAAGAATACGAAAACTGGATAAAACTGGAAAAAGTAGGGTAAAAGAAATGAACACAAAGCTTCATAAGATCAATCTTTAGGTGAAGATACAGGGTAAGGCAGAAGATAAGATATTTTAATCAGATTGGCAACATTTATGCTAACAATCAATACATCTTAGAGCAGCTCCCCATGAAATTGCAATAAGATTGACAACTTCCTGGGTGCACCTAATCCGATGATGCGGACAAACGGCAAGAAACTTATGGACTGGTTCACGTAAGGGAAATGTGGGGTAGCCCGCCATCAGTAGGCGTGTGGGAATCAAAGGTAAAAACCATACACCTTCATAGTTGGTGCTTAGTCGATACGGACATGCAAACATCCACGACCTAAGTCTTGAATTGCATCTAAGCAGCTTCTTCGACACAACAGATTTAGTGACAAGAGCGCCCATTGACTTGATTTATTAACTTTACGAACTTAATGGGCCATATAGCAAGAAATACATGTCATTTGTAACACTTCGGGCGTTCAAGCTTCCCTGGATTTAGTACCTGAGAATTCGGAAGAGGAAAACTGTAGACTTAATAAGGTACAGACAGATACCCCCAAATTACACATAAATTAAAGCTTCTTGCAAGTAACTTAGACCCAAGGCTGTACCCAGAGCAGAACTTGATACATCCGTTGTTTCAGTAATACATACACGTCTCCTTGATACATGCATATGGCCTTTCCAGCAGTTGAATTAAAACTCAAGACTACTGATACAGAAAAATCGATCCTGTTCTAAAAATCACGGATAGAAAAGAATTTGATATACAAGTCAATACTGCTCGAGGTAATTCTTGAAAAATTATGAAAGAGGAAAGACGAGGCCACATGCAACCTAAGGAACCAAGAACTCACGATCTGTGGTGAAACCATCCCAGAGGGCCATAAACTCTGTCTTCATGTTCGTTAAAGCTTCATGCTCTGTAACACGACGTTGGCCAAGAAAGCTGTCCACCTCATCTATGAAGATGATTGATGGTTGAAGTTTATATGCCAGAGTGAAAACAGCGGTCACTGCAACAGCAAAACAAAACCTCGACATCAGCAAAACCAGCCGCATTCGTGTAAAATGTCCGAAAGAGAAAAGAAAAAGGAAACATATTACAGGAACATAGTTATGTGCAAAACTTCAGCATGAAGGAAGACCGAGAACAACGACGAAACTCTTGAAATGAACCACGTACCAAGTTTTTGAGCATCTCCAAACCACTTGCTCATCAAAGTTGCGACACGAACATTGATAAACACAGCTTGAGATTCCTTGGCAATGGCTTTAGCAAGTAATGTTTTTCCGGTACCGGGAGGTCCGAACAGCAAAACCCCTTTTTGCGGTCTTAGAAGCTTTCCATGTTGAAACAAGTCTGGACGCTGTAATGGAAGAATCACCAACTCGTGCAATGACTGTTTTACAAGCTCTAAACCTCCAATTGAGTTGAATGTAACGTCGATGTCCTCTGGATTTATTACGTCACAAGCTATCATGTCCTGCAGCAGATGTCTAAGGTAAGAATCAGGGATCCAAAACACAACCTATTTTCCAAAACAAAAATGCAAGGGGGCCATCTGCTCTCCATTCGGAACAAGTCCTGGGAAAGGTAGGAGCACATCCCAAACGATTTCCTTCCAATCATATCAGAAGAATTCACATCTCCTTTGAGTCGTCAAAAAGTATTTTAAATATTCTCTGCGGTGTGACCCTTAAAAAGGTGAACAAAGTGCAGACGACAGACATAGTACCACAACCGTTTCGAGGTTGGTGTAACTGAACAACAGAACAAAAACGCAGTCTCAAAATCTTTCCAAATGCTTCTTGGGAACAGTGACGAGTGCTACGTAGAGCACATGGGAGTTAGCAAAGAGTCATAGAGGTGGCAAATACGAGGTATTACGGTCCCTAAAAATGCTCTAGAGACTGACAAAAAATTCCAGAGGTTTTACGGGAATGCGAACTAAGCTCTGAGTGTCAGGTCCACGTTTTTTTACAGCATGTAAGCGACAATTAGTCAGTAAGAGAGCCAGACCTGGAACCGAACTGGCATAGAACACATAAATTCTACAATTCGATACCCAATGTTCTCGTCAGGACGAAGACCCGCTCCTTGTACGAATTAAATCCAACAGAAGTGCCTCCCGACTTCTCGAAACAACAAGCACAAAGGATGGACGATAACATTTAAGGTCTAAAGAGCCCACATCGACTGATGATACTTTAGAACACCACTAAAAGATGCAGCGACTGTTTAGAATCTTCCGACAATGGTCAATTCTCCGATCGAGGGGGTTGTGTTCGAGACCTAAATCCTGGAGGAGAGACCTCCTGCACAACCTGCAACTTCCTCCTGATAAAAGTGGACCTTTCCTTTCTACCTCGAGGAGGACGACTGGGAGTACTCCCAAGATAGACCACCTGATGAGAATTCGAACAGTCTGATGACTCACTTGCGAAAACTCCTCGGCTTCTCGCGAAATAAGAATTCGTCGAAATTGACCAGAATTTCAAAAGGGAGGGAGAAAGTAGCAAATTACTGTGAGAACGAACACGAGAAGTCGAGACAATTTGACGAATAACTGTAATTATGTGGATATGCACGTGCTTAGAAGCATGGTAAGCTAGAGGAGAGAGAACTTCATACCTCGTAGGTGTTGGTTTGTATATACGGACGACCCAGCCGTCTGGAAATTTCCTTCTTGCGCTCTGATGCCTTTTTCGCCTGAGAGCGATTGGGATCAAGATGACGAAGTCCGACGAAAAGGACCAAACAACTGAGAGCCGCACTCACGGCATACAAAACAAGCTCCTGCCCTACAGAGGCGGCTCGACTACTCGCCCCCATCAAAGATACCTGCCAGGAACCCAATACCAGAAAACTCCACTATACAAGTCCTTCACAATCCACCCTGACGGCACCAACCACTACCTGATCGTCCGAAATTTCTACCACCGCCCAGCAGATTCTCTAGTCTTCTCCTCATGCTCTTCCTCCTCTCATGCCGCCTGCCCGACCACCACCGCAATCACAATTCCGAATCCCTGTTCGCAACAGTCACGAACTTCCCTCGGAGCTCGGCTCCTCCTGCTTCCGTTTCTTCTCCGCTACACGACCTGCATCCTCTGCGTGCCAAGATGGTTGTCCACTTTAACCTTCGCCTCCGCGAGGCTCGTCCTGCCCCCTCCTGGTGCTCGGTCGGTCGACCACCTCGACCTCCACCCTCAGCCACGGCCACGGCGACAACAGTTGTTCTGTTGTCCACCTCGTTATTGGTCTTGTGTCGTCGGGACGATTCCTCTGTCTCCCTCCCTCTCCAGTTTTGCGTGGCCCGCTCTCGTCGATGGCCACCGGCTCACGAGGAAGGCGGAATTGTGCACATCAAGCCCTAAAGCTCGGCTGCCAGAGCCTTTATATTATTAGCGTCGCAACCAGCCCTCTTCCCCTCGAAAGGTCCACCTGGGCGCCCGTTATTCGTCCGAAACTGGTCGCCTTCGAATCCTCCATTGGGGCCTTTGAGGCCTTCTTCCAAACAAAACCGCTCTCTCGCGGCCATTTGGGGCCCATATCCAGTTCTTTCCGGCTTCCGTGTTGCGTCCAGAGCCAGCATCGGCAGGCACTTCTACCGGCTTGCTTTCTTCATATTTCGAGGAGGAAATTCGGCCATCCCATGTTAAAATCATCGGCCATTACAGTACAATGGTGAGGTCCCGGACGGTAAATAATATGTTCCACCCCCCACTGATTCGATCTCTACGAACTCTAGACATGACCTGTCGAGACTGTAGGCGATATAGGATTTCTAATATCTTCTTTTTATTACATTTTTCCTGTTTTCTCGCTACAGAGGGGCAAAGTATAGACAATAAAGGGACCGGAATCTCTAGGATATTTTCCCATTCGAAACTCGAAAATAATATTCAGGCGTCGGAACAAGCTACTGTCGCCTATTGCAGAAACAATACTCTCAAGCGTTGTATGTTCACTATCTATATACGGATAGACAAGTTCTGAAAATATTACAAGCTTTATGTGAAGTAATTGAGAGATTACATATGAGGTAATATATCAAGTATAACTCAAGATGACACATGTGAAAATAACAAGAGTTGAAGTGAATGATAGGCCGTCATCGTATGATCATATTGGATACTCAGACTAAGCACTTTACAATTTTTTATTGTATCGAATACATTGATGATAAGGACACTGATTCTAGATGAAAAAAAATCACAAAATGTCTGTATGAAAACTTTGCAAATCATATAAACATCAAATCACAGTGACTAACGTTTCATGAATTTTGAAAAAACTTAAAAGTTTCATTGTGCCATGCACGAGTTTTACTGATATATATAGAAAGTAATCAAGTATAAGATACAGAAACATGTAAATGACTTATATATAAGTCACACGCAACAGATTTTACAGCTTCTGAGTTTATTTTTTACCTCGCTAATAATATAAACATCGCCTAGTATGATTACCAAGAACTAATATAAATTGACTCAATTAATACAACTTTTATTGCGAATTTAACAAACGAAGTAACAAATCAGTAATAAATCTTAGCCAAAGAAATCCAAGGGCATCTCAAGACTTTGCTACATTTTTTCTATATGTTAAAAGTAAAAAACTTAAGTTCAACTCATGTATTTCCAACTTTTTGCAACATGAGGATTTAGAATTTATGACTCAGTCGTGAAATATTATCATGAAAATTGAAAATGACTATTTGATGCTCAATGTAGATACGCTTTAACAAGTGCTCTTTCATAAAAAGAAGATGAAAATATTTTGATACTTGAAAATAAGGTTTTTTCCTTATATTTATATAAAATAGTAATATATATTTATATGATTATTATTTAAAAAAAATATCATATTAAATTAATGAGAAATACAAACTGATGTGATTGACAATAACACAAAATTTGCAAAATTTTATATTTTTTAATAGTAAGTTAGCACTAAAAGTAACTTACAAAAAGTAAGTAAGTTAATGTGATGTAAGCTTTTACTTCACTTTGCTCATAATATGGATTAAATTAAACAAAAAATATCTGAATAATAATTTCTTAAAATTTCATGAGATCCATTGATCGATATTGTGTATGCTGATAAATTACAAGATATACATCATTCAAATTTTCTTCTAAGAATGGAACAGAGACAATCATGTACTTGCATGTAATCATTCATAGTTTATTTTTCAATTGTGATATTGTATTTGTTGACATTAAAATATGAATGGCAAATATTTTATTTTGACTTTACTCTTATTTTGTGTCATGGTGATACATATAATGAAGATTATAAAAAGTACATCTAAAATTTAACAAGCTTATTTCTATAATAACGTAGATACAAAGTTTCATCTAATACTTCAAGACAGCAAGCACACAAAATAATATACGAGAATCACTTTACTCTACTAAAATTTAGCCTTTTACTATATTTCATTATGATAAAAAATATGTAGCTTTTATACTGTTTAACTTTTCAATATTCAAGAAATCTTCATATGAATTGATGGAATACTGAAGCATTATGGTATAGAATTGAGGTTCGATATATGCTACAAGTTTGTGTTCTTTGGTGTCATACCTGTTTATATTGTTTTAGATGTGGCTTCAATTTTTCCCAAGTCTCGTATGGAATACATCTTGCATAATGTCTCATTGAATTCGTACATTCATGTAAAAATATCCTGAGAAAGATGCACAACGATGATGATTGAACCAATTAGAATCTAGATAAATGAGTGATCTTCACATCAACATCAAGGATTTTGGTAATGACATATATGCAGTTTGATCTGTTCTTGATCATTATGGTTATATTGAATGCTGATCATAGTATGAATCTGGTTAGCTATCTAGTTCAAAACCTGTTATGGGAAATTTATTTTTCTGTTTGACCCAGGCTACTTTGAGATGGTCATCCTAAACAGATTTTTCTTCTCATGACTTAATTTGTTGACTTGTGATAGAAATAAATAAGCACCAGTGTTTGTCTATGCTATTCATGATTTGCTGGATATAAGGAGATGGCTATTCAATTTTAGACATTTTGTGCACAATACTATGCTAAATTTTGGAAGAATATGTTTTGTCCCATAAATTCATTCACAAGATATTTTAATTTTAATCAATCCTCAAAAAAATCGAGATAGATAACAAAAATTATTGAAGATAAACAAGCATTTGATGCTTTGTGTATCACCAGTACTCTCAAATCTAATATCCTCTCTATAACTATATTAATTCATGAAATATATTATAGTCTTGAATTGTGAATCACGTGAGCCATGCTTTGCATATTTTATCGGCATATTATATTTAAATAATTAGAAAGGGTTCATAGGCCTTTTTGAAGTTTATTAAGTACGTATCATGACTTTCGTGATGGAGCCGAGTTGTTTAGAAGATTGGATTAGTTGCATGGGATGAACACCTCTATGTGAGTTTAAGTATACACTAGTTGGCTTCATAACGTAAATAAAAAAACAATTATTATCTGAAAGACGAATAAAATTACCAAAATTATGGCCAAACAGCTAAATTTATTCCATCAATGCAATCAGCGCCACTTTTAACGATTTAAGGACTCCTTCAATTCGGTAAAGCGGCATATCAGGGACAACTCTCTAAGAAAATGAGGCCCAGAATTGCTCAAAGAGGGGTATGGCTTTGTAGATATCGATTTAGGGTCGTGCTATAAGTTCTCAACATTCTGTCGTTTCATTTTATTGATATCATTGTCCCCACCATTTGATACTGCCACAACTGCATTTTCTGAAGAGGTACGGCTGGGCATTAATACGTATTCCGAGTTCCGTCGAAAGTACTTGTAATAAATATTGCATGTGCACTTCTATCTTTTGCATTTTTTATTATTATTTTGCAATAAATTTCCACATATCGCTTTGGCATGCTAAGTTGTGTGTTTCATTCCTGAATAGATCGTTCACCATATCCACAACAGAAAGACGTTTAGCCGCGTATGCTATGTACATAGTTTGGTCCAAGGGCATTCGAAATCAATACTTCAGACGAAGTGTTGCATGTTATTGGAGATCAGCCACATTCTGGAAACTCGATGAAGCAGATGGACGATGCTCCGTGTGAGGAAGCAGATCGTTCTCGTTTCCAGCTGAGAGGCCGTGGGGTACAATTTATTAGAGCGCTGGCCCTCTGGCTTGAAAAAAAAAACCCACCGGAGGGCCATCGTTATCATCAGCCAGGCGGTGAGAGAAAAGCTCGGAGATGTGAGGGCCGTCGTGTGAAAAGGAACGGGTGGAGGGAGGGAGGGAGGAAGGGTAGGCTTGGCCACGGTCTGGTCCGGACTGGCGGTTAACCGGTTGACCGTCGGGACCGGTTAACCGGTCCCAGAGAAAATTCTTCACCTTAATTAATGTAATGTAGTTCATTTCTTGGCCACGATCCGGTCTGGACCGGCCGTTAACCGTTTATCGTCGGTCCCGTTTAACCAGTCCCAAATTTTCTCTGAACCGGTTAACCGTTAACCAGACCGTGGCCAAGCCTGTTGGAGAGGGAGAGGGAGGAAGGGTGCGGGCGGTGGGCGAGGGGTCCTCATCCTGAAAGCGGAGCCTGGGGCGCGCGTAATCTGGGCAGGCGACGGGAGACGGGAGACGGGAGACGAGAGACGAGCTCGGGCCTGGCACCGGCAGCGAATTGCGAGCGGAATGGCGATCGGGTGAGCGCCCCAACTGCGTGCGATGCTGCGCTCCACGGGACGAGCTCTTGAGCGAGACGGAGCCGGACGAGGCCGATTCTGCGAGTGCTTTTGTCGACGGGATTCTTCGCAGCTGCTGCAGGCTTCGTGGTCGTTGTTGGCCTGCTGCTCGCTCGGTGCGTGAGTGCCCTCTCGTGCTCCTCTCCGTTTTTCGTGTGGAGCTCGCTCGCTCGCTCGCTTGCTTTTTGGCAATTTGCATTCTGGGTCGAATTTGCGGAGCCGGTTAGGGCCTTGCGAGCTGAACGCGGGACGCGGTGGGAGGTGCGATTGCCATCCATGGCAATGACGGCGCAAGCTGTTGCGCCCTTGGGTGGAGGATTGGGTTGCCCGAAGGCTGTGGTGTCGTCGGTTTCATGTTCTCAGTCGTGTTCGGTGGGGTTTAATGTGAACCGTCGCGTGAGCTGTAGCCTCATCGCTGCAGACGCTTCGTCTCGCTCTCAGTATCGTGTAGAAACGAGGAAGATTCGGTTTTCGGACACTGAATTGTGCGGGAGGCAACTTGTTTTGTTCAAGCGACGAAGCCCCGTGAGGCTGAGAAATTCCTCACGACTGCAAGTTCGTGCTTCCGCTGTTTTCGACAATCTCAGTACGAGCCTTGAAGCCGTGTGGGCAAAGCTTCGGAACCAAGATGTTCTCACCAAGGACAACATCAAAGAGCCAATGCAGGAAATTCGGCGGGCTCTTCTGGAGGCGGATGTTAGTTTGCCGGTGGTTCGGAAATTCGTCAAATCTGTGACGGAGAAAGCTATCGGCACTGGAGTTATCAAAGGTGTCCGCCCTGATCAACAGCTCGTGAAGGTCGTGAATGACGAGCTGGTTAGCTTGATGGGCGGTACTGCGGCCGGAATCGAGTTCGCCAAAACTGGTCCGACTGTGATTTTGATGGCTGGGCTCCAGGGAGTGGGAAAGACGACAGCTTGCGGTAAGCTGGCTCTGTACTTCAAAAAGAAAGGCAAGAGTGTGATGATGGTGGCCACCGATATCTATAGGCCTGCCGCCATCGATCAGCTGGTCACTCTCGGAGGTCAGGTGGAAGTTCCGGTCTTCGAAGCTGGAACGAACGTCAAGCCTGCAGAGATTGCGAGACGCGGTTTAGCTGAGGCCAAGAAGAAAAATATCGACGTCGTGATCGTGGACACTGCAGGGCGCCTTCAAGTCGACAGAGGAATGATGGACGAGCTGAAACAAGTGAAGAGCGCTGTGAACCCAACCGAAGTGCTGTTGGTAGTGGATGCCATGACAGGACAGGAAGCAGCGGCGTTGGTTGCTGCATTCAATTTGGATTTGGGCATCACCGGGGCCATCCTCACGAAGTTGGATGGAGACTCGAGAGGTGGAGCTGCCTTGAGTGTGAAAGAGGTATCAGGAAGGCCCATAAAATTTGTCGGTGAGGGCGAGAGCATGGCCGCACTGGAGCCCTTCTATCCCGATAGACTGGCGAGCCGGATTTTGGGCATGGGAGACGTGCTGTCATTCGTTGAAAAAGCTCAGGAAGTTATGGTGCAAGAAGAGGCCGAGGAAATGCAGAAAAGGATCATGGAAGCGAAGTTCGACTTCAATGATTTCCTGAAGCAAACGCGAAATCTCGCTCGAATGGGCTCCATGGGTGGCCTCATGAAACTGATTCCGGGAATGAACAAGATTTCTCCTCAGCAAATCGCTGACGCCGAGAAGAGTTTGAAAGTGATGGAATCCATGATCAACTCCATGACACCTAAGGAAAGGGGAGACCCCGAGCTCTTGGCGAAATCTCCGGGAAGAAGGCGAAGAGTTGCAACGGGTTCAGGAAGATCGCAAGAACAAGTGAGTCAACTTGTTTCGCAGCTATTTCAAATGCGAGCTCGCATGAAGAATCTTTCAGCCATGATGCAAGGAGGCTCGATCCCCGGGCTTGGTGCATTGGAGGAGCAGCTTCAAGGGCGGAAGGCTCCCCCTGGCACTGCCAAGAGGAGGAAGCCTAAAGTCGGATTACAAGTATCGTCTACAAGAAGCGCTGCGAAGGGCTTTGGAAGCAAATAGCTCAGTGTGTAGATTGTACATCATTCCAGAAATCATTGTAGACATGTGAGTACGAATAAGCTGAGAATATATTCCGTTCTGCGGAATTGGAGTTTTCCCGTCGGTCGTAAAATGTAAAATTTTTCAATGTAATTCGTCTATTTTCCTTCATTCGATTCCAAAGGCGGGGAAATTTCTACACTGGAGCATTGTATAATTGAGTTCCCGTTATCACTTTTCATCGGATGACATTTTCTTGATTTGTTCGAAGTGGAGTACTAAGTTCAATCTCCGGGAGAGATGTAAATCATGCTTGTACGGAGTTTATGCATGATTCGAATATTACCCCGTTTCATCGACAAATTTATAGAGCTTAAGTGACATTATCAAGAGTTTTATTTGCACCAAGTCACAATTTGGACATGGACGTTTCATTCATATTGTTTCATGTCGTGTTGGCAAATAATGATTTGAGTGGCTGTTCATGGTCATTGACACGACCGTCCATGAGCTACAGGATCATGCCATGGAACCTTTTTTTGAAGTGTTGACCCGGTTGGGATTCAAGACCAACTCAATACGCTTTCGATCAGTGTGTGGGAGAAAGATCGTTTGTAGTGAGGATATGTTGTGTATTGAGGCCGTCAGAAAACATTAGCGAGTCAACCTCCGCACACGGATTAATGTGGAGACAAGATAATCAAAGTACAAGTTACTTGTCCATTCTCTCATAAAAAAATATCCACTTGCTTGATTCAAAGTTCTCATGACACTTGACTCCATCATGTGTCCGACCCATTACAATTCATTTAACAGAAGCAACCAACAACTTCTCAAATATGACAAACTTTTAAATAAAGTTTTACACAAGTCCCAGGCCAAATCAATCGAACTCATTTCATACATTAACAGAGGCAGCACCGCTGCGATGGCGCCGGACAACAGATTTAGGTTACTCCATACAACCTTACGGGGGAAAAAAGATCTCGTCACTTAGTGAACCAGAGAAATCCCTACCCCACACAACTTCAAACCCTGACTGCGAAGCAGAGAGTTCAAGTGAAGTTGAAGGCATATTTACAGAATTCATTTACTGTCCCCTGATGCCTCAACTTCGGACTTCCAAACAATGTCCTTCAGACCAAGGGATAGGTTCTTGTAAAACTGCCACGGGAAATAACAAGAGTCGTAGAATTAGAAAACACTCCAGGGCCAACAAGAGGATGCATAAACCGCGGTTTGTACAGTACTTGCAACAGAGCTCCAAAGTGCCCACTTGTGAGTAATTAGTACTTAATTGGTCGAAACACGGCATACACACCACACTCACAAAACGAACATACTAACAAAACTTGATCCAAATCGATAATTCCCAATGACTTAAAAGAAGGACAACACATGATGTAATACAACGATCTGTATGATGCGTCAAGTCAAATTTTCCGTCCTCAACAGGGAAGGAAAGACAAACACATGAGAGTGAAGATCTAGCAACGAATAAACACCGACCCCCGTACATCAGTCGAACAAAATAAAAAAGTTTAGTTTTTCGAAAGTTTCTTACCTTGTGGTATTCCAATGTGTCTCCCCCAGCCTTCCGAAGCTCTACCATGAAAAGAGAGGGCGCTACCTCAAACACCTATGATTGCCACATTCACAAGAACACTTGCGTCGGTTCAATCCATGTAGAAAAGTACAGAAAATTGAACAAGTAGCTCAACGGAGTGCTATGCCGAGGTACAACAAAGACCTTGGATACACGGACAACATACAATACAGCGTTCAGTACATACTGTTTGAGTTATTTGGGGTTCTGCGTGTCATCACCTTCGTTACGAACTTCTCGCAGACATACAAATCAAGAACCTGCTACAAGACTACCTAGACCATAAGAGACTTGAAACCCTTTCATCGCTTCGCATGAATAACATCAGGAAATATAGCAGCAAATCACTTAAGATATTACCTCTGTGGCGACAGAAAGATGCCCTTTCCTGCCCTGCTTGTCTCCCTGTAGCTTCATCTGATTGTCAAAAGAAAGACATTAGCTTTCTTGTGCGATACTCTTCCTTGATATTTTTTTCTTAGCGGATTGAAGGACTTTGTGACCGCAAATGTTCCAACTCACAAAATTTAACATAATCTCACACCATGTGCCAAACGTTGAAACATGCAAGGAATATGTCCCCCCTACTTCACCTGGGACTAAATGACGAGATTGAAGGCTCAAAAATACTTCAAATGTACTAAGAGAATAGGTCCCAAAGGTCTAGAACTCACAACACTTTATCGTTGGAGTTACTGTCAAGTACCTTGTAATTACGCTTTTGGACATTGAAACCGAGAGGCTTTGCAGCTTCCTCAATTTTGGTGACAATCTCGTTCGCAGGGTGTTTAGAGGTGAATCTAGTTTCCCGCTTGACCATATCCTGGAGAGTGAAGATAGATGATGGTCACTTTCACAGTCACACTAGAAAGTCGAACACATGATAGGCCCGTTTCGAAAGGAAATACCACAGTTGCCGTCTATGACAATGCCAGTTGTTTCCTTCCTCCTTTTCCTATCTAGAGGAAAATGACATGATGTTGATTTCACAAATATTGTGACACAAACCGAGCTTTCGGACGGCGGGGTTTGGGTTTGACCATTCGGTATATATTTTTATTTAAAGTTGAAAGCCAACCACAGGCCTCAGTGGGAACTAACCAATAAACTGGATTCACCTCCCTCACCAAATAATTGCATCTATTCCTTCGATACAATTATTTGCATTGCAACATATATTTGAAGTCACGATGAATAAAATTTAGTTGGACCTGTAACTGCTGGACAATGAAAGTAGTAAAACTGTTGGAGCATTTTCTAAGATGATATCACTCGAATGGCCTAAAGAGAAAAGCCCGTAGAAGAAAAGAGATGAACGACAAACTTCCATGATTCCCATCCTGGACCAAAAGAAAAACAGTGGTAAAGCGGAGGCTCACTGGTTGTTCTTCAAATAGTCCTGAAAGATTGAGACCTCGAGACAAGGAGATCAGCTCAAAAGCGTTCATGACAATCGGTTTTGTCTCCTTCTTTTCTTGGACCAAGTGCTCCTGTTACAGACGCCAAGTTTAACGTTTAAGATCATGCAAAACAGCAAGACAGGCTTCTCATATAACATTGTGAGGTGCTCTTTTAGTATCCAACACCCGCCTCTTCTCACTTCTAACTAACGCACCATTGACTCATTGAAGACCGCATCGACATCGGCCAGATCAGCACTGTCCTCTTCTTTGAACTTTGCACGCTGGTAGCCTTTCTTGAACCAATCGTTCTCTAGTATTTGAGGAACAGTAATCCGCTGCAAGAGAGTGCGTGCACAAATTAAAACAAAGGGCGAATAATGAGACAAAAAAAGTTTAGGAAAATGCCTGCACCTAGGCAGTGATTTATATAATATTCATGCCTTTCACCAGCGCTAGCGTGAAAGAGAAGAATACTCACTTTCAACTCATTTCAACCAACAGGAAGAATCTCTCATTTCCGGCAGTTTAATAGCAGTTCCTCGAAAAAAAACTGCAAAGAGCATTACTCACGGTTCTGGGATTGGGTTCAAGTATTCTCAAGATCAACTTCCGTGCTCCGGAGGAGAACCAGGAAGGACATGTGAAATCAGCTCGATAGATCTGCAAATTCCACCGTATCACGACGCAATACTTGAATTATTAAAACAAGGTGGGTACCCAACCAACACAAGCGACAGAGGAAACAAGGCCAATATGAGTACATAAGAAAATAGGATCCCAAGAAAATAGTATGATCAGACGCATATCGATACAGCCAGTCTAGTTATAACAGAGCCTGGACACTGCTTGTCCGACACTGTATTCAGGTGAGAGGATACTCAGCAACGCTTGGCTAATGCCGTCCATGTCTCAGACTTACCTTTTTGTACAAAGTCATGAGATTGGACTCATCAAAGGGTAAGTAACCTGCCATCAAGACGTAAAGGATTACTCCGCAGGACCACAAATCAGCAGTTGCTCCTTTGTAACCTTTATCGTTGATAACCTGAATCACCATACATAATCGTTTCATTGATAGACGTTTGTATCAATCCATGAAAGCTAGATTCCAGCCCAAACGGCACACCAATCAACGTCCACAAGCAACTGCACTGCTTTAGCATCGAGTGACAAACCGGGTGGTACGATCACTAGAGAAACTACAGTTCTACGAAAAAGGAGAACATACTAACACTGATCATTAACATCGAATTAGTTCTAAACAAATACATGTAACAACTCAACACGGCACGAGACCAGCTCAGTATATCATACAACCAAAGTTCAACTTGACATGCAATACGAGTATAGTGCATTTCAGCAAAATTCAAAAGTAAAACAAGTCTCCAATTTAGAAGCAATCCTAAAAGCATGGGCGGAACCCCGCTGGAGAGTTTAACATCCATCGGGGGACACTACAAGTCAGATCCTCCGCCTTTGCATAAATGGCCATACCTCTGGCGCGACATAGTTAGGGGTACCACATGTGGTATGCAGTAATCCATCCTCCTGCAAACAAGCAGTTTCCATCAGTTGCCAATCTAGCTTTGTACGTTACGAAGTCTTTGACTTATCTTAAATCAAGTCTGCTAATTACTGCAAAGACGCCCATATCGATTTCCTCCTAGACATACAAATTTATAAGAACTACTTCAGCTCAACGTGGCGTGAAGACCAAAGACCCCCCGCCATAGCTGGTCAATACTAGTGAACAAGGGCGAAGAAGAGGAATAGTGAGAAAGAAGAGGAAATAGTGAGATGACTACTTTAGGGTGATGAGGCTTCGTCTTCAGAGGGATATGTCATCATAGATGAGGTTAATTCGAGATTGTCAGCCAGAAGTTTCATGTATAGATCATACACTTGAAAGCAGAAGCAAAACAACCAAATCACTAGATCAGAACTTTCCAATATATGAGTGAAACAGAAAGATAAGAATGGACTTACTCTATATTGCTGTGGCAGTGCGCTCAGTCCAAAGTCGGAGATTTTAAGATTCCCATGTGAATCAAGAAGCAAGTTTTCTGGCTGCACACAGAAAGCACATTCGCGTCATTGTATATTGTTGTCAAGCTGCCTTGAAGCAAAAGCAACTGTTCAACCGTCGTCGATGAGGACGCTTTTCGCAGCAAACTATCCTGACAATCGGCTAAAGCGACAACTAGCGATTACCATGATTGTGGATAATTGCTCAAGATTCTCTATATATGTCCAGACTGCAAGCTCATGATTTACCTTAAGGTCTCTATGGTACACACCACGGCTGTGGCAGTAATCAACAGCATTTATTAATTGTTGAAAATACTTTCTTGCTTCATCCTCCTTCAACCGACCTTGATGAACCTGAAATATATGATGCACTCTTCAACTGGATGCCAATACGTTTGCAAAACAGAAAAAAATGGCCCCAATCAAAAAGCCTACATACGGTTGACTAAAGAAGAAAAAGTCTGCTGCTTGCAGAATCCGAAGTCACAAAAAGAACTAAATTTGGTTCAACATTTAAGGAAAACTTACAATCTTATCGAATAGCTCACCACCTGTGACAAATTCGAGAACAATGTAGATTTTTGTCTTACTTGCCAAGACCTGGGAGAACATCATACATGTTAGACGACAGGAGACGCGATAACAATTCTACCCCACGTAACAAACAGCCTTTTCGCGTTTCTACTTGTACTAAGCACTCGGAACTGTATACAAAAATTCCTGCCTTGAGCTGGTTTATCTCACAGATCAGCATCATTACGAAATCGTCTGAATTGCCTTCTCTACCTAGACTAAAAAGCTTCAAGACTGGAAACAACTGATCCCATTAATGCTTCTGTGAAGATTGGTTATAGACTATGATACACTTCAAAAATGAAAATATAAGTTTTTTCCCTTTCATAGATGTGTTGCAGTCCTCACCTCCAGCAGTTGTACTATGTTTGGATGCTTCACCAGTTTCATCGTTGATATTTCCCGTTTTATCTGAACATCGCAGATTTGCACATAAGGTCACGCACGAAGGATATGTACTTCACTGCTTACCATGTTTTATTGCATGCGTCAGAGTGAGCACTTTACAGTTGAAGGAACAGATATCACGCTATAAAAATAAAAATTTTAGGAAAACGACTTCCATGTTCAAGGACAACGGGTTCGTAAAGATTGGCCAAACTGTGAAGAAAGTAATCGATGATAGGCACTTCAACAACGAAGTAAAGATGACTACAGAAAAAGTGATATATACATGTAATTCAGAAACTACAAACCCAACTTGACCTACTGCAACAACGACCAGACCGTCCTAGTCCGACACGAAGAGGCCGCCGTCAAAGCGCCACAATGACTTCAAGACCGTTCGTAGACATGATACTTATTACTTTTCTTAAAAGGTGTGCAATGATGCCATTTTGCAGCATAAGTAAGATCGATAAATATACAGTTGTAAATATACGAGTACGGAAACATTTGGGAAAGCACGTGATCAGCAACAACACGCAAGTAGACCAAAATGTTCAGACCTAAGCGTTACAACCGAAACCAAAAACACGGGAACAATAAGAAATGTTAGTAGACTAGTGAAAGTGTAGTTAAAGAGTCGGCCAATCCAGATAAAGTTGAATTTCAAAGAGACAGAGACCATTGACTAATGAACAAAAATTTCACGGTTTGGAATTTAACATCAAAAAGGTGTGTAGAGCTACAAAAATTACTACCATAGATGTAAATATCCTCCAACGGCATTCAAACACTGGACAAAGAGGACAAGGAGTCCTATATATTTCCAGGCGCAAGCGACAACAGGGGAACCAGATGGCGCTAAACATGGTCTCGGCACTTGTGGAGACTCGAATCTAAGACGCAACCAGCTAATTATAATCCTCCCAGGTAATAGTCACCGTGAGAATTACAACTCACCAACCATACATCAGAAAGCACAAAACAGCGATTCGCGGTCTCCAGGATCACAGGCAAATTTGACAATGAAGGTGGAACGCAATTACAGACCCATATCCACATGAAAGAACTGGGAGTGTACAAAAGAGGGTCATCCAGCAAGTTGTACGAGTTTTGAAACTATAATAGAAGGACAACACTTTTGGAAAAAACAAGCTCTCAATGGTAAGGTTCTGAACTATTATCGGCAACAAAAGAAGCTGCTAGAAGATTTATTCAGAAAACTTTGTCCGGTTGGGCCAAATTGGGCTTCTCTAACGATAAAGTACGTTAAAGTCAGTATATCAGTATCCAACATCAGCGCGAAGACACACTGTAGAAATTGAGATCACGGGGCAGGAAGCAAGCAGACCCAACCGAAGTTAGTGATGAGAGAACATTCGGGAGAGGAAAAGATGCTGAAAAAAGTACCTGCTCCACCATCTTATGCTTCAAAATTTTCTCCTTGTCAAGAACTTTAATGGCTACGCTTTCCCCCGTCTCCGTATTCTTGGCAAAATTAACCTTCGCAAACGTACCCTCCCCAAGAGTGCGACCCAGCTCATATTTGCCCACTTTTATCTTTGTAGTCGCGAAACTCATCTCGTTGTGCTTTTATGACCCCGCGCTTGATGATTTACAGGTCAACCATAATGTTCTGAATTGTACAGTAGATCTTCAACAGTGAAAGACCGAAGAATCGCTGATTGTCGGCCAAAGAGCTGTTATTGCTCCAACGACTGAGGAATTCGAGCTCAATTCCCCTCCAAAATCTCCGTATGACTCCTCAGTGGTTACGGTAAGGGTCTTGAACGCCAACGACTAGGATGCTTATTCACTAGAGTCAGGTAAGGAGAGAGCATAAACATGTGGCGACTAAACAAGTCCGCGATGGAGGGAAGAGGAACAAACAAATCTTCTCGCAAATCCTAGATCAGCACGATAAGATCCAGCTCGGGGATTTTCGACTGATCACCGAGTATCCAACAGGTCATAAGACCGGGACAAGAACGGAGATCGGCAGGTCAACCTGTCCGAAGGCGTGCAGACGTCCGTTCCTTCACATAAAGCCTTGACGGGTGTGCTGGTGCGGACGCTAAGAGTCCTGTGCGCAGCTCTCAACACCGCAGAACTTACGTGGATAGGATTCACACTACGTAGATGCTTGAAATCAGTTGAGCCCTACAGCTGATGCGAGCACCTGGAAAAACTAAGCCAGATTCCGAAATCCTCAAATCTAAAGGCGAAGCCAAGGAATAGCACTCCCAAAGTTGCGTTTCAAGCAATTCCCTCCTCCTGCGTCCTCATTCCATCGACGTGCTCTTCTTCGTGGCAGCAAGATCAACCAGCACCCACCCTCCGGCACCGCCTTTCCTTCCTCGTTTCTTCCGCAGACGGTACAAACTCGTGATGCATCCAGATGGAAAGGGAAACGTCTTCTTCGTTTACAGCAACTACGACACCTGAATCAGCACAGATGACCTACGCGACGAGACGGGGTCGGCAAGTCGAAAGCTTCAGGGAAGACACCGAGGCAAGGAGGCACGGGAGGCAGGCAGGCAGGAAGGCAGGAGCGATTGATGATGCGCACACGAGAAGCGCCAGAAGAGGAGGCAAGATTGGA
Source organism: Marchantia polymorpha subsp. ruderalis (assembly GCA_037833965.1). Taxonomy (NCBI): domain Eukaryota; kingdom Viridiplantae; phylum Streptophyta; class Marchantiopsida; order Marchantiales; family Marchantiaceae; genus Marchantia; species Marchantia polymorpha. The sequence continues at coordinate 5,786,522 of AP031351.1, forward strand.
CAAGACGGAGGAGGAAGAAAGAAAGATGGCAGAAAGGAGAGCTATATATCAAGGCAGCAAGGGGCCGATGAAAAGGAAGGAGGCAAGAAAGGAGGAGAAATAGGGTGAAGAGCACAACCAAGGATGCGTTCGAGAACTCCAGAGGGTAGGGGACACGAGCAGAGACACAGAAAGACAGACGGAGACAGACACAGATAGAAATCAAAGAGGGCAACACACAGCCTGCGGCTGATTATAGGAGAGCCAGACAGACAAACGAGAGCACACTTCTACAGACACCGCTTGATCAAATTCTCCTCCGCTCACCTGACTTCCTCCCTCCCTCTCTTTCCCTTCCCTTCCCTTCTACTTCACTTCGCTTCACTTCACTTCACTTCGCCTCACCTCACTTCCGTCTATCTGGCGCAGGCAGGCAGGCAGGAGGCAGGCAGGCAGGCAAGCAGGCAGAGAAGAGACAGGGTGATGACTTGAAGAAGAACAACAACAACACAACTCTCCCTCGAACATTCAAGTATGATGAAGCATACCACCCCACCCCTCCCCTCCCCTCCCCGTCCCCTCCCCTGCCCTCTCTGCCTCCCTGCCCCGGGTCCCGTCCCTCTTGCTTATTTCCTTCCTTGCGGTATTCTCTTCTCCCGGCTCTCCTCTCCTCTCCTCACCGCTTTCCTTTCCTTTCCTTTCCTTTCCTTTCCTTTCCTTCCCTTCCCTTTCCTTTCCTTCCCTTCCCTTCCCTTCCCTTCCCTTCCTTAAGGACTTAAGGGCCTTCCGAGTCGCCCTGTGCTATTGTTTCCTTCCGTGCTCGCCCTTGCTCCCGGAGGGCGAGGGACTTTTGGCTGCCCGGCTGCCTGCCCTGGCCTGCTCGCCTTGCCTGGACCGGCCCTGCCTGGGGCCCTGCCTGGCTCGTCTGTCCGCGAAAGTTCGCCTTATCGGGGCCCAAAAGTGCTCCAAATGTCCCCCGCGACGACAACGACGACAGCGACGACGTACGTACGCAAGCCTGCGTACAGGGCCGCGGCGCTTGCACCTTCCATCACTCCACTGTACTGTGGCCGGTCAGCCGCTGCACCCCAAGTGTCACCCATTTCCGAGCTCCTCCCGATATTATCTCATTATTTCTTTCTTTTCTTTTCCTTTTTTGTATCTCATCCATGCGCCGAATATTTTATGCTCCTCTCGCCTTATTATAACTCGGCCCCGAGTTCTTCCATGCAAAGCACTCGGTTCTTTTGCTTTCCCGTGACCCCATTTGTCGTACGAATCAGCCGCAGATCAGGATCTTCACCCGAATGTCCACCGACGATCCGCTCACCTCCCGACGGCGACTCGCCCCTCGGACCGACGGCCTCTCGACGGTGCACCGGATGCAGATTTTCCCTGTTCCTCCTCTGCCTGCAGACCTTCGGTCGCCACCGCACCCCCGCGCGCCTCCCGGGCCTCCGCTCCGCGCGGCCCGCGCTTTCGTATTATTTTCCCCCGAGTTCCGAGTCCAGACTGCGGTGCGCGGGTGGGAATCCGAGTATTCCCGTATTCCTATTTCGCATCATCGCGCTAGCAGACGTCAGACGAGGTGTCATTCCTGTTAAGCGAGGCCTTAACTGTGCTGCTAAGTGCGTGGCCCGGAAGAAAAAACCCGATCCACCTACCCGAGTCTGTGTGAAATAGGACTTTTGACAGCTCATCTCTGCTGAGTTTTTCTTGTTCCTTCTTGAATCTACCCTCAACATTCTGGTTTTGACTCCTCCCGGATGGTCATTGCCATTTATTATTCAGCCTGTGATGTACTTGAGTTCATAATCTTATGGGACAGAACATGACGAGATCCCTACAGACTTTTCCGCAAAAAGTTATCTCTGAAGCATTTTCCTGTTTGTCATTTGTGAATACAAGTTACTCACGCACAGAACGAATTCTGAATCAAATGATATACTCTTAGTTTTTGAGCTATCCACGTATTTATACATCAGTATGTAGGTTATTAAAAGAACTTTCTTGATTGTAGTTTGAGATGCATTTTTATCCTTTCCGACTCAGCCATCTTTATTCAGTTCAGTACATCCAGTGGACATTTTTGATACAACGCTTGAGCGTTCTCATATTTATATACTCAAATGTTATCACAACTTCAATAATAAGGTCATATATTTGCATCCTCTTGGTAATCACGCTAAAATTCGAAGGTTAAATTCAAATAGTTCATCAGTTTGTTTTTTAAATTTAATTTATTGTAATCATTAATATCACATCAGCAGAACAAAGATATAATCCCATGCAGAATACATGTATATGTGCATATAGATTTAAAACATTCAAGTTGATGAAAATTAATATAAAATTTCTACCGTTTGAACCATATGGTCCTGGATAATGACACAAAACCTGGACTTACAACAGAATTTATTCGCTATAAACCAACACGTCAATTAAGCTATAGCTCAATGAAATTGTATTACATTGTAGAATGAATCTTCTTCCACAAAGTTAGATTGTACTGCAGGTTTTTAAAATTGCAAATAAATTATTTTTTATATAGGATATTATGCGCTATGATGTCTGCAATCACTCTACTGCAACAGATCTCATGGATATTTTCATGTAATACTTCTAATCCAAGAACAAAGTTCCAATTATACATTAGATTGAAGTTTGTATGATTGAATTTGCAAAATGTGATAACTATAAATCACAATTGATGTGATAATTGAAAGAATAACAATGAAGTTTTGGTATTATGTAAAAAAATTAAATTGAATTGAATTTTTTTGGTTTTGAGTTAGCATTCAATTTTCCATTTTTTTCATGATATTTTCATTCTAAACATTCAAGTTAACATGTTATGAGTTACAAGTTTTTATTTATTCAAAGCGTGATTGATTTTAAATTATGTATGTGCTCAATGTGTTTTATATCTATATTGATATTCAGAATACAAAGCACACTATGTAACAAACAATGAATTGGTAACATTTTTATATTCAAGCCAAATTATAAATCCAATCAGTGTATAACAAAATGTCCAACATTTAAAGTGATGTTTGGAGTTGGTATGATTTATGCAATTTGTTTTTACTAATTTTTTATACCTATATTTAAATACTTCTTCTGTATATTTCAATTAATTTGAATCTAACCACAAAAATTTCAATTTTGTGAGGTCAAAAAATTAGCACAATGTCATTTCTTATGAACTTAAAATCACTAAGTTGATAATTTTTTGATATCAAATATAATCATTAAGCTACTTTATACGTGGTTCTGTTTTATTTCGTAATTATACTTTTGAAATATATAGATAAAAATTTAGATTATGTCATTGATCTAAAAACTCATTGATCAAATGTTATATATATACATATATTGAACGTTGTATATTGTATATCCAACTTTTGTTAAAACATTTTTGATCATTCAAAGTCAATTATATAAATGTGAAGATAAGAATTTAAAATTTGCTAACATGTTTTTAAAAATTTTATGTTTTTTAATAGGTTGAATATATTTTAATTTATCATTTTTTATAGTTATTGATTTTTATATTCCAAAATTTAAATTGAAAATAGAATTAAATCATATATATGATTACATATATAATATACATATTTTAAATGAATAAAATATTAACATGGTTTCACCTGTATTCAAATATACAAGTTTTAAATAATAATGTTTATATGATATAAAAAAATATACCATGATACAATATTGAAGCATTTTATTCAATTTTGAAAATTTTATATTAACATTTCAATGGTCCAATCTATACCATGCTCATCTTTCAATTAGTTTAAATATGTGTATATATATATACATACATACATATAGAGAGAGAGTAAGGGGCTAATTATTCCTCACTTAGGGCTAATTAGTACTCACCCTACTATAAGTTCGTCTTTGATTGGATGAACACCGTATTTTGGAAGTAGTTGCTACTCATACGCGAACCCTATAACTCTGTATGGAGCAGTGAGTTATCTATATATAGTAGAATGAAGGCTGATTAACCCTAAATGAGGGAGAACTAACCGCTACCTATATATGCACGCACAATTTGTTAAAAATATAAATAACATAATTTTTTCATAGATTCAACATTTAATTTAATGTAACAAAACATAAATTTGTATTTATGTATTCAAAGATTTAAAAAAATTTAAAATTAAAGTTTTTTATTTTTGAATTAAATTGATTATTCGTTTAGCTTTTAATAATGATAAAATTCTAATATTATCTATTGAATACGCAACTTTTATGTCATTTGTCTTTGTATCTATATTTTTAGTATCGACATAAAATTAGGTGTATAAGTGTATAGAATCGGAGAAACTCAAAGAATTGTTAGTTCTTCGGGTCGAACATACCGCGTAGACAATTTTAGGTTTCTGCTAGCTTCGACTTTAGGTCTCCAATAGAGTGAGTTTGACTCAATTGGATGTGGACTTTTGTGTTACCAGTGGAGTTGACACGTCTTAATTCACTCAAAGAACTCAATTATTTTATTGTTTTGGAGAATTGATAACTTTGTCTGGAGTGCTTTTGCTGTTTGTCAATTTCTTTCGATATACAATGGTAGCAGTGACGCTTTGAGTTCTACATTTCCAAGTTGGAAATTGTGGTTGTTATATATACGATGTTTGAACGCTTTTTCAAAGGGATTGATTGTTCAAAGATTCTAAAATGACTTTGAAATTACAGCTGTTAAAAGTTTTGGTAAAAATTTAATGTTTCTCAAATATCATAATAGGTAATTTTGTCCCTTACTTGGAGTTTGGAGTTACATTGGTACTCACATGCTGATTGCGCGTCAGTGAATCATAGCTCTTGGACGCTTGTTTAAATCCATGTGTCAAGTGGCAAATCAGTGTACATACTTTTTGAGAGTTGAATTGATCATCACTTGCCTCAAAAAAGAAAATAAAAGTTGAAATCCTTTGGATTTTAAGTATTAGTTCTGAGATCTCGTTCTCAACAATTTTCTTGCAACAATGTGTGGAATCAGAGGAAGTGCATGTTATTTGGCCAAGAAGGTATATGACTAGAGGTATGATGCAAATGTGAAGGCCATCGTCATGAATCTCATACAAGTTTAGAGATGAAGTGCAAGAAATTGATAAATTTTCAGGTTGTCGATGCTCTAAACTTGCCACTTTTGAACGGAGGAGTTTGATTTGGTCTTGTCAATGCAGTGGACAGTTGTGCTAATGCTTTCGCCATCTAGGATTAAAAAAGTATGACTCATCGACATCCACATGGATAAGTAAAGCTTCTTCAACATAAAGAGACAAGAAAGATTCGTCCGCTTATGCGTCACAGCTGGACTCTTACAATATGCGTCAATCATTTGATTATCCTTGCTATCGTTCTCCAAGAGCATGTTGGCAACGACAAGTCTTAGGTATGGCACGACTCCGATTATTTTGATGGAGAGTTGAAGGAAAAACTTTTCTGCAAAAGGCTGAGCAACACTGACAGTGCACGTAAATTCAAGTCCCCATTTGAAGAAGCTCATGACAAAATGGCAAGAAAGGATGGAGCTGCCAATGTAGAAGCTGATGCGGCTGCTAACGTCCTTGAAGTACTTTCAATGGACGAGAAATCCAAGGAATACTTTGAGCAACATGCAGCCTAAATCTTATGCATAGACGGGAAAAAAGTTTGAGATGATGTAGTGCAAGTTAGTTTGGATTGAACCTATTCATACTCTAATGTCTGGTTCTCAAGGCCTCTATGGTTGATCATCTTTGATTTCGCAGTGGCCATGACTTGTTTGTTTGTATGTACTTCAATCCGGTTATCATCAATGTGTTACTAGTTGATTTTTAGCTTCAAAAATAATGCTCATAGTGGTAGTGTTTGAATTGATAAAGTAGAAGCAATGAAGTTAGTAGATATGTAGCTGAGGAATGTATGTAGGAGAGTAATGTAAAGGAAGCTAGAGCTGGCTTCTTTGATAAAGTTGGAGCATATGCAAACAAGGAAAAGAAAGGTGTGAAGAAGTAGTGAATTTTTTTTATGTAATAAGCTAGGTGGAAGAAGAATAGACAGCTTAAAAGGTGACGGCCACAGTGCGGAGAGTTAATGATCCTTAGGATTGCATGACTCTTTCACATACATAGGTACACGTAAGTGAAGTTATGTTCACATCTTAATAATTCAGATTAGTATACAGTATTTAGATATCTATTCACTCTTTATTTTAAAACTAGAAGGTCTAGAGCTAGCTGATCATTATACTCTAGCACATTGTTCTCCACACATACAAAGGTGCAAGTGGAAGTGATACTAAAATGTAGTTTCAGTCTTGTAGTCTAGTTGGTCTAGCATACAGTTTAAAATAGAAGATTTTGAACATTTGTGATAGTTACGCAATGTTGCTTTGACAAGTCAAATTCCAGAATGCCAAAGTACATATGCAATTTGCTATGATTGTCCAATCACATAATTTTAAGTTGTGAAAAGAAAGAAAAAAAGAAAAAAGAAAAAAAGTAAAGAGGTTAGTTCTGAAGGTATCGAGAGTTTACATTCGTTTTCATACACTATAGGTTTGAGGTTTTGAAATCATTGTATTTATACATGTATGACGTGGTCTGAATTATTAAGCTTTCATTCTTTAGTGTGTTCGTTGAAGTGGAGTGTGACATCACAGCGTAAAATTCCTCTTTGGGATGAACGAGGTAGCATTGTAGGCGTCGTAGGCGGAAGATGATATGAGGCGATAGAGATCAAATCGGAATTGTTATACGATGCGATGTCTCGTGTGTGTTGTGTTGTGATGTGTTTCTTTTACTAGTGTTGTGTTGTGATGTGTTGCTAATGTTTGGATACTTTTAGTCTTGTTTCTTGGTGCGCGCCCGTGTAGGAGTTGATGCTGGTTTCCGAAGTGGTTTTACTCATGTGTGCAGTCGATAGTGCAGTTGACTTGATCATCGGCCGATCTATCTTCTTTTTTTTCACGATGAAACTTGAGTGATGATCAGTAGACTGTGAGAGTCTTCTTGCAATGGTGGCAGGTTAGGTTACCCATACCCCATAGCTAGTAGGACTAGAGTAGTTTAGTGCGATCATGATGTCGGTTGTGGATTTGGCTACTTGATGAAAATTTGAAGTCTGTTGGAGATTTGATCATCACAAAGCAATTTGGTGGTCATGTCGAGGACCGGGGTGGATTTATGAGCATTGGTTTGAGTTGTCGCCTACATTTATTTGAATCATCAATTGATGTTGAGGAAATGAGTGTTACAACTGTGATATATTTGAGTGTGTTGTAACCATCTTTAGTTAGTTAGAACTAAAGTAGAGCTTACTCTAAATGTTGCACTGGTTATAGCTGCCATGTGAGTGATCCGCGCGCTTGGTAGGTAGAGAGTAGATGTGTTAGTTGTTAGTGCCACGTCAGCGATCCGTGTGCTTGTTAGGTGAGGATTGAGTGTGTTAGTTAGTGTGTTAGTTGGGAGTGCCACGTCAGCAATCCGTGTGCTTGTTAGGGTCATACGCCACTAGAAGTGAGATGAGTGGTGAGTATCAGGTCTTATCTCCTTGTACTTGTTGGTGAGAGCTATATATAGAAGAAAAGAACCATTGTTGACATCCCTCGAGAGAACTTCTCTCTAAATCCTAGTGTTACAGTAGATCTTGAAATAAAATTTAATATTTTTTTAATGAAGAAGTTCAAACCTTTGTTAATCTTTATTATTGATAAACTATTGATAACAACATGTGAGAATAAATGAAGATATGAAGTAATCAACCTTTGATTTATAACAAGTGAATGTAAAGAATTGAAGTACACTTTTATAAATGATAAAAATATATTTTTTTAAGCTTTTTTTTTTAGACCTATAAAAAATAATATTTGAAAGACTTATTTTACTTGTAGTGAAATTTGCTACAATCGATTTATCTTGTTGACTTATTGCTTTATTTAGTATGATTGTGGATCAAATTAATGTACTTTTAATAATCTTCTATGGATTTTTTTAGTATAATATTTACATTACACATCAACTTTAATTTGATAAGTTCTTTTATTTTCATAATTGATTTGTAAATGTTTGAAATCATTATATAAATTGAAGATTATAAAGTTCATGAAAACAAAATAAGTTGGATCAAAATTGTATGTATACGTGAAAAATGTGTATAATATGATCAATATAATACACTTGACATTTAATATATACGTACACTGAATCATTATGCAAAATATCATGAATGATGTAAATAAATGATTGGTTTAAACATATTTTTACTTGCATAGAAAATTATTTGATATTGATAATTATTTTCTAAATTCAAATATGAAACTGTTTCAATTTATTACTATTAATGACATATTTGTTTATACCTCTATTATTGTAAAATTTCCAAGATAACATAGAATTATTCCATAATTTTATTTAATAAGTCTATTCTAATTTAAAACAAGATATATTTTGTAGTATATTTGAAATATGATTTCTAGTAAATAGTTTGTAATATTATCATCACTTAAAAAAATGTTGCAATTAATTTCATATTGTGAATGTATATAGTTTAACTAAAATCAAGGATATAACATTTTTATTATACTTTAATTAGCTGTTCATAATGAAAAATAAAGGTCATCATTTATTTTCTTAGCTTGTGATTTTAAAAATGAAAATATGAATAAGATATAATTATAGGATTTTAGTTGAATATATCATTATGTTTATGTAAAATTAATTACTATTGCAAATTGCGTGATGAATGCTGGAGTGTTGTAATTTGATTTAATATTATTTTTGCATAATCACAATTAATCTTGCAATCTAGATCTAAATGCAATATATAATAGTTTAAATTAATCATTAATATATATATACATATATATGAATTATACACATATAAAAAATAAAAATAAAATAAATTTATATTGGAAATAGTTTTTACTTGGCAATAAGAAATTTATCCAATGAATTTAAAAACTATTATAATAAAAAAATTTGGAAGTTAAAAATTTCAAACTAAAACAAACGTATCTGCTTTATGTGAATACCTTTTTATTATATATTAAAAATTGAATTTTTTTGTATAATATTTTTCAAAAACATAATTTGAAATCTATTAATATATTTGCGACTGAATTAAGTTTTTTTTGTGAATCGTCTTATTTCAAAAGAATAATAATTTTAAACATAGGATTCATATATAATATTTATATTGAAATTTCTACCTAATTTTTTTTAAAATATTGTGAGATCTTTATATAATCAATTTATGACAATAAATGATTCAACTGTTTTCATTTTTTTTATTCAAATCTTGATTTCATCTAGTTATTTTGAGAAGGATTGATTAAATTAGTTGACTAGATTGATTTGAAGTTGTTAAAATGAGATCTTTGAGATATAATAAAATGTTTTTGTTTCAGAACTAATGCATTGCACGGACGTAGACTAACTAAACCTTAAATATATCGGAAATGCTTGTCAATATTGATTTGGACCCACAGCAAGATATTGTTGATTATTTAAGTTTTTGAAAAAATACACAGCATTGATGAATTTGCATCCATCGACAATAAACATACATCTACATAAAATTTCAAAAAAGAAGTACATGTATCTTAGCGCACTCCGGCTTACTTGGTACTATGATGTCACCAAACATGAATGTAGAATAGCAATAATAACTTGAATCCAGTAGATATCTAGCCAGCCAAGGCACAGAAAAAGTTTGTAAAATCAAGTGAACATTTATCAAATTTTTAGCAGCTATGAAGTCACGATGCCATGATCGAATGGAGATCCTATCTTCAAGTAGGAGGACAACTCGAGGAGAGTATAATAGTGGTGAGATGTCAACCTTTTGTTCTTTCAGTCTCAAGGCAATCCGAGTTGGCGATATAGATCCGGAATGTTAAATGCATCGTCATGCAACTTTCCAGCCTCTTTATATTGTCGTTTTCCAAATACCAAGATATCAGCCTTGTCTCAATAAAGTTCACCGAAGCTTTTAAATTTATCTCTCCATGCAGAAATGGAGAATAATATATTTCCAAAATTTCATCTGGATATAATTTCATCGATCTCTTGGTACTAAAGAAGACATGAAGTCAGCTAGGTGACCAAATCATTGTTCACTTCCACTTCTTTAATAATTAGACTGAAACAAATTGCTGTCAAAAATTCCGAAGTCATGGCATATCCGAACATTCAGAGCAATTTATTTCCCTTTATTAACAGCAACTCCGTCTGAATGGTTCTACAAGGCTCTCGCCGAAGGACGTGAACTTCTGACCTCGGCCTCTGTGGATATAAAACCGTCAGCATTCGCGGGTTCTCCTCCGTCAGAAACAAAAGCCAACAGGAAGCAGCGTAAGAAAGTATTAATCGAGGTCAAAGCATGCGTGCAGATTTGACAAGCCGAGACTCTGGTCACAATTTTACTCACGAATTCACTGAAAGGTTACGCAGTTTAATTATTAATATGCTGTTATTTTGGAGTTATGTCCTCGTTTAATGTGGGGGAAAACTAGTTATTGTACTGGTTTGATAACACTCATATTGCCTCTCGGTGACTTCGTGAGGAAAATTGTGAGTTGGCTTGTCAAAACAGCAAATTAATACTTAAACTGCGTAAGAGAAGAAGCGAAATAAGAAGAATACTGGGCACGACAGGTCTCCTTGTTTAAGTGGTCGTAATGTTGGTGCACGGGAAGTAAACTGGCTCCGTAATCATCACCAGAAGATGTGATGAATGACATGTCACATGGCCGCTCCATATCCAATTGTGTCTCGGGGATTGGGTGCAGAGAGAGCCTGCCTGCGTCGGGGAGGGTGAGCCTCGGCAGACTTGAGAGAGAGTCGTGGGGGTTTTGCAGACTTGCCTGGGTTTGGGTTTGAGTTGTGTGTGGGATTCCAGAAGAGGGCGAGAGCGAGCACATTACGCATCGGCAGGCGCTTGCAATTACATGAACAGCTGCCGGAGTTGCGTAGTGGCAGGCTGGTGATCGAGGCACGGTCTTTGTGGAGGAATTTTGGCTATGGCTATGGCTGCAGCCGCTTGTTGTGGCCAGAGGGCCTGCGCGTCATTGGTGGCAGGGGTGGCAACGAATGGAAGCGTTTTGAGTAGGAAAGCGGAAAGGGTGTATTCTTGTCCTTCTGTTTCATCGACCAGGTTGAAGAATGCCGCCGTGAAGCAACTGCAGGTTGTGATGTGTAATTTGGGTACCAGTAACTCTAAATTGAAGAGTTTGCCGGAGAAAACGTTCGCTATCGAAGCCCTACCTTTCAGGTCTGTCGCACAGCAGACAAGGGGTAGAAACCTTTCGACAATCTACGCTGCTGCTGGTGCCGCACAACAAGCGGAACTTGATGATGGGCTTGTTCGGGAAGCGACTGTTGAGGTGGTTGAAGACTCAGGCAGTGCAGATGATCGCGTACCTGTCACTGTTATTACTGGTTTCTTAGGTTCCGGCAAGGTATTTTTCGATTCGCCTCAGTTGTTGGGAGAAAATGACTCTCTAAAACTACTTCGAATTTGCAACTTAAATTTTTTTGGGGGTCTGGTGGTCTGATTTGGCTTCCATTTATATTTCCTTTTGTTGTTGTTTAGCTCACTTCTTTTGGATAATGTGAATTTAAATTTTCAAGATTTCTCATAATGAACCTATTGCGCAAAGTGTTTCAAAGTGATTCGGATATCGGTCTTTTAGTCTGGTTTCACCCAAACAATTTGCGAGTAGTAGTTCAAAAAGGATTGTGTCAGTGAAGATACTACGTCAGAAGCCTAACCGGATGCAGTATTCGAATCCGCCAAGGCCTAGTGAACGTTATTTAAAGTGGGCGTTTTCTTGTTTGTTCGTGCAGACAACTCTAGTGAATCATATTCTCACTGGTAAACACGGCAAGCGGATTGCTGTGATAGAAAATGAGGTGAGACCATGTACTTACAATATAAACTGCAGTTGATGGCAACCTCAATCTGCAACGTGCTCAGTATGGTTACAACAGGCATATTTTTTCAGGCATATTTTTCCTGAAAGATTGAATCATCAGACAACCATCGTTTTTTTAACTGACTCAAGACTAACTTTCCTTCTGTCAATCTGGTTACAGTTTGGTGAAGTGGATATCGATGGATCCCTCGTAGCAGCCCAAAAGTCGGGAGCTGAAGATATAGTGATGTTAAATAATGGCTGTCTCTGCTGCACTGTTCGCGGGGATCTTGTGCGCATGCTTTCGGAGCTTGTGAGGACGAAGAAAGACAAGTTTGATCACATTCTAGTTGAAACAACCGGTATGTAACTGTATGTTTGATGTTTGAATATCTTTTATGATTATCTAGTGCAGCCTAAGACCCTGCGGTTGATCTTGTAACACTGATATTGTTGTGAATAAGTTCAGCATCACATGGCTGTCTTGTTGGACATCAAAGTTTTCCAGCAGAATTTTATGTTCTTTTATCTAGCTTCGAGAACAAAGCTCTTCGTATGATTCGCGTGTCTGCGCAGTAACAAGCATCTTTGTGCCAGTATCTGATCAGTTGATGTTCCTTGTTGTCCAGGGCTTGCTAACCCGTTACCAATCATTCAGACATTTTTCTTGGAGGAACAACTCTCTGTGCAAGTAAGGTTGGATGGCGTGGTCACTCTGGTTGATGCCAAGCATGCTACGAGGCATATCGAGGAGGTCAAACCCGAAGGCGTAGTCAATGAAGCTGTGGAGCAAATTGCTTACGCAGACAGAATAATTCTTAACAAGGTACACAGGATTAGGAAACTCTAGATTCTGATGCTTTTGTAAGAAGATGCAGACTATTCTTTCCAATGTAGTATTCTCATTATAGTTGCTTCCCTATTTGGTAGTTTTCTATCTGCGAGCTGCGTAAGTAACATGCGCAATTTCTTTCTTCGTAGTTTTTGTTGAGAATCGCTTGCCTTTCAACTATAGGCCGTAATTGAATGTGGCTACTGACGTCGTGCAGACAGATTTAGTTTCGGAGTCGGATATCGAAGCCTTGATGCGACAGATAAAGGTAACATATATTTTTACCTGGAAGAAGTGACAAAATGCCTTAAAATGCCAGAAATTTTTGCTCATGATTGTTACTCTCATGTGCGAAGGTAATAGTCGGTCCTAATTTTACGTGCATTTGCTGAACTTCAACCTGGCAGAGAATAAATGCTCTGGCAACGGTACAGCGAGCAACGTATGGAACTGTGGACATGGACTACGTAATTGGAGTTGGTGGTTACGAGCTGGAAAAGTAAGGACTTCATCAGAGTTTTTTCGCCTTAAAAACTAAGTGAAGAATCATTGTTATTTAGTTATTTGAGGTGCTAAATGTCTCATGTTGATAATCCTGGAATCCGCATATGCTCACACAAGGATTAGTTTCTACCATGTGTTTTGTTACTTCTAGCACCGCTCAACTTGGTTTGTGGTCTGCAAGCAGTGACAGGCAAATACTCGTTATGACTACTCCTCTAGCTTGACTGTGTTCTTATATTAACAAAACTAATGACAGTCCTTAAGAGATTAACAGGGGTTGTGTTTTCTGAGAGTATGACTATGCGAACTTCAAGGTTTCAAGAGGAACTTGAAGAATGTAACGGCAGCAATAACACAGAAAAGACTGGGTTCATGTGTATTTTCTTGTATTGCACAAGTTTTCTGCTTGCATTTGTGTTCCCCGCTAGCGTAACCTCTTTCTTATCTTCCTGTCCTTTCAGTTTCCGGACCTTTTATCCCCTTGGAATTTCGAATTTGGAGAGTGACAGTCTTCGTGCGCGTGGTTAAAGGCTCTCCTTAATTGCGTTTCACTTTGACTTTGCTGTGTCATGACCAGTTCTCCGCCTTGTCTACTCGGTCAATGACTCTGGCTGCATGTGTGGCGCCTAGTTGTCGTATGTCGTTTCGTTTCTCGGGTGCTTCTTTCGCAAACTTTCTGCGTTTTTGCTTCAAAATGGGTGGCCATTCTGATTGTTCAGTTTTCCCCGGACTATCTTCTCCCTTTTCTGGATTGCTTCAGATTCTATCTTAAGCCTGCAGAGTGCCCTCAACCAGCTCCATCGTGTCACCAATGTCACTGAATCTTACAATATTACTGGAGAAAAGGCGAGGATAGAAGGAATCTGGTTCTAGTTTCTAGAGGTTGTGAAGTTAGTGGTGACAAGATAGAGTTAGTCTCGTTTACTTTACCTTGTACTTTTAAGCGAAAGGCAAGGTGATCAATGTAAGGCGAAAGACCTCATTGCCTTCAAGCTGGAGGATAAAAACCATTGAATTTGCCGCTCCTTATATTTCACATCAACTCGACAAACTGGAAAACAGGTCTAACCGGATTAGTACGTGGGTAGACTTCATCTTTCACGAACGCATTTTTTGTGGAGATGTCCTTTTCATTTTTGTAGGTTAGGTGGCGTATCCCCTCTCTGTTGAGTAGCATTATGATTAAATATGTATCATAATTCCTGACTTCACCTTATGTTCGTTAACTTTTAGTATACTGAAGCAGCCGTGCCAACATGACCTTTACCTGAATGTTTCCCACCTGTAGAGTTGAAGATGAAGTGAAAGCGGAAAGTGAGACTCATGATCACAGTCACCATGATCACGAACACCATGATCACGGTATGCTTTATTTGCTTATCGTTGTGACATGATCTTTCTCGAATTTATGCTTCAACGGACGTTTACGTAAAGCTGCAGGTGCATTGTCTACTTGGAATCTGATCCTCCACCTGCCTCACCAAGACGTGCTTTGTCTTGTATCTGATACAGATCATCACGAACATCACCATGGAGAAGACCACAATCATGGTCATGAGCATGGCCCTGACTGTGCCCCTGACTGTGGACATGACCACGCAGATGGTCATATTCACGACCATGTACATGATCCTGGCGTTTCGTCCGTTAGCATCGTTTGTGGAGGCAATCTGGACATTGATAAGGTAAAACCTACTGCCTCGATAACATGTAACTTGCCAGGAGACCCTAGTCAATCGTGTCAAAAGTTCATAATTTCATGTCTCGTTCGAGTATTTATATCAAATATACAACTGATTAAATTTCGAACATCATGTTGCAAACGAACCCTTTGTGAAAGAATGTAACCTAGGAAGTGTGGTTTCATTGTACAAAGTTACCGCAATGTAGTGTAGCCAGTCGTGGAGCACCAAGTGGATTAAAGCAAAGAGTTTGTTCAGGATAGGAAACAAAACTATCGATCTTCGAAGAAAAGTGAAAGCTATTTCCTTAGGGTTTTTTTGTTTTGTATGATCGTGGTCCTTTTTTTATCTTTTTTCTGAGTTGCAATCAAGCATTTGCATTTGGGTTATAGTTTGGCAGGAAACGGGAGAATTTCCATATTCTTTAGGCTTTTGACCTTTCACATAGTCAGGAAATGTTCAACGTAGATATGAATTTATGTTTGTTGATGAGGTTGAGTATGAGACCGATCCGTCCGCCTCTTATGGAAGAACATTTGCTTATGCTACGATCTTTGGGCGTTGCGTTTATCTAATGGTTGATTGTCTGCGAACCAGATCAACACCTGGTTGGAGGATCTTTTGGATCAAAACAGCGACAACATTTACAGGATGAAGGGTGTTCTGTCAATCGAGGGTTTTGATTCACGTTTTGTTTTCCAGGTCCGTACGCTGACTTGAGCATCTTATATCGCTGTCATGTAAATGTCTCATTTTTTAGTCTTTCGACATGTGAATATCAGGAATTTCTTCAAGCTGAGCTTGGGTCGCGCATATGCAGAAGCATTCCCTGTCGTTCATTTTGATACTGCGTTGTGACTTTCAAGTCGTCTATGCTGATAATACTTTCTGTATTGGCAGGGTGTGCATGCTCTGTTCGAGGGTTCACCCGATAGGGCTTGGGGAACACACGAAGAAAGAACCAATAAAATTGTTTTTATAGGAAGGGAGTTGGATCGAGCCAGCTTAGAGAAGGGTTTCAAGGATTGTTTAGTTTAAAGTATTGAGGCATTTTGTTCCATCTTCGCGATATTAAAGGGTTTTCCGACCTCGAGATTTCTGTTGCCCACATGTTTCTATCGCAATCCCTACTATCGCAATTTCCCATGCCACTTAAATATTGGTATTTAGTCAGGTACATTCGGCAGTGATGGTGGAAAAAAAAGAGCGAGCAAATTTGATATAGCAGCTTTGTTCCAATCTTCCAAATGGTGCAGGAAGAGAGGGAGAGCAACAAATGGAGCTTTCGGTAGATTTGCACGTCCTAGTAAGCGTTCTAGATTCCTGGTCCAATGAATCACGTGCAATTTATGATAAGTTTTTCACAATTGGTAGATCAAATAGATAAAACAAAACAATAAATCCGTCTCCAATCCACCAAATCTTTCTTGTGAAGCAACCAGAAAACGAAGCAAGTTTATCTGATCATATCGATGATGAAGAGATGGAAGAAATTATCTCCATGTACAGTGGGCGCTGGACGAAAGTGGTGTTATGCAACATCTTCTCAGAAGCAACGCTGCAAGCCTCGGGACGTAGGCCACACTAACAGGGACAGGGCTTAAGGAGCAGAAGACTAGAGAACGTGAAAGGCGCTGTCGTACACGGCCCGTACTCACGACCCCTCAAACTCTCTTTCTTTATTCGGGGTATTCACTCACGCCACCTCAGTTTGGAGATTTGTAACTTGACTCGTCTCCCATCCCAATCTCTTCATAGTATCTTGAGCAAAAGTCCTCAGTTGTTTAGTGAAAGCATGTCCAGTGAGCGCCTTAGCGATCTCTTGATACGCTGACATGCTGTACAAGGACGGAATCGGATGAATATGTGAAATATGGCGGCCAGAGTCAGGAGGAAGGAGCATGACTTCTGGAAATTTTCTTGTGAGATGTCAACTGCAGACATCATATCTCATATTTCGAGTTTGGAGTTTGCAAGCGTATTCACTAGTTTCACTGGAGAGTTCTAAAAGTATATATTCTGTCCGAGAGAGAATGGAGCCTTTGGACGTGTAGAAAGCCCCCCGCCTGGCTGTAGTGATAAATTATACAAGGGCTCGTACTGGAAAGCATCTGCCAACTAAGGAAAGATATATCCAGTGGATAGAGTAGATGCTTTCAGCCATTATTTCCTATGCATTTGGCTATCCGGCCTTACCTTGCTCAACATAACTGGTAAAGCAGAGGTGTGTCCTTGCCGTTCTTCTCGTACCAGGGACACTGTCTCGAGACGTTCTGGATCGCGAGGAATTGAATAGCCAATGCATTTAATATTCATATAATATACCATCTCTGGATACTGCAATCCAATCGGGCATACATCTGGAAATGGTCAATGCACACGTTTTTTGTACTGCAGATGTTTATTTGGATTTGTCAACGCATTGTACATTCTGAAGATGTAACATCTTCAGAATGATACCTATGTACGAATATGAGGCGTGACACTAATCAAGGTAGAAATATTTATTTCCATATATGGGCCGCGAGTGGAACTATATCCAAGTAGAGAGGTATGCTTAGAGGTTCTAACTATTTTAACTAGCTTTGAATCTACACATTTTCAAAAAGGGTTGAACTCATCCATACTCCTGAATGTGCAGCCAATGGAACAGCAACCACCGACATTACACAAACAGCTTATATTGTTTCTGTCCTCAAACATATTTTTGCCAAATTTTTTCTTGTGGTTGTGGTCATTTTGTTCCTCCAATAATTTTTATATCCAAAGGCTCGCTACCCCTGAAAGTCCAGTCCCTCGTGGTATTCGTCACAGTATGACAAATTTTAGAGTTGTAAGACACCAGGGACATCAAGTTTTGACAAGTCAATGAGAGATCGATCGGACATGCACATCACTAGTTGTTGTAAACATGCCACAGAACATGTATTCAATAGTCTAAATTAAACAAGAAATCAAGTAACTTCGTGCATATAAGCTCTTGCTTTATCTGGATAAGTGAAATAGTAAATATTCTCCGCAATGATGCCATTGGGGGCTAGCTACCCATCCACGTATGACTATGACTGGATGGGATATTTCCCCCTCTTGGGCTATATTTCCTCAGTCCTCGCGGATAAGAGTCGAGGGTCCGACTTGCCCTAGCAGTGAAAAGTAGAAGACACGTGTAGATCCGTGGATGGCACATGCCGACGACGTACCAGCCCGTGCCCAGGTCAATCGACCTCCTGCAATCTAAGGGGCAACCGCGCACGCCGGTCCGTGCCGGAACGTCGTACAAGTAATACGTGCGTACTGCGTTGGACGTATACAACGACCCAAGGACAGTACGGACTCGGAGATGACGCATGATACGACAAAGCAGAGAAGACGGACGAAGCTTCGTCGAGTGGTGCTCGGTGCCAGCGCACGGGCCCGTCCTCGCGGCTCCAGGTGATGCTTCGAAGCGCCCGCTGCCCGCTGCCCGGAATGTATTGACTACGAGAAGGCCACGGCGTCCGAGCGTCGCGCGGGCGGCGGAAGCGGAACCCTCGAAGCTTCACTCCATCGGTCCCCGGCGCAGACCATTTTACCTTCCATGTGAAGTAACTCCGGGGGGCACGCAAGTCCTCGCTCCACTGTACTGGGTTCCACAACCGTGTAAACATGCTCGCCTCTTGACGACTGCAGTCGCAGTTCCGGGCGACCACTTTCAACCACGGCTCGTCAACCCCGAGAAATCTTCCCTCCCGATGTCAGCATCGAACACACGATCCCGGATCTGACTGCGATGTACGGATTCTACTAAATCGAGCTTGAAGGCGCTCTTCTATCGAGAGCGAACTCCTGGTTCAGTGACCTCGTGCGAGCGAGAGATACGAGTAAATTCGGGATAACAAAGTGAAATCACGGGGGTTCGGAGAAGTAAATATCTGGCGGAAATCTACTGCAGACCAGGTTCACAGCTCCGAGCAGAAGGCCATGCGACTAATAAGACAAACTTTCTCAGGTCCTGTACTTTCCCGGATCTACTCCCGAAATCCGATACAGAAAGAGAAAGAAGGAAATGCGTCGCCGCACTATACACGGCACACAGGCGCCCCCATGATGGCCACCGGGTGACTGTAACCGCTGGAGAGGGGCAGGCCTACGGTTGCTTAAATTCGAAGACCAGCTAACGGTAGCAGATCGCAAATGCAGACTGGTCGATTTTGTCATCCATTCGAGCGACCGAGAAACGGAGCGATGATGGCCGATTCACAGTCCAGGCAGGTTGTCGTGTCAGCGCAGCTGCTGCTGCTGCTGCTTCTGGGCTCGTGCATGGTGCACGAGATTGAGGCGGTGGAGTACGCGAGCCAGCGAGTGAACGACCTCGAGACGGTGGTTCCTCCATACCTGGACTCCTTTGGAGCTCCGAGCGCCCAGGTCAAGGTGTACTACAGAACCAATAGCACGGTCGGGAAATTGAAGCTGGGCAAGTTGTACGACAGGAATCAAACGCAGGCTGCGCCTCACGTCGTGATCAAGGGCGACGCCGTCCAGAAGAATGATTTCTACACTCTTCTGACCGTCGACCCTGACGCCAGAAGTCCCACGAATTTCACCGCCAGGAACATCCTGCATTGGATGGTGACCAACATTCCCGGCAATATCAAGAGCAGTCAAGGTAACGCCGCGCGGAAGCATACATTTTCCTCCGAATGGTCGAGGTGATGATTTTGGTTCGATGACTGCCGTTCTGTCTCGTTCCTTGTAGATTGGTTGATTTAGAAGCGACAACGCTTCGTTTGAGGCCCATTCTCCCTTCATTGTACCTCGAAGTCATGTTGAGCCCCGGATTGCCTTTGAGCACATTACAACGTACTCGTCAGTGGTTCCCGACGTAAGATTTTCAGACTTCTAATGACGAGTTTATTCTTCCAGCAATTACGGACGTCGGTGACGTAATCCAGCCTTATGCGGGTCCCGCACCTCCGATCGGCACCCATCGATACATTTTTCTGCTCTTCAGTCAGGTGAGTCGCCGAATATCCAACCCGATTTTTTGGATGCCACAGTCACTGCGAGTCAGGGATTGTGGGTCAGTGGAGCAGTGGCGCATTCATATGTTTTAACGATATTCTGAGCTCCTTGGATGTTAGGGTTCTTTATCTATCATCATTCATCTTCATCTCTATGAATGAGAAACACGAGCTTATGATACTGAGATGCCCAGAGTTGCTGGAGGAGATTGACAAGGGTGAGAGAGAGAGAGAGAGAGCGCGTGAGGACTTTTAGGCCGTGTGAAGTTTAGGTGTTAACTTCTGTGAAGTCAGAATGCCAAGATCCGAATTCATGTCCACAATGAGCGCGTCTATATTCCGAACGCGGCGGGCCAAGCAGGACCCATCAACAGGAGCCTCCTACATTGCTCATTAGTTCACCTTTCATCGCACAACAACTCTTTACCACTCAGATTCCTCAGCAGTGGCAGAAGCCCACGGTCGGACTGAACGGCTTCCTTGCGACATTGTCAAATGAAAAATCAGATTTGAGACCAAGACGGCGGAGAGGAAGAACAAATTTGACCGTAGTAACCCTTAATGTGGAGCTGGTGACCTTCTCAGTGTTGTCATCCCGCGGAAATTAACAATGATATCGACTGTTCTGAACCATATTCTCGTCTCTTTGATGGGTTGAACTTCTCCATTCTAGCCCTCTCAATATCTTATACTTCTATATTCTTCTACGGATCAGCAGTCTCACACCATCCTGGAATCTCGTCAGGAACGGAGGCCAGGCTGAACTTTGTGGCCACTCGAAGTAGACTCTGTTGGTAGAAGTAGTCGTCTCCTCAAACTCCTGCTTTTGTCAGTAGAATCAAAGACGAGCGACTAGTCTGGTGAAAGAATCATCAGATTTCCCTGCATGGATTTGGAGAAGCAAGTTGCACTCTGCTCTTGCCGTGGCAATCAGGGTCCAAGGAACCCTTTGAGCCCATCACATTCCCAACTATTTTTTTAATGTTTGCAATCAAAACTAGTTGGGGATGTGGGGAAGTAGTTGGGAAACCAGGTCTACTAATCTAAAGGAGACTTCTGTGAAGTTCCATTGTTTTGCACTAGCATGAACGTGTAGTCGAACGAAGATGCGAGCTTTATTCTCGCCGTGGAGTGTACACTCCCTCACAGTCGACGTAAAATGGAAGGATCCGGAGAATAGAAAGATGTGGTCCGAGAGTGGCCAGGGAGTTAAGCGTTCGCATGTGTAGCAGAATTGTCTGGAAAAGCGAATCATTCGCGGAAAATCTGACGCGATGTGGTGGTGTCTGTGCATGAGCAGGGCTACAAGAAGATCGAAGTGCCAGCTCCTACATCGCGCGCTTTGTTCAGCGTGCGCAACTTCACCACCACGTACCAGCTTGGTTGGCCCCTGGGTGGAACTCTCTTCCGCGCTTCATTCGACGACCAGTAGTAATACTTCTGACTTCCTTTATTGGTTGGCAAGAAATAATTCAAGCTTTCTCATTCTCTTGGTTCATGTCAAGCTTGGTCTGTCCTGGCTCCTTGTAATCTTTGGAAATAAATAATGCCATAAAAGTGGGTGAGGTGAAAATGGAGCCCAACTTTACTACAGCTGTTGTTAGTCGTGCTTGCGAGTATGGTTCATCTGGTGTATTAATGTTTCGTCGATTATACCTAGCTACTTGAGGATTGTGTATTCAAAATGATATGAGGTGGGTGAGACTTCTGCTATCGGCATGATATGAACCATGCAAAGAATGAATGATGATGAATGATGGTTGTTATATCTGAACCTGTTATGGGTGTGTATTATGTTGATGATTAAAAGATCCATGAGCTACTTGGCCGAAGAAATATCCAACTTGTTTGTCTATAATAATCACAATGAAAGAAAGCAAAGCTCTTGTAACCAGGTGTGTCATGAAAATGGTTGAGAAGCTCACGGGGTTGGCGGGTAATGATATTCGGAAATGATGGAATGCAAACACTATTATACACGTAAAGTTATAACCAATTTCGTCGCTTTGAACAAAAAATGAATTCTTCAAAGTTACATACTGAAATTTCCTGCTAGAATGAAAGTAAAATGTAGATAGAAAAGTTAGCTTACAGGAAGAAAATGAAAAGAAGAAAAAAAAGAAAAAAACAATCAATATCTCACTAATTATGTCCATCTCTGTGCAAACGAAACATATTTTTTTTCTCTATCTACTAATCTTAATTTTACCAGATTACTTATCTTAGGTCAAATCGTATGAAAGTGGGTCGTTGAAACAAAACCTGACGTCAGTGCAAATATTTTAGTTTGAAAGCTCAGTATGACAGAGTCTGTTCATCAGTTATACTCTCAACATCGATGGGGGCCTACATTCGTTCGATCTACACATCTGTATCGTCCAGGAGTGTGAGACCATTTTAGAAGCAGCAACGTTATCTTTCTCTTCCAAAAGATCGACAAGGGCGAAAAAGAGCCCTTTATGTTGGTTGTCAGATGAGCTCCCATTCATGAGAAAAGCAACATTCATATGCCATGCTATCGAAACAGCGTAGAGAAACTTATACATCGTGGGAAGACAAAGGTTCTTGTTGCAGAGATGATGTAACAGATGTTTCATGAGAGAAATAACAATGATACGTTTCTTTCCTTGGCCGAACGAGACGACTCATTATCAGGCATCATATGTCTATTTTTGTGCCTAATCAAAGCAAATAAGTCACAAATCCTTTAAGAAACTAGGTATGTTGCGTTACTTTACTTTAAAAAAAAAACCCAAGACAGACATTCTATCCAATTTTACAGAGTAATGATTCAATTTCAGCAAGATCTTTCAGAAAAATTATTCTATGGGATACTCATTCTATCAACTTCAACCAAAACTTCTCACAGAAATAACTCGACACAAGAAATTTCAGATGTAAGTAAATTTCTCTCAACCCCGTTCCTGATAGCATCAAACGGTAGTGGATCTATTTCCAGTTTGACTGAATTCCAAGTTTGGGGCCTCAGCAAGATCCACTCCAAGAACTCATCTGATATATATCTAGCCCTTATACAGTCCCCACTATCTTAATGACTCTCAATCTCGGTCTCTATGAACTAAATGTAATGGACAACAGATCGACGAGATTACGTAGAACCACAGGAATGAATCTTGCATGTATTTGAAGCAAGAATTCTCTCAGAAAACATAGTCTCCCTCTTTTATTGCTTCAAGGTGCACAACATATCGTACTGTTTATATATACTGTTTATATTGGAGACATATTTTTAGAGAAAAATTAGACTGTGACATGTTAAAAACGTAATTCCTAAATTCAACATTGAGAAGTCACTCTCGACAGGCGCTGTATTTAGAAACTGTGAACCTAGTCCGCCGACAAGATATACTAGATAATTGAAACAGCCAGATAAACATGCTAGTGATCACACATCGTCAATCATGATAGTACTCTATGACTTCCTTACAAGTCGAGACATTTTCGGACATGGTACTCTGCAAATTCATACCCAATTTTGTCAATTTCAGACGTAGACAGTGTTGTAGTGACGACGTAGTCACACATAGGTGCTGCATAGGCTAGGATTGGCCTGAGTGCCTAGGCCTGTGCTAGATCTGCCAAGGGCCCAACATCCTAAATCATCTAAGCACTTTGATGGGGTCACAGCGACTAGAAAACCTACTGCTGATTCTCATTGAATGCGAGCTCCGGACGTAAAACTGCTACAATTTTGACCAAATGATTGATACATTCAAGCGTCTGCCATGGAGGTTAGGAGAGACCAACATACGACTCTAATCAATCATCAGTCAATACTCATTACACTGTAATCAATACATACACTGAAAAAATATGTTTTTTATATATCAAGACATACACGGAAGAAAATGACTTTTCAAGGCGAGCCTATGCTAATTTGGGAGTATGGCTACACGCTTGGAGGGAGATCAACTACAATCAAGACGAAACTTTTGTTGGATAATAAAGCGCTGATATCACAACCTTTAATTTTCACTAATTCAAAAGAATACACGGAGTGGACAGTTCAAATCACTAGTTGACTTGCGTTCATCTCGCAATGCTACGCAATACATAAATCCATTGACAATGTCAAATATAAGGAAAGCAACGTCACGAAGAAGTACTTGCCGAATTTATTCACTTAGAGTCTTGATTGTAGTCAAAGGATTATGTCCAAAATCTTCAATGAAGTCACTGATGTCAATATAGAAAGCAGACCAATTGTTGCAGATGACATAAGTGAATTTGGCCACATTTTCAAACTTGAAATTGCGAATTGCACTGATCTTGAACAATAACTCATCAATTAGTAGCTCAATACGTGTTTGTTGTTGGTTAAACGTCAATCGATGACCTTGGAATCACATCACCGTCTCATGTGTAGCTAGTGTGATGCTCTTTGTAACAACGTTTAAAATCCACCAGATATCACTTTCAGGTTGAGATGCACACTGAAAAGATTTCACTGGAATTTCAAAATAATGTACACTAATTTCGTGATGATGATGATCGAGCTAGTTTGTGGCATTAAACATGGCGTGCCATTTAGTCGCAAATGTCTTGGGACAAGTTGATTTCATTTTGGAAATAAGCTTCTGTTGTCGACGCACGTGCGAGATCATAGATACTTGCATATCATGCATCTCCATCCAGCTTCGGATATGCTTCATGTAGCGAAATGTCTAATTGATGTAGAATACACCACACACAAATGAATCCTTTCTTCCAGTGAACATTGTTGATGATGCGTGATAACACTTACAAGATGACCTGTCATGTTTTGAGCTCCATCTATGTTTTGAGCTCCATCTAGGTATGCATCATTTAATTGATTTCTCCAAATAGGAGAGAGTACATCAAATATTTGCATAGAATTTCAAACTACGACAAATCAGTATGAGGTTTGTAAAACAAAATTGATATAAGATACAAATTATAAAACTAACGTCGCTAAATAAAACGAGCATAAATATTTATGTATGAAATATTCATGCAAGTTGAGTTATCAAGCACGATTGAAAACATCCACATCATGCATAAAATACTAAAAATGATCTAAAATCTGGCAACGCATTGGACATGTACAAATGTAACAATTTTCAAATTGTTCATCCCACCTAGTTTGAAGACCATGACAACTTACTTTGTTGCTTGAAGCGCCAACTGTGGCGCTTCAAAGAACAAAGGAGACGCAGTCTGATTGAGACTAATACCAATGTCAATGTACTTAAATGCAAATTGGTATGTCATTGGAGTTTTGATAGTCACAAAATAGTTACATGTGTGAGTATCTAGCGAGAATACGCGCATTGCGTTCTCATAGATTTGATCTTCAAAATCTTCAAGATCCCATAACATTTCTTCGATGATGACCTCAACTATTGCTGTAGGTTACATGGTTGGTATCTCGGTCTAGATGTGACAAGATTCTGTTCATGAAGTGTAGTTCAATGTCAAAGAAAATAAGCTTACTTTCTTTACATAGTGCTTGATACTCTTTCCAAAAAATTGGGTGCTCGCTTTTGAAATGAATGCGGTAGTTTTCGAGACAAATGTTGGACCAAATGTCTTCTTTGTGGTCGCTTTATGATGTTTTGCATCAATTTTGCTCTCCCGACCAAATGCTATACAATAACTCTATACAATTGCAATTACCTGACTTGTGGCAGCATTTCGTTCTGAAATCTGAAGACCATATTCCTATTGATGCGACGAATTGAAAGGTGTCATGCGCGTTGGCACCGCGTTCAATCATTTTGCTGTTCCAACCATTTGGAAATTTTTTGTTCTGAAACTACTCGAGAAACAATTTTGAGATTATGGATTCAAGACATTTGAAATAGTAATATTATGCATCTATTTTTAGAATGCATAATGTACAGAGGCATGCTCATTATCATTTCAATTTTTTATTTATGTCAATGAAAAATTGGACATGTATGTGGGGGGAGAGCTTGGTCAATTTATATAAATTGAGTGCATTTGATGTAGAATCATTCCATGCAAGTTTAAGTTTGTTTCATTTTATATACTCACTTTTTAGTAAAAATATTACAATCATGTGATTATATTAGCAACATAATTTTCAAATATTCTTCCATTGACAGATATATACACATCAACAAATATATAATTTTTAAGACACTTAAAAAAAAAAGTCGCAAATACTTATGCACAATCTTTATGTAATAACAAGATTTACTTTTATTTATTTTAATACGTCTTCAAAATCTAATTGTTAAAATTGAAATTAACTCATTATTTTAACAAAGTATGATATCTAACTATAAAAATATTATAAGAAACATCATAGAATTTTTCTTGTTTGCAAGTGATCATAAATTAAATTTCTTGAATCATTTGTTTAAAATTGAAACATCAATTTTGATATTTTTCATACTCTTGATATCTACAAGATTATGAAAAATATCAGATATAACATATTAATCTTGAATTTTATATTACTGAAAATAATGATTGAAAATATTAATAATTTTTTAAAAAATATAATATTACATTTATTGTTAATAAATTCTAGCTAATTTAACATTAGCAAAGTTGTCATTGTGATATTCAAAGTAAAATTTCATATTTCATATTGAAATATTTAACATTGAAACAAGATATTGAAATTCATAATATATTTATGATGAAATCATTGTCACATGGATTGAAGACATATAAAAATGAAACTTATTGCTCTATGTCTTGAAAAACTAGTTCTATCTTGTAATTGACAACAAATGATTTGAAATGTGAACCTAAAGTGATCTCATACTAATATTATTTGTTATTGTACCATGAAAAGTATACCAGAATTATCAACCATGGAGTAATACTTTTATCCATAGCTTCCAAAATCTGCAAATATTTTGAAGTGTGATATTTGATACTGCAATGTGTATTTTTCTAAAAAATAGACACATCCTCACATACATGATAAAAATCAAAATAATTTAAAAATTTAATAGAATAAATCATTTAAAAGTTTATTGATACACTTCTACATGCGGCTAAGTTTGAAAGTAACAAATAAATGAATATCATAGCAATACTCCTAGTCTTACATTCCACATGTTGAATAAAAAGACAATTCTATGGTCATGACATGTACTCACTTGATTGAATACCACACTGGAGATTAACGAAATAAAGATTCGATGTCACATGATAACAATGGATGTATGGTAGGAAAAAATAACTCATTTGAAGCTTCAGTGACATATGAAATCAATGAATGTATTGTCAAAAAGTAATAGTTTTATCCTGAAGCACAAGCAATTTTTGTTAAAAGTATAGAAAATAGATGAAAATCATATCAGCAATTTTCATAAAGTGTGTATGATCTTTGTGTATATATGAGAAAAATGAATGATGAGATTTCAATCTTATTATTTTAGTGCTTTATGTGGTAGACATGCTCATATAGTCAAAAAATCAATTCTTCGTTTACAAATACAAGAATCAATTGAAGTCAACATTCAAGATAAAAGATTTGGATATGTCCAAAAGTATACTAGTTATGTATATATTCATAGAGATTTGAGGAAGAAAAAGCTATGGTTGAATCAACTACATATCAAATTCATGTAAGTTGCATTAGGAGGCAGTGAAATTGATTTTGAGTTATTGTTTGATGACTTACTAAATAATGCCAAATCTTTATTATTCTACCTTGATGCTGATTATGGACAAAATCTAAACTAAAGTAAATTTACACCTGAGAAATGTTTATACTTCGTAGTGATAGATACATTAGTTGAAAATCTATCTTAGTAGCTCAATTTACAAAAGAAGTTATTTGGTTGAATAGTTTTATCATTATGATGAGATTGAAAAATGAGATTATCCATCTTTAATTTGATAGTCAAAGTACATTAAAATACATAGATTTCAAATATTTTATTAGATGTGCAATTTTTGATAAAAATATTAAACTAGTCAATATTGACATGATATTACTATGGAAATTTGACATGAGTAGCATAAATAGAGTTTACTAGTATACTTTAGTTACTTCTACATATTTTTACTCTATACAGTTTAGTTATAGTAGGCTCTTGTTAAAAGAGTAAAATTTTTAGGTTTCTTTCTAATAATTTCCGTTGAATAAGTATTTAAGCGAATAAATTTATTGCTCCACTCACACGTGTTAAAAGTAAATTGTTATCAATAACTGAAGTGGGTAGAATACACCCTGAAACCGTTTACGGTAGGTTTATGCAGCTGGTGATGATCTTTAGGGTTTTGGCCTTCCTACTATATTATTAAATGCGGCAAGTCTACTTGCTGCAATGAACATATTATTTGTGAACCATCTTACATCTATGTCCGCGTCTCTCTAGAGAAGTTCATTTTTTGTTATCTTGTCAAAATTGCTCGACACATCCACATTTCTTGACAGGAGAGAAGAATATTAAACCTTAACTTGGATGCATTATGATATAAACTATCCAACTTCAAACATGCTGCAAAATTTCACCTACCTTTCCAAGTGATAGAGAGGGGTGGATAGTAGCACATCCGTGTACCACAATGATTTGACCGTAGAAAGAAATAATATATCCAGCCCATATTGAGTTCTAGAATGTACAGATGTGCTCGCTTCAGTCCAGAATTGAATCCAGAATTTTCATGTCGAGCTGAATGGCAATTGTCTCGCTATTTGCTATTTCGAAACAGACCAATGTGAAAACGAAAGTCCGAAACTGCTGGGGCAGGAGCTCGTGACGTGTCGAACGCAGACGCGGGCTGTCCGAGTTGTAAAGCGAAGCTCGATCCGTGCGTGGGGTCGAGGGGTCGAGGGCGCGGGGAAGTGCATGCACGCGAGCTTCGATTGCGAGAGGAGCTGGAAAGATCGATCGATCGATCAAGCGATCGATCGGGGGACGGGATCGGATTGGAACAGAGAATGCGGAGTGCAGGAGGATTGAGGAGCGCGAGCCAGTGGATGCGCAAGACGGTGGGAAACATGAAGGCCGTAGTGATCACGCAGCCCGGAGGCCCCGACGTTCTGCAGCTGAAAGATGTCGAGGAGCCGAGTCTGGGCTCGAGCGAAGTTCTGATCAAAGTGGCGGCGACCGCAGTGAATCGAGCCGACACTCTGCAGCGGCAAGGGAAGTATCCGCCGCCCGCCGGCGCCTCGTTGTATCCGGGCTTGGAGTGTTCCGGCGTCGTCGAGGCAGTCGGTGACCGCGTCCAGAGGTGGAAGGTCGGAGACGAGGTATGCTCTGCTCTGCTCTGTTCTGCTCTCGTGCAGTCTTCGGGTGGCGGTTTCCGTGATCTGTCTCGAGATTGGCACCCCAAATTCTCCGAACCTCTCGATTTCTCAGTTTGGTCGTGTGAAAGCTCTGTGCTCATTTCGAACACGGTCTAGGGCAGGTCTGTGCGTTACTCGCAGGCGGAGGATATGCCGAGAAGATCAATGTTCCTGAGGGCCAGGTTCTGCCAGTTCCGAAAGGAGTTTCTCTGCTACATGCCGCAGCTCTGCCCGAGGTCTCTTGCACCGTCTGGTCTACCGTTTTCATGACTTCCAAGCTCACTGCTGGTGAGAGTTTCTTGGTAGGTCTTCTTTTCCCCTTGGCATTAACTCGCCTTTGAGTTCTTCTCGTTCTCGGGAGGTGGACGAATCCCAACGACCACCAGTGCCAGAGAGCCCAGTTCTAAGGCTGGACATAGTCAAGCTTGGCATACTACAAGATCTTTCATCCTACGTACAGAATCGATTCAGGTGATTCGGGCTGTAATCAATCTGTTTGTTGTTTTTGGACGAACATGAGAAGAGGTAGAGTGATCAGATTTCGACAAAGGTTGCCTGATAATCGAACAGGTTCAAATGCACCGGCGGAATAGAATGTTCACATTACCATTGTATTGGTCGTCATGAGCTGTTGATTCGGTGTACAATTTGTAGCTGCTTTATCTCATACACTCGTCCGAAGTTTGTGCCTAACTACGTCAGAACAATGCAGGTGCATGGAGGTTCGAGCGGTATAGGAACTTTTGCAATTCAGATAGCCAAAGCAAAGGGAGCCAAAGTATTCTGCACCGTGGGTAGGTCCAAAACGTGTGAAAAGAGCTCACAACTTTTAATTTTAATTTTAATTTCCACTCGTTGGTCCAGTTTTTTCTATCACATTTATTCATCGGATTTTATTATCGTCGTAATCAGTGTTGAAGATCATGATTGTGCCGCAGCCATGATAATCTAGAATTCGAAATGACCAGTCTAAAAGGTCTGGTCTTGGACTTGTGTACTTAGGTCTTTAATCTTGACATTTTAGTCAAGTAGTTTTCATCACTATTTCTCGCAGTCAGGAGACGATGAGGTCTAGACAGAAGAAGGCACGGTCCCTGTCGCATGTCATTCTGAGATTCTTGGCCAAGATTTCCGTCAGCCCTTGCTGTTCTTTCTTTCTCTGCGGGAAGAAGATAACCCTCTATGTACTCTGATTGGTACTACATTTACATTTATAGTTAATTTTCTTGTTTGTTTGAGGATTTGTGTTGCTCTACTTTCACAAAGACTCACAGTATTTGACTTCCACTCGCACCTAGATTGTTCACGTGCACATACCCAGTTGCAGTTCGGCCTTTGACCTGCCCAATTTTGCATGCGATGCGAGCTCCTGGGCTATTCCAAATATAAAGCTTCATACTGATGGAAGTACAATGTTTTTGGAATTCGGAATCTGGTCACGCTGGGTTAGGACATTGTCCAGAACTTTCGGATCTTGAGCAAAGCAGTTATGGTCAGAATGATTTCGTTTTGCAAGTAGTCTCAGACCCTCCGACATCTGAAGCGAATTTGTTTCTGCTGACGAGCAGGAAACCAGGAGAAAGCAGACTGTTGCAGGAAGCTAGGTGCAGACGTAGTCATCAACTACAAAGAGCAAGATTTTGTCCAAGTCGTTAAGGAGGAAACCGGGAACAAAGGTTATCTCTCTACCTTTTACTTTTCCGTATAATTGAGACATGTTGAGGGCCTCTGATGGTCGGCAACTTTTCATCGTGAGAAGCAATCTGTTAAACAGGATTCTAACGCTTCCTGAACAAACCTTTCTTCATGAATAAAGCTTGAGAATTTTTTCCCTTCTTGGTGCTACAGGTGTTAATGTTATACTCGATCATATCGGAGCATCTTACTTTCAGAAGAATGTAGATGCACTGTCTGTGGATGGGAGACTTTTTATCATTGGATTCATGGGAGGCGCAGCCGGGCAAGTAAACTTGGCTCCCGTGATGCTGAAACGACTAACAGTACAAGGTATTGTTGTCGTCATCACATCTTGAATCTTTTCGACATCAGCTTCAAGAAGTTTCGGATGAATTTTGGCCCTTTACTTGTAGGAGTGTTTCATCATTGATATGGTAAACTCACAGTTTCTGCTCCACGTCTTTGCACCTTATTATTTCTCGGGCGTTGCATTACATCAGCTGGACGGAGATATTTTTCTGTACGTCTCACCCATGTGTGATTTCCGTGTCTGTTCATTGGATGACAAGCAGGTGCAGGATTGCGCAGTAGATCCTTAGAGCAGAAAAGTGACATAGTTGCAGAAGTGCTGAAGCATGTATGGCCTGAGGTAGAATCCGGAAAGGTGAAGCCCGTCGTACACTCCTCTTTTCCACTGGGCGATGCGTGCAAAGGGCATGAACTTTTGGAATCGAGCGCTCATGTTGGAAAGATCATTTTGACTGCTTAGGCTGTTATTTCTTGCCTAGCTATTGTAGCATAGATTCTATACCAGAAGCTTTTTCGGAGCCTGCACATGAAACACTGTACATGTACATACATTTACTATTTGATATATCGAGGTGTGTCAACTCTTTTTTGTTCTCTTCGAGCTTAACTACTTTTAGTATCACAACCTCACCATAATGGTGTCGAAACATTTTACATGATTGGGCAAGGGTTGCCTCAATTTCCGGGCCAGAAAGAGCGAATCAAACAAAGTTGCGGCAGCGAAAACGAAACTTCTCTTGCTAAGGAACGGAGAGGGTAGAGATTGAAAAATGCGGAAACAGTACAGCGAATTCAAGGATCTCAACAATTTCGAATGTGGCCACAGCACGAAGACTAATCAATGAATCGAATTTGTTATGTCCTGAGATGTTCTGCTCTGCTTATGTATAAGTAGAGTGCAATCTTCGGAATGAGCAGAGGTTTCTTCCGATGGGTTTCCACATTACGATCTTCGTTTGTCTTTGACATTTCCAACGATCGTCCCCGTGTGTGCAAATACTCTTTCTCAAGATACTCTTGAAACTGATTCCCTACACTCAGCGGTGAACAAGCAGGAATCTCGTTCGAGAAGTTCTTCCCCTCCCCGTTCCACGAAGAACAGTTCCTGGTTCGTGGAAACCAGTCCAGAGATGGCGTTGAGCGGAGTCATCGGATTTTGCTGGCATCATGGGCAGGAATCGTTCAGACGAAGAAAATTGCATGTAACAGGTCTACAAGAGGATTGCAGTGCAGATCTCACACAGCACGTCCGACACGAATGTTCAGTGCCGACCATGCGCGAAGAGATTATATCCGATTGCCGGAAACTTTTCCTGTACGGGTACTGATAATTCTAGGTGCTACGGCAGAGAACCTCTTCTCTGCCGTAGCATAATTTCCTGGTTCAGAATTACTGTGAGCACGCAAATACAATTGGAAACCAAGTTGATGGGAATCAGATGACCTTCCTCACCAGTGGCTGAGTTCCTCTTCTTCCAACGACGAAGAAGAGCGAATAGAGCATGAGATTTGAAGGAGTATTACGCGCGATCGACGGGCGAACCACTTCTTCACACTGCGCATGGATGAGATTCTCAGTGTCCGCTGTCTTGAACATTCGAGTCTCGGCTTCCACGAGAATCTTCCACCCGGACAATCCACCACACAATCCGATTGGATCGGAAGGATCGGCCTTGCTAGCCCAAATGTCTATCAAAGGAAGAGTTCTGCAATTGCCCAATGTGACGAGTTCTATCTCTTAACCTTCGCATTCTCAAAACTTGAGAATGCGAAGACGACCTGGGGTGGCAATGTCGACAGTCCCGGTCTGAGTTGGCATTGAAATTCATGAGACAGTATTTATACAGTCTGCAACGTGGGCTACAGAGGTTTGATATCAGATAATAATAAGACTGAAAAGGCTTACGAGAAAAGCCTTCTCATGGGTCTCTGATTGCAGGAGAATTGAGGATTTTTCTCTCGGCGCAGATTGCAATTAGAAGAGAAGTTGGAAGGCACAGATGTTGGAAGGTTGTCGGCCGGTCTCTCTGCGCGTGTACTGTATACGACGCTACTGTTATGATTTCAGCTCCAGGTGTGCGGCGGGAACATAAGCGACATGAAATCAGTGTACGTGAACCGCTTTTTGCAAAGAGTAGCATGCGGCACGAGAACCGGATTGGGAGTTCTCATCGTCGGGCTGCTCCTGCAATTTGTGAAGGGCTTGCAGGATTTAGTCATCTTCTCGACCTTCGCACCGGTGATGACAATTTGCATTTGTGACACAACAGTCGGCAAGGCTTTGCGGAATTCCATAACTGTTGCCGTTATTTCAGTTTTCAACATCGCCACGAGCATCGTGGTGTATCGATTTCTGAAACCTCCCATGCACCTCGGCGTGTCTATCGTGTGCATTGGCCTTTTCAGCTTCATAGTGTCCTATCCAAGCAGCGTGCATTTGCTCTCTAGAAAAATCGGGCTTGCTCAGGTTGGTGTGCTGTACGTCTATGCACACGTCGTTCCGACCATGGATGTCATCATGGTCCCGCTCAAGTTGCTCTTTTCGACCACTCTCGGATCATTTGCTGGAGTCGTGGCAATCATCATTCCCTATCCTCGATTCGGCGTTCGGGAGGTAATACTCACTGACCTGTAGCCGAATTTTTTGTTCTTCTGTGCTCCATAGGGCTGTGCGTTCGGACAGCCCTATGGAGCCCCATTAAGAATGTGATCTCGCTAGAATCCGTTTCAGTCGTGGTCTAGACTTGTTGAGATCGGGATTTGCCAGCCGAAATATCAAACTCAATCGCGCTGATCGCTTTGCTTGACTGAAGGTGCTCCGGGGTGCTGAATCTACAGCGCGCAGCACATCTGAATTGTTGAAGGCAGCCGTCAGGGCATTTGCTGCACCTGATGAAGGGAGTTTCTCGGCCATCAGGCTTCATGCTAAGATGCTGAGGAAAGCTGCTTTGGAGTCACTAGCAGAACTCAAGGAAAAGCAGGTACATTTCGTTCTTCGATAATCTGGTGCAGGGACAGATGTTGCATATAACATATTGAGCGTGCCCCTCTTCTCTTCTCTTTTTTGCCGACGTTGCTGTCACGGATTTCATAGGAGACAAGTAAGCGAAGCCCTGTCTGTCACCATCTTCTAGAACCGTGTAGTTGTTTCCCGCCTGATGAAAGAGCGTCTCCGGACCAAGTGAAGTCTTTTCAATCCTATTGTTAGATGCGGTGATGCCTAGTTGCACCGATTGTTCGATCTGAGGGCGACTGCTCGGGCTGCTCTTGAGCTGATTGGGGTTTTCCAATTCAGCTGTCCAGCTCAACTACTTGTTTTCACAAGATGATGGCACGTAGAATAGAATCACGGTGTCCTGTCGAGTCCTGATGCAAAAAGAGTGCGGAGGTCGACTTTTCTTACATGAGGATCTGAGACTAATAGATGCGTCGTATGCATGACAGGCAGAGATATGGTGGGAGTTGAAGGCCAGTTGTTCCAAACGATCACGTTTCACAAATATGACAAGAGGGCTAAGTGGGCTGAATCAACATCTGACAGGGATGGAAGTGGCTTTACAGTCCGGCTACACGCTACAATGTCCAGAAGTGATGAGGAAAACGCTGGAGCAGCCCCTTCTGAAGGTTGCAGATTATTGCGGTCGCCTCCTGGAGGTGGCGACCAAGACCTTGACATCGTGCACCGTGTGCAGTTGCGCCTACAACTTACAGGCGGAAGAACGCCAGTTACTGATGGACGAAGGGAAGCTGGCACTGAAATTGTTCGATCTTGCACTCCTGGAAGCGCGCAAGAGTGCGTACTACTCGGCTCCACCGATCGATGAGTCTGTCCAGACTGAAGGAGCTGAGCATGCCTCCGGGTCTCCCGATGCTGAAGGTCATATTTTGAAGCAGGTGCCGGCCATGGTGGCACCTGTGCATCGTCGATTCATGGCGAGGTTGACGGGAAATTTCTTCATGTTCAGCTTGAGATTGTACTTTGTGGAAGCAATGCTTCTGGTGGACGCCGACTTCAGAATACACACCAGCATGCACGAGATCGCAGGAGCACGCTTGCTTAACTGGATTCCAAAACGCATGTCCAAGTTCCAAGTCATGCCTCCGAATCCGATCTTCGAACCACCGCCCGCAGATCGGATCAAGTCCTCGATCGACTTGTCCGTCATCGAAGAAGGCGACTCGTCCCCTCCCTCTACAGGCACCAGTCCAGAAGCCGAGGCAGGAGCAACAGCAGAAGCAGCAGCTGCTCCCGGAGAGTCTTCGGAGTCCAGCCCTCAGCTGTCCGACACGCAGTGCAGTCACTGCAAATCCAGTCTCCGGGCGTCATCTCAAAGCCCGGCACCGGACATTCGGACGCGCTGGTGGACGGTGATGAAGCCCAACAAAGCTCAGGTCGTGAAATCTGCCAAAGTGTCCATGATAATGATGCTGGCGACCGTGTTCGGAGTCCATGCTCTTCCGAATGACATCCATGCCTGCTGGGCTCCTATTACCGTGAGCTTCATCATCGGCAACCTGCAGGGCGGAGCATTCCGGCTCGCGAGTCTGCGTATTCAAGGCACGGCCGTGGGGTCCATCTTCGGGTACCTGGTCGTGAGCGAGCTGTACAACCATAAGTATATCTTGCCCTTGATTTTGGCAGGCTGGGTCTCGTTTTCGGACTACATTCGTTACAGCAAGACCCACGGATACTCGGGACTGGTGTCAGCCCTGACGGCAGCGATCCTGATGGTCGGAGATTTTGATGGCCAGGACATCAAAGCATTCGCCATGGATCGAATCGCAATGACGTTCATCGGTGTTGCGTGTTTCGTTTTGGTCGAGACGCTTTTGCTGCCCGAGCGGGCGGTCGTGCTCGTGAGGGAGGAGCTGCTGCAGAGTCTGAAACGGCTCAGGGACTGCGTGGCGGCCATCGTTGCAGTGTACACGAGCCATGAAGTGTGCTTGAAGTGTCGAACTTCTGCCGTGAAAGACATGCAGAAGCTCGAGCAGCAGATCACGGCTGGTTTGGTAGCACAGACTTCGCTGAACAACGAGGCAGTGTTGGAGCCCGATCTGTGGTTCGTGCCACATCCCGGGGAAGTGTATACTCGAGTGATCTCGATCCAGAAACGGATGCTGGACCTTCTGTTCTTCATGGTGTGCTCCTTGCAAGCCTCGACGGAGGACTGGTCGGACGAGCACATGCAAAAGCTCCTGAAGCCGCTCAGATCTTCCTTGACTGCGCTGGAAGACGAGGTCCTGGCGACGGTCGACTCTCTCCAGAAGCTGCTCGAGAAGACGAACAAGTCGTGGGATTGGCTGCCGAGTCCCAAGACTCTCCTGTCCGCCTTCCGAGGCGGAGTCCCTTGTGCTGGCGATGTGGAGAGGCAGAGGCCCGGCCGACGGCGGCGCTTGGGCTCGGTGGCCGAGGTTTTCCAGCCCTCTCGAAGAGCTTCTCGTGCTCTCCTGGCCCTCGGGCACCGACGGCGTTCTATCGGTGGTACTCCCATCAGGCTCAAGACCACCATGGACCGCTTCGAGCAGACGTTTGAGAGCGTGCTCGACGAACTCATGGCAGCTCATTCCAAGACAGTGGAATCTGGCGGCGGCGGTGACGGCAACGTTGTGAGCAATTCAGTGATGCTGTCCATAAGTTCGCTCAGTTTTTGTCTCCATTCCCTTTTGAAAGAGACTGTCGACCTCGAGAAAGCTGTCTGGGAATTGCTGCAGGCCGAGAATCCTCTGAGCATTCTGGATTTCTGGGACGAGTTTGGACCTGCGTCTCCGCTGTACCGTCAACAGCCAGAGGAGGATCCGCTGCCGCCACAGAGAAAAAATTCATGGTCATAAGTTGGCTGAGTCTACTCTGATATCTCTTCGCGCTGTATTTTCGTTCCAGCTCCACGAACCACGCACTCCCTGCCGTGTAAGAAGGCACACCTCATTCTTCAGCCATGATCAACAAGCTCATCTGCAATTGTGTTCTTAGAGGACGGCGACAGAATCTTGAGATGTTTCCGACAAAGAATTGAGCTCTGACCGTGCTGTCACATCCATATCTCCGAGTCTCGGCGTGCTGGTTTTGAAGGGACATAACTGTCTACACAACACCCAGCTTTCCAAATTCTGCTCAGCCAGCGCGAGAAAGATGAATATCTGGACGACGGCAGGCCCGGGAGTGGGTGGGAGCTAGCGGTTTGCAACAGCGATGCAAATTTGCTGTGAGTTTTTGCCATGTGTTAGCCAGATGCGTTATGAGTAGGCCCTCCGACGTCATTTGTGGACATCTTAGCCTAGAGAAAAGAGGCGGTTGACAGCATCAATCCGGTCTTGCTCTCGGTCAAGGCTCAGAATTAAGCTGGAAGTTGGGGAAATTATTATCAGGCGATATGAATGTGCAGTTGGGGACCAAATTCAAGTGGCAAGAGATACTTCTACGGGGTGCTCTGCCAACACAGTTGAAACCCGACTTCAGAAACCACGAATTCTATATGAACCCTCTCCCCATGCTTTCAGGTGTATTTTCATAATCGTACAGGCCAGTTCGTTGCAGTTCAAGTAAAATTGGTCAAGAGACATGAAATTTGAAGTCGACATTGGTGAGAAAAATTCTTCTTAGGCGGAAGGAAATTACTTCATCTCAATATTGGAGCTGCAGAATCAGAAGAGAGACCAATAAAGTGAAAGGGGAAGCTTTAGGAGAAATTTCATTATACACCCATCTGGGGACACCTGCAGCTATACATGACAAAACTGAAAAATGGTAAACTTGGCTACCAACATTGAGCTCACCTACTACTTCAGACCTTTCTAGTCATGACACGCTCTCCTGTGCACAACCCACTTATACCTTCTCCAAAATAATGTTGAGCTGAATCTAATTTACTAACTACTTGGTGACATTCACTTGGCAATTACATTGATTTTCACTGGAGCTATAACTTCAGGGTGAAGCTTCACCTCCACAGTATACTGCCCTACTTCCCGAATTTCAGGCACGGTCACAACTCTTTTATCGACATCCCTGTACACGACAAGGAAAGCACAATGTCAAAGAAAGTTTGAGTAGTACACACCTCATGGCATCAGACATCAGAAAATCCTCAGACGCAAGCTTCAAATCAGGCAACAGAAGCGGTCCATCAGTCAAAACTACAGACGACTAGGAAATTTGCAAACCATGATCCACAGCTTGAGCCTAAAGATCACCGACCTGCCAGTCTGCGCCCTAATGATGTCCACCACGTCTTGGGCTGTAACTCTGCACGGGCAAGGTCCACGACGATACATTAGGCAAACCTCTCCATCTAAGAGCAACCCAAGTCTAGCATTGCAGCCTCCCACAAAATTTGGAGACACGGACATGGACCTCTGACTGCACGCACGACTGTAAGCGAGGCTCGATAAACGCTTGCAATGAAAAAAGGACATTGCCATCCACAATCGACAGTCACGGAACTTACGAGCCAAAAATTTGCTTCCCTTGACCACCTCTACGTCTGACATTGAAGAAACCAACGGCCTGGAATTGCCTGGCGATGTTTTCAGCCTCCTCCTTAACCTGTGACCCCAAAAACCGAGAAAATTTAACACGAGAACCTCCCTGATGGAATAAATTCAGCTTGTAAATATAGATAATTCTCTATGCAGTGTAGGTTTACGAGGTAATCCGCAAGAAACAACGGGACCGAATATTTACCTTTCTCTTCTCGGCCGCAACTCTGTCGGCTTCCAGCTTGATAGATCTGAGTTATGATGAGAAAATGTTAGGTCATGGCTTGGAAAAAGTGACCCCTCAGTAGAGTCTGCCGGGAGTCAAGACCTCACTTCCATACTTGTTCTCTCTGCATTGTGTGGTCAAGACTTCGTTCACCGACTTCTTCAGATTGAATGGCACACATCCAGTAAAATCAAACGAGAGTGACGTATTTGTCGCTGTCAAGAATACTCGGGGCAGTTGATTAGTCGAGGGCAGTCCGGATGAGACGACTTACTTGAGCAGCTCTGCGGTGGCAATTTTCGCCTTTCCGGTGGGGTACAGATAGTTGCGGAAGTAGCCGGTCTTCACAGACAGGAGCTCGCCAACCTTTCCTAATGCTGGAATGTCCTCAGTCAAAACTATCTGCACAACACAGGCACACCGACTTCAGGGTGGGCACACTGATGGGCTGCAGCTCGACCGAATTCGAGGGTAAAAAGTTCAGCTCGCTCAGAGAATTAATCCTGAAAGTGTGCGAAATTTAATCTCGACTTATCCCACATTCACGACACCTTCCTGAGAGCTCCGGTGATTATCTTCGGAACGACCGACTTTCAAAGATAAATTTGGTCGAAAAAGATGTGCAATTTTGAGGAGGGATTGTAGCTGGAGGATCATAAACTACAAGGTCAGCTCAAGAAGACTGAATGCCCAGAAAAGAGAAGGCAATCCGCGTCCCATTCGCCGACGAGCATTACCTGGCGTCTCTTTTGCACCTTCTTGTCGGCAACGATCAGGAGGCTCCCAGATTTCTCCAGAGGGGCAGCGACTGCTTTCACCTGTACACAGAAAACGTCGGTCAGGCACACAACTGCAACAGCTTCGGAGCAGAATCCCAGAGCTCTCGAGTACGACGACGATCACGGATGCCCGGACGGGTTTTGGGCGTCCAGGGTTTATCGAGCTAACTACGACATGATGACGACGAGGCAATGGCGCCCCGAGTTAAAGACGGACGCAATCTTCATCGTCAAGACGATGAAGGGGAGAGAGAGAGACAGAGACACGCAGAGAGAATGAATGGACAGGTTTCGGAATAAGGAGCGACATCCTCCGCTATCAAAAGACGGCGCTTCCTCAGCAGCAGGCAGGCAGCATTCATGCACAACACGAAGCACAGAGTAGCAATGCCGGCGACGACAGGCGGAGAAACTGGAATTCCGGCAATCACACACTTGCGCACACAATGCAACGGCCAAGGAGAAGAAAAGAGCAGGAATTGAAGCGTACGCTGGTGGGAAGCTGCTGAGCTCGAAGCCCATCGAACGACGGCAGCACTCGCATCGACGAGGTGGGAGCCGAGACAGCCATGGTCACAGCGCTCGCCATCTCTCTCGCTCTAGCTCTCGCTCTCTCGCTCCGCAGCAAAGAAAGGCCTTATCCACAGACAGAGCCCCCACTGCTCTCTCTCTCTCTCTCTCTCTCTGCGAGAGCTCGGGGCGATGGCGATGGCGACGAGCGAAGACGGGGGGACGACCGAACGGAGTGGGGGGCGGAGTGGGAGGGGTGCTAGGGACCGGAACGGAGGTGGCGCTGGCTGGGCTTAGCCATTCAGATAACCGATACAGGCGTTGATGGATTCGTCGCCACGTGTTCCGCTCTTTCTTTCCCCCGGTGCGACGTCGGGATCGGACGAATGAATGGATGGATGGATGGATGGCCCAGTCCGTCCTCGGAATCCGTCGGCCACTTCCGTTACTTTCAGTTTCTCGGAATGAAATGATTAACGAGAAGGAATTAGATCTTCAATTCGCTCTCAAGACATTTGATCCAGATAAATGCTGGTGGCCAGAAATCTTAAAAATATGTTCTTTGATTCTTTAGACAAACATAAGAAGCTGATAAAAAATCAGGCACGTCTTCATACGATGAAAGTATATAAAATATGGCGTTTATGATTCCTCCCATCATTGGTATTACCTGCTAGAAGAGCACATATTACCTTTTTTCTCTCAACGTGATATTTAAATAACACACGCTCTTGAAGGACGTGCATTATGTCTTTTGAAACCATACGATATATGTTCTAATTGCTTCTAACATTGGTGAAAAAAGTTGTACTTTTATTGATCAAAAAAACTACGGTTGTAATCTACGCTTTCGGATTTTGATCAAGTTTTCATAGCGTTGCACCTAATGTACTAACAATGTTAATACATTAGGTGTTAGTACTTCATATCATTCATGTTTTTCTAACATGAAAGATATGAAGATGACATTATTCTCTCTTTAACGTTAGATTTTAATGATGAAAGTCATTTATTATAAGGATTTTGTAATTGTCAAGCAAGAATATCCCATCATCGTTTACCAACAAATTGTCATGAAATTGTCAAATTTTAATTTGAAAAGTTATGATCTATGATTGGATGCAAAAAATAAAACATTCGTCACTTCCATAATTTGCATGTTACGTAGTAAATTCCATATCATGCATATTGAATTTCCATTATATATATACATATCTTGATATCTGATTTTCAGTAAACAACTAAATACGTGTGAAGTATAAAATGAATATAGAAATGTGAGATATTGATAATATAATAACTAAGCATATTTTCATATCTTTTTGAATTAAGATTCTATTACTATTACTTGCGAAGAGAGTTAATGAGATTAAAATTTGCAAACTATTGGATACAAGTATTTTATCTATTTAATTATAGTTGTGAACTGTGTGTGTTGAATGATTTTGATTATTGTGTTACAATTCAAACATATGCATTGCACGGACATCATAACTAAACATGTTTCTTGTAAACAGATGAATCAGATTAAAAGTTGAAATAGATGTGCAACAAGTCGAATTAACTCTAGCATCAAGAAGTTACATACTAGTTTAAAGTGGGGTGGTATATGATAGTCTTCTTCATCCAATTATAGCTTGAACCGTTTAAGACATTGTTTTGCAAAGAGATGCATTTTTAACAATGACAAAGAGACATAGATGAGACCAGAAAACTTCGACAACTTACCTTGAATAATTCATAAGTACCCTGGGAAAAAATTGGTCATAGAGAATAAAGTCAAGAATTCGATTACGTTGTGACATCATCATTTGCAACATTTGAGGTTTCTTAAAGCATTAAGTATATGGGCTTTTTGAAAATTTAAGTATAATTAAAAAAGAAGAAGTTTATTGCATCCTGAGTTATAATATAGGCCAAAAATGCATATATATCAAATGTGCGTGCATTTTGTACGTACGTTTGTACAAATGTAGGTTGTATAGAACTTGTGGAACTGTCTCGTAAATGCATCAATGTAATTTTTTTGCAAAGAAACAGGAGATTAGTTGGTCTGAGGTCGCATTTTCATAAGCTTGAGATCTTACTTCTGATATTTTAATCTGAAAATATAATTACAGTTAAGATACAAGAATTTGAGAAAAAAGACCACATTTCTTTTCCAAGACCATCACGGCAAAAATATTCAACCTGATCACAGAGAGCCAGAGTGACATAGGAAGACGACGTTTCTACTTCCTACAATCATAAGCTCACTGAACTCGCAGGATGGCATTTGAATTGTATAAGAAGAATTCGTCAAATTTTGTAGTGATTCTCATATCTCAAACATATTGATCTTCATTCAACCAGCCACCAAAAGGCTGTTTGGGACACAATCCAAGCCAATTGTGATATTTTGATAAACAAGAAGGTTGAGATTGCACGTATTGATTTTATAAGGTTCCTGCTTAATATGAAATGCACATAGAAAATGTTGATTCTCTTTTTCTTTGAATGGTCAGACTAAAACTGCCCTATCAATTGCACCACATAGCTCATCACTCCCACTCTTCTTCGAGGTTCCTCTCACACTTTAAATATCCTCGTCCTCTTCTCTCGAAG
Organism: Marchantia polymorpha subsp. ruderalis; assembly: GCA_037833965.1. Taxonomy (NCBI): domain Eukaryota; kingdom Viridiplantae; phylum Streptophyta; class Marchantiopsida; order Marchantiales; family Marchantiaceae; genus Marchantia; species Marchantia polymorpha. The sequence continues at coordinate 5,829,276 of AP031351.1, forward strand.
ACTTAAGTCAAATCCACCGTTGTTTGTGTAATAAGCGCATTACAAAAGGTCACAGACTTAAGTATACTTTATGTCTCATAATATTCTTCTCTTGTACTTATTTCAAAATTTTGATGGACCAATTGAACAATGAAGGTATTTTTGTATGATGAAGATGAATGAGACATTAATATATAGATATTCTGTAAAATTCATGATCCACATGTCAAAAACAAATTCTTTTGTTGACTGAAGCTCGTGATTCATTGAATCCTAACAAATATCAAAGCTTTTCTTTGTCGACCTTGAGTAATGAGATGAGCTTCATTTGCCTCGCTCTCTATTTGAGTTCGGCGAAGATATTATACATATGTATTTATCGTTTTATGCCAATGCGAGGCATTGCAGCTCCATACCATAGTTAAGCCACGTGAATGCAAATTATTTGGTATGAGCTACAATACTAGGCAGAAGGCAAATTATTACCTTCAGCATAATTGTATCGTATATGTTTCGATGTGTTCAAACTGTTCTATACAGAGCACTGCTTGGCCCCAAGAAGGATATACAGCATGTGTTGGGAGCCTCGTTAACAGGTATCAGGAGTATTGTCCTAGTCAAGGTAGCTCATCTCTCTCAAAATCTTCAAGACTCTCTTCCTTCCCCTTGCAAGAGTGGATCCTGGATCCAAGCACTCTCGAGCTGGTGTAGGTGTGTCAGCACAAGAATTTATTTTAGTTTTTCTGTCCCCACCTATGGATCGTGATCTGACTTTGCGAAGTCAACGACACCTCTAGCGTGAAAAATTATCCTCGTGTGCATCTGTGAAACTGGTTATGAGATAAGAATGCTGTTTCTGGCTGAGCACTGGCTCTCGCAGGAGTGCACAGCCAGAACTCACATCGCTGTTCAAGATCATATGTGGACCTTCCTGAAGGTCCTAATTTGATCCATGCACTAAGATACTCCAACCTGTCGGGAAGTCTGCACTCAGATATCCTCCCAGACGCTTTCACGGAAACCTGTGGTGTTTGAAACTCCAGTTCCGAGTCTCTTTGAATTGGATGTCTTTGAGCATTTTGACAGCCTCTGAACTTCAATCAGTGAGAAGTGATTCAGGGCACTAACTGGATGCTGCTTCAGCTTGTCAGTCTCAGTACTCTCGCTTGCTCGTGGACTAGAAACTCTACCTCGACAACGGAGGAGGATCCTTGCTGTACCGTCGATTCCCATCCTTCGTGTACTCGCCACGGGCAGTTTGGTTTACATTTCAATCCGCTGACTGTGACACTTGGCACACAAGACTGTACTTGAGGACCAAGAGTAAAGGTTCATCCAAGTCGAGCTGGATTTCCTATGGCTTGTGATTCCGCGCGGATACTCTTCTAGCTCAGAAAGTGAAAGGAGTTTACATAGGAAGCGACTCTACCTGCCAGTACACCTTTATTTGATCATATTGTTTCACCTCGTGACAAATAACGATTTCAGTGACACATTCCGTACGCACCTATGTCCGTTAGGTTGTTGTAACTTCGGACCAGCACCTGCGCTTGATGACTGGAAGACGTATGGGGCCAAGAGTTTTGAGATCCATTCGGCTCCGAACACAACGCAAATTCACAGCATACATACACTGGCTGGCGAGAGCATTCCGGCTCTGAACACTTTTAAGTGTAATTTGACAAACAGCTGAACGAAATTGAACAATGAGAGTGACAAATAGATATGCGATCCTAACCTCAGAAGAAATCGTGTGCTTCGATTTCTCCTCTACACTAAAACCGAGACTGAGACTTCACTGCCATGATAAAAAAACATGATAACGAACTTCAGACGATATTGAAAAAATAATCAAGATTGTGATCCTCATTTTACAAGGCTCTCACACCCTGGACAGTTGTGTAGACTTTCGTGGATGTAAACGTCACAATCAAAACAAAAGTGCTGCTTGCAACGTGGACACTCCAGTCTCACTCCCGCTATTGCCTTGCTTCCTGCAAAATCGATCACATCGCCACAACGACATGACTCTCAATGGATATACGGCTGCGATAGGACCAGAAAAGACCAGTACGAACATGAACTTCTTCAACTTGCAGAACTTACTGTGCAACTCCGTCGGCAAGACGTCCACACAACTTGCAAAGTGAGTTACACCTCTGGCAAAACACCCCATCATGTACTGAACACAGAAGTCAGAAGGGAGGGTTCACCTGCAGTTGGAAGCTCTTGCTGGCATCCGTAGCAAAGTCTCAAGACATCGAATTTCCCCATGGATTGCAGCTGGACAGAAACCTCCTCAAATCCAGGAACAGGAAAAAGATGGTGATACGATCGAGCCAGATGTGGAGACGAAACCAATGTCAGTCCGCAGATATGGCACTCTGTGGGTAGCTCACATACACGGGCTTTGCAACGAGGGCATGTGTAACCCCCTCCGAGCTTCACTTCTCGATGGCAAGCGCACAGTGCCACTGTTCCTTCTGCACCTCTTTGAGGGAAGCCCATTCTCACGAGGCTGGCAACAGCGGACTCAGCCACAGCTGGCGGTGGAGGTGCGTGTTCTAGAACAAGCTCTTTCAGGTGACTCTGTAATGGAACAAGCAACAGTGAGTGAGGTGAGTCCATGTGGTCACTGAAATATCATCTCCAGAGCTCAGAGTCGGCATCGTCCAGACATAATGATCACAAAGCAGCCAGCTAAGAGTGAGTCATGTTGGCATACCTCACTTATGGCCACGGAGTAAACTCCTCCAGTCTTGTCACACAAGGTTTTGCAGATGTAGATTTCGGCTGAAAGTCCAACCACTGAGCATCGAATGTTAGCCTTCTTGCATTCAGCGATGGAGTCCATGATATCACCAGGGTCACAGGTGCTCAGGGCTGAATAAAGGATGACAACCTCTCGATGGCCATAACTGGGAATGGACGAGAGATAGCCTCTAGCGAGATCGATTGCATTCTGTATCGATGCATCTCCAGAGCACTCGAGATTGGCACGTAGTGCTCGAATGTGCGCCTCCGGACTTCCACTCAAGTCTGTCAAGCGCCGAGCAACACCATTGCGTATGGTAATCAATCCGAGATGACTGAGAGGGTTTTGGTCAAAAAACTCCCGGACAAAAGCTTCCACGCAGTTCGCCACGGCCCCCATACGGCTGGGTTTGAAATCCGCCTCCGCTGCTGCCTAGGCAGAGCACGCACCCACCCACGGCTCACTTTAGCATGCATCATCCATCCATCTGCAAGGCAGAAAGCCTTCCATTAACCACCTAGCTTCTACATTGTCACCTCCAGCCTCTAACAAGAAGGTGAAAAAAACATCCAACCCTGAGCTCGGACAAGACAATCCACCGACACTTTCAGTGATCATTTCACTTCCGCCACAGGCCTCGACTCCGTCTTATGCTTCGACCAGATTCCTCTGCAGCCGTCATAAGCTCAACTCGAAAATGGTGAGCAATGCAGATGAGTTCTCGGGCTGCTATGAGGGCACTGCAATGCGAGGCCGCGCAGGGTTCCTCAAAAGGCATACTGGCGTCGATGATATTCGAGCGAAAAGATTAGTCGACCATTCTCGAGCGCCAAATTCTAACCGAGCGGTGGAGCTTTGGACCGACAAACGCAGCGCTACTCTTCTCGAGCTAAAGGTCAGACGTGTCGGTGCATTCGTGTGCGATGCTAAGTGTTGAATTAGGTCAGGCACAAAATTCGACATTTCGTGCTGGAGAGAAACGAGCAGGAAGGAGGAGAGGTGCTGAGCTCACCCGTGAAAAATCGCAGACGACAAAAACGTAGCGGATGATGCCCCTCTGGATACGAGGGCCTTTGCTGGCGGCAAACCGGCGGCGGTGTTGGCGCTGCTGCTGCGTGACATCCACTGCCAGAAGAAGGCCCGATGCATCCTCGGTCAGAGCCTCCCACGATCGATCCTCAGCATACGCCTTCTCCCACGCCTCCATATCTCGTCCCTGCTCCTCCGCATCCCCATCTCCGTCCTCGTCCATGGGATTGGTCCCATCCTCCTCGGGCCCCATGTCTCAAATTCCTCTTCCCCCGAAGCTCCTCAATTTCCGCCCGTCTCTGACCGATTGAGGATCCCCACCCTCCGCCAGCCCACGAGCTTCACGACAATCCTCCAGCTCCCCAAGCTTCATGCACGCCTCGCCTCGCCTCGCCTCGCCTCGCCTCGAGCCGCTACTTCACAAATTGCAGGGGCATACTACAAGCGCACCAATGTCCTCTCTCTCTCTCTCTCTTAAACCCTGTGGCGCGAGCGAGCGAGCACAGCATCCAAATTTGCCACCGCCGCGACGCTACAGAAGGGACCGCCCACACACTTGCTCATCTTCCACCAGCCCCACGGCGCCAGCTTCCAGGCGTTTCGGTGACGAGCCGCACTCATTCCGATGGAGAAGACGGACAGCCAGCCGGATTCCTGCTGCTGCTGCTCCGCTTCAGCATGAGCACTCTCTCGATCGCTGGCTCTCGTTCTGCTCTCGAGAGGAACCTCAAAGAAGGCGGAAGGCAACGAGAGACGACACAAAGAGCGAGGGCAGGGGGTCCGAGAGGCTGGGCTTTGCGCCGAAGCTGCTGCTGCTGCTGCTGCTGCTGATCTGGAAAGAAACCGGGAGATTCACTTCCTCCCCCTCCGGGGGGCAACATTAACCGGACGGATAAAATCCATGTACAGTACTGCAGTGTGCCCAGGACTGTCCTCAAACTGTCCTTCGGCCCCCCGAGGAAAACCCTACCTGGGAACTGGGAACTGGGAACGGCGAGCGCTGAGAGAGTGTGGGCTACGCATCGTGTATCCCCCGGTCGACATGCCACTGTCGGGAGGGGTATCAGTGATCCGCATCTGAAACATTCACCTGAACTTCCTGAATTCCTGAATGTGTTGCCGGATCTACGGGGCCGTCTACGACGGTGTAGAGTGAAGGTGCAGAATCTCGAGCTTCTCTACAGCTCCCGACTCATCTTCCGTCTGTCATGTGAAGCCACAGATCCTTCCCAACAAGTCCTGGAGATTAGCTCATATCCAGTGGACTTAATCTTCCGTCCAAATTCTTTTTCTCCCAACGATACGTGATGAAATACAGTACAACGGCCAAGTGTACATCCATAAGCAGGTTTGGTCGTACCGTCTTGGTATTTCATAGGACAGGGATCCGACTTCGGCTCTGGGTTTAAGCCCCCTTCGGATTCTTAAAGTGGAGGATGAGTGGAATATTTAACTCTTCATTGTACAGCCGTCTAATATTTGAGCTCAGCCCATCTTGTAAAAGATAAATCTCTGCATTTTGGACTCTGTACGATAAATGCTGACAAGTGAGATTATGCTTTTAAAAACTTGAACTCTTTTCAATTCTAGCATTGACCTACAGATTCATTTGCTTTTAGAGTACCTGTTTATCGAAAAAAAACCAAAATGGTGTATTTTGGCAGGACAACATACTCAGAGAGCCCGTGGCGCAGTGACTTGATTTTCTCTTCAGTTTTACTTATTTCACTGAAGCATGACGAAAAACTGACCGGCGCAACCCACAGGTCTCACCCACAGGCACAAACAGCACAATCCCATTATGTAAGAATGGTGATTGTCTGCAATGGTTCCAGGTTCTTCCATCAAGTTTCTTTTCATCCCTGTAATATTTTTACCACTGCTACCCCTAATCATTTCTTGTACGCTGTGCAAAGCTTCTTGTATAAGTTTTGTCTACCCAAGTTTTTGACTTATTGCAAGACTTTGACGCATTTAGTCAATGAGATTGTTTGCAGACGAAGGTCATCATCGTGGATGGTTAATGATGTCGGATGACATGCAAGTCCGTCATCGATGACATCTCGACGTCAGCATGTGCGTCCAGTTAGAGCCACAAATTGTTCCAACAATCACCCGTCGAAGACTGACGTCCAAACTGAATTCGCTAACAATAACTCAGGCAATGGTTCCGACGGAAAGCCTGCTTCATATCAGAGCTTGTAAACCTACAGCTTTCACAAACGAGGAAAAGTGCGTCTACCTGCTCACAACTGTTCTGCTGCGGTTTGTCACACTTTGTGATCCGTTCACTTTCAAGTAGACTTATCACGATGAAAGCACAACTTGTTAAATTGATTACTTTAACTTCTTACCATATATTCTTATGCCGCAAGCAATGACTACTCTTGTGCAAATGGCCTTCCGACTGTTTTATACATGACTTGACGTGACGACTCAAATCATACTCAATGATACTGGGTGTACAGATATAATGTGAGAAGTAATTGTTGACCTCAGGGGTTACTTTGCAGGACTTTGCAGTGCTGAAGGAAAATTAACAATTTCCATTCTTCCTGATAGGTTCAAAAGAGCACACGGCCTGCCAAAGAAGATATGTACCTCTGAAGATCAGAATTCATCACATTAGTGCAAATAACTGCTGACAGACTGGTCTTTTCCCATTGACTTCATTGACAAAAATCACCTGCATTCGTCCGGAGTTACCGCTTGGAACTGCTCTACTTTTACGCCAGCACGACTTATCATCTCCGTTTAGCTAAGAATGTGAATGTATCGCATGATCTGGACTTTAAGCAATCAAACAGATTGCTTTGAAGTGTGAAAGTAGTAGTCACTCCTCCGGAAATCCAACATAGAATAACACTTCAATAGCATTAGTCAGGTAAAGACTAGATGTGATTGCCTCACCTAACCAAGTTCAGATCTACAAAACCCAGAACAGGCCAGATAATTTGTCTCCCGAGGTTATTCTCGAACTAGAGCACTGACTTCATACATGCGATAGGTTTGAGAAACTCTGTACGCGCCACATGTTCAGCATTCTCCGGTTGAACTGAGTGCAAGGCTTGCACAATATATGTCCAACTTTGAAGCCTCATATGTTGGACGAGAGGAAGTATGGGATAAACAAAGTCAATATGAAACTTTGTTCTCAAAATTCCGATTCTCACTCTTTTGATCTCACGGCGTTGTTCTCCTTGATCCTCCTTCTATTGTCCAACTTTAAAAGCCTCATAATCTGCGAAAACAAAGGTGAACACTGAGTTTCAGATGTGGAATGCACATTATCATCCGGATTGAAAGGTATGAAGTAACATATGAACATCACATGACTGTGAGAAAGGGAATGATTTGGGGTGACACACATATTACATATATGAATTTCTGACTGTGATAAAATATGACAATCGGAAATACAGCTGATTAGAAAAATTAACATTTCTTTTGAGGCTACAGAGCAGCCACTTTCTAGGCATGTAATAACCGCTTAGATTTCGAGTGAATGATCGTTGAGACTTGATTAAAACATTGTTTACGCACGGAAATTTCCTCGTTTAAAACGTTCGCATTCATGCAAAAATGGATAACAAATTCTGTTCTTCCTTAACGGTGCTTCAGTACTGGAAAAAGTTTCCCTCAAGAAAAGACATTTTGCCGATAGTGCAGATTTACTAAATCAAACTTCTTAATCACGGGAGTTCAAATTGGAAAAACCTTTTATGGCAATCCAATTATCACGTTTAATAGAAGGTCTACGCAACGGACACGACAAATATAAATCCTGTGTAAACTTCTCGCATTAACCCCAGCTTACCCGTCATTACCACTCATTCATGACTCAGTAGTTTGTTTACAAAGATGATTACTGCAAAAAGAGTTATTCTACGGCTCAAAAATAAAGCAAAAGGGAGCAGGTATCTTTTGATTTCTCATCCAGATAAATCTCTGTCAAGATCAGTTTAGGCCAGGCTAAAACTTGAGAACCAATACAGAGATAAAGTATACACACCTCTTTCTCATCCAAACTTTCAGGATCTCGTCTCTCCAGCTCACTAAGAGCAGGTCTCTTGTCCAAGAGGTTGAAAACCCAAGGAGGATATTCACTGAAAGACAAGAAATCAAAAAAGCGATTCTCTATAAATACCGACGATAGAAGCTATGTGCTCTTTGAAAACAGTCAGGAGTCAAATACATGTGAACTTCCTTCGTACCTTCATCATATACCACAATGTAGATCCCCTGATTGAAGGGAGGTTTGCTAATGCTGTAAAACCCTGAAGACTTCCCATTCCAATAAGAACTTACAGCTATTAACAGCTGAATGGCTGAGATCAGAATTGGTTCATAATCTGGGTCAACAAAGTTCAGGCGAGAATGTTGAAAGCAAACCTGTCTTCCAAAATGGGCGGATCTGCCCCAGTCTTCAAGATATTGGCTCCCAAGGTAGCTTTCTCCCGGAGTTCCTTCGCTACGACAGGGATTACTTGTGCTGCAAGAGGAATTCCAAGACAATGCAATCAGGAAAAGTCAACACTCAACGACCAAAGAATGCGCATTGCTTACCATCATCAGACTATCGTCTGGGATTGCTGCAAACATCCGCTTCCAGAAGTGCGCTGGTACAACACAGTATGGCAATCGGTAACACAAAGCAATCTGATAATTCGAACGCCTTATAGCTTCCGATCATCAAGAACCCTAAATCTCATCGACTCTCTCGGATTCAGCTCCTCTGCCCTCGAAGCCCTTTAATTCTAATCACTGTCATAGTCCAGTGCCGATGTCAACAACTCTGCAAAGACAACAGGCGAGGAGATCTGCTTCGCACAACGAAGGGTTTAAGACAAGTAGGGTTTAAGGGAAAACCTTCTCCCTTCCTTTTCTTCGCAGCCGGTGCTCCTTTAGCCGGACCGGCGGCTCTCAGCCTCTGGATCGCGTGCAGCGCCCGAGCTCGCACGCTAAACATCGCAATCCCCTCTGGAGTATGCACGACAATCTGATGACTCACTCGATCGATCGATCGATCAGCGAATTTCGAATGACAAGATTTCTTCCTGTTACTCACTCTCTCGCCGAATTCCCTCGCAACCTCGTGCACCGACTGCCCTGGATTCGAGGATTCTAGACACCGATCCCCGGATCCGTCAATTCTGGAGGTCCTCCTCCGGGGGTGCTATGGACGCGTTGGAGGGCACATTCCAGCCATCACGACAGGGCTTTTTTCGCCCGTTTCGTTCTTTTTTTCCAATTGTTCCTAATGGTAGCCTGTTGACTTCCGTCTCCAGAAGAAGCCGGGCAGTCTTTCGGATGTTCGGCAAAAATTACTTCATGCCAGCACTCGGGGCTGGGCCTGCACTGGCGAGCAAGGGGACTTTGTCGGATGGGGACACACTCACTCTACACATTAATGTTTTAACAAGATCATATGCAGATTCATTTTCCATACCCTATTTCGGTAAAGGTACTTCTGATATGAGCAGATTAAGTTCTTCATCAAAGAGTCATCATGAAGATGAAGTATAATGTAATATCAGAGATACATTTTCAAATTTTGCAGTCCGGGACCGATTGGATAACAAAAATGAGAAATTATCGTTAGAAAGTACACTGTATTTATGTTAATGTCTCTATCGATTTGCGTGTTCCTCAAGATCTATAGTCTTGTTTAATTTGTAGCTTGTATATATGTATTTCATCTTTGTGCATGTCTTGATACTATCAATAAATTCATTATTACACAACATCTCAATAGGATCTAATTATATCTCACTTAGGGCTAATTAGCCCTCACTCTGCTATATTGGTATGACACTCTATAATTGCTACTGCATCATTATTAACCTGCATCTAGCAATAAGAAAGCTAATTATCTTGCATCGAACCAATAAAAAAACTAGGCAGAGTAGAGTGAAGTATAACTAGTTGCTCCCTTAGTATATACTTTAATAATATTTGATCATTAGATTAACAGAACTCGCTCTTTTGAACAAATGATATGATATAGCAGTTAAATTTGGATTCACAAGTAGAAAAGTCAAATATTTTCATGTGAAACTTGGATTATTTTTACTGAAAACTCAGTTTTATTTGAAAACGTGAATATATATCTAAATCAAATCTATTTTTTAAAGATTTTGTAACTTTCTCCATTTTTTATATAATTTTTCAAAAATTTATTTCATAATACATATCCAACTTTGAATGATCTGAACCAAAAATTATATTTTAGATGAATATATATATATATATATATCCCCCTTAAAATTTCAAAATTCTTCTTTGTAACTTGGCACTACTTCAATTATTTGGATTTGTAATGAATTATTTTGCACATCGGGTTTACTTTTGCAGATTATTTCTTAAAATCAGATTATGTTATTGATTTAGAAGTTATTAAACATCTAATATCATTTTTAATTTTAATATATTATTTAATTCATATAAATATAAAATAATTATTTTATTTAAATATATTCAATATAGAGTTAAAATTCTCGATACTGTAACTTCTTATGATCATACTCTCATTAGTGAAATAAAATTCCAGAACCATTAGTTTCTAACGTGCAAATCTGTTTAATAAAATCACTACGTCACTATTGACGATAATAACATGATATTATCCAATATTGACAATATTAGTGTACACGTCAGATTTATGTTTACGCTCCTTTGAATAACGAGAAAGAAATGAGATCTTATGAAGAAAACGCCTTCTACTTTTCTCCGAACTAGAAAGAAAACATTTTGAGAAGATGAATCTAGTAAACGATGGTGTGGAACATTGTATTATCCCGAGACCTCGAAAGTACAGAGAAGTAGCTCAGTTCACTTGCACTTTGATGGGAGGTGCCTGAGGGATACAATGAGAAACCTGACGGTGACAGAACTAGAACGTAGTGCTAGTGACAGCACTACCATTGCGGAATCCGGAGGCAGCGATAAAAAAAGGATGCAATAGTTCAGTCGGATTAGCTTTCTGCAAAGCTTTTCTTCTAAAAAGGCGATTCCCAGGAAACTGCTAGCCTATTGCTGGAAACGCCCAATAGTACCGGAGAGCAATCAGGTTGATGACTCTTGGGATGCACTATCGTTTGTAGAGAGTTTGACTTATTGAAATCGGATTACTCACGTGAATGATTACAAATTCCCCATGGGACCGCAATTGGGGCCCAGCCCAATGTTAACCCTGATGGGACCTCCATCCTTTTGTTTATTGAAAACCAACATTTGAAAAAAATGAAGGCAACGTTCTAAACTAGTAAATTTTCAGTTTTGCTCGGTGTTTTGTGAGTACTTTTACAATAGTCCGGACGAAATAGCGGTTCTGGAACACGCGCAATAATTATGGCAGTAGCATAACCGGTTTGACAAGGTTATGGTAGAATAGCTTTCGGGTTCCATAAAAGTTGCCCCAACTAATTTATCGGCAAGGGAACAAACTGACTGCAATTTCGTTCTTCCACAAATTTACAATTTTTTCTCGAATTGTGCTGTATTGTGAGGAAAAAGGATATGGGGACCAGATCAATAACCTGCAAACATTTTTTAGATAATGGAATTCAGTCTGCGGAGAAACTTCCACTCCCGTGGATTTATTATGTATCTATTTTGTAATCCCCTGCTTTAGCTGTAGTAGGCAGTTCCGAGACTTGTTATCCGAGGGGCATCATAGTTCTTATAAGTTCTTAAATCCCGAGACCCGCTATTAAAAAAAGTCTTTACGTATAGAATAACTGAACTCTCCGAAGATGTGATTCAACGAGAGAATGTCTTCGCTGAAACAACTGAAATAAAATTTCACAAATAAACCGTCACTTCACCATCACTCAAGGCTTGCTAAACTAAACTGAGTATCTGAGGTCACACATCTTGGACCATCAGACCAACTGAATATTCCTCGATCGACCCACCTGATCCCGAAGCTATTGCTGCCTTCACCAAGAGCAACAAAAACATCTAACATTTCTGAACCTCCATCACGTGAAAACTAACATTCCACTCCCAAGTCATCTACTTTCTTGACATCAAAATGAGTGGCAAGGAACTTCTTCATAGCTAGTGCAGACAGCCGACGCCACAGGAGTATGCTAAGAGACTGTTCTCACGGAATTAGAGTGAAGCTTCAAGCTCATGGGGGTTAGAGTATGAACCATGAGGAAGTAAAGGAGTAGTTTGCAATAGCTATATGAGTATATATATATATAGAACCAAACGACAGAAGTTTTGCTCATCTTGATGGAGAGAGAACCAAGGGCCCATAGAAGTTTCTCATAATAACTTCATTCAACACCCAAGCGTTCCAAATCCAGGCAGATTGTGTCCTTCATGTCATGATTCTTAACTACGTGACTCTTGTCGGAAATATGTGCATCTGAAAGAGATTTTGCCACATCTGAGGTATTGGATTCTGTGAATACATCGTAGTCGTCTTCCATCTTGAGTTGCGCCTCTTTGTCCGATTCACGACAAAGATTCAAGAATGTGGTCCGAAGCGACATAGACATTCGCTTGTTAATTAGGTACGGATCGCAGATAACTATGACTGTAAACACTCGTTTCATCAAGTCAAGGACAATGACCATCTTTTACTTACTTGATTGCAACAACAACAACAGTGGCGTTCTGGTCCAACAACCCACAGTTACCACGAATTGTCGTTCGAGAGATACCCCGTCTTCCTATTCCTATTAACAAGCCTGCCCCAGTTCCTGCTGCAGTTGCTGCTGCCGCCGACACTTCCCTGCGCCTTCAGCTAATGCTGTTCAAACACTGTACAAACAGATCGACCGCGTTACTAGCTACAGCTATATACAACACACGAAGATAAAGAAATTTCTGTTTCCTGCTCCAGCTATGTTCGCCACCACAGTGGTCGCGTTATCATGCAAAATCGAATTCCATATGCATGGGATTCGATTTTGCGGGATTGCTACCAAGGTTTTGCTGTGGTTACTTGCTCCGACCGAACTTTCTGCTTAAGGCTAGCTGCTTCCAAAGTTGAGGCACATTTATCGTCTCTTCTGTTCTGCAAAACAGGAGCGCATTGACTGTAAACACTCATTGCGCTGTATATCTGCTTCATGTTCGACTCGGACAAGCTTTCAATGATGCTGCCAAGATAGAACATGACTGCAGGATTTGATGTGACCTACGAATTTTTCGTGTACTCCCGTGAAATGTCGTGACAGGTGATACTCTATGTCCCGTCCAGAAATAACACTCGATGCCTTGGTATCTTGGATTGTGCTGCAGCAGAAAACAATCTACGTACCCGACACATTTTTTACGACAAGATCCACCCTCATTTGCTCGCCAAAGAGCTCGTCATGTGGGGCGAATAGTTCAGTCCTCATGACCACTTCAATCATGGTTCCACCCGTACTCGCCCAGTCCTTTGTAACCGGCCCTTCTTCTTTGGCTTCGACGGTCTCGTCTATTTTACTTCTCGCCCTCGCAATACTTTTGTAAGGTCGCAGCGCAGGACTCTCCGCACACTCTGGCTTCCACAGCGCACCGAACTCGTGCTCGATGTTCCACTCCACGACTCGGAAGTGATTGTTCGATATCGTTCTAGCCATCGCCCCCGTCACATTACAAATTACGCTCTCGCTCTCTCCGATTGCGTCCAGACGGACACGCCTCTCTCTCTCTCTCTCTCGCCCTCACGCGCACGACAAACAATTCATCACACTCGCGCTCTCTCCCCATCACGCTGTGCTTCCAAGCGGGTTTCTTATAAGTAGCTCATGGTCGGCACCTCCCGGCATTCGAATTCTTGTCCTGCCGTGAATTCACGACCTGTGCACTGAATATGGTATTCAGTGCACGCCGCGCAGCCACATGGCATCCCGTCCAGCATCTATATGCGGAGTGCGGTGCGCTCCGCATATAGATGATGGACGAGGAGGCTTTATCACAAGCAGCCGGTGAGCAATTGCATTTCAGAAACGACGAGTGTCGAATGCGAGATTGGAGTGTCGGTCAGCGGCGGCGATCGAGTAGGAAATGGAGAAATCGAGCGTGACGAGGGTCGAGATTGTGCGGTGGCCGCGGTCGGGCGATTTGAGAAGCCAGGGGTAGAGTTTTCCATTTTTGCGATTTGAGTTTGCATCGATCGATCCTGAGAAATTGGATTGAAGCGGAATTGGATTCTTGAATTTGGCGTTTCTGTGAGTCGTTGCCGAGTATCAATTTCTGTGCGTTCGCGCGTCACATCCTGCAATCATGTGTCAAAGTTACACGACGCAGCGGGTGCATAGGCCCAATTTGAAGGCGGTCATGACCCAGGTCCTCGCCAAGCCTGCCCCAGTTGCTGCTGCCGCCGAGACTTCCCCTGCGCCTCCTGCTAATGCTGCACAAACCCATCGACCGAGCGTGCCCCCAACTCCTCCTACTCCACAGAAGCCCCGAACGCCGGGAACTTCCGCGGAAACCGAATGCTCTGTCATACCAGCATGGAAGCTGTTCGCTGCGGGTGAGCATTCCCCATCCGTGTCATCGTGCTCGAGAGCCTGGCCTCAAAGACCCTTGTGTGCATGTGTGTGTATAAATATAAACTTGTGGGTGGGGGGTATGGACTTTTCATTGGTTCAATTGATCACTAGTTTGTGGGAAACTGGAGAAGCGCAATCATCCCATTCGGTTCCATTCTCTTGTTCCCATTTCGATTTCTTGTTTCTGACCACAGCTGCGTTATTCTGAATTCGCAGACTGGTAATCAGTTAACAGCACGAGGCACTGGACAGACTTGGAAAGCATGACACGTGACTGTGAACAGGCTACACCGCCTGGCTGGCTTATCTCGCCGAGATTTGGAATTCGGTTGAGGAGCTGATGGTGGAAGGCCAGTAATATCCTTTGTACAGTTGAAGAATGGGCGTGGACTTGCGAGGAGAAGTTGGTATCATCTTCGGAGATTCAGAATCGAGGATGCATATCGATGCAGAATAACTGCAGACCACAGGCGACTGCGACAATGCGCAAGGAGTGGAAGTCACTAAGTTTGAGTATCATTCGACTAGAGCTGACAACGAGATCAGATCCGAACCTCCAGCTAGTTTTGTAGATAATGACTTTGAACTCCTAGATTCTGTTCTAAATTCATGAAGTTCAGCACACTCCAGCTCCATCTGAGACTTGCTCTCCATGAACGTAGAACATAACCTGTATCAGTATCGTATGTTGCGTATCATATTTGAAGGTGTAGGTTAGACTTGGTGATTACGTCAGATTCTCATGTTCGGCGCTCAGTTGAGTATCGAGAAAGAAATGAGATTTTATGAAGAAAACGCGTTCTACTTTTCTCCGAACTAGAAAGGAAACATGTTGAGAAGATGAATGGTAGTCAATGATGGTGTGGAACATTGTTTTCTCACGAGACCTCGAAAGTATAGAGAAGTAGCTCAATTCGATTGCACTTTGATGGGAGCTGCCGAGCGATACAGTGAGATCCCCATGAGAAACTTGAGGGTGACAGAACTAGAACGTAGTGCGAGTGACAGCAGTACTATCGCTGAATCCGGAGGCAGCGATAATAAAAAGGATGCAATAGTTCAGTCGGAGTAGCTTTCTTCAAAGCTTTTCTTTTACAAAGGCGATTCCCAGGAAACTGCTAGCTTATTACTGGAAACACCCGCTATTAAAAAAAGTCGAAATCTTTACATGTAGAATAACTGAACTCTCCGAAGATGTGATTCAACGAGAGAATGTCTTCGCTGAAGCAACTGAAATATAATTTCACAAATAAACCGTCACTTCACCATCACTCAAGGCTTGCTAAACTAAACTGAGTATCTGAGGTCACATATCTTGGACCATCAGACCAACTGAATACTCGTCGATCGACCCACCTGATCCCGAAGCTATTGCTGCCTTCACCAAGAGCAACAAAAACATCCAACATTTCTGAACCTCCATCACGTGAAAACTAACATTCCACTCCCAAGTCATCTACTTTCTTGACATCAAAATGAATGGCAAGGAACTTCTTCATAGCTAGTGCAGACAGTCAACGCCGCAGGAGTATGCTAAGAGACTGTTCTCACGGAATTAGAGTGAAGCTTCAAGCTCATGGGGCTTAGAGTATGAACCATGAGGAAGTAAAGGAGTAGTTTGCAATAGCTATATGAGTATATAATTATAAAGAACCACATTTCTGAAGTTTTGCTAATCTTGATGGAGAGAGAACCAAGGGCCCAATTCATCCCACAATCAATAGATTACAGGTCAAAAAAGGTTCAGTTATTCAATCTGAGATGATTGAGAGATTTCTAGCTTACACTTGAGGAATTTTCCCGGTCTCTTGCAGATGATTGGAAGCGATAACCAGGTGCTCAGCAGATCACGTCGCTTATATATACATCAAGTATGAATAATCGAACACCTCAGCATGAGATTTCGAAGCCACCCAGTGTACCTCCAACAACAACTTCAACCTACTGTGACTGGGGCCTTCATTGATTGCATTTATTGAACAGATCTACAGAACCCCTTGCATCATATTGGAGGTGAGCTGATCACCGATGCCTTTGGTGAGTTTGTCATCTCAGCTGGTGGTGGTTTAGAGATGTGTTACCACAATATCTCAATAGGCTCTAATTACTATAAATTTTACTGATATATGTTCGTTAGATTAACAAAACTCGCTCACTTGAACCAACGTCATGATACAGCAGTTAAATTTGGATTCACAAGTAGAAAATGCAAATAATTTAATGTGAAAGTTGAAATATTTTTACTGGAAATTTAGCTTTAGTTTAAAATCTGAATTTTCTCTAAATCTAATTTATTTTAAAAAAATTGTGTAAATTTTTGTACTTTTATCAAATTTTTAGTTAAAAACTATTTGATAATACATGTCCAAGTTGAAATGATCTGAACCAAAAAATATATATTTAATCATTATATATATTTTATATCCCTTGAAATTAAAATTTTCTTTGTAATTTGGCACTACTTCAATTTTTAGGAATTGTATTGAATTATCATTAATTTGCGCATGTGATTTATTTTTGCAGAATTTTTTCTTGAAGATCAGATTGTGTTATTGATTTAGAAGTTATTAAACATCTGATACCATTTGTTTTATAAATAAAATTCATGTAAATCTAAAATAACTACGTATCTTGTTTAAAAGTACTCAATATTATCCTCAGTTTTTTAGTAAAATTTGAGAGATATTTTAGCGGAATCCACTTGGGCAGCACTCACCTTACGAGACAGTATATGTTATAAAACACATAAAAAATTTAAAGTAAATTACAATTATGTATTTTGAAATTTCACCTATATTTTTTCATAATCTATATATAATATGAAGAAATCAACTTCCAACCAACAAGAATTATTTGAGAGATAATTTTATCCATTATCTCACTCCTTTTTTTTCAAAATCTCAATATTTGATTTTTGTTAACCATATGAAAATTGTTTTTAAAAACAAAAGAAACTTAATATATATCAAAAAATTCATAATCAAATATTTTTTTATTGAATAAAAATTATCATATACAGAAATCATACAAGTGCTAACGTAAAAATATTAAAGAAAATTTACAAAAAAGAAAAATATTTCATAAATATTTAAAAACAATATTTTCATCAAGTGATAAATAAATATATATGCATAATATTACATTTTATTACAAGTTGAAAATTTTCTTATTAAAAGAAATAATTTTATGAACTAATTTGATAATTATTCTAAGAATCTAGATAAGTTTAGCACTGAAAATTATTGCAAATAATTGAAAAAGTGTATCATCCATATTAAAAAGTAATTAAGTATAATTTGAAATTTCTTCAAAATATTATTTGCTTAATAATTTTTAAAAGATATGTTAAATCTAGACCTTATTACAAGAAAATTACTTGATGGTACCTCTTTGTAACACACATGTCTAACTACAAACCTCATTATTCAAAAGTATTATTTTGTCAAATGGTACCCATAAAACATTGTCATTTATATTCTAAACAAATTTCTTGTAACTATATTCTAGTGCCACTATAATGTGGGGGAGTGAGACCCAAAATTCGTTGCTATTGCAATGGGAGCATCTATATGATGAATTGTGATTCTTTTGATTCTTGGTTTGTTTGAAATTGTAAATGTATCAAATGTTAATAGACAAAAATTCCACTTATACTGTAAGAAGTCTACTGATGATGATAACAACGATGAGTTCTCCTACAACACCGACGCGATACCTTTTTTTCAAGAAGCTCAATGTGCATTTAACATCCCACACACACTACGACGTCGGACGGTTGAATACAATTGATGAGTAATTTATTGGTTCCAATAACACTATCCAGATTAATTGCGCAGCTTTTTGGATCTGTTTCACTGCCATAAGCTTGTCAATTATAAGCAGAAGAGACTCTTCATCGCTGTAAATATATCCAGTAATCTTTCAAGTTATTAACTTCCATGATTCAAATAATTTTGTCCAATTTTTCAGCTCATAATTGTTATACATCTTCTGGAATATCTCATTTCATTTTTCTTGATTAATCAAGTGTGATCAATCAACAATCTATGATGCGATCAATTTTCTTTTAACATGTAATCAAGCATTTAAATTAATTCTTTTGTTGAACAGATTTAAGTTTGATCAATTATGAGAAAGAGTTTCACCTTAGAGTTTTCAATGGATATATCAGAATCTCTACTCATGGCACTTTACTTTTGCTCTAGATTCTCTTGGTAGACGTCTATGGGATTGTTTTTTATGTTAGAAATAAAATTGTGTCTGTTAGGACATGGGTGACAGTGTTTTTTATGTTAGAAATAAAATTGTGTCTGTTAATATTAGGACATGGGTGACGGTGTGTCGGTGGTTGAGTCCCATACGATAAAAAGTATATGTGTTGCATCTCAATAAACTATTTATGGTATCATCAAGTAAGTTTTTTCCTTAATAGTCATTGTTATAAAACTCAATATTTCACACACACATTAGACTTAGTATATTGATACCAAAAATATCAAATAAGGCCTTGATACTACATTATAACCCGTATTAAAAAAAGTCATCTATTTTGCGTTCATTCGACATTATCAAAAAGTAAACATTGTATTTCTTCATAAATCTTTTTCAATCAAATCTGAAACAATACATATTGTTTATATTTTAACCTCTTGAAGATTTTTCTACTTACAAGTTTGAGTGTAAATTACATGAACAAATATAACATGATCTTGTTTTATATATGTAATACTCATATTAGATTTGTTTTAAATTTTTCTTATCAATAGAATTTTTTATTTAATGTATAGTATCAAATTTACACATATGAATATATTTCTTTATTTACTACATTTAAACGCTATTTGAAACTCCTAAGATGATTTGATATAGATGAAAAAATATAATATAATTTGACTATGTTAATATTTTTTGATGATACAACATGTAATATTCTGAACTTGAATTTTGGAAATATACTTCATTAAATGTAAATGATTGAGTACATACATAATATTCATAATTGAAATTGAAGTGATATTATCATCAATGAACTCAATTGACAAACATGTATAAAATAAAAAATTTTGTAACTTGTACCCAATCAAAAACTTTATGATAATTTTTATTAAAATATTCACTAAAAAAAATCTTATAATTTGTGTTTATTCACAAAATTAGCAATATTTTTGTAAAGTTTTATAATTTTTTTCATAAATTAATATCGTGTAGCAAAAAATATTAGATTGTGATTCTTACTTTATATGAAAGAAGTCATATCAGCTTTTTTATGTAATAATATATATTACTTACTTTAATTCATAATTAGTAAATATTGAAGCAAAATTAAATAATAATAAGATTTTAAAAATCTTATAGTAGTTTAAAAAACTAAATGCAAATTTCATATGATACTATTTGATAGCTTTACATTTTTGAACAAATTTATGAGTATTATAATGATTACTATTCTAAGTAAGTGCACTTCGAATTTATTATTATTTTATTATTTAAAAAAATTATGTACATACTGCACATAAATTTAACATCAAATATTTTTTTTTATTATAATTATTATATTTTTATAAAAAAATTATGATCAACACACAAATTTGATGCATATTTGCATATTCAAATATATATGCATATATATATAATATTGAAAAAATATATGTCTATATATTATTTACATAATGTTTAGTATATATAAACTAACCAAAATGCATAGGAAATAAAGGTTCCATGTTTATCATATAGTTATTATATATGGTATTTTATTGTTGTTAAATTTTTTGAAATTTTTAGATCTAATATAGATTTTATGTTTATGATGTAAAAAAGAATTCATGAAAATTTATTTTTTTACAATAATGACACAACAATCAAATTAGAGAAGTTTCAAATGAATCACATCGTCTTAGCAATCTTTTTTTCAAAATACTGCTTAAGCAAATGTTCTTGTAAATCATCAACCTCCTAATAACGTTCAGAATAAGTTATGCAATAATGATAAGTAAAAAATTCTTATCAACTAATTTCAAATGTGAGCAAGAGTTTTAGCTTATGAGCTTTTCATTTATTAGAGTTTTAGCTTATCAGCCAATTTATACATCAATCACACTCATGGAAGTTTTTGTTACTCTGTATAGATAAGTCAATCATAGTTAAATAACTGATTGAGAGTAGTTGCATCCGTTATCGTGTATATTTGATTTTTGTAACGAAATGAAAAGTAACATAACCGCATGGCCACTTCATTTCATTACAAAGCTTGATACATGCATCCAAACGAAGAAGATTACTTTTCTATGAAATGAATGGCTTTCATGTAAAAAGAAATGAGTTGTGAATGTGAAATGTGCTACGAGATCAACTCGATGTAACAAAGCCAGTAACTGAAACTTGTAACGAACAACGAAGAAACAGCCCGGCTCTCTGCACGTACAAGATGGTCCCAGCGTTCGTGGAACCTTTGTACTTTGAGAAGATGATTTTGGGAACATGGACAGCAAGAGTTAGCATCAGGACGCGAGAAGAATTGAGCTTCGGCTAACTGCTCTCTGTTCCCTCGGGGAGGATACCGACAGGTGCAGGTGTAAAAATAATAAGTCTTCGATCCGCTGGAAAGGAACAGCACGCACTGCCGTTGAGAAGGGTCGCAGGATTTACGCGGTTATCCGGTCACTGAGTACCGGAAGGAAACAAAGGCCTTGAGGCATGGGTAGAGCTCGGGGCTCGGATGTCCCCGAAGCGACCAATGAGATACAATGTGCGCCACATTTCCTTTGTCTCTTGGTCCATAGTTCTACTTTCCAATTTTCACTTCTATTGCCTACTATGTGCACGCCTTATGCTTTGTATTAATAAATATTTACTACATATATTTACTTTCTTACTTTTTTTTTGGAATGAGGGCTACACGAGATTAATAATATATTAAGAAGAATGAAATTTGAATTATTTTTACCAATAATTATATAATAAATGATATTATCAAATGTTAAACCAATATCAGATTGACAAGTTTAAGTTTGAAGGTCAGGGAGTGCTCAACTTTAGGAGTTCGTGTCCAATATTGAATAAGATGTCTTGAAATTATTTATCTTCATTCATAATAAATTTACTGTCTATATCTTTATATTCATTTATGGATTCATAATAACATTCCTTTAAAATAACATTTCCAAATGGAAAACATAAAATGTGGCTAAATTGTAACACTCATAATTTTGAATATAATTATTGTATAACATGAAAAAGAAGCCGTGCAATTTTTTCTTATTAAGTTCTTCATAATTGTCAAATACTCATACATTGATTGCTAAAACACTAAATCATGAGATGAGTCTATTCTAATTCGATTGTGATGTATGGAATAATAAAATTCCAGAATATGAACCTACTGAAACATTAAGAAAAAAAAATTTAAGTTTTTGATTAGTATGATCCGAATCTTTGTGAATATTCAAAATTAATATGTTAAATTTGAAAATTTGAGATTTCTCATAAACTTGCTTCATTTTTTGGAATATATCTTTCAAGTTGTTCAAGTTTATATTTAAAATGACAGAATTATATATATTAAAAAATAATTGACGGAAAAGATTTAATGGAAAATGTAATTTTTTATGCATTTGATGTTTAATTTAATTAAGAAATTTCAAAATTTATTGAATTTATTTGTTGGTGTGTACATTTTTAATTATCTTAAAGACATTTTTGGTTAGATATTTTTTTAAAGAAATGTAAAAAATTAGAAATATTTAACCCTGTGAGAAATCAAATATATATATATATATGCGGACCAGATTATATGTAATTGAATTCGTATGTTCTTCTAAGAGTTGGATTGAGTATAGTTTGATCATGACAAAAGGCCTATATTAAAATAATTTTGTCAAATTTCACAACCGATTTCCTTTGCTTTCTTTTTTCTAAGTAATTTTTTACATATTTTTTTCATAAAGACATTGCATGAACTGATCATGTGACTTGAGAAAAACGTGAATGTAAGTAGGCAACACAAATGCTTGATGGTACATCTTCTGATATCCATACGAGTATCTACGAAGAACTGGTACATAAATTGTGTCTTTCCTCATGAAGCATAAAGCTAGTAGGACAAAGTACAATGTGGCACAAGCAACGAATGGTCATAGCCCCCGTACCATTCTTGTTTCCAGACACCGAGTTACATGAACCACGAAGTAAAGTCCAACTGGCACCACGACAACATCCACTCGTATACTAGGAAACGCAAATGATCTTGCATGCGAGATCACTTTGAGAGCACTTTCTTGACGACACTTCCATAGCGTCCACAAGTGGTGCACACCGCCCAGCCTCGTGAGACAAGTGAAGGATCGTTATCAGAATCTGGACTAATCAGCGTTTCTGCCAGTCAATTGCTCTTGTCCTCGAATGTCCAAACAAGTTCCCCCCCCCCCCCCCCCCCCCCCCCCCCCCCCAAACTGGAATCTACAGTTACAATCATTTCAAGGCCTTCAGTTAGTGTGATATATATATATATATATATATATATATGAATATGATAACAGTTTCTTGGAGGAAATCGAGATAAAGAAGTGGAGTTACAATAGAACTTTGGATTCGGTTCGCATTCCCTGGAGTTTGAAACGAAAAGAGGAAATCGACTGGACAGCGAATTCATGAAAATTGGGGGATGAAAACTGACTTTCACTGCTTTCAGCAACACTGGAATGATGTCTCGGACTGGAAGCGCGGGTCAGGTGGAAACGGGCAGAAATACGGGCGATCGAGTCCTCACTCGACAAGAGGTTCGAAACTGCTTGTCACTTGCGCTGAGTCTCTTTTTCTTTCACGTGGAGTCTACGACCAACGATCTTGACTTCGTGGAGAGCGAGTGCTACTTTTGTCGCCGGTAGTCGCCATCTTTTGCCAGCTTTCCCCCCTCCCTGCCTGCGCATTAGCTGCGGTCCTCGAGAGGCAGGCCGGCCATGAGTGAATGAATGAATGAGTGCCCATGACGCGCATTTCCGATCCACTCGTCGAGACCGGAAAAGATTTCACGCTCGTACCGGAAAGGGAAGATGCGCAGGCAATCCTCGGCCCCACTTTGCGTTGCGGTACACAGATACGGGGCCAACCGGGAAGCGCGACCCCGACAGCGCCTGCTGGCAGGGACCGGAATCACAAAGCGAGAGAAATCTGGGCACGCGGGACCGTGTAAACAAACATATCCAGCCGTTGTGCCAGAGGCTGTGCAACAATGCGAGATTTTGCGCCGAGGTCGTGAACTCTGGGCTGGGCTTTCTCTGGGAGTTTGCGCTGTTTTCGCGGAGCAATAATGATCCGGTTGACATTGCGCTAATTTGCCACCGTCGGCATGATTAGAGCCAGTACGTGCCGCAGCTGTCGAGATGAGGATGCGGCCAGTCCTCCCTCCTCAGCCTGCGACTCCCTGCAAGTCGTCGTCGTCGTCGTCGTCGTCCGGCCCCAGGGCAGGCAATACTCCAAGCGCCGCGCGGGCCTCGGGAGTTACGTAGCGCGGCGCGGGTGGCCCGCTGGCCCGCTGGCCCGCGCCCGGGTGCAAGAGGCGCCGTCGATCTGTCTGTGCATGGGCTTTGGTCGGAAGGCAGGAGAGATCGTGGCCGGCCACACGGGAAGGGGGTGGTCGAGCCCGGCGCCGGGTTCTGAGCGACTTGAAGGCGGGCGAGGGGGCGCGGGGTTGGTGGTGCAAGAGGGGCTGTACTGTACTTTTCAGCACATTGTGCGTTGCCGCACCCAAGTACTGTACGGACGCAGAGCCCCGGGCAAACGATCTTGTGCCCGGGGCTGCCTCCGCCGGCGTCTCCCATTGGTCCCGTCGCGGGGGGAGGGGGAAGATAGGACAGGACAGGCACTGGCCTGGACTGGACTGCGGGCTGTCGAGCGCTCGTCGAGAGAGGAGGGTCGCGAGAGAGAGAGGAGGTCGAGGTGCTCGAGGTGGATTCTGGCTACTCATTCGAGCTCGCGAGGTGTACTTGTGAACTGGTCGCACTCGGAGCTGCGATAGTGAGCTTTCGGCAGTGGTGGTGGTGGCCCAGACACACTCGCGCTGCGAGAAACCATGCGAGTTACGGAACATGTGGCGAGGAGGAGGAGGAGGAGCGGAGGTTCTTCGTGTGCGAGGCAATAATTGAATCGCATTGCTGCGGGTTCGGCATGGAGTGGAGTGGAGTGTCAGTCGACTGACGGACGCACTGACCGCAAGGCTGAGTCTTGCTCGGGGAATCGATCGGTGGGGTTGTAGGGGAGTCGAGCGCAGGGGGAATGGGATTTCGGTGCGTGGGGCGATGTAGCAGGATATGGATTGTGCGCGGAGTCTAGAGTTCTGCCATGGACAGCAATGGACGGAGCCAGCTGCAAATTGATCTCACGGGGGCGGTCGTGCGGCCGCCAACGCTCATCGTGGGTCGAAGCTTCAAAGGCTCTCCATGCTTGACGCCGACGAGCTCGCCGTCGCCGCGGCGAGTGTCTCCGACCGTGAGAACGCCTCCGAATCGGGCGGACGCCTGCTGCTGCACCCCCAAGCGATATTCCAACTCCAGGTTCGCCGGAGCCATCGTGCGCTCTTTCTTTGCTAGTGTGTTTTCAGGCCGCCGTTTGCTGCCATGGATCGTCTTCATAGCTCTGTGGACTGCGTTTGGGCTGCACGTCCAGTTCAATTGGTTTTACATGGAGAATCTCTCACCCAGTAACGAGGAGATCAATGCGCATGTCCCTCTGGAGAGACGGTCGCTGGAGATTTCCGCGTTCGATCCCGACAGCAACAATGGTGGCGCAGAGGGGCGTTCTTTTCTGTACAATGCAGTCCATGGGCATGCCGGCAAGGCCGTCTGGAGCATGGAATGGGTTTGGGGCGTGTTCAAAGGAGTGCGAGACCATCGCTCGGCTGCCGGAGCAAATCGTGGCGAGGAGAAACGCGCGGACGTCTCTGCGAAGGATGAGGCGGGCAAATTGAGGGCCCCTCCGGAGCAGCAGCATTGGTCGCTTCCGAGGATCAGCAGTCGCCAGGAAGCCGAGGAACTCACGCAGGGTCTGGATATGTTGGACGACTCGCTGCCGGGCTCGTCTGCCGACGAGGGCAGTGTGTGGAACGCCCCGCCGAGCGTCAATTACAGCATTGGCACATTAGTGGGGCCTTTCGAGAAGCTGGAGGCGAGCGTTCTGGGTGCGGAAGATGAACGAAAGCAGGGCTGGGGCTGCCAGGCCGATTCTCTGTTTGCGAAGCTCGTGAACGGGAGGTCGTTCGTCATCGTGCTGCATGAACTGTCAGTCACCGGGGCGCCCTTGTCCATGCTGGAGCTCGGAACCAAAATGCGCAGCTGTGGGGGCCGAGTGTCGGCCGTCGTGCTGAACAAACAGGGAGGACTGCTGTCGGAGCTCGTCGAGAGAGGCATCCGCATCCTGCAAGATAAAGCTCATCACAGCTGGAATTCAGCGGCGAAGGCCGATCTTGTCGTCGTGGGCTCAGCTGCTTGTGCCTCCTGGATCGGCCAGTATCTCAAGTCCAATCCCAAAGGAGGAGACCGCTTAGTGTGGTGGGTCATGGAGAATCGACGCGAGTACTTCGACCGGGCCAAGTATCTTCTGGGAAGGCCCAAGGCTTTGCTTTTCCTGTCGGATATACAATCTACGCTGTGGAAGGAGTGGTGTAGGAATGAAAGCCTGCCGATTGCTGCCCACACAGAAGTCGTCGCCCTGTCCGTCAATGAACAGCTCGCTTCAGTTGCCGGGCTGGCGAATTCGTCGAATTACCAACTTGCTGAAAAGCGGGCGCAATTGCGAGAGGAAGTGCGTCGGGGCATGGGTTTAGAGCCCAACGATGTTCTGGTAGCATCACTCAGTAGCATTAATCCGGGTAAAGGTCAGCTGCTGTTATTGCAAGCAGCGCTGATGGTGGTAGATCATGTCGAGAATGAAGGACTCGCAGGCCTAGCTCACGTGGAGACGAATTCCGCTCTGGAGTGGAGATCCAGACGAACTTTTTTGACAGGCAGGCAAATATTCTCCCTGGCTGACAGTTTTAGCTTTTTCAGCATATTCAAGGACCGCGGAAGTCATCCGCCCGGTGCATCCGGAAAGGAGAAGCATTCGGGTGCGCCGGGGAAAGACAAGAAATCCCGAGGAGGTGAGTCGAAATCTCTGCTCGGGAGAGGCAGCAGGAAGGCGAGACTCCCTCTGGCGAAAGGCAAGAAATCGAGCCTGAAGCAGCGAGGCCAGAACTTCGTGCGCAACACGATCCTCAGGCTGAGGCCGAAGGCCGTGGGCAGCGAGGGCGCGGACGGGAGTCCCAGACTCCGAATCCTGATCGGCTCCATCGGATCGAAGAGCAACAAGCTGGCGTACCTGGAGAAAATCTCGAGGCTTTTGGATCGCAGCGAGCGCCTGGCGAAGCTCACTCTGTCGACGCCCTCGACCATTCACGTGGCCTCGTTGTACGCCGCGGCGGACGTGTACGTCATGAACGCGCAGGGGATTGGAGAAACCTTCGGGCGCGTCACCGTGGAAGCCATGGCTTTCGGGCTGCCGGTGCTGGCGACGAACGCCGGGGGATCCAAGGAGATCATCAGCAGAAACGTCACGGGGCTCCTCCACCCGATCGGCAGGGCGGGCGTCCCGGTGCTCGCCCAGCACATCCGCCGCCTGCTCGATCACCGAGCGCAACGCGAGCAGATGGGCCGCCAGGGCCGCGACCTCGTAGACAGGCTTTATAGGGAACACATGATGTACGAGAAACTCGCGCAATCCTTTAAAAAAGTGCTCGACGATGCATCTTCCTGATTTTTGGTCTGCATTCTTCTTCTTTGTCGTTCGGTCGTTCGATGCTCGAGCTCTGAGCTATGGAATCGCGTCATGTCCCCAATATGTCCCCAATTCGGACAGCGTCCTCTGAGTCCTCGGGGCGGGACATTTGCTCGGCATCCTATGTCCACGCAGAAGTCTCTCCCTCACTCCCTCACTCACGCAGTCGCAGTCACAGCTCGACAGAGGTTTGCACCAACGCAGCGACGCAGTTCGCCCGGCCGAGTGGGTGTCGCCATGTCGGAGAGGAAGAGAGATAGAGAGAGAGAGAAGACGGAGCGCACGAACCGCAAGGACGGACAGTGCTTATCTCGATTACCCGCCGGCTTTTCTGTCTCGGACCGCTGGCCTCTGAGCATCCTTTGGATCTCTCCTGGGCAATGCTCTGTCTGCGAGCCTCGTCCGTCATGCCATAATTAGCCGACTGTGTCCAGGTTTGTTTGTCCTGATTTAGTCTGTTGCCTATATCTGGAGGATGGCAGGCACATGGTGCGATCGACCGTCCACATGCTTCACCTTCGCGTGCCTTTACTCCGAGGAGCGGCCATGTTCATTTCGCTTCCGTTTTTCGACACCGGAGAGTCCAAAAACCGACCGTGGAAGGTGGCCGGTGGCAGGTGTATCGAAATATCGATGCGGTTTGTCTATGTCGTCCTTCTCGATTTAGCGGAGCCCTACGCTTCTCCTCGTCGAGCGAGATAAATAAAGCACCCCTCGCCCCGCGCTGAAATTATGGTCGGCGTTGTTGTCTTTTGACTGTCTTGAGCGCAGGTGTCCGAAGCCCCACTGAATATGGACCTCCCGTCGTCAGCTCCAGTTGGCCGTCCAAATCACCGGCTGTGGACCAAGTCTTGCACCCTCTCCCCGTCTCGTAGTTTCAGATCTTCCTCCCTGTGGCAGAAATCGCGACTTCTACCTGTTTTCGAAGTTGTGTCGTTCGATGAGTATCTGAGTTCTGCGTACTTGGTTGTTAGAATGATTAGGCAAATATTATTTATGTTTTCCAGTGACAGATTCATTCAATGGTTTAATTCATGGTTAGAAGATTATTACGTACAGTCAATCATACGTATAGTTAAATTATTATAAGACATACGTTGGTCAGGTGAAGAGTTGAACATATGTTTTGGAGAACAACTTCAGATCCGTAATAATACAGGTATAGAAAAACTGAGAACACGAAGTGTACAACCATTGCAAGTGTGACCACTCTAATGATGTGGAGCGATGGAGAAAATGGAGACCTTAGATTGACATCCATCTTTGTGAGGAAAAGTAATTCCATGGAGTAATAGAAGGGTTTATATTTTTGCACTTAAGTAAATTGAGCTCAGATATTTTTGGACCTGCAGCGAAGTGCATACCTCACAGCATGTGAACTTCCATCGGGAAAACTTGAATACTTGTTGCAATTATGGAATCAAGCTAAAATCTGTGAAGTTCACAAGGCCATCGATATCTGTTGACTCCATCCGTAAAGTACGCAGTGGGTGCCTCCAAATTTGTAAGTTTCGCACCCCATGCACCTTTTGACTCTGTACGCGGTAGAAGACGACACCAAACGTTTTGATCTGATGACAAGAAGACCTAGCTGGCGACACGGAAAGATTCAATACAAACATCCTTTTCGGACGAAAGATGCCAACTGGCTGATCTTCTAGAGACAATTCCTGATCAAATGTTTCGCGACAAAAGATCGAAGGGCACGAGAATCGATGTTGTGGGGATCGAGAATCTCCGACACCTTGACTAGTATTGTTGCCCATTCGACTCTTACATAAGTTATGTGACTCCTGGGCTTAGTCACTAAGTTTTTCTGGTTCGTGCTCCACCTTTGTTTGGTGCTCGTACCCGATCGTAATTTTGATTACAAACTCCGTACATAGAGAAATCATCCTCATTACCTAAGAACGTTCTAGAGTAATTTTGACGAAGCTAGGTTAGGTCGTTAATAATAGTATATCTAGCTTTCAAGTCCAAAGCGAAAAGAGTCCGACAGTTTTCATTTTTGTGCTAAACACGATATATTTTGTGTTATAATCGGCTATTCCTCATCCACTTCAATGGTATACATTTGAGGTACAGTGTTTGATTACTTTTTAAAGACAATTTCTTAAATTTAGCTGAAATATAATCGTGACCAGTTGAGGTGAAAGTATTAAAAATAAATTTCTCCAGAAAGGCCAAAGACTTCAGTTTGTTTATCAATACTAGTTAATTCTTCTCTCATCTTGGCTTCATTTCTTAGCATTAATATTTAAGAAACTCAAACATTTACATTGATGTTTTACTCTCTTTTATCAGATCCCTAGACAATATTCTTATTTTGAAATGAAACTTTGAATATTATTCAAGTTAAGTAATCCAACCACATCTTCTTGTGATGATCATACGACACCTGAAAATAATTTCGATCATTTACCAAACCTTGCTTTACTTCACAAGTAAACCAATCCAACTGAGCTCCTATAACACACCTGTGTTAAAGAGTATATCTACTGCTCAGCTCCTTCCATTCTCTCTTTTTAAGTATTATGTGGCCAAGCAGACTAGGCATTTTTTTAAGACGTGTTATTTAACCGGTATATCTTCCTTCTAATCATATTGCTTCTTCTAGAAACTAAATAGTTTGTACTAAGATATTGCTAAAATGCCCAAATTTTACAAAAAGCAAAGATGAATGGCGGTGAAATTCATACTATTAACTGTTTCCCAACTACCGCATCAAAGTTCGAGAGCTGTTCAATTATCTTCGGATGCATTGCATGAATAGAGCTATTGATATTAGTTATTTCTTTTTCCTCCTGGCGTGCATCTCTTTTAACCTTCTGCCTTTGGTCACTTAGAGCTCTTTATGTTTTCGTCCTTCTCTTTGATCCCTTTACTCACCTCACTTTTGGGTCTAATTTACATTAGTCGGGCTGCACCGCATTAAAACATACAAAAGTATGTGAAAACTTGCATAGGATTGGATATGCGAATGTTTTAGAGATGTGATGGGAAGCTGCATCATAGCTAACAAAAATTCAAGGTGCAGGAGTCGTTTCAGGGATGTGTATCAGGGCTAGAATAGGAAAATATGGGGTCCACCTAATAGCATCTCGTAATTTCAAATGTCCAAGATTTTGACGTAAATAAACTTTTATATTTGTCTTTTTATTACGAATCAGTGACTTTTAAATTGAAAAATATATTTTAAAAAGATTTGAAAACATACAGCCAACGATTTTTTTTAAATAAAAAGGACTAAAAAAATTCTAAATGCGTATATTACTGTAAATATGATTGAGAATTGTCAAGAAACAACTGACACAACCTTAAACTGGAACTCAATATAATCTTGGATTCTAATTGAAAGCAGCACACACCACATTAAGTACAATATCGGACACGCCACTTTCTACTTTGAAATATACCCACAAAATGAGAGAGACGCAAGGCAATCTTTGGGCAAATGCGAGATCTAAGTGGACGTCAACCTGTCAGGTCTTCATCATATGAAAAAGCTCGTGAGACGATGAACTCAGGTCAAGAAAGTGGGTGAAATTCATCGAACCTTTTAGCGTACAATGATTTGACATCATAGTAGGTGCGAATCAAAATACTTACTATGTAGATGAATACACTTTATTTTATATAAAATTATGATTTTCACAAGTTTCCTTACCGTCATATCATAACACCTTAGTTTTAAACCGGACAGGTTTAGGGTTTACCCCCACCTTAACTACATTCCGAAGGATTTGGAATCATCTTAAGGCTCACAATGGATGTCGTAAAATGGAATTCAGGGAATCTTTAATTTCTCACAAGAGCCCACAAAATATCCTTCGGTCTTCTACTTGTTACTTCTTACAAAACACGTGGGTCTTAATGTAACTCGCTCTCAATTTCTATCAAATTTTGTTCGACTTAGCGACAAGGTGCAAGGCTATAAGCAATATCAACATGGAAATTATATAAGAAATAACGGTATGACCACAAGGCCAACGCCGAGGCTTGTGAATTGGCCCGGGCGAAGAATAAACAAACAACGATATGCATGTCCAATTCGATATGAGTAAGGTGTTTTGTTTTCAATACGAAATTTATATCATGTACAGCGTGAGATCATAATCCAAACCACTGAAACAATAAGAGCTCTGCCGCCTTATCGTGGTATTCTGTTGTGAAACGGAAACCTCAGCACAAGTACAAGAGCCCAAAAAATATTGTAAACATACTAGAGATTAAATAATCCAAGAATGTGACTACGTGCAACCTTTTACCGAAGGCTTTATTATTTCTTCATATTTTTGCAACTTCGAGTTAGGCCAGACACAGAGCATGATACAAATTTGAATATTACTGGCAAGGTTCAAACGCTTTGCATGTATGTTTTCTTTTTCTGCTGTAGGGTTTTGCCATAACGTACAATTTCTATCAGTGATATAGGAATAAGTGTACACAAATGATTAATTTCGTGTAGATGTACATTCGAATAGTATCCAATTTTTCTTTCTAATTGTATGCACTATTTATATGAAGGAAGAAGAAATTTTTGTGGAAAAAAAGTTCTCGATAGAGGCAGCACGAAGGTAATGCAATAATTTTTAAATATAAATATCACATTTTGACATTTTTGAAATTCAACGTGTTTCTAAGAGTATATCATAAATTTGAAAAGATATCAAAATGAATCAAATTGAAATATTTTGGGGTAGAAAATAAATATTCTTTGAAAAAAAAAAGGTTATCATGTGTATATCAAGAAACAACATCAAGTGATTCTGGAAAACCTAAAAATACAATCTACATGAACTAATTATGAGCCGCAACGTCAGAAAATTTGGATTCAAACAATTATTTCGTAAAGAAACACAACAATTAAAAATTTAATTTTTTTATATCACCAAATAATTAAACATAAAATTTCCTTACATATTGAAAGACCTAAACATCCAGATCGATAAGCACGCACGACAGTCACAACACCGAGATAACGTGGTTCACCTTCCATAGGCTAGATACACGGTCAAAAGCAGAAACTTCACTAAAGCTTTGATGTATACACGATCTCCGTAGCCAAGCACTACTCTTTACTGTTCACTCTCTTAGTGCTATACTGAACTGTACGCAGCAAGAGTCTCCTTCTCTCTTCTATACAAGAAGAGATAAGATAATCTAACATAACCACGGTCAATTTCATAACTATGGTTACCACTAACTGGATTTAATTCAAGATAGAGTTAACCTAACACATATCTATTAGAAAACTCTTCTCATGTAAATATTCTTGAAAATGATTCTGATTTATATGGTGAAACTCTTTGCTCATATTGTCAACAATTTTTAAAAAAATTACAAAGAAAATTATTTTTATTCAAATTAATGTCAGGTTTTTAAGCACTGAAACTGAAATGAATATCTCTTATACAAGATAAAAATATAATTATTCCTCGTTTTATAATATATAGAATGAAAATTTAAATGGAAATTTATACATCATCATTAATTTTAAAAAATCATATATTTTCATAATCTGATCTGCACGCCTTTTGATAGGAAAAATCTTGTTCTAATTCTTTTTATTTCTAATATTCTTTACACGGGAAAAGTCTGAAATATTTTTTAAAGGTTTGCAAAAAATAAGAAATTTGGTTCATAAATATATGTGGTTTTCAGAGATTAATTTTCATTTTGAGGTGAACATTTTTTTATATTAGATAAAAAATAAATCTATGTTTAACATATTGAGATTCGTTAGAGGATATTCCGAATAGTGGATTTAGATTATCAGTTAAGTATTTTTCTCAATCCAGTTTTCTTTTGACACAAATTCTAAAGCGGATAATTCATCAAGTGGTTAGGACTCATTTCTCTTGATAAAACTCCAATATAGCCATTTGACTTCATGTTAGGTACAATATATTAGAGGAAGCAGTCAGAACTGGTGTGTCACTTGTCTTATCACCCACATTGAGATAGGACTCAGCAATCTACCGCATCTTCTTCGATCACCGGGAAGTGTAAGATTGAAATAATTGCAATGTGATTTTTTTTCTTGTTATATGGGCAGATATATTTTTACTTTTACTTAGGATAAATATAACACTACGAAATGAGAGAATGGTTACTGGGATGGTATTGTACATACTGCCATTTGTACATGCTCTTCTGAGTTCATATTCAGTGACATGTAGGCTACTAACTCATATTAGTATTAGTTATAGTGGGAATTTTGACCTAAATAGTTTTCTTCTGATTAAGTTAGAGTCTGCACTGAGCAGACTATGCCTATCTTATGAGATTTGTGCTTGCATATCTCAATAACCACATGTTCTCTACATATTGTTTTATCTTCGTGTGTTTGTTATTCAGTATTCAGAGTGGTGAGGAATATTGTACCATATTCACAGCACAGGTTGTGAATCGACGGCGGGAGCGGACCTTTCAAATTTGACTGTCCTCGCCGACGCAGAAAGTGCGACAAGAGTTTGAATGCATCGGGAGGTGCCGACCATGATTTCGTTATACGAACCCGCTCGAAGTACAGTCGATCATCTCAGTGTCATGGGACCTTTCTTGTACGCGTGAGGGGATGAAAACGAGAGAGAAAGAGAGAGGGAGAGAGGCACGTGTGTTGTCTGGGACCGTCGTACGCAATTGCAAGAAAGGAGAGCTGAATTCGAAATGTGACAATGACAAAGAGGAGAGCTATCAGGATGGCACAGCTGTTTCTTTCTAGCCTAAACCTGCGCTTCTTCGGTTTCCATTTCGGATTTTGCCTCGACGATCAAGTGATCATTCACCACAATGTGGTCCAGCTCTGTCCTACCACCGATGGCTTGCCTCCGCTCTGGCCTCACCTCCTTGCCATTTATATAAATCGGATTTTGTTCACGTCCAGGTTTGCAAGTCCCCTTGAAGTTAGTTCTCGTGTCGCTTTCCATCCTCACTTTGACAAATCACTATGACAAACGGTGTATGCCGAAATCCATCACATTATTTGATTTCATGTTAAATTGATAATTTCTGAAAAAAATGGTAAAATCAATTTAACTTGAAGATAACATATATATAGATGAATATTGACTGTTTGATAAAGCTTTCAAAACGATTTTATGTTCTGATATGGAATATTCTGTATCCACTACCTCGTTAGCTTTCTTCGAAAAGAATTTCCTGCGAAGGCAAAGTATTCCTTTCGTTTAACCATCTTTTTCTGAAGAGTTTGAATATATTCCAACTATTTTCTGGACTTACAAACGATATGTGAGCCACATGTACATCAAATATTCTTACATGTATCAACACTTGGCACCCAGAGACGAGGAGAACATTCTTATCTGTATCAACCCTTGGCACCCAGAGACGAGGAAGGGCGTAGCAAGAGTCGAAATGCTTCGGGAGCTAAAAATAAGTTCAGATTATGGAGATTCCCGAATAGACTAAAGTTACCGTTTAGGTATGAGTCCCTGGCTTGCTGTTGCATATTCAGCTCCAGTTGCTGCTGCTACTGCTGTTTTCTTGATCTACCCTATTGATCAAGGAGGTTTCTCAGACCATATGCCATCTCTGGTACTTTCAATTTCATGACTGTTCTCCAGAAAGTATATTTTGTATAAAAATTTTTAATTCTGGATCATCTGCTGCAAGAATTTCCGGGGAAACAAAATCATATTCCAACTGCATTGGGTTGATGTTTTCTAAAAGTTGAAATATCGAAACGATGAGTGGTTTTATCACTCCACAGCCTCAGATCCAAACTCCCCTCTATTTGACATGTTAATTTAGTACGAATCGCAGATAATTGGCTACTGCCCATCTGACTGTGAAAACACTCAAATCATTCAAGTCAAGGGCAATGACCATCTTTTTACTTACTTGATTGCAACAACAACAGCGGCATTCTGGTCCAACAAACCCGCAGTTACCACGAATTGTCGTTCGAGAAATACCCCGTCTTCCTATGCCTATTAACAAGCCTACCCCAGTTCCTACTGCCGCCGAGACTTTTCCTGCGCCTTCAGCTAATTCTGTACAAACAGATCGACCGCGTTACTAGCTACAGCTAGTAACGCGGCTGCAGCTATATACAACACACGAAGATAAAGAAATTGCTGTTCCAGCAATTGCGCAAAATCGAATCCTGTAACGCGACCACTGTGGTCTCGTTATCATGTATACAGGATTCGATTTTGCGCAATTGATACAAAACCTTATGAGCAATAGTTTTGCTTTGCTTGCTCCGACCAAACTTGCTTACGTCCAGCCGCTTCCAAAGTTGAGGCACATTTAACGTCTCTTCTGTTATGCGAAACAAGAGTTAAACCTTAAAAAGCTGAATGTTCTGATCAGGAGTGTTTACCGTCACAGGGCTATGTATCTGCTTCATGTTGGACTCGGTCAACAATTCTTCAAGATAACCCTGAGTTTTCACTGATGCTGCCAAGATAAAACATGACTGCAGGATTTGATGTGACGGACGAATTATTTGTGTACTCCCGTGGAATTTCTATCCTTAACGTTGTGACTGGTGATACTGTGTTTCCCGTCCAGAAATAACCCTTGATGCCTTGGTATCTTGTATTGTGCTACAGCAGAAAACAATCTAAGTCCCCACACATTTTTGACAACAAGATCCACCCTCATTTGCTCGCCAAAGACCTCGTCATGTCGGGTGAATAGTTCAGTGACCACTCATGACCACTTCGATAATGGTTCCACCCGTACTCGCCCAGTCCTTTCTAAACTACGGTTCTTCTTTTGCTTCGACGGTCTCGTCTGTATTACTTCTCTCGCTGGTGTCTCTCACCCTCGCGATACTCTTGTAAGGTCGCAGCGCAGGACGGTCTGCATGCTTTGGCTTCCACAGAATACCGAACTCTTGCTCAATGTTCCACTCCACGATTCGAATGTGATTGGTCCATCTCGTTCTAGCCATCGTCACAATACAAATCGCCTCGACTCGCTCTCTCCCTCACGCGCACGATTCATCACACTCATCTCGCCTCTCTCTCTCCCATCACACTCATCTCGCCTCTCTCTCTCCCAATCACGCTGTGATTCGGAAAGAGAAAATGGGCTGTGCTTCCAGCGGTTTCGTATGAAGAGTTAATGGTTAGGCACTCAACTATCACAGATCCGCTGGAGCGGGATCTGTCATATCTGAATGCATCGGGAGCTGCCAACCGACCATGAGCTACTTATACAAAACCCGCTGGAAGCACAACCTATTTTCTCTTTCCGCTCGAATCATAGCATGATGGGGAGAAAAAGCAAGAGAGAGGCGAGATGAGTGTGATGAATCGTTTGTCGTGCGCGTGAGGGCGAGAGAGGCCCGTGTGTTGCACTTGGAGAGAGAGAGAGCGTTGTAATGTGACAGGGGATGGCTAGAACGAGATCGAGCACTCTCTTTCGAGTCGTGGAGTGGAACATTGAGCAAGAGTTCGGACAGTCACGCGCTGCCACCTTACAAGAGTATCGTGAGGGCGAGAGAGGTAAAATAGATGAGACCGCAGAAGCACAAGAATAACCTCAGGTTAGAAAGGACTCGCGGAGTCGGATGGAACCATTATCGCAGTGGTCATGAGATCTGCACTATTCGCCCGACATGACGAGCTCTTTGGCGAGCAAATGAGGGTGGATCTTGTAGTCGAGTGTTATTTCTGGACTGGAAATAGAGTATCACCTGTCACGACGGTAACGTTAGAAATTCCACGGGAGTACACATCAAATATCAACTAGAAGTTCTATCTTGGAATCATCAGTGAAAACTCAGAGTTATCGCGCGAAGAATTGATGTCCGAGTCAAACATGAAGCAGATATAGCTAGTAAGACGGTCGATCTGTTTGTAGAGTGTTTGTACAGCATTAGCTGAAGGTGCAGGGGAAATCTCGGTGGCAGCAGGAACTGGGGCAGGCTTGTTAATAGGAATAGGAAGACGGGGTATTTCTCTAACGACAATTCGTGGTAACTGCGGGATTGTTGGACCAGAATGCCGCTTCATTTTCAAGCGGCATTCTGGTCCAACAATCCCGCTGTTGTTGTTGCAATCAAGTAAGTAAAAGATGGTCATTGTCCTTGACTTCATGAAACGAGTGTTTACACAGTCATTATCATCTGAGATCCGTACCCAATTGACATGCGAATGTCTATGGCGCTTCGGACCACATTCTTGAATCTTCGTCTTGAATCGGACAAAGAGGCGCAACTCAAGATGGAAGACGACTACAATGTATTCACAAAATCTAATACCTCAGATTTGGCAAAATCTGTTTCAGATGCACATATTTCCTACAGAAGTCACATAGTTAAGAATCATGACATGAAGGAAACAATCTGCCTGGATTTTAAACGCTTGGGTGTGAATGAAGTTATTATGAGAAGTTGGGCCCTTGGTTCTCTCTCCATCAAGATTAGCAAAACTTCTGTCGTGTGGTTCTTTATAATTATATACTCATATAGCTATTGCAAACTACTCCTTGACTTCCTCATGGTTCATACTCTAACCCCCATGAGCTTGAAGCTTCACTCTAATTCCGTGAGAACAGTCTCTTAGCATACTCCTGTGGCGTCGGCTGTCTGCACTAGCTATGAAGAAGTTCCTTGCCACTCATTTTGATGTCAAGAAAGTAGATGACTTGGGAGTGGAATGTTAGTTTTCACGTGATGGAGGTTCAGAAATGTTGGATGTTTTTGTTGCTCTTGGTGAAGGCAGCAATAGCTTCGGGATCAGGTGGGTCGATCGACGAATATTCAGTTGGTCTG
This sequence comes from Marchantia polymorpha subsp. ruderalis, assembly GCA_037833965.1. Classification (NCBI taxonomy): domain Eukaryota; kingdom Viridiplantae; phylum Streptophyta; class Marchantiopsida; order Marchantiales; family Marchantiaceae; genus Marchantia; species Marchantia polymorpha. The sequence goes on from AP031351.1 coordinate 5,867,095, forward strand.
ATGGTCCAAGATGTGTGACCTCAGATACTCAGTTTAGTTTAGCAATCCTTGAGTGATGGTGAAGTGACGGTTTATTTGTGAAATTACATTTCAGTTGTTTCAGCGAAGACATTCTCTCGTTAAATCACATCTTCGGAGAGTTCAGTTATTCTATATGTAAAGACTTTTTTTAATAGCGGGTCTCAGGATTTAAGAACTCGTAAGAACCATGTTGCCACTCGGATAACAAGTCTCGGAACTGCCTACTACAGCCAAAGCAGGGGAATTCAAAATAGATACATAATAAATCCACGGGAATGGAAATTTCTCCGTAGACTAAATTCCATTATCTAAAAAAAATGTTTGCAGGTTATTGATCTGGTCCCCATATCCTTTTTCTTCACAATACAACACAATTCGGGAAAAAATCGAAAATTTGTGGAAGAACAAAATTGCAGTCAGTTTGTTCCCTTGCCGATATATTACTTGGGGCAACTTTTATGGAACCCGAAAGCTATCCTACCATAACCTTGTCAAACCGGTTATGCTACTGCCATAAAATATTGCGCGTGTTCCAGAACCGCTATTTCGTCCGCACTATTGTAAAAATACTCACAAAACACCGAACAAAACTGAAAATTTACTAGTTTAGAACGTAAAATGTTGGTTTTCAATAAACAAAAGGATGGACATCCCATCAGGGTTAACTTTGGGCTGGGCCCCAATTGCGATCCCATGGGGAATTTGTAATCATTCACGTGAGAAATCCGATTTCAATGAGTCAAACTCTCTACAAACGATAGTGTATCCCAAGAGTCATCAACCTGATTGCTCTCCGGTAGTATTGGGCGTTTCCAGCAATAAGCTAGCAGTTTCCTGGGAATCGCCTTTGTAGAAGAAAAGCTTTGACGAGAGCTAATCCGACTGAACTATTGCATCCTTTTTTTTATCGCTGCCTCCGGATTCAGCGATAGTACTGCTGTCACCGGCACTACGTTCTAATTCTGTCACCCTCAGGTTTCTCATGGGGATTTATTGTATCACTCGGCAGCTCCCATCAAAGTGCAATCGAATTGAGCTACTTCTCAGTACTTTCGAGGTCTCGTGAGAACAAAATGTTCCACACCATCATTGACTACCATTCATCTTCTCAACATGTTTCCTTTCTAGTTCGGAGAAAAGTAGAACGCGTTTTCTTCATAAAATCTCATTTCTTTCTCGATACTCAACTGAGCGCCGAACATGAGAATCTGATTTAATCACCAAGTCTAAACTACACCTTCAAATATGATCCGCAAGGTACGATACTGATACAGGTTATGTTCTACGTTCATGGAGAGCAAGTCTCAGATGGAGCTGGAATGTGCTGAACTTCATGAATTTAGAACAGAATCTAGGAGTTCAAAGTCATTATCTACAAAACTAGCTGGAGGTTCGGATCTGATCTCGTTGTCAGCTCTAGTCGAATGATATTCAAACTTAGTGACTTCCACTCCTTGCGCATTGTAGCATTCGCCTGTGGTCTGCAGTTATTCTGCATCGATATGCATCCTCGATTCTGAATCTCCTAAGATGATACCAGCTTCTCGTCGCAAGTCCACACCCATTCTTCAACTGTACAAAAGATATTACTGGCCTTCCACCATCAGCTCCTCAACCGAATCCCAAATCTCGGCGAGATAAGCCAGCCAGGCGGTGTAGCCTGTTCACAGTCACGTGTCATGCTCTCCAAGTCTGTCCGGTGCCTCGTGCTGTTTACTGATTACCAGTCTGCCAATTCAGAACAACGCAGCTGTGGTCAGAAACAAGAAATCGGAATGGGAACAAGAGAATAGAATCGAATGGGATGATTGCGCCTCTCCAGTTTCCCACAAACTAGTGATCAGTTGACCCAAAGAAAAATCCATACCCCCCACCCACAAATTTATATCTATACACACACATGAACAACAGGGTCTTTGAGGCCAGGTTCTCGAGCCCGATGGCACGGATGGATGGGAATGCTCACCCGCAGCGAACAGCTTCCATGCTGGTATGACAGAGCATTCCGATTCCACGGAAGTTCCCGGCGTTCGGGGCTTCTGTGGAGTAGGAGGAGTTGGGGGCACGCTTGGTCGATCTGTTTGTGCAGCATTAGCAGGAGGCGCAGGGGACGTCTCGGAGGCAGCAGCAACTGGGGCAGGTTTGGCGAAGACCTGGGTCATGACCGCCTTCAAATTGGGCCTATGCACCCGCTGCGTCGTATAACTTTGACACATGATTGCAGGATGTGACGCGCGAACGCACAGAAATTGATACTCTGCAACGACTCACAGCAACGCCCGAAATCCAATTCCGCTTCAATCCAATTCCTCGATCGATACGTGCAAACTCAAATCGCATACGGCTGGAAAACTCTACCCCCGGCTTCTCAAATCGCCCGACCGCGGCCACCACACAATCTCAACCCTCGTCACGCTCGATTTCTCCTTTTCCTACTCGATCGTCACTCCAATCTCGCATTCGACACTCGTCGTTTCTGAAATGCAATTGCTCACTGGCTGCTTGTGATAAAGCCTCCTCGTCCATCACCGAAGTTATATGCGCAGCGCACCGCACGAGAGAGCAGACAAGCTCGGGAGGATAAAACACGAAGCTGTTAATTTAATGTATCCCCAGCTTTGCATAGTCAGCAACAGCCAAAGCCTCGCCTCGCCTCGCCTCGCCAACTGCCGTCGACAGAGCCGTTGTACTAGTAGTAGTAGTAGGAGGAGGAGGAGGAGGAAATACAACTTTGTGGCGGATCGGATTGGATCAAGTGGGTCGGATCAGAGGCCAGACAATACAATACTGCAACGTTAAGGATTTGCGCATGGCAAGCTGTTCCCACTTTGGAGGAGCGACTCTGGTGCGTCAGCAGCAGCGGAGCCTTACTCAGCTGGGGCTGTCCGTCCTGCCGTCTTGCTCAGCCCAGTCAGCACAGGCAGACAGACAGTACCAGGAGTTGTCATCTCTCTCTCATCGCCTCGAGAGTCCTCACTCCATTCTCGTGAACTGCTTTGTCGACTCGGGCTTGCCGAGCTCCGTACCACTTTCCTTGCCACGAGTCCATTGTCCTCCGAGATCCCAGTCGTTCTTGAGAAGACCGCAGACTTTTGTCTCTTGGCATTTGTCGGCCATCGTTCATTTCTCCGTGCACCAGGCTACAGAGCTTGTTCTGTGAGGAAGCATGGATTTTTGAAGTGGGCTTCGATTTGATTAGCGGGCCGATTTTACAGGGCAAACAGCAGAAGGAATAAGTATAAGTGGTCAGATGGATCCAAAAGTATCACGAAAAAATATATATATCTATATATAACACATCACCTGATATATGGAATTAGCTAGGTAAATAAAAAAGATATATATAATACATCACTTAATATATGGAATTAACTTTGTGAATAGAAAATAAATAATATATATAACATCACCTGATATATGAAATTAGCTAGGTAATAAAAAAGAAATACATAATACATCACTTGATATATGGAACTTACTAGGTAAATAGAAAAGAAATACATATATTACATCACTAGATATGTGGAACTAGCTAGGTTAATGGAATAATCATCATCATAAAAAGTCATTGCTCTTTATATTAGATCACTCGCCAGTGATCTCTGTTAAGCAATGTAGATTGCAAAATAAGTCAAAGAAAGTTATGTCTCATGTCATGCCGTCTCATGAAAAGGGTATCTCACAGTTTCACACGTGAAGCTGATCGGATAGCATTTACCATTGATACTGGAAGGATTCCCCACTTGATCCAGATAGAGAATCATCCCCTCCGGTAAATTTCACTCCCTCTGCTGAGCTAGATGTTGATCAGGCTCAACAGAGAACGCGCTCAGTAAGGGCGATTGTAAGGAAACAAACCTTGGAGGAGAAGAGGTCAAACATGAACAAACTTTGAAAATTCTCAGGTTGACGAATTTTGTTGGGGAACTGTTTTCGAACTACAGGAAGTTATATTTTAGGTCCTTATGTGGATTCTCAAATAATTTATCGAACTTAATTTTTTGACAGTTATCCACAGAGATTGTTGTTGTCACTGCGCTATATGGAATGCGATGATAGCACAGTCCTGATGGTTTCCAATGTTGATGCTTCAATCGTTCCACCCTTACTTACCACCATTCACTACGCTGTGGTAAAGCTGGGAAGAGAATAATAAAATAATACGAGAATGTTTACTAGGACCTCTCATAGACCCATCAAATATCATAGGGACGGACATAAAGATTTGAGGTTTGCTATCCCATGATTAAGCCGTAAAATAGAGATGGAAACCATAGTGATTGTTAAGGGCAGTTGGGCCATTCAATATAACTGTTATGACGTGTATTCCATGAGTCTTCCCTTCGTAAATAAAGTACAGATTGCAGCACAAAAATCGACAAATGGACAACAAGGCAGCAAAAAGCACTGCGTTGTACCCTTCGCCTTTGGACCAACAGCTTCTTCTGTACTATGTATGATCAGGATTCCCACTTGTCCAAGTCAGCATCCCCATCGTACATTCTGGACTCATGCCGCCCAAACGTTCTCGTTGGCAATTTTTGTTAACCTGCCAACGGAATTGCAGCTATTTCATTTCCTATTTTGATAGAGCTCGAAGTGGATGTTTGTGAGGGAAGACAAGGAGAGGAGAGAATCACTACGCTTAGAGCATCTGTACCCCTACAGGCAAAAGCACCGTGACATCCAAATGTGAGTACCAAATGACCAAAAATATGAGTCGTAAGGTTAACTTTATGGATAAATATATAACAGTCTACCCATTTTTCTCCTGATCCCTTCTCCTTTTCTGCAGCCGTTATTAACACTTCCAAAGTGCCTTTTATGAAATTCAAGTAGATGATAGAAAAGGATGGTGATGAGGGCTAGACCCCCGAGAGTATCACAATATGTAGCTCTGCAACATATAATATATCTGAACTATCTAATCTGAATGGTATACAAAAATATGAACTTACATCAACATCAAATAAGTTTCAATGTATAACACCTTCTTGATTGAACCATACTGTGTCATGTAGATGTTAAAATCGTGTACTAACAACAAAATCATCACACATAATGTGATTGTTGTTTTATATGTAGCACTACCCAGAGCTTTATGTTAAGTGTTGGAAACACTTTGCCTACATAGTGATCGATGATATATGTAGGAGCACATTTTATCTCTATGTATTTTGTTTGAGCGTAGTACAACGCATGAGATCATAGTACACATAAACTGAACAATCATCTCCAATGACTGGTGGATATTTTGAACAGGTTGTGTTAAAATTCTGCATAGTGAGTTTACGGTTGTTGTTAATATATATAACTCCCGAGATGCTCATGCTATGAAAGAGCATTTCTTATTGAAGACCCGAGAATTAGAGAAAAGAGAAAAAGTTCAGAGTCCAATTTCACAGTGGAATCTACTCGTGGGAAAAAAGAACTCAATCCATTGAGTTGAACATCAGTCAAATGAATGTTCAGTCTAAAGTAGATGAATTTGACAAACATTGATCGAATACTAACATGTCTCCAAATGACGCATACCAAAATCTTTATCAATTTTGTGGAAATCTTTTCAATGTATGGTGGTAGCTGCTCATTGTCACAAGATTTTGAAAATGTTTATTCGGCAGCAGGCAAGACAACCTTGTTGCAAGCAAAGGCGGTATCTACTGAAAAATCCCGTTGCTAAAGATGGCCAAAGATGGAAGAAAATCCTCCACAAACGTGTCATTGGGCAGCACGAGGCAATCGTTGCCATCAGTCGTGCTTATCGTCGTTTCAGAGTCGGCCTGAAGAGTCCGAACCGACCCGTTGCAACATTTTTTTGTCATGCGGACCGCCCGGAGCTTGAAAAAGCCTTAGCGTCCACTCTTTATGGTTCAGAGGCGGTAATGGTGAGCTCATATATGTCGGAGTTTATGGAGGAACACAGCGTCTCTAACCCAGGACTCCTGAAATCCGGAGTTCTATTTTTAGACGCCATATTTAATATGGCCAAAATTCTATATAATGTAAATAATTTTGAGAATTATGGGATTTTGGCCAGGAATTCCAGGAGGAGGGAGTCAGGGTAAGAATGATTGCAAGCGAATGCGAATTTCAGTGTTTCTTCTAAGTTAACAAGAATTTGTGAATAAGTGCCCAAACTCTTAGTTGGACTAACTAATAGTTTGGGCAAAGAAATAGAAAAAGTAAGAAAAATAGATTACATATTTTTTTTCATATCACTTCCGTAGCATGTTTATTTTGATCATTGTGTTCAAGTACATTTTATATTATTTTTTTCACTTTTTTATTTTTATCTCATTTATATATATAGTATGTTTGTTTTGATAGTGTGAATCTTTTCTTGGCTAGATTACAAAGATCCAGATACATTTCATAATACTACGCAAGTTGAAAGTGATTTTTCTCTCATCAAATGGTACAAAGATGACTCCCGCAGCTACCTTACGAGCATGGTATTATGCATGCAAAGCAATCCAATTCAAAACGATTAGCGCCAAATTGTGAATTTGCCCTTCCACTCTGATTCTTTTGAGAAGCTTTTTGACAGCTTCCATCCATTTTTGAGGAAGATAAGGCTAGGGTTTGGCAAGATGGCCGTGTCTAGGACGAGTTACAGAGATGCAATAGGGTGTCAGACGGATCAGTGTATGGCTGCACACAAGCGGGTGTCAGGGGCCGGGCTCCCCATTCTATGAGTTGCCTTTGACAGACCTCCATTCGAGAGAGGAACAATGAACCCATTTCAACGAGAACACGGAGAAATTATACCATGTTGTTCTTTCAGTAATCACCATGAGCTCCTAATCAAACCCATGCCGACGCTCAATCTTTTCCTAGCCTCCCAAGCAACGATAGCCAAAGAGATTTCCATCTTATCGACACATGTGGTTCTCGCATGCGTTGTGGATGAGGACCTGTAGGGCTTGGCCCTTAGTGCGTGGTGGTATTCAGTGCATGAGCTCGTGGCACTCGGCCGGACGTTGTTTTACCTGAAAATCAATCCCAACTTCGTATAGGTTGGAACTCACAGTTAAGATACAACAAATCGCTTACATACGAGAGCGTTCCATCATTTCAACGAAGGAACGATTATCTACCAGCGGTAGGTTTGAGGGTTCAACCCGCGCATTCCATTGAATCTCCAGTGACCAATGTGGATCTCCTTTCCGAATATTCCATTCGAGTATCAAAAATGTGCTTGACTAATTGCTCAGCAGGTGGAACCAATAGTAGCGGTCCACGAGGGGGTGGCGGACTTTTGATTCCACAATTCCATGTGGAAATTGATATGCACCAAGGGTGGACGTACCACTTCAGTATGCATCCACCATGGTGGGGTATACTGAAGTGGTAGGCAGTGACATGATTTCAGATAAATTTGACGCCTTTCAACTCACATGTACCTTGTGCGGCCACCACATGCATCCCGTTTCACAATGTCAGCGGGCGCGGCGCGACACCTTTCCACAACAGTTCAGTCCCAGACTTCCACTTTGTGCGGCATCCTCCCAAGCAACCCAAGACATCCATGAGGTGCCGGCTTAAAACTGAAGCACTCGACGTGGTCACCGACATCGTATTCGTCGTTGGAATCGTTCAAGGGGATACTCTCCGTGGCATCACCAGGCTCCCATTTAGGATGCTAATGAGTTTATTGAAGTGATATGGCATCGCCGTTGTTATAAACTCTTCGATGCACCCCCAGCTCGGGTTCCTCCACAAGCAATCCAGGAGATCTTGCCCGCAATGGTACTGATCCCCGTCCCGATAACAAATACACATCCTCCAGCTGCAGCCACGGAACCGCCTCCCCCTCAACCGGTACTCTCACAAAGTATCCGCACACACACGACTCCCGAGCCTGTTCCTCCGTGAGCGTGCTCGCGGCACTTTTGATGAGATATTCCACCCGCAGCGCCAATGACCGTCAACAGTTCCATTGCAGCTCCATCTTTCATATCGGTGCTCAATTCTGACCACATAACCAGCTCTGGCGGAGAATATTCTGATCGAGAAATCTAGTGAACATTATCTCCACCCAAAGGATCCATTGAATCAAATGGACAGCAACGGGAACCATTATTCTAATGGGGAATCTTGATTCACGTCCTACTTTGAATGGAACGGATGGAAGCGACTCTAGAGAACCAAAAAACCATATAGAGGTCCAGTGGATGATGTCACACGATTCACAACATCCTTTGACACCACATGATATGGACGTCAAATTTGGAGTCGGCTCTCCCCCTGAGGTCGTGTCAAGTACAAAACTTTTGGAGTCGATAGGCTCTCTAGCTCCCAATTCTCACATCGGACAAGCCGCAACACTACAACAACATTGCACTTTGCCATTGATCAAGACGCCGAGCCCTTTAGCGAGTGTCGCAGCCCCTCAACCTGCTTCATTGAGTCTAGCCCTAAGGCTCACACCATCTCATGAAACAGGAAGTGAGGTTGATCATTTCAAGGACGCAAGTATGAATCTCCCTCCAATCTTGGCCTCCCCGACCAGCGTTGATTAGAAGAATTCCATCCCGGTTCCGACTTCACCTCTTGGGGATACGCCAGAAGTCATCAAAAAGCACTCGATCAACGATAACTTAATTCCGACAGCTATCAGTTCCCCTTCTCGTCCAGGCAACATAGCCAATCCGAATCTGGCCACGATCTCGGCACCATCAACCAACGGCGACCCAATGAGTAGTAGCTTTCTCTTTATGAGGGATCTAAGGGCAGATGCAAGACTGAAGACATCCTCGCAACCACAATCGGCCTCCTCCTACGATATATGAGGGTTTAGGAAGTCGACACCGACATGCGCTGAAGACGTCAAATCTCCTTCGGAGACAGAATGATAATACACTTGCTGATGCTTAACGTTTGCGGCTTGAATGAGGGTTCAGCTGTGGACGCTTTATAGTTCTACATCAGAAACTGTACCCTCTCCAAATTTCGTTGCACTACATGAACATAAACTTTGTGGGAGTCTTTTTATCCACATTGATCAACGGCTGTGGAGATCTTCAATTGTTCACGCCCTGGAGGCCTGGCTTGATTACAGACATGACGCCACAACCCCAGGGCGGGGTGTGGAGACGTGCTCACCTTTGTATATCCCAGATGGGCTCAAAATATAAACAGGATCAATTCTATGTTTGAAAATAGAGTTCAATGGATGATATTCACTTGCATGAGAGGCGGTAACACTAGCATAGCCAACATATACGCTCTGAATGATGTTGCCTCACGTTGCTTGATGTGAATTGCTCTCGCTCGCGATCTGCCTTGTGGATGTCTATGGATGCTACTTGGCAATTATAACATGAGTGAACATTTGACAGACCTGGTGTGACGCATCCATGACCTCACTTCGAGAGAGATCATTTTTTGACACCATGAAGACCACGTTGAACGTTGCGGATAACCCCATGACTTTCGGGAGATTAAAAACTTATAGGATAACAACAGGTAAGCGAGAGCCAAAGCGATGACGCGATTGGATAGATTGTACATATTTCAATCAACTATCGCGACACCTCACCGCAACCTTCTCCATTACAGAATTTGAGTTGACTTTCCAAGATCAGATCATCTTCCAGTATTTGCAACAATCCAGCAATCAACACAGCCAACAAGTCAAACTCACTGGAAGATGAATCCTTCTTGGTTCAAAGAAGACACTCCTCAAATTGCTGAGATTTGGACGTCAGCTACTCCAAAGGCCACCTTCTTCTCCAAATTGTAGATATTAAAGATTTCATTCATTTTTACCAAAGATTCTGTCGGCAAAAGCTGTAGCCTTCAGAGCAGACAAGGTGTCATTGGCTGAGGGGCTTGCAAAAGCCACCAATTGGGCTCAACATGATCTGGAGAATCTGATTCTCATGAATCGAAGAGACGCTCTATGACTCCTTTGCCTTAAGATTCAAGATTGCAAGACTGCAGGTCGTAAGGCGAGGTTCAGAATCTATTGGAAACTACTTGATGACCAAGTGAGCCAGGAGTTCTTCCGGGCAATTTGGGAAAGTAACTCTTCTGCGCACATCTCCGTGCTCCATGACGCGCACGACACCCGGGTCATCTCCAGAGATGAAATCGAGCAATGCGCTCTGGCATACTACTGCCCGTTATACTTAGAGCCACCGCTATCTGCACAAAAAACTGCAGGGGAGACTACACTTTTCTCAAGCCTTTCAGCCTCCTTCTCCGAACAATTCCCAACGTCCGTGTTAGATGATCTGGCGCGAGTTTCGGATACCAGTCGGGTCTTAAAACCATGACGGCTGGCAAGAGCTTAGGCCATGATGGCGTGATTCTTCAGGTTTATTCAACATTTTGGGGTCTCATCATAGTGGATATCATGAACATGATTCACTAGGTCATTCAAGTAGGCTGACTGGCATCGGGCTCAAACACTATATTGGTCGTTTTTCTTTTGAAAGAAGGCGACCTGAGGTTTATTGAACATTGACGCCATATCACGCTCTTGAACCTATCGTACAAGCTTTTTGCAAAAGTGCTACAGACGCGGCTCCAAAAAATCCTCCCTGAAGTAATCAACAATGGTAAAGCAACGTTACTTCCGGCTCATTATATCCTCAACATAATCCTTGTACAACACGAAGCTATTGCATGGGCTCAAGCGTACGAGCAACCGCTAATTATGTTGTACTTGGACTTCATTAAGGCTTATGACCGGTCAGTTGGAGTTCTCTTTTTTAGGCCATGTCTCGCATGGGACTTCCACATGCATTTCTAATGGTGGAGATCTTTCTTACGAATGCTAGTGCAACCGTTTTCATAAACGGTCTCTGCACAGATGAGTTTCCTATATGTCATGGGTGCGGCAAGACTATTCCTTGCACCGTATATCTTTCTTATTGTAGCCAAGACACTTTCAACGGCAGCCAATCTAGCGGTGATAGTAGTGCGGCTAAGGGGTATCCCCCTTTCCAATGGATCCATCCAACAAACGCTGTTTTAGTTCACGAATGATACCTCTCTTTCAGTGCAAGAGCACGAGCGTAATTTACGACAGGCAGCCACGATACTGCAGGACTTGGGCGATGTCACATGACTCACCTTCAACAAGGAGAAATGCTCTTTGTATTGTTTTGCGAGTTACCTCATCCCCCAAGGAAACAAGAGTTCGATGGACAGATTGTTGTGCTGCGAAACTTGTGGATGATCTTGCTCTCATCAATCCCCATGACGCGTTGATTGCACTCACGAACTAGTGAATGATCAAGGCCTTGACGCCGGGGAATTTGCCTCTTCACATTCTCCTTCGTCAATGCATCATGACACTTCGACCAGCGTTAGCATGTCATTGGCAACCAAGCTTGCAAAGGGCAATGCTTCAACAGTTCTCTGCCCCTCGTGGAGCTTTAGTGTGGGAGCGCATCACTCACGCATGGAGGCAGATCAGTACTAGGATCAAACTCAATCAGCTCACCAACGGTGAAGAAGCTCATAAGTAACACTTATGGTGAACAAATCAATACTTAGGTAAGAACTGAGGATTTTTAGAGCCAAGGGAGAACTTACTTAACTCCCAAGATCTCTTGTGTCTCCGGGATCTATGGCAGGCCGGTTCTACCCGCGCTCGCCCCTGGGAGAACCTTCAGCAACACTAGCATGAGCTTTGAGCAGATGAGCAGCCACTAGTAGACGGCATATTGGGGCAGGTACCCCCATAGTGGAAAATGTTGGTCCTCACAACAGGCTACCAGACCATCAAAGACGAATGGGTGGATCTTTTCATCGGAATTGATTCAAAAGATCCAGCCATCCTTATCACAATGACTGCAAAATTTATCCTGATGTTTCCCTTCGAAGAAACGGACCTTTATCTCCTTGCCGACATTCCTTGATACACAATTGGGCCCCGATCTTGTCGATTGCTTACAAATCCAGTGGAGCTTCCTCTTCCAACAAGGGCTAATACAAACTACTGCGCACTTGATTTATCATGATCCCAACCAGACATCAACGGAAGGTTGTCACACGAGCTTACCACCTGACTCCGTTGACCAGGCTAGTGTTCGATCTCGGGCGTTGGTGGTGGAGCTTTGACGACCTGCTCCATGATTATTTTGCCAATAAAGGTCTGCAACCTCCGGGTTGACTCTCACTCAAGTTTAACTCAGATGGCTTTGCGGTGCCTATGTAAACCCTCTCACACAACCCCTCAATTATCACTTCAAATCACACACACATCAACACTTCAAGATACTCAAAATCGTCACTCTTTCATATATGAAACAAGTCTTTACACATGAACTCTCCAAACCTCTTGAGAGTCTCTTCCCTACCTCTTTACAGAGTTAAACCTCCCAATAGTATCACCTCGTGTAAGTGACATCCTCCCATTAGTGACATGAAAATGAAGAACCATTAGTTTCTAACTGTAACACTAGGGTTTAGAGAGAAGTTCACTCGAAGATAGAAACGTAAACTCTGAAGATGAGAGATACCAACAATGGTTCTCCTCTCCCTTATATAGCTCTCACCAACAAGTACAAGGTGATAAGATCTAATCCCCACCATCCATACCACTCCTAGTGGATGGATGACGTGTCGGATAACCCTAACAAGCACACGGATCGCTGACGTGGCGCACCCAACTAACACACTAACTAACACACTCAATCCTTACCTACAAGCACACGGATTGCTGACGTGGCACTGTCAACTAACACATCCACTCTGTACCTACCAAGTGCGCGGATCGCTGACGTGGCAGCTATGACTAGTGCACACTAAAGTATCTACATCAATATTCAGAGTAACCTCTACTTTAGTTCTAACTAACTAAAGATGGTTACAAACCTCCCTCCTTTTAAGATGCAACGTCCTCGTTGCACATACGTTCAAACTCCTGAACTATCAAAGGTGCATTTGCTAAATTTTTAGCTGGTTCCCAAGTTGATTCATACGATGGATAGCCTTCCATTGAATCAAATACTCTACTTTGGGATATTTATGACCTCGAATACGTTTCTTGAGTATCTTTTCTACCTCAAACTCCTTATGATCTGCTATCAAGGTTGGAAGAGGAGGTGGTGCTGGTTGATTGGTGAATTGTTTTGGTCGTGGTACATGTTTTCGCAATCGTGACACATGAAATACTGGATGTATTTTCATATGTGACGGAAGTTCCAACTTGTATGACACTTCACCAACACGCTTCAAAACCAAAAATGGACCAATGTACCTAGGGTTTAACTTTGGTGTTGCTACAAGAGACAAATTCGTTGTAGATAACCAAACATGATCTCCAACCTCAAAAATCACTTCTCTACGATGAGCATCGGCATGCTGCTTTTGCCGATTTTGAGCTATCACCAACTTCTCCTTGGCCTGATGTAGTCCTCGGTGAATATGCTCCACGAATTCGTTGACTGCTGCAACTTTGGTCGAAAACTCCTCTCCTTTCGGAAGTCTCATCAAACTTGAAGGAGTTATCGGATGAGCTCCATACATAAGAAAAAATGGAGACACTTTTGTGGATGCATTAACAGAATTGTTATATGCAAATTCCACAAGTGGCAAAAGGTTGTCCCACTCTTCTTGCTCTTCTAATGTGAATGCTCGTAGCATATCCTCTATGGTTCTATTTGCCCTCTCAGTTTGTCCATCAGTTTGAGGGTGATAGGCCGTTGACATTGCTAGTTTTGTTTTGAAAAAACTAAACAAAGTTTTCCAAAATAAACTAGTGAAGTGAGTACCTCTATCCGTGATTAACACTTTGCTTAAGCCATGATTCACAAAAACTGCATCTAGATACAATTGAGCTAGTTGTGGAGCTGTTACTGTTTTTGTGGTTGGCCTGATGTGAATCATCTTGCTCAATTTGTCCACAAAAACCACCACGGAATCATGTCCTAACGAAGTCCTTGGTAACTCACATACAAGATCCATGGTGACATGTTCCCACCGCTGTTCGGGAATAGGAAGAGGTTGTAATAAACCCGCTGGTTTTTGATTACTTGCCTTGTTTTGTTGACAAGCAACACAACTTCGAACGTAAGACTCCACATCCTCACGTATTTTGGGCCAATAGTACACTCGTTGTATACTCTCCACGGTTTTCTCCACTCCCACATGACCTGCAATGGCTGTATCATGACTTTCTGCCAAAATCATTGTGCGCAAATCGTGATCTTGTGGAATCCATATACGCTGATTGTAAAACGCCAAACCTCGAGATTTCTCTACCTTTCTAGTTTGTAGTGCTCGAGTGATCTCTTCATCCTCCTTTGTGGCTTGTGACATCTTGCTCCACCAATCCGCCTGAATTTTCACTTCTGCAACATGATTCAAACAAGGCATGCGTGTGAGAGCATCTGCAAGTTGCTTCTTTCCCTCCACGTACACAATCTTCATGTTGAAGCGTTGACGCCACTCTGCCCATCGAATTTGTCGTTTGGACAGATCCTTCTGAGTTTCCAAATAAACCAAGGGTTTATGATCAGTCTCCACCACAAACTCCTTATCACCCAGATAATGCTTCCAATGTTTGGTTGCCAACACGATAGCTAACTCCTCCCGTTCTGTCGTGTGATAATTTTGTTCCGCCGCCACCAACTTTCGAGAATAGAAAGCAACTGGATGCCATCCATCCTCCCATTCTTGTTGAAGTATGCCACCTACTGTTGTACCTGATGCGTCAGTGGCCAACTTGATAGAACGGTTAGGATCATACCACTTGAGAATAGGTGCGTGTAACAAAGCATCTTTCAATGCTTGAAAAGCTAACTCTTGAGCTGTTCCCCATCTCCACTTCTGACCTTTCCCTAACATGGAAGTCAAGGCCTGAGCTAGTCGAGCAAAACCTTTCACAAATCTACGATAGAATCCAGTGAGCCCTAGAAAACTCTTCAATTGAGTTTGATCCTCAGGTGCTATCCATTTCTGAATGGCATCTATCTTCTCACTCATCACTTGGATTCCTGTAGCTGTAACTCTATGACCCAAGTAATCTACTTCTGACTTGCCAAATTCACATTTTGAAGCTTTGGCATACAATTGATTGTCTCTTAAAACTTGAAGTACCTCTCGTAAATGACTTCTATGATCACTCAAAGTTTTGCTATACACCAATATATCATCTAGAAAAACAATGACAGATTTATCTAGATAATGGCGAAAGATATCGTTCATCAATCCCATGAATGTAGCTGGTGCATTAGTGAGACCAAAAGGCATCACCAGATACTCAAAGTGTCCATACCTAGTACGAAAAGCTGTCTTGTGAACATCTTCATCTGCAATTCGAATTTGATTGTAGCCGCTTCTCAAATCTAGCTTGGTGAAGTACTTCGCTCCTTGAAGTTGATCAAACAAATCATCCATACGAGGTAATGGATATTTGTTTTTCACCGTTTGCTGATTCAACCCGCGATAATCGATACATAGTCTCATGGATCCATCCTTCTTCTTCACAAAGAGTACTGGAGCTCCATAAGGTGAAACACTTGGCTGAATGAATCCCTTGCTCAACATCTCCTCCACTTGAGCTTTGCATTCTTCCAATTCGTTTGGAGCCAAACGATATGGAGCTTTGCAAGTTGGTGTACTTCCAGGTATCACCTCAATCTTGTGATCAACTCGCCTCTTTGGTGGTAATCCTGCAGGTAGATCATCTGGAAAAACATCTTTATACTCCATAAAAATGTCGTTCAAGGACTCCGGGATGTAAGGTTTGTCCGTGGACCCAATATCTCTTATAAGTCCAAGGAAACATACATCATCTCTAGAAATGGATGCTGTACCCATCACAAAGAGGGGTAAATTCCTATTCTGAGATCTAATTCTATCTCCATAGATCTTCCATCCGCTACTTGTAATCACTTTTCTTCTCCAATCTACCTTCGGATTATATTGTTCCATCCATGGCATTCCAAGGATGACATCATACCGAGCTAAACGAATTACTCTCCATTCAATGCTCTCCTTGTATCTACCTATGGATAATTCTACACTCCGTGGTAGTGTTTCTATCACTTCAGTTTGCCCGTTTGGCAATTCAACTTCTTCACTCACGTCCTTCATCAACATCAAACCTAACTTCATAGCAACACTCCTTGATAGAAAATTCTCAGTTGCTCCAGGATCAATTAAAACTCTCACCTTGTGTCCTTCCATGAAACCATCAGTGACAATGAGTTGAGCTTGCTTCTTACTCCTTCCATGAGCTCCCAACCATTGCTTTCTTCCAACCTCGCCTTTTCTTCGCTTTGTAGAACCAGTAAGGCCGCGAGGCAAGATTACTGCTGATCTTCGTTTCCCGAAACTGCTTCCTCCACCTCTTCATACTCTATCCCCTCCATATTGTTGAACGGTCGTCGCTGCATGGGCCGTCCTCCTTGTTGTGTCGGCCGAACTCGACAAAACTTGGCTATGTGACCCATTCGTCCACATGCATAGCATTGGCGATTGTCACGAACTCCAGCTCCTCCTCGAACCATTCCATTATTTGCATAACCTTCTTGCAAATTTGGAACTCCTGGTCGCCTAATCTCACCTCCAAATCTTGGTGGTGGTCCTCTTGTTGGTGCAAAACCTTCTCTACGTCGAAGGTTTCCCAACTCCATCGGTGTTGGACCAGATGGATCTCTAAAATTGCTCACTGGCTCACCGTGTGTGACACCAAAAGCACCTGAAATTCGTTGAGCAATTGCGATTGCTTCATTCACAGTAGATGGATTGCTTACCATCACCTCCTTTCGAATTTGATCTTTCAAGCCTCGTTTGAACACGTCCAAGGCTTCAGCTCCACTCATATCCATGATAGATACTTGAAGATCACGAAATTCTTCAATGTACTCATGAATACCTCCTTTCTGCTTCAGATCCCACAACTTCATTCTTGCAGTTTGAAGAGAATCCACCGCTTGAAAATTTTGCAGAAGTCCTTCCTGCATTCCACTCCACGAAATGGTAGCACCTCGTTCTGAAAGCATTCTCTCCCATGTTGTGTACCATGTGAGAGCCTTATCCGTAAGATAAGATCTCATGAACATTCCTGCAATATAATCAGAAACATGAAAATGGGATAAATGAATATTCATCCTCATAATCCATCCCTCTAACACTCCCATTGCTCTACTCCCTTTGTAAGCTTCCACCTTACAGGATTTTCCCATTCGAAGCAAAAGATTTGCTTGATCTTCAATCTCTTGAAGACGTCTCCTATTTGCCTCTGCTGCATCAATAGGAGTTGGTTCTGGCTGAACTTGGGAAGCTTGAACTTGAGGTTCAACTTCCATCTCTCCAACTCTCTCTCTCTCTACTTTCTCACTCTCTAATGCAAAGATTTTATCTTCCATGGCTTGCTGCTTGGTATGCCCATCTACTATCGCTTTTCTCAACTCCTTCATCTCCGCCATGATTGCATTGAGAACCTCACCCATATCAATTGATGTTCCCATGCTTTTTCACACTCCCTCTAATACAAAGTGAGTATAATCACTATGTGACCTCTCAACAAAGGAGTCACAAAAGGTGCAGGTGACTCTATCACAGCTCTATAGTACTCCTCTCCATAATTCCTCACAAGAAAATCTCTCCATATCCTCTTCTGTCTATATACTGTTCTAATCTCTACATAAGTGCTGAATCGAACCGGGACAGGTGGTTCGCGGTTCAAATCCATGAAACAATCAGTATAGAATGTATATAGTACAATCCCAAGTCTCTCCATAAGTAACTATTGGAAGAATCAGTGGCACTCTTGACTCCATCACTCTAGTCATAAAATCTGCACCCCAACAAGCCACAAGGTACATCCGAAAATGATGTTTCTCCATGCAACGAAGGTGAATATCGAATAGGTTAGGAATTGGCCAGTGCGGTACTGGATTCCTGTCAATCCCGTCCATATCTGCAAAAACACAATGTCCCGCTTCCACCTCTCTCTACATGCAGATGAATGACCTCTGCCAGCCTCTATACACTCTCAAGACTACACTCCATCATCACTCACTTGCTATTCCATGAGGGGTAATCCACACTCAAGGAAAGAGCAAGGTCGCTCTGATACCATTGTAACACTAGGGTTTAGAGAGAAGTTCACTCGAAGATAGAAACGTAAACTCTGAAGATGAGAGATACCAACAATGGTTCTCCTCTCCCTTATATAGCTCTCACCAACAAGTACAAGGTGATAAGATCTAATCCCCACCATCCATACCACTCCTAGTGGATGGATGACGTGGCGGATAACCCTAACAAGCACACGGATCGCTGACGTGGCGCACCCAACTAACACACTAACTAACACACTCAATCCTTACCTACAAGCACACGGATTGCTGACGTGGCACTGTCAACTAACACATCCACTCTGTACCTACCAAGTGCGCGGATCGCTGACGTGGCAGCTATGACTAGTGCACACTAAAGTATCTACATCAATATTCAGAGTAACCTCTACTTTAGTTCTAACTAACTAAAGATGGTTACACTAACGGGGAATTTTATACAATAATAGCAATACGTCACTATTGTTAATAGTGTCATTAGAATTTTCAATAGTGACTGTGCTAAGCTTTAATTGCTATCATAATTGTCAAAAGTCTTTGTTTAGAGTTAAAAGTCTTCTATAAAAGCTTGTTGATTGATCTATCCTTACATTTACGAGTCCAACTCTCGACTGAAATGAAAGCTTCTCTCAGTGCTCCATCATGCTGAACGTTTCTATGCGCGATAGCAAGGTTTTGAACTGACGATCAAATTCAGATATGTTCACAATCTATATGATATGCTCACGAGCACCGTCATAGTACACATTGTCTGTTTGTATTGACTCTAGTTTAAATCTTTGCTTTACATTGACTGCACAAACTGTCTGTCTGTATTGACTCTAGTTTAGATCTTTGCTTCATATTGACTGTATTGTAGAACTACCCAAATTTCAAACATAGATAGATCTGTTTCTGCTGAAACACGAGCAATTTAACATTCATGTCAAAGAGTGAACATACAGATATGTATACTGATTGGAAACTGAGCAAACGCAGTTGCGTCTTGTATAATTCTAGGATGAACATATGTACAAAGTGCATCTTGTAATAAGTTCGTTATTCTGCATAATGCATCTTTTGAGGCCATTTTATATCGTACTATTCTTTCTTGCAAACCTTTGAGGCATAATAACAGATATAACTCAAGTTTCTAAAGGTCAGAAAATCAAATGTGTCTCCAATTCTGTTTCTCCGTCCACTATAGACTATGGGCAAGCAGAATACATGCAAACTTGTCCATTCGCATGCACCCTCCCGCAATTGCATTGCTCGTTACCATTAGTAGCAAGTGAAATGTGAAACTCAATGAAAGCTGCTGACAGAGATAGCGCACTGTCTTGAGTAAGGTTAGTTAAGTGCACTGACATCGATCCAGGAGGGGAGACAAATCTCAACAATAACAAGCTGAAATGCCAGTGTAAACATAGAAACACTTCATTGTTCACTTTTTGTAAACACAGAAAGCGAACATCCATCCACAAAATCTCAGGTAAAGAACTGTACTAATCTTTGTACTAAACTTCCATACTCACCATCACTATGATGTTAACATCTCGATATTCACGAATATGCTGTACAGAAATTTTCATGGAGTTTCAGACGACTGATTAGTTAGCAAGCAAGGTACATATATGGAAACCAGCACTGCTGAAAATTAAATATATCAAATCATAGAAATACAATTTACAGTCTGATTGTCGACTGTCTCAACCTTCTAAATTTTTCAATGTTCTGTTGATGTATCAAAGGACGACGAGCTCTTTGGAGATTGCAAAGCAGCGTACTCTATAATTCTGTAGATAAAACGATTTGATAGAAAAAAATTTAATCAAGTCAGTGATTGCTTGATTCGCTTGCTCTATTGTTACCAAAGGCAAAATCTCACCAAAATCATCCTCATTCTAAGCACTATCACTGTGCAAGAGATTACGTTGCTCTAAAAGCGATTTGACGATGCTAATATCGTCAATACAATCATCACCAGTACCATCAATAGCATCAAGGTCAATAAGCTCTTCAACAACTACTTCTATACTTGAGTCATCAATACCCAATGACGCTGAAAAAGAATAGTTGAGTCAAATTTCTTGAAGAGTTTCAAGAGTTTCAATTTCTCAAATCATCCACGACCTGATTTGAACTGCTATTGTATCTATCTATATCCTGATTTGAAATTACGTTAGATACAAGAGGTAGACATTTGGCTTTAACAAAACACCTTCGAATAGTATTTTCCTCTATACTATCCGATCTAGATTTTACCCAACCAAGTACATTCCGTAGATGGGTATGATCGTTGATCAAAAACTGAGAATAAGAAGCACGTTCACTCGCCTACCACATCTCATACTCAGACATTAAATGATTAAGTTGAGCACGACAAAATTGAGCTTTGAAAGATCGTATGACACCTTGATCCAAAGGTTGACATTCGCTAGTAGCATTTGAAGGAAAAAAAATATACACAGATTTTCAAACCTGAAAAAAGATTCTGTTGATCCCGATGGGTCTAAAATCTTAGACGCACAAACGTGAGACGAACAGTTGTCTTGAAGTACGTAGAAGATGCAATCGCGGTCCTTGGCAATTTTGTTGTTCTTGTGAAGCAGACGCATGTAGGAAGATGTATCCTGCCAAGCTTTAGCTTGATGATCATAAATAATTCTGAACGCTTTACTTATGTCAGAAATGTCTTTCAAAGCATGTGGACGAGCACTCTTTGTGATCACCTGCGTGATGAACTTTTCACCTGATGCACTAACTCCATGCGTCACTGTAATTCGTTCTTTACTTTGCTTCACTCCACGACCATCTGAATTGACTGTGCAGTACGATCTTGATGAAGTCGTGCGATGCTGTAAAGCCGACTCGTTAAAGTTAATGATGCATTCGAGTGGTACGTAGCATAACATTTCACGAATTTGTTGCAGACGTTTCTCCACTTTCATGACACTAATGCTGTTCTGTTCTCTGCATCTCCTCTTACTCGACGTTGAAATGCGCTTCAAATACTTCTCCAACCATCCATTAGAGGCAACAAATGTTTGTAGAGAAATTATATCTAAAGATGTCAAACATCTGCAAAGTCAAGCAAAATTTTGTCTCAAAAAAATAGAGCCTTCTTCTTCAGCATCCCACCCGTCACATTCAGCGTGAGCGCATCGATCTCAACACAAACATGCCATTGTTGCATCATTTCTGTAAGAATTTGAACTCATGTCCATGTAGATATCTTTTTTTAAACCGATCTCGATTTGATTCTAACGACACCTGTTTGATAATTTCTCTCTCTTTCCAGATTTTTGAAACAGTTGTACGGGCCACCAAAAATGCCGATGCCGCTTTCTCATGGATGGCTCCGGGCTGATTTAGAAAATCCAAAACTTAGAGCTTTGTCTTCACGTCCAAACGCTTGCATTTAGACATGAGTGAGTAATAACGGATGCAGATCAAGAGATAAAAAAACTCCCACCGAACAGGAACAGATTGCGTCACGAGAGAAAAAAATGGCCACCTTATGCATATCAACAGTGACAGATTGCAACGAGAGAGAAGGAAGCCCTCACCAAAAGCACTATGACAAATCGCAGCGAGAGAGAAAGAGGAGCCTACCAAACGCAAATAACACGGGAAAAAGATTTGATATCCTCTTGTGAGTGACACCTCCGAATAGTGAAATAAAATCCTAGAACGGTTATGTGTCACTATCGGGAGGTTTAACTCTGTATATATATTACTTGAAAATTTACCATGGTAACAAGTGGTAATTTTATCTAACTTACTTTGCAAAGATAAACCATAGTAAGTTTCACTAGTTATCAATACATAGCAACATGCCATTAGACTACTAAACCTTCTAGATGTTTACTAATTCCTAGATTGATATGACAACATGTCATTTGTGCTTTTCCAACTTCTAGAAACTCCACTTGCCACTAAGTGAACATTAGACTTAGTCTAATCAATGAAGTACTCATTACTTAGTCAAACCAATCACAACCAAACATGAAGTCAAAAGTCTTTTCTCTTGGAATCTAGACTTTTGTACAAGACAAAATAGAAGCGCTCACTCAAATCTTCTAGAATTTCTCTAGTTATTCCACCAAGTATAGACATTATAGCTAAACATAGTTATAACTTGATAAACTTAGTTATAACTAGCTAGACTTACTCATAACTAAGCTAACCATGATTAACTTCTTGGCTACTTCTAGTTCTATTTCACATATACAACATCCGGTTTTACAGGTCGGATCCTCCTAAACCCCCAAGTCGAACTTTCTCTTCCAATCGCGGTAAAGTGGCACGGCCTGATTCCTGCCACATTAGTCCCAGATTGGAATGTTTTATGGACAAATGCTCGGACAAGAAAGGCGCGGAGTTTCTGCAAAGCATCTATTACAGTGCTGTGGCGGTGAATCAGTGGTGACACTGCACAGTGCTCACAATTTCAGACGTATGTTCATACTGTGATCTAGATGAACCAAAAACAGTACTTCACTGTTTCTTCTCTTGTGTCAAGGCCACATCAGCCTGGTCTTATATGATACACATTCTACATGCAATTTTGCAACAACATGGGCAGCATTCTTTCAGACAAATATTATAATGGCAACAATGCATTTTTTGAAACAAAGCCAAAAGTTACTCCTGCAAAGGTTGATGAAAAATCAACATATGCAGAAGTAACTCTTGGCTTGGTTGTTGATGCAAGGCGCTGCCCTCTGGATTATTTGGTTGCAACGGAATCATCGCGTGTTCCTTGATCACGCATGGCCTTCAACACTGCTTGAACATACCATGTGGGATGCATTATTGGATTTGGCTCGCACAGCCTTAGCCAAAGTGCTCTAGAGCAAGCAACACCAACCCACAGGCATCGACAATGCGCGGCGCCAATTCTCCGGGCATTGTGACCATCAGGGTCTGTTCTTCTAATGGCGGATAGAGGAGCCTTGATGAAACTTTCAGCAGCCTGTTATGATTTCACCCGCTCCCACTTCCATTGTTTCTCATGACAATGCATAGATTCCGTAGGTATGTTATTTGAAAATCATAAATATGTAGCTCTAGGAGGTATTGCTAGTAGATCTTGTGTTTCATTGCATTCATCCATTGCATACATTCATTTGTTGGTGGTGTATTTGATTCATTTTCCAGGGAAATAAACTCACCAATTGCTTCAAAAAAACTATGGAAGCAAAAATTGTGAAATCACAGTGTTAATACCAAAAATGCTAGAATTTAACAAAAAATTGCCAAAATCTGGCATTTGCCAAAATTTAGGATATCTGCTTTAAAGTGACTTGACTTGACTAGATCACCACCAAGCCTCTCTGTATAGGGCGGGTTTCCTATGTTCGGTATCTCAACATAATAAGGATAATTCTCAATACAAAATACGTATTATACGGAGCTTGACAAAAATCTCTCATGTTTTCAGCGAATTTGACGTCAATGTAATACACCTCCGGGAGAGATGGCTGTTATTTTTGAATTGTGAATATAATTTTCTCAATGGAAAATGGGCTATCGTTGTGGGACAATGGGCAAGCTAATACTCCGAAAAACTACATGAGTTGAGTAAATCTATTCTTAATATCCAATTATTCACTCGTTACATTTGTCACCAATAACATCAACTTCTTAATGTTCTCTATTCACACAAACCAAAAGCTGCTTGTATTCTTTCACTATTTCATCTATGTACTTTTGTTCCCAAAAAAGTTTGAGACGATCTTGATATTTAGAACCAATTATCTTGATCTTGTAATGATATTTTGAAGTATCTAGATCTAGCTCTATCAGATGTCACTGCAAAGTTTTAATTAATTCACTCCTTTAGTTTCTCTAGTAAAGTCACGGAAATCAACAAAGACATTGTCACAAACTTTAACCACACAGTTTTAGTTGAGTATTTCCATAGTTTCTTTAGTAAAGTTACCTGGATAAACAATGACATTGTGACAAATGGTCACTCAAAGTTTTAGTTTAGTGACTCCTTTTTTTTCTGTAATAAAACCAACTAGATAACAAAGAAGAAACTTTCTGAATAAGGCAAATTCGGAACTCGAGAGTGCTTTTGCCTGATTAAGAGAAGCTACGTCGGGTACTGAGGCTGTTCGCTCTTGTCGTGTTTAATGAGATCGAGAAAGCGCACCGGAATGTTTGTAATGTACTGCGCCAGATTATGGAGGATGTTATACGAACAGATGGCAAGGTTCGGACCGTCGATTTAGAGAACATGATTGTGATAATGACTTCTGATGTGGGAAGTGAAGTGATTGGTATGGCAGGAGGTATTCACGGGAATATTAAGAAGTTGGTCACTGCACGATTGACAAAATATTTTCGTCAGGAGTCTTGCAACAGGCTGGATGAGTTGTTTATATTCAGGCAGTTCACCATGTGGCGGTGTTCATAATATTGCGGACAATATGTTGAGTGAGGTTTGTGACTGGTTTTAAAAGCTCTGGGAGTAGAATTGGATCTGGAAATAACGGAAAGCGTTTAACCGGATTGTCATCGAGGGATACACTTCCAAAGACTGTGCCAGGCCGCTAAAAAAAACTGCTACTGTTGTTGGAAGACAGGATGGTAGCTTATATACTGACAGGAAAGATAGGCAAGGGAGATGCAGCTGTCGTTCACGTTGATCCTGATTGGGGGATTAGTGCAGTGGAGCCATTGATACTGCAGGGTGTGGATTGGAGTTCTTGTGCGTTGTTAGCATTAGACGTTATGGTATTACACCAATGTGGCGCCAACTCTGCCTGGACAGTGCTTAAAGACCCCTTTCTCACACCATCGACAATAGCCGAACATAGACACAGTGTTATGTTGTAGTTTAGGGTTGTAGAACCTTCATTAATGAATTGAAGAAGTTGATGAATCCTATACATAGTTTCTGTACACCCTTACATTCCCTCCCGAATCATGGATCTCTCTTCAATTTGCGAGAACCTGTTGCTCTTGAACTCGTTCTCGTTCCCGTCTCTTTTTTGTCCGTTACTTATTGTCTCTTATCCTAAACCATCGGCCACTGCAAAGCGTGATTCCGTACTTCATTTATATCCAATATGTGAGCAGATTGTGTATTCCTCTTGGGCACTGCGTCGTTAATTTCATGTTGGGTTATGTCGATGTTTCATGTCATTTTTCATCACAAACCTGCTACCATTACTCCATGGAATCATTGCACCAAATCTACGAACGATGGGCAGCTAGATTACAAGAATATACACATGTAAATAGATGGGACTCGCTTTGAGATTTTGATGTTTGTCAAATCAATACTCATCTTGATGAAGTCAGTCATCACGGTTCGCAATATAATCACCGTAAGTACGAGTATACACAGGAATGACGTAGAAAGCTTCATGCCTTGATAATTCAGGGGGAATAGGACTGTTGCTCTGCATAAGCGTATGCAAGTACGAACCAAAACACGACATGAACATGGTTCAATGGTTACTAAGAAAATCAAAAAAAGACAAAGGAGAAACTTTTACCTGTTTCAAATCATAGAACACTTCTGTGTCTCCAAGTGTCAAGAACGTCCTGGCTATTCCGGGTTTTCCAGCACGACCCGTACGACCTAGAGGTTGCCAACAAGGGTAGTTATAAAACTCGAGTTACATGAAGTTAACTAGAGATCCTATAAAACTGACCACCTGCTACCAACTCGCTAGCAGGTGGTCAGCATTAGTGGATCTTGTGGATTAAAGTGGTAGACTTGCTAGTAGCAAGTCTACCACTTTTCTGCAGCTAGGAACATCAAAGCATTCACAGAGAAGCACGTACCAATGCGATGAGTATACTGTTCAATATTGTTGGACATGTCAAAGTTCAACACATGCGCCACATCCTGCGTCAATTAGACATGGAACAAGTAAGCCATACATGAAGGTTGAATCGTCTCGGGGTTAGAAGTGTCCACAGTCCCGGGAGGGACCCAGATCTGGAACTTCCCAAGATAATTTCAAAAAATATTCCTAACTGGTGCCCTAACTTGGATTCCCCGACTTAAAAGAAGTTTTTTTTCACTGGGGTATGTACTCACAGGAATATCGATACCATGTACAGCAACATCGGTTGCAACCGGATAGTTGTAACGTTTATTTCTGAAGCCCTCCAGACTTATCTGCAAGCAAGCGAACGATAACATGCGAAGATCATAAGTTTGGAACTGAAAATATCCAGGACATTAGATCTATCAGTAAGGCACAAAAACACGAAGGAGAGTGGTATTTTCAAAACAAAACTAGAACAAGAGGAGTGGCTCATATTTTCTTCCAATTAATCGGTTCAGTCGTACCTCTCGCTGCTCATGGGTTTTCCAACCATGCAGTGTAGTCACTCGGTAGCCTAACCTATCAAGCTGCCTCGACAATGAATAAGCTGATTTCTTTGTGTTCACAAATATAATTGCTGTCTTGTCTCCCATGTCATTCAGAACACGCTGCAACCTGGAAACGAAGAAACTTAATTAACAGCTAGTTCCGCGTTATGAAATTTCTCGAAACAAATTAAAATTTGACAACAAAAGCAGTTCTTTCATGATTGTGCTCGTTAGAGTTCTGGTAATTAAAAAATAGAAACATGGCATCCTAATCTTCATCTTCACCGGTCGTAAAACTTGTTTATCGTCCAGACATCCACAAACTAACACGCGGAAACTATTTCACGAGTCTCAACTGTCCAGTTTCTCTCCATCTTCCAGCATTATAACATGCTGAGTAATCAGATGCAGTTCCGATAGTCACCTATAACAACAATAATTGATTTCTGTAAGATTTTGATAATTCCAGCATGTTCAAACCGTGTAGTTTGCATAGTACACTCTTTAATGAAGACAACTCAACCTCAGTATAAGTCCTTCAATCAAGATTGTACGTAGCATAGGTAAGTTCTCTGATACGTTACGAGAGATTGTCTCACCATGTTAGAATATTGTTATATTCTCTATTCCTTGTTATTTCTTCTTGATATACTTATAATTAGGACTGTAGATTATAGCTGTGATGGAATGGCGACCTTAACCTTTATCCATTACGGAGGTCTTTCCTCTCATCATTTTTTTTGTCATCTCGAATTGGGTACTTAAATTCAATACTTGCCCTTTGTTTAATCAATAACTCAGAACTACTCGTTAGAACTCAGAATATGCGTCTATCTATTTTTGCATTGCTCTCTAACATCTGTTCTAATATGGTATCTGAGCTGGTTTTCTTCTTATTCAAGTATGCTGGAATCAAATAAAAGCATGAAGTATGTTTTTTCTTGGAATCATTCTCTTTGTTAACTGTCAGAACAAGTGAATTCCTCTAAACCCAATCGGTTCGATTTTCGCAAACTAAAGCTCTTCGTGCAGGGCTGTACTCCGCAACTCTTTATATGCGGATGTGATGACCGTCTCGAAGGTTCGCCGTCCGGTGCTTTGCGGGCGGAATTCGCCTACGAGACGACAGCGATTAATTCGAGTCGAAAGATGAATGGGTGTCATGCTAGCCCTAGCTTTTATTGCGGGAATGCTCTAAAATCAGTCATGGGAAATTTTGGTGTATGAGTGAAGAGTTGCTTATGACGCTTTTCCGAGGTTTCCACTTTGTGACAATTGTTAGCACCATCACTGCACAATAGTTTGTGTTGCTGTATAGGCTATACAGCAACACATGTCCTGAATTATTATTGCTATACAGTATAGCAATAATAATTTAGGACATCAGATTCAAACCTCCTTTGCTGTCCTGAATGCACCTGGTGCCTGTGGGTTCATTCTTTCGAAATTCATAATGGGACCTGCTGCAATGTCATGATTGGAGACGAAGTTTCTAGCCTCCAGAGCCGAGTTGTGTCTGGTAGCTCAACACAATACACTCGCAAATGAGATGTGATGAAATAGAGCCCTTTCAAACGTGCAAATGTCACTTCCTTTGAAGGACTGGGAAAAATTCTTAAGTTGTGTTCATATATTGAAAAATCAAACGATTCCTCTCCCGAGAGCGGATGCCTGGCACTTGCCTGCCGCAAGATGGTAGTTCCTTCCATAGACTGGTGTACTTACTCGTCAATCTGTCATTCATGGCCCTTTCCAAGAACCCCAAGGGCAGGGCAGAAACTTGGTAGAATCTTCAGATATTGTTTTCGCAGCATGGCTGTGTCCCCCACCCTCAGGAACCAAATGCTACCCCCCAGCAGTCTAGAAGAAGTGCAGATTCTCAATCTCTTCTGTGTATGTGAAATCAGGCGACAGTCACGAGGCACGGACATCATTATCGTCCTCTGCGTGAGTACAGGTTCACCGGTGAATATCCAGAGTCTGTGACACAACCCGAGGTTTGTATTGTACACTTCATAATACACAACAGTGTATATAGAGTTCCATGTCGGAAAGTACAGGAGAATCGAAGGAGGACAAAATTGTTACGGCATGGAAATCCTTTTAGAAATGCGCAGTGGCTGAATCTATCAATGGGCGACTCGGACCATCCAGCAGAATCCTGCACAATTGGCACAGAACAGCACAGAATCCTGCACACATGGTGCAGAATCCGCAACGACGCAGCCGGACATCTACCAGCCAGAATCCACGACGCAACATCTCGGCATCTCTCTCACGGGAAATGTCCTTCTAAGAGCCGGATTCCAACTTTTAAGGTCATCATTCCATCTACTCTGGACATGACATATGACTCGGACGAAGAGGAGGGATGGCAGTCAAATCTTGCAAACTCTCGGCGAACTCAGTCAGTCCTCGTCAGCGGGTTGAATGCTGTCATTGCCTTCCTCTTTATCATCTTCTTCTTCTGCTTCTTCTTCTTCTTCTTCTGTTGCTGTAGGAGCGATTGTCGGATGGGCTATTCAACGATTCGGACGCAACTGCCTCGCAAAGCTCACCTTCAGACCTTTAAGAGTTAAGCAGATGAGCCTGCCGCCAACAGCACCTCGACAATCTTATCCACCCTCTAAACGCTTTTATATCAACGTGAAGACGACCATTTCAGCTCCTGAAGTCGTTTTCAACAACTTCAGTACACATATCATTGATGTCGTCCAATCAACTTGCAAACGTCTCGTCAATTCGAATCAAGCGCATGATCTCCACCCTGAGTCCAGGATGGCAGAGGCATTCCATAGACACAGAACAGGATTGCAGAGGTGCTCAATCCATCAGGTCCAGCAACTACATCATTGAAGCTGGCAAGTTGGAGCTCAAATTCTTCGCTGAGGTGGACAGACATTCCTCTTCGTACGGAGACATCAGCTGCATACAGCGAGCAATTGAGGTACCAGATTGGAGCGCACTTGAAACCTGTGTCAGTCTCAGTTTCTCTCAATGAACCGTCCACTCTTCAATCAGGGTTAATAGTAGAAACAACATCGGTTCGAACAACAGCGATGCTCGTCTGAAGACTTAAGACTCGTCACAGTTTCATAACGCTCAAAGCTTTGCCTGCAGAAATTTGGCGTATAAAGATACGCCAGATAAAGATAGAGAATTGAGGAGCATTTCAGCTTGAAATCTCATCTGATACAACACGTATAT
Organism: Marchantia polymorpha subsp. ruderalis; assembly: GCA_037833965.1. Classification (NCBI taxonomy): domain Eukaryota; kingdom Viridiplantae; phylum Streptophyta; class Marchantiopsida; order Marchantiales; family Marchantiaceae; genus Marchantia; species Marchantia polymorpha. The sequence goes on from AP031351.1 coordinate 5,896,696, forward strand.
GGCATCACTCGCAGTCTTCTTTGTCTGATCCATAACGTTTGAATCACCACATCTACGTTAGTGCGACGAGCATATGATTGTTTCTCAAAGGTTGACTCACAAAATCCATCTCTTTCCATTGTCACCCTGTGGTAGTGGAGCACCTACATGGATGCTCGCCGTCAGTACGATGGGTGCTCACAAGAGTAATCTGGATCCGGCGAGCTGAAAGACGAGGCTTTCACATTATGATACCACTCTGGGTCCACACCTGACCCACCACGAAGGACGCTGATGAGCACCTTCGTCTTAGTCTGTTCAGGTTCAGTTCATGAAAGAGCCCAAGGCTCATAGGACGAACTACTGGTCAGCTCTACTCGTAATCTCTGCAATCCATGGAGACCATGAACCTATGCACTTCAGCTTTTACCTCCAAACCAGATATGCATCGACGTGTAATAGCCACGTAATCGCCACGTAATACCTCCACCTAATCACAGTTGTGATTACGTGGAGGTATGAATCGTCAGATACTCTAAACTAGAGTCTCCAATACTGTAATTAATTATGACTTCGTTTGATGATAGGGCTTATATTGTGTAATCACGAGGCGGCGCCTTGAGAGGGTTTGCACCGGCCATTAACCGCGGTCAAAATACGGTTCGAACTTGAGCAGAAGGGCACGAGGGTTGGATTGTGTGTTCTGGATATAGTACAGTACTAGGGGTCGGCCCGGCTTCGGGCCGGCTCGGCTACGACTTAGTCGACTCTACTCAGCTGACGTAGTCGAGCCGGGTTCGAGCCGGCTTCAGACCGGCTCGGCTACGACTTAGTCGAGCCGGCTTCTGTCATGGCGATCGGCTCCGAGCTGAGCCGGCTCCATGTACTAACGGCTCCAGCCGGGCCGACCGCTATACAGTGCATGCGAGTCGGCGCTTCCGCGGACGGACGTTGCTGGCATTGTCCAGTGGACTAAATGACGGAGGTGAGAATTGGTCGACACCGAGTCCCAGTGTGCCGAAAAACTCACCGGTTCAGGGTTAGGACCTGTAGTTATGACCATGGGGCAAAAGCAGGGCAGCTGAGCGGACCTGTGGATCGTGTCCAGGTCCACGACGAAAGACTTGGAGAAAACCAGCCGCGGGTCGCATCGGGTAACTTGTAGAGACGGTGGAGCTGGATTTCTTCGTTGGAGAATATTCTCCAGCGCTCGTATCGAATTTGCCGTGGACCGGCATTGACTTGAAGCATTTCGATCATTTTGAGGCGTGCCGGTACGAAGTCAGCGGCACGAGAGGTGTACTTGGGACCGTTTGTGCGACATGGCGGCACAGATTGGCATTACGAAGGTAACCGGTAACCGGAACTGGGGAGTATCGTGCACATCTCCAAGTCGAAGGCTGGAGATGCAGAACGTTGAGAGCAGTTTAGTGGTAGTAGAACCCTGCCACCACCGAGAGCACTCTTTGAGAGCACTCTCGATCGGTGATCGAGATCGCGAGCAGTGAAGTGCTGTGAGATTTGGGCTGGAAAAAAGAGGAAAATATTGCACACCCGATCAGAAATCAACTAATGCTTCATCTAATTGTGCTCTTAATCTTCAGGTGTCGAGGGAGGAGAATGTTGTTCTGGTACTGATTCTGTCGTCTGCTCCAAAACTATCATTCTCGGAGCTGATGCCGTCTCTGAAACTGCACAGACTTGCACATGTGACGATGCCGAGGTTTAGCCAATGGGGTTAGACGTGTCTTCGGTGCACCGTGTCAATGATGATGTTTCGAACTCTATCTTCACGACCTTGAATCTGCTGTTTACCGACGACTTGAAAAGCATTTGCTGTTAGGCGTTGAGTGTCAGCAGATATAAAGGAATGCTGCTCTTCAGAACATTTCTCGTTAGCTCTGATCCTCATCTGCACTTGCAGATGGGGATGCGAGTGCAGATGCGGATGGAGACAACGAGAAATATTCAATTTCAAGTTGGATCTCGATAGGTTCTGAGAGGCAGCAGCGCAGATGAAATGAAGTATCTCTCTTCGGTCCTATACCCATTTGTACTCGGAGATGGGGATGGATGCAAGTGCAGATGCGAATGCAGGAGCCCAAGAGATATATTCATTTTCCAGTAGCATCTCATCTCTGTTGTGTTCACTCATACTGAAGGACGAGGTTTGTGGGCATGCAGGTGCACATACATCAGATCCCAGTCTTCAAGCTCTGGTGAATACCAATCGGCATACAAAAGTGATGAGTGAGAAGTGGAGCTCTTCAGAGGCTCTGAAGTGGACGTGCACACCATCGACAGTCTCCCACCAAATTTCAGTAGGTGCATAGCGATATCGTCCGCCATTGGTGCGGCGCAATCTATTGCGAATATCTTGGCTGCAGCGCATGTCATTAAGCCAGGATCTAGATCTTACGCTCGCCGAAATAAAGATGCATCTGAAATAGAATGGAGGCGCAAAAGATGAGATCAGCTGAACAGCATGGGAGAGCAGATCAATCCCAATAATTCGAAGGTCGTCCAGCATTTGGCAGACGTCGAGAAGAAATCTCTACGACAGATAGAGACACTGACGAAAGACTGCAGTCCATCTCCACTCTCACTCACATCAGCATCCCCCACGGTTGGACAACCTCTCTCGTCCCGTCTCGGAGTGCACGAAGATGATATCGTCACAGTCTGATCAGATCCTCTGCCGGGACCCACGACCAAGTCTAAAGACTTCGTTCATCCTCCACCGGCGGAATTGCGCAGAAGCTCATCCACCCACTTTTCTCCGATATCCGTTTACCGTTCCAATTCGTTTCTTTTCGAGTAAGTCGTCCACTTTTTCCGACCCTCCCTTTCCCTTTGCCTGTTGCTCCCATCCGTTTCAGACCCGAAGGCCTTGAGGCAAGAGCCCGTCCTCGATCGAGCTGGCTCTTGCCTCGAGACTGAGGGTGGTCGGAAGAAACGGCTGAGCGAGATGACAGTCCTTCTGAGCGTGGCTTGCGTGAGCACAGACATATATACACTCCCAGCAGTGGCCTCCCAAGCCTCAATCACTGTCAGCCCCCTCAGCAAGCCCATACAGTGCATGATCAGACTGACATATGTCGATCCACTCCCAAATCATTGCGCATATACTTCTCAGGAACGCGATCCATCGATCGATCTACAGGAGGAGGAGGAGAGTTGACTACTCTACTCCCATTGTACATGAAATTTCTGATCGTATGTACTTCTACGGACCTGGAAATACGAACAAGGAGTTCAACGATGAGCATCAATCTGTGCTTCTCCTGAGCTGATTCTATGTATCACATGACGCACCGTGGGGCGAAAAAAACAGTCCAATCTAAAAGCAAGAAGACGTGCCAAGTAGTCGAGGACGAAGTGATGTATGAGTGTGTGTCCATGTATATCTCTATATATGGATTTGTATATTTGGACACTTTACTGCACCCAGAGAGAGGAGACGGGTGCAGAGGGGTGCAGTCGAGATTTTGTAGGACCCAACAAGATTCATTAGTTGACTGGCACCCGATTCCTCTTCTCTTCTCTTCGGTGGGTGCTGTACATCAGCTGCCCGCCCTCTTCTTCCTTCAGATGCAGTCCTCATCGATTCTCGATCATTCCATCTGATCCTGCCAATCCTCCATACTCATCACTGCCTGCAGCCATCACTTGAAAATGGTTTGTTGTACAGTTCTATCTCTTTTCGTGTCTTCGGAGCTGAAAACTTAATAAAGGCCGCACGTTGAAGGGAGAGATTCTTGTAATTCTTTTGTGTACAATTTCGATTTGCTGGGGTTTTCCAATTTCCTTCTGTACATTTTTAAGTTTTCCATTTTGGACGAGTGGATAAGAATAGAGATGACTAGAATTTAATAAACACAAGGAGCACAAAATCTTTCATTGGTGTATAGTTGTGCAAATCGTGAGAAGCAGTGTGAATACGAAATATCCAACTTGCATGATTCAACTTTTCTTGATCAATATTATTTCAGAAAATAATGTAATGGTGAAATTACTTCCCGTTAACTGTTTTGGTAAACATGAGTTAAATTATAACTCTTGTACGTTAATACGTTTCAACAATCAAAATATTAAGCGAACTATTGAAATAAATCACTTGAGAGAGCATGCAAAACTTAAAGAAATTTATAGTTTTTCCTTGCTATGAACAATGTCAAGCTATACCGGAGATGATTTTGGGACTAAACTTGTTTTGGTGATACATTTTGAAGAAAAATAGAATAAGTACGATTATCCATTCTCGGTTTGAGAGTATGTGTCAAGCGAATGTGATCTCAGCCATATGATCTTGTCGTGTGTGGCATGATGTGACAGCCTCTTGGGAAAGGAGATATTTATCTTAACAAAGTAAAATGTTTATAACAAGTCTTCATTGACTTGCATCAACGATGTGAGATGCTATTTAGATCTTGCGGAGGAACAAATGCAATGTTTCTAGGATTCGCCTCTCTCATTTTGAACAATCTACACCACGAACTCAGAGCAGACAGTTCACGGTAACACAGCAGGCTCTTACAATTACTTGCCACCATAGGAAGGACCGAGACTCATCAGGCACGGTTGAATCCGCCAATCTGCAGCACCAACTCTAAAATCAACGCTTTTACCATCCGTAATGCGCCCACAACCACTACCTCCGCTATTTCCATAGCAGCATTTTTTTCCCTAGGCGGGTTTGAGTAACTCATTGATGCTCACAATCTTTTTGATTTCTCTGGCTTCTCTATGGACTTCTTTTCCTTGTCGGAGCCCAATTTAATCAATACGTATTCTTTAGTTGATTTTTTATCAACCATTTCCATGGTCTCAAAAGCATTGTTGGCTTCTACTATACTTTCTATTTTCCTTTCTTCTGTTTGGCTTGCTACAAGAGCTTTGCGCTTCTCTTCAAGAATCATCTCATATTCGTCCAAAGTCATCTCGTTGTCTTCTTGCTCTTTTGTATTTCCACGCATTCTACTTTACTTTCTCCCGCTTTGCTTGCAACAAGAGCTTTGCGCTTCTCCTCAAGAATCATATCATATTCGTCCAAAGTCATCTCGTTGTCTTCTTACTCTTTTGTACTTTCGTCCATTCTACTTTCCTTCATCCGCTTGGCTTGCTATAAGAGCTCTGCGCTTCTCCTCAAGAATCATCTCATATTCATCCCAAATCCTCTTGTTGACTTCTTACTCTTTTGTACTTCCGCGCGTTTCCGTCTTCCATCAAGATGTTTTTTATCTTTCCTTTCTTACTTCCTGTACTTGCTCGTCTAACTACCGCATTAAATAGCGTGTTTCCGTCTTCCTCCAAGATGTTTTGTCTTTCCTTTCTTCCTTCTTTTCCTTGCTCGTCCAACTACCGCAATAAAGAACACACATACTTGTTGTAACTGAATTTTAAAGATGACAACACCTGGTTCTTTGATTTATCGCATAGTAACATTTAAGTAAATTTATTTTGCTATATAAATTTTTAATTATAATAATTTCTCAAAGTAGTCCATTTAGAAAATATTCATAAAAAATCCAGTTGAAAGAAATCTAGTCAAGGAATAATCTATCCGTGAAATATTTGATCAATGAAAAATTTTGTTAAGGTGAAACAATTTGTCAAATTGGAAAATTTGTTGAGATGAAATAGATAGTTAAGGTAGGACGGTCTAGTGATCAATGGTCTAACGGTATTGTGGTTTAAATCTTGTTCATAGTTAGCATCAACTTAGCGTAACAAGGATTTGGCATTGTCTATCAAACCATCGACAATAAATCATAATTTGTAGTATTCTTTCTGTATTTGAAAATCATTTTCATCTCTTTTCAATACAACTTTACTCAATTTGACATGTAATTATTCACTTTGCATATTGCTAGATCAATATCAAACATTGTGCACACATGACATCTTTTCCTTGTTAGTGGCATCAGTGACATCGGTTGGATATTGAGTCGTGAAAAGTTTGATATGTTTTGTCAAAGAAGTCTATATTTTCTTAGAATCTGCCATGTAAAACTTATGAAGCACAATTTTAATATATTTGCTTTGACTCAATCATAACCTCTTCTTTACCAAATCACTATGAATATTCATCACATATATAATTTTGGATATATATATTTCATCTTAAATGAATACTTTCACTCGTTCTTACATTGTCAACAATAGATTGATTTTTTGGCCAATATGATCATATGGATCCAGATAAAGGACTAGTATAATAAAATTTCTTCTTTTTTTCCCCTCTAACAAGGAATGTGAGCTTGCAAGTAGGTTTTCAGTGATTGATCAAAAATTTAAAATACAATCAAATTTTTTGGAAGATCTGAGGCCGCAACTCCAAAAATGCTGAACAAAAGAGAATGGAGTGCAACATGAAAACAAATGACTATTTTGATGATTTATTGCAAGAAAGAGATGGATCTTATTAGAATTAATGGATGCTCGATTGAGCTTGCGGAGTCTAAAATTCTGAGATATAATGCTTTTGAATTCATCTTGTTGTTGGGTTGTCAATGATTTGTCAATGTGGATATGCCTATTTGTGTAAAGTAAAGAGTTTTCATTTCACAAATTTACGTTATTAGAAAAGGTATTTCTAAGTTCTCGGTTGGTTATTAACTAAAGTATGTTCAAGACCAATTGAAGAAATATATCAATGATCTGCTCGTTAAAATAGAACTCCTTGTCATTACCAGCCAAAGATATTTGAAGAAAGTAAATCTTGTTCCATATTCTAGATTTTTTATCGTTGATTTCTTGTTATTGGTTTTATTATGTCATCGCAAATCATGATTATAGTTTTGTACATCTCTTTAATAATTCAAAATCTTTTTTAAATCTTTTTAAATCTTTTGGATCCTTGAATTGATTAGTTTTTCGCTCTATGTAGCAAGTAATTGTAAGAGTCAGCTTAGCTAATAGTGACTGTTGTGCTACTCATGGCTAGAATAAAAAATATCACAAAAAGTAACAAGACGAAATTTGATGAGAAGGTGAAAGTAGACACCATCAATGGTAAAACTTGAGACGGATTTTTTCACAGTAGCTAAACCATGTCGTCGACCAACTATTTCTACCTTTTGTGCAAAGATGAAAATGAAAAATCCACACCTTTAATTATTAGAGCTGTTAAGTCTTTTACTACAAAAAATTCCGCTATCAAGAAATTGCACCATACTCCCATTGCAATGTAGGTCACAGTTAGACTTCCTATGAAGCTGACTTCACTAGTTGAAATGGTGAAGGAGTAGAGAGTCCTCACTCCCATTGCAATGTAGGTCACAGTTTGACTTCCTATGAAGTTGACTTCACTAGTTGAAGTGATGAAGGAGCAGAGAGTCCTCAACATAATTGGACGTGGATATAGAGAAGTATGTGAAATTGATCAAGATTGTGATGAATATGGCGGTGATCACAATGAAGGATTTAAACACGAGATTATTGATGAATCTTTTCAGAATTGTGGAAACTGCAATGACCGCGACAACAATCAGTGTATCAACAATTGTCATCATGGAGTAAATCATGTGTGGTTATGTTGCTCTTGAAGGAGATGGCGGCTTTAATCATGTAAATAAGAAGACACCTTGTGGAGAGGGCAGAAAAAAATTCTCCTCTGAAAGACAGCCGGAGCAGAGGCGGAGACAACCGTGGTTGTGAAGATTGTGACTGTGGCCATGAAAAAGATAATGAAGATCATAAAAAACGCCGCAAGCACGATCATCACATTGGATCATCATTGAATAAGATGAAGCAAGATGATTCTCGTTGAGCAAATCAAAGAGTTCATGGAGACTGCTTCAAAAAAGGAGTAAAAAGTAATCAATCCCAGTGAAGAAAAGAAGTTTGATTGTGAAAATCATATTGACACCGCCGTCACTAAGGATGGAAAGAAGAAAGAATAAAAGTAATAAGACAACAAGATGACTTTGGATGAATATAAAAATATCTTTGAGAAAAAACACAAAATACTTTCTGCAAACAAAGCGGAAGAAAGTAAAGTGGAAGTTGACAAGATTTTTTAAAACCATGCAAATGATAGACAAACAATCAATTGAAGAAGATGTATTTTTTAAGTTGGAGGTCGACAAGAAGAAGAAGAAAAAGAAAAAGTAGTCTTTAGGGAAGGATTAGAAATCAAGAAAACACGTGAACATCAATGATACAGTAGAACCTCTATAAATTTATACTCCATAAATTTATAACCTCCAAAAATTTATCAAATTGTGCGGTCCCGGCATGGGACCAGGCCAAAAATTTATAATCTTATAACTTATCAAGTTTTGGCTGCCCCGAATTTTTTATAAACTTATATTCAGGTTGATGTGCTTTCCGAGCTACATTTGTAGGACTATGATTGACTAAAGAAACTTGTAATGGTTGTCTGCCTAAGCTTTTGTTCACATTTGTTTGTTGGTTGCTTAAGTATCTGACGTGGGTTAGGGATTTTACTTGATTAAGTTGTTTACATTTTGAAAAGTTTTCTTCTACACAGTCCAACTGTATACAGTACGCCAGGATACAGTGCCCTACACACCCCATTACAATACCACAGCCAATACACACGGGACCTAGGTATCAAACAACTTCTATGTCTTTTCGAGGTCCTGCATTCCTTGCCGTAACCTTCCATACCTTTCTTCAACCTTCCGGATGAATCTGATACCAATCAAGCAAAATTAAATGAATCAATTTTAATAAACTCTAGAAACTTATCACCTCTATAAACTTATCAAAAAGGGCCGGTCCCAACTTGATAAGATTATAGAGGTTCTACTCTATACTCAAGCTAGTCAAGGAAAACAAAATTATAGTTATGGAAATAATATAGATCGGTGAATTGATGAAAATGGATTCAAGCTATCATATTCATGAGTTCCAATAGTTAAAGACTATTTAAGACGGCAAGCAATGTCTCATCTTTTCAAGTATTGCAAACGTTTTTGTGAAATACTACGTGAATGATTTTTTTTTATTGTCTCACTATCTTTGTGATTATCGTCCGACATATAATAAATTTTCATTGTTGATGTTAATAAATTTCAATTCACTATTGAAAATTTTTGGAATGAAACAATGTATAGTGAGATGCATTCATTAGTTGAAAATAGATTTTGAAAATTAGTAAAATATAAATAAACAATAATAAACACAATTCATATGTACAAATTGAAATACAAGTTAATGATCAATGAATTAACAAGAATAGAAATGTATAAATTGGATTGAGTTTCATTATCAAGTAATTCAATACATTTAATTTTTTTTTAAAATAATTTTTTATATATGATTTTATATTTGAAGTAAATAAATGTTGTCAAAATTCTTCATTGTGATATTTTAAATGAGTTGAATTTCATATATAATGTTTAAAATGTTGCATAATTATATTTGTCTATGGATTAAAACATCATAAGGCAAGCAACTTCATTATTTTATGAATTACAAAAGTTTCAATCAAATTTTTTATTATCTTTCTTTATATATGAAAAGTATCACTTATGGATTTTAAATTTTTTTAAATTTTTATGTTATACGTAAATGACATGTTTTTTTTCAATTATAAATAAAATGTTAATGAATTAAAAAAAATTTGAAATTCAAGTTTAATTTGAAACATCTTGAAATATCAAAGAAGTTTTAGTGGGAAATATATAATTATACTCAATTCATGTTTTGTTACTTTATAAATCACAAATAAATTTTTGATGACGTCGTGAGATAATTTTTGGTTACTTCTGATTTCTAAAATGAAACTTTTTTAATAATTGAAATGATTGTATTTGCAAATTTTTATGCTGAAAAAATCAATGTCACAACTTCAAAAGTATATGGTGATGCTAATTTTCTAACATCAAATGTCTTGTATTTGTTTGCTTCAACTCCTTTGCATTGTAGCAGGTTAAACTCTTGGTAAACAACATGAATGTTCGTATTAAGCAGGAAAATTTGCTAATGAATACCGTTCAAGAGAGATATTCTTGTATGCAAATAAGTTTTACTCTCTTTATGTCATTTTTTCTATATTGATAAAAAAACAACATGTTATGTGATTATTTGTATGAAAAAATTGATAAATTTGAAAGTAAAAAAAGTTGATTAATTAAATTATCTTTCAATCAAAACATGAATCATCTATTCTTATACATATATCAAACCGTAAGATTTATCAATCAACAAGAAATCATTTCGATACTTAGAAATTGTTGTATGCTAGATTGTAATCACTTGTGATTTTTTCTTGAATCTTTTTTTCTACTTTGACAATTTTTCTCATTTGAAACTCTTTGACTTTCTACACAACGATTGATGAGTATTAGATTGTTTAGTACTCTTCTTTTCAAATGATGTTGTTGATTTTAGCAACAATTATCAACTTATCAAATCAAGATTGCAGAAATATTCTACTCTCTTGCAAAAGTAATTTTTCTAATGTGCAACACATTTTTCACTTTTGAATTAAGATTCATACTTACTAACCTTGTTCATCTATATTATTTTTTCTTATCACATTTGATAACATTTTATGTCACAAAAAAAAAATTTGTAATATTGTAACATGATTATTTAAAAATTGAATAATTGAAATACATATATACAAGTGTAATGAATATATTTATATGATGAATTTGATTTTTATATCATATATACTGATAAAATAAAATAAAATTGTACATATTTAAATACATTATCAACTTGTGTAAATATTATTGCTTGTGATATTTGAAAAATCACATTTGATTTGTCAACATATTGATCAAATCAAATGCAATTGAATATTTTCCTAAACATTTAGGATTAAAGGAATAAATATTCTCTTAATATTTATTCCTTTTCAATTTTTTCACAAAAAAAATTATCATATTTAAAATCATTGATCAATTACAAAAAAGACAATTTTTTATTACATAAATATTTAGAAGTGTTCAAAAATATCGCATTAAAGTCAATTAGTAATTAATTTATTACACTTATTAAATGATTTCTAATTCTTATCCTGAAAATCATAATTAATTTGGAAGTTTTTCAAATGACTATATCAAGACTAAATTTGTCTCTAGAATTATTTAACTAAATTTCTATTTTGAATTGAGCATGAGTAGTTAGTTGCTGAACATTTTTCATAACTTTTAGGAATATAAACCCCCTGGTGTCGATAAAAGATGTAGAGTATCACAAATCTCTTCTTCATCGTTGAGTATCTACTTTATCTAAATACAGAGCAAATGAATGCCCTCGTGATGTTAGTTATTTGGAACGAAATGTATTCCGAGTGCGAACAATGTATAACTTAATTATTAATATAAATTCTCAGCGGAATAAAGTACCTGCCCTTGACATGTCAATCCTTGGTCAACTTATTTTTCCTACTTCAAAGTCACTGTTCTAAGGCTTTAAAAACTCAATGTGTTACACCAGATATTAAAGAAGAAAGAACTGAGAATTAACCTAAAGTGAGGGGACATATTTTACACTTGATTTCCACAAGTTAAAATCATTCTTCACAGTTTATATGATCATATATAGAATTTGAAATAAAAATATGTTGACAAAAAGACCACATAATCTCATTTAATCTTGTTACATGAGAATATTAAGATGAGAATTGTTCGAAATCAAAATATGATCATTATTGCACAGCAATTTGCGGATGTTTTATAAGGTTATCTCTGTAAAGATGACATCAGTAATAAAGTCATAGACGAAATCCAATGAAATATTTTGATATCATTACCACCATTAAGATAATGCTTTGTGTGTACCAAACGGGAATTGATGGTACAATGTAGTGAACGTACTAGAAAATGCGATGTACAAATTTAATAAGGAATGGGTGTACTATCATCCGGTGCATCGGAAGTCAAACAACAATAAGGTCCTTTCGAGCAAGTCACGTACAACGGTACGTGGTTGGACTGTGCGTGCGGTCAACGGTGTAAATGAGTGCGAAGCACTGTCGAACGGAACCGGGCAAAGTCGGAAGCCAGAGTGGACGTGGTCAACACAGTGCATCACCGTGACCACGAGGCCGTAACTGCGTGACGCATGTCATGCGGTCAACGAACGTAAGGAAGAGTGACTCGACACCCACGTCAACTTACGTCGCCGGACGGGATGCCGTCCGGCGTCCCGTCCGGCGGACCTCACCACCGTCCATCGATCGACAGACTGCCCATCGCACCGCCACGTGGAGCGACAAGGACCGCCCTGCGGGAAAGCAGATGGAAAACTTTGAATCCCGGGGAGCGTCGTCCCTTCCAGAAACGGAAAGTGGAGCGTGGACAGAGCCGGTAGTGCGTCGGACGAGGAGGGAGGGAGGGAGCGCTCGAGAGGAAGGGCTGTTTGCCGGCCTGCCCCAGAAACTCCCTCCCCCGGATGAGCGTTCTTGATCGTTCTTTTGCACTCGCAGACGACGAGGAGGAGGAGGAGGGCGAGGAGCTGATTTGAGGTGGTGATGATGTGGAGATGCAACCTGCGCCGATGGTCCCCAGCTTGAGCGTGTGGGAGGTGTGGAATGAATGACATGGACGACGACGAGCTTGGAAGGTGGCGGCCATCGGCCCCGATCTAAGAGTAAGTCGAAGTCGAAGTCGAACCCAATTAAATGAGTAAAACAGTGCCCCCAGACCGAATTTCACTCCGTCTGCCTCACTCTCTCACTGCCTGCGCTTGTGAGCGAGGGAATCCACAAGAGAGTCTGGTCCAATTCGTTTGCCTCCTCTCTCTCTCTCTCCCTCGCTCTCTCTGTCTGTGTGCTGACTGACTGACTGACGAACGGTGATGGCTTTCGTAATGGGAAAGTGGTGGATGACGTGAAGGATAGGAGTCAGAGCTGGATTGTACGAAATTGGAGAGGTGTGAGGATGATGCGGGCTGGGCTAAGAACGAGAGAGGCGGGAAGAATTATAGAGTTCGAATTTGTCTCCTCCAGCGCAGAAGTTGCGAGGCAGATGGGAGTGTTGGGGATCTGTAGCATCTTGGGAATTCTCCCGAGGAGACAATGTGAGGAAGGCCAGGTTGCGGACGGTGGAGGGTGTAACCATTGGCTTCAGTGAGCGACAGGTTGTTTCAGTGACTTTGTCTGCTTGACAGGTTTCCTGCTGTCTCGGCGTCGCTGCGCGGTTGCTTGCTTTGTCGCCGCATCGCCGTCGTTGGCTGGTTAAGATTATTGATTGATTTCTGTGCACTCATTTCCATGGAGTTGGTGTTTCTACTCTCTCTGCAAGTTCAGGCAGAGCTTAGTACGAAGCCCGCTCGTGTCTTTGATGTGGACATTCCTGCTCTACTTACCAACTGCGACAACTACCGTCGAGCTATGGAGTTACACCAACAAGCATGTACTGGCCGTCTTCGTCGTGACACTGGTGCATTTTGTTCCCAGCTCACACTTGCAGTCTTCTTCCTGTGCACCCATTTTAATCGTTTGTGGGCACCACTAACTGCACCTGTTCGTTACGATGCCCATGACATGTAGCGTCTGATTCTCGCTCGAGAAGACTTGGCAGTCTCTACCAGTCCTCGAGTTCTACTCTCTCGCGATTCCTACATGCTTGCTCAGAATCCCCCTTTTCTCGAATGCGGGGATACTTGGCCTGTCTTTCGTGATTGCTTGCTTAAAGATTGGGAGGTCATGCTCCTGATGTTGATGCATTGTGTTAATCAGCTGGACAGTTGGGTGAATCAAATTTGAACGCTGTTGGATAATTCAAGTTTTACCTAGATGTGCTGAATTCAAGCCTTTTAGCCTGCCCAGCAATCTAATGAGGTTCAGAGGTTCAGCCCTTCATTAAATGAAGAGGATCGTAACTGTATTATCTGTGACCGGTCCCTGTATTCATTCATCTACATTCTTACGAACGAATTATGTGGAGAAATCTGAATGCTTACCGGGTGTTTAGACTGGAGGTACATGTACGAACATGATATAAGCTCTCTCGACCAAATACTTTGTGTGAGAAGCATTGTGTCGCGAACTAGTGCTGCATCAGTATTATTTTGGTGCCATGAAAAAAATAATTGTTTCTGTCATAATGTTCTGTACTATTGCTCTCTCCCAGCAATATCTATGGACCAGCTCGTATAAGTAAGTCTTTGGCGGGAGTATTTCAGCTAGTCGATGTTAACGAGGTGCGGTGGTCCTTTTATCCAGAACGATGCACGTGCGCTTTGGGGATGCACTTTGGACATTTATCTTGACAACTCGTCAGGAACTTGTCGAATTTAAGGACGAGATTAGAACGAGAGTATAAAGCTAGCAGTCTCCGAGAGAATCACCTAGAGTACTGGTATATTTCTTTCGGCCCGCGAAAATGGAGAGTGTCGAAGACGAAGCAAGAATTTTGAAAGAATCCAAAATTCAGCAAGAATTGGATCTCAGGAGATCTGGATCGTCGAGCGGTTCTTCGTCTTCAAGATCCCTCTCGGCCGAGGAAGAAGATGAGCTTGAAGGAATGGCAGGAGATTCAGGTTCAGCTCGGAGAATTGATGACCCCGACTCAGTAGAAGCGAGGATTTCACTGGGTAGTGGAGCATTCCCCCACTCTTCTTCCTTGGAGGCTGGAAATATATTTTCCGCAGAACTGGGAGAAAAGGGTCTCGAAGAGGCCCGAGTCGCGTCCACCTCCAGAAGCTCAGGGCAATTGCAAGTATGACAATCATTCTTGTCTTGGTTTTGTCGTTTACGGATCGCCTAACCTTCGATAATGTAGTGTAAATCTGGTTCTTTCCAATTTTCTGAACCAAGAAGACGTTGACATCAATTTGCTAGCCAGTTTGAGATTCTTCCCTCTCTGAATTTATAATTTCATTATAAGGTTAGTTCATGTAAGACACAAACAATCAACAGAGAGCTTACCGTTATTATGACGATATTTCCCGTAGGGCGAGGGCAAATTGTGCAGCTGGCTCGAATTTCTGTCGGTCCTCGCGCACCTGACAGCTTTTGGAATTATTGGGGTGAGTAAAGCCTTCTGGCTTCTGGATGCTTAGCAGAAATGTTGTAAAATCATACTACTTTTAGGGGACGCCACAGGTAGAAGAACCTGTTTGTATTTGTTTCCTCAAAAATACTAGTCATTCCTTGTGCAACGCAGTCTTGTGTTGCTCATATTATGAGGTGAACCGATGTTTGTATCTGGGATTCAATGTATAGGATTTGGTCGATTGAGCATTTGATGATCAAAGTGCATTTTAAAATCTTTGTTTCGATTAAACAGTCGTTGTTGTTGCGCTGATTCTGAAAGCCCAACTTTAATCCAGAGTTAGCTTTGTAGTGTTCAAATTGGCCACCTGTACATAATGTCCCGCATCGTTATTAGAGCTCTTCGTTCCTAAGCCGGAAGTACGCGTGAAGTAACTCATGGCCAATTTATGTTCATCAGGTGCTCATAAGGTTTGGTTTGGAACAATTGTTTGGTCCTCCGGTGGCAGGAGTCACCACCGATAATAGTGCACTTTTCAACGATCTTCCGGCAAATATGGTTTGTCCTTTACCTTCCAAGTTACACAAATATCTGCTCTCTAATTCTGTGTCGAACTGAGTGAGAAGTTTATTTTCAATCGCTTCATCCTTTACTGATGCTGGCCTCTTCATGCGTTTGCAGCTGGGGTCCTTTTTTATGGGGTGGGTTGGAGTCGTTTACAAGAAGGACATATCTCTATTTTCGGAGCATCTGGCAGTGGGCCTGTCCACCGGTCTCATGGGAAGTATCACCACATATGCGGCCATGATCCAAAGGATGATGGCAAATATGGTGGGGAATCACTGGATGAATGGAATTGTTGGACTCTTACTCGGTGGGTTTCATTGGATTCTGATTCCCATGTTGAGGTGCACTCTGCTTTGTCCAACTCGCACCTTTTGAGGTTATGTGATCTGATGAACCTTCGGATAACACACAGATGACATGCTGAATGGGTGAATTTTTACTTACATGTCATCTTCTCGATCAGGAAGCTGGAAAAGTTGAAAAGTGTTTCGTTTGGATACTAAAGACTCCTTAGAGAGACTGAAGGGATACTTTGCTGAAGTTAAAGGGCTCTGGGATTCACATCGTTGTTTCATATGTTTTGACGCCTAGTTTCTGTCGGCCTGTGTTGATGGCAGGTATGGAACTCGCTCAAATTTCACTAATCGTAGGGGTGGATTCAGCGAAACTTTTAAATAAAATACTTGAACGTATTAATCATAATAGAGGGCGGAAAGGATTGAAAAAATTACAAGCACCTGCACCGGACAATCTTCGTCGTCGATATTGGAGTTTAATGATATTTGTACTTCTCGGAGGCTTCTTATGGTTGGGATCTTTGATTCTGACCGTTTTTGACAGTAGCTCGAGCTCCAGGAGAACATTGTGGCTTGCTTGTCTTGTTGCCCCTCCCGGTGTGTGGATGCGTTGGTACTTTGCAAGGCTTAATGGACAAGGTATCGGATCAAAACATTATCTTAGATGGCTGCCGTTTGGAACTCTTTTGGTGAATGTATCTGCATCAACAATCGAGGCTGCCCTAGCTACGGTGGAAGTTGCGGTAAGTTCCAACGTGTCCTCGTTTTCTTTTCTTAGAAGACCCAGTAGCTGTTATTTATCTGTACTGTCTTCTGTTTTCGGCTGTTCAGCTGCTGTCTTTTTCTCTGCAATGTTTTTTGAGGACTCATCGCCCTTCTTTTGACTGCAGGTCGGGAACTATAATGCCAGACTGCTTGTTGGAGGGCTACAGTTAGGTTTGCTTGGCTGCTTGAGCACAGTCTCCACATTTGTTGCCGAGATACAGATTATGCATCAAGGCAGAAACCGGTGGCGAGCATACGCTTATCCTGTCTTCACTATCTTAACATCTCTTGCCATAGGATTTTTAATCTATGGAGTACCAGTCTGGGTTTTGGGCCTGGGTGCTAGATACAGGCCTTTGGAAAAATAAGCGGAAAATGGCGATAGTAGTTGCTGAGATTTAGTTTTTGCAACCGAGTAGAGCGTTCTTGCGTAGTCCGTTGCTGGAGCGGTCCTGATTTGTCGGACTGAGATCCATACATACATCGGTTCGCTTGTGGGACGTTCTGGAGAGGTCGTTGAGTGTAGTCAGGTGCATCCAAGTGTCCATATCTCGGGAACAAAGCCGTTCCATGCCAACCACAGAACTCTTCGGAGTTCTCCTGCGGAGATTCTAGACGAACTTGTCGAACCGATGCCTTGTAAACGAGGCTGCAGTTAGGTCAAAGGACAGTGACACAGTCTCACATTTCTCGGCAAGTTACGAAGTAAAGGAGTAGAAACTCAGAGGCAGACGGAGCAACCCCGGCCAGTATCTACTTTGAACACCCTTCCACGCGTGCAGGATTTATTTGAGCCTGCAATCTTCGGGGTTGCTTGGATCCAGAGTTCAGTGATGGATTAGATCCTGTTATGTACAATGCTGTAGCTCAGTCGGAGCTGCATGCCTTTAGCTTGAAGGCTCTGAGAAGGGCCAGATGCTTTTATGAGAGGACGAGCAGTTTATACAAAGCAGCTGCTTTCTGGCCCACTTTGGGCTTCATCGTTGTGTAGCTCACGTGTTACGATGGTATTTGTTAAGGGTTCTGAAGTGTGAAGATTGGTAAGGTTCTAGATGAGGATTGTCTCCTTGTTAAAGAAAAGTTCCACACGGCTGTAAACATGATGCGTGCATGACAGCACGAATGTCCCGGTATTGTCTTGCTTATCCTCGGCTTTTTCAAGACTTCTACTCAGTCTGGACGGCCCTGCATATAGAGTCTATAAGCAATCACCGTACCAAGAACCTGCACGTCTGCTAGTCTCCGCCCTTTCCTATGTAATTGCTTTTCTGTTCATCACAACGCTATCTTCTTGCAATACGGGGAATCGGTATAGAAAGACTTTAAAAACCGTAGGTTCCCAATTCTAAAAGAATTCCTGCCAAGTAATAAGAAGTACGGTCCCATACGCCCATTGGAAGCGTCTTTCTCGTTCACAATCTCGTGCCAAATCCACTGTAATGGAATTCACTATCAGTAAGTCAATGTAAGCATGAGCTGTATGTAAGTGATCGACTTTTGTGGATACTGTTGGAATCGGCCACGAAGGAAGTGATTTTGTGCACCGTCAACCAAGGATATGTGGGAGATGTATTATGCACATCGCACGGTAGTGTTGGAGATGATGTCGAGAATCCACCATCTCACTGTCGATTTCTCTTTTCTCTTACCGTCTACCTAACTGCCTTGCTGCCATTTTACCCTACTGCCGATAGACCGGCGAAGCGTTACCTGTGGCAAGATGCTGTGGCGGTGTCTCTTATCGGAAATCTCCCAACTCTGTTCTGAGAGCGTCGATAGTGGGGTTGCAAAGTGGTGATGCTTTTCCATGAATCGACCTCCCAGTTGCACCTTCCTAGACGAACTGACAACAAGCTGAGAGGAAGAGCGCTGCCACGTGCTGACCCATCAGGCGACCAAGGACGATGCAGTCATTCCCCCTTCGAGTTCAAACCTCTTTCGAACATGAGGATGCTTAATGATTGATGTGAAGGAGACCCGAAGATCAGAGCCGAATGAACCGTACCAAGCGGAGGGAAGAATCACCGGCCTGCTACAATCACGGCCTTTTTCAGATTATCTGACCATCGGTGACGGAGCGTGAGGTCAATTTTCATACAGGTTCGATCTCGCCCTGCCGCACTACTACTTTCCGACCCACCCATTCTACATGAGCAGTATCTACCGGCAAGTGACGAAACATGCCCCCCACCACACCAACCGCCTCCCCCACACTCCTTCCCCATATTGTATTTCCATACGGCTCATCGGCAGGGAACAGTGGCCTGCAGCCCTTCTGACAACAGAAAGATGGTACATTGCGGATCATCTCAATGAGGACGAAAACTGGGAAACACGCCAAATGCGATCACAACCGACCTGGTCTTACTTTCTATGGATAGAGTCTGATGATCTCTGATGCCGGTGTGATCTCGTCTCCTCACAGAGACAGAGAGATGAGACCTCTTTTCTGAGCTGACGACGAAGAGGCAGGAAAGAACGCATAAGGAAAGCATTATTCCTGGGACAAGGATTAAGCAGTTCCAGTTCCGGTTGACTGCTCGTGCAAATAACAGTACGGTTGATAACACAGCGGTGCAGTTGTCGGCAGAGCACTTGTGCGTTTTTCGGTTCAGTGACAGCAATCTTCTTGGATAGTCCACTCAGGCCTCAGGGCTGGCAGGCAGCTCGTGCGAAGTATAGCAAAATTCCGCATGCGTTGTGAAGTCGATTATGAGGATTCAAGACTAAAGGACAAGATTAGGCTCGAGAATCAACGTGATTGTGTATGCAGTCAAACTAAGGCACTATCAAAGGGACAAAAAATGCATGTAACTAATGCATGTCCTGCTGTGAGGAAAGTAGGATAGATCACAAAGAGTCACAATGGTGTGCGTGGTTTTCATGCACTTTCAGGTGGAGTAAGTGCCAAGTCAGGAAGCGGAATCTCCCGCAGGGAAGGTTAGTCTGCAGAGATGAATGAATGTCTTTTGCTGGTTGCTTACTGCAAGTTGTGACTGCTGTTCACGAAGTTTTGTCCTTCTCCCTCAATCAATCGCAAATGCTTGAGCGCTGGATCCTCAGGTCGCAAAGTCCTGTACTTTGGTTCCAGACAGCTCGGACTTATTCGGTTTGTGGTTTGTACTTGTCACGGCGTGCCCTCCTCAGCCTCCTTCGGAAATTTAGGAACATAGTCACACCAGCGATCTCGCCGCTTGTATGAAAGAAGGATGGAATCTGTAAACAATCTGCTTAGAACATTTAGAGGTTTAGAAGTGCACATTTTATTAGCAAATTGTAAAGATGTATGCGGATGATGCAAAGGAATCATGTTATTTTGGACATGAATACCATTTTCCTTTCGAGCGTTTTTCTAGAGGTGGGCAGGCAGGCACATGAAGGGCAGCAAAAGGCATAAATGCATTTTGATGTTCGTCAGGTCTGCATGTGGGTGGTTCGCTCGGTCCCTACAAGGAGTAGGTACAACAGACAGTGACATACGAAGGGAGGAGGTATGTACAAAACATGGGATGCAACTGTATGATACACTTCCCGCAAAGGCAGCACTCCCGTGTTGACTAATTCTCTAGGTCAGGGACAGAGAGACAGAGAAGACTTTTCAATCATATTCCTAAGCTCACCTCACATCGTATCCACCACATCGCCGCTCCCTTAATAATCTCTGCCTAAAATTGATTTATAATTGCTCTATTATCGGCAAAGACGTTCGTACCTGCTTGCATGCACTACACCAGTTCAGTGTTTTCTAGTAAACCACCATGTTCACCTTGTCCACTCTACCTTGCCATACCCCACCCAGGATTTTGGCCTGGTGGGACACCACTCCTGTTTCCACTGTTTCCACCATCGTACGTTGTGAAAGCAACTCGATTTGTTTTATAACTACCGTATCTGCAAATAGTTTGTCCCATCTGGACTCATGTCAGCTGACAAGAAAATGACTTCACTTCTTGGTAATTTGAAATGACAGTTAATGCGACACCAAAGTTAACCCATCAATCCAATAGGTCAACACGCAGGCAAGTTTCTTGCTGTGATAGGAGTGGCAAGGGACCTTGCAGCTGTCTTGTGCTTCAGTCATCCGGGATGACTGAATGGGGATGACTCATCCCCATTCGAATCTTAGATCCTCCAATTATGACTCCGCTGCCAAAAGATCGGGAGTAAAGTGTCCGTATCAACGGGGGCTAGACGGTGTGCACAATTAAAGAAAATTAATCTTGCTCTGAAACCATTGTTGGAGAGCTATGAATTGGGCTGTTTAGTCTCTACAGTATACAGGGCTGGTTGCAGTCCATTCCGAGTAAGAAGATGAGTGCAAATGTATCATTTACCAGCTCTGGACCAGCTCCTCTGAACAACAGAATGCAGAAGATTCTAGAGGATGTTAGGCAGAAACATGCACTCGATGAGCAGATGCTGTATAGAGAGAGCCTGGGAACAGTTTATTAATTCCAGGACATCTTGCCACAACCTAGTTGCTGACATCGAAGCATATAAAGGGTAATGGGTTCCGAAGGCTACGTTCTCGATGATCGTCTGTTTGGAGTAGATCAGTGGAACAGAAATTGAGCAGTCAGTAATGCGGTTGCCAATTATTTCACCAGCGCACCAACTTGCCCCGATGAAAAATGACCATCTTGATAACCGAGACAGCTCAACAGTGTCTGTGCTTTCTGGCTTTGCGTTCTAGGAAATTCGCGGATGTACACCTCCCTCTCAGCCACAATTTACAGCGTGCTAGGGTTTGAGGTTCGGGCATTTTCAGTCAAAGAGCACCATCAAATCTTTCACATATCCACTGATTAGACTCCACTTGGACCTTGCTGCGATTTCTGCTGTTTCGGTTTATTACATATGTATCCTTACTTTCTTCTTCAGAAATGTTGGAATTCTCCAGAAGCCCCTCATCCTCCTCCCGCCTTATCGGAACGATGCTCCACAGCTTTTCATCACTGAAGTGGAATCCTTGGATTCCACTTTCCGAAACACATGCTTGACCATTTGTGTACGAAACAACGCAGACTGGTCACTTCCTGTCAATATCATACAAGAAATCTCACGATAAACGTCGGCATTATCTACGGTGAAACATTTGATTGATTTTCCTCTGGTGGAGGCATCGCAGCGAGAGTAAGGACCCACCGCATCGTCACAATACGATGTAAAGTCGCGGTGCTTGGAGTGGCCATCCATTCAGACTTTGAAGTGAGCAGAGGCACGAAACACGCTCTTGAGGCATCACAAAAGAGCACACCTTGGTCCCAATGTAGCTAGTTTTGAGATGTTGGTTCAGTAAATGACTCCGAAGCATCTTCCTCGCAGCCCACGCGAGCAGCTCCGAGGACGAGCTGAGATCCGACACGACACTACGCACGCTTCTACCCTCCATCAACACCTGAACGCCATAATCCATCCGTCCACACTAGCGACTCCACACACTCACCTGAGAGTAAACGAGCATGGCAGCGTCACACTTACGTGCTCTCACAAAACTCTCTGCACCCACACTCGTCCCAACTACCGTCACCAAACAGACACCACAAGAGCTCGATATTAGCCCCTCCATCACCCTCGTCCTGCCTTCACTTACTCCCTCCCTCCCTCCCCTCCCCTCCCTAACCAGCACTAAACGCAACAAACAAACAACCCAACACCCACAGTTTGTCAAACTCGAGAGAAAACGGATGCGTGAACGCCCACCTAAGCACCAATACCAACTCGGCAGTCGATTCGAAAGCACTCTCTGTTTCATTCATTCACAAAATAAACCTCTCGACCATTTTATTCACAACTCAGTGCAAGGTACAGACACAGCTACAGACACACGCACGCACTCACGCGAGTACTCTGCGTTCGTGTGTTGGTCTCTCTCTCCCCGTGGGGATCGAGATGTCTTGGAGATGTCTTCGCAGTGGTTGATGTAACATGGAGGTCATCAAGAAGGAAATGGAAAGGAGGAGGATGAGGAGGAGAGAAAGAAAATGACGACGAGGCCTATCAGGGATATAGTTATCCACAAACATAATAATTATGGACGAGTGCTGCTTAGCTTGAGCCCACACCCACACCCCCACACACACACACACACACACATTTCGGTACTGTACTTGCTTTCTCATTCACCAGCTTTCGAAGACCAACCCGAGCACATGTGCCCTGCCCTGCCCTGCCCTGCCCTCCCTTGCCCTGCCCTGCTGCCCTCCTGCCCTGCTGCCTGCCTGCCCTCGTGCCCTCCTGCCCTGCCCTACCCTGCCCTGCCCTGCTGCCTGCCTGCCATGCATTTCCCTTCTGCTGCTGCGGCGTGTCTTGGACTCTTTTCTCTCTCGCTTTCTTTCTTGGACAACATTAATTCTCTCGTTGCTCCTTTCGCGTCCCCGCTCGTGGATTCCATCATTTCACCCGCGCATCATTTCTTGTTTTCACCCGCGCCTCCCCTCGCATTTGAATTTGACTTCCCGCACGTTGTCGCGGGCGTTGGCGCGGGCGCGGGCGGGGCGGGGCGAGGCTTGGCGCTCCTCGGCCTGGTGGAGCCCGAACCCAAACCTGCGAGCTCCGTGAATATAAATATCTATCTTTCGTTCATTTGGCCGGCCTCGGGTCTTCGATGGATCTTGCAGTCATCATGTCTTCCTGTCCTTCCATGTTTCGCCTCGAGCGTATCTTGGAGAGCACCATGCGAGAGATCGATTGCTCGCTCGCTCGCTCTCTCCATTGATTGATTGATTTCGTGATGATGATGGGAGTTGGCATCTACGGTACGTGCAGCACCGCGGATTTAGTAATGGTCGAGATGAGTGAATGATGGTGCGTGCTTTCATGTCTCGCTAAATCGCTTGTTGCTTCATGTGGGCTCGACTTCATGGAGACATGAGAGCTTCAGGCTTGCACTCATTGCATCTCTCAGGTATTGAACTTTCATGATCCTCGACATTGTGATGCCTTTCAATTTGCTCCATTGTTGATGCAAGTGGATTACAAGAACTCATGCAAATCATCCGTCGTTCACAATCTGTTTGGTTCGCTGTAAACAATATTTTAATTCTTTGATTTATAAATTAGTAAATGATTTTACAAGATATACGAGTTGTTAGATGCCATGAACGATATATTTTGAAACATCCGACCCAATATCATAAACATAAATTGACTTTAATCGTTGAAAATCTCTGGTGTTCAAGTATATATAATTCACTTTTAGTAAAATATAAATGTATACTGCTTCCATCTTAGATAACCAGGCATGGTTGTATTAGGCGACCGTATATACGGTCGCCTAAATTACCAAAATTATGTAGTAAATTATGTAGTGAGTAGGCGACTAAATTAAGGTGAATGTGATTTGGCGCCTACATGTTATAGCCAATGGGGAGGTGAAACATTTGCAATATTGACGGATTTTAATTTAATTTCATTTATTTTTTCTCAATTTATAAAAATATTTACTATAAAATAGTCTCAAAAAAATTAAAAAAAAATTCAGACCTAGAACTTCAAATTGTTCACACACAAAATTTTAGTAGACTAAAGTGACCTAAATCAAATTTTGTAGAGTTTAAATTGACCGAAATCAACTCTTTAGTAGACTAAATGTACTTTTTAAGAATAATTAAATAGTCTAAATTAGCGTTTTTTAACAGCCTAAATTAATTTATTTGAGTAGACTAAATTAACCGTATTTAGTTAATTTAGGCGAGTAACTATTATAAACATGGCTATAGATAACTCCTGTGAATAATTTGTTTAATTTATCATTTATTTTAATCCAACCTGTTGTTATTGTCCATACACATATCGTACAGATAAAACAGGTGTACACACAAATTAATAAACTTCAATCATTATGATGTTCGTTTCGTTTATACGTCGTTTTTATCATGATACTTTAGAGATTGACTATCCTATTCTTTATAAAAATAGATTTGTTTTTCATATTTTATTAATGTGGTAGTATATTTTAATATTTTTCACATCCATTTTGACTCTATTGTAATGACATTTGGAGCCTGAGATGACATGCATTGACCATGTTAAAGTAAAACATGTGAAGTACACATCAAAATCAGAATCCAAAGACTGATCAGTTAAAGAATAGCAAGTTTGTTTTATAGTCTTCATTTATTTCAATTATTTAATCTTTAGTACATGGATAACGAATTTTGCAAATGTCAAAAGTTCCACAATTATATTATATTTTTGAGTCTTTGATCATTCTTATTTACCGTAAAGCATCCAACTAATTCCGACTATTCAAGTTGTTTTTCTCACATTATCATTTTCTATTGAACAAAATACATCAATGCTTGTTGACAAAATATAAGTAGCATGGATTTACATTCACTTGTTTATATTTTGATTACATGGACACATGGCATCATTATGAGTTACATTCAAGTTTGACTTTGAAAACAAAATAATCAAGATTTTCCTTAAATTGTAAAAGTGAAATATATCATGGAATGTATCATAAATATAATATGTATATATTGAATTTTAATGCATGTATTAAAATTTCCAGGTTATATACAAAGATTTCAAATACATTAAATGTTGATAACCCCGTAAGCTTTCCCTCATTTGACTTTGATGTTGCACTCATTAACACATTCTACCATAGAAGAAATCATTATCATAACTAATCTATTGAAAATCATTTGTTTGAAGTTAATTCTAAGATGTACATATATGAATGAAACTTAAAAGTCAATCTTTGGATTTCAAATATGTTAAATAAGGAAACCCTTTGTTAAGTTATAAATATTATTCTATAAAATGAAATTTATAAAAACGATTGTAATGTATTAAAACTTCAATAATTTGAGAACGTTAAGCATATTAGGATTACTATTTGTTTGTTATCATTTAGCCCATATGTGGCTTTTTTTAACAGCACAATCTTCAAAAATGATTCAATACATGAAAATAAATTATGTTTTTCATTCAAAGAATTATTAAATGTAATAATAGCACATATTTTGTGTAAAATTGTAAATGATCATTTAGAATTTCATTCTAAATTTGAAACTGTACACAATTTGTTGTAAATCATAGAATTATTATAGGCTTTAATTTGAAATGACTAATGACGAATATAATCACAATTTATATTGTTCAAAAAAGCTATAATTTTAATTAATAGCATGACAGTAGATATTTCAAAACCATCAAAATATTTATTAAAATCTAAAAAATAAATCTCATGAGTAATTCTCAAATATATCTAATTAAGTTAAAATATATGAGTATTACCGTTATTATAATTTTACAGTACCTGAAGTTTACAAAATATATTTTAATAAACTATGAATTCATAATTGAACTTAAAAATTGCAAATTTTATTTTTTACCGTTCTTTCTTATCAAAATTATTCCTTACCTGAAATCATGACATATTCCATGATAAGTCATCATATATATTGTAGAAATTTATGGTAAAATGAAAATATATTATATTATTCCAAATCTAAGATTACATATCCAAAAAATGCATGTTCGCATTATTTGATTATAACTGGAAAGTAATTGTTACGAATTTTTATTTTGTTACTCATGGTAATGTAGTCTATGAAGAATGATGATCATTAAATTTAGTTTTTTATAATCTTCATACAATTTGTGAAAAAATTATAGTTTCACATATATATATATATAGTATTTAATTGACAATTATACTGAATTAATAATGAGTTAGAGTAAGAACATATAAACTTATCTGTCCATACATACAGATTGTTTTATCTTAGCTTCATTTTCTTAGAAAAATAGATCTTCAGCATTTCCTTGAATATTCTATAATAGATATATATTTTTACAGCTTGGGTATGAAAATTTTAATTTTAGTTTTATTTAGCATCATGGAGAATCATGAAAAATTTATAATAATCATAGGTTCAATATTCAATCATATAGAGGTATTAGATTTAAATATATGTATTTCAAATCATCTTGTTGAATCAAATATAGACTGTACATATACACATGTTTAGAAGTAACATATACTGCATGATTCATCCATCTCACGGTAGTAGATAGAGTTCATGTTTGTTGAAATATTCTGAAATAAACTCGTAAATATTGCGTGGCCACATCATGCATATGTTTCAACCTTGAAATACTGATTTGAAAAATAATTTCAAATAATTACATGTTGAAAGCAATCATGATAATATTAGATGTAACTGATAAAATAATGCAAATTAAATTGTAATAGATTTGAATAAATCATTAAAATTAGGATTCAAACAAAATAAATCATCGTGTGTATCTGTATGTCTATTACAGTTACACTAATCGATTCCTTTGATATCTTCAAAACTCAAAATGTGATAAATATATTTGTATATAATGGTGGATCTGAGTTCAAAATTGATTTTCAGGCATCTTAATTTTTATATACATTAGATCAATATGTTACAACATCTCAGAAAAAAAACCTACAGTCTTAACATTTATACCGTAATATCCACTACATGTCAAGGAAAAAAGAGGGAAATTATTGTAAATATGTGTTGCAGTCAGTCAAATGGTGCACAAAACCTGAATATTTTTACCTAGAATGTAACTTGCTTTTTACCAGATTTTGCGGTAATACATTACGAAAAAATTAATTTAGATTTGTATACCTGCTTTTATAATAACCCTATAAGTCCATAGACTGTATGAACACTCATGGGAGAATTTTCACTATATCTTTAATACTTTCATATAATAAATATAATTTAAATTCTGTATGATAAAAACATTAAGTCACATATCAAACCTCAACAGTTAATAACCTAGGATTGGAATGATTTTATCTCCTCTCATTTTTCATAAAAAATATTTGTAATCGATTGTTGCTTGGAGAACAGGTTTGAACAAAAGTGTGTGTTGAAATTATGACCAAGGTTCAATTGATTTTAAGCATTTCAATATCATCATTCAAAGATAGGAAAGCAAATTTAGTTTTAAGTTTTATTATTCAATAGGTTACTTCATATCATAATGTTGTTGAGCAGATAAATTTTAGTACATCATGATCAACACTCAAACGAATTTTTTGAATCATCGATAATTGTAACTTTCATGGTTGAAAAACACTCAACAACTACTTTTTTCAAAGAAGAAAGGTCAAAGAAGTATGTTTTTAGTTTCATATTTATAGACGGTAGTATCAATTCATACACATGAAAGTAAAACTGTTAATAGTAATTAAAGTCTTGGGTTAAACTCCAATTAATTTCACTCAAGTTAGAGTTAATTTAGGTTTAGACCTGGAGTGGTTCGTATGCGAGACATAGTTCTCATTCTACATTTTGTAAGATATGTGAGTAAAGATCTCATTTACCCGTGGACGTAGCCCCAGAGGTGAACCACGTATATAATTGTCGAGCGGAGTCATGTATGAGGTTCTCAGGACATTATTGGTCTTGTGAATCTGGTGTTTTCAGTTACAAAAAATGTGATATATATATATATATACTAATGTATGGTGGTTGCTAATGAACAAAAAGCAGAAAGTCATATACGCCACATGTTTCTTGTTTGGGGTGGTAACACACCCGTCTATTAATCATGCAACATTGATAGTTGTACTGTTTTCATCTTGAAAATCAAAAATCAGTTTTCGAATTTTGGATGTGATACATAATGAACATCAACGAATGAACGATTGCTACAGTTAGTGCTGAATATAAAATGTTATTATTTATATTTTAAAAGCATTTGGAAGCTATCTTTCCACCAAACAGAGATCCGAGAGGGGATAGTTGTATTTATCGCGATGCTATTTTAGTAAGTAATAGACGCCACATGTTTCTTCCCTGGGGGTGATAACCATCGTCCGAATTAAATATCCCGTGAACTTCATCGCTCTCGGTAAAATGCTGGAGTTGGAAACAAAGACGAAGCACAACACAAAGAGAGTTACCAGGTCTGGTAGGCCGTGGGTCCGCTGTGTGGTCCTCCCAAACGTCGAAGGCCTGTCCCAGTTTCAGAGGCGAATCTCGTCCGTTCCTTCAAATAATTTATCCGAACCACACCATTCAATCCCAGCCACCAACCACGTAGCCTAGGTCCGTCCTGCACCGACTCGGCTTCGCCATGCACCGCGAGCGGGTTCAGAGTCTACAGAAAGTACTATATAGGGTAAGACGGGAAGACCGAAGGGAAAGCGGGCACTGTGGAGTGTGGAGTCTGGACTGGCATGGACGGATGGATGGAACGAGGTCTGAATGGACCGGCGCCATAGTTGCGGTAGGAGGAGCTGGTGGAGCTTCGGTGCTCGTGGTCGGGGCCGAGGCTGAGCGATCCGGCAGCGGGGAAATGGGACGAAGAGGGTCTTGAGGTTTCGAGTTTCGACGTCCTCCATCGTTGTACACTTCCGGACATCAAACTCCAGCCGTCAATCATGAATCGATTTGAGGAATGGACTGCGTCGATCAAACAGGATGAGCAGTGCTGCCAGGGGCCGGGATGGAATTTTGGGACCAATTTGAGGTAGTCTTGCACGTTCTCTGTCTAGTCAGTGGACAGTTGTATGTCCACTGAACGGAAAGCCCGGCCGTCGGTGTAAGATGCACGCGGTGGTTGATGGGAAGAGGCAGCGACGGATTTGGGTTAGACGAGAAGAGATGAGAAGGAAGGGAGAAATTCGGTTCTTTGATTGTGTCATGTCAAGTAAGCCAGATTGCTGGCAGAATACGCGATCGACTGCTATCTCGATTTCTAAGAACTGAAGTTGAAAACAGGTTTGCAGGCTCCGGACATGATTTGTCGATGCGATGACAAGCCGGAGCTATTTTTCAAACTTGGATATCAGGATCCGGAGTGTTGACGAGTTAGAAGCTATTGACCGGAGATTAAAGCTGTTGTCGGGGCGCTCGCCGTGTGCTGGTCTTGGAAGAACAGCAGTTACGGAGCAACAAGGAGAGTCGATGTGGCTAATTTACTACGTTCCCACCTTCTCCTCCTCATCTTCTTCGATTGACGGTAAGAAAATGAGCATTGTCCTTTACCACGACGTCCCCATCTTCGTGCTGCAACCACATGGAGGAAGTTCGAGTTCGGACTCTCCCGGATTCGCAAGTATCCCAGACGTGCACTGTAGTTTGTTCCCAGATACCTCTCGCTGTCTTGCTCGTTTGGGTGCTGTATGTCTCCCTGGACAGACTCTGACACTCAAACAGTGCCCGAGGAGCGGATCTTTCCAGTCGGAGAGTTTATAAATGCCGAGAAAGTAGACAAGACTTATCCTCCAACCTCCAAGTGGTGTCACTACCCGGAACTGGAGCCGCACTTACGATTAGCATCTCCAAGTTCTTCGCTCGCATACAATCCTTCTTCATGTCGAATTTGTCAAAGAAATGTGTCGAATATAATGTTGTGTCTGCACAATATCAGTCGGCGAGACGGAATTTTTCGAAATCACGGAAGAAGAGAGTGCCAAAACCTGCTGAGCAAGAGAAGAATCTCGTGCACTATTTGGACCTCCCTCCCTCGACATTCTCCGCAGTAGAATGAATGCTCGTGCTGCCGCTGCCTATTTCAGATATGGCGACGCCGTCCCCTCCTGCCCCTCCCCTCCGCCCGGGGCAGATTTTGAAATCCCAGGCGCTGCGGGAAGAAATGGGAAGCCTTTTTTAAATAGTACCAATTTGAATTCTTGAATATAGTATCATGTTTGTCCTATGCACGCTGCCACTTATCCACGAGAACATCGCAGCTGCGCTCGCTCACCGGAGACCGGATGTTGGCGGTGGAGGTCCGGCCCCGCGGGGCCCAGCGTCCCAGGGCTGCTTTCCATTCAAACTCGTGTGAGCCAGTTACCACCTCGACACCCTCGAGGTAGCAACAGGTGGTAACTGGTCCGTGGGGGCACGCTTTGGCGTCGTCGCGGCCGCAGCTGTGCGACCCCGGACCGGTCTCCAAGTCCCAGAGAGTTCTACGCGCCGTCGCGCTCGCCCGAGAAAAGGCATAAAGTCCTTTGCCTCAATGTTTTATTACCATTTGCAGCCTTTCGGGCAAATGGTGTTTGTACGCCTTGCAGGACTAATAAATGGAGCGTGTGACCGAAAGACTGGCCTCCTCTTCGCCCCCTACGACAACGCACATGTTTAATGTCCTGTAAAATTATATTTAAGCGTAATGGCCTCATAAACAAAAAAAAAATTCCTCAGTCAAGTGAACGTACAAATCTAAAAAATACAAAAATCCTCGTACTACTAAATACATAAAGCCAATTCTGATATATAATAAACATCCAACCCGATCAATATGAGAAGTAGGCCTTTACACGACGTACGTACATAGACGCAGAAAAGGTAAGCTGCAGGTTTTATTCCACACCCTCTTTCTAGACGGAGCTTTGTAGTTCCTTGTTTGGCATGCATGCGACGCTTTTGATGAGCCTCGAGTCGTGACGTCCCCCGGGCGACGTCGCGGAAACGGCCTCGTATGGGGAGCGAAGGGAAGGGAAGGGCCGAGGCGAAGGGTCGTCGGGCTCACCGGACCGCGACCTCAAGCTGAGCTGGGGTCGTCCCTGAAAGCGGGGCGGGCCGCGGGCGCGGGCGCTGTTCGCCCGAACGTCTCTGAACGTCTCCAATCCGTTTCGCGCCCTCCCGGCCCCCGCTCCCCGCTCCCCGCTGCTGCTGGCCTTGGCTCGGAGCGTCCTCCAGCTGCTGCCTCTCTCTTCGCTCTTCGCTCTTGGCTCTCGCTCTCTCTTGTTCTCCCTTCGCTCGCTCGTGCCTTTCTCGCCCCGCCCCCTCCCTCGCGTCGCTCTCGTCGGCCCCTTTCCTGTTGCATTGCGCGCGCGCAGCACTCTCGAATCGCAGGGTCTCGGGCGACGTCGATCTGCGGCTATGGCGAGTTACGGATCTTGCAGTTTCTGCCATTACGTGCTGTAGCGCGCGCTGATTCTGCAGGTTGTTTTTCCGCCTTATTTGGTGCTGAGTTTTTTGGTCCGGGTCACTGTTTTCTTTATCCCTTCTCGTGAGTCGGGTGTCAACTGTAGAGCACCCGCTGAGGCCAGGACTGGCCCCGTGCCCCGACTCACTGACGGGATACTGTCACTGACTGCTGCTCGACAGCCTCTCGCTTGCGTTGCGTTTGCGAGTGAGTGAGTGAGTGAGCGAGTGAGCGATTGCGTGTGTCCTTATCGATGGAATCGTTCGCCCCTTCATCCGCCCCGCTGCCATTGTCTGGGCTCTTGCGAGGTTGAAGTGAGAGCCCGTGGGTTGTGCGTTAGTGTCTGTGCGTTTGCGTTTGTTTTGCTGACGTTTGTGCGTCGTTTCGTAGGGTCGATGGTGGTGAGTCTGTCTTTTTTCATTCGGGATCATCTCTCGTGTCTTTCTCGTCTGTTTCTCGCTGCACCGTACAAGGCGTTCGTGAGCCTGGTCATCGGATCCTCCGGGATGTTGTGTCTTCTGCCGCCTTCGGATGCAGCCCACTGAGAAGTTTCTTGGTTTTTTTAAATTTCCATGCAGAGTACATTGCCGCACGGCGTCCTCCCGGCAGCCAACTGCAGTTAGCTAGTGGACAAGTGAAGGACATTGGGGATTTGACGGCCCTAAGCGAGGAAGAGGCTTCGTCTCTGGGAGCTCCACGAGGATCGAAGGCTTGAAAGTCGATCATCTAGAGTTTTGGTCGAACCAAGAAGCAGTTAGAGTTCGTCTTGGCTCCGCATTGCGTCGAGAATAAGCACTTTCGCATGCAAGCAGGTCCTAGGATATTCCTAGACTACGTTCAGCTAAAATCCTAACAGAGAGCAATGCCTGTTGAAAACAGCCCCGCTAGTACCCTGAAGAGGGGTACTACCCCTCCAGGAGGACCATCTACATTTGATCTTTTCAGTTGGTCCGAGGGCCCTGACACCACACAACGGACAGCGGTGCGCCACTCAGCTACAAATGACAGCGCTGCGTTCGCTGCCGCAAGCGATCAGAGTTGCACCAGCCCTCCCAGTCGGCCAACCATTCGCATGCATCAGGTAAAAGGTGAAAGGCTTCGATTTGCACTTCCACCTCTGTTTGGCGGGCATCTGGAGTGTATCAGAGGAGGTACTAGAATTGAGCGCCAGATACATAGTGAATATCGCAGCTCTGTTCGAATACCGGGTTGATGTACATCGCCGCTGCTTATTGCAAGCCTGGTCTCTTGTTTTGTCCCATACTGCCCATTACGGTATTTGTGCCACAGCTTGGCTGTTTGCTGGCTAACCTTGAAGCCATCCAAAGTCGTGGAAGCTGTCAAGAAGCGATCTTTCTCCTGAACTCAGAAGTGTTTGAACGAAGGTTTGGCTGGTTACCATACCAAAGATCATCATCTAGGAGTAGAGCTGCACAAGTTTGTTCTCACAAGTGATAATGTGAGCGTGTAGCCTGCAGGAGGAGCCAGCACATTTGCATTCGGTGAGCAGATGACGCCCGAAGAAGCCGAAGCCCTTGTCAAGAGGTAATCCGCAGATATTCCTCATTTCGTCACGTCAAAATTCGATCGAGCTGGTAGTGTGGCGTGTAGCGTTGACTTCTCCGTTGTTAATTGTCAGAGACCCCGGGTTGGATGTTGATTGTTTCTCACCCTTTCGAATTGGTTTGCGGTGCCCTTGGCAACTCTCCGACTCCCAAACCCTCAATCCTTAAGGTGGCAGTTTGCATGCCCCTTACAGTCTGGCATGCGACAGTCCAGTACCTGTAACAACCTTTAGGAAGCCAACTTATAACCTGTCATCTTCTTGGCTACACGGGTGAAAAGAAACCTTTCTAGATTTCGATCTCCCCATGTGTATTCAGTTGGAATCTTGCGAATGATCAGTTGTACTCAAGTGCAGGAGACCTAACTCTGAGTGCAAGAAGAAAGAAATGTACGGAAATGCGATCTTTGGAGAAGCCGCACTTGTCAACAGAGATCAAGAATCAGCGTTAGCAAACTTACCCTTCACATTCCCTCGAACTATAAAAGCCCAAGCAAACTCCAAGTCCAACGTCACCTGAAAAGAAATGGATGATTAGCATAGTGGAGGTACTCGTCCCTCGTCAGAGTTTCTGTGATTCCAACAGAGCTTTTTGCCATGCAGGCGTCCGGGGTCCGAAGTGAAGAGGAAAGAAATGTTTGGAAGCGGGATATTTGTCGAAGGAGCAGAGGGCGGGGAGCATGCTGGCATTACCTCTCAAGACAGAACCTGCGTACGACTACACCAGGTAAGTTCAAGCCGCGAGATGTGGGGTTCCCATGAGGTCATATGAGTGTTTCCAAAAACATGACAATCTCGAAAGTAGTTGCTTGTCTCCGTGGTCACTGGTCCCATGCCAACGTTTCGCGATTTTCCTCACCTTTGGTAGCCTAGAATAAACCACTCTGTAACCTTTAAATTTTCCTGTACGATCGTATTTTTTCTCTACGAACCACCGTAGAGAATGCACCCACAATTTGACCTCGAGAATATGTAATCCTGTCACTCATATGTGAATCCGAACATGTATACCTCATCCTTTTCATGGTTGCAAATTAGTATGAGTTACTATATCCATATGGGTAAGCTTGTGAGGTCATTGACATATGGTGATGTAGATAGCTTTTACGGAAAGGTGTGACCTTCCCTGATCTAGAACCTCAGGATTTCAACCTCTGTACAGCGGCCTTCAAATGCTAAAGCTAAGGAAATGATGGGCAACGAGATATTTGCTGATTATGAACCTGGGATTATTGATCCAAGACGGAGAGAAGAGGCTCTTCATCGAAATGTCCGTATCTCCATAGCACTAGAAGCCCAGGGCCATAGGTATCCCTTGCATAATTTGTCTTACTATTCAGTGGATCAGATCGTTTCTTTTGATTGTATCTCAAGTACGTGATGATGACCACTGATCAGCCATCTTGTCCCGAACACAACTCAGGAAAGTTCCCATGCTGTTTTTTTATTAGCTATATCGAGCCTAAAACTGCTTCACAATACAGTGAAACTCCAGAATGCGGCTCCTGGACTCGTATTTGTGCTCTCATCATGGCTTCAATCCGCCCGCCATCAAAGAATGATCCCACCACTAATCATGTTAACGTGAAAGCTGAAGTACAAGTGGCCTTCATGAACTTCAGCCAGCAGGTGGAGTAAGCCAAATCCAGTTCGGTGGCGAGGAGCTGACGTCCCCCAAGAAGCCAACTTCCATCCCCGAAGTTGCGAAACAGAGAGAGCTGAGTGGGAGCACGGAAACCACGTTAGATCTCAAGCACCGGAGCTTCTCAAACGCCAAAGCCAAAGAACTCGTTGGTAGCAACATCTTTGGGCCTGCTCCGCCTGATGCGCCACCTCGGCGCGTCGCAATGGAGGTGAGGGAACAGCAACAGGATGGTTATGCAGAGGCTCCACCTCGCAATCTCCGTACCTCTGTCAAAGTCTCCAATGTAAGTCCTGTGTGTAACTTTGCGTTTTGTTGTAAGAAACTGAACTGGAGCAGGCTCGAGCTTGACCCCTCACTTCGCAGTTTTGTACACCTGAAGCCTGTTGTTGTTTCTCATTGCAGCCTGCAGGAGGCCGTAGTCAGATAGCTTTCGGACACGACGATACTCCGAACTCTGCGAGGAAAGTGGACCCCCACAAAATCGCTGAGCTCAGTGGAAACAATATTTTCGCCGACGATCCTCAAACGCCTGTTGCGGATCCTCACCATCATCTCAGCCATGCAAAACTGCGGGAGATGAGCGGCAGCGACATTTTCAAAGACGACAAGCCTGTGAATAGAGACTCCATCGGTGGGATCCGGAAACCCCCAGGAGGGGGCAGCACCATTGCCCTAGTGTAGATCAGTGAACATTCTTGTGGGACCGTAGTACTAGCATCTGTGCTGTTGCCGGCCCATGCTTGAGCTCTTCCGATCGAGGTGTTCCCTCGATCGGGCTTCTAAGCTTTTGTAGTCCCTACATCCCGCAGCCTATGAAAGTGTCAACACCATCGATGTAGCCGACCAGATGATTAGGCGAGATGACCTTGGACATAGCGGAAGAATCCGCTGTGAACCAAGCTTTTGTACTTTTGGATTGGTGTAGTAGTTTAGTTCTACGCTGAGGTGGGCATTGCTAAATCTTATGCTCTTTCCGCACTGCTAGTCAGCCAACTTTTATCACACTTCCCTTTCAACCACTTCTGGGCCTACACGTACATTTATTTTGCCCGACTTTCTCCAGTCAGATTTTGTATGCCACAAAAGTGGGCTTTTTGTAGAAAAGGGAAAAGTCGTTCAGACTCTTCGTACAGATCGATGTCGGTCGACGGTGTATGTCACTGAGATGAGAGATGAGCGATGAATGGTCCATTATTTTTGCATTCTGCCTGCATTCTGGGTGTTTGCTTACCGTGCCAAATGACAAGCGGATGAGATGTAAGGAAGAGTGCCGAATTGGAACAGTCGGCCAACTGCCGCCGGCGCTTTGTGCTCTGAAAAGGAATTTTGAGCAAGACATTGCAAGATGATGAGGAAATTGTGTTGTGACGGTTGGGACGAGGTATACCGTCATCAGTTGCTGCTTTGTCACACAATTGCAGGGGGATAAGGAGTTACCTCCGAGTAATAATGTTAGAGTAAATGCTACAGCGGGGTTCCCTGCCCGTAGAAACGACGGTCACACGTCATTTCTACGGAGACATTCAAATTCGCAGCGGTCAGCGTAAGATCTCTTGGCCTTGTTGATGCACTGTTGAGGTCTCACGGAATGAAAGGCCTCCCATCTCACATTGCATTTATATCTACTTAGATTTCTTCCCGGCGTTGTCAGACTAGCGCGAGGCTGAACCAGTCCAATAAGTTCGACCGAATACGGCGAAGCGGGAGACATTTTGCACAGGTGTGAATAGATTACTTTATTCTGAACCGGAAAGTGAATTTTACAGCTTTCGGGTCATCAGCTTTGCGCTTGGCGGTAATCTGAATAATGGCGCCGTGCGCCAGCATGCGTTGCAACACCCGGGCGATATTGTGCGCATCGTCCAAGCCTACGTGATGCGTACCCTCCATGGGCATCTTCAGGCCTTTCATCATGGCCAGCATTCCTCCGGCCTGCCATCACAGATAAAGGTTCATTACGCAGTTCCCAAAAGCGAGAGCGGGCGTCAGGAATCAATCGATCACTCCCTCACTCACTCATCAAGACGCTTCCCGTACGCACCCTGAATTTGTAGAAGTTGAAGTAGATGTCTTTCAGATTGATCCACTCGTTGAAGTAAGGAGGCAGATCAATCCCCGACGTAACGCATTGCTCCGGTATCTTGGTCTTCACGTCCCAGTTCCCACTGCCAGCAGCAATGGATTCTGTCACTCGGTCGGATCCTCGAGTACAAGCACGAAGAGATGACATTCTCGAGCACCAAGTGGAAGACGTATGCAAGAAGGAGGAGAAGGAGAAGGGAGGCGATTGTTTCTGTACCAGGTGACAAAAGCCGCAGTGCTCAACTTCGAAGGCGTCTCCGGCTCGTAGAGCCCGTGGCTTCGCATCCAGCCTTCGAACTTGGGCAGCACTTCCGTGAAGGGAATCGCTGTGTCGTGCCACACTCTGAGGCACCGAATCAGAAAGGCTCATCAGAAGGAAGCCGCCGGCACAAATTTCAAACAAAGCGTTTCCCGCGAAGCTCTTCCATTGTAATGGAAGCAGCGAGGAATGGAGGAATGGAGGGATGCAAGAAAGGTCACCTCTCGAGGCCCCATTTGCCGTATTTGTTGCGGATGTAGTCCTCGATCCGCTCCTCGCTCATCTTCGCAGGGCGGACGAATCTGAGATCCGCGGCCGAAAATCGGTTCGTTAAACCTTCAGCAGTAAGAATCGAACGCAGTGGAACTCTCTCGAGCAAAATCGAGGAGGAGGAGGAGGAGGAGGAGAGAGAGGGAGATGCGAGAGTGGAGGGAGGCCAGGGCCGAATGCGGTGCGCGTACCGGTGGAAGCGATCGACAACTTGAAGGGTTTTGGCGTCGACCAGGAGCACGGGGAACTCCAGAATCTCCACCATCCCTTCGAGATCCAGCACGAGGAAGAAGTCGAACGGCTGCGGCTTCACTTTGGCCAGATCGTCGGCCCGGACGGCCATGTCCGGCAGCTCGTGGCTGAACCTCGACAGGTGCAGCTCGTCCTCCATCTGCAAAGCAGAGCTTCAAGATAGATATCATCCGCCATCGCTGCTGCATCGAGAAACGATTTCTCGCTCCCGATTTTACTGACAATCGACAAATTCACGCAACCTTCTAGACACCGGCCGATCATCAAGCCATACACACCAGCGTGCAGAGCCCTTGCGAGAAGTAGTAGCAAGTGCGCTTCGTCTGCGCTCGAGCTCCTCGCGATGGAGCTCCTTCTCGAGCGATGGCAGCAGCCCCGGCCTCAGCCTCGTCCTCGCCCTGTGGAAGCTCGGCCACCGCGGGCTCCTCGACCGTGTGCGACACCAGGCCCGTCGCCACTTGGTCCACGGCTTGCACGCAACCTTCTTCCAGATTTCTATCGAGCGCCCGTCCGCTGCTCGTGCCTCCGCCATCTTCAGGCCGCCCGCTCAGTGCACTGAGAGTGCTAATTCGCAGTCGTCCGACTTGCACTGCCCTCCTCCTCCCCTCGTACCGATCAATTTCCCCCAATCCCAATCCCAACCCCGATTTCGATCCCGATTCCAATCCCGACCGCGAGCTCCAGAATTCCCTACTCCTCGCCGCCGCTGCCACCAAACCGATTCTCGAGTCGGAAGAAGAAGAAGAAGAAGACGACGACGACGACGACGATGAATAGAGTTCGTTCCGCTGGCAACGAGAGAAGCGCGAGGCGCTGGATCGCGCGAACGAGGGCAGCCATCGCGACAGGCACGGGCACAGCAGAGCCGAGCGCGCGCAGGCCTCCATGACTCGAATGATGAAAAGCACGGGCTCCGGCCACAGGACGAGTCGAGTCGATGAGAGCCGATGAGAGAGGCACCGTCGGGCCGTCGTCGGTCGTGCGGGTTTTATATTAGGGCTCGCTCCACAAAACGCTCCGTCGCGATGCTGTCAGGTCTTATGCTCTCGATCTCGATCTCGTCGCGTCGAAGCACTCGCCTCCTGAAGCTGAAGCCGAAGCTTTGAAGAGGTCGAAGAAGCCGAAGAAGCCAAAGTTGGTGCTGGTCGTGGTGGACAGGCCTTCCTCCATCGCCAGCCCCCTGGCCCAAGAACTCCCTCTCGATCAGATAGACACTCGGTCGAGAGATCGGTGAGCCGATCGGAGGACGAGATGGAGGCGGTGATGATTTGGCTTCTGACGATCGGAAGCGTCTGGGGGACGACGAATGCTCTGATCAAGCGCGGAGCCGTGAAGGCGCAAGAGAAGCAGCGAGATCGAGAGCAGAGAGAGCGAG
Source organism: Marchantia polymorpha subsp. ruderalis (assembly GCA_037833965.1). Classification (NCBI taxonomy): domain Eukaryota; kingdom Viridiplantae; phylum Streptophyta; class Marchantiopsida; order Marchantiales; family Marchantiaceae; genus Marchantia; species Marchantia polymorpha. Next base: position 5,935,554 of record AP031351.1, read on the forward strand.
AACGAGGAGGAGGAGGAGGAAAGATTTGGGTGGTGGAGTTCGTGCGCGATTGGGTGGAGCTGCTGCGCGTGTGGGAGTACTCGGTGCCATTCGCCATGAATCTGGCGGCGTCGGTCTTCTTCATGCGGCGCCTGGGCGACAGTCCTATCAACATCGCCGTGCCTGTGACCAACGCCACCACCTTCGCGGCCACGGCGCTGGCCGGGGCCGCCCTCGGCGAGCGCATCCCCGTCCTGCAGGCCTTGGCCGGCGTCGCGCTCATCGCCATGGGCATCGTTCTGTGCATCTCTCCCGGCCTCGTCACCCATCGATTCGGTTCTTGATGTCGATCGCGTCGATCGGACCTCTCTTACCTCGAGGGACAATTGGCCTGGCATGGAACGATTTCACTCTTCTCATTCATTCATCGATTCATTTTTCACTCTTCGACCGTCATCGAAAGCTGTCACCTTCACCTTCGGTCTTCTCTTCTTCATTAGTCTGCGGGAATGTGCACATTTGCCATCTCTAGCATTTGACATGTTCTCGAGCATTGCTCGCGGCGGCTGTGGATCGAGCGAAGTCTCAAGCTGTGCTGCGCCTCGACACTTCGAGGCACGACCAGGCAGATGGTACGTACGTACGATCAATCAGCTCCAATGTGGCATTTTCTTCCTACAAAACGATCTCTGTCGGAGCCTGTTTTGAGGTTTTTTAAGGTTTTTCTCGTTCATTCTTCAACAGGCGGATACAGATATTCCACCTCGCTCGGCATCGAATCTCTCTCCATTTCATTCCATTCTGTATTAATCTGATTCCTCGTGTATCAAAAGAACCCAAGGTTCGACGGGCTTTAGGCGCAGGATCAGAAGCTAGAGGAACTGTCCCTTTCGTGACAGACTGCGACAAGTGTCACTCGTTAGACTTTCTGAGGTGGCACATCTCTCGTTGTGATGGTTTTGGCTCAATCTGCCACTGAAACATTTCCCACATTTGATGACGTCTTATTGGCGTTTTTCCATGAATTTTGCGTCAAAATTTGGTGCTGGTCCTTTTTTCGTGAATAATTAGTAACTCATGTATGAAGTCTATTCCGATTGGCATGTACTTGCTCGAAGATGCTCATGACTTCTTAGACTTGAACCCTGATCACGACAAAATAAATTACAGTAAAACATCATCTTGCAATAACCGTGTTAATGCACATATTGACGAAACATAATAGAGCTGGACTGGACACATTACACACCTTTCGGTTTCATGCATGCACTACTCACTTTCATTTCCTACCATGAAGGCTTTTCAAGATTACATGGCTCCGGAAATTGTGCCTCAAGCGAGTTAAGAATATCCTCGGTCTCCTCTACCTCAAAAACAGATTTCGAAGCCGCTCTGTTGAACATCTCAACTTCGAGAGCTTATGAGACTGTACACTGCAATTGGAACCTACAACACACCCTGATGCTTCCTTCCCTTGGGCTTGAATACGACAGCACACGAACTCGAGGCTCCGACGAGCACTACGGTACGGAACATTAGATAGCTGCAAAGACTCTCACGCCAAAACTTCGTGTACGGCGGGGCGTCCATTCTAAACACGTGGGCGGCCAAGTACACATCATCGTGGAATTGGCGAGGAGCCCAGAATAAGTGACGGCTGACGAAGCGTGGGAAATGTTCTCGTATGCTCTGAAGAAGACGAGTCGACTCGCGTCAAGGTCAAGCGAACAGTGAAGCGTTGAGCTTCGCCTGATCGCAGCGATGTAATCTGGACTTACTCGATAGAAAGATGTAATTAGTCCCTTCGCTCAGTTGCTTTTCACGATAACAGAACTGATCTGAAATGTGACCTTTTCATTGCCAAAATGCCTAACAGTATTCAAAAGACTGATTCACGTGAATTAGCGTTCACTCTTCGTACTGGATCTCAACCCTAGAGGCCTATGATGGATCTATTCCTGCACAAATGGGGTTTGAGGCTCTCCAAAAATTGTGTAAGTGTGGTGGACTGACTAATTTCTGTTCTAGAACAATGGACTGTCAGATACAATATGTACAGTGATAACCGTTCTTTGGGTGTATGCACAGCCTTGTTATCACATTCTACGATCACTCCAATGTCTTCAACAGCCGGAATAAGCCTGCTGCTTCTCTGATTCGCGAGAACTCGATGCAGAACGCTTGCACCTCGATGAAAAGGTCTTGAACTGCACAAGAATACACAAAATCAACCACGGCCTTCTCAACAAACTCGGATCGTGTCCGAAGGTCAACAATGACAATCTAGCGACCCATACTTCAAATACGGTATAAGCACAAGCCAGGAGGCATGGACTCTGAAGTCTGTATGAAAGAAAAGGTGAAATGTATCACAAAAGTGTGGGTTACCATTGATGATTTTGTTGCGAATCAAGCTTTGGAGAAAAACGCAGACCAGCCTGACTAAGCGGTTTTGCATGTATTTATCCTGCAAAGCATCCCGCCACCCAAATAGTCAATAAAAGCCTCTACACCGTCTTGAGTGGTATGGATCAGGTGCATCTGATCAGTTGAATTCACCTAACTGAATTCTAAATTTAAATCCCAAGTAGAGCCTCTCCTCGGCCTATCTCAGTGTTGTGCTCGGTTTTCAGCTTTTCTATCTCTACATGTTTCAATTGGTATCGTTGAGTTGACTACAATCTGAGTACACATTTTACGTCGTTTACGATGAAAAAATTGCAGTAAACCGATAAAGCCAGGATATAGCAGTCCCGATGAGAATCCGTCCCCTTATGATCACTGACCTTTATATTTTCGCAAGATGATATACAATTTGATATGTACATGTGGACGAATTCAGTTGGAAGATCCACAGCAGTTGTGAGCCTGTTCACAACTTCCATAGAATGCAGGCTCATATCCATGTTCACCAGAACTTTGAAGTACCTGAATCATGCATAGAGCACCAATTAATGCGGATGTCTCTTCTCAGTACCTCTCTAGGACCCAGTGTCAAACGTGTGATATTATCGTATGCCGGCGGGAAGAACCAAGAAATTACAGGAAGGCCGTCATCATCCCAACGCTAGACATAGAAAACTACGATTCCCGAATGGTTTCTGAACACAAGGTTCATTTCCTTACTCTGTAATTTGGACCGAGTGCATCAGCTTGAGTAGTACTTCAACCGCAATCACGGGATTATTCTCCACCAGCTCCTGAAAAGATCAGACCACGTGCTATCAATGACATAGAAGCTTGACTTTTGTACATCTCGCTACAGAATGGTCCGAAAAGTGTTTCACAATGCTTGCTCCAGCTGGAAATGCACAAAATATATATATTCGCGATCGAACTAAGAGGACTTACAGGCAGCCGGCGAGGAGTCAAGCCACAATGATACACGAGCTTCGGATCCGCCTCAAGTTCCATCAAAACTTGCTGTAGTAATAACCATCAAGTCAAGGGTCAGCTTTCAAGTCTCTAGGATTAGAGCCAAGTCGTTCTTGATTCACACTAAATTTAACTACTTCAACCTGCAAAGACTTAGCTAACATGGAACAAAACTCATCTCTCACAAAAGACTTCAGTTTGCGATAACATATGCTACCAGTTCAATTGCTCTTAAACCTTATCAAACACATAGTAGCTGACACAACCTTGCTCCTGCTACAATAAGGTATTTTATAGATATAAGACTGACTATATTGACTTTAAGTTGCACAAACCTCACCTCTCCTCTAATAAATTCAAGGTTTGTGCCAAGTTAGCTCGCATAAGAGTCCGATCCATGAGCTAATAATTCAGCTACTTAACGCCATGCTTTCTTCGGTACTCCATATTTCACATTTGGTTTTCGTCAACATTATGTTTGGTATGTTCATGAAGACTCAGCAGCAAAACAAAATTAAATCGAATAGATTGAGGACCTAACTTATTGACACGCCCCCTAGCATTCAGTCGCTTGCTAATCCAAAACCTATTTTGCCCGTAACTCCCAGTCCGCCACTACAAAATTCAGATTAAGGTGACCTCGGTGTTTGGATGCCTCCCAAATTACACGCTTTTGACGAAGCTGTTACTCATCTTCAACATTTGAAACTCTTTACCCGTAGGTGATGCCGGATAAAACTTAGGATAAATAGAAAATCAAGTGGACGTTACCACAAGTTGGCTTTCTTCTCCCCAAGAATTCCCCAATTTGTTCTATCTTTTGTATACTATCATACATTCGTAACATGTTTGAAGGGCTTGAGAATATCCACCTGCTGTTGGGTGGGAGCTAATGCTCCTTTCAGTGCGCGGGCTATCAATTCCCTCACTGCGGCACCGCGGCTTGTATCGGCACACATCCCGTGATCCCATAGCAGCTCATGACTATTTTCCGGATTGAGCCATATCATCTGTTCAACATAAAGAAATTCTTTCAGGAACTCACCACTCATCTTCAACCTGAATGCTTCTCCACATTGCACATTGAACACAACAGCGATGCTTACTTATAAACATGATGTGCATGAAGACAGTCTCAGCAGCAGCCTTTCGCGACGTGATTTCATACACTGCTTCAAGCTCTAAGCGAATAACGGATTTGTAATGAAGCACCTACATTAAACCGACGTACTTAAAATGACGAAACAAAGAACAGGCCCCTCTTATGGATTAGGGCATGCGAAAACGTCGTACCTCTCCGTCTTGTACAGGAAGCCTTGGAGGGGGTACTCGCACCCATGGTGGCTCTAAACCTTTAAAGGATGCCGACTCTATCATGTCTACTACCGCAGCGTCTCTAAAACCCCCGCCAATTCGCCGTATTCCGCCTGGTTCACTCAATCTGTCAGCCACACGGACATCGTAGTCAAACACGTTTTCCTGCTGTAATTGAAAAATACAGAAAGGTCTAGCGATATGACAGTCCGTAGATTACGGTTTCAAAGTGTCCGCTCTTGAGCACTTAAAAGAAGAGAACGAGGTACTTGTGCTTGCGAGAAAGAACAACAGTACCACTAGCCCACCGACAACAATTATAGAGATAGAGAATGCAAGAAAATGGCACTCCTCTAGCGGTGTTGAGGAGCAGCAGCTTGTCTACATGCTTTAGTAAGACAGCAGACTAGACTACTTACTCGGGAGTATCCAGGTCATAGCCCTGTGGAATATCCGGATCCGCTACGATATTGTTCATCGCTGCCCTCTTGAAGCTGCTAACCTTTGGATCCGACGGCAGCTTATCCGCATATTGCCGTCGCAATGCTTCCCTCGTAACTGGATTCTGTTTCATGCAAACTCAAATTCAGTGCATTGTGGGACTCCTGGCAATTCACTCCTTTCCCGACCTAATCTAAAGAATCCGACTCGTTCATGTAAGATCGCCCGGAAGGAAGTCGTGTAGCATAATATAGTTCGAAGTTAAATTGACGAGATTACATATGGAGAGACCTACGTAGGCAGCCGCATCGAACGTCGATATGAACTCTTCTGCTGTCTTCCTTGAGATCTGCAGAGCGAATATTCCGAAATTATGAGCTTTCTCAGGACAAACTCATCTCCCACTCTCATGTCCATACTCTGAATACTGATCGCGAAAAAAATTTACGTACATCCTTGTTGTTACTGTTGAGAGACTGCAGCACTTGTACGATGAAAGCGCACTCGACCTTCTCCGCTGCCTCATCTGTCGCTGCCTGTGCAAAAGGTTTACTTGAGCATCAAACACTGCGTTTCTCCGATTATTGAAAGCATAATGCACACAAGTTCTCCCGGGCATTATAATCTCAGTGCCATTGGGGTGATTTGACGGCCATGCATCGATACCCTAGGCTCATAAAACAAATTTATACGCGTGATTGTATTAAAAATCGCCGGCTGAGATGGCCGTCAGCTGAACAAACCCCACGTTCCAGTCACCATCAAAACATTCAGAGAAGCAGACTGTACACCAAGTTCCGCCAAAAGCTAAACTAAAAGATGCAATTTCGGCCCACATCATCAGTCACTGAGGGCTGGCAGACAGCTGTGACGCTGCGTCGCAGAAGGAGCAAGAGAACTCACATCAACCAAGATGGACATGAAAGGGTTGGTGCTCGGATGCTCGACGCGGTACAAATCATTTAAAATATAAAAGGCGACAAGGCGCTGAGGTTGTGACAGCACTCGCCGGTCCTGAGACAAAAAAACCATCAGCACCATCCCAACCTTAGGGTTCAAGCGCGAACAAAGGCACCGGATGCAAGAACCACGACCGCATTGGGCAAGAAGACCATGATCTCGCTGCCGCGACGGAAAAAAAAAAGACAACAAATTGACAGCAAAGAAGCAGCCGAGCGATCCCGGAAACGAGCATGCACGACATATCTCCGCCGAGGATCACCGGCATAAACCCTAAGACGCCGGAAGCAGCAATCAGAGTCGCGAAAAAAACGCACGCACCTCGAGGAGCAGCACGAGGCAGCAGCAGGCCTTGAAGTGCAGCGGGCGCTGAAATGTGGCGGTGAACGACGCAGCGCAAATCTCCAGCGATCTGTCATCGCCGAGAATCGACAGCAGAGTCGCCGTGTCGCGCACACTCAGCATGGTTCTTGCCTTCTTGAGTTCGCGCTAGTGGCAGGCATGAATGAGCGAGAGCGAGCAGATCCTCCCCCGCACCAGAAATCGGCCACCGACGACAGACGCGAGACGACAGAGCGAGCGAGCGAGCAGGCGATCGAGAGAACGCGCGAGTCGAGTCGAGACGGGACGAGACGGGACCGGACGAGCGGAGCGGAGCCAGTGCCCATCTAGCCCGCGCCTCTGCCTCCGTCTCCGTCGCTGCTTTCCTTCGCTCTCTGTCGTCGCCCACTCCGTCCGACGGACGGAGCTTCTCTGTGGGTCGTGCGCCCGCATAACCTCGTGAGGTTTGGGGGCCAAGTGGATAGTGGTACCAGTTCCTTGCAAAGTACATGAAACCAAGGCGAATCAAATATATTCATGAAAATTTCTTCACTATAATGATTAAAGAAACCTGTATTATCTCTAAGTAGTAGGATTGACACTACACATTTTCACATTTTCGTTTCTCAACTATATCAAAGGAGAATATATTCTTTTGATCACTACAAAAAATCATAAAATTTTGATATGAACAGATAGATACTTTCTCTAGAAACCACTTATCTTATTAGTCTTCAACATCAAACATATTCTTCATCACACATTTTTTCATCACTTGAAAATAGCATATCGGTATAGAGATTTATTTTTATCTTGAATTTAGTGGAAAAGGAAGCATTCGTTGCCGTAATCCATCTCCACTTTATGGAATATACTAATCTTGTTATATTGTGCGCTTCAATGCCAACTTGAGGTAAAAGATTTTTATGCTCAAATGTTTTTAATTCATGAATTTCGCAAGAGCTTGCAATTCTGGTGGTCCGGTGGATCCTTCGAACGGTACGAACGAGAACGATTTGACTTCCCACACAAAAGGTCTCTGAGTCTTTCTTGTAATTTTTGGCAGTCACTTCGTGGAAAAAGAAAAGTAACCTCCCACTGATAGATTCATTGAACAAACTAATCCGTGCTGAAAGGTAATTATTTCACATTCAAACTCGTCATATCTAGTATATATTATTGTCTTGTGGAGATATTCAATTGCAATTTGTATATAATCGTAATTAAAAAAACTCACTGAAGTTATTTACTTTGTTTCTTGAATCTGCTCTAATAGATTATGCATTTTGGGTAAGACATCGTCTTTTACATTATTTGTAAGTTGAGTTTATGATGATTGAAAAAAAATCATTGTTTTATATATATCACACGTTTATAAAAAAAACTTGTTAAAACAATTACGCTACATGTTTCATGTTCTTCCAACTCATTCATGAGTTTATAATTCTGCACATTAAATAAAAACATTGTTGTGATGCACATGAATCTCAATAGATAAATCCTAAACTATGTGAAAAAAAAATATGTTCCTTTGATTCCAAGAAATTTTTTATGATTATTCCAACAAATTAAACATTTCTTTATAATCAAAATATCTTACGGTCTCAAACATCATGCACAATTTTGTTAACTTTTGCAAATAGCACATGAAAATTATCACACTATCTAGAAAATAATAATTTTTTTCTTCAAAAGAAAAGAACCTCATTGAAATAGCTCTTGCATTATATTATTGTTTCAGAACATGGATGAAACCAACAGATTATATGCTTAATATAAGAATTTTAGTAAGGTATATATCTTATGTACAACAAAATCTGTTCTTCGTCTTCTTTTTAAACAAATTTACAGATTTTTTATGTAACTATATTAATTCATATGAAGTACTTGATATTGATATGAAAAATATCAATTACATGGAGAAATATATCATGAGCTTAATAATTATCACATAATTAATATATTTTCATAAAATTAGCATTACATCACACCACATGAAATTTGCAGCAATAGAAGAGAAGACTTTTAAAATGTTTGACGCTTGTTTGATATCCAAAAACAATGGATAGTAATCATTATATAATGCTGAACATTTTAGAAAAGTAATTCAAACGTATTTAGTTGATTTACTTTACTTGTGCATGTATGTACTTGACTTGGACTTATATGTGTTTTTATTATTGTTCGTTCATTCAAAATCTCCAACTCTACCATGGCTAAGTTTTTTACCAATATTTATTTGTTTAATTTTAAAAAAATGTACTAGAAGCACAATTCATTTCACTTCTTGAGACTTGATCATGTGAAAAATAATACTGAAATATATATGGATTGTTAAGATGTCACTTCCAGGTAATACATTGAGAATTATATTATTTAAAGACACATCGACAGAATATAAAAAGTACATAATTAATAATTTTGATATCATAGTTCAATCTCTGATAGTTTGTTTCTTATAAACTAACTTAACTAACTAAGATTTGCTATAAAAAATTTATTTTTTAAAGATGAAGTAAGCCAATTGCCTATACATAAAAAATCACAAATTTTCAGATGCACATTGACTTAAATCTTGCTGATTTAAAAGATAATTTAAAGTTGGATATATGATAAAATTTGTGAACGTTTAAATGTAAATTGATTATATATCAGGTTTTCGTCATTGTTGAAGACCTACGTTGGTTTTGGAGAATTTATATTGTTTTAATTCTTAAAAACCTACATAATATATAACAGATACATTAGTTATATACAAAAATATTTGTGGATTCTAAATATGATAATATCTTAATAATTTATAAAATGTGTATATTTGTATTCAAAATTTATAGAAAATAAAATAATCGAAATTTAAAATAAAGTAATGCATACATTATTTTAAATTTCAATTGACCATACAAGTCACATATATTACATAACAGTTTTTTTTTCATCTTTATTGATTTTAGGAAAAAATATTTGTTTTGTATCACATAAAACTAATTTCATATAAAAATTCATGTAATGAATAGTCTTACAATAAACCAGAGAATGAAGATAATCATTTTCTGTGTTTCATACACTTTTACTTATTTATGTTTTTATCAACATCGGATTTTTTTATTTTGCAATATTTTTTTGTTTGAATCAAGATATTAATTTGATAAGAAAATTTTTAAGTTGTATATTTTGTTAATTCTACATTACAAATAAAACTTATGTATGGTTAAACATGGTTTTTTATTAAATTTAATTTTTTGTCTTGTAAATTATTTGTTGTTATACTTTTTTATTGTAAAAAGCTTTTTTAATCAATGATATCTTATTATACATCAAATTGGCTTTATTATTTGTTTACTTTGATTTTCTGCAATGATAACAAGTGAACATTCATTCATATTTTTTCACATTGACTCACAATCATGTAATTAGATAAATATAATAACTATTCAAAGATAAATATCTTGAAAACATTTTTCACAATAATTTTGCGTACATTTTTTTATTCAATTCTGTTGATTAAATAACTTATAATATAGTTTTAAGTTTTAAATATAGTAAAAGCGACTATATCATGAATATACATCTTTTCAACATTTAATATAAACAATGAATGAAAATATTTTATATCATGTGATTAAAATTGTAATTCGTAATGATATCATTAATTTTAATTTTCAAGTCATAAAGTTAACATATCCATAGGTCACAATGTATACATAAAAATGTTGTTTATTTCAATAAAATTGAATAATAAACACATTAAAAGATGTAAAATTGTTGTCTTTGACATTTTTCAAAATTTGATATCTAATGCACAGTCATCTTTTAGCTGATCCACGCAAGATTATTCATCTTTTTAATTTACTATTATATCCTTGTAATATTAAAAACTACAAAAAATACATTTGTTTATCATTTAGATTTTTTAATTAAAAGGACATATGTATTATAATAAATTTTCATAAAAAACAAAACTCACAATTTCATGACCATCAACCAATGGATCATTTGTAAACTTATGACATGATGAATATCATCAACTAGTGATAAAGTCATGTATGATCATCAAACAACCAACAACCATTATTACATTAGCAACTATGATTTTATTCATTCACAATTTTTAATTTAATCATTAAGAGCCTTTATGAATATTAGAAGATAAAATTAAATTAAGTGGTTTTATTAATTTAATTAAGCTAATCATAATAAAATCAAAACATAAATAGATTACTAACTAACATGATGTTTTGTTTGATCTCATCATCAAACAAAACATTATAATCATTGAGTTATTTGTGAATATGATTCACGTAGTTTCAGTGCAACTTTTTTTATAGATATTTACTTCCTCATCTAAAAAAAACAGAATTAAGTAATATAATTCTAATGTATACTGGATTGTTTTATCATGAGTAATTGATTAGATCTTTAACTTTCCAATAACATTGCATACATAGAGTTGTTGTCAAAAAAATCGTACTTCTTTTAATTTTTATCATGTTTAATTTTTTTAGCATGTCTAAGTTTTTTAATTTAATCGAAATTTTTTATTTTTTAAAAATTATTTATCCGTAAGTATACTCTTGAATTTAGCCTAATCAATTAAAGTTTTTATTTGAATGCATGATTTTATTCATTATTGCATTCATCAAAATTAATTGATTCATTGTGAAAATAAATACATTTCTACATTGAATATTGACATAATAAAACTGAAACTATATTTTTTATTAAAAATGAATATGTCAAATATTATTTGTGTGTTTTATTTTATATTGAATCTTTAAATCTTATCATATACAATTTTGTTTACTTGTCATGTTCTATTGATCTCTTAATACTTCGTTATTACACATATCAATTTTTTTCATCAACTAGTTATAATTTCATGTTTGTGATCTATATATGCCATTTCAACATTGATATGAATATCAACAACTTGTTCATTGCAAATCAGATATACTTTTTTCTTATTAACTTTAGACGATATCTTATCATACAATGTTTAGATTGATGTTCACTTATGTTAAATTTATTCATTGTGAAGCTAAGAAATCGGTGTTTATTTAACATGGGAATAACTAAAATATCATCATACAACTAATCTATTCATTAAGAAATACAAGCTTTCAACATAGTTTTAAAAAATAACATTTTTTCCCCATTTTGAAATAGATATACACAGAAGTTATCTTCAAACTTGCTTTAGAGTTCTTTTAATTAATTATCATTCATGATTAATTATTATTTTCAATAAATCATATTATGAAATTGTTTTGTTATAGCAATCTCAACATATAGCATAAACCTTCAGTTTATAATATACAAATATATTCTTGATATATTTGGATCTTTTAACAGCTTCATTGTGTTAGCGGAAATCGAGAATTATAAATACAACAACAATCAAATAACAATAATCAGGCAACATCAAGATGTAACGTGCTTCACCACAAATGCCTACGTTAATGAGAAAGTTCATGCGTAAGAATGCTCTAAATAATACACAAACATTGAGGTATAAATATCCTAGCACCGGCAATACTCCTAGCTATTTTTTGTTAGTAATTGGGGTTACTTCTTAAGTGGAATTAATCTCAACAAATTGTTATCAAATCAAAATTAAATTCAATACAAGCAATGAATCTAGTTCTTTTGAATCAAAGGTATTAAAACCAATACATAATAAAATATTTTATTAGTTCAAAATATGTATTGCAAAAGTAAAATATCAATTTAAAATCACAAATTAGAAGAATATTTTTATTATGTTTTTAGTTAATGTTTATTATATTAAAAAAATAATTATTTGAATTATTAGAAGCATATTTTAAGATCAATTATAAATTAAATACATTTGTACAAGTATGTCAATTTTTAATTAATAAAGATACTTAATTAAATAAATAATTGATGTTAATTTCAAATTATTTATTGTTCAAAGAATGTTAAAAAATATTGATTAATTTATTAAAACTTGAATATGTGTTATTTTTATTAAAATGATTGTGAATTTTGAAATTTCAAGATCATAAAATGTCAATTATCATATCTTTGTATGTGATGCATTTATGGTTGCAGTGATTTGAATTTCCAAAACCAATAGAAATCACAATCCATACACAGAAACGAACACACAAATTTGTCGATGAGGCTTAGCTCAAAAATCTAGTTCTCGCAAACTCTTCAATGAAGTTAATTTGAGTATATAACTAATATCAATGTCCTTAGACTTTTACTTCTCACCATCTTTGCAGAATTTTAGTCTAATGGTAAATAGACACAAAGACAATCACTCTTGTTTCCCGAGCAAGACAGACTCTTACTCAAAGATAATTATCTCTCTCAATGTGTAATCCCATTCTCACACTCAAATTTTATTGAAATTTCAAAATTGTAATAAATCCATTAATTCACTGACTAACTTTAAATCACCCCAAATTATAACAGAATATTATCATAATGAATAAAAGTCGTCCAATCCTATACGATCCATATGATATTGACACATCAGCAAACTAATTACCAAACAATAAAAACAAAAAAAATTCCAAATAAAATGATGTGTAACTAAAGTTGATAACTCACAATCTTCACCTCTGTATTCAGTCTTAATCTTGGTCATTTTACTCGAACTTGATTTTTGTACTTCACTAATTCATCGTTCGATTTTGCTTTGTCACGTTGCATCAATTTCAAGAATCTTCAGACATAATCAAAACTTTCACAAAGTTATCACTTTCTTGTCACACTCTGTTGGGTTGTCGTCAATGTTGATTTTTGCAATGTTGATGTTGCCATCGGTGATCTTTTCTTTGATGAAGTGGTACTTGATGTCAATGTACTTTACTTATCATGAAACACTTAATTCTTGCACAGATGGATTGCACTATGGATATCGGAAAGAAGTGTTGATGTACCTTGGAACACATGTAACTCCTCAAGCAAGCCTTGAATACATATGCTTTTCTTCACTGCCTCAGTGGCATCAATATACTCTCACTCTCTAGTTGACAAGGTCATAATATGCTGTAATTATGACTTTCAATTAACGCAATTCTCATTGATAAAAAATTGATAAGCTGTAGTAGATACTTTGATGTCTTTATTTCATGCGTGATCAATGTATACAAATACCTCCACAAAAATTGATCTGATTCTTTTGCAGTACACCAAACCCACATCAGTAGTTACTTTCAAGTACCTTAGAAGATGTTTCATAGCTAATCAGTGTTGCTTGTCAAGATTTGAAATGTACTTGCTTAATACACTAATGGCATGGACAATATCAGGTTTTGAATACACCAGTGTACATAATTGAACCAATTGCACTTGAATATGGAACATCTTTCATGATTTGTTTTCCTGATGCTCACACATGTCATTGACTTGCAGAGAGCTTGAAATGATTGGCCAAAGGTTGAGTCACTAACTTTGCATTTTCATGGCAAATTAATCAATTAACTTATCCAAATATCCACGTTGTGACAATGCAAGTGAATCATTTTTTGTGTTTGTAATGATGATTATTCTTGGAATTTTCGTAGAAGCACCTAAATCTTTCATGTCAAATTCTTTGCTCAAAATCTTCTTGAGTTTTCATACATTTGAAGTTGAGCTACATATTAATAACATATCGTCTACATACAAGAAGATATATATGCTTTTCAATATGTTATTTCCTCTGAAACACAAGCATGCGTCATAGGAACTCATATTGTATCCTTGCCGAAGCATGAATGTGTCGAAACGCTTGTACTATTGACGCAGTGACTGCTTCAAACCATACAACAATTTTCTGAGTAGAAACACCATGTCATTGTCTTTATGCACTTCATATTCTAATGATTGCTCCATGTAAATCACTTCTTTCAAGTTGCCACGATTAAACGTTATTTTCACGTCTATTTGTTGTAGTTCCAAGTAATGTTTGACCACGAGCGTGAGCGTAATCCTTATGGTCTTGTACTTCATCACAAGTGAAAAAATTTCATTATAATTCACTTCCTCAACCTGTGCAAAGCCTTTTGTATCTAGCCTAGACTTGTTAAGACTAATAACACCTTTTTTGATCTAGTAAAATCATCCACAACTCATTGGATTTTCATCCTTAGGTCTTGGAACCATGATATAAGTTTTTTTCTTATATAACGATTCCATTTGGTCTTTCATGGCTTCTTTTCATTTTTCTGATTCTGATCTACCAGCAACATCTTGATAATAGAGAGTCACCTACATCTGAAACTTCAAAGCTGATGTAAACGTGTAGGCAAGAATATCAAAGTATGCAGAGAAGCCATATCTTTGTGTAGGCTCTGACACTCTTTTTTCTTTGTATCTAGTCAGAAAGTAGTAATGTTGTCGAGATTGTTATGAGCTACTATGGCTTATCATCTCTTGTTTGAAGTTGCCTTGCTCATGACCACTTTGATCATTTAGTTTAGTGACATGATCTGGAGCTTGTATGTCTTCAACTTCATGATCACTTGAGGTGCTTTGGCCTTGGGCTTGCGGAGAAGTGACATAAACCGTTGGCTCTACATGAATAATATTATCTAAGGTTTTTGTAGGGTTAGTGACATTCACAACATTAGTACTTGGATCAATCCATGATTGACAAGAGAAAATAATTTCATTAAATATCACGTCTTTACTATTGATAATTTTGACGCTTATTTTCTATTATCAACAATTGATAGCCCTTTGTACCTTGCAAAAAGCCAAGAAACACGCATTTGATGTCTCTTCACTCCAATTCACATTGACTTTGATGAACATAGGCAGAGCATTCAAACATTTTCAAGTGATTGAGATTGAGTGGCCTTGAACTCCATTTTTTGTTTGGTTTCTTGAATTCACTGGCACTTAAAGTGCACTATTGACAAGTTATGTTGCTGTAATTATTGCCTCATCCAACAAATCCTTAGCCAATTCAGAATTGAATAGCATGCTTTTTGTCTTATTAAGTGATGACCTATTCATTCTCTCAACAATTTTGTTTCGCTATGAGTTAGACTAACACTATTATGCCTTCGAATACCCTTATTGGCACAAAATTGATCAAATTTAGCATTACAAAACTCAATACGATTACTCGTTCTTAAAGTTCTAATCTTTTTATTAGTCAGATTTTTCACCAAAGTTTTTTATTCTTTAAATTTCTGAAAAGCCTGATTTTTTTGTTACAACAAATATATCTAAACTTTTATAGAAAAGTCATAAATGATATATAAGAAATAGAAGTAACCACTATGTCTTCTTGTCATTGAGAATTTTCACAAATTTGAGTGAATGTACTCAAGAACTTATGTATACGTGTCTTTTTTGGTTGAAAATTTATGCATGTATTGTTTTGCCAAAGTGCAATGCTCACAAAAATTAGTTTTGCTTACTTTGTCCTTGCTGAGCATAATCTGGTGCTCATCAGTTGTAGATCCTTCTCAATGCTATGGCTAAGACTTTGATGTTAGATTGTAGTTTTGTTGTCATTTTGGGTAGTGGCAGCTGACGCATTTCCATAGAGAGTCTCTCTGATGAGATAATAGAGACAGACTAATTTGACATCCTTCAAAACAATAACATTTTTTCCAATATACATAGAGCGTTGCTCTATATTGTTAGTTAACCCATGTCATCAAGAATGTGATTACAGATAAGATTTCTAAACAATACATATACACATCTAACAGTTTCACAACATCATCAACCATCTTAATGCTAACAAATTCTATACTAGCAACATAACAAGAATGGCTGTTACCTATCATTACCTTCTCTTCATGAAGTTCTTGGTTATCTCACAACTTGTGCTTGTTGTGTGTAAGATGATAGGTGCAACTACAGTCAAGGATAGAGTCTAAGGCCTTGAGATTTTTTGACGCCATGATAACTTTGCAGTTGTTTTAGCCATCATTAAAGTTTGTTGAATCTTCGTGACCTTGAGATATGCTACATTGATTCTACTTGGTTTTTTTAATCCATGAGTAACAATACTTCTTGATGTGATACACCTTGTTGCAATTGAAGCACTTCTTGTTGGCGTTGGGATTTAGACTTTGTTTGTTGGTCTTTGTAGGTGCTTTGCTGTGATTCTTGGGCTTTCAGTTGCTTTCATCGGTGTTGTTGCGCTGTTGTTGTCACGAGCCATGTGATGATTGCAATCATTTGAGGTCTTCGTTTTTGCTCTAATTTTCAATTCTTTGGATTTAAGCGCGGGTATCACTTCATCTATGATGATAAATCAACACACATACTTGATTGTCGATTTCACCTCCCTGTATGCAGCTGGAAGGAAGTTGAAATATAATGATTGTTTTATTTTCCTCGTTGAGACAAAATTTGCGAGCTCAATCGTCATCTTCAAGAACTGGTCTAAGTTGGTTTTAATGACTTCGCCTAATACATCCTGAACCTAAAGAGCATCTTCTTCAAATAGATATTGTTGGAGAGAGAGCGAGATTGAAACATCTCTTCAAGCTTCTTTCACACCTTCGTTGATGTGTCTTCCTTGTCAATTAAGCGGATAATCAAATCACACAAGTGAAAGATTATACTATCAATAGCCGTTTTAGACATTTTTTCTCTTTGATCTTGGGGAATGTCTTCAGGCCATGATATTGGGTCAGTATGACTTGGCAAGGCAAGATAACCTTTTGCTAATATACGGTAAAATGGTAAAAGGTAAGGGTAAAATGTAAATGCTAGACTATAAATAAAGTAATGGGTAGAGTAAAAGTAAAATTGAATGGATTAACCAGTTACTCGGCTATTACATAATACATACATTAAGTGATATTTGATGATTGCAAAAGTACGTCACGGAGATTGTGGCGGGGTTACGGAGTCCGTGACGAACTTCCAAGTTTCAACTCATTTTCCAAGTTCAATTTCCAAAGGTTGTCATGATGTTACATCAAGACGACTCATCAAACAACATTAGTGTTGTTACTTGATAGTTTAACTCCCAACTTTTTTTTTGGAGAAATATTGAGATTATGAGCGCTGGTAGCCGCAGTGACTATGCGGAGCAAGACGAACTCTGCAATGGCGGGTATCTCCCTGCTGCCCTGCCTTGCACCATGTCGTCAATTCAAAGCTCAAATGGACGTAACAATACTATACTTGGGCATATACTAGAGACTATGAGGCCAGTGATCCCGTACAACAACTATAGTGTGCAATGTGCTACAAATGGTTCTCTCACAAAACCAATGTAAAGGTATGGAAGACGCATCCGCGCTTGCACGACATCACGGATAACGACACTGCATCATACACACCATTCGGAAAGCATATGGTCAAAGGGACTCTGAGCAACGTCGACAAGCTTGTGTTATTGGAAACCGTCCTCGAAGTGTTCAAGAACGCTGTTGTGGATTATGACGTGCAAGGTGACGTCACGTTGCGCGCAACTGGCTGCAATCGATTCAAACAATTTTTTGTCGCACTAACGCACAATTATGAAAAGTTGTTGATTGGCACGATACTCCGGCAAATTGTTGGGTTGCATAGTGTACTCAAATCCGTCCTTGCGACATTCTTTTGCAATCCAACTGTCGCCATCTCGTTAACTGGGAAAGATTTAGGGTCTTACCGACATTTGAAGGAAATCTACATTTGCATCACTCACTATGTCCACATCGTCACACTGAAGGCCAAGAGCATATTGTTGACAATCTTGGCTGTCAAGTGTGGGGCTAGTGTCAGCATGCACGTCAGGACTGCTCTATTTGAATATCTGAACCGTTTGGGCTGAGATGTAATCATGTGCATTTATAACGTCATCTGTGTTAATGGGGCAAAAAAAGCAATTCACATATCAACGAGCTAATTACTAAACAATAAAAACGAAAAAAAACTATAAAGAAAAAATGATACGTAACTGAATGTGATAGATCATAGTGATCAATTTGATAGATGTGTCGATATCATATCACTTGAATTTATTGCATCTAAAAAAACTATTTCAATAAGAAAAAGCTAATTTTTGAAATGTTATACATCCTAATTACATAGTTTTACAAAACATAGATGTCATATATTGATCAAAAATTTCACAAAAATTTGAAAAAATTTAAATAAGGCCTAATTGACCTGTTGATCACTATTTTATTTTCATTCATCGATTGAATATTCTAACTTTACAATCATAATTAAATATTGTGGCATACAATTTATTCACATATTTTACGTGAAATAGTGTAACCATCTTTAGTTAGTTAGAACTAAAGTAGAGGTTACTCTGAATATGGATGTAGATACTTTAGTGTGCACTAGTCATAGCTGCCACATCAGCGATCCGCGCACTTGGTAGGTACAGAGTGGATGTGTTAGTTGACAGTGCCACGTCAGCAATCCGTGTGCTTGTAGGTAAGGATTGAGTGTGTTAGTTAGTGTGTTAGTTGGGTGCGCCACGTCAGCGATCCGTGTGCTTGTTAGGGTTATCCGCCACGTCATCCATCCACTAGGAGTGGGATGGATGGTGGGGATTAGATCTTATCACTTTGTACTTGTTGGTGAGAGCTATATAAGGGAGAGGAGAACCATTGTTGGTATCTCTCATCTTCAGAGTTTACGTTTCTATCTTCGAGTGAACTTCTCTCTAAACCCTAGTGTCACAATGGTATCAGAGCGACCTTGCTCTTTCCTTGAGTGTGGATTACCCCTCATGGAATAGCAAGTGAGTGATGATGGAGTGTAGTCTTGAGAGTGTATAGAGGCTGGCAGAGGTCATTCATCTGCATGTAGAGAGAGGTGGAAGGGGGAAATTGTGTTTTTGCAGATATGGACGGGATTGACAGGAATCCAGTACCGCACTGGCCAATTCCTAACCTATTCGATATTCACCTTCGTTGCATGGAGAAACATCATTTTCGGATGTACCTTGTGGCTTGTTGGGGTGCAGATTTTATGACTAGAGTGATGGAGTCAAGAGTGCCACTGATTCTTCCAATAGTTACTTATGGAGAGACTTGGGATTGTACTATATACATTCTATACTGATTGTTTCATGGATTTGAATCGCGAACCACCTGTTCCGGTTCGATTCAGCACTTATGTAGAGATTAGAACAGTATATAGACAGAAGAGGATATGGAGAGATTTTCTTGTGAGGAATTATGGAGAGGAGTACTATAGAGCTGTGATAGAGTCACCTGCACCTTTTGTGACTCCTTTGTTGAGAGGTCACATAGTGATTATACTCACTTTGTATTAGAGGGATTGTGAGAAAGCATGGGAACATCAATTGATATGGGTGAGGTTCTCAATGCAATCATGGCGGAGATGAAGGAGTTGAGAAAAGCAATAGTAGATGGGCATACCAAGCAGCAAACCATGGAAGATAAAATCTTCGCATTAGAGAGTGAGAAAGTAGAGAGAGAGAGAGTTGGAGAGATGGAAGTTGAACCTCAAGTTCAAGCTTCCCAAGTTCAGCCAGAACCAACTCCTATTGATGCAGCAGAGGCAAATAGGAGACGTCTTCAAGAGATTGAAGATCAAGCAAATCTTTTGCTTCGAATGGGAAAATCCTGTAAGGTGGAAGCTTACAAAGGGAGTAGAGCAATGGGAGTGTTAGAGGGATGGATTATGAGGATGAATATTCATTTATCCCATTTTCATGTTTCTGATTATATTGCAGGAATGTTCATGAGATCTTATCTTACGGATAAGGCTCTCACATGGTACACAACATGAGAGAGAATGCTTTCAGAAAGAGGTGCTACCATTTCGTGGAGTGGAATGCAAGAAGGACTTCTGCAAAATTTTCAAGCGGTGGATTCTCTTCAAACTGCAAGAATGAAGTTGTGGGATCTGAAGCAGAAAGGAGGTATTCATGAGTACATTGAAGAATTTCGTGATCTTCAAGTATCTATCATGGATATGAGTGGAGCTGAAGCCTTGGACGTGTTCAAACGAGGCTTGAAAGATCGAATTCGAAAGGAGGTGATGGTAAGCAATCCATCTACTGTGAATGAAGCAATCGCAATTGCTCAACGAATTTCAGGTGCTTTTGGTGTCACACACGGTGAACCAGTGAGCAATTTTAGAGATCCATCTGGTCCAACACCGATGGAGTTGGGAAACCTTCGACGTAGAGAAGGTTTTGCACCAACAAGAGGACCACCACCAAGATTTGGAGGTGAGATTAGGCGACCAGGAGTTCCAAATTTGCAAGAAGGTTATGCAAATAATGGAATGGTTCGAGGAGGAGCTGGAGTTCGTGACAATCGCCAATGCTATGCATGTGGACGAATGGGTCACATAGCCAAGTTTTGTCGAGTTCGGCCGACACAACAAGGAGGACGGCCCATGCAGCGACGACCGTTCAACAATATGGAGGGGATAGAGTATGAAGAGGTGGAGGAAGCAGTTTCGGGAAACGAAGATCACCAGTAATCTTGCCTCGCGGCCTTACTGGTTCTACAAAGCAAAGAAAAGGCGAGGTTGGAAGAAGGCAATGGTTGGGAGCTCATGGAAGGAGTAAGAAGCAAGCTCAACTCATTGTCACTGATGGTTTCATGGAATAACACAAGGTGAGAGTTTTAATTGATCCTGGAGCAACTGAGAATTTTCTATCAAGGAGTGTTGCTATGAAGTTAGGTTTGATGTTGATGAAGGACGTGAGTGAAGAAGTGGAATTGCCAAACGGGCAAACTGAAGTGATAGAAACACTACCACGGAGTGTAGAATTATCCATAGGTAGATACAAGGAGAGCATTGAATGGAGAGTAATTCGTTTAGCTCGATATGATGTCATCCTTGGAATGTCATGGATGGAACAATATAATCCGAAGGTAGATTGGAGAAGAAAAGTGATTACAAGTAGTGGATGGAAGATCTATGGAGATAGAATTAGATCTCAGAATAGAAATTTACCCCTCTTCGTGATGGGTACAGCATCCATTTCTAGAGATGATGTATGTTTCCTTGGACTTATAAGAGATATTGGGTCCACGGACAAACCTTACATCCCGGAGTCCTTGAACGACATTTTTATGGAGTATAAAGATGTTTTTCCAGATGATCTACCTGCAGGATTACCACCAAAGAGGCGAGTAGATCACAAGATTGAGGTGATACCTTGAAGTACACCAACTTGCAAAGCTCCATATCGTTTGGCTCCAAACGAATTGGAAGAATGCAAAGCTCAAGTGGAGGAGATGTTGAGCAAGGGATTCATTCAACCAAGTGTTTCACCTTATGGAGCTCCAGTACTCTTTGTGAAGAAGAAGGATGGATCCATGAGACTATGTATCGATTATCGCGGGTTGAATCAGCAAACGGTGAAAAACAAATATCCATTACCTCGTATGGATGATTTGTTTGATCAACTTCAAGGAGCGAAGTACTTCACCAGGCTAGATTTGAGAAGCGGCTACAATCAAATTCGAATTGCAGATGAAGATGTTCACAAGACAGCTTTTCGTACTAGGTATGGACACTTTGAGTATCTGGTGATGCCTTTTGGTCTCACTAATGCACCAGCTACATTCATGGGATTGATGAACGATATCTTTCGCCCTTATCTAGATAAATCTGTCATTGTTTTTCTAGATGATATATTGGTGTATAGCAAAACTTTGAGTGATCATAGAAGTCATTTACGAGAGGTACTTCAAGTTTTAAGAGACAATCAATTGTATGCCAAAGCTTCAAAATGTGAATTTGGCAAGTCAGAAGTAGATTACTTGGGTCATAGAGTTACAGCTACAGGAATCCAAGTGATGAGTGAGAAGATAGATGCCATTCAGAAATGGATAGCACCTGAGGATCAAACTCAATTGAAAAGTTTTCTAGGGCTCACTGGATTCTATCGTAGATTTGTGAAAGGTTTTGCTCGACTAGCTCAGGCCTTGACTTCCATGTTAGTGAAAGGTCAAAAGTGGAGATGGGGAACAGCTCAAGAGTTAGCTTTTCAAGCATTGAAAGATGCTTTGTTACACGCACCTATTCTCAAGTGGTATGATCCTAACCGTTCTATCAAGTTGGCCACTGACGCATCAGGTACAACAGTAGGTGGCATACTTCAACAAGAATGGGAGGATGGATGGCATCCTGTTGCTTTCTATTCTCGAAAGTTGGTGGCGGCGGAACAAAATTATCACACGACAGAACGAGAGGAGTTAGCTATCGTGTTGGCAACCAAACATTGGAAGCATTATTTGGGTGATAAGGAGTTTGTGGTGGAGACTGATCATAAACCCTTGGTTTATTTGGAAACTCAGAAGGATCTGTCCAAACGACAAATTCGATGGGCAGAGTGGAGTGGCGTCAACGCTTCAACATGAAGATTGTGTACGTGGAGGGAAAGAAGCAACTTGCAGATGCCCTCACACGCATGCCTTGTTTGAATCATGTTGCAGAAGTGAAAATTCAGGCGGATTGGTGGAGCAAGATGTCACAAGCCACAAAGGAGGATGAAGAGATCACTCGGGCACTACAAACTGGAAAGGCAGAGAAATCTCGAGGTTTGGCGTTTTACAATCAGCGTATATGGATTCCACAAGATCACGATTTGCGCACAATGATTTTGGCAGAAAGTCATGATACAGCCATTGCAGGTCATGTGGGAGTGGAGAAAACCGTGAAGAGTATACAACGAGTGTACTATTGGCCCAAAATACGTGAGGATGTGGAGTCTTATGTTCGAAGTTGTGTTGCTTGTCAACAAAACAAGGCAAGTAATCAAAAACCAGCGGGTTTATTACAGCCTCTTCCTATTCCCGAACAGCGGTGGGAACATGTCACCATGGATCTTGTATGTGAGTTACCAAGGACTTCGTTAAGACATGATTCAGTGGTGGTTTTTGTGGACAAATTGAGCAAGATGATTCACATCAGGCCAACCACAAAAACAGTAACAGCTCCACAACTAGCTCAATTGTATCTAGATGCAGTTTTTGTGAATCATGGTTTAAGCAAAGTGTTAATCACGGATAGAGGTACTCACTTCACTAGTTTATTTTGGAAAACTTTGTTTAGTTTTTTCAAAACAAAACTAGCAATGTCAACGGCCTATCATCCTCAAACTGATAGACAAACTGAGAGGGCAAATAGAACCATAGAGGATATGCTACGAGCATTCACATTAGAAGAGCAAGAAGAGTGGGACAACCTTTTGCCACTTGTGGAATTTGCATATAACAATTCTGTTAATGCATCCACAAAAGTGTCTCCATTTTTTCTTATGTATGGAGCTCATCCGATAACTCCTTCAAGTTTGATGAGACTTCCCAAAGGAGAGGAGTTTTCGACCAAAGTTGCAGCAGTCAACGAATTCGTGGAGCATATTCACCGAGGACTACATCAGGCCAAGGAGAAGTTGGTGATAGCTCAAAATCGGCAAAAGCAGCATGCCGATGCTCATCGTAGAGAAGTGATTTTTGAGGTTGGAGATCATGTTTGGTTATCTACAACGAATTTGTCTCTTGTAGGAACACCAAAGTTAAACCCTAGGTTCATTGGTCCATTTTTGGTTTTGAAGAGTGTTGGTGAAGTGTCATACAAGTTGGAACTTCCGTCACATATGAAAATACATCCAGTATTTCATGTGTCACGATTGCGAAAACATGTACCACGACCAAAACAATTCACCAACCAACCAGCACCACCTCCTCTTCCAACCTTGATAGCAGATCATGAGGAGTTTGAGGTAGAAAAGATACTCAAGAAACGAATTCGAGGTCATAAATATCCCAAAGTAGAGTATTTGATTCAATGGAAAGGCTATCCATCGTATGAATCAACTTGGGAACCAGCTAAAAATTTAGCAAATGCACCTTTGATAGTTCAGGAATTTGAACGTATGTGCAACGAGGACGTTGCATCTTAAAAGGAGGGAGGTTTGTAACCATCTTTAGTTAGTTAGAACTAAAGTAGAGGTTACTCTGAATATGGATGTAGATACTTTAGTGTGCACTAGTCATAGCTGCCACATCAGCGATCCGCGCACTTGGTAGGTACAGAGTGGATGTGTTAGTTGACAGTGCCACGTCAGCAATCCGTGTGCTTGTAGGTAAGGATTGAGTGTGTTAGTTAGTGTGTTAGTTGGGTGCGCCACGTCAGCGATCCGTGTGCTTGTTAGGGTTATCCGCCACGTCATCCATCCACTAGGAGTGGGATGGATGGTGGGGATTAGATCTTATCACTTTGTACTTGTTGGTGAGAGCTATATAAGGGAGAGGAGAACCATTGTTGGTATCTCTCATCTTCAGAGTTTACGTTTCTATCTTCGAGTGAACTTCTCTCTAAACCCTAGTGTTACAAATAGCTATTTTAAATGTCACTCATATTTTTTATTACAGATTTTATCATAAACTAAAGTAACATACATCAATCATATGAATGTCATGTACACATTAAAATTGTCAAAAGTTTTTATTTTATATTCAATGTGATAATATTGTATACAAAAAAGAGTGATTTTTGAGTGTAAATCTTGATACATCATTTGAAAAAAATTGTAGCAAATAATTAAACAAGCTACATATAGAAGGTAAGATTTATTTATTTCTTCATTGTTTAGTGATTTTTACAACAGTTTTTCTATGCAGTGTATCTTGTAGAAAAAATATAAATAATAATGAATATAATGTACAAAATGTTCCAAACGTATATTGATTTTCATAATAAATCATTCTAATAGTACAGATACTTTTGATTCAAATTTTTTATCAGTAATGAATTTTTTGTTTGAAATAAAAGATTGGCTGGGTCCACAATCTTTTAAAATTATCTCTTTATTTTACTCTTCAGTGTAGATGAAAATTGTTTTTCATTAAAATGGAGCATCTAAGTCTGAAGTATTTTACTCTTTAATTTTCAAAAATAGTATACTTCAGGAAATTTTGTTTATTTGTTTAAATTATTGCCATGTTTGCGTTTAAACTTCTATAAAAAATAGACCTAATCTTAAAATAAGAAGCTGGTAGAGAATTGAAATCGCATCTAACAGTCCAAGCTGGATCCAAGTTCTGTCATCCTTGGGGAGAAACGCATCATAATTAGGATAACTCAAAATCCTACATTTTCTATAGAGTTTTTATAGACCCTCTCGTATAGAAATGAGGCAAGTCTTTTGTTGATTATATTCAAGCTTATATTATTGAAACAAAATACCAGTGAATTTGTAGATATCATGTAGTTTTAATTAACATTTATAAATGGTATTAGTTGATGAAAATTAATCAAAATCTCAAAGATATCATATCATCTCCAAAGCATAAATAATTATTCAAAACCTAGTCTTGGATAATGTTACGCATTGATAATGAAACAAACAGTTATTGGTCATCTTAAATACAGCAAAACATACGTCGACAGTAAATAACTAGCTCCATAACTTGGCCTTTCATTTATATTTCATTTATGCACCACTCACTTCTAGCTATTTGGCTTTGCACTCACTTGCGTTCGTTTGGGAAAAAATAGACAGAGGCAGGGCCACACAGGGTTTAGGGTTTTGCTCGAAGGGCCAAATCAGAGAGAGCGACTCAACGAGTCATCCTACTTGGACCCGAAGACGACGGTCTAGCTGGCGGTGCGACGTGCTTCTGGAAGTCTCTGTCTATTAGAATATTATTATTCAGCGAATGGCGAATAAGCTTTCGACGGCCCAAGTTCGTGCTTCGTAGGGTATATTGGTCCGTATATATAGTGGCTGTCGATCCGTCGCGATCGAGCTGGTAGAGGAGAAGACGACGGGCAGCGCTGTGCACACGACGAGCCCAGACCAGACGCGAGTGAAGAGGAGAGCAGCAGTCGACTCGATTGGGCTCTAATTTGCCCACTCTTCGGGGAACATCGAGTTGACGGCGATCGTCGCTTTTCCGTAGAACTCGAGCGAAATGGCCAGGAAGTTGATTCCCCTGTTGGATAGAATTTTGGTCGAGAAGGTCGTTGCGCCGACAAAATCTGCCGGTGGCATCTTATTGCCTGAATCCGCTGCTGCTAGCAAGGTATGAACGCTGAATGTTGAAGGTCACTGATGCTTTTGAGTCCTCCATCGGGGTCCCCAGCTGACTTGCTTGACGTGATGAGAAGCCCGACTGTTGTAGTCGGCCTCCTCTGTGGGCGAAATTGCGGCCACGAAAGTAAGTCACGTCTTTGGTCGAAAGTCCTCGGGCCAATGATGACATCCATTGTTCAGCAAGATTCGCAGCGCCCTAGCTGCGAGTCTTGCTGAACAATGGATGTGATCATTGGCAGCTGATGCTCTCCACCTTAACCTGCCACGGATTAATCTTATCTTTCTTTCGCCAGATTGTCAGAAGAGAGTGTTACCACATGAGCACTCTTTATGCTGGTTATCCTTCAGTGAGATTTTCGAGAACGTTGTGATCGTCTGTTTCGGTCCTGTCGCCTGTTACTGCAACGTGCACTGATCAGAATTCGCCAATCGCTTCGTGGCCTTGACGATCACCTTGTTAACTCATGGAAATAGATTATTCAGGTTGTAGATAATTAGATCGCGCACTATTGTGTGGTTTCACTGTTCGATTGCAACGACATCGGATGTGTTAATGACATTCTTAAATGTGAGCGGCCTGCCATTTTCGAATGCTTTGTTCGAACCTCGGGGGCTTTTTTAGATCACGAGTGGTATCGAGGTTTTACTGAAGAAATCGAAGAGAATGAGCAATTGTCAGCTTCTCTTCGCAGTAACAAGAGTCTGGAGTATTTTGTCGACTGATGGACATAATCTGTTTCGTGATCTATGTAGGTCAACTCCGGAATTGTAATTGCAACCGGTCCTGGTGGTAGAACAAGAGATGGAAACGTCATTCCCGTCAGCGTGAAGGAAGGTGACACTGTTATGCTTCCAGAATACGGTGGAACTGCTCTCAAACTTGGAGAAAAAGAGTGAGTTTGAACTTTTTGTTGGTCACTGGGGCTTTTCCACAAGTAATTCTGTGATCACGACGGACTTGCTGTTCGTTGCAACTCGCCCTTTTCGCCCTTACGTATTGTCTCTATGAATGCTGCTCTCACCTGCTTTCATGTACTTGTAATACTACTCCTCATTTCTTTCGTCATTTCGCATGCTGTTTTGGCATGGTAAAGACGGAAGAAGTGTTGTAGAGCGTTCTTCAGACATATCGCTCTTGCTATAAGATATATAAGCAAATCATAAGTCATTAGTTTCTATACCGGATGGATTAACTCCCTCTGGTTAGATCTGCTCATACTTTGAACACTTTCTATAGCTCATGTATTTATAGTTTAAAGTGTTTGCCGCCAAAGTAGCACCCGAAGTCTTTCAAGGTTGTACACCCCGTTATGATTCTAACCACATAGCACAGGTCAACATGAGATTTGTTATGATTTACAATTATAGCAAACAATCGTAGGGGTCTTTTTATTGTGACCATCTTGTTCTAACACAAATCACGTGAAATGTTTGTGTCGTTGTTTTGTCGCAGGTACGTTCTGTACCGGGATGATGATATTTTGGGCATCTTAGAAAACTGATTAGACATATTAAATCCTCAGTGGCAAAAAATTTTGATGATTCTTTCTGTACTACTTGCAAGAGTGCAACAGTCCAGACTGGTAGATAGCGTAGATAGGTGATCGAGAATGGGGAAACACTAAATCCCCTCCTCAGAGAAATGAGATACCTTCTGATTGAAAGTGAGCAAAACCCACTCGCAAATTTCTGTGTTGTGGTTTTAACCGTCAGCTAAGAAGCTTATTCCATGGGCGTCTGCTTTGATCGAAGAGTGAAGGAATCTATCCGGGAGTGTTCTCTACAAGCCGGCATTCTTGTGAGAAAACCCACTGGAAAGGCTGACTATCGAACTGTACACGTACTTTTGTCTAGAGGCTGCCAGGTTTCTGTGAATGTCTTAATCAACTCTTTTTAGTTCTCGTTATGCTGTCTGTTTCTCCCACTACATACTTTTGATGGCTTTTGAACTAGGGTGCTTCAAGGCCTCTACTTATTTGGTTTGGCGAAGTGTCTGGTTAATTTTCATCTTCTGATTTTGACCACCTGAGTTCCCACAACCCAGCCAGAGCTAGGGGTCTATGGCCGAAGTCGGTGGATAGCAAATTCCTTTCAGTATGCAATATGCTGCCGCCCTAATTTCAGCTCTCCTGCCACATAAGGTGTGGACATCTTAGAATGTGCATAGATATATAGACATCTTTTCGCTGTCATATGAAAATGATAGCTAATACTGTATCGGTTCCAAAATCTCTTGTTTGGTCTGCATCGTGTGCATTGTGACAGGAGTTTTGTTTGGGTGTTTTGGAAGAATAACGGGAACTCTCTCGAGGTGAATGTTGAGAGTGCATTCACCTCGAGTGAGGTCCCGTTATTCTTTCACATTCACATTTCTTGTGCGTCCCAATGTGTCCTCTGTACTTTGCACGCATGGCTAGTTTGTTCCTTTTTACATAGAATGCGTAGTTCAACAGCATATCGTATTCAAGTCTATAGGATATCTTGGTGAGCTATGCGGTGATACTACATCAGGAGATTTTCGGAAAACTCTCACGACCGTAGTTTATCACAGCAGTAACACCTGGACGGAAATTGTATCATATACACCCTCAAGAATATTACAAGAGGGGAAAACTGAAGGGAGGTATATTTACGGTATTTATGGCTCTTTCGGTGAACTTCATTCTTCGACTTGAACCTTAGGCGGACTGAACTTTTGTCACTCGATTTGTTTCCTAGTCTTTTTAGGTTTGATATTCTAACGACAAACTATTGCTAGTTTTATCGAAGTACAGAGTATTGGTCCTCATAAACTCATCAAGTGAATCATGTACGTTGTTACCTGAACAATCAGTGAGCTATAGATACTCGGGAAGACGAGGTAGAAAGAGAATGTCGATTATGAGAAGATAAATGACTTTCACACATACAAGTTAAACTACATACTCTTGCTGCAAACATATATTCATAAAATGTACAGTAAGACGGAACACTGTAAAGGTAGAAGAACAGATTCATACATATTACACAAATAAAAGAAGCTAACAATAGAAGTCAACAGCAAAATATTATCACAGACAGTAGAGTATTTTCTTCCCATGTAGGTACAGATATATCGGTACAAATTGCAGCTGCGGTAACGAGATAAACAATCCTTACATGTACAAACTGAGAATGCAATAGTTTCATGATGTTTGTATTTTACTAAATAGGAATGCATGATTGTGTACACAAAAACATCGAAGATTGCTGAAACAGCTGAACTTTACAAAGTACTAAACACTGAAAACGTACAATTTTGTCAAAAAATTGCAGAGAAAAATGATGCATACCCGAAAAATGAAACACTGGTTCATGTATATTTTCCTTTTGGTGACACAATTATTGCCTTGATAAAAAAATTAATTTTTTGTTTCCTCTATATAGACGGTACTATATCAAGCAATATAATTTATACTACACCATCTATATGAAAGTGCAACCTAATTTATTATCAACACATTTTCATTTGAGAGGTCAATAAATCTTGAAGTTAGAACAAAATGCTACTTCAGTCAAATTACCAAGTTTAAATATTATTGTCGGTTTAATTGAGATGTTGGTTTATTAGCCTCATCGAATATATCAACAAATATTAATAATTATAAATGAATATTTGTCTGTAGATTATATTGACTAAAAATTTTCTTAAAATATTATTGTAAAATTATATAAAATTATGAAATGAAATTTCTATTATTTTAGAATCACTTTACAGTTTTATCTTATGTTTGATGTCATATTTCTCAGTGATTATGAAGATGTCGATTATGTACAAGAATTTCAACTAGACTTACTAGCACACTTATAGATGAATCTATAAGTTGAAAATATGTATTATTAAATATGGAGCTCACTATACTAGAAAAGTTGGATATGAAGAGCAAGAGAAAGCAGTGAAGAAGTAAATTTGATTGGATTGTTTCACAAATATAATTTGAATGCATGACACTACGAATCTTTAATATGATAGTCATAATGATTTAAATCTACCTATGATTAAAGTGATGTTGATTAAAATGATACACATCGATATCAAGAAATACTGTTTCAAACCGTTTGTAAAAATATAAAATTATAATTGAGGAAGTGAAGATTTATGATAAACATAATCTTGTTGTTGGTTTTACCAATGTGCTTTTACATTACATAGTACCACATGATAGAATTTGCATATTGTTACAAGTACAACTTCATACATGATTTTACTCTGTATGTTTTTATATAGTCTAGTTTTTATATTGTTTAAATAATCTCATACAGATTTTTTCTATGTTTTTCAATATTCATTAAAATCCATAGAGGTTACAGACTCTCAAACAGGAGTAAATAGAAAGATTCTTGATAGTTAAATACAATTTTGATAACTCTGAAATGTTTGTTCAATTAGTTGAAATTATATAAAGGTGTTTGCAAAAGCTCTTTGTAACACAAAATAAGATATGTATTGAAAAATAGTGCTCTATAGGTGGTTCATCTCGGCGAGATAAACCACATATTCAACGAACGTTTTGTGTTGTTCTGTATTTTGTGTCCTCTTTGTCGGTAATGCTTGTCATCTTGAACATCACTAACATTGAACTATCAACATATGTCATATGGTATCTCAATACGAGTGAAAAGAACATAAAATAATATATATTCAGTCGTGAGACCAAACGTCGACACAGCGCTGGCTCCAATAGTCAGGAGCTTTGTTTCCAACTATTGTTCTTAATCCATGATTCAATTTTGACACTTGAATAGTATAAGCTTGCAGTGCTTGATGCTTTTCTTCCATCCTTTTTTTTAATCTACTCGGCCTCCTAATCATAATATAAAGTTAAATATAAGTAAATGAAAATTCTCCTCGAATTTCCTAAAGAAGAAGAGGAAATAACGCAAATACAAAGATTTAGGAATGCGAAAAGCGAAGGAATTCAAAATCGAAATTTATCGCGAAAAGCAAGCGGGGACAACAAAGACAGTGGCGGAAACGAAGGAGAAGCGCATGGACCAATAAGTGCCTGCGGAATAGTTGTCGCCCGAATAGAAGCAAGGATAAAAAAGGCCGGCAAAGGCTGACACTATATCACTGATTGATCACGATGATTATCGATGTCCATCGTACAAGACAGTAATTCTTGGAATCGCTCCATCTCCGAGCCCCGTCTTGTCTCTTTCACGGGAAAAGTGGATGCAACTCCGAGCTCCCTCGAGCCTCAAGGGGCCAGAATCACGCAGGCAGATGGGCCAAAGTTACCGTTGGCGCCCAAAGATGAGGGAGGGAGAGGGGGAAAGGAAGTGCGTTTGAATAGCGCCGGCGCTCTATTTTCTGACGTCGCTCTCTATCTCTTCGTCTCGCCCTCTCCTCAGTCTGTGCAATTGCTGAAGTGGGAGGACGTTCATCGAGATCATCGTCTCTCTTCAAGACAGCAACTTTTGCTGATTTAGAGTCGGTGAATCTCATCCTGTTTCCGGGGGTCGGCCGATTCGTGGATTTGAACAGCTGAGCGGAAGAGCGACAAAAGGGCATGAAGATGGTGATGGATGTTAATTTGAGCGGCAAGCTCTTGAATTTCGGAACGCTGGATTGGCATAACAGAGTTAGGTTGTGGTTTCGATTCTTCTGCCATACTCGTCTGAGATCCTTGAAGACCAAAAGCTTACGGTACCTCACCAACAAACGTGAGTCCGATCGTGATGTAGAGATGAAGGAGATGGCTTGAGGGTTCCGTTTAGGACCTTGACCTTCTTAGTGGCAGACGGGCCTCGTGTTGGGGCAGGTTGCATTGCTGAGCTGTCGAACTTCTCTCGTCAGGACGACATGAATTTCATGGAGTTGAAGATGCTTATCGATCTGGCCTTGAGCGGGAAGCTCCTGAGTCCAGGAACCCTGTATTGGAGGAATAGAGTCAGGCTGTGGTTTAGGTACTTCTGCGCAACACGTCTGCAGCATTTGAAGTTCAAGTCTGTGCAGTATCGCAAGGACGAAGTTGAAATCAGTCCAAGTTGCGGCATGAAGAAGATCCCCTGGGAGTTTCGAACAAAATTCTGCTGCTTGTTGAGAAACCTGGAAGAGGCTTGAGACCGACCGACCGACCGATCGTTCTAGGCACGCAGACGGGGATGAGATCCCCCACAGGGTCGCCCCTCAAGTCTCGATGAGATCAGCTGACGCCCAGAGATATCCTAAATCCCAACACGCACGCATCATTTTTGTTCTGTCATGCGAATGAGTTCCTCTCACTCCTAGAACATGTTTTAGGCTCACGGGTAGAGTAGTCGACGGCGGAGTGTCGTCATTCGTTTGTAGACTCGCCATTTAGAAGTTGTCATCCATAGCTTGTAAGTAATCATTTGTACTGCATCTCGGGTTCAATATTTATATCAGCCAGCCACGTTCCAGGGAGGTTGAATTGAGGATCTCTACCACAAGGGAAAGAGATAGGACCAGCGAAGCATTTCCTGGTAGCAGACCCTGTCGACCTGCTTCTACACATCGTCCGTGGTCGACATTATACTGTCTAACTATTGATTAGATCCATTCCCTTGTTCATTGTTGAGGAGCCGTTCACATTGAGCTGGCCTTTAAACATCTTTATCGTATATTATAGATAGCTTCGCCATTAGCTAGAATTTGTGAGAACATTTGTTGTGTCGTGATTGAGCAAGCTAAAATGTGGAAGGTGAAGTTTATTCGTCTATGTATAAAAATATGTGACTTCCCCAGATCGAGAATGCTGCGTTCGTCTTTGTGATATTTTCTGTGTTGCCACTTCTCATATGAAGGCAAGCTGACTTAATGATTTCACAAGGACAGTGCGCTTTTGCTTCTGATGACCAGTATTCGCACTCACAGACATTGTTTTGGCCAGTCGATGATCATGAAATCTCTCTTGGTGGAACATAGTGCCGATGGATTTGTGAATCCATAATTGCCTCGTTCTCTGGCGAGATCACCGGAGTTGCAGTTAGTGTAGCATAAGGTGAATAAGTGAGTGGAGCGATAGCAGGGATCACTGGTATTCGTCATCAAGGAGACCGGACGAGAATCTCTTGTTTCTCTTGTAAATCTGCTGGATGATAACACGATATCCGTCTTTTCTCAAATTCTTCATCTCCTCGAAAGTATCCAAAGTAGCACAATTCATGGATAAGAACGTCTTTTCTCATACTCTGATACTTATCCGTATGTTTGGATTCTATGCTCGGCATACAATCCAAATTGCTGCAACGGAAACAAGAATCGTCACGAGTGCAGTAATGAACGAGAATTCCCACCAGCCTTGAACTTACTCAATTGGAACACACCATACTCTTCAACTGAAATCTTGTCTATCTGTGTCTATTAAAACATATACATTACACTTTAAACGTGTGACAGCAAATCTTGCATCATGTACTGCGTTACAAGCATATGCTGTTAAAAAATTGTGCAACCTTGCTACACTTTGCGCTATGAAACTCTACACCTAATTATTAACTCACTGGAATTTGATATAGCATTCCATAGTATATAACAAAAAATGTGGCTGTCATAAATTACTCTCTCAACCTTTATGTAAGTATCACAATCTTACATCAATGTCAAGCCAACACAATGTTCTCAATTGTGTAGCAACTACTTTTTACCAATATTTTAATGTTTTGCAATCCTAATTATCAGTTCATTTTACTCTACGATAGTGCAGGGAAGTGAACTTCATTCATCTCTTACAACCTCTGAAATTTTCATATGTTAATCTACAGCGCAACCTCTCATCTATGTCCACATATTTATGATTCAAACTAAATAAAGAAGATTCAAATAAAACTCACTCGCCAAAAAAGTTGGCTTTTAATCTTCTTCATACACACATGCAAATTCCACGGAAAAAGCTAAACCAGAGCAAGGAGGAACAATAGACCCACCGACGTCAAAAGATATTCAAAGAAAAATCAATTCCACCCCGAGTCCAAGTGAGTGAGTTTCACAAGAAGATATTTGTCACAAATTTCATACTCCACTTTGTAAAACCTTCTCATCCCAAGTTTGATAGTTATTTTACAACGTAAACGGTGGGCCTTGGGCCTTGGGCCTTGGGCCATTTGGGTCTCGTCCCGGAAGGGGTCTACAGGGCCCCCTTACGGTACACCCACCCACCCGACCGACCGACCGGAAGGCATCAGATCAGCAGTTTCGCACAGGACTGCCTAAGTTCTTGCGACCGGCCCTGCCTGTCCTTAGGTCGAGGCACTTTGACAGGCTGAGACGGTGTCAGGGGTCTGCTGCCCCGCACAGGCTTGGACCAAGCGGTAGACACGGTCGGCTCCGAGAAGGGGCGGGAACTCGGCGCTCGGATACGGAGGCTTGACGTCGTGCGTGGCTAACAGAAACTGATGGTACGTCGATCCGTTCATGAGCAAATCGCCTCTGGACTCGATCCTGGCTGTCATATCGAACGACGACGCTGCCGCTCCGGGATGCCATGGTGTCACTTCCGTCGCTCTGCTCGGCATGAAGACGTTGTTCTCCGTTCTAACTCGGGCTTTCACACGCGCTCCGATTGCGTAGTATCCCCAGTTGGTGTATAAATTGTTCGCCACATGACACCATCCCCATCTACATACGAAGCGTATTCATCAGAAAGTACGGTCACGGTATCCTGCCTTTGCTTTTCCAACATGTCGTGAGTGAGTTTACTTCTGAATCATCAAATCCTAAGTTCGTTCCTTGTACATGTCTGAACACCGCATTGAACCCACATTCACCTAAATATTAATTAACTAAATTCCTTCATTGATTACCTTATTTAGATGTGACCATGTGGGAAACATATAAACCAAAATTGGTTTATATTAGATCACTATCAAAGTTCTTCGATTAGATTGTTTTATTTACACCAAGGATCGTGCGTGTCGGAAACTCTGATCTGCACTCTATTACAACAATGTTTCTTCTATTGTCATAATGAGTAAATAGTATTGCAATCCACTCGCCGGCATTGTAGGGTATCTGCGTCATTATAACAGCTTCTTCAGATATTGCGAATTTTAAGGAAGTATGTTTGTCAACTTTCGGGCCGTTAATTCGTGGAATGCTATATATAAACGAGACACACCAAATGTGACAGAGGGGCCGAAGAGGGTTATAGTGCACTGCACTGTTTAGTGGTGTACGCTGAGAGGAACCATGTCGTATATATGACGTATAGTAGAGGGCTGACAGACGGACAGACGTATAGATGCTTACCGGCAGTGCGGCATTCGCTGCATGGAGTCAAGGAAGTGGTTGCGGTAGACGGAGACGCGCATGTTGCGGTCCTGCTCGTCGTGGTCGGAGGCGCCGAGGAGCATGTTGAAGTTGTGGTTCTGGAGCTTGCAGTTGGAGATGGTGACGTCTGTGGAGCCCTGGACCACGCTCACGAGGCCGAGGTCGCCGCCGAACGAGGTCAGATGGTCGACCCAGACTTTGGACGAGTCGGCGAAGATGTGAACTGTGTCGCCTCCTCGGACTGTGTTGATGCCGAAGTTGGCCAGGATCACCTGCCGCGCGCCGCTCACCACCAGGCTGTGCTTCTGCAGCGTCACGTTGACGCCGCGCCCGTCGACCGTGGTGTGGCTGTGCACCCACATCATCCCTCGCAGCTCGATGACCATGTCGCGCGCGAACGTGATCCACACTCCTCCGGCGTGGTCCTTGGCCAGGTTCAGCCCGTGCCGCAATGACCCTGCCGGAGGGTTTTCCGGCACGTCGTCATCTCGCGTGACCGTGTAACTGATGCCGTAGTAGCCGCCCACCACTCCCTTGGCGAACCCTATGGCGCAGCTCACCAGGCCTCGCCCTTTGGCGCACTCTGCATACTGGCACTTCGTTCCATCGACCACAGTCGCCGCACATGTTGACCTCGGTGTCCCGTATTCAACTGCACATCACATCACCGCGACCACGCAGTTCATCATTTCTTCCGTGACATGGAACCTCACTGCCGTGCACTTGTCACTGCCTAGAACAGAACTGTGCTCTGCACTGCATTACAGTACAGTTCAGTGCAGCATAGAGATCTACCATGGTTGCTGGTTTACTGCAGAGCTCACTCACCATGAATGCGTTAAAAAATGGACGCTGAATATCTGGGCCCGAGTATCAGACTGTCATCAGTCAGCCCGTCTACCGAGTCCAGTGTGCATCAGTTGGGTGTTTGATATAGAATGAGTATATATTGATATGAATGCACTTGGGAAGGATGACTCTACCCATTTATACGTATTTGTATGAAATTAAAATCGTTATTCAGAACCATGAGTTTTTTTCAGTGATTGTGTTTTATATATATGTTTTGAGTGCTGATATATAAGTATGAAAAGATTTGCAGAAGAATTAAACCTAGTTCCTGATGGTCTTGAGAAGAATCGATCAGGTGTTTCGTTAAGGCTTTGTTGAAGTCGGTAGTGGCACTCCAGCTTGTAGTATTATATGCCTCTTGGCTCGCAATTGGCAGATGGGCTACAATTTCCTCCAGCTCTTGATCTGCTTGTAAAGTAAGGTTGTAGACAACCGTCTTTGTGCTATACGGAACCTGGAAGACAACCACAATGTCAACCATATGTGGCAACATAACAATACTACGCTTAATACAGCAGCTTGACAACAAGTTCTTGCATGCTCCAGACCAGTTGTGCAGCTGCTTCCTAATTATATGTCCATTCCTGTCACGACAAAGTTTATTGTTAATTTCTTGCAAACAAAGTTGTCCTACCTTATTTAATTAAGTGTTTCCTGAGCATCCATTCGACTCACACATTAAAAGGGCAGATTAGAAAAATCTGAAATATTGTCAAAGAGATATGGCAAATGAGTCCCTTTTCGTACTCCTAGTTCTGCAGGCAGAACTAGGACTTTTCTTGCGGTATTTG
Source organism: Marchantia polymorpha subsp. ruderalis (assembly GCA_037833965.1). Classification (NCBI taxonomy): domain Eukaryota; kingdom Viridiplantae; phylum Streptophyta; class Marchantiopsida; order Marchantiales; family Marchantiaceae; genus Marchantia; species Marchantia polymorpha. The sequence goes on from AP031351.1 coordinate 5,972,797, forward strand.
ACCTCTGTGCCTAAACCCGGCTCGAAGTGAAATTGCGCAACCATTCTCTGAGTTAGATATAATCCGTATTTTGAACTGCGTGTCAACACTGATGTATACGAGATATTCATTCAGACTTTAGCTCTTGGCGAGATTTTTATTATTTCACAGCTCAAACTGCATTGATTTACTTTTGCTTCGATCGCATACCATATCTACGGAGGTTCCAGAAAAGCAGAAGTTGACCAGGGCAGACCGAGGTCGATTTATCTGCCTACTCATGATAAAAAATCATTCCGATACTACACTTACAGAGGTAGATCGACGAAGAAGCTGGAGGCACTTGGCATTGTTATACTTGGCAGCCAGCACTTTGTGTCTGGCCAGGTGCAGCTCGTCGGACGACATCAGCAGCTGAGCCTCGTTCACACCAGCAACGGCAGCTGCTAGGCCCTTATCACAATCTGTCAAGTTCATGGGCACATCCTGTGCCTTCTCCAAAGCTGTGATTGCAGCATCTAGCTTCTGGAGCACGACGGTGGGCGAGTCCATCATTCGACCTTCATCTGCTCCGGTTCTCGAGCTCCCCCACGCCAGAACCAGCAGCACAGCCAGCTCCAACAACAGAACACTTCTCACCATGGAGCTCTTCCTCCTGAGCTCACAAAGGCATGCAGTCCCGGTTTGCCTGGACATGATTATGACTGAGATCGACGAAATCTGCGAAGACTTTCTCTCCTGAGCTCGACGGTGCAATCGAGAAGTTCTTGCAAGTGAAGGCTCTCTCTCAGACGATCGAGTGGGTCCGTCTGCAACGAAAGCTGGCAATTCAGAATCTTAAGTATCGAGCCTTTGGACTCTCGTCCGACTTTGCCATGAACGCGGATGACGACTTGGGATGTGTATATGCAGAAGTCCAAGTGAATCTGAGCTGCAATGAATCTTGCTGCAGCTCACTGGAGCACGAGTGCCCAAGGCGGGTATGATGACTAAATTATACCGGAGACAGAACGGGGTAGAGTCTGAGACAGGCAGCCAAGCGCACAAGCCAGTTGGTCTTCCCTTCCTGCTTTTGAACGGTTGGGCATCAGCCATATTACGTAATGTTCAGAAAATACGCAACGAAGTCGAGGCCGTTGAAAAGTGAGTAACAAGGCCCTGGTCCCTGGCCTCGAGGCCCGATGGTTGGGTCGGAATCGGTTGTGAAGTGAGTAGTTGGAATTGGAGTACTTTCTACCCAAATGGGTTACGATTCTCAATTCCATGGCTGTGGATCCGGAGATGAGCGGTAGCTGAAGGCAGCACGAGATCTGCTGTATATAGGAATTGACTTGACGAAAACTCTGGCGCAGCTAGTTTCTTTCAGTGGCTACATGGTCTTTTCCCTTTGGCAGGGCACTTACGGATGGATTGGACGCATTGGTAAGGGGCCTGATCGTTGCAGTAATAAATTAATTTCCGCTGCATGCTGCTACGTAAATTATCGCAGTCCTGATTTTCAAGCTTACACTATAGGCATCAAAAGTGGAAGCTCAGATCTAGTTCTTTTAGCACGCTGCATGTAGCTTTCAACAGCAGAAAATTGTACTATTCGAGCCTATTAATTGTACTATCCGAGATAGCCGAAACCAATTTAATGAGAAGCACACAATTTAATCGAAAGATCACTGGTGTTAATCTAGAACTCCCAACTTCTGAGATGGACTCAGCTGCACCAGTTACTAGGATAGGCAGGTGATATATGAATATACATGCTGCAGCTGGAGGTAAAACTCAGTGCACTGTTAAATCATCGAACTCTCCAGTTGGTCAACAGAAGTGTTTTGTTCCTCACATTTACGTACATGTAGGCAGCGGGGAGCTTCGGATTACATCAAATTGTCAAATTTGATGATAAAATACAACGGATGCTGAAATCTAGTCGAGAAATACATGCAATACGAAGATGGTACGCGAGATAAATCGAACGCTGTTGGAGAATCATGAATGCCAACCGGATGTGACGCTCTGCAGTCAACCACCGACTGGAAGCAAGGCAAAACTGCCTCGGCTGACCTCCTGAATTCCTTGCTCCATTCCTGAGCATCTGTCAACATCAACAACTCCGGCCTGTGCAGGCGGGGGCGCCCCCGGCCCCGCCTCTCCTCCTCCCTCTCTCACCTTGAACTTGCTGAAACGCCACACGCTCAGCAGTCCTCCATCCACAACCATTATCACCAAGAATAAGATTTTAGATTGGGCACCATAATACTCTACCGTGAATGTGGATTGATTTTACCCACGGCCATGGTTGTCGGATCTTACGTTGTCCGGTGTTATTGCTTTCGATCCGGTTATGATTTCATGTAAAAGACAGCAAACAATAAATAATATATTCAAAAAAGATACCAATAACTATTTTAGAATCACAAGATAGTTTCACAATTTTTTTTTAAAAAATTCCATCTTATTATAATCATCATCTAATATGATCACAACATACTGATCTACAAAGAACATTGGTGATCTAATCAGCCTAAAGTTGTAAACTCTGGCTAGAAAAGTTAACATCACTTGTAATAAGTGATGCTAACAGTTTAGAATGATAAGGTTTCCCACACGTGTGGAAGTGTGGTCTACACCTTCACAAGATTATGAAAGAAAAAGTTAAAAGACTTTGTAACTTGGTATTCGAGTACCTTGGGAATTGTTGGATTCATGTTTTAAATAGTTTGATGGGTTTTCGCGCTTTTGAAATAGTATTATTTTATAAATATATGTTAATAATATGGTACTTCCCAACTATGAAATTTATTTAATCAATTGCAAAACATTCCAAAGTTCCCGCCATGATTTATCCAACCTCTTGTGTACCATAAAATACCAATCTCATAATAGTTCTCAAGAACAAATATTCCATAGAATAATAATCATGTGTAATAATGTTGAATCCTAGGTAATATCATACTCAAGGTTGAGAAATAAAGATATTGTTAGACATATCAATACAATGTCAAAAATTGTAATAGTTTTAGAATAAATATTTATAATCATTCTAAAAAATTAAATCTATAGTGGAACCAAACTCCATGTTACAAAATGTCATAATGTAAGAGAGAGCTTATCGTTTAAACTGTGATTAGTTGAAATCCTATAGTTGCATTTATGCGTGAAACATAGTACAACATGTTTGATTCCAAATGCAACAATATATTGTCTACTCCAACAATATATAAAAAAATGATCATAACCACATCTTTCACATGCATCTCAAATATGAATTATTCTTTCAAAATGTTTGAAATAAAGATTATAGAATAAATGTTCAATTTTTGTTATGTGAATGGCTAGTTATAAATCAGTTTAGGCTAGTTATCCCTCACCCTACTATACTCTACAAAAGATAGGTCTATGATGAAATCACTTTAAATGTGGCGATTTGGTTTGAAATGCCACAAATAGCCACATATAACTTTTGCGCGGCACCACTAAGAAAGTCTGTTAGATCGAGTTGCTCGAGAATCATTCTGTTATACTTTCAATGGCTGCCAAGCGTCAAACACCTTATAAAACGGAACATTCATTTGAATTCGGTGTCAAAGTCTTTCTCATTCTGTTATACTTTCAATGGCTGCCAAGCGTCAAACACCTTATAAAACAGAGCATTCACTTGAATTCAGTGTCAAAATCTTTCTTATTCTGTTATACTTTCAATGGCTGCCAAATGTCAAACACCTTATAAAACGGAACATTCACTTGAATTCGGTGTCAAAGTTTGTGAGCGTGATGCTGTCTCGAAAGCTATAATATCAGCGTCTTGTCTTTTGTGCATTCACTTTGCTTGTGAAGAGCAAATCGGCGCGAAATGAAGCCGTAGAGTAAATGTTATGTACTTCAAGAAGCCCTTTCGTGGCGACACGTACAGGAGGCACATGGTGTCGCAACATCCAAGGCGCTGGAAAGAGTACAATGAGCTGACCCCTATTGAAAAAATTGTTTTCTTTGAGTATAATGCTCTTGTGATTCACCACAACACTATCAAATCACATTTTTTGGTGCTCAAGTTACTCTTCACTTGTTTGTGAACAAGCTTATTGTTGATGTTATCATCGAACAGATGCTTTTCCATCCTGATGATTCGAACGATGAGATTACGAAGGAGCGTGCTCTCAACATTTTTTAAGATGTGCTCAATCCTTTAGAAGCCAATGCTGCAATTGACGATGACAATGTCCACGTCGTCGCCGATAGATATTGTATCGACTTGAAGAATCTTGCTGAGTTCAATTTGATTGCTGATTACCTCAACGTTGGCGCTTCCTTTTGAATGGCCTTGAGAATTCTTATGATGACGAAGTAGCGCACTAGCTTGGACTCTATTTGCTCTGCATCTGAAGGTAAGGTGACTAGCTATGCTAGCTTTATTTGTGCGCTGAATCTTCAAACGCTGCTTGAGCTATTCTCTCAAGTGTGAACTTTTTCGATTGCAATGGATATGTCTACTCACATGGCGACTTTCTATCTGGACATTCGGATCCGCTTGCACTGGAATTTTGTCACTTTGAACTTTCATTTGCTGGTGATCCCCATGTTCAGCCGCCATACTAGGGAAAACATTTTTCTACAAGCTTGCACAGCTCTTGATATTATCGATCCTATGTGAAAACAAATGATCATCTCCATCTCTATTGATGGAGAGCGCAAAATGACGGGTCGTGTTCAAGACGTCGCAACTCGCTTCCAACGAGCTGCTCTTTCTGGCTTCTAACGTCTTTGGTGTAGTTTACACTAGCTTGACATCAAGCTTCAGGCTTTCTTCGTGGCTTTGATGAACGAACAATTCTACTCGGATCTCACTGGCTTAATTTCATATTTGAGGCGGCATCAGAATCTCATACTTGATATGCAGACCAAGGCCAAGACAGTTGCAAACACTCGATGAGAATCCATTAGCAAAGTCTCTTGCTGGTTCAAGGTTCACCGTGTAGTTGTGCATGTTTGTCTCAACCTAAAGAAGACTGTGTGTGCCCCCAATCTAGCTTGGTGGATTGTCATCATGTTCATTGAGAGACTCTCAGCTGAGGGGACACTTAACTTTAGGAGCCTTGAAGAGCTTACAACTTTGGTATTTCAACAGCATGAGGATATATTGAATTTGCATTCGATATATGCACGTTTACTCAAAGCTTCTAGGCCTCTATCTCCTAAAGATGCTAACGGGGTCGACTTTGAAACTAAAGTACTTTCAGATGATCGTCAGTTTTCATTGAAGCCAACAAATATGCAAGCAATGTTTGATGACCTCGGCGGTTTTCTACCAGATCGAATTCAAGAATTTGGAGTTGAGGTAATGGCCGAGGTTGTGAAGGATCTTGCGACTTGTTCAGTGAACTTCATCGACAATGTTATTACAATTGTCGTTGAGCGGTATTCCTCGAATGAAGCTGCATCTGAAATGACTCTAGTGCTTCCGCATTAGCTTGTGGCGCTACGTGGTCACAAGTTTGCTCACATTGTGCAAACTTAGTCACCTCGTTTGAAATGTCGATGGTCTTCGACTGATGTGGATCTTGTTGAACAAGACTTGCAGACGACTTACCAACATGATAGAGCTTTTAAGTCGGTTATTGATTCGTGTGATCACCAAACTTCATTTGAAGACGGCTGGATTCTAATGCAAGGGCGATTTTCAAACTTGCAAGAGTTTGGGATGGTGGATTCGCGACCTCATTTCCTGGCACCTCTACTTTGGAGAGCGATCTCCCCAATTGTAAAGTGGGAGAAGAACAAGAATATGACATCTTTGACAGACTTCTCGCTTGAGGAAATTCTCCATGCAAAATAGTTAAGACGAATGCAAGCCATTAAGTTCAATTAGCATCATAAACCACTATAAAATACAACCTAGCTCCATGTCATCTTTAATTTTCAATCAGGTTTGTATGGGAGCCACAACCTGCCGCATCTTTGACGTGCCACAAATAGCTTATTTGTGGTATATGTGGCCCACGCCACATATAAAGTTGCGTGTCTATGATTGATCATAGTTCAGGTGCAAGTACAAGGACGGGATTGAGATATAATTTTTGGAGGACAGGGATAGGGGAAGAATCAGAAGTAGGGCACAACATAGGTTGTTTTGACAGAAGAACCAGCGAGCCCATTCCCATGAACCTGAAGAATTTTTGTTTCGCAAACATTGCAATGATTCTTGAACATGTACTTGACTACGTGAAATGCGTGTACCGCAGACTCCCTCGAATCCATCTTCTTCTTGATATTGTTACTTTTTTTACTAAAAACTAAAGATGACCCGATCTTTGTTGCAAGACTTATTGGCTTCTGATCATAGCTATGGTTTGTAACGGTTGTTGTTTGCAAAATTTATTGTCATGACAATTTTTTCTGCTTTTGTTTATCTAAACGTCCAAGTCAATTGTAAGGCTGGCCTAGCTCACACGATGTGATCGATAAGCATCGATCCCATCGACTGTTACCTTGGAGTTTAACTTTCCGTCGAGTAGGATGTTGTATACTTTCCGGTATCTGTGTACAACTGGAGGGATGCAATTTACAATTCCATGTACCGGGAGCAAAGAACAAAAGGAAGAACTGACCAGCTACTTGTACCCGTGAAAACATTATCCTGTCACGTCCATGTACTTGCATTTGACTTCTGATTAGTCAGAGAACTCTCTTTTGTAAAGTATAATAGGGTGAGTGATTTTTAACCTAAATTGAGGGATAGCCAGTCATTTTCTTTGAAAAATGCTATTTGCAAAATAATCTAAAATGGATGAATAAATATGAATAATCTTATGATGTTAAATAAATTTTTTATAATAAGTTAATTGCAAAATTTTAAAAAAATGTGACATTTGGTGTAAAATCGGAGAAGGGAAGCAAAGTATTTATTTTGAAATTTTCAGACTAGGACTGTTTCAAAAGTTGAGGTATTTTTCTTTTCAGGTTTTTGTTAGGCCTCAAAATATTTATATGAAGAAAATGACTGCTGCACCAAACTTAGTCTAGATTGTTAAGGCTGCATCACTCTAGATTAGGTTGGTTTTAATACTTTGATAGATAAATGCATTACAATCCTTCACCATTCACTTTCTATAAATTCTTTTGTATACAACTCTTTTGAATATAAGTTTTTTAAATCAAAAAAAATGTGGCCATGGCCCAGCACTAACATTGATCATCATTGCTCATTCCTATACCCTGGACAAAGTGCACCCAAAAGAGACAGACTCAGCCTAGGATGCACTCCAACATGGACTGTCTTAAAAGCGCCTCGCATTAATATGAGTACAGTGCAAGATAAGCAGGAAAGGAAAAAATTGTCTAGATTTTGGAAGGTACAGTAAAATGGTGGAATATCGAAAGGCTAGCAAATACCGGCTGGAATTTTGGAAGAATGCAATAACCGGCCGCAAAGGGAGGGACGGCAAATGACCACGAGATGCTGTGCAAGGCAGAGAAGCGTGATTGAAGGAAAAGCACAGAAAAGAAAATAAAAACTTGCCGGACTTTGCCGCGCTGGAAAGTGAAGGTGCCAGGAATTGTATTGGACCATAGGCAGGTTATGGGTTTGTGACTTGCCGAGCTATACTTGCCGGGTTTGAATGGGCAGAATGCACTAGTTACCCGTCTACAATTTAAACAGCCGGCGAGTCTCTGACATACTCCAACAGCCTCGGCAGGGTCTAGACATGAATATTGAGTTGAAATGCGAGCTGACTACCTGAAGTACAAAACTCGTAGAAAATTCCACACTAAAGGTCTCAGTTGAACCCATTGCATCGTAGGGTTCATCTGTACTTTCAAATTGTCTTTGAGTTGTTGTGACAATCTGCTCTTACTTGATTTGCACTCCTGACGAATCAAGTTTCATGTTCATGAAACTCTGTTTCACTCATGGGCATAGAATAGGAAGTCGTGAGCGTTGTTCTCAAATCATCAATCGCTTAAAGAACGGATTCAGTATCCTGTGCACCATTTACATAAGGGAAAAAACTGATGTGCACGGCCTCTCAGACTAACTACACAAGGTCATTATTTGACGTAAGGATAACTCGCCTTCCTTATCCTTAACTCTATCTCACTCTCCTCCTTCGATCAATCACCTCCACATGACAGCAAACTATCAGAGTCAGGATAAAGCAATTAGAACATTTCGTATGATGGAGTGGATAAAGTACGACACGAGCCTCCTGATACAACATTCGTCAACACAGCCTTCAGCCAAATCTAAGGTCTGGAAACTTCAAGGACTAAGAAGTGTGATCAATGAAGAACGACCACCACCTGCAAAATAACTTGTACACACTTGCTCGTAACAATGAATAATGGAGGTTTACATACATAAGAAGCACAAAACTCAGACATTAGAAGCCACATTTGAGACCAAACAATGGATGGTCCGCGTCGCAGAAGTTTATGGTATCTAGTTCGAATCGAGAATTGAACTGATCACGACTGGTGAAAGCAGTATTGGAAAAAGCATTTCTTAGAAGTTTAGTGGTGTATATTCTCGGAGCTCGAACACCAAGATATATTTGACAGGATCAACACTTCATAACGTACGCTACCAAAAAGCACAACAGAAAGTAATAAGCTTCCGACCTCAAAACATCATAACAACGGATACCACAAACACAGACAAAAATTGTCCGGGATCAATTCAAACCTTTGAATTTAGTGCATAAATGCACCTAATGTCAAACTCGGCACTAGCTGGGCGAATCAAAGTCTAAAGACTCCACCTCTGGTACAAATTAATAGTGTAAAGCATAATGAGGTGTACTTTTGAACAATGAGACAAATTTGAGAGGAATTAGTCGCTGGCAATCTGAGGGCAAAAGGTTTTGCCCTCGTCGACAGGACTGCTTATATACAATATATTATAGAACAAATATTCACCTGTACTGACAATCTAAGCCACTCCAACCACAAAATATGTACATGTTTGATGTTGGCTGGATTCCAACCTTCCCTCAACTGACGAGGTAACTTCCAATCCGGTAGGAAACAATGCCACCGAACTCCAGTGCAGCAAACTGAAGTTAATACAGACATCATGTCCCATCCGATGAATACAACTGATGAGTTGTGGCTGTAGCATCGCTACAGACTACAAAGAAGCCAAGCAAACCTAACATGGCCACCGTTCCACATCTGATATTGACAAATATACTGCAGGCGCCACTCGATGATCTGAAGGACGTAGCTCATACTCCGTGATGCTAAATATTGTGGTAGAGCGCAGCCGTAAACATGACAGCCATCGATGCAGCAAACAGTGCTACAATCCCAGCTGGACTTCCTTCTCTTTTAACCAGACAACGCTCGCCTGAGATAATTGTACACAGTCAGAATAAAGACAGTAAACTGAAAATAAGGAGACATATAAATCGCAGTCAAAGCTCCAACTTTCAATGGCTGAACTAGCCAAACCAGTGCATTTGGTCTAACGTACGTTATTTCATTCTACAAACGCTAAACAGGCTAGGTACATAGTTTGAGAGTGCACGTGAAGCACGATATACCAGAGTAGGACGAACTACTTTGAAGGTTACTGGTACGTAAGGTGAGCATCGGTGGATCTACCAGTCGAATTCAAAAGTTTTCGACTTATAACATTCATTACGACGCAGGATTTGCGCAGCAATATAATACATAAACATTTTTTGACGAATCTTTTTGGGATAGGGTGTACATAATGTTGTCCAACACCTCATGAGCAAAGCTCGCTTTCTTCATCCTCTCCAATAAAAATTCTTCCACCGTCAGTAGGGCTTAGCAGGTGCGGACAGAAAGCTCAAACTAGCTCTTTCATGGACCCTAAAGGAGCTTGTTTTGCGCTACCTGGACCTTCTTAAACACAGTTCAGTCTTGCATATAGGCGCTAATGGAGCGGTAGAACACATGATGCAGGTTTTCACTAATCTGCAAACTTGTAAAGTAAGAACAGAGTTCCGACTAAAAGTTTACGGTTGGAGAGATCACAAACGATAACAGTCCAAGTACTACTCCCGGTAGTGAACCCATGTAAGAAAGTTGTAATCATAACCTAACGTAGGCTACTCCCAAAAAAAGCTAAGGGATTTAAATATGGAATAAATAAGATGCCTCGAGTTCTGTTTGTATCACATTGAGTAAATAAGATGGTCCACTTTGAGGTCGATATTTATGGACCATATTAATTGCTCGATGTGATCCAAACAGAACTCGACCTCTGAAAAGCGAAATTAGCTGTTTGCCCCGCAACACAACAGAAAAGCAAAGTTTGGACAGAGAAGGCGGGCCTCATTTCTTGACTAACCTTTGACAATTCACAAAACAAAAGGATTTCTCTTGAAAAAGCAGTGTGAATAATGACTGCTTTTGTCCGCAAGACCTATATAGACTGACGTATGTAAGGGCTTTCTCAACCTTACTAGAGCTATGTGAGGACAGGCAATAGAGGTAGAATTGAAAGCAGAGAAAGGAAACGACGACGGCCATCCTATCCCTTTACTCTGAACGTATCGTTCGTTCTTAACGCCACTAGGTTCCCAAAGTTTATACAAGGTCCATAACGAAATTAGGGGGCTCTTAAATTAATTATCAAGTCTCAAAGAAACCCCTTGCACATCAGGTTTACAGTCTGTGATTTGATTCATGGATTCAACACTACAATCTGTAATAGACGGTGTTTGCTACTTGCAATCACGCAACAAACTTAAGAAAACCATACCTGTCCAGACCATAACGCCCACCGACGCTCCAAGGCCTAAGATGTATGCGTCTATCCCTGTTCGGCTGTCAAAGTTTTCACAAGCGAGCACGTGTCAGCATGTTGAGCAAAGATTGACCTGATTGCATACCTAATCTTCATTCAGGGTTTGGAAACCTCAGAGCTACGTTCAAAAACATAGTTGTCTCATCTGCTAGACAACTTCGAGAGACGAGACCTATATCTGGGAAAGTGCACTCTGGTTTCAAGTATTAGCTTTCGAGAAGTGGACAATTTTCTTCACAGGTCCAGGTGAGGATCTACGAAAGGGAGACTCTTCGTAACTGGAGGTCAGAGAAGAGAGGTGAATAGACATACGCGTTGAGACGAATGGCTGCCACAGCCAGGAGGCCGAAGAGAACTAATCCAGTGCGGAAAAACTCAAAATCCAGATTCTCGTCCTTGATCCAGATTGCAATACAATAACCTAAGTGGAACGCTGCAAATGCCAGTGTCAGCACAGGTAGTAAGAATATGTGTTCTTCTCCATCATCGTCACCGCCGCCACCCCCACCGTCACCTCCGCCATCATCAGCACCATTGCCCCCTCCTGGCGGTCCACCGGTGCTCTCTTTCAGCTTGTTTCCTTCTTTCTTTCCAAATCCGTTCATCATGTGAACGGCCCAAGGGCTATATCTGATCTCCAGACTCGTCCGAACATTAAGGTCGCTCGGACTTCTTCCTACTAAATGTTCCGGAAAAGGCAAGTCATCGTCTCTAAAACAGACAATCGAAGGACTGGATGTTGTTGCTGAACACTTTTCCGAGCTAACCGCCTCTGTTCCAAATCTTGGCAGATTAAATTCTTCCCACACACTATGAGACGGTAATGGAGGAATTGAAGAGTTCGAATACTTCTGCGTGGCCGAACGGGACAACACATGGGCTGATAATTGCTGATGAAAACTGGCATTGAAACTGGCCTGCCACCAGTAAGACCCTGCCATGCACTGCGCCATGGCTTTCTTCTTCTCCCTCAAGTGATCGATGCAAGTACAGAGCGAGCCACACGATTTGAAGAGTTCAAAGCACCGACCAGACGAAACTCGGTAAGTAGATTCCGTGCGTCGCAAGCTCAGCGTTGACACAAACACACACCCAGCCAACCAAACCTGCCTAGATCTTCAAGGTCGGCTAACAGAAACAAAGATTCGGCACTCCTCTCCACTATACCAATTACCACTCGTTCGTTGGACTCCGGATTCCAACGCAGAATCAGCACACATCGTTGCAAAATCTGCTTGCAATCATGGCGCTAGCCGAATAATACACCCATACTGCAAGGTAAGTGGACCAACACCTTCGACGCTCGCAACCGAGACCACCAAGGGCACAGATTCAATTACCAGGGCAACAAAAACCCAGCCTGCCGCAAACTTCACACAATTGAGGTGGCCACAAAACACAGCCACGCGAGGCGCACAACTGACATTCACAAATTCAAGTTCCGCTCAAAGCTGAGACTAGTCCACAGCTCACTCTCTTCTCAGCAGCAGATCTGCGAATCTCTCTTGCACCTCTGCGCCATCTTCCTCTTCTCTCGGTGCGTACGCAGCCTCCGCCTGACCAGGCTCCCACTACTCCTCTCGTCAAACGATGCCTCCTCCGTTCAAGTCAACACATCAACTCCCGATGACCTAGATGCAACTCGCCACCTTCCATGCCGCAAGTTCATGGGCTCTCTCTCTCTCTCTCTCACTCTCCACCATCAAGCACTGCCCTCTCCCTCTCCCTCTCTCCCTCGGATTTACAGACGACAACACAACCTTTTTCTCCACAAACTGCAACCTCTCCTCCTCATCCTCCTCCTCCTCCACCACCTCCTGCTCCTCTCCTTCCTTCGCTCTCAATCATCACCTTCGCCGAACCTGTCTGCCAATCTCTCTCTCATTCATTTAATCAAACAATCATATATCTTTCTTTCTTTCGACAAGTTAAGCAAAGCGAGAGACAGAAGAAGGAGTGGGCGCTAATGTCGCAGCTCGGCAGAGTTCAGCATCAAATAACGTCAAGCAAAGCACCAACTGGCTTCTTAAGGATGGCAGCAGATCGAGACCTCCACCATTCACTGACTCACTCCCTCACTGCCTCACTCGCTCGTTCATTCACCGAAGCGCAACGAGACTCTCACGGAATGATGATGGTGCCCAGATTTACATCCCGACTCATGCCCCATCCCATCCCATCACATGGCATTGCATCCCATTCATGGCTGTGGCCACGCTTGCAGCATTCCTCTAGAGACAAAACGGGTGCCCCCTAGCTGCGCTGCCGTCTCCATCTCCCCTCGTTCGTCGCTCGGCTATGCTCGCCGCTCCGTGACAAAAGTGCTCCCTCCGAATACGGACACCTCGCCCGCGGGCGCCCGCGCTGCCCTGTTCCGACGCCGTTTGCCGCCGGTGCCGTTACCGGCTGGCCCGTTCGATGTCAACGGAAAGGTGGCGAGGCGAGCACACATGACACATGCCGTGCCTTCGTGATTTTCCTTTCGCTTTCCACGTCCTTTTCGTTGTGGCTCTGATGATAACTTCAATGATTTCTGCATTTTATTACCGATTTATTATCGTCTTCGTAACTGCAGGTAAGCACGAATCTGGCTCGCATCTGCACATCTGAGAACACATTATAGAAGCTAGATTCGTATAAGCATAATGATGCAGAAGGGTAATTTGAGATTATTAATCATCTGAAGTGAAGAATATTATAATTAGTTGACTCACCTACGGTAGGTACTAGGATGCACTTTGTGTGGTTATTTGCGAAAGTTGTGTCCATCAACTTACAAGTGCAAAGAGTGCTTCAATGATGATTTTCCTGAACACGCATGTAAATCATCATTGAAGTATCTCATGTTATACACATGTGTAGTATGCATGTAACTTGACAACCATAATTTTGCTTTACTTGCTTTACGAATAAGTTCCAAAATATGCATAATCCAAAAATTGTAGATGATAATTCCATCCATTTTAGCTCATCCACATACTCAAGTTGTTAGTACAAAAATAGCATTCAACATAAGGTAAATCTCATGATATCACTTGTTCTACCATGGCTTAAGATACAATTAGTATTATCTGCATAGATGTGTACATGCAATTTTATGAATGTGAATCGCAGATGAAGGACGAGCTGTGTACACTAGATTGCCATTGGCGTTGACATTGCCCGATAGTTTATCTTAAGTTTCAGAAAGGAAGAGACAGAAAAAGAGTTTTTGAAGTATAGTGTTTGAAATTCAACAATGATGTAAACGGCATTTAAGACATAGAGTTTAAATAATGAAAATTTAGGTTTTGAGATTTTGTTCTAAATATAAATTTTTTTGGGTGATAATTGTCATAATACATTTTTTTAATCAAAACATGCAATTGAGTATATTAATAAGAACTCCAAAGTTTCTAAAAAAGTTTCTAACATATTGATTCTTTTGACAAGAATCAGTATGTTAAATATTTGAGAAAAGATATTTGAATAATTGCTTGATGGTATTCATTTATTTTGATATGATAAATACTAACGCCATTTTTCAATGTTTCAATAATCAAAATTGAAGTCAAAAAATTTAATTTCAAGCATGATCTGAAGTACAATGATAATTTTAATCATTATTTTCAATATTTTAATCATGACAATTATACATTTTATTAAAAAAAACTTATTTCAAAATATTAAATACAAGAAGTAGTTAAATATCTGTTATATAATGTTACATAAATGCAAAAATAAACAATAACTGCATACATGCAATTCTAGCATAAATCCATATATTAAATCTTATTGAAATATATTGCTAATTATAAAAAATTATATTAAATCTTACATCAAATAAGACGTTTAGATTGGTCACAACTATTCATGGAATATTATATGACTCTACAAGTTTAAACAATACATCCACAATATAAGAATTCTAGCCATCAAAAATAGTTTATGTATTTTTTTATTAATAAATCTAAATATAAAAACCTAAAATTTTAATATCGATCAATTAAAAATGAAAAAATGCTAAAAAAATTCTTAGTGAATAAAAAAATTATTGAAATTATTTCATTGAACTATCAAATGAAAAATTGTAAACAAAAATTCAATGATAGTTTTTGAAAATGTCATAACAAAAATAATTACTAAAATACCCGTAAAATTAAATAATGTAGATATTTATTAATGCAAACGTTTATGTGAATTTGTCTTTGAAGTATTTAAAATTTTTTAATATTAAAATTTAAGATCCAATTAATCTATTATGAGCTTGATATATGACAAAAACAAATTTGAAAAACAACATACTATATGCATACAAATACAAATATGCATATGTACATGGTTACATTTATATAAAATATGAATTGAAATGTACATATTCAAAACTGAAATTACTTTGATTGATAAACTAACAAAATGTTATGACTTATGAAAAATTCATTTCTTAAAAAAATTATGTTATTTTTGAAATAAATTTTGCATATTAAGAAATTTAGATAACTTAGATATTTAAAAGATACGAAATGTCAAGACTTCATATTGTGTTTTGTGATATGTGTGTTAATTAAGTATGACTGCGATTTTGACGTAAAACTTAAAAACTTTGCACGCATTGTGTTAAGTTTACGAAGTGCCAAAAGAATTCAAAGTGTCAACGTTTCAAAGATACCATTGGATCTTGATCATGATTAGTTCCATGATGAAGTGAAACCAAGAGGATTATCTTAAGGAAGAATACTATCGTTTCTACTTTCTAACATCTATCTACACTAGTTCGATCTATCATCGTAGATGATTGATGGCTTCGCTACTAGCCATAAAATATATAACGTAAAGCCGAAGGTCCGTAAGTGGATCCTCGGCCTTACGTTGGGCGTCGCCAGTGCCTCTTAATGGATGGCCATCAAAACCATAATTTGTTAATATACGTCATAAATCAGGATGATTAGAAAAATACACACCAAACACATATCAAGTTTTTCGTTTTTACCAGCCGGCTGATGGAAATATACTGACTACCGAACAAATTGGAAAGTAGAGCCACACTTGCTAACAGGATCTCAAAGTCAAATTATATAAAGTTGTTCAAATTGGAAATCATCAAGAAAGTAGACAAGTATATTGTCAGTATTAAAAATCTGTTACGATTTTGAGTATCTATTGATAACAAAAAAACGAATCAGTTGTTTAGGTAGATTGCTATTGTCATTATCCAACATCACAATTGTACTCAAAATGTTAAATTGATCATGATGACTAATCATATGGTTGGCACTTTTTTCAGTATAATGCTTGCGGTTTCATTACAACTAATTTTGACAATGTTGTGCAAATCGTTCGTGTGGACGTTCGTGCTATCCGTTGATTGTTCAACGCATCAAGCAATATCATTATTAGATTTGAAAATTCAAGTGTGTGTTGACGTTATATTGATGAATTTTCATGTATCATTATTGGCGTTTTGGAATTGTCATATTGCGATGAACTACATGAAGTCGATAATCATGTTGTTGAGCGTGCTTTGTTCGATTTGGCAAAAAAAACTTAGCTCTATAGGCTTTGATGGCAAAAACAAGATGATGAAGCATATTGGAGGAGTTGTCACTCGATTGGTGAGAATGTGTTTAAACAAAATTCTATCCATTTTGTGCTCTCCTCATCAACTGGATCCTTTCGTCAAACAAACAACCAACAATGTTGAAGATGAGATTTTTACAATACATGTCATGCATTTTTAGTTCACACACGGACGCAAGTCAACCTGATCAACAACATGGAAGAATCAAAATGTTTGAAATACATGACGCGATGGATCGCATTTGATAATCTACTTAAAGGGATTTCACGGATTTGCCGATGAATTTGTCAACACATCGAATAAAAACGGCATGTGAAAACGCCGTTCAATAAGTGATGAATCATTGTTTTGTTTCTTAATTTTCTTTTTGCAATGATTCAAATCACATTCAAGACACTGTAGATGTGTTACGTGATCATTTCACATCCACATATAGAAGTAAGCAAATTACAAACAAATATATGCAAAATTTGTATTTGCTCAAAACAAGACGGCATATTCAATGATGTTGAGTATCAAAATTTGAAATTCATGTTATTTAATAACAAAAATGTGTATTTTGTTTGATTTAATTCGTGATTTTATTGATCATATAGATTCATGTGCATGAGATTCATTCTTGAAAATTGATCACAATATCTAGAATAACATTATCAAGTTAATTTTTCATTTTGCTTTTTCAATTGTAATCTAAACTTTCATGATTTAGGCAAAGCGCAACTCAAACAATAATGCTGTTGAGTTTGAAACATCGCCAAGTATACTTGCCAACATTGTTAAGCTGTCGACGTTAGAATTCATTAGTATAGTTTTAGATTGGATTTGAACTCATGTTAAGAAACATTGGTCATCAGAGGATATTAATCTCATCAAAGAAGATTACAAAGAATGACTGAACTTGTAAAAAAAAGTATATGTGAAGACGACGCTTGAAAATCGCGACAAGAAGACATATTTCAATGATACATGGAATTCGATCAAACTAATCAAGAAACAAGATTTCATCTTATATTTAATGTTGAAGAATTTCAATGAAGTTCTTGCAACAGCCTTTGCAAACACATGCTCAATCTAATCCGACTATTTTGGTGTGAAATGGAAGAAACATGATCGACAAACGGATTTTCATAGTTTATCTCTTTCTGACGTCATGCATGCACGACACTATGTTTTAAAAATTGTTATTTGGATGATTTCAATACAAACATGTGATATATTGGTACTATAATTTGAACCAATGATATTTTGTAACACAAAGATTTTTGAAATCAAAATTGAATAGAACTCTACGACTGAAATGCAATCTTATGCTTCATACTTCTTGGTATTGATATCACACTCAGTGAATTGAATCTCAACTAGAAAGAATCTCATCATATGCACTAATAAAAAAATTGATTGTGTCGGTAAATTATTGTGCTGGATTGAATGAATTTGCATTTTATAAGATTTAAATTGAGCAATGTTTGTGTACCTATCTTAACCAAGCAAGCATATGCCCACATTTTTGTCACTATGCTTCAAGTGACTAGAAAGTTAATTACTCTTTTTGAGCCAATTGTGTACAGAATTTGAAATAAGACATGATCATGTGATGAAATTTGTTCTAATAGGTTAGATCGCAAGGAGATTAACTTCACATTAGTTTTTGGGAGTGGATTTTTCACTACGGACGTGAGAAATATTCAAAGGCGAAGTTACATGAAAAGAAGAAGAAGAAGTAGAAGAAACCAAAGAGCATGCATATGTCTCGACGGTGAGAATTCCATTCTACAGAACATTCTACATTCCATTCTATTAAATATGCACTTTGTTGTTTTCTCTGAAGTGTACAATCATTTACTTTAAAAATTTGACGCTATGCACGAGATTATCAATCAAAAAATTCACACCTTTGAACATTTCTTCAGCGTATTGTCTTGTGACAGTCGTCTAATTAACGGAGTGCCATACCTCGCCTGTACATCTGACAAATTAAAGTGGTTGAAGTAAGGAACTTTTTTTCCTTGGCGGAAGCTCAGCTGCTAAAATGCACAGTGCACTTTTGCTCCAAAAGAAAAGAGTTTTACATATATCGCGAGGTTTTCTAACACTCCAATGTTAAAATATTTTCATAATCAAATTGAGTTTTTCTCCCGTCATAAGATTGAGACAGGTGATGTCATTCAACTTCAATGTGAATTTTGGAAGTTTGCAATATTCAATTGAAGTCTAATGTTTTCATTGTTAGAATCAAAAAATTTAAATCATTTTTTTTCTCACGGACAAGCTCTTACTGCTTTGAATATCCTCACTGTGAATAATGTACTTGAATGTTTCTAAATTCTTGTTAGATATTTTTTAGTGAACGTAACATGACATGAGATGGAAACTATATTTGCCACAACATGAAAACAATCATGTTTGACGTTGGTTGTTGTGAAATAAACTCAATCTTTAATGTATTGAAGATTGTCACAACAATTTTTCAATATATATATCACTTTTAAAAAATGTTGGTGCCACAATTAACTATAAAGAGTCAAATGTCACTTTTAAGTAGTTTTGATGTAGGATTAAATTATATAAAACATAAATTATATAAAATTTAATAAAATTTGAGAAATATTGAAGTAAACATGTGAGATTGTTTCAATTGATATTTAATGAAAAGATTATGATTGAAAAAATAATGTTATAATACTCACTTTATATTGTTGTCTTAAGATTATATTATCAATTATAATTTTATTTCAATCATCATTGTAATCATCAATAATAGTATAAAATTATTCTCAAATCTCTTATGTTGAAGCAATTGAGTATTATGTCTTAACTTTATAATAAATTTGTGGAAGAAATTATAATTTAAACTCCATTTATGGATAAAATGTATGTTTCATTCTAAATTTTTTTTTAAATTTAAAATATTTTTTGAAAAAACATAAAATTCAAATAAATATAATCGTCTGCATTGTAAGTTTTTCTCATAATTCAATGATGTGACATTTTAAGTACAATGCGCTTTCTTGGGGTAAAATTTAGATGATATAATCCTCTATTGTACATACAATTAAAGAAACAATATTTACAAATCATTTTATTTGAGTTCTAATTCAATAATACATATCAATGGCGTGGTTGATATTCATTCGACTACCTCGTTATAATTATTGTGTTGCATTATCTAAAACATTGTAAAATAATGCACTCAATAGGAGATAAGAAGAGATACAGGAGATTCATTGACCTATTTACTTAATGGGATCCCATGTAAAATCTAACTTGCTTACTGGGACCCTTTAAGTTTTGTTTTACCCGATGAGACCCCATTAACAAGACACGTCATGCATGTTCTAGTAGATCAAAATTTTGTAGCTCAAAATTTCCAAATTGGGTTGAGAATGTGTAAGATTTCTGGAGATGGGGAAACCGGATATCTTCAGATGCAAACGTCAATGCACAGAGAGAAATCCATTTATGCATGAGGAGCATGTTCTACACAATCACACGCAAGTTTTTAGTCGCGCATGAAATTGGATGCTGATGATTAGAAATTAACTGTCTTTCTGTAACACGTATTAGGGCTATTCTTAGAGACAATCAGACTTTAGCAAACTAAATGATATGGAACCATGGAAGCTAGAAAATTGAAGCAACGAGTCTCAGTTTCCTTCAAGCAGGGTTTGACAGGCATGGCTGAAAACCACTTGATCGACCCAGGAAGACGTCACAGAATGTCGGAGCATAGCCGTGATGTTTTGACTTGAGCATTTTTTATTTCACATGATCACCCACATGTGTCAAAAAATTATTATGGGGTTTCACAAAAGTGTTTTTCAAGGTTTGACAGTCAAATTGTTTCATTGACAGTGCTGAGTACTTTTGAATATCAATTATGCCATGGCTTGCATGCACATTTGTGGACAGATGAAACATGGATTTAGTACTCTTAAAATTTACCTTCAACTTGTCCCTATCCCCAACAACTCTAAGAATTCCTCCCCAACTCAACACTAGTAGGTTTTTGACAATAATTGCATGCATTGGTTCCTCATCATCTCCTGATGAGTGAGCATCATAGGAAGCATGTTCATCTAGGTCATCGTGCTCAACGTTTTGATTAAGATTTACAATGTCACCATCATTTGTGTTTCCATCATACTCAAGAGCATTCACAGCTTTGAATAATGATGGCAACTTGAAATTCTGAGACTTATGATAATACAAATTTTCTAGTTGTAAATAATGAAAATTCTTCCAAGACTTGGCCCAAGTATTGCTCCAAAAGTGGTCATCAATTGTTTTGATACACAACTTATTCCTAAGATTAGTCTTGATTCCATTGTGCAAACAAAAACCTCGCTCGACAAATGGCAGTGTTGAGGGGGATGACAAGACAAAGATACACAAATTTCAGCATGTAGCCTAGCCCCGACCCATGCTCATCATGAATGTCCCTCCAGACAAAAAGTAACTTTGCATGCGGGTCCTTGGACGTTAACCACAGCAAGTGCTTCATCCTCGAAAGCTCTTTGTTGACCTGAGACAATATGGACGGGTTAATTGGAAACAACTGCTTTCTCTTTTTCTTGTTGTAAAAATGGCTCAACAAAATTATATAATATGACACATCAAATTTATCATGCTCTAACTGCTTTAGGTTGCTGGATCAAAGATTTTGAAGGCACTAAGCACATGAAGGAAAGCGTTCCAAAAGATTTGACTCAATTTTTCCCACCATCACCTTGATGAACACATGAACGTGTTCCACAATGAAACCATAGTGATCTATCAAAGGAATCCTACAGCTTTCATTGACTTGCCAAATTAGATACTTTGTGGCCTCATTCTCTTGAACAAATTTTAAAAACTATTTCAATTTATCACAACCAACCAGATACTCAGAGCCAAAAATATCCTTGAAAGCAAACAAACAAACCTCAAGCCGACCAGGAATTTTGTGAGGCAGGTTGTTATCTTGCTCAAAATACTTACTAAATTCCTCTAAGGGCTTTAACACATCAACAACACTATGCAATAGGCAGATGGAAGTGACATCAATGAGACACTTATGTAAGTCTGCAGCTTTATTCCAACCCTTCTTGCTTCTTCTTCAAGAACAAATTCAGCGTTGCTAAATCTCTTGTAATGCATCCTTGCACTAAGCTCTGAAAAACCACCAACTTTGCTTCTATAAGGGAATTTGCAGTTTGATCACACCCAGCCTCTTGGCAAAGCGTGTCCATTGCGTTTGACGAGATTTGCTAAATAGATTATGCACCGCCTTCAAGATACCGTTCAACTTTTGAAGAGCTTTCATTTTCTTGATTGTGTCCCCAAAGGCTGAGAGAGTGCATTGTGAGCTGCGCAATGGACATTCAAAAGATACTCCACAGTTCTTTGCAACTTTGTTTCCAGTCCATTGTGCTTACCAATCAGTGTGGAGTCACTGCCAGTGCAGATTGTCGCCATCTTTGATATTGGGATGTCAATGACATCTAACATCGAGCATAGCATCTGGTACATTCCTTCTATCGATTTGTCGCCCAGACTAACAACACACAACAACTCCGAACGTGACACCCAGATGTCCCCATCCCAATACCTAATTAATAAGGTTCACAGCACAACATGATCAAGGAGTAATCAATACTGCCAGGTGCATTCTAGCAGAGATAATTTTTTGGAGAATTTCTTTGAATGAGAAGAGGTCACCTGAGAAATATCAAGCAGTGATTCTTGTTTCCGATGTCGTTGGAATTATTCAGTATGACATAAAAGAAAGTACTAGAAGCTACCATGGCTAGCTGTGCTGCTAGAAGGACTTCGCTGATCACCGAGAGTAACAACAAGAAGTAGCGCTTCTGGTTGTACTTCCGATTAATGCATGGATGTCCCAACCAAGCAAGGTAACTACGGTGGCACACATATGAAAACATATTGTTACGGCCTTCATAAGTCCTGAAAGCTAGCAATCTTGAATGAAATGATCACCCATATAACGTAGTGCATGCATTAGGAGATTCTGTCCACCCACCCTAAAAACTAAACCCATTTTGAAATGAGCAAATTCTCTAAGACAACTAGCATCGCCAGAGAACACGCGGGGTGCAAAACTTTACTTGTTGCCGCTTGTGAATGAGACATAACTATTGCTCTGCTCCCCTGAAACCCTTGTCGTTGCTTCACTTTTGACGCAGATGCCTTATACTTTATCGATGAAGCATGATTGCTGACATAGCCTACATAAAAAAACATCTGATCACACCCCTGTAAAAACCCCATACACTGTAGTATCCGCTTCGCACTTATACAAGTATTAGAAAATTCGAAAACATATCTATACTCACTTGCATCTTTGCAAAGAGCGCCGATCCTGGAGTCAAAGTTCTTCGCGGCTTGTGCTTCTGTGCAAATGGAGCAGCTTATTATGAGATTCCATCTCTTTCCTGTCTATCAGTGTAGTCCATGCATACTTCTCCATCATACTTCTTCTTCTTACTGGCATTAGATGTCGTGGTTGTATTGCCACTTCCTGCCTGCTTGCTTGGCTTCTAGTCTGCAAATAGAGGCAAGAAAACGCTCATATATGGCCGAGGTCACAAGGGCATATGTTGCTTCAAAAACAACTACCAACAATATTTTCTTACCCAATGCAACAAAAATCTCGACGCCTTCATCTGCAACGCTAGAGTCAAAACAAAGTTGGGTTTGCCCAAGGTCTAGCTCCGATTGATTGGCGATATTTTCAGCAGCACAAAGATGATGGACTGTTCCAACGCTACATCTCGCACATTGCCAAAGTGGTAACTAAGGAACTTGACATCCGTTAAGAGCTGCAGCCCAACTACAAGTAAGAGGGCTGCTGGCTGAAGCATCATCTGTGCTAGGCTCGACAGATGTGCTGTCCCTTGCAACAAGCTGACATTTGATTCAACAATGATAAAAGTCTTATTGATGATGAAGCTGAGATGATCACCTTAGGTTTCAATTACTGCCCAGTTTCTTGCGCAGAGAAGAGCTTTTGTGTGCTCCTTGTCAATCCCAGACTTTGTGTCATCTGCTGCTGTATGCCAGCAAATTTGCTACGTTTCTTCGGTTGCTATTGTGCTAGGCTGGACTGTTGTGAAGATATCATTTTTTGAATAGCAATTGCAGCCCTCTACAAGAGGAAACTATCGATTGCTGGCCGTGAAGGTCCAGCTTCGTCAACCATGTTGTCCACTACTTTTGCACTCAAGGCATCACAGAGTTGGAAAACATGCTCCAATAAAAAATCTGCCTAGTAAATATACAACTTCAATACCTTCTTCAACCTGAAGATCTACTTGATAACATCAAGTCGTCAAGGGCATAGGGCGCGGAAGTCTCCGATCATGCTTTACTGAAAAGCCATGGAGATGATTAGTGAAGATGTAAACTTGAAGGTAAAATAAGATGAGATTGTGCATCATCACAAGGTATGGAGATATGTATGAATCTATCATTAAAATTAGTAAGTATAATTGATCTTAGCCTATGTGGATTTAGATGTCACCAGAACATACTGTTCGGATAGCCGAGCAAATTCATCAACTAGCTCATATCACTTGCTGCAATAGTTCACGTATCGAATAGTGTTTGCTAAATATACTCCATGCGGCTGAAATCTCTTATTAGGCAGTCGCGTCAAAAAAGTTGAATATGAATGCTTGCTGCAAACCTGGCATTGCAAAAAGATTTTCGTTGAATAACTAGTATCTACAAAGATCATTTAAAATAATTGCTAAAGAAGGTAAAAAGAGCAAGAGTTGGCACAATAAACAAATTGTCTTTTCCTAGGCTATCCGAAGCGCTAGTTAGAACTAACAATCCTTTTTTGTTGTTGATATTGACCAATTTCAGAGTAGATCCAAATATCGCTGACTTCAAAAATTGCAATTTTTTCAGACGGCAAAACCAACACTAACAAAGCTTCAACACTATCTGTCTGTGAAGTTTGTTCATTGGTAATTCCGTGCTATGATAATAACAACGCTCACTTCATGTCCATCGCCTTGCCTGGGTGATTACTGATAAAGGAAGAAAATAAGATAGGCATGATAAATAAGTTTTTGAGAAAACATGTAAGCTAACTTCTGTTTAGTCACATGCCAGATAATCTTCAACAGATTATAATGAGAGTAAGGTTACGATGGTCGTGATGCACACTTCACTTACTCCTCTTCCTCCACGTCTTCCTCAATTCTGCCATTTGTACTCCTAAATTTCGGCAGTTAGCTGTGTTCGTTCAGTTGTTCAAGAATTCATGAGTCAATCCGGCTACGGAAAGCAGTGAAGTGAATGTGTTATACTTTGCCAAAAAACATCTACAATTTAACCCAAAAAAAAACATGTTCTCATCACGGTGCAGAAATGCTGGAGATGTAAAAAGGGGCAGTGTGAATAATGGAGATTACTCAAAAATTCACATTTCAGCTATTGACTCAGATTTATAAAGAACCTCTTTTCACACGGGGTTGCAAATTGTGAGATACAGTGTACTTACTTCAATCATCACTAATGAACAGTAGAGAGTGATCTTTAATTAAAATCTCAGTCGTCCACGAATGGAAGAACCTTCAATGAAGATAAAACTACATTTTCTCCCATACGATGTATATACTTGTTTGGAATTTTGATGAAGTCACAAGATTGCTTGATGAACTGCTTCTTATTAATTTAACCATATCTACTAAAGACGGTTTCCGTTTGCATCAAAACAAAATCACATCAATCTTTGACCGCTATTGAGTTAATTACGCTTGTACAACATAGAGGTGTACATTTGCTCATTTGAAGAATGTGAGAGCATATATACTGAAAGCAAAATATGCTTTTAAGAACCCAGGTCAATAGATGCGTGTTTGGCTACATGATATGCCCGCTCGAATAGAGTCAATTGATATTGGTGACTCATTAATTACATAAGCGCGAGTGGAAGAGTGAAGCACCTGCTTTTCCATAGGACGAGCAGAGGATTGAAAGCTCTTCCGTCCGCTATTTTCTTGTGAGTGCTCCCGAAATTCATAAAATAAAATGACATTTCACAATAGGTGTCCCCAGGTTCTACTCTAAAAAGCCTCAGGGTGTAGCCTCCTGTTAAGAAGAGGGAGTCAGGCGGTTTCCTCCGGTTGTACTCCTATCTCACCCCTGAAGTCAGTTAGCTATTCCTGGGGGAATGTCAAACCCCGACTTCGAGTACTTCTTCCTCCTGTTTCATCTAATCCATTCCTGTCAAGATTTTTAATAGCAATTTGCGATGACAGAGCTCCACTAAAACTTCAATCATATGTTTACAGTAACATCTATTAAAACTTGGTGACTTGTACTGTCATTGGGTTCCCATCGAATAAAACAAAACTTGATAGATCACATCAAGCAGTTTAGGTTCTGATGGGGTCACATCAAGCAAATATCTCACTGAAAGTCACATGCTATCACATCCAATGAACTACAAAGCAAAGCGCAAACATGGAAGAAAAATAATGAATCCATGGGAGAATAAAAGTAAAAGTCAAATCGTAATGTTATGCACATAAAAAATTCAAAATGCAATAAGATAATTAAATTAGATCTTTTATTCAAATAAATTGGATAATTTAATTACTATAGAACATATTTCTGGTGATCATTGGTTCAGTATCTAAATTTCATGTGCGTGCTTTTCTTCATAGTGCTTGAAAGTATCTTCCCTATATGTCACCATGACATACCATCACAATTAATTACCTCAATGCATCTCTCTAAAGAAGGGCACCAAATAAATAATGTCAATGTGATCGAAAGCCACAATTGTTGCCGCACACAGAGTCCACGAAAGGGAGGGAGGATGGATAGCAGGGGATAACCGGGAGACCGGCGCAAGCGGTAGAAGCAGGCGAGAGGGAAATTGGGCGTCGTCGGGCGCAGAAACGCAAGATTTGGGGCCGCGCAGTTCGCAGGGGACGACAAAGTGCGACCAACGCAAGAGCGAGGCGCACAATCGAAGCTTCTGCTGCTGCTGCTGCTCTGCTCTGATCTGATCTGATCTGGTGCTTGTCACGAGACGACGAGGGCGAGGTTTGGTGGGCGAGTGTGGAGCGCGAGAGCCATCGATCGAACCAATTTTGGGCCGAAGAGAGACCTCCTACATGCAGCAAATTTGACGCGGGATCGATCGACGCAATGGAGGTGCGGATCTCGATGCCGTTCTCATCTGTGGTTTGCTTCTTGTGTTATGCTCTGCTTGCGCTGGAGAGCGCAGGTGGTCGGTCGTCCTTCGTCTGGGTTGATTGGGTGTGTTGTCGTTCGTCGAGGGAGGGAGGGGTGGAGGTGGCGCGAGGGCCTTGCGCTTTTGGGTCTGCTGGGCTGCTGGGACAGCCGCATTTTCGATTTCTGTTGGCTCGTAGCGGATCGGGCTCTGATCTGCCTGCGAGTCTCTTTAACTGGGAGGATTGTGCCCGCGGAAGTTTGGGCTGGATAACGCTGCGATCGCAGCTCAGAAATGTTGGTTGCGGCTCGAAAGAGTTGTCGTTAGCTAGGTCTGATGTCCGTGGCGAGGAGCGGAAGCGGAATTCGGGCTGGGTGTCTTGCTGGTTTGTCGAGTAAAGGTTACTGCAATGCAGTTTTTTGAAAAACTGTTTTCTTCAATTTTCTCGCTGCAGGTGTCGGCCCCATTGATCAAGAACATTCTCCTGTTGGATTCCGAGGGGAAACGCGTAGCTGTGAAGTACTTTTCAGATGATTGGCCAAATCTTGCCTCCAAGCTGGCTTTCGAAAAATCTGTTTTTACGAAGACGCAACGTATAAGTGCTCGAGCTGAAGGTACACTGTCGCAAGTATAGCAGGGATCTCTAATACTGTCCTTTTCTTGTCCACTCAGAAAGTCATGGCCTTCTTCTCTCGCTTCAGCCATTTTTGCACTTAGATGGAATCCAAATGCGGATACCCTACACCTCTCGAGTACTCACACGTTCCGGTTATGTATCTTGAAAACGCAGCGGAGATTGGTATGTTCGATGGCTACGTTGTTGTCTACAAGTTTATATCGGATCTGCATTTTTACGTGACGGGAGGTGATGATGAGAATGAGCTTATTTTGGCCACAGTGCTGCAGGGCTTCTTTGACGCAGTCGCCATTCTTTTAAGGTTGGTCACGTTTGTTTTCTTCCGGGCGTCAAGTGGGATATCTCGCCTTATTCTCACCTTTTTGTAAATGTGAAGCCTCGCCACTTTTGAAGACTGAGAGTTTATTTTCTCGCACAGAAGCAATGTGGAGAAGAAAACGGTTTTGGAGAACTTGGATCTCGTTCTCCTTTGCCTGGACGAGATTGTTGATGGAGGGTACGTCGCAAACTGGACTTGCTGCTGCCTCTTGTTCAGTCATTGCTAAAGTTCTCATATGCTCTTGACATTAGCTTCATTCTTTGGCTGAATCTGACAGGTTGTGTGATTTTGCAGGATTATTTTAGAGTGTGATGCTAATGTGATTGCTGCAAGAGTTGCCATGCGTGGTGCAGAGGCTGATGTACCGCTATCTGAGCAGGTTTATATTCTCTATCAGAGTCTTTGACCCGTTAAAGAAGTCTCGTTCTTGCTTCAAACTCATATCCTGCATCAACTTCATTACCAAGGCCTTCTGAGAGTGAAAGAGCCTCTGCCCTACTGGAGCACGCTCTTATGTTGCCCTTATTGCACACCTAGCGGCCGTGAAGCATTCAACCTCTGGTGCTCATAATACCGCCGTTTCTGCAACATACAGAGGCAGTGACTTTTAGCCGCCTTTAGCTTATCGAATTTAATTGCACAATTGATTGTAGTCGAGAATTAGAACTTAGTCTAGGAATCCTCAGATGACAGCATCAATTTTGCTGGGCCTATTTCGGAGAGGGAATCGATGTGCGGTGAATGATGGCAAGCTCCATCTCAATCACCTGGTTTCGGACTTGTTTCCAAGTCCGAAGTGGTTCTAAGATCCCTGCTGTGTATAGGTCAAATTAATTCCCGGATTCCTGAGGTTCACTGCCAACTTTCAGAAGGATGATGGTAGGAAGTTGTTCGTCTTTTATAAGCAAGAGATTATGGTATCTCAGTATCATATGAGCCAGAACTTTGTTATGCGACCACACGCTTCTGGGCTGTCAGTCTATACAGTCATGGCTGCGAAGTTGATCCTCCGGAACTTTGCTCAAGTCGGGCATTGGCCTTTAGTTTTGTTAACCTTTTTGTAAGGAAAATCAATGAATATGATGTGCATTGAGCTATTGTCGTTATGGGTTCTAAAAGCTGTGGCCAATGTGCTCCACAGAGGTGGTCGCGTTAAGTTGTACGTGCAAACCATTCCAAAATCGGATTCTGAGTCTTGTCTTTGTTAAAACTTTGCTAGATGGTGAACCTCAACTTCTACTGATGTAACTATCTGCTGGAACTGCAGACTATCTCCCAAGCGCTGGCAACTGCGAAAGAGCACCTGGCAAGGTACAACTATAATGACATGCTGGTCTGGCTGTAATGGAAGACAACGTCGTGGTTATCCTGTTACTAGAGCATCAAACTTTCATCCATCAAATGTAATCTATTTAGATGAGGCAGAGTCGTAGCAGTGATAGATGTGTCGAGTAGCTTCAGGTTCCTTCTCTGACTTTCTGAGCATTTGCTCATGAATGGTCGGTGCTGTTGTGCAGAAATTGGGTTTTGTAAAGTTTGCTGAGCTGTTTACTGTACATCTGACTCATGAACTCATGTTCATAAGCCGGAGACGGTGCTGGTATGAGAGATGTGTGGAGTTACTTCCGCTTTCTCTTCTGACTTCGTGAGCGCTTCCTTATGAATGCGCGGTTCTGTGTGCAGAAATTGGGCTCTGTAATTTTTGGTGAGATGATTCTTGTTCACAGTTGTTCCTCTCTCAAGAAATGAAGAATCCCTTCTTAAAGCAGAGGGCATGAAAGCCTGGGTGACATGATGTATACTTGCATCTCGGTGAGTCATTTTGATGTACGTGCCGAAGCTAGGGAATCCAGTTTAGGGGATTGGCAGTTCATTTACTGTCACATCTGATAGGCTGAGTTGCAGCTAACAAAAGAATCGAATTCTTATTCTTATTCCGTCGGAAATGAAAGTGTCCATCAAGCTCTTCTGGATGTGCTACAGACATTTTTTATGTGCATGGTTGTCCTCATTTCGCACTCCCCCGCCGCATACATAAGTCTGTTCAAGATCTATCATGATCCACATGGTCTACTTTACCAAAGTCTGTTCGAAACCATGGGACTCGACCGGTTGCATTGTACCAAGCCATGCCCGTCAGGCCTCGATCCATGTCCAACGCACTATGACTTCAGACTCTCGTTCACGATGCAGTGGAATTGCGTTATTCCTTTAGAAAGAGTTTTTGAGTGCAAGATTGGTGCACTTTGGAATCCACACTCCTGTCAAATTGGTATTGTCAAATTGGTGTTGAATGGTCGGTAGCCATGAAAGAGTTCAGGAAAAGGCTTGTCAACCGATGTCCATTCGTCCGAAGGGAATGGCTTTTGGACCGACACCTACGAATGGTGTCAGGTGGTCTCGTATAAGTTCTGAAGTGGAAATGAGGTTTAGTTGGAGAAGAATTTGCATCTCTGCTGCTTGATTTCCGCAGCCACCGAGTTGTATAAGTGAACGTTGAGACTTCGGATTCCATGCGGGCCAGCGGAATATAAGGTGATGAAAAGCGTTTAAGATGCTGAGTATTTCCGTCAAATATGTCGGTTTCGTCTGGTTTTTTTAAAGCCACAGGGAAAGCTTTTCCAATGAGGTTGTACATTCTTGCATTCGAGCTTGTGCTGGCCGTCATTCGCTCAATCCATTAAATCACGTCATGTATTTGGAGAGGGTGTTCTATGATGCCGAAGTAGGCAGCAACAGCCTTCAGAGCAAGGACTTCACTGAGTGGTACGGCACACAAGTTCATCAAAGTGACTAAATCTATCGGTGTCTGGCCACTTATACATACTTCAAGAACAATTCAACTAAAACGTGTACGTGATGATGTATTGATGTGTGCACACCACTTGAACGACCATGCTGTCCGGGCCGGAGAGCAGACAAAATGCTTATGCCTAGCTCCGTCCCTCGGCATCAGCGGTTGAGAAATGCATCAATTTACCAGAACAGTGGAGAGTGAATTTCACGGGTTATCTCCAATTTGAAAGAGGTTCACCGCTTAAGTTTACACTCATCAATTCACTGCTATGCGGCAAACAGTTTTACTCTTGGGGTTCTGGGGGTGATGGGCGGGGTTACCATTGGCGTTTTGGTTGTTCATGATCCAAGGATTATAGTTCGAAGTCATTCAAGTAAACTCTTCTCGGAAATTGAAATAAGATTATGGCGTCTACTAGAATCCTCTCCTGATAAAAACAAAATATGTAACATACAGAGCTGAAGCGTAAAGCTCAAGAGCACATATCCAAGGGCAAGGGCAACTCTTCATATGAGAGAAGCATGGAGTGAAGTAGAGAGATGAGTGCACTCATAGGAGATACTTCATTGTACTTCAAGCAAGTAGTAGACCAACAGTTGAACAGGGAATGAGGACCGCATCTTAAAGCATAGGTTGTGAATTGGAGAGTCGTTACTTGTTATTCAAAGAATGGCTGGTAATATCTACTCAGCTTATCTAAAAGCTTTCTAGCCTCAACATTGTTCAGTCACAGAGCAGCCATTATTTGGAAAATAATTCTGCCTAATTTCTGATGCTCATTGTACTCCCGAAACCTTCGCCATCTGCAATACCAAGAAAGGCAACAGGCATGAAAACGGTATGCGTAAATTGACGCCATCCTTATGTAGCCTTTAAATTCCTTCCTGAAGCTATGAAAGTACTAGTAAAGAACTCAAGGAAATTGATGCATCCGTAGTTAGATGTGAGATACCACGAACACATACTATGTATTTCTTGACTGTAAATGTAGGTAGAGTTTGAAGTAGATCTATGTAAACTGGAGTGAAGGTTTCTGTGAAATCAGACTCTTTGAAATGTGAAGAGAACCTCGGATATTACAGATCGCTGTGCAGTACTGTCTTACCTACCTACATCATAAGCTGAGCGGGTGTCTTGTGCGGCCTTGCAAACACTTTCCCGCTATCCTTGATGTATGTGTTCACTTCTGTGAATGTTGTGTAAGTACTTCAAAACACTGCAGCTTCATGTATGTGGAGGAATGCTGCTGCGTCCAGCAACACAAGCGGTTGTACTGTGTCGGTGCCGCTGCTTCATTACGTCAATTGAGAAAAATCGAACCCCAAACTTACTTTAGACATGGAACTCTCAGTTCTAGCCTATATTGTCGAGTCAGTCAGTGTTGACCCACCTTTCAGTTGGTTTAGCCCTGCTACACACAGCAGTAGTGCAAGGTCATAAAAAGTCTACTGTTCCCGTGATGCTTATCGGATTTGGGAAGACAATGCGTTGTGCTTGGCCTTTATCAACAAGGGCTGGCAGTGCATTTGCATCTTTTGGTTTCATCCCTTGACCAGTCCACACCTGTGCAGCAGCGGACACACACAGAGAAGAATTAGTTTCAGATTTCATTGAGACCAAATCGCTGTTAAATAGTAAACTGTAAGGATCATGGCAACTTTAGTGTGAATGTTGAATTGCGCATCGTTACCGTCACGTGAGGCCAAGAGTTTAGGGACTTGATGGTCTGCTCTTCACCAGCAGCATTCAGCTGTACTTCTAGGGCACACAATTTGTCTGTAAAGACGAGTGCTGTAAACTGGACGGGAGCTGGAGATGCACGGAGTGATCCATAGGCTGAAAGGGCTGCTACTCCATGTGCCTGCTTGTGTGCGAGCGTGACATGAGCCTTGCTCAAATTTTCTCTCCAGCTTTTCCCGCTCAGATAGGTTTGAGCTTGAGGGCTTTGTGCAGAAATCTGCGACAGAAACACGTTCGTCCAGCTTAGTCTATCTCATAAGTGAATGTAGCTTAACAAACTCCAAAGTAGCGTCTTTCTCAAGCTCTAAGATGACAACAGAGATGATGATAACTCGTAAGCTCCACTCACCGCTTCCAGCGCCTTCGAAACTTCCTTCTGAGGCAACTTAACAGCAGCGAAAGTGAAGGTGCGGAAAGATCGTTCTTCAGAGGCTTTAGGAACATGCATGATCAAGCCTGCATTATTCAGGGCTTTTAGCTGATCAAGCACTGATTTTACTGCTTCTTGAAAAGGAACCTGAAGGTAAACAAGGGTCGAAATTAGTAGACATTTCACATCTTGCGAAATACATCCTCATGAACTTGAGAAAGGCCTGATAACGGTAAGAAGCAATACTATATGTTGTAAGGCCTATAGTTGTACCTGAATGGAATTGAAGTACTCCGAATTGGCAAACAACGTCTTCCTCAACGAGGTTTCCCATGCTACCCAAGCATCCTTGTAGGTGCCCTTCAAGCTCTCCAGCCTGTTTATTTGGATGGGCATAGTTCGTGGTCAGTCACAAGTCACTCGTAGATGCTGCGCTGGAGGCCATTTTGCTGGAAAAAGTTGCGCTAGATCTGTTAGCTACGTCAATGAAGAAATCTTCCATGTAAAGGGAGTTCCTCACCTTCCATGCTTCATGGTGTGTAATTTGTGCAGATCAAGTCCTTGTTCAAAAACATCCAGGACGGCCTTTGGCATGAGCTCTCTGCAAAGCATACGATCGTGATAAGCTAAAACGCAAATAAGGTTCTCCCCATTTCAGAAAACACATACCTTTTGGTTCTACGCACCTGTCTGCCTTCAAAAATGGCATCTTTATAAGATGACCAAAACGCTGTTGTAACTCGTCTTCGAACTCTTTCCGGTCCTGATACAAAGAAGATAATTATTAAATTTCGCTTTCCAAACGAGTGCTGAAACAACGATCACCAGATTAGGGTTATTCTACTTCGATCGTTGTCGAAATGCCCACTTTAAACGGCAGTCATATCATGGACTTTCGAGATGACGGTAATATTCTAGCTAGAGTACCAATCATGCAAAAGCACTACAAAAGTCCATCGCCCTTTGTTCACTTCAGCGTCTGTACCTCATTTCTGTACTACGTTTGAGCTTGAAACTCTCTTCTTTGTGGTTTCTGGTCAATGCACAAAATCACAACTTGGAGAACATGAAGCTTTAAATAGATTTTCATGCTATAGCAACTTATGTCGCTCCTTTTATGGCTAAAGCGAGACTTCAAGATATCGTTTTAGCACATATGATTGGCCCATCATAAATACGAATTTACCTTGCCCTTATAGAGATTGTAAAACATGAGCATGACAGCACCGGGATTGGGCGAATTCTTATCCAGGTGGCCCTACATGAGACAAAGATGGCAAAATGAGTTTTACAAATAGATCGGCAAACTCTTGATCTTAGCCCAGGAGCTATCAGAAGAGATGAGACATTCATGCGTGACAAATAGCTACAGCTGGCTTCATGGGTCAGTGAAATCCCATACAACTATGTGGGTGTGAGCAAATTGCAAAATATACATGAAGAGATTCGGATCCTCTCTGCTGAATGGCTGGGCCCAGGTCCGTAAGAAAAAAACCATAAAAGACTCGACACTTGTGATGAGCATGTAATTCATGTCGGATAATGATCAAACTTTACCGGATGTTCGGTCCTCTGAAGAACCCGGTACGTACAGACCGCCAAGGCATCCAGGGAGTAAGGGTTGGATTCAGTGCCTGCATGAGGCCAAGGTACAGGCTTGTAGGTCAGTTTGGAAAATGTTATCCGACCTAGCTTCTGGTGATTGTGAGAACCTTCTAGAAGTGGAAATACATTCGAGCAGCTTGCTGCTAAAATTATGATGCCAGGTGGACAACATTCATGTCTCTACATTAGTGTAGTTTCTCAAAGAAATCTGTTGTATTGAACATAAGCCTTGACGACATCAAGTCAACGCTCCATCTCATAAACATGTGCAAGTAATGTAGTTTGATCTGTATATTGGTAAATTGGAAGAACCAAATGAGGAAGACTAATAGCTGAAACCAGCTGTGATATAACTCTGAAGAGCTTCAAACATGAAAGTAGTTTGGTAGCAACCTTTTGAATCACAAACGACTGGAACTCCGATTGCGTGCGTGCTCTCACAAATATTCTCTATCTGCAAAATCATGACAAACAAACGAGGCAATCAGAATCCCATTCTTCCAAACACTTCCACACCAGAGAATAGTACTTTCAATCAATCACTCCTTACAGTCTTTCATTCTGAACTCAGAAAAGTACATAATCTACTTACTTCAAGCTTCAGATGAATCATTTGACTGATAAATCCATTATCCACTGAGAATCTAGACTGTGTATATGCTCAATGTCCTATGTCTGAAAACGATGAGTTAGACGAGCTTGTCCATTAAAGCAAGAGGCCTCAAACCCTATATACATTAAAAAATGGTGAACAAATGATAGATTTCTTATAACTAAGAGCAGCATGTAAACAAAACCTTACCTGTTTCCAAACTTCCTCATTGGGTGCATTTTTGTCAGCCAAAGTAATAGCCTGTGGCTTCTTCTTTCGCTGTTCGGCTAGTATCTGCCAGAACCTACCTACAGTAACCAAAAGGATATATATAAATAAATGACACGAGTTTGTTGTAAACTTCGACAAGACTAAGAGGCGAAATGTCACAGGCACTTGCATATCAATAAACTCAAATGAGCTCCAACTGACATGACTGCTTCTCAGAGTCAACATTTTAAGCAAGACCTAAGCTTATGTAACAAGCTCTGACCTAACAGCTATATGTGTAGAGTCGCTGGAAGAGTTATTTAGTTTTAGTCAAACAGAACTCCGCTCGAATCAAAGTGGAATGCAGAAACATAAGACAGTCAATATATTTCAGTCTGATAAGTTGTCTAGAATTCTACGTGTTTAGATAAGCCACCGGTCAGATGAAGTGACGAGAGTACTTCGTTTCCTGAAATCAAGCTCATGATTACGACAAATGTTGACATCAAAGAGCCTGGTGCAAACCTTTGGTGAGATCTCCCATCAGATGATGTTGATGACCCAGTTCAGACACTTTACGTATTTCTGCACAGAGCCCTGACTTTGCACATCCAGGAATGCCTGCAGTGAGACACACGCAACTTCGCTCAGTAGTCTGGGTTATCTAGATACCCTGACAGAGCATACACACCAAAAGAAGCTGAAAGTGAAAGGGGAACCAATTCCAGAGGTGAACCACCAGTACATGAGCTACGTAAGCTAGCAGCCAAGTTAATTTCGACCAGATACTCTTAGAGAGTGAAGGCAGTGGTCACTATATCCATAACTTCCTCTAAGCCAACGGTCACTTCCATTACAAGAATCTCGCGAAAAAGAAGAATCACCGAGCATTAACGGGTATTCCCAGAAAAAACAGTGTATTCTCACCCTTCAATTAGTATAAAGCATTGATGTTATCAAATTGGAAGAAATTAATGCACTTGCACGTCGATGACCGACACCAGTTTCCAGCACGCTAATACAGTGCAACCGCTTTGACAGCTGAAGAAGCCAATCAGGCCTGCGACTACCCGCTTCGTGTATCGGAACTAGCAGATAAAATTAGACACTCCAAAGAATCTATCAACAGGTTAACTAATATCCACCAGGAGAGAAAATTGACTACAGTAGGACGAGAATAGTACCCCTTGAAAGTACAGGAATCTCATATCCCTTATGAGCATGGAGAAACAGGGTTGAAAGAAGTGGGACACGATACCAGTAAGAAGCGTGATTATCACCATCTTCCGAAGGGAGTCATTTAATCTAACGTTCTTACCAGGGAAGAATACCAGCATTCCTTTAGCCTTCTTGGCAGAAGTTGCATCCGATGCCGAAGAAGTACTCGGGGTTTCGTCCTCCGCATGAGCAGCGTCATCTTCCTCTTCACTTCTCTCCCCAGACATTTCAGCCAAAAACTGCTCAACATTTACTGCAGAGCCAGCTGCCCCAACCAACCTCCGGTTCTTTGGACTTCGTTGCGCGTACTTCTCTAGGAATGGTTCGGCTACAGTCAAGTAGCTGTTGTGAAGCTTCTTATCTCTTATGTGTGTTTGAGCATGCTCTGCCCTGTCATCAAGTAGATATCGTAATCAACAGAATCAGTGCCACAGGAAATGAGGGGTTAACAAAACAGCACTCGTAACCACGCCCCATGAGCACGACTATTGTACACCCTATCACCAACAGGATTGTCTAGTGGTACTTAATACATCTTGCAAGACACAGTCTTCGTGAACTCCTAAGAGATCAGATGTAAACATGACTACCAACTTATAAAAAAAGCAGCGGCGTGGGAGTAAAATTTACCATTCGTCCAGCAATTGAACAAGTTCCTTCTGTTTCTGGGCTGATGTACCCCAATTCTTCATTTGCCTGTTCGAAGGGTGATGAAAGAGGAGAAGATAAATTGTATGTCAAAAGCTATTGTGAACTGGTCGTGAAAGCCATAATGAGTCATATATGGACCTGTTAACATAGATATCTGTATCTTGAAGTTACATGACTGAACTACATTCCAGAAAGATAAGTCTTCTTTTAGGTAGATAGGTAGTTTTCATTTATTCCATGACAGGCATAACAAGACCCAAGATAAAAGTCAGAATCAGAAGTCAGAATTCTAGTATGGGTCTCACCTCATGTAGTAAGTTTTGTACTCAGATATCCCTTTGTTCAGCAGATGTACCAAACCATTACGGATGAGAAATGTGCGCAACTGTCACATGGACATGCATTATGTTAGCATGTGCGTCAGAGGCTAAGCAATGTTTTATATGAAACTGCCAGGTGCGTACTCCGGCTTCGAGTACTGAATGACAGTCCTAACATGAAATGTTAATGTCAAGCGCTGGCCAAAATTCTACGCCCACTTGGAGGTGTCCGTTGTCAGGCTGTAATGCTGATGGTCAACAGTCAACACATGCCGTATGCGATTAGGAGGTACTTAGAGACAAACGGTCACTGATTGGATAAAAACAATCGAGGACGTAGCACATATGCAAATCAAGGCAAAATGTACGAAGACCACTTTGAACCCGAGATCCAAAGAATTATCTGGAGCGTAACTAACACTTTTGTATGGAGGAACATCAATTCAAACCGGATTGAGAGAAGAAGAACGAGTGGAAGGATTGAGGCGTGAGAGAATACTGAAAGTCCTGAAAAAGCCTCATACTATTGAACTTGAGTCCGATCCAATGTGCAAGCAGGAGGGGACAGGGCAAGAAATTACAATTATCAAACTGAAAAGATTGGCAAGACCTATCACATTTGAACGGTACACATCCAGCCGGAAAAGAGTAAGGTTTATTAACTTTGAGTCTTATCCATATCGCCCCTGAAAAGAACACTGCAGAACACTTAAGTGACTACACAAACTAACACATACGGGTACCTTATATGGAAGAAATTTCAGTTTAAGCATCAAGTGCTCCGTTTCATCCAACGTTGAGACTTGCTCAACACCGACTTTGGATGGCGTGGGTGGAACAGGTGAATCTTCCAAAGATGCATCAGCCACCTTCTCTGCGACATCTTCAACTGTTGCTACAGAAGCATCACTTGAAGCCGCCAATGAAAGTTCAATATCGACGAAGAACCCTGTTAAAAGATGAAAACTCAAGCCTTAAGAATTCCGTGATATTATAACATACTGCAAGTCAGAGTACAAAGAGAGCAGCTTACAGGGACCAAATAAAGTACAAACTTTAACATTAACTTTTACAGTCCGATCTCGTCGCAAAGTCCAGCTAAAAAGAGACCGAGAACGTTCCACCTTTGAGTGGTAAACAAGATGACTGCAATGATTACCTCGATACAGAGGCCACAGACCAGGTTGTTTCCTGAACAGAGAACACAGAGACATGAATCTCTTCACACGATCATTGAACGAGAGCGTATCATAGTAAGAGCATGACGTCGGTCATTAAACAACAAATTCGGGATAGAAAGCGTATTTATAATAATTCACAGATGAGCACATATTAAATACCTCATCTCGCTCTGATATCTTCGAAACGCTGAATCAGATAACACATGGATAGTCATTCTGAACGCCTTTGAATCCGGAACGTCTGAGACCCCAGTTTTACGACGTGCGTTTGAGCGACACCTGAAGCGAACAGGCAACTTCCGGGAGCGGATTGCACGACACAGTTCCTGTCCAGATACAGGCAAAGGTCTTGTTTAACTAGTTTGACACGCAAAAACAAGAAGTGCTGATACTTCTCTTCGGTGAGGCAAATAATTCAGGATACTAGAAACAATTACCTGTAGCTTCAAAGTCGTGTTATCTGTAGGAGTTGCCTGGAGAAAACTGCCGATTAAGTACGTTTCCGGCCCTTGAACATCAAGAGTTCTCTCCTCGAACCAGTCCGACATATTTGAGCACATGTTCTCGCCAACGCTCTGAAGAAGTGCTCTCATTTGCTGCCATTTACCGAATCATATCAATCAAAACCTTTAGGAGCTAGTTTCAAAGAAACCGTCACACATACAACATGACTCTTTGCTCAAACATTATGTACACAGCGGCCGCCTGAACTAGAGCATCTTCTCGAATAATGAAAACCGATTGTCAAAACTGAAAAACGTCTCTGCAAGCACGATGTCTCGTGCTATATAAAATGACTCCAGACTAATCAGATGGCAAATGTATAGATTGATTTATATACAATTGATTTCATGGCTTTAGTGTTATACGTAATACACTTCCAACCATTCTAAATTCTCTTAGAGTGTGTCGATGTGAAGCAAGTCACAGAATATGTGAAGTATAACCATGAGGCGGAATTGGGGTTTCGAAATATTGACCTATATTGGGTTTGATTGTCGTTATATGAAATACCCAGGCGTATATAATGTGCACGAAATGCATATTAATGTCCTCTATGCGTTAAAAGAGGAGTCAGAACACTGCTGATCTGCCAGTTACGACTGAAATCCATACCTTCTCTTCGCTCTCCCTGTTTGCAGAAAAAATTTCACGAAGTCCAGGTCCAAGGGTGCCCGATCCTACACATGAAGTTCATCTTAGAACAAAGTCTAAGCAGAGGAACGGGAGGTCAAAATCGGTCGACTTAACATTGAAAACGGTAAACTTAGCTCCAATTTCTCATGTCTTCAACAAATACTACCATTATTCTTTTCTGGAGCGGGATGCTGGAGTAAAGTCTTCTCCATGCTCGTTATGCTTGCGGGGTCCACAATGCGTGCCACCAGGCCTTCAAGGATTTCTCCTTGCAACTCTCCATGACTCTTAGACCCTGCTTACGCAGTAACCCAAAGGTCAGCTAACAAGCACGGACACGTTTGAGGACAATCGGTCCTCCCTTGACAAATTTATTTCAAATTTGAGATCATCGTCTTCTTCAATCTCATCGACGCAAGAAATCGTTCGGAAAGGAAAACAAAAGAATCCTCCTTCAACGCTGATACCCTCCAACAAACTCCGTGACATTTCCCATTTTTTAACAGAGGCCAACAACAGTCAAATCATGAAGTGGAGAAAATTTAAAAAGGAGTACAGTACCTGGAACAGACAAGTCTGATATCTCATCCATTACTTTGGTTACAGTGCTGGCAATGCCCTCCTCACAGAGAGCATCGTACGCAGAAAAAAATGACGACACCGATTTCCTTCAATTCAAGACAACCAAAAGCTTGTTACTTCTCAACAGAACATAATATTCAAAGCTCAATTCAAGTTTGGAGAAGTATGCTTTAACAGTTATTTTCATGCCAATAACAGGTTTCTTGGCACGACAAGAAAACTTTTGATTGTTTAGGGATGCAAAGAGCCAAGAAGTGGCGGTTCACAGAGAGGCAACAAGGCTTGACGAATTTATGATGTGGGAAACTCACTTTGATGAAAACAACCAGATATTATTCGTGGGTAGACGCCACTTATGGCAAAAAGCCACGACATCCGGGGAAGAGTAAAACAGAGGCCGCGCTTTGAGATCAGTCACTGCTGTTACAACAACTGTTCCGCAAACCAACAAAAAAGGGAGAATGTTAGTTACTTGCTACAGATCCTTTCAGGCTGCAACATTTTGCACGGTCAGGACATCCATCATACGGACCTGTAGGAGGACTTGTGCAAACAATAGCACTCACCGTAGTCTTGAAGAGGCCGCTGTCCGTGGTCCCCTAGGACAGCAGTAACGAGCTCCATCGCAATGCATAAATGATTTTCCTGCAGTGACTCTATGTCCCCCGTTAGACTATCCTCTCACCAGAATCTGTCAATCGACGACGACACTCATAGCACACAAGATCTAAAGAATACGGCGGAAGTAAGGCACTGCAATGTATAGTATCGCCCATGAGGGACTTATCTATTGTAATGAAAATTTAATATATAGTGCACATATTTTTAGTTCAATTTCATGCACTCCAGGTTTCGAAACTACAGCCTTGTGAAAAAAAAGAAACTGAATGCCAAAGGGGGACTAACTGTAGTATGAACAAAATCGTCTAGACATACATGGCTAGAATAACTTTAGCAACAAGAGTAATAATTGTCTCGCGCTTATACAAACACAAAAAAACATTAACACAATTCTGAGATATATCTTGCTTGATTGCTCACACTCGTGATCATTTTCGATGAAGTGATTAGATCAACGACAGAATAAAGTACTTCACAGTGTTGATTAACATTCTGACAAATGAAAAAAAAAAATATCACAGTTGAGAGAACAGATCCTTACTTGGAGGTACGCATTGAACTCCTTGTGCTTTTCAGCAGCTTGAGCACCCCATGCCTCTTGCATCGTTCTGCCCAAAACGTATACACCAACTGCTGTATATCTGCAAATCCGAAGAAAACGAAGCAATAAGAAAAGCAACGAGTCCACAACGGATTTGCAAAAAATCTGTCCGACGGGGTACGATTATGCAAAGGACGTCTTCAGTGACCATAAAGAGCACCCTTAGACTCTTTCTTGTATGTGCTTATCAAACTGTTGACGTTGTTGTGTTGACATGTAGGCTTGCAAATAGCCAATGAATGGCATCATGTCTAGCATCTGGCAATATTTTGGTACAACGGGTGCTTACAGGTTTCCATAGCTGTTCTTTGCAAATGCTCCACCGATATCATCACCGGAGTACAGAAATAAAGATCCTGAGTGTTTCAATGAAACCTGAAATTACAAGGTTCTCAGAACTTGATTTTTGCTTGTAAAATAATCAACTTTCCAGTTGTACTGCATAGAACTTATTATATGATGATCCTGCGCAGACTGGGCGAAGCATAATCTTAGTTCAGAGGAAACTTACGAAAGACATTTTTTCATTCTCACCTCTACTATGCCCTTCCCAGATGTCACTGCTTGAATCATCTTGTTTCGCACCTGTAGCAAATTGTGTTTGGTTACAATTGTAAGAACAATGAAGACAATGACTGGAGTTGCGTGAAAATTAGAAACAGAAAAAACACAGCGCTAACAACATCAACAGATTCAAGAGAGTACCTCTTGGTCCGATTTTTCATTTTCAAACTTCGGGTAGAAAGTTGCCCGCACTTGTGCACGAGCTGAAAGCTTTCCACCCTTAAAGGCTTTGTTTTCCACCACCTGAGGTCGAATGGTATCAGAACCTCATAAAGCACGTTCAATGCCTATCGATTTTTCACTCACATTTGATATAATGCAGAAAGTTGATTCAGTGCACCGCAAGCTAATGAGGAAATATATCAACTGATGAGGAAAAATCTAGATCCAGCCCCAAAATCTCTCAATTGGACCAGTATTCCTCATAGCTGAATTTCACGAAGTAGACGTATGAACTCCTGCGCTGTGTCTGTATTCCAAAACGAAGATCTGACAAAAACGGTAGTAAAATATCGTTGGAAAATCATTACACTGACATTCCCGCTCTGGTATGGTATTCTGATGAGCTTACTTTCATCTCTTCTTCAAGTTTGGCGGGCCCTTTGACATCGGTATCTTCAGAGGACTTCACGGCAGCTTTAGATTCTACCTCCGGCTTTTGGCCCTTCGGAGCCCATACAAGCTTCTGGCCAGCATTTTTGTTATTCACAGCATTGTATGGCCTTCTGAAATTAGCGTTGCTGCCTGGCACATTCTTCTGGAATCAAAAGTAACTTAATGATTAGGCAACTTCATAGGGTCGTACCGAGTAGCATGTCAACTCCGGCAAAACAGGTCAGCCAACACATCGATGTCAGTGGGATCAAAACCTACTGCTGGCCTTTAATTTTAAACCTTGCTTCGCACACGAAGAGAACGTAGTTTATCGAGCAGTATTAAAGCCCCTGATCACTGAAGAAGAAGTACAATATCAAGCTCACTCGTATCATTCAAAAACTCCACAACAGATAGGTCAAAGGGAAGACAAATGCTCTCTCATACGAGATAAAAGCAAGGATAAGTATTCCAAGGGAACACAACCAAATGTGTTTCCTGTAATCTCTGTTTCATATGGTCATGGAGAAATTACTAAGAACAAAGGCAGGCACGATAACTCTATTAGATCCATCATCGGCGAGCAGCAAGTCTAATAACACAACACTAAAATTACTTCACCTAGCAGCAGGAAATTGACGACTGCGTTATAATAACAGTTGCCGACGACTGCAATTGGATCCAAAATCCTCGGGAACCCCGCAGGC
The DNA here is from genome assembly GCA_037833965.1 of Marchantia polymorpha subsp. ruderalis. Classification (NCBI taxonomy): domain Eukaryota; kingdom Viridiplantae; phylum Streptophyta; class Marchantiopsida; order Marchantiales; family Marchantiaceae; genus Marchantia; species Marchantia polymorpha. The sequence goes on from AP031351.1 coordinate 6,015,736, forward strand.
TTTGGCTACCTGATCGCCCGTAACAGTTCTATGGTGATATGGTGATGTGTAATTTAAAACCTCCTGTACGAGATTTGGGTTTCAGTCCGTAACGAGGAAATTGCTTGATGGGACCCTCCGGGACACAATTACCTTACTGGACCCAACAAATATCGTTTTATGCAATGGGACCCCACCGACGGCACACCGACAACTATTTTCAAATATCGAACGATTTCCGCGGCAGCGAGACAACCCCAGAGATGCCTGCAGAGAGAGGAAGGAGGAACGAGCGGAGCGGGGCTGAGGGGAAGCCGCGGGGCGCTTCGGGAGTACTGCGGATTAATCCAAGATGTGATTTTGAGCTCACAGTGGTTTAGGGGTGGAGGTGGTCAGTAATCTCGAGCTTCCAGGAGCTCGCAGTGGGACATCGGTTCCTGGAGCGTAATCTCAAGTCGATAACAAAACGAATGTGTGATGCATCAAAACACCGGAAGAGCCGAGATACATCGATAGATCGACTTCACGACAAACCGACAGGAACGTCGCAGGAGCGGTCACTTTTGGAGGTGCAGTCACTCGGTGATAGTGCGAGTAGCAGATTGGGCGAGCTGCAGTCACTCCCCCACAGTTTAATCCGCATCCTATAGTTACAAGAACTTTGTTGACAACATGGATTACGGTGTGCCGTCAGTGGAGTCCCATCGGGTAAAACGATACTCGTTGGGTCCCATTGCGAATTGGTTGCGAAGTCCCATCAAGTAATTTCCTCGTCCGCACCGGTAGGTAACTCTTATACCTTCATGGCATGACTAGGAGCACAAATGTTAACCAGAATGGATCCGCATTCGACTTCGGCTGCATTATCTGGGAACACTGTAAGTTTACAAAACAAATTGCGCTGTACAAATAAATTGGGTTGGAGATCGATGGATAGATGGCCAGCTGGACAATAGGTGCAACTGAAGGGAGGAAGGAAGGCAAAGCTGTATTTCGAAACTTGAACACTAAAAGAGGCACTGGCATGAAAAAAAATAGCTAATGACCATGTTCCATCCGTGAAGACGGGGATGGTTGGCCATGGACTGCCTACATCACGAAAATTCCGAGCAAAATGTGCTGGAATTCGTGTGCTGCAGCGTTGGAGACCTCGGACTGACCACTAAAATCACCAAAACTAAACCATCGTCGTGATCGATTTATAGCATCAGAGATAACGAGCATCAGATTCTCTGGAATACGCTGCTTCTTACGGTAAGATCTGCTAGAATTCGATGGTTTTCATGCCGGATCGGTAGACAGCGAGAAAAGCAAGCGATGATCTGTACATTCAGTGCACAAGACTTCAATCCTCGTTCCGAATTCTGTAATAACCATGTTTTCTACCGTCCGGCCAACAGCATCCAATTCGATAAAGGCTGGGACGTCAATTATACGAGAAAACATGAGCGAATTATAGATGCTCTGTTCTTTGACATCAGAATTAAGCAGCTGTGACCTGACAATTTCAACCGAGTCAATCAAACGCCAATCGAATGGAATCTGTCGAGAAAGAACAAAAAGATGTCATGCAAAACATCATCATGGAACGAAAATCAATAAGAGTGCAGGAGGAGTATCTGACCCCTGCTTCCATCACACGAAAGATTGTGTTGCAGTCGAGTGCTGAAGAATCAGGCTGAAAAGCCTTCTTCGAGGCAGCGAGATTATGGTGCGTGAACGGGTTGATAAAACAGACACAAATGCTTCTTCTCTTAACGCCGAGAAATGCCCTCATCTGCTGTCGGTCCGACTAAGTATGATTAGAAGCATTCATCCTGGCAGTCAGTAGATTCAATCAATCTCTCTGTCTTTCCGATCTAATCAACTCAACTCAATTGTGTGTCCGAGCACTCGGATCAAACGATTTCTTGCGGCTGACGCCCACGGCAGGGTCCTAGGGGTCTATCTACGACTGCCTCTCTCAACCTCTGGCTAAACGCTACCAATCGCAAAATTCAGTAGAAAAACCTCCGGCCGATCGATGAATCGATCTCACTCACTGACTGGTATGGTGTGGTGTGGTGCGGGCTGGGTGGCCAATAGAACAGAACAAACTATGTCCGAGGGCGAGAGATCAGGAACTTTTCGGATTCAGATCTCAAAGCTGAAGGATCCACAAGTCAGGAGGAGGAGAAGGGTGGGCATCATCCAAGTGTGGCGCGCACGATCTCATGACTCTGCTTAAACGTGGAGCAGAAAATGCAGAATATGTTACGAGTGACGCCGTGCCAGACAGTGTTACCTTGTCGCGTCATTTTAATCCCATTATGAAACAGCCCCTTCTTGCTCCATTTATCCCCGCACAGTGTTCTGCTTCATGCCAAGCTTGCACACTCTCTCCCAAGCTGCTGCACCTCGGCTGCTCTATCATGCGCCATGCGCCATGCACCTCTGCCCTCCCTCCTTCTCCTCCTGCTGCTCCTACTCCCGCATTTAAGCCGAATTGGGTCCTACCATTCCTCCCACCTCTCCGTCCTTCGTTCGATCCCTGTGTCGTCCTCCGGCTTTCAATTCAATCCTACTCAAATCCAATTTCTCTCTATCCTCTCCTGGCGCACTCCACCATTGTCCTCAATAGTATAATACTAGTGCCTTAAAAAAATGATGGTAACTCCGCCTCCGGAATCTAGGCACGAGAATTTCTTGGCCCGAGCCCTCGCATCAAGCTCATGCTCCCGACGCCATGACATGCAGCAGCAGCAGCAAAAGGGGGACAGTCTCGAGAGGCAATTCGTCGCCTGTAGAAGACACCAGCACATCAAGAAAGGTTCGATCGAGTGCGACGACGGCGTGAGGCGCGCGCTCTGGACCAGCGGCCGCGCTGCGCTCCGCCCCGCGGCGCGGCGCGGGAGACGCGCGCCCGAGTCTTCGAGAACATCCAAAGATCCGGCGGAGTTCGGACTTTCGGACTTTCGGACCCACAGATTCCACAATCCCTCCTCCGCGCGCTGCGGATAAAGAAAGTTCCGAGATTCCGTCCCATTCCCAAGGACCACCCCTGCTGTACATCGCTGTACTCCTTGATGGATGGATGGATGGCCTTCATTAATATTCTCTGTTGCTCTGCCCTTCGGTCAAAAACGATAGACGGACCAGGGAATATCTTTGTTGGGTCTCCTATGCTGTTATCCTATCTCGCAAGTAACGATTTGACCTGCTCGTTCATTTTCAGTCGGACCGGTTCTTGTGACTTGCGACCGCCCTGGGATCCGCGCATGACCCGCCACGACCCTTTGACTTCACTCAACCGCAGCAGCAGCAGCCTACCCTGCCCTAGGCTGACCTGACGTCTCCGTTTTCTGAGGTCTCCGAGAATAACTCACTCCGAGGTTTAGTAACGTTATAAAACGGTACATGAAGTTACAATACTGTGGCCCTTGCTTGACCTGTGACTGTAATAATCTCTTTTGATATTAGTTGAAAAGGCGACCCAAATTTAGGTCGTTGTACCTTAGGATTAGTGGAGTTATTACTCATGCGGAATATTATGGCGATATCTTATCATTGATATTCATTGAAAATTGAAAATTATATAATTTTCAGCGGGCTTTATACAAGACTAACCCTAAACAAGACTCAACATGCGAATCCGCGTCTGACGTTGCCATCAACTGCCTACTATGTGTAACTTGGTGGTATCGAGTACTTAGACATAGTGTTTCCGTTTGTCCCAGTTTCTCTTTCATTTTGATTAAATAATGAACATGAACAGCTGAATAACAAGTTAGTACATGCCTGGTACTTGATCAAGCATAATATCTTTTGCTTCTCACATACCCTTGTGTGTTTACTACTTTATTTTTTGGATAAATATTCATAGTTCCTACTTTGACTGTCTACATAGCCTATATCATGAGGCTTCACATGATTCAAGTTATGCATGCAAGTGAGAAGACATACAATTGTTAGTTCTTCGGGGCACTTAAGTTTCACACGCGTTAAATTTTCATAAGAGTGTGGGACTAAGGAAAAGTTTTTGTGGTACATGAAAATTGGACTTTTTTCGACAAAGTGGAGTCGGCTAGACTAAATGTTATCTTGTATGCTAGATTGGTGAAATATTATTTTATTTTTTTTCTCAGATGGAAGTGATTGATTCCAAACCCCTTCTTTGATTTTGTAAGAAAGTTTCTTATTTGTTTCAGCATGTATTAACTCGGATGGTTGTCGTCTTCTGTGTCATTACATTCAAGATGTTCGAAACGCAAGTCAGATAGAAATGATACTCCATCAGATATCATGTTACGATATAACCTCTCCAAACGTCATGTCCATAGAAACATAGGTCTTAGATTACGCCTCTCACGGCGTCAAGTATATTTATGTCTTGACTTTTACAGAAACTTGTCCGCTCCAAATAAGCACATGTTAAGCAAAAGGTTAACCTTTCTAAATCAAAGAGTTGTGAGAGACCTACGATTTTATAATTTAAATGACATGGTAGATAAGAATGCAATAAAATGTACCCTAAATGGAGCAAAAGTGAACAAGAAATATCCTTAAAGCGATGAAGTAGTCCATGATAATATATCTTTCTATAGATATTTAAATCACATATACCACTTCAACACTGGAAGCTATAGGGGGTTCAGAGCCATCATATCCAAACATAGCAAGAAAAGTCAGTCCTAATTTGTAAAAGAATCTAACTCGGTCTAGCTCTCAAACTGCATGTGGGCTCAATTGGGAGCAAAAGCCACCAGGAGTTAAAACAATCTCACTTTTTTTAAGCTTCAAGGTCGTCGCTCGGACTTCGGATGTTTTTTTTCTTGCTTGTGAAGCAATTCCCTCGATGACCGCAATGACCAGTCCATCGAATTTACAGTGGAATCTCGATAACCGATTTCAGCAAGCAGGGTGGAGGTGTTAGCCCATTGAGACCCTAACTTCAGGCTGAAACAATTCAAATGATTGATGGCTATACAAATCACGTGACGATATAATTCGCTCGAGTGCCACTCCAAAGGGTGCACCTAAATAGATCGCCCTCTTCTTTGATGACGTTTTGATACTCTCGCACACTTCGAAGCTCTGATCGATAACTGAGTAGCATCCAAGTAATCTCGATTCCGCAGAAAGAATATGGCCACTGTATATAAGTCTCTGACGAACAAATGCATTCAAAGAGTCTTCAGCGTTCATTCCTTGACTAAGAGTGATTTGGTACCTTGTACTAGAACTGAAAGAAATCAGCATTGTCTTCTGGGCGATACATGGATAGAATCTTTCAATTCTATGAGTCGTCAAGCCAAACCTCGATATCGAAATTGACATCCATATGGGTGGGTAGAGTGAAAGATGATGAAAGTCCAACCATTGGATAAGACCGACGACAATGTGAGCACTAACTTCCAGAAGAAGGCAATAAATCTCTACGGTCGTCTCTTGAACGAATTTGACATCGGCGTAGGCATAACCGGTATGACCGTCCGATATCAAAATCCGGGAGGATGAGTTCATTGTCGCAAGCATGAAACATCATGCTGCCACAGTTTCAAAGGTACTTTCCGTCACAAGACATGTTAACAGTGAGTCATGCCAATCGAGGAATGCTCTCGCAGGGTACCAACATAGAATATGTAATTCTGAAGGTACGTTCACTGCTGTCACAGTTTCTCATTGTACTAAAACAACTAAAAACATGCTTGCTCGTTAAGGGATTATTTCCCATGTAGTCACCACACGTGCACATTGTATTTAAGAGTTAAGAAACCTTGACTCGTTGAAAATGTTTCAAGATATCATTCAAGGTCAAAACAAGTTCGAAAGGCGAAGGAGAATTAAATTTAAAATGACGAGAAGTGAGCAATAAAAATTGGCCACGGCGTGCTGTTAGTTCAAGGACTAGTTTGCATTTTATAAATTTTATAATCATATAACAGTCTTACAACATGTATCATGGAAAACTTCCGGTCATTGGAATACAGTTCATTGGTATAAGGTATCAAGAAGAGGACACCATTCTTCGGCTACGATGAATCATAGACTTCAGACTCATTCTGTTCTAAGCTGCTCACATGAGGATCACACGTGATACAAATTATTAACATACCATCAATCTTAACATCCCAAAGTAGTTCACACCTTATGCCATTTGAATTGTCAATCGGTAATAAGAAACCACAAGAATTAGAATCGAGTAATTTGATTTCAGAGTTCAACCTGAATGGCACCTGAAATCAGATACTCGTCAGATCAAATCGCTGACTTGACTTCGTGTCTATTGGGCAACAAGGCTTCCACATCTAAGACGAAAGGGGATGCCCAACTTGAAATTAAGCTTCGTTTGCATCTGTCAGCATTCTTAACTGCTTCCACATGATTAAACATGACATTGATCATTGTTTCAATCTCTACCAATTTTTACTTTGTATAGTGCTATGTTACCGCGATGCGGTCTCCTTCCTATGACAGCCCTCTCAACGAAGAAGAGACAATGACGTCCTCTCAAGCGCTAAACATTTGGTAGAAGCTGTGAAAAGCACGACCCCATGCTGTTCAGGTGAATCCTTAAAACATGCTGACTAACCAACCAGTTTAGAAGCTGGAGCCAGCCACATTGACAAACAGAAGGCATCTCCAGTGGAAGATAGAATCCAAGCCTGCGATATGCAAAGGTTCTCCTAGAACAATAAAGGCTGACATGACTAATCAAATTCAGGTCTTGTGACTATGTTCAGATCTCAAAACTCTCATTTCCTACGAAGCAATTTACCTTGCTCGAAGGCTACTGCCCACTGTCATCCTCTATATTTTATCTGTGTCCTATGCCCCATCACATGTGCTCTTTTCAGTAAGTTCAACCAAAGACATCAAACCTCAAGTTTGACATACTAGCGAGAGACTCAGAAGTAGCAGTACACATGCCTCCTCGAAATGAGGGTGCTGAATTTTAGACCTGTATAAAATGACATACAAAATTGAACCAGAGCAGCGGAATCTACCTGTAATCGAATGAACCCAATGTTCCTCCTCTACCTTCTTTCCTTCCTAACCTCTTTTGGCTATTCCTCTTACCACTTGAGTTGCGCATTCTCTCCATCATCTCCTCTTTTCGACTCTGTTCAGTCATCCTACCTCTGCTTTCCTCATGTATAGGCTCTTCCAAACTAATGGGCTCGTTGACCCTTGGGATGATACGCAAAGGATGAGCTTCTGTGTTAAATACCCACTCATCCAAAGGTATAACAGTAGATGGAGAAAACAGAAGGTACAAGTATTTGAGCGTCTCCGCCAGAAAGAAACTTTGCATCATGTCATCTTTGACTCCTGAATTAACCTGCAGACAATGGGGCAGATACGTACGAGACATGACACGTAGCCATTAATTGAATAGAAAATGCGTCTTGGTAAGATGGGATCAACAACATGACGATCCGATTCCCGGGATAATTAAAGAAATCGACTAAATGGCCACTGAAGTATACAAAATAAACAACGAAAGGATGAGTTGGCAACTCACATCATGGAGGCCAACATAGCCAGTAGGCACTCGAGAATTGGCTTCGAAGGCTTGAAAAATATCCCAGCCCCAATCTCTATACATATTGTCTCCAGTCTTCCTATAGAGGTACATAAGTGACTCGATCGTTTCTGGTCTCAGAATGTTGTAAGCTGTTCCAACACTCATATCCTGACCCATAAACAGCGCAGACAGGGTTCAACAAAAATATAAGATGCAGTGTTACGTTTCAATCAATATCGTCATTTTGCTCCTAAAACGTGCTCATTCTCTAGGAAAGAGATAAAGTGGTATCTATTGAGGTAAGCTATATCTACTGCACATACCCACAAGTTGACGTTTTGCAATTTTAATAATAACTTACCTCTCCATCCCTGAAGTGATAGTTTTCTCCAGCAAGCTTCGTGCGTGTTGACATGTAGAAATTGTAGCATGTACGGGCAAGCTGCATAAAAAAACAAACATGATTGATTACAGTACTGGCCAGTTTCAACAAACTGAGAGTAGCCCGAGATGACACTTCACATACATCTCAGAGTCTTGGAAGGTGTTTGAGCCACAAAGGAACAATAAGCTTGAGAACTTGGTTGTAATTGGCGAACAGAGTCACTGATCCAGAAACCTAATAGAGAAAGGTAAGATACCTCTTTTGCAAGATCCAAGTACTTCTTGGCATTCTCTTCACTTGCACCTTCTACTCCGAGTGCAAGCATTCCTGGAGCAAAACAAGCTAACTCGTCCATCTGCAAATACCTCACCAAACAAGGCCTGTCAGCTTTCACAATTTTCTTAATCTTTGGCTGATCAGCTTCATCCATTATAAATAAAACTATATCTTAAAGCTAGGAAAGATGAAGGTCTAAGAACGGGGATGATACACGAGAAGCTAGGAAAGATGAAGGTCTAAGTACGGGGATGATACACGAGATCAACCTCTGATGAGAATTCAACAATGATACCTTGGCCTGATGTACGTCTCCAGTCCGCTCCGCAAGGTAGACGTAGTTTGAAGGACTTGACTTCTTTACCAAGGTCATCATACCTTCCATTGAGTGGTCAAACATTTCTCTGCGGAGTCCACGTAACCATTGGGCCATAAATTCGAGCACAAATAATAACAACAATTGACGTTGTACCGTAAATGAGCATGTCAAGTGATACATGGTACATACTTCGGAAATATGTTAAATGAAGCTCTATTTAGTCTGCTCTTCAACACAGAGAAAAGAAGCGAAACCTGTAATGTTTGACAACTTCAGTCTTGTTTCCTTGAATCCACACCTTCAGGAGATACTCATAGAAGCTGTATGGAGAAAGAGGAGGTTCGGTTAGCAGAAATGAACACAAATTCATGAGCAAATAGGACCAAAGGAAACTCCAGATTGCGTCACTTATACTTGGACATTCGTCAGTCGCAAATGTCCAGTTGGTCTACATACGTCTCCATGCATAGAAGGACCAAATACAACTGCTTCGCAAAGGCTTAAGAGTGGGACTGAAATTTAAAGACATGGCAATGCACTCAACCCTTAAGTAATCTTGGATTACTAAAGGGTTGCAATTTCCAAACTAATAATATTAACATTCATGAATGAAGTTTAAACCAATATAGTCCAATACAGTCCAGGTAGAATCAGCAACAGAAGCAACAAATTTTCGTGCAGAACGAGCCAGATTCTGCGAATCATCTACTCACAAACCGGAAGAGTAATGTTATATGCTACGAGCAGGGTATCCGGGATACATGGAAACCAAGTTCGCATATTCCTTTCTGGTACCCGGAAGCGATGTGCAAGCTTGGCCTCCATGCATACTTGACAGAAATCCGGAGGTCCATGCAGAAACTGAGCGTCTATTGATACACTTCAGCAACAAACAGATATAAACTATAAGTCTCCTGAAAATTAAGTACCTGTCTCCCATCGCTCCAAAGGTGATCTTCGTGGTGGTGGGCTTCCCTGAATGTGGACTGATATATATAGGAAGCAGTCCATCATTGGGCATGACCTTTTTGAGCTGGAAAATGACATTCTCAACCTGCCAAAAACCTACCAAAGATTAGAGAAAGCAGTCTCTAACCTTGTTACTTAAAAAAATGGACCACAAGTAGATGGTTTCCAAAACCTGAAGAATTGACGATTTCTCCTGAAAGCTTTATCCTATATCTCAAACTTCATGTTCACATCTAAGACACTGACAGAAAAGCATGTATTTATTCGCACAGCTGCATCAAGATAGTAATCTTAACTCCACCTAATATCCGTACTGCGGCCCTTTTGTTCATTGTTGGAATAACGGAAACAACAGATGTGCATACGGTTCCTAGAGCATACTCTCACTTTTAAGTGTAAATTTGCCTAAACCACTAATTCAGACCAGCTCAACGTTTGAGGAAGGTTAACATCCCCATAATAGTTGAATGGAATAATTAACCTCCTTTTCCACAAGCAGTCACTTGGACTGCTTGTGGAAAAGGTCACTTTCATATCGGTTTTCCTAGGAATGACTTCTGGACAATTCTCTTCGAGTATAGGTGTCTGTTCATCTCATGAAAGTCTCAGTGACTGTGTACAGATGGATTATATTAATAATATATTGGAGTGTGATTTTCCCCCAAAGTAATCCCTTGACTTCAATGTGACCACATTGAAGTCAGGGGATTACTAAAGGGGAAAATCACACTCCAATAGGATGCATTCAGTGCGGCTCTGGATTCTTACTTAGCTTGAGGAGTAATAATCCCAAGGGGAACTTCCAACACAAAGCAAACATGGAGAGAACAGCAAGAAGCCAAACACCATAAAATCTGCAGCGGAACCTCATCATCCAGTTGTTTCTCACCTTCTCCTTGTACTTCGGGTTGCCAGTTCTTTGAGATAGCCCAATAAACTCAATCTGCTCTGTTCCGATGTCCGCTAAAACACTCGAGCCCTTCAAGCAGATCAAGTACATACGATAACTTGAATTCAGTGACACATTTTATTCATAAAACAGTGCGATTTCGTTTTGAGGGGATTAGAAAACATGTTTTAGCGCTAATCAGCAGCGTACAGAAAGAAAGCTATTGGTGGTCCAGATAAGAGGGCAAAGTACCATGCGCACGATGTGCGTTAACGGAAGGAAGAGAACACAATAGATGGAGTAAAAGAAGACCAAGAGATAACTCTTGGGTAAAGTGTTCGCAACTCGCGACTTACTCCTGTCCATTGGGGATTAGAAGCACTCCCAGTAGCGAGCTCGATCGTGTTGTAAGGTATACCAGATGCCGTGTTCCATGCAGGGAGCAACCTTTCTGCCAATTCTTGGGCTTTTGATAGGAACATTTTATCTCCCGACAAGTCATACGCGCTAAGTAGTCCTCCAAGTACTCTGTCAACCAGATCAATAATAAATCATGGCCTTTGACAAGATCCAAAAAAAACCTGAAAGGTAACCTAATGTTCAGTGAGACAAAAGAAGTAACTCATCGAGTTCAATGACTAACTAGTTTTGTCCTACGTCTTTGCTGCAGACTTTTGTGCTACCTCTTTGTCCCGTAAATACCTGATGGTAGTTTCGAAGACACTGGCGCCATAGTGCTTGTTGAAATTCATATTCTGAGATACCCACCTGATATAAGTTTGAAATGTTAGATACTATGAATGAAATATACACAAATCATTACAGATAATCCGCCTTGTGCACTTCGTATTGAAATATCAAAAGAAAACAGTCCTCGAAGAGAATATTACAGCATGCCTGTTCATCATAAATAGCAATGCTCCTTTCAAAGTCAACATAGACCAATTACTTACTCCGATGCCTTTTTGAACTGTTCATGGAACCCCATGATATACAGGGTATCCAGAGAGTCGACAATGGTTGCACCTAACCCTCCAAATTGGTTCACGCCAGTTTTCGACATAGGCTACATGAGAGGAAAAACACAATCCAACACAAGCGTTCTTGGTTTAAACTTCAAACCCGAACAACCGGCAGCAATTTACGGTAGCCAAGACCGTAAGTACATATACTCCCACGCACATCAAGAGGGGCATTTTCTTTCCGTTTGAAGTCACAAACGTAAGTGCTCTAACTTGTAATCTCTATATCGAGGGGTATTTGGATTAAGTCGAAAAATGTATCAGTTGGATGTTGAACCGACTGTTCAAGATGGACCAATACGACAAGCCAAAACATCGGCAAGTATTTCCTAACTTTGTATCGGGAGTGAAAAATACCCTCAGCTCGTCAAAGCCCCATGCATATGTCTCATATGAGGTCCAGGCATGCAACATAGCACCCCTCACTTTGTCCCGCCTTTCTCTGGCAACTAGGTCGTCATCAGCTGGTGCGTCTTTCGATCCATCCAGAACAACGTGATTTAATTGTGGGGATTTGCGGTCTTTCACAGACTGAGAACGACTGTCATCGTCACCCACGTCAGGCTTGTCCTCTATTTCGATGTCCCCATCTTGGTCATCTCCAAGGTCCAAGTCTCTCGGTATATCTTCAACTTCAACCTTTTGCTTAACGAACTTTCTCAAATCTTCGAGCTGCAATAACACCACATCGGAGAAAGCCTGCTGAGGGGAAGCTCCGACATTTGTAGGCATGATCCGATTTTGAGATTCCGGCAAGCAATTTGAAGTACATGTGGCATGGATGCCACGTGTACTGGTGAAGAATTGTTGCTGACAGCCATTGTCAAATGACGTCAACTCAAGCAAAGAACACTCTACTCGAATTACAGATATTTCACAAAGCAGAGTATTATGTCCACATTCATTTTGACAAACGTCCATGCAGCCAAATAAGATCCTCAGTTGTCACGAGTTTGTATCAACCAACATCATATCGACGAATCACGCAAAATGCACGTCAGCAGAGCTAAGCGGACAGCATATGTGCGAGACTAGAAAATGCAAAAACTACCCAAAGGAAAACTTTCAAAAAATCATCTTCAAAGACATCTTCACATTTGATGGAGACGCTTCAATTTCCTTGCAATGTAGCTAGGAATCTACAAACTTGGTCGACCAGCACAAACCTTATATAAACCCGGCAACAATTCAATAAGTCCGAAATTTGTTTTTCACAAAGCCTTTTACAAGTTGCAGAGGTGAAAGTTGAGGGGTTGGAAAGCCTAACATGCCTTTTGGCTGAGGATGTAATTTTCCTTGCTCACTTCGCTTATCGCCACCTGTTGACAGAGATGAAATCACCTCAGCATTTTCCGCAGCCACATCGAGAAACCAGATTACTTATCGAAATGAATGCGGTGAAACTTTGAATAACCTCGAGCCAGCTACAATAAGTTAAATACTCTGCAAAGAAGAAATGCTGAAACACATAATCACAAACAACAGACTTCGTACCCACCTCCATACACAACAAGAACACATAAATTACTGAAATGAACTGAGCTTTCTCTGGAAAACTAGTGGTTTTCTGAAGACGGCAACAGAAGAAGTGGGACCAAAATTGAGACCCGATGTTGTTCTCGGTGTCTATGCTAGGGATAGCGCATGAATCTCAATTACGCTAGAAGATCCGAGAACAAGCAGTACAAGAAGCCCTGTCGATTCGTTTCGTTAACTCAGGCATTCACCGGGTCAATCCGTACTAGGCCAAAATCAAGCTAGTTGAGAATTAATTGCAACCAATCCGTGGTTCAGGGCCGCCTCGGAGCCCCTACCTGTCGGGGACCTGTTACCCTTCCCACGATCAGCTAAGTTTCCCGGTTAAAAAATCACCTCATGCTCCCGGATGATCGTCTGTCGATCCCAAATTAGAAACGTAGAAATTACGAAGAAAACCAAGACGAAGGCGAGCTTGCGAGGTCTCCTGAGGTAGTAGGACAAGCTGAAGCCTCGCAGCCAAGAGCTCTGTGACCTTTGCCTCGCCATTATCGCGACCGACCGACCGCGATCCGCCTACATTAACACGTCCACCTCCGGAGACTGATCAGGAGAGAAATTGATGAATCAAGCCTTGCCGATCGATTGCATTGTCCATGGACTGCCGCAGAGGACAATACACCTCTCTAACTCCCAATCTCAACCATAACGTGAACCGTGGGAGGGTGCCGGCACGCCACTCCGCAAACAGGGCCCGCCCCGGGCACCGAAAGCAATCACAGTATACGAGTATCGGAATACAATAATCATACGGCACTCGCCGGCCTGCGTCGTAGAAGAAGCCGAACCCGAAGCCGAAGACAAGCGACGGACGAGCCCGCGGAGACAGACGACTTCAGGGAGACGGCCAGAAAAGTCTCCCCTCGCTTGCTGCTGCTGCTGCTGCTCCGGCCCTTCCTTGCCCGCAGGGCCTTCCTTAATGCTCGAGCGCAGGGCAGCCTCTAAACCTCGCGATGGCCTCGTGCCTCGTCGTCAAAGGCCCCAGCGCGGTCGCGGTCGGTCAACCCACTTTTCCCTTCCCTTCCCTTTCCCGAACCGAGCGAGCCGGTCCGAGAACGACGAAGAGAGAGCTTCCGTGCTTCCCCGTCCTTCGTCCTTCGTTCGTTCGTTGAGCAGCGCAATGCAACGCAGCGCGATTGTGTCTCAGCGTCGCTGGGGCCGAGGTCCATGAGAGCGCAACGCCCTGCTGCCAGAGGCCAATCATCCCCTGAGCTGGAACGCCAACTGTTCTCCGACCCCGTGTCGTCGCACTCTCGCTTGCCTGTCTTGCTCCCCTCCCCCCCCCCCGCCCCAACTCCTTCTCCTCCTCTTCCTCCCTCCCTCCTCCTCCTCCTCGTCCTTTCTGCGTCGTCGTCATTGGCTTGTTGACTTCCCCATCAGCCCTCGTCGATATTCTCTGCTAAATCCCCGATAGGCGTCGTTTGATCGAGGTGATTTGCGCTCGCCCGGTCTTTAGAGGCACCCACAACTCTAGAGATTCTTTGGAAAAAAATCATTTTCATTACCGTTTCATTTTCATTTAGGGCCAGATGCCGGAATCTTCTGGGAGTCATTTGGTTTATTGGTACCTAGAGATATCGTAGTGAGTTTGTCACATGTATTACTTGCTTGAAAATTGAACATAGCATGACACACTAGTTCCTTTTGGGGGCATGTGAACTTGTACAAGAGTGACCTTCGACTACATGTGACTAGGGATAGCTTTAGATGATCCCGCTTTTAATGTTTCTGTTGTCGTGTGTACACTATTTGTGATGTATCATTGTGTGCTTTGTGACTTATTTCTCGATTGTGATAATGTTGCAGCCTAACATCCAAGGTTTCATGTTTTAATTTCATTCTTCCTTGTAAGCTTTACTAGGATCTTCTTGACCGTCTTTTGTTATCTACTTCACCGCATGTTTAAGGACTTCGCATGCGTGATCAATAGGTCTTTCATACTTATGGAGTATTAATGAGAGTACTCACTTCTCGACAGAAGTGAAATACGCATGAACATCATATGTCAACCAGATTTTTAAAATTTATGGTCTTACATGTGGAAGTACCTTAAGTTCTTCACAGTCATCACTAAAGCTGGCATACTTGAAGTAAACTGCTTGTTCACGAAACATGTAAAATTATATAAAATAGTCAGTAAAATTAGTTTGAGTATGTGATTAGATATGATATCTATCATTTAAATATTTATATTTAATTCAAAATATCAGATTACAATCATTGATCATTAAATATTTATATTTAATTCAAAATATCAGATTACAATCATTGATCATTACGTACGCTTGACATTCTTCAACAACAAAAATACTGAAGTAGATCTCTTATATTATCCTTGTTGATTGAGACTTCTTTCAAAGTAAACAGAGTTTCGTACTCAGCTATTGGTGATCTTATTTTATAAGCTTAACGTTTAAAGTATAAGAACTTCAAAAAGTATATTATCCACCATTCTTTGTCTATGTGAATCTCATAATGTGCATAGTTCTTAAAATATAAGAACTACTGTTTCTTGTTACACTGCAAGTCAGAGACAGAAAGTTAAACATTCAGTTATAAAGTATGAATGAAGATCATCTCTATGTCACTCTAGCATTAAAATATACGGTACTCTAACATGTCAACATCTATATTTGAGGACGTATAATATATCCAAAAAATTGTATTCTTAAATATATCAGTTACTCTATTGTATATATTATGCTTTAAGAACACGCAACTAAAGCATTTCAATCATTATGATATCTGTAGAGCATTCATCCACATTATATTTTCTGTATTAGTATAAAAAATCTTAGATGATTTAAAAATGTTGCAAAATCATTTGAATTTATCATACAGTTTTAATCTTCAAATATCAATGAAATTCAAATTAAGAAATTCGAAAATTCTCTGCCCTTTTATAAACTCACATACATAATAAACTTAAACCCTTTCTAAATGTATCGTCATGGCATGAATCCGTTTAGAAAGAATCGTCATTTACATCAAATAGCATATAAATAATAGCCGCATTCAAAATCTTTTCCATTGTTAAAAGTTATAATATAAACTTATAATAAAAAGTTTCTACACAATGATATTACTGGAAATTCAATTTCAAATTCAAATTTCCATCAATATCATTATTTAATTCTAAATTTGTTAATTTAAACCAATAATCTTACATTTTAGATTAAAATAAAAATGTGTAATTCAATCATGTAAAACTTCATTTTGAGAGAATTTGTATGTGATATTGTGGAAATTTGAATATTAAATTTTGATCTTTTTTTATAAGCAACCTTCTTAATTTCCTCATAAGATATTTTTAAAAAAATTTAAATATACAATGTACGAAATAAAATAAAAAATAATTTTTTTTATTTTACAATCATACAACATGATATAAAATAATCCAAACATAAACATCTCAAGATTAATTAATTAATCAATTATTTATTTATTTATCTCCAATTTTTATACTTGAAATATTGCAAAAAACATAACCATATTTAATAATTTCTGCAAAAATTAATAAAAGTTTGTGTGTCATATGAGTATTACAGCTAACAAGCTTTTATAATAACTTAATGTAAGTCCAATGTAGCTCCGGTGTTTTTTACCTCTTTCCAGTTTATAACTTGAATTAATTAGTTTAAAAAAATTAGTTTTCATTGCAAAAATTTAACTGCAAGATACAATTGTTGTTATTTTAGTTAAATAAATATAAATACTATAAATAATAATACCTATAATCAGATATTAATCAACAAGAAGCTTATATTTCGGAAGAAAATGAAACAGAAAATAACAAATGGCTGTAAGAATGTGTAAATCACAAATAGATATGATCATTGGATGAAAATATTCCAGAACCAACAAATTTGAGTTTTTTTTACTGTGCAGAGAATTAGTTTATCTAACATATAAATTATAATGATATCTACAATTTTATTGTAATTTATGCTATAAAATTAGATTCATATTAGTCGTTTATAAATTGAAATATATATTTTAATAATATGGTAAAATAGGAAAAATAATATTTGACCAGAGTAAGATTAACTAAAAACTTATTTCTCGATTCATATTCCTTTTTATTAAAAAATTGGACACAGTAGCAAAAATTTTACAAATTAAGAGCTAACATGTTTTATTCAATTCTAAATGATAAAAAATGACGATTCTTTCATTCAACAAAATTTCAAAAATAAAATTAAGTAATTATTTTGAGTTTAAATTTAATAAATAATAATTTATTAAGCTACTTATTGTTTGATGTTATACAATTTGAAGAAACCTATCTTACTTGAAATAAATCAGATTTTCAATATTTTGGATTTTGAAATAGGAAGATATTGAGTCATGTAAATGTTTGTTGCATATATAGTTATGCAACATAAAATATCACATATAGTACTTATTAACACCCAGACTAAGTATTTCAATGAAAATTACAAAACATAGGATTTTAAAAATATACTTTTTTTCAAATTATTATTTCATGCATGTAATTTAATTTAATACTTATTTTATTTAAAAAATTTCATTCTGTCTTATAATTTGTTACAATTTTATAGCCAATACGTCCTAACGAATCCTAGTTCAATTACCTCTTTCTTGCTGAACATCTAATATTTATAAAATTTGATATTGAATAATAAAAAAATACAATAATTATGTTTAGATTTGTTACGCATATTTGAAGGTATTTCACATACTTCCATTTCACATGATTGATGTAGATTCGTGATTATAATGGAATCGTCTGTTCATTTGTATGAGCGTTGATTGATGAAACACAATATGCTAACTAGTTCACTAAGGTAATAGTTTTGGCTTAATTGTTGAACAGGATTAAAAGCTGTATAATTTTGATCGTTATCTTTTCTTTTCGCGAGTGATGCATTCGATTTTCAAAATTCAAGCTGGATCAGGGTGATGCACTCATCATATATATATATATATATATACATATACAACACTCTCAAACACATTTGATTCTCAACGTATGGGATTGGATGTAGTTATCATGAACTTATATAATTTGTATTCAGAATTTCTCTATTTGTCGATTCAATGTAATTGGCACACCCATTCATATGTAGTATGCTAGTTGATTTGAATGAAACTTCCTCTAGTCGTCAGTATGGAAGGTAAAGTGATTGTTTTGTATGTTTTCATCTCTATATGTCTCTAAAGGTTGGGAGCTTAAGTTATCCTGGTGTTTATGTCTGGAGTGATTTCATATACTAGCTCAATATGAACTTCAAACATTGGAGATTTAAATTAAGATACTGGATCCTCGAGTACAATATTTTATGATGTTGCACAAAGTCCTTATGCCCTGCGTTATGCCGCACTCTGCAGAACGCCCCGGAACTGTCTTAGGCTTATGAGAAACACGAATATACTCATCACTTTGATTCCAAAACTTAGATATATTTAACTGTACCGGGAGAATCACACAACTCAAGAGAGAATCCGTTCATGTATATCATCATATGCACTTTGAGCAAGGATTTGAGTAGCAACTTAATATGGATGCTCTCTTCAAGACAAATTCATCTCTGAAATTTGAATTCATTCCTTACGTGGTTCTCTTTGAATTGAAAAATGTTGTATCATACTATTGAAGCAAAGTATTTCATTTCGAGGATGAATTTGAATCATACTTTTGAAGCAAAGTATTTCATTTCGAGGATGAATTTGAAGGGTTTGATTATGGATAGCTTCAGTGGGATGTAAATGTAACTTCTGGATTCAATGATGCGACTCTTATATAACAAACTTTAAAGTTCAGATTAATGTCTTGTCTTCCACAGATAATAACTTTTCACGAGTGAAAGGGAACGGTCGTGGACCAATAAAATCGTCATCCAGGAAGCTTGCTGCTTAATATAACACCTCACATATCACTTAATGCGAACATCCTCAAGAAGTTCAGAGGAACTCGCAGCCAGTGATGGACACTGTAAAATACAGGGAGCGATTATACGTTGGAGTCTGGTCATTTGCCGTCGTGTCGGCCTCCCAGTGGCTGGGCTGGGTCTTCCCACAGTGTGCGCCGTCGATCGACATCGGACACGATGAGCGCTCATCTCGGAATTCAAATTTCAAGTTCAAACTGGACAGTCGATGTGGAGTCGATCCGCAACGACATGCTCGATCTCTCTCCTCTCTCTCTCGGGCACTGCCGTCCCTTCTCATCCGCTCTTCTTCTTTGAACGTGTCTCATTTCCCCTGCACCCCCTCCGCGTGGAAACTATCGAATCAACGTTCATTCTTCCCCTTGCTTGTCGGCGAGGAAGTCCCCGAAGGAAGACATCAGTCGGCTTCGATTCTCTGGAGACGAGGAGCTTTGCAATAGCTACTCGGTGGAACATCTGTTCCTAAGTATGCGCCATTTGGTGCAGACAAGGACTGTTTCGTCGATTTTTCTCGTTGAGCTGTTTCAGTCAGGGTGTTGTGTACATAGTTTACGCATCAGATAGGAGACGTTTATCGAAGTTGGTGGTGGCACAACAGGAGGTAGTGAATCAAATGGCCGGTGATCCAGTCACTCCTGCGGCGAAGAACTCGTCAGACAACGCCAGAGTTGTTCGAAGAAGAGTGAGCAAATTTTCAACAGCCGACAAAGAGAATTTTAACGTGTATGGAGGAAATGTCGGCGAGAATCAGAAGAAGAGTCCATTGCCTGTGGGGTATCCTCGTCGTCCTCTACACGATATAACTGCTGTTTTGCAGAGTTTCGATGATCAGGTGAAGCATTCAGTAGAAGATTCTGGTTTCTCTGCTTTGCTGTATACTTTTCTGCTGTTCGAAGATCTCCGACGACGAAAGAGCAGTTCTTGTCTAGTACTCAAAATGATTGCCTTGTCTTTTGGCATTGATTTGCCTTTCGTCAGTGTTTTGCTAACTCATGCTTCAATGAATCATCGTCACTTCGAAACCATGAGCCATTAACCCGTTGCGCTCTAAATGTCCAGGACGAAGCGAGTACCAGACCGCACAAACACTTCACACGCTCGCAAATGGGTTTGTGTTCCCGCAATTATGAGCTGATTGAAACGAGCAGTTCAACTAAGAACGGAGCGGGATCGAGTTCCAAGGAGTCTAAAGGGAAGTCAGTAAAACAAACTGCAACAACGACAACGACATCAACAAAGAGGACGAAATCTGTTCTACCAGTTGATCTTCAGATTCATGACAGGGAAAATCAAGACCCCGGCATTAATGTCATCTTAGAAAAAAAGGTGAAGAGTGTCAGGTTCGCTGAAGTCGAATGTACGAGTGAGAATGCGAATGTCGAGATGCCACTTCCGGTATTACCACATGTTTCCAAAGACGAAGCACTCTTTGGCGGTTTTGAGACCGGTGCGGAGGAAGCTTTTGCTAACCTTCGAGAAGACAACGACACCGTCATCGTGGCAGAGACGAGCGCAGAGGGAAGCCAACGCGAGTTGAAAAGCGAGACTTCTTCTCGATCTTCGATGGATGTTGCGATAGAAACTAGTGCACAGGTATCCAATGCGAAGCCTATGGAAGCAGAGAGTAGTACTGCGAATCGAAGGACGAGATATCAACACTTGCAGGAACAGAAAATGCAGAAGCCTTTGTCTAGCAGGTCCAGCGTGGTAAAATTTAGATAGAAGTAAGCAGAAAATGTGAATGGCATGAGGTTGTGTCCAATGCGCCCGAGCATGTCGACGGAAAATCTTCATGAAGACTAGGCATGCGCACACGACTCTTATCTCGAGATTCTCAACTTGAGAAATTTGTTTCTCCAAGGGAGGTGCCACCTTATTCTGAGAAGACCTCCGATCGTGCATGAGAAACATTCTAAGTTATCTGGAGACTTATCGAATGTTTGATAAGTCCTCTGTACAAATTAGTTAGTTCTTGGATCAGTAGAACTCCGCGAGGTGAGATCGGTCAGCGAATTGACCTTTCATATTTAGAAGGTGCTATTCGCATAGAATCTCCACATGAAAAATTGAATCTGGAATATACTCAAATTTTATCTTTCTATCTTCACTGCGTTACATGAACTCAGTTATTGTGGCATAATATTGCGAGCCTTTTTCAATTAGTTAAGATGTCATTGATGTCCAATTTCAGCAAAACTATATAGTTAATACCCTTACAACGTCGCTATCCTGAAAATGAATCACTTCCTTCCACTTCATACAGCCGCGCAGCTGAGTGTAGATGTGCACTATACCCACAAACACTACAAAATATTGCCGATAGCTACATTCGAATTATACAACACTCTTGGGCGGTCAAAATATGTCACTTGAATTTTTAGATACGAATACCAGAAAAAATGCAATTTTACACTCTACGTACAGTAAGTTACAGCAGCTTGCCCTTATGTTCCAATCGACACTCAAATTAAGCAGTCTTCGCCAGCTTCCTATCTCTCAAAAGTGTCTGAACTGCAACGCGACCTGACACTAATG
Organism: Marchantia polymorpha subsp. ruderalis; assembly: GCA_037833965.1. Lineage (NCBI taxonomy): Eukaryota > Viridiplantae > Streptophyta > Marchantiopsida > Marchantiales > Marchantiaceae > Marchantia > Marchantia polymorpha. Next base: position 6,037,065 of record AP031351.1, read on the forward strand.
CGCCATCGAACGTCGAAGAATTTCTATGGTCACCACAAACGTATAAACCTTCGGCGAGTCTAGGGTTCTTCCGTAGCTCGGTCGGAGGAGACTGATCTGGTTGTGCGAATGGAATCCTGTAAGTTCTCAAATGCTTCCAACTGTCCACAAATTTCTTGCCAAACCATTCTGAAAGCTCGTTTCGGACGGTGGCTTCCAAGTCCAAGTCGGAAGTTCCCTCGTGGGTGCCTATCAGAGACACCGACACGAGGGTTTTCCCGGGCGGTGCATAGGAAGGAACAACATTGGAAGGGAAGAACATGTTGTTCACGATGCCCTTCTTGGTCCCGTTGAGGAGCAGGACAGGTTCGCTCGTGAAAGGTGCTTGGTCTGATTTGAAGTACAAGCAGACAGTGCTCCTCGGAGTCTTCGTCACAGAAGGAGTTTCTGGGAGTTTGTCTTTCATCAATCGAGCAGCTTCCGGGCCCTCGACCGCTACAATCACTCCATGTTTGGCTTTGATCTGCTCTCCGTTTTCCAGCTTGACTCCAGAAATTACACCGCTGCCTTCTATTAGTCCTGTGACCTTCGAGTTGAGGAACACTGACCGAGGCGGCAGGCTGGCAGCGAGTTGCTTCGGAATTGCACCAATGCCTGTTGCTGGGAGAGCATTGGACCCTAGAGCTAAGCATTTGAATACGAACTCGAACAATCTCGACGTAGTTTGTAGCTCCCTGTCAAAAAAGATTCCTCCGAAAAAAGGTCGGAAGAACCTGTCCACCATCGCCTCGCTAAACCCTTCTTTCGACAGCCTCTCTTCGATCGTCGTTTCTTCTGTGGCTAATATCTCATCCACGCCCTTGATCGCTGCTCGAAACCTCACAATTCCTACTAACACCTTATCCAAAACAGATCCAATTGGATTCACCAATGATCCGAGACCGTCAGTGAAATGGCGGAATGGATCGGCAACCCGATGGAATTGCCCATTGAACCACACCATCGCTCCAGCATAGAAATTCCTCAAATCCAGGCCATCGTAAGCCAAAACTCTCTGTGCCTCAGGGTACGCAGTGATATGAATTTGGAAACCTCTGTCCAGCAAAAATCCCTCAAATTCATCCGTCCTCACTCGTCCCCCGACACCATCCGAGGCCTCCAACAAAACAAACGATTGTCCTTCTTTGGCCAAATGTTTGGCAGCTGCAAGACCTGCAAGACCAGCTCCTACGATAATCACTCCCGTCTCCTCGGGATAATTCGAGCTACTCACAGAGGCAGGCACACTTCCTTCTGCTATCTTGGCCACTGGTGTGACTACTAACACACGACGATGCCTTCTCGAAGGCAAATTCAACTTCGTAGTCAGGCCGATGGGATCCCTCGACAAGTTTCTCACATCGGAGAAGTGCAAACTGTTCGCTGAAGGAAAATTGCTGCAAAATTTCCGGCCCTTTCCTGCGCTTGCCACGATGCTTGGGCAATGGCAGGGTCCGACCACTGCTGCAGCGAGGAGGGGCATTGCAACGCTCCGCTGAACGAATGTCGCCAGATTCAAGCTGGCGGTACGAAATGCTTCCGCACTTTATGAGCGGAGCCACGAGCAGCGCCCGATCGACATTTCGACATTCAGCACTTGTCGTGCAGAGGTCGTCGTCCTTCACAGCAAACCAGGATGCAGTATGTGCTATCCGGATGCCTGACTTGGCAGCATGTCAGCCATTGGATTCGCGTCATCTTGGGGTGGATGCAGCCCCCTGTGGATTGACCTGCATCAGATTGCAGTGTCGATGTAGTCCGGCAATCTTGCAGCTAGATTGGGATTCGTGAAGTCCTGTCCTGGCCATCTCGGTGATATGCTACACTGAAAACTGAGCAGTGATAGTTCTCCGGTGAAAAGTTCTTCTGGTATTCCAGGGAATGATCATCTTCCTATATTCACGCATGTGAGCTCGAGAAGTCCTGACGAGCCCAGCAGCCGCCATGTCCATGTTACCAGGGCAAGGAAGCATGTGAAGACGAGAGGGCACCAAATATACTCTATATAGAACTTTTCATTCCCCAGAATGGAGCTTGCCCTTGGTTTGATCGCCATCCGATTGCAGCCTCAGGTCGATAGAGTCCCTGGCCATTAGTGGTGGCCATTGGAAGCAAAGACTTGTTGCAGGCCGATGATTACGTCCCTTGCCTTCGACTAACGAGAGGACTGATTTGCGGTTGTGAAAGTTTCAGGAATAGGATTTTGATTCTTCAAGTGAGCGAGGAAGTGTGTATGCCCGAAACGAGCTCAAGCCTTCGTGATCTGAGATGGGGTTGCGTTCTTTGTAAATAATCCACAAGCAACTCGACGTACCTCTAAGAGATCGTTCCGTGGGCTCTCAGGCTGATCTGCCGGCCCCTCCGACGACGAATGGTAAGGAAGGCGCATTCGAAGCCAACATATGATCGCACAAAGGGAGCATCGAGTAGAATGGTTGAAGAAAAGGCCAAAATCTTGCCTATTGTCTGAATTCTTGAATCACTGCGGTCGCAGTCCAAGCAAGATCACTCCCTTTCCCGAGCGTTCGAAGATGACGCCGTGACAAGCTCATTCTGGAAGCTTCGTAGCCACTTATACCTCTAATCTTAGGTTCCGAAGAAAGCATCGAAGCATTCGTCTAATCCTTTACAAGAAGCCCACAATTGTGGCTGAACAGTCTCACAGACCGGGGAATGCTTGAATCTATCGTCTACTCATTGTCAATGCGCCGAGAACATTCGTCAGGCTGCTTTGTGCGCTTCTCGGGGAAGTCTGCAAGATTTCATTATTCGTCAGATCGTTGAGAAAGGGTAATCGCAGGATGCTGAAATCTACGCCTCATTATGGCATTCGAAGGGCAACAAATCCCAAGCAGACACTTTGCCGTTTACTTCCATGACATCTCAGTGAGCGGGGCCACAAGTGTGAGTGGAGAGATCACCAATCGACCTCTCGAAAAGCCATGGCAGCACGGCCCCAAAACGGGGGCTCATGATAATCCGTAGTAATTTCTCAGTATAAATCTGCGATGGCCGGAGAGCAGAAAACTTCTACCTCGAGCAGACGCACTTTCTTGTCATCGCCGAACACCGAGTCCTTACCATCGGGCCTCGTGGCGTACGAGAGGCCGAGCCTGGAGCGCGCTTCCGAGAGCTCTCCGACGCCGGAGTTCGTGTCCGGCCCCGAGAAGCCGCCCATGACGGGCGCCAATGGAGGGCCGATCAGCAGCCCGTCGGCGCCGAATTGCGGGCCGCCGCGCGCGTAGTCGAACAGAGCAGCGCCACTGCCACCGACCTTCTTGAGCACGACGGGACGAGCTTCGGGCTCATTCGAGGGCCAGTAAAACAGAAACGCTTCAAATGTGTCGAAGTAATCGTCGGTGCTCCTGTACCCTTCCGGATTGAAAGCTCCAAATCTCACTCCCTTGTCGGTCTCTCCCACAATTACGCATGGTCCCTTGAAATCGCACCGCTCGTGGAACCGAGCCGCGCTGAATCCATCCACGCTCGCTTTGTAGCAGCATCGCAGCTCTTTACCTGGACAATAAAACTCACGAAATGCTCACACCCCGCTCGTCTATGGAAGATTGGAGAGGCGACGGGACGAATCATTGCAGGATTTCTCGATCACGAAAGGAGAACAGAGCGAATGTGATTTTGCTTACCTGCGAGAAAGGTATCAGATAAAAGCGAGCTCGGAAATGGTGGAGAGGAGTCGTGGTACTGAAACTCCGATCTCGGCGGAGGGCCCTCATTGTTGCGGCCGAAGAAGCCGCCGAAGAAGCAAACTGGCGTGAGAGACATCCCTCGACGGGATGCGGGTTCCCGCACGGCCTTGTGGAAAAGCACGGACACAGACGACGACGACGACGACCCACGAGTGAAATGTCCACGTGCACGTCGTAGCTCGCGGACACGAGCGCGAGCGCACGTCGGAGCTGGAGGAAGGTGGAATTTGAGCGCGAGCGCAGACTCCATGGCTCTCTCCACCAATTTGCCCTTCTGTTCTATCTTCCAATCTCCCTATCTGTCCTTCGTTCCTTCCTTCCTTCGTCCCATGGTGCTCTGCGTCACGCGATTCTCTCCGTCAGCGCGACGGCAATTCGTTGAAGTCATGGCCGCAGGGTCTGCAGCTCATCTCTTCTGTATTTTAAGGACCGTCGGTCAGTATCCTCGTTACCGGGACAAACATCGTTCAACTATCCACTTACCCGAGTCAACCCAAGTCAACTGAAACCGCTTCATCGGGACACTTTTGTTGGGAAACGCACTCCCCTTCTGTTAAGCTCAATCCTCGTAATTTCAGATTGTGGAGGATATGTGGCTTTGAAGATGGTCAAGCGTGTGTCTGTACCGAAAGGAAGAATGGTATTTGAATTGCATGACCATTTATTGTTATTAACCGTAATAAGAAACAAAACATTATCGATTCACGAAGGTCAAAATCTAAAAGAAAAGGGCGGTGGAGCAATAATTTCTCGTGATACAAAAGTGGCTTGCCAACTGCTACTGCAACAAGATTGCAGCCACTTCCATTTACATTATCAAATCTAACATGTGACAGCATTCTTAACTCTATTATAATTCAGCCTTCGAGTTAAAAGGAATGTAATCCCAGCAGATTAATCGAATGAAAAGCTAATGAGTTTGATTCTCCTTCCAACTTTAATGATCACTTCGGAGTGTACTTCCAGCTGTTCCGAGAACTGAAGGGTCACGGCTAAAATTAGAGTAAAGTTTAAAGATGAGTAGGTTTTAGTTCATCACCCACGTTCGGTGCTACTCATTTTGATGGATTCAGCAGTGACTCTAAACGAAGATGCTAAGTTTCATTTAATAATAAAGTTAAATAAAATTATGTGCCCTGCTGTTAGATAACATTCTCACTATAGAGGAATAAACGGTAATTTTAATGGGTCCTGTCACTCAATAGAATGATAAACAAACATTGCGGCGAGCCATTTTATTGAAACCTGCGTCGTTTCCTCGGCTTCTTGTCCTCCAGACATGTGGCCTGACTACATGTATTGGTAATCAATTCGTTGTTCTTTACAAGCCCTGACATGAACACTTATGTACCTTATCTGCTGAGCTAATCCACATGGATCAAAGTAACGAGTAACGTGTATGGGTCTTGAAGTGATGGATGTTAGCTGATTAGTGTAAATGTGTGGGACAATGTTTTGCTCTTCAAAACTGCATTGGAAGAACAAGCATCCAATTGTGTTTGAGAACTTGCAGGACGCGTAATGAGAAGATCTTGCTGTCAAGAATATTTTCTCAGGTGCTCTTCTGATTTGCAATTGATTAGGACTCAGTCAGAAAGACAAATTACACGTTGGCACATAAAGGCCTGCTAGTTCTTCTTCTATTGACGCTCTCCGGGAGGGTCTGGCCACGACTGTGCGGATCCTTGAATAAATCGGTTCCAAGCTAATGTTTACTACTGTAAAACTCCCAAATCTTAAAAAGGGAGCATGACATTCAGAACTACACGAGTTGACAATATCACCGAGTGTAATGGATAATCTACAGCTGCTGCTATCTAAAACAATCGACAACTACCGATCTTTTTGACAAAGTGCGCCTTGCAATTCAAAGTTCATACCGTTCGTCGAATGAGGACTTGAGGGAAAACGTTGTCACAAGTTTGCAACAGCAGTTTGGACCGTCGTCTCCATACGAGTTTCCGAAAAGAGATGGTAGAAAAACTTCCAAACCAGCGCACATTATCTCACGATCTTTTGCCCAGAATTGCAACTACCGGTTCATCTTCGGCTCTATGTCCAGACATGGAATTTACCAGTCTCAAGTCCCAAAACCACCATCCACCTAGGAAACTTTCCGCTTCCGCTCCAAGAATCTGGCCGAATGGCCGTAGCGAACTGATTCATATGAATACTCCAATTCATTGCAAAATAATGAATCCACAATATAAGTTACAAGCGGTGTATCCTCACCTAGGTACATACTCTTTGATGAAAACTTCAATTTCCGTGATTTTCCCTTGGAGAACTGAAGTTTCCACGATAGACACTTTGTTGGAGCACTGCGTGAACTGGAAAGGACTACTGTCTGATCCGATTGATATTTCTGTTCCGACATCTGCATCGGATGTAGTTTTCCTGGTGACTCTCAATTTTTCTCTGGTATAAACAACGGTGTAAAAATGAGTATATAGTTAAACTCTTACACCAAAATTAAACTTATCGGAGACAATATCTCTTACGCATCAACTTTGTAGACCATCATTCTTGAAGGAATTTTGTAGAGATAGGCCAGAACTAGACAAGACAGCCAACGCACTTCACACAATCTCATTACTGAGACAACTAGCATTTATACAAAACATCGAAAACTATTCGACAGAATTAAGAAACAAACAAAATGGTATCAATCTTCTTACATCTCTTTCTCCAGCTGCTTGCGAATAAAATCCATAGAATGCGCAGTGACTTTATCAATCTTGTTGCAGGTTAGAAGAACTGGAATTTTCTTCTTAACAACCCACGCCTTCGTAAGCACATCATACAAATACCTGAATCGTTGACATCAAAGTATGCAGCGTTAGTCACGATAACTGTTGCTGACCACGTTACCTTCAATCCGTTCGGTACGGGTTCTGGAGTAAAGAGATGGAACATACTCTGCTGTCGGCCGAAGTTGAGACATGAAATCCAGTGCGTCAACCACAAAAACGATTCCACTTGCTTGAGGAAGAAGCTCGTCAATCTTGGTCTTCAACCTCGGATGCCCTGGAACATCTACGATATGAACAGGTTTGGATTTCTTCCCCTTCTGCGTATTCCAACACGTCCAGATGTTGAAACATATATAAGAAAGACTCTCGCTCTTCAGAGAAACTTACCCATTGATCGAATTCTAAAAAACTGCATATTCGCATCAAAAGCAAAACTGGAAGAAATGGAACAAAAATCTCTTGGTAATTTCAATACGTCTACTTCTTTTTCATCAGCAAAGAACTTACAAAAAAGCTTGATACAAACCAGAAATAGCTAAATTAGAAAAAAAATCAAGGAAGCGAGTAGACATTTCGATATTCAGCATAGAACGTACAAAACGAAGACCTGGTGAAAGATTGCTGCGATCTAGAAAACGGAAATGAGTTTATGGTCAGTAATTAACCTTTTCTCCGGATTCCGAGTTGAGTATGAAACGGCCTTCATTAGGTTCCATTGAGGTAACAGTTCCATTATGTACTGATCCATCCCGCAGCTGGCAAGAAATAAGGAGATATCAGTAGAGCTGCTAAGAAAACTAACTGCAATAAGTTTTTTAATGGTTCCAAGAGTTTCCACGAACCTGGTAAAATAGAGCTGTCTTGCCAGCTCCACTGAGTCCGAGAAGTAAAATCGTGTCCCTTTTGTTCCCCTTCAGAGCACCTCGAATAACTTGAAGAAAAGAGGAAGACAAAGAAATCAAGATTTCAGAACAGTTTTTCCTCACTGCAGAGTGTGCTAGCTCTAAGACACTAGCTAGGGTTTCCAGTGAAAGATCAATATGCGATTTCCGAACTTCATCGCACATAAGAAATCGCCGAAGATCTTGAAAAAGATCTCAACAAGGATCAATTCACCTCCAGCGATATAGAAAACAATCTAATTCAGCTTCCCAAAGATTTGATACAGTGAAGCAAACGCGTTATCAACCCACCTACGTACACCAAGAGAAGAGTAAACACGAACACTCCCAGCGTGACCAAGACCGCGGTCTGCTCGTCCATCGCACTGAAGTGCTGCTGGAAAACGCCCTGCAACTCCGACCAGTAATTCTGCAGATGATCCATCGCCGACGACAGACCTCGCAACACCCTTTGCTGCAAATCTTGGTCCATTGTGCCAATCAGCCTCGTGTTCCCTTCCCCTCGTGTACTGCACCTTCAGTCCGACGTCACGAGCTTACATTCTAAAACAGCGACGAGCATTTCCGAAGAGGGTCCCGATGAAGCACCAGCAAGAGGAACTGCAGCCTGCCGACCGAGAAAGATTCCCCGGCAGCCTGCCACTTGATAGGCAGGCCCGCGTCCTCGTCACATGCCTTGTTCTATTGGACGCCAGTTGCAATGCACGTGAGCGTCCGATCTCCGCTCATCGAGACTTCTTTTCTATTCCTCCGTCCCATTCGGGGACGAGGTTGGCTTCTCCGGTCAGAATCACGTACTCCATAGGGAATTAATTCCACCTTAACCATATTGGGAACTAGTTTAGTTGAAATAACGAGGCGCCAACCAAGAAGGATAAAAGACCACTTTGATCTTTTCTTAGACCCGAGACTACATTAAATATGCACGAAGGTATGTCATAGCTGTGTACTTCGACCCCCCACAGACACCATGACATGCCAACAATGATATTCCATAAAATACGCCGATTATATAAATTGACTCAATATTCTACATCTTAATAAATAGACATTTGCTCGACTAACTGTCCAGTTTCATGCTAATGGTTGTATAAAAATCCAAAGTTAGAGTAAGATACAGTTGTTGATTCTGTGAAGTTGGAAACATTTGATGTTGCCACTCGTCCGAGAAGATAGTTAGTCAATTAGACATATGGAGACTGTGTAGACGAGTTGTCCTGTTGACCGGAACTTATCCCAACATTCCTTTCCTCTTGAGTTATGTGGCCTCATGCAACTTTGTTAACATCACATATATACATAATGAATAGCCAATTTCTGACTTTCAACTATAAACCAACCATTTGAACTAGTATCACATTCACACATAATCAATGAAGATGTATACAGATTCATCAAGCCAAAGCAACACCTCGTTTAAGTTTTCATTGTAAGTTTTATGTTCTAACTAAGATCAAATGAGCAAGCAATCTTGCCAAAAATACTATAGAACACTCAATACATGAAAACATTTTAAATCTCCAAAATAGGAGTATCATAATTATTCATTGATACTGTCGTTGAAAATATATCTTACATAAAACTATCAAATTATATTGGATATGTATATATATATTTATATTTATCTATCTCATAATAATCATGATCATATACAAACAAAACTGTGATTTATAATTTTTTATGAAATAAAATTTAATATCCTAAATTTATGTTTTCATAACCATTTTAAGGTTCGATCTTCTTCATTATATTTCTATGTATTCAAAATTTTATTTTAAAAGATTTTTTATGAAGTGAATTTACTTAGTGACAAATCATGAAGTTGATAGTTCATACATTTCTCCGATGAAATTATTCATACATTATTTTTGTAATCGTATGAATTCACAATTTACTGGAGACTTCCAAAACTTATTTCAATTCTTAATTTTAATTATTAGAGTATGTAATGTCAATTTTACATTGTATGTTCATACTGCTTATAAATGTTTCGTTACAATTGTATTATTAAATGCAAACAAATCTTTCAGTTTAATATAAAATTGCTTTCATAAATATAAAGATGATTAAATTTGGTTGCATAATTTTAATAAATAATACAACCAGAATTTTTTTGCACTTTGCTATCTTACATCAATGGTTTTTCTAAGCACATATATATATTTTATCGGGAAGTATACATGTAAAGTGTCATTTGGCATACATTAGTTATCAAATTATTTCATGAGGATATCTTACATGCAATATAAAAAATCCACTAGGTAAATGGTGTTCACGTATTTTTATTCATGATAAGCACACATAATAAATTTTGTTTTCATTAAATTAGATAATAATGTTCAATTTATTATGTGCTAAAAATATTACTATCGTTGAAGATAAAACTCTTTTTCTTTTTTTGTTCATGTGGAATATATAATCTCATATTCATGTGAACAAATAATATTTTTAATATGAAAGATACTATAGTAAGTTAGTAATATGAAAGATACCATAGTATGTTACTAATATATAAAATTGCATCAATTAATTTTACATGTTTGACATTATGTATTTTATAAACATAATCTTTCACATTTATATGGCTTAAAAATTATTATTTGTTCACGTGAATATGAGATTATATATTCCACATGAACAAAATAATTTCATTATTTTGTTCATGTGGATTATATGTTCATAAATGTCATGCTCTAGAATTAATTGATGCAATTTTATATATTAGTAACATACTATGATATAATTTAAAATTATGTATTATATATCTTTAGAAACGTAAAATTTTATAATATAAAATTAGTTACAAAAAATATTATATAGGATATTAAAATTTTCTTCAAAAAGACTATAAATAATCATCATTCAAATTTTCTTATTTGCTTTGATGCCCAGTATGTAGGTAAAACGTGAAATTCATAAGTATTTTAATTGATCAAGTTACAATTGTAAAAGACATAATTTTGAATACTTACTGCATACAATTGAAAATTTGACCTAATAATTAATTTTTATTATGGATTTATAACAAATACTACATAAAGTACAGAATATATGAAATCATTGTGTGCAACGCATCATAGTGTGTAAAAAATAATGAAAAAAATATATATGTCACTTTAGAAAATGTTAGATTTTTTTTCCTGAGATCATGTTCATATAACATATGATATACTGTAATTTTTTTACTTAGAAACTGTTTTTTATCTCAAATCTCAATTTATACTCCCATGATGTTTGTTTTACATATTTATCTAATCATGATAAACTAACCATGATTAATCCATCTATGATTCAACAAAGATTTTAATATTTATTGATTTTTGAATTTTTTTAAATGAAAGATTTTATTGTTTATTTAAAATTCAAAATTTCAAAATAAGGCTAAATTTTATATATGCATGAAATTTAATCACATTCATGCTTTAATCAATATATGATGTAGTAAAAAATATTGTATCATGTGACATCATTATTATCACGTTGTCATTATAACTATGTGCAACAATTGGTGTTTTTTATGATGTCTCAATACTTCCTAAAGATATACCTTTTTATAAGCACAATCATAATAATATTTGTTGTTAATATTGACATATTCAATTATTGTATCGTTAGTAACTTGTTAGACACGAGAAGTTTGATTTTTTTTTCTTCTTTATATGATCAATCACTTTTCAAATTATTGCTAAATGTAAATATTTGTTCAGTGTGAAAATTCAGATTCCTTGATGTAATCTATATAACAAACGTATTGATAATAATAAATTCAAATTTTCACATTGATGTTAAAATTATTTACAACTGAAATTTTAAATTAAAAAATGTGTAGTGTTAATTTCTATATTTATTATTTGATTAAAAAACATATTAAAATTTTAAATTTATTTGTACATTTCAATCCATGTACTCAACCATATGAATTTACATAGACAATATGTTTTATAAGTTTCAAAAAATATAAATATAATAAAACATAATATTTTACAATTTTATTTTGTTTAATTTAATTTTCTTCACCTCCATCTTTTATTTTGTTGATTTAATCATCATGAAAATAAAGCTGATTTATCATTATTTGCAATGAACATGTTATCAATCGATAAATATTTCAATTTTACATATTTAGTGATCTAACTTCTGTTTTCTTTATATATAAATAATTATCAAATATATGTTTGAAAATAAATATTTTTTTAATAGATCTCGTGACTTTATTCTAATTATCAGTTTGCAATCCATACAATTAATGTAAAAATGTGAAAGTTATTTAAATAAAAAGATCATTCGATTTCAAGGAAATCATTGCATTGAAATTGCTATAAATTAAAGTTGTGATGTAATTCACCTAGCATGCTTCTTTCATTTATATGTGAATAAAGTAATAAAAAAACAAGCAAATAATATTTAACTCAGCATTGAGTACTACATTCTTACATTATTTTGATGTGAATAATTTATTTATCATTAGACTTGTAGTTTTTTAATATTTGACTCATGAATTTTATTATTAATTTTGATATTTCTATTTTGAACATAAAGCATTGAAGCTTTGATGTACTCACTAATTATATATTTTTATATATATACTTATAATATATAATATTATATCTCCTTATGTTGTTACCTTGTAACATTTCTAGAAGAAAATTGAATTTTATTGTGTTGAAAATTTTACAATTATTTGAATTTCAATGATTTAATTATATACAGAATGTATTTGCTCTTAAACATGATCAATCGGCCATCAAGCTAAAATAAAAACGCACTGATCATATTTTTAAACCTCATGTTGTTAATATTGTTTGGTTTTATTGTGTTCTGATATATCAAATTTTTTTGAATATGATGAGTTTGATTATCTAATTTTTGATCACAAACATCACTATACATAATGTTACAGTTAATATCATATAGAATAAATTTTCAGTTTGATTTTGAATTCTGTGAGGTTTTATTTTGAATAATTATGAAGTATAAATTTTATACTGAATATAATCAAAACCTTAAATTAACATAATTCGATATTTTTGCACGTGAAAATAATGCAAATATATTGTTGATTTTAAGATATCATTAAAACTATTTTGAATATATGAGGATATAAGGATATGTATTTAATGCAAAATAATAATAATAACTTTTTTAAATTGATCATGATTCTTTATAAATTTGTTATTCCATATAAATTTTCCATTATGTCTTAGTGTATGATTTGCAATAATCACAGTATTTGCGTTGTTGAGCATAGACTTTATTATTGAACGAAATTATCTCTCTTCTATTGTTTTTTCTTCCAACGTTGAAAATTTTATATTTGCTTTTTAGTAAATATCTTCCCAGAAAAAACTTTACAAGTTAAATCATACTTGCAATTGTTCATAACTAAAGCTTGATTACATTTTGTAATAACATGCTTATTAAAATGTTGTTATTGAAAAAGTGTAACAAATAAATTATGTATTTTTTTTACAATCTCCTATTATTCTTACTTTGTATCCTAATTATTCAAAATCATTTTTCTACTTCTGTGTTATTTTTTGGTCATTTTAATTTATTTTTATAAAAATCAGCTTCTTTTATAAGTTAGACTTAGTTTAACATAAAAAGAAACTTTTAGTCTTGTGAAACTCCGCATTATTTTTTTAATCTTGAAAACTATGAATTTATATTTCAAATTTCCAATGAAATCTAGTCGCTCAAAACATTTTATTTTAGTATTTTATTTATGGCATTAATTATTGTTTGATGATTTTCTAAAAATCTCTTGAATAATAATAATAATAGTAATAAGCTCTTGAAGCTTGCAGTTTGACTGTTGTCAAATTGATTTTGAAAAGAATTCACATAATTTCGGGTTATGATACTATGAAATTTTTTTTAAATACAGTGATTTATCTTTCTTACCATAACTTGCAACACTTTTTTGGATGAAATTTTAGTTCTTTTATGCATATGTTGGTATTCCATGAAGGACATAAACATTATATTAAAAGAATAAGAATTTAGATATATAGAACATGTTAAATATTCAAGTAGTCACTCTTTATTTTGGAGACATAAGTTTTCAGATTTCATAAAAAAATATATGGCTTATGGCATTTAGGTCTATTTGACATGTGTGAAAAAATATAAAATGATGACATTTTATGCTAAAAGTAGTTCAAAATTGTTTGTTACAAACAAGATGTTCAAAATATTATAAATTAACAGGATAGTAGTATAGACGTAAAGATTGTTTGGTAATTTGTTGAGGGTTTTTTTCTAGTTAACGTGTTTTCTATTATGAACATATGAGTAAGAAAAGATAAAGTTTTTTATATTTTTAATTGTTTGATTTAAATTTTTATAATTCTTCTCTCTAAATGTAATATATTTCTATTTCAGTTTGAAATATTGTCATTCTATGGATCTTCAAGATGGTTCGACTGAGAAGTTGCAAGATCTGAAGCAACCACAGACTTGAAAGTTTTTTTAATAATGTTTATATTATTCTGTGTAACGAAATATTTTTGAAATAAGATTCTATAAGATTTTCCAATACTATTTCGAATGTGTGTTGAAGACATTGCAAGAATCTCGAACGTGACGTAAAGTTTGTTACTTTGACTAAAAATACAATATATTAGACAAACACTGACTGGAGTAAATGGTCAGTGTTCGGAGCAAGCATCATCTCACAGAATAGTAGGAAGGAATGTATGGATCATATTTAACATATTAATCGAGGATGTTTCTTTGTTAGATTCGTTTTACGCTTCGCATACGAGTCTCATGATCAAATGTAGTCATCAAAACATACTTGCTGCCATTTCTTCAACCATATATGCAGATCTCTTCATGCTCATATCTTGTGAATTTGAATCAAATGTGGAAAATAAACTGAGAACCCACATTTTTGTTACCTTTTCTCTCAATCTGTAGATCAAGGGGAGAGACTGAAATAAAGGAATGAACTACGACATTGTGAACTAACGTATTGATTTCTTATGGATACTCACGCACAAGAAAGTGAAAGAAAAATTACAATGTGTTTCTTAATTGTGTGCATGTTAACGAGTCTGTATAATAGTTCATCAAAGCTGGTTATATATCCTGAATATTGAGAACATATTATGAGTTCAAGAATAGATTGTCTGAGCTTTAGCTTGAATGCCTTGTCCATCGTCATCGCAATACATTCGACTCGTGGAAAAAAAGGAGCAACATTTGCTCATAAAATGGACGAATGGAATCTGCGGGAGGAGGGAGGATCCGAAAGAAACGAAACTGGAGGGACCAGCCAGAGCAGAGCAGAGCAGAGGAGGGGGAGAGGAGGGGGGGAGGAGAGGGGAGGGGAGAACGGGAGGACGAAGATTAGGGTTTCTCCGCTGCCTGGACTGCCTCGCTAGATTTGGACCGAATCGGAAAACGTCCGTTTGCTTGCCTGCTCCCGCGGGGGCACCCGAATCAAGCGAAAGTGGGGGCGCCTGTTTGCGGTGCTGGGCGGTGGACGATCCATCCTGCAGCTGCAGCATCACCTTGAGCGCTGCGCGGGGCGGGGGGCCGATCAGTACAGACATCGCAGCGCAGGCGTTTTGCTGGTTTGTACAGACTCGGGGCCTTGGCAGCAGAGCAGCAGAATTTCGGGATTTTTCTTTTTCCGCTCGCAGCGACAAGAACAGAACAGAACCGAACAGGGAGTGAGGCAGAGGGCAGTAGGAGGAGGAGGGTGGGGATAGGAAAGAGGTGGGGTTAGCACCTGGAGGTGGAATTATTCCTGAGCTGCAGCAGCTTCTAGGGAGGATTGGAGTGTGGCGTGAGTAGGCCGGCCGGTCGAGGGTTGAAAATGGCAGATGTGGAGAAACCGTCTCCAGTTGCCGAACCAGCAGCGAGCGTGGATATGGAGAAGCAAGAACTCGAAGAAGGAGAAATCGTGAGCACGGAGCCGACGACTCCCGCCCCAGAGCATTCTCTGGAGAACAAGCACCCGTTGGAGCATGGGTGGACGTTTTGGTTCGATAATCCCAATGGAAAATCGAAGCAGGCGACGTGGGGGAGCTCTCTGCGACCCGTTTACACATTCAAGACCGTCGAGGACTTTTGGTGGTAAGTGATAGGGTTGGGTTACGGTTGGGGAGGTGTGTTTTCCTCGTCATGTTGCGGTGCTAGGCTTGAAGCCAGTGAGATGCGTTATTGGGCCTGCTGCTGAAGAGCTTTTAGTGATGCCCGTAGTTGTTTCCCCACCTGCAGCTTGTACAACAATGTTCTTCAACCGAGTCATTTGATCGCCGGAGCCGACTTCCATTGCTTCAAGGATGGAATTGAGCCTAAATGGGAGGACCCAAGGTGTGCACAAGGAGGAAAATGGAGCACGAGTACTCCGAGGGGCAACAACAACAAGGCTACCCTTGACCAATTTTGGCTACACACGGTATGAGTAACAGATGGGTCTCTTGTCTACTCACGTCTAGTTCACGGGGCCGGTAGGAGCAATCTGAACATTTGAGACCGAATTAAAGGAGATTAGATTAGGGCGTGGGAAGAATGAGCGATCCTGCTACAGGACAGAGGTAATGTTTCTCATGCGGAGGTGTGAGATCCGTCTGACCGAGCGAGGTCGGGCTAAATGCACGTTGTGCTGTATCACTGCTGAGGTTCTAGATGCTTCTGGAGGGACATGCAGGGGATGTAGGCCAATGCGTCCCCCTATCGATAGCAGGTTCTTATCGCGGATTCCAATGCTGGGAATGTGCTCATTGCTCAAGTACTCTATGGCGGAAGATTCGAACTACCGCAGGGTCTCCGAGGTTGACTCAAGGAGGTCGTCTGTTCAGAAAAAATTCACTCTGTTGCCCTAAAATTTGGCTGCCGTCCAGTGTTTTCCTGGTTCTCCGCTTTGACACCTTGCAGCTGATGAATCCTGCGATGTCGCATTCTAGTCAATTCTATCCGATCGCAAGATGAAGGCGCTCTGATAGATATGGGTTATGATCTGCTTTATTTCTACACTGAGTCTGTTGTTTGTCTCGTAAACGAGTCTCATCTTGTGGTATGTTGTGCTGCCGCGTTCTTACTGGCCACTGTAACATTTTGTTTAGATCCAGTTGATCTACGTTTAGTAGGGACTCGCGTTTTTGTGTTGTCAAGAAGGTCTTAGATTTTCTTGTGGTGGATCGCACCGAAGGCTATGGTCATTCATTCCGTCAGGTTCACCTTCTCTATTGGTTACCTCATTATTGCTTTATCGTTGTTAGTGTTTCGCGGTTTAGCCGATGGCTATTGTTGCGACTAGGTGCTTCCATGTAGATCAGGTGAAACCCCTCTTTCTTAGAACAATTTCAGAATTAGGTCATGTTCAGTAGGTTACCATAAGTTGCCTCTATAATCGTCGTTGATATAGATCTAAAAGTTACGATTGCGACTGACATTTTTACTGGCTTGCAGCTTCTAGCCATGATCGGTGAACAGTTTGATGAGTACGATGAAGTTTGTGGCGCTGTCGTGAGCGTGCGAACTCGCCAGGACAAGATTGCCTTGTGGACGAAAACTGCCTCTAATGAAGCAGCTCAGGTAAAATTGGTTACTTCTGTAAGCCTGTTTCTGCCCACCTTAGTGCTGACGCACGGGTACATTGTATGTGGGGAAGTCTTTACTTTCGGTTTGTTTGTCATTGAACAGCATAGTTTGTGTAGAAGTCGGCTTAGTTTCCGACTGTTTCGGGAAATCTGTCTGATCCACGATATGTTGTTTTTTGAACAACACATTCGTCATCATGTGCAATGTTTGTCAGTGAACAGCATAGTTTGTGTAGAAGTCGACTTAGCTTCCGGACTGTTTTGGGAAAGCTGTCTGATCCACGATATGTTGTTTTTTAAACAACACATTCGTCATCATGTGCAATGTTTGGTCCTTAGTCTCACATAATTATCTACAGAGGGGGCATACACGTGAATGCTTGTTCTGTACATGTACTTCTTGCGCTCAGCCCGTTTCGGCTATTTCATGGACATCTCACGCCTTGCATGGGAAGTTCTATATAGTTGTTTACATGCTGATGAACTGCTTGTTTGTCCCTCAGACGAGTATCGGAAAGCAGTGGAAGTCCGTACTGGACATCAGCGACAAGATAGGTTACCTTGTCCATGTATGCACCGATAACACAACTCATCTGTCGTTTATGAAAAAAGTTTTCTTTGATACTTGATGTATGAGTTCTTACATGTGGTCACACACCAACCTGTTATGATTCCCGCTATCGTTTAGAAACATAGGAAATCTGCTTTCTCTGTTCTCAAATGCATTCTGTACACTCTTTTTGCCTTCCACACTAGAAGCATAGAAGTCATTGTCAACTTCCTGGATTGTACAATTTCTTTGAAAATTAGCAGGTTTTATCATTATCCACTGTAATTTTGATACATATATTCTTGCTTATCATTTCAGTGCAAGGTAACCAACTCTGCATATTATTACTTTGTTTTGTTTCTTGTTTCCCATTCTCTTCTCCGCTGACTTCAACTAGAGAGCCACCTTTTTTCAACATACAGGACTGGACATGAAGATGATATTGTCGACCTAGCTGCATATCTCGGTTAGCCTCGACATATCTTTGCAGTTGGTTCGAATGAAACATTCATCGTTGGTTCTTACCTTCCATTTTGCAGGAGGATGCTAGGAGGTTGGACAAAGGTGCTAAGAACAAGTACACGGTGTAAGAGATTGTTTCATGTAGTCAACATATAGATTATCCTGACCACTTTTAACAATTATATACTACGTTTCCACAATTAAACTTTAGTCTTATGTTAGAAACTTTTTACTACGATGGCCTTGTTTGTCTATCTGGGTTCAAACAGTTCAAAAGCTGTTACAGTTTTGCTGTGTTTGTAGAGAGGTGTCCAAGCAACTGGCACTTGGGAGTTCAAAAGATGGTTTGCAGAGGATTATTTTTGTACTGAATAAACAGCTCAATTTAACAAAGTGAAGTAGCACCATGTACGATGGACAGGAGCACGTGAAGTTTACTCAGTGAGGCGATTTTGAAACATCATTCTCTAACTACCCTCTACATGTCTCTTATCATGTTGCTATGCAAGACGTTTGGGTGATGAGCTGTATGGAGCAATTCTGAACTGGAATGTCGGACGACCGTAGCGTGGTTGACTTGACTGCGAACTATCTTGAAACCAGTCACTTTTGTACCCACCAATGTCTCGACTCTGGCTTGTTATTTGCATGTTTCGTCTCGTTTTGCATGATCAGTAAATGATTGAAGCTTGGCCTCATGTACTCATAGCCTAAGTCTTGTTGAATGTGTGACGTCCATTCTATATTCACACTGTTTACAATCACACGGAGAAGCATGTCCAGTATCAGCAGTTGCAAAACTGGCCCATTCTTTCAATCTTTAGCGTAACCTCAGGGTCGACATTTTGACGAAAAGACCGAAAATTGTTCACGTGCTACGACATTGAGTAACACAAGAAATTTCTCTGATTCTCAAGCTTTCATCGGGGATGACAATTTGATCAATACTCTACCTTGTCTCGGGAAGATAGCCCACCAGTCAGACATTTGGAGAACAGATACTAATGAATACGTTCGTTTACACCTGTGATGTGCAACAGCAGCTTGAATGTCACTACGTTGAGTAGACATGTACGAAATTATCTTGCTTGTTAGCACCCACGGGCCATAGAGAATAACTACATCTTGTGAAGGTAATAATCCGTCCTATGAGAATCTGCAAATCAAATAGTTCTCAGTGTCACGCTTGACTACACGGAAGCCAACTCATCTTCCGTGGAACGAGGTGTGTAAGACAGTATGCAGCAGCAGATTGGCAATACACCACAATATTTACACCGGAGACAAGTACCACCGAATTGGACGTGGCCACTCTCCAAAAGTTTCAGCGTCTGCATCTCCCTGCGCCTGAGGACGAAGTAAATGTATTGACGGATCTTGCGAAATTATGGAGAAGTTTGTTGTCAACACAATTCATCGGATTCAACAACTTCCCGACTCTACTTACCACCAAAGCCTGGACATGATCCGTCAATTAATCTTCCACTTACACAGCCCAGGATCTTTTCTGAGCCCACAGGATAATATAATATACATAATAACGGAATAATATAAGTCAAAACTTACAAGTAAAAAGACACAAATATCTGCTCGAGCAGGCCTTTGTCTCTCTTAGTGCGCTTAGTGAATGTACCAAATTTCATCAACTGTAAGTAAGTCTGCCAATCGCGCATCGGACGGCTCATGTGGTGCAGGTGTCCCTACCAAGGATTGCGGTGTATCACGGTTTATCTCGAATAGTTGTTCGTGCTGGATTTGTTCGGCTTTTTCGGCTTGCAGTGAAGATTGTGAGATCACACTCTGGAAGTTCAAAAATGCGAAGAATTCTTTGTCGGATTGGGGTTTACTACCAACAGCCAATCAATCTAGAAGCGTTACACGACATTCATCAAAATCTGTGCGTCCCTAAGAGAAAAGAAAGTCACCAGGAGCAAGGTGTAGGAAAGAAAGCGAAAGGCTCTCCGGATTGCACTATACAGTACATCCTTTACTCATTCAAGAGATCCATATGTCATACAACATTAAATTCTGTACCATCCATCGACTTCATGGTAGGATTAGCTGTATTCACCACAACAAGGTCTCTAATAATGGTCTCAAATAGGAAAACTGGTACACTTGTTGACTTCAACCGATCAGGAATCTCGGTAACCTTTGCTGAAGATTTAGGCGCGATGATGTGATTACAGGCAACATGCATTCACTTGAATCCTGAGGTCCGCCGGGAATGAGATCTTCTTGCACGTTAAGCTAAGCTAATGGTCCTTTTCAGACTCTAGCAACCTCTATATCGTTCCAGTTTCTAATTTCCACCCATCGATCTTCTTGACCTCTAAGTCCTCATTCCTACTATTTTACTTTCGTCCCGGTCTAATCAAAATCACGGCAAAGAAGTCATAACTGATTCGTCAATTGAGTAGGAACATGTGACGCCAAGAATGCATTCTTATCTGCCTTCTGAATCCTGAAATCCACGAAGCAAATGGTTAAAGTAGGGTTTATAAAGCTGTAAACAGTAACGAAAGAGAAAATTGCACTTCATGGATCATATCCCCAACAAATCTTGGCTCCATATTGTATCAATTCGCCACTTCTTACACCATGACTTGAGTTTAAATATGATATTCGACTTTTGGCTAAATATGCTCCTCATTTTCCACTTTGAGAAAGAAAGAATAAATCATAGACTCAACAACTAAACTTCCAAATACATAACAGAAAGTTCTAGAAGAAGCTAAAACTCAAACCTGTTCGTCTCTAGTCTTTTGGGTATAAGCACACCGATAAGCACACCGACACCGATCATGCAGTCAAGTCGTATTCAAGCTACAATTACATGATATTAAAACAATTGAATATTCACGTCATTAAGAATCCAGATTCATCAACTAGTCTTAAGGAGCTTCTTATTAGTCCAATGCCCTCCGGTGAAAGGGTGACATGCGGACAAAAAAAATTCGGTCTGGTTCCTTTAGAAAGCTGAGAACCCCCGTCCTACTGAAATTTCTCATCATAGCACCTCGTTCAGAATAGATCTGTCTACATATTAGGAAATGGCAAGATGACATCACATTCCCGAAGCAGTTTCCTAGTTTGCTACATGCAAATTTCTTGTATATATCGATTTCGATTCATGGCTTTTCGTAAGCATATGCGGGACTTGAGATATTTGAGAGATTGTGTTACCTTTCCATCATAGTGCATCTATTTCTTCGACTTCGTATCGAGGCCAAAGAGAAACTACATCCCAACCATCAGATTTGTCTTCAAAGTCCTCAAGCCGTAGAAACATTAAATGGACTCTCCATATCTTTCAAAGTTCCAAAACACTCCTTTTCTTGTTCCATAACACTCACCTGCGTATGCCAATATATTTTCCGTTAATAGCAGACTGAGAAGAACGACAAACCTTTGGCGGGCATATACGGAGAGACTGCAAAGAATGACTATTGGAGTGATGGCCTCTTGTCAAACCATACATTCCACGAATTTGTCTTGCTCACCACCTCCGAACACCCCTGACGACCATTATTGCTCTTGCGCAGCAATTGTACCAAAGGAGAACTTTAGGACGAACTTGTAGAGCCAGGAATTTTAATTGGAAAGAGCATGCTTCACATAGAAGAGTCAAAGTCAATCATATTCAACTCTCAAGTTCAAGAATTCGGGATAGAACCCAATTCGCTCGTATATATCCTTGTAAACAGCTTTCTGCCAGATTAGACATTATTGCAGAAATTACGCGTGAAAATTTAATGACAGTGCTGAAAGTAGGACTTATTGGTCATCCCACATTATAAATCGAAGATTTTCGTCCTATATATGAATAACTAATGCGACTTCTCTGATATGTCACAATCCATGCCAGAGAACTGAATCTAGGCCTCTAAGGAGATGAAACACAAACTTGGCTCTTAGTCTTTCCAATGGGTTATGTACCAAAGTTCATCTTCCGAGATGCAGTTGTATAATGTGGTGACCTTTGCATCTCTTCAAACTTTGATTTTTTGTTCAAATTTCCTTGCTTTTCAATCCTTTGTGAAAACCGTTTCCTGCAAAAGACCAATAAGTTCAAGATTGTTTTAGCGCAATCACTAACACCTTCAAACGAACCCATCTCAAGAAGGGAATATGATCAATTTCAGCAGAAGTCATAAAAATTCGTTCTTGCACCTTCTCATTGACGCGCCATCTTGTGTCAGGGTAGGAATAAGCCAAGAGCAAGAAACATGGACATGTACTCACTTGCACATCATGCGCGAGTTGCCTCTCTTGCGCTGCAATGGGATTTCAAAAATGTTCCACAAGAATTAATTAAACAAAGGAAGAAGATTTTGAACGAAGCAGCGGTATGAAATCTTCTCTCATATTCCGGTATGGTCAAAACGTCGAGATCTATACTGCTTTGGAAGAAAAATAATTTGAATTGAGAGAAACAGGTAACTAACAGCAGTAAGACTTCTACTCATAATTTCTTACGTGTGTTGGCAGCGTCACCTCAACCTCCCACCTCTCCTTGTTCATCAGAATATACTCCTGTTCTCCATCATCATACTTAATCTGCAACAACGCAGCGTTACAGAACAAATACCAGTCTTCGCTACATCGTGTGACACGGAAAACAAGAATGGTTATTCACAGGTAAACAATTAAATTGTTAGTGGTTAGATTGTGCACCTGGTGGCTACCGATTGTTGGATCGTAACGAACGATTTGTCCATGGTAGAATCTGGTAGAAACACGTATTCAGTCAGATAACATATTAAATAATAGATCCCCAACAGAGGCTCATAATGACGTTCTCCACTTCTATGGATATACCAACTATGGAAAGTTTCAATATCAATTAGCTAGAAATGAAGATGTCTTCCTGTTTACAAATCAACTGATATCTTCGTTGTCCTTCTAGGAATCTACAAGGGGCAAATTGGAAAAACAACATGGAGAAGTCAATGGTACTACTACAAATTTTTTGGAATCTTAGAACCAGAAAAAACTCCAAGTGTTGAGGTTCAACAACATGCCGTCATATTAATAAAAGGGTTGCAAGCATCGTAAACGAGAGACAAAGTCACTCCACTTCACGATCGCTACGTGTGAAGAAAAGGTTCAGGTAGTTACTTTTGATCTAGAGGCCACCACACTTTAACACGGAGACCAACACGATTTTCTTCCCCTCTTCGTTGATAATGCAGATCTGCTTGAACCACTGTAAAGCACAGGACACAAACAATATCAATGTTCAGCATCGCCTACAGATGGTTTCAGTAAACATATGATTCAATTAACTCAGTGAGTGTGGCGTACTCCTACCTAAGCTGAGTCACAAATATTAACAAAGAAGCTCACAACTCAGGGAACACGAATCATAGTGTTCTGATATTTAGAACTCCTTGAAGAGGCCTCTTCAAATGAAGTGAGCCTCAATACACCGGGTTAGAACCTTGTAAGAAAACTTCGGACACAGATAACTTAATTACTTTCAACATCTCTATCGTCAAGGTTTACAGTGTCTTGTGTATATAAAAGAGAGCATGTATGTCATGTAGGTCAATAAGGAAGCTTCACAGAGTTCGAACTCTCCAGATATTTAATGACAGACATCCATGGAATAGAAATGCCTTTTGTACAGCTCACAAACCTCCGTCTTTTAAGGCCTCACCAATTGAGTTTTTCTGATGACGGAGAACTTCGTTGATCTGGTACCACACAGTGTTTCAGCAATCAGGTTTTCACAATCAGTAGATGCTACGATCCACTGCTTGATCCTTGGAAACTTAGAAACTTCAATCAGATTCTTGCACAAAATCGACACCACTTTAATGCCACGTAAACCAGAGTGGTCCGACTTTTTCAACAAAATTATATACTTGACTACATTTCTCTCAAGAAGAGGTATAATAAATGGCTGGGTTCGTTATATATAGATAACAGATATACAACATGAAGTACGCGTAAGGTCATCAAATTTGAGGTAAGAAAGCCGCACCGGAGGAAATCCACGCTTAAGACTGAATCTCCCGCATAGCCTCGACCTTCTCACAGATCTTGGGACAATAAGGTCGCTACTTATGCCGTCAACCCTGGAATCTACACTAAGTTTCTGCTTTTGGGGCTTGCCCAGCTGTCCCCTACAAGACGAAGATCCGCAGTGGCACTGTTGGTCTGTTCCGAACTGAATAAACCTGTATGCACGGAAAAAAAATTAGCCTCAGATAGTCCGCCATGTTCCCGCGTCACTGAAGCTCCTGATTGCATTGCAAAAACGGTATCCGCCAGAAAATCTGCACGATAATTTCTTCTTCTCTGAACCGACTTAAAGTGAAAGCAAAATCGAGCAGTTTTGTAAATAAAAAGAGATTCGGAACAGAGTGTAAACTTTAAAGTAACTTCAAAGGGTGATGAAGTAGGCAGCTTTACTGGTAGTCATAATTGACGTAATCTCCCTTCTTAATGTCGACCGTAGAGAATACCCCGATTCTAATTTCTCCATCAATCTGCCTGAACATAAGAGTTATTAGATAGATAGTATGGACAATACTATCAAGTTAATCGTTCGATGCTCAAGTAGTTGACTCAAGACAAAGCCGTTCTTAGACATCATGGCTCTCTATTAACTACTGCACTGTGATCTACGCATAGCTTCACGGTTTCAAAACGCCCTCAAATTCAAACTTTTCAGATGCAACATGCACCCCACGCCTATCCTAAGTCCAGCAGAAGGTGGAGAGTACGACTAAAAGTTTCGGTTAAGATCGAATCCCGACATTTTCATCAAAGAAAGTGGGCTCTCGTAACAACAGTCCTCATCTGATGTTTGGAATCACAGGGAGCTGCTCATACAAAACATCTTTCATGGCCACAGCAGCTGCTTCTGCTGAACATTATCTGCAAGCAGGCTAGAAAACTTGAAGACAAGATCAACTCTCTGAAACGAAGGCAACGGGCTTGAAACTTACCATTTTTGTAATTCGCAGTTCGGTTGACAACTGTGGTTGATGAAGCGAGAAAGATTCCCCTTGAAAGTTGCATCAATGACCATTTCCCGGCTTATTTCGCACATGTAAAAATTACTTTCGCCTTGCTCTTTCATGGCCCATAGTCGCTTCTCACAAGTTTCGTCATCTATCACTGAGTTGACGAAGTAAAACTTTCAATGATTAATCGATCTGAGCAATTTATAAGGCACTTAGAAGAAAAGTTGAAAGTCTTAACTAACTGGTCAAATCGCGATCGACACAAATGCTAGACTTTCCATATAAAGCCATTATAGCTCTGCAAAGTTTATTTTCATGCTTATCTCCTTCAGACATCAATGGTTAACCGACACTCTGGAGAAGATCATCTGACATTCTGTCTAAGACTAAGACAGGCAAGGTTTTGCGATCCTGACAACTCCCTCCAGCGTTACGCAAGCTTAGAGTTGGAACGAAGCAGTATTTTGACTCTCTAATTGTGGTTATTGCACCAAAGGATATTCTTCTCCCGACTAACCGTAGATGCCAGAACTGATTTTTTTTATGATATAGCCATAATTTTTATGAACTAATTCGAGCTTCAGAAATAAGATACTTACCTTCTCCAACATATTCCACCAGAAAGTCACCAGCCTTGATAGCTTCGTCCGCTTTTAAGCCCCATCCACAATGGTCCGTCTGGGAAGAGAATCATATTACACACAACACTCGTTATGAAACTGAGAGGTATGTGATACGTAGGATGTATTGCATTTTGGTACTGAATGCTCGACTCAATTTGCTCTCACGTATCCACACCAGAACTAATCTGAACAAAAGCGAATTCAAACAATGCTTATCAGCTTATAAATTTGCCTGAAAACCCACAGGACTAGTGGAATCAAGTCGAGTGATATGTATGATATCTTCACAGTGGTAATCAATGGCGAGATCGTCCACTCGAGTGCAGAACCTCTTCTCTACACTAAAGGCATCTGCACAAGACTCTCTACATAGGTCGGTTGACGTACACTGGGACTTTCGATTCAGTACTTGGCAAAGACTATTAATCAAGAGATAGACACTGACATGATACACCAGACATCTACCAGGTTTCGATAGATGAGATATCCACCGCATATGTAATAACCTAATGTGCTCTGAACGACGAATTTTATTGCAGGATTTTTTCTTCCCTTGAACTTTACTAGCTAGTGCTAAACTATTCTTACATGTAAAGAATTGGCACCACTAGCGTAGTCATGAGCATGTGGCAGGGGCCGTTGGTATCAAGGAAAAATGGAACAATAGATGACATATGAAAGATGTGACAATATTTCCCATGTAGGTATGTGTGTCGGTCTGGACGCCACTCTCTACGTGCAAATACGATAGACGAGAGTTGAAGTCATGAAACTACAAACACTACTCGAAAGTTGTTTGACAGGAATCAAAATATTCAATATGTATTCAATACAACATTATCGACCAAACTTAAAACTTACAAGACCGAATAGCACAAACCCGTGAGGTCCAATCGCAAGGGCTCTAACAATCATGCAAAAGTATATCTATAAGTACCAAGTTCTTCGACAGACATGGATCGACTAACCTTAACAGGCTTCATCTTGCGACCAGGCCGTTTCTGAAAAGGTACGTTGGAGCACGCATCCCCACATTTGCAGCTTGTGGTGCAGCTGGTAAGCAGCATTCTGAAAGGAAAAAGTTATCATACAACCTCATCAAAAGTCTGTTCGTGAGTCCTTAAAAAAAGAAACATACTTGCGAGTTAATTCTATACAAGCAACAGGACCGGAATAGATAAGGGGACGTACCCACACAAGCAATCCTTATCACAAGCAACATTTGACCCACCGGATGGTTGACACGAGCACTGCATACTCTCATCCTCGGGTCTCTTCCTCGGCTTTTTTCCAAGATAGTAATCTGTTTCTCATGTTTAGGACAAACCTTACGAGCAGTGACGACCATAGAGCGACCACAAAGTATGCGAACAACATAAACGGTAGAAAGACTAGGTTGAACAACCTATAGAACACATTATTGAAGGACATTAGAGAAACTGTCAAAAATGATATCGCGACTCGATAAGATTTCTTTAAATAACGTGCCGAGATACAAAGTCTTCATATTAGTGAAAAGAGAAGACTCGATAAAAAAACAACTCATTTCCTAACAACTTGTATTGGAATATAACCTCTAAAAGATACTGCGGCGAATATGCACGTATGCAGGAGGTTTATTTTGGAGGCGTTTGGCGAATGCTTGAAGGGACTGTGGAAGCTTAAAGTCTTGGGGCACACTTGGAAGAGGGAGTCTGTCGAAACCAGTTTTCACGTCTTCAGTCGGCACCCCATCCTGAAACACAAAGAAAAATTGTTCCACAGTGTTAGGCTGAGAGAAGGTCGGAACTGGGGCAACGGCAGGGTTAAACACTGGATGATCCCACTTGTCTTCAGCGACTTATCCCACGGTTTCAGACCCGGAAAAAGTGCCCACTCGGCGCTCCAAAAATAGAAAATAGTTGGAGACACGCACATTGGCTTCTCGAAAACGACGTGAGGAAAGCTAGTGATAACATTAATTGTGTTGAATAGTTTATACCCCAATTTTCCATGAACACATTTGGAGCACAAAGTCTATCTTAGAGACGCGAAACTGACATCTATCCTCTACAATAATGACATGAAAGAGTAACATTAGGTCTGGTTCTAAATAACAAAGCGAGAAGTCTATTAAGCGAGCAGTACATTAGGAGAGGAGTACACAACTCGACTCAACTGCATTACGAATCTGAAGAAAATATCAAGATTTGCCTCTTAGTAAAAGGCCCATGAACACTAACATCCAATGCGGTGTAAAATTTCAGTTCGGGGCGATAGAAAACTTACATTTTGACATTTCCATTCTTCGTTATGCTTAGGGCAAAGCATAAACCCCGGTATGTCTTCTAGTACTCCTCCACCGTCCGGCATGCAGAACTCGTGATATGCAACAGGGCACTTGAGACATCTGTAGATCTTTTCCTTTCTTACTCGGTTGGACTTGCTATTCCAGCATCCGTCGCAGTAATGATGGGGACAGACAATTCCACCTTTTTTCGACAGAGGCCTCTCCCACTTGCTCGCGCACTGATGATGATAAATTTTTCCACAGCTTCTCACCGTACATCTGTAAGCATCCGATTTGTAGCATCCAAACTCCTTGCAGTCGAAACAGCGCACCTGCTCAGCTGTGACCAGTTAGTAGGTGAAGGCATAGACAGGCGAAGAAATCGGAAGCTTGATAGAAACATCAAAAACTGCCTGAACGGCAAGAGCAGAAGAGTATAGTTTGACTTTGAGAATCATTCGCTGCACAAAGAGGATTATACAGACTAGAGAACAATCCAACAGCGACTAGCTCATCCTTCATCCAACAGAGTTCATTTGTGGTATACCCTGTCAATTCTAGACGTCCTTGAACCATCTCTTATCAACTCAAACAGTGGTACTGTCTGAGCTGAATAAATACTGGACCCTATTCTCTACAAATACTTTGTTCGACCCTACCAGAGTTTCACCTCCTACTCCAACAGTGATCTGGTGAGATTATTTGGAGGTGGGAAAGGTTCTGGGATCACCATTCGAGTACTCTGGAAGACAAGGCTGAGAATTTTACTAGGGCAGTTCTAGTCTAACTAGGAGAAACCAACATTGGACACCGAGAATACTTTCAGAAATAGTGCTGTCTAGGTGTTTACTGCGTGAACAGGAAAACGTTTTCGGACTTCCATTGGAGATTCCTCGTCTACGGACGTTGAGAAGATATATGGTTGAGTGCTATCACATAGTGTAGAAAGGTCTTCTGACATTCATGACGGTTACCTAGGCCATCATATACGTAGTTCAGTTGATTCAAGCGTCAATTTTCACCCTCCTATGTGCAGTCACAGAAGAGTCAATAACTTTCGGTGGATGCAACTGACCACTTAACTTGCACTGAAGGAGATAATACTTACCATTTCCTTCAGTGCAAGTGAAAGTAGGAGCGATGGACAGGCTATGAAGATTGATGAGACAGAAATAGTTCAGAAAACAACCGAACTGGAAGATGAATTACGACAAATAAATACGATGGAAGATCTATATAACTAAGTAAAAGATCGATCCACATAAGCTGGAGGATACACATAGTATAGGACTGAGGATTGGTTCGACAGTCAGTACTGACAACTGGCTAAAACAGATTACGTATGCAGCAAAAAATCAAAAGTAAGACATGACTAGGAAACGAAATCGTCTGCAGCAAATAGTCCGAAGTAAGCCATGATCCGGACTTCATCCTTCCTAAGGTTTACCATGGATGCATAGAGAAATAAAGACCTCCGCGAATTAGGCTTTTGGCACTGCTCCTTCAACTCGAGGGTAAACCTGATACGATGGCTGTCAGAGACAGAAGAAAACCACTCTGTGGCGATGTCACCAAGGAATAATTATTATCGGTGTCCTGTAACCAGCAGAGCATCACGAGGCTACGGACACAATAACAACAACATTACTGACTAATCAACCCAAAAAAGGCCGAGAGGCAATTTACTTCCTTCATACTGACCAAAACCTCATGAAATCTCATGATTATACACAAGCATATCCTGATGCATAAGACTGTTTACCATCTCTATCACCTTTCCGGGGAGTGAGGTAGAACAAAACCAATGCACTCAAAGAGGCTGGTTTCTCTTGAGTTCTTCATTTTAACCCTTGGATGAGCTCTTCAAATGATATCAATACGATGCACAGACCGAAAAGGGGACGGGAAGTGATGCCGTCCTCAAATTCTTCTCTCCTTTTGAAATAGTAATGTGCCGGACCGACCGGTAAATTCTCATGGCTGGGAATTCAGAAGGAAACAATATTTCTGAGTAGAGTACACTAAGGACAATGAAAACAACGCGCATATCGTAGTTTTGCCGTTTGAAAGGATTGATCAACGTGACAATACCCTGTACTGAGTGCGCGTGAGAGATGCAGATGTGTCAGAAACGTTCAACCTGGAGTTGAATGATGCCGACCTTGGCCTTTAAAGAAATGAGGAAGGTTAATAATCTTTTGCTTGCAGAAGAGAGGCTTTTGGACACTAATCGTAGACCTGAGTGGAAAGCTTGGGTAAATTCTCAGAAATGCCCCGAGTCCATAGGTTACCAGATGGTTATTTATCTTCATGTGCATTGTCTGTTGTATGAACATCCACGCAGCATTCAAAACCAGTTTCTGCTTCTCAATAATAACCGAAATATGTTCGACATGTGTGCTCTCTTCATTGAGTTCAAATTGTCACTAAGCAGAGACTAACTTTCAATCTTCACAAAGCACAATAATGAGCTGACGGATCAAGTACGACTACGGCAGGAGCCAGGGACAATTCATCTGATACCTCGGGTGGTGCTCATTGACAAAATTCCTAAGACATCAAAATTCCAAGATATGCAGAATAAAGAATGCATAGGGCAATAAGCTGGAAGCCAACCTTGTTTTGGCGACAATCGTCGCAAAGCCATGATTCACTATCAGGGCAGCTTTCCAAGCCAATGCAGGCCAGATGAAATCCTTGCCGGCACTGCTCGCAGCACAATAGCTCCCCAAAATCCTCGCAGATGGCGCAAATATAACCGTACCCATCCTCTTGACCCCATTTAGTTTCATCCATAGTGCACTGGGTGCTACAATGACAGTAAAAAAGTTACAGCACGGTGGGCGGATCGTATGAGTGAACTCTCCGCGTGCCAGACATGAACTCTTGCGAAATATACAGACGACTCAAATTCCTTGATCCACACCTGTTCTCAATGGTGTTCTTAAAAATGAGTCACTCCACTCAAAGCAAGCCAGAGGGCACTGCAAAACCCCCGCATATAATACTGACAATAATTTATGGACGGAGGCATCGCCCGGAGCAGAGGAGGTCAAAGAACGCCAAGGGGGGAAGACGTGGGAGTCCATATGCCCATCGCTTTTCTCAACCATTCTATATTACGACCCTGTCATCCTCAGCGATAAGGAGTCGTCCCCGGTTGACTTTCATCTCCACTCTTCACCGACATGACGACTCGTTTCTGATTTCCAGCTTCACGCTTCGTATGGATAATTGGCTTTCCAGCCTCGACACGATATCTTCTAGCATTCCCTCCTCATTCTAGACCTCGAGAAGCAAACGGTTGAAACCAAGAACCGATCAAGTGAACATCCCTGACACGGCTTTCTGATCCGCCAATTCGCTCCGGCATGACTTCCAGACAGCAAGGAAGCCTGAACGATCACGACTGCGTGACAGGGTCTGCCCGAGCGTGGAGCTATGCTCTGCGACAAAGAAGCACCAAAAACACTGAATCGACGAGGAGAGGCGGGAGTTTCATCACCGTGTCCTGTCAAGTGTGGCTTTCGAGTCCGAGTCCTCTTCTGGTCGCGGGAGGCGTTCCGCAGAAATGAATAACTCCAAAAATCTCAGGGTCGGCCTCGACAGACGTGCTGCAGCCAAATATCTCGAAGCCTCGCAAATTACTACGGACGCTTGAAGCTGCCATCCCTCTCTCTCTCTCTCTCTCTCTCTCGCTCTCTCAGAGCACACTCCCACGGAAGAAGATTCCTGGTTCGAGTGCCTGCAATCCACCAATGGATCTGAGGCAGTAGACCAGTGAAAACGCGGGAGAATATGAACCTCCGGACTTTGAAAAATACGTGGTCAAACGCAGAATCCGAGCTCCGTGTACAGTTGGAGAAACGAACCACAAGGCCTCGAGCTCGACACGGTGAAAAGGCAGCGACTCCTGTAAATGAAGTCGAGGCTTATATACTCATCGGAAACCTCCAAAAATTGAGGCCCATGCTCGTGCCCGCCGTCTTGATCTCCGGCAGGGGAACGTTGTCGGGTTTCGAGCAAGCATCGGAGTTCACAAGAAGGCATTTGGCCTAACAGAACACTTTCCCCCTTTACTATTTTAGGTTTGTTTGAAATGACATGTGGGCATAATGTAATGTGATGGGTATGCAGCCCGAACGTTGTTAAGAGCCCCTGAAACGAATTGTTTGCCTCATGTACGAAGTCTGTGGATATAAAGCCTTATAGGAGTCCTTATATACGGAATTTTCCTTATCTTCCGTACCAATTGAAGGTACACGGTGATATCCAAATACGTAACATACAGATTTGTATTAATAAAAACCATTCAATTTCAATGAATTTTTTAGACAATGTACAAATTTGACAGCAATGAGTATGACATTGTTGTCATACTCATTGCAAGGAAAACGGAGTGGTTTTTTATCTCTCAATCTCCTTTAACCACTTTAGGGAAGAAGAATCACATGATGAGTATGCAGTATTGGTCAAAGGAGAACTTAGATAAATTTTTATCAGTTTAGTAAGCTTGTGCTTGTGGCCAAGAGTAGTCCATGATCATCTTTGAATGACATTTTCGCAGTTACATAATATTGTTCCTAATTCACCCTAACGTTTGGCTATAGAGCATTCTTTTGGGTATTTAACTTTTCACCAATATACTTCTGTACGCTTAAGATTACTAAAACTTTGCCACACGAAGTTCGTGGTAGATTATAAAGTAGGTTATGTCATTCAAATCAAATCTCACCACACGCCAAAAAAAAACATAAAATTTTTTTTACCTTCGCTACAAAATCTCCAAGTTCGGCGCTTCTTCACTTGGGTTTTGACGATTCGTATCATCAATTTATTTCAGTTTGTAAAATTTTATTCTATTCAAATAAAAATTTTATGATTAACGAAATCTCGATTATAAAAAAATCAAAATAATACAGGTATATTTTGTAATCTTATACACTTAAAAATCAATATTTACTCATATCTAAAATTTTCAGTTCAGGATTTCATATTACAGAAATATATAATATAATCAACTATAATCTGGAAAAAAATGCAACAAAAAATCAAGTATATAATCGTCTGAATTGAAATATCATTTCTTCTGATCCATATATGATTACAAAATTCAAAAATTGTGTTGAAATTGAAATATTTTGAGTCATCACAGAATAAATAATACTTTTAAACATCTTTTTAAGTAGAAAACCAAGAAAATTAATCATTTAATATTTAATATTTTTTATGATAAAATTTATTTTGATTTTTTAGCCTATTTACATATTTGAATGATTTTCAAAAGCATAGAGCAAAAAACATAAGAGCGTATAGTATTTGAATAATTCTTTCACCTAAGTATTTCAATATTGTTATGATGTTTTTATAAAAAAAAGTCTTATGAACTTGTTCTTGTCTTGTCCTGTTACTCTAA
This sequence comes from Marchantia polymorpha subsp. ruderalis, assembly GCA_037833965.1. Classification (NCBI taxonomy): domain Eukaryota; kingdom Viridiplantae; phylum Streptophyta; class Marchantiopsida; order Marchantiales; family Marchantiaceae; genus Marchantia; species Marchantia polymorpha. The sequence goes on from AP031351.1 coordinate 6,070,296, forward strand.
TATATTTACATTATTTTAACGTATCTTACACTTTTTTATAATTTAACAAATGCACGTAAGCATTATTTTTAAATTTCAAGTCATTTGCTTATCAAAAACTGCTATTTGGATCCAAAATATTATGGAAGAAAACTAAATATGATCATCCATATATGTTTAAAATCAAATCTATTGTTATATGTAGACAACTTTTTTAAAAATATTTTTTCTAAGAAAAATATTTTCATTTAAAAAAATGTTGTCTAGATAACATACAACACCGCACACGATGGTTTAAAAGATTTATGAATTAAGTTCTGCAGAATTGAAAGGATGAGACTTAAACCAATTTTGGTATTCTTGTAAGTATTGAAAAATATTAACTGAATTTTCATTTTAATTTGTCATCAACCAAGAAACTAAATTATTTTTAAAATACTCTTTGTGTATTTTTGTTGTTGTTTGAAGTAGGAGAAATCCAAAATCTGGTTTAAAACATATATTTTTTGCCACATCTAGGTTTGAATGCAAAACATAATGTGTTTGAAAAAAAATATCTGTTGGAAAATTTATTTTTTTAGACATTTTCATAAAAGCAAGGTAGGTATAAATGTATATACTTTTTGATTTCAACAATTTATTGATCAAAATTCAAAATCCGAATATTTGTTTATCTCATTCTAAAAAATATTTAATTTACGCTTAATCTGAAAATTCAATTTGTTTCTTTTCATAACTGAATATTAGAAAACAGTTCTTGAATTCATAACTTTCTAAGTATCATCTGTGTCATATCTTGTTTTACAACTTTTGATTCTTGAACTAATCTTGAAAAAAATAAATTCCAAACAATGCAATGTCTTGAAGGTGTAAAATTAATGTTTTCAGCATGCCTGACCACGAATTTTTCTCTATTCTTCAAACAGTTTCGCTTGAACATGACGGTATGCTTAGTTCTGATTCAAACAAATTTTTTTAGTTTTTTCAACTTACTAGCTCTCATGAAAACAAATTCTTTCTTCCAGACCTCAGCCATTATTTGATTTTGGACTAGTGCTTATTTTATCCATTGGAAGAGACTCAAAGTTCTGAAAAGCTATGCTGGATTATATTCTTCACTTTCACCAGATGAGCTCTTAGTATTTACTCATGTGCGTCAAGAACAAAATGTCCTCGCAGAACTAAAGCGTCGGCCTTCTCATATCGATGAAATGGGAGTCAAGATCTCTGGTCCAAGTTGTCATCATCCTCTATATTCACAAAGCTATCTAACAATCCAGCATAAACTGAACTTAGACTAATTGAACCTCATATGTCATTTCCTCTTTCTTTTCAGCACCCCACAAAATATCTCTTTGTCACATCAATCAAAATATGCAGGTGATTTAAGAATAAATATGTTCCATGTTCACATTGGATAAGTGAACAGCTTCCCACGTATCATTCTTCAACTCCTTGTGGGGTGTAACAAGCCACATCTTCTATTCCTCTCATAAACTACATGACTCTATGTCACAAAAACCTTCTTTATTTGACTTCAAATGTCTTGCCTACAAAAGTATGGGGATTATGAAAGTGACTTATCATCCAAAAAGTATGAAATAGTGATAACTGTATCATATTTTTATTTTGCAATTATCTGAGTTCTTCACTGTCACCACTCTCATATATGATGAGTTGTCAAGACCGTTTATAACAGTATTAAACTCTAAGTAGGTCATATGCATATTTTTGTTGCTTAAATGGCTTAAAAGAGAAATCTCAACAACCCACCCATACCTTGGAAAAAGCTATAGTGGTATCCAAAATTCACTTTGCACTCCCCTGAAAAAATCCATGTATATAGTTCAATCCTTCTTTTAGCAAAGTGAAACTTTCATTTCAACATGTTGAAGTCGAGAGTTAAAACATCTCATTTAGAAGCCATAGATGACTAGCTATGATCTGAGCGGAGGCGAGGCGATACCAATGCACTAGGAGTTGGATTCATCTTGATTAATCGTGAGACAAAATTGGAACTTGATTTATATATGAGATATAAATCACAACTGATTTTCATCCCAGCTCTAACACACTCTCAAAACTCTCTTGCTCCTAGAACTTGCATAAAATGAAGATTCAAGCTTGCATTGTGCTTTATTTATACTTTCTAAGCCGTAAAACAACAAGACATGATAATCCTAATTTTACGACAATTGTATTTGATTTCTAGACTTCATCTAATCTATGTGCACCATGGATGACGTTTGAATATATTGTACAATCTGGATAGATGAAAGGATGGGTCGTATTTTGAACTTACGCAGTTGATCATTTTTTCTGATTCTATAATCTGACATGATTGATAATTAAGAGATGAATTTTATCGTAGAATATTTTTAATTTCAATGAATTTTTGGTACTAATATATAAAAAAAATATTTGTAAAGTTTTCACTTTGATGATATTTTACATATCTTGATTACAAAACTGGATTTTGTACTATCATTCTTCTAATCACAATTTGCTTCTGCGAACTAATGGCAGTTCCCGTTCACATGTACATGTATCATATTTATTCTTTTACTTTTCATTTTTAGCTTCTAGACATCAGAATTGTTATAAGTGTATCATGTCCAATTTTTTTAAATTGAGGATTTAACATCATAAACCTTCTCTAGTCTCTAATGCCTTTTTATAAGATTCTCAAGCAATGCCAATTTTGATGCCAGCTTTTCAAAAAGATCTGACTCAGATTTTCATTGAAAATACTTTGGCACTTGAGATGCAATAATATTGGCAGTCAAGAGACTTTTGAGGAAAACTTAAAGTCGGTCTCTGCACGTGAATGTTTGGCAAGCAACCATGCATATCATGGTCACATGATCTGTTTAGTCCATCACCTTGTTAGGACCTCGTATGCTCTAGATATATCAAAATATTTCTAAGGAGAGATAGTTTAAACAGCGAACCGCAGTCAGTTCATAAGCCCACCACACTCATATGTTTCTTTTTCTATTTCTAAATTGAAGTATATGCTAGCCAGTAAGTTCCGTTTATTACGAGCCTTCTTTTGCTACAGTTGTTGGCGATGAAATAGATGATAAATTGAACAACATGGGGCTTGATTTGGTTCTAGCTGAACATCTGATCTCATAGATTTGGAGGTGTAATGCACTGGTCACTCAAAATACTCTGTGCTTGTTAGGATTAATACATGCATTTATCCTAACAGCCAATTCTTTTTTGGTTTGAACAAGTTCTCTCTCCATTGGTTTGTTATACGTGAAATCATTCATTCCTTAGAAATACACGTTGTCTAAGAAATGTCATCATATGTATGATCCCCGTATTCTTAGGAGTTAACCAGGCCATAGACCTTCAGCTTAAGAAAATTCGATTATTTTTATATCCTCAAGCTCTGTGATCTGGGGCAGGGATTTACTTGCTATTTCATACCAAAAGATCCACTTGAATTTTTTTGTCACAGTAAGCTGGTACTTCATATTTTTCTCATCAGGTAACGGTGATAAACATGTGAATGAGATCTCCATACAATTGTTTCAAGTTTTTATTTTGAACATTATTATAACATTGACAAGTGTTTGGACGTCTTTGGCTAGGTGGAGGCGTGTTACGTCATGCTCATCCTCGTAACTTTTTTGAAGTATTTCATACTAATCTGAAATTGCACAAATCCCCAAAATAGCGCCAAAAAAGAATTAACGTTCCCGGACTCCATCGTCGACTAGTTCTTCTAACAAACTTTGTTAGATCGCGTTAATTTCCAAATATTGTGGACTGAATATGAATTTTTTGTAGCTAGTAGTCACATACTTTGAGTCTGTGTTCGTTGGTACTTACTGGTGTGAATGTATTGAAATGTTCAGAATGTACTATTCTGCAATATCAATGGAATGTAATTTAAAATTAAATCCAGGAGAGTTTTGATTGATCTACAAGTGCAATAAGTGATAGAAGTATCACCTTTAAATGTTGGTTCAAGTTTTCCAATTGCGTAATTTTTCACAAATTGCATCAAAACTATTGCTTCTCGATAAACGGTGGTCGGTGCTATAGTTCATTACTATGTTTTACGTGCTCTAGATGAAAATCGTAATGAATTCCTCGCTACTAATTCTCAGGAATGTAAGCTACTGCGTTTTCAAGTCAAACTAGGGCAGCTAGAAATCTTTGTGCTCTATATTATTCTATCTGTTCTGAATGGGGCTTAAATTAGCGCCTTCGAAGTCCTTGAAACACGTCACCTTGAGTAACATGGCAGAATGAACTATAATGCTCCACGTTCATTCTAGGTCGAAAGGGCCAAGTAATGCTTCACCTTTTTACACAATTCAAGAATAAATGTCTTGCAAGTTCAGTCATCGGGCTGCAGGGTCACGGCGGCCCCGAAAGACTGAAGTCTTTCTCTTTGAGCTTGCATCGTGCAATATGAGACCCGCCGCTTCATCCGAGCGCACAGATGGCAGATAAACGTAGCTAAATCCGATGTTCTGCTCGTGGAGCGTCCCGCATATCACCTAGGACGACTGTACATGCTGAATCGTTACGTCCTTTCATCAAGGATAGAGAGAATTTTCCGTAATTGAACTTCTTTGCAGCTTTCAGGACGTGGTCAAGAACTCGAGGGCGGCATTCAATGGTGATGGTATGACTAACCTGTTTTTCGAATCCGCATGGGAAAAGTTTTAAGGTGTCATACTGTTTTGGAGCAGATCAAGGGGATGAAGTGAGATCAAATATCGAAAACTCTGCTGCCGGGCGATTCAAATTGCGTCAGTGAGCATGTTGTTTGTTGTGCGTTGTGCGATTACGGTTCCATGCAATTCTATTTCACCATAGTAGGGGAGATAATGCACATGCCCCACCAACGGGGGAAATTTTCCTCCACCGTAACAACCGTCACTCTGTTGTTTTCGACTACGTTGTTTGCTTGCTGACAGTACGAGTTCCCTCATTCGCTCCGAGTTAAAACTTTCAGGAATCGGATACCAAATATACTTGCTGTGATCGACCTGGCAGAAAAAGGATCTCCGTCGAGTAAACACCCCATCACCGAGCTCAAGGCGCGAGAAAAAGGACTCGTTAAAGGAAATTTCCTAAACCTGATCCCTCGTCCCTTCTCAAGATCTCAAATCTGAATCAATTCACCACGTTTTAGACATCCAGTTTCCGATTCAATAGCACATGTCTGGCAAAATTCCACAAAAGCAAAAACGAAGCGGTAATTGAAGACGAATGAAAGGACCAAGTGGTTGCAGATGATCACACGAGGGCACAGTCGTGATCACCTGCGAAGGCTCAGCTACGGGAAGAACAACTGAGTGCGATCGACGAGCGAGCGAGCGAAACGATCGAAGAAGCATCGATGAGCGAATCCTATGAGGATCCTCCGGGGACCCCTCATGCGATCGACCAGCGATGGATGGAAACGCTGGATGATGCATTGTTTTCGGAGCTGAGCAAGACGTTCGGAATAGCCTCGGTGAGACAACGTGCATACGGCCGCACGCGCCCAGCGGCCGCCCGTTGCCGCGCTCGAACGGAACTCAAGCTGGTTTTCCAAGGTCCGCCCGTTCAACGTCCTCCGGAGACCCGAACCGGAGCGAGCACGGGTGCGGGTGCGGGTGCGCTCGCGCCCGCGCCCGCGCCCGCTCCCGCTCCCGCTCCCCGACGCAGCATCACTGTCAAGGACCTTCTTTCCAATTTTCGGAAGTCCATAACTCGTACTAGCTCCAATTCCGCACCGTTCCTAACTCGTACTAGCTCCAATTCCGCGCCGGTACTAACAGCCAGAGAGAAAGACACCGTGGACCACCTGGTGAAGACGACGAACGAGCTTCTAGGGGGAGACGCCGTGCCAGCTGTAGGCGCCGTGCCAGCTGCACCCGCCCTGCCAGTTGTACACAGCGCTGCTCCTCCGTGGCCGGGCCTTCTGTTTGCAGACGAATCAGATCCGACGAGCGTGGTCCGAGTGGGAATTCGGCCTAGGGGCCCAGTGAAGCAGTTGACCGATGCTCAATCTGCAAATGCGCTGCTATCGGAGAGAGTGCCTCTGATTATGCGGACGATTTTAAATGCCTTGTGGCCGGGGGGATGTTCAGCTTCAGACCCGCCCGACGCGTGGATTCTTAATAGAATGTGGAATCTCATCAGAGAATATGATGTGAGTCCCATTTCGTTCTTTAATCTGAACTAAACCGCAGAGAAATTACGAACTTGTATCTAAGGTTTCTAACTATATGTTTTTCGCACCTACAGCCTAAATCAATTTCTTCTCCGGTCCGTGCATGTTTCAGTCATCCTGTTCGTATGTTAGGCCGTCTATTCAATAACAGAAGCAGCATCAGCTGTCAAAAGTCTTCGGACCTTCAAAGACCCAAGCTCAGTGATCAGATATCCAATAGAGAGTCAGTTCACTCATTACTGATCGCTGTTGTTAACAACTGGCAACAGCCATGATATGGTGGTCAGTGTGGAAGACAAACGATGATGGCCAGATCCGCAGAACCGAGAGGCTGCAGAGGTCCCCCAGTGCATAAACATGTGTGGGTCACTAGCGTCTTGCATGTGATCATGCTGTTCGTATCGATATTGTCTTACGTTGTCACTACTGTGCTTGGAAATGAACTCGTGTGCAGATGTATGGAGTAGTATATAGCTTACATCTTGACACTAGGCATGAACTAAAAAGAAATGTAAACGATCCAAACATGAAAGAGATAATGGCAGACCGCTACGAAGCATACCAGTGCGAGTGCTGGACAAAAAGGCTTGGAAAGGATTGGCATCTGCTGATAAAAGAAGACGAAATGGCTATGTTACCTGACAATATTGAAGTGGAACCTCCAGATAAACTGAAGAGGGTAAGAACTATTATCTTAGACATTACGGAGGCTAGATGTAACTCCGACTCAGTTGTTTCACACACCACGAGTGCGCCAGAATACAGCAGAATTATTTGACAGCTGTAAGGTGCTCAATACAAACAAGTTAAAATAGCAATGACATGCTACCCGAACTCTGAAACGAACTTTCCAAGCATGGAGGGTGTAATTGATTCAGGATTTCATGACTGGCTCATTAGTATGGGGGACATTTTTTCCAGAGATGTACAAAATGCTAGAGCTTTAAAAAGTAGACAACCTTATGCTGGCTCTCTTTTCTCGGATCGCGTCAACCGAGCGATGACTTACGTAAGCTTTTCATAATGTGTCAGCTGCTGACTGCTGTGGTGGATTCCTACGTCACGGAACATCCACACTTTGAACTCAGAAATCCTCATCTTGCAAAGAAAAGAGAGGAACGGCAGTGGGCTCCCTGGGCAAAGGCGTTAGCAAAGTGAGTATCACCTCACGAACCAACGAAAAGAGGGAGATTCTACGAACTCTGAAAAGAGCTATGACTACTGAAAACAGACTACAAATCGAATGTTGTTAGATTGAAATTGGCCAACTGCTTTGGCAAGATCGATTACTGTTGCAATTGCAAAGTTATGTATCATGTGATGTTGATGTGAGGATCCAAGTGGGAGTTGTTTGCAAGAATTGAAACTGATCGTATGCGGTAAAATTAAGTACTGTGATTCTAAGACCCTAAGTGCTTAGTGACAGAGATCACTGATAGATGTATCTATCTCCAGAGCATATATGAAGTTGTGCGGAATACACATCCCGTTAGCTGGCCGGTACTGGTATTTGTCTGACGGACAATGTGAGGTGATTGGAAGATTGACCGGATACTCTGTGCGATCGGTACGGATATCTTAGCTTCTCCCATACAGACACGCTGGATGATCAAAGCCTTCTTTCCTGGCCGAAGAATACAGTTTCAAGATTGTTCGAGAGAAGTATCGGGGCATGGATGAAATACTTACTAATAATGAACTGCTGGGACAGAGTCGTAAGAATAGTATTGACTTGGAGTTTTTGGATAATAAATACAATTAAATCCATGCAATTTTTGTTACCAAAAGAGTTGACTGAGATCTTAACTCGACTTTACAGATTCACAGATTTGTGAGAGATTACAGGATTGCCCATCAGGACATTGTTAAATTGCGGCCTGAAGAAGTGCCAAAGCCGCTCAATCCCTTTTACCTGCAGCTGAATCCCCGCGAATTCTTCCTGATCGAGTGAGTGCACAAATTCGTATGGATGGATATGCATCAAGTAGTTCATTGTCCAAGATATTGAGCTTACAAAATGTACCGTGCCTTGAATAAAACAGCCATCGGTGATGTTTTACATTAAGTAGTCACTTGGATATCAGCTGTTTAGTTGTAATACAATTAGTAACCCGTCTACTCTTCATATTTGTTGTAGCTATCTATTTGTATGTTCAGATTCGCTTGAAGAGAATTTGCAATCCATTGTGATGGAGGTTATAGATTTCACTTCAATAGAATTTGGCCTTTAGTTTGTTCTACAAATTTTACAGTTAGTTGTTTCTAACTAACAACCTCCATTCTTACATGCAGTCAATTTCTGCTTCCACGGTTTATTAGAAACATAGACTTTCGAACAGATAGTATACCAGCTGAAGAAATCAATCAGCTATTAGCAAGAACATCAGACCTACCGAATTTTCCAATAGTAATGGTATGTGCCGTCTCTCTTTAAAGAGTCTCATGTGTACCAATTGCCGAAGACTCATCTGCTTATATGCATATTGCAAGATGTAGCCGGTGATTCATAATCGGTTTGTAATTCAGATTCTACTCAAATTTTCCTTCCGTGCAAATTCATGTGGAAATTTCTCACATTCTTCACATTTGATGGACAATGTACGAATGCAGGTCAGAGAATTCCTAAGTCGCTGGTTCTCACGTGGGCGAACGAAAGCAAGAGGAAATCGGCTGATGGACTATGCGATACGGATTTACAATGACATGGCCGTAGCCGAGGGAGCTCCCGATCTGTCCACCTGTTGGTATGAGACGGGTGTGATTCATGAAGATATCTATCGTGAAACAGTAGCTTGGACTCTGGGAATTGCCAGAAAAGAGATGAAAGAACGACTTCAGATGCAAGGTACTCGTGCTCAGTGGAATCCTTCACATTCTGATGGCTTGCCAAGGATGGATGTCTCCTCTCGTAGGCCGCAGTTAAACTCAGAAGTCGTCCAATTGAATGAGCATAATATAATTTAGTAATATTCAAATGCTGCACGGTTTATAGATCCGACCATCCGTTGTATTCACAGCATGCATTCAATCAATAATCAAAATATCACCAATCACCATAAGTCAAAGGCCAAAGCAGAAACGCAATCGATGTAAGCGACCTTCATTTGAAGGGTTTCAGGGAAATTAAATCTAACAAGATAAAAGCTAAATTTCACAGGCAACATGAACTTGGATGGTAAGTAGACTCAGCGCTTCGTTGTTCCATCAGGAGGAGCAACGGATGCGATGCCTCGTGGTTCGTCTAATATAGTTAAAACTGTGTAGAACCACCGTCAACCTCGAAGGAGAAAAAAATAATCTGGGCTGCTGAAAATAAGATGACGAATGTCCTCGTTGCGAACTTTTTGTGCAGCAAGGAGAAACCAAACATTACGGACTCATCCTCTGCGGCTACACGTACTACAGATCAGGGCGGAAGAGGTTCGGAACACACTCGACATTCTGCACCGCGACCGTGCGGGGCTCGACGACATTGGACAGCTTCTTCCAGGCACGCCGTTGCCGGAACCAGAAGCCGATCCCGAGAATTCCGACGCCCAGCTTTCGCTGGTAGAGCTTCATTTAGCTGCTCGAGCCATAAACAGCGTTACACCCGCTCAGAAACTAAACTCCCGCACAGTGGCAGAGTACGTGCGCGAACTGAGAAAATCCGAATTGAGTACAAGGATTAAAACAACGCTGCATCTGACACCCTTCCAGATCCCAGGGGATTCCAGCTCTTGGAGTTTCAAGCTCGACCCAGAGGTGGTGGATGAGCCGGAACAATTGTCAATTTTCGAATTTTGTGAAATCGATTCTATCTCTGTGAGCTCAGATGACTCTGACGAGGTCGTCGACGCATGGGCAGCTAGGAAGGTGGATCCACAAACTCCCGCCAGGACAGCGGGAACCGGGCCACGCGCAGAACTCGAGTATCAAGTGAGCCCCATAGATTCGACTGCCGGACTCACTACAGGGAAGTATACATTGATCGCGAATCTGCATTTAGCACCTTCATTACAATCCGCAGCTAAACGAACTATAGTAGAGGTGGGTATAAGAACGAGAGGTCCATCGTATTCGGAGCACTCGTCAGCACCTACGAGCCCCACCTCGCCGTCTGCACGGCGAGGCTTTCGCGACGCAGCCCCAGCGGCAGCCGCTACGAGCCCCACCTCGCCGTCTGCACGGCGAGGCTTTCGCGACGCAGCCCCAGCGGCAGCCGCTACGAGCCCCACCTCGCCGTCTGCACGGCGAGGCTTTCGCGACGCAGCCCCAGCGGCAGCCGCTACGAGCCCCACCTCGCCGCGATCTGTTCTTGACCATCGCGATGGTGAAGAACAATCTTCAGCCTCTTTTGCACCCGTAAATCGGTCTGCAGCTCCTGCTACTCCAGAGATCCAGCGTCCCCCCAAATTGAGATTACCGCCGAACATACCTTTCGACACCTCTCGCACCGGTCTGCAGCTCCTGCTACCCCGAGGCAGGGTCCCCCGGGGGGACCCTGCCTCGGAGCGGATTACCGCTGAAATTATCCAGTCTAAAGAGATCCTCCCCCCAAAGCCGAGATTACCGCTGAAATTATCCATTCTAAAGATTCCGAAGGTGCGAAAAGACGAGGACAAGAGCGGAAACGAGAGCCGGGCACGTCCGGACACTGCGTAGCAGCGATGGATCGATGAAGAGAACCTGGACTGCCATCAGTCTGCAACTTCCCTCGACTCAGCCGTAGATCAGATGACATGATCACTTAAACATCTCCGAATTCTTGGACTCGTCATGGACTCATACTCCGTTCACCGTGTCAAGCTTGAATAGTTAGTAAGTAAATTTCGTGACGTTTTTGCCTTGCTATCAGGCAAACACTCTTCGCCATGTTAAGGGCTTACAATATAGTGTCGTGAGAATCTGTTCTGTATACAATTCAAGGGTTTGGGGGTTTACAGCGAGTGAATATCACTCAACTGAATACAGCGATTCTGCACTCTATGAGGAGATTTTATCCTAGAAATGTCTCTTCTGTTTTCTCCTGCGTGATAATGAATGTGCTAAGAAGACTTCCAGATTAAATCTAAACGAGTTCTCTTCGTGTTTTATGTAGAGATTTTGAAACATTTGTGTTACGTCAAGCATCTTGAATTCGGAATGCTTTCTGTTTCAATTATTATGTTTTCAATTCAGTTATGTTTTCTCTGAAACGACCATGCAGCCAGCTCATGGGAAGTGCACGAGCTAAAATCGTTGGGAAATCTCACACGCGTTGCTGACCTTGTTGCCGATGGCCAGTACTCTCCGTATAGAGTCACTATGCGAATAAACTTTTTGACCCCTTGTTTCTACAAATCGGATGAATAGATTTGATTAATGCCGATTCACACGGAGTAAAGGTTTTTTTTTAACGATTGCGCCAGCTGAACGTCATTGGCCTCTAACGAAGCTCGGGAAATAATTCGATAATTTGATAATGGAGGCATCAACGCTCCAGCACTTCAGTCTGAGGACGGCACGATACCGATAACGAGTAACGGCGCAACGTACAGTATCTACGAAGAACAAAATATCCTCTCCATATCTATATATAGGGCTAAATTTTCTATATAGATTTTATTCAAAAAATCCTCTCCATAGTTTCCAAGTAGAACTTGTCCTTTCCATCATAACTTTATAATATGCAGAGATTTCCTGCATTGAAATAGGCGATGGCTTTCCAACTCACAGCTGCAACCTCGCAATTCGAAAATGTCTCAACACCGACGTGAAAAGAAGTAGTTTGACACCTTGAGCAGCAACCGTTTCAGGATGCCTTTAATTTCCACTCATTACAAGAGTATTGAATCTACTGCACCGGACATATGCCTATGAAGTGCCTGGAAGCTTCTATCAATCACAAGTGCGCATCCCAGTGACGAGAAATAAGCGTTATCGTGGTAGGCCATTTTGAACTTTGTCGAGGAATTCTTGCATGATATGTCAGTAGAAGATACCCGTAACTATACTTCTAAAAATGCATCTACAAATGTTAGAGAATCTCATTACTGGCTACTGGCTAAGCGATAATTCACGAGGAGTCCGCTGCCATATCGAATGGACTTGATTTCTGGCAATACATTCAGTTACGAGTCGGGGCTGATGAGCATCGTGCACTATCTACCTCCAATCCGTGACTCCATAATTCATCCCACATCAGGTCCGCAAAGGATCAGCAAGTTAATCATAGCATCGTGGATTGTAAACAGAGAATTTGTTAATTGACCACCGCCATGTGCTGGTGAAGCGAATGACATGCACGTCAACCTCGACGACTGTACATGATGAATCGTTACGTCCCTTCACGATACCATACAGAATCGCTAGTTCTTAGTATTGTCGGTGAGGAATTCAGAACATTGAAATGGATTTGACAATAGAATCGGGTGACCAGACTTGCTCGGATCGTGACGTGCTTGCATGATCGATTGAGTCATAAGGATTTTTGGCCGTCGACGAGATGCTACTCAACGCGATCTGCTCTTGTGAGCATGTGGGGTGACCATGAACTTCGCTGCGATGATGCAGCGTTCTTGTGCTCGACATGTCCCTCAGAAAATTTTTGTTTCGTGTAGGTTCGGCAGATATGCATGGACGGCGTCGAAGTTCTTGGGGATGATAGGTTTGCTCGCGGCGGGTCGTCAGATATGGTACCTTTGGATGTTCCAATTTCTGATTAGTCACTACCGCTGCTGCTTCGAGGTGCAGACTGCACATGATATAATCAAGAATGGGTGATCGAATCCATGCGCGAACAATCTCAACTACAGTAAAAGGCAATTCGCATCGAATCGACCTACAGGCATTGTTTTCCTCTCTGCGCATACTCTCTTCCAAAGTTCTTCACATTTCCTCGAGCAACGCTTCCACGATCGCTTTTGCTATCCATTAAAGCACACGGAAGTAAAATCAGTCGAGCGGGAAAACCCAACGTCGTGGATTGCTAGGCAAACACTAGATCCGCAGAAGATATAACTGAAGCTCGTAGCTCTTTCGACGATGTTTGTTAAGAACATAGGGCAAAAGAATTCTGCTTGCTTTCAAACTTTCATGGCGTGTTGACAGTTTTCATAGATTTCCGTTCGAACAGAAGATTATTGACAGTGCACGGATTGAGGCTACGAGACCGGTAGTTTATTGTGGCTGATGGTAAAGCCATGCCTACAACTACATATGTCATGCGTGATAAGATCTGGTCTAATCTGATAAGATATTCAAACTAAAAGGGTAAGAATGAGGAATAGAACAATTCCCGAAATGTTCGCCGCCTGGTACGGTGGTTCAAGGTACACACTCCGAACGATAATAACTCAGATAGTGTTCAATTAATGAATAGAAGCGAAAATGAAACGCACAGTTTCATAATACTATGCTCATGAAGTTGAAAATGAGAGAGTTTAGTTATTTACGAGGCTGTGGATTTTAAAAAGTGATACGCTCTCTGACATAAAATCGAGTCAGTTGTTCTAAGAGAAGTTGATTCCCAGCAAAGTAAGCAACAGATCACACCATCTGACATAACATCTGAACCATAACTAGTCACGTGTCAGCTGTACCTTCAGTGAAGTCATTGAACCGCTTATTGCTTATTAGAAGCGCAACATGTTATACGATGTTATCTGATCTCACAATTGCGCACTTGAACGCTCCTCAGAAGGGACGATAACGACGATAACGACAGCCAAAACAGAGCCCAACCAGGCGCAGGTCCGAGTGGAACGGCGGGAAGAAACGACGATGAAGCAGGCCCCAGTGGAACGGCCGCATCAGGAGCACGACAAACACGAGCTGCTGCTGCTGCTGCTGCTGCTGCTGCAGCTCCAGCTGCACGAGATGGGTATACAGAGTCCAGTGGTGTGGGTGCTGCACGACAACGCGCTTATGGAAGAGGGCGACGTTCGAGACCAGCAATTCAGATTGCACCTCGCCCCGGTACCGCCCCCGGTCCCTCGCAACCTCCATCTCCGACACAGACTGCATCTGCGGTGCCGGTCTCGCAGGCGTTTGGGCGTTTACGCGCAGGTCTCGCAGGACCCCGTCGGTCTCGGACTGAACCTCCGCCGGCAGCTGCGGCAGCTGCCGGCGGAGGAGGTCAGCCTCCCGCCGGTGCTCCCGGCGCTCCAGCGCAAGCAGCGGCGGCAGCTGCCGGCGGAGGAGGTCAGCCTCCCGCTGGTGCTCCCGGCGCTCCAGCGCCGGCAGCTGTGGCAGCTGCCGGACCGCGACGTCCTGTCGCCCCGTCTCCTAGCGCTGCAAATGCTCCGATTATGCGGGGCTCGGGGCCGGGCAGTCCCGTACGTCCGGACAACGCACCTCCCGGCGCGGGTCCGGCGCCCGGTGGCAGGCATCGGCGACGCACTCAAGCTGGCGTCGTCGTGTGCACGCAGCCCTGCTGCAACATGGCCTGGGCCGGGGATACCATGCCGGGCGCGGGGACAGTCACGGCCGGGGACGGCGTGACTGTCCCCGTGACTGTCCCCGTGCCCGGGCTCACGGTCCAGGAGGACGTCACCATCCAGGCGCTCGTGAGTGCGATGGAAGGCGTGTTGGAGGACTTGCGCACAGACACAGACATCGCCGGGCCACCGCCAGGTCCGGTCCTGGTACCGGCACCGGACGATGGGACTGGCGAACGCCCGTCCCAGCAGCAGCAGGTCGACCAGGCGGGGCCTTCCGGCGACGGAGCTTCGGCTACTTCGTGGAATGAGATCTTGCAAGGTAGTCGGACAGTGTTGGTTCCGGTGTTGAGTGAAGATCAAGCTAGGAAATCTCTGCTTTCGGAAAGAATCCCAAAAATCATCAAGACTCTTCTGGCGAGCCTTTGGCCGGGCGGGCCGACTAGAACGAACCCTCCCGACGGGTACATTTTACACCGGCTGTGGAACGTCATCAGAGAGTATGATGTAAGTCTTTTAAGCGAGCTGGGATTCGGGTCAAATCTCTTGTAGCATGTTCAGGATGCATTGTATTTATAATCATCATTCTGGAAATTGATCGAATCGGCCATTTGGTCGGTCTTTGGAGACACAAGTCCTTAAGTTGTCAAGCGGCCGATCTGTAATTAGTACTATCTAAAGTGTTATGCAGCTCAGCTCAGCTATGCTCTACGCTTTTGTTCAAGACAGATTGACTAGAAGCACTGTCTTCGGTCCTGTCACTTGTTCACATATTCGAAGAGTGTTATATCAAGGCAGGAGACATCAGAAGAGTTTCGAGCCTGCAAGGCAGTAAGATTGTCCGGCTCGAACCAGTCCCTTATTATCTATTCCATTCTGGGCTAATCATAACGGTAATGGACTCGTATATGATGGACTTTGGGCCTGGTTGACTCCAGATGAAGACAGTGAAGTCTCTGCAAGAGCACAAAAAGCTTATTTACTTGAGTCAGAAATATGACTCACGAAAAATAAACTTCAGAAATAATTATAGCTCTAACTCGATGCCACAGATGGTCTCATCTTACTCATATCAGCTCTGATTAAAAGTACGAGTATTTTGGTAG
Organism: Marchantia polymorpha subsp. ruderalis; assembly: GCA_037833965.1. NCBI lineage: Eukaryota > Viridiplantae > Streptophyta > Marchantiopsida > Marchantiales > Marchantiaceae > Marchantia > Marchantia polymorpha. The sequence continues at coordinate 6,085,967 of AP031351.1, forward strand.
TGTTAGTGGAATGTGTGGAGACCTAGGTTGTCCGATAGCTACTTGTTCGATTAATTCATTTTCTGAAAACTGCAGGCGTACGGACGCCCTATTACATTCCACCTTGATTATCAGCATGAACACGACGGCCATCCGGCAAAAAGCATACCTGCGTATCGTTGTCACTGCTGGGCTGACAGACTCGGACATAGGTGGACTGAGCTAACGATAGATGACGAAATGCGAATGTTACCTGAGGGCATTGAGCGGAGACCTCCTGATAAACTTAAGAGGGTAATATGCAGCTCACTGAACCAAATGGTGGCCTCGGTGGTGTTTAGAATTCTTATCTGTTTCAGAAGATAAATCCAAACTACCTTCCTTAAAGCGTGAACCTTAAAAGTCATCATTCATACAACATTTCGTCGACTGAAATCAGAAATATGTGTGAGCTCAACTTAAGCAGATCCAGTTTCATTGTAATTCCCTATGCTCTGATAAGACTCGCTAGTTAATTATTCTTGCTGGCACAAGCCGCAATCGGGCACCCTATAAATTGATATCTTTTTCTTGTTCTTTGTAATATTTTGATCGTTTCATGTTGCTGTCTTACAAAGTGCTCAGACCATACTCTGGCTTTGAATTCAGCTTCTGACTGCCATGCTGGATGATTATGTCAAGAATCATCCTCTGTTTGAGACCAGAAATCCTCACTATGTCAGAAGGCATCAATCATTTATTTGGCCTCATTGGGTGAAAGTGTTTATAAGGTGAGTTGAATCCTCTTAATCTAGAACCATATCCGTCAAAGAGGTATAAATGATAGCTCACTTAGTTCCTTGGTATATCTTTTGCTTAATTTTGAAGGACTTTGTTTTCGTGGACGTCCAACTCCAACTCGTAACTGGCACAAAGTATCTGTCACCACCCTATTTGTTGTAGAAAATGACACAGGTTTACAGTGACGCTGTTGATGAAGCCCACTAACACCAGCACTCCAGTCTGTACTAGACATTAAGAATATTTCTTCAAAACATATAAAATATTTTCAAAACTTTGGTCATTGCAAAACATAGATCAAGCGATATATTAATTTAGAAAATATTCTAACTTGAAGTAAGTATTATCTAAAGATAGGAGAAGAGAGACAGACAGCATTACCGCCTGTGGCTATCCATGAGAGCCACAGAATTCATATGGAGTTATATATATATATATATGTATATAAGTGCATATCAATTCTGTGGACATAGAAAGGAGGACTGGAAAGTAGCTATTTATAATCAAAGTGAACTCAAGATACTTGAATGCAATTCTCCCTAGGATTTTGATTTGCATATCGAAGGAGATCGAGTTATCAAATTATAGTTATGGCTCGTTAGAAGAGTTCCAATGCAAAGCCTATGGATTGGAATAAAGATGTGTCAACTGATGGGAGCTTATTGTAATCTAGAGCGTTTCTACAGCACGCGGGGATACGCGAGCCGTCATTAGGGCATTTCTGGTATCTCAGTGACCCACAGGCAACTTTGTTGGCCAGATTGACCGGTTTAACAATGAAAATGGTACGAACAATATCTATGGATCATAGTAGTTGACATTTTCTAAACCCTGACACTGATCGTAAACTCAGAATAAAAGCTGACCATGTGAAGCACATGGATTTTACCAAGCATGCACTACTGTTCCTTGTTAAAAAAGCATTAGATTAAGCATACTGTAGTAACAATAACTGATATGCGAACGAAGTGTAAGAAAACACTCGCAACTCAATTTAGTGTATCGACTGTAGATAATTCTTCGAAATCGATTCTACTGTTTTTGTTTCTAAGTATATAAGTTTATAAGTTTCCTAAGTTCATGTCCACAGATACAAGACGGTATGGACAACTGGAGATTGAAACGAAGGGAAGCTGATATGGCTCTGCCTGCCAACGCACCAAGATTTGTTCCCGCCACAAGATGGACATGTCCAGAGGACAATCTCCAAATCGAGTAAGTAAAGAGATTGTAGTGGTACATATTGCTGTGAAGGAAAAATGGGTTTCAAAGTTTGCTTGAATGTTTTGTTACTTCGTTATTCCGATAGTCAAGTAGATAGTATGAATCTCAAAGTGAAACTGTCATCTGAAAGCGTGAAATAACACTCAGTAAAAACCTGCCGGTTACAATTCAGAGTTCCTACTTCCTGCAAGTAATATGATCTCGGAATTAATCTGTTAGAATCTCAGATAGTTTCGAATCTTACACATCCATTCAGGAAATGCACTGCACCTTCTTAGATGCCTACTGTTCTGCTCGGGTAGAAGTATTCTGAGAATTAATTTATACCCCCAGTAATTCATATCCCAAATACACTAACCGAGATACTCGTAAATTGCGTGCTTTCACGTACATCTTCATGCTGCTATAAAGTCAATACATGATTCCGCGGATGGTGAGAGACCTACGTAATACGTCGGTAACCAATATTCCACAAAGAGATATTGATGATCTTAAAAGACGTTGCCAAGATCTTAATGCTTATGACGACCAAAAGGTACGCTACATGATCTAGTAACATGCTTGTCTGTCCAGAATACCCACGTCACACCTCATGTGCAAAATCTGCCCTAATCAACAAGACTCCAGAATCCATCATAGGATTTTACCCTGTAAAGTCGGAAGGCGTTCTACTCAGAATAAAATAGAAGAAAGCGGGAGAATGATCCAATCCTTTCACTTAAAATGCGTTCACTTAACTCACAGGGCTAAATTTCTGCCTCTCTGGCATCGAATGGAGATGTATATTACTGAAACGAAAAATTACAAATGTTGAGTACACTTAGTCTTGGATATGCTTTACAACTGAGCCCAGTCCACGGTAGTAGCTGTGTCAGAGTAGCAGAAACAAGGATTTTTTCTGGACATCAAAGTTTGAATTTCTAGCCGCATCCTATCCTATTCATTCTATTCATCTTTGTTTGTTAACATGCAATATGCGCGGTGCTGTTAAGGGTCAAGTGAAATGCACATAAAGGAAGAGGCTAGGATAGGTGGAAAATAGAAGCGTTATCAGTTTTCGAGCTCTTGCATAATGTAATTCATATTATGACTAGAGGTACAAGAAGTATTGATTACGAAGATGAGCAAAGTTAGAACATATAAGGTAAAGTGTCATGATGTTACACTCTTCAGTTTCATGATAACTTCGAATATGAGCATACCTCAACTGGTAATGAGATTTAATCGTCAGAGGCAAGCAAACAATAAAGTAGATAACTATTACACTATTCTAATCATCGACTGCATGACTTGGTTCTCGAGCTCTGATTTCAGCGAAGAAACGGTATCACATTTGATGAACTAGTAAATCAGACATTTGCTCTTGAAAGAGATGTTCACACCGCGACGAGAAGTATCAATGGTTAATAGGTCTTGACCCTGCTTGATCATAGTATATTTTTGATAAATATGAGTAGCCTTTGTTTAAGACCAGGAGTTTTGGGTTCCCAGCTTTTTCTCAAACAATTTAGAGATTTCCTGCAGATGAGAAACAAACTTAAGAATTGGTATAAAGCAAGTGGAAACAAGAGAAGTGGAAATCATTACTCGGATTACGCCGAACAAGTTTACGATGAATTAGCTCGACAAGACGGAGCTCCCGGTCTAAGGGATTGCTGGAAACAACCGCATCTATTCATTGAACAACATGTAAATACAACTATACAACGGACTCTGGAGAAGGCTGAAGCTCACTTTCAGAAAAGACTTGCACAACAAGGTAACTTTTATGCTTAAATTATACAACGTACGAATTTGATTCGCGTGCTTGCTCATACTGTACTACTCATGCTAACTATTGAAACATGATCCTTGCAGCTTGAGAAAATGATAAAGAATTATATCTTAGCTAGTAAAAATGTTCGAGAAAAAATTTAAAGGTGTTGTAATTTCCACTTTGATTACTCAAGACACTGACACTGATTGTTCTTCAAGCTTGTAGTGAATGAAAAGCATGCAACATCTGCTTAAATTATAATAAGACTAGCTGTAGGATAGACTTTGGACCTATCATTCGCACATTTCAGATCTGACGATCACTGCGATCAAGCAGGTAATCTTATAGTCTACGCTCTCCTTCAGTCATCCTCACAGAAACAAGTCTTACGTGTGTTTTGTCAGAGTAAACAGGAAACCACGTACACAGACTCAATCCGCAAACGAGGGATATATATTTCGCGCTTACATAAATTTGCCAATACCGTGACTAGCAAATCTTTTCAGAGTACTTGAAAGGCAATTTTAAATAATACTTAGGCAACGACTAAACGAATTCAGTTCCAGTTTTTCAGAACATGAAGTAACGAAAGCGCAATATGGTTCTAAATTTCCGGGTGTTCTTTGGCAGCCAACACGCAGCAAAGAGTTCAGCAGAGAGCTCGAAGAGCAGAAGATTTGGCTAGACAGCAAGCAAGGGCAAGAACTGTCGGAGATCAACTCAATAGAATCCGAGCATCGCTTGGTCCAGTTGATGGTCCTTTGGAAATCCCTGTCGCTGATGGCGATAACGATAATACAATTACGGAGGAGGAGATTTTTTTGACTGCCGTAGCCATCAGCGGTAATGAAAGAACTCAGTATCTTACTTCTCCTGGCATAGCGAATGTCCTAGCCAACATACGACGAAGGGATAGATTCCGAGTACGAATCCAGGAGACTATTCACCTCGCGAGGTTCCAGCCACCAGCAGAGGGTACATCTGCCAGTGCGGAGGATCCCTCCTTGTGGCGGTTCGAGCTCGATCCGGACCAGGATCTAGGACAACAAGCTCCTGCTCCGGCTCCAGGACAACAAGCTCCCTCTCCAGGACAGGCTCCCTCTCCAGGACAACAAGCTCCGGCTCCAGGACAAGCTCCCTCTCCAGCACAACAAGCTCCCCCCTCTCCAGGACAACAAGCTCCCTCTCCAGCACAACAAGCTCCCCCCTCTCCAGGACAACAAGCTCCCTCTCCAGCACAACAAGCTCCCCCCTCTCCAGGACAACAAGCTCCCTCTCCAGCACAACAAGCTCCCTCGACTCCAGCACAACAAGCTCCCCCCTCTCCAGCACAACAAGCTCCCCCTCCAGCACAACAAGCTCCCTGTCCAGCACAACAAGCTCCCTCTGCAGGACAAGCTCCCTCTCCAGCACAACAAGCTCCCCCGACTCCAGCACAACAAGCTCCCCCGACTCCAGCACAACAAGATCCCCCTACTCCAGCACAACAAGCTCCCCCGACTCCAGCACAACAAGATCCCCCTACTCCAGCACAACAAGATCCCCCGACTCCAGCACAACAAGCTACCTCTCCAGCACAACAAGCTCCTTACCAACCCCCAGCCACCGCCCCCGTGCCGGCGCAGGCTCCCGTGACGGCTTACGATTTCTATGACGACTTAGATTACATTGTCGACAAGGACGAAATGACGTACTTCGAGCAGTTCCTAGTCCCTCAAGCTCCTTACCAACCCCCAGCCACCGCCCCCGTGCCGACGTCCTTCGAGCAGTTCCAAGTCCCTCAAGCTCCTTACCAACCCCCAGCCACCGCCCCCGTGCCGGCGCAGGCTCCCGTGACGGCTTACGATTTCTATGACGACTTAGCTTACATTGTCGACAAGGACGAAATGACGTCCTTCGAGCAGTTCCAAGTCCCTCCTGCCCCCGCTATTGACCCCTCTGGAGCAGGTTTGCAGGGATCTGCGGACGGGAGTCCGACTCCCTCTCTGTCTTCCTTCAGCGTGGTGGCGGAGGTGAATCTGCCAGCACTGCCCCCGCAAAATCCAGGTCTGCAAGCTCCAGCTCAGCGCAGTCTCGAACTGGCAGTCCGAATTCGAGAACCATCGCCGGGAAGTGCACCTGCTTCTTCCTCGGCCTTGCCGAGGAGCTTCGAAGTGAGCCCACGGCCGATTCGTCGCCATGCCTCGCCTCGAGGAACATCGCCCGTGTCATCATTTCGAATCGATAGTACGGGTCCACAAGGCAGCGTTCCCATGGTCGTCGACGGCGGTTCGGCTTCCCCGTCAGGTACACCTCCGGGTGGCAATATCCAACCATTGGATCTGACCATGCCCATGGGATTACGATGGACCCCCTCACCACCGCGACCATCATCACCACCATCGTCAACATCCGGTGATGCCGATAGCGATCGCAATCGCCATCGCATTTTCTACCAAGGCTCAAGCTCCAATAGTTCGTCTAAGTAGTCCATTCCCCGTTTGGCAAGTTGAGCCGCGTGACTAACGATAAACGCACCTGCGCTATCCATTCTCTCCTCCAATCTTCTGATCATGACGATGACGCTCCAGCGGTTTGAGCATAGCGTTGAGTCACGTTTCAAGAACAAAGGCATGCAGGTATTACAATATATATATATTTGACTAATATAGTATAAAGTCTAAACTAAACAAAACAATGAACAAAAATACATTTCTTAAATTGAAATTGAAAACATATGTCAAAGTTTATAACTCTAGAATACATGTACAAATCTTTTTGTACATACGGACATGCCTTTATAAAAAATTGCAAATGAAGCAAGCGCTTAAAGTAAGAGCTTTGTGTTTTAACTCAAAACAAAGCGCTTATAAATCATATTATGTTACAATCATGAAGAATGGCAAGAAAAAAGAGATAATACAAACAAAATTAATGATTCTTTGAAGATAACTTACATAGAGATGGAGGCGGTTGTGACTATGGAGAAAATGATGATGATCGTCGAATACAATGCAAACACAATCATCACAATGAATCTAGTTGTGACAATGAGATGAAACAAGATGATTATAGTGAAGCCAATAAGCTTACTGATGATGATCCGAATGTATGTTAAAGATTGTAAAATTTGCTAAGAAGAGTAGTAGAAAGTAGTTAATCATTGCCATCACCATTTTTTCGTAGAAGAAAAGAATGATGATGAAAAAAATCATGTTGATGTCGTAGTCACTTAGTATGGCATGAAAAAAGGAAAAAGAGGAGGAAGACAACAAAATGACTCTATATGACTACAAAATGATTATTAAGAAAAAGCACAAAGTTTGTGCCTTAAGCAAAGAGGAGACAAAAAAAAAGTAGAAGATGAAAAGACTTATGACATCATGCAAATGATCTAAAAAAATTCAATCAAAAAGATGTATTTATTAAATTTTGACGCATACAATGTGAAGAAGAAAAAAGTAAAAGAAACTCTAAAGAAAGAAAACAAGTTAAAAACGGCTATGACCATCACTAATATACTCAAAGTTGCAAAGAAAAAAGCAAATAATTATCAAAAGTTTGAGCTCCATATGGATAAAAATAGTGATGCTTTCAAAGATTTCACAGTTATGGGTGGGAGATTCAATAGTGTCTTACAAATTTTGAACGCTCATATTTGTTAAGATTAACACCAGTTAAGGAATAACCTCATATGCAGTTATTTATAGCTGAGATTGTTCATCTATGTTAGGTATATATATACCCTGATGTTTTTGTGCTACGGGCATTGTTGTGCTTTCACCCGAGTAGTAAAGTCACTTGCGTGTATTCCTCCGTGGACATAGATCTTGAGGGTGAATCACTGTGGTAACCCACTTTTTGTTTCTGTGCGGAATTTAAAACAATTTTGGAAAATAGTACCGTAGCAACCGTGTAAATGGTAATCGGTACATTTAAATAGAGTGGAGATGGAAAATCGAGGATCGCATATGATCTCGTAGTATCCAGGAGTCGGGCGCAATGTCCAGAGCAGGTGCTCCGACCTGAACGATCAATTCTGAAGGAGATCTCCTTCGGCGCAAGGCGCAAAATCCGCCTTCGGCGATACGCCTTTGGCGCTAGGGAAATCCCTCAGAGCTTATTCAATTCACAACCCCTTGTCTGGGTTAGGGTCTCGTTGAAGAGGGCTCAACACGCTTGTTCTAACGAGCCCAAGAACGCTTAGAACGGATGAGAACTCAAGGAGTTGTCACTATCGGAAGATACGAAGACGTCCGCCTTCGGCGGAAGGAGTTCGCCTTCGGCGGAATATCCGCCTTCGGCCCTAGATGTTCGCCTTCGGAGGTGACTTTTTTTTGTACGGTGCCTTCGGCGCCAACGCAGCAAGATTAGGTAAGTACCTTTGGGGGTAGCAACTCTGTACGGTCCACTTTTGGCTCAACGCCTTCGGCGGGACGGACACGTGCGCCTTCGGCGGGACATAGCTCCGGCGGCAGGAGCACCTGCGGAGGGACAAGAGGGATCAACAGACAAGACGAAATCTGTTGACCACAGTCAACGCCTTCGGCACAGCCGCCTTCGGCGCTGCGCCTTCGGCGATGCACCTACGGCGACAGACATCTTTAGGGAGTTCGCCTTTGGCGCTGGAAGTCAATGCCTTCGGCGAAGCGCGTGCGGCGGAACGCCTTCGGCGGTGCGGCATGGATGCGAGTAGCGAGTCGGCCAGAGGCGAAAGCCTTTGCCGCCGCGCCTTAAGCAAGACGCCTTCGGCGCTACGCGATCATGGCTGCAGCGAAGTACGATGGCGGAACTCAAATTGAAATTTTGAGCGTGTGAGTGTGCGCGACGGCGGAGCGTGAAGCCGCGCGTGCGAGAGGAGGGCCGTTATGCCTCCAAGCCGGCGCAGCCATCAAGTGAGTCGACACTCACGACCAAGTGTCGACAATGATAACCTGCGAGCCAAGGGCGGAAACTTCATTCTTGAATTTGCGATTTCAATTTCTTGTGCGAGCTGCGCGCGTCCACCTTCTGGCCGAGAGAAATTCAAGACACCGACGCGCAGAGACTCGCAAGGTGACAGAGAGAGAATTGAGTGCGTGACAGTCGGAATTGAGAGAGATTAGAGTTTGAAGGAGAATCGCAGTCGCGGGCAAGAAGCTTGAGTATAGCGGAGGAGAGTTTACGAAATCCAATTTCAAGAACGCGATGTCGAAGCCCACTCAACTGCGGATGATTTCGCTGAAGATCCCGCAGATTGGGTTGCTCGCTTTCCAAGACCGGCTGTTTGCGGTGAAGCTCGATTTCCTCCTATGGGGATGGAATTACGTGTGCCAGGACATGGTGCTGCAACCTCTGGGCTGACTCTCACTCAGGTTTACCTCAGATGGCTTTTCGGTAGCTCATCATGATTCTAGAAGACTAGGATTCCGCATCATACTCATAACCTAAACACACTCTCACACAATCTCTCAAGGTATCACTCCAACTCATACACTCATCGACACTTCAAGGTACTGAAAATTCGTCACTCTTTCATATATGAAACAAGTCTCTACATATGAACTCTCCAAACTTGCTTGAGAGTCTCTTCCCTACCTCTCTATATATACTACTTGAGAATTTACCATAGTAACAAATGGTAATTTCTATTTAACTTACTTTTACGAAGATAAACCATAGTAAGGTTGACTAGTTATCAATATGTGGCAACATGCCATTGGCCCTCTAAACCTTCTAGATGTTTACTAATCCCTAGATTGAGATGGCGACATACCATTTGTGCCTTTCCAACTTCTAGAACTTCCACTTTCCACTAAGTCAACATTAGACTTAGTCTAACCAATGGAATACTCCTTACTTTAGTCAAACCAATCAAAACTAAACATGAAGTTCAAAAGTCTTTTCTCTTGGAATCTAGACTTTTGTACAAGACAAAATAGAAGTGCTCACTCAAATCTTCTAGAACTTCTCTAGTTATTCCGCCAAGTATAGACATTATAGCTAAACTAGCTAGACTTAGTCATAACTAGCTAGATTTAGTCATAACTATCATAACCATGATTAACTCCTTGGCTAATTCTAGTTTTATTTTACACATGCAATATCTGGTCTTACAGTGCGCGAATGGCAAAGGGAGAGACACCAACCTACACGCGGATTTCGATCGCACGTAGAGCGTTGGACTGTTCAAGATTGGGGACAAGTGCTGGGGAGATGTGCAGGCGAGAACGGGTTCCTCCTATTTGATAGTGAGAGCATCAAGGTGACGAAGGATGAAGAGATCTCCTTCGCGGCCTTGTTCAATAGTGAGAAGTCCAGCAAGAACGGGTACAAGACCCGTGACTACAAGGATCGCTACCGTAGGAATGTAGCGGTGGCACTTTTGCAACTCTTGCAGCCGCACCGAACAACATACATCACTTCTTGGCAAGTGTCTTTCGTGGAGCTAGCGTTGGCCGGAGCTTCAATTCCTTGGTCGCGTATCTTGCATAAGATAATGTGACATCATGCATTTGAGGAGAAGGGGGGATCGATCAATCATCTCTCCCCCTTCTTGATAAACTTTTATCGGTCGATGGATTGCTTAACCGCGACCGAACGGGTTCAGTATCCGCTGCTGTCACTCAGCAATCCCGGGAGGTATGTGAGGGATAACGAGATCGACTCCGACGCGGAAGAGACTCCGGCCTTCACGCCACCAACCCAACAGGGTGCGGGGAGGGAAACATTCGCAGCACAAGTGCCGCAGAAGCGGAGATGGAAGGGAGAACCAGAGGAGGGTCCACATCGAGACTCGATGGCTCTCAAACGGAAGCGGCCACTAGAGGAAATTTGCAGTCGGCCGAAGCAGAAAGCACGCAGGCTCGTATTGCCTGCAAGTAGCGCGGAGATAGTGCGTGCCGCCGGAGAGAAGGAGACGTTCTCCTCGGAGGAGGATGGGAACGCACGGACGGCAGAGTGGTCAGCGGACCTCCCTACGCCGAAGGCACGGACGACCCGAAGGTCGTCTAGCTTCCGCCTTCGGCGGAAGCTAGACGACCTTCGGGTCAGAAGAGAAGACACGCGGCACCGATGAGTGTGCCGGCAGCGGATAGGAGAGCCGCACGAGCACCGTACGCGGACTCGCCTTCGGGGCTGGGGCCTTTGGCTCGAGCGCCTTCGGCGCAGTTGCCTCCGGTGCAGAGAAGGAAGGGGAAGGAGCCGGCGGAAGATCCGCCTTCGGCTCAAGGGCCTTCGGGGCAAGGTCCTTCGGCGGTGAGACCGCCGGAAAGTGCGCCTTCGGCGCAAGGACCTTCGGGCCGAGGAGTTGCAAGTAGGGAGCCGGCGGGGAACGCGCCCTTGGCGGGAAGTCCGCCGGAAGGTGCGCCTTCGGCGGAAGGGCCTTCGGGCCAAGGGATATCAGGCGAGCCGCCTTCGGCTCAACGGATGGCGGTAGACGCCTTGGACGTTTGCGCCTTCAGCGGAAGCGCCGCCGACAAATGCACCTTCGGTCGAGGCAGCTCCAGCGCAGGACCTATCGAAGGAGCAGGATCTAACGGAGGAGCTGATTGACAGTTGGAAGGAGGAAACACGTGTGTGCGATGCACAATTGCAAACCCCGCACACACCTTCCGCACGAACGCCTTCGGCGATGCGGAGTTAGCAGAAGCCGGACGGGCGGGCGATACGAATTTGGCACAACTCAACTCTCCCACCACCTTGGAAATTCTGGCCGGGAGCAGCGAGGCTGCAGCGGCGACAGTGGTGGCAGACGACGCAAACACTACCAAGCCACACTCACGACAATCGCCGGAGAATTCAGTGGCGACCGAAATCCTCAGTTCGGAGGATGATGAAGGAGGATCGACGGAATCGGCATCGGGATCGGGATCGAGTGAGGAGGAGAAACAATCAGTGGCAGACACGCCGACGGCGGCACTCTGCGAGCAAGTGGTACCTCTGTTGAGGTACCTTGATCGCAAAGTAGAGAAGTATGCATACCCCTGCCAGCCTGGGTCCTACGTCGAATTAGTGCGTAGGCGGACTCGCACTAAAGTCCACACTAGCAAGTTGTTGGCCCGTCTGGATGAGGATCATAAAGATCTGCGGGAGAAGTATGAGTGTTTGTGGGGCCACCTTAATCTCACTCGGAAGATGCACAAGGCCCTCGACAAGTCGAAGGACGAGAAGCTTGAAGAGGCGGCAAAGGAGTTCGCCAAGGAGAAGGCGAAGCTCGTAGAGGAGCTGGAATCTGAGCAGGCTCAATATCAAATTTTGTCAAAGGAGCTCATGCGACAAACACGGTTGTTAGAGCAGTGTCAACTCGCACGTCAGACGGATGAAGAATTACTCCGCAAACTGCAATCCGAGTGCGGGGAATTGAGAGCGCAGCGTGCGGAGGCCGAATTGCAGTTGGTTGTAGTTGAAGACGATCGCCGGCGGGAGGCAGATCGCACGAAGGAAGAGTTGGCGAGGCGAGTCAGCCACTGTCTCAGAGGTTACGCCCACTGGGAAGTGGCGGCGCATGAGAAACTCACACTGCGCGAGTTAGAGTTTCGTGGGGCGGGTTTGGTGTTAGGTGACAGTCGGAGCTGGCGGCGAGTGGCGAAGAAGTTAGATTCGTTTCTGTCGAAGTCGCGGGACGCCATGGTCATTCTCGAGACAGAGTTTTCTGCGGTGTTGCGGCGGCTTGGATTGCGCAGTCGAGCTGAAGACTGGCAGGGTAGGGAGTTAGTGCGCGGCAGTCCGTCGCGCAGGAGGCGAAACACGGGTTCTGCGGAGTGTAGCGTAGCGTGGTTCCGTGCAGGCGCATAGTAGCTGGTAGTGTTGTGTTAGTTAGGACTTAGAAGGTATAAAGTAGTTCAAGACGTCTTGCCTTGGGATTCTTCCAGTTTCGGAAGTGCAGATCAGGAACTCATTCTCTCTGTGTGTTTGTGTCCTTAGTTCTGTCACCACGCAAGAGGAGCTACAACTTGGCGATCCGCATTTTGTAGCTGAAGGCCTTCGGCCGAATGTTCAGAGCTAGTACACTGGTTAGAGACTTGAGTCGTTCGGATCTACACCTGTGGGTGATTGCCAATGCTTAGAGCTAGTTACTAGTTAGATACTTGAACAATTTCCCCCTTACACTTTCAAGTGATTGTTCCTGATTGTACTCCTTCGGGATTTTTCCCCTGAATGCCAAAGTGAAGTTTTGCTACTTCGAGTAAGCCTTGGTTGTAATTCAGGTTACGCTGCAGCCGGTGCCTTCACGGCAACCCCTGTAGTATTTCTGGGAATGACAAGTGCCTAAGAATTCAAACTCTTCAATAGACTGTTATGATGTGCTACTGGATCGTTTCTCAGCTGAGTCTCTCAGTCAGACCTGTGTTCTCTGCGCGTTTTGTGAGTTGAGTGTGTTGTTCACCGCGTGTGAGTGACTTCGATCCGAAGTAGGAAGTCCAATCAGGGTTCCCTGTGCTAGCTGAAACTAGTGGAAGGGTTGTAGATGCTGGAGTTGGGAGTCACTACCCGCAGATTCGTTGAGTGTATTCGTGAGAGACTTTCCCCCTAAAATCTTAAGAAGAGGTCCTAGCCAACCTCTGAGTTGTGTTTCTATAGTTTCAGGTGTGTGTGTGTGTTGAGTGAACTATGCTGCACTGTGCGACCTCCGAGTGAGCTCCGAGTGAACACTTGTAGTATTTCTGGGAGTGACAATCGCCTGAGAATTCAAACTCTTCAATAGTCTGTTAAATGTGACACTTTGTACTTTGTGTGTTGACTTTGTCCCTCTGGGTTCGACCTTTCTACCACTATATTGCAGTTTTAGCCTTTGGTGGGTTATTACAATCACATTATACTCTGATGTCTCTCTTGTTAATGGCTTGTTTGTTAGCTTTGATGCGTCACTTAGTTTCTTGGTTTCACTTTATCAATTGCTATAAGAGCTTGTCTTCAGTTTCAGAGTCCAGCCAAAGATATTTTAGATACTGGTGTTGAAGATTTTTAGTGACTTAGTCAAAAGTGAAATTTACCGACAATTTTTTGATAAGAAGCCTATCAGTTTGCACGACGTAAACGTGGAGATTGAGTGGATGGATAGTTAGGTCTTGGCCGAAGTGCAATTGAAGATGGAAAAATTTGGTTTGTGATTCGGCGATGAAGTGATGAAGCTTGATTGAACTTTCAATTCTTACTCTTTGTCGATTTTTTAGATTTTAGAATCTTTTGGATCAAATTTTAATTTCAGTTTTTTCCATTCGAATCTTATAGTAGTTTCAGCTGAATTTACTGTAAGTTTTAATCAAATTCTATTGTCAAGGTCTCCAGTTTTACAGTTTTTTCAATCAAATTTTAATTCCATTTTTCGTCAAACAAGTACTAACGATCTTTTGACGAGACTAAGGTTGAGGAAATTTGAGGAATTTGAGGTATCGGAATTTGAAGTGCAAATTTCTGTTTGTCGCATGTGACAGACTAGTTCAAGACGAGGTCATTGTAAGAGCTTAAAGGAGTGATGAATTTTTGTTATTCAAGGTAGAGTTCGACGGTGGTCTGTCTGTGGAGAATAGATGCATTTTTTTAGTTCCCAAGATGGTGGTGCAAATGCATATTTCTTCCATCATGTTATTAGCACAGGATCCGCACGGATCATACTCGAAGGTAAAAATTGGACGGCGAGCCGGTAGATTTCATGGAGACGGACAGGAAGACCTAGACGAGCAGGTCTGGTCGTTGCAAGCGGCGCGCGAGTGTTCAATTTTTTCACCATCGTGTGGTCCGCGCGACTCCTTAACACCCCCAACCTTTGTAGGTTGCGGCCGAAACACTAAATCCTAAATTTCTGAATGTGATTGAGGCGGACGTGGTCTCCAGACGCAATCGGTATTGGCGAACGTGGTTGAAGTGAACTTGGTTGTTGTCTCGGTCGTAGTTGTAGTTGTGATTGGTTTGAACGTGGTCACAATTGCAATCGTGGTCGGATTGAACGTGATTGCGGCCGTAGTTGCAATCGTGGTCAAAATTCAAACGTAGTCAGAAATCAAACGTGTTAGAGAACAACCATGGTAGGCAGGCAAACACACTCAACAGTCACGGGCAATGGTGACGGTGACGGACCGGAACGATTTGACAACATATTTTGTCATAAATACTTATTAAATTGGATATCGTTGGAAAGCTCTCAAAGCAAATAGTGCATTTGGACAATACTCAAGAGGAGGAAATTGATTGGAAGTTGCTATCGTCTCTTCTTTTCGACATGCAAAGTTGACAAAGCGACAAGTCGGTGGCAGTTTTTGGTATAGCATAATACCTTTTGATGGCCCAAGTGATTATTTGCTTTGGGAATAGCAAGTAAAAGAGTATACACACACTTCCTTGCACTATATACTTGGAAGAATAACCTTCTAACATAATTGAGATTGAATGAAATGTTGATTAGAACCAAGCAGTTTGCATGGTGTTGGTATATCTGGACTCTTCCATACTCAAGCAGGCTGACGAGTACTCTGAAAAGTCAAAGTTGTTTGATGCGCTTTAGTAACGGTTTCATCAAAAAAACCTGTCAAATGTCATGAACACTTATATGCGATTGCTACAATTCAATATGAAGCCCGGCACGAGAATCCAAGGCCATATTCATGCCTTTGGAAATCTATTGATGATTCTCCAGAATATGGGGAGCAGCTTCTTGACACAAAGAAGTCAATGCATCTTCTCAACTCATTGTCATTTACCTATCAGACGCTATCAAAGATTCCTCTTCATCATCAGAACACAAAACTCACTTACAAAAAGGTTGTAAATGCCCTTTTGACAGACGCGGTAGAGCCGGAAATATTATCCCCCTTCATCTCGTCCACTTCTAGGGCAACACTTATTATGACCCGAGCATTAGCAACAATTCACGACGTTTGGGATTAAAGAGTCAGATCACAAGATCTGAGCAAAGAAGAATCAAGTTTATGTCTCAGCCATTTGACAAAAAGAATGTTATTTTTTAGGATTGTGGTAAGAAAGTTCACACCATAAAGTTTTACCGAATGACAAGTACGACCTCCCCTTCGACGAACGTTGCAGAGCAGCTTGATACTGAGGAGAACAATTTGTACACAAACGGCCTATGATGCCACATGTCTACCCTCTGTAGATCATCAAAAGTTGTTGATGATGTATGAATACTGGACTGCAAGATCGGATGTTGTATATGTGAAATAGAACTAAAAGTAACCAATGAGTTAAGCATGGTTAGCTTAGTTATGACTAAATCTAGCTAGTTATAACTAAGTTTATCAAGTTGTAACTATGTTTAGCTATAATGTCTATACTTGGCGGATCAACTATAGAAGTTCTAGAAGATTTGAGCGAGCACTTCTATTTTGTCTTGTACAAAAGTCTAGATTCCAAGAGAAAAAACTTTTGACTTTATGTTTAGTTTTGATTGGTTTGATTTAGTAATGGTTTAGTAATGGTAGTGATAGTAATGGTTTAGTAATGGTTTAGTAATAGTAATGATTTAGTAATGGTTTGATTGGTTTGATTTTGATTTAGTAATTAATAATATTGCAACCTCTAATGAAGAAAGGTTATGATGTGCTGCTTGGCAGACCGTGGCTATACGATGCCAAAGCAAGGTGTGACTGGAGGAGGAAGAGATTACAGTTCCGGAACCCTGCGGACCCTCCGACTGTCATTACCGTACCATGGACCAAGGTACCCCATGAGGGCGAAACACCTTCCACCACCTCCGGTTACACAACTGGAGGGGAGACCAGCTCGTCATGCACTTCAGAGACAGAAACGTCGGAGGAATTTGTGGGCTACGTCACTTGCTGCTCCATTGAGGAGGAAGGAGACGATGTGCATCCGGATGACGAATAGCAACTAGCAGCCGGACTGGGCAGAAGCGAGATCAGTCACACAGAGGGGATTGTCGACCCAAGTGATTGCTGCTAACTGCAACTCAGTCCAGGTAAAGGCTTGAAGGTGTCAAGCCAGGTACAAGGAGAAGAGTTGAACAGGGTACAGGCGTTTCTTCGCCAGTATGAGGATGTCTTCGCATGGAAGATTGAAGACATGAAAGGCATACCTGCAAGGTATGGGGAGCACAGGATCGACTTGTTGGACGAGGCAGTTCCGGTTCGCCAACGCCAATACAGGCTCAACCCAAAATATTCATTATTGGTGAAGGACGAAATCGATAAGTACCAGAGCGCAGGAATCATCTACCCGGTACTCAGTAGCGAGTGGGTGTCGCCTATCGTGATCGTGCCCAAGAAACTGACGGGTAAGATCCGGGTGTGCCAGGACTTCCGAAAGCTGAACGCAGCAACGAGGAAGGACCATCACCCTCTTCCTTTCACGGACTCTATTTTGAACCATGTCGCAGGGCATGAATGCTTGTGGTAACACACTTTTTGTTTTTTTTGCAGAATTTAAACAATTTTAGAAAACTAGTACCGAAGCAGTGTTTGTAGTTAGAAAAGGGTACGTTAAAAAGAGTGGATTGATGAGATCGTCACGAGGACACAAAGAATCACGTAGTCGGATGTACCAACGCCAATGTCTTCGGCGCCTTCGGCAAAAGCTCCTTTTCTGAGGTGTCTCTACTCACGCGCCTCCAGCGTATAAGGAAGCTACGCTTCCGGCGCAGACACCTCAGGAGGAGGTTTTGCTAAAGACGTCAGGAGAAGGGCCCGCACCTCTGAAGGCGTCCGACCATGAGTGCGCCTTTGGCGATGCGCCGCTAGCGCGGAAAGGGAAAACCTTCATAACGATCAGGATACACGGTAGATCCAGTTGGTTGAAGTCGCATTAGAAAGAGCTCGGGACGCTCGTTCTAACGAGCCCAAGAGCGTCGGTGATGGATCAGGGACGGAGAAGTTATGAGCGTCGGAAAACTCGTAGCCGGACATGCGCCGTTTGCGCTAGGGTTCACAGTCGGAAAGGATTCCCGTACGCCCTCGGCGATGCGCCTTCGGCGGAATCACGCACTCATAGGAGGAAACCAACTCACAGTCGGAAGCGCCTTTGACGGCTGTTCATGGAAGGAAAGCGCCGGTCGGATGTACGCCTCCGACGTGGCGCCGACGGCCGGATGCGCTGGCATGAGTTGCGCTGGCGGATATGCGCCGGCAGCAATGGACGAGGCATAAAGCACAAAATAAGCGGTACGACTGCGCGCCGGCGTAATTCGCTCCGTCTAGATGTGCGCCTCTAGCAAGGCGCCGACGGATAAGGAACGTACCAGCGGCGACACGCCTCCGGTGAGGGACGGATTAGGAAAAGACAACATGGCCGACGTATACCCTGCGGCGGACTCGAGTCCGGAAGGTGGCGGCGGCGGGAGGATTCAACATTTACGCATGCGAATGCGCGCAGTGCGGAGACGTGAATTCGCGCATGCAAAGGGCGAACCGTTAGGCCGTATAGCCGGCTGCGTACGTTGTAACCAGTAAGAACGTTGGACGTTCTTGAAATCGGAGAAGAAAAGACTGCGCTCCAGTCTCATTCTCTCATTCTTGATTTTGCGATTTCTAGTTTCCAAGATTACGCGCAAGAGCGGAGCGACCTGCAGTGAGAGGAGAGAGTGCGGAGACGAGTTGCGCAAGGATCTTGGCAGACCTTGGAGAGAATTGCAAGTAGCGATCTTGAGCTTGAGCGCAGAGAGAGTGAGCAGTCAGTGCTTGAGCGGCCGACGCGCAGTGGCGATTGTGAGAGAGCGAGCGAAAGGGAGAACGTTTGTGTGTGCAGGCAACGCAATGTCGAAGGTTCCCCAGCTGCGAGTGTCTCCACTCAGGGTGCCGCAGATCGGTCTACGCGCATTTCAAGATGTGCTGCTGAGGCTGAAGCTCGATTTTCTCCTGTGGGGGTGGAACTGGACATGTCCGGAGATGGTGCGCGAGTATCTGCAGGAGAGACACAAGCCCTCTCGCGGATTCCGTCCACATCCAGAAAGATGGGACATTTGCAACTGGGCGCAGGTGTTGGGCAGGTGTGCCGGCGAGGAAGGGGATCTCCTCTTCGAGGCCGATAGCGTGAAGGTGTCCTAGGAGGAAGAAATCTCCTACAATGAGCTCTTCAAAGTTGCCAGGCATCCCAAGAACGGTTTCCGGACACGGGATTACAAAGATCGATTGCGGAGAAATGTCGCGACTGCATTGCTGCAGATATTGCAGCCGACCAAGACCGCTTACATGCATGGTTGGCAGGTAGAATTTGTGGAGCTAGTGTTGTCAGGAGCTCCAGTGCATTGGGCACGGCTCCTGTGGAAGGTGACGCGCCAACATGCGCAAGAAGAGAAAGGAGGAACCCTCAATCATCTATCGCCTTACTTGATCGTGTTTTATCGGGCGATGGGATGTTTGACAAATGCTGAGAAAACACGGTTTCCGCAGCTGACCCGGAGCTATCCAGGTAGATATTCGAGGGAGGCCGAAGTAGACACGGATCCGGACGAGGAACCTGCCAGTACGCCTCCGGCTCCGGCTCCAGCAAGAGCAGCAGAAGAACGTCGAAGTGAGCGCATTCCGCGAAAGCGGAAGTGGGATGAGAGACCTGAGGACAGGCAGCCGGAAGTGCCAGCTGCGCCGACTCGTGGTCGGCCCACCCCCGAGCCTCACAGTCGACCAAAACAGAGGGCACGCAAAATGCCAACAGGTACTGAGGAGACCGGGCGAACTCCGACCCGGCGGAATCTCACACAGGAGGAGATAATCGCGCAGATTCTAGGGAAGACGACAAATACCTCTGCACAGAAGGCACCAAGGCCTTCGGGAGGAGATGGACGGACTGACATTCGGCCGACTACGAGTCGGACAACTGAAGGCCGACAATCGGAAGGAAGGCCAACTGAACGGCGCGTTGAACCGGACCGCATGCCGGAAGCAGAAGAGAGTTTGGCTGACGAGCCAAACTTCATAACGATCAGAATACACAGTAGATTCCCCCTTACTCCTTCGAGTGACATATCCTGATTGTACTCCTACGGGAAGTTTCCCCTGAATGCCAATGTGAAGTTTTATTACTTCGTGTAAACCTTGGTTTGTAATTCATGTTGTGTGTGTGTTACCGGATCGTGTTTTCAGTAAGTTCTCAGTCGGGTCTGCACTCCCTGCGTTTGGTGTGATAGTCGAGGGTGACGTCCACGGCGTATGAAGAGGCTTCGTTCCGAAGTGGGAAGTCCAGTCCGGGTACCCTACGCTAGTTCCTGGCGGAAGGGCAGTAAAAGCCGGAGTGGGAGGCACTACCTGCAGAACCTCTGAGTGAACTTTTGAGACACTTTCCTCCTGAAATCCGAAGCGGAGGTCCTGACCGACCTCCGAGTTGTGCTTTTTGCCAGTTTCAAGTGTGTGTGTGTGTGTGTGTGTGTGTGTGTTGAGTGACCACGCTGTACCGTGCATCCTCCGAGCATCCTCCGAGTCGAGATCCTCCTCCGAGTCGAGCCTCCGAGTCGAGCACTGCAGTATTTCTGGGAGTGACAGTCGCCTAGAATTCAAACTCTACAAAAGTCTGTTAAACGTGACACTTTTACTCTGTGTGTTGCCTCTGTCCCTGTGGGTTCGATCTTTTTACCACCATACTGCAGTTTTAGCCTTTGGTGGGTTATTACAGTAGTAACTCCCAACTCCGGCTTTTACAACCCTTCCACTAGTTTTCTGCTAGCGTAGGGAACCCGGTTTGGACTTCCGACTTCGGATCGAAGTCACTCACACGCGGTGAACAACACTCTTAACTCACAAAACGCGCAGAGAACGCAGGTCCGCACGGAAGGACTCACTGCGAAACGTTTCAGTAACACACAATAACAGTCTATTGAAGAGTTTGAATTCTTAGGCACTTATCATTCCCAGAAATACTACAAGGGTTGCCCTGAAGGCACCTGCTGCAGCGTAACCTGAATTTACAACCAAGGCTTACACGAAGTAGCAAAACTTCACTTTGGCATTTAGGGGAAAAATTCCAAAGGAGTACAATCAGGAACAAACACTCGAAGGTGTAAGGGGGAAACTGTTCAAGTATCTAACTCGTCACTGGCTCTGAGCATCGGCAATCACCCGCAGGTGTAGATCCGAACTACTCAAGTCTCTAACCAATGTACTAGCTCTGAACATTCGGCCGAAGGCCTTCAGCTACACAATGCGGACCGCCAAGGTGTAGCTCCTCTTGCGTGGTGACAGAACTAAGGACACAAACACGCACAGAAAATGAGTTCCTGATCTGCACTTCCGAAACTGGAAAAATCCCAAGGCAAGACGCCTTGAACTACTTTATACCTTTTAAGTCCTAACTAACACTACACTGCACTATGCTACGCGCCTGCACGGAACCACGCTACGCTACACTCTGCAGATCCCGTGCTGCGCCTCCTGCGCGACAGACTGCCGCGCACTAACTCCCTACCCTTCCAGTCTTCAGCTTCACTGCGCAGTCCCAAATGCCGCAACACCGCGGAAACCTCCGTCTCAAGGGTGGCCATGGTGTCCCGCGCCTTCGACAGAAAAGAATCCAGCTTCTTCGCCACTCGCTGCCGACTCCGACTGTCACCTGTCAACAACCCGGCCGCACAAAGCTCTAACTCACGCAGTGTGAATTTCTCCTGCGCTGCCACTTCCCAGTGGGCATAGCCCCTGAGAAAGTGGGTGACTCGCCTCGCCATCTCTTCCTTCGTGCGATCTGCCTCCCGTCGGCGATCGTCTTCAATTACAACCAACTGCGATTCGGCCTCCGCACGCTGTGCTCTCAATTCCCCGCACTCGGACTGCAGCCTGCGGATTAATTCCTCATCCGCCAGTCGTGCGAGCTGACACTGCTCTAACAACCGTGTCTGTCACACGAGCTCCTCTGACAAAATTCGATTCTGAGCCTGCTTAGAATCCAGCGCCTCTGCGAGCTTTGCTTGCTCCTTGGCGAACTCTTCCAGCCTTCCATCCTTCACCCTGTCGAAGTGTTTGTACACCTTCTTATTGAGGGTGTACTGACCCCACAAGCATTCATGCTTCTTGTAATAACCCACCAAAGGCTAAAACTGCAGTATGGTGGTAAAAAGATCGAACCCACAGGGACAGAGGCAACACACAGAGTAAAAGTGTCACGTTTAACAGACTTTTGTAGAGTTTGAATTCTAGGCGACTGTCACTCCCAGAAATACTGCAGTGCTCGACTCGGAGGATGCTCGGAGGATGCACGGTACAGCGTGGTCACTCAACACACACACACACACACACACACACCTGAAACTGGCAAAAAGCACAACTCGGAGGTCGGTCAGGACCTCCGCTTTGGATTTCAGGAGGAAAGTGTCTCGCAAGTTCACTCAGAGGTTCTGCAGGTAGTGCCTCCCACTCCGGCTTTTACTGCCCTTCCGCCAGGAACTAGCGGCGGTACCCGCACTGGACTTCCCACTTCGGAACGAAGCCTCTACATACGCCGTGGACGTCACCCTCGACTATCACACCAAACGCAGGGAGTGCAGACCCGACTGAGAACTTACTGAAAACACGATCTAGTAACACACACACAACCTGAATTACAAACCAAGGTTTACACGAAGTAATGAAACTTCACATTGGCATTCAGGGGAAACTTCCCGTAGGAGTACAATCAGGATATGTCACTCGAAGGAGTAAGGGGGAACTGTTCAAGTCTCTAACTCGCAGCCGGCTCTGAGCATCAGAAATCACCCGCAGGTGCAGATCCGCACTACTCAAGTCTCTAACCGGGTACTAGCTCTGAACATTCAGCCGAAGGCCTTCAACTACAACATACGGTAACTTCGCTATGCTGCAGCTTCTCTACGTGGTGCCAGGACCAAAATGCACAAACACGCCAAGAAAGTGAGTTCCTGATCTGCACTTCCGAAACTGGAAGAGTCCCAAGGCAAAACGCCTTGATCTACTTTATACCCTCAGAAGATCCTAACTAGCACTACGCTATCCTATCTACTACTCGCAGCATCTGCGCGAAACCAAACTACTCTTGAGCCGAAGGCGGATCTTCCGCCGGCTCCTTCCCCTTCGTGCGTTGCACCGGGGGTGAGTCCTGCCTATGCGTAGGCGAACTTTCTCTGCCTATGCGTAGGCACAAATCCACGTCCGCAAGGGGTCGCCTATCCATAGAGAGTCGCCTATGCGTAGTGTGGTAACACACTTTTTGTTTTTTTTGCAGAATTTAAACAATTTTAGAAAACTAGTACCGAAGCAGTGTTTGTAGTTAGAAAAGGGTATGTTAAATAGAGTGGATTGAGGAGATCGTCACGAGGTCACGAAGAATCGCGTAGTCGGATGTACCAACGCCAATGTCTTCGGCGCCTTCGGCAAAAGCTCCTTTTCTGAGGTGTCTCTACTCACGCGCTTCCAGCGTTTAAGGAAGCTACGCTTCCTGCGCAGACATCTCAGGAGGAGATTTTGCTAAAGACGTTAGAAGAACGGCCCGGTCTTCTAAAGGCATCCGACCATGAGTGCGCCTTCGGCGATGCGCCGCTAGCGCGGAAAGGGAAACCTTCATAACGACCGGAATACACGGTAGTTCCAGTTGGTTGAGGTCGCATTAGAAAGAGTTTGGGACGCTCGTTCTAACGAGCCCAAGGGCGTTGTAGATGGATCAGGGACGAAGAAGTTATGAGCGTCGGAAAACTCGTAGCCGGACATGCGCCGTTCGCGCTAGGGTTCACAGTCGGAAAGGACTCCCGTACGCCTTCGGCGACGCGCCTTCGGCAGAATCGCGCGCTCAGGGAAGGAAATCAAATCAGAGTCGGAAGCGCCTTTGGCGGCTGCGCAACGGAAGAAAAGCGCCGGCCGGATGTACGCCTCCGACATGGCGCTGATAGCCGGATGCGCTGGCATGATTTGCGCTGGTATGATTTGCGCCGGCGGGATATGCGCCGTCAAAGATGGGACATTTGTGACTGGGCGCAGGTGTTGGGCAGGTGTGCCGGCGAGGAAGGGTATCTCCTCTTCGAAGCCGATAGCGTGAAGGTGTCCCAGGAGGAAGAAATCTCCTACAATGAGCTTTTCAAAGTTGCCAGGCATCCCAAGAACGGTTTCCAGACACGGGATTACAAAGATCGATTGAGGAGAAATGTCGCGACTGCATTGTTGCAGATATTACAGCCGACCAGGACCGCTTACATGCATGGTTGGCAGGTAGGATTTGTGGAGCTAGTGTTGTCAGGAGCTCCAGTGCATTGGGCACGGCTCCTGTGGAAGGTGACGCGCCAACATGCGCAAGAAGAGAGAGGAGGAACCCTCAATCATCTTTCGCCTTACCTGATTGTGTTTTATCGGGCGATGGGATGTTTGACAAATTCAGAGCGGACACGGTTTCCGCTGCTGACACGGAGCTATCCAGGTAGATACTCACGGGAGGCCGAAGTAGACACGGATCCGGATGAGGAACCTGCCAGTCCGCCTCCGGCTCCGGCCCCAGCAAGAGCAGCAGAAGAACGTCGAAGTGAGCGCATTCAGCGAAAGCGGAAGTGGGATGAGAGACCTGAGGACAGGCAGCCGGAAGTGCCAGCTGCGCCGACTCGTAGTCGGCCCACCAACGAGCCTCACAGTCGACCAAAACAGAGGGCACGCAAAATGCCAACTAGTACTGAGGAGACCGGGCGTACTCCGGTCCGGCGGAATCCCACGCAGGAGGAGATAATCGCGCAGATTCTAGGAAAGTCGACAAATACCTCTGCGCAGAAGGCACCAATGCCTTCGGAAGGAGATGGACGGACTGACAGTCGGCCGACTACGAGTCGGGCGGCTGAAGGTCGACAAACGGAAGGAAGGCCGACTGAGCGGCGCGTTGAACCGGACAGCAGGCCGGAAGCAGAAGAGAGTTTGGCTGACGAGCCAACAACCCTCAGAGGGTCGTCTTCGGCGGAAGGCACTTCTGGGAAAACGCCACCAGCAAGCAGGCCAAGTGGAGTAAAGACGCGCAGGGTGTATCCGACTGCCAGTCGGACAACTGCTAGTGGGCCGACTGCGAGTCGGTCAACAGACAGTCGGCCGGATTTGCCGACTGCAAGACGGACGGAGCCGGCGACCAGTGTGCGGACGCCTTCGGCGGACGCACCTTCAGCGAAGACACCTTCCGTGCAGATTGCGCAGGAAGGGCAGGCAGCAGAAGCGGGCGGTGCAAGGGTGACAAAAGTCACCGGGGCGTCGACCCCTTCGGAAACCGAAGATCGAGCCGGAACAGGGGCTCAAGCAGTGGGATCCCCCACTGCCTTGGATATTTTAGCAGGCAGTGGAGTGGCAGTCGCAGCGGAAGCTGCTGCGCGCCACAGTTCCAGGGAGTCGCCAAGGGATTCGGTGGCGACTGAAATCCTTGAAACGGAGGATGAGACGAGCTCGGAAGAGCAGGAAGCGGATTCTGTGCAGAAAACGCCAACAGGGGTGTTGTGCGAGCAGATAGTCCCACTCCTGCGATATCTGGATCGCAAGACATCCAAGTACTCGGGTACTGGAAAACCGCAGTCTTATGTGGAGACCGTCAAGCGAAGGACGAGGAGCAAGGTGGCCACTTGGGCCTCTAGGTGCCAAGTATTGCAGGATAGGAACACTGCCCTCCGACAACACCTGGCGGTCACACAGAAGCTATACCAAGCCTTGCAGCAGCAGAGGGAGGATGCGGCGACGAAAAGCCAGGCGGATGCCGAGCTAATGCGGGCAAAGATCGAGTCGGAATTGCAAGAAGAGCGGAGACAAAACCGCATCCTAGCAGCAGAGCTTGCGCGCCAGACGCGCGCCTTAGAAGAAAGTCAAAGAATACGCAAGGAGGATGAGGAGTTGTTGCGCAACTTGCAATCCGAGTGCTCGGATTTGCGGGCGCAGCGTGCGGAAGCGGAAATGCAGCTTGCGGAGGTAGAAGGCAGCTGCAGGGCGCGAGAAGAGTTGGCGACGCGGGTGACTCACTGTCTAAAGGGATACGCCCATTGGGAGGTGGCAGCTCAAGAGAGGATCACACTCAGGGAGTTCGAGCTTCGGGCGGCGGCATTGACGGACGGTGACAGTCGGAGTCGGCGGCGAGTAGCGAGGAAATTAGAAACCTTCTTGTCGGGTGCGCGCGACACTATGGCGCACTTAGAGTCGGAAGTGACTGCAGCCCTCCGACGCCTGGGGTTGCGCAGCCGGTCGGAAGACTGGCAAGGTAGAGACAGTGAGCGAAGCAGTCCGGCGCGCAGGAGGCGCAGCACCGAATCTGCAGAGTGCAGTAGTATAGTTTGGTTTCGCGCAGGTGTTGCGAGTAGTAGATAGGATAGCGTAGTGTTAGTTAGGACCTTTGAGGGTATAAAGTAGATCAAGGCGTTTTGCCTTGGGACTCTTCCAGTTTCGGAAGTGCAGATCAGGAACTCACTTTCTTGACGTGTTTGTGCATTTTGGTCCTGGCACCACGTAGAGAAGCTGCAGCATAGCGAAGTTACCGTATGTTGTAGTTGAAGGCCTTCGGCTGAATGTTCAGAGCTAGTACCCGGTTAGAGACTTCAGTAGTGCGGATCTGCACCTGCGGGTGATTTCTGATGCTCAGAGCCGGCTGCGAGTTAGAGACTTGAACAGTTCCCCCTTACTCCTTCGAGTGACATATCCTGATTGTACTCCTACGGGAAGTTTCCCCTGAATGCCACTGGACTGCCCACTTCCCACGAAGTAATAAAACTTCACTTTGGCATTCAGGGGAAACTTCCCGTAGGAGTACTGTGAGGCTCGTTGGTGATGTGTTGGTGATGTGTTGATTTGATGCTCGTTGGTGATGTGTTGATGTGATGCTCGTTGGTGTTCGACTGTGAGGCTCGTTGGTGGGCCGACTACGAGTCGGCGCAGCTGGCACTTCCGGCTGCCTGTCTTCAGGTCTCTCATCCCACTTCCGCTTTTGCGGAATGCGCTCACTTCGACGTTCTTCTGCTGCTCTTGCTGGGGCCGGAGCCAAGTGAAGAGTCAAGGGGACATCGCAGCCAAGGTGGACAACCTGGTGAAGAATTTTGCGGACCTGAAAGTTCATGTAGTGGGAGGCCAAGACCGACGTAAATCACCTGCGAGACAGCGAGCGAATCTGTGGTGTACTACGTGCGGATAGGTGGGACATGCCAACACGGAGTGCATGTCCGCTCGCCCAACTTACCCAGTGAATGCGGTCGAATGGGCACCACAGTGGGAGAATCCCATGTATTATGCTGAGCCGGTTGAGGACACCGCCTACGCGGTGCAGACAGCTCCAGCTACAACTCCGAACCCACCTGTGCATATACCGCGCTTTGTTCCGAGGGAAATGGCGGGTACGCTCCCACCGAGACGCATGGCACCTCCAGGCAATTACAACCGACCTCCACCACAATTCAATGGCTGCTACAACTGCGGGGACATGGGACAGTACGCGCCAAGCTGTCCCCACCCGAGGAAGCAAATGGGGTATGCACCGTTGTGCAGCAATTGCAAGAAGTCTGGACATACGGAAGCCGAATGTGATCAGCCACCAGTCCCCAGGCAAACCGTCCGTTTCGTATCGACACCTGGCAAGGAAGAAGTGCAGGTCAACCAGGTAGAACTAAGCCCGGACCCAGCTGAAGAAGACGAAGTATGGCCGGAAGAAGAAGTAATGTGCGGACGGGTAGAGACCCGAAGTTCAAAGAGGAGGGGAGAGGACCACGAGGACACTCGCCGCCTCGAGCGTAGGGAAGAGAGGAGGAAGTCTAAAGAAGTTAGAGAAGGCCGAAGGAGAAGGCCGGGTACACCTCCGGCGATGCGGAACATCCAGCCGGAGCAGAACTCAGAGAAGGCGGACAGGTCTTCAGAAGAGTTCCGGACCCGAGACTACCTTCCGGACATCAAAGATGAGGTGAGTCACCTCATCAAGGAAGCATTGGGCGCCGGAACGATATCCGACGACCGGAAGGCGGCTAGGCCCCATACACCACTTCTGACCGCGAGTACAGAGAGAGTGGCGGCTGTGACTTCCAACACGTCCTACGACATAGTGGAGGACATAGGGAGTCAGAGGGCAAATATTTCCTTCCACCAGCTGTTGGAGGACAATAAAACGTACCGAAGGATGCTGATGCTTTCGTTGCGCCGACCACGCAAACCCCGAAAAGGGAAACTTCCGGCTGTGTACAGAGTGGAAGGAGGAGACCTAGGACCTCCAGAGATCGAAGTAGAGATCGGAGGCTGCGTCATACAGAAGGTACCAGTGGACTCAGGCTCGGGCGTGAACATCATGACCGAGGAGACAGCGAACTCCTTGGGTTTCCAGACCTTCGAGCCTACATCCCGAGTGTTGCGACTGGCCGATCAAACGCGCAGAATGCCGCTAGGAATGTTGAGCAATGTGAGAACCAACATTGGAGGAGTGGACTTTCAACTGTCCTACATAATATTGCAACCTCTAATGAAGAAAGGTTATGATGTGCTGCTTGGCAGACCGTGGCTATACGATGCCAAAGCAAGGTGTGACTGGAAGAGGAAGAGATTGCAGTTCCGGAACCCTGCGGACCCTCCGACTGTCATTACCGTACCATGGACCAAGGTACCACATGAGGGCGAAACACCTTCCACCACCTCCGGTTACACGACTGGAGGGGAGACCAGCTCGTCATGCACTTCAGAGACAGAAATGTCGGATGAGTTTGTGGGTTACGTCACTTGCTGCTCCATCGAGGAGGAAGAGGACGATGTGCATCCGGATGACGAATAGCAACTAGCAGCCGGACTGGGCAGAAGCGAGATCAGTCACACAGAGGGGATTGTCGACCCAAGTGACTGCTGCGAACTGCATCTCAGTCCAGATAAAGGCTTGAAGGTGTCAAGCCAGGTACAAGGAGAAGAGTTGAATAGGGTACAGGCGTTTCTTCGCCAGTATGAGGATGTCTTCGCGTGGAAGATTGAAGACATGAAAGGCATACCTGCAAGGTATGGGGAGCACAAGATTGACTTGTTGGACGAGGCAGTTCCGGTTCACCAACGCCAATACAGGCTCAACCCAAAATATTCATTATTGGTGAAGGACGAAATCGATAAGTACCTGAGCGCAGGGATCATCTTCCCGGTACTCTGTAGCGAGTGGGTGTCGCCTATCGTAATCGTGCCCAAGAAACTGACGGGTAAGATCCGGGTGTGCCAGGACTTCCGAAAGCTGAACGCAGCAACGAGGAAGGACCATCACCCTCTCCCTTTCACGGACTCTATTCTGGACCATGTCGCAGGGCATGAATGCTACAGTTTCCTAGACGGATTCTCCGGCTACAACCAGGTGTCCATCAGAGAACAGGACAAGGACAAAACAACCTTCACGACCGACTGGGGAACCTACGCTTACCACAAGATGCCTTTCGGGCTGTGCAACGCGCCAGCGACGTTCCAGCGGATGATGACAAACATCTTCCAAGAGCACCTGAGGAAGTTCCTGGAAATTTTCATCGATGACTTTTGTGTCTTCGGTAAGAGGTCGGAGCACCTTAACCATCTTCGGCAGACGTTTGACAGATGTCGGGAGAGTAGCTTGTCCTTGCACCCTGAGAAGTGTTTTTTCTTTATGACCAGCGGAATCCTGCTGGGGCACAGAGTTTCGTCCGATGGCATTGCAGTGGATGTAGAGAAGGTGAAGATTATTCTCGAACTTCAGCCGCCGACGAACCTGCGTGAGTTGAGGGCCTTCCTTGGCCATGTAGGCTATTACAGAAGGTTCATAAATATGTACGCCATCTTGGCAGCCGATCTGACGAAGCTGCTTAAGAAGGAGGAACCCTATGTGTGGGGCAAGGAGCAACAGTTGGCCTTTGAAACACTCAAAGCCAAACTGACGACTGCTCCGGTTCTGAGAAGTCCGGATTGGAACAGACCTTTCCACGTCTATGTAGACACGTCGGCATTTGCAATCGGAGTGGTTCTCAGTCAGAAGGACGACAACAAGAAGGACTACCCGATTTACTTCGCGAGCCGTCAGTTGTCAGCAGCAGAGAAGAAGTACACAGCAACTGAGAGGGAGGCGTTGGGAATGGTGTACTCTTGTAAAAAGTTCAGACATTATTTGATCTCCTACGAGTTCGTGTTTCACGTGGACCATTACGCCTTACAGCATCTGGTGAAAAAAGCTGATCTGTCCGGACGAATTGCCAGGTGGGTACTACTGCTGCAGGAATTCACCTACACTGTGCAGACTAGGAAGGGCGTTCACCATGAGAACGCGGACTACCTCTCCAGACTATGGACCGAACCCATAGAAGAGGAAGTAGTGGATGATTTTCCCGACGAACAACTTTTTCAGTTGTCCGCCAGCCATGAGTCCAGGTACGCGGACTTGTACAGGTTTCTGCTCACACTCCAATGTCCGGAAGGATTGGATGTGGAGCAGCGCACAGTCTTCGTTCATAAAGCGGGACCTTACCAGCTCCAACAGGGGATCTTATTCAAGAAAATGGCAGATGAGAGGCTGTGCAGATGCTTAGAGGAGTCCGAAGTTCCGCGAGTCGTTAAAGCCATGCACACAGAGGACGCTGGTGGTCATTACGCCACCAGGAATACAGTGACCAAAATTGTGAATGTAGGATACTGGTGGCCGACGATGTTCAAAGATGTACACGACTACGTTCGCAAATGCGATAGCTGCCAGAGGACGGGAAGGCCGACTCCGACCACGAGATGGCCTCTGACACCGATCATGCCCTTGGCACCATTTGAAAAATGGGGGATTGACTTCGTGGGACCAATACAACTTGTCACTAAAGGCACGCGCAGGCGCTACATATTGGTAGCAACAGACTATGCGACCAAGATGGTGGAGGCAGAGGCCACAAGGCACGACGACGCAGCAGCAGTAGCACGGTTCCTATTCGAATCAATCATCACACGCTACGGGTGCCCACTAGAAATAGTCAGTGACAGGGGAACGCACTTTCTGAATCAGGTGATAGAAAGTTTGACGCGGCACTTCCAGATTAAGCATCGGAAGACTACTCCATACAACCCCAAGGCGAATGGTCTGACAGAGAAGTCCAATGGATTGCTCTGTAAGATACTCCTCAAGGTGACTGTGAATCATGCTCACGACTGGGACATCAAGCTACCGGCCGCCTTATGGGCATACAGAACGGCAGAAAAAGTCACCACCAGGCAAACACCTTACTTTCTGGTTTATGGGCAGCATCCGATCTTACCCATCGAATTCGAGATACCCACCAAGAGGACCTTAGATCAGAGAAGGCTGGATGCGGAAGAAAGTCAGGCCTATCGACTGCAAGAAGTAATGGCACTGGAGGAAAGACGTCAAGAGGCCGAAGATCGAACAAAGCAACTACAACTCAGTCGGAAGGAGAAGTACGATCGAAGACTCAAACCAGTACTACTTGAGAAGGGCGACTTGGCTCTGCTCTACGATAGCAGACATGCTAGATTTCCAAGCAAGCTACACTTGAGATGGATGGGACCTTACAAGGTGATCGAAGTTTTCCCCAATGGCTCAATCCAGCTCGCAGAACTGACAGGAGAATGGCTAAGCACCCGCGTGAACGGGTGGCGTCTGAAGAAATACCACGTGTAAATGTTCGCGTGGGCGCTCACAATTGAGGAGGGGGGCATGTGGTAACACACTTTTTGTTTTTTTTGCAGAATTTAAACAATTTTAGAAAACTAGTACCGAAAAGGGTATGTTAAATAGAGTGGATTGAGGAGATCGTCACGAGGTCACAAAGAATCGCGTAGTCGGATGTACCAACGCCAATGTCTTCGGCGCCTTCGGCAAAAGCTCCTTTTCTGAGGTGTCTCTACTCACGCACTTCCAGCGTTTAAGGAAGCTACGCTTCCGGCGCAGACACCTCAGGAGGAGATTTTGCTAAAGACGTCAGAAGAACGGCCCGGACCTCTGAAGGCTTCCGACCATGAGTGCGCCTTCGGCGATGCGCCGCTAGCGCGGAAAGGGAAACCTTCATAACGACCGGAATACACGGTAGTTCCACTTGGTTGAGGTTGCATTAGAAAGAGTTCGGGACGGTCGTTCTAACGAGCCCAAGGGCGTCGGAGATGGATCAGGGACAAAGAAGTTATGAGCGTCGGAAGACTCATAGCCGGACATGCGCCGTTCGCGCTAGGGTTCACAGTCGGAAAGGACTCCCGTACGCCTTCGGCGACGCGCCTTCGGCGGAATCGCGCGCTCAGGGAAGGAAATCAACTCTGCTTGAGCGGCCGACGCGCAGTGGCGATTGTGAGAGAGCGAGCGAAAGGGAGAACGTTTGTGTGTGCAGGAAACGCAATGTCGAAGGTCCCCCAGCTGCGAGTGTCTCCACTCAGGGTGCCGCAGATCGGTCTACGCGCATTTCAAGATGTGCTGATGGGGCTGAAGCTCGATTTCCTCCTGTGGGGGTGGAACTGGACATGTCCGGAGATGGTGCGCGAGTATCTGCAGGAGAGACACAAGCCCTCACGCTGATTCCGTCCACATCCAGAAAGATGGGACATTTGTGACTGGGCGCAGGTGTTGGGCAGGTGTGCCGGCGAGGAAGGGTATCTCCTCTTCGAAGCCGATAGCGTGAAGGTGTCCCAGGAGGAAGAAATCTCCTACAATGAGCTTTTCAAAGTTGCCAGGCATCCCAAGAACGGTTTCCAGACACGGGATTACAAAGATCGATTGAGGAGAAATGTCGCGACTGCATTGTTGCAGATATTACAGCCGACCAGGACCGCTTACATGCATGGTTGGCAGGTAGGATTTGTGGAGCTAGTGTTGTCAGGAGCTCCAGTGCATTGGGCACGGCTCCTGTGGAAGGTGACGCGCCAACATGCGCAAGAAGAGAGAGGAGGAACCCTCAATCATCTTTCGCCTTACCTGATTGTGTTTTATCGGGCGATGGGATGTTTGACAAATTCAGAGCGGACACGGTTTCCGCTGCTGACACGGAGCTATCCAGGTAGATACTCACGGGAGGCCGAAGTAGACACGGATCCGGATGAGGAACCTGCCAGTCCGCCTCCGGCTCCGGCCCCAGCAAGAGCAGCAGAAGAACGTCGAAGTGAGCGCATTCAGCGAAAGCGGAAGTGGGATGAGAGACCTGAGGACAGGCAGCCGGAAGTGCCAGCTGCGCCGACTCGTAGTCGGCCCACCAACGAGCCTCACAGTCGACCAAAACAGAGGGCACGCAAAATGCCAACTAGTACTGAGGAGACCGGGCGTACTCCGGTCCGGCGGAATCCCACGCAGGAGGAGATAATCGCGCAGATTCTAGGAAAGTCGACAAATACCTCTGCGCAGAAGGCACCAATGCCTTCGGAAGGAGATGGACGGACTGACAGTCGGCCGACTACGAGTCGGGCGGCTGAAGGTCGACAAACGGAAGGAAGGCCGACTGAGCGGCGCGTTGAACCGGACAGCAGGCCGGAAGCAGAAGAGAGTTTGGCTGACGAGCCAACAACCCTCAGAGGGTCGTCTTCGGCGGAAGGCACTTCTGGGAAAACGCCACCAGCAAGCAGGCCAATTGGAGTAAAGACGCGCAGGTTGTATCCGACTGCCAGTCGGACAATTGCTAGTGGGCCGACTGCGAGTCGGTCAACAGACAGTCGGCCGGATTCGCCGACTACGAGACGGACGGAGCCGGCGACCAGTGTGCGAATGCCTTCGGCGGACGCATCTTCAGCGAAGACACCTTCCGCGCAGATTGCGCCGGAAGGGCAGGCAGCAGAAGCGGGCGGTGCAAGGGTGACAAAAGTCACTGCGGCGTCGACCCCTTCGGAAACCGAAGATCGAGCCGGAACAGGGGCTCAAGCAGTGGGATCCCCCACTGCCTTGGATATTTTAGCAGGCAGTGGAGTGGCAGTCGCAGCGGAAGCTGCTGCGCGCCACAGTTCCAGGGAGTCGCCAAGGGATTCGGTGGCGACTGAAATCCTTGAAACAGAGGATGAGACGAGCTCGGAAGAGCAGGAAGCGGATTCTGTGCAGAAAACGCCAACAGGGGTGTTGTGCGAGCAGATAGTCCCACTCCTGCGATATCTGGATCGCAAGACATCCAAGTACTCGGGTACTGGAAAACCGCAGTCTTATGTGGAGACCGTCAAGCGAAGGACGAGGAGCAAGGTGGCCACTTGGGCCTCTAGGTGCCAAGTATTGCAGGATAGGAACACTGCCCTCCGACAACACCTGGCGGTCACACAGAAGCTATACCAAGCCTTGCAGCAGCAGAGGGAGTTGTAGTTGAAGGCCTTCGGCTGAATGTTCAGAGCTAGTACCCGGTTAGAGACTTGAGTAGTGCGGATCTGCACCTGCGGGTGATTTCTGATGCTCAGAGCCGGCTGCGAGTTAGAGACTTGAACAGTTCCCCCTTACTCCTTCGAGTGACATATCCTGATTGTACTCCTACGGGAAGTTTCCCTTGAATGCCACTGGACTGCCCACTTCCCACGAAGTAAGAAAACTTCACTTTGGCATTCAGGGGAAACTTCCCGTAGGAGTACTGTGAGGCTCGTTGGTGATGTGTTGGTGATGTGTTGATGTGATGCTCGTTGGTTTTCGACTGTGAGGCTCGTTGGTGGGCCGACTACGAGTCGGCGCAGCTGGCACTTCCGGCTGCCTGTCCTCAGGTCTCTCATCCCACTTCCGCTTTCGCGGAATGCGCTCACTTCGACGTTCTTCTGCTGCTCTTGCTGGGGCCGGAGCCGGAGGCGGACTGGCAGGTTCCTCGTCCGGATCCGTGTCTACTTCGGCCTCCCGTGAGTATCTACCTGGATAGCTCCGGGTCAGCAGCGGAAACCGTGTCCGCTCTGAATTGGTCAAACATCCCATCGCCCGATAAAACACAATCAGGTAAGGCGAAAGATGATTGAGGGTTCCTCCTCTTTCTACTTGCGCATGTTGGCGCGTCACCTTCCACAGGAGCCGTGCCCAATGCACTGGAGCTCCTGACAACACTAGCTCCACAAATCCTACCTGCCAACCATGCATGTAAGCGGTCTTGGTCGGTTGCAATATCTGCAGCAATGCAGTCGCGACATTTCTCCGCAATCGATCTTTGTAATCCCGTGTCCGGAAACCGTTCTTGGGATGCCTGGCAACTTTGAAAAGCTCATTGTAGGAGATTTCTTCCTCCTGGGACACCTTCACGCTATCGGCTTTGAAGAGGAGATACCCTTCCTCGCCGGCACACCTGCCCAACACCTGCGCCCAGTCACAAATGTCCCATCTTTCTGGATGTGGACGGAATCCGCGTGAGGGCTTGTGTCTCTCCTGCAAAAACTCGCGCACCATCTCCAGACATGTCCAGTTCCACCCCCACAGGAGGAAATCGAGCTTCAGCCCCAGCAGCACATCTTGAAATGCGCGTAGACCGATCTGCGGCACCCTGAGGGGAGACACTCGCAGCTGGGGAACCTTCGACATTGCGTTTCCTGCACACACAAACGTTCTCCCTTTCGCTCGCTCTCTAACAATCGCCACTGCGCGTCGGCCGCTCAAGCACTGACTGCTCACTCTCTCTTCGCTCACGCTCAAGTTCGCTACTCGCAATTCTCTCCAAGGTCTGTTAAGATCCTTGCGCAACTCGTCTCCGCACTCTCTCCTCTCACTGCAGGTCTCTCCGCCCTTGCGTGTAATCTTGGAAGCTGGAAATCGCAAAATCAAGAATGAGAGAATGAGACTAGAGCGCAGTCTTTTCTTCTCCGAATTCAAGAACGTCCAACGTTCTTACCGGTTACAACGTACGCAGCCGGCTATACGGCCTAACGGTTCGCCCTTTGCATGCGCGAATTCATGTCTCCGCACTGCGCGCATTCGCATGCGTGAATGTTGAATTCTCCCGCCGCCGCCGTCTTCCGGACTCGAGTCCGCCGCAGTGTATACGTCGGCTATGTTGTCTTTCCCTAACTCGTCCATCACTGGAGGCGTGTCGCCGCTGGCGTGTTCCTTATCCGTTGGCGCCTTGCTGGAGGCGCACATCCAGTCGGCGCGAATTACGCCGGCGCGTATTCGTACCGCTTATTTTGTCCGTTCTGCCTCGTCCATTGCTGACGGCGCATATCCCGCCGGCGCAAGTCATACCAGCGCAAATCATGCCAGCGCATCCGTCTATCAGCGCCACGTTGGAGGCGTACATCCGACCGGCGCGTTTCTTCCGTTGCTCAGCCGCCAAAGGCGCTTCCGACTTCGAGTTGATTTCCTCCCATGAGCGCGTGATTCCGCCGAAGGCGCATCGCCGAAGGCGTACGGGAGTCCTTTCCGACTGTGAACCCTAGCGCGAACGGCGCATGTCCGGCTACGAGTTTTCCGACGCTCATAACTTCTTCGTCCCTGATCCATCTCCGACGCTCTTGGCCTTGTTAGAACGAGCGTCCCGAGCTCTTTCTAATGCGACTTCAACCAACTGGAACTACCGTGTATTCCGCTCGTTATGAAGGTTTTCCTTTCCGCGCTAGCGGCGCATCGCCGAAGACGCACTCATGGTCGGAAGCCTTCAGAGGTCCGGGCCGTTCTTCTGACGTCTTTAGCAAAACCTCCTCGTGAGGTGTCTGCGCCGGAAGCGTAGCTTCCTTAAACGCTGGAAGCGCGTGAGTAGAGACACCTCAGAAAAGAAGCTTTTGCCGAAGGCGCCGAAGACATTGGCGTTGGTACATCCGACTACGCGATTCTTCGTGACCTCGTGACGATCTCATCGATCCACTCTATTTAACGTACCCTTTTCTAACTACAAACACTGCTTCGGTACTAGTTTTCTAAAATTGTTTAAATTCTGCAAAAAAAACAAAAAGTGTGTTACCACAGGGAGTCACTACCTGCAGAACCTCTGAGTGAACTTTTGAGACACTTTCCTCCTGAAATCCGAAGCGGAGGTCCTGACCGACCTCCGAGTTGTGCTTTTGCCAGTTTCAGGTGTGTGTGTGTGTGTGTGTTGAGTGACCACGCTGTACTGTGCATCCTCCGAGCATCCTCCGAGTCGAGATCCTCCTCCGAGTCGAGCCTCCGAGTCGAGCACTGCAGTATTTCTGGGAGTGACAGTCGCCTGAGAATTCAAACTCTACAAAAGTCTGTTAAACGTGACACTTTTTACTCTGTGTGTTGCCTCTGTCCCTGTGGGTTCGATCTTTTTACCACCATACTGCAGTTTTAGCCTTTGGTGGGTTATTACACGTAGGCGGCACACTCATCCGCGCCACACGTGGTAACTCCTGATCCGAAGGTCGTCTCTCCTCCGCCGAAGGCATAGGGTGGTCTACTGCCCCTTCGGCCGTCCGCGTAGTCCCATCCTTCTCCGGGGACGGACTTCCCTTCTCTGTGGCGATCGTTGCCGTTTCCGCGTTGCTGGCCGGTAACAAATGCCTGCGCGCCTTCTGCTTCGGCCGGTTGCAGACCTCGTGCAGTGGCCGCTTTCGGGTGAGAGCAGCTGATTCTTGATGTTGCTCTTTCTCCGGTTCCTCTCTCCATCTTCGCTTCCGAGGTACTCGCGCTGCGGATGCGTCTCTCCCCGCATCCTGTGGTAACACACTTTTTGTTTTTTTTTTGCAGAATTTAAACAATTTCGAAAAGAAGTACCGAAGCAGTGTCTGTAGTTAGGAAATGGTACGTTAAATAGAGTGGATTGAGGAGATCGTCACGAGGTCACGAAGAATCGCGAAGTTGGACGTACCAGCGCCAAATGCCTTCGGCGCCTTCGGCAAGATCTCCTTTACTTAGATGTCTCTACCCACGCGCTTCCAGCGTTTAGGAAAGGTACGCTAAGTGCTGAAACGGAGAAAGTGACCTCAGCGGGTTCAAGCTCAAACTGAAGATGGAGATCATCATTCGGATGATGGAGAAGATGATGATGAGGGTAAGACTCATTGTATGCATAGAGGAGGAGAGAACTTTGGCTATCTTGGAGCAACCAATTCCTTTTGTGTTTCCTTTGATGAATTACTCAAGGATGGAGTTAGTGTTGTTTGTATTGTATTAGGGAGACCCATATAAATTTCCAATAGAAAAAAAAATAAAAAATATTAGTTGGAAATGGGGAAGCTTCCGGTGTTTTATGGGAGGGAAAATGAGGATGTAGAAGCCTTTGTTAGAGGCTTCAAGAGGGCTTGCATATGAAACAATGAAAGGAAGAAGGTTGAGTGGGCTATGCTTTTGCCGGATTTCTTGGAGGATTCTGCTCTCAAATGGTACCAGGAGTACAAGAGAGAACATGTGGAGGAGGACACTTGGGAGACGTTGACGGAGAGCCTCATCGAAAACTTTCTTCCCAATGAAAGTTATGAAAAGCTGATGTGTGAGGTCACCTTCTTGAAACAAGGAGAGAACGAGAAGGTGAGGACCTATGTGGAGAGAACTGAGAAGTTAGAGTCGAGGTTCCACGTGGTGTTGAGGAAGGGTGGAGACGAAGTGGATGCTACAATGGTGGGGATACGGGCAATGCTCATGAAGAACTTCGTCGAAGGTTTGAGACCCGAGATTCGAAGTAAGGTGAGATATGAGAAGCCTACTTCTAAAGCTGAAGCCATTCGAATTGCTATTAGAATGGAGGAAAGCTTAGAAGATGATGATTCTAGCTTGGTGGCTAGAGAAGTAACTCCACCGATTGTAGGAAGATCCATGGGTTCAAATCTTGCTAGTTCATCCACAATGGTGAATCCTAATGTAGATTTGCAAAATGAGTTGATATCTATTACGGAAACTCTAGCAGACCTCAAGATCAATGTAGTACAGTTGTGGGAGAAAAAGAATCAGAATGTAGGAGGAAGTTCTAGAGGGTATGAAAATTATCCTCCAAGAGGAAATCCACCTCCAGGAAACTTTGCAGTTTCTTGTTTTACTTGTGGCGGTCCTCATTTTCAGCGAAATTGTCCTAACCCTCGACAACATGATGAAGTTCGGCACAACAACAATGCACCGGCCACACAACAAGCCAAGGATAAGGGAGTAGCATCCATTGATGTATTTCCTCATCAATGCACCTTTGAGAAAGGAGAGAGCTCAAAGTCGAAGGTGGATATCCTTGCACATGAGAAGAAACGTGCTTGATTTGCAGATGAGTCAATTTCCATGGAGGACATGCCAAGTCGGAGTACACGATCAAGTGGAGTAAGTCAACCAAAAGTACCAAGAAAGAAGTTGGGCATGAATGACTTTTCCATTTCATCTTCTCAAGCTAAGTATGATGTGGTGGAAGATGTAGGAAGTCAGAAGGCCAATATCACAGTTGGCCAACTCATTGCTTTAAATCCAGCCATACAGAAGGAGTTGAGAGGAGGCCTTAGCTCCACAAGGATCAAGAAGCAAAGATCCAAAGGAAAGGCTCACATGACTAATGTGGGAGTTGGTGTGGTGGATGCTGCTGCCTCGGAGGTATGTACACATGCCTCAAAGATCGAAGTGAGGATCGATGGGCATGATGTTTCAGACGTGCTAGTAGATGGTGGTTCTGCTGTAAATGCAATGTCTAAAAGATTGTTGATGAAGTTGGGGATGCGACTTTCCAGACCTTCAAGTATAATTGTTGGTATGGCCAACAAACAGAAGGTAAAACCACTTGGTGTGGTTGACAAAGTTGTGGTAAGTGTGAGAGGTGTGCAAACCTTACTTTCCTTCCAAGTACTCAAGGAAGCTAGTTATGATTTGTTGTTGGGACGTCCTTGGTTGAGGGCGGTGAGAACTACTGATCGATGGCACAAGGGCTATCTAAGGATAGGCCCAAAGAACCATCGGGTGAAGGTTCCTTTGACAAGAGGAGGAAGTTCTCTTACCGACTCAGATAGACCAACCGACGAATATTGGGAATCTGAGAGTGAGGAGAGTGGCAGTTTTTCAGAAGTTGACACCGACATGTCAACTTCTGATCAAGAAACATCATCAGACGACTCTTCAGATGATGATGTACAAGTTCAATTGGTTGCTGCCATGGAGTTGCTTCCTAGACCGGGGGTGAAGAAAGATCCGGACAAAGTGGAGATGACCGAGGAGGAGGTGTGTCGAAGACTTTCCACCCTCAAGTTTGGTCCAAATGTTACCATGGAGGAGAAGGCAAGATTTATGGATATATTTCGCAAATATATCCATGTCTTTGCCTTTAGTTACAAAGATTTGAAGCATGTGACACTTGAAACTCATCACATTGAGTTGGAGGAGAAAGCTCGCCCTATTCGGTAGAAGCAACGACGAATCAATCCTCCTACAACTGTGGTGGTAAAAGAGGAGATTGACAAGCTGAGGGAGGCTGGCTTCATCTATGAGGTAGAAAATTTGGAATGGGTGTCTCCTATTGTGATAGTGAAGAAAAAGAATGGTAAACTACGTGTATGTGTAGATTACAAGAAGTTGAATGTTGTCACAAAGAAGGACTACTATCCTTTACCTTTTATTGATGAGATTTTAGAGGAGGTAGCAGGCCATGAGTGGTATAGTTTTGGAGATGGTTATAGTGGCTTTAACCAAATCCAAATTGCTTCAGAGGATCAATTGAAAACTACCTTTACCACACCATGAGGAACTTTTGCCTTTAGAGTAATGCCATTTGGTCTATATAATGCTCCAGCCACTTTCCAAAGGTTCATGAATAGGGTGTTTGAACCTTTTATTGGAAAGTTTGTGAGAGATTTCATAGATGACTTTTGTGTGTACCGGAAGAAGGAGGATAATTTTGATCATTTGATCAAAATACTCCAACGTTTGGGGGAAGCCAAAGCTTCACTCAATCCAGAAAAATGCATTTTTGGATGCAAGGAAGGCTTATTGTTGGGGCACATCATTTCCAAGAATGGTATAGCTGTGGATCCAGAGAAGGTGACGAGGATCATGGAGTTACCTTTTCCGGTGACGTTGACCAAGTTGAGATAATTCCTTGGTATGATGGGGTACTATCGGAGGTTCATCTTATCCTTCTCCAACAAAGCTCATGCCTTGACGAGTTACATGAAGAAGGGGACCG
Organism: Marchantia polymorpha subsp. ruderalis; assembly: GCA_037833965.1. Taxonomy (NCBI): domain Eukaryota; kingdom Viridiplantae; phylum Streptophyta; class Marchantiopsida; order Marchantiales; family Marchantiaceae; genus Marchantia; species Marchantia polymorpha. The sequence goes on from AP031351.1 coordinate 6,126,484, forward strand.
AATACGAGCTCATCTTCAATGATGAAGAGGCAAAGTTGGCGTTTGAGGCACTCAAGAAGGCGTTGGTGACGGCTCCAATTTTGGCGAAACCTGATTGGGGTAAACCTTTTCTTCTGTATACAGATGCATCAAATATTGCTGTAGGATGCATCTTGAGTCAATTTGATGATGAAAAGCATGATCATCCAATTGCCTATGCTAGTAGACAGATGGTACAAGCAGAGAAGAATTATTAAGTGACCGAAAGGGAGGCTTTAGCTGTCATCTTTTCACTTAAGAAGTTTTGACACTATCTTTTGGGTGGAAAATTCACTATAGTGACTGATCATAAGGCCTTGAAATATATTTTCAACAAGCCTAATGCTGAGGGGAGGATAGCTAGATGGAAACTACTACTAGCGGAATTTGATTATACCATTGAGGATCGACCAAGAAAGAAGCATGCTAATGCGGATTTGTTGTCAAGAGCTTATGATGAGGGAGGAGATCAATCTGTGGATGACACTTTTCCGGACGAAGATTTGTTGGTCATGGACACGGTGACATTGGTACCAGAGGAGTACAAGGAGATTTGGGAGTTTATTTCCAAAGGAGAATTTCCTCAAGGTATGCATTCAAGAGAAAGGAGTGCATTGGTAAAAAGATGTCAACCCTATATGATCATTGAGAAGGTGTTATTTCATCAAGGAGCTGACGGTCTGCTACGACGAGCTGTTGGAAGAGGCGAAGCATTGCAACTCATGAAGGAGTTTCACGAAGGTGCCGTGTGTGGAGGACATTTTGCGGGGAAGGTAACAGCCTTCAAGATCCTTGATGCTGGATATCATTGGAAGTGTATTTTCAAAGATTGTGTGGAATTTTGCAAGAGTTGTGATGTGTGTCAAGCTTTTGCTAAAAAGTCCATGAAAACCTCTCCTTTGACTTCAGTTCCAATGTTAGGTCCTTTTGAAAAATGGGGGATAGATTTTGTAGGTCCTTTGAATCTTACTCCTCGTGGAAATAAGTTCATTGTGATAGCTACAGATTATCTTACCAAGTGGGTAGAGGCAAGGCCACTAAAATCTACTAATGAGAAGGAGGTTGGTAGGTTTTTGTATGAGAGAATCATTACCAGATTTGATTGTCCTTTGGAGTTAGTGTCGGATAGAGGAGGAGAGTTTGTGGGAAGTATGATCCAAGCAATGTTAGATCATTTTTCCATCAAGTCTCGAGTGACCACTTCCTACAAACCCAATGCTAATGGGTTGGCGGAGCGGACCAACTACACTCTTTGTATGATGTTGGCCAAGGATGCAGACATGGACGGGAGCAAGCAAAACTGGGACAAGAGGTTGCATGCTATCTTGTGGGAGTATCGAACGACTTGGAAAACATCTACCGGATATTCACCTTTTCGGATTGTGTATGGAGTTGAGTCAAAGCTCCCAATACAATTTGACTTGACTACTTTCATGACAATCCAGCAAAGGTTGAAGAAATCAAATGGTGCAGAAGCCATCAAGTCTCGCCAACAACAATTGATGGAGTTGGAGGAAGCTCAAGCACTAGCCATGGTACGAGTGGAGCGGGCTCAACAGTTGCAGAAGAAGTATCACGACAAACGAAGTGGAAATCAGAACTTGAAGCCGTTCAAGGAAGGTGATTGGGTGATGCTCTTTGATGCAATTAGATACAAGAGAGCTAGGAAAAAGTTTCTTCCTAAGTATTTTGGACCTTTCATAGTCGAGAAGGTGTGGGGAAACTTTACTTGTGATATCAAGAAGTTAGAAGGACGTCACTTCGATCGAGTCAACCACGACAAGTTGAAATTATTCCATCGAAGATCAGATTCTTTCACTCCGAGGGCGTAGTGAAATCTTGGTCTGGGGGTAAATGTAAGACCAGATATTGCATGTGTGAAATAAAACTAGAATTAGCCAAGGAGTTAATCATGGTTAGGATAGTTATGACTAAATCTAGCTAGTTATGACTAAGTCTAGCTAGTTTAGCTATAATGTCTATACTTGGCGGAATAGCTAGAGAAGTTCTAGAAGATTTGAATGAGCACTTCTATTTTGTCTTGTACAAAAGTCTAGATTCCAAGAGAAAAGACTTTTGAACTTCATGTTTAGTTTTGATTGGTTTGACTAAAGTAAGGAGTATTCCATTGGTGAGACTAAGTCTAATGTTAACTTAGTGGAAAGTGGAAGTTCTAGAAGTTGGAAAGACACAAATGGCATGTCGCCACCTCAATCTAGGGATTAGTAAACATCTAGAAGGTTTAGGGGGCCAATGGCATGTTGCCACATATTGATAACTAGTCAACCTTACTATGGTTTATCTTCGTAAAAGTAAGTTAGATAGAAATTACCATTTGTTACTATGGTAAATTCTCAAGTAGTATATATAGAGAGGTAGGGAAGAGCCTCTCAAGCAAGTTTGGAGAGTTCATTTGTAGAGACTTGTTTCATATATGAAAGAGTGACGAATTTTCAGCACCTTGGAGTGTCGATGAGTGTATGAGTTGGAGTGATACCTTGAGAGATTGTGTGAGAGGATGTTTAGCTTATGAGTATGATGCGGAATCCTAGTCTTCGTTAATCATGATGAGCTACCGAAAAGCCATCTGAGGTAAACATGAGTGAGAGTCAGCCCGGAGGTTGCAGCTCCCCATCCAGACGGGCCAACAACTTGCTGGTGTGGACTTTAGTGCGAGTCTGCCTACGCACTAATTCGACGTAGGACCCAGGCTGGCGGGGGTCTGCATACTTCTCTACTTTGCGATCAAGGTACCTCAACAGAGGTACCACCTGCTCGTAGAGTGCCGCCATCAGCGTGCCTGCCACTGATTGTTTCTCCTCCTCACTCGATCCCCATCCCGAGGCCGATTCCATCAATCCTCTTTCGTCATCCTCCGAATTGAGGATTTCGGTCGCCACTTGATTCTCCGGCGACTATCGTGAGTGTGGCTTCGTAGTGTCTACGTCGTCCGCCACTGCTATCGCCGCTGCAGCCTCGCTGCTTCCTGCCAGAATGTCTAAGGCGGTGGGAGAGTTGGGTTGTGCCAAACTCACACTGCTCGCCCGCCCGGCTTCTACTAACTCGGCATCGCCGAAGGCGTTCGTGCGGAAGGTGTGTGCGTGGTTTGCAATTGTGCATCGCGCACACGTGTTTCCTCCTTCCGATTGTCATCCCGCTCCTTCGATAGGTCCTGCGCTGGAGTGTGCCTCAGCCGAAGGCGCATTTGTCGGCGGCGCTTCCGCTAGAGGCGGCTCGCCTGATATCCCTTGGCCCGAAGGCCCTTCCGCCGAAGGCGCACTTCCCGGCGGACTTCCCGCCGAGGGCGCGTTCCCCGCCGGCTCCCTACTTGCAACTCCTTGGCCCGAAGGCCCTTGCGCCAAAGGCGCAATTTCCGGCGGTCTCACCGCCGAAGGACCTTGCCCCGAAGGCCCTTGAGCCGAAGGCGGATCTTCCGCCGGCTCCTTCCCCTTTCTTCGTTGCACCGGAGGCGACTGCGCCGAAGGCGCTCAAGCCAAAGGCCCCAGCCCCAAAGGCGAGTCCGCGTACGGTGCTCGAGCGGCTCTCCTATCCGCTGCCGGCACACTCATCCGTGCCGCGTGTTGTCTCTCTTGATCCGAAGGCCGTCTAGCTTCCGCCGAAGGCGTTCTTGCCTTCGGCGTAGGGAGGTCCGCTGACCCCTCTGCCGTCCGCGCGTTCCCATCCTCCTCCGAGGATGGCGTCTCCTTCTCTCCGGCGGCATGCACTGTCTCCGCGTTACTTGTAGGCAATACGAGCCTGCGTGCTTTCTGCTTCGGCCGACTGCAAATTTCCTCCAGGGGCCGCTTCCGTTTGAGAGCCATCGAGTCTCGATGTGGACCCTTCTCTGGTTCTCCCTTCCATCTCCGCTTCCGTGGCACTCGTGGTGCGAATGTTTCCCTCCCCGCACCTTGTTGAGCTGGTGGCGTGGAGGCCGGAGTTTTGTCCGCGTCGGTGTCGACCTCGTTATCCCTCAGATACCTCCCGGGATTGCTGAGTGACAGTAGCGGATACTGAACACGTTTGGTCGCGGTTAAACAACCCATCGACCGATAAAAGTTGATCAAGAAGGGGGAGAGATGATTCATTGATCCCCCCTTCTCCTCAAACGCATGCTGTTGCGTTATCTTATGCAAGATACGCGACCAGTGAATCGGAGCTCCGGCCAACGCCAGCTCCACGAAAGACACTTGCCAAGAAGTGATGTATGTTGTTCGGTGCGGCTGCAAGAGTTGCAGAAGTGCCACCGCTACATTTCTGCGGTAGCGATCTTTGTAGTCACGGGTCATGTACCCGTTCTTGATGGACTTCTCTCTCTTGAACAAGGCCGCGAAGGAGATCTCTTCGTCCTTTGTCACCTTGATGCTCTCACTATCAAATAAGAGGAACCCGTACTTGCCTGCACATCTCCCCAACACTTGCCCCCAATCTTGGACGGTCCAACGATCTACATGCGGTCGAAACTCGCGCGTAGGTTGGTGTCTCTCTCTCTGCCATTCGCGCACCATGTCCTGGCACACGTAATTCCATCCCCAAAGGAAAAAATTGAGCTTCACCGCAAACAACCGGTCTTGGAAAGCGCGCAACCCAATCTGCGGGATCTTCAGCGGAATCATCCGTAGTTGAGTGGGCTTCGACATCGCGTTCTTGGAATTGGATTCCGTAAACTCTCCTCCGCTGTACTCAAGCTTCTTGCCTGCAACTGCAATTCCCCTACAAACTCTAATCTCTCTCAATTCCGACTGTTGCGCACTCAATTCTCTCTCTGTCACCTTGCGAGTCTCTGCACGTCGGTGTCTCAAATTTCTCTCGGCCAGAAGGTGGACGCGCGCAGCTCGCACAAGAAATTGAAATCGCAAATTCAAGAATGAAGTGTCCACCCTTGGCTCGCAGGATGTCATTGTCGACACTTGGTCGTGAGTGTCGATTCACTTGATGGCTGCGCCGGCTTGGAGGCGTAACGGCTCTCCTCTCGCACGCGCGGCTTCACGCTCTGCCGTCGCACGCACTCACACGCTCGAAATTTCAATTTGAGTTCCGCCATCGTACTTCGCCGCGGCCATGTTCGCGCAGCGCCGAAGGCGTCTTGCCGAAGGCGCGGCGGCAAAGGCTTTCGCTTCTGACCGACTCGCTACTCGCATTCATCCCGCACCGTCGAAGGCGTTCCGCCGCACGCGCTCCGCCGAAGTCGTTGACCCGCAGCGCCGAAGGCGTCTCTACCGCCGAAGGCGTTGACTCTCTGCGCCGAAGGCGAACTCCCTACAGACGTCCGTCGGCGTAGATGCATCGCCGAAGGTGGCTGTGCCGAAGGCGTTGACCGTGGTCAACGGATTTTGTCTTGTATGTCGATCCCTCTTGTCCCTCCGCATGCGCTCTTGCCGCCGGAGCTCTGTCACGCCGAAGGCGCACCTGTCCGTCCCGCCGGAGGCGTTGAGCCGAAGGCGGATCGTACGGAGTTGCTACCCCCTAAGGCACTTACCCAATGTTGATGTGCTGGCGCCGAAGGCGCTATACGAAGAACTTCACCCTCGAAGGCGAACTTCTAGGGCCGAAGGCGGATTTTCCGGCGGACTTCCCGCCGAAGGCGAACGTCTTTGCATCTTCCGATAGTCACAACTCCCTGAGTCCTCATCCGTTCCAGGCGTTCTTGGGCTCGTTAGAATGAGCGTGTTGGGTTCTTTCCAACTAAACCCTAACCAAGTCAAGGGGTTGTGAATTGAATAAGCTCTGAGGGATTTCTCTAGCGCCGAAGGCGGATTATGCGCCTTGCGCCGAAGGAGAACTCCTTCAGAATTGATCGTTCAGGTCGGGGCGCCTGTTTTGGACATTGCGCCCAACTTCTGGATACTACGAGATCATACAAGACCCGCGATTATCCATCTTCACTCTATTTAAATGTACCAATCACCATTTACACGACTTCTGCGGTACTGTTTTCCAAAATTGTTTTAAATTCCGCACAAAAACAAAAAGTGGGTTACCACAATCACACACCAGCACATAGACACATAGTGGATATAGGTTCACAGTCGAGACAAGCCAATTGACAGAAAAGCCCTCCAAGGAAAGAGCCTTGGGCCTCTTTATTCACAACGATGGCCTAGGAATCTCAACCGCCTGAGATGAACTACTCTCAGGTGCGGTGCTATCCAACGTAGCGGTTACAGCGTCGTCTGAGCTTACGGCCACTCCTAGCCTACGCAAAACATTTAGAATCTATATCTCTACATTCTCTTGTGCCTCTTCTAATACTGAAGAGAGAGAACTAACTAACTCTATTAAGTGCTTGTGTCCTGCGGATCCGCTGATCTTTGCACTCCCTAAACGTCACTCTAGTGAATCTAGCTTCAACCACTTAACCAATTGCAATTCCCACAATGTGAACCTCAGACACTTCTCAACTCGTAATCTCAAATCATTGATCGTCTCATCTCGCAAGTGACGGTATGTTGCCTCTGCCTTCTAAGTTCTCCGCTGCGCCTCTTCCGATCTCATGGCAGCCTTACCCAACTACTCTTGTAACCGTCGTTGTTCTAACTCGACCTTTAATCTACATTCGACCTCCGAAGATCTGGCTGATTTGCAATCTGTCAATTTCTTGGCCCAACCTGTCGATTCTTCCTCATGCTTCTGGAATTCTTTTGCCAGACTCGCTGTGAGCTCCTCCGCGCGTTTGAATTCCTTGTCACGTTCACTCGCAATCTCCGCATTCTTACTGCAAAGTTTTTCTTCTGCCGTCTTCGCCTCAGCAATCTTCCCCCAAAGATCTTCGGCGATCTGAGCTTCTTCGGCTCTTCGTGCTTCAACCTTAGCAAGCTCCTCAACATGCATCTGCTCCTGTTTCCCTACAGTTGTGATCAGCCTCTCCGCACGTTTGACTACCGCCTCGTACGCTTCCTTGGGTTTCTCCAATCTCTCGCTCAAGTCCACTGTCACCTTCTGGGCATTCTCGTTAGTGGCACGAAGACTGCTACAAGTCTTTTCTAACTCTATACAACGTTCGGACTTCTTGGCTAAATTCAATTGCAGTACTTCGCACTCTATCTCCTTCTCACGAAATTGGTCTTCTCGTTCCTTCAATGTCGTTATCGCTGCCGCGCATTGTGCAGTCAAGCTTGCAGCTCGCTCCTTTGCCATCGCAGTTGCGAAATCCCCTCCCTCTTCATTGCAACTGCTCTCTTGAGCTTCGTCCTGTTCCTGATCAGCTCAACAAAAAAATCCTGGCTCTTTCCTCACATTAACTTTTTCCTCTTCGTGTCTAGGTACTTTAGTATAGGTACTACGCTATCCTCCAAGAAGTCAGGGAAAGTAATCTCTAACACCTTCGGCCCTTCCTCCCAAGTCTTTGTCGCAACTTCCGGTCTTACTTCCTCTTCAGGAGGTGGCGGCTCTGAAATCTCTGTAATGTTCCCTACCGTTCCACCAACTTCTGCGACAATCTGCTTCAAAATTACCTCACTCAACATGAGTTCCTTCACTAATTCGTCGCTGGAGTTCGGCTGAGGTATGTCTTCATTCTCCACAGACCGCGTCTGCTCCGAAGATAGAAAACTCGGACTAGCTGTCTCTGTTCCCTCCTCCAAAGGTTCCACTGCTACATCTGTTGGAACTTCAATTGATACAGCTGAAGGTAACTCTCCCTCCACTCCCTTTATCGGCTTGGCAGTAGTATCTTTGGCTGTTACTATAGCTGCCACAACTGTCTTCTCTACACTGCTGTCTGAACATTCTATCACCACCAACCCGCGACTCGCCTTCTTTGGCCTCGCTCGAGTTCCTGACTGCCATACTACTACTATCTCTATTTCTATCATTCGTGATTCTAAGAGCAGATCCTCTTCGTAGTCAGTTACTACCTTTCGTCTCTTCACCAATCGACGTTCTGGTCTCTCTCGCGTTGGCAGAACCTGCACAAGTCTGCGCGCTGTCGTCTGAGATGGTATCCCGGGTTGACTGTTATCTTCTTCCTCGGTCCCTTCACTGGACTCGATTGCTAATACTTCCCGTTTCTTTGAAAATTGCTTTTCCTCCTACTTTGTGTGTAATCCTATTCCTCGGTAGAAGTTCACGATGTAAGGAGTCAGGTGATTCACCAATGATCCTTCTCATCGGGCGCTCGCATTGACCCAGACTAGATCATAAAAGATTCCCGTCCAATGCATCATATTCCCTTTCATAACCCACTTAAAGAACCCGACCTGCCAAGCCGTGACATAAGTCGTTTGATGCGGTCGTAGGATATGCATAATGCCCAACGCAATTGCTTGCCTCTTCGGATCCTTATAGTCGGCAGTACTCCATCCATTCGTCTCCTATCTTCCATTCTTGAAAAGTGGATCATATGTTTACAAAATTTTCATTCATATATGGTTCTACATTCTACACAAATATGTTTAAGTTTTTGTTGATTTTTGAAGAAAAACAAAAAACTAGGCACCACACTCCACACGTTGCACTTCCGCTGCGTAGGCTTCCTTGGAAGCCTCCAATTTTCCGCATAACTTCATAGTCACCTTCTGTACATTCTCGTTGGCGGTACTCCTGTTGTGACTTCAATTGATACCGCCGAAGGTACTCCCTCCAACACTTGAAGAGTGGGCTCGTAAGACTTGTCTTTGGCTATCGCTACGGCTACTACAATTGTCTTCTCCACACTGCTGTCTGAAGATTCTATCACCCCGCGATTTGCCTTCTTCTTCGGCCTAGCTTGAGTCCTTGACTGCCAGATTTCCGCTATCTCAGTTTTTGCCATGCGTGATTTCAGTAGTGGGTCTTCCATGTTATCTGTCAGTACCTTCCGCCTCTTCGCCAGTCTCCTTTCTGGTCGCTTTTGTTTTGGCAGAACGTCCACCTGTACTGGTCCGTGCGCTATCGTCTGAGATGGCACTCTAGGTCGGCCATTGTCTTCTTCTTCAATCCCTTTGCTGGATTCGATTGTCAAAATTTCCAGTTCCTTCAGGAATCGTTTTTCCTCTGCCTTCGTGAGTAGTCCCATCCTCCGATAAGAATTCACGATATAAGGGGTTAGATGGTTCATCAATGGTCCTTCCCATTGGGCACTCGCATTGACCCAAACCAGATCATAAAAGGTCCTCGCCCAATGTATCCAAATTCCCTTCATAACCCGCTCGAAGAAACCGATCTGCCATGCCGTGACGTGACCTGCAGTCGCAAGATGTGCATGACACCCAATGCAATCGTACGTCTCATCGGATCCTTGTAATCTGCGGTCTTTCATTCATTCGTTCTTGATTGCGCGTTCTTGAAGAGTGGGGCGAAAGTGAATTCTTCCGCGCGAGTTATCTTCACACTATCTTTCTCGAACATAAAATCTCCGTCGCTTCCTGCACACGGCCCCATCACTGTCGTCCAATGCTCAATTGTCCACAGCATCGGATTGCCTCGGAGATCTTCTCCCTCATTCCGGTTCTTGTTCATGATCTCCTTACATATACTTGCTGATACAAGAGGAAATCAAGATGCAATTCGCTGAGCTCCCGCCTATAGGGTCGCAATTCCTCGTAAGGTTTCTTCAACAAGACCAATTTCCGCACCTTGGCCATCTTTGATGGCGCCATGTCTTCAACTCGCGTCTTCGCTGCTATCAAGATTGATCGATTTCGCTCTCTCTCATTCTCGTTCGTTCTCACTCGATCTCCCAATGTCGCAATGTTGGCGCAAATGTCCTCGTCATATCCTTACCCTCGATGCCCTAACATTCTTCTCACATGCGCCAATTGGTGCCCGCGGCGCGTGCGAACATTGTTCGGTCCTTCGTAAATTCAAATTGATCTTTGCCGTCTTCATCAAAGACCCGGCTATTGCATCCTCCAAAAAGACGGCGCTGCAGGTCCGAAGATCCGAAGGTCTTCAGCCAAAGGCGAACCCTACTATCTAACTAAATTTTCCATAATTCTTCTAATTTCTACCACTTATGACTTATATGTCTACATTCTAACACAAATATGTTTAAGTTTTTGTTAATTTTGTAAAAAACAAAAAAACTAAGCACCACAAGTAGTTTCATATGATAGCATAGAAGTGATTTTGTATCTTTTGTTCATGTAAACACGTCATATTGAGAAAAAAGTGATCTTAGATATCAAAAATTATTTTTCTTGAAGTTTTTATTGATTTTAGAGTGGAGGTTAGAAAATAATCTAATTTTTGTTTTAGATCTAGTTTATGTGTTAACAAAAACATTTGAGTATTAGAAGTTGAGGAGGTTTTCACGGGTGCCAAAAGGTTTGCTCTCAAGAAAGTTTTTACAGAGTAAATTACTTTTTGTGTCTTTCAAGTTAGCATTTGAAATTTTATATGTATGTATTGGAAGATAATCTATGTGCGAGCAAAAATTTTATTGAGAGATCATGTCTAGAGACGAAGTTATGCTATTTTGAAAACTAGGGGATACAAAATAAGGACAAGAGAACAAAAGTTTTGAATTTCCTTATTCGCAGCTTTTGCCAAGTAAATAGCGTTTTTGGGAGAAGTCTTTTGAGTGGTTTACACCTTATGGAAAAATGAGTGAATAGAGGATTGGAAAGTTAGGTTATCCAAAGTGTCTCAAGGCTTAGATGTTATAATCTCTTTAGACTCCCATACAAGATAATTCAAGATGGAGTTTGAAGAAAGAGTAGTAAGTCAATCCCTAATAGTCAAACGTGAGACTTGCTTTTATTGTGGAGAGTATGGACATATGGTGGTCATTTATTTCCTTTGAAATAATTCACAAACTTGAGAGAGAAAATTGAAAGATTTGAAACTTCACTTGGGACCATCATCGTCACATGAATCCCAAAGCACGACCAACCGTGATAATTGTGGAGTGATTGGACTATCGGTGGAGCACGAATGCAATGGAGTGAAGACGCTTCTCAAATCACTTGTGGAAGTTCTTCATGGAAAGTATAGTGTGGAGACGGAGAAGTTGATTTCGGCTAATTCAAGCTCCAACTAAAAATGGAAATCATTATTCAGATGATGAAATAGATGATGATGAGGGTAAAACTCATTGTGTGTTTAGAGAAGGGGAGAGTTATGTCTATATTGGATGAGCTAATTCCTTTTGTGTTTTCTTTGATAAATTACTCAAGTATAAAGTTAGTGTTATTTGTGTTGTATTAAGACGTCCCATATAAATTTTCAATAGAAAAAATAAAAAGTTAAAAAGTTAAAAATGAGGAAAGTTTAAGTTTTTTTATGGGAGGGAGAATGAGAATGTAGAAGCTTTTGTTAGGCTATTCAAGAGGGATTGCATAGTAAACAATGAGAGAAAAAAAAACAAGTGGGTTATGTTTTTGTCACATTTTTGGAAGATTTTGCTTTCAAGTGGTACAAGAGGGAGCATTTTGGAGGAGGATACATGAGAGACATTGATAGCGAACCTGATTAAAAACTTTCTTCCCAATGAAAATTACAAAAAGTTGATGTGTGAAGTCACATCTTGAAACAAGGAGAGAACGAGAAGGTGAGAACATATGTAGAGAGAACTGAGAAGTCGGAGTCTAGATTCCACGTGGTGTTGAGGAAGGGTGGAGACAAAGTGGATGCTACAATGGTGTAAATACGTGCGTTGTTCATGAAAAGTTTTGTTGGAGGTTTGATAATTGAGATTCGAAGTAAGGTGATATATGAAAAGCCCTCATCTAAAGCTGAAGCCATTTGAATTGCAATAAGTTTGGAGGAAAGCTTAGAAGATGATGATTCTAGCTTGGTGGCTAGAGAAATAGCTCCATCAATTGTAGGAAGATTCATTGATCCAAATCCTACTAGTTCATCCACGATGACAAATCCGAGTGTAGATTTGCAAAATGAGTTGAAATCTATTACGGAAACTCTAGCGGACCTCAAGATCAATGTAGTACGGTTGTGGGAGAAGAGGAATCAGAATGTATTGGGAGGCTCTATGGGGTATAAAATTTATACTCCAAGAGTAAATCCACCACCAGGGAATTTTGCAGTTTCTTGCTTTACTTGTGGCTCTACTCATTTTCAGTGAAATTATCCTCATCTTTGTCAACATGATCGAGTTCGGCACAACACCAATGCACCGGCCACACAACAAGCCAAGGGCAAGGGAGTAGCATTCATTGATGTATTCCCTCATCAATGCACATTTGAGAAATGAGAGAGTTCTAAGTCAAAGGTGGATATCCTTGCTCATGAGAAGAAATGTTCTCAATTTGCAGATGAGTCAATTTTCATGGGCGACATGCCAAGTCAAAGTACACGATCAAGTGGAGTGATCCAACCAAGAACACCAAGGAAGAAGTTGGGCATGGATGACTTTTCCAGTTCATCTTATCAAGCTAAATATGACATGATGAAGGATGTAGGAAGTAGGAAGTCAGAAGGCCAATACAAAAGTTGGCCAACTCATTGCTTTACATCTAGCCATATAGATGGAATTGAGAGGAGACCTTAGCTCCACAAGGATCAAAAAGCGAAGATCCAAGGAAAACACGCACATGACTAATTTGGGAGTTGGCGTGATGGATGCCGTTGCTTCGAATGTATGTACACATGCTTCAAAGATCAAAGTGATGATCAATGAACATGATGTATCAGACGTGTTGGTAGATGATGATTCTGTTGTAAATGCAATGTCTGAAAGATTATTAGTGAAGTTGGCGATGCGACTTTTCAGACCTTCTGGTGTAATTGTTGGTATGGCCAACAAGCAGAAGGTAAGACCACTCGATGTGGTTGACAAAGTTGTGATAAATGTGAGAGGAGTACAAACTTTGCTTTCCTTCCAAGTGCTCAAGGAAGCTAGCTATAATTTGTTGTTAGAACGTCCTTGGTTGAGGCCGGTGAGGACTACTGATCGATGGAAGAAGGGATATCTGAGGATGGGTCCAAAGAACCATCGAGCGTAGGTTACTTTGACAGGAGGAGGAAGTTCCACTACCGACTCAGATAGATCCTTTGACGAATATTCGGAATCTGAAAGCGAGGAGAGTGGTAGTTTTTCAGAAGTTGAGATTGACATGTCAACTTCTGATCAAGAAACATCATGAGACGATTCTTTTGATGATGATATACAAGTTCCATTAGATGTTGTCATGGATTTGCTTACTAGACCGGGGATGAAGAAAGATCCTGACAAAGTGGAGATGAGCAAGGAGAAGGTGTGTTGAAGACTTTACACCCTCAAGTTTGATCCAAATGTTACGATAGAGGAGAAGACAAGATTTTGGGATATATTAATCAAATATATCCATGTCTTTGCCTTTAGTTGCAAAGATTTGAAGCATGTGACACTTGAAACTCATCTTTTTTCAAAGATTGTGATCTTGATTTTAAGAATGAGGATGGTATGACGTTATTCTTAGAAGAAGGTGAACCTTCCTCATACATGGAAGCTTAAGCTTCAGTCAACAAGCTATGAAGCGAAAAATATAGTCATTGATTGACAACAAGACTTAGGAGTTGGTTGAACTTTATAAAGATCAATCACTGATTGACTCTAAGTGGGTGTATAAGCTAAAAGTCAATCCAAAGGATAAGAGGCGAGAATCTTCAAAGCCAAGTTGATGTCTAGAGATTTCACATAGAAGAAGGATGTGGATTATAACAAATTTTTTTTGCATGTAGCAAAGTGTCAAGACTTGTTATAAGGTATTACACCAATAACACTCTCATGTGATGAAAAATACCTTGTCATTGTAACCATATTCACTGGAAGGGGCCCCTTGAGTAAAGAAAATACTAAAAAAACCATGTTAGACGTACATGTGTGATATTTTATTTCCATCACCGGAAGAGCAACACTACTCAAGAATTGCAAAAATCTATTTCTACCCTCACTCCTTTACTGATGGGATAACACCTTGATGTCACCAAGGTGTGCTACCTCCCATTTGGAAATAACCACCAAATATTACTCTCAATCTTCTAAACTACGTTTCACAGCTACCCTGCAAGGAAAGTCTAGGACATCTCAAGAGTACACAAGAGAAGCTGGTTGCTAGAAATCTACATGCGTCACACGAGGAAAGTATCACTAACTTGCGTCTCATCAGCCATGAGGAAAAGAAAAGAGACATTACCTCTCTAGCTCTCAGCTCGTAATCTCCTGATGCCACTCCAGTCAGAACTCTCCAACACCAGATTATATAGTATGCAAAAAGTTCCAAGCACCCCTGAAAGACCAAGGCCAAAGCACCCCTGACTCTTCTCCAAGGGTCGGAAAGGTATTCCTAAAACACTAAAAAAAACATCTCATCTCAAGTAAAAATAGTCTCGCCTGATCTCACCGTGAAATCTGCCCCTTTGCTCTCAATGGGGGTAACTTGATCCTTGATGATGTCTAGGAATCACACCCTCTCAGGTCCCTAAACGCCTCCTCCTTGAATTTGTATTCAGAAAAATCCAAGTGAGTTAGGTGGTTTCCCCGCATGCACCAAAGCTGGTTCCATATATCTTTTAGAGTAAAGAAGCAAGGAAGTTGCTTCAGAAGATAGAGAACCCTGTTAGCATGCACACTACGAAGTCAAACTTTCTGTGGAATTTCCTGATCTGAACATCCACTTCCATAGTCACAACGCCCAACTCCAAAATAAACTTGCTAACCCCGAGGTCTAATCCATAGAGAGTTGACTGTCCCACCATGCCTACGGAGAATCACTTTTAAACACAACTGCAGGCCCTACTATTCCTCCTTACTGCTTCCAAGAGTTGCTTGCGCTCCTCTAGATCAACTAATTGACCTGCAAGCCTTTGATGTGTCATTATAAAGCCCCGTTTCTTCTTGTCAATTGATATCTTTTGTTTGAGTGTAGTCTCCTCCCTCTCTTTAATGACTACAAATTGTGAATTGAGATCACCTTCCATAACTTGCAACAAAAATCTATCTCTTTTCAAGTCCGATCTGATATCAAGCTGCCTCTTGTCCAAACATTGAACTTCTTCATAATGCTGAGTGATAGACTTCTCTCTCTTATTTAGCAGCCTTTCATCCTCGTGAATTTGATACTGGCCTTCTTGTAACCTCCGCTCCCAATTCTTTCAGCTCTGCTCCTCTTCATCTAGTTATTGCTTTCGAGTTTCCACCTTGGCGTAAAGACCATGCTTCTCTCTTCTCAAGACACGTGCCTCCGCCTCCTACATTTTCCTTTCGAACTATGCGTGCCTGCAACTAGCTTCTGCAAGGATTGCTTTCACTTTATATAGCTCGGAGTGAGCTGTTTGAAGCTTTTCATCTATTCAGTACACCATCTCTCAGGCCTAGACCATATGCTTGTCAACCGCTCCCTTAACTTTGGTTGCTTCAGCACAAATCTCATTCAAGGCTTTTTCCAGATCGATCAGACATTATTTTTCTATTTCAAGAAAATTTTTGAATGTTTGTTTGAGTCGCTTCGTATCTTCAAAAGCAATCAAGTGGCCAGCTTGCTCTTTCTGTGAGTTTTCCTCTACTTCTAAAATGGCTGCCTTGAACTCCTCTCTCTTAACATTCATGTTCTTCCGTTTTATCAAAAGCAGTCCCATCTGATACTAAAAGTCATATAACTCAGCCTTTAATGTGGAAACTTTGGCCATCAACGCTAATCGATCTTTCTTCTTTGGCAACTCCACATCAAGAGCACCAGCCCCCTTGGAAACGATGCCAAATTTCAGGCTTTGACTGAACTTCATCAGATCCATCGCAAGTTCCACTATGTTAAACCTATTCAGCTCCACAAAAACTAAGTGCCAACCTGTTGATTCTTTCTACCACTTCAAAACTATTTGAACTTTGATTTTGTTCCCTCCCTCCGCAAAAGATAATCACATGCACTCCTCTTAGGAATAGCTTGTTTCCGAGCCGTTCTATTCTTGCCACCTCTTGCGTCGCCACTAAAGGGTACCTTACTCTCTGTCAGGATAGATTTCAACGAGCTTATGGGCATCTGAGATTCATGTCCCCAACGAACGTGGTCTATAATTAGGTCTTGTGACAAGAATCGGATCGGGTAGTTAGACTTCGAGGCTCGATGCTTCATTGATTGTTCGAGAGGAACGCTGGATTATGCCACTCGCTCTCCACATAGTCCTCTGTGCCTATTCCTCAGCCTCTAAGCATTGAATAGAAATCTACAAAACAATCCACCGCTGCCGCTGCTGGAGCTAGAGAGTAGAGATGTTATTGTCGGGGCTTTCTTTGCAATTGAAGAACGCTGCATGGTAGGGCCAATCAAAGCTAGACAAAAGTTAGCCGGCTACGTGCCCATCCCTACCGTCACCTCAAAGCTCTTGCATTACCTCATGGGCCAATCACGTCAAGAAACGTGAGGACTCACTGTCAAGACTTGGACCATAACGATTTTCTCGCACATACACACTATCTCCAGCTTGTTATTATATTCCGCTTGTTCTACTCAGAGCATGTGACTTCACTCCACAAGTAAACTTCCTAACTAACTTTCTCAAAGTATACTTCTTTCGATGCGAGCATGATGTTCTAAACATGATAGCTATGCATAATACTCCTAACACATCTTTAAATTGACTAATTATCGATGCCAATGGATAGGTGATGATGAAGTGATGGCAGTATATGATTCCACCTTCCTTATAGTCCGTCACATCAAAAATACTATTTGTGGAAAACTACTTTTCTACTTCCTATTACTGAAAATATATGCATGCTCCGGGCAGAACCTCCAAACTTTTGAGCTGCTCAAATATGTGTCAGGCTTATTAGTGTCTTTCCAGCGCTTATAATGCCCTGGGTAGTGGAGAAAAAAACTATCTATTGAAAAACTAAAAAAAAATACTATTATTTTTTCCTATTAAAAAAATAGATACCTCACACAAAGTATGCTTGTAATAACCCACCAAAGGCTAAAACTGCAGTATGGTGGTAAAAAGATTGAACCCACAAGGACAGAGGCAACACATAGAGTACAAAGTTTCACGTTTAACAGACTTTTGGAGAGTTTGAATTCTCAGGCGATTGTCACTCCCAGAATTACTGCAGTGCTCGACTCGGAGGCCACTCGGAGGATGCTCGACTCGGAGGTCACTCGGAGGATGCTCGACTCGGAGGATGCTTGGAGGATGCACAGTGCAGTGTAAGTCACTCAACACACACACACACACACATCTGAAACTGGAAAAGCACAACTCAGAGGTCGGTCAGGACCTCCGCTTAGGATTTCAGGGGGAAAGTCTCTCAAAAGTACACTCAGAGGCTCTGCAGGTAGTGACTCCCACTCCGGCTTTTACAACCCTCCCGCTAGTTTCTGCTAGCGTAGGGAACCCGGATTGGACTTCCCACTTCGGAACGAAGTCACTCATACGCGGTGGACGTCACCCTCGACTCACACTAAGCGCAGAGAGTACAGGTCTGACTGAGAACTCAACTGAGACACAATCCAATAACACACACACATAACCTGAATTGATAACCAAGGTTTACACGAAGTAACAAAACTTCACTTTGGCATTTAGGGGAAACTTCCCGTAGGAGTACAATCAGGATATGTCACTCGAAGGTGTAAGGGGGAACTGTTCAAGTATCTAACTCGCAACCGGCTCTTAGCATCAGAAATCACCCGTAGGTGCAGATCCGCACTACTCAAGTCTCTAACCGGTATACTAGCTCTGAACATTCAGCCGAAGGCCTTCAACTACAAAATGCGGTAACTTCACTAAGTTGTACCTCCTCTACGTGGTGCCAGGACCAAATGCACAAACACGCCGAGAAAGTGAGTTCCTGATCTGCACATCCGAAATTGGAAGAATCCGAAGGCAAAACGCCTTAAACTACTTTATACCCTTTAAGGACCTAACTAACACTACGCTACCACGCTAGGGTGCGAGCCGCAACAGATCCTACACCTGAGGAGTCGGCGGCTGCCTTTCCCTCTAGCTTACAAACTAAATCTAACCCTAACCCTAAATCTGAATCCTAAGCCTACTGTACAGAGCCGCCAGCGTCTTTACATCCAAGATCTGAAGCTGAATATTTGCACGCATGCGTGGCCAACTGAGATCAACGGCCCCACCAAATTTCAGATCCATCCGACCGTCCATCGCAAAGATATGGACTCCGCAAGATCTCTGAACCGCATCCGGTTCGCCGACCTCGAGTTCGTCGACCCCAAGTTCGCCGACTCCGAGTTTGCCGACTTGAAGCTCGCTGACCTCGAGTTCGCCGACCTCAAGTTTGGCGAAGGCGTTGACCGCCGAAGACGCACTTCCGCACCTTTGCCTATTTGTAACAGTCACTCCCGACACCCATAACTCACAGATCCTTAATCCGTTTCAAGAGTTCTTGGGCTCGTTGGAACGAGCGCGTCGAGTTCTTTCTAACGAGACCCTAACTGAGTCAAACCGTTACGAGTTGAAAGAGTTATGCCGGTTTTATCCTTCGCCGAAGGCACACTATCGAAGGCTTGTTATCTGTTATCGCCGAAGGCGCCCGCACGATGTTTCGCCGACTCCGAGTTCGCCGACCCCGAGTTCTCCGACCCCGAGTTCGCCGACCCCGAGTTTTCCGACCCCGAGTTCGCCGACTCCGAGTTTGCCGACTTGAAGTTCGCCGACCTCGAGTTCGCCAACTCCAAGTTCTCCGACCTCGAGTTTGCCGACCCCAAGTTTGCCAACTCCGAGTTCTCAGACCTCGAGTTTGCCGACTTGAAGTTGACCCGAAGACGTCCGTCGCCGAAGGCGACGGGCGGATTTTCGGGTCGTCGGCGGAATCCTTCGGGTCTTCGGGTCTTCGGGTCGTCGGCGGAATCCTTCGGGTCTTCGGGTCTTCGGGTCGTCGGCGGAATATCCGCCTTCGGCCCTAGATGCCGAAGGCGAACATCTAGGGCCGAAGGCGGATATTCCGCCGACGACGAATTCCTTCCGCCTATCCGTAGGCGTTCTCCTTTGCATCTTCCGACAGTCACAACTTCTTGACTCCTCATCCGTTCCAGGTGTTCTTGGGCTCGTTAGAACCAAAGCATCAAGTTCTTTCCAACGAGACCCTAAGTAACTCAAGGAGGTAAGAATTGAGGAAGTTATGAGTGATCTACCGCCGAAGGTGCTCGAAGCGAGTCCTGCAGCGTGAACCGCCTGTTCCATTCCAAGCGTTCCACTGTGGCCTAAGCCCAAAACCCCTTGACTGTCCTCGATCCTCTTTTTACTCTGGCTTTGCGTACCGATTACTATTTACTGCTCCTACCACGGTACTTACTATTCAAAAATGTTTTAGTTCCGACGAAAAACAAAAAGTGGGTTACCACAATGCTACAATTTGTTTGGTATGTGAACTGGCCACAATATTTAGTCTTGTTATATACCACATGGATATGGTTACAACCTTTATTTATCGTAGTAGATCTACCTGAAACAAGCAGTTAGCTTTGAGTTCAGAGTTTAGGAGAGGTTGGTTTGTAGACTCTTGAAATCATTGATGGACTCAAGCAAGCTCTTAGATAGTGAAATATGCGATTTGATGAGTTTATGAAGTCAAAAGATTTTTTACAAAGCGTGTATGATCCTTGTGTCTACATGAAGAAAGTGAATGATGAGACATTCAATCTCATCATTTTAGTAATTTACGTTGACGACATGCTCATCTTGGCAAAGACCCATCCGATGTCGATGAATGCAAAGATTAGTTTAAGTTTGCATTTAAGATGAAGGATATGGGAAGTTGAAGAGGGTATTATGCATGGATATTTATAGGAATTTTTAATGGAAGAAGCTATGATTGAGTAAGGAAAAGTATGTTTGTCGTATACTTGACAGGTTTAGAATGATCGATTTCAAAGGAGTATAGACTCCTATGCCATCCCATTTTACACTCTTTGTAGCTTAATGTACTACAGATGCTTTGGAGAAAGGAAGAATATCATGTATTCCCTATGAAAAAACTGTAGGCAACCTCATGTATCTAATGGTGTGCATTAGGCATGATATTGCTTTGACAATGGGAAAGGTAAACAGGTACATGTTGAATCAAGAAAAAGTTCATTAAAAAGCAATGAAATGGATCTGAGATATCTGAACAATAAGTCAGATATCTAAAGATATCTGACTTATTGTTTTATGGGTTATTTGACAATGCCAAGTCCTTTTTTGGCTATGTTGATGCTGACTACGGACAAGATTTAGACAAAAGGAGATCTACAATTAAATATGTGTTTACACTTGGCGGTGGAAGCATTAGTTGGAGATTTACCTTGCACAAATGTGTAGCTCAATTTACAATGGAAGCTATGTATGTGGTAGCAGCAAAAACGACAAAGGAAGCTATTTGGTTGGATGGACTTATCATGAAGATGGGATTGACACAAGATGTGATAAATCTTTAATGTGATAGCTAGAATGAAACACATCGACAGTAGATATCACTTTATTACACAAGCAGTGTTTGTGAAAACAATTGAGCCAGTAAAGATTGACGGTAAACTCAATGCAATTGATGCGTTGACAAAAGTTATTGTGGTACCTAGTTTATTTGTTTTTCTTTAAAAATCAACAAAACTATGAGATATTTGTGTATAAAGTAGTCGTATGAGTTAGAATGAGTAGCTTTTGAGGAGTTATGAAAGGATTAGTTAGAATTCGCCTACGGCCGAAGATCTTCGGGTCTTGGATCTTTGGCGCAGCCTTTTCCGGACAGTGCAAGAGCTGCGTCTTTGGCGATGACATATGAATCAATTTGAAATCGCGCAACGGGCCGGACAACATTCGCATGCGTTTAGAATTCTACTGGGCGCGGAAGGAGGCAATGTTAGGGCTTCAAGGGCAAGGGCATCAAGAGGAGCCTTCGCGCCAACATTGCGATATCAAGCAAGAACGTGCGAGAGGGAAAGAGAGCGAAATCGACCGACCTTGCTAGCGCAAAGACGCGAATTGGAGACATGACGCCCAAGAAGAGTGATAAGGTGCGGAAATTGGTTCCCTTGAAGGTGCTCTACATGGAATTGCGACCCTTCAGGCGCGAGCTGAGCGAATTGCGGCTTGATTTCCTCTTGTGGAATTGGAATTGCGTCTCGGCAAGTATCTGCAAGGAGATAATGGATAAGAACGAGACCGAGGGCAAGGAGTTTTGAGGTAATTTCATGCTGTGGACAATTGAGCATTGGGCGAAGGTGATGGAACCGTGCGCAGGAAGCAACAAAGATCTTTTCTTTGAGAAGAGTAGCGTGGGACCTAAGCGCAGTGAAGAATTCTCTTACGGACCACTCTTCAGTTCCGAGAGGGAGGGGACGAACGGATGGAAGACAGTTGATTACCTGGATCCGAAGAGAAGGACGATTGCTTTGGGAATTATGCATATCTTGCGACCGGCGCGCACGACGTATGTGACGGCCTGGTAAGTAGGGTTCTTCGAGTGCATCCTGAAGACACAGAGAGTACACTGGGCAAGAATCTTTCACGATCTTGTTTGAGTGAATGCGAGCTCCCGGTGGACGGGACCATTGATCAATCATATCACTCCTTTCCTTGTGAATTTCTATTGAGGCATGGGTTTGCTAATGAGGGAGGAGGAGAAACGATTTCCGAGGGAGCGGGAAATTTTGACAGCCGAGTCTAGTGAAGGGACCGAAGACGATATCTGTCAACCCTCAATTCCACCACAAACGACAGCCCGAGGACCAGTTCAGATGGACGTTGTGCAGAGACGGGAGAAGCCAAAGAGACGATTGGCGAAGAGAAGGAAAGTAGTGAGTGATGACGAGGGAGATTTGGCACTGGAAGTTAGAAGAACTTAAACGGAAGTAGACGTAATCAAGCAGTCGAGAACTCGCGTGAGACCAAAGAAAAGGGCGAATCGAGGGTTGGTGGCAGCTGAAGTGTTGGATAGCAGCGTGGAAAAGACAGGTCCCCCGATTGTGATGTAATGCCAGACAAATACCAAAATGGAGCATAATGGTACAGATCCGATCCCACGAGTATAGGAACAACCACAAATGTCACGATTTGTCACAGAATAGCATTTTATTAAAGAGTTTCACTTCTTAGGCCAATGCCACTACCAGAAGAAACTACCCAGCTAGAGCCAAAGACCCGCAGAGTAGTGCGTAACCACACTCAAGGCCTTAAACTTTTCTAAACAACACCTGTAAGAATCGCTTGCAATTCCACACTTAAATTTTAGGGGGAAAACTTCCCAGCATTGCATACATCTCAACTCACTGATCCAAATACTCAAACCCAAATTCGCTTAAATCCCAAGGAGCCTCTCAGGACATTCAAGACAAATACACACAACTCTTGATGCGGTAACTTCGACAAATAGGAGCACACCGTGCCCAATGTCTAGATCACACACCACCACACAAACACAGTGGATACAAATTTACAGTCAAGACAAGCCAATTGACAGAAAAGCCCCCTCAAGGAAAGAGCCTTCGGCTCTTTTCTTGGGGGTTTTCCTCGTAAGGCTCCCATGGGGGGGCTCAATTCCTCGTAAGGCACCTTCAAGGGAACCAATTTCCTCACCTTCTCACTCTTCTTGGGCGCCATGTCTTCATTTTGCGTTTCGCTAAGCGCGGGTTGGCTCAATTGCACTTCCTCTCTCTCTCGCTCGTTCTTGCTTGATATCGCAATGTCGGCGCGAAGTCTCCTCGTAGTGCCTTTACCTTCAAAGCCCTAACATTGCATTCCCCCGATGCGTGCAAACATCGTCCGGCCCGTTGAGTGATTTGAAATTGATTCCAATGTCTTTGCCAAAGACGTAGCTCTTTGTACATCCATAAAAGGCTGCGCTGTAAGACCAGATATTGCATGTGTGAAATAAAACTAGAATTAGCCAAGGAGTTAATCATGGTTAGGATAGTTATGACTAAATCTAGCTAGTTATGACTAAGTCTAGCTAGTTTAGCTATAATGTCTATACTTGGCGGAATAACTAGAGAAGTTCTAGAAGATTTGAGTGAGCACTTCTATTTTGTCTTGTACAAAAGTCTAGATTCCAAGAGAAAAGACTTTTGAACTTCATGTTTAGTTTTGATTGGTTTGACTAAAGTAAGGAGTATTCCATTGGTGAGACTAAGTCTAATGTTGACTTAGTGGGAAAGTGGAAGTTCTAGAAGTTGGAAAGGCACAAATGGCATGTCGCCACCTCAATCTAGGGATTAGTAAACATCTAGAAGGTTTAGGGGGCCAATGGCATGTTGCCACATATTGACAACTAGTCAACCTTACTATGGTTTATCTTCGTAAAAGTAAGTTAGATAGAAATTACCATTTGTTACTATGGTAAATTCTCAAGTAGTATATATAGAGAGGTAGGGAAGAGCCTCTCAAGCAAGTTTGGAGAGTTCATGTGTAGAGACTTGTTTCATATATGAAAGAGTGACGAATTTTCACTACCTTGGAGTGTCGATGAGTGTATGAGTTGGAGTGATACTTTGAGAGATTGTGTGAGAGGGTGTTTAGCTTATGAGTATGATGCGGAATCCTAGTCTTCTAGAATCATGATGAGCTACCGAAAAGCCATCTGAGGTAAACCTGAGTGAGAGTCAGCCCGGAGGTTGCAGCGCCGAAGACACAAAGATCCAAAGATCTTCAGACGTAGACAAATTTTCACTAATTCTACCATTTCTCCTCAGTTTTTAAAGAAAAACAAAAAAACTAGGCACCACATACTCCACTCCCCATTTGTGAGTGACCTCGCGAACACGTCACGTATAATACTTCTTCACTCGGTAACCGTTCACTCGGGTCCCATGTAGTTCTCATGAGAGGTTTGCTAACTGGATTGATCCATTTGGAAACACATCTACTACTTTATAAGGTCCCATCCATCGCAAGTGCAACTTTCCTGGGAACCTCGCATGTCTACTATCATACAACGAAGCTAAATCTCCCTTAAGCAGAGTTACCGGTCGAACGCGCTTATCATACGCCTCCTTCCTCTTCCGCTGGATCTGCTATGTTCGCTGCTTTGCGGCTTCTCTGCGTTCCTTCAATGCCAACACTTCTTGCAGCCTGTAGAGCTGACTTTCTTCATCCCCCAGCCTTCTGCGATCTAGTATCCAATGAGTGGGCAATTCGAAATCGATAGTTAAAATGGGATGCTGACCATATGTTAAATAGTACGGTGTTTGCTTGGTGGTCACCTTCTCTGCTGTGGGATAAGCCCAAGTGCCGCTGGCAACTTTGTATCCCAGTCGTATGCATGGCTCACCGTCATTTTCAACAGGATCTTACGGAGCAACCCATTTGACTTTTCAGTGAGTCCGTTTGCTTTTGGATTGTATGGAGTAGTCTTTTGATGTTTGATCTGGAAATGGAAAGTGAGGTCCTCGATTACCGCATTTAGAAAATGCGTCCCTCTATCGCTTACCAACTCAAGGGGGGCATCCATATCGTGTGATGATGTTCTCGAATAAAAACTTCGACACCGTTGCCGCATCACCTTTCCGTGTGGCCTCCGCCTCCACCATCTTGGTGGCATAATCCGTCGCTACGAGGATGTATCGTCTTCGGATGTGCTTCGTAGCTGGTTGGATAGGTCCAACAAAATTGATCCCCCATTTTTTGAAAGGCGCCAATGGCATGATGGGCACTAACAGCCACCGCGTAGTGGGGGTCGGTCTTCACGTTCTCTGCCAGCTATCACACTTCCAAATTTAGTCGTATACGTCTTTGAACATCGTAGGCCACCAGTAACCTACATTCAAGATCTTCGTTACTGTATTACGGGTGGCGTAATCTCCTCCTGCTTCCTCCGTGTGCATTGCTGCAACCACTCGTCTTACCTCTGAAGTTTCCAAACATCGACATAATCGCTCATCGGGCAAGAGTTTGAAGAGCACGCCTTGTTGTATCTGATAAGGTCCAGCCTTATGGATGAAGAGGATATGCTATTCCGCATCTAGTCCGTCCGGACATTGCAGGGTCAACAAGTATCGATAGAGATCTGCATACCTCGAGTCTCGGTTAAACGTTAATTGGAATAATTGTTCATCTGCAAAATCATCAGCTAATTCTATTTTCTCTGGTTGCGTCCATAACCGAGACAAGTAGTCTGCATTCTCGTGGTGGATCCCCTTCCGCGTCTAGACGATAAAAGTGAATTCTTGTAGGAGCAACACCCATCTTGCAATTCGCCCCGACAAGTCGGCTTTCTTCACTAAGGGCTGTAGAGCGTAATGATCCACGTGAAACACGTAATCATAACCCAGCAAATAGTGACGTAACTTCTTCACGTCAAACACCATCCCCAACGCCTCTCGCTCTGTCGTGGTGTAATTCTTCTCGGCTGCCGATAACTGCCTGCTAGCAAAGTAGATCGGATAATCTCTTCTTTGTTCATCCCTTTGACTTAACACCGCACCTATGGCAAAAGCCAAAGTGTCCATGAAGACGTGGTATGGTTTATTCCAATCAGGTCTACGCAAGACAGGAGCTGAGGTAAGTTTCTCTTTAAGTTCTTCGAACGCCTTCTGCTACTCCTCTCCCCATTCGTAGGGCTGATCTTTCCTCAACAGCTTAGTCCGACTAGCTGCTGTAATTGCGTACATGTGGATGAACCTTCTATAGTACCCTACATGCCCAAGGAAGGCCCGAAGTTCGCGAAGATTCGTCGGCGGATCCAACGCTACAATAACTTTCACCTTGTCCGCATCCATAGCTATTCCATCAGAGGACACACGATGTCCCAACAAGATTCCGCTTGACATGAAGAAAAAGCACTTCTCGGGATGCAAGGATAGTTGTGCTTCTCGGCACTTGTTGAACATCTGCTGGAGGTGATTTAAGTGCTGGTCACGTGGCCCGAAGACACAGAAATCGTCAATGAAGATTTCCAGGAATTTCCGCAGGTGGTCCTAGAAGATTGTGGTCATCATTCTTTGTTATGTCGCCGGTGCATTACACAACCCAAATGGCATCTTGTGATATGCATAAGTTCCCCAATCGGTGGTAAACGTGGTCTTATCTTTATCCTGTTCCCGGATTGACACCTAATTATAGCCGGAGACTCCGTCAAGAAAACTGTACATTTTGTGTCCGGCCACATGATCCAGAATAGCGTCTGTAAAGGGTATCGAATGATGATCCTTCTTCGTAGCTGCGTTCAGCTTCTTGAAGTCCTGACAGACATGGATCTTACCTGTCAACTTCTTCGGGACTATGACAATGGGTGAAACCCATTCGCTGCTTAACACCGGATAGATAATCCCTGCACTCAAGTATTTATAAATTTCATTTTTGACCATCAGGAAGTATTTTGGATTAAGTCGAACCTGTCGCTGGCGCACAGGTACAACGTTATCCATCAAGTCGATACGATGCTCGCCATAACGAGCCGGTATTCCCTTCATATCTTCAATCCGCCATGCAAATACATCTTCGTACGAACGAAGGAAACGTTGAACTAATCTCAACTCTGCACCTCTCAACACTCTGGAGACTTAAAGACATTTGTGGGGACTGAGTTTGACCTCTTGACAGTCATTCGGATCTATGACGCCTTCAGTGTGACTGATGTCGCTACGTCCCAGCTCCACCTCTAATTGCTATTCGCTTCCTTCGGGTCCAGCTTCCTCTGGTTCCCCTACTTGTGCATCTTCTTCATCTATTACGTAAAACTCCATATAATGTACATCAGTGTTGCTCTCAAAGGTGGTAGTCTCTTCCTCCGACGTGTAGCCGGAACTGGTTGACGCTGTCTCCCATTCGTGTGGGATTTTGTCCCATGGGACGGTGATCTTTGGACCCGCCTTATTATTAGGATCCATAAACTGCAAGAATCGCTTGTGCCAATCTGAACGGACCTTAGCACCGTAAGACCATGGTCGCTCAATCAGTACTTTATATCCTCTTTCCGTAAGAGGCTTAATAATGACATAGTTCAAGGGAAACACTACTCCGCCAATGGTGGTTCGAACGTCTTTCAACGTCCCAAGGGGTTTCCTTCGGGTCTGATCAACCAATCGTATCATTCGCGTGGTGGGTTGAAAAGTTTTGTACCCCAGGGCAGTGGCCGTATCTTCTGTCATAATATTAATCTCGGACCCTGAGTCCAAGGGCAGCTTCCAAATGGTACATCCTCCAATCTCAATATCGATCTTTGGTGGTCCCAAATCCTCGGTCCTGGCTTGATACACCCGTGGGAGCTTGTGCGTTCGTGACCGCTTAGTACATTTCAAAAGCAGAAGTCATCAGCTTCCGATAGAAGTTATTATCTTCTATCAGTTGGTGAAACGTAACATGAGCTTGGCGATCATAAAAGTCGGCTGCAATGTTGTAATGAGGATCCTTAGCTGCTTCTGCGGTTCGGCTCACTCACTCTGATCGAGACGGTGCTTTGGCTTTCAGTGTCTCTTTTCCCTTCTCAGACTGGGGCGACGTCTTCTCCAATTCTTCACGAAGCAACTCCCCTACCTCGTCCTTAAAGTCTGGGGTGTACGCTTTCCGTAGCAGCCGCAATGCTGGCCCATCTGACTGTGAGTCATCTTAAAACGAAGACCGAAGTTCTTCGGGCGTCTTCTCCTTCTTCGCCGAAGACTCTTCCTTCTTCGTCAAAGAAACCGAAGTCTTTGGGGGTAGCTCCTTTGGCTTGAGTTCTTTTCTTTTCGCGTCTTTATTGTCCCACTTCGACTTCTCCACATGGGTCTCCTTCTTTCGGCTCGCACTTCAGGTTTCTACACGCCCGACCATAGTCTCTTTGTCCGGCCATTCATCTTCTTCGTCTTTCTCGTCTGCTTATCCTCTTATACCTAAGGAGAACATGACAAAATTAGATCCTACATCCAAGAAATGTCGTTTTCTTGGATATGCTAGCGGCGTGAAAGGTTACAGGCTATGAGATCCAGTTGTCAATAAGGTGATTGTTAGTATAGATGTTTCTTTCAATGAGACTGGCTTATTGAAAGAGGGGGAGAATGTCGAGACTAACAAAGGAAAATCTATACTCACACATGTTGTTGTGGGGGAGTTTGATCATTCTATCACTAATGATCAGTCACATGAAGAAGCACCGATACATGTGGAGCAAGTTCTTGAGGAACAAGAACTACATGAGCAAGCTATTGTTGGTGAACCTATTGCAACAAAACCAGACGAGGGAGATCAAACAGAAACGTCTACTAGGAGATCAAAACGATCTAATAGAGCTCTTGAGAGATTCGGTGTATGGGCCAACTCATACATTATCAAAGATTGTGACCTTGATTATGAAGATGAAGATGGTACGGCGTTGATCTTGGAAGAAGGTGAACCCTCTTCATTAAGAGAAGCTCAAGCAAGCTCTCAAGCAAGTTTGAAGAGTTCATATGTAGGGACTTGTTTCATATATGAAAGAGTGACAAATTTTCAGTACCTTGGAGTATCGATGTGTGTGTGAGTTGGAGTGATACCTTGAGAGATTGTGTGAGAGTGTACTTGGGCTATGAGTATGAAGAAAAATCCTAGTCTTCTAGAACCATGATGAGCTACCGAAAAGCCATCGGAGGTAAACCTGAGTGAGAGTCAGCCCGAAGGTTACAGCTCAGACATGCATGGCTACCAATGAAAAACATAATAATGTCGCAATGTGAGCAGCAAATGGTTTCATCAATATGCTGAAAGTGGATCAGATTGGCCATAATAAAGTTTTTCTTCAATCTACACACTAGCTCAATTGGTGTACTGAATTTGCAGGATGGTGCTGTTGTGAAAAGGAAAAAGCCTCTTATACAAAATCGTAAGGATTTATCTGGGTCAGCGCTGTTAGTGGCTTTGGAAGTCTTCTAAGCTTCAACTTAACCGAACGAGGGTCAATTTCTGCTCGTAATTGAAAGCAATGCTTTCGCTGGTGGCTTCGAGCAATTGTTCTAGTGGAATGTTGTGCAATCGCTGCGGGAGGGTGAGAAATTCTTCGTTGAGGGCTTTTGGTCGTGGAGCCTTGGTAGATGATGTGCGGCGGGTGCCAGCCGGTGGCGTCCTTGAATCCTAATGAGCTGAAGTTTTTTGAAGGTCTGTCAAAGCGAGGGAAGAATTGTCCGAGCAGGCGACGTTTTCCTTTGTTTGGTATTCATACGAACGAATTCTCGTTCGGATGTAGTGTCGGCAAGACTTTGTAAAGATTCCAACCGAGCCGAGCATTGGTGGTATCAAGTATCTCGTTTATTGAAGCATATACAATCAGTAGGTAGAAAAGCGGAGGCGCCACCAGGCGAGCGACGCATGGCGGAACGGGTTTTCCCAACAGCCGTTATAGTCATTCCCGAACGATGCAAGCGCATGTTGAGAGCCGAGTAGCGAGCAGTGCGGTACTCCACTCTCGTGCGGTGTGGCCGACAAGCAAGGAGGGCACATGCGGATGATTCAATGAGGGTTGACGCACCACGGCAGGTAGATCAACCACATTATGCATTGTAAGTGGTAGGTATGAACGTCGTCGGTAAATGCAAACGTGGTCAAGCTTAACGTGGTCGTAGTTACCGTCGTGATTTTAGGTCAAACGTGGTTGACGTTGAGCGTGGTTGGTAGTCAACGTAGTCAAGGTTAAACGTCGTTGGCAGGACAACGCAGTCAATGAGTGACGGTGACGGTTGACGGTTGATCAACGGCGACGATGATGGAATATTCTGTCAAAATATTTCTTGTCAGAATGTAGGCAAATTGGGTGTCGTTAACAAGCTCTCGACACAAATAGTGCATAGGGACATTTTTCAGGAGCTGAACGATGACTCAGAAGGAGTAAATTGACTGAGCAACTGTCATTGTCTCTCATTTTCAACATGGTTGCGAGCGACTTAGGTTGCGGGCAACGGATAGTTGTGTGCGACAGTGATCATGGGCAACTGAAGTCACGCCTGCCGGACGATATAGTTGTGGGTGACGGTTGTCATGGGCAACGGTGGTCACGGGCGACGGTAGTCGCGGATGACAGATATTGAAGTCGCGGGAGAAAATGTTTTAGTTGCGGCCGACGCTAATCAAGGGCGACATGAGTCGCGGGTTACGGTTACAGTCGTTGGCGACGGTGATCACGGCGACAGAAGTCGCGGGTGACAGACAGTACTGTCACGGGCAATAGTGGTCACGTGCGACACTTTGTGGGTGACGGATGGTAAGTTGTGGACAATTTTTTATTTTTTTATAAGTCGTGGGCGAAGTCAATTGCGGGCGGCACTTAGTTGCGGGCGCAATTACTCAAGGGTGACGGTGAAAGATATTCACACATGACAATCAGTCGTGAGCAACATAGACTGTAAGATTCATGTTAGTGTGTGTGTGTGTGTCTTTCAATGAGCTTTGTTCCTTGAAAGAGGGGGAGAATTCGTAGGATCGTTATATTGACAAGTGAATATTTTCATTCACGTATGTAGTTCTGGAGGAGTTTTGATCATTATGTGATTAATGATCGAGACAAGCACCGGTATGTAGTTGTGGGGAAGTTTGATCATTATGTGATAAATGATCAAGATGTGCACGGTACAAGTTAATTACGTTTCCGTGAAGCACAACGATATCAGGTATTTTATCACACAAGAGTTGTAATAACCCACCAAAGGCTAAAACTGCAATATAGTGGTAGAAAGGTCGAACCCATAGGGACAGAGGCAACACACAGAGTACAAAGTGTCACATTTAACAGACTATTGAAGAGTTTGAATTCTCAGGCGACTATCACTCCCAGAAATACTGCAAGTGTTCACTCGGAGAGCACTCGGAGGTCGCACAGTGCAGCGTAGTTCACTCAACACACACACACACCTGAAACTGTAGAAACACAACTCAGAGATCGGTTAGGACCTCTACTTAAGATTTCAAGGGGAAAGTCTCTCGCAAATACACTCAGCGAATCTGCGGGTAGTGACTCCCAACTCCGGCTTTTACAACCCTTCCACTAGTTTCTGCTAGCACATGGCACCCGGTTTGGACTTCCTACTTCGGATCAAAGTCACTCACACGCGGTGAACAACACTCTCAACTCACAAAACACGCAGAGAACACAGGTCCAACTGAGAGACTCAATTGAGAAACGATCCAGTAACACACCATAACAGTATATTGAATAGTTTGAATTCTTAGGCACTTGTCATTCCAAGAAATACTACAGAGGTTTGGCCTGAAAGCACCTGCTGCAGCGTAGCCTGAATTACAACCAAGGCTTACTCGAAGTAACAAAACTTCACTTTGGCATTCAGGGGAAAAATTCCGAAGGAGTACAATCAAGAACAATCACTCGAAGGTGTAGGGGCAAACTGTTCAAATATCTAACTAGTCACTAACTCTGAGCATCGGCAATCACCCGCAAGTGTAGATCCGAACTACTCAAGTCTCTAACCAGTACACTAGCTCTGAACATTCGGCCGAAGGCCTTCAGCTACAAAATGCGGATCGCCAAGTTGTAGCTTCTCTTGCGTGGTGACAGAACTAAGGACACAAACACGCAGAGAAAATGAGTTCCTGATCTGCACTTCCGAAACTGGAAGAATCCGAAGGCAAGACGCCTTGAACTACTTTATACCCTCTAAGTCCTAACTAACACTACACTACCTGCTTTGGTGCGAGCCACAACAGATCCTACACCTGAGGAGTCGTCGGCTGCCTTCGCCTCTAATTTACAACCTAAATCTAACCCTAACCCTTAATCTAAATCCTAAGCCTACTGTACAGAGCCGCCAGCGTCTTTACATCCAAGATCTGAGGCTGAAAATTTGCAGGCATGCGTGGCCGGCTGAGACCAACAGCCCCATCAAATTTCAGATCCATCCAACCATTCATCGCAAAGATATGGGCCCTGCAAGATCTCTAAACCCAGGCCGACATTCCTTCTCCAAAATCCGAGGTCCGGGGGACCCACATGTCACTTGAATGCCGTTCCCGCAATTATGGGTAACGGCTTGCTCCTCACGTGCGACTTCACGCCCCACCGTTCTGCCTCCCATGCGCGACTTCACGCCCCGCTGTTCTACTTCCCACACTTGACATAATCCCGCCAATTTCTGCCATCGGGAATCTTCTGCCACGTGGCGCCGAAGGCGTACCGCCGAAGGCCCTTGCCCCGAAAGCCCTTGAGCCGAAGGCGCATCTTCTGGCGGTTCTTCCGCCGAAGGCGCTTACCCCGAAGGCTCCCTATCAGTAACTTCCGACACTTATAACTCATTGATCTCTTATCCTTTCCAAGCGTTCTTGAGCTCGTTAGAACAAGCGTGTTGAGTTCTTTCAAACGAGACTCTAACCAAGTCAAGGCGTTACAAATTGAGAAAGTTATGAGGAATCCAGTCTTCCGCCGAAGGCACTCTCCCGCATCGCCGAAGGCGTATCCCCGAAGCCGCACCCCCGAAGGTACTTACCTAATCTTGATGCGCTGGCGCCGAAGGCGCCGTACGAAAAACTTCACCCCCAAAGGCGAACATCTAGGGCCGAAGGCGGATATTCCGCCGAAGACGAACTGCCTACACTGAAGGCGGATTTTCCGGCGAACTTCACGTCCAAGGCGAACTCCTACGAATCTTCCGATAGTCATAACTCCCTGATTCCTCAACCGTTCCAAGCGTTCTTAGGCTCGTTAGAACGAACGTGTTGAGTTCTTCCAACGAAACCCTAATCAAGTCAAGGCGTTGTGAATTGCATAAGCTCTGAGGGATTTTCCTAGTGCCAAAGGCGGATCGCCGAAGGCGGATTATGCGCCTTGCGCCGAAGAAGAACTCCTCCAAAATTGATCGTTCAGGTCGGGGTGCCTGTTCCGGACATTGCGCCCAACTTCTGGATACTACGAGATCATACAAGACCCGCAATTATCCATCTTCACTTTATTTAAATGTACCGATCATCATTTACACGGCTGCTGCGGTACTGTTTTCCAAAATCGTTTTAAATTTCGCACAAAAACAAAAAGTGGGTTATCACAAGAGTGTCTGATAAAATAATTGAGTTAGTCAAGATGGATGGTAGATTGTGGTGATTGAGTTAGTCAATCTTGACGGTAAACTCTGGTGATAGAGCTAGTCAAGATAGACGGTAAATTTAATCTAATTGATGTGTTGGTCAAAGTTATTTATCTAGAGAGTTTCAAGCGATAGTGTGATATCATTGTAATGATAGATAAATATCAAAATGGAGCGTAATGGTAAAGATCCAATTCCAAGAGGACAGAAACAACACAATGAGTACCAATTGTCACGTTCTTAACAATCTATTGAGGAGTTTGAATTCTCATGCTACTGTCACTCCCAAAAGTACTGCAGGTGTTCGACTCCGAGGTCACTTGGAGAACACACAATGCAGCATAATACACACAAACACACCTAAAACAAGTAATTGCAAAACTCAGAGGTCGATCAGGACCTCAACTTAAGATTCAGGGGGGCGGGAAATTTCCCAATTTCCCAATTCACGGGGAAGGGGGGGGGGGGAATTTCACACTTAGAGGACTTGCAGGTAGCTATCAATTACGAACTTGCTTAAATCATGTCACTAGCCAATTGCTATTGCAGATAATTTGAATTGGGGCTCCTACTTCGGATGCGGTACCTTCGTCAAACCGAAGTTCCTCTCACGCGGTGACCAACACACTCAACTCACGAAACGCGCAAAGAATACAGAGTTTCAAAATTGAGAAACTAAATTGAGAAAAGACCCACAAGGCCAATGCCTTGGACTACTTTATTCCTACCAAAAACTGTCACCTACTCTGATGCGAGCAGTGAACAAGTCCTACGCCTGCGTAGTCGGCAGTTGCTGCTCCCTCTAACCTCCGTTCTAAACCTAATCTTCTCAAAACGTTTACTAATTCAACCTCCAGATTCGCTAACGCGTCCCGCGATCAGGTAAGATACAACTCAAGCTTCTTGGATAACCGACGATGCCTCCGTCCGCTTTGCACTATCAATTCGGCTGCACGGTGCTCAATCTCGCGTAACCGAAGTCCGTTGTGGGATTCAATATGCCACAACACATACCCGCGCAAACATCGCTCCACTCTCGCGATTAAAGCATCTGCGTCTCCTCTGCTAACTGCCAATTCTTCCCCTCAACCTCCGTCAATTTCGCTTCCATTGCATAACTGCTCCTCAGCTTGCGACCGTTGCGTCCTCAATTCACCACACTGCGCTTCTAAATTCTGGATTATCTCTAAGTTCGGATTCCGCGCAGCTTCATACTCGGTCAGCTACTTCGCCCTCACCACCAACTCGGTTTGGTAATCCGGCTTCTTCTTCTTCGCGGCACCCAACAATTCATCCACCTTCAATGACTCGGCGTCGTACGCGGTCCTATAGGCCTCTAGCCTTTTCAGGAGGTCCACACTTGCGCACTTGGCCCTCTCCACATCCTCGCAAAGACCGTTACTGACTTGCTCCGCCTTTCTTCGCTTCTCAACTTCCTCATACAGCCTCTTCTGAAGTGCTTGGTACTTCGCTTCCGTCGGCTGACTCCTACATTCCTTCGCGGCAACCTCAGCCATCACCGCCACCTTGATCCGCGTCCGGTTACGCACTATCTCCACATATGACTCATTGGTGCGGCCCTCTGCATACTTCTCCTGCTTCCGGTCGAGGTACTGGAGCAACAGGAGTTCCTGCACACTCAACAAGTCGGCGGCACCCATGACTAGCGACTGTGTCTCATCCGCTGAGGGTTCTTCATCCGTCTCCAGTATGATTGTGTCCGTGGAGGTCCAAGGTGATACCACCTTCTGCGGATCACTCTCGGCTGCTCCCACGTCTTCTACGGCCTTCACCGCAATTTCTTCCAACGCCACAGGATCCTTTTCAGTATCAGAGGACATCGTTAATACCTCAGCGGCATGTTTCCGAGGAATCTTCGTCCGTGTACTTTCCACATAGACCTCATTCCGCCTCAGGGGACGTCCTCAATCAGGACCGCCTTCCCTTTGTCTTTCTTTGAAGCCCGCGGTGGTTCAACAGGCGTCGACCAGTCTTCTATAATGCAGGGCTTCTTTCTCATCGAGTTCTCCTCTTTCGCTGCCCTCTTTGCTTGCCTTGCTTCCTGAACAAGACGTTCTTTCAATGCAGCCCTCCTACTCTCTGTGCTGCTATCCTCTTCCAAAATCAACCTTCTGGCCTTCATCTTCGACCGGGCCCGAAAGTCTAGTGATCGCATCTGTAATAACCCACTAAAGGCTAAAACTGCAGTATGGTGGTAAAAAGGTCAAACCCACAGGGACAGAGGCAACACACAGAGTACAAAGTGTCACGTTTAACAGACTTTTGGAGAGTTTGAATTCTCAGGCGACTGTCACTCCCAGAAATACTGCAAGTGCTCAACTCGGAGGTCACTCGGAGGATGCACAGTGCAGCGTAAGTCACTCCACACACACACCTGAAACTGAAACAAAACACACCACTTAGAGGTCGGTCAGGACCTCGGCTCAAGATTTCAGGGGGAAAATCTCTCACGAGTACATTCAGAGGCTCTACAGGTAGTGACTCCCACTCCGGCTTTTATAACCCTTCCGCTAGTTTCTGCTAGCGCAGGGAACCCGGATTGGACTTCCCACTTCGGAACGAAGTCACTCATACGCGATGGACGTCACCCTCAACTCACACCAAGCGTAGAGGATACAGGCCCATTGAGACACAATCCAGTAACACACACACCATAACAGTCTATTGAAGAGTTTGAATCCTCAGGCACTAGTCATTCCCAGAATTACTACAGAGGTGTGCCCTGAGGGTGCCTTCTACAGCGTAACCTGAATTGACAACCAAGTTTTACACGAAGTAACAAAACTTCACTTTGGCATTCAGGGGAAACGTCCCGTAGGAGTACAATCAGGATAAAACACTCGAAGGTGTAAGGGGGAACTGCTCAAGTATGTAACTCGCAACCGGCTCTGAGCATCGGCAATCACCCGCAAGTGTAGATCCGCACTACTCAAGTCTCTAACCGGTATACAAGCTCTAAACATTCAGCTGAAGGCCTTCAGCTACAAAATGCAGTACCTTCGTCAAGCTGTAGCTCCTCTGCGTGGTGCCAGAACTAAACACACAAACACGCCGAGAAAGTGAGTTCCTGATCTGCACTTCCGAAACTGGAAGAATCCCAAGGCAAAACGCCTTGAACTACTTTATACCTTCTAAGGTCCTAACTAACACTACACTACACTACCTGCTACTCTAAATGCCTGCACTGAACCAAGCTACACTGCTGCACTCTGCAGATCCTGTACTGCGCCTTCTGCGCGACGGACTGCCGCGCACTAACTCCCTACCCTGCCAGTCTTCCGCTCGGCTGCGCAACCCCAGCCGCCGAAGGACCCCGGTCACTTCCGACTCCAAGTGCGCCATAGTATCGCGCGCACCCGACAAGAAGGCCTCTAATTTCTTCGCCACTCGCCGCCGACTCCGACTGTCACCCTCCGTCAACGCCGCCGCCCGAAGCTCAAACTCCCTGAGTGTGATTTTCTCCTGCGCCGCCACTTCCCAGTGGGTGTAACCTCTGAGACAGTGGGTCACCCGCGCCACCAACTCCTCTCTCTCGTACGATCCGCATCGCGCCGGCTGCTGCCTTCCACCTCTGTCAGCTGCATCTCAGCCTCCGCGCGCTGCGCCTTCAATTCCGCGCACTCGGATTGCAAGTTGCGCAACAACTCCTCATCCGCTTTGCGCGTGCTCTGACCTTACTCTGATGCGCGCGTCTGGCGCGCAAGCTCCTCTGTTAGAATGCGGTTTTGTCTCTGCTCTTCCTGCAATTCCAACTCAATCCTTGCCCGCAGTAGCTCGACATCCTCGTGGGCTTTCATCGCCGCATCCTCACGCTGTTGTTGCAGGGCTTGTTGTAGCCTCTTCGTGATCGCCAAGTGCTGTTGGAGGGCATTATTCTTCATCTCCAACGCTTGGCTCTAGTGTCCCAAATGGCCACCTTGGTCCTCGTCCTGTTCTTGACTAACTCCACATAAGACTGCGGCTTTCTAGGATTCGCGTACTTTGCTGCCTTGCGATCTAAATATCGCAAGAGTGGCACTATCTGCTCGCACAGTACCCCTGTTGGCGTCCCATGCACAGAGTCCGCTTCCTGTTCTTCCGAACTCGTCTCATCCTCTGTTTCGAGGATTTCAGTCGCCACAGAAGCTCTTGGTGACTCCCTGGAACTGTGGTGCGTGGCAGCTTTCGCCGCGACTGCCGCTCCGCTCCCTGCTAAGATATCCAAGGCAGTGGGAGATCCCACTGCCTTAGCCTCCGCTCCGGCTTGATCTCCTGTTCTCGAAGGGGTCGGCGCCGCAGTCACTCTTGTCGCCCCTGCACCGCCCACTTCTACTGCCTGCTCCTCCGGCGCGATTTGCGCGGAAGGTGTCTTCGCCGGAGGTGTGTCCGCCGAAGGCGCCCGCACAATGGTCGCTGGGTCTATCCGATTCGCAGTCGGCGAATCTGGCCGACTCTCAGTTGACCGACTAGCAGTTGTCCGACTGGCAGTCGGATCCACTCTACATGTCTTCACTCCACTTGGTCGCTTCGCTGGAGGCGCTTCCTCAGAAGCGTCTTCTTCCGAAGACGAATCCCTGAGAGTCATTGGCTCTCCAGCCAAACTCTCTTCTGCTTCCGGCCTGCTGTCCGGTTCAACACGCTGTTCTCGCCGACCTGCAGTTGGCCGACCTTCAGTCGCCCGACTCGTAGTCGGCCGACTCTCAGTTCGCCTGACTTCTTCCGACGGCATCCGCGCCTTCTGCGCAGAGGGGTTCATCGACCTCCCCAGAATCTGCGCGATTATCTCCTCCTGCGTGGGCAAGACATTCCGCCGGACCGAAGTACGCCCGGTCTCCGCACTGCTAGTCGGCAACACCAACTTACGTGCCCTCTGCTTCGGCCGGCTGTAAAGCTCGTGGGTTGGCCGACTCCGAGTTGGCGCAGCGCGAGCTTCCGGCTGCCTGTCTTCTGGCCTCTCATCCCATTTCCGCTTCCGCGGTGCGCGCTCACGTCGATGCTCTTCTTCTGCTCTTGTCGGAGCCGGAGCTGGACTGGCAGGTGCTTCGTCCGGATCTGTGTCCACTTCAGCCTCCCGCAAGTATCTACCCGGATTACTCCGGGTCAGCAGCGGAAATCGCGCCCGCTCTGAAGCTGTCAAACATCCCATCGCTCGATAGAACACGATCAGGTAAGGCGAAAGATGATTGAGGGTCCCTCCTCTCTCTTCTTGCGCATGTTGGCGCGTCACCTTCCACAGGAGCCGTGCCCAATGAATCGGAGCTCCTGACAACACTAGCTCCACAAATCCCACTTGCCAACCATGCATGTAGGCGGTCTTAGTCGGCTGCAATATTTGAAGCAATGCAGTCGCGACATTTCTCCGCAATCGATCTTTGTAATCCCGCGTCCGGAAGCCGTTCTCAGGGTGCTTGCCAACCTTGAAAAGATCATTGTAGGAGTTCTCTTCCTCCTTCGACACCTTCACGCTTTCGGCCTCGAAGAGGAGATATCCTTCCTCGCCTGCACACCTTCCTAATACCTGCGCCCAGTGACTAATGTCCCACCGCTCTGGATGGGGGCAGAATCCGCGCGCGGGCTGGTGTTTCTCTCGCAAATATTCGCGCACCATCTCTGGACATGTCCAATTCCATCCCCACAGGAGGAAATCAAGCTTCAACTTCGTCAACACATCCTGGAATGCACGCAGACCGATCTGCGGCACTCTGAGTGGAGACACTCGCAGCTGGGGGACCTTTGACATATTTCTTGCTCCCTCCTGCACACACAGACGCTCTTCCCTCCCGCTCGATCTCTCACAATCGCCGCTGCGCGTCGGCCGCTCAAACACTAACTGAAATTGCTCTCTCTTGCGCGCTCAATTTCTCTACTCTAAAACTCTCTGCAGGGTCCGTCAAGATCCTCGCGCAATTCGCCTCCGCGCGCCTGGTTGCTACACACTCCTTCCTGCTCACTGATTCCTGCACTCTCTCCAACTCACTGAAGGTCTCTCCGCCCGATTGAGCTGCACGCCTCAAGCTCTGAAGCTGGAAAACTCAAGATCAAGAATGAGAGAATGAGAGTGGAGAGCAGACTTTCCTTCTTTGAAATCAAGATCGCACAACGTTCTTCGTAGGCAGTGGGTTACAACCCCACTTGATTACGCAGCCGGCTATGTGGCCTAACGGTTCTCCCTCGCATGCTCAAATTCACGCCTCCGCACTGCGCGCATTCGCATGCTTGAACGTTGAATTCTCCCGCCGCCATCGTCCGCCGGCTCTAAGTTCGTCATCGCCGAGGGCTTTCGACCTCGAGTTCACCGCGGTGGAGCGTACGCTCCGACTATTTTGTCTTTTCCCAACCTGCCCATCGCCGGAGGTGTATCGCCGAAGGCGTACTCCTTCTCCGTTGGCGCCTTGCTGGAGGCGCACATCAAGTCGGCGCGAATTACGCCGACACATACTTGTACAACTTCTTTTGTCCGTTCTGCCCCGCATATCGCCGACGGCGCGTATCCCGCCGGCGCGAATTATGCCGGCGCATACGCCTGTCCGCGCCACGCCAGAGGCGTACATCAGGTCGGCGCTTCTCTTCCGCCGCACAGCCGCCGAAGGCGCTTCCGCCTCCGACTTGATCTCCTCTCATGAGCGCGTGGTTCCGCCGAAGGCGCATCGCCGAAGGCGTACAGGGGTCCTTCCCGAAGGTGAACCCTAGCGCGAACAGCGCATCGCCGGATGCGAGTTTACCGATGCTCATAGCTTCCTCGTCCCTGATCCATCTCAGGCGTTCTTGGGCTCGTTAGAACAAGCGTCTCGAGCTCTTTCCAATGAGGCCTTAACCAAATAGAACTCCCGTGAATCTTGATCGTTATGAAGGTTTCTCTCCCGCGCCAACGGCGCATCTCCGAAGGCGCACATCAAGTCGGAAGCATTCAGAAGTCCTTGCCGGCTTCTGACGTCTTCAGCGACATCTCCTCCGGAGGTGTCTGTGCCGAAAGCGTACCTTCCCTACGCGCCGGAGGCGCATGGGCAAAGACACCTTAGCAAAGGAGATCTTGCCAAAGGCGCCGAAGGCGTTTGGCGCCGTTGCGCCCAACTCCGTGATTCTTCGTGACCCACGATCTCCTCAATTCACTCTATTTAACGTACCATTTCCTAACTACAGATACTGCTTCGGTACTTCTTTTTCAAAATTGTTTAAATTCCGCGAAAAAAACAAAAAGTGTGTTACCACAGCATCTCAATGAGAGCCGTGCGTTGTAACCGATCCTCTGCTATGGCAGCCTCATCAATCCTTCGTCTTTTCCTCGGTTGTGAGTCTTGCCGACCTCGAGACCGCTTCCTCCTCTGCTAGAATGAGTTCCGCGGTTCGTCTTTAAGGTCTGAGTTGACCTCATTTGCCAACACCACTTCTTCTCCTTTGCGTGGTACTTCTCGTGTGGAGAAGGCTTCAATCTCTGCGGGAGCCAATAGTTCCATACCCCTGTAGAAGTTAATCAAGAATGGGAACAAATAGCAGGCGGACTCTCCCTGAATCAACCCGATGTGTTGCCAGGTGGCCTTCTAGAAGATTTGCGCCCAATGAATACGATCTCCTCGCAAGGCTCTCTAGATGAACCTCACCTGCCAAGTCATCATATAGGTTGATCGAGACGAGCAAAGTATCTGCATCAAAGCCATCGCGATGTTCCGCCTCATTCGATCACGATACCACAATGTGCGATAACCATTCTTCCCAGTGCGGGGATGTTTAGAAAAGGTCGACATATGCTCGTTCCTCATCTCTCATACTCGCACACTCTCACTATCGAATGTAAGATCGCCATCGTCACCCGCGCACCGCCCCATGACCTTCTTCTAGTCCCAGATTTGTCAAGTATCGGGATGGCCTTAATAGCCTAGGGGCTTCGGCAACCCATTGTTGTCCTACTCCTGAATGATCGCGTCCCTCGTCCAATTCCAACCCCACAACAGGAATTCCATCTTCACTAGGATCAAATCGCGGCGATAAGCTCGTAGTCCAACCTCGGGCACTCGTAGAGCGTGCAATTTGATCAGTTGCGCCATCACTGGTTCTCGTTCTTCTTGTCCCCGCGCCTCTATCCCGCGTCGATGTCTCAATGTGTTCGTGGGATGCGAGCGTCGAGCACTCGACCCCTTGGGTACACTCCGCCGTCTCAACGGTTTCCCATGTGTGCGAATTGAAGGTGCCACCATTCGAATTCTTTCCCGTGCGGCACTATCTTTTACATCTCCGGATGCCCTTCACCGTTCCTGTGGCCGTGAAGCTCCGGAGTCCTCATGTATGCCTGCTGAGTACCCTCTCCCGAGTACCTGTGTAGGTACTCAAGGGAGGTAAGTCTTTCTTCTTTCCGATCTGTCCCTCCAGGTTTGGACCTCACTGCCCTCCTCAAGGTCATCGCGGCATCTGAGGATGCCTTCGGATTACTACTACTACCTCCTCTCCGCCGTAACACAGCTATTCTGTTCTAATCTAATATTTCTACTCTAAAAGGTTAAAACCGACCTCAATTTCCCAACC
The DNA here is from genome assembly GCA_037833965.1 of Marchantia polymorpha subsp. ruderalis. Taxonomy (NCBI): domain Eukaryota; kingdom Viridiplantae; phylum Streptophyta; class Marchantiopsida; order Marchantiales; family Marchantiaceae; genus Marchantia; species Marchantia polymorpha. The sequence continues at coordinate 6,167,841 of AP031351.1, forward strand.
TACTATTCTATTTTTGAAAAAACAAAAAAACTGACCTATCACAATCATGCAGGTTGTGCATGGGAAGCGCATGTAAAGTTTGCTAACATAGTATTTGCGGTTATCTCTTTATATATTTACTCTATCCTGTGATGGTTACGGCTTAGTTTTAGTTAACTCTTGTGCAAAGAGGGGCCTTGTAATAACCCACCAAAGGCTAAAACTTGCAGTATGGTGGTAAAAAGATCGAACCCACAGGGACAGAGGCAACACACAGAGTAAAAGTGTCACGTTTAACAGACTTTTGTAGAGTTTGAATTCTAGGCGACTGTCACTCCCAGAAATACTGCAGTGCTCGACTCGGAGGCTCGACTCGGAGGAGGATCTCAACTCGGAGGATGCTCGGAGGATGCACGGTACAGCTTGGTCACTCAACACACACACACACACCTGAAACTGGCAAAAAGCACAACTCGGAGGTCGGTCAGGACCTCCGCTTCGGATTTCAGGGGGAAAGTGTCTCGTAAGTTCACTCAGAGGTTCTGCAGGAAGTGCCCCCCACTCCGGCTTTTACTGCCCTTCCGCCAGGAACTAGCGGGGGTACCCGGACTGGACTTCTCACTTCGGAACGAAGCCTCTACGTACGCCGTGGACGTCACCCTCGACTATCACACAAAACGCAGGGAGTGCAGACCCGACTGAGAACTTACTGAAAACACGATCCAGTAACACACACACAACCTGAATTACAAACCAAGGTTTACACGAAGTAATGAAACTTCACATTGGCATTCAGGGGAAACTTCCCGTAGGAGTACAATCAGGATATGTCACTCGAAGGAGTAAGGGGGAACTGTTCAAGTATCTAACTCGCAGCCGGCTCTGAGTATCAGAAATCACCCGCAGGTGCAGATCCGCACTACTCAAGTCTCTAACCGGGTACTAGCTCTGAACATTCAGCCGAAGGCCTTCAACTACAACATACGGTAACTTCGCTATGCTGCAGCTTCTCTACGTGGTGCCAAGACCAAAATGCACAAACACGCCAAGAAAGTGAGTTCCTGATCTGCACTTCCGAAACTGGAAGAGTCCCAAGGCAAAACGCCTTGAACTACTTTATACCCTCAAAAGATCCTAACTAGCACTACGCTATCCTATCTACCACTCGCAGTATCTGCGCGAAACCAAACTACTCTACTGCACTCAGCAGATCCGGTGCTGCGCCTCCTGCGCGCCGGACTGCTCCGCGTACTATCTCTACCTTGCCAGTCTTCCGACCGGCTGCGTAACCCCAGGCGTCGGAGCGCTGTGGTGACTTCCGACTGCAAGTGCGCCATAGTGTCGCGCGCACCCGACAAGAAGGTTTCTAATTTTCTCGCCACTCGCCGCCGACTCCGACTGTCACCTTCCGTCAATGCCGCCGCCCGAAGCTCGAACTCCCTGAGTGTGATCCTCTCTTGGGCTGCCACCTCCCAATGGGTGTATCCTTTTAGACAACGAGTCACCTGTGCCGCCAACTCTCCTCGCGCCCTGCAGCTGCTCTCCACCTCGGCCAGCTGCATTTCTAATCCCGCACGTTGTGCTCTCAAATCCGAGCACTCGGATTGCAAGTTGCACAACAACTCCTCATCCTCCTTGCGGGCTCTTTGACTTTCTTCTAAGGCGCGCGTCTGGCGCGCAAGCTCGGCTGCTAGGACGTTGTTCTGTCTCCGCTCCTCCTGCAGTTCCAACTCGATCTTTGCCCGTATTAGTTCGGCATCCGCCTGACTTTTCGTCGCCGCATCCTCCTTCTGCTGCTGCAAGGCTTGGTATAGCTTCTGGGTGACCGCCAGGTGTTGTTTGAGGGCGGTGTTCCTTTCCACATATACTTGGCAACTAGAGGCCCACTTTGCCACCTTGATCCTCGTCCTTCGCCTGATAGTCTCCACATAAGACTGCGGTTTTAAGGCACTTCCGTATTTGGATGTCTTGCGATCCAGATATCGCAGGAGTGGAACTATCTGTTCGCACAGCACCCCTGTTGGCGTTTTCTGCACCGAATCCGCTTCCTGCTCTTCCGAGCTCGTATCATCCTCAGTCTCGAGGATTTCAGTCGCCACCGAATCCCTTGGCGACTCCCTGGAACTGTGGCGCGCAGCAGCTTCTGCTGCGACTGCTGCTCCACTGCCTGCTAAAATATCGAGGGCAGTGGGAGATCCCACTGCTTGAGCCCCTGTTCCGGCTCGATCTTCGGTTTGTGAAGGGGTCGACGCCGCAGTGACTTTTGTCACTCTTGCACCGCCCGCTTCTGCTGCCTGTCCTTCCGGCACAATCTGCGCGGAAGGTGTCCTTGCTGAAGGTGCGTCCGCCGAAGGCGTCCGCACACTAGTCGTTGGCCCCATCCGTCTCGCAGTCGGCGAATCCGGCTGACTCTCTGTTGTCCGACTCGCAGTCGGCCGACCAGCAGTTGTCCGACTGGGAGTCGGATACACCCTGCGCGTCTTGACTCCACTTGGCCTGCTTGTTGGGGGCGTTCTTCCAGAAGTGCCTTCCGCCGAAGACGACCCTTTGAGGATTGTTGGCTCGTCAGCCAAACTCTCTTCTGCTTCCGGCCTGCTGTCCGGTTCAACGCGCCGTTCAGTTGGCCTTCCTCCCGCTTGTCGACCTTCAGTCATCCGACTCGCAGTCGGCCGGCTGTCAGTCCGTCCATCTCCTCCCGAAGGCCGTGGTGCCTTCTGTGCAGAGGTTTCTGCCGTCTTCCCTAGGATCTGAGCGATTATCTCTTCCTGTGTGAGATTCCGCCGGGTCGGAGTTCGCCTGGTCTCCTCAGTAACAGTTGGCATTTTGCGTGCCCTCTGTTTTGGTCGACTGTGAGGCTCGGGGGTGGGCCGACCACGAGTCGGCGCAGCTGGTACTTCCGGCTGCCTGTCCTCAGGTCTTTCATCCCACTTCCGCTTTCGCGGAATGCGCTCACTTCGACGTTCTTCTGCCGCTCTTGCTGGGGCCGGAGCCGGAGGCGTACTGGCAGGTTCCTCGTCCGGATCTGTGTCTACTTCGGCCTCCCTCGAATATCTTCCTGGATAAGTCCGGGTCAGCTGCGGAAATCGAGTTTTCTCAGCATTTGTCAAACATCCCATCGCCCGGTAAAACACGATTAAGTAAGGCGATAGATGATTGAGGGTTCCTCCCCTCTCTTCTTGCGCATGTTGGCGCGTCACCTTCCACAGGAGCCGTGCCCAATGCACCGGAGCTCCTGACAGCACTAGCTCCACGAACTCTACCTGCCAACCATGCATGTAAGCGGTCTTGGTCGGCTGCAATATCTGCAGCAATGCCGTCGCGACATTTCTCCGCAATCGATCCTTGTAATCCCGTGTCCGGAAACCGTTCTTGGGATGTCTGGCCACTTTGAAGAGCTCATTGTAAGAGACTTCTTCCTCCTGGGACACCTTCACGCTATCGGCCTCGAAGAGGAGATCCCCTTCCTCGCCGGCACACCTGCCCAACACCTGCGCCCAATTGCAAATGTCCCATCTCTCTGGATGTGGGCGAAATCCGCGAGACGGCTTGTGTCTCTCTTGCAGATACTCGCGCACCATCTCCGGACATGTCCAATTCCACCCCCATAGGAGAAAATCGAGCTTCAGCCTCAACAGCACATCTTGAAATGCGCGTAGTCCGATCTGCGGCACCCTGAGTGGAGACACTCGCAGCTGGGGAACCTTCGACATTGCGTTGCCTGCACACACAAACGTTCTCCCTTCCGCTCGCTCTCTCACAATCGCCACTGCGCGTCGGCCACTCAAGCACTGACTGCTCACTCTCTCTGCGCTCGTTCAAGATCGCTACTCCAATTCTTTCAAGGTCCGCCAAGATCCTTGCGCAACTCGTCTCCGCCCTCTCTACTCTCACTGCAGGTCGCTCCGCCCTTGCGCGTAATCTTGAAACTGGAAATCGCAAAGTCAAGAATGAGAGAATGAGACTGGAGCGCAGTCTTTTCTTCTCCGATTTCAAGAACGTCCAACGTTCTTACTGGTTGCAACGTACGCAGCCGGCTATACGGCTTAACGGTTCGCCCTTTGCATGCGCGAATTCACGTCTCCGCATTGCGCGCATTCGCATGCTTAAACGTTGAATTCTCCCACCGCCGCCACCTTCCGGACTCGAGTCCGCTGCAGGGTATACGTCGGCCCTGTTGTCTTTTCCTAACCCGCCCTTCTCCGGAGGCGTGTCGCCGCTGGTGCGTTCATTATCCGTCGGCGCCTTGCTGGAGGCGCACATCCAGCCGGAGCGAATTACGCCGGCGCGCAGTCGTACCGCCTATTTTGTCCTTTATGCCTCGTCCGTTGCTGCCAGCGCATATCCGTCAGCGCAATTCATGCCAGCGCATCCGGCCGTCAGCGCCACGTCGGAGGCGTACATCCGACCGGCGCTTTCCTTCCATGAACAGCCGCCAAGGGCGCTTCCGACTCTGAGTTGGTTTCCTCCTGTGAGCGCGTGATTCCGCCGAAGGCGCATCGCCGAGGGCGTACGGAAATCCTTTCCGGCTGTGAACCCTAGCGCGAACGGCGCATGTCCGACTACGAGTTTTCCGACGCTCATAACTTCTCCATTCCTGATCCATCTCCGGCGCTCTTGGACTCGTTAGAACGAGCGTCCCGAGCTCTTTCTAATGCAACTTCAACCAACTGGATCTACCGTGTATCCCGATTGTTATGAAGGTTTTCCCTTTCCGCGCTAGCGGCGCTTCGCCGAAGGCGCACTCATGGTCGGATGCCTTTAGAGGTCCGGGCCCTTCTCCTGACGTCTTTAGCAAAACCTCCTCCTGAGGTGTCTGCGCCGGAAGCGTAGCTTCCTTATGCGCTAGAGGCGCGTGAGTAGAGACACCTCAAAAAGGAGCTTTTGCCGAAGGCGCCGAAGACGTTGGCGTTGGTACATCCGACTACGTGATTCTTTGTGCCCTCGTGACGATCTCATCAATCCACTCTATTTAGCGTACCCTTCTCTAGCTACAAACACTGCTTTGGTACTAGTTTTCTAAAATTGTTTAAATTCTGCAAAAAAAACAAAAAGTGTGTTACCACAGGCCTTACTTTAGGTTTCTTTCTAGAACTTTCCATGGAGTAATTATATAGGTTACGAGATTTCTGTTCTCTCTATGCTAGCTGATTTTTAGTTATTTCTTTATGTTATTACTTTATCTTGTTATGACTACCGCTTAGTTCTAGTTAACTCTTGTGTAAAGAGGGGACCTTATGTGTGGTACCCCACTTTTGGTATTTTTGAGGAAATTAAAACATTTTTGGAAAACTGTACCGCGGCAGCAGTGTAAATAGCCTTCGGTGCATCAAAACAGAGTGAAATTGGAAGATCGCAGAGAACTCGAGAGAACTCGTAGAATCCAGGAGTTGGGTGCAACGTTGGGAACGAACACCACCCTACATGCAGGCTCTGAAGGAATAACCCCTTCGGCGCAAGGCGCAAAATCCGCCTTCGGCGCTAAAGGAATCCTTCGGAACTTGGTCAATTCCCAAACGCCTCGACTTGTTTAGGATCTCGTTGGAAAAAGCTCGACGCGCTGATTCTAACGAGTCCAAGAACGCCACGAACGGATGGGGACTCCGGGAGTTATGAAGGTCGCAAGATACTCAGCTTCTCGCCTACGAGTAGGCGAGGAAAGTTTGTCCTATGCGCGGACGAAGGCAGTTCGCCTACGCGTAGGCGAAATAGGGTTTGACGTAGGCGCGATATCCGCCGCGAATGTCGCCTACGCGTAGGCGAGGAAACCTCTGCCCAGGCGGACGAGCGAAGTTTGCCTACGCACAGGCGCTTCGGCGTTGGCGGGAAAGCCGCCTTCGGCCCTAGAAATGCGCCTTCGGGGTTAGAAATTGTACGGCGCCTTCCGCGCCAGAGCAGCAGCGCGGACGGGCGAGGAACCACCGGAGTAGTAAAAACAGTACGGACCGTACGGACGGAACGGATGGATGCGCCTTCGGTCGGACGGAGTAACGGCGACAAGAGCGCCGACGGAGAGGCGAGAAATGGACAGACTGGACGGAGCCTGTTGACCGCGGTCAACGCCTTTGGCGCCAGCGCAGCAGCGCGGACGGAATTTGCCTATGCGTAGGCGAGCGCCTACGCACAGGCAGATGAAGTTCCGCGCCGGCGGAGGTTCCGCCGGAGATTCCGCCTACGCAGAAGGGAGTTCGACTTTTGTCCGATGCGCGGACGATCGCCTTCGGCGGAGGAAGATTGGCCGAAGAGTGGTACGAACGAGTGTAGCGCGCAAGGCGAGAAATCCGCCTTCGGCGTTGCGCACCCATGTCCGCGGTGTAGTACGCTAGCGGAGTTCAAATTTGCCAATTCGAGCGTGTGAGTTAAATCGGCGTCGGCGGAGCGTGAAGCCGCGCGTGAGAGAGGAGACCGTTTTAGCGCGGAGCCGGCGCGACCATCAAGTGATTCGACCCTCACGACCGAGAGCCGACCATGACCTTCGACCAGGAGACAGAGGGCGCCCAATTCTTGAATTCGCGATTTCATTTTCTAGTGCGAGCTGCGCGCGTCCACCTGCTAGCTGTTAAACATTCCAGACATCGCCGCACGGAGGATTACTTGTTGATTGAGAGAGAATTGAGTGCGCGCGATTTGGAATTGAGTGAGATTGGAGTTTGCAGAGGGAGCAAGGAGCTCGAGCGGAGCAGAGAAAGAGTTGGCGAGCAGGCAAATTTCAAGAACGCGATGTCGAAGCTGAATAGATTGCGGATGCTGCCGCTCCGGCTTCCACAGAACGGGTTGCGTGCCTACGAGGAGCGGCTGATTGCAAGAAAGCTCGATTTCTTGCTGTGGGGATGGAATTACATTTGTGTGGACATGGTGCGCAAATGGCTGGAACCACAGCGACCACCTACGCGCGGATTGCGTCAGCATGTAGATCGGTGGACCGTCTAGGATTGGGCGCAAGCATTGGGGAGGTGTGTCGGCATCAAAGGGTACCTCCTCTTTGATAGTGAGAGCGTCAAGGTGTCGAAGCAGGACAAGGCGCAATTTGTGGAATTGTTCAAACGGGAGAGGTCTACCAAGAATGGGTACAAGACCCGCGACTACAAAGATCGCTTCCGCCGAACTTTAGCCACAACGTTGCTGCAATTGCTGCAGCCACATCGCACCTCCTACATCACCTTGTGGCAGGTTTCTTTTGTGGAGCTCATCTTGGAGGGAGCTCCAGTTCACTGGGCGAACATCCTGCATAGAGTGATGCGACAGCACGCATTCGAGGAGAAGGGGGGAACTCTTAATCACCTCTCCCCTATCTTGATCAATTTTTATCGGCAGAGGAATTGTTTGACCGCGGCGGAGCTCGCTCGCTTTCCGCCATTGTCCGTCGACCATCCCGGGAAGTATGTGCGGGATAACGAGGTCGACACCGATGCAGAGGATTCACCAGCTTCTACCCCGCCGACACGGCGGGACGAGGGAAGAAGCACACCCGCAGCAAGAGTGCCGCGGAAGCGGCGATGGAGAGAGGAGTCAGAGGAGGAGTAGCATCGAGAACCCACTGCTCCCATACGACAGCGGCCACTGCACGAAGTGTGCAGCCGGCCGTAGCAGAGAGCGAGAGAATCGAGAGAGCGCGGACGTCCGCAGGAGCGACGGACCACGCTACACCTCCGGCGGACGAGAGGCGGCCTTCGGGCCAAGGGCCTCCGGAGTTACCACGTGCGATGCGGACGAGTGTTCCGCCTACGCACAGGCGAGTTTCAGCGGATAGGCGACCTCAAGCGGACGTGGACCTCCGCCTACGCGTAGGCAGAGAAAGTTCGCCTACGCACAGGCGGCCGCCTACGAGTAGGCAGGATTCACCCCCGATACAACGTAGGAAGGGGAAGGAGCCGGCGGAAGATCCGACTTCGGGTCAAGGGCCTTCGGGACCAGACCCTCCGGCGTATAACGCGCCGCAATTTGCGCCTTCGGCGCCAGGGCCTTCAGGTCAACGAGTTTTGAGCAAGGAGCGTGCGTAGACCACACCTTCGGCGGGTAATCCGCCGGCAAATGCGCCTTCGGCGGTAGGGCCTTCGGGGCCAGGTACATCGGGTGAGCGGCGTTCGGCTCTGTCGCCTTCGGCGATAGACGCCTTCTGCGCTGCGCCTGCGGCGGATTAGGCGCTGGTACTTGCGCCTATGCACAGGCCAGACGCAGCCCTCACGCAAGACCTAACGATGGAGCGAATTGTCTGTCCGCGGGACAAAATTTGGGTGCGCGATGTGCAATTACACCCCGCGCAGACACATTCCGCTCGATCGCCTTCGGCGTTGGACGTCGGCGGCGAAGAGGACACGGTCGACGCACGACAGGCGGATGATGGGGATGTAGCACGGCCACATTCACCCACCGCCTTGGACATTTTAGCGGGGAGCAGCGAAGCTGCATGAGTGCCTTCGGCGGCAGCACCCGTAGACAACTCGCAGCCCCACTCGGGTCAGTTGCCAACACAATCAATGGCGACCGAAATCCTTCCCTCAGATGATGACGAAGGAGGCTCCACAGAAGCAATGTCGGGATCGGGAGACACCGAGGAGGAGGAGGAGGAAATTGTTGGAGCGCAGGCGGCGGCGCTCTCTGAGCAGATGATACCTCTGCTGAGGTACTTGGATCGCAAATTTGATAAATACGCCGATCCACTCCAGCCGGGGTCCTACATCAAGTTAGTGCGCAGGCGGACTCGCACTAAAGTCCACACCAGCAAGCTACTAGCTAGGGTGGATCGTGAACTCAAGGATTTACGGGAGAAGCATGCGTGTTTGTGGGGACAGTATAATCTCGTGCGGAAGTCGCACATCCACTACGACGCATTGAAGGAGGCGACACTGGAAGAGCTCACCAGGGATGTGGTGAAGACCACGGAAGAACTGATTTCTGAGAAAACTCAGAATCAGGTTCTGTCAGAGGAGCTCGTGCGACAGACGCGGTTGTTGGCGGAGTGTCAGCTCGCACGACAGGCGGATGAGGATTTGATCCGCAGGCTGCAGTCGGAGTGCGGGGAATTGAGAGCTCAGCGTGCGGAGGCCAAATCGCAGTTGGTAGTAATTGAAGATGATCGCAGGCGAGAGGCAGATCGCACGAAGGAGGAGATGGCGAGGCGAATCGCCCACTGTCTCAAGGGCTACGCCCACTGGGAAGTGGCGGCGCAGGAGAAACTCACACTGCGTGAGTTGGAGCTTCGTGCAGCCGGGTTGTTGTCAGGTGACAGTAGGAGTCGGCGGAAGGTGGCGAAGAAGTTAGACTCTTTTCTGTCGAAGGCGCGGGATACCATGTCCACCCTCGAGGCGGAGGTGTCCGCGGCGTTGCAGCGTTTGGGACTGCGCAGTCGAGCGGAAGACTGGCAGGGTAGGGAGTTAGTGCGCGGCAGTCCGTCGCGCAGGAGGCGAAGCACAGGTCCGCGGAGTGTAGTGTAGCGTGGTTCCGTGCCGGCGTGTAGCGTAGTGCAGTGTAGTGTTAGTTAGGATTTAGAAGGTATAAATTAGTTCAAGGAGTCTTGCCTTGGGTTCTTTCCCAACATCAGAAGTGCAGATCAGGAACTCATTTTCTCTGCGTGTTTGTGTCCTTAGTTCTGTCACCACGCAAGAGGAGCTACAACTTAGCGGTCCGCATTGTGTAGCTGAAGGCCTTCGGCCGAATGTTCAGAGCTAGTACATTGGTTAGAGACTTGAGTAGTTCGGATCTACACCTGCGGGTGATTGCCGATGCTCAGAGCCAGTGACTAGTTAGATACTTGAATAGTTTCGCCCCTACACTTTCGAGTGATTGTTCTTGATTGTACTCCTTCGGGATTTTTCCCCTGAATGCCAAAGTGAAGTTTTGCTACTTCGTGTAAGCCTTGGTTGTAAATTCAGGTTACGCTGCAGCAGGTGCCTTTGAGGTAACCCCTGTAGTATTTCTGGGAATGACAAGTGCCTAAGAATTCAAACTCTTCAATAGACTGTTATGGTGTGTTACTGGAATGTTTCTCAGTGAGTCCTTCAGTGCGGACCTGTGTTCTCTGCGCGTTTTGTGAGTTGAGAGTGTTGTTCACCGCGTATGAGTGAATTCGATCCGAAGTAGGCAGTCCAAACCGGGTTTCCTACGCTAGCAGCAAGCTAGTGGATGTGTTGTAAAAGCCGAAGTTGGGAGTCACTACCCGTAGCTTCGCTGAGTGTACTCTTGAGAGACCTTCCCCCTGAAATCTTGAGTAGAGGTCCTAACGGATCTCTGGGTTGTGTTTCTGTAGTTTCAGGTGTGTGTGTGTGTGTGTGTGTTACGCTGCACTGTAAGACCGGGTGTTGCACATATGTACTAAGTCTTAGAAGTGGTCAAGGGAATAAGGATGATTAGCCAAGGCATAGCTAAGACTAGCTAGTTATGACTAAACTAGTTAGTTATAACTAAGTTTATCTAGTCATGACTAAGTTTAGCTACAATGTCTATAGTTGGCGGAGTAATTAGCGGAGTTCTAGAAGAATGGAGTGAGCACTTCTATTTTGTCTTTTACAAGGAGTGAGCACTTCTATTTTGTCTTATACAAAAGTTCTAGATTCCAAGGGATTAGATATTTGACTAGAAGCTTGGATTTGATTGGTTTGACTAAATGTATGAAAGATGATTGGCTAGACTAAGTCTAATGTTGACTTAGTGGCTAGGAAGCTTGTAGAAGTTTAAAAGCTTCCAATGGCATGTCGCCACCTCAACCTTGGATTCCGGAAGCTTCTAGAAGGTTTAGGTAGGCCAATGGCATGTTGCCACGTAGAGAAGGTTAGTCAAACTTACCTAGGTAAAAGTAAGTTAGGAGAAATTACCACATGTTACTATGGTAACTTCTCAAGTAGTATAAATAGAGAGGTAGAGTAGCACCTCTCAAGCAAGTTTGGAGAGTCATGTGTGAGGACTTGTTTCAATAATGAAGGAGTGAAGTTTTCGAGTATCTTGGAGTATCGACGTGTGTTTGCGTTTATGTGAAGAGGGTGATGTGAGGAGAGTTTGTGTGTGTGAGTTGGAGTGATACATGAGAGTTTGTGAGAGAAGGTGTTTGTGACATGAGTGAGAGTATGAATCCTAGTCTTCTAGAACCATGATGCGCTACCACAAAGCCATCAGAGGTAGACCTGAGTGAGAGTCAGCCCGGAGGTTGCATTTTTGGTTCCGTTGCCGGGACCTCAATCTAGAAGGCGGAATGTTTAGGATTCGATTTCTAGCTCGAGAGAAAGTATCCATGAGGGATCACTTGGTGTTAACATTGGGGAATGAAAGAGCGGAGAGTGTGCTTGAGAGCGAAATTCCCTTTGTTTATCCCATAGTCTCATATGATAGCCTAGAAGTGATTTTGTATGTTTTGTTCACGTAAACATGTCTTTTTGAGAGAAAAGTGATTTTTAGACACCGAAGAAGTATTTTTGAAGTTTTTCTTCAAAGTTTTTATTGATTTTAGATTGGAAGATAGAGAACGTTTACGTTTTTGTTTTAGGTCTAGAGCATGTGTAAACAAAAAGATATGAGAGTTAGAAGTTGAGGGGTTTTCACGGGTATCAAAAGTCTGCTCTCTGGAAAGTTTGTACAGAGTTGATTACTTTTTCTGTATTTCAATTTAGGCTTTGAAACTTCGTACGAGTGTGTATTGGAAGATAAGCTACGTTTCAGTCAAAATTTCACTGAGAGATCACGTCTAGAGACGAAGTTATGTTGATTTGAAGTTGAGGGGGTACAAAAGCAAGATAACAAAGCAAAAGTTTTTGATTTCTTTATTCACAGTTTTCGTCAAGTAGATAGCGTTTCTGGGAGAGGTCTTTTGAGTGGTTTCTGTCTTATGGGAAAATGAGTGAACAAGAAGGTTGGAAGATTAGGTTATCCAAAGTACCTCAAGGCTTGGATGTTATAGTGTCTTTAGACTCCAATACAAGAGAATTCAAGGTAGAGTTTGAAGAAAGAGTAGTGAGTCAATCTCCAAGAGTCAAACGTGAAACTTGTTTTTATTGTGGAGAGGAGGGCCATAAGGTTGTCAATTGTTCCCTGCGGAACAAAGATAGAAGATTGAGGAGCAAGAGGAACTTGGGAGATTTGAAACTTCACTTGGGACCATCATCGCCACATGAATCCCAAAGCGCCACCTTCTGTGACAATTGCGGAGTGATTGGGCTACCAGCGGGACACGAATGCAGCGGAGTGAAGGCACTTCTGGAATCACTTGTGGAAGGGTTTGACGGCAAGCTAAGTGCTGAAACAGAGAAAGTGACCTCAGCGGGTTCAAGCTCCAACTGAAGATGGAGATCATCATTCGAATGATGGAGAAGATGATGATGAGGGTAAGACTCATCGTATGCCTAGGAGAGGAGAGAGCTTTGGCTATCTTGGAACAACCAATTCCTTTTGTGTTTCCTTTGATGAATTACTCAAGGATGGAGTTAGTGTTGTTTATATTGTATTAGGAAGCCCCATATAAATTTCCAATAGAAAAGAAAAAAAAAAAAAAAAAAATTAGTTGGAAATGGGGAAGCTTCCGGTATTTTATGGGAGGGAGAATGAGGATGTAGAAGCTTTTGTTAGGGACTTCAAGAGGGCTTGCATAGGAAACAATGAGAGGAAGAAAGACGAGTGGGCTATGCTTTTGCCGGATTTCTTGGAGGATTCTGCTCTCAAGTGGTACAAGGAGTACAAGAGGGAGCATTCGGAGGACGACACGTGGGAGACATTAACGGAGAACCTGATCGAAAACTTTCTTCCCAGTGAAAGTTATGAAAAGTTGATGTGTGAGGTCACCTTCTTGAAACAAGGAGAGAACGAGAAGGTGAGGACCTATGTGGAGAGAACCGAGAAGTTGGAATCTAGATTCCACGTGGTGTTGAGGAAGGGCGGAGACGAAGTGGATGCTACAATGGTGGGGATAAGGGCGATGCTCATGAAGAACTTCGTTGGAGGTTTGAGACCTGAGATTCGAAGTAAGGTGAGATACGAGAAGCCCTCTTCTAAGGCTGAAGCCATTCGAATTGCTATTAGAATGGAGGAGAGCTTAGAAGATGATGATTCTAGCTTGGTGGCTAGAGAAGTAGCTCCACCAGTTGTAGGAAGGTCCATTGTTTCAAACCCTTCTACTTCATCCACGATAGCGAATCCTAGTGTGGATTTTCAAAATGAATTGAAATCTATCACGGAGACTCTAGCAGATCTCAAGATCAATGTAGTACAGTTGTGGGAGAAGAGGAATCAGAACGTAGGAGGAGGCTCTAGGGGGTATGGAAATTATCCTCCAAGAGGAAATCCACCTTCAGGAAACTTTGCGGTTTCTTGCTTTTCTTGTGGAGGTCCTCATTTCCAGAGGAATTGTCCTAACCCTCGACAACATGATGGAGTTCGGCACAACAACAATGCACCGGCCACGCAACAAGCCAAGGATAAGGGAGTAGCATCCATTGATGTATTTCCTCATCAATGCACTTTTGAGAAAGGGGAGAGCTCAAAATCGAAAGTGGATATCCTTGCTCATGAGAAGAAGCGTGCCCGATTTGCGGACGAGTCGATTTTCATGGAGGACACGCCAAGTCGAAGTACACGGTCAAGTGGAGTGAGTCAACCAAGAGTACCAAGGAAGAAGTTGGGCATGGATGACTTTTCCATTTCATCTTCTCAAGCTAAGTATGACGTGGTGGAGGATGTAGGAAATCAGAAGGCCAATATAACAGTTGGTCAGCTGATTGCCTTGAATCCAGCCATTCGGAAGGAGTTAAGAGGAGGTCTTATCTCCACAAGGACCAAGAAGCGGAAATCTAAGGGGAAGGCTCACATGACCAATGTGGGAGTTGGGGTGGTGGATGCGGCTGCTTCGGAGGTATGTACACATGCTTCAAAGATCGAAGTGAGGATCAATGGACATGATGTATCAGATGTGTTGGTTGATGGTGGATCGGCTGTGAATGCCATGTCTGAGAGGTTGATGCAGAAGTTGGGTATGCAACCTTCTAGACCTTCTAGCATAATTGTTGGTATGGCCAACAAACAGAAGGTAAGACCACTGGGGGTGGTAGACAAAGTTGTGGTTAGTGTGAGGGGAGTGCAAACTTTGCTTTCCTTCCAAATTCTCAAGGAAGCTAGCTACGACTTGCTGTTGGGACGTCCTTGGTTGAGGGCGGTAAGGACTACGGACCGATGGCACAAGGGCTATTTGAGGATAGGCCCAAAGAACCATCGAGTTAAGGTTCCTTTGACGAGAGGAGGGGAATCCACCACTGACTCAGATAGACCAACTGACGAGTATTGGGAATCTGAGAGTGAAGAGAGTGGTAGCTTTTCAGAAGTTGACACAGACATCTCAACTTCTGATCAAGAAACATCATCGGAGTACTCTTCTGATGATAATGTTCAAGTACAAGTCATTGCTGCCATGGAGTTGTTGCCTAGGCCTGGAGTGAAGAAAGATCCTGACAAAGTGGAGATGAGCGAAGAGGAGGTGTGTCGACGACTGTCCACTCTCAGGTTTGGTCCCAAGGTTACCAAGGAGGAAAAGGCAAAGTTTCTGGATATATTTCGCAAATATATTCATGTTTTTGCCTTTAGTTACAAGGATCTTAAGCATGTGACGTTGGAGACTCATCGCATCGAGTTGGAGGAGAAAGCTCGTCCTATTCGGCAAAAGCAACGCCGAATAAATCCACCTACGGCTCTTGTGGTGAAGGAGGAGATCGACAAGCTCAAGGAGGCTGGCTTCATCTACGAGGTAGAAAATTCTGAATGGGTGTCTCCAATTGTGATAGTGAAGAAGAAGAATGGTAAGCTACGAGTGTGCGTAGATTACAAAAAGTTGAATGCTGTCACAAAGAAAGACTACTATCCCTTGCCTTTCATAGATGAGATTCTAGAGGAGGTTGCTGGCCATGAGTGGTATAGTTTTGGAGATGGTTATAGTGGCTATAACCAAATCCAAATTGCCTTAGAAGACCAACTCAAAACAACTTTTACTACTCCATGGGGAACCTTCGCTTTTAGAGTGATGCCGTTTGGTCTATGTAATGCTCCTGCCACTTTTCAAAGGTTCATGAATAGAGTGTTTGAACCTTTCATTGGAAAGTTTGTAAGGGATTTCATAGATGATTTTTGTGTTTACGGGAGGAAAGCGGATCATTTTGATCATTTGATCAAAATACTTCAACGGCTGGAGGAAGCTAAGGCTTCACTCAATCCAGAAAAATGCATTTTTGGATGTGAGGAAGGCCTATTGTTGGGGCATATCATCTCCAAGAATGGTATAGCGGTGGACACAGAGAAGGTGACACGGATCATGGAGTTACCTTTTCCGGCGACTTTAACCAAGTTGAGGCAATTCCTTGGTATGGTGGGGTACTATCGACGGTTCATCTTGTCCTTCTCCAACAAAGCTCATGCCTTGACAAATTACATGAAGAAGGGAGTGGAGTACGAACTCATTTTCAAGGATGAAGCTGCAAAGACGGCGTTCGAAGTTCTCAAGAAGGCGTTGGTGACGGCTCCAATTTTGGCGAAACCGGATTGGGGTAAACCTTTCATTCTCTACACAGATGCATCAAATATTGCTGTAGGATGCACCTTGAGTCAATTAGATGATGAAAAGCATGATCATCCAATTGCCTATGCTAGTAGACAAATGGTTCAAGCGGAGAAGAACTACTCAGTGACAGAGAGAGAGGCGTTAGCTGTAATCTTCTCACTTAAGAAGTTTCGACATTATTTGTTGGGTGGGAGATTCACTATAGTGACTGATCATAAGGCTTTGAAATACATTTTCAACAAGCCTAATGCTGAAGGGAGGATAGCTAGATGGAAGCTACTACTAGCAGAGTTTGATTATACCATTGAGGATAGACCTGGAAAGAAGCATGCTAATGCGGATTTGATGTCGAGAGCATATGATGATGGAGGAGATCAGTCAGTAGATGACACCTTTCCGGATGAGGACTTGCTAGTCATGGACACGGTGACAACAGTACCGGAGGAGTACAAGGAAATTTGGGATTTCATCTCTAAAGGAGAGTTTTCTCAAGGAATGCATCAAAGGGAGAAAAATGCATTAGTGAAGAGATGTCAACCATATATGATCATGGAGAAGGTACTTTTTCATCAAGGAGCTGACGGACTTCTACGAAGGGCGGTTGGGAGAGGAGAGGCATTACAACTCATGAAGGAGTTTCATGATGGTGCAGTATGTGGAGGACATTTTGCGGGGAAGGTAACTGCCTTCAAAATTCTTGATGCTGGTTATCATTGGAAGGGTATTTTTAAGGATTGTGTGGAATATTGCAAAAGTTGTGATGTGTGTCAAGCTTTTGCTAAAAAGTCCATGAAAACCCCTCCTATGATTTCTGTACCAGTGTTAGGTCCTTTTGAAAAGTGGGGAATAGATTTTGTAGGTCCTTTGAATCTTACTCCTCGAGGGAATAAGTTCATTGTGATAGCTACAGATTATCTTACGAAGTGGGTAGAGGCAAGACCACTTAAATCTACTAATGAGAAGGAGGTTGGTAGATTTTTATATGAGAGAATCATTACTCGATTTGGTTGTCCATTGGAGTTAGTATCAGATAGAGGAGGAGAATTTGTGGGAAGTATGATTCAAGCCATGTTGGAGCACTTTTCCATCAAGGCTCGAGTGACCACTTCCTACAAACCTAACGCTAATGGGTTGGCGGAGCGGACCAACTACACTTTGTGTATGATGTTGGCCAAGGATGCAGACATGGACGGGAGTAAACACAATTGGGACAAGAGGCTCCATGCTATCTTATGGGAGTATCGCACAACATGGAAGACATCTACTGGATACTCACCTTTTCGGATGGTGTATGGAGTTGAGTCAAAACTTCCCATACAGTTTGACTTGACAACATTCACAACAATCCAGCAAAGGTTGAAGAAATCAAATGGAGCAGAAGCCATCAAGTCTCGCCAACAACAATTGATGGAGTTGGAGGAAGCTCGAGCACTAGCCATGGTACGAGTGGAGCGGGCTCAACAGTTGCAGAAGAAGTATCACGACAAACGAAGTGGAAACCAGAACTTGAAACCGTTCAAGGAAGGTGATTGGGTGATGCTCTTTGATGCAATTAGATACAAGAGAGCTAGGAAAAAGTTTCTTCCTAAGTATTTTGGACCTTTCATAGTTGAGAAGGTGTGGGGAAATTTCACTTATGACATCAAGGAGTTAGGAGGACGTCACTTCGATCGAGTCAACCACGACAAGTTGAAGTTATTCCATCGAAGATCAGATTCTTTCACTCCGAGGGCGTAGTGAAATCTTGGTCCGGGGGTAAATGTAAGACCGGGTGTTGCACATATGTACTAAGTCTTAGAAGTGGTCAAGGGAATAAGGATGATTAGCCAAGGCATAGCTAAGACTAGCTAGTTATGACTAAACTAGTTAGTTATAACTAAGTTTATCTAGTCATGACTAAGTTTAGCTACAATGTCTATAGTTGGCGGAGTAATTAGCGGAGTTCTAGAAGAATGGAGTGAGCACTTCTATTTTGTCTTTTACAAGGAGTGAGCACTTCTATTTTGTCTTATACAAAAGTTCTAGATTCCAAGGGATTAGATATTTGACTAGAAGCTTGGATTTGATTGGTTTGACTAAATGTATGAAAGATGATTGGCTAGACTAAGTCTAATGTTGACTTAGTGGCTAGGAAGCTTGTAGAAGTTTAAAAGCTTCCAATGGCATGTCGCCACCTCAACCTTGGATTCCGGAAGCTTCTAGAAGGTTTAGGTAGGCCAATGGCATGTTGCCACGTAGAGAAGGTTAGTCAAACTTACCTAGGTAAAAGTAAGTTAGGAGAAATTACCACATGTTACTATGGTAACTTCTCAAGTAGTATAAATAGAGAGGTAGAGTAGCACCTCTCAAGCAAGTTTGGAGAGTCATGTGTGAGGACTTGTTTCAATAATGAAGGAGTGAAGTTTTCGAGTATCTTGGAGTATCGACGTGTGTTTGCGTTTATGTGAAGAGGGTGATGTGAGGAGAGTTTGTGTGTGTGAGTTGGAGTGATACATGAGAGTTTGTGAGAGAAGGTGTTTGTGACATGAGTGAGAGTATGAATCCTAGTCTTCTAGAACCATGATGCGCTACCACAAAGCCATCAGAGGTAGACCTGAGTGAGAGTCAGCCCGGAGGTTGCAGCACTGTGCGACCTCCGAGTGCGCTCCGAGTGGACACTTGCAGTATTTCTGGGAGTGACAGTCGCCTGAGAATTCAAACTCCTCAATAGTCTGTTAAACGTGACACTTTGTACCCTGTGTGTTCCTCTGTCCCTGTGGGTTCGACCTTTCTACCACTATATTGCAGTTTTAGCCTTTAGTGGGTTATTACATGATGTCAGGTTTTTGTCTTCCCGCGAAGTAATAATCTATGTTATAGAGGTTACTATCCCTTAACGTGAGTTAAGGGAGAGATTGTTGAGTTTAACTCCAGGAGTAACCTCGGGTCCAAGCTATTTATAGTTAGGACGGTCGTCTGGACTAGGGATAAATACCTCGGAAGCTCACCTTGTATAGAGTCTTTGTCGTGACAAGATCTGAAGTAAAGGTCCTTGTGTTCTTGGTGGACATAGCCCTCTCCCCGAGTGTGAACCACGTTACATTGTGTGTCTCAAGTATTTCTTGTCATTGGAAGATTTTTCCGTAACAGTAAATGGGGTGAAATTTTTTTCTTGTGTTTATTTTAAATATTATCAACATCAAAAATAATGTAATCCTATGTAATTTTAATCTTCAAAATTGTGTTTCATCTACAAATGAACCACTCTTTTAATTGCTAATATTACATTTTTAATTTTCACACTAATAGAGTTACAAAAATTTTTAAATATTTTCTTATCCAATGTAAAGACAAAAAATCACGAATAGATTTTATGAAAAAAATACTTGTAAAAAATTGATTGGTAATTAAAACTTATATTTTTAATTTTTTATGAATAAATATTTTACAAAAAACTTTTATTATTTGAATTTGACCCTAAAATGATGAAATGATCTGATTTGGATTGATTTCATTTTTAACAAAACTTGAATTTTTTGTCAAAAATATACATCTGATATAAGAATTTTATATATGAAATATCACTCATTTTATATAAACAGTTTTAAACTACATCTTTCATTTAAATTATTGGGTATTTATCATCATCAAATTTTACTCCATGATACAATTTATCTCACAAAATGTCTATACTTTTGTAGCATATCAAATGAAATCAACTATACTTACAACAATAACAATAAAGAAAAATCAACAAGATCATAATGTTGGCATTAGAATGAATGATTGCATGACATGTTAATGATCTCAACAACAAAATTAGCAATATTAAAAAAAATTTGATTTCTATTTTGAAAAGGTCAATATTGACTTAGACAAATTATACAACAATGCGTTCACGCGTTGATTGATTGTGTTGCAAAGATGAATCATGTTTACACATTCACGTTCATAAAAACAAAAATAAGCATTTTGCAAAATCTTGAAATATTTGTTAATTTGGTCTACAATAAATTATTGTGTAACGCAACATGTAGATGAACCAATTTAGTAGTTTTAAGTTAACTTAATATAATTTTAAAATCTAAAATTAAATAAATGACATAATTTTATTTGTATGATTATTTTGAAGAAATATTTTGAAAAAAATTTTCATTTCATGAATATGTTTTTATATATAATATCAAAAATACATACAATGAGGATGTAAATATTATATACTCAAATAGATTTTATGATTTCTGACATGTAAAATAAATCTTTTAAAATTTAATATTATACACATTTATAATAAGATATTTAGCCTAAAATTTTTATTTATTTAGAAAATTAAATTGTTTTGAATTTATGGCTGAATTTTATATATATAAAAATAAATTCTGTTTTACATCATTATATCTATAATGATTAATTTTGCCTTAACAACATCCCTGAAAAAATTTAAATTTTTTCCTATTTTAGTGTGAAAAAATTGAAAATTTTTTCTTCTTTCAATCATCAAAATTAATTCAAAAAAAATAATTGGAAAATACTTTATATTCTAGAGTATTTGACATTTTATAACCTTTTAAATCAACAATCTATTAAAAAACATACACTTATTGAGTGTAGAATTGAATTTGTACATGTTTTAATTAGGGTTGAAAGTATGAACATAAAACTAAAAAAATTCTAGCAACTATAATCAATCATTTCTGTATATTTCAACCATATGTGATCAAAAAATTAATTGCATTAGATAGATTAATAATTTTCTATTACATTGCAATTATGACAGCTTCAGCCAGAACCAGATTGAATTAACAAATTGCGTATGTTTTCTAATGTTGTTTGATTGAAACTATAAAATTAGTGTTTTATTGCAAAATATAATATTTGATAAAACTAAAAGTGATATAGTTTTTGGACATTCTTAACCAATGTTTTGAATAAGTGAGTTTCAACATCAAAATTTTTCTTTTTATGTTTGTTCATGACAAAAAATTTCACAAAATTCTAAAATAGTTATACATATGTCCAGTAGCAAGCGTCTATCTTAAAAGATTGTTAATTACTTATTACTCATGTGTGCTAGACTTGAATGCGATACATGAATCATCTCAACTCAAAAATCATCATAGTTGATTTCTTGACAAAAATTTAACTCTAAGATGTATAAATGTCTATATGTTTGTGTATATTAAACAGAATTTTATCACATATATTCATTGTAAAAAATCATTTTTTTTAGCTTCAAGTGAGATTGTTTGAATCTAATATTCCAACTGAGATAATATTATTTTTAGATCTGATTTAAGACAATAAACTAGAAATTTTGTGGCATTTTGATACCAATTGTAATGTGAAACTTAATAACAATCACACACACCGTGTTTATAATAGTGTTTATGCGCACTTATAAACACACATTCAACAATGATTTACATATTTTATCATTGCCAGCTACATTCAAACAAGAGTTCAAATTGTACCCACAAAATGATTTTAATAAAAAATGGCTGAGAGTTTCCAAAAATTCCCATATATAATGTGGGTCTGACTAGCCTAACCAATTTTTATTAAGCTGAACTTAATTATAAGTAAACATCTGAGTTTACTCCTAACAATATTGATTGGTCATGATGATAATTGTAATAACCCACTAAAGGCTAAAACTGCAATATAGTGGTAGAAAGGTCGAACCCACAGGGACAGAGGAACACACAGGGTATAAAGTGTCACGTTTTAACAGACTATTGAGGAGTTTGAATTCTTAGGCAACTGTCACTCCCAGAAATACTGCAAGTGTTCACTCGGAGCGCACTCGGAGGTCGCACAGTGCAGCGTAACACACACACACACACACACACCTGAAACTACAGAAACACAACCCAGAGATCCGTTAGGACCTCTACTTCAAGATTTCAGGGGGAAAGTCTCTCGCGAGCACACTCGGCAAAGCTGCGGGCAGTGACTTCCAACTCCGGCTTTTACAACACTTCCACTAACTTGCTGCTAGTGTAGGAAACCCGGTTTGGACTGCCTACTTCGGATCGAAGTCACTCATACGCGGTGAACAACACTCTCAACTCACAAAACGCGCAGAGAACACAGGTCCGCACTGAAGGACTCACTGTGAAACATTCCAGTAACACAACAACAGTCTATTGAAGAGTTTGAATTCTCAGGCACTTGTCATTCCCAGAAATACTACAGGGGTTACCCTCAAGGCACCTGCTGCAGCGTAACCTGAATTTACAACCAAGGCTTACACGAAGTAGCAAAACTTCACTTTGGCATTCAGGGGAAAAATCCCAAGGAGTACAATCAGAAAGAAACACTCGAAGGTGTAGGGGCGAAACTGTTCAAGTATCTAACTAGTCACTGGCTCTGAGCATCGGCAGTCACCCGCAGGTGCAGATCCGAACTACTCAAGTCTCTAACCAATGTACTAGCTCTGAACATTCGGCCGAAGGCCTTCAGCTACAAAATGCGGAACGCTAAGTTGTAACTCCTCGTGCGTGGTGACAGAACTCAAGAACACAAACACGCAAAGGAAATGGGTTCCTGATCTGCACTTCTGATGGGAAAGAACCCCAGGCAAAACGCCTGGAACTATTTTATACCTTCTAAGTCCTACCTAGCACTACACTGCACTACGCTACACGCCTGCACGGAACCACGCTACACTACACTCCGCGGAACCTGTACTACGTCTCCTGCGCGGCCGACTGCCGCGCACTAACTCCCTACCCTGCCAATCTTCCGCTCGACTGCGCAGTCCCAAACGCTGCAACGCCGCGGTCACCTCCACTTCGAGGGCGGACATGGTATCCTGTGCCTTCGACAGAAAGGCATCGAGCTTCTTTGCTACCTTCCGCCGACTCCTACTGTCGCCTGACAACAACCCGGCAGCGCGCAATTCAAACTCACGCAGTGTGAGTTTCTCCTGCGCCTTCACTTCCCAGTGGGCGTAGCCCTTGAGACAGTGGGCGACTCGCCTCGCCGTCTCCACCTTCGTGCGATCCGCCTCCTTCCTGCGATCCTCTTCAATTATCACTAATTGCGATTCGGCTTCAGCACGTTGCGCTCTCAATTCGCCACACTCTGACTGTAACCTGCGGATTAACTCTTCATCCGCCTGCCGTGCGAGCTGACATTGTTCCAACAACCGCGTCTGTCGCACGAGCTCCTCTGACAAAATCCGATTCTGGGACTGCTCAGAAATGAGTGCTTCCTTGACCTTCACCTGCTCCTTGGTGAGCTCGTCCAGTTTCTCGTCCTTCATCTTCTCGGAGTGCTTGTAGAATTTCTGATTAAGCTTATACTGACCCCACAAGCATGCATGCTTCTCCTTCAATTCCCTCAACTCCTGGTCCACTCTAGCTAATAGCTTGCTGGTGTGGACTTTAGTGCGAGTCCGCCTGCGCACTAACTCGATGTAAGATCCCGGCTGGAGTGGGTCGGCGTATTTATCGACCTTGCGATCCAAGTACCTCAGCAACGGAATCACCTGCTCAGAGAGCGCCGCCGCCGGCGCTCCAACAATTTCCTCCTCCTCCTCCTCGGTGTCTTCTGCTCCTGACATTTCTTCCGTGGAGCCTCCGTCGTCATCATCCGAGTGGAGAATTTCAGTCGCCATTGATTGCGTCGGCGACTGCCCCGAGTGGGGCTGCACGTCATCGACGTGTGCTGCCTGCGAAGGCACGGCTGCAGCCTCGCTGCTCGTCGCCAAAATGTCTAAGGCGGAAGGCGAATGTACTCGCGCGGCATCCCCGTCGCTTGCTTGTTGATTGCCTACCGCGCCCTCTCTGCCGCCGTCGCCCGCCGCCGAAGGCGATCGAGCGGAGGGTGGCTGCGCGGGGTTTGATTGCGCGCTGCGCATCGGAATTTCATCCCGCGGACAGTCACTCCGCTCCTCCGTCTGTTGCTGCTCCCTTGATCGGTCCGTGGGGGCTGTGCCCGGCCCGTGCGCAGGCGCAATTGCCGGCGCCTTGTCCGCCGCAGGCGTAGCGCCGCGGACATCCATCGCCGAAGGCGACATGGCCGGGGGCCGCTCGCCCGATGTCCCTTGGCCTATAGGCCCTACCGCCGAAGGCGCATCTATCGGCGGACTTCCCGCCGATGGTGCGGCCTCCGCACGCTCCCTGCTCGTATCTCCTCGGCTCGAAGGCCCTGGCGCCGAAGGCGCAAATTGCGGCGCGTGGTGCGCCGGAGGGTCTGGCCCCGAAGGCCGGTGTCTCGTAGGCGGTTCTTCCGCCGGCTCCTTCCCCTTCCTACGTTGAAACGGGGGTGATTCTTGCCTGTGCACAGGCGGCACGTGTGGAGGTGTCCTGTGCACAGGCGACCTGTGCACAGATGAGCGCCTGTGCACAGGCGGACTGCTCCTTCCCACGCGTAAGCGTAGATCCACGTCCACTTGTGTTCGCCGGTCCGCGGAGGCTCGTCCGTCCGCGGAGGCTCGTCTGTGCGCAAACGGAACATCTGTCCGCATCGCACGTGGTAACTCCGGAGGCCCTTGGCCCGTAGGCGGCCTCTCTCCCGTCGAGGTTGCAGCGTGGCCCGTCGCTCCTGCGGTCGTCCGCGCTTCCTCATGCTCCTCTGGCGACGCACTTCCTTTCTCCGTCGCAATCGTCGCCGTGTCCGCACTGTCGGCTGGCAACACCAGTCTGCGTGCCTTCTGCTTCGGCCGGCTGTATGGCTCGCACAGCGGCCGCGGTCGAATGGGAGCAGAGGGTTCTTGATGCTGCTCCTCTTCGGACTCTTCCCTCCATCGCCGCTTCCGCGGCACTCGTGCTGCAGGAGTGTGTCTCCCTTCGTCCCTCCGCCTTGATGGGGTAGAAGTCGGTGACTCCTCTGCATCAGTGTCGACCTCATTCTCCCGCACATACTTCCCGGGATGGTCGATGGACAATGGCGGAAAATGTTCAAGCTCCGCCGCTGTCAAACAATTCCGCTGTCGATAAAAATTGATGAGGAAAGGAGAAAGATGGTTTAGAGTTCCCCCCTTCTCCTCAAACGCGTGCTGTCGCATCACCCTGTGCAGGATGCTCGCCCAGTGAATTGGAGTGCCCTCGATGACGCACTCCACAAAAGAGACCTGCCACAATGTGATGTAGCAGGCGCGGTGCGGCTGCAGTAATTGCATCAGCGCCGCGGACAAAGTCCGGCGAAATCGATCTTTGTAATCACGGGTCCTGTACCCATTCTTGGTAGATCTCCCGGTCTTGAACAGCTCCACAAATTGCGCCTCTTCTTGCTTGGTCACCTTGATGCTCTCACTGTCGAAAAGGAGATGCCCTGGCATGCCAGCACATCTTCCCAACGCCTGCGCCCAATCTTGGACTGTCCATCGATCAACATGCGGACGCAATCCGCGCGAGGGTGGTCCCTGTGGCTCTAGCCACTCGCGCACCATATTCGCACAGATGTAGTTCCATCCCCATAGCAAGAAATCGAGCTTTCTTGCTATTAAGCGCTCCTCGAAAGCGCGCAGCCCGTTCTGCGGTAGGCGAAGTGGCACCATCCGCAATCTGCTCGGTCTCGTCATTGCGTTCCTGGGGTTCGCTCGCCCGCTCATTCTACTTCCGCACTGCCCGCGCGCCTTTCTCTCTCGGCAAACTCTAATCGCCCTCAATTCCAAATCACGCGCATTCACTTCTCCCTCAATCAACAAGAAATCTCCTGTGCGACGACGTCGAGAATGTTCAGCAGCCAGCAGATGGATGCGCGCAGCGCGCACAAGAGATTGGAATCGCGAATTCAAGAATGGGACGTTCTCCGCCGCCCGGTCGAAGGTCATGGTCGGCTCTTGCTCGTGAAGAACGTCTCACTTGATGGCCGCGCCGGCTGTACGCTGGAACGGTCTTCGCTCTCACGCGCGGCTTCACGTTCCGCCGTCGTCGATTAAACTCTCACGCTCGAATTGGCGGATTTGAACTCCGCGAACGTATTACCCCGCGGACATGGGGGCGTAGCGCCGAAGGCGAGTTTTCCGCCTTGCGCGGTACACTTGTTCGTACCGCCCCTCGGCCAATCCCCCTCTGCCTTGACGCGTGTGTCCGCATGTCGGACAAAAGTTCAACTCCTGCCTGTGCACAAGCAGGAGCCTCGGCGGATTCTCCGCCGGCACGGAACTTCATCCTCCTGTGCACAGGCGATCGCCTGTGCGTAGGCGAATTCCATGCGCGGCGTCGCGCTGGCGCGGAAGGCGTTGACCGTGGTCAGCCGTCTCCGTCCAGTCTGTCCGTCCCTTGTCTCTTTGTCGGCGCTTCCGCCGCCGCAACTCCGTCCGTCCAAGGGCGCATCCACCCGTGCCGTCCGCATGGTCCGTACCGATTTGATCACTCTGGCGGCTCTTCCGCCGTACGTGGCGCTGCGCTGGCGCGGAAGGCGCCGTACACTTTCTACCTCACAAGGCGCATTTCTAGGGCCCAAGGCGGATTTTCCGCCGACGCCGAAGCGCCTGTGCACAGGCGAGCGCCCGTGCGTAGGCGGACTTCGCGCCTCTCCTAACCCTACTTCGCCTGTGCACAGGCGAACGCCTTCGTCCGCGCATAGGACAAAACTTGATTCCCCCTTCCGCGTAGGCGGAATTCGCGCCGGTGGCGAACTCTTTCCGCCGTAGGCGACCGCCTCCGTTTCTTCCAATAGTGATAACTCCCTAAGTACTCATCCGTTCCAAGCGTTCTTGGGCTCGTTGGAATCAGTGCGTCGAGCTCTTTCCAACGGGACCCTAACTTGGTCAAGGCGCCCGAGGGTTGACCCAATTATGGAGGATTTCCCTACCGCCGCGGACGCAACCTCCGAAGGCGGGTTTTGCGCCTTGCGTCGTAGGAGTCCTAACTGCAGAGCTCGCAGGGAGGGTGGTGCCTGTCCTTACTGCTGCACCCCAAATCCCAGATTATACAAGATCCCTCGAGAATCCCCGCGATCTTCCGGATTCACTCCGTTTTGATGTACCGAAGGCTATTTACAATGTTGCCAGGGTACAGTTTTCCAAAAATGTTTTAATTTCCTCAAAATTGCAAAAAGTGGGGTACCACAATAATGCATTTTGAAATGAATTTAGAATTTTGTGATTGGATTTCAATCTATTATTTATCATAGAAATGAGATTAATTTTGATGTTGAAATTGAAATAGTTGTGCTCCAAATGGACAAAAAACTTGAATTGAAATTGAAATATTTTTATGTATGATAGCTACATTTTATCAAATGTAGCTATCATGATTGATTGTGATAGAGTGAAACTAGAAAAAAGTTGTCTTCAAATTGGTTTTTATTTTTTCAATTATATGATAATAGATTGCCATAATATCAAGTTCATTTGTTCATCTTGGATAACCCTCATGTTGAAAATAATCATTTATTATTCCATTTATTATATCATAGATTTTTGGATTCAAATAAAATCATGGAATCTGAAATAATTTGAGCTACAAAGAAATATTTATATAAGTAAAAAACTTTGAAAATATGAAACATCAGTGTCTTTAATATTTAAGTGTGCTAATATGTCAAATATAAAATTATGGATATTGGTCTTGAAGATAAAATAAAAATTAGATAGAGGAATAACATAGTTTATGAAGAATGTGGCAATGTTAAAACATTAGCAATTGCTTGATCTTGAAGTTCACAAGTGCTTTTGTTTGACTACATATATGCTATTAGCTTTAATCTAGAATAATATATCTTTGCATCTTTTACAATAGAGCATTTAAGATGAGTGTAATATATTTGTGCTTTAATATGATATCTATTTATTATGATATTTGATGCCACCAATATATAGATCCAAATATAATATTAATAGGACGATCAACAAAAATAAAATAAAATCTTTTGCAATCAATACTTCAGAAATTCTAATTTAAATACATTTTTCTTTTTCTATGTATAGAAGATTCAAAGTTGGGTTTTTTATAATATTATCCTTTTTAAATGTAAATTATTAAAGATATGACAATGAAATTTTGAAGATATAAAAAATTTTCTTATTGTTTCAACAAATTTTTCATAAATTATGTTTATATTTGCAAATCATAAATTTCATCTTAATTTATAAATTTACAATTTGAATCACATTTTCAGTGATCACTGTTGTCTTTGATATGAATCATATCTTACTGTTTCAGATTAATCCAATGAAGCCACTTGACGGATCATACAAGCCCATGTTCCATAGTTATCTGACAAATATGCAATTGATATCATACAAAGGTGTCTATCAATTAGAATATATCTAGCATGTACATGACTCAATCGTATGTGTTGCATATACATAAATATCGTCAAGTATTCCTAATTCAGTACGATTTCTAATGCATGGGCTCGATGCTCATATTTGCGTAGCTTTGAAGTACTTTTTATTGAATGGATGTGTTTATATATCCATATGTACATATGGAGAATCACGTGATGAATTATGTAAAGATTCGTAAGTAAGAACGTAACGTAAGTTAAGATTCCAACAATTGATGGCGATTTCAGTAATCTGGAATGCAAGAGATTTTGTTATACCTCCTGCTCTTCATGTTTGCGGATATGACCCTGTACCTGATTTTGTGCATGCATAGCTAGCACGACCTTACGAGAACTGAATAAACCTTGTGAAGACCAATCAAAGCTTGTCACCTTTGCTACGATAAAGTGTCAGCTATCTAAAACTCCAAGAAATTCTAAACGTACGCTTGCGAAGGCTTCCAGTATTTCCAGTTCATATCAGCGGCCCAAACTGGGCCGATAAACGAAGAGCATTTGTCTTTCCATGCAGGAAAACCTTTCGAAACACAGTCGAGTAACTGGGGAACAAGAATCCATGGAAATTTTTCTTGTGTACCGTATCTTACATGGCCGTAGTCTTGTACCATGTAAAGTGGAACCTCCGTATAAGGTACATGCCATATAAGGTTCACCTCCATATGTGGTATGGAATTTTTTTAAATCAGAAAATCCCCTGATTTTCCTAAGTAAAAACTCTCTATAAAATGTACACCTCCCTTTGGGATGCAAAGTGCATCCCAGACTGGCCGCGGAGTGGCTACGCAGTTTTATATAAGGTACAGTGGAACCTCCATTTGAGTTCCCGCCATCCAGATTGGATTCTTCAAGATGTCGAACGTGATGCTTGACAAGAAGAAGCGCAAGCTGGTCAATCTGAGCACCAAAGTTGCCATAATCAAATACCTTGATGATGGACACAGCGTCAGGAAAACAGCTAATAAGTTTTCATAATCCAAAGGAACCGTTCAAGCTGCAAAGCAAAAACGAGAATCTCTGTTACAAGAAGCACAAAGCAATCGCGCGCTATCAAAGGCCATAATAGTTCAGCAGAGTGACATTAATGTCATTTTATGGAGATGGTTTGCAACAGCGAGAGCGCGTGGGTATTCGATAAGTGGCCCGATTCTACAGGAGAAGGCAAAACAAATCGCAAATTGTTTGGGAGTTGTCAACGAATTCACGGTTTCTGAAGGCTGGCTGCAGAAGTGGAAGCAAAGGAACAATGTTCGGTCGTACAAGGTTTGTGGAGAATCTGGAAAAGTAGATCTAGAGGTTGATGTTCAATGGAAAACGCCATAAACGTAGTTAATTTCTGGATACGATCTCAAGAACGTCTTCAATATGGATGAGACCGGTTTCTTTTTCCGAGCCTAGCCAGATTCGACATTGAACCACGTCGCTCAATCATGTAAAGGCGGAAAGCAAGGCAAAGACAGGGTAACGGTGGCTCTAACTTGCTCTGCTTTGGGAGAGAAGCTGCCTCCATTGATTATTGCAAAGTCCAAGAATCCTCGACCATTCAGGGGCGTTGATATGAGCAAATTCAAGACCAAGTCTTCAAATAGTGCAAAGGCGTGGATGACAAATCCATTGTTCAATAACTATTTGAAAGATATGGATGAATTCCTTAAACGTCAAGGCCATAAGATATTGCTCTTTTTGGATAACGCCCCTGTTCATATTGTTGACGAAGCCACAAAACTCACAAATGTCGAGCTTCGTTTCTTTCCTCCTAATCTGACATCAGTGCTACAGCCACTTGATGCATGCATCATTCGCAGCTTGAAAACTCTTTCACTGAAGTTTGAGGTGCTTACCTTGCTCGATTTGATGGAAAACTCTTCTGTTCATGCATCAGATCTTGCAAAGAAACTAACAGTTTTGGATGCGATCAAATTCATAGAAAAATCTTGGGACCTTGTCAAACCTGAAACTATTCAAAAATGTTTTGTCACATGCGGTTTCACATCAGCCGTAGTTGTACAGCAACAAGACATGACAGAGGTTTTGCAACAAGAACAAGAGCTGGTTTCTTTGGCGCAGAGGATTGGGCTTGACAGTTCTAGGATTGTTGTTGAGGAGAATTTGCCAGAAAGCGAAATTCAAGAACAGGAGAGCCTCATTGGACAATTGGTTGAAGAATTTATTGACGCTGTCAGTGCCGACGAAGTGAAGGAAATCGCCGTTGTGATGGCAGACAGTGAGCCGGAACAGCCGAAAGCGATTTCATGTGCACAGGCAAAAGAAATGGTTACTGATCTCCTTTGCAAAAACCAACTCACTCTTCAAAGAAGAGATGGACTTGTTGGGCATAAAATATACAATCCTGTCTATCAACTCTTAAGCAATCTTCAATTGATGAGTATTTTAAATAAACCCAAGTGATTTCATCACTATTTTAAATTAGAGGGTTAGAGGTATTCCATAGAAGGTACACCCACGTCATAAGGTACAAACGCGAAACATTTTGGAGCAAATAGGGTGTACCTTATACGGAGGTTCCACTGTATATTAAATCTGCGAAGAATCTCGTTCACACAAACAAACTATGAGTACTTCGTCGAAGCTCTGTGCAGATTGTACTGAAGACGTAAAGGTGAAATGCATGTCTTTAAAGTTCACACACACACAGGCCGCAGTTGGATCCCTTGTGAAAGGAGACCCACCAGATGCTACCATGAGCAGACTCCTGGGCAACGTGACGTCTAAGTACATTTCCAGTCTTGAAGCCATGTAAAATCAGATCAAAATGTCGCAATGGGTATCTTATCCATTATAGAGTCACTATCGGTGTTGAAAAAGCGTGAAATGTTCGATTTTGTAGATGAAGTTGTTTCCCCAGTTTAGATTGTGTTATGATAGTTTCTATCCCATTCCGAACCAGCAAGTTTATACATTCCCACTTTCCAGAGAGAGACTCGAACATGCCCTCCATCTTTCCCATGTTGAATACTATAGGTGAACAGGAATAGACCCCGGTCGAGTGTAGTTGAGTTTGAATGCAGGATCTCCAAATGGTGAATCCAAGTTTGAGATAAGGAAATAAAGTGAAGACATGCAGTAGGTTTTTCCGCCATGATGTACATTAAAAAAGAGAATTTGGCCAAGTGGATGGCGAATAAAATAAGAAGATCCCACAGATCCATACAAGCGATGTTTCAAAAAGAGAATCGAACATGCGAAGAGTTTTTCATAACACAACCGTGAACTGTTTAGGCTTTCGTAGGAGGGCTTAACGGGTAATAGGAAACACCATTTCACAAATTTTATTATATGTTTCCTATTGCCCGATAAAAAATCGTTTTAAGGAAAAAGTTTGTTCAATTTTAATCACTTTGTTTTGAATATTAGTGATCCTAATCAAAATAACCTAAATAATCGATGCTATATTATAAACATATCTTAAAAGGTTATGCTCAACATGAATCCAAATATAAATAACATACTCCGATTTCAAAATTACGACTTTAGCATGATTGAAATAGAATATCAAATATCACAATTTTGCTTAGCAGATGAAAAGATATTGAAGATACCTCACTATCGAAGTCTTGGACGGTTTGATATGTAAAGATAACTTCCCACGATTCATTTTATATTGCATTACATGTGTGAAAGGATATTATTTTTTAATACGATTAAATTTCCAAAAGAATCCATAGGTGTAGTAAAACTTCAGATATGTGGTAGATCATTTTTTCCCATTTTATATAAAAACTGTAAAATTTAAGTTGATGGACACAATCGGATTATTCGAATTGAATATTAAATTAGAAATTTTTACATTCACTTGTGTCGAACAAGTTCAACTAAAGATGTGATAGTAACAAATAATAGTTTAAAATAGGGAGTGGCTAGTTATAGTTCACCCTAGCCAATATGCACTATTTCTCCTCTTTTCCTGTGCCCTCAAGACTAAATCACACAACTTTAATAACCATAATGATAGGTCTATTCAATCACAGAGATCTGTTATTCATAGTATAGTAGAGTGAATGATAACTAGCCACTGCCTTGAAATACCATGTATATCCTTCTTGTTTTTCCATGTGCCCTCATTTATTACAATCTTTGCATGTGCATTTTCGTCGATTGGTGTGACTTACGGGATGATCCCCACAGGATAGTGACATATCTACATTCATGAAATTCGCTCGCAAAAGGTTTAATTCGTTTCGTTTGAAGCGTCAAACCATCACTTTCGCTTTACATCTTCACAAAATATACACAGTGAACATACACTTGCAACAGGACCCATTGCTGGTACGAGAACCTACGTCATTATTAGTATCTTGAGTTATCCCTCAGGCTAGAGAAGGTTAATTATCTCTCACCGTACTACACGTGCTTATCTGAACACCCTATAGTTGCTACTGCATCCCTACTACCCTGCATCGATCAATGGAAGTGAATGATAACTAGCCCCTCCTTAAATTTGCGTACAAAGAGGTACACTGAGATGCTTTGTATACTTCATGGTATGGTGAACAACATTACTGTAAGTCCTGTATATGTTTAAGACAGGCGTATACATCCACGAAGTTTGAGTATCCACGACTCTAACTGAAATTTTGGATATTAACTAAAACCTGATTACGAAGATAACACAACGCCCTTCTGTTTGGTCTGATTTAGACAGTATTTTGTCCCACGTATATACGTATATACACACACACAGGGTCATTAAAGGCTCGCACTCGCCCGACAACTCTACGAAGTGAGACTACATGTTTTAGACAAGATGGGGCAAGCCATGCCATATCGACGGCACATCCAAGTGAGCCTCATTTGGGCAACAGGTCATGTCATTTACTTCTGACAACATTCGCATTATACCCCTCCAGAAATGATGAGTAGTAAACATTCCTCTGCTTCTGTCTGTGCCGACATTGCTAACTTCCATTGACTTCATGTTCAGTTCATGTAAAATATTAAGAGGAAAGCTACGCATGGATTGTGAAACATACTGAACATGAAAATGTCGCAAAGACATATTAATAAGACAACTTATGCCAAAAACATCCACCTCTAACATGACACATGCAGTTGAGTAAGCTTTAGTTTATCTCATCTTGGATGGCGTACACTTAATACTCACAAACGTGCATACACTCTAAGACAGACAGAGGTTCAAAATGGATTAGCACCTCATTAGTAAAGATGGGAAAGGTATCCAACCAGGATCAGGCAGGCCATGATTTATCAAAGGCACAAAAGCGGTTAATCCTTAGTGCACTGCGCACGAAGTCACCAACTTTACCTGCCAGTATTCCCACTTTACCTGAAGAGACAATATTTACAGCTCATTAAGCCACTCACTACTGATAAGAGCACTGAAAACATGGAACCCCATTGCAACAGAAGCTTCCTAGGCGAATCACAAGGAACACTTCGTCCTAAAATATCCAGCTAGTATACGATAATGCACGTACTCAATCGCTGGCATCTGCTCTTTAGTAGAAAGTGAGGAACAAATTTGGTCTTTCCGTGCTCGTGCTTGCTCACTTGTGATACTTATTTCGACTTCGTTACTGATTTCAGTAACTTCTGAATGGTGAAGCGCACTCCCGGAACAGAACCGCTGAACATCTCCATGAACGCTATTGAAGGTCAATTTCATTACGCAAGATCAGAGGCAGTCCAACTCTTGTCGGACGAGTGACCACGCCACCTGAGTAAAAATATTGGAGCAAACCACCCTCGGGTAGAAAACTCTCCAATTGAGAGAACTCTAGCTCCGGTCTCAAAATTTGTACACTTCCGGAATCTTCACGGGATAACTGTCGATACAATGTGTCCATGGCCCTCTTGCCGGTGGCTTCAGAGTACGAACAGCCTGCCATACTGCGCTGTTGCACTTGAACCCGCTTCCAAAAGCAATCTGCCAAACACGGTCGCCTTTCTTCATCCTTCCTTTGGATTCGATGTAGTTCAGTTCGTACCAGATGGATGAGGACGAAGTATTACCAAATCTGTGCAAGGTCATGCGAGAGGGCTCCACATGGTCCTTCGTGAGTTGGAGATTCTTCTCCAGTTCATCGATGACAGCTCTGCCACCGGCATGGATGCAGAAGTGATCGAACGCAAGCTTGAAGTCAGGGATGTAAGGTTTGACCTTCATGTTAAAAACCTTCCTGGCCACGAGAATGCCAAAAAACAACAGTTGTTCTGAGAGAGGCAGCACCAAAGGCCCAAGAGTGGTGATGTTTGTTTTCAAAGCATCACCAGCAATAGCCATCAGATCCTTCGACAGAGAAACCCCCATGAAATTTTTCTCGTCCTCCTCTTGATATACACAGCGGAAACACTTGTCATCGGCACCCTTGTGAGTCCTCACAGTGTGCACAAGTTGATACTTGGCCCGCCTCTTCTCGCTCCTCTTGTTGCTCAGAAGAATTGCAGCTCCACCAACTCGAAAGAGGCAGTTGGGGATGAGCATAGATCTACGGTTGCCATAGTACCAATTTTGAGTGATGTTCTCAGTGCTCACGACAATGGCGTACGTACCGCCGTGCACTTGCAACATGTCCTTGGCAAGATCGATAGATATCACACCAGCACTGCATCCCATCCCGCCAAGGTTGTAGGTCCTGATGTTACCCCGCATGTGATACTTGTTCACTATCATCGCGGACAGCGATGGTGTGGGATTGAAGAGACTGCAGTTGACGACTAAGATGCCAATGTCCTTGGGCTTCACCTTCGTTTTCTCAAAGAGCTCATCCAAGGCACCGAACATCACCTCCTCCGCCTCATTTCGGGCCTCCGCCATGTTCGCATTAGCGGGCAATCTGTGCAAAGAAACAGGCAAGTGTGTCTCCTCACCTAAACCCGACCGCTCCAGGATCTTCCTTTGAAATTCCAAAGCTCTCTCATCGAAGAAGCCCGACTTCTCCGAATGGTCCATGAAGAGCGAAAATTTGACTCTCGTATTTTCTGCAGGTAAGTGGCAAGCGTAGTCCACGAGATACACTGGGCGAGGTCTGGACATGACGTACACAGTGACTCCAAACACCAACAACGCCGAGCAGATCAAAACACTGACGAGGTTAAACTGCAGATTGACCCAAAGCTGCCACATCTCCTCCGGACCCATGCGCCCGACCTCCAGAGTTACAGCCAGCAGGAGGGGGATGAAGAGCAGTATCACGAGATGGGTGATGAGATAATGATAGCCAAGTTTCACATACTTCAGATTGACAGACTGCAGAAAATCAGGCAAACGGCGCCTCGAATTGATCTGCACCGCGACTCTCTCCCCGTGCAGCATGCTGTGCTGCTCACTAGGTGAAGGATGCATTGGTGATCCTTCACCTCCGTTAGCCATCCTGTCCAACTTAATGAAAGTTTCTCAAAGGAACTGGATCCTGGAAGGGAACAAAGGACTTGCTCTGCACAGAAACGAATCCGAGCTCTCGGTCACGATGTGAAAGGGAAGCACTAGCGGAACTACACCAGAGAAACGGCCGAGAGAGGTGAGAATTCATTCACTTGGAATCGAATCGTGGGGACCGTGGCAGACACATGGGACAGGCCGTTGTGGAAAGAGGGTGCGGCTAGAAGTCGAACAAGCTTTGACGAATTGACGGGGCAAAAGACGGTTCAGATCGTTCTGAAACAAGAGTGGCGGGGGTGTCTCGATCAGTGAGATCGTTCGACCCCGGAAAGATCTGCGCTGCTGGGCGAAGGCAGGATGCCGACAACTTATAGGGGACGCAGGCGCGGAGTTATGCTTTTTCTTCCCCAAACAAAAGGTGCACTCATTGCTGCGCGGAAATTACGTGTTCACAGATGCTAGGCGGAGTAAACTAAGAATGGGGTTAACCGGCAAAAACCACAACAATCTCAAGAACTAATAAATTGGATCGATGAAGCATGCTAAGAGGACGTTCTCTCATGCACATTTGTACCGCAAACGAGACACATTCCTCGAAAGCACGCCGAGCGCACTCCTGCAGCCCTCGAACGAGGTCTGTTTCTCTGACAAGTGACGGAAGGCAGAGGTGTAGAAGTCGAGCGAGGGACACCACGAGTGAAAACCTAGGGGAATAAGTGGGAGTCGGACCAGACACAGCCAGCAGGCAGGAAGGCAGGAAGGCGGGCGGGCGGGCAGGCAGACTAGCGCGCGCACATCCCAGGAATGCTGCTGGATGAAGTGATGCGCTAATGTGCTGCAATTGTGCCCAAAGGGCGTAAGAAAAGGCAGGGGAAGACAGAGGTAAGTCGAATAATGAGCGAAAACGTGTTTCGGAGGCGTTGATGAGCACACTCAGTGAAGCACATAGAGGGCAGGGGCATACGGTAGCTCGGCAGCCAGCCTCATCATTACAGTCCACTCCTCATCAAAGAACAAACAGCAAAAGGCTCCTTCTTCTACCTTCTCTCGGCGTGCACACTCTAAACTTTCAACATCAATGTTTATTCTTCTTAATTACCGGAGAGTTTGTCGGCGAGGGTCAACGGAAGTTACACATTCTCCTCTCGTCGCTAAGCAGCAGCCCGCCCATCTGCCTCCACGCCTTCCCGTCCTGCCAAACTCTTCCACCAAACCTCACCACACAATCACATGCATGCATATGCTGCAAGCAAGCAAGCCTCTCCGGAAGGGCGGGTCTGCCTCGCCTCCCTCCCTCCTCATCTCCGCGACCTATGACATCGCCCCCCTTTGTCGCATCGAGCAATGCGCATTTCCAACAACTCGACATCGGCGCGATTCGCTAATCCCAGACCTCGCCTGACCTCCCCTCCCCTCCTCCTGCGAGCGCCATCCAGCCATCCAGCCGGCCACCCCGCCAGCCACCCAATTCCCTTCCTGCCTCCTCCTCCTCCTCCACCTCCTCCTCCTCCTCCTCGGCCCAATTCACTGCCGCTGCACATGTTCCCTTCCCCCGATCAATCGTACAGTGCCAACGAGCCTCATCCGCCAGCCACCTGCGTTTTCCCCATTTCCTCTCCTCTCCCCCTCCCCCCGACACTCTTGTCCTCGCCCTGCTGCTTCCCCAAATCGGGCCCCGTAGATCTCCCTCCCGCTGCCACCCCTTTTACTTTCACGATGGTGAATTTTCAAATTCCTTCGCCTCGCGGCCCAACCCTAACTCCGGTTTTAAACTGCAAAGTCCAGCTGCCTGCCTGCCTGCCTGCCTGCCTGCCCGCGCTGTCACCAGGTCTTCGCCTCGTCTTCCACTCCAGTCACTGCAGTCGCGTCCGCGGTCGGTCGGTCCGCCGAGTACTGTACCGCGTCCGGTAGGTACCGCGGGCGATCTCCCGTCCTGTACTTCAGTGTGAGCGAGGTGGCCGGCCACCTTTCGAGCTCGTCCGGCTTCCGGATAGGATATAAATACCTCTCTCTGCTCGATCTGATAATTTTCTCATTATTTGCGCCTGGCACCTCCACCTCCACCTCCTCCGTCCGGCTCCGGGCGAACCCTTCGGTTTAGTTCTCTTCAGTTTGCCTTCTTTGTCGAGGTCAGAAAAGAATTCATCGAACCTTTTTTCAGTCCCGATCTTACGAAGAAGTTCGTTCCTGGAGCGAGCGGGTGATAAGGATGGTCTCTCTAACGATAATAATTGGAGCACTGCCATCTAGACCACTCCAATGGATATCACCGTATCAACACTCCTTTGCATCTTCTCGAGTTCTTTGATGATGTCTTCAAGCGATCCGTTGACTTTTGATGCCGAGTGGATTTTATCATTCGATACTATTGCCAAATTTTTTTGCGTCTTCGACGATGGACGGGATCTCAGCCATGTATTCTCCGAAGATCCACCCAACCACACAAATATGACTGTGTTCAATTTCCGCATTGTCCATCCCCTCGGACCTTAGAACCTCTCCACGCTCTATTCTCGTCAATCGTGCCTATAAATGTATGTATCCATAATGCATGCGTATTCCTTTACTCATTGCCGCCTCCGTACCTTAACCCTGGCTGCCCTTAGGACGGCCTTCATCCACCAGATGACCTAAGTGCCCATGGTGACCTGCTAGTGCAGGTGACCAGGCGTGTGAGTAGAGCGTAATTTCCTGACTAGAAATTCGTCTCCGGTCAATTTTGACCAGAGTCAAACGTCTAATATCCTGTGCGTGGCAGTCTCCCGCCAGTTACCAGAGCCCATGGGACGTAGACATCAGCTGTAGTATTGTACTGTATCTTAACAGGTCTAAATTAAGCTCGGGTTCGCGAAGTGAACTCAGGTTAGCGGTATTATACGGGTTTAAAAGCCGCACGTACTAATCGCGATACTTCCATATCTAGATGTCGCTAATTTTTACATTTTGTTAAATAGAAACAATGGCGGCGTTCGAACGGTGAAACTAGTTAACATCACGTCGGATGGGTAAACATTCATTTTGCCATTCGAGCCCACACCGGGCCGAAACAGATGTTTGCTCTGGTAACTTCTGTCTTTACCCGTTGAGATTCTCTTGTCTTACAGCATGTATCAGTCGGTACACGTAAGCTGGTTCTGTTTCCGTTTGCATCCATGCCGAACGTACGTCCGTTGTTGGTTTCCAGCCATTGGACGTGTACATTCGGACGCAACGATGAGTTCGCACTTTGCCGGTACTTCTGCCAGGCATGCCTTCAGACGGAAAGCCGCTGGCCTGTGCAACATAGTAATGAGGATGGCGCCATGGGGGACCCGAAGGTAGTCCTTGTAACGAGCCCGTGTGACAGAAAGGATGAACGTGTTCTTTCACCGCTAAACATACAGCAGTGAAAACGACTAACTGCCGGCGACTATCTCTCCTTTCCTTCCTGTGATTACCATGCGACCCGTGAATCTGGCCAGAGTCCCGACCCTCAAGCCGGGCCATATTTTTGGGCTGCTTTATTTTTCGGACTGCTACGCGTCAAGCGCAGGGAGAGACATGTGGCGAGGTCCATCTTTTTCGTCTTCCTCGGGTAAGCACGTCATGAGCTTTACGACTTAAGATTTCGGAACATAGTGTATAAGAGATTTAACACGAGTTTTTTCCTTCTTCTATTTAACGGTCAGGGCAAACAGCCTGTATGAAATTCCACGAGTTACAGATTGGAAGTCAACATATTCGATAGATTGGTATCAGATCGCCCTTCCTGGCATGTTAGCATATGGATGTTGCTATGGAGATACCTTGGGAAATCTAACTCCATTGAAGGACTAAATAGACCACGGTGGTAAAAGTCTGTCGAAACTTGGCATATTCACACGACGTCTAAAAAGAAACTTCTAACCCATTAGATCCAGCCACGTGTTCGAATCCTGAAGGGAGTAAAATGTTCTATCCAACGAGCATTAATAATATCATCTCAACCCTGTACCCACGTGTTAGATAAGTACAATGCTGTGGCCGAAAGGTTACAATAAATAGCTCAAAACCGCACATAAATCTTCAAGGAATAATGAAGATAAAGCTATGAATTTTCAGTTTCTTGATGTCACATGGTTGTTCTCTTTCTTTTCCTTTTTTACCCTTTTTTTTTTTTGCACATGTCTGCTCTCGCCTTCGCCCGAATACTTCTTATTTGCGTGTCAATGTTCGCCGAATAATACTGATTGGCCATGCAATGAGGACCATGACTCGTTCTGAATGTAAACAAGCATTGAAATTTCGGAAGTTTGTATAATATTACCAATTGAGGATAGGACATATACATCTAAAAAAAATTTCGAAGCATTGAAATTTATAATGAGCTTCAGGAAAGACCAAATGTCTTCAGTAGAAAGACATTGATGTTACAAATGAGTAGCGTATGTGCTTTAACACCAACATCCACGGCATGTGCTTGATGATAGGACAGATATGTTGTACTGAGTTTGTCTAGACAGCTTATATTCCACCTGCACACGAATGAAAATGTATTAACAAAGACAAAATAAAATGTTTATGATACACTAGATATGAACTAATAAGTATGTAAGATATGCATTCAAAGTTTCAATGCAACGAAACCTTTGAAAATAAGTTCTAAAGTTTAAGGTGAAGTCTGAGTTTGCATTCCAAAAAAATTCAGTTTTTATCATCATACATCCAGGAGTTTAGTGTTTATGTTTATTCACTTAGACTTTGCGACTTCGTGAATCTTGATCATGCAATTGTTGATTTATGAGATTTATAATTTTTTTGAATTTACTTGTTCTTACGTTAGAAATGTTGTTCACAATAATTTCTAATGATGGATAAAATATTTGCCTTAAATTTTGTCAATCTATGCAAAATTATTCTTATTTTAGATTGATAAATCAGAAAGGCAATATAATATATATGTTTTAATGATATTGAGTGTGCTGCAAAATCATCTTCTTTTTTCATGAATTCTTATTTCATCATCTCATCGTAGTGAATATGAGTAAGTGCTATATAATTGATAAGTTCGAGTATTTGAATTTTTGAATTGATTTTATAATTATTTTATTTTGTTCAATTTATAAATTTTTATGGCTTCCAATTTATTTTATCAATACAATATATTTCAGTGAAGTTGTTCAACAATATTTTATATTTTCGAAAATATGTTTTCCAAAAATCCCAACTCCGTTTTTGCCCATGTAAGTTCTCCTTGTGTGGCATAACCAGAGATGTTCGAAAGCCCCAATGAATTTGTACTTATAAGATATATCACTTTTGCTGAAAAAATTATACACCACCAATTTTATTTTCTAACCATACTTATAAACAATCTACACGTTACTTTATACTAGCATAATGATGTTATCAATTTCTTTATTATCAAAAGATAAAATTAAATATCCTCAATTTGCCTGAATCCAAATTTAAAATAATTTATTTTAATAAGATTTTGTTTATAAATAATTTTCCTTTATTATAATGATTACTTGAAAAAAATATTTTATTTTCTTTGATATAGTTGATAAATCTAAAAAAAGACCAATTATTTAACTTACACATACGGGTTGATGAAAATACCTGGGGATATTTGATCAGTAATGTATACGTAATCTGTAATAGACGAGGAGGTGAACCTTAGTTTTTACATTTCGACGTTGTTCTCTTACATTTTCAGATTATCTTGAACATTGTGACAATATGTTTCTTTTATAAGTAGGAAATTTAAACTGTCTCTCCATGAAACCGAAGTAATCAGCGTGAAAATATAAAGGCATAGAATAAGGCTGTTTTATCATTCATGTCTAGAGAACTGAAGTTCCATGATTAGAAGTCCTGTGTCCCGATGTTGAATTCCACTAACCCCGGTTGCCGTATACGGCTACAAAGGCTGCGGACTTGAGAGCGATTCCTTTGAGATGTGCGCCTGCTTTGTCCAGCCAGAAGACACCAGAGACTGCCGCAGCTTGCTGACCGTCGATCATAAACGGTCTAAAAGGCTCGTAGAAGTACATGATTAATCCCGAACGCTGAACAAAAAAGAGGGGAAACCGAGTAATACTGCAAAAAGGATGGAAAATCCATCTGTAACACCATAACACCTTATGACGTAGACAAACACCGCAAGTACGAGTATTCATGATAGTCGTATATGCACACGTATCACATCCGGTGTGGAAGAAATTGCGATAACGTTTCGGTACGTCGGTCACTCATGACTAGTCTGCTCTGTGTTCCAGTCAGTCAGTGAGTCAGTCAGTCAACTACGACGCGTCTACGTGGTTCAGAAGACCAGACAGACTGCACGAGATGTAGTCGCTTCGATCATTGTAGTACGTCATTGGCGGATTTGGTTACTCAATCTACAACTCTGAGTCCTGCGCTGAAGACTTCCGTCATCACTCCACACTCGCATCTTTATTTCTTCATCCTGTTCTCTAAGCCGAGGAGCCGTGACGACAGATGATTTGACTAACAGCGAGGAAAACATTACTAGCGTTCAGTATGCGAGAGGCTTGGATCATAATTTCCTTCTGACCGATTCCTACAGACCAAATGCAGGTTTTGTAAACCTGTAACTGGACAAGGTGCAAGCCAGATTACCAGCGTGTTGCTATTATGAAGACTTTGATTTGGGCAGGGAATGTCTGAAATCTATGCTGGCGAGCGTGGGATAACACAGATTTCGACTGAGGTCACTGAGCGTGATGACACAATAAGATCAGACCTAGAACATGTCATTGCATCAATGCAAGCAAGTTGAAGGCAATCAAATCCTTAGTTACACTATCAGTGGAATTGCAAGTGTTCGAATACCTCTTGGTATTTGTATCCTGTATCCTTTAGTACATCTTTTGGTTATAATCTCCATTCCCGCAAAAAAGACAATTATTTATTTTCCACATGTGTTTGAAATACTACCTCTAGATAATTCTGCTCCGTCTTCCTTCCTTCCTTCCCTCCCAGCATATACATCTTCAAAGTCTAAATCCAAGACGATTGTCGGGAAGAATGTTAATCATTTCATATCTTCCACACTTTGCTTCCTCTACTCCCTACCATGGAATTCCGACATCTATTCTGTGGAACGCTGTAACTCAAGGACACATCTCCTTGTGGCCCAAATCTCACATGAGTCAAAACAAGATCATACCTTACCCAAACGAAGGTCCATACCGTAAATTACCTTTCTCTCATCAATTTCAGTTATCATCCACGTAGCATGAATCTTTAGCACGTGGGATTCAAACTTATTCTAATTTTCAGGTCACCTGAGAATGTCCGAGTTTGACTGAACCTATAATGGATGGGCAGTGACTGTAAGAAGACGTGTGAGAAGCCCATCACGTATTGGAATCAAGAGGCATGCAATACATTTACAAAATTGTACACAACGCAAAGAAACCTCTCAGAACATTCTCCAAACATCAACAAAGATGCATCACGTCACATAAGTCTTCATATAATCATTCTCAGAAGTCAAGTCTCACCTTATAGAAACTTGTTCATTTTTCCATATTAGCAGATTGTTTGTTTCTGATCTCAACATCTCATGATTTATATTTTAATAGATGAAATATATATATATAATATTATAACTCACTTTTAAACTTTGTATAGATTCTCAATTTTTAATAAACAATTCCAAATTATGAAAGAAAATTTAATATGTATATGTATTTCTAAGTTATAAATTCAATATAGAAAAGAATTGCAAAAAAGCTCATCAATTAATACTCGATTGCTCTAGTCTCACACTTTTTCATATTTACTTACTACGTTCAAGTGATATGCATCTCATTGCACATATATGCAGGCTGGAGAGTCTCAAATATTATATATACAGTACTAATCAATTCAACCAGCATTACAAAATATCTTGACAGGCACAGTGACATCTATTGCCATCATATATATATATTAAAAGAAATATTTCATACATCAAAAATCTTGAAAGTGTTTATGTTTATAAAATATATTAAGAATATTGTGTGTGTGTGTGTAT
This sequence comes from Marchantia polymorpha subsp. ruderalis, assembly GCA_037833965.1. Taxonomy (NCBI): domain Eukaryota; kingdom Viridiplantae; phylum Streptophyta; class Marchantiopsida; order Marchantiales; family Marchantiaceae; genus Marchantia; species Marchantia polymorpha. The sequence goes on from AP031351.1 coordinate 6,210,927, forward strand.
ATATATATATATCAATTCTAATAACATGTTTCACACAAGATTTCATCAATCTGGCTATCAAATTTCAATACTTTGGGACATCAATCTCATTATACTGCAGTGACAAACAAAACTTGTGATGCACTGTAAAAGTAGATTCTCTTACTCCACATAATAGATAAGCGACAATCATATAATCATATACCTAAATCATGTACCATGAAAATGCACCCAATGCCTAACTTCTGGGTACTTAAACTCATTGGTTTTTTTATCACTTTTGTAATTGCTTGTAGAAAATGTGTGATGGGATGTTTGAAATCATTAATGAATATATCGATTCACAAATTTTGATGATCAAGACTACTAGTTCCACTTGATTTATACAAAAATAAATTGAAAAAAACCTGTAAAAATTAGTCCGAATAATCTGGGTATCACTTATTTCCTTGAGATAAAATTTATGAATATGTTCTTTTTAAAAAAGGGTTCCAGAAGTCTGCAATAAGTTTTCGCCCCACATCTAAAATCATTTGTGAGAATCTAATTGGATTTATGCATGCATATCAATAATGCTATCAACAGCAACATAATTGAACTATCACATAATTAATGTTTATTCATGATGAAGAAAGAAGATACATATATTTTCTTATCAAGATAGAAAATATATAGTAGTAGAATTCGTGAGTGTATTCCCAAGAAATCAGCAAACTGTATAGACTCAGTCCAGCATATGATAAACCTAATGATACTAACATAACTAAAGTTATTAAAGAAAAACACCTTGTATCATACTGCATTGTAATTTTTTGAATAAATACAAAATTTAATCAAATAAATAGTCAAATTACTGTAAATGTTCATTCAATAGAATTTTTACATAAGTTACTTCTCTATGACTCAATAAAAAATATTTTCAAAACTAAATTTATTAATTTGAATCTTTAAAGAAATAAAAAGAATATGTTACATCACATAATGTATATTTCAATAAATTGAAATCTCAATTTTAAAAAACTAATTAAAACTAATTTATCAGTTGATGCTGAAGATATGGACAGATATTTTAAAATATTTAAAATATCATAAAATTTACAATTTGCTATCTTCTAATTGAAATAATTAATCAAAAGTAGATAAATATTTTTTGTATCACCTTGTTCTAAAAACAATAGATTTGAGTAATTTTTCTCAAATTAAGTATTAAATAGAAAGAAACTGATTTTTTTTATATATATGCAGCTGGTATATATTGGTTAGGCATACAAAACTTTCATTTGAAGTGATTTTTTTTCAAAATATTATTTATTAGAAGTAACTTGATTGGATACAACTTGTTGCTTTGTGTTGTTCTTCTTGAAGGATTTTAGCTGGATTCATGTTAATTTAAATTACAATTTTTATAAGCAAATAAAATTAAATCTATTGAAAATTTATCAAATTCGAAATGTACATCAAGTTTTTCCAAAATAGCATGTTGTCAGCTTTGAATATCCAGAAATAAATATATCAATTAACTTGAACAAATTTAGAATATGAGATAAAGTTTTTTTGCACAATTTAATTTACAAAATTATTTTCTCCATTTCTAAAATATAATTTATATATAATTAATAATAAAATAAGTTTATATTATATCTAAAATTTGAAATGTGTGTGTATTCTATATATATTTTCATGTCATAATGTCATAAGTTGACCATGGTAGGACAAATTTAAGTTCAGACATTAAAATTTAACATCTCCCAATAGATATACATGAGCATAACTTTGATATGAAGGTATTCTTCCTATTCTTATTTTTGTTTCATATTTTTAATTAAACTTGTTAAGTATACAATGGCAGACAAGGTATTTTTAGACTTTATAATGATAACTTGACTGTAAAGTTTTGGGTTCATTTTCTATTCCAAATGAAATATGACTTATCTTATAAGTTATTTCAAATAAAAGAAATAGTTATACAAATTTACTAAAAAAATTCGAGCACTCGACTAAGGACTGATTTATATAACGAACGACTTGAACCAAACATTGATAAAACGTAAACACCGAAAGTGACCATACGAGATGATTGGTGATGATTGCTTGAAACACATTTCCTATTAAGCCTTCAGGCCTGCATACAGGCTATATGTATGCGGATCGAGTGGCGGCTGCAGGGTTAAATAACAATGATAAGTTTTTACCCCCTTGATCATCACGCTGGGCTTGCCTTGTGTGTTTGAGCCCCTCGACTTCATGTTGTCATGGTTTTGACAAGCCTTTTATTCACGCATTCTACCTTCGTTTTTCCTCCATGCGTATGAAACATGTAGAATGCGGACTGACTGGAATGAATAGAAATAAGAAATTGGCTCACGCTTGCAACAGGAATCTTATGAACGCGACGAGGCCCGAAGACCCGAACGTCTAGGATTTAAACGCCATTACTCCATCAATTTCGATCATGGTGTAGAGACAGCGAGGCAATACCCGTCACGAGTTTCTTTGTGATTCAACAGTTGCCGAGTCAAAATCAAGATATATACTTTAGACCCAACCCACAACATGTGCCAACTGGATGGAAAAAAAGGAAATACCCGTCACTTTAGTACAGTGTAGCTTTGTTATCCTTTTCGTGTTCTTCGCTCAATTATGATATGGATATGTATATGCACGAACTTATAGGTAAAAATAAAAAGTTCATTATTTGAATACCTTGGAGATATCGCTTCCTTTCCCAATTTTATTGCTCAAAATTTTTATAAAATTATAAAATAATGATGGGTTCTTCCTTTCCTTTTGCTACGTTTTTCTTACCTCTTTTTGCTTGGAAACAAAGTGATTGTTGCTACAATTCTCTGCTACACCATTATGAAAAGAAGTCTGTTAGGCCTCGTATTTTAACAGCATGTGGAACTGCTTGCCGATCTACGAAATTTAATTCTATAACACTTTCAACTCTGACAGGCAGGGGGAAATGCGGACGGGCGGCACACCCCAGAAGATGTGAACTCGCATTTATAAACGATGGTGGAAGTCAGTGGACGGACAGCTACTACCGTGATGCCGTATCGTATCAAATCTGGCACTGTCCCCACCAAGTGTTAACTTGACCTGTTACTCGAGTTAATTTTGGCATCGAAACTCGACGTCCAACCCGATCCTTAATTGCGCACACTTGCTTGGTTGATAAAATACTTTGTCTCCGACATTCGATTCTCTTAACCGTAGTGTCTAGGAGCAAACGTCATGCACTGTGTGGTAGGCATTTGCGATTAAGTTCAGCTTGGATTAGGTCTTAGTCCGTCCCGTGGCTTAAAACTATACTTTGTACGGTTCTTCTTCATCAATTTACACTCGTTAAAAGCTTTTGTAATCGATTAGAAATAAATTTATCACGTGTGAGTGTCGATATGTTAATGTGTAGTGCGTCTAACGTTACTTGCATCAATGGACTGAAAGAGTCATATAAGTATACGCCCTGTAATGCACAGATATACGCTGTAAGGTACAATAATAATTCAAATGCATTCAAATGAAATTGCACCTGGCAAGGGAGGTTATTTCTGAATTCAATCCATGCGTAGCTTCTAATAACTAGCTGTACACCATGTGATTCATTGGTAAAGAGCTCTACATATTCACTACAATTATTCCAGTACCTAAAACTACTTTTTCACTTAGTTCTCGCTTACAGTTGCTCTTCTTACGAGAAACGAGGGCGGTGATGGATGGACATGTGTAAATGAGAAACCAGAATATGATGAAAAGGAAAAGGCTTACAGAAAAATAAAAGAGGTATGCTGAAAAGCGAACCTTCTACACCTACATTTATCACCGATTGAAGCTGTGGTGAGCAAGGGTTCGCGGAGTCGTGCGAAATCAAAGTCAAGAGCTTGACAAAATACAATCGATGAATCATTATAGTCTTGAGATGGAGCAATCTATATATCATAACATACTCATGAGAGAAGTATAAACACTTGAGAAGATTACCTCTGCTACAGCCAGATTCTTCTGAAATGGCAACCCCAGATTTATCACACGGGCAGTCAAAAGTCATGTTTCGCAGTGTACACAACATTCTCTTTGACAAAACAAAGTTTCATCCACGAATTTTCGTATGATAACAAGTCATGGTATTAGTTGTAGGAAAGAACAAAAAAACAGCTGATTTGAGGCAAAGAGAACATTAAGTGAAAAATCTGTGGGGCGTGATTTAGAATTTTTTTATAAAACTTTTATCAAATGAACGTGATAGGTGACCACGTGTTGTTGGCAGATCAGTATGGAGGTTTCATATTACTGAAAACTTCGTAGCTCACACAGATTTTACTTTGACTCAAAGCTAAACCTCATGGTGAGCCATTCTTGCGATTGAGTGGTCCACTGCTACTTGTGGAATGTTATGGAAACATTCCACAACTAAGTTTTAATTTTTATATCGAGAAAGTGCAACTTGATATCATATGAAAATTATAGTTTTTTTTACATCTATATGGACAAATTTTGACATTTTTCACCATATTTATGAAATAAAATTTCCAAAATCAGATATAGGGGAAAAAATAGAAGCAATTCCTTGCTTCTATGATTAATTACATCTTTAATTCTACCTGTACCCATTAGATTTGATTTTTATTACATCGATATATCTAGGAATTTCCTTAAAATTTGGAATCCATTATCTTCATTTTGAGCTGACTAATAATTATAATTTTATAATTTCATAATAAATCTACAATTTAGAAAATATTTAAAAAATGATCTTGTATTCAAGCCTTATGATAATAAATTAAAAATACAAAAATCTTATAATTTTTTGAAAGGATGATAATCTAAAATTCATGTTTACGTTGATTTTATAAATGAAAGGCATATATAAAATAAAAGATTCAAACTTTTTTTAGTAATTAAAAACTTTATTTGAATGTGAGGTTATTTGTAAAATTTTGATCTAGTGAGAATTGAAACCTCAATAAAAATAAAACAATTTTGTTTCCAAGTTTGAAACGTAAACAGTTTTTAATGTAAAAAATAATGACTAAAATAATGGATTGTAATGAGAAATTTGTAATAAAGGGACGTTAAGTTTTTTGAATTGAAAGTGTATATATAATAATTTATTAGAGTAAATTCAGATATGATTGTAAGCATTTACAAGATTATCACTATTGGAGATAGAATTGTATTCCATAAAACGTTATTACAGACTATCTTAATATTCCTGTTTCTGAATTGTGTTCATGAGTGTTGTAAGTATGCTTTTGTAAACACATTTCAAGTAAACTAAAGGATTGAATGACAAAGAAATACTTTTAGAAGACTTCATCCGAGATAGGATAAAAATAAAAATAAAGTAAAATAAAAATAGAAATAGAAATAAAATAAAAAAGTAATACGTATGTATATGTGTGTGTGGATAAAGATGTTTATTTTTACCTGATTAAAATAAATAATTCAAATTTAAAATATTGCACATTTTCATACGTTTACATATATATATATATATATATATATATATATTTGTAGGGATATGATAGTATGATACAACTATTTATATAGCAATGGCCACATATCAACATAAATATTTGTTTCAGTCTCACAAAACTTAATTTGCAGAAGATAGTATGTCCATTTGTGGAATCTTGTCAATTCGCATTATTTCGGTTGCTCAAACGTAAATCTCCAGAAACGTTAAAATGATCATTGAATAATGTTATATGCTCGAAAGGGCATAGCAATGAAATAGCATGATCAAAATATGGTGTGCCGTGATTATTTGTCGCAGAATGAGAAATGAATACACTCATGAAAATCTAAGAAGAATACCAACCCACCCCCACAGAATCTATTATCTCGTGTGAATTTTACAAGCCGATGACCTATAAATGTCTAGTTTTCTTATGTCATAACCTCTGGGACTCTGTCCAAGAATTTTAGCTTCAATTCAGAGACGTGAACTGTTTCTAAACCAAAGACATATAGGTGGTTAGTTGAGTTTCTAAATAAGAAGTAGAGTGGTGAGTATCTACTTATTTTGATGTTTGTATTACACGTTTAAGCCCAGGTTGTTTCCATCGATATAATGTTGTCTATACAGTAGAGAATATTAAAATAAAGAGATCATGGAATACTTCTATCCACATGCTGATCAACACTTTTGTTTAGAAGGGTTTTGATGGAAAAATACCATCCGCCTACCAAGTGCTTTTGGAATCAAAGGGGAGGACCTTTTCAACTGGACAAGCAGATCCTAGGAGTGTGATCAAGCACGAGGAAGAGTTAATGGTATCCTCATTAAAAGATATACTGTCCACTTTTTGGTCCAGAAGTGGCAGTAGGAAGAAGACAAAACAGTTCATCGTCGGTTGGGATGAGGAATTTACTTTAGTGCTCATGACCCACGGATTTGGTCAATTTGACGGTTAGATTGCGGAGTCTTCGTTCCTCAAATAGAATTATAAAGATTCCCTTAACCAGACTCGGGAAGCTCCCATACACGTGCCTGTCTTAGACGAAAGCTGCAAATTTGGAGTTGTTCTAGTAGCAGCGAGTATAATATCGTCAAGGTCCACTACGTACACACAAGTCTGTGTAGATCTGGTATAAAGAGAAAAACTTGATTTTCTCGTGCACACCAAGATGTGTATACTAGTGGCAAGAATGATGTCGCCAGGTTGTCCATATATACATATCTTAAAGTATCATTCTTTTGAAATAGGTGTAAAAATGAGAACAGTATTTAAAACATATTTTCGAATTTAGTAAAAAAAATCCCTTTACATAAAAAAGGGAAGGATATACCACACATATGATGAATTATTCAAATACTCATTCTACACGTGACACCCCTTCAACGTGATTACACATTTTTCTACATGGGTATCAAAGTAAAACAGCTAAAGTTTACAAGTAATGGGTAAACAAAGGTATATCATTTCTGGCTATTAGTTGATATGGATGAAAGTTTTCATGTTTTCTTGAAAATTTATGATAATATAATGATAAATTTATTTAATAAAACTTCAATAAGATGATTTTGTATAATATTTTGTTTTTGATTTTTTGAAGTGTGTAGGTTCTAGTTATTTATAGTGAGGTTGGTCTTTATATATACCCAAGGTTTCTGCGCTGTTACTTTTCATTGCTCAAGCATTGAAAATCAACACGCGAGTTCCTAAACTGTTATGCTTTCCTTGTGGATGTAACCTTTTGTGGTGTGAACCACGTTATATTCGTGTGGACTCACTTTCTTACTCTTGCATGTTATCTTTACCTGTGCTTTCTTGAGATCCTGACAAATGAATTGGTATTAGAGCATGTGTGACAATTTGTGACGGTGTAACGATTGATCTTAGTTGGAATTACTAGACTAACACTGGTGTTTATTGGCTTATCGATTCTTTCTTTTACCTGTTTTTTGTCTCGAACTCGCTTTCTTACTCTTGCATGTTATCATTACCTGTGCTTTCTTGAGATCCGACAAATGAATTGTTATTAGAGCGTGTGTGACAATTTGTGACGATGTAACGATTGATCTTGGTTGGAATTACTAGACTAACAATGATGTTTATTGACTTATCGATTTTTTTCTTTTGCCTATTTTTTGTCTCAAAGCTTTTTTCTTCTGTGTTTTTTGACAAAATTCTTGTGCAGGTTTGAGTCAAGACAGATAAAAGATTTTGGTCTGATGATTTGCTCCGCTGACAAAATCCAGAATTCAATAACTCTAAAATCAATAATACATGCAATCCATTGCAAAAAAATGTGTTGTTGCTAGTTGTGGATCGGTGAGTGTGCAGACGATCGATGTTGTTGAGTCCTATGGGTCGGAGCCTTCACACATTGTGAGAAGACAAGTCTAGTTCGAGCAAGTTTTGTAGACTGACGATCTTTCATCGTGTGCTTTGGTAACGTAGGTTTTTCATTTTTTTTGAAAAGAGTAAGTTTGAGAAGTAGAAGACTAGGAATTTCAAACTTTCATTATAAGAACAATTTGAAGTAGACTAAATAGTGGATTCTGTGGTAGATGTCAAGTTAGGAGTAGTGGAATCCATTTAGTTGACTCTCTTTGAAGTTAGTGTTTTTACTTGTAGTCAGTAAAGTTGAATTAGATGAGTTATGATCTAATAGAATAAATACCTCATAACTTTTTCAGTAAGTAACAACTTGACTTAATCAGGGTCCCGATGAATAGATGTCGGCACGTTCATTCTAACAAGCTCAATACCTCTTGAAACAAATAAGAGCTCACCCAGTTATGAGTGTTGGAAGTGGATAGTATGGATAGGCGAAGGGGCAGAAGGACCTTTGGCCTAAACTCTAAACCCTTTGAACTTTGGAGAAGAAACTTCAGACTTTGACGAAGAAGGGCCTTTGGCCTTAAACACCCTCGGCTTTGAAGAAGAAGGGCCTTTGGATTGAGATTTGCGCTGTGAAGAAAGAGGAGTAAGTACTTTGAGACAAATTGGAATTGTCTCAGAAGGGATTTGAGAGGGAATTCAAGCTCGTGGTGGAGTTGGAGCGTTTAATAAAGGAATTGGGAGCCAGTGGAGTCACGAGACATCTGAAATTAGGTAGAAAGCTCAATTCGTTCATCTCCGGTTTGGAGGAGACGGAGTTGAACCTAGAATTGGAACTGTCAACCGTTTTGAGTAGTATAGGAGTAGATCGGAGCTCAGCGGGTGTGACAACTGTCGCACCTAATGAGGGCTTGCAGCTAAGTGGATGATGCCTCCGGATGTTAGTTGTGAATAAGTAGGCCCAAGGCTCTGCCTTTGGGAGAATTTTTCATTAGTTATTTTTTTAATCTTCAGTCTGCATTCCTCTGCGCATTTGTGAATTGTGCGATTTGTCACCGTGCACGACATTTAGTACATCAGTGTTTTGTGTAAAAATCAATCTCATCAAACTTGCGAAATCAAGTCTTGAAACTTCATTGCACAAGATACTCGTCTTCATTTCTGTTGTATTTTGTGAAGAGTAAGGGCCTCTCATATTGTTGGATCAAGATTTCTTTTCATTGAAGAATGTTTGATGTATAAATTTACGGATAAAAAAAGTTTAGTACATCAATTTCTCTTGTACTAATCTATCTCATCAAACTTGCAAAATCAAGTCTCGTGACTTCACTGCACAAGATACTCAACTTCATTTCAACTGTATTTTGTGAAAAGTATGTGCGGTTCATACTATTGGATCAGGAGGTTTTCTCATTGACGATCTCATCTAATCACTTTTTCATGCATGCTTGTGAAAAGATAGAAGCACAAGGTGACAGGAAAGCACAAAGTATCGAAAGGGTCGAGCAAACGATATGAGAACTGACAAAACTTTCCATCAAATTCAAAGTGAAAAATCAGCTTAGACGTGCATAGGCAAGCGGAAGGAAGAGCGGACGAAGGCGCTCAACCGAGGCGAGTTTGCGATGGCGAACGGTGAAAGCCAATTTCTAGGAGTTGCGCAGGTTCGCTGCTAGTTGAAAGGTCAAGCGGACTGACGAGACACATGAATTTGAGTTTCATTGGATCAAATTGTTAGTGAGTAGCGGTGGAGCTAGATGCAGGTCAAGCAAGCAAAGATACAACGCACAAAGACGCAAACAAAAACATGCAATCGGGCACATGAACGCATCGAGATTGCACCGCGCGGTGAGGGTTAGAAAGTATTGAGTGACGTTGACACGACGTGACGATTAGAAAGTATGACGCGTGAGGAAGATCATAATGACGTGGAATCAGCAAGACGTTGACATGTCACTTTGATCTTCCTCACGCGTCATACTTTCTAATCGTCACGTCAAATCTAAATGTGCAGAATGTCGTCACACGTCAAAGTGACGTGGCGGATTAGACCACATAAATACAGTCCTCACGACAAACCGACACATGGCTGCCACTTGTTGATCGAAGACAAACGATGATTGGCGGTTAAATCGGAGATCACAAAGTGTCGCATGCGCCACTTTGTGATCTCCGATTCACATGTCACGTAGATTTTCACGTCCTATGTAGCCAGATCGGGCATACATGAGCACACGACGGATAAACGCATGTAGAGGGAGAATGTGACGAGCAGTTCCAAGCAGGTTGGGCAGACGCGGGGGCAGTTTTCAAAATATTTTGTTTAAATATTTTGTTCAATAGAATCTTTGTCAAAATATTGGAAAATCAAATATCATCGGAAAGCTCTTGACTCAATTAGAGCATCCAGACGTTGTTTGCAAGCTAAAAGATGACTCACAAGGAGGAAATGTCAACGGAAGCAACTATTGTCTTTTTTGAATGGAGATGACTGTGATAACCAATAAATATCAATATGGAGCATAATGGTAAAGATTCGTTCCCACAGAGACACATGCAACACCAAGAGTCACGATTTGTCACTAATTAACATTCTATTCAAGAGTTTTACTTCTCAGGCACATGTCACTTCTAGAAGACACTGCTCGATTACGGCCAAAGGCCCGAAGAGCAGAGTATAAATGTCCACACAACCTGAAACTTATCCAATCGACACATGCGGAAATCTCCTTCGACCCCACTCTTAGATTTCAAAGAAAAACTTCCCAGAATTGCACATTCTCAACTTATTAACCCGAATGCTTAGAATCAAAATTGCTGAAATCCCGAATAGCCCCAAGCTTACTCAGAACATCCAAATTGAACAATCACAGCTCCGGATGCGATGACTTCGACAACCCAAAGCGCATCATGCACGGTGACAGAACACACAAGCTCACAAACGCGCACAGTAGATACAGATTGACAGCCAAGATTGGTCAATTGACAGAAAAGCCCCCCAAGGAAAGAGCCTTGAGTCTCTTTATTCATTCTGAACTCCTAGACATCTCAACCGCACGAGGCGAACTACTATCAGGTGCGGTGCCATCTGACGCAGCGCTTACAACGTCCTCTAAGCTACCGTCGGCTCCTAACCTACGCAACATGCCTAAAATCTTTATCTCTAAATTCTCTCGCGCCTCTTTCAATCCGGAAGAGAAGGAATTGACTAGCTTAACTAACTGCTTGTAACCTGCGGCTCCGCCGATCTTCATGCTCATCCACCGTCGCTCCATGTAATGACAGACAAATAGCATTATATTTAAGAGTTTCACTTCTTAGGCCAATGCCACTCCCAGAAGACACTACGTAGCTAGAGCCGAAGACCCGCTAAGTAATGCATAACCACAACCACAGCCTGAAACTTTTCCAATCAACGCCTCTAAGAATTGCTTGCAATTCCACACTTATATTTCAAGGGGAAAACTTTCCAGCATTGCATACATTCCGACACACTGACCCGAATACTCATACTTGAACTTGCTTAAGTCCCCAGGAGCCTAGACTACTCAGAACATTCAAGCCGAATACACACAACTCATGATGCGGTAATTTCGACAAACAGGAGCGCACTGTGCTCAATGTCTGGATCACACACCAACACACATACACATTGGATACAGGTTAACAGTCAAGACAAGTGTAATGACAGACAAATACCAAAATGGAGCATAATGGTACAGATCCGTTCCCACGAGGACAGAAACAACCACAAAAGTCACGATTTGTCACAGACTAGCATTCTATTAAAGAGTTTCACTTCTTAGGCCAATGCCACTCCCAGAAGACACTACCCAGCTAGAGCCGAAGACCCGCAGAGTAGTGTATAACCACACTCACAGCCTGAAACTTTTCCAAACAACGCCTGTAGGAATCGTTTGCAACTCCACACTTATATTTCAGGGGAAAAACTTCCCAACATTGCATACATCTCCACTCACTGACCCGAATACTCAAACCTGAATTTGCTTAAATCCCAAGGAGCCTCGACTGCTCAGGACACTCGAGCCAAATACTCACAACTCTTGATGCGGTAACTTCGACAAACAGGAGCGCACCGTGCCTCAAGCCTGGATCACACACCAGCGCACAGACACATTGGATACAGATTCACAATCAAGACAAGCCAATTGACAGAAAAGCCCCCCAAGGAAAGAGCATTGGGCCTCTTTATTCACAATGGCAACTCTGGGATGATTCCTCCCGTAGCTGACGGTAGGCCTACTCTGCCTTTTCCATTCTCCTTTGCGACTCTTCCGATCTCATCTCCACCTTCCCTAACTGCTCTCATAACCGTCGACAGTTGGATTCAACCTTTAATTTTCATTCGACCTCCGAAGACTTGGCCGACTCGCAATCTGCCAATTTCTTGGCCCAATCCGCTAACTCCTCTTCATGCTTCTGGTTTCCAGCCGACAGACTTACTGATAGCTTCTCCGCACGTCGGAATTTCATTTCACACTTCGCCTCAATCTCCGAAATTTTGCTACGAAGATCTTCCTTCGCCTTCTTCGCCTCTGCGATTTTGCCCCAAACTTCTTAGGCTCTTCGGGCTTCCACCTTAGCAAGTTCCTTGATATGCATCTTCTCTCGCTTCTCCGTAGCAGTGATCAACCGCTCCGATCTTTTGACTGCTGCATCATAAGCTTCTCTGGATCTCTCCAATCTCGCCATCAAATCCACTGTTACTTTTTGGGCATTCTCATTAGAGATACAAAGTACTCCACATGTCTCTTCCAACTCTACACAGCGCCCAGATTACTTCTTTAGATTCAGCTGCAGCACTTCACACTCAGTTTCCCTCTCCCGAAGCTGGGCTTCTCGCTCCCGCAATGTCGCCTTCACTGCCGCGCAGTCGGATGACAAGGTAGTAGCTCGCTCCTGTGCCAATGCAGTTGCGGAATCCCACTCCCTCTTTACTGCAACTGCTCTCTTGAGCTTCATCCTGTTCCTAATCATCGGTACATAGAATCTTGGCTCCTCCGATACAACATACTTCCCTCTCTTCCCATCCAAATACTTCAACAATGGAACTACACTATCCTGCAAGAATTCACGAATGTAATTTGTTGTGGTAACACACTTTTTGTTTTTTTCGCGGAATTTAAACAATTTTGAAAAAAAAAATACCGAAGCAGTATCTGTAGTTAGGAAATGGTACGTTAAATAGAGTGAATTGAGGAGATCGCGGGTCACGAAGAATCACGAGTTGGGCGCAACGGCGCCAAACGCCTTCGGCGCCTTTGGCAACAGCTCCTTTGCTGAGGTGTCTTTACCCACGCGCCTCCGGCGCATAGGGAAGGTACGCTTTCGGCACAGACACTTCCGGAGGAGATGTCGCTGAAGACTTCAGAAGCCGGCAAGGACCTCTGAATGCTTCCGACCTGGAGTGCGCCTTCGGAGATGCGCCGTTGGCGCAGGAGAGAAACCTTCATAACGATCAGGATTCACGGTAATTCTATTTGGTTAAGGTTTCATTGGAAAGAGCTCGGGACGCTCGTTCTAACGAGCCCAAGAACGCTTGAGATGGATCAGGGACAAGGAAGTTATGAGCATAGGTAAACTCGCATCTGGCGATGCGCTGTTCGCGCTAGGATTCACCTTCGCGAAGGACCCCCGTACGCCTTCGGCGATGCGCCTTCGGCGGAACCACGCGCTCATGAGAGGAGATCAAGTCGGAGGTGGAAGCGCCTTCGGCGGCTGTGTGGCGGAAGAGAAGCGCCGACCTGATGTACGCCTCCGGCGTTGCGCGGACAGGCGGATGCGCCGGCGTAATTCGCGCCGGCGGGATACGCGCCTTCGGCGATATGCGGGGCAGAACGGACAAAAGAAGTTATACAAGTACGTGTCGGCGTAATTTGCGCCGACTTGATGTGCGCCTCCAGCGAGGCGCCGGCGGAGACGGAGTACGCCTTCGGCGATACACCTCCGGCGATGCGCAGGTTGGGAAAAGACAAAATAGTCGGAGCGTACGCTCCACCGCGGCGAACTCCAGACCGGCGTACACCTTCGGCGAGTATTACGCCTTCGGCGAACTCGAGGTCGGAAGCCCTCGGCGATTACGAACTCAGAGCCGGCGGACGATGGCGGCGGGAGAATTCAACGTTCAAACATGCGAGTGCGCGCAATGCGGAGGCGTGAATTCGAGCATGCGAGGGAGAACCGTTAGGCCGCATAGCCGGCTGCGTAATCAAGTGGGATTGTACCCACTGCCTACGAAGAGCGTTGTGCGATCTTGATTTCAGAGAAGAAAAGTCTGCTCTCCACTCTCTTTCTCTCATTCTTGATTTTGAGTTTTCCAGCTTTAGAGCTTGAGGCGTGCAGCTCAATCGGGCGGAGAGATCTTCAGTGAGTTGGAGAGAGTGCAGGAATCAGTGAGCAGGAAGGAGTGCGTAGCAACCAGGCGCGCGGAGGCGAATTGCGCGAGGATCTTGACGGACCCTACAGAGAGTTTTGAGAGTAGAAAAATTGAGCGCGCAAGGGAGGAGAGAGCAATTTCAGTTAGTGTCTGAGCGGCCGACGCGCAGCGGCGATTGTGAGAGATCGAGCGGGAGGGAAGAGCGTCTGTGTGTGCAGGAGGGAGCAAGAAATATGTCGAAGGTCCCCCAGCTGCGAGTGTCTCCACTCAGAGTGCCGCAGATCGGTCTGCGCCCATTCCAGGATGTGTTGACGAAGTTGAAGCTTGATTTCCTCCAGTGGAGATGGAATTGGACGTGTCCGGAGATGGTGCGCGAATATTTGCGGGAAAGACACCAGCCCGCGCGCGGATTCCGCCCCCATCCAGAGCGGTGGGACATTAGTCACTGGGCGCAAGTATTAGGAAGGTGTGCAGGCAAGGAAGGAGATCTCCTCTTCGAGGCCGAAAGCGTGAAGGTGTCGAAGGAGGAAGAGAACTCCTACAATGATCTTTTCAAGATTGGCAGGCATCCCAAGAACGGCTTCCGGACGCGGGATTACAAAGATCGATTGCGGAGAAATGTCGCGACTGCATTGCTTCAAATATTGCAGCCGACCAAGACCGCCTACATGCATGGTTGGCAAGTGGGATTTGTGGAACTACTGTTGTCAGGAGCTCCGATTCATTGGGCACGGCTCCTGTGGAAGGTGACGCGCCAACATGTGCAAGAAGAGAGAGGAGGGACCCTCAATCATCTTTCGCCTTACCTGATCGTGTTCTATCGAGCGATGGGATGTTTGACAGCTTCAGAGCGGGCGCGATTTCCGCTGCTGTCCCGGAGTAATCCGGGTAGATACTTGCGGGAGGCTGAAGTGGACACAGATCCGGACGAAGCACCTGCCAGTCCAGCTCCGGCTCCGGCAAGAGCAGAAGAGGAGCATCGACGTGAGCGCGCACCGCGGAAGTGGAAATGGGATGAGAGGCCAGAAGACAGGCAGCCGGAAGCTCTCGTTGCGCCGACTCGGAGTCGGCCAACCCACGAGCTTTACAGCCGGCCGAAGCAGAGGGCACGTAAGTTGGTGTTGCCGACTAGCAGTGCGGAGACCGGGCGTACTCCGGTCCGGCGGAATGTCCTGCCCACGCAAGAGGAGATAATCGGGCAGATTCTGGGGAGGTCGATGAACCCCTCTGCGCAGAAGGCGCGGATGCCTTTGGAAGAAGTCAAGCGAACCGAGAGTCGGCCGACTACGAGTCGGGCGACTGAAGGTCGGCCAACTGCAGGTCGGCGAGAACAGCGTGTAGAACCGGACAGCAGGCCGGAAGCAGAAGAGAGTTTGGCTGCAGAGCCAATCACTCTCGAGGAGTCGTCTTCGGAAGAAGACGCTTCTAAGGAAGCGCCTCCAGCGAAGCGACCAAGTGGAGTGAAGACATGCAGAGTGGATCTGACCGAAAGTTGGACAACTGCTAGTCGGCCGATTGCGAGTCGGTCAACTGAGAGTCGGCCAGATTCGCTGACTGCGAATCGGATAGACCCGGCGACCATGGTGCGGGCGCCTTCGGCGGACACACCTCCGGCGAAGACACCTTCTGCGCAGATCGCGCCGGAGGAGCAGGCAGTAGAAGCGGGCGGTGCAGGGGCGACAAGAGTGACTGCGGCGCCGACCCCTTCGAGAACAGGTGATCAAGCCGGAGCGGAGGCTCAAGCAGTGGGATCTCCCACTGCCTTGGATATCTTAGCAGGGAGTGGAGCGGCAGTCGCGGCGGAAGCTGCCACGCATCACAGTTCCAGGGAGTCGCCAAGAGCTTCTGTGGCGACTGAAATCCTCGAAACAGAGGATGAGACGAGTTCGGAAGAACAGGAAGCGGACTTTGTGCATGGGACGCCAACAGTGGGTACTGTGCGAGCAGATAGTGCCACTCTTGCGATATTTGGATCGCAAGGTAGCAAAGTATGCGAATCCTAGAAAGCCGTAGTCTTATGTGGAGTTAGTCAAGAACAGGACGAGGACCAAGGTGGCCATTTGGGGCACTAGGTGCCGAGAGTTGGAGATGAAGAATAATGCCCTCCAACAGCACCTGGCGATCACGAAGAGGCTACAACAAGCCCTGCAACAACAGCGTGAGGATGCGGCGATGAAAGCCCAGGAGGATGTCGAGCTGCTGCGGGCAAGGATTGAGTTGGAATTGCAGGAAGAGCGGAGACAAAACCGCATTCTGACAGAGGAGCTTGCGCGCCAGACGCGCGCATTAGAGCAATGTCAGAGCGCGCGCAAAGCGGATGAGGAGTTGTTGCGCAACTTGGAATCCGAGTGCGCGGAATTGAGGGCGCAGCGCACGGAGGCTGAGGTGCAGCTGACAGAGGTGGAAGGCAGCAGCCGGCGCGATGCGGATCGTACGAGAGAGGAGTTGGTGGCGCGGGTGACCCACTGTCTCAGAGGTTACATCCACTGAGAAGTGGCGGCGCAGGAGAAAATCACACTCAGGGAGTTTGAGCTTCGGGCGGCGGCGTTGACGGAGGGTGACAGTCGGAGTCGGCGGCGAGGGGCGAAGAAATTAGAGGTCTTCTTGTCGGATGCGCGCGATACTATGGCGCACTTGGAGTCGGAAGTGACCGGGGTCCTTCGGCGGCTGGGGTTGCGCAGCCGAGCGGAAGACTGGCAGGGTAGGGAGTTAGTGGATAGCGCAGTATAGGATCTGCAGAGTGCAGCAGTGTAGCTTGGTTCCGTGCAGGCATTTAGAGTAGCAGGTAGTGTAGTGTAGTGTTTGTTAGGACCTTAGAAGGTATAAAGTAGTTCAAGGCGTCTTGCCTTGGGATTCTTCCAGTTTCGGAAGTACAGATCAGAAACTCACTTTCTCTGCGTGTTTGTGTGTTTGGTTCTGCCACCACGCAGAGGAGCTACAGCTTGACAAAGGTACCGCATTTTGTAGCTGAAGGCCTTCGGTTGAATGTTCAGAGCTAGTATACCGGTTAGAGACTTGAGTAGTGCGGATCTACACCTGCGGGTGATTGCCGATGCTCAGAGCCGGTTGCGAATTAGATACTTGAGTAGTTCCCCTTACACCTTCGAGTGATTTATCCTGATTGTACTCCTACGGGACGTTTCCCCTGAATGCCAAAGTGAAGTTTTGCTACTTCGTGTAAACCTTGGTTGTCAATTCAGGTTACGCTGCAGAAGGCACCCTTGGGGCACACCTCTGTAGTAATTCTGGGAATGACTAGTGCTTGAGGATTCAAACTCCTCAAAAGTCTGTTATGGTGTGTGTTACTGGATTGTGTCTCAGTTGAGTTTCTCAGTCGGACCTATATTCTCTACGCTTGGTGTGAGTTGAGGGTGACGTCCACCGCGTATGAGTGACTTCGTTCCGAAGTAGGAAGTCCAATCCGGGTTCCCTGCGCTAGCAGAAACTAGCGGAAGGGTTGTAAAAGCCAGAGTTGGGAGTCACTACCTGCAGAGCCTCTGAATGTACTCGTGAGAGACTTCCCCCCTGAAATCTTGAGCAGAGGTCCTGACCGACCTCTGAGTGGTGTTTTTTTTTTCAGTTTCAGGTGTGTGTGTTGAGTGACTTACGCTGCACTGTGCATCCTCCGAGTGACCTCCGAGTTGAGCACTTGCAGTATTTCTGGGAGTGACAGTCGCCTGAGAATTCAAACTCTCCAAAAGTCTGTTAAACGTGACACTTTGTACTCTGTGTGTTGCCTCTGTCCCTGTGGGTTTGACCTTTTTACCACCATATTGCAGTTTTAGCCTTTGGTGGGTTATTACATTTGTAATGTAATTTGGAAATGTAATTTCCAATGTCTTCACGTCTTCATCCGAAGCCTTCTTCCCTTCTTCGGGTCTCACCTCTTCCACAGGAGATGTCGGCAATGTAATGCCCTCGGCTTCCACCACCGTCCCTCATATCTGTGCGACAACCTGCTCCAGAATCTCCTCGCTCAAAGTGGACTCATTCTCCAGGTCCTCGTTCATCTTCAGTTGTGGTGTCTCTTCGCCCCGCGCAGACCGTGTCTGCTCCGAAGACAGAGAAATCGGACTTACTAACTCCATTCCCTCCTTCAAAGCTTTTGCTGGTATGTCTGCTGGAACTTTGATTGACACCTCCGAAGATACTCCTATCTCCACAGGCCGTATTACCTCGCTAGCTATGACTTCGGATGTGTTCACAATGGTTGCTACCGTCTTCTCCACGCTGCTGTCCGACACCTCAGATGTCACCATCCTCCGATTCGCCCTCTTCTTTGATCTTCCACGAGCTCTGTGCTGCCTCGCTCCATCTACATCCATATCCATCCTTCTTACCTCGTGGGCCAATTCTTCCTCGTCATCACACACGACCTTTCTTCTCTTCGCCAATCGTCTCTCCGGCTTCTCCCTTCTTTGAATCACGTCCACCTGAACTGGTCCTCGAGCTGTCGTGTGTGTTGGGATTGAGGGGGGTCGGTTCTCATCTTTGGTCCCTTCACTGGACTCAGCTGTTAGGATTTCCCGCTCTCTCAGAAATCGCTTCTCCTCCTCCCTCGTAAGCAATCCCATCCCTCGATAGAAATTCACCAGAAAGAGAGTGATGTGATTGGTCAACGATCCCGTCCACCGGGAGCCTGCATTCACGCAGACAAGATCGTGAAAGATTCTTGCCCAATGTACTCTTTGTCCCTTCAGGATGCGTTCGAAGAACTGCAACCTCCGGGCTGACTCTCACTTAGATTTACCTCTAATGGCTTTGCGGTAGCGCATCATGGTTCTAGAAGACTAGGATTCATCCTCACACTCATGTCCCAAACACCTTCTCTCACAAACTCTCCATGTATCACTCAAACTCACACACAAACTCTCCATGTATCACTCAAACTCACACACAAACTCTCCATGTATCACTCAAACTCTCCTCACATAAACGCAAACACACGTCAATATTCCAAGATACTCAAAAACTCCACTCCTTCATTCCTGAAACAAGTCATCACACATGACTCTTCAAACTTGCTTCAGAGGTGCTACTCTACCTCTCTATTAATACTACTTGAGAAATTACCATAGTAACATGTAATAATTTCTCCTAACTTACTTTTACCTAGGTAAGTTTGACTAACACTCTCTAGGTGGCAACATGCCATTGGCCTAGCTAAACCTTCTAGAAGTTTCCGGAATCCAAGGTTGAGGTGGCGACATGCCATTGGAAACTTTTAAACTTCTACAAGCTTCTTAGCCACTAACTCAACACTAGACTTAGTCTAGCCAATCATCTTTCATACATTTTAGTCTAACCAATCAAATCCAAGCTTTCAGTCAAATATCTAATCCCCTGGAATCAAGAACTTTTCTATAAGACAAAATAGAAGTGCTCACTCCATTATTCTAGAATTTCGCTAATCATTTCGCCAACTATAGACATTGTAGCTAAACTTAGTTATGACTAGATAAATTTAGTTATAACTAACTAGTTTAGTCATAACTAGCTAGACTTAGCTATCCCTTGGCTAATCACCCTTAATCACTTGAACACTTCTTAGACTTAATACATATGTGCAACACCCGGTCTTACATTTACCCCCGGACCAAGATTTCACTACGCCCTCGAAGTGAAAGAATCTGATCTTCGATGGAATAACTTCAACTTGTCGTGGTTGACTCGATCAAAGTGACGTACTTCTAACTGCTTGATGTCAGAAGTGAAATTTCTCCACACCTTCTAAACTATGAAAGGACCAAAGTACTTAGGAAGAAACTTTTTCCTTGCTCTCTTGTATCTAATTGCGTCAAAGAGCATCACCCAATCACCTTCCTTGAACGGCTTCAAGTTGTGATTTCCACTTCGTTTGTCATGATACTTCTTCTGCAACTGTTGAGCACGCTCCACTTGTATCATGGCCAAAACTTGAGCTTCCTCCAACTCCATCAGCTGTTGCTGGCGAGACTTGATAGCTTCCACTCCATTCGCTTTCTTCATCTTCTGCTGAATTGTTGTGAATGTTGTCAAGTCAAACTATATGGAAATTTTTGACTCAACTCCATACACCATCCGAAAAGGTGAGTATCCAGTAGATGTCTTCCATGTTGTGCGATACTCCCACAAGATAGCATGAAGCCTCTTGTCCAAATTGTGTTTACTCCCGTCCATGTCTTCATCCATGGCCAACATCATACACAAAGTGTAGTTGGTTCGCTCCGCCAACCCGTTAGCATTAGGTTTGTAGGAAGTGGTCACTCGAGCCTTGATGGAAAAGTGTTCCAACATGGCTTGAATTCTACTTCCCACAAATTCTCCTCCTCTATCTGATACTAACTCCAATGGACAACCAAATCGAGTAATGATACTCTCATACAGAAATCTATCAACCTCCTTCTCATTAGTAGATTTAAGTGGTCTTGCCTCTACCCACTTTGTAAGATAATCTGTAGCTATCACAATGAACTTATTCTCTCGAGGAGTAAGATTCAAAGGACCTACAAAATCTATCTCCCACTTTTCAAAAGGACCTAACATTGGTACTGTAAGACTGGATATTGCATGTGTGAGATAAAACTAGAATTAGCCAAGGAGTTAATCATGGTTAGGATAGTTATGACTAAGTCTAGCTAGTTTAGCTATAATGTCTATACTTGGCGGAATAACTAGAGAATTTCTAGAAGATTTGAGTGAGCACTTCTATTTTGTCTTGTACAAAAGTCTAGATTCCAAGAGAAAAGACTTTTGAACTTCATGTTTAGTTTTGATTGGTTTGACTAAAGTAAGGAGTATTTCATTGGTGAGACTAAGTCTAATGTTGACTTAGTGGAAAGTGGAAGTTCTAGAAGTGGGAAAGTCACAAATGGCATGTCGCCACCTCAATCTAGGGATTAGTAAACATCTAGAAAGTTTAGGGAGCCAATGGCATGTTGCCACATATTGATAACTAGTCAACCTTACTATGGTTTATCACGTGTCACGTTTAACAGACTTTTGTAGAGTTTGAATTCTAGGCGACTGTCACTCCCAAAAATACTGCAGTGCTCGACTCGGAGGCTCGACTCGGAGGAGGATCTCGACTCGAAGGATGCTCGGAGGATGCACAGTACAGCGTGATCACCCAACACACACACACACACCTGAAACTGGCAAAAGCACAACTCGGAGGTCGGTCAGGACCTTCGCTTCGGATTTCAGGAGGAAAGTGTCTCAAAAGTTCACTCAGAGGTTCTGCAAGTAGTGACTCCCACTCCGGCTTTTACTGCCCTTCCGCCAGGAACTAGCGTAGGGTACCCGGACTGGACTTCCCACTTCGGAACGAAGACTCTTCATACGCCGTGGACGTCACCCTCGACTCTCACACCAAACGCAGGGAGTGCAGACCCGACTGAGAACTTAACTGAGACACGATCCAGTAACACACACAACCTGAATTGCAAACCAAGGCTTACACGAAGTAATAAAACTTCACATTGGCATTCAGGGGAAACTTCCCGTAGGAGTACAATCAGGATATGTCACTCGAAGGAGTAAGGGGGAACTGTTCAAGTCTCTAACTCGCAGCCGGCTCTTAGCATCAGAAATCACCCGCAGGTGCAGATCCGCACTACTCAAGTCTCTAACCGGGTGCTAGCTCTGAACATTCAGCCGAAGGCCTCCAACTACAACATACGGTAACTTCGCTATGCTGCAGCTTCTCTACGTGGTGCCAGGACCAAATGCACAAACACGCCAAGAAAGTGAGTTCCTGATCTGCACTTCCGAAACTGGAAGAGTCCCAAGGCAAAACGCCTTGATCTATTTTATACCCTCAAAGGTCCTAACTAACACTACGCTATCCTATCTATTACTCGCAACACCTGCGCGCAACCAAACTATACTACTGCACTCGGCGGATCCGGTGCTGCGCCTCCTGCGCGCCGGACTGCCCCGCTCGTTGTCTCTACCTTGCCAGTCTTCCGACCGGCTGCGCAACCCCAAGCGTCGGAGGGCTGCAGTGACTTCCGACTCTAAGTGCGCCATAGTGTCGCGCGCACCTGACAAGAAGGTTTCTAATTTCCTCGCTACTCGCCGCCGACTCCGACTGTCACCCTTTGTCAAAGCCGCCGCCCGAAGCTCGAACTCCCTGAGTGTGATCCTCTCTTGAGCTGCGACCTCCCAATGGGCGTATCCTTTTAGACAGTGAGTCACCCGCGTCGCCAACTCTTGTCGCGCCCGGCAGCTGCCTTCCACCTCTGCTAGCTGCATTTCCGCTTCCGCATGCTGCGCCCTCAAATCCGAGCACTCGGATTGCAAGTTGCGCAACAACTCCTCATCCTCCTTGCGGGCTCTTTGACTTTCTTCTAAGGCGCGCGTCTGGCGCACAAGCTCTGCTGCTAGGATGCGGTTTTGTCTCCGCTCTTCTTGCAATTCTGACTCGATCTTTGCCCGCATTAGCTCGGCCTCCGCTTTTCGTCGCCGCATCCTCCTTCTGCTGCTGCAAGGCTTGGTATAGCTTCTGTGTGACCGCCAGGTGTTGTCGGAGAGCGGTGTTCCTTTCCACATATACTTGGCACCTAGAGGCCCAAATGGCCACCTTGTTCCTCGTCCTTCGCTTGATAGTCTCCACATAAGACTGCGGTTTTCCAGTACCCGAGTACTTGGATGTCTTGCGATCCAGATATCGCAGGAGAGGGACTATCTGCTCGCACAACACCCCTGTTGGCGTTTTCTGCACAGAATCCGCTTCCTGCTCTTCCGAGCTCGTCTCATCCTCAGTTTCGAGGATTTCAGTCGCCACCGAATCCCTTGGCGACTCCCTGGAACTGTGGCGCGCAGCAGCTTCCGCTGCGACTGCTGCTCCACTGCCTGCTAAAATATCCAGGACAGTGGGGGATCCCACTGCTTGAGCCCCTGTTCCGGCTCGATCTTCGGTCTCCGAAGGGGTCGACGCCGTAGTGACTCTTGTCACCTTTGCACCGCCCGCTTCTGCTGCCTGCCCTTCCGGCGCAATCTGCGCGGAAGATGTCTTCGCTGAAGGTGCGTCCGCCGAAGGCGTCCGCACACTGGTCGCCGGTCCTGTCCGTCTCGCAGTCGGCGAATCCGGCCGACTCTCTGTTGACCGACTCGCAGTCGGCCGACCAGCAGTTGTCCGACTGGGAGTCGGATACACCCTGCGCGTCTTTACTCCACTTGACTTGCTTGCTGGCGGCGTTTTCCCAGAAGTGCCTTCCGCCGAAGACGACTTTCTGAGGGTTGTTGGCTCGTCAGCCAAACTCTCTTCTGCTTCTGGCCGGCTGTCCGGTTCAACGCGCCGCTTAGTTGGCCTTCCTTCCGCTTGTCGACCTTCAGTCGCCCGACTCGTAGTCGGCCGACTGTCACTCAGTCCATCTCCTTCCGAAGGCATTGGTGCCTTCTGCGCAGAGGTATTTGTCGACTTCCCTAGAATCTGCGCGATTATCTCCTCCTGCGTGGGATTCCGCCGGACCGGAGTACGCCCGGTCTCCTCAGTACTAGTTGGCATTTTGCGTGCCCTCTATTTTGGTCGACTGTGAGGCTCGTGGGTGGGCCGACCACGAGTCGGCGCAGCTGGCACTTCCGGCTGCATGTCCTCAGGTCTCTCATCCCACTTTCGCTTTCGCGGAATGCGCTCACTTCGACGTTCTTCTGCTGCTCTTGCTGGGGCCGGAGGCGGAGGCGGACTGGCAGGTTCCTCGTCCGGATCCGTGTCTACTTCGGCCTCCCGTGAGTATCTACCTGGATAGCTCCGTGTCAGCAGCGGAAACCGTGTCCGCTCTGAATTTGTCAAACATCCCATCGCCCGATAAAACACAATCAAGTAAGGCGAAAGATGATTGAGGGTTCCTCCTTTCTCTTCTTGCGCATGTTGGCGCGTTACCTTCCACAGGAGTCGTGCCCAATGCACTGGAGCTCTTGACAACACTAGCTCCACAAATTCTACCTGCCAACCATGCATGTAAGCGGTCTTGGTCGGCTGCAATATCTGCAACAATGCGGTCGCGACATTTCTCCGCAATCGATCTTTGTAATCCCGCGTCCGGAAGCCGTTCTTGGGGTGCCTGGCAACTTTGAAAAACTCATTGTAGGAGATTTCTTCCTCCTGGGACACCTTCACGCTATCGGCCTCGAAGAGGAGATCCCCTTCCTCGCCGGCACACCTGCCCAACACCTGCGCCCAGTCACAAATGTCCCATCTTTCTGGATGTGGACGGAATCCGCGTGAGGGCTTGTGTCTCTCCTGCAGATACTCGCGCACCATCTCCGGACATGTCCAGTTCCACCCCCATAGAAGGAAATCGAGCTTTAGCCCCAGCAGCACATCTTGAAATGCGCGTAGACCGATCTGCGGCACCCTAAGGGGAGACACTCGCAGCTGGGGAACCTTCGACATTGCGTTACCTGCACACACAAACGTTCTCCCTTTCGCTCGCTCTCTCACAATCGCCACTGCGCGTCGGCCGCTCAAGCACTGACTGCTCACTCTCTCTTCGCTCACGCTCAAGTTCGCTACTCGCAATTCTCTCCAAGGTCTGTCAAGATCCTTGCGTAACTCGTCTCCGCACTCTCTCCTCTCACTGCAGGTCTCTCCGCCCTTGCGCGTAATCTTGGAAGCTGGAACTCGCAAAATCAAGAATGAGAGAATGAGACTGGGGCGCAGTCTTTTCTTCTCCGAATTCAAGAACGTCCAACGTTCTTACTGGTTACAACGTACGCAGCCGGCTATACGGCCTAACGGTTCGCCCTTTGCATGCGCAAATTCACGTCTCCGCACTGCGCGCATTCGCATGCGTGAATGTTGAATTCTCCCGCCGCCGCCGTCTTCCGGACTCGAGTCCGCCGTAGGGTATACGTCGGCTATGTTGTCTTTCCCTAACCCGTCCATCACCGGAGGCGTGTCGCCGCTGGCGTGTTCCTTATCCGTCAGCGCCTTGCTGGAGGCGCACCTCCAGTCGGCGCGAATTACGCCGGCGCGTATTTGTACCGCTTATTTTGTCCTTTATGCCTCGTCCATTGCTGACGGCGCATATCCCGCCGGCGCAAATCATGCCAGCGCATCCGGCCATCAGCGCCACGTCGGAGGCATACATCCGACCGGCGCTTTCCTTCCATGAGCAGCCGCCAAAGGCGCTTCCGACTCTGAGTTGGTCTCCTCCCATGAGCGCGCGATTCCGCCGAAGGCGCATCGCCGAGGGCGTACGGGAGTCCTTTCCGGCTGTGAACCCTAGCGCGAACGGCGCATGTCCGGCTACGAGTTTTCCGACGCTCATAACTTCTCCGTCCCTGATCCATCTCCGACGCTTTTGGGCTCGTTAGAACGAGCGTCCCGAGCTCTTTCTAATGCAAATTCAACCAACTGGATCTACCGTGTATTCCGCTCGTTATGAAGGTTTCCCTTTCCGCGCTAGCGGCGCATCGCCGAAGGCGCACTCATGGTCGGAAGCCTTCAGAGGTCCGGGCCGTTCTTCTGACGTCTTTAGCAAAACCTCCTCCTGAGGTGTCTGCGCCGGAAGCGTGGCTTCCTTAAACGCTGGAAGCGCGTAAGTAGAGACACCTCATAAAAGGAGCTTTTGCCGAAGGCGCCGAAGACATTGGCGTTGGTACATCCGACTACGCGATTCTTCGTGACCTCGTGACGATCTCATCAATCCACTCTATTTAACGTACCCTTTTCTAACTACAAACACTGCTTCGGTACTAGTTTTCTAAAATTGTTTAAATTCTGCAAAAAAAACAAAAAGTGTGTTATCACAAGGTGTCATCTACTGACTGATCTACTCCATCATCATATGCTCTTGACATCAAATCCGCATTAGCATGCTTCTTTCCGGGTCTATCCTCAATGGTATAATCGAACTCTGCTAGTAGTAGCTTCCATCTAGCTATCCTCCCTTCAGCATTAGGCTTGTTGAAAATGTATTTCAAAGTCTTATGATCAGTCACTATAGTGAATCTCTCACCCAACAAATAATGTCGAAACTTCTTAAGTGAGAAGATTACAGCTAAAGCTTCCATCTCTGTCACTTAGTAGTTCTTCTCCGCTTGAACCATCTGTCTACTAGCATAGGCAATTGGATGATCATGCTTTTCATCATCTAATTGACTCAAGGTGCATCCTACAACAATATTTAATGTATCTGTGTAAAGAATGAAAGGTTTACCCCAATCCGGTTTTGCCAAAATTGGAGCCGTCACCAACGCCTCTTTGAGAACTTCAAACGCCATTTTTGCACCTTCATCCTTGAAAATGAGTTCGTACTCCACTCACTTCTTCATGTAATATGTCAAAGCATGAGCTTTGTTGGAGAAGGACAAGATGAACCGTTGATAGTATCCCACCATACCAAGGAATTGGCTCAACTTGGTCAAAGTCACCGGAAAAGGTAACTCCATGATCCGCGTCACCTTCTCTGGATCCACGTCTATACCATCCTTGGAGATGATATGGCCCAACAATGAGCCTTCCTCACATCCAAAAATGCATTTTTCTGGATTGAGTGAAGCCTTAGCTTCCTCCAGCCGTTGAAGTACTTTGATCAAATGATCAAAATGATCCGCTTTCCTGCCGTAAACACAAAAATCATCTATGAAATCCCTTACAAACTTTCCAATGAAAGGTTCAAACACTCTATTCATGAACCTTTGAAAATTGGCAGGAGCATTACATAGACCAAACGGCATCACTCTAAAAGCGAAGGTTCCCCATGGAGTGGTAAAAGTTGTTTTGAGTTGGTCTTCTAAGGCGATTTGGATTTGGTTATAGCCACTATAACCATCTCCAAAACTTTATCAGTCATGGCCAGCAACCTCTTCTAGAATCTCATCTATGAAAGGCAAGGGATAGTAGTCTTTCTTTGTGACAGTATTCAACTTTTTGTAATCTACTCACGCTCGTAGCTTACCATTCTTTTTCTTCACTATCACAATTGGAGACATCCATTCAGATTTTTCTACCTCGTAGATGAAGCCAGCCTCCTTGAGCTTGTCGATCTACTCCTTCACCACAAGAGCCGTAGGTGGATTTATTCGGCGTTGCTTTTGCCGAATAGGATGAGCTTTCTTCTCCAACTCGATGCGGTGAGTCTCCAACGTCACATGCTTAAGATCTTTGTAACAAAAGGCAAAAACATGAATATATTTGCGAAATATATCCAGAAACCTTGCCTTTTCCTCCTTGGTAACCTTGGGACCAAACCTGAGAGTGGACAGTCGTCGACACACCTCCTCTTCGCTCATCTCCACTTTGTCAGGATCTTTCTTCACTCCAGGCATAGGCAACAACTCCATGGCAGCAATGACTTGTACTTGAACATTATCATCAGAAGAGTACTCCGATGATGTTTCTTGATCAGAAGTTGAGATGTTTGTTTAGTCATAACTAGCTAGACTTAGCTATCCCTTGGCTAATCATCCTTATTCACTTGACCACTTCTTAGATTTAGTACATATGTGCAACACCCGGTCTTACAGCACAACGCCCGGATTCCTTCTTTAGATTCAACTGCAGTACTTCGCACTGAGTTTCCTTCTCCCGAAGCTGGGCTTCTCGCTCCCGCACCAATGCAGTTGCGGACTCCCACTCCCTCTTTACTGCAACTGCTCTCTTGAGCTTCGTCCGATTCCTAATCATTGGTACATAGAATCCTGGTTCCTCCGTTACAGCATACTTCACTCTCTTCCCGTCCAAGTACTTCAACAATGGAACTACACTATCCTGCAAGAATTCAGGAAATGTAATTTCTGATGTCTTCACATCTTCGCCCGAAGTCTTCTTCCCTTCTTTGGGTCTCACATCTTCCACCGGAGATGTCGGCAGTGTAATGCACTTGGCTTCTACCACCGTCCCTCCTACCCGTGCGACAACATGTTCCAGAATCTCCTCGCTCAAAGTAAACTCCTCCAGGTTCTCGTTCATCTTGAGTTGTGGTGTCTCTTCGCCCCGCGCAGACCGTGTCTGCTCCGAAGACAGAGAAATTGGACTTATCAATTCCGTTCCCTCCTTCAAAGGTTCTGCCGGTATGTCTGCCGGAACTTTGATTGACACCTCCGAAGGTACTCCTATCTTCACAGGCCGCATTACTTCGCTAGTTGCGACTTCGGATGTGTTTACAATTGGTGCCACCGTCTTCTCCACACTGCTGTCCGACACCTCAACTGTCACCATCCTCCGTGTTGCCCTCTTCTTTGGCTTTGCGCGAGCTCTGTGCTGCCTAACCCCACTTACATCCATATCCATCCTTCTTACTTTGTGGGCCATCTCCTCCTCGTCGTCACTCACGACCTTCCTTCTCTTTGCCAATTGTCTCTCTAGCTTCTCCTGCCTTTGAACCACGTCCACCTGAACTGGTCCTCGAGCTATTGTTTGTGGTGGGATTGAGGGAGGTCGGTTCTCGTCTTCAGTCCCTTCACTGTACTCAGTTGTCAGGACTTCTTGCTCTCTCGGGAATCGCCTCTCCTCCCCCCTCGTAAGCAATCCCACCCCTCGATAAAAATTAACCAGAAAGGGAGTGATGTGGTTGGTCAGGGCTCTTGTCCATCGGGAGCCTGCATTCACCCAGACAAGATCGTGAAAGATCCTTGCCCAATATACGCGCTGTTCCTTCAAAATGCGTTCGAAGAATCCTACTTGCCAGGCCGTCACATAAGTCGTGCGCGCCGGCCGTAAGATGTGCATGATCCCTAACGCGATCGCCCTTCTCTTCGGATCTTTGTAATCGACCATCTTCCATCCATTCGTTCCATGTCTTCCAGATTCGAAGAGAGGCACGTAAGAGAATTCTTCGCCGCGCGTAAGTCCTACGCTATTCTTCTCAAATAGCAGATCTCCTTCGCTGCCCGCACAGTGTCCTAGTACCGTTGTCCAATGTTCGATAATCCACAGCATGGGATTACCGCGGAGCTCCTTGCCTTCGTCCGTGCTCTTGTCCATTACCTCCTTGCAGATACTCGTTGATACGCAATTCCAATTCCACAAAAGGAATTCAAGCCGTAGTTCCCTCAACTCGCGTCTAAAGGGTCTCAATTCCTAGTAAGGCACCTTCAAGGGAATCAATTTCCTCACCTTTTCACTCTTCTTGGGCGCCATGTCTTCAATTTGCGTTTCGCTAATTGCGGGTTGGCTCGATTGCAATTCCTCTCTCTCTCGCTCGTTCTTGCTTAATATCGCAATGTCGGTGTGAAGTCTCCTCGTACTGCTTTTACCTTTGAAGCCCTAACATTGCCTTCTCCCGTGCCTCGTAGAACTCCCGACGCGTGCGAATCTCGTCCGGCCCGTTGTATGATTTGAAATTGATTACGATGTCTTCGCCAAAGATGTAGCTCTTCGTACATCCATAAAAGGCTGCGCCGAAGACACGAAGATCCGAAGATCTTCGGACTTAGACGAATTCTCACTAATTCTATCATTTCTCCTCAGGAGCTGCTTATTCTAACTCTAACAACTACTTTCTAAACAAATATCTTTAAGTTTTGTTGATTTTTAAAGAACAACGGAAAAACTAGGCACCACAAGACTGTTAAGTTGTGACACTGGATCTTTTCTCAATTGAGTTTCTCAGTTTGGATTCCTATAGTCTCTGCGTGTTTTGTGAGTTGAGTGTGTTGTTCACCGCGTGAGAGTGACTTCGGTTTGATGAAGGTACCGCATCTGAAGTAAGAAGTCCAACCCGGATGCTCTGCACTAGCGGTGACTAGTGGCACGGTTGTAAATTTGGATTTGGGTCACTACCTGCAGATCCTCTTAGTGTACTCTTGGGAAACTTTCCCCCTGAACCTTAAGTAGAGGTCTTAACCAACCTCTGAGTTGTGCTTTTACAGTTTCAGGTGTGTGTTGGGGTGAACTACGCTGCACTGTGCGTCCTCCAAGTGACCTCGGAGTTGAGCACTTGCAGTATTCCTGGGAGTGACAGTAGCATGAGAATTCAAACTCCTCAATAGTTTGTTAAAACGTGACATTTAGTACCTCGTGTGTTGCCTCTGTCCCTGTGGGTTCGATACTTTTGCCGTTATATTGCAAATTTAGCCTTTGATGGGTTATTACAAGCGGTGTAGCAGGGTAGCGACAGTTAGGTAGGAAGCTCAATTTGTTTATTTTTGGTTTGGAGCAAACAAAGTAGAATTTAGAATTAGAACTGTCAGCCGCTTTGAGTAGGATATGAGTAGATAGGAACTCAACGGGTGTGGTAACTGCCGGGTTGGCTAGCGTCTCGCGCCGGTTGGGAACTCCCATCACATCAAAAGATGTCCCCGGATGTTAGTTAGGAATAGTGAGGCTCAAGGCTCTACCTTTGGGGGGCTTTTCCATTAGTTAATATTTCAGTTTTTTGGCCTGCATTTCTTCGCGTGTTAGTAAATTGTGCATTTTGTCACCGTGCGTGAGTTGCTTCAATTTGTCAAAGATATCGCATCTGAAGTAGAGAGTTTAATTCAAATGTTCTGAGTGATGCATAGTGTAGCTCAGGATTTAAGCAAATCTGTACATTGGAAGCTCGGTGCAGCCGAATTAATTTGTAATCTTTAGAAATTTCACCCTTGAATATCAATTGCACAGTCGTGTGCGGCTTCTATATGGTCTTATTGAATGAATTTTAGGATTTGAGTGTAATTTCAACCCTACAATGCAATGCCCTCGGACTTAGCATTTGCAGCGTCTTCTAGGATTTACATGTGCCTAAGAAGTAAATTTGTCAATAGAATGTTAAATTGTGACACTACTTGGTTCTTTGGGTTTTTTTTCCCTCGTGGAAGTGGATCTTAACAATTATGCTCCATTTTGGTTATTTTTAGCTATTACATGTACATGGCAAAAGCCGGAGTATTTCACCTCCAATTCAGGCAACCGTCCTAGCTATATTTACCTAGGACACAAGGTTACTCCTTACTTGGAGTTAACCTCAACAAGCTCAAATTTATGAAAGAGTTGTTTTTTTATTTGTTGAAATAAGATTGAGTTGTTAGAAATTTAACAAGTATAAAAGCCTCAACTTGTCACTAGATTGTTTCATATTCTGTGAAATTGATTAACTAGTTTTTGAAGATTAAATCAATCAAATGACACATAACATTTTTATGAAATTTTTTTATATTTTGATGTAACACATAATAGTGATGTTGAAGCACAGCTTATGTCTGATAGGAATTTCTTTACTTCTTTAAACTAAAATTTATACAATGATAACATACTCAATATATATAGCACAAAAATAATCATTTAATCATGTAAAAATATTTATAACTAAACCACATTGTTATACCTAAATTCTAATTGTGCCAAAAAGATAAATAATTGAACTAATTTTATTTGAATTATTCAAAATTCAAAAAAATTAAACTATGTTGAGGTTAATCTCGGTAGAATAATGTAATGACAGATAAATACCAAAATGGAGCATAATGGTAAAGATCCGATACCACAAGGACATAAACAACACATAGAGTACCAATTGTCACGTATTTAACAATCTATTGAGGAGTTTGAATTCTTAGGCTACTATCACTCGCAGAAGTACTGCAGGTGTTCGACTCGGAATTCATTAAGAGGTCACACAATGCAGCGTAAATCTCACACACTCCTGAAACAAGCAATTGCAACAACTCAGTGGTCGATCGCAACCTCGCCTTAAGATTCAGGGGGGAAAATTCCCAAGGAATACACTCAGAGTATCTGCATGCAGTTGCCAATTGCGAATTTGCTTAAATCCTGACAATAGGCAATCGCTATTCAAAACATTCGATTGGGGCTACTACTTCGAATGCAGTATCTTTGACAAACCAAAGTACCTCTCACGCGGTGACCAACACATTCAACTCACAAACATTGAAAAAACTGAATTGAGAAAAGACCCCCAAGGCCAACGCCTTGGACTACTTTATTCCTTACTACCAAAACTGTCACTCGCTAAGATGCGAACTTCGAACAGGTCCTACACTGGCGGAGTCGACAATTGCCGCTGCTCCTAACTTCCACTCTAAACCTAATCTTCTCAAAACGCCTACTTGCTCTAACTCCAGATTTGCTACCGCGTCTCGCAATCTCGAGAGATAAGCTTCGAGCTTCTTGGCTGACCGACGATGCCTTCGTTCGCTTCGCGCTATCAATTTTTCCGCACTATGCTCGATTTCGCGTAACCAAAGTCTGTTGTGCGACTCGATCTGCCATAAAACATACTCACGCAAACACCGCTCCACTCTCGCAGTTAAGGCGTCATGCGTCTACTCGGATAACTGCCGATTCTTCCCTTCGGCCTCCGTCAATCTTGTTCCCACCTTGCATAACTACTCCTTAGCTTGCGACCGTTGTGTCCTCAGCTCGCTGCACTGCGTTTCTAGCTTCTCTACTAATTCTAAATCCGAGATTTGCGCAGCTTCGTACTCGGCCAACTTTTTCGCCCTCATAGCCAACTCGGATTGGTACTCTTGGTCCTTCTTCTCTGCGGTGGCCGACAGCTCATCTAACCTCAATGACTCAGCGTCAAAAGCGGTCTGACACGCCTCCAACCGTCATCGGACACTGAAGAGGACTCTGTGGCATTGGAAGAAGTTGCGGCAAAGGCCGTAGAAGACGTGGAAGCAACTGAGTGTGGATCACAGAAGATAGCATCACCCCGAAACTCCACCTGAACAGTCATAATGGAGACGCGGGAGTACCCTTTAACGGAAGAAGCACAATCGCAAACCCTCGACGCTGCTAATATGCTATGTGTGCAAGCACTTCCGTTGCTCCAGTACCTCGACCGGAAGCGGAAGAAGTATGCAGACGCCAACACGATCAGGTCCTATGTGGAGATAGTACGTAATCGGACGCGGACCAAGGTAGCGGCGGCTGAGGTTGCCGCGAAGGAACGCAAGAGTCTGCCAACAGCAGCGAAGTATCAGGCACTTCAGAAGAGTCTGGCTGAGGAAATTGAGAAGCGAAGGCATTCGGACGAGGTCTGCGAGGGTCTTCGTGAGGACGTGGAGAGGGCCAAGTGTGCAACCGTGGACCTCTTAAAGAGGCTGCTAGCACCTCAACGACTCTTTCTCAAGGAGCCCTCATCCGGATGCCCGCCGAAGGAACCTCATCTTGCTTCGGGGGTACTTCCTCAGTCAAAACCGCCTTTCGTTTGTCTGTCTTTAAAGCTCGGCGTGGCTTAACAGGTGTCAGCTGTTCTTTCGTAGTCCGAGGCTTCTTCCACACCGGTACTTCCTTCTCTTTGTCTATAATCGTCACTGGTCCCGCTTCCTGAGTGGAACGTCCTCTAGCCGCAACACTTCTACTCTCCATGCTCCTATACTCTTCCGTTATCAACCTCATGGCCTTCATCTTCGCTCTGGCCCAAAAGTCTGGCGATTGCATCTTGATAGGAGCCGTCATTGTAACCGTTCTTCTGCTACGGTGGCTTCATCGATCCTTCGTCTCTTCCTCGGCTATGAATCCTGTCGGCCTCTAGGCCGCTTTCTCCTCTGCTGTGGCAAATTGCGCGGTCTGACCTCAAGGTCCGAGTTGACCTCGTTGGCAATCATCACCTCTTCTCCTTCTTGTGACAATTCTCGTGATCAAAATATTTCTCGAGCGTCAATATTTTCATAGCTCTGTAGAAATTGATCAAGAATGGGAACAAGTAACAAGCGGACCCTTCTAGAATCAGCTCGATGTGTTGCCTGATGGCTGTCCCGAAGATGCGCGCCCAATGGATATGATCTCCTCTCAATGCTCTCTCCACAAACTCCACCTGCCAAGTCATCATGTAAGAAGGTCAAGAGGGACAAAGAATCTGCATCAACGCCATCGCGACATTTCGTCTCAATCGGTCGTGAACCCACACGGTGCGATAACCATTCTTCTAGGTGCGAGGGTATTTGAACGGAGCAGCATAAGCCCTTTCTTCCTCTCTCGTCACACGGATACTCTCGCTGTCAAAAGTAAGATCATCGTCGTTTCCTGCGCACCGACCAAGGATCTTCTTCCAATCCCACATTTGCCAGGTATTGGGATTGCTTCGATAGCTCGGCGGCTTCGGCAATCCATTGTTATCCCACTCCTGTACTATCGCCTCGCTCGTCCAATTCCAACCCCACAACAGGAAGTCCATCTTCGTGAGAATCAAATCACGCCGATAAACTCGTATTCCTACTTCGGGCACTAGCAGAGGGTGCAATTTGATCAGTCGCGCCATCGCTGTTTTCTCCCGTTCTAGCCTCAGCGCTTCAATCTCGCATCGATCGCACAATGTGTTCGTGAAATGTGGGCATCGAGCTCTCGACTCCTCGTATATACTTTGCCATTGCAACAGTTTCCCATTCGTGTGAATTGAAGGTGCCGCCATTCAAAATTCTTTCCCGTGCGGCACTATCTTTTACGTCCACGGGTATCCTTCATTGTTCATGTAACCGCGAAGCTCCGAGGTCCTCATTCGCGAATGCCGAATACCCTTGCCTGAATACCCGTCTAGGTACTAAGAGGGACTAGGTCTTCCTACCTTCCGTTCTGCTCCTCCGGATTAGGAATTCGCTAGCCTCAGAAGGCCGTCGCGTCTGCTGAGGTTCCCTCAACGTTACTACTACTACTTTATCTCCATTGTAAAAGACATATTCTATTCCAATTGAATTACTTCTACTTTTAAGATTAAAAACGACGTGGATTTCTCACTCTACTACTCCATTTCCTGAAAAAAATGAAAAAACTGGCCTACCACAAATTATAACCTTATGTTCTAGCTATTTACACCTAGATTGGTTGTCGGTGTTGGGTATATATATTTCAAGGCTTTTGCATTGTATCACTAATGATTTTTACTAAGTTAATAAACTCTCTTCCGTGTTTTCCCCGTAAACGTAGCACTATGAAGGATGAATCACTTGACTAATGCGTGTACTTGTGTTTGTCTATCTGACAGTTTGGCTATCATTGTCTTGCATATTTTGGACTTATAAATGGTATAAAAAAAGGTTGTGGATTTTGTGACAGTCTATATGGTAGGTATGTCGAAGGCGGATGACTTTGACGGATTTTCTTTTGTTGATGGATAGTCTGTCGCTGACGGATTTTTTTGATGATGATAAGTCTTTCAGTTGCTAACAGGAATTTGACCGTGACGGATATTCTCTTGTTGACGGATTTTTGACGATGATGTTCAAGGCGAGTTTAAGGGGTTCAGAGTTTTTTTCAGAAGTTTGAGCGACGGTTGAGCTCCAAAAGTTTGAGCTTCAGGCAAATCTTAGTTGGTGTCATGAAGTTTTGAGTTTGAGCAGATGTTCAAGTTCAGGTTCTACTCAAAGTTCAGAAGTGACAAATCTTTTGAGTATTCTCTTGAGGGTTTTGAGGATGAAGTCAAGTCACAAAGTTGGAGTTGAATCGTCAATTTACGATAGTTTCTATTTCACAACGAGCTGAGATTCTTCGGGACAAATTTGAAGGCGAGGTGAGTTCATGACCAATCTACATAGTGAGGAAAACAGAACAAGAAAGATGACAGTTTGTCGACTTGAAGGTTGTTCGTCTTGAGCAAAAGCAGTGATCTTAGTCCACAACGAGCTAAGTTTTTCCAAAACAGAAGTTTGAGGTAGTTCAGGTTTTAGGGCTAGAAATCGTCGAGATGCTGCTGGAGTTGGAATGGATTCGCGGAGACTTTTTGCCTTTTTCCTTCTTGCCCTCTTTTTTTATTGATTTGACGAGCGTCTTGGTTTGAATACAAGCAAATCCAGACCATGATTACTTTTCTACATTCTATTTACTTCTGCTTAGAGTGCAGATGCAATGCATGCAGCTGTTCAATCTCTTTGCGCTTTTTTTGCTGCGTGATCCAACATGTTGTTAGCATTGAGTATATGGCGTGAAAACTTGCTCACTCCCAAGTTTTAATCGGTGCTCTGGATTTTGAGATGAGAAAAGTGAAATTGATTGTGCTAAATTTACACTTTAAGTTATTTTTGCGAGGAGTGAAACGATGAGGTTACGTCAGAATTTGCGACCTTAGAATTTTTCTTTATGATAAGCGCAAGATTTCATTGGAGGATACTTTGCACTAGTTTTCAATGGCCATGCTTCTTCAAGGTGGCAAATTATTGTGAGAATGATAGTTTTAGTATTTGTTTCTTTTGGTAAGCGTAAGATTTCATTAAAGTATACTTGGCACCAATTTCCATATGTCATGTTTCTTCAGGATGACAAATTACTGTGAGATTTACATTGTGAACTTGAATGTGACTTAGAATGATGTCTCACAGAGTGTCAAGTCGCGATGCGAAGAATAAGTTAAAAATTAAGAAGAATTTTTTATCTTAATAGATTAGATAGTCTTGTAGTTGGCCTCATATTCTACTCATTTTGTCCACTGTCACACCATCATGTCATTCAGAAGAAGTATTATCAAGAAATCAAAAGTGTTCAGTTGATGCAACCCAATAAACTTGCTGGATATCACATCAAGAAGCATAGAGTTTTATCGCAAATACTATGTCTCATGAGCTAGAATCACTAAGAATTTGATCAATCAACGATAAATTCTCATGATTGAGCTAATCAAGATTGACGGTAAATTTTGATAATTAAGCTAGTCAAGATTGACGGTAAATTTTGATGATTGAGTTAGTCAAGATTGACTATAACCTTTGATAATTAAGCTAGTCAAGATTGACGGTAAATTTTGATGATTGAGTTAGTCAAGATTGACTATAACCTTTGATGATTGAGCTAGTCAAGATTGACAGTAAACTCCAATGATTGAGCTAGTCAAGATTGACGGTAAATTTTGATGATTGAGTTAGTCAAGATAGACGATAAAGTCTAATGATTGAGCTAGTCAAGATTGACGGTAAACTCCGATGATTGAGCTAGTCAAGATTATCGATGAACGTTCATGATTTACCTAGTCAAGATTGAACTTATCTGAAAAAATGATTGAATTAGTCAATATTAACTGTAAACTTAATCCAGCTGATGCGTTGGCCAAAGTTATTTTTTTTGAGAGTTTCAGGCGAAACATTGCTACTTTGGAGGTTGTGCATGAAGAGCACAGTTAAAGCTTTTGAGCATGGTATTTTCAGATTGATATTTTTTTATATAGTTACTCTATCTTGTGATGCATATGGCTTAATTTAGATTAATTCTTGTGTAAGGCAAAGCCTTGTATTAGATTTCTTTCTAGAATTTGTAGGGGAGTAATTATGTAAGTTACAAGGTTTTTGATCCCTCAATGCTAACACGTTTGTAGTTACTTCTTTATGTTATTACTCTATCATGTTATGGCTACGGCTTAGTTTTGATGTAAACTACTGTGTAATGAGATGTCTTGTGATAGGATTTTCTCTGGAACTTCCCGCGAAGTAATAATATAGGGTACTCAGGTTATTGTTTCCTTAATAAGAATTAGGGGGGAGATTGTTAACTCGGGTTCAGGAGTACCCTCAACTAGATTTATAGCTAGGTTGTTAGCTGGTGTTGGATAAATATATCCCAAGGCTTCTGCACTGTATCACTGTTGTTTTCACTACAATAGTAAATACTCTTGTGTGTTTTCTCCTTTGTATGTAGTCTTCTGAAGGATAAATCATGTTACAACTGCATGTACTCATGTTTGTTTATCTAACTATCTCCTTATCACATTCTTGATTATTTTTTGCTCACAAACTAATTCTTAAAAGAAGAGTTTTAAAAATTCAAAAATTACACATCATGGTATTAATCAAATTATGATTTGTTTCAGCAAGATTGTCTTGAGAAAATAGAAAGATTATTTCTTCAATTATTTTTAAAAATAAATCTAGTATAAAAATATCAATTTTTGCTTCACTTAACCCAAAGAATATTTTATTCAATATATTTTCAATTTTTACCATCATTAAAGTTTTTATGAATAATATATTTCTTTTAAATAAAAATTAAAAAAAACATAAACAATAATTTTTTCAAATTTTAACATATGTTGATTATATTTATTTTCTAATTATCTAATATAAATATGAAATCTATCAATTGGTAATTTCAAGAAATTTTACCTATTGCATTATATTAATCAAATTTTTTACATTATGTTTAGTGTTATTTAATATTTAAATTTGAACAAAAAATTTTATTTACAATATCTTTCATGAATTAATATATATCTCGTATTTATTAAATTAAATTGGATTAAATAAGTTAACCTCTATAGATATGGATCTTATAGAGGTTTTACTTATTAGAATTAATGATCTCTGATAGAAAATTTTTATTTTTCCATATTCAATGAGATGTAATTACTTGAGATTCAACAACAATAACCTACTCCTTCAATTCGTACTCTTAAAAAATTGTTTCTATCTATGTAGCTCATTATTAATATCAGAATGATCAATCTTACTCTCAACTACATCCATGACTTGAATGGAACTCTAATCATTAAGGAAAAATCTGAGAAATCTCCACCCCTTTGAATTATCTTGGCTCCTAAACATAATTTGTGAGTTTCATTGACTTTAATCCTTCACACTGCTATCATATCTAAAAAAAAAACTTCTGGAGTATGATATCCCATTACATATATATTTTTTTACTATGAGAATATAAATTGTTCAACGAAAAGTCTTAAACAATTATAATCAGCCATGTCTTTTTGAGTGAATTCAAACAATGCTAAATTTTGATTATACTTGATGGAGAAAGATTATCTAAATACACTGCAGTTTTGATGACAAAAGTTCAACATTCATACAGCAAACAATATTAATTTCACGTACTGCATACTTTTTCCAACATTATTTGATTAATTTTCTCAAAAAAACATTATGTTGTGGAACATGAATTGTGATGAGATGACTAGTAATCTATTCCTTCAGTATCTCCAAAACTTCTCATAATTATACTTCTTGCCAACATTCAAACATATATATTTCACCTTATGTCTAATTTGAGTTTTACCTTGGATTTTTCAACTTTTTAATATTGTAAAGACTTTAAATTTTTGCATGAAAATATAAATTCATACAAATCTTAAAGAATCATCAACAATAGTGCATATGCTAACTTTTCAGAGAGTGAGATTTTCAGAAATTTCCATATGTCATTCTGTACATATTCAAATAACTACTTGGAACTGTGAATTCAACATCAAAGTAATTTATTTGATGCTTGCTTATAATGCAATGTTCACAAAACTTGAAATCAACTTTATCTATGCAAGATTAAAAGCTTCTATCACCAAGAAGCCTCAAGTTATGATACTTATGTGTTTTAACCTAGAATGCTATATATGAAAGATTTCATATCAAAATTTAGTACAATTAACTTCACTACATAAGGTAATGCTCTACATGCATCATCATTGAAACATCATCAATACTATCCTACATACTATGATTTACAAGCATGTATGAATTATTATTTTTGTTTACTTTTGTTTAACATAATCTTATCATCCATTTTCATTTAAATCACTCTCTTTTGAGAGCTCTACTCAAGTTAATAAACAAAAAGAACATTTTTTCACATATCATGTATAAGTTTGACTAAAATCGTTGTAGTATGAATTTCATCAAACATTCGAATCTTAACAAATTAAACACTTTTATTTCTTTGAGATTGATCATTCCAGAAAAAAATTTAATTGTTTGATATTGATTTTTTATATATATATTTCTATTGTAAAAATTGTAAGAAAAATAAGCATGATCTAGAATATATACATCATTAACATTTTTGAGTGAGTTTCTTAGATCATATCTTTGGCATCATAATATATTTTGTAGCAAGTCATTTTTCTTGAAATCAAACTGTTGAGTAACGACGGCTAAAGAAGAAATATATTTTTTGATCTTCACACAAAATAAAATTTTGACATGATCATTCTTGTCACATTTTCAAAACATTAGTGTATTTTTTTCTAATTGTTGAGCCTTGGACTGAGATCGTTTTCTAGAATGTTTATCATGCTTCTCATTTTTGAATATGATTGATCTTGATCTTGAATTTGGTGCTATATGAGAAAAAAAGATGAAAAAAATAATATCATCATCTTCTGCCCTAAATTATAAGTAAAAAAATCATCTATAATTTTGTTGTAATTGATTGCCCACCTATCACAATGAAATATCACATCTAATAATCATTTATGGAAGGAAGGTAACGTTGGAGTTAACTTAGATTAAGGAGTAATCTCACGTTTAGCTATTTATAGCTGAGATTGATCACCAAAGTGGGTATATATACCCAAAGTATGTGTATTACCAAACAGTACGCACAATATACTATCACTATGCTTTTCTCCCCGTGGACGTAGTCCTTGAGAGTGGACCACGATATACATTTGTCTCTAACTATTCTCAGTTTGTACATCTACAATTGGTATCATAGTCTATTTCGCTTTGGACTTTATGTTAGAGGGGTTTTTTCTCATGATGGTTTCAAGTTTTTTCAATTTGGAGACTAAGTGTTTTCAGGTTTTTGTTTCGAAGTATGTAGTGAGTAAACTGATTCAATTTGTGTCTGCCGATGGTTTTGTCAATGACAATTTCTGCTGAGAATTATCTAACAAAAGTTTTATGAGTCAAGATTTAGTGACGGATTCTCACAGAACTATGGATTATGATACTGAATTTCTGCGTTGAAAAACAGCTAACGTGATAAGGTTGTGAAAGAAATTTGATGACGGTGATATTTATTCTGATGATTTTTGAGATAGCAATTGTTTTTTACGGTCTTTTATGAAGGTTGACAAGTTTTTGACGTGATATGGTTTTTGTTATTGAGGGCTTTTTTCAAGGTAGAATTTTTGACCTTGATAGGTTTTGTAACCGGAGACTACAAATCTCATTTTTGTTATGACATAAGTGTAACGATTGTTTGGAAGTTCAAACTTTCTTCAAAAGTTTTGTAACAAGTTTTTGAAGTTCCTCACAATTTTTTTCGAAAGTTTGTCAATCACTTACAGTTTTTTCAGAGAAATCTTAAGTGTGCAAACTACAGCCAACAAGACAACTCCCGCCTTCGAGAGTTGTTGCTATCAAGAAAGGAAATTTTGATTGGACAAGAGCGCTCAGGAACCGCGGCACTATGAAAAGAGCTGCAAGATTAAGAAGGACGAAGCGAGCAAGTAAAGGCAACAAGATCGGTATCAAGAGCGAGAGTGCGACCGCGATGGACGTAGGATAGATCGCAAGAGGGAGTGCGAGCGCGGAAGGGGTCGATCTGCAACCAAAGATGTGCACCAGCACTCGCATCGTCCAACTGACAGGAGCAAGGATGTTGATTCGTTCAAGCGCGATCGGTCCAAGGATAAAGAAGTTGATTCTGTGAGCGAGATCGTTACCGCTACTTTCATCGCGAGCTCATGGAGCGGAAGAGGGGCAAAGAGTCGGAGCGCAAGAAGTAAGAGAAGCAGGAGAAGCAAAAAGATAAGGAGAGGCATTGCAAACGAGAGAAGGATAAAGACCGCAAGAGGTATGCCAAGAAACGGAAACGTGAAATCAAGAAATCAAAGGAAAAGAAAGAAGAGAAGAGAGCCACTCTAGACTTGGACAAACCAGCTCTTGGCTTCGGCCCTTCAGCTCAAGGATTTTCCCTTCCAGATTTTCACCTCCAACGTTTGGATTTTCAAGAGACACAAGTTTTGCTCTTGGTATAGTTTACCTCTTTGAAAAAGACATTAGAACACAAGGCAAGATTGTCAACGAGGATATTGCTTTTGATGAAAATTATGGATTAGATTTGAAAACAGTCTAGCCCGATAGGAAGATTGTTGAGTCACCTTTGTATGTTATAACTCTATCATGTTATGGGAGTAATAATATAGGTTAGAGAGTTGACTGAGATTCTTTAACACGAGTTAAGGGGGAGATGGTTGCGTTAGCTCTATAAGTTTTTACTCTATCAAGTTATGGGAATAACAATATAGGTTAGAGAGGTGACTCAAATTCTTTAACACAATTTAAGGGAGAGATTGTTGAGTTATCTCTATAAGTTGTTTCTCTGTCATGGTATGGGAGTAATAATATATGTTAGAGAGTTGACTGAGATTCCTTAACATGAGTTATGGGGAGATTGTTGACTTAACTTTATATATTATTACTCTATTATGTTATGACTACGACTTACCTCTAGTAAACTCTCGTTTAAAGAGGAGCCTTGTGTTAGGTTTACGTCTAAAATTTCTCGCGGAGTAATAATTTAAGATAGAGAGTTTACTTAGATTCTTTAACACGACTTACGGAAGAGATTGTTGAGTTACCTCTGTAAGTTATTACTCTATCATGTTATGGGAGTAATAATATATGTTAGAAAGTTGACTGAGATTCCTTAACATGAGTTAAGGGGAGATTGTTGAGTTAATTCTATATATTATTACCTTATCCTGTTATGACGGCGGCTTAGTTCTAGTTAACTCTTGTTTAAAGACTAGCCTTGTGTTAGGTTTCCGTGTGGAATTTCCCGCGGAGTAATAATATAGGATAGAGAGTTTACTGAGATTTCTTAACACAAGTTAAAGAAAAGATTGTTGAGGTTAACTCTGGTTAAGAAATAATCTCATGTTCAGCTATTTATAGCTAAGATTGGTTGCCGGTGTGTGGGTATATTTACCGAGGGTGTGTGTATAACCAAAAAAAAATGCACAATATACTTACACGATGCTATTCTCTCCGTAAACGTAGCCCTTGAGGTTGAACCACATTATACGCTTGTCACTCTCATGTTGATTCTTACCTTGAATGTATTGTCACAGACTATTTTCAGTCTTTACGTTTACAAGTAATAAGATTAAGAAATAAAGCTTCTCTCATCACTATTTTTGTTTAAGATTCCTAATATCAATAATAAAATTATAAAAATAATCAATGTAATATGAATTTTTTATTCAAACCAATATAAATTTTATGACGTGAGTTTTCTGCTAGATCTAATTTAATAGAGTTAAAATTTCAATTGACTTAATTAGTTTTGAGAGATACCTGACTTTCATAAATTGATAAAAAGATGTAAATATAAAATCAACTATGAAATAATTATTATATTTAACTTACATGTAAAACTTATAAAAATTCTCCAAAACCAAAATTGGATGTAAATACGTGTTGAATGAAATTTAAAATTGATTGTAATGCATGTTGAAATTTGCTTTGAATTTTTTGTACAAAGTTAACATATTAAACTTTGATGTTTAAAAAACATTAATAATTTTTTAAATCAGATTGCTAAGTAATAAAATAAAAAATAAATATTTTGCAAGAATAGAAAAAAATTGACATGCTTGTGAATCTAGATTTAGATTGAAAAAAAACACACTATATATATTTGTGAAAGTTTTTTGATGAATTGAAATTTTAAAAATGAAGAAAAAGAATTTGCAACACAATTTACAAAAAGAGCTAGAAAAAAAAATATCTATAGTCAAATATTTGATCATATTTGGAGCTTTCTATATACATGGAACAAAAATTTGAATAATTTAATAAAATGGAAATGTTTAAAGGAATATGATTTTTTATAAAGATTTTTACAACTAAGATTTGAAGAGGATATTTTGAATTAATTTTAAAGATAAATTTGTATCTGTTCAAATGAATGATTGATGAAAAGTAATAGCTTGAAATTGATAAGAGTGCAAATTGTCACTAACTAAAGATAAAAACGTAGCTATAACTTGTTTTATATTTTTTTTCTTGATTGTAAATTCAAAAAATTTAGGGTAGTTAAAAATTAAAATATACGAGGTATATTTTGAATTTTAAATCAATTGAAGCCAAAATTTTTTTAACATGTTTCCAAATTTTAAATGAATATTAGCATATTACGTTATAAAACAAGTGAATAGTCAAGAATATTTCTAACTAATTGACCAATAAAAAATAATACTTACTGATATTAAAGGAATATTAAAATAAAATTTATGCATTGTGTAATTGTTATAGAAGAAATTGATTTTTACATAAACCACCAACTTTGTGTTGTATTTTTTTTTAATCAAAGTAGATGAAACTAATACAATGAAAAATAAAATACAAGAAACTGTTTCCACAAAAACATTCATATTTTCAGTTTTGTTAAAAAAATTATTTGATATTATGATGATTGATTAAAGTTTCAAGTTGAAAAAAATATTCAAATTGGAACTCAATT
This sequence comes from Marchantia polymorpha subsp. ruderalis, assembly GCA_037833965.1. Lineage (NCBI taxonomy): Eukaryota > Viridiplantae > Streptophyta > Marchantiopsida > Marchantiales > Marchantiaceae > Marchantia > Marchantia polymorpha. The sequence goes on from AP031351.1 coordinate 6,255,145, forward strand.
AGAGAAAAAAAATATTTGAACAATTTTCTTCCATGCAAATTTTCACCGATAGATTTAGCAATGTTGACACATCAAACTTTTGAAATTTATTAATCACATCTAGCATTTGAATATTCATATAGTTGCAATTGTTCATGTTGAAGTTTGTAATCATTTTTTTTGAGAATATTTGACTTAAGTTGAATATTGACTTTCAATTTTTTTCAAACATTCTTACCTCTAACATTTTATGCAAAACTTGTAACTTTTGATCTAGAATAGAAATTTATAGAAATAGAAATTGGATTGGATTGGATAGAAATAGAAATTGGAATTTATTTACATCATATCATTCACATAAAATACTAAAGTACTACCTTTGAAAAATTCAATACTCTCCTTTTTAATTTATATTTAGTTATCAATTAACATTTTTTTAACTATAAGATCTCATGAAATCATAAAGTATTATTTTTAACTAAAGTGCTTATTTATATATTTTTTAGCAAAGTATATAATATAGTGAAATGATAAACAAACATATACGACTTTTTTAATTGTAATTTGATATTGTTTGATTGTAAATTTTTCACTCTTTGGCTAGTGTTCGTTTCAATTTGGAGTTTTTCGTTCTTAAAAGTGAAATGTACAGAAGAATTCTTATGTATGCAACAAAGGAAAAAACTCAAATAAAGTCTAGCAAGAAGAACATAATATAGCTTTTCGGTTGATAAAGAATTTGAGATTGGATCCATACATCATTTCGTATATATTTAAAAATCTTTTTGGAACTATAAAACTCAGCTAAAAAACGATTTGATGCTTTTTTTTAGCACAAAAATCACAGATTTCTACACTACTAAAACATAATGTAGAAAAATATTATATTCTGTGAGAAACGTTTATTTTTTTTCACTAGCTAACATTAGTGAAAAGAACTTTAACAATTCCTTGATGCCATATAGTCTAGCAGTTATTTTTATGATTTATTTGTATATGAAATTAACAAAGAATTATGATATAGGCGGATATCTACATACATGGTTGGTTTTTATAACATATATATTTTTGTGTCTACATCATGCAAATATCTACTTTTCTTCCATCATAATTTAGAATAAACTATAAAGTACATAGCATTGATGATCATTTGTGTGTAACATAACGAAATCTACAATTATTTTTTAGTCATGAATATTTCATCTTTACAAATGTACGCACAAGTTATTGAAAAATTGGAATCTTCATAGATCTAATTCTCGGCTCAAACATAGCCAGCCTCGAGGTTTGCTATTAGTTTATCTCACACGAAACTCGTGTGAGAACTTTTGAATTTGACAATACTAATGGTTGTTCATTAAAATGTCAGATATTTTATAAGAACTACAAAATTTTTATTTGAAAGTACCTTGGATAAAACTTTTCCATCTTTTCCTTTGAATTGAAATACAAAAAAAATATAGTTGTCATCATAGAACATAGTTTTCATTGTGAAAATCGTTGTACTTTTTCTTTCCAGCAATAATTCTATAAGTTATTTATCTTGCTTTGTCATGACAATCTTGTTGAGTTGATCCAAATTTCCACACTTCCAACATAATACAATCTTCCAGTAGTGAAATTTCTGCTTAAACTAGAATCAATAACAAATCTCTTTTGTCATCATTTGTACATTTTTGAGATTTTCCACAATTCAATTTCAACCTTTTTTTCTTGATAACTTTTATGGTTTAGAATCTAAAATCATCATTTGATATATATCATATGTGACTAAAGCATTCATCACCTCATTATATATGATAACTGAACTGTGGTTTTTCTCATCAATGTACTCACCAATATTGTACAAGTTTAATAAATTCCATTCAAAACATAAATGTGATTTTGTTTCTTTGGTTATTATCTTCCATCGTTGACTTCATCATATTCGAATATGTGTATGAGCGGTTTGACACTCTCAGTTTTGATACTTTTGTTCAAGTTAATGAATTAGAGTAAAATAATCATTGTATTTATACAATTGCTTGATGACATGAGCTTGGAAATATAGATAACTATATTAAATTTATCATCTGCATATCATTCTATGCATCCTTTAGAATCAAATCATTTTTTGTTTCTGGCAATAATCCAAAACCACTAACTTTAAATAAGCCTTTTACTTGCCATTGATGCATAAGATAATTTCATATTACATTTTTCTCAATGGTATCAAATTTGCATCTCCATCTTTATAGTTGTCATTACAGTTCAAAACTCTCACGATCATCTTCCTTGCTTGTATGTATCTACACGGCTTTCGCTCATGCCTTCCGATTATGAACAGGACTCTTCATCAATGTTCCCCCCTAGAAGAATTGAGGGCCACACCAATTGTGTGTCCATGACGGAGGGCCATGGATGGAGTACACCCTTCGTGACTTCCTAGAAGGTCTATTCCATCTCATACTAAGGTCACTCGTCCATCACGTTTACCATTCTTGTTATTTCGTGCCATACTGAGAAGAAGAGGATGATGAGATGAAAACGTTTTTTGCTGGAAGTAATAGTAAACAAAGCACTTACACATTGAATGCAGCTGAATGAATTCACTCATTTTGGAAGTGATGAAATCTCACCGTGTGAGTCTGTAATACTAAAATGTGATACAACACCTCTTCGTCTACTGAAACGAGAAGAACGAGTTCATGCACCGACCAAGGCCCGAGAGATGTCCAGACTCGCGACAGTTCTCGAGGAATAGACGATGGTTACAATACTCGAAAGCATAGCACACGGTTGGCTGTGCACAGCTGGAAGATGTTCATCTGTGCAAAGATGTTCATCTCTTAAGGTTGGCGGACGTTGCAAAGGTTGTCGAGGGAACGAGGATGTATGGCAGATGTTTAGGGAATGGCGTCCGGGCCAGTCGATTGGGAACTGCATCTCGTGCACTCGCAAGAAAGCTTTTTCCTCGTTCTAATCTAAAGCTCGATTCTCCCGAAAGCCATTTCGAGCGACGCAAAGCAGTGCAGCAGTGGAAGTCACGAGGCGATAGCATTCATTACTCACAGACGGAAGAGTTACGCAAATCAGAAGCGGAGACGAAGCCAGGGCTCTGCCGCCAAAACGCCCGTCTGACAAAGCAGCCTCGATGATCGACATATCCACAGGCGTTTGGAAGGTCTAGGATCCGTCGTGTAGAGGTACGTCCAGAGCTTTTCAAATAGTTATGTGCACATGACGAGAATAAACCGCAGCGGGAGGTGGGCCAATTGGCCACTTTTGCCGCCTCGAACCTGACTTCTTAGATAACACAATGATTAGAATATGACGCATGACGATCCCTCTCACGTCTTTCGGCATTCAATTCTGCGATTGTGTCTCGTACTTTTACCGCATGCATCGATAGGCTCGACCCAGGTCATTGGGTTCTGGAACTCTAGTTAGGTGCACCTGTCTCCACTGCTGCTTCACCTTTTCCAGTTGGACGCTTTTGTGCTTCCGAGATTTGGTCGTTATAACTCAGTCCTTCGACTGCAACCATCTCTTCCTTCGAGCAGACCTCTGATTAAGGGCTTGGTGATTGATGGTGGGACTCAAAAAATTGATTACTTCAAGTTAAGACATAGCAGTATTCGAAAAATTCTTCCGTGAAGCGATAATAAATCATCGCTTTCTTTGCTGTCAAAATTTAGTGCTTCTTTTGGTTTCCGGAAGAATTTTTCGAATACTGCTATGTCTAACTTGAAGTAATCAATTTTTGGAGTCCCACTATCACATCCAACCTCGCAATGACAAGTACATTCGAGACCGTAGTTGTCGTGTGTGCCTATTATGCCCATTGATTCAGATAAAGAATTTAACTTTTGAAAACTAATGGATTTATTGAAAAAATACACGACTTTTTCATTTGATGTAACCACGTAAACTGATTCACTATCTAATGAACATAACGTTGTAAAAAAAATAATCATTGACTTTACACAATACTGTATGATGATAAATATATCATTCAAAAAATTTTGATATAGATTTTAAATATTTATAAAGGGATTTAGTTCTTTGAGAAATTCGTTAAATTCCAAGATTCGACAAATTTTATTTTTGTTCGTTTTCAAGTCTGTAAGTAAGTGATATTAAGTTTAAGTTTATGGAGCAAACTAACGATTTTTTTATTGAACAGTATTTTCTTACAGATTTATTAGAAGGTTTGAGGTGGTTTCATTTTTTTCGTGATGATCGGTTTTTATCTTTAGATGGTGGTTTTTGAAAGTGGATCTTTAGTTTTGATCACTGGTACATCAACTTGAAAACTTAACAATCTCCAAATTGCATTGTGTATTATTTCAATTGCATCAAATGGCTCAAGTTTAAAGTTTTTGTATGGTTGGTAATTTCGAACTTAAAGATGAAGCAATTGAGCCCTTTTATTGATTCAGCTTGGAGAATCTTATTTCAAGTACAGTATTTCATTCCTCTATTCAGATATATTATTCTGGTCTTCATCTAAATCTGAAATTACAATAGAGGATTGTAGGAAGCTTTCAATAATTTCTTTGCATGGGAACTGGAAAGAATATGCAGCTTCTTTATAATGATAAGCTGCCCTAATGACTCTTGACTAACTCCATTGGAATTTTTGTTTGTTTCTCACATTTGTCCTCTCATGTAACCTGCGTATGATATTGTATTTTCGGAAGAAGTATCCATGCACCTTCTTGTCTCGACACGACACAGTATTTTGCGCCAATAACATTTTACAATCTTTGTACCTCTTCCCAACTCTTCCAAATAGATGTCCCCATGTGGCAAGAAAATTATGAGTCAGCGAAGTTGATAGGGAACTGCTATCACATGCCTTTCCCTTGACATCCTCCCGTCAACTTAAAAAACTCTGATGACCAACCAACGAGTGAACGTCAAGGACATGAAAGAATTGAAAGCATTCATTCGATCAACTGATTATTAGGTTAAGGCTAAGTATATACACTGAAAGTAGCATTTCAGTATACCTACATAAAGTTGTTCTGCAGTGTATCTACATCTGCCTTTGAAATTTTTGTTCAGAAGATGTATAAATGCAAGCCTAATTGCAAAAGTTCAGCTTTTCTCCTAGAAGAAATGGTTTTAAGACAAGGGAGTATTGAGGTCAGGAGGAGAAGTGAAGACACAAGTTTATGGCACTATGAATTAACATAGGAAGAAGTGAGGGAGAATAGAGAAATCTTTTTTTCTCTAAGCTCTAATATTTACAACACCAATCCACGAAAGTTAATGCGAATAATACCTTCCATCATCTAATCTAACTACAGCCCATGGTTCGGCAATCAGGGCAGAATTGAGTATATTGTTTCATTTGTACAGAGTCATCAATTCGAAACAGCAGTCATGATACCAACGATCTCAAACAAACAAGTACGGTAAACGAACCCATACGACCAAGGCGAAGCAAGGAAGTTCTAAGAGGTTGTAACAAACAACCAAGCTTTCAAAACATGTTGAATTGGCAGCCAAGAAGAGTACTGATTAGCCTGAACACTTGCTTAAATAACAAGGACTTGAAACTCTCAAACAGTTGACGCGAAATCTCTATTACGACTACGGATACCATGATGATACTTAGCATGTGGTGCTTAGTTTTTTTAATTTTCCTTTAAAAAATAACAATACTTAAATATATTTGTGTAGAAGGTAGCCGTATGAGTTAGAATGAGTAGCTTTTGAGGAGTTATGATAGGATTAGATAGTATTCGCCTACGAATCTTCGGCACAGCCTTTTATGGACAGTGTAAGAGTTGCGTCTTCGGCGAAGACATCGGAATCAATTTGAATTGCGCAACGGGCCGGACGACGTTCGCACGCGTCGAGAATTCTACTAGGCGCAGGAGGAGGCAATGTTAAGGCATCAAAGGTAAGGGCATTACGAGGAGCATTCGCGCCGACATTACGATATCAAGCAAGAACAAACGAGAGTGAGAAAGAGCGGAGTCGATGGACATTGCTAGCAGCGAAGACGCGAATTGGAGACATGGCGCCACACAAGAAGAGTGACAAGGTGCAGAAATTGGTTCCCTTGAAGGTGCAATACGAGAAATTACGACCCTACAGGCGTGAGCTGAGCGAATTGGATAAGAACGAGACCGAGGGCGAGGATCTCCTAAGTAATCCCATGCTGTGGACGATTGAGCATTGGGCGAAGGTGATGGGACCGTGCGCAAGTAGCGACGGGGATCTCTTGTTCGAGAAGAGTAGCGTGGGACTTACGCGCACAGAAGAATTCTCTTACAGGCCACTCTTCAGTTCCGGGAGGCAGGAAACAAATGGTTGGAAGATCGCCGACTACCAGGATCCAAAGAGACGAGCGATTGCATTGGGGATTATGCATATCTTACGACCGGCGCGCACGACGTATGTGACGGCCTGGCAAGTAGGGTTCTTCGAGCGAATCTTGAATGGACAGAGAGTACATTGGGCAAGAATCTTTTATGATCTTGTCTGGGTGAATGCGAGCTCTCGGTGGACGGGACCGTAGGTCAATCATCTGACTCCCTTCCTTGTGAATTTCTATCGAGGCCTGGGCTTGCTCACAAGGAAGGAAAAGAAGCGATTTTCGAGGGAATGGGCAATCTTGACAACTTAGTCTAGTGAAGGGACCGAGGACGATAACCGTCGACTCTCAATCCCACCATAGACGACAGCCTGAGGACCCGTTTAGGTGGACGTTCTGCCAAATCGGGAGAGGCCAGAACGGCGATTGGCGAAGAGAAGGAAAGTGGTGAGTGATGACTAGGAAGATTTGGCACTAAAGGTCAGACGAGCTGAAACGGAGGTAGAAGTAATCAGGCAGTCGAGAACTCACGCGAGACCAAAGAGGAAGACGAGTCGAGGATTGGTGGTAACCGAAGTATCGGATAGTAGCGTGGAAAAGACAGTTGCCCCAATTGTGAGTACACCCAAAGTCGTAGTTGGCGAGTCGACACAGCCTATGGAGATCGAAGGACCTTCAGGGGTACTGATTGAAGTTCCAGCAAATGTAATGGCAGAACCTTTGAAGGAGGGAACGAACACGGTCTGTGGGGAGTGAGGAAATACCTCAACCGAAGACAAGCGAAGAACCGGTGAAGGAGCTTACAATGAGTGACAAAATATTTGAGCACGTTGTTGCGCAGGTTGGAGGGACGGTGGTAGATGCCGCGGACATTACATTACCGCCATCACCTATGGAAGATGTGAGACCCGAAGAAGAGGAGAAGACTTCGGAGATGGAATCAAAGGGAGTAGAGATCACCTTTCCCGACTTCTTACAGGACAGTGTGGTTCCACTACTGAAATATCTGGACAGGAAGTGAGAGAAGTATGCTGTGTCAAAGGAGGTAGGATTCTATGTAGAGATGGTGAGGAATAGAACGCTGCTCAAGAGAGCAGCAGCGGTGAAGTGGGAGTGGGATTCTGCACGGGAGCGAGCTGCAATCTTGTCAACCGAGTGCGCGGCAGCAAAGACGACATTGAAGGAACGAGAAGCCAAACTTCGGAAGAAGGAGATCGAGTGCGAAGTGCTGCAATTGAATTTAGCGAAGGAATCCGGACGGTGTGCAGAGTAAGAAGAAACCTGCGGTGGACTTCGTGTCTCTAGCGAGAATGGGCAAAAGATGACAGCGGATTTGCTCACGAGGTTGGAGAAATCCAGAGAAGCGTACGATGAGGCAATCAAACGATCGGAGCGGCTGATCACAACTGCGGGGAGTCGAGAGAAGAAGCATGTCGAAGAACTTGCTAACTTGGAGGTCCGAAGAGCCGAAGAAGTTCGTATCGCCGAAGAACTTCAGGGAAAGATTGCAGAGGCGAAGACGGCAGAAGAAGATCTTCGTAGCAAGATTTCAAAGATTGCGGGTAAGTGTGAAATGGAATTTTGAGGTGCGGAGGAGCTATCAGCGAGTCTGGCGAAGTGAGTCCAGAAGTATGAAGAGGAGTCGGCGAATTGAGCCAAGAAATTGGCGGATTGCGAATCGGCCAAGTCTTCGAAGGTCGAATGTAAATTGAAGGTTGAATTAGAATGTCGACGGTTGCGGTAGCAGTAAGGCAAAGCGGACATGAGATCGCAAGAGTCGGAAAGGAGAATGGAGAAGGCTGAGGAGGCCTACCGTCAGCTACGGAACGAGTTGAAGTTGCGTTTAGAGAAGTGTCTGAACGGATTCGCGATGTGGGGATTGCAAACGGTGAAGTGGCTGAAGCTAGATTCGCTCGAGCGACGGTTGATGAGCACCAAGACCAGTGGATCCGCATGACACAAATAGATTGTAGAGTTAGTTAATTTATTTTAAGAGGGATTGAATGAGGCGCACCAGAATGTAGAAGTAGAGATAGTAAATGTGTTGCGTAGGATAGGAGTAGATGTAAGTTCAGATGACACGGTAACCGCTACATCGGACGGCACAGCCCCTCAGACCAATTCGTCTAAGGCGGTTGATATTCCAGAATTGCCATTGTGAATAAAGAGGCCCAAGGCTCTTTCCTTGGGGGGCTTTTCTGTCAATTGGCTTGTTTTGAGTATAAACCTGCGTCCACTGCGTGTCTATGTGCTGGTGTGTGATCCAGACATCGAGCACAGTGCGCTTCTGTTTGTCGAAGTTACCGCATTGGGAGTTGTGAGTATTCAGCTTGAATGTTCTGAGTAGTCAAGTTCAAGTATGAGTATTCGGGTCAGTGTGTCGGGATGTATGCAATGCTGGGAAGTTTTCTCCCTGAAATATGAGTGTGGGTTCGCAAGCGATTCCCACAGGTGTTGATTGGAAAAGTTTTAGGTTGTGGGTGTGAGTATGCACTACTCTGCGGGTCTTCGGCTCTAGCTGGGTAATCTCTTCTGGGAGTGACATTGACCTTAGAAGTAAAACTCCTTAATAGAATGCTAATCTGTGACAAATCGTGACTTTTGTGGTTGTTTCTGACCTCGTGTGATCGGATCTATATCATTATGCTCCATTTTGTTATTTGTCTGTCATTACATAGCACAACATCATGAGAACATCTTACGTCAGTATGTAAGGAACACACGAAACATTCACTCTGAAAAACTTCTTATACAATACAACATAAGCAGGATGAAGACAAGAGATCATCTCGTGTAAACTGGAGTGCAGATACCCCACATCCCTCCACAACCATGGTTTATCAACTGCACATGTCCCTACATCACTAGTGACTACATGAAATTCGCTTAACAAGGCTCCGCCAGTATATTTTGATCACAGAAAACCTCTAAGAAAATGTAACGCCAGTAAATAAATCTCAACCTCGCCTAATTTTTTAATTATGTCTAAATATGGTACATTTTCGTAAGTAAAAATGTACCATATCGATCAAAACTACAAGCTCATAAAGTGGGACAACGAACACTTATCACACATAGGTCAAATAGGTTGAACTTCAGTCAACATCTCCCAGCGTCTGTAGTACACGTGAGGGAAACTAAAATCTATTTAAATTGTAGTTGATTCCATATCCCCCGCAGTGAGCTCCCTCCCATCATGAGAACTTCGTAAAATCCAGCACTTTTACACGAGGCCAGCACAACTTCAATAAACAGCCTTGAACAACGGCAACTACTTCCATTTTTTGCTACTCTTTTGTCGGCTCGTTGGGTCCACCGAGGAGGAGGAGACCTTCTAGGTAGACCTCATCCAGTAGTATCTCTACCTTTCAGGGGTCTGTGTTAAGCACATTGTTCTAGGATAGGCTTCTTCGGTCTAGGAGCAGGACCATTAAAGAACCTGCACATTTTGACCACCACACTGTGGTCAAAAAGTGCAATGTAGATGTATAGTTAACATAGATATAGGGGGAACAAATCAATGCTCCCAATATATCTCACAAAGGTAGTAAAAGCTTTTGGAGTTTCATACATGAATGGACAATTATAATAAGACATGAAGTATATGATACAAGACGCGAAAGAATCTAGTCGACAGTTATATGGTACATCCTCCGAGGGCATATGAATGAGATTAAAGTACCCAAACTGCTAATACAACCTTAGTAATACCAGTACTTCCTGTAAATATTTTGTTTGGTCGTTGGAAACTTGCAGTCTATACTTTTTTGAAGGCAGATGTGCTACAATGGCATATATAGGAGAGGGAAGATAGAACCAGCCTACCTATGCTCGCCGTAAAGGATCCTGACGGAAAATATACATATTTCGCCCAGATGGGTAGCGAAGGAAGTCCAGGTAATGATTCTAATATTGTGCAACAACCACCACGATCACATTACTGCCTCTTCTGAGGGTGATCGTTGAACTTTGGAAACTGAAAGTATACTGAGAGGTTCATAACGGTCACCTATTCAGCAAGCTGAATGGGTCATTTACATGGATATTGGCAAGCATACTTGTGCAATAAATTTGCGGTGTTAGTGAAGTTTTCAGACTTCCAGTTCACATGAAAATTAGTTTCAGGCGAACAATTTTAAGAGGACTCGAAGATTTTCCAGACTCGTGTTCTGACGTAGTACAGTGTGCAAGTATTTAGGTTCTTAACCAAACTTGAAAATGTGTACTAGCACACCATCGACGATTCGATCACTGTGATGTAAGATCTACAGAAGCTGATTTGTCTTATATTTTGGAGACAACTTAGCTGCCACATGTTCTTCGGAGTTTAGCACAGAGCATTAGATTGTGCAGATTAAGAACCCCGATTTACAGAAGGGTCTAATTTCCACATGAATGTATATTTTGGAAACATACTTACAAGAATAGTCTTAAAACCTATGTCACGCACAAGGAAATTCACTTCAGTCTAAGTAAACACATTACCAGTATATAGTCCGTTTATTCAGATTTCGCTTTTAGTACAAGGACTAAACCTAAACTAACTTGCTCATAAAGCCCCAGCTTTGACAGTGTGGCTCCTTGGAGTCATCTGACGATCTTATGAGGGTTTGTCCTTCTTCACGATATGATTGCCTCCCGTGGCGATCTTGTAGAAGTAGAACATGGTCATGACACCTCTGCGCACAAGAAAACACCATTCATTAGCTTCGTATCTATTTTTTATGCTCCCTTTCACGAATAATGTAAGAAACCTTGTCAACGTCATGCCGCACTTACAATGCGTACTAGGATACTTTGATGAGGTTAGTGTCACCATTAGAACCTGATCTGGACTATTGCTTGGATCTCCAAGAAGACATGGAAATGATTTTGATTTTGACACGGATGTACGTTCTCTCTACGTGACAACATACATGTACTGGTGTAAATGGTAAAAGAGCTAGGACTCAAGGGAAGAGGGACACACATAGATATGCGGGTAAGTAAACATGCGATCTGTAAACATCCAATCTGAACAAGTATACTAAAACAAGAGAAAAAAAAAAAAGAGATCGGCTTGTACACCTAAACAAAATATGACTGTATAATTAAATTGCAGGCGCTGATAGTAGCAACAATTCCAAGCTGCACATCCCATATAATCCTGAAGTTCTAGGACCAGCTAGTTTGAGATACCTCCCAACCTCGTCTCTAGATGCTTCTAACTATTTAAGCAATTACTTCAAAAAAGCTTTCGATATGAATCGTTGCGATAAGGTGTAGAGATGCCTTAGGTGCGGCAATATAATGTCCTACATGGCTACTCAACATGATGTTATAAAATCTCTGCTAACACATGAAAGTCAAGTCATTTCTCATTGTTCCACCGCCCCATGTTCATGGAGAGTTGAAATGATATGTTCGTTGATTTTCTATTTTCTTAGATTTGCTCTTTCTTCATACCTACGCAGGGTGGGGCAGAAACAGTAAAACTATACTCTCTGTTAGGTATGCTATGTGGAGGAGGCACTTTCTACAAAATGCCTTATAAGCGATCTTTCCGTGGGGGCATCCAAAAACTCCTTTTGAAGGTACCCAATATCCTGGTCTGTTCATGTCTGCTAATTAGATCTTAGACATCTGAAGCTTTATGAGACAAAAGAAAACTCTTGTTCCCCACACCAGTTCAATAAGGTCAATAATGGCAAGTTGTCATTCCTAAGGCTATACATCTGCCTTGTGGAGGCTAAGAAACAAAGAGAAGATGTGGAGAGTGTTGAGGTGGATCTACCTCAGAACGTAAAGGGCAGGTTTGGCTATCACTGAACAATCTAGTGAGCCTTTTCACAAAAGGTAAAACATTGTTGGCCTGTCTTATCTATACTCTTAACTATCTTTGTTTACTAACTTCAGAAACCCCAGGAGGTCGTACGGAGAACACATCATACTGATGCTAAAATTTTTCGGAGATTTCTGTAGACTGAAGAAGAGGTAAAGAAACTCCAGGGATTAATAATGTGATTTATATGTTTACGCATCTGAATTTGTGTTGGATGAAGCGTCTGAAAACTTAAATTCAATTTGCCAACGCTATTTAAGAAAAGGTGACGTCGTTGTAGAATGAGAATTCTACAACCAAAAGTTGGAAAGTGCAAGGCACATCAGACGAATATGAGGTTATGATGTTTGAGAAGTCTGGTATCAATGCTCTAGGTAGACTGATCCGTGAGTTTGAAGTTGTAACTTATGGCTGTCATGGGCGATTCCGACCGCCATCACGAATTGGATATGGGTTGATCTTAGGGAAGACAAGAACTGCGAAAGCGTTCTTTTTCTGCAAGTGGGGCAAGTCTCTCATCTGGGATAAAGAGAACTAGGTACATGTAGTAGTTGGAAGCATAAAGAGTCATCCGGCAAGGATAGGCAGGCTTCCACTCTTAGCCATATCGTTCGAAAAAGAATGATGGTAAAAATTTCTAACACTGCTAACCTCAAAAAAAGATATGATACTAGTCTCATGGGAAAGGCTCACGTCCGCCTTCTGGAAGTCTGATGGTTGGGGGGTAATGTGGAGGGGATCCACCGAGGCAGGTTGAAAGAAGTACAGCTGAAAGCTTTGCATACTACAGTATTGTCACCCCAGAGGAATATAATTGAGATTGGGAGGTGATTTCACTTTAATTCCGTAGGTTGTTTTCCAAAGAAATTGAATACAGCATATGCCACATCAACATTATCTCCAAAGACTCATGGAATATTAAAGACTCAGAAGATGCAAAGTAGACCTACTAAATCTTGGCTGACTCAGCTGTACGATACCGAAAAAGCAAACAATTGTCCTTACAAATCAATCTATGGGGATGGAAGCAGGTCCTGACAAAGTTTCATGACGTACACAATTATTGCTCTCCCAAAAACAGGATATGGCAGACGAGAACCAAATATCAAACCTCTCCCTGCGAGCTTGGATCTTAAATACGTCATCTTCAAGGACTATCTCCAAGAATTCAAAGGGGATATGCCTAAACTTAAGTCTCGAATAAGGTTTATCCTTCATAATCTTCATAAAGTAGATAAAGCTGAAGACGTGACTCTCTGTGACTTGCAGGTCGTGTGGCAGGGAGGGCGAAACTCCTGTTCACTGTTTCCTGGAATGCAGCTCTCTCAGGTAGATATTTTTTCGTAACTTCACTATGCTAGTGAAATCCAGACTGTTGGTGGAAATCACTACCCTTGATCTATAGCCTATGGCAGCCGCAATCTGAATCATCATTAGTGGGATCATACCGTCTGATGGATGAGAAAGTTAAAGAGTTTCTTGATCGAGACTTTGTTGCAGAACCAGTCTCGTCTAGGGGGGCCAATTCCACTACAAGACAGACACTCTTGACGCTGAAGTAGTGGGACTCGGGGCAGGATGGATTTTTGAACATAGGAGAAATAGAAACTGTAGACATAAAAAGATTTGACAACAAGCAAAGTAACCATCCTCCTCGCTCTGAATTTATATATGCATCTCTTCAAACCAACTCTCGGTAAACAGAAAAAACAATGAGAAAAAGAAAATGATTATAAAGGCACCATGATAATTCCAACATAATCTCTTCATTAAATAAAAATTCTTGTTCCTTCTAGATTGTCTTAATGTAGTTCCCGTTAAACTGAGAAGTCCACCTTCTGGACCTGAACTAGCAAACTTTGCAATCATGTGCCTCTAAGTTCCACTTTGAATAGAAAAATCTCAAATCAAAACTAACGCACACCTTCAGGAGAAACGTCAAATGGCCAGCTGTAATTAGAGATATCGTGATAGTGCGATACATGAAGACTAAAGTTGACATGAAGCCTACCAACATTTGCTACAAGGAGCAAAATCTTCACAAGCGTTTATCATCGTTTCAACAGAGTGATACGAGGGTGCTGTGGCAAAATAGAGAAGATACATACCCAATAAAGAAGACCAGCCCAGGGGGCATGAACTTCCCAGTCGTCTTGTATCGCTGTCCCATTACCACTGTCAGGGCCAACGAGACCACTGCATCCAAACGCATCATCAATGTTAGAATAAAGCACATCATGAGATTAAAATTCGCGTTCGACTGAACAGAATTCAACGATGAAGTAATATGGCCCTGAATACAAGCAAAACCAAAGTCCACGAAGAGCGTTCGGCCGTCCGGTTGGCATTCCTAGCCAGATCGAAAGAAGAATGATTGCTAGCGTTACTTCCAAGTATTTCCGTTCGGCAGCACTCGGTCTTACATAACAAACAAGAGACGGCCACATGATCGCTAACGTGGTGCGATCTCGATGAAAGGTCGATGAAAAAGGTATGAATTTGCAACGCTAGAGTCTAAATTGTAGAAAGTCAAAATCACAGAACCCTGTAAAAGCAAAGTGAGAACAATTGCTGAAATTCGGCAGGAACTGCGGAGGCACAAGAGAGAACGGCCAAGGAAATCGATCCTTCTACCTGTTTCCAGGAAGATAGCGAACCAGCTGTTCTGGCCATTATGATACGCGCCCAAGCTCAGTTTTCCGGCCAAAAGCAGTAGCAGCCCGCTTCCCGCACCACCAAGCAACGAACTCGTGCTACCTTTGCGCAGAAATCCGAACACTCCTCCAATAAGAACCACGAATCCATAGGGGAGCGTAAAGCAGAAGTCGTGCATTTTTCCTCGATCGGCTGCAACACCGTGGAATCTGTAAAGAGCTGCTGCTGCTGCTGCGTGATGGCCTCAGTAGCGCTGCCTGCAATTCGCCAAATGAGAGCGGAAGCGTGGCCTTCCCGATCGATCGTTCGCTTGCACTTCCTTCGCAAGTCGATTGGCAACTACTTAACATCCCCATCCGCCGTGCTTTCCATACGCCACCACGCTCCTCCGCTCCCAGAACGGGCCTGGGCTGACTTCCGAGCCTCTGACAAAGTCAACTGCCGCCTTGTTCTATATTCAGCCTTCTCTAGTCTTTCCATTTTTCTCTCTTTTTCCCCTCCCCGTCTCGGAACTCGAAATTCTATTCTCCCAGTCACGACGGGGCGGACGAAAGACGACACGACGGGCCCCAGGAGAGACGAGACTGTGCGGAAAGTGGACACTTCTCATATACTTTATCTTCGTTGTTCAATCTGGGTACACTCCTAGAAAACATTAATACAGTGATATTACTCATTCTTTTTATTTCTAGGATTTTAAGTGACTTGAAATTTTCCTACTTTTACATATAGACAGGGTTTCTTTGAATCTAGATTTTTTTCGCATTAGTTCTATCGGGACAAGTAGTTAACCTCCCAATATATGAATTGAGAGGTACGAATGTGTTTTTGTGTCAAAGCTTTCATAGTTAGAATCTCCAAATGTTAAGTGACAGGTTAAGTAGTTGTGATTTTGTAGATGAAAGGAGAGACATGATTGAGTGAAATATGTCTGTAGCATTCATGTTGTGCTAAGTAAAGCTTCAAATGTCACACACATAGAGACACATGTCATGTTCGTCACGATCTATTTATTTCACAAGGGTGAGGATCTATTTGATTAAATTGGAAAGATGATGAACAAATAAGTAAATCATTTTGGATACAGTAATCACATCATGAAATTGATAAGCATCATGTGCATATTCTTTTTTTAAGAAACGAAATATTTTCATATTTATGTTGGTTGTTCGGTTTAGAAGAATATCTTTCCTGGCCAATAAATGAATGAATTGAAGTGTGTTTTTCAGCCTATGGACCACGCAGGCTTGGTACATTTACCTTTGGTATTTGGCATAACATGAGTAGATTAGATGTGCTTTTTGCTTACCGCTACATAATTTGACATGTAATGTCATGGACAAAGACATCAACCACAATCATGTCAATGTGTTATACTAAGGCGGTATGATTAACATATGGAGGCGATAATTACTTTTCTAAAAATTTTGAGAATAATATTAGATTATATAATATGAAAACTTCCTACTAGCCATCCAAGTCAGGATTTAAATTTGAATGAATATTACTTTGGTTTTGGCTTGATTAATCCAATTGTGATTCAGCTTGTCTACACAGCTTAATTGGAGGAATATTGATGCAAATCAGTAAGTGAAGCAATCAAATACTTTCATATTTGTTTACAATTAATCTTTTAACTTTGTTAAGTTTTCTTCTTTTAGAAATATATTCAAAATCTAAATTTATTTATAAGATTTATTTGAATATCAGCTAAATTACGCTTTCATATACATATAGTATTAATCGTATGTTTTTATGCGCATCTTCAATACTCACTAGTTAATTTTATACATCATATATGAACATCTTCAAGACTGTTTAGGAGATCAAAATATCTCTAGTGGTTTCAAAAACTTGTTTCACATCACTAAACTGATGTAAAAAATATAAAAAGGTAAGATTTAATCGTCAAGTAATCAAGAGTTGCATGTCGATCAATTTGGTGAAAAAAATTATTACATAGTAAAATTGTACCAATCGCTGTTAGAAAGGTTTAATTGTATTAGGTTTTAACATTTTTATGCACATCAGTGTTAATTCTCCGCGCGAGAATTTATCGATGGGCATGATAACAATGTAAGATACTCATTCTGCTTGAAATATCATGCAAATAGACAATAAAATAATAATTATGTGTATCTATCTTCAGAGAGATTAAATTATCTGAATGGTCGCAATCCAACTTCATTCACTTTACAGAATGTATGATTATTCTCGTTAATATTTTCCTCTATCAGCGAAAATTTCCCTCGTAAACAAAATTTTCTTTAACAATTTTTTTATACTTAAATAAGTATAAAACAGTTCTTGTTATTGCATTGATCAAATTTTTTACTAATCTGATTAGTATTGTCACAATGTGAGCCATGTGATAAAAATTACCCATATCTTGATTTGTGAGGTTTATCTTATAACAGTATCCTATTGCTTTGAGCATGCTAATGATTAATGTGATTTACACACATATATTTTGAGCAATGTGATATCTTAGGTTTAATTTTGATTATTTGACTACAAAGTGAGATTATGATTACAAATTACCATTATAAATTTGAACTTCAACGTGTCAAAATAGAAAGTTTTATTTTCCAAATATCTATATTTTTTAATTTGCCAAATAATTTCTGACATCAACAAGTGTTACACAAGATAATATTGTCACTAAGATATAAATTATGGATATCAACCAAAATATTCTACTAAATACTATAAATTAGAAATATAGAGTTACCAAAAGAAATGAAACATAGACTGAGTCATCTAATCTACTCTTAGAGATATCACAGTAACTCGAGCTTGAAAGAATATGATCTTATTTCATATAGATAAGATCAACCTTTATCGCTCTGGGTAAAGCTTAAAAAAGAAAACAACAATTTGGGGCATTAACTTTTGAACGTTATGTAAATAGTACCATTTCTATATTCTTTGCCATTACAAAACCTAAGTTACATAGATACGTTTGCGGTCAAATTATTATACTTCGTTTTGGAAGTACGCGATGTAGTACTGAGTTTGTATGAACTCCCACGAATAAAACTATTAAGCCGCTCCTGCCAAAGGTACCTTTTAGGTTCAGGTTTATAAACCAGTGCGAGATTGCGATGGATAGTGTATGTCGAGCACGAATATTAGGGGCTTTCTAATGTTCAACAGTTGGTTTATCTTTATCCAACAAATTGGACTTTGGTGTAAGTTGAGAGTAATCATTTGGCAGCATTGTTAAGCCCAATTGATTGCGAACAGCTTCACAAAAGGATTAATTGTCGATTGCACAATATCTTTTCATTTGCAGCAGAGAATCATGATTCCGCATTGAACGATTACAAATTCATACTTTCAAAAGAAACATTACTGTATCAAGAATGGCTTCCTAGCACAGGTTTTGCTGCATAAGCAAGGCTCTGACACGTATTCAGAAACCATCCTTTACATCCTTCAGGCATGATGTCAACATAGCCGAAGTTATAATTCAGACGTTAACTTCCAATTCCAACCCTGCTTATTCGTACGCGTTACATTTACAACAAATTTATGACTTGTAGGAACCATGAAGGTATACACGAAATGATGTCATAGTATGCATTGTCAGCCCTGAAGATATAAGAAGGTTGTTAAATAGTAAGTAATCAATTTATCAGATCATGAACAAAATTTACACTTTCATAAGGACTACGTTTGTACACTCTGCTCAGACACCTGCTGCGTTCGCAAGGCCTCGGCTATTGGTTGACATTGACCCAAGCTGAAAATTGTGTCACGAGTTATGAAGCCCAACGGAAGCTCCCTCGAGGTATTCTTGGTTGAGGAGTACACAGTTCGACTACTAACGACGGCTAGAAGTTTTATTTGGGGTTCTAACAAAAGTCCAACTGCCCTTAAAATAAGTGTTGAAGTCGTAACGTCAGGAGGAGGCCCTCTCATTACATCTCGTAATCTCACATCAATCTGCAGAATAAACGCAGCACAGTCAGTTCAAGAAACATATACATCATATACTTCACAATTGCGCAAGTTTCAATCCAGAAACTCCTCATTTATCAAGGACCACGGTCGTGAGTAGAACTGCACAGTACCTCAAAAATGTCCTCTGAATAAACAACACCAACGCATCCTCCTTGTTCATCGATTACAGGTATGGCGTCTTCCTTGAAGAACCGCATCATGACTGTCTTGATGTTTGTTTCTGCAAGTAGCGGTCTTGCTTCTTCATACGGTACCATTATACTTTCCACTGTGTCATAGGGAGATATCTGCACGTCGAGAATTGGGTCCAAGTGTTAGTACCACGTGTAAGTAGGAATGTCCAAAAGACCTAGAAGGATGAGGCTTCTCATGTCCACGGATGGTATACCACCAGCCTCTTTCCCTTGTGAATAATAGGAGGCATATTTGAAACATAGAGACGAAGAAAAAAATGACCACAAATGCGCTACGTGTTTATCTCACCCCTGCTTTAAGCATGTAAGGCTTGAAAAGGTTGTCACCAAAGCCCACGAGAGTTTGCAGGCGCACCAAAACCTACGTCAGTGCAATTAACGAGTTAGTACAACTCCTTTTATTATTGAGCATGTAATGGTTTGGTTTCATCCTTCAAACACCGCTGTACAGCACATGTTTGTTGTTACTGTCCATGCCCGATAACTTACAGAATTTAACTTTCGAGCGGTGCATTTTGTACGAGACTGAACTTAGAATACAAATATATACATCAAGATTTTCTATTTGACATAATATAGATAGCACTGCCAAATTGTGGGAAATAGGAAGGACGTATTTCTTTACCATGTGCGCCCGGTTAGTCAAAGGGATTCCCTTTTTCAAACCGACCATTGTCCTCAAAAGTTGCCTCGCTAAACCAACCTGTCACAATTAGGAAAAAATTGGCGACATCAGAAAGTCTAGAGTTTTCCAACATCCACACCAGGACCTTGTGGATATGGATTCAGGGTGACTTACGGTAACGCTTGAGCTGCCCAATCACAAGGAGAAGAAGCAAAGGTCTAAAACGACGACTCCTGACAAACATCTATTATTATCGGACCTTGCATAACATTCATAAGTATCAGTTACATGGTTGGTTTTCTTCATCCGTAGTAATTGCTGCGATAACAAGAGTGTCACTGAAAGTTTTGCTTCAGTGTATTTAAGGACTTCCCCCCTTCCACTGAACATTCCAAATACGTCAACAACTTGAACTTCAAATGTGTCAAGCTTGACTGAATTGAGGTATTGCTATACCTGCCCGAGATTAACAGCGGCCTCTATCAGAAGTTCATCGGCCTGAGCACGGTCCTCTGCAGTAACATTGCCAGCGGACAGAGGCACCATCTGCTGCTTTAAATTTCTGACCATTTCGATGTCTCCGTTCTCCGCATAAGCTCTCATGAGAGCGAGGAAAGCATGAGACTTGGGCTTCATATGCGGGTCACTCTTCGCTAACTCTTTCATCTCCTCAAGAAAACGTAATCCCTCTGAACATACATGAGAATCAGACCCTGGCGACTTGTAAGGAAACACGGTAAACAGGCGACGGTTTCGGAAGGGAGTTTACAAATCATTCGATCACATGAACTTTGCAACTTTCATCGTGTCTACACCAAAAATGACGAAAGGGAACAATCAGAGAGCTCAAGAAAGCCAAAAAAGAAAAAGGAAGTTGTACATGATATCGAAAGACAAGATAGGCAAGACCTGTTCCTCGGATTCCAACATACCTTCAGGAGCTTGAGCTGCGATGCAGGCGTCAATTATAGCCGTGTAAGCGATCCGATCCAATACAACAGTGGGAGACCTCTTCATTTCCGCCACAAGCTTTAGCACACTATCAATATTACCATGAGCTGCTCCCTGCTCGAATCGCATCGTTGTCCAGTTATCAGTAATCCGCTGGATCTAGTCAAGATATGTGAAGACAAGTCACAGTATGAAGAATTGCAGAAATACCTTTAAAAGAGTAGTGTACGTTACAACGTCCGGGAGCAGCCTAGATGTGTTTAGTCTCCTGGCCTCAAGCTGCAAACAAAAATTAATGAGTATATCGGTACTTTATATACACGAGGCAAATGAAGAGCTCTGCCCACACTTACAATACCACGACAAGAGAAACTGTCGTCGTTTCTTTCGTACATGAGATGAAATAAAAGACTTCAAATTATGCCGGCAGTTCGTTTTCACATACTTTCATCTCCTTCAGCAGCTCAAAGGCTTGGTCCATATCACCTCCTTTCAAACAGGCAAAAATTAATGAGTTGTATGTCAATCTCTGAGGCTGCAACCCTTGATTGATCATCTCCTCCTTGAGCTTTAACGCTTCTAGAGGTTTATCCGACCTGGCACAACCCTGCATAATATCAACTGTCCTTTAGACGAGGCCCCTCATTACGGCAGGGCGTAAAATGCACGCATGTGTATGACTCATGACGACGATATATCAGTACTCACACCATAATACATTCTTCGTACGCTTCAGCGTCATAAAAGACGGGTGAAATGGTCTCGAATAAATGCTAAATTGAAACCATTATGTAAGATAATGCCGAAAATTCCTTAGAAACACAACAGCTTATGTTACAAATAACAAAGACGTCGCTCGAAACGCCATTTGTGCTTCATGAACGATTGGCATCAGGAAAGGACATGAGATAAAAAAGAAAAACTAACCTTTATCAACAAATTGTAAGTTAGTGTAGAAGGGCCCGTCTTTGAAACCGAGGAGCGATATCGTAGCAGTACACCTTTCGCCCGAAGAGAGTCGCCTAAGTAGCAACACCACAACCAAGCTTAGTTATCGGCTTAAACACACAGCTCGTTAAATCTAATTATAGGTGAGAAAAATGCTATCGATACATAGCATAAGTTTTCTGTTCCATCCGACACCTTTTAGCCTAGTGTATTGAAAACCAGATCTGAATATGCACCAATAAGGTTCGATGCAAATAGTAAACTATACAGGTGGATTTAGGAAGTACGTCCACCAAATTCTGAATCCTTCTTCATCAGACGAACTTCAAACCAGTAGAGAACACTGAACAAGGTTACCCACAAGTTTGAAGAAAGGGAACAAGGCTTTGGAGCGCGAAGTATGTACCTGCTTCAACGCAGGCATTGACGAGGGTATTCAAATGCACATCAGTTAGCTTAGGACTGCCGGGGGCTTGGCCCCCTACAATTGTTTCAACTAGCTCAAATGCATCATCCAGCCTGCGTGCCTCACCAAGTCCCTGTTCCATGATGATCAGACGAATGATCAGACGTCTGACTTCCTGATCTATCATCGACGACAGCTCTAGTAATAGAAGCATCAAATCACAGCAATGATGAAATCAGGAGACTCACCCTCAGGAGCGTGCCATATGTCACATTATCAACCCCACAACCATTATCTTCTATCATCTCCTGGTAGACTTGAATTGCCCTATCAATATCATGACAGCGGACACAAGCAGCAACTACTGTATTCATTATGATTATATTGGGTGTCCAGCCCTCTTTCTCTTTCTTCGCCTCTTCGATCAGTTTAAACACCTGAAATTGCATCGCATGATTTCCAGCAGTGAGCGGCAGTAACTCAAAGCACTTGCATAATTAACAGTAGTGCCTGCTTAAAAAGAGGATCAGATCCATTTACAGACATAAAGATGTCTTTAAAAATGGTGTCCACTCGTCACAAATGCGTGTGTAGCAGAAACCGCTCTGGTTATCCCCTAGCTTGACGAAGCATGAAAATACTGATCATGAAACTGCTCATAAATGCAATCACCTGATCAAGTTGCTGTTTCTTACTAAGCTCAACGATCTCTTTGGTCATCGCCCTGTCATCCAGCTCAGACTTTTTCTTTTTCCTCCAAAAGGGCCAAACTTTTTGTACTTCACATTCATCTTGAGACAACACTTGCTCGCGCTGCAGCCATGCTAGCTTCTTCCTATTTCGTACCTGGAGATCAAATAGCAACAGATCAGAAAGACCTGAAGTTTCCGCACCACTTGAGCTGCCATACTTCCCCCAGTATGAATCAACATCCATATCGGGCTCATATCGATGTACTGCAGAAGCCAGTAATATCTTATGCAGGAGACTAATGAGAGCCTTAGATTGTCTACAAAAGTTCAGGTGAATTTTTTTAAGCAAAGAAAGTATTAAGGATCCCGAATCTGAAAGGAAAGGCAAGAATCCTTGACGGGCTATTGTTCAGCTAGTAACAGCTACCGAAGTGTTGTACGTGTGCAAGACAAAAGACTTCAACGGTGTACAGCAAGGTACGTACATCTGAAACCAGGACAACGTTAAAGCTAAATTCTAAGAGACCATGTACTTCTCCTCCTAACACGAGAAGGAGCCGACCACCAGGACGAAAGTGGCGGCTGGATGGACAAAGCTGGTTGCATGCCTAATGTGTAATGGACTATGAATTCTGCACCCATCGCCATATCAGATTTATGAAAAGCAGTGCTCAAAGATTAAACATTCTTGCGTGCTAGCATAGTTGATGCAACGATGAGGGAAATGCTTGGACAGGGGAGACGGACAAAGGAGAAGGAAAAACCTGTGCTAGAAGTTCTCTCTTTTCTCTCTGATATTCCTTCTCCTTCTCCCTTTCTAGAGCGTCTCTCAGAGCTTTTTTCGTTTTCGCTCCCGCGCGTACGAAAAGATGAATTCCGCTGCTATGCGCCAATTTCCCAAGGGGTGCGTCAACACTCACGTGCACTTTATCCAGCCATAACCTCGTACAATGATCCTCCTCCGCGGAACCGATCCTAGCAGTATAGAGCGGACTCCGAGGCAAAACCGACGCACAGAACTCCATCGGATGAATTCCCAGACCATTCATTCAGTGAATCAACCGCAGCTAGCGGCTGCGACTCTGCGAGTCCGCCTCTTCCTCTTACGTGCAAGACCTCGAAATCGAGTGAAGGCAAAGGCAATCACTTCCACCGGACTCCGTGGAACCCAGGAATACAACTCCCCCACCAGCCATGGAAGCCAAAATCGAGCCTACCATGAAGCACATATCTCCGACCGCGACCAGCTCTCGAGCCCGGCTAAATCACACGAGGCGCTGGGTCAATCTGTGGGTCCAATCTGAGCATCCCTCCCAGAGAAAGAGGCGACAGCGACCTCCTGCTCTCATGAAAAAGGTGGCCATTCGCCTCTCCACAATCCCGACCGATTCGACCGATTCGACCTCCGTGGCCATAACGCAAGCTTCATGATCTTCGTTCCGCTCGAACTGTGACTGGCCGCGCCTGCGGGCCCCAGCGACAGCATCTCCATCTCGTCCGCGAGTTGAACCTCCGTCCGTCCATTGTCCTCTTGACGAACGGAATCGTTCCTCGGCCTCTTTGTACAGTAAGCTTTGCCTTAAACCCTCCGTCTCACTGTTCGTATGACCTGGCAGCAGAAGTGGCGGACGTGGCATTCTTAAAAGCACTTCGAGTACACTTCTCTTACACAATCTCTTCTCGAAGGGCATTTCGATGTTGATGTACGTTATAGTCTATAACGTACATCAAAATGAAAGAGTAGAAAGGTCTATAACTTATAGACCTCTCTACTCTTTCCCTTCCACGCACTTTACTCTATTTAGTTTCAATACAACAGATGTATCATGACAAGTTATCTCTTGTCCTGTTACCATGGCTGAAAAATACTTTCATTTTCATATCATGATACTCCAAATTAATCGATTCTTGTGAGCAAAATATGTATTAAATTACATATCATTATCGTTGATACACCAAAATGTAATACACATCAAGGCTTACATTTTGACTAAAAGGTTTGTCTAGAGTAATCTCAATTGAAAGGCACATATTGTAATTCTACATTACTCAACCTTATTTTTTCTTTTTAGGTTGACTACATAAACCAATGAAAATTATAATGCATTATATCAATGCAAAATAGAATTACTTTGTAGCCATTAAGAAGAATGATAACTTTGCAATTTCATTAGATGATTCATAGATTACATCTATTTGATTTTTTAGTCAATTGAATACATATAGCCTTTTATATATATATATATATATATATATATATATACTCACTCTATATGAACTAAATCAACATTGCATTGAACAAATTATGCTATACATAATTTTAATATTAGTATTATGTGTGATAAATATAAAATCTAAATTAGACTTCACATCAGTTTTTGACATAGAGATTTAAAATATGTGCTGTAAATGATATAGAAGTGACACATTCAATTTTGAACACACATCAAATGTGAATAGTTCAAAATTCCATTAAAATCATTTTCTATTATAGCTATTTACACAAACTAGTTAACCATTCACAATTGATGAATAATTCAATATAGTTGATGCATTGATCAAAATCAATCTGAGCAATAAAAATTTCAGAAATTCTGCATAAAATTCAAATTATTGCATAAAAGTAAAATTAGTATAAATTTATCTACATAAGTCTTGATAATCACTGATTAATAATACAAAATTTCACTTTTAAACTATTGAAACTTTTTAGATAGTACATCTTACATCATTTTGTAAATATTGAGAAATTTTTTTTATCTATGAATTCAACATCCAAATTTTTCATATGATGCTTATTTATAACACAACTCTTACCAAATTGCAAGTCATTTTATCTATACCAAGCATAAAGCTCTCATCATCAAAAAAAGTCAAATATTTATTGATTATATGATTCATATTAAATTTTCATACATTAAAAAGATCTCCAATTTAAATTTTAAAACAATTTACTTAAATAGATTTTGACCTTCAGCATTGAATGGAGGTCTAAGAAAGGCGTGTTAGATGTTAGATCACATGATCAAATTATCCTTCGAGTACACAAGCACAATAATTCATACATGTTAGAGTATAATATCATCTATTGAAAAATTCACTTGATCAGATCTTGAGTTGAGATGTTTCATGTATGGCATTCTAGTTTAGTACACATGAGTGACAAATACATGTAACTCCTTGACGAGAAAAAGTTTTTACCTAGTTTGAGTAAAGTTGATTTGGCATTTTGCAAACATTGTATCATGGACAAGTAGCACGGGCAAGCCTTTGATGTTAGGACTCATAGTTTTGAGTTATTTGAACATATACATAGTGATGTGTGAGTATACTCTTCTATTGCATCACTCTCTAGGAAGTTGTACTATGTATCAATTACTGATGATTACTCAAGCTATGGGTGGATTTATTTTCTTACAAACAAGTCTAAGGTGATTCCAACTTTCTAAAGTTGTCGAGCTCAAGTTGAGACTCAGATTGAACTTATGATGAAATACTTGCGTATGAGTAATGGCGAGAAGTATATTTCTAAGAATTTTCAAATAACTGCAAAGAGAAAGGTATTACTCCCCATCTCACTACAATTTATAATCCGCAACAAAACGTTATTTCTGATAGACTCAATCAAACAATGTTGAAGAAAGTATGGATTATGTAGAGTCAATCAGGTTTATCATGTGAAATTTGGGATTGAAGTTATCAACACCGTAATTTGTTTTATAAATCTTTTTATTTTTAATGTGATCAATTTCTTAACATCATTTGGATTGAATCACAAACGGATGGCTGATAATAGTAGTTTGAGAAGTTTTGATTGTACTCACTTATACTCTCATACCCAAGCAAAACAGAACTTAATTAGATTCTACATACAAGAAATGACGTTTTCTTGAATATGCTAGTGGTGTGAAGTATTACAATCTATGGAATTGATTAACCTATAAGTTTATTGTTATTAGGTTTTTTACTTTTGATGAGCCTAGATCATTGGAAGAGTGGAAGAGTTCTTAGACTTTCCATACTGAAAAGGAAAAATTTCCACTCATGTATGTTGTTGAAGTAGAGTTTCTACTCACGGATGTTATTAAGGCGGAATTTTATCATTATGTGATTAATGATCTGACTCAAAGAGTAACATTAGTACAGGTGGAAGAAGTTCACGAGAAATAAGAACCAGAGGAGCATGTTATCGTTGGTGATGCTCACATATTTGCACCTGACGATAGAGATGAATCAGAATCTTCTATTATGAGATCATCAAATTGGACTAATAGAGCTCTGTAAGTATGGTGTATGAGCTAATTCATACATTTTTGAAGATCGTGACTTTGGTATAGAGGATGGTGATGGCACTACGTTGATCTTGGAAGAAGTGAAACCTTTTTTGATTATGGAACCTCAAGCTTCGATCAATAAGCTTAAGCGAAATGCTGTTATAGAACGTGAGATGTAGTCGCTAATTGATAACAAGACTTGAAAGTTAGTTGAGGTTTCTAAGGATCAGGCGTTGATTAATTGCAAGTGGATGTACAAATTGAAGGATAATTCAATAGGTGACGAGGCAAAAATCTTTAGAGCCAAGTTGATAGTTTGAGGGTTCACACAAGAGAAATATGTGGACTACAACAAAATTTTTGCACCTGTAGCAAAGTATGCTACAATTCGTTTGGTATGTGCATTGATTGCAATATTTAGTCTTGTTATGGATGTGGTTATAGCTTTTTTCTATGAATATTTACAGTAATAAATTTCAACCAGTTGGCTTTAAGGTGAAAGATCAGGTTAGGTTGGTTTGTAGATTGCTGAAATCAATATATGGATTAAAATAAGCTCCTAGGTAGTGGAACACACGTTTTGATGAGTTCACGAATGCACAAGGTTTTTCATAAAGTGTGTATGATACTTACGTTTACATGAAGAAGATAGATGATGAGATTTTCAATCTTATTATTTTAGTACTCTACGTAGATAACAACTTCATCTTGGCACAAAATCAATCTGACATTGAGAAATGCAAGAACTTGTTGAAATCTGCATTGAAGATTAAGATTTGAAGGGATCAAAGTTTATGTAGCTTGTTCATATGATTTAGATAAAGAAAAGTTTATGGTTGAGTCAAAACAAGTATATTTACATATAGTTGACAATTTCAACATGACAGATTTTAAAGTAGTTTGGATTGTTTTGGTAGCATATTTCAGACTTTCCGCATCTCAATGTACTACCGATGCCATTGAAAAAGAAAAAATATCATGTGTTTTTCATAAACAAGTTGTGGGCAACCTCATGTATTTGATGGTGTGCATGAGGCCTGATATTGCTCTAGCGATGGGCAAGGTGAGAGGTACATGTCAAATCTAAGGAACTCTCATTGGGAAGCAATGAAATGGATTCTTTAGTATTTGAAGAGTATTAAGAATTATGATTTATTGTTTGATGGTTCATTAGATAATGACATATCCTTGTTAGGCTACGTTGATGCTAACTAAGTACAGTATCTGAATCAAAGTAAATTTACAACTATGTATGTGTTTACATTTGATGCTGAAAGTATCAGTTGAAGATTTACCTTGTAAAAGTGTGTAGCTCAGTCTACAACGGAAGCTAAGTATGTGGTGGCAGTTGAAATGGCAAAGAAAACTATCTGGTTAAACACACTTATCATAGAGATGGAATTGAAACAAGGCATGATCAATCTTCATTGTGATAGCCAAGGTGTTTTACATCTAGCTGCAAATCAAGTGATAGATAGTGTAGTGAAGCACATTGACATAAGGTATCACTTTATTAGATAAACAATGCAGTCAAATAGAGAGTAAAGTCAATCTAGTTGATGCGTTGACCAAAGTTATTTTTTTGAGTAATTTCAAACAACATTGTGTTTCTATGCAGATTATGCATGGAAAACAATATAGAGTTTGCTAGCAATCTTTTAAGTTACCTCTTTATAGTATTACTATATACTGGTATGACTACATCTTAGTTCTAGTTAACTCTAGTTATAAATAGATATCTTGTGTTAGGTTTCTTTTAAGAACTTCCCTGGAATAATTATGTAAGTTATAGAGGTTATTGTTCCCTCAACACGAGTTAAGGGAAAGATTGTTGGGATTAACTCATTATATGGGTTAACCAGCTATTCTTAGTCTTCTCTAGTCTATTGGCCCAAGGGTACTTTGACTTCTCGAGGACGTAGCCCTTGGGTGAATCATGTACTTGTAGCGCCTCCGTTTCTTCTTTTGGAATTCATGTGTTTACCGAGTGACTTGAGTTCCGCAAGTTTTTGTAACTTATTGATAGAATTATGTCTTGTGATGCAACATGTACTTGCATGAAAATAACCATGAAATCTCAACCACATAATTATGAGATATTATGAAAAGTAAAATATAGATGTTAAGTTTGACAATGCATTAGACATGTAATCAATTCCATGAGTGTTGAAATCTTTAAAAAAAGAAAGCTTGAATCCGTATGCTGATAATTTGAAATAAATTACTTACAAATAAATGTAAAGAATAGAGTATAATCAGTTACAACCCATTCACACATATAAACATACTACATCATTTTTCATATATATGAAATATATCCTTTGCTTCTCTAAAGGAGTGATGAACTCTTTAAAGATTGAAATTTTGATCCAGTTTTCTAAAGTAATATCATTGTATCATACCAAAACAGTAATTGCTAAAAGACAAGATACCATCAAGTCCATCATCGATAAAACTGAACTGTTTGTACACCACACTTGTTTTTTGCGCTTGGAAAAGTGCAAAGGAATTATCTTCATAGTGTTTGAACCTCCTACACTTGGGATATCTCGGATACGTTTTCAGTTCATATGCTCAAGATTTGCGTGACAAGTGCTAGAGTTGCGTAGTTGATCATGATTGTACTTACATAAAATGACTTTTTGAATTTTTCTCCATTCAGTGATGGGAATACTGACGTGATTCATTGATGAGTTTCATATGTCCGGCTATATATACTAAGCATGATTTTAGGTACATGTCCTGCCGTCAATCGATATTAACGTTTTAAACAATTCAATTAACATGTCAACGACTTGATGAACAACTTGATTGATAAATTCATGCTAACCAAAGTTAGACTGGATTGACCAGAATTTCTTAGCTCTATATTCGAAACGATTTACTATCTAACATAGTCCGAAATGGGGCATACTTACCCGTCTACATGGTAAATTGCAGGTACAAGTGTTTCGGAGTTAGTAACAAAGTACTTGCTAGAGTCCATGGAATTAAACTTACGCTACTAGCAACTCTCCTTGACCAGATATGAACTCGAAGTGCATATGACCTGCACGAAGGAAGTTCCGTAACTGAAGGTGGTATCGAGCCGACTTTGTTATCCAGACGTAATGTGCTATTAAGGTGTGGTAATGTCCATCACGATGATTGTATTGCGTCACACTGCTACGTGGCTCGATGATAAGCAACTTAAAAAATTGAGACATGTGTCGAATAATGCATGCCAGATAGAAGGAAAAAGAAGAACATCCAAGGCGACAAGCCTACAGTAGTTACCTTACTCACCTACTCGGGTAGCAAGGAGCAGCGTCCTTCTATTCCACATTTAAGTTCATGTCCATTTGGTTACACACGAGAGAGAAAGATCATAAGCACCTGCATCTTCATCTAGCCTCAACTGGATACTCTCCATTCTAATACAAATTGACAAATCGAGTGCTTCACTCGTTTGTACCAGTAATCGCTTTTTAGGACCAAGTGAAGACAAGGGTGAAGGTGTGCACAAAAGAGGTCCATCACATGGAAACAACTTCAACCTAGAGAGGAGGCAGTAATTCCCATTCTCTTCGTTATTCACTCACGCAAGGCTTTCCAGTGTGCTGTTGACGGCGTACTTATGAGTTGACTACCTGTACTCTGCCGTTGTAAAAGAAAACCAGCAACTGAAGTATCGTCAGTTTTGGGTCAATCATTTTAATGATGGGCGTACAGAACGTATCCGTTGCGAAAATACAATCAGAGCAGGGTTCTGGACCCACCATGGCGTCGTAATGAGGGTAATGAGAACGGCTCATTCCTGATGGTAAAGATTTTCAACTATATCCAAGCGCTGCCCGTCACTCTTCTGCTTACTGCGACAACTAGACCCTACCAAAGTTTGATAACCGAGCCTGAAAAAAAAAGGAAATGACTAGGTGGTAATTTACAGTAGTAACACGCTGTAACAGCAACTAAGAGACTAAGCAACATCATCGAACCTCGAGTGAACCTCAACTAAGTGGACTATATCAACGTGGGCAGATGGCTTGACGAGGATAAATTTTTCTAAATATAATCAGGGAAAATTATGTCCCATCACAATGCATTGGTCAAAAAAATTACTCCGGCGCCATAAAGAGAAGATAGAATCACTTCGATCGATTTATGACGGTTTGAGTCAGTTCCGTTAAAGCCCGCCTGCAAAGCTGACCCCTACGCGAAGACGAGGGAGGTAAACCAGCAATAGCAAGCGCAGCTTGTTGGGCGTGGTAAGCGGCTAACTGCTTAGTTCTTGCGATACCCTGACTACTCATCACCATCTCTAGTGCCTGCATCAAGTAGATGAGCACTAAGTCAGATACTCCACGTGCATTCAATTGACAGTTCATCGCCATCCTAAGTATTTATATAACTAAGGTATCAACAGAAACCATTTATTTGATTCACTACTCCAGTTTGAGAGTTACCGCGTCAATATCTCCGGCCTTCCTGAACTTTCGATTGATTAAGTTATACAACTCAGGATGTTCCTCTAACGCGAAAAGAATAGGTGCTGTAGCTATACCCTGCAAAAAAAAGGCCACAGAATCTATAAGACTCATCATAAAACAAAAAGTAAAGTTAGTGGTACTACACCTTGAAATCGCTTGATTGGCCTCCGGGTGGTGTCAATTTGAACTTATAAGCTGAAAGGGACTAACGTCCAGGGTGGAGAGAGGAACCTGTGCGATATCATTCAATGCTGGTTTCCCGAGACTGGATTTCGTCCCGATGAAGTCCAATGCATCATCTACTAGTTGGTATGCGATGCCCTGCGAACATGATGTTCATGAGTGAGTGATGTACATTTCCACGAACAAGCAAGAGGGCGAAACATGAAGGAAAAAGAAGTGGATAAAAACGAGCTGGGATCGTGCAACAAACACTCCTTGCCAACATAGTGTGCTGGTTTGAAAGCAAAAGTAATTCCTAGACAATCAGTAAAGAAAACTGACAAGGTGGCGCCCGTATTCAAATGCAAGCTCAGCAACATCTCGCGATTGTTCCGCCAATATTGCAATTGACTTGCAGCTGTTGGCCATAAGAGAAGCTGTCTTGTAAAATGTTTTCTGCATGTAGTATTCCATACTGCACATGAGGCACAGGCGATGTATCTGTTAGCTGCTACTACAAACATGGACCACTTAGTTATGATTCAAATTTATTCATCATAAACAAGACTCCAATTATTTTCCAACAAAGACTATCATTGATGATTTCGAAAGAGGTTATTCAGGCAGATAAAAAGATTTCAAATGTTTATATCCTACTAGCAAGGGGTTCGGCCGTAGTTCACCCGGGCCACGGTGTAGGGCACCGTTGAGTATTCACATCAACCTTATAGTAAGAAGTACAACGTTGTGAAAGACAAAGTACATTACGTTTCAAACTCCCACTACGTATGGTACATGATGACTAGCATAAACCAACCTGAGAATCTCTTGAGCTTTTGACGTCAGCTGCATTAATTCACCAGTGACAAGATCGTCCAACACACTAGAAATGAGAGAACCCACCTGCAGAGTTCTTCAGCATTGGTTGTCAGCTGCATGATTGCACCAGTCACAAGATGCTCCAACACTCTAGAAAGTAAATCCACAACCTGCCAATCAGGAATCTTTCGTATAAAAAAAAGCTCAAAACTGGGTTCACGCCACAAATAAACCATCCAAATAAAACCCACTGGAAGTTCACTTAAAGACTACGTGCCCAACTCCGCGTAGTATTAGACGACACATACGATACGCCATGTCCCAAATTTGGGGAACTTCAGCCACAACAAAAAGGACCACTAGTCACAGTGTACATAAAGTTTTCTGTCTTTCGGTTAAAAATTGGATCAAAAGATGAAAACACGAAGGTCTATGATCGATAGAAAGATAGTAATATGATCCATACACAAGGGGGAAAGAATACATAAGGCTAGACAGGAAAAGAAGAAGGCTAAGAATCGACTAACGAAAGAAATAGATCAAGCAACGAATTTCTCAGGAGAAGATCTGACGAAGGTCTATGATCGATAGAAAGATAGTAATATGATCCATACACAAGGGGGAAAGAATATATAAGGCTAGACAGGAAAAGAAGAAGGCTAAGAATCGACTGACAAAAGAAATAAATCAAGTAACGAATTTCTCAGGAGAAGATCCGATGACGGGACTCAATGCACATCTGATGTAGCTGACCCGCATGTGCAAACCTAGAAAATTGATCATATACGTTGAACATTCGATCAAACGGAAACTTTAAGTGTTTGGAAGACATACATCAGTGTTTTTTAAAGAGGCCAGGGCTACTGAAGCTCTTGCAAGAAGAAAGTCTCCAGCTAAAACTGCCAACTGCAGAACAATACGATGTTGATCAGTACACAAAAAGCCAAATTCGGGTCGAAAAATCTGATAATAGTCGTACCATATCCACTTCCATACTGCATCCCTGCTACCCTTCAAAACTGGAGTGAAATCGAACGTTCAGAACATTCATCAAGCTAAAAACCCGCTGACAGTTAAGTTCAAGATAAAGACAGTATCTTCCAAGAAATGGACGTAATCTCTTACCTTGTTTCCCATAATAGAATTTAAGGAACCGATACCCCTCCGTGTGTCTGCGTGATCCAATACATCATCGTGCAGAAGGCTGGCTACCTGGATCCCATGCAACTCAGATGTCAACCTTGATTTCAAAAACATAGATCTCAGCGTTTCAGATAAGGAGCTAGTTCGACACACATATTCGAAGGAAGGCCATCTGACTATCATAGTTATGTGGGTCACGGGATGTACGTGAATCATTTCTGTGATTTCGGCAATCCGCTGTTGCTTACGCCGCCGCTCATCGGCGAAATCATCATATAATTTTTGCTCACTGTAACTCAAAGCCTTGTCCGGAGAAAGGGCTGTCATTGAAGATGCCATCAATAACAACACCTGCAAGAATTACATCATTCATAAGCCAATTCTACGGATAAAAGTGACTTTGTCAGCCTTGAGGACCCTCTTTACTATCATATACTGTATCTGAAGAGGCAGACTTGATAAGAAAGCTCAGGAAGTCTACCTCGTAATCCACCACCTTCTCCCCAGAATAAATATAGGTTGTGATGATAGGCCATAATATGATTGAAATGTTTACAAGATTGAACCCTTCAATATTCCCTCCGTAAATTTTCTCAGATACTTCTAGC
The DNA here is from genome assembly GCA_037833965.1 of Marchantia polymorpha subsp. ruderalis. NCBI lineage: Eukaryota > Viridiplantae > Streptophyta > Marchantiopsida > Marchantiales > Marchantiaceae > Marchantia > Marchantia polymorpha. Next base: position 6,289,167 of record AP031351.1, read on the forward strand.
CAACCTGGCAAATAACGCAAACTTAAAAATAATCACACCTCGCTTACAACACATGAAGGCAGAACATTTTGCACAAAGGTGGGATACCATTGGCCTAAAGCGCTTGCCCTCAACACCATGCTTAAAGAAGTACTCCGCTGCCTCTGCTAACTTTGGCACCTGTCCAAACAAGAAAAGTGGATCAAGCGACGGTGAGAGAAGGACAAGAGGGCGGAAACAGTTTAAGGACTATAAAAGTACGTCAAGTATGAGGCACACGACCGATGCCATTGCAGATCAGTACGTATAATTTTACTTGCTTCTGATAGCCTACATGATAGCCTACAATCGCACCACACAGAGCAATCCTTCTCCAAACTATACAGATCAATACTTCATTCTCAGATGATATTTGGACTTAACACTAAGTACTGATCAATCGAGTTACCTCTGCCGTCACCATATCTCGAAGTCTTTGCCCTAGAAGAGTTAGCTCATCTGCAACTAGAGCAAACGGGTCCAATTTTCCCTGCAATAACTCAAGGCAAGGTAAAACTTTTAAAAGCCAAACAACTGAGATTCGACAGAAGTTGATATGCTAACCTTCGAAACGCAAAATGTATATGAATATGAGGTAGAGGCAGTTTGAACATTCAAAGAACAACCTGATCTTGAAAGCCGATTAGGTCAACCTCAAGAGATAAATCTGGGCAAGGTGGCGGTGCAGCATGATATCCTGAGGAGCTAGTATATATGCGCTTCAGCTGTTTCGTTTGGCCTTCATTTCTCCCGGGAGATTGTGTATTCCAAAAGTGGCACCCTAAAGAACGGCCTATGGTAACCTGTCACAACGTGCAGCGGTTGTATCAGCCTCAACGATTTTGGCAGGTACCCTCTTCCATCCACGTCTCCTGCTTCCACGTGACTAACAGGAGGCATCAAATGAATGGAAAAGACTGAAGGTAAAATTTTAGCAATTCTTTCATAAATATTTCGAAGGAACCGCACACATCGAGCTGGACCCAGAGCCTTAAAGAGGAACATGACTATTAAATGGGTACCTCTGGCCTGGAGAGGGGCCCAGCCGCACAGCTTGATATGAGGTTTCGCAGTGCGAAATCTCCCTCTGCAGAAAAATTTCGACTAGTTGCCTGCGGGAGCAATTATACCGCAATCCTCAAAAATCCCGACCCATCGGAGAAAAAGGTAGGAGCTTTCACAGTGGAGGACAAACAAAGAAATTGAACAATGTTGTTACCGTGTTTGAGAGGAAAGCCTGGGAAGGACGCGATTTGGGGTGAGTTGTATCTTCATCTACTAGTCTCCCTAGTCCTGCCGCAGTTCCAAGTGCATCTGCAAAAAAGAGAAAAAAAGAAAATAGAAGGTTCATTATGAAACAAAATAGAACGTAAACCATGAATTCCATAATTCGCAGTTCAAAGCATGAAGTCACATGATAATCGAGATCCACGGACAAAATATTTCCACGACGTTCGCTGATTTCACTGGCTAAGAATCCACATTGATATCCACAAGACTTCGAAATCTACAACCAGTAAATTGAACAGGAAGAAAGAAAAATTCTAAAGTGCTTTATTCGTTAAATTTTGGTGTTACATACCAAGGCAAGGGAGGGATACAGAGCAAGAGTGCTGACAATCTCCAATTTCAACAACCCAGATTATTTTCCCAGCCTCAGCATAAGCCCTGATTCGAGATACCGCAAACAAGGGTTTACGATAAACAAGGGGGCCCTAAATATTATTGAGATTTCAAACTGATCTACATTTCCTAACTGAAGATCGTAACTTGGTACGTTCAGATGGCAGAACCTTGCAAGATATGTATGCATGAAGTAGTTAGACTCCCGTAGTCATCTTTTTTGATTGCAGATTCTGGTCCACTTGACACAACGAATTCGCGAAACTGAAGAGAGTTCACGAAAGAGCAAAACCCACCTCCGCCTTCGACGCTGTCTGAAGGCAACAGCGCTTTGGACCAGCTCTCTCGCTGATTCCAGCTGTTTGAAGGAGAATCCGCAGCAGGGATGGAAGAAGACGATGTGGAGGAATTCGGAAGTGAATCGAAAATTGAGCAGCGTCCGGCGCTACGCACTAAAGTGGGCAAAGATCGTGCACAGCTACGTCTACAGGTCATCGCCATTTCGACTCACAAGACTTGCGCGTCGAACCGATCTGCTCGAGTGGGCTTTTCCCCCCTGCACTTCCCAACTCCCTCAAAGCTCTTCCTCCGGCCTACAACTATAATAACAGGCCGATTGCTGCATGAAAGACAGACCGACTATGCCAAATGGCTCTCGATGATGCTCTTCCAACACCCTCGTTCCCAGCCTCCACCTTCCGGACCCAGACCCAGACCCATTCGCTGGCTCGCTCGTTGACGCAGAGACCAAGTCGTGGCCTTTTCCCTGGCTTCTTGCTGAGCCAGTGCTGTCATGCCACCACCATCAGCATAACCTCAACCCGCCGCCAAGGACGACGGCTACACTGCCTTCACTGCCTCTCCCTCTGCTAAACTGGGACCCGTGAAATCGGTTTCCGCAGCTTTGCTTACTTGTCCATGTCAGCCGCCTCCTTCTGCATTCGTTCATTCCCCACGCTCGTCGTTTCTACGCCACTGACCGCATGCACCTCGCCACTCGAATCTAGTACGCTCGATTGAGAATCTGGGATTCCGCCCTAGCGCACTTTGTGAGGCTTGCGTTAAAGACTTGCGGTTGGTCTGTCGAACTCTGAGCTACTCTAAATCGTGGACACTTCAGCAATGTCAATCGATCGAAACAGTCTCGAAACATTTGTGCTTACGGCAGCTTCACCAGCGTGCTCAAGTTGCTCAGATTGTGGAGTGACCTTATCTTCGATCTTGACGAATAATCTTGTTATCGACGTCTACAGCTGCAGTTAAGTTATTCCGTTCTGCGTGGGGTTTACGTACACAAATGCCAAGTTTCCTCGTTGCTTGACTTGCAGCTTCACAGACCATTCTTGTTAGATACCTTCCGCCTCCGACAGGGCAGAATTTGATGAACTACAGCTGATTACAAAAATCACGTCTGGTTCTATATCCTTCGTCCCCAAAGCAAGATATACTGTGCGGTGTGAAACACGGCCGTGGATAATAATCAGGTTGTTCATGAAAATGGCCTCGCTCGCTAAGTGAGCCTCGTTAGGAGCATTTCATGTCAGAACCTGGTGTGTAAGTCTTTCGTATTAATTATAATTCCCACTGTTTCGACCTTATTCTTGGAGCAATATAACTTTCAACGTCACGGCTGGCCGATCCTTAACTTCCAAATGCGTACACACCCTCTAAGCTCGTACATGGGGGTAAATAACATGATATGATAAGCTTCCATTTATGTACAGGTCAGTAAGGTACAGTCCAAGAAGCTTTCAACACGCTGGCCAGTCCAAGTTCCTCCACCATAATGGATTGCTTTCAAAAATACACATCCATAATCGTAAAGGCCGGGCCATGATACAAGTTTCCACGACCTTTGTACCACACAGAACTTTAGACACAGTGCATCCATCTCACACGAATGGACGGACAGCTAATTGCATCAAGGACCTAAAAAATATCACGGATATATCAGAGATAAAGAATGAGACTACAGCATGAGGCTCGAACACCAGCACCTAACTCAAGCTCAAGGCTCAAGAAGGTTGGACTTGGAGCATTCTTGGTTCAAGGCTCCTTTCAATTTTGAAGTTGAAGATTTAGATGGACTTGTACCTAATCGATCTGGCCTTCCTCACCCACCCAAAAGGGGTCTCTGATTAATGATCTCGATGATCTGTGCTTGCTCGGCAGAACTAGAAGTTCAGGCCAGGGGACATGAATTTTTAAGGACAATGTTCCTCGGTGCTTTCCTTGTGGTATAATCAAGTGGGTTTCACCCTGACGAGAACCCGGAGACGAGATTGTTCATCAATCGCTCCTTCTGTTTAAATGTCAATCCTGGGTTGTTCTGCAGAGAACAAATCGTTCGTGTTACAAATCGGCACAGCAAGCATCCAAAAAAAGTTCAGACAAAATAAATTCTCCTTACTACCTTCTACGACTGACTGTTGAGTGATCAGAGAACAATACACATCGAGCATAAAAAAACTAGCAACTTCCCCTAAATTCGAAGTATTAGAATTTTACTAAAGACACAATATTGAGACCAGAAAATGTAAGTTGGCTACCGTATTGAGCGAGAGAAAAAAATTCTCGTCAACCCATTCACCCCATGAGATCACAAAACCATCCGTATGCCTCCCTCTAAACAAGGGGAGAGCCCAAAACAAACCTGTAAGGTGATAAGGGCGCGCTGCGTGAAAGCTGATACTTCAGGAGGTACACTTGTTGGCAGCTTATTACTAATCGCTTCCATCTTCTGAATCTGCTGTCGAGCAGTCATACGACCACGACCAGCATATGCCTCCACCAACTTCTCCAATTGTGGTGCGTGAGCTAAGGATGCTTGTACAGCTTCCTGCACAGCAAATGAGACCAAAGTCGACGTTATTTTTTATAGTGACATTAGATGAACAGATAGGACAAAACACTGTAAAATTGACGCTGAAACTGTAACATTGTAGCTGCGCTGCGTCGAGTATCTGCGCAGGTTAGAAGTCCAATTGAGCCACTGTGCCAATCTGTGCTCGATGATGAAGGGCTTTCCGATTCTCATTGAGAAAATTACCTCCGACAGAAACCCTTCTTGCCCTTATTCGTTACACTTATTCGATTGGTGCAGACGTTGGGTTTCTGTCTTTTGTGCATCTTAAGGATTACAAGTTGAAATACTAGACGGACCATCGAAGGAAGAATCAAATGCCAAGAAACAATCCACTGCTCAAGCATAACTCCTGGAGAAGCAAACACACCTGCCACTTTTGCTCCTCAGATAATTCGGCATCCTTCCGTAAAAACATAGGTTTCAACTTCTGTAAATATTCTTCCAGTGAAAGAACAGGTGGTTCATCGATGTCCGGGTTTCTGCCGAAGTCTTCCATTGCATATTCCGGTTCAAATTGTACCTGAACGGATACAACAGGCATCTCATTATGAGGGGGTGTTTTTTCTTCATCCATGGCTGAAGTTGTGTCAAACAATAACTTGAGAGCAAAATCTTAGAGGAGCATCACTTTGAAAATTCCTGTCCACAAACGATCATATGCGTAAACGACGAATAAAGCATGAAAGCTGTGGCACTCGAACCGAACCAAACGTTCAGGGGAACTGTATAAAGAGAAAACAACGAAGACAAACCAAAACAATCTGTTGACTCGCAACAGCAACGAAAAACCTGTCCAAGAGAAACATAACTGTGGAAGAGATTCCTCACCAGGAACAGCCTATGGAGGTTTTCTTTGAAAGTGCTCTCATTATCAAGTCGCAACAATTCTGCTTCCTGCTCAGGTGTAAGTTGTTCCTCCACAGAAGGCTCTGACAGAGATAATTCATCAGCAGATCTGGGCCCTCGTCTGGGACCGGGTCTTTTAGGCCTTTCTCTTTCCTTCCTAGTTCTCTGGGTTTGTGATGGTGCTTGTCCTGGTTCTCGTTTAAACCTGTCTGCAAATATTTCAGTGGCATCTGCAAACTTCTCCATACCTGCTTTCCTCCTCCTCTCTCCTTCTGCCGCCACATTCTTCTCAATTCCTTCTTCCAAAATTGCAATCGCTCGAGCTCTGGCCTCTTCAGTAGATAGTTGTAGTCTCTGTGCTCTAGAGGATTTTTGTTGGCCCCTTCCTGCTTCCCTGCTGACCCGACCAACCTGCTGTGACTCCTCCATTTCAGCACCAATAATGGATGGAGCAGCTTCCTCAACATGTCCACGGCCCCTCCCGGCTGAAGGCAAAGAAATCTGAGGTGCGAAAAAAATTCTTGGTGCAGATGGAGGAGTTGCCTCGACCTTGGCAGGAGAAGCTCTCAATTCACTGTCGTCCTCTGCGAAGCTAGCAATGTCAGATGAAACCCTCTCAGGTTCGCTCGAGTTCCCGAGGGGTGAGCTAAAAATTCTTCGGAAAATTGGAGGAGTTGCCTCGACCTGGGCAGGTGAGGCTCTCACTTCGCTCTCCTCCTCATAGCTAGGAATCTCAGATGAGACCTTCTCGGAATCGATTGAGCTCCCGAGAGGAGATTGTGGGAGGCCTCTGCCTGCAGCTCCCAGCGCAGGAATTGGAACAATCCTCCCTCTTCCTCCACTCTGCTGAGGAACGACGTTGATTCCTCTCCCTCTTCCGATTCCAGGAAACGCATCCGATTGTGCGGAGAATGGGATTGATCTTCCTCCGACTGGATCCTCAGAGGCAGAACCTATCCCAATCCCTCTACCTCGGCCAGCAGGTCCACCATCCGCTGCCCTATTCTGCACATCCATCAAACTGATCCGTCTCTGCACCGCATCTCTCCATTCAACCCCATCATCCCCAACCTCCCCGGCTTGCTGCTGATTGCCGTCAATCCCCTGGCCTCTGCCGACACCGCTCGCAACATCTTTCTCCTCGCTCTCGGGCACAGCAGCCCCGATCGGCCCTCGGGGCACACCAATTCCTGCTCCTCTGCCCCGTCCACCGGGACCAGAGAAGGAATTTCTCAAGAAGCATCTCTGAGCCAAATTTCCTCCACTTCTTGCCACAGCTGCCAGAGCCCGGGGATTCCCAACCCGCCTCATCGAGTTCTCGATCCGCTCCAGACCCTGTCCACTCCCGACCCTGTCACCTCACTCGTCCATCGACAATCTGTAGTGCACGAATCCTCTTTCCCCAGGCTCCTGCTCCCGCACCCGTTCAGCTTCAACCTCGTTCAGCTCCTCCTCATGATCGTCGTGCAACATTCATCCAAACTTCGTCCTACTGTCACTGTCACTGGACACAATTGGTTAAACCCTAAACCATTTAGCTTCGGCAATTTGCAGTTTAGCACTTCTCTCCGAGGCGGGTGGTGGTAATCGATATCATTATCAACGCTTTTGAGCTAATCAGAGAGCGGAAATATGGGACGAAAATGTTATCAGAGTCAGCAGCAGCGCATTAGATTATCAACGTTGTTATTATTATCCAGTAAAATGAATGATCTCTTACCCATATTTTAGTATTTCATCGAATTTTTCTGCTCATAGCATGATGCGCTGCTTCAATTGCTTGATATGAATTAAGGTCAGCTTCACAACTTTTAGTGCCATATTTATCTATAGACGTAGTTAGTAGATGTGTTAATGAGGAATCAAATTGAGAGCTCATTTACTTGAGTTGAACTGCTACCAAAGAGTCAGAAAAGAAGATATGATAATGACAATCTAGTTTCACTACAAGAAACATTCATTACTTGTTACCATTGTAATGTTGGAAATACTAGTTTCCCAAAATTCATGAATTAACTTCGATTCCGCATATCTACAAGGTTGCAACCAGGTGAAACTTCATGTCTGTCTTGATACATGTATTTACATTAATGATTTCATGATGTCATTCGTCCGTGATAAAAGATTCATTCAAACATAATTTCTAAAATCAGGAATACATGTCTTGTTTAATCTATGTCAAATTAAAACTTTGCACATCATATCAATGATATACATATATAAATGAGATTTTGTTCATAAATTGTCAAAATATATACTTCTAGTAATGATTTAATGTTCATTCATCTTGTCAACTGTTGTTTGATATCATTTGACTTTTTTACATTGTTATTACTCTTCTAATTAAATAACCTCATTTACAATTTAATGGTTGAAAAGACTAGATGTAATATTAGTTCATATGTATCATTGTATTTGTCCAAGTATCAATTAAATCTATTGACAACATTAAAGATGTGATGTTCGCCATGTGGCAGGAAAGTAGAAATTTTGTGCTTCATATATGTGATAATCAACTTTGAAACTCTTAGAATGATTGTCTTGTATTATGATTATGACTTCAATAATTACAAACTCCACTCTTTTCTGTATTTATATCAAGAATTTAAATTATCATTTTTTTTTTACATAATACGATATTTTTTTATAGAAAAAGAAGGTTAGAAATTGTGTTCTGTGACACTTGAGTGAAAAATTAAAATTTGGCGCATATGTGTATATATATATATATATATATATATATATGTGGATATTGAAGATAAAATTTAACAGTCATTTTTAAATACAAAACTGTGTTGTGGATTGAAAGTATGCAGAACATTTTCATAAACACATTTGATTAGGACTAGCTCTATCAAAAGCCTCATTATTAGATAAAACAATATAGTGCAGGATGAATTTTATATTTCTTATGAGCAACTCATATACTTCTTTTTTATCATCACTTTCATAACATCTATACGATGATTTTACAAACTATATGATTTTTAATTGTAATGCGCCAAAATATTGTTAAAAATATAATTTGAATAATTATCAATCTTTCTCAATTTTTTATTTTCTTAAAACCATGTCTCAGAGTTTGTTACAGGTTTTAAAGTAGGAAAGATCATGAAAAAAAGATTTGAACTGGAAAAAAGCTAAAACTTCCAACTGATTAACCTATATATATTTTCGTAAGATGTAACATTGTCAATGACAAAAACATTGATATGAAATGAGTGTTAGTATGACATGTGTTATACTCGTCACTACGTTACATCGAATGATTTACTAGCAATAATGAAAATCGAAAACTGATTTCAGGCAAGAGAATTTTTATAAATTACAAATAAAAGTTACATATATATATATATATATATATAGAGTAAGTATCAAATTTATCATAAATATTATCATTGTGCTTTAACCTTCTATGCCTTAAATATTTATTGTAAATAACTGATTATATGATACTTTAATGACTGATAACTGAATGATATATCAAATTTAGTTTTTTTCTATAAAAAAGAATGTAATGAAACATATGAAAATCCATGTTCCGCAGATAAAGGATCCAATGAAAAAACATCCAAAATTTTCGATATATTTTTACCAGTGTACAAGCTAAAGAATGCAAGAACATTTATGAACAATTATTTTTATATATTTTAAAAAATAAAGTAAAATATTTATATTTATATTATTAATAATTTTTATTCTATGTATGATATTCACTGTTTGAAATTTTGTAATTTAAGGCTATTGTTCAAAGTGCATTATTTAACCAACATCTTGACTATATTTGATTTCCCTTGATAAGATTGAGCTAGAATAATCAAACAAACGAAACCTTTGGGTTAAAATCTGTACGATTACATATACTGTCGAATATACAACGCTCATTCTCAAGAAACTCCTGTCACCAGCCATCTATGACGTGGATAATATCCAGGTTGAAATCCAGTCCTACTGTCTCCAGCAAGTAAACAGAGAAGAAAGAAACTGTCAAGGAAACTACTTTACATCAGGCCGACAACGCAGCAACCAGAATCAAGTCATGACACAATAGCGACACACGCCCATGAGAGACATTTTGCTGGTCATAGTCGTAATACAGCTGTCTATCGCTAGGTGACTGTGGACTAAACCGCAGTGGTACTGTGAAAATGGAATATATTTTTTCCTTCTGTCGCTTGCTGTAATTTGGATTCTCCCAAAAGGATCAACCCAAAGTTCATGTGGATAAATAAATAGTTTTCAACTCGACTTTAACTTGCAGGCGATAATTAAATAAACATAAAGCCATATGACGAGGGCCAACGAAGAAAATCGAATAGTCTACGCCTCATGATGAGGGAGGCCGGTATAAACCTCTGAGATTTGTTCCCAACCTTTACCCTGATCGTCTTGGTATTCTAGATACCCTTCAAATGAGAGAAGGGATATGTTTATTGGTCATGCATTCAAAGTCAATGCTGCAACCTCATGATACTGCAGGTAATGAACATTATGACACGTAATTCATCTGTCTCAACAACTAACAGAATGCGTGAAAGAGGTTCCTGTTGACAAGTTTCCAAAACTTAATGCTAAGAAATTTATAGATAAGAGTGTGCTTCACCACTACCAGTCATATCTGATATGCCTCTGCGACTGAAATCGCAATCACGACCTAAGGAACACAGTTTGACACCAGAACACACTTTTCTTAACTAGGAGATTCCTACTCTTCTCGAAGCCAATATGCGATTGAAAAGACAACAAACTGGACGAATCAAGGAACGAACAGTTGGGTAATTCTTTCCGATGAGGTGCCGATACTTTGAAAGTCGTTCAAATTAGCATCTATTCGAAACATTAAACATGGTATATTAAGAATCTAGCGTCGCTCTCGAAGAATGCGATTATTTGGTCGATTCAAGACGCTCTGAGACCAAACGGAGTAAGGTTGAAAATATGTGGTATTATTCAAATTTCTACATTGAACAGGAGACAAGATCCGTACAATCGGATCGCGTGCACCTACTCTTCGTAACAGGTGCACGTGGCTAGCAAAGACAGTAGCAGAGATCTCGACCATTTGCTCCTAGGCTACTCACCGTCCTTGCCCGACCTAACAATCCTCACTCTCAAATATGAGTACAAGTGATAGGAATCACTTGTTAAACGCCTATACATGTATAGAGGCCTTCCCAATTCCATCGTCAGTTTGCTAGCCGGATTGATTAGGCAAACATTCAGATGATTTTATGTAGCCTCTGATTACAACTATCACCAATTTACAGCCAGGAACTAAACCATGGTAGTAAGACCCTCCCTGCATGGACTAGGATCCAAAAACCTTCCCAATTGCTGTTGAATTATAGTCTGGGCACCCTCAACTAAACCCTTGACTATAGATGCAGCAGGAAGAATTTCGTGTATCAGTCCAACCCCAATGCTCGCATACATTACCATGCTCTCCACATCTCCTGCAGTCGAGAAGTTTGGTACCTTTCCTGAAAACCGAGGAACGTCTTCCTCCTGATAATTGGCAAAAATTACACCCTTAGGTAATGCCCGTGCACAGTCACGAAGAAGCCAACAAAGAAAAATTTACCTGAAAGCATATTGACCTCTGAAACCAACGTGATATTCGTACGTTTCCAAACCAAGGATGAAGTGTAGACATCCGCTATCGGCTTCAAGGTCTTCTAAGGATGTTCTTTGTCACTACTGCAGCATTTGTACTCAGGGTTCATCCATCGGGATTTCAAAAAGTTACTCCTTAGGATAAGGCATGTCAAAGTAGAGAATTTTAACAACTTCCACGCAGCAAACATTGAGACTTGGGGACTTGGGACGCACCACATCATAGATTGTTGTATGACCGATGATGGGTTGCCCTACTTCGGTACCATCAGGGGGAAGTTCGCCCTTCCATAGCTCATGAGAGGTTGTTCTAATTACCCGGTGAGGAGCTCTCCACCTCCCACGACCGTACAGGTTGGTGTATTCAGTATCTGACTCTCTGGCATCCACGATCTTTCTTTTGTACAATGGATGGGCACAGGATTCAACTGTTGCAACAAACCTGCACAAATAGAGTCCACAAGTCTACATGATGCGACTCGAACCTGATCCACAAGATTGAACTTTTTCAATCCCAATTTTGGTTGCCATGAAATTTACACCTTCATGATGCACCTGGGCTTTTATGGATCTTGTTCGAAGAAAGAGGAGACATACCAGAGGCTCATAACTAAGAAACATCTCAACATTGACCTTACAAATAGGTTTGAACTTTTACACTTAACTTGCGGTACCTTGTTCCAAGACACACTCCTTGAGCACCGAGAGAGAGAGCTGCAACATAACCACGTGCATCTACGATGCCACCTGCTGCTATAATGGGTACATTATAGCCCCTCAGAGCATCCACAACAGCCGGAAGGAGAACAAGTAACCCAACCTGCCCACCAACACTGAATGAATTTCTGTAGTTTATAGATTTTAAGCTCATGTCGCTATTCACCTGACTGCAGTTCAGTAGGCCGTTCAAAAGTAGATAAATCCTTCAAAAACATTGCATAATTTTCAGTCCAAAATCAGAATTATTATTGTATTGCCCCTGGTCCAGTAAGATGATGACAAAATCAACTGATAGAACAAAGCAAAGACTTAACACTCTAGATCTGACACAAATTCAACGATTTTTTTTTTTTAGGCAGTCTTCGATCGATCATTGGATCAATGATACCTGGCTGATAACATGCCCCCCAGCTTCAATGCCCTGCACAACTATAGCATCTACACCAGCTTGTGCTGCCTTGATTGCTTCCTCCACAGAACCTATCTGTCAATATGTCCAATGTACGAGAATATCCAACAAAAATTTTGAGCACTTTAAGCAGCAGAAAGAACCACCGACGCAAAAGAACCAGGGTGGCAAGGCGCTTTTCATAATTTTACTGGATATGCTCCCAAGTGAAAGCAATTTCGAAAAACTGCGTGGCAAGACATCAAAGGCAACGAAAGAGAAGGACTGGAGAGTCAAAGCTCTACATAACTAGAAGTCACACACCTGGTGAACAACTTTCACTCCACATTTGTGGCATTCATCAACTTTTTCTTCCGGGAAATCGCCCCAAAACACCCAAAGGGCTGTCACTTTCTCCTCTAGAGCCATTCTAATATTCTCATCTTGGTCAAAGTGCAATACGACTCCGATCCCAAATGGACGCTCTGTTAGTTCACGGGTGCTCTGAATCAGCTGCCTTACAATATCCGGCCTTGGCTGCAGTCAAAAGATAAAGAGAAGCGTGTGTCGGTTTCACGTTATGAGTTTTAGTGTACAATAATCGTACCTGAGTAACTTCCGATCGACAAGTAAACCAATTTAACCAATTTAAGATGATTGGCAGCATAGTCAGCTGAGACTCACAATGAAGCTGAACAATTTCTGATTTCGATCAGCAATTGTCGTTCAAAGGGAATTATAAAAAGAGACGAAGCCAGTGGACAAGCGAGGGGCAAAACCCCGAATGGAATTGAACTGCAATGTCTGTAGGGAACAGGGAGCTCCATGCGAGTGGCACAAACCCAAAGGGTTTTAAAAAGCATGAATTCTTCTATAAAGACATCCCACTATCTCTGATTTTTCACCACGACAAGCCGATTGGATGCGAGAAAAGGGCCGTGAGATGTAGATGGAGGCGTGAAACGTATTTAGCATCAATCAATGGTTCTTAAATTCGACATACGTGCTTCTCTCTCGGCAGCGATTCGAAGAGACCAGAGTGCGGTGAGGATTTGAGAGGGCTGTGAACTTTATCTGGCATAAGACATATCTTCTTCAAATTCAACATGAGATCTTCTCTCTCGGGGGCGTATATGAACTTACAGAGGTGATACTCTTGTGGAAGGAAGAAAAGGGTACCTGATCTGGGGCGCGGAGGAATCCGAAGCCGCCAGCATTGCTCACGGCTGCAACTAATGCAGGACCCGATAGATCTGGACCCAAAGGAGCTTGCAGTATAGCATGCTGTGCTCCCAGAAACCCCTGGTAGACCATCTCTCCCCTGTCTGGCCTGTGAGAGTCTAGACTACGGCATGCACCACCACAAGCACTCTGGATGCGATGAAATGTCCACGAGATTCTCTAAAATTCACGATCTTCCTCTCCTTCTTTAAATCGTGTCGAACCTCAGCAACCTCTGCACCTCAAGAATTCTTCTCTGTGGTTGCGGCCGCTTTCTGAACATCCAGGAGCCCAAGGGAGGAGTTCTGCTGGTTCTCTCACCTTCCAGGAAGGAGGCGGAGGCGACTGACCCGACCCACCCACCTACAGAGAGAATTCACGTCCTGGGCACATATCCAATGTGCACCAAGATCTACGCCAGAGCTCTGTGACTGCCGGGGCGCTCACACGAACGCACGCACCGTCGTCTTTTGAGCCGAGCGGACTGCACCCTGCAATTCCATTCGCATCGCCGTCGACGGGACCGGGAACCTTTCTTGAATCCGATCCCAGAACCTCACACTTCAGTCGTGGCAGGGGCAGCGTGTGCCAAGTGGCTCGCATATCTGTCTGCACCTCTGCTGAATCTTCTCCCGCTCTTGTCCGCTTCCATCTCCATCGCTGCCTCTCTCTCTCTCTCTCTCGGTGCGATTCTGTCACACACAAAGATATATCATCGATGAAACTCCAGACTCTTGATTGCTTCTTCCAATCGTCAGTCTGAGAGCGGGAAAAGAAGATGCCGTCCCACTAACCGCTCCGACCAATTTTCTTTCTGGATTTGGCCAATCAGGAATATAATAAAATAAATCAACAAATGGCAAAAAAAACCAATCAAAGCTATATCAATCATAAATGGATTGGGGGTTTTCCGCTGACTTCACCTCTGCCTCCACTGTGGAGTCTTTTCTTACCAGCTCCGGTACCACTGCAACGTTCACAGTTCTTGGTCCATCTCTACCTTGCGTTCCGTCAGCAGGCCTTGCGGTCCCAATGCCGCATCTCTTTTCTCTCTCTCTTTCTCTCTCTCGTTCATTCGTTCTCTAGTCCATGCACTTCCCATGCATTTAGTCGGGACGGTGATTCAGAATCCAGCTACTTAATCGGACCGCCTGATTTCGCTCCTTGCTTCCATTTGGGTGTCAGCTGGGAAGGGGATGGGATGATAGAAGAGCATATTTAGCGCCTGCCTGCTGTTCGGATTGGGATATGGGCACGCACCCAACCCACTCCAGAGAAATGGCTGCGACGAAGCAAGATTGGACGCCGTGCTCTCGGCACGTTCCACACATCGATCGGTCGCTCGCTCAGTCAGTCAGTCAGCCAGGCAACGTTCCATTCATGCGCATGAGGGTGGGCGATTGCGGTGGGGATGGAATCCACTCACCGCCTTGGCTGCTGCAAGATAAGCAAGTCCATTGGGAGAACTCCATGGCCTACTTGCCATGTCGCCGCCTCCAAGGGAGCCTGGCCTGGCCTGAGGACCCACAGCTCTGCCTCTTGGTCCCTTCCCTCGCCTCGCCTCCAGCTGAAGCACCAACAAACCATCCTCCTCCTCGAGGATGGTTTGTTGGTGTTAGTAATTTTACGTGGTCGATGGAAGGTTTTCATCTTCCCATATTGGAACCTGCCATTCAAATAAGGAAGGAATAGTATAATTATCTTCTCTATTGACCAGGATCATTTAGCATAGAGTAGAAAAGGAGACTATGCAACCACATCGCCCTGGGTACAAGCAAAAATCGTTTTCGGGAAAGTGAATCCTGCCTGCATCTCCAAAGCATGCAACAACAAGAACAATAACCAAATCTGAGGGCTGGAAGTAAAGGTGACAACTGTCCACTCTCGTGGAAAAAACTCCATGTTTCCAACTCGGACTGTGATGTGCACTGTATTATATGCAAAGCTCATATCAAGTTGATAACATGGGGTCTAGAACTGAGGTCACCGATCAAACTTGTTTTTCTCTCAATGGCAGAGACACATCTTCAAGGCATGTGCTGTCTAAATACCTGAATGCAATCGGACAAGAATAAATGCGCACTAATATTTCAAAGCTGAACACACACTGAACAAAACTTGCCACTTTTTCCCCGGCATCCACGAAGCAAGTAGAATCAAGATAAATCTCTCACAAGTTTCTCCATACTTGCGAAGTTGAACATCGGCTATAGTCTTTGCAATTTGTCCTCAGGACGCTGAATATATATGTGGCGACAGTGTGTCGAGTCGGATCAAGAAGCACAATGCGGGGCATCTTATCTCATTAGCATCTTGGCAAGTAGAATTGTTTCAAATATGATGATAAATAATGACATAATAAATGGAAGCTCCTAAGAGAAAACATCAAGCTAAATAAGTCTATGATACATTTATACTTCAAACATATTTGTGCGTGAACGTGTTCAAGGTTGGATGCAACCCAGTCACATGAGTAAGGGTATGATAAGGGTGAAGAGTGCGAAGTACATAAATCAGCTAAATGATCTTAAAATTTATCATTAGTCTTTAACCTTGCAAGACGGAGAATGATGGCGACTTCAATATTTCCGGAAAGAGAGTAGTTGAGTTTAATACATTCGGATAATATCTCACATAATCACGTATCTAATCCGGATCTAGAGTCTCGAATGAGAGTTATTATAGGCTAGCCAAAATGACAAACCATCACATTGCATCTTGAATCACTTGTACGACGATGTAGAACATCTAGATATGAGATATTGAATATCTATGAAATGAATATATGCATATCTACACAACGACTTCGCCATACGAAGGTAAAACACTCGTCACCGGGCATCGCAGCAAAGTCATTAGCCATCGAGTATCGTCTTCCAAAGAGATGCATATTATCATAAAGTAGCGTGAAAATTGGTCGAAAGAAGGGCACAAGAGAGTTTGCCATAACTTCAGTTACTACGAGACTATCTCTGAGAATGAGATGGTGACGGATTTTGTACATGGTGTATCCACGATAAAGTCGTAGATCGTGTTGTTGGGCAACACCTTCGGAATCATGAACACGTGTTGGAGTGAAAGATGTTCAATCATACAGAAAATCACGTTTTGTGGCAAAGTGTGGCAGAGCGTCGAAGTGCAATGTCGTCTGGTAAGTTGTTCACAGAATGACATCAATTCTAGGCTCACATATGTACAGATCCAGCATCTGCATATCGAGCATCATAAGAATGAAATCTTGCCCATCCACGGCAGTATTTGACAAGGATTCACGCTCGCAGGGCGGAAAGATGGACCATGAATTGTTGAGCATGTCGAACATAGCCCCGTTGCGCCTCGAACTGGCAACACACAAGAAGTCGCGATCAACAGCACAGTAGAACTGTTCGTTGAGTCGGTTGGCGTTGAGAGACTCCAGAATGTGATCCGGCATCCTGCAAATCTCCACCCATTTCTTCCTTGAGGTCCGACCTTCCACACGAGAATCTTTCTCGTCGTCTTCAGCCTCTTCGGATGCGTTCAGGGCTACGGCTGGAGTACTCAATTTCCACACACAAAATTCCCGCAAACCTTGTAGGGGTGGGAACTCATCATCGCTCCAAGGGTGGGAACCAATTCTGCCGCCTGCCACCAGAATTTCCTTCTGTCGATGGAGCAGAGTTGGAAAGAAAATAGGATGCGGAGGTGATGGGTGCAATTTCTCATCAGTGACCAAGAAAGGAACGCTGGAGCTCGAAGAACTCTCGGCGGGATCCGCAGGAGAACAACCAGTCTCGTCACGTGAGGAAGTATCTTGGCTATATACACGAAATCTGGGAGGCAAACCTGAGAAAGGATTGCTGCCCAAGCAGAAGAATCCGCCTTCGGTCAACAGCGGATCTTGGAGTATTTCGAGCCTCTCCTTCGGCCATTTGGCGACCTGATCCCACTCGTTGCTTTGCACGTCATAGCTGTAGAAAGTACTTAGTTTAGGACCGTCCCATTCTTGTATAGACGTGTAATCTGGACTCTGAGGATGATGGTGAACTATAATCCGATGCGAGTGAGATGACTCGTTCCATACCAATCCCATTGGCCTACTTGTGTCATAATGTCGTAATTGAGGCAAGAGAGGAACCTGTTTCTTGAAAGAAGCGTCCACAGGGTTCATAATAAATAGGAGATACTTCATGCACCTAGCTCGGTGGGTATTCTTCGGCTCATCATACTCACCATAGACCAAGCCTTGAGGTACCAAAACCTGCAACAGCATGAGACCTTCTGCTGCTCCCATGAGTCGTACATCTGTGGCTGTAAAGCTAGTTCCATCGTCCAGAGTAAATGTGTAGAACGAAGGAAAGTTCATAACGCAGAGTTGCCATCGGTTATTGTCTGGATTGTAGATGCTGATTCCATGCTCCTTGGCAAACTGCGTGAAACACAACGGCGCTTGATGAGAGTTTCTCCCACGCCATTTCCTTCTGAAGCCCGTCGTTCGGAGCAGTGTATTCCATTTCTGACAGACGATTCGCAATCGCAGGACTTCATACCAGGGCAAAAACGAAAGGATCGACGCCAAAATATCATCGGAAAGACCAGGCAAATGCCTCCCTTTCCCTCCCTCCTTGACGCTCATCGAAGCAATACCAAACGCCTTGCTCCTCTCGGAATGCCAAATCTACTTCTCAATCGCAGACTGCCGTAATCCCGACCTACAAAGCTCGAAATTCGTCGTCTACGTTCCGCATGATCGCAGAATTCGTCCCACGACCGCTCTGCTCATCCCACATGCTCCACCCCCAGGAAACATCCACCAAACATGCTGATCGCCACGCAAGGAAAAACCTCCGACCTCTGTATCATCAATCCGCAGCTCTGCGCGACGACGCCGCTCTGGTCTAATGTTCACATCCTAAACCCTCAGCTTCCGACCACGAAAGAGTCGTCAGGCCACAGCTCATCGACTACTCGCTTGCCAAGTCCCCGTCGCCATCACTCGTCCTCTTCCTCGCTCAGCGGGCAGGCAGTCCATCCGACGATCAATGCGTCGCCCCGATCGTTGCAGACCTACTTCCCAAACCCTACGGGTCCGTTCTTTTATCGCCTGCACACATCCTCCGCGAGAGGACCAATAAAAATGCCGACCCCATTATTCTCCGCCCACAATTGAATCCTTTTCCTTTCCCTTTTCCTCGCCGAGCCCGCCTCTTAAGTGGCACATCGTCTCGACGTTTCTCGATCAACTCAGCCTGAGAGATTGTCTTCTGTTGATGTTGGACCCCAGCCTACGACTTCCCCTGAAGGTGACAGTTCCGTTTCTTGTACGAACAGGTGGGCCCGACTGCTTCGGTCGTCGCCATCACCGACGCAAGTGCACGCTACCCATGAGCCTCGCTCGAGGCCTTGTCGATTTCGCAGGTCCGATACCCATTTCACCATCAGGGGTTTGGAGATGGTGCACTGTCCCTACCGCACTGAGGTCACACTTTTCGGGCCTTGCCAGTTCTTGCCGTAGGATTGATCAAGACCCGAGTGACAACTTCGACACGATGCCCGAGCGGAGATGGGCAGGCAGAGATGCTCTCGAGAGTGTCTGGGCCCTTCCACATCTCCGCTGTTGGTTCAGGTTCCTTTCTTATAATGTCCTGTCTCAGATGACGATTCGCCCACTTCGGTGAAGGTCTCGAGAGTGTCCGGACTCATCAACATCACCAATTGGTTCGAGTTCCTTTCATTCGCTGTCGAGTTCAGGTGACCACTCAACCACTTTGGTGACCTGTGTCTGCACTGTGGCGACAATGCTCGTCAATTCTTGCGACCTTTCATCTCGTCGCAAAAATTTGGGGTCCGAGGGAGTAGCCGATCATAAGCTTCGGCCTCAAAACGACATCAGGGACATACTTGTGCTGTTTGTGGATATTGATGAGATCTTCGGAGCATCGTTCAGATGTCGAGCTTAGTATTCAGCGGAGGGCGAAAAGGACTCACATTAACGAGCCCGAATAGTTCAGGCGTTCCACTACTAGATTGGTTTGTTTTTTACAACTCGATTGCAATCTCATGTGTCATGCTGTGTGCCTGAGAAGCTTGGTCAGAGCTCGTTTGTTTGCTGAAGTGAAAGTTGAGCCGAGTACCAGATTTCTTATAAACATGGCCAACAACAAATCCAAATTGATTGCTCAGCTAATCTCACAAACTTTCCAAAATTGAGATACGATGCTGAGGGCACTCCGTCATAAGACACACCTTCCAGCATACCTTATCTGAGACAAATCCAAAAACAACACCAGATTAAGAAGTTGACGTTCATACAACTAATCTTACAGCATACAGCTTCTGCGATGGAATCGGGATGACCTGTATGGCTCACGCAACATGATCACCTTCTCGAAAACACTGGTTACGTGGCTTCAGAAAAATCGAAAGCCCAAATCAAGGTCAAGACAGCAGGGTTACAACCCTGCCTTATCCACAAATATTGTACCCTCTGCGTGGAACTACTACTGAACATAATACGCCGCGGTGCTAGATGTGATTTTCATACAGATGAAGTTGATGACGCTATTACAGGCCCTTGTCCTTTCCCAGTGGGCAGCACATCTGTCGTGTGTGTAATCTTCTTCAGATCGACCTGTAGATACATGAAAACGCGGTCATAAATCTCGTCTAGTGCATAGTCCCACATGGTCTTTCCTACTCCTAAAAAGCCCCTACTTCAAGAGACTGCATGAGAAGTTTGTTTTCAGTGTACATGTGTTTCACTTCACTCTCGCAGGTCCAATATACAGCTAGCTCCGGAGTTCTTGCTTCTCAGGTGTACTAACAGTGCATTTAACGACAATGCAAGGCAGGAACAATTGAGAAACAAAAATGTCAGGAGCTTAAAAAAGCTTGATCCTCCACACTCTCCAAAGACTGCAGTCTGACACATGAGAACTGGTGATTATCAAACTCTGAAGGTGACGACATAACGGGAGACAACGCAATACGTGGCGAGTCTTAGATCAACACCAGGATGCCGTAATGCACATTTTTCTGAAAAGTGCCTCCTAAGTAGGAGTATGATGCAGTCACTGAGTTTGAGAATTGACAAGAAATCTTACTGGAAGAGGTAGCGTGACAATTTTGAGCAAGTCTTGTAAGTGACTTCTCAGGCTCTGGCAATGGGCACAGGAGGCGACAGTCCCGTCGGAAAGTTCAACGCCTGCAGCGACTTTGTCATCGTCTAATTGAAGTCTCTGGAGATAGTCCCTCACGTTTTCCACCACCTCTTCGGCTGCTCTTTTCTTTTGTTCAGCGTCTTCCTTGAGCTTCAAGAGCCCATTCCCGGCTGACAAGGGTGTGACGAGAACTTTACCCTTCACGTCCCGAAACTTCGCCACAGTCAACCCTTCTGGAGCGGTGCTGTAAGCGAAGTATTTGTCTTCCTTGGGATTGTTCAAGGCTTCCTGCCAGCCAGCACTATCCAACGCTGCCCCTGCGACTGCCTGTCTCAATGTGCTGTCGACAATTGCGTCACTGGTGTATCCCTCAGGTACTTTCACAATCCGCCGAAGCACGTTTTCTTCGTACGAAACCACGAGGCTCAGCGGGTCCCTGCCCTGCCCGAATGCCACTTCCTGTGCAGCAAGCTGAAGAATCTGCTGGCGGGGTCTGCCCATCTTCCCAAATCGCTCCGATGGTGGACATTTACCTTCT
This sequence comes from Marchantia polymorpha subsp. ruderalis, assembly GCA_037833965.1. NCBI lineage: Eukaryota > Viridiplantae > Streptophyta > Marchantiopsida > Marchantiales > Marchantiaceae > Marchantia > Marchantia polymorpha. Next base: position 6,310,139 of record AP031351.1, read on the forward strand.
CGTCGCCGTGCAGTCTGCTTCGAGTTCCTTGCGTTGTGCATAGTGGTACATTCCGTGGCCTGAGCCGAACATACTGGAGGTGTAGCTGCGACGCGTTTGGCAGCTGAATTCTGTCCAGCGCTGAACACGAACGAAGGTCCAGACAGATTTGGTTCACCAAGAGAGAATGCGTGTGTGCCCATGGGTGGAGTAAACTTGGGTGTGCTTGTGCCCTCTGTAGGGAGGGACAGAGGCGAGGGTTTGGGCGGACTGACTTGGGGTACTGCCAATGACAGCAGAGGTTCGACGATTTCGACGAGAGTGGAAGAAGTGTCAGCTTCGCCTTCAGGCTTACTTTTCGAACTCGAGACTGTTTCGAAGTGAAACTGGCTGATTGCATCGGCCAACTTTACATCGATTGTTGGTAAAGGCACTTGGTCCGCCTGGACCTTCCGTCCATCCTTTTTTTTCTTTTTCTTCCCCGTCATGCTTCCAGTGATTGGTCGCTCAGCGCAACTCAATCGGCATCAGCGGCCCTTTCATCCGTCAGCATTAAAAACGATAATCGGAACCCATGAAACTTCTGCAACAACCATGCCGTGACCTTGAAGCACTAAATGCGAGCCTACTCAACGCCCCATCACAGCGTCACATCTCCAGGGTCGAACCTCAAAATATCGCACCCTGATTCGACAACCTCATCCATTCCTGCTAAGATCCACACGCACGATTTAAAGGATCAGAGGCTAATCAGCCACACCAAACGAAAACGCCACGCATCCCATCTACCTCAAACGCCTTGGGGTTGACATCATCATCATCTACCCGCACGTCCTTGCACTCCCCTTCAAGGACCGCAGCAGCAGAGATGACACCAATCCAGAAGAGAACCCATCGGAAGCTTCGGATAAACCATCGAAATCACGCTAGAACACTCACCAGACGAGACAACGAGCTGAGCTGACATCACATCGCAAGAAGCAGAAGCAGAAGCAGAAGCAGCACCGGCTGCTGCAAAGAAAGGACTCATAGGATCGATGCCACCCACCTCAGTTTCGTTCGCGATCCTGAGGGCCACAGTTGACCCTTCGCCTTTCCAGCTTCATGAGCATTTGGTCCTTGGATTTCTTCGTTTGCCTCTTCCTCAGCTGAGCTGCATCTGCCTGCTCTGTGCTCCTCTCGCCTGCCCACCGTCCTCGTGCACTTTTCAGACACGAATGAATGATTCGAGCTGCGATTGATTGACGCCACGAAGATTCCCCTGCCCAGCCACGGAAATGATTTGGATCGCCTGGCCCCAGAGCCAGTGCCAGAGCCAGAGCCGGTTCCGGTTCTACATCTGGTGGGCCCGTGCAGCTCTCCGCGCTTTTTCCTTTGCTGAGAAGGAAGGTTTAGGGTTTACGGTGCGTTGTCCCTTAAACCCCAAACCCTAGGCTCTGTCCTGCCACTGGGTTTGGTTGGGTCTCGGTCACTCTCTCGACACCACTAGGACCCGAACGACGAGTCGAGGACAAGGACGTGCAGGAGTGGATGTCTTTGAAAGGCAGCATGGGCGCCGTGCTGCGCTTCGGAATTTGATTGGAAGCAAGACTTCCCTCAATTTGTGGAATTTTGCGGGGAATTTTGACGAGATCGAAACGGAACGGCATTTCATTTCATGTGCTTTGGTTCAAAAATAGTAGTGTGCTGCAAAATGTAGACGGATGGTCGCAGACAGGATTCATACGCTAAGCTGAACAGCTGGTAAAAGAAACGAAGTCGGGGAAGGAGCACAAACAAGTGTATAGTATACTGGAGTTCGGCCTTACAGAGATAAATAAGAGGCAAGATCGATTTTTTAAAGAGCCCAGGGGTATACATTTTTATGGGATATGGTTGAATGTGGCAGCAGGAGTATTCTCGAAGTCGGAATTCTAGGCGTTTTGGAGAACTAGGACTCGCCTGAAATCGCACGGCAACCAACATGACTTCTCATTTGGCTGCTCAACTCCAGGCATTGGCTGTAGCCAATGGTGCCTCTACGAAGGCCAAGCAATCCACACGCCCATCTCTGCTATACCATCCTTCCAAAGCAGCTGATATCGATGTTCGCACCATCTTCGATGCAGCTGAAGCAGGTGTGATCATTAGTAATCAACCCCTACACATTTGGCTGCCGCTGAAGTCTGATTATCACAGTCTAAATGGTCTCTTTGAAATTCAGGCTCTCAGCCTTCTGATTCAGTTGAAATCCTTGAGAATAATACGAGGGCTCAAAATGTCGATTTTTCTTAATCGGTTTGGATACAGCCCTCGAGATCTGAACTCAGAATATTCCGAAGTAAGGCGAGTTTCTGCACATTGTGTAGAACACACTGCTGGAATTGTCCGAGCTTTACCTCCAGTGGGCAAGTCACTGTCGGGTTTGCTGTATCAACACATCTTTTGTGGGATTCTCTTTGGGAATTCGGAGATTTCCTGCAGCGAACAGAGCATCTGCTGGGCGTCGATAATTGAACCTTTTTGGGTGGGCTGTTTTGGACAGGTTTGGAAGAGCTTGTCCTTATGGATGGTCGCTTCAAAATATACCGGCATTCGTTATTCAACTCAAACAAAATTTACGAGGACAGGGAACTGCAAACCAAAGAAGAAAACGAGAAGCTGGACACTCTTATATCTGCGTATCTTCGATTGTTAGCTGGCTACGTCCTTTTGACCCCGGCACATAGCACACTGGAATACCTCATCAGACGATACAAGTATGTCCTGTAGACCACTGTTTTTATAAGGCATAACCTTTGTATATTTTGTTGCGGAGTAATTGGCTTTATGAAATGAGCTATTAATCTAAATCTTTTCATACTATCCTCCTACCAAATTGTGTGTTTTCTGAGTTATAAACGATTGGCTCCCGAATTTGGACATTTACACAGGATTGAAGTCTATAACGCAGAAGACGTGGTTCTATGTGTTCTCCCCTGCCATGAGACCACCTTGTTTGTGAGGATAATTCAACTACTTCACTTGAAGTAAGTTCTAGTTCTCCTCAGTTTTCTCAATTTGTATCCTTATTTTCGCTCATGATGGTTTGTTTTCTACTTCAGTTAAAATGCAGATCACAAACCGGCAATATCAAAGAAGAATTGTTGTTGACCATATTTTGAACAAAACGTTCTAAACCTTGGTCTTGCATTCCAGAAAGACTCGCTGGCATTTCTTGGACGCTCTGAAGGAAACAGGTGGACCTCCTCCCAGACAATGGCTTGTAAAGAAATGTACTTCGGACCTGTCAGTTTTGGAAGCTATATGTGACTCGGTAAGAATTTTGGTCATACAGTGTAGAGTGTCTTGTTGCCAGTGTGGGAGCTCTTCGATTTCCCGCATTTTCGAATAATGACCTCTTGTTGATCCTTGCAGCCAAGGGTCTACAAGAAACATGTGGATATTCACGTCGATGATGTATCTGTTTCTAATTGATCTAGACCCATCTGCTTTAATTGGAGGGTTATTGTGGACTTTGATTGGAGGGTACCCTTTTGACATATCTTTTCACATTTCAGGCCATGTCTGTTTCAGCTTTAGCTGTAAAAGCGAAGACCATAATTTCTTTCACGTTCGTTGTCATCATTGAAACCCTGGCTGAAGTGCGTACGGTGACATCTGAGATAGTGAACAGGATCCAACCCCTCATATTACACAGCTTGGACAAGAAATTGGACGAGGACTACCGGGTAATGCCTGTCTCTTCATTGGCTTTCTAGCACTTTCAACCATAATCCAAATTAGTCTTGTAGATCTGTCATAACCTAAGTGCACCGTTTATTTGTGTTTGGAATGAAAGGATGAGCACAGTCACTACTATCGCTGAAAGCCCACTCTACCAACTGTGAAATTATGAGATTAACGCCGTTGGTTGTCTTCCAGGTTGGAGCTTTGATGGTTGTTGGTGCATTGGCAAATAGGACTACGTTGTCGCAGTCATTTGTTGATGCATTATTTGATCTCATTGCCAGAGCTTTTGTGAGGGGCCTGAAGCGAGATGGAGCTTCTCTTCTTCAGCTACAAATTATGGTCCTAATTCAGCTGGTGCAGGTTAGTCGCTTTTAAGTTTTGCCTGCTTGCAAAGTCTCTGCGTGTTCATGTGGTGGATAGTTTTCCGAATTTTTGTACTTTCTTCCTTATGTCGGCCTGTAACTTTTTTCTACCTGTCGTACATTGCAAACATTGACGGTTATACTGTTCTGAGAGCGCTCATATTTTCTATTGATGCATCCAGACTCAGGAATTGGTGGCTTTCCCTTTGAAGGCATTCAAAACTCTTGTGAAGACAAGGTAAGCACACTTTATGGTGCTCATATAGCCAACCAAAGTTTCGTCTCTTATTTTGGACACCCTCTGTAGCTTTTACCTAGATTAGAAGGTGTTAGCAAAGTGGGTTAGCGAGATTCAGCAAAACACTAACGCTTATTCTAAAACCTGAGATGACTCATTTTGAGAATTGAAACATCGATATTGCGAATTTGCTTGTAGATGTTTACTAGAATATATTGTCGGTAGTCCTATTGATTCAGAGTTGTTGTGTTCGTATCTTTATCGCAGAGATTTTTTGTCCATGTTGACTGATCTTGCCAAGGTCTTTCACGCTCAAAAGTTTCTCAAGCTTTACGTTCAAGCTTTACTAGACCATTGGTAAGTTTCAAAACTCGCTGGGTAGCTTCGTCCAGCGATGAGCAAATTCACCCCAAGTTTTTTGAGTTATTGGGCCGGGAGGAGTTACCATCTTATTCATGATGGAATTTTTGCTTCTTGTTTGCAGCTTGATTAACGAGCATTACGAGATGGCTCTTGTTCATGCCATAAATCTTCTTCCCTTGACCCACCAAGCGGAGACAATGGTGGTGAAGCTTTTGGACCTTGGATTCGGAAGCGAGGGAGATGCTGACTCGTCAAAACTAAGTGAGCTCTACTTTCTAGGACATCTATGAAAACCTTACACAGCTTAGGTCAGGGAATGTTACAGAGGAAGCTACTCTTGTAGCAAGAATACAGGAGGCAACTTCAAATTAACATGCACGATAAAAAACGCCACTTGCTTTCGTGGGCTTAACTTCTCAGAGCTGTCTGTGCGCTACGCCCAGGTCGCCAGCGGTAGGAAGTTTGAGGGAATATTGATTCGGAGTTAGGCACTACAAGCTCTCAAAGTACCTCTTGCTTTAACCATAATTTTTTGCTTGCTATAGGGAACTTTGTCAAGAGGCTTATACAAGCCGCCGAGACGTGATATCCCGTAGAATATTGAGGGAATATTGATTTGGAGTTAGGCTCTAGAAGCTCTCAAAGTACCTCTTGCTTTAACCATAACCTTTTGCTTGCTATAGGGAACTTTGTCAAGAGGCTTATACAAGCCGTCGAGACGCGATATCCTGTGGAACTGGACAAAGGAGTTAGTACCTTCTTTAGGGTAAGGTGTCCGATCTTACCTCATGAGCAAAGGCTGAAGTAATTAAAGGTACAGTTGTTTGTTGTTGCATGTATGTGTCAGCCATGTTTCTTTCAAGGTTGCCAACAGGCTTTATGCTTGTTTTTTTCTTCAGAATTCCAAACTCTCGACTAAGGATAAGAAGGATAGTCCACTTTTCGACTTCTTAACTCAAATTTTCCGAGGCAGTCTACGTTCTCCTCTTAAGGAGTCGAATATGAGCCTGTATCTTTCTATCGATCATCCACAGGTAACACATGAGACTTTTCAATTTCAGTATGGTCTTCAGTCTTTCTTAGGGTATCTAGCAACAACAACCAGTTTTGTTTCGTTCGATCCCCAACCCTGATGGCTTCTTTAACGCTTTTGATGCCCCATATCTTTTCAGGCTCAAATCAGAGAGCTTGCCCTCAAGAAGCTCTCTGAACTAGCTGCAGCATCAAGCCCAGACGAGCAAGGAGAGGTAGGACGTTGCCTTCACGTGGAAGCAGTGAATCCTCTTTATCCTTTGACTGTACATCACTGGTTTTTGCCTTGCCTATTGTAAGCTAGGTTTGCAATATTTTGTATCGAGGTGTCCTCCCGGGCACTTACAAAGATTTTTGCAAGAGCTGTTTGTACCTGACGGCATCTCTGGACCGTGCAGATGAACACTGTCTTGCGAGAGGCTTATATGCGTCGTCTTAGTGATGATAACTATAACATTTTACGGGCTGTTATATCTGCCGACGATCTCGTTAAGCTTGTTCCATCCGAGCGACTCCTACACTCGCTTTCATCTATCCTTGGCACATGCTCTATGAAAATATCTGAAGGTACAACTTTGCCTTTCTAACTCAAGTCATGAAATATCGGTTCTTTGTTTTGAATATATGATATGAGCTGGACAATGTCAGCCTGTGGAAGGTTATGATATAGGACTAACTCGTCCGTTTCTGCTGTTTTTCTCAGGCAGCGATTCGTCGACTAGTGACGTGAAGTCTATAGCCAAGAAGACAGTCCATCTTCTTGCGACTCGGTTTTTAGAACAACACCCGAGTTACGTGGAGGCCGTTGGTCTTGTTTTTATGGACCACCTGCTTCAAAATCCAAAGGTCCGTAGTGCACCAACATCACTTTTGATAGTTAGTGTCCGAGTTCACATTAACTTAACGTCTTTTTCTCACTTTCGTCCGCTGGTTTGCTCAACCAAGAACACAAGCGATTTGGGACTAGTTCAGAAAGCATGTGTAGAGCTCGAATACGAGAAGTTTTTTTAAGAATGTGACCTCACTAAAGCTCGTGCTATATTCAACATAATACCTGCAGACGCGGAGACTCAACAAGTACGTGTTGGAGGCAGCTGGGACATTAAATTTTTCATTCTTCAAGAACTTGTCGAAAGTTCTCGAGCAAACACCTTTCCAAAATGAGAAGGAAAACATGAAAGCCAAGGTCTTGGTCCAAGACTTTGTTTAATGCCTCTTTCTCATCATAGTCGTAAGGTTATGTAGAACGTGCTTGAATTTTGTTTCATAGCCCTCGGAGATAGATGGGTTTATCGGTGTCATGACACCCCAATAGATGGTCTTATACTAAATTCTGCTTAGTTTCTTGCAGTAGCCAGCTCTTGTTTAGAACAACCAGTGGTAACTCTGCCGTATTCTTTGACATCCTCCAGGAGAAGGTGGAGAAGCAAAAGGAATGGATTGCAACTGTCAATCAGAAGATAGTCAAATGTTTGGCGGTACGAGTCAGTAAAGAACCGAATACTTTCGCGCCTTTCCTTCTCAGATCGAATATGAGTGACGATTCAAAAGTTCTCGCGGTTCTCGTTCTTCTTCAGTGTTTTCACAAACACACGAAAGGTTCAAATCTAAACTTTACTTTGCTCTGCCAGATCAAAGACACTCTATCTGGACGGTCTGTTACTCTTTGAGTTTGATACTCCTAGCTATCCGTTGGGTGTCGATAGCAGGCTTAATTATTCAAATTAGGCTTGCTTTACTGCCTCAAAATCAGTTGTCATCTATAAGGCAACCGCAAAGGTGGATACAATGGTTTTCATCACATTTGAAAGCAAGTGTCAACGTTTTCTGGGCAAAATCGTCTCTACCAGAAAGACTTAAATCAAACAGTAGTCTTTCTTCCTCCTCATTTTTTCTCTTTAACTCCTTCGCTCCGAATTCTTAGGGCCGCTCATCCTGGTCGTGGAGTCTAAGCTCTTAAGCTCAAACAGGCGAATAAAGACGACCCATCTAAAATTGATCATTGTACCGCAGATATCACTCCAAGTTTTGTCGAAACTTCTCTACGGTGGCTTAGAGATGAGTGGACAAGTGTAGGTTCTCGAATATCGTCACCAGTGCCGGAGCTTCAAAAGGTAATCGATTTCTGACATGTGGCATTCACTCACGTAGCGTTGCATTTTAAGTAACATTCGAATATTACATTGGTGAAAATGTTTTGCAACCGGTACATGTCTCTCTCGCACAGGCGATCTGTACTTTTGAGTTCTTGTCGAGAAGTTCTATACTTTTGGTGATGTACTATAATCGATTGTCTTGTATGTACAGATCGACTATTCTGCATGGCAAGATGTATTCTATGTACCTGAGTCTAGCTCAACGTATGTATATATGGAGCTTTTACTTCGTGCTTTGCACAGCTTAGTCGTATGTGTGCCTATCACCACCGATGTGAACTTAGAGGTACAGCTCATACCTGAGTGGGTCCTGCAGAGTGCGTTTTATTGAACAGTTTTGGATATTTGGTTCTCATTTAAAACAAGTAACATCAAAAGCATGGTGCTGACAGATTTACACACTCCGATCAACTGATGGCCAGAGTTATGAATTAAGAAATGTATTAGCTCTTGGATTTTGCTATGAGAATGCAAGGTCAGAGCTCCTCCGCTACTTGCAAGTTCAGGGTATTCACTTTCAGTTCGGTACACTTGCAGAAGGACGGTGGAATCGGCCAAGATACCAGAAATGAGCTCTTTGTTTTCTTTGCCGGATTCTCTTCTGTGAAAATCTTCATCCCTCACATTGAGCTCCTTCTGAGCTGCCTACCTGCCCCAGATACTTTCACATTTTTGTCTAAGTTCTTCATCTCGGAAGGTACCATAAACGTGATGTCGTTTTCACAAACGATGGAAGATAAAATTCCTGGTTTTTGCGCATGTGTTTTTGTTTACAGTCATACTACAGCTTTCATAACGTCTCCAATTCAATGCCACCCTTAAAATGTCAGTCACAGCCCCCAGGGCTCGTACGTCATACGTGTACTTGGTCTCGCTATTTATGTACACAAGAAGACAAAGACGTGTTTTTCCAACCTCGAGGATACGTTGTTCAGCATCTACTTTTGGATATAACATGACTATCGTCTGCAGGATCAGCTGTTCCTGCGTTCGTCCAAGTTCATAGTTTGGATGTACTAGCTTCTCAGCTTCTGAACTGCTCAAGCAAGTTGAAGGGGTCTGATGGCATATCGGTTAATCATCTTGAAGGCATACTTCCCTCGTTGCTAGTGGCATTATCTAGTCCGCTTAAGGTACTTGTCAGGACTTCAGTTTCGCTTCGTGCTTTTTCCTAAAGCCCATGAAAATAATAATAGGGTTTAATTTCGCTAATTCTAGGGGAAGGGGATGGATTTCGTAGGTCATATGTACTCCGGTCCTGTCTGTACATAAAATCTAGCAAAATCTTTATGAATATCTTTTATTGATGTGGTTGACTATTTAGGGGTTTTAATATAGCTGAATCTAGGTATTTACTTAGATTATAGTTAGCCATCGTATAGGCTTGCCGTATTCGTAATTTTATTCTTTTGGCGGTGTATGTCCTAATCAATCTAGCCTATGCAGTTATCCTCGTTATTTACTTCTTTCGCGCTCTGTGGCCAGGCTGTCCGTACCAGTGCCATTAGGTGCTTGGAAAATCTACTTATTACATGGGACAAGCTGGGTCAACGAGGGAAGAAAGGTACATCTTTTATGTCTTATAGAGGTTCTTGTCGCGTGTCTTTTATTCACCAGAGGTAGCCGAAAGAAGCAGAAGCTGAATTTGTTCTTTCAGTCCTCCTCAGTGACTTTCTGGGTCTGTCGACCTCATGCTATGACATGCAGAACCAAGGAGTATTGATCAATGCACAGCATTACGAGTTTATTACTGCTCAACACTTGCTTATGATTTCTTATAACTTGTCTGTGTAGGACTGAAGAAAGCACAATCCGCTTTCCTGGATCCTGCCACATTTGGAAATGTTATCCGAGCTTTGGTGGCAGCAAGAGAAACCTTTATTGGGAGTGGAACTTCTCTTGGTCAGTTTCTCTCTGAGAAATTCGGTCCCAGCCAAGGTTCGGCTATGGAAATGGACACGAAAGGGTATGCAACCTCTTTTGTGCAGGGTTTCGGCAAGATGAAGATGCATAAACTGCAGTTCACATGTTTATGATTTTGCCTCTTTGAGTAGGTAGGGCAAGGAATCCACGAGTCACTGAAAGTCGCCTTTGGCTAGTTCACGCCTCGGGTATGATGTAGTGTATAACATGTAACATTATTTCCAATTGGTAGGAATGGAGATGCAAGCCACCAGTCAGTCGTGTGCTTCCTCGTCGATCATACCTTCCGTCTGCCTGTGCATGCCCAGGTAATTTGCCGTCTATCCTGCCCCTTTCTCGTTGTACTGTTGGACATCTATTTTCTTGGTTCTAATTCCTTACATTTTCATCAGTTAAAATGGTGCTAAATTGCATTGTGTATATGTTTTACAGCGAGTGATATTTTCAGCTCTTCAAGGAATTGCACACGGTTCTGAGCTCGTTAGTGCAACTCATGAGAGATTCAAACAACTCGTGGAGTGTCGAAAGCTCTGCCATCTGCAAAATCCTTCGGAAGGAACATTTGAAAAGCTAACACAGGGCGAAGTTCAACTTTTGGAAGTTTTAGTTCAAGTAAGTCTCAATTTCGAAGACTATAACATGCCTACACCGTAGCAATCGATTCTCACTCTGAATGGTTGTAGAGAATAGAGTTTCTCGCTCAAACTTTTTAGTAAACAAACCAATTTAGGAGAGCCGAGCTACTCGCAGCTGAGTTACTCCTTCCTTTCAAGCATGATTACTCTTCTGTGCGAAATGCTAATGTCATTGTGGTATGGTTACACAGATGTATACACCTGAAGTAATCCTTGATGACGATAAATTCATACCTGCGTTCCTCGAAACTCTTCTGGTAAGCTCTCAGGTGTTTGGCACTTGAGGATTGAGAGGTTTCCTATAGACTTCTATTTCTATCCTGATTCGGTTTCTATCGAAGAGTTCTTTACATCTTTTCCGCCATATCTTTCTGCCAACACTGCCAATTGACTTCTCTTGGATGCCTATCTACCGCCACACCACATGTTAGCCGAGATAAGGTTTTGCTGTGAAGGTATTCTTCAAATGACGCAATCATATCATGAAATGTATACTGAAGGTCGAGTAAATACTATCTTTTCATGGACGAATATATGACATCCCGGACGTGTTGTATTTCAGATCGAAGGAGGATCTTTACTAGACGCTGCTGTAGTACAACCATGCTTTGCAGCGCTGAAGTGCTTGAAGCCAAATTTCTACGCTGCTCTCAGTAGTCCATCACAGGTTTACATCTTGAAATTTTATCCTATGTTATCTCTTGTTTTCTACTACTGCTACTGTTAATCTTGCTATCACCCGTTGAGATGAGATTATCTGGGTTGATACAACACAAGCATATTACCGTTGCAAGTAGTAGTACTCTTGGAAATACTCCTGCTGTTTACAAACTCCCGGTTCGTATATGCAGTCTATACTAAAGATTTAAAGAAGTAATCCGTCAGTTACATATGTTATTGATTTGCTCTGTACTGGTCATCATTACAGGATTTGGTGTTTCAATCTCTCATCAACCTGTCCACTATCGACAATGAAGTACTTCGCTCTGAAGCGCATTCTGTACTCAGAGCAATCAAGGTAATATCAATTGTAAAGCATTAAAAGAAGCAGCAGCTTCGCAATTGTTGAATCTGCTCCACACAGACCACATCGTATACGGCCCCTTCTTTGGAATCTAATTTATCTTCTTTGCTTTTCATGCGGACTTAGATTGGATGTCGTTTTGTTGGCATCGTAACTTTTCTATCTCTACTTCTCTATGGCCTTCAGGTAACCATAGCAGATGTACGCAGTAAATTATGGTGACTAAATGGAGTTGTGTTCTGTGCTTGTGGTGTCTTAAAGATCGACGCGACAACGGTAGCAAGACACGTAGGATATTTATTGAAAGAGGAGCCTAAGCCAACCGTTGTTGCGAGAAAAAAGAAGAGAAGTAAAGTGGTGGAATCTTCACCCTCTCAATGCGAAAATTGGCCTCTTAAAGGCCGTTTGCAAAGTAGCACGTCTTCTATCTTGGAGCTTCTTCTGTGGAAGTCGGACATGCACGGAAGGTACAAGACTGCTTAGTAGATTTAGAAAATGTGTGCCAAACTTGCAGCGTAGGAGAATTTTCACCTACCATTGTCGTGTGTCACGTTTCTCATAGGTGGAAGATGTACATTGATAATTGATGTTCTAGACTGGAACTTTTAGACTGGGGAACGTGGGGTGTTTATATATCTTAAATTATGTCAAGTTCTGCCCATGCCTATGATGTTTCGCTTACGCTATCATATTTGGCATTGGGAACACACAGGCAAGTACTCGTCTCTCCTTTGTGCAAACTTTTGAGGAGCATCATCAGCGGAGTGTGGCCTGTTTCGAGCAATGAAGAAGACGCTTCCATGGAGGAAGCCGCTGCAAAGAAAGAGCGAGATTCAGCTCAAGCTGGGACTGTTATAAATATACATCACCTTTTGTTGATGATCTTGGATTTTATAGCACGAGACCTCGTTTCTAAAGAGGACAATTCGAAGGTACGGGGTTGTCGATATTATCTTCATTCTCAAGTTAGTCTCTTGAGTACTTGCTCTACTATATCAATTACCTCAGACTTTCAATCATAACTCCGAGGCTTTACTAAATCACTTCTACATTTTAGTTTGTGTAGTAGGTGTTAGTATTTTCTCTGCTGAAATTGCTGATATACTTTCGAGGTCTAAATTCGTTGGACTTACTCTACACGCAATTGGCTGCACATCACAGGACACTACAAATCAGACTGGATTCGATGTTGATGCGGTTGTTGTCTCTGTAAACAAGGCAACAGATGCAGCAACAAGAAATTATGCCCTTGCCTTACTCACCTCGTTAGGAAAATTAATACCTCAAGAAGTTTTGAAGCACGTGATTGACATCCTCGGAGTAGTCGGGGAGTCGAGTGTAACGCAGGTAAAATTTTAATCTATTTAGATTCAAATGCAGATGTGAATCTTGACATCTAGATGGGATGCAAGGAGCCGTAGGACGGGAAACTGTCACGTACGGTTCTGAGTTTGTGGCGAGGTGGGAGACCCCTGGTCGACCATAACATGTTAGCAGATGTTGTCACCATCATAAGGTTTCTATGCTGTATCTTTTCAAGTTTGTCTTAGCTTCATCAGACGCTACTTTGATAGACCGAAATAGGAAGATATTAGCTCAAGGTAGAATTTCATGTCCACCAGGTGGACAGTTCTTAACGCAGCTTTCTCTGTTTCTCAGGATGACAGTCATTCGCATGAAGTCGTTTCGCAAATGTTGACAGCTGTTGTACCAGTTTGGTTAGCCGTGGAGAAAGATCCAACAGCACTGCTGCAGGTAATAGGGTACTTCATAGTTTCTGGATTGTCTGGAGCTTCAGCTTGAAGCTCCAGACAATACTCCAGACAATAAATCATGATAAATTTGCATGATGACACCCAGTTAGGTTGAACGAGGCGAGAGGCCTGGATTGGATGTACTTATGACCACCAACTTGAAGAAAGTTTTCCTTGTCTTATATAGTGCTCTCTCCTTTCCTCTTCCTTATGCCAAAGTCAGTAGCTTCTTCCTTGCAAGCATGGGGGATGCAACGACTTTTTAAATGAGTAAATTTCCTCAATGGCCATTTCATTCTTACGCTATGTTTTGATTGAAATAAATTTGTCCTCTTCTGATGTTGAACATGCTTAATGAACAGGTATTTGTGAATGCCCTGCCAAGAGTTCCACCCCATCGGAGGATGACCCTGGTTACAAATCTTCTCAGGTGACGGCTGGTGAACTGTTTTTCCTTTATTCACATGTTATTTATCACGGGTGTGGATCAGTCTGGACCATGTCCTATCTCATGTCTGTCAAGTTCTATTTAGACTATAGTAGACCTCAATTTTCTATTAGCAAATTTCCGGTCATGACTCTGAATACCATGTTCAGAGTGACAGCAGTCGAAGAGAGCCTGCACATCTTCGTCTACCTACTTTTGCGACAAGCGACTGTACACGATAGTTTGCAGATGGAGTTTGGAGCAACTTTGTGCAGACATTACTCTTTGGACGCAAGACTCCCTGCCATGGTCAAGCTGTTGAGTATGGTTAAGGTGGATAATAGAATGGCTTCAAGTGAAAAGTCTTCTGTGAAGAAATCTTGGTCAATTCAGCAGTCAGCCACTAAGTTTGTTGCTAACCAGTTGCGAAGTTCAGAAGGTCATGCCGACGCCGATATCTCTGAAGTTCTTCAGGTAACTCGGAATAAGTGTTTAGCAGCTTTCATTCATAAGTGCATTTTCAGTACTTGAGTGCATGTTGTATAGAAGTATTTGTTTTTCAGTCATGTAAGTGCTTTTGTTTTCAACACTCACATCTTCAGGCGTGCATCGTGTAAAGTTTGGCCCCACAGAAATACAAACGTGAGCAGATCCTTCCAAAATCAGATAATGATCGTCTATGATGGTTTTCCTTGCAGTCGTCTTATGTTGCCTTGATGGAGCTAGTACTCTTACAACTCCAGACCCTAGGAAAGAGTGCCAGTATATCCAGCGCTTTAAAGAAAGATTGTCAAGATACGGCATGTTTCTTGTTGGACAATCTTACTCATTTGATGGCGTCTTCGGAATACATCAAAGGCATCAGCTTCTTGCTCACGCACTCAGATTCAAGCATACGAAGAAAGGTAAGTCCAGTTTGAATCAAGATAATCTTGAGTTCAAGACCTGTATTGCATGATCTGGCTTGGGTGAAAGAGAGTGATTTAGAAGTTGGAAGGTTTCCTATCCATATGCTCTGAAATAGATCGAATAGAAGTCAAGAGTCCTAACGTTTGTACTTCTGCAGGCCCTACGTATGTACGCAACAAAGTTGAAGGAGCAAGAGGTACCTAAGCGGATGAGGCAATCTAGACAGAAGCAGGCTTCTGGAAAGGTTACCAATGAAGATTCTTTCACAAAGGAAGAGCTTGATATTCGCGTCCAAATTGTCAAGGATATCACAGATCTTCTCTCTGGTCCTAAAGAGGAGCAGAGTGTCAGTGCAAAGATCGCTGCCATTGATGCCCTGGATATTTCTGCACTCAAATTTGGAGGAAGAGTTCCAGAGATCTTCACGACAGCATTGTCAGCTCTTATTAAAAACTTCCAATCTCTAAATAGGACTCTTATTGCTGCGGCTTTGAGATGTGTGTCCACAATCTTAGCTCAGTTGGGTCCCCAAGCTTTACCTGTTCTACCGGACACTGTGATGGGTCTTTTTGATGTTGCAGACAAGACGCTTGGCCAACCACAGAAACCACTGTCCACAGCTGACGACCATGAAGATTTAGTATCAAGTGGCAGCGAACAATCTGACCTTCTGCTTGCAATCCTCCTCTCCATTGAAACCTTACTGGACAAGCTGGGATCTTTCCTCACTCCCTACTTGTCAAAGATAGTCGGTCTTGTTGTCTTGCAGCCCTCCTTGGTTACAGGTTCTGTAGTGGAAATTAGTAAGAAGGCCGAGGATGTACGACTTCTGATTCCAACAAAATTGCCGGTAAGGAATGAATGGACGAACGTTCTCTTCAATTAGAGTTCGAACGGTTATTATGGTTGGACCTTACGCTCGGGCTCAAAGAATGTATTCTTTCTTTTCTCATTGTTTTGATCTGCTCTAAGTTTTTAATCTATTTGCGATTTTCATGAACAGCTTATTGAATAGAACCTTTGAATGAAACTGAGATATTGGATGTGTTCAGGCTCGTCTCCTTTTGGATCCTCTCATGAGTGTATACAACAAGGCTGTCGAAGCGGGCGAAGATTCGACTTGTGCTCTCTTTGATATGCTTGGGGCAATGACATCAAAGTTAGACCGTTCCTCAGTTGCAGCATATCACGCCAAAATTTTTAACTTCTGTTTGGCAGCATTTGATCTCCGCCGCAACTCTATCCATTTCCTCCCGAATATTTCACGGGTTGAGAACTCCGTAGTGTCGGCGATAGTGTCCCTGGTCATGAAATTGAGCGAGACCTCATTTAAACCATTGTTTGTGAAAGTTCTGGAATGGGCCGAATCTGAAGAGTCCACAGGAGTTTCCGTGGCGGGCAAAAGCGTCGACAGAAATATCGTTTTCTACAAGCTCGTAAATCAGCTGGCTGAAAAGCTCAGGTTCGCTTCTTTCAATGGACCTCCGTGATTATGATCACTCAAGAGCAACTAGTTTGCGTTTGTAACTTCTGGCTGGGTCAGGAGCATACCTCTCCAGGAATCTCTGGTCCAGTCAGAAATTCCTAGAAGAATCGTTGCAAACTTTCGTTGCTTAGCCCGAGAACTAAGGTCAAAGCGAAGGTCAACTATGCAGGAGCCATTTACGCAACAGTCTTGACATTGAAACCCCCTTAACACAGTTCCCTCTTGTGTATGGTGTAGGTCTGTTTTTGTCCCCTACTTTCAGTACCTCCTAAATGGATGTGTGCAATATCTCATGAGCGGAACAATCCCACAAAAGCCGAAGAAGAAGAAGAAGAAACAAGTAGAAGAACTATCAGCCAGTTCTTCAGAATGGCATCTCCGGCAATTGGTTCTTTCATCTTTGCACAAGTGTTTCTTGTACGATACAGTGGGCTTTTTGGATACAGCTAGATTTGAGGTAAGATGCCTGTTTGACATTGTTCCTGCTCATCATTTTATGCCGTAAACTTTGGTTTTCAAGTTGAGACGGTTCTAACTTTACATTCTATCTTTTACTCCGCAGCAATTATTAGAGCCTGTCGTGACCCAAATTGGCGTGGACCCACCGACGGCACTCTCAACTACAAAGCACGTCCCTACTGTATCGGAAATGGACGATACAATTGTATCTTGCTTGGGCCAGATGGCCTTGACCGCAGGAAGCGATCTCTTATGGAAACCTCTGAATCATGAGGTAAGACTAGTTTTCAGTACTGGACATTGGTGGTTATGTTGTCCGAATCATCCCTCATACCCACGGGTATGAGGTGACAGAGTAGAGTCAAACATTACTGTCCAGAAGATAGAGTCATCTTTTGTCGTTGTCATCTGAGTTTGGGTCATGAGTCATATGAAGGCTTGTGGATGCATGGGTCTTCGGGTTCTTCAGTTTACAATCGACGACTATTTGACAACTTTCATGTTGGATTTGTTGTGTAAGTTTATTTGTTGGATATGCCGCTAATAGCTACCTCTGTGGATATTAGCAATTCATCCCTCATCCTTCAATGTTTCCATTAGTTCTTTTCACCACCAGCACTAACTCCCTTTCCGTGTTGATGCTGTAATGAGAGCAGGTCTTGATGAAAACACGCATGATCCATGAGAGATGTCGTCTGCTGGGCTTGCGTGTCGTGAAGTTCCTTGCTGAGCACCTGAAGGAGGAGTATCTCGTTCTTCTTCCAGAAACTATACCATTCCTTGCTGAGTTATTGGAAGATGAGGAACTTACAGTGGTCGCGAAGACACAGGAGGTGGTGAAGCTTTTGGAAGACTTGAGCGGTGAAGATCTAGCTCAGTACTTTTAGAAGTACTGAGCTAGATCTTTCATTGTTCAAATAATTAATATATTCTCGTTCAGTATGTAGATGAAGTGTTTCCCAAGCTGCTGAGTACGTAGGAGAATCAGCTCTCCCTTTTATGTGTAACTGTTCCAATTTCTCGCTTCAAGTTTTCTTCCATTGAAGCGAGTATTGTTGTGCGATATCGAAACATGTTTCCCCGAGCTGGGAAGTCACTTCCTCCAATTACGATTCCTGGGGAGGACTCTTACGGTTTTTAGATTATAATGGATTCAAGTACTACGTTGATGTGCATTGAGAAAGGAAGAAGCATGTGTATCCAACCAACGAAGCGTAGGCTAAGATGTCCTGGCCAATATTCCCGAGTATCAGTGTGGGTGGCTACCATTGAGAAAAGCCTTCTCTTTCTTAGTGGATGTGTGGATCTCCATTTGATATCACGTTAATCGCCCGATCTATCTTCATACAAATTAAAAGTAAGCCATGTTCGTTAAACGCCTTGGTATTTTCCATGTACTGAGTTGCTTACGAGGTTTTTTCAAAATCTACTCTTTCTTTTGCACATTTTGTAGCATAATACATGTCGCTTCAAACATAACAGCCATGTTTTGTCAAAAACGAACTAGCAGGACGTTCTTTACTACCGTATCACTCATTAATTATATATGAATTTCAGATTTGAATCTAATTCTAAATTGGACTTCAAAATTTATGTATGTATAAAGGAAGAGAATTGACTTGCTACTACTACAAAACTGAATTTTTTGGACCCGTGAAAAAATATATAGGCCATACTGACTCTCCAACAAGATGTCACATTCTAAGTCTTCACAAATATTAGGAGATTTGTTTTCTTACCGCAACACATATACTGAGCTTCTTCTCGTACATTTCATCTAACATAGCGGCCTTTAATAAAACATGAAAGTAACATAATCATCAATCACATTGACAGCATCCTCGTTATTTCGTACAAATGAAAAAACAAAAACAAGAAGATGCATCTTTGTGGTGCAAAGCTGATTTGTTTATCTCTACCAATGATTTTTTATCCATAGCAATGAGAGAGTATATTACCACAAAAATGATGGCTTACACACATTTTAAAACATGTGAAGAAGTAAATGAGGATACGACACGTTGAGATTATCAGCACTAACTTTCAACAGCGTTTTCATTGCTTTAAAGGCTAACAAGATCTTTTTCTTCAGAAAGTAAATCTCAAATGCAAGCATGTGAGTGTCAAGAGGTCCGGCATACTTGATTGCTTGCTCTAGAGGAAAAGAGACATGTAATAATATATCAGCACCATGATCATCGTCAAGCTCCATTACTTTCTTACTTGACTTCGTAGTATTTGATGACACCAATACCTCATCTTTGCTTAACCTTCTCTTTTGCCATTTTTAAGCTTTAGTCTCTACTTTCTGCAATGTGTGCCAGATCAGTTTGCATTCACATAGAAATATTCAACTATGGCTATTTCTTCTTTGACTCCGGATGTCTTTGATGATGTGTAGTGAAGTGACGTAACATTTGATGGTGGAATCGTGAAGTTGCAAAATGTCTTCAAATTTCAAGATACAAATGTAGGATCAAAGAGTCATCCTTTAGAAACAATATGATTGAAGGTCAAATTGATACTTCCAAATGTTTGTGTAATGCTTTCCCACAATTGGCTATTTCATTGATGACTTCTTCGGCATTTTTTTTACTGCATCTCATACATCAGCCATTCAGTCTGAATTTCTTTGTTCAAACACTTTTGACATCATCTTAAATGTTTAACTAGTTTGATTCAACTTATTTTTTTGTCTCTTCAAATTTTGATCTAATTTCAACATTATTGTCACTTTTTGCTAACAACACAAATTCATAGTTGTTTGTCATATGAAGTTTCAAATCTAACGTAATGGATATTTCTACAAACCTTAGTGCATTACTTTGCATTAAGCTTTCCAAGGAAATCTTTCCAATTGCACCATTCGTGTATGACTGTCGTGTAAATAAACTGTCTCAACTGCAGAATTGAGTCTTAATTAGAAAACTGATTTAAGGTTGCTAGTCTATCGCTGACTGGTTTAGCTCCATTGCTCATTGCGGATATAGATCATGATTTAGTAGGTAATGCTAGTCCAGCAGTTGGTGTGGTACATTGTTCAGCGACACTATTAGCATTTCCTGCGAAGCTCTTGGTTACTCATCAGCGAGGGCAATCCGGTAGGAGCAGAGAGGTGAGGTTTGTCAATACGAATTTAACCTCCTAACAGTGACATACATCCGTGCTAGGTTTGTAAGTCACAATTGGAAGGTCTCACTTACAAGAGGAAAGTGTGCTATCTTGAGTGTTACCTCCCGATAGTGACATACATTGGTGCTAGGGTCGGACGTGATTATTGGGAGATGTCAGTCATAG
The DNA here is from genome assembly GCA_037833965.1 of Marchantia polymorpha subsp. ruderalis. Classification (NCBI taxonomy): domain Eukaryota; kingdom Viridiplantae; phylum Streptophyta; class Marchantiopsida; order Marchantiales; family Marchantiaceae; genus Marchantia; species Marchantia polymorpha. The sequence goes on from AP031351.1 coordinate 6,329,894, forward strand.
AAATAATGTGCTTAGTAGACGTTTTACACGTCCTAGAACCTTCTCTCGTTGTTTGGTTGCATCTCATGATTGGAATTCTGTCCACAAAATTATACTTGGAATTGTCATCATTAGATAGTATCATGTAATGTTATTATCAGACAGATATATTAATTACTAATGTAATGATTCTCGAATTTGAAGTGACTAATGAGAGTATGTCACTCGCACTATATGACACTATTGGGAGTTTAGAATTTGAAGTGATTAATGAGAATATGTCACTCGCACAAGATGACACTATTGGGAGTTTCAACTTTGTATAGTGGAATTACAATCAATATCCGCAACAGTTAAGACACAATTGAAACGGCTTGAAGCATGGCGTCGCATTTCTCCTCCAGTTAAGCTACACGTAGTCATCGTCCACCAGCTCTCTTGAAAGCTCGAGATGACGTGCTGGGAATATGGATGGTACAATATGATGTATATAGTGCAGGCCTCCTAAAATCTGGCAAATGCCAAGTTTGCTAAAATTATATTAATTCCAGCAAATTTTTCTCCTTAATTCTGGCGTTTTGAGCATTAACATTGTGAGTTCATTGTTTTTTGTTTGATGATTTTAAGCAATTTGAATTGCTTCGCATGCATAATGTATCGTCGGGTTGGTGTGACAATCATTATTTTCCGAATCAATGATGGAGAAGTCCATTTCAACATATGTTGTATTTAGAAACATGTCACAAATATGATATGAAAGACAACAATTGAGTGAAAGATATCACATATACTATATAACTTCTGTTTGAGCCAAGAAGAGACACATAATTATCAAAACATACATGCTATAGAAATGGTCTGAAAGAAAGAAATAGAAAAATTAAATAAAATGTATTTGGATACTTCTAATCTAACCAAGAAGATACTCACAATGATCAAAACAAACATGCTATAGAATTGATATGAAAATTAAAAATGTAAAAAAACAATATGAAATGTACTTGGGCATAAGAAAAAATTCACATTGATAAAAAAAAATTCTTAATAAATAAAATGACACGAATAAAATGAAAAAAATATGAAATATATGAGATTCGTATTTCTCTTACTTCTTCTGTTTTTTTCTTGCGCAACTTAGTTAGTAGGACAATAAATTTGGACAACATAGATCTGTTGGCGATCTGCAGTTCACCAACAATTTCAAGCTCATGCAATCATGGGCTGTCTCGGGAGCACGCATTACTACCGTAACTTTCTACTTGTACTTGCGTGTGTGCACAAGAGTTACTTGTGGCCGTCTTTATAATGTATGTTTTGGCGGATTAATTCTGGCAAATTAGCAAGATTAATTTTGGATCACTTAGTCACTTTCAAAGTGGTTCATAAATCATTATGTTAATATTGGTTTCTTGATTCCTAGTTACTTTTTCATTACTGATATTAACTTCTCCATAGCACTGAATAAAATGTAAGAGTACTAGTAACTTTCTTGTTAAGAGATGTGCTCTATCTAGAATATTTCACTCTTTAACTCAATCTAGAAATCAAACCATGACCAACTTTTTCTGTCATCGATTTTAAATACATTGCTTATTAACAATTGACTAAGAAACAATGATTCATCTTCTTGGTTGGGAAAAAAAAAAAAGTAATTCATACACTAAAATCTGAAAATTAACAACAATGTAAAGCTAAATCTCAACATATAAATAGATTAATTTTTTTGTTAAATAGATTAATATATATAAAATACTAGGAAACTTTATGAACAAACTTTTTTGTAGTCACAGAAGATCAGATGAAGAGAATAGAGAATCTTATTGACGTAAAGCACACTTGGGTTTAACTTATCAACACATATTAAAGACTACCTTGAAATGGTTATATGTAGTCAACATCACCTCAAAAATATGTCAGCTGTAATATCTTGTACTAATGTATCTACCATTCCTGTGCATTGACATATATTGATAGCCAAAGTATAAATCATACAACCGATCATTACACCATTAAATCCAATACATAATAATGTGGGAATAAGACATAACTGGCTGTTTGAAACTTTCAAGTTGCAACCACTATCCATTCGGTTTCATCTATGAGATTTAAGACAAAAAATGTTGAGGAGTAAAACGCGTAAGAAGAATTTCCAACTAGATTTCCATATCTTGTTTTTGAAAGTGATAAATGAATGACTGTTTCGATATATCCAGAGAGAGAAATCCTAGTCTGTGCTTCAGCTGGGTCCCCTTTAATAAGAGGCATTGATTAAGTTAGATGATTCAGGAGGTTATGGTCATTCTGAACATTCTTTGTCGATAAGACAAACTAGTTAATGGTGAACGATCGGTTAGTTGGTTCCGAAAATGCGATCGAAGTGACAGAAACCTTGAGGCCACTGATGCTTGTTCAATATGTTTAATTTAGTTTAACATCTAAAAGTAACGTAAATCCTTCAACTTTATGGAAAAGGACAGAAGCATTTAGATGGAAGCTTAGTGTATCTGTGAATGAAGGTTAGTATTTTTTCTATATGGAAATTATTTTCAAAACTCCGGTTCAAGATACCATCATCACGTAACTTTGAATCCCTACTCACCTGATCAAGAAGGAACTTTTATGCAATTTGATTTATGATTAAGTACTTAAGTTTGATTACTAATTCCACCAGGGGATTCGTGGCGCAATGGTAGCGCGTCTGACTCCAGATCAGAAGGTTGCGTGTTCGATTCACGTCGAGTTCAAAGCTCGGAAACAGCTCCCCCGAAATGTCTTTTGCGAAATGGCGCCGACACCATTTGTTTCCCGGATTGAAGACTCAAATTTTCTACTGCAAGTTGTTTCGAGTTGCTGTAAGTAATGCCATGTACTCTCTCGTGCAAGAATGGATCAATTCGGAGTTTAAGGTGTCAGGGTATCAAAAGCCTTCATTTCTTTCTGATTTCCTCGGTACAAGTCAACTGAATTTGTCTTCTTCTATGCAACCATGTTCAAATCTCCTGAAGTGATGACATTCGCATTTACATTTCGGAGAAGTTAGAATACTACTACTGAAATGATTTACGAATGACGAATGATTTACCCAAATGACTTTCCTTCTTATATTGCTCTTGTTAGTTCTTGTATAACAATTGGGCTCTTGAATAGGAACCCAACACTCCAAGAACCTGATCCTGTAAAAGAGTTTCAAAAAACTCACATACAAACTACATGACAGGATACTGTAAGAGGAATCTCCTGTAATTACAAAAGTCAATATTATTTTATGATAACTTAGAATTGTTGAAAATGTTACAAGTGTAGAACTTTACCTGTAGAATCATCGTTGACCCATGGAACCAAAGTCTGGAGAATGACCCTAAGGACTTCTTTGAGGTTTCTTAACAAATAGAATTGTATAATCTCACAACATTCTCGTCATCGAAGAATCCCTGTAGGCGTGGAGTTTGTCGGCGAGAACCTTCCTTAAGAGGAAGGTTACTCAACAAAATGATGGTACTGCGTGTCAAATTGAAAGTGCCGAAACCGAATGTTAGCTCTAATGTTCATACTCATGATTCATAATAATCATGACTTGAAAAATTATTCAAAAGTTAAACAATACCTTTCATACGATAAATGTACTCAACAACATACAGTTTAGTATTCTTAGAAATTACTCTTGAATGAGAATTTTGTGGGATGTTCTTAAAAATTGATATTATACAATGCACTTGTTTATAATGTGTAGCCCTGTATGTCATCCTATATGTTACCTATGTCTCACACAATTCTGTAAAAACAATCTCTAAGTATCCTTCAAGCTAAGTTCAAATATTCTTTATCACCGATTCAGAGTATTTGTTCAGCTACAAATGTACAAGTTATAAACACATTTTCTTAAAGTTGCGTCCACCGTGAGATATTATTTCATATCTATGAAAAATATTTTTAAACTATTTCATGCATCTTAGTTTTTTAAAAGTTTTGCTAGTTGACAAACTTTTACTTCAAAAAATTCCCATAGTTGTTCTCTCTGTTCTTCACGTTCATGGAGGAGGCGGCGGCTTCGAGAGTGTAAATGAAAGGGTGCCTTTCATTTACACCGTCAGGAATCAATCAGGAACATAACTTACGCGATTTCCTCTCTTATAAACATCGCTGTTCTCTCCGTTGGGGATTATGGCAAGAATTGATCCTCTCAAGGCGGCCATGGAGGTCGTACCGGCTAATTATATTTTTATATTCTTTGAAAACATCGTTCTCTATTTATTAAAATTTTTCCTATAATTTTATATTTCAATTTCCCAAACAACCTCCCCATGGACACTATAGATAAACGAGTTGGTACCTGGTTGCTAAATAACTTGTATAACTTGAGCATAAAAAATATCTATTGCTTCAAGTCTAGTTCCATGAGATCCACTCTAGCTGGTATTGAAGCTCTAACCAACTGATTGTGTACCACAAAGTTCTGTAATTGCAACGACTACTTACTTCACACCAGAAACCCCTACCTATACTTGAAGAATACTCTCTAGCTCTTTGTCTTCATCTCTCTCTATACCATATTTGAAGTCTTGGCTTTTTTCTCAAAAGCTTTTGACTTCACCGTCTTAGTTGGTAGAAACCTCTATTATGATCTTGTAGTCACACATGTAGATTGCAGATGTCTCTGCTCATCTGATCAAAAGCTTTCGATCCATGTCAAACAACTCAAGTACAGAGCGTGATCCAACACGTGACATTGTGATGACTTCAGCGAGTTCACAAGTGTTTTAGTATTATTACAGTAATCCATAGATCATCATTACCTTCTTAAGAGTTGAAATCCACTAACCGCTGAAAAGCTAGATCAGCCACTTGATTTTTCCTCTCTGTGTGTGCAAAAAGTGGTTAATTCATCAATTTGAGTCATATAGCTCTTGTCTGATCCACGAATTTTATTCTCTTTTCGAAAGTATATATGATTTTTAGGTTTTTGTGTGTGAGTAATTAAGTTCAAGTTCTCTCCTCACCAAATCCCTTTCTGTACTTTCAACAGACGGTGTGAGTTGACTCATTAACCTGTCATGCAAGTAAATAGTTCTCGTGTCATACATCACAATACACAAGTGTATTTCAATAATATTTTCTCATCTAAAAAAGTCGACCAGTCAATAGAGCTCATGGTACAAATCATTTGACAATTTAGCGCGATCCATTTTGTGACTGAAAGATTCCTAGTTATGCACTATATTAGGCTCATTATTCTTACATTTAATTTCCCTCATGGTATCTAAATCATATTCTATCATTCTTAGTCCTAGATCTAGGGACATAGCTTTTGTCTAATCTAGCAAAATGTACCGCATGCATTTGAGGCTACAAATGAGTATCTATCTAACGAAGTATCTAATAAATAGTGATAGTTTTTTTACACATGACTACTGTATCAAAACATAAATTGATGTTACATTTTACATCACAAGAAACTTAATGTCATACAACTATATTGTAACACAATTTCACTCCGAATTGAACAATAGCTCTCTCTAATGTAACGTAGTCTCTAGTACACACGATTATCTCTCTCTAATATAAAGGATGTATCTAATCTATAACATGATATGTCTTTTGTACAACAAAGATCAAGAGTCAAAGTGCTATCATACTATTTGCAATTCATATCATGAAACACTCAAATTACCATCAGCTAATTGCAGTGGATACATCTACACCACTCATTGGTCATTGCATTGGAAGAAGATGTCAAACATCATATATGACATACTCGCAGCTTCATTATCTAATACTCGCAACATATGCTTCAAACCTATTTGCATCACTACCAAGCTTAGATCCATAATATCATCTATGTTTTGAATATGACATGAATTTTTCAAATTCACACCATAACAAACCTCTAATTACAAGATTTGAATCATTAAATCTCACGGTACAATTGTGCAATCAGTAATGATATCCAATGTAATTGGTGCACTGCTACAAGTAATCAACAGATAGATGTTATCAAGTAGAATCCTAATATACTATTCTTAGTTGTCTCGTCAATGACATGTGTGCTTGTGAAATAGTGTATTAGTTGTAAATTTGCAACAATCTATGTATTTATTAAGGTTATCCACTACATAATTATTTCACAATGAGTTAGATGGATGTTTGTGAAGAAAAAGTTATCTCAATTACATATTTTTAAACATTTCATATAAGACAATGTTGAAGCTATGTAAATATTTATCTTCTCAAAAGTTTGAATGTCAATTATCAAACATGCTTTTTTTTTTATAATGTGAAATTTAAGTCTTTCTATATAGTGTGTATAATTTATTAAGAAATAGACAAAAACGATGAATATACATTCTTAGAGTTGTATATAGTACAAATAAATTATTTTTTAAGCGTGTAGTGTTAGAAATAATATAAAAATAATTTTTTGTAGTTACAAAATTGTATAACAAAATTCATGAACAAAGAGCTGATTAGTATTATTGTCTTTTGTAATTCCATTTGAATGCACAGCCTCATTTGAAGATGTAGTGAGATTGCATTGTAGATGTGCAATTTGGTGAACATTCAGATACAATTCATGAAAAATAATCAAACGTATTATTTTTAATATTAAATTACAATCATATTGACAATTTTTTGAGACTCAACTTAATGAAACAATTCACAATCTAAGTGATGAATTAATGAAAAAAATTTGATATTCGCAATTAATAATTTAATTTTTGTATAATTTAATTATACTGTTTAAATTATGTTATTTATAAAATTTAAAAAAATGTAAAATTGAAAATAAATTTAAAACTAATCAAAATTTTCAAGATTATAGTGTTGTGAAATCATACGAATATTACAATTTTTTAAACTTATAAGTATCATTAGAAAAAATTATATATTTTGATGAAATTCGTTGAAGTTACTTGATGTATGTATTTTTTTATTTTGAATTAGTAAAAAATATCACACATGTTACAAATGATGGTAAATATAAGAAAGAAAAAGTAAAATAAATTTTCATTTAAATGAAAATAAATAATTTAAATTCTAAAGATAATATTTTTTGAAGAATATTCAAAAACTTTGTTTGATGTTTTTGACATTATTGATAAAAGAATTAGATATTTGTTTTCATCATATTATGAATATATTACACATATTTTGTGGTTTTATTCTGTTGATGCACATGTGCAGTTAAAAACATTGGAATCAAAGGTGGAAGCATCGAGGAACATAGACACTGCCACTCATTAAATCAACGGTGTGCATGGAAAGCCAAATCATCCTACAACCAGTCTTCTCTTCATTATCTTGTGCTCAGTTCTGATGAACATATACTTTCTTCACGTTTCTGATGAGTATAAGCATCGAACTGATAGGGTAAGGTAAGCAGCTATCATCATCTCGTTGACGTTAACAATGTATCGTGACAAATTAAGAATATATGTTTCCAAAGGAGCCGCAGCGATCTGTAAGTGTATCTGATGTGAAAATTGAACAAGAGAATGTTGAAGCTTCATCTGCAAATGACCCTTTACCTTCGAACAGTTTCCTATCTCCACGTTCTCCCATCGACACTATTTGTACACTCAGAATGAAATAATTGCCCTGAACCTAACCGAGTATAATGCTGAGCTGATAGTGATTGAAAAATCCTAAGTGGAGGAAAAGAGAAAACTACGTCCTACTGTGGCAGCTTTGCGAAATAACCTGGGACGCTGATACAGACAGGAAACGTCGTGTCACCAGGCAAAATCATCCATATCGTATCCATGGTGCACTCTGGCTTGTTCGGCTACAGTTTCCATCTCGGGAACATATAACTGTTAGACATTTCGCTTTCTATATGAAACCTCCCAGTTGGGGTTGAAGGCGTTTTGAAGGCTACTTTGGACCATTACTACATACTGTAACCTCCTTCTCAGTATTTTCATACAATCCGAGATTGCACATCGTGCACCAGTATCTCGCTCATGCAATTGTATTCGGACACTCGGAAGCGAGAACGCCTTCATTACTAGGTGCACAAAATTCAGTGGCAGCTTCCAACAGTAAATGAAGAAACCACAACATGTCAGCAACCAGAATGTTGTTAGAAGCATGGCTGCTCCCAACGTGTTTGATCGACATGTCTTCGATCAGAATCCTCGTTTCAGGAGAAAGCCCCGCAAATGTCCTAGAAAATCCATGCTGCTCAGGAACATGTCAAAACGGTTCCATCCGTAACAAATTTCTACCCACTTTCCTCTTGAAAATGCTGTTCTGTCCACTCTGTGGTCAAATGGGTGCAGGAAAGGGACACAAGGATTCAAAACAATGAGCATAATGGCAATCCTCCCTTCATCCAGATAAACCCCAGCCAAACACCAATCACTCCAGTCATCATCCAATACAGCATCCGGGCTGACAGCTCGATACACGGAACAAACCTCACAGCAAAATTGTGCGGGCTTCAGGTTTAAGAAGGCGACATTACAGGTAAGCCGGGGCCAAGGCAAAGTAAGATCGCCTGGCCAATAAAAATTCTACAGCTGATTCCAAGATACAGATGGACTTAGTCGAAAAGACCGAAACCCATGTCGTCGTCAGACTCCTCCTCGGGCTCTGCAGCCTTCTCTTCCACCTTAGCAGCGGCAGGTGCAGCAGATCCAGATGACACAGATGCGGCGGCAGCTGGTGCGGCAGCTGCGAACTTGCTTGGGTCCGCAAGGTACTCCTTGACCTTCTCTGCTTGAGGGAAGGAGTACTCCGTTGCCAAAGCCACAGCCACCACGTTCTTGTACGCGTTCGCGAACATGTGGGGAGCGGCTGCCAGAGTCGGGTAGCTGATGCCCAACGACAGAGCGGCCACATTCGACACTCCGGCAGCGAACCTCGCGCACAGATCGTCCTCCGTCAGGTCCAGAACCTCAGGGCTGAACACTGATCCGTTGTCGTACACGGACTGCACCACCAGACCGTATGAGAATGGTCTGATTCCAAGCTTCGACAGCAGAGCAGCCTCGGACGATCCCACCTTCTCTCCCTTGTGGATAAGCTCAACCGGGGCAACGATCTCGACGGTACCCTTGTTAATCTTGGTTGGAATGTTCAAGACCTGGAAAGGCGATATTCAACAATCCAGTCAGTCGGACATCTAAACCTGTGAAAAACGACTTCGCCATTCTAACAGCAAAATTCGCAGATTGAATCTCCTACGATTCAAACACTACACAAGGAGCATATCGAAGAGCATATAATTTACCTGGAAGAAAGATGTTTGAGACGGGTCAAGACCAGTGTTGCCAGGGGGAACCACGACATCGATGGGGGCGACGAGACCCACACGAGCAGGTGCTCCGACCTTGTACTTGGCCACTTCCTCACTAACTTCCTTCAGGTCTCCCTTGGTGAAAATCAAACCAACATTTCCCTGAAAGAGTAATAGCGAGGTACAATACATTTAACACTGGATAAAATCGCCTTTGTGGCTACACTTCCTGCCCACAAGCCCTAACACTCTAAATGAAACCGATATAACTCCCTCAACGACAAGTCATGCCCAGTGCGTCTCGACCATGCAGACAGCGTCCAGAACACAATGGCTGATGGTGAGGAGATGGACAATCACTGTCCATGAAGCCTAAATTACCAAAAGACTAAAACTGAGATAATTGTCTTGAAAACAAGTGAATAATGAAGCATCTGGACAGGATTAGACACGCAAAGAGGCTGATGTGACCTTTCAGATTAAAAATACCTAAGATAATAATTAGGGCTTTAACACAATGAGAAAAAAAAATTCAGCTCATTCTTTTCGAAACACATGAAATTTCGATTTTCGTGTTAGCGGGAGCAAAAACCTTACCACAAGAAGGGTCATCAGGTTCAGGTAGGCTTCGTTTCCTGTCCTCTCGGCATGGAGTCGGATAGAACGCTTCATCATAGTGTTCTTTCCCATGAGTACCACGGAGTCGGGCCTGAGACCCTTCCTGATTCCCTGCAACTGCGTGGAACCGACATTGTCGGCAGCGCAGACCAAAACCTGAGTGTACTGCTCGAGCAGATCACACAACTTCTTGTCGTAGTTCTCCTTCTTCTCCTGTTTGGTACCCTTGAAACCCATCTTTCTCCTCTACGAATGGCCGACCGAAGCTCTCAGCTTCCAATTTCGAGCTCTCCACAGAACGAATCAAATTCCCTGTCGAGCTAACAAAATCCAATTCACAAATTCCGCAACACCCAAGACTAGGGGCCAAGTCGAAATTCTCCAACAAGGCGGGCAACGACTCCTCGCTACCGCTTTAACCCCGAAATTCCCAGCACCACGGAGCAGTACGAGAGAATAAATCTCGAGCAATTCGCTGCGGAAAGAGACCGCAGGGCGTCGGTTTAGGGCTTCATATCTCCCCCCGCCACGTCCGAGCCCCTGTAGTCCTGCCCAAACAAAATAGAAGTAATAAAATAAATAAATAAATAAATAAATAATGTTTTTCCGGATGCATATACAGTAGTAAAGTTTACTGTAATAACAAAAAACAGAACAGGAGAGAAAATATCCATTTTCATTTCGAGATATGCAAGAAATTTTAATAATAATAAATGAATTTCCAAACCCTAGGTAAAACCGAAGTCTAACTGTAAGGAAAGTACAGTAAAGGAAATGGTGCGAGTGGGCGAGACTCGAGAGAAGAGTTCGGGGTCGATGAGTGGCTTGAGTTAGAGTAAGGAAGGAAGGAAGGAAAGAAAGGGAAGGAAAAGAAATAGTAGCGAAGGGCAGGGAAGGGAAGGGAAGGGGAAGGGGAAGGCAAGGCAAGGGCGAAGGTAAGGCGAGGGAAGGGAGGGACGGACTCAGAGAGAAGGGAAGGGAAGGGGAGGGAGGAGCTCAGGGATGGAGGAGAGCGAAGGAGTTGTCGAGGATGGAATACAGCGGCCGACGACAACGACCACCACAACGACGACGACGACGACAACGTCTCTGGGAGATGGGGAGTGCGATGAGTCGTCGGTAGTGCAGGAGCCGAAGAAGAAGAAGCAGAAGAAAAACGGGAGCTTCCACGCGAGCACGACGAAGAAGAGGAGGTGCAGCGATGGCGTCGAGGGTTTCGCAGGTGGATTGGCAGGAGGAGTGGGCTCAATTCTCAAAGAGCATGACGAGGACGAGGAGGACGAGGACGATGATGACGATGACGCGTCGGATGAGCCCGAGCAGGTGCAATTTTACATCGCTGTTGATGGGGATGGTGATGGTGATGTTGATGCCGATGCCGAGCACGATGGATGTTGGAATGGAAGTGAAGGAGCTGCAGGAGGAGGAGGAGGAGCAGCAGCAGCGAAGGATTTGCGCATCGAAATCCCGCATTCAGTGCCGACGTCGGAAGTTGTGGAAACGACGACGACGACGACCACCGAGAACGAGGACGACGAGGACGACGAGGACGACGATGACGGGGTGGGAGATGTTATTCCGGAATTTGACCCTGACCACAAAGGGCACAGTCTCTTCACCGAAGAATTGCGAGCTGCGGTGGAGGAGGGATCGGCGCTGCAGTTGCCTCCGATGATGGCTGTTATGGACTCGCATTTTCCATCGGATGAGGAGCAGCTGCAGCAACAGCTTCTCCTCATGGACGGCTCGAAAGATGCCGTGCATGTGAACGGGGGAGCATTGCAAGGGCAGGTGCCCTTGCCCTTGCCGCCATTGGCGACCGTGACGCCCTCCACGAACACGACGTACGAAGGTTTGAACGAGCATTTGGATGTGATTGCGTTCAAAATTTACTCCGCTTTACAGCAGGCGAATTCGCATCCTCCAGCTGTATCGTCTCAAGCGGGAGAGGGCGATGGTCATTATCAGCAGCTCGTCGACCAAGAACAAGGAGGGGACAAGAATCACGCCGCGGGTGGCATCGACGAAGGGGAGCGGACGCCTCGTCATCCTCGATGGACCAGGGAAGAAACTGCGGTTCTTCTGGCCGGCAAGAGAAAGCGGGACGAGGAGATTAGATCTCAGCAGTCGGGATCGAAGTTTGCTCTGAGTGCCACGGAGCGATGGGATTCCATTTCGAATCACTGTAAAGCGCATGGAGTCGACAGGGATGCTCATCAGTGTCGGAAGCGATGGAGTAATCTGGCCGCCGATTTCAAGAAAATCAGGACTTGGCACAAGATGAGCGGCGTCGAGTCGTACTGGTCTATGCGGGGCGATAGTCGTAGGAAGAACAAGCTTCCTGGGAGTTTCGATCCCGAGGTGTACGCGGACATGGAAGCTACCTGCGATTCTAATCCTCACAGGAAGAGAAAGCTCGTCCCCATGGCTGGCACCGCGGAAGACGTCGACGACCACCAACATGATCCTCTGGCCTCCGTGTTGGAAAGCAGCGGCAGGGCCATGCAGGCAGCTTTAGCCCGAAACATCCAAGCGCAGATAGAGGCCCACAATCAGAATAGCGAGCTGGACAGGAATCAGAGGAAGGAGCAAGGGGACAATCTGGTGGGAGTTCTGGGGTTACTGGCCGATTCTTTGGCCAAAATCGCAGCGAAAATGTGAGGCTGTGTATTCGCATGCAACTCGCAAGATTCGAACATGCGTGCTGTATGTGTGGCCGCCTCTGCCACCGTGAGCCGCCAAGAAGCTGCAGCACCGAGGACAGACAGTCAATTACTCTCGATGCCTGGAGTTCGAAAAGGAGCTCTTCCTCGTGGAAACATCCCAAAGGCATTGTCTGGGATTGAGTCGGTCAGCGTCTTTGTCAGTTTTCCTTCCGTGCATCTCATTCGTCAGTGGTGACCTAGCTGGACGGCGTTGATCACGAGGTACTCTCCGTTCGAGCCCAGCTCGTCACAGCTATCAAGCATGAAAGCTGCAGAGTCCTCGGTCACTAGAAATGCCACATCGGACTTTTCATCGATTATTCACGAAACGACACTTCCGTGTAACCGGACGCTTCCTGATGACGAGCTTGGCATCCAGGTTGAAATGTAGGCAGCGCGTAGGGACTGCATGAATTGAGGTACTTCAGTGAGTCGAAGAGCGTGGAGATTAGTATATTCTCTGCCTCATTGCTTCCCACAGTGATCGTTTTCCGTGTGGAATTCTAGGATCATTCCACAGTACTGAGTTGCATACATTGAATTGGTATATTTTACAAGAACAATTCAGTGCAAAGGATTGAAAAATGCCATATGATTTTCGGATGCAACGTGTGCAGTTTTGATGACTGACGAAGTTTGACGAAGTCTGAAATTTTTAAGAAGGGAGACTTTTTGTTTGACTAAGGTTTGCACGGTGGTCTGTATGTAGACAAGAAGTTTGCCTTGTAACCTCGAGCTCTTTTATTCCAAAGTTTGACACGAAACTATATGGATTGAAGGCAATGAATGAAAGTTCAACAGGGTCTAACCAGCAGTCTTTCCTGCTGTTTAGATGTTGATCCAATCACACGCAGTTTCCAACACGTAGCGTGTAAATTCGAAGATCGCAACCTGTTGATCCGGTTGAGATCCATCGCTGTGAAAGCATGGTGACTATTCTATCGTCATTTGCACTACCGCCGGTTACTATTGTACAAAGGGGGAATTTTCCAAGATCCCGAGAGCATTTTCAAAACCATACGTACAAAAATGTTTCTGGGATTGTGCACTGTCTACCGAGACTCTACAAAAACAGCTGTTGTCCTGGCGGGAATCGAAAATGTGCCGGACTTCGAGTCGAACGTCGATGTACGAACAATTTCGTCTTGTGAAGCTGCCTGCAATCCGAGAGGTGTTCTTATTCATCAGAAGCAATATGAGACATGGTATGTGATAGAAATGAACAGTCATCATCGTTTAGCACGAACCGTAATTCCCTATGTTCATCCTTGCAGACAGATACTTACTTGTATTGGATGCAAGGATAATGAACGAGCTTTGAAGGTCTGAACTTCGGTCTTGACTTGTGTTGGACGAGCGTTGAAGATTACGATCACATTACGATACCTGCAATATCAAGTCCGTTAAGGAAACAAAAAAAAAATTCATATAAGGTCTCCATTTTGGATCGCTCCCTTGAAATTCCAGAACACAATTCTAGCTTCTATCTCTCTCATATCCAAACTTATAATGAGACGACAGTTTGTACAGACCTGCTATCCAATTGCGTTAGGCCAGGTTTGCCTTTCTCTCCGTCTTCGATACTGTAGATGATGACACCAGGAACACCCGCCGGGCCGGTGTTGTGAAATTTCAACCTGGCCTACAACAGTTTGAAACAAAGTACTGGGATTAACAATCTTTTGCGGTAAAAGCGGTTTTCAACATGTATAATTTATTGAGGAATGTGCAAGCCACGCAGTACTGTGATCATCTGGCAGACTGACGAGTAAAGGAAGCTCAAGAGCTGTACCTGAATAGCATTTGCTGACTTCAGCCGGAAAAGTGGTGAAGAAAATCTGATCTTCAGAAGTTCTTTCAAATTTTCTACAGCAGCGAGGATTTGATTCTTCGAAGGTTTGTTCGCGGGATCTGATAAAAGCTTCTTCATACTGCACGACCGCACATTTTGTTAGTGACCAAGTCCGCAATTTGTATTATATTCTGTTACAAACTTGACCAGTAAAGACGAAATATTTACTGAAGACGAATATTTTTAGAAATAAATTTGGCCGAAGGGAACTCGCTTTGCGTAGACGACTGCATTTGAATCAAGTAAAATATGAAGGCTAACATCAAATTTTGTTTAGCATTACACATACATTGGCCACTTGAAACCGTTCTTCGACTTCGGAGGTAGACCAACACCAAAATTATTCGTCTCATAGGAAAAATCTAACCTGATTTCACAATGAAGCACGGTAAGTAAATTCCGAAGAGAAGATTTAGAAAATATGACAAAGAGAACCATGACTTCTGAGTGGCACCTACGGTGCAGAATGCTCTCATCTTCTTATCCAAATTTCAGAGATAACGCTTACTAACGGGTGGTCAAGGTCATTTCTACAGACAACAGCTCGTGCTACGAAGGATATCGAGGCTTAAGCTGAACTTCAAGAGCACCTGTTGAACCAGTCACCCGAGTTGTAAGAGTCGCGATCTAGCGATTTTGAGCGAAGCATGTCATCTCCTGCGTGGAAGAAAGGAATCCCCTACACAAACCGGAAATCTCAATTAATTTTTGGCGCTGCTAGGCATTGTAATCAAATTTGTTTTCGCACTCAGCGACAATATCACATTCATAATCCAAAAGATTTTCAAGGAAAAATTTACTCCATGTATAAAATTGGTGCATTGGTACCTGAGCTAGAGCCACCACACTGGTAGCCATGTGATTGATCCTGCACCGCTCCTTAAGTGAAACACCGCTTGCTGTCTAAGAGACATAAGTAGGAGATGAGAAAGATAACTAACTCATTCAAAATCATAAATGTTGCACCACAGAAGTAAGGCATCAAAATGCTAGGCTTAGGACCAAAAGTAACAGCTATTTTTTAACCGTAGGAAAAATGGTGATAGCATCTGCTTACCTTTAGCATAATGATGTCAAACAGAGACTCGTTATCATGGGCTGACACGTAGTTTACCTGCAGTCAAATAGAGATATTATTAATAAAGTAAAACGTTGGTTACTAAGTTCATACAGGCAAAAACCAAAGGACGGGAGTTCAATCCAGCTAGCATGAGAACCTACAAGATCTTCCGGACCCATAGCATATGCCACAGGTACTCCATCATGTGTCAAGACCTCTTCTCCTTTCACCTGCACGAACATTCACAACAGAAAATCAGCAGTTAATCAGCGTAATATTTGAAAAATGCAGTAGTTTTCAAAAACACGGGAAGGAATGAACATTTCTTGAATGAGATTGCTCTTGGAACGTCAGTTAACATACCTCTTCTCCCTTGCTATTGGTAAATACATATGTGCGCAGATTGCTTCCCAAACCCAGCTGCAACAAGTGAGACAGTTGTAAATAACAATGCACGAATTCCACGTCGATTAACGTCGAAGAGAAAAGGTAGTCCAAAGTAGTTTAATAAGCTTATCGATTCTCTAGATTCGGTTTATTCAGTAACTGCAGCTAAAGCCTCTGCAATGAACTTACTCGGATCCAGTCGGTTGTTGCAGCAAGATGGTTGGCCATGGACTGTTCATCGCCTTGATCCAATTCATTGGGCTGCATGACCCACCAATCAACATAGATTAGAGGATAGCAAATCACGGTCGTCATCTGATGTAGAGTAATGTATTTAATCTGCAAAGTCAATCAAGCTTAAGATTTGCATCACAGCAATTAGCCCCAGAAAGCAGAATCAGCTCTCTATGAACAAGTGGCTTGTTCAGGCGGCATACCTGGAGAGATAAACCAGTTAGGAAACCTTGCTGAAGGGGATCACCGAAAGGAGAACCACCGATGACAGTGTCCCGTAAACGATCATTAAAACTGCGAAGAGAAAGAACGATTTTGTTATAATGCCTAGTATTACATTCGGGCGAGACTAAGGGCCCAGTTCTTGATGCGTAGAGTGCAACTGTTCGGTGTTCCGATACCCGAACGCATTCAACAAGCACCGCACCAGGTGGAACTCCGCTGAAGCTCGTGCGACATCGTGTTTTGTGAAGAACAAAAGTCCTGGTTCTCTTAACATAGGAATACACTTTCTGTACGTTCAAGGACAAGTATCGTGAGGAGACTCACGCAGAATTCAGACAGAGAATTTCCACGAAGGAAGAAAAACATTACCTGCCGATTCCCGTTCCAGCAAGATTTCTTTGAGATCCATTCACACCTCTCATATTGTTGGAAACCTCCCCAAAATCCCATCCTTCACCGTATCTGTCGAATTTTCACAAGTCCAGTTAGAATGGTTAAAGAATAATGTACAACACGCCTGTAAATTTCCTCGCTACTAAAATTCTGCTAATTACTTCCTAAACTCCATTGAACCCATTATGAGCACGTCGATTCATTTGAATTCACTCACAAATAGATCTTGGATCCATCAACACCGTCTTTCTCCACAGTAAGGCTTCTCAATACGCTTTGGGCACGTAGCTGCGGCGGACGATGGTATGTTAGACGCAGCTATAGTGCATTTATTTGTATGTCAAACTAGCAACTTACCCAGCACACAGGACAGAACCGAGAAGATAAATGGAGTTTTAAAGGAAAATTGGATAAAGCAAGTACAATGAACTTCAGTTGCAAAGCTAGCATTAAAGGCTGCAAAAACTCACCATTGTGCTCTTCATCAAATGTCCCATGAGATCAAAGCGGAACCCGTCCACCTGGATGGATGTGTAATAGAAGTTTAGAGTGGCGGATCTTGTAAGGAGGGTGAGCAGAAATATGGCAACTGCCTGCCTTTGACTATATGTGCAGTGCCCAAGCTATTCTATCCATGATGTTAAAAAAAAACTACCTTCTTCTGACGCCACTGTAAAGAGCTAACTTCCATTCAGAAGCATGTAAAGTCTGTACACTGTGTAATTACATTGACGAAGAACCAGAATTACTGCGAGGGATTTACCTTGTATGCGACCGCCCAATGGCGTAGGTCGTCGACGATGAGTCGATCCACCATATAGTGCTCACTCGCTGTGTTGTTCATACAGGTACTGTTCTCTACATTACCGTCTTTATTGCGGCGAAGGTAATAACCAGGGACTATCTGCGCAAATTTGAAAACAATATAGTGCTTTTAGTTCATTATCACTTCATGAAAATAAGATATGACAGAAGAGAAATCTATGGGTCAGAAAGATATTAGACCCGACCTAAGTTTCCAGCCTATCTTCATAAATTATTCGATATGAACAGTAGCGCCCTACAAGGACTCCTGAGCTTCTGTATGTACAACAGCAAAACGGAAGCCTTTCGTCGATACATGTTTCAAACCGCTGTCTACACGTCTATCTGCGGTCAAAATTGGAGGATGACAGGTTTTCAAGTATTAAATCAAAATATTAAGTAAGTAAGCCAACGACAGTGAGAATTAACAATTTTAATACCTTGTCGTGAACTGTGTGTATGCCTGTTGGCCCATTCCCATGCAGATGATTGTAGACGACGTCGAGCACCACTCTAAGCCCCAGATGATTGATAGCCTGTCGTCAAATATAAGCATAATGATGTACTCACGGAGAAGGAAAATACTCGTTGTTGATTAAAACAAAGTGGCACCTTACAAAGTTTCTTATACACATCACAGTGTGTAAGAAACTTGTTAATTGAAATCTTCGTACACCAAAAGGAGAACACAAAATGATTGTAGACTAAGCAACTCGGTCTGTCCTCAGAACATCATGAAATTATGACAAAAAACAGACTCAAACTATTAAGAGTAATCACCAGGATATGGACTCAAAGAAAGGTTTGTGTCTTACTTGAACCATTTTTCGAAACTCAAAGGTCCGGACCGAACCATTTGCGGCCGTTGCATAGCTTCCTTCCGGCACTCCCCAGTTTACGGGGTCATACCTGTGTAAAAACCGCAATAACTATATGAGGAAGACCGCATACTTTCTTTCGTCGACAATCAATAAGCAGGAAATCCCCATTCGAAAAGTACTCAACTGGAGACTGTTCAGTACTAGATTAATGAAGAGCATCTATAAAGAGACTGCAGGGCAGATCAGAGGAAATGGAAATAACCACTAAAACATACATCATGGATGAGATTATATATTATATGATATGTGCTTACCCCCAGTTATAAGCGTCCTCATCCTGTATTAATGTGATAGCAGCTTGTTGCTCTTCGGAGTCTGGGGCAAATTTCTTGAGGCTCTCAACATCTGTACGCGGAAACGTTCCAATTTTCAGCGACTTTCAGATTTCTAAGAGCGAAATGATCTCTGACAGAAAAATGGAAACAGTGGAAGGAAGAGGATGCGCGTAATCCTTGGGACAGCAAGTCGGAAAAATTTACAGCCGGAACTTGTATGCAAGAGAAAAAATAACTGCATTGGCCTGAGTACTAGAATGACCTCGCGCTTAATGGCCTGAATAATTAGTCTGCCCAGATGAACGTAATTGGACTGAACTCCATTTTTCTGGAACCTGCATGCTTACGACCGCAAAATAGGGCTATAATAACTTACCCGCCGATTTCCAGTTCCGTTTTTTCTCATCGACACTAGCAAAGTCGAAACAAGGAAGCAGATGCAGATGTGAAAGACCCGCCTTTGCAAGATTCTTCAGATGATTCACTCCAGCAGATTCCTGGAAAAGAGGAGAGGAGAGTAGGGAAACTTAGGTCCTTCCAAAAAGTGATGGTTTTACAATTGGTACACTAAAAAGTTTTCATTACTTTCTGTACTGTCATAAGGTTGGAAATTTGGTGGTTCAGTTGTAAAGTCAAGACACCAATAATTACACATTGCAACATCGAAGACTACATCATTGCATGCAACTAGACGCAGAGAGCAACTATTAAAATACACCTGAGCTTCGATTGAGATGACTGACGATTTGTTACACACCTTCTCAGTGAAGGCCAAGTAAGTCCCTCGCAAAGCTGGATCAACAGTTTCATCTGCAATGCTGCATCAATTTAGACAATTGAGAGTTTCAAACATGTTATATACTTTCCGAGGTATAAGATACATAGAACATGGCCAAGTATCCAGTACCAATAAACTACATTGAGAACAATCCACAAAGACAAGCAGGAACTCTTCCAAAACAACGTCATCCGGAATAATTTGCTCCATCGTTGTCTGTTGATTGATTCCGACTGTGTGTGTCTGTATCAATGTACAACTAACCTGAAGTCTCTGATATGAAGCTCATATATAGCAATATCGGTGAAGGCTGCTAGTTTAGGCTTCTCGGCTGCCAAATCACTCCATCCCTCAGGTTTCAGAGACTCATCGTTAAGGTCTACAATCAATGATCTTTCACCATTTGCTGAGAGACTTTCATTCCCACACACAAAACGAAACCGCCGTTAGAACCTGGCAATTTCCCATACAGCCGGCTAAAAGTTTCCCTCACTTCGAAGCCGCTAAAACACACTTAAAGCTCATGTCTATTTGAAAACTCAATCGCTGTAGATGATCCTTAGTTTCAGACATCACCCTCGTCTTCTACCCATCAATGATTCGCAGACAAGGCATCCTTCAAGAGTTACACAGTCTTAGTTTATCACATAGTACGCATACAATAAAGCGTCTAGTACTAACTCGCGAGGTAAACCTGCTGGGACCTTTAACAATTAGCGGGAGTAGACACGTCATATACATGGTAGAGCATGGCATGACATGGCCGAATGCATAGAAAGCATGGCAAGATAACTAATCAAATAGAAAGAGATAGCCTAGAAGAAATAACAAAAAAGGCAAGAAGGAATGGCATGGCACAGCATAGTGCTGAATGAAATGACAGAATAGAACAGAGTAGAGAAAGTCCGAGCTGCGTGCGAGAAAGTGAAGCAGGAAAGAGACAGGAGTATGACCTTGAACCCAGGAGTACATATTCCAGATGCACACGACATGTTAATACAATCGAATGCCGAAGGCGCTGGAAACATAATTGTGCACTATGGTTCCCCAGATCCAATTGAGACCACAAACAACACCGTCGTCACATAACCCCCGCTTCATCAAGGGCTACCCAGGAAGATAGAGTTCTGCACCGGACCGCGCCGGGGTTGAGATGAACTCGAAACCCAACAGACCAAAAGACTGTTGCGAAGATCTTGCGAAGATCTTTTGTAGATCACGTAGAAAGGAGTGCCCCAATCATCACATACTGTTGCAATGTAACAATTAAGTGCGCGCTTTCCAGTGCACGGGATTCAACGATCCGATAGTCTTTTAAAGTCCCGTCAGTGAGTCTCACAGTGGAGACAAAGCACTGGACAACCAGGAACTGATACTCTAATTCTAGATCGAGATTGTAATGCTCTTCAATTTCGTTCTGTCTGCAAAACCTTAATGACTTGAGGCATTCGAGATAAACTTCAGTCTCAAAGGAACTCTCAGGGTTCACACTGTCTCGGTTGACCTCGACACTTGCACACCAAAGTTACGATTTTGAACATTGAAACGTTGTGAACGGGACAACTGAGAAGGAAAGTAGTGACAATTGTTAAAAGTCAGGTGAAGTGAGGACTGAGTGGATCATCTGGGAAAAAGCTTAGGACCTCACCCCCTTGAATACGGATCACAAGCCAGACTCTTCTCGACCTTCTGTGTTGTCGGATGAAACACGGTCACTTCGTACAAATAGTACTTTCCCTTCCATTCAGCAGGACCTTGAACACTCCACACTCCGTCGCTTTCATTCATCTGAAGTACTTCAAAGTGCTCGCCGCCTGCAGGGCTGTGAAACAAAATCAAACGCACACTCTACATCTAAGAAGTCAGTTTTACGTCACGATTTTTGTACAAAAGAGAGGCCATGCCCAAATCTTCTTCACCAGTAAATGTGCACTGTAGAATGTCGAAGTAATGAAGTCAACCATAAAGCATGTAGGTAAAAGCTGATTGGTCAAGAATTTCTACCTGAGCTGTGGGTGCCCATACGCTGAGGGACACGTTGTCCTCTATGATAGATACGCCCAGTGGGCCATCATAGGCGAACAAGTCATCAAGAACTCCCGGAAGTTGAACCCCAGTGGCGTCGAGTGGAACACCAGCAGCTGCATGTCAAACAGACATGGACTGAGAAACGACGGTATTCCTTTATAACAAGATGATCACCAAATTTTGAAGTTGAAGTTATGAATACAAGGGCAGGATTCTGAGAAGACAACGAAACTGTCCTTCGGTACATAAACGGTAGCAAAACAAATCATCCTACTGTACTAAGATACTGACATTGTGGCCGAAAAGGATGAGGAGTCCTTACAATCACAGGAAGAAAGAGCTAATTGACATTTCACAAGCTCCCTGGTGTCTATGCCCTTGGGCACTCGTAGTGCTTTGTACCCGGTAATATAAGGAAACTTTTCCACGACCTGACAAAATGCAATGAAGTTATCAAGAGTTCGGACAATCACGTGATCAAAAGCACAACCACAAAATTTTCGAGGTGTTTCTAACCTCTCGAAAGTAAAGAAGAAATGAAGAGACTGTGTTTTACAAAATCCTGACTTGACTGCATAAACATAACGTTGGGGGTACGCCTAGACTGGAGATACGAAACTGAATTCGTGATATTACGGAAAGCTAGTGAGGAGTTCCAGCTACATGAAAATATGAGAGGTCTTAAGAGAATTAAGAAGCGGCCTGACCCGAACCAGAATGACATACCTTGATTGGCAATCCTTGAACATCCTCTTCCAGCTGGATCTTCTCGCTTGCTCCTGCGACACAATTCTAAACTGTCAAGATTCTGAACACAATTGGGACGTTATCTATCCCTGACTTTTAATTGTCATGCTCCGTAGTTTCGTTGGACCTTCGACGCATTTAAAAGGTTTCTCAATGGATCTTGTTCGATTTAAGTCTCCCATCTCCACCAGCAGTTCAGAAAGATTCGTAAAATTCCGAACACGACCAAACAAGTGATGCTCACTTTATTGTTATGATACTCCTTTTGCCCTTTGACCCATCGTTGATTCACACATATAATAGACAGTCAGCTCGAGAATCTAGAAAATCACATATATTGTCCACAAGAAGCCTGCATCAACAAAAGTACAGGATCTCGTCAACTGATAACTGCTGTCCGAGATCCTGCATTAGCAAACAGGCCCTTGAACAAATGAGATTTGCCTTTTAAAAAATATTTACCTTCGACACCTGCAGCAGTGAGAGTCAGATTTGCGTTCTTGCAAGCGTGGAGACTGTAGCAGTCGCCATCAAAATTTACGGCGATTATTTGTTCAGAAACCCACAAAGCACGAGCAAAACCAAGATCGCCCTGTAGATTTGGACAAAAACTGTTGAAATTAAAAACAACGTCAAGAAGACAAGAATATTCAAATAATATGGGCATACGATGTAGTACCGTAGTCATCAAGAGAGGCGCCTTCACGCGATAAATAAGCTCAAAGATCCCTTAGAGATTTCTTGAGGCCAAAGAGAATACTAAGCTGCACGGATCCACTCACCTTTGGAATGGAATCTAGGTCTGGCTTCTCCATGAATACGTCTGGATGCTCAGAAACCACCCACACGCTGTCACTTTTTGCAGTATCCATGACTCCCTCAAATTCCTGCGCGAGGCACGGTGATTTCTCAACAGGTAATTTTATCTCATTTACCAAAATAATGTAATGTCTATCAGTATTAATTCCTCCAACAAAGCAACGGTGATATTTGTAGCAGGTAAAACCTGCTAAAGACGACTCCAAATCAATTGACGGGGCAGTCTTTTCAAGGTGATCGTCAGTACAGCACAAGATACTTCAAACTCCGATGGCTCTTGCTATCCGCGATACTAAAGAATAACACATATAAATTGGATGTAATCCTCGGCCATGCTGAGGATTCCTCTTTACAGAAAGACAGCAGAATCTTAAAAATCGGCTGATTTGAAAGTGTTCGCCAAGTCGTATCGATCTGTAAGAAGTCTAATAAGAGGAGTAACTTTCATAACTACACGTTTGAGTGCAACCCGTAGTCCAAGGAAGGACAAGGTCTACAAGTTACTAAGATGAAGATACTAAATTCCAGCTAGTTAAGTGCTTTCGTTTTCTAGAAAGCCAAAAGACGGAGCTCTTCGCGCCCTGCAAAAATTCTAAGTCTCTTGTCACATGACAAAGCTTTCATAACTCACATCAAAATCAAATTTGTCCATCCTAAGAGTCCAGCGTTGAATGCCTCAACTATCGTTGGGCTTCCAATCGTCAATGACTGATATTCAGCAGACACATGAATTCGGCTTGAAGTGCAATGAGATGTGCAATCCAGTTTTTAGAAAACCTTTAGACGAGTACGTGTTTCAGGTGATTGTCCCCTTCGACATTTCTACAACCTGCTGATAATCGCGTTACGTTTCAACCTTCGTACGGTTCCAACATAGCAATGATTGGCTTTGTACACGGAATTCGAAAGATTTGTTAATGCTAAGAGCGCATCTTCAGCATCCAGATAACGACAAGATGCAGCATAGCACATGGCGCACTAGAATCAGTGTCGGAATAATGACCGGCAGCATACAAACACCAGTCATTGCGCAAGCTGCTGAAGCACCTTACTCGACAATGGAAATGCAGTGACGATGCCAAAAAAAATTTCCAAGAAGATTATACAATGTATGTAATACCTTATCTCTGCCGGTGTGTATGAGAAAGTAAACTTTGCCTCCTTCGACACAATCGACGTCCCAGTAAGATCCGAAGTCATCTAACCCTCTGGCAACAAGGGGTGACTCCCAAGGGGTGCAATATTCAGCATCTCCCCAAACGTGAAGGCCCCATTGCTCATAATCTCCATCTTTCCTGTTTCAAGGTCATAAAAAAGGGTTCTTATTTGTTGATCTTAACATCGCCTCGACAGATCGATCAGACTTTTGGATGAGTAATCGCAATTTGAGAGTGAATGCAGGTTTATTTAGACTTCAAAGGGACAACTTCCGTTATCATCCGAGACATTTAGAGCAGTCAAAGTCTCGAATCTTCAGCAGTGTTTTGCAAAACGAAAGGTCGCCAGAAATTTCAGCATTGAACCAACCTATTGTAGTGAATCCGCACTGTTTTCACTGTCCGCTTCTCTTGATTATCCAGCTTGTCAGTGACACCCAGGGTAGCTTTTTGGGTGACTCTTCTTCGACCAGCATTTCTTTGCTCTCTATCTCTTCCACCTACGTGTGAGCCTTGTTTCGCATTCCCGGGCTGGGTCCGAGCCGAAACATGAACGACTGGAGATTGGCCGCGTGAGGCTTGCGCTGAGGGCCTGGAACTAAATGCTGCGATTTTTACAGATTCAATTCCTGACTGACCAACAACTCCCTTTCCCCTGAGAAGGTAATGTGAGGGAGAGCAAGAACTGACAGCTTGCAGCATTCCAACCATTTCAATTAAACTTTTTTTTTCTCGATTCTGCGTCGCCCCCGACGAATTCTCAGCGTTCTAATCTGATGAAAATGCGCGCACTCCTGAAAATGTCCGGAACCTGTGAAACACTAACTACAAGTGCGCCAAGATCACACCAGGCATCGCTAATCAGCTGTGGCTGGCTCCGAGGAAGACGCAGAAAAAAAGAGCCCGACACCGACGCCAACGCCAACGCACGCGAGGGTGAAGAATGAAATGAGCTCTCGCTTGCTCGCGCACCAAACGGAGGCCGCCTGAGCTCAAGAATCCACTGGCGACGCTCAACACGAGCGCGGACGGCCAGTGGATGATGACGAGACGCGCGCTTTGGCATCTTCTTGCATGCTCGCTCCGACGGCGCCATGCCTGCCCGCCCGCCAACTTGTCTGCCCGCTTGCCCGCCCGCCTGCCAGCGAAACAGCCAGCGGGCGCCTGCGGTCGAATTCGCAGAGCCTCGGGTCTCGACGACAACGTTCGTCTCGACGAGAGAGAGAGAGAGAGAGAGAGATCCCGAACGGAATGGGCCAGAGGTTCACAAGAGAGCGATAATGCCCGACGAACACTTGGGTGGTCCTTTTCCTGACGCGTGGAGCTCGCGTGGAGTCCACGTGCCGACTGCTCCGCGCCACCTACTACATTCTGTACTTCTGTCTCAGTCCTGACTGACCTTCCTCTTCGGGGTCGGGTCTGTTCCCTCGGCGCTATCTTTGGAAGGTGTCCCTTGGAGGGACTGACTCCCTCCACATTTTGGTCCTGTCCCTAGCACCAACCCAACGGAGCATGTATTTCCCGAACGACAAATCCGGCCCACATTGAACTCGAGCTCCGAGGAATGTGAATTGCACTGAGTAAAGATGGTGGAGAGACTCCATGCCAACCGCATTTCTCTCCTCCTCCTCTTCCTCCTGTCGACTTTCGACCCTTGACTCTTCAGTTTTCTTCCCTTCCACCTTTGGGATGAAGTTGCTTCACGGAGGACGGCGCACACACTCCGCGGAAACCATGACTTTCGTTTCTTTCGGTCATTTTGGTCACTTCCTTTCAAGATCGAGACCCGAATTGTGAGACAAACTTTGAGATGCGCTTGCACGTGACTTCACGTGGGACTTGATGGCATTTCATATACCTCTGTGCATCAACCGCCTCCATCTCACATCAGCGAGCGGCAGGTCCAGGATACTTACTACCTTCTACTTCTGTTCTTGCGTCTGCATCATGGGCCACATTACTTTCTGATACGTGTCGTTGTCATATTCATTGATCTAGCAGGCAGGAAAAGAACCGGAATCCTCCGATTCGCATGCGACGGAGATTTTGAAGAATTTCTGACTTTCATCTTCCGCCTGTTCCTCCTCAGTTCGCGATCTGCTAAGATGTTTCCAATAAACTTACTGAGATCTTGGAACAATAACATAGCACAGAGCGGGATGGAGTATTGAGGATTCGAGACCATATGATCAAGAAACCTGCTGAAGGGGGGCAAGCAGGCAGCACAAAGGATGGATACCCCCATCAAGCCGTACAAGAATGAAATGGAAATGATTTAGCTTCACCTGCCTCGACAAATCCTTCATACAGATATCTGACACGTCAGTTGATTTCCATTGCCTTTGACCAGTCGACTATATACCCACATATGTCGTTCACTACAACCACAAACTTGGGAGAATCTATGGCATTCTTTAAAGGGCGGAGAGTTGTTTGTTCGGCTATGGAGGAAAAGGATCAAGGTTGCCTTCCAAGCTGCCATCATTGAACGGTGTGGTACTTTAAGGATAAAACAGTGCATGGTCAGCCGCAAGGGCTTAGGACAGTATGTAGAAGAGCAAAGCAACGCAAATCTAGGTGTACTCAATTACAAGAAGAGTGAGGACAGTAATGATCGTGGGGCATGCATGCTTGGACTGAAGCATAGAAGAAAGAAAGACGAACGAATGCACGAAAGGTGACAATAGTACAACAATGAAGTACATGCGGAGAGCATTTTTTATTTGACAGAGTTTGTTAGCAAATGTGCAGTATAGAGGATCCACTCCGATGGCTCACATGTTTTAGTACTCTTGAATCCAAAAGTATGTTCTTGCATCTATTCTTGAATGTTTTAGAGTATTAGATCATCTGTAAGTGTCCAATTATAGAAAAGAAAGATGCTGCTAGATTTGTAAGGACTTCCCTGTGACCTATTCAAATGTTTTGTTGTGTTTTAATGGAACATGCACAGATCAGATCCTATACAAGACGAAGTCGAAACAGTATAAATATTGCTCCGAACTCTCCCCATCTTGAAGTAATTCGTGTTTTTCACCAATACACTTCCACCAAATACCTCCGGGACCAGATCGATCAAAATCGGCTCGCACAGTGATGGTCGATGTTTTTGTTGCTAACTTCCAACTGCCTGTTAGATGTGGGACGACTAGTGATGTGAAGTGTTTGTTTGAGACATTAATCTATTTCATCACCTTTGCGCAATCCCACTAATATGTAAAAAGTGACCGTTGGATAGCCAAATAAACCTCCTGTTGTGGAAAACGTAATGCTTCATAGACTCAAAGCAGTCAGCTGGCGTTAACAAACATTCGACGTGAGTTCCTCGAGATCCACACAAATTGACTTCGGCGATTTGATGTGACTTCACAGCGTTTGCAAGCTGACTCGACTCTCAAGATTTTCCCTTCCCAGGTTGGAATTTTTATTTTTTAAGACATCTCTTGCGTCAGAAAATTTAACAGATTCATTTGTTTGTTCTGAAGGTGATTCAGCATCAGCTTCAATTCTTCTTTGTATGAGTATTCCGATCTCGTAGATCCATCGTATGTCCTCAAAGATTCCATCATGCCATGTCCATCTGCCTTGTACTCACATGTAAGTGGACATATGTCAGAACTCTGAGACGATGATCGGAGGCCAAAATTAGTCTGCGCCATGCAAGCGCAGACTTCATTAAGTGAATTGGAAAATGAGAAACATGTCCCCTAGATAAGAAATGATGTAACCTCCTCATCCTTAGACATGACCAGCTTAGCAGTTTCTTCACACGAGGATTCACCTCGGTTTCTTGGAACGACCTCCAATTTTCTGCAGATGTGATAAAACGTTTAGTTAAGGCGGTCATCTTACGACCATAAATGCTCGAAACATATTCATCAA
Source organism: Marchantia polymorpha subsp. ruderalis (assembly GCA_037833965.1). Taxonomy (NCBI): domain Eukaryota; kingdom Viridiplantae; phylum Streptophyta; class Marchantiopsida; order Marchantiales; family Marchantiaceae; genus Marchantia; species Marchantia polymorpha. The sequence continues at coordinate 6,357,953 of AP031351.1, forward strand.
TTGCCTCCTAAATACTTATTTATTTTATCCATCCTGTTACCAGAAATACAACACAGGTCATAGAGAGTGGACGTTTTTATATATGAAGTATCCTCGGGGATTGGATAGTATGAGAGTGCTTACGGTACAGTATAGTCTGCAGAAATACATGTCACCCGCATAAACTACTAATTCTAACCCTCATGATTAGAAACACTAAGGTGGTCAGAAACATGTACAGAAAGTGGACCCAAGGCATGCTTTGCAAAACGGAACTTTGGTACACACAGCATGCCATTGCTCTGACAAAGAACTTCATACTCCACATCTATCCTACGTACTTTATCTAGTCATGTTGGAACAGATATGTGTACCTTCACTCTGTACATTACAGTTGGAGTTCAGCCAGACCGCAGATGTTCAGTTGATTTAAACGGGAATTTCAAACGCTCCTCTTACGTCCGTCAAAGGTGGTGTGTCCGATGCGGTGCGACGCGAAGAAAACGTAGAAGTAGACGCCTGCATCGCTTAGAAGGGTTCTTGACAGGTTACAATGGAAGGAGCTATCCTCCTATAATAACCTGTAACACGTCAAGTGATGATCAGGCAAATTCCGCACCAAAAGTAAAACGTTATATACACGACATGAAAACATGATAAAGGCTGATACTTATTATGCAGTAACGACTTGAGAAAATTGAAAACTCATCATCACAGGCAAGCCTATCGAACTGAATGATTACACCTACCATGCAAAGAAGGGTGACTGAATTGTGCTTATATGACGCTTCGAACGTAAGGTCAATATTCTGGGGACGTTTTCTGCTTGTCTTTGTGACGACGCCTCTTCTTACTTGCATCTTTTTCGTCCTGCAAGTATTTGCAACAAAATAATTACCATAAGCTTCCAGTCTCTATCGTAGGGTATTACTTAGACAAAACATCGTCATCTCTCCAATGTGATGTTCCCCAGGGTACTCTAAGGTTCTACTCTTCCTCACCTCGGCCCTAACGAAAGTCAATGAAAGAGAAATATGACGACGAACCAGGTGACACAAACATGTGGTGCATATAAACAAGGGCATCCTACATGGCAAACACAAAAGCCCAGAGTCGAGGGAATGTTCAAAAGCAGCAGCTTCGTCATAAACTTCTAAAAACACATCTTGCTCGCGCTTCGCCCTCTTTCGCCCTCACAAATTGGTACGGTATTGCACCTCTTTCCTCCCGTGCTTCTCATGTCGAGATTTGTGGTGCCTCTTCGGTTCCTTCTCCTCCGTCTTCCGTCTTGACTTCTTGGAATGCCTTCTTGATCTCCTCTTGTCGGAATCACTACCCCGATCACTGTCTGTTCTTGACTTCCTTGAACGTCTCTTCGACTTTTTTCTATCAGAATCACCATCTGAATGGCTATCATGTGTTCTTGACCGTTTGGAATCTCTTTTTGACTTCTCGTCTTCAAACTCACTGTCACTATCACTTGTGCTACCGCTGCTCCTGCTCGATGCCTTCGTCCGCTTGTGAGAAACAGGCTCGGCTTCCACGTTCTTATTGACGCGCATTGAAGCAGTCGAATCTGGAGGACCTTTGTCCGTGCTTGTAAGTTCATTCAGTCTTAGATGTACCCTTCCGGAGTCATCACCTATTGGTGCCCACCTCGAAACTTTGTCCCGTTGATCTACTTTTTCTACTATCTCTATGTCGGTGGCATTCATGTAGTTCTTCAACGGGGCACCTGACCAGGACGTCCCTGTATGAGGTACACTGGGCACTCTGGCTTCTGACTTGCCGGCAACTCCAGAACCGTGATTGCTGCCATGCCGATTTGACCCTTGCTTCATGGGAAGTTCAACTCTCGGTTTCTCCACTGGAACCCGCAGTCCTAGTTCTTTTCCCAATGATTCTAGAAAGTCTCCAGCAGCCAGGCGGTTTAGCGCAGCTTGCGCAGCTTCAGATTGCTTAGCAATCACCTTTTCATCCCCCAAGTCGCGGCCATCTATCAGCGGGGTGGGCAACTCCGTTGCAGTTTCGTTTTCATCATCTTCGTCGTCGTCGTCATCAGAAAAAATGGCCTGCACGTGGATAAGAACATCATATAAGAGGCAGGCCATTCATCTCCTTGAAAACAATGTGCGCTACTTCCGAACTAGTGTCCAAAGTATGACAAAAGGTGCCCTTTACTCCGAAACCCAGCTTGTCTGAAGAGGTTTGTTAGACTCTCAGTAATACCTTGTAAAGGTCGACGGGCCTCTCCGTTATCATCTTCACTGGTTCCATATCCTCCACATGACCTTTTGAGATAGCGTCAGCGCCAGATGCAGAATAAGAAGAGGCCAAACTTACTGCCGACGAGCCGTCAGGCTTGGTGCCCTCTTCAGAAGAAATTAGGCTTGTGACAAAAAAGTCCGTTTGGCTTCTTGGCTTTGTGACAGGAGCGGGCTGTAAATCAAGTACACAATCTATTAGTACAGTCTTCGCAGCACTTGGACGGTGCATTGGACACATGTCATCCAAGGATCAAATTAAAAATAATCTCATCGTTTGCAACATCCGAATATGAGAACAAGACACCCATATGTTGTAAGAGGCCATTACCTTTCCAGCGAAGGGATCAGCCAGATTGAACCGTTTGCAAAGCATTGATGCCGGCCGCCATGAATTCTCTTCTCTCCGAGGACATTCATCCACCGGCAGACCTATGATTCTGTTAGAGATCTCTGATTCACTGTCTGGAACCTAATTGCCATAATCGACACGAAAACGGTAAGGATGTGATGCGAGTCCAAAGGAATAATGAAGATTGAAAGAAAAACATACATTCCCACTTATCAACTTTTTGAAAACATTCGATAAGTGTAGGAACCTACGTATCTTACACTAACTGTAACATGGATTGGCTTCACGGTCTGCTTTTGATCATTTGGGATACTTTTAGATTTCCATAAAAAAATAATGTGGAGATAGTGTTTTCTGCACATTATATTGATTCCGGGGCATCATTGACTTACATGTGGACCGCTAACATCGGAGCTTAAGTAGGTAGCTTAATCTAGTCATGCACTCCAAAATTCTGCCATCGAGTTCAAAGGGAACATACCAAAAGCATAGTTTCGACGGTTCCTGATGTAAACCTACTATTCATCATCGCCGTCAATTCAGTGACTTCCTTTGGTATCAAACTCGAAGACTGGGTTGCTCCCGCAGCTTCCAGGCTTTGCAGAGCCTTATCGAATTCATATATCTCTTGCTCATGTTGTGCTTTGGACATGTTGATTCCTTCTCCGGATCTGCGCTTTATACCCCCTACCAACTTTTCGGCAAGATATTTCTCAAAACGCGCTTGCTTCTGAAGATCTTCTTTAAAAAACAGCTTCATCTTATTCGAATCCACTGCCTGCAAGCAACTCGAATGTTAGTGGCAGCCAATAGCACATGCACGCTATTCTACTTGAACTTCACTACGGATGGAGTTAGATATCACAAGACCTTCATACCTTAATATATAGCGCCAGTAGCAGCAGATGAGTTAATTTGCCTTCAATGAGTGGCAACAAGAAGCGAAGGCAGTATCATAAGATCATTCACAAGTTCAAATGAACTTGGATATAATACGCTAGAATGCTTGTAAAGTAAACAGGTAAATGAATGGACCTGCTCTGAAATGCACCATAGTAGTATACCTTTGTGGCAGGGCTCGTGAAACTCCCCGCCAAGGCTTCCGGCAACCGAGCCTTCTCTTCTTTGGGCAAGGGTGTTTCACCAAGAATCAAAGCTCTTTGGTCGGCACCTAACTTCTCATTATGACCTCCGCGTTTTGGTTCGATGGGCTCATTTCCCTTTTCTGAAATGACTCTCTGCTCCTCCCATAACTTTCTACTGTAATACTCATGATCAGGACCTGTATCCAAGAAAGAAAACTGGGGATTCCCAAAATGTTTTTCTCTTGAAAGAGCCTCAAACCGTGGCCCAATTCTTGCAACAAATGTGGCAAGGCCGTCAATAAGCTTTCTCGTTACGGTGTCCGCAGGAGGAGGAGCTTCAGGGGGCTCTGGTCTCGAGAGTCTCCGTTCAACATCCAAAGAAGTTGCAAATGTGGCCTTCGTATCAAAGTTCATGGGGACCACTGGTTGGGGGATCCTACAAAGATAACATGTCCATGATATACCTTGAGTTTCTTGAACTTTGGAAATGCTCATTGACACTCAAAGGAGCAACCACGATTTTTCCTAAAGTATACATACATGACTGAGAAAGTCAAGCTTGCTACCTCATTTAAATAATTGTTTATGGTGGTAGTACGTTACCTAGCTGGTTTCAATTGTATAGATGCAGAAGACGCGGGTTGAAAACCTGGAATGCAGTCATTGTTGCTTATCAACCGAAGTTGTGGTTTGGTAGCTTCGATAACGTCAGCATCCTTCTCCTCCACGTCTAAAACTGCACGATCCGACAAGTTCTAAGGAATTACCCTCAACGGCGCTGGAAGCTTTGAGCTCTTCCAACACAGAGACACTGTCGACAACGAAATTCATGAGCCAGAGGGAACTTCCATCCTTTCGCACGGTTTCACCTGTACTACTCCTGTTTCTAGGTACTCTAGTCCACGAACATTCACAAAAATACGATTCTGGAGTTCAGCAAAATAAATCTGTCCAAGTTTCTTAAGCCACGTACAGAAGATACTGTGACAACTTATTTACAAGGTGTGAATGTCTTTTGACTCTGACGTACGAATGAGAAGTGGATTCCAAGATAAAATCCTACTCCATTCATGACAAAACATACCAGTATCATATATTTCTTCATCGTCGTCACGAAAAAGGTCCATCGCACTGACACCAAATTGAGAGCCCATATTCCTGGCTGACGCAGAAGCAAAGAAACAGCCAAATTACTGATGGGCTAAATTTGTCATTTTTTATCTTCTTGTTCTAAGCCATCGCGCACCCTAAACACACTGATTTCAGCACTTTCATGCGTAGCAAACATGATTGCTGTAGGCAACAGGGTTGACGGCCTGAACGGATATAAAACTTCTTGTGATCCTGCCTTTACCGCGGGTTAAGTCATTAAAGAGAGTAGGAATCAAGCTAACTCATAATACCAACGTTAACATAACTCATAATACCAACGTTTACATAACTCATAATACTCATGTTACCAACGTACACCGCAACAAAAGGTAACAAAAACCAACTGTTAAGTACGGAACGGCACCTACCTCTACTGAATGCATCCCCCGAATCCTTCACACGCCCAGGCATCCAGATTCTGTCGTCTTTATTCTTTCGCGTCAGCTTCAATTCTGCACGTGTCGAAACAATGATCAGAGGATTAGGTCGACGCGGTTCTCACCTTCGCATCCACCATCCTTTCGGACAGAAGAGCGCCCTCACAACTGCTCCTAATACAGCTGGTTGTATTGCTACGTTTGAAAGACACATGACACATCAAAAGACGTGAAATAAACCAAGGCCTGTCTAGTGGTTCATCCATGGGGTTGAAGTTTGCTGAAGCTCATGTAACATTTTACACACTTGCTGGTATTTGCATATTATAACCAACTCATTAGTTCTATTCGAAGATCCAGACGTCCACATTTCTGACTGCGCCAACCGTACCTTTGAACTCCGGCGCATTCTTTAGGGGATCGAATCCCAACCCATAAACATCCGCCTTAGGATGAAAAACAAAGTCCTGATTTGACCAACATGCACAGAACGCCGGGAAAAATCGTATAAGTAACCGCAGCTCTGTGTGCATGATGACAGCCATGACACAAACAGCCGTTCTACACAGTCATCGTTAATACTACTTGCCTCTCATAAGTGGTCCGAGAGCCAAAACGCTATAACCTGCCCTGTCGGACAGAAACAACCTAACTTTACCACGCAAACCTAAATTACTGTATGCTCAATGTCCTCAAAAATATGCTTCTTATAAATGGTAAATGGTATACGAGGGTATGCTACACTACGCTATCTGATGGCAGATGACAGGATACTTTGACATGACGGATATTTTAAAATAGCCCTAGGCAGCAATATAAAGTTAACTTCTAGGTCAAAAAATATGAGACAGGTCTTCTTTCCACTAAGAAACCTGTTTGGGACGACAGTTTTATACCAACACTAACTTTCATAAATCCCAAGATGCTACTGCTCAAAATGACATTGGTCTACGAACCGGAATCTTCTCGGATAAATCCATGTCTTCTTCATCCTCGTCCTGTCCTTCGGCAATCAGGTCGCCGGAGGCCTCAAAACTGGGGGGCAGTTGGGCACCGTACACTTTCTTCGACTGTTGATCCGATTTGCTACTTGACGCGAGTGCAATTGTAGCCTTCCGCCCTTCCCTCCGGGCAGCTGTAAGAAATTACTTGATTATAGTCACCCAAATTTATGCAAAGAATATTTTTCCGACACATCCAAAAAAACAAACACACTCACGCGGGTTCACAATATCCACCCCATATATACTTCTGGATTACAAAACACTGCCCGAAGTTGCAACGTGAACTTTTTAAAAAAGATATTCTGCAGGCGACGACCTACACTAGCTTCTCGGTCATTGTAGTTCACAAGCAGACCTCTAAACAAAAGTGCGCACCATCAGTCCCGAGTCAGCTACTCCGGTAGAAAAAAACTAGAATAATTTGAAATCATCGTCCAACTTGATACAATGTGGAGACAACAATTCTGATCGCATCATTTCTTCGAGTCACAAAGTAGCCTATTTGAAGAGCACTCATATAAAAGTGGGCAATCTAAAGTAGTGCCAAACATGCTATTCATGAGAGCAAGTTATCTCAGAAGTTTGCGTAATGATCAGAACCTGATACCGCAGTAAAATGTCGCGGCCCGACAACTCGACCCCGGCGCCATCCCATCTTCATCAGCAACTTTACACCTGTTTGAAACAAATTACGCCCGTTACTTCTTGACACTTGCAGAAAAAAGACACTCAAGAAGAACCACTAAACTGTACTCATTCGTATGTGCCCACCCTGTGACTAAAGACTCCGCGCCAGGCAGAGCGGTCCGACCAAGAATAGAATCGTTACAGAGAGAAGTAGATGGAAAACGAGAGAAGACTACTTGAAAGTGAAGAGGGTCTTCCTTGTAGTGGTACTTCTCACCACATATATGAATGAATTTCAAAGTTTCGAGGACTTAACCAAGAAACCTTTTAGACGCTCATCCACCTGATAGTTACAAAGCCAGTATCTATAACTTATAAATGCGGCTGGTGAAGAGCCATTAAGAAACATGAACAAACCTATTGACTGAGTTGCGGGTATAACAATTTCATCGGGGACTGGTCCTGGAATAGCTGACGGTCTGCACAATAGCAAGCACTCTTTGAGACGGCGCATCATTCACAAAGTAAAACCGGAGGAAAAGCAAACCCAGTAGTTCACATTGAAGATAAACAAGTTTAAAGAATATCACTATGTTTCTTCCTCCAAGTGAACAGCTCCTTAATACATCCTGATAATTTTGTGATATAGTGTCTCTTAACAATTTGAACCAGTTCAAACGTCGTGCAGATGACTAGCTGTAAGCTTCTATCTTCCTCTACTGGTGAGAAGACATCAACACTGTCATCCAGAACGCGACCAACTGGGGAATTCACTGCTCAGATAATCTAATGCTTCACAAACTTAGTCAATCATGCTTTAGAGTGAACAGTAGCGCGATAGGTGCCATTGAGGTGCAAACCTATTCAGCTCCCGTTTTTATGAGCACAAGAGGGTAGCTTAAAACGCACCTTCTCCCGACCTCTTTCTCGGCATTCCGACGGGCTACTTCAGCGGCAGTAAATCCAAACGTATCATACTCGGCAGAAGTGCCTAGGCCTTTCGCTTTTGTCTCCTGTAACACCACATCAGAAAAAGCAACTGGAGCATTAGACCACGGAGAGAATGGTACTCTAACCTGAGCTACACGTCAAGAATTGTGAAGATGAAGATTTTACTCAAAAGCAAGATATCACAGCGTAGACTTCTTCGTATTTATTTTTTTATTACTAGCATGCAAGTCACCTAATAGTGATTCAAAGGATCTGCGCAGCGGCCTTATTCACGCAAAACAAACACAACAAAAATATAAAAAACGCTGTACAAACCTCCAGTTCATCTTCATCCAAGAAATCATCGATCGACTGCTGTGTCCTCTGCGCTCGTTGATTCCTCGATGAAGTGAACGTCTTGGGAGCCCAGCCTGAGAAGTCATTCAAATTAACACCACCTCAAGCAAGCAAGATTGACAAACAAATACTTGATTTTACCACAACCGACACCTTCCGTCTAAAGATGTGATATCACCTTCTTTGGACCCAACGGTGTTGTAATAGCCTGCAGAATAGCCTCCGGTAAACGCACCATGAAACCTTCTTCGACCTTCAGCATCTGTCACCTGTATCACCGACATGGATTACAATGTAAAAGACAACTAATTATAGTCGCGGTCTTCAAGATACATTGATGTCTTCGAACAGAAACGGAAAATCTTCAATGCACAATACAAGAAAGACAAGCAATAGTACGCATAGAGGGGCCTGCGAACCTCTTGTTTCCAAGGCGGTAATCGGCGAGCCTGACCCTGATCTACCGCTAACTTCGCCTTCTTCCTACTCAAATCTTCTTCTCGCTCCAACGCCTGGCCATAGTGTACATACTGTCCTTCTTCACCATCGTCCATGGCTCAGCTTCAAACACCACCCCGCTATGCCACCAAAATACAGTTTCGACAAATTCCTGCTTGAACTATGTTTTTCAAAAAACAATTTGCGTCTCGCACCATCTCCGGCTCCCTGCTTCCTTGTCGACTCAAATTGAAGACTGAGAGCTTCCACAAAACCCCGTCAGACTTGCTCCGTGTAGTAAGGCGGACCCGGATTGGGAATTGCTTCTCATTGGAAAAAATGGCAAGTCCCTAAACCCAGCAAATTTCTTCTCCTCGACGCCAAACGCAACGTGTACTTTCAAGTGACAACTATTGAAATCATTGTTTAATAGTTGTCACAAAACCAAAAGATGAGACGATTTCCCAAACTTCGAAGAGGCAGCAGCAGTGGGTGAGCGCTAAGCGGACAAATGAATATTCTGAAAATGCTCTGAATTAACGAAAACACAGGAGACTAAAAAATCGCAGTCCACTGCAAAAAGGGGCAGGGAAACCCAGGAACTAAATGAGATGCAATGGGCACCACTGTACATGGAAGATCCGTGCAAAATTCATGCTCAGTACTTCGACTTCAAAACGCATGGTGAGGGATTGCCGCCACAGTCGCCATCTTATCGGCGAGCTCTAACGATGTGTCGCACTTCCTGTCTTTAAATCCCAACGCAAAACCTCCCGAATCCCTAACTGACATCTCAATTTCCTCTTCTATCCCGAAAACTCTTCGCCAGATTATCACAAACTCGGTCGGAGCGCGGTATTCACAACCCCACACTCTAAAATCTGTAGCCCTGGAAACTCCGAATTGAATTCTTGTTGTCCACCTACGAGTCCTACTGTCGTCCTGGTTTCAGCTGTTCGTGAATTCGGATAGCTTTGTTCTTCCGACAGTAATCCGGTTTCACGTACCCACGGGAGTTTAGGCACAACGGTAGAAGGACAACCGATTGCAAACCCGTCTCCCTCAGCTTCAACCACCGTAGCCAAAATGTGATGGAAAATTTTTATTCATTATTCTTACGAGAATTGACGAAATTCCCAGTGGATGCAAGTAGCAAGGAACGCGCAGGTTTAAGATTGTTTGAGTTTATACGCTATTTGGGAGACGGTCACTATCAGATTAGCAGAAAAGAGAAAAGGCAGGACTCCTGTCAGATAGTTTACTAATATATAGTTCCCTCAGAAGGCAATAGAAAAGCAGGAAAGTGTGCATACATTTTTATTAAGGGCAGGAGACTTGCGAGATGCAGCAAGTCCCTGTCGCCGTACGAACGATATCGCAAAAGTTGGATCTACAAGGCGATTTAAACGTGGAGCGATTTGAAAACCCTCGAAAAATAGCCGAGCGTCTCTAGCTAATCAAACGCCCTCGGATATGGCAAGAGAGGCGGGAGATTGAATATTGACTGCGATGAGTCTCTTGGAGCTTCAGCGAAAATGAAGCATCATATCTATTAGTCGGCCTATCGTTGATTGACCCGGATCTGCTATTAACCGGGGACCTCGGTTATTCTCTACCACTATTGATCCGTTAGTATATGTACTCACATGAAACTTCGGTTTTTCTTTAGCCTTACAAACAAATCAAAAGCAGAAAAAATGTTGACATTGATCAAACCTCCAAAAAGGATACTTATTCCGCTTAGTCCAATCTCTTTATTGCATTTATCTAGAAATTGTATACATCCTAAACCCTCTATACGTTCATGATATGTCAAGATTTACACTCAAAATTGTTATCTTTATGTATTTATTAAATGTAAAAAATACGCAAAATATTCCAACTCAAGCATATATTTTCAAGCAAACATACTTACTTCAAACTTTCATCAAGATAATTAATGCTTCCCTCATACTCTCAGCTTACGTCAGGTACAATTGGAATCTAGTCATAACATGAAATGGATTGTGAAAATAAATTGAAAAATATCTAAGAAATGACAAACTAAGTTGAAATTGCAAATCCAATAAATTATGACTTAAAAACTATCATACTAAATTGTAATGATATTTTATCCATAGGTTGTGATTTTTTTTCATATATGATTTTTCATTATGTCAATATACATGCTTCAAGTGAACTCCCTCACAAGTAAGCTATGTTGATGAAAAATAGTATTAAAAGTTTGAAATTTGTAAATTTTTCTACTTAGCCAACACACTACTATTATCTATATAAATACATTCTTGTGGTCACTAATCTAAGTTTTTTTTCTTTTACAAAGGATTAGAATTGGAACAAGTGAAGAGTTACAAATATTTAGGCATTGATTTCCACTACGATTATAGTTTGGCACTTTGTGTACAAAAGATTATAGAAGCTAGTTTCAAAGATCTACATTCATTGCAAAATAGATGTAGAGTAGCTCATCTAGTGTCTTGGAGTCTTAGGAAATTGTTATTCAAAAGCTTATTTAATTCCCGTTATCTTATATGGAACACAAGTGTGCCGTCATGGTTGTAAGGAGATAGGTTGGCAGCGTTTGGAGAGGGTGCAAAAGATCTTACTACAAGAAGAATTGGATGTGAATACCCAAACTTCATGTGCTATTGTTTTTGCAAAAACAAGTTGTCTAACTCTTGAGGCTGAAGCTCTCTTTTTACTATCATTTAAGTCAAAAGAATGAGATATCTTGATGATTCTTGACTTTCTCTTGAAGCTTTGCATGCCACACGTTCCAAGGTGTGGTTTGCAGATGTGGTGACTTGGTATTTGAGATGGAATATGATGGAACTCGATTGGGATTTGCAAACTATTGACTTATGCGAGCGATTGGGATTTGCAACCTATTGACTTATGCGAGCGTATAAAGGAGGAATTTCTCAGCATTATTTGGAGCAGACAAGTTACAAAAATGTAGTTTTATCAACTTCATGTGAATACTATGCTTGTTTATTGTGAGCAAGGATATTTACTTGCAAAGATCTCTACTTCTTCATGTCATATTATTGCTAGGTATAGAACAAGATCTCACAGTCTTGGGAGTTAAGAAGAGCGTTGGTTGAACATTGATATGAGTGAAGGTATTTGTAGACTATGTGATGGAAGAAAAGTTAAGTATGAAAAGCATGTATTTCTTATTTGTACTAGATATGTAGAGATTTCAGTGTCTCATAGAGTTGTTGTTGAGAATTTTTATTCTTTGCTTTAGCTTGAGCCTTATGATTTAGTTGTTTACATTTGGGATATTATTAGTTATCTTCTTAGTGCTCTTGGCACTAGCTAAGGGTTCCTTTGGTTCTCTCCTAGGTTGGAGTTGGATTATTTGTATTGTGTTTTTCAACCTTTTGATCCTTTGGGTACCGAGGGCTTGATCTATTTACCGTATAACAAACACACTAAGAGTAGTAAGTGAATTAAATTCACTTACTACTGAATTTAATAATGGATTTCTCAACATGAAATATTTTTTTACAGATCAATACTCATAATCATGTACGTGAAGAGAAGGTTTGTGTTATATGTATAAAGGATGAATCATGTTTGCATACATTGAGACTTCTTCACAAACTAGACATCATCTCATATATATCTTCATAATCACTCAATAGTACATGTCATATAATTCACTTTTAATTTCATGTTGGGAACTTGTTTGTATCCTGCAGAACCCTTGCATTCACAATCACTTCATTTTCATTTTCCTTAGCATGTATATAGTCTCAATTTTCAAGTTAATTAATTCAATGACAACAACTTAAAAATATTCTAAGAATTTCCAAACACGTTTCTCATGCACATCCAATAACACCAGATTGCTGCAAAGTTTAATACTTCCACCTTGGTTGTAATCAAAACCAATGCACTTGACCATATATTCTGACCAATTTTCGTTTGACAACAATTTCACATCCCGGTATGAGTCATTTCTCCATGTATTTGATTCTACATTTTCTCTAATAATTTTCTCGTTTATAGAGTGACACAATTATCACGTTCTCACCTTCTTCGATACACATCGAAACTTTCATTTCAATTCCAAACGCGTAAGCGACGATAAAAAAAAATTCAAACAATAGTCTTGCAAGTCATTGCACCAACTATGATACCTCGAAATATTATTTTCAAGCACCCAACTTACATAGTCCTTCCCATCAAGGAAGCAACCGATTTTGTTGCAAGTAGAAAGGCTCCACAGCGACCGCAAGGTTGGTACTGTAAACCCACCATCTCAAAAGTTCCCTCCGTTGTCTGACATGGCATGCGGCCCTCTTTTGTGCCAACGGGCCATTTTTTGACATACCAGGAATCGAGAATTGGAGTAAATCCGGAACCACTTTTCTCGGTTTGTGTCCGATTGGAGCTGTGGTTGTGACTGTTTCTGTCGCCTGGTGCATCAAGTGCATGAGGAATGTGGATGCGAGGATCATACTTGTCGACTTCCGTTAGGTAGCAGCCAATCAGTCAAAAAATTATGATTTTTGCAAGTCACTGATCACATCTGCCACTTCTCACTCGAAGTGCTCAGATTTCGTGATGCCAAATTTACTCAGAATTAGCATTCCGATGGCGGAATGATTGATGTTATTCGAGTCTCTTGAACCCTAATCCGTGGGGAAGAGGAAGACAGACGATCGTGAAATCGATTCATTTGCGCATCGAGAGTTCTATCGATTGTTGTTGTCTCGAAATGAGTTGCCCATGCTGCCGACCAGGGGGGGATTCAAGCGATGGGGAGGAAGAGGAGGAAGAGGAAGAAGATGTCGGACTGCTGGATATGAGTGCCATGAAGGATCGAGTCCAGTACCTGGTCGATTCTGGCATCAGCCAGATTCCAGCTGCATTCATCAGGCCGGTGGACGAGCGTCCTCTGGGTGTGAAGGGATTCGACCGAATTCCTGTCGTGGATATGAGTGAGGTGGACGGGAAGGGCAGAGAACGCATCAGAGCAGAGGTTGGAAAAGCGTGCGAGGAATGGGGATTCTTTCAGGTGGTGAATCACGGGGTGAAGAAATCGGTTCTGGATGTCATGAGGAAGGATGGCAGGGCTTTTTTCCAACAACCGATGGAACAGAAGCTCAAGTACAGCTGCACGCCAGGAGTGATTGCGTCTGAAGGCTATGGGAGTAAGATGCTTACCAAAGATGAGCAGCTTCTCGACTGGAGAGACTACTACGATCTTCACACATTGCCCATGTCCAGGCGACGTTCAGGCAATTGGCCTACCAATCCTCCATCCTTCAGGCAGGTACTTTTTCTAGGCCATGAGACAGTTTGACTTTTTCCATGAACTTTTTGCGGGGCAATCGGATGAATTGACATTGAGGCTGACGGATATATCTCTGTACGCTGGCAGGGATTCGGTGGTAAAGTACAGTGACCAGATGAAGTGGTTGGCGGAAAAGATATTGGAACTCATCTCTGAGAGCTTAGGATTGCCTGGCACATACTTGAAGGAAGCTTTGGGAGAAGTCTCTCAAAATGTGTCGGTGAATTACTATCCGGTCTGTCCACAACCGGATCTTACCTTAGGCTTGCAAGCTCACTCGGATCTGGGAGCCATTACCATTCTGATGCAAGCGGACATTCCTGGACTGCAAGTGAAAAAGGATGACAGCTGGATTGCTGTGGAGCCTGTAGAGGACGCTCTGGTTGTAAACCTGGGTGACATGATGGAGGTAGATCAGCAGCAACAACAACCCCTTCGGTTCCTCCTGTTGGATGCATCGGCGTTTGTTCGTTTTGCGTTTTACAACTTTGTAGTTTTGTTTTTATCAAATAATGTTTTTGTGCATTCTACGGACATGGAAATTAACCGTCGACAAATTGCTCGTTGGTCTCGTCAGGTGCTGACCAATGGGAGGTACAAAAGCGTGGAGCACCGGGCTGTTGTGAACAGCGAGAGGGACCGCCTATCCATTGCAACTTTCTTGGATCCTGCGAAAGACCGCACTTTGTCGCCAGCCAAGGCACTCGTTGATGATAAACACCCCTTGCTGTACAGAGACGTCCTGTTCAGCGAATTCATCTCTGCCTGGTACTCCAAGGGGCCAGATGGCAAGAGGAATATTGACAATCTCATCCTCCCGTTGTGAGATATCTATCTCTTTCTCTGTCTTCCACTTCAAAAATCGTTTGGAAAGAATCAGTCAGCAAAGGAGTAGAACGCACCTTGTCAGCAGCTTGGCAGTTTCATTTTTCCTCTTCTGATATCATATTAGCGTTGATGAAGGCTGCAAAATGTCCATTTTTGTAGATAGTCTCACACGTGAGTTGCCAAAAAACCTCTAGATGTTGCCCTCTTGCTTTACTGCATCGTCTCCGACGAAAAGTTGTCCACTTCTTCAGCATCTAAGGAGTTGAAACGCATCCGAATCAATGAAGTATTAGTAATTTGCTTCACTTCCTTCACCACCAGCTCTTGTGCACTGGTTTCATTTGGCACACTCGAGCCGCATGGGAAGGTATCGAAGAGCAGAAAGGTTCAGATTGTTCTTCCTGTCAAATTACCTTCTTATTGAAAATTTTGATTCTGAAAGCCACGAGTTTAATGAGGCTTGAGAAAATTGATCCACGAAATTCTATGGACCCTCGTTTAAGCTTACGGAAAGTGGACCTCTTTTAAATTGAATGACAGCAGCGCCTCAAGCTTCTTACTGTCACCACAGGTGCTAAACTGCTGTACATTTGTACGCTTCAATGTGCACTTGCTGACGATCGAGGCACAATAATGCCTCGTGCATTTTATTACAAGAAGTTCCCGTCAAAGACAATTATTTGCGGTGCCACTCTAATGGTGGTGGAAACTTTCTGCC
Source organism: Marchantia polymorpha subsp. ruderalis (assembly GCA_037833965.1). Lineage (NCBI taxonomy): Eukaryota > Viridiplantae > Streptophyta > Marchantiopsida > Marchantiales > Marchantiaceae > Marchantia > Marchantia polymorpha. The sequence goes on from AP031351.1 coordinate 6,373,372, forward strand.
ACTGACATGTCGCACGCTGAGACGTCTGATATATATTCCATCAGGTTTTAGAGATGTGCAATTGCCTTGTCCTGTGCAACTACGGAGAGCAACTTCATCAACTCAAGTAGGGTGTGTCGCTGAAAATTCCAGACTCAATTCACCATATGTGCTCATGGGAATCCACTTTCGTCAGCTGCTGATGAAGGGATAAACAAGTTGAGTCTTGCCGCGTCGCTGTGTGGACCTGCTAGTGTAGATAATCCGCATGGTCTACTTTTTCGAAATTCCTTCCGAAGCTGAAGTGCTGGGGAAAGTGCAAGAGGAATCTTTTATTAGTGTGCTCCCTGCCTAGCTGTAACCTCCTCACGAGCGTCAATTCGACCAGCTGTGGGTCATGTCTCATGAATCCAGAAGCCTGTCTGCTCTTTCTCAGCGTAGCAAACAGAAGAAGTTGTCCGTTCTTGCCGGGCTGATCAATGACATATCGTGAGGACTGGGTTCAAGAATCGTATGAGACAAGAATGCGTCGTCCACTAACCACAGAGATTTTGACGCGACACCATCAAAGAAATTTTTGTATCCCGTGCACTCTAGAGTCGCCACGCTTGCATTAGTGACTCTTTCCATTTGGAGAAGTGCGGAAAAACTGACTCATCATCTTCAAAATGACATGCATCGCAAGGCAACCTCCACGGCCACACACCCCAGCCTTCAGCCTTCGTGACCATCATCCCGCGATACCAGTGCTCTCATTAAATCCGAGAACATTTAATTTCATCAAACTGCCAAAGACCAGCTTTCTTCCCTTCTTCATGAGGCAAAACCTGAACCATTGCACGTGTAAGCCCAGGGTCATGATTGTTGGAACTGCGACCTCCCTCGAGTCTTGAACCGGCAAGATGAGACGCGCAGCAGCGACGCCATCACCAGCACCGGAAACCTCGACAAATTGCGCGCGAGTGGAGTGTAACACGGAAAGAATTACGGTGCAGTGATTTAAATTTGTGCGTTTGCGTGACGAGGTAAGTGGGAAAAATCAAGCGAGCAGCCTCGGAATTCGTGTCAGCAGCAGCATAGAGTCGGAGAGAGATGGACGACCGGACGATGACCGGGTCGAGTGAGTCGGGGACGGGCGACTCGATCTGATTTGTGCGGACTGCGGGAGGAAGGAAGGAAGGGAGGAGATTGATGGCCATGGTCGACGATAGGCGGGGCCCGGATTCGAACTCGAGCTCGCAGCGAAGGGAGGGGAAGGCGCAGGTCTGCCGCTGAAGAGGCGGACGGATTTGAACTTGAACTTGAGCTCGAACTCGACGGGAGAGGCTGCAGTGCTCGAGAGATTCCTGCGCACGTCGCGGGAGAGTAGCGAGCAAGGAAAGGCGAGAAAGTCAAGCAGAAGCGAGGCTTTGGCTGCAGCTGCCGACTCCCTCTCCCGCGGGAAGCGAGAGAGAGAGAGAGAGGAAGAAAAGGGATGACACGGAATCCATCGATTCCGCGTCTACGAAAAAGGGCTCATTGGCAGCAACCGCAGCAGAGTTGGCATCCCCGCTCGCCTCGGGGCAGAGCCGCAGAGCGAGGAGGAGGAACAGCAGGAGGAGGAAGTGAGGGAGGCTCGTTGGGCATGATTGCGCAAGCTGCCGTTGTCGGAGTTGCAGCCATGTTGATGGTTCGGCTTTTCAGGAGACTGCGTTGCTTTCTGCTTCCTGGTCTCGAGTGCCCGCTCGAGGAGAGCGAAACCGATCGTGCAGGACGCCTCGCCGAATTGAAGGTTGCTGATGTGTAAGGCCGAGCTCGTGTGTGTGTGTGTGTTTCTCTGTCGCACTGTGCCCTTGGGTGTGCACTTTCTGGCTCACTGGATGCGTCTGTCGTCATTTTTTATTGGATGTGATTTCGAAATTCTCATTGCAGCTTTGAGTTTCGCATAATCTTCATGGATACAGGAATGTGCCTTATGATTGTATGACAGTGATTTGCTTGTGTTTCGTTTTCTGTTTTCTCGGTTTTTTTTTTCCGAATTCAGAGCGTGTAGTGCAAGACGGGAATTTCTTCAGATTTTGGTCCCAGGGGTTAACTTATTGCGGCCTTTTTCAGATTTCAAGGAGTCCCAGGTGTTCAAGTTTATTCGTCACTGCGCATTCCCGACACGGGGCACAGAGGACGTCGGGAGATAGACCTAGTCCTGGTTTTGAAAAGGTACTGTTCGATAGCGATTTTCACGCTCGTCTGATTTTTCACTTGTCAGAGCTTGCTGGCTTCCGAGGTTTTCCGTGGGTACTTGGATCGTAGGGTTTCATGACGTCAAGGCACAAATTTTGGAACGTTGCAATTGGAAAATCTGTACAAAGGGCCACAATGTCTTTTAGGACTCGTTGCTGTTGTTCCGTGTTTGTTGACATCCAATTCCTGGAACATGTTTTCTGCACGGATTCACTCTGAAATGTAGATTACATGTAGATTCCTCTAGTTTCGACGTTTTGAAATTTGCTTCACTCTACTACAGGGAGCTATATGTGGTTGAGGTGAAAAATTGGTCGGGAGAAATTAGGCTACAACCTGATGGTGGCTGGTGTCAGATACGGAAAAATGGATCAGTTCAATCGCACCCCAACATCGTAGGCTCCAACTTTTCATCCCCCGGTGCCTAAATTCAGTTCCCTCTTTCTTGCAAGGAGATCTCATCTAGATGCAGCTGTCTTTCGATTTCGATATTATCCTGCCCGTAGCATTTACTTCATTCCCTCAGCTGTAGGGCTGAAATTCCTAAAGCTTTACCGTTGGTCGTGCTAGAGTTCAATATTGGATGCTTTGTGATGCATGTTGGTTGGTGGATTTGCTTGCTCGACATAAAGACTGTGCAAAGTCCTATTTGTATATTAGAGCGAACCATGTTTTGTTAAGAGGGTTAGTCTGGTTGCATATATGATTCCATTTCAGGGACCACTTTTATCTTGAGGTAGTACCGCTTGTTGAGTAAACATTGTGGTAATTTTAGGTGGAGGAAACGAAGTATAGGGCTTCACTTCTTGAATCGTATATTGCACGAAGGGGAGTCAAGTTACCTCAAGAGTTTGTTCAACCCAAAGTCATTCTTGTGAATGAAGATTGCAGGTATAACTGAATTTCCAAGTCAACTTTGTAGCATTTGATATATTGATACTCTTCATCTGTCGTTGTCCCGTCGCTTGGACCTCTGCTTTTCATCTATTTTTCATCTAAGACATGGATGTTATGGATTCTTTCCTCTAGGCCCGAGCAAGCTATCGTAATGCAGCCGGAAGTTCTTCTACCTGACCAATGGCAAAATTTCTTGGAAAGAAACTCAAGCAGAGGATTCATGAGCTGGTTGAAGAAGTTAGCAAAACCGAGTGCAAAACCGGAGGGTCTCAATGACGCCGCCCACAAGCAACTGCACTTCATTCTTAGCACTGCTCCAACGTGGGATAGGTAACAAAATCTTGAAACCAGACGTTTATTCTCTTTCAACCGATACATTGTCTGTCATGGTGCTCACTCTTAATTGGCTCGTAAAGATTGAGCCTCCTCTCTTATTTCCTCATTTGAATTGGCTTTTAGATCAAGGGTTTAATATACCATAAGGCTTCTAATGAGCCTTATGGTAAGAGACTCCATACGTCTTTCCAGCTGTGATAATTCCTTTGGAAGGCCAGATTGCGTTTTGCTTGGTTGCATGGCTACAATATGAACGTCCTAGCCTTTTGCGTAGAGAAAATGGCGATGCAACTGACACGATCCCCTTGAGGAGATGAGGAGATTCTACATTTTGAAAACGATAACCTCTTGACATTGTCGTGCTAGCTGTTGCGTTGGATCAGCAATGCAAGGTTGCCATTGTTAGTATTTTGCATTTCCAGTAAATTTAGACTGCTTCTGGGGGTGTAGTTTGCTAATAACTTTTCAGATGTTTAGAAGGGGCCAGTGTTTTTCATTACCAGCGAATCCCATTTAGACTCGTCGTTCTTGCAGGCTTGTTTTAGTTGGAGGTTCAACATTGGTAGGAGACTTTCAGCGATTTAAAGGAACTCAAGAGGATTTGGATGCGCTGAGACGAATGAAACGATCAAACATTAGCCAAATGTCCGTCAGTCACCAGAGGCGGTGGCTTCCCCAGATTATAGGTAAATTCTCCATCTGCAATGTGCTCCACCAGTATTTACATACTATTGACATGCGACAGGGTATAGTCGACTATCAGAGGAAGGAATGATACATATGCTATCACTTTCTCGTCCGGTAATTAATGGATGTGGGTGTAGGATTCCTGTATTGTGAGTTTGCAAGAACACTAAGGTCTTACATAACATCGTTTGTCCTTTTCACAGGAGCTATTATTGGTGCCAAACCTTTCGTCAAATTGGTAATGAGTTCTAGGGATTATCGTGAAGGGAATCCAGGGTGGTCTGAACGTAAACAACAGGAAGTAATGAATGAAGAGATTGAAGTTAGGTCTGGGCTGGAGGTAATCTTTAGAGTTGTAGGTCAGTCAAAGCTCCAAAACTTTCCTGTAAATAGTATTTCAGTGATGACTTTGAGTGCCTAGGATATGTCAATACACCTGTGAATAGAACCCGCCAAGAACTTTAGTTGAGCATATATAAAGTTGAATGAATTGTTAACGAAAACAATTCTTGTTGGATTAGATGATGGTATCATTTGAACTGGTTCTCGAAAATAACTGGTTAAAAAATTCATTTTAAAATATTCATGTTTTGAGAATCACATTAGTGATGTATGGAAAGATGGGTCGATGATGTTTTGCCACAGTTTCTTACTATAACCTTGGAATTTAGTGGGTTCGACAAGATTTCAGAAACCTTGAAATGACCCCCTCATTTCTTCCACACCTACTAGAGAAGTTGGGGAACGATCAACGCCATCGAATTGCGATGATGTAAGGTCGAGTAAATCATTGTGAATAGATGTTTGGCGATAGTTTTATACTTTCATCCTGAAACCTAGTGGGTTTGACAAGATTTGAGAAACTTTGAATTGACATCTTCATTTCTTTCACATCTACCAGAGAAGTTTACTAGATTCTCAACACCATCACATCACGATGATGCAAGGTCGAACAAGTCACTTCGTAATAAACCCAATAGAGTTCATGTCACTCCAATGGAAGCAGTACCTTTTTCCAGTTGGCGTCCGATAAGAAATATCACATTTTCAAGTTCTTTGTGTGTTGGATCAAAGCGTAGCGCCTGCATGCAGACGTCAAAATATTAGGAATGGTTTCTGACGAACAACATGACAGACGAGACGAGAAACCCGCCAAAATTAGGTCCGCAATAAAGGAACTTAGGATTAACCTCACCACATTCAAAAGTTCTTACTGTTGTGTCCACACCTTTTCGGCCTGCGGTTGTCAACTCACCTCCGTGAAAATGTTGAGAGACTGGGGAAGTTTTCCTTGTCCATACTTAGCCCTGCCCTGTATCATTAGAACTTGTTGCTTTACTCTTGCCTCCCAGAAACCAGAGTCTTCAGCAGCTTCCTGTGCTTTCAAGCAGGTTGCAAGAGAGAGATTTGAAAACTGGACCCTTAAGTCGGAACTTAGTGGACCTTCTTCATCTCCTTTTGAAAGCTGGAAATCTAATCGTGGAGCCATGGCCACAACATCTAAGGGCGTCACATCTCTCAGAAGATATAGGGCCTTCATGCAGTCCCTTTCAGAGTCCTCATAATCTTCCAACTGCAGCCAGCAAGCTGCCCGGTTTGCGAGGGATCTATGGCGCCCATGTCAAGGAACGCACCGAATTGCCACAGTCCACCGACGTCGAGGTTTAAACACACTACATGTACATGGTATAGGGTTGGATACAGTAATAATGAAGGGTTAACTTCCAATGCACTCGTGTACGCATTTATTGCACTCCTGTAGTCTCCAGATCTGCAGGACGCCCACTCCACGAATCGTACCATGAAATTGTTCATTTACAGTTGTCTTTGCATGAACTAGCAATTGCAGGTGATATGATCATGCGATTTGTATATCGCATGATCACGGCTTCGTTTATATCGCCAGTCATTGCTACATGAAGTTCACCTCTGTGCCGGTACAGGGCATCTTTTCGCAAGCCGGAACAGAATTGCTCGTTTCACGAGTTTTGCCTCCGACAAACTCGAATGTTGTGGACCCAAAGTCAGCAGACGAGTACGACGGTACGACCAAACCAGAGAGACACAAATAGGCATTAAGCTGAGTAATGAGGAAATGCATAGTTTACCTGTAAAACTTATCTGCCTTATCTTGAAGAAAGAGTGGCTCTCTGAAACAAGAAAACAGTTGTTAGGAAAGAACCGATTGAATACTAGACGCTGCAGCGATCGATCTTCGTCATGTATAGTTATGAGTTGAGAACATATTTCTTGTGTTCCTTCACGGACTTAACGAGGGTTTGCACGACTGACTCCATCTGTAGCTTTGATGCAGTGCGATAAGTAGTTTCACCGTGTGACCCGCACCTCTCTCTGGTTATAACTCGTAGATGAATTACGACAGTGTTATAAGAACTGCTCAAATTCAGCCTTACCGTTCTACAGGATTTGAAGCATCTTTGTTTGCGTTCTGCTGTTTCTTCAATTCGACTCTGTCTGCAGCATGGCGTAAGAGAGACTTTCAACAAATGATGGATTGAGTGCAAATTGACCTCAAGCATTGAGTACCTAGAATGTTGTTTCTGCAAGTACCCTGACGTGCAGTCCGGTTGTTACTCGTGGATTGAAAAGGGAAATGGAGTATGCCCTGATGGTTTACCTCTACTTTCGCGAGCTGGCAGGTGGACTGGCCTATTTGGTTTCGAACTAAAAGTAACAGAAAGACTGGAGCATCTTCTGGGGGCTGGTAGCAAATACGCGGTTGGTGGAAAACGGAAATCGTCTCCAGGCTTTTCGAAGTATTCTATCGGTTCGATGCTATCGCTACTCCTTTCACGCTGGTGACATTCCCTGACAACATGAAGATCCGCTCGTGTCTTATTTTCAGAGGTCGTCGTCACAACCATGTCTTCATTCTCAGATTCAGGGCACTTGGAGTCTGAGAATTTCTGCATATCGGCTTTTGGTATCGGGTGCTGCCTTGCAGTAGATGATGCCATCCAGCTTTTCAGACGCTCCTGACGTGTGCACGAACACTCGTAGCAATCAGACTTGTTGCCTGGGTTGGTTTTTTGTTTTAGTATTTCAGTTCATTTCTAGAAGCTATGGTAAAGTGTTGACTGCATGTACCTGCTCAATTCTTAACTCCTGTTGCTTCTTTAGCTCGATAGCTTTCCTCTTGGCCTTCAACAACAAAAATTTAAATGACGAAAGAAATATCCGTCAGCATTGTCAAGCTTACATAACAACATTCACTAGCACATGTCACCATGCCTCCCGACCTCGTCTCTCGAACATAACGAATGTAAGCGAGTATTAGCCACGTGTATTAGACAAATATATTACTCCTGACGAGTTTGTTGACTGAATCTACATGCACTTACATCCTCCAGTTTCGTCTGCTCCCCCACCGCTAGCCGCCCTATGTTCGAAAGCTTCACCGGAATATCTTCTCGATCCTGCATGCATCGACTCACGACACACAAAATGTTCGTCGGTGGTGGTGGTGGTGGATATTATCTCAAATAACACTGTGACAAGCAGACTGCAACGAACTTCGATTGCAGTTCCAAACAATCATGAGAACAAACGACGTAGAGCTAGCCCGATCACCTTATGTGCTTGCTCTCTAATGTCTGCCAGAGAGCGCTGACGGCGATTCAGAATCTTTTGTCTGTCTCCCGGCATGGTTAATCTTCCCCACAAACCTTGTTCTTTCTGTCAAACAGAAGTGTGAACGAGAAGTGCAACATCTTTCAGATTGGTTCGTCGACCGAGAGTTCTCGTTGAGATGAGATGAGATGGACGAAATTCGAGTTTAGTGATGGAGACGTACTTTGACGAAGAAAAATTTAACAGAATCTTGTCCAACGGTGGCAGAACTTTTGCGACCATCAATGTCACCGTACAAATCGGCTTCAAAGAAGTAAGGAGCACAATTCACTTTGGCATAGCAGTCCGTCACTGCATCCGAGTGACATCACGAGCGAGTTTGATGTTCAGAAAGATTCGGCGCACAGGTGAGGTTATGAAACAGGGGTTGGGAATAGATTTGCCGCAAAGTTGCTGAAAAGGGAGGACAAAATTCACGAGAATCGACAGCTTTCGGTTTCAATGTACTCATGATGTTCGCTGATGACGCTGTCACGGCGCGAATTTTGACGTCGACCGAAACCCACGTTTCGCCCTCGTGCCACTCATGCGCTGGAGTGATTGGCATTTCTCCGGACTCGATCTCTGGATCGATCGATAGATCTTGACAAACTTCGGTGGCTTTCAAGTTCACCCTGAACACGTTAGCTCAGCCCCTGATTGTCGCAAAACTTCCACGATTACCGCAACCTAAAGAGAACAATCGACTCCATATCCTACGACACTTCTGCTTGCAAAATCCTCAAATTGTTCACGTTCTGTTTTGAGCACTTCCATGCTCGAAGATCATCGTGAGGTTTAGGGTCTAGGGCTGCCGCGCTGCCTAACGTCTCGTTCTGAGGTTCGACCGCGCGAGGTGGTAACCATAGCACACTCCGTCTGATCAAAATCTCGAACCAGTACTGGCAATCGCGAAGTTGGCTCTGTTTGTTTGCAGACCGGACGCTCGTGAGTCATGAATCAGAATCCTGACCTCCTTTTCCACATTCCGTTTCTTCCTGGACCGAGCATGTTACGTAGCAAATAGCCATGGAGGAAAGGTGGCACAAGCCATGTTACACTACAGTAGTGCGTTAACATGTGCGAAGTATGTATTCGGTACCGGGACTCTGCCTGCGAGGTGAAACGCCTTGCACAATTAGGCTTGACTCGTTACCAAAAAGAACTAGTGTATTCTGTGTGTATGTTTCGTGGCGTAACAATTATTTAACATGTACTATCTACCATATGAAATTATATCAGAATAGATTTTTATTCTTTTTTATTTTTATCATGCCAATTGATATTCAGATAGAAAATTTATTCCCAATACTTGTCAATTTATAGATATAACAAATGATCTAACTCAACGTGTATTAGTTATTATCGAATGTGATTGTATGTAACTCAGATATAGTTATTCTTTGTACATCTTACAGTTACTTAGGGTCTACATGAGTTTGCAAAAACTATTTACCAACACTACACGTCATACAATTTGCAAGATTGCGATAACAACAAAATATAAAAATAAAAGGTTTTTCTATTAGTATTAGTGTTTCTATTAATATTAAAGTAATATAGAGCTAAGAATGTGACTCTTACATTTTCTCATTATATATTAATAAGATAATGTAAGATTATAATTATCTTCCGTTCATAAGTAACTGCGCATTTCTCACACGCAAATCTGGAGTGCAAGCTTTTTGGATGGTGTCTCTGTACACTTGGCGTGAAGTCTATCAAATAGCTACTTATAAGTAGTTTGACAAAATGTTCATCACCGACCTCTGTACATTAGGCATTTTAAAAAGATATAATATCATTAATTTCAAATATTTTGAGTGTCTAATCTTCAAATTATATCTCGAGTATTTTCAAAAAGGAAAATTTCCAAATGGTTGAACAACAAAACTATCGAACGTACTAATAAGTTTCGTCTATTTCCAAATACAATGCTCGTCGAGAGTGAATTCTCAATATTCAAATTAAAAAAAAACACTTTGAACATAACATTGATTGACTTTTCTCTAGAAATATTTCTCCAATGTAAATAGTATGATATGTTGCGCACCTTGAAGCAATAAAACAGAGACATTATGTTTTCTGAGAGAATTACTGCTTAAGATACATGCAAGAATCATTCTCATTTTCATGATTGTACGTAACCTCGTTGATATGTTGTCTATTAAGTTAGCTCATAGAGACTGAGAAAATAAAATTCATTCAGATAATGATGATTGAACACGAGCAAGATCCATATCAGAAACTCTTCTGATATGGATTGAGCTGAGGTTCCAAACTTGGAATTTGGGCAAATAGGAGAAAAATAGATACATTCGCCTAAAGCTATCAGGAACAAGGAGTTGAGAGAAATTTATTTAGATCAAAAAAAATTTATGTCTTATATTTGGGAGAAATTTTGGTTGAATCTGATAGAATAAATTTAGTTTAAGATTCTTTTCTGTAATATTTGTTGAAATTGAATTATTACTCTGTAAATCAGAATTAAAATCTATGTAATATCAATCTTGGATCTCTTTTTAAAATCCTAATCGTACCTCATTTCATTACGGATATGTGCCTAGTATGCTTAGATTAGGCACAAATAGGGGTATGCCTAATCTACAGAGAGGCTTGTTCATCACTCTTGCAAATCAATTCTAATTCGCGATGATCTATTTGAAACAGAATGCTACTGGTTGTTCTAGCCTTCTGGTGTCAATACGATGCTTCCGACTTGAATATGTAAATTTAAGTCAAAATTCAAATGTGGGCAAAAAGAGTAAATTAATGCTCCAGGAGCTGGATGGAGCTGATTCTGAATAGAAGTGTAGAAAAGAGCTGTATTTATTATCTGAATATAATTAGAGTTGCACGCAATCACAGCAAGCTGAATATATATGGGGAGATAATTATGCATTTTCATTAGAATATTCATTATGGAAATAGTTTTGCCAATAGCCAATTTAAAGATTGAGCAACTCCGCTAAATCCTACTGTTGTTGTTGTTTTTTTTGGTTTTGTTGAGAGTAAGAAGATCTTTCATGCTCACGAGCAAACATGCATTCATTTCACACAACAAGACAATCGACATGCAAAAATATCGACGTGGCTCCTCATTACGACCTATGTCCACAGGAACACAGCGGTTAAAAGTCTTCAGCTTCACTTTATTCACTAAATATCTTGAAAAAAGTCTTGAGAGTTTCGATATATAACACTCCTGTATAATGCCAAACTAATTAGCTTAATAACTCAATTTTAAACTAATCACAGTTATGATTCTTCGGTTAGTTTTCAAGGGCCTTGTTGGCCATGTCACCTTTAGTTCTACCGTCCATTCCAGGGGCTACATTTTCTTTAAGCTTTTTGTAGCCAGCTCTGAAGTTAGATTTGAATGCATTCCTGATAAACATATTGTTGATGCTCAGTAGTAACAAATGCTGATTTTTTCTTGTTTTTTTTTTTCAAATTTTTATTTGCCCATTGATGATATTTCAAGATAAGAAGATTGGTTTACAGAAATAGTTTATGTTAAATTTTTCGACATCCTGTAAAATATATTTCTTTAAAATAATTTTAATTTTTATGATTTTGTCATGAACTTTCCAAGAAATATAATGGGAAATTTTTTCTATCATCCTTCAAAATATATCTTTAAAAAATTGTTTTAGTCATTATGATTTTGTCATGAACTTTTCAAGAACTATGATCGGAATTGTTTATGGGTTTTTACGTGATTTTTCTTTTAATATGTTATGCTATTTAATAAAATGGATTTAAAATTTTCATTTTATAATAAAAAATTAAGTTAATAAAAAATATTATTTTCCATATGCATAAATGTGATAATTAAAATTGCAATCATCAATATACAATATATTAATTCGGCATAATACATAAATATACCATAAATTTAGAAACGTAGTAAAGCAATAAATTCTAATATAAACATTATGTTATAATATATATTACGTTTCCAAAAAAAATTTGAAAGTCATTTAGTTTGATTTGAAATATGAATTATTTTCAAATAAGAATCAGTATAACAAGATGTATTAAGTTGAAAAAATTAATTAATTTAAATAAAAAAATTGGATGAATTTAAAGACTCTAATGAAATTCTGTTATGTTGATGTTTTCTTGATATTAGTAAAGAGTGTAATACGGGATATGCAAAATAGTACATTTCATGTAAGTTTCACATGTATACCAACAATCAAGATTTTATACCAATATCAGCATAAAATTTGATAGCAAATCTGAATCACTCACGTTATCTCATTTTTAGTATTGTAATCTTCTATAAGATATAAAATATAATAATTTTCAATCATATGAGATAATGAATTAAGATGTTAGAAATTAAATTCATTTATTTCTAATGTTTTGATAAATGAAATAGCTTTTCAATACTAGGAGCAAGTAAATAACATCAAGCTGTTATAAATAAGTTTGATCACTTCTTCTTGTTGCTATACTCTATTGATTTCGTTTATTCTCATGTAAATATATAAACCCTACCCTAAACTTCTCTATCTATCTTATTCATTACTATAAATCAGTTTAACAATCCTACAATAAACTCGATATGCACACCAGAAGCATTGATCTCAACAAAAGGTTTAATGTAAGCACATTTTTGTTATAAGACAAAAGTGTACATAATATTGTAGACTCACGTTTCACAATTTAAAAATTTCCAGACCTAAAAATGTATGGCGGTTTATTGTATTTATAAAAAGTTTCCTAGAAAACAATCTAAAACACGATTACAAATTTTTAATCATCCTATTCATTGCAAGAGCAACACTACTAGTGGGAAAAAGGACACAAATACACATCTACCTACTTTGTAAATATGGACTATCAACTTTTCAACTATAGAACTTGTATATAGTTTGACTTTGTTACGTTATTGCAGTCATATATTTGATACAACTGACATTTAGTTTTAAAAACGAAATTTCATCTCCTGACTACCTTTTACTTAGTTTTCTTCTCAATTTGGACTCGTGGATCAATCGATCAACACCGGCCACTTGTATAAATAGGACCCTCAAATTATCAGATATATTAGTGCAAAACTTACTTCTGCTTACTTTCCATCTATTGACAATTCAAAAAGCAAGCAAGATGTGAGCTTAGTTCTTTTTCTACATGTCAAGATGGAGTTGTATTCGTTATGTTACATGCATACTCTATTATGATAGATACACAAATTTGTTTCATTATCCGGGAATGTCGCAAGAGCAAGCTAGAGACTAGCAAGTCTTTAGTTTGGGTGAGCACAATATCACAATTGTCACCAGCAGCGGTTTAAGTGTCGCTGCCAGATTAGGCTACAACTAATTTAAAGTGACAAGTTTGGGTTATCGTTAAGTCCAACTCTGCTTATAATAATTTGGAGTTTACAATACCTTTTGCGCTGTAACTTGAGGCCGATTTTCTTGTGGTGGCTCAAAAAAGTATATATTTGTATGGAAAGCTCGGTTCGTTGTGCTCGTGCCAGCTAGAAGAGCATGTCAATACTTTTTAATGTTTTTTCTTTTTCTGTAAGACTCATGCAGTCATTGCTTTATTTCGATCCCAACTGCTTCGAGACAAAATCCGTTTGGAAGGCACCAATTACAAGAAAGTTTTCAGAATATTCCAATCACATGTTATGTGTACAAGGAGAATCTCTTTTGATGAAAATATCCCAGCTACAGTATTACGATAGAATCTATGCAATCTATGCCTTCCTTCGCATACGGCGGACCATAGGAACAAAATATATTTGACAATTAAAACCGTCTCATGATTAAAGTCAACATCCATCCGCTTTGAACCCGAAAATCACTTCTTACTTCAAGAAGTTCTCCAGCCGAAATCTTTCAGACTCAACGGGGGATTGTGTGGTGTCAACCTCCACACTTGCTGCTTGGTTGCTAGACACCAGCCCCTTACGGATGATTGTGAAAGTATTCTTGCAGAGGTACGAGAAACAAGACTAGATAACCTCACTCAGTGCACATAGCTGAGACTTGACCACATCTCCGACCGTGTAGGATTTCAATTCTATCACATTTTTAAAGATAAGTAGCTTGTAGGCTTTATAAATATCATATCTCAATTCTTGTGCGTCAATAATGCCCAAAGGATAAGACAGATATAAGTAGGAAACTCCATTTCTGTGCGCGGAAAATACTCTTGTCTTCTGACACTGGAAAGTACTCTAATACTTTCTCTTTTTTTTCCTTTAGTATTTCAAAATGTTTCTCTCAAGAAACCAAACATTAAATGTGAACACTGCAAGTGGTCAACGAAACATGCTAGAGGTAGTAAATGGGCATGATTCGAAGGGTCTTTTCTAAAAGTCAATTTTTTTTTATTAATTTGTTCTTGTCCAGCTCATGGGCTCCGTGGAAAATGTCAATTGTTGTTGGAAACAAGCACGTGTTTTTTTGGTAATACTGGAACGATCTCCTAGACTGTTTCTCTCTATTCTTTAGGAGAATCCGATGTTTCACAAAGAATAAAGGAGAACAAAAGGCCAAAATTCTCTCCAAGAGACCGGAATTGGGCTCGATTCTAAAAGACTTTAAAATTTGCTTTTCATTCAATTTTTTCTTTTCCCGCTCATGGAATCAAGTCATGGGCACTACATGGTATGTCGCAATTCACGAAGGGCCTACCGGGGACTAGCGCCATGTTACACGTTTGGTTTCATCTATATGAGACTTGATGGATCTCCCTTTTTTTTCTGAAAGCTGAAATATCATTTCAGCTACACAAACCCAGCTTAATCAAAGAACCCAAAATGGGCTTTCATCGAAAAGATAACCTCGTAAGGAAAATATGTTATGCCCCAAGGCTTTTTGAGCTTAAAATATTATTTTTATATACCCTTCTTGTAAGCTCTTTCAGTTATCTGCAATAATAATAATAGTCTGATCATGCAAAACCGGAAACGGAGGAGATTGATCTGCCATTTAAAATAACGACCACAATTTTTAGCCTGCTAAGTTGGGACGGTCTCGAGTTCCACCTACAGCCGAAGAAAATACTGGACTTCTCAAACCCACCCATTAGACCGATGGCGATGGTTTTCGGCCATACAACGCGCCTCCACGACCGATTGACTGGCTCATGCCCCGGTCTGATCCTGGTCGGTGGTCGGTCCCGCATTGACCATTGATTATCGCACGCTCGCTTGACCTAGGAGCTTCTCGCGAGATGACCGGAGCGATCTGAGAATCAGATCCCTCCCGCCCCGGGCAAGGAACAGTATCCGGTTGTGACTTGTGCTGGCGTCCCGGTCGTCGGGACTGCTTCTCTCACCTTCGCCTCGACGAACTCCGTCGGCCGACGACGCATCACCTGCAAAAACAACCACGACGACGACGCGGTTGGTGGGCTCGACGACAGATGGAGACTCCTCAGTCTTCGGTAGGATTCTGGAATCTCCGCGGTCGTCTTACGAGGAAGCGTTGGGTAACCGTGAGACCCGATGGACAACGCTGCGAAGGCGCAATCGTGACTGAACTGACTTAAATCCGATGGATACCGTTACCAACCCACCACCGAAACCGGTTCTTGTCGGTAGGGCGAGGAGGAATAGATTTTCAACCGCCGTCACCTTTTCCGGATCGAGCAAGTTTCAAAGTCCTACGTAGATGGCAAATCGAGGGATGGCCTCCTCGTACAGCACAGTACAACTCAGCAAGATACCTCTCAACCGCCGGGGCCCGTGGCCATCGGTCGGAGTTGACCGAATGGACACGCTCCAAACCTGCTTCGCAAAATCTAGTCCTGACTCCCAACCCCAAGTCAAGGGAAGGACGCAATGCTTCGGACAATAAGTGCTGAGAGATGTAGCGCATTAAAGTCCGGTAAGGAATGTCTTAGGTCATCAAAACGGGCTGTCCTACGGCACCAAGTCGTGTCTAGACCTACGTGGGCATCGTCGTGAGAGGAGATTTTCGGTCCTGATATCTGCCGTAGCCCCGGTCACTTTTGGGCGATTTTGACAGAGCAGAACGGAATTCCTCAGCGCGGCTCCGCGGGATTTACCCTGGCCTTTATTTTCCACGTGTAAGCACTTGTCTCCTTTATTTCGAGAAAGGCGATTTTTATCATCGGACGGACGCGCAGCGTTCCGTCGATTGTCGTCGTCATCTTTCGTGTCCGTACCTCGACCGCCGTCGAAACCGTGGTATGGGCTGCTTACGTCGTTGGCTCGAGACTCCAGTTTCCGCGGAGTCCAGTGCGCAGTATGTCTCTCGGGGAGCTTTCAAGGCGCGGAGGAATATCGGAAAAGGCGGTTTATTATGGAGATGGGTGGAAAGGGCTACTCCGTTGACGACTTCGTGAGGCCAACTGGCAACGGAGGTCCACGTTGCCGAATCGACGTAGTAGCTGAGCGATCCCTCGGAGAGCTCAACCACATCCTTGACTAGTGGGGAACCAACATCCGCGCAAGTCATGCAGGCGCAAGCAATCATGAGCCTCACGAGCCTCTGATCGAGAACATGTCTCAGAAGGCAAAATAATCGCACGAGGGAGTACAAATGCTCGAGGATCGCCGGCCATCGTCCCCATTTCTGCAATCTCGGCTTCAGATATTCGACGTGCGGCCGGGACTGGAGATCCCCGTCCAGTCTCGCTCAGGAAGGCAGGCAGGAAGGAAGGAAGGAAGGACGAAATCAATTGTTGCAGTCGGAGGGGATTTGGGACGAGCTGGCCTTCTCGTGGATCGATCGATCGATCGATTGATTGATTCTGCCGCACGGAAGGTACCGCAGGGCCTAAGCTGGCCTAGCTCAGCTCAGCTCAGCCCAGCCCAGCCCAGCCCGCTGCATGCGCCACATGTTGCAGATCGACGGTGGAAAAGGATGCCGAGGTCCACGTGAGGCAGATTGGGATTGGGGGGAGGCCTAAGAGCTTGCAGTTTGTGCTAGGCGCTTCTGCATTAGCGTGTGCAGCAGCTTTCATGTGAGCCTTGTGTTGTCGACGAGTGATCTCACCATTTCGGATATCGAGTGGTGGTGCTCGAAACATTTGCACGGATCAGATAATCTGAAGCAATTGCGAACCGCTGTGAATGCAACGGATTGAGCTCGTCCCGTTCATGTACAGGCTCTGATAGAGACGAGAAGTTCTACGGGTGAGGCTCGAGCGAGATCTGTCGACGGATTCAACAGCCCGTGGCTGGCTGGAGGACACAGAGTTGGAATATGGGAGGATGTCTGTCGTGCAACTGGGTAGCGTGGAAGGAGAAGTCACAGGAGAAGCTGTATAGAAGGTGCGGGTTGGAGTCGAGGCAAGTGATAATAGACCAAGGGGAAACGAATGTGCACTGCTGGGTGCCGGCGGATCAAGGCGGATCTTCGAGAAGCAAGCCCGCTCTGCTGCTGATCCACGGATTTCAGTTCGATGGGCTGGTGGGATGGGAGAATCAGGTGGAGGAATTCTCGAAGCATTTCAGACTGTACATCCCGGACCTCATCTTCTTCGGAAGGTCGTACTCGAAGAGCGCAGAGAGATCGGAGATTTTTCAGGCCGAGTGTTTTAAGAAAATGATGGACGAGCTGGAGGTGGAGCAGATTTACGCCATGGGGACTAGTTATGGAGGCATGGTGGCCTATCGCTTGTGCCACCTCTACCCTAAGTTCGTGAAGAAGCTCGTGTGCTGCAGCTCGGGTGTCATGATGACGCCCACCACCAACGACCGGCTGCTGCAAGAGATCAACGCCAGAGATATCAACCAAATCCTCGTTCCTCAGACCTTGGAAGAGGCCAGACTGGGAATGTCCGTGGCCACCGTCATGAATGTGCAAGGCATTCCGTTGTTCCTCATCAAACCTTTGTGGGAGGTAATGCGTCTCACTCCATGCACGACCGAGCTCGATGAATTTCTCGCTCTCTCAATTCCGGCCATCTGCTGTGTGCCCGAGAATCTGCTCTTCAGTACGCAGCAATTTCGTAGATTACTCAGAATTTGCATCGTTTAGATCTCAGCAGGAACATCAGGCTCTCATAGATGTAATGCTGCCAGTGGGATCCAGGCTGATTGAATAAATGTATCGGTTGGATTATCAGCGTTACTTCAAACGGAACATGAGGGAGCGAACCGAGCTGCTCGCGGGCATGATCATCAGCTCCGTCGGTGCACCACCGATCCCGAGAATCACCCAGGTATATGCTGCTCCATTGACACTGGCGGGTCCGTCCGCTCATACGCTGCGGAGTCCAAACGTCCTACTTGCCTGGAACTTCGAGCCCCAAATTGATCTGATCACCACTTTTGCCTGTCTGTCGTGTCTGTTGGTTATCCGCAGAAAACGTTGATTCTGTGGGGGACGAAAGATAGAATTTTCAGCACCGACCTCGCGGAAGAACTCAAAGAGTGAGCTGCTGACCTCAGCCTTTCTTCTGCGCCTCCTGGCCACGATTGTACAGCTCTGCCTTTCGATTTGTCGCAACATTGGCTCAAGTAATCGTGTGAGTTTTACTGACCAGGTACTTTTTTTTAAAAAAAAGTGTTTTTTAATTAACGGCATATCTTCCAATGTTTGCAGACACATAGGAGAGAGTGCAAAGCTCGTCTTCATTGAGGGCAGCGGTCACATTCCACAGGTTGAAAAGAAAAAGGAGTTCAACGCGGAGGTCCTCAATTTTTTGCTCGATCCACTTCCCGAAGGGCACAACAAAAAAGAGTGACATCTTCTGTACCTTCTCCCCAAATTGGCAGTAAGTAGTTAGATTAGGCTGCAATTGTTTTGCTCCTGTAAATACATTCATACGGTCCTGGTGGTCTCAGACAGACCTCGGATACTAAATTTATGTACGAAGTTTCTAGAGGATAAGGAAGCAAACTGTGATCCATTCGTGATTAATAATGGAGCTGCGATTAAAGTAAAAGTGCGTGATTGACATCCATTACAGTCCGTGGAGAGCTCTTTTCTCCAAAGAGGTTGTCGAAATTTGTCTCTACGTGCAAACAGGTACTGTCGATATCAACTGCGACAATTGTACAGCGCTCTCCTTACTTTCTCCCAAGACCTGTGATGAGTTGCTTGCATAACTGCTACGACAGCAAAATCTTCTCACGAGAGATCTTGATTCAAGTTGCGATTCTGCACGTCCGATTGTACAGACATGGCGTAGGGAGGCGAATGAACCCAGTGTTTAAACGGTGCTCTAACATGGAATGAGATTGTGTCCACATTGATCACACCAGGCAGACTTAGAAGATTAGTGGAAGAAGACGAAGCAGTTGAGTAAATGGAGTATTTAATTATCACGAAGGAAGTATAATTGGAGGTGAAAAATGAAGACCTGCCAGACCACATGAACCCAGCGAACATATTATAGAGCAATGAAGAACAGGATAAGGAGAACGAACCCAAAACTGTTTGAAAAATGTGGAATGGGGAAGAGTGAATCTGTTCCATGATGACTAAGAGATGTCTGAAACTATAAATCTGTTCTCATCATACAGTCAGCATTATTTATTCACTAACGTCCATTCTCCTGCAATATCTAACGACGAATCGGACTTTGGATACGTAAGATAAAGTGGATGGGCATACGTCCTCTCAGTTTCCCATTCTCCACCTGACGAAGTCATTGTGGTCGAAAGTGGCGATTCAGGTTTGGCACTCTGCCTCTGCCTCGTGCATTTGCCTTCAGCTTTCCGGAGTTCTACTCTGTCCTCTACTCTGGCCGCCTCTACTCTACTCTACTCTATTATTGCCTTGGTACTATCAATCGCTCCCCTGTAAAACAAGCAGAAGACGGACAGCGTCGTTGTCCTCTTCGATGTGGTTCGCAATTCGCCTGGCCTTCCTCAGCGACGTCTGGTGCCGACAAATCGCTGTTACAGGCACTAAGTTCGCCATCGACAAACACGTGGAGAAGTCTTCCTACTGATACGTCTACCTTCAACTCGAACCACTATGCAGATTTTATTTAAGGAAATAAGAGGACGAAGAGGTCGAGTAGTAACATGAAGCATCGTGGATGTCGAAACGCCGCTAAATTTGTGGGACACCGAGAGCGAGAGAGAGAATGTGTGTTATCGGGTCAATGACAAAGGCAGTCAGATCGACAATCGAGGCACAATACTCAATCGGACTCGAGCAAACTCAGTCCAACGTCAGCACATCTTTTCTTCTACTTTCTGAGCATCATCGTATGGATGTTCAGGTCAATGACTCCATTCGATAATCTGTGAAAAAGCTCGCTGATTTAGTGGTACAAACATAGGATTCCATTCAGACCAGAGCAGAATAGATGGCTGGAAGGCTCGACAACTCGAAGGAGATTAGTGCTGACAGAGGAATTTTTCATGAATAAATGAATGGAAACACACGAGTGACAGAGTTCTCGAAGATGGCTCGTGGAAACTTTTCCGTGTAACTCGATCTGGTAATGGACGGACAGACAGACGGAGGGAAGGAATATGGTAACGATGTGGAATACTGCAATCCGTGGAATATTTTATGATTCTGCACCAATCGGCATAAAACTGCTTTCCAGCTCTGAAGCAAGCTTCGATCCTCGAATTCGTAGACACAGTGGTTGAGATGTATTCACGCTGAGAGTGAGGGAGGGAGGGAGTGAGTGAGCCTTGTCTAAGATCTGAGGTTATGAGACGAGAATGCTATGGTCGAATACGCCGGCAGGGTGCTGCCACGAGTTGGAGAACCGGAAATTTTGGTCTCGACTGAACTCGAATCTTTCAAGGACACGGACTCCATGTTCGATGAGTGAACATCCGAGGGATTGGAAACATCCAGAGCACCTGGAGGCAGCTCATTACTTCCCTGTTGCGCTGACTTTTGCCCCATCTCCAGCTCCTCCTGAAGAGTTGGCTTTGGTGCTCCGTAATACCACCAGTATAGAATCAGTTGTCCAATCCCCAGAACAACGCCGAAAAAGTTGGGTATCTGCCATGATCCATCATTACCGCCTTCAACTTTAGTACGGCTTTATCATAATCATCACACGATCATGTTCAAAAAGCTCACTCATTCCTATTTCTATTTCTATGTTCTCCATAGACGTAGATATTTTATTGGATAAGTCTCAGTGATCTTTGTCCACTGACCATGATGTAGATGTCTTTTTTCAGGAGGGCATAGGCCGACCATGCTGCGCTGTTCAGTAACACCATCACCGACAGAGGAAGAGGCATATACTCCACACTCTTCGTTTTGATTACAACACGCTGTTTCAGCAAGCAGATGAACCAAGCCACGTACGACCATCACGTTAGACTCTCGAACCTTTCATATGGACTGCCGTATTCTTATGAAGCTTTTGAGTCCACCTTCACGAGCTACAGCTTTACATTATGAGAACTTTACTCGTTTTAATGGCAGGGTTCGGGGATTACGGTAAGTTATGGTCACATATAAATTAAATAAATCCGGAGACCTTCCGCAGCAGGAACTACAGTTACTACAGCAGTTTCCGAGTTAAACAAATTGTGTGGCAGAAATTCAGCTCTTGATTCACGTACTATTGTATATAATGTTCGTGAAAAGCTCGATCAACGAATACTGCATTGCGGTGACCGGTTTAGAATGTCTCACCATGACAGAGAGGGGAGCTGCATACATGACAATGGTGATGATGACGCACAGGATCCCAACGATGGTATGTCGTGCGTGGAGGTGATGTGTGGCAAAGACGACTACAAGTACCACCACGATGAAGAAGACTCCCAGAGTGCCCCCAACTTTCGCCGTATGAATCTAGAAGCATTCCATCACTCAGAGCTTGAACGACATTACGGTGCTACGACATTTGTAGCCTAGGGCCGAATCTCGCCTCACAGGCTCAATTAAAACAATATTATAGATGTTAGAGACAAAGGCAAACTATAAAATACATTCAGGTGCCTGGTTCTGGATCAACACCTTGCCTGGCTTGGCCGCATACTTCATGAAAATAGAGAGGTAACACATCTCCAGAATTGCTCCGATCCCATTGATAGTCATGATCAGAACACCATTCTTGGTAACAAAGGGCATGCCATAACTGCCCAGCCATACCAACAGTCATTAGCTCTTAGACTATTAACATTCATAACTCAGTCTTACACCTTGGGCTTTCAAACATTCACTGTAAATCTATTTCAGAACGCTTTCATCTCACGCTACCCTCTCTTAAACACAGCATTCGGTGACAGTACCAGCACAACAGAAAGGATAGCAGACTTACAGCAACCACAGGACACAATTTAGAAGGGTGCACAAGTAAGGTATGGCGGAAAAGCTGTCCGTGGCCTTTTTCTTGAAAATCCGGTAGAAAGTGGTGCTGCGTAGATAACAATCCCAATTCCGAACGAGGTTATGGTGAACGAATGGGTCGAGAAATCCAGCACCTGACGACTCATGCTGCATAGATCTAGAAATTTATCTGATCCACTCGACGCGTGCCTGTGTATTATTAGCATATTAATTTTTGCAACTTTTCTAGTTTTCTGACGACCGTGTCTTCCACTTTTCCTTACAAGCTCAGCTCGCTACAGTGGACTGCTCGTGATTTCAAATAGAATTTCATGCAAGCATCTGAAAACTATCCGAGTGCAGTACGTAATTTCTGAGGGCAAAGATCAGTGTAATACGCTGGAGCCACGAAAAGGCACACTCCGGTGATGTTTCCTGCACGCAAAAGGAGAGACACCAAATGAAAAGAAAGCAGAACGATTCAAGAGTAAGATCGAACTAACAAGGCAGACGAGCTGAAGGTAAGTGCTATCTCTCTCTCTCTCTCTCTCTCTCTCTCCATGGACATGTCCACATCCCCACTGTGGCAGTGGAGTGGGGATGTTTCCCTCTCTTTCTCTCTACTTCCTCATTACGACGAGCACTTCGCTGGCTGCGATCCAAAGATACAGGAAAGCGCAGCCAGCGGCTTGGCCCAATCAAGAAAACATTACATCTCTTGGCGAACGATTACGAACAACAAGAACCGAGCACGTAGACTTCAGCAACGACTGTGAGCATTTGCGACCCGTCCGTGCGAGACTGCGCAATGCAGCTCGACGGGGTCAGGAGCATGCCCAGCGGAAGCCATGGTTCAGATCTATGCAATTTGGATCAACCTCACTGGAAGCTGCTGGCTCCTGCTGGACTCGAGTCCGGACCTTGGCATTCAGATCGTGTCTCTCCTTCAGATCTGATTTGGATGCGGTTTGAAGTCCACGTGAGACTCAGACTCAGATTCAGTGTCTCCTTTGGAGGACTGGCCAGAGAATGTATTATCATGACACATTCATGGACATATTTATAGCATGGATTTTGAAGGTCGGGCTTATGAAATTCCGCCAAGGAAGTCCGATTTTTTTCTGAGTCCGTCGTCTTTCCGATTCAGACTGGACCTGCATCTGAGATTACCGGCTGCTCGAGATTCAAGTAGAGCTACCTCCGACATTTGACAGCAGGAGGTAGAACTATATTCAACACGTGCACGTGCACAAAGAAACGAATCATATAGTGCAGGTATCAGAGCGTCAGCCATCTATCGAGAAGTTAGAAACTTCCATCAACCTCCATACGTTCACATATAATTCCATGTCAGCGTCATAATCGATCATGTGCAACGACACAGAACACAACACATGTGTTGTGTACACATACTCCATTAATATATAGTCGCCCATAACAAAACTTGGCCTGCGCAAGTTTCTACTGCATTAGCAGTCGTAGTAGAAACACAGAGAAGCAGACGGCGAGCATCTTTCCTCCGGGGCCCATGGAGCCCTGGAGCTGAGAAGCTCTCTACATGGCGAACTTACGGCTGTGCTTAACGTAGTCGAACTCGTAAAAGTTACAGAAGCAGTAGCCCACAGTACATGCAACCAGAGTGAGAACGGCAAGCCATAAGTACAAATAAAAAAGCGCACCGAGAACTCCGACTAGGAACTCAGCACTTGCCCCCATTTCAAAGAGTCGCAGGTTCAACGACGCAGCTCTCGGGTCGGTCGGTCCTTCGATTCCTTCTTTCTTTCACGGCGAGTATTCGACGAAACAAGATCAAGAACACACGGCTTCGAGCTCCCGGATCAGATGTATCAGGTGATCAGAGGTACTTCGACGGGCGGCGGCGGCGGCAGCAGCAGCAGCAGCATCAGCGACGGGACATCGAGCTATCGACGACCGTGGAGAAGGGTTTTTCAAAGATCCGACGTGAAAAGTGATGATGTATAGAGATCCTCCAGTGCACTGCAGAGTGATCAGTTATTGTGCATGCAAGAAGCCATCATGAACGCCCTTGCCATAGCTTTCCCAGCGCAGCGCAGTCTGAGTCTGAGTCTGAGTCGATCTTGCGTAACAAGCCGAACGGTCAAGAGCAGCCTTGCCTCGCAACTCTATAAGGAGGACGTGAAGTGAAGTACGTGAGGCCTTGCAGCAGCTAGAGAGCAGACATGGATTGCAGAGCACAAGTAGCAGCAGAAGCATCCGGACCTGAGGAATGCCTGTGAGTCCAGCACTGGAATTGGACTAAGGCACTTCGCGATCCAAGCTACTTAAAGCCTGATCAGGAGCCCGCTGCCGCTGCCGCTGGCAGGAGTGCGAGTCATGTCAGAGACGCAGCTGGTGCCAGTCATCGGGAGCTGTAAATGCTCTCGTTGCCGCCTTAAGCCGTGACGAAGGTCGCTTAGTACTTTGGGATTGAGGTTTAGGACTTCCATTGCCGAGCTTTGTACGGGACAGTACAGCAGTGTCAGTGGGAGTGGTCAATGTCACACACTAAGCTCATTCTCAACTTCCCTGGCTCACTCTTTCGGAGCTTTGCCTGTGAGTGAGTGAGTGCATGAGCGAGCGCGAATATGCCTGTCCAGAAGCGTGACCTCGAGAGGACGGTGATGTTAATCTGTACAGAGGCGGTACGGGTCATGTAAGTGGCAATTGGTGCGATGGCTACGGCCGACCTTGCATGCAGTCCAACTTGCCTCATCACCAACGTACCTAACCAGCAGCAGCAACATGAGAACGGAGTCCATGGGCGAAATTGACCACTTCCTAGCTGCTCCAACTCTCTTTAATGCCGTCAAATGGTCAGTAGGACAGCAAGAGCTGACGAGCGAGTTCATTGCACAGGCAGTGTGGATGTCATTGTCACCTACAGTGGCTCGATTGAGTTATCCAGACGAACAGACATTAAATTCATCGGCCTCAAAGCATGAGGAGAGTGAGGCAGGCAGGCAGGTCGGCCCACTATAGTCTAGATAGGTGAGCAAGCACACGCATTCTGTGGCTGGTAGCAGGAGCAAAGTGGTTACCGGTGTGTTTGAGTCGACTTGAGTGCATGGCCACGTGAACTGACTGCGTTTACTCGTTTGGTGAGGGCATCGCTCTCAGGTCGACTGCTCCATTCAATTTCCACCTCCATGTCCCCAACGTACTGGGTTGGTTCCCTGCCGAGTTGCAAGCAGTAATGTTAATTGTACGTACCAGAGCCAGCCTTCGAAAGTTGCAAGCGATGTTTGTCCCCTTGAATGTCTTTCAACTGGTGTCTCTACTGCACATCCCCTAATCTTGCAATCGCACAAAATGAGGTTATTTTTTGAATTTTTTTTATACTTTCTTACTGATGTATCATCTGATGGGCAACCGAATTTGTACTTGTTTTTTATGAGTCAAACAAACCAGCTAACATTTCTGAGATACCTGCAGCAATTTTATCAGAAGTCAGTTTCCAGGTACCAGAATATCAAAATCTTCAGCAACTTAAGCAGCAGCATGATCAGCAGGTTGCATCCGTTTTATAGTTCAGTTTATGAATATAATCCAATTAACGTGGACGCTGGTGTGAATCAGGTTCTGAGATCTCAGGACGAAAAGAAAGGGTTTAGCAGAGCCCTGATCGTTGAGCACGAATTGTAATTTGTATATTGTCCTTCACAGCCCATATATGATATTATTGTTAGCTGTTTGTTCGTGGCTGAAGAAGTGCGGTTACTGAGGTATAGTCCTGTCCTTTGGTACCGGGAAAATCCGTGTTTATGAGAGGATGTACACTCAGACTTTGATCGGCACATACTCAATACAATCAGATGCGCTTTGTTTTCATTTAAGTGTAAACATATCATTTTTGAGCTGGAAAGGAAGCTTTTCCAATATCAGACCCAAGTAATTATCCCAGTTCATTGTGGTTGATCAAAGAGTTAACGGGTCCTTGAATTGCGTTTAGAGAAAAAAAATGGAAATGCATTTGTGACCATCTGCATCACACAAATTCACCACCGATAATGTCTTGGATGCTAGAACAGGACGACTTTGAAGGCAAAAGCATTATGATTAATACTTTCTGCCTCAGGAAAAGGCATGGAAGAATGTATAACCTTCATATCCAGATATCTCTACACAGTGTTGCCCTCCGTCACTACATCATAAAGAGGTGGTATTTTGCTTGGTAATGCGAGTCTAATGTCAGGGACTATCTGGGCCTGTACGACATATAAACAACATAACGTCGATAGATTCAAGGTTCTTCCAAAAAGGATTTAATTGATAATCGAAGTCTTTACAAACGCGGGGTTGCAACTCTCAATCACTGGGATCGAGAGCAGTTGCATCTCAGCCAATATGGCTTCCCTGACTTAGCAGTCTTGATAATCGAATCAGCTTCGCGCATAAGCAGGTTACTGCTAGCTAGCTGCTCTTCCAAGACAAAATCAGATACTGTTAGCTGGTGATAGAGACCGAGTTTACAATCTGATCTGTCGTTGGTACTTGTCATCTAAATCCGGTTGATTATCCATCTGACATTGACATCGTCTATCGCTGTATTGACGAAAATGATCATTCAGTCAACAACAATTTTGGTGAGCGTGCGTGCACACTACCGCTGGCAGGAGGATCTGAAACGTTGTGTTTGAGAATTGGAGTAGATGCCAGATGGGCATGTGGCCTGACTGCTTCCATTTGCTCCTTGAGGCTACCTCTATTCATTTTTCTCACCGTAAACAATGTAAGAATTTATATTTCATGATCTAACGTACCGCATGGTTTGGTTTGTTCTTATGTCCACCATAAGTACTTACTGGGTACCAGCGGATAATGCACAGGGTCCTGTTGAAACTCAGATGCTTCTCGCTCCGATCAGCTTATTTAACATCCATATATCCAGTGCAAAGCTTATATGCTTGGAACTCTGCTTCATACGTTGATTCAAGCTACTGAGTATACGTCCATGGATCCACTTGTCTCCTTGTACTATTCAACAAAGCTTAGATTCTTGCCTCGTCTGAAAGTGCTGTATATTTCAGAACTCAGTGAGTTGACAGAAGGTTTGGGGTACCGAATGCCAACACATGTCATGGTCTGCAGAAGGCATTAGCTGTAGGAGGCAGCATTTCATTTGCCACCGCCTTGAGACTTCGAAGTTTGCAAAATATTCCAATCATTCCGTCAGGCATCAAGGAGGAGTGCACGAACTCGAAGATGACGTTGAACCTTCTAATTCTGGGAATATAATCATGACACCACCAACATCTGATGAGAGAGTCCTTGTACCGAGGTGTGGTGTATATAGTCTCCTCTTCTCAGGCCATCAACTCTGCGCGGTAACGAAGTGGTATCAGCTTCCACTCGATGATTCTTATCTCCTGTCCATGTGGTACTATTCGATACAGTTTTCACGTGACTGTAAGTACGCCCATTCTGTGCTTTCTAATCTTCCATCAATTAAATAAACTCTGAGATCACGGGTTAGACTTTCTTCAACCGCCATATGAGAAAATCTCTATGAGAGCACAATTCCAACGATTAGGATGCAGACCATCCACATTACCTACCATCGTCTCCAACTCCCGTCCTGTTTGGTGCTTGCCAATTGAGTCAGATGTAGCGAAAAATTGCTAGTACAGGCCTCGATGAGCGAGCAAGCTTACCTTCACTCAGTCTGGTTCGTTCCGAAAGATTCAGACTGGAGATTTTGGTGCGAGTGTCGATTGAAAGGATGGAGATGGAGAATGTTGACCCTTGTGGATTCAGTTGTTTTGAACCGATTTTTACCATCAACAAACGCTAGTAACCCATAACCTGGCTTATTATCTAGAATTGGTTATTATTGGGTGTCTTGTTTGTACTTTTGTTCAAGAATTGTTAAATTATCATTTGTAAGTATATTTCATATGATACTATTGAGACTGGACCTTTGTTTCTCTATGTTCTATCATATGTGATGTTCGACGAACCTTCGTATTTTTTTTATATCTACTAGGTGCAGGTTAGCTTAATATCGGCGGCTTGGAGTTGTTGTGAGTTACTTTCCATGTTTGTTGTGTAACGTGTTGAGGGGATCTTAAACCTAGACTTTCAGTGTGCTACCACACTAAGCTTGTTTGGAATGAATTGGGAGGAAAAAGTTCCATTCGAGTTTGTTTTCGTGTGATTTAATTAATTAATTACCATTAGTTCTCGATTACGTTACAATGTAACTTTAAATAAATTTCCGAAATTTTTATATACAATCAATACACACGAGCATAATCTGGTTTATTTAATTGAAATTAAAATAAATATCTTATTTTGTATAGTATTTTCTTCGATATAAGTTCATAGCATTCAGATTTTTCAAGATATCTTCCGATTAATCAGCTGTAATTAATTATACTTTTGTTTTCATAAAAATAAACGTTAATCATATTAAAGAGAAATTTTAAATCAAACATAGGAAATTAAAATACGACTTCACTATCTATAATGAAATACTATTTTAAAATTACTTATAATTTCAGAAGTAAATTTTGAAAAATAATCAATATACAAAGTTAGCAATTATGGAAGTAAAATCTTGACACTAAAACAAGAAATATCTTTAAAGTTAAATATCATAAATTGAATCATGGATTTTATTTCAACAAACACATCCAGGGTTTGATATTTTATTTAATTATCATACATTTTGTCCTATTAGTTGCGTAGCATGGTCATATCAAAAAATTGAAGATAGTTTTATTTGATGATTGTGATTAAGAAATGTAAGTTTTAATTATCATAGAAAGTTGATCATTTAATTGAAAAATATTTTAAGATGATTTTTTAATTACAATATTTGATGATCAAGCTATTAAAATAAATTTTATATCGATTCATAAATATATTATTCTAATCTGATACAATAATGATCTAATCTTAAAGAATAGTATGGATTATTTGATGAATTTAAAATATGAAATTCATAGATTGATCATGATGATTTATTTAAATATCTTCATTCATTTCTCTTACCTGCCAGTACTGGAAGGGATAATGAAAGTAGGAAAGCTGTTACTAAAAAAAAGTTTATTTAATCTTATATTATCAAATAAAATATGATGTTTATAATATTTGATAATTTTTAAAAACTAACCTATATTAAATTATGAAATTCACAAGCCTTTAATTTATTTTATTAGATTGACATCACAAGTTGAAAGTTGATAAGTTGAAACATAATTTATTTACCTAATTTGACATATAATATTTACTTTAGATAAATTAAATTTGGAATATTTATTTGAAAATTTTCCAAATGATCAAAAATGAATTATGAATTTTATTTTTTAGAAGAGATCGTTTATTTTTTATTTGTAAAAATATATTTATGTATTTTATCTCAATATAAAATATATAAAATGTATTTTCAACAGATAAAAATTAATTAGTTAATGATATTTGAAAACTAAAAATACTCTTATTTGATAATTTAAGAAAATCTTATTATTAATTATCACAATCCATGTCATGAAGTGGACAAAAAAATTTCTATGTTCTTTCATTGTAGATGTTTAAATTTTTTCCAAACAAAATTTTATGAACTTTAAATTTTAACACATGTAAATTATTCAATTTTGCATCATTTTTATCATCATATTGAATATAAAATACATAGAAATGTTGTAAAAAATTTGAATTTGGACTTTATCTAATAATTCAAAGCTATCATAGAATTATTGCAAATAATTATACATATTTGATGCGAGCTTTTATAGATTCATGAGGTCAAAACATATTTTGTTTTATAAAAAAAATTGCAGTTGTTACTTAAATTTTCTTTATAATTTATATTGTCATATTAAGTTTTATTTTTGAACGTAGAATTATTAAAAATAATAAATATATACGATCGATCATGAAAAAATCACTTCAATCGCAAAATTGATTAACATGGTGCATTGAAATAAGATAGAAACTAAATACTTATAATTTTCATATATATAAAAGATAAATCAGTGTTCATAGTGAGCATATGAACGTTTTATGCATTTCAAAAGAATAAAATGTACTAGTAACTTTAGATTTTAAGCATGAGATTTAGATTTCATATATATGTAACTTGACACATAAAAAATAAAAATAATGATTTTTCTATTTATAATAGATTATTAATCACGTATATCAACTTATCAAACAAGTAAACAATTAAGTATGTGATTTGTTGTTAAATTCGTGACTTTCTTTACTATCATGCTAAAATTCCAAAAGTGATCTTTACAAAAAGTATTTAATTTTATTGTGATGTTATTAAAATTGAAAAAAAACATCAATACCTTGTAGATAACATACTATATTCTTATATTTCAGTGAATGCAGTTTCTTGGCGAGTCGTTCGTCATGACTGACGCTGTTAGTTCATTAATAGTAATGGTGTCCTGGGCGGCCAAACGTTGAGGTCAAAGTCGCATTATTTTCATTCATTCTGTAAGGTGGGAAGCAATATGCATGAATCATCAACATCGTACATTGTTAGCTTTTTAATTACATGTGTGCCTTGTATCAAAAACATAATCAATCACAGAAGCAATTTCTTCCCGTATTTTTACACGTTGTATGATCAAATGTATATTTGTATAAATATATAAACCCACACTTTATCCACTAACAAAATCAATTGAAAATTCAAATTGAGTAAGCAGAGTACAACTCAAGAATCGAATTATCCTCCCATTTAGTCTGCCAGCAGCGTTTTCATGTTATAGAAAATATAAGGGTTTTATCTATATTTAATTTCATATCAGCGTAAGAGTTTATCCTACTGTGAAGGTTTGTCCTATAAAATCTCAAAATGAAAGGTTTTTCAATTCTCCATGTATATTGATCGATTATTATCTAATTGATTTTACAATTTTTTGTCTGACGTTATCCGATTAGATTTTGCATCTGTTCGTAGGGCTTTTAATCGCAGCCGATATTAACAGTCTTCTTTCCGTGACAATATTTTCAGTCAAATTTATGTGGCTTAAGTGATGGTCAAGTTGAGTTCAATTGTCAGCCTTGCAGTTTGGCATGTTCTTCCGTGTAACATTGCTGAAATTTCTTGTTCTCATTTGATCTCACTGTTTTGTCAACATGCAATGATCTTCAGCGCTTTGGACATGACGATCATTCTGTAAATTTTCGTTTACGGTGTTCTCGCAAGATCCAAGTGCAGTTTGCAGAGGGAAGCTCATATTTTACAAGATCTGACGGTCAGAGCTAACATGCGCTGAGTGGTCATCGCAAGCAAAGTTATTGGCTCTGGTCGGTACCCAAGGTAGACGTAGTGGTCGCAGCAAGCAGCAGCATTTGGCAGTGTGCTTTTCGTAGAAAACTTGCTTTGGAGAAGGTTTTGTACAGTCTTTGCACGTAGTTTTTGGCAGAACCATGCACATTTCGTTTGGGTGTATTTAGGCTGCTATGCACTGTTCAGTCCTCGGCGTAGAGTCTTTCTATCAGTGGTGAGTACGCATGCTGAAGTCTCCCAAGTCATACTGTTACTCAACTTGGCTTGTTAACATCTCGTTTAAAAAAGGAACATATTCTCTTTATCATAAGTAAAACAGACCCTTTTCAGACATGTAAGTATTGGTGTTGTTTGTTCAGGTGATTGATAATTTGAATTAGTGTAAACATTACCAATGAGATTTCCTCATACGGGAGTTTTGCGTAAAATCATGTCTTACGTAGTATTTCAGTTTCCAAAAAAATGGTAGTGCTCACGTTAGCTGTAGAAGAATGTCTGCGAAGAATCATTTGAAAAGGAACAAATGAAGAGTCTAGACATCTAAACTACATTTGAAACTCGGCAATATGCGACATCTCAGGACAAAACAACCCGGGAGATCTTCACTGTGTAGAGGACAACAGAGGAGGACCTACACATCTACATCAGGTAAAAGATTAGACTAATACTAGTTGGGTAGACTCATGAGACGTTTCCGTTCTTGGCAATATCAAGCACAGTATGTAATCTTACCTGTAAATAATCAGATGGTGCAAACCACAAGTATCCACACTGCACATCCCTCAGCTCGAACTGGAACAGGCCTTATCAAAATCGTGAAGAACCCTCATCAACTACGACTTTACTACGTGCTTTTCAGAGTGAAACTCCTGACCTCTCAACACGCAATGAGCTCTTGATAAGACAGACACAGACGCTCACTATTACTAATATCGTCCCCCGGTGATGCTTCGACAACTGCCCACTTACCCCAGGCCACAGCTAATCACCCAAGGCTATGGGGATGCTTAGAAGAAAAAATTAAAAAGAAACTCGTTCTGCAATTCGACATATCCTTTCTCCATCAACGTGCTTCAGGTCTAGCTCCAAATGGTGTCCAAATAATTTAATCCACGTTGAATATACCTTAAACGTCTTTAAGCTAACAATCATCCTTCGACCAGTGTAACGTCATGCGTAAATTTCTTCCAATATTGATACGTTCTACACCAATTCATGTAGAATCACCTCCTTCGTATTTATTTTCATCGATCGCATATAACCTGGCCTTGACGGGCATTGCTTTGCGCCGAGAGAATGCTGATCTAAAAACCTGCAGGAAACTGTACAACTAAAATATCAAAGCTTTTGAATCATCTCTTACGGGATGTCAGAAACGCGAAGGTTATATGCTGGAAGCTCACTTCGGTTGAGGTTGATTAAGACACTGAGTTGCGCTTCATATTACACTGCAACTTATGACTCTGATTTAGAAGGCACAGCGCAGGTTTGTAGATCAGCATTAGACATCAACACTGACCATAATTGGCCAAGGATTTCAATTCAGTTGGCAAAATTAAAAGAAAAGCCCACAAGACAACGCATGGTGCTGAAACACATGATCAAGAAGCCTAAACGATTCAAAGTCACATCAATGTATTATTGACACCCATAAGACTTCAGAGTGACGGCTACATGACTTACTCCAATTACTTTTGTAAAATACACAAGGACCTCCGCTGTCCCATCAAAAGTGTGAACCTCAGTGATGACCTTCCTCGCTGTAAAATTGCGAGTTCGAAGATATCATTCCCCGGTAATTCTAGACCTATGCTCACGGGACAGCCAAAAAAGAACCATTTCGCTAATTAAGGATGAGATGGATTATCTGCCAGAAGGAAAATATGAGTCTACTCGTCGTCTCCAAACAGGCCGAAACCCATTTCCTGCACAGAGCAAAAAAAACAAAGTGAGTAACCCTCATCTTACTCTCCGGCATTAACAACTATCACGCCGTCCTTAAGAAGACCAAAATACTGAAAATCTCAAAGTTCTGCGAAGAGATTCTTCCCACATAATCTATAAACGAGCGTGTCAAAGTACAGAATGACTGGCAACAATGCTTGTGAGTGCAATTGCATTTTGAGAACGCTGTGAAACAATTGCATCCACACAATCACTACTCATCACGTAGGCTACACCACTTATAATGGTGCATGTAAGACAGATAATTGGAACATAAAATCGGCAGGAGCGTACAATGAGCTATGACTAAATTTCTCTGGGGGAGGGTTACGGAATAGCTGAGAATGAAAAAACATAAACACGCCCTTCACAGTTAAATATGACAAATACAAAAGTAAAGAGAACTTAAGTAGGCTTACATCGTCAGACTCTTCCTTCTCCTCTTCCTTCTTTTCCTCTGCCTTCGGTGCCTCAGCTGCAGCAGCGGCACCGCCACCACCACCACCAGATGCTACCACGATACCACCACCTCCTCCTGATGGTACTGAGGCAAACTTCTCCCTTCCGGAAGCAAGAACCTCAAGAATGTCTTTCCCTTCAAGCTCCTTCAGCAAGAAGTTAATCTTCTCCTTGTCGGCCTCAGCTCCGACTGTCAGAACCAACCACGACGCTCGATGTATTAATATTAGGTTGGATTACTTTTAGGTTGCATTCCTTTGCACCAGATTATAACGTGAGCCATCGCGTATCTCCCTCCGATAAAAATTGATATTACTCACGGAGCCCCTCCATCGACACTACGAACTCTGTTTTGAAAAAGAAATAGAGATACAGGCAGAAATTGAACATACCTGATGACAAGATAGCCGTCAAATCCTTGGCGTTAGGGCTGGCATTTCCTCCGAGGAGGGCCAGAAGATAGGCAGCGACAACCTTCATTTTGGCGATCGCTCAACCGAAGCAAGCAGGCACACGGACGAAGGTTCTTCGGGACGCCCTGCGGGTTGAGAGGGAAATTGCAGAAAGCAAAAGAGTTTCTCGATCCGAGTTGCCAGAACAAAAGAGACGAGAGAGAGAGAGAGCAATCGCCGAGTCCGCAAACACACTTAGAGAAAGGAGGGCGGAACCCTAACGGGGCTGATGACGGACTGCGTTCGCAGCCTTCACAGTCTTCACGTTCCAGTCCTTCAGCTTTCACGTTCGTCGGTCGTATACCTCGTTCTTCACGACTTCTTTCCTCCAGTACGTCGTCCTCCGTCCTCTTTTTCTCTCCGAATTCCGTTACGAGGTTTCCTTCTTATTCTGCAACGTCATGTACATGGCACTTTTACATCCACGCTCGGGATCAAAGAATTAGCAAAATGACTTGGACACGTGTCATTTTTTCAACAAATTAAAAAGCAACAATGACTAATGTGGTTAGTCCAATACTATCACAATGCCAAATATATCTAACATGAACTAACAAATACGAACTGTGAAGAAATACTAAAGAAATCGGAATTAACATCACATCGAATAAGCGCCTATCAATAAGATATATATATATATTAATTATATGATAGTGTGAATCATCTAATCTAATGTGATTGTTATTTTATAACATTCTTAATTATATGTAGAGAATCATGTAAACACACATCTTCTAATCCGAGAACTATAATATACAGATAATTTGGTAATCTCTATATTGAAGTGAAAATATATTGAAAAACCAAATTCTACAGAACATTAAGTATTATTTTTTTATTAGAGTACAATTTTTTCTTTTTAAATGTGTTCAAGTACACAATATTCGGTGAAGTCCACGTGTGAACTTGTTTAAACTTATGGATATATATGTTAGCAGTTATAATTCCTGGTTGGAGATGAACTGGATAACCTCGATGTTCAAGTCGAATAGGGTTGCAGAAGCAAAGATACAAGTCTTCAAGGCCATAAAAGCTGGCCAGAAAATTTTTAAAAAATCATGTATACTTGATGTGCAAGGATCAAGGAAGCAAATATAAAGTTGTAGATTTTGTCAGAGCCTCATGATGAAAAAGGGTTTATGTCCATGCATAACTGCTAGGTTGTGCAATCAAAAGTGATTACATCTGTTAATTGATATTTGAGCATAACATATATCAAGCATTGATTCTAATTTTACTTCATCCGATATGATTTTAACAATGTTAGTACCAAAAGGATTTTACAATTTTTTTGTTGCATGGCATAAATACATAGTTTCTAATCTATGTAATCAAAATTGAGAGTGATCTCATTATTTTTATTTTTAGAAAAAATATTTATAATTTTGAAACTTTACTATGAATTTTTTTTAAATAATGCAAAAACATCACCTTTACATATATTATCAAATTTTTACTACATTTTAAATATTAATTGATTTGTGTTTTTTGATTAAAAAGTAGTGTACAATCAATGAAAATAAAAATTAAAATGCACTCTTCTTCATTTCAATAATAATTGAATTTTTTTATTAATAATTGTTTGCAAATAAATTTTAGAAAAATATGAGCTCAAGAGATTCAAATACATCAATAAAATTTTATCATATGTTTGGTTATTTTGAAATGACATAAAATCAGTATAGAAGATTACAGTAAATATATAAACAACAAGTTTATAAATTTATCTTGAAAGTAAATTTGAAATATATTAAAGTTTAAACTTATTTCCTATATAATTTTTTATATTAGTATACTTATTTTTAAAATTTGAATAACTAATTTGTATTAATGAGTCTAGACATGAAATGATGAGTAAAAATTGTAAAATTGTGTTTTGTATAAGACAAAATTAGAAGATCCAAGTTTTCAAATTCGTAACCAATTGTTTAAAAGCCATGCAACAAAAACCTGAGTGATAATTATGACTAAATCTTTAAGCTTAAATTGTGTTACAAATATAAAAAAATTTGATTTTGACCGTTTAATAATTAAGTAGATTTAAATTATAATTAAAACACATAGTTGAATCTAGTTTAAAACATCTATAAAATATTAATATAATTGAAATATTTTTTTGGATTCAAAATTTTAAATCCATAAATTATAACATACACAAGTTTAGTTTATACAAATCACGCAACAATATTCAATAATGATGAAATTAATAAAATCCATATATATATATATATATATGATTAATTTACCATTATATTATACTATACGATTGCAGCAGATTAATATTCAAAATTCTCAAAGATCTCAAATTGTAGCTAAATCAAAATTTAAACAATTGTATTCATAACCTAAATTTGAACAAAAATGCAAGTATTTTCACAAATTTGTTACTTCAATAAAATTTTCATGAGACTTTTGAATTAATTCCTTGAAGAAAAAAATCCAACTTAAAGCTAAATTTAAAATCCAAAATTTACATGACTATGGGCCAAAAATAAAATTTATGAAAAAAACAATATTGTTTGTTTTATGCTAAAACCACTCATTTTTAAATTGCATAGAAATTAAGAAAAATAAAATTTTATTTTTGATAAAAAATAATGCAAAAAGAATATTCTGTATTCTCTGATCATTTAGAGCATATACAATAAGAAGAAAGAATGTTATCAATTAAGAGATTCAAATGCAAACTTTGAAATAAAAAAAGAAAAAGTTAGTGGGTCATGCAAAATTCATGACAAATTTCTTATATGAGACTATAATATCAACCTTATGTATATCATGAAAGCGTGACTCACAAATGCAAAAGAAATCAGTTTTGATATTTTTTTATCATTAAAAATATTCATAAAATTTTTTTTAAACACCAATTTAATTTTATATTACTGGTATAAAAAATTTAAAAATTATTTATCAAATTAAAAAACATGAAATTGCAAGATTAAAAATTTGTTAATACCATGAAAAATTAGATAAAATATGCAAAGACATGATGATATATGTTTTCTATTACAAATTGCATATAATCAACACAATATTAAAATTGCACATCAAATTAGTTGATAAATTTATTATTTTAAATATGATGCATTCATCAAAAAATTACATATCTCAGGATTAAAAATTATTATATATGCTAAATAAATGTGGAAAAAAGCCAATATTATGTTTAAGTATATGAACACATTTAATTCTTTTATCCATTTTTAGCAAATTTCAATGATCAAAACATAGATGTAATTGAAATTGCACATAACACTATTTTAAATAAGAGTAAATATATTTTTTGGTATTTTATATATATTTAATCAATTATTATTAATTAAAAGTATAAAAAATAAGATCACAATGATAATCTATTGGAATTAATCACTTCAAAGGTTATCAATGCTCTATGAAAGAAATAAGAGGATCATATATTTATGAATCTATTCATTCTATTCTCTATGCATTATAAATTTATGTCTGTAAGTTTAATTTTATTTTCATTTTCTGATGAAATTTTATATGTATAAAAAATACATATTTTGAATTTAGCTTTATTTTAAAATTTCAAATTTAAAATTATGTTTGAGCTTAGATAATAAAATACAAGATAAAATACATAGAATTGATTAAGTGATTTTTTGGTCACTTCTCATTTGACTTCCATGTTCCCATTCTACTTCTTCCAACGATTGTTCCTAGATTGCGAAAGCATAAAATTCTATGAACTTAAAGCTTGTGCAGAGGGGTATACCTGCCTGAATCGTGAATGCTCTTGCGAGATTAAATCTAAACTTTGTCACTTTTGCCTTCCATGATTTTCATAGTTCGTGTACTTTTACTTTAAAAATAAATAAACATTTACATTTATAAATCATTAAAAAGAATTGTAACTAAAAATTACAACAAATCAAAGATCACAGTTATTTATTTTCAATTTATTAGTTTTGATTAGTTTATTTGTATGATGTTCATGAACATCTTTCAACAAATATTTTTTTAAATATTAAAAAATTCTTTACAAATTTGTATTTATGTTTTTGTAAAAAGATCAACCTTAGTTAGTTTTATGTTATTATTCAATCACAATTTAAAACAAAACCATTTTTATTTTTATTTTATATTTTCTGCTTATTATATACTTCAACACATTATAACAAATGATTCAATCATCTTGGTAGAGGCGGAGAGTTAAGTACGAGACGCCTGGAGTAACTCATATAATACACATTTACTTGATCTGATGTAAGATAGCAGTAGAATTTGCGTACCTTAGAAGTCTTAGGCCACATATCATAATTGAATGAATTTTTACTTATTAGCATTTCCTTTTTGACATCACGGACATGATAAGTTTTGTGTTAGACTTATTTTGGATGCACAGGGTAAATTAGACAAAATGTAAGAGCGATAGTTATTTGAAACGCGAACTTCAGTCTCAACAGACAATCATCTTTGTCGACAAGTAGCTTTCAAACCAGTCTTCTCCAGAATTGTATGGATGCCTTATCACAAAAAATCTGCGAATCTACGGGATGTGAGGAAACACTGCCGGACAGGATGAGGGTCGAAACAAGCAAAACCAAATCGACAAATTTGCATCTCTCGTGCGTAACCACCTTTGGTTGTATGTTTTGAGACTTTGGACCAAAAAAGATATGGCATTTTGGCGGAATTAAAATCGAATGGCCATGCAAAGCATAAGTTTAGTTTAAGTGTAAGCAAAATACTTTTAATACATATAAAATAGATATTCATAGCATTAAAAAATTATTAGAAATGTCAACAAGTTGAAAAAAAACAATATTTTTAAATAATATTTGTTAGAAATATAAATAATAAGTTTTAAAAAAATCCAATATTATACTGTTTTATGAAACAGATATAAATCTTTAAAAAAATAACTGACTAACATTTTCCATTTTTTATTAGCATTTTTTAAAATATTGATAATATTTCATTTTATTATCTAAAATTGGCATAAGCAAATGTTCATACGATTGTTGATGTAATATTATGTGTTTTTGTTTGCAAATTTTTTTTATCTTTGTGATATTTTGATACATGCATGCATGTATCAAAATATGTTATGATGTGCCATATGCAAAAAATATAAAAATCTCTATGAAATAAAAAGGAATTTTTTAATTAAATTTGAAATTCTTTTTTACCTACCAATAGAATTTGATGTTATAGATTATGCACTATTATCTCATATATTTTGAATTATTGATAATTAAACAACTCTACACATGTTTTTGTAAACAATTTTATGTCAAAATATCAAAATATTTTTTGAATATTTTTTTTACTTTTTTTTATAAATTAAGATGTGAATATTTAAAAAATTGATAATATAGAAAATGATAAAAGAAAGTAAAAATTATTTCAAATTCCAAATTTTATAACTTGAAGATATTTTACATTTTATTTATATTATTTTGAATCTTATAAATTTTATCAATTGAAGATTTGTTTCTAAATTTTCTGAAAGAATGAAAATTTAATAAGAATTATAAAGAAAAAATATCTAGATCTAGATCTATTATACTTTTAAGATATATTTAAAAAAATATTTAGCTTATCCATATCTATTAAAAATTTCAGAAATTTTCTTAAATGTTATTGATTTGGATGTATTATGTTGAAATGTATCATATATATTAAATTTATAGCTGAAAATTACATAATAAAAATAAAAATTTATCTTCATAAAAGTTTATTTCAAGTGAAAACGTATAATTTTATTTATTTGAAAATTACAATATGCTCAAATTTTAAAACTTTAAAACTTATCACATTTTATTAAAATATAGAATAATTTTTTATCAATCATTGTAAAATATATATTTCAAAATTTTCATTTTTAATATAGATATGAAAATTAAAAAAAATTCATCAAAAAACTTAAACCTTATTTTCATTTGATCAGGTTCAGATGAAAAAATTTATGTTTTAAAATTACATGTCTACATAATTATTTAATTTTTACTGTTAAAATATTGTTGTATTAACTGTATATGTTAGATAGTTTGCATTCAATTTTGATGGTAATATTGGAATGTAATCATAATCTATCACTAAGATTATTTTTTACGTAAGATCTTTTGTTTGAAGTCGAATCTCTCCCAACCTGCTAGTCCAAGGGCACAATGACCATGTTGAGGTTAACTTTTTTATTTTGGGTAACTTTTTATATTCAATCGTATGAGGTCAGTTAGAATAGTATTACTTATACCCCTTGTGAGGAGTTTGTAAACCCCACTACATCTTTTCATCACAGTGATTCCCTTTTGACTGTGGATGCAGTAAAGAAAAAGGGTGAACCACTTATCTGAGTATTCTATGTACTTTTGTGCATTATCGTGTGTGAACACTAGTTTTTTCTCGTTTGTTTAATATTGTCAGTACTCTTATTTTGTGTCAAAAGATCAAAGAAAGTTTTCTATTTTGATAAAATTCATTCAAAATTGTATATATGGCAAAATATATTAAATATATTTTGTTGTCGTTTATTATATGAATCTGTACATTGAAGAATGTATGAATTTAAAATATTTTTGTAGTTTAATTTAGATTGTTTAGGTAATTCATATTAGTTTCATTACTGTTAAAAAATATATACATAAAGTCTGCAAAAAGATTATAGTTCCGTGCACATGGACATCAAGCTTGACGTGCAGAACTTTATAATGAAGAGACTTTAATTTCTCTGCCTTCCACCACCTTGCATCCAATCCTAGCACGTCCAACTCATCAGCCTCTCTCTCGACATAGATTTGTACTTGCACACTTCATATGGTCTATATGTCGTAGTAGGGGATCTTTCCGAGATTGCAAACTGAGAGTTTATGAAAGCTTTTGGTGACAATTGAAGTTTTTTTTTTCAATAAAGCTTTTGTGTTCTTGTTGACATAAATATATATTAATATAATAAGATTGAAATAATATATTATGTAATAGTATCAAATATCCACTGTGGCCACGCATCATAGCGATTGTTTGCCGTACGAAAAAAACTTTCAATATTATGGGAATTACAATTACACCAGTGAATGGATGATAAATGAGGTGATAGGATTTCGCAACCTGTACTCTTATCTCCTCAATGGCTATACCATAATCACCTCGCCATACTCTCTGATACTTCTCGCATAACGTGAAAGTTAAGTTACTAACAACGCGTCAATAACGAAAACACGAGAAGGAACCAGATGAACAATGAGTGGATCGCTATACATCAAGCTAAGAAAATTGCAATTCAACATTTGCATATCCATCAACCATATCCTCGTTCCTCACGTTAAAAGCCGTTTATTTTGTTTATTTTAAATGAATTTCGTAATATGATATTTCTTATATTTGTATTAAATTTTATTTTATATTCAAATAAAATTTACAAAATAGACAAGTTTGAAATAAAATTTTATGTTCAAAACCGTAAGTGGAGTTTAAACTCATAATAACAAAAATATGAAAAATAATTAATGAAATTATATATGTATAGTTTAAAAATATTTTTATTTTATTTTATATAGCTGCAAAGAAATTAAAGAAATAAAATTTTTTTATAGATTATGAAAAAAAGTTTACATTTAAATTGTCTTATTTGATTTTTCTAAATTAAATTATTTTCTTTTATATCTGCAAGATTAAGATTAAAATTGATTTAAAGCAGTATTATTAGTATGTTTCACTTCATTTTTTTCCATGAAGATTATCAAATTTATTCATTCTTTCAATCACACAATTATTTAGAATAACCGTAATTTATATATCTTGCATAAGTTTTTTTTAATATACTCCAATTTTGAAGTGCAAAATATATTTTTCCAATGATTGTTATAATTTTCTAGATACACGTTTTAAATTTTGATTTTTTTCCCCATATATTTATATATTTATTTATTGTTGGAGTTGTTATGTTAAAACATGCGTGCTATGCATTCAAATTGCTTTTTTAAGTCTATACTGTAGAAAATTTTAACTTTTCAAAATTAGTCTCAAGATATAAATTGTTTTCTAAAATTTCTTAGAAAATTTTAGAAGGCAATTTTTTATGAATTATTGTAATAAAAAATATGGGCTCTCCTGATAGAACTACTATGTATACTGGATCTTTTTCCTAGAAAAATTGGAGAAAGTACTGAACTAGATGGTTCAATTCAAAACTCGACAGGATCA
The DNA here is from genome assembly GCA_037833965.1 of Marchantia polymorpha subsp. ruderalis. Taxonomy (NCBI): domain Eukaryota; kingdom Viridiplantae; phylum Streptophyta; class Marchantiopsida; order Marchantiales; family Marchantiaceae; genus Marchantia; species Marchantia polymorpha. The sequence continues at coordinate 6,415,614 of AP031351.1, forward strand.
TAAGCTAGTTATTTGGTTGGTTTTCTCCGTTTTGTTTATGTAAGAATTCATTAGTTATCTATATATGTTTTACTAGCCGTTTGCATATGTTTGATTATAGTGTAACTAAGGATGAGAAATACATATGTCTATCCACTAGACGGTGCATCTGTGGATCACAAACTACCATCCACACCAGGTTCCTGTTTCTATTGACCTTAATGTGGAATCAAACGCCAAACAGGAACATGTAATAGTCGTAAATCCTCGGTGCAAATGTACGTTGACAGTTTACCAGACTTAGAAGTGGTTGCAACAAAGACCTAATCATCAGCTGAATGCCAATACGATAATACGATAAGAGGTTTCAGTGAATCTGTTCGTGTCAAATGATTCACTGCAGCAGATACCAGACAGACAAAAAGCTACGTTTTCCCCGAACGCTTCAAGTAAGATATGCGTTACTTTGCATGAAAAGCATGACCTTGCCTTGTCCATATATCTCGATTTGTACACTATCAAATCTCTAGCATCAATTGGCCGAAGGAATCACGGTAGACACTCGAATCATCGGAAAAACAATCCATCTCAAAGTATGCATCATGTGATCGGGACAGAAGGGGAGGCATGCCATTCCCCTTTGAGAGTCAAAAGGCATGCCCCATGCCCGTATTAAAATATGTACATTCACATATCAAAATTGTACTTCCGTATAAACACATCACTGTTAGAAGTAGAACGGCGGAAAAACTCGGGAGTACAAATTTGTTTGTACATACCGGCATGCCCTTTGAGGTCGTGACTCCAACCGTAGTTCGGATGTTAATTTGAGGTTGAAGTACGGGAAGATACTCCTTCTAGTTGGTGAACATCCGACGTGGCATTTTCCTCACTCATTTGGACTCACTCACTGAATGTGTCGTCACTGACCGGTCCATCTTACTGCCGGCGCCGCGCGGTTTCCCTTCAACGCAGTTGGATCACCGACTGCGTCGGAGCAAAGTCAGTCCGCGCCGCAGTAGAATCGAGACGTGACACATCAGACGAGTAAACGCTGAGGGCGCGGGAAGGGGCGGGGGTTCTTATCATCAGTTGGGTACAGTACTGGACACCGGCACATTTCCACCGCATTTCCACGGCGCTCGGTTCGAACGCCGAAGGCGAACAGTGGATTCTCTGCACACTTGCTCGCGCCACGTGATGCGGGTGGGCTGCAATGCGGCTGCATGACATGCCATGTCAGTGACAGTTGGGGAGCGCATGTACAGATTTCCCAGCTTCTGCTCGTGGTCCTACTTTGCCTTGGCTCTGTACTGCAATCTCGCCTGCTGAGTCACTGTGTGTCGTCGACTTCCTCCTTACGCGACAAAGGCGTGCTTGAGTCAGCTGTTGGGTGAGAGACGGACGTTTTTTCGCCTTTAATAGTTGCAAAGTGACAGTTCCCTAAACGCCATTTGTCAACTTCGTCAACTTGACAGTTCCAAGTCTTGTGTGTTTATATGTTTCCAGTGTATTTGTAGGTGAAAAGTAATGTGATGTGAACTATAACATTTGACGTGTGCATTTCCATGCATTTGACTTGTCATACACAAAACTAGAACGGAAGAAATGACCTCGTGTTCTAATTTCAAGATACACTCCACTGAGAGAGTTGGTACTAAGCCCCACCTTCGACGGGGTTGCAGCTCACGCTTCAGTAACTGGGCGTATTGCCGCTGACTACGACTTTTAGAATAATATGAAAAATCATCTTGTATCAGAAAATATTTGCTTTATAATTTCGGGTGAAACTTAGGGTGAAACTTTAAATCCTTGGATAGTGATATTTTTTTCACGTAATTCGCAGCCTCCATCCCACATGTACAGACCAACAATAATGGTCTGATTCCTCTTGAACGGGATTTGCTTCACCCACCGTTGCTTCTTGCTCGCTTGTCTGAGTACAGTATGTCGAGGACGTTCGACAGTTTTGGAGTATCTGATCAGATCAATCCAATGCAACGTGCAGTACCACTTTCGATCAGAAGGCGGACTCATCTGGACGGGCTCAGACGTACAAAGCAAGAAAAACTGATGCAGTAGGTAGTAACAATACATCCGCACGAAAGAGTCGTGTCAAGTCGACCTGCAGATTTCTTTACTGCTTCAACGATAATTAGGTCTCCACTTCTGCAGACAAAGATATCGAGGTAGTATTTGCTAAAGACTGTTCTACTCCCAATTTCATCTGACATGAGTCTTGTAGGCACACGGGATGACATCTACTTCCTCGTTTGATCAAGCGCCTGCCCTAGAAGTGAAGGCAAGTATCCACACGGTTTTCAATTTCGATAATTGACTCTATCGAGAGTTGGCCTAACCTGTTAGGCGTCTCGGCATTGTTGATACGCTTTACTTCAGAAATTCGTGATGAGAACATACACCACGAGGTCCATCCGAGAATCTCACTCAAGCCACGCTACACAAGACCTTCATGTACATAAAGGTTTCAGCTAATTCGAAGAAAAAGACATCCGGGAAACTGTGAAGTTCAGTTCAGACCTTCTTAACACTACAGTCGACCGACCAACCAAACCAACCATTGGTGACGACAACCCATCAATACCTTATTTGCTGCAAAGAGCAACGCGTACAAGCTTGCGACTTTCTTATATAGACAAAACCTAATAAGCCTAAAACAACAAGCACCATGCGAGACATGATATCATAACCTACTAAATAATTCACCTCATATGTTCATCCCAAACAAGTTCACAACAAACTCTTCGGCGTCATCGCAAAGCAGACTGCCCTGTCCTTCAATTGTTCAGAAACATGAATCGCTGCACGATATTCTTAAGACGTTTTAAAGGAGATCCACACGACTTCAAAAGACCTGACCTCTTAGTGTATTCTATCCGGGCTAATCACGTCCGGACACTTCCCTTGCCTTCTCGTTGATGCTTCAAGCCGGCCAGCCAAATGCCAGAGTGAAAAAAGGCTCCGCGACATTTGTCCAATGCTTTCATGTGCTAAGTGATATAATGATATATGTAAATGCAGCTAGTCCTTGATGCTGGCAACTAGCTCAGTGCTGGCAAGGAAAAGCAATCTTCTCAAAATTTTACAAAGAGTGCAAGAGCCTTGCGACTGCAATAGACCATTCTAGTCTAGCGATCTGTGGATGGATTTATCTTGCCAGATCAAGGCCTTCTTTAAGAAGGAGCTGACAATCACCAGAGCAGATGTCCTACTGCACTCTCTCCAGGTTCAAATGGGCCCAATTCCCACACTCTCCAATCACATGATTGCTGCAACTTTTAACATTCCCCTTAGAAGACCATCGGCTCAATTAACTGTCCTCGGCATCCTCGGTTTTGGCTTCCTTGGTGTCATCTCCGGCGTCCTCCTGATATATAACAACGTAAGGTCAGTAAACTATGAAAAGCTGGACACCGCTAAGACAGACCATTTACGGACCATCTCATAGTAGATGTGAATTACAAGGCTGCCAAGTCCGATTTTTCGTTGCGAGATTCAAGACGCATCGTGTATGCTCATCTTACCTGCATATCTGATGTCCAGAGAGTTAGGTTGTCTCGTAGAAGTTGCATGATGAGCGTGCTGTCCTTGTACGACTCTTCTCCTAGTGTATCAAGCTCGGCAATCGCTTCGTCGAACGCCTGCAGCCAGACAGGATATTATCAACAGTTAGGACGCCGAAGTATGGAAAACCCTACACAAATTAGTCGCAACCCACAATAGCGTCGAAAGTATTATGAAACGATATATTCTCGGTGATAGGCTAGAGCAGTTAGCATTCCATGGCAAGTGACAGCCTCACAACTGCCTGAACATCTAGACGTTCCAAAGCAGGAAACGACCATACCTGTTTCGCCAAGGTGCACGCTCTGTCGGGTGAGTTCAATATTTCGTAGTAGAAGACTGAGAAATTGAGGGCAAGTCCCAATCGGATCGGATGAGTAGGGGCCAACTCGGTCAGAGCGATATCCTGCAGAATGGATAAGAGCAGTAAGAAACGATAAAAACAAACTCCTGGTTCAAAAGAGGTCCTACACTCGAGTGCGAAGGCAGACAGCGAACAAACCGATTCATACACTACTTTGGCCCTTGATCATCGTAACCCAGATCTGTTGATCAGAAAAAAACACAGATCTGCAAGAGGGAAGAGTAGCGCGGGGATCAGATATAGTTGGGGCTTCGGGAAATACGCAGCCCAAAGGTATTCGAAGAGCTTACTTGCGCGGACTTGTAAGCGAGCAATGTACTCTCTGCTGCTTCTTTCCTCTCAGCGCCGGTTTTGAACTCCGCAAGGTACCGGTGGTAATCACCCTTCATCTTCAAGTAGAAAACTTTCGATTCCCCGGTGGTAGATGTGGGGATCAGGTGGGTGTCAAGAAGGTTCAGAATGCTCTCGCAGATGGTGCTCAACTCGGACTCGACTTTCGCTCGGTAATCCTTAATCATGGCGACGTGGTCGTCGTTACCCTTGCTCTCTTCCTTCTGCTCGATGGAGGAAATAATCCTCCACGACGCACGGCGTGCCCCGATGACGTTCTTGTACGCCACGGAGAGCAAGTTTCGCTCCTCGACGGTAAGCTCCTCGACATCGACAGTTTTGGCTACCTTCTCCATAGCTTCTACCATCTCATCGTACCGCTCGGCTTGCTCGGCAAGCTTTGCCATGTACACATTTTCCTCCCTCAACTCGTCTCGGGCCGCCATCGCTAATCCTCGACGAACGTCCTCCCTTTCGCCCTTAAACGCGCTTCCGCCTCCCACCAAGATTTCAGCTCCTCCTCCTAATCCTCCTCTTCGCACTCTCCCGACGCACACACACTCTAACGAGGAAACAACAATAACCTCGCAAGCCAACGCCAACGACGCCTGCAGCCTCTGCCTCTACCTCCGCCTCCTCCTCCTTCCCTCCAACAAACGACCAACGAACGACCCCGAGGAGCACTCCAAGCAGACCGATAGCTAGATGGGGCGAGCGGGCCGATCAGTCGATGGAGCGGTGGATGATGATTGCTCGCTGGCTGGAGAGAGTGCTGCTTTGCTGCTGCCTTGAGCTGCTGATCGCTGCTCCAAGGGTTGCCTTCCTTCACCAGATGAGCGAGCGCCAGAAGACGAGCCGCGACAGAGCAGACAGAAAAGGGCAATTTGCGTTCGGAAGATCTAAGGCTGAGCCTCAGCCTCAGCCTCAGGCCACTGCGACTCCGGTCAGGTGCAAGTAGCGGGCCCCCTCCGCTGCCGCCTCCCTCCCTCCCGCGCCAGTAACTTACAGCGCGGGGGTGGTGGGGGAATATTCGCTTAGCGCCGAGGATGCCCGGCGGAGAGCCCAGTCTGCCGCTGCGGACTCGGGCTACGAGAGTTAACGTGCGTGACGTCAAAGGCTAGCCCAATTATCGACCGCGCCACGTGTCCGGATCCGGGCACGAGCTGCGCATGAAGGCTTGCCACGTGCAAGCCGCTTCTCAGAAACGGACGGCGGCGATAACGCCCCCCCAGGGCAGTGTGCCAGCCAGCTGGCCGCATCATCACCCACTCCCTCCCTCCCTCCCCGCCTCCCTCCCTCTTGGCCTCGGCCTCCCGCGACAGACGGACCACGCCTTCACTAAATGTAGCGGGCTTATTGGGATGCCGTAACGGCCCGATGCAGGTAGGTGACGCTATTCTCTTGTCCGTTGAGCTTATTCTCCCCCGCCATTTCGCCGCAATGCCCTTACCCGGCGGTTGCGTCTGCCATATTCCGGCGATGCCACGGACGTACACAGCTGGACCTGCGGTCGTGTCGTTGAGGGACGAGGGAACAAACGCACATGGACCCCCCTAACCTTCCAAGCATAAGCCGTCTCGCTCCGAGTACAGCCTGCCCATTCCAGCAAGCACTCGCTATGCCAATTCGGCATGACTGGCACTGATTATTGCATTTCGTCATAATCTCCCTTCTTGTGTTCAGCTTCCAAAAGGTTCTTTCGCCACTGTACTTTATTTACTAAATAATATTCGAGTCCAGCGAGACACCGGTCAAATAGTTCGTGATTTCGCTAAGATTATGGCGTACGAATTTGGCATGATGTTGATACGTGTGACATCTACGCAGTTTTTTTGGGACCTAGGAAAGCGAAATCCCGGATGGCAATAATATATGCGGTCGCACACTATTCGGTTCACTCACTTATGGACTCTTGACGATTTTCTACTGACTTAGCAAGTACCGTTGCTATCCCCCAGGTCTTACATGTCAGATTCCAATGAGTAGAGGAAAAAGCTGTTTTAGACCGCATTCATATGACAATTTGCAGATGATCTAAACCGCGTCCTGATTTCGCATCACGACAAGTTATGATGTGGCATCGACGGTGAGGATGGCGTGGATTCATCGCACGATTCTGATTGACAAATTTTGGGTATTTGTGGAATGTTAAAACGCTGCCGGTTTGACCGCACCCTCTTCCATTCCTGCCCTGCCAGAAGTCAACAAAGTAGAACGGGACGGCAAGTTATTGGATGGCATTTTCCCAGTACATATCCACCTCCTCGCTTATAATAAGCAGTGTTCTTGGGGCAAAGGCAAATTCAATCTACGCGCTCTGTCCTCCGACCTATTCTATACTGATCCATTTATACAATATTACTATCCATTCCCCATGTTGCAACATTCCATGCCCTCCAAATATATGGGTTCAAGGCACCTCTGAACATTCCTAAAAATACAGTGGGATAATCTTATAAACAAATATAAAATAATTCGACATACGTAATTTATTATCTTCTAGCGACGGTGAAGAATTTTATTGTGCAGAGCCACAAGATCTTTTGCGATACATACAACGCTTGCATTTGATATGAACGTGGTGAGTACAACTAACAATTTACTAATTTAAAATTCGATAAATTCAAATGAGTTGCTAATGTTTGTTCATTCTTAATCTTAATGTATATGGTGCATGTAACTTCTTCACCCTTTTTGCATTGTCAATTAACTTGACGTTTTACATGAGTTACCAAATGAGCTCATGTATGAAACCAAAATTTATGTGTAAAAAGTACCCTCATGAACTAGTAGAAGGAGTGTTACATGGATAATTATGATGATGAGCAAGATACATGAAAACTGATAGTTGATAACCTACATGCATATATTCAACAATGCAGCGACTGTCTAGAGATGAACATGGGAGACTTTGATTTGAAAAGACTGTAAACTTCACAGTTAGCTTTCAGATGATGGAATCAAAATGCATTTAAGATATATTTTCCAGACCTATGATTACACAAGAAAAAAAATTAAATCGTTGTTTTGTAAAAAAAGAAGACTATCATGTCATCTTCTCGATCGGAATAACATCATTTTCTGAAAAAAGAAAATCGTCATCTGCAAAGCATCTTAAGAAGAGAAGCAATTCAATCTGGTTCTAGTACCCAATTGTCTAACTACATATTTACATGAGTTTTCATCATATATAAATTTAAAACTGATCAACATGTGCTTTTATAAACACAATATTTAAATTATTAAGTTATTTTTCATCGACTTTATGCACATAGATCGCACAACTTTTTAAACTTTGAGTTGTTTGTAATAATACTCACAAGAAGTGCCAAAAAAACGTTAAATTTTTTTTAAAAAAATAGTATGATCACAAATAATCGAATGCTTGCTTACTACCATTGAAATAAAGATAGTTCAACTCCAAAACACATGAAGTTTTGGTACTGTTGTTTTAATTAAAGAATAAATCATGTGAATAATTATTTCAAGGTCATCAAGTTTCAAAGTATGAAAATTTCAACATCTTTATTTCTTATTTTTGGAAAATATATTTTCAAAATTTATGCTAATAAAATTTAGATACATACATATACACACAAGTTACTTATATATCTATATAAACACACCCTAAGTCTAAAAAGTTTGATAAATGTACACAAATGAATGATAATAGTTTTAGCTTCATTCAATTTGTGAAATATATTTAATTAGTAATATTTTTCCTCCTTACATTTATTACATTGAATGTAAAGAAGCGAATAAATATTCTATGTCAATATACCACTTAGGTAAAATAATATTTTATGTTTTATATATGACACCTAAATTCCTAGTATGAATTATATTTAGATTGATACTTTTCTTGTGTGTGTGTGTATATATATATATATATATATATATATATATCACTATTATTATTCATGTCATTTCTTGTGAATTGATGATATAAAAAATATTCATATTTTTAATAAAGTCACTCATGATTTATTATTTTCAACTAGCAGAAAAGTAAAAATAAAAATTTTATTTTATAAACAAACATGTCGTTAACATGTTTGCCGCATGCAATTCACTACAATCTAATTCTATCTACTTTTTGAATAGCATCTACTTCAACTCAACCCGAGTTAAAATATTTACAGTCAAAATATTTATCACATTCAAATTCTTACTATATTAATACTTAAACATAAATTTTAATAGTTGCTTCAAGAACGACTTTCTTCAAAAATTAAAATTGATGACAATACAAAATCTGCATGAAGTTTATTAATCTAAGTTTGATAAAAAAATTAAAAAATTACCTAATTGTTATTATATTTTATTTTGCTGCCAATTTACTTATTATTTTATTTATTAAAAACTAAAAATATTCATTTTTAAGTTTAAATTTATTCAAATGTTAAAAAAACTAATTATATATGTTTTTCATCTTAATTGTTATTTCTTTACTTCTACATAATTATAATCACCAAAAAAATCACATTCCAAGTAGATGAAAACAGTATCAAGCACGTAGTGATCAAATAATTATGACATATATTATATTGTAAAAATAGATGTTACAATTTTTATTCTGTTATCAAAGGATAAAATTCAAAAAAATTATTATTATTATTATAAATTTTTTAATTTATAAAAATTCCGAATCTCAATTCTATGACTCTCATTCGATTTTATACAATCATGTGTTTTACAATCAGCCACAAAGATTATTCGGTCGTTTTTTTGTGACTAAGAAAAAGTAATCATTTATAAATAAAATTGCTCTGATCTGCAGAAAAAATTCATAAAATGTTTTATAGAAACGTTAAGGCCAACAAATAAGCAGCTTATTTGTTGAGTGTCACGTTTAATTTGTTGCTTTGTTAAAGTCACGTTAATTTGTCACCGAAAGCATTAGACTAAGTTTTTTGCGTTAAAAAAAATGAAATGTTTTTGCATAGTGTGATAGCTTCTTTTGTACAAGTTAAATTACGTAAAGTGCATATACTGTCAATCTTTACCACCTTAACTTCATTTTTTAACGGGAAAAAAATCTTAAAGAATATAATTGTAAGATCAAATAGTAACATTTATTCTTAAACCTACGCTCATAATTTTCAAATGATTTCTGTCCATCTTATGGGCTACAAAAAATTCATGCTCTTCTATAACAATCAGTAGCCGTTAAAAGTATGTAATCTTGAGGAGCAAGAACACCACAGGTAAGTGGAAAACTTTCCATTACTTAGATTAGTGGTGAACGAAGGTGGTGCTGTTATAGCAAGGATGAGAAGCAAGTAACACAGTTCTCACGCAAAATGCTATTTCACAAGTGTTTAGTGTCCATGGACTCCAGAGAAAATATAAAGTAGTTATACTCTTAGATTCCAGGGATGAGTATGCAGCGCAAATGACTACACCCTGACTGGCCATAATCGGGCCTCCACATTCGTCTTCTGCATCCATTTGTGTAGAACATATACTCATTTCCAAGTAATTATCTTCAGCAACCATTTAGTTATCTTCAGATGATATAAACTAAAGGAGAAGGAACTCTAAATGGAGGTTAGTATGGTGTTGACTTCGGTTTGATTGTGTGATGTGACATTTAATGTGTTGTGCTGAGCAAGTGATATTTTGAAGAAAACATCCGGAGGAGCGATTATTCATCAGGCTTTGTCATATTTATAATCGCATCGGGGTCTACAAGGTGAGCAATCTCTAGTTGGGATATGTTATGAAGTTAATAGAGATTAACGAAGTAAAATCAAAACAATTTTGAAAACCATAGGCTTTAAGGGTTGGGTTGGCCGGGTATGCGTGTGGACATGGTAAGCTAATGCCGCTCTGAGTTTCTTGTACGGACAAGTACAATTCAACGGTTTAAATAATTTAAAGTAGTTAAATGGTCCTTTTCGATGTCGATTCAATGCGATTTTATCTTTGTGTTTCAACTGAAAACTTGCACCTGGTTATTGTTTTCAACCATGAGCATCTAAAGTTCATGCACACTGTCTCAGATGTGAAGTGGTACGTCATCTAATTACACATTCATGATATATCAGATTTTAAACCCCATGTTTTTATAATGTATTTATATTTCGATATATATTTGGAATTGAAATTGTTTATCTTATTATTTCTCAAAATGATGATCAAAGTTATTATTTACACAATTATCTTACGATACTATCATAGAAGTTATTAGTTTTTGAATCAGACACATATAATTCAATATCACGAGATTTTTCCTCAATACATATAAATTTAAATGATCATTTTTTTATAATTATATTATTATTGATCATATAATATTGTCATAAATTTGAATAAATATTTTTATGCTATGATTAATTTTGACACGATAAATTTTCCTCTTGATGATAATTATTTGTATGAATTTTAATTCTTCAAAACACACAAATTATATTTTTGTGTGTATACATATACATACTTTTATCAAAATTGAAGTCTTTAGGTTGAATTATTTTCAAAAGTAGCGTAAGTCATCACACTTAACAGAAATATCGGGTTTTGATATCCATTTGAGCATTATTATAACAGTTGGTATCATATTTTCACTTCATGCTGCTTTCAAATATTTGTCAAAATTTGCACTGTTCGGGATGCATATCTGATTATACTCCCAAACCGGCAGACAGTTATAAGTTATGTTTGTGAAGAAATGAATTATACTTTTGATACTTAAGTGATCAGCAGTTTTGATGGCTTATACACGCATATGAACATATTGCATTAATGAAAAGTTGACTCTTATTGAATTGAACGTAGTTATTTTAATGTGTTGATATGATATTAACGGTATATATATTATATATATATCATTTTTATTATATATTAATCAAATGATAGAATATAAGAAACCATACAATGATTACTTTCTCTTCCATAATGAATGTGGCGAACCCACATATATACTGTCAAAACAACATGAAGTAATGAAGGAAAATTGTACATTATTAATTTACATTTAGTAGATTCATGTGTTTGAAAATTGTGAATCCTAATTGATTCTACACAAGTATAAGGTACATTATCTTAACAATGTAAAGTCATAACATATTTCAAGCGAAGCACATTATATAAAATTATTATTTTGCATCATTCACGATACTACATATTACTTTATATCTGGCAATCACTTTAAAACAAATTGATTTCAGCAAGATTTATGTTAATTATAATCAGAAATTGTTGAAAAATGATTTTTCTTGTATAGAAATAATTTTAATGCACATATGATACAATTTGATTTATTCTTACCATATTTAGTCACCCCAGCAGAAGATATTTTCAAAGTGCCATTCATTCTCGAATATACTCAATAAGCAATATTTATCAAATCTTTCTTATTTTCCATCTCTATTCTTTGAACAATACATCATCCCTTAATTTTTTTCCCAAAAGTGATGTATACTAAACTTACACATTTATAATGATATCATATGGTATTCATATTCATATTCATGGTCATATATGTACTATCGATAAATATTTTTTAAGGGTCAACAATTTACATTGAGAAAATATTCATCATGGCTTCAGTAAAAGCCAACAATTTGATCACCTACACGGTATTGTAATATTTTGGAAAGGTCAGAAATATTAATGACCAATAATATTCACTTCTCAGAAGGTTAAGTTTTTTTCCCCTGTACATTGTGTTTTCCTACAAAGAAAGGTCTAAACACTTCTAAAATGGCTAATTTAAATCATCCAACAAATCTTTAAAATAACTACAAATCAATGAAACTGAAACACAATGAATTATCTAGATGAAAACAAGACTTTGTCTTTCTAGCAGCCTCTTTTTTTTGTTTGCTTTCTCATGTTGAAACTAGAGACAACCTGTAGCTGAATATTCCAATACAGAGGTGAACAGGTCAGAAAACACACGGAATCACGACCAACAATGGAGAGAAAAAGAAAGGAGTGCTTTATTTTGATAGATATTAAAAGTGAAAACTGAAAATTCGTGTTTTGGATTTACTCCTGAATAAAGATAGACGTGCCCTTCTAAAACTGTGAATGTTCTATTTATTAAAGAAGAGAGAGGGAGAGCAATATATACAACTGCAGAAAAGTTGCAAATACATTCATCACGGAATATCATGTAGCAGGATGCATATGGGCACAGCAACTATCAAATTGATGAGATTCGATCGAGCTTTGCGCGCATTCTCTTGAACGATGGGCCTCCCTTTTAAGAGAGAACATATATTAAATAAAATAAAATGGGCCTCCCATCTGTAGTTTTCATTCACTTCCCTGGTCATCGAAACATTGATCTTTATGGTTGTCCCAATCATGTCTAAAACTCTCTCGACTCGCCAGCAAAAGGTGGACCCTTTTTCCACTCCACGTGAGAAGGAGAGTATATCTCATTGGTTTAAATGAAAATGATTCGACCTTTGGACTTCTGTTTAATGGAGCCATCCAATCATCTCCATACGCAACCGCTCTGCGCGGAGAATAAAATTCCGCTCGGGAATATATTCCAAGAATTCGACAGCGTGAAGTGTCGAATCCACGAGAGATCCTGGTCTCATAATTTAAGCGGTTTTCGTTTGAGCCCGCAGGCAGTAGGTGGGAATCGATGTACACATAATCCGGGAATCTCGTGTCACTTGGATCGAAAATCACCAAAATTCCGTTCGGGCATTGCACCCGACCACCACCACCGTTTCATAATTTGATCCACATCCACTGGACACCTTTCTTCTAGATAGTTTGTTTCCTGACAGGTGGCAAATTCCGAGAACAGAGGTGTGCAAGTCACAGCTTGAGTTGCTGCGTGTTCTTGATTCTGGACGAAACGAAGTGAAGAAAGTTTTTCGCTGACAAACGGCTCGTTACGAATTCTGATTCCTGTCTAGAGGTATTGACCACTTTTGTAAAGCTTAGGGATGAGTTCTGGGGTTAGACTGCAGTATTAAAGGCGGCAGTATGAGGCTCAGAGGAAGATGTACCAGTGCAATTGGAGGCGTAGTCTGCGAGATCAAATCTGGTTATATGCTCCAATATCACCATTCGGGAATTTTGAGATTTTTCGACTTTGGCGGCAGTGACAGAGGGATACCGTGTTTTTTGGGCAGAGATAATTATGCTGACGATCTTTGGGCACCACTCCGGTGAATCTGTAGGGTCAAAACACAGCACAGCGCTTCGTATGAGATGGCCTCGACGGCAGTAGGCAGTGTCGTGCACACCACGTCAGTGACGTTTTACTGGTGGATCTCTCAATTTGTGTCGTCATCATTTTATGTAGATTGACCGTGATCTTGGCACATCAAAAGGTGGTCCTCGATTCCCATCTGCTGTGCCGGCTGAAATACTTCCGTACTTCAAATTTGATAATTAGATACGTCAAAGTTGAGTGCTAAATCTAAAAGTACAGCAATGAACTTGGGAAGAAGTACAGCTAGGGCTTTCTTGACCATAGAGTCTTCACGTTTCCACGGATTTTGATTGAAATGAATGAAAAGTGGAAAAAGGCAAGGAATGAATTGGCCAAATGGCCAATGCAACGACTTGAACAGTTCGACATTCAGAAAGCCGCCATGCCAAGCACCTGCATCGATGGATCAGTCTTGGGGGAATGAAGTCATTCCCTCAAATCATCTTTATTTCGAACAATTTATGCAGATCTATTGTGACAATCTGCATATGATTAGGCTAAACGTGCTCAACGTTCTCGTGATCGACTACTATCAGAGATGAGTAGAAAGTATACATTTACATGAAACTGAACGAATCTGTCCAAGTCCTCCAACTAAATATGCAATCGTTTGCGAGAACAAAGAGAACTCTGATTTATCTTCGGTTCCTGGAGCTTTGGTCCAGTATGCAGAGACAAGACAGGTCTCAATCTTCTGCTTCACTGCGGAGTATGAACTAGTATCTTAGGTGAACACGTACTTCGCTTTTAGCCGCAACACGAGCCACAGGGAAGAGGGGTAGCTGCAAATTTCCGGCCAGCACACGTTTCAGTCAAAAGAGTTGATGGAGTCCTTAGCAAATCTAACCACTCAATTTTGAAAGTACGACGAAAAATCTCAGGAGAATCATGATTGACACATGAAAATTGATAAATGTACATGCCTGCGTTTCTACTCTAATATATTATTCACAATGTGCGGTCAGTTTTAGTTGCAACAGATACAGATCTATTTGTGTGCTTCCATTCGTGCTGATATTTAGATTTATTGCTGACACTGGGTCTAGTAATCAAGTTTGAAAATATAATCGAATGCAGAACATGTTCCAGAGTACCTGAAAATAGACGTATATAGAAGCATACAGGGCAGAGTAGACAGTTAGTAATTTAACAACTTACTGTGATCAATGCCTCGGACATTGCTCAGACCACTCAGCCCTCGTGGGCCAGAACCACCCCCACCAGGTCTTCCACCTGGACCACCTGGACCACCGCCACCAAAACCAGGAGGACCACCGCCATTACCAAAACCGGACGGACTTCTCTTTGTGGGCTGCTTCTTCCCATAAGAAGACGCTGCCTCCATCTAGGAAGACGAGTAACAGGGGATTAGAGCGAAGTTAGTTCGACTACCTCAAGAATGAAAAATCTCGAAGCCTCAAGCCCGCAAGGGAGTGTAAGAGCTGTGTCAATGAACTTCTAACTCCATAACACCACTGCCTTGATTGAAAACACTCATACACGTAGCTAAATCCTGTCGAAGAACTGCAAAACGGAATAACACACTAAGCACTGAAGACCTTACCGAGAACATGGTCATGATGAAACCCATGACAAGATTAATGATTGCCCAGAAAGTTTCCGATATAAAACTCAATCTCCATGGTGAGCGCTTACCAGTTACCTCTCCTGCACCCAAAAAGAGATACAGAGACAGTTCAGAGCAGAACAACGTACAGAAAACGGGAGCGATCGCTTGTCACCGAAGTTTAAAACCAAAAAAAATTAGAACAGTTTTGATCAGAATCAGTACATTCGACATTTTGATCAAAATGGACCACAGGCCTGCATTTTGAAGGATGGAAATTTGAATCTGGAAGATGTCAAACATCCACTTGTGCGTTGTGCTTTAAGACTTTATTCACTGACAATCTGAACCATTTGTCTTGTCAAGGAAACGAACACAAAATTCCTCAAGGGAGTACCAGCACCAGTAAGGAGCCACTAAGTAACAAACTAGCAAAAAAAAGATGTGTAGCGATCAAGCAATTTGTCAGTAAACAACTGATAGAGAAAGCACAAGTACCTAACGGTATCAACACTTAGATTCGACAGGTGGGCGATTGATGTCACTCAGAGGGCCTGACATCATCTTCAAGGACAAAATGGTTTCAAAAAATGTGCATACACTGGGAGTCCCATGTTCACATTAACAACAAGAGAGCAGGCGATAGGAACTCAGAGTGGCTTGTCTTAATATAATATTTTGAAATAAAAAAGTTAAACCAGTGTGCCTCTTGTTAAAGAAAGGAGGCTCGGCTCTAACGGAGATGCAGCGAACTCTGTATTATCTGCGAAGGTTGCTGATTTCGCAAAGTGTTGGAGAAGAGACTGTTGTTAAATTCTGAAGGAATAGGGAAGGTAATTGTCTGGATTATTTGTCTTGCTCGATCAACAAGAAAAGCGAAATCTTACATCAACCACCGTAATTTACAATTGCAACGAATGAACACGGAGACTGACGAGAAAACTCTGGGAATAGGCACAGTAACTTTCCTTCTTCTCATAAAGGATGATATTTGAAACTACCCACAAGTATTGAAATATAGCAGTTTGAATTGAGAGGTTGGGACATAAGACGGTTTTCCAGTCATAGTCAGTGCAGGCGCTGAACAGAAGCCCTGAGCCAAAAGTGAGGAAAAAGATATGAAATACTTGACTAATCAAGGACCACAAATTTCAAGCAGAGTGCACTGAGAACGAATCAGTTAGCGCTAATTGAATCGAGAGAAACCAGATACTAAACGATGCTACACTGGACGAAATGCAAGTCTTCGATCATCAAAGTCGGGCGATGTGGTGCACAAAACGTGCAGAGGACCTGGATCCCAAAGCTATGGGTAACAGACCATGAAAAAGATGACCAAAATTTCCGGAAACTTGTTCTATTCCAAATTGGCCATCATCGACCACACGCAAGGATCCAGAGAGGCAATCCGGATGAAAATTAAGCGAGAAGAAGATCCAATTTCGATCCCACGTCCCTGCCTGTAACTAAAACATCTCAAGACGACGAAACCTCCACTGACTGATTTCATTTCCGACCTAATCGATGCATTCCTTCCGAGCAGTAGACGTACCTGCTGAGATGTACTCCATGTGCCGCAAAACCTCCACAATGCGATCAAATCCTTCCACAAAAGTTCTTGCTTTACAGAAGAGGACCAGCGGGGCTGAGAGTTGCTTGTGTCATCGATGATTGAGACGGCGAGGCCGGCGCCTTGTCCTTTACGCGGCACGCTGTTTCCGAAGGCTCTGGATTCTAAAGACGGCCACTAAGTCAATCACTTCTAGAAGGATGGCCTTGAGATCTGGCAATCTTTGAAGAAGAGCGGAGCGCAATTTTGAAAATTACCATAGGCACCAAGAATTGGGAAGTGCTCGGAAAATACCGACTAACTGCAAAAATCAGTCCTGTCCCTACAAACATAAAGAAATGTAACAAAAAGGATAGTAAGACCTTGTCAGGTCCTGTGAACATGAAAAAAATTAGTGGATTAATTCGTGGCTTTCGCAAATGTTCTTGTATTGTTGGTAAACCCATTTGTTTCATCCACTTGGTCCGCTTCAATGGAATAATACTATGTTATGTGCGTGTTACATAACATATGCTTTTCACATATTACAAGTAAATCAAGATACTCTAAAATTCGATTTTTATTTTTTTACTCATTGCATTCTTTTTCGAATTCTACAAAACGGATGTTTCGCAGATTTTAAGTTGAGTACAATTATTTTTACCTCTTATTTTTAGAAAGGGTTGAACTTGAATAATCCAGTGGGCTGTTAATACAGGAGATTTAGTAAATGCTCCAATTGGGAGTTTCTTCCAAAAATTACTTGAATAATCAGCTATTGCCATTGCAAACCCTTCATCATTTCATTTACAGAGACTATATACCTCATTATTATATAGTGCAAGTGAGAATTCTTCACTTGCAAAGAGATGTCAACTACGTTGTGGATCTCGTAAAATTTGAATGTAAAGGTTTAATATCCAAAATTCAAACTTTTATAAATAATAAGCAAAGTTTATATGAAATATATTATCCAGAATTCAATCGTTTTATGTGCTTTAATAAAATGAAAAATCAAGAGATTCCACAAAAAAATTGGTCTAAATTCTATTTGAATAACAATGCCGTAAACTCATTTTACTTGGCTTGAAGTCATTTTCTTAGGCACTTTACATAAAGTAAAGTGCCTAAGAAAACTTCAAGCCGATTTGAATAATATCATGTCACATTAAACACGTTTTTTTTTCATATGTTTATATTATGATTGAATTTGCATTGAATGTTTTCTTTCCAATAATTTTATTTTAGTAAAATGAGTTAAAATACTTTATAAATAAAAAATGGATTTTTCCTTCTTCTCCATATTTTTTACATGCATTATTTTTTCTAAAGTTTATGTTTAACTATCAAATTAAAATTTTTGTGAATATCTGATTAAAAAAATTTCATCAATTATTTACGTGTATGTTCATATGTAAATGATATTATACATGATATATATTTATAAATTATTTTTATGTATTTTTTTAATTTAATATGTACACATTTGATAAAACCTTATTTTAAAAAAAATTTTGAATCACAAGAGTAAGGAATTTAGTCAGATGAAAAAAAATGTGACATTCAATTTTCAAGTAACAAAAGTTGTTCAATCTATTCCATGCATTGTTGTGTAAGCAATTAAATTTACTTAATTCTAAGAGAGATATGAAGGTTGAAGTCTTGCAAGGAAAACTCTTCTTAAAATTAAAATTAAAATTAAATTTCTATTCCTTTTAAAATAAAACTCGTTAATTATTTTATATTTATATTCATAAATGAATTAAATTTTAAAATGGACTTTATGAAATTATGAGAAATAAAAATATTAATTTATGTAACAGTTTTTTTTTCTTTTTAAGTTAAATTTTTATTCTAAAAATAACTATACAAGATTGCAATAACTTGGAATAAAATTTTAGAATTATTTCTGCTTAAAAAATTATTTGTAATATTATAATATTACTTTTTTTTATTTACAAAAAAAATTATTTGGAAGGTGTTTTTCTTACAATGTATTCAAATATTGAAAAGGAAAGTTTTGATAAACTTAAAAAATTCAAGTAAAATTTCATCAAATTCAAAATTTTTGTAGTCTCTATGTCATTTTCTAATTCTTAGAATAATATTTATTAGCAATTTATATTATTTCTTATCGTACAAAATAAATCATGCTAATGATTTTTGGTTCATATATTCATGAAAAAAAAGAGTTTAAGGAATTCAAGTAAAAAGAGTTTTATTAATATTTTTTTAAAATTTTTGTAAATAAGACATTCATATCATAGAAAAACATGACAAGAATATTCTTTATTCATAATAATGAATGTTTATGAATTTTTTTTAATATTTTAAAATCAGTAAAAAAACAGTAATTTTGGAAAGAAATCATTTAAAGAATTTAAATTAATTTTCCTTAAAATTTACTGTAACTTCACTATACACCCAGTAATTTTGATAAATTTCAGAAATTTTAAAATTCTATTAGGTCTTTGTAAACAAAAGATATTTCAAATAGTTACAATACCAAACAAAAAATTACTAACTTGAGAAAATATTGCAAATAAATAAGTGATTTCTAATGATGAATATATTGAAATTATCTAAGAAACAAAATTTAGTTATTTATTTAAGAAAAGTGTAGTTTTATTACTTTAATATCAAATTAATATAATTGAAACTATTTTTTAAAACTGATAAAATGAAAGAAATTCACGAATTTGGGACAAAATTATTGAAAACATAATTTTTTACTATATATATAGTGAAAGATCTACATACTTTTTATAATATATTTTTGAAAATTTGGAAATTGGATATTTATCTAAATACTTACATACTAGTATATATATATATATATATATATATATATATATATATATATATATATCTATCTATATTAAGTGTAAGTGTGTGTGTGTGTGAATTGAATAATTTAAATTATATTTAAATTTTAATTCCATTTATTAATTCATTACAAAATAACAATAAAAACTTTAGCAATTCAAGTATAAAGTTTTTTTTAAAAATTCAAAATTTTTCTAAAAAAATCTGACCAAATAAGGTTTTAACAAGGAGAAAAGATTTTGTATGTCTTTATATTTTTTAATAATGAGTATAACAAAATTCTTTGATAATAATAATATTCAGATTATTTTTTCTCAAATTTAGAAGACATATTTTAATTTTTTCGAAAAGAACAGGAACTCGGAAAAAACCCATTAAAAAATAATTTGACATAATGAACGTAAATGTTTCAGAATTAAAAATTCGATTTGATTTTGAAAAAAATGATTTTCCGATATTTATTTGGCTTTATTCATATTCATAAAATAATTAATATAGTTTTTTAACATTCATTTATAAATATATTTTTTGTGATAGTATAAAAAAATATGACATAATCTACAAATTTTGAAATGAATCGAAGTTTATTCATTTGATTTGAAAATGATAACATTGTTCTTTTCAAAAAAATACAAAACAATTTCAACAATGTTCTGTTGAAATTGATAGATACATATAACATTCCATTAACAGTTAAAACCAATCAACTTTTCCTATGTGATGCAAAAAATAATCTATTTTATTATAATTAGCAATATATTTCAATAAGATTTAATATCTTCAATGTGTTATAAAAGTAATGTAAAAATAAAAAATTGAATGTTTTTGGGAATTGTGTTAAGATCAATGTAAGACAATATGCAATTATTATGAAACTTTGTATAAGTTTTTGGATATACTCAAAGATGAAATTAATCTGAATATATATAATGCCTAATTGAACATTTTAGTGATATAAAAAATTTCCCTTAATTTGTATTTTAATGTTAGGTTGAAAATTGGTTTCCAATACAATAGAGAATAATAAGTAAGAATTACATAAATTACAAACTTAATGAGAGATGATACATATCAAACTTATATGTTTGAAACTATGTCAACATCATCCATAGTCCTTAGAATCAACTATGCTATTAGAATCATTGATATTGGACTTGCTTTTGAAGTCAACATCGTGAATAAAAATCCTAATTTCAGTTTTAAAGAAAGTTAGCTTCAGTGCTCGCGGATGTATAGTTTTGATGTTGAGTAACTGATGTATGACACTGAAGTAATTTGAAAACTTCAGAATTGGGTCTTGAAATATTGGTGATGAGTTACATCTCATGCTTTTATTAAAGCTTTTATGATGTGAATTAACAAGGGCCATATGAACTTATCAATCAAAACAAGATTTTCATTTTAGATTATTATTACCTTGACATTCCATTATTCTTCATAACTTTTTACTTTACGATGATAATCTGATTTGTGAGATATATTAAAAACATATGAATTCTATATGGAAACTATTTTGTCATAGGAGAGATAGTGAGATCTTGAAAATAAGATATATATTAATTTTTTTTCAGATTAATTGACTAAATTAAAAATAACACCGAAAATAGTTGCAAATCTTCCTGCTAATACCAATAACTTTGGATGCTATGGTTGTTTGCAAACTGGCTAACTTAAATAAAATGACATCATTTATACTATGGTTTATCCCATTCACCCCTTCTCTCACATGTTAAACGCGTGTGAACGAGGATTTAGTCATTTATTAAAGCGACAATGTTCATAAATGGCCTAAATTCTATGGTAAGCCTGGGATTTTTCTACCAATTTCTCATCTACTCAAGAATCGCATACCGATTTTTGACAGTTGTCTCAGCTCTGAAAAATCAAATTTCCGCGTACTCTGCTGTGGGTACGAATAGTATCACCTTCCTGAATCGTCTTCCGCAGTTACCACAGCTTCAGAGTCGGTGGCTTCCACCTCGTCCTCTTCATCATCTTCATCACTGTCCGAGTATCTTTTTCTACGTTTACAATTTTGTTTGTCATTTTCAGGTCCCTGTTTACGCTGTCTCAGCGTTAGTTCGATTCTAAGAAGATTGGATTCGTTTTTATAATGAAAGGGCGCCCTAAAAGCGAAGATCGAGAGATCAGTAAGGTCAAGCTCCGCGTCCATGAATCTGGTAAACCAAAACCCACCAAGACAATTAACAACAGGGGTAAAGTCCTTACCGCTTGCAAGCTCAGTCCAAACGCATAACAACGAGATACACCAATTCATGGCACTGTAGGCCTTGACTACGAGAATCCTAAGCCTGCATTGCCTGAGCTTACGATATCTCAGCTTGGTTCAACAATGGGTCACTTCCACATTGAACCGTCCTCACACGGGTATACTAAAGCATGGCCTTCACAAGTCCTCACAAGAAATAACACACCTGTAGACCTCATTCTCTGTCCTTTGCAAAAGGCGGCAGCGAGCATGAAACCCTTCTTTACCGGGTTTCCCTAGCTTTGCCTTCTGCCGATCAATCTCGCTCGTCAATACGTACTGAACAAGGCCCACACGAAGCAGCAATAACCGTAACATCAGCATCAGGAACGAACCTACTTAGTAGAGCATTGCGAAAGCACATCACGAACGAGTGAGAGTACTGAATTAAGAGAAAACGAAAGAAGGTACACATGTAGCAGCCTGTTAATATTGATAGGCGACGATTTTTCAACATTTTTCAACATTATTTGCAAAAGTAAGGCGACCATTTTTCCACCTTCCCTTTCTTGCTTAGCATAACCTCAGACCAAAGCATAAAATTAAAAACAAGAGCTTACCACTAGGTACCGGCACTTCGCAGCGTTGTCATATATAGCCCATACCTCGTCCTTTCCGGGGTACATAAAGTAATGATTATCGAAATGCAAAAATGTGCTCACCCTGTATATGCGAAACAGTATGATTGACTGCAAAAGCGCTCTAACGGAGTGCACCAACTTGGAAGAATTCCACAACTATGAACTCTGCTCAATAAATATTGTCGTGGCATGACACGATACTTAGCAGAAGCTCACGTATTAGCGGTTTGAGCTTTAGATTTAACTATTGTTTGTGTTTCACAAAAGCTGTGGCAGTCAAATGAACCTAATGAGTCTAATGAGGGATATCAAAATCTAAAACATTTATACCTGTGGGAGAATGCAACCCAAGAATTTTGCTTATCTATCAATTCTCTCAGATGAAAAAGACCTGTCCCTCGATTTGTGTCCCAGTTATCGGGCTCTCCAGCTGCATAGGCAGATGTCATCTCCATAAACTTTCTGCATTACATACAGGATGTAAAAATGAAGATTACATTCTAAATGAAGAGTTGACATAATCAATTTTGGAGAAACCATAGGTTCTTCATGTAATATAACCCTTGACGTATTGTTACCATATTCACCTCTTGAATCACGACATGATTGATAAGATCAAGTGGTGAACATGGTAGAAATTTATCATGATTGACCAGTACGAACATTGGATATGACAACTGAGCATGAAACAATGATTCTACGTCAAATCCGGATAGTCGTATGGAGCATACATCAAAGTCGGGTGAGCCATCTGCTACCGAAGTTCAACTAGCTGCACATTTGAGTCTAGAATCAAAGCTATGTAAGTCAGTGTTGTGTAGTCGGACAGCGTAGTGGCTTAATAACCGTAGTTCTCAATAGCCGAACAATTACATAAAGGGGCGCCTCTCAATAAATTCAGGGAAATACTACGATCACTACTAATATTGGCCATGCCTTTTCCAGCTCTCCTTAAAAACCTTTACAAATCTGCTCCGATTACTAGGAAGGAGAAAACTAATGAACGATAGATGACAAGAAGCAAAAAGGTCAAAAGGCTCAGATCATAAGTATGAAATAGGATGCAGGAGAGCCAGCAGACAAGAAAGTGGAATCAGAGAAGGAAACTGTTTTCTGACGAAAGATGTACTGTGAACAAACCTTACCTGGAAGCTGAATGGATTTGATATTGCTAAACATAAGGTATCAGGTTTACTCACACTTCAATATAAATTGGTGGTCGTTTTCTACCTAGTTGAATCCGCACATCACTGAAACGGTCTCCAGATCTGCTGACAATGACTGCATACCAATTGGGTCGCTCATGGCTATTGTACAAAGCCCAAACCTGTTCATGAAACCATAATTCATCAAGGAGGGTTCAGTGCTCTCAAGACAAGTAAACCGGTGGAGCATCCTGACAACAGAAGACTGTCTGGTCCAGGTTGACATCATAGAACACCTCACTTTCCCCAGTAGTAACCGTCTCTCCATGACCAGGGAAACTATGACAGCTTTAGTTCTAGTTTGGTTATTTCAAGATGAAAAGGATCGAGCTTATTTCCCAGCATTTTCCTTCTGCAGTGGTGCACTAGTCTCACCTCGCCTGGGTCCATGGCTGAGCAATCCTGCTCTTTAATGTACTTCGGAAGGGAGATTGGTATCGGGGCAGCTCGAACTTCTCTGTACAATAATGGACTTAAAAGGTAGCATATGACTGGTACCTACAATGGCAAGGCGGCGGAAAAAGGTCTTCAGTAGATGTGAAAGCTTTCACGTCTTCAAAGATGTAATGACTTCCACAAATGCAGACAAAGACTTTATACTCAAAACTCCTTTCAATGGCGGAAAGAACTGTACTGATATATTACTTCGAAATCATAACAACAGCAGTAGCACCTAACAATCCTGGATCATCCATAGGATCCAGAAGAGAGTAGCTATACGTCATGTAACATTCATAAGCTGTCTAAAAAGGTTCTACATGTAGTTCAAATCGAGTGACTTACTGAAAAAGTGTTGCCAAGAAGATGCCACCGTGCGCTACGATTGATGCCATCCGCAAAAGAAGAAGACTTTACTGAACTCATCTCCTCCACTAGCCTTTGAGATGATTGTACAATTCTCTTACTTCTCAACATCTTCTCCCCCGCACGTCTAGTGATGTTCGTAATATTCACCTCAGTGCTGTAAAAGACAAGAAAATACATGCTCTGAGAAAACTCTTTCATTTGAATCTCCATTCGGTAAATGCACAATGAAGATTAACAAGACACCAAATTAATATAGAAATTGACCATGTTTACCGATAGTTTGCTGTTGATGATATGGTCTTCTTTTCGCAGCTATGATTGAATTTCACATTGGTATATCCTGGGGGATATCCCATCGCTAGCTCTGTTTCTATTACGCTAATGTAACGCAGCTTATTTGTGTTGTTGTCCATCACCAATTCAAGACTACCATAGCCAGCCTTATGATTGTTCTGTGAAAGAATGCACTGCAGCATATACACAGCAAAATGAGCGCATGTAAACAAGATTACACTTATGATCCACAAGTGCAGCTCAGTCCATAGTAAAATGTAAAGCTCTTATTTTCCTATGCCATTCATTCTATCTAACTTCATCTTTTAGAGAACAGGTGATCATATGTGTTAAGATGAAAGCTCTAAAATAACAGTTTACTCAGATGTTTCTCATATAACTCCATCTTACAAGAGAAACATGATCTCCTAAATTAGTCTACGTTGCATATATTTTGTAGGTAAAATGAAAAAAAAGCCTGGACGTGGAGCTGATGACTTCGCATAATAACCAGGTATGTTTACATGTCATAAAAACATCCTTACCCCGACTTTTTTGTCGAGAGCAGTTGCATTGTGAAGCACACTTTGCAGGGCTGTGCTTTCATGATCTCTAATTCGAGGAATTTTGTTCGGGTAGGGTATGTTTGACCAGTATATCCGTCTCCTCTTACTGGGAGTAATCTCCTCAGCATCGATCTCAATTGGAGTGGTGTTCAAATGCTTTGAGATCTCTTGACGATCAATCCATGTCATTGATGCGACATTCTCTGCAAGAAACCTGGACGCTATCATGTCAGAAAAAAATACTATCTTGCATCTGGATGTATCAGTCCTTAGCTCTGGCAACGGTAACAATCTGTGATTAGATAGCCTACAAGAAGTAACAAAACGCAACAAGTGATTGTAAGGTCTGCTATCTTAAATGTAGGATAATCTGAATGTCTCGTGAACTCCCAGTTCACAGAAGGTAATGTGCCCTGAGAGATGCGAAAGGTATGAATGATACCACTTTTAATTTTATGAAGTACGTACAGTTCCTCAACTACGTTATTCGACTTCGTAACAATAGTCCTCACGCCTGGGTTCTCAAAAATCTTCGTCTAGAATCTTGGAATATATAGCATATAAAATCCATGAGTTAAGTAAGAACTTTGTGAGTGATAAAACCTTATTGAACCGAAGTCAAGATTGCTTGGTTGTTATTTGAATGAGTCAAACTTACGCAATCCTAATAATTACAGGAGTACCAGTGAAGAAGAACGTCACCAGGTTGGGTTGAAAATCTTGATGATGCGTAGCATTTCGAAGAAGAGCTTGCTTCGTTGCCCGTGAAGTCTGTCCATCGACAACTTACAGGTTAAGTAGCTCTAACATGTCAAACATTAGTCCTCGACCTACCAAGAAGACTGAGCAGGATACATGTAACGAGGGTTGCAATGAAAGGGCAGATATCACAAATCCAAATCATAATGACTATTCCACATTCATAATCCTAACAAACTCATCAGACTTTCCATCATCTTACCACTATACCCTCAAGCTATATATCTATTATGTATTGAGGTCTCATTTACCCAACAGCAATTACAAAAGCTCTAGTGCGCAACTATTAAGCTGACATGTATGATGGCTTATATATGCACTGGAATCGATGTAAACAACCATTGAGCATATATGGGCAAAAAAGAAGTGACGTTCGAGTACCATAAGCAACCTCCGATGACATCCATACTTCAGAGTTTTGTAGATGAGAACCACATTATGCTTCTTTAAGATTACAATCTAGCGATAATTGCTTTGTCTTCAGATTGAGAAAGAAAAGCAGATGCATTACTTTCTAACAAAATATATTCTTAAGAGAGGATTGTTATGTCAACTGATATGACTATTTCCCGACTTGTGGTGTACGATGAAAATCAGAAAAGTATGATAACTCCAGAAACACAAATATAAAGCTCTACAGGTAGAAATGCTTCAAAGTAAGCCATAAACATAATCAAACCTTTCAGCAAATGCAGGAAAACTATCATATCAGACTAAATATGAAAAATACATTCACGGTCTGGATTCTGTAGATTTAACAGTCTTGAGAGTCCATAAAACTGGCTGCCTTCACGTCCATGCCAGATTAATAAGGCAGAAACTTGAAAAGTCGATTAAAGTATGAATAATTATGCTTGATTGAAGCTAAATAAAAAAGGAAAGAGGAAAAAGGGAATGGAACGAACACAGTAATCGCATGTGCTCTGAAGGAATATTCTCATAATACTTCAAGCATCATCCATTTTAAATGAAAGGAGATGAGAATCATTTTGCAGCATCTTGAAACGATCTAGGTTGAAGAGTTACCCCATTTTATGCCCCAGGCTGCTCAAGTCTTGACAGGGAAAACCACCAATGATCAAATCCACCTTCTCTGGTATGTCTGCTTTTTCAAGTTCCTTAACATCTCCGAGGTGACGAACCATGCCGTATCTATGTTTGATCACCTGCATCGCGGCATCATTCTAAAGGACAATATGATGTTATAGCACATCGTGACACAGGTAGGGAGCATAATGTTTGATGAAAGGAAGGTTATTTAGTCAATCCAAGCAAGATCTTGGAGGTCAAGGGAAAGACATGTCCACTCGTGTGTGTTTCGTAAAATCTAAGGACGGGACATTTCACATCATTGACTGAAGGTGCTACCTATTTTCTGTAGAAAGCTAGGCGCCACAGGACTCTGATGATGTATGGAGTATCTGCACTTGAAAATTCTTCTCAACAAAAAACTATGAAGTTGAATTCTTGTGACAAGATTTTCAGGTGTTGTGCTTTACGTCTATTTAATAGACGTAAAACTAGATAACTTGTTTGAATAACCAGAACTAGTGCATGGCTCCTGATGTTCAAGCTACGGTTACAATGTACCAGTGGCAGGACACACAGAGACAATGCTTTGATGGAATAGCACAAGTAGCGTTCAAAAGATTTTGTTCTAAAGGAGAAAATTCTCGCTTATTACTGTCCACGTGGGACATGTGCTGAGTATGGATTATCATTCCTGTCTAATCTACAACCTACAGATTATTTGGCTATTACCTTTGAAATTAGTGTTAACATAGATGTCAGGCTTTTGTTAAGTTTGTTAAGGCAACTTCATAGGCTCAAACGTCCTGCGAAGGATGAGGCAGTTCCTGCCTGAGATGGTATCTTAGGAAGAAAATAGACCCTTATAATTCAACAACAAAGTTCAGAAGCTCTGAACATTCGTAGCTATTTTCAATTTTGAAATGGTTGGTGTAAACGCCCATGAGAGTCATTCTCTAAATTAGCTCTGAAATGTAGACATCATGTTGTAAATCATCCTCGACATTGTCAACGGTCGGAGACCATCCTAACCACAGAAATTATATAAGATCACCTTTTTTCAAAGGCAGAAAAAAGTGTTTATGGACTTTGTATATGATAAGGTTCTCTACAGAGGAAACGAACCAGAAATGGAATGTCATATAGACTGGGACCTTACTAGGTTGATGTATGATTTAGTCACAGCGTCCGAGTATGATCAATTTGCATTGATCATCCTCAGATATATTTGACATTGGTCCTCAAACAAAAAGCCCTCTTGATGGTCTTGATCCATGATTTAGTAACACGAGACAGAACAGGTTATGGTTTCAATGCATGAGTTTCATATATTATGGGTTCAAGAATGATAATCGAGAAAACAGTGTGTCTAGCCAGCGTAACACAAATGTTTCCGAAGATGGAGAAGAATCATACCACTTCACAACTGTATCCCACGAAAGGTATGCCAAGTCTTTCAAGGGCGACCCAAACACCACCAATCCCATCAAACAAGCTGAGAACCACCAAGGGCTTGCCAGTCCATTCTCCACCTTTAAGCCTCACATCATTTATCCAGTCTTGGCCTTCGCAGTGCCAGCAGCACTCTTCGTTCGTCTGGAACAAACCCCGTATGTGTATGAAAGGAAAATACAAGACTCTTTCTCAGTTAGAAGAGGTGGAAAATGAACATTTTCACCCTTTCTCACTGTTGGTTATTAGCACTCTCGAAACAGCTACAATTCTTTGTCGATGGAATCAATTGGAATTGGACGAGGTGTGATAACAAAAGAAAACGAACCTCTTTAATCCGTATTCTTTTTCGCTCTTGTTTGGAAGCTATATTGAGGGCCTCCTTCTCAAGGTCACGGATTTTGGTAAGCAATCTTTCCATTTCCTTGCAACTGATAGGTCAACAGGACAGTTTTTCAGATATCACGTGCCAAGAACTGAAACGGGCAGATTTAAAACTCTCGTTGTCATTGCAATCCAGCACAACGAAGTATCCAGATACGGCTTACCACAGAAATTAGTGAGGATGATGCTAAGGAAGCGGTCTCCTTGAAGCTCCAGACAGGTTACTTCGGTTTGCAAGCTTTCTCCATGACTTATGGGGAAAATATCCACATAAAGTCAAAATTTGTCTTGAGACGACAGAATTCGTTGGATCAATTCCCAGCATAAGCAGAAGCTTTTCCAATCTGAAAATTGTTCGGTTTTTTTTTTAACAACCTGGGACTTGCCGTGCACCAATTGAAGACTGCACCATCGCAACAAAGTGGGGTAAGAATTCTTTCGAAGCTAAATTTGAAGCCCTGAACAGGAGAATTGAATTAAAGTTGACATAAGTGAGCTGCCAGAGGAGCGGCCTCAGTACTAGACTTTCGCTGCTTTGTATTCAAGAAAATTAAGTTGAGGCTGGAAGTTGTTGGCAAGAATGTCGCCTACTGTCTTGGGTGTGTCGAAAAGCACGAGGTACTCCTAGCAGATTTCCGGGGTGTCTATCACCCACAGATCACTACGCCCACAGAGACGAACATAATTTCCACCATGCAGAGAACGAAAAAGGCATGACTTGCCATCTGCCCGTCCGCGTGGTCTGGCCTGTTCAAAACAACCCAAGAACCCGGGAGCCCACAGTGGGAATGCGCAACTCCGCACACTCTTCACGTGCCAAATTCGAGCCCGCAAAGTGGCAACAAAAAGCCAACCAGCCAGCCAGGCCCGGGCGCTACTCGAGACAAGGATTCAGCTCGCGACAACGACTGTACTCGACAGTTCTTGCAGTCCCGAGTGCGAGTGCGAGGCGCACCCCGCATCAGGAAGGAGATGGAGGACCTCGAGAGCGCGAGTCTGGGCCGAGCCGAGGCAAGGCAAGGCAGACCAGACGAAGAAAGCCCACATTAAGCGCATTGCATCTTCGGACGTCCGGCACTTTATTCCATCGGCAAGACACGAGAGTCGGTCAGTAGGCCAAGAGATTGCCGGTCCGTCGGTCGGTCGCTCGGGTCTCAAACCCGAACTCACTTCTTGCAAGAGGTGGAAATCCTCTCGGGAAAAAGCCAGACACCTTGGAACCGGCAGACGGACAGATCGAGTGGACGAACGAACGAGCGAGCGCCACCTGGCACTGGGACCACGCGGCCCCACCACGCGACCCCGACCGGGATGCAGGCCTGACTTGGCCGTTTTCGAGCTCATCCGCCTCCCACGGAGCGATCCTACCGGGTTCGACGAATGGACAACTGTCCCCGTGGCAGCCAGCGAACAAAGAACAAGAAAAAGTCCACTCGTCCCCGATTGGTCACATGCGCGCACACGCCTCCAATTATGGCCTGTGGCACCTTGTCGTACATTTTGTACTTGTATTCATTTCCTGCCCTGCCCTTCCCTTTCCTTTTGGATACGAGTTGATAATGGGGACATATAAATAAAATTGTGGAATCTTTTTATTCTCAAGAAATCTTCTTCTTGGTTACCTGATTCGAGCGTCGTTTTCGCCTTCGGACCTCTTAAGCAATTACCGACTCTGCATTTATCCTTACCCAGTTCCTAAATGTTTCGGTTTGCTTCTTTCTTAGACATCTGCGGAATTTACTGATATCTCTTCTTCAGACGACACCTTCCTTGACTGGAGGCCTAGAAAGAATTAACTAGCGAGATGTATGTTTCCTAATGTAGATAACAATAAAGGATGGGACATCCTGTACTTATCCATCTGAAATGCAATAGATGACCGTTTTGTCCGATGGATTGATGTAGCAACCAGGAGGGTTATAATTCTACCAAAACTTGCTCGAAAGTTCCTGCGCCCCCTTCTGTTGAATCTTTGTCTGTCCTATCTTTTGTATATTTCCAAATGTGGTGACTTTCCGGACCATCTCAGGTTACCAGTTTGATCTCCGTTACCAATATGGAAAGTGATACCCACACAATCATTTGTAATTACAAATATTCATAATGCTTAAATAATTTCTTTTGATTCAATCATGCAGCGGATACATAGCAATAATTGATCGTACCCTCATACAGTGCTACCCTCGATGGACGTGTTGACGGACAATTCTTTCATTTGACGTATTAATTCTTTCATGTACTCAAAGTGACATCAGTTGTTGAATTTTTACAATATCCCAATTTATAGAACATTTTTATTCAAATTGGTTGTAAATGTTTGTCACTATGCTTTGAGTATTTTTCATTTATCTTCAGCTAAAAATATACGTCATACAAAAATTTGGCATGCTGTTTATAAATTATCAAATGATTGAGCAGGTAGGTTTCAACCTAGACTGTACACAACAACTATTTGTCCTTTGAAGGCACGGCAAAATTAACATTGGACGTGACGGCTGGTCAACACGTCCATTCCACGTTGTATCTAACGTACAATTCAGTTGTTGTGATATATCTGGTACATGGTTTAAATTAGAGACATGATTTAAACATGATATATTATGCATTTGAGTTTTCTTTAATAAATATGGAGATATTGACCATTAGGATAGACTGATAGGAAGAAAAGATTTCAAAATAATCTATCTTGAAAGGGCGTATGAGTGTTTGATAGAGATTACAAAAACCGAAAATAAAATTAGGGAAAAACCATGGTTTGGTGTCATTTGAATTGTGGATATATATATAGCATCCAAACATATATAATTCAGACATCAAATGTAACAATAGATGAAATTTTACTAATAACAAAAGTTTATGACGATCCAATTTTTTTTAATCAAAATATCAATGAGTACATATATCATACCCATGTTATTAAACATCAGATAACAATCAAATTTAATTTTATTTGCATCAAAAACTTCAACTTTCATAATAACCATTGTTCATCATAACGTTGATTTCTAAAGTCAATATAAAACATTGAACATTTTGTAACCCTAATTTCAACCCTACATTTGAACGCTAGGTGTTTAAAAAAGATCTGATATAGATTAAAAAATTCCTTGTGCCAATTATTTTTAATATGCACATGAATATTGCATAAAAATATGCTATAAGAGTAAAAAATGACATGTATTCTTGTACAAAGAGCATTGGAAATGACTACTCTTATGTCCAAACTATGTGCTCAGGGTAATACTAGTCTTACTCCAATGAGTAAATCTTTATCCCAAATGAAAGGAAATCAATTACTTATGTACAAGCATATGGCATTTGCCAAATATGTCATAAATTTGTCTATTATGACATCAGTCAAAATTTTTTATAACAAATATAATCACAATTTTAAATTGATTACATCTTCTTGAAATGCTTACAATGCATGATGCACTCGAGTGACAGATAAGTACAATCTGTACTTATCTTTTTCCCAGCTAACCACGGAAAAATCACTCTCCACACGCGGAGTACCAGGATATACACTAGCACATCATACAACAAACATACACAGTTTGGGAATTCAAGGTTCAATAGTAAACATGCTTCATGGAAATTGACAGATCTTGGCCTTTTATCTATTGTTTGCAGAGTACAACTTTTCTTTGATAAAACGTTCACAATTTTTTTTTGTTCTTGTTCCAGGGTGTCAATGTATTCGTTGTTGAATTTTTTTTCAAGCTGAGATTGAAATCTAATGATAAGGTTCAAAAAGCTTGATGCAAGCATGATATCACATTTGCAATGAGCACATGTGGGTAAAGATGCTACAGGTGCATTGTTACCATCTTTTTTTGGCTTGATTGCATGTAATATCTACTGCAAGACTAACAACTAGGTTTCTAACAACACAAATCATAACATTTTTCTCAACTTCAGACAAATCATTAAATCACATTACAATAAAGTAACCACACCCTCAAACAAAGTGCACAACAACTTTATTGGCAATTTTGTAAAAACCGTTACAATATCGAATGTGTTGATCTTGTTCATGGATTTGCAATTTGGAAAGTAGATCTTGCAATCCTATCATATCCTGAAGACAAAAGATGAATGGCTTCTTGCTATGTTATTAGCAATGTAAACTGCTGCAAGGTTTTGAAGAAGATGGCAATCTCATTAACTATTGAGATCAATGAAAATAAAACAATCCACCGCATGACAATCAGTTTGAAATTAAAATTCTTTTGGTTTATGTATTCAACAATACAACAACAATGAGTTGAAAACCAAGACAACATTTTCTCCAACTATGATTAGCAAGTCGTAGCGAACTTTGAACATTTAGATCACATTTTGTTGATAAAGTTTTGTTGTCTTCATAGGTATTTGATGGTGGCAGACAACGTCAAATAAAATTTATTGTTGAGATATACAAAAATAGTAGCTTGAATAATAAGATTAAATTGATATGCACCACATCAGAATTGAATCAAGTAGCAACTTTCTTGTTCAACTCGAGTAGAAACACGGTTATTATTCCACATACTTCGCCTCTCATATCCTAGCATCATCAGAGCATGTTGATGAGAGTGTATATCCCTAAGATGAACAAATTACAACCATAATCCTCTCGACCGTCTTGAACAGATTATTTTTGGTGTGACGTTTATAAAGAGTAAAACAACATAAATGGATGCAATATAGCCTTACGCCTATTACAAATCTCATTTGAACATCAAAATATGAGATATTCTCAATAATTGATAAATCAAATGTAGCATAAAAGGCCCAACGAGCAATTTGCTAAGTTTCGAAAGGCAAACGTCGTCAGCAATATGAACAAATGATGACATTTTTACCCTATTGCATCCACAAAGATAATCGAAAGCTAGCTCTTTGCTTGCATTCTACACTCGGTGCCCTGTTAACCTAAACAACGAACCAAGATCAATCATCCCAACAACAAGTTTGAAAAGATTGATGTTCTTGATATGAACTTGATAACATACAATCACATTGTCAAATTTCATTTGCTTGAAGAATCTCAACGTACGATAAATAGAAATGTCCTCTGCTTTGGAATCAAATAAAATTTTACGTTAAATTGTGTTGATGATGTTTATATCAAAATACAGCTGGACACATTCTTTACTATTATTATGAAGACCTAAAACACAAGATGATTTTACTCGTTGATGTTAATAAGGTGGTTTATGGACTTTCGTAGCTCCAACAAAATGAACATGAACAGTATTCACGAAAACAGTAGCATCAAAGAAAATTTGCTTGGCGTCTTCCAAAAGAGCATGATATTCACTTCACTTTGTCAAATGTTGGCTTTTGAGATGTTGTAAGTATAGTTTTGCTCGATATGAAAACTTGAAGTACTTTGATCCTAGCTGGCTCGTGCTTCTATCCGACCTTTTTTTCACGGCTCTTGATTTGTCAAAAGCAACACTGAACTTATGTAACGACATCAGATGACTTGCATCAAGACCTTCCATCTATACTCAAGTTTGTGCGTGGAATTAAATGAAGTTTCACGCTTCTTTGAAAAAATTTCATCGACAATAATTCTTCAACAACGGAAAAGATTGAACATCAGGAATTATTTAGCACCAGCAAACAAGAGCAAACGCGGATTCGAATTTCTGATATTTCTATGGCCAAAAAGGAAAAACAACAACAGCGAAAATCGCTTGCTCTTTTTCACTGTTGAAGAATTGATGTTGCTCGTTCAAGAACATTGGATAGAAGCAAACACCGACTCGAGCAACCATTAATTCAAACTTTCAATATTATTTATGGCATTTCGCAAATACTATTTATGACAAATTTGGCAGTAGCATTGCTCAATGCTATATTCGAAGAGTCTTATTTATGTAGCAAAATGCCTTTAAATCTGTCAGAAGCATCACTTTACTCCATGACTCCTAAAGTTTAGGTTTTCTATTTTTAGATGTTTGATTTGCCAATATTAATCTTATCAAAAAGTCATAGGGCTCGTCATTGTAATTGCAGCATGGATTAAAAGTTGCAAAGTTGAAAAGCATTTGGACACTCCAAAGGAAAGTCATAAGGTAAGAAATGAATTGGTGTAGGAAATTTTGACAAATGTTGTTATTAATTGCTTCATGGCAAAAAACGTGCGTGCTCATGTTGTGGAGATTTCTAGTTAATTTTTGAAGCTTAAGGTACAAGTGATTTTGTCCAAGTTTTAAAAATGATCCTTTCATTTTATCGGATAATGGAAGGTTATCTATCTTAGATAATTATATTAGGTTTTGTGTGTTGTGTGTGGAATTTAGTGAGGAGGAAGTTTGCATGTGAAACTTCCTTAACTTTAAGTTTCATATTTAAGTGACTCTTTAGGAGAAGTCCGAAACCTCATAGGGGAATGACTCGGATGATCAAACTATGATGTTAGTTCATGTCTAAAAGTCTTTCTCACAAACATTGTTGGAAGTTAATGTTTTTCTTTCTCCCAAATGTATCCACATTTTGATTTTGTAACCGAGATCCGTTGGAAAGAATTTTTGTTATTGATTTGTTTTGTTTGGAAGATCTAGTCTTGGAAAAACATTTGAGTTATTATACACTCGTCGATTGTACTGTCTTTCTGGTTTCCGTCCACAGAGTAGAGCAGAGATGATTGGTCCTTTAAGACCGGGTGTTGCACATATGTACTAAGTCTTAGAAGTGGTCAAGGGAATAAGGATGATTAGCCAAGGCATAACTAAGACTAGCTAGTTATGACTAAACTAGTTAGTTATAACTAACTTTATCTAGTCATGACTAAGTTTAGCTACAATGTCTATAGTTGGCGGAGTAATTAGCGGAGTTCTAGAAGAATGGAGTGAGCACTTCTATTTTGTCTTTTACAAGGAGTGAGCACTTCTATTTTGTCTTATACAAAAGTTCTAGATTCCAAGGGATTAGATATTTGACTAGAAGCTTGGATTTGATTGGTTTGACTAAATGTATGAAAGATGATTGGCTAGACTAAGTCTAATGTTGACTTAGTGGCTAGGAAGCTTGTAGAAGTTTAAAAGCTTCAAATGGCATGTCGCCACCTCAACCTTGGATTCCGGAAGCTTCTAGAAGGTTTAGGTAGGCCAATGGCATGTTGCCACGTAGAGAAGGTTAGTCAAACTTACCTAGGTAAAAGTAAGTTAGGAGAAATTACCACATGTTACTATGGTAACTTCTCAAGTAGTATAAATAGAGAGGTAGAGTAGCAACTTTCAAGCAAGTTTGGAGAGTCATGTGTGAGGACTTGTTTCAGTAATGAAGGAGTGAAGTTTTTGAGTATCTTGGAGTATCGACGTGTGTTTGCATTTATGTGAAGAGGGTGATGTGAGGAGAGTTTGTGTGTGAGTTGGAGTGATACATGAGAGTTTGTAAGAGAAGGTGTTTGGGACATGAGTGAGAGTATGAATCTTAGTCTTCTAGAACCATGATGCGCTACCACAAAGCCATCAGAGGTAAACCTGAGTGAGAGTCAGCCCGGAGGTTGCAGTCCAAAAATTGCTCACCTCTAAAAATTGTCATGACAAGAGGAGCCGTATACGAGATATGTCAACTACAAGAAATATATTTTTTTAATTGTGCATGGATCAATTTATGTGCTATAGGGAGCAAGTAAGAAGACAAATGCAAGATGGAAAGATAGAAATTATATAGAGTAGCGGCATCGAAAGCTTGAATTCTTCAGGCTTCAAGAATCAAGATAATGTTCAGATTGCAAAAGAAGCTGTATACTAAAAGAAATGATGTACTAAATCTTCTTGATAATTCTAATTGAGGTTATACTCAAATTGAAGTGACGATATGTCATTTGTGACTTTTCAGCTTCTAGAACCTCCACTTGCCACTAAGTCAACATTAGACTTAGTATAACCAATGAAGTCATCATTACTTAGTTGAATCAATCAAAACTAAACATGAAGTCAAACGTCTTTTTTTTTGGGAATCTAGACTTTTGTACAAAACAAAATAGAATCGTTTACTCAAATCTTCTAGTATTTCTTGAGTTATTTTGCTAAGTATAGACATGATAGCTAAACATAGTTATAACTTGATAAACTTGGTTATAACTAGCTAGACTTAGTCATGGATAGCTAGATTTTGTCATAATTAAACTAACCATGATTAATTCATTGGCTAGTTTTACTTCTATTTTACACATACAACATCCGCTCTTACAGTTCTTGAAGAATGAAGCTTCTTCTCCGCAAGCTACAACAGAGGCATTAGAACCTTTTGAGAAGCTAAAGCAAACATTGCTTTCAACATCAATTTCACGAACTCCGGATTGGGAAAAAGCGTTTTTAGTTTTCACAGATGCATCTGAAAAAAGAATGGGTGCAATATGAGCACAATGGGATTGATGAGGAAGTATACAACCATCCAGACAATCTACTATGCTATTAGACAACTCACATGTGTAGAGTTAAAATACCCAGTAACAAAAACAAGAAAAACTAGGCATTATTTTTGCGTTGAGGAAATTTTGACACTATTTACTTGGGATAAAAGCCACGGTGGTGTCAAATCATCAAGCATTGATTTATCTTTTTAACAAACCAAACGCTATAGAAGGAATTGCACGGTGGATAATTTTGCTACAAAAATTTGACTTGGAAATTATTCATCGCGCAGAAACAAAGCATGAAATTGTTGATTTTACTTCACAAATGGAGAAGTAGATGGACGTTTTTTGAAATAAGAGCTGCTCAAGAAGGCGCCAAGCCTTGACTGCTAGCAACAAAAATCCATCACATCAATCCAAGATTTCTATCAGGTGGAAACACTAACAACATCTCTTCACAACTACAAGATTAAACGAACGTGAACTGATGACTTTTCAAAATCATACCATCTAGAAGATAGCGTCAACAAGGTGAGTGAAAAAGAATGAAGTAAAATACCTTAATCAAGATTCATGAAGTGCATAGAATCAAGAAGTAAATATTATAAAAAGATTCGTTGAAGTTAATCCATGTGCTCTCGACTTTGCAGCCATTTGTATCTTAAGATACTTTTAGCGCGGAAAAATTGGTTAGGCTCTTAGAGAGCTCAGTGGTACACATGATTATTTTGAAGCAATAGTGGCTTGAAATACATAATACGTACAAATTAAATGACATGATTCTCATTCGTAAAACCATAGTTTGAATAACGTGAACTTACTTCTCTGTACATTCAAAAGAACAATAGCAGCCCTGACAATAAACATAATGATGACTAAGAATTCTTTGTAATATAGAAAGAAACTTGTGATAAAAGAAAACTTGTAAGAACCAACAAGTAAATATTATAAGAAGATTCAAATTAATATATACTACAAACGGTGAATTTGGCAAGTGGCATTAAAGTTAATCCATGTGCTCTCAACTTTGCAGCCTCCTTTTTTTCAGATAATTTCAGCGGGGAAAAACCGGCTGGACTCTCGAAGAGGTCAGTAGTACACATGAATACTTTGAAGCAGTAGTGGGTTGGAATACATAATATATACAAAGTAAATGACATTATTCTCATTCGTAAAACCATAGTTTCAATGACGCGAATCTACTTCTCTGGACATTCAAGAGTACGATAGCAGCCTTTCATATAAACATTATGATGACTAAGAATTACTTGTAATACCAAAAAAACTTGTGATAAAAGAAAACTTGTAAGTCGGTTGTTTTGGTACATCTACTATGGCTCTAAAGAACCATTTACACAACCAACAAATAAATACTACAAGAAGTTTCAGATTGATATATACCACACATAGAAAATTCCGCAAGTGGCATTGAATAGTTAGTGTGAAATAGTAAAACTTATTTTTTGATATCATTGTTACAGTTTTCCAGGTGAGCTTTTCGAGAGTAGCGTTTGGAGTAGGCAGAAAAAGTTCATTAAAAATTGTTCTTTTGAGGAAAAGATCCTTGTAGTATCGGGTGCATAGTATCGAGAAAAAATAGTGAGTCTAATTTTGTTGATATTATGTATGAAGAAGATCATTGCTCAAATTGAGATATTTCATTGCATAAATGATAGCTTGTGAATATTTTAGACAAATCAAATGTGCTTCACTTGTGATTTGACCAAGATATCAAACTTGCATTAGCTTAGAAAATTATAAAGCATGAGTAGTATTAGTCATCTCATATGCTTATCTGCTCAAATCCTCAGCATGTTGTGAGCTTAATACTTCCCCCCATATGCGTTGTAGTCTGAGGGGTAGTTAAGCATTAACATTTAAGACCCTGTACACTCTCTACTTTACTTTTGTCCTGAAAACTCAATTTTTCCCGAAACGCTCTTCCGGTTTGTCCCGAAATCTCCTTGCCAATCTCTCTCACTTCTTTATGCAAAAATCTCCCAGGAAAATCTCTCTCTTCCACTGCAGCATCTCATTCTTTGTTCCACCGAGATTGTTCCCCCTTTCTCCTTTCAAAATGTTTTTTTTCCATTCCCTAATCTCCTCCTGTCACATCAAAAATCTCTCCTCTCCATTTGGATTCTATTTCCCTCTCCCGTTGCAAAATCTCTCTCTGCGTGAATTCTCTCTTCCCCTCGAGAATTTCCTCCTCTCTCTTCATGTGGAAATTTTCTCTCCTCCCACCTACAAAAATCACTTTCTCGTCTCTCCTTTCGACCAGACCAACCCAACCCGCATCCTCACCC
This sequence comes from Marchantia polymorpha subsp. ruderalis, assembly GCA_037833965.1. Lineage (NCBI taxonomy): Eukaryota > Viridiplantae > Streptophyta > Marchantiopsida > Marchantiales > Marchantiaceae > Marchantia > Marchantia polymorpha. Next base: position 6,454,988 of record AP031351.1, read on the forward strand.
TCAGCTGCATCAGCAGCAGCACCGTCCACACTAGCATCCTGCAACAGCTCCACTCAGCCGCTTCACTAGCTCGTTCAGCCGTCATGTGATCGCTTTGACGTCATCTGATTCATAATCTTATCTAACCTAATCATAATTTGCACCCTTTCTCATCTTATTCCGCCATCAAAACATGGCGGAAGAAGGTGAGAAAGGATGCGAATTATAATAACCTCCTTATGGCAAAACACTCCCCTTATTTCTCTCACTCTCATTCTCTTGCTTTCACTCATGTGACATGTACTCTGAGTTTCTGTACCTCTGCAATCTTGGGTTTTAGCCAAGATACTTGTGATGCAAATTATGTCTCTTCAATCTCTCTTTTGTTTTTTTCCAATCGGCTGGTAAGCTCCTCAACTTTCTTCTTCATATTGAAGTCTTTATAAAAAATGTCTGCATTTGATTTCAAAATACGCTTTTGAAGGTTTGCACCTCTTGCGTCATCTCACTTAGTGTGTACTTCCTCAACCATGTCGTAGGTCTTACTCACCAAATGCTTCCTCATAATACAGACAATTCAACTTTCTTGCAGAATCTTTTGCAAGACATTCAAAAGGAAGATCGTTTGAGTCAATGACACCCTTCACAAAGCTCAGGTATCGCGGAAACAATTTTCCGTTGAACTCGTCTGAGATGAAAACTCTCTTCACAGACAGACAGATGTTGTCTTTCTTCTAGCTCAAAACATACTCTGTGTAAATGACGTGCTTTTGAAACTCATACTCAATCTCGTCCAAGCTGTACTGAAACTGTGTATCAATTTCTGTAACTTCGAGACAAACTTCAATTTTTGTTCCATCAACTTGTCAATCTCGACATCCCAATCACTCAACATGCGAGTCAAGATCAAGAGTGCAATCTGTGTTTACTTCCTCAAAGGCAGCCTCTTTTTGAAAGACTCTCCTCCAAAATTCTGCTGAGATTTGAAGGAAAAACTCAATACTAGATAGGCCATAAAAGGTTCTTCTATCGGCACATCTCCACATCATCGTTATCAGATAAAACTCTAGAAAAATTCTAGCGGCAGATGCAAATAAAAGTACAAGCTTTGCGGCTGCATACAAAGCTTTATCAAGTACCACAAATACAGATGTTTCAATGATTAAATCCCTCCCAACTTGTAAGGCAGTCCCTTCTTTAGCGAATACCTCTCCTAAATGTGATCTAATGTTAGCAGCTAAAATATGTGGTGGTGATGGTCTTCACAGAGCCTCTGAGAAATCTAGCCATTACGCCATCTTGCATCTAGGGGATGCAAATCAAATGTGGGAGAAGAAGTAAAAGCCATAGAACCCCAAACCGACATCGGAAAAAAATCACAATGATCAAGAAGACCTTTCACCCTACCGCGGAAGATGAACTCCTCATCCAAACAAGAAATCCAATCTTGGTCATTAGGGAAACATCTTGACTTGCAAGACCTGTAGAATATCGATCAAACGCAGTGCAATCATCTTGTTTATCAGCCATGTGATACGATCAGCTAGCAGAGAAGTGGCAATCCAAATGCGATACAATATTCACAAGATTCTCCCCAATAACATGGTCAAAAAAGTTTGCTACCTCTCTTAGCTTTGCTACCACCCTCCTTGTATCGAAACCCGACCCTCGAAGAACAGCAAAGCATAATTCCACGAGCTTCATTTATGGAGTGTGCTTGACCATAATTTGCTCCTTTGCTTCCGCTTTTGAGCCATTGCTTGAACGCATAAATTTTCAAAAATTGCCACAAAAATTCAAAGCATAACTTCCAAAAAATTTGAATCAAATTTTTTTAACTCTTATAATGTTAAAAGAACATGTGAGCACCACTTTGTTTTCACACATGTGCAAATAGTTAACATGTTCAATCTAGTTTCTTCGACGTGTTCATTGTAGATCGTCTAGTTCCACTTTGACTTGAAGACTTGGAGCTCATAGATTTCTTCATGAGGTAAAAAAACCTTACTGAATTCAATTCATATGCTTGTCATGAAGCTTTCTTGAAGCAACTAGGAGATCACATAATCTTGTTCATTATATAACCATTAATTTGATCAATATATCATGAGTTATTGACATCATAAATATTTTCATCCTTAAACTTAATCATTGAATATGTTTGTCATTTGCAAACAAGGTGCCATATCACATACAATTTGAACATAAAGACCAAAGTACTTGCTCCCAGCATACTCATTGTGATAACCGATGAATTTTTTGCAACAGAAGTTTGTTTCGCGTTTGAAGCTTAATCAAGTAGATTGAAATCACAAATGATATGAAGGCTCCATCATTTTTATCTCAAATCAGTTCTAATTCCGTTCCACATTTACTGAGCATGTGCTTTGAAGTTCAGATGATGGCGTACCGGATCTATGTGATGCCATCACAGCTTACACACTAAAGCTTTGATGTCAAGTTTACAATTTGAGGTATTTTTCACTGCTTTTCAATTCACAATGTACGTCGTGATGTATGTGCATTGCATTCAACTTTGCCAAGTTTGTATCTTGGATGATGCGGATTAACCCAATTGTTTCATTTTTGTTTACAAAGATTATTAGACATCAATTTTTTTTTTTAAAAAAAAATCAGTTTTCATAATTAGAGATTGAGTTTGTAGTAAAGTTTCTTTGTAATTTTTGATGATTTTTTACATTGTTAATGAAATGTAAAATTTATTTAATTTACCTATTTACAGGATAAATATACGCAATGTATAGTAAAAGTATTATTCAATCATCTCCTTCAGGCATATTCCATGCAGATGATTTGCAATGAACTTAGGAAATGCATTGTCCTCTTATGAAGTTTGTAGTTCGTATTCCAAGTGAGAAGGTAGATCATGAAGAAAAAGGGAATATATATACTTATTTTTTAGTAAATTTGCTTAAAAAAATTGACTTGGAGATTGTACATCGTGCATATACAAAGCATCAGATTCTTGATTTTATTACACAAATGGAAAAGTAGATGGACGTTGTCTGGGAAAAAAGAGTTGCTCAAGAAGGCGTCAGACCTATGGCTGCTAGCAACAAAAGTTCATCACACTAATACAAGAATTCTATAAGATGAAAACACTCAAAACGTTTTTTTTAAAAAAAAAACGCTTTCTACATGATATAAATGAGTATATGATCTTTTTTCCTGGTTTGTACATCCTAATCTTCAAAACAACACAAATTACTTTCTAAAGGTGATTTCTTAGTAAAATTTTAGCTGAGAATAGATTATCTTTCAATACATATTCATATAAATTTTAAAAGCCTAAAATTAGATACAAAAAAAGTAATTTATTTTGTACAAGTTATTCCGAGAGCTATCTTTTAGTAATTGTAAAAACTCCTTTGAAACAAACTTGAAACAAAAACTGAAACATACCTCATCTTCCACTCTATATTCAATAAATTTTTTTGATAATGCTTTGAAAAAAATGTATTTCGATCCCTAAGATCACTTTTTCTCTCAAGCGGACATTGTTTGCCAAAAAAGTCACATTTTCAAAATGTTTACTCTTTTCGGCTCCATCAAATCTCACAACATTCAATGTCAAGTCACCTAGACATATAAAGAATTTTCAAAATGCAGAAAACACAAAGTTGAGACTGAGCAGAATGAGCCATACATTTTTTACTATATAGACTTTTAAGTAAAATTTTGAAAGTAAAATGTAGTACAACATGTAGTTAGGGTTTGAAGTACATGTAGTATAACTTGGAAGTACGTAATATAATCAATTATTGTACTACTTACTTCTATAGCTATAGTTTACACACATAGCACTTTTACTATTTATGATTTTTCTTCCTAACTTATATTCACACAAAACACTAACCACATAGTGATTTCTAGTTTCAAATTAATTCCACCATTACGTCGGTTCCGAATACAACAATATTCTTGGCGCAATGTTAATGTTGATCAACATTGATAAAAAATTGAGGAGTTTTAGCAATATCATTGAATATCTTGAAGGTATGAATTTTTTGGATGGAGCAACCAAACAAATTAGTAAGAGATTCACACATAAGACTTGATCTTATACCTTGATAGGTCAATTAATGTATTTTTGCGAGAGTTATGACATTCTTTGCAATATGGTGAGAAAAGCGAAGGTCTCAAAATTATAATAACAATTTTATGTAGGTTTTTGTGGAGAACATTTTGCAGGTCAAATTGGAGTGAAGAAAATCCTTGCAGTAGGATAATTTTGACGACTATGTATAAAGATACTTTTGACTATTGCAGAAGTTGCAAGATGTGCCAAGCATTTACAAATAAATTTATGGTGAGCGACAACTTCCACCAAAATTCTCGATTGATATCATTTTAAAAATAAAATATTGATTTAATATATTCTTTGCCGATCACAAAAGGGGAGATCATTTCATTATTTTGACTACAAATTAAGTTACAATATTTGCAAGGAGTTTTGGACTTTGAAGAATTTGGTAAAAAAAAAAAATAACGCTATTTGTGTACAAACGTATCATTATTCACTTTGATCATACGTTGGAGATAGTCTCGGATAATGGACCTCAATTCATTAGAGATGTGTGGAAGAATTTGATACAAGGATTAGCAATCAAACATAAATTACAACTATGTACAAACCGAGTAGAAACAGGTTGGCAGAACAAACAAACAAGACACTGTGTTTGGAAGGAATGAGATGCAAGAACAAATGCTACATTGGGGTTTCAAGATCCATCATGCAATGTGGTTATACAATCCAGCATTCAAAACGGCTATGATATTCTATCTTTTTTTTTTTACCTATGACATTTTGAGTCTTTATTTTTGATAGAATACGAACTCATGAGACTTTGCACTACTTTTAAAGCACATTTGGATATGGTTGAGTCTCAACCAAGGCGGTTGATGCAAGTTAGTACATTGGACAAGGTTCACTTGCGGGCAAGACATGCAATTGAGGTTGCTTAGAAAAAAATGAAAAAAAAATTGTGGAATGAAAAGGTAAACAAATGGGCATTCAAAGTCGGTGATTTGGTTATGATATACGATTGAATACATTTTTGAAGAGCTCATAAAAAATTAACATCCAAGTGGTTTAAACTTTATGAAACCTCCATTTCTTCAGATAAACCTTATTAAATTAAGAAAGTTTTTGTGACAAAGAATACATAATCTTAAGATTACGCAATTTAGATGGTACGATCAACCATGATAAGTTGAAGAAAGCTGATGTAGACTTGTTAGACTAGGAAAATTCCAAGGACGTATTTGCTATGAGTGTGGAGCTAATGTTTTTTTTAAAGTTAATTCTTCGAACTTGTCAAGTGGTCTTGTCTAAGTTTTAGGAACGCGACTCTATTTGTTCAGATAGTGGAAATTTATATTAGATTTTGAGTGTTGTGTTATGTGAGATTTACTGCGTTGGAAGATTTCTTGCAAATCTTACTTAATCCTTAACTTCATTGGTTATTTAAGTGGCTCTCTGGGAGGGATCCCAGATCTCTCAAAGGAGTAACTTGGATGGTCGACTTGTGGTATTAGTTCATGTGTAGAAATTTTCATGGATTAACAAGGAGTATTGGAATGTTTAAGTTTTTTTCACTCTCAAACGGATCCACATTCCCAAGACACAGACCACGCGAGTCCGAATCGGACTAGTAGGGAATGCAAATGCGCAGAAAAATGTAGTAAAGTAAAGTGATTGGACCGCGAGTCTAATTCGGACAAATAGGGAGTACAAGTGCGCAGAAGAATGAAGTAAAGTAAAGTGATGTGATCGGACGAATTGTGAGACGTCCGGGGAAATCGGAAGTGCAAAGAAAGACAACTGTCGCAACAACCTTACACACTTTTACTTTATTCATGGAAGTCCCGTAATTTGAAACTCTCAAAACGATAATCGCCAAACCATAGATTAAAAATTAGTGAAATAAAAACTTTCATGCCAAAAATGATTACTATTCATTCATATAGGAAACTATTCATTCCATCGAGTTGATGTTTTTTGTAAATTATAGTAATAGGGTTGTTATTGTCAATTCTGGAAAATGCCAAAATTAAGATGAAAAGATAACCAGAATTAATTTAATTCTGGCAAACCTGAAATTTGCTAGAATTTATGAGGCCTGCTATACCCTCACATTCCTAGTTGCATTTCGCCTCATTTCACGTTGTGCGATTTGCATAACCGAAAATTTCATTGTTGCCGTCACTTCCTGAAAGAGCATTAACATGCATAAATTTGGCTCGGAGTGTATCAAAGCGTCGAGACAAGTAATATTTGACACCATATTTCACAAATACTCTGTCATTCCAAACATATACGATATAATATACTGTAGTTTTTGAATGAAACCTGCATTCAAGTCATGACTTGTTCACTCAGGACTTGCAGATGCCACGCGTCGTTACATAATACGGGATTGTGCGTCACGCAGCGTTTTAGTTCGTTGCGTTGCGGGACGAGGGTGTAGAATTTTATGGATCCTCTTGCTGCTGCTCGTGAGACGCAGGTATCGAAAGATTTGTGCGAAGTTGTCTACGTTGCGCAGTTGTCACGATTGGTATGATTTCTTGCACAATGGTGTTATGGCTTCTAATTGGACTGTAGAAAGTGTTCTTTGTCTGACGTCCTCTGCACCCACTTCGGTTTGTCGGTCGGTGTTGGAGACCCACGAATTCTCGTCTCTTCAGTCGATTTCTTGTAAGTTCGGGTTTCATCATCCTTGTCGTTGTCGCTGATATGGATGGTTGGATTTTTTTTGTTATCGGCAGGAGTAAAATCTCGTCGGAATAGGATCTCGTCGGAAGCGGAATTTGGAATTTGGAACAGGTTAGGGTTCGCGATTAGGAAGAAGAATATTTCTTTCAAGGCCGGATCGCGAGGAAATTGGAAGGAGGTAGTATTTCTTCTACCTGATCAAAGAAAGGCTCTGCAGGGGTGCAAAGATGCAGCTGTTTTTAAGGAACATGGATGGTCGCACATTGACTGTTCGTGTTGAAGTCGATCAGACCATGGTTGAGTTGAAGCGCTTGGGTATGCCACATGCACCCAGCTCTTCGTTGAATGAACTTTACTTGGCGCATGATGGAAGGATTTTGGCAGATGATTTGACCATAGCAGAGTCTTCAATCAAGAGTTGTAGCACAGTGTGTCTTGGGTTTAGGCTTCGCGGGGGTGGAGGAGATGGTGGTGCAACAGGAGCTGAATCACGAGACTGCTATTTGAAAATGTACGCTGAGAAGAAACCGGACAAGGTGGATCCGAACGAAGCGAAGCTCGCGAAGTCAACCCGCTGCACTATGTCTGCAGAAGCCTTGAAGCCTCCATGCGTGATTGATTTTCTGGGAAATCTGTACAACAAAGAAGCAGTTGTTCAGGCTTTATTGACGAAGAGCGTTCCAAAGAAGTTTAGGCACATTATAAAGGGATTAAAGGACGTGATACCAATTCACCTAGCGACCATTCCTGGTGTCAGCGCGGATGATGATAGCGTAGAAACGAAGTTTCATTGTCCAATTACGGGATTAGAATTTAACGGGAAGTTTAGATTTCTCGTTCTTAGAGGCTGTGGTCACGTATTAAGTGCAAGGGCCCTGAAAGAAGTGCAGACGAAATCGTGTCTTGTATGCTATACTCCATTCTCTGAGGCTGACAAGGTTGTCATTAATGGAACCGAGGAAGAGGTATTAGCTTTGCGTCAGAGGTGGGAGGAAGAGAAGACGAAGTCTCGTGGTGAGAAGAAGGAAAGGAAAAACCCGAGCACGGACGGTGCAGTGGCGAAGGAGATGATTGTAAAACAGCCTCAAAGCGGCGAAGAGCCGATGACAGCTGTCGAGTCAAAGATGGAAAACGGTGCGAAGCTAGTTGGGAAAGCACATTTGCAGGCTACAGCCACACAGAAAAGAAAGACCGAAATTGTTGTCGAAGTAACTGAGGTTCCAGTATCGAGGCCGAAGGGGTCTGATCTTATTCAACCGTCGAAAAAGTTCAAAGCTGCAGAGAAGCTGCTACCTCAAAATGCATCCAAGGAAGTATACGCGTCCATTTTCACTTCTTCAAGTAAAAACAGTTTGAGGGAAACGTATAGTTGCAGATCACTTCCTCTCGGAAGGAATTAAGTCACTGTCTATTTGAGTAGTATTCTCTCGAGTCGGGAACAAGAAGCACATTACTGTCAGAATCTCATCAATTAGAGTTTGTAGATATCAGATCAGATGTTATTGTACACTAGGGTTTGACCACCGTGTATTGTGGTTTCTCAGTTCCATGGAAAAATACGATGAGGCATTTGTGGCACATTACTGGACAAGTGACTCAAACAGATTGATGAAACCAGGTGTGAGATTAATGAAGGTCTCTGATATGTTGCAGTCGACTGATAGCGTCTGTTTCCTCATTGTTTGAATAGTGGTGATTGATGCAGACGTTTCTTTCGAAAGAACATGTCGACAGGTGTCAGTAGTCATGGTCGGAGACTGTCATACGAAATGGGATTTTCTTATCCGATGAAGCTAAAGTTCTCATATAAGATTTCTCCTCCCCAGTCGGGATGGCTTATCTTATTGGACAGGCGAATTTATCTGTGTTTCAGTTCATCATGTGCTTAGTTTGTTAATTTGAAGAGAAAAGAACGAACTAAAGGACTAGTCACCGGAATCCATGATCCAGTTCTCCTCCTGCTGGTATTTGCAAAGTTGAAGAGGTCGTATGATGTTTCTTCCTGTTATGGCGATTGAGAGATAAGAATCGAGAATAATGGTGACACAATTACATTTGTCAGCCGTCAGCGATGACGCCCTCAAGCTCCAAACGTTCTGTAGATTTGCCGATGAGTGAACCAGATGGGTAGGACCTCTGCATATCCATCTACGTTCCTCATTACCATCGTGTGAAGGCTAAATATCCTTGTACGATTCTGATGAACTAGCAAAGCAAAGACGTGACGAGCATCTAACTCACTCATTTAACTCCTGATCGCCTCCCTGAACAATTAATTCAAGGTTTTCTGATCTGCATTGTAGGGAATTGTGTTCTCATTATCATGTAAGGGTTGCCTGTACACTCTCATCACATGGAAGTGTCGTTTCCTTCTTTCTAGGGGGGATTTCCAAGTGTTTCGCCGGGTTCAGTGATGGCATCGACATTAGTTGTTCTTTCCTATGCTGCTTCTCGTCGTCCTTTTCTCATCCCACTTGTCTTATTTCATTCATGAGCAGTAACTTATTTCAAGTAGCAGTCTGATCTCGTAATAGAGGTCTGGCAGTTACTCCTCAATCGATGAGGAAGGTGATAGCAGGTTGGAAGTCAAGGTTCGAAAGGAGTAATTGCTGACGAATGTGTGACAACTTTCCGACGTTGACTGCTACGGATATCTGCTTCTCGGGTGCGCACACACATCACCTCACCTTGAGTGTCCATGTAAGAACTTGAAGGTGTTGCGCAGTCGAATTCCAAACCTTCCACAACGACTGCAACAGGAGGTTTCCTCGATTGACACACACTGGAAATCGATACAGAGAATGCTTCTCGGAAGCATGCCCATGCCGAACAGAGTGAAACGAGAGATGCAACTTACAACTGTTTTCTATAACAATGTTGTTTATACAAGCCTAAAAGGGAACAGACAGCTCACTTTACGCCGTCGGCTCCCTGAAATCATCTAAATGCCAGGCACCGTGCTATGAGCGCACTTCTGTGTGCGGCGCACTCGGAGGTATCCGAACTGTGCAGCTCCTGGAGAGGAGCCCTCAAACAGGTATGGCTTGTGTCCAGTCAGTCCTACATACAATTGTTGGATCTTCGAAATTTCTTCGTAGGCTTCTTGTGAGTCTCGACCTATTATACAAACAGTGCCACCACAACCGCCACCTGAAATCTTAGCTCCAAACAATGTACCTTGATTCTTATAAGCATTTTCAAGGGTGCAACGCTGCATGTGTTTGGTGAGCGATACCAGAAGATCGGTGCCTTTGGAACCAAGCCCACAGTTCGAATAGCTAGTGTGAGACTGGTACATGAGCTCGCCAAGAGCACTAAGCTGCTCATCGGAATTCGCAGCAGTCAGTAATGCCGCAAATGTCTTGACACGGGAGTTCTCATAGACAGGATGAGATGTAGGTGCCCTAATCTTGTACACACTTTCCAGTTTAATTCTCGTCACAGGATCATTGTGGCTGCCATACTTCTCAAAAAACGCTTGGCCTTTCAGCTCCGCCGGAATCAGGCCGGCATAGAGCGCATCGTACCGGCTCGGAGGAATGTTGCAGAGATAATTCAAGTTAATTTCCTGCTCAATTTCCCGGAGTTCCGAATCGTAAACTTCCCGTAAATGTGCTCTGCAAGGTCCAGCTGTGCCATTCGCTTCAACAGTCGGAACAGAGATCTGCGAGATGTACTTGGCAGCTTCCGCCTGAATGATTCTGCGGCCCATGAATGTGCCGACACGAACAGAACCATAATCCGATCCCCCCACGCTGTGCCGGATTCCAGAATCGAGACCCCAGAAACGCACATGACTCGGAATGTTGATGTGCTCCTTCACGTCGGCAGGCTGGCATACCATCGCCAGGAGCTTGTTAGCCTCACCGCAAGTAGCAGCCATCTGATCCATAATTCCACACGGAGCTCCGACCACATAATTCTCCACCATCTGGCACAGAGTGGCCAGATCGTTCGGCGCAATGTCCACCCCGAGGGCTGCTGTGACGGCAGACATGGTCGCCACTTCCAGAGCGGCGGACGACGACACGCCTTTGCCTTCGGGAACTGCCGACGACACGAGAATGCTCAGACCGTCGCGGAATTCCACGCCTCGCTCGCGAATCAGCACCAGCAGCGTTCCCGCGACGTAGGCCGCCCACTTGCGCGACGGGTCCTGCTCGAAGTAGGCGCGGGCGGCCTCGTACGAGATGGGCTTGCCCTGCGCGTCGAAGAAGTCGCTCACGTCCATGTCGAAGGTCGGCGCGCGGTTCGCCAGCTCCGAGCCGAACGACACGATGCGGACGGCGGGCTTGAAGGCCCCGCCGTGCCGGGCCGTCATGTGCTTCCAAAGCCGCTGCTTCGTCGCGGGCTGCAGCTGCACCGCGACGTGACACGCTTCCCGGATCGGCATCTGCAGGACCAGGCTTCCCGAGTAGTCCGCGATGCCGCCCATCACGTCCAGCCGGCCGGGCGCCCGGCACACGACCACGTCGTCGTCCCACCGGAAGAGGCCCGCGGCCGCGAGCCGCTCTTGCGCCTGCGGCCGGTCGGCGTGGTCGCTGGCCAGCACGTCGCCTTCCTCGTCCAATTTGCCCAGCGTCCGCAAAAACCAGGCCGTGTCCGCCAGTCCCTGCGACGATCCGTGGACGATCTGGACGACGTCATCCGAACCGCCGGCCGCCGTGCCGGGGCGAGCGTGCGCCGGGAGGCTGCCGGACTCGGTGTCGGACGTGGCGTACCAGTCCGGCAGCTGGATTTCTCGGCTCGGGTGGCGCTGCATTTGGAACCCGAAGATGATCGCGTCCTGCAGCCGTCGGGAGCCGCTGCGCCTGAGCGGCGCGTCCACTTTGCCGACGGCGGCATCCTGCAGAATGCGGGCCACGACCTCGCCGCCGTTCACCGGCCCGTCGAAGCGCGGCTTGAGTTCTCGCGCCCGGCCCAGGTACGGCGCCCAGCGACCGGAGAAGAAGTCTCGCCGGTTCATCTCGACGGCGCCCCGGTAGAAGTCGAGCATCTTCCGCAGGAACGGTTCCTCGTTGAAGTAATCCCGGCGGATGAACACGAACGGCACTCGGAACGCGAGCACTTCGCTGACCGTCCCGTACCCGATTTTGCCCAGCATGCAATCGCTCGCGGCGATCAGATCCGGCGTGTACGCGTCTCGGTCCATGCGCATGAACCGCGACCCGAGCTCCTGCTCGTCGGGCGCGCCGCAGACCCAACACTTCCATCCGGGCGGCAGAAACTCGTCGCGCAGCGACCATTTGGAGTCCTGGCCTCCGAAATTGAACAGAAGGATGTTCTCGCGCTCGCCGATGCCCAACTCCTGTCGCACCTCGGCGCGACTGCGCCGGGCGCAGCGAACCACCAGCGGCACATCGACCACGTCCCGGAACGCCGGCATCGGGCAGTAGCCCGGCAAGCGGACGACGAACAGCGCGTTGGAGTAGTCCTCGGCGATCTGCCACACGATGGACCGGTGCCGCGGCGCGGCCACCGTCATGTACTCGGAGTAGATGAAGTCCCAACTGAAGTTGCTCACGCAGACGGACGGCAGGCCCGCCTGCGCCGCGGCCTGGCACGCGATGGGCACCACGTCCGACACGACCAGGTTGGCCTTGATGGAGCGCAGCCAGGCCACCTCCGCGCGCAGGATGCTGGCCCGCGGCACGACTGCAGTCTTCGAGTAGAGCTCCAGCGACGCCAGCCGGTCCACCGTCAGCGCGTCCGACTGCACCGCCCCGCAGTCGAGCAGCGCCGTGCGGATCGACAGCTGCGGCGAGTCCATCTCCCTGCGGAAGATGAACTCCGGCGCCCCCGTCACGATGTGCACCGCGTGCCCCGCGCCGATCAGATGCCTCGCCACTTCCACCACTCGCGTCGCGTGCCCGAATCCATGCCCCGTCACGTAGTACGCGAACACCAGCCCGCCTCCCCGCCCGCGCCCTTCTTCTTCCTCCATCGCCTCGCTCTCGTCTCCTCCTCCTCCTCCTCCTGCCGCTCGTCGCATTTCGAGCCCTCCTTCACTCACACTCGAGCTGAGGGCAAGCACGCATCAAATAGACGAGTCAGTGGTCTGCCTCCAGATGCACACGCGATTCGTGCTGTCGTCCCGGATGGGGTGAATTGTCATGACCCACCCATCCGCACGGCGCACAGAGCATATTCCGGGATCTCACCGTTCGCTCGGCCACCAACCCTGCGCGCACATACCTCTTGCGGTCCTCGCGTACTCTGCAGATACGGCTGCGATCTTACGTACAGAAATCGTCGGTTTGTCGAGCGATACAGAACTGAGAGGAGCTGGGCTCGAGTCTGGATGGTGTCTGGAGTACTGGCGGAGGCTCTGAAGCATGATAATTGGCACGACGATTGTCACCTGGGCGGGAGGACTCTTCTTTCCGCGACGCCAGAGATCAGGAATTCCGGTCTTCGGACTTGAGACTATGACTGCAGGCTTGGTATTCATGTCGACTCGTCACTGAAACAGCCCCGTCGTTTGAGACTGCGATAGACTCGTCGGGTCGCTCGAGACTGCAATTCGACAGCACGCGTAGGTCTGATCAGATTCACTTCATCGCGGTTTCGTACATCCACACTTTGGCTTAAGCTGAAACTATATGTCGGTCATGGGTGTTTTTTAAGTTCTGCCTGGTGAGAGTAAAGCTCATGGGTCCGACTAGCGAGTTACGTCGAGCTTCAGGGTAACGAATCCAGCTGCTGAATCGATGAGAAATCAATCTCGGGAAGAGAATGCCCTGAACACCGGCTGGGACCTGGCTACTCGCTAAAAGATTCGAAAGCAGCTTGTCGAGGAGAGTCAGTAGATGACTAATATGGCCACAAACTAGGGTTAGCAACATCTTGATAACCGCACGAGAGCTCCAGGAACGACTGGCCTTCTCATCAATGTTTCCATTTTCACACTCATCTTCAAGCGAATCAGCTTCAAGCTGAGAAGCAAGCACAGGGCGAAAGACCGGTGAGTGATACTACAGCAGCCTCTCGACGGAGAACACGTTCATGATCAGAGCAGCAATCTCTATTTCTGGGCTGAAATCTGCTCCAAGAAAGAGTCGCCTAATACGCCAATGCACCTTCAATCGCTTCTTCCCGGTCGGACTCAAAACTCACAATCCAATCATGCGTACACTGTCGGCAAAAAATCTCTCTTTGGCCCAGCCAGATGTGAGAGCGAGGACTGTTCAAAACCCTCACCACAGCTGGAGTGAAGCCGTCGGGTGAAGTGATCAAAGCAAAGCAAACCCTCGTGGATAGCATGGATCGAAAAACGAATCGATGAAACCCGAAAACGATATTTTAATACACCGATAAGGATAAGAAGAAGAAGAAGAAGAACACTATCGAGACGAGACGCTCAAGGATAAACACACAATCCTACAACTGACAACTTGTAATTTAGATTGGGCGAGGCTGGCTTACCTCGAAGATCATGACAAATCAGATCTCGACCTCATTGAACTCAACTGGCGCACATAACATTCGGCTCCCGGCCAACGCCGAATTGCGGCCCATACATCCAACTTCCGAGGAGAGCGTGAGCGGAGTCGAGTCGAGGACTGACTGTCCCATTGGAGGACTGCTTGGCTCGATGTCGTTGGCGGAGCTCTGTGTGATATATTAGGACGGGACCGCGACTTCCCGGAGGCACGAATGACGAAAGATTCTGCGAAGTCGGATCCAGTTCGCGACGTCGGATGGAGAAAATCCGACGCCGTGGGCAGGAACCGAGTGCCCGGAAAGGGGACCCATGCAGCTGCTCCGTCCGTCCTTCCTGTCCAGTTCTGGGCTCGTTTCGACGTTCCATTTGTTATGATAGCGAGAAGCCAAGTGTGGCTGGACGTCGCACGTGGCATTTGCCACGTCACTCAGCTGTCTGACGAGACTCCATAAACCGAGGTCCTTTCTTGTGTCTCGGATGTTCAGCAGAGCTCGAGGGAAGTCATGGCACGCTACGTCGCAAGAGCTATTTTCGATCGACGGAAGCGATTGAGGTCGCAGCGAGTTTTGGGTGAAATTCGTCAGTCCAGTCTGAGAACATTCTCCGCTTGAAATCGTGGCTGCCTGTCGCTGGGACGAGATTCTGCAGCAATGCCTCCGAAGGCCTTGCACCGACAGGACCTCTGTCCGGTACGCAACAACTGACAGGAGCTTCGTACACTGATAGGATCAAAGCTGTCGACATATTGGCAGCCGGTTGGCCAGAAATGAAAGAAGGAAATAACCGGTGCAGCTTTCGTGACTGACTGACGCTCGGAGTTGTTTTTCTCAGGTACCCCACTCGGACCGTCAGAGTCTTCGGAGGCTAATATTATCGCATACGCCGATGCTTCTGCTGGTATGTTCATACACCTCTTCTCGATTCAGAGATCGTCGAAACGAGCACTCTTCTTCTCCGAGGAGTTGCGTGGTCGGTCAGGCACGGACAGCCACGCTGCTCTATTCTTGTAGCTCTATTCTGGATCGAGCCACATGTCAACGCTATTGTGTTGTAGCAGCTTGCAAATATGAAACTGTCACCGACTGACTGCAGACCTGCTTCAGCCGATTTTTCTATGTCATTGAGGAACATCAAATTTCCCTTTGGACAAAAGCTAGAACGAGAGAGGGTTATGACTGTGGCCTCGGTTGTTCTCGAGCATTCTCAACAGCTGCTCTTTTGCTTCAAAGCATTGACGATCAGAGCTTTCGAATGCTGGAAATTTGTATTGATATTTTTCCAGGAGTATTGAAGAGTCGAGCAAGTGGGAAGATAGGTCTTTACAAAGGGGACTCGGGACCTAAGCTAGGACCCTTTTCAGCCCAGAATACAGAGGAGACAGATGGCGTTGATGCCACAGAAGGAGCAGAAGGTGCGAGAGATTCTGCAGAGAAAGTGAAAGCTAATGACGATGCGAACATGGCTTCGATGAAGGAAGAGGCTGTATATTCTCCTGGAGAATTCAAATCTGCCATCACGTGAAACTTAACCGCCCATCGAGTACGATATCTTCTCCTTGTAATCCAACAAGAACTGGAAAATCACTACTTTACGAGTTCTTTTTTCTGGCTTTGGACTTCTGTTAAAATGACCAGCTGAAAGTCTAATCATGACAGTAATGAAGAATTCTGAACGAATACTTGTCTACTAAAAAAGACTGGTAAGAACGTTAAATTTATGTCCTTACTTTAATTTTCATCTATTTAAAGATTGGCACGACTTCTCACAATACATGGTTGTATGTATATATATATCCGTGTTTCAAGTGTATCATGTTACATTATTTTTACAAAGCGTATACAATAAAATCAATTGATAAGGCCAGTAAATAGTCCTCACCTCCGATCTTCACTTGTAACAATAAACTTCTGATGTTCATCACCTGTCGCTATTTTTCTCAGCTCAATACCTCGTTTCACCCATGCACTTGGTAGTACAGCGTTGTCTCAGTCTAGCTGTTGTGTATATGGCGCAATTGATCTGTCCGTCTCCGTCATCTTTGTTCGCAACCAGATCTGGATCTACATCCAGGAAAGTCTCCTTTGAACGCGTAAGGACACTACTGCCAGTATTCGCTAATATACCGGAGCATACCGACCATATGCATCTGGAGAATTAACTTATGGCGGTCCAGCTGCCCCAAACCACGGCGCCCTATAAAATAGATCACAACACCAGCCTCGGCGGCAAACAAGTGTTAACCAGCTGACCCCTATGTTTAGGAGTGTTGACCGTAAAACATGTGCCTTGTTAGCCACAGTTGCTCCCTTTTTCGTAGAAGTCAAGAACTTGGTAATTAGTACTAAACGATGGCAAACGGACCAATCTGTATGATAGGTAACTCTTGCGTACCTTGACTTTGCACAATTCAAAACTAGTTGCTTTTATATGGTAATTCTCTCTCATATCACTGAATCGCGCAGCATCAGTGAAACTATAAAAGGAGAAAACTATTTTAAAGTTTCTTGAGACGCAAAGGTAGAATCGATCAAGGTGAAGCACATATTCTCTCAACATATATTAAAGATACCAAGTTTTGATCATACAATCTGTAATAATTGCCTGTCAAGTACAAATTTCATAGACCCGAGAACCGAAAATTAAAAGGAATGGTTCAACTAGAAATAAACGACGAGTTAGCAAAAAAAAATTAGAACTATCTCCCTTCTGATGAATAGTGTACCCATCGACAATGCCAATTGAACCTTACATGACAGTCGAAGGATGATGTGCAAGCATTAAGCTTATCCATCTTTCGAATTTCTGCATCTTGGCATAAAATTAATAACCTTCACTTCAGTATTTTGCCGAGGCACGGAACTCCCTACCTTGCTTCTAAATCTTCTAATTTAATCTTCTGTTTAATCACACAATCGCGTTGACGATACAAAAAATAAGCTTGCAATAACTTAAATGATATACGTCGAAATAAAGAGGTCGACGATATCACAAGTTTTGCTTGTATCATTACAAAAAGGGAATATACATCTTGTAGAGCTTTCAGTTTATAATCGTCTAAGTTCTGGGAAAAGACTACAACTTCTCAGCCCGGTAAGCAAGCTTGGGAGATGAGATTTCCGTTTGACTTTGTACAAGTCGCAGCTCAAGTTGCTTCAAGTTTGGCGACACTCCAGCCTCTTCGTAATCACTTATTGTCCGACGTAGCACTCCCTGTCGACAGTCATATGCTTAGTTTGAAATCTGCAGCGGTACTCATCTGGTTCCAGCATAGAAAGAATAAGATATGGCTTTGTGGAGTCCACGAAGCCATATCCACAAAAAAGAGCCAACCAAAGAACAGTTATTTACCTGAAGGCTCGAAACCGCAAGCTCCGCTGCTTTGGCTAGATCGTTTTGATATTTCTGCAATGCCAGCAGCAAAATTGCAGATGTATTAGAAGTATATTATAGGTACTCTCACTGAAGCAGTCAGCGTCTGAACAAGTCCTTATAAGCCTCAAACAACTACCGCTTAGAAATGTATACCCTGTATAACTCCAAATGTGAAGTTTGACAGGAAAACAGATGACAGCGCGACAAAAAGGCAAATATTCGTCTAAAAGACCGACATTCAGACATCCAGACTGCCAGCACACATCTAACAGATCACGTGGAACAGCTTGTCTTCGAGGCACTTACATAGCTCCAACCTAAGAGAAGGGCAGTCATTAAATCTCCAGTGCCCTGAATACAGAAACAGTACATGAAAAGAGTAAGTTTGATGAAGAACAGATCGAAAACCAAATGAACAATTTACTAAACGTCCGTTCAGTGATAAAGGGATCACCGTAAAATACGCTGGAATTTTGGGCATGCTGATCCGAAATTGCTTGGCTGGTTCATCCTGCATCGTGCAGTGGACTGAAATCAGGACACACCCTTAAGGTAGCCTCGGTAACTATGGCATGAAAAGGGACTGCATACTAAGATAAGATGAGGACCAAAATGTTTACGACTACATAATGCCATACAGCTCCGGAAGTGTATTCATTAAAATATCCCCTCATAACATGAAGACCACATACACGGCGCCTTGACTGGGAAGTATTAGCAGTAACATAATGAGAAGAACTACAATGAGATGAATAGGGAAGACTATTCCAATGTAAAGTGAATATTTATTTACGCGTTCCTGAGACCCGCGCGATGTGCTTTGCATCAACCCAGTCTGCATCAACCGCTTGTAACGGAGAGTCTCGTGCATGTAAAGAAATGTGGGTCTTTGTTTTGTTGCTCGAACCAAGACCGGGTTCTCTCTTAGAGCTAAACTAATATAAAACTAAATACAGAAGAAAGTAAAAAACACAGGTTACACTCTGAAAAAGTTCAATCTGGGTTAACGTGAGCCACTTGAAGAGATGAAACTTCATTGTAAATATAATGATTGACAAGGAACACTATTTGGACTTTAAAACAAGTCCGTGTATTTATTTTACTGGAGAGCACTCCTCGTCACTTGATGAGGAAAAGTAGAGTTTAGAGCTAAATAACCGATAAATCTAAATAAAGTTCCGGAATGAAGAATCTGTAGTTAGAGCATCTCCTCTACCTCTCCCTACTCCTCCATCTAGTCCTACAACTAGTGATGCACTTCTCTCTAGCAATTTAATTATTTTCCATGGTTTTGTGAATAATAAGAGCATATGCGTTTCAACCCAGAAAGTTAGAAAGAAAACACATCAAATTTCCTTACTGTTGAACTTCAGACACAAAAAGAGTTTCCTTTAGTCATTTAGAACACACGTACCTTGTTAGGCTTATCACTGCCTATCAACAGCAACTTGTTGTCAATGTCTAAGCTTGTAATGATAACCTGTCACAAAACGAACAAGTGACGGCACAGTCATATTAGAAAATAGACCAATCCGATGCAGACAGTACGCCTGCAAGTCGAAGAGATCCTCACGCAATTTTTTGAGGACTCTATTGAGAGAGCATCGATAAGTGATCTAAAGCTACCAGAAGAAATACGACAATCCGCACCTAATGTGCTCCAGCTGGCCTGGTAGAAATTGATAAAAATGCATATGATAACATGGAAATGAATGGAGGAAACACAATATTATAGATAGTTGAATAATTCATAAACACATAAATTGACTTCAAAAATATCTCACGAAGGTGATTCAAGAAAGCACGACAAAACAGCATGCTTACCTCCAACCAAAACATTTGCTCTTACATTAGCGACTACCACTAAATTGCATGCATGCTAGAGGCAGAATCCATCACGAACAGAGTCAGACAACTGACTTACAAGAGGAGAAATTTAGTACCTGAGACGGTCCCAAGGCATGGAGAGTCTCACAAGCTTGCAAAGCCTCCTTCTCTGTTCGGATGCTGCAACAGCAAGTATCAAAGTCTGTGAGCAAACGGGGATTCGAGATATAACAACTAAGTTAAGAACAAGAACCAATGCAAGGGTTTTGTTGCATAAGCAAAGTTACAATAGATAGAGAAGAGTCCTCATATAAATAGGGAATTATGAACTTTGAAATCTGGAAGGCCACCAAGTGTGTTGTGCTGGGCTGAGCTCACATACCTAGAACCTGTCAAAATTTCTAGTTCAAACTGGTTTGGCGTAAGCATTGATGCGACGGGTACCACCTGGATCGACGACATGGTTATGAGGAGAACAGTTTGGCATTGATGTTTCACATACACTAAACTCACCAGCTTTTACCTGACTGACATTCAACGCATACACAAGTCTTAAATGCACAATAAATGATTTACATCACATTTTGTCTATCCCCACTGCCTCGGGTTTTTATTTCCGTTCGAAGTTACCACACTTCGAATGGAAAGAATACTTCGAAGTTACCACATCGCTTAGCCCGCGGAGAGTATCAACCATTCTGACAATCTTAAAGCTTAATTGGCACGAAGGACTTCAATGAGAAAAGTTAGTGGAAAAACCTTCGAGCGAAATACAGGCGCGAGCTCGGGTTTGATATAAAACTTGCCTTCGTCGCCCATAACAGGATCACATACTGCTCACGGCAGCAGATTCAATATCAGACACAGGAATCGACAGCAGACGCTGGCATTGATGGGCTCGCAGCAGAGACTTCTGTTTCAGTGTACTACTAAAGTGAAAGCTTTGAAAGAGGACTATAATGGTAACTATCATCAAAACAACTGGAAGTATCTATTCAAATAGAAGAGAGCAAATTGTATTCTTCAATAACTACGAGGCTTGGACATTTCACTGTACTGAAATATTTTCTGGCTTAGAAAAATTATACCATAGATAAGGTTGGGATTTACAGCGCGAAGCTTCTGTAAGACTTGAAGAACCATTTCCAAAAACGAAAGAGAACCTATATATCCTGCAGGAATCAAGGACGAATGGTAAGTAGGCTGTGAGCAAATTGCTTGTGATAGATATCTGCAAAATGGATCGGTGAGAGAATTTCCCACTTCGTATACCTCTTACCTTTTAATCCACCACTTTCCCTTCATATATGGATGCCTGAGCTACATATGCCACATACTCGTGTTATAAAGAAGGTCCAGTTACGTACCAGTCAGAAGGTGGGTATAGTATAGAAGGTCATTCGCTTCCAACCCTTCTATCAGAGCCCATAATTGGTCTCCGTCAAGCACTTGACCCCGGACTATCGAGTAACCTGTGCAAAAGACATAGTACCGCACAAGGTTGCTCACCTGCCAATACTGCAACACCTAACCATAATTTGAACATGTACAGACTATTCAAAATTCCAAAGCTGTTTGGTGTTTGTCCTAACAGCTACGATGACACCCTAGTGTTTCGATATTTCCAACAAACATCAATGAACAATGTATCACTTCACTTAAAATCAGCACAGTGTAGAACGCTCAACTCGCGTGACAAAGGTGCTACGTAATTTGATGAAGACGAATCAAGCAGCTCAAGAACCGGTTGTTTACTGCAGGTATTAAAAAGACAATTTAGATACAACGAATATGGAAGTACTTGCCTGTGTGGTTAGAGAACTGTACAGAATTGATGGGATCTACTTCGAATCCCAGCAACTGCAAAGGAAAAACTGCGGCTTTGTTCCCTACGTAACCCTGGAGATAGAAAGAAAAAGAAAATATTACCAAAACGGCATATCAGCAAGTCCACCATATCAATATAGGAATTTTTATCTCCATGAGAAAGTAGGCATACTGGACAAGAGAAGTAAGAATCGAAACTTATTTGAGGAGTCTTTCACCTGCACAGTGTGGGATTGAATACTTAGAACACGAGGGGTCCGAACATCTGGCATTGCAGCCAAAGGAGGAGCCATACTTCGTCGTTGTTTTCGTATTGGTGTTCCAGGACGTGCAAAAGACTTTCCAGGAGAAACTCTATGCACAAACTTGACACTGTAAGAGAGGACAATGGAATGGTTACTTAGGACGCGAAATTATGTCTAAGAGAATGAAAGCCTAGAATTTCTGGAAAAATCTGAAGCTTCCACCAAAATGCCAACATTGCAATTCAAGACGCGGCGAAACACACGCCAGACCTGGAAACGAACAAAGGGGAACTCAATGCTGCGATCGATTTCAAATCTACAATAATATCCGAGCTCTTGCGCAGTTTGGAACTGTCTCAATTCGGAAAAGTCTCCCAACAGAAAGCAAGAGATGACGAGAGAATGTGACGGAAGCGCCAAAGAGGACTTACCTCATGCACAACATTCTACACGTTAGAGCTTGTGGTTTGACCTTCTCCTGGTAACATCAATTCGAAAGGTCAATAAATCCGAAATTCTAACATCCAAACATAAGCTGCCGTACGGAAGAACATAACGGCAGCGTAGAATCTTTCCTCACGATCCAAAATAATCACCAGCAGTCCATGTTTGCAGCTCCTCCCTACTGCATTGTCTACGAACAGAAACCATAGCTTTACATATATTCATCTGCAGAGACGCACAACTCAATTTTGAGATAAAGGATGAACTAAGTCAATGCGAGGCGGTAGGATTCGAAACGAAGACCCAGATCGGTCTCCACTACAACATCCGAACCACGACAATTCCGACAGACATTATTCATGGGCCCCTGGGTTTTGGAGAATTTGTCCAAGTTTCGGCCAGAAATGGTGCAGCGATTTCTCACCTGCTTGCTCAGCTCCAAAATACCATCAGACCAGCTCACCCGCTCGTCGTCAGGCAATTGGTCTCGAGAGAAAACCCTACCACAGTATTCGACGCTCTGGCTCGATCGAACCTGTCCACGTGTGCCGATCAATAATTTCGGACACGTGGCGCTCGTTCGAGTCAGCTGGGCGGACCCTGTCAGCATCATCGGACTTAAATCTCTCAAAAGCCCCGCTCTCAGTCCGTGCCTGCCCTCTGGTCCCCGCCCCGGTACAGAACGCTCCCAACAGGCCAGGGACTGTCTGCGGACAGCTCAACTACAACCGCATCGAGGTACGGCTGCAACCGTGACGATGCGCTGTCCAGCATCCACTCACTTTGCTCCGGGATTCGACCGCCAGGAACGTTGAGCCTGTTTCATATCTCCTCCCATTCCTGCAATTTGTGCATCTCTTCTTAGTTATTCAAAATTCAAAATTCTCGTCAAAATTCAAACAATCGCTACGCTCCGGTGGTTTCGAGGTTTGAGAGATTGATTAGATTGCTGGTCCTTCCTTCCTACCCACGGTTTGTTACTCGATTCTTGTTGCCAATTGTAGGCGTCCTTCTCTGCTTACGTTTACTGTCTAAAGTCGACTGCTTACACCTAGATCACTGAGTTTGTGGTTCTGTGGGGATGCAACAGGAACAAGAGAAACCTTGAAGGTTGTTCGAGTCGAGAGGTCTGGTTTAAAGCGAGCAGAGGAATAATTTGTGTTTTCCTTGCGATTTAGAATCTACCGTGTACTTCAAATTCTCTCGAGACGCCTACTAACCGAATGTGAGGCCCAGTTGTGTTGATAAAGCGCAGTTTACAATTCCCTGGTATGAGCCAATCCAAGTTGGTGACGATCGCAGCAAGATCGTACATCTGAAGAATAATATCTCTGGGCCCCCGAAGATATTGTATAGCTTGACCATGAGACCTGTCGACGTAGGGACTGGCTGTATACTACCCAGGATTGCAGTACACGCGACTCTTGGACAGCTTCCACGATCATGTAAAATTCCATACTGACTCATCTTCGTGCTCAAAGATAGTCCGTCAAGACTCGGGGAACCAACCTCAGCTGGAACTGGGGAACTCATTTGTGGGAGGCAGCAGAAAGCGAAATGCACATGAGGTGTTCCAGGCGATGGCTAGACGTCGATGCAGATGTGAGCACGCATCGGAATGTTCGGATTGTTTCGTACGTCCACGAAAGTTTGTAGACTACCGGTGGTCTCGCACTGCCAGCTTCCTAAGTGCCGCAGAATACTGGTTCTCATGTTTGCTTATTCTTTGAATGTATTTCTTCGGATTTCTCGAGGCCATCGTAGTGCCCGATTCGATTCGATGTATCGACAACGTCATGTGCCGACATAGATTCTGTTTTTTCCAATAGTCATATTCTCGATATCGAGAACTGTTGTCGAATTAGTTTGTTTGGAACTCTATCCCTTCAGCCCTGTTTTTTCCTCTGACGGCGTCATTATTTAATTATACTACTACTCTACCTGCAATTGAATATGTGACATATTCAGTTGGTTCAGACATATTATATGTCTGAACCCAAATGAGTAACAACACTATAGGAATACCCAATCAACCCCTGCAAGGAATATATCTAAACAGGGGCCAGAAGCCCGATAGCCGGAGGGAAGAATGAATATAATAAAAGATGAGAAGACCCATCAAGTTTAAAAAGGAAAAAACTTGTCCATCAAGAGGTATAAGAATGAAGATGTAGTTAGAAAATACTGGACCCGAAAAAAAAGTTAATCGGACGTTTTAGTTTCCAATTTATATGAAGCAATATGTGTACAAAGAACACAAACGAATTAAGAAACAAACTGAAGTGATTACATTCATGTAAATATAGCTTGCAAAAACTTCATCAGAAATTATAATAACGAAGTCAAAAGCAACCATTGCATCACGTGACGTAATTACACTCTCGTGAACATCTCTAGCCAAGCTTTAACTGGTGTTAACAATTACGGAGTTCAAAAGCAACCATTGTTGAATATTGGGAGCCTTTTAAGTGACACCTAATAAATGGTGACATAGTCTCTCTGCTTTCTACAACAAATGAAGACATTTCATCCAATGAACTCAGTGGTAACACCCCGACGACTTTTGATCTTACCAACGTAGAGGAAAGTAGATGAACCCGAAACCAGTCCTTGTGTCAAGTACACGTGTACTCGGCCTTGTGCATACCGGCCAACTGATTTCCACCACTCAAAACACGCATGCACACATGAGACCGAACGTAAACGTGAACAGATTACCTTGTTCGCAAAGCAACCTGAACGTCTTTCCAACCACTAACAGAAAATACAATGAACGGGAGGACGAAGAGACTTTACGATGACTTGGACAAATTTTCTGATCTCTTCCAGGTGCATTATTTTTTTATTATATCTCTTTTCATCTTCTCGGTTAGAAGATGCGCCACCTTGAGGGTGGAACACGCCTTGGAGAGATGCAGATTCAGATGTTCACTCAATGATAAAGAACAATGAGTAGGGTTGGTACTGTATACGTTCAGGAAATTCTTTTCACCACAACAGGATGAAATGAAATTTTGGCCGTGGCAAATCTTTTCTCTTTTGTCCCATATATATATATATATATATATATATATATATAGAAAATAAAAATATATATGTCGAGCCGCCGTCAAACCCCATGTATCTCAGTACAAGTCAGAACGAGAGTTCACAGTCTGCAATGCATTATGCAGCCCGTAAAGCCCAGAAGCATGTGCATGGAAATATGAGCCGAACAAACTGCACAACGATACACTTTAATAGTTTTTTAGATGCACATTTTTTTCATGGAATTGCATGAGCTCAGTGCAGGGGAGTATCGAGCGCGTTACGTGGATGGCATGCGTTGTTCCTGAGACGAGAAGATATGTGTTTATGAACACGACATTGGTTCAGAGACCTTTCCTTTTCTGCATGGACGGATTGGTTGGAATGGAATGACGTAAATGTGTTGAGGAATTCAGCAATAAATTTGCAACCCAAGCATCCCTGTAAGTCCACTGATGCACTCAAAAAACAACCGGAGGTAATGAAGCTGTGAAGTCAATTGTTAGGATAGAAAGCCGTAAATTTGTTGAGGAATCCAGCAGTAATGTTGCAACCCAAGCATCACTGTAAATCCACGAATGCACTTGAATAACAACTGGAGGCAATGAAGCTATAAAATCAATAGCATCGAGTATCATGAATGACGCTGTAGAGGAATGATGATGTGTATTTTTTATTTCTTGGAATGTGATGAGGTTACTTGAAATGCCAAGACTGCGGGAAATCTTGAGTTCATGTCTACCAAGGACAAATAGCAAGAAAGATTACTTAGAAATTGCAGTAATCATGTATGGAAGAACGTGATAGACCGAAGATCCTTTATCCACCTCTCGATACAGGTATAGACATTTATCTATCAGAAAATGTAGCAAGTAGCAAATGCATGAGTAGCAAATATCAAGTACTTTTTTATCTTTATTTAATTATTTATTCATATATAATATCACTCGAAACTTTGACAAACCAATGAACGATGTTCATTCCAAAACCTGTATAAGTTGATTAGATCTTTTTATCCTTTTTTCTTTTATTACTTGTTTAGTAAAACAAACCTTGGGAAAGAATAAGAAGAGATAAGTTCTGTCTATAAAAAATATTGTATGTATATACACTTTTATAACAGTAATAATGACAATTGTACATTCTTGTTAACCTATAAAAACCTATTTCTATTCTTCCATTATTCTAAAAGTTAAAGATTCGTTGATTGTTGGTTAACAAAGCTATTTATTTGCAATAAACACTTGTATGTTATAATCTATGTTCATTTGGTTTTTCTTTATTTCTCTTCTCACCTTTTCACCTTGGAATTTTTTTATTGCTAAAGTCTTATCTGCATAAGATTATAACTTTAAAAGCTTTGATTTTCTGATGCTTTGAAAGAATAGTAATGTTTCAAAAATATTCTTAAAATACCAAATATCATCAAAAAATGTAAATATATAACAAGCACTTAAAACTCAAATCAATTTTTTTATTAAAAATAATAAAACTTAGAAATTTCTAAGATATTAAAATTTATTCATTTATTTTACATATTAAAATTTTTTAATCCTAATGTTAAAATTTCATTACATACTTTATATAAATTAAAAGTCTAGGATTTTGAGTTTAGGATTTTTCAAATCCTTAATTCGTTATCCTAATATCAATACTAAATAGGTATAATTAATCTTATATTAACTTGAATTAGGTTAACTCAAGTTTAACTCAAAACTTGAGTTAATTCTAACATGCTGTCGATGTTTTTCATTAAACCCTGGTAGATAGATTATATCGCATGCACCTCAAACTCTAAGAGAAAAGTACGAGTGACCGTCTTTCCATTACTTTTTGTACTTTTGCAATGCTTGATGTGATTTGACCTTGCATAACAAAACCAAGTTTAAAATAACTTCACGTTTAACTTTATTGATCTGATGTGCACAAGATTAAGTTTCTTCACCAAATTCAAAACTATATAAGTTCAAAAAGATATGACTTGCTTCTTTTATGAAATGCAAGACTCCAGCTTGTATGGGATGTTCCTCAACCTGGTTATCAAATAGAGTAAATCTTTTTTTACTCAAAAGTGTTTCATTCCATCCTAACATCGCTTTAAATGTCTCTGAATAATATTAAAAAAATCATAAATTCAATTTTTTTGAATTTTTGAATTTTTAAATTATGTATTAATAAATAAAAGAGATAAAGTTATTTTAAAATATAATTAAAAATAATTTTAATATAAAAATATTATATTGATTTTACAAAATTAACGATTAAATTTGATTAGAGATCAAAATAATATAAATAGCTAAAATTAAAATATTACAAAATTGATTTTAGAAGAATCAATTTTCTCATTATTCATTTGAAAACACGTATATTTAAAAATAAATTTATAAATATTTTATATTTAAGATTAATTAAAATTAAAAACTAAGATTTTAAAATTGTGAGTTTAATAAATAAAAAATATACTTTTCAAATAAATAATTAAAAAGATATATACTTGATAAATTATTTTAAAGATATGAATTAAGCTTAGTTAACAAAAGATAAGAAGTGTAGGGGGAGCGAATGTTGTATTTAAAAATATAGTAAAGAAGTGTCAAATTTTTGTCTACAAGTGGAAGTTTTGGGTTTAAACTATGAAGGGAATAACATGGACATAAAGAGAGTTTGCTAGTTCTGTCTCAATCTCTTTGTAAATATTGGCATAACAAGCACGAAAGCAGCATCAGCGTAAGCTTCCAGAAGACATCGGGCCGTCAAATTTTGTCAGGAATCGTAATCAACTCATTCAAGAATTTTTAGCCTTGTTCATAACTAGTTTCTACCTATTGAAGAAACTGAATTTTCTTAGATATTTAATAAATTATAATGAATGATTAGATAATATATATTTTATTGTAGAATTTTTGTCTAGAATAATATTAGTATAGATGTAGAACATTTATTTTGGAAAACTCATTTTTCAATATGAAAAATAAGTCACTTAAGGTTAGTTTGTTTGGTCACTATGCTTGTTGCTTCTTTCCAAAGTTCCAAAAGTTGGATGAAAAAGTTTTTACTGCAATGATACTTTTTTACAGCTGTTGTAATTTATAAAATCTTCAAACAATGATTAAAAGCTTTAAAATATTTCCTTTTTTATATTATTTAGAAATAAATTTCATAAATATAAAACAATAAAATGATTAATACTTTCATAAACTATTAAAATACGTATTTTCAAAATATTAAAAATTATAAGATACTCGTTAATTTTAATGAAAAATTAAATTAAAAAATAATAATTAACAATGTATGATAATATAAGTAAAAAAATTAGAAAAACCTCAAAAATTAATATGCCTTATTGGAATTTTTTATATCTTTTTAATCAATTCCATATTAGAATTCGTAATTTAAAAAGAAAATCATATTCAAAAAATTACTTATTTTTCAATTATTTCTATTTTTTAAATTTATAATATTATTTCGTATTTATTTTAATTTATAATATTATTTCGTATTTATTTTAATTTATAATATTATTTCGTATTTATTTTAATTTATAATATTATTTCGTATTTATTTTAATTTATAATATTATTTCGTATTTATTTTAATTTATAATATTATTTCGTATTTATTTTAATTTATAATATTATTTCGTATTTATTTTAATTTATAATATTATTTCGTATTTATTTTAATTTATAATATTATTTCGTATTTATT
Organism: Marchantia polymorpha subsp. ruderalis; assembly: GCA_037833965.1. Taxonomy (NCBI): domain Eukaryota; kingdom Viridiplantae; phylum Streptophyta; class Marchantiopsida; order Marchantiales; family Marchantiaceae; genus Marchantia; species Marchantia polymorpha. The sequence goes on from AP031351.1 coordinate 6,483,600, forward strand.
TTAATTTATAATATTATTTCGTATTTATTTTAATTTATAATATTATTTTGTATTTATTTTAATTTATAATATTATTTCGTATTTATTTTAATTTATAATATTATTTCGTATTTATTTTAATTTATAATATTATTTCGTATTTATTTTAATTTATTATATTATTTCGTATTTATTTTAATTTATGGTAAAAAATTTATATTAATTAATTTTTAAAATTCTATGAATAATTTTTTAAATAAATAAATAAAAGTATCAAAATATGCATAGTTTTGATAAATAATTTTTTAAATTTAAATTCAAAAAATTGATAATAATTAGGTCTTTAATTGATATGTGATCAATTTTTACATGTACATTTTTAACTTTGCATAATTTTTTATTAAACACATGTATTTATAATTACTAAATATGTTTGCAAATTTTTTTCAAATAATAAAATATTAGAAAAAATTTGTGATGAAATATTAATGATTTTTTTTGAATATGTCCTTTATTTTCATAATCTGTCAAAATTCATAAAAATTTTATTTTAATTTATGATAAAAAAATTGTAATAAACATAAAGTTCTATTGAAAACCTCATTTTTTAATATATCATGGTAGGATGAATTCACAAAAATTGATAAATCTATGGATATGAACTTGAAACATGTGTTTTGCGGAAATATCATGGATATGATATTGATGTAATGTTGGAGTACTTAAGTATCACAAACTTTATAAAATTGAAGATTATGAAAAATGAAATTTTTTAAATGTGGTATATGAAGCAAATAAATTTTTTTTGTTGATAATTAGGAAAAAATAATAAAATATATTGAAAAATTATGGAAATTTTTTTTTTATGTATTTGATACAAATCACATCAATGAATGAATTTTCTTCATATTATAAATTAAGCAAATTTACTTTGCATCAAAAATTAACCCTAACACATCAATAATTATTATACATGCATCAACATGTTAAAAATTATATTAATTTATCTTTTTCATTGCAGTAACATAATATAATCAAATTTACAAAAACATCAACAATTTGTAAAGTATATTGTAATGAAGATATGATCATTTCTATTTAAATGATCAAATATTTTCAAAATAGGTAAAATATTTCATAATCACGAAAATAACTTTTAAATATCTAATATAGCTATTCAAATGATTTTATTTCAAACTTCAAATATTGAATTTTAAGATTCATGAAAATGAATTTACATAACATGACCTAGAAAATAATTTTGAGTTTGTACACTCATAGCCTAAATGATGCATCTAATTTTATTTTTTTTAACTACAAACTAATCTGTAGATCTAAGAAAATGTGCAAAATGAAACTTGAATGAAACAAAGCAGTGGAAAACAACAGATACACGTTCTATTTTTTTATGCTACATCTAAATCTACAAACATACTTTTTTTTATCAATCTTCAATTTTCTCTTGTTTTTCCAAATGCTAGAGTAATATGAAGTCTAATATCATTGAAAGCTTTTATAAATTCTTTTATAGAATGCTTTCAAGTAACCGTAATTAGTATATAATAAAAATAAGAGCTTGACTGAACTTAATCTAGATCTAAGAGTAGACTCAAACACATTTTATGATTAGCGTGAAGATGCTTAACTAAGCAGATCTATAAGTAATGACACCATAAGTGGAGTGAATAAATTTAAGTTTAAGAAGACGTCTAAATATATACAATCTTGATGAAAAACTTAGGATCCATATTCACTAGAATGATTTTGGTATTATTCCATATGAAAGTATCATGGAAATCGATTTCTTATATACAAATCCGCTACTTCAAATTTTCCAGTTTTAACCTGAAAGAGAGTAGATAAAATTGAGTGCTAAAAATATTTGATTATAAGTGTGGCAAGAACAATTTCATCATTTAAGATATATTTAAAGTCAAAATTACAATATGAACATTTGTGAAATGGATGGTGGAGTTAAACATAGTGATTTTACATACAACATGAAACTCATTTCATGAATGTGTTATCGATTTATGACTTAAGTTGGGACAAATAATAGTTATAATGATAATTTTGATGAATTATGTGTCATAATCAAATGAGGTAGAGATATATGAATTTCTATAAAGAGTGAAAATACTGATTATATAAGTGCAAGGTGCAAGATTCTACAAGATGTGTAAGATTAAAGATCATTTGAAGCTAGAATTCCGGGCTGTGAGTGAGAGTGAATCTTGCTGCTTCAAAATTCCATTCCAACAATATTTCATTAAATTTTTTTTTGAGATTTAACTCACATTCTTCGCGCATCATAATCAACCACAATAAAAGACTTGGATTTGCTGTTGATGACGCAAAGCAATGCACACCAATGGTCAAAGACCCTCGCCACTAAGGGCTCCTCACTTTGGGGAGAGCGCAAGCTCTGCCCGAGAGCCCTTCCGCACGCCTTTATCCATCCTTCCCACGCCCGATTCCGATGCCGCATACTTCCTGGCCCGTAGCCCGACCTCCCACTATCTGTCGTCGCCCTGCTCCAGCTCCTCCAATCCCGATGCTACATCCTCCCTGGTCCTCAGCTTGATCTCGATCCTGATGGCTTCTTCGCTCCAACTCGCCCTTGCGACTTCCTTCGCTGCTCCCGCCCGTTTGCGGCGTTTTCTTTCGTCCCATCCCGTTCCCTCACATATACCCGTCTTCGAGACTCTTTGTGGTGATATACTATGTATTTTTTGGCTACTCATCGCACAAAACTTTGAGCAATTTTGGACTCCTTCATTCTTCTCCTCTTCCCCACTTCTCTTCTTACTCTTTTCTTCCACACTTGGATCATCAATGCTACTGCAACAAATCAAGTTATGTACAACTCTCTATGTTCTTTTATTCTTCATTCAATTGTAAAATGCAAGGGCTTTTAACTCTACATACGTTTGTGTTTATTGTTTTGCAATAAATTAGGGTTTAACATATTTTAATTTGAGTATTGTGTGCTAAATGGAGATTATAGATGGTGTATTTGTAAATTTTTGTGTCAAGCATTGACGTGAGAGATGGAAGAAGATGGAGACTACATGAAGGATGATAATCTCTACCCCTCCGACTTTGAAGACGATTTAAATGAGATGGTGGGGGTGGAAGAATTTCTTCAAGATGTGCACACTGGAAATTTAGAGTTTCACTCATTTCTTGTCATCAAATGAAGAGTCGGATGAGGATGAGGAGTATGTTAGTGAAGAGATTTTGGAGCCTTGGAAGGAGATGTTAGAGGAGGGTGCTGTAAGACCGGGTGTTGCACATATGTACTAAGTCCTAAAAGTGGTCAAGTGATTAAGTACGATTAGCCAAGGCATAGCTAAGTCTAGCAAGTTATGACTAAACTAGTTAGTTATAACTAAAATTATCTAGTCATGACTAAGTTTGGCTACAATGTCTATAGTTGGCGGATTAAGTAGCGGAGTTCTAGAAGAGTGGAGTGAGCACTTCTATTTTGTCTTTTACAAGGAGTGAGCACTTCTATTTTGTCTTATACAAAAGTTCTAGATTCCAAGGGATTAGATATTTGACTTAAAGCTTGAATTTGATTGGTTAGACTAAAATGTATGAAAGATGATTATTGGCTAGACTAAGTCTAGTGTTGACTTGGTGGCTAAGAAGCTTGTAGAAGTTTAAAAGTTTTCAATGGCATGTCGCCACCTCAACCTTGGATTCCGGAAACTTTAGAATGTTTAGCTAGACCAATGGCATGTTGCCACATAAAGAGTGTTAGTCAAACTTACTTAGGTAAAAGTAAGTTAGGAGAAATTACCACATGTTACTATGGTAACTTCTCAAGTAGTATAAATAGAGAGGTAGAGTAGCACCTCTCAAGCAAGTTTGGAGAGTCATGTGTGAGAACTTGTTTCATGAATGAAAAAGTGAAGTTTTTGAGTATCTTGGAGTATCGACGTGTGTTTGCGTTTATGTGAAGAGAGTGATGTGATGAGAGTTTGTGTGTGAGTTGGAGTGATACATGTAGAGTTTGTGAGAGAAAATGTTTGGGACATTACTGTGAGAATGAATCCTAGTCTTCTAGTACCATGATGCGCTACCGCAAAGCCATAAGAGGTAAACCTGAGTGAGAGTCAGCTCGGAGGTTGCAGTGCGGACCATGTCAACATTGGATATCAAACATCTTCATCAATTTTTGAAGACATTCCCATTGAAACATTCCTCAAGTATGTGCACTTCAATCTCCAATCTTTTGCACTCATAATTGATTGTATAAGAGTAAGATATTTTATTTCATATCAACAAATTCATGAGTCAAATTATTTCTTTTAACCCTCCAACAATCATAGGCATTCCATACAAAAAAATGTGAAATTTCCTACAATTGAGAGGTGGCAAAAACTTCAAGGAAGATTAAAAATTGTAGAACTTTTAAGTGGATTTGTTTTAGCCCCTTTGAATGACACAAACGGTAAAAAAATTCCGCTAATAGAGTTTTGGCGTTTCATTGTGCATGGAGTACACATTGGAAAACATTTGTCATTGTCCATGACAAAAAATGACATTTGTACTCAATGGAATACAGATAGCTATGTGGGAGAAATTCAAACCTCATTTATATCTAATTGTATGAACTCTTATGATGTATGCCAAGAGAATAAAATGTGGTATGAGGTATTAAAGGTTCCATTGGAGTATTTGAGTGCAACTATAGATGCACTTTGCACAAAGTACATTGTGTTAAAAAGACATTTGAAATGCCGTATATGAATCATCAAAACCGTGACTTATTAGCGTTGTCATTGTGGAGAAAACAAAAACCGTACTCATATGAGAACGGTTGATGTGAAGCCTATGGATGACAAGAGCTCCAGAAGGAATAGATACTCTAATTATGTAATTGTGAATTCCAAATGAAGGTTAAGGAGTCATATGAGTCAAAGTGCTCAAACACCTTGCTTCATAATAAACTTCAAGTTACAATTTATGTTCATAGCAAACATAGTGGTCACACTCCAGGTTCCGATTCCGATCTTTTTTTCCTACCAGTGCATCCTTATGTTATCGCATGGATTATGGAGAACTTGAAGTTCATACTTTCATCAAGGTCGGTTGAAGCTCAAGAGAGATTTTCACAAAGTGTACCGGAGGTGGAACGTGTTACATATAGATTTTTTGTCATCAAAAAAGAAGTGCAAATACTTGCATATTCTTTAAAAATCAACGGTATTTGATTCTTTTTTCTATATTTCATTTTTTATGTGAAGTTATGAAATGCATTGAGTATTTAAATTGTACTTTAATTCTTCATGTTTATATTATCATTTTCTTTTTAAATTCTTCATGCTTTTGTTTTTAAATTTTTGATTGGATGTGTGTAGATGCACTTCGGAAAGACGATTATGATGCGGCACAAATTGAGATCATGAATTTACAAGCTCAAGGGAAGATTTTGTACTATCAACCGTATGCATCCAAGAATGAGGATCCCAAGAAGAGACCATTTGTGGTAGTTATACAAGATGATTTCATGCAAAAATTGGCCCTATAGTTTTTAGGTAATATTTTTTGGGCTTTGAATTCTACATTCAAAACAAACCAATAAGGTTTGACTCTTTATGCGACAATTGTATCAAATCAAGATGGAATTGGAATTCAAGTTTTTTGCATGCTTTGTAGCAATGACATTAAAGAGTGACATGATGGTCTTGCTATAAGATAGCATTATCCCATGTGTTTGGATCTCTAGGAGAGGTTAGACACTCTGCAATCCTCATTGACAAACACAAGTTATCTTTGAATGTTATTCATTGTTGGACTTATGAAGATGGTATCAAAACACAAGTTGGTGAACAAGTGTTATTTTGTCACTTCCATGTTATGAAGTCATGAAGTGAAAACTTGTTAATCAAGGTACCTAATGAGAATAAGGATCGGCTGTGGAGGTCATAACATGTTCAATGCTTTGCCTTAAAGAAGACCATTTCAATGAAAATTAAAAAGATTTTGTGTTGAGTTTCAACACATCATGACCTTTGCTAAATACGTGATTTCCGGATGGGTCGGAATTACTTGTCATTGAAAAAGGTTGTGGCCTTGATTTGGTAGGTTATTTTCTTATGAGGGTATGGATACAACTAACCATGTTGAAAGACATTGGAGGTTGAAAAAATACACGCGCTTACAAGGAAAAGTGAACCGATCTCTCTAAGACCTTATTGTGGCAATTGTTGGTAGTGCCAAGGATGACACTCGAATGAGCCAACTCACATTATTGAGTCAATTCAAAATGACTCAATGTTTAAGTAAGTTACTCATTTTTGTATATTATTCTATGTTTATTTTATTATATTCAATTTTATTTTTAAAAATATATTCTGAACATAAACCTAAGTTTAAACCTATTTTTTGAACTTGTAGGTGACTCGAAACAATACATAAGGAGAGGGAATGACAAGGCTCATAGACGTCAATTGAAAGGAGAAGAACAAATTTTGAAGTATTATCAATCTTGTTTTGTGGATGTCTTGAAGGTTGTTGATGAGGAGCGTCTCCTCTTTCATGTCAAGAATGAAACTTCTTCTAACCTATGGTATAGTGTTTCATTGAAATCACGTTATTGTGATTGTTTCCACTTGCAAGCACATATTTGGCGTGTAATCGATTGTGAATGTATTTTTTAAAGTACTCAAAGAAAATGAAATGGTTTAGTAACCATTGACTCCACAAATCAACATGGAATACATGTAGATTATGACTCCAACTCAACCGTATGTAACAAGGGAGTATGTTCTTTCGATCAAGAGGGAGCGGGGCGGCCCGACCTGATGCCAGGGATTGCATGGCATCAGGATCGAACGGGAAAAAATGCCCTCCCGGGGCCGGAGACCTTAACCTTTCGCCCCTAAGAATTAGTTGTGGGCTATTCATGCGGTCCGTTATACCACGCGACTCTCCAACCTTGCCGTGAAATCCTTTTTCATTCTTTCTCATTTACGCTCCAGTTTCTTTCCTGCCTCATGTGCATTCTAATCCACGACATAACAAAATGGACGTGAATGCTCTCAAGGGATAAATTGTTTAGCTTTTATAAACCTATAAATAGTTTTTATGTAAGTATTAATCTACACTTGATCTAGATTGCGTAATTATATGATGGTAATATTTGTCTGTTTCACATGCTTGTCGCAATTTGTGTCATACGTATCACATACACTTCTCATCTAATAGTAAACTGCAACCTATATGCTTTATTAATAATTCTATTATGTCCAAGAAATACTCATGAATAATAAACCTGTATCTAGTTCTTAGTTAGAGAAACAATAAACCTTAGCAATGTCCTTAGGTGATTCTAACTACGTTGTTGCATCCATGAATGAATGAAGCTTGTGTGAGATAGAAAACTACTGTCAGATCTTAAGCTCTGAGCAGCAAATTTCAACCTTTAAATTTTGGTTGAAATATTGCAATAACCATTGTTAATAAATTATTTTGCATTTGGAAGACAACATGATCATTGCATCATACGAATACGAACGAATCCGGTTTGCATTTATCACCCGGTAAACGAGTGATTAATATCACTCGTTTACCGGTTGATAAATGCAAACCGGATGTAACCATGCCAATGTTCATGTAAGGTATGGAATTTAGCCGGTTAGTAAATCCATGTTGAGAGGGGCTCCTTCTATTACATTATAGATTTAGCCAGTTGGGAAGTTAATCAGGTAATGAGGTTGTTCAAGACATTGTTTATCATGAGAAGCTGCGTAATCAATTTCGAAAATATAGAGTACTATTTGTATAGGCAAACATTCTGCAGTGTCCGACCAATGAGAGTTTAAGCCTAATAAGTACTGTACTGAAATTGATATATCCAATTAATATTACCCACACTAACAAGTAAATTATTCAGCAGCATCATCATACTTCATGTGAGATAGTTGAGAATTGTCGTGAGAAGTGTACAGACGGCCAATAGACTGAGAGCTTAATATATGTATTTGCATGGACCACATTACCGACGTAAGTACGTACGTCCAGGACCAGAGCTGGTCCTGGCTTGGGACAAGGTGGGACCTGAATGCCATTGAAACAGTTGAAACCGATGAGTCATGGATGTTTTCTGAGGTCCTTAAGGAGTAAAGTCAATGCCTTGCCAGTGGAAAGGAATGTGATTTTCGTGAAGTACATATCATTACAATTCATTAGCTGGTCTCCTGGATGTTTCCGAAATCCTTAAGCCGTAATATCCAAGCATTGCGAATGGAATGGAATGGGAATGAAGTGATTGTATTGACCGTAAATGGCATTGCAATTCATCTGCTGGTCTTCTCGGATAACAGGACAGGGATCGGCGAAACATGTACGAGAAACTGAGTGGAACAAGAACCAACAATCCGCCCTCATCCGATTTATAAGACTCAGACACGGAGGTGACCACCGGCAAGATGCGCGTGCAGAAGATACCATCCATCAACAGCCCCAAACCCAGTGAAACCATGAGATCAGAGCAAAGCAGAGAAGATGGCTGAAGTGATCGAGAGATACCGTTAGTATAGCGGCTGCTCGCATTCCTGGTTCAAGTGTCGAGGAAGCGGGGGAGTGTGGACATTGTTCACAACTATACATGTTGCTAAGGCCCGGCCTGGTCTGCCTTGCCTGAGTGTCGGCTACGGCAGTGTCTAACAGCAGGGCTCACCAGCCGTACTGATCACGAATTGAACTACAGGTTTAATAGACTTCGGTGGAAGCTCGAATGCGGGTAGACATTAATGGAATTTATTCCAGTCACGGAGATCCAAACCTTCGGAGGGGATTAGGTACAAAGTTCATGCAGAAGGTTGGTCAGTGAGCAGTCTATGTCGGTGGATTCGTTCCGAGCACGTAGGACTGTAACCCGAGTTCAAGCGCGCATCGGAACACTGATGTCCTGTCATTTTACCTGCAGGGTGTACGAGAGCAGCTGACTGGGGGCCACGGGTGATATAGTCTTCCTCTGAGCGAATTGTGAAGTGCTCCGGATCTCGTCGTTGATAACTGCTCATGTCATGAGCCAAGGCTCTCCATCTGTATCGGTTTATAATCATACGCTGATCATATTACGTTACACGCTTACAGCGCAAGGAATGTGCCTTACACATTGATTGTCGGTAACGGTTGACTCTGAGCCGCATGAGAACCCAGAGGCTCTTAGCGTACGAGAGGAAACGAGACTCTCGAGATTAGACCCCTCCGCCATAGAGAGAGAGAGAGTGGGGCGGGGGGCGGGGGGCGGGGGGAGAGAGTGTGTGAGAGACCAGTCGTGTCCACTTCACGCACTTGTCAGTAGGTAGGTGGCCGACTTACATGGAGCATACCTGGAGTGCTGGTGGCCCCAGGCGGCACAAAAGACATCTCGGTAGAGGTTCAGAGCGAGCATCGACAGCGGATGCTCTCGACCATGGGTACTATCATCATGCAGATAAGGCCACTAGCTGCGTTCGGGAAAAAGAGCATAAACTGAAAGGGTTGACGAAGATGCGGACATCAGCTAAAAAGTCATTTGAACACAATATATACGACCTGTATTTTGCACATTGTAATCAAGGATCAAGTAATGCTCTGCACATGCCATAGAATTGAGACGGGAAGATTTACTGCAGAGAAGTTAACTTCAGTTACAGCTTGCCGGTCAGCTCACTCCAATTTTCGAGTACCACGTCGCCAGGGCAGGGAGAGGACGAAAAGGACAACAGATTCAGAAGGTTTTGAATTGCGTCGGGCAGTTGAAAGAATGTACGCAGAGAAGAATGTCAGAAAATTCCGAAATTGGAGCTGTCAATCGTACTTGTCTTGTAGATGCACTATGTTGTGCTAAAGAGATTGCCATCTGGAGCTAAACTCGTCTTATACAAGAGGGGACTAATTACACCTTAAAATTGCACTCATGAGGTAGCTAGACTTCAAGGATTGCGGATGGGCTGATGATGAACTCAGACTCCTTCACGCGGACGTGTACTCGACGGCCGAAGTTAACGAATATGAGATGGTCGGACGCGGACAGTGATAGAGAGACACAACTTCATTTCAGAATACCGGGCTCACTGACGATGGGGAAAAACCACCATAAACTCAATTGGCTGTTGAGTCTAAATTGGACGCATATAAAGCCTTCAGACTGCAGAAACCGAGCTGATTTATTGTGATGAGTGTCAGCGTGAGCAGTTTCTGCAGTTCCGTGTAGAAACCAAGAGCACAGCTCATGGGCAGTTATGAGTAACTAACGAATTGTAGGAGGATAAGGGAATCTGTGTTCAATCAAGTTTTGGCTGAAAGGTCAGATGTCACCGAACCTTTACAACCCATCTGCTTTAGCCAACTTTCTGAAGCCGTGAACTGTATCAATGACCAAAACCAGTTCTGAAGCAAATCCGAAGAAGACTGACACTCACGCTGCACGGAGGAGTCGAAGGAAGCTGGAAATCATGCCAGTCAAGCGTATAATATGTGAGTCGTCTTTTTAAAGCATACATGACGACGTGCTGCTCTGCACGTCGTCATGCTGGTTGGAGTGTCACTCCTGTTCGTGTACAAATCTGAGACGGTCGATGAGCTCGTTGGTTGAGAGACGTGGTGTCTAATTTATCCATCTCAGCATTCACTCTATCAGCGACGCTATGATTTAGCTACACCCGCTCTTGGCTTCCGGACTTAAATGTCAAAAGTGTGCACCTGTATCTGTATATATACCTGAGGCGCAGTGTCAGCAGAAGGTAAACTCATGAGTTTCGCTGCTGCTGTACCGTCGTTGCGCTGTTATTGTTTCGCTTTCGTGATCGAATCGGACTCTGGAGCTGAATGTCAGAAGGAAGGATATTCAGCTAGCTTGTCTACCCACGTCAAGTTTCTCAAAACTCGAGTGTAATCATACAGGCACGCGCCTCTCACACAAGAATACTTCTATCAGCGAGCTACAGTGTCAAACTCCTAACCCTCGATTGAATTGCTTGCTGAATTTTTTGTCGATCGGCCACTTATTTCGGTGCCAGTTACTCAGGGAGCTATGCATTGTTCTTTTCTGGATTGAGAGGTTGATTGAGAACTTGACTGAAAGGCCAAAGGTTCCCCATCCCGATCCACTCTCACGGGCATGAGTCTATCACATCATGCATGCTTTCTTGGACAGACGGGCGTCTGAGTTTGTTACGACGTGAATGTCCATAGTAGACGTGAATACTGCTATCATGAATTTTGGACGAACTCACTTTCTGAGCATGGCCCGCATAAAAAAGAACGTATCCAAGTGTTGGGAACCCGGATATGGATATCATTTTTCTTCTTTTACATTTGGGCGTTGCAGCTATTTTTAAGTCTAAGCATGGGCCTTTTAGCTTTGCCTGTTTGTTTGCTTTTGTTCGACATAAATCCTAATGTTAGACGTACGTGGGTCCTCTCGCAGAGCCCCATTCTTCTTCTTTTACAGTTAGTCATTGCAGCTACATGCAGCTCTGAGCATGTTCCTTTTCGCTTTCGGTTTGTATTACTCGGATCGTCATGCATCCTCATGTTAGATATACGTGAGTCCTCTAGTAGCGCCTCTCTCTCTCTCTCAGATATTTATTTCTATATTTATGAGAGATTTGTGTGTAGAGAGCCGTGGGCTTGGTCAAACTGCAATACCAAGAGAAGGAATATGTTACTACACAGGTTTTCACTTTTCCAGGCATGGTGATAGAAAAGCCAGAGTGTGCTGCCATTAAGGGAGCCAACATCAAGTTGAGATAGAAGAGAGAACAGCCTTGCTGCGATAAACAAAGATGAAAAGGAGATGCAGATGATATCCGTGGAAGGAGAAAGAGCATGCGAGCGGTGGAGAATACAGCTGTGTACAACAAGCGTACCAAAGGCTCGGACAAGAGCTTTAAACCCAGAGAGTTCTTGCAATTCAATGTAGGCCGTAACTTTGTAATTGGTTTCACTACGGACGGCATGGGGAATAGCATGGACTGACATCTTCTACCGAGTTCCCAATTACTGGGAGTTGCTCGATAACCTTGCGTCAGCAATACCACCAAATGCCTGAGTCTAGTCGCAACCGATAACCAAGCCTCGAAACTGCAAGATCTCTGAATGAGCCATGCACTGATGTATAGTGCGTTTCCATTCGTCCAGTGGAGACAGAGGGAGAAAACAATGAGCTCATCTCCATCGACCTTTTTGCTTCTTTTGCTTCTTCAGCTTTATTCTTTCAGAAGTCCAATTTAAGTACGCTAAAGTGGACGACATGATGAAAATAGATTCCAGCTTTTAAAGTTTAATAAATGTCCCATTTGTTGATGCCCATGTTAGGATTTCATTGGGGGTGCTTCCGCAGGACTTGTAATAAATAATGCGACGTTCTAGCGGGACCTATTCCCAATCGGGGAGGTCCAGCAGTCTGAGTCTCGTCGTTCTATCGTTCGGACTTGTCTCTTATCAGCTGCTGCGCTGGTGGTGCTGCAGGTGTGTGGTGACTGACCATTGATAGGATTTCAAGAATTTGAAGCTCGTTTCAATAGACAATGGCAGCGTGGAGGAGTGCCAACGTGCTCGTCGCATTGCTAGTGGTGGCTGCAGCGTGGATCCACCCAGGAGTCTTCACGGTGGAGGGAAATAACGCTGCCAGCTCTCCGTTTCCAGCAATTATCCTACTCGGAGATTCGACAATCGACGTAGGAACGAACAACGATTTGATAACAGTGATAAAATCAGATTTTCCTCCATATGGAAGGGATTTAACTATGCAGCTGCCCAAGGGCCGCTTCTGCAATGGCTTGCTAGTCACCGACTACCTTGGTAAGGAGTTTCTCACCACTCATGTTCAGGAATTTTGATTTTTAGAGCAGTGTAGAATGCAGACTAAACCCAAACCGATCGTGGCTAGGACCTCACCACAGTCTGACTCATGGTAAACATGAGCTCCGAAGCACCGTGCACCGTGCGAGATGTACACAAGCACCCGAGCCTCTATGTACAAATTTACAACATACGTGGTCGTTGCATTCGGTCCACGTACACTGCCATAACTGTACCAAATTCAGAGGACCACAGCTTTCACTCTGCAACCGCAACCTTCCAGAGACTTGTCTCTTATTCTGAACAACAGTTATCGATTCTGCTGGAACTATATTCCAGCCAAGTTGGAAATTTTCTCTTCTCGTCTTTCGTTGTACAAGAAGAGCTGCCAGAACGTAATTCGACACCAGCTAGTGAGATACGTGGGCTCGTGAAGGAATTCTAGCGGTTGTTCAGAAGATGTGTCTGTGGATGGCTGCACAACTTAGTATTGGCTCTTTGTGTTATCAATACAAAGAGCAACAAGCATTGCGTATCTCTCGTTTCTAAGGGATGAGATCGTTGATCAGACACTGCATGGTGTCCTCGTATTGTGAACTCTTGCAGCGCAAGACTTGGGCTTTCCATATCAGATACCGTACCTGCAGAGAGCAGGACAAGAGCAGAAACTCCTCACAGGCGTGAATTTTGCATCTTCGGGTTCTGGATGGGTAAACCTTACCGCAGATACATACGTAAGTGCTCTATGACCAACCTTTCGCGAATGTCTGGAAGGACTTGAAGGACATATATCTGGAAGTGTTACAACCGTTCAGAGAGTGGAAGGATAAGAGATTTCGTCCGATGTATTTGTAGTGACGCAACATCCGAAAGAATTTATCGACAGCTTTTTCCGAGGATTTTTTTAACCTTTGTCATGGGATTCGTGGGATACCTGAACAGAACGTCATATCATTCGCAAAGCAGGTTGACCAATTCAAGGATTACAAGAAGGAGCTGATTTCCATGGTTGGTCAGACACAGGCTGATAACATCATAAGCAATGCCCTGTATGTGATAAGCACTGGAACAAACGACTACGTTCTCAGCTACTACGTGAATCCTCTAGTGCAAAAAAAGTACTCCATTCCGGCGTACCAACAGCTGATCAGAGATACTGCTACCGTATACCTCCAGGTAAATATGGCATCTTTCAACCCATGCTTCTGTCGGTTCTTCAATCAGTTGCTTCACATCCTCTCAGCAAAAGTTGCGTTTCATCTCCAGAGGAAATTTTCACGAACTGAACGCCGAGGACAGAGTTTCTGACCGATGAATTGGGTCTCTATTCCTCTGATCTCCTGTACAGACTGTAACTCAGTAGTTAAAATTAACGACATTGTTCCACGAGATGATCCAGACTTTTTTGTAGGTTGTGCTGTGAGGTTGTGATTACCCGTTCCAAATTGGTCGTCTCGAGTGAAGTAGACGTAATTACTTCTCGTTTCTTTGAATCTACGACAAGTTAAGTCACGGTACTTTGATTCTTCGTTTGTTGCGGTACAACAAATTCCAGTTAGGACCTCTGAGCTTTACGGAGTACTTTGTCCTGTTCCGAGGAATTGATTCTAACCCCTAGGAATTGGGCCTCTAGCCCTCAATCCACAGACAACTATCACCAGTTGCAATCGTCTGACATCATCTGATAGACGGAATCCGGAGGTGTTCGAGAAAGTCAATTCCACGGACTAGTTCGCCATCATCATCATCCTCTTGTAAGACCAGAGTCTCGTTTGACTGAATGCAACACTAACTCCTCTGACCCTTTTGGGATCGGGGAGGGGATGATTCTTCGACTGCAGAGCTTTGGCATTCAATTCGGTGCCGATCGTTTCGATAGGTTGGAATTTTTAAAAGGTTTGAGCCAGAGCCTCAGAAATATGATTGTTTTCTGAACTACGGTGAATCCACCGTGAACTCAGAATCAGGCCCATAGATCGGAACAGTTGACTGAGAATCTAGGCACTTTGCGATGCAGCCACTGAGTCTGCACTGGCGTGCCTACAGACCGAAGCAGTTACAGAAAAAGTGAAGCAGCAGTCGCTTTTTGAGATGAAGGTTCCGAACACGAGATCATCCTCGTGTCCGCATCGGAGCTCTCGGTGCGTTCTATGATCCCGTCATCAAGAATTTTGTACGCATGTGGCGAGACGCACGCAAACCCATGCATCCACTCATGATCGGAAGGGACTCGGACCACGCACGGATTCTCCACGTTCGCAGGACCCAGACTCGGGACAGGTGACTGATCCGAGAATTAGGCCTTGAGCAAAAACCTGCAAACTCTGGAAACTCTCAAAAGTGGAAAATCAACGAGTGACTCGGAATGTTGTGCAGGATCTCTACAATGAGGGGGCGAGAAACTTCGCCTTAGCTTCTCTGCCTCCTCTGGGCTGCCTACCGGCCGTGATCTCCATCTACGGGAACAAGGGCTTGGGGCCGGAAGGATGTGTCGCTCCTCTGAACGAAGTAGCCAGGGCCGGTAACGACGTCTTCCGACATGTTTTCATGCCCAAGCTCGAAAGGCAGCTGGTCGGCTCCAAGTTGGTCTACTTAGATGTTTACACGGTTCTGTTCGAGCTCGCCGCCAACCCCCGAGCTTTTGGTGATCCTCTCGACCTCACACTCTCGAGTCTGTTCGCCTTTCTCACTTTCAGATCATTGTGTGCGTACATTGAGTACGGTCGATGCTTTCCAGTCGGGTTCCGATACTCGATGAGAGCTCCATCCCATCCCATCCATGGCTTCCCATCGATTCTATGCTTTCACAGCTTGATCTCTGCTGGATTGATGTAACTGCATTCAACTTTCCATGCTCAAGTTGAATTCAACTCCTCCTTCATCGAGAGAGAGAGAGAGAGAGAGAGAGAGAGAGAGAGAGAGAGAAGCCCTGCATGTAGAATTTGAATTTGAGTCTGAAATAATCACTTTGAGTTTAGTATAATTGCAGTGGGCGGAGAACACCGGCGAAATTTGACTTATTTCTCGTGAACAGGTTATAAAGAGGCTAGAAAATCTTGTTGTGGGACTGGACTGGTGGAGGTTGCGATTCTGTGCAATCCAGCGAGCTTTGGAACTTGCGACGACTCGAACGAGTATGTTTTCTTCGATAGCTTCCACCCGACTACCAGAACAT
The DNA here is from genome assembly GCA_037833965.1 of Marchantia polymorpha subsp. ruderalis. Taxonomy (NCBI): domain Eukaryota; kingdom Viridiplantae; phylum Streptophyta; class Marchantiopsida; order Marchantiales; family Marchantiaceae; genus Marchantia; species Marchantia polymorpha. Next base: position 6,499,561 of record AP031351.1, read on the forward strand.
ACAAGCTCGTGTACGACGAGTTCGTCTGGCCTGTCGTCAAAGCAGCTTTTAATTTCTAGTTAACGACGACGAGTACCTCCTTCCTTCATATCCGGACTCCAGATCATGTACTGTAAATCAAAGCCGCATGCGTTCCCATCCAGTAAGTGCTCTGAAAGTCAAGTTCAGACTTCTGTAAGGCGCCACAGAAACAGAGGTTCCAGAATCGTTCATCCTTCATCATCAGTGGGCCATGTGCTTCACACTTGTGCGCGGCATCGAGCTCTAAACTCCATCCAGCCCTTATTCATAATGGCTGCTCTGGCATCTTGTAGACTGAGTCCTCTTTAGTCATTCATATACTTGACTGTATAGAAAATTTATTTCCTCAAATACCCGTGCGTGAGCTGCTTGGACAAGCATGTCTTGGAGCAAATGGACGAGTGGACTATTACTGCTACTACTCATGATCTAGTGCTCGATGAAGGTTCGACTGTGAGCAGACGTAAAAGTAGATTGCTGGTTAACTATATCCAGATATGTATTGCCAGAAGATTTCAGCATTTATTCTGATTTGCAGCTTTTCATGTCAAACGGTACATCTGTCAACAGAGTATCACTCACACGACTCACCCGCATTCCTTCGACTGTATGTGTTGCGATGATAAGAAGTCAGAGAAGATCACTCCTTCCTTTTGGTTCGAATTCATAATGGTAACTAATGGTCACACAAGTATCGAAGAAGATTGTGTAGCTAAACACCCGCAGTGCTGGAAGGCTCGTCCGTATGACGCAGAGGAAAAATGTGTACTCGCCAGGACAAACAAACCTTGTCTACGAGCGAAGGAGATTCACGACGCTCTCCATGGTCCAGACTAAGGAGACATGTCGAAGACATTTGGCCGCTTTTTGCCCCAGCGGCGTCAGCGAGGTCAAGCCTGAACGGCTCCATCATCAGATCCATTCGCGTTCTGGCACCGCCCATCACCCTGCAAGACAGCTCCGGACACCTTTAGATTTGTCCCGCACCGCGACAAATCTAAAGGTTTGCGCTGTGTTGTCAACTTCTCCGGATCGGGTCTCTTGGAATCCGAGGAGTTGCGAGAATAGTTTGTCCTGTGATTGCCCCTGGGCTGCGCCTCATGCGTCCGCATATCGAGATCGTTTGCCATAATAGCGGACCGCAGAACTGGAAGATGCTAAGAAGAGATGAAGCCCAGAAGCGAAGGTGATAATTTCATGATTTCTTTGCAAACGAAAAGAAATCCTCGCAATTCCAAAGCGAGTCCAACTACTCGTCATTATTCCTGTCAGCGAAATGATTATTCGGATCATTCGGTGTTGTTACCATCGAAGCGACCAACTTTTGGACATTTGGTACTCTTCGGTTCTCTCAGCATTAATTTGACTGCACGAGAGGCCGAAAGCAGATCAAGGTGAGACCAAAAGCACATCGAGAGACCAAAGTGCGAAGCAGAAAAAGTAAGAGTAAAAAAGTGAATTTCCATAAGAGTAGATGAGACTTTAGAGGTGAGAAGAGTGAAGTATGAAATACTCGAGTTGGATTCATGAGGTGATTATTATGTATGCAATATTCGGTAATTCTACTACACGCTCATATGCCACCTGGAGACAGATCGTGAAGAGGCATTCCAGAGATTAGCCGAATTTTGAGGGCATGTAAGTTCTTAAACACCTACTGACCAAGTCAAAATTATTAACTTAGATTCAGATTGAGATTAACATAGATCTAGATATGCGTGTTGGACTGGATCTAGTTGTTGTAGACTCACGTGGTGGGCAAGACTTTGTTGAAGATGAGCAAAAGATTCAAAGATGCGGCAAATTGAGACTTGGTTGTACAATCTCAATTCAGGCTGTGTACTCCAATCCTTCCAAATTTCTATGATATTTGTTCGAACGTACAAAACTCGAGAAACTGAAAAATTATCTCAATAGATCATGGTGTGTTGTCCTAAAATCTACAAAACAAACATCATTGAATCCTTGTGTCATATGAAGGTTTTATTTTTTGCATCACAATTATGTATGGGTAGGAGGTCTAATGCAAGGCGACGAGGTATGATGAGTTAATGCTATGAATATTACAAACAGCATGAGGACTCGTGAATTTGACCCATCCAAGAGCATATTCTCCAAATGCTAAGATCTTTACTTCAATTGATGTGTATGTAAGTTGGGGTAGTGGCATGCATGCACTCAATCAGTGTACTGAAAATTCTGTTAAAAGTCATGACACGTGAAAATGCAATAGCATCGATACCGAGAACCAGCCTCTCTTTCGTACAATTCATGCGAATCACAAATGGAGATACATACCTAGGAGATTCTTCCGTATATTCTTACCGTATATAATGCATTGAATATTGAAAATTTATAATAAACTAGAAATCACTGTATAAATATATCTTTCAAAAAAAATTCAGAGCTTTGGCATATATCGAAAAGAGTGCAAGTAAGTCTCTTTGGATGCAAAAATGAATCTCATAAACCTTGTAATGTAATAAACAGTAAATTCCAATCATGATACTACCTATGTTAAAAAAGTGTTATAAGCTAAAAAAATACCTGTCATCTTGATGAATCCTAGTATAGTTCTCAATCAATGAAGAAAAAGCAAGGATTGAACATTGGTTGAGTAGTCTGGACTTTGTTGTGATGATAGTTGAACGATGAGAATGGTATTGGATGTGAGCAAGTATAATACTTTAAGATGACGAGTTGAGTTTAAGATAATTTCTTATAAGCAAAGCTAGATTGTTTGGGCAGAACGGTGGATGGAGAACACAATAATAAGATTTAAACACATTTTGTAATATAAAAGATGAGACCTAAATGGAAGAAGCATTGTAGTCTACAATTATATGTAGTTGTCAACTCAATCTTATGTTTCAAATACGTACAAATTATTTCGAAAGTTGGAGAATTATCCATACATTTTGCAGAGAGAACAAAAAAAACTTACCAAGTGTGTTAAAAAAACAAGAATTTGGAAGATGAATGTAAACAAATATAGAAATTTTAAACTTGATATTGATATCAAAATGAAAATTCTGTCAAACCCTACGAATTAAAAATAAAATAAATGCTAGAATAAAGTAGAGCATTCAATTTTGATAATTTCATTAGAAAAATATAACCAAGGAAACTTTTTAATTTCAGATTATCAAGATCAATCAAGCAAAAACCTTTAATAACATCCAATTAGGCATTACCAAGTCTGATTGGATTCTTTTGTAAATCTGTGAACAGTTTACTTCATAAAGCAATGGATTCTCAAAACAGTACACCATATATGTTAAAAAGTATTTTTCTAGATTCTAGTATGATAATTTTTCACATAATTTTTCATGAATATTTTGAAACATCAATATTTTTATATCATTTCAAAACCAGAAATACAAATCTTTGAATTTTTCTCATATTCCTATATCTACAAATTTTGGGTTTTAATAAAAAATATGCAAAACAATATTTATCTCTTTGAATCTACCACAATTAAAAAATAATAAACTTAATGTACATGATTATAATTGAATCGAACATGGTAAATTATTAAAATTGAAACATGAAATACACAGGTAGATATTTCACGGTTATAGAAATATATAAAAACCCTAAAGCAGAATGCCAACCTTCGCAAGGTTTTGGCACCTCCGTATCTCTCCTTGCGATCCAAACCGATGTCATTATGACGAATTGGTAAGGAAGTGGAGCGGCTTCTTAACTTATATCGAATGTTCTGATAATCCTTATAATATCAAATGATTGTTTTTTCAGATTGAATTTCATATCAAAGCTCTTTCTAAATGCAATGGTCATTTTCTTATATACTTTTGCAAATATCACATATTTAATAACATCATGGATAAGCTAAAGTTGATTTCAAATCTAATTTTAAATGTAACAAATGAATACATGTTACAGTTATAATAGTATATCATATACTTGAGCAATATGGATTAAAAAAATACAAAATCCTAGCTAATCATATTTAAAATTTATTTTAACGACTTTTAAAAAAGCAGGATAGACATTTTTCTACAGCCATAATAATGATAAAATAAATCGCATTTTTAATTTGAATTATAACTTCATGTTTTGAAAACTCAAAAGATTGTCAACTTTGTAAATATTTTCTTGAATGATATAGATAATGACTGAGCAAAAAATTCTTATTATTAAGAATAAAATAATAGATTTAATAAATTACGAAATTTGATAAAATAAATTTTTAAAAGAGTATATACTTTTCAATCATAATAATTTAAACAAATTATATCGAAGATAAATTTCAGTAAGAATTTATTTGAAAGTCATGGTATAAATTAATTCATGTTTTGATTTAACTTTAGTTGACTTAACCCAGGTTAATTCAAATAATTAGTTTGACATTATATAATGTTCCTAGTGATATAATTAGATTTTTCCTAAAAAATCTCAGTACATCGGTTTGATGTAAATCACATAATTCTTTGTGTCGGCAGTCTTCTTATATTTTATCTTTGAAATGAATTTACATTTGCTCGTGTATCTAACTTAACAATAAATTTTAAGTTAAGTATATCTTGAATAAATTTAGCATTTAGTTTGTAATCGCATATCTATATAAGCATGCATTAGGTTTTGCTTAATAGAGATAAAATCCTTTACATGTAGACTAACAAATTTATTGGAAAGATTAGATAAAACAATCTAATAACACAATAATGAAGATTTGAGTTAATACTTAACACAAAATACTTTTAAATGTGATTTAAAATATGCATCAGATACATATGATGTGTTTCTCAAATCATTATAGGTTCTAAATGTCATCCAAAATATTAGTTGGATGAAGGTGATGAATTTATATAAGTAACGGTAGATAAGATTTTTCCATAAGAGTCAAATGACTTCAAAAGGGAAACATGTGCATACATTTTGGCATGAGATAAGTATATGTTTCGCATATTTTTGTTAATGATAAAAATCTGGTTTTGATAGAAAAATTAAAGAAGGAAATGAAGTGCTCACGATAAAATCCTAAAATTTGAATGATCTTTAAAATAATAATTTTTTGAGTATCTGTTATATAATAATATTTGTTTAAAAAAAGATTGAATCTGAAAAATATATAACATGAATCAATTAGTAAAATAAAACCTTCGATAGTGATTAAGATAAATTTACGTTTTAGAATTAACAATGGAAAATATGAAGTGGACCTAATAATATAAAAAAGAGGTCAAGAGAATTGATTAGAGAAAAAAGAATAATATCTGGCTACTGCATTAGTTATGAATATAATAGCAATGTTTTCAAGTATTGACTTTTTTAGGTGGAATTTTTTTATTTATATAATGAAATACTAAGAATAGATACTTTTGATTAAGTGAATCATGACAATTTGAATTTGGCAAGTCATATTGTCATAGCCTTAATTTACAGCAATCAAATATAGCTTTTTTGCTCTATTTTATTTCGAAGTCTTTAGTTTTTAAGTTTGAGAAGTTTGTGTAAAATTGTTCATAGTGATTGGATGATGGTATTATTATTATAGATAAACTATATGAGATTTGAAATCTACACGGGATGAGAGTGAGTACGATGTCTTACCATTTTCACAATGAAATCAATCTCGTGTAGATGACACACGATTGATATGGCACCGTTCAGTTTATATGATGGCCGGTGAAGTTGAATCTATTCCCACCATTATCTCTTTCTGATTTGAAAAAAAAGCAGCGCTTATATCCTTTCATCAAGAATTGGAGGAAAATGCCGCATTTTACCTTAGTAATCCTTTGTTGACGGAGCGTATATCCTTTGTAAATGAAATGGAGAATAATGACGCAGTTTCCCTGGACATCACTTATTTTCAAGTTGGATCATGAACGTCTCATAGCACATGCATACGCACCTCGTTTTCTTGTTCTTGTGTTGGTGTAAAAAGTCATCTTTTGTCGAGCTCTTAGAAGTAAACTCTACAAAAGTGCAGCTTGATGCAGCTGATGCACTAAGGGTTGTGAAGTGTTTGCTCAAAAATCTAGATCACGAGAAGAGTGAGAATGGATTAGAAGATGACAAGCTAAGTGATGAACAAGCTTGAGATGACGGTCTTCACTTAATCTGACAAGCGAACGATATAATTAAGAAATAATCAGATTTCACATTCGAGTCATCATGAACATGATCTACTCCCCAAAATCACGGGAAATTCCACCCTCCAACTGCTGGTGCTTATATTGTTTTGTGGAATATCTGAATGTGCTTGTCTGCGAGCTGCAGCTTGTGACACGCGGACTCTGGTGTAAAAAAGGACGTGTACAAGGATCAGATTGTGGAGCAAAATGTTCTTCCAACATAGATTCTTATGCTACAAGCAGAAGTTGTCGGCATCGATCATGAACCGGTGATACTCATGACACTCGGTTCCAGCCCTCGTTCACAGGACCGTAAAAATCAAGATAGGAGCTTTAAGCACATGTCGTCGTAAACGTCTGATAAAGTTATTGAGTTTAACATGCCAACAAAGTTAGATGGAATAGTCTGAATTTAAAGCTTCAGATCAGATGAGGAAAATTGCTAAATTTGATATGTGGCAAGTTATAAGGAGTTAGAGTGAAGAATATAACTCACCCTCAAGAGCTAAATATATATACGTAAGGCTTTTATGCACACATTGATATTGATGTCTGGGTGAGTATGAAGATAATCATATGAAACTCGGAAGATATATTATCCTGTACGAATCAAACATGGTGATTCTATTCAGTTCAATTACTGCAGCACGAACTCATAATGTAGATTAAGATAGGATAATCACCATAACATCACGATGAAAACCACTTATATTAATATCTGAATAATGAATGTTAAATAGTTCGAACAGTACATGAACAATGAAATAAAATATCGTATTCTTCTCTGTCAAGCTGAATGACTTAATAATTTTTTGGATATGAAGAAATGATTAATTGAATAATAGTTTAAACACAAGATATAAGAGGTTTTACCCGCCGCTTAATATGGTATACTCTCATCAACATTCACATCGCATGAACCTGTCATATTAAATGTTCATAAATATGTAAAATTCTAAAATTGGAAATAAAAAATCGAAGCACCCTATAAGCGATAACAGACAAGAAATTTTTTTGTCTGCTATCATTTGGTTGTCATCCATTTATTAACATGTTACATATACAGAATATTCAGTTTAAGCATATGCATATCTTATTAACTTGTTATTAACCGTAGGTAGTTTTGCGGCAATCCGAATGAATGGGACCTATCTAGAATCTATGCAGGTAACCCGTGTGTAACATGGGTTCATATGGACCCATGCTAGATCTAACACGAATTTATAAAAATATGCGATCAACGAAGACGGGTGGACCAAGTTCAGATGTAATAAAAGACAGCTACAATGGAAAAGATAAGAGTACATACTATAATGCCTCGGAATAGGCTTATAATACTTACAGGAATGGAAAGGAAAATTCGAGGTAAACAAGGTAGCAAGCGGAGCGAGAGTCCACTCCAAGAAACACACCACGTCCGTGGATCTGAGTATTGACCGAACGAACGACCGAGGGACCTGGTCGGATGTACGCGCTTTCGGGCTTAAATAAAGGCGCTGCCATCAATAAGAACACGGCTGCTCGCGCTCCGCGCACATGCACATTCCAAGAAACTGTTCGGCGTGGTTGCGAAAGCGGACGTGGTGGGACTTCGTACAAACGCACCAACCAGAACGCCGATCCGGTTCGTTGGGCTCCGGGCAGAGGGCGTCGATTCCACATATTATCTTTGACAAATGCCTCCGCAGCGGTAGGACGACCGAGTAGTACAGTACTGTCCTACCGAAAGCGTACTCCATCCACGACGACTGACTGACTGACTCGTACACAGCCCGGCCGGCGGAAAGTCGAGCTCTCGCCCTCTACTGCGACGGACATTTATTACAGCGAGGAATCATTGCACAGGTCACTCGAAGATCAGTTCGTTCTCCGCTGCCAGCTGCCACTGTCCTCGCCCATGGTGTCCGCGCGCTCGCGTCACGGAGATTGTTTCCGCCGTAGGTCAAGCCTGAGGCGAGCACAGTCCCGCAGACCATCGCGAGCGAGTGCGTAGACTCGAACTCATCTCCTCGCCGAGTTTCAAATCGCTCTCGATGAAAGCGGCACGAATTTGAAAGGAAGCGTCGCCATCTTTTACCCTTCTTTTACTTATAGATTTTCATCTCAATTGTTATCTATAAGAGCTTTTCTGTTAGAAGGAAATTTTAGTGGAGGAATTACAGGACATTTTTTGATATAATATTCACCACTGTATGTTTTATTAATAAAACCTCAGCTATGAACTTTGTTGGTTTGAACATATATATTATTCTATTGGTATAAAATTAAAGAGACTGACGGACCGCCCGACCGAGCGAGCGGAACGAGCGAAGGAAGCCCCGCAAACGCCTTAACGGTAACGAACGACGCTCCAGCCAGGGCCGGAGAGGAGAGAGTTTGGGGCCAGACCGAGGGCGACGTACGGTACGTGGGGAATGTACTGTGCCCTAGTGTACTGAACTGTGGTCGACTGCCTCAGGGCGGGGTGCAATTTTCGCGAAATCGGAGCGGGGAGGAAATCTCGCGGGGGAAATCTTGCGCGCTCGGTTGCATTGCGGGGTGGCGACGCGATCCGAGCGATGGGGGAGGGACGAGGAGGACGAGGAGGCAAGAAAGGGAAAGAAAGCGGTGGCCGGTCAGAGCAGAGCAGAGCACGAGGAGGAGGAGGAGGAGGAGCAGCAGCAGCAGCAGGAGGAGGAGGAGATCGTGAGTGCGGTGTGCGGAAAGCTCTAGCTTGATCTGCAGAGAGGAGAGCTCGGGCCGGGGACCTGGGACCTGGGAGTGGGAGCTTTGATGACTAGTCATCATCAGGTGGACATCACTTCTGCATGCATGTTGGAGTCGTAGTGGAGGTGGTGGTGGTGGTGGTGGGGATGGTGCCGGTACTAGTTCGTCGAGCGAGGAGTAGTGTAGAATCGAAGCGAACCGATCCTGTCGCGCGAGCGATGGAGTAGCAGATGTTGAGGAGAAGCGGTGACTGGTGCTCAGCAGCCGAGACGGAAAGATCGTATCTCGATGCCGCGCGAGGCGCGGAGCGCAGAGGTTGAGAGTGACCGCCAGCGCCAAGGAGGACTGGATTGCGAGTCGCGCTTGTAGATGTGCCAGGGGAGATTTGGATTTCATCTCGCGGATTAAAGAGGCGGAGCGACAGGGAGGCAATTTGACTCGAAAGAATTGGACGAGATCGGCGTGCCGGTGTTGGTGATCGAGACGAGTCTGTAAGGTGCTCAGTGGCGAGAGCGCACAGGGCTGTGAACAAAGCGATGTGAGAGCGACGCAGTGGAGTCTGAGGCTTAGAATGGGGTGTGTCGGATCTTCGGAGAAGGGCGTCGATGGTGAGTGAGCTCATTCACTTCTTGTATTCTGTCCGGTTATTTGTCTTCCTTGGATGTCGTTTGTCGCAGTCTGGAGATCGATGCGCCTGCGAATCAGACCACTTCTAGTTACGAAGTTCGGCACAGAGTCTGTAACTTTCTATTCGTGTGAATGTGGCGAACTCTCCATTCGTGTTTCCAGATGCTTCGAAATCCCAACTGCTACGCGCAGGCACTTTCACCTCCAGTGTATGCTAGTTTGTGCTGAGTTCAGATGCGAAGGAATATCTCTCAGTTCGCTGTGAAAATGGCCTTGCGTAGATGATTGCTTGGTTCCCATTACAGTTGTGTAGGTTATTCTGGTGATTTTCGTATGTTTCTGTGAGTTTCTTCGCACTCGATTGCGCAACGGGACCTCGCGCTACAATTTAGCCAGGTTTTAGTCCTCTTGTCACCGGACATTGTTGCTGATTGGCTATCTTATGCACATGGAGTTATTGTTAATTGATTCATAGGCTTCCCATGCCTCAGAGTTCCATCTACCTAACTAGGCGCAAGAAGGATACGCAAATTATTTTCTTATTGTGCGGTTAGGGTCATGGTACCTGCAATTAGTGTTTGGCTGACCAGGTCTTGAAGTTTGAACCTTGGTTTGTTTTCCTGCATGCTTGCACGACACACGTAGACGGTGCACAAACATTATCAAATTAATGTCATCCAACCTCGATCACTGTTGATCGGCACACGTCGAAGAAATGTCCCTCGTATGTTTGAATGATGTTTTACCACTTTGCTTGCTATGGTCGTTTCTAAAGAATCAAGATATATCACAGTTAACTAGAAGACAAGAAATTCGAACTCTCTCCTCAGATCTGCTGCTTAATTGAGTCTCATTCGGTGCATGGTATCTGCATCCCTCTTTACAGGGTTGTTTACCTTCCACGAAACCTTTCGAACACAAATACATTCATGTAAGTAAATGGACCGCGCGGGGAGTATGAAATTCTATGTGGAAAGGATATCTGCTTTGCGCCATGAACGAGGAGTGGTTCCCCTTGTTTATGACATTCTCGTTTTCAAGTGCATTCCCGGCTGTTGTTGGACGATATGTGAGCATTCGATGTGAATGCATTCTCAGCTGGGGTACTCTATCTACAAGTTGACTTTAAGCCACCAGCCATAGATCTGCAACTTATTTGAAGTTTGGGATCCATCAACCATATGTCGCTCCTACACATGGGTAGAAAGAAGGGAAGATATCTTCAACTACATCTCTACAAGATGAGCAGATTCAGTCACTTGAGTACTAAAGTGCACGTTCGGTGCAGGGCACCAAAAGAAGATCAAGAAGCCAAAGGTGTGGAAGCATCCAGAATCCCTCACTAGGGCACAACTGAAGCAGATGCGAGACGAATTTTGGGATACCGCGCCACACTACGGTGGCCAGAAAGGTCCGAGTCATCTACATTTATGCCTCTTCTTTTTCTGAATACTTGTTGGTTCTGTGGAGGTCAGGAGAATCAAGTCACGTCTAGAGTCACTTTTTACCTCAGCTACTGGACAAGCCAGATGATCGAGATTTTCCGCTCTTTGTCAACTAGGCCCCTCACGTGAACGACTGTATAAGGGAAGTCTGGGTAAGGATGCGAATTCAGGCTGATTGTAGTGGAAACCTGGTGGGACGTGTATCCCCGTATTAGCAGATGGAGCTTGTACAAGCAAATTGTGTGACAAGCGATAGCAGTGTTTCCCATGAGTTTAAATCTAGCGCATAGCACTGTTAGGGAAAGTTATTGGAGCCTTTAACCACATCTGCGAGGTGTTTGTAGTACCGGGAGAAAGCTGACAGGTGATTGGTTTAGTAAGAAAGCATGTCCTGTCTCCATTCACTTCAAGGATGTGAGTGATGGTCTGTTCAAATGGAGTACCACACTCGTTGAATTTTTTACATCAGAGTTACTTCACATTCAACTTGTATGTAACGGCTTCTCTGCAGAAATCTGGGATGCACTTCGTGCTGCAGCTGAAGCCGAAATAAGTCTAGCACAACTCATTGTTGACAGTGCTGGGGTCATTGTCACTTCAGAGGACTTATCTACATGCTATGATGAACGAGGTAAGAACTTGCAGGGCGTACCTGTATTACTTCCGCCGTTCGCTTCCTTTCTAGAAATCAATCCCTCCAGTAAGATTACTTAGTGCTTCAATTTTATTAAGTTGCGACTTAGTCAGTTTACCTCTTAGTTTTCAATTGGTTCTCAATTTTCTCAAGTTCAACTTTTCTTCTCTCTATCGTCTTAGTTATCTGCCTCACTAGCCGTGCTGCTCCACTATGTGCATCTAGAGCTCCACATCACGGTGTCTCTCGAAATCTCGTTCTTGTGAAGACAAGCGGATGTTGCTGTTGTTACTGCTGAAATAAAATGATGGCCCTTGCAGGTGCCAAGTATGACCTACCAAAATACGTGCTGAGTGAACCGACAAATTTGAAGGATGATTAGCAGGAGAAGTCTGCAATTATATATGGCTGGTCCTTTGCCATTTTACGTGCAGTAGACTGGTGACCTTCTACAGGAGTTATCTTGTTCCATCCTGCACCCACATGCTTCAATTTGCGGAGCGTTCAGCAATCGACCTGTCAGAACTTTAATGTGGTTTCACGGTCGGCTTTGTTCGAGTAACGATGTACTCGATAAACGAGTATTGCACGGTGGGTTAGTTTGCTGATCAAACACAAGGACCGTCGTTGATGAATCAAACATCATCAAAGTGTATTTCAGGGAGAGGACAGAGAAGTGGTCCCTTATCCGCCACGGTGGGGTATAGACTCCATCGTTTGAGATTATCCTTGACTAAGGAATTTCTGGCGGTCAAATCGTTCAGGGAGTAACCACATGAATGCAATTTTCTTGTAAAGATAGGAAACCAAGGCAAACATCCAGCTCAGCTACATTCGAGCGATCCTATGCTCTTGTAATCTCCTGTGGAAGGTTGAGAAGGCTGTCGGAGTACAGAATGCTGGTTGTTTTACACTCAGATTTTTCATGTTTTTCAACGTTAATCTCCTCATCTTATGACTCGCGGCAATCGACCTGGTCAGGAATTATCGTTTATACGAACATATTGTTCATAAAGACTAATTCTGAATCCTTTTTGTAGATACTTGTTTTTTAAAAGCTTCTATACAACTCTCGGTGTTATTGACTTTGGTGTAGACCGAAACACTTATCTGATTGTCGGAAGTCTTCAATCTATTTGTGATAAAGTACGTTGGTCTGATGAATCTTTTAGCTTGGAAGCATACGTGTGGAAGCACTGTGAACAGGTATGGAGCATATGAACGTTTCTGATGACCAAGGAATGGATCTAGATATGTTCTTATTCTTCCGCCCGTCGGCCTTTCTAAACCTGTCATGGTTGCTGGAATGCCCTGTAGAACGTATATAATGGTTGTTTACAACATATTGATCATTGTGTCTTAAGGATACTCTATATCAAGTCGTTGGGACTCGTTATAAATACATCTGTTGCATGTTAGCGGCTATCCGAGTTGATCGCCAGCAGACCCATTGATGCTCTAGCAGCAGGCATGGTTATATTAGTCGGTGGACTTAATGACCTAAATTAAGTTAATTTAGTCGCATCAAGAAAGTCAATCTAGGTTCTTCGGTGCGAAAAGTAGCGTAATTGAAAGCGAGTGAGGGGTTCAGAGGTAGAGGGAGGGAGAGTCATCATCATGTGGGGCTTGCAGTTCGGGCGAGAGAAAATTTAAGTTATAAACTTGGGAATACAACTCGGTGAACTATGAGTTTGTAGTCGGGCTCCTGCGAGGGAAAATTTAAGTTATAAACTTCGGATTACAACACTGAACTATGAGATTTGTCTGGCAACAAGATGATTCAGAGTTGAAATGTCACGAGCTCCAATTATGAGTCAATTACACTAGATACTATGAATTAGTTTCGACCTCAGAATGAGCATTTTAGATAATTTATTAGCCTCTGTATAACATCGCCTAAAATAACCATGCCTGTTTATAACCTAGGCAAAGGGAGGATTCTTATTCTCTCTACTTCATTTCCTGCCACTCATTGACACCAAAGTATTCGACGAACATAGCAAACCATTGTTCATAGTTATCATGCGTATTTTTTTGATGATTTTCGACTTGGCGTTGTCGTTGATCTGCCTTACTTGACGTTACAGTCGAGAAATGATGCACAGGAAGCGGAGAAGAACACCTTATCAAGTCTCTTACAAGAGCATGCGATAATCTTGCTATTGATTCATATGACAATTACTATGTCATTTTACTCTAAGTCTTAACCTAGCAGGTAAAATCCGACGATTTGAACACAACTAAATGTTCAAATTTTACATCGTCGATCCATGTTTATAAATATCAGAGTAGCATCTTATGAGTGGGCGAACGATATGTACACCAATAAGCACTACTGGTAGTATTTTCTTCTTACTTAAATAATCAAAATATGCAGTTCGCAACAGTGATGCTGTGAAGTATGATCAAAACATCGGTATAGAAGAATTGCTCAAAAGTCACCACAATTGAGACTCATGACATTCAGGCAATTATTTTGAGATGAAGGATAGTTCCAACATGGGTTCAATTTAAATAGGTGTTATGTGCAAGGCTAACGTCTGAGAAGATGATATTTAAAGTATGCTCAATGTGAGACACCATGAGGTAAGAGGTGAGAAGCACATAGCAGGATGGGAGTAATGGTAGTTGCTACAAGCTCAAATGCTAACAAGAACAGTTGCGATTTCTTTGAAGACGGTAGGGATGGCAAGCAAGATATTGTTAAGGCCAAAGGGTATCCTGTGATATCAGATCAAGACAAAGACTGGACCTCAAAGAGATAGATTGATAGGTGTGTTGCAAAGTAACAGAAAAAAAGAAAATATCTTTGACTCACCATTGGATTTTTGTCCTTTGGCAATTCACGCCAGAAACTCGTTGATCGATCTTCTCCAAGTGCATCGCAAGTGACTACATCGGTTAATTGATCATCATGGTAAGTGGAGATTCCAGATGAAGTTGCTTAAGTGCATCTAAACGCTTAATTATGATTGCCAGTTTGATACTCTCTTTGTATGCATGTATGGATTTCTGTCAATAGCTAGGGCTGGATATTGAACTTAATAGCATAGGAGGATTTGAGTAATTTTCCAAATATTGCAAAGTTATATCTATAAGGTGAAACATACAATTCTATTTGTTCTTAAGGTTTAGTTTCAATGATTTCTAGATTAATTTTTGTGGGAATTTACATAAAAAATATCAATCAATATATCCATTCTCAGACTAGGAATATTTTTTTTGTCTATCAAGTAAATGCTATTAAAAGAAATTTATAGAAAAAATCTATACCTATCTGTGTAGAAGAACCAAGATTGTTTGACATGTTTACTTTGAAAATAAATAATCAAATAAAATAATTAAATGATTGTTGACATCTTCATATGAATTGAAACAAAATTTATACATATCTAACAAATCATTCAGCATTTCGTTGTATAAAAAAGATCCCTACGGAACACATTAGATCTTTTTTTATTCATATTTATTAGGCAAATAATAAAAATGTTAGTTTCAATGTTCTAGTGTTAATATTTGTATGCATGAAAAATATATCAATTGAAATTCATTATTTTTTAACTCTATGGAAATAAAATGATCATTTTTTCAAACAATCAAACTTGAATGCAAATTTTCACCTGAATTTGGATTTAAGATAAAAATTTAAAATATTCAAAAAAACGTAAAGAAAGAAAAATTATTTATCAGCATGTGTTTAATGGATTTAAAATGGAAAATTTAAAAATAGTTTAGACTTTTTAATCAAATATTTCTTTAAAAAATCAGCTCAAGCGCTAATGGATGTAAGAAAAAATGTTGTCACAACTATTAATGAAACAATAAGCAATATCATGTATTAGATAAATTGCACAATACTTGATTTTACTCTAATCATGAAAAATAGATATATTATTGATTCAAAAGTTGATGTTTTGAAAGTTTATTTTTATTTATGTAGTCTATTTAAATATAATTTAAAAGACAAAAATTTAGGATTAATACTAATATTTCTGGTTTAGGGTTTACAAAGTTGTAAACTCAAAACCCTAAATCTAGATATATATTCATACGGACGAGATTTGTTTCACATAAATTGACATAATCAACTTGTAACCCTTTGGAGTAGAGCAATAGTTGTTGTTCCAATTTCATTATTCAAACTCGAATGAACAATGTGACTTTTGTGTAATGGTTGTGCGTTGCTTAATCTTTTCTTTTGCCTTAACAATTGATATTTGAGCAAGATGGTACAAGGCGACTAGAGATTGTTTGCATGTAGAAGTAGTCAACTGCGCAATTGTGTTGGAGCTCGTCGTGACGATGAAGAATCAAATAGAGAGTCCAAGTTTTTAGAAAAAGATATTCAACGGTAGATTAAGGTGAGATTTAGAGCATCAAAAATTGATCTGATTTCAAAAAATCAGAAATCAAAAGGGATCCGTGGAGCAAGTCACCTCAAACTTTGACATTCTCTTTGCGATACTTTAGGTTTTGTCTTGCAATGAACAAATAAACAAATTGATTGATTAGTGACTATGTCGTGAAAATCTTCGTGAGAATTGCGAGCGAGCTAGTAACAAAAAACAGCGAGCTGACGAGTGAGCCAACAGCGAATGAGCAACTACTTGACAAACTAGCTAGCAACAAACAATAGAAAATGGGCAATGAAGCAAACATCAATGAAGCAACCATTGAGCTAGCAAACGAACGCCTAACGACTGCGCAGGCAAGGAAGGCACTAACATTCGGGAGTAACATTAAGGTTTCAAAAAAATCACCTAGGAGTAAAAACGTGCTGAGACTGTCAAACAACTTGCAAGAATCGCAAATGAGCAAGAAATAGATTGAGTTGTACAAGAAAATTGCAAGAAATCAAGGCCAGTGACGTACAAGAAACTCAAAAAACAACGAGCAAGAAAAAGACAAGGTTGCTCAACATCAAAGCGTTGGGCGTAATAGCAAAACGAGGCCGGACAAAAGTGAAAACGCGAGGTGGAAAAATCACAAAGTTGAAGCCTGACCATGCACAAGATTGTGCAAGGGAGATGATTTCACGACCGGCTGCCGCGAATCCTCAATCGGATGTTCAATGGTTGTAAAATCCTAACAATGACAGACGGTTGATCATTGACCGTTGACCGCCATAATCTTTCATCTGGCATAATATTTGCTTTGACAAATTATTTTTACATAGAATCTCATTAGAGATCCTTGGAAAGTTAACAAATGAGTGAAAAGGAAGATTTTATCACTCAAATATATTTGTCATCACTTCTAGCATTCGTCGGATTGAGATGTAAACCAATAAGTCCAAAGGAGTAGGATATGAGATTGTTAAGTAAAACAAACATGGTGATTATTTGCTTTAGTAACGTTATGTGAAGAAAAAGTTAAAATTCATGGTACTCAGCAAAATGTTAAAGTCAAAACCTTCTACCTTCAACAACAAGTGGAAGAATCTCTAGCTAAAGGCCGTGAGTATTGTCATTCTATATCTACAACTTTTGATCTTGAAGCACGTGGAAGAATATGACGAGATCACTACACTATTCGAGTCTCTTGAGCGACAATTTCATCATAAGGAATTGTTAAACATGTTATATGTCTTCTTGAAGCTAATGAACTTCAAGATGAAAAATTATGACACCAATTTCAGTAAGATCAAATGCTGTATGTGTCAAATAGAACTAGAAATATCCAAGGATTTTTAGCTTAGTCATGACTAAAGCTAGTTAGTTATGACTAAATCTAGCTAATTATAACTAAGTTTATCAAATTATAACTATGTTTAGCTATAATGTCTATACTTGGCGGAAAAACTAGAGAAGTTCTAGAAGATTTGAGCATGCATTTCTATTTCGTCTTGTACAAAAGTCTAGATTCCAAAAGTAAATACTTTTGACTTCATGTTTAGTTTTGATTGGTTTGACTAAATAATGTGGACTTCATTGGTTAAACTAAATCTAATGTTGACTTAGTGGCAAGTGGAAGTTCTAGAAGTTGGAAAGTCATAAATGACATGTCACCACCTCAATCTAAGGATTAGTAAACATCTAGAAAGTTCAAGAGGCCAATGACATGTTGCTATTGATAATTAGTCAATCTTACTATAATTTATCTTTGTAAAAGTAAATTAGCTAAAAATTACCAGTTGTATATATAGAGAGTTAGTGAATAACCTTTCAAGCAAGTTTGGAGAGTTAATGTGTAGAGACTTATTTCATATATGAAAGAGTGACAATTTTCAGTATCTTAGAGTGTCGGGATGTGTGTGAATTGGAGTGATAAATTGAAGGATTGTGTGAAGGATAATCCTAGTCTTTTAGAACCATGATGAGCTAGCTCAACGCCATCTGAGGTAATCCTAAGTGAGAGTCAGCCCGAAGTTGCAGATCTAAGATCACATCAATGCATTTGATGATCTTGTGATAGATCTATAAAATCTTGAAGAAAAGATATCTGATGAAAGACATATTTTTAATCTCCTTAGCTCATTGCATGCATCTTATCACATAGAATGAGATTATAAGTGTTATGTTGACTGATGATTTGTAGCAAAAGATGATAATACTCTCTATTTCATCCTTGTCTTCTGGTATGCCGCTAAATGTGATTCTAGGTCGATCATATTCATGGAAAGACAAAGATGGTAAATGATTTGGATCTAGGAGTATATCCAAGTTTAGAGGTAATGTCATCCGTGATTGCACTCTGTCAAATGCCCGTGGACCACAGTTCTCTTGGCCAAATGTGGTTGGTCCGCTTACCACGGTTGACTCGTCTACCGCAACCGCGTTAGGCCCGATCATGGCCTAGTATAGTATCTTCCACTTCCACTTGCTGGAAGTTCAGAAGATCCCCGTCCAGATGTGCTCATACTAAATCTATTTTGTTTGACAAGAAATCATTCTCACAGTACAAAGTACTATCGAGAACCGACACTCACAAGCTTGGGCCGTCTGTCTTGGGATCTATCTCGCCGCGTAGCCCCATCTAATAGAATTCTGGAAGATTTTTTGCTTCTTGTAACAACAAGAAAGAAATCTCTTCGAGCAGATTGCGCATTGCCCACAAAACCTATTTTGTAAAGAAGGGATTGTCCATCTCCATAGTACTCTATTGTAGCACCGAAAGGAGTTTGCCTGTTTCTCTTTCATGATCTTGGACTAAATTGTTCTGATGAGAGTCATTTGCAATCACTGGTCAATGTTCCGCCTAGAACCTTGATAACACATTGTACGCGGAACAGCTCCAGGTCCAAACAATATGGCATCCCTTTCTTAGTTGCGAGACACTAATTTCTTGCAATGAACTTCATGGAGGCCAAGAGCTTCCTACAATCTCAGCAAAAAAACCCACCAAGTGGCGACCTCATGTCTATTTTTGGTGATGTGGCAAAACCTCACATGTTCGCTAGGTATACGTGATGACTAGTTCAATGACGTGTTGCTGCGGTGGAATGGAGTTGTCATCGCGTCCGTCTCTGGATCGCACCGACCGCGTCTCAATTGCTCGCGCGCGGTTAGGGACCATTTGCACGGCAGCGCTCATCTGTGCGCGACGGGTGGAGATGGAGGGTTTTGTTGCGTTCGCGCCGCACTGCACGTGACTAACTGCGCATGATCTCACCTACACGATGGTCGGTCTGTCGGTCGTCCGCAGATTGTGCAAGCATGTCTGCAATTAGGGTTGGTCGCACCGGGGAGTAAATCGCCTTTGCTTCGACTTTGCGCATCGGTGTTGGCCTTGACCTCACCACCTGTGTGATGGGATCGCCAACTACATTAGCAGCGGACTCAACTCGTCCATTCTTACACGCCGTCATTAGTTTGCATGAGAGACTCCGCCTCGGCCTTACGCAGGCTTCTTTTGATTTCCAATTGATTTTTTTTTTCAAATTGGATATTGGCCCACACCTAATTACCTTTGATTCGCGTTTGATCTATGCGCGTCCATGTTTTGTCTGTGCTTGGACTTGCACTTGTTGCTAGTAGAGCTCCAATGAAGTTTCTTTCTTCATTCCACCAGAGTCACAACCTCGGACATCTCCCATGATGCATTTGTAAATTTGGGAACCCAAACTTTCCCTCCGAGAACACTCTGAACAATTTTGAATGTCAGATAAGAAGATGGTGGTGTGTTGAAATTGTGCCAAGAGTATTGATGGATATGTATCAAAGAAGATTATTATACACACCATATAATATCGTATAATACACGGCTTAACTTGCATTCTCATTTGCATCATCAACTTGACCAAATAGCTCCAAATTGAATTGCTTAGATGTCATATATGAGTGCGAAATATCAAACTCTCTATCCTCATTTCTAGCAATCTACTCCAATCCAGTCTCATATTGTATGACTTGTTCTGATGACTCCTCCTCCAACCCTTGCGCATCATCAACCACAATTGTGAGTGATGAAAATCTCTTCAATAAAGATTCCTTCGTTGCTTATAACAAAGTTATTGAAATCAAATAGATTTCATATAAGATGTCGAGTTCACCCACCGGCTGTAGACGTCGACTTGGTCAACATAAAATGTAAATTGCAATGTGTGAGGGTCAATTTGGACTCTCCAATCTCACCACTACATTTCCAATCATTTCATTGCATTTTGATAGCTTTAAAACGCACTTTGAAGCAATGTACAAGTTTAAATTTGTAAAATACTGTAAAATATTGTATTAAACTCACAAAATTTAGTTGTTGAATTTTATCTCCAACACTAGGCAAGAGTGGCATGTTAAGAGATACAACCACATGAAAGTCAAAGTTAATGATACTTTGTTAGCAGATGTGGTTCAAGATTTTGACGCTGAAGAGTATGACTTGTTGGAATATGAAGTATGATGCTAGAGACATCTCTTGTGCAATTCATCAGAAGTTGTTGGTGATGATTTTGGTAATGCTTGTTTTTATCACATATGTTACGTTGGAAAATTCTTTTATATTTTTCCAGTATCATATAGATCAAATACTTTAGAGAAATGATCAACCATATAAGATTGAAAATATTGAATATGTGAAGATCCGCATCCTTGATGGATTCATATATACGTTCATCCAAATTAGATTTACATGTGATATGAAAAAAAACTTGCTTTATCTTAGAATTTTTTACTCAAAGCATCTTGAGTAGAGTTCTAAAATAGACGTGCTTGATGTTAAAATACGTGATAAATTTTTTTTTTGAGATCATAAGCACAACAATCTAAACTTGTTAGTAGGCAATATAATATGTTTAAAAGTTAATTTTATTAAATCTTGTGTTGAGATATTTCATGTGTGACATTCTGTGCTATGACACATGAGCAGGCATGGATTTAATAGTCTCCCGCCTAAATTACCTAAATACGTATAATTTAGTCTCCTCGAGAAGAGTACTTTAGTCTATTCAAAAACATTAATTTAGGAAAATTTAGTCTCCTCACGAAGTTCATTTAGGCTAATTTAGTACACTAAAAAGTTAAATAAGACCAATTTAATTTCTAAAAATTAAATTTAGGCTAATTTAGTTTACTAAAAAAAAATTTCAGATTAAAATGTTTTTATAAATTTTCCCTAAAAAATTTACATTAATGTATAAAAAATAAAATAAAACATCCATCAATTCTGCATACGTTTCCACTCTTCATTGGTTATGACATGTGCATGCCAAATCGTAACTCCCTTAATTTAGTCGCCTA
Organism: Marchantia polymorpha subsp. ruderalis; assembly: GCA_037833965.1. Lineage (NCBI taxonomy): Eukaryota > Viridiplantae > Streptophyta > Marchantiopsida > Marchantiales > Marchantiaceae > Marchantia > Marchantia polymorpha. The sequence goes on from AP031351.1 coordinate 6,520,772, forward strand.
ATCACCATAAAGTTTAGGTAATTTAGGCGACCTTATATACAGTTGCCTAATACAACCATGCCTGCACATGAGTATTAGGTACATGTTCGTCCAAGACGAAAGAAATTTGTAATCAAGCATTGATAAAGTTGACCAAGAGTTTTGTGAACATTGTATCATGAACCAACACCTTAGTCAAGACTTTGTTGTTACACCTCATAGTTCCAAGGAGTTACTTGAATATGTACACGATCACATGTAGGAACACTCTCCTACAGTCTCACTCTTTGGACAGTTTTACTTGTATCATTTATTGATGAATACTCAAGGATTGTGTGGGTTCATTACCTCACCCAAATTTGAGATTTTTAAAATTTTCAAAAATTGGATAGTATAAGTTGAGACTTAAACTAGACACAAAGTGAGATTTATGTTCAAATAATGACAAAGAGTATACTTTTGAGTAGTTTCAAAATTGCTACAAAGAGTAAAAAATTATTTTTTATCTCACCATAGTTTATACTTCGCAATAAATGTTGTTTCTAAAGTATTCAATCTAACAATGTTGAAGAAGATGCATAGTATCATAAGCCAATCTAATTTACTATATAAATTTTGAACCGAAGGTTAAACTTAATCCTTTTAGTGCAATGAGTTTTTTGAATTCATTTGAATTGAGTTTCAAACAGATGATTCATTATAATTGTTTGAGAAGATTTGATTACATGACTTATCTTTTCATACCTAAAAAAATAGGAATAAATTAACTCTTACATCAAAGAACTGTCATTTTCTTGCATATGCTAGTGATGTGAAGGGTTATAGGCTATAAGGTTATTGTTGACATGGATATTTTTTTCAATGAATCTAGATCATCGAAAGAGTGAAAAAGTTTTCAAGCTTCTCATATGAATCAGTAAACTTTCCACTCAATGGTATTGTTGAGGGAAAGATAGATCATTATGTGATTAATCATGTGAAATAAAGAAAAGCTCTGATATTAGAGAAGCATGTTTTCGCTGGTGAACTTCAAATATCTGCATCATAAGATAGAAATCAACCACAATCTTTCAATAGAAGATCATCAAATTGGATTAGTAAAACTCATGCAAGGTATGATTTATGGACTGATTCATCCATTTTTGAAGATTTTAACATTGGTACTGCAACCTCCGGGCTGACTCTCACTCAGGTTTACCTCTGATGGCTTTGTGGTAGCGCATCATGGTTCTAGAAGACTAAGATTCATACTCTCACTCATGTCCCAAACACCTTCTCTTACAAACTCTCATGTATCACTCCAACTCACACACAAACTCTCCTCACATCACCCTCTTCACATAAATGCAAACACACGTCGATACTCCAAGATACTCAAAAACTTCACTCCTTCATTACTGAAACAAGTCCTCACACATGACTCTCCAAACTTGCTTGAGAGGTGCTACTCTACCTCTCTATTTATACTACTTGAGAAGTTACCATAGTAACATGTGGTAATTTCTCCTAACTTACTTTTACCTAGGTAAGTTTGACTAACCTTCTCTACGTGGCAACATGCCATTGGCCTACCTAAACCTTCTAGAAGCTTCCGGAATCCAAGGTTGAGGTGGCGACATGCCATTGGAAGCTTTTAAACTTCTACAAGCTTCCTAGCCACTAAGTCAACATTAGACTTAGTCTAGCCAATCATCTTTCATACATTTAGTCAAACCAATCAAATCCAAGCTTCTAGTCAAATATCTAATCCCTTGGAATCTAGAACTTTTGTATAAGACAAAATAGAAGTGCTCACTCCTTGTAAAAGACAAAATAGAAGTGCTCACTCCATTCTTCTAGAACTCCGCTAATTATTCCGCCAACTATAGACATTGTAGCTAAACTTAGTCATGACTAGATAAACTTAGTTATAACTAACTAGTTTAGTCATAACTAGCTAGTCTTAGCTATGCCTTGGCTAATCATCCTTATTCCCTTGACCACTTCTAAGACTTAGTACATATGTGCAACACCCGGTCTTACATTTACCCCCGGACCAAGATTTCACTACGCCCTCGGAGTGAAAGAATCTGATCTTCGATGGAATAACTTCAACTTGTCGTGGTTGACTCGATCGAAGTGACGTCCTCCTAACTCCTTGATGTCATAAGTGAAATTTCCCCACACCTTCTCAACTATGAAAGGTCCAAAATACTTAGGAAGAAACTTTTTCCTAGCTCTCTTGTATCTAATTGCATCAAAGAGCATCACCCAATCACCTTCCTTGAACGGCTTCAAGTTCTGGTTTCCACTTCGTTTGTCGTGATACTTCTTCTGCAACTGTTGAGCCCGCTCCACTCGTACCATGGCTAATGCTCGAGCTTCCTCCAACTCCATCAATTGTTGTTGGCGAGACTTGATGGCTTCTGCTCCATTTGATTTCTTCAACCTTTGCTGGATTGTTGTGAATGTTGTCAAGTCAAACTGTATGGGAAGTTTTGACTCAACTCCATACACCATCCGAAAAGGTGAGTATCCAGTAGATGTCTTCCATGTTGTGCGATACTCCCATAAGATAGCATGGAGCCTCTTGTCCCAATTGTGTTTACTCCCGTCCATGTCTGCATCCTTGGCCAACATCATACACAAAGTGTAGTTGGTCCGCTCCGCCAACCCATTAGCGTTAGGTTTGTAGGAAGTGGTCACTCGAGCCTTGATGGAAAAGTGCTCCAACATGGCTTGAATCATACTTCCCACAAATTCTCCTCCTCTATCTGATACTAACTCCAATGGACAACCAAATCGAGTAATGATTCTCTCATATAAAAATCTACCAACCTCCTTCTCATTAGTAGATTTAAGTGGTCTTGCCTCTACCCACTTCGTAAGATAATCTGTAGCTATCACAATGAACTTATTCCCTCGAGGAGTAAGATTCAAAGGACCTACAAAATCTATTCCCCACTTTTCAAAAGGACCTAACACTGGTACAGAAATCATAGGAGGGGTTTTCATGGACTTTTTAGCAAAAGCTTGACACACATCACAACTTTTGCAATATTCCACACAATCCTTAAAAATACCCTTCCAATGATAACCAGCATCAAGAATTTTGAAGGCAGTTACCTTCCCCGCAAAATGTCCTCCACATACTGCACCATCATGAAACTCCTTCATGAGTTGTAGTGCCTCTCCTCTCCCAACCGCCCTTCGTAGAAGTCCGTCAGCTCCTTGATGAAAAAGTACCTTCTCCATGATCATATAAGGTTGACATCTCTTCACTAATGCATTTTTCTCCCTTTGATGCATTCCTTGAGGAAACTCTCCTCTAGAGATGAAATCCCAAATTTCCTTGTACTCCTCCGGTACTGTTGTCACCGTGTCCATGACTAGCAAGTCCTCATCCGGAAAGGTGTCATCTACTGACTGATCTCCTCCATCATCATATGCTCTCGACATCAAATCCGCATTAGCATGCTTCTTTCCAGGTCTATCCTCAATGGTATAATCAAACTCTGCTAGTAGTAGCTTCCATCTAGCTATCCTCCCTTCAGCATTAGGCTTGTTGAAAATGTATTTCAAAGCCTTATGATCAGTCACTATAGTGAATCTCCCACCCAACAAATAATGTCGAAACTTCTTAAGTGAGAAGATTACAGCTAAGGCCTCTCTCTCTGTCACTGAGTAATTCTTCTCCGCTTGAACCATTTGTCTACTAGCATAGGCAATTGGATGATCATGCTTTTCATCATCTAATTGACTCAAGGTGCATCCTACAGCAATATTTGATGCATCTGTGTAGAGAATGAAAGGTTTACCCCAATCCGGTTTCGCCAAAATTGGAGCCGTCACCAACGCCTTCTTGAGAACTTCGAACGCCTTCTTTGCAGCTTCATCCTTGAAAATGAGTTCGTACTCCACTCCCTTCTTCATGTAATTCGTCAAGGCATGAGCTTTGTTGGAGAAGGACAAGATGAACCGTCGATAGTACCCCACCATACCAAGGAATTGCCTCAACTTGGTTAAAGTCGCCGGAAAAGGTAACTCCATGATCCGTGTCACCTTCTCTGGGTCCACCGCTATACCATTCTTGGAGATGATATGCCCCAACAATAGGCCTTCCTCACATCCAAAAATGCATTTTTCTGGATTGAGTGAAGCCTTAGCTTCCTCCAGCCGTTGAAGTATTTTGATCAAATGATCAAAATGATCCGCTTTCCTCCCGTAAACACAAAAATCATCTATGAAATCCCTTACAAACTTTCCAATGAAAGGTTCAAACACTCTATTCATGAACCTTTGAAAAGTGGCAGGAGCATTACATAGACCAAACGGCATCACTCTAAAGGCAAAGGTTCCCCATGGAGTGGTAAAAGTTGTTTTGAGTTGGTCTTCTAAGGCAATTTGGATTTGGTTATAGCCACTATAACCATCTCCAAAACTATACCACTCCTGGCCAGCAACCTCCTCTAGAATCTCATCTATGAAAGGCAAGGGATAGTAGTCTTTCTTTGTGACAGCATTCAACTTTTTGTAATCTACGCACACTCGTAGCTTACCATTCTTCTTCTTCACTATCACAATTGGAGACACCCATTCAGAATTTTCTACCTCGTAGATGAAGCCAGCCTCCTTGAGCTTGTCGATCTCCTCCTTCACCACAAGAGCCGTAGGTGGATTTATTCGGCGTTGCTTTTGCCGAATAGGACGAGCTTTCTCCTCCAACTCGATGCGATGAGTCTCCAACGTCACATGCTTAAGATCCTTGTAACTAAAGGCAAAAACATGAATATATTTGCGAAATATATCCAAAAACTTTGCCTTTTCCTCCTTGGTAACCTTGGGACCAAACCTGAGAGTGGACAGTCGTCGACACACCTCCTCTTCGCTCATCTCCACTTTGTCAGGATCTTTCTTCACTCCAGGCCTAGGCAACAACTCCATGGCAGCAATGACTTGTACTTGAACATTATCATCAGAAGAGTACTCCGATGATGTTTCTTGATCAGAAGTTGAGATGTCTGTGTCAACTTCTGAAAAGCTACCACTCTCTTCACTCTCAGATTCCCAATACTCGTCAGTTGGTCTATCTGAGTCTGTGGTGGATTCCCCTCCTCTCGTCAAAGGAACCTTAACTCGATGGTTCTTTGGACCTATCCTCAAATAGCCCTTGTGCCATCGGTCCGTAGTCCTTACCGCCCTCAACCAAGGACGTCCCAACAGCAAGTCGTAGCTAGCTTCCTTGAGAATTTGGAAGGAAAGCAAAGTTTGCACTCCCCTCACACTAACCACAACTTTGTCTACCACCCCCAGTGGTCTTACCTTCTGTTTGTTGGCCATACCAACAATTATGCTAGAAGGTCTAGAAGGTTGCATACCCAACTTCTGCATCAACCTCTCAGACATGGCATTCACAGCCGATCCACCATCAACCAACACATCTGATACATCATGTCCATTGATCCTCACTTCGATCTTTGAAGCATGTGTACATACCTCCGAAGCAGCCGCATCCACCACACCAACTCCCACATTGGTCATGTGAGCCTTCCCTTTAGATTTCCGCTTCTTGGTCCTTGTGGAGCTAAGACCTCCTCTTAACTCCTTCCGAATGGCTGGATTCAAGGCAATCAGCTGACCAACTGTTATATTGGCCTTCTGATTTCCTACATCCTCCACCACGTCATACTTAGCTTGAGAAGATGAAATGGAAAAGTCATCCATGCCCAACTTCTTCCTTGGTACTCTTGGTTGACTCACTCCACTTGACCGTGTACTTCGACTTGGCGTGTCCTCCATGAAAATTGACTCGTCCGCAAATCGGGCACGCTTCTTCTCATGAGCAAGGATATCCACTTTCGATTTTGAGCTCTCCCCTTTCTCAAAAGTGCATTGATGAGGGAATACATCAATGGATGCTACTCCCTTATCCTTGGCTTGTTGCGTGGCCGGTGCATTGTTGTTGTGCCGAACTCCATCATGTTGTCGAGGGTTAGGACAATTCCTCTGAAAATGAGGACCTCCACAAGAAAAGCAAGAAACCGCAAAGTTTCCTGAAGGTGGATTTCCTCTTGGAGGATAATTTCCATAACCCCTAGAGCCTCCTCCTACGTTCTGATTCCTCTTCTCCCACAACTGTACTACATTGATCTTGAGGTCTGCTAGAGTCTCCGTGATAGATTTCAACTCATTTTGAAAATCCACACTAGGATTCGCTATCGTGGATGAAGTAGAAGGGTTTGAAACAATGGACCTTCCTACAACCGGTGGAGCTACTTCTCTAGCCACCAAGCTAGAATCATCATCTTCTAAGCTCTCCTCCATTCTAATAGCAATTCGAATGGCTTCAGCCTTAGAAGAGGGCTTCTCGTATCTCACCTTACTTCGAATCTCAGGTCTCAAACCTCCAACGAAGTTCTTCATGAGCATCGCCCTTATCCCCACCATTGTAGCATCCACTTCGTCTCCGCCCTTCCTCAACACCACGTGGAATCTAGATTCCAACTTCTCGGTTCTCTCCACATAGGTCCTCACCTTCTCGTTCTCTCCTTGTTTCAAAAAGGTGACCTCACACATCAACTTTTCATAACTTTCACTGGGAAGAAAGTTTTCGATCAGGTTCTCCGTTAATGTCTCCCACGTGTCGTCCTCCGAATGCTCCCTCTTGTACTCCTTGTACCACTTGAGAGCAGAATCCTCCAAGAAATCCGGCAAAAGCATAGCCCACTCGTCCTTCTTCCTCTCATTGTTTCCTATGCAAGCCCTCTTGAAGTCCCTAACAAAAGCTTCTACATCCTCATTCTCCCTCCCATAAAATACCGGAAGCTTCCCCATTTCCAACTAATTTTTTTTTATTTTTATTTTTATTGGAAATTTATATGGGGCTTCCTAATACAATATAAACAACACTAACTCCATCCTTGAGTAATTCATCAAAGGAAACACAAAAGGAATTGGTTGTTCCAAGATAGCCAAAGCTCTCTCCTCTCCTAGGCATACGATGAGTCTTACCCTCATCATCATCTTCTCCATCATTCGAATGATGATCTCCATCTTCAGTTGGAGCTTGAACCCGCTGAGGTCACTTTCTCTGTTTCAGCACTTAGCTTGCCGTCAAACCCTTCCACAAGTGATTCCAGAAGTGCCTTCACTCCGCTGCATTCGTGTCCCGCTGGTAGTCCAATCACTCCGCAATTGTCACAGAAGGTCGCGCTTTGGGATTCATGTGGCGATGATGGTCCCAAGTGAAGTTTCAAATCTCCCAAGTTCCTCTTGCTCCTCAATCTTCTATCTTTGTTCCGTAGGGAACAATTGACAACCTTATGGCCCTCCTCTCCACAATAAAAACAAGTTTCACGTTTGACTCTTGGAGATTGACTCACTACTCTTTCTTCAAACTCTACCTTGAATTCTCTTGTATTGGAGTCTAAAGACACTATAACATCCAAGCCTTGAGGTACTTTGGATAACCTAATCTTCCAACCTTCTTGTTCACTCATTTTCCCATAAGATAGAAACCACTCAAAAGACCTCTCCCAGAAACGCTATCTACTTGACGAAAACTGTGAATGAAGAAATCAAAAACTTTTGCTTTGTTATCTTGCTTTTGTACCCCCTCAACTTCAAATCAACATAACTTCGTCTCTAGACGTGATCTCTCAGTGAAATTTTGACTCAAACGTAGCTTATCTTCTAATACACACTTGTACGAAGTTTCAAAGCCTAAATTGAAATACAGAAAAAGTAATCAACTCTGTACAAACTTTCCAGAGAGCAGACTTTTGATACCCGTGAAAACCCACTCAACTTCTAACTCTCATATCTTTCTGTTAACACATGATCTGGACCTGAAACAAAAACGTAAATTTTCTCTATCTTTCACTCTAAAATCAATAAAAACTTTGAAGAATACCTTCAAAAATACTTTTCGGTGTCTAAGATCACTTTTCTCTCAAAAAGACATGTTTACGTGAACAAAACATACAAAATCACTTCTAGGCTATCATATGAGACTATGGGATAAACAAATGGAATTTCGCTCTCAAGCACACTCTCCGCTCTTTCATTCCCCAATGTTAACACCAAGTGATCCCTCATGGATACTTTCTCTCGAGCTAGAAATCGAATCCTAAACATTCCGCCTTCTAGATTGAGGTCCCGGCAACGGAACCAAAAATGCAACCTCCGGGCTGACTCTCACTCAGGTTTACCTCTGATGGCTTTGTGGTAGCGCATCATGGTTCTAGAAGACTAAGATTCATACTCTCACTCATGTCCCAAACACCTTCTCTTACAAACTCTCATGTATCACTCCAACTCACACACAAACTCTCCTCACATCACCCTCTTCACATAAATGCAAACACACGTCGATACTCCAAGATACTCAAAAACTTCACTCCTTCATTACTGAAACAAGTCCTCACACATGACTCTCCAAACTTGCTTGAGAGGTGCTACTCTACCTCTCTATTTATACTACTTGAGAAGTTACCATAGTAACATGTGGTAATTTCTCCTAACTTACTTTTACCTAGGTAAGTTTGACTAACCTTCTCTACGTGGCAACATGCCATTGGCCTACCTAAACCTTCTAGAAGCTTCCGGAATCCAAGGTTGAGGTGGCGACATGCCATTGGAAGCTTTTAAACTTCTACAAGCTTCCTAGCCACTAAGTCAACATTAGACTTAGTCTAGCCAATCATCTTTCATACATTTAGTCAAACCAATCAAATCCAAGCTTCTAGTCAAATATCTAATCCCTTGGAATCTAGAACTTTTGTATAAGACAAAATAGAAGTGCTCACTCCTTGTAAAAGACAAAATAGAAGTGCTCACTCCATTCTTCTAGAACTCCGCTAATTATTCCGCCAACTATAGACATTGTAGCTAAACTTAGTCATGACTAGATAAACTTAGTTATAACTAACTAGTTTAGTCATAACTAGCTAGTCTTAGCTATGCCTTGGCTAATCATCCTTATTCCCTTGACCACTTCTAAGACTTAGTACATATGTGCAACACCCGGTCTTACAGTACAGAGGATGATGATGATTGTCCATTGATCTTGGAAGAGAAAAACTTTTTTTTACAAAAAAGCTCAAGCTTCTGTCAATAATCTTGAGTCCTATGATGTTATGGAGCGTGAGATGTAGTAGATGAATGACAACAAGATTTGAAATCTAGTTGAGCTTCCTAAAAATCAAGCTTTGATTGATTGTAAGTGGTTGTACAACCTAAATGATAATCCAATAGGTGACATGGAGAGTATCTTCAAAGTCAAGTAAGTGGCTAGAGGTTTTACACACGAGAAAGGTGTGAAGTAAAACAAATTTTCTTGCATGTAGCAAAATATGCTACAATTAGTTTGATATTCGCACTGATTGAATTATTTAGTCTTGTTATGGATGAAAACGTAGTTACAACATTTTCTATAAAATAATAGGGCAAAAAATCTACATGAAACAACCCGTTGACTGAGAGAAGAAAGTTCACAAAAAGTTGATTTGTAGATTGCTGAAATCATCATATGGATTGAAACAAGCTCCTAAATAGTGAAATGCAAGATTTGACAAGTTTATAAAGTCATAAGGTTTTTCACTAAGCATGTATCATCTTTGTTTATACATGAAAAAATTACTAGAATAATAAAAATGAAGATTTTATTATTCTAGTATTTTACGTCTATAACATGTTCAACGTGATAATGTTTCAATAGATTCAAGAATCAATTGAAGTTTCCATTCAAGATGAAGGATCCGAGTGAATGCAAAAAAATATTACAGTTGAATATTTGTAGATGACTAGATTGTCATATTTTTTCTATGACAAAGCTGTGAGCAACCTCATGTTTTTGATGATGTGCACAAGGTCTAATATTGCTTTAGCTATGGTCATATGAATAGGTATATGTCAAATTCAACAAAGATGCTTTGGCAAACAGTGAAATGAATTTGTAGGTTTTTAAAAAATACATAGAAATATGATGTATTGTTTAATGGTTTATTAGACATGCCAAATACTTGCTAGATCACGTTGATGTTAACTATGAAAAAGATTTAGACAAGGGGAAATCTATAACAAGGTATGTGTTTACACTTGATGATGAATGCATTAGTTGGAGATCAAATTTGCGATAGTGCGTAACTTAATTTAAAATAAAGTTGAGTATTCAAAAGCAACAAAAGCAAAAAAGAAACATGTTAGATTGAATAAATTTATCATTGAGATGAGATTAAAACATGAGGTTGACAATCTTCACTGTGATAGCCTGAATGCGGCTACTCTTGCTGCAAATCAAATAATGTACAATAGAGTGCAACACATTGATAATAGCTATGGCATTATTAGACATGTAGTTTTTGATCAAATCATTGCGCTAATCAAGATTGACAGTATATACTATGTAACTTATGCATTAATCAAAGTTTTATCTTTTGAAAATTTTAGTATATATTTTGTTACTATACAAGTATTTAACGAGTAACACAAATAGAGTTTACTTACAAATTTAGTTAACTCTATATATATTTTTACTATATCATGTTTTTGATACAACTTAGCTTTGATTAGCTCTGGTATAAAGTTTAGCATGTGTTAGATTTCAATATAGGATTTTTCAGAGTGTATTTATGTAGATTATGGAGTCTATTGTACCTCCGACATGACTTAAGAAAAAATTGTGAGCGTTAACTACTGTCATGAATGTTGTTGACTGTTGTTAATGTTGAGAATGAACGTGAATTTGGGTTTGAGTCTCAGCGAGACTACTTAGGGCGGTGAAAAGTAGCTCTTTGCGTTAAACATCAACAATAAAACACGTGATCCAGTTTATGTATCCAAGTGACAAATCACATTATTTTTTGAGTGTACTCTTGTGTTTTCAATTATTATTTTTTGCTTTCACACGAATTTGATTCTATAGTATAATCTTAGTCTAAAGTAATTATTTTATAATCTAGTGAATTAAATGAGTTTAATAAATTTAGTATAACATAAAATTAATTTAATTGATAAAACATATCAAAAAAAATTCATCCAATGATAAAAATGGATTTTATTCTTGGATTAAAGGTCTTTGAATCTTTGTTAAAATTATAGCTAAAACTTTTAACTTTATAAATTACACTATGTAAAAAATTTTAATTAGCAATTCAAATATCTTTAAAATCAATAGTACTAAAAAAGAATAATTTGAATATTTTCAATTATGTTCAGATCAATATCATTATAAATATTGTTAGAATATGAAAAATTATTATAGATTAGAAAAGAGAATCAATATTAATCAATATTATGAGTTTAAGTAACTTCAAAATCCTTTACATACTTTTATGTGTAGATGATTGTGTTGATTTACAATATCATAATCAGATCTTTTTAATGATGAATATGATCATTATGTTTTAAAAAAAGCATAAAATCGAAATTTACTAATTTTATTTTATCAAAAAAATGTGAAAATCCAATGAATAAAACTTACTATATTCTTTGTGCAAAAGAACCTGTTTTCCTTATTATTAGATAATTTATATCTGAGTGCTAGTATTTCAAATCAACATTTACAAACCACAGTAATTCAAAACTAAATTTATTATTATATTATGAATTTTAACCAATTTTACTTAAATATCATGATTTTTTGCAATAAATTAAAAAAATTGTTTTTAATAAAATGTTATCTACATATATTCACTTGTGATGTTTGTACATCAGTTCCAACATGTTCAAATCTCTGTGAAGATAAAAAAATTGTTAATTTTGTGGGCATAATGTACTAAAATATTGACTAGATAACAAGAAGTTGACAAAAGATATGATTATTAAAAAGCCAAAATGACACTTACTACACCAAAGCTACTCTAATCAGCTTAACAATTAAGCTCTTGCTCTATGAACATCTTACAGTTGATGCTTGGGGTCAGGGTAGAATGATAAGAGTCAATGGAGCCCGAGTGGAGTGCATTGTCTACTCCCTTTAGGCTGATCACCCGCAGAGATCATATAACAATGTAAAATTCATTGAGACCAACAAATATATAGAAGTCTCTTTCTTGAATGTGCGCTAAAATTTGCCTGCATGCCTGGGGTGGTATTGCAGGTTTCATAAATGAGACTATAACACGGCAATACAGGACAATCCGGTCGGGTTTCTGCAATGATCTCTGATATCAGTTATGATTCATAACTGATGAAGTATTGTGGGTCGCTGAACATGTTGCCTTGGGCGATTAGTGTGTCTCGCAGAATCTGTCTCTGGCGTCCAGGATGCAGTCCGATGTTCGAACAGTTACGTTGTGTTCTGACCGATCTGCCACCGTCCTGTCAAATCTGGCGGTGGTGGAGGTGAGGGTGACAATGTCACGCATTAACTTTCAATTCTGTAGCATGATTAATTACCAATGTCAACGCTTTCATTGCGTACTTGACTTTTTCCTAAGAGGGTGAGCAGGGAAAGGGAATAGCAGCCCGTGGGACTCTGAGAAAATGCAATCCTCTGGTCATGTTTGTAGCTCTCGCCACTGAAATCACCAACACCAAAATCTAGACGACGAAGACTTTTTTCTGTACGTACCATGATGACGTCGCTGCTTCTTTACTTGCAACAGAACTTGAGAACATTCAATAAACGCTCTTGGTATTACCGTACGCTGCATCCAAAGGAAAGAAGGCAGGCAGAGGCAGGCAGGACTGCAGCAGAACCAGACTGAGAACTCGTGGCAATTGCTTGAACGCTACTGTGATGTCTCTCTCCAGACGCGGTCTGTTACAACCGAAGGACGCGAGGAAGGCGAACGGTGCAAAATCCACTGGGAAAACATTGTCATATGGAACCTTTTCACAAGATCTGAAAATTAAAATATTAGTGTCCACAGTTGTGTGGGAAAGTAGGGAATATTTCTGATCTCTGTTGGAGCTATTTTTTCCACGCAGCATGTAACAAAAAGTACGAAGTGTGTTGCGGACGGGCGCTGTGTTGAGCAAAAGGGCATTCTCGACCAGTGGCCTCACAGAATGCAGAATGGAAATTTCAGAGCATTCTCCAGAGGAAAGCAGAACATGGGATCCAGTCTTGTATGCGTGGAGTGTCATAAGTGAGACTCTACACATAGAGACACAAGAGACATTTCACGAAAACGGGGAGTTCTAATCAAAATGCTTTTGTGCAAGAAACATGTTGACTTATTTAACAAGTCCTAAATGAATCCGCTTCCAGAACTGTGTAGAGTCTACAGATATCAGCATTACACTCGACTGCAATCATGTCATTTCATACCGTACTCTTAGACTTCAACAACTACAGAACATGTTAGCTGACAATTCATCTGACACGTCCCGAACTTTAATTTTGAGTAGCAAATCGATGAGGTTAGGACAACTTGACACGATGTAGTAGAAGAATTGTTCAGCGCATGCTTCAATTAACTTCCGTAGCTGTGTTGTCGAATAGTTGAAACATAGCCACTGTAATAAATAACCTCTGTTTACGTTACAGCTTTGACTCACCTGCAACTACGCCGAACAATATACCCACTAGAATTATGGTCACATATGCTGATGAAAAGCAATCACTGTGGCTTCAAGCGTAAAGACGACTGGCAAGATAGATCGCTTGAGTTCTCGGAAGTAGGTTGGAAACAGTGTACCTGTCACTTATGATCATCATGTACGTAACATGTATTCACAGCTGAATCATCGGCTGTGGAATCTAGACAGACCCGAACTTCATTCACTATCATTGTCGCAAAGTTACACAAAACCCAGATCAACGGATCAATGGCACTGCCCTTTAAAACTAAAAACTTACTTTCCTATCGTCTATGGATCATACAATAGAAAACTGTTGCCGTTTATGTCTTTTTGCTATTCTGTCCATTCCTTTACTAAGGATTTTATGTAATGTGAGCTGATGTACAGTAAACATTCGCTTAAGTCCACAACTTGATCCAGGAGATCTGGTGCGAACTTAACTCCTCTCAACCTCCGCGCGTAAGTTCGTTTCTCCCATCCTGCCTTCGGTTTCCATCTCCCACGCAGGAAGCTCAAGCCGGAGTTGAAGAAGCCTAATCAATCCCGCTTGTTCAGGGTTCACGTCTGCTCGTTTATCCTCCCTACCTCCCTCTTCCTCCTCCTAGCGTGGCCTCCGCTCTACTGCGAGCAGGGTTTGAGATCGTCTCCCAGTGAGGAGGTAGAGGGGCGCCAGCACACTCATTCACTTCCTTCATAATGCTCTGCACTTGCTTCTGCGATAGGCAGGTGGTTTTGTGGGTGATGTAGACAGCAGCTTCTATTTTGCTCAGGGAGATTTGGAGCATTTGCATTGCAGCCAAGTGAGACAGCAGCTTCTATTTTGCTCAAGTAGATTTTATGTAAATACACTCTTGAGAATTGATCCAGGAATTTTTCGTTGTGAAGTGCGGACTTAATCGGGATGCGGACTTTGGCGAATGTCTACTGTACTTTTAGTTCTTTCCTGCCCCGAGATTCTTATCTCACGACAGAGTGTCTACTGGAACTGTCTAGAAGCCCATCACTCTCCGACATCGACTTTGCTATTCCGCATTGTTATGAACCCTAGGGAGCCAAGCAAACCTCATATATACATGATCTTTGTGATACTAATAGTAGGATGTTGGAAGCTACAATGCCTCATCCTTGATTGTCAATTCATGGTATTGATTGGTACCAGCTTAACTACCATAGCATCAAGGATACATCCACCACTCTAAAGATATAACATGGAGTAGAAATATCAAACTTGATTTTCTCTTACATTCAAACAAGAAGCACAACATATATTATATTGAATAACAACAGTTCATACATTTGCATAAGTATTATATTTGATTTCAAAATTTGATCAATGTTAATAATGTGAAACGTGAAGCAATCAATCACATTATTTTTTCCAGATCACACCATCACAAATTCTCATATCAATTCTTACTAGCATCATTTATTCATTGAAATTGTAACCAACAATAACCTCCAAGTGAATTAGTCATGTGCTTTCAGATAAACATGAGCTTTGAAAATTTTAAAGCTCAAAAATAATTAAATGATTTTTAAAATAGTAATTCAATAATAGTAAATTTAACATTACAAATAGGTCAGTTTTTTATTAATGTTAAAGTAAAATGACATATATCAAATATAATCTGTTTTTGGTTTTTATGAGAGCAATAAAATATTTCTTTATTATAAAATCGATTTATAAAAAAATTTAAATCATTAACACAACAATGCAACAATTATTTCTATTAAAATGAAAAAAAAATTTGTGATATATAGACAATTAGATATATATGATTATATAGTTAATAGATATTATTCACAAAAAATTATATATAATTTATGCATTTCAATGAATAAAAATAAAATATAAATTTTGTCTTTTTATTCAAAATAAAAATTCAAGAAAAATATTTTTTCATAAAATATTCAATCTGAAATCTAACAAACCATGATGATTGTATGCTCAAGCATTTTGCTGTAAATTTACCATACTCTTTTGGTTTAATCTATATCTGAAACTAATATTTATAAATAAAATTTAAAAATGAGATTAAAAATAATTTAGAAAAATACATGTGACTGAATTTTGTGTGGCAAATATTTATTATATGCTTGATAAGAGTTAACATCTTATTACTTATATGAAAGAATATCAAAATATTTGTTTTTTAAAGTTATGTTTCAAAATATGCAATTTTTGAGACATTTTCGAACCATTTGATATCAAACCTTGTTTATTTTGCATCAATTTTCCAAAATAACAATTAAAAAAATACAACCGAATAAATTAAAAAAAATTTATATTCATATTGTAGGCTTCAAACAAAGCAACAACAAGCAGATTGTTGATTGCATGGATCGGTGAGAAATAGTTCTTAGGACTACAATAAAAGGAATCAATTATCACTAAATTTTATTTTTCTAATTTTAAAATCTAAAAATCAAAAAGATATTATCATGATGAAATTTTTACAATTGAATTTATTTCCATTAATAAATTAAAATTAAATAAAATATAAAGGTAATTAATTTACTATAAAATTCATTTAGAAAGTACTATATTATTTCATAAATTATTCTTATTCACAAAATTTTAATTTACTTGACATCTAAAAGAAAAAGGTTTATTTTTTAAGCAAAAAATCACAAACTAATTTGAACAATAGAAAATTTTCAAAAATTGTAGATTTCATTAAATTAAAGAATTTTTTAATTAATATTTTATATTAAAATCAATTTAAAATTTTTAGACAATAATTTTAAATAATATATACAATTTTAATTTTCCGTGGCGATAATGTGTTGTAATAACAAAGACATCATTTTTAAAATAATTTTTTTGATTAGATATAAATATTTTAGTACATCTATGGTTTAATTTAAATATTTTTTCCCATTATTTGAAAAAATGATTAAAATTATGCATATAATATTGTGGTTTTTGATTATGTAAATTTTAAATCACAGAAAATGAAGTAAAGTCATACTACTATCACAGCTATCACTTACAACAAAACTTCTACTCATGAAGAGAAATTGTAAAATTTGTGAATGAACTATGAAACATGCAGGTCAAACAGAGATATATGTTTTGGAAATACGTGAATTAAAAAGGAAAATTCTTTTCACACCTTTTTTGCTAGATTCACATCTTTCTTTCTCCCTTTGGCGCGTTTCATTTGTCAGGATCAGCTCGTTAACATACTCCTCGCCTCGATCACACTTCAAGAACACCCGCTTCTCGTTACTTGTCTTGACGGTGAGAACCACTCCTTCCTGTTCATAGCTATTCCTGAGAACTTCTTTCCACGTGGCGAGCTCCTGTCGCAATCAGATTTACTTTGTTTAAAATCGAAACTGGAAAATAAGTTGTGAATCTAACAAAAAAGGAGGTAGAATAGAATTTTATTCTTAAACATTATGTAATATGTTCGATAAATTAACGCAAAATCTCATGCGTAATCATTTGCATATGCACTCATAATGTTTAAAGCTTCAATTTCAAGCTACATTATTTGCAAAATAATTTAAAATATGTGTTGAATCTGATTTCTACATGAACCTTAACAATAAAGTTTCATCTTTCTTATTTTTTTAATATTTTTTTCTATATTTAATTCTAAATTTTATTATCTAAGCTCTGTTATCTTGACGGATGCTTTAACGAAGAGATAATCTGTTTTGTATAAGTATGGTATCCAAAGGAAGAGATGCATGATAGATATTCAAATATACTCATATAGGGTTTGAATATATTCAAATATATTCAAACCCTAAATATTTGGCACAAATATATTACTCAAAGGTTGAATATTAAATTGTATGATTTGTAGAAAAAAACCAAGGGAATCGAAAAAAGCCAAATTTGATATAGACCATTCTAGGAGACTTTGACAGAAAAGTTAATGTTGAATTTAATATCATAAATCCATTAAAAGTACACATTTGATCAAGTCAAATTTTCAAATTTTTGATTATTGACGAATATTTTAGCAAGATCCCATTGTGCATTTGCAAAAGCACTATAGTTTTAAAGACACATTTTGTCTTATAAAAATATAAAAATTGAAAAAAAATTATTTAGTTATTGTGAAACTTAAACATTCATCATGCATTCCAAGACCTTTTTCTTTTTAAAAAAATAATAGTATTGCACCCCAATTGAAATAGTTTAGATGATGTACAATGTATTTTATCCTCATCATATGCCATCGTTGATCATGTTAGCCCGTTATAAGTTTTAGCGGTAGCCCATGCATTTGTTTTATCCCAAATAAGCTCAAAAGCGTCCTTGTATCTTTTTTATAAAACTTTGATCAAATGTAGATGATGTAAAGTGTAATTTATCAAGGAGTGAACATTAAAGTGAGAATTGAAGAAGTACCCAACAGCAATGGTTAAGGTTTAAAGTAATGTGTTACCTTTTTTGTTATGTCAGGGAGAGAAAGAGCTCTACCCTAAGGATAGACTAAGCAACAAAGGGAGACCCCCCCATCGAATATGGTCCACCAATAGCTTGTGGATCCAAGCAACCAGGTTTTGTCATGACCAAGGTTTAAGGTGTGGATGAAAATAGTGTAAAAGTTGTGGCCAAACGGAATTTGGAAATTAAATGTTCGGGTGGGTACGACCATGTGTGCAATCTAGAGTAATGTTTCGTTTTGATGGCTTATTTCCCTGGACAAATGTGAGTTCAAGGTAAACATCTGTAGAGCTTTCCACTCTAAACTTTACGTATAGTGGCATGTGCCCCAGCTGTAGTATTTACACAGAAATGTCATCTATACAGGCATAGTGGTCTAGTTTCTAAGAAATTCCCAAGTAACTGGCCATCAGAGGTCAACATTTTACTTCAAATCTGCAACCAAACCAGTCCAAACCATAACAATCAGCAGCGACCTAACCCCACCCATAGCATTACCTGTGCCCACCCATGCTATTCAAATTAAACCAATTCTTGGTTGGTACTTAGCAAAAATTGCCCTTAGCATTTCTTGTGCCCACCCATGGAAAAGTAATGTCACCCAAAACCCATTGGCATGGGTGGGTTTGGGCATGGGCACCCAATGTTGGGCTC
The DNA here is from genome assembly GCA_037833965.1 of Marchantia polymorpha subsp. ruderalis. Taxonomy (NCBI): domain Eukaryota; kingdom Viridiplantae; phylum Streptophyta; class Marchantiopsida; order Marchantiales; family Marchantiaceae; genus Marchantia; species Marchantia polymorpha. The sequence goes on from AP031351.1 coordinate 6,539,322, forward strand.
TGCTGGCCATACTATGCCCGTGACACTCCTTCCGGCCAGGGGACCGGAAAGTCTTGAAGGTTGAACTGATCACCTGAGGGAATCTTTAGGGTAACCCTAACCCGGGTAGAATAAACCCTAAACTCCTGGTGAAATACAAAATGTAGATAAAGTAAGAATGAGGGACATTTTGGCAGCACCGAGAAAAAAGGTCATTGCTCGACAGCGTGGTCTTGCGCTTTAGAACATTCATTCCGAGTTGCTTTCTTTTAATTTCAGTCGACAAGTGTATGAATGGCAGGAATACAAGCAGGTCGATGAATGAATGAAGGAGCAAATTCGTGACATCCAGGGACGTGGGGAACTGTGACAGAAGACTTTGAAAGTGGTGCCAAAAGGCCGCTCCGCTAGCTCGGTGCCGGTGACGCTTGCTTTGCCGGCTGTCGAGAGAGCATGGTCAAAACACAGATTGCACAATATAAATGTCGTCGTTCTTTTCGTCCAGAAAGTACAACTATCACCCACCGCTCTTCATGAACCTGCATTAAACCTCTATCCATCCATCCATCCATCGTCCCATCAGCGCACGAATCTTTCCAACATCTGTGAGCTTTTGAAAAGTGCTCGCCTCCGGCTTCGACTGACTGCGCTCTCAACAGGACGGCACGCACGCTGATGATCGTTTGGTCGCTGACGGTTTTGTCGCTGGGGCTGTGTCCGATTCTGAGTCAGGACACGGAGGACGAAAGAAGCGGAGAACTAGGTACAGAGCTATGTCTACGTCGTCCGTATATAGTAACTCATGTTTCTGATGGTCACTAGAAGAGAAGCTTTACGTGATTGCCTGACAGTGAGTTTGTTGCATCAGATTTCCTCGTTGCTGTACGATTTGCATGTGAAATTGAATACAGCGTGAACTGTCCAGATGCTAGGAAGCCAGTGACGGTAACAATCATCATCAAAGAGATGCGGGGATTTTATTGCATCGAGTGTGATAGGGCTTTAAACAATACGAGAGGGACTGAAGGCACGATAAAAAGCAATCATCGATATTCTTTTAAATTGACGACTTGCGAGGGTGTATGATTTCGATCGTGATCGTGATCGAGCTGATTTTTGGACAGGGAGATTGAGAATTGACAAACGATGCGGTTGCTTCTGCATTCCCCTCAGAAGGCTTGCAAACCCGAAAGAATCTCTTATAATTCTCAAACTTTGGTTTGCAGGGAGTTTTTGCAATTCGAAAGCAAATAGATGACTCAACTCAAAACCGAGTTGAGTCATCTATTCTCAAAATGCATTTCGGGAGCCTGGAACATAATTTTTCATCAATTTACTTCGATGAGATGGGAGGGAAGGAAGGATGAATTGTGCTCAAAATTCATATGAGCAGAACCTAGGGAGGCGACTGAACATTGGCGCGAGTGAGCAAAGACCGGTCGACATCTTGTAGTTCTGTCGTTGACCAGGTCCTCTGCTGAGACTCTCCTCGCATCAACTCGCATTATCCCACGATGGAAACAAATGCACAACATGAGGGACGTGAAAAGCCTGTCATGGGCACTGATTTGTACACATTTTACGGTATCGGTAAACACCCATGCATGTTCTTCGGTGGATGCGATACAACCAACAGGGCTCAAAATATGGCCATTGCCATATCACAGTACTTCAAAGACGTAGCAAAATGATTAAGAGAAAATGACTGTCCTGATCACGTTTATGTTTCCTCAACCTCCTCTGTCAAACCATCTTCCCGTGTTCAAGTCGTCACTCAGCGAATGGTTAGATGTAATTATAAAATCCGTTGCTTTCGTATGTACGTATATAGATCTTTTGGGATAATCTTTAGATATAACTTTTTCTTGCTAACCAGTAGATCTCTTGTAGAAAGGTTTGGTCTGTGCAGCTATACTCTTGTCACGGGTGTGTTTATGTGTCTTGCGTTTGTGGATAGCGCCAGAACGATTGTATGTTTTATATTATTTATGTACTGTTTCTATCGAAAAATAGTGAGTTCCGTCTTGCTGTAAGCTTTTGCTCATTTTGCTCTAACATTTGGCTGTATTTTCTGGTACAATCATGAGTTTGAACATGTGCGCCAAATTTAGCTTTGATTTCAGCTACTTTCGCTTTGACCTTTATCAGCATTATTATACGGGTTGATTGAATCGAAGTCCAATGCTCTTGTCATCTTCTGCATTTTGTAAAGATCTGTTTACAAGGTGTAGCCTTTCGACATAAACAACTTTCGAGGTCGTTTACGCTTGAGGAGACTGAACGCAGGAGTTTACCAGTTGACAGTTTGTTAAATTGTGAAGATACGAGTTCTGTTTCTTCACATAAGAACTACGTATATGCAGACATTACCTTAATTTATCAAGAAGCAACTTTCCATAATTCAAACCGAACTGAGGACCAAGTGCAAATATCAATGTTTCACTAATGAGGAAAAGTAGGGACAGTAATTTGCCACATGATTTTCAAGGTGATTATAAATTTTTGATATTTTTCATTTTTCCAGGTAGAATTTATATTCGGTTATAACGTCGACAACATTTCACAGTCTTATCGTGATAAGAGTTTGTATTTGTCCGATGTAACGATAGGATTCTCTTTTTCCTCTTTTCTTCTCTCACAGTTGTATACAAAAAAAATAATTTGATTACGATGAATTGTGTCTCTTTTCTTCTTTTTAATTTTATTTTCGTATATTATTTCCAGTTTTAATTGAAAGTGTTTCTGTGATTACTTCTGTATACTTTCTATACAATATCTCCATATTTTTATGATTGTTATTAAAAGTAATTTTCGTTCAAGTTTTGGTTTAATTTGTCTTCTCATAAATTGGGGGACATTGTTGCTATGGTCAACTTATAGAAACTTCAATTGTTAGATAACGATCTGTACGAGTGAAAGAATCGCTGGAGATTTCGAATTTATGAATGCTGAATTTCAGTAGTACATGGTAGTAAGGTCAATATTACTACAATTCAATCGTGAGACAGCAGTGCTTTGCTTCCCACGGTTTGTGAGTTTCTTGCGAACTACATCCCTTCTCGACTCGACTAAAGGTCAAGTTGGCAATGTTACTCTAAGACTCAAGATTTCTGAGCCGTAATAGTATACGGATCACCCTAATCAGATCTCTAATTAATTTACTTCAGCACGCGAGTTATGACATAATTAAGGCAAGGACCCGAGCTGCTGGATGTTCACTGGAGAAATAGACGAGAGGCCACCGGAGAAGAATTCTCGACCGAGTTGCACATTTACGGCGTCTGTCGGGTGGAATGGATCCCAGAAGAGGTACTGGGCCCTGTTGGGACATGGCCTCAGTCCCGTGATGCAGGGGATTTGACCATTGAATCTCCCAAATCCGCAACATCCTTGGTTCACCACAGTCAGACCTGCACAAATAATGACGAGAAGTTTGACCATGTTAGATTCACATTTTGTCCCAGCTCAATGGTTTCTATGTAGTACAAGCCTGGAAGAGAAAGGGACGTACCATATCGTTGTGGGTTGACGACCTTATCGAATACGAGGTCGTACGAATTCCCGTACACCAAAGTGGAACCAGTGAGTGTGGTAGCAAGATCGTTTAGTTTCAGCCCAAGCGCTCTGTTAAACCCCTGAACGTAATCATTGATGAATTGGATGCAACTACCATCGACACTTCTCTGGTTGGCGAGCTGTGACGGGATACATCCCAAGGGTCCGACATTGAATACAGCGATTTTCCGAGCACCGAAGTTGTAGAGTGCCTGAAAGTACAAAAGCTCATCTGCTTTAGCTCGCGTAGACAAGGTTAATGGAGGCTCAGTCTCAATCATTCGTCAACAGAAAATGCACTTACGTGAAACTTACGGTAATTTGACGGGCGAACTCGTTCACGAGGAGAGCCTCATACTGCTTCGGTGTGTACTGACGAGCTGTTTGAGAACCGGCCAACAGATAGTTGTTGATGTAATCGTTACTACCGATAACGAAGAAGTACAGGGCTTTACTGAGAGCTTGTTGGGCACCGACGGGCCCCAGAAGCTGCGCGAACTCTTGCTGAGTCTTTTGGAAGTACTGCAATTGTTGGTTCAACGAGATACGCCCAATCTGCAGAACACGCCAATCGATCACGATGAGTCTCATGATACTGTGAAAATGGAAGAAATAGACGGGGTTTCATGCAGTGCTCATACTCACATAATTTGCACCAGTGCTGTCGAGAATACCACCGGCCGCAGAAGCGTAATTTAAACCGCCCAGAATCGCAGTGCCCCTGCTCTTGGGATCCAAGTATGCTGGGACGAATGGCTGGTTCGCAAGTTGGACTGCAGTTTCCAATGACAAAGTGTGATTTACTGTAAGAATGAGAAAACGATGAACTCGAAACAATGACCGTCCGTGTGGGGTGATGTAAACTCATGTTCATTTCCAATCATGCTGTCGGAGTGTTGGGGATATGGAGGGCCGAAATCGGGAGATCCATTCAGCAGGGGAGAAATCGAAATGTACCAATGACGTCGGCGACAGTTCGACCATTGCAAAATCGTCCAGTCGCGCCCTGTTGGAAGTCAATTCCATTCGGGGGAAAGTTGGACTTGGCCAGTGTCCCAATGTAGTTGTTGTTTCCTGGGTCCACCAGAGAGTCTCCGAGTATAAAGTTGGCTGGCGCAGATGTCCTCTGCGATTGGGCTGAGTGCACCAAGAGTGCAATCATAAAAGCGACAGTCCAAACTCGAGCCATTTTCGGGCCGTACCTCGAACCCCTGCATGAAGAAAAAAACACGTCCAAAATTTCAATGCTGGCAATGCTGGCTAGAGCCTACAGCTCGTACGTAAGACGACGGGAGAGTACACAGCTCGAGAGAAGCGCCATTTTGCAGCCATGCTCCATGCAGTCCAGCTGCAGGGGGACCAACAAATTTTCCAGCAGCAAAGCGATTCGAGTCTGTGACTCGAACCGCAAGACGTCCTCTCACACAGAACTCAAGAGATCCAGTTTACATCTTCGGGGCTAAAATCAGAGCTAACATTCACGACGCTAGTCACTTCGAATATGCAGCTGCTTGGACCTGTTGTGACTCGACGAAAGCTCAAATCCACATCCCAGGCTCACCTGATGCAACTCAGAGAACACATGTGTGTTCACGTAGAGCGTTGGGAGAGCTGAAACTGGGCCTCAAGCGTACGGGCTTGAGCTGAGTTACGAGGACGAGCCCATCCACGCCTTCCCAGCCGAGAGCAGGCGAACGCAGAACAATGTGGGCTATCGAATGCCTGCACAACAATGTATATGTACTCGCTGACTTGCACAGGGAGAGCGGGGAATGAAGTGCAGGGGGGTTCACTCAGATCTCGAAAGAATGGAGTATATAGAGCTGCGCAGGTCCAGGCTAACGAGGTAGACGCTCGGGCACACGCAATCAACGAACTTTAAGGTTTGATGACTCCAGGAAAAGGCGAGGACTTGCCATGATTATATTTTACTGAAGTAAGGTACCGGTGCACTCCACTGTGAACTCCTTACAGCTCCTTATCTAACAGCAGTAGAATAAATGTAACCGGCTTTTGCGTACTGATGTTGGTGCGTACCGGACTTTGTTTTGATAAATCTCTCAAACACGGGGTTTATTCCACCGTGGGTTCTAGCTGAAGATGGAAATAGTAAGGCCTGTGGTATTATGAGCTATAAACTAGCCATTTCTCGCCAACCCACCTACCTTGTTCGTATAGTAACCTTTCATGCACATGGATTATTGCAAGCTGTATCTTTCATATTATGCAAGTCCTTCACCAACTTACCGGCCTGAAATTACTGCATCATTCTCCATTCTTACTCATCGTACCTCTACCTTTCTTTCGGCATGTCCTGTCACCATCTACAACGCCACATAGTCGAGATCTTAACCACGGACTGATTTAATTTTTAATTTTTATCGTGTTATTTAATGCCCCAGTTGGAAGCAAACAACTGAGGGTAAGTCACTGAGATTTAAAATTGTGTTATTGAGGATAAAATCAGGGGAGTTCACTTAAATCCGAGATTAATGATGGGCTGGGAAGAGGGATGATAAGGACTGTCGAGAGGGAGAAGGAGTTCAAGGTTGAAGGTTTTAGTGCTCGGACTTTCTCAGTTGAAGATTAGAAGGTCATATTGAATGTGCGGCTTCGGCCAGAATCCACCGAGGTGTCCAAAAGTCCCCGCTTTAAAGACGTAGGTTTCCGGTAGCAGCGTAGGACTCCTGTCATGTAGGAGATTGTAGCCATCCAGGGAGGCCAGCGTGTTCAGACAATTGTTTCTGCATATGCAGCACTGCACAGGACCCGGGCATTAAATAACAACCTGGCGAAGCTGGTGGGTACTCCGAGACCAGGTGGAGGGAGAAGAGAAAATCCTCCAAATCCAACACCTCTGCATTACGGTCTGTGAATCCGTCACGGATCAGGCTCGGATAAGCTCTCACTGTAACCCCACAACTATCCACTGTAAACCGCGCTGCACTACACGGATTTCCACCTAACCGCTAGCAGTTTCTCGTCAGTCGTTCCCTCCCTCCCTCGCCTACAATGCTGTACTGTACCAGACGATCACTCACGCTCTCCTCCGCATTCAGTCGTCAACTGTAGTATCTGGCGCAGTGAGCTGGTTCTGTCCACTCGTTTCGTTGTATGTTCTTCCGTCCGTGGCTCCTCTACCAGAATCTGACCGGAATTCTGGGCACCTCACGGCTCAGTGTGGCACAGGACAGTATTGTACTGGTGCCATAATTGCCATGTTTCCATGCCACCTCAGCCTTGCAAAGTCCCAGCTCAGCGTGTTCCCACACGATGTTATTCGACGGTGGAAGCAGATGTCGAGAACTGCAATGTGATCCAGAAGAGCCTCAGCTCAACTCAACTCAACTCAACTCCAGTCAACTTGGCCGAGGTCGAGTCCAGAGTTCAGAGTCCGGATGACGCAAAATCGTGTCGTGTCCTCGGATCCAATGATCACAACTGCGGGCGGGGTAGGTTGGCACGAGCTCCCAAGCGTTCCCGCCACAGAGCTCGTAGGCTTACATGAATTTAGGTCTTTTCAGTACTCCTACATATGAATCAATCTCATACACACACATTTCATCCACTGCGTTCGAATGGAGAAGAAATCTTACATCTGTACTGCGAGACTTTCATACTATGGCAAGCGTCCGACCTCGTAAGCTGCCCCCGCGTTTGGCTACGGGTGGAAAACGCGTGAAATCCCATGCACGCTGCCCTTTCCTATTAAGGTTTCAACGTAAGTGTTCTTACGTTGCCCTCACCACTTCTCTAATTTTCGTTCCATACAACCGCATCTTGTAGTTCGATCGTGATCCAGCGCAAACTAATGATCATTTACATTGAACATTTATATTCTGGAACCTTGTGATGTTGCTCTTCCTTTTATGTATTTCCTGTACCTAGTTCTATATTAATTTTCTGGGGCCGCCGCATATTACATCCAGTTACAATCGTCCGTGTCAATGTTCACCCGGTATATCACCAGGAGAGGAAGTGAAATTGTTGTGTATGCATCTGAGTGTCTGAGTGAGGTGAAAGGTTACTCGGACACTCGTTGATTACCTGTGCCCTTACCCGGACGAGGGATGAGAAATACATTTATAGGCTGAATTCTGTTATTTCCGTTAGTCAGGGATCTTCTAAAGAAAGCTGGATACATTTGACAGGTTCTGTAAGTTAACGAAGGTATCCAAGGGTGCCAGATCTCTTCTCCTGATCAATTGACAGCGTTGTCTCAATATTTCATGGCTACCCAGTATTATTTTCCTCTTACATCAAAGATATATCCTGCAACTTAACCTCGCTATATATATGTTGTTAATTCTAGTTATATTCTGATAATTGTATAGAAATCCTCTTTTTTTTTATCCTTTGTCATGAAAATCAAGAAATCTATATAAAATAGTCTGTTCATTATCGAAATCATCTGCAAACTTTGAAGATCTATCTAGTATACATAAGCACCTTCTAACAATTATTTTGCATTGATTTTCTAAAAAATAATCTTGTAAATAATAGAGATTACATACTCAATGGTGACATTGTTGGAAGTCATAACACGTTTGAATTAACTTTAGATAGTTAGTTTGATTATGGTAAGGTAGACTAGTGCAATTACTTACAGATTTTTTTTCCTGAATAAGCTCTCTATGACACATTGAAGGTTCAACAAAGCAACTGTGTAATCCTCAAGATGTAACGTAACTGAGAGGTGAATCGTACGCTTGACTTGTTGACTCTCTCTCTCTCTCTCTCCACCCTCCATATGTGTCTTGTGTAAGTTTTCTATTCAAACTTTCAAGAAATATAGATCGAAATAGATTAATATATAAATTAGTCATATAAATTCAAATAGACATATTAATATTAATTTAAAACATAGTGGATTTGAAACTTGTAAATTAGTACATTATTATTTTGTTATCAATTTGTTCAAAAAAGCCCTTTTTTTCTGTGCATCATCTTACTCTGTTGCTACTGTATACATATATCCTAGACAAAAGCTCTAATTTCTAGATCGAGAAGATAGGGCTATGAAAGCCCAATACCTCTACTATTTGTATAAAGTCTTTTGATCACTTCGTTCTATCACTGCTATGAAAAAATTCTCAACTGCTCGGAGTTCTGAATCATGTTATCTTTCTTGTCTTATAGTTTTATACTCATAGTCTTAAGATTTGAAGAAGAAATATGGATGAAGTCGATAATATTGTTCACTGTTCACTTCCACCTAACGACATTTCGAGTTGGAAAGTGAGATTTAAAACCGAGTACCAACCAAGTGTCACTGAGTTTTTACAGCTAGTATAACCAGTAACTCTGTACTCTAGAAACGTATAGATTCCTATCCTAATGTATTAAATACCCAATTGAAACGTAGCTGAAACCACTACTTAAATATGCGCCAGCAACTGCTGTATAGCACCAGAAGAATACAGACAGAAACTCCTGATTCTATGGATGGCCAGAAAAATGTTGAACTATAAAAGTGTCTGTATTATGCGACAGAAACGTACGGAGAGTGACTAGAACGGAGTCGAGTACGAAGCATACGTCTACACGTGGTGTCCATAAAATTATACCTGCTGAGCCTACAAATCATCATATTAGCTACTCACTCCCACATGTTGTTGCATTTGTTGAAGTTTGGCAAACATGTCGTGTGCAGTGACTAAACATGGCAGCTTGATTCTTACCTGTCTACAGTGGGGAACTCTGTAGTGACATACGTACGTGGGAGATTCAGCTTCAGTGTGGGGATGACTTTACTAATATGCCTCGCTTCGACAATCTCTGATTGGCTTGTAAGATGTAACGAGGAGCGAGAGCAGTAATATGAGACCTGACACTCGAGTTGACCAGATCTGGATTTTGAACACAGTATCTTTAAGACAAGCTAAATAAAAGGAAGTTGTTTTGTCGTGCAGTTCTCGGCACCAATAATCATGTTCGGTGGAAGTGCCCGGGCCAAATGGGGTTAAAGATGCATGTCATGGGCTTTGCCGCAACGAAGGGAGTTATACGCAAAGTAATCACTGCTTCAGAATGGATCGGTGCACACAAGGAATGGAGAAAGCTCCACGACGCATCTTGAGCCACATCTTCTCGATTTGCATGCAAAGACAATTTATGTTCTTCGTTGCCTAGAGCGAATCGCGTAGAATCTCCACCGGCATGACTTCCGGCGAAGATGAGAGACAGAAGGGCGGGCTGTCAGTCATGATTTGAAACACTTCAACACGTAGTCCAACCGAGGTCAATTGCTGTCAGTGCATAGCCATCTCCCGCAGTCCTGGCACAGTGGAGGAGCAAATTTGGTGCTCATTCTCAATTACATCTCACTTAGCCTCTGCGTGATCGGACACAGAAGTACGATCCCCACCACTACCGCTATCTCGAGCCCCATCCAAGGCTTAAATCAGGCATACACCAAAAAAGTCCATCTGAACCCTAAACATTGGCTTGAGAAGTTTGTGACATTCTCCCCAAACTTTGTCTCGCTCAAACTCCATCGAGAAAGGAAGAAACACCGAGCGGATCACGTCAGTGCGAAAGATCAGGCTGTTATCATTGGAAAAGGAAGAGGCCTTTTTGTTTCTTGGAATCCGGCTAGAAACGTCGTGGTTGTTGCATCTGCGCCCAGAATTTGTGCACTTGATTTTCCAATGATTTCGATTGTGCGATGTTCACGTCATTTTCGTTGCGAGTTGAGTGATGTGGGGCTTGGAACAATCTGGAACTGCTCTTCCCGGATCCAGTATCTACCATCAGCTTTCAGAGATGAATCATCCATCCCTTTAAGAGAAATAGACCCACATGTTCGGTTCCATTCCGAGTCAGGGTATTTCTGACCTCGATTCAGGTTCTTGAGGTTCTTCTGTGACTGACACTTTCGTCCGATGCGCGCAGAACGAGTCAACGCATAAACAGATAGTTGTAGGTGAGACGTACCGGAGTGATCAGCAGCAGCACTCTGAGAGTAGTCAGAGCTATCCATTCCAAAGCCGACTCTTGTCCACCTCTGCTCTGCTGTAGGTCGCGTCTCACCGTCAACACATGAGTCAACTCCCAGCATACGTCGTGCTCATTTGCAGACCGGTCAAATCACGCCTTCATCCAACTCCAAATCTGATGATCTCTACCTCTCGGATTCGATTACTGCGACCGAGGAAGTGAGAAGTTCCGTCGTAAGCAAGCACTTTTGTTTTTTTACTGCAGTCCTCTCCCAATAATCTCGATGGTTTCAACTCGGTCACCGAAACCGTCGTCAGTTCCAGTTGACCTGAAAAGCAACGTAGCGACCAGATTGTCCTCGCGAGAAGACCTTGGTCCGGCCAGTTGCCAACGAGCTCCACCGACGACGTATACTCACTATGACACCACTGGCTCTTGCCGAGGCTATGAGGGCCTACGAAGCCATCCACATACTATTCCTTCAGTTTTGTGTGCAAAGTTTGTCCATTCGCCTTTACGGGAAGTGAATTTCAGATAGAAAGGTCAGGTCTCCGTTAATGTCTCTTTGTCTTACGCGTGATGTGATTTCAAACTGCTTGATTTTCCATCGTTGTGCACTGGCGGCGTCAAGTGAAGACGGCCGGCTAAAGTCTCGAGTACATGATCTCAAGTGTCTAATTCTTTTTTCAGCTTTAAAGTTATATGTAATCATGTCCACCTACTTCAGAAACTGCACAAACATCTATCATCTTGATAAGGTATAAGAAAATATCTTTTCCACTATAGCTCAGAAAAATCACCAGAGATAATGTTCGTCGGTATTTGTAATACAGTAACTCGAGGTTCATAAATTGAACATAGTCTTGAAATGCTTGTTGAAATGCAATTTACATCGACAACTGTGATTATATTGTAGGCAGTCCCACATTACCCCCTTGATCCTTGCAATTCTGGACCGGCTCTTCCCACACAGTTGTGTATATCATCTGGGCCCTTACTATCCGTTACGTACATGAATGAGGGCATGTGATGAGTATTGATCATGGGCATTGACAAGCTCAATCCTGCCAGCAAAGTTAAAAAATATGGTGCCGGCCAGGGAAACGCTGTCGCTGTTTATTTTATGTGAGCAGAAGTATTTATGGAGCGTTTTGGCCTGTCTGCTACATCTGCAGCATCCGCTCCCGCTCGACTATTCGAGCGGGAGCTTATATTCGACAACGGAACGTAGGCTTGGCCCAGTCAGTCAGTCACTCTCTCTCTCTCTCTCTCACACACACACACACAATTACCAGTTCTACCAATCTGGTCCAAATGGGGAGATAGATAGAACCTGTGGAGTTTGTGTGGTGGAGGTCACGGCTGCCAGTAATCAGTACGTATACAGTACAGCGTACATGACTGCGATCGACGATCACCACCACACGGGGAATCGATGGGTTTTCCGTGGTGCTTACTGCTCGCAAAACCGAGCAAGGCAGACTCTACTCCATTCAGCAGCAGCAGAGCTGCTGGGGCAAAGAGGACATCATGTTCGCGAGCAGTCAAAGCGAGCACCCCGAGCAACTGAACCCGCGCCCTCCTGGACTTCTGCAGCATGATGATACTTCTGTAATCAACGCAAATCTGCCCCGCAATCCGGCGAAAGGGGAAAGTCGCCTTGTGTCAGCCCCAACCACGTACGTCCTAGGTCCCGGTAGGTGCAGGCAGTGGTAGTCGTAGATGGCGCGACGAGTCACTGCCGGTTTCCGGCGGTCTCGGCTGCCGTATTTCGGCATCTCCGGCGCACGGCCCGTCGAGCCGTGGCAGAATCCAGGGACGGACTTTGACTTTTTCCTGTCGAATATACGACCTCGGTCGTCGTACGTATACGGGGACAGCCATTTACGGTCGTAGAGCAGTGGGCGTGAACTCTGGGAGAGGCTTTTAGTTGCTTTCACTGTTTTATTTCAGTTCCGTCCATGAATGCATTCAGAAAGCTGACTGCTCTCGCTTCGTTCGTTTCGTTCACTCATGCACTGGAGTACTGTAAATTCGTCACATGGGAGGCGGACTGCTTGAGAAATCGCCCACATTTAAGTCTTTTCGTGCAAACACAGAGCTTGGTCGAGAGATCTACAGACGGAGAGAATTTCCGAACTTGCTCACATGATTGAAAGGATCTTCTCTCCTCCTCTTGAGATGGACACATTGGTGTGAGCGTCGGACGTTTGGTGACAAGCCTTCATGCATTCCTCCCCTTTTGTTCCTTTCAATCGATCGCTTGTTTAATTGTGGTCACTTTATCCAGCTCTAGCTTTACTTTAGATGAGATTGAACTTCCAGCTTCAAGATCGGTGACAACCACAACAACGCGTCAATTGCCCAAAAGTGCGTCTTCCGTTCTATGATATGGGAAAGTGGCTGACGATATGTTTCGATGTGTCGATGTTATCGATCACTGGGTTCGCTGTGCATCTTTAAATCGAACTGCGTGGCATGCCACCGACAACCCCTTCATGACTTCGAGCATAGTGTGGTCTGGTGTGCTGCTTTTTGCCCTTGGGAAGACAGTGTCCACGGCCGCCGACTCATTTGTCCCCACAGCGGAGAATCGTGCATAGCCGAAACACTTGCAGGAATCATCTTCCTCAATCTTAATGTTGCATACAACACTGATACATGTGCTGGCTCTTTCACGTCCATCAAGTCGAATGTCTTATTCGTTTCGAGCGATTCTGAGGGACTCCGTGGAACTTCCGATCGCTGTCTTGATATCATTCGGAGAAATGTTATCAATGAGGGGTCAGGGTTCAAACCCTAAGCCCTAAAACTCGGAGAAATGCCCTACCATGCCACCGGAGTGGCACCTGGAAGCAGCAAAGGCAACAACTGTGGCCAGGCGGGCACTCGGATCTGCTAAGCGATGGTGACAAATGATGCCGTTTTGAGTTTGAGACCATGGAGAGCTTCGGACTCCGGATCCGAGAAGAAGATAAGTATGATTGCGGATGCTACTTTGAACCATCAATTACTACTCTGCGCAATAATATGCAAGCAAGAGGATTTACATTGCCAGAGTACATAGTCCTCAATTATTCGATTGTGAGCTTGCAACGCCAGCGACGCCAGCAAAGGAGACAAGGAAGATCAACGGGAACATTAGAACTTTCAGTTCACGGTGTCCTACTTGTTTGGGGACAGTTCCATAACCGGATGCTCTTGTAATTTCTACACCTTTTCAGCCAGATATATCAGATGCAAGAGAGATATTTCTCGTTGAGATATTATTGAGTTCTAGCACCATCTTAGCCCCATGTTGTTTTGATTCTCCTTTCCATATTCGAAGCACTTTAGAGCTTAGCAAAGGTTTAAATGATTGGAAATACTGAGCAAGGAAGGTCTTGGAAATGAGAAAAAACTTCTAGGAAAACCGATTATATAGAAAAAAAAATTGCGCGAGTATTTAATTTTCAGATTGATGTGGCGCCGAGTCTCTTTTTTTTTAAATATAATAAGGTCTATGAACGGGAATATCGATTGAAATTGGGGGAAATGATAGCGAGTACTGGGCTTGGCCTGCTTGTGTGGACGTTGAGATTCACTTCATATGACACGAGGAACCATGTACTGCACGATGAAGTGACGGTGAAATGATATCCCTCTATCATTAATCTTCCACTGGATTCCTACCCAACTCAGAAGATTCAAACGGCTGCATGGATATACCATCATTCATGTTCTAAAGGTTTAATTCATTCCATATTCTATGGTCGTTATTCCCTACAATCCAGTTCAGCAGTTCCGATGGGAAAATGACTTAAAGGGAGGAGATGGATGGAGGTGCAGGGAAACTCATCCATATAAGTGTACTAAATATACCAAAAGAATGAACGAATTTCTCGCTTCTCTTATCTACGCGATATAAGCGCGTATCTCTTCGCTTTCTTCAATATTGAGCGTGGAGGAATCCCCAGATTGAGAGTCTTTACCCAAATTAACTTTTTTAATCATTGTCTTTTTTTGTGAAATATCTAGCCTCTTATGCTTATCAAAGATCCTGAAACGTACGGATCTTGAAGCGTGATTCAATTGACCGCCAATCAATTGTACATAGTTAAGTGCCAAAGAGAATGAATATAAGAGAGGCACAAGGAGCTGATATTGAAGGTACTGTTTACTGGTTTTCGATATCAATATAAATTATTATTACTTCGGATTTTTGGGTAACCTATTGATACTATTAACTACTAGACAAATATTATCTTACTTGGTGATAAATAGCACATGGTTAAATAACTCATCTAAATATGTTGTCACAAATTGTCTTTGTGGGTGGCATTTTTTTTCTGATTGCCTCATGAAAATAACAAGGATGGATGGATGTGAACCAACGAGATAGATGGATGTGTGAACCAACGGAGTTGAGAGGGAGCGAGAGAGAGGGGGCAAAGTAGGAAGCAAGGAACAGGAGCGAGGCCTTCGGTACTTATCGGAACCACTTCCAAAATATATATGAAGGCTTTGTAAAGACATACATGGAAACTAAACATAGCCATAAAGCATCACAATAATACCAAATATAACACACAACAGCATGATGAAGTATCACATACTGAGGTAATATAATGTCATCACTTAGAGGTCAAATGCCATATCCTATAACCTCCTAGTACAACCTTTGGCTCTGTATCTACCTATGGAGAGGAGCTCTTCTAAATACCATGATGAATGTTCCACCGTACAACGTAAAGTCGTTATGTATGTTGGGGTGTCAATGTCTACGTAGACTTTACTCGCGGCATCCATTGGTGGACTCTCTTGATTTTGTATTGTATACGAACCAGGGCCCACCACAAGTTGCGTCTACGAGTTATGGTGTTCAACATGAAAGTGGCGCTAACATTTGATTTCAAGTGGAGAAGCAATAGGTGACACGCTCTGGTAGATGGATGTATATACCCTACTCGTATAATATCGTCTACCTCGTGCTCATAATACGGCTACCTCGAGTCACATCTCTATGAGGGTTGTTGTGGACAATTATGTGTCGAAGGTGAGACCACCACAAATGCTCACGAATGTTGTGCGAAGTAAAACAAGAAAAATAGATGTAAAGACTGCATCTTACATGAGTTGTGAATGTGGTAGAAGGGGGTATTCCATCACATTGGGGAATATATTTTAAGTTATATACAAGGACATGCAACCCATGAGCTCATACGCGGTAAAAAACAAAGAAACTTTTAGACCAAAGTTGCCTCAAAAACGGAGAAAGGAAAAATTCTAGAGCATAATGGAACGATCTACTGTACTATTATACAATTTAATGGACACAAATAAAACCCAACACTGTTATAAAAATAAGAGAATATCCTAAGCCCACAAGTGCTACATGAGAATGACTTCTGTGCAGAGAATCTGGGGACAACAGCTATCGATAAAGATAGAAATTGCGGTAACATAGAGGAGAAAGATTAGAATACTCACAGGTTTCCAGTCAATGGTCGCGCAAAAAGAAATTTAATATTTCATAGTGCCTATTGTTGCCAGCAAGTACTCTCGAAAGTTTTCCTAAAATTTGTTCTTCAGTACTGTTTAAAGAAAGCAGGGGTGGAGATCTTGAAAGGGTATGCTTCGCACTTTGAGTCGGGTCTCCATCCTCGTTACTTCTCAATGCTAACATCATACTTAAATAAAAGTATTTCTTAAGGCAGCTGCTGAAAGATGTTATAGGCCTATGTATGGAGCTCTCAAATACAAAAGTTGTGTAAGGAGAATTCCTGCACATTGATCTCTTAGCATAGTCTATTGCTTGTACAGAACCATACCCTCCACATAGCCTCGTTGTGGAAAGACAAGTGAAGGGTCTCACTTACAAACTGCAATGGAGAGAGGTCACAACATTTCCAAAGGCATTGAATATCGATAGAAACAATATTGATATATTTCTAAAATACCAAATCTATGCACAAGGTATGAGGATGTGCTACGAACAAGAGATGTGGGCAAGTTTGCACATATGAATCGAGAGGACTCAAACTTGAATGCATGGAGGCTGTTCCTCCCAACCTGATTGAAAAGCTGACAAGCCATTTATACAATGGTCATCAGGACAAGTCGTAAATTTCTTTATTAGGTACCGGGACTAGATGATTCTCAAATGTCTTCGCTACATCTACCACCCTGTGAGTAACATATTGCGCTCGGACTATAAGGCCCGAAACGACAAAACGTAAAGTGTTACTATAAAGTACAAAAATGATTTATTGCATCGATCGCGGAACCCATTCTCAGCACTACCTAGTCGACGTTGTGTTCAAATTCGCAGCCGAGAACTTGATCACATTGCGGCTTTTGTGGTATCTATTTTTATCACATGCGTCGGCGTTGGCCTCGATTCATAAATACAATACACAAAAGTCAACAACGCGAAGAAGAGACCGCGACGCATAAAAAACAAAGATAATGGAAAGACTCCATCCACTCCAAAAAAACATATGAAACCATAAGGATCACATGGAGCTGATGCATGAGAATGATAATTGAGAAATGATACATTAGAAGTGAAGAGGGACAATGTGTACAGTACCAAAATTATCTCATCTATATGATTTGAGCAGTCAATAAATAACTCTGCATCTTAAAACTATAACCTAATGCTTTCATATGGATTGCATCTGTTATCTTTTGATGTAAAGTAACCATTCGTTAATTAAAATGTGTTATACTATGTATTGAATGGATTATAATCCTACATGTAGTTGTTTAAATGCAATTTTTTACGAACATATCAAACACATATTCATGATATCATAACATTTCAAATATATCTGAAAAAAATATGGTTTTTTTTATACGTTCAATCTCATATTCTCATGCTATGTTCTGTAATTTTTTTTTTAAATTCATCTTTGTATCGATATCATAGGATTTAGAAATCAAGTACTCTCCAATGCTTATTGATTGGAAGCCATAATAAACTTTCTCTACATGTGAGATATTCACCACTCCTTTTCTTAACAAATATATGATAGATCTACATAACTATTCTAGCAACATTTGATAGGAAAGTTTGATGCATCTTAAGCTAAATCATCCTCATATAAAATGTAGATGGATCAATCAAGCTAAGAAATGTCTTTATTCTTATATTGGAAGTAGCTTATGCAAATCAGATTACCTTTATGCTCGATCAACTCAAGTTTCAAGAGCGTGCATGTAGAATGTGACTGGACTCTGCATTCAAGCTTTCACAAGCATGAATCTTCACTAAAGAATAGTGACCCCATGCCCTTATAATATGATAAACAGCCGTATATAAGTGGATTGAAGGTGAAAAATCCTACATTGAATAACATAAACAAGCATTCAACATTTTCATTTCAATGTGTGAACATATAGTATACCATACTTATGTTTTCCAAAAACTGTACATGATCAAGACAATCGACATATTTATTTATTTTTGAAATAATTCTGTGAATATGTACTTCTTTGCTATCTTATCTATATATTGTTTCTTTCTTACTCTCATGATAAAAAGTTCATCCAAGATTTAGTAAATAAAGAAGGATTAAGAAATCTAATTGAACAAAAAGACACTGATTCATAACAATATTTTTGGTTATTCATTAGAAAAAAAATTGTTGATAAAAACACTCTAAAGGTATGGTTTAATTTTAACAAAAATCATATCAAAAAATTTGACTTATATTACTATTATTATTTCAAAAAATGAAAATTTTTAAAATAAAATAAAAATTAAAGTCATTGGATTGTATATGAACGTAGTAAGAAGATTGAAACAAAATTGTAAGATTTAAATTACAATTTTGTTTCAATTTCTAATACATGTAAGGTGATAACAAATAGCTGTTATGAAGTACATTGTCTCATTATTAATCTCTTTTAGCTAGCTATATTTTCAGGTCAAGCTAAAATGATGTATCATATGTCATGTCTAGTATGTCACGATTTTTCATCTTCGGAAGTATCATATTTTGGATGAATGAAATGCAACATATTTATGATGAGATCACTCGAAAAGTGTTGAATTCAACACAAATATCTTAAGAATCACTCATGTAATAGTAATCTATATTTTATATTCTAATAATTTTTAAATTCATTGCTGCCCAAGATCAATTGTATTGATTTTTCTTGTGAAAAAGCTCTCAACTTCCATGTTTAACTCTCAACTTTCCACGCAAGTTGCTGAAAATGATAGGATTATGTTTTTAATGTTAGTATCTAGCATATGAAATTGCTTCATCTCATTAATTCACAATTTCTAACTATGTATGTAATATTAGTAATAAGAAAAAAAAATCCAAGCTTCAAATCTACTTAGATGTCCGTGTTCATAATGAAACACCACTTAGCAGCTAGAATATGAATAAGATAGAATATGAACAAGATAAATTCAAAATGAATTTAATCATCAAAATTACTTACATAACGTTAATAAAGTTAATGCATTTTCAATATAAATATATGTGATGTTTATATCTTGTCTTTGAAAATTCTAACTAGGAAATGTGGTGTTTAGAAAAATTTTATTTAATTTACTTGGTTATTTTTTTAAAAAGATCTTTATATAACATCAATATGGCTTATCACTTATGAAGAAACTTTTTAAAAATTTATTAAAATTTTGATTTTTTTTGATTTTTTTAAAATAATTTGAAAATGATTAATGCATGTTTTTGAAAGTTACCATGTATTTCATGTATTTTCAAATCAACTCAATTTTATTTATATACCACAATCAATTATTTCAAACATTCTTCATCTATTTATTATGTATTCACACTTTTTTACATATGTAAACACAGTCTGTTAAATTCTTTTATCATAAATAGATTGTCAATGTATGAATCCTTCACTTTGATTAATTTCCATGCAAATGATAATTTAATATCCAAAAAAACTCCTTCATTCAAAAAAATTCATCTTTATAAATATGATTTATTAGCTTTGAATGAAATTCATAATTAATGCTAGCTCAAAAGATAGATATTTCTTATAAAACTAAGTAGTTATTTCTAATATTTAGTTCATGAAAAACATACTGGTCAAGTAAAAAATAACCATTATGTCTTAATCTTAATCATTTAATGAGATCATATCTTTTAACTTCATCATATCATTTGAAAATATACTCTACCTTATATTGCAATCATTCATGCAAATAACCTGAATATTTATTTTGCTAAAAAACAAAAAAAATTCTATCCATTGTTTTGAAATTATTGCTTGATCTAACACATATATTACATCATTATAATGCTTTTCATGTAAATTTCTTTAATTTTAATTAATTCTAATTTTAATAAAAGATTTAAAATTTAAATAATTAGTCTTAAATATTTTTGGTTGAACTTCATTTTGAAAGTAATAAATTCATATAAACAAGAGTTTTTAATTACTTTATTCCCTGAAACTTTGACATTAAATATAGTATAACTTGTAGTTGCTGCATATCTATCATGCATAACTTATCAATTGACATCATTGCAAAAACTATCATCAATGAAATATAAATTACAACTATATCAAAGCCTTTTGCTCCATGCAAAATTTTTAATTATACCAAAAATCACTTCATAACGTTGACTCAAACATATTTATTTATATGATATGTTGAGCATTTTTTGCTCATAATTTGTGACTATCTTGTATTGAAAAGCATACAGATCAACGATTTATCCGTAAATTACATGTTTTTCTCTAAAAAAATCCAAATTTACAGCCCATGTCAAACATTCCGATTTCATATGTTATCAACATCTTAAAATGTTACATGATAATGCTTTAAAATTTATTAATTGTTATGATACAAAAGCCTAATCTACTCTCTTTGACCAATGTTAAAGTAATCCCAAACTCTATATTTTAAAACTCATACAAGTCGATATTCCACCTCATGAATAGAAAAATAAAGTATTATGATTTATGATTTACATTAAAATTACAAACACACTAATTAAGATTCATCATTTTATATGTATGTCATCTGTCAATAAAATTCTGAATGTATATCCATATTCAAAAACTGTTTGAAGTGAAATTCATTCGGTAGTTTTAATCATGCAAAATAAGATTTTTTTATCATAGATATACACTATGTGCATAGGATCAAATTCTTGATGCATAAAACATCACTAATAATCATATTACATAATAACACATGATCTTACACTTCTCATAATTTTCACATAGATCACCTCATAAAAAGAAATAACATACATACATACATACTAGTGAATGAGTTTAATATTCCATGAAAGAGTCTAACACACGAGACATCTTCCAAAGTAGGCTCGGATGTAAAACTTGTAATTTACCATTTATCATTTATGTGTTTGTATTAGCATTACAAAACTATCAACAATGATCAAAGATTTTGCTATCAAAGCATCAATTGTGCTACATTGGTACCAAAAATGTCTTACAAACTCACCTTGCTCCTGATACAAATATTAGTGTCAAATTGCAATATAAGATACCAAATTAAGTTGATACTCCCAAATATTGACAAGCAATATGTATTCACAATTTCGCAATGCTGTCACATAGCAATAGTGTGAATCAGTTAAGTTGTCACGTACATCTCTTGAGCAAAGCAATCACTCCAAACTTGATTTAATAACAAATGTACCAAGTGTTATAGCTATATTTTTCATCCATCTCCATGACACTGCTGTCCTCAGGGTTGGTATGATAATATTATACTCTCGACATGGACTATCATGTGCATACATTTTCACTCCAAGAAATGCAACACAAGGTGTGTCTCCACTTTGGAAAAGACTAGAGCCGATCTTTTATCGCATTAAATCTACTCACGGTGATATAGGGGCTATCTCTTCTCAATGATCCCTGTTATATCTCATCTTTGGGTAGAACAATGAAACAAACACTAATTCATCAAATAAAGAAAAGTATATTTCTTTCAAATTCAATCTAAGTAAACCATATAATTGTTTAAATACTTTACTCTGAACCTAAAAAAAGTAAACAACAAAACTTTCAGCTTAAATGTTTAGTATCATTCACTCCCAACCTAGAATATGTAAACACTCCAAACTGTATACGTCATCAAAGCCGGCATGAGGCCTACATTTTCTTTGGTAATATGACAGGTAGACCTTTCATTCTACTTGTTCTTTATTGTCCAACTTTGATGTAAGGAAATCATTGTGTCAGTTTATTCTGCATGTAAAATTCGAAAGGTCTCCTATTTCAAATCTTGCGAAAGCCTTTCGCCTATCATTCACCAAATAATATCAGAGTAATGAATTTTCTCAATTGTTCCACCTTGGCAATCTGGGTATATGAGACATATAAGAAAGCTTTCATTTATTCAGATATTCACCTACATCATGTATGCATTTAATGCGACATGTTTGTACAACTTCATTCATTGAATCATCAACCTCTTCTATTCTACGAAAGGACATATAAAGCGAATAGGATTGAAGTGTGAAGCGAGCTTTTACACTTTCAGCGAATCCATAGAACATTTCGTGCAGTCAGAAATCCTTCAACCTACAAATCCAGGTTTGAATAGCTGCTGTGGTGACTACAGACACTAAGACCACAAACGCCCTTCTGACTGTGAAATGTATACGGGTGAATTGTTTGGGATACTTCTGGGGAATATTAATTCCATTGTTCAGTAAATGATGGATTTTCGCTTCCTCTCCACTATAGAAACAACCTTCCTGGAGTATTTCAAGAGCATATGTCTTACGGATAAAATACGAAAATAGAAAATAATTAATCTTCTTATCCCTGTATGGGATGTCAGCACTCATGTCAATAAGTTATAATTCTAACTCTACTTGCTGCTTCTGACTCTGAGACAATCTCTACTTATTGATCCAAGGTATGTCTAGCTTCCAAGCCATGTGTGCATTCTGGTCAGCTCCGATCATTTTCATCAGTCAATGCAACTGTGTCCTATCCTATTGATCTGTCTTAAACCTAGAATCTGATTACTTTCCAGCTTATCTGATCGAACCTTCAAAACAACCTTGTGTTATATCGACGTACTCGATTGATTCTTCTGAACTTGTCCTCCTGTAGCATTTGTTCGAGCACTCTGTCTCCAATGTGTCGATCTATGCGTAAGATCTTATCAGCACCGTAACCCCCTTCCGCTATGTCAAAGGTTTGGTCCATGAGAACTCTTGAAAACCAATCCTTCTGAACAGCCGCCTGAAGCATGGTCTCCTCCTGCGTGTCTGCAGCCACCAATCTGTACACGAAGACTTTGCGCTTCTGACCTATTCTGAATGCTCGACCAACAGCTTGTCTGACGACAGAAGGATTCCAGAGCACATCAAGAATCACGACTCGTGAAGCTCCTACCAGAGAGATGCCCTCTTTACAAGCTGTAATCGACGCTAACATAGCTTTGACTGTGTTCCCTTCAGTATTGAACTGCTCGATAACGCGTTGCCTCTCATCCGATGGCATTGTGCCATCCAGGGACAAGAAATCCACATCCTTTTCCCATCCGAATACGCCGGTAAGCATGGTCCTTATGAGAGCAAGTGGAGCCAGAGTTTGACAGAATATGAGCAATCTCTCACCTGAATTACTGCACAACTGCAGGAGGTAGATGAGGAAAGCTGTTTTAACTCCTTTGTTTGGGTCCGCACACTCTACCACTTGATCTGGAGAAGCTGAAGTAGCCACCGTGCTGCCTGCCGTTTTCAGTAAGGCAGGGTGGATGCAAATCTCTGTTAGCCTGATTTTCTCCTCAAGACCTTTTCTGCCCTGCAAATGAGAGTGTAGCTCTTCCTGATAAGACGTAAGATTCAGGTAAATAACGTACTCCATCAGACCTGGAAGATCATCAAGGATTTTCCCGGGATACCAATGTATGATCGGTGAAGTAAGACTTCGCAATTTCTGCATCACACGGTTTATCTCTTGATAGTCATCACCCCCTCTCAAAAACTCATCCAATTTGAAGCCAATATCTTCCATGAAAATTTGTTCTTCACACTCCCTCCTTATGCTGCTGCTGATGATAATTTCTTTTGCTGCATCATTGAGAACAGGTCCGCCCCACTTTCCTGCAATTTTAACACTTTTTTTCTCTTCCAGGGTTTTCAACCTGGGACTGAACTCAGGAACAGACGCCAAAACGTCGTGTCTGATTAACTTCAAGAGATTGAACAGCTCCTTGAAATTGTTCTGAAAGAGAGTACCAGAGAGAAGGATCTTGCGCTCGGTGCGAACCAGCATCAAAGCTCTTGAAATCTTAGTTCTTTTCGTCCTTGGAAAGTGTCCTTCGTCAAGGACCATAAGATCAGGTCCCTCTAGTAAACCCTGACATATATGTTCCTTGATGGAACCTCTATTCACATCCTTAAGTCCGGACGTGATCAAAGAAGCAAAGAGGTTGTAACTGATGATTAAAACACTCCTCGTTGCAAGCCACTTTCTGATGAGTTTGAGTTTTTTCATACAATATCCGGCATTCCTCTTACTCCTTTTCATATCTTCAGTCGCAAGTTCTGTCCCTCTACATTCGTTCAGGTTGTAAACGGGAATTTCCTCTGCATTCCAATGTTCAAACTCACGCTGCCAGATTCTGAGCATAATCTTCGGTGCAACAATTAGAACTCGGCCTCCAGGAAGAGCCGTCAGAAAACTTTGTATAAAACTGATCGTTAGCAATGTCTTTCCTGTTCCTGGTGCATGGGCAAGAATGCATCCTCCTGGTTTTACCTTGCTGATATGACCACCAATGAGATTCTTGACAAGGAAATCAAAGCCTTCTTTTTGGTGTTCTTTTAGCACATCTTCATGAAATGGATGCAGTCTTAATTTCAGTCTGTGTGATCCCTCCATGTGTGCAAGTTCTCCTTCAAGCACACCACTGGTGTCCAGATTACCGTGATCATCATCTTCAGATTCCTGACGTGAGAATGGAGCCTTGCGTTTCGTCGGTAGATGCATCTGTAAGAAAACAAATTTCATTAGGTTCTGTTTGGATGATGTGATAGACATAGAACAGAATCTCTCTCAGAATTTATCAGTGCTGAGAAAGTTTGCTCCAAAATTCACAGATGCGTTTATGGAGATTACATTTAATAGTCATCAGGCTAGATGTGTCGGAGTAAGTGATCGATTTCAATAAGCTTACCTCAGGAATGAAAATACTTTGGATGTCCTGGATCACAAGCCCACAGATTTCACAAAACCAGCCTATTTCATCATCCCAACTCCTCTTGTGCTTACAAATATCACTTGTCGAGTTCTTCTGAGGGAGTGCCTTTTTCTGCTATACATGTTAGATAGAATGTCAGATACACGTCAATTGTAGAGACTTAGAGAACAAAACTGAGTAGATCAGAAAATATAGAAGGGTACGTCGCTTACACATCCATTTTGTTGAATAAGAGCCAAGTCTCTGAATATATCTTCCATCTCCTCGTCTTCTGGTGTAGAATCAGCCACCTTCATATCTTCGTCCCAATTAAATCGGTAAACTTCGTAATTTATTGTTTCATCCCTCTCATTTCTATTTGTCAAGACAGGTATATCGTTCTGAATGGTTGTCTTCACATTGGAATCTCTTCTGTTGCCATCTGCAACAATTTTTGATTGATTTTCACCTCCCCTCAAAGTATTATTCATATGATCTGACATGGCTGTTGGTGCTGGAACATCTTTCAAAATCAGAGTCATTTTCCTATACTTGAGATAGTGTCTCTTAATGTGGGTAAATCGGAGTTTACGCTTCCTTTTTCCTCTCTTCCTTCTCACTGAAGTAATTTCCTCACTACAATCCTTTCGAACAACCAAGGTCATGGCACAATCTGCTGGATCTGTAACATCACTGTAGCTGTCAAGAGGATTTGCATCAGAACCGTTTCTAGCAAGAGCCTCTGTCACGATCTTACATTCTCGGATAGCTAAACCGAGTTCATTAATAATCACATCACGCAGTTCACCTACAACATCGTCAATTTCACGATTCAGCTCAGTATCCCCTCCACTTAGGATGAATGAAGCATTTGTGTGAGTATTTCCTCTATACTCTTCTTCATCTGCTTTCTTAAGGCCTCCAAAATCTTGGATGCCTTCACTATCACCTTCAAAGCTCGTCTTCTCCTGAATGTAAGTATCTACAACCAAAGCAATGAATATACAATCATGATGGTGGATATCGAAAATGTCTCAACCATTCGTGAACGTTAATTTCGAAATTCAAATAACATTGTATCTTCTTTGTTTCAACTATTCTAAGAAATTACAGTAGAATTTACTATCGGATTTCACTCTTATCTCATTTATTAGTCAAGTAGCTCTTCTCCTATTTTATTTTGGTTCTTAAAGACAAATTAATACCATGTATTTGATGTCAGAGCACATTCACCAGCAGTTTATGCGGGAAATACTTTCCTGTACTACTAATTTTATATATAAAACTTTTGAAAGCTTAACAGAATGGACATGTAGGGTGATTAAAACATATAGAAAGCTGAAGAAGAAAGCAAGAATTCAAAGTCGGGCATAAAGCAGCACCTGCAATTCATGTATGAATAAGACTGAGTACCTTTAAATGAATGAACTTCAATGTCTTTCATCCTTCCAACTTTACTTGCTTCCTGACAGAGAAGAAACTGATGAAAACATGAGTCAGTTCAGACCGTGACAATCCGAATTGCAAAGTTGGCCAAAGTATCTGAGGTTCTGGAATTTAGTTTATTAATTCTTCAGGTGACAATAATCAAATTAATATCCACAGGTCCACATAAATTTCATTGAGAGGCTGCCGGTCCCATATGGATCACCCACCTTTTCGGGGTCTACTGCAGTGGCTCATGTACAAGACTGGCTTGAAGATGCCTCGGAGACTGTAGAATAGAGTGGGACAAAGTTCGGAGGAATTCAACGTACCTCTTCACCACTGATATATTCATGAACAGGACCATGTGTGGGCGACTGTTTGATTTCTGACTTCAACTGAAACAAAATTTCACAGACAAAGAAATTTCTGAATGATCATGTTGGATATCACAAACTTCGTATATAATCAGGACATAGTGAAATAAGAACGACAGTACAATCTGAACACTTAAAAGATAACTAACCTTTTTCCGACTCTCGGAATTGAAAGACACTGATGCCACTGAATGTAATCGCTTTCTTCCTGAACGAAGACAGCCTATTGATGATCGTAAATAGGGGGCCATTGAGTTCACTTTGAATCTAACGTGTTGAATAATCAGAAAACACTGAAATAGTCGGAGGGTAGCGGAAGCTGTAATTAGCTTCACGAATCTGATAGAAAGCATTGACAGCCAGTATGAGATGAGATTATGAAGCGATATACATCAGAGGACTCAAACGACTATCTTTAATTAGGACTGGCATCGATATTCGAGTAAATATCATACGGATTCACAATCGAATTTGCTACAATTTATTTCTCAGCTGGAGCTTCTATGGCTGGAAATATGGTATCAGAATGGACTCAATGTCAAGGACTGCTTAAGATGATTTTAGAAAAACTCTAGATGAGTGAAGATGAGACACTAAAGCTTGGTGATTTCCAATTCTCAGGTCTCAGTGTAGACAGTATGGAGAATTGTTAGCATTCTGTAGCACGGTGAAAGCCTGTGGGTGGCTCGTACCTAACACATTGACGATGAAAACTCAGGATTCCATCACAAGAGTGTATAACCATTCCCATGATAATAATGGAAATAGAACATATCAGTCCACCATACGTGATTCTCGTCATTGTAATGAATCAGCATATCACCTGCACATTCTGTCTGAGCTTATTGGTGTGAGTGTCCCAGGTCCGTCGATGAAATTTGATTCATGTACTAAATTTATCAACCATCCTTGCTAGCTATTACTATTACGAGTATTACATATTTATAAATAGTATGAAATTATACATATATATATATATATATGTTTTTTACTGGTAATTATCAATGGTCTCATGCACTAATACTCTACGCGGTGATATAGAAGACAAAGAAGAAGAGTACAATCAAATTTTGGGGACTGTAGAAAACACTAATGGAAGCTTTGCTTCTCCAACTCAAATGAACAGAATGATTACTATAGTTCAATCACGAACCAGGGCTATTGCTTTTGGAAACAGTCAGAGCACGCAGCTAAGAACTGTGTGAATGGACAATGTTGAGTAGAGGCAGAGTGAGCGAAGACTAACCTACCATACAAGAACTTCAGTAAAAGACAAAACATGGCAACTCCATACACCAGTCGCTATGACAGTGCTCAACCAAGCATCACTAGTTGGCGATGAGAGGTTTACGTACATGTTCTTCCACGATGTTGTTACATTCCACAATGATGATGCCTTCTAAGGTGACGACATTATCCTCTGATGATTGACTCCACCAAGAACTCACTGTACACCTCATTAGTCACAGGTCTCCCATTCGCATCACTACTCCCACATTATGTCTTCCTGTTTCGCGACAAGTCCATCGCCGCTGAGCGCAATTTCAAATCGAAATACCACGTACGAGAATTTAAGCCCAACACAATCCACATCGACCTGTCAATACATGGGAACTCTCCACTTCTCCAATTCTCCATTCCCCGCGCGATGCCTTCCACTCGAAGCACGACGGCAGAAATTCATAAAGGGATAAACTCCACGATTCACCGACAGTATCACATTGTGCACATCCTGCCGCTCGGATGAATGAATGACGTTGGATTTGAATTTTTGACGTGCATTGAATCAAAATCATCGGTAGATTCTGAACTGAATCACTTACACTCCAGGCTGCATTGTATTTCCTCAAATCGAATCCGCCACGCGTCACTCCCTTCCTTTTGATATAATCATAACCAAACACTGTTGAATTTTTCCGTTTGTTATACATATGCACCACCGTCTCCATCTTGCAAGTAGCATTCTCTATATTTCTTTCAACCTGTAATATGCGAAGCTGATGTTTAATCACCTTGCTTGTGAATGAACTAACTTGCCGTATATTTTATTCACCAACATCTATGATTTAAATTCTCCCTACTTACCATTCGTTTAATGCTAATCTCACAGATCATACTGTCATTAGATGTATTCTTCTGCATTCTTCATTCATTTTCTTCTCTAATCATAATTACTTGACATAGACTAACATTTGATTCTTGAACTTAATACATTCGATCATATTTAAACGTATACAAAAATTATAGACATTGGTCTATAATTGTTGTATACGTTTATATATTTTCAAGAGTTTAACTGAGGTTAACCATTTTAGATTCAAAATACTTCAGTCAAAACGAGAGATATGAAACATACTTATGTAAAATCTTTTTGAGAAGTAGACAAAATTATTTAACATAAATCACCTCTCGTTCCAAGAACACATTTTGCTGTTTTAAACTTAAAATGGTCAAAGTAGGATGACAGAATGTAATTTTATCTAAGCCAAACTATAATACTAACCTTCATCTAATTTTTCTAAAAGCTTTTAGTCTAACTTAATCTAAAAATCTGTTTAGTTCGTAAATTTTATTTTATTTTTAAAAAAAAATTGAAAACTCACCGTGTGTATAAGTGGAATTCCAAAAGGAAATTATTTTTTATTTTCTTAAGGAACTCCAACTTGTATAGTCTTAATTTCATTTTCTTATTTCATATTCTTCGATGGTTTGACTAGTGATTAAAGATCTTTCAACTTTACCATCTTAATAATGAACTTACAGAATTTTTTCGAATTTATATTTTATTTATCCTACTACCAAAATCAATATTCAATAGAAATCATCAACGACTTTTTTATTGGCAAAATTTACTTTACCATCTTGATCTTAAAACAATATACATTTTAAATTTTTAAAACATACTTCCAAAATCAATATTCAAAATTCAATAGAAATCATCCACAAAAAATTGGTCTAAATTTACTGTTCCATCTCGATTTAAAACTAACATAATAATTTTAATGTTTATAATTTTTAAATAGGAATTATACTTCCAAAATCAATCTCCAATAGAAATTAGCAACGACTTTTTGTGTGACATTTACTGTATTATCTTGATCTTAAACTGTCGAAATATTTTGATCATACTTCCAAAACCAATCTTCAATAGAAATTATCAACTATTTTTTTTTTTGGGCGATTCACTGTACCATCTTGATCTTCAATTAACATAACTTTATTTCATTTATGATTTGTGTGTCACAATTCCAAAATAAATCCTCAATACAATTTATCAATTGTTCTTTAATCTACCATCTCGGTCTTAAACTAGCAAAATATTTTCACATTTATAATTTATGAATTATAATTCCAGAATAAAACATTACAAAAAATTTATCAACGACTTTTTAACAATAAAATTGAAGAAATGGTCTAGTATTTTTTTCTACTTATTTTAGATTACACGTATTTTCAAAAGTACATTCTGCTAAAAATAAATTCTAGAAACATCATAAAACAGATTTATATGTTCTTTGCCAAGAACAAAGGACTGTTTATTCTTAATCATTTCGAGATGTCTCGTTATATTTATTTCACTGTCTTCAAGTGTACAATGCTGTATGTGGATACGTCGTGTTTGCTCGATGGCCCTGTACTGCTTGAGGTATATCACCTTCAGTTCTGAGCCTCAAGTCACACGCGTGAGTCCTGACTCAAAGTTGCAAGGCACAAGA
Organism: Marchantia polymorpha subsp. ruderalis; assembly: GCA_037833965.1. Taxonomy (NCBI): domain Eukaryota; kingdom Viridiplantae; phylum Streptophyta; class Marchantiopsida; order Marchantiales; family Marchantiaceae; genus Marchantia; species Marchantia polymorpha. The sequence continues at coordinate 6,569,462 of AP031351.1, forward strand.
TTGTTCTCAGGGTCGGAAACCTCAATCATGAATATGACAAATCTCGTTACTACGCAGATGATGGAAAAGACAGAAGCTCACCTTGACCTCGGAATGAATGAACGAACGACCATGAGAAGGTCTCTGGAAACCTGCTGGTCGCAAACTTGTTAAGAAGCTGCTCTGGCTTGAGGACAAGACCTCTTAACGGATACCAAAATGGCCTTTGCTCATTGCAAATTTATCTACACTTGAGACTGTGAAGGAGCTGCTATACCGAACGCAGCGTTATCATATCCACTATGACATTGCTACTTCCAGTTGTCAGAACCAGAATTCTCTTAAATGATATTTTGAATGATATATCAGAATACAGAAGTCTTTACACTTCTTGAGCGGATGGTAGAAAAGTTCCTTATATACTATATTATAGCTATCGTATTCAATAACAATGTAATGCAAAAACAATGTACACATCAAAGCAGTGGAAATCTGCGTTAAAGGTTAATAGGGCCAGATTAGTGAAGTGTGTTTGGATTAAGGGCATATTTATATTTGTGGGTTACTAAACTAGTAGTTTTATTGAGTTTCAATGAATTTCTCTTTCTAAGTGAGAACATTATGTATGAATTAAAAGGTAGTATGTCAAACCATTTAGCTAGTGTATACGGTTATAATTATGCCTATGTTTATAAGAAACTTTGTAATCAAGCAAAACTAACAGACAACTAAACAAGTTAAGTACAGCCGTTTAGTTGTAATAGGGTTTAGACATAATTTCGTACTTAAATACCTTCAAGATCTCTTCAAAGTACGAAATCTGATATATAATATGACGTTTTTAATTCAACATAAATAGAACTCAAAAACTATGCCATATTTCTGAACTCAAATGTTAGGCATCGTAACGATAAAGGTAAAAACAATATTGATTTATGTACTTAAACGTTGATGATGATACAAGGAAGATGACGAAGATCAAGAACGATTTGTTAGCAAAGAGAAAAAAATTCTTCAGATATAGCATATTAAGAATGTAGTTGAATGTCACGCAAGTCATATAAAAGTAAAATTATTATTTTTAAAGGTCATGTTACAGTTAAGAAAATAATTAATGTACTATTAATCAAGGATGTCAAAAGTTTGATATCAATTGTCTTGTAAACACAAACCAACACAAGTCTTTTGTTTTATTACAACCTCTTATCAACCTTAAACATCAATAATACTTTTATATTTACTATATTATTACAGATAAGTAATTCACTTTCAGAGACTCATGAAATCACGGATTTTGTACCTAAACTTATTGACTTTATTCAAACTCAAATTTTAAAAAATACAATGATGAGTCAAAGATTTATACATTTGTGACTGTTTTTTTTAATCACAAAGTGAGCAAATCCTTAATTAGTGATAAGTGATTATATACATCGTTTTGTAAGATGAAGGAGAAGTGAACTGACGATTCCCAAAGAAGATGCGATGGTTGTGACTTGCAGAGAGTAAATTTAACCAATAGCAAGTCAAATTCTTTTCGTGAAACACTACTTTTATGCCATGAGATTAAAGCAAATTGCACGACATGTGATTCAGTGTCCACACTTGGTGTTTTCAGACCTAAGCTGGCAGTATGGGTGAATGAATAAACCATGACACGCAAGCGTCTGTGCTAGACATGAAAAATGTTCCACTTTGGATTAGAAGGCGCCTTGGCGCTGGCAATGAAGGTTTAGGTGAATCTTTCGTGTCGAATGCTGCAGCTGCAACGGGAACATATGTACTCTCTATAACCTTCAAAATTTTGAGGTTTCTTGCTAGATTTCATATTTTGCGCTATATATCTCACGAGTAGATTGTTTATCAAAACCGGAGTGGCCCACCCGAGACGGAAGTAAAGTATTGTTCTAATATCTCCATTCGAAAGTACCATGTGACTGTGATAGAGGTGTCGATCGCTAAAGCTTGTGTGGTTTTCATCCGCTGGGTGCAATGAAATTGTACTCTATAAAATGGCTCTTCCATACTATGAAATCTTTCTGCGCCAGAGAGTTTCACAGGAGGATAAACTCCACCAAGGAAAGGGTGAAAGTAAGCTAAATCATGCAACTCGGTTGAACTTACACACTCGACATCTGCGGACTGCATCAGACAGAGCCTTATCTCCTCAACCATCCTGACAGCCATATCCGTTCGAAACCGGACTTCGGTTGAATCTGGTTGTTACATCCGACGTCTGTTGCGAATGCAAGTTACACCAAAAATCAAGAAATATCAAAACGAGAATAGCGTACGGATTGCTTAGAAGTAAGTTCGTTCTTTATGAAATGGATCAAGCTACTACACACATTGCAGACTTGGACCTCTTGTAACTCGCATTTACTGTGTGGAAGAAATTTGCCATCGTCTGATGTTATCAGCTACGCAAAGGGAAAAGAAACTCACATTGGAGATGATTTGTCAGTCTACTCAAATCTCTTGTTGAGTCAAAAGCTTAGCTTTCCAGATGCGTATAGCAACCCATAATGATACACCACCAAGGGTGATGACGAGAAGGCTGAGACAACTCGTCCACTTAAATCTGAGTGAGATGTGATAAGACAACTTGAATCTCATGTGGACATGAGAATTTGATGGAATTGCAGCTACCCGTCGCTTGTGTAAGCAATTTTATCTTTATGAGAGTCGAAGCGACTTTACTTGTACCTGATTTGATGCGATGCGAAGGAGTGCGAGAGATGTGCTACACTGCTACCACGGACCTTCATACAGGCTGATCAGAATAATACGACTTCCCGTACTTCCTGATTTCAATTTATCCATTATTCTATATTATACTCTACGCACGTATGATTCACAAAAGAGAAAGAGAAGAAATAGCTATACAAGCCTACGTCAGGAGCATGTAAACCGGTGCAAAACTTTGATATGAATGTGACTAGCCTTTTATCTTGCTTTTATTAGTTTTCGGATAAGAAATGCTTGACCGAGAAAGAATATGAAACAGAAAACAATGCAATAAAACTCAATTACTGCTCGTGGTGTCTTCTCTCAATGTATTCTTTCACCAGCTTCCGGTTAATTTCGAATATGAACCGCATACCCCCGACCTGAACACAAACAAATCAATCGAAATATCGGTGTGAGTAGGCTTAAGATGTTAATTGTAAACGGGAACCAACAACAAACCATACATTATCGTTGCATGGAGGTAAGAGAGAAGAAGTAAAAATTTCGAGTGATTATGCAAGCCGAGCAGAGTAGACACTTCAAGTTCACGAAAACACGTGCTAGACTAGAGAGACAAATGTCCATTCGTACAAAACATATGAACTAGTAAATAGATGTACAACTAGTTAGGAGTAGTCCGGTTGATGGCAGAGGAAGACGAAGATAATAAGCCGTGCTAATTCGTTTTTGCCTGTAGTAACCAACACACACCCTGCACTCAAGGTAAGTGATGCTGGGTAGTAAAGAGGCGAGTCTGTCCTAGTAATATTTCTCCCGATAATTTAGGTTCATTCACTAATACCAGATGTCATTCAATAACACCCTTCGTTAGCTCATGTACCCGTAACGTTGTGTGCTTCTAGGAGCCAATGACTCATCAAGAGAACAGCAGCTCTTGACTTACAACGAAGCTAAGATATTCTCATGTAACTTACAGCCGGTGGAACAAGAGATAGTATAACACGGAATGAAAATAGAAACTTAAACCAGGAAAAATTGGTTGAAAGATCTCCTCGAAGTGGACATGCGGAACTCAATGCAACCTATTCTCAGCGGAAAATGGTCGAAGGTAAGTAAAACGAAAAATGCTTGCACCACCGCCACACTGGTGTGGCGGTGGTGCAAGCATATCCGCCTTTTAGTTGAACATTTTGCTCTGACGAGAGGGTAAGACAAGAAGGACTACCGTGAGAAACCTTTAATGAGAAATAGCCTCTAAGACTATTCACTCTGATCACGCCAGTAGCTGTTGCTAGCCTGAATCATCGAACGCGATTAAGCAGTGGCCAAAAAGCTACGTTACATTGCAATGCGGAGTATACCCTGAACAACTACTTCGTGAAGCAATTTTTCTTGATCATCATCCAAGTCGATCAACCTAACCTGACACAAGATACCGAGTAGTCTAAGCCTGACGGCTGTCATCCGAATAAATCAGATAACTATCTCTAGAAACCCAATCTAAATTGTCATCTTTAAGATATGATGGAATTCACCTCGCTACTGAGTAGTACAACTTTGGTGACCAGGGCGATCCACAATTCGAAAGATAAAAAGAGACAAGCAAAAATGGGAAAGAGAATGCAAGAGTGCGAAACATGTGCGACTGACAACCGGTCATTTTGAATGGTCTTGACCACAACAAGGATTCTGATCATACACGAAGGAAATACAACTAACATACTGCTGAAAGAGAAATGTGGACAATTAGGGTCAAAGCACTACCTCGATAAGGCAGCTTGATCCCAAAATAGCTCGTTGACCTGTTTCAACAGCTTTGTTGTTGACAGTAAGGCCACGTCGTCCGAGGTTACGTAAGTAAAAGACTCCATCATCCTTCAATTTGATGTTTGCCTGTGAAAATCGTTGGTGATGAGTAAAAGGTCACAACTTTTCAGATATTCAAATATATCTGCGACAATAATTGTTAACATTCTTACTTCAATTCCACGTGTAGCTGTACTGAATACACCTGTATCAGAAACTTGTGCATAAAAATCGATTTGAACTCGCTTGATCTGCTAATCTTTTACAGGATACACTGAAAACCGTAAAATTTGCACAGCAGTTTTATTTCAGTTATCGACTACCAACCTGTTGACGAGAAACTTTATTGGCCCGCCCTTCTTTTCCTAAATCTATGTCGACAGCATTATCGGAAGTAGCCCGTCCCATCATTACCTGGCCAGATTAAGAAGCACTTGCTCATCTTAGAGATACGGAAGATCTTGTGCATAACAACAACTCTATGAAAATAAGTAGCACGCCTGATTCATAAACAACACCATCTGCTATATTAAAAGCACAATTCTGTGAATGTTCTGTAACAACATTTGAAGCAAATGTTGTTACAGAACACCTCCGACTAAGAAGTCTTAGTTTCTATCTTATGTTAAAAAAATACACTCTTGAAGGCCTAAAGGCTTCTTGTTCAAAGTCAGTCAGGTGGCAATTAAAGTTTCTCCCACATCTATATTAGTACTGCAGTGAAGTACTTGACTAGTTGGAAGAAGAGACACAGAATCATGAACATAAATTACTCCTAAGATACCAAATGGAATTACGGTTTACGAAACGGCCGAGGCAACTGTTAAGACAAGGCCTGTACTGTTTCTTGTACATGCCTTGACCTGCTGATCACATCCGCATCTCAATTGAAGGAAATAACAGTCGATGTCCATAACGTCAGGAAGATAAACACAAGTTTTGAAAAGTCCGACAGCATGTTAGCCCGTACCCGCTCTGTGCACTCAGCCATCATAAAATAACTTGTTCAAACCAGTAAGCGTCAAATACGATCCATATCTGAGGCTTACTAATAAGAATACATATATACAAACCAAAGTCTTTATCTATAGCGATTAGATGAGAGGAACGAACACTAACCCGTACGTGAAAAACGACAAGCATTCTGAAGAATGAAGAACAGTATGGGTCTAGGTAGAAGTGTCCTGATTGCCTATCAAAATATTAAAGCAGAAAACAAGATATATACAGAAATTGCACATGCTCAAGTACAAGGTCTTTACATGGTATGTGATAACCATACCGAACAAGTATGGTTCTCACATCGCAAGAAGTGCAACCAGAAAGGATGACCACGCATCTTGAATGTAAGATGTAACATACTTATATTTCTTGGAAAACAACATGGGAGGAACCAGATGAACCAGTCAAAACGAGGAAAGAGGAAACATAAAGGAGAAAGAAATGACGCAAGAGAGGTCTAAGGTGACACGGAAATGCGATCCAGTGCCAGTGAGCCTCAGTAACATATCAATGTGAAATATCACTTTAATCTCACACAACTCGGCGACTTCATAGTGTGTACCGTGGTGCATATTATGTATTTTGACCAGAGAACTTCACCCAAGATAGTTTCTCCGATCCAACACTCAAGTGTGGCAAAATAGCAGATAAGCAAATCAAAAATATAGTGCATCCAGAGAGCGAATCACACCGAGCAGAAAGTGTGTGTAACAGTGGAAACAAGCACTTCAGAAAGTAAATAACCACTTACGAACTAACTACCAGATAGCCTGGTCCTCTGTGAACACGGAAAAGTGTATATTCTTATTGCATGAATCGCCCATGCATCTGTCTAAGGAGAGTACGAGAAGAGATTGAACATATCCAAGGATATTAACGCTACACATCGAGAATTGACCAGTGCTCACAAGTAGATCGGCAAGAACCAGCACTCCTCGTCACAAATTTATGTTTAACTCACAAGCAACCTACCAGTAAAAAGAGCATACATTGTATTGAAATAATGATTTGAGAAACACGTGATCTACCGCAAGTGCTTAACACGCAAGGCGACCAAGGAGCACATACCCAGGAAGTACGACTATCTGAAGCTCTAACGAAGGCATTACCGGATGATTTGGAACTCTCGAGTAATAAAGAACAAGCCCGAAACACAGCATGACATCCTTGTGAAGAAATTGACAGATTCAATGACCAAGCATTTATAGAGTATTTAAAACAGTAGCCTGCAACATAGTTGTCGAAAGGGGAAGCAGGCAACCATCATACATGAGATAAAGTTCACGTATCACAGAAACAAGTACTGTGATCATCGTGCACAGTACTGTGAAACAAACGAGCCCACACGCACGGACAGAAAGAAGTGCGACATTATTCGTCTAATTAGATGTCGGATCAGGAACCAGAGCTGATCAACAATATATACTTGACGAGCATCAGTCCATTGCTGATACCGGGGTGAATAGGTTCCTGCACTGGGCCGCGCAGAGAACTGAAGAAAGCTTAAAACCCAACAGACCATATAGAATTTGCATAACTGTTGCGCAGACCTATTGAAATTATTGTAAAGCAGTTTAGTTATGACCTAAAATGGACCTAAAACATCAAAAGCCATAAAGAGATCCACAGCACAGGCTTAGCCATACGAGGAATAAGGTGCAAACGAAGAGAAAGACAAGCAATAAACCTGATAGAACTAACTATGAGAAGAAAAGAAAAAAACAATCCATGGTCCCGGTAGCGAGAGGTAAAAAAGAATCAAACACTCCCAACGATGAGCCGATAATGGCCTCAGATTGGCACCAAGAAAGTCAATCTTAATATTGTCAAAAGGTCAGTATTCCAAAAAGGACGTAGACGATCTACAAAGCTCATACAGACTATCAATATAATGGAAGAATATGCGGGAGGCACGGAAATGACCTTGTTTTTCACCATATGTGGATGACATTAAGAACCATTTTGAACAATATACAGACAATCTGTTACATTCAACCAACTTACTAACCACGTAGAGAACCTAGAAGAACTTATGTTGCCATAAAACGCACACTCACCTCAGTTTGAGTGATGTAGTACTTGAAATGTCTTCCGTAAAGGACCGCGAGAGCTCCATGAACGTTGAGAGACCTTTGCATTGCAGCTGATGCAGCTTGCTCCAGTCTTACGAATGCTCGCCCATGTCTCCTATATGTACGTCTAGATTCTGCGACATGAAAGATATTTCAGAGATCGATGCGAACATGCAATAGCATGGAATAAACTTGTCATATCAAGACGTCAAGAAAGCCACACACAATCTTAGACTCTGCCCAATTGGTGACCATAATCAACAAAGGAAATTTTAAAGCTGGTACCTGCTCGAGCAGAAAATTCATCGTCTGCGTCCAGATCCATATCCAGTATCTGCCAGAACTCCAAATACTTAGACCACATGCCATACCGACCAGTACAGCACAGCACGCCTGACACTACGTAAATTGTAAGAAAGGCAAATTTTTTACATAATTTTTTTGAAATCGTTTTCTTACTTAGTTGAACTTTAATTCAAAGCAAAACCTGCATATGTAAATAGATCAGTAGATCCAGTCGGGACTTACCATTGCCTCGATATCGGAAAACCGGACCATCTCTTCATCACTATCAAGCACCTCCTCTGGTGGTTCCAAGGCTAGCTTTGAAGATTCCCTGTTTGCCGGAACTTGCTCAATGGGAGGTATCACAGGTGGCAAATCTCCTAGAGTTGGGAAATCAGGCTCCAAATTACCTGTTTCTCCGTCTAAAGATACCATCTCTACCTGCCTAGAAGCTAGGTTGGGCGGGCATTGCGGTGTATAAGGAATGATTGTTTGACAGTCGACTGCCCTCCCCGAATTGGCTGGTTGCAGGTTGCCATCTACGGACATGTGTAAAGATTGTTGCTGTCTATTCGCAATAATTGGTGAACATGGTAAACATTGCTCAGACATAGAAGAGACATGTGTATTGGATACAGGACAGCTCATAAGATCAGCATTCCTAAAATCTATTGCCTCGTCCTGATAGGCGGTTGCTACTTCTCCCGCCCTCTCCACTTTGTCACTTGTCACCATCGTTACCCCGCTTCTATCTACAAATGATCCTAGCTTCGTAGGATCGTGAATGGGGTTACCATAAGTATCGAAGATCTCCGGTTCATGTTTGATGATTGCGGCATCTACTCTGAGAGGGCTTCCTACGTACATGTACTCATCTACATGATGCTCTCGGGCTCCCTCGGCTTCTACGTCGGCATCACCATCCCCTTCCGGTCCCGCATTGGCTATAGGACTCTCTAACATTGCCAAGTATTCGTCCTCTGAAGGTGAGGATGGTAGGGAGGGTGACGGCGGATAAGGTAGAACGTCATCGAGATTTGGGATGTCATCGTTGTCTTCCGTATTGAGAGTGCACACAGGATTCTCGAGACCAACAGAAGCTGGTATTGTGCAATATCCTTGGTCAAAATTTTCTCCATGTCTGTGGTCCAAGTCAAGCGTGCATGATTCCCCAGTTAATACCGAAGGTAAGAAGTTATCTTGTTCTTCACCCACATAGCATTGGTCATTAGAGGTGTAGTCTTCTCTACTCTCATCAGGATCTGCAACGTAATGTACTATGCGTCCACATTCACAGCATTCAACATCCTCCTCCAGCTTGTCGTACTCCTCAAGGTGAACATCCATTTCGGCATCGACACTAGCCCAAGGACTGTGCTCTTGACGTTGAGTGTTGTCCGTTACTTCCGACAAGGGAGGGTCAGCCCTCATAATAGGTGAAAGACAAGATAACTTGGTATCAGCAGCAACGCCGTCCCTGTGATCCATTACTGATACCGAACTTGTTTCACAGGGAATCTCAGCTTTCACTGAAGCATACTTAGCGTTGCTATTCGACTTCAAATGTGTTATGCTCTCCAATTCACCATCAACTGAAGCATACTCAGAGACAGAAGTAACGCCTGAAACGGTGTTCAGATGTGAGTCTCTGTAAGATGGCGCATATCCACCTATCGTTTGATCTTTGAGATGTCCATTGAGAGCAGATTCATCCATATGTAAGCCCGCACTAACTGCATATCCTTCTGCATTCGCGCCATCAAAATGCATGTCATTTCCAGCTCCTAAACTATCAACCTTGGAACAGTCATTTGATGCCTGCAATCGAGCATCCATTTCAATATCAGCTATGGTTATAGTTGCTTCGTCCTCGTCACTTTCACAAGGATGTGTGTGAATGACCATGCTCTGTCGGAGATGAGGTTCAGACATTGCAGAAGTAAGCTGCTCATTCTCTCCTCTAGTATCACCGGCTTCTTCTCCTTTGACTCTCCCTGTATTGAACATGTCATCCGTTTCAGCAGCCATTGTACCCCTGCTGTGCATATCATCCATCATTACACCAAGATCCTGCTCAAGTGTATCCATCGACAGGCCAGCAGGTAAAGCTCCAATAACAGCCCGGACGCCACCTGTGGCGAGAAGGCTGAACATTTGTGAAAACGACTGGTCATCAGAATCAAGTGAAGTTGTTTCCTTCGGGGACAATGACTCGAGTAGATGAGTATCCATTAATCCCATTGCCATGAAATCGAGATGTGGAAAGTGTTTTGAACCATGATCTCCTGGCATGTCAGAAGCAAACCCCATTCCCGGCATGAATACATCTTCGAGATCGTTGCCTATTAGGCCATTCGCACTGCCAGGAGGGACAGTTTCTGTGAGCACCTTCCTTCTCTTCTTGTAATACAAAGTGCGTATGCTGTTGGCTCTCCTCTTTCGAGCAAGTTCCAATGGATTATTTTGTTCGCTCACAATCTTCGGTCCTTCGATATTGCTAACAGCAAGCTCTGCTTCAACCATCCTAGCTGCGGCTTGAGCTGCTATCTCGGGATCGTACAAAAGAGCACGCCAGCGCTCCCTCAATTCTCTCACGGTGAACCGTCGAGAAAAACGCATAGCACCTTTCCCCAGAGCCTCCATAGCTGCGCCAGCCTGCAATCTTCCATTCTCTCCTTTAGGTAAAGCATGCAGTTTGGACGCTAAGCATAACTCACTAATAAGAACTCCGATCCCATTCGAAACGAACAGCACAATGTCCAGAAAAAGAGAAACATGACGGAGTTTGGGATCACTGAAGAGACTAATTAAGCTTCACCGTTATCCTCGACCAGCTGGTACCAATTAAAGTAACTGAGAGATTTATCTTACACAAAACTTTAGTAGATGAAAGGAGATATAGGATATTCAAAACTTCATAAGAAAAGCTAAAACGGATGATTATAAAACCGTCTTCCTGATGATGTCTAAGACCCATTTCAACAGCCTCTGTGCCCATCATATGGCGAGTCCTTAATCAGAAAGGGGCAAAAACATACGTCATTCCCACAGCACACATACAGGAACCTCAAACTAAGCGAAACATCTGCAGAGCATTTACAGTCATTGAGCATCAATCAGCACCTCCATTGCATTCTTCAAAAGCAGGTCGTCGTCCACCGTCCAAAGGCTGAAATCCGGCCGAGGACCAGACTCTGCAACGATACCACCAGTAAAAACATTGGGAGCTACTTCAGCAGCAACTTTTGCCTGCGCAGATCTAACGCTGCCGACCAGATTCTCCGCTGCATGAGTCAAAACATCATGATGAGTAAATATATGAGGAGAAAAGAACCCGGAAAAGTAAGAGCAATTTCAACAACATTTCGAATAAAGATACATGACTTCACCTCCATTCCAGTCCGGAGCTCTTATCACAGTCACGAAAGAAGTTAAGCTTGAGCCCGCGCGGAAAATCTTTCGCAAGAATGATGCAAATGCATGCATACCGCTATCCTCCCATGAAAGACTTCAAAGTCTTTCATGGGAGGATAATAATTAGCGGTATATAATATATAATAGTTTTTCATATATGATGATCATAATATCATCACTATCGTTTGAAAACTAGAACAAATGATTATTGTACGAATCAGATCGAGCTGCTGGATCATCGGACTAATCCGACGGCTGTAACACTCCTATAAATGTAAGGGGAATTGTCCATAGTCCGTCGTTATATTTTCTTAACCAGAGCATAAATCCTTATAAACAGTGGATTGTGTAGATGGTTGGTTGTTATCCTTAGAGCCTGCGTTAGTTTAGCTTCCAGCCATGTTTGAGTACTACATGTATGGAGAACCTTATCATAGATATCAAAATGACCTACTGACTCCTGAGACAAACAACATAATATCCATCTGGAAGCTAAAAGCTGTATGTTCACTGCCTAAATAGCAGCAGACCCAGTCCCTTGTAAATTATCTAAATCCTCCAAAAACCAAAACTGATGAAGTAAGACAAAACTGGGCATTTTTAAACCATTGACTTGTAAATCCATCAACGTGTTCAGAAATGGAATGAAAAAAAAAACCGGGAAGATATTTGAACTGGATTCCAAAAATCCATGCTCCCAGCAAACAAAGGGCAGGAAGATACGAAGCAAGTTTGAGGTGTGAACAGACCTTTCACAGGTTGTTTAGGAGACAATTTACTGCGAGGTTCATGGCTTATCACTTCGACCTTGACGCGCTTCTGCGGCCTTTCTGTTGCTCCAACTCCCTTCTTCTTCGCTGGTTCTCCCTTTGCACTAATAGCTTTTCTTTTCAGCAAACCCTGAAGCAAACATCCGTACGTCCAGTAACTCTAAGTCCCCACATATGGACATCAAAAATAATGCACATCCAATATCAGCAAACCGAATCGGAGCAGAAGCCAAAGATTCCAATTGAACAACCGGTGTACTTAGACAGAGTCATTTCTGAAAGAAAGTATGAGGTTCGATACAATTTGTTGAACTAAGTATTACTATTAAAGGTTGTGGACAGGAAGTGAAAGGGGCAACTATCACAAACCTGAGGAATGCGATCTCGCAGCAAAGATAAACTGCTCGCCTGTAAAGTTTCGGCAGCGCAAGGGTCGCCTGATATAGGATCATCTTGCTCCGGATAATCGATGTCCGGCAGAGGCACATGCTTCATGGCCTCAAAGACCATTTCCATATCCACCGGCTCATCTTCCTCGCTGTCAAAGAATGGATCCACTAAATCTGCTTCTTTTCCTTCCATTTCAAAAGTTTCCGGGTCTGATCTGAAATTCAAGTTCTCTTCCGTTTACGTAGCGACTCAGCACTGGATTCCATTTCATTCACTCCACGTGTCCATGGTGGAACGAAGTAGCATGTCAAAGTCACACCTCCCTCCTGTCAGTCCGCGTGCATTCAAACGAAGGCGTTCAGCCAGTTTGCCAGTCTAAGAAACCTAAGAAGCAACCCATTAATGGAGTTCAGTAGTGGGAGTAAAACTTTGGCAGCTCCCCTTACCCACCCTCAGTTCCTGCTTGATTTAACATCGACACTGCACCCAGCCTCCTGTACATATCTTCCTCGTCTTCTGGGTGAATGACTCTTCTTTGTGGCATCCTCGCAAGATGCCTCGTCCTTATGTGTAGTCGGAACTTCGCCAAATGTATTTAATCTTCGTGGAGTAAAACCTACACATCCGCAACGAAATCACCAATTCGAAGATTTGTGCACACAATCCGCGTGTTTGCAAGCACCACGACGAGTGAAGCTTCCCCTCTGGAACGACTTTCATCTGCTTAGATTTCGAATTTCGACGATATGATTACAAATCAGCTCGAAGTACTGCATTCTCAAGGGTGCAATCCACTTCGTCCATGAATCACCCGTCACCGCCTCTGCCACCATTTTCCGTCGCTCTCCCAGCTCTGACCCTAAGTTCCATATCCTTCCCTGCTCATCGCAATGCACACTAAAATCTGCCCTTGCAATTCCCTGCCACCAAATTCCTGACCTTCAACCCTAGCTCTTTGTCCTTCCCCTTCTCCTTCTCCTCCTCCTTCGAGGAACCAAGAATTCATTCGATTCCCGGCCTGCTACTCTATAAACGAAAACAACAAACGATCCCGCAAGTCAGAGTCCTCTTTCTGCAAGTGGCGACGACTCTTCGAGACAGCAAAACCCACAGTCGCACACGCACGCACGCACGCACACAAGCCGAACCAAAAACAAAAGGGGAGAAAACATATACTTCCGGATCCACTCGCGCTCTCTCTTCCTCTCTCCAGCTCTTACACGGCCAGGCCGCAGGCGCGGCTGCGCTCGCCTCAGCAGGCTCGCCGCTCTCGAAATCCTCCGACGCGATTGCAATCAAAAATGCGGAACCAAGAAAAAAAAATTGGAAAACGGTCGATGGAAACCTTGAGGACCAAGAAAGATATTTCCCCCTCTCGGGGCTCTGCTGCTTGGCTCGCTGCGCTTGAATGCGGTGGCGAGGAGTCGGCCCGCCTGCTCCACCAAAACACGGCAGAAATCAGCTGCTCGCTCGGGCTCTCGCTCCGGCTCCTGTACTTGGCGCATCGCCGAGACACGGGCTCGCTGTTTCGATGCAGCACAAGAACTCTCGGGCATCAAAAAACATGGACAACGAATTTTCAGATATTTAAGAGGACAAGAAAGGACAAGGCGAGAGCGGAAGCTCTGACCCCCGAAGGCTCCCCTGTTGCACCGCCTTCCGCCGGTCCTGCGTCGTGTCGGTAGCACCCCCGTACCACCGGATTTCGAGAGAAACCGGACGACGGGCCCAGTGAGGTCACTAACCGCATCTATATGTGATCAGTCGCCGCCCAACGTTTAATGGGTTCGGGCCCCATCTGCGGTCGTGGACTGCGGGGTTCTTACCACTCTTGTCTCGTACTGGTAACACGGTTTGACCGTTGGACACTTATTTGACTTCGAGCCAAGGCGGACAGCCATGGTGGTAACAAACGATATCCACGAGAACCTATTCCGCGAATTTTTACAAACTCAATGGTTGGTCTAGCCTTGTCTCTACTGCGACTCGCCGGTGGTTTCCACATCCACGTGTCCAAAATCATACGAGCTGCGCTTGCTATAAATGTTCGTCAGTCGCTGCCAGGTCTGCACCCCCCGCAGACCCCTTACCCCATTTACCTCGTGCTCACCACTGTGCTCTCCAGTTCGAACTGGTCGGTTATCGCACTCTACCTTCACGCCCCACATTAACTCCATGCTCGTGAGCTCCCCAGCGTTCCATCCACGACGTTATCCTTGCCACGTGTTATTTTCAAACGCCATCTTGCTCTCCACTTGAAGATTTCTGCGATACAATTGCGATATAATTGAGTGAAAATATTTCTACCGCAGTGCTTGATTCAGCATGTGCCATGGTTTACATCGATTCTTGCTTCAACTAATTCCTTTCTATATCTGTCACAATCCCTTCCGGTAGCCTTCTCTGACGTGCGAACGGTTTACCACAAGGTAAACATCGAAGTCAACTTGGAGGGGTCGTATAGATATAGCGGCTGCTTCATTACCTCAAGTAGAAATGATTACATTCATAGCGGGCATTCATTTTCTTGGCTATTCATATGCATAAATAATTTGGACCGATACTTGAAGTTTATGTTAAGAGATAATCACTTACTATCATGAGATAGTACGTGAAACACATGTGTGGTACCATATCTCCCTACATGCAGAAAGAAGAATAGGATGATTCCTACTAAAATAATTTCAGGCTAAAATATCACGGAAGACCCCATCAAGTCACAAGGAAGAAAGATGAAGGGAAAACCATAGGCTAATACTGCATATTAACGCGGCGAGAATAGTGCTGTGCATGAAGCGGTCCATTAATCCACGCGAAGGAAAGCTCAAAGTTGGTGCTGATCTCATATTCTACGATTGAGGAACGACTTGTGGTCAATATCCTGCGGCTTCATCTAAATTGTTTCCGCATTCTAACCTTTCTAGGAACTAGCTAGTTTCTAGCACCTTCCTCAACACCTTTCGTGCTTTAACTCACGTTCGATCACAAAAATGCTCCTCCCCTTTCTTTTCCCAAAATTTAACATATTCCTCCCAATCCTATCCCTCGGTTTCAAACTCCTCCTCCTCCCTTCGCATGGACGACGAGGATCCGCCAGCGATCGTCGTTGGGCTATTCTGTTGGGCTCCTCTTTGTCAACTAAATTGTTTCATACTCAACGACAAGGGATGAAACCAACCAAAAAAAACAATTCCACGACTGGTTATACTTGCTTTACCCTGCATGTTTTCAATACGTACTTATCACTTGGATGCAAGACGTATTAGATAGATGAAATTATAGATTGACTGTAATGCAATATGCTTCAGCCGACTATTCTAAGTGAGTTAAGCGTCGGTTTATTGCGCTGGAATTTTTTCACTTGGATGCAAATATCCAAAGAATCTTATTTTTGACTAAGCTATATGATTTCATCAACGTCCATGTATTTCTTCAATTTTTTTCCCATCATTACTAATTAGCAACTGAACATACTAATTGAATTATTTCAAAATTAGATCTGTCTCTGCTTTGTTCTATACAAAAATTGTATGCAATATTCAACAAATAAGAATTAATCATTCATTACCATGTTATAATTACAAATAATCCTAATAAAAATATTTTTTATTTGGAAAATATTTAATTATTTACTGAATTCTAAATTAAAACGTGAATTTTTTGAATTGTTGATAAATTATATGATTTCACATATAATATGATAAATTATGATTTCAAATTTTGATAAAAGTAGTATTTTAAATATATTGAAAACGAAATTGAATAAGCTTACGATGAATCAATTCAGTGAGAAAGTTAAAGCAAAATGTTTAAAGTGATAAATCTATTACAATAAATAATATTACAGAAAATTTTGCAGTTTAATTTTAATGTAACCAGCAACTTATTATACATCAGATTTATACTTGATTTATTATTCTGGAAATACACAATTTTTTTAAACAAAATGTACAAATAAGTTTTGGATTATATACAAATATCATCGATTTTTCTCAAAGTAAGTTTTTTAATCTGAAAATTTTTTATTTTTAAAAAATTTGATAAAGAATATAATTTAACAATTAAACAAAATTTGTGGAAAATGTATGAAGCTCCCAAAGATATGTGCATTAATTTTAATAAATAATTTCTCAAATCAAAAAAATATGGGAAGTAGCCCCAAAAAATATCAAAATATAAAAATCACTTATAGTATGATATGCTTTATGTAGATAAGATGACTCATGGATATCTTCAAACTTCTAGATTGGAGTTTATTTAAATACGATAACCCGTTAAGGACATATTTAAATACATCTGAAGAAACAAATCTTTATTTAAAATTTGGGAAAATTTTCTAAATGCCAAAAAATGAGTGTTTGGTCAAATAAATGAATTTTTTTAACATATTTTTTAAAAAAATCCGAAATTCTGGTTGGTTTCAGGACAATAAAATCGTAAATTTCATATTTTTTATAACATCTGTTAATTAAACTGCGCCTGATAATAAATGCTTATAGTCAATTAAAATTCAGTTATAAAGAATTTATCCTCCTGCTAATTTTCATAGAAACTTAAAATTGTAAACTTCTAACAGTTTTTTGAATCTTTAAGATTTTAATTTTTAAATTTGAAACAATATAACAACTTCAAGTTTTTTAATATGTTACCTATCAAAAAATATTTCCAATGTTTAAAATATTTCAAAATGATTGAGAAACTATTAAAATTATTTTTATTTGGAACATATTTAATTATTTACTGAATTCTAAATTTTAACGTGAATTTTTTGAATTGTTGATAAATTATATGATTTCACATATAATATGATAAGTTATGATTTCAAAATTTGATAAAATTGGTATTTATATCCAATCCAATATATTGACAAAGAAATTGAATAAGCTAACGATGAATCAATTCAATGAGAAAGTTAAAGCAAAATGTTTAAAGTGATAAATCTATTACTATAAATAATATAACAAAAAATTTTGCTGTTTAATTTTAATGTAACCAGAAGCTTATTATACATCAGATTTATACTTTATTTATTATTCTGGAAATAAATTCTTTTTAAAAAGAATGTACAAATAATTCTTGGATTCTATACAAATATCATCGTGTTTAATCTGAAAATTTTGAATTTTGGAAAATTTGATAAATAATATAACTTAACAATTAAACAAAATTTGTGGAAAATATATAAAGCTCCCATATAAATGTGCATTGCTATTTTATAAATAGTTAATTAAATAAAAAAATGGGAAGTAGCCCCAACAAATATCAAAATATAAAAATCAATTATAGTATGATATGCTTTATGTAGATAAATTGACTGATGGATATCTTCAAACTTCTAGATTGGGGTTTTTAAAAATATGATAACCCGTAAAGGACATAATTAAATATATCTGCCGAAACAAAGCTTTATTTAAAATTTGGAAAAACTTTCTGAATGCCAAAAAATGAGTTTTTTGTCAAATAAATGAATTTTGCTAACAATTTTTTTTTAATTCCGAAATTCTGGTTTCTTTCAGGACAATGAAATCGTAAAATTCATATTTTTTATAACATCTTTTAATTAAACTGCGCCTGAAAATAAATGCTTATAGTAAATTAAGATTCAGTTATTAAGAATTTATCCTCCTGCTAATTTTCATAGAAACTTAACATTGTAAACTTCTAAAAGTTTTTTGAGTCTTTAAGATTTTAATAGCTAAATTTGAAACAATATAAATACTTCAAATTTTTTAATATGTTACTTATCAACAAAAAATATACAATGTTTAAAATATTTCAACATGATTGAGAAACTTTTTTTAAACTCTTGTCAGCAAATATTAGATAATCGTATAAATTATCTCTATAAAAAGTGTAAGGACATTTGATAAATGTTTTCTTCAACTAAAGAACACTGAACATATAAAAATTAATACTCAATAACTATGATACTTCATTTTTAGTATAATTTTTGATAATTGATATTAAGTTAATTAAAATTAAGTCAACATGAGATTAAATTTAACATTATTGGGCTGAATCTCATATTGTGTCAAGCACATCCAAATATGGAGTTATAAATCTGTAAATTTTTGTATAGAAGCAAATTTGGTTGCTTGTTTCTACCATTGAACAATTGGGTTTTGTGTAATATGTTGCAAACAATTCTATATGAGTACATAATAAAGTCAGTTTGTTGCATCTATTTCCAATTGCAGGATTTAATTAGAAGCAATAATTTTACTTCATTAAGATTATTTTTATTTTTTATTTTTTCGAATTTAAATATTTATTTTTGCATCAGTCATTTTAATTTGATTATAAATTTTATAATCAACAATTTTATACATTTATATATTTATTTTCATTATCTTCGATATAAAAAATTGATTTGTACTTATATTCGCTTTTAGCCAACATTTGATTTTATTACATATCTTACATATTTTGAATTTTTAGAGATTTTTTTCTTATATTTAATTATTTTGGAAATGTAATTATATTAAAATAATTAAATAATAACCAAATTTTAATTTTTTTTTTCTGTGTCATTTATTTATATTTAAAATCATTTCATTTAATATTAATGTCATCAACTTTAATATATCAAATAATAAACATGTATATACAAAATTATGCGAATAATTTTGAATAAAAGATTACATATATATATTAAAATCAAAAAATAGTGAGTTGTTTCAAATTGTTTCCTCTATTTATTATAATGCATACGTTTAGAATAGCATACAACAGTGTTTTTTGATATATTACTGTACAATTCCTAGCAAGTTTTTATGAATAGTGAGTGTATTCATTGCATCATACAAATATATTCAATATGTCACTAACAAATTCATTTTTGCCATGCAATGATTTTGCAATAATTCCGTTAATAAAATATTAGAAATAAATAAATAAAACTGCATTGACAAAAGGATGTTAGTAAATTGTCAATGCATCATATTGAATTTGTTAATTTTGTACATAAGAAATAAATTATAATATTCTGCTTTGCAATTTTAGTTTCTCAGATTCTATATCACAAACATGTTTTTGCAAATGTAGCTTTGGGCAAAGCAAGGTTTAAGCTCAATTTGATTTTAAACTTAAGTTAATATAGATTAAAGAAGTATCATATTCCATTACAAAATATTAGGAGTTATAAAACCAATCAATTTTTATTTATTAAATTTCAAATCAACTTTTGATTCCATTCTACTTTAACTTTTAAAATAAATCATTTGTGTGTTGAGACATAAAGTGATATTAATATACAGCATTATAAATATATTGAAATATATAAAGAAAGCTCATATGTTAATATATACTTACACTTAATCAACTTAAATATATCTTTCAATCATTTTACATTATAGCTTACCCTTATGTGATAAACCTGAACATTAATACTTATCACAAAGTATCAATGACGAATTTGTGATATTTTTATATAAAAGTGCTCACTAAATTTTGATAATTTGAACTTTGCCATATTTTGTATGAAAACAATTTAAATCTGTTAATAAACTAATCATAATTAATATTTTTCTGATGGTGTTTATTTAAACTGAATATCTACATGTTAAAAAGTAGATTTAATTTAGCTATCAAATGATATGATTATATAATACTATTATTCCAGGTTAATTTAACATCGCAAATATGATTTATAGACCAACAAAATAACATTGATAATATAAATTTTACTACAAAACATATTTCGTTTCTCACATATCTTCTGATTTTTGATTATTCAATGTGTAAAATAATTATACTTACAAGAAATATGTATATCTTTTTATTTGCGTGCTTTTTCAAACAAATGAAGATCAAATCTTTCAATTGTATACTGAGATGGAAAAAAAAGACTACAAATCCAAACCTAAAAAATGTTGAGATAAAAAATGCTAACAAAACATAATCATGGATAAATGTGATGAGAACACAAACATTAAAATTTATACATATCAATTGAAAAATAAATATTAAATATTTAATATTAAAAAAAGTTTATTATGAAATCTAATATGCATGTGATGTTTAATCGACTTTATCTAAGAAATTAAATATTAGCTTTTGGAAGCAATATATATTTAATAATGATTTTTCATGTTAAGCATATAATTTACAATTTGTAATAATATTATACATTAAAAAAAATTATGTTTATATATATTTATTTAAATAATTCAAATTATTATGACATTCGTTAAAACATATATCTTGTTAAAATTTTTCTAAATATTTTTTTATTTCTATGAGTCTATGGATCTCATATAGTTTATATCATAGTATTGATTTTTAAACGTACTACAAAAGTTTTGGATTCATGACTTTAATGTGCAATAATATGGAAATAATTTTTTTTACAATTTCAAGTTTTTTTTCAAGCTTATTTCGAGCATAAATACATTTTGAGTTTTTTGAAAATATTAATATGTTTAACTTTTACGATTAAAATAAAAAATATCAATCAAATTTAATTGAATCATTGAAGAATTGTAAATTGGAAAAGTTCTCTTTTAAACACAGAAATTGAAATTCCACAAATTCCAATTGTGTTTTTTTTATTATTATCTGAAAGTCATGATGTTATGTTATTCTATCCAAAATATTTTGAACATTTCAAAACCTAAGAACTTGATTTGAATATGAAAGAGTTATTTTATTTTATTTCACTTGAATTAATTAAGAAAATACATGTGTGATACTTAATATAAAAATTACAGTTGTCAAAAAATTTAAACAGAATAGATGAAATTCATAAATTTAAGATTACAGATTTAGCACTAGTTATTTTTCACCATAACCCTATGCTCGAAGACTCTTTTTAAAAGGTACTGTATAAATTGACAAATTTTGACTTGTATACCCTCAACTCTGATAATCATAGTATCACTTTTAGATCAAAAGAAGGTTCAAAGTGAATCATGCTAATTGCAATATTTGCTGTAATTGATGTATATTTGGTGCATGATCATACGAGTGAATGGAGATACCACCACAAAATTCCTACAAGACTACGCAAAGGGGGTTTCACTTTTTTGCATACTATTTTACCAACTGTTTATCCATTTCTATAAATAGTATTGGGAAGTTAAATCAACATAATAATGATCACATCACTTTCTGCTTCTTGAGGCCATAATATACCAGAAAGACAAATTAAGCCCATATAGTTAGTGTATGTCATTTGCATTCAAACATATTTCCATTGCGGAGCCCATCTACCCTCCTTCCTACTTGATGGTGGGGTCTTCCCATCCTTTTGGCTATACTGATTAGTACTCAGTCGTCTTTTCTTACTCTGTGTTCATGATTTTGGACATTTGTCGTGCAGCCCTGCTAATACAATGGACAAATTGGAAGTGACATAAGACGATAGTAAGAAATTAGAAGTTCAGACAGGGGAGAGGAGAAGATTTGGGAATGTCATAATCACGTCCGAAAGTGGAACCTGCTCTGCTTACACACCAAGGTGGTGTCGCGTAGTAGTCGTTCATATTTTGATACTCAGTCAGTTCATCGGGGTAAGGCGAAAACAAGGGTTTAGGGTGCAGTCAATCTGTCGATCTCCACTTTGAGTTTGACAGTCCCATTGGTCATATCTTGTGAGATGAGTGTGACAGAGCTACATGTCCCGGAGCATGGTCTATTACGGTGGAGCCTGATGGTCGTAAAATTTGGGTGCCGGTTTGAACATTGAAAACATACTTGCTGCAACGAAGAGATTGCTCGGTGGTCTCGAGGTACGTACGTGTCACAGGCTGGCATTGGACTTTCTGTTTTTGACAACTTTTGTTCTCAATTCTGGCCAGAATCTTACTGGTAGAGGACGGTGCCTTTCCTGTTGTTTGAATTGCGTCGATGGCCAATTAGAGAAGGTGAGCAGTCAATTATCTTATCACGCTGTTGGGTCTTGACCTTGTCCGAGTTTGCAACTGAGTTCTTCTGACTTGAAGCATTTTCCCTGTGTCTACCGATCGCCTCCATATCCATGAATGCTTTTCATTCACTTGTATTGTCATTTAATTTTGTACTTTCCATCACCTTAGTACTGAATCTGCTGATCACCTATCTGGTGTCAACAGATAGGCATTTTTGAGTTGTGAATAATCTGCTTGGCTTTGATGTCGGGGTCGGGGTCAAGGTGTTCGTCCACCATCGGTGATTCCGTGATGGTGCATGCCCTCCGCATAGATAAGACATGGATCCAGGATTGTGTATCTCTTGGTTTCCGAAATGGTTGCACTTTTTGATCGCCAATATTCTTCATTGAAAAGAAGAGGTCTGTGTTTCATGGGTGTTAACAACACGATATGATCCCGATAAATGACATCGTTCCATTCGGAATCCGATCTCACCTACAGGGTATGCGAGGTGCAATCGAATGCCGGGTATATTAATGTGGACTTCAAGAAACGACGTAAAAGGATAATGTGATCCAAATCTGCAGAAGACATGTGGCGAGATTTAAACGCTAGAGAGTTGGGGGCAATACGACCGGGGCGCGTCATCACGAATGTCAGCTCACGAAGACTTCATAGTTTAGAGTTGAGCACGCAGAAAGAGATTGTGAGCGACTACGATGGTGGTATCAATAATCTGCAAGTAAATTTTTACCCCTATTGAGACAGATTTCATGTGGTGCGTGTACAGCTTGACCCATTGTCTAATTGCAACCCTTTATGTTTGTTTCACATCCTTCAACTTTACACCTTGCTCAATCATGTACCGGCGGATAAAATATATGCTCCGTTGCTTTCTAACTGTTAGTTCATTGGGACAGGTAGATAGGACCGAAGGACGCTACCTGTTAGCCGGATCATCTGATGGTTCGGTGGGATGCTATGATACACTTCATCGCACAAGTGTCGAGTCACATTCTCGCTCCCACATCCACGATGCTATTTTCAAAGTGGATAGGAGAAATCCGAGGGGGCACAAGTATGCGGTTTCTTCTGTTCAGTGGTATCCCGTCGACACTGGCCTTTTCGTTACAGGTTCTTTCGATCACCATGTTAATGTGTGGGATACCAACAACCTTCAAGTACACCCTCATCTCTATAATCCTGCAATTTTGTTCATCACGTGGATTATATGAAAAATACTCGTTAGCATGTATGTCAAGTTAATTGAGCTATATCATATATATGAGAATTTGATCCATTGCATGGTGAACCTTTACTACGTACTCCGGAATGTAACATAGACGTGCAACCTAGGAGTTTGTGAAATCTCAACATTTTATTTGCATTCTGCAGGCTGAACTTCAGTTTGACATGCCAGGGAAGGTTCATTCTGTTTCAATGTCACAAGTAGCCACTTCTCATATGTTGATAGCAGTAGGATCAGAGGATCCGATGGTGCGCCTTTGTGATATTGCCACTGGTGCATGCACTCATACCCTGGTCGGACACAGAGGTATTATATTAACGGGTTTTATTTTTGGGACATCAAGTATGTGGACATCATGGACAAGTTTTTTTGTGCTTAGGTGTAACGATAAATTACAAGTGACATAGTAAAATGTCTTTGTTTTTCACTGACGTTATATCTATGTTCTCAGATGCTGTTTTGGCTGTTCAGTGGTCTATTTCCTGCGAGTGGACCCTGTATACCGGAAGTTGTGATGGTGCAATTCGATTTTGGGACATAAGACGAGCTGGATCTCATAAGGTTCTAGACCAGCATAACTCTCAGATGGGCAGGCGACACCCTGTCTTGAAGTCTACTCCCGATCGGGTATCTTTCGACAATCTAGACTAAGAACTAGAGTCACGTATTTAATGCTTATAAAAAAATGACGTGAGCTCAATCTTCCGGCTTGAAAATGTCATCCGTATCAGCAGTGCACGTTGTGTGGTTTCTTGTATTTCAGTCAATTTATCCTAGGAGCTTTCGTGGTTCAGGTGCGGCCAATACCAAGGGATGCTGCCAAAGAGTCACCG
The DNA here is from genome assembly GCA_037833965.1 of Marchantia polymorpha subsp. ruderalis. Classification (NCBI taxonomy): domain Eukaryota; kingdom Viridiplantae; phylum Streptophyta; class Marchantiopsida; order Marchantiales; family Marchantiaceae; genus Marchantia; species Marchantia polymorpha. The sequence goes on from AP031351.1 coordinate 6,593,801, forward strand.
ACGAAACTGCTAAAGCCAGCCTCTGGGGACAAATCTACGAAGACGTCCTCGTCTCACGGAAAATCAATAGCTAAGAAAGTTGCGACTGCTAAAAGATTACATCCAGGAATGGCCTCGGTGGAGAACCGTGCAACTGCCCACTACGGAGCAGTCACTTCCCTAACACCTACAAACGACGGTCAATTTCTAGTAAGTGCAGGTGTGACTATGGTCCTCTTGACTGTGAAAGAAGCATATGAGTTAGGACTTTCTGCTACTTCATTACCATCAATGCCTCCAGTTTCGTATCAGAAAGTGTGGACCTTGAATGAATGAAGTACTTGCCACTGTGCTAAACTGCGTATCCTGGCAATAGTAAGACCTTTAAAATGATTGTACAGGGTGATTTCTGGAGGCTGTGAGAGTGATACGCTAATTGTGATACCAAGTTCAGTCCTTCCATATGAAGCATTTTTCTGTATTTGAGGTTCATGAGTGTTTTGCGTCAGCATATCTTTGCAGGTTTATTAGTTTGGATCCCAAGGGTCGATTATAAGGATCATGATTGTACTCCTACAAAAGTTGCTTTTTTTGGCTTTGATCAGGTGCTGATTCGAGGGTCAAGTTGTGGGACGTTGATTCGGGCTGTAACACTTTGGTGAACTACGAAAATACGCGCATGCAGAGAAGTAAAGCAACTCAGCTTGCTGTGTCCCCAGATTCCTCTCTTCTGTTTGTTCCAACATCGACTGTAATTCGGGTATGTTCTGGCTCGCAAATTGATAGTTCCTGGCGAAATTTTACATTCCATTTTAAATGTAACAAAAACATTTCAAGGAGGACACCCTTTCTTTTCTTTTTGTAACAAAAGAAACATGTGCTTAAGGTTGAGTTGATCATTCGAGTCATTTTACGAAAATCAACAACTCTGGTGATAGAAAGTGCAAGTTATGCTTTAGGAACCGAGCACTTTTTAAACTGCTGCCAAGGATCTGGACTTCACTGGCAGAACATTTAGTGTATTGATTAGTCTAACAGTGCTGATTAGTCTAACACTGCGCGAGGTCTGTGAACTTCAGGCTATGAGATCGACATTATATGGAATAAATCTGCAATTTTTTCGGATTTGTACCTACAAGAAGTGATGATAGTCAGTGGCTTCGAGCATGCATGAGTGAAACTTTGAATTAGTCTATAGACTTGGCAAGCCGATGACATTGTAAAGAATGGTCATCTCATTAGATGGGGTGAAACTTGTGGTAATAGACTCCATTTTGATGTCTTACAACTACATCTTGGAGCCGAAGCTCGAAGAGAGTGCATTCTTACTTTTCTGGCTATGAGTGACTATTCAGGTCTACAATTTGTGGACTGGCCGTGTGCTAAAGACGTTACGTGGGCACTATGACACGGTCAACTGCTGCGAGTTTCATCCCTATGCACAGGTAAGGAGAAAACGGTCTCAGCTATTACTGAGTGTTGGTGCCAGTCTGCAGTTGTCCATGTCTTTATTCTTCAGTGCCTAGATGAGGTCGCTCCCAGTGTACACACTTTCTTCAATTATATATTTCAGGAAGCATCGAGTGGTCCAATTAAAGTTATATGATTTGTTTTTTGCAACTGTGTCCAGGAAATGTATAGTGGAAGCAATGATCGGAAGATTCTTCTCTGGAGCCCACCCCCACCAGTCGAGGTTGACGAAGACGAGGTTTGTTTACTTCATTCTGCTTCTGAAACCTTGTGTTTGTGGAGAGTTTTTGACCTGATTTTTTCTGCATCTGCACCTTTCTTTAACTGGTCTAAACTCTTATTTGCCCGCAACAAAGTTCCGCGTTGTCATGCAAAGTGGATTAAGTTCAATCTTGTCATATTATCTACCAATCATTCTTACTGACTGGACTTGCAGTTAATAAACCTGTAAAAGACTTGCTTTTCTTCCTAGTCTGTAATGTCTAGCAGGTATTTTTCGTTTTCAATATTATTTCTAATTTTCGAAGTAGTGACTTAAAGAGATCCAGGCTAACTGCAGCACTGATGTCCACCCACTAAATGACTATGGGCTGTTCGCACGTACTCAATGAATGCTGTGATTATTCCTTTCAACCATACTCGCTACCTTCTATGTTGATCGAGTTAGAGCTGTGGAAGGTTTTGACTCGTCCGCGAGGACTTGCGATGAAGTCACACAGTTCATGTCTTTGAGCGATTGGGTAGCACCTTATTTGGTTTAAGTGGAGTGATATTGATCGCACCATGGACGGGATTTCACTCCGAAGAGGATTTATGAATAAGCTACTTGTTTTTCCAGCCTTCTCTTAATTTTTCCTGTTACAGGGAAACTTAAGAGTTCCTTTCATTCTCAACATGTATTCTTCATGTATAGTCAGTACTTCAGTTTTCTGGTCAAGGTCTTCTCTAGATTGTTTGCACATCCCGTCGTTACGACTAAGGAGTATCCATTAAGTATATCTTCTATGAAGCTGACGTCCTGGAGCTTATTTTTAGAGCTCTTTGCTTATCATCATAAAAAATGGGTCATATAAACCATGTTATGTGATTCATTAGTTTTTTACTGCTAAAGCCTATGATAAGCTCTCTCAAAGTATATCTGAAGATGCTAATTGCATTCAATCACTTGATGGTCAAAGTATTACTTTTTACCTAAGGCCTAAGACTTGTATTCCATCACTTGATGGCCAAGTGTTACTTATTCACCTAAGGCTGAAGACCTGTTCTGACTAATCTGCTGATCATCTTGTTTACAATGAGGACATTTATCTTCCCTGGTTGGTGACCATCGTTTTTTACAAATATTGGCCGCCAAGAAGGCATCCCTTTTGCTCACTGATATGGGCCAAGAAGTTTGATGGGTATACGAGACGATAATCGACCCTTGTATGATGTGTTTCACGATTGGACTACGTACTTCTCTAAGTCTTGTGCGCAGCTTTGGGATTGTATATTACTGCCATTGTGGAGGACACTTTGATGGTAAACTTAGTTGCATCCATTCTCAACGCCATTATCGAAGGTGGCCGCATGAGGTCTAGGTCTTTACATAGTAATATGTCCATATCACTGGAGACTTGAAACTAAAAAGGAGGTTGTTACACGTGTAAGCGGTATCAAATGGCGGTATCTGGAGGGTTCACCTGATTATTTAAAGCGAAGGGCATGTAAGAAGTTCTTCCTGAGGGAAGACAGAGGAAACCATCTGCCATGGCTGTGTTTAGCTACAGGAGAAGCAGAAAATTGCTAGACTACACCAGAGTGTGTGTGCCAGAATATGGGCCAAACCATTTGAAACTGTTAAATTAAGAAAGTTGTTGCAAAAGGCAATGAATGCTTCTTCACGGAGCTTTAGAATTGGATCTGTGACGAGGAGACAGATTAGTCAAAGCTCTGCATCCAAGTCAGGGGGCACCCACTTCCGAGCCAAACTTTGATATGATGTGAGATTATTGAAGGAGCTGGGGTAAAATACCAGCTGTATTTCTACTCTGCTGCTTGTTGAGTCTTCAAAACACATTTTTAGCTCAAAACTCATTGTCAAGGGTGGTGATGCGGTTGATATGCGCAAGATCTACACTAAGTAGTTATTTCTGACGAAGTAAGGACGTCTAGGAAGGAGAGAATCGGCGAGCAGGGGTTTTGCATGGATCGGTGACTGCATTGTTGCAGAAAGCGTTCTATCGTATCTCATTCCCTATCCAACCTGGTGTGAGTAGCAAAACTCATCCCCCAGAGATGGGAGCTTTGTGCCGTTGTTAACCCGTCAAGCAAGGTGAGCGAGAAGATCTTTGGAGTTACATAGTCCTTACTTCGTGGGCAAAATATTGTACCGAAACATCTCATATGACTGCGGATACAAACGGTGCTACTAGGCAGGTTTCTGGCTACTGGTCTTAGCCAGATGTCCTCACATTTATTCGTGGATACAAGGCAGGGAGGAGCAAGGGATCCCATCTAAAGATTTTCTCTGAACTTGAAATAGATATAGGACAAAATTAAGGGAGATGGTTTTTTTTTTTGGGTGCCTTTTAGAGGGAAATGGTGATGTGTTTGGGGAGCTGTATAAGACTAAGAGCACGGTCTTGTTGAGTGGACACAGAAGTGATGACTTCAAGCACACAACAAGGAGTGAGCCTGTTTTCCCCATCATTCAGCATTTTCTCCAACTCGTTCTGGTGGAAATAGAAATCAGTGGTCTAGGCTTTCAAGTGCCTTATACACCAACATTGCTGTTGGTGGATGAGAGCAGTCTGGAGTGGAAACCGTAAGAAATGATTTCGTGATCTAAATTGGCCGGATATCTGCAACAAGGAGGCAAATGTCCAGAAGTGTGTATAAGACACACTAACTTCTGGGCAAGCGTTGGGCAAGCAGAAGATGAAGACTAACAGTGTTACCAGGGTCACCTCGAGATATCTCGTGCGTCTACTCTCACCAAAATGGGCGTTGATCTCTTTCAAGGCTGTACGTGCGAGGCACCGGAGTATTGCCGAGGAAAGTGAATGGACACTGCAAGCTCCTCCTGTTTTAAGTTACTTCTAATGAGATCGAGTGGAGTGTAGGTCTGCTTACCACTACATCTGTTCTGGATTCTGGTTCTGCAGTTCGGAAAGCCAACACTTGTAGAAATACTCGAAGTGGTACAGTTGAAGGCTTTCTGTTGTATGGTCATGGTCTTCACAAGCAGAAAGGGTAGTGGTATAAGTGAATGGAGGGGAAACCTTAGAGATAGCAAAGTGATGTAGATTGTCACACCGAATTGAAGTAACGGCTCCTGATCTTTACAATGAATGTTGGTGGGATGCTGCATAGGAAAGGGTCAGAGGAAGGCGAGCCATGGTTTTTATAAGGTCCAGGAAAGTTGTGGGCCGCGGGATGAAGAGGAAGCGGGGTTTGAGAGTTGTCTCACCTAGTAATTATCATTAGCACAGCAGCGGGGACGCTTCACTTACATCAGACCTATCTCTCTAAGACCTCACGTGGTCTCTCTACCATTTCCAAGGAACTCTAGGCTTGGGAACGAGGCTGCTTAAGTTTCGGATGGGCCTCAGTTATTAGCACAGCCGGATGGGAGATCATCCTCTTAATGGTTCACTTATTCTTGAGATAGACGATGATCCATTCTAGCCAGTGGGAGATCTTTTGTGGCGTTCTCTGTGGCCGTCTAACTGTATGTAGAAATTAAGTGTCGTAGCTTGGATACAAAGGAGATGGCTCCCTCAGTTGCAAGATCATGTTCTGGGGCCATTGTGATTTATGTGGTGAAAAGTTCTTAGAATGGATCTTGAAAAATCTCTAAGGAACTAATTTTCTCTGCTGCTAATTATCTATCCTCTGTATGCCCAGTGTTTAATGCGGGTGACGCTATTTCTTCTCGGTCACATCTTATATTCGGGGCAGTAGGCCTGTCTCACATTCAGTTTTAGGAATCTATTCTATTACGAATGCACCACATGAGCACCAATGCTACGCAGCCAGTGCGCGTAGACTATGCTCTTCAGGATATGACAGGAAAATGCTGATGAATGCTTTTGAAGTACATTATACGGCTGTACTTCCAAATGCTTACTAACTCCTTGATTAATCTCTTCAAGATTGGCCAGGCATACGTCGTTAATGCCTTTCTGTGGTAATTTTTTGACATCTGTCTTGCTTTAGAATTTATTCGCTCGAGTGGTAAACCTACCATATCTGCAATTCTTGAACTCTGTAGATGTCAACTAGTTTTGGTGAACGTATTTCCAGAAGCTCATAAAGGTTGATTCAAATCCTAAACCTTTTATCTATATTGCGTAATACTAGGATGCTGAAGATGGTAAAAGCAAATCATGCAAGCATAAATAAGGAGACGATGTAGATCTAGGCCTTAATACTCGGTTATGTTGTCATACTCGGAGTGACATACAGTTTCGCCTTCGACCCGCAGAGAAAGAGATTTTACGATTTTTAACTCTCGGGACTTATTTATCTGTCATCTTAGCATGTCCCAGAACTTGGTGTCGAGAGATAATGTTTGTTTGCTACGCTGTCATGCACATTCTTACAGCTCAAACACGGACAGATGTATTTATTTTCTTGCAGCCTCTTGCGAAGGGCAGTAGCTGTGTGACATATCTATCTGTACGATAAGTCTGTTAGTCAGAGTAATGAGTTTCGTTGAGCCATGATCTCCAGTATAGTGTATTACTGTTTTTTATGTACTCTTTCAAGAACTCAAGTCCGTGATCTCAAAGTTGTTCCCCTCGCACTGTGATTCTTGAAATCCTTTGGTTCCTCGGTTCCTTTGATCATTTGTCAAGTCCTGCACATGCTCACTCCCAGGGTATAGCTTTTCTCTGTTGGTCGGTGCTTTTGTACTTCCTATGTCTGTCTGCTTTTGGTCTTCTTCTTAATCACTGTAATTCATATAATGAGATTACAGTGATTAAGATTGTGGACCAAATTGTGGACTAATATAAGTCTTTAAGGACGTACATCAATGTTTGATTTCTGAAGTATATGATATGTAACTCAAAACTCACAACTTTGGTTTGATATCTTGGTATCTCTTTGCTCTGCAACCTGCAAAGCCTCTTGAGCAATGTTCTCGTTCTCGTCACTTAAAGTGGCATTATACTTAGCACCACGCCATCATATTGTTTTTCTGTTGGAAGCTTCCACTCTCCATTGAATAACTTACCTTGTTGTTTGACACTCGATCAGAAAGAGGGCAAAGACGGCGGAGCTAGCGAGAAAGGAGCTTTTAAGGCCCGTCCCGATGAAGATGCGTGGAGCGACTGAGGGTTCCCAACAGATTTTGGAGTATACACTTGTATATATAACCTGTGATCAGGACAGGGACCTTTCCTTGTGTCGAGAATGACGGCCATGTATCCATCGCTCATCGCGATCACTTGACATTTCATTTCACAGGAGCAAAATATGGATCAGTCGGTCCGAGGTTGGGTACCAAAAAGTATATACGAGTTCAAGGAGAGAAGGTTATGAAACGAAAGTCCATACTTCAGCTACACCATAGAGTTTTGTTAATATTTATTAAGCAGGAACTAACAGCTCATGGACTTCTTGATAGGTAATGGAACTAGCGGATTACATTTCGCTATTCGGAATATTCGATCTAGATATCTTACTATTCTTAGTCGGGTCTCAGTAAAGATGCGATATAAAATGAGTCAGGAAATATTGTCCAGTGGATTTCAACAAATGCATGTAGATGTAAGCGTGAGCTTTAAAATTGTACATTTAAGATGATATGATTTTACCAGTAAGTTGAGACTAAGGCTATTTCAGAATGTTGCCGTATTCCTTCTTATGTTCATCAATGGAAAACCCTGTCATCCCCGTCTTTAAGGGCCGCAAGAATGCTGGTTCAAATGCTGGTAGAATACCCAGCCTACCTTACAGCACAATACCTTTCCATTCAACGTATACAAGTCGATCGATCGTTTCTATTGTTCAGCCCTGAATTGTGGGAGTAAACACAGAAGCAGACACCTTTGTCATGCTTGCTGTGTTAATCTCCACGTGCTTCAGATTGGGTCTCCCATGTCCTGTATCCAAGAGAAATGAAATTCTGAGCTTCTTGACACGAACCAGATTGGCGGAGGGTTTTGTAACAGATTCAGTCGTGTTACATCACCGAAGACGTGTGTGATCCGAGGAGTAGATTGGAGGGAAAACTTTGTCTCTCAAAGTGTAAACAACTTGGACGTGATTCTCCTCCAACCATTGTAGTCTCACCACGAGATGGCATGATCCCGTCTTTTTATCTAGTGGACACTATAGGTCGTGGATGCCCTTATTAGAATTATACTGAATGTGAAATTCAAGTTTCAGGTTGTCGTACTCTAGTGAAGCCATGGTTGATGTTATTTTTATGAAAACTTCTGATTCATATGAAACAAAGAAAATGGGAGAAAAACTTATCATGGCCGAGGTGTAAGCACATGAATCTTTGCCGGCTCTCAGCTAGTAGTGATGAAGGAGACTTGCTGGCCACATGTGCATCATAGGATTCACTTCATCAGACATGGCTGTAACTTACGATAGCTGCGAGCACGCCCTGTTAGTACTCTACGGACCACGGGGCTGTCCAAGCAAAGTAGAGAGGGCTCACCCGTGGGAGACTGTAGGTCCATTGCACGAATACAGGCAGGCCCCATTGTGCCATATATGCGGACAGAAAAGTCTTTGGGTTCGTAGAGAAGATTCATTTTGTTCTACAGTCGCTGTAGTTCGTGTGAGAAACACTCACACGAACACAACTTTTTTCTCGTGATTAAACAAGTCCACAATCCCCTTGGATGCTGGATATGATAAACCATTGGAGTCAAGGCACATGTGAGAGTTTGATTTCTGTCGTGAGTCTTAGTCAAAGACAAAAAGAGGTCTCCCAGTTGACCTGAAGCATGGCTGTCTTTCTTTCTTTTTCGTTCCTTTTTTAGATTCTAGATCGGAATTTCCTTCCCTCCTCCTCCTCCTCCTCCTCATACATTTTAAACTGCTTCTGTTCTCTTTCTTCTCCCATCCTTTTTGTTATTATCTTGTGTCCTCTCGGGATCAAAACTACTTCTGTTCTCTTTCATCGCTTGCTCGCTCCTCGAGCTGTTTCCAATACTCTACAAGCCCCAAGGCATGCGACTTCTGTCTTCCTGAGCCAGTTGACTTAGCCTAGGCTAGCCTAATCATGAGTGCCAAAGGCTACACTTCCTTTCCAGATTCCTTGACTGCTTCATGGAAGTGCTAGGAGGGCGGGTTTGTGAATCACGTTTCTATGTTCCATATATGCTGCACACGTCGTGAATGTCAAACTCCTCGGACTTGCAAGGATAATCCAGGACGGGGGTCAGTGTGAAATTGACTGTATTCCGAGAGCAAAGTCCACTCGAGCCCACTCCTGTTTTTCATTCCTTCTAATCTATTCGTTAGTAGTCTCCAAGGGGATCCATCTAGAACCTCGTGGCACATGCAACAGTGTCCGGGTATGTGATACACTAGCCCTTCCAGCTACGTTTCTGCACACATCAGAATGATCTCGCAGCTTGTCCTCACTTGAAAAATCCCACCATCTGCAAGTTCTTCCCGGATCAGTTCTACCACTTGTATTATATCATTGTTCAGCTGCAAAAAAAGGATCGAGGGATTTCAGAGATCTTCACAAACCGTCAGCTTTCGTTCATCGCTTTTGGAACTCCGTTCGTTATGCAAGAGGTGCGAGTCAAAAGTGAGCATGATGCAAAGTAGAAAAGTGATCAATCTTATCAGGCCATGATATTGCTGTACTCGTTCCCAATTCTTCACCTCATGGGCATGTTTCGATATATGGTAAGGATGCTGCATAGGTCCTTCGTCTAGTTCCTCATGCTGATTTCCACGAACTAGAGCCAGAGTATATGGAAGACAATCTTGTACTTGGATGGTTTGAAACAAGGCGGTCGATTCTCAGGTTTCGTTGCAATCAGTTAATCACACATTTCGATGAATCCTCCATATCCGCAATCACCGTTTGCCTCATGGAAGTAGATTTTTTTTTTCTATATTCCATGTTGTCGTACGTAGGTTTGATATTGATTTTGTACCATGATAAAACTTACACTTTTTGTCCAAGTATGTGACATCATCACTACAAGCTTCCAAGGGCAAGCAAGATGGTATCTATTGGCAATTATCACTTGATGCCACTAGGTTCAGTTTCAATGAGTCCAAGTGTTCTGGTCCACTGAAATTAGAGAAACAAATGGATTTTAGCATTCATGTGATTGGACTCAATTCTCAATACAAATCATCTACCCTTTATAGGTTGTTAACACCGCAGAGTAACACCAATGTAAGTATGCACAATGTAATGAATTTTGCCTTTTCGGTATGTTGAAGAAAAGCAATCAATAAGCCTTTACTACTTCGTGATGCACATGTAGTTGCATTTGGTATGATTGACATTACTGAAGAGAAAGAAGTACAGTAGCAAATTGAGGTCAAGACGTTCACGGCTAGATCCAATAAAGAACAATGATTAATCAAATGAATGATCTATAGTTTTATAGTTTTTTAAATTTTATGAGATTTAACAAGCTTTTGAGTAAATAAAATCTGAAATATTCCATTCTCTAAACTTTTTATAAATATTCTATTTCATAAGAGTAAAAATTCACATTGCTAGATTTTTAAATCAGTTTGCATATGAGCTTTGACATGCAAACATTACTCTTTAGTTTTGATGTAAAAACAAGTTATCATCAATTATTTCTTTGAGACGAAGAGAAGGGCAAAATGAATGAATATAATATTTATACATATTCTGTTTATGTATTTCAATCTTTCTTTCTATTTATCGAAAGTAACTTGCAAGCTTTATAACAATTTCAATTTACTCCAACAATTCTAGTCGAATTATGCAAGACATAACAAAGTTAAAGATTTTATCATCAATGTATAAAATATCATCAATGGATATATATCTGATTATTCAGATACTTTTTGTGGATCCAGTATTAGATTAGAGTATATATTTCATTACAATGTTGTAAAGTCATTTTCCAAAATCATTACACTCATTATCAAACATCAAATGAGAATATTCATTGAATCACAAATGCTAAACTTAAAATCATTTTTTGGTCTTGATGCTAAGCTAAACTAGGTCAAGAAAATCTCCAGAATTGTTTTCTCGATTCTTAATTGAAACTATACAATATATAGCATCTTCAACTGAAATTAGGGGTTAGGGTTTAAACCCTAAACCCTATAAACCCCACAATAAGAGATAATCATAGAAAATCATCACACAAATAACTTGACATCTGCATAGAATATGTAGGTCAAAAAATACATGTCACAATGAAATAAACATGGATAATATACTTGATTTTCAGTTCTAAATCTCACTATCAATCACACATATGAACTTCACTCATTTTAAATGTAAGATATTTCAAAATAACACTTTATTCACAAAGAAAATAATGAATGAATTACATATAGCATAATTGGTTATATTTTGTTTCAGAAAAAATTATCAGAGAAATTAAACGAATCAAAATTTTAATGGTTGGTATTATTCGATATGATTGTGGCATCCTTGTACTCAAGTAGTTACCTGGAAATATAGCTTGTGCGTTCCGGTAAGCCATGCATCAAACATCGAGATACAATTAAAATGTTCAAATATTTATTTCTTTCTAAAATTTAAAAAATGGGGAAATACTTATAGAAATTTTACAAGCCAGAGCTTTCAGTCAAACCCAATCGAATTCATATTTCAAAGAAACCATTAGCTATTCTCACTCTTTTGAAGTTCGGTAACTATCTTACTTCAAAATCCCAAACAACCTAATTATAATTCTAACCCATGACTGTGTGAATGTGTGGATGAATGCCACTCCGATGAGAAAGTCACTAATTGCCGATACGATACATATACGCATCTATGCACAACGGTAATAAATCATGACTCTGGAAATCTAACTTCAAATTGAGATTGATTTACAAAACGTAGGAAGTAAACACATTTCATCTTTGGAAGGATGTTTTCTATGGATCCAATGCTACTGAACTACTTTACCGCCAAATCGCAACAAATCATTACTGGTCAGAATCAAGAGATAATTATCGTCAGTATCTTGTGGATATTCGCCTTCTTATTTTAGTACCGTTTGTGGCCAGAGTGCCATAGTATTTCGTGTGCTCTACATGTGTGCCAGGTCATCAAATCACTATGTGGGATGCTTGCTTCTCTTAAACCCCAAAGATCAAAGATCGATGGTACTAGAATTATTTCTCCGGTTTCGAGGTCTTTTGATTATTGCTCCATAGTCCACGACGGGTCCTTCTGTTCTCATTCTACTCGGTGAAGGTGTGGATTTCTTCGAGTATAAATCGGACTTATGAAGCTTCATTAGTGAACGCATTTTCCATTCCTTCATTATGAAGGGTGACAGGTAAAAGCAAAGGTAACGAGCACTCCTGTGCATAAATAACATCGGACGGTAGCCGAGGTCAGGACAAGGGAATGAAGAAGCTCGAATCCCAATGCCACCATGAACATACAGTCAAACAAAGGCAACATTCATCAGCCATGAAGATCACAGACACTCTCAATCATGAGAACGGCATGCGCACCCTGAACCCTCACATGAAATTCGAACGGCTTGTGCTCAATTAGTGCCGAGTGCTTTTGAAATTGATTGCTAATTCATTCTAGAATCAGGAGAGGAAAACGGGAAGCGATTGCAATTTGTGAGAAATTTAAAGTCTGTTGTGTGATCGAAATAAACATGAACATCGGTCGATCTGAATGAATGCGAACTGGACCGAGCGGCATGATTGACCGTGCTGGTATGAACTCGTGCCATCGGTCATGGGCCGACGAAGAAGAGCGGCGGCAGAAGCGGGAAAGAATGTGGCCCGAATGATAAAAGATCTTGTGAATTATCATAATTTGCATGTCGATGGGCGAGGTAATCATGCGCACACGACGCCACACGTTCTTCGGTAGCATTAGGAACACAATCATCCCTCTCTCGCTGCCCTCGCTCCCTCCCTCGAGAAGGCTATTATCGAATTTGTCATCTCTAGTGGCCGAGCCTGAGCCTGAGGCTGACCGCACTGTTCTGACATGACATGACATGAAATGACATGTCATGTCATGTCATGTCATGTCACCGATGGAATGCGAGAAGGAAGGCGTTGCATGGAATGGAATGGATTGTGCTGAGAATAGCGCACAGCCTGCATCAGCTCGAGCATCAGCAGCAGCATCATCAAGACAAGCAAAACGAGAAAGCTGACCCGATCCGAATCAATCCGCTGATCGTGATCGTGCCTCAGCAGCGAGCAAACGACGGCCGGTCTTCACCCGAACCGAAACCGGAGTCCGAAATGTGCAGAACATTCTGATCAGCTTTCCTTTGATTTGGGAGAAGATGTCATACAGTTGCAGACCACGGATTTGATTCCCTCGAATCTGCGAATCGCCTCACCCTCGCAGATTCTTCACTGCTTCACGTCAAAGTCGTCAGCCCGAGGTTCAGCAAAAGTCTCAGTGCCGCATGAAGGACTGACTTGCGAAGCCCGCCGTGATTGCATTCGTATTGGTCCTGGAGTTGTTGGAGCTTGGACCATCCGAGAGCAAATCATCAATTACAGCTTCTTGGCTTTGTCATTTCGCAGCTCGACCCGACTTCCTCTCGTTTACGGTATCTCATAATTAGAATCTAATAATTGGGATTTCGGAGCTCGCTGCTGGCTGCTGGCTGCTGGCTGGCCTGCAAGAAAAGCTTGCATCCGTTGAGCCTACCGAACGATCTGAACCCGAAAACTTCATGGGCATTAGTGATTAATCAGGACTGCGCAAGGATATCGACATGCTAGCGTGAGTGTTTGGTTTCAGATCTCGTTCACGGAATGAGCGAGTGATTGAGCATTAAAGATTTGTTTGGTTGCAAAATCCAGTAGAGGCTAATGGTGTTCGTTTGATGGGTGAAGGCCTCTCTGAGAGAATTTGGAGGACTGACAGCCATCATTATTACGGATCACTTACATTGCGGTTGTCCTGGTCACGGAAGGTCGATATGAAGTGGAGTGACGGTCGGTCATTCGTTATTTCCATCATAATTCCAGTTCAGAAGATTGCGCCGAGAGACAACGGACACAAACAAATGAAAGCGCTCTGTCGGTGGAGTAGAAAGGGGAGCTGACGACGAATACAACATCGATTCACTCAGTGATTGATACGGTAGAGAGACAGAAGATCAATTTAAGCTACACTGCAATTTAGTGTTTGTCTAAGTCGGCAGCCCATCCCATCCCAGCCCAACGGCGCGAATCGAGTAGAGTAAAAGATATGAGAAACAGATCAGAGCTGCTTGCTCGCTTGCTTATCGTTCAGCCAAAGCATAAATATGTCAAATTCACACGTGTGATATGTGATCTAGTGCACTGTTGTGCGCAGGACGAGAGAGAGAGAGAGAGGAGTCTGAACTCTGGAATCAGTCAGTCAGTCAGTCAGTCAATCAAAGGATTTCTCCATCAGTGTTGAATACTCTCTAAGCAAAAGCACGCGAAGATGGATCTGTGTAACAGTGGACTCTTACATGTACAGTACTGGACTACAGTCAGTCAGTCACTTACACACACAGCAAGTCAGTGGGACAGACAGTCAATCAGTGGGTCAGTGCCGAGCTCGCCTGGCTCTTAATCGGGATGAATGCCGTAGCGAGCAAACTGTGTGTCTAGAATTGGAATGTTTGAAATGGTCCTCGGACAGTGAGCAAGCTAAGGTTCAGGCAGAGAGAGAGATGATGAACGCTGGAGTCTTGGTGTAGATGAAGGTGGGCCGGGGACGTCGAGAATCGAGTAGGAACGAGTAGCTGACCGACTGCAAACATAAGGAAGATCGTCAAGGTACTGCTGCTGCTGCTGCTGTCAGGGAATCCGTGAGTGTATGAGTGTGCTACTTGACTATGGTGGGGACGTCGAGCTATGTATCTCATCACCTCCTCTCGACCCCGCAGTCACTTGCGGAATCAATCAATGATTGGCAGTGCCGTATTTTGAAAGAATTCATGTACATGATGTCACTTCTGTCTGTTAGGGGCCGAAACCATCCTCAAGCTAGTACTGGACGGGCTAGCGGATTAGAAGTGTCTCATGCGTGGACGAGTGGAAAATCTCGTCGAATGTCAAGGTCCTACTCGCTCTCCATTGTGGGCAATCTGTGACGAGAGCGATCGAGAAAGGGTCCAGGGAATAGTCCATTGATAGCATCAGCTGAGCGTTGTCAGTCAACGAGAAAACGTTTTCGGAGTTCTGAAGCATATTTTAATTCCGAGACTATCATGTCGACATGCAAAACTTATGGAGGAGTTCAAACCCTCTTTGACAATATACAGATCGAAGATCGACGGGTTCGACACATATCCAACGAGTTTGACCCACTGAATGATGTGAACCACGTGCACGATCACCATCAGCTCCCCTTCAAATTAAGTGTTTCCGACTTATTTTGGAATGCTAGAAAATTGCCGAGCAGTCCAAAGCTAGCAAGTTCTGCATGGACATGTCTCGAAAGCAGTAATATATGTAAAGTTGAAGCTGAATGCAGCCGGCGCTGAGATGGAACTTAATTTACTGCGCAAATAGTAGATACAGGCGTACGAAACAGTGCGAAGTGAGAATGATCCAGATACTTTACTCGTGTGATAGACGTAACAGGAGACATGGGAAGGGAAGAAAGTGCAAGATATGAAGATCGTGCGTTATCTGAGAGAAGGAAAGGAAATGAGATCAGTATTTAAATAGCCGGCCCACAGTAAGTTATGGTGCCCGAGCCCGAGGAAGAAGTAGAATATTGTTGCACACAGCCTGGGCAAGACTGCGGTGCTCGATTCGGAGTCTGCGCTATTGGAGATACGAAATTTATCGGAAGGAATGAAAGAACTGTGGCTCAGAATTTGAAGGAGCATTATGCGGTGAGAGGGTGCGGCACGTTTTTATAAGTTCGATACATGGACACGAAATGTTGCTACGCAGGCGGAGCAGCCGTGGCTGCGGCTTGCTTGCATGGACAAGTTTACCGGTATCCAGCTGAGACATCATGTTGAAACTTGAGGCATTTGACTGGCGCTGGGTGCTTCCCTATTCTACGAGCTAGCGACTTCCAAGAAGATTTCAATTTCTGTCCGAGCGTTGGACTGTAGTCAGTTTCACTGGGAAATGACTGACTGCTTACGACAGAATGGTGATGATCGCGATTTGACTCTGTACATGTTACACTTGCATGTGAACCTATCAATCTGAACTAGCGTACGATTCTGGCATGATTGAGTGAGTGATTGACTGAGAGCTCTATGAAACGAACGACCGAAAATAGGCCTGCTGCATGTCTGGTGATGTCACCCGAGCGAGGAATGGCGACTTGTCACGGCTCTTCGATCTCCGGTTCACCCACAGACGAGAGGGCAGGGCAGGGCAGGGCAGTGTTGTGTTTGCATTGTACTGTGTTGTGGTACGTACTTTGGGTTTTTGAAAGCTGTAGAGGAACTGGTGACATCGTTCAGAGACCTATTGATGGAAGTCAGTCAATCAGCCATGGGGCCCTGTATGAGGTCTGGCGAACGAGGCATACGATCTGAGAAGCTCTGAACATGCCCGAACATGCTTCCCGCATCAGAAATTTCGAGAGTACTCAGAGGAATCGTATGTGTACATGAACCAACGACATTGTCCTTGAACGCCTGAATCTTGACAGCCATAATCGGTAATACTGTCCGATGACGAAGGATCGAGCATTTCACATCCCAAGGTTCCTGAAGTGTTGGGGCGGAAATCCAACCGTGCATGCAACACTCTCCGTATAGTTGCCATGTTCACCAACTGCTGGCTCTGATACGATCGATATGTACGAGCCAGAGACTTTGCGTGTTGTGTACAAGGAACAGATATACCTTCGAATGTATCCCCTGCCTGCCACAAACCAGATCTACAGAGTCCCCTGACACAGTAGCAGCCCGGATCCTCATTCTGCTGCCCAACCTGGGGAGGCTGACTGACTATGCTCCGCTAGAAAATCCAGGCCTGCACTCCCTGTAATTGTGTACCGCCATTAGCAGCCGAGAAGTCTTCGGATATACTTCAGTCCTTTACTCAACTTATTTCGTGGACCGGTCTGCTGGTCGTTGTAAGCTGTAACGCTTGTGAGTGTACATGGACACGCATTAATATTTGATAAGCATTTGCGTCTGAGGCTGCTCTGAAATTAGAAACAGTGAGCGTCCTATAATATAATGCTCTTTTGTTTGTCTGTTTGTTTGTTTTCTTGCTTCACTTCGCTGCGGAAAGTGAAACTCCCTCCCGACGTCTGAAGTTCATGCATGAGGATGAGCGAGAAGCAGAGATGCTTCTTCAGGTGCTCCACTGTTACTGAATGCCATTGCAAAGTCTGACCAGCACAGTGTCAGCGTGTCGTAATATTCACAATTGCCACAAAGCACAATCACCTCGCTGAGCGCTGCTTACCTCATGCAACTCGATGTCTTCCGTGTCTGCAAGTTCCGCTTGCAGTGTCGTTTTGCTAACCCCAGCTGCCTACCAGCTGAAATATGCTTCTCGAGTCTCTGTCAGAACCAGGACTCCGAATTCCTGGAATTTCAAATCTCTTGCTTGAGTACAGATGTGGATCTTCACGAAGACCGTGGAATATTCCCCGAATCTGAACCCTTACTCGAGTCATGGTTTCATGACCCCGATCGTGTGGAAGCGAGTGCAGCCCCAGCAGCATCTAAAGCCGATCTTTCTCAAGTCGGACCTGGATTTGTCGAGGGATGAAGCGGAGGTAGTTTACTCGAATGGTACTTGATCCTAGAGCAGAACTGCAGCGCCTGAATTGGAGCTCTGGGTTCTAGAAGCGCTCGGATCACTTTTGCCGCACAGTGCAGCAGCTGCGCAGTTTCTAGCCACCACTGGAGTTTCGAATAGTGCGGGCGGAGGGCGCTGAGGAAATCTCGAATCCAAACGCACAGTGTCTGGATCGAGAGTATAAAACAAACAAACCCAAGGAGCTCGCGTGGGCAAGCTGCAAGCCGATACGAGAGAGGCGCTTGCAAGCTAGCTGAGCTTAGCTTAGCGAAGCGCTCGAGTAGAATGTACAGTACGTACATGCATACATCAAGTTGAGGCTTGAGTTGCACACAGCTCCAAAAGTAGAAAAAGGGGAAGTGTACAGATCTCGAAGTCACATGCCCCATTTCTAAACGAAGGAGCAAGGGGTTCGGGCGGGAATATGCATTTGGTAGTTCCCGGATTTGGACACATCCAGCAACAGTTGCGCTTGCGCAGGGGAGCCCAGAAATGGCAGAAGCTAGAGCTGCTGCAGCAAGTACGCTAGCATGATGCTCGTATTAGAGCCAGGCCCTGGCAACTGTTCGTCTACAGCAGCAGTGAGCAAATCTTGTAGCATGTGGGCGCAATATTCCGACTTCTTCAGGACCTATCAGGCTAAAGTACCGGGTCGTCATCTACAAACAAACAAGCTGCACAATGCCATCTTCGTTATCAGGTGGTGGTGGTGTGGCCATGGCCGAGGGTATAGCAGCAAATCTGGAGTAGAACCCGATGATTCGTGATCGGTTGGTCGGTTTAAAATTCGATTATTTCTTCCAGCCACAGTCCAGTCACGGTCCTCGACGTAAAAGGGTATGATTTGGAAGATTCTTGTCGTCCTCCGAGCTAAAGTTCTCTCCTTACCGATTGACCCTTTCGATCAGGGCCGAGGATGCCTCTGGCCTGCAATTGGAGCCTCCATCCTGCACGCAGACAACTTATCGAGACTCTGCTGCTTCCGCAAATGAAGCATTCGGGGTGCCAGTGGATGAACAGATTCTTCGAGCGGACAAACTCGCCCTTGGACTGCATTTCATCGGCATCTCTGCCTTACGGAACAAGTAAAGTGCAGATTATCCACGATTGGGTACCAATGTTCGAGATCCTCCGTCCGACATTCAAGCCTCAAGGACCGAAAATATTCATGCCCCTCGCTCAGCAGAATCCGGGTCCACCGTCGATTGACCTGTTTCTGCATGCGTCGACAGAAGAGTGTAAAAGTGGTCCGACTAGGGTTGACATCTGGATCCCTACGCGGCATCTCATGATCTTCTTCTTGCCCTACTGTGCTCGCATTCTGCAGCCAGACGTCGCAAATACTCTCGCTCGCTTGCAGCATCCGCACTGCACAGGCCAACCTGAGCCTCTCAAGGCCTCCTCAGCCGCTGCTGCTGCTGCTGCTGCTGCTCAAGCCCCATGTCCAGACTCGACTAGTGCCAGGGCCATGAATCTGTCTGTATGATACTGTCCGAGATTCCTCCTCTACCACAGGAGATTAGATCATCCAATCGCGAATCAGAAAGAGCACGCCCCAGGTTGCCATGCATGGACGGCACATTACCACAGCTGCTTGTATCGACCAACCTTTCCAGACCCCCAGCAGCCCCAACCTTTCCGAACTGTGCACTGGTTAGTACGAGTGCCAACCATGTTGGAATTGGAATGGCGCAGCCTTTCTCCATGTCGTTTGCAATTCACAAATATACTGCACCTGAACGTGGACTCCGGTCAGGGCAGTGAGTCAGTCCGTCCGTCCGTCCGTCAGTCAGTCAGTCGAGCAAATCGTGATCATTGCTCAGAACGATGATGGTACAGGGCGATTTGTCAGATTCTCCAACTTTCAAGACAGGAGTGTATCAACAAATTCGAGGTCAGGGGCTGCGTTATGCTTTGTCAGCAGCAGCAGCAGCAGCAGCAGCTTAGTAGAGTACACAGTGGTAGCTTGCTCGGGATGGGCGAGGGATGATCGTGGACTTTGGCCTACTCCAGTGTCGTCCGGGGTCGCGACGTAACGTCGCACGTTTCGATCCGCATCCGAGCTTTGCATCGCTCCCTCCCTCTTCTCTCTCGTGAGACAGGACGACGGATCTTCTACGTGCGGTCATTTGGAAACGCGAGCGAGCGAGCGAGGCATTGTTTAGTGTTTTCTCAGCCTGATCTGATCGAGGTGCACTTGCCAGACATCTGCTAACATGCATCTGCGCGCAGCGACACATCTTATCGTGGACTTCGGTGGACGTCCACTGCCGCATACATATTCGTAAGCGAGGTCGGATCTCGCCACCTTCTGACAAACGCCATGAATTTCGTGGTGCATACAGCCCTGCACGCAATTCCATGTCATATGGCATTCCTTTCTGTTGTGACTACTTATGATCAATCAATCACTTACTCTCCCGGAAATTGCCGACGATCCATATTATCTTCAGCCACTCCACCCCTCGAGGCGAGTCCCAAACCCGTAGAAGATGTGTCCGCCCGATCCTTGGAAGTTCTTGCAGAGGCCGATCAACATTCGGCCCATTCCTCGGACGAGAATATTCCGCATCGACGTACGGTCTGCACTGGATCTGGATATTTGCAACAGTTTTCTCATCCGCTTCAAAGGGCAGGTGGCACATCGAGGTCTCTGATCGCAACAACCGCAGTCTAGCTTGTTTGACCCGGTGTACATGGCTGGCTGGCTGGCTGGCTGATCACCGTGGACAGCAGGCATCTGAGAGTCAAATGCTTTCGGTATCTGCACAACAATAAGGTTGCATCCTTCCTTCCCTTCTGAAGCGCACAGATGAGGCCCAGCCTGCTGATTTGGCACTTGTCAACCTGGTGTAGGTTTGTTTTGTCGGGCGGTATTTTGGTTTGGCAGTGTCCGACAACGCCAGGTCCAGATGCCCACATTCGTTCTCGCCGTAATCAAACGACTTACCATTAGCATGAGGCCCACACATAATTTTCCGAGCTCTAAACTTTGGCTCGACGTGTTTCTCAGAAGCCACTCTCGGATCCTTGCCTGAGCCTTTGATCAGTCTACGTTCTGCTTAAATTCTCATTATAATCTCAATCAGTGCCGCGTTGGTTCAGTCTAGTCCAGTCCATGATCTACACTGAATGTCTTCACATCTTCGAAAGCTATCAATTGGTAGACCGACAATTGGAGGGTGAATCTCTGGACCTGGTAATCACGCACAATTGTTGTACTCAAGATTAAGAATGCATCAACTGAGTGATTAGGCAGGAGCGGATCTAAGGTGGAGCAAATTTGTCAAGGGGCCGACGCCGTGACAGTCAACTGAAGAAGGGTGGGTAAGATTACACAAAGGAATACGTGTTATATGCCTGGCCATCCGGGCTCTCACAAACTGGGCGATCAGATATGAACGTCTGACTAGTACTGCAGGTGGTCGAAGACATGGAGATTCCACTCTGGCTGCATTTGGAAGGCAGAAGAGCCTCGGGACGACGAACTGGATTGATTGAAGTCTCACATGAATCGCATAGTTGTGCATGTGGCAGAGAGTAGAACCAGACACAGATGTGTTGGTCGTATGCCTCGATGAAGGTGCTTGCTGCTCTCGAGAAACCCAAAAAAAGCGAAAGCGCTTGATGCTCCGGAGATGTGAAAGCATCAGATCGAATCAGTACAATGTCGTACCACCATCTCACGTGGAAGAGCGAGATGAAGCATACGGACAAACGCATCATGAATAAGCGCTACGCATATGGAGCCAAGTCCATCGTCCGTCCGTTCGATCTACCTCGCTCCCTCCTCTCCCCGCCTGTAGAAGATCGTGCAAGCCTTGCCGATCGAGGAATGCACACAGTACGAGGAATCCTGAGCGAGGATGATGTCTGCGTTTATTCGAAACTAGTGCATAATCGTACGTGGTGTAAAATCTGCAGCAGCAAGCAAGCAAGCAAGCAAGCAAGCAAGGAGGAATATCTTGCAAGCGGCCTGGTCGAGCCGCAGCCTGCAGCTTGCAGCTGTTGGTTTGGTGTTCGTGGAAAGTCGTTCTCCTTGTGCAGGACGGGACATGGCGACTTTCAGCTCTCGTGAATTGTCTTTAAAGTGCACCGGCATCTCTGTCCGACGTGAGACCACCTGAGGTCAGACGCAGCGGGCGAAGCAAGCGTCACTGGCCAAAATCTGATCATGAGCCATGATTGGTCGAGATGTGTCGGAGAATCAACGGAGAACGTCTGAGAGATTAAACGCCCAAGCCAGGAAGCTGAGCTAAGTAGGTATCCAAGATTCTATGGTGGTGGCCATCCCGTCGTCGTCACACTCGGCCTGATGCCGGAGCGAGCGAGCGAGCGAGCGAGTGACATCCACCTCCGAAGCAGCCAACCAGCGGCGATGCCCTCCGCCTCGCGAGCATGGATCGTGCAGCGTCGAAGCTCCTTGCTCAGGGATTCATCTGCGGAGCCTTGCACAGTGGCAGCCGAACATGCAGCCAACCAGCGCAAGGCCGATTCTCATGATGATGATGGATCAGACGCAGACGCAGACGAGCGTCGCTTTTCTCAGGCTTTCAGCAATTCCACAGCTCAACTACAAGAGCTCGCGCAGTCAATGCGCATAGTGGTCGATTTGTTTGATTGGGAACGAGAGCAGAGCAGAGGCCAACTTGACGCTAGGTCTGTGGAATGTTTGTGCATCGCAGGGCTGGCCCAAACCTTGCGGAGGATCGGGCAGCGAGAATGGAGAATCCCGTGCCCCCTTGCCCATGGACAATAACCTGACTAGACGACTAGACCATGGCATGAGAGGGAGTGGGTGGTATTCGGTGATAGCGCATGATCTCACAATAATAGTCGCACTGTTGGCAAGCGATGAAATTCCTCTCACGTCACAGTGGTTCAAGATGGGCTGCAGCATGATTTCAACTGCCGCACAACATTTCAATGACATTCGAACTCTGCATCTAAGTCGACCATTCATTCATTCACTCACTCATTCATGAACCGATGCATGCATGCACAGATCGGATCTGGAATCGAAGTTTTCCAATGCCAGGGAATGTTTGCTAGATTTTAAAAGCACATTAACTCTTGTTCGGGATCGCGATGATCCAATACAACCTCGGAGCCTGGTCTCTTTGAACAAGTCCACTCGTAGCCAATTCGCAGGAGCAACATACAACCGCCTGATGGTTCAAGATCTCTAGAGCATATACGAATCGTTTCATACACCATAGCTGCTCGGCAATTTCTTTCCGATCAGGGCCCGTCTGATCGACAAGGATCGCGGATCTTCGTGCGCAGCCACATTCAGCCAAGATTTGCGAGTCCCAAGTGAAAGAGCTTGCGGGACTGGGTCATATCGACATGTTTATGGAGATCTGTTGCCCGTCGAACTCCGCGTCAACAATTATGAAAAAGACATGCAATTCCAGGTATGGCAAAGAAACGATCGTTCTGGACAGAGACCGGCATAAAAACATTCCTAATCGAGCCACAATTCGCAGGGTATGAAAATCTGTGCCGGCCGGCGTGCTGAGCACAACCTGGTTCATCTGCAGGGGACTGAATGATGATGGATATGAGAAGGACGGGATCGTCCCTAGGGCCGAGGAGCCTCTGAATACTGGCGTTGCCAGGTCGAGATTACTATAGTTCAGAAACCATGTGAATTTCCTCTCAGATCGAACACCACTTTTTTTAATCCATTTATTACTACAAAGTGCTGCTGCTGGTGGGGGCAGGCTCTCCCCAGAGCTACCCGTAACCTTCTTTGACTCGATTGCACCATGCAGATCCTTCACACATCTCCAATGACAGAAAGTTGCACACTCATACAACGAGATCTATGCCACACTCTGTCGGTCCGTAAGCTTTGCGTGCGTGCGTACTCTGCACCTGACATACATCGATCATTCGAATCGGCTTCATGATGTACAAGCAATGTGATGAGACAGAGTCCCAAGAGTCAGGAATTTGGCAAAGCAAATTTATTGACGGGTAATGAATTCCATACAGCTCGGGGGCTGCAGCACAAATCTAGATTCTCAATCAATCCTCCTGCCGGTGTGGTGAGTGCACGAGGGTGTGATCCGAGCTCCCAAGTTCGGTGCATCAGTGAACGGAGTCTCTACGAATCTGCATCCTTCAGTGTCCCCTGGCCATCCTGAGTATGTTTGTAACTGGAGCACGCCATCCTAAGGCTACAGTGCGCCAACCCGTGCAGAATCTCCATCTTTGCCCGCTTGCAGCCAAAGAAAACTGCGTGGCAGTCTATCCGAGTGATGGTGATGATCCCCTGTGAGGAAGGTGAGGATCCATGGATGAGGATGACGCTGGAGCTCATCTCAGAAGACACCACCTCGTTAGCACGAGAAAATTGTGTTCTGTTTCACGCACAACATAGACCCACTTACTCTGACTGACCACTGCTGCTGACTGCGGCTGAATCGTCCTCGAATTTAAGGGGTTTTTCCGCTTGGACATTGGCCTCTTCTCACACAAACACAGATGCCACAAGGGTTCGATGTTTGTGCGTGAAGAGACCAATGTGCAAGCACAAGAACCGAAAGTGGCCGAATTCCCTGCTGCAACCTGGAGAATGTCAACATTTCTGTCTATCTGTCTATCTATCTAGCTCGCTATCTGTCTGTGTCAGTGACGGCCGCCACCACGCGGTGCTGTTTGGCTGTGCTATCTATTATCTGCGGTTGCTCATCCAATCCAAAATTCGTGCTGCAGCTTTTGGTTGAATTTCGATCTGAACGACGCAAATCGTCCACAAGCCAAGCTGCTGCACGAGCAGAATCGTGGCGCAGCTCAAGCGACTGGAGAGGATCTTAATGCGGTACACTATGACTACTACTACACCACCACCACCATCACCACGAACTCCAGCAACTGCTAGCGCTGGAATTATACCGGAACTGGACTAACCAACTACCCCACCGCCCGCCACGCCGAGCCGAGCTAGCTAGACTGAACTACGGGGCAGGTCTAGGGAGAAGCCGATGAGAGAAGAGAAGAGGTTCAGATGGGGCCGGCCAGTGGGAAGTCTGGGACTCTATGGCGCTGTTGAGGGCTGCGGGAGGGGGGAGGGGGGAGGGGGAGATGAGTGAGCAAGTTCAAGACTGATGTCGTCTGCTGATGGAAGTACTTATTTGTACAGAAGAGAGTGCCGAATGATGAGGGAGAAAGAGCGCCTGCGGGCATTTATATAGGAAGCGAGCGGGTCCGCGCAAAGGGCCGAACACAGTGCACGGATGAAGAGGCATGAAAAATATGGTGGAGTGATGGAGGAGATGAGGGCCTTAGCACTGCAGCAACCACTGTATTAAACGCCAAGTGGGACTCGGGCGCAGTTATGAGGCCTCACGTTCGCCTCCCCGAGCCTTCCACGTCGCCTACTGCCGTTAATGCCTGGAGTTTTGTTAACTTGCCCCTTAAACATTCCCGCGCCACTCTGTTCCCCTCGCCCCATATTTAGCCCTAACCCGGCCCCTAATCTTAACCCTTCCCTGCTTATGGGACCGCGATTTTCCGATTTTCCCCCTCCATGTGCCCCCTGCTCGCCTGGCCACCTTTTGCCAGCGCGGATCTATCGTGGATTGCGCGCCCGTCGTGTTCCAGAACGTGAAAATCTCTCAGCTCTCAGCTCTTAGTTCCCCTCCCCTCTCAGCCGCTGCGCTGCGCTCTCTCTTCCCCTCCCCGACTGTGACGACTGCGCGCGCCTGCGACCTTCTCCCTGCGACCTGCGACGATTATTAGCTCCGGGGGCGGTCGGTTCGTGCCGACGAATTAGACAGCGGACACTGCACTTCACCGGACACGACTGCCTGTGACTTGACCGGGACCGGACCACCGCGCCGCAGCAGCGCCAGTCAGTCAGTAGAGTGAGAAATGCTCTTGTCCTACAGACACAGAGAATTGTAGATTCAGAAGGGAAAGAAAGATGCACGCAGTTCTAGAGAGAGAGAGAGAGAGAGAGAGAGAGAGGATTGACGATGTGAAGCGGAGCCCGTGATTGGGCTTATGGGTGGGATTGATTAACCTGGATCAATCCAGGGAGAGGGTGGCACAAGGTCGATTCCTTTTTCCGTGACGGGGATCTCACGTTCGGACATGTCGTGCTTCATATCTCACGTTCTGTCCTTGTGTGGATCATTAGTGGCAGAGATTTGCACTAAAACGCTCACGTTGCAGCAGCGCTCGGGGCTAAGTCAGGCGGAATCACACAGGCAGTCTACGACGGTGAAAGGAAGTCGACTGTGTGGGCACATAATTAGAGTTTTCGGTCACAAGATCACGTTCTCACATGTCGACCTAAATTCATATGTCACGATGTGCGAGTCGAGAAAGGTGTCCTTTCATTTGCATTAATGTGTATTTCGCAACGATAATGGAGCGCCTCTCTACGACCCAGAGCTTCAATGTGCTTGCACTGGAAAAACGGGTCCTCCGAGCTCGCTGCCCTGCGCTTGGAAAATCTGGCAAGTCTGACGTGCTCGCCTATCGTGCTTTCACGGCCATTCTCTAGACAACAGGTCTGCCACTGCTGCAGATCATGTCTGAGTAATTCAAGGCTGTCACATGTTGCACCTCAAATGTCACGTTCTTCATGATCGATATATAAGGCCTGAACTTACTAGCAGCAGATCTTGAGGTTTATGCCTCTGCTTGAAAACGGACTTCTCGTACGCTAGGGCTGCCCCGGGTTCCACGATCGTGTCCGTGGCTGTCCTCGAGCAGTAATAAGTTGACAACAACCGGATGCTGGAACAATTGCGCGTCATTCTCCTGCTTTCCGACTTAATACGCACCTGTGCTTCGCGAATGCAGAGGATGATGCCATAACAATCTCATCCTGCCTTTCGCCGTCACGATCTCTCGACATCGGATCTCGCATTTGGAATATCATTCTCGGCTCTTCGACTTAACTCCCACCCTGACGGGCTTCTGCAAAAAGTGACGCCAGCATAATCTCACGCGCCCGGCCCTGAGGCTTCACGAGCTCGTCCCCCACAGATTCTTAGGTTTTGAATATTCAGATGACAGCTCTGATCCGGCCGCAGCTTTCACGTGCAACTCTGCGACGCATTATGTCCAGATTTTCCCAAAGTTACTCGAGACGGCACATTTAAACAGGCGCAACTTCAGTCGTCGGCTCGCTGGCTCCAATCCTCCAAATCGCTCTAAGTGTGCATCGGGTCCATTCGTGCCTTGAAAAGCTTTCTCCAGATTTGATTCATGCCTCACGACCTCTTGTCGGTCTCATACGGTATCTTCTGTCCACGGTATTCGCCGGTCAGTAGTTCCTCGTGAAGCTCCTCGTGTCTGACTCTAGTAACCCAGAGCCCCTGTAGGTTTCATAGACCCAGCCAGACATAAAGTAACACCGATAAGCTCTAGCATTTTGTTAATCTCCGGAAATTTGCTGCTCAATCTTGGCTTCCCTTCTGACATCACCGGGCGCCCCGAGATCAGAATCACTCAAAACTTATCGGATTAGAAAGTAAGTACCTCTATATCAAAATTCAGACGCTAGATATGATTATCATTCTGTTCAAACCTTTGAATGAATGACGTTTCTCTCTTTCCTTTGACTTATTGATCCAATCAAATGGATCTGCCGTGTTCGGTATGGCCGATTGGAGAAAGAGGTTTGTATTACGTCTTGGGTCGTAGTAGAAATGACAGATTGCGCTTGATACTGAAGGTTCTCTCTCACATTAAATTAATTTCCAGGTGTGAAGCGGCTGTGTCTCAACTGCGGACCATCTGATCCACAGAGGCAGCTCCAGGCTAGAGTAGATGCAAGAGCACTGATAGAAATTCGATGGTTCTAACTGCTTGAAGAACAAGATTTTGTTGAGGGCAAAATGTGACTGCTCGACTTTCTGTACGCAATCTACGAATTTACTGGCGAGAAGGAGGTAAGCTAAGGTCCAAGTTGCTTTGAAAGTCCAGTGCCGACGGTTTAAATTGCGTCCACTTTCGTGAAAATGATGAGGAAGAAGGTTCTGCAAGAGATTTGTTTCTTCGTTGTCCAACATTGTGCAATCAATGCAAATTTCAACAGACGCAAATCAGAATGAACAAGTACATGCTACAAGTTTTCTTCCATGTTATGATAGCAATGTTGCTGACTTTATACGGCAGAAGAACTGATTATGGAGTACGAGCTATCGGTCTTATTGGAACTATGTCGTCAAACTGTTGTCCCAGAAACGGTTTTCTTCCTCTTCCGTTAGTTTCCCTGATGTTTCTATCGTCGACTTGTTACTTCAGCTGTCAAGATTGTGATGGAAACCTCTCTGATGCTTGTTTCTTTCTGCTTCCACTCACAAGAGCACATAACATTTGTTTCCGTCGTTCAAATCAACTCCCTTTGTAGGAAACTTCAGGTAGCTCTCTCGTCACTGTTTTGTTTCACGGCTCTTTACAACCCTGACAGCGAGTTTCCTATATTATCAAGGTTATCTTCAATGACCAAATTATAGCCTTTCAGATTAGCTTTTCTTCCACAGACGGAATTTTAAGAAAGTGAGGTCAAGGCAGAGCAAAAGATTCTCGGTGAGGAAATAAAAAATGCGCAAAGCTTTACCCGAACATTCGCAGATTGCGAAGTATGGTTTATGATACACAATGAGAGATTGAATCGACAGGAAACTCAGATTTCATTTAATTTTCATTTAATCTTTCACTCCGTTGTGTTTATTCCAGCAATTCACGTCATATAGAAGGCCTAGATGTTCCCAAGGTTGAGCCGGCACGGATTCTAGGTCCTAATCTGTGAAGGAAACAAACCCTCGAAACCAAAGCAGTAGATTTCTGAGTTCACAAAGGTTCAGAGAAAAATGAATTACTTTCAGGCAGGTTCGTCCCAAAGAATATTACATGTCACTGCGTAAAAATATCAATTTCAGCCAATTTGTGACTAGCTTTTCCTGATAGGTTCAGACATGCATGCTTCGTGAAGTGGGTCTTCCACACACTACACATTAAAGTCAGTTTGCGTATTTCAGAACCATCCCTGGGAATGGTGAACCAAAAAAATCCGTTTAGAGAATCAGTGGGCACCTAATATCGGAAGCTGTTGCATCTGCGTTTGTGGATTGTCATGACATTTTTGAAATATAGAACGATTACTTATTGCACTTTTGGATATATTCAGTCCAGAATTCGGCAGTGGCTAAGCATAAAAAGTCGATGACCGAAGATGTAAACACTATTGCTGCTGGAAACACATGATCACCAAACTTTCAACAATTGTCGCTAAAGACAGATACTTGGAAGGTATCACACTTCCGTCATTCGTTTGACCTACGGACATAAAATAATCCTCTAATTCACGGCATTGAATTTTTAACTCCATGCTGACATACATCGACACGTTTGGCCCATCACAGTCAGTTGCCACATCCTTCTGTCAACACTGCCGATCATTCATTCAAGTCCACACAAAAATCAAAACCATATTCGACAAGGTTTTGTACGATATGATGAAGCAGTGTGTACGTATGAAGGAGGACATTGTAAGTATGTGGAGTGGGATTCGATCATACAATACTCTGTGGAAGTTGATTGACATACATACCATGACTCGTGATGATCGATGAGTTGTGGAGACCTCATTACTGGTGATCTAGTTGTGACTTGTACGTTTGTGGTTAACCAATCTCGTACATCTGTAACTGTTCGCCGTTACAGTAGCCATTGTTCCTACTTTCTACTCTGGTTTGTTCAGGCATCAATCAAGTACCGAGTGTGCAGATCAAGAGAAGAAACATCCCTCCAACTCAGGAGTCCAGCTGGTACTTGCGTTTAGTGCAGAGGCTTAGTTGCGGTTCAATGTTCAGAGCGATTATATCACAATGTTGTGGGCGCCAACAGTCGTCCAATGCTACAGCAGGAGCATACAGACTTGCTAGTAGGCGACAGTCTTACCCAAGACATTTCACAGACAAGATAAAGTTGCAATTCAGTCATTCAGACACGTAGAAGGCCAACATGCTAGCGAGCTTGGATCGTGTAGTCCCAAGGGTCACGATCCAATGACTCTCTTTGGGTTGAGCGTATCAAAGAGGAAGAAGCCCTGAAGCTCAGGAGGTCCGACCATTAAAAGAGGGCACGGCAGTGTCTAACGTTAAGCGGCATGCGGCCTGTGACGGTATTTTTACATCGTCTGACAAGAGCTCCATGGATTCCTCAAACCAGTTACTATTGGGTTTGCTGCCTGGTGGCTACGTGTATAAGTGGCGCCGTGCCACAGGGTGGTGAAGTCAATGCACTGGGCGCGCTCCAATGGCGAGCAGGTCCAACATTTCGGTTCCTCTTGCGATATGTAATCACATCTTGACATGTCTTCCCCGAAAGGTTCAGCTGACGAACGCGGTTTCGAGCAATGAGGATGATGGATCAGAGGAGTGTGCCCTTGGCGCACAGCGCTGCTACTTGCTCCGAGAGGCATGTGGCGCACGGAATTGGCTCATCCTGCGTTCGACCATGGGAAGAAGATCAAGGCGTGGATTCATTGAGCCGGAGCTGCAAGCCGGCTGGATCCATGCACCCTGGAGAAACAGAAATCCGAACATCTTGACACGAGCGCGCCCAGGACCTGCGCCCCGAGTAAAAACAACAGAAGCGCTCGCAAAGCAACAGTGGCCCATTGTGTCGTAAGCTCTCGACCACTGACTGACTTTTCGAGGGGTGCCCCCCCACCCACGAAAGGAAAGCTGGAGCCAAGAGGAACAACGATGGCCGCTCGGAGGCGAGTCCGTTTTCAGACATCACTCCACAGTGGCTGGCTGGCTTCGGTCTAAGTCAATGGCCTGCGCTCCATTAACAGGCAGGACAGCCCGTGAGCTGGAGGGCTGTCGTGAGGCTTTCCGGTCGCATTTTCAACAGGTCGTGTCACAGAAATGAAAGCATCTGCTCTCGCTCTTGCAGCAGCACCCGAGCCCGCCATTCTTCATGAGAAGGGATGGGCCAAATCCAGCGCGGCCCTCAGATTTTGCTTTGTCGCTGACTTCTTGGTCCGTTCGACCTCTGTTCACGAGAAGCAGCCGTCAATGGCGTCCCCCGTCCCCCGTCCCCCTCGTCCCCTCTCGGCTCTCTCGGCTCTCTCTCGCTCGAACAGAAATTCGCAGCGACCGGCTCCGGCTGCCTGCCAGGCAGGCTGTCCTACATGTCCCCCGATCCCAGACCTGGCGTCCGAGTCAGCACGCAGGCGCGCGCATGACCTTACCCGAGTCTGCCGCCGTCCCTCGACCAGCAGTCACGCTGACCCCCTCCTCCTCCTCCTCCTCCTGCTCCTGCACCGATCGGCGCTTCGGCTGCAGCAGCAGCAGCAGCAGCAGCGAGCGAGCGAGCGAGCCCCCAGGGGCATCATCATGCTGGACGGAGCGCAGAGCGTGCGGAGCGTGGGGCGCAACGGAGCACGCACACTTTGTTGCGGATGTCACTCACTCCGGCACGTCCGTCGTCTCATGCTCATGCTCATGCTCCGACGAACGAACGAACGAACGAACGAACGCCCCAACGGAGCGTAACCGACGCTGGCCCATGACCGCCTCTGACTCCCATGCGTACCCGTCGGTTCTTCTTGACCGCCCGGTCGCCTCTTGTGACCGCTGATTCCGCTTCTCGCATGCTCCCTCCCCACCTTTCATCGGCGGCTTTGTTTCCCGACGACGAATATCCCATCTCGCCCCCGGCCCGAACAGTCTGCCCCGTGACAAAATTCAGCCTCCTCTGTTCATCCCGCATTGGCAGACGACAGTGTCTGCGCGCTAATTGTTTTTATCGTTTGAGCTTCTCACGACCATTATCGTCTCTCTTATCCGCATGGATGCGCCCAGTCACGTTAAGTAAGCCTCTTGCATCATGTTGCACTTTTATTACGCTTCCCGGGTAAATCTTCCATCTTTGAGATCTTTAAGATTGTGTTATTACGGTTGATTTAGACATAGTTTTCTGTGATTATATTCGATCATTCATTCAACCTAACCGTCTCCTTTGTTAATGTTCAAGATAGCCAAGTCCAAAACCTCTGAACGAACACTTTTAGATGGATTGTACGCATCTCAAATTATTGTTGATAAGACTTGTGATTCATACAATTTTTTTAAATAAATGCTGTATGAAAATCAATGTCAAATGCATGTTCTATGATTTGAAGTTGCTTGGCACTGAGTCAAATTAGTTTCATATTTGGAATAATGTATTCAAATATGAAAATTTTGATAAAATGATTGATTAAAGAAGTCACCAGAATATCCTAAGAAAAAATAATTTCAAATAAAGATTTAAGAAAAAAAACCTTTAACAACATGATTTTAAAAAATTGAAGATTTTTTTCTAAGTGTAAAAAACAGCGTGAATCGTGCGACATTATCCACTTTACAGACATTACACTTTCTACTCCGTATATTACTTTAGAGATCGAAATATCAGGATGATGTGCCAGCGCAATGGATTAAGTTCATACAGGGAAGAAATATATAAAACGAAACTGACATAGGCTTGGAAACTTCCCAAAGGTTGAATCTTCCAAGCACTCGAGTGCTTCTGACCGCGCACCCCGTTAAATTATTTTTATTCCATTCTGCAAGACCCTGAGAGGAGTGCAGAGGGTTCATTCTTTTCCATATCCTTGTACAAGAGCGACGATATTTAACGGTTTATTACTTGGACACTTCTTACGAGATTTGTTTGTTGCGAACTGAAGATGTTTCGAAAGAGATTTCGGGTTCAGAGT
Source organism: Marchantia polymorpha subsp. ruderalis (assembly GCA_037833965.1). Lineage (NCBI taxonomy): Eukaryota > Viridiplantae > Streptophyta > Marchantiopsida > Marchantiales > Marchantiaceae > Marchantia > Marchantia polymorpha. The sequence goes on from AP031351.1 coordinate 6,625,884, forward strand.
CCTGCATGAGTTTGACATTGACATCTTCAACAGACGTAATAATATCAAGCTACGTCAATTTCTTTTAAGCTTTTGTTCTTTCCTCGCGTGACACGACCTTGTTTATTCTAGTCGATTCTTTTGGATGCATGTCTGCCTTAACTTGCTCGAAAACTCCACCTTTTCGTGATGCATGCCCGATGCAGAGCTCTAAATACTTTTTGCGTCGGGTCTTGCGCCGGTGGAAACACACATTTGAGCAATGCTCATCAAAGGGTATGCATTGTTTTTTCCACGGCCAATTTATTTGTGCTGCATTTGCGTGCATCAAAGTCTGTGCCTCGTGAAATGACACGATGCTGTAACTTTGCTCGTCTGTAGTGCAGAAATGGCATGCAGCATCATGTGCTCCCACAAACAATGCAAGTTATGGACTCGCAATTCCCTCTCATCAGAAACACTTTTTTGTGATTTTTGATACTTCCATATGGAAATATCAAAAATCACAAATATCAATATATGTTCCCGGAGTCATTACAAGAGCTCAAATAATCGTGTTCTTTGCTTCTAACTCGACTAGTGTCTTGCCATTTGCCCTCATTATCCTGAAGTTTCAGAAAGTATGATTTTTTAAAAAAAATTTCTGACTCAAGCATGCACTATGGTTTTCGATTACATCTTGTATTTCGTCTTGAGTTTGATAGTCAATTGTAATCTTTAGCTAACTTATGGTATTACATTAGATGCATTGGGATCCATGTGATCTGATGTTCATGTTCAAAGCATGTTACAAGACGACGGATATACAGACGTAGACCTTTTTCCTTAATTAACAAATTACTGTAACTTCTGTTGTGTTTACACATCTATCTACATATGATTATTTTTGAAAGTATCTGTTTACAGATTTAATCCTTTTGGAAATTTGATCAGGCACCGTCATGGATGTGCATTGTTATCAAAATTATCCAAGTATAAGAATATGAACAGAAATTTGCTTTTTTGTTCATCTAGCTTTGGGATGGTATGAAACTATGGACTCCAACTTCAACACGTAGTTTCTGATAGTGTGGAGCCTATCATTTTATGTTTGGTTGGATGGCAATCGATTCAACATCGATCGAAGTCTTCAAATATGGGAGTACACTTCCTGTTAATCTCTTTGTTTCTCTTTTCATAACTTTTAAGTATGTTAACATACTAACGACGGTATGTTACTGATAAAGTGAGAAGAATCTAGTATAGAGAAAAAAAGGGTTTATTATATATTTATTATCTTGCCATTATGTATATAAAAAAGGATTCATCAATTTTACCATGTTGTTTATCCACTGCTCTAGGGTGAACATTAGATGGTGCAATCCTCAGAGTATGAATCCCAAAGCTTGATTGGTTTTCACATGGTCATTTAGTATGTAGACATTGTGATCTAAGTAACTTTCGTATGTATGTTGGGTGCAATAAGATTAAGAAAGATATATATTTAAATGTAGAGATATATATAAATATATACACCCCCGTTGGTTTCACCACTGGACGAGTTCATCGCATGTTCCCATCCCTTGTTAACCCATCTTATCCTCATCTTTTTCCAGTGGTTTTGTGGAGGGAATGCCCATCGACTTTCTGACTTCTCATCATTTGGTCCAGTTTGTGCGTGTTTGCATGTTTCATTAAAGCACCGTGTGATGCACATCCTATAGCTCGTTTCATATCCAGGTTTTCTACATCTCTCTTTGCCTTGGTGCAGTGCAACTGGTCTTCCAAGACGATTACATCGCACCGTATGTTGACGTTTTATTAGTCAGATGATGACATCATTTTGATGTGTCTTTCGTCTCAATCAGAGTAACCAGGCCCTCGAATTAAGTATCTGGGTGATGCATTTTCTAACTAAATAAGAGTAAATGGCAACCGCCCCAGTATGGGTCATGGGCAGGGTCTGATGGTGTGATGCGATCATGGAATTGTCGTCGTCTTGGCGAAGCAGAAGGTGACGTTAAATCCAGGGGAGACGCGAATAGTGCAGGCTTTGCAGGCTTTGGACCATCATGGATTGACGTAGCACTACAATCTTGAAGTGCTGGTGCAAATGGACCTAGCATTATTTTTCCAGGACATCCATATGCTAAGTACAGTGGAGACTCCATCTAAGATAAGACGGGCAGAGGAGTGTGTATTTGCAGTTGTTGCAGCTCCCACACCTTTCTCAACCGATGATGTACCATGCCCTCATTCTCAATATTCCATTTTCTTCTTACAGTTTCTCCATCGTTCGATCCCACAGTGGTCTAGTTTGTGCCACTGAACTTCTGTTGTGTGAATCTGGGAGTGGAACACGGAGGTACGTGCAATCGAAAGGGACCGTAAGAAGGTCCTTTTCAAAACCTCGGGCTGCTAATCCTTCTGCTTGAAACTTCAGCACGTCATTGACAGCTCACACAAAGCTCGCTGATTGGACAGTATACATGGTGCCTGCAAGACCCTTCTCTCCAATACCTCACTCAAACTATTCCTGATATGAACTTCAACAACGACGGCATGAAATTCAAGTCCAAGTGCCATCTCAACATGCTTACCGATGATGCAGTTAATATTACATGATCATGATCGGTAAGCATGTCGATCGCATTCAGATCGATGAGATCAAGGCCTCCTCGTGCTTTCGGAAGGGTGGGCATGGGAAGAGCTTCTGTGACGTCTAGTTGCCGGGAGTATACTGTTGCTCGGGCCATATCTGCTTATCAGTGGTGAACGTGATCCTTGTGTTCCTACAATAATACGATGTGTTCTTTTAGCTTTAGTCCTCTCAATCATCAAGTCCAAACGGATGATCTGAGTTTGAAGAGAGTGGTACATGGCCCCAGTTGTTCAGTTCCTCTTGTTCTGCTCATGCTCCCGAGGTTCTCACTACTGATTCTCATCAGCACGACTTATCACAACTTTGTCGTTCGTTATTCGTGGTTTCGACTTGGAGAAATGATGAGCATTACTTGATCAGTGATTTTGGACACATCTGCTACAAGAACGCATGTTCTCTTGTTATGACTCTTCTCTTGCTCATCTTGAAATTTTTTGATAGCTTCAATTTGTTTCATTATATCTATATTTTAAAATTTGAAATTCAATATAATTTTATACTTATAAATATTATTTCAATCTCTGGTAGGTAAGAATAATGTGTTTAAAACTAAATTTTTAATCATTCTTCTACGATATGATAATATAAAAAATATTTTTCAATAAAATTACACTCAATTTCAAAGTGATTGAGGTAAATTTGTCGACCAAAATACACCAAAATTTAAAATGAGCCCGCTGCAAAATGAGGTGAACATAGGAACAAAAGAGGATTATATTACAGAGGAAGAAAAATTGATCAATCTCACGATGATTAGAGTGAAAAACGGAGTGAAGAGTGGATCAAACTGCGTCAAAAGGGGACTTAAACATGATGTTGAGATTGTTCAAGATAGAGAAACGGCGATATGAAATAGCGCCAGATGAGGCACCGATGCACCAGTCGAATTGGATTATTGCCTAACTTCGTAGTTTCCTAAATTTAGATGGAAACATAAGTAACATGGACCATTGCAATCAACAGCCAAAACAGACTAGAAAAATCTTTCGCTCAATTTTGATTTAGGATGTATGAAATTACTATATTAGATCACGGACATCGTAGTTTGAAGGGGAGAGTGTGTCTCGAGACAATCTTCACCGTTAGACTTATGCTTATGCTTCAATCGAACTGGAGACCCACACAAGATCACTGAAAGCTTGGCTGAAGATATGGGAGTTGTCCAGATTGTCATCCTCTTTGCTATTGACTTGGGCTCCTTTATTTATGTTTGACATTCAGCCCCTGAGAACTTTCGGGGTAGAAAAGACTTTCCAGCTTTGGCTATGGCGTCCCACTCCGTTTATTCGTATAATGTTTATCCCACCTCTTACAATCATCACATTACTGCGTCGGTGTTGGAGAGCTTGGGCTTCCCTGTCTCTGATATTTCTAGAATCTGAGATTTTCATGTGTGGATTTAATGTCTACACCTACCCTGTATACCAAATATCTTTACCATCCCAATAATCACACATGTAGAAACATTCAAGTGTTGTAAGTTCATTCTATATGAGGACTTGCTATCCAAGTCAAGTGCTACTTCGCGACTTAACTATAATAAGCCATTTTCTTTTATAAGACTCTCCCAAACTGATCGGACTTGAAATTTAATTTCTCTAAAATGCGAGCACGATTGGACTCTAATTTTTTGTCATTGGATTAGTCTCAAACCTTGAAAGGAGAGCAGAGGTTTGGGTAAGGAGCTAGCCAGCCGTGGAATATGCTAGAAATCTAATGTAAGGGTCGTGAAAGTCTTGTATTTACAACTCATTTTCAGAAGTATGAAAGATATTACAACAACGCGGACCAACTGCACAATGGTCAATTTTCGGTTTGACCATATCGATGGAACATGGATTTAAGAGTAAAAAAAATTATTTGCCTGCTGTAGTGCTCCCAATAGAGAAATATTGATTCTACTTAGCTACCTCGTGAAACTTTGATTCGTTGCTCGTTGACAACAACACATTGGGGTGAAATAATTTTAGTTTAAAAGAAACTATTGGAGTGAGCCAAACATAATGAGTTCAATGGTTGAGGCATTGTTTCTTTTTAGAGTGGATGGGTTCAATTGCAGGCATGGGTGTTTGGCAATCGACATGGCCCTTGCTCCGAGATCGTTTTGCATGTACATAATCTCTTGTTTTGATGAGAGCATCTGCTCAATCTTGAGCAGGGGATCTCCACTTTCATGTCCATTTGAATTTGGAACGGACTATACTACTACATGCGCATACTTTGGCCTCTTACTAGTTGTCCTTGACCTGACGTCAGATGGATTAAATCAGCGCATGACATTGCATACACTATAATACTCACATTTCTGTTTATATTTATTAAATCCCAGATTTTTCCATCTCAAAGGGAAGTAAAATGTCACACGTCTTCTAGAGTTTCCCTCCTCCCAAAACTTACGGATGCAGTTGGACGCGTTTATAGATGAAGTCTGTCTTTTTACATGTGCTATCATCCTATTCGACTCTGAACTCCGTTGCTTTTAATAGACTTTATATGTTGTTAATCATAATTGAAGTGTAGTGTGATACCTTAACATAGTCTAATTGTTGTAATTACGAAGTCAAATGCCTTTCTTTTCAATTTGCTCTCCATAGAACATTAGCTAGAGATATTCGTAAAAGAAGCATGTTAGTTTATGCATCGTGATGTTATTTCTAGAACATTTCATAGATTGGAAATAGAATACAGCGATAAATGTTTTCTCATTGTGATACCATCCTAGCCTTATGTTTCCTGCTGGATTTCATCCCTGTTTGGTTTGATGGAAACATTACGTTATTTTTGTTATCCAAGTGGTAATCACATCCCGTTTCCAGTATTTTCGTTTCATGTTTGACTTAGAGTAACTCTTTTAAGACTTTTATTTCAATCCAACATCAAGGTCGAATCACAACTTTAATGTGTTTTAAACAACACTTGTTTTAAAGTGTTTTAGAGTTTCACAATACATAAATATTTTCCTTACATATTACTTTATGGTTTCCAAAAAGTGTGAGTAAAGAGTTTTTGAGTTGTAAGACGAGGGAAAATGTTCTCCAGCTGAGATCAAAGATAAAGATAAGGAATGGAGTTGGGTATGCATCTTTCAAAGTGAGTTCAAGGTTCATGGGTTTCGAGCTTCTCTAATTTTTTTATCTGAATTGTGAATATTAGTTCGGGGTTAAATTACATGTGTCTATAATTCAGTAGCAAATGTTACTCATGTGATTGTGATGTAAAAGTGATTAAGTTTTTTAGTGCGATATAAATTGTGTGTAAATTCGATGTTGCTGCATGCTCATATTCTTCTTTATGAAGTTTCCGGATTTGTCACTGGTCACATACCATATTATGAGAAATTTTCCAGATGTATGATTTGGAACAAAGTTGATGACTCTCAATCCTCCCACTATCACAATATTTTGCATTGTCGTTATCTTTTGCCGTTTTTCTTCACTCTCCTGCCCATTATCTTCTAGAGGTGTATTGACGGGCGCATTCAGTCTGCAGTAGCGAGATTTGCTAATTGGACTTTTCAAATGTGGTATGAACAATAAACTTCGGTTATGTTTGATCTCTCCTTGTAATACGATTCTCAATAGTGCCTCATACTATATATTTATCTACTTGTATTATTCCTCCACTTTCGCGCTTGGTTAATTTTTTCTCCCAATTTCGCTGTCTGGTCCGAGTGCAGACTTAAGGGAGAGCTATTTTCATCCTCTGCCGACTATTATTTGGTCGATTGTCTTACTGAGTAAGGTTTGGGTCACTGACCTATACGTCCCTCGAGACTTCAATAGATCTTTTCACGAGTATTGAAGACAGATGTTCAACTTTTTGTTAGCCATACATATTGTATAGCACTCGTTGACGTGCTAGTAATATCTGCTGGCGACAATTCAGCTTCAACTTACGTCTGTTTTCCAAAACCTAGTTGAGAGTACCCACTGTCGACCCGACCGTTGAGGAATAATCTCACACACAAAAGTCCAGGTTGCGACGCTCTTACAACCTGAAACTACTTCTCGAAAGGCTGTGTGGAGAAAAGTGGATGAAGTCAATCGGGAGTACTATAAAAAAGGAGGATAACCTGTCCTTTCGCAATTGTCATGTTACATCGACTGATCAACAGTTAATCGAGATACCTTCTAAACCCTGAGTGGCTGCTTGCTAAAATTTCAATAAGTAACTTGAAACAACCAGCTCTTGGCGGTCTGTGATTGATAATTATGATCTCTGGGTCCACCGAGTGCCCTTAAATCTATACAAGTAGATGGCTACTCCGCTCGTGATTGCTCCCATTGTTCTCCCGGTTCGTACTTGCTTTGGCTAAAACTAAAAGAGAGAATTTCGGTTGCCTTCCACCATAAGGCTAATTAGTGTAGCTCAAGCTAGTCCACCACTTGTAGCCGTCCTGAAAATTTGCAAGATGGCTGCAAAAAATGGAAAAACATTCATGTAAAATATTATGTTTTTGACATTCATTTAACAAGTTCACACACCCGAAGGTGCTCACTTTCCTGACGCCTGTAGGTAAAATCAGTTTCAACAGGATCAAAAATCTCTGTTGAAAACAAACAGACGTCTATCAAGACCTATAAGAAACTATAATCTATACGGTAAGGATCATAGATGTTAAAAACAAGATATTCGCAAACTGGTACAAATAAAAACATACCTGAACCGATCACAACGAAGATGAAGAAGCCAAGGACAATCGGTCCAACAGGATATGGATTGCTCTTCTTCACTGTCGTCTCAGGAACTGCTCCTCTCTTGAGGATGTTTTTCTGGAACTTGGCACTCTTTCGGTCAGCCAGGCGCCTAGATGTCGTCTACAAGACAAGGAATCACATCGATGTTAAAAAGAGGGAGCAAACTTCCAATACTCCCAATTCTCGCAGACCAAGTAGAGTAAGATACACCTTAAGTCACATTCGTCTAAGAGAGCGTCCTCTTGAGACAAGACTCCGTGATGCCTGGTAATTATCCACCATAATCTAACATTTCAGAATTATAATGACGAGCTAAGTGGGGCCAAATTTTTCTACAAATGCTCATAACAAGCGCTCCGACTCGACGGCAGTATGAACAGAAACAAATCATCGGCATCCAGAGAGGTCTTCTTCTTATGATGGATGTATGCAAATAATTTTACTTAATATATACCTCTCAGTTTCAAGGACTCAGCAACATTATAAATAGACGAAAGCCGAGAGGTGCTTTCGAGTTAAGTGATCAGCAACCCGTCGTCCAATCATGACAGAAAAAAGCCTTATAGAGGTAGGATCTACAACAGCAGGCTGACTAACATACTGAAAACTCCATTGGGAAAAAATCAAATATGTACGTACTTAGGTCAACTCAGAACGACAACCAAAGGTTGGAAGTAAAATTATTACAGGGTTGTACATGCCTCCATCTCGGAGGCTGACGATAGGGAACCACGTACAAAGGGAGACATCGAGACGGAGAAGAGGGTCATAACAACTCGAGTAAAAACGAATTTAAACTTTGTTTGCGAACTCTGCTCTCAATCTACATGATGCGTTCGTCTAGTATGAGAGGAAGTTCACTTTCCTTCGATAAAGTACAGATCTTCATGATTCGGCTAAACCGTAACGAATCCTAGTACATCCACATCTTGGCCTGTAATCTCTCTCCCTAAATTACCAATTACGTCCCTTTTGCGCCATCTTCCAACTCCTTCAACAAAAAAGCAGCTCTCAAAGGACTAACTCTACACTCAAGGACACCACTCTTCCTGCTAACGATCCAACCCCTCTCAGCAGTGTCTACCTCCTCCCCAATGCCCCGGACGTCGGATCTAGACATTATCCGTATCCAATAAAACCCCAACGACATGAACTATTTGATCAAGCAATCGACACAAAAGCTCTTAAGACCACACCAAAGACGGCAAGCCCTTACCATTTCGCAAGCGAGAGTCGCAGGTCAGACGTGAGTGGAGATAGGCACTTCTTCTCAGCAACAGCGATCGAGCTAGCGTATGCTCCTTCGCGATCGACGGATAAATCGATCCCCAGTCAGTCAGAAGACCACGTTCGAGCCGCGAGACTTGCTCCGGTGCAGGAAATACGCAGCGCAAGAGCGACGGAGAGGAGACGGCAAGAGAGCCTGAGCACAGAAGAAGTACAGATCGGGCGAATGTTCAATCTCAGGCCTCACGACGACAGCACCGAATGCGCTGGTCATACAGTCGCGAGAGCCTTTAATCGAAGACGAGATCAAGCCAGAAGCGAAGAGAAGATGTCTCTCGATGCTCTTTATCTCTCCGCCTGGAGAATAAGTCGACGCCGCGTGCGCACCGGTTTTTGCCGGCGGTGAACTCCAACTCTCGAATCTCATTGGCTCTCTTCGGCTCCGAACCGTTCTGCACCGTGCGATCTACCCTCATACGGCCGGATTTTCCCCGTGCCAGCAGCACCGAGGCGGCCGGCAAGTCGCGTTCTTGTGGCTCGATCGTTCGGCGGTCAGATCGTTGACCATGGTTCACATCGCGGACCCGGGATTCTGTCCTTCCCCGTCCGGCTTCCCCTGGATGCGTGAGAAATGGCCTCCCATTCTGGTTAACTCCTAGACGGGTTACCAGGTTGGTTTCTTTCCTTGATGGGGTCTTCCCGTCCTTTTGCTATTTACTTCGTCCCGAATCCTCAGTTCTGTAAGATATAGTTTTGGTCCAATTATTGTGACCTCCTTATCCCACCGGCGGCTGCCCGTCTCTTTTGTATCTTCTGCATCCTCAGTCCTGAGTTCAGGTAGATTATCCCTTCCAACCCGATTTAGCCCAAAATAAAAAATCTGCTTCCTAAGACTTTTTCTTTTTCTTGACGACTGCTAAATCCGTGACCAATAACGTAGTTTTCTTCTTCTCTTTTTTTTTTTTCAATTTTTTAGATAGTGACGTGAAGTATTATAGACTATGAGATCATATGGCTCAAAAAAAAATTTTCAAGGGAATGTCATAACATTGAGAGACAAATATTTTTCAAAATCATTGTAACAAGAATAAATCTCTATTTATAAATGTTGTTGAGTGACATATTGATTATTATGATGTGATTAAAAAAAGATCTTTCATACAGATACAGTAAAATCTTGAAGAACAAGAATTCTTGTTCTTCAAGAATTTAAATAGCAAATAAACGTTGTTGAGACTCAAATACCTGCATCAAATGATAAAAATGAAGTAGAAATTTCTTCTAGACTATTATCAAATCAGATTAATAGACCTTTCACAATGTATGAAATATAATCCATTTGATCCATTTTTGAATATCATAATAGTTTGGTTATGAAGACTTGATGTATATTTTCATTTTAATGAAGCTTTTATTTCGACCGTGGATGTAGTTTCATGCGGAAGTAAACCACATACATTGGTGCGTGATTCTTATTATGTCAGAGCTACTATTGATATCAGAGCATCGCGGATCTAATTCAGCTTGCATGTATCTTCTAGTGCAAATGTGCGGGCTTTTTTGCTGTCGTCAGAAGGATATAGTATCACACGGTTGTTGCTTCAAGGAATTTTGTGGAATAAGAGAAGCTGATTGCCGGTGAATCACACTTACAACCAGTAGTGATTTATCAAGCTTAATTTTCATCAATGCGTAAGCTGTAGCTAAATATCAAGTTCTTGCTATGTATGCATTTGGTTTGATTCTTCAATCATTGATGACATTGAAGCTGATGCTAAGTATTTAGATGACGCTTTGATCATAAAAGATGGGTATACATCTTCTTTTTTCAAAAAACCTAGATTCTAGTGAAAAACAAGAATGAAATGGAGCAATGCAAAAGAAGATGAAGACACTTCATGCCAACAACACTTGTTAAGTTGTACCAAAATAAGAGAGTGATGGAATATTAGTGGTTCTACGAAAAGAAGTATAAATCCACAAATACTTGAAAATCCATAAGTCTAGGTTGTTACCCAATAAATTTACACAACGCAAAGATGTGAATTACAATAATTTTTTTGCATCGGTAGCAAAGTATTCTACAATACGTTTGATATGTGCTCTTGTGATTTTTCTATAATCTATTTTTTGGTTAGATGAATGTTGTTATAGCTTTTTTCTCTAGACTACTCATGAAATGATATTCATGCGGCAATCGCAAGATTTTTCCATGAAAGAAAAGAAAGTAATGATATGCAGGTGGCTTAAATCATCATATGGTTTAAAGCAAAATCTCGGACAATGGAACTAAAGCTTCAACGACTTCATGCACTTACAAGGATTCTTATTGACTGTGTAATATACTTTTGTTCATTTGAAGAATGTTTATGATGCATCATTTAGGCTTATCATTCTTGTCTTATATGTTGATAACATGCTTCTTGTAACTCCAAAGAGATTTGATGTTGATAAGTTGAAGGCTAAGTTGAACTCAACTTTCAACATGAAGATCTAGTTACAATTTAGAAGATTCTTGGCATAGAGTTATTTTGAGATGAAAAGACATGAAAGCTTTGATTATCTCAAAAAGACTATCCAAAAAAAGATGCTTGTCAAGTTCAATACGACGGAAGCAAAAACTATGAATACTCCATTCGCGGTTCATTTTTTATTTACAGCAGTGCAATGTTCAACACATGTGGTTGAAAAATGCTTGATGTTGTATATTCCCTACGGGAATATAGTAGGCAATCTCATGTATTTGATGGTATGCACACAACAAGATATAGCATTTTTTGTAGTTAAGTTGAATAGTTACATATCAAAACCAAAAAAAGATAAATTGGAAAGCAATGAAGTGGATACGTACATATCTTAGAGATTTTTCATTACATGGCTTATTGTTTGATGTCAAAGCAATGAATGATAAGTCACATTAAGTATATGTGTTTGCTGATTATGGGAAAGACTTGTACGAGAGAAAATCAACGACTAGGTATGTGTTCACTTTTACAAGTGACTTCATTATTTGGAAATCTATTTTTCAAAAATGCATTTCTTTCTCATCTAAGGAAGTTGAATATGTTGCAACAGAATCAAAAAAAAAAGTCAATGTGGTTGAATAAACCTATCATTTAGATGGGATTGCCGCAATAATATGTCACTCTTCAATGTGATAATAAGAGTGCACATCACCTTGTTGGGAATCAGATGATATATAGGGTTTATGGTGTTTAGGGTTTAGATTGGATTATAGTTTCTATATATGTAGCTACGGCTTAGTTTAAAGTAACTCTGGTTCATAGAGGAAAAGATATGGTTTAGTTTTACCTTCTAGAATTTTCCATTGAAACTATATATGGGTAGTAAAAATTGACTACTCCAAAACTTGGATTAACATGAAGTTTGTAATATCAGTTCAAGTCTTGTTAACCATAGTTAGGCTTCGGCTCTAGTTAGAATAGTTACACTTGATCTCCTATTTGCATTTGTAACGCTAGGACTTAGCACTATGATGAACTTTAGTCTCACATGTACATTTGATGTAGAGAGTTTGGTTATGGAGACTTGATGTATCATTCTCATTTTGATGAAGCTTATATATGGCTTGAATCACATGGAGGTGGAAATGTACATCAATTTATAATTCTGTTATTAAATATTTGAATTCAAGATGGAAAACTATGTAGGCATCATGAACTTTGGTATTTTCAATCTAAAAGTTTTGTCTCTACCATAAACATCTCTTTAGTCAAATGTTGTACCTAAAGAAGCTAATTAGATGTTTTTGTTGTAAATGATAGTATTATTATTTTGCCCAAGGAGACATTTAAAAAGTACATATTGACCTTTTCGATATAAGTCAACTTCGATAGACGGGTGGCAAATCTGGAAATTAAGACTTCAAGCTAGAGATTTAAGATTGGCTGCAATCTGTTGGTACAAGTGCTCATGGGAACGATGAATCTTTTGTTGGTACCAAATGCTCCTTGGGACGACGAATCTTTCGCATGACTCGCTCGCCATATCATCGCCTCTTAAACAGGCGGCAGAAAGATGTACAAAACAGGCGCAGAAAAATTTACGACGTGTTCAGCTGCCCAAAACTTGAGGATAAACCCTGGATGCAAGCGTCTCATGGTGGAGGGCGAGGACAAAATTACTCAAATTATGTACAATCTCATCTTGATCAAGACAAACTTTGCTTAATAGGTCTGAAAAAGAGGGGTGGATCAAAGCAGCCAAGAAAATTCAAACAAGTACCAATTTACAAAATTTCACACAATGTGTAAAATTTTACTCAATTTCTGTTGAATTTCTTACAAGAAAAATCCCCAGAGTGATGAGACATCGAGACATAAAAAATTGCCTGCCATGGACTGCCAGGTCCCCAGCATTTCCAAATGCCCTTGCTACCTAGCAAGACGAGAGCACTAAACGAGCTAGAAACTGCAGGTTTCTTATACGCTTATGTTTGAATCGAGCTTCCTTTCAGTACCACATTTCCCTCTCTCACGATACCCGACTTCGCTCACACGGTGCTGGGCAAAGACAGACAAAGACAAAGCGAAAGACAAAGCGCTCTGCGATTGGTACTCCAAGCCCCTTCATACTACACTCGGTAACTGCAGAAAAAAATGAAGGTAGTGAGTGAGTGCTCATCAACATGAAAGATTTCAAAAGCTACTGATTTTGACGCATATATTATACCTCCTTTAAGGTTGAACTCCAAAGCATGGTACCGTGTGTATCTTCAGCTCATTCGCCTACTTCAACGCTCCATTTTTCGTAGTAGCTTTAGTCTGAAAATTCGTGACTGAAACAATGTGGATGTTAGAATTGCTCCTAAACCGAAGGCACACCCAACAATGGGTAACTTCGGACAACTTTCAGTCTGTGTCGCCACCATATACAAGGAACAATACCACCCGAGTTAAGGTTCCGAACAATAATAAGGTTCCTGCTACAACATATGAATCCTGAAGGAAGAACTCTAAACAAACAAGATATGTTCTCCGGAAAGGGAAGTGAATAAAAAGGAACCAGAAATATGGCCTGCGGCATGGTTTTAACTATCTGAAGCATGCACTCATGGACAGTTGGCTCTCACAAGAATGGAGTTGAAATATACCTCCTCATATTCAAGTTGACATAGATAGTAAGGCCCAAATTCAGTGCGTGTATCGTACACAAATTGCTCGAAGAGAAATAGGTGAAGTGATTACTTACAACTTCAAATACAGTAGACCTCTGGAGCTCGGCCCTGACCTTGAGGTAGAGCAATTCAAACTCCTCAAGTTTTGGATAAATCGTACGAATCTTCACTTGATTGAGTTGTCAATTTCCGGACTGCCTTCGTTAGTTGACACAGACATATTTCTTTGTTGAGCGCATCCAAAACCTCCGAAGTCTGTTGTCCCCCTAATGGACAAGGACAATCTCCATAACAACTACTTGTCCAATCAACTTCCCGGAACAATTCATCAGAAACGACGCGTAGGGATGCGGCACAGCTCGCAATGACCTCATGCAAAAGTTCGACGGACTTTGCCGTGTGTCCGTTCCACGAAGAAAGAATCATATCCCGAATGGCAGACTCAAGCGCAAGTAAACTTCCTGTTGTCACTAACACCCGTGTCTTGGGTCTACTCGTCCGAGAAGATACTGCAGGAAGTTGACACGCTTTCTCCTCAGTAGTTCCGGCAACAGGACCTCCAACTTTCGTTCTGTCCTGTGACTTGACATGGTTTACTGGTGTCACTGGTTGATGATGAACTTCGAAATCAGATTTCCAAGGATCGACAAGAATCGCAGGATGAGAACACTTCTTCTCGATTATTCTTTTCGCTGTCAACTTATCTGAAAAACTGGGGGAGGTCTCGCAGCCCTCCAAAGAGTCAAGGCCAGATGCTCTATCATGTACCTTTAAAAGGTGAGTCGTTGTAGCATCTTCGGTAGATAGCGGATAAGAGTGGGTTCCCATAACTTTCGGGTTAACAGAAAGTGCGTACTGATCCCCCTTAGGAGAGGTTTCTCCAACCTTTTCAGGCAGCTTATTAGACGATAATGTTTGATCACAACACCGAGGTAGGTACACCACAGAAGCTTCATGTGCTTCAAACACTCCAGGATGAGACACGTCGTCTGTGCCACATAAGGGCGTGACACCTGACTGTAACCCACTCAAGGGGAGGACTTTCGCTGCAGCCTCCAGCCTACAAGGAAACACATAAGTTCTCTGATGATAATACAAACATCGATAACAACAAACAGGCCTTTGGTTACTGCACACAAAGGATTTAAAAGTTTAAAGAAGGATGTTGGCCAACTTCATAGATAAAAAATATAAACAATACGTAAAAGACTTCCAAGGACGACGCAATCCACGTGAGGAAACGTATTCACGGTGAAGCCAAGTGGTTGTTACCTTCGAATCTGGTACAACCAGGAGCTTACAAGGTCTTCCAGACCTGACATCTTTGATAGAAGAGGTACATATACTGAATAATCTCTCCCACTTTCAACTTTAGCTTTAACACGTTCCCTCAATAGCTTCAGCACATTAGCAATGTCGCACGCGACCTCTGTGCCCGAATTGTAAAGACCGCTTTTCCCTTTCCATCCAATTGCCACCAAGCCGTATATGTGTGACGCAGATGTATTTTTATCATCCCTCCTATCGAGTCTATCCTCAAAGTCTTTGTTGTCCGCTTGCAAAAAGGAACTCCTGTATTGGTTTGCAGTTGCTAGGATCCTCTGATCAATGAGGGAGGTGCTGAGACAAGGTGCTGCCTTCATCCTTCCAGAGATCCGCCTAAGTTCTGAGAAATGCGATTGATTCAGAACTTGATGACTTAACTGAGAAATCGCAATTTGCAGAGTCTTTTGCTCTGAGGACCAGGAGCGAGGAGCATTGCGAGGATGAGTCACAGGCACCTGACAGTCATCCACGGCATTCCTACTTTCAGGTTTCTGTGCAATTTCTACAGAACTAGCTTTAGGTCCTGAGTGTTCAGGCATGTCAAAGACCTTTGACGGGGGCAACTGTCTCATAAGCTTACTACACTCGACATCTGCAACCACACATTCGCCTCCTTCATCGACAGTTTCATCCCTGCTCCCTTCTTTCGGCATGTCCTCCGACAGCATTCCAGAAGGTTCGAGTCTGCTGAAAGCACTAGTGTGAGCACCGATAGAAGCCTCCTCGCTGTGACTTAAGTACCTGACCACTCGACCGGCCAGACTCCTGCTAATGTCCTCAGATGCACGTTCAACTACAGCCTCATGCTCTTTCAGATTAGGCAATTGGACTACAGCGCAGGGGACAGGTTGGTTTCTTGATATTGCATGCTTATCTTTGCACTTGTTTGTATCGCTCAAGAAAAAGTCGACCACCTTGGCAGGAAGCTCGTCAAGAGGTAAGTGGCTTGTTGCCTGTCACGTCAAGAAGCTGTCAATCTTTCGAGCACCAAATTACATTGTCTCTTCTGAAGTTATAACTTTTACGTCATTAGTTTTTATTATGAAAAACTAAAGTTCACATCCGATAATTTTCCTTACTTCAAAGTTCCCGATATACACGTTCCATATCAGCATAAACGGGGCCACTTGACAAAGACATGACGACATCCAAAGGTCATAAAAGATCAGAATGCCTTCTGATGCTAAAAAAACTAACCGATGAAAGGACATAGAGAATCAATGTATGACTAAAATAAAACATCGCTTCCAAATATTGAAAGTACAAGTTACTTACCAAGAACATGAAGGATGTGTCAGGAGAAAGACACTTTATATGCTGCAAAAACACGCTCCACGAACTTGACACTGTTGTGGGTACACTGACTTTGGAAAGTACATAACTCCGCGCAGTCTCTTCCAGAAGGTCCTCACCAACTTCTTCTTTGGCCAAGGACCAGCTTTCTATCTGTGGCATGAAGAGCATGCAAGGAGTCGTACCTGTCCCCGCTCCTATAACAATAAACCCACGTCTTTTCACAAGTTTGAAGAGCACAGTGCTTAGTCTAACTACAGCAGTCAACCTTCAGACCTGCTCCATTACTTGAACCCCAAAAACAATCTTCACAAATACGCAAGAATCCTTTTTAAAGGTTGAACATCCGGAGAGCTGGATACAAGTGCGTTGTGATATAGGGCTCTACAGATTTCTTTGCTAGTTCTGCAGATGCTAATTGAACCTAAACTGTGGAAAACTGCGATATGTAACATCCTACTAGACTGACATTTTGAGATTTCAACACGTAAAGAGTGATCCTGTTATCAACAGTCGGAAGAACAATATATCTAAGACTGAACTAACAACGAGAAAGCATCAATGTGACCAACCTAGAATGCGATTGAGTCCCTGTATAACATCCCCATCTCCCTCATGGAGCATCGTGGGCAGGTTCAGCATTCTCGTTTCGCAGAAGCCTTCAAAAGCTGTTATAATCGACGCTGCCACTTGTCTTTGTCCTCGCTTTTCTTTACCTGAGATAAGAACTCTGAAGTGACCACCCCTCCAACCACCATAATTATCATGTTTGGGAGGACAAGAGTCCACATCAAACAAAAATGGATTCCCCGGAGAAGCTTCATCACACAGGGGCTCATCATGTCTACAGTCACCTAGCCCCTCTCTTTTGCCTACTAATCCAGCGGATGCTAATGCCGCTTCTACCGTCGTCATTAGTTTCTGACCGCCCCTTTGGAGAAGCGCCATCCACTTAAAATTCGACCTCAACTCACATACTTTGCTATCTAGAGCAAACGACTCCAACTCTTCAGCAATACGGGAAACTGCTTTATGGAGTGCAGGTGGCATTGAAGATCTACCATCACGGTGTAACTGCATCAATATCTCAACAAGCGCTGGAAGATGAGAGGGAACGAGATACCAAGGAAGGGGAGAACCAGGGATAAAACTAAGCGCTGCACTTGTCATTCTCATAGAGCAGGGAGGAGGTGCTTCTTTCAGTGCACTGGCCCAGTCAGAAGCTTTCACCTCGATTTTGGGCAATTGAGGTAAACCAACACCTACTTGTCTTCCTTCCGCTGACTTCATAAGCTGATGGATGGGAGCAACCCTTTTGAGAGCTTTCAAAGCCACTTCGACGCAAAGAGCTCGCAAGTCAGCTCCAGCAAAACCGTGAGTAGCTTTAGCCACAGCTGACAAAACTTCACCTGATGGACAAGGAATCCATGACCGTGTATGTAAAGCAAGAATAGCAGCTCGATCCGACGCAGATGGTAAAGGAAAGTAAATTTCCCGGTCAAATCGTCCTGGTCGACGAAGAGCAGGATCGAGGGCATCAGGCCTATTAGTCGCTCCAATGACAATTACAGAACCTCTCGAACTAAGCCCATCCATGAGTGCAAGTAAGGTGGAGACCACCGAACTGTGAGTTTGGTCTTGCCCATCCCTGTGATAACACGGAACACACCAAAGGCACAAAGTATAAGGCAGGCAGCACTCCGCACAGGTTAAAACAAGTTCATCTGAACCAACTACATCAATTAGACACATATCAAAACTTACTCCACTCTTCCAAAATGTTCAGCACTTGGTAAAGCACTTTGAAAGGTGTTGATAATAGAGCAGATGCGTATGAAATTCGACCTTGATCGACTAGGAGCGAGCCCATCTATCTCATCGAAGAAAATTATAGATGGCTGATGTTGCTCGGCTACTTGAAACAGAAGCCGCAACTGACGCTCTGCATCTCCAACGTACTTCCCGAGACAGTCAGCTCCCTTACGAGCAAAATAGGAAATTTTCTGCGTTCCTCTCGCGCACGCTCCAGCTAAGGCACGAACAACCAACGTCTTACCGGTTCCAGAATGCCCATGGAGGAGGACACCTCGAGGGGGCACAACGCCAAGTCTATCAAAAGCTCCTGGATACGTAAGCGGCAAAATCACCATCTCCTTCAAACATTCTACGACATCTTGTAAACCGGCGACGGAATTCCAACCCTCTGGTATAGTATTCTTTTCGCCATCCGTTTTCTGACCACCGAGTTTTGTTGGGACAATTCTGGCCAAATCTCGCTGAAGCCTCTTCCTCTCTCGCCGAACAAACTCTTCATCTTCACCCGACTTCTCCATACATTTCTCTTCTTCCTCTAGGTCTTTCAGACGAGCAGTTGAAGCGGCAGCTCTCCTTTCTATCATCATTCTTCTGAAGTTTCCACGATGAAGCTTTGAGGTATCCTTGATATCGACCGAGCCACCCATTTGAACCTCAACTCCATATTCAAGAAACCTTCTATATCGAGAAGGAAACAAATGTAGATGCTCGGAGCATGCCACCAAGTACTTCTTATGATCAAAAGAGCATCCATCAAAGTGGGCACACGGCTGCACACAGAATAAACAGATGTAGTCATTTCTTATTGCCAGCCAGATTTGCGAGTATCAAGAAGTCAACGCCGAGCTCGAGGACGAAATTCTGAAAAAGAAAATCAATTTACTTCGAGCATCTCCTTGCACAACTTCTAACAAAGACTGACTGGGAGACATCTGCAGTGGATGGCTTCGCTGTTGACTAACCAGATGATAATTTTGAGGGCAGCGATCGACACGGCAGCCAATGGTGGCTCCCGGTTGCCCACAATGGCTGCACTTCAAAAGACGGCCCCTACGTATAGCGGCCTTCACATTTTTCAGTCTTCCCACACCCGCAAAGTATACCTGACCAAAGTTTTCCAAATATGAGTAATTACCAACCTTGATGCATTCAAGCCCTGAATAGAGGACAAACTGTCGCCTTTTAGAGAAGGCACGAAGACTATGTGAGGAAAACCTTGGTTAAT
This sequence comes from Marchantia polymorpha subsp. ruderalis, assembly GCA_037833965.1. Classification (NCBI taxonomy): domain Eukaryota; kingdom Viridiplantae; phylum Streptophyta; class Marchantiopsida; order Marchantiales; family Marchantiaceae; genus Marchantia; species Marchantia polymorpha. Next base: position 6,645,224 of record AP031351.1, read on the forward strand.
ATAAAAAAAAAGCACAAATCCCTGACAAGTAACTCCCGTATCACAACGAATGTTGTTGCAATGCAATTACGTTTATTTACTAAAAAGCTAACAATTCGAAATTAATTCAAAAGACATGAAACCTATACATATCAACTCAAAGTCTAGCATCGGAGAATAGTGATAACTATTTCAAAATTTTCAAGTTCACCGCGAAATATGACAACCAGCATACCTCAGGGCTCCATACGGCACACTCTTCATGAACCCAGGCCCCGGCAACACCGACACGCTCACTCAAAGGACCCAAAAGACGTCCTAACCAGCCTTTCTTCACCTGGAACTTACTGCCCTCCTTCACAGAATATTTCGTCACTTTCGGTGAAGCATGTTGTGAACCATCACGAGCTTTGGTCTTGCGCGCAGATCGCAGCTCACAGGCCCACTTTCCGTCGCTGGTTCCTCCACAAAGCCCACACTTCAATCCTAAACTGACGATTCCCCTTCTAGTGTCACTGGCGCATTTTGCGGGCCTCTCCTTTACGAAAACCTCTTGCGGATGAAGTTCATCCTTCCTTTCACTAGTGTGGGAAACTACTTGTAACACATTGGTTTCTCTGCAGTTCCACGACTCAACCAATTCGGGTGTTGCATTGACCTCATTCCTAACTACATCTAAAAGTGACTGCAACCTAGTGCCTGCAGTCTCTTCTTGGTCTTCACTACCATTGTCTTCAGCGGGCTCACTCCTGCCAGTGCTCGTGGATGCCTTGAGACTGCTAGGCCCTGGATCGTCACCAGAAATTTCAGTCCGATCGAGATTCTCATCTTCAGAAGTGCCGCCCTCCAAGACGAACTTCACACTCGAAGTAGTTTCAAGAATTGTGCGATAACCGCCTCTCTTGACTTTCGTCCTGCGGTACTTCGCCAAAACATCATTATCATCGACACTGTTGCCTGCCGAGTCTTCTGGTACACGTTGTGCTTCCTTTCCACTTTTCTCCGAGTTGTCCTCCTCACTGTTGCCAGAAGCACTTTCATCTCCACTTTCAAGCAATAAATTTGAGCTGAATTCTAGGCTCTTGAGCGCCTTCTTGTCAGCATCCTGGACCGCGTCCGTGCAGACTGTATGCTCCCTGACGTCAGACATCTGTAGTTCCATCATCTCCTGACAAACTGTATCCTTCTTTCCTTCCAGCACCTGTACCGAACTCTCACAGCAGCCTGTTCGCTGTCTTAACTCAAACACCTGTTCTTCCGCTATCTTCTTACAAACTTCACGCTCATTTACCTCATGAGGCTTCACCTCGGTGCAAAGACTGTGACTGTGTCCTTGAAAGTCAGGTATCTTCTCTCTAGCTATATCATCATGGACTAGACGTTCTTGGCCTTCAAGCTCTCCCTTTCTGTTGCTCTCATGGCCAAAATCTCGCACCTCAACTACTTTCTGCTTGCCTACCTCACGGAAGGTCAAGCTCTCTTGGACTTTTAAAAAATTCTGCCTCTCCACCACATTTTGCACTTTATTCTCTGGATTTTCCACCACTCCCTCAATGATCACCTTAGAGCAGACTGCATGCTCTTTAACTTTCACCACCTCTTTGACTACCTCACTGGAACGCATGTCCTCTCGAACTTCCTGCACCGTCTCCTTATTGACCTGGTAGCTCAGATTGAGCTCCCCAACTTCGATCACAATCTGCTTGTCGATCTTGGTGCAGACACTATCCTTGCACCCGTCGACCATCATCTCTCTGTCCACCTCTTTACAAGCTGCAATTTCATGGACTTCAACGTCTTCATCAGTCATCCGCTCGCTTGTCTCTCTGTCTACTACTTGGATCAACACGTTTTCGGGAAAGTCACGGGAAGCTCCATGCACCAACTCTTCGGCGCTGTCATTACAACCTCTATCCTCTTCTACATCGGTCACAATGAGGCCAACAATCTCTTGGCTAGTTGGCTCCTCCGTACTTCCAAGCATGTTCTCACTTGCTTTCGACAATGGGTTACTAACAACAGAATCTCGAGCCTTTGCAGAAGTACTCGTAACTACACCTAATTCACAACAGGCAAACGACGGAGCCTGAGCTCGAGGGCTCACGGAACATGCACTCTTGAGTACTCCAGACAGTGGCTCCATACGCAAGCTATGTACTCTCTCTACTGGAAACGAGGCTGAGGTACTTGTGATGGGATTTAGATCTGCACTCTGTTCTCTATTTGACTCTATACAAAGGTGGAGCACCAGATGTATCTGCTCATCAGATTCCACATGCACTGCTTCGAAGTGGCTACTTTCGGGTGGAACACTTGGAATATCTGCTTGGACCCTATCTTCTGACCTACCTCCAAATGCTAATGAGTCTTGCACAGACCTAGCTATTGACTTCCCATCAGAAGACTTACTGGTTGACAACTCGATTGAAGAACTGTCATGCTCGTTCAATACGACATGCCAACCATTTACAAGGGGTACTTCGGCCTCCAAGATTTCCTTGCTCTTGTTAACTGTTGGGTCGGCCATTTTTGCCTCACGCAGCGCCTCTTTTGGACTAGATTGAAGGTGGTCTACACCAATCCCACCGGGATCTTGGGTAGTTCCAGCCTGTGTTTCTTGCTTGGTAAGGCTTTGAAACCTAGCCCGAGTCCGAAAGTTCCTCCGGTGCTTTCGTGACCAGCTTTTAACAAAAAGTTTATCTAGCTCATCTGAGATGTGCTCCGGAATACTTTCAAGAGCTTCGTCCCCTTTGTCCACTTTATGCTTTACTACTCGAACATCTGGAGCAAACGCTTCAACCTCTACTTCGGCACAAAACTCTAATACTCGTTTCTTCCCCCGCTCTCTCAATCTCCTAGTCCAGCAGAGACCTTCTCCTCGTTCCTCATGTCCTTCTTGTGAAGAGACCGAACTCATGCCTTTCTCTCGCTTGAGAGACCAAGACTCGTTCACTTGTTTTTTAGCCTGAACTCTGGATTTTCCCCGGTTTCCTTTCTGCTGCAGCCGCCGTTTAGATGTCTTCTTATGGCGTCCAGAACCAATTTGAACCTCCCAATGGATCGCTTGACTCTCGTCGAGCAATTTCTTCTTTTCCAACTTCAGCCGTTCTTTCACCCGCTCGCTTCTCCTTTCATTCTCCTCGGTCTGCCGGTTGGAATTTTGGGAAGCCTTACTCTCCTTCTCAACATGGTCAGCGCCACTTTCTTTGTACACTGCCGGTGCGCTGCGTCTCCTTTTATTTCCGCCGTCACTTCCAACAGCCAGAGGTACATCGGCCGAAGCTATCCTTGACTCACTGCCTTTCTTGCTCCTCAGTCCCTCTGGTGGGCTGTGCAGGAGCCTTAAACCCTCCCGCACTCCCGATTTCGTTGTAGATGAACCTGGAGCAACAATATCTCCGCCAAGGCGACGCTTCGGATTTCGCCCATCCATACCGTGACCTTCTGACGCGACGCAAATAACCAACTCCTCCCGCAGAACACCTGCTTGGATTCTCGGAGTACATCTCAGACCCGGTTTACTTTCATCAAGTGGAAGATTGGATCCTGAGAGTCGTTGTGTGAAACGGCGTTCATGCCTCAGGTGGGAAGAAGGTCCTGACTGGATGACAGCAGCCTCCTTAGCATCAATCCGTCTAGTGCTTCTCTCCCTTGATAGCATTTCCCCTCCACAATGAAATAAAATATTGTGAAGAAGCAACTGATATAGCGATGGCGACAAGATCCACTCTAGAGTCTGACCACCCTCTATCCGATTATTCAAAAAAATCGGTACTGTGAAAATTTCGAAATACAAACTCTGTGTGCGAAGAGATCAGTGACGTCCTGGTTCTCTTCGTAATAAAAGAAGACGCCGGAGAGTTGAGGTGACTGATGGTTTTAAGTGGAACGAAAGGCGCGGGTTGCTCAGCACCAATAACAACTATTTGATCCATGACTGATATAACTTGCCGAAATTAATCTACAGAATCTCGCCTTTCCTGGTCTTGTCATTTGTTGATCTGGAGGAAAAACAAGAGCACGAAGTCAGATGAGTTTCTCGAAACCTTTCAAGAGTCCATCCTCATTTGCAAGTAACTGAATTACTCCAATTGTTGAATGTTTTTCTCGTTTCTGTGCGCCTGAGCTTCGGCAGTATCCGAAGCTGCCCCAGTACTACAAGCTCAATAGAATGCTACCTAGGATACAACTTCGAAAACTAAGGTCAAAAACGCTGAACAACTCACAACCTGCAAAGCTCTTCTAGAAATCCCTTCACGACTCTCAGGGTAGATAGAAGTGTTGCTCAAATGAATTCTTGCTGACCAGAACTCGACGCAAATTCCAACTCCTGCTGACACGTAACCCGACTCTAAGCACCCAAAACGATCGGCTCATTCCTCTCCAAACTTAAACCCGTCAGCGACAGAGGATACTATAAGGCAGAAAAAAGGCCACAAATTCAGCGAGAAATCTACAACTAAACATCTTAAGATTTCAGTCAAAAGGCATGTTCCAGGTCAGTCGTGAAAACTCTAGAGAAGCTACGACGAATTTTTCTCAATTTCTTATGGAACAAAAACTCAGTCGAGAATTATGGCTTGATGAACGACCCTGAAACGGATGTCAGCTTACAAGCTCGTGGACAAACAGCACGCACGACCATCATTCTCTACACACACATCCTATGATCTGACTCCTCAGATTCACCACCTAGCCACATAATCAGACTTCGACGACTGAAAGAACGAATGAAGGGGATCCACAAGAGCCCAAAGCGCATTTACTGTCTACCTCTCAGACGAAATTCGGCGCCGCTTTCTTTCGAACTAAATCATCACCCCATGAACGATCAAGCCGAGTATCAATGGGGTCGTCTCTCATCTACACATGGAAAACTCAGTAGTGCAAAACCCCGTGGCCTCCTCCTCCTTCCTTCCCTTCTTCTTCGTCAGAGCTCTGTTTTCCGTATAACTAGCCTCCAAAGGCCGACATTTCCGCGCCCTCTATCGAAAACTGCCGCATTCTCTCGCTTCAGAACTCCGATTATCGACGAACTTATTCATCCCCACCGCACAGTGCTCGAACGAGGGAAATGCTCACGCCCATGTCACACAGATCGCCTCCCTTCCTCTTCCTCTTCCCTTTCCCCTGCCTTCACCCCTGCCCCTGTCTCCCTCGCTCTCTTCTAGTCTCTTCGTCCCGCTGCTCCTCTTCCTCGTCGTCTTCTTCCGCCGAGTGAGTGTCGCATCACATCAACTGCGTACAGTGGATTCACCGACTGTCCACTCTGTACTCGGTGGTGGGCTGAGCTTCACATCACTACGGACGCGTGACCAAGTAAAGCCGGTCCGGACTTGGAAGCACGGACCAAGTTCCCGTCGGTCACGGAGGAGACGCTCCTCCCTTGGTTCCGAACGCACTCACAGCCACCGTCGGATCGAGCGATCGTTGTTTGAAAACTTCGCGGCCCAAGGCTCAGATGGCGCTGCGCAATTCTTTTCTCGCTGCACGCGCGAGCGAGCGCGATCGACGACAGAACCGTCCGCCTTCTTTCGGTAACGGATGATGTGCGCGTCCCGTCAACGGGCGGCGCTGCATCAGCAAGTCCAGCCTACCAACCTGTCCGTCGACTGTCCTGTCGGCCGAGCTTCTTTCTCTGCCTCCGTCTCGAGACGTTCCGGCACTCTTGTGATCTCGACTGCTTCGGAGAATATTTCCAATCATTTCTGCATGCCTCCATATGCGCGATGTATTCTCCCCCGCGGGAGCCCGCGACTTAATTCTACCTCCATTCACGCACCTCGCATTTCTCATTCGATCCAGCCTCCTGGAGTCCAGGGTTACATACACGTGAGCACAACCTCACCATCTCTCTCTCAACAGGCACTCGCCACTTGTCAAGCTTTAAGCCGATCGAATTTTCATCTACGAAAACGGTCACCACGAGTACGAGTAAACAACCTTCGAATCTGCATGAACATGAGACCGACTTACTTGCTTCGGATAAGAGCGGATGGGATAAATGTTCGATTAGAGTACATATTCGCACATGTTATGATACAGCATAAAGGGCGAAGCAAGAAGTACTTGTATGAGAAGAGCTCGGCCGTTTTTTTGAAACCAAATACGCTGAACGGAAATTTCATTAACCTGAATAGCTTTTCTTTATCAAACTATGCGATATACCCAAATAAATTCACACATACAAATAGAAGAAAGTGGATATGCGCTATTTTACTCCAAATAAAATAATTATAAAATTTATTTTCCAAATTTTCAATGAAGAGATAAAAACTTTCATATCTAACCTTTGGTATTTCTACTTTACCTGAATATAATCTTATGTAGAAAAAAGGTAAATAAAGGTTAAATTTTATAGCAAAGGTATAAATACCATAGTCATAATCAAACAAGTCATCCAATCATTCAAGACTATCGAGATATGGATTTTTTGTCTAAATCAGTTACTTACATATCAACCGGTATTTGAATTCAAAATAGGATTAGTTTAACAAATTGTTAAGGTTTTTTAAATTAGAAATTTGAAAAAAATATATTGTCAAATTCTTAGGAACCAATTTTAAAACTTATTACAATAGCTTCAGTTAAAAATATATACTTAGTAAAATATAAAATCAAAAAATATTTTTTTCCTTTTTTCACGCGGCTCAAAAATATTAATCTTCAATATAAGGAAATTATATTCGGGATTATCCCATAATTTCATATATTCTAAATTATTAATCACTTTGGAAAATGCCAAATTTCACTTTGGAGAAAACTGGTCTAAATAAATATTATTTTCAATATTGCTAATATATCATCCATAAATCTAACATTTAAAGTCATGAATGTCATGTTTTTCAGATATATACACCAATAAATTGCAATAAAAAACTGTAAATTCAAAATTCTTTTCAAGCACTAATTTCCAGATATTTACCATCCGTTTCAAAGTGAAAAAAGTTGTAAGTAAGGATTTTTTTATAGATTTTACATAATCAGACCAAACTTACAACACTTCATCATCGATTTAATAGTAACATGTACAGCTACTACTGTCCATATTAATTTGATTGCATTGAAAAAATATAATTACGTTTATTCTAAACATCAAAAGAATAAGTTTAACTAAGATCTCACACTGAAATTTGTAAAATTTGTAAAACTTGTTGTTTGAAACTTCGGTATACTCCTTAAAATCAGATCAGCAAAAATCATGCTTTTTCAAATTGATAGATTAGTATAATTGACAAGTAAAATATAAATACTTAATTGTACTAACTATGGAATACACATTTAGAGAATGACTGCTACGCTGATAATTCCTTTTATTACTTTTATATCATAGATTATATATATATATATATATATATATATATAATTTCAATTCTTAAGTAGTTTAGAAATCGGGTTTCAAATGTAAGCCTTTTTTCAGAGATATTTTGCAAATACTGAGTTTGAGATTTAATGTAGAGTGAGATACTCAAATCTTACATTATTTCCTATTTATCGAAACTTTTCATATTTCAAAAGTTATCATTTTAAATATCATCTTCATAGATTAAAAATATATTAGACTCAACACTTGTAATATTTGTGTAATTTGTTCACAGCTAACCTTGTTAGAAAGTGATCTGACATTCTTCATGATTTCAGTCTCCATAGTTGCAGATGTAATAGTCAATAATTTTATACTTAAAATATATGTGAAAGTTAGTTTAGCAATTCTATATGCCATATGTATTTACATGTTTTAATTCATTACAGCTTTTCATTTTCAAATATTTTATTATTCTATACAGTCAACGAAGATCATTAAAAAATTGAGTCTTAAATTTGAATTATTGATAAATTTATCTTAAGTTCATATCAAAATCATAACATCATAGATTTTATATTTTTGGAAATTATTTTACCTGTGAAAAAATATAAATTTACTTTACTTTATTTTGACTAATTTTTATTTTAACGATCAGAAGAACAGATGTTGTCTTTTCGAGTCAACAGTACCTTATGAACACATGGGATTCTATCAAATATATCCGATTCTAACTACAATGATATACACAGTTCAGTTGAAAAAATATACTGATATCACTAAATGGTTCGTATTTTAGATGAAAGCAATTTCAAATTTGTTTTCACATCTTCAATCTAATAGACTTTCAAACATATTGAATTTAATTTTACACATGTATGAAAGTGATCGTATCATTCATCATCATTCTAAACAAGCTCGATGGTGATAACAATATGTAAGATTCATCTGCAGCAAATGAAACTATTCACACTTCCCCAAACGGAATAGAGTTGATTGTATTGAATGTTTTTAGAAAACATCAATAGTTATACGTATACCACTTCTGCATGCTGATGAATTGGAATGAATTAAATGAAATTGATTTCAAGCACATAATTCACATAGGAAAATTAAAGTACAAATGATACAACGACTTACACTTTCATATCTGAGATGATCATTTATACTTGAAGTGTTTACAATAGGAATTTAAAACCGGTTATTTTTGGAATCAGTTCTCAAATTTAGATTCTTCAACGCTTCACGAAAAACAACTTTCAACAGGTACCGATTAGAAGATCACATACGAGATAACGAGTCGTATTTATCATTCATACATTTAAATAGAAAGAAATGGATCCCATTTATACTTAATTTCACTACCACATACACCCCCTCGATTGATCCTCCGCTATTGCTTGTGTATCGATCAACATTCAAAGTAGTCAAAGGTTAGTGGATTTGAAACTTAAACGTGACAAGGACTCATATCACATAGCGATTCGAAATTGTAACCAAGCTCTTCTAACTAGTTTATCGGCTCAAGTAACTGACAACTGTGGGAGCTGATTTGACTGCCATTCTTGAAATATATTAGTTACTTCTGTGTGATGCGATTTCAGATCAGTTGCTTCCAAGTCTCTGATGAAAAAGCAATTAACTTCTCGCTGATTGTTGAATCATATTTTAAGTGGTTCAAACAAGAAAAACCACTTAAACCACTTAAGTGGTTTCTTCAGGGTTGGAAAATTGTTAGCGTATAAACCTTCGGATATGCTGAAAATTAGTACTAAGTTTCCAAAGTGTGTGAACAAAATATTGTTCATATCAACAAAAAATCCCCACTTGTACGTAGCACTTATGATGATTATGGATAGCTTAACACACGATCTAGCAAAGCTAAGCTAAGTAAAGTAAAGTGTGCATTCATGCTGGAAATAAATGTGGTTCATTGTATTGCTCCAATCGACACACATAGATAAGAGTCCAGGTTATGGTATGGTAGTCATTACAATGTTGGGAGTCAACAACTCGAGCGGTGATCAATTGCTAAAAATCGAGGATGTGGTAATCTTATATTATTTGATGAAAAGGCCAGGCTTCTTTCCAATGGAGAGAGCAAAACTGACGAGTCACAGCGTGAAGTAGAGATGGGAACAATTCTCCATCCCACACCAAATTTCATCGCTCGCACTACAGATCCAAGATTAAATCTGTTAAAAGAGGTTCTAGGTCTGTTGGTGACGAATTGCGTGGGAGAAGCTTTGGCGCTGTGAATAACAGAAATAGATGGGAAGTGATGGAACTCGAAGGTTGGCTTCTACGAGGGATGGTATAGTACCTGTACTGTTCAGTACAGAGCTCTAGCGCGAAGGGAAGTTATCGAAGCTCGGAACACGGAAGGGGAGGTGATTCACATGGAGTGAGAAATTGAATCAGTACATGTCGGGCAACAGCCGCGTTCAACATTGTCATCCTGACATCGAGGTATTCAAACAATAATTCCATTCTTTGATTCTGTAGTGTGTTCCATGCTTGAATTTACCAGCAGAAATTTGTCTGTCCACATGGGTACCACTGTACCAGTCACCGGTATTACACGGTGATAATCAGTGCAGAACTAACAATCCCTTTGCAAGCAAGACATGGTGATTTTTGATGTAAGACTACCGTCGTAATGGACGGAGAAGCACAGCTGGTTCTAGAGGCTCGCTAGCTTCGAGCTTCCTGCTTCCGATCAGTAGCTAGTGAGGCTTTAAAGAGTGATGATCATGATGTCCAAATTGCAAAATCTCGCAGATTATGTATAAGAGAGGTGAACGTCCATGACTTGGTTAAATTTGAATATGCAGTAAAGACATATGTGTTTGAAAATTAGACCATTTGGAGCTTGAATTACCTTAGGGTTGATTCAAATTAGGGCTGAAAGATGTTTCTTCTTGCAGGTCAAGGTTTCGAAATCGTTCGATAATCTGGAGGGCCGTGAGTGTTTGCTGGAGATTTGATAGCGTATTGCTGCAACTCACCCAACATTGTCAGTACTTCGACACTCCGTACTGTCTTCTTCTCAGACGACGCGATGGTCACCAAAGAGAGGCAGGTCTATTTTTACTCAGCTTCTACTGCTCTTTGTTTCTACCTAAGATTTCTCGACTGGAATGCGGATATGGCTAATTTCGCATTTTCCAGAGCCTTTCAGAGCTAAATCGATGTCCAGTATACGCTTGCTGTAGATTTCTTGGGGCTAGAGAGGCTGAGTTTGTCGCGTGAAGGAAAAATTGTTTTGGAATTTACATATGACCTGGAATATTATATTAACGGACTACGGAGGCTGTGGATGATTCCGCGTGATTGCGCATATCCAACGAGCCATGTTCTGCCCTCCCTGTCACTGATTATCTGTCATTTTTTTCTCCAGTTTCTGGCAGCTTTAAGTCTATAAGTACATGTGACTCCTGCCCCGCACCGTTGTCTTTCAAGATTCAATCAGAAAGACCCCAGGAATGGGATAATTCAATGAGATAATTCATGTTACTTCTTTTAAGTTTATGTGATGTGATATCTTCCGATTTCGCTCAAAATGAGTAAATTGTTCTGCACTGATTTTCGGTTGTCACAGTCAATACAATTACTGAAACACACCTCCTGGTCCTTCGTGATGTGATTAGTGTTACTGCTGATGGATTGATTAGCAGGTCGTAATGCGTCTCCTTCGTTTACGATACAGCAGATGCTGCTGTTTTCAGCATCAAGATAGATTGCGCACGAATTTGAGCATTAAGATTAGCAGGTCGTGTCGATTGTTAGGTTTTTGGGCGACTAGGTCACTGTTCTCGGTTGTGACAAAAAAAGACCTTCCCGTCAGTGATCTTGTTCTGGTTTTGAAGCTGTACACATGTTAGGGTGCTCAAAGTAAAGAGTACACAAAGTCGGTCTGTGAGGTGAAATTTCTGGTAACATCCAGATGTCATATTGAAGTGCTTGATATGTGTGTTACAGATGTCTCAGGCTGAAATCTAAGAGCAGGTCAAGCTGGTGGATGTTGTTTGGTCGGGATTGCTGAAAATGCAGTCGAGCAAAGTTTCAGATTTCCAAGGTTTATATTTCTCGTTGGTCAGGTTTACGCTTCTAAAATTATAGACTACTCTAATGTTGCGCGGCGCACAAGACATAATTGCCTATGTAAATTCATCTGACAAGAATGTGCTTGGTGGGGTTTTGCTGACTTTTTTCTGGTTGCCTGTGGTCACAGGAATAAAAGCTTCTGCACCAGTTGCATTACCAATGTGGGTTCCTAAAGAAGATTCTTCGCAATATCCGTTCGAAGACAAACCTCACAGTACCTTTACAGGTCCTCCACCTGGTCTTCCTCCATCATCTGGACCTCTTGGCCCGTCTCATTTCCAGCAACGACCTCAAGGTCCATATATCGGACTTCCACATGGTTCATCTTCTCAGCATCCACAGGGGTCTGCAGGTCCTTCTTTTCCAAATCCTCACATGCAAGACCGCGGCGCACCTCTCCCTCCTCAACCCGGTGCTGCAGTACCTCCTGCTTCGCAATCCTACATGCATCAGCAAAGACCCAACGGGCTCCCTATGACACCTCCACCACAACATCCTCCTTATACAGGGCCTCCCTTGCCAAATCACCATGGCCCAGGTAACTTCTCACAACCCAATGTTCAACCTCCGTCTCAACCACTCTCTCATCAAATCACGCCTCCAGGAAATGCACCTAGCCAGTCTTCTTTCCAGACAGGCTTAAATGCTCAGCTTGCTCCTGGAGGTCCTCCTCCCTTTCCCTACCAGCAGCATCACTTATTGCCACTCACGTTCCAATCGTCTCTCTCTAGTACAGAGAACAATGTGCAGGGAATTGCAGCCGTTTCTCCGGCACAACCCTTTCATGGTCCTCCGACACCTCATTCGCATGGTGGTCCTCCAGGTTTACCTTCTTATGGAGTCTCTCAAGTGGCGCAGGGGCCTTTGCCAGGTCCTCCTCCGCACCCAACAGCTCACAGTGCACCAGCTTCTCCCGGGCAAATGTTACCGCATGGAGGTCATTCTAATAGGATTGGTCCGTTTCAGCCACATGGGAAGGTGATGAATGCTACTTCGATTCCCCAAGGCCATCAAGCTATTCAGCATTCTGGGACGTCGGGAGGCTCTGGACGACCGTCGAAGTTTTCCTCTCAAGCTCAAGGACCTCCGTCTCAATTCTCGCCTCAGCCTCAAGTTGATAACCGTCAAATTACTATGCAGGGTTCTCAGGTAGTACCTTCTCAACATGCTCATCATGCGCTTCAAAATTCAATGGTACAGGGTGGTCCTGCTCAAAATCCATCCAAATTTCACTCACCGCCCTTTGGTGCAACTTCACACGGTTCAACACCCTCTCAGTCAGAGAGTAATGATGCAGCCCATGTTCCACAGTATCACTCATCTGGACCACACCAGTCCGGTTCTCAACATTATCACAACAATTTTCACTACCCTCAGGGATTACATGGCCCTGGAATACCTCCTTGGCAACAGCCTCGTCTTCCTCACTTGAATCCTTCTCAACAACTGGGTTCGTGGCAACAAAGAAGTAGTAATCAAGCGCAGGAAATGATGGCCTCTGGCTATCATTCTGAAGGTCCGAGTCTTCAGCATTCAGGAAACGTACATCAGTCTCAGAACTTTCAATCAGCGCAGGAGAAGGTTACGGGTCAGCAAGATTCTTCGTATGACGAACCAAAGATGCGACGGGAGCAAAAGAGGAAGTCACGGTGGGATCCAGCTCCAGAAGAGCAGTCCACGAAAGATGGACTACCACAAGCGGACGAATCTTGGCAACCTCCCCTAGTTGATAAGTCTTGGTATCCTGGACCTTGTTCTGGACAACCACAGGGACTATTGGAAAATCAAAATGGGCATTCGGGTCTTGTTTCAACCGCGAATAGCCGCAGTAACACCGTTGGATCTATGGAGCTAGCAGTTCAAGCAGCAGTACTTCGCGAGCAGGTAGACCAATCACTGCATATCTTTCGCGAAGATGGAGATAATACTAAAGTTTATTTGGGTTTAGAACCAACTTATTCTAGACCTATACTGGAATGCAAACATGCCTATTGTCAGAATAAGTAAGGTTGTTTCATTTGTTGAGAGAGTAGCGTTCAGTACTGCATAACGTCCAGCACTGAACGTCATGCAGTTCGTTGAGAATGCACGAGGCGACTTTATAAGATTTCCTTTTCTTCTGCACGGTCGCTGAAGATGTATATCCTTCTTCCGGTTAGTCTTAGAAAGGTGGAAGGTACTCACTTTGTGTGCTCTCGATTTTGTGCAACGCTTTCAGGAAAACAGCGCCCAGGAGATCATATCCCTGCAAAGGTGAGCGGTCATAGGACGATCAAACCTTCCATCTTGGAAGGTCGCCTCGCTCACTACTAGAAGGCATGCTGGACATTAATTCGTTTCTTTGTTGGCCCTTCTCTACGAACTCGGGATCGAAACTTTGCAGTTTGACGTGTACACCCTCAAGTGGTGTACCAGTAAACTTACAGCTATAATCAGAATACACGATTTTACGAATCACTGAGACTGTCCTCCTTTATTGAACACAGACGTGAGAAGAGACCTCACGAAACGATGGAGATGGCTGAAAGAGACATCATGTCATTACGACACGATCCTGTTGATTTAAAGGTGAGAAAATTCACACTGCGAGGAATCTATTCGATGTCCTGTTGTGGGATTGGCCACATGGTTATGGAGAACAGCTTTTTAGCTTGCCTCTCCTAACCTGATATACTGGTCAATGCTAACTCTTCAAAGAGAATTTCATGACCTCAAGACCTGGGGATTTCTATGGACTGTTGTACGGGTGGATTTGCGGGCCATCGAGATGGGCGTTTCACATAATCAACAAATGCTGATAATTGGATGGAGATTTCGTGAAACTTGTACAATGTGCTTGCAGGAGAAACTTTTGAGGATGACTTCTGAACATCGGGTGGACATGGCTTCCAAGCGTGGAAGATCCAATCAACATGACCAAGGTGGTGGTATTCGGTTTATCGGGCATGGCAGTCTTGTAGTCTGTTCAGGGTGCAAAGCAGCTGCTGCTCTCCACTTGTCCAAGTCATATCGTTTGATTTTGCGTATTGCTTTATTAGTAAGGTTTGGTATGTGGGAGACATTTGTTTTGTTGTCCTGGTAAGGATATCTGGTAAAAGGTTTCGATAAGGCAGAAACTGAAGCATGATTATTTTGCAGATTTAGGTGGGCTCATCTCTTAAAGTTTTTCTGTGGATTTCTTGTTTTTTGAAGAAAATATTCCTTGGAAGTATACCGACATCATGATCTTTCCTTGGAATAGGTGTATGTCAAGTCTGCTTTTGCTACGTTAAACCTCAAGTCTTACAAAAGATATTGAGGTCTGTTGATGTTCACCAACATTCGCTGAAGTATTTGCGCCATACTTTGCTGTTTTCTAGACTCCAAAAACCAGTCAAGTCTCTTTTTCACTTGTCAGATGTTAGGAGGCTGAAAAAGATTTTCATATTTCAGGCCTCCTAAAGCAGGATAATTCACATCGTTAAGTCTGCTTGTTCCACCGTTGTCTGGTCCATTTTCTCTCATGAAATTGTATTCGGAGTGCATCTAGTCCGTTCTCCGACCTCTACCTACTATTAACTTGGACGGGCCAGTCAATCTTGCTGCATATATAATTAGTGATCTACTTCCTTGACATCGAGTCTCTATTATATTTGCCAGCCTGTAGCCTCACTTTCATCAATGCTTAACTTTTATGGTGTTGCTATGCTTATAATCGTCTCATTCAGCGTCTACTCTAGATGGTTGTCCAGCCCGGAAGCAGTACTGTAGTGTGTTAATTGACACACTACAGTACTGCTTAGTTTGCCCTCTATCCTGAAGAAAGTACGAGCTTCGTTCAGCAATCTCTATCCATTTACGTACTAGTTTTGAGCTCGTGAGAAGTATTGCCTAGGAACTTTCACGTACTTTTCGTGATGCAAATTGTTTTAACTTTCTACAAACAGGTTTGTCTAGATCCATAGAATGCTGGCTAAGACTTTAGTATCTGCAGGATTTTAAAGACGCAGTACTATTGTAATAACAATCCTATCACTTCCAGTCGTCAGCAGCATATACGTCGCAATCCAGTTTGCAATTGCTGCTGAATTGTCTTCTGGTTACTGGGTTTTGGAAACTTCTTTTGATGTGGAGACAACATGAGATCTGGCCGTTGGCACCTAATTCCCGATTTGAGCGATAATAGATCTTTCCAATTTTTCGAGTTTTTACTTAAAAAGGTGTTCCGCTTTCTTGCCGCAGAGAATCTGGAAATCGGAAACGGGTATGGAGTACCAGGGGGTGGAGCATATTACAACAGTGCGCGTCCTCCAATGTTCAGTATTGGTGCTGGTCCTACTGGGTTTAGAACAGATTGTGCACGACCGTCTCTCGAGAGCATGCATGATGGACGGTCTAGTGTTCCAATGCAGGGGCCATCAGGTCCACTCAGGGACACAGAAAATGGTAACGAAAGGTTTAACTCGAGCATAAATCACCGCAATTCTAAAGATGATCACATGAGTGGTGGGAGAAGCGAAGCTGTGCCAGGTAGTCATAATGACTATGACATTGGCGTAGAAAGAACGGATTTGCCAGATTTGTTGAAGCAACGGTTAAAGGCTCGAGGCATTTTGAAGGAAGAAACTGCTGCTGAGTCGGCATTAGTGGTGCGTCCCATGTCAAATTCAACATGTGTATTTTCTGCACTATATCCTGTTTCCTATTTCTTATTCCTATCTTTTTTCTTCGTGTTTTCCGAGTATCTGGATTTGGTATGACCAGATTGCTCATCGTTGACTGCCTTAATATACACTTGCACTGTCAGATATACCTTGGAGGTTTTGTTCTATTGAACAGAGTTAGTTAGTAACTTCATGGGAGCTTTCAGCATGTTGACAGGTCACGTTTAATGTGTCCAGGACTCATCAGATGGTAGGCCCTCCCAGAAAGACTCATCGCCAGCAGTTCTCCCTGCAGGCTGGGTAAGTGACTCGTTTTCGCAGGAATGTCGGTTCAATTTACCCTAAGTTACCTCCTACTCATAAGGAAGTAATTCCCGTTGCACCATGTTTTTCCAATTCTGATTTGTTCACCACTTACACACAGGGGCTGTTTGAACAGTTAGCAACATGTCCTATTGCGTTAGCAGGTCTGGGCTAGAGAATGAAGAATTGATTTGAAGCCATTATTTATCAGTGGCTTGACGTTTACAGGTAGAAGGTGTTGATCCAGACAGTGGAATTGTTTATTACTTCAATCAAACCACTGGAAAAAGTCAGTGGGAGCGACCTACCGTGAAAGCTGTTTTGCCACCTCCTCCACCACCACCAGCACTGCCACCTTTGCCTCCAGACTGGGAGGAAACAACGGACGTTGGCACGGGTAAGTTCTATAGAATTCTTCAATGAATTTGACACTTTAAATGACCTATCATGGAGCTTGAGTGGCCTACCGATGGTCGTCGCAGTTGAAGTTTTGTTTTTTCCCTTGTACAGGACAGAAGTACTACTATAATATGAAGACCAACGAATCAAGCTGGGAGAGGCCAAAGCCAGTTAATGGAGTCTCAGCATCTAAGAAACAAGAACATCTTGGCACAGAAGCTGTATCCAACGGAGCTGCTGCGAAATTTAAAAAGTGTGCTGGTTGTGGTGGTTGGGGTCGAGGTTTAGTGCAGGCTTGGAACTATTGCAATCATTGTACGAGGTACGGTTTCTATGCAATGTATTCTGGTCTTGGACGTTCCATTTGTGGTTTCGGTTGGAGACCCTCTTTCCTGCACATACAAATAGGAAACTTTTTTCCTGTTTTTGCATCAGATGTAGTTATGAGTTGTGTCGTTTCATGCAGAGTTCTCAGCATAGAGGTTCCACCTCAAACCGCTTCGTCGGTTTCGAAACGAAATTCTTCTTTGGTAGCGACCACGACTGTGGACTCCGTTCTTGATGAGGTTTCTGCGGAACCAGAGTTCAAGCACAAATGGCAAGCTGATATTGCTGCTGCCGTCGAAGCTGAAACCGTGAAGAAAGATCCAAAGCAAAGGTACAATTTTGGATGTGGTTAGTTGCGCCGGTCTTCAAGACTTCATGGCTCACAGTTCGAAACTAACGACACAAGAGTCTTCCTACTCTTCCATGTTATGATGAAATTTCATCAGTGTTGTGGCCTCGTACCAAGATACTTCTGTCAGTGATCTCTGACCAAGAATTTGTCAACTTTTGTGAATTCAGATTGGGTTTAAGGCCACCGACAGGGAAGGCCAATCGGAAGGACCAAAAAAGAAGAATTCCTACGGAATCGGATGAATTGGATCCTATGGATCCTAGTGCTTACTCCGATGCCCCTCGTGGTGGATGGTACGGAGAGATTCACATTATAGCTAGTAGTCTGCAATGAATGAGTCGTGGTTGTGGTTTAATCAGTGAATGCCAACTTATTACCTGGTTGTCAAATGCAGGGGAGTCGGTCTGAAAGGTCAACAACCACGCGCGGCAGATACGACGGCTACTGTGAGCTTTCCTGTCTACTTCTGGAAGATTCAGCTCCTTTATTATGGCCTTAGGACATTGCGAATCACTATTTTTTTTCTCGTTTGTAGATCCTCGTCGATGGTCTGATATATAATTTGAAGCAAGACGACTCGATTATAGTTCAGACCATTATATCAACGAGGCCTTTCAACCTGTCCCTTCTGCATGGACTGACTCACTGTACCGATCTCTGAAATGTAGGGTCCTTTATTTCAACAACGACCGTATCCGTCACCCGGGGCAGTGCTGAGGAGGAATGCAGAGCTTGCTGGACATCAGCAGGCCAAGGCCGGTCCCAATTATTCCGTGATTCATAAACGGGGAGATGGTAGTGATGGTCTAGGGGATGCGGATTGAATCAAAGCCCAGTCTGAGTATTCTAGGTTAGCTATTCCCATTGGTGAATTTTAGATTTGGAAGCCGTTGTCAGGTCCACAGAGGTTATTGATCTCTAGGGCATGATATTAGTTTAGTAACTCAGGATCAAGTCTTTGTCTGTAAGTGGAATTCAGTAAAGTTGGAAGTCCCCAAGCTTTTGTTGCAATGTAGTCATCTTACTTCCCTGAGCTTGAAAACATAACGAAGATGTCAATTTAAAGAGAGTCAGTGTTCTTTTCTTAAAATCAATTCTTCTTCGAAGTAATAGAAACATGTACCAGTCAAAGCTTGGTTGAGCTTCTACCCGAAGACAATCCAATAGGAAGGTCTGTATTTTATCACACAGCGGGAGGCAATTCCAGCGTGTTACTACGAGATTTCCCGAATGTGGAACAGCTAGAATTGTACCGAAGGTACTTTTGCCAGGAGAGCAGTTTCGAGTATCCTTTGGCTACTCGACACGCTGTTTGTAATAATTTTGTGCTTTACTTCCACCGTTGGAGCTCATCGGCTTCCTGTTTCATTCAAGTTCTGATTCTACTGTCGAATGGGATGGAGATTGACGAACGGTTCGTCAACCCCTCCTGAAATTAGCCGTACGTCACAGCCATGCAGTGAAGATTCCAATCTAAGACTTCTGTCGCGCGGACGGACCATATTCTGAGAGCGACCATAATTACGATATTCGCTTCAGGTCCATAACGATGATGGCAAGCGAGCATCTTGTCTCAGATAATACGTTGTTGTGAACCAGAGAGCCATACGATGAAGTGCTCCCATGGTTTCTGAAGACCTGATACTTCCACTCAGTCGAGCCTAGATTTAATCTCTGTTGACCGACCAGGAAACAATTGGAGTAGGTTCTATGTGAACACACGAACAACTTTCAATCAGCTGATGCCCATTTTGAAACGCAAGATGGCATCGTTTCCCGTTGCCATCTTTCGTTACAAAATGACAACGGAAACGATGCCGTGGAATCCGTACAATATTAGGAAATAGCTAGCCTCAATTTTCCCCGTACATGATCTCTGCAAGATTCTGCGATGAGAGCAGGAAACGCCGGTGCCTGCCGCATCGAAGAAATCCAGAAACTTTTACTACGTGCGGAAGAAGGATGTCTTAGAAGAAAGGTATCGGGAATGGGGAAAATGAGAGTTATGTTTTCTCCGGTGGGGAACTTCCCACCGGAGAAAAAATGCACGGAAGGACCAGTCCACCTTGGAACATGCCTCCCTCCACGTTTCGCTCGAGAGACACGAGGTAGGTTCTGATTGGGCCATCAGCCTCTTGTCGGGTCGCGGTCGCGATCGCCAAATGTGACAGCTTGTGGCAAAAGCGACCGCGGCGTCCATGGGAGCAAAAAGCTCTTGAGCCTTGGTCCTGTTGGCCCTTCCCTTCCCAAAAGCCGCATTGTACTGATGGTGCATGGATACATTACACGTCTTTCTACTCGTGAGGAAGCGTGCTCGGGGATTTATGAAGAAATTGAGCAATGTTGTCAAGCGCAATTCCCCGCTGCTGGAGAACACCACATTTCTCTGCTGATTGTCATCGTCGTGACTTGTGAGCTGAATAATAAAATTTAAAACCTTTTCCCCATTGAATTCATCGTGGATTGTTGTATCCGCAAGGAGGAAGATGGGTGCAGGACAGTCCAGCAGTGCAGAAAACCACGCAGCGGGGGTTTTAGAAACAAAGCTTCGGGGAAGTGGAGATTTGACTGTTTTGGAGCGAGCCTTCGAATGTCTTTCACTATCATCGGATGAGACCGGAAAACAAGCGCTAATACAGAGAAAGAAATTGGAAGTAAGAAACTGAGTCTGCACGTATCATGCCAGTTGGACATCTTAGGCCTGACCGACCCCTCTTCAATTTCCAGATGTAGATCATGTAGAAACTGAATTGAGCACAGCTTTTGTACAATTTCGTTTCTTGCTCTTTCAACTGTCGCCTCACAACAACCGATCATTCCTGATTGTGTAGGGGTGCTTTGGACTCGCTCCATTAGCAGTGAGAGATGATGGCATATCTCAAATTTCTCAAATCATGGCTTCTGTTGGATCGGCGATTGTCGGAGAGTATTTCGATGCTGAACACGAGACGTTTGACTGGAATCAGCTCCTGGAAGGATATCAGAAAATCATTGAGGCTACTGGTGTGGAACACTTGAAAGCGCTGTTTTCCGTTTTTTTCCGTGCAAGTGGGACGGCACTGGAGGACCCGAAATCAAAAGTATCAAAATCTGAGAATGAAGGGGAGGGAGCTGATATCACATCCATTAGTGAAACTCAACTCCAGAACTTCCTGTTGTTGTGCTGGGTTCTAATGTGTCACACTAGGCTCCCAACGAAAGGCAATGTGACCGAAAGTGGTGGTGTTTTGGAGATTTCTTTACCGAATATTAACTCGTTAATGTCAGCAGCTGTCAGTGCTTGTGAAAAGAAATCGAAGGGTGAAACTTCTGCTGAGCAAATTGGTCGGGAGATGGTTTTCTCCATTTCTGATGTCTCTTCGTGGATCCTGTCCACAATACCTGCCCTTTCTGAATGCTTGGTGCGCTACGTTCGAGCTCAACTGACCAGGATTCCTGTTCTGTCCAAGGTACTGTACCTGTCCAGTTATTCTTCCCCTTTCTGAAATAGAAGTCCTGTCACTGAACATTTGTAAAGGTTTTTTCTCATTTTAGTTTACTTTCTGCCTAACCACCTGACATTTCAATGTTCTGGACTATCGAGAGATGTCATCTTCTTTTTCAGTCATCAGTTCATTTCCTCGAATCCCTACAGTATCTACTCTTTTCTATGCTCGCAACTTGTTCCGAAAGTGAGTGATCTTCAATATTTCACATAGGTTCTTGTATGATGTCCTCATGATGTCCTTATGAGATGGAGATCTGTTCTTCCTGAATAGAGGACTTGCAGGCTCACTTTAATCGCTATAGAAATGATATCAGGTCGCATCCGTTAGATTGCAGGATTGATGAGCCTTGGTTGCCGCATGCATCTTCCATACTTGTATGTCATGGCTCCACGCTAGGCACCATGCTCTCTGAATTGTTGTACTGATCAGGTTGATAGTCACGATGAGCAAAACAAAACTACGACGTCCCAGAGTGCTGAATCTGAAGAAGCTGGAAGGACTTCTGACGACAAGCAAGAGCTGGAAAATGCCAAGAAGGATGTCCTCCTTCTTCACTCAGGAACGGCTTGGGCTGTGGGACTTTCTTTGAAAGATTATACTGCTGCAGAGATTCTTTTCAGGGCTTCTTGTGGAATCGTTGAAGCTGCAGATGTTGAACTTCCCACTCTTCTCTACAGGTACTGGAATTGTCATTATTATCTTCCTCTGCATTGACAGTTGGAAAAATGATCGGAAGAATGGTTGTGAAAATAATCTGGACAATCAATGATACTTGGTTTCATTGAACAGGTCATCACTGCATGGAAGAGGGTTGAACCGCTTCTGGACATGTGTAGACGGATATCGTGCTCCTGTTATTGTCCTCATCTCCGCTCAGACCCAAGAGGAGTCATCACCGGGAGCTGTTTTTGTAATGGGGACGCTAGTCTCCTCTGGATTTGAGAACAAGGAGTCGTCTTATGGAGCATCCGGTTGCTGTCTTTATTCTGTTGAGCCGCTGTTCTGTCCTTTCCGTACTTCTGGTAAGTTCCGTGACATTCTGACGCATACTTGTCCCTGCGCTTTTGTTTACTTCGGTGAGGTTTTAACCTCGCATTACACACCTCATCTCTCTTGAAGTAGGGCACTGGATGCCGTGCATGTGATTTACCTGTAGGTGTTTGCCGAACATCATGCTTTCTCGACATCCAGCCTGCCCGAAAAACCTCAAAAAAAGAGAGGGTTAGATTCAAAAGTGTATATTGTGAATAAGAAGATATGTAGAATTGGGCCAGGACAATGTTAGAGCGATGTATGTCTGGTGCAATGTTAGCCCCAAGAGTTATATCGCTTGTGAGGGTTCAGAACCTGGAATAATCATCTTTCAGTAGGGCCGTAAAATGAAATCTCTTACTCTTCCCTTTGCTCATGCATTGGAAGGATCGGGTAGATTCATGAATATTGATGCTATCTGGTAATGTGGATGAGGGCCGCCGGACATGTCTGGCATTGGGATGTAAAACTGAACAATGTTCTTTCAGGTGGTCTACCTCCGCTTTGGTCGATTTTGGTGGAGTATTAAGTTAGTGTACCAAATTACAGATGTAATAGTTCTTCAAGTTTCTGGATCGAAGAATACAGACTCGCTTTTTCGCTCCATGCCATCATTAGTTACGATGTAACGAATACTCTTCTTGTAGAAAACTATTTCAGCTTCAAACTCCATAAATCTGATGAAAAGTTTAGTCAAGGTAAGACGTCTACACAATTATATAGAAAAATTGAGGTCAGGCTTGGGTTCCAATCAAATTTTCTTTCCCTGGAATTGTTGTTCAAAAATGCCTTAATACTGTATAATGTAAACCTGAGATGAAATCCAATGTTGATGCTGCATTGTGGCCTTGGAGTTGGTCAGCTAAGCAATAGTAAGGTTTATTCGTTTAATGAGTGTTTAACCAACGCTCCATTTGTGGCCATACGGTGGTAGAGTTAACGACTCCACGGTAGTACAACTGCGCCAAGAAACAATGCTAGCTGGAGAATCTGTGTATAGTCCTTATGAGTTTTTCAGGTCCTGTAATTCACATCAAGTCAGAAAGCTACGAGAAGGGTGGGTCTACACCGCTGTAGAGAACTCAGATTGGGTTGGGTTTGACTACCGTTAAGCGTTTAATGAAGTAATAGTTGTGAGACCTTACATCTATTGACTTTTGACTATTGATGTGCCTTCACGTAGCAACTTCACAGGGTTTATTCGACTATGTTTATTCGGAGACTTCTGGTCTCAAGTGATCACGAGACTTCTGGTCTCGTGATCACTTTTAGTCACCATCTGGTTTCTGTTGCGGTACTATGACTTTTTCCTGAATAATGTGAATGTAGGTAAGGAGAAATATTACGTGTACAGTCATAAGCACACTCCTGGTGCAGTTTACAGAGCTCAACCAGCTAATGAAGGCATCGGTCTGGGTGGAAGCTATGGCAAGGAGAGAGTCTGGTTAGATAAAGACTTCGCGACTCTGACTGTGAGACACCATGCCGTGGACAAAACTTACCATCCTGGGGGTCTTGTTCCGGGACAAGTGAGATACAAAACCGATGTTACCTGTCTCTCTTATACGTTGTAACTTGCTCATGTTTTAAGTTTGTCAAGTTGTGAACTTACTAGACACTTCAGAGAGCGTGAAGATTTTAGCAGAACCACGTATTCCTCTCTCTGACAGATCTCTCTATGTGATCCCTGCAAACTTGGTTACGTTGTTTGCTTCAACAGGGCTTTTCCCCAGTTAGCGCTCAAATGCTGGAAATAGAGATATGGGGTTTGGGAGGAGTAAAAGCTGAACAGGATCAAGCTAAGTTTCTCAACCGTGAGAATTTGTTCTCTGAGCAACGACGCAAAGTAACATTCTCAACCTTCTACCAATTTTTCTTCGTTCAGTGATGTCTTCTGAACGCTCTTAACCGTTTTTTCGGTCACTCCTCAATTAAACCATCATACATAATGGTCCGTCCTTACCTTCGAAGACAGTCAGTCATGCCGTATCACTAAACCTCTGATTGACTTGCTTTATGTTCCTAGATTGCTTTGTTCTTGAGAGGTAGTGAACAGGTAAAAGAGAGGCAGTAGGTCCAACAATAGGTTTGACTTTATAGTTTAAGAGTTCTGGCGTTGGAACAGAAGCTTGTTTTCAATGTATCCCCGTAATCTCAGTAACAAGTGTACTGTCTATTGCGTGCTTGTCATCGCAATAAACCCCACGCGCTGGCTGAGGGGTGCTAATTGGAAGATGGTATAGAAGGCAAATGAGATATAATTAAGAGCAAAGGTCTTGTAAGAGTGAGTAAATAAGAGTGAATTTTCACCCATAATGAGATACATTGGGAATTTCCAGGTAAGAAACGAAAACGTTCTAAACTTGAGTTTGATGAGAAGCCCCACGAGCGTCGAGATACTCCGCCCTTACTACTACTTGAGATTTAGTTGGGATATGATAGTAAGTAAGGGTATGTCTTCTACTGTTTTCACCCTGACGCGTCGTTTAATATGAGCCTTGCATACTTTTGCTCCGTATGCTAATGCGGGTCGAAAAGTCTGAAGGACAACTGAGTGTTGTGTTGTATTGGTGATCTTCCACCATAGTAACTTGGTAGCCTCGTCAACCTGCTTGTGCCCATCTCAGGTAAGTCCGCATCACTATGCGAAACTTACCTGAGAACACAAACCGTACTCTGAGAATGAGATCTAGGCACATGTCACATCATATCTCGAGTGAGATCATAATATTGTAACTTTTCCCCTCTTTCTTCTAGTCCACAAATCGATCGGCGAGCATCGATGCTGCTGTAGTAATCTTCCGCACACGAGTGCCCAAACCATCATGGTTCAATAATAGATTCACTAATAGATTCACGATGATAGTAAACTTGTAGGGGAGAGATGGCAGCCTCAGTTTCCAGCTTTCCAGAAGGCAACATGATCCTACCTCGCCGAACTGTATAAGAAGCATTCAGCAGATCTTGCTCGCGAGATAACCCAGCGAATCTTGCCTAACCAGGAGATAGAGGGTTGTTTCTGATCTTGTCATTGTAACTATCCCTGAGGACTATACAACTTTGTGGTTCATAAGTGCCCAAGTCTTTTGCTTGTTGGGCTCGCTTCTGCGTCTCTCTCCGTGAGATCTTTCCAGTGAGGGCGCTGAGCAACTCTTCGTCCACTTGGTGCCTGATGCTTTTCACCATCTCCATCCGTTCTCTCAGTTGGGTACTATGGTCCAGCTGTGAGTTATCTGACTTCACCTCCGCACGATCCGTATACTAGGCTCTCGTTTTGCCGGAGAGTACCATTCCATCATAAATAAGAGCCTCCCCAATCCAGCCCTCCAAGGCAGCATAATAGAGGTGATTAGCTTATTACTCAACAAATCTGGGGCCAGGAGTATGAGCCCGATCTTGTCGCCTCGGCCACACTATGAAACGATGATTTAGTTTGTGTCAACTTGGCTCCTCGTTGCACTTTGTTTCTCTGAGATATTCCATCAGTCAGTTTTTAATCACTGTCTTTTACGGTTTGAGAAAAGAGGATAACTTCAACTCCACTTTTGATTCGATCGAATGCTCCTCTTGGTTGCAGATCGGTTTATACTGACAGTTTGGACAGATTAGATGCTTAGGATACAAGTTGGACCAGGGGCTACACTGGGTTCTGTTTGACTTCTTACTTGGACAGCTTGCTTGATGGGATCTTGCCATTCGTTTTTGTCGTCGACTTGGCCACCAATTCTTCTCTCGATCTGGGATGCTTTGTAGTGTGAAAATTGGTTAGAGGCGAAAAATATCTAATGCTTACGTCAGCTTGTTTACTTTGGGGTGGTTCGCAGATAGATCTAGCAGCTTTTGGCAATTGGGAGAACTCTCCCGAGAAGATGATGATGGAGATGATGGCTGATCCAAATGCCGGTCGCCGCCAAGAACGCTGAGCGTTTTCGTGAATCAGCAGTGTAATTTTTGAGCTCCTCGTTGCAGCTTAAAAAGTTTTGGAATTAGCTGCAGTAATTGAGCTCTGCGATAGAGAATGCGGTAGGTTGTGTACAAAGAGAATCAAGGTGTAAATCCAAGATGTTCATTGATTACTTTGAAAGATTTCTTCACTGAGTGAACTAGTGATATAAATTTGTAAAATTTTTTCCTTCTCCTTGGAGTTCATGAAGATGTTGTATGGTCAAACACTGGACAACTATCACAAAGAAAGAATTGTACATGCTTTATAGTACAATGTTTTTTTGGTACAAACATTAAGCTGAGTATTACTGCACTTGCGTCATCATAAAATCTGGCATTTGACTCTCAATTTTTATTACACTACGTAGCATACTGTGAAAGAATAAAAACATCTCTTCATTCTTTGTTTGCATAAACTTAGATAATTTTCCACTTCGAAAAGTCAAAACTTGTTTGTTTGTCCCATATTATTTGGCCAGAAAAATGAAAAAAATTATGACAGATACTTTTCAAAACATAAAACTTTTTTTATAAGAACTTCCTAACGAAAAGAAATTAATATATATTGTTTACTATATACCGAGAACTCAAAAAGGTATTAATGAAAGAAGTTTATAGAATAACCATTAAACAAACAAAGAATAATAAATTTTCTTAACTCAGATTCATCTATTATTACTTGAGTAAGATATATGAAAATAAATTATGGATGTTGATCTCTACATAAGAAAAGTATTCATTTTTAATCTAATAGAATGTAATTTATATAGTAAATCCTATGAAACATACATAAAACTTCTTACTTTGGTTAAAATATTTAGTTTTAATTCACAATTTTATTGTCATCAGATGTGTTTTTTACTATAATCTCTAATAAATTATGGACATGAATACATAAAAAACTGAATATCTTATGTTCAAGTTTGAAGATTGGATAAAGTATTGTACTAATACGATATCATCACTACGATAATTTAGAAGTATATATTTTTATATTTTGATATTAATTATAGAAGTTTAATCATTCCAAAATCCTTCAGTGACTTGTATCATACATTAATCAAGAAATTTATGGGAACTGATATTCATTTGATGGGAATAACTTATAGTTAAAAAATGCATATTATAAAAAGTAATTTTAAAAATGATTAATTTTAAATTTTTCAAAAGAAAAAACTTTTGAAAAAAATGGAGAATTATATATAGTGTACTTGAAATATTTCCTTAAATTTGAAATAATTTTAAGTACTCTTAAAATTAGATTCATTATTATTCAAAATATTTCACTTTTGTGAAAATTAGTATGCAATCAAAATACATTAATAAAATAACATTTTCTGGCAGTTAGTTCATGTTTGCTAGCCTAACTTAGTAAGTCTGTCATTGTGTAAAAGTTATAATCAAAATGATGAGCGACACAAATTAGGGTTTTTATCAATAAATTCTGTTGTGATCTCATGGACATAGTCTCAAGTCATCATCCGCATATTTGACTCTTTGA
This sequence comes from Marchantia polymorpha subsp. ruderalis, assembly GCA_037833965.1. NCBI lineage: Eukaryota > Viridiplantae > Streptophyta > Marchantiopsida > Marchantiales > Marchantiaceae > Marchantia > Marchantia polymorpha. Next base: position 6,672,603 of record AP031351.1, read on the forward strand.
GTTTCCTTGTGTTGAATCAATTGAAATCTGAGCAATTGACCGCTTACATAGAAGGATTGCAAAATGAAAATGGGTCATTTTTAACTACAACATGGTGCGAACTTCAAACCAAGTATGAGTATTTACCGAATGCCGTGGAGCATGATTTATCTGCACGTTTCCCACGATATTTCTGTACTATTTTGGATGCAACTTGAATTACAGGTTTCGTCCCAGAATATCACGAAGTGCTAGATTGGAGTAAAGAATGAGATAGCGAGCCGGAAATGTAGAGGTTCAAGTAAGTTCAAACTCCGCGAGGAGAAGTAGGGGTAGAGACAGACAGCAATGAGAAAGTAAAGAAGAGCAAAGGGTAGGATCATGGTTTTACACTAGGAAATAATATTTAAGCTTTCACTTTCTTGGTTCATTTCTTCACTATCATGAATTGGTTGACATTTCTAAAGATACAAACATATCAAGTTGTTTCCTATTTGGAGCTAGCACGGAGGCACGCGGGAGGGGTGTTACATGTATATGTTTCGTTCTCACGTGTTGTGTGTGTATGATATTCAGCTGCGTATACCGGAAATCTTTTGTAATTTAACGTTTTACTTGTGGATGCCAACAAAGAACGGCAAGAGTTGTTATACTAATACAATTGTTGACTTTCAGAGTGCGTAGAATTGTTCTGAAGTTATTTTTAGTGGGTAATATAACCCAGTGGTTTACTTCCAACGTCATGATATGTAGAGATTTCTCCTGAATAGTCTAGAGGTGCTTATCATGTTTTGTAGCATAATATTGACGTTATCGAAATGTTCATTATCGTTCAGCAAACATTGCATTTCATTTCTGGGCATTTGGCCGGATTTTGTAATTCTACGAACTTTATACCTTTCCAGTTTCACTCAACGCGGCAGATTACACGAGCCAAGAAACAATGGTTACTGTACCAAATGGGAGGGATGTTCTAGTGAAGAGGTTCAAAGTTGAGGCTTAGATAAGAGTTGGAAACCTACCCGTGGTACGTGGATATGAAGAAGCCGTCGCGACAGCCGAGCAGAACGTCAGCGAGGAACGTATATTCTTAAAAGGCTTTACCAGCCCAGTTAGTCACTCACCACGCTGTAGTCAAGGCAGCAACAATCTTGTAAAGCCTAAGAGAGGTCAAGAAGTTACAGCTTAACTTCGCAAACTTGGCGCATGGGAAGAGCGGCACGAACAGAACAATGATGATGCGACATTTCACGCGTCATATGCTCATATAGAACGGAGAACTAAGGAATTAATATTCTCTTGCGATGGCCTGATCCCGAGTTTGTACCATAGGAAACGCAAGTCGAGCACATTTTGCATCTCCTCATGAGGCCAGGCACTTAGTTATGATCTATAATACCTGTCTTCTGTATGGTGTACCTCGCGAACCCGTCGGTACAACACGTAGTACAGTGTTCTCTAGACACCAGAAAACGCGCAACATGGATAACAACTCGGTTCCTCGACATTCTAGCTAGAAAAACCAAGTCTATGACATGGACGAAGGGGGAGATCCTCATTACTAAGACAGGAATTACTCGACGTACTTGTCTACATTTGAGTATTCTTGTTACACGGCTTCATCGGTAGGTTAGACACGGACATTATCGTCTACCACAAGTAACTGTGAAAGCACCCCAGTGCATACAAATTTGCGTGAGCGGAAGAATATTATGAAAATACACATCGACGCCATGGACTGTTCGAGTGGAATCGTAATTATGAAAGACACAGCAAACCATTCAAATAGAAGCCCAACAAGGTTGATCTCGACATTACCAGGAAAACATCCATCTACCCTAAATATGCCCAAAACATCACGAGTACGTGCTCGATGGAAACCGCCACTTATCCTACGTGATATGACGGCACGAGAAAGGAACCAGGTCGAAGATTGTGCATCAACATCTACAGAGGCTAGGAGATCTGACTCCAGTGATCCGTTCATCCACCGTAATCCAGGATAAACGCAGATATTTAAGTTATGAGCAGAGTACTTTCGAGAAGTCCAGAATCAAGACCTAATATAGATGGGACGAGACAGCGAATCTTGACTTATCCCGCGCCTTACAATTCCACTAAATAGACACTGAAATGTAAGTTGTAAGTACCATCGAATTGGCCAAGGATAACAACCAATTTTCCTTGCTTTCTGAAAAGCTGGAAAACCATAACCCGCAGAACGCCAATTGGAAACCTGAGGTTTTCGGCTTAATGCATGGAATTAGATCGAATGTAATGAGAACCAGACTTTCCATGATGACTCTCTAAGATCGTAGAACATGAATAGCAGCCGTGGACGAATCATCTAATTGATTTTCAAACCAGCTTACATAATAATGCAAGGGATGAACAGGGCGAACGATTAGAACTGGAATCAGGAACAAGAGGTACAGTAAAAACCCAGATTACCACAGAGCAAAGGCTTCCGTGCAGCATGCAGTAGTGGTTCAAAAGTAAACAATCCCCGATAAGGCCATGTGAGACAAGCATCCGTAACGCGGGGAGAATCGTTCAGAAGGACGAGTGAAGACACAAGCAACTATTCGTCACTAGAAGAAGATCCAATCGTTACCTTATCGGAGTCTCAAAACGTAGGTAGCAAGTTGCGAGCAAGCATAACACAGCTACGTAAGATCACAAGGCCTGCTCCAGATACCTCCGCCATGACAAAACTTGCATAAAGTGAGAGCGTACAGGAACCATCTTGAAATCCTCGGTTCATCAAAATTAATAATTGGATGTACCAAAAACATCATTCTCAACAAGGTCATCTCCCCATTACGCCTAAAACTACATACAAAAATTCTGCTACAAGCTCAACGGTATCGTCGCAGGGACAATGTGTTGTGACGCTTCCATGTTGCGTGCACTGACGGTCGTGACTTGTTGTAAAGGTGACCTCTACCACGAAGACCACGGTGCTTCTTTCCGGTAGATGTCAATCCGCGCAGCTCACGGTGCTTGTGGACCGGGTTCACAATCCAGTTAATCCTAGGGTCGTTGCGGATAGCATTATGCGCTGGGTCTACGAGAATAACCTCGTAATACTTGTAGGTGGAATCCTGTATCCAGTGAAGATCAAGTAAGTTCGTGCCCCCACAGAGCGGGATTTGTAAGTAACACCACAGAGGAAGGGTCAAACAGAAGAGAACACATACCTGATTAATCCAGTAGGAGTTGAGAACTCTCAATCCTCCAAGCTTGCGCCCGGCACGCTCCTCAGCCACGGAGCGCAAGTTACGCTGGAACTTCAATTGGGTGATACCCTGGTTCTTGGGCTTTCCGTAAACAATACCCTTGGAAACAGGTCTCTTCCTTCCTCCTCTGCGGACGCGGATTCGGTAGACCACGTAACCCTGAGATCCATCCATGAAGTCTTAGAGCTCACAAGACCTCGGATTGACGCCGGCCACACGGAAAGGAAAACATACGTACTGATTGATCAACAGACAAATTACAAATCAAACAATTTCACCGAGCATACCTGCTTGGCCTTGTACCCGAGACGGCGGGCCTTGTCAGGTCGGGAGGGACGGGTGATGCGGACAATGCCGGGAAGCTGACGGAACTCCCAGCATCGCACACGCAGCAGAAACCTCAACACATCAGACTGCTTCTTGCGCCATAGCTCCTCGATATACTTGTAAGCACCCATCCCTCCCGCTGTGACAGATCGTTCGAAGCTACACTCGACCGCCCCGACAGGTGCTCAAGAGAAAAAGAACTTCCCCTCGCTCTCGATCCAACTTGTAACACTCTAGGGTTCCTTCCGTGCTTCCTTCGCTGCGCCCTGCTCGTCTCTCCCTCTGCGTTCCCTCTTCCCTTGCAGGCAAGGCCGCCCGTCCGGCCCCTCGGTTAGGGTTTGCCCGGACCAGACCCCGCTCGGCCTTGCGCCTCGGAAGCCGGAATAATTCCCATTTTCTCACCGCTCTGGAATACTTCTCCACCATTCCACGTCATTCGTTTCCAATATGTGACTTACGTATAAGAGGATAAATCTTCCGAACATATGACCAGGCATGGTTATAATAGTCGCTCGTCTAAATATTCTACTCAAAAAAATTCATCTAGTCTCTTCAAAAACGTTAATTTAGGTTAATTTAGTCTACTTAAAAGGCTAATTTAGTCTATTAAAAAATCAACCATGCCTGCATATGACCCATCCACCTTCTCTCCGTGGCCGTATTTTTTGTGCCCAAGTTTCACAAGCTTTACCTTGTATTGTATTGACCCCACGACTCCTACGCCATTCCACGTCATTAGTTTCGATCTAATTTATGTCAGCCAAGAATGATCAGGCAAACGAGTTCACCGGGGGCACATGTGTATTATTATACATAAGAGGAAAAATCTTGCAGAAATATAACCCATCCATCTTCTCTCCGAAGCCATATCATTTATGCCCAATTTTCACATCATGTATTCGTCCCTCCAACAATAATTAGTTCTGGAAGCCGAGTGTATATTCGTTAGAGATGTGTGAGTGTGGGTTGACCCTTTGGTTCTCTAACGATTCTATCCAGTTATTTAGCTGTAAGTCGGACACCTGCTCTGCGTGTAAGATGCAACCGCGAGGTTAGATTATCTGATAAAACGAGTGTCAATCAAACAATTTCGTGCCCCCGTGTATTTCGGTGTCCCAACACATCTTATGTTTGCCACAGAGTGTCCTATGGAATAGGACATAAGTCACTTTGTTTGATGGCGAAGGAATCGTTAGAAGAGAGATGGATGAATCTGATATCATTTGTCAGATTATTGTCAGTTGTCGAATCAGAACTGTAACTTTGGCCGCCGACTGATGATATGCTTTCTCCTTTTCAAAGTCCGAGTCATACCACGAACATGTATTGCTCACCAAGTTCTGCTGGGCTCAAAGTTACCCTTGGGATCACCTGTCTCAGCAGTTTTTGCTCACTCAAACCGACATCCTTCAATTCCCTCACTACAAAAAGTATTTACATCTTTGGAACTCTCACCCGTGCAATGAATAATTAGGAGGGTATATATATGAAGACAGAGAGACCAATTACAAGTACACGGTACGGGCTTTTGGGTACGTTCTGACGGGAACGTCTTACAGTGCATTTTTTCTTAACGAAATGTGAAATCCCCTCCTGACGCGGACAATATAACCTCATGGCTGTTTGTGTAGTCTGATGGAGTATGCCACTTCTCCAAAACCTTCTCTTTCTAAAAGCTCGTCCTTTTCCGTGATAGTGAGAAGAGTGACCAGAGCCCAACTCAGATCTGTCTATGCATCCGATACAACTCTACTGTGCACGCAAGAAATACCTCAGTACAATAGTGAGCCGGGGTTGACGGGCGCATTTCCCATTCGTGGTGATTTCCACTCCGACCCTTCCTCACCGCAATGGAGTGGAAACCCAATAACACTGTATGCTAATCCTAAACGTTGACCTTTGTTCCATCTTCTCATCTTACCATTTGTTGCATCGTCTCCGCGTTCTGAACAAAATATTCGTAAGAGATGATTCCAGAATTCCTAATTATTCAAGTACAGGATGTTCTGTTTGCTCGTGACACCTTAGATTGTTAGGAGGAACTTTATCACCATGAAGGATCTAGTAAAGAAGCTTCACCGATGACGAAGACATGGTAAAAGTCCGTGAAATTACCTAGAGACTGCTTCGTCTCCAATGGTCACATTATTCTCATCAGCAGTATTTCTATCACTGTCACTTTTATCACGCGTCATGTCTCTTCATTGTCTTTTCATCCTCATTTATGTTTGTTTCATTCTCAATTGGTTTGTGTATGTTTGTTCCCTCTACCCGCAGTTGCTCACCAATTAGCTTCTAGCAAAAAAAGAAACTAATCAAAGAAATCTGTTCTTGGTACTGATGAACTGGAGATTGACTTTCACCTTGTAATGTCACAAACTTCACATCTTGTACCTTTGCTCACAATGGACGTCACAGCTAGTAAGACAACTGACCAGATTTCAGAAACTTCCAGAGAAAGCCATTTGCTATTGCCAAGAAACAAAAGTCGGATTTTTCCTCAATAGCTGCTCAACGGGACCTAATGACATAAATATGTCGGTATTCATTTGAATTAGCAAGGTACTGAGAGAAACAGATCCCGGTTGTGAGTACAAGAACACTTTGAAAACTTTGTACCACGTACCGGAATCTTCGTACAGTGCAGATGAAACTGCTTTCTCGTTTACCGAAAAATAATAAACACCTTATGCAGGTTTATCAACATGTGTCATAAGACCTCGCTGGAGCTATCTTCCAATTCTCCCTGGTGACAACACTTCTTTGTAGCATGCAGGTGGGAGGGTTGGTTCTCAGCAGGACACCTTGTTAAAACAGGTGAACAAAAATTGTCATTCTGAGAATGACTGCTTCGGTAAGTTTCTTCGGTGATAGTAGATACACAATCTGGAGACATGATTCCAGGGTGACGTTCATGGTTCAGAACTCCAGAGTCTGCTCACTAGTTCGCTCCGGGCAAAGTGAGGAAGCACTCTGCGTTTGACGTCGTATATGTTCCCTAAGAACCAGTTGCAAGAACACGAAGTAACTCAAATCGTCTGAAGCTAAAGATCGATGACAATCCCTGCTTCATGGGTCATACCTGTCCATAACTGGTCCAATCGTTCCTTCTCCTTCGCCTTGGTGCTTGACCGTGGTATACTTCGGTAACAAGGGCACGAGGCAACCATCTTCAAAAAGGCTGAAGGTGACACGAAAGACTCACGAACCCTTTGGCCTAACTCTCTCAACCTCCGAGCCGTGGCATTTGTTCCAGCACCCCGTTCAAGGTACAAAGCACATTCTAATACGGAGGCTAAAGCACCAGCTGTTTCTTCTAGAATCATCACTACGCTGTTGAAAAAGCTCGAATATGTTCAAGAGTGCGGAGAACATCAAAATGATGCCCTTCCGATCTTTCATTTCCCTCAAAAGAGACTGGAGCAAAATAAAAATCAATGTCGCCAGATAAAAGAATGCGTAAGTATTATTCCTTCAGAGTACATTACATCAACAAATAGCATCTGAAACTCATATCCCAGAAAAAGCTAACCAGTGTTTTGAGAAGACTGGGCGGAAGGACTTACAGAGTTGCTTTCGTCTACCGGTCCTTCAACAACTCGCGATGACTGACGGAGTCATCAATGACTTTGACCTTCAAAGTTGAGTCTTCAACTAGATGACTCAAATGATCAACCGCAAGCTTGAGGCGACGCATCTGAGAGTCCGGTATGCGACCCCTATCGCTTTTCCTTTGACCTGGTGATGGCATCTTCGCAAGAGCATTTTGTGTACTTAACAGGCGCTCTGCGCGCACTGAGAGAGTTTCGACTGCTGTGTTGTAAATATCCAGATCTTGGAACCTCATAGTATCTGCCACATCAACACAATGAACTCAGTACGTGCTAAATGCAAATTATGACGTTGCACTTCTACCCTCATGATATGCGCTTTAGCAAGAAACGTAGCCAGATTGCAACATCTTAATCAGCATCTCAAGTATTGCCAGTTACCCCCGCGACCTCAAAGCAGCTTTACAAGCTGCACTTCTGCAAGTCTAGCTGTTAGATTAAGCGCTCATGATCACACATGCTCGATCTTGATTCCCTCGACTCACAAGCTTGTAATGAAATTACTTTTGCTTTGGTCCCTTGAAGGGGTGAAGTATAGTTGGTCCCACTCCGGGGAGATCATATTCTCCGAAACCGACGATTAAAACATGGTGCTCATGGCTTTAACTTGGTTCATTGACGATCGTACCTAGCTGTCTCTTGAGTTCTTGCTCCGTTGCTGTCAGAGGTTTTTCTGAGACACCTGGTAAAGTACAACAGCGCTTCACACGTTGTTCCAAGTCTCGATTCTTCGACATAATCTGCTGTAGACGACTAGTGAGGAAAGCTGACTCCTTCTGTGCCTGTCTCAACTTCGATTCCGCACTTTTCAGTTGTCGCGTTTGCTCATGAACTATTTCATATAGCCTCGATCGATGAGATGTAAGCTCCACATAAACCTAATACGTTGAGTGTCATATTAAATCAAAGTTGGCAGCTGCTAAAACCGCCGGAAAGAGTCGGGAAGAGTATCTCACACATATGGGGAGTCAAACAAAGCGAGAGCAACCTATATCATTTAGCAACTCAGTGAACTTGAAGTAGTGATAACAATTTTGTGGTATTCTAAGTGCTTCTCAACTCTGCACACACAAAGCGTGAACCTTGACTCCCAAAAACTGGGCTTCTTAAAATGCACAATTACGTGAAAAGACTTACCCGATGGGCATACTCAATATATTTTTCATGCAGCAATTTGCATTGATCGTGAAGAAGTGCTCGACCTTCAATGGAATCAACCGTCAATGGAGCACCCATCGAGGTCAACTGGTATGCAAGGAAATCTAAGTTAGCTGATGAGTAAAGCATATATCCCACAACTGAGATGATGAATCAATGAAGAGGTGAGTAAATAGTTAGCTACTGAAGAAATAATGGTAATCAGCACAAACCCTGTCATTCAACATACCTGAGTTATAGGAATGTCCTTCGGTCCAAGAAGAAGCTCTTTGCTCATCATCTGGAAAACGCCCAATTCTACTGTCCCCCTATCTTGCTCTTCAAGTAGATTTTCACCGAGAACAAGAGGTTCCGGAAGAGTTATTTGCGGTTTCATGTTCACAACAGCACATTCGCAGTTTGCAGTAACAGCCACTATCCACGATTCTCCCAAGGAGTCAAGGATTAGTACTGCCCCGAGAAGAGGGCGGGGGACAGTGAGTCCGGTGGGACATATGTCTAACAGAGGAAAAACTGCCGGGGGAGGGGCACCGTTGCAGGGCTTGTTGGCAGACTGTATCGAAAAGGGCAGCCATTGCAAGAGAATTGCATCAATACCAGCTGGATGTTGACAGTACAGCCTCTCCGGAACGACTGGATCTGAGAAGAGAACTACAGGCCCGGCCTCTAAAACAGCCGGCTGCAAAGCAAGGTCAACGAAGGCTAAACGCAAGAGCGGTGGTAACTGTCCTTGGCAAACACCCCTGAGTTCTTCAGGGTGCAAGTCGAGGGAATTTGCATTTTTCGACGCCTCCACCAACATGCCAACAGCAAGAATATGACCCTTGTCATCTGCCAGTATACGAGGCAGTTTTCCTACGCTCCAGTTGGGTTCGATCTCATCTGCAAGTACGTAGAGCTGCACTTGTCCATCTTGCGTGCTTATTGCAAGTATGCTATCCTTGCCAACAACATTATACAGTAAGCCAACAGCATGACAAGGTTCACAATCTGTTTGTTCCAAGTACCCATTTCCATCGTCACCTTCTGTTTTACGACAAAGAGTTGCAAAAGGACCCTGCAGAATACATGTCAAACACACATTCAGCAAACAAAAGTTGTTCACTTCGAAAACATTCTACACAAAAACAGATGGTGGGCCAACAAAGACGGAAAGATTACACGGTGGAACACTACACCAATTACTGTCCTGATACTCCCAACAGTGCTGTAGGAGGTTTCCCGGCAACAACCTGAAGAAGGAGAGATGCATGAATCGGCACATACGCGTGTGCCTTAAGTACAATTGAACCACCGAGGGACTCTCCAGGTAAAGGGTGCCCAAGCGAATTTAGTCCTGGAAATACGGCCTCCAACCAAGCAGCGGCAAGAGAAGAGCTTTCAGATTTAGTTGAACCGGGACTATCCATGCTTCCAAGTTGCCCTGCATACTTTGCCAGCTCCTCAACAGCTGCCGCATTGAACATTCTACACAAAACGAGACTAGTTAACACAAATCCAACTCTACTTAGGTTGAAGAGCTATCTGAAAATGAAAATGACAGCATCTAACAGTGAGAAATTGTAAACCGGAAATGGCGACATTCCCGAGCAAATACTGTGAAAATAACGTTTGACACCAAGACTCACTAGAAAGAAGCTGACAGGTACTATGAGAGACTCACCCGCCAAATGGTACGATGGGACAGAGAGCATACAAACTTCCGTCGTTGTAAAGTACGAAAACCTGCAAACCGATAGTCCTCCAATTTATAGGCTCCGGAGAGATAATTGAACGCAGAAAGCATAAACAAATCCGTCAGCCCATTCTTTAGTAGCTCTTACCGTGAATCGGTCCCACAAATGTTCTCCACCGAAAGAAAATGATATGGCTCGGACTAAAGAGGAAAAACCAGGATTTTTAGTTGAGCTGGGCTGCAGGTGATATTCCTGCTCTGCACTTTCTGCATTTAGAGATAAATCAAACAGTCTGCAAGAAACAAATACTGCAGAAACATTAGTGCAAGCAGAGGGAACAATTGTGGAGAATAAATCTTGTCCACAAGATGTTTTAAGGGGCAAGCACCGGAATTGGAGTACAGTATGCACTATAAGCCAGCAGAGGCATACAGTTACTCAAAAAGATAGAAAGTCCAGCCAAACAGCCTACGCGTCACTTTTAAACTGCACTCTTTGGTGATCCCAGTAATGAAGACCACCAATAGACTTATGACACGCTTATTTCTAGTCCGGAGTGATTTCTTTGAGGCCTATTCTCCGTGAAAACACGCTGAAAGAAATTACCAAAGTAATGAATAAAGGGTGTATATATTACTACAACTCTAAACAGCTAGTCAGATTATAAGTATGTAATGGAAGACCCTGACTGCGTGATAGTTTTAACATGAGCAAAATCGCATCTCACATTAATCTTCAAGGGCATCGAGACTTCTTAAAACTGTAAGAATTAATCTGATCAATGCGATTTTGACGGGATGACCGAATTTCATGGAAACAAACACCAAACCAATTACTGAGAACGTACCGAAAGCAACCATCCGATGAGAGAACACCGAGATGTGAGTCGCTATATGGATGCCAGGCTACTTGCAGGATGCGCAACCACTGTCCGTTACCTCTGCTAAATATCCGATCAGCCCCGACTTTTTGTACTCTGAAACAGCCATTCGTAAGAGTGAAGAAATCACACACCAATTTCTTTGAGTCGTTAAGGTACTCACCTGCTTAGGTTATTACGAAAAGTTAACACAAGACAATTTCTAAAATCGGAAGCCACTATTTACCTGCAAACACCGGAAGATGATGTAGAACTTGGAGCGAGAAGATTCACTACCATCAAAGACCCGTCCCCGACGAGCACTAAAGATCTGCCAGTTCTGTTGAAAGCCAAGTGTAGTACTTGGAAATCGACTGGCGAACTTAGCTGGACCGTCTGTTCATAAGAATGGCAGTGTAAGTTGAAAACCTTAGATACCCCTGAAAACGTCAGCAATAAACTCCGTAAACAAACTATAACATGCAGAGGGTGAAATCAAACAATCATTGGTAACCAGGTGGTTATCATTGTCCATCTATGAATCAACCCAGAAGATTGAGGTGCCTTGCTTTGCCCTGGAATCATTTTAAACAGGACTCAGACGTTTGGGATATTAAGCTTCAGCCGAAAGTTGTGCTGTGGATGAGAATCACAAACCTTAGAGTCCTTGGTAGCGAGAATTGTTCCCGAGTCATCACCAAAAGAATGTAAAAAATCGGATCGCTGAACTTCCACAAATCGAAGAAGCTTTTCTTCAGAATCCCAAACATAAAGACGGCCATGAGTGTCATGTGCAATAAGGTTTGTACTTATTCGGGTCCTAGACCCTTCCAGAATGTCCTTTTGCAGCACATGACTAGCCACCTTTGCGTGCTTAAATATTTGGTGCCCCTCAACTTTCTCATAACTTGATTTACGATCATTCGGTTGCTCATAACCCTTTCGAGCCGATTTTCTTTCATTCCCTCTCCGTTCTTCTTCCTCTTCCTCTTCCTCCTCTGAATCATCATCGCTGTAGCTCCGAACTCTTTGCATATCACTCCTCATCTTTCCCTCTATTATGAACTCAACCTATATTTCAATCCCGGGCACTTGTGCCTGATCAGGAGCCCTACAGGCACAAAATTCAAACTCCGTTGTCAGTCCATGGATGATAGCGTCCGACTCATCTACGTAAAAAAAACTTCTACATCAAGAACTTTCAGGAAGCCTCGAGATATGTAGCAAAGGTGTCCAACTAGACAGTGGTCGAAATTTTCGCATGTGATGTTATGAGGGCAGACATTTGAAACCAAAAAGGCTCGGACAAGTTTTTGTAGGTTGAAAATAAAAATAAAAAAACAATGTCAAAAATGTGGGCTTTCAAAAGAAAACGATTGAGGCCAGCAAACATCAGATCCTTTGCCTAAGAAAATGAACCCAGAGAGATGAACTACGCAATTCCGAAAGTATACCAACCTCCAGTAGTAGTTCAAGTCAGCGCAGCACTCAAAATTCGGATTTTCCTTCGGACAAAATTTCTTCGGGAACTCCATGCCCACAAAGGCAATGCTCCATCGTCCTTGGAATTTTCCAGCTCAACGTTCCCTCGCAGTGGCGGGGTTCATTACTGCTGCTCCTCCACCTTGAGCTCCACGAGGAATGCTTGTCAACGAAACGAGTCAGAGTATCGACTCCGCGGCAGTTCTACACCACTCCCTCTGACTTCACGAGCAAAATCGATTTCGGCACAGCTGCAAATTCGATTCGTAGCGTCACTTCGCTCTCTACCATATTTGAATATTTAGCAGCGTACAGCACCAACATGGCTTTTCTCGTCAGCCCCTTCTTCGTATAATACGAGTACGGAGTATTGTACAGTACACAATATCTCAACTGTGTACCGAATCCTATTTGGTGAGGTGACAGTAGCACAGGAGGCCAAGAAAAGATCCAGCTCTTTGACCACAGTACGATACTCAAACTCCCACTCTGCTCCGACACAGTCAAACCTCCTGAGGACATCCACGCCGGTCACCGGTTCTCTGCAGACAAGGCGTTCTCGGTTCTCATTACCTGCACATTCACCCAAGCGGTCTGTTTAACAAAGGGTGGAGAGAGACAATTGAGGAGGATTACGCGACGGGAGAGATCCATAACAAGTTTAGGGCCAGGATCAGTTCTTCCCTTTATCCTAATTAAGGAAACAACTGCCAATATGGAATGTGAGTAGAAAACAAATGCAGAAGAAAAGTGAAGAATGGGATGGGAAGAAGAAACAGGATGGGAATATCCCATAAAGCCTGATATTGAATATTTAAGCAAAAAATTTCCCCATGTAATACCCCTGGTTTGCAGAGTTGGAACCAAATCGGGCTAGCCTTCAAAGTTCACAGTTGATAATATGATCTATTAAAACTTTTTTATGTGTATTTTCAATATATATTTTTGCCCGACCCACCTAAAATATGTGAGATATCTACGTTTCTGTTTATTACAGTACAATCCCAATATATCACCGTATTGCACAGCTTTAGAGTCTAACATGCGGGAGATGGTTTATTGCATCTCTCCACAATCTCATATGCCCATTGGTTTCTATTTGCTAATTGTCATTGTCACAGAATTACACAAACTATTATTAAGTTCAAAGTAGAAATGTAATTAAATGATTAAGAAGTCCTGGGGTTTCTATGAGTACATCACGAGAAAACCCTTGCTCGGACAACATAAACATAAACTAACTTCTCTAAACTTCAATAAACATTGGAATTTATATGTGATCTTAACATAATGCATAGGGAGGAGAGATAAATGCAGAGTGAAGTAGTGTGTGTTAGTCATTGATTGGGGCAGCTACACAGGACAAACATTCGTCGAGATTCGCTCACACTCAATAATAATCGTGATAGGTAAAATCGGGAGAAGGAAAAAAATATGACCATCCGCGAAAAAACTAAACATGGAAAGCTGTGGCGCAGCGACCTCAACGAACAGCCTAGGAAGAGTAAGAGTTGGACAAAGGAACGGTGATATGCAAATAAGAGAGAAATCAAATTTATCTCTGTAGAAGAAATGTGCCAACAAATTGCAATTTATAGCCTGAACCTTATAAAAGATATCTTTTGATGGATCGAAAGATATACAACCAGTCGATGACCTAGATATGATTGAAAAAAAAGCCTTTTAAAACTATGGTTGCAATCCTTGAAGGGTATCATGACGTCTTTTTGATATCGTGATACCCATGAACAAGCGATGTGTATATTATCCTTCTCAAGATGCCATATTCAGGAGGGACAAGGGATAAGCTTATTGCACTCGGGAAATGATGGCCGGCAGCAACCTAATACAACGCGAGCTAAGCGAGACTTCAATCATGAACGAAAACATTCATCAGCAAAACTTCATTTATAATATTTTCCTCTTTATGTACAATTCCAGGCACATAAGATTTGTATGTAACCAAAAAGGGAATCTTAAAGAAGAGGACAGAATCGTACTCCTCCGCGGTAATGGATCACATGAATTATCGACCATAACATGTTTTGTGATGTACTGTTCGTAGTGTTTTTATGTACGTCCTCACGTGACTTGGGTTAAAAGAATTTCCTCGTTGAAACCCGAGGGTCTGTACAATACCCCAAAAAAGTAATACAGCAGCCGGCCAGACTTGGCTGCGTGATTGAGGGACTGATTGACCGACCGAGTGAAAAGTGCTGCAGGTGAATAGCTTTTCGTCCATCTCGCGTTTCCTCGGATTGAGAGATAAAGAGAACTTGAGAGCGAAGAGAAAGAAATACTGTGTCTGGGTCTCTGTGGGTTTTGCAAATCGCAATACAGGTCGCTGTCTCCGCAGTGGGTGCGTAGGCGTATTCTGTCCGTGTTTGATTTTGACATTGGGTCGAGGAAGTTAGTGATCGATGATGGCTGCAGACAAGGAGCAGGCGAAGAAATCAGGAGAGAAAGAAGAGGTGGTCAAAGAGGAGAAACCCAAGACGATAAATCATAACGATCACTACTCGATTAAGCGGGTTCTTGACGATGCAGTCTCCGAGGTAGGTCTTCCGCTTCTTCATTTTCAGTTTTTCAGGCTTCATCTATCACATTTACTGCTTTATGCTTCTATGTTTAAAATCCGCCTCCTCAGAGGATTTTATGCTGTCAGACAGATTCTTGAGTGCGATTGTGCATTTTCTGATTCAGGTGGTGCTTGGACGTGGCTATGAGGAGAACGTAAATCTCAGCAATGTGAAGATGGCAATTGGTCTCATCACCTGCGCCATAGCTTTGGCTGCACAGTTCTACCCCAAGAAATTTCCTGAGAACAAAACATTTTTGATCGGGTGCATCATATTATATCCTTTCAATCTTTTTATTTCGGTGAAAATTCTACATCCTTGTGAGATTTCTGCATCCGGGGTTCTATCGGGGAGCATTTTTTGAGTTGTTTATAATATTTTTACAGAATATTACTTGATCTGATTTCTGAGGTTTATCAAGTCTTTTATGAAATAATTGGAAATTTGTATTGTCTCATATACGTGCTGTCCTTACATAGATTTGAATGTACAGTTTCTATCAAAGTTTACGGCCCATCGATCAAAATCTGACTGATTTCCTTAACAAGCACACATATGTTATCTTCAACGGTTTGCTGCAATACATCATAATTACAAGGGAAAAGCAACACATCTTGTTCACTTATGCTCTCAAGGCAAGTGCCTCTATGTTCATAGTGTTTCGCTTTGCTTTTACTGTGGGGATTTCAAAATTAATTTGGTGGAATTGAAGTATTTGAATTTTTTGTTTTTCAAGTCTGTGTGTTGTGCTTAGTATCAATAATTCCATCAAGTAGTCAAATCTCCATTGAGTTATGACGGTTCCAAATCTCGGTGAAACTTCTGAATAGGATTGTCTCTACAATCTTAGAACTCGTCATATATCACCTTTTATTGGGCTTTATGTCATACACGAGGAGGTTTGACTCACTGCTGGAGCCCAGAAATACATGTCTAAGAGTTCTACGTCATTTGGATATACAGGACTCTTTTAGTACTACCGGTTTGGCCCTATCTTCCAAATTACCACGGTACTCTGATTTGTATACTTTGCGGATCGAAAGCTCTGATCCTCAATCAATTGCTGCCCATCCACCAGTGGAATTCACCAAAAGTGTGACCAAATGGTGAGTGATCATAATTTCGTGTCATATCTTTATGTTGTAGATGCTTGGTTGTGTAACATCACTTTTTGAAAGCTATTGGAATAATTCCCACTCATTACTTTCATGTGAGTCATCCTCAGGTTAATTTCTTTTAGCGAAAGGATTATTCTGAAGCAATGCTTTATATTTTGAACATAGTCTCACTGTATGTCGTGTATGATGTCAATTCTTGCAGGTTCACAAAAAGTGGTGTTTTCCTAGAATGTGTTTTTTGGGATGATGTTGAGAAACTGGTAGATGGTTACAACAGCGACATCAAGGAATCTCGTAAATCCAAATAGCACTGAATATTCTGTTTCAAATTTCTATCGTCTCAATCTTAATCTCATTGTAGTGTGATTCAAGTATTTGGCTGCGAAAGAGGATTCGTGTAAAGACGAATTGATGTGGTGCGAACTAGCAAGAGCCTTCCAAACCTAGAGGAAAATCTTCAAAATAAATCCAAACGATCATTTTGGTAGTGATTCATGTATTTCCAATAACTCCAAACTCGGGTAAGTGAGGACTGGGGAAGAGTTCAGTTCTTTGCAAGTGCCTTCATGCGAAAGAAGGTTTTCAGCCTACACGTATTTTTTGAGGAAGAAGTTCACGATTAGGATCATCGACAAGAATCAAAAAACATTCTCTGTTTACGTAGTTACCAATTTTGTAGCTAACACAACATACTCAGGGCGAAAGCATCGAATAACCGAGATGAATGATGCTAGGTCTCATACTAAACTTTTCGATCTAGAGACAAGCGATGAGGCAATCTTGTGTTTTATTCACTGTTGATATGAGTGTATGTTGCGTCTATTTGAATTTAGTAGTTCAGGTACTGCTCGCCATGGAACAATTTATCTCAAACTGTTGACTTTTATATAATTATGCTCATGTATCTTGTCCAGGTGATCTGTCTGGATCGGAGAGTATGGAATCATCATCCCTGTACAATAGTTCCACGATTGAATTGTCCCCTTTGCTGAGGTAGTTTACTGATACCTAGAAGCAGCTAGAGCTGTACATATCTCTGTTAATGAAGGTTCAATTACCTTTTGTTCTATGTGTAGATCATGACTTCGAACAGAATACAGTAGTTCAATGGCTTGTCGGATTCCCGTGCAGGTGCGAACAAGCTTTTAGAATCTGTGACATACACCCAAGATGCTACAATCGATCCTTCAATGGCTCATTTCTCGGAAAATGATACCCTTTTAAGATGAACATAGACATCGTAATTTGAGAATATTGTGCAGAGGCTAGTGTGAAGTACATCTCGCATGTTGAACGCCCTTTCCTTTGACAGTGCGTTCTTACATGATCTAACACAGCACTGTGGGCATGTCCTTATCTCTTGATTGTAGACAGAGAGAACGTTCAGCAAACAATACTTGACCGATATGTGGGAGGACGATATCTCGTTTTTGGAACCACACAAGTAGCTCTAGTTGGTCAGCTTGATTAGATACTTCAGTTCAAAGAACTGTGAGCATCAGCTCTGGCCAGCAGTTACTTCGAAACCACCATTCCGTGTGAAGTTTTATCAAACCGAAACGAAATCCAAGGATGAAAATTCATTACACCTTTTAGCACTTACACCAGATGCACATTCACCAACATTTCATGAGTACACAGATTGAACCATTTGCTCAAATCCGTCGCTAGTCAAGCTTTCCACTACAGGTAGAGGTTCATACCACGCTCAACAATCTTCCATCTTTACTGTACACAAGATGGTCTGTCTGACAAAGATTTGATATACACCTGCAGTGTTTACTGCCACCGAAGTGGTGAGCTTCATATCCTCACCTTCACCAGGTACCCAATTTGCACGCAGGTCAGACTGATTAAGTGTTCTGAAGTAATAAAAGCTTAAGGAATATATGTGGTCTCCACTCAGCAAACCTTGGCTGCAAGTAGAACTTCATCAATTGAACTTTAGAAACTCATCGGTTGTTTATGGAACAGTTACAATGAGAACAATCTTCTATGTCCTTGCCCGTGTAAAGATCTAAATCATCCAGAATCCATAGTCCAAAGAACACCCTTCCACAAAACAAGAATATTTAAACACATACATATATCAAAATAATACCTAATATTTCACAATACGCAATATTACTCCTGTTTGTAAACTGTAAGAAGCATGTTACTAATTGTTTGAACCGAAGTAATTGGTGTAGGTTCATAGGAAACGGGTATATTATAGAACAAAATGCCTGCTGTATACCTCTGCACGGCATGTTTGAGAAGCGCTTGAACGTTGATTGGAGAACCTAGAGACACGTTGGCATATCCCTACGTGTGCTGCACTGTACAGTACAAGTTTCTTCACCATGGTGAGTCCAGCACTGCTTACTGCGTACGCGGTGTTACGGCCGTAGTAGTGTAGAACGATGGATTGCCTTATCCAAACAAGAGAAGGAGCGACCAGCTTCGCTGAGAGTGGCGGCATGGCGCTGGGGAAGGAAGACAGTCGAGGTGAATGAAAGGCCAGAGGAATAGATGTTCTCGCCCGACATAGAGTAACGTGCGAGAGCGGTCGGGACATTTTGGTTGTTGCCGTGACGAACAGAGCAAGCTATGGCGTCTCTGTGTGTTGCACCGGTCATGCGCGTGGGAATGCTGCCACAACCTGCCGGAGTCTTGAACCGCTCTTCCATGCGTTCTGGCTTGACATCGTCCTTCACTGCCTCGCGCTCAGTAGCTTCTTCTTCTTCATGCTCTTTCGCAGGTGCGTTCGCTCTCCATGTGCATGAAGTATGACAATGTATGAAAGGCGAGGCGCCGAATTGGAATTATGAGCTTTCTTACAAATCGCCCCGCTACCAGTGCTCGTACTTTACTATAATCTGCCTGCTCCATGACTTCTGTGATGGCGTGTCAAATTCAATGATCCGCCTGTTTGTTTTCTTATTTTGCTTCAATGTCAAGGGCGCTCTGCAGTCTGTGTTTGTGAACAGCATCATTCGGTTCCGCCTGTCCCCTTTTTCGTGGTGAATTCCGGCAGCTATTACGTTTGTTTCATCCTTCCTGTCCGGCCTCCCAGGAGTCTTTTTAGCTAACGGAGTTGTACAGAATAATCATTTGAGAAGTAAAACTGCCAAGTGGTTCGAAAAATCTGTAGAGCAGCTGAAGAAATTATTTCTTTTTTAGTTCCGGTCTATGTCGAAAGTAGTCTCTTTGAGGATGTTCTTTTTTTTTATTCAAAGGGATGGCTAAGATACTTTAAAGACCCCCATGTTACTGGTCTAATTGCTTAGAACTGCAGTTTTCTTGACATCGACCTTGAACTCCTTTGTTCCTTGTTCTTAAGAAGGGAGTGCCTATGCTCATACTCCAACATAGTTATAAGGGGATTCTGAGGGAAGAATCTTAAAACAAACTGTTCTGCTTACTCGGCTCAAGAGTGCAGGCGCCGAATTCAACATCCTCTTTTGGTAATTTGTTCGTTTACAGTCCTCAGGCCCAATGCCATTGACGAGTACCTGTACCGACTAAATGATTATCAGGCCATGGGCACACTTTAGTTCACTTGATAAAGATTTGATGATTGCAAGTGCAGCTTTTTTTGCGTGAATCTACGTTCGATTCTAGCTCATAGATAACTCTGTGGCTTAAACACTTTGAAGGTGTGATGTTTGACATTTTACTACTCAATGAGCATGACCGGACTTTATTCATCGCTGTCATTCACATGCCATTTTCCGATTGTGTCTGGAAGGTTCTCGAATTGGATGGGATGTCCGTTCATGTGCTTGCATAGCAGCTAAATTACTGTAAATTCATTTCTCTCAGCATGTTACTAAATATTGCAGTTTCTGCCACACCATACGACACTGCTTTTGTCCACATAATGACCTCGTGGACAGTTACCTACTTTCAATAGTTTAGCGTGAAGCTCGTTACCTTACCACTTTACAGTTCGTCGCAGTCTGTGTTTTACACTTCCCGTCGCTTTGGATCGAAATTCTGATAGGTCCTTACACTATGTTCTAAGGGATGGAATCTTTAATATTCTTGCATCAAATTGGTCCTTCTGTAGTTGTAGTTGTAAATGCATATTTTACGCGAGTGCAGTTCTCTCTGTTGTTGCACAAGTAAGTGTTTCACTGTTTGACACTGTGCAATTCTGTACTTAAGATCAAAATTTGCTCATATATGTGATGACTCTCGCTCGTAGTTCTAAGTTATTGCTTCGATGTGGGTTGAATACAGGTATTTCTTTGAGGCCATGTGTCTTCAGATTACCTCTGCTACAAAGGGGAGGTTTGGTACAAGTTAGGGCGAAGGTTGCTCTTGGATGCACCAAGAGATCAAAGTCTCGTAAATCCGTTGCCCGGGTTTCAGGCTTCCGCATTCGAATGAGCACAACCGATGGACGCAATGTTCTGAAGAGGAGAAGAGCAAAGGGCAGGAAGAGACTTGTGCCCGCTAGCAACCCTAGCAGCGGGAAGTACGCTTAAACTTCTTAGTGTTCAGTAAGCATTATAGTACATTTGCTGTTCCTAGTCTTTTACTACGGGCCTTCAATGAGGCCCGAGGCTTGAAATTCTTTTACCTCATCGATTCCGAGACGTTCATGTTTAGAAGTGGAACTTCAACATAGCTGTTAACAATGACACGATTTGAATACATTTTTCCAGTTCAGGCATCCTCTTCAATCGTTGCTTGTCTTTGTCTCTTTCTTGTACTACCTGCCCACATCATTTTCTACGAAGATTTTGACAAATCAAGGCCGTTGGATGAAATTGGATATAATAACTACTCTCATCTTTCACAACTGTAGCCAATGCTTTGTTGCGTAGAAGTCGTGTTGTTAGATTCTATGTGGTCATTTTCTCCGAGCCCCTCACAAATATCATAGGTGTATTTAACGTACTGGCAAAAGACAGTTAGTACTGCATGCACTGATCTACTTATGCCTCCCAACCTCTTACACCCGTGGAAGTTTCAGAGATTTTGAACCTAGTACATCGTCCATTGGGACGGGCCTGCTTAATAGATGATCAAAACAGACGGTCAACAGACCTCGCAACATGAAGAAAGCTGTCGCAGACATATAAATCTCACTCAGACACACGGACATGGGCCTCCTTGCCTTTTGCTCCCAAGTGCGAGAAGGATTTCCATTCCTCATCTGTGTGTTGTGCATATAACCTCTCGTAACTGTAGATATCTTCGACATGGTCCCTCTTGTTGAGCAGTGCACTCACAATTACGCAGAAGTAAATAAAGTAAGGTAGTTGCAGGTCTGAAATATCTTTCGACTAATGGTTTCCCCCTGTTTAACATATTACAGGGTACTGGAAGGAAAGAGAGGTCCATTTTACGCATGTAATGAAACCTCAATGTCTTAATCTGCCGTACAGAAGAGAAAATAAAATAGTACGAAACCAAAATACAGGGATTGTTTTCAACTTGACACGGGGGTTTAGGTCCAATGTCCATCTGCACAGAATACTTTTCGAGTAATATGGGCACCCGAAACACTCACGAACCTGATTGTTCATATGGATTGTCTCCGCGAGATTACTATGTCGAGAAAGAGAACAGGTTGGATTTGTAGAACATACAGTACACTATAGAAGGTAAATAACCATTCAGCCCATCGAAGGGCTAGTAGCGCATCGAAGGTGGAGTACACTATGTCGCTTCTCAGTCGTAAAATCTTGGTTGTAATCTCTCCACTCATAATCCATCTATGACAGTAGGCAACGATACATTTCATAAGATAATCACTTGTACGCTAACCACAATCACTTCGATAGTAACCTGATAGTTTCAAACCAATTATGAGCCTCGAATTTCTCATAGACTATAGTTCATACCAAGGGATACATCTTGTTGCATCACTACATCTTGGTGGAAATCAGGGACGGTTATCTTTGCATTCGAAATTAGGTACAAGTTGCATGGAGAAAATGTCCAACAACCACAGAAAGTCATACTCCTGGAGATTCACGTATACTTTCTGATTTCATATATGCAAAAAGTACGAAGATATGGTAGATTAATGAAAAGTCTTAACTGAAAGTCATTGAGCCATTACTTATCATAGCACGAGACATAAGAAGATCTAGATCCTACAAGGGAGGATGCAAAATGCCGAGACTGATACAAAACATTTTTCTGTGATAAATCTTTTGAATAATGTCAATTTTGTTTTATACAAGACAAATTGATCATTCTATGTTTTAATTCCCGTTTACTGCAATCAGCATAAACTTTCAAAAGTTCATAAAACTGTTTCAGTTGATGAGAGTGATACTGATAAAGAATCATTGTATTGTCAAGTCGTAGTACTCGATAGTTGACATGTGTCAAGATGTCATGCTTGTAAGACAAGCATGACATCTTGACACATGTCAACTATAGCAATTGAGCATTTAATCATTGGTATGACATGAGTATATAGTGAATACAGTTTTCATCATAAAATGCTTATTTACTTATGTGACATCGCAATCATATGAAATCTTAATTATTTATGTTGTGAAATGTATAATATTGATCTAGATGAGTGTGAATGTAGGCTTAACACAAGCAATAGGATAAATGAGATTTCAAATTTGTGGAAAGTTTGAAGCTTTTATAGTTTAAGGTAAGTTCTAAAGTGTATTATATAGGTATACAAAATTAGTAAAAATATTTCAAGATTAATAAAGGTTTAAATGAAGCAAGCAATTATCTATCATTCATAATATATGGAGGAACACTGAAATTAATTTTGAAAACTCTACCAATTTCTTCCCTTGAATAACATTGTGAACATTTTGTATATTAGCATGTTAAAAATGAGGTAAACAGTCTTCTAAAAACATACAAAACATATTTTTTTTATCACAATGTCTTTACTCTTGCTTATTTAACAATATTGGACTGTCATCGTAGAATTTGGCAAACGCATGCTTCGCTGTTGAGTTTGACAATAAAGTCTTCATATTAGTACTGTATGCACTAATATCAAAATATATGTTTAATCCGTGATTCATAAATCATAACAAGTGTTTTTGGATTTTTGAATATAATTGTTTTGGTTTGACACCTTTTTGGAACATACGCAACTTATGTTGTCAGCTAAAAAAAGGTATAGTGAGAAGTATATAAGTATATATAGAATATATACTATAGTATATAAGTATATATATATAGTATGTCTTTAAGCAACTGATTTGGATATCAATCTACACGATATTCTTGATTTTTTCACCCATAAATTCATACGTTACTGCTAGTATTTATTGAAAATCAAAATATTTAATTTTCTTTAACAAAATTTTATAATTAGTGAATAAAATTCCCATGATCAAATTATAGGCAATCCATCAAATATTTTAATGAAAATTTCTTATTATTTTGCATCTGATGTTCTTGCAATTAATAATTATGAATTTGGTCTAAATGTAAAATATTTATTTTATTTACAAAATTACAACCTTATATAATTTTATATGATTTATTTCCTTTTGAATATTGAATTATTTATACCTAAATGTATGTTTATACTTACAGATTTACCATATTTAAAATTATATTTTCATGTTAAACATGCATATTCACTATGAAAAATTCATGCATATATTAATACATACATATTCGATCAGAAGTTTTTACCAACTTTTTATTGAAATTGGGTATAATATATATATATATATATATATATATATTATTTTAATACTGATTATTTTTAAATATAATTTTTTGCTAAAATTATATCATCAAAATCATGCTTTACTTTTCAAGTTTAAATATAAATTGACATAAATTCCTTTGTTAATTTTTCAAGTTTGACATGTAACAAGTTTCACAGTTAGTATTATGATAAAATTTGGTGTGATACAGTTTTTTAATTTAACCATATTTTACTTTTTAATATTCTTGATAATTGAAAAAATAACACTTACATATATCAAAATAATACCTAATATTTCACAATATGCAATATTTATGATTAAATGTGATCATCAAAATTATTCAAATTCATTTTTTGAATAATTCAACATTTATGTACATATACAAATACAAACAAATGAAGATTTAATTTTTCATAATAATATTCGCATATTATCTCTTTTTACACTATATTATTTGCAATAAGGGTTATTGAATATTTTTTTAATTTTTTTTTGCTAATTATAGTGGAGATAAATTATACTCAAGATGGAGATATTAGTTTGTTATAGTTAACTATTATAATTATTAAGATTTGTGTGTCTATTATCTATATAATTTTTTTTTATAAACAACAACATTCAAATAATCCAGATGTTTGTTATTTAAATATTGAGTCTTCTAATCAATGTGTTAGGTGAGATTTATACATCAGCAATCTGTGTTTTTATGGTTTTTATTTTTCATATTATCTATCAACCAGGAGTGTAATTTATGATGAAAAATAAGATTATAAATTCTAATATGTACTATAAAGATTTGTATAAAGTTAAGACTAAAAATTTCAAATACATCTTCTCTTAAAGTGAATATTTATCTTTGTATATAGTGTTACAAGATTTTAATCAACATCATAGAAACATGAAGTCAAAATAAAAATACTTTTTATATAGATCACATCAATAATAAATGTGCTTATTTTGAAATAATTCTGTAAGTTCAATTTGTGAAACAAATAGTTGTATGTATTGAAATTATTATATTATTGATTTACAACTATATTACACGCAATAGTGATGAAAATTAATATTCTTATGTTTTTGTGAATATATTATGTAAAATTTTTGTACTGATTTATTTCACTCAAAATTTTAGATTTCTTTTATATTTACTCTTTCAATTTTATTTGATTTTAACATATAATATCATTTACATGAAGTGAATAACTTAATTGTTTTGAAATTCAAGTGGTAAATTTCATTCATTTATTTCAATATATCAATCTGGTTATGTAAATCTGATTCTAACTCAAAATTATTTTCAATCTCAAAATAATCATTCAATTTTATTTGATTCAATTTTTTGAGAAAATTACGCAAAATTTTTAAAATTTGTTCAAAATTAATAATGTTTTTTTTATTGTTTTCAAACTTGATTGATCGTGATTATTTTGTATACAATAATTTTTAGATTATTTTTTAGCTTCAAAGTTTATTCATATTATGTGAATTAGTTCAAAATAGAATTCATGATTCAATTTATCAATACATTGATGTATATGGCATATTTAGGAAAATAAACTATCAAGCTTGATGAATGAATGAATTTTTTAGAAAATTGCTAGCAGTTAATGGAATTGAACTTTCTATGGTTATTTTAAAACATTAAAATTCTCATCAGATCAAATCTTTGATTTATTTTACAACATATATTAAAAAAATCAAAATGATATAAAATATGTGAAGGTTTGTTATACAAATTTTAGATCAAGTTAAAAAAATTAAAGAAGTTTAAAATATAATTGATGTCATCAACAGGAAAAATGTATAATTCAAATAATAAAACTTAAAAATTATAGGTATTTTAGAAGATGATTATGATTTAAAAATGTATCACATTCCAAATTGATACAAATAAAAAAATTAGATTTTATCCAAGGTATCTATTACTGATAAAATGATTTTTCAATTTATGTATATTCAGGAGATCAGGTTTCAAAATTGAGACAGAGTTAAATTTCAATTGATTTTATCGGCATAGATAAGAATAGTCAGCCATTATTTTTGACATGTAAAAAAAAGTGGTATGTATACATAGGCAACGAATATAATGTTTTGGACATATATTATATACTGCTCATACACATTAGTTGTGGTTGTTAGTCTACATTTCCAAATGTTCACACCTGAATTGGTAACAACTTATTTGACATAAGATATACATGACTCTTGGGTGAAAACGTGTTATGTCTGATACTGGGCACGAGTGATTTTTCATTTCACTAACATTTGTTTAGTTAAGCCATACATATACATATCAAAATTTCAAGTATGTGACAGTATTCATATTTTTTGTTATCTATCATACATGATATAGCTTGGAAAGGTGATAACCAATGTATAGCAAAGCACAGTTCGAATGGCGGTAGCGAAGATATTGAAAAAAGAAAGGTAAGTAACATACATTTCTTCGTCCCTAGAGTATTTGACCGCGGACCCCGATTTCCACATATTGGTAAGTGAGAAAAGACACGAAGTGCTTAGACTATTTTAAGCCGCTTTATTCGTCACTCTTCAAAGAGTTAACATTACTAGTAGATAGGTGTTAACTTTTATTTCTCATTACCATGCTGATGTAGTTGGAAAGAGGAGCTAAATATTTAGTACACATTTAGTATTTACGATGTGATGTTATCGAGGACAACTATGTATAACAATGTGTCGTCCTGATTTCACATATTACACTTACCATAAGCGGTAGATATATTTCTGCGTCAGTCCTGTTTCAAATGCGGGATGGAGTCCGATGCGCTTAACCGTCGAAAGTTACCGTGGGTCCAAGAACGGCGGGAGCCGCGGGACAAGCGAAGTAAGCGTCATTAATGCCCATAACGACAGCCCTCTGCCCGCTCGTCAGATTTTGAATTTTCAAACACCTTCGACAGTAGAGTGCCTCGTTCGCAAATGCTGCGAGAGAAGACAAGATCCTCTCGCTTTTCCTTTTCAAATTTTGCCTGTACAGACGTTGCAGTGGCGACTTCTATCCTTGCGAGCATCGTCCCTCGATGCACAGGTTCTCTCTAGCTCGGCGCGTGCTCTCTACCATTCAAGCATTCGATCGATCTCTTGCGCATCCTCGGACGAGCGTCCGATGTGAAGTGTGGAATTTCTGCGACTCCCGCATTGCAGCCTGCCGTTGCTCTGGACGTAGAGGGAGATGGAGTACCTGTCAGTAATGTCGCCACCCTCGACTTAGAGACCAGCATTACCACGGTCTGCTCTGATCCTTTCTTGTCACATACCGTCGTGGTACAAGGTGCTTTGTGCGTGCGTAAATCGTAAATCGAAGGTCGGTTTTCTTGTTTTGAAATGTTGTCCTCTAGCATGCCCGGTCGGCAAGCTCCGATTGCATGTCTCAAGAGCATCGAGATCACTTCGGATATTGTTTTGAACGAGGCAAGTGGATTTCAGTCTAGACCCTTGCTGCGATGAAATGCAAGATAGGAGCGATTATGCGACTGGAGGAGTGGGGGTCTTGGTTGACCGAAATTCAGGCTTCGTTCAGCTCCAGTTGGAAAATGATGTTTCAGCAATGCACTGACGGCCAGCCACCAGCAGAATGACAAACTCTAGTTTCCTCGACGGGGCGTGCTCTGCTCGGTCGCCCCAGTGAGCAGGAAGTTTTGTCGAGGCCGGGGATGGCCGAAACGACGCCGACATGCGGAAACAAAAGAAACTCTATCAGCAGGGGTGAAGACGGGCCAGCACTGCCGCTCAACAAACGGGTGCAGAGCCCCGTTGTGTTCACAGGCCCAGATGGCAAGATACTAACCAGGGATGGAAATCGGGACAATGGCGAGCGTTGGTCAGCAGCACACGCTAAGTTTGACTCTGTGAAAGCCAAACAAAGGATTCTGTCGAGGCAGGAAGACGCTGCAGCAGACATGGCGAGCAGTACCGGAACTAAGAAGCCGTCTTGTATGCGCCAGCCGGCATTCTCCACTCCGCAGCCTGGGAAGGTGAAGAGTGTACATTTTCAAACTCCGATCTCTAGCTTTCCCAGTTCTGTTGATAGTCCTGCAATGCCTGTGGGAACCATCGAATATCAGAGCACGCCTCTTCCTTCAAGCAAAGCTCGCCCTCCCTTGTCAGGAAGGAAAATGAAGATGAAAGCTGCAGCTAAGTTGCAATTGCTGGATGACCACGAGACTCATGCTTCTCGCTTGGTTCAAGCGCGACTTGATTTTTCTATGGGGAGGCAAGAGCGAGCTTATATCGCGTGGTTGAACCATGTTCTTGGGAAACCTGCCACTGCAGTAAATCAGATGTCCAACTTTGAGGACTTCATATCGAGGAATTCATCACAAAGTACCCCGAATTCGAACAGTAGACCTGGAGCTGGAGACTTAAAATTGATTGATGAGGTGTATTGGGATGAAGACTGTGAAAATGCTTCACCTCGGAATCAGCCTTCTGTCGGAAAGTCGCCAAGGAGTGCTCTGAGACCTCTAAATGGCCTCGCAAGTCGCTACACTGGTAATCCAACTGTAAAGAGGCCTCTCAAGGAAACCTTCCTCGGTGTGACACCAGAAAAGTCGCTCCTTGCTCGCACGGATTCTCCTGCCACGCCGTATCTGAGTTCAAAAAGGTTGAAAATGATCACAGAGCACGGATTTTCTTACTGTCGCGACCTCCACATGCAAGACGTATGCCGCCTGTCCGATTTATCTCGAAGGCTGAATCTCCATTTTAGCCAAGACGAGCGTGAAGAGATTCTTACCACAATAACGCAACTTGCAAAGGTATCAGTTCGACCTTAACCACCGTCAATAGTATTGGAGACTGGATTGATATCAGAAGTCACTGATCGCGTAGGACTTGGTGGGAGAAGATTTTTGTTTTTTTGGATGCACTCCGGGAGCAGTCTGAGATTGAACTTGATTTTAGTCTGAATTTGCACGATATATTCTTGGGATCGAGCTCGATAAGGAGGTAGATCTTTCTGCGGGGAAGTCTGCGTATTAATTCGTAAATATCTGGGTCCTCGTGCAGCATATAGATGAAGGGCGGTTGAGGATGAAAAAGGATTGTGCAATTTTGGTCGATGTAGCATTGCGGAGAAAAGCTCTCTACGTGCTGTTGAATTACAACTCCTACTGGTTGAGAATCGGGTTACATGTTGTTCTTGGGCACACAGCCCTCTTGAATGGAAAGTTGAGCGGAGATGTAACAGGAGTAGGGGTGAAGGATCTGACTGAAGAGTACGCTCTTTTAGAAGTTTTCTTGGAGAGGCACTTTCTTGCACATGCTGGTCTTTCCAAAGCATACGCTACTAACAAGTGAGTGCAATGCCCTCCAAATCTCAATGTGTATTAAGCTGTCAGTAAGCAGTTGTGCCTGCTGGACCCTGCAACCCTTTGGTTGAATTCTGCGTAGGTTTCGTTAAGCTCAGGAATAAAGTCTAAGAAAATTTGAACTGGTGAACAGGGCTATCGATGGGCTATATCGAGAAGGGTATGCTGAAGCCCTCAGTAGAGTGATACTGAAGAGGTTTTTCCTGCTCGTGCTCGTCCTCGATAAAGCTAAACGTCTGACTTCCTTGAAGATTTCCGACGGGATCGACGGGCTGGATGGAGGATCCCCGTCCCTTTTCAGATCTGATGCTAGGGTAAAATCTAGTCGTCAAGCCCTTCAAGGTATCGGACTGCACATATAGTCACCTCGTGGTTCCTGTTTTCACCCAATAGTCTCAAGCTTGAAGGCTCTGCCGTCGCTGAGATGATCTAAAAAAGTGAAATGTATGAACTGACTTACATGCTTTTAGTTTCAAATTTATTCTATTGGTCAATTGTAACACTCTGCTCACCTTAGTTCGGCATCTTAAGTGTTACTTTTTCAGTTTTCTACTTCAGAAATCAACACGAATCAGCCAGACTCCACGCTCATGAGATCAAGAGGGAAATGTAATTAAAAGTCAGCGCTTAACTTTTGATACAGAATTCCTATCGGACGTAATGCACGGTGAGGGAGATGTGATTGGCAACCTTGGAAACCTCGGATATCACGTATATCATCATCAGGTTAGAGCACCGAGTCCAATCTTTGCCCTTATGATCCTTCATGTGGCTTTGAAGATTTGACAGTGCTCTTTGCCCATCTGGCGAGTTACTCATTCTCAATGCTGTTATCAGGTTCCTCTGGCAGATTACGATTTCTCTGTAGTGGACTTGATTGAGGATCTTCAAGACGGCGTCCGTCTTTGCCGTTTGGTCCAGTTATTAGCAGCCAATGATACATTTTTTCTGGAGGTAAGTCTCTTTCGTGAAGTTTCGTTGCAGTGGCTTATCCTGGCAAAGTTTCGCAATTAGTGTATATAGGAATGGAAACAACGAATGGTACCCCCATTTGGTATGTACAGGGAAGCAAGGCACTATTATCGTTGCTGCTCACGTGAAACCTTTGTACCGGAACTCCGAATTTAGAATACCATAATATCAGGCTTACAGCAACCATACTGTGTTCAGAGTACTATGATCTGCTGCCATAATATTCAAGCGCTTCTTACATTATGAGCAGCCTGTAAGGCGTTTGCGTTCAACCGTAACGTATATAGAAGTTCCGTTCCTCAGTTGGTGCCCATGTATCTTGACGAGAGAAGGGGCTACACTAAGGGGAAGATAATTGCTTTGAAATTTTAACCCATCAGAAGTAAAACCAAGAAGATAATCCAAGGACGAAGGTTTTGTAAACCTATTCGAAAAAATGACATTAAATATAAAAGGATCAGAGACAGGAGTTGATCATCAAAAGAAGCACCGATGGAAGAACAAAGAGCCCACGGACGAAGTGTTGGTGGATCAAGCGGATTAACCTATCTTGCTTAAACTGGAGATTCTATCAGGTTTGAAAAGTGCGGCCTGCATTATCCTGTTCTTCCAGAGGCTCTTCTAGCCAGTAGAGAACTGACCAGCTTTATTTAATAAGGCTTTTTACAACTCGGAAACGGGCTCAATTGAATACTAGGATCTCGGAAAACCAAACAGTTTCGTCTAACCCAGTACATAAGTAGCGTGCCCATTGTTTCATAGTATGAGATAGACTATCCTATCCGCCCTTGCACGACCTCCTAGATAGAACACTCGAAACAAAAAGAAAAGGTTGACCTACTTCCAAACCCCTTCACATTAGTCTTAAACATCGTATGTCTCTACTTGTGAATTGCAGCATATTCAGGTTCCTTCAAACGGAAGGAAGAGACAAATCCACAACTGCCAGATTGCCTTGGAAAGTTTGGCCCAAGCAGGAGTTCCTCTTGAAGATGAAGAGGGCTGCAGCATATGTGCTGAAGACATTGTTGGTGGCAACAGAGATAAAGTTTTTCCACTTCTCTGGAATATTATGGTCCATCTACAGGTATCTGGAGGAATGACATTTGAAAATACTTTGTGATGCAATTAGCACCCTCCCCTACTAGTAATTGTCAATACTCCCCCCGTGTTTTGAGAACTCTGTACCCATTTCATCGTGCTTGCAGATACCCTTGCTTGTGAGCAGACCAAGGCTCTGTCAAGAAATCGCTAAACTACAAGGAACAGAAGGACGCTTTGCATTGGTGAAGTCTCTATACTTTTGTTAAATTCATACCTCAGTACGTTTCCATTGAATTGAATGTCAAAGAGCCTACATGTCAGTAGTTTTGACTCTTGTTTGCCTAGAATGCCAATTCACCAATGCGTGCTTCTGGTTTACAGGGACTGAACATAGGGACTGTGGAACTGCTCCTAAAGTGGACTCAGGTTAGTGGCTGTCTGTATTCAGCAACTTATCTTTATTAAATTTCAGTATGTCACCAGCAGAAATTGCACGATTATCTTGGCTGGGAGGTCAGCCAAACCTTTGAAGCTTTAGCCGAAGAAGGCATGCTTTTTGAACTATTTGAGCTCGCCTTGATACATCACTTACAAACAAGCTGAACACATGGTTGCTTCAGTTTTCTGAGAGTAAGAAAGTCGATGATGATTTCCTTAACTCGTCATTACTTTGTGTCTCTGTTGTGATGAACTCTGCTGTGGTCTCGTTCTATTCTCAGGTGGTTTGCATGATCTCGGGTAACCTGAATATCAGAAACTTCAGGACATCTTTTGCTGATGGACAGGCTCTTTGCTATATTGTCAACCTTTACCTTCCACTGTTCCTAGCTCAGGAAGATGTTCTGCGTCCCCTTTGTCATATGAACCTTCAGGTACTTCAGCAGTACGAGTTTTTTGATATTACTATGTATTAGCACTTGAAATCTTGTTCTGTCAACGTGGACAGCAGTACAACCAGTTTTCCAATTTATGTTATCGCTTTTTCTGAAAGACAGTAGCGTGCCATGATGGTTTCCAGGGACGGAGGTTCTAACAGGATGAACACGTTGTTTCAGATTGACAGCACACCCAATCTAAGAGGGCCGTTCAGTCCAGCCTATAAGAAAGCAGTAGCGCATAATTTCGGACTGGTTCAGGCCGTAGCTCGCAAACTTGGAAACATTCCAGAGGTAAGCTACAAATCTTCTTAGTTCACTGATACATGTATAAAATTTAATGACTCCGTTAAGGTCTGTACGTTTCGGGGATACTCACTGTTCGACCTGCAACTCTCTAAATATTCTGCTTGATCTTTCAGGTGCTTCAGCTGGTGGACCTATTGGGTGACCCTGCTATGAGTGAGAGGAACATCATAATCTTTGTTGCTTTCTTATGCTCCAGACTCTTGAAAGAGGAGCCATTGGTAAAACGCTCATGACTTTTTTTGTGCGATTCGTGCAATGTTAGTAAATGGTATATATGTTTCCTGTTGCAAGCATTACCGTCTGGTGTAGCAATCTCTTCTCAGATCTGAGAAAGCTGTCATATGCTAGAGCGCCGAACTCCATCTCCACTCAGGGCCCCGTCTTTCTATTATGGAAAGGTTTAACAGTAGTACTTCGACACTCAGGAGGAAATTCAACGTCAATTCAATTTAAGACATACTAGCAAACTAGCATGAGTTGAGTGGGGTCTCCTCTCTGTTTCGAATGTGACCGTCACAGTTTTCATAATTCATCGTTGTAGGATGACCAAGTTCGAAGAAGAGAATCTATCGATTGGGAAGCTGGTGACCAGCATGCATATTCTGCGGATGATGTTCCTGCTCTTTGTTCATATTCCTCGCGGCGTAGTCTTGAGTGTAAGCAATCTTTCACAACTCATTGATATCAATGTGAACCTTCCAATTTACATACTTTATTTTTTCCACTCATGTAGCTTATTTATCTGAGATGGAGCCCTTTCTGATACAGCTGAATCTCCCATTGGATTTGACCGATCGTACACGGTGCCCTGGCCGAAAGAGGAGGCTCGAAGAAGTGACATATCACCAACTACAGTCTGCAACATCTGCTGCGATAACAATGCGAACAATCCTGAACCTGAAGCTGAGTATAATGAAGAAATTTTGCATAAGGTGTGTAAAGTTCAAGCTTGGTGGCGTGCTCATAGGGCCCGAGAGCTGTTCCTGAGGAAAAAAAGAGCAGTGCAAACAATACAGAAGAGATGGCGAAGCTTTTCTGAAAGTGTACGGACCCGTTGTGCTACGAGGATTCAGGCGCATTGGAGAGGTTACCTGCTGAGGCAGGTTTTTTTGAGGTGGAGAGAGGCTTCGTTAATCCATCGCGAGTGTCATGAAAGGGAGCAGGCTGCATTGGTCATTCAAGCCTATTATAGGGCTTGGATTCGCAAACGGAAGTATCTAGAGACAGTAGGCAATATGTGCAAAATCCAAGCTCTGTGGTGGGCAAACGAAGCCCGAGGGAACTTTCTGATCCAGTGGAAGGCTGTGCGGATCATTGAATCCGCGTGGATTGATTACTTGTTCCGTAAAAGGTCTCACTTCGCTCCAATCGTCTTCCCTCACTGGAAGCAGTGTACAGCAAGGCATAGTTTGATCCGATTGTCTACAGCATCCTCTCTCAATCAGAGCTGGTTCCGTGATCGCTTTGAAGAATATGAAGTTGAAGAAGAGTATAAAATGGTCAATGTTACAGATTGGCTACAAGACAATGAGCTCCAGAGCACGGAGTATTTCAGCACCGTGATTCAAGCCTGCTGGAGGGCTAGAGTTGCTCGCAAACGATTCTTGAAGCAGAGACAAGCAGCAGTTCTGATTCAAGTACAATGGCGAGTTTACTCGTATTTCAAGAAGATTACAGCTGCTGTAAGAATTCAAGCCAAATGGAGGTGTTTCGCATCTTATCGAAGTTTCAAGTTGATGAGATCCAGTGCTCTCTTAATTCAGTGTTTTTATCGTGGGAACTTGGAAAGGAGACAGTATCAGCGACAGAAGCGGTCTATCATCTGGCTTCAAGCACGGTGTCGAGGCCGGCTGCAAATGAAACGCTATGAAGCAGCCCTGGAAAGCATCAGCAGAATTCAGTCATTCTGGAGGGTTTACAAGTGCAGGAAACAGTTCATGAAACTGAAGAGTGCAGTTGTGGTGGTTCAAGCTTGTTGGAGAGGTTATCAGCATCGAGAAACTTTAAGCAAGTCCAGGCAAGCTGCTTCGTTTCTTCAAAAGCGCTTTCGAGGGATCGTACAAAGGAGAGCCTTCTTGCAATACAGGGAAGCTGCAAGGATCATCCAGACCTTCTGGCGGTCTCGGAAGCTTCGACAACACTTCCTGGAGGTAAGAAGGTGTGCTGTACTTATTCAGAGCCATTTCCGAACACACGTTCAGAGAAGGAGATACGCACATATTCTGCTAAATGTCTGCAAGATCCAGGCTGCATGGCGGGCTCTGCAGACTCGCAAACGCATGTTGGAGCATAATATCGCAGCGGTAGTGATCCAGACTCGGTTCCGAGCGTACATTCTGGGCCGTCAACGTCGTGGCCAGTTCTTGCAGGAAAGGAGTGCCGTTTCAAGAATCCAGCGATGTTTTAAAGCTTTCAAATTCAGAAGAAATTTTAGAAGGCTCGTCAACGCGAGCAGAATTCAAAGAACTTGGCGAGCTCATAGTCTTCGTCGAGAGTTCTTGGCGAGGCGGAAAGCTGCTGTTGTGATCCAAAGAACTTATCGAGCGCACTGTCGCGGAAAGGCTGAAAAGTTTATCAGCAGCATATGTAAAATTCAGGCTTTCTGGAGGGCGAAATTAGAGCTTCGACACTTTCTCAGACAAAAAACAGCCGCTAAACTGATACAGCTCCAATTTCGTGCTCTCATGCGGAGAAAGAAAGAAGTTTTGCTATGCAGCGTTTGTAAGATTCAGGCTATCTGGCGAGCTCACAAATCTCGTTCACAGTTTTTGCTGCAAAAGAAATCCGCAGTAACGATTCAGGCCGGATTTCGCTGCTATAAGGCTCGTCTGATGTTTCTAGAACAGAAGAGAGCTGCAGTAGTCATCCAGGCCGCTTTTCGAGCCTTCAACCAGACAAGATTTAAGCCCATCGTTGAGCCTACATTCTGTGGTACTGTGCGTAGAATTTCTAAAATCCAAGCAGTGTGGAGGGCTCTGAAGGCGCGCCGAATGATCTCAGAACAAAGGAGGGCTGCACAGACAATCCAGTGTTTGTGGCGGTATTTCGTCATCAAGCGTAAGAATGTGAGACGAAATGCTGCGGCTGTCGTCTTACAGTCTTGGTTCAGAGCTCTTATTCAAAGACGCAGGTTCAAAAGAGAAAGAAATGCTGCGCTTGCTGTCCAGGCTCATGTCAAAGGATGGATACAGAGAAGAAGATACCGTGGTGTTTTAGGAATTATTAGGAAAGCCCAAGCACTGTTCAAGGCGAAGAAAGTCCGTGTACAATACAGGAATCAAAAGATAGCTGCTTGCAAAATTCAAGCTGCCTGGAGGGGTTTTTGGATCAGGAAAATGGTAGATCGGTGGGGACGAGCATCATCTACTATCCAGGCGCGATTTCGTGGTTATCAGCAAAGAAAGTTTTACAAGAGCTACATCAACGCTGTTGTTCGCTGCCAGGCTTTGATGAGAGGCCACCTCATTCGGCAGAAGATAGGAGGTGGCAAAGTGGGCGATTACAAGATACAAACTGTATCAAACGATGTTGACAAATGCATGGCTGCAGTGCAGATCCAGTCTGGGTACAGTGAGTGGGAAGGTTGTCTCGGAGGTCGGCTGCAGGTTAGTCTGTCTAAACAAAGGTGTACATTACCCATAATCTGTGCAAGTGAACCGAAACCATCGTCACTAGAGTTTTCTCGCCGTTCACCTCCAAGCATCTCCACTGACTTAATTCGGATGCAGTGAGACGTCTGTAGTCTGGTAGCGCTTTAAGAGCTACTCTTGGGCTGACAATTTCTCGTGACCAAAATGCGCTGTGCGAGTTTGAGACGTATCGTACTGACTCGAATATTTTGTATTCCTCTTGCAGGTGCAAGAACTCGCGAAGCAGACTGGTATGAATGAAACTGTCCAGGATCTGTCTGTTTACAAGGAGACTGAAGAGGAATTGCCACTAGATGTGAACGAGAAACTTCTACAATCTGTTTTGAAGCTACAAGCTATGTTCCGACTTGCAGCTGCAAGACGAAAGCAAGTTCTCTCCAGGTCTACGAGGAGATCCTCGCGACGACTTTCCGCGAGGGTTTTGGATCAACTCTTTGGAGATATCGTACCAGAAGATCAACGAGGACTTACCCCTGTCGAAAATGTCGTTCAGTGCCTTCAGCTCGAGAGGTCGTGTTCAGAAATTGGTATTGTTCGATATGAGTATTGTGAACAGGCGTATGCGGCCATGATGATCCAGGCCCTCTGGAAAGGTTATTCAGTGCGAAAAATATTCGCCTCACGTACAAACAAGCAGCTAGTTGATTGTAAAGAGCAGCAACTAGTGAATGGTACAAATTTCGGCCCAGAGAAACTCAGAGCAGACGAACTGAGCGCTGGCCGTACGATATTCAGATGGCTTACCTTCTGGAGGGAACGCTCTCACTTTGTAAAGATAAAGAAAGTCACAGTGTTCATTCAAAGGCTTATCCGTGGATGGCTGTGTCGTTGTAAATTTTTGCAAGCAAGAAAGTCCGTCGTATGTATTCAGGTTAGTGATCCTGCTTCGAACGCGTTCTCTTGTTCTCTACTATGATTCGTTCTATTATTGACTACATCGAGAGTTCTTATGATAATTTGCTTCATGTTTCATTGTTTTCAGGCACATTGGAGGGGCTTCTTACTGCGTAGAGAGATCAGTCTGGTCAACCAAGAACTATTGCAGCTCCGTCAGCGAATTCAGTGTACAGCAGCCAGTGTACAGGACAGCGATCGCCTGGGAAATAGACTGACTGAAGCATTAGCACTTCTTCTGGGCCAGAAGACTGTGACCGGCATATTGAGTATATGCCGAACAATAGGTATAGAGGAATTTATCTTGCGAAGGGTGAAATGACTAAGAGGCCTTTGAGTTTTCAGACTTCCAAGTTTTCAGGTTTTCAGATGGTTAAGTTCATTCACTGTGTCGTTTATTTTCATGCAGACGTAGCAACGCATCACTCGAAAAGTTGCTGTGACCGATTAGCTGAAGCAGGTGCAGTGACGAAAATTTTGAATCTGATTCAAACCATTAATCGCAGTCCTCCTCACGAACAAGTGTTGAAGCACGCTCTGACAATCCTGAAGAATCTTGCTCACCATCTGCATCTGAGACTACGTATTGCTGAGGCTCCAGGTGCTATAAGTATAATCACTGAACAGCTCCACATGTTCAGGTATTTTACAGAATCCAAAGCCTCACTCATCTTAATGCCAAAATTATTTTCTTCTCTAAGATTTTCTATGATAGGGGGTGCTTCTAATTGTGGAAACAAGCAATTACAGAATTTAACTCGAAGGGGGCGATGAACGCAACTCAGTTCTCACAACTCCGCGATGGCCCCTCCTGTGAACTGGCAGTAGGGAGACAAATTCTGATCAATAATCTTGCAATGACTATACTCCTTTGCAGATACAAGGAAGACATATTCATGAGGGCAATGGAAGTTTTGAAGCAAGTATGCGAGCTTCCCGTAGGAATCGCGGTCTTGCAGCGTGAACCGCAAATTTTCCGACGTCTTCAGCTCGTTGCTCAGTCGTTGGATCGTAAGATCCAAGTTGAAAAGAGGTATGACTCATGCTGAATATGGATACTTTCCAGGAGGTTTTTGTGATACTCAACTAGATAGTGCAACTCTGCATGTGATCACTGCATCCCGCTACTGGAGTTACTTATCTCTCAGGTTAAAAAACAACTGAAGAATCGATTTGACGTAAGATGCGTATCATGTGTACATGGTATTGATAGTCAAATCGGTCGTTTTGTTCTTGACATTTAAGCGACTAACCTATGGAAGTGTCGCAGAAATCTCGACAAATTACCTCCTTCCACGGCTCCTGTACAGAGGAAGCTAGCCGAGAAGAAGCTTGTCGAGGCGTCGGGTCAATTTTCATCCGTAATGTCCCTCTTGAAGGGGATCACCCAACTCGAGCACAGTCAGAGGAGGAAGACCACGCCGATGAGTGTACCTGTCCCCAGCGTTTCAAAGCAAGTGCCTCGAAGTTGCCACCGGCCGTCTTTGGCCCCAAGACCTTCTCTGGCACAACGGGTTCCCCTCCAAGATAGAACGAACTGGTGATCTCGGAGCTCGCCGTGACTCTAGACTGTGACCTGTACATTAGACCGTAGCTGCACTCGGACTGATAATCTATCACACGAAGAGTTCAGAACAGACTCAGTCCGGACACGACCG
This sequence comes from Marchantia polymorpha subsp. ruderalis, assembly GCA_037833965.1. NCBI lineage: Eukaryota > Viridiplantae > Streptophyta > Marchantiopsida > Marchantiales > Marchantiaceae > Marchantia > Marchantia polymorpha. The sequence continues at coordinate 6,711,006 of AP031351.1, forward strand.
CTTTGACCGGTTCACAAGTGTAACATTATTACCATTTCATATTGAAGCATTCGGGGTATACGCCCCTTCCAAAGCGTCCATTCATTGGCAAGTATCGAGTGTGGTTGAATTTGATGCCCATGCGGTTCTGCTCGGAGTAAAGAAGGTGATGGTGGTCATGCCTCCAGTCGAAACGGGAATCTCATTGTCCAACCGTGACATTGGAAAGCAACGAGTTTTCGCTCCACATGTTGACTAGCGCCATGTTCTTTTGTCCCGTAGGTGGAGAGCAAGTTGACAAGAGTGACACGCCTCAGGGAGCACTGATTGAATGATTCGACCCGCGGCTTAGCTCACAAAATTCCCAGGACGCAAGATATTAACAACCGTCGACACGACTCGGGAGGAGTGCGCGGACCGGAGCCCGCCCGGAGCCTATCTGATTCCCGTCTTGCGTCCTCGTGATGTGGAGTCTGTGACTTTCAATCTGCCAGAATCCTCTCGGGACGGGGACGGGGCCGCGTTAGTCGCCTTTGTACCCCTCCGTATGAGTGAAAGTCAAACCCTCCATTAAACAACTGCCGTCGCCTTGACCCGCCAGCAACAACCCACCCGCTTTATCCGGTCTCCAGGATCCGACCCGACCCGTCCCCACCCGGTCCGGCCCGGCCTTGCCTTGCCCTTCCCTGCCCGCCCTGCCCGGCCCTTGTGTCGTCTGCTTGTCTGTGCGCGCTGGCTGGCTCCTTGCCTGCTTTCTGCGACGTCGGCTCTCTAAGCGACGCGGAAAGGAGACTTCACCAACTCTTCTGTCTCTTCCTCCATCTAACGATTCTCGGAGTTCGAGAAAGCATGGACCGTGCACTGTCCTCGCCAGCCCGGCTGCCGTGAATCCCTAGGCCCGAGCCCCTCTCACGCAAAACTCCTTCCCCTCTCTCTCTCTCTCTCTCTCTCTCTCTTGTTTTGCTTGACTGCCTGCCGGGAACCTTTCTCTCTTGTCCGGCGCAGCCATTCACGAGTTTTCTGTCTGGCATTCGTTCTGTCGGGGCTCTTCCTTCAGGCACTTCTTTCTTCTTTCCTCCATCCTGCGTTCCCCTGACAGTTCTGGCTGAACCCGACAGCCTCCGAGCCTCGCGACTGAGTCCAGATCGCGATATTGTTGGGGTGTCTTTTTACTGTCCCGTTCGAACACCGGGACTCGTTGTGTATCGTACCAAGAGTTCATGGGAGAGCGTAAACATTCAGCGATAGGCCTACAAAGTAACGAGTCCAGTCATGTAATTTTTTGCAAAATAAATGGATGCGGGACAATTAAAAAAAATTATTACTTTTATCTCGTGTCTAGGATCCAAGCGGTACTACACATGATACTGTAACTAAAAATAGAAATTTCATTGACATACAGTTCTAAAGATTAAAATGAATATATATATGGTTTGTCTCAGCTAGTCTATGTTCGCATACACAAAGATTATTTAAACACTAATTTGTATCACGAAGATATCTGATAAATTGTCTTGAGATATTAATTGATTCATCATTGGTAAATTAACAATGATTACACAGACTTGAACATCTTACTCCAAGTCATGTTTTGATAATTGTATCATCTATATGATCATTCTGTTCAAATTGTATATACTCTAAAGAAAATGAAGAGAATTTCGTGTGCGAATACTTGGTTCAACACTGAAAGTTTTTCTGAAGAGATCAATAAAAACAATGTATGAAAACATCTTTAGCCAAGAGGAAACATCAACCATCCAAATTCATGATAAGGTTTCAAAACTTCAATTAAGTATATCTTTAGTGAAAATCATCCCAGAGTTCAGAACTAACAAAGCATTTTTCATCCAAACATTAATCATCATGTCATGAATTTTTTTATATATATTTCACTATTTTGAGCAATAATAATTATGACTCTTCTTTGACTTTTCAAAAATACTGTTAAGTCAAACTTTACTTGTAATCCAAGATTACATTTCATCAAATTGTAAAAAGATTTGTAAACTTAATAAAGATTGAGATTCTTTAAAATCCAAATTGTGTTTGCATTTAGGCATATATTCATTATTATGAATTGTGACACCAGATGTGGTAAGTATTAAATAGTATTATTAGTAGTCAAGGATTTCATCATGGTTAACTTAGGTATGATTAAATCTAACTAGTTATGACTTGTTTCATCAATGAAGAAGTGACGATTTTTAGTATCTTAGAGTGTTGATGTGTGTGTACTTGAATGATGAATGAAGAGAATGTGTGAGAGTGTGTCGGAGATATCAATATGAGGAGGAATGTAATCATCTTTAGTTTGATTAGGAAATGTAACCATCTTTAGCAATTCAAATTATGGATTTGAATTGCGAACGACTCGATCTGATTTGGTTCAACACTTATGTAGAAATTAGAATATTATATCGACGGAAGAGATTGTGGAGAGAATTTTTTGTGAAAATTTATGGAAAAAAATATTATAGAACTTTGATAAAATCACCTATACTTTTGATGATTCTTTTGTTGAGAGTTCAAATGTGATTATACCTACTTGTGTTAGAGTGAGTGTGAGAAAGCATGGGAACATAAGTTTAAATGGATGAGATTCCCCAACGCAATCATGACGGAGATGAAGAAGTTGAGAAAAGTGACAGTTATTGACAATCGCTTTTCTCAACTTCTTCAATCAATGTGATCAAATCATACCAAACAACAACCCATGGAAGATAAAATCTTTGCATTGAAGAGTGAGACGGTAGAGAGAGAAAGAGTTGGAGAGATGAAAGTTGAGTTTCAAGTTCAAGCTTTCCATGTTTAGTCGATACCAACTCCTATTGATGCACCTAAGTCATCAATTGATCTAATCAAATCAAAACCAGATCTTCAAGAGATTGAAGATCAAATAGATTTTTTGTTTCGAATGAAAAAATCTTGTAAGGTAAAAGCTTACAAAACTGCAGGCTAGAACAACCCCGACCATATGATCGGGGTTTTACGGCATACGATGACCGTCGTGACGGTGTCAACTTTCAGCAGGTCCAGCACTTAACCAATAGTCAATGCACCCTGGTTATGTGAACACGTGTCGACTATCAGATAATCACATTAATCCTACTCCTGCTCTAGCTTCTTCGTCCTTTCACATCAGAAATTCTGCCCACAGAAGGCCACTCAGGCCTCGTTTGTCTGCGACTCGTCCTCACGCAGTCTAAGTGCACTTGCAGATGATCGTCATCTTACGGAACCAGTCACGCAAAAAAGTAAAAGCCACGCAGTCTGCATGAGCCAAACGACGATTATCACATCATTCAATCGTTCAAGTGCAGAAACGGAGTACATGATCCCATAGCAGGATTGAAACCTGACTCTGATACAGAGAGCTTTCTCCAATCTTTTGTTGCTCTTTGACGTGAATTTTGCTACACAGTCTGATTTTACCATGAGTGTTGATTAAGAGTTCCATGAAAATGCTTGTGGGAAAAAAAGCATTGATTTGTGCTCCCGGCACAATGAAGATGATCGTTAGGTTCATGGTTGTGTGATTCAAAATGCATCTTGCGTTCCTGTATTAATTTTAAAATTGAAACTTTTTGGACGAGTTCTTTTTAGTACACTTGTACAATCACACATAGAAACAAGTTGACGAGGAATGATTAGTTTCCATTGTTACAAACTAGCCTTTGTGAGTAGCGACTTGTCTATGTCTATCCATCTCTTTGTTTGTCTAACCAGTGTGTCTGCGTGTGTGCCTACCTTCACACAATCAAGCAAGCCACGCTAGGCACAAGCGGATAACTTGTGAATCATACATATAAAAAGAAAATCGATTCTTCTAAAAATAGTCGTCAAGCTGTCAGCTCGAACAACCCATTAGGGGCATTAAATCACAACACTTCTCATTTGCACCCCACCTATGGAATCTGAAAACAATTATGTTGTACTCACTATGATGGTTTCTATCACACTGAGATATCACCTAGCTTTTGACATGTAGTTTACAATCTATTCATCAATGACAATGTCAATGATCAATGTGGCCGAGATCCATATCTGTAAAAGAACCATGAATGCTACTTTCTCAGGGTTACGGACTGAATAAGAATTATGCATTTGAAACAATGCAACATGTCCATTATAAGCTTTCTTAGAGTGAAGCAACATCAAGTAGTGACCTCAATTTCTATATTTCCATTTCAAGACAACAAATGCGTACATTTAGAAGAAGCACGTCACACTCACAGCAGGTAGGTTCCCCAGATGAGAATAATGTAAATTTTATGAAGAACAAATACAACAAGAACAAGACCATAACAACAACATTATACAGAGTTGTCACAACTTGAATATCTTCAGTTGCTATCTCCGCTTGCAACAAGTTTGACGTGCTGAGAGGTTTGTGCAATCATCTGGTTAGACAAAGTTGTTAGGACTTCCATGACTTCTGCCACTAATCCCAACTACAAGAAGTGCATTCATTTGAAGAAAAACAAGATCACTTCCAAAATTTGTCATGTAGTGTACAAAATTTTTTAATTGCTTGATTTTTTTTGTGTTTATCAATGAGGCTTCAATACTAGCATGTTTGCCTCACTATCTGCTGGAAAAAAAAATTCTGAGATTTTTTTGGTATAACTAGGTATACACTAGCGAATTTTTGATACATCTCCACGGGTGTAAAATGATGAACAGAACTCCCACTGATGTATTTAGGACTTTTACACCTTTAGGTGCTGCTTGAACTAGCTTATCATGTCTTCATGGGCAGATTTCACCTACTTAGTACTATTTACATCAGATCTAATTGCCCAGCCATGTACCATCCCAAGAAAGATCTTGAAGGAGCTTGCCACCTGAGCCATGTAAACACAATTAAGACTCACTTTTAGTGCCTCGCCGCAAGGATACAATTGCAAATAAAGACTCAAAGTATGCAGTATACTCAACTGGGAGACTAATTGAGGTTACATAATATAGATTTGGCTTCATTGTCTGCAGCAAGGCTCTGAGCCCGTTTGTAACATGGAATCAATGAGTGATATAGAAGGAAAGTATGCCATAATATCATGAGACTCACGGTCAATTGTACAACTAGGCAACATAATAAATAGTTTGTGAATGTAAAGCCATGCACTTCCCCGTATGATGGTAGTTCTCAAACTTCGTCACTGTGATTTTAACTTTTAAGATTTCATTTCAATGACAAAAACATGCATGAGACTCACGGTCAATTGTACAACTATGCAACATTATAAATAGTTTGTGAATGTAAAGCCATGCACTTCCCTGTATGATGGTAGTTCTCAAACTTCGTCACTGTGATTTTAACTTTTAAAATTTCATTTTAATGACAAAAACATGCATGCGTAAATCAGTTGTGGAGACGTTAGTAAAACATAATGGTAGTTATTTAGTACAAAGAGATGAAAAGAGGGAAATTTAACTCAAGTTCCTACAGATCTTTGTTCAATACACATGAAGCCAAGTTATCACGTACCTCTAGTCCGGAAGAAAGAATAATCTTGGATTCCTCGGCTTTTTGGCAGTTACTTTGTGATCAGTTACAGGATTACTAAATTGAACGGGCACTTTGAATGTTGAACACCATGGTAAAAACTATTATTCAGACTTCCACACTGTTTCAACTTTTCTTTGGTAGATATTAGTGTGATAGGTCAGTTTTTTTGTTTTTTCAGAAATAGAATACTAGGTTGGAAAATTGAGGTCGTTTTTAATCTTTTAGGGTAGAAGTAATTAGATTAGAATAGAAAAGCTTTGTTATGGTGGAGAGTAGGTAGTAGTAGCAATTCAGAGGGACCTTCAGCCGGAGCGATGGCCTTCAGGACTGCGGTGAGGTTTGAATCCAGAGGGACAGATCGGGAAGAAGGAAGACTTACCTTCTCTAAATACCCAGACAGGTACTAAGGAGAGGGTACTCAGCGTGCACGAATGAGGACCTCGGAGCTTCGCGGTCACATGAATGATGAAGTACACCTGTGGACGTAAAAGATAGTGCCGCACAGGAAAGAATTTGAATGGCGGCACCTTCAAATCACACACATGGAAAACCGTTGCGACGACGGGGTGTGCCCAAGGAGCCGAGAGCTCGACGCTCGCATTTCACGAACACATTGTGCAATCGACGCGGGATAGAGGCACAAAGACGAGAGCGAAGGGAACCAGCGATGGCGCGACCGATCAAATTGCATGCTTTGCGAGTGCCCGAAGTCGGATTATCGCCGCGATTTGATCCACACAAAGATGGATTTCCTGTTGTGGGGTTGGAATTGGACGAGCGACGCGATCGTTTAGGAGTGAGATAACAATGGGTTGCCGAAGCCATCGGGCTATCGAGGCAATCTCAATACTTGGCAAATCTGGGACTGGAAGAAGGTCCTTAATCGGTGCGGAGGTGACGACGGTGATCTTACATTTGATAGCGAGAGTGTTCGAGTGACGAGAGAAGAGGTAAAAGCTTATGTTGACGTGTTCAAGCATCGCCGCATTGGGATAATTGTTAACACACAGTGTGGTAGCGTGACTGAATGAGGCGGAACATCGAGATGGCTTTGATGCAGATTCTTTGTCCGTCTCAACCAACCTATATGATGACTTGGTAGGTGGGATTCATCGAGAGAGCATTGCGAGGAGATCGTATTCATTAGGCTTATATCTTCTAGACAGCCACCCGGCAACACATCCGGTTGATTCAAGGAGGGTCCGCTTGTTATTTGTCTCCGTTCTTGATCAACTTCTACACGCGTATGGGAATATTGACTCTTCAGAGATTGAAGTCTTTCCATCACGAGTAGTGTCATGCTCATCCTTCAATTAGTTTAAATATGTGTATAGGTATATATATATGGAAGGGCTAATTATCCCTTGCCCCAATAGAGGAAAAAGTGATCAAGAGGCCGGCAAGACTCACAGCCGAGGAAGAAACGAAGAATCGATGAGGCCGCCTTAGCAGAGTACCGGTTACAACGTGCGGCTCCCATTGAAATGCGATCACCAAACTTTTGGGCCAGGTCAAAGATGAAGGCCAAAAGGTTGATTTTGAAAGACTGTAGTAGCACGGAGAGTAGGATGGCTGCGGCGAGAGGTCGTCGTGTGCATGAAGCAGGGCCAACGGAGAGCGCAACCATAGAGAAGAAGAAATCAGAGGGAAAGAAGCCCCGAATTATAGAAGGACGGCCGACACTTGGTAACCCACAACGGGCTTCAAAGAAAGATAAGGGAAGTCGGTCTTGATTGAGGAATTTGCCTTGAGGCTGAATGAGGTTCCTTCAGAGGGCATCCGAATGAAGGTTCCTCGCGAACGGCTCGCTGAGGTACTGACGATGTCATCAGATACTAAAGAAAAACCTGTGGCATTGGAGGAAGTTGCGGCGAAGGCCGTAGAAGACGTAGCAACAGTTAAGAATGGACCGCAGAAGGTAGACTCACTCCGGACCTCCACTTACATAGTCATACTAGAGACGGGTGAGGAACTCTCAGCGGAAGAAACATAGTCGCCAATCCTTGATGCCGCCGACATGTTTTGTGTGCAGGTACTTCCGTTGCTCTAGTGCCTCGACCGGAAGCGAGAGAAGTATGCAAACGGCCGCACCAATGAGTACTACGTGGAGATAGTGCGTAATCGGACATTAACCAAGGTAGCGGTGGCGGCTGAGGTCGCCGCGAAGGAACGTAAGAGTCAGCCAACAGAAGCGAGATACCAAGCATTTCAGAAGAGACTAGCTGAGGAAGTTGAGAAGCAAAGACAATCAGAGCAAGTCGTCGAGGGTCTTCAAAAGAACGTGCAGAGAATCAAGTGCGCAAGTTTGGACCTCTTGAGCATGTTGAAGGCATGTAGGTTGATGAGTCATTGAAGGTTGATGAGTTGTTGGCTCCCGTGAAGCAGAAGGAGCAAGAGTATCAAATCGAGTTGGCGGTAAGGGCGGAGAAGCTGACCGATTACGAAGCTGCGCGGATCTCGGACCTAGAGCTGATTGAGAAGCTAGAGGCTTAGTGCAGTAAACTGAGGACGCAACAGTCGCAAGCTGAGGAGCAGTTATGCGAGTTGGAAGCGAAATTGACGGAGACCGAGGAGAAGAATCGGCAACTATCCGAGGGGACGCGTGATGCCTTAACAGCGAGAGTGAAGCGGTGTTTGCGCGGATATGTTTTGTGGCAGATCGAATCACACTATGGACTTCTGTTACGCGAGATTGAGCATCGTTCAGCTGAGTTGATAGTGCGAAGAGGACGGAGGCATCGTCGGATAACCAAGAAGCTCAAATCGTATCTTACAAGATTGAGAAGCGGTGGCGAATCTGAAGTTAGAATTAGTAGATGTTTTGAGAAGATTAGGTTTAGAGCTGAGGTTAGAGTGAGCGGCAACTGCCAACTCCGTAGGTGTAGAACCTGTTCGGTGCTCGCATCGCAGCGGGTGACAATTTTGATAGTTATGAATAAAGTAGTCCATGTAAGTAGTTTCTTAGTTTTAGAACTCTGTATTCTCCGCTCATTTGTGAGTTGAGTGTGTTGATCAGAGCGTGAGAGGTACTTCGGTTTGACGAAGATACCGCATCCGAAGTAGGAGCTTCAATTGGAATGTTCTGAAATAGTGATTGGCTAGTGAGAGGATTTAAGCAAATTCACAATTGGCAGTTGCCTGCATGTCGTCTGAGTGTACTACTTGGGAATTTTTCCCCCTGAATCTTAAGTTAAGGTCGCGATCGACTTCTGAGTTGTTGCAATTGCTTGTTTTAGGTGTGTGTGTGTGTCTTACGTTGCATTGTGTGTCCTCCGAGTCAAACACCTGCAGTACTTCTGGGAGTGAAAGTAGCTTGAGAATTCAAACTCCTCAATAGATTGTTAAGAACGTGACAATTGGTACTCTTTGTGTTGTTTTGATTGGTACCATGAGCAGATGGACGTCGTCGGAGATTTTCTTGAGTCTTTCATGAAGGGAGAGGTATTTGTCAAAGTTCCTCCATAGTGGACAGAAGGTGGTAAGGAGACTACCAAGGAATTCATCTTGCATGCTTTTGAAGGCTCTTTTTGGGCTTAAGCAATCTCCAAAACTCTAGCAAGAAACTCTTTCCAAGTCACTCATCAAGCTTGGCTACAATCCGCTGTCCCATGATTCATGTGTCTACTACAATGAGAAGACAAAAGTAGCAATTGTCACGTATGTGGATGACATGCTTCATTTGGGTGCCTCAACAAAGGCTATTGAAGATCTCAAAGCCAAGATCGCCCTTGAATTTGAAGTCGACGACATGGATCTTGCTAAGTACTTTCTTGAAGTGCGTATTACACGTGATTGAAGCAAAGGCACTATTTCACTCTGCTAGAATGCCTATATCTTGAAGATACTTGATAAATTTGGCATGTTCAAGGCTCGTCTTGTGGATTCTCCAATGGATTGTGGTATGAAGAATCAAAGGTTTTCAATATTGCTCAAGCCTCAAAGCAAGAGATCGAGTTGTATCAGTCAATGATTGGATCATTGATGTATCTCGCCACTCACACTCGACTAGATATCTTGTACACGTGTGGTGTACTATCAAGATTCTTAGTCAATCCGTCCAAAGACCACATGTTGGCAGCCAAGAGAATGTTTCATTACCTGAAAGGCACTGTCTTCTTAGCAATTAGCTACGGTGGTGAATATGACCATACGGTCAATTCCATGGATATAAAGATGCAAATTCTGCGAGATGTCCTGCAACCTATCGTTTGACAACCAGATATTGTTGGTTTTTCTTTGGAGGTATTGTAAATGTCAGATCAAAGCGCTAGTACTGCGTTACCTTGTCCACAACTGAAGCTGAGTACGTTGCTGCAGCTATGGCATCTCAAGAAGCTACTTGGTTTCGAATTGAAACCAAGTATCGATACAGGATATATCAAAACTTTCGATATATACTCAAGTACTTGGGTTACTTCGACAAGAGTGTTCAATCTTCACTGCTTTTGGCTGATAACCAAGGTTGTCTCAAAGTTGCGGAGAACCCTGAGTTGCATCAGAAGAGCAAGCACATTGAAGTAAAATATCACTATATTCGTGAGCAGTTTGCAAAGAGCAATCTACGACTACAATTTGTGAGATCTGCAGATGAGATTGCAGATGGTCATACCAAGCCTCTTCCTCCAGCAAAGCACAAGATTTTTGTTCAACAGCTTCACCTCCAGCCTCTCAACTTGACAGAAACAACTTGAAGATCATGGAAGTTCGCCATGACGGTAGAATCAATGTGATGGAATTGGGAGCAAGAGGTGATATAGAATGGAATGGAAGTTGGTATTAACACGTTTTGATACACGGGTGCCTTGCGTGTTTAGGAAGGTACAATAGAATTTATTTTTTTTGCTTATTTAGAGCTATTTAGAGCTCTTCATTGTATTTAAGTTAGTCTACTAATAAGACCTGCCCTCTTGCGCCATGCCTAAGGGGTGTCTTGTTAGGTGGTAGCCATGGCCTTATGGATCGTTGAAGGGTGCTCTGGCCTTAGGGGTTCTTGAAGGGTGCTCTTACACCGGCCTTGGTGTTCTGCCACTCCATTTTGCAGCAGCCTACACCGTCGTACATAGTATTTAGTCTTAGTTTTGGTGCAGTCCTCAGCAACCCAATGTACTCACCTTCGAGCATTCACAACCCTACATCGTGATGAGTGTAAGAGAATTGAATGCCTTCTCTTTGCACCATGATACTTGTCAACGATCCCGAGTCTTCTTCTCAATGTCAAGCCACTTGGTTTGATGAACATGACGACAGTTGTGATTCTGTCCTTTCTTGAATCTAATTGACATTGTTCCTGAACTCTCAAGTCATGCAAAGATCTATTCATTACAGCTAGTGTGTTGTTAGCTATGCTATCACTACGTGAGGTCATTATTTCTTTTTGCATCCAAGCTTCTCTTGACTTCTAAACACAAATGTTTCTCTAACTGAACGATGATTCCAACATAGGATATTCTTCCGTGTGCAGTTCTGCATCACACTCCACAGGAGAATGAGTATTTTCTTCTAACAACTGTACATCAGTATCAGAAATCAATACTTCATATTGCGACCCCGCCCAAGTTCCATGTTGCTGAATGATGGACCCTCCTTGGTGCCCTTTGCACATCAAAGCCTTGCATTGATGTTTGCAGATATTTCCTTTCACACCCACGAACAGTCATATGAAGGCAGCATGGAATAACAATCTCGAACAATGCACTTAGTTTTAGATTTTGAACATATCAACTCAGCAAAGTTTGGCTTTAAGGGGTCTGGAAACGCCACATGAATACAACATATGTAACTTTTCATTATTAATGATCAAAACACAAGTTATGCATAGTCATAGCTCGGATATTGCAAGCAAAAATGAGTGAACACAAATGCAAAATCATTAAAATTTTCACCTTAGCGTATTTCATTTTGTTTTCTGCTGCCCATACATTGGAGATAGCAACTTCTTCCTTTCTCCAATTCACTACCAATCCCATTGCCTTCCTACGAATATTATAAAGAAAGAATGGCAGCATGCTTCCAAAAAGCATGTCTAACAATCTGTCCAATTGACGAGCTTTTAAACCACCTATCATTCTTTGAATCATCTTTTTGAGGGTCAAATGCCAAAAATCTGTTGCACCATTTGTCATTTGGTTTGCGTGATCAAAATTTCGGCAAATCATCAACCATTTGTATGTGAAGACAACACACAAGGAATGTAAGATATCATCATTGCTATGAAAATTGTCCATGTCTGTGAACTACATGTTCAGAATCATCAGCCAAAAATATCAATAAACTTTTACTTCACGTGACTCATCTAATAGAGTTCAACACTTCTTTCATTTGGTACTTATATTAAATGCAATTGGCTAAACCAAGTCTTTTCATGGACCTTCCAACTGTAATGAACGGGTGTTTACTTACATTACAGGCTAGATTAACTCTGAGAACAATACAAGAGAATTATCATAGAATTACACTACCTATTCTTCCGACTCATTCTTGTTTGAAGTAATTCAGAAACTCAATTTCTGAAGAAAATCTAGTTTGAAATTGCATCCAACGTTCCCACATCAAAAGTTCACTGTCAGCATACATCATTTCTCCCATAGCATCGAACATTTCCAATAGAAGCGTTCGGTTTTTCACTTTTTGGATAACATTTTACTTCCATGCCCTGCAAACAGTTCCAACATGGTTGAAGATTTTAATACGGATTGAAAATATCTATAGAATACTCTAGGTGTAACGATCATCAATATACATCAATTATATTGGCATTTTTTATACATAAATCTATAAATGGACAAAAATTCAAAAGTATCTTCGAATATAAAATGTACAGAAAGTCACAACTCCTAAAAATACAGCTTTCAAAGCAGCCACCTCTTGAGAAGCACAATCAATTATAAAGCAACTTGACTTCCAATCGGCCTTCAATTTTAATGCTGCATCTTTGATATTTTGCAAAAAGTTCACTATCATATGTGTTGTTTCTTTTTGTTGAATACTCAAAGCAACAGGTAATTCCATTTGACGGCTATCAAATGCAATCAATGTAGAAAAAGGAAACTGCATGATAAGAACACATAACATATAATTAGTTATGTCCAGTATGGATAAATGCATAACTTAGTCCAAAACAAGCAAACTCTTGTATCACAAAATTTGATGGAACGAGCGATCAGTTAAACTCTTTCAAAATGCTCGACCTTCTTTGTCTTCTTGCTTGGCTTCCAAATAATATTTGAACATAAAAGAGCACTTGTGACTCACTGGTACTATTTATTCAAACAACTACTATACAAGACAATGCAAAAGACTAAACCGTGTGCAGACCTATATTCAAAACTCTGCCCAAAAATGTACAAACAAGTATTCAGTCTTTGACCTTGTAAAGCTCATGATAAAATGCTTCGGGTCAAATATCAAGTGCTACAGATCTTGGAAACATGTCCCAGGAAGACATGGAAAAGATGGTCCCAAAACAACAGTCTTGGAAGTGAAGGATACGAGATGGGAAACATGAACTCGCAATTTCTATCTTGAACCCAAATGCAGCTTGACTCTGCACAAGAAATAAAGCTACTAAAATATATCCGTTTGGGATCTAACTTCAAAATCAATGTCAACATTAGCTTCTAACATATGAGAGTTGAACATTGTACTTAATGTAAGCATGTTATTTTTTCTTCAAGGATTCTCTTATTAGCCTTGAGTTATAGTGTACTTAACTACAATTCTACACTAATTAGTATCCTGGAGAAAAAGTGAAACTGAATGCAGCTTGACTGTGCAAAATTAGTTGGAGGAGAAAAGTGATAGAGGCTAGTCAAACTATACATCTAACTACAAGTGGCCATGTTACCATCTGTTTGATCGACTTTTTATTGTGAAGTCGATAGCATGTGTTCCACGCTTGTAGGCCGTCCTTTTGTTAAATAGGGATTACCTCTCTAAACTGATTAAATTTCCGGAAGAGTTTTTGTATTCTTTTACAAATAGGCTGTTTCATCCTGCACGTAGTACATGCAAAATCATGCAAACAGTGCATGTACTACGTGTAGGTATCTTCTGTAATATGCACATAGACAGGATGTGCCATTGTTCTTTGTATCTGTATAGTGAGTACTTGAGACTCAAATAGAGTACTTGGATTCTTGCAGTCAAGCATGTTCGTTTGGAGATTAAATGCTATACTCGCCATTGTCCCTTCCTTACGACTTTGCCACCAGGGCGGACTCCTCAAAGCCTGTCTTACAATAAGTTAGGGAATAAACAGCAAACATGACTTATTGCATTGCCACAAGATCTAAGAACATCTTGAAGAAACCTATGAGGTCCAAGTCTTCAAGTTTGAGAGGAACTAGAAGATCTACGAAGAACACGTCAAAAAAACTAGATCAAGTGTGCTAACTATGTGCTTGATGTGCATTTCAGAGTTGAGCAGACAAATGTACAATACAAATGTGACATCCTGCTAAAGCTCCACACGTAATGCAAGTAGATCCATATGATACTTGTGTATTCTCGCAAAAAAAATCATTAGAAATTTTCTTCACAAGATAGTAACCAGATACGTAGGTTCAACTCTAGGCAATCCTATCTCGATACCCGTTCCGTGAGTTTTCTTTTGAGCACTGGTTACGTGCAAAGTGTTTTAATAAGGAGCTAAAATCTTGTCTCCTGACATTCACCAGGTTCATTCCAAACTCGGGATTGAATCCTGAGCTTGCACAGAACAAAAAGACCCCTTTTCCAATAAACTATAAAGAAAAACTACTTATGTTTTTCTTTTCTATGTTTTTCCTATCAATGTAAAAAGTTTAAGTTAGAGCAGATTTACAAGACCATGTTCAAGCAAAAAAAAACAGAAAGAACAAAGTTAGATGTGGAGGAGAAAATTTGGCACATACCTCACATAAAGCATACACCCACCAGATAAATCTGAACTGAAATGGCAAAAGGCAAAGTGATCCACGTGCAATCTATGTACCAAAAAATGACGCTGATCTACTGAAGTTCAATCCAACTGATATACTGACAATCAAAATCAGAAGAATTAAAAAATATCTTTCACTACACAATGTCATATAAATAAAATCAATAACTCAAAATACTACCGAAACAAAACTTACGTCATACTTGGTTCTCGCAAACGTGCTGTCCAACGCAAGAGGCTTATTTTGATAGTATAAATCATCATACCCAACTACTATTTCGATTGATGAACCAACCTGAAATCTTGGTACGGATTTGCAGATATATACTGTTGATGTATAAGCACAAAATGCGGATGCGCATTAATTCAAATTTGCACAAACTGTTGGTCGTTTTTATGAAACATATAAGTTTTCCTTGCCATCTTTGCTTTTGTGTTGTGCAAATCTTTCAAATGAATCGTGTCATCTTTTGCTCCTCTTATGGACCATGAAAGAGTTGCAGGATCATTAAAAGGACAGTCTGGACCTCCTACTTGAATCTGTTCTTTTAAATGCATGTCAAAAACTTGTGGAATTGTCCAACCTCATCTGAATAGTTGCTCTATGTTTCGTCTGAGCTCGTTTGTAATTCGTGGAACATATGCAAACTTTGGACTTCAAGGAACAACCTCATTTTCTGCAATTCTTCGGTGACATCATTACCCCCCATCGTGATCTACTATTGTCACCTATACCGAGAGGTGGATAGATGCATTTCCTTGGATATCGTGTCTGGAATCCGAGAAGGATGGTTGAATGGTACAAAAGCACACCAATAAGTTATTGTTTTTATCCAAACAGTTTTTGGGCCTGGTCTATAATTGGTTTGTCTTTTTCAAAAGCTTGTTTCAAATTCTATATTTCTTTTGCCTTCACCATCCACATAATCGTCTACCCTTTCACTTTGAATACGAGCTAACTCCACAAGAGAATTATGCATTTCCCAAGCCCATTGCAAATCATCCTCATGGAATGTTGCTGTAGGAGGTGATTGAACAGGAATTCTACTGTCCATTGTGACACAAGTGTTCCTTTTTTGTTGAAGAAAAAAAAAACCAGGATCTAATTCTGATTGGGTAAACGTGGCCAAGGAAATCTGTGGAGACAGACGATAGACACCTCTCGTTTCCTTCAGCAGCTAGCTGCCTTGAGGTATATCCATGTCTAAAACCTAACATGAACTATCTCCTAAACAAAAAAAATCACAATCAGCATATTCATCAGCCTAAACCCTTATCATATCTTTGATCTTACACCTCGCGAGCACCCCCAAAAATGCTCCCTGCTTTGTGAATAGTGTCATAAGTCCACCATGATAGATAATATCAGATAATATAGACTCAATAAATTTCATCACAAAGTACAATTTTGATAAAGTGATATCAATGTGATTCATTCAACTGTCCATCATTTTTATTTGTATCAAAATATAACAATATAGAAAGATTGACATCTTCAAGTTTCAAACTCATTTTTTTATAAGTCAATTCAACCAAATGAATTTTATTTTTCTACTTCTTTTCGGTTATATTTATAACTACTGTTGTAAACTTAGCTATGCAATTTTACAAAGCAGATTTCTAACTAATGCATCCATCATCATCAGATGTAAACACATATGAACTATTGTAAATTTTCATTTGTTTATAATCATCATCAATGTAGCATATCAAAGAATTGCATTTGTTAAATAAATCATCAAGTAAAATATTTAATACTCTTTAAGTATCTTAAAATCCATTTCACAGCTTCTTAATTTTGATTACTTGAATTTGACATATACGTGATCATTTCACTCAAACTAAATTAATATCAGATCTTGTTCATATCATCAAATAGTAAAAATTACCTATATTTTTGTAGTAAAATATTAATGACATCTTTTTCTTCTTCAAACTACATAATGAACATTGAGATGCAAAAGATCTAAATTTTACTTTCAAAAAATTCAAATCCTTCTTCAAGCTACGAAATGAACATTGAGATGCAACAGGTTTAGATTATGCTTTTAAAAAACTCATATTCTTGTCAAAGATGTTAGGCACGCAGAATATATTTTTCTAAACTCAATACTACTTTTTCTCTCAAATATTTATAAACATCTAACTTCAATACACTTTTGAACTTACTCAAATCCTTCATCTCTAATGCAAATTTTAACAATTAGGAATGCAATTGTTGATGTAAATTTTTTAATTTTTCGTCAAAATAAGCATGGAATCCAAAGAAAGTATTAAAATAGTGAGATTCAAAATTTCATTATTTAGTCGTCATGTAATCACATAAATTGTATATGTTTTTTGCTTTCATGAACTCAATACTTACTATCTACTGCATATGAACTTGCAATAATTTATATAATGATTATAACTTGTCTTGATTTTCTAATTTCAATTTGTTATGTGATGTAAATGTATTATTTTAAATATAAAAATATATTGTGACAACATTCATTTGAAATCTGGAATTATCAATAAATGAGATATAGTTCACTTTTCTAAAGAGTGAAGAGTTTGGAAAAGATTTCTACATGTCATTGAGTACAAACTTAAGTAACTCCTTGAAAACATAAGTTTCAACAATAATTTTTTTGTAATAGTTATCTTGAACACAATATTCACAAAATTCTAAGTCAACTTTGTGTATGTAAAGGAATGATTCTTACTTCTTTATATCACAAAGGGGTGTAAAATAACTATTTCTCTTTTGTTTTAGTCTAGATTGTCATACATGAATCATCTAATGAGAGGTTTAGGAAAGTTGACTTCATAAAAAATAATAATGCTTTGCAGCATGCTTCTTGTATCTTGTCTTGTGTCAATATTTTTTATTTTGAAGTTTATGAGCTTTAAGAAGATTTACAAACTATTTAGCAATAATATCAAAAATTATAAAGTACAATGATCATACTCTAGCACTTGCTTTGTGATAAAAATTTACACATATTTTATAACTAAATTCACAAATTTTAAAAATAAAGATATGAATCTTGAAAAATAAAAATGTAATAAAAATTTTGATATCAATAACTTGCTCAAACCTATAATTTGTCTACTTATGTTTGACTTGGCTTTCTTAGTTCAAATAGTCATCATGTACATCATATATGATTATGTCATATCCTACTCCTTCAAACTTGAAAGGTATTGACTTGTTTTATCAAATTGTACTTTGTGCCATCTGTTAAAATGATTTTTTTTTCCATCAATGTTAAAAGCACTATTCATCCTCGATACAATCTTGAGATTTAGAAGTAGATAATCGAAAGATGCATGGCTACGGTCAAATTTTCTTAAATGCAAATCAATTTGTTATAACTAAGCGTATTACTTTTCTTCTTTGCTTACTTTTTGGTTTCAAAAATGCTATAGAATTTATTTTTTATTGATGTTTGCCATCAAAATTGCTTCATGTCATAACAAAAAAACTTGTATACAAATTACTTCGATTTTAAAAGAATTAAAGTATTACTTGTCATGATCTTTCTTTTAGACTTTTTTCAATCTATGACGTTTGTCAACTTGAATCTTTTCAATGTCCACAAATGCAATGTTGTTCATAACACACGCACACATATCAAGATGACATACATATTTCTAGCATCTAATACAATCAAATTTTGACAACAATTCAACTTAAGTTTCTAGGTGATATGTAATGATTGTAAAAATTTGTAAAAGTTTTTTATTGCATATTTAAATGATTTTTCAATAATGTAGATATAAAAAAATTTGCGTCTTAAATCACTCAAATGTTAATCATTTTGTGCATGCTTTAGGGTTAGAAAATTTTCAAGATCAAAAAAGTCAAAAGAGCAAAATTACTATAAAAAATGCACCCATAGCTAAAACTTACTTGCATCATTTGAGTTTTGTTATTTGCAATGACTAACATGAAAAGACTAGTTTTAAAAAAGCAATCCAAGAGCAATTTTTATTAGCTTGGATCAAGTTTTTTGTATATTGCGCATGATACATGCTTGCTTTCAACCTTTTATTGTTCAACTTCTTAACACATTTTCTCCACTTCCACAAACATCAATTAAATTTATGCATATATAAAAAAATTCTCTCTTTATCATCTGCTTTATACTTTCAACATACTTTTTTTTCACTTAAAAGTTGTATTCTGAGTATTACTTGTGGATCAAAAATCAACACCATGATACTACAACATCAAACGACATGAAGTCTTATATAGCACACTTCAATCATCATTTGCTTCAAATTTCTAAAAATGAAGCAATAAGATGTCTTAAAAAAGCAGAAAACAACAATATCAAAGTGCTTATGTTCAATCATGCGCTAGTCACCATTTAGAATTGAAAAAGAACAAAAAAGCCAATGTCGACATAGTGGTCAAATTCAAATTTGCAACATTGTTCAAAAACTTAAGTTGTCATGTTATAATAAAAATTGTTGGAAGCAATCATCAAATAAAAGCAAAAAACACATGAGCATTCACATCAAAACGCAAACATTTCAATATTTCATTACAAATTACATACATAAGATCACAAAAATGCTTGATTTTCAATAAAGCATTGATGAAAATCAAAAAACATTGTTCAAATTTGTTGCTACTTTATTTTTATGTGACAACATAATCTAAATATTAACTATAATTGAAGTACTCACAGTTAAAATAAACATAACTTCTTAGCAACTCTGTTTAGCAACGTGTTTGATGTCTTGCACAAGCTCAACTCGACTGCGCAAATGCAATCAAGTTAAAGTTGTAACTTTAAGACAACTTTATTCAATTCAATAATCAAATTTTCTTGGACAGAAAAATGACTTAAGAAGGCATGAGCAGCCTTATAGAACATCTCATCGTTCATTTTTAAAAAAATCCTCTTGACAGGAAGATCAATTGTATGCAAAATAAGTTCTAAACAACTATTCTTTATTTAAAAAAAAATTAATAAATTTTTCCTGTAAATTAAGTGTATTTGAAGGAAAATAAATTTTTTTATATATTTTTTGTTTCGTTTATGTTTTCTATTTTCATTTATAATTTTTTCACTATTTTAAAACTTTTCTAGATCATACACATATATTACAAAAATTAATCTAGAATATTTATTTTTTACATTGTATATAATTTTACTTGCATTGTGATTCTATATGAATTAAATACTTCTCATGGTATATGTAGATTTACACTTGTCACACCATTTTTTTTAGTGAATTATTAATTTTCTACTTAAATGAATTGAACATCCTTGAAACTAATTTTCATTTCAATGAGGAATCAAATTTCATATTACAAGGATAAACTCAACCAAATTCACATCTTTTACTTCATTTTAGATAGAAAGAAATTGAATCATATCAAATCAACAATCATCCAGACTATAGTAAAGTCATCTAAGTAACTCAGAACTATGTCAAAATCAAGAATCACAGCAACAATCATTGCTCCAGATCAAAATAGCATCTTTTGCTCAATGCTATCATGTCATGATGAAATAAGAATCTTATCAACGAGGTTGGGTACTTTTTGTAAAAGTGTTCAAATTGACAAGGAAAACTACTTGAGGAAGTCTCAAAGAATATGTTTTGATGAAGACGACATCGTGATCGATAAACTCATACAAAAATTCCAGCTATTGCAAGTAGCTCGGAACTTTCTGATCACAATTACGGCTCTTCGTGATTTGCAAACGTACACTTTTAAATCTCACATATGACTTATGTGATAGATATACACCAGACAGTCTGACGCTTAGAAGCATAAGTATTAATTTACTTTGGATGTTTGTCCAAAGCGGATATTTCACGCGTTTACCCTAACCTTATAGTCTCTTTTCAAGAGATGCGCATAGTATACGAACATACCTAGATTCTTTGTTGAATATGGCGTAGATTTCGTTTGCGTTTGCACAGGAAAATAGTATACTGTAGAGAAAAAAAAGGCATGAAAGCAGTTGGTGATTGAAAATTTTAATAGTACGGCCAAATAAATTCCGTATATTTCTATAGAACGGTATGAAGAGGGTATGTAGAAACCAACGGATTAAACGACTTATCCATGAATAGTTGTTTGTACATCTTAAAAATCTACGTAACTCTCCGGATTCCCATCGGTCCGAGTGCGTTGTGAGTTTCTTTCACCCAGGTTTCAGAATGTTCAAAGTGACAAGAACAACATTCACGCGCTTGAGAATTGCAGATTCCCTCGAGCAAGAGCATCCAGTTGCTCTATGGATGGTATGCGTTTTCAAGGTCTACATGTCATTCCAATAGTATGTCTATCTCCCTCGTAGTCTCAACAGCACTCAGCAACTGGATTTCGGTCATACTGATGTCAGAAAAGCTCAAGATAGTGATTCTCGTTATGATTCTACCTTGTATGTGATTATGCAAACCCGGATCTTCCGGGTTTATCCAGTTTCATATAGTCTTTTAATATACTCAGTTGTGCTTATCTATGATGTAATGCACGAAGTCATTATAAGAATTTTAATATACAATAAGTATAAAATATATAGATAATTTAAGCTAATAATAAATTCTAAAAAAATATAAACCGTGCTCTTTCTTTTTTTCCTGACCACTCCAAATTTTTAATTGACTCGCGTCGCTAAGAGAGGCATGGGTCTCGATAATCGTGAGAAAAGATTAAGATCAAGAGATACGAGTGAAAAAGTATGACAAACAATAGAAGTGTATCGACGTTGGTGCATATGTATTTTCCAGGCACCGGCACAGTCCTCGAAAGATACAGCAGGAGAAGACTTCTTCAGATCTCCGCATTTTGTGCCTACACGCACCGCGCTAACACATCGTGATACATTTAGAAGTGACATAAGCATCTAGACAAACGCGTGGATTGTAGAGTCGGTTGTTAAATCTTGGAGTTTACGTAGTGAAAGATTCTGGTTATATGGAGCTTAGCTCATCCGGCACACCTAATTTCTATCCATGACATTTTGACCACTTTGGCATCAATCCCTTCCTGCACCTTTTACAGGAAGGTGCAGTACAAGCTCGGAGCTCCTCGTGACGGAAACCCTAAACTTGAACATCCTCTTTTCTTTGTAATCGAAGAAAGCTCATCAAAGTGCTTCAATCGTGACTCCTGTACATACGGTCTACAAATAAATGCTACCTAACAGCGTTAAGTTTGAATCGATCCTCAGCAGATACTGGTAAACTCGTCCGATTGTTCATGCACTCGAGCTGGGTTTCGGGCATGACGTCATGAGTCCCACAGAATGGTGAGAAGAGCATGTTTCTTCAGAAATTTGAAGACCAGAATTAATAGATCATGCCTAAGTTAGGTCATGTATGATTTTAACAGAATCTGTAACATCCCAAGCGAATGAACATATCAATGAAGCCCGAGCGATCTCAATCTTGCCAACCAGTGATCAGCCCTATTAAGAGATTTTATTTTATTATGATTGTTGAATGCAGAATAAAGGGTGTTGACAATAATAGAAGAGAAAAAGTGCGTGGACAATCATTATCCTACTTGTATGGGGATTGTTATCCAACAGCATCAAATACAGCCAAGACGGAGGACAAATCAGTTGGGATCGTATTTGATTCTTCTGTATAAGGGCTCAAAAGTCACTGGGCACACCAGCAATCCTTGAGATTGGTGTACAATATTCTTCTAGGAGCGGACAAATCTAATAGCCTTGCCCTCCGTGGAGGGTAGGATCTCCCTGCGATTACACTCCTCTCGGTTTTGTTTTGTTTGGGAAAAAGACACAGAGTAGGGAGAGAGCTATCGCATACGAAATGAACCTTGCATGACATGGTAACATTTATGCGTGAAAAAATATCTCCTTAAAGTGGTTCTCATCGATGGTGAGAAGCCTCCCGTGGAGTTAAGTGGCAGTGGTCCAGGGATAGAATCATAGATATCCTATGTCAGTTGCAGCAACTTGTGTATACTTTTTGTATATTTTGTTAGCAATCAATCTTCAATTGAGAGGATTTAAAAGAATTCATAATTAAACTATATTTTTTTGGATTTCTTGCCTTGTAATGAATGCGATCTACTGTGAGTACAATTCATCATATGAGTTAACGCACATGGATTATTATATCTTTACGTCTTAGAAGCCTATCACATTCGTCCCATTTGATTTCTTGACTTACTATGGAACTATTCACAATTTATCTTCTTTTGATATATATGTTTATATCTATAAGTTTACATCTATCAGTCACTTTTTAGTAGATTCGTCGAATAAATATATGATATTTTATTTTAAAGAGAATTTTGGAGTAAAAAATTGAACATATAAAAATTACTGCAAACCAAAATCACATTGATACAAAATTGTACTAAAAAATAAATATTATCTATATAAATTCTATAAATTTAAGATATTATAAAAGTCATCCAAATTAGAGTTGATAAGACATAAGTACTTTTTTTATTCAAGATTTTTTTTATATGCTACTAACTATCCATACTTACTAGTTGCAAGTAACCTACTTGATATGATGATTTCATTCTTTAATTTATTACAAATAATCTAATTATCAAATAAAAAAATTATTAAATATCATATTTAATTTTATTAATTTATTAAATTCCATTATTCAAAGCAAAAAATATTTATAAAAAATAGTAAATCTTCATATTATGTTAATTAAAATAATGTTCAACATTTCACCTCCTTCAAAATCCAAAATGAAGCATGTAATTTTATCAATGTTTTAAATAAAATAAAAATTATTTTATTTTAGGCGTAATCTATATTATTATAAATTTTTATTATGAAAAAAATCATTAATGAGTTGGAAAAATTTGAAAATTATGAACTTCAATTTTAATGTCAGGAATTTTCAAAAAAATTAATATAAAAGATATTAATAAATCATTGTATTTTTGTTTTTTTGTGTCTAACTAAAAAAATTGTATATTATCTTAAAATCATAAATTGAAAGTGCAATAAAAATTTATCTTATATTTAGTATTTTTTTATATATAGGAAAATATTGCACTATACACTATTGATTACAACATTCTTGTTCAATAAGATCGAAGATTTGGTAATTTTTAAAATTAGTCAAACAGCACTTTTTAGCTCACTTTAATCAAAATTGAAACAACAGTTGTAACTATATTTTTCATTTTGTCCAGATCTATATTATAAAACATCTGTTTGAAAAGATTAAAATGGAGGTGTATATTGTCTAGGATCTAAATTTATTTTTTCAAATTTCTTATTATTGTGTTTGTTTATTGTCAAATCTAAGTATTTGATTAAAATATTTTAATTTGCAAGAACCTCGGCGTAGCGCACACTCGGCTCTATGAATCATACGCAGCGACTTCATAGAAACTAATTGGAATCTACCAGGCAACTTTAAGAAATTATTCGACACCGTGAACCATGGCATTCTCTGCCACATCATGAAACGTAAGATCCGAGACAAAAAATGATGATTTTTAATACTAAAATTACGATCTGTATAGACACATATTACGTATATGATACACAGAACAAAATAATTATAAAACATGAGGTTAACATTATTAATGATGATTAACATTTCAAATTAAGAAAAGATTCTATACAAGTTCTAATGTTGTAAACTTACACACACACAAGCACAACTTGAACATGTATAAGCACAACTCTTTGTAATATCCCCTTTAGATCTAACTCTTGTAGTATAGTAAACTCATGTATGAAGCAATACATTTTTTAATATACATTCATGATAATTTTTATATTAAAAAATAGAAGAAATTCACCCGATTGTTTTGTTGATAATGCTATTTAGTGCTTTCAAAGTTTATATTTGTTAACAAAATAATATGTGTTGTAGATTCAAAAATTATATTCATAATATTAAAATGCATGAGTCGAAAATCCATTGCATCTATTTTTGATAATTATACTATCTAGTTTAGTTATCAAATACCAGTAAGATTTTTCAATATGAGTATGAAGGTCACAAGTTT
The DNA here is from genome assembly GCA_037833965.1 of Marchantia polymorpha subsp. ruderalis. NCBI lineage: Eukaryota > Viridiplantae > Streptophyta > Marchantiopsida > Marchantiales > Marchantiaceae > Marchantia > Marchantia polymorpha. The sequence goes on from AP031351.1 coordinate 6,735,390, forward strand.
ACCTTTATGATATTCGATTCATAAGACATGCTGTAAGTTTAAACACAACTGTTGTATTTTGAACTCATTATGTGATATTGATACATATCCCGAAATTAATTCAAGTTACAAAAACTCCAAATTTATTAACAATAATATATGTATCACACAAACTCACAGGAAATTAATTTTGGAGTGAGTTTAGAAATTTCTTTAGTACTGAATCCTAAAATAGTTAAGCAATACAAGATTCAATTGATCGGAATGTTTAGTAAAATTGTTGAAGAAAAATATGATAAGCACATTTGTGATATTAAAATCCGTGAGTCTGATATTGTAAATTTATTTCAAAAAGTAATATTATTTTTATTCTGTTGAGAAATGAAAATCCAAATCTCATTTATATATAGGATGAGCTTACTAAAATAGATGCCAATCTTTGTAGTTTATCGTGTTTATTATTTGAATAAATATTTAAAAAAAACTCCACAATATATATCGTACATTGAAGATCATCACGTTAGATTATAATAATTTTAGATAATTAAAATAATAATTGATAATTCTTTGAATGCTATATTGTTTGAAGAAAACTTTAGGCGACCAGATATAAAATAGATCCTCTAGTAGATATATTTCTTATTATGATACTATTCTGGCCTAGCCGCTTGTGACCGTTTCATTTTATCTTCCCGTCGTTATTGCAATTTAGTTGGCCCCTTCATGAAATCTTAATTTGAAATTCGAATCTATTTATAAAAGTAGGTTCATCCTGTTTGCTATTTCCTTGGCCCCTCGGCCATGGAGTCTTAATTTGAAATTCGAAGCTGTTTTTAAAAGTAGGTTCCTATCCTCGCGTTCCTGCCATGACGATATCTGTTTGCACGATCGGAGTCTACCGTGTACAGTCGGTATCAGGTCTGTGGAAACCCGTTGGGATATTGGTGGGATGAAAGGAGATGGAAAAGTCTTTTAACTCCGGGGTGGAATCACTGACGGTTAGATGGATCGGACGAAATGACGGACGGCGTCGACGGAGGGGAAGAAAAAGTTACAGAGAGTACGACAGGAAGATAACTGGCCGCCTTTCGGGTGACTACGAACTTGCGGACGGCGATGACGTCCGTAAGGTTCGAGAGACGAGACGACTGCCCCACGCAATGATTCAAGTTAATCGGGAAAGCGACGGAGAGGAGGAAGTAATTCTCAAATGCCGGGGCCGGGGCGGGCCGGGCAGGGGACGGGAGGGCAGCGTGCGCCTGCTGGGCAGTGCTGGCTGTCTGGCCTGTCGTCGATCTGGGGCATGGCGCGGGAGGTGGTAGGGCCCGCCTCGTCGATTGCCATCTTCTCTCGCAGTTCGTCGTCCTTGCGCACGGCTCTGCTGCTAGTGCTATGCGCTGCGCTCGGCCTCTCCCTTCACCCCTCCCTCGCTCCCTCGCTCCCTCTGTTCCCTCGGGAGCCCTACCTCTTTCATGTCCTCGCGGAGCTTCTCCTCTTTCTTCCCTCCGCTTCCAGCCCCGACACCATGGTGTGCTTGCTTTCCTTTCCGTGTGCGTGTGTGATTGATCGTTCTCGCGTCCTCGTCGTCCAGTGCCGTGCTCGCTGCTCCAGTGCTCGTCTCTGCACGTACGTCGCCTGAATCCTGTGTCCGAGGAGAAGCCCATCAGCGCAATCTCTTCGTTCGACGAAACGGAGGGAGATGGCGGGTCCGTGGAAAGTGTTTTTGCGGTTTAATGAAACTCTCGGGGCTACTCTGTTACATGCGGATGTAGCCAAATGGAGTTAAAGGTATCGAGCGATCGAAGGTGGAATTAGCAAGAGAGCCAAGAAAAGGTCGTACGACCCAGCCACGCACGTGGGAGCTCTCTGCGGCGTGTACTGTAATTCTAGTTGCAGAGGGGATTACTTCTTGAGCTTTCTTCTACATTTCGCCTTCTTCGGGTGCAGGGGGGAAGTTGGGGCTTCCGGAGGCCGAGTCCATTGAGTTGTTAAAATTCGCATCGCAATCTCCTAGCTTGGTTGCACACAGGATTCGATTGCGAACAGGCGAAATGGGATCCAGCAGTAGCCGACACGCTGCGGATGCTACTGAGCGACGGGATCGGGGAGACTACCCCGCTGCCAGAAGAGACAGTAGTGCGGGTGGCCTTAATTTTACCGGTGCTTTGGACCGATGCACCTCTGAGGTTTGTTCGCAGTGCCTTTGTTATGAGCCTGATGTCTGTCTTGAGTATGATCAATTTGGCCAGTTACCAGCGGTGGTTATGTGCTTCTTTTGTGATACTCATCAACGTGACAAAAGGGGCCCCTTTTCAGTCATCAGTGGCCAGAAGCAGTCTCACATGCTAGTATATGCTGTTTAAGCGTGCTCTTACAAACACCTCTTCTACATCGTCGACAGCGGTTGCTATTTGAAAGGTTACCGGGTTCCTTAACAAGTCATAGTCATATTTACAGACCCGTCGATAGCCCGCAACTGAAAGCAACTCTCGGTTGGATACTCCTGACAGTATTTCTAAAGTCTTCCTGGAATCGTGACCTTAGTCTACGTTACGCAAGTAATTAGAAAGTGGTAACGCTACCTGGATGTGATATGCCTCTTTTCTCTGTCAGCTGGGTCTTTCTTGCACAGTGTTCTATGGTGTTTCTTTTTGGACTATTTTCGAGACGTAAGTTTCAACGATGGTTCTATGAGCAGGAAGAATCTTTGTGGTCCTTCTGCCCGAGTGTCTGATCGTTACTTTGGTGCCGGGTTACGACATAAGTCTGGTAGTTCCTTTCCACATGTAGTCTTACAGTTGATCCTCTTACGTTCAGTCAATCCGAAGGCTGCAGCATGTTTCGTATTGAAGGTGACCCTTGTAATTTAGAGATTCTCATGCGGGTGAGAATGTCTGCGTTCTCTATGGCAGAAGCTTGCTCTTGCACGGCTTGCTCATGGCGAGGAGTTTAGGCTTAATCCCAAGAATTATTGTGAAATTATGCGAAGCTGCTCCACGGTCAACAATTGGAGACTTCTGCCTACAGTATACGCGAAATTGATGGGGTCGAGCTTGTAAAAGAAAAGGGTTCTCTCCTCACTGCCTCGTTTTGATCTCGAAGAAAACTCCTGAACCTCCTGAAGAAAATTTCGGACATACTTTTGAGGAAGGAAGTAGCGATATACGTCGAGTTTTCAGAGAATATACTGATACCGGCGGCTTGCGGCTGTTTATGTCACCCCTTCACTTTCCAGCCTCAGGACCTCTCTTGGGCCGTGTCTCTGACCCGGAGAACGGATTGTATTCCTTTTTCTTTCCAGGGCGAACTATCTTGTGAATCTGTGTATCCGTTCACGGAAACTAGGTGTCTTGATTCTCAAGAAGGCAGTAGCTGTCTATCTTTGATTGTATTCTTACAAAAGACATGAACCTACGGATTCAGGATTTTGAAGCCTGTAGTCATTTCACCCCACCACCTCAGCAAGCCACTTTTACTTCAACGTTCTGGGTAAATGTAGTTCGAAATTGTATTCATGAGACGTAGCTGTGTTCAGTAACGAGTCATCTATGATAAGAAGTTTGATTTCGGCGACGAGATTTATGGACTCACTCTGTTCTCCGTTTCTTTTGAGTTTGAGTACTCGGTGAGAGTTTTGTTGGGTGAAACTAGAAACATTATGATGAGTTCGAATTCGGAGTTTTCTAGTTTATTGAATTGATAAGTGCTTTTGGGCAGTCTCAACCTCGGAGGGAGTCTCAGCGTCGAATTCGTAGTGGACTCAGATCTGCGAGACAACCAGAAGTTCCCGCCTTTATTCCACTTGCAAGCACATCGAGCGGATCAGGTACACTAAAAAACAGTTCTTCTAGTGGAGAATTAACATCCTTGGAAAACCCCGCAGTAGATCAGCTCGCCTCTACTGTGTCAGCATCCGAGGGCAGCAGTAGCAGAACAGCACCGACCACTCATTATGGTGCACAAGTTGAAATCACGAGGGCTCTCGAATCTGCAGGGGCTAGTGCGGTTTTGGTGGTTGAAGCTTTTCCGAGTGAAGTTTCGGAGACTCCTTCTGCAGGTATTGTAGAAGGTGGACATGCTAGAAACACTGGAGGGTTGGACTCGCACAACCTGTGGTTGGAAGGCCATCCTCCTTGGAATTCAAGATTCAGTTCACCATTAGGAAGTAGTGCATCTGAGACTCCTAGCTTGATAGGCCAAAATCTGCAGGCCGTATGTGAAACTACTCTACAACAGCATCGTGTAAACGAAATGCAAGAACGACTTCGAAGATATGCTGGATTTCCACCCTCGTCTTTTGATTATTACGACCTAGAAAGGAGGGGCATGCTTTCTGCAGAATCATCTGGCGCGCAAGATCACAGAACAGAAAGCAACCTCGAAACTGGGGATGCCAGCTCATCCGTTTCAGGGAGCGAAAGGGATGAGTTTCCATTCCGGACACCGGCTTCTTTACAAGCTTGGGAGATAACAGAAGAAGGCAGGCTAATAGAATACAGACGCTCCGTTTACACAAATTCTGAATCTTGGGGTGACAGACACTTGGCGTTCCATAGGTCTGAACTCCATAGCGGATCCACTGAGCGTTCCAGCACACCCCCTGGGCCTAGCTCAAACCCCATATCTACTGCAGGCAGAGAATCTCGACGAAACGGTGGAAGGAGGTTGTGGGATGCCTTGACAAGAGCAGCCTCTCATCGTCGAACTTCTACACCTATGACCGCCCCTACATCTGAGAGCGTCATCGAGAGCTGGATGCAGAACGAAGATGATCACATCGATTTTGGTGGGTTTCAAAGCAGGAGTCTCGATCTAGAGGAAAGGAGGAGACGGGTCAGGTCACAGGTGAGTTTTAGGACTTGTGAACATGTCTGATGTTTCTCGCACCCGTCAGGTCCTTTTATTGAATTTGTTTTTCGGTGAAAATGTGTCATGTCTTTACTTTTGCCGTCTTAACTCTTGACAACGAGTATTTTGTAGCATAGATCTGTCCGCTTGTCAACCTTCGTCCTTCCATGTATATCCTGGATAGAGTGCTTAATCTTACGGTTTTCACTTTTTAGTAGACCGAAAATTATTTACTGCGAAGGTTAGCAGTTTTTTACAAACCTCAGATTGGAAGTCGAATCTTTACCGAGACGGACTTTAACGTTGTAGGCAATTTACTTCCGCTTTCTGTTCTGAACCTCAAGACTGTCAAAAATCCTCTAGGACCACATCTCTGCTCCATGTCTGAACATGAATGTGACTTTTTGTATGATTATACAATCTGCTTGGAGTCCCTGTTCTTGCAGTTAAAAGAAAAAGGTCTCATATTGAGTAAATTGCCGCAGTAGGCACTGAGTATTGACGAACTTTGAACCTTGTACGATATCGTCAGGTCTGGGCTCTACAGTTACTTAGTAATGGGCTGGAGGGAATGCCTGGTTTCACCCGTCCTTGTGTCTCTGGAGGACACCATCATGGTCATTGTTCTTGCGATGTGCATGGGGGTGCTGGTGAAGACACGAGTACCAGGGCGAGCATATCTCGGATCATAATGCTTGCTGAAGCGTTGTTCGAGGTATATGTTTTTCCATCTGCCGTCCATGCCTTAATGCAGATCTTGGACTTAGTCTAGGATCCTGCTATGTAATTCATGACGTGTCTTGTCGGTTACAGTCGGATGTGTAGTCTATCTTCCTTTAGCGAAAGTTTGACGATTTGCAAATGGATTGTTAATCGCTCACCAGTTTTTAACTTGGAATCACTGAAGGTGTTGGACGAAATTCATCGCCAGTCTATTGCTCTATCAAGAACTTCAGTACCAATTGCATCACTACCCGCCCCCGATACAGTTGTCAATGCGATTCCAACCCGAAAAATTTCAAAGAAACTGCGTGAAGAAGCAACCCAGTAAGTGATCTTTCTTTGAAGCCGTGACTATTTTGTGGACACATCTTCCGCACCCGCAAGGAATAATGGGTTACAATAGAGAATAAAACCCTAATCGATACAATTATTGTTCGTTGTGTATCAAGTTTGCTTCTGTTTGCATCACTAACTCTGTGCTCGGAACAGGTGTAATATTTGTCTTGTGGAGTATGAAGAAGGCGACAACGTGAGAGTTTTGCCTTGCCATCACGAGTATCACGTAGCTTGCGTTGACAAATGGCTCAAAGAAGTCCACAGGTATTTATCTCATCCTAAGAACATTGTTGTTACCATGGTCTTTTTGGGTCTCCAATTGTTCTCGGAAACCTTACTTATTCTCGTAGGAATGACCGTTCAGACTTCCGCTCAGCCGTTTTGCATGTATCGCCTGTCCATGTTAGTCTTCAGTGGTCATGGAAACTTAAATTTTCGATAGGATTCTTCAGTTGCGGTCGCTCGAACAGGTTTAGGGTCATCTCATCTTGTTAACATATTGACCTTATCTTTTGTGCAGGGTATGCCCACTGTGTCGAGGCAACGTCTGTGAGGCCAACTCTGTGGCCCTCTAAAGTGAAAGACGAGCAGTGATGCGTCCAAGTATTGAAGAAATAGATGGCTAGAACTTCCATCGATCCTCTAGTCCCCAAGTTCAAAGTTATCGACCTTGCTCAGCCCACTTTTAGAACCCACCCATACAGGCAGCTGTCCTAAAGTTTAGTGGTCCTCCTTTTGTTTTACGCAGCACTTGTCATTTGTACTATAGTCTAATAACTTACCCAGTTGCTACCTGAGATGTGAATTTGTACATTCAAGCCAGTCTTCGATAGAGCTGACGATATTGATTTGTTGCTTAAGACGTGAAATTGTACAGTCGAGCCTGTCGTTGTGATAGATCTTAAGCGACTGGTCATCCTCCTGCACACAGTGCGAGTAATCTTCGTACTTTTCTGGCCCTTCAATGCAGCGAACTTTTGCTGTTAGCTATTGTTGAAATATCCCCCGCATAGCAAGGGGTTTCAGCTAAGTATTCGGCGTTGCTGTTGTAAGCGCCTTCTCATGGAACCATATAATCCATCTGACTCTTACTGGATTCGTTCTCTACTAGAATTTTGTTATTCAGTGAGGAAACTCTCGTCTTGTGTTTAAGTAAATCCTCCTGCACTTCAGCGTTTGGAGTATGCCTCACTGAAGTTGGACATGTACTGCGTTTTAGAAATGTTGAAAAGCATGTGCGAAAATGAGCGCAGTTTTTTCGCATGTTGTGGCGATTCAAGTTGTCGACCCATCTGCATTTTTTGGTTAGATATCACAATCAGCAGAGACTTGACTTCTTGTCCCACGGTATCGTGTCAATAAATAACGCTTAGTGCCTGAGGTGCTTTGCTTGATGACGGTTGAAATTAAATGTAATTAGATGGTTGTTATGGTGGAGGTGTTTTGAACCAGTTGAAGATCAGCGGTCTCTTTATCTCTGATCGCGGTGTATTTAAAACCAGCTTGAATTTAACATGAACATTGTTGCAAGACGCCTCCTGAGGTAGCGATTTATGTCCAGTTCTCAAATTGTGACGCACGAAGGAAAATACTGCCGCAGGTATTTTTTTGTGTTTTCTTCCGAATCAAGGGAGTACAAGGTTCCAATATAATCCCGTAATCTTTTGAAGGGCCCTGCCATTATGGATGTGTACACCGTGGAAGAGTTCGGTACAGGATCTTAGACGCGTATGAATTGTAGCAAATCACCGAACACTTGATTCAATGGGGTGGGCGTTGTAAGAAGACGTCGTAAACGCTCGGAAGAAGTAAGAGCCATCCCTTGGTTCTCCTCAAGTGCACTCCATGCTTGATTTCAAAAGCCCTTCGCGGCCACGCTTGTATATAACTCGTAACGATATGAGTACACGAATCTAGTTGATACAGTCGTGTAGGTAACCAGCCTCATATCATTTTTTCGAACTGAGCTAATAACAGCCAATCGTCTCATTTGCTCATGTAATTTCTGTGCATATGTTGTACAGATACATCCACGCGTTCATCACAATTTGCTACACGAATTGAGGATTATAGACAGAGTAAACCTATATCTCTCGCCGTATCATGCTAGATAACATGCTTTTTCATCATGTACCCTAGTAGTAAAAATAACATTGTAGGGCCTCGCATCAGTGCACAGTGTCAGCCATATTTATCAGCCTAAGTCTAAAGATGAGTCGCAAACAGTTGACGATGATGTGTAGAACAACTCCAAGATGCAAAGTATCTAATCAAAATGCTTTTGGAATTTCATCTCAACGATACATAAATAGTGCGGATATTTCAGATGACAAGCAGACGGAGATGGTAAAAAATATCGGTCGTTATAAAAAATGGGGAGTCATGTATACTTCTAATTATGAAACTCTCAAGCTTCATAGTGTTTGAATTCTAGAGACTGTAAGATATTTTGAAGAGGAATATTCAACGGTCTGAGACGCTGAGGGAATGTTTCATTGGTTAAATGAAACATCAATCGTGAGAGAAATAAGTAACCCTTTCAGAACGATCTTAGAACTCTCAAAAACTCTTACATTGATGTTTGTTCCTGATATTATCAAAATCGTTTTTGATATTAATGATAAGGTCACCAAGCCCCATCTTTCGGAAGTTCAGGAATACAAGGCCATGCAATTTCTCTTATCAAATTCACTGTCTACACTAGGCGCTCGAAAGAGAGATGATGTGCGTTAAATAGACCTTCCGGATTTCAAGAAGCTCGGAAGAAAGTCAGGCTAGAGAGCAAGAACTTAAATATAAATATGTACAACATCACATGCGTGACACTGATCACATCATTGACATCTACAAGTTTTTTAGTATTTACGATAAGGGTTTTGAAAGGTATCAAATTACACCTGCTATGAGGGTATGGTGATTGATTTGAAATGTCTACGTCATGGTCTCAAAAATACTTGTTCGAGCATATGGATGGCTTCGTACATGTTTTGGTTCAAATTCTTCTAAAAGTGGGGGAAAAGGAACAAATATGATCTTGCAAATGATGTATGATGTGTAAGCATTCAATTTCAACTTGAACTTGTGGGAAATGCAGATCAGGCTGGATACAATATGTTTAAGTTGGCAAGGATACAATATCATGCCAGCCATGTCCTCTTAAGATTGCGACCTTCGGTACAGAAGCTGTAACTCAGAGAAGGAGCACAAGCCGCCTCCAATGTTGATAGTAGCAGTCAGGTGCAAACTACTTTCGCCATGATGGTATCTTGATGGAACTTCGGAGGATATGATGTTTGCCCGCAGTGAGGTCCGTCACAGCGTGCTGCTCTAAACCATCCTACATACAACAAAGAAAGCACAGAAGGAATACAATAAAATATTGGAAAATCACTCTTCGTATGGTAGAACTCGATTACTTCATCATCATGACGTTGTACCAATAGTCAAGAATGAGTTTCTATGGTGGCTGGTACAAGGTAGCGCATTATATGACATCTGGGCGTAGGTTCATTTCCCAAGCAGAAGCAGATATTTGGAGGATTAATGTGATCGGTTCTGATGGACAGGCCGCATACTTCACTGTGTCAAACATTCGTCTCATTTCAGGGACGTGATTTCGAGCAAAGTTCGAGTTTTAGACGGAGGTACATAGAATGAAGTTGCAACATGTGAGTGATGGTTAAAATGAATAAAAAAAGTAAATAATTTTACTATTTTTGTGACCAATAGTTTTTCATCGTTTTATAGAATATAAAATATTCGTGTTTTACATATGATAATAAGAACATACTTGTCATAAATAAAATTTAAAAAAAAACTATATGTATTTGTGAAATGACCATTTTCGTTGTTATAATTAAGAAAATAAATAAACTTTTATACACTCATGAGATTCTCATATTTTTTTAGAGTATATTGTTTCATCTTGATAATTCAAATAAATTTACAACTTAGTTCTCACTATGAAATGTTTAGAATACATTTTGGGAGTATTGAGAATATTCGCATTATTCTAGGCCCCTTCTTCTTATTTGGTTTTTTTTTCTTTCATGATATCAAGGAAGCGCGATCCCGTCTCCGTCGTCTGACATTCCATCTTCACACGACACTGTATAGCGTGGAGCCCCGGAAACCGAGCGAGATGCTTTGGGCGAACATTGTTCTTGAATCTACGAGAATGGCGGATTTGTGTTGCGGTGGTACAACAATCATCAGCAGATATTCAGCGACTTGGCTACAATTCGAATGTTGGCGAATATCATGGGCAATAGTGAGGTCTATGTAGAGAGGACAGCACTACTTGATCGTGCGTGCGTCGACTGTGGGTGTCTGATATCCATCTGCAGCGCAAGGTTGCATGATGATGATGACGATGTCGTGATTATACTTCTATGCAATGCCTTGTTCCTTCTCTAGATCCAGATCTTCTGGATTCCTGCAGATGCATGCATTGCAATCATGATTACTGACTGACTGCATGAAAGTACGCTCGACGTGGCGATTAGTAGTACTCTTTAACCCAAATTTGGCACCGAATTTTCAGCTTTGTCGATGAAAGAATTCTCCGCCAGCTTCTAAAACCTCGTGGATACAGCTGGAGAGCATTGCTTACCATCCCATGGGACTGGCTTGTCTGCAGCATCGAATGCCCTCCTCGAATTACGCGAATGGACTTTGCCGCAAAGTCCATTCGCGTAATTCGAATTGCCCCAACCTTTGCCCCTCCTCTTTCATTTCATGGTAACAACTCTTTTTTTTAGGTCCCTCACACTCCACATCTACAGCAGGTTAGAAGTTTTGGCAACACAAATCACACCTTATGATGAAATTCTTTGATGGAGTCTTACCACACTCTTTGCTATATAGCTTGGCCCTCTTCTTCTTTTCTTATAATATGATGGGAGTAGTGCAGCTGGAAAATTCCTCAACCGCTGGTTACACTCGTCTTTCTTTTCTTTCTGCTTAGTAGAATATTGGGCAACTTAATCGTTGCCCAATAAGAATCGTTGGATCGTACTGCTATTTTGGAGCTGTCGAACAACAGCTTTTTGGTCTGCTGGTCATCCCTGCAAGCTCTACAAGTTATGACTTGTAGAGCTTTGTGAGGCCATTGATTCAGTCATATCATATGCTGTCAATACTTTTGTGAAATTTAACATTGAAAGATTTATTGATTCATTGCAACACTAAGAAGTTGCAAGCTGATACAAAATGGAGTGGAGTAACTAAACCTATAATCAACCTGATATATTCAAACCTGGGTTTAAGCACTAAAAAACATGGAAATATAACTATGTTATTCTAAACCAAGTCTTTTAGCGAGTCTACTCAGTTAAAATCTACCTAGTCTTACAACATAACCTCCCAAGAAAAACACTCTCCTCCAAGCCTCATTAAAAGTGTCATTTTATTAATAAATGTCACCTTTGCCACAATTAAAATTAGGCTAATGCCACAATTAAGACTCCTTCTCAAGTCACTCTTTGGCTCTAATTGAGGTTTGTGCGTGCAAATTTTAAAAAATTTACACGAAAGTGGTTAGGACCGACAATCATAATTTTCGAAATTAAGACATTAAAAAAGACACTTTTGAAACCAATAAGATTCATAAAAGCTCTTTTCAAAAAAAATGCCCAAAAACCATGCAAGTAAAAAAATAGCTAATAAATGAAAAACAGATATCTTCAAACTTAATTCAATATTAAAAAAGTGAATAATTTTGTACCAAACGAAAACCAGGATAATTAAAAGCATTGAAGTTTATTCTTTTTTTTTGTCAAAACCTCCCCCGTGCGCCAGAAAGCTTTTTTCACAGCGTGAAGTTTATTAACTGTGTGACAGATTTAGAAAGCGATTGCAGCTGCAATTGAGGCTTGACTATGCAAATTTTAAAAAAATTTGCACGCACTTCATAAAGTATACTAAGTGTGTGACCTACCTAGAAAGTGATTGCGACGATTGTGCGATTCATGTTTTATGCCAACAATAGTCCTGAATCAAAATCGTTCATTTTCAAAAATACTAACATGAAAACATGCGATTGTTTTGTTGGCATTTTGTTCTTACTTCCATTATTGAATGAGAACAAAGATGAGTTGAATTCAATCTCGAATGATATATATCATGTATAGTGACTATCATCATCTAGTATAGTGACTATCATATATCATGTATCAGTGCATGATGGACTAAAAGAATAATAGTGTGTGAGATTGCTACATGTTTCAATAGTTTGATGTTACGTGAAATATTATTTGATAAGGTATATAAGATTCAATACAGCCAATTGCAAAGTATTATTCTCGCAACAAGAAGGTGAAAACTATCCAATGTTAATTTTGCATACTCAAAATGGAAGAAATAATTGAAAAGATGCTCATTAAAGAGCATAAAAAACATTCATTTATTTCATCCCCGTTTTAATATGAGCTATAAACAAAACATCTTAAGACGCAACATGAAAACAATTGAGAAGCATATTAGCATTTGTCTCTTGAGTACAAGAAGAATAATCTTGTACTAAAAAGCTGAATAGTGGAATATATTTGAATATGGATTGTGAATCGGAGGTTATTACTTTCAAAATCCCCAATGTGAAAATAATCAATGATTTTGTTGCCAATTTATTCTTAAAGCCAAACTTGGAGTAAACAAAGATAAAATGAAACCGATCTCAAAAACAAACACAATGAAGTTGTTCAAACTAGAAAATGAATGAAAAAGTTATCAATTATATCATTCAACAATCCATTGTAATTTTGGTTGTCTATTAATCATACAAAAGTGGATATGTTGTTTAGCCAGACTGCTATTGTCATTACCCAACATCTCGATTATACTTAAAACGTCAAATTGATCAAGATATCCAAACATATGGTTGACAAGTCATGCTTGCCATTTCATTACAACTAATTTTGGCAATATTGTGCAAGTAGTTCACGTGAATGTTCTCGTTAATTGCTTATTGTTCAACACAATAAGGATTTTTGTTGTCACATCTATAAATTTGAGTATGTGTTAACAATATGTTAATGAACTTGCATGAACTACTGTTATTATTTTAGTATCATCATATTGCGGTGAACTACAATACGTTGATCAACATGTTATTGAATGTGCTTAACCCAACATGGATTAACAAAACCATTTCTATCAGCTTTAGGAATGATTAGATCAGATTAGATTGCTATTGGCGATTGAAATGATTAGATCTTGTCGTCAAGCGAACGAACAACAACGTTGAAGGTGTCAGTTTTTACAAAAAAAATTCATACAATTTTATTTTACTTGTGATTGCAAGTCAACATGATGTACAATATAGAAGGATTAAAATGTTTCCAAGATACAACAAGACGCGATAATACGCACTTGGTAATCTATTCAAATGGATTTTAGGGAACCAACGACAAATTTATCTACACATATAGAAAAAATGCTTCATGCATCGTCCATAAGTAGTTGATCATTGTTGCATTTTTTGATTTGCTTTTTATAATCATTCAAATCACATTCAAGATAATGAGACACTCGACATGATAATTTTTCAACCATGTATTAAACTAGACAAGTTTATGATAAATATATGCGGCTAAAGCCATATTCGTTCAAAACATAAATACTTCTTCAATGAAGTAGAAGATGAAAAATTAAAGCTCATGTTGTTAAAGGCAATAAATTTGTTTGATTTGATTTGTGATCATAATGATAATCAAGATTCATGTACCGCTAGATTTGCGCGATACTATCAAGAAAATTATACATTCTGCTTTGTCAATTGTAACATAAGCGCATATGATTAGGCAAAGCGCGATTTAAATAATAATGCTAGTAAGCCTGAAACGTCAAAATTTATGCTTTGTCAACACTATCAAGTTTCCGAAGTAAAAATTTATAAGTGACATTTTGGATAGGTTGAATGCATTTTAGACACATTGATCATCAAAATACATCAATCAAATCAAAGAACAAAAAGTTGTTGAACGCTTACAAAAATGAACTTGACGTGAAGGCGTAGCTTCAAAATCACAACAAAAAAATATTTTTCAACTATTTTTGAAAATTTGATCAAATCAATAATAAAGCATTGTTTCACACAATTTGTAATGTTGAGAAATTTCAATGAAAGTTTGATCATCGGCTTTGCAAATACATGTTGGATACATGCTAAACCTTAAACCCCTCTTCTAGAGTTTCAAATCCGACAACTCCGTCTTAAAATGGGAGAAATTGCATTTGATTGCATACACAAAAATGACAATCCAGTTGATTTTTTAGTATAGTTCTTGCCACAACACAAATATAACAAACATCTACACTTAATTTGTATGTGATCATTGGCGGAATCACATGAGGTTTGCTAGTCTTTTACTTTTGCTGTCAACTTTGCATGGAAATTTGCTTCGAAGTAGTAGATGCAAATCATCATCATTCACTACCCTCGCTTTGATATGATGGTGTAAAATATAAAACTCAATAGGTTTACCGGTTTCAGCGCATACTTCTTAGTGTGCAACACTTAGAAGTTGCACATTAATATACAACAAGATTTAGTTTAGTTTGATTTATATAAATTTTTCTACTCCCTCGTTGTGTATTAGTGTGCAATTAATAAGTGTTGCGCTGAATTAATAAAACTGTTCATTTATATATCTCACATCTTCGTATCAAAGCGAATTTAGTGCACGATGAAGATTTGTGTTCACTCCTTTGGAAAATATTTCAATACACAGTTGGCAGCAATTGTGAACGACTAGATTAGCAAACCCACTAACAAAGCTCATGTAATTCTGCCAATGATTGCATACCAATTAAATGTCAATGTTTCTTAAATTTGTGTCGTGGCAGTAGCTTTGTTAGAAGATCAACCGGATGGTCGTATGTGTATACAAAAAAGTGAGATTTTCCCTACTTCATCAGCTTTCAAAATTATATGAGTACGTAGTTGGCTGTGCTATGGTATAAACTTCATAGCCTCATGCAACACAAAGACCATGCAAGTTATCGTTTCACTCATATCCATATGTACACATCGTTGTTTCACTTCAGTAGAAAGAAACAACGATGAGGTTAGTAGACTCCAACTGAATCTACACAGATACATCAGATATGTGTAGTGCATAGCACGATTCACAAAGGTACGACATCGATGATCGAACGACTAATGTAATAAGGGGAAGTTCTGTCCACCCGAGCCCAACGCTCCCAACTCTTTCAAGTGAGGCCTTCTGTCGTCACCCTTTCGATCACTACTCGCTTCCTCGACGGATGAATGAAATCCATTAAGCCAATCACACCTACATCGCCTTTTGGCAGATGAAGGGACTTTTCATTTCAAGCATCACATAGCGCACTTCTTAATCAAACTTACACTTCATCTGTTCTTCGATCAACTGGAAAATCAACAACAATCCACCACAGGTCTCACAACACTACTCTCAATAAGAGATCCAAATTTACAGGTGCCAAGCGAGAATGTCACGGATGCACTCCATCCCTTCTTCAGGATGGAGGGGGTAATATCAACATCCCCTCTGTGGAAAGTAACCGCTTTGGTAGGTTTTCATGAGAGGCATCAATCAAACCCTTCAAATCCAATCGATATTCAACCAAACAATTCCTGGTACTCCCAATATTACTCTTATTACCACCCGATGGTTTAATCTAAGAGCTGTATGTACTTTCAAAGAACTCTTTCTTTCCTCAACAAATTCTTCCAGTACATAGTCACCACTCGAAACGTGAATAGCTCCAGCTACCTCGAGGTCAAGTGCTTTAGTACCGGAAAATGATACAGGGCGACAGAGCAGAAAAAGAGCTTGCCATCTCTTCTCCGTAAATTGTCATTGAATACACTGGAAATTTCTAGTCTTAGACAACCCTGTAAGAAACTAAGTTCACCTGGTTGCTCCCGGCCTTTCGAGTAGATTAAGTATCACCTGTTTCTAATCTGCTTCAAAATGGCTGGGCGGGCCTTCAACAAACCTAGGGAATTTTACAGAATTTCCTTGACCACCATGCAGGTTGTCACGTGCATTTCCCAACCGGTAATTGTTAAAATGTTGGTACAGTGTTGGTGGGAACCTACAACTCCTAAATAATCTATGTTTCACTATTGCATCTCAAATGTACATAATATATCAGTACAGAAATCAAAAGTTCGAAGAGGACAATGATACATGGTACTGCAAGCAGCTTATCCTACACTGCCTTCCAGTTTCAAGCTCATAAGCTGGTTCACTTCGGCAGCAAACTCCAAAGGCAATTCATTAAACACATCCCTGCAGAAGCCACCAATTATAGCTGCAACTGCCTTCTCCGCGTCAATTCCTCTTTGCTGGAAGTAAAAAAGTTGGTCTTCGCCAATTTTTGAAGTACTTGCTTCGTGTTCCACTCGCGCCGTAGGATCCTTCACCTGAGAATCACGTATTGCACACAAATGCTCGTTAAGTTGGTTTCCTGGAACGAGATCACAGACCGCGCGACGTTCTCCTAGTCAAATTGAATTACACGAAAAGAGATTACTCTAACTGGTGGACGAGGATGAGACAACAAGGGTAAAAACTGACGAGTGGTGCCAATGACTGCTTCTCAGATGCTGGTGAGTGTTATAACTAAAACATTAGGTTCATTAAGAAGTAACGAGCACGAATGTCTCGTGCAGAGTCTATAGGCAGTACCGACACCACAGGGAGAAACATACCTGGATGTAAGGGTAAGTGTTCGCTCCAGCTTCGTCTCCAATCAGCATAGAATCACACTGAGAAAAGTTCCTGGCATTGTGAGCAGTTGGCTGGACCTGTACCAGACCTCTGTAACAATTTACAGAACGACCTGCAGATATTCCCTTCGAGACAATACGGCTCTTTGTGTTCTTGCCCACATGGATCATCTTCGTCCCTGTATCAGCCTGTTGCATGTTGTTCGTCAAAGCAACGGAGTAAAACTCCCCAACTGAGTTATCGCCCTTCAAAACTACACTAGGATACTTCCATGTGATTGCTGACCCAGTTTCAACTTGGGTCCAGGATATCTTAGAGCTCTTGCCGTCGCACAAACCCCTCTTAGTGACAAAGTTGTAGATTCCTCCAACACCCTGCTCGTTTCCCGCGTACCAATTTTGGACAGTGGAGTACTTAATTTCTGCACCTTCCCCACAGTAAAGCTCCACCACAGCCGCATGCAGCTGATTCTTGTCGTACGATGGTGCAGTACACCCCTCTAAGTAGCTCACAAAACTCCGGTCGTCGGCGATTATCAGCGTTCGCTCAAATTGGCCAGTTTCCATAGCATTGATTCGAAAGTATGTTGAAATCTCCATGGGTGACACAGTATCTTTGGGGATGTAGCAGAAGGAACCATCACTGAACACGGCGGAGTTCAGTGCAGCGTAGTAATTGTCAGCGACAGGCACGACCTTTCCTAGGTACTTTTTAATAAGATCAGGGTATTCCCGGATAGCCTCTGAGATAGAACAAAAAATTACACCCGAGGCCATGAGAGTTTTCCTGTGAGTGGTGGCAATGGAAACACTGTCGAACACTGCATCCACAGCAACATTCGCGAGTCGCTTTTGCTCTGTGATCGGAATTCCTAGCTTCTCGAACGTTTCTAGAAGATCTGGATCGACTTCGTCAAGACTGGCCTTCTTCTCTTTTTGCTTGGGTTCCGAATAGTAGCAAATATCTTGAAAATCGATAGTCGGATATCGGTTGTCTGACCAGGTCGGCTCCTTCATCTTCAGCCACTGCCTAAAAGCAGACAAGCGAAATTGCAGCATCCACTCTGGTTCTTTCTTCTTCGCAGAGATAAACCGCACTGTATCTTCGGACAAACCCTTGGGAATGGAGTCCGACTCGATATTTGAAACAAAGCCCCATTTGTAATCCCTTTTCAGAAACTCCTGTACGGTGTCATCACTGGAACTGGTGGTCTTAACAACTGCAGGGGGCCTGTCCATCACAGCCGCATCACTTCCATCCTTTCCAGGAGCTGCATCGCATCTCACTCCCACAACACCGGCCGCGAATTTCCTGTTGCCAGCCCACGGTCCAGAATGCAGCCTGGCTTCAAATCCAGCAGCAGAGCCCAATCCTGCACCGCGGAGGAACCCCAACCTGGAGCATCCATTGGCTCCTTCCACGCCCTTACCATCGCTGTTGCATCTCGATGATTTCGCACCAGCTATGGCTGTGGCCGCGGCTGCTCCTCCAAATGGCAACGCCACGGAAGTCATAATCCTAGAGCTGCTCCCAGTTCTCTTCCTCCGACCTTCGCTCTTCCGTCTTTATTTCTCGCTCTGCTCCCACACACCGTCGAAATTGCCCTCTTCTCTTCCTCGGCCTCGTGCAACCTCGAACCAGAAACAATTCCTCGACACGATTCCTCGACACTACGATTCTATCCGCCTCTCGCTGCTCCTCTGAGTACGGGAAATTGTCGCGTGTGCCGGTGGCGTGTGCTCTGGACGCCTCGTTGAGCAATCCTCTCCTCCACAGGGTTGGCCAAACTCAAACTGAGCAGCGCAGATCTTTCGAGAGTCCAGATTCGCGGCAGAACGTCTTCTACCCCCTGCGGCGCAGACCACCGCTGATGCGGCAGCGGCCGCAGTGCCGCGGCGTGGGGCCTCGATGACGATCGACGGCTTGCTGCCGTCTCTACCAACTTTGCGGCGTCGACGAGCCGGACTGCGATTGACGCACGGAGGCAAGTCTCCGGGGATGACGCATGCGACGTCCGAGGGATATGCCACAGCGAATGAACCGCTGCTACCGCTTCTTGCCAGCGTTGGTGTGCCTATTGGCCGTTCAGCTCGGAGTCGTAGATAGAATTCTAGATATGTTCATGTTCCCGACTTCCCCCTTCGTGGCCCGGTGCCGAATCTGCCTCCACTGAACCGCGACTGTGCACCGCGACCACGTCATTACCACGTTCTTTGTCAACAGCATTGTCCATCGTACTCCGTACCCTGCCTTCCTCTCTCGGTTCCCACCTGCATCGTTGAACGGAGGAACGTCTTCCTTCGTCGACCTCCTTATTCTTCTCATGCGTACTGTACTACGGGGAATACTGGGTGGGCAGCTTTGATTAAGTGAGAAGGGAGACGCATGGAACAAATGCGCGACTGTCTGTTCAGGGCCTTCCATGGATTTCCATAATATTTTTTAAGTCGTGACAATTCATAAATTTAGAGCCATTATACAAAAGCACTGCATTGTTTTCACCCTAACACACTAATACATCATCCTTCATATTTTATTCGTTCCCGCTTTCCATTTTTACAATATTATCTTTTAGTCTCTTCAAACCAATGATTGAGTACAAATTGCTGAAAATATTATATTATAACCTGCGTCCGAATGCATCAATATGATGAGACGTTCGTATATGAGACTAAGAGGGCTTGTATAGTTGACATTATGCAGGTTGCAAGTTTTGCTTCTACGCATATACTGATTTTAGCCTCTGTACCTTCCCCGTCTCTTATCCAGCGGCGAAACCTGAGCAAATCATCTTATGTCTAAGTTGCATCCATGTTGACTCCCTTCCATACTCTCCTTGTTTTATCTTCCTTCCCGGTTCACATTAGACTTGCCAGTACTCTCGCACGAACCCATGGATGGTAATCGTTGCTGTTTGTATGTGAATAGATTACTCCACCGACGACCGTGCACTGAAAACTATATTTAGGAAAACCAAACGTTATGTTTCATGCCATCAATTTCATCCTGGGAAATTATGTCGGTAGAATGTAAATATGGCAAACTCGTGAGAATCAGGTTATGAAGGGATTTATTGTATACTTACTGTATGCAATGTACAATTCCTCATATGCAGACATTTGTCTTCTAATGAGATTTTATTCGTTAAATGAAAGTAGAACCATCGGAAAACTGAACTGCAGGACAAACTTAGTCAACTTCAGGGTTGAAACTTGAAATGAGTCCTTTCCCCGCTTTATTCTTTGATGGGACCTCGAAGTTGAAATTGCTAATGCATATGATAATATTAATGTGACGCATTGTATACTTACAGCCGTGGATTTACAATCACACTACTTTTGTTTCTTCTTGATTTTACATCAAACATATAATTGATTGACATGCAATTAACAAGTTGAGAATAGGCTTTGTGTACAATAATTTCGCGGAGAGTGTAATTATGGCTCACTTAGTGCTAAATAGCCCTCATTCTCTATGTAGAATTATCTAATTGATACATGAAGGGTAATAGAGGGTCTTGGATGAGTAGCAACTACTTCCAATATAGAATGTTCAACCAATCAGAGACACTTCGTCTCTGATTTTTTTCTTATTATTTTTTTCTATATGATTTTCTTATTGGAATCATTGGTCCAAGAGCTATGGGAGATAGGATACGGGTTGAAGTGCGGGTTAACCCTAGGATTAACCTGGATGAGACCCATAAACCCATTCCATCTCGCCCGAACAGGTTATCCACACTAAGTGCCTATGGTTCCGTTGGTCTAAAATTTTAGGACTTTACAATTTCAGGTACCCGGTAAAACAAACAAACTTACAGTAAAGCCCCCGCTAAGTTATAACCCCTCGTAAGTTATCAAAAATTTACGGAACAAACATCGTTCTATGGGGACTAAGTTATAAAGCATAAGTTATGTACTCAATGACCAAAATAACTTTTTAGAGGTTTTTTATTACTGCTTAAGCCAGCCATCGAGCGTCGCTTGTTGGAGATTTTCGAATCGAATGGTACTTTGGATTCTACGTAGCTGTCAATGTACTTGGTGCTCCACAGGATCCGCTGGATTTAACATTGAAATCACCACGGATAACCCTTTTAGCTTTTCAGCACGTGTAAGTTGTGCTGGTTCCTCCTCCTCAGGGTCTCCAATGGATGGGTTATTCTCCTGGCCAGTGACAAGGTTCGCGATCTCCTCGTCATTCAGAAACATATGCTCCACACCGCTTTCCTCGATCGGATTCAACAGCGATGCAATTGACATTGGATCCCGCAAAGGTAACCTGTGTAGAGCATCCGTGAGCTCTTCCTCGACCTGCTCCTCTTCTAAAAACGCCCGACGGTCGTCTTCTACAGCCTCGAACAATCCTGTGCGGCGAAAGCAGTTCTCGATTGTCTGCTGCGATATTTCGTTTCATGATGCGAGGCACCACCTCATTGCGGTAAGTTGATCAACTTTGTAGAGGTTGACCTCATTCTTCTCATCACGATCCAATGCATTTTGCAAGTGGAAGCGTTGGTAATGTCTCTTGAAAGCAGCGATAATCTCGGTGTCCATGGGCTGAATCTTTGACGTCGTGTTTGGCGGCAGTGGGCATACTTCAACATTTGGAGTTTGTCACTCATCAGTGATATGTGAATGTGCATTGTCCATCAACAGCAAGATGTGGCGATTTGCGGCACGCATCTCTGCATCAAAGCGCTTTAACCACTCTTGGAAAAACATCCCAGTCATCCAGGCTTTTTTTTTTGCTTAGTAATAAAATCCAAGCTGTTCGCTAGTTTTGCGATTGAAGCAACGAGGTTTCTGGGCGTGTCCAATGAAAAATGACGGCAGTTTGTGAGACCCATTGGAATTTGCAGTGAGTGCGAGAATGATCTTGGTTTTGTCCTTTTAGAACCAGCAATACGTTGTTGGACAATTGTCGTATCTGGCACCATACTATAAAAAAGGCCCGTTTCGTCCATATTGTAGACATCTTCCGGATTGAAGGCAGCGATACGGGCCCGTAATGCTGGCATTGCCGCTTCGATCGCATCATCATCGACTGATCCGGCTTCACCATGGATTTTAAAGCTCTTTAGTTTGTTGCGGAACAGGAACTTATACAGCCATCCATTTGAAAATTTGATGATGCCTTCAAGTATTTTAAGTATTTTTGCAAATCGTTGACCTTGCGCTTTGATGAGATCGTACGTAATGAAGACATTCCGATGCTGGCACTGCAGGACCCAGAGTGAAAGTGCTTCTTCAAGATCGGGAAAATTCACGGTTCTCGGCCTTTTCGCGTGAAGCTCGTATTCATCCATTAGCTCATAATCATGCTTCTTCTTTAGAATCTTGCTAATGATGACTTGCGATGGTGCCGTTGTAAGCCCAAATTTTCCCTTGGTCCATGCTGCAACTTCTGCATGCGACAACAAAATGTTGGCTTCCTTATATTTAGAAATTTGAAGGCGTTGCTCATAGGTGAAGCGTGGTGCCATGCTGCTGCCGATGAAAATAGTAGATGAGCAAGGAGTGCGAAGAAAAGCTGAGTGAAGGGGCGAAGAGCTGAGAACGAAGAATTGGGAAGAGGGGTAGAAGGGCGAGGGAGTGCGAGGAGCGAGCTTCTAATATTACACTGCCTAGATGACGTACATAGTCAAAATGCACTTAGGGTTTAGGGTTGGCTGATTGGCTACGGTACATACCTCCCAAAACTTATAACCTCCCGTAAGTTATCAAAATCCCCTTCCACCGAGGCTATAACTTATCGGGGGTTTTACTGTAGTAGAATATTTGAATTTGCAACTTCTGTTTAATACACGTGAGTTGAAAATATATTTAAAGAAAAATTACACAGGTTAATACTTATTTGATTGTGTAAGTGAAATATTTTTTATATATAAAAATTATAATTATAACATTTTATAAAAACTATAATAAAAATGATCATGAACAAATTTATGTTATGCATCAAACTGAAACTTTAATAAATTTTATAAGTTTGGTATACATCAATATCTAAGAAGCAAGTTAATGAAGATGTGTAATGTAATTACTTAATATTAATAATAAGCATTGGTTTTTCTTATTGAAGACATGTATCTTAGCAAGAATAATGTAAATATAATATATTAAATTAAAAAATATTATTTGTTTTAAAAATAGTTTTACCAGTCAAATGACATGCACAAAAAATGATATTGTTTATAATTTTGAATTCATACAAAATAATTTAAAAATATAAAATTTTGGAATTTAGAATCAAAATAGCATTCAATCTTCAACCATTTGATGTAGAAAGAATCCATCGATTTTTTCTTGGATAACCTCACTATTGTTCTTACTGAGGTTCTTTAATGTAAACATAGATGTTACTCTCAAGGTAACAGGATACAAACATAATTCATATTTGGATGTTGAAAATCTGTCACATTTGATCAATCTAAACAAACAAACAAACAATCATCATAAGTGGTAAAGAAGATTGGTATTTTTTGTTTAATTCTAGATAATTATACGTCTATGAAGAGTGGACTAATAAAAGACGTTTGATATAAGACAAATGGAAGCATCTAATTCAAGATGAGTAAAAGTAATAATGATAAACAAATTTTTCACTGAATGAAATTTGATACACATACAAGATCTACTAGAGGAAAGTAAGATGTTTGGATCGAGAGTGATAACATTGACAAGAGTCATGCTTCACATTTTATTCTTATCAGATTAATCTGATGTGCTACAAGTGGTAAGTAGAGGATTGTATAGTTATTTAAAATAGAGAGTTTCACAAATCTCCAAACGACTAACCAAGTGTATAAGCCTCAAAATCATCCATGAGAACTACGACATTATGAATGGTAAGTTCACAAAAAGTGAAGTAATTTTGCAATTGAAACTTGCATTTTCATACCAGAATTTAGGTATGTCACCACTATGTCACAAACAACATTGAACCATGAATGTAGTTGACAAATCATGACTATATTTGTAGAAGTAAGGACTCAAGAAACAATGAAAGACGAGAGTCATCTAAACTTTTTTAAACATTGAAAAAATGTTCAACAACACTCTATCCACGTAATTGAACATATTCATGAATTCATTAGGCATGAAATTTTGCTTTTAGATTTTTCATACATGAGAGTTTTTATAAAATAACATGTGATGGTTTTTTTAATCAATAAAAAAACATTATTTTTATATGTAAGATCCAACAATCAAGATAAATCATCACGCACGACAGTCACAACACCAAGATATTGTGGCTCACCTTCCACATGCTACATCCACGGACAAGAGTAGAAACTTCATCAAAGCAAAAGTGTATACTCGGTGTCTATAGTCAAACTCTACTCCTGCACTCTCAAAGTGCAACTCTAAACTATACATAGTGAGAAACTCTTACTCTTTTCTATACAAGAAGAGATAATGAGCACATCTTAGCTAACCTAACCACACTTAACTTCTTAAATCATGATTATGGCTAAATGGAGTTAATACAAGATAAAATTAACATAACAAACTCCCCCTTGATCCAAGTCTTGGATAGATAACCAATGCAATCCACATGGATCTCTGGGTAAAGTTTTAGAAGGTAAAGCTAAATCACGCAATCTCTTTATAACCAAGAGTTAACTAAAACTAAATTGTAGTAGGCAAAAACCAGATGGAGAAGACAAGTAAAAAAGTTACTAGATTAATCATCCATATGCAAAATTTGCAACTTTGCACTATGCTTGAAAAAAATCTCCAACAAAATCACTTTGATCAACGCGTTAGCAAGGTTGAACTTACCATCAATTTTGATGAGCTTAAGCGCACTATCAAACACCGTTTGTCTGATATAATGATATCAAATGTCAATGTGCTTCACCTTATCATCTATCACATTATTTGATGCTAGATGAAGTGCATTATGTCACAATAAAGTTTCACATCACTGTGTGACAGCCTCATCTTAGTGGCCAACTTAATCGACCATATAGACTTCTTCACTTCTTCTACTACCGCAACCTATTCAGCTTATGTGGACGATTGTAAAATGCATTTTTGAAGTATAGATTTCCAACTTATGCATCCATCAATAATTAAGTATCAAAAGAATCCTTGATATACCTCATTTTCCACTTCATAGCTTCCTAATGATCTCGTCCGGTTTTGACATGTATCCATTCATCTTTCTAACTGCATTGCTATATCAGATTTAATGCGTACTATTATATACATAATGCTGCCAACTGCACTTTCATAAGCATTGGAAGACATCAATATTTTTGCAATTGCATATATTAGATATAAAACTGTCAAAAGCTTAAAGTGTGCAACTAATTGAGTACTTACAGCTTTAGCATTTGACATGTTAAATCTAGCAAATACTTTCTTTGCGTACTTTGTCTTTGTCAACCAAAGTTTGATTGATGCTTCATACTTGTATATTTTCATGCTTACAATATGCTTAGCAAGACTTAGATCTTTCATATTAAAGTCAGAACTGAACTAAACTTTGAGTTGAATAACATTTAATCTATCATGTCAGCTTAATATTTCCCCTCATAGTCGTTGTAGTCAAAGGGGTAGCTTAGCACTGAGATTTAAGACCCAGTACACTTTCTACTTTATCTTTGTCTTAAACACTCAGTTCTTCCCAAAATGCTCTTTCAGTTCGTCCTGAAATCTCCTTCCCACTCTCTCACTCCTTTTTGCAATATTTTCCTAAGGAAATTTCTCTCTTTTCCTTATTTGTTCCTCCAAATTCTCCTCCCTTTTCCCCTTGCAAAATGTCTTTATCCCCTCTCTAATCTCCTTTTTGTCACGTCAGAATTCTCTCCTCTTCCTTTGGAATCTCTTACTCTCTACCGTCACGAAATCTCTCTTTAAGTGAATTATCTCTTCCTCCTTGGAAAGTACTTCCTCCTTCTTCATGTGGAAATTTTTTCCTTCCACCTGCGGTAATCACTCTTTCATCTTTTACTTCGACAAAATCAACCCAACCCGCGTTTAGCCGCACCATTAGTAGCACCGTCCACACCAGCACCCTGCAGTAGCTCCGTTCAAATGATCACTGATATTCCACAATCTCCACTTCCTCCTCCACCCATCGACTTCCCGCCCCTCGCCGGACCTGCGCCGCCCACAACATGCGGCCATAGGCCCTAGAACCCTCACCCACTCGGCAGGCGCCACATGGCAGTAGGCTAAGGTCGCCGCCCAACATACTCCACACAATGGATGACACATGGCAGCAAGGACCGTTGGCCGCCAATCCGCCGCAATCGCATCACTGCCTGGCCGTCGGATGGTCATTTCTTTGCACCGCAGCCCCGACCTCAATGGCCTACGGCCGCCTTCGGCCGTAGCTTGCGGTTCACTCAGTCGTTGATGTCCCATACTGATACTAAACAATCTATCAAAAAATATACCCTCCTCTCCTAAATACTCCTCCTCTACGTGTCATCTTTCGAATAAATTGTTTCTCTAGTCGTCCACCTCGTCAATCTGTCTTTCGTTTCTCCACCTCAATTTTGCTGAGACTTTTGCGAGTAAAGAGAGGGCGGTCGTTGGTTTAGCAAAACCCAAGATCAGATAAATTTTGGTTTCTTCTTAGATTTTGCAGATTGATGCCATTATTTGTCTTTGCCGGTGCTTGAATACACCAGACACCCTTGTAACTACTTCCAACTCCTAGATCTACCATTTCATTCTCAAAATTTACTTTCTCATATGAACTTTTGCTTCATTGCCCGTCTTCATAACATCTCCAATAAACCTTTCTCTCATGAAATTCTCTCCCTTTGTTCGATTGACTTGTATTCTACTTCTTAATCTGCTTGACACTCGTCTCCAGATCATTTTTTGACTAATGTGGAACATCAATCCCTACTCTCTTTACTTCAGATTGGATTATTTTATCCACATCGTGAAGGCTGCTCATAAGTTTGAAACTCACATGAAATTTACGAGTGCATGCAAACTTATGAGCGTACGTGAGCAAACGTGATGGGTATCCATGATAGAAACATACATCTCCCTTTTGACAAGGTTGCAGTTCCAGTCATCAGATTTCCAGTTCTTCAACCTAAGGTTGTTCAACTGAAGCCATGTTTCCTCTTCACCAATCAATGATGACAAGAACTTCGCAAATAAGTACCTATCACGTTGTTGAATATTATCCACATTCCACCACAATCCTCTGCAAAAGCCTTTTAGGCAAGATTTAGATGCAGCAGAATCCTTGTCTAAAGTTTCCCCATTTCCAACTATTTTAAAATTATATTTTTTTTTTCTATTGGAAATTTATATG
Organism: Marchantia polymorpha subsp. ruderalis; assembly: GCA_037833965.1. Classification (NCBI taxonomy): domain Eukaryota; kingdom Viridiplantae; phylum Streptophyta; class Marchantiopsida; order Marchantiales; family Marchantiaceae; genus Marchantia; species Marchantia polymorpha. The sequence goes on from AP031351.1 coordinate 6,762,284, forward strand.
GGATTTCCTAATACAATACAAACAACACTAACTCCATCCTTGAGTAGTTCATCAAAGTAATCACAAAAGGAATTGATTCATCTAATATAGCCATAGCTCTCTACTCCCTGGTACACACAATGAATCTTACCCTCGTCATCATCTTCTCCATCATCCGAATGATGATATCAATCTTCAATTGAAACTTGAACCAACCGAGGTCACTTTCTCTGTTTCAGCATTTAGCTTGCCATCAAAATCTTCCGCAAGTGATTCTAAAAGCGACTTCACTCCGCTTCATTTGTGTGCCGTCGGCAGTGCAATCACTCCACAATTGTCACAAAAGGTGACACTGTGGAATTTATGTGGCGATGATGGTACCAAGTGAAGTTTCAGTTCTGCCAAATTACTCTTACTCCTCAATGTTTTATCCTTGTTCCGCAAAGATTAATTGACAACCTTATGTCACTACTCTGCACAATAAAAGGAAGTCTCACATTTGATTCTTGGGGATTGACTTATTACTTTTTCTTAAAACTCCACTTTAAATTCTATTGTATTGGAGTCTAAAGAGAATATAACATCCAAGCCTTGAGGTACTTTGGATAACCTAATCTTCAAACCCTCTTGTTTATTATTTTTTCATAATGTGAAAACCACTCAAAATACCTCTCCCAGAATTGCTATTTACTTGGCAAAAACTGCGAATAAGTGAATCCAAAATTTTTGCTCTCTTATACCAATTTTGTACACCTTGAACTTAAAATCAACATAACTTCCTCTCTAAACGTGATTTTTTGGTGAAATTTTGACTCACAAGTAAATTATTTTTCAATACACACTTGTACAAAGTTTCAAATGCTAACTTGAAATAGAAAAAAATAAATTAACTCTGTACAAACTTTCTCGATATCAAACTCTTGGTATTCGTGAAAACCCCCTTAACTTCTAATACTCATATCTTTCTGTTAACATATGATCTAGACCTGAAATAAAACCTATAACAATTTCTATCTTACACTCTACAATCAATAAAAAATTTCAAAAATTCTTTCAAAGATACTTTTTTGATATCTAATATCACTCTTATCTCAAAATAGCGTATTTACGTGAAAAAAACATACAAAATCATTTCTAAGTTATCAGATACTACTAGATAGACAAAGGGAATTACACTCTCAAGCATACTTTCCGCTCTTTCATTCTCCAACGTTAACTCCAAGTGATTCCTCATGAACATTTTCTCTCGAGCTAGAAATCGAATCCTAAACATTCCGCCTTTTAGATTGAGGTACCGGCAACGGAACCAAAAATGCAACCTCCAGACTGACTCTCACTCAGATTTACCTCATATGGCTTTGTGATTGCTCATCATGGCTCTGGAAGACTATAATTCTCACTAATACTTGTGTTACAAACACCTCTTACACAAACTCTCCATACATCACTCAATTCACACAAACTCAAACACACATCGATACTCCGAGATACTGAAAAACCTCACTACTTCATTCCTGAAACAAGTACTCACAGATGACTCCCCAAACTTGCTTAACAATTACTACTCTACCTCTCTATTTATACTTATTGAGAAGTTACCGTAGTAAAATGTGGTAATTTCTCATAATTCACTTTTACCTAGGTAAGTTTGACTAATCCACTATACGTGGCAACATGTCATTGGCCTAACTATATCTTCTAGAAGTTTCCAAAATCCGAGGTTGAGGTGGGGACATGCCATTGGAAGCTTTAAAACTTCTAGAAGCTTCTTAGCCATTAAGTCAACCTTAGACTTAGGTTAGCCAATCATCTTTCATACATTAATCAAACAAATCAAATCCAAATTTGTAGTCAAAAGACTAATACCTTGAATATAAACCTTTGTAAAAGACAAATTAGAGATGCTCACTCCACTATTATAGAACTCCGCTAATTATTCCGCCAACTAAAGACATTATAGCTAAGTTTAGTCATGACTATATAAACTTAGTTATGACTAACTAGTTTAGTCATAACTAGCTTGACTTAGCTATAACTATCATAACCATGATAAACTTCTTGGCTACTTCTAGTTTTATTTCACATGTACAACATCTAGTCTTATAGTTCCAAAATGACTTCAAGAGTATATTTGGAAAGAAAGTTAGAAACCTCACTCCGTTGTCCAAATGCAAGAGTTCAACATCTTCCACAACAGTTGGAACAAGTTAATGCCGTCGTTTCAAGCTATTCATGCCTAGAAAGCATTCACAGTGTTTACAATTTTGAACACTTAGTCTTAAGAACCGTCAAAAAATAAAAATTCTCATAATTAAAGTCTGAAATCACATATCTATAGCTCACAAGATAACTCACTTGAATGTGAAAACTGTTTGTCAAAATCACTCATGAGTAAAACGTTATTTATCCTAGAGTTAAGGAGGGTAAAAACTTGAATTTGGACTATCAAAGTCATATTTAGTACCAAAAATCTACACGACATATGCTTCCAAAACCATCTTTTGTATCGCGTGCTCAACTTTCTTAAAAATCATCTTAAAAATTTTGAACTCAAAACGGGCGTAGCTTGCTTGGCCTAATCTATCCAAATATCCAAAAAAACAAACTCTATGTTTGATTACTTTTTGCCAAAATTCTTCACATGATGTGTTTTTCCTGTGAAGCGTACTTGACACCTTCTTTATACTTCTCATTCCAAGTAATTCAAAACGCCGTCCATATCATTTGTTCAAAATTACATCAAACCCTAATTTTTGATTCTGTGTCCCTATTCATCATGCTTCCACCATGGCTGCATTTAATTCCAAATTTCAAACGGTCATAACTTCGCTACTTTTCAACTAAATTTGACAAAATTAATATCAAAACGATTCTTTCATAGATTAGATCAAGCTTTTGTATCCAAAATCAAAAAATACAGTGATGAAAAATTTAGATTTTGAGAAATCCAGCGATTTCTTTTATTGTATAATGTAATAGATATCTTCCGCTTCAGATTTCAAAATTTCTATGATCATTTAATGAAACAATTCCGTTCTTTCATCAAAATGTAATTAATGTCTTTGTCTACTCTTCTATGGAAAATTAGAAAACAATTATTTCAAATTGCAAGTAGAAATTATGACTACGCTTCCACGCTCCCTGGTTTCCAAAAAAATGGTGGAAATTAGAAATGTGCGTGCATTGAACTAGCTTTGATACCAATTGTAATGCCCAACAATCAAGATCCATCTATTATGCACTAGAGTCAAAACAGCAAAATAATGTAATTCATCTTCCACATGCTTTGTTCAGGATCAAGAGTATAAACTTCATCAAAGCACAATTGTATACACGGACTCCATAGCCAAGTTCTCCAACTCCGTGCTCACTCTCAAAGTGCGACACTAAATTGTACGCAGTGAATGTCTTTTTCTCTCTTCTATACAAGAAGAGATAAAGTGCATATCTTAGTTAACCTAACCACACTTAGCTTCCCTAATCATTATTATCGCTAAATGGAGTTAATCCAAGTTAAAATTAATTTAAGACTATGTAGTCCGTGCATTTAAGTAAAATACAAAATATAATATCATGTAAGTAAACATAATCTCTCTAACACGTTAAAGTTAACATGTGAACATATTTTGCATCTAATATATATTCCAAATTCACATTTGAATCATAAAGATATAAAGAAATTGATAGATTTAATATGTGATTTTATTGATATGTAAAGTAACTTGTTTAAGTTTAAAAATCATTAGGTGTAAACAATATCAACAAACATACATCCTTGCATGAGCAAGAATTACATCAAATACTTTCAAAAAGGTTTGACAATACATTTGAAAAAATATCTTAAAGCATAATAACTTCTTTTCTTCATTAAAAAACATTATAAATATACAATTCAATTTGTTTTCAAGATAAAAATCATATCACTTTATTATGTTATTTAAAAGGTTAGCAAAGGTATTAAAATTATTTTTAAGTATGATAATAAAATAACAAACTCTATATTCATAATAATATAGATTTTTTTGAAAAATTTATAGAGATTATGATTGAATTGAAATTTGTGAGATATAAAATGTAATAATATTTTTATGAATCTATCCTTATGGTACTCATCATTGTAAATCAAATGAGTAAATTAGTATTTAATGAAATACTAATACTATGGATTATCATCAATCCAATGTGATGAAAATAAATTCTATAGCATAATAAAAGATGAATAACTAAATTTTTATTTAATTTGTATTGAAAACAGGAGTTTAGGTGTGATTAGGAATATGATTTAAAAGGAAAATCTATTTAAATATTTTTACATAAATATTTATGTAATTTTTAGAAAAAAAATAGATGATATTTCATTTAAACATATTTTACAATGAAATACTAAAACTCATCAATAATGAGATGTAGATGATTGTAAAAAACATAAATTGAACATCTTCACAAAGTTGTAAAATTTATTATACATCAGTTTAAATTATACACTACAATTATATTTTGAATACATAATTAATTAATTAATTCCAAATATCTATACTTGATGAATCAATGAAATAAAAACTAACCTTTTTTCACATGAATCTCAGGTAAGTGATTTTCTTTGTTGGAAAAAAATTTTAAATGATTGATACAGATTCAGACGAAGCAATCAAGGTACTTAGGATTAAATTGGACAAAAGAACACATCTCTTCTAAACATACGTATTTCCGGCCAAATTTTTTTTTATGATACACAAATTTTAATATAGTTCCACCATTAATTGAAATCAGCGATGTTACAAAAGATTTAAGCTAGGAAATCAGTGTAGTCAAATCAAGTTAACATCATGAAAAAATTCTCTATATATAATGTGAGAATAAAAGAAGATGATACTAAGATTAAAAATTTATTATTATTTAATATTTTCAATTATTTTTTGTATATTTATCATACATACAACAACGAAATAAGTTTAAAACACGCTAAAAAATTATACACAACAACCTTTTTTGCAAAATCGAAACCACAAAATATGAAAAAGTTTAAATCGTCAATTTAACTCAAAAATTTCAAATAAAAACCTTAGTTAAATAAACATTCGAATTTTGTTGGGAAGTTTCAAAAGAACAGAAAACGAAAGAGATCTTACAATTTTAAAATATAGGAATCATTGGATTTTTTTTATCAATTGATTTTTGAATTGCAAGATATTACAAAGTTGCTTAGTTAAAATAGAAATGATATCGAAATACAACATTTAATAAAAGGATGCACTCGTATTATCTGCAAAACTAAAGAAATTGAAAAAGATGATTGTGGTGAATATATTAGGTTAGAGTGATTATGTGTTGTTTTGCGATCAAATACAGTGAAAAAATTTCAACTGCAACTATATAATATTTTCTTTGAAATACTAATATAAACTATGCCAAAGAATGAAAGAGTAGGAAACTGTTGATTGATGTAGGAAACTGTTGATTATGTTGATTTTAAAAGTCGATAATATATGGAAGTTGAGACATTTTTGCTTTTTAACAAGCTTATGTACAATGACATACATGATGAGAAAACAATGATCATGATCAAAGGATTTGTGAAAACAGTGCGTAGTGCATATATCTGTTAACAAAATAGAAGATAGAAACACCTAGACTTTAGAACAATCATCCAAATAATATTAATAAAAAAGCACATAAAAACTTGTGTGTGATTATTGTAATCTATACGCGATGACATAACTTGAAGTGTTGCTTCATGACAGTATGATTAGAGAAATAAAGTAGAAAATTGAAACTAAAGTGTCACTGCGTGTGCACTTGTTTATCAAGTTGTTTTGCTCTAGTGAAATAAGTAAAGGTTGTTAGTATCATAGAGTGATACGTTTCTCTATGAATGATGATTTCATTGAAATATCTTAATTTGCCCATAAAGATAATTCGTGTGTGATTTACATGTACATGAGCTGAGAGTAGTGCAAGGAAGTAAGAAGAATTGATGAGCAATATTAGAGTAGAGTTTTTCCGACGCATATGAAATATGAATCCGCATGTACGACATATCTTTGTAAAATGCATCATGTAGATGGAAGTCTTCGAATGGATGAACTATATCGATGCTTTACATATATCTGGAGACAAGGATGAACGACTTCACAATAATAGTTCTTAAGGTTCAAGTATAGAATATGAAGATCTTAGTCAAGTAATCAAAGTCATTATAAATACAATCAAATCGTACCAGAAAGTGTTTATCAACGAAACCAGCAATGACATACAATGAGCCGGGCAGATAGTAGCACTCTACCAGTATATCATCGTGGAATACAAGAAGTGGAGTGTAGAACGGTGGGACTCCATGTTAAACGAAGGAGAGAAGACTCCGGATGCAATATAGACCTCACTCGAGGAATGATAATGTACATAACTCCACACCACTCTCTAACCTATTTCAAAGATATATAAAAGTCCACCCCATTCTCTAACTTATTCCAGATATATGTGCAATGGAGGCACTGATGAAAGTCTTGTCGCCCTAGGATTGCGAGACCATGGATGACTGGGACCGAACGTCATTGGGTGGCGACTCCGAAGTAGCGACAAATAAGCGCTCCTAGAGTTTATGAGTATTGTCGGCATCGCTGTAATGGCTGTAATCAGCGTGTTGAGGATGGCATGAAGGCGCCACGAGCCCTCTCGGAGCGAAGCAAAGAAGCGAAGCTGCTTCTCCCGCCGTGCCATCCTCCCTCGCGCTTCGACGAGAGCATTCTTGCGTCTTTCCGAGGAGGCAGGATCGTCTCTACCGAGTGGAGGAACTTCGCGGATGGAGGTGGTGTCGGAGCGTCCACATTTCTTGAACCCATAACTTGTCGGATTTTTGCAATTACGAGCTGGACCCATACAACGTACGCATAGCAGATGGATTTTGCGGCCCCGATGAGGAGCGCAATTGTGTTTTTGCATTGAACATTGAAGTGGCGCGGGCAGAGTTTTTTTGAATCTCCCACAAATGCTGCATCGGTTCTGTTTTGGAGGAAGTGTGGCACTTCCTGCACGCGCTTTTCTGGAGAAGTTCGTTGCTTACAGAGTTGAGAAACATGTCTGAGAAGGGTTTAAGGGGTAAGGTTTTAGCTCAGGTTTGAGCTGAGAAGGACATTACTCCGCGCATGATCGAGGGGGAGAACCATGATGCTGTTTGGTGTGTTTGTCCTGTTACTGAATGTTTTAATTTCGGGACTTCAAAGCCCAGCACAGGCAGCACTCAGTGCAGGACAGCACCAAGGTCCACACATCAGTAGTCTGAACCTGCTGCTCCCCCCTCGAACCACACGCCCTGTGCGCTATCGGCTACATGGTTCAAATGGCTGCTTCACATGGTGCGTTCAGAGATCTTCTCGAATTTTTCGGTCGTGATCAGTGTGAGCCTGACAAATGAATGTGCGCTTTTTTTGATCGACTTGGGTTGAATGGTTTTAGTAACTTTCTAACCCGACGATCGTGAGCAGGTCCTGGGACCATCACGACCTTTTGAGCGTCGAACCTGAATTCAATGGCACAGTTAAACATTGCTCTACAAGTGCATTGATCACTTCAATCGCCTCGTATGCGGGACGAAGAGCTACTGCTGTCCATGCCACCGATATCATAACCGGGCAGGTGCTTCGCTGTGAGGTCTTCGTGGACAAGCTTTCTCGCATTCGTATCTTTCATCATTCCCTGAAGCTTGATCTCGATGGACTTGCAGCTTTACGTATTCGAGCTTTTGATTCTGAAGGTTTGTGCTCTGTCTCATTGTATGAAATTTTAACTCTTGCTTTTGGCTTAACATTAGTCTTTTAAAGCGTCCTGCGCGTAATTAGATCACAGATATGAAGGTCCTAATTATCGCTGTCTCTCAAAAGCTGCTGTGCGGAGTGATCCGTACCTGTATGAGTCCCCTGCAGGTGGCCTTATCTGTCAGTTTCTGATTTCAAATCGCAAAACTCACAAGAATTTCCAGGCTCTGATGTATTGCTCTTTTGCATGTCTGGAAACGTGAGCTGTCTCTTCAAGCTCTTGTCACTACCTGATCTTTGGAACTAAAGATAGAAAGAATGGAATGGAAGGAAGAAAGAAACTACTTTTTGAGCTTAAGCAACTTCTTCGCCCATCCTTTTAAGAAGACACCTTCATCCAGAGCAGATTTTTATTTTCATATTTTTCCCGAAACGAATTTGACAATGTTTTTTGTCATAATAAAGTCTGTTTACGCGAAAATTGTCCCCACTCTTGGAATCACGGGTTGTGATCGAAGAGGACTAAGATGTAGAATTGGAAGCTTAAATATTTTCAAAAAGCATCTGCTTTCAGGGATGAGTTCCTCTCTTACTAAATTGTGGCCTTGTTTATGTGGACCAGTGCCTTCTTTTGGTTCTTCTTTTGAATCTTGGTCTCCTGTTAACAGTCAGTCGTGGAATCGATGACGTCCCATCATGCTGCGCAATATCGTTTAACCTGCTGCAGGGTAGAATATTTGTGGCATAGAAAAAAAACTGAGCTAAGATGAATTCGTCTCCTTTTCACTCTTTGAGCCTCATTGTTTTATGGAGTGCTTCAGACATCCATGTATGTCCAAATAATTTTAGCTGAATCAGCACATAGTTTTGCGTGAGATTATTTGTCAGTCATAGGTGCAAGGCGCTACATTCGTTTAGCATTGTGCATTCCTGTGGTGATGTTGGGTTTGACTTTCGTTCTGGTCGCGTATTTCAGCGACGCTATGTTTCTATTTCGGCACTCGTCTGGATCTAGTTATTTTGCCACTAATATCGTGTAAGCGACCGCGGCGATGCAGAAAATGTATTTTCTTCTTTGGTCGGGCTGCAATTCATGTGGCAGTTGTCACCCTTGAATCCGGTTGGTGAATCTTTATCGCACAAATTGACGCATGTGCCTTTAAAAGACACTGCCCTTGAAGATGAAGAAATTGAAACTCAGATTCAACTGGAGCAAACGGTAAGAGTTCAAAGTCGCCCTTTGGCAGTTCAATCACCGACTCAGAAACTAAATTCATTCATCGTGATGGATCTATGGATTGCCTTAGAAAGAAAGAGTTCTTACCCGTAGCAAAAGGAGCAACGAGGTCTATTGTCTTCCGAGTGATTATGTAGATTTGTTTCCTATTTACAGTTTCTTTTCTTGGCTTCTATGATCGTGTGTTCTGAAGTCGAGTTCCAGTCTTAAATGGTTTTGGTCATTAAATCTGTTGAAAATATATAAAACTTCGAAAGAGCCGTCAACCAGTTTGGGATGGTTATCCATCAAGCCTCTTCAACCTTGGATACTGATATGAATTGTCCTACTCGGGCTGGACGATAATCTTTTGCAGGGTCTTGATTCTGATCTCTACGTTGTGCGAGGAATCAGTGCAGGTCAAGAAAGAATAACAGCACAATTGTTGGAACCCAATTTTGAAGATTTAGTGGACGTTGTAGTCTTGACGGTCGCTGAAGCTGTGTCTCTGGAACCCCCTTCTCCTTTGTACATCATCCCTGGGACACACCTTCAGTATACTTTGAAGACCGTGAGAAGGAATCAGGCTACAGGTTAATATTCCTCTCTTAAAAGAAGTGTCAAGGTTTTCACTTCCAATCAAGAAGTTTAAGAACGAAAGACATGATTGCTGCTATACTGCGATTTTCAACGTGGTCCGTTCATTTCGTCAATATTCTAGGTCCGTCTACAGCTGACGTCCATGAGGGTTGTCTCGGTCTAGGGCAAACTAGGTTCGGTCTATTGGCATCTAGTTTGACTGCACAAACGCATGAATAACACTCTGCTATTTCTGATATGCAAATCTTTGTTGTCATCCTACAGTGGTGGAGCTGCCATCTCCTTATCATCATTGGTTTATCATAAACTCAACTGTGGCAGAGATTGACCCCTTTATGGGTACAGTGGTTGGACGTACTCATGGTGTGACCACTGTCGTCGTGGAAGATACAAGAGTCGCTGGTCACCAACAAACTTCAACCTTGCATGTTGTAACTCCAGTGAGCTTGCGCCTATATTTGACGCCTTTGTCCGCCAGTGGAGTTGGTGCCAGGCCTCTCATCAAGGAGCCTCCAATCATGTCATCAGATGTTCCCTGGCAACTTGTTGTTGGAAGGAAGTATGTCGTGCAAGTGTTCACTTTTTCCCGAGAGTCTGGTACACGTCCTTTGCAGCTGACGAAGGTGCATCTCAAACGCATTTTCATTTTGGGGGTTCACCTAAATTACATGATTCAAACTTTTGCTCCAACTAATTTCTAACAAAACCTCAAATTTCGAGTTTAGCTGACTTAGTCTCGTCCATTGCTTGTTCTAGCTGTTCCTTCAAGTGGTGAATTCAGGTGAAGTGCGAAGTGTTGAAGTGTTATTGGGTATACTGTACTCATCGTTGTTTACCACTTATAGCCCGAGGACCATACTGGAGCTATAAGAAATATACTTACAACTATCAGTAAATGTTGCAGGATAATGACTTGCGTCGGATGTATGATAATGAAGGAGTTTGGGTTGTTGATGACATACCCGAAGATGTGGCAGCTGAGCAGGGTTGGCAAAATTGCTCTCTTATTCATTCTATTAAGGAAGGAACGGGTAACTTGATTGCCATCTTGGCCCATGGAAGCATGGTCCAGGACGAAGTCACTGGGCAGTGGTTCCCAGCCAACAAAGAGGTGCTGTCTTATCTTAGCAGCTGTGTCTCAACCAGTCAACTCGTATCACGTGAAATTACCTCATAGCTGCAACTTGCTTAACGATGTTGGAAGAAGACCCTGCCTAAGTTTTCCTTTTCGCACAGTGGCTCTTCCGGTTACCTTTGTTCTTGGATAAAAGAGTCCCCAAGCAGAATTTTAATCAGTTTTTATAGTTCCCATATCTTGTGCTAAGGTTGGTGATGCTCGTGATATGTCTGGATTAGGTCCTAAGAGAGGAACAGAAGGTGAGGGTGTGCAGTCCGGTTCGCATTGTAGCGCCCTTCTTGGAAGAGATCGGAACTGTGTCTCTTCCTTGGATTCCTGGGCACTCTCAGCAGTACCGGTTATCTGTTGAAGGAGGTAAACTCTGTTTTTCCTTTTTGTTTATTATATGAGTGTCAACAGCCTTACTTTTCATAACACTCTTTACTCTCAACTACTCCACGACTGTCAGAGAGCATTAAGTTGGTCTGCTGTGGTCTATGTCACTGAACTATGTCAATAAGAAGCTGCTATCCTCGCTTTGATGGAAGGAGAGGGTAGTGAATGTTTTTGGCTCAAATGAAGTCAAAATAGTATTTTGAAGATGGTGGGATGTTTCAATCACGAATCAGGTTGTGGAGAAAAGGCCGCCGATTTTTGGTGGTCCTCTTCAACTCCGACAATAGCTACTGTTGACGCCCAAGGAGTCGTGCGATCTCAGGGGCTGGGTAAAGCTGTTATTCGTGTGAGCGCCGTTAGGGATTCTCTCAATTTCGATGAGGTTAGTCTTTGCCTTCAACCTTTTGGCATTAATTCAGGATTCACAGGAATTTTGGAAGTCTTACAATTTTTCGAAGAGTAGTTAAAGTACTCTTTGACGCCCATGTGATAGCCCTCTATGGTTGATCTTAATTAGGAAGTGTTGAAGTATATTTTTATTAACTTGTCTATTATTTATTTACTTAATTCATTTGAATCAAGTTAATCTTCTCCAAGTGAGATCTTGTATAACACGGTTGGTATATACTGAGCTTTGAAATACATAGTTGACTGACACCTGCGCGTGATTAAACTGACCAGGCGGTCGTGGACGTTTCGTTGCCCTCATTTATAAATGTCGTGCCTGGATTACCCGTGGAAGTTGAAGTACCATCTTCCCTGCCAGTTGCTGTGCATTTACGAACGTCTGAAGGTTAGTGAAACGATAAGATAGAGTTGATTTCTACGAGCATTTGTTATTGGCACCAGCTTAACCTGTCATATGAGCCCATAAATTTCCGAAATTGCAAGAGAGTTCTGAGGTTAGGCTATCGTGTATTATGTCATGAGATTTGGATGGTCTGTGGCTGTAGGTAAACTGTATTCGCGGTGCGATTCTTTCAGCCCACTTGTACAATGGGATATATTTGGAGGGGACAGCTCGTTTGTGCAACTGAACAAGACGAGTCAGATTTTACCTCTTCTTCACTCAGCACCTGAACTTGGAGCGGATACGACAGTAGGAGGCCCTGATAATGATCAGGCCAGTGCGTGCGCTTGGACTCTGCTTCTAGCAACAAGGAGTGGCAGAGCGACCATTACAGCGTTATTAGACATCAGAAAGTTCCTTACGGAAGCTAGATCACCTGAATATGATCCACATCAGCAGATTTTAGAAACTTCATGGACAATTGCGGCCTTTATGCCTTTGTCCTTGCAACAGGTTGGGGATGGAAACCGTTTTGGGGGCTATGCTGTGAAGGGCGGGGATTATGATACTGCAACTGATGCATTAAGTGGTCCAAAAGGATCGTTGAAGGAGTTACTACTGGTGGTTGGCAGTAGCATGAGGATCAAAGTACATGGGGGTCCTGAACGCTGGCGTCAAGGTGTCGAATTTGTGGAGTCATGCCTAGATGAAATACGAGGACTCGAGACTCCCCCAGGAATTACAATCAATCATCTCAATGAAGGTTCTGGCAGAGTCTATCTACTCACCTGCACTGGTTTGGGAAATCATGTACGTGTCATCCTTAACCTGGAATCGTCTTCTCTGGAATTTAGTGCCAGCTATTAGATTCTCAAGTAAAGCGGATTGTAAGAGGAAAATGTGTTCTTTTTTTTTTGCTATGGATTTGTTTGAGACTTTGAGACGTCATATCCAGTCCTTGTCATATCAATATGTGAAGGGACTGAACCAACCGCAAAGGTTAAAGAAATACCACAGCTTGAAATTTTGTGATGAAGAGTCATCATTTACATCGTTCTCGTTTATTTTACTACAAACTCTGTTCTCTATCACTAGCCGAGTCTAGTGACGGGATAATGACGCTTCCTTTATAATATCGTTCATGGTCACTGAGGCAACTTCTTACGTTGGACTGGCTCCTCCATACTACACACTTAGTTCTCTCAGCGCTGTCAACACGACAGCGTGTTTCATCTCTGCCTTCCAGATTCCTCCGATTTTTGCTCCTTGGCTTCTTCCATTTATGCATTCATTCGTCTCTATTACTTACAATATCAGTTCATGCATGACAGTTCTCGGGTTTCTTATCATCTCCGTGTTCTTTCCATCTAGATGTCGAGCTACTTCTGTCTCTTGCATGCTAAGCCTCCGAGGCTGACCGTGTAATTCGTGTTGAATCACCATTATACACACCAGAGTGACCTAAACATGCTTGACGGTTGTCTTCACAGACACTAGTGTTCACTCGCGGCAATCTCGTTGGTGATGATCATCCGAAACGAGCTGTAGCATCTGCTTCTCTGTCTATGATCTGTGCAATCCCAACATCGATTTCGCTTCTAATTGACGAACCAGGTATGTGGGACGTATAAATTATTTCTTTGCTAGCCATCTAAATTTCGGGGGCTAGCTTGTTCTGGTACTGGTGGTGTAAATATAGCTCGGGGAGAATGTTTGTAATGTGAAGTTTCCTTCTATGCACTGTCTCATCCGCATTCTATTCTTATACGTGTAATTGTAAATGATTGCAGAGAACAGCCACCATCTCATCAAAGTTGCAGCGCAAGCTGATCGGGATACGAACCGTGTTCGCACCATCCCATTTACAGTTATAAACGGCCGAACTATTCGCGTATCTGCGGTTGCGATGAGTTCCAGCAAGGCTTTTGCAAATGCATCTTCCTTGATGGTGAGATGGCCTGGAAGAGATTGCGAGGGTTTAGCAAAATGGGAACCTGTCTCAGATTTCAAACCAACGCATGAAGAGGGGTCCTGGGAGCGATTTCTGACACTTGGTAGTGTCTCAGGAGAGGTAAGTGGCCGTACATTTCAAAACCCGTGTCTTGTATGAAACTGGTCTCGAGATTGGTAAGTTTTACTTTTATTTTAGCAGTGTCAGGTCTTAGCCATGAGTGATTGATCTCCTATGAAATATAAGGATGGTCTCAGAGCCAAATTGTGGTTTCTGAAGAATTCAAAATATCTTTCTAATCATTGAGATGGTTGCTATTCTGGACAGTGCATTCTGAAGGCTACGGTTGCTGGCTTCTTATCTAACAGTCATCTTGAGAGGTCTATCTTAAGTGATGCCGAGAATTTGTTGGCAGCAAGGAAGCCGCTTCTGAAGGATGCTGTGCCCTTACAGGTTCGACATGTCCTTTCTCTTAAAGAGTCAATTGCAAGAGTATTATCAATTCGATCTTGGAAGTCTGGGTTCGTTATGGTGTGTCAATTGTTAAGAAATTTTTTAGTCCTGTCACGAGCCCTGCTGATGATGATAATTTTCTTGGCTTCTGCAGCTTGTGACAGCTCTACGGCTTGAACCTAAGAGCCTACTTCTGTTTTTGCACCCAAACGCCAAGGTATGTACGCTCTATTTAGCAGATACCGCTTCTCCATCGCTACTTAGAGATCGAGAAAATGAAATTAAAAAGCTTGATGGTGCCTGAAACTTGGTTACTTTTAAGGACCTTGACTGTATAGTTGGCACGAAAATCCTTACGGCGTTGCTGATTTTTGAATGCCTTATTCGCCAAAGTTTCTCCTTATGCAAACCTTAAGTAAGATTCGAGTGCTCAACTACTGACGTCAGTCATATTTGAACGTACCTCGGCAGGGAAGCTTTTTGTTATTGGGTGGAACGTCTGATGTCGAGAGTCAGGTACACGATCCCAAAGTTGCTGTGTTGAGTCATCAGCCACCCACCTCGGGTCGTCTACAGCTCGTGCTAGGCGCGAAGGGTTTGGGCTCAACTCTTGTCTCAGTACGAGACGTTGGCCTCGCCACACCATCTGAAACCTCAGGAACGGTCTGTAACGAGTTGCCCATTTTGATTCGAAACTTATCTGGCTGTCGCTTAACAAGAAAGTTTCAATTTCATCTCATGGAGAGGGATCTGTTCGTGCGTTGGAAGAAAGTGCTAGGGTAGTGCAGATATGTATATGTCCGAGTCATCCTTCAGATCCAACAGGAATTGACTTATCGAACCTCAAGTAAGGATGTGAAGTGAACTTTGTTATGTCTGCCTGTGCATACATTTATGTGGTTCGATGGTTAATGTGCAGGTGCTTGTTGCTGATGTTGCTTGGGTCAAGATGCTAATTCCTGAAGATGCCAGCCTCTTGGTGTGTAGTTTTTACCTGTAACCCATCTTTCGGTATTGGTTCAGAGAAAGTCTAAATGCAGATTTTTTTATATGCAAGTTTCTTAGTTCTACGCGTTGAACGATGTTCTGGACAAAGTGACCCGTTTTGCTAGTCTGATAAAATATTTTGCTTAAATTTGATTTGCCGATTAATATCGTTTTCTGCGCAGCTTGGCTCAAATATGACTATACATCTGGAAGTAGGAGATGGTGCTGGTCACACTTTCGATGCTTCTCAGGTAATTATGTCAGACCTGTTGAAGGCTTTGGTAATCTCAGTTGATGAGTCTTCTTCAAACTGCTTGTAAAATGTACTGTAAATATAATCACAAGGGAAAAGTGAGACTGCTGAACGACATAGTCGTGAAGTCTTGAGCCGAGTACTCGGATACTGGTGCGCACGTTACACTCTTGTAGCATACCGTGAGCGGTAGATCTATCGCTATTTTAGCAGGTTTAGCAGATTGTGCTCTAATGAGTTTGTGTCAATCTCTTGCAGCTGGCTTACATGAATGTCCAAGTGCACACACTAGATGAGGTTGTGGAGGTTGTCAAGCCTCCAAGATCATCGCCAGGAGAACTAAGTGCCAGTACTTTTGTCATCCGTGGGGCGAGCGTAGGTCTTACGACAACCCTTCACGTAAGTTCTTCTGATTTGGTGATCGCACGGAATCAGCAAGCGACACTTGCAGCTGGAATTGAGTATTACAGCGGAACTGCTCCTTACGTTTGGAATGTATCGATCATTCTTAAGGCCACGTAGTGTTGGGGATTCTCTGTACGTGTAGTACATAGTCAGTCGTCAGTCAGGTATTAGGTCAATCGTCCTTCATTGAGATTATGGTCAGTAGGGAGATGGACGTTGACGTCTAACTCGAAATTTCTAAGTCCTTCGAATATTATTGTCAGATAACGATAAGGAGCAGATACCTAGCATTGTTTATCTCCTCCCTTGTTCCCTCTTTGTCGTGTGCTTCGTTATATGAGTGGTTGGAGCTACTGCGGTTCCTCGCAAGTTGGTACTAGATGGTTCATTGCACGGTAAACCCCTGTGGTTGATGATGTACCACTTTATTTACTCTATGGGTGGTTAGGAGAGAGACACCCGTGTGGAGAGTAGAGCTGACCATATTTTTGAGAAGTATCTCATTTCATTTGTAAACGTTAAATGCCTTCAGGTATCTGTACAAAAGTTTTCCGGGCATGAGGTTCTAAGCGACTATGGAAGAATCTCCGTATTCGCACCACTTTCTATACATCCTTCCTCTTTGGTTATCGCCCCAGGTTCTCAGTACGTGGTACGGAACCAACTATATTCCTAGTTTATACTTTTGATCTTGTGCAGGATAAACATTGTTGCATTGTGACTGAAACTAAGTCTTGATCGTGGATTATTGATTAGATAGTTGACATTTTCCTTCGGAGTGCCAACGTGCACTAGGTTGAATAACTCTGACAATTGACTTGTACAGCTGAGCGCACAAGGTGGCCCGCGTGTGGGAGCGTCCATTGATTTCATGAGTTCGAATGAAGAAGTTGCCACCATTGATCGAATATCTGGGCGTCTGGAGGCAGTCGCTCACGGTACTGCGGTATGTACTTGATTGCCTACTCTCCTTGGCCGTCTTTAGCAACAAAGTGAGCTGCCAACGAGCGTTGTTGCAGATTGGTGTTGTTGGAACCATTTTGAATATGGGTGTAAACTCCAAGAGAGATGATAAAACTTTTAAGGTGTTGTTATGTTGTAGACAATCCTTGCGCAAGCTCGGGGACAGGGAGGTCTTGTCATAACCGAGGATTCCGTTGAAGTCCGCGTTCAACTCCTCTTTACTCCAACTCTAAATGTGAAAGGAGGACAGCTGGGTGTCAACAGAGAGATGTCCATTTTTCCAACTGAAGCCGAGGTAATCATGTCGTTACTAATATATTCAGTTAGATTTACTTGCTCTGGTTTGTTCAAACTTCTTTGATCCACAATTACCCGAGTTAGATCGGAACGTTGTCACCAAAACATGTTTCGTCTTGCAGGAAGACCTATTGTCCTTTTATGAGCTTTGCAGTGATTACAAGTGGTCCATCACAGACGAACAGGTATGGGATCTAATTCGTTTGGATATCTGAGGTTCTGGACTCAAACACTGTCTACTTACCTCACTTTGTTCCTATCGTATGAACCTGTAAGCCACATTTTTTGGCCTATAACTGTTCTAAATCCTTTATCTTGGTTTGCATTATGGAAGCTCAAATTGTGTCTCATAATTAGCCAAGTTCTTTCTTCCTTTTAATCTATCTTGTCCTATTTCTTTCTTAGTTTCATAGTTCAAGGAAGGATTCATAATTTTAGACCTTTCTCAGAAGACTGAGAATTCCTTTTCATTTCTCTCTTCTGAGATGGCTCACGGGGTCTATTTAGATTACTTTCTTAAATTTCGTGAAACATTTATTGTGGAAAACTGCTTCTTTTGATGCCAGGTGTTAGCTCTGAAACATGGCGAAACTCGTAGCAGCAGTCTTGGGGATGGGGCCTATGCTAATGAGTCAAATGATGCTCTGGATAGAAAGCGAGCTTTATCAGGACATGTTTATGGTCAAGAAGGAATGCTGGGAACTGAAGAAGGGTTTTCTGCTAGAATTGTAGGCAGGTACGGACTTTTCGCTTCAGTAATTTTTCCTAATTGTGAGCTTCATTGCCACGTGCTTGGAGAAGTTGTTTGATGACATTGGAAATACATCAATGTCATCTTGTAGATGTTTGGTCTGGTTTGACATGGTCTTGCTATCGTGCTCCCTTTCTTTCTGGTCTCAGTTCATTACATATAGATTGCATTCTTGTAAATGTCAATTCTCTTCCTTCTGTGCCAATATGGTCTATGGAAAGTGCTCATCATACGCTTCGTTGTTCTGGGTTCTTGTTCGGAACCAAACATGCAATACCTTGACCTTGTATTCAAAGCTCAACATATCTTAGGCTCTGAGTTTAGGAACGAGGAGCCAAATCCGAGTAGACTCTAATTGAATAGGCAACTTCTCTAAGATTCTACTTTTCTGATCTTACTGTGTTCTGATTGTGTTTAACTACAGGTCTGCTGGCAGGGCCAAGGTTACAGTCGCCTTTTCTTGCAGTTTTGGGAATCAGAATGGCATAGTTGAAACTCGTGATTACAGCGCCTCTGAAACAATCTGGGTGGTGCCAGATCCTCCACTTGCACTTGGCATACCTGCGACATGGCTCCTCCGCCCCCAGTATACATCTTCAAGTTTGCTTCCCCAGTGGACTGGGCAGTTTCCCGCTCGAATAGATAATGGAAACTTTGTCCAAAGTGTGCAGTACACAGTAATGCATGTGAGTATCAAGGTTTGTTATCATGTCTTGTTTTGGTGCAATGAAGGACAACATTTGGTCGATGTGGTATTGACCAGGTCAGGAGTTCTGCTTACAAAATTTCTAACTATCAACAACATAAACGACCTAGATTCCATGGACTTCCACGTGTCGGAAATGAAGAAAAGTATTCATTGCTTGTGGGAATTGGACAGGAGGGAAGTAGTGACCTGGGTGTGATAAGTATCTCAGAAGACGGGAGAATTCGCACCTCTGAAAGATTGGAGGTTGCTTGTATACATGCTCGGGATCGTAATACGGCTCGCACAGAAGTTGCTGCTTGCGTACGTGTTGCCGAGGTAAGTAGTAATTTGACGTTGTGTACAATGTGTACGGCATGTTGACATTTTTTGCACCTCAAATACGATGTACACTTGCTCCAACCACGGACTCGTTCAAAACAGATGAGAAAACTTTGATTTCGGTGATATATCTAGATTACAAATTTGAAGTTTTACTACCGGTGCTCAGTTAAGTCATCAGCCTAGACCTTGTTGTGTTGTCTGGGAGGAGTCGAACTTGCCGGGTATTAACTGATCATTTGCGCAGGTTGCTCAATTGACGGTTGGTGGGAATATATTTCCTTATCATGTTGCTGAGCTTTCAGTCGGCTCCAGCCAACAATACACTGTGACACTTGCTGATGAGTTTGGTGCGTTTAATTTTTTTTTTGGGAATCTTTTCGCACCTTTTCTTCACATCCTTGTTGCCGTTGGCATGTACTTCTCTTGAGGTGGCTTTAAAGGGCTGGTAGAGGTGGTTTTTAATGAGGAGGCCCGCTGCTTTTCAGGTACCCCATTCTTTGAATCTGGAAGGGGTAGTAGTCTCCTAGTACTTGAAACAAATCGAGCCGATATAGTGACCGCGAAAGTGACGGATTGTGAGCAGCATGAAACTTCATGCAGCCTCACGATTACAGTTCAGGTACCACATCACATTTGTTTTTTCTCCTCTTGTTGTAATACTCTTCGAAATGAAGAGTTTATTTACTTAGAATTTGAATATGTATTCCATGGTCCATGACTGACATTTCAAGTGAAGCCTGACAGGGTACGTGCATTCTAAATAGATGCTGAGAGGAAGGAAGTTATGCAATTAAATAAGTTAATTAAATTGTGATATTTTTTCGTCAACACAGGCCTTGCGACAAGGCACGGCTCTGGTGCGGGTTTCCTACAAGGGCCTAGCGCATATAACCGACTTTATACTTGTAAGTGAAGACTCTGTTTTACTTCCCACATTTTATGAATGCCTTCATGAGTGATTTCAGCAAGGGTATCGGTTTAAGGCAACATTTGATCTTAGCCTGATCATCGTCAGGTCTAAGTTTATTAAAGTCTGCAGTACGTAAGTTCGCTCATATGCTTTTGTTGGTCAAAAAATGATGATTATCGTGAGCGCAAGTCAGAATGATAGATGGCTCCAAGAATCTTGCAGATTAAAGTTGGTGCTTTCGTGAGTCCAAGAAACCCATCTGTCCATGTCGGCGGTCGGGTCAACTTCACCATCATATGCAAAGGTAATCGTGTTTTTTGATCAGTTTTCTCTTCCATATTTTATCAGTCATAGCGTTCACAATATGTGATCGATTCCTCGACACACTTGTCATTTCGTAAATATTACCATGTTTGAATAGAACTGTCGAGTATGGGAACCGAAAGATTCTAATAGACTTGTGAATAGAATCAGTTGAAACATGCAAACCAAAACAACCATTTTCTCATCGTTTTGATTTGCACATTTGTGGTTTCGATTGAAGGCGTACATGTTGCTGGACAGCCAAGAGGTGAGAGAGGGCACTGGGCTAGTGATAATCCCAATGTCTTAGAAATCGATCGAACTACAGGATGTGCTAAGGCTGTCGGAGAGGGGAATGCTATTGGTAAGTTACAACTATAGATTTTTGCTATTCTTCACTTTATAGCAGCAGTTGATGATGATGTCTTCCAGTTGTATCACCAGCAGTGCCTGATGCTCCTGTTGACTCTGATGGCTTGATGACCATAGCTTGCTATTACTACCCCTCCTCCTCCTCACCCTCCATCCAGCAAAATCAAGGTTAGAACTCTGTAGATAGCTAGAGTGCTAACTGCAACCCCACTTTAAGTAATACAGCACTCAAAAGGTATTATCAGTACCTGAAAAAATGATCACTATTACATGTGACTTTGACAGTCAGAAGAGCAATATGTAGAGCATCATGAATCAAACTGGTCATATATCGAAATTTATTACTAAATGGTTTAGGGCTTAAGTATGGTTTAGTAGCCATCAGCCACCTTCTAGTAATAGGTGGCTGATGTCTGCTTAACCGTACTAAATCCCCAAAGTTAATCAGTAGTTCGTTACCTGTGGTAAAATCTAGTATGTACTTTTACTATCTACCTTTACTGATCTACCGCTAAAGACGGGAATAAACTGACTCTGAGATTTACATCTCATCTTAGAATATGCTGGGATAAATTGTCTACCTTATGATCTGATGACGAAGTGTCGCCATTTTATGCAGATCGACCAACTCCTTGAGCAAATATGTGGTCTGTGTTGGTGGTACACTAATGCTTGCATTTTGACCTTGGATAATGTTCAGTGAGCTTTACAGGTTCCCGTCTAACAACGTATACCAGTGTCAACGTCATCCGCATTTCTTCTGTTACACTTGAGGCTCCCAAAAACGTTGTACAAGTCACGAATATGCCGTTTCATGAAGAGGGATATCGATTTCCCGTTCAATTCAGGTACATATTGCTTAACTTTTCAAATTTGTGAACGTTTTTGAATTAAAAGTTTCTTCTCACATACTTTAATTACCTCACTACTGGTTGGACGAGGTGGCCAAATTCGATTCTTTCCTGTTTCAGAATTCTTAACCTAACCTTTCTACTTTCTCTATTACACAGCGATACCCAGGGACTAGATGCTGGAGTCGTAGGAGAGAGCCGGGAGGTATCTTACGAATGCCAGTTGAAGCCAGCATTTTTGGGGTACGATTTTTGTCAATTTTGAATTGTGTAACAACAGACCAATAATCACACAGTTTTTGAAGTAGGCATTGAGGCATTTGGGAAAAGAATTTCCGGACATCCATTTCACTGCTTTCTCTTTCCTATGATTCACTTCGTGGTCCTACTTCTGTCTGGTTGGTGCGGTTGTCGTTTCATCGTCGATGGTCAGACCGCAGAGGCCATCTTAGTTTGTGTTAAAGTATGCTTGCAAAATGCGCAGCTGAATTTTTGTTTGTTTTGGCTTCTACACAGACTTGTTGTTCCATGGCGGGAGCCTGGTTTCAACAGCTTTTACTGCGTTTTCTTTGCATATACACCGCAACAGTTGTGGTACAACGTCCATCGTTCAGAGGAGAACCAGAAGATAGTGTCCTCTGGGCGCGCATCTGATGGCACAATACAAATGACTATCACGGCAGTTGTCCCTGGGAACCCATCCGTAGAGGGAAGTATTGAGACTTCTATGACAGGAGGTTTTGAAATTATAAACACACCTCAAGAGGTATTGGAATCTCCAAAACAATGAATTGCGATATCTTGCCCTTTCCAACGATAATCACAAGGTGTTAAAGCCAGACATGACTAAAGTCTTGATCTGCATCATTTCGCGATGTATGCGTTCTATGTCATATTCTGCCGAATGTTGTCCAAGAGATTTGGAGAGTTATCTAGCTAGACTGTACTTATATGTATATGCTTGATCTGTGGACTGACTAATAATCAACTGACGTCGTATTGACAGCTCCATTTGTCGCCGACTACAAATAGAAGCTTGATCACCATTGTTGGCAACACAGGTTCGTCAGCAATCTCGTTTATCTATTTGAAGTAATTTCGATTTGTTGTTTTACATGCGCTCTTAGTTTTTCCACTTATTAGGGTAAAGGTTTGTCTGCTGACTATTTTCAATGTGGTATTATTAAGTGAGTCAATGATCTCCCACACTACTCATTAGACACATCTCAATCTGAAGGAGACTCAAAGGAAAGAAGTCTCGGATCAGGTTTTTTGGTTATATCTCTTATATAGGAACTCGCTTGTTTGAGACTGGAACGCCGGGAAGAAAATGCTTATTTTCAAGTTATCCTTCTTCTGATGATTAGAAGTGTTTACACGGGCGTCCAGAAGGTCACTCAAAGACTTCTATGCCCATGTAGGCAACAGCACAGTTCTCACCATAGATTTTTTATTCTGTTTTCTTAGTCGTAAGACCTAGTTTAAAATTCACATACCTAGAAGCTCATGCCAAGGCGATGTTCTTGAACAGGGAAGGTGAAGGTGTCTTGGGGAAGAAATGACGTGATGGTTGTGGAGAAATTGTCCGACACCAGTCCAAATTTTGGAATTGCTGCACGAGCGAACTTTGAGGTGCTAAATGTTGATGCCAAACTTCTGACAAATTGACAACCCTTTGGAGTCTTTAATGTCCTCTTTGTTTCACGTGGTTCGCTCAGTCTTTGTGCACGGAACAAAATTACAGCCTGCTTATATATTTTCTTATTCTGTTGTTTCTCAGGTCAAGCTGATTTCTGAGGATCATCCTTTCACAGACCGCTTGGTGTTTTCTCTACTCCCTTCAGGTAGTCCCTTATCTTCGGATGTGTATCATAACCCTGAAACGTGTGCGACTGATTGATTTTTGGACCTGCTCGAGGATTTCTTTTTTCCAAACTGCAATGAACGTACCTATCACATTTGCAGTCTGTCCTCCTGATTACGTATACCTGTAAGAGTTTTGGGAGTGCACCCGCTTGCACTCTTCTGAGTGCACGGTGTCTCTCACTAGCTATGCTTGTAATTTACTCCTCACCATTTTAATTCCTAAGAAGACTGTCATAAGAAGATTTGCCTTACCTGTGCATTAGTGCTTGTCAAACATGTGGTCTTACTACTACTGGGACGCTCCCTCGGCAAGCATGTGGAGGTTCCCATCTGATAGTCGCAGGAGGCACCCAGAGGCCTTTCTTCGAAGTTCTGAAAAATGTAACAGCTGAGTAATATGAATGTCTCCAGGATTACATAATGGGATACTTATATTTAAGTACTCTAAGTCATTTTGTCCTTCCTTGTGAAACGATCGGAGGCATTTGAAGGTGATAGATATCTATCAACACACTCCTGTCATCATGAACGCAGGGGAATGAATTAACGATGTTGTTCTGTCTTTCGATCGGTACAGGTCAGGAGGAGGAGAGATTCGTCATCTACAGTGCAGAGCTTCTTACTCGTTCTCTACTCGTAAAGCCCATATTATATGCCGTCGTTCTCGTGGTTATTTTAATAGTACTTCCGCTCATTTTATGCGCCCGTTTGCTCGATCTACCTCAACCGACCGCAGAGCAGGCACCACCTACGGAAGGAGCTGAGTCCTCTGTATCGGACGGTCCTCTGTACAGTACTAGTTTCGGCGAGCAAACCCCGCCTCCTACCAGAGGATTCAGTCGCACACCTCCACCACAGCCATATACAGATTACGTGAAAAGAACTATTGAAAAGACACCTTACTACAAACGAGAGGGTGTCCGTAAATTCGATCCATATCGCACTTACTGACGATACAAGCCATTAAGTCCAGGAAGAGGCTCTTGTCATAGGAACATTATTCGATTTAGAGGTGTTAGGCTTCTTTGCAAGATATCTCGTGTAGTAAGGTGAATACGATGAATGTGGTGAGCTGTTTTGAGTGCCACAAGCAGCCTCATCACTCGAAGTGGATGCCTCTCACTCTACAAGACCAATGAGCATTTATCTTGCTAAAGATGAAGCAGGTCGCATTTTTGCAGGAACTGATTTGTACTGTAGATTAAAATCTCGAGAACTTTGTCTGAGAGTGGTCCAGCTAGATCGCAGAGATTCATGACCAACATGTTGTAAAACAACCATTTATGGTCTTGATTAAAAAATTGTTTCTGCCTCCATAGCAAGTGATTTGGGTATGTGACATTCCTCAAGTTATGTGGAAGACATTCCGTAGTGTACACACATTCATGTGGCGTGCACTCGCATCGCAAGTCGTAGTTTTCCAACGAATTCAACTAGTATAGCCTTTATACACTTGCTGGAATTTAGATCTTACTTCTGAAACGACGCCGCCCTTTTACAAATCTTGATGTATGAAACACTGGACGACACAATTCCTAATATCCCTAAGCAATCAGAGTTTTGGGTTTCACAGTAATGTTACGTTTTAGTATTAGTGTTCGGACGTAGGGTTTATACATGGTGCAAGGCGCTGCTTGTTAGCTGCCCCACATACGTATAGCCATTCCACCTTTGCTAGACATATGTTTACAGAATAAAACATAAGATGATTTAGTTACCACTTACATTTGCACGATCATCTAAGTTTTTTCTGTAAGTGGTAACTAAATCATCTTTTAATTATGCGGCAGCAGGTATCACTGGCAGATCACAAACGAATCCCGAATGTAAGAATGATTGTCCCAAACGTTGCCTTACTGCTTAGGTCTCATCAGTTAACACTAACCAATTTCAATCGAACATCATACTACACACACCATTTCCAGCGAAGACCAATCCTTTGTATAGTTAGAAGGATAGGTTTCACATCTTACTTGGTGGAATAGAAGTACTTACAATAGAAGTTCCAACTCAAAGAGGTGATGGTAAAGGGTTTGCTAACAGAACATAACGAATTTTACAGAACATATACGGAACGGACTTAGTGTTGTGTCTTCACATATTTGATAGACAAACTTAAGGACAATAATGTACAAAATCAAATTACCATAATGAAACTTGCACGATCATCATTCCCACTTTACTGTATAAATGACTTTCATTCTTCGAGATTTTGTTCTAAAAAGCATTCAATTATCAACAACTTGTATAAATGAAATTTTGGAAAGTCAAAGTGGATGAAAGCAAATTATCTCATATTCACAAGAACTTTACGGCTTATTCATATTGTGTGAACCCCTTGTTTTTTGTATTGCCATCTTTTAATTCTTTCCTCTAAATTACTGATACTACACAAGATATCTGAAGAAAAATCATGCCTTAGAGAGTCTACACATTGAAATGCATGAATGACTTCTTTGAGATTTGGTCACAAGAACACACAATTAGCTACATAGAATTATCTTCACTGTGTCACAAAGATTACTTCCTCGAGAATTCTTTCAATATACTGCCCTCATATTGTTATTCATCAAAGTCAAACTAATTAAATCACTTCAATGATAGTTTAAGTCTGACTTATTTTACTCTTGATTCATGTCTTAGGAGCTCAACTCATGGTGCTCAGACCTTTACTCTGCAAAGACTTACGGAAAAAGAAAACGGAAGCATTCAAACTCATACAAACAATAAATAAATTGAAACTAAATCACAGTATAACTACTTTATAAATAGAGTATATTCAAATATCATAAAATCCCTTGGATATATTTCTTAATGCTCATTATCAAAACTATGCACATTGCACATTTGAACTCCATGCACACATTTTTTTAAGTTTAGTTACAAATTCAACTAATCATTTTCTTATTTTCATGATTTGTTTTTACAAATTTCTTATTTTTTCTAAGTTTACTCTTTACATCTTGTGATTGAGATTGTATTCAATATAAATACTTAAAGTATTTTGTAAGATGAAGTTTATGATTAATCATCGTATTAAGCATAATCTCCATCTTGAATCTTATCATAATTATGATCATCACTTGGTAATAATAGTTATGATAATGATTGATAAAAATCAAACATATAATTGGCAATAATAATAACGTTCTTATCACTATTATTTTCAGCACAGATGTAAGCTATTAATAGTTGAATAAAATTATTACTAATCTGATATAATATTTTTATATCAAAATAAAAAATTTTCAATTTCATGAGCTTCAAAAGATGTGTAACTTGTTTGATAAATTTTACATCTTTTTTGTGATCAAATATCAAATCATTATAATAATTTAACGCCTTAATTTTTTTCTAAATAATAGATATAAAAATAGCTGTATATGATTTCCTCACAATTTTAATCGGCTTGCATTGCATGTTTTCATGTTAATTTTTTTTTTAATGAAGCCAAATTTACTTCAATCATTTGTATTTCATCTTTAAGTATGTATTTAATCAATATTTCAAATATTTCTTTCGATACAATGTGTTGCCAAAAGGATTAAAAGTTGGAATCCTGTAGTTAACTAAAATAATTAATTAAAAATTCTTATCAAATTTATCAAGTATTCAAGATCTTGAAAGTTTTATTCTGCTAACAAATTTGTTCAATAATTTGATCTCAATGACCACATATTTTATAAATAAAATGAAATATCATATAAATTAAAAAATAAAATGATTAAATTTTTTTGCCAAAATCAAATTTTTTAAACTTATTTTTTCTGGATTTTTATAACAAAGAATAATTTCACATGATTTTAAATTTATTTGCAAAAAAAATCTTAATCTACAAAATTATGACATCAATTTGAGCTTTATTTAATGAAAATTTCATAAACTCATAGATATGCAGTGAAAAATCTCGAACAAAATTTTAATTTTCAATTTTATATTTTTTCTATCACTTTTATTTCGCTTACTCTCATTATGATTTTTGATACAAGAAAAAGCTTTTGCTATAAATTTTTGAGCATCTGTGAAAAAGCTTCTAATTCTCTCAAGATCTGTAATAGAATTTATTGGATGAGAAATCTCTGAAGTAATGATTTTTTTAAAAATTATTGATATTGATCAAATTTTTTTTTCAATCATTTTGCAGAATTTTCTAAATCTCAAATAAAAAAATTCCTAACAACTAATCGTACATCTTGTTTGAATTGGATTTGTCAAAATATTTCAATATTTTGGATGTACATTATGAATCATCAACCTGAAATGCTATCATTGTTACTGTTCCAAACAAATATGAGTTTTGATCTGATTTTTTTTATTAAACTTAACGAACAATCAACACAGTATACGATATATCATGCAAATTAGACACAAAGATCACGACGTACAATTATCATATACGTAAACATATCAAAAAATACACGAACTATGTTCATGTATGCTTTGATATGCCATTTAAGATGTGCTAACATATGAATGTCATGATATGTATATATAAATCCATGAAGAATAAATGTAATTTAGATCTACATTTATAGATATATTCATCTAAATTATAATAAACTTTGATCCAATATATAATAAAAATTATTTAGAGAAAAAATATTAGTAATTTTTTTATAAAATATATATAAAAATAATGTAAAAAAATATCTTTCAATATAATTTATCATTTGATCAAAAAATATATTGGGGAAAATTAACATTACTATCCAATTTTTAAAAAATTAATAAGCTAATTTTTGTTGCAGTGTGAATTTTATGATACTATTAATATGTTATTTGTGAATGTAAAATTAACAAAACTCAAATTATGAACGAATTTTTTAAATTTTTTTTCTTTGCTAAGAAATTTTTTTAAGAAAAATGACTTTTATATACAATATATAGCAATTACTTGAAAATTATTTTTGAAAAAAAATCATTATATTTCGATAAATTCTTGATATTTATGTTTTATGAATAATTAAGACTTATATAATCAGAATTTTAATATCAAAATCTTAAATGATTTAAATTTAAGACCTTCAATTCGTATCCGAAGAATTCAAATTTTCTGATTATGTACTGTAGAATATCATGCATCCAAGTTTTTTTTCTAGCATTGAAGACGATGTGAACAAAGTTTCCGTTTATGATTAAACTATTTCAAATTTAGAAAAGTCATTCATATTTATAGTCATATAAACTTTTAAAAATGTTTTAATTTTTCAATTGTTCCTCATTTAACATTTCATTGCTTAATAAGCTTAAAAATCTAAGACACCAAAACCAAACATCTTTAACTTTTTATCACTTATTGAGAGTGTATTGTAGTTAGTATTTTAGAAATTCCAGTCTTAAAATACAACATAGAAAAATAATGATTGAATGTCAACATGGCATCCTCTGCATACCTTGATGGGGTTTCTCTCGTGTTGCCATCTTCGATTGACATTCGTTGACCTGAACTCTAGACACGAGAACAGTCATGAGTAAGATAGTTGGGGCTTCTTCGAGTGCTTTCGGTGCTTTCTTGCTTCATCTTCTTCGTGCGATGGTTCGCAGTCAATCAACAGCCTGAACAATCACATCGCGCAGACTCATCCAATTTCCCAACTTTGCCTTTCGCGAGGCGAGCACGGTGGACAATCGTCGAATTTATAAAAGATGGCTTCCTTGTCCGGACTTCTTCATCATATTATTGGACAGTAGTTGACTTATCAGAATGGGAGTGTCTATTTCGTTCTCGAGCTGAATCAGTCTACCAACTCCAAAGCCATGGATCCCAAAATAGGAGAGTAGGAGTTTCAGGGTATGCTAAATATGAAAAAATGGAGCTTCTGGCTGCGATGCCTTTCCAGCTCTTGCCAAATACTATTACGACCAGAAACCACCTCCTGTGGATATATAGCATGTTCCTTTCGCAAGTAATCGCTCAGAATTGACTTGACGAGCACACTCAGACTTCTGCAGCAATTAAATGGTCGAAATCGCGTGCACATGCGAAAATCCCGATAGGATTGTTGGAACACTCAAATGAGCTATTTCTCGCAGGCTCTGACTGTACAGAATTGCCAAAAAGGCAAGTGCCCTCGCACATTCCTCCTCCTACTCGATGAGAGCGAGTTTTCAATCAAGAAAAATCCAGGCGACGAGAATCCTCCGGAAAAAGTCGCTGCGATGTGTGAGCTCACTCAGCTGGTGCGTCCGGAGCGAAGATTTATCGTCGACGAGATCGGCCGATCGAGCGTGCAGAGCTGGAGGACACGTATGATTCCGCAAGACATGATGTGCCATGTTCGAGGATTGCAAGAGTCCAAGAATGAATCAATACGTCGCATTGGAGTCGCTGGCCCATATATCTACCTCGAATGTGCATGTCAGTTTGCTGCCTTGTGAAGCGGCGAGTCGCCTCGCCATTGCATGCAGTCCATGGCTCTTGTACGTCCGCGACTTCGGTACCTGCAAGAGACGTGTACTAAACCGGACTCGGGTTACTTGAGTCGGGTTACACGATGCGGTGCCGTTAGGTCGAGTCAGGTTGGGGTGAGTCCGTTGGACGGACGCTCGGATTCGCTCCGCCACCGTCGGAGGCCACATTCGTCACCACGGCATGTGCGCAAGGCCACAGACCGGTGTTTCCCGATCTGTCGATGTCGAGGCTAGGACGATGGAGAATCGACGATGGAGAAGCCTTCCGCGCATCGTCTTGGCCCTTGCGGTTGCGGTTGCTACGACCGGAATGGGAGTCCTGCAAGGCACGGCGATTGGGCGAATCCGATTTGCGACTAGGTCACACGCCGTGAGGATGGCGCGCTGTCCTAAGGACGGCGGGCGGGCCGCGGGAGAGGGACTGCAGCTTCCGGAGGACGCAACTGGACACTCACTCCACTCGCGGGCCGTTCGCTGCATCCGAAGCTTCGGAAGGGGGTTCAGGGTGCGCGTTGTGTGCTCTGCGAGTCCCAATGTGGCGTTGGGCGCCCGTTTGTCGGCATCTGCCAACGGGTGCTGCGGACACATTGCAGCTGACTTCATGTTTTGTTTTTAGCTGCCCGCATGCTCTTCCTCCTCGATCGCTCCCCACCACCGACCCGAATCCTGATTCCTTATTCTGACCCCCTCACGATTTCATTCCTGCAGCGCGTCGCGTCGGTCGGTCGTGGAAGCAAGTGTGATGTCTGCGTCTGCGTTCGTTCCACGCCATGGGCTGCCCGTCACCTGCCTTCGTAAGATCGCCGTCGTGCTGCCCCATAATGGTCTACGTATGCTCTACTCGTGTACGAGTGACTCCGCAGGTCGTGGGTTTGGCCCTCGCGCGACCGAGAGTGAGTGTGAGAGTGCACACATAAAATCTGGACTCAATCTCTGTCTCGGCGGGCGGCAACTGATCGTATCTCGACCATGACCTCGACCGAGGCATTGAGGCTTGAAGCTTCTGCCTTCTAGAAGTGTCTCGCAAAAGCATACCGCAACAGTGGCGAAGTGTCACGAGTTCTTTCGACTGCGAAGCGAGTGAGGAGGATCAAGGCCACCGAGTCAAATCTGCACAATCCTGGCTCCGGCCAAATATTTTATCGCCCATCGTGTCACCATTTCTCACCGGGGCATCACAGATCGAATACCTGCACAGTGGCGACATTTTTTTTCTGTTTCTTCTTCTCGTGAACGAGAGCACCGACTTTTCTCCTGAGCACCTCTCGAATCTTGCGTCGGAATGCGCTCGTCGGCCAAAGGATAGAGAGCCGTTCCCAGAAGCCCTCGCTAGCCGGGGAATGTTCGAGCGCATACTCTGACGTGGCCACATGTAAAAGTGGAAAGTGGACTCGGGTCCAGGGAAGCAAGGCCGCCTCCGGCCTCGCAGAGTCCTCGCTGACTCGGCACGCTGGCGGGCTGCCAGGTCAGGTCGCAGTCGCATGTGGCAGCCGCTCGCCGGCATCGGCTTGTCGTCCACAGTACTACAGCTGCACGGTTCTACAGTTCGGCCGCAGTCAACCGTTAACATACCCTCAAAATACGTAGTTTGTACGCTTGATCTGGAAGCTAAACTTCGTATCACTCGACGATTCCACCTGCTCCGCGAGGTTCTGAGTTGGACATTTAACTTGGAACGAATCACAGCGATGTCTTCTTCGTCTTCGTCCTCGTCCGTCGTCTCTACGTGTGCCGACTATATTGACCTTATTTCTATTCTGGTTCAGCTCGAGGTTGCGCTTCAGTGAAGTTCTGTACAGTACAGTACAGTCCAGTCCAGTCCAGTCCTGTCCTGTCCTGTCCTGTACCGTACAGTAATATGGAGGATGGCATGGGAATAAACTCATCGTGGGATTCAAGGCAGCAGGAGAGCCCCGGCTCCAGAGTCCACAGTCCAGACTCCGAGAGAACGAGCTCCCGGCATTCATGAGGCTCCTTCCTTCATTCCCTCCCTCCCTCCATCCCTCCTTGTCGATAAGGAACTGAACTTGGCCATATCTCTCTATCTATGATTCTACGATGAGTCTGTCCTAGGCCGTGAAGGAAAGTCTTCGATGCACAGAGCTGATGTGATGTATATCTGACTCTGACTTTCGGCTTACGACGGATTTTCCAAGTCCCGGGAGAAAGTTTCTGGATCCGGACTGCCCGCTTGTTCAGCGAAGCTGAGCTGCCTCTGACGAAGACCGACCCACTTCAGTCGAGTAAGCAACGATGTGTTGCTTGCTTCAACCTTCACGTGACAGCAGATGAGAGCTGGGTCAGACTAAGGATTCGGTTTCAAAGCTAGATTGATAGATCTGGCTTTGGAAGATAGAAAGATAGGAAGATAGATAGATAGACAGAGAGGGAGATTCAAAGCTAGAAAGAAAGAAAGCCGGATCGATCGAGATAGATAGATGGATCCAAAGGTCGGAGGGAGGAAGAGGAGCAAATCACGAAGCCGATGACTAGATTAGGGGGGGCATTAAATATGACGCTTTGCGTGAAGCATCGAAGGCCTGGAGGCCTGTGTGCATGGAGTTTTGTCGGCTTCTGCCACCCCTACAACCAACTGTCCAAGAACGTACAAGGAGGAGTAGGAATAAGGGAATCTGGGCGGGTTACACGTTGGTGAATCAGGCGCTAGGGTTATATAGTGGACCTCGAACACTGCAAGCATAGTAGACGATCGTGCCCCATTTTGAACGCACTGATAATGTTCGCAAGTCAGTCTTGGCAACTAGCATATTGATGTTTCATGATAAGGTACAGAGAAACATAAAAGGTCTTGGAACAAAATTCTTCGGGACAACGAACGTCATCCCGCTCATCTTAATTTATCCACTAGTCGGAACGAACAAAGTGTGAGTATTCTCTGAATGTCAAATCCCAGAATGCGTTAGAGCTTGGACATGTCGCATTCGGCTTATAGTGAACTACAGGACAGCTGCAGGAAGTTTGCATGACACCAGAGTTGCACTCCAGTCGCAGAAGGGCCCGGCCTTACGACCAAGACACACAATTTTACTGAATGCGGCCGCATCTGCCCGCATCATCATCCCTCACAGCAAACAACACAGTACCTGAACTCGTCTCCCATGCCTTCCCTCGCCATCTTTGTTCAGTTGTGCAATATATTCCCCCTGTTCTGAACCGAGTTCCCAACATGCTTGGACTCGCTCCCTACATACGTATGCCAAGTATCTCGGCTGGAATGTTGCGAACTGTGGCACATGAGCTGTAGAAGATCTTCTACTTTCTACAGATTTTCCCTCGCCCTCCAGATTAAGAAGAAGAAAAAGAAGAGGAAGAATTATTAAAAGGGGAAACCCAGTACACTGCACTTGAGCAGCAGTAGCTGCTGCTGCTGCTGCTGCAACATTAACGTGGGCTTCTGCTTGCAATGCTTAGACAAACGCATCAAACTGCAAAATTCCTTCCCCGGGCCCAGAGGGCCTTGTTTCCCGCAAGAGGTGGGAGCGAGGTTCTTCAGCAGCGAGGCCCGGAGGCCGGGGTGCAGCCAAGGCAACTAGACCAGACCAGAGCAGACCAGCTCGAATTTGATCTACAGGTGACAACCACCGTGACCTCTTCATACATCATGTGGAATTTCTTTGATTCTGCATTGCTCGCAATATACAAGACGACAAGCGTTCAACTCACCGATCTCCGCATTTTATCGATGTCGCCAAAAAGTATCGCCCTCTCGGTGGCCATAATGTGGTGGATCGGGTTAAGAGGACTCCTGTAGCTACTCTTGCTCTCGCCCCTCGGTCAGCCTGCGCCTAGTGCTCAGTGCTTATTTTGCCCTTTTGCTGGCAGCTCAGTTATACTAGTCTCAATTAGTCCTTGGGCATGCCCCCTGTCTCTACGTGTACATTTGACTTCAACCGAGCGCACCCCATCCAATCTCATCTCATCTCGTAACGAGTGAAAGTGTCAAGACCGAGTCCAGGCCTGTAACCGTACATCGTGTTGTGAGAAGAAGAATCTTTCTCAATCACTCAAAGCCAGAGCCCAATCTATTCCCTCGGCTGAACTTGGTTCAGGTGAGTGACAAGTCTCGACGAAGCCCATAGATGAATATTACCTGGCCACATCGGATACGGGCGAATTCAAGCTCATGAATTTTATGTTGCTCTATTTTATGTTCCGTTCGGATCGACATTTCTGAGAAGTGTTTCGATAGAATCAGCGGACTTCAGGTCACTAGGTCTGGGGTGGGGTCCGACACGAACTATCGATATCTAATTAATTCTTCGGTCATCACCTGCACCATGCGCCAAATGTTTACTAAGTACTCGAGCGTGGATGTCGAAACGGATTCGGGCTTCCATTTCGGGAGGGACGAACCGCAGTAAGCAAATGTCGGGGAAGACAGCGAGATTCATAGCCGAACAGAATTTCAATGTTACATGAGGAGCAAAAGATTCCGGACCCCGTTGCCCTTGCAGCGAACGATATCTCCTTTGCAAACTACAGCTTCTAAACAGGTCCCAATTTGGAAAGCAACCTTTGTTTCGAGACGAGAGTGAAGCCTCGTCCATTTCGTCCGATGGCCCAACATTCTGGTGGCCCATCGAATGTACCGGTCGACTCAGAGTGTAAACCTCTGCCAGCTTTGGTCTCGACGATGTAAATCCCAGCACTAGGCTGAAAGTGAGCTGAGGTGGTAAGTCGCCACACTACGTCGTGCATCCGTCCAAACTTTTGTTGATCGCACTTCGCTTGTCGCTAGCCACTGCTGGACATGTACTGCGCTGGGTTTGGGTGTATTTCGTGAACCGCACTCGACCTCCAAAAACTCCAACTCAGTCTTTAGTGCAGTGCAGCTCTGTAACATTCTGTGGCGCCCTTGATGGATTTGGCCCGTTGACGTCGGCCATGCTTGACTTGTCGTTCCAGTACAAAGCAGTACAGTCGACTGTCTCTAGGCGCACCACCTGCAACCTTGAGAGTAGCCTCGCTTTTTGCACTCGTTGAGGTTTTGCGTTTCTCTGAGACTCCTGGAACTGCAATTGACCTCGAATCTGCACTCACCTGATTTCTCTGAACCCCTCTCTTATCACAACTAGCCCCTCAACACTCGCGCTTACAAAATGTTAACCAGGGTTAATGATCACTCTTTACACGTGCCAGTGAATGCTCTTGTACTTATATAAGATCTGGTCGGTATTAACCTCAGTAAGCTGCAGTTAAAAGAAAATTGCAATTTTTCATTTACGCTCTAATTTTCCAGATACTATTTGCACCTATCGAGAGGAAACGAAACAGCATGCGGCAGTTAAACACGAAGGTACTGGAGGGGAGAGTCGACTGAATTTTATGAGACTCGGGGAACTTTGATACGTCAGTTGTGTCCAGCGAACAATCAAGTACTGTCCTGGACATCACGAAATACTGAAGTGCCAGGGAGTTTTTTTTCCCCTCATGCTCGGACAGCAAAAGTGACGTACAAAGCTACACGCCAATTATAACTCAAATTAAGAGCTCCAAAATCTGGCATGCCCACTTATATTTTGAAGTTGACATGCTCAACATTGAAGGAAAACGACACGGGCGAGGAGACTTTGGGAGCGAGAAACGGAACGGGGTTCACCGGACTTGATCAGGAACGAGCCTTGGCACTACTGGCCAAGTGGAACACTCTATTCAGGAGCAAAGGCACTGCTAAATCCAAACTGCGGTTTGTCATTGCGAGCGGGTAGTTGGTGTAGGTAGCTAGAGTTTATGACTGTATTCACTGATTAGGTGACAAACAAAGCAAAGCACTTGGGATCGACCATTTTCGAGTGACATGCTCTCTCTCTCTCTCAAGGGAATGGAGAGAGCTCTCAACCGGAATCTCGTCCTTCGATGTCCTATTAAGGATACTTTAAAGAACTTGGCGTCTCGTCGTTCTGACCGATCTTATTACAAGTAACGCCGTGCAACTGTTAGCTGTTCTTTTGAAACAATCTGTCGAGAACGACAAACGCGAGCATGGCGACAAGTCACACGTCCGCCAAGACAAAAGGTCCCGTGATGACGAAAGGGGTAAGAGAATCCAAAAAATATAGTAGTGCCGAGGGGGTCCGGTCACCTACTCTCCGAAGTGGGCTTAGGCCCGGGCTCAGGCTCAGACTCAGACTCAGGCAGCAGCAGCAGCAGCAGCAGTAGCAGAATTAGTGATGGTCAGGGTCGGACCGACTGAGCCAGCCACTGCCGAGAGGCGGGGAGGTGAGACTTTGGGTTAGATCAGGCTCGGAGGGTGAGGGTGAGGGTGAGGGTGCATGCGGTCTCATTTTAATCCCCTGGCCTGACGGACTGACGGACGGACTGACTGGCCTGGGCGGGATTTGAACAAGGGTTGCCCTGCGAATGCCATGGCCTGCGCCAACGGCGTGAGATGTTCATCGTGTTTTTCATCATCTCGTATCTTTTGCAACGTCGACTCGGGGACCTTTTCCACTGAAGCCTGCGAGTCGCCTAGGGCGCCAGCTGACAAAGCATCTTCTTGGCTTGGCCTGGCTTGGCTTGGCTTGTGCACATATCACTCACGCAACTGCATGTATAGCAGCAGCTCGGGAAGAACCTCACACAGGTGTGGTCCGTTTGTTTGAAGGGGGGCTCTCGGGGCCTGGGGCTCGCAGATACGGCCAAGGCGCGCCAGTCAAGCCTCTTTCATAAGGTGTCGAATCACGGGGATCGCGCTTCGACCGGAATGTTCAATAAAGCAGACGAGCACACATTAAAGCAGGCTGTAATTTGTACTTCGAATCAAACTCTCGTGGTCTGACTGATTGACCGACCTTCGCCACGTCTCTCTTATGCAGGCAGGCCGTCTCCGCAGCATCTATCCGCTTGCCTTGCACATAAACACTTGGACCACACTGATACCTTCCAAGCCTTCGAGCCTAGCGATTCGTTCTTGTCCTGCTCCGGTCCCGGCTCCCGTAGCTAGCTCGCTAGCTCACTCTCGGTCAGTCACCATCTCCATCAAGCCCAGCAGTCTGAGCCAGTCTGAGCGCCCGTGTCGTGACTCGCCTTTCCTCCCCCACTCTATCTTTCGCCTCTTCCTTCCAGCCTTGACTTTGTTCTGCTTGTGGCACGCACTGTTGCGCTTTGTCCATGAATCTGATTCGCTCCGCATCAGGCCATCGTACACCTTTAGGTTAGAAGAGCCAGAACTAGTTGACACCCAATAATTCATGCGTCCAGGCCCCAGCCAGACCAGACCAGACCAGCCCAGACCCGAGCAGCATAGTAAGGTAAGCAGGCTTTCCGAGGTCTTTTATCGCAAACCCGACTGCTGAATGCGACTTACAGTCTATCTAATCTTCGTCAGCAGCCGAAACGAAGCCGACAGACGACACGCCTTGACTACCGATCACCATGAATTTCAGGCAAATCAGCTCGAGGTGCGCATGAAGCTAGAAACAACGGAACGACAAATTTGCCGAAACTATTAATTAGTTCACTTCTCCTCTTGTCAGAAAGCCCCACTGGCCCCGCCCTGCCCTGCCCTGCCCTGCCCTGCCCGTGAACGTCCCGTACATGCAGCAGCAGCAATCTCGTGAAGCATATGTTCCTCAGCGGATTGCCCAACACGATCGATCATATTTCCAGTGTCAAGTTGCAGATCGATCGATCTCTCGAGTGAGTGAGAGTTCAGAGTGAGAGAGCGGACGAATAGAAGGTTCGGAACAGGTTGAATGCTGCTGGTTGACGGGGTGCAGCAGGTCGAGGACGACCGGGAACGGGCCAGATGACGGGCGGAGGGAACCGTGTCGGCCACGGAGAACCGGTCACCAGAAGAAGAAGAGCGACGGCCCGCCCCCCCCCCCCCCCCCCCCCCCTGACATGAATCTGAATCGGGGAAGGGGAAGGGGAAGGGCGAGAGCGCGTTTGTCACGTGGCCCGCTTCGAAATGTCGGTCACTCAAACTTCTTCGATTGCTGCTGCGGCCGATGCATCCTTACCTGACCGAGCCTCGCGACAAACCTCCATCAAGAGTGTCGTTTTCGATGCCATCCCAGCGGCTGAAGGTTCCGAAAAACACCCCCCCAAGCTTTCCGTATTCCTAGCACCCATCATGCGTCACTGCGCTTGTCGCCATCGCACAAACCCAAATCGCTCGCCAAACTGATTGCTCAAGATACCTCTGTGCTTTGCTTGCTTGAGCCAGACTTACCCTTCCCGAGTCCCACAGACCGTAGCCTGTGGTGAACCTACATGCAGTCCCTGGCAGTAGCCGACACCATCTAACAGGAAATCTATAGCCACGATCACGAGCCCGCCCGCCCCATGCCCATAACTGTAGGCGAGCCTCCCCCTTCCGCCTTCGCCCTTCCCCATTCGCCTGGCGTACTCGGCGTACTCAGCGAGAGCAAACAAAACAGTCCCTAATCCTCGTCGTCTGATTTCTAGCGAGGCCTCCGGACTGGGCACTGAGCAGCCAAAGCCAACTTTAGCAGCAGCCATGGTTGCAAGGCCCATGGTTGGTTGTCCACTACTGTACCTCGCTGGATATGAGGGCGTTCCGAAGCCTCGTTTAGCGCTCGGCAGGACAGCTCAACGATCTCTCTCCGAGCTGCAGAGTTGGAATTCGACCCACGGGGCCTGTTCTTACCTTCGTCATTCGACGATCACCGCCTTCGCTTCGCTTCGCAAGCCAAGCCAAGCCAAGCCAAGCAAGCAAGAAGAGGAGGTGTCGTCCTGCGAGCACACGTCCCGAGATAGGCACGGAACAAAATTCGGCAGAGAGGCAGAGGATTGAGCCTCGTCCTCTCACTGTTCATCAGATTCGTCGTGATACGAATACAAATTTGAACCGCAAGAGGCAAATGAATCGATTCACAGGATTCACAACGAAACAAGCAACATATCACACAGCAGGCATGAGAAGAAGCCTCGCATGTACGAAAGCCAGTGCATGGATTTCAATTGAACGGTTTTACATCACATGTTTGTTTGTGGGTGACTTTATTCCGCTTGGCGGTTCTAAAGAAGTGACAATGGGTGCGCATGATCAACATTGCACGAGGCAGTGTCAGTGTCGGTGTCATGTACTCGGGGACTGGCCTCGTCGCCGCTCTTTCTTATACAACAAGGACTCTGTGAATTCATTCCTTCATCCATCCATCCATCCTGCCCTAGCGTCTGCCTGTGATATGTTCCTAATTGATCTACAATCGTCTGCGTCTATGAAATCTCAAGAATGAATGCCTGATTACAGCTCAACAAGGCAGCGGCCCCCTTGTTCGCGTAATAAGGTCCTACAGCTACAGATGCTAGACAAAACCGCTCCATAGAGGTTATGAAGCAACCACTCCCCAAAATGTGTCGGCATTCTTCTCACACCAGAATCTGTACACTCGCCATGTCCGCGCTCCCGAGTATAATGTTCGGGAACCCTCGGCACGTCAGGCTTCAGTGTGTACACAGGATCGATGCGACGCTGACCTCCACTGACATTCCCGTCTCCGTCCCCCCGGAAGGACTGGCCGCAATTGAAGTCCCTCTTGCGACTCCCCAAAGTTGCTGCTGCTGCTGCTGCGGGACAGGATTGATTCCTGCGCCCATTCGTTCGACGCATGCGCTTCGCAAGTGTACGACCGAGAAAACTCCTCTTCCACCTGGATCAGCGCTGGTCGAGAATTTCAGCCAACGATGGCGCCGGGAAGAAAGAAACCAGCTTCAATGCCTGAAATCAAGAAAGCCCAGCACCGCCGGGCTTTCTTTCGGCATTGCGGAGTTCCCGTCCGAAGAAGCCATTGGCGAGAATCCGAGAATCGGAATTTGAAGCTTGCTCGTCGTCATGGTCACCGTACATTCGATGCGGGTTGTTGTTGTTGCCCGAGCCCGAGCATGCGGTGGGCTCCAATCGACAGATTTGCCGACGGCTTGCAAAGAAACTTCATCGACGACGGGGTCATGTGACGACGGCCCAGTCTCTCGTAACAATCGATGGAAAAGAGCGACAGCGACAGATGCACTTCGTCTTTGCTCCATTCGCGCTCGCCGCTCTCCTCTGCGCCCTTCAAGGACGACGGCAGAGCCTGCGGTTGCGGCCGCCCCCTCGCCAGCAGCGGCCGCAGGCACAGCACGTACAGCCGGCGAAACCCTCCCAGCGCCAGGACGACCGAGCGCAGCTGCTTTTGCCGAGCGACGGGCGATGGCCAGTGCTGAATGCACACATTCTCCCACAAACTCTCATCCTCCGCAACTTTGCGCCACTGCTTCGAAACGCAGGTGGCCGTGGCTAGAGATTTGGCGTCCAGATGCTTCATGACCTCGTAAATAATATCATCATTGCTGTCCATTTGAAGGGTCGTCACCACTTTTTGCCTCTTGGCTCCTTCCCTCGCTATCCACCTCGTTTCCTGATGATGATGCCCGTCCACCAATTGGCATTCGAAAATTGACACCATTTTCTGCCCGACGACCCTGTTCTCGATCCTCTGCTCTGCTCTGCTGTGCCACCAATTAAAATGCGTGCTCCTTCTCTGCAGTCCCTACGACAAACCACCTGCTTCGCAAGGTCTCCCGAATCGAGCCGCAATAACGAAGCGTGGCGAGAATGGACCTCTCCCGACGGCACCTCCGGCTCTCATTCACTCGCTCGCTCGCGATTCGCAGGCAGACGATGACGATGATGATGAGCAGAAGGATGATCGCGCAAGAGTGGTGGTGGTGGAGGAGGAGGAGGCGCAAGAAGTCGGAGAAATGACAGTCGAGAACGCCAAGGGCGGGCTCCTTAAACTGGGAGTCAGCCGGAGAATTATCTTCCTTGAGAGCTTTATTTCGTTCATGGATGTTGGAGTTGAGAGCAACAACAACCACCACCACCACCGCAGGTGCGCGAGCTGACCAGTGCGTGTGATGAAGGGAATCCAATACGTGTTCAATTAGAGAGTTCGCGGAGTCGGTCAGACCTCCACAGAGCTGCAGGTCTCAGGGCTCTCAGTGGAAACTGTCTGACAATGGACTATCACCACATCCCTTCTGAGCGAGCGCGCGCGCGCGCGGGCAGCTAAGAGTGAGCCTCCAATGAGCACATCCCATGTTATGATGGAAGGAGCTGACTGACAGCAGACTCCAGCAGCAGCAGGCAAGGGCAGAGAGAGAGAGAGAGAGAGAGAGAGAGAGAGCAGCTAAAGCTCGCCTTGGTCTTTCGCGCTATGTTTCTACAACTCGTTGGGACTCGAGAGAGTGGCGAGAGGAGATGCAGCGAGTTTCACACACATCAAATAGGGGAGGAGATATTGGGAGCTATGGCCTATTTGATGAGCATGATGCCGAGGGAGGCGCGGTGGCGTAGTTCGCAGTGGGTCCGAAGCACCCGCAGCAGAGCAGAGCAGAGGTTAGGAGTACACCTTGACTGAAATGGACCAGACTTTTCTCTAACGTGGTACTACTCGGCCTCCAGGTGAGAGATCATCAAAGGGGAAAGACGCAGATTGCCAGTGTGCCAGAGGAGGAGGATTACTTCCCGATAAGACAAAGGGGGCCCATTTAAGTGAGTGAGGAGAGGAGAGGAGAGGCAAAGTAATGAGGGCTCGCTCGCCCTCTCTTGCGCTCTCGCTCACTTCCTCGAATTTCGCCACCACATCCAACCCTGTCGTTGTCCTGCTTGCGCGCACATTCTTCATGCCCTGCTCGTTTCTCAGCCCACTATTGCTCGCTCACAATATCCTCTCCCCCAGCCTTGCCTTGCCTTGCCCCGCCCCTCTGGTCTGCTCATTCGACGCGTACACCCACACGCGCCATAGCCAACCAACACGCTCGGCTCAGGTTTCGTCAGGTCCGGTCAGGGCGAGCACAGGTCCACCTCAACCTCTGCTTTGCTCTGCTCGGCTCTACTCTGCTCTGGCATAGCCAGCCGAGCTCTCGTAACAGCATCTTCCGCAGATGCTCTACGACTTCTTGCACCTTCCTTTCTACCGTCTACGGCCGTATGCCTGCACTCGATGCGTACCGTACTCGTGAGTTGCCGATCCGATGGGTTTCCTCCGTGACTGACCTCCTCCCTCGCTCTTCGGATTCTCCATCTGTACCGGACCGGATCCACATCCACATCCACATCCACTCACTG
Organism: Marchantia polymorpha subsp. ruderalis; assembly: GCA_037833965.1. Lineage (NCBI taxonomy): Eukaryota > Viridiplantae > Streptophyta > Marchantiopsida > Marchantiales > Marchantiaceae > Marchantia > Marchantia polymorpha. The sequence continues at coordinate 6,804,033 of AP031351.1, forward strand.
TTTTCCGTAACTGGCTACGCTTCTCTTCGGATCCCCTGTCATGTGTATCTTCCAGCACATACCACCAGCTCTGTACAGTACAGTACAGTCCAGTCCTGTGCTCGATCTGAGTTCACTTCACAGTTCGCAGTGGAGATCTGAAATATCTCCCAGACCCCGCAAGCTCGACCAAATTCTGCTGATTCTTCTGTCTTTTGTTACACGGTGTCAAGGTGCCTTCCGCAATATGCCTGATCTTTGTCCAGACAAATTTCATGGGTTCTAGGCGGGTTCTCTGGACGATCCCGACTCACCTGCCTTGCTTATGACCAGAGCAGTGTACAATTATCGTGGCGAGCGCATGGAGTAAGTGTAGGCATTCGCCATTCGGAATCTGGAGCCCGCTTACATTTGTACTTTTCTCGACTCGCAGCATGAGATCTGCAGGCGTAGGAATAAGCTCGGGTGCAGTAGGTGTTCTCTGCCTGTCTTCACGTGTAGTATATATTTGATATTGAGGAGTTTCAAGATTAATCTTCAAACAAATGTACTCTTTTCCGAAAAACGACTCTGATAGGAAAGTGCCGACAACTATCCATAACTCGGTTTGCAGTTAACCCTACTTAAAAAAAACTCAGTACTTTTATCAAACTGCACGACTGCTAAGGGACTGACAACTTGTGGTGACATCTGAACAGAAACTTGGTTTTGATATGAACCTCAAGCATTGCACCAGAAAATGCGGCCATAAAAGCTTATATTGTCTAAGGAAGCAAAATTAGAAGTCTCATAAAGATATTAGAAAGTAATAACCAGTGCATGCACTCTCTATAAAATGTCATATGTCTCACTGTCAAATCGTACTGGACCATCTTCTAGATCGCCCTACTGTGAACATTGACACTATGATTCTAATGTGTGTTACACTCAACTAAATTGACTATTTGTGGCTTAAATTCTCTACTATTCCCGCACTATGACACTCAATTGACAACTGCTGAAACTTGTCATATTTTAATTCTTATTATCGATTTCAAACCCAAACAGTGCTATCTTCACATTACACGGGCTAAGTGTGAAGGTAGATGAAAGGTTGCGACTACTTCACACCCTGCGTTGCTACTGCCTCCCCCCATGGCTATGAAAGCTTGAAACGTAGTCTTATAATAATTGCATTTCAATGACACCAACCAATCAAAATTTTCAGTTATTTAAGGTGGAATAGTGAATAGAAAAAAATAAAAATCCTGACTTCAACACTGATCAACACTGATCATTACTTCATATGATGCTTGGTCTAGAAAAATCAACAAGTGATTGAAATCCCAGAGAATCATTCAAATGATATATTTCTTTCATTAAAATTTTCTCTTATTATTTTTTCTCAATCATGAAATAGTTTCAGTTAAATTAATTTCATAGTAACAACTAAAATTTCAATAAATTTTAATTTTTCAATATCAATGGGCTTCTACTTTTGCATTTACACACACACTTATACATATAATTTTCTGACATTTCATATCCTTAGAAATAAATAGCATTCATGTAGACAATGAAAAATGGTCTAAGGAAAGAATTCCAAAGCATTGAATTGATTCTCTATGTAAATCAAATGAATTGAAGAATGTCTAACCTCTAACATCTCCCTTCAACGAACATTTGAAATTGTATATTCCAATATGTACAATTTACAATCTGTATATAAAATTGTTTTGCGTATTTGCTATCGAGCTGATTGTTTTTCGTTCAATCGATTTTACCTTTTGTACAACCTGATTTGAAAGGTTTCACTGTGACTTGTGGCATATATTAGGAACTAAACGGAGAAGGGACAAGAATTGGATGCGAATTAAGTCGAAATTCAAGCCTTGCCTTGACAGCCTCTCCAACTCTTATCGTCATTTCAAAGAGGTATGGGTTACATTGTTTAAGGGCCGGCAAAAGTGAATCCAAAACCACAATGTCATCGGCACACTATGCTGACACAAACGGCAGTTTGTCAAAGTAAATCTGGTTCAAGATGGGTGCAGTTGGCCGCGCTCGGAAAAGATTATAATATGACGTCTCCGCCTCAAAATGCCAAGTGTATCATGAACCTTAAGCAACAAATAGGTTCCCATCCATAGATACCCAAAAGCTCTGGAAATGTTTCTCAAAATCTAATTTTAATATTAAATTCTTTATCAAATGAAATGCAATGTGTGAGTAGTTTGGCCTGCAAGGTTTGAACGTGTGCGTGAGAGGAATATTGCAACGTGGTTCTGCCACGTGTTGTTATATGATTGCAAAATCACTAACATGTACAAGAGAGAGAGAGAGGAGAAGAAGAAGAAGAAGTAGTAGTAAAAGAGGTGTATCTGTACATGACGGCCCCACTTGAGCCACAAGAATAAGGAATTGGAATCGTTCTATATATATAATGGAGAACAAAGTGAAAAACTCATGTCTTCAAAGGGAGATTCTCTTGCCGAGTGAATGTTGTCATTTTATTCCCATCTGGTCTCCACTCAAGCTTTTTCTTCTGTGAGTAGTGTTACACCAGGAGTTCCGAGCTTTTCACCCGAGTCAATGAGAGAAGTGTGATCCGGAGCCCGGGCTCAAGGATTTCTCGTGATTATGGCATCACAATTCATGACCTTGTGAGCTCCACCTCCACGGGAGCATGTTCGGATTCCGAGTAGAATATGCTCCGGAATCTGGCTCGAGGGATCTTCCAACCTGGAGAATCTGGTACACTTCATGTCAAAGAGCGCTTGAACAGAGATCCGGCCCCGAGCTGGTCATGGCCAAGGTCAACCCCAGAGAGATATTCCCCAGCCAAGGTGATGCGTGAGGAGCCAACTGGGGTTAGGGACGAGAGTCAGAACTCACTCGACCTGGAGGCCGAGGAATCCTCGCAAAGCCGATGCCGAGAATGACGATGCACCAGGTGACCGGCACCTGGGGTTAGGTTTCGAACCGGAGCCATAACTCGCCCTCGAGCACAGCGGAGGGAATGTTGCGACCACAGAATCTGGATCTAGCCAATGCTGGAAAGGAAGATCCAACCCGAGTTAATGTTCGGCCCAGGCCCTGGACTCACCGTGCCGCGGAGATATTCCCTAGCCAAGGTGGTGCGGTGAGGATCCCCAAACCAGGCCACGGGGTCAGTACAGTACGCAAGCATCTGCGAGAACGTACATACGTATGATACAGTATGTGATACATCGCAAACTGTGCACCACCACCAGCACCTTCTTTATGACTCCATGCCGGGAAATGTGCACGAAATCATCACAACATGCACTAAAGCACAAGAAGAACTACTCTCTCACATGGCTCGACTTCTATGCGATTCTTGCCTGGATGCTGTTTCGGCTCTAAATTTACACCTCTAAATTAATCGAGATAGTAACTCAAACCGTCCATATAAAATGTTGAACTGGAGCAGCATCTTTATGAATCCACTACATGTTCAGAACCGTTAGGTGTATTCACATGGTTCCTATTTGTGATTCTTAACTTTCCGTTAAAGTTGGAGGTCGCGATGTAGACGCGTTTTCTGCCTTTTCGGGCTTGCTGATGGTACCGTATCTGCGCGATCGAGCCCCATGCCCATTTTCTCCCCAGTGCTGCACCAGTTACTGCACATGGTGCCAGTATATTAGTCCCGCATCCAGAATAAAGGGAATTCGTTTTATCCTCGAGCCAATAATGACCCCAAGTATTTTTCATAAAGCTCAGCCACTGAGCTAATGCCGGCGAAGTCGATGACTCCTCTTATTTCTCGGTGACAGTCGCACGTACCGGGCACTGTTTTGCAGGGTCGCCGGTATTCTCCCGGTGCTTGAGACAAAGTACCGGATTATCCTAAGAAGAGCTAATGCCGGTTGCCTTCCGTGAAATCAACATTCTCGTCGGTAGACGATCTTCCGATGCTTGCCGGGACTACGCTGACTATGCTATTGCACAATGCGATTCGTTATGCGTCTATGTCCGTGTCCTCCCGTGCTCTTCACTCCCGGGCATATTTTCTAGAGCTTCGCTAGAGGTCGAGAAATGCCCATCGTCGGCCAGCTTGCGTCGAATCACAAATGATTCTATGGTCGCTTCTAATCGGCCTCCGACCTTTGCCTCTTGAGTATGGGGTTCGCATTCATTGAGTTTGGATTTCATGTGACTGGCGGCCGAACAAAGAATGAAATGAAATGATGGGACGACCCATCAAGCATCACAAGGAATGTAAAAGTCTAAACTCGTGCTCAGATACTGAAGAGTTTCACAATGGGAAATATCTCCCTACACCTCTATAATATCAATATTATCTCTGTCAAGTTGTCTACACTGTCCAATCATTTAACGTGATAATATTATTATACATATTACAGTATCTTGTTTAATGTGGAGCGATTGAAACAATCTGACTATATTTATCTACACAATGTGCCGAGGAAATCCATACCTCTATGGTCTAGTCAGAATATCTCGTATTTTCTCCTATGAACATTTCAAGATAGTTCCTAACTCCAATCTAAAATCTAAAAAAAGACTTTAGATTTTTGCATATTGCTAAACTTGGAAATTTTGATTTATGCCGCTGTCATTCCTGATCTTACATGACTTCTAGGAATATATATGACAACTCTTATCTCCTAGTATGTTGATATGGCAATGAGGCTTTACTTCAAAGATTGCCACATCATGTGTAGGTAAATCGAGAAACTATAGTTGGCACACTTTGAGTTATCAAAGTGATGATGAGTCTTCAAAAGATAATACTTTGGACGTTAATCCACACAAAGCGTTGTCTAGAGCTGGAATTTATATGGAGATGATGTGAAGAAATGTTAAAAGACCGCATGGAACTCTCGAGAGATCTCATTGTTTTGTTATCACACGGCTACTAGGAGAATATATCGATGTGCGACATCTTCTAGTCATTTGATAGGAGAATATGATTTAGGTTAAAGGATCCAAGAAATGTAACCCAAGTGCACATAAAGCGTGATTAAAAGCTAGAAGGTAATCAACTTTGAGTGAATGTGATTTAGGGATATGGAGAAGGACAACATGAGGCTACAGATGTGTCACTGCCTCTATCATTTGTGAGCACTCTTTGAATTTTTCATCGAGGCCATTCTAAGTTCTGTTAAATTTATCAGTTTGGCCATAGTTTTATGCAACTTATGATGGAGTCTTTGTATTTCATTATTGGCCCAATGTTTTATACGGTGATGTTTGGAATCTAATAATGTGTAATTGTTTTAATATCAACATATTTGAATGTTACCGTGCCAATAGTTGCACCATATACTGCAAATATTATTGAACATTTTACAATAAAAAATAGTAGGTTCATGAAATTTGACCGAGATTAGACAATTTGATTAGAAGTTGTGAGAAACTTTGTGTAGCATGGTTTTGGTTTCTAAAACAGCCAAATGTGATAAAATGAAGAAACTCAAACTAAACGACTCACACAAAATTCCAAAATCAATGTGTAATATCCAAGAACTAGGATTTTTTTAAAGTCAACTTATGTACATGCATTATATTACCCTACAAATTTTTTTCCACTTAATATTTTTTGATTTTTTCTATTTATTTTAAGTTAAACAACACAAAGTTAAAAGATTGTCTACTCTGATAGATTAATCTTTGAGTAACTACAAGAAAACTTGCAATGCGTAATCTTTGAACTCACAAAAAATTATTTATTAATTTTGAAGTTTAAATCATTTTCAAAAGTAGTCCAACAATACATTGTACGTCAAAGTAATACACTCTTCTTTGTGTACAAAATCAATCCAACTTTCCAAAACGAAACTCCTGTTTAATAGCAAAGTTGAAACAAATGAATGTTGACATTCAATAAAATTTTATTTTTTTTAATTGTAGCAAAATGTACAGCCATTATACTAACTTTGTTAAAATCAATTTGATCTTGCATGTAGTATTTTGAAAAAACTTGAAGAAACTATATCACAATAAATTTCTTTCAAAAAAATTACAACACTTTGCTGGGGAAAAATTTGAATATTGTTATTATTGAAATTATTGAATCTTCAGAAACATCACAATAATGTTTTTATTAGTTAAAATACATTAAAATTATTTTTTTCCAATTTTAATGTCTTTTGATTGATTAGAAATGCAATATAATAGCCACAAATTGAAATAAAATCTAAATTGTAAGTATTTAAGGTTTTCAAGATGTTAGATGTAACCCGATTTTATAATTTTTTATTTATTAATATAAAAAAATTTGAACACTTACTCATATCAAATTGTATAATTATTAATATTTAATTAGATAATTAATGTCATTATAAATATATTTGAATTAATTATTTGATTTTTTATAAATTTTTTTCTCATAAAATTATTTTGAATTAATTCCAAAATACTTCAATTTTTAGAACCTTTTAATTAAATTTTTAATTGATAATTCAGCTTATAGATATAAATGTTAGAAAAAAAATTTAAAAAAATTTTGATTGAAGCGCCTCAAATTAAATTTATAAATCACTCACATCAATGAAGCAAAGATCATCAATGAGAAATTAAAATAAATTTTTTGAACTTATCCCAATTTTAAAATAGAGTTTATACTATTTTCACTTCTGATGAGTTTTTCTTATTGAATTCAAATATGTTATCTACTCGAAAAAAATTAAATAGCTAATATATTGGGAATGATAAAAAAAATTACTAATTATATTTTTCACAATTTTACTTATGGTTTTTTTCCACGTTCAATTCTCAACAAATCGAACGAAGAGAAAAGCCTCATCTTATTTTGCTCCACGCTGCTGATAGAGTTGGTTTCCTTTCCTTTGGCTCAGTTGTAAAAGTCCAAGGCCTACCGCAGCACACTAGTGCGGCGCTTACGGTTAGATACGGTTTCCTGATGGAAAACTCATGGATTGCAAACAAAATCTCACGATGGCGGCTAAAAACAAGAGAAGGACTTTTATCAAAATATGTATATGTATATATATATATATATATATATATATATAAATATATTCTGGAAAAATACGTTTAGCTATTTTTTTAATAAAATAAAATAAATCTATTAGGATTTGACCTTTTATTTTCAAATTTTATGAGTATTCAAATGCGAAATTTGGAAATTTTCAATTTTAAAAATTTTAATTTCTACAAGTATCAATTCAGACTGATTTTCATTTTTATCCCGAATCAAAATACAGAATAGGTATTTAAACCCAAAGATTCATTCAAATTGATTATTAGTTCAATAATTTTTTTCTTTAAAAAAGAAAAGCATCTATACACGTTTATGTTTGTGTTATGTATGTATGTATGTATGTATAAACACACATATACATATGTACATACATATAAACTAGCTCTGATGAAACCAAATATGAAACCAAATCAATTTTTTGCATCAATTTTATTTCTGAATATATATATTGAAGAATTGTAAGAATATATCAAAAAGTGTAAAAAATTGAGTAACAGTGAAGCATTTTTCACATCTTCATTGTGTTTCGATCAAGTATATCTAGTCTCTTACCATTTGTACTCTGTTATACTCACTCTTTAGATATATATATATCATTGTCTTAGAATATGGCTTTGAAACCAATGAAATTCATATGGTTGTGTTATAATATATTATCATTTAATTTTTAATTTTTAATCTGAATTATCTAATAACTTTAGGTTAGAAAATTTTAGTCTTCATCCAAATGATGTCTAAACCTTAGTAAAAATCAAATCAACTTAAAGCAGATCACCTAGAAATAATGTGACCTCACAAACATAATTGCAGATAAAATATCTTTTCAAGTTTAGACTTTGAATGTTTTATTTATTCTTTCTCTAGTCACTATAGTGACAAAATCACAAGAGGTTGTTTATTTCATGATTATTGTTATGAAGTCAAATAGTTATAAACCTTTCAAGCACTTTTCAGGCACTGCCCAAGATAGGAAAAAATAAAATCAAACTAATTTCAAGTTAATCCAATGGTGCATAATAAAACTAGTAAAATGAAATAGTACCTATATCAAGGATTGAATGGATTCATTGAGAAGAGAATGATATAATAAAGATCAGCTGAGAAGTTAATGGATCGATATCAATGGAATATGAAACATAATAGATTGTTAAAGGGTATAGAAAAAATATAAGGTGATGAAGATTTGAATTAAAAAGAGTTAATAAGTTCTAAAAGTAGTGAAAAAATTGTAACAACAGTTCTATATTGCAAGATCTAAAAACATGTACATAGAGGGGGTGTAGCTCACATGGTAGAGCGATCGCTTTGCATGCGATAGGCACGGGGATCGATACCCCGCACCTCCAGTATCACATTTTGCTTTTGCCGGCATATGCTAGCGGCGAACGAGTCTGCCTTCTTGGCATGTATCGAGTAGCTGCAAGTTTGACGTGCCAAATCTCCGGAAAGGAAAACGAGGCAGTTGTACAGGATATAGCTGGGATTATGCCGGTGTCAAATCTCAGGAAAGGTAATAAGACGCAATAGTACAAGAATCAGTCAGCGTCGATCTGTTATATACAGTCAGTCATGGTCATCGCTTCGAATCCGGATTAGCCTTGTGAATATTTGTGATTTATGTACTTTTATTGATGATCTGTATGTTTTTTGTTATGTATTTCTATTTATTTTATACATGTATATATATATACGAGGTATTGATGGAATTTTTGGAATTTAGATATGTTTTTTCTACTTATTTTCAATTTTACTTACAAGGATAATCCCTGCAGCCAGTACTATTTGTGATTGTAGTGCAGAAATGTCGACACACTTTGAAAGCTTTGCAAGGTGCAAAATGGAAACAAAACACATGTCTTGTAAAGAATCTTCTCTTAATTTCTTTCGAAAGCCACCTTATTGTCTTAAAATTATGACCATGTTTTTAGTTTATTTTATCAGTTTTATGTTTTAGCGGTGATAGGTTGCAGAGTTCACCTGAATTTGTTGGTATACAGCTATACATAGGCTTGAATTTCACTCAAACCATGCAGATTCTTGTTGTATGGCGAGAGAGCTAGCTTAATCTAACGAAGCTGTGCATGCATCTTGAGAGGAGCATATCAGACTGCAAAGATGTTTATGCTTATTTACTTGCGAGCATGGATATAATAAAGCCAGAACAATTTAATGGAAACATGTGCATTAGTAGTGACAAATTCCCCTAAATTAGAGTTAAAGCTTTCGATATAGAAACCTTCACGTTTATGCACATTTACAAACTGACTAGGTATTGTCAGGACCGCCGCGTACCTTGTTTAGGGTTTGGGGTTTTATCTTTCCACTAGTCTTTAGGAGTACAAGTAGCAAAAATTTATCTTCTATATCTGAGCTCTTGTTGATCTACAATAACATTTACATTCAGGAGCTAGTATAGGTCTCAACGTCTTCCCAGCGTTTGGAAAGAAGACTGCAAAAACGTATCGTAGTAAAAAATAAGAGGATTCACCTTCCGTTTTATAAGTGATACCGCCAAGTACCATGAAAGTTAGAAAATTGTTTATATATTGTCATGAATCAGTATCTCAGTGATTTCATGCACCATTCACTATATTCGTATTTCTTTTTCTTTGGAGTAGGAAAAGATATATTGAATTGGAAACAGAGTCTGCACATTGTGACATCAGCGTGGACTCAACTACATGATGCATCGTTTACTAAAGCTCTAGGACTAATAGGCATGATGTAACCAAAAAGTTTTAATTCATATTGCATCACTAATACCCTGTTCATTGGAATTTGCTTTCAAATTCAACTTTTGCCAATTTGAGCTCATGAATTTTCTTTCTCAAAAACTCATGTGCATATTGCAACATGTTTTTTTATTCAAAATATATATACAATCACATGAACTCGTTTATCTATTTCAAAGAAACGATTATCAAGATAGCAGAAGTAACGGAAGAAATTAATGATCAAATTGTAAAATATTTTATAACGAAATGCATCGTCTTTTATGAGAAAGAACTAAATAATCTATCAAGCAAAGTACGGACGAAAAACCTTCATGGATCGTAATGTCATACTAAACATCACATATGGATAATATATAACATCTACTACGACACATAAATGATGTATTTTATATGTATATAGCTTGATAGAGAATATACCATTACTATTACTCTAATTCAGTAAGTACAACAGCTGGAAACATTTTCAAGCATGTATTTGAAAATCGTTCAATATCTGCTTATTTACTCGGGAGGTTTTTTTTTCCAATTAGCTTTAATCGTCATGGCTGCACGGCTTCCGTTGAACTTTGTGGTCCAAACTTGTCCCGACATCCATAGAAAGCTGCCATAGTAAGAAACTTGTCAACACTCAAATCTCAGAGCTTCTGGACCGAAGATGAGTATCAAAATACAACTTCACATTTAACAGCAATCAGACTTTTCCTATTCAAACCTCCACAAAGGACCACCTATACTGTTCTGCAGGTAATACTAGAGAAATTAATTATTCTTTCGAAACTTTTATCAACGTGAGTTGAATAACATTTTGATAAAATTATGAGGGGTTACAGTGCTCTATTTAAATTCATGAGAAGCAAATAAAAAGCATTCTTAAAATTTCAGTTTTGCTCCTTTATCAGCATCGCTATCAAATACATGATGTATTATTCGATGTATGTTTCAGATAAAAGATACAATTTTGATAAAATGAATATTACGTAAAGCACCATATCTGCGGCCTTACCTTGAGAAGTATTTCCTTTCTTTTTGCTTAGACCGGCACCCTCGTTACAATTTAATTCAGGTCAGTGAGTTATAAGAAACAGGGAAAAGTATAGACATTGAACGGCCCCTTACAATGATATAGAATGATTATATTGTCTTCCACCATCGACTTTGGTAGCCATGGCAGAGATAGTGAATTGAGAAGTCAATATACAACCCATGATGCAGTAGTTCTGTTCCTCGACCCAGGTAATAAGGGCTGGCTTTTACGTCTACATTTCCACTCTTCGTAAAATAACACGAACACATCCATTGCGACAATTACTTCAAATAAAAAAATTGTCATCTTTATTCCAAAAAGTATCAGCAAATGTTTGTGTTGAAACGTGTATGATCTTTGACTACTTTACATAACTAAAGTCAAATACTGCTTGATATTTTGTTTCACCAACAGATTCTACTTCTAATTACGAGGCACATCATTTGTAAGATACGTGGGCTTATTCACATCACTTACATATTGTCTCGACCAAATCTCCAACATCAAGTTACAGTTTTAGATAGTTTGTCGTTCAGACAGGGTTCTCGTTAACTTATGCACATCATGCCTTGCCTGATACGAGACATATGTGTTGTAACTACTCAGTTAACAGCTGCCAGAGCTTGTTTGTCACCTCATAAATTCAAAGATACTACCATCTGCACAACCAATGTATGTTATCAGCTATTATGGCTGCTTTAGGTCACAGACTACCATTTATCGTTTTATAAGGGAATGACGTTTGTCTGACCACTTCCAATACCTAAGATTTATGTAACTCCTTCCTATACTGATAACAATACATGCTCAAACAAGCAACCACAAATATCTATATTACCCATAAAATTTCAGCCACTCATTCAAGGCACACTTTATAAACATAAAACAAACATTACAATCTCTATCAAGATTTTCCTCCATATGTCTCATGTTTTAATTCATTCGATTATGTTATTTCATGTTCAAAAACCTCCTTTTTCTTTGTGATGTTGCAGCAATCTTTTATCAGTGATAAACCATTGCTGCAACATCACACAACATTTTGGGTGATGAATTATCACCAAATTAGTATGCTGGCTAGATTGAACAAGTTAATCTAGCCAATTGTATCCAACATCAACGGATTTGTCATGCAAGAGATAATTCTCATCATCTAACGTTTTCCACTCATCATTCTTGTTTTTCATTAACATTATAGAGCAATACGTAGCACATAACATTTCTACATCCTATCTCTTTCAGTGAACGCCATCGAGAGTTTACAACATCAATGAAATGCTCCTGTCATATTCTTCCCTTTTCTAAACACAGATTAAAGATGTGAAAATGACATCCACGGAAGTAGGAAGTGGACCTTAGACAACAAACAAATCCTGGATGTGGACAATTAGCTGAATTCTCCAAGAAATATTCTCAAGATTCCAACTTCTTTTACAGAAAAAGTGTCTTACTAAACAAAGATCAGTTATGCAAGCTATGGTAAGCCCCACGCATACACATGATGCAATGGTTACAAATTTGGACATGACACAAGTATTCCAATCCGAATCACAATATTGACAGTCCAACAACTAGTACAAACAAATTTACAAAACAACAGGTCCAACATGAACATGCTGAACATGAATATGCTCGACTCAACAATCTAATTACTATACAAGTCACATTTGCCAAACTCGTTCACATATAGAGTGACACTTTTTCTCGTTTACAATACTGTTTTGGCTCATCTACGAAGGACCATTTTGCTTCTGGCCACCCCGAAAAGATTACAAACACAAACAGAAACAACCATTAAAAAAATCAACTGACACCACTTCGATTCTATATGGTATATAATTGATTCGGCTCGCTCACTACTGATCATGCTTCCTTCTATCGCCCGACAAACATTAGAAGATATTTATTGACAAAAATAACCAAAAAATACCTTTGTAAATACATAGATATCGCTTGTGGCTATGTACGCTACAAATTATTCTGGTGAAACATGACACCATCTCTTATCTACCCGATTTATGGGCTCACTTGGTTCGAAAATAATAATATATATTAGAATAAAGAAAACGTTTATTCTTTCTCCATACATCAATGACTGGTATATAGGTCAATTCAACACATACTCCGTGTGATATCAATTCTTAAACTCACAGGAGACTGGTTCTACACCATCAACCCTCATTCAGGAGCTTCAAGATAATCTCTGTAGACCATTCCAAAGTCTTTGACCAACAACTTTTTTGATTATATGCGAAAAGAATTATATTTAAGGTAAACAAAGAACTTAGAATTTGACTGTTTTATTCAATCTCAGTATGATAAGTTGCAACATTGGAAGGCGGTATACAATTATAATGGCGAAAATGAATTATTTAAACAGTCGAAAGCTACTGGAAAGGTTGAAACAAAACAGGAATCACATGTTTACTTTGAACAAATACAAACCGTTCTAAACAAGAACTTAATATCATTACACTTCCCCAGCCCAGAGGAGAATGAATCCAATAAGTAATTTAGCTACAAATTAAAGAATAAAATAATCTTTCATTGTATCCCTAATCTAAATATCTATTTTTTGAATCCAAGAATTCAAATTGCCCGGTCTAAGTGAACCGACAACTTCCGATTATCCTGCACTGAAAGTCCCTCGATTTTATGTAAGTGAGGAAAAATCGTTTTTTACTTTGCCAAGATTCTCTAATCTCTTCAATTGCTTGTTCATATCTAAATAATTTCTGCAACACAACTCAATTTCAGGGTTTTGGTTGCAACTGATTGTTGTTGGAATATTTTACAAATACTAACTTTGAAAGAAGATCTGAAAAGTATAGCTCATAAGCGGGCATGCGTGATATAGGCCACCGAATGGCGTAGTGCCTAAATTAACTAAATGTCTTCTCACTTTGGCGACTAAATCAATGTGGCTATCAACATCAACTGTCTTTCTCTCGAACATTTTAGTGCTTATTTCACGAATGGGCAATGATTTTTCTCTCCTACGACGGAGCAGATTCTAGCCGCAATTACTCAACCTCACATTTGAGTCAGATCCTTCCTAGATAGAGTGTCCCAAATGTGAGGTCAAAAGACTTCTGTAGTCACAGGGCTGTTAGACACTTTCAAGGTATGATTTGTAGTTTGTGAGCTTGCATACACTTAGACGTGCAAACACGGTGAATATATATGACTTAGAATTGATTGGTTCTTGATGTTCATTACCAATCGCATGGCATGGACTGAACAGCTGGGACCCTGTGCTTGGGTAGGATTTATAGTGGTCGTGGAGAACCATTTGACAGTTCGTTGTATTTGCGAGCAATATTGATTACTTGAAAATCGCCGGAGAGTTTCCTCATGCAAATTTACTTGTTTGACATCCATAAGAGCAATAATAAACCGGTGTAGTGTAGGCGACAGTGTTCATCTCAAACTCTCGCTGTATGGATCTTGAATAAAGTTGATCGCCGCATCTCTTCAAGCCTGGCTGCTTTCAAGAACAATACATCATGCCAAGCAGCAAACGTTTCTTCCTGCGCTGTAGAGGAGAGAATGGAAGATGCTGGTGAGTCCATAGTCAATCATGGTGCTGAGACACAGTGGACCTTATAAGACAATCAATCACAGTGCTGAGACACTCAGAATGTACCTTATATTACTTCTGGAATGAAAAGCTGACCTTTTAAGAAGATGAATGGGAGTGTCTCTCAGATATATGACAGAGTTATATGATAAGCACAATAAACAATATTTGCAAAACAGAATTCGCTCTCCCATTCTTCTTCAAATATTGTTTATTGTGCTTATCATGTAACTCTGTCATATATATGAGAGACAATTGATAAACTCAGATCTAACCGGCATCAAGAATAAAGTGCTTTTTTGAGTAAATCGCAAAATTAACAAAAATAAGAAAAAGAAATCCATATTTTAAACTAGTCATAGTTATATAATAACTAATTAGTTTATAGCTAATTATAATTATAATTATAGGAATTCCCAAACCTGGCCTAAATTGAAGGATAACTAGCCGCTACTCTAAACTTGGCTAATCTTGTTAATTTTGTCTACTCATTTACCTTGAACATGGCTATTGAAACGAACCTATCTACCCATCATCCTTGTCCCATACCAAATTTTGTATCCCAAAGTCTCGGACCTGCAAACACGGATTTTCAGAGTCCAATCTTGATATGAAGGAGATATGAGAGGATTGGCACAAAAGACTTTTAAAAATTGTTTTTCTTCCAATGAAGAGGATTTTTTTTCTGCATATATTTCCGCAAGAATATATGAAATGAATTTTTATATAGGCTAGCATTAGAACTCCCTGATATACACTTGGTGCATCACATATCAGACGTCTTCACAACGTCCGCAGATGTTTGTACATTCAAATCTAGTGACGATCATATGCAAGTTCCCTTCAACTGCGAAATGTTCACTATAAGGCGGGCACGTTCAGCTTTTTCTTAAATTTCTGGATACTGCTAGCATTGATATTGATGACATTTCCAACAGCACTTACCTTTCTTTGATAATTCCAGTTATTATTTTCTTTACATACTGCTTCAAAAATCACTATTTAGAAACTCCAAGGTTTGAGATTCATCTATATGGTACTGTGAGAACTTCACGACACATGATAAATTTTGACAAGATCTAATGTTTTTAACCTACTGTTACTTGGTTTGAGATATAGCTTAAACATTGCAAATCTAATTTCAATCCAAACCCCAATTTCCGAATGCTTCAAAAACCAGTTGATACTGGGCTGAGAGCTGAAATTCCGACTTCACCCATTACACATTACATGTGGACTACTTGCAGTGAGGCGATTTTTGCAACACAAGGGAACCAAGTACAAGTTAGATTACATGGGTTATAGGTAAATTTCCCAGGATGCGAAAGCAATATATTTTGGAAGAAAGACGGAAACTAGGGCCGACCTGAATACCTTGCCATGAGAAACAAAGGGTACAGCTTTCAGATCTGAAAACCAATTCGACTGGACGAAACACAAAATATCCAGCTTGACCGTTGGCACCTACTCACCAGTCATGCAAGTTCTTGATCAGCAAAACTTTCTGAAATACCAGCTATGGGAAACATAAGACCTTGAGTGCACTACATTACCACCTTCGTCCACCTAATCGCAGTGACACAGGACATTTCTTGTAAGAGGTAAAGATGGTCAGACCTGGAATCCAACTTCAATATGAAGACTCGGCTGACTCAGATGTTATAAGGAGTAAGACAAAAATATCAAGCAGTGACATAAACTTCGAACGACGAGAAACACTGGACATACTCGGCATATGCACATTCAGTATATTTACCTCAAGAAGAACTCAGAACACGTCTCCAGTTTTCAAAATTTTGAGTTTTGTGAGACAGGAGGATATAGATTATGTTACAACCTCCAATCTAAGCACAGAAAGCTGTCTGATCTAAAGAATTAAGTCGACAAATACTTCTTGAACCATGTATCAAATCTAGACCATGCAAGGTCTACAGCATCTTTGTTGAACTCTTCAAAACCTGTATTCTTGCCACGTTTGATAGCCTCCTCAGAAGCGTTCATAAATGCGTGGCCAACGTTCGAGTAGATGTGTACTTCAGAAGGAGCCCCAGAAGTTTTTAATTTTTCTTCCAAGGCCTTGGCTGCCTGCACAATTATAGAGCACAAGACATGTTGGTCAAAGCATAACAAAGTCTTCCATGAGATTAAGCCTAGGAGGCCTGAACTTAATCCGCCGGTACATGACTCAATCCATGCTGAGTTACTGTGTTATGAACCAAGTCTTGTGGCAAAAAAGGGTGAGTTACGACGTAGAATTGGATACAGTGCCACACTTGATGAAACCTCATACAACTTCTAGGATACGACATAGAGAATTTCAGCTGAAGGTTTCAAAGAGCGAAAAATCCAGTCTCCTTATTAAAGAGCGAGAAACACAGGCTTAAACAACCGATATGCGAGACTCACCCCGACATCGGAGAAACCTGCAAACTTGTCCAACTCTCCAAAATGAGCCTGAACAGGAATTTTAACTTTACTGACATCGGCGAGCCCCGCATCTGGGACTCCATAAAACGCGACAGCCGCATCCAGTTGAGGGATCAGGACTGCGCTAGCCAAAGTAAGAGCTCCACCCATACAGAACCCAGTTACACCAACCTGTGGCAAAAACATAAAAGCTTGTCATTTGATTGGACTTTGAATGAAAGAATACGACGTGCGTTAAAAACCGGTTATGGCATAGGAAAAGAATTGAGACTCAGAAGTTAGAACCACCTTTGAGGAACCATTCTCCTTCAACCATTTGACGGATGCTTCAACATCCTTCACCGCTCCTTGCCAGTCCAAGCCTTCCATCAGATGTTGGGCTTCGGCAGCATCCAAGCCTACCTTTCCTCGATATAGACTGCGCAGCGAGTTAAGTAACAAAAAAATGTAATCTCGAACCGATCAGACCTCACCGAGAGCATGGCACATTTCAATTGAACATCGTCACAGCGTTAATTTCATCAGCCAGACACACAGTTCGCTTGTACCAACCTCGCAGATCAGTAACGAGCGATCTACAGCAAGACATTCAATTGATATACTCATCAACTATGATCACCACTTACTGGACGTTAAATGCTGATATCATAGTGGGCACAGTGTTTTGTAGTCTACGAACTGCAAGTTAATGTGCATGTCAGTGAATGTGCACAGTTTATGGGAAATAAGAGGTAGGATATAGCATACTCAGGAATTAAAGTACGGAACCCATTGCTTGCAATGGTTGCAGCATGGTTCTTGATTTCAAAGTCGACTCCCCACCATTCTTGCAGGACTACGATCCCGGGGGCGCCTTCATCGCCCAGAACGTAAGCATCAAATTCCTACATTACAAACACACAACAAATTTTATAGCTCACATCAAGTTTCCTGATGCCTCCACAGCTCTTCCAGGTAGTTTCGGTAACGAGGGAGAGAAGATGTGGTAACTTGTATCTTTCCATACGAAAACACTGTCAAGCAGGGTACCTCCGCTGAACTGGTCAGGCTTTCAAAAGCAGATACTGAAGTTGAGTTCATCGAACAAAAGAACGTTCTCTTAAATTCGTGGGCAGATATAAAGTAAACAGTTGACATATGAGGTATCATGATAGGTCACTGATTCCTCTTCTCATAGTCCAAGCCACCTGAATCTCTCAGCTATTCAGGTTGCTATAAGTATCAGAAGACAAAAGGTTCCTTGACACGCTCGTCTCGGAACTTCTACGATCCAGGTCCACCAAGCATGCCCGACTTCTGTTATGCAGCATTTGTAGAAGCTGGATTCATCAAAAGTCAGAACAATGATTTACGTTGTGGAACTATTCGGAGTCAAATAACAAGAATCCTTACTCACAGTGTCTAGGATTTCGTGTCACAACTTACTCCTCAATGGCTAATAAGGTGGCTTCGAATATAAAAATAGCAACTCTCCGTTAACATGTTCGGTAAGATGACATGAACCGGCGAGCTGCACCAAACTTGTCCGGCTTCTATGATAGAGCTGAAAAATACCACAGATGAATTCATCTGTAGACAGAACGATGATTTCCGTGGGATACAAATTGTCAAATATACGAAAACCTTGTTCTTCAAAATAAAGCATTCCAAAGTAAAGGCTTGACATTCACGCAAGCTCGTCATTTCTCGTCACAGGAAATGTTTATAAGAGGTGCCTGACAAAGATCTGACCAGAAAGAGCACAATCCCTACCACCTTCAGTTGAAAATCTAGGTCCCGCATTCAGCTTCACGAACCATGTGAAAAAATATCAAATTCGCAGACGTCGACGAATAGGAGATAATTGAGATTCCATCGAGACAAACAGAGCCACGACAAAACGTGGAGACGGACGAGAAAGAAGGGAAGGGAGTAAACAAGGGCTACAGAGAAGGACTCTCATCGATATCGAGAGAGGCGAAGTCCACCGATCGATCGATGGATCTGATCGGATCCCCGAGCTCAGTCTTCACCGACAATCAACCGTACGCGCAAAGCGAACAGCGTGGAACTAAACCAGAATCACAGGCATCAAGAGCACTTCTTACTCACAGTGGCTCCATCGCCATTTCGCTTGATGGTAATCTTGCGGGGAGAAGCCGAAGCGGCCATGGCTCGGACGCCAAATTTCGTGCGGGAGGGCAAAATGTGGGCAGCGACTCGGTGGAGTCGAGACGACCCGGCGCAGAAGGACGGGGCAAGGATCGAGGCGCTGAACTGCGGACGAAGCGAGGGCAGCGGCAGGCGCAGCGCGGAAGCCATTTATGTTCGTGCGCTCGACGACTCCCCCTCCCTCCTCTCCTCTCGGGCCTTCGACCCTCAGCGTGTCACCCGGCGGGTCCACGTCTGACGGCGTCGCGTGCTCCCATTGGCGGATCTCTGGGACGCTGCCGCGTGTCATGTCACCTCCGCTATATATGAACGCCAGTTGGAAGTGTTGAAAAGTGTCCCTCGTCTATATCTTCTTCATTCGGCGTCATTGTTCGTATAGTTACGTATGGCTGGTGGGATTAGGGGCTGTGACTGAGGGTGCTAGTTTGTATTTGGTTAGAAATATCTATATTTATTAGAGATATTTACTTTCACACCTTACATATTATTACATAGGGCGATGCCCCAAAGATTTTGTAATTGGCAATCTTGGCGATATTTTAAAATACATTCACTTGTACTCTCTATTTAGTTAGAAATATTTATATTTATTACAAATATTTACTTTCACACCTTACATATTATTATATAAGGCGATACCCCAAAGATTTTGTAATTGGCAATCTTGGTGATATTTCAAAATACATTCACTTGTACTCTCTATATCACACATAGTTCGTTGCAATTCCATAGGTAACTCTTGTCATTTTAGCCCCCTGATTGTCAAATTTTTGCAATCTTCACACCACAAGTTACGTGATTGTGTTATGTATGTTGTGCAAACTACTTCAAATCTTCTTTGACTCCACCCAAATTCAGAGTAAAAAACATTATTACTTAGATTTAAACCTTAGATTGATTATGTTGATTATAGAGCATGATGATTCTATGCTTCTCTACAGAACCATGGGCACAACTTAGAACTCTACCCTTCACACATAGGTCTCCTGATGGCGTACCCTAATAGTATGCCCGTCCAGTTCGATTGGCACGAAGTTCACTACTGAGTCTAATTATTGCGTCTGATCAGTCTAAGGTAGACTATGTTGATACGGTTGCCGCTTTGTATTTACTGAACTGTCACAGAGTTGTGAAGTCTTTACTCGAACACAGATCGTTTTCATATTTTGTCTTCTAAACCTAAACGGGTTTGTTTCAACTGTGTACGTGGACTTAACGTGCAAGTCGAAGAGCTGACATCTTCCATTTACTTCTGATTAGGCAGTAACCTCGAATTCAGTGGTCTAAATTTGGGCTTGAAAGCTCTAGATTTGGTTTTGTTAGCAACCCATTCTTTAATTCTGACTTTGAAGTGATGGACGAGATGATCGGTGAACAAACTTGGATGCTTTTATCTGTGGAGATGGGCGTAGCCAGTCAAGTGTATAACTCACTTTCGATCCGAATTCACGGAAAATTAAGTGCATGGTGACAGCTGATTTCTTTTTGGATTGTGATTTGGTGACATTCGTTTTGATAAGTGATATTGGGCTGATGCGAACACTTCCACACATCTATTATTTCTTGCACTCGACAAGTAACTCTTATTCCCTATCCAAACGGATGAGAAGAAAGCAGTGTTGAGAAATGCGTACATTCCCCATGGCTCTGTGTTATAAAACATCCTCGTCCACATATATATACATGTGGGCCTCATCGTCGAGGCCTGAATGCAAGGCTGTCAGGTGGTTACAATTATTCTTATATGTCCAAAAGAAGAAAACCGACTGATGTACTTGATGAAGACATTGAGAGTGACCGACAAAGATGCGTCAGTTTGCACACACATCGGATGAATTGACCAAGCTCTCGATTGCAGTAACAATTTCAAGATAACAGAGAAAGGAGTACCATACACATCTACCCACTTCTGAATCTCTTCAGTGGCCCTGGCCAATCTTCCCCGTCTGATTGTTCACTTCTACTCCGACTTCCGGCGCTGTCATCGCTGTCTCGATCTGAGTCAAGATCATCCATTGAGTCCTTGTTCTCTTCCTCGTCGTCCTCTTCATTCATTCCCTCTTCCTCGTCTCCGTCCTCATCTTCGTCGGAATCCTCCTCGGCATCTACGGTCTCTTTGTTTACTACAATATTACTTGTCTTTGTGTCCTCAATAGCCTTCATGGGGGTGACATCCACGTCACCAAAAGTCCAACCCTCAAAACAATTTTCGGCGAAAAGTGTGCTTGGAACAGTATGATAAAATGCAAGAGGAACTGCTTTCAACCTCCGCCCAACCTGCCACCGAATATATGAGGAGTAACCAACATCAGCATATGCCTTCCAACCGTGTTGCTTGGTATGCATAGTAGAGTAACAAGTTGGAGGTGGGTTCACAGCATTCGTTATAACCACATCAGCACCTGCCAAGGTAGCTACTCTACGAATGACTGACGGCTACAACAGATAAAAACAGCAGAAAATGTCTCAAATCTAGATTACCTCTTCGTTAAATATAGTCGCATAGGAAGTGGAGCTGAAGTCAGATATTGACATCTCCGTAGTTTTAGCTCGCACCGTTAGATCTGTTTCCAGGGACTCCACAAATCTGCAGAAGTAGTAGTTCCACCCACATCAACTTCAGATCTCTGCTATTAGGACTCAGATGATAGCGAACGGGGTAGATGATAAAAGTTGTACAGAAACAGCGTGTGAAAATTACCTTGAAACTGCTGGACAATAATGTCGACGTAAGGTGTCTATCTCCCACAGAGAACTCTCTGTGAAACAAGAGCAGAGAAAAGTCAGTCAATATCCATTTCCTTGCAGAAGCAAAACACCCTTCCCAAATGAAAACTATCAAGAACTTACGAAGGGCGTCGCATTTTGCAGTATCGCTTTCGTCTGCTCGGAATGGATCGGCCCCGAGTTTTCCATCTACAGCTTTATCACTCTTTTCCTCTGCTGTGATTCCTTCTACGTTTGCTCCATCTTTCACCGCTGCAATGGTAGTGGCTTGACTACTATCCTGAAATAACGGTACAATCATCGCAGTAACGAGATTCAGCAATAAAGCAGTTTCGTAGCTGTTCTACGTTCCACAAAAATAAAACCACCAGATTACGATCTGGCAGCATGAAGAGGGTAACGTACCCGGTGGACTAGGCAGTTTACAGAAGGATGCCGCCGAAGAATATTGTGAATCAACGCAATAACGACGATAGAACCTGATGGTGGTGCAGAGAGCACTAGACGCCCAAGCCTTTTCGCAAAAGCAGCAGCAAGGTATGCCGGTAAATGAGAAGATTTGAGGCATGAGTCCAACAACTGTCAACGAACAAAAAAGAAGTGTTAAGGAAATGGATCTACGAAGCTCTTGAAGCCAAAGTAACATACGAAAGCATATGTAAACTTTCAGAACTCAATTTCAGTCTTTATGACCAGATGGACTCTGGTGACTTGCTTGACGGTTCAACTTGGTGAGGTCCCAGTAATTTACAGCCATAAACTCGACACAAGAAGCTGTAACATTATTCGCCGCGCCAACTAATGAAATTCGTTGTATGACGGTTCGTGAAAAAGGTTAACGTATACCTCAAAGAAGCGGGATCGATGTTTGGCAACGAAAATAGAAGGCTCGAGTAGCGCATATAGCTTATTATAGAAGTCAGGATATTCCAGCCCATGTCCAGTAATTAAGATAAAAAGGCTGCTGAGAGCCATCACGCTTATAAGCCCTCCCACGTCGTAAGATTGCGTGAGAAAATCGCTGCACTACAAAAAAAGTGTGAAGGAACATGAGGAGCAAGCCAAACCGACAGAAGCTAATAACTGAACCTCTTTTCCAGTCTGAAATTTCAAACACAAAACCACCCAAAACAAACTAAAGAATGACTTTGCCTGCCCAAAGCTGTGTTGTCTTCATGCAGATAAAGTGTCTGCTTCCAACGTAGATAACTCTACCATCACTACCTCATCAGGTGCATATACACTTGCCACTACTGGAAGGTATAAAACAGAAGAACTACGTACAATCAGGTTAATCAGTCAATTCGTCAAGTACTGGAAAAAGAGAGCCTGACATCGAAAAAGAATTTTTCATAGGCGATGATTGAAAGCTACACGACAGGTGAGAGATTACCTAAGAAGAATAGGATTATTCATGTGTGGAATGACCTGTCGATGTAACCTCCCTAGAACCTGAACACATACATAGTTAACATATTCAGCGTATTTCCACTCGTCTCAAGTTCACATTTTGAGGTAGGGCTGGCTAAATGCTGACTAAATGCGAATGTAGACATCAGAAACAGGTAATACCAACCTTTTTGTAGGTATCTAACGGAAGAGCGAGTCGGAGAAATGCCAGCCAAGCTTTACTGAAAGCAGCCTTTTGCTTCTTCGGACTTGTAGGCTTGCTCTGCTTCTGCAATGCCATGGCCCCGAAGGTTGATAAGATAAGAAGTACAAAGCCGGATGCTTTACAAAACTTAACAAGGGTCCACGATATGCCCAACTAATGCAAGATGAATTTCCTCCATTATGATTATGAGCAAGATTATAGGAGTCATCTCCAGAGAGATCATGTGTAATACAGGGAAAGAGCAAGAAATGGGCAGGCTGAAAAAAGAGAGTCACTCGTAATGGTTTCATAACAGGTACTTGGGTCACAGGATACTATATAGTACAGGAGGGGGTGTCGTTGATCTAGTTTTAATGAAGGATAACACTAGACAA
Organism: Marchantia polymorpha subsp. ruderalis; assembly: GCA_037833965.1. Classification (NCBI taxonomy): domain Eukaryota; kingdom Viridiplantae; phylum Streptophyta; class Marchantiopsida; order Marchantiales; family Marchantiaceae; genus Marchantia; species Marchantia polymorpha. The sequence continues at coordinate 6,827,618 of AP031351.1, forward strand.
GTAGCCCTCAGAGAAAGAACTGACTTACGGTTTTGCTAGAACTCGCTCTGTTCTTTCGTTTACCACCGCTCTCTCTGTTTCTATCTTCATCTGAGTGACGACATGAAACATTGTCAGTACTGATCCATAAGACGTTACAAGGATTTTCAAAGTTCCACCACTGACGTATAGCTCAATGCGAAGAATGTTAGCTCGATTATCTGTTGATGCTGTACTGGAAGGTACACTAACAACATTTCACCACAGAAGAGTTTTCTAGAAACTCATTAAGGCGACGGGTTTAAGGATCGACGCAAAAGAGATAAGTTCTGACCTTGTGGGTGAGTCCAAAGCTCGTGGACGTCATCGCCACTTTTTTGCTCATCGTTGGAAAGAGTTGGGAGACTTGAAAGCAATTCATACGCATTCCGACTAAAAGCGTGCAATCTGTAACATAAGAAGTTCAGAAATAATGACTTCACAAAAAAAGCCCTAGATAAAAGCTATGACCATAAGCAGTATTGTAACACGAAGACAGCAGCAAAAGAAGACGATCTTATTTTTAGACAAGAATATATATACACCTCACGCGGAAAAGCCAATACGTGTTTCGAGTACTCATCGATGTCATCGATGAGCGAGTACCGTCTTAAATCTAGTGACGGTACAAGTACATAAACCTGCAGAGTTTTCCAACTATCCAAATTTATAAAACCCGGACTCTATATCCAGAACTCCAGAGTTATCATGCTGTGAGATATAAAAAGGCAATAGAAAATTACCAATAGAAACAGTACCTGACACCTGAGCGCTTCTCCTCGTCCTCGTCACTGGATACAGCCGTGTCCACTGCAGGATATAAAGAAAGAAGTTAAGAGAATCACGATTGGCGTGAAGACCTACTATCGTTGATCAAGAGAGTATGCACAAAATGCATAAACCATTGGTCCCGAGTGTGTGCTGTCGAGTCTGTTCGGACTAGTAGGAACAATTCAAGCATGACGACAATTCACCTACGTACTACCTTTCTCGTTCTTCCGTAAGCGCTTTGAAATTAACGTCTCAAGATTGGCGTATGTATAGTAACTGCAGCCAATCAAAAGCTCATACAAGTAAAAGTCTTGCATAATGTCAAACTGCAGTGGGTTTTTAAGTTAAACTATGCAAAAAATATCTGAACCTGAAATATAGAAACAAAATATTCTACAAAAAGATTCTTGATGTCATCAATATCTCCCGAAAAGATAAGAATATCAACACATGGATAAATACAATTCAAACATTACTAGTACGTACTCCAGAGTCCGCAGAATATCTCTATTAGGGAAAAGCAAAGCAACACGAAAACTCACCGGACATCGCAGTATTTGAAGTACTTCTTGATCAACAACTGCAGAATATCGTTAGTCGAACCTTTGCACCGTACCTGCAGAATATCCACACACACCAAATCTACAAAATTTAGCGAGATTGACTGCATGTACTCGAGATGATCAGGAAAAATAGTACAAAAATTTAAAAAAAAAACACTGAAGCTCTGTAGTGACCGGAAGAATGAGAATATTACTGGAAGTAATTGCACATTTGAAGCGGGATACTGTACCCTAACAGAATGATGGTTGAAGCAAGACATCCCAATGCAGTTCAGTCCAACTTAAGACTGAACTCAGGAGTCAGCAGCAGTGTACAGATCGTGTGTACAGTAATGAGGCCAAATCAAAATTAAAAAAAAAAACATTCTGGAAGAAAGATGTTACCTGGTCTCATTCGGGTAACATTCAGGGTTTTGCAATCTTAAATCCTACTAATGATGAGTGGGAAATTAGAGGGTAGAATATATGTTGTATATGATTACATATGTTGTAAGAGTGACACAAAACTTAAATTGCAGAACGACAATTATAGGCATAAAACCTCCAACTGCGCCTGTCTCAGGAACAATTACCGTTGCCTCACATAACTTGTAATAAAGAGTGTTGTTGAACTCCCCAAGCTTCTCGTCCCTGACTAAGTCCATCCAGGTATTGAGGGCTTCCACCTGCAAAAGCACTACAAAGGATGAGCTGCAGAGTAATTAACAAGGATTGCAAGAGAGGCAACTCAAGACCCTGGATTTGAGTAATACTGAGGGACATAAATTCTTAATGTGATCAAGTTCTTTCGTATCCTCAAAACTTCTTCACATCACTTCCAATATGCTACCTGAGAGCAATTCAGCAAAAAGGTAGAAAAAAAAACCCCCCACCAACATCACACAAGGCTAAAGGGCAAAAAAAAGCTATCTGCATAACCCAGATATATACGGGCGGATCAGCTGGCAGAATTTCCAATATTCAATTCTGCAAATGCTGGAAAATGTTGGAAAATTTCAAACAGCATATTGATTTCAGAGAATGTATTATCTTTAGACGAAGATATTGCTCTGCACCTGTAGAGCGCTGGCGGATTCTTCAGTAATCATCCGAAAAACAGTCTTTCTGAATTCTTGGTACTTGCTCCAGACCCACATCCGGTACACTGCTTCCGGCTCTTCTCCATCCTTGGCTGCTTCTACGCTCCGAGCACCTGATTCCAACTTTCCGGCGCGAAGTAGGGAGACGAAAAACGCTTGCAGCGAGCGAAGCGCTTCCGCCCGAGGAGGACTGGGGTGCTTAGCATTAGACAGGGTAGAAAGAAGAGCTGGAGCATTATTCACATGACTCCTAGAGGTGAGCAAATCGCTTCCGAGCTGCTTGGTTTCCTCCAGGAACGCAGACTTGCTCGCCTTCGACTCTTTTGCACGCATCTTAGCTTTCTAACAGCAACCAGACAAAGTCCGGAAGCAAATTACGCTTAGTCCACCAAACTTCTCGACCAGGCACACTCCGGATTATGTGATCCCGTGATATTTCCAATGCGGCTCTAAGCACACGACGACATGTCTGACGAAGAACATGAGAATTCCAAGCCGAGCAGCGATCGCAGATTCTCTGTGTCGTGTGTTTGAATCCTCAATCGCATGAATCTCCCCTTGACGCTAGAACCCTAAACCCTTTGCTGCCCTTAGCTGAAGGTTTTACCAACATCACGTTTGCAGGATTACAGGGCTTGCAATTCCCACTAGATCTTTTCACAGGAAGGGGCTGAGGCAGGTTCTTAACACCACCTACACTCCTCTAACAAGAACCGGTCTTTCTCTTCTATTCCAATCCCATTAATTACAGAGACCCTTCTCAAGGCTTTAATATTAGGATCCCAAGTTTTAAAACTTACTGGAACACCCTCTATCCATGAGTTTTAAGTGTTGAAACTCTATACAAAAGTATAGAAATATATATTGGAAGACCCATGGACAGCAAAACTCCTTTTACTGAACTACTTTCATCATCGGTCAAACTGAACTGATCATATATCATAAATTCTATCCAATTTTTATTTCTCTGGTTAGAGTATTACTTATCATACCAGAACGTCAAATTGTTCACTCAAAGTCAGACCAAATTGGATGTACGATGATGAAATGTGCATCTTTCAGGATGCATGTAAGGAATATTTAATAAAATTAGAAGAGATCTAGCTAGAATTTTTTATTTTTGTTATCTTTAACTTGAATCTCCTTTGCCTCGGATGAAGTTGGCTTTGTAATTTTCTTTCTTATGTTGGTTTTCTCATCATTCCTTTACTACATCCGTGTCTATTCAACGAAATTGAATATTGTATATTTGTGGCATTCTATATTTTATTGTATGTACGGTTATGAAAATAAAAGTATTCCGCGTTTCCGAAGACGTCGCCATTTCTACCACTTTCGGCGACACTGTAGAAATGGTGTTGTGTAGGTGATCTACTCAATCAAAATCATATGTAGATAAGAACCAATGGCAAAGGTCAAGCTTGTTATTAACAAAAATGGGAGAGAAAATAGTAGAGATTTGAGGCAAAGAGCTAGTTTAATTTTAAGAATAAAATTCTTCATTCTCAAAATTTTCATCAGAAAGTTGTTAGCATGTTCCGTTGAACTATCAAAATGCATAGTAGACTATGTAATGCTGTATAAACTCTAGAAATGTCAATTATTTTTTTTAACTATCAATTTTTCTTAAACGTCCAACCATAAGTTGTATTAATGGCAAAGTGAATAGATGCTCTGCTACAAATGCTCACCATCAATATCAATATATTTATACAATGTACATATCAATATTCTGTGAAAGAATATTTAGATTAAAGCTGAAATGGGATGTTTCCTCTTGACTTTTGATTTTAGCCATAAACTTGGTTATGATTGTTGAAAATGACTGTACGGAATAAAATTTCTGATGAAATCAACGCATCAATTACATTTTTTGAACTTTCAAAGTGATGATTAATTTTGGATCAGAATTAATCCTCACTTTGACAGTTGGCCAAGACTTTAGTCTAGAATAAATTTATAGCTTAATAGATGGAACAAAAATTGATTCTTTCTTATTTTTATGATAAGATCAATAAACAAACTTGTAGTTATTTTTTGACATAATTAAGATTTTCTATTTTTGGACTACTTACTGGTTTTGACCACATTCAACTAGATAAACAAATATAGTACAAAAGTGAATTATATATTAATTTTTTATTGTATTGGATTTCATTGCATCAACTAATTTTAGTAATTTAAGATGACATCTATAGAGGAAAAACCCTACTACTTCAAAAAATTCAAGAAAAGATGTCTCTGGATTTTAATCACAATTATATAACTGAAGTCAAAAAACATTTGAATTCATATTTTTGTAATAATTCTGAAATAATGATGATATGATAGCACAAGAATGTATATTATTTTATACATTAAGTTTGATTTTTGTTAGTTGTGAAATACATAAATAAATATATCAAATTTTGATTGATTATTATATCATAAATGTGACTTTTTTGCCATTATACACAATACTAAATTTTTATCATCAAATCTAGTAGTATCAATCATGTAGTATAATTAAATAAAATTATTATCAATTTACTTGACTGAATCACACGAATTTGATAAAAATATGATCTTAAAAATCTAGTAGATCAAAGTCACATTGACAAGTAATATTATTTTCTGTAGTAGTGATATGTTACAAACTAAATCTAAACAAATATATGCATTATGTAAATCATTATGATTAAATTTTTAAAAACTATAGATGAATAACTAAAAAACATCTAAAATAATTTGAAGTAACACGTGAAAATTTGATTCCTTCCTGAAGCGTTTGTTTTGCAAATCAAATCTAAATACGAATGAGAATAAGAAATGAAAATGCAAAAAATTATGTTAAAGAGTGTTCAAGATAAAATCTTAAAGCAAACATGACATTTAAAACTCATGATGAAAAACTAAACAATCATCATAGTTAAATATGAACAAGAATAAACTCAAAATTTGTATGTCAAAACTTTCAATTTCATCATCAATATCATACAAATTACGACATGTTCATTCATTCAAACTTTATTTGTTCAAGATAGTTCAATAATGATGATTCAAGGTTTTTCGCTCACAATACTTTGTAGTATGTATCTAGATGTTCTTTCTTCATTTGATTTTTGTAATTTTTCACATACCTTGTATCAAATCTAGTTCTATCCGTTTTTTAAATTTTTTCAAAGTATCTTGAATTAAAGTAGAAAATACAATCAAAAGTTAATAGATGTTTTAGTTTATTGTTAGTTTTTACAAGATCATTGATACAATCAAATCTTTATGTGTCAAGACTTTGGATTTTATTTTGATAATTTGCATGATGAGAATTGTGTAAAGTATATAGTCAAACATAATTTTTCTAAAATTTTGCATTAACCAACCGATATGCTCTTGAGCCATCACTGGATTTTAAATTTTTATCATCTTAGTTCCAAATTTGAATTGACATTAATCATTTTTGTTATCTTTTGAAAACATGATGCAGATTTTTCATATAAACACAAACTTGAATTATATTTGTTAATATATAATTATGATATTCAAATCTATAGTAACATTTGAAATATAATGTTTTGGCTGTATTTTGGATTTCACTTATTCATTCTTATGATCTTTCATTTTGTTCATCTATAATAAAAAAATATCAATTTGTTGTGATAATAAACAAAAAAAATTTGCTTGTTTTTTGTCACTCATAATAAAATCATGAACGTATGTCCATAAAGTTCATAATACAAAAAAATAATTTTCATATTTTTAAAAGTTCATGGTATCAAAATATGAAATCTTTGTCAAACAAGTTTGAAACTATAGCATAAGAATCTTATTTAACACTAATCATGTATAACAAATTGAATGTGCAAGCATATGCTAAAATTTAGTATTCATAAGTAAATTCATTGCAAAAATTCATTATATCATTCATCATAAACCGCATGTAAATTAATATTACACTGTCTTCTAAATTGGAAAAACAAAAATCTATCATAATATGATTGTTTAGTAACTTTTAGATATAATGTACTTTTGTATCGAAGATCAATAAATTTAAATATAATCTTGTTATAACAGATATTCAAATTTATTTAAGCATAATAATTTAACAAAATATTGACCTATAGTATATTGTAACATCGGGAACAAAGAGAGTAACTCACTTGAAAGTGGAACACAATTTTAAGAGCTACCAACAATGGTTATATGAAGTTTACCTACAATTACAAAGAGATAACATTTTAGCTTCCTCATACAATGATAATACTAACAAGCATATGGATTGCTAACATGGCACGGTCAACTAAAACAATTCTTATGTATCCACCAAGCACATGGATTGTTGAGGTAGCAACTATGAAGAGTGCATTATAATCTAATAATAATTTCATCTTGAGTAAATTTAATTTTAGTTTCACTTAATTGAAGATAGTTACATATATGTGATTTATTTTTTGATGAAAATATATTTTTGAAAAAAAACTACTTAAATTTTAATGAATAATATTTGACTAATTTTTCATCTACATTGAAAGCTTATTTAGTCCAATAATCCATAATAAAATCAGCTAGAATTGAAAAATATTGAAATTAGTCATAAAATATCCTTTTTCACTTACGATTGAATTTATATTTTTTATTATTAGTATTTTTATTTTTTTTAAAGAAAATAATAATAGTTTATTTTTAAATCAAAATAAAATCCTTTGAAACATAAAACTTGAATCATGTTAGATATCTAAATTGTTAATAAATTCTATTATCATTTTGACAAATTTGATCATTATATTAAATATAATCTACATATATAAAAATGGTAGCAACATGTTCATTATATTATTCACGTAGATAGATATAGAGTATTTTAACTATCATCTTCAAATTTTTAATGTTATAATTTAAAACATCTTTGGCACAAGTTATTGAGATCAAATGATAATTTTAATTTGTTTTAGTTTCATTACAAATTCAACTTTCAAAATAAACGTATCTAAGTTAGTTTTTTATATAAGTGTTTAACCTATGCATTTATCTTAAAGTGTAAAAACATATTCAATCCTAGACATACTTCCATCCAAATTCTTTAAAAAAAAAAAGAATATTTCATCCAAAATCAACTTTCAGATAATCAATTTAAAACTTGAAATCAAAAGATTTAGCATTTATGACAACATTAAAAATGTGAATCGATCTTGATTTATATGAAAACTCACTTCACAGCTTTCGAATGTATATTATTTTCATTTTAAATAAATTTTAAAGAATTTGTCAAAAAATAACAATCTCAAAATTTCAAATTTTCTAAAATGGTTTGTTATATAAGATATTGGACATTAAGCTTTTTGCATGTATAGTATTGGACACAAAGATATCGAAGCTTAAACTCAGGAGCTCAAATTCTTGCAATCCTTCACATTCAACCTTAAAACTAGCTCTTATGTATACTTGTCATGACTATATTATAACTTTTTATACTTTAAGATTTTTTTAATCATCATCTCATGAAACTATTTGCTATATCATGATCTCTAATGCTGAATTTAGAAATCAAGTACTTTTTACACTTGCAATTTCAATAAAAATTCTAGTTGCAATAATCATAAATTTATGCCAAAATAAAAATATTTTTAACAAAAATTGAAATATTTTGCACATTGCTGTCATAAATTTAAATTTATAATTTATTTTATTAATTTTTTAATTTATAATATTTACAACATTTGAGCAATTTTCAGATCATAATCTCTTGGAATTATTCACAATATTCATAAATTATTTTATGAAATTTTTTTTATAAATTTTATTGGAAAATAATTATTCAAAATAAACTTGAATAACAAGAAAATACAAGTATATTGAAGAATATATTTTATTATAATATACGGCCATTTTTGTGTGGATTTTTTTCATCAAACTTGACTTATAAATTTAATGTATTTTATCAAGATTTTTACTTAATTTGTAGATATATGTTGAGGTTAACTCCAATTAAGAAGTATAATTGGGTCCAAGCTAAATATAGCTACAAAGATAGACTGAACTCGGGGATAAATACCACTTCTGCATGTACATTAAAACCATGTTTCACAAACTTGGAATAAAGCATAGTGCGTATTTCCGTCGTGAACATATCCCCTTGGAAGAATTGATCCAAATTATTTCATGTCTCGTGTGCTTGGTTTGATTTCTCACTGATGATTCTCAGTTAAACCTTCAAAAATATAATCATTAGTGTTTAACAAATAGAATATTTCATACATGTGATAAATTAGGTTGGTTTAATATATTTGTTGTTGTTATTATAATATTCAAATAAATCACTAAGAAACATTTGGCACATGTGAAATGTATATTGTAATAAGATGAAAAATTATTTATACATGAAATATGAGATTTGAAATTTTAATTTTGATCCAAAAGCTATTTTTTTGTTGTTGTATGATATGCGATATTTGGGTTTGAAGATTACTTTGTGATATTTTTATTTTTGATGATTTATCAGAAAATTTAGACAGTTTTATAAACAAAATATACACTCATTAAAACTCTATTTTCAACATTTTATGAAATCTCCTATTAAATATAATATTTATTTTCAAAAAAATTCAAATTTTTCAAGATAGTCAAATTTGCTTTAGAAGGAGTTTAATCTTGCTTGTTTATACTATTTAAAATTTATTGTAACCGAGATCATAAAAAGCATACTGTAAGTAGAGAGTAAAATTAATACAGTAGAATCAAAAGCACTCAAATTCTCCTGCCTAGAGACACTGTGTTATCGCGGCTTAGTCTTTTTATGCGGTGCATGCAAATGTCCCTGTGATATCAAGTTATAGGATCTAACGTCAAAGGTAAGTTGATGATATTTTCTTAGCATATAATGCAAACAGAATTATAGATAACGATATTTTCTAGAGAGAAAAAAATCTTTAGGATAATATATATGATATTTTAAATAAAATGACCAATATTTGAATGCCACAATTGGTCATTCTTATTAGGAGATTTAAAACATCCGTTTCTTCACAAACAGTATTGCCCTCTACCGCACATAAATTTGTGATTTTATATATGTCAAAATGAACTTCCGAGCCAAATCTTTTCTTCAAGTAATAAGTAAATTCTCTTTAACAATGATATGAATCTAACATACTAGAAGACAAAAAAAGTTTTAGTCATTGCAATTTATACCTGAATGTGAAAAATTACGATCATATATATAAATCTTCACAAACCGAATTTTTCTATTGGGACACTGATGATCATGTGTGGTTACAATTGAAATAATTAATTTTATAAAAACTAAACAAACTTTCTTTGATATTATAATTAACTTCACATCCATAATATGAATTCTATTCATCTACATTTTGCTATTCTAAAGTGAAAATGTTTTAAAGTAAGCATCATAGAATTTAATTTTCATGGAACAATTACTCCTCATCTTTATTGTTGTTTGCTGAAGAGAGTTTACATGATTTGAGACTAGAGTTTTTTGTGATATGATGAATTCTACCAGACTTATAGCAAAACATGATAACTATCTATTAATCCAACACAATTATGATGTTCATGTACTTGAGTAGCCATCCAAACTCATAATAAAAAGATAGTGGTGAATATTTTAGATTCTAATTTCAAAGAAATATTGAATATATACATATTCAAAAGTTAGTTTTTAGTCTCTCATATGTACTTTTTTTGACGAGTATCTAGGTTTTGCGTGGATGTATCTTTTACATCCACATTCTGAGATTACTTCATTATCATAAAGTGAACAGTTTTATATATAGACATAACTAGCAACGTAGTAAGATTCATAGTTGTGTGATTCTTCTTGTTATAGAAATAGTCAAAAGATTCATTTTGATAATCTTAGTTACAGCTAATTTCAAAATTATTGTATTTTTAGACTAATTAAATATGATAACTTGTGGAATCTATGCAAGAACATCATTTTTTTATCATTTATCAAAAACAAATTCAAATCTATGAATATATTTAATGAAATTTTTATATATTATGTTTTATAAACTAAATGATAAGTTAAGGGTTCAAAATTAAAAGTACAAAATAATTTGAACACAAGGAAAAAAAAGCTTCTAGAATCTCTAGCTAGGGCAATAATGATTTGTAAATTTTTTTAAAATCAGAAATGAAATCTCACAAAGTGACATATAATAAAAATGAATTACGTGAACACAATAGCACATTGTCTAAGTACGTATTTTGATAAAGTACGCATTGCATTATCAAATAAATATTGGTCAAATTTATTTACTTCTAAATTTCCTGTATTGTCATTTGACGATTTTAAAGATTTTTGGGTTTGGATTTCAAATGACAGCCTGAACCTTACCTTACAAACCATACCTTTCTAAGAATGTTTTCAACCTCCTTCACTAACTTTGCACTAGCGCACTACAGCCTTTCTACTGAAAGCGTACGTCTTGCTCAGCTTTGTTATGAAGTCGTATTGCAGGGACTCATTGAGATGTTTTTCATTTGACTTTTTTACATTGCAACCATATCAATTAATGAGTAATTTATTTTTCTGAAGTTAGATACTATCAGCTAAATACGCACAACGATCCCAACTTCAAATTACGTATTTAGCTGAAAGGCTACCTTACCGCATGAACCTCGCCTTGAGTCCGCCTTCGGACCGTACTTGGTCACTTGGAGTTGAGATCACAAGGGTTGGGCCTTCTTGAGGTCATTAAATACAGCACAAATGTAATGACTTGTGCTGTATTGAATGCCTTATCCCGGATAAGGCATTCAATACATAAGTTATTCCCATGTGGGGATGTTTGACCCTTGGAAGTCTTCATTGTCGGTGGTGACAAATATTACCATGTCGGGCTTGTTTTGAACCACGGACAGCCTTTTTTTCACTATAAACAAACCTGTTTGCGGATTAAGCTTTTCGCAGTTCTATTATACGAAAATTAATAGATCTATGATGGATGAATACGATAGACTGACACTAACAAGAACTTGTTCCAACAGTCCTTATTTCCATAATATACTTGCATACTCTTAAAGATACTTGGACAGGTTTATGCATTTGAACCAATATGTGAATTTCTTCCAAAACATCCATGCTCGTCCCGTCCAGATTCGGAGTTCATTTGTCTTCTCGCTCTGATTTGTTGAATGAATCAAAGTAATCACGTAGATGATCTATTGCCTATGGCTGCTTTTCAACAAAACCCAAACATGCTAAATTCTCGACATAAAATTACAACTCAAACATTTTATCGTGATGTTTTAAATTGTGACCAGACTTCAGGTTTTGATTTAATAACATACGAGGTTTACTAAAGAAACAAGTGGATGTATGAAGTATGAATATGGATAGTACAAAGCAGCCTTGCACGAATTCGAGGCGTTGGATTCAACCGAGGGTGAGAGTATCCCATTCCAAGGTAACATGATTCAGAGATGAACGAAGCTGCAATTCAAAATCTGGATTTTTACATTGGGTACATAAATGTTGATGAAGAATCATAAGCCTCGACCCAGAAGCTGCAATTAGAAAGAAGACTCACGACACGCAAGTTGAACCAATAGACAGTGAAAGGTACAATAATACAGTTACTTCGACTGTTCACAACCATGCATATAGCTTTAGGCTATAATCTTATTGAGATGCTCTACCATACTCTCCGACAAGAAGCAGAAACAGTAGCACTGATAAATGGTGTCCTATATCTACACAGTAATAACAAGAATATTCAAGCACCGCTATGGAAGTAACCTTAATGACATTCACCTCATTGTTAGGCCTACTCAGCGTATATGATAAGCATTATAAAACTCTTAAGCACTGAGAAGATGATCAGAGACCAATATACAGTCGAGACGACAGTGATACAAATTCTTATCCACAGTTCAGGCGACTAAACGAGTCGATATCAAGACAGGAAGAGATGACAATGCAAATGAGCGAACTGCTCTGAAAACCGGTAGGTTGAGAAGTATGTTAGGTATACAAATCAACGCTCCGCTGACCTTGCCAGCAGCCCATTATCATCAACTCGGAAATACACTAACCAACTTGTAAGTTTGAGCAAAGTCAGCTTACTAAACATGATACTGCCGTCCCCAGTTTTCCCCGGTTGCTGAATGATTGAAAGATTTCAAGCCACAAGCTGTTCAGGTGCCTATCCGTATCAAAACAGCCAGTGCTATATATGATGTATAAGACACCAGTACCTTGACCAAAATCGGATTGGTCAGCAGCTATTGGATGCTCAAACTTACATTCGTTCGATTTGAGGTGACTTCCAGATGAGCGATTTCACTCAACAAGAAAGCGAAAATCCCTGCATAACTCGAGATTGTCCCAGACAACGGAGGGGAGGTTGTTCCTTGTAAAAGGTAGAATATAGCTATCCCTCATCAAATATCTTGTGATCGACGACTCGAGAATGTTAAAAGTTTTGAATAGCAGAGAAGTACTTCGGAAAAACATTATCTATGGACATGGTACTTTTTAATTACTGGTCAGAGTATGTCCAAAGATCTCGGATGAGATTCTGTAAGTCAAAATTTAACAAACATGGTTTCCAACACTAATATATTTACCCACAATAAGAACACAAGTTGTAAATCCCAATATAAATAGAAACACGTACCTTGAACGAAGACAGAATGAGAAACAATTACAGGTAATGTGCAGCAATTATTGATGATGTGGAATAGAATGTTAGGAGCTATTCTAACACCTGACAATTGATTGACAAACCCTCTAAAAGGGTACTGATGCTGCTGCTGCCGCTGCTCCTGCTCCTACCTACCATAATCAAAAGGATCTAAAACACACTTGTACAAGTGACGGTGAAGACAAATTTTCAGTTTTGTTACAAAAGAGGGTATAACCATATCTGACTGGTACACCATCTCAATAGTCTTCTCTCCACGAACTGCAACACTGCCTGCAGCTTTCAACGGCGATGCCTCACCGATTACCGTAAGGCTGTCCCCAAAGAATTTCCTGTAAAAGATATTACCGTACAAATCCCTACACTATAAACATAAGGCCATGACATTATTTTGCTTCTGCCTGATCTCCTAAGCTCAGAGGAGCCGTTGCTGACTTGTGAGAGCTTCGCACACCCGCTCTAGAAGCAAGATGAAGTCATTCTAAGTGGTATGGTTTAGTGCAGGCCCCTTCACAACATCATCCCTAGATCTGACAAATCATCCATGGGGACTTCCAACCCCATCACATATTCTCCTTGGTGCAGATTTACATCTTCATCAAAATCTTGCAACCAGGAACCTAAATCTGGGGCTTGTCCACCCAAATCCTCTATTCCCGGAAGAGGTATGTTTGATAGATCCACAGCTTCTTCGGAATCAGGCACAATATTGTGGCTGGCGAGGGGAGGTGCAGCAGCTGGAACCTCGTCCTTAGGCTTTACCTGACCAACAAATTGTTGAGTAGAAGTAGGAGCCACAGGTCGATCTTTTGATTCAGCTGTAGGCTTTGCGAGTAAGCCATTTACGGCTTTAGATAGTGGAGCTGTTTTTTGTCTAGGTTTGGTTTTGGTCTTCCGTTCAGGTTTCGCATTTACAATTCCTGTCTGACGGGCTACTTTTGAGCTGTCACTCCGGGTGTGACTTTCCTTACCATGGCCTTTCCCATCTCGCTCGCGCTCACTCCTCTTTCCTTTAGTCCCCGCGAGAACATTGGCTCCAAGGGCATTCACATCGCGCATTCCAGAACCTCCAGCGACATCCTCCAGGTAAACCTCTCTTTCCTTAGCTCGTAAAGGCCATCCGTCCTCCTTTCCTCTACTTCGATCCGCAGATGACGGCATCGTTTGCTGCCGGGCTTCTGTGGTTGCATCCTTTTCAGACTTCACCTCAGTCCTCCTCACGACAGACCGTCCTCCCGGTCCTTCGCTGGATACAGAGGCTGTGGCAAAAGTGGCCACATCAACTTTTAGGATGAAGTTTACAGCAAGATTTGATAGTTACTCACACCATATTAATAAGAAATATGACCAAATCAAAGAAAGTGATGATAAGTGCAAATCCTAGTGAATGTGGAAAACAAACTCAGGAAGCTTACCTGTCGGCTTGGGAGGCTGTGGTACTGCAGTCGAGGCAACAGGTTCCAAATTCAATGAGGTCGCAGGAGTAGGAGCGGAAGCCGGAGTAACGCCTTCAGGAACACCGACGACAACAGCACTGCTCTCTACCTCCCTGGGAGCCACACCAAGGAGCAAGTCCTTGAGTGCTCCATCGAAGCACGTCTTTCCTGCCTCATAACCTCTTACTCTTAATAACAACCTCTTGACCATCGCGAGACTAGCTGCCTTTGCCCCCTTCGAAGCAGAACTTTTACCCCCAGAACTACCTCGAGTACCCTGCGATCAATGTTATTGAGTACATCTCGGCGACGTCAGTTGTTGTAGTGATCCTCGCACAACCTTCTCATAAAGATGATGTATAAACGAACGCTTAACTCCATACGGGATTGACAAATGGACTCAACTAAAGATGATTAAAAAAGATGAAAAATACGCCCAACCATATGTAAGAGAATGACTTGAAAGCAACATATAGATGCATATTTTCAGAAGGGACAAAACCATGAACCTTTCAATCGAACATGCTTTCGAACCTATATGAAACCCAGAGTTGTGAAAAGAGTATTTCCAATTCAATTTATGGGGTAGTTTGAACAATGTTGTATTACATTCAACCAAAAGACATACCATTCGCTTTGAGTAGGCAATCTCTACAAGCTTGTCAATCGCAAGTCGCTCACGATCCCTGCGTACAGAGGAGAAGATAAATGTGATTTCAACAGCTGTATTCGAAGATTCACAACCTGTTTTTGCGAGTACCAACTTTTCGTACTATGTAATTCATTCGCAGTGGTCAAACTTTACATCAAGTTAATGCGATTCGAAAAGAAAACAAACATGATAAAATGTACGTGGAACCTTCCCAAAACGCTAGAAAGAAAGAGATGACATTGTCACAGGGTTGATAACTGAAGGAGAATATTAAAAAGTAAAAGGTAACAAGCTTGCAAACAGATTTAAGTCCTAAAATCACCAATCCCAGAAGAGAAAATGAAACTTATAAGATTGAAGTGTGTCAGACTGTTGGTTTCTCCGTGCTTTTCATTTGAAAGTAAGCACTTCCAAGACGAATGATTCATTGTTTATAACATCTATCTCGACTTCTACAGTAAAAGTGTACGTCTAAATCTTGCTCAAAAACACTTAAACTTAGGCCTCTACAACTATTACTCAGTCTTCATATGCGGCAAACCTTGAAACATTCGTTAATTATTATATCCACCGAAAATACCGCAATCAAATACATCTCAAAAAAATGCACACTCTGCAGGAGGTTAAAAGTCGTACATTTCTTCCTTCTCCTTGTTTGCAAGGATGTGCCTCTCCAAAGTATGAATTCGATCTTTGTTGATGGCCACCTGAGCAACCAAGTTCACAAACAAGTGAGGCTTCATTCCTTGGTTTAATATAATACAATCTTTAACCTAATCGAAACAAGTCCACACCAGGGCCACTGATCTCTAAGACATCTTACTTTCCAAATTGCTTCGAATTTCATGTTGCTCCAGCATATAATGAATCATGTACAGAGGAACATCTGGCTACCGTCAGTTACTTGAGAGGTAACAGATCACTTTCTATTCCAACACCTCTACGCTCTATAATACTAGCGTTCGTTTCCTAGAGGTCCCAGTTTTAATCTACCAGAGTTGTCATAAGTATGTGCACCTCCTTTTGAGTGAACCATGAGCATCTATCTTGCCGTCCTATAAGAATCAAGAAATTCCATCTCTAGACCTTCAAACCAGATGTCCACATAATCCCAACAAAGGATCCTGGGACTATTTATTGGAAAGAACCAGAAGATCTCAAGAATACGCTCAAAGAAAGTCAAAGATGGTTCTACGATGCTTTTGTCAACTGGTTTTAGTGATCTGTACATGGTGTACATGCTGAATAACTTTCATTAAGTGAATGTAAATTGCATACAAGGTATTCTTTCCAGCTAAAAGGGAGCCACTTGAAAGTGGAGGAACCTCCAGTGTCGGAGTTACGTGTCAGACATCGGAACTCCAACTATTTCAACAGTCACGCATATGTAGCTACGGTAAGTCTGTAGCTAGCTGGGAAGGCGTTTAACAATAGTTCCTAGCTTTACGAGCAAAAAAATATGATGAAAGCCATACCTGATCACTAAGATCACGCTGCATTTTCCGGATCTCCTCGCATACTTCATCGTCTTCCCTCTGCGCAGGATCAGTCTAAAACAGCAAAACATGCAAAAAAGTTTGGTTGAGTGTGCGAAAAACCAAGAACAAGAAGGTTATTCTGACGAGTTCATTCTTCATTACCATAACAATAACTTACGACGTACTTCTTGGCCCCAATACTACTGTGTGGGATAAACTTGCAGATGCATGACAAGTTCGAACCTAGTGCCTTGGGAAAAAAGAAGTTGTGATGAAGTTGATGGACTACACACCGGTGGTTCAACGTTGATCCCAATAGTTTGAAGTTCCAGTAATATTCGTTCATCAACAGTCATGCGCTGATAATGGATCTCCCAAGCCGTCATATTCGAAGATGGCCCAGAAGATCTAATTCCACGTTCATCCTTACCAGATAATATTCCATCATCACCTACCTCTTGCTTTACAACCGGCGCTATGTTATCCTCGGAATTCCACAGAATATCCTCATCATCACCACCCAGCTCGTCACGATGTAGATTATGCGCGATACGAGTGGTGTGACCATTGGGAAGGATATCCCTTCCACCAGTGTTCCATCTTTCAGTATCATGTCTTCCAGTTTCACCATCAGAGTCACCATCCAAACGATCACTCTCACTAGTACTCCCAAGGCCATGCGGAGACTGGTCTCTTCTAGAGTACAGAGAATGATCATGAAAAGTATCCCTTCTTCGGACTTCTTCATCAATGTCGCTCTCTCCTATAAGTGCAGCCAACAATCTTTGGGAAAGAGGAAGAACCCTTTCAAACCACTGGCCACTGACCCCTTTCCTCGCTGTTTTACCTACTTCAGATTTCTCCTTGAAACTGTGCCCAAACTTCACACCATCTAATTCTATACTGCCATTAGCTATGGACATTGACCTGCCACCACCAGAATCGATGCTGGGAGACACAGGTGGAGTGTTGTTTCGTTGTCCCTCCGGCTGCAAAAAGTAAACCAGTAATAATTGAGCTAAGCCCTTAACAAAACGGATCTATGACCTTCAGCATTTATATTATTATGTTCATTCTTCCTCTCTAAGAAAGTCACGCATAATATAACTATGACTGCCTTCCACCGGGCCTCCTCGCATTTAAACGCCAACTTCTACGGGAGTATAATTTGGGGACGTGCCAGAAGCCAAATGCAAGATAGATACAATATTCAAACGGATGATTCACAGCTTCACATTCGGCAGACTAAATATTCTCCTTTTCCGTGAACAACCAAGGACACAGTCATGAGCAGAGTCCAGAGATGGTTGATTATCCTACTTAAAGGCTTAAACCACCGAAGTCAAGCAAAACTGCGACTATCTCAAAACTAAACGTCGAATTAACTCGAACCGCAAATAAAACCGCTGGTCAGTACAAAAGGAACGCGAATCCAGCAAGCAAATTGAGGCACACATCAATACTGCGTGACAACTAACGTTCACAAATATTATCATGACGGATTGGTGGGTGAATGGGGAAACTTGGAACAGGCCTGTTTCACCTCACACAAATGGCATATGCTAGAATCTAGGAGCCGCACACGAAGCAGGAGAGATCTTAGGAAAAACCCCAAGCGTTTTCTCACTCCTTGAGCGAGTCCAGCAAAGAACTAAACCTTCCAAGAAATTTTGGTCACACTGTGAACTACAGATTTAGTGATGCAGAGCTCGCTCAAACTGCTGTAAAGTCAACCCATCAATGACAAAGAACTTCAACTAAACAAAGACCTTCACCGGATAAGTTCATAATTTTCACCTTGCCAGTAGATTCCCCACACGCTGGTATAAGCAATGCGGAGTCTCCTTCCTCCAAATCCTTTGTCTGCAGTAAGACATCACCAGTACATAGAAGTTATCTAATGTTGTATCGTGTAGACCAGATCAAACCCATTCCCAACATATACTTCGCTAATGACAGTACAAAATGAGTATGTGCATCAAATAGGCATGTAAAAACGATTGTAACAAAGGTATAGCCTGCATTAATCGCAAGCTTCCTGCATGCACTATGCAGAACTGAGAACAAAAGGCCGGACGAAACAACAAAACACAAAGGCAAGGAGAACTTAACAAAATGCACTTCATTATGGATGCAAGTAATTCCAAGTGAACTGAAGCAGGAAAGGGTCCCAACCAATTGATGGAGTGACAGCATATCAGCTGGTGTCAAATGAGCGAAGTATGGCTCCATCTGTTTCCAAAAGGCATTTGTGCAAGCGAGTCCTGAAGAAAGCAAGAATAATGTCTTAGTACCCATCTTTGTAGGCTACAATCCAGGACAGGCACCATTTAAACCACACACGAGAAAATCCTCTCGACAACAAATATTTCCTAAATTCCGGGGAACCAATGAAGACACATTACTGATTAAGCAGCACACCCTCCCCAAGGAATTTCCCCACGCACCCTACTTAGAAAGACGCTAATGAAATGCAAATTATAATAATAATCTGAAGGTCAAATAAGCTTAATACCACTGGCATTTATCGCCATATTCACGGCGTTCAGCAGCTCCTCTCGATCATCATCTGATTCGCCTGCATAAACCATCCCCATTATTGATCTTGACAGGAAAGTTACCCACTCTAGAGCTTGATTCAGGGCATATTCGAGGGCCAAAGACTACAAATCAGATGGCGCGAGGAGTCCAACTTACAGGTTTCAAATGATCACCTCCAATAGTGCAACGCTAAAACAACTTGGATATGACAAAAGAAAAAGAAAAAAAGTAACAGAGCCACGGCTAACAAATAAATCCCACGTTTCACAAAGCTGTTTTTTTCAATAGTTTAGAAGTGACAACGGCGTTCCTAGCTAGAAGGAATCTAAAATATGGGCAACTGTGTTATAAGTAGACACAGATAGAACTAATGGAAATTGACTTTGAGCAGAAGTATATGCATAACACGGAAGACTCGACAACTAACCTGAAACCTCAGACACTCCATTTCCCATTGGACGTCGTGGCCTTCTCGCCGCGGTCTCCACTTTGCGATCAGCAGCCGTATCCTTTTTAGTAGGAGGACGACCAGGCCTGTCAACCATTCAAACAAGGAATTAACATTTGCTTGAACACGCCCAAGAAATGCAAGGAAAGGGCTCTGCAATAAAGTCTACCGGACTGAAGAAATAGATAACCAGCCCGAAAGCAGGAACTAGTACAACTGACGGAACCAAAAAAGTCATGAGACGACAGGAAAAATCTGGGAGGGAAAAAATTTCCCGCAGATAAAATTCCAGATAACACTATTTTATAAGTGGCAGATCACAAACCGACGATCCGTTGGTATCAAAACATAACAAAAAAACCACAAAACTCTCAAAAAACCTACGAACAGCATCGATTGCAATTTCGTGTTGATACAATCACACCAAGCGAGACACTGATTAAAGATCTGGAGGAACGAAAGAACACAGAAACCCTTTCACCGGGAGTGAACTGAAGACTAGAAATCAAACAATGGATCCGCCCTTAAAGAAAGCATTGAAGGCAGAGACGGCTTAGCTTAAAAGTAGGTGTTACATGACCAATTACGAGGGAATCAGAATCAGAATGTACAAAACAAATTAGCAAAAACCAGTGAGGTAAAACGCAAAGCCTCTACATCGAAGAAGACACATGGCATAGGAAGGCATGGCAGAACGTAAATGAGGCAATGTGTACATGATTAAAGGTAAAGAATTGTACTGCATGAATCAACATAAGATCAGAGTGTATGAGCGGCATGCAAGGAAAAGACGCAGTATACAGGCAGGCACACCAAACATTCGATTTGTATCAGACTCGACCTAAACAGCGGGGCCAAATAAATACCTATCGTGTTTCTCAGGACCAACCCTCACACTCCTGAGCTGCTTCGCATTTGCGGAAACTTCCACCTTTTCAAGTACGGGATTCACCATGCTGGTTCTCGGAGCAACCGCACCTCTACCACTGCGTCCCTGTCTCCGTACACCATCTCCGCCCTCTTCTTTAGCCACCACTCGGGTTTTTTTGGCAGGAGCTACCAAATTTCCCATCTTTTGACTAGTTGGAGGGGGTGTAGCTTTCTGTTCCCAGTCTCCTTGCTTCTTGGCTTTTTCCTTAACTTTGTCCCCATCATCTTCTGACTCGTCACTTTCAGACAAGCCCACAGACGTTGTAACCCGATCCCCTACCTTAGGTTTGGCTTGCGGATGACCATGTGTACTGGAAACTGACACCCTCCTGGCAACACCTGAACCAGAGGCCATTCCCGGATTGGATCTCGCTCCCACATTGGTTCCACCGTTATCACGACTAGCTGGGCTTTCACTAACAGCAGTTGGTGGATCTTCACGAGCTAAAGCAGCGCCTGGCATTAAATTCACCCGACGGGCAATACGGGCCATCTTTTGTGGCCTCTGCCCAACCCACTGAGCCGGAGGTGAGGAGGACCTTGAAGGAGCGGGTCTCTTTCTATTTGTTGCGGCAGAGGGTAATTGTGCTTGCACCTTGGGTGGAGGACCATGTCGTTCACGATTATCACCAAATGAAGTATTACGAGCCAAATGTGCGGGACCGCCTCCAGCACTCGAACTTGACCGAGGGGCGCGGGCGGCCTTTGCCTTCGTTAATCCGGTGGGATTTGCCGGATGAGAATCTTCTCGAGAAGGAGGCCTGTATGGAGACACAATCTGGTCAGACCTGATGATGCAATTCGGCTCAATTCCGAATGGGATCCAAAAGATAATAGAGCAAGCAGAAGCCTTTGTGAAAACAAACGTGAAAGATTATTTGTGCTGAAGTAATAAAAGGTCTTCCAAGTACTTCCCTACTAAGTGCCTCAACACTTCATTATATATTGTTAAAGTAAAGACTGCTAGAAAGACCAATCACAAGTACTCATTACGGGCAATAATTACCAATAGAATAATTACCAGGATGAAAGAGAACAACGGAGATGTTTATGTAAACAACATGACGCGAAAGTGTAACCTCTCGACGTACGACCTTAGTGACGGTGAAAGCGAAAGTGTAACCTCCAACGCGAAAGTGTAAGTTACCTCTCGAGAGGTTACACTTTTGTACGACCCCTAAGAAATAAGTATTTGCATAACCTAGACACCTACTACCTTAGTAAGTGCCTCAACACTTCATTACAAATTGTTAGACTGCTAGAAAAACCGAGCACAAGTACTCAGTACGGGCGGTAATTACCCATACACTAGGATGAAACTGAGGTCGTACAGAAGAAGTTACACTTTCGCTTCATGTTGTTTACATAGACATCTCCGTTGTTCTCTTCCTGTACGACCCCTAAGGAATAAATGTTTCCATAACATAGACACCTAGGCTAGACACAGACCTCACACCCTAGCTGCATGAAAAATCAATCCCTTCTTTTTTGCCTAGGTTTCAACCCAGAGAAAAGGGAATCAATGCTTTTCGTATCACCATATAAGAAACTTCTTACGTATTCCAAAAAAGAAGATGGAAAACACGTGTGTGAAGTTTGTTATCTCAAAACTCATTATCAAATGAGATAATGAGTTTTGAGATAAATAACTTCAAAAGACTAACATTTGAGATGAAGACTAGGAAAACCATCGTTACGACGTAGCTTAGACCTGAAACAAGCACCGTGTTTCAAAAGTGAAAGCCGGAAGGTTTCAAACTCACGAAAGGTAGTAAAAGGAGAAGACAATTAGAAGAGGCAACAGTAGCGTTAAGACGATACGAAATTAGGTCTTTAAGTACAAAAATTCTTATACTGTGCTCAAGGCATTTCTAGTCAACAACACAGCATGCTACAAAAGTCTTAGCGGCCAACCCTGAAAGACGAAGCCTCAAGAGAAACACATTAACACCATGGTAAAACACGAAATAAGATAAAAAAAGTGTTCATACTTATTGTCTTTTAGAGGACGCTCCAATTTCGGGGTTGACTCAGGCTTTTCTGGGATCTCTCTGCCATGTGGAATATCTCTTTCATTTTTATTTGTCCCACGGGACGCAACACCATTGAACTGTACCCCTGAGCTCTCGGACTTGTGAACTGAAGTGATCCCATGGACGGGCCCTGACCTGCAAAGACACTGAGTTATTTCTGTGACCTTCATATATAAATAACCAAATCTTCAAGCACACCAACATGAGACGAAGCTTAAGTGACTATATACACAGTCATAGAGTAACCAAATTACATGAACAGCTAAATGACATCTGCAAAATCATTTTATTTTCGGGGTAAAAAGTCGATGATTGAAAAGATTTCAATTATCGACTTTTTACCCCGAAAATAAAACGATTATTGTTAATTCACGAACTAAAGCTCATTTAGCTTCTGTACAAGTAGAAATATAAGTCAAATAATAACCTATCATCATAGCCTGAGATAATTGGTGCACCAAGGTGTCTTTATCTAAGAAATGTGATGGAGTAAAATGATGCAGACCTCAAATCAAATGCAGCCCAAACTTTCGAGCACATGAGCTACACTGGAATCCAAATTTGAACAAAACTGTAAACGTTTTGGCCAAAGGTGTATATACATTGTTCACGTAAGGGGTTCGGCGTCGGCGGAAGGGTTGACATGCAAATAATAATAACTTGACCACACCAAATGCACCAATGCGTGATCACACACGTTCGTGGGATGCCTTACTAGTGTTGGGGGAAGAGACGGGTGAAGGAGGTAGACCCCAAAATAAATCGAAATGTACTTGGTTAATAAACACACAGCGTGAACAAATTGTGTATACGACATCATATTATCAAGGAAGGTTGAGATAACAAACAACAGAAAACAATCCATGTTGAAAAACTTAGGAAACATTCGTAAACTCTGACATGATATCGTGCAAATCCAGTGCAGACAAGTAAGCAAAACGGAAAGACTCATCTTCACATATATACAACGAGACCGAGGAACATGACCGGCGGCAAGCATTAATTTGCCATCATTAGAAACTTAGCCGCGTCATCCATACGTAAGTCATAACATCTAACCCATGGCATCAGGTAGGACTGCAGTCTGAAGCACCTGCACGCTATCAAGCAGAGCCATAGGGTGCTGTGAAGGAGGACTTCGTCTTGCACAAACATTTATCAGTTGAAAAGTACCAAAATGTAGATCTAAGAAAATAAAAATAACCGAAAACAAATAAAAGGAGAAAAATAAGAATGGGAAGCAAAGTTTTGAAACAGAGAGACCTGGGCATCTAACAACTGGACAGTGCGACATCTCCACCATCTAGATAGATTAAGAATGTCGACTGACACATAACTAAACACTGAAGTAAGACTGAAGGAACAGAAAATCATGAAACAGTCATGGTAAATGGATGGAAGTCTATGTAAACGGCTGAAAGGGC
This sequence comes from Marchantia polymorpha subsp. ruderalis, assembly GCA_037833965.1. NCBI lineage: Eukaryota > Viridiplantae > Streptophyta > Marchantiopsida > Marchantiales > Marchantiaceae > Marchantia > Marchantia polymorpha. Next base: position 6,851,634 of record AP031351.1, read on the forward strand.
CACACATGAGCTCCTCACCCAAATAGTTTACTACAGTATTCTACCTGACTGATTCTTATGTAGACATGTCAATATCCGTCATAACAACATGGAGACTTAACACACCTTCGAATCTTGAAGTGTGAGTTGTTAAAAGCGTGAACATAATGATCTAAGCATGAGCTAAACACTTGCGCGAAATTGGTACTCTGTGCCAGGATTAGCTCATGCATGGTATTAATCAAAACATTTTTTTATATGTCCCAACTTCTACCATTTCAATGAAATCCAAACCATTACTAACAACCCAGTCAATCGCTGTATAAAGGCGAGGAAATATGTAAATGACAGGAAAATATTTGATATAGAAAAACCTAACAAAGATAACACTGAGAACAAACTAAATGATAAACTGACCTATAATCAAAGCTGTCCAATAACAAGCCTAACACAATGACTTATTTCTCTGCGTGAACATGGATATACAATGCTTGTCTATAGTAGAACATATGTATTTACATAGAGGGCTGCTTACTTAAGTAGAAGGCTGTTATTATGGAAAACTTTCAGAAAGTGACCAAACGAAAATTGAATCCATCCCACATGAAAACTTTAACTTATTTTTGATTGCAACACATCACTGATTCCAAACTCACGTAACAAGCGTTCATCCTAGTTTCTCGTTAACACATCTCGGCTTACCTAAAGCCATGACCCTCACTTGGCCTTGATCTACTTTCAGAATTTGCACGATGCTGCTGACCACTCCACTTATGCTCCCGATCACCTTCAGAGTTCCCATTCGCCAAAGCTGCAACCGAAGCGTCTGGCTTCGTTCCTGAACGCCTCCCCTTCATCTTGGTTTTCTCCCATCCTTCACTTGGAGGGGCAGCTGCCCGCTCTTTTTCCTCTGCAGGTGATGTGAGAGAACTACTGGGCCTGGAGACATCTCTGTCTCGATCCGTCAAGACAGATGGTCTCTGCGGATTCACGTTGGTGGGACGACCGTCGGGCTGCAATATGGATGAGATCATCACGTGGGGGTACATGAAATTCAATAAATAACTTAGCCAAAAAAAAGGCTGGAAGTCTCATATGAGATAACTAGTCGATAATCGAATACCTTGACAAGCCCATGCTCAAGTATTAACTTTCCCATTTTGGCCCAACCCATCACGTTTCACATCTATTGAAACTATGATGTGGGGTTGTTATCTTCAGCAGCTAGGAACCACAAAACAACAAACCAACGTATCCAGGGCAAGCCATATGTTTATCATCCAAAGGTACGCCTAGTAAACGATCTCCTTTCTAACTCTTCAAGCACTTGGCTAGTCGTAAATTAGACTACAGATTCTTTCGTTTATTCCAAGTAGCATTCGAGGCATGACATTCAAACGTATGAATCACCAAATACTACAGTTTCTTCTGATCTACACGATACTATAGTTTCTTCTTATCTACAACACATTCAATCACCATCACAAGGTATACAATGAGACATACCCGAGTATCGGCCATGGACGTCCGAACCCTCTTGTTGGGAACCACCCTCTTGTTCCTGTCTCCTCCCTTAGGCATTCCGGCATCGGAACCACCCACATGTGGATTGGGGGCATTTGTATTTCCTTTCATGGTATGAACGGAAGCCACTGAACGTTCTCCAACCCCTAAAGAGGAAAGAGAACGTTCAGCTGAGGCCGGCTGTGACAATGATGTATTGCTCGGATCGGGCCTCGACCGCTTCCGAGACTGGAGGGTGCTCCGAAACCGATCCAGCTTGACGATTGCCTCGGAAAAATGTTTAGATCTCTCCCTGTTCAACAATGCCCGAAAACAACATCAGCCATATACATGATTTGTATGCAACATACTTCTGAGTGATTACAGAAGGGAGAGAGAAAAAGCCTTCTAACTAAGATGGTGGGCAAGGATGGATGTGGCCAATTTCATAGGTGAAAGGATATGAAATGGAGATCCACAGAGAATATCGCGTCTTGTATCAACACATGGACTCTAAACCGCGCGAGCCTATCTTCCGCGCGCCGACTCATCCTTGCCACGTAAGTGGTGGGACACTTTTTGAACCGGCTTTATAACTAGTTCAAAAAGCATTTCAATTCCAACTAAAATAACACGTGGTCAACTACAAAAGGTTTATCATTTCAACAACAAGTTAACACTCCAAAGTGAGAATCACAATGTAACAAACAGGTCCCGATAAGCTGAAGAAGTCAAAGCCCTTCCGAGAAAGTCACAACCCTTCCGAGAAAGTCAGGTGCAGAATGCATTTCTACTTGAAACTTTCTGTAACTGATATATTCCATCATTGAAATTGAATAAAAATCCAACACGAGGTGTACCAAATACTGTCATTAAAAGATAAAATTAAACAACAAGAAGGAGCAGATTTAGTCCCCCTCTAGAGGAGAGGGAACCAGAATTTACAGAGACACAGAGTCTGAATAAGTGCCGAAAGCACAAAAACACGGAATAACATGTTAAAACGAAAGAATATGGAAGTACAGAAATACTGAACTCTGATCATGTCAAGTACTCCAAACAAGGAAGATAATACACATGAGAAGGCACTCAGTCCCCAGGACTTGGAGACAGATTCCTTCTCGCCAATCCAACCGAGACTTCCACAATGATTTCGAGGCATGCTTGGAGCTTCACCCAATTTGATACAACGAGCTGTTGATATTGGCAGGAGCTAGATCCCAGATCTTGGCGGAGACATTTCTTCTCTCCGACCAAGAGTTCCAAAAGGATCTCGTCCTATGCTTGATGATACACCAAGGGTGATACAATACATAGTTCGCTCCACAAAGTCGTAAAGGGGAAGGTCCACCACTGTGTCTTGATCAGCAACAAAGAATTCTATACGAAAGGAATCGGAGGCTGCTGCGCTCAGCCTCCTGGTCTCTGCAGAGAGAACTCTCCTCCCAGGCTCAAGACATACACATGTCATATAATATGCTTCATGATTCAACTTCATATCATAACCCGTTCGAATACATGCAACGGGTACTATCATAACCCGTTGCAACTACTCGCACGTTACCAATGTTCATACCGCTGCTCAACGCCTACCGTAGTCTTACAAGTTGCAATCTTGATGCCTCTCAAGCTTATTTGCAATTGATAATCAGGCAACACTGCGCGTGAGGGGATAGGGTGTCCAAAGTAAAAAGACAAATGATATACTACAGGGAATATGATTGACGATGGCGATGGAGATCGTACCATGGGACATGGTACGATCTCACGAAATTCATTATCAACCATCGATGAAAATCCATCTCCCGTGTCAATCAAACAGACTTTTAATGCATAACAGTAGAATCAAGTAGAGGTATATTCTAGCAGATATCACTTGCAAAAAGTACCGCGCGTCGGTGCTTACACCTCTGATTACATAAGGAAAGCATCCATATCCTCACCTCTTTTTCTTCATCCTTTTCTTCGCTAATAATTGAAGCATGCGTTTTTTCCTGAGAAAATCCGAACGTTTTCCCATTTTCACGAGCCGAACAGGTATGACCACGAAGATCTGATCACTTCTGCACCTGTTTCCAAAGGGGGGGACTCACCAACAGATCCCCTAACACTCTTAAGAAAAATTACGCCAAGTACCCTGCTTTACACTCACAGGCTACAGACTCAACCAATCTCTCTGGAACTAACCAACAGAGGTAAAAGAGAAACGCCACGAGTCGGCTGAAACCACACCGACCCGGACACCTTCGCGAGAGTACCGAGTGTCTGAGAACAGCCGGAGACACCCGATGTATCGGACCTCTGCCTCGCGAGAGTAGCGAGAGTTTGAGAACCCGGAACCTTCGCGAGAGTAGCGAGTGTCTTAGAATAGTCGGAGGGGACGCCCGATGTTTCGGACCTCTGCCTCGACCTTGAAGGCCCAATTAGTAAAGAAGTATGACTAGCAAACAGATGTTCGCTCACTCTCAGGTGGCTTGCGCACCGGGCACCGGATTATCCCAGACCAAGGGGAGAAGGCCCGGTGTTGTCATACTTTCGTCAAGGACTCGCCAGCATACTATCCCAGAGCAAGGGGCGAAGACCGGCTTCAGCCTCTTGGACTCCTTTCGTCAAGCATTGCACGAAAATCGCTTGAAGATTTTCTTGCAGGGCTTTACGAAAGAATAAGGGGTTTTACAAGCCAAATAAGTATCATTTGGACCTCCACTACTACAGTGCTCTCCAAACGCTGGTGTGCTTCCTGCCTGTAGAGGTGAAAAGGGGGCACGGCGACCTTTCGCATGTTCGGTAACCCTTCTTGAGAGAGTCAGTTTGAAAACACCTCTTGCTGTATGAATCCTACCACTCCCTGGTAAAGTAGAGAGTGAGTGAAGTCTTCGCTCGTTTTTGTTTTCCCTCTTGCTGTATGAATCCTACCACTACCGGGTAAAGCAGAGTGAGCAGCGTTTCTTTAGCATTGGGCTTCCTAAATATAGAGCACCGGTTCTACCATTTACATCCCCATTGCAAGCCGGTTATGAAATGTAAGCAAGAGTTGACTAGTACAAGAGTAAACCAAGTAGTCAAGTTTCAAGGTGCTTTGGATCATTCTAGCCAAAAGTATTGCACAGGTTAGAATGGTTATCAAGGGTTATACCCATATACGAGACGCTTCAGAAGATAGTGAAGCATAATATTTGAAGTATTTCTAAATAGTGACGCAGGTGAGTTCGTGTAGTCAAGTTTCAAGGTGCTTTGGATCATTCTAGCCAAAAGTATTGCACAGGTTAAAATGGTTATCAAAGGTTCTACCCACATACGAGACGCTTCAGAAGATAGTGAAGCATAATATTTAAAGTATTTCCAAAAAGTGACGCAGGTGAGTTCGTGTAGTCAAGTTTCAAGGTGCTTTGGATCAAGAGTTGACTAGTACAAGAGTAACCCCTGTATGTCCGGTAAAAACGCGCAATAGGTATGACTAGCAAACAGATGTTGGACATCGATCACTGGGCTAGCACCCTCCAGGATGGAAGAGCCTTGACTAGTACAAGAGATAGGTTTGTTCAACATCTGCGCTACAACTCTCCAAGAAGTAAGGAAGAGCCCTGACTATTACAAGACTAACCCTTGTATGTCCGGTTAAAACGCGCAATAGGTATGACTAGCAAACAGATGTTGAACCTCGATCTCTAGGCTAGCACCGTGCATGAAGGAAGGAAGAGCCTTGACTAGTACAAGGGATAGGTTTGTTCAACATCTGCGCTACAACTCTCCAAGAAGGAAGGAAGAGCCCTGACTAGTACAGACTAAGCCTTGTATGTTCGATAAAAACGCGCAATAGGTTTTACTAGCAAACAGATGTTGAACCTCGATCACTAGGCTAGCACTCTGCAGGGAGGAAGCAAGAGCATTGACTAGTATAAGAGATAGGTTTGTTGAACATCTGCGCTACAACTCTCCAAAAGGAAGGGGCGTTGACTAGTACAAGAATAACCCTTGTATGTCCGATAAAAACGCGTAACAATTGTGAAGCTCCGGTAATTGGAGGTTCACCATCTGTTTTGCTAGTCATACTTGTTGCGTGTTTTCATCGAAAATAAAAAGGTTATCTAGTACTAGTTAAGGCTCCTTCTTCTTTTTGAGAGTTGTACAATCCATTCTTGTACTAGCAACCTATCTCTTGTACTAGCAAACAGATGTTGAACCTCCGATCACTGGACTAGCACTCTCCAGGAAGGAAGGAAGAGCCTTGACTACTGCAAGAAATAGTTTTGTTCAACATCTGCCCTACGACTCTCCAAGAAGGAAGGAAGAGCATTGACTAGTACAGGATTAACCCTTGTATGTTTGATAAAAACACACAACATTTGTGAAGCCCAATTTTCCATAAACAAGCCTAGTACTCTGCAGGAATGAAGGAAGAGCTTTGACTAGTACAAGAGATAGGTTTGTTTAATATCCAACTTTCACGAGCACATTAAAATCTCCAATTGATGAGAAAGCAAAGCAAGCAGAGGAGGTATGACTAGCAAACAGATGTTGAACCTCCGATCAATGGGCTGGCACTCTCCAGGAAGGAAAAGTCTTGACTAGTACAAGAGATAGGTTTGTTTGTTTAACATCCAACAACTGCGCTACCACTCCAGGAAGGAAGATACTTCACTAGTACAAGATTAAGCCTTGTGTGTCCGATAAAAACTCAAAACGGTTGTGAAGCCCAAATTTCTATATATAAACCAGCTTTGTATAAATAAGCTTAAGATTAGGGTTATGTATAATACTCAGCTTCGAAATTTGGTGAGTTTAATACTGTATTATATAGTATTATACACAATTGACTCTGTACAGTGATCCAACGGCTGAGATGTTATATTTCTCCGTTTAATCCTCTGATGTCGACACGTGTCTACCCTCACAAGCACCACAAAGACGACTAGAGTCATGCAAACAAGTAAAATCAATGTGGTTGCTCGTCATAGTGTTACAAGAAACTTCTATACTCCGCTGTGGGATAGCAAATTCAGTGATTAAACTTCTTTACCTACCAGCAGATGTTCAAAAGTACGATGACCGTCTTATGAGATGATTTGTTTCTACAACGAAGAATTCTAGAGGTACTTAGCAATGTCGTAAGAGAAAGAATCGAAGGGAAGGGACGGAGAAGAGTAACAGCGCCAAGATCAGCAGAAATTCTGACGTTAAAATCATTCACAGTCTTCGGAAAATTCAAGTCGATTTAATACACTAAAATACAGATGGACTTTTGAAGCCCTGTATTATACTCTGTGTATAATACTCGGGTTTAATATGTACAGATCACTACTTAAGATGCATCAAGGTTTCAACTTGTATCACTATGGTAGACGTTGAGCAGCGAGATGAACGTTGGTAACGTGCGAGTAGATGCAACGGGTGATGATAGTAACCATTGCATGTACTCGAACGGATATGATATGAAGTTGAATCATGAAGCATATCATAGGACATGTGTATGTCTTGAGTCTGGGAGGAGAGTATACAAGTAGATGCAACGGGTGATGATAGTAACCATTGCATGTACTCGAACGGATATGATATGAAGTTGAATCATGAAGCATGTCATAGGACATGTGTATGTCTTGAGTCTGGGAGGAGAGTATACAAGTAGATGCAACGGGTTATGATAGTAACCATTGCATGTACTCGAACGGATATGATATGAAGTTGAATCATGAAGCATGTCATAGGACATGTGTATGTCTTGAGTCTGGGAGGAGAGTATACAAGTAGATGCAACGGGTTATGATAGTAACCATTGCATGTACTCGAACGGATATGATATGAAGTTGAATCATGAAGCATATCATAGGACATGTGTATGTCTTGAGTCTGGGAGGAGAGTATACAAGCAGATGCAGCGGGTTATGATAGTACCTATTCCATGTACTCGAACGGGTTATGATATGAACTTGAAAAATGAAGCATATCATAGGACACGTGTATGTATTGAGTCTGGGAGGAGAGTATACATTCACCGGATCAAATATCAACAGACGTTGATCAGATAATTCAATGATCAACACGAGTGTAGGAGCTTAGACTTTCTAAAACTTTCTTTGTAAACCAAAGACCGAATATGAGGAAACTTTAACAAGTGAGCAGGATATTGAAGGAAATTAAACCTCAAGTTGGAAAGCAAAAGAAAAATAAACCTTAATACAGAATCCTACTTGTATAGATGTACTGTTCTATGTGCCAGATGAGAATCTCTAGGTGTCCCAGAATAAAAGACCTACTTCTAAAGACCGGATCCGCAACAAGAACCGCTAGATCACATATTCTAGGACTTCATTCTGTAATTGTGGTGATAGATAATATTAGGATTACGTAAAAGTCGAACCGCAGTACCTCTGAGTTGATGACGCTCATCTTCTACAGCTATACAAAGAGGAATTTTTCTTAAGGTTTATTTTTCTCTTGCTTTTCAATTTAATTTCAATTAAGGTCATGCTCACGTGTTAAAGTTTAGGGTAGTGAGACAGTGTTATAACCTAAAGATTTGTAACGTGAGGTCCTCTAACACTATTAGCAAACGGCAATGGGTTGAATTCGTTCTGAGTAATGCCCGATCACAACCCCCAGAAGATCGGTTGAGTTAGCAATATAATTGAAATTGACAAGTACAGTTCTGCATCAAAAGATACACCAGATCATCAAATTCTCGGATTTCCGGAGCAGGTACTTACCACAATTTGTGAGATGTACCAGGCTGTGAAGAAGTGGATGTTCTGGGTAAAAGCATCCCTAAGATGAGGTCCAATCGTTAAAGAAGAAGTGCACTAAGCCAGAAAAACTGCACAATTTGTACAGATGGGTATACCAATAACCTCTAGAAGATTTTATCCTAGTACAGACGATGTCGGTTGTCCAAGAAGAAATGTAACCAAGTAACTAATGGATCATGTCAACATAATCTGGTTATGCCTTGCTTGTTCCACTCCAATAGATCAACGAAGTGATAACCAAGCGGATTTGAGAAAACAGCGAAAGAGCCATAATCGGAGAGGAGGCAGCTTTGATCGAAGGACCAGCCCACGAGAGGAAGTGAGGCATAGCGTATCGAACGCTAAGAGGAGCTTCCGTCATTGGTGTGCGAATCAGTTGAGAAACAGAAATACGATTCTCAAACGAAAATTGGCCTGGTATAGAAACGTTTGTCTGACATTTGGCTGGTTACTCATTGCCAGGCATTTTCCAGAAGGAAAGTGTGCAAACCAGTACATCGGCTGAATTTGAGTACTTACTGGCAATAATCTTAGTAATTCCATTGATGGCAAAATCATAAGAGTTTAAGAATTATTGTTCTAAGATTCTTAAACACTTATTACCTGCACATAAATGGAATTACTAATATTGCCAGTAAGTGATAGTTGAGAGCAGACATTTCCTTGCATCGATCGTAATTTCTATAAGACTCTCTCAGATTTCACATTATATACGACAAAATCTAAACATATACTTTTCATTACTTGGGTACAGGCATCCCTTCCACAACTCTTTCAGCTCATATTCGAAGTTTCACCTGGAGCATTTCTTGGATGACATGGATACATTGTTATTCGCGCAAAACGGATTGGGGTTTCTTCGACGGGAGTACTTCGTTTTTTAAGAATTTGGTCTACTGGTTGGCTGCACTCAAGGAATCTACGAGAGCATTACTTCAAGTCTTGGACCTTGAAAGTTGCCAGAGGCAATGATACTAAATAATGGTAACCTCAAAATCACTTGAGCCCTAAGTTAAACTTTCTGATTTATGAAATTACCGATAAACTCAATCTCAGCTGATGCACAAGGTGCGTAGGACAGGGTCGCAGTCCGGGATGTCATTTAAAAATACTGGCCTGTTGTGGTCATTGAGTTGACCAAAATTCTAAAAAATTTATTACCAGCATTGTTTAAATAAAGGTCAGAACAAGCAAGTTATACCGGACATTTTTCAGAGCTGAGGTGAATGGAATTACCTCGCCGATTTGCTGTGCTCCACGAGACTAGACCTCACTCGCTTCAGCTCGTCAGTTCCGAAAGTCTCTAGAGGTTTTGACTGCAAGTTTCCTAATTGGGGATCCTCTGAAGCAAGAGAACCAAGGGCAGCATTAATCGCCCGCTTCAGTTCCAGATGCCGACTACCTTTCTGGTCTCCTAGCGCCAGAGTAGTCAAAGACAACACCTGAGATAATGGAGGAAGCTCACTACCACTTCCTGCTCCAGCACCAGATGAATTGACAGCTGCCCCCGCACCTCCTGAACCTAGCACTAGCATACGATTATCGTGACCATCTCGGGCACCAGACCTTTCTAAATTGGAAGTGTTAGAATGGTTGCTGCGTTGGGAGCCGTAAGGGACACCATCAGGACTACTGGAACTGGTATCCAATTTCGGGTTACTTGCCATGCCTTTCGGCTAGGCACCTCCTTGGTGCCCAGAACCTGCCTAGCTCATGCCTTGCAGCCTGCAACCCTTGTGTTACCATCAAGAAAAATCATACCAATTATATTACTGGTTTCCAACCATCAATACTGCTGAACTTTCGGACACCACATTCCTTGTGTGCATTTTCGAGGCGCCTCGAAAATTTAACCCCATCCCCACCATTCGCTACACGAGCCTCTACACCACACTCCACTTCCACTTTTTCTACTCTGCTACTTGTCCTTCTTCCACCTACACCACTCCTACGGCTCCTCCGCTGCATTAAGCAAGAACCATCCCTTCAATTGTGCTCCGATGTCGACGCGGACTAGACCAAAGCACAATCTAACATCACGCGGCAATTTAAAATTTGTCCTAACCTCGCATCTCATTACTGTTTCCACCAATGACCAGAACCCTGCTCTGCACTGCCTTCACAGTCCACTCGGTGGAGTCACCCACCCACATCGGCTGCCACGCCAGTACGTATCAGCACCCGATCCAATTTCCCTAACCACACCGTCAATTCTCCTGTCCGAGTGCCCGACAATCCGCGCGCCTAACCTTCGAAAATTTCTCGAAAAGTGTATCCCGATCGATTTTCGTCACTTGCTTGGGCCAACGCCTCATCAGACGGACTAGCAATCTCGCCCGCGTACACCAGCGGCCCTTCGTTCCAGCCCTCCCTGCCTGCCTCGCTCGCTTCCAGTTCCTCCACTCACCGAGCTTCCTTTTCTCCTCACTGGGTCCGCAGACCCTCCTGCCCTCCGTCTTTGCTCCTCGTCCTTCACCTGCGACGCCGTGCGTCCCTTGTCCTACTACCACTGCCACTACTCTATCTCTCGCGCAATACACCACCAACACACCAGCACCACCTTTGCCGTGAATCAACACAGTGATCCTCGAGACACATCCATGGGTCTGGTCTGACCGTCTGTCGTGTGTTTGTCGTGTTTTCAACGGGGCTCGCTCTCTCGCGTTTTCGCCTCGCTTCTCACTACCCAACGAGGCATGTCACTCTCTGCAGCATTGTGCACTCCATTTCTCTAGCACTCCGTTTTTTCCCCTCTCTCGACGAAGGATGGAAGGAATACGAGTCCCCCCTTCATCGATCCACGGACCCAGCCAGCCAGCCAGGGGCCAGGGCTCGTCAATTCCCGCTAACAGGCAACAACGGGTCTCGAGCACCGGTTGGCACCGGTCCTCTCTCTTCTTCGTCGATCTCTCATGCTCGTCCCGAAACCTACCCTAATCCACATCTTGCTGCCCATGATTAGGTCCCTTTTTTCTATTCTATCGTCTGCAAAGCTCTCCATCTCTTCCGTGCTCAGCGTTCTCGTTCGGCCATTCCGCCGATTGACCGAAGATTCGGCTACGGTTCACGAGCTCCGGGAGATCACCAAGCTTCGCATTCCTTGTTTTGGCGGCAGTCCGGACACCCGCCTCGCGCTACGAAATTATTATAATACTACGCCCTCCCTCGACTCGACTGCGCTGCACAGTTCCACGATAGATTTCTTTTCACTTCGGGTTGTTTCCGCTCCTCCGTCACGTTAATCCATGGATAGTGTAGAGAAAATTCATTCGAGTGAGTAGTCTCGTGGGTTGACTTCGTTTCGGAAGAAGTTGTGATCGATGAAGAGTTTTATTGCTATTATTCTATAGACGAGAATTCCATTCTAGGTTAATTGCATATTCTGTTCACATCACTCTAAATTGACGTGATGGAAATATATATCGCGATACTATCTACATCTCTCACATTCTACACACACATTATACACGAGAGAGTATACACTCACATGTATCACAAGTGAAAACATTCGTGTTAACCCCATTTGCAAATACACCAACGTCACACAAAAGTCAAGCCCAACCCATTCACTAGAGGATCTAAGTCGACACTTCCAACCATCATAGCCGACCACTTAATATTATTTCCTACGTTACAAGCTCGACTCGAATAACTTAACGTTCTTTGAGTCACTCCGACTCTATACACTTTCGACCTCTAACCATAGGTTGACACTAAAAATACAAAAAAACATGACATCCATGCACATGTATAGTCCTCAAAGTCACAATGTATGGGAAATTGGGTAAGGTATAGGAAGTGCAAATTTCAAAAAAGATAAAAAACTATAGCTATAAGATCTCCATGATCAAGATCATACTATTTTGATTAGTTATACCTCAGTTTAGGACGAGACTAAAGTGATTTCATACCTTTCGTCTAAGGGTATATGACATCATCTTTTCATGTCAAAAACATGGATTCTTATGTCATAAGGTATTCAGTTCCTTACCTTCACTAAGGTTGCTCTAAAAACAAAGTGAAAAAAGGTTTTTGGCGCACCGGGATGAACGCTTTCGTCAAGTTGAAGGTGAAGTGGCTGAAGAACGGAAGGCAGCCAATGTTCATCGATCCTTGCCGATGAGAATAGCATGAACGGATCCTTGCCTGATCGTAATCTTGGCCTGTAGACTCGAGTAGGTACACAGTTAGACACTTATTGAAAATGAAATGGATTGATTGGAAGTTCTATGGTGTAATTGAGTGAGTGATAATTAGCATCAACTGCGTTATAACTAGCCACTCCCATTATTTATTACCATTAAATTCAATTAACTATCAAATTAAAATTGATGGTTGTAGTGGAGATTTTTAATGTAATTAATGCAAATATTTATGATATAATCACATATTCAAAATGATCTCATGGAAAATGTCAACTATATTCAAACTCTCCACAACACCAATCAACTACTTTATTTATTTTATTTCTACCTAAAGTAATACACACTAATCATTTTCAGTGTTTATACTCATAACATGAACTAATTTAGTTTAAATAACAAACATAATAGAATGTTTGCTTGATTCTTGCCGCGGAGATTCTAAATACAATGAACAATTTTGATGAAACTATTTCAATCCTCTATGCTACTGTCATGTATTCGAAATGATTTCACAAAGATTTTTCACTGCATTCAAAATTTTCAAGACATCAATCAAGAAATCATTCTATTCTATTTACTACCTAAAGTAATACACACTCACATCATTTTGAGTGTTTATTCTCATTACATGAACTAGTTTAATTTATATAACAAACATAATAGAACGTTTACTTGATTCGTGTTGTGAAGATTTTGAATGCAATAAACAACTTTCATGAAACTATTTCAACCATCTATAATACTGTCACGTACTCAATATGATTTTATAGAGATTAGTCAGCAACTTCGAAGTTTCCATGACACCAATCAAGAAATCTTTATATTCAATTTACTACCTAAAGTATTACACACTCAAATCATTTTGAATGTTTATTCTCAGAACATGCTCTCCTTTAGTTTACGTAGTAAACGAAATAGAATGTGTGTTTGATCATGTCATGGAGGTTTTGAATACGATGAACAATTTTGATGAAACTACTTCAATCCTCTACAATACTGTGACTTACTTGAGATACACAATCAATTCAAGAGGTTTAGTTACGATGGCAATTAATGTTTTCAACTTCAAAATCATGATAATAGTGAAGATTGTATTTTTCAACATCAAAATTCCAATAGCATATTACTAGTTGTTGACTTTGTTTATAGCATATACAAAGAGTTGATCAACTTCACAATAACAAGGAGATCACACTTTATTATATACATATTATAGAATATTATCGTATGCTATCATAAAAATAACATCAGATTGATTAGTCAAAATAGTTTCATCATATTTGTAATTGATGATTATTGGTACAAGTATAGTTCTATCTGCAATAAAAATACCAAGTACACTTTTGAAATTGTTACATTGAATTCCAACTAGACAAAATATTTCAAACAATTATAGTTTATAGTTATAATAAACTTAATAGTTTGAATTTTTATTTTTATTATAAAAAATTCACTAAATAAATATTTTTATAATGAAATTGCTATTTATTTTTTAGCAATTAGATCAACAAAAACTTCACACAAAAAAAATCAAAAGAAATTTAAAGTTGAATCTTTAATTCTTTATAACACAATGCACGCAAAATTGGAAATTATTTGATTGAATCTATTAATTTATTTATTGAGTTTTTACAACTTAAAAGAATTTAATAGACAAAATTCAAAATAAAATATTAAAACATACTGAATGCATCTCATGTTTTTCTCATATATTAAGTTTTCACGCAAAGAATCAATATTATTTAAGTGAAATTAATAACCACGAATTTAATTTAAAATATTAAAAAATCATGCAACAAATAAAATTTATTTTTAAAAAAAATGAACTTACCCTATCAATTCATGCAAACAAACAAATTAATTGGAAGAAAAAAATTAAGAACATTATTAATCTCTGGTTTAATTTATTTTTCATGCAAAAAATCTAAATTGTATGAATGAAATTTTTACTTAAAATTCTAGTTGTAATTTCAAAGAAAATGTCAATCAACTAATTATAACAGTTTCAATATTATTGTGTATTAAGCTATTAATTGTACATATAGTTTTTAATCATTGCGTAACGTTCTTTAATTTGTTAGAATCAACTACTGTATATTATATATTGAGACAGTGGATATTTATAATGGATTATTTGTAATTTTAACGTTATAAATTAGTGTACTCATAATTTTAAAAGTAAGTGAATAAATTAACAACAACACATCATTCATCAACAAATTTAATGAGTTGTATAATAATTATGAATAGTTTTAGGTGAAATCATCATCATATTTGTCATATGATCAATACACTATGTTAGTTTGATGTAAATATTTGTTCTATTCTCAATCCACTACAACTCGTTTTAGATTATGATATTGGAACATAATCTCATCAAACATGTTTGAAAGATTTATCTAAATTTTATAATATATTCATTATAAACATCTCTCAACTTCACATTTTGTGTTTTAAATCTGAGTAAATTGTGCTTCTTCGTTGATTATGTTGTGTCATTGAATATAAAAGACAAGTAAAAAAATTGTTGAAATTTATAAGTTTTGTGCAATCTTCCTCAAACTGGTGTGTTAATTTCGTCGTCAACATAGATAAGAGTATAAACAATTTGAAGATGTTCAATGAGACTGTGTAAGTTGGCATTATTTTGTTGTAGCTATTGCAGCATGTCAAATGTATTGTGCATTCGGATGTTGGAAACGCCATACCTCTTGTATTTTAATACGTTTGAATATTCACAAGTAATAAAGTAGCAAATCTTTGTATCATGTAGTGTTAAATGATAATGAAATATATAGAGCTCAAAAAATATAGATAAAATTCATTTTTTTGATGTCAAATGATGATATTTGAGATAAGTTTGTAATTCAAACGAATTACGTAATTCTAGAACAACTCTTCTTGATGAAATAGTGAATTACTTTAAGTTCATGCAAATAATTTCATGATACTGTACTCGTAATAGATTCTTGTCAAAAAAAATTTTCAACGACACCTCTATGATAGTTAAAACTTATTAGATTGATGGAGTACTTCAAATGAATATCAAAATATACGAGAAATGAAGAAGTTTGAACATTATTTTGAATCTTGCGTGAGAAAACTGAAAGTTGTTTTGATAATTGGAAAAATATGTACAACTATTGGTAGAGAAAGTGAGTGACAAACTCTTGAGAATACTAGCAATACAGAGTTGAAAAAAGTCATTGTGATCACTACGCTTATTGGTCGGAATAAGATTAGTAGTCTACTAGTTTGTTCCCATACTACTCCCTATATTTACTCAAAGCAAGTCCAATGACTAATAAGATGCTATTAGACCTGTAATTTTTAAAAAAATCACTGTCACCATTACTGGGATCCTAAAGTTGGAAAAAAATACTGCCATCGTTACTAAGATTGTTTCCTATGACAAAAATATTATGAAAAAAATTTGCAATATAACATCAATTAAAATATGAATATTATCCATTGATTTCACAACACAAATGTTAATAAAATAAAATAATGTGTATCTATATGAATTTATTTGTTTGTTGCAATATCTGTAAATACACTTGATTATATCATTTAAAAAATTTCAATTGAGAAGCGTATAGTATTCAAATTCAATTTTTTGTAAAATATAAAAATCAATTTACTAAAATTTTATATTGCTGAAGTTTTGTAGGTTAAAACGTAGTATATATGTAGTAAACAATATATTTTGAAGAAGATATTTAACATAAATCAAAATGTAAACTCCATTTCAACTTAATATGTGCAAACAAATTAAATGAATAATAAACTTATGTTCATTTTAAACTGATATAGTTTATTAATAGAAGTGTCAAGTGAAAATAAAGTTTTCATACCAATCATGTATTCACAATCCATTGAATATATACTAAAAATATGTCTTACAATTTACTTTGTATCATTTTACTTAATAAATTTAAATCATTTATTTGAAAAAGGTTTAAAATTTAAAATTGTATCAAGCTTAATGATTGATACCAGATTTATATGAGAACAATATGTATCATATGTCATTCATATAAAAATATGCTATTTGTTGTATTTTGTCACTCATATGAAATAAATTCACAAGATAAATGTAAATTATAAATATAGTAGTATCAAATTTCCAATTAAATTTTGTAACAACCACAAATTTATTATAATTTAAGCTATTATCATAAATTTCAAAATGATGTTAATAGATGTTGTTAATAAATCTGTATTTGTTTGTTAAAATTAATTTATTATTACATTAAAATAATATATTCGTTCATAAGAAAAGGTCTCACATTAAAGTTCATGTTCATTTTTCTCCTCTCATTATTTTATTAAAAAAAATATTTTATCGTTTTTTTAACTTCATGTATTTTTTAAGAACAAGTTGATATGCATGTAAATTATTTTAGATTTTAGATTTGATATTGAAATTTATATATTATAAAATATGGCAACTTTTGCTTTCGAAAATTTTTAATGTCCAAAAATATATATATTTTGAAAAACCCGTCATTTCTTGAAATGTATAGATTCAAGGTGTTGTTTTACAGACTAAACTACATTTTTTTTTGCAAAATCATGTCTACTTTAATCATGATAATACAATGCATGCGTTTTTAAAAAAACACACAATATCTCATCCTGTTATGTCTCAATTTTTTATATTGACATAGATTATTACTGCCATGACTTTCATACAAATTTACCCATAAAAATGTCAATCAATACATATCTACATGACTTGAATGTGTTATACAAAGTGTTTCACTGGAAGCTGAGACAGTTACATGTCTCCCCTCCGTCATCAGTCAATTACATGTCTTCCCTCAATCATCAGCAAATCGCCCGACTTTTGTTCCCAACGCTACTACTTGACGTGGCGCAAAAGCCATAAGAAAAGAGGAGACGCATGTACAAAACCGGGACAGATCTCTCTCGTCAAAGCCGGGCTACACAAGAGCCGGGGAGAAGATTGCATGTCTTCCCTCAGTCACCAAATTAATTGATATATTACTTTTTATTTTATTTTATTTAAAAGGTAATATATAAATTCTATATATTGGAAATAAATATATATTTCTTTTACATTCTAGCTATAAAAATCTCGAAAGAAGAAATATCATCTTCATCATCAAAACTGGGTATGAAATTTTTATTTTTTTTAATTTTGTATTATTACGTATGAAAAGACAAAATTGGTATTGTCTTTTTGGAAATCCACAATACTGTAAGTTAGTGTTACAATAAAATTAAATATTACATAAACACAAAAGCCTTAGTATTTCAATGTCGTTATATGTTTAATGATATATGTTCGACAACAACATATATCATTTTTATTATGAAACTATGAGTAATATGGTGATTAGAATCTATCATATGAAACAAATTTTTGTTATGTGTTTTATTTAAAATTTGAGAATTTGAAAGCATTGTGAATTTTAGCTTAAATAAAATTAACTTAATAACTTTCTATGATTTGTAAGAAGTTTGGAATGATATGATCGCTTTACTCACTTGCAAATTGATGTTCATATCAACTTGAACATCAATTTGATAGATCTGTAAAACTAAAATATCAATATTATGCAAAATTAAATTTTTTTCAAAATATTTATAATGTAGGAATGTAAGAAAACCAAATGAAAATGTCAATTAGTATTTATGTCGTATTGAATAACATGAAGTATGACATGTGTATGA
This sequence comes from Marchantia polymorpha subsp. ruderalis, assembly GCA_037833965.1. Taxonomy (NCBI): domain Eukaryota; kingdom Viridiplantae; phylum Streptophyta; class Marchantiopsida; order Marchantiales; family Marchantiaceae; genus Marchantia; species Marchantia polymorpha. Next base: position 6,869,704 of record AP031351.1, read on the forward strand.
TCAAACATGTCATGACTTTATATTTATCCTAATATCTTTAGTTGTACAAGAGCACAAGCATTAAAAAATTCATTCATTTTTATATAGTTGTTGATATTTTGATTTCAGTAATTGAAATATTATACAAAAAATTGGGGTACTATATTTTCTGCATAGCTTATTGAATTTCATAAGATGATTTATTATTAAAAAAATGTATGAAGTGAATTATTTTTATTTTATCATCCATATGATTTGTTGTAATAATAGATCTATTTTAATGTTCAGGTTTCTTAGAAAAAGTTAACATATATTATGATTTAATATTTTTTCCATGAGTTAGACAGTAAAGTATAATATAATTTTCAATATGTTAAACATAGCTTCATAATATTTGTGTTTCAAAATTCATCAATGTTTAACATATAATTTTTAATTTATATTTGCACAAAATATAGACAATTTGCAGTATTGGAAAGAAATTTCATTTCAAATTATCATCTTGCCGCTCATTTGATATCGCTTATGAACTTAGAGATTGGGATTTTATTATTTAGAATTTAAACTTAAAAAGCTATGCATCTCCAAATTGTCGTAATTTATAAAAATCCTTAAAAAAAATAAAGGTATGTGTTCGGTGGTTTGTAAATACATCATCATATATATCTGAACAATTTTCAACATATTATTACTTCAATTCATGTATTTCTGCAAATAAATTTCATTCAACTGAATATATACTTTATATATACTCAAATCATTGAACTTGCTTGTTTAGTATAATTTTTTTTTAAACCATGTCCAACTTAATTTATCTTGGACTTTCTATTGTAATACCCATGTCTAATATTTACAAAATATTTTTAACCATTTTAATAGATATAACTTTACATTTATATTATCATATACATTATTTAATATTCAACTTTGTTTTCAGAAAAAATCAAGTTTTGCTTATTTAAAAATTTCTTCATATGAGTTTTGTTAATAATTTTTTTTTCTAATCTCCATGGACGATAACAATAATAGTTATATAATTTGACCGAGATTGTCTATATTAGCAAGAATTTAAGCATTACTCAGTGATTTTGTAATTTAAGAGTGTAATCTACACTCTTAAAATCTGTTTTTTGTGCATAAAGAAATCAAATTACTCTAAACTTGTGTATGAAATATTGGTTAAATATCTACAAACTTTTGAATACAATAGACATCAAGTAATTTTTTTTATTGAAAAAAATGTATGCAAATAATATAATATAATATTTTTGTTCAAGACACAAATTTATAAACACTACAAAAACATAATTCTCTCGTGATTCTAAAAAATAGTCACAAATAATTTTCCATTTTTCAAAATCTTATACAATTCAAAATATGTCTTATTTTCAATTGTTTGTCCATATTAAGCAATATTTTTTAAAGTCCGGCAAGGACACAAGCTGTAAATAAGACATCAAAAAATTTGAATCCAGCATTTTGGCTTCATTTTCATTTCCTAGGTTTATGAGAATATCATAAGTTTTAAAAATAGTTTATTTCTATTGTTTAATTACTATCTAGGGGCATGAAAGTTTGAATTAATGTTATGTTTAGGTAAGAATGTAATAAAGGTAAAAAACGTTAATATATGATGGTGTAATATTGAGATTGTCTAGTTCCGCAAGTTTTAAGTACTAAACTTGCTTGCTAATACCGACATAGCATACTACGGGATCGAGCTGGAGACTTATGGGCTGGTGAAAAATTTTACGAGATTAAGATTAATTGAGCTAGGTTGATTCCACTATCTAGGGGCATGAAAGTTTGAATTAATGTTATGTTTAGGTAAGAATGTAATAAAGGTAAAAAACGTTAATATATGATGGTGTAATATTGAGATTGTCTAGTTCCGCAAGTTTTAAGTACTAAACTTGCTTGCTAATACCGACATAGCATACTACGGGATCGAGCTGGAGACTTATGGGCTGGTGAAAAATTTTACGAGATTAAGATTAATTGAGCTAGGTTGATTCCACTATCTAGGGGCATGAAAGTTTGAATTAATGTTATGTTTAGGTAAGAATGTAATAAAGGTAAAAAACGTTAATATATGATGGTGTAATATTGAGATTGTCTAGTTCCGCAAGTTTTAAGTACTAAACTTGCTTGCTAATACCGACATAGCATACTACGGGATCGAGCTGGAGACTTATGGGCTGGTGAAAAATTTTACGAGATTAAGATTAATTGAGCTAGGTTGATTCCACTTCAATAATGCAACTGAATATATATATATATATATATATATATATATATAAATTCATCCTGGCCAACGCTAAGTAGAGTAAGGTAATCGAACTGAGTGCAAGGATTCAAATTTGTCATTGTGGTATAATTTGGATCATACGAACCAAGTAGAGCTAGAAATGGAAATGCACTTCTCCTGCACAAAAATCTTGCGTTACTGGTTGAAGCTAATTTGGCTCTCTTAGTTCTGCACCAGATTGGGGTACGAGACAAGTATCAAGGGACGAGATTGTGGCGACCGTGGTTGTACAAGGTGGACTGTACGTGGTGTGACAGGAAGAGAGGAAGAAGACGGAAACCTCGACCACCTGCAGCTGATGCAGTGCACGACTGTGAGCTGTGCCGAAGCGGGCTTGAATTTTGATTTGCAACGAACGGGGACGAGATTTGCAAATGCTGATGCCCTGTGTCGAGTGCAGAATGAGGTGCGTTTCAGGTGTGGTTGGTCGGCGATGAAGATTGGAATCGGGAGCGGGGAGGATAGAGCGCATTCTGAATTTCATCGGAGAATTTGAAGAGCACATTGCGAGTATCCATCTTTGTTGTCGCTGAGGGAGCAATAAAATGACAACCCGGATCACACCGGGTGTGGGTGCAAATCTCCTGGGGCAACATGCCGCTGAGAGAAACCAAGACGCCACTGCGTATGTAGGGAATCTTGATGCCCAGGTCAGTCACTCACTCCCGGACGTTCTTTGCCCTTGGTTCAGCGGTTTTCCTCAAACGTCAGTTTCTTTGAAGTTTAGATGAACGGATTTTAAGTGTCGACTGTACCCTAGTACAATTTTGCGTGTCCATTACTGCATTGTTTTGTTCTTATTTTTCCCTTCTTTGGATTGCATTTGGTCGTTGTTATTGAAAGTTTGGCTGCCTTAGCTCTTTCTGACGGTTTCTCTCGCCTTTTGTTGTAGGTTTCGGAAGAGCTCCTTTGGGAGCTGTTTGTTCAAGCTGGACCTGTTGGTGAGTGTGTGGACTTTACCGAATTTATGTCAGTCGAGGGTTAAGCGCTTCAAGATTTAGGGTTTAACATATAAAATAACTCTGTTCTTCTTTTGCATAATTCAGTATTTGGTTAGCTTTCAAAGCGTGTTCGCTGCCTATTTCCATTTGCTGTTCCAGCTAAGGAGAAATTTTCGTGCTGCAGTGAACGTTTATGTTCCGAAGGACAGAGTGACAAACCTCCATCAAGGTTATGGATTTGTGGAGTTCCGCAGTGAAGAAGATGCAGATTATGTAAGCTACGGGAACAAACGAGCTATAATTGTTTTTTAGTAACATGTCAATATATATTTTAAGTATGTTGGTGAACTTCCTGTCCACCAGAAATACTCATCACACGACTTTCCTCAGCTCTTCTCAGTCTCTTTAAGTTTTAGGAAGAGCCATGTCGATAACATTACCTGGTGTTTGGTTTTTTTCCCTGCAGGCCATCAAAATTTTGAACATGATCAAATTGTATGGAAAGCCTATTCGTGTCAACAAGGTGAGTTTTGGGGATCCTGAGGCTTACAGATATTAGATACATAGTTGTATTCTATGGAAATAAGTATCATGTGGGTTCCTGAATCTTTCCCCTAGAGTGCACGCGACGCATGTTCGAGCTGTACACACCGATTCCGTCCTCCGATGCTACGCACAGGCATTGCAATAATACGGGGATCTTCGATCGTGCTGATGTGATCTTCGAAGTATTGAAAGCTTTACCGTTTATTTCTTTTGCAGGCCTCTCAGGATAAGAAAAGCTTAGATGTTGGTGCCAATTTGTTCGTTGGGAACCTGGACCCGGTATGTGCATCCTCACACTCCACGTCTTTAATCGTACCAGTTGTATGTGCTTGTCTTACCCTGTAGATAATAGTTCCCGTGCCCTGGCTGAGCGGTGCTAGTATGAAGCCACAAAGTAGTAGAGGAAGAGGATACACGACGAGACGAATAAATGATGTTAAAAAGTATGACCAAGAACTATTTAAGAGTGAAGAGGGTGTCTTTCAAAGTGGGGTTTTTCCCCGTAGATTAGATTCGTCTGGAGTTCCAAGTTGCACTCAATTACCAACTATGGAAAAACCGTAAATAACGCATCCAGCTAACGATCACAACAGTAAATTTGACTTAGAAGTCTGCTCTCTTCGGGCTGTTGATCAAAGCTAGTCAACGTAGAAAAAGCTCATAACTCCAGCAGGAGAGCAAGGTTACGACACAGTCCCGCTGTCGTGCAAGTGACACAGCTTCCACTCTTTCGAATGATGAACAAGGTTTTTGTGTTCCCTGAGACAAAACTGCGGAATCGTTTCCCATCTTTCTCTCCTTGGTATTCCTCTCGCAACTTGAATATTGTGGAGATAGTGCCTAACGATGAAGCTCGAGGTCCAGGGGCCAGGGGGCTAGGTTGAGATATCATTCCTTGTTGCTTCGCCGTTGTTCATTGTATCTGAGAGACCACTCATTTGAACCCTATACCCGAGACTTTAAACCTTTAACTAGAAGATGAGACCTTGCGCTCAAAAATCTACCTGTAACTAGAGTTTTGTTGCCCTCTACTTATCTACGTTTTGCAATAGCACTACAAATCAGGATAGAGGCCAGTCTTATTCCGACATCTCTCCTATTCGAGCCGTTCTTGTTCGTGCTGCACGACTTTCAGCTTGGCGAGTTGTATGATATTGGGGTTCCAAACTCGTGCTCTGGTTATTCAATTTAGGTCTAGTACTATGAGGACACTTGATCATGCTCTTTTAGGGTGATTTCTCACATAGTAGGAGCTTGCTAATTTCAATAACCTTTCAGTCCTTTAGCTCTCTATTTCTGGTTATGGAGTTCCCATGGTCTGATCAAAAGTGATTTCTAGGCAAGGTATCGGAAGGAAAACTAGTAGGCATCACTGGTCCACCGTAGGTCATGTCCCGCACACTGGTCAGGAAGAATTAATACACTTAACTTTTCCACACTTGTCTCTAATGAGATAAGTGTGGAAAACACCACACTTATCACTACACCGTGCCCAAATGTGATATCAATTTTCTCCCAGTCCATAGAATTTATCGGTGAACACTAGTGGATGTATAGTAGCTTTCCTACACCTATGCCCAGACACTCTCTTCAACTGTTTTCAGCAGTGGATATACGAATGCGCTCAAAATTGTCGGAGAAAGGGGCCAGCCTTTGGCTTCTCCCTGATCGCTGCAGAAGGATTCACTGCGTTGGCTCTCGACCAAGAATGCGCTCTTGGTTTCGTCTTGTAACTGGTGTTCTACCCACCACTTTTTCTTCGAATGCCAGCCTTTGAGAAGGCGAACTGAAGCTGAACCCGCCATTCGGTAGCACTTTCCATAATTAGTTAGTTTAAAACAACAGATGACTTTATGCCTTGTCTTCCTTCCCGCAGTTTATGGTGAAGTTTGATCACCACACCTCTACCCTCTAGACTTGCTGAAGCCTATGACACCTTCTGTACCGTTGTATAACACAGGTGAATGACAGTTCATTACGTCCTTTTGGTCGAAGATGCCATTAGATTTGTTCAGTGCTCTACATGTTCGGTAACATTGACAATGTTATTTTGCAGGATGTCGACGAGAAACTCCTGTACGATACCTTCAGTGCCTTCGGCGTGATTGTCACAAATCCGAAGGTGTTGTATTTCTCCGTCCATTGTTTGGGTTCACTGCGCGGGTCCAAAGAAATGAAGGGCAATAGTGTCATTCACTTGCCAATATTGTCATCATCAGTCATTAGCTTCATGTGTGCTACTGGATATAGACTGGTGTTATTCCGCCTGTATCTTATCTTGCATGACTTCCGTGTGTGGTCTATTGATGTATGTAGAGAAGAAAGTTTTGAGTCATATTAGTTTTTGTTAGTAAAATAGCGTTGTTTTGATCTACAGATAATGAGGGACCCAGACTCCGGAAATTCTCGCGGTTTTGGATTCATCAGCTATGATTCTTTTGAAGCTTCTGATGCAGCCATTGAGGTAATCTTCCCGGTAGTATATGTGTATGCACGATGTATGTTAGCTTTGTCTTTGGAGGGTATACAGATTGGAACTGAAGCGACTAAGGAAGGAGCGACATACACATATTTGCTGCATTTTTTATCCCAACTTTACGGTACTTGAGGAGCATAGCGATATCAATCTGTAGGGCGATATGGGTTGACGAGGAAGTCTTCTTTACGTCGTCTTTTGTGCATTTTATTTCAATTTGAGAACGAATTTGAGAATTTGTTTTTTTACACAGGCAATGAACGGGCAGTATCTTTGCAATCGTCCTATCACTGTTTCGTATGCTTACAAGAAAGATACGAAGGGAGAAAGGCATGGCACGCCCGCAGGTATATCTCAAGTTGCATTCAAAGTTTTAGCTAGGACGTCTATTTAAACAACAAGTCCAGAAGAAAACCTTTGCAAATTACTTTTTGAAGTCTGTCCATTGGTCTTACCTTTTTCTTGTGCCTCAGCTAATCACTGCCGTTATTGGATGCAGAGAGAATGTTGGCTGCGAGTAATCCCAACGCGCAGAAAAATAGGCCACATACATTGTTTGCCAGTGGTCCTCCATCTCTTGTTGGGCCTCCGGTTGCAGGTGCTGGGCCACCACCTATCCCACCTCATTCGAATGGCAACATGGGGCCTCCGCCAGGCCTCAATGGAAACATGTTACCTCCACCCCCGCCATTTGGGAATGGTCCTCCACCCATGCCTCCACCTCCTCCACAACAAGGTCCTCCAGCCCAACCTCCCCCACCTCAAGGGCCACCTGGTCATTTTGGTGGGCAGCCAAACCAAGGCCCCCCACATCAAATGCCCCCACCCGGGTCTGGTCCTCCACCTTGGGGCAATCAGCCTCCTCAACAAGGAGGAATGCCTCCACAAGGTGGTATGCCACCTCCACCCCAGTTTAGACCAGGGCCACCACCTCCTAATATGCCACCACCACCTGGGTACCATGGTATGAGGCCTCCTCCTCCAATGGGTATGGGAGGTCCTCCACCTCCTCCCTGGGGAAGAGGACCTCCTCCTCAAGGTGGAATGCGTCCACCTCCTCCCAACATGCAAGGCATGCCTCCTATGAATCAACAAGGTCCCCCAATGCAGGGGATGCCTCGCGGTCCACCTGGTATGCCTCCCCCACCTCCTCAAGGTATGATGCCGCCACCTCCAAGGCAACAAGGGCCTCCTCCTCCTGGTGGTGCCCCTCCCCCACCTCCCCCACCTCCTTCAGTACCTGCACCTAATCAACAACAACCGGCTAGGTAGTCAACGAGAGCTCATTCTTCAAGCGGCCTTTCTTTAGAGATGGTTTTTAATCCTTCTCTCAGCAGTTTTGTTTCTCTTACCAGTTAACTATGTAGATACATGAATCACATAGTATTTACGTGTTAGACGAATTGTCAGAGATTTGCGCAAGAGCTTTTTGTCTGTAAGTAAGAGCAGGCTCTGAATCAATTCCAATTGTACTATGAAAGATTTTTCACCTTCGCTCATGCACCTTCCACTTGTATTAAGCAATTTTACACTGTGTGTCTGAATTTTAGTCTTGAAATCTGAAGGTCTTTCGCGAGTATTTTGCTAGGCAAAGGGTTATAGAGGCACATGAATATATAGATGAGTAGACTGCCTCTACTGATCAGCAAGAGTATATTGCAAGAAGAATCATGTAGCTTTCTGGTTGGATAGAGGAATTTGTCAATTGAAGTAACGTGGTTGGAGGTTGGGTGTTCGTCCATACTGCTAGAGCTGTTCAAGGAGCGAAGTGTATTCTGCTTATGGTACCATATTACAATTTTCTGAAGTATATCTAGTGCATTACTTTGCTGGCAATACATCGGCTTATAGTAATGCACTTCAAATTAGTATCGCGCTTTCAAAATTTGAAACTAGATTATGAATATTACTGCGTAACTTAACTGCTTATTCATTTTCTGCTGGTTATATTTCTAGAGTTACTGATTCCACTCAGGCAAGTTGGGATCAGTACGGTCGTAGACAGTTCTTTTTCCTTACGCTGTATTGAACGTTCCCAGCTGAAGCTAGACTTTTGGTTCTACGATGAAATCGATTACTAGGCGCCCATCAATAAACAGACTGCGTTGAAGGCGCATCCTCTTCTGCTTCGCGTGGAGTTGTTTCCTCTTGTATCACCCATGCTAATAACATTGATCATATTTCTCATTGAATCAAAGCAATGTATTTATCCAGCTCGACCTCAATTGGATGTTATCTGCGTGTTTTGTTAGGAATCTCACTACACGAATCGAGTCTGTACCAAAACTGCGGAAGCTAAATATCGTTTTAGGGCTTTAAATGTATTTCATGTTTCTCTGGTGTAGGAAGACGGTTGAAGAGGGTCCGGGGATCTTGTGTGTTTCAAGTGGAACTAGAACGATTTGATGTTGACAGTCGGAAACCTATGGCAATAATCAAAACTTGTTTAAAAGTCGGCTGTATACTGTACATTTTTATTTTCTGATTTTGAATCGTTTTACTGTGTACACCTATATACACTTCAATGGTAAGTTTCGTTTGAATGTATCTGCATACTGACCTATGTATCTGTTAATATCTGTATTTTTTCCCTCTGATTCAAAAGAATTTGTGAATGAGAGTTACTTCTTTGACTATACATTTGAGTGAATTAAGAGAAGAAAATAGTAGTCTTCCAATTGAAGTATTATTCCTGTCTACCTCGTCCTTCAAGCTACACCAGTTAAAATGTACTATGTCTCCGAATTACACTATCGCATTCATTTCGTTTACAAGTATGTTCTCTCTGAGTGCTCTTCTGCAAAGTAGGTTACCTCTAGATTGGACGATTGTGGATTGGACGATTGGACGATGTGAAGTACACACTTCGAGAACTGTCTGTCTATGAACACAGAAGTTACTTTACGGCGTGGAAAGTTCTTCTTTGTTTTTGTCTACTTAAGGAGGCGCTGATGGATATGGACGGTTCTGTTTATCTGAGGTAAACCACATAGCGTCATGCTCTTTCTAACGCGCATGTTTCCTGCAAGCAGTCGGCACGAGAAGAGTAGTGGAAATAGACCAATATTCTCTTATCACATTACTTTCTGTGATAGAGATACACTTTCTTATCTACAATTTGATTTTCGCTGCTCTCAATTACCAATCTCTATCGCAGTATTCTGGTTCTGTGTTTTTTGTACATGTATTTCTTAACCAGCTGGAAGGCCATTCCGTTATGATCTATTTATTGTACATTCTTTTCAGCATCCATTTACATGCTTTCTTACATGTTGATCATCACTGCTTGTTGATTTTCTCAGGTGTACCTAACAATGCCTCGCCATCCATCATCCAATTGGATAGCAAACCTTAATTAACCTCGCAAACGTAGAATTGACGGTTTTCCAGTGCATAGGCCTTTCATCAAATTGAGACTGTTGGAAGCTTGTTCTCATATACACCCGACCATATACATAGAAGCTTGTTCTCATATCTACGTCCCATATATACGTGCACACCGCATCAATAATCATACCACCTCATCAATTCTGCATAGTTAAATATCGTTCATGTCTGTAGAGTATCCCGTATCCAATTACTATGTTCTACAACCCAGCTCGACATTAATTCGCAATATCCGACACCTAACAAATGTATACTCAAGGCACCTGAGTAAGTGGAGCTAATTAGGTAGGAAGTAGTTCCCTAAACCCTGGCTTTTCTCCCTAGTTTTATTTATGAATGAACACCTCAACCTTTTATCGCTTTTGACATGAAACAAACCATTATAGCCAAAGCTTAGAACATGGTGCTAATGGTAAGCCATGTTACTTGGTTTGATAAAGAGGAGAAGAATTACGCCGCGTTGCAATATCTATGGATAGCTCTTGTGTACTTCCTTTAAATGATGGTAAAGTTATTTTTGGAAATATTATAACTTGTTATTTGTAGTATGATCAATCAGATCATATTACTTTGGAAATGGCATCAACTCTTGTGCACTTCTCATCCATATATAATGAAGTTTTGGCATGTTGTTTCTTGTAGTAGCATGTGGAATCAATCATATGCATGGTTTGATTGTTATCACATGAAACCCAATACTAAGGAAGAATGAAAATACACCTTGGAAATAGCCTCCACGAAAAGATTATGTTTTCAATTGGTTTTTCACATGTTAGATCCTTTTTCCACTGCGACAAAAAGTTGATTTGAATAAGCAAGCACAGATTTTGTAACAATGATTGATGAACACATTATGTTTCTTCTTCTTTGCAACGCTTAAAGCTACAAGTGTTGAAGAAACAGACTTTATTGTGGAATGCTATGGTTTATTTCCTCAACCAAATATCAACTTGAACAACAAAAAGACCCTATTTGGGTGTATCATGTATTTGGGTGCATCTACTTATATACCACCATCCAACAAATCACTATTCAGATTAGTGCAAAATTTGAATTAAAATTAAATATTAGAAATAACGATAATTCTATGTATTTTGGGGGCTTGTTTGGTGATTTCGTTGTAATGAATGTCAGATTATTGAAATTATTCAGTCTATATATATTCATAGATGTATTTAAATACATTCATGAATCCAATTAGGAATTACTTTTTCGCACTATTTTACAAGTGGTAATACTTTATCATCATATCTAGTTGTAGGACTCTATACAACATACATAATATCTTATGAAGTTGATGTTGTTCTTCGTTGATATCGGCACAAACTCTACCTGCAAAGTATTGAAGCAAAAAAGCAAAAAAAATAATTTTACTATTGAAAAGTCTATCTTAAAGAATCAACCTTTGCCTAAAGTAGCACTTCACTTTTACTTGTTCAGTATTATTTCTTATGTATGTTATCTTATATAGTTAAGTTACTTGTTAGAATTAAAGGACTTAAAAAGACTTATATCACTAAAGTATGAGTAATCAAAGTATTCTTAAAGCTGTTATTACTTGAAGTTGCTTGATGTGGTTTTAAGCAATTACTGTTAAGCAGAACTGTTGTTTAAATTATAATATAAAAACTAATTTGTTAAGAGATGTTTGAAATTTTTGAAAATGAATAGATAAACAATAATTAACATGATTATTTTTTGAATTATATTTATATTCGATGCAACAACTATAAAGGTTAAAGTGCATTTAGAATTATTCGTGTGAAAGTATCAATGAGTAGTATATACATTCTGGTGTCACAATCACAAATTTGAGCCATTTAGTAATTTAAAAGTTTCATCGAAGATTTCAGTTTCTTTTGAAGCTATGAACAATACAACAATGAAATTTTGTTCTTGATAAGACTATAAATTTAAAAAGATTATGCATTATTGATAAAAAAGTTAGAAAGATTTCAAGGAAAATCAGGAAGAATTTATTTCAATCTGATCAAAATAAGATAGAAAATAAAGCCTACTTATAAGCTATATGTCTGTATAGAATAAAGGAGTTATATTTACCATTTATATCAGATGATATGAAACACATCAATTTAATCAAACAGAGAAAAAATAATGTTACAAAAGATAACCCATTTTCCAAATAATCATTGTAGTGATTGCATTGAGCAAGATAATATTGATCATAAATCGATGTTACGAATCAGCGTCCCAGAATCTTAGAACAACTTGAATAATTCGACAGATAAAAAATTTAGTGAGATTAGAAAATGAGAAGTTTTTGGAAAAATGTATATTTATTAATAAACCGTTCTTTATTGACTGAAATCATTCATGCCTACGTTGATTTTTAATTTTATAATTATTGAATTAAAACTATAAAATATCCTTTCGATAAATTATTTTAAGTTAAGTGTCTGTCAAAATATAGTAAATTCAAAAATATAATGATTTGACAAAACCTTTCATTGCATTTTTGTTCTTAATGTGGAATGCATTGTTCTTAAGCATTTTGTGTTAATGTTTAGTTTTTGGAATTTCGTAGACAACTAAACTTAACACTTGAAGTTTTTTGATAATGAAGGATATATGTCATGGTATTCGATACCAAAAGTTTTTCTTTTCGTTTATTTTAGAAAAAAATTCATGATAAGATAATAATAAGATATATTTATTATTAGATACGATAATACATTAAATAAGATGCATTTATATTTACGTTTTCTAGAAAGGCATTTAGTTAACAATTGGTTAGCTGGTCTGTTAAAAATGTCACAGACATGGAATATTCGAAGCAACAACACCGACGTGATATTCAACTGATCGCCGCGAAATTCTCCGACCCGTGACCAGGGGGCCGGAAGAATAAATCGGCGGGACGGAGGGCGTGTCCGATAAGACCGAAGAGGATATGGAGGTTCGGCACGCCCGTTGCGGGGGAGGCAGATGCCAGCTGATAGTGCCGCCAGGCTCGGAGGAGATGGACGGTTGGATGCTGCGGACTCCTGGGCCACACGAATCGAGCTCACGGTTAAGAACTCGAGAAGCGCGAGTGAACTGGAGCGACGAACATCTAACTCCTGGTCTGCAGGCGGGGAGGGAGGGAGACAGAGGCAAACCATGGTTGGGTTGGGACTCAGGTTGGGTTGGGATGAGATGTGATTGAGAGAGAGAGCAGCTCGGGCCAGCTCGTCCAGCCTCTGGCTGACAAGTAATGGTGAGGAGCGAGGGGCTCGCTGGCATCGCCAATGTCAGGTGCGAATGGTGTTTGGAGCAATTTTGCTCAATTGTCTGACTCCGCCTCGCGAACGAGCGAGCGAGCGAGCTATGGTTTCGTTTGGTCTTCGAGGAACACGAAGATGAGTGGACATTGTGTCTGATTCGTGGACGTCGTTGTGCAGAAATTGAGGCTTGAATTGCAGACGGGATCGTCGTGGTCGGAAGCGTCAGCTTTCAGCTCAATGTCGTGCTGAAAAGGACGGAGATTTTGAGTCCTCTTTGTTTGATTTGTGAGGTTCGGAGCTCAGGGGGATTTGGCCCTCGTCGAGGACGGACCATGGCAGTTGCACGAGCTTGGACGGGATCCCTGTGTGCGTTCGTCCAGCAGCAACAAGTGCCTGCTCTCGTAATTAGTCGACAATGCTGCAGCTGTCACAGCTCCGCCTCGCAGCCTGCTGTTTCGTCCTCGTCCTTCGTTCCCAGCTGGACTGTGAAGAGTAGCAATCGGTGGTCAGCAGGTCGGAGGCGCAATTCGGCTCGATTTTCCGTGCTTGCCAGTCAAGAAGCGGGAACGTCCACTTGTAAGCTTTTCACTCTCCTGCCTTTTATCCTTCCAGCCAACCTTCATTCATCCGGAGTGAAGTCATAATTCTCGCTATTTGGCTTGCAAGTCCTGCCGTAGGTTTGAGTGAATGACTACATTTTTGTGTCTCCATTTTTGTGACTCATTCTGCGGATTCTTTTGCTTTTTGGTTGGTGCTGTGGGTTTGTTTTCTGAAACTAGAAGACTCATTCGTTACTGTTAAGATCCATCTGGACCATGTCAATGAAGCAGCTGTCACCAATTTTGAAACTTTTGGCAAGGTGCCAATCATCATTCATGAACGTGATATCGCATACAATTTTCAAGCGTAGGGTTCCAAGTCACGGTTTTCGGAGCCCAAAAAAAGATTTTCAGCTTGGATAGGTCCATCTATGCTTCTCCAATGTACCAGTAAACTTCATGCTATTTTGTGCAGAGATCAGACTCCAACCTGTTGTAAATCAATCCACGAGATTCTCAGCTTACTGATGTATGGTTTGTGCTTGTTGCCACCGGGCATCTCATATATGTTCTTCGTGGACATTAATACCAGTGGCCTTAGTCCTGTTGTATTGGTCGGATTTAAAGCGATGAGTTCTAGGTGTCTGAACCGCGATTGCCATCAAACAATGTCAGTGTCGCATTGATAATAAATGAATGCCCAGCACTGTTCTTTGGCAGTAATTCTATAGGACCACATATCTTCCTCTTAGTATTAGGATTTTTTCCAAGTGAGGTATCCGAATACTATTGATGTGGCATCTTGGAAGATAATAAATTTTTTCCTTCATCCACTATATGCCGAAATGATGGAAAAGTGATGCTTGTGGACACAGTGTTGGTTCAGGAAGTGGAGTTCACCTGGAAGGGAAAGGGGTCAGAAGTTCTACTAACCGGCGACTTTCTGCAATGGGACGCTAAGGTTCCCCTGGAAAAAGGCTCGAATGGATCTTTTACTGTGAAGAAGGTGTCTCTCTCTTCTACGTGCATCTTAGATTGATGACGATAGCCCAATTAGGATTGTCTCCTCTGAATTCTGATGTTGCCCCTTCGTGATAGAATGATAGTTTAGATGAAAAGCGGTTTTGAAGCTTTTTTAGATTATGCTATTGTTTTCCGTCTGCAGTTGAATTGGTAACTAAGTTCGGTGCTCTAATATGTTCTGTTCTGTCATCGCCTCTAAAAAACGTTAATGATAAGATGGAGTTCAACACATGTACCAGAGTCTACTGCTCTAGTGCACTTTGTCGATTTTAATCTCCAAGTACAGAGAATTCTGGTCGCCTCACTCCGAATCATGTGTTCTCTTTTTCAAAGCACAGAAGTTACCAGTGGGGAAGTTCGCTTACAAGTTCATAGTGGATGGCGAGTGGATGCATTCGGTAGACAGCCCCATGGTGCCAGATGGATCCGGGGGCTTCAACAACGAGGTCATTGTTGCAGGTAACTCTACCGCCATCCTGCTAAACTTTGCAACATATGGACGGATTTGAGAATCTTGCGAGCTGCCTATTTGTATCAAATTACCAAAGCTTGGGACGCCTTTTAAGACACGACTCGTCTGTCATTCATCGAGATAGATCCAAGTGCGGTCGATACTACGCCCGCTTCAACTGAATCCTCAAAAGCCTCACCTACTGCTGCCACCAAAAAGTCTACAAAGGACCCTGCCAAAGGAAACGAAGCTGCCAAGTCCAAGCCAGCAGCAGTGGCAGTTGATGGTGATGCCAAGCCCAAGCCAGCAGCCGTGGCAGCTGATGGTGATGCCAAGCCCAAGCCTTCAGCAAGAGCGAAGAAAGCCGTGGTGGAAAAGAAATCCTTGGAGGCAACTATGCGAGAAGATGTCATTCCTCAACTGTCTGCTGCGCTTGAAAAAGAAGAGGGCTTGACTGACCTTGACATTACTTTCGAAGAAAATCAGGTGTGTAGTCGGGACTCATCAAGAGCATGAAAGCTGCCGTACTTTTGGATGGATTCATCACCTCTCTGGTTTGTTCGATCAGACACTTTGCAGTTTCATTCCATTGTTGGATCTTGTGATCGCTTCGACACTGTACTTCTATCCCACAATTTGCCTGTTGATATGATGGTTGATGTGCCCAGCTAAAGACGAGTTTCACGAAGGGTGCCATTCCTTACTGTCACTGGGCCTTCTTCCCTGACGGCACCTTGGAAGGTAAGTTAAGTCTTGAATTCCGTCTTCTACATGCAGCCTTTGCAAGTCAGCATTCAGTGTTTTATCATTCAGTGTTCATTCAGTGTTCTATGTCTCAGTCCTGGAATTAATCAGTGGCACTCTCTTGCTGTGTCAGGATCTCGAGGTGCATCTTTAACATCACATGGTTCTCCGCCAAGCACAATCGAACCTTTTCTCGTGGACGAAAACAAGATCACCGCAGAACTAGTTGTCTTCTGGATAAGGAAGAGATTATTCGCACAAAAGATTTTGTCCGTAAATTGATGATTCACAACTTGCTTCAACCAAAGCGCCAGAACGAACATTTTCACTGTGTTCTTCAAACTGAAAATCTCACCTTAGATTTGATGATCTATACAGCGCCACAAAATGTGCTAGTGAGTATTGCATTCAAAGAAAAGCGCCGCCTATCTTGTTTCATAGTAGAATTCTTAAAGTTCCAGCAGATTTCATGGCCACGAGACCCTGAAGGCTTTTCAAGTGTTCTGTAGAACGTTCAAAGTCATTTGTTCAATTTCAACTTTCACGATTGTTGTACGTGCACTTTCGAGCGCATCAGTCTCAGGAAGACGGACTGGCAGTCATAACAAAGGGAAATAGCTCTCCACGTCATTAAGTAGACTCACGGGCTCACTTGCACGAGGAAATTCTGCGAACGAGGCCTTCCTCCCACGACTGTACATTGCATGTGTTGAATCCGTTCTGCAGAGGCCCTTTTTACCTTCTACCCAACGAAAAATCTTACGTTGTCTGCACGAACCTCTATCTATCTAGAATCTTAACTTTCATCAATACGGCAGAAATCTCCTCTCGAATTCTGAAGAGTATTACATACTCTCCGCTCGTATACACCAACTTCTACTCCGCGAGTTATGAAGAGTACTACATACTCTCGTTCGTACACTCCAATTTCTACTCCGTGCACTCTGAGAGATGAGCAAGTACACTTCTAAATCATTATGGCAGTCGGTGAGTGCGATGAAACCTCACCACTCTTGTTTGCTAGCATATGCACAGCCGACCAGGTCCGTGCATGCTGTGAAGAAGAAGGTTCGTGTATAGAACCCTACTGAGGGCACTCAGCGTTGTCACTGATGGAGAGAAACTAGTCCTTCTGAAGGCCAAACTCGGGGGCTAGATTTTTGGAAATTAGCGCGCAAAGCTCGACAAAGAAGTGATCATGAGGGACTGACTGCCTGGTCTCGGATATCCTTTCAGATGTCTGCTAATATCGCAGGATGGTTTCCTGCAATGGCTCCACACCATCAGCCGCATTGAGACCAGCATGAAGGTGGAAATGTCGGGACAACCCTCAGTATTTAAATGACTCGAAATAAGTTTTGGAGAAAAAAGGCGCTTGTGCGCGCATTCTAGAAAATTTTGTTCTTCTCTTTCCATATCGATCGAGCCAGCGTGAGACGTGCAAGGTGAGCGTCGAGACGGTTGAAACATCTGCAGAGCTGAGAGCTTTGTGCAGAACTCTCCGTAGGCTGTGGACCCGAGACGCGGAGTCTGGTAACTCGAGGTCGGAGCCGAGGCCTACTAGGTCAGTTGGAGATGAGGGATGAGGCTGCAAGCCATGTGAATGTAAAATACAGAATCCTCGTGAGCTTAGATCTCGATCTGATTCGCCTTTGCGTCCGGGCAGAGCTTGGGTCAGATTGCACGAGTGAAGAAGGGAGCTGGCAACGCTGCGAACTGTCAATGCCAAGTACCAGACGAGAGCACCGCTTTTCTCAGACACCATCCAGGCCACGAGCCTCTGTAGGACTGGCTTGACTTCCGGTCGCTGTTGTAGACACCTCCTCACCCTCACCCTCACCCTCTCACCCTCTCGACCTCTCGACCTCATGCACAAGGGTGTCAGCCGGACGGTGATGGGCAGGGAACGCCGGACGGTAGTGTAGAGTGTTATGTAGGTAGGGGGTGGGGGGAGGGGGGAGGGGGGAGGGGGCTCTGGAGCCGGAGTGTGGCAAGGATGAGGTCAACGGGATGGGATTTGTTTCCACTGCAGATGTTCACTGCAGATGCGTGGGTGCAGTTCCAGATGCTTACGAAGATAAGATTGAGTTGGACGCATACGGCCGCAAGGTATGGCTCACGCTCCCAGAAGATGGAGTGTTGTGTGTGAAGCTCGGGGCTCTTTTCGGCTGGGGGGTGAGAACACACGGAAGAGGAGGATGAAAAAGCGAATCGGAGGGAGAATCGGGACCGTTTGGCCGCTCTTCGGACTCTGCTGAGAAGCTTTCATTATAGCCTCAAGCTATGGAGAAGATATGATACATTGTCTGGGACGAAGTCCATGAGAAGGGGTCATGCCTGCGTTGTGAATCAGTGAATCAGATGAGGCGTAGCTTCATCTTCCGGAACCAGAATTAGGCCTCTGCCCTCTACATGGATCCAGATCGTTCCAAAATACGAAATTAAACCCAACTCACAAAACTGATCCTTCCACTCACAAATCCATCCACGATCCATCTGAAGCCGAAGACGCTCAAATCTCGTACGACCTGCACTGAGCTGAGCTGAACTGAACTTCCTACTGTCACTATCACTATCACTATCACGTCATAGACTTTCGTCCTGAAATCCACTCGCAAAGCCATCCCATCCCATCCCATCCATGATCCATCAGCTCAAGATGCTCATAGATCTACGACCTGACCTGACCTGAACTGACCTGACCTGAACTGAACTTCCTACTATCACTTCATAGACTGTCATCCTGAAATCCATGCTTTGCGCGTCGACGGTCCGCCGTTCTGGCTATCTACACGTAACTTCTCCTCTCTCGCTCGCTCCCTCCGGAATCACTTCTCCTTCTCCAACGTGCTCGGCCACGTCCTTGGCCTGGCCTGGCCTGGCCTGGCCGAGCACGATGCTGCTGGGAGTAACAACGCACAATTTCAGCTGTCGGTTGTGATTTATGTACAAGGAAGTTCTGTTCGCTCCACGAATCCACCCACATTGAATCTCATCATCATCATCCTTCTTCTGCTCTCTATATGTCGTGGCACCAATAAACACACGTTTCCATCATCATCCTTCTTTCCTTTCCTTTCCTTTCCATTCCATTCTCTTCATCGATTCTTCGATTTCTGTGGACCGACGTCGAGACGATCGAGTCCACCGTCAGAGCTTCGAATTTCGAAGGGCTCGATCGAGGAACTGACTCGCAGAGAAGTAGGCATGCAGAGAAAGCGCAGACCCGATCTGATGCGATCTGATCAAGGCTCCATGTCGTAATCGCTGTAGGACTCGTCGTCGCCGCGGTCGCGGCACACATTGCCGCAGCGGAGCAAGTCCACGGCCTCGACCATGGTGAGGCGGCTGCCGGGCACGGACTGGGCGCACATGGTGGCGACATAGACGACGAGGTTGAGCTCGTCGCGAGTGTAGTGGCCCTTGAGCCTGGGGTCCACGAGCTCGTTGAAGCGGCCCTGCGCGATGATGGGCTCGGCCCACTCCCACATGGACTTCTTGTCGTGGCCCATCTTCTCCAATGGCTTCTTGCCGCTGATCAGCTCCAGCAGCAGAATGCCGAACCCGAACACGTCGCCGCTCAGCGACCGCGCCGAGCCCTTGGAGTACTCGGGCGCGAAGTACGTCGCCATGCCCTCGCTGCCGCCTTTCATCAGCCACGCCTCCTGCATCAGCTTGATGAGCCCGAAGTCCGCCCACTTCGCCTCGAAGTTCTTATCCAGCAGAATGTTGTTGGACTTGATGTCTCCGTGCACCGTCGGCGGGCTCGTTTTGTGGTGCAGGTGCCTGCCATGCCATGCCCACCTCTCGAGCCAATCAATCCTCAATCCGCAATCCACACCTCAACACATCCATATCCAAAACGCGCAATTCCAAATTCCATCAATGCTCGACTGACTGATTGATTGACGGACGGACTGACGGCTTACATGAGACCATCGGCAGCACCGATGGCGATGGTCATGCGTCTGGACCAATCCAAGACGAGGCTCGAGGACAAGGAGCCGTGCAGGTGCGTGTGCAAGCTCAGATTGATCATGTAGTCGTACACGAGGAGCCGCTCTTTGCCCTCGGCGCAATAGCCTCGCAGAGTCAGAATGTTTTTGTGCCGGATGCTTCCCAGCAATTTGGCTTGCGCCGAGAATTCCTTCACGCCTTTCATTTTGCTCGTGTCCAACCTCTTGACTGCAATCTGCCATTTCGAAACCACACCACGAGACCCGACTCAAGTCTCTCTCACATGCACATGCACAGCAATCAAGCAAGCAATCTGAAATTCTCTTCGCATCGGAATTCGGAACCGCATCACATCATCACCGTCATCGTCGTCATCATAATTTTTGCACTTTGCTCGCATGCATGCAAAGAGCGACGGAATGCATCCGATTCCTGGAGCAATTGGTGGACTCGACGAGCTCGAATTTTCACAGCTCGAAATTTACCGTACGATGTCAGACGGCACAAGGACGAGGACGAGGAGCTTACCTCGGATCCGTCAGCCAGTTGGCCCCAGAACACGGTGCCGATCGTGCCAACCGTACCGAGAACGCCGAAAATGTCATCATCGTAAATCTTGTCATCTGCGGGGAATCGGCTCAAGTCCTGACTGTAGTCGCCCACAGAGAATATTTGCCCTCCCTTGCGGTTCCGGCCCCTGCCATGGCGCACACATCACATCAGTCCATGGTCCAGTACCTGCTCTCGTCTCGAGTCAACGAGCACGTACCGCATTCTCGAATGCGCGAGCCCTTGCACGGACCAGCTCGGCCCGTCGACGTCTCCATTAATAATTGGGGCCTACGACGATGGCCACGATTCCCTTGCATTGCATGCGACGAGCGCTCGTTGCCGGGTACACGAGAGCCGCCTCTTCGGAGATCAGAAACCGCGCGGCCGGAATTCCACCGTCCCGGTACGGCCGGATTCCTGCAACGCCTACGTACGTACACCGGCCAGATTCTCCGTCGGTCGGTCGGTCGGTCCGCCCGTCCGTCCGTCCGTGCACCCCAAGCGGAATTCGGTATGTCCCCGGAAGGGGGCACGAGAAGACGGTACGCGCGCAGGCAGGCAGGCATACGACGGCCGAGACCGGAGGAAGAATTCGACTTTCATGACACGACGACGACGACGAGGACGACGAGGGGAACGAGCGGTGAGTACGGTGGAGCGAGAGCACTCGGGGGAGAGTGCGAGGGGTTTCGATGCGGCGATGGCAAACCAAAGCCCCAAACCAAAAGAAAAGAAAAAGCAGTGTGACCTTCGGGAGACCGAGGCCAGGGCTCAGATGGCATGGTGGGGCAGTGCGGGTGGCGGAGTGGTGGCGTAGAGGGGAGGGAATTGTAGCGCCGTTGGGAAAGTGAGAGAGAGAGAGAGCCCACAGACGGCGCTGGGGGTACGAACGAACGGAGCGTGGGGGCAAATGAGTGGATCCATTTTTCTAAGAGATAGAGAGAGACAGAGAGAGAGGGGCTGCTAGGGCTGTTGGCCTAGAGAGGAATCATTTGGGGGGTGAATGTCGTCGTCGTCGTCCCTCGATAATGGCACCGAGCAACGGACGAGGTTTGACATATCCACGTGATCCATCATGGGCGCACACACTCTCTCTCTCTCTCTCTTGTCGAGCAGCTGCGCCTGCGGCTGCTTTCTGTCACCGCTGCGTCGTCAACGTGCTCGTGCTCGGCGTGATTGTCTGGAATTCCACCACCGGGCGGCTGCTCGTTTGGTGCACGGGGGCCACGGCAGCTATGGAGTCACGGATTGACCGATGCCCACCGCCCATGCTACAGACATAGATAGAGGAACAGATCTAGCTCTGGACGAGAAAATGGTTGACAGCAGTGGCAATTAGTAGGTTTGACATGGGCCGGATGAGCTGAGCTCGAGATCCGAGGAAATTGATCGAGTTTTCAGTTTCAGGAACTAATTTTGGGGCCCGCACGATAGACCATTCTCGCGCATTTGGGTCGACGGAGAGCTCGAAGTTGGACTGGAGAGGCGTGGAGAAATTCCAAGCTCAAATGACGAATGTACGAGGGGAGAAAGAAGAAGCCTACCTGGACTTGGACGAACGACGCCACTTGCTTCGAAACACCATTCCCAGGAAAAGTGCTTTCAGAAACTTGCACATCGGTGCCATATCCTACTCCTCCTCCTCCGCCGCCCGCTTCTCGGACAGTCTGTCGTCTCCTTGTCAAGCTCCAGAGTTCCTTTCCCTTAGCTCCACGCTCGCTGCTGCTGCTTCTTCTTCTTCTTCTTCTTTCCCTCGACGAAGAAGGCCCCAAATTCTCAGCTTCCGCACCCACGCGTCTCTGTGACATGTACTATTCACTTAAACCCCCCCTCTCTCTCTCTCTCCCTCTCTCTCTGAGTCTGCGTCTGTCGCAGACTAGCACTCGTGCAACTCTCGTCTGCTGCTTCTCTGGTTGGCTCGCTTCTACGTGTCTGCTTCTGCCGCAGCGCAGGAATGCATGAGCGACGGGGAACAGCGAGCAATTGGCAGAAGAAATTCGATTGCTCGGCCGGAGCTCGTAGACGGACTTGCAGTGCTATTCACTAATTTAGTCCGAACATTCATTGGACTGCATTGGGAGGGAGGGAGGGAGGGAGGCAGGCAGGCAGGTAGCGAGTAGCGAGTGCGGGTCTCGACGTCTCAAGACTGAAGCGTAGCCAAGGAAGAGGGGGTGGCAGGAGAGTAGAAGAGAGGAGAAGAAGAGAGGAGAGGAGAAGGGGAGGGAAGGTGGATCGATTGTAGAGGTGTTATGAGGGCAGCACAACCAAAGAGGGCAGGCATGTGGAGAAGGGGCAATATGCAGTTCCCCACACTCTCTCCTCCTTCTCTATCTCTCTCTCTCTCTGTGTCTCTTCCTCCCTCCCTCCCTCCCTACCAGAGACACCGGCCCAGTCCAGTAGAGCCCTTTTCCACACACACAGAAGAAGAAGAAGAAGCCAGAGCAGTGAGTGCTGCAGAGCTTAAAAAGTAAGAAGAGCCCCAACTCTCTCAACTCTCTTTCTCTCCCCTCCCTCCCTCCCTCCCTCACCTACTCGCCTACAAGTACTGCTGTGGAGGGCCCGGGCCCTGGGGCCAAGTTTTGCTATTGACTCATGGCAATAAACCCACAACTGTACAGTGGTTCCTGCATTGCACTGCAATTCCAACTGCGAACATTTCTGCATTCCAATGGATAGCCCTGCGGCCCTGCCGACCACGGGCCATCAGGTCAGGTCAGGTCAGGTCAATTCGAGTCACAGGGCAGTCTAACTCAAGCCAATTCTAGGTGCCTGCTGCTGTACTTTTTGGGCAACAGCGGCCTTGGCTCATCGAGCTCGGTTCACATCTTGGAGTTTGGTTCTTTATTTCTTTATAGCATAATTTGTCGTCTATTATATCACTCTACTGTATATTTATAATATTGATACTGTATGATGAAGTCCTCAGAAATGCATTGAGTTTGTGGCAACTCGTGAAATCTGCGCACACATGCAACATTGCAAGAAGTCCCGTTCCAAATTTGATTCTCCATAGTAGAGTGACAACCACTAAATTGCATCCCTTTTGGGGCCTCGTATCTCTAGTTGCTAACTTTCTCATATTTAAGAAACTTGACATATTTCCATTTAAAATAAATTCATATATTAAAATACACAGCCTTGCACTGTACTCATTTTTAATGTATCTCATCAAAAATTCGCTTGAATATGATTAATTTTTTTATCATATACTATAGATTGTCGTATTTTCAATAGTTAAGTATTCTTTGAGAATGAAATTTTGATTCTATATATCCACGTATATTTAATTATTCATGTGTGAGTGTATTTTACATTCCATATAGTAGATATTTCCATGATTCATCCATTAATAGAAAGCTTGTTATCCAGAATTGCTATCAAAGATGTGATGTAAGTTATCTTGGTAGAATATTTAATAATCTCACGTGAAAGTAACATTGACAACCAAAATAATATATATTTTGGATCCTATTGATATCAAGGTAAAGATATGTTTGGTTTGAAATGATGAATCTTTTGTTAGATAGATCATAGATGATAATGATAATAGATCATATCTAACAATATTAATCTAGAAAATCATAGATGAGAATTTTCCTTAGGATATTATCACTCATCTTTCGGGAGTGGCTGCGAATGGAGTTATAACATCTAAGATCTTCAAAAAATATTAGTGTACGGCGAAATCGAAGATATTTGCACCCTAACTTTAGAGCTATAAGTAACAATAGACACCCAGTCCAACATGTTCTGCGAAGAGTGAGAAAAACTACCAAAATTCTGTTCAAGGGTATTCTTCTCTTAAGATCACTATGAAATTATATGAGCTAGAAGTTTTTCACTACCCTACGTGAGCTAATGCAAACCAATATAAAAACAATCATGCTACTCTACGTTAGGTAATGCAAAACGATATAAAAGCAATCATATTAGTGGACGCTTGCTTTTATACAAAGAACATATCATTGTAGATCATTTCAACTACACATGTTGGATATACCAGGCGTAGTGTAACATCATTCCCACTGTGATTCTCTTAAGTCACCGATAGCATCACAATGATGTTGCCCTTGTGCTTTCATCCATGCAATGCTCGATAATGATTGGAGATTCATAACACTTTTATTTATTTTACTTTGTGCTCATTGCATCTTAACCATCTCATCGCCTTCTAACCATCATTATCATTGGACTTCGCACTCAGTGCTACGTCTTCGATGGATCTTGTGACGGAGCTCGCCTTCTACCCATCATTGCAGAGTTTATCACACTCAAATTTCTTATCCATGTTGCATATGCAGCGCTCGCTAGAATTAAAGATCTCAGTCTGCCTCGGCCCCTCGTTCAGGAGATTGACAATGACGCGGTCACATGGGCTCCATTTTTGAGGCGGTGAGGTGAGTCGTAATAAAGGTGTCATTACGTTGCCCGTTCACCATGTTCGTCGTCGAGCTGAGCTCAAAATTTCATCTTTTTCGCATTCCTTTTCGCCTTCGGTCGGTCGCCAGATGGCAAAGATGGCAAAGCTTGGCCATGAGACCTTTTCATTCTTTCTTTGTGTAAAGAAGTCTGCGCAGACTTTCGCATATCTTTCTACTGCACCCGGTGCCGAGTTCTATTCAGGGCACATTCCGCCGCTCCTCTCGTTGCCTTGTCCGTGCGGAAAAGAATCGCATCTGGGATTTCCCTGTCACAATCCACTCCACATTCATCACAATTTCATCTTGTTTAGCCAAAATAACTCCATAACTCATCAGTGCAAGTCGTTGTGCCATCCTATAAACAAATCCCAGAGATTCATCACAAATTCCTCTTGTTTAGCTAAAGTAACCCCATAGCTCATCATTGCAAGTCGTTGTGCCTTCCTAAAACAAGTCACAGTAGGAGTCTCTTCCTTGTGCCATGAAAAAGGGATTTATAGGCAACACACTTTTATCCAAGACGTTGTCTAGCTAGCAATGAAAAACCCTAAGGCCTTTCTCTATTGATGTCATTACTATTTTTTATTTTTTATTTCTATTTCAGCTTTCTAGCATGGGCCAGTGTGTACTATAAAAGGTAATGCAGTATGAGTATGAGTAGCCATTACGTCGTGATCGATAAAGAAAAAATTTCCGTTGTGCATAAGAATTCCCCACATTTATTTTTTATCCAAATATTTTTTATTCACAACCCCACACATATCCACAATTATCTTGTTATGGAGGGTTGATGATTAATTTAGAAATGCTTTGCAAGTAGACTATCATTCGGCTGATTTCATAGAATATAACTAAATGATTGAATATTACAAAAGTAGAGTTTATTTTTAGTTTATTCATGTATGTAGTAACTACTCATTTTTTCGCAGTAGAGCATGTGATGTGACACATTACATCACTTTCTATTCACTAGGTTTTATTGTAATTTAATATTTTTAGTTGTAAACTGATTTTTTTTATCATCTTTCTCGCATCCAACTTCCACATCAGCATGGGATTATTATTCTCATGAAATTGTGAAACTGCACCATCAAACATAAGAAAATTCCCGATGTTCGTCTTAGTTGGATTGTTTTGCATCTGAATAACATAGTTACTTTTATTAATGTATCATGTCCATTGAACTTTAGAGAGTTTAGTTATGATAATGCAACTTTATTAATCATCATTTTACGTAGCCAGTAGTCAACAAAGTGTTTAGCTTGGGACCAATCTCACATGTTTTGGCTATTTATTGAACTCGTAAAATTTAGTTGTTATTATTATTCTTTGTGTTTCCTTCATCTTGGATGATCCATATCTTGCGTATAATGTATGTCACATCTAATGAATTTTGAGTGTTAGACTATTGACACTTATCTTGTACTTTGCAAAAGTAAGGATTCAAAGTAGAAGACGTCGTTTATTTTTATTTTTATTTCATCTTCTTCAAATTTCAAAAATGAAATTTAAATTTTTTTCTCTTCAATTGATTTGTTGTTTTCATCACCTTTTTTTTTCAGAAATGGTTACCCTTTAACTTTTTATATTATCAAACATAATAGCATTTGATATAAAAACTCTAAAATTATTTGATGACATCATTAAATCAGAGTTTTTGAGTGTTTGATGTGAGATATATCTCATAATATATATTATTTATTTCTTCTGAAAGAATAAAATTTTTGTCGATAAAGATATGATAATTCGATTTTGTTTTTTCAAATGCATAATTCTTCTAAACTCTTGTATACTTTTTGTTTTATACTGATAATATTTCATATTTTAGATTTATCCGAGTAAAATGAAGTGAACATCTTGAAGTGAATCTTCTCCTACATAACAATTTACAACAAGTGTTACAAGTCTGTAGTCACAATATGAACTCTAAGTACTTTTTTCCTTGTATGTTGATTAGAATAGAGGCCTATATGTCTAACCTATATCTTGAAATGCTCTAATTAATATATTATCAATTCAATCAATCTTTCATTTATGATATTTTGGATGTTGTAACTATAAAATTTTGCAAGATTCTTGACTTAGGATACATCATGGATCAATGTACTATGACCTGCACGCTTACTACCTATTATTAAACAATAAGATTTTGTTCTATCTTGATTCATTTGCATGCAATTCATCATTTCTATATAAGTTTTAGCTTGGTTCATTTGCATACATTTCACCATTTATATACAAAATTGATATAACCTTAGATGTAACATGCATAAAAATGACTTAATCTTTGTGTTACATACAAAGAAATGATCTTGCTGTGTTTTAATGGAAATCTTTGACAATCAATCATTTTTTTTAAGCTTGTTATTATTTACGGTTGGATTAAATTGTTTATGAACACAATAATAAACATTGAAAATAACAAAATCCAAAACCTGAAATGAATCAAACGTAAATTGTGTTGATTATATAACTTAAGATAAGAAGGTTGACAAGAGAGACGGAAATAAAGAGTGAAAGAAAATAGTCAAAAGCAGTGAGAGATGCAGGGAAAGTTTTGGATATGGGCAATAAGATTTACAATACAATTGCAAGATTTTGAAAAATTACATTACACATGAATATGAATGGATGAGGAAGAGAAAAAAGAAGAAGAAAAGAAGCAAATCGCCCGAGTTTATATGAAAATTTATCCAGAGCCATGAGTTCATGCGTTGCCTTGGAGAAGCAAATTAGTTGTGAAAGTATGGATGTTTTGTGCAAACTACTCAAGTTAGGCCATAATCATAATTGGTTATGAAAGAAGAGAAAACTATTGTGGACGTTGTGGTTACAAATCCTACCATGGACGAATATTTAGAGATTGGACAACGGGTTATGAAAGAAGAGAAAACTATTGTGTACGTTGTGGTTACAAATCCTACTATGGACGAATATCTAGAGATTGGACAACGGGTGAAACTTCATCAACGAAGAATTTAAAGTGTACAGTTATGCATATAGATAATCTCTTTGTTACTCTATCTTTGAAGCTACATGAAGCCATGGATGTTGAATTCAAATGACTGAGCATACAATGGGTATCAGTTTTTTTATCAGATTATTTATTCTATTTGTGTCAGCGTTGTGTGCAGGGTTGTATAAAGAACATCGGTTGATGGAGTTCATAGGAGTGTAATCATATTTGATGATGCTATGTAGACTATTTGGGTTAGGAAGTTTTTAAGTCTTTTCTGCAGTATGCCATATTTCCTATCATGACGTCGTTGGGGCTAGCCTCGTCCGACCACCTAGTGTGAGAAAACCAGTTGGGTTTCATCCATGTACGACTTGATGTGGTACTCCTTTTCTTTTTGCTATATTATTGTTACCCGTCTTTTTTTTCCTAGAAAAGAAGGACTGAAATTGGTCGCTTAAAGCAAGAGCTAGATACAAAGGCCTTCATGGCTCTTAGCATGTTACTAGAACCGTAGGTGCTGAAGGAAGAAGGGCAAGGCTCTCTGTCATGGGGGCTCCTTGTCGAGGACCTTTTCTAAGTGAACTAGACAAAGGATTCAGAGACATTCTGGCAAGGGGATAGAGAAGGAGCCAATGTTGTCCCTTGGGAAGATTTTTCGTACTCTGCGTGTTCTATTTCCGGAGAGAAACAAGTAGCAGATCTTCGGTTTTAGCAGGCCAAAGTCTTGTATCTGGATTTTCAGTTAGGACTACTTTTTTTAGGAACCCCTCCCTACCAGCTTCAGTGATCAGTCTCAGTCTGCAAAAGCCTCCAGACTCCAAAGTCCTGACGCCCTCCTCCAGAACCTGCTCTTCAGAAGCTCAGACTCCATACCAGAGCAGGAAGGGGGGCAGACAGTAGCTCTTGGCTGCTTGCATTCCTCTAGCTGTCAGGAATTTGTCGGAAATTTACCTTCTTAAACAATAATATTCCCCTCAAATTTCGGGCAGTAACCACAGTGTGGCAACGGAGACAATTGACAATCGTCGAGGGGGGGAATATGTGGGCCCACGAGGGATTCACATGTTCCCGGACTATCCCGTCCGAGGACTGTCAGATACTCCCGGCAGTCTAGTTGGGACGGGAACAAACAACCAGCTTTCATTATATGATATGGGAGTTGAATAAGCACAACCTGATTGATGCCAATATTATTGAATTCTTTCAGCATACATCACGCGAGTCGAATTGTTCACTTTGACATCTCCCTCCCTCCCTCCCTCCCCCGAAGCTTGAGTTCCTTTCCTCACCTTGTATCGTTCAGCTCTAACTCAAAGAGATGATTATCAGAATGGGATTCCTCATCGTAAGCGAGAATCTCCGGCTCAACCCGCACCCCCGAGTTCACAAATCTCCTCCTCGCCCCTCACTCACTCTACTCTTCAAGGAGCTTTTCCTGCACCATGTCCAACTTGTCCACAAACCAGCTGAGGCCAGCAGTCCACATCAGTACGCACACCGTTTGCTTTCTGGCGAGGATCATGTGCTGCCTTCTACTGGATCGATTTCATTCCTGTTTATCCTTCCTTCGTCCATCGACCGACCGAGGGACCGAGGGTCCGAGGGTCACCACTTGAGCCTTTCCTTGATGCCATGAGGCCCTTTCTGCCGCCAGTCCAACTCTTGCTGAGCCTCTCTTTCCTTCCTTTCCCGTTCGAGGTTCCCATTGGTCGATCGGCTGAAATGAACGGGTTCTCTTCTGCTGCTCCCGCTGCTCTTACAGTAAATCACTGTCGAAGGATTGTTCGTGTTCCATACACAGAGAGAGAGAGAGAGACTCTGGACATTGTACTACTGCAATGACAGTACATGGCAGTACTTTCTATCATTGGCCACGTGGATCTCAGCGTGACGCAGGACGGGCTTCTGCACAGTCATGAATGGAATCAGAACACGTGTTTCCTTACTTTCAGAGGTCATCGTTGAGAAAAAAAATTAAATTGCAACTCACAGGATGCGCCCAAGAATTTGGGGGCACCAAGTAATATAGAAAACAAAACCCCCATCAAGACGTACAGGGATGAATCCGAGCGGGTAGCATGGAACTAACCTCCAATAGCATCACAAGAGTAGCCCCGAGAATTCATGAACCGGTTGCGGCATGTTTTCTTCATGCATCGAATCTGTCTGTGCGATCGATCGATCTTCTACCGTAGCGCTGTTTGCTTATTAAAATCCCCTCCCAGAAGACGGAACTATTTCTCAATCCTTCCGGTCCGACATGAAAAAATCGAGATGAGTAAACAGGAAACCTTGCAACATTTTTTCCTTCGTCCTTCTTCGTGAGGAGGCCGAGCCCCGAGCCACTCAGATGGTGCCACGTCGGGTCGGATGGCTGTGACGAGGGCAGAAACCAATCGGAAACTGTCACGTGGATTGGAGTTCCGACAACTGCATCATCGGCCAATCACACTGACGCACAGCCCGGTCACGCAATGTGTCTGAAAGCTTTCCGGAAAGCTCGCGCAGCTCAATAATCGACTATCGCCTCAGGCTTCAGATTCAACACTGAGGACGTCATGGCTCACGCGAAATTCTCCTCTCGTTCGTGCCGACGGTGCTCTTTCGTCGCCAACCACGCTGGCTGCGCTCGCCACAGCGTCAGGCGCTTTCCCTTTGCTGCCCTGTCCATCTTCTGGTCTGAGGTCGAGCCTGGAATATATGTCCGTCCTTAACTGTGCTGCGTCACTGACCCGCCTTGAGTCCTGCGTCCTGAGCATCGGCGGCAGATCGCCAGTGCGCCAGTTCGCTTCGATCCGCGTCCATCGCTGCCGCCACCAGCTCCGCTGTGCTGTGCGCTGAGTTGGACTTTCCGGTTCTCTGGCTCTTGGACATGGTATGCGCGATTCGGGTGGGGCACCAGGCAATGGAAAATCAATTGCAGCATCGATTTCTACAAGCATGTCATCGAAAATATCTCTTTCAATTGGTAGCCCGGATTTAGGGTTTAGGGTGGGACACAAAGCACAGGAAGAATTAAATTTTGTTCCAAGGCTCCAGCATCAATTTCTACAAGGCTCAAATCAAATACCTCTTCGAAATGGTATCCGGGATTCGGGTGGGACACCAACGAATGCCGAAAATGTGTAGGAAGGCCCGCCCCAGCATCCATTTCTACAAGGATGGTATCAGATATCACCTTAAAACGGTAACCGGGAATCACGTGGTACACAAAGATATGGGGAAAACACATGGTAAGTCCCTTCATCAATTTCTACAAGTATGAAATCAGATCTCTCAATTGGTGAATATATCTAATTTTCAATCGATATAGGGTCTTGGAAGAATCATGAAACAGATGATATCACCATACAAGTAACACCGACTATTATACTCCGTAGAACAATATAAACACTATCCTGTACTATGACTTATGCAATCATCTACAATGAATGAAAACCGTGTCTCCAAATATGGTGAGGTTTATCACAGTCCAAATGGATGTAAATCCAAAAATAGAGTAACAATATTATTAGCCTTCATATACATTTTACCTAACCTTTCAAAAGATATGCGATCATCTCAAATGAATTATAATTCTACCCAAATTTTAGTGAACTATCTACGCTCTGGTGCTATAGAAATCACCATATCCTTACCTGTAATATTATTACTTTTACACTGTGAATATACAAGGATGCACAAGAACAATTTTATAACCGAAGTCCATATTATCAAATGTACCAAGGTAAAGTCCAGCCTCGTAGCAACGTAGAATATATGCTGGAAAAGTATGATCAGAGAGAATAAATGATCCTATTGAATGGCATCGAGGAAAGTGCTAAAGCATGAAGAAAACTTACGACAAGAACCACAAATCTGAAGGTTTGTGGTTTGGAGTGAGTCGTCAAACGAGCCCTTCGTTGCTGCAGGTCTCGACGGGAGCCCAAAGCCCATGTCGAGGAGCGTTACCCATCGCCCAAAAGCTCGAATCTCCTCCGGACGGTCTAAATTTGGCCGAGTGCATCTTTTTGTAAAGGCAGTGAGTGAGGAGAGATCATGGCTTCGTTTCGCAAGCGGTCCCTCGAAATGCCTATGGCCCGACGGAGCGGCCATCGACCAGGACAAGAGTCCATGGCCGACGAACGAAGCGGCGAGAGACAACAACTGTGCAGGAAAGAATGGGGGGCTGGCTCGCTGGCTCGTTCGCTGGCTGGCTGGCTACGAGAAATATTCTAAACGAATGGACTTTATTATCATCGGGCATTGGTCAGCGACACGCTTATGAGCAATGCCCGACTAACCACGCCACTACAACACGACACTGACCTAATCCGGGCCGAATTGTGTTCGCTGTCGTCGGTTTGTATCTTGTGCATGATTTCAGACATAGGGTACGGAAATTGGTGAAATGAGTGGCGAACCTAATCTCTACCGGAAGCATGCATTAGGAAGAGGGCGGACGGATGATGATGATAGAAGCGTGATGCGTTTCTGCTGCGAGCGGGTGTTTGTTTGGTGTGTTGTGCCGCAAATTGCTGGAGCGAAGTGCTCGGAGGACACCGAAGCCAGTGTCACCCTCAGACAATCTTCATCTGCCAGGGTGCAACTGCGTGGAGTTCGCTCAAGAAGCGGTCCCAGACAGCAAGAGATAGCTCGGGGGGACAAGATTCTCCGTGGACTATCTATTTACTACCCGCACTGCATGAACAACAACATCGATCCAAGCTCTGGAGTCCGCGCTGACCCTAATCACGTTCTTTTGGGATTATAATACAGTTCGACATGGCGCTTCAGATAAGTGGACATGACGGTGTCCAATGGCTCTACACGTTCCGACCGCCCCTCTGCCTCGGTAAGCTGGTCGACATCCCAATCTGTCCAGTGCGTTTGCTATACTGGGCACCGAAAGTGTGCGAGGTGAAATCTGCAGCAAATGCATCGACATTGTTTACCAGCAGAATGACGGAATTACTAAGGCCACTTCCCCACGCGTTCATGCAGCAGAAGATTCCCAACTTGGCGCGCATGACGATGGCGACGGGCTCATTGCACCTTCCCCACACAATCCATTGACGCATTTTCAGATTTGCCACTTTAGTCAATTCCACTTTTCAAGTCAAGAGTTTCAGATACATTCTCAGATTATCATTTTCAGTATAAGTTTGTTCAGACTTAGTATTTCACACCATGATAATACTCCGTGGACGAGGGGAACAAGGCACAAGAAGTCAATTTAAGACATGATGATTTTACATTTTAGCAATGTCCGAAAGCACATATCATTATTTTATCGTCTGACAGATAAATAAAATTACATCTATCACTTATTTTTGTGAAATCTGGTGAAAAAAGTAGTGGTGATCTAGTTGCAATCCGGTCGAGCTGTAATCTAGAGCTTCGCAGACGGAGTGAATTTTTTTTTGCATCGACCATAATACTGTCGCATCCGATGATGGCAGTTTGGTCAACTCACGTGAGGAATATCGTAAGATCAGGACTTATGGTTGATATTGCAAGTCAAGACTTTCTACATGGACACAGGGATGGGTTTCATTGAAAGTCTTGTCGATTAATCTTAATTCTTATGATTTACAACGTCAGAACTTGATATTTTCCTAGATTATCAAGCAGCATTTAAATGATCACATTGACCTCCATCCAATCCTCAATCCTCGCTTGTTTTCATCTCGTGAATTTTTTTATTTAATGGTTATGAAAACCTGTGCTTTACTAAGGCTTTTTTCAATTTCTAGTTGTGATGTTATCTGATCATTTTATCATCGAAAGTTCCAGTATCTGGACCTTAGGTTCTCTAAGTTTTGAATGCTAAAAGTTCAATTATTTCAGTAAATATTCGTTCTTGTGCTAGTTCCTGACCTTCAGCCTACTTACTCAAGTAATCCATACTTCAAACTTTTTCACCTGATACTCAGGCCCATTCTTGAATATCAATAGTCTTCTTCCGCTGATCCATACTCGTCACCATCAGTGTCAAAAGTCATAATGTTTTCCTGACATCGACCCTGCCCATCACAGTGCATTTCGTTCTACCTCGTATAATTTTCATTACCATTCATATCCATTCCATTCTTGTTCTCGAACTTTACGTATGATGTATTAAGTTATTCTCACACTCTCGCCCATCACTGATCCAATTGTGATTCCCACTTGACAGCCAGGACTTAGTAGTCAAGGTGACCAAGCCTACACCTCTAACCAGAGGTAAAGGCTTGGTCCAGTCCTCGTAGTATGTCCACTTCATGCTGTTGGTTGAACCCAACTACATTCTGACTTTCCTGAAGTCAGAATGCTGCCACGAGACCTCGGTCTGTCTCATCGTATTAGTGCTTTTCGTCAATGTAAACTCTAATGAAGGCTTGGCAGCGTGTCATGCAATCATTCCAAGATACTACGGCTTAGCACTTGCCGCTGCGTGATGTCTCACGGTACTTCAACGCGATAACCTCTTGGTCCAACAAATGTCTCCCCATAGATACGGAATCCATATTTCATTATAACGATCCAAAGGAACTCGATTTGCTGCTTAAATGGGTTAGTACCAAAACCATAGAAATTTCATTTAGTATCCCAGATATTCATTATTATACGGCCTATGACAGGAAATATTGCAATTCATAACCAAGAATTACTAAAACTTTGAGATCGTGTACACCAGTAGAGAAGCCGTCCTTTTTTTCCCCTCTTTATCAACTTCAATTTCACTCCTATTGGCCATTGCCCGAGCGACCTTTACGCCTTTTCGGTTTCGGTGCTTCAGCTTGACTTCTCAACTTCAAGTGATTCACGTACATCGAGTGGATCTGAGAAATGAACACAAATATTGTAAGAGTTTGTAATGAAGATAAATCATCATTCAGAACGGCAGTCTGTTGACTTCCTTTTAGGTGTTCTTCGGCATTTTGGAAAACGTTGAGCTGGATACGCAACCACAGGATCCGATCGTCGTCATTGCGTTGTAACGACAAATTCTTTTTCTGTGTGATTGAAATTCTCATCTCAAAAAGAGAACGTACCTTTTTCACACTGGTCGTCAGACCAAGCTTACCTACGGTGTCAGCCTGAACCCATTTATAATGTACGCTTGCTTCTCTGATATTCATAAAATTTCGCTGCCATTCAGAGCTTTCTGCAAGGAACAGTACTCCAATTTCCTCAGTTTAGATCTGTGGACACCCAACTTTCAAATTCCACAAAATTTCTACAGGGCAACATGTTTATATATAATATTATAATCTCTCGTCTCCTTCTTCCCCGTCACAGGATGACAAAAAGAACAATACGCAAGTCAAATGTTCATGTTGCCGAATCGACGAGAAACTGACATCAAAAAGACGCATCATCATTTTACCTGAAGGACAGAGAAGAAGCCATTCAACGGACATGTGCATCTTTATGTGGGAAAATAAATGAATATATGTTCCAACCGTCTCTCGCTTCTGTACGGAGAAGCTGCCTTTCTTTACCAAATCATAGTCTAAACTTTCTTTCAGATATCTGTCCATGGCAGCTGTTAGCTCTTTACCACAAGCCGGCACAGCACCAAGACTAACCGAAGGGAACTCCCATAAACCTGCAAGTAAACCCTGATTGGGCCTCTGCACAAGCAGAATGTATGAATCTGGTTTGGAAACTGTTGCCTCGTCATTGTCGTCTTCAGTCACATTGTTTAGAACCTCGAGGACGCAAACGGCTACATGTTCCTCGCGACGTGGTACTTTTGCAACCTTCACGGGAAAATCAGTGACTAGTTTCGAAGAGCTAGAAAGAGCTCGGCAATACTTTGAAACGGGACACGAGGAGCAAGAGGGACTAGTGGGAGTGCAGACAGTAGCACCAAGTTCCATGATAGATTGGTTTAAATCACCAGGTCTCTTGGCATCTACAAGTTCCTCAGCTAAAGCCCTGTCAGAGTCGGTCAACAGCCAAAAACACACAAAAAATGAGAGAAGTTTGTGGACATATATGTCATCTTTCTTCAGCTCTAAGCTCTACAGATCCTAAGAAGGAAATTGCTTGAGGTCATCACCACATGTAAAAAAAACGGAAGCGAATGAAAAAATGGAAAACATACCACACGATCCTTACCATAGCAATTTCACAGTGGTCCGTAACTTGGGACTATCAGATATTGCTCTCAGCCTTGACAGAACTCGAGTAACATTCCCATCCACCAAAGGAACTGGCTGCATAAAATGAGAATGGAATTGTTCGTTTGTAAGAAGCAAACATACCAATAATCAAAACAGAAGTTTGAAGGGTCGGTGATTTGGAAGGCGCTTGCCTTGCAATGTGATGTGATGAATTTTTTTTTCGTCTAGCTAATGTAATGGCTTCTTTTTTTCTCCAAATCCCTACATTCAGAATATGGACCCAGCAGATATACAATTTCGACCAAGATGTGAATCTCCCTTCACTTAGGACTAATCTTCATTTCAAGAAGGAAGGACTAGAGTTTCAAGTAGTTTCGATCACACCTTTTGAAAGGCAATTGAGGATATGGCACTTGCAGTGTAGCTGCCAATTCCAGGGACATCTCGAAGTTCTTCTAAAGATCGGGGAAACCCATTGGACTCTTTCACAATCTGCTTGGCGCCCTGTGAAATTTTTCGCAGACACATACTTAGCAGATTGACTCTGATGCTAGAAATACGTTTGTATAAGTTCGAGAACTAAATGTCAGATCTTAAGAAAATACACGATGTTAAGAAAAAACATGATATGCACATCAGAAATATGCTGGCCCCTGAGAAGCACAGATTTCATATATGAAGTAAAGCTCGCACCTCGAGAAGGAAACGAGCACGCCGATAGTAGCCCAATCCAGCCCATAGAGTGTTAACTTCCTGTTAATTTCAAATTCACATTGCAAAAGTGAACTTCTTTCAGTACGAAACTCACTCAGTACCTGAGAATTTGACCAGCATCTGAATCAATCGTCGAGTATTCTGACCTCTTGAGTGGCCTGCGCAAGGTGATGCACAGTTGGCCATTTTTTCATCCACCGATTATAGTACTCAATGACAGTAGCAACACGGGTCTGCTGCAGCATCATCTCGGAAACCCAAACTTCATAAGCACGCTGATCGTCCGTCACGAGAATTTTACTTAAATCCTGGCGATCAGATTTGGGGCCCTCATCTGAAATTGCTCTCCTGGACTTGTTTCTTGTTTCCTTCTTTCCAACAGCCTGTCCACCTTTCAGGTCCTTTGGGTCCACGCCGGCTTGACCTCCAGGCCCCTTTTCCTTATCCTCCTCCTCGACCTCATCCTTGGGTCTTCGCAGTTCGTCGTGTCTGCAGTCGATAACATCCTGCCGGTGCCGAGAATGCAAATTTTGCCTCCATGGCAAGGTTCGGTGGTGTTCATCATACCAGCTGAGGAGACACGATCTAATGCTAGCCGCATCTTCTTTGCAAAAACTATAGCTTGACTGTGATGCTGGTACTTCCTCGATGTCCACTACAGAATCTTGACCACTCACTCCACCGCGTTTGCGAGCCTTCACTGGATTTGTACGCTGTGCGGCCTTCAAGATACTCGTAGTGGTCGCGTTCCGCGAGTCACTGTTTTCGACGGACAATTTGAGCTCTGAGGACCTTCGACTTCTTGCTTCAGAGGGACAAACAGAAGCAACAGTCATTCTTCTGTCATTCTCGGTCGTCTTATAACCAGTGAATGAAGTCATTTACACGAATTCTTTCTTTAAAAAACAGTAAGTAAGATCTGGACATTTGTTTCAGCGGGAAAGAATCTTGCATCCATTCTACCACATCCGGGTAACGAGAAAAAGCGGGAAACAAAGCCTAGCGAAACCCACCTCGGGTGATCGCTTTGACAGAGGGAATCTCATCAGTTCTGCCGCCAGACTGTGCAGTAGAATCGCTGAACCCTGGAGGTTTGATGCTAGAAGAGCGGGTTCGACGACTGTAAACAGACCACGTGGTGGCCATTTCAATTCTCCCTCCCCAGGACCGAGCAAGGGACATCCTTCATCGCATCAAAGGCTGAGCACTCCTGCCGAAACAGGGTGACAAAGAGAGAGAGATCCGCCGGGCTTCGCTCTTTTCCAAGTCAAGGCAAACAATCCAATTTCCATCACGTCATGCTACTGTGGTGGTTTATAGACGCATTCCAATCGTATGCCCAGATTCCAACCACGATTTGGAGTCATCGCTCAGCAGAACAATCTGCTCCATTACTTGAAGTGTAGAAAGGCTTCTTGATGTCGCGCACTTGTGGCACACCGCTCGTGCGTTGCTTCCTCAAAGCCTCAAAACCCGCTCTTAAAGCTTACACCCCGGCAGACATTCAAGAATCGCTTGAGTGCCAGGTACAATCAACATCATCTTCCAGCACAGATAAGTCAATCGCATCCGAAAGCATTTTCGGGCTACTTGAGAATGATTGTAGGTACTTCGGGTGGCTTCTGCTTCTTTTCTGTCGGCAGAAAAGGCAAATATGCACGTCGGGCTACAACCAAATGGAGGCGAATGTCCTTCTGCACAGCTTTCTGACCAATCGATCTGAGTCCGGGAATTACAAGTCTATGTTGTAGCGAGAGAGATATGTTATTACACTCTCCTCGCCAAACCGACGGGCGGCAGCTAATTACTGCTCTGACGCATCGGCAGCCATGTCCACTCACAGCACAAGGGACCGGCACATTTCATTCCTCCGACTCTGATGCTCAACAACTTCAAATGCACCCTCCCGCGCAATCGTAATTAGACCGACCTCTTGCAATGCGACAAAATACTTTAAGCACTCTTGAGTGAGGGAAGCCGAGCAAATCGAGTGCGCATCTGAAAGACAGAAATGGCCGAGACTTGGAATGGAAAGAGATGTTGATTTTGTGGATGGTGTGGGGAGGGCGTTATGTTGCTGAGCTTGAGCCTGTCTAAGATTTTGAATCGTGCCCCATGGTCTGTAGGACAGCTGAAGTCAATAAGAAACTTGGTGTCATCAAACTATAGTAATCAATTCAGCATTCCTCTATGCCCTGTATGAGTGTGTTTCTCTGGCAGCTTTGTGAATGAACTGTGTCATTTTGCTCCAGGATTCACCTAAGGGAGGTTGCCTACTATCGAGAATCACAAGTGGGGACAAAGGCTGAGGAATAGTTACGGAGGTTAACAGCAACAAACATCTCCTGCTGCCGTGAACGAAAACATTCCCGTCCCCAGAGTATCCTGGTCAGTAAAGAGAAATGTGCTTGAAATACCGAACGCCGAGAGATGTCATACCGCGGGTTTACTTCTTCTACAATGGTTCCATTTGGCTAAGTGTGTGCTTTACGGACCTGCACGATCCTCTGTGATAAAATTCTCTAAGTTTCCTCGAGGGAAAAGTATCTCTGAATATTGGAATCTCCCTTTTTCTGCTCCGAACTTCATCCAACTTAGTCTCATCCGGAGAGTATAAAGCATGTATTGCTCTCCTGACATTTAAGCCAGTCGTACAAATTGCCAAATTAATCTGCGCTGAGTGGCCGAGAAGATTCCTCCCCAGAGAACGACATTTCTGGGGAGCAAAATAACTCTCGAGGTCCTGAGCATAACATTGTCAAACTCTTTATCAGTGTGAATTTCTCGCCGCAAGTTGTGTACCCTTTATTTGAAGACTTTTGGTTTGATGCCTTCAGAAGTTACGCAGCAGACTATACAAACCTTCTAGGCTTAGCCTTCCAAAATATAACGAATGCCCATTAACGTGTTCACGGTTCCGACGAGCCAATAAGGCCTCTCGAGTGTATGTCACCATATCTCGTACCGCTATAAACTGCCCTCACATGACGCTGAATGATTTTCAATCTAACAAGAGAGGCCCCTGAGTCATCAATAGCTCTTGAGCTCCTTTCTAGTTGCTGCAGAAGATCTTTAACTACGCTCATCTCTGCTTCTTTCATGGGGCTTTGCCCATGTTCCCCAACCCAGAGATTTTCTTCAGCGTCAGTCGGGCAAATGGCCTCGACTGGCTTCCCTGGGTCTGCGATGAGTTTCCAGTCTGATGACTTGTTTGCACCTAAAACCGCCCCTATATTTTCATCCCCTAATCTCATTTGCTGCTTTGTGATGGCTTCTATTGCACTTGACTCCGCTTGACTGGCTGTTTGCGTGTTGCACATTGTTGCAGCTCTTCTATGCTCTCGATCACACACCATCTTCTCCAGCTTTAGAGCCATCGAAGACGCGGTGATTATACAAGATTCCGGGATCTATCAATGAAAGAGACACCAACAAGGCCACACGTCAAAGAGTGTAGAACCCATTATAGCGAGCAAAAGATCCAGTTTCTCCTGATAGCCATCAAGCTATGAAAGAGTAGGTAAAACATGATCCAAATGCGACATCGACATTTTCAACGAGTTTCTTACCTGTGCTATCTTGGCGACGTACAGCCCAAAGCTTTTGCTTGCAACACCAGGGACCAATTTGTACAAGAAGGTGACGTCTTGAGCGGCCTCTGATACGTACCGCGAATCTAACTCTTGGTCCTGATCTTTACCATCTGTAGCAGGAGTCGCTTGAGTGCATGGGGCTGAGTCCTGTGCTAAGTACGATACAAAATACGGGTTCACTATACCTGGAAACTCATCCCTCAAGTCAGCAATTTTGGGATAGTGCGTGACAAAAAGTGTAAGACATTGAATCTCCCTCAGCATGTGATGCAAGGTTGCATACGCTAGGGCAACACCATCATGGGTACTAGTCCCTCTGCCTAACTCGTCCACTATTACTAAAGACCGCGAGGACGCACTTCTCAAAATCGCTGAAGCCTCACTTAGCTCCTCAAGGAATGTGCTTGAGCCTTTTTGCAAACTGTCAGATGCTCCCATCCGAGTATGCACAGAGTCAAATACATGGAGCTTTGCCGAAGAAGCAGGCACATACGAACCCACCTGCAAGGACACTTATAGCTCTCAGCTTGTGTCAAGCAAAAAGATAAACCCCTATCTAAAGGCTTACACATACCTGCATTCATGTACTGCTCCAGACAAGGGATTGAGGATGATTGAAGAGAGAGTGCTACAATTTCGATCCATTATCACACAGATAGTCTGATCCACGCGACAAAATAAAAACATGTGGCTGTTGCTTAATGCTGACATTGACATGGGACAAATGTTAGACGCGTAGGGAATAACTACATCAATGTATTCCAATCCCACTTATCCAGCTAATTTGGCTTCGTACTTTTCCACCTACGCATACCTGTGCCATAATAGCTATCAGAGCAACTTGTCGGATATAGCAACTTTTGCCACCCATGTTCGGGCCCGTAATAATTTGGCAGCGTTCTTTCTGAGCATGAAGATTGGTGTCATTTGGAACAAAAAGCTCTTGCAGAGTTGAATCCAGAATCTGCAGAAATGGACAACCGCACGAAAAGCTTGAACTCGTAAGGCACGGGCTAAGCCGTCTACTTCACACTGATCCCGTACATGAACAAATTGACTCAGCTGCTGAGCAGAAAGCATCGAAAAGGACAGCACAGTAACTAGTGTGAAGAGTTCGTGCGATTGTTTATTGTGAAGTTTCGACATAGAGACTAACTATTTAACATCAGTAAACTTCATAACTGACTATAGCATACGATGCATTCTATAAGCACGTCTGAAGCTGGCACGGAAGAAGTAAGGTTGCACTCGGAACGCTAGTTCATCTTGTTTATTGCTATAACCAACAGGCAGTCTCTGTTATGCTACGAACGTACCGGGTGGCGGCCAGCTTCAACGCCGAACTGAGAGGGTTCGTCTTCTCCTACGAACTCAGGCCGTGTATATCCCTTCACGATAACGATCCAATATAAGACGTGACTAGCAGCAGAAGGTATCATGCTATATGGCAGTAACAAAGAATTAGATCGATCCTTCAAGAACAGCGGTAAACGAGACACTTAAAGGGATCTAAAATTTTTGTCATACACTAACCACTGATGGAGACAAGCTACCTGATTACGCGAGACCACGGCTAGAGAGTGCAGACAATCAAGTGCTGCGAGCGCCTGAACAGAAGCTCGAAACTCGACATAGTGAGAAGAAAATTCCTCCAAAAACATGTCCCAAGCTCTTGTGCATGCTGCCGTCAATTGTTCTGAAGCTACTGCCAACTTTTGGAGCGACTTGAGTACATTAGGTGGATGATACCGATGTGTTTTCTTCGTACTATTCACTTTTATCCAATCTCCGGGAACTCGTTGTGCGACCGGAGCCTGTAGAATTAGGAAAATCATTTGGTCAAAGATTGAACTGAGTAAGTACACTTATTTCAGATACCTTGAGGCACACCATTCTTACGAGCAAACACCTACCTTGCCTTGTGAACATGACTCACAGACATAGACTACACAATGTGGTAACAGCCAGGGTTCAAGACTCCCAACAATCTAATAATGGAGGATGTCAAAATTAAAATAGAGACTGACCTCCACCAAGTACGTAGACCCGTTAACGGACATGTACTGCAGATTTGGAAGACGCAGTAGCGTCCGAAAGGCAGGCAAAAACCCGTCTAACTCCTTCTCTACGACTTTTATTGCCTTACGATGTGCTAAAACCTGCATGACCCACAGAGATGTATCAATCTCCGCTGAAGGAGACACTTTTATTAGCTGATTATGATTAAAAGAATGGAATGTAACGACTACAAGGATCCAAGGCAACTTACATACACATAGTCAGGAAGGAAGAGAAGAACATCTTGGAAAACAGATAAAACTAGTCACCTCCAATTTGCATATGCTTTCTATGTAGGGTCCTGCTGTATTGTCTGTATTCTACAAATATGAACTCTGAAAGGATCTAGCTTAAAATACTGAAACGCCAATATGACAAAGAAGCCTGGTGAACTAATCTAAGAACTGGACAAATATAATATCACTATCCTTAGTTTGAGTAAACTCTCGTCTTGTAGCGGTCTTTGGAAATAAGATATGAGAGAGGAGGACTCATGCTGGATCGATCGGGTCCAAAGAGAACAAGTGCGCATGGATCTTAAGAGCCGAGTTATACTAGAAAAGGGTTCTCTGGCAGTCGTACATGCATCAGCCAAGTGTTCTGTTGCAAGAGTCACTTCATGAACAAATACACCTAGACAATGGCTGTTGCACTTGGAATAATCAATGTGAGTTGATTCCGGTAAGGTGAGTGTTTCTACGGGTCTCTGCCAAGTAGGCAAGCCAGTTGAGGATGGGAAAGATACCTCTGAGAATCTGCCATCTTCACAGTTGAAAAGATTAAGCTTGTCTCCGGCTTGTGCGGCGTCTGTATTCAATGCAGACAAAAGTCGATTCGCATGTTCACAAATCGCTTCAGAAGAAACAGCTGAAATAAGCCTCTGAAGAAGAGGAGACTTTATTTCTCTTATTTCCCTTGCATTGTCATCCTCCCTCATGTGATTCACAGGCTCAAAAGCCGGGAGCGCTCGCTCGAA
This sequence comes from Marchantia polymorpha subsp. ruderalis, assembly GCA_037833965.1. Taxonomy (NCBI): domain Eukaryota; kingdom Viridiplantae; phylum Streptophyta; class Marchantiopsida; order Marchantiales; family Marchantiaceae; genus Marchantia; species Marchantia polymorpha. The sequence goes on from AP031351.1 coordinate 6,912,645, forward strand.
ATGCTTGGAACATGTCACAAGAGCTTGCATAACTGAAACAAACTGCAACACATCCGGGAGATAGAGAAGTTAGTCCACTAATCAACTAGAGAAGGCCTATATCTACTCTAATAAACAAGAAAAACTTGCATCCATTAAAAGCTAGTACTACCTCTGCGGCTGTTGCAGTCCGGTGAAATATTCGAGTAATACCACGTTCCAAATCTGGCATTCTCCCGACAATATTGAGAGCAGCACCAATCAAACCTTGAACTCCATGACTGAGACGATTGATAGCTCCACCATTTCCGATAGCTTTACTGCTACCTGAGAAAGGTCCCGTCGTCGTTTGAGCTGCACACCCAACTGATTCCGCAATTTCTGTCACTGCGTCGAGCCGCGCTGATATATGTTCATGATTGCAAAGCGGATGAGTAACCTACAAAAGGATCATATATGATCTATCAGAGACTTGAAAACATGATCATCTGACCTGGCATCACATAATTAGACTTGAAGAATCGAGGAAAGCATCCCAGCTGAAATTGCCAATAAAAAATGCGTTGAACTTTGACAAGCGTTGGATGGGCTGCGAAAAAAGTACCCAGTGTCTTAATAGTCGGGCACCAAAGGAAGTTTGTGTCTGGTCCAACAACCAGAGTAGAGAACCTTTCTCACTACCATCTGCGTTGTTCTTGAGGATCTGCAAGTCAAACAAGTCCACAGTTAAAGGGCCGACATTGTGATGAAATATGTGTCAAAGTATTGCAACTTCACTGGAAATGAGGAACCTAGCATCCTCCTCGGACTGTCAATCAACCATCGATAAAAGAAGAACCATGTGGGTAACAAACATACCTCAAGCTGGCGAATCGCATTGGGCGAAAGGTTCATTTCATTTTGAGTAAAAAAAGGTCGAAATGTGGTACCCAATCTCAGCACCTTTTCCAAGCCAAATTGTTTCAAATATCGCAAAGCAAGAGCCAATGCTTGCACTACGATGTCTGGCATTCTCATGACAACCTGCCACAAACATGTATCTGTAATGCTTGGTGAGAGGACGTTTCTCAACCAGGAAAATCTAATGAAGAGACAACTTGATCAATATGTTGCAAAAGTTTGAGTTTCTAACCTCCAATTCTTCATTAAAACTTTCTGCTTCGCGTGTTCCAACTAAATTATCAGAAGAATCTGCACCACTCCTGTAGAATTCTACTACCTCAGCTAATGCACCTCCATCCTTGAAACAGTCTCGTGAAACACGTTCCACGCGAACTTCAGATGTCGGCCCTGCAAAGTCCATCAAAGGCTGTCCAGGGACGCTTGAATGAGTCTAACGCATGCGTGGAGGACGAAGATTCGGAGCATGATGACCAGACTTCCCACGCACTTAAAAATGCAAAGCACAGGAGAAAGAATGGAAGCCACAACGTGCCCTTGGGCACTGGGGCAGGTTTACTCTCGTTCCAGCAAGTTCGCCATGGCTCCATTAATGCAATAGCTGCATACCTTCTCTGTCTGGGGTGAAAGTGGAGAAGCCAGAAGAAGCTCTACAGGAGTGCAGGCAAGCAAGCGCCCTTCCAGTTCAGTTCTCATCACAGTATCTCTGAAGGCACTGAACATGATATCCCCTGTGGCAACTTCAATAGCAACCATGCCCAACTCGGTGTCGTAGCTCCCGCGCTGGGCATCCGCCTCTCTTGAGGTATTAAAATCGCCCTTCATCCGCTTCTTGTCACTTCCTTTGGAATCTATTATGGGTTTTTCTGCTATGCACATAAGATAGCTACTCAATCTTGACAATCTACCCTCGGATTCTCCCCCCAAATCAGCAGCAGCCTCTAAAGTGGAACGAGTGTACAAGGCTGTCAGTCCTCGAGTAAAAGGTCCGGTTTTATTAGGGCCATGAGACTTTAGTGCAGCTGTTTCGGTTTGTCTCACCACTCCCACCTTACACCCAGCCTCCACCAACCTCCGCACATGAACATGCAGCCTAAATGTGGGAATGCTTGCAGTGAGGAAACTGTGATCATAGTGAGCAAAAATTCCCAAAATTTTAGCGGCGGTTTCTGCATCATTCCCGAAAAATCGATACCTGTACCCAACCTCTACCATCAACATCACATCCGGATACTTGGCCTTCAGTTCGGCTACTTGGACTTCCAGCGGAGTGTATTTCTCCTTGCCTGTTGGGGGACTTCCATACCAGGATTCCTTCACATCACCGCTGGAATCAGCGCGTGCTAAAAGCTTCTCAACAAATCTCCTGTGCATGACAGGGTTGGAAGGGGGAATCTGCTGCACCGTCTTAACGTCAGACGAACTGCCCTTCCTCCTCCGCTTGAGGCTCGGAAGCGAATCAAGAGCACCGGCAATTCCATGTACTTGCATCTTGGCAGTATCATCTGGCTCCGCGACAGCAAGAGGCTCAGGACATTGCAGCCCATCATCACCTCCATCCCTGCTCTCCTCGTCCACCTCCTCCTCCTCCTCCTCCTCATTCTGGTATGGACGTTGTGATGCACATTGCACTCCCAAGCATGCAGCTCCACCGTCCTTGTGGCTGCGCAATGACATCTCTACATCTGAATTGTCCACATCTCCCACTGATGACGCCGATTCGGGAAACCCTCCAGTCGTCCTCTGTTCAGTCACCTCCTTCCCCAGATCTCTCACGGGAAGATCATCACTGAGATCTATGGGCATACAAGAAGCCTTTGAACTCTGTACATTCAATATACCCACAGAGACCACAGGATCAGACGATCCAAGAGCTCCTCCATCCTTGCTCTGTTCAACCGCCCTCCTCTTCGACTCTCCTGGCATTGGATCATGGGAGCTAGTCCTTTTGTTGGCTGAGCGAGGGACTACACGACCAGAACGAGGCCGAGGAGGCCATTCTACGGTCGGGGATAAACCCTCAACCTTTCCGAGGGCAGTGGAAGCGGCATTTCTCCGTTCCGAGCCGCTGGCGTCGTTTTGAGAAGGGGAAGACGAGGTCGTAGAAGTGGCGGTGAAAAAACGAGAGATACTCTGCTGCTTTTTCATTCTCGACCACCCGTCTCCGGCACCTTACCTCGTTCCAGCGTCTTGCTTCAATTCCACAAAATCTCTGCGTTGCAACAAGAAACAAAAGAAGATAAGCAGCCCAGACATCTGCCAACCGCGCTAGGGCATCCTCCATCAAATTGGACGAGACCACTTCAACTTGAGATTGCCAAAATTGCATCAATTCAACAATTCTCACAAATGCGTCGGCAAGAGACTGCATGAATCGAAGCCAGTCCGATTCACTTCCTACGGGAAATCCAGTCAAATGGACCAATTACTCAACCTTCTGGTCCGTCTGTCAGGTGGGAGAGCCACTACTCTGTCTGACGTCTGGTCATCCTCGGCATAGAAGATGCATGATCCACTCCTTGCAGGCGCATCAATCTGGCCTCTGCAGCTCGGCCCCGACCAGCGGACTCTTCGAGTAACGAACTGATTTCGAGCCCGAAAACAGCGTGCTCGAAAACGTCCAAATTTCGTGCTTCCGTACCGTTCTCGAGTGCTGTGTCATATTTGCGTTCTCAAAGCAACAGTTCGTGTCGTCTGTGTGCATTTCCCGCCGAAACTCCGAGCCTTCCCCTGTTGCCTCAAAGGTTCGCATTGGACGCCGATTCAGCCACGTAGACCTCCACTGAACCAGGTTGGCGAAATGACTTGGCGCGAGATTCCACCTCCCCACGGGTGTATAGCGTGGCACAGAAGTAACCAGGTCAGCCGAACGTGTAACACTTTAAACTGCGTTGAGGCAAGGATGGTTATAATAAGCAACTACATATACTGGATCCAATTTACAAGTTATGATTCAAGGACGAGCATTTGAGATACTCAAATTTGTTCGGCTTTCATACACATCTTGCTTTGAAACATTTGGTCGTATTCAACACAACTCATTTTATATTATGTATAAATTGAAAAAATTGGAACATTAAATTATTTCAGTTTATGTCAATCTTTATATAAAAATTATTTCATATGTATATTTTATTCTATATATATAAGTTAAATGAATGATAATTGATAATTTTATTTAGAAAATCAAAATACAATAAAAAATATATAATGATAATTGTGTGTTTATATACTTGATAATTTAATAATTTGTCTTTTTAAAAATAAATTTTAAGGAATTTATAGGTAAAAAGCAAACATGTATCCAATTTAAATTATCAAATGATATCTAAACAATTCAACAAACAACAATTTTTGGCTAAAGTAAATTCACATGAGTACTTTGATCATGAGGCTACACTATTAAGTAGAATCTATAATAAATTGTTGTGATAAAATGCAATTCAAAACACCATCCCATTGTCATATATATCCTTACATAAATGGATGAAGTTCATGTTGTGTTCTTTGTTTCCCCTTGTTCTTTATCATTGTTTAGATCATTGGATTGAAAAAACTTTTACTCAAAATAATACACATGTTTGATAAGGATAAAATTGTTTGATGAGATTCATATGAAACTCAAAACATTTGTTGAGATCTAACACGATTAACTAATTGAACCCATCCATGATCCTATATTTCACCACCATCTATGTTTCAATACAAATTTTGGATTAGGTACAACGGGTTGTAAGTACTAAATTTCATCATCATCTATGTTTCAATACAAATTAGGTACAACCGGTTGTAAGTACTATATTTCATCGTCATCCATGTTTTAATACAAATTTTGGATTATGTACAACAGGTTGTAGGGACTAGATGCTAATGGTCAGCATGTAACTAATAGACGAACATATACAGCTCCTAAATTGTCCGCACAAACTATTATGAATGAGAGATTTAAACTTGGAAATGCACCAACATTCATGAAAATTAAAAAACTCTTGAAACAAATTTTACTAATAAAACAAAGAGTTCATGATTTTGGTAGTTGTAGCGAGCTTTTCCAATTCAACAATCAAAAAGACGATAAAAAAAAGAATAATACAAAGAGTTTACAAGTTGATAGTTGTGTCAAGATTGCACAATCCAATAATCAGAATTACTTATAAAAAACAAAAAAAAAAAAACAAAGAGAGAGACATGCGTCTTATCTATCAATGTCAAGATGGGTACATGACAATTTTTATTACTCAGCTTGTGTTTTGAATTGCATTTTGTCACAATAATCAATTTTAGACTCTCACGAGAACATATTAGACTCAATGCACAATAAGATCAAACCCTCCCACCACACTATGATTGCCAAATATCGGATTACAAAAATTCATAGTAATACATGGGTGACAGAAAATAACAAGTTCGCCAACGGTTTTATCAAATAAAATGATACGTGTCAAATTTCATCAAATGTTTTCAGTTCTGCAAGGATCTCATCGAATAATTTTTTTCACATAAATAAGATACACATGAAAATCAAACATATTTGTGTATCTTAGATGCTCATACTCAAAATCTCCGCTTGAAAACTTGATCCACGTTGTGACATTGCTCATTATCTCGTAACCATCAACTACTTTTATCAGTTTGTATAACTTTCTTTCTCGAGAATTTTAATTATGTTTTGATTAAATGATATTAAATCGTTTTAATCATCTTTTGTGATAGCACATCATGCAAGTGGCATAAGAGCGAAAACATTAGATTCTTGATCACAGTTTATCTAAAATTACTTAGTTATGATAGTACTACTTTCTTGTTGAAGTATGTTAGTTTATGAATTCTACTATTAAAAAGTGCAAAACATAATGTTTAAAACTTTCATTTGATCAAACAAGATGATAAAGTCAAGTTGAAAATCATGAAGATTTGAAATATTAGATTTGACATGTTTAGTTATAAAGTATTTTTTGTTTGATATTATGTTTCTTACAATATTTTTGTTGCTCAAATTTTGTATTTTTGAACACATTGTTCAAACATTGTAAACAATATATTATTAAAGATGTTCATTGAATAATATTAGAAGAATTCTAAGTATATGAAACTACATGCTTTAAACAATTGGAGTTACATGAATTGAAACACTTTCTTCTAGTTTATAATCAGATCAAATTTTCAAATAATCACTTCAAATAATTAAATGTTTATTTCAATATATATATGGTATATGATATATATCAACTTTAATAGTCAATCAAATTAATTGCTATTAGATTTTGAATTAAAAACCAAAAATCATACTAAGAAAAGTGTTTGATTTTGACTCTCACTTTCATTTTAATCAAAACTTCATGATAATAGTATTACAAGTACAACACATTAACTCTTATTATTAATTTTTTAATCTTTATTCTATGTTTAAGATAGACTAATTTTTATTATAATACACATATAAAGAGAATCATCCTATGTTTTCAAATAAACCAATTTGACATTCTTTCATATTTTATTTAAAATATTACATATATTATTCTAAACTATTATATGAATTTTTGAAAACTTGTCAAGATTTCAAACTCATAATTGCCAAACATAATCAAAATCTTATAGAAAATCATTTCATATGATCATTGATACAATTTTTAACATTTTAATATAACAAAAAATAAATTGCATACTTCTAAAAACAATTCAAATGTTTGTATTCTTTTATGCGCATTAAAATTCTATCATAGACTGTTAGTTTTCAACTACATATTTTGATTTATTCATTTCAATGAGATCAATTCATTGTTGTTCATACTTGTCTATTGTGTTCAACACAAAACAATAATTTATCTATAAATTACTCAAATATGTTATATTATTTTTCATAAAAATCAAAAAAATTTGCACAAATGAATGGTTTTAAATATATTAGATCAATAGAGCAACGAAAGCTAAAAGTACATCTTGTCATTTAGTTTGCAATGATCAGGCTTGATCACTAAACTCCCATCTTGGAGAACTAGCTGAGTTATCGATACAAAGTTTTTGCGGAAAGTATGAACGTGTAAAACATCAGGTATTACTATAAACTTAAAATCATTCAAGGAAATTAGAATATTTACTTTGACACAAATGAATTGGCGACTATCGTCGTCCAAAATAGATGAACTACTCCGATGGGAGTTCTGTATAATCCACAAATGCATTTTGATTAAATGTCATGTGTTGGGTGGCACCCGAATCCACATCCTATGTTGGATACGCCTCTATTGAGGAGAGTGCAGTGACATACAACCGATGCTCAGCGTTTGCATCATAGTGTGTAAAAGAGTTTTCTTGCTTCTTCTTTCAACACTCATTTGTTATATCGCATCGCTTCTTGCAATAGAATCATTTCATCTTTCGTCGGTGAAAAAAATGATTTGGTAGTAAGTTCTTGTCGTGACGAAAAGGAAGAACCTGCGTCATAACATCTTCTTGCTTGTTGTTTTTGTCCTGCGACTCAGTATCGCCATACATCATACATCGCTGACATGCTCTACACACAACTCACATATACATACACAAGGAACGAGAGTGTCCACACACAAAGGTATCACAACTATTCTTCACAACTGTTAGTTCTTCGAGTAAAAGAAAGGTAAATGTCACAGACTGTATAAAGAGTCGAGCTCAACCCACGACTCGCAAGTAGAATAAGGGTCGAAGCTATGGGGATCAAACGATGCGAAAGGCTCAACTCGTAGAACTGACAGTTCTTCGAGCTAGCCTCGAATATATCCCACGATCGTCGACCTCAATGTGCATGGCGTCCCAACGTGCAGGGCGTCATAACGTGTACCGCGTCCCAACGTGTATCTCCCCTCAAACTCAAACGTGTATGAACTCAAATCCACACCAACGTCTTGAGCCATGACATTTTTGCTTAGAGGGATTCCACCCTCTTCTCTTCGTGGTGTATAGTGCTGTCATACCGTTAGTCACTGCTTCCTTCTTGAGGTGTAATTCTTCAAGCAAAAGATTGGTTATGACAGATTGTGTGAACAACGCATCGTTTGTTCGCATTGCGCGAACAAAGGTTTGATATTCGTCAAGACGACTTTGAAGTAGACAGATCAAAGCTTTTTCATCTGATACGGTCTGTCATATAGCAGCAAACTGGTCGAGAAGGAGTTGAAACTTTGTGATGATTGTTGCCACAAACTCGCCGACTGCACTTTTAAACAATGCAACGCTTCTCTCAGATGCAGTTGATTCGGTATGTAACACGATTCATATATTCTTGTCAACTCGTTCCATGCTTTAGCATCTATCCGATAGCGTGCAATTAGTGATCGTTGTGGACGTTCCAATCGCATCATTCAACATTGCCAAGAAAATGAGGTTTCTTTTGTCCCATTCCTTCTTACTCCCTACGCCATACGTAGATGTGCTGGTTGTAAAACTGGGTGGAATGATCGTTCGGAGCTCGGTATCTTCAATGAGATCCATCAATGTTTTAATTTGAAAGATCCAACCTATCTGGTCTTTACATGAGTAAAAGTGTTTCACATCAAATTTGGAAAGAAACCTTCATGTAAGTTTGATGAAGTTCATGAAGTAGTCATCTTGCACAAAATGTCTGCTTGTCTTCAACTTCTTCACTGTGACGTGAAAAATTATGAACTCATATTCATAAATTTTTGCAAAATTTGAAATTTTGTGAAAGTTTGTGTTTAAATTTTAGAAATACTTTAAATCTTTCAAGCAAATTTTTAGATATTCTTGAAATTTGGACTCCTCTAGTGCTTCAGATCAGCACAAACAATTATTAAAAAATATTGGTCGGTTAAATTTAGTCAAATTAGTAGCTAATGTTTGGAGCTTGACGGGGTTTTGGAATCTCTTGTAATTGTTTTGTTATGTAGCACATAGTTGGTTTAAAGCGAGAATCGTACTATTTGCTTGTTTTGATTCAAGCGTCATTGAATAGAATGGGAGTCTGTTCTGATACTATATTAGATCAGTAGAGCAATGAGAATTGACAGTTCATACATAGTTTGAGGAATGATTGAATAGGATTATTAATGGTGAATTGAGGTACCCGGATTGAATTTAAATAATTAATCCAAGTGGTACCAAAGGATGCGAAGCACACAGAGTATCACACCTTCACATAGAAGTATATCCTTACAATGGTACACAACTCTGTGAATGTTTGCATCCCCTGGAATTAATCGTCTTAAGTAATATTATAATATTAATCACTACATGTCAATCACAACAATAAATAGAGTAATAACAAGTTCAAACACATAGAAGTAATATGGAGTAACTGTATTCTAACAAAATATTATAAATATGTAATTGATCATTTTTTATCATCTATTACAAGTCTATTATTTTTTATTATGTACATTTCATTTTTTACTCGTCAATTGCATAGATATTTTGATGTAAACTTTCAATTGAATAAATATTTTGATAATAATTTAAAAATATTGATCATTTAGAATGTAATTTTATTGATACTTTTTACATTAAAAATAATCTGAATACTTTTACTTGAAACTTTTAATGCATTACAAAATATTATTTTTTTTCTTTTTATCTAACAAAATAAAACTGTAGCATTAACATGTAAATGTGATTTCAATTGCTATACATATGATATTGCAATTGAATATATGAATAAGATAATTTTTTAAAAAAATATACATTGTATTTTTTTATGCAATATAATTTTAATTGAATGTTATTTAAATTTTAATATAGTTCAAAGAATTTGCATCAAATGCATAGGTTGTAAATAAGTGATGGCTGAAAATTATTGCAAAAATGTACGATTGATCCATAAAGTGATCGTTTTAACTTGGCACTTCTTCCCAAAAAGCAAACACCACAAAAAAATAACAAGTACAATTGAAAAAAAACTCAGGACCGGTTATTAGTCAACGTGCATGATTAAATCATTATACTTTTTATCTATACTAGATTTATCCACAACAACAACCCAATTTTAGAGATTTATACAAAAAGTTGAATTTATGAAGTTGAATTCTCAAATAATGACTTTTAAAGTATTTCATAAAATCTAACTATATTCATGATAAATTTTACCAATAATCTCTTTACTTTATGCTATAACATTGATATAAAAAAAATCTATTCCTTTATATACAAAATCATATATTTGAATTCACATGAAATTTTTGTAAGTAATTCAATAATCTTGTGATTCTTGACAAAAATAATTTTACTCGTTGGTCCTTACGTTTTAGATTTAATAATCCATATATTCCATTTTACCATTTAAGGTTCAATGGTGTATTCTGATCTCTTACTTCTTTGCATGTAGTATTTCACATTTTAGTACTGAAGTCAAGTGAGGGGGCTTGTGAACAAAATTGCAAAATCTCAAACCATTCTAAAACCAAACCTGGTTTGAGATTCTCCCCCAACTCGTTCCCAATTTGCGGTTTCTCTCCAGTAGGGTTTGGAATAGCGAGCCGACCAGGATATTGGCGAATCCATTGAGAATAAACAGAACTGAGGTCCCGATAACCGTCGTTGGAATACTGTCGCGCGGTATGTACCGCCATGTCAATACGTTACAGTACAATTTTATACTCCACGTCCGCTGCGAGTTTCATCAGCGCATGTCTCCGGTTTGAACTTCGCACGGGGAAGTTTGAACGTTCAGATTCCCGCCTTGGGCACTTCGGAGTTCAGTAGAGGTAGGCTTGGCCACGGTCCGGTCCGGACCGACGGTTAACCGTCGGGACCGGTTAACCGGTCCCAGATTTCTCCGGACCGGTTAACCGGTCCGGGAAAAAAATTTCCTCTGGCAGCAGAATTAGACCAGCGAGCCTCGCTGGTCTAATTCTGCTGCAAATAAATAAGTAAATTTTTTTATCACCCAATTCGATAAGTGGATAATCCCTAGCATCGAGCTCGGATGTGTTTCTCCAGCTTCCCTGCACTCTGGCGCAAAGTCGAAGTCTCTCCAATTCGAGAGCGTTTTCAACCGGGAGGATTTTCAACAGTCCGAGTGGGGGCTCATTTGAGTCCTCGAGCTATCGCGCAATTCCTCCTTCGCTCCCAGCCCCTCCCGTCGGCCACGTAGGGTCGGGACAGATGGTTAACCGGTTAAAACCTCGGTTAACCGTTAACCGATATGGCAAAATGCCGGACCGGTTAACCGGTCCGCACATTTCCCGGACCGGTTAACCGTTAACCGGACCGTGGCCAAGCCTAAGTAGAGGCGTTGATGTTTGGGATTGCTCCATTTCTACAGCATCAGTGCAATCAGAATCAGGACCAAGAACTGCGATGGGTCGCTGAGAATCGTCCACAATGGAATTCTAGACGGCGAGAACCGGAGTTAGACAACGAAGCGTAGAGATGATCCAACGAAGGAGTTGCTTGCATCCGCTCATGACGGTGAGCACACAGGATTGAAGATTGTAGTGTACAGGTAGATTGACTTGGTGCAGAGCGTTTGCAGATTCGAGGAGGAGAATTTGGAGAAGGAAATTGGCGGAAGGGTGGGCTTAGAATGGAAGAAACGTCGAGATGCCGGGACTTCTTGGATGCTACTGGGACTTGCACGCGCAGCCCTTGGACTTAGCGAAATTGAGAATGCTGGGCTTCTTCTAACGTGATTACCAACCATATTGATGGTGTGGTTGCTCATGTTGATGGCACTCCGATGAGGATCACTGACTCGGTAACTGTCATTTAGGAGCCTGGTGACTATCACACATAATTAAACCTGCACTCTTGTTGTGGTGCTGATTGTTAGAAGATAGAATTTGCAGATAGACCTAGAACAATCAATGTTCGGACGTGGAATTGCGGGATTGTGCTTCTGGGGTGGAACCTGATTCAGCTTTCACTTCGTTTGAGTAACTTTGTCATGGTTCGTTGAGAAGCCAAGGCCACGTTCTGTCAACTAAGGGATACAGTAGATGAAATCTTACCATCAGGTCTGGCAAAGGGCCGCTTTCATCTTTAGCATATCAAAATCATGTAGAAGACAATGCTGCCCTGGGACTCCAATTCAGCTCGTGTTTATGCACTTATAAGCCCCGGTCTGCCCATTCGCGAGGAATAAACGTCGAGACCTCGACATGAAGTGTGCACAGTGTGAGAAGGCGGAAGCGACTGTACGATGTCTGGAAGAGAAATTGGACTATTGTGGACCATGCTCTCAAGCTCTCCACAGCAAAAAGGCTCGAATGCACCATCAGTTGAAGATACGGGCTGCGACGAGGGTCTGCGACGAGTGTGAGGCTGCTCCAGCGAAGTTGGAATGCCTGATTTGTGGGGGTGGACAGGTTCCTCTCGTCTTCTGCTTCGAGTGCTGCTCCAGCTTGCATTCTCGATCGGCACGTGCAAATCACTCTGTTCAGAAGTTCGGGTACAAGCCACTATCTTCCAGACAGATAATCATTGATCTGACTGATGATAGAGATGAGCAGTCGGAGGCAACCAGGAAGTCAGAACCTCAGGAACTGAAAAAAGTGAAATCTGAAGATCAGGGCTTTGTGAAGAACCCTCCTCAAGCAGCACGAGAGGACATTCCTGTTCCAGCAAGAAAGGCGTCAACGAGGAGCTCTGGCATTCCGAAGGCCAGTAGCTCGAACTCCGGCCTTCGTCAATGCAAGATGGAGAATATCGAACCGCCACTGCAACCACGGAAAGGCTGTAAAGAGAGTTTTAGTCAGCAGGTCAAGAGAGAAGTTTCCGAGGAGGCACCGAGCAGGCCGCGGAGAGTCCGGTCCGCAAGAAATTATGCTGGAATGGCAGGACTTGGTAGTTCTGACGATTGCAGTTCCAATAAATCTTCTAGCGATAGCGAGGAAGAATTCCGCGGTACACGTAAAATCAAAAGAGGGTCAATCACGGTGGAAGCTTTTGTCGTCGATGCAACGGACCAGGATGACACTGGTCCTGCACACACAGGTAGCTAGAGGGCAGGCGGATGGGATCAGCTGGTTTGCTTTATCATCGTGTATCTGCCACACGTCAATAGTACGTCCCGTGGTGGATTTACAGTTAGGCTTCTTAGCTTTGATCCTGACCATGAACTGTTCTCTGCAGGTGCACCTTGCGAGGAAGCTGTGAACGGTATTAGATTCAAAATCAGGAAGATGCTCGAGCTAGGTCTGCATCCAGATACTCCGGATATAGAAGCCCAACAAGCTCTAAAAAACGCCCAGCGCTTGCTAACAAAGCACAACCTAGAGCAGGTGCGGAACCATGTGAACTGCATTACTGCGACTTTTCCTAATCTCACATGTGTATGAGCAGACTGCGCAGGCCAACATGTGATTAATGAACTAAACTTCACCGATTTGCAGGCGGAGGTTCTGCAGGGAAATCTGACTGATACCAGTTCACTGACTGGAGGGATGCGGTTGGTAGAGCTTAGAGCTAAAGGCAGAGATAAACTTGGTCGTATGGAGTCATGGGTTTTGGAGCTCGGCTGGGTGATATCAGACAACTTTGATACTCAGTTCTTCTTCAAAACCGGAAGCGCTTCAAAACCTTTCAGAGTAAGAATCTCTATGTACCTGGCAAGAGGCATGAGCTTTCTAACATTCCAGTCGGCTGTTTTTTCAAGGAGATTGCTAGAACGGAGCCCATCCTTTGGATATCCAAGCAGATTCTTAAATTCCAGGTTATCCATATGCCTCGGGAGCCTTTGGCTTGACTACATTAATTCGCCAAGCCATCAGTCCTGTCGCCCGTCTTATTTCTCTTTGATAACTCTTCATCTGTACAGGTTGTTTTTTACGGTATTAGTCAGAACGCTGACTGTGCCGGATATGCGTTCGCCGCTACTTTCAACCGCATCACAGCAATGTCAGCGGAGTATATAGTCAAGTCTGCCAACCAGTGCGATGAGGCAGAGAAGGAGAACCAGGATGTGAATTTCGGAAAAACGAATCAAGGGATCAATACGAGAGTAGCCCGAGCCAATTATCGCAGAGGTATCGTGGCAGGTCTGAAAGAAGCTGTTGAGGACTCCAAGAGAACGAGGAGCCCGAAGAGCGAGTCATTCCATGAGGGAGGAACAAAGTCAGAGGGTGAGGATTGCGATGCTTATGCCGATTTTCCTTCCTATGAGAAGGATGATTTTTCCCACCCAGAAGACGATTCTCACGCAGACACCCCAATAAAGTTTTCATGGCGATGTATGGCAATCACTGCTCTTGTCCAGCACTCGAAGAAAGTAGGTGAAGACTTTCTACAATCCAAAGGGATCAAGGTCCGAAAGAGGACTATACCAAACAGATCGCAGGCATTTCACGAGGACGCTTATGTGCAAGGGAAGAAGGATGCGGAGTCCATAGACATGAACCAAAAGGCACTCGAAAATGTTAAGGCTAAGAGATCTAAAAAGACCCGAGGTTAGATTGGCTAGAAGCATACCACAAACTATAGAACTCTCTAATCTACCGTTTTGACACTAACTGTCAAAGCGTCACTTCGGGTTGCCAAGCTTTGTACAGAACCTGCAATGGAGGATCCTACTTACTCCGAAAGTTGTACACTTACGTACATGTAATGTGCATACTTTTAAGCTTTGCCTTGGTTTAGAGTTTAAGATGCAACAGACCTACTTCCGAGTTTTCTTACTAGCTCGTATGACTGTACATTGTGATTGAACTGCACTGATTATCGAAGTCCCAGTTGAGGATCATGACAGATCCGTGCAAACAGCAATTTTTATCATTCATTTCAAGGGTTTCAATCACATGAGGCAAGGGATCTACATTCCTCTGACTCTTGCAAAACCCGCTTAGAAGTGGGAAGCATATCCTGGTAGATAGGCACAATAAGACGAACATCCATAGACTCCATCTGTGAGAAGGAACAGATGGACTATATGAGTTCATACGATGAGGAAAAAACAGCACATTTAAAGGAAAAGTTGCACACGAGAATTCATAGACGACATGGAAGCCGTCAGAGTTAAGAATCCAACTCTACGGATTCGTTCGTTTTTCCAACCGCAAAGGTTGACAGTACGTGAAATCGATTATAAAAAAGCGGAAAGAGTAGAAACACTACCTGCCTTCACTCATAAGAATTTTCGATTCTATATGCTGAAAAAGATAGCAGAGAGTGACGTTGAACACTCAATTGCGTCAATTTCTTCCAAGAGCAATAAGCTTCGCAATATTCAAGACTTAAATTTACAGCATCAACACAATTTTTAAAACCTCCGTCTTCCTGTTCAAAAATAGACGATTAGAGATATAATTCTGCACATTTGAGAACTCAATGATCCCAAGTGCTGACAAAACTGGCTTCTCCACTTCTCTTAGACATACTCTCCTACATGCGGAGGATAAATTCTCTCCAGATACGCCTCCAAGCGACATGGAATAGATATGCTTGCACCTGATTCTGCTCACGTTGGTCCTAATACTAGTTATTCTAAGTTATTTTTTGTTAGCGAGATCCCGTTGCTAGTCATGACGATTCAACAGTAAGTCAAATTTACAGTGGTGTATCAAGTCTCAGAATCAGGATAATGTTAAGCGCTGTTCACTAATCTTCGTCTTCGCCACCCATGTCGAAGTTGCCAGCGTCTTCAGATTCACCCATGTCGGCGTCATAATCTTTGATTTTCACTTCTGCGTCTTCTCCAAATTGAATTGCATTGTCAATATGTGACAACAGATACTGGATGCTTTCTTCATCCCTGATATCGAGGGGAAGGAAGCTCACCATTGAGTAATCGTCAACTAGTTCGGCCAAAGCCTTGTTAAGTTTTTGAAATCGAGGAGCCATTTGATCATTCAATTCTCCTAACAGTAACCTCGCATCCGGATCAAGAAACTTGTCGACATTACTTTTGCTGGGAAGTAAGTCCATCTTTGTCAAGACGTTCACATGAGGAACCTCGAGCTGGATCATTGCGGACAACGATGCCATGCATCCACTGATATATTTTGTGACATCTGAAGCAAACTGAGAATCGAGCATGTAAACTGCACAAACAGCGAAGTCCCACTTCTTCAGCTGGTCGACGAATGTCCGTAAAACAGGTATATGGGAATAGAGTTCAATTTGACCGGGACAGTCAAACACAAGATAGTCATCGTCGATGTAATCTTCCAGCTGCTCTGACAACCAATCATCGAGATTCTCCTCAAGATACTCCATACAATACACCAGGCCCCCATTTGGTCCCAGCTTCAGCTCCTCCATCACATCCTCTAGGGATATCAACTCGCGGATGTCTACAGACACGGGATACCGGAAGGTTTCCGCCGCAGGATCGAGATTCACAATATGTATTACTCGGCCCACGCTCTGACAGTGTTGGTATAGGTTGTGACAGTACGTAGACTTGCCACTCCCAGCCGGCCCGATCACTAGTTGCGCATAGCGAGGCATCGCGCCTCCCGCACTTTCTCTTGTCTATAGAAGCCCAAGATAACAATCAGACGAACTTTCTTTCCTGTCATCAAAACACAATCGGCTTAGACAATGAATTCAAATAGCGTACGAATTCAAAACGACCGTCATGACCACGGGCAGCATATTTTAGAAAATTCCACCCTAAATTCGACGCCGAGGTAAGCAAAAAACACGCGTACGGTATGAAAATGAAATGGAGGGCAATACTGATTTCTGTCCAACGCCTAAAACGCAGATTTGGAAAAGCGAATCATATACAAAACTCCCAATTATTTCGCATTTCCTCCGCGACATATTCTCCAAATATGTGCACAACGCAGAAAAATATGAAGAAAGATAGTCTCGAAAATCTCGAGATTGTCTCAAAGCAAAGTCGAGCGTTCGGCATCACCGGCAAGCGATCAGAACCTAGCAGAGAATACAGAGCCTTCTGTTCAGGCGATGCTTTTCCTTTCGGAAGCAAGGCGAGGCGTAGAATTCACATACCGGACTCTATTTGCACACTAAATCGTGTGCAAGTCCCTGAGGCCAGCCGCTGGAGATGGACATGAACCTCTTCCTCCTCCGTATGCGACACTCTGCCCTCTTCACTCTGTCACCACGTTTCTTCGACACGACTCTGTCTCTAAAACCCCAAACCCACTCCTCCACTTCTCCAAGCGCGCTTCGAAAGCTGGGCAGAAAGATGGCGCGGCAAAGAAGCCCAAGGGATCGACAACTGCCGTTCTGCACAGTTTCGACATTTCAAAAGAAGCGTCGCCGTGACCAATAATCGACAGAACTGGCTTTGAGCAAATCCCGTAGAGCCTACGGGAATCAAAGACTTGTTGGACTCAGGGCCCTGTCCGTGAAGAGAAAAAAATTGACTTCGTGGAAAACAAAATGTCAAGAAATATGTTTTTCATGAAATATTCATTTTATATCTGATTTGCAAGTTTATCTTCATCTAGGTGAAAACTAATTTTTTATTTTGTTGTTGCTATAAGCCATCATTCGAAGATTCCTATATTATTATCTCTTTGAAAATTATTGTGCTTCAATCCTATATCTGAGGAAAAACATTTGTACTAGATTTTCCAAGTACTTTAAGCCTTGACAATCTGATGATGGATCATGATATTTAACACTTAATCAAATTATGCTAATTGGATTCAGATCTTATTATCCTAAGCTTACATATACGAGTTACCCATGTTATATATTGTGAATCACATTGATGCACTTATATGAATCTTTATTATTATTTATTAAGAAATAAAACTAAGCTTGAGATTATACTTTAGTTCCTATCAAATTAAATTTTAGTAGATAATTTGCAATTTAAGATATGAAAGATTAGTTGTATAAGATTTTTAATAAAGGTTGGTTCTCACATTTGTTATTTGTTATTTGCAATTATGTTCTTTTATTGAAAAATGAGTTGGGATATAAGGTTAAACTCCAAACCTCTTGTAATTTGAGTATGAGATCTAACTTTCTTGTGATTGTGACAAGTTGCATTTGAAAGTTTTGAACGTTTCATTGATGCATGATAACTAATGTATGTACTAGAATAGAAATAGATGAAGAAGACATGGAAATGTTGTAACTTGCATACATAGTTACTTCACTGGATCTGATACTCTTAATTACCATTTTGATAAGTTTTGTATTCTTCCTAAGAGTATTGATAACATGTTAGTGTGATGCATACTATTTCATACTACTTAAAAAATAACACTATTTTGACATCAAATGTGCAATCACATTACTTCATTTTATCGCGCTTGTTGTATATTTAGGTTTTAATAGAATGTGAACTAAAAAAAGTGTCGATAGATTGATTTCTCCTGGATCATATGTTGCAACTAGTAACGCATTATTTTTACAACAACAATCAATTGGACATAGAGCATGAATAGTATAGCAGAAAGCATGGGGAGTTATAAAATGAATATGATATATAGTTCTCAAATTGTTATAAGATATAACAATTGAGTAGTTGAAAAAATAAAATAATACAAATGGTCACTATCTCTAGCAAATCTAGATCGCCACCGTGTACAAAGCTTGCCAAAAAGTGAGAGCAGCATATCGGATCTTCGACGCATTCTCCAAAAATGATTCAATATATCAATATGTAGAGAAAATTTCAAATGTCACAACTAATGAATTTCTATTATTTTACTTGGTACCCTCATTCTTTATTCAAAAAATAATATATAATTGGTAATGTGGAGACTAGGGCCACATTCATTTTTGCTACCGGCCACACCCACTATATACAAACAACTGATTGCGCGTCAAAGCACGACTCCCGCTTTGCTGCCGCTTGTACCGCTTCCGCCTAGGGTGTGGCGCTAGTCTGCCCCAATTCATAACCCCCATATTACACTTTTTTTCGGTTCATATGGAGACCTTTCCATCGTTTTTTACTAAACTAACAAAGGCAATTTATTTCTCAAAAACCCCGCTCCTCTTTGGTGTGCAGTAGAATAGTTAAAGTGAATATATAGAAAGTAAGTATAAGTTTAGTAGGCACTCCCCCAATAAACCCATCATCCGTACAAAGATGAAACGAAAAGGGTGAGGTGGAAGTAGACTTTCTGCATTTAGTTCTACGTGGTCGAAACCTGTGGTGCACGGACTGGATCAGCGTGTCCACCGCGTTGGATCTCTTTGAACTGTGTGCCCCGACGTGGTTTTTCTCGAGCCTCGAGGTAATGAATCTGGTAGAGCAGGAGACCAGGAATTCGTGAATTTTGTAGACACGAATCCGTCAGTGGTGATGACTACGCTGTCTGTTCGTGCCTGCACGGATTTTGCTGTGGCGTCGTCTGGTAGCTGCTCATCGCTGCTCGTTCCAAAGAATGGAGTGGGAAGACATTTGTATCATCACAATTTTCACAGCGCTTTGCGCGGACGGGGTGTCGAGAACAGGCCATGGAATTTGAAAAAGTGTTTCCCGGTCTCATTGGACACCAGTCTTCAGCAACAGAAGGTAACGACATTGGCTGTCGCTGGAGGTAGGAAAGAGGTGCAATATCCACCTGCAGATTATGACTTCAGAGCAGAGGTCGCGGAGGATACGTCTCTGGTTGTGGGATCATCGTTCCCGGAGTTGATGGATTTGGTAGAGAATGGAACTTTGGTGGTGGTAAAGCGGCCGAAGGACTATGTCGAGCGCAGAAGTGATGGCTACAGGGAGCCTGAAATGGTGTTCGTGGTGGGCACTGCACACATGTCGGTTGTATCGGCCACAGAGGTGGAGAGGGTCGTGAAGGCTGTTCGTCCGGAGAATGTGGTGGTCGAATTATGTAGAAGTAGGGCTGGTATCATGTATGACGAGCCAACAATCAAAGGGAGCGACTCGGTCGACGGGGAAGAAATTCGAGGAACACAAAAGGAAAAGAATTTAATGTCCATGAGTGGAGAGAATTTTGGAGCAGCCATGAGTCGTAGTCTCAGACTGGGAGGCAGATCAGCGCTAGCTCTGAGGCTTCTTCTCGGTGGGTTGTCTGAAAAATTGTCCAAATCCGCAGGAGTTTCAACCGGAGAAGAGTTCCGCGCAGCGCGCAGAGCAGCTGAGGAGATCGGGGCGCAGCTCGTTCTTGGAGACCGGCCAATAGAAGTGACACTGAAAAGGGCTTGGGAAGCGCTTCAGTGGGATGAGCGGTTTCGTCTTGCAGGGATCTTTGTCCAGGCCATGAACTCCTCTAAGCTTGATGCATCTGAAGAAGTTCTTGCGGCGCTTAAATCGGATGATGCCCTGTCCCAAATGTTTTCTGAGATGGGTACAAGGCTTCCTTCCTTACTACAACCCCTCATATACGAAAGAGATATGTACCTGGCCTGGTCTTTGAAGCGAAGCAAGGCTGTAAATGGATGTTCCAGAGTAGTTGGAGTGGTAGGCAAGGGTCACATGCGTGGAACTGTGTACAACCTGAAGCACAACCAGGACAATTTGCGATTTAGTGATCTCGTAGGCTCTCGAAGCCAGGAGGATACAGCTTCTAAAACTGTTAAGTTTTTCAAGAGCTTGTTGATCGAAACCGCTGTAGGGGGGCTCATCTGGCTCATATACCAAAACACAATCGGCAAAGGAACTTGATAAGGATGAATGATCTCCTTGAGGTGTAAATTGAATTGATGTACGATATTTTTATCAGTCATAATCTTAGTTCGTTCATAAGTTTCGGCTGCTCTCTCAACTCTCTTGCCATCAGAGGACTAACAATCAATCCCGTCAAAGCATGTGTCGAAACTCGCACACTCTTGACAACGTAAGTGCAGTATTGTCCTGCTAAGAAGTTTCTGAAGAGTAGAGCCTGCACTTACACTTCCCAATGACAGGAAAGCTCTTTGAGAAACGTCGCTGTGTTTCCATGTCTCGACTACAAACCTAATTTTTAGTGATTAGTGTCGGGTGACAACTAGTTCAGCATTTCGCTTAGCCATCGAATTCCGCCTTTGTGACTCATATTCATAAATTGTAACCAACTAAATGTTGAACTTGAGATGTTTGAGCACAAGACTTATAATTTAGACAAGTTTACATGTGCTTAAATTTTTTAAACAACCAAATACGGGAATTGTTAGTTAGTATTATTTTTCGTTGGTGTAAAAATGTAAAATTTTATACATTTTTGGTCGAATTGTATCAGAAATGTAAAAATGTATCGTTGCACTATCAGGGTTATTTCAATTAATGAATGTGATGAATCTTAATGGAACATAAATATCTACACTTTACATAGAACATGGAGTAACAGTTTGTAAGGTTTTTTGTATTTAGTAGGTAATCACGAGCCATTGCAGTCACATGATGGATGTCATGGCGTTTCATAAAATTTGGGAAATATTCATATTTATCCATCGAAAAACGATTTATCTATTTTCGAAACATTTATATGTGTTTGTAATCCAGTTCAGATAGTTATATTCATAAATAGAGTTATTATTTTAAAGTCAATTTTTTTATTTAATAGTTGAAGATAACTTTGAATTGTAATGTTGTTGTATAATCTTCCTCGAATTTTTTTTTAAACCAGATAAATATGTCTACATATATCATTGAAATGTAATAGCTATCTTATCTGATGTTGTAAGACAATGTGTTATATGGATTTATTTATTTAAGTTAGTGTGTATATAATTATCAGAGTATAACAATTAATCTATGCAACTCTATTTAATAACATCAGTTTTGATTATGGTGTAAGTTTATTCTCTTTGAAAAGTTTTAAAAAATTATATTCTTTTGTTTTTCATGATCAAATTTGTTCATTTTGAGTTATAATAACTACAATGTTACAGAAATTTTTTAAAAGTAATTTTGGATAAATTCAACTTCTTATTATATTGAATATGTTTGTTATAATTTGAATAGTTTTTAATATATTATTGCATTCTGAAAACAAACAACATATTTGAATTAATATCTCTTTGTCAATAACAAAATCTCGTGGTTAGACTTTATGTATATATAGTTAATTTGATAAAAATTTATTTTTTCTCGCTAGTTATTAGATATTTTTATGATAAAACTCAAAATCACAGCAACCAAATCAACAACACGAGAAACAAACGTATAACGTGGTTCATCTTCAAGTGATACGTCCCTTTTCATGATAAGCCTATTCAACCAAATAACTTACTTTTTCGCTTCTGTTGCTGCCACATACTCAAGTTCCGTTGTTGACTGAGCTGAGCTACTCACTTCTGTAAACTAGATCTCTAATTAATGCTTCCACCGCCAAGTGTAAACACATATACATTTGTAGATCTACTTTTGTCTAAATCTTGTTCGTAGTGAGCATAAAAGTAGACAAAGAATTACTTGACATTGTCTAATAACCCATCAAACAATAAAACATATTCCACAACACTCTTCAGATATCTCAAAATCCATCTCACTGCTTCCCAGAGAACTTTTCCTAAATTTGACATGTAACTGTTCAACATTCCCATTGCTAGATTAATATCACCTCTAGTGCACACCATTAAATACATGAGGTTGACTACATCTTGTTCATAGGTAACACATGATATTTTTACTTTCTCCATAACATCGGTAATACAATGAGTTGGAGATTGTTTAAAATGTGCTGGCATATAGTTTAATTCCTTTCTAATCCGCCATGTTGAACCTGTCAAGTATACGGCGAACATGTACTTGCCCTGACTCAACCATAGCTTCTTTTGTTCAAAATTTCTCTAAATATACATGCCTACTATTTTCTTTGACTTCCCCATATCCTACATCTTAAATATAGACTTCAGCTGACTCTTACATTCATTGACATCGAATTGATTTTTTTGCCAACATGAGCATGTCTTTAACGTATAAAACTAAAATGATGAGATTGAATGTTTCATCATTCACCTTGTTAATGTAGACACAAGTATCACACTCGCTTTGTAGAAAACCTTGTGCCTTCATAAACTCATCAAAATAATGTATTTCACTACCTAAAAGCTTGCTTAAGTCCATAAAGTGATTTCAGCAATCTACAAACCAACTTCTCCTAGTCTTTGAACTCAAAGCCAACTGTTTGTCTAATATAGATATACTTCTCTAAATATCCATTAAAAAGGTTGTAACGACATTCATCTGGTCCATAACAAGACTAAATATTGCGGCCACTGCAGATACCAGACAAATTGTAACATACTTTGCTACAAGCAAAATAACTTCATTGTTATCCACAATCTTCTGTTTTGTGAAACCTCTAGCCATCAACCTAGCTTTGAAGATTCTCGCCTCATCTCTTGCTAAATTGTCTTTCAGCTTGTACTTTTACTTGGAGTCAATGAGTGTCTGATCTTTACGAAGCTCAACCAACTTGAAAGTCTTGTTGTCAATCAATGACAACATCTCCCGCTCCATAACAACATTTCACTCAAGCTTGTTGACCTCACCTTTAGCATCATTGTATGAAGAATGTTCATCTTTTTCCAAAATCAACGCCATACTATCTTCATTCTCAAAATCAAGATCATGATCTTTGAGAATGTATGAGTTTGCCCATACATCAATCTCTTAGGAATTTTCCAAGAATATAGTGATCTACTAGTTTTTGTTTCAATTTGATCTATATTGTCTAATACTATTGCAATAGGCTCACCAACGATAATCTGCTATTGTAGTTCCAGTTCCTCAAGAACTCGCTCCATATGCATCTGTGCTTCTTCTTGTGACAAATCATTGGTAGAGAATGATCAAACTCCCACATAACAACATCATTGAGTAAAGATTTTACCTTGTTAGTATGTGGAGACTCAAAACTCTCAACTCTTTAAGTAAGCCATGCTCATTGAAAGAAACATCAATACTAACAAACACCTTACGGACAATTGGATTTCATAGCCCATAACCTTTCACTCCACTAGCATATCTAAGAAAAAAACATTTTTTAGATGTAGGATTTTATTTAATCCTGTGCTCTTTAGATGTGAGAGTATAAGCATTACAACCAAAAATTTTCAAGCGACTATAATCTGCCATAAGTTTATGCTCTAGTTCAAACGGTGTTGAGAGCTTGGGTTCAATTTTTGTCAAGTAAATCTGATTTGCTCAGCATACTTTGAACCTTTTCCAACACTCTAGCATCATAGACCGATTGTGTACAAATCGTTCGCCTCGGTATCAAGATGCTTTGCAACGTCATTGAAGGGGAGGCTATACTTGTCATCCGGCAAAACTTCATGATGTGACATTTCTTACCGCATGCCAACAAATAATATTCTTCCTCTCAAATGATTGAGCCATAAACTGAACTCTACTTTGCTAAGAGATCTTGATATCTGTTTACTCAATCTCGAACTTCGTGAATCGTTGATATCACTCGGTTGTGAATGACCTCGGATCATAATAAGTGTTGTACTATAAGTGAATAGAATAGAGGGGTATAACATTTCATGCTCTACTGGGTTTGTAAGAAGTGAATTTACAATCTCGTTGTAAGTTAGTGTTATGTTTTGACGATGAAGAATACTCTTTGATAACGTATGATAGATACAATTGCACATTTGATGTCAAATCCATAGTCTAGGAAGCGACTAAAAACTTTATTGAAATTGCTTTATTTGTGTGAGCTAAAGTGTTGAACGCCAATGAGATTCAAGAACTCATTCAAATGTATTCCATGAAATCAATCTCAAAATAAGTATGTCGCTTATTTGTAACATGTTTGTTTTGATTATTGTGAATATTTTCTTGGCTAGATTATAATGGTCAACTTATAGTGCATATATTTTATTTCATTCATTCAATGATTTCAAATAAGAAGAAGGTTGAAAGTGTATTCTTCGTCATCAAATGGGAGAAAGATGACTCCCACTCCAGCTTTGTGAGACTTTTCTTGACCGATATTATGCATGATAACCAATTCAAAACCATTATCGTCAAGCCATTTAACAAAAATAGTGAAATGACAATGTTAATGCCATAGATGCAAGAATTAAAATTTTCTTTTCTAGGAACTACCTTGATTTTGGCAAACCTGGCATTTGCCATGCTTTTAACGTAACACAAAGTTTTAAACTCGTATAGAATAACCTTAAGCATCGAAGCATTTAACCATAGTCAAATTAACTAGATTTGTGGAAAACCAAAGTCCGAGTTGAAGGGAGTTGGTGCTTCAAGCAAGCTTCACCAACCAACCACGTAGTGTGTACTGTGGTAGAATGCCTAGACCAACTCGGGTGGCATCTACGTAGTGCAGAAGGCGAGGACGAGCGCGACTGGAGATTGTGGAATCGTGGACCACAACGAGAGCAGGCGACACACGACACAACAACTTCCGGCTCTCGAGCGCTCTCCGGGATGGCACGGAGCACCGTTTCTCTGTCCCACAGGCGAACGAAATTAGGTCACATGCGTGTTCCTACACGACCACGTGGCAGGGCTATGCTCCCTGTGCGCGCTCTCGCGCTCGATCGCTGCGTCCTACAATCCGCAACAACGCGAGTCACGAACATTTCCGGTCCTCGCTTCGTCTCCCGTGTCTCCGGAGTTGCGCTCCTCGACCTCCTCCTCTTCCTCTGCCTCCTCCTCTGTGCTCCGTGTTCACTCGTGGTTGCCTCCTCCTTCATCCTCCTCCTCCTCTTCCCTGACGTACAACACCAATTTCGGTCGATCTGGGGGAATTTCTGGACTATCGTAAGATTCATGGTCGTCAGTGGTCGAGTTTTGGCGCCATTTTCGTAGTTTTTTTTCTCGCTCTGGTGAAACTTTCGTTGTCGACGAGGACGCGCTTGATTCAGGCACTCTGCTTGATGGAGTGAGACCTCCCTCCCCGTGTTCTTAGGTTTGTGCGTTAATGAGAAAACCTAGTCGATTCTTCCTTGGCATGCCGGACTCGTGCAGGGTTGTTGGGTGTGTGAAAAGTCCCGATTTGACACTAGGCTGATTACGCGCGCGATTTCTGTTGTCGGTGCAGCAGATGAAGATTTGCACCATTCATTAATTTGGGACTAGTAGGTGTGGTGGTTCGCGAGTGTATGGCAGAGGTGCCAACCGCGCAGAATGGGTGCGAATGGCAAATTGGACGACGAATCGCTGGGCGTCTCGAAGAAAAGCTCTCGAGAGCGGCACTTGAGAAAGAGGGAGTATTTTGAGGAGGGCGATGAGCGCGATAACGGCGGTGACAAGAAGCAGTATGGTAGAGATGCCGATCGGTTGCGGAAGGATGACGGAAAGTCCAGAGACAGAAGCGAACGAGAAAAGAGGGACGGAGATAGGGTGAAGGATAGGGAAACGGAGAAGACACGAGACAAGGACGAGAAGCGCAGCAAAGATAGAGAACTGTTATCTGAGAAGGACAGAGAGAGGCTGAAGGAGAAGGAGAAGTCTCGAGAGAAGGATCGCGACAGGGACAAAGACAGAGAGAGGGCCAAATCGAGAGAGTGGGAGCGCGAGAAGGAGAAGGAGCGCGAGAAATTGAAGAGGAAAGAGAGGAGGGATCGCGAAGCTGAGTTTGAAGAATTGTTGAGAGAAAAGGAAAAGGAGAAAAGGGAGAAGGAAAAGGCCAGGGAAGAACAACATGAGAGGCCCGATAGATCAGGTCTATACAGGGAGAGGGAAAAAGATGAGGAGAGAAGACGAGAGAGGGAAAGAGAGCTGCTGAAGGAGAGGGAGAAGAAGCGAGAGAAGGAGAGAAGAGACAAAGAGCGGGAGAAGAGAGAGCGAGAGAAACTAGAGAAAGGGGATGACGAAGACAAGGACAGAGATCGGAAGAAGAGAAGGAAAGAGGAGGAGGCAGAAGGCGGTCACAGACGTGAAAGCGAAGAGAATGATTTGGATGAGGAGCAGAGGAGACTGGACGAAGAGATGGAGAAGAGGAGGAGAAGAGTGCAGGAGTGGCAAGAATTGAGACGACGTAAGGAAGAAGAGGAACGTAAGAGGAGAGGTGATACAGATTCTTTCACAGAGAGGTTCCCTAATGGAAAGACATGGACACTGGAGGGAGACGACTCTGATGACGAGGATATTAACAAGGATGGATTTTCTGCCGCAACTAAAGTTATGGCTTTTGAGAATGGAGACGTCGTAATGGCAGAGAGCAAAGAGGACTCCCTTCGATTGAGGGATGATGATCTGGTCGGCGAAGACGAGGTGGGCTACAAGAGTGTGGCCGGTGATAAGGGTGATGGTGATGATGAAGTGGATCCACTAGATGCGTTCATGAACGCCATGGTAATTCCTGAAGTGGAGAAGCTCAGTGCCCCTACAGAATCTGGGACGGGTGTTGGGCAAAAGGATGCTGCCGTGAAGCGCCCTGTCGAGGTGAAGGTATTTAATAAGATGGGTAAACCTGTGAAGAGAGAAGCAAAACTTTCTACAGGCCGGATAATTGCTGGTGAAGATTCAGCTTCAGATAACGACTATAACGATGATGGCGAACCGGAGGAGGGTGAAGAAGATGACGACGATTTTATGAAAAGGGTGAAGAAAAGTAAGGCAGAGAAACTTGCTCTCGTCGACCATTCTAAAGTCCAGTATGCCCCTTTCAGAAAGAACTTTTACATTGAAGTGAAGGAAATATCCAGAATGCCGGCCGAGGAGGTCATAGCTTTGAGGAGAGAGTTAGAGTTGAAAGTAAGAGGTAAGGAGGTGCCGCAGCCCATAAAGACGTGGAATCAGACTGGTCTGAGCGCCAGAGTTCTGGAAGTTATCAAGAAAGCAGGGTTCGAAAAACCAATGCCAATTCAGGCCCAAGCACTTCCCATCATAATGAGCGGTAGGGACTGTATTGGTGTCGCGAAGACAGGCTCCGGGAAAACGTTGGCGTTTGTTTTGCCAATGCTTAGACACATCATGGACCAACCTCCTCTTGCACAAGGGGATGGACCAATTGGACTCATCATGGCACCTACCAGGGAGCTTGTGCAGCAGATTTACAGTGACATCAAAAAGTTCTCGAAGATTATGGGGTTGACTTGCGTTCCTGTCTATGGGGGCTCTGGTGTCGCACAGCAGATCAGTGATTTGAAAAGAGGTGCCGAGATTGTTGTCTGCACCCCGGGGAGGATGATAGACATCTTGTGTACTAGCGCAGGAAAAATTATGAATCTAAGACGGGTGACTTATCTTGTGATGGACGAAGCTGACCGAATGTTTGACATGGGGTTTGAGCCGCAGATTACGAGGATTGTCCAGAACACACGGCCTGATCGGCAAACGGTGTTGTTTTCAGCTACCTTTCCGAGACAAGTAGAGGTCCTTGCAAGAAAAGTGTTAAGCAAACCTGTTGAGATACAAGTCGGAGGCCGGAGTGTTGCCAATAAAGACATCACTCAGACAGTGGAGGTGCGCCCGGATAGTGAACGGTTTTTGCGGCTCTTGGAACTCCTTGGAGAGTGGTATGAAAAGGGGAAGATTTTGATATTTGTTCATTCTCAAGAGAAGTGTGATAGTTTGTTCAAAGATCTGCTGAAGGCAGGCTACCCATGCTTGTCTTTGCACGGAGCCAAAGACCAAACGGATCGGGAGTCCACGCTTGCGGACTTCAAATCCAATGTTTGCAATCTGATGATTGCCACCAGTGTTGCTGCGAGAGGACTCGATGTCAAGGAGTTGGAGCTCGTCGTCAATTATGATGTTCCGAATCATTATGAAGATTATGTGCATCGAGTGGGTAGAACAGGTAGGGCTGGTCGTAAAGGTGTTGCGGTGACTTTCATTTCTGTCGAAGAAGAGCGATACGCCCCGGACTTAGTCAAAGCTCTTGTGCTTTCTGAGCAACCAATCCCTGAGGATCTCAAGAAGCTTGCAGACGATTTCATGGCGAAGGTGAAGCAGGGCAGTGAACAAGTACATGGTAGCGGTTATGGCGGGAGTGGGTTCAAATTCAATGAGGAGGAGGACGAAGCACGGAAGGCTGCAAAGAAGGCTCAGGCTAAGGAGTATGGATTTGAAGAAGATGAAGAGAAGTCTGATTCTGATTCTGATGACGATGGAATACGGAAGGCTGGTGGGGATCTGGCACAAGCTGCGGCTGCAGCAGCCCATGCTGCTGCCATGGCTGCTGCCGCAAAGGTCGGAATCACGTCAATGGCAGGTCCATCTCTTGGAGTTTCGGGTTTAGGTGCTGCCAATCCACAACTTCAAGCTGCCCTCGCCATGGCTCAGGCTGCTGCCGCCAGCCAGGGTTTGCCTACACAGTTTACTGTGCCGGGTAGCCTAGGCATGAGTTTTCCGGGTCTCAATCTGGCTGGGATGCCAGGTATGGGTATGAGTATGATGAATATGGCTGGTATGGCCAATATGGCAGCTGCTGGAATGACGGGGATGCCAGGAATGGGAGCGATGAATCTCTTGGGCATGGGCCTTCCTTCCGGTGCCACACCTGGAAGTATGACCGATGGTGCGGCCAGAGCCTCAGCTTTTGCCGCTGCTCTGAACTTACAGCATAATCTAGCCAAGATTCAGGCGGAAGCAATCCCTGAGCACTATGAGGCAGAGTTGGAGATCAACGATTTTCCCCAGCATGCGCGATGGAAGGTCACTCACAAAGATGCATTGGGTCAAATTAGTGAATGGACAGGTGCCGCTATCACGACTCGCGGTCAGTTTTTCCCTCCAGGAAAAGTGCCTGCACCAGGGGAGCGGAAACTATTTTTGTTCATTGAGGGTCCTACTGAAGCTTCTGTTAAGAAAGCCAAAGCGGAGGTGAAGCGTCTCCTGGAAGAGTCCACTTCTGCAGCTACTTCACTTCCAGTGACAATACAACCTGGGAAGTATTCTGTACTATGATTATGTGGAAAGAACCACTTATGATGGTGGACAATATCTGTAGTTTCTGACCCATAGCATTGGAATAACAGTGCATAGGCATTTTTAGGTAGGCAATGTGGAGCTACTTGAACAGGACAATTCTGTAATTCTATGTCATTGTTGAGGAAAGTTCGTTCTTCCTACTCGTTCACTGTTTCTGTCTGACATCATTCATTGAGACCGATGTAATTGGTGGAGCGAATTGGGTCTTCCAAGCATTGACACAGGCCTACATTTTGGCTTTGCAGGAATTGCTTGGCAGAAGAGGCATGGGCCTTGTGGATCTTACGCTGAAGTTTTGAATCCCACCTTACATATTTTTCTGGCTGGTTTGGGAAGTTTTATGTACTGTATACATCTTCATGTTCTTGTTGCATGCTGTTTTGGTCAATTATGGAAACCTGATAGAGTAAATTTTGGATATTTATTATTATTCTGTTGGATCTGACACTGAGCTGATAAGCAGCTGAGTGTAGAACCTTGGATTTTCGGCTCAACACATGCCAGAAATACACACAGCAAGTAAGTACATGTCATCCTCTTTATCTCTATGAATTCACCTCTGATCATATACACCGAGAGGCACTGTCCGTCTTTTGGCCAACTCTAACATAGGTGGCAACAGTTGTTGTTACAGAACTCATCATGGAACACGAGATTGTGGTCGGCCGTTACTTCGAGTTGTCCCATCAGTCTTCTTCCCGTATTCAATATCTAGATCGGGAAGTCTAATATCCTTGCTGTCGCATGTAACGGTGTGCTGCAGCTTTGTAGGGTTGTCTTTTCCGCTGCCTATTTTTTGTTTGTTTGTCTTAGCCCGAGCCCAACGTATTTCCGTTAAAGGATCGACAAATAAGAGTTTTGCCTCGAGAACCCTTTCTTTGTCATTTTATTGAAGGGTTGTTACTTTTGAAAGGCTTGCTTCTGTTGATATCTTCAATTCAGACCTCTTCGTTCTGACCTTGTAAGTGGGACGATTGTAAGGCCTTCGACCCTGTCATAGTCAGGACACCAGCGAAACAGAGTGTTTGAGGCCCTAATTTGCTTGCACCTGTACACTGAATCTTCACTGACTATCAGCTGATAGTTTGTGTCATGAGTTTGCCTTGTCTGGTGACCCTTTTGAATCATTGGATTGTTTAGGAAATGACTTCATGATGACGAGGACCTTCTCATCCATCGGAACATTAGGGTTATAGGTCTGACAATAAAACTCTGCACATGATTGTATATTAGAGTTCTAATGACATTCGGTTGACTGATGCGCGTTGAGTTGTAAAGTGTCATTGTTGGGAGAAAGACAGATGTGTATTACCTGTTCATCAGCCGTTTCCACCAAGATCCCTTCGAAAGCTGTCTACCATCTAGATCAGTGTTGATCAACTCATCTTGGAGGCGCATCTTTAGGTGCACTCGATCGTGGACTGTGTGATACCATGCGACTTATGGTTCACAACCTAGGATACGCACCAAGAAGGTTTACCAGCTCTTGAGAAATAAATATTCTAGGGTTGCTTTTACATTCTACGTCTAGGTCGCTGATATGGTAATTGGGTTTTTGTTGCTTGACCGCCATGTATCTTAGATCAACATTATACCAGGAAGTGGAACATGTCTATTGGGCTAGATACACGCAGTTTGTAAGTTTGGCCCTCTTTTTTCCACCAGTGGAATCATTACTGGCTTTTTGGTCTTTACGGGGCCCCTGGTATGGTCAAATGCGAATGATGAATTTGAAGTGTAAATGTGGACATCCTGCAACAAGAGTTGAAGGGTCTCTCAAGCACTCAGTAGAGCACTTGACGGATTCTGCCATGCTATGGCATTTTAAGTTCTCACAGATCCCATATGAGCAGTATCATAGGAGCCAAAATCTTGAGACAATGAGTGTAATTTATGAGAAAGGATGAAGCCGACAATGGCTTACATCCGGTTTAATCACTAAAATGCTATGAGAGGACTGGCGTATGTTAATCTATGTCATGTTATGTTAATCTTTAGAACACTACTGATCTATACACGAAAAGCAAATTTTATGATTGGTATGTCAGCACTTTGTGTATTTGTCAGAAAAAAGTAACTAAATTGATAAATGTGTAAGTTACGAAAAAAGTTTGAAGGTCAATATGTTTGGTAAGTAAGATATTAATGTATTGGTTAATGTTTAAGTTAATACACTAACCAAACTGCAAGTGACTTTAGTCATGACACGATTAACGACGATGACATACTTTTTGTAACTTTGAAACGATATATTGAAAGGATAAATTTCAAATCTTAAATGATTTGCAATCATTTTTTGGGTGATTATACCTTCATTCATATTCATGTATATATATCAGCATAGACACAACATCAGACATCACATCTCGAAAACAAAGCAGCAAAAAAAATGATAAAAAAAATTCAGAATGGAATAATCAAACTCGAAAGATAGAAACAAAACTAAGTCACCTCAAAAACATTCTCGGAAGAAATCAGGCCCTTTCAACTCGGATTCATACGAATTTATACGAGCACTAAAGTACACTAAACATCAATTTGATATTTTGGTTAACTTTTTGATGAATTTTTGTCACAAATTTAGCTATAAACGGTTTAGTTAGTTGCAATCTTCTATTTATGTTAGATTTTTTTTCGGGTGAAATAACATGATGTGACAATTTTGCACAAAGATTAGATTCTCGTCAAAGAAATAAGTTGCATATTTTAAAAAAATTTAATATTTAAATCATCATATGATTCATAGACAACTGTCAAGTGAATTACATACATAAAATATCTTAATTTAAAAATTATAATTACAATATTTCAACAAAGCTTATTCTCTAAGAAGTATTGCAACTCTCTAAGAAGTTTAAAAATATGTTAGTGATGATTCATATAGATGATACACTTGGGAATATAAAGAAACTCACTAAAAAATGAAACGTACATTTTGAACATAAGAGATAGCCATAATAGTTATAACTTTCTTATATATATCTTTCCAACATCATTTCATCTTTATCAATTATTTCAATTCTAGTGAATTCATAACATGTTGAATATAACTAAAAAGTGCCCGTATTAGTAACATATTATTTTCAACATACACGTTATCAACATCAAAGGACATTTATTGCAACCAAAGAATACGGAGAGATCCGTGTAAAAAGCGGGTCAGAGTAGTCGGTAGGAACTGTATACAGCTGAGTATATTTAACGTAACGTAACTCTTGGGAACGAACCTGAAGAGTACTTAATTTGACATCCGTTGGTGGGACTTGGTCGTTACAGGCAGCCCCTCCCTCGTTCGTGACGTGAGTCAGGGCAGGGCAGGGCAAGGATCGAGAGGAAGAAGTATACGTTGCCAGGTTGAGAAGACCTCTAAAACCATCAGTTGCGGGTGTGTCCAGATTCATGTACTTGCTGGAATACCAAACTTAGTGATATGGAGCGACTGATGTCAAGATCTGGAAATTGCAATTGGATCCAGTGACGTGGGATTTCAAACAACACTGCATGCACCAGCAGCATGTACAGTACAGTACTCAACCCACGCCCCTAACCGAGTCTCGTCTCTCCATGCATGTGCACTGCTTTGTAGTTCAGTCGATGATCGTGGGTACTCTTGCCACATCCACAGTCCTCTGTGACTTCGACTCTCTAGAGATTTGAAGTTTGTTGTGCAGTCGAAGTCATCAACTAGAAAAAAGCTATCGTCAAGTGAATGTCCTCCTCCACCTCAGCAGCAGCAAGATTTTATCTTCTCAGAAATCGTCATAACCAGGGTCCACATTGTTGAAAAGTCCAAGTCAAGGCCAACGTGGTTGTGAGAAAGACCAGGGCAGCATTTCGTAGCTGAGTTGTGATTCCTTCACGCCTGCGTACGTCATTCATTCCAGTGGATGTTCAGGTCGATGCATCGACCTCCCCAGTCAACAAAAAACTTGCATGGAATCGTTGGATTGAAAGTCCAGCTTTGTTCCGTTATGCATGCATGCGACCATGGACTGAGGAGGAGTAGTAGCAGGAGGAGGAGGAGGAGGAGGAGGTGAGACACGATTGGCCACGAGTACCCTGAGAGCTACACATCTGCTGGGCTTATAAAGTGGAGTTGGTCGGAAATTATATTGATGGTCCGCGATGCACTGGCCTGTGACTTGAGCCATGTATAATGGACCCGATCAAGCAGTCCCTGAAGCGAAGCGAAATGAAATGAAGAGTCTCTTATCAGCTCGATCAGTGAGTGAGCCACGAATGAGTCTTGCTCTTTCGATTGATGATCGTAATGACACGATGTATCAGCCTGTGGGTTACAAAACAAGCGTCGTCTATCATTCGAATGAGAGTACAGCGACTTGTTCTCTTCTTCTCCTCATCTCTGGAATCTTGTAATTGCGAACACTATTACTCCCAGTACCACAAGTTCTAGTCGAGTACTTCTATTAATGTACAGCTGTTAATGTCTGAAGGTTTTCTCCTTTGGGTCCTGAACTACAGTACTCACAGAAGAACCTGTGCAAGCTCCTACAGGTATTCTTCATGCCATAACATCCTCGGGGGATGCCACCTGAATTCACTCTCACTCTCACAACAAGTGCAGACCAGTGAGTTGCAGGTGGCTAGTGGTTTCTGCTCACAGTCTGTACACACAAGAACGGGGGTGTTCACTTCAATACAACAGGGAATCACACATTTGTGAAGTTTATTCTCTGGAGATTTTTCGGGTTTATTCTACATATTGTTGGCGAACGAATCCACGAGACCTGTAGAACTCTCTATGGTCTGTAAACTTACAGCTGAAGATATCGGCTGCAATGTCGATCGCCGGTCGTATGTACTGTATTAGCATGCATAATCAATCATGTTGGAAGGTTATCAAGTTAGTAGAATCCAAGGTTGACATCCCTTAGTGCACAGTGCAGAACAGTCCAATCCAGTATTGCTGGCAGTTTTCAACACACGCTTTTGGGAACAACTTTTGAAGGTTTACTGACGTCGAGCATAATTTGGATCTAGCCGGATTCGTACTTGACTTCATCCCCACTTTTCTCATACCAGAGCGTCAAAAATTCTTCATTCTTAGACGGTGGTCAACGAGTTTAGGCATCTCTGGGCCTTGACCTCCACCAGACCTCATCCAAACATTTTCAAGGTGCCAAGCGATTCTTTGTGCTGTCCTTTTCACACGCTATGCCACATGTTACAAAGCTCAATATTTAAGGGTGAAGTAGGTGCAGATTATCATCGAGCCTCTCAAAGTCTTGGCTGCAATGCTTTGTACACTTTGAGTCCCATAATCTTCGTATCAAGAATTGTTACAATACCTTGTGTGGGGTAAAAAATAGATATCAACCTCCACGAAAATTTTGCTCTCAAAAAACTGTTGAACTTGAAAAGAGTAGAGAATTTTTTTTTGTCGCTCGATGAAAAGTTGTCAGGTTGAAGAACTTCCTCTATGTAAAGCTACCTTGCATGAATTTTTATACCAATCCAAAAACCATGACACAAGACGTAAAAACTCAGATATAACAACAAACGGGGCAAGTGGGATTCCATCAAGCAAAGAAGTAAAATATCGGAAAACATAAGCTAATCCCTAAAGCTAAGCTATGAAAAAAATGTCCGTCGTTAGCTATAATCCCATATGATCTAGATAAAACAGCACACAAAGATCACATGTGTCGAAGGTTGAACTGATGTAATTGTTCTCATGTGTTCAAGAAAAATCTCTCTGTATAACAATGAGAACATGTTTATTAGAATATACTAAACAATATGTGGTTAAAAGTGATAGTACCTTTATATGTAAGTTCATATACTCTTGCAAACTCACATACTCTTCATGATGTCTATATACACATACTTAATTACAAAAGTAGAAGGAGAAAAGAGAATTTTTTGGGGCATATTCATATAGGTAGAATCTTTGGTTGTTATAGCTCCACTTACCTTACATCCAAAGATATGGATAAGAACTTATTCAAAAATCTTCACTTGAAAGATTGGTAAACACCGTATAATATTGTAACTTGATACTCTCACAAGAAGATGAAGTTGTCCTAATTGTAGTTGATTGCAACTCATATCGACGCTACCTCTAAGACTGCATCCTCACGTGTAAAGGGAAAAATCTAATTATTGGAGATGTGATATAAGCCAGCATGGTTAATGTAGGCGATCACATGCCACGACGATTGAACTATATTAGGAGGGCGCTTCTACTTATTCTACCCTTCACTTATGGGTGGAAGTCGCGTTACGGTTGGTTATTGAGAGGAGTGGGAGATGTTCTATAGTTTCTAAGAGTGCAAATGACTTTTCTTTGAGTATGAAACATGTTGATGAAGTTATTTTGAAAAATAGCAGTGAAATCCTTGATAGTAACTAGTTTACACATTAAAAACTTATGGAAAACAGGAATTGTTACTCGAGTATTGTTGCGAAGATTCAATGACATGTCCTTAGTGCTACCTGAGCTGGCAGATTTAGACAAGGGTGCTGGATTTTATAGAGATAACCTGAAGGATTCGGCTATAGATAAGGTTTCTTCGGATAGCAAATTAGAGCTCCTTCGAATTGGTGGATTGCCGATAATCACAGAAATCATATTGGGCTACCGTCACTTGTGGAGAACAACATTGTAATATTGAAAGGGAAATCCAGAGAAGTATTTCAAAACAGAGTAATAATCGACCTGAATAAAGTCCTGGTACGGATTGAACGAAAGGTTTGTTGCCCATGAACTGCACATGGCTACATTTTATGCACTCTAATTTCTTAATAAAGCTCACATTTACATACTTCTAAACTAAGGTCTTTTGGTGAGACTAAATTAAACTAATTTAGGCTAAGGAGACCGGGCTGTATGCTATGATTGAAGTATTCATCATCCCGTATCATCTTAAACATCATATAAGAACATTATGGTAGCTAAATTTTTCGTTTTAAAATAAACTTCACCTCATGAGGATTCCAATTGAATCATACATTGTTTTACATTCAAATACGATCAATAGAATTCAAAATAGATGTATCAAACACAAGCACATAATCGTTATTAGGAAAAAAAGAACAGAGTCTGAACCGAAAAGTTTTAAGCATGATAAAGCCATCATCTAAGAGCAAACAACCTTGCAAATGAAAAAATATACAGAAGTTCTCAAGATATATGAGAAATATTCATATTGTATAACTATATATTGAAATCATGTTATAATTTTTAGGTGTTCTAGGTATATTATAAAATTTCAGTCCACATTTTGGGTAGAGAAAGAAAAATTTAAAACTCCGTTTTATCTATAGATGTATTTGTATAATGTTTATGTAAATGATTAGTATTTCGTATTCATATCTCTTGCATATAATCAAATAAAATCTGCATGCAATGAAATAAAAGAAGATTGCAAAGATGTAGAGATTGCATAATCAAACGTTAGTCCTAAATGTGACGTCTATTTCAACTTTTCATAGAAAAACTCTTGTTTCAAAAAGTTGGAAAAGGATGTTTTCTTCATGCTTAAAGATAAATTAAATAATTAAAAATACTTTTTTAAAAATGAGATCAATATTGATTTAAAATATGTATTTAGAAAAATTTGACACTTGATACTAAATATATGTGAAAGTGGAACCGCAAAGATTAATTGCTTTTCATCAATAAAAAGTAGTATAATATGATGTAAATTGATTTTTATTCATTTTTTAGTACAGAAGGATCATCTATGTGTGATTTATACTTGTTATAAAAATCAATGTGTTTTAAATGAATCCTATATGATATATGTTGAGGTTATCGCATCTCATTTGCACTCCTGAATAGATATAATCTTTGTGTTGGTTTTCACATTTATTTCTACCTGTGCAAGATAAAGAGGTGATGAAATACTTGACATGATGTATCATGTCACCACTCTGGTAAGCGTCATGAAACGAAGTGCAGCTTTTGGTGATACAAAGGGTATAATATTGACGCCATGCATTCCATCATAAATCTCCTTTCAAAAATACATATATTTGACTACCAACCATACTAAATTTGATATAACAGTTATCAAAGTACTAAAAAGTGAAGATGATCTGAAGATCCTAACTCTCCAACTCTGAATGAATAATACCCGATGTAGGATAAAAAAGGTTTAAAGAAAAAAAATCCAAGCAAAAGATCAAATCTGAGTGAGCTCATTCAAAATCCAATCAAATATATATGTATATATATATATATGTACAAATCTTTACTGCGTGTAATTTAATCGCCAATAGAAATTATTGTTTAACAAAGTACAGTTCTCCATTCATTCTCCACGTTAGTCAAAGTGAAATCCAAATTAAACTCATTGTCATTTATATATATATATATATACATACCATGGTAACATAAATAATATATACATTCGAAAATTGAAATTAGAATACCCGTCGAATTCGAAGAGACTTCAATGTGCCTTTCAATCATTACAGCTACAATCTCATCGCCTCCTCAATTTAATTTAAGGCAGCACGCCCTGGATCAGGTGTAGGCTACACCGTGTAGCCCATTTTCGATACCCCCGATAACATATCTGACCGGCCCTTAATCACCTACCCTCAGGCTACATGACGTGAACTAACAGTTAAGAGTTTACGTGGGCAAACTGGAGCATATTCTCGTGCTAGACAGGCACAGGGCAGCAGAACAAGTGAACGGAGAAACATATTCCATTGGACTAAGAAGACAAACTGTACGAGTGAAAAGGCGACAGGCTGCAGGAGGTTACATTCATGACACCCTCAACTTCCAAGGTGCATAAATAGAGTTGTGGAAAGTGAGTTTGACATGTTCGGATCTTCAACTGGAGTCAAGTCAGATCTGTCAGAGACGAAGTCTCCCAGGACTTTCACAGACGTGGTAACAGCTGCGAACAGATGCCGAATAGACAAAACATTATGGAGGGACACCCGGTTGATGCATCTCCTCGCAAATACGGGTAGGTGTGTCTCCTCGATGCTAGATAGAACTATTCAACTTATAAATCCACATCTTGCCTCAGCTTATTTGTAGCGGCAAACATAACCTTATTCCAGACTTCATGTTCTCCCTTTATAATAAATCTATGATAAATTTGGATCTTCAATCAGTCCATAAGATAGTCAGAGATTTACCTGACATCCGTGCGAAAGTTAGAAATATGGAGTTTCATAGTCTTGAATCCTCCGTGTATTTGTCAATTATCTATATTAAAAAATATATGGTCTATATTTAAATGTTTACTTAAGTGATGTAAAATCAATTGAGTCCGTGAGATCATTTCTTTGTTGTTAACATTGTACAACGTATAAAATCCTATACATGGTTTAGAATATTTTTTAAATTTTAAATTAACGTAAAAAATAATGATGAAAAATATGTTTTCTATTTGCTGATCATGACAAGATCATCAATTTAAAATTGATGATTGATCTATATATTTTACAAATTTGTTAGTAAAGATAGAATGGTTTTACAAAATCATTTCAAAATATTTTATCAATTTGAAATGATAAATTTGAGGATTTTTTTTTTTATTGTGAATGCCATTTTTTTTTGTTTAATTTTTTGATTTGATATCAGTTAAATCACATATGTAATTCTATATTTTCAGAAATGAAATTAATTAAAAAATATACTACAGATCAAAATCATGTAATTATAAAACTGAAACTTTTTCAAAAAATAATTTAATTCGTTAACCTGATTTTAAAATCATTTAATGTAGAATGTTTCTATTATTAAAGATAATATTTATAATCCTGATTAACTTGCATTGATTTTTTAGAAATCTCTCCAAGTATGTTTTTGAATGAGAGCGGTTAGTTATCATTCAGTTCAGGCTCATATTCCCTCACTTGCGTGGTCAGTTGGCTGTTGCATGGATCTAGCTTAGATTTAGCGGTACCTCTGAATCTGGCATGGCTGCATGAGAAAAATTCTGGCGCAGTTGAGCGGATGGTCCGGCAGAGGGAGAAAGAGACTTGGAGTACAAAGCCACAAGAGAGATGGACGAGAGTCGAAGCTCGACCTTCTGACGCGCTTGCTCGCCTTGTCGAAGGAATAGTGAGGTCTCGACTGCCGCTCGCTGCCTGCTTGAACGTGTCTTGGTTGCTTCGAAGCGCGTGCTCGCCTTGTCGAAGGAATAGTGAGGGACGCAGGGTGAAGTATAATTAATATAAACTGAAGTATAACTAACAGTTTACTTTTGAATTCATGCATTGCAGATCACATGAGATTAAACATCACTATTTTGATTGCCTATCTCAATAAGTTAATAACTAATTTTTATTTGAATTTTTTTGGTCAATTGAACTACAACAAATATTATTTTTCTGATATGTGAATTTTATTTTTTTCATTTAACATATTTTCACAAAAAAATCAAGAATTCACAAGTAAACAACCAAAAACGCTGACATTGAAGTACGTAGATTGCCACTACAAACTAAGTCACATTAACATAGACAAAGCTTTGTAAATAAAATTGTAGAATTTTCATCAAGAGTTTTGGCTAGCTGTATTTTATATTGAAAACATAACGTAATCGGGAATGAGGATTAAAATACATTAGTCAAAATATATGTCTTCAATTTCATGTTGTGAACAACATATACTCCATAACTTGTCTAATTGTTCTACTGAAAAATCTAGAAATAAATCAAACATAGTTCATTTTTTAATTTATATTCAATTAGAATTAACTTGAAGTCAAAATATGATGGAGTAAAAAATATAAAGATAAATTGATAGTAAATTGTTTTTTCTCTTCATGCAAAACTTACAAAGTAGCAAAATGTATACTAGAACTATGCAGATGAATAAATTTGTTCAACACAATGATTGGATAGTATTTACTATCAATCTTAACTAGCTCAAATTTTTATTTAATAAAAAATTGCACGTTTGATAAAATGAAACATGATGTTTCATTGTGCTATCTATCATTTGATTTGTAGCAAGATATAACGTACTGAACATTGATAAGATAAAATTTTAATTTCATTTCAATGATAAGATTATTCAATCAAACAGCTTTGTTTGTTGTTTTTGCAACTACTACATATTTAGTTTGCATTATGAACTAAACTATGTACTTCTATAAAATATATATCCAAGTAATGCATTCATCACCAACTGTAAACACGTACTTAGTTGTAGAATTTTTCTTCTTGTCATTTTGTGCATAGTAGCATCAATATAGCCTATAAAAAATTTGACGTTGTTTGACAAGTCATCAAACAAAATATCAAACTACCTAGAATACTTTAGGTACTTGAAAATTTATATTATTGTTTCTCAATGCATCTTTATTTGGATTTAATATTTACATGCTCATTTTGTTCATATCAAAAGCAATATGAGGTTTTGTGAATAACATCAAATACATGAGGTTGATCACAACTTGATCATAGGAAGTTGATGAAATTTTTTACTTCCCAATAATATTGATTGGACATTAAGTTACATAAAGTTTGAAGTGTATTGCTAAAGATGTTCCATGTTAAGACGAATCATGTTAAATATTTCAAGCACAAGTTCAATGTATTTGTCTTGATTCAATCAAAGTTTTTTATTCTCTAATTGTTGATGAACATACATGCCAAATATACTCTCGGATCACTAAAGTATTTTATCTTAAATACTAACTTTAGTTGGATTTTTCTGCTAAAATGAGCATAACATTCATGTAGAACATTAGAATTATGATGTTGTAATATGTGTAGAAATGTGTATAATCATACACATTTTGTGAAAGTTTTGTTTTTTCACAAACTCATCAAATTATTATTTTTAATGCATAAAATCTTGCTTAGATTTGTATAGTGATTTCAACAATACAAATCATATTTTTTTGACCTTTCTTCTCAAAGTTAACTAGTTGTAACAAGTAGATTTACTACTTTAAGGATCTTTAAAGATATGTTATAGATTCTAAATGCACTGTACTATACTTTGCTATAGTTCACATTTTGTTTTTGGAAAATCTTCTAGCCATTAATTTGGCTTTGAAGGTAATTTTCTGATCATATGTTGGATTATATTTTAGCTTTTATAAGCACTTGTTATTAATCAAAGTTTGATTTCATTGAAAGTTACACTAACTTCAACGTTTTGTTATACATCATCAATTGCATCTCAAGATTCATATCAATATTTCATTCAAAATTATTGATAAAGATTTCAGCTTTCTTATAAAGAAAATTTGTACTTCTTTCATATTCAAAGCATTGCTATCATCGTACTTAGGTCTACTATCATGATCTTCAAGAATGGATGAATCAATCAATAATCCATACCTCATAAGAGCTTTATCTTTTCAAATGATTATATTATGATAAATAATTATGATTTTTTTAATCTGATTCATCACTTATATCATGCTATTTTAAATCCTGCTTTTCAACAATATTCATCATTTCCACTTGAAATTCTTCTTGTGTCACATCATTAAATAGATAATGATCGATCTAATTATCAATAATATTCGTGAGTAAATATATAAACTTCTTAATACGGAAATATTCAAGATTTTTTTTTCAATGATCCAAACTCATAGATTTTTTTTAATAATAACAATAACTTTAGGATAATTTACATCATTAGCATATTCAAGGAAATACCACCTTTTGGATGTAGCATCCAACTTGGTATTATTTTTTATGTAAGAATATAAGCCTTACAATCAAAAAATCTTAAACAATTATAATTAGTCATCAAGCGAAATTAGATCAACATTTTGCGCATCTTCTCTAATACAATTTGATTGAATCTCTCAAAAAGAATATTTTGCTGCAAAATAAAAACTAGTGATGAAAGAACGACTAATTCCTTTTCTTTTGAAGTTACATCCAAACTACTCTTTATATACTCCTCATTGTAAGTATATATGTCAACTTGTGCCCACTATGAGTTTCAACTTGGAACTTTTCAAATTTTTAAAGTTGTAAAAACCTCAGAATTTTGTGTAAGAAAATAAATCCATATAAAACTTGAATAATAATTAGTATTGTGATGTTCTACTACGAGTTATACTATAGTATAACTTACTTAACAATTTGGCTTTAATAAAGTATTACCACAAGTGAATTTTTACATA
Source organism: Marchantia polymorpha subsp. ruderalis (assembly GCA_037833965.1). NCBI lineage: Eukaryota > Viridiplantae > Streptophyta > Marchantiopsida > Marchantiales > Marchantiaceae > Marchantia > Marchantia polymorpha. The sequence goes on from AP031351.1 coordinate 6,955,269, forward strand.
TTTAAATTAATTTTTGGAATTTCGTGATGCTTTAAGATTTTTTCGTGATGCTTGCCCAAAACACAATGTTTTCAAAACTTTAAGTCAATTTTACAAATGATCAAATTTTTTTAAATACAAAAATTGTGTCATAGATTTCATATATATTGTATTTTGCTGCCATGAGATTTTTGTATTTAAAAAAAATATATATTTTTTATTTTTTGAATCAAAAATAAATCTAAAGTGTGATAAATTATTACTTTTTAGTGCATCATGCAATTCAAGGCTATTTAATTATCTTAAATAGATGTTTCATCTAAAATGATATTTTCAATATTAATTAATTCAATAGTCATTTTGATCATATGTTGCATTCTTGAACTCCAATGGATTGCACTAAATTTGCTGCAAAGCGTCCATGGAAAGCTGGAGCTCGGAAGATGACATTTTAATCAAAACATCTCTTACGATACGGTCTCTGTATTGCATCTTGTGATCCCCTATACTCCAAAGTCTTGTTGTTCGTTGTTGAATCTGTGTATGTTTTGGACATGAAGTATCCGCTTAAAGATTGTAAACATCTTGGAAATTTAAAGAAATTGCTTTCAATATCTTTGCATCAAACATAAAATTAGACGGGGAAATATCAAAAACTATCACAAGAGCAAAAGTTGAAATATTTTGATGTTATTGTCAAACATGCCAGAACTATTAGTCATCATATGGAAAGTCAATATGCCATGACAAATTTTATCATTGGAGCTTTCATCATTAAAGCTTTAATTGTTGACGTGATTATTGAAAATATGTTGTGACATAAAAACTGTTTGGTTATCCAAACTCGAGCAAATACAATGTCATTTTTTAAACTGACTCAATATGACAATTATTGCAGGCAAATTAGTCAAATGAAGCAGTTCAAGTTGATAACGCGTTATTTTGCTTGAGTAATGTCTTTTTTGATGGTTGTTGATGTACTTAATGAAGCAAAAAAGGTATGTGACATTTTCAAACTTAGATTTTGCAATGAAAATTTGGTTGTTTTTTATGTTAGAATTGCATGCACAATTGAGAACATCACATAGATGTTGCACTTCAAATGATCTATGCTTTTTGATGCATCTTGTGATCTACAAAAGGTATTGAATTGATGTACAAATTCAATTCTATTTAAAAACATCTCTTAAAAATCTTCACCTTATAATGAATTTTTTATGTCGACATCCTAGATTGATCATGTTCGACATGTTTTTGAAGTTGTTTGATGAAGTTTGTCCGTTATGAAAGATCAGTCTAATCGGATGTTGAATCGTGGTGCTATTAAGATGACGAGACATTTATCTAAAGTTGTCACGTGTATTCAAGAAATCTTAGGATTATATTTCATTAGTGTATGATCTCTGCTACATCATATCAATATCGTGATGAAAAAAGTTTACAAAAATACTAGTTGTAGTTATTATAAGATTCTTACCTCATTGATTTTTTTTCTACTACGTTAGAAGATTCTGAGTGATAAAATGCAAACCGTTTGTTCAAAATGGTCTACTGCCTGATTAGCTTCTATGTTGCGCGTATCACAATTCTAGATAAAAGATGATCTGAAATCAAGGCTCTTTATTATTATCAAATTGAAGCTTCTAAAAAAGTTGTGAGACCTGCACATTGTCTTGATGGATTTGATTACCGTCATAATTGACACTTTAGTACTTGTAACCAAAAGTGTCAAAAGGTTGCAAGGACAAATAACCACATTGCATCAGCAAAAATCAGTTCTTCAATCTTTGCTGGTTGGCTTATATTTTTTTGCATTCATAGAGCGTGTTCTTGACAACCTTAATTCATTCCTAGCAAACCAAATCATTACATTTGAGCTATGGTTGTTCAGTCATGTCAACTTTATCAGATTTGTTCAAAATTAAGGTTCTTTGATATCCAATCATAGGACTGACTGACGATGTGGACTCACATTCAAAAATTGAAGTTTCGAATGCGGTTGGCATTATTTTTCTGGGAACAATATGCAATTTGAACAAACTCAAAGCATATGTGAAAAGGTCAACTAGGCAAGTTCTAAAATTTTGACTCCTTGCTTACCTCATAAACTTACAACGTTAGAAACACGGAATGTTGTTCAAATATTTAGAAATTATTAAGATACTTTGGCAGAATCTTGGCAATAAAACGCCATTGATCAAATAGTGGGACACAAGCACCGTGAACTACAACTTTGCAATACCTTAAACCGTCTGACACAACAATCTGACTTCAATGAAGTTTGGAGTATTCCAGGCATGAAGCACATAATTTTTCAGCTCATTGAGTTATTTAGATATTAGTCTCTCCATTTTCAAACATTTCAATTATAGAAAGTAGCTTTTTTGTGCTGAAATGGAAAAAATATCTTTATAGCTTAAAAATAACACCAGTATTTCTTGAAGGAGTACTGCCGTCAAATTTGGAAGTTATTGAAGAAAATATAAGAGATTTTTACTAAACTCCATATATTCCGTATTTTGCTTTGATGACAATCATTATTATGTAAAACTGCGGAACATACATACGGTTCCATATATAGTGAGAACTAGCTATGACATGTGATTAGAGGGGAGAAAGTTTTCAGTGAAACAGTTTTTGGATGATAGAGTGGCATCACAAGCCGCACCACATCAGGGTTCTCATATCAATTTAGTTACTTTCACAAGAAAAAATGAATATCCACGAACACACACAAGGAATGAACCTCAAAACGCCAACATTATAACACGTAGTTTGTCCGGGCTTGATCACTGAAAAGCTTCACTGATGAAAAAGATTTGACTTAACTTTACTTTATTGTGACAATATAATCTAAATTCTAACTAGGGCTAAATTGACTAAGTTAGAACCACTAACAGCCCACACATAATTACCAAAACTGATACTTTTTCTCGGTAACCAATTGAAGTTTCATATCAAACCACTTATTCTATAAATGCTTGTGTTAAAAATTTTTTTTGTCCAATAAAGTTTATCATTTCTACTTCATTATTTAACAACTTATTATTGATCATGAATTTATTATGAATGAATGAATTAGTACAGATTATATATACACATAAATATAATTAGTGGTATTAGTAAAAGCTAGTAACAAATACCATCATTATATCTAATATATTGATTGCTTAGTATACTTGGTTTATACAATAGTGGCATAATTTAGAATATATTCAAAGATCGTAATGAAGTGCCATACATTTTCCCAAGGAGAGAGAGATTTCATTTCAAGAGATTTCCTGGAGGTTGGGTAAATTCGGAATACGAGTGAATGATTGTAACAAGAAGTTGCAGTAGCTAGGATATTTGTACGTATTTAAGTCGATTCCGCGAATACATGGGGGCTCATTCTTTGAGATGGCTCGCCGAACAAACTTGTGGCGGTTCGATAGAACGAGTTTCATCGACCTGGGGGTGTTGTGACTATACTCGATCAAAACTGAAGCGAATCCCTTTAAAGATAATAGGAATCCGATTAGTCTATGATGACTGGACATGCAATTACTCTAGTACAACTCCGGACAGCATCGCATATTATTTGCTGTCGCTCATTGTAATGATGAGACACACTTTTTTTGGGAAAAAAAGTTCCATGCAAGTGTCAATCTTGGAGTGAATCCGATCTGATTTGTGAGTTAGAGTGTTATTGACTCTTCAGACTTCAATTTTTCAGATTTGATTTAGAACACAAGCTCCATCCAAAGTTTGTCAATTAAGATTAAGCCGATTCTCACCTTCAGATCTGATTACAGTTGCATCCTATTATCTTGGGATCGCATCTGAAGTCCTAAAATTCACCCATTTTTCATGGAACTTGTGTCTTGCAATCCCTGGTGTTAAGATACCCAGAACCCGCCTAAAATCTAGAGGTAATTTTAATAGTGTGGGTATATTCTGGAAAAAGAAAATCGGCGAAAGAAATTTGTACTCCATAAGCTATGGCTTACGGAGCACAGAACCTTGCATTCCAAGGCATGCAAGAGGGAGGCCCATAGTTGGATACTGGCAAGGCAAGTTCTATGGTCTTGGAGGGCCGTCATTGCAGACTGTGTCAACTGACGAAGACACAACTGCAATTGAACTATGTTCGAAGATAGTGAAACTTGTGCAGTCGACTCTGAGATTCTGTATGGACTTATTTGCTGATGCGGCTGAAAAGGATTGTGAGCAGAGAAACTCGGAGTCACTCTAGCTAATGGTGCTACGAGGGGAGAAGGACCCTTGGGAGGAGGTTGTAATAGTGCAGTCAGTGCATGGATCGTTTTCGTCTTCTATTCTCATGTTACAGCCCGCAGCACATCTCGGGACGGTGCCGCTTGCTTCCGGGCAGCTAGCAGCTACATAGCGGAGTAGGTGTCGAGGAAACAAGTTTTTGCAGGAAGCCGTCAAGTGCGGGCCGGGGGTCAGAATCTACCAAAACTGGACAGAGAGTAAGTCCAGGACTTCTTCAATAGCACAAGCAACTAAAACGTTGGGTCCTGTGGAGTATTTTTGGCCTGGGACGATTGCATCCAAAAATAATGGATTGAAAAGGGAGACCGCGGGCATGTGGATGCTGTTGGTGACGGTCTGCTCGTCACATGGAGCCGTGAGGACCACAGACGCCATCCAGAGGCAGAATTTACGTCCCCTGCTGACCTTCGAGCTGACAGTGTCACTTCCTTTTCACTCCGAAAGAGAAAGAGAAAATTATGGGACCAGTTTGAGCAAACATCCCACAACGCCCTCACGCAACGCAAATGTGAGAGGGCCAGAAGGCCAGCGAGAAGTCTGGCCCGGGCACCATTGTGGCTAGCCGCATGGGAATAAGCCGTGAAACCCAACACACGGAAGCACCAGTTGGCCTGGTCTGCCTCATTGGAATCGAAGCTGGAGCGACAGAGCGAGAACTGTTGCTCGGTTGCACGCCAGAAGCTCGGGAATATATTATTCCGAATTTGAAGCCATATAAGGACTCTGACAGGGTTTGATTATTCAGGTCTGTAGAGGTAACCCAGATATCTGGCTCGTTACTGAGATCCGACGTATCAGGGCTGAGCCAGCAGATCTAAACATGATGATTGGTGGCAGATGACAGGAGCTTAAATGGGGACTCGTAACCCCGTCAAGGTCAGAAGTGGACATTGCGCTGAACGCTGAAGCCGGATAGATTCTGACAGCACAGCACAGACGAGGTTGACGACGAGCTCAGAGTCTCAAACTTTCAGACAGACGGGCGGACCTGGACCTGTTGGTGGCTCGTAGGCTAGTCGTGTGCGTGTATCGAGACCGCAACGACGATGGAGCCCTGCTGCAGTTGTCGAAATTTTTTCCTGGCAGTCTTTGGAGTCATAAATTTGACCGTTATTTCCACTCTCATCTTCGACTTTTCTCCCATTTTGACAAAATACCAAATGTACACCGGAGTGATTGAGAACACCCCAGACGATTTAGATTGGGCGCCTGCTACTTCTGGTAATTTCTTCTTGAAGTCTGTTTCATGAAATTCGACGGACTCAAGCATGCTCCCAGACTTAAAGAGCACCCAGACCTAAGGAAATTTCTACTTCTTAGAATTGGCAGGAGCAGCAGCAAGTGCCTGAGTTGAGCATGAGATTCTTTCAGGCGTTTTGAATGAAGTGAATGGATGGTGTCTGTTCATGGTGTATGTGGAGCCTCGTGTTGGCTGCTTAGGAACTGATGATTTGACTTCACAGCAGTTCGCAGGGAAGAAGAAAATGTGAAAATTGACAGGAGCATCTGGACGAGACATTCCTTAGACTGGTGGGAAAACGAAAGGCTGAACGGGACAGACTTGAACTGGAGAGGGCGACACAAGATGCACGACAAGCTCAAAACTGGAAATCTTTGGTTCGATGAGAACCTGGAAAAGTATTTTATCTCTAAGCTGGAGGATCATCAATTTCCCGCCAACTGCAGCAAGAATCATTGGATCGCATATCAGCCTATGGACTCAGGTGAATGAATCGTTCTTCTCATTCCTGCTCCCAGTTCTTGCGAATTGCAAAGCTCGAGGCTGTGTTCTCGGCTCCCGTGCCATCATCATAATCAGACCATTGACTAGGTTTGACGCCAACTAGCTCGACCTTTTACTTTCGAACTTGAGGGGCTGTGTAAGTCAGGGAGTGAGTTGCCATGAAAACTTTTCGGCCGTTCACCTTCACCGACAGGATTTATGAATTATTGACTGGGGATATGTGGACCGCGATTTGGTGGTTGTGTTTTCATCGATTCTTCCAATATTACAGCTGCTGAAAGAAAAATTCCAGCCCGTTCTGGGGGCTCGAGAATGGTCCTGCTCCGTTTGATGCTCTCTGAACGGAAGTACAAAACTTGCTGAAATCTGGAGACTGACTCCTACAAGTTTTGTATCGGCCCGTGATGATTCTACAGGTCTGCTGTCATGCGTGCATGTGTTCACTCCCGTTCTGATGATGGGACTCGTGAAAGGAAACGAGTACACCGTCATACCCATCGGCTACTTTGTGCCGGCTTTGCACGAGAATCCGACCTACGATGGATGTGGAGAGAGCAAGGACAAGCACCTGGGATGCTTCTTCAATCTAACCAGCTGCAGAATAGACGAGGACCAGGTCAGGTACGGAGCTTTGGAGAACAGGAGCAGGTCCAGGCAGTCGAGGGGTGACACTTGGGCGCAGTTCGCCAGTGAGAGGACGTCAGCTCCCGGGGGATTGAGCGTTTTGAGGAACTGGATGTGGCCGCCCACTGGATTCGACAAGGGCAGGATAGCTGCAGGTTCCAGAAAACCCAAGGTCCAGTTCTGGAACGAAGTCCGCAAGCATGGATCCGTCGGGGTGCACGGCATGCCGCACGAGTCCGTGGAGCACATCTGGGAAGCGCAGATGGAGTTCGCCTTCAGCTCCATGATCAGCAGTTGGATGATGAGACAAACTTCCAGCCGCGTAAAAGAAATCGCCGACACAATCATGGCCAAGTATTCTGATGCTTCAGCGGGAGGCATCCCTCTCTGGAAAGCCCCCGTCCTCACGGTCCACGTTCGACAAACTGACAAAGCGGTAAGCCCAATCATCCATCGACATGTCCAGCGTACTGCGTCAGAGCGGATGTGTATTGCTTCTGCTGTGATTGAATTCTGTGGTGTCGATCTGCCTAATGCAGAGCATTGGTTGTTGTTGCTTGCGAGCAGTGGGAGGATCCATACTTCCAAAAGTACAAGACGTACCGAAACGTATCAAGTTATGCCACGGAAATGAACAAGCTGGAGTCTAGATTTGGATTCAAGTGGCAATCGATATTTCTCATCTCGGACTCGGGCTCGGCCATCGAGTCGTTAGCTCAAGTTTTGAACAATGTTACGGAGTCTCCCGATGCGGCTAATGGACAGGACGGAAAGCGATTCATCATGTACGACTGGACCGATGACAAAGACATGATAGAACGAATCGGAGGCCACAATAAAATCCCGGAGGACAAGAAGTATTCTGCGCAGGAGCATTTTTTAGCCACGCTGTACATAATTCAGAAGATCTCCGACTATGCTATCGTTCAGTACAGCTCAAACGTAGGAAGGTTTATCAGTGAGCTTATAGGAGCGCGACATCGAGTTTCTTGTGCGGACCGTGTTGGGCCCAATGCTCTGTCAATGGATTACTACTGGAGACATGATTGATTCATAAGTACCCTTGTCAGGCTCGGAACTGATCCTCACCTACTCTACAATTTTATCATTCTGTTTGCTCGTCTCTACTCTTCCCAAAGTCTCTCTGTCGGTGCCCACCGAGGGAATCTCCAAAGGAATTTCCACTTTCTCAGATAGCCACGTGCAAGGCGTCATTTACGTATTGAAATTGCTGTATGTACGTGTGTGTATGTGTGTGTGTATAGAAGTGCCGACGGCTGCACAGAAGCACGAGGCCTCGGAAGAAGAAATCTGTCACAGTACGGTACCGAAAGAAACGAATCTGACGCATGTAGGATCGATCGAAGCCGCTCTGTTATTCTGTCAGTTACTCATGGCTGACGCCATTGTTCAAGTGCGGACGTTTTCATTTGGAGTCGAGAAAGCTCTCAAAGACATCAGCGTATACAGTACTGTAGTAGCACGAAACGAATCCGAAGCATTTAGAGTCGATCACAGTACATGTACTCCATGATTCTGACACCATTCTTCATGTCCGAACCCTCTTCATTTTGGAAAGCTCATCGAGCAAGCTCCCACACACAGATCAACGCAAACAGTAGGTAGGGCACTCGAGGTCCGCATAATTAAGCCAGAGGTCTGGACTCTCGTAGCTTAGTGAGTAGGTTTCTCGAAAGTCCACTCTCCTCGAGAAGGATTCGATCTCCTGCCGAATATACCATTACATCCTCAGCCTAAAATAAGCGAAAGAGTGCTCTCTGAAGCATCGACGGACCCACCACCGTCGGAGGAGGTTAGACTGGAGCAGAGGAGAACTTTAGAACTTTCCTGAGTCAGACAGTCAACGGATTCGATGGAGGAAGAAACAAACAAGACAGCAGCCACGTACCGGAGTGAAGCAGATTATGGTGAGCAGACACAGCTGCTGCAAAGTACCATTGACCCAGCCCCAAGGTTTCAAGTATATGTGATGACGAGACGGAAAACAAGACGATCAGGGTGTTAGTGTTGATCAGAATCGGACGTCAGCAATTGAGCCTTGCGCTCATCGACAGATCCCAGAAAGCCTCACAGCTGCACTGATCAGCAAAAGCCTACAGACTGAATGAGGCCTTGAGGTCCGGGACAAAATTGGCCTTCACTCCGTTGCACGCAGCCAAGAGTCAAATAATTTAGAATGATTTAGAATTTAGCAGAGCCTTTTTGAACTCGTCTTCTTGAGAAAGGACCCCTAGCATCTTACTAGGCAAGGAGACCAGGACCCTACTGCATAGGGATGGGCACGTAGCCGGCTAATAATTTTTGTTACCCGGCTAGCCGATAGATATTGCAACCGCTATCCGAGGCCGAAAACGAACCGTAAACTCGGACCGAATTTGAGTTTTCGGCCGATTATTTGTCTCAGATTCGGCCGAAATTATCTATAAGCATTTATTTCGGCCGAATATTTCGGTTGATTGCATTTTCGGCGATCGCCGATAAGACGAAATTTGAGGCCCTACCCGGCTAGCCGAAAGTTAGCCGGCTACGAGCCCATCCCTACGACTACACCAGCCGCGATTCAGATCAAGTCAATGACCGAGCATGATTGGTCTCGTCGAGCGTTTCGTCGCATACGAACGGAAAGGTTGTTCATAGTTCTCGTTGTTGGCACACGCGGGGGGAATATCAACCGAGCTACATGTCGTGGACTACAGTCGCCACGCACGAACATGCATCGGGAGAAACGTTAGAAGACATGCGCCACGTAAATCGTCGACACTTCGTTCATTCAGAACAGTGGAGGAAGCGGTTAGAGACTTTTGTCAAACAAATATATTTAACAGAATTCCAAGCCACTTAAGAGTTAGAGAAAGCCCGGTCGCCGATGTCGAGGGCCAAAACCAGAAGAATTTTCTAAAGTCCGTCAACTCATTCGCATATTCGTCAACGATCTTCAAAATCTAAATGTTTAATTGAATGGCAAGAGAAGAATATTGTATTTCGAGGTACAATACTTTATCGCAAGAGAAATGGACCCACGTCGCGTTAAGGTGATGGTCAGTGTTCTTGAAACTAAAGTCCAAGGCTTCAAGGACAGTTACTTGCTTTCAGTTTGCTGGACTTGCTTCTGTACTTACTTCCACTTACTTACAGTACTTCCTTGAAGTCTGTTCCTTTAAAATCTTTCTTCCAACAGCCTGAATTCCAGAATAGACTGGAGGATTTTCCGACGAACCGTTGGATCCACAGAGGGACCACACATAATCGTCTGGAGTGCTCGGAGTTTGAGGTTACGGGGTAAGCGACACGGGCAGCAGCTGCCCGAGCTTGAACATGTGACCGGTTCGGTGGCAAGGTGCAAGTACATTGCACATACTGTTTGACTTGGTGTCTACAGGTTGGACTCTAACCGTTAGAGGTACATTAGGCACCCATTTCTATGAGATCCCCATTTCAATGTTTCTCCATCAGTGTGGACCATCACATTTTATAGGGGGAAAAGTGGGAACGGATTAAAAACCCATCCAAAGATAAAAAGAAGAAGGCCTAAACGACGAGCTCCCCAATGTAAGGGAAGTGCGCATTTCTGTTTCTTGCTCCTTGTATCTCCATACCAACCATCCAAGTTCATTTGCAATCTATATCTTATCATGGCCTCAAACTTGAGAAATGCTACCATTGCATATCAAATATAATAGAAGTTGAATTCTTAAGCCTCAGGTTATTAATCATTGAAAAGCTCTAACCAGAAATCTGATTTTCACAATTGCATGTGAGCACCTATCTAAGTAAGGATGCCCATACATACAGTGTTGTAGTATGTGTGCATATGTATTTTGTATCTTAACATAAGTCATCAAGCTAAATTCTTTTTGAACTCAAAAGAACTGCAATTTGCACACTTCTGATAGATACTTCAAGATTCAATTCAAAAAATCGGCTCTCATAATAACTAGTATTACCACTGCTTCTGCAATAGATTGAGCACCGAAACAGAAACAAGCTTAGCACTATCTTTGCTCTTGATAGTCGAGGATGCGTTATGTTGTCCAAATTCGGAGGATAAACACTTTATGTGACTGAAGTCTGAATTTCAATAGACTATGACGCTGGCTCCCGTACATTCGTGGCCCTTTTGACGTAGATCCTTTGAGATAGTCCACTCCTTTATGGAATTCTCGTAGTTACAAGGTTAGTGCTTGCACATTGCACACAGATCTCACCCGAAGTTATCATCCACAAAGCCTTCTGATGTTTGGACTTCGTGCATTCTTTTCTCTGTGATTCAAAGTAGAAGAATGTTGTGTCGCCAGAGCAGAAACAGAGTAATTCTTAAATAGTAATCATGCCTCAAGCCCATGTTGTATATAATTATTATAAATCATATTGAGTATATTTTTAACACTTAAATATAGCAAACTGAATTGATCCAGTGCGAGATATTTTTCTGACTCGAAAGATAGCTGTATACAATGATTATGTATCATATTGAGCATATTTTAAAGACGATGATATAGAAAATTGAATTCATCAATACGAGTCGATTTCCAGTATAATTAGAAGAGAATGAAAAGTAAGCAAAATCGATATACTCTAAATATCAAATACAGATTATATTTTTTCCGTTATTATAACGTCGAAAATTAGGAGATGATTATTAATTCTTATCAGGAAATCTGTTAGCCACTTATATTATGCTCTAAGTACACGTAAAACTTCTTGAATAGTCCATTCTGCATTCGAAGACATTTCTGAGAGTATCTCTTGGCTCAATAAGTATCCACATTTATATCATATACTTTTCACTGAATATAAAATAGATTCAAGCTTTTATTTCTCGTGTGATACTTAGTTAAGTTTATGGGAGGTCTAACATGCATTTGTTAAAGCTTAGTGATGAACAACTATAATAACCGTTTGAACAAGTACATCTCTGACCTTAATCCATGGAAACAATACAAGGTGACGTTCAGATTCAAATCATTCCCAAATTTCGTCTCTGGGTACTTTCCAACTGCAGGGACTTTTTCCGCACCTTGTAAAGTTCCCAATCCAGTCTAACTTGGAATGGACTGGGACTTCTCTTTTCGAATACTTTCCTCGTATAATATGAACTTCACGAATTAGAAAGGTATGAAAAGTTTCGTCAATAATGTTTGAAACAGTAAATGTGCAGGTTCGACAATATTTCAAAATCTGGTTGTCAAAATGAACTTTTTCATTTATGAACATAAAATATTGATAATGTACAATCGTGAAATGCGAAATTTTATTGTTTTAGTCATTTGAAAGGAACTTTTTCTACTGTCGTCTTTTTGTATACTATAGCGAGTGTATTTTATAGTTGTATCTCCTTGCTCGGTGTACTATTCTGTGCGTTACAATCTCTTGACGCGATGAATTCAATCAACTGTGGAACTTTCAAAAGCCCACCATACTATAGTTGAATCTGACCATAATAACCTCATGGAATTTGCGTGAACCATGCTCACGGGTAAGCTGACCATGTATTCACAGAGTCACATGGTTGTTTGAAGTGACACCGGTTTAAGCAGTCACAAAGTACGGGTTAATAGAGATGTGATCGAGCCGCCGTGGTAAAATCAGAGCATTAATGAAGGATAAAAAATTTTCAAAGTCAGGGGATGGAGTGCAAAATCATGAACATATGCACAGTCCTGCCTTCCGGACATCTTCCACTTTTGGGAGCGATTTCCATTTCTTGAAAATTCCCCACATCCCGCTCGGTACTCTGTCCTGCAAGATGCGGCTGGGTTAGCGAGACCCGATAAATTTGAGTGGTTTGTGACGGTGTGATCGTGCTCGACTGCATTGAATTTCGCAAGAGCCAGACCGCACTCTTTGCTGAACACAAGTTTGAACGAGAGGAGAGGATGGCGGATCAGGGGCGATCTCACCGACGGCTGGCATGGAGTCACGGGATCCGAACAGGACTTGTGGAATCTGGACTTGGCCAGATCCAGAGTGCAAAGTCCAGATAGTTCGGATTCCGATCAGTCCATGGCAGTGCAACTCACCCGCCAGGCAGCCCGCTGTCAAGGCCCGGCATCTATGGCGGGCAGACGAACCAGCTTGCAGAGTTTCCTGACGAAGTTGCAGCCACCGAGCACAGAGTACTGGAACCCGGAAGTCTTCGACTACCCACGCCGGACTACGTAAGGAACGTGAATTGAAAGAAAGGAAAAAAGAGGAGGAAGAAGAAGAAGAAGAAGAAACTGAGCAGCATTTGTTTTGTTGCGGACTCAGGCCCCACCATGGCCGGTAAAAATCACGGTCTCAAGGTGGGCAGGACGCGTCAGACCATAACGTGGAGAGGACCTGGTTGAGAAGACGGAGCCTACCATAGTGATGGAGCGATAGGTGGAGTCGAAGTGGCGAGACAGTACGAGCGCAGTAGTGAATCTTTCTCCATTGAGTCACGGAGTGCGGTCTCTGGCATGGGTCCTACACGTCTGTCGGTACGGTGTCATGTGTGGAATCTGTGCCAATAGCTCGGGCTTTCGATATATATCTGGCATGATGCTATTCGTGTGATGGTATTGGTTGATGGCGCTCTTGACCACGGACGACGATAGCGCAGTTGGAGTTCAAGATACGCAATTTAGGTGACCGGCTAGTCCTCTGATCAGACTCGTCTCGTCTCGTCTGCACCTCGTCAACCATCTGAGAAGAAACGAGCCTTCCACCTGGCATAAGAATCCCGACGCGATTCCACGAGAAGGATATTTGCATAGAGGCTTGACAGTGTTGAGAGGACGATTTAACATTCCTCGTGTTGGATCGGAATTTGGGTGCAGTGTACATATAGTACCTGTTGCTGCAGACGGTTGCGCAAGCCGCAAATCTGGGCTGAGATTCTGTTGGACACATGACAATCGTGAGTAAACAATTGCGCCGGTGAAAATGAACCGGCCAGAACATAGTTCAATATTGTTTCGCAGTCTTGAACCGCTCGGAGAGACCTTGCGATGGAGTTACTGAAGAGTCGTTCTTCAGTGGTTTATTCAGTGCTGTCAGTGGTGACGTTGATTCTCGTCTCGTTCCTGATTCTAGACTGCACCCGACTCCTTGAGAATTATCCCTGGTCCTCAGAAAAGGATCTTGCCATTCGAGCTGATTGGGCTGCAAGCTGTAAGTGTTTCTGTCCATCTGCTGTTGTCTGTCACGCCGAAAACTGACATGTTGGTCGCAAGATTACTACAGAATATCTGTATAGTTTTGCTGGCTGACTTACTTGAATTTTGAAGACTGATTCCGAATAATTCTGTAGAACGATTGATCTAAAACGGATGTCGTGAACGCGCAGGGAGATTCAGCAGCTTCGATGATTCTGGAGAGAGCTTGTACACTTGGTCGAACTTTTCAACGCTCTGGTGGAATGATCAGTCTCTTCACTCCTTAGATCCGAATTGGCGAGGTCGACATGCTATGCACGATGAGTTGAGATCCGGAAGCATCTGGTACGATGAAGACGTGAGGGATTATTTCATGTCGACGGTGGATGCGAGACAGTTCCCATCCAACTGCACGAAAAACACTTGGATTGTACATCGGGAGCATGACTCAGGTACGAGACTCAGATCAGAACTTCCGTCAGGTCTTACAGCGTCTCATGAATTGTTTCTGACACAACCACTACGAACGCGTATGATTAAGAACACCGGCGATGAACTTGGAATGGATCTTTTCGTTCTAAATCACCGAAGGTTGTCACCCCTCGTTAGTGCACTTTGGGGTTGTTGCTGCAGCAATTTTCATCTGTGACATAATTTATTCCTTCGTTGTCTTGCTTCAAAAGCATTTCCTTAATGTTTCATAGATATTCCTACGAAGTCTGCAATTGATCGAGAATGTCTTTCTGAACTTGCTCAACAAACTCACGCAGCAAAAGAGTTTCCTCTAATATATATATGTCTACTTGCACAGGTCTCTTGTCCTGCACACACGTCTTCTTTCCAATTTTTTCTCATGGACTCGGAAAAGGCGATGGATACACGATGATTCCGGTAGGGCAGGCAGAGGGGCACTACCCGAAAGAGCTGCCGACTTTCGATGGCTGCGGGAAGAGGAAGAACAGAAACCTTCGATGCTTCTATAACATCACGAGCTGCCATGTTGAAGATGACCCGGTCCGGCTGAAGATGCTGGCCGAGGTTGACAAGTCGAGTGACGACTTAACAGGGTTACCGTGGATTCAGGTCTTCAACGATTCAGCGCTCAGAAACGGCATGGCTGTGTTCAGAAGTTTCGAGTACGATTGGGGTGTGCGAGACGAATTTCACAGAGCTGCGACAGAGCACAGGTTACAGCAGTGGAACGAGCTTCGTCAACAAGGAACGGTGCGAGTGGTCGGCAAGGCGGACGAGGCCATCGAGCACGTCAGTGTCCCACAAATCGATTTTGTGATTCACTCCATGACTAGTGCGTGGATGATCAAGCAGACTTCGCGAAATGTCAAGAGGATCGCAGACTCGATCATGGCTAAATATGCAAACGCCGATGGCATACCGCTCTGGGCTCCACCCGTCCTGGCCATCCATGTTCGGCAGACCGACAAGCAAGTACGTAACATTAATCTGAAATCATCCAGAGCCAGAGCTGAAGCTGAAGCTGTAAAAAAAAATCCTTTGTCTGAATTCTTTACTCCTTCCCTCTGTGTCTACTGACCAGATTTCGAATCAGTGCTCAGATTCACTTTCCTTCCTTGACTTGTAATCGAAATTTAAAACGAGAACATGAATTCAATCTCTCTGTTCTTTCTCAAAACTGAGGGAATTAGGGGATGACAAAATCATTTCTTCGACTGCCGTTGCCTCCATTCTGTGAAGGGTTCGGCCAGCAATTCGGATCTGGACTCAAATTTGTTGCTGGTGGCTGTATTGTGGCTGTGGCAGTATGAGGACCCCTACTTCAGAAAAACAGGCAACTACAGAAGCGTTGGAGATTATGCCGTCCAAATACAGAAGCTGGAAAAGAAATACAACTTCAAGTGGCAGTCGCTATTCATCATTTCCGATTCGGGCACCGCAATGGAATCCCTGGCGATGGACATGAACGACATACAAAACGGTACTGCCCCAGATTCGGCAAATGGGCGAGAAGGGAAACGCTTCATCATGTACGACTGGAGTTTTGACATGGAGCTGATCGAAAGGATGGGTGGGCACACTCATATCCCGCCGAAGATGAAGTATTCTGCGCAGGAACACTTTTTGGCGACTTTGTACATTATCGGCAAGATAGCAGATTACGCGATTGTTCAGTATAGCTCAAACGTAGGAAGATTCATTAGTGAGCTCATAGGCGTACGACATAGACTCTCGTCCGCAGACAAGTTAGGTCCCAATGCATTTTCCATCGACAGCGATTGGTACCATGATTGATACATCCATCCATGCCACACAACTTTTTTGTTCCTCGCTCCAACAACTGTCTATATGATAACCAAGTAATAAAGCCAAAGGGATGAAAAGACCCCATCACCCCATCGTCCACGAATGAAACCAAAGGTGTCAGATGGTGCTAGGCCCCCAATAGTATCACACTGTGTACAGAATTAGGCCCACGATTGTTGTTCGAACTGTATACACGACTCCTACTTCTTCCTCATCTTCTCTGTCCCCGTGCTTTCTTGAAGACTTACAATGCACAGGCAGGCAGGCAGGCAGGCAGGATGTGTCGGTGATCTGTATTAAATCCATCGATATGTCATTGCAGACCTGAAGCTACCGTGGCTAAGAAATTCCGGCTCGCACGTTTTTAATGACGTGATTCATTATGTCTGCAGTTGTTTATGGTAGGTCTGCTAAGCAGTTCCTGCTGGATACGCGTGCATTTGAGCTCATCAGGTCAAGTCGACCCCGAGTCGATCGTGGGGTCCAAATCCCGGCCACCACATCTGTTTTTATTTACTATCTACTTGTAGCTCTTCCGTTCTACTCACGACTTCGACCGACCCCGATGCAAAAGCATAGGCTCTTGGCCAAGTTGACCGACGGCTGTACGAAGAGACTTGGGGACAAAAGTAGGAGGACACGACAGGACAGGACATCAAAGCTCAGGAGAGCATTTCTTTCTGTTTTGTGTGGAGGTCGAACTAGGATGGTGATGATGATGATGCGTCCACGACCTCAGCAGACACTGGATGTGAAGAAAAGAATATCTCTCACCCCACTCTTCCTACCTGTTGATGATCAGAAAGTCATAGATAGCCTCCATGTTCGAGGACTCTGCCACAAGCAGCTGCGGTCCTCCTGGCTGTACAGCACCTCACGATCCGAGCCCTGGAGATATCTCAGACTTGTGAGGGACTCAGGATCTGGATCTGGATCTGCTTTTAAGATTATGTGGTACATCTTCCACATACTCTGGAGTATTATCCTAGCTGAAAAGTTTCTTTAACAGCTTTTGGACAATGGGTTTAGAGATGAAATTCATCCCAAATCGACAGGGCTCCGCATGACGATAGGATCCATCTACATTGAAATTTGACGATATACAGGCTATACATCGTATGTTTATGGTCCAAACATCTCAAGCTGAAATCCGTTTGAGAAAGCCATGTGAAAATTATATCTGTCAAGATTAGACTGAGATTTGAAGGTTTCATAAGTACCTCCAAAGGTGTCTTGCTAAATTTTTGTGAAGTTGCTCAATATGCATTCTTCTCGAGCAGAAGTGCAATATGCGTTATTACATACGGAGATTAGAATAGATGAACTTGTAATTCGGCTGCTGATGATTATGTTTTCTTTATTAAATGTTTATGATCAATTCTTCCTGCACATGGATATACAAGATTTGTATCGTGTCTGGTCATAAAAGGAGAAGCCCAAGTCGGAGATTCTAATGGAAACAAATACTCAAGCCACTGAAACTCAAAACTTCCATCACTATAATCCAATGCATGCTTCTGTTTTGTTTCAAACTTTTGGTAAATACAACAACTTTTTACATCGAGTTTTCAATCAAGGATTGATTGCTATGATCGTACGAAATGATCATTTATCCATCTCTCAATGCAACAGTAGCCGATCACAATTT
The DNA here is from genome assembly GCA_037833965.1 of Marchantia polymorpha subsp. ruderalis. Lineage (NCBI taxonomy): Eukaryota > Viridiplantae > Streptophyta > Marchantiopsida > Marchantiales > Marchantiaceae > Marchantia > Marchantia polymorpha. Next base: position 6,972,958 of record AP031351.1, read on the forward strand.
TATCTGCAAACGTCGAATTAGAGAAATTGGAGAAAAGTGGATCACAATTCAAGACATTCATTCCTAATGACAGAACAGAAGCCGACGGTCCACTCAAACAAGGACCACGTGATTAGGCCATTCTGAAATACAGTCTACTATCAGCACATCATATCCGGCTGTCGGATATATTTTCATGTGATAAACATCTATCCTGCGAATATTGTCAACAGAAAGGTACGACTTAATCCAAATGCTTCATATGTAGGGAAAAGATTGGAGCATGAGTCTGTTAAGGTTTTTGTGCATTTTCGGAAGGAAGAAGCATTTTCTCTAGCTTTGCCGTAGAGACATGCCGTGCAAATCCATGCACGTATGGAGTCACACACACGAAGCAATTGTGGCTCTGGCTGGAGATCCTAATCTTGAAGTTCGGTGCATATTTCTACCCTTTTACGAGTTCCTCGATGAGACGAACATTGTGCCAGATTGATGGAGCCACCAGCTAGAGAATAAAAACAAGTGATCGAAGCCAAATTGTCCGTGCAGTGAACGAGAGTGGAACGGAGTGCTGCATCATCTGCTCTCATCATGACGGTGGATTGGAGTCTGCCGGTGAATTCATGGCGAGCGATGCGAGTCTGCTGTAAATGGTGCAGAGGTCGAAGAGGAGGAGGAGGAGGAGGTGTTCAGATTCATCGGGTGTTGATTATGGCATGAAAGGGGCCTAATTGGGCTCCAGCTGCGATGCACTGCAGCCGAGTCCACCTCTGTTCTCGAGCCGGATCAGTCGCTCGCCTTGGCGGACTTGGTAGCGCGAGCCAGCCACGGAGCAGATGAAGACCACGGCCGAGGCCAGAGTGAGACATGCCCCGGTGCCGACAAAGCCCACAAATTGAGGGCATTTGAGCGTCGAGCTTAAGAAGGGCAGATTGGCGCCCTGGGACTCGGCCATGGTTCGTGTACGGGTGGAGAAATTGCAGGGGCTCCAGTTGAGCAGCGCGAGAACGCCCAAGGCTATGACATCGACGAGCATGTTCATGAGAGTGGTGATTGCGAGGGGGATCCGGTAGGACATGCGGGTGTGTCGATAGCCATGCACCACAGGGTACAGAGGTCCCATGAAGATGCCCGTGTAGAAGGCGATCAGGGCTTGAAGTTTCGCTGCGCTCGTGCCCAGCTCCGACATGGTCGGCCACAGAGAGATGACCCCGTTCACGAACGCCACAGGAATCACCAGCAACGCCACAAAAAATCCCACCATCTTCAACTGACTCAGTCCCGACACTCTTACCGACAGCGCCACGGACGCTATGGCCGTACATCGCAGCAGCAAAGCTCCGATGGTGTACATCCCTGCAGAGAGAAATGCATCCGCAGCCCTGCTTGAGACTGCCGGCCCGGATTGAATCACAGCTCGTGCAATCTCATCATTCTTGCATATGCATTTGCTGACAAGTGTCGGGAATGGCATGCCTATCGACTCAACAACTTGCCCGACGATGATGGAGTGTGATTTCGTATGCTGTGGAGATGGAGACTCCTGATTTGTCGTCAATTGAATCTCATGGTGGAATGGCGGTCAGAGCTACTGCCTCCAGGGGGGATATGCTCTAAGATGTCGAAAGATGCTGCAGCTCTGGTGATGCATTGGCAAGCTCTGCAGGGAGTCGGATTCGGATTCGGGATTCTGATTCCGACAACGCAATTCGAGAAATTGATCGTTTCGACGCAGTTGCAATCATCGGTGGGGGTTATTGATGGAGGGAGGGAGGCAATCTTACCTCCAGCAATGCCCGGGGTATTGAGGGCGAGCGTCCATCTCATGCTCGACTGGTACATGATGGATCTGCCAGCGTTGAACGCAGCTGACAGAAGAGAGGCCAGAACGGAGATGACGAGCACAGCCGACGGCTGCCATGTCGAAGATCCACCGCCGAGTTCAACTATCACGAAAAACTGCAGCGACAGTTGTGGTCCAGCCTCCGCCACCGACAAGATGGCGTACAGTGCCTCGGTCTCCGACGGCTCCGGCGGCTTTGCGCCCCTACACATGTCCATCACTCAAATTCCTCAACACGAGGTCTCGAATTCTTCTGTGAATTTCGAGCTCAATCAATGTCTGAACAATCAAATCAAATTCTCGGCACGATAAGCAAGGAAAGCAGCAATCGATAAGTCACTTTCCTCTGCTGTACATGAACATTGTGTCGAGCAGAAGCTGGCTAGAAAGCGATACAGCAGATGGAAAGAATCGAATATGAACGAGGCTGATGCGCAAAGCTCAATGTGGCATGGGGAGAGGATAGAGGTCCTCGTCCATAGACAGACAGAGATTCAAAGATCCAAGGCCGGACTGGACATACCTGCCACATTTGGCCGTCCTCCAAGCTGCAATGAGAAGTCTTTGAATCTGTGCTAGAGGCAGAAAGTAGGCCGATCGCAAGGGGTGCTCTTCGGATGGAAGGATCAAGGCGAACGCCAGCACGTTGCCCAAATGGGAGACGAGCATCAACGCGAGGCATGCGATCAGAGCACGCAAGGGAATCTGAGAATGATCATGAGCTGCAGCAGTCTTGTGAGCGTGGTCGAAGGTGTGGTCCTGATGGAATTCATAGTACTGCAGAGCGACCAAGATGGTGCTGACGACATCGCAGAGGTACAATCCAGCAGACACCAGCGTCGAGACGGAGTTGAGGAAGATTTGCCAAGATCTACAACAATCCGTATCGTCGTCATCTACAACTTGGATCGGAGCCACGGCATGAGTTCGAATCGCTCGATTGACATGCGCAGCCACGTGACCCGATACGCTCCTCCTTGGTTCCAGTCCATCACTGCGCGGTTGCAGACCGAAAATCTCTGTGCTTATCTCGCTTTCTTCTTTTGCCATCAAGAATTCATACATTCTTGCTCGCCATCGCTCCTGTTCAAACGCTGAAAAGTTCTATCCAGCCCAGTTTTGATGGCTGGATAGAGCTCCTCGACCAATTCTCGAAAATTAATCCTTCGATCTCGACTCGACTCACCTCGAGCCGTGGCAATGATATCACTGTTTTCTCAACAGTCCGAGGTGTTGGCAAAATTCGCAAAAGCTTTGTAGCTGGAAAGTTAACTCGGTCCATCTCGACATGATCCACTTGCTAACTGTGCAAGATCCACAAAATGTGGCTCGTCTGACGAATTCTTATTAATTTACAAAACCCCAAATATCTATTCTCGGATACGATTTATATCAGCGATTGAATCTCTCATTCGATTCAGTCGAGCACCGGCAGGACGATCCTACTCCATGAGTGCACAAATGCTGCGAGTATCCATTGAACCCCAGTTGGTGCAGTACGTGTGTGACCACTTGAAGGTACAGTTGAAGATCCGGTGTCCTGTTCCATGCAGTTTGTATCTTTGGCGGAGTCATTCACGGAGGACATTTGCTTTCTTAAGTTGCGCTCTTCATTCATGATCCCATTGGAAATTGGCCAAAACTGAGCTCAGCATCTTTACGAATTCATCTTTCACAGCACTCACGGCCTTCACAGCCATGCTTTGATCAGTTGTTACATCACCGCCTGTGTCCACAGCAACTACCCTCGATATCATATCACACCAACTGCTGTCATCCATGCGGAAAATTTTCACAAAGTATTGAAGCTCTTCGTTGACGTTTATGCTGAGGTGATCAACCATAGGGAGAGCTCTTCCTTCTTGGAAATCATGACATGCAGTCCAATGTTGGAGTCTTTAAATCGAGAAACTCATCAACCTCTTTCTCTACGGCATTGCAACTGGCTTCTCCCAAAGTGCAAGCAATGAAAAATCTGTTAGCCTCATGTGGTTGGTCTATACAGGTCCCCTCAACCCAGCACTGATAAGATTTCCATGTCCAACTTCTGCTGGACACTTCCTCACAAACGATCAATTACAAGAGGCTTGTATTCAATGCCAAAAGCTGGATCAACGATTATAGCCCTTTGAGGTTGGTCCTGAATATGCGCAGTGCCACGGAGGTGCAAACTGCGATACAGATCCAAACGTTCTTCAAGAAACTTCTACGTCTAAATTTAAACTGTAGGCAATTGGCGATGACAATTTCCCTCGACTTCTGTAACCTGTCGTCAAGGAGGACAAACGGCAAACTAATCGATTCTTGCTCAACTCGTTTGTGTGGTCATCAAACCTGAATCATGGTCGAAGCCTCCGAGAGTTCGATCTGGTGTTTGTTTTAACAGCCATACATGTATTTCTGTCTGGAAAGACCAAGTCTCAGCAGGCCCCATCAATTATTCTTCTATATGAGATGCTCAGCAGTGAAAGGGATGTGGTATCAACAATGACAATGATATCATATTTATGGGCTGTAAGTCCTTGAATCCCGCCGCCTGTCCACCAGAATCTGGACATCGTGCATATGCAGTAGGCTTGTTTCTCGGGATTTGTTTATATTGGCAGGAATCACGGTCGGACTTTCTGTTTGCGCTTTATCCAACAAGGAATGTTTCTGACAGCTTTGTAGGTCGAATGCATCATCTGTCACTCACATTAGTAAGTGAGACGGATGCATTGAAAAAATTTTGAAGAGGAAAAATGTATCAAGTCCGCATGAGATCCAGATCGAATATGTTTATTCGATAGACACTCTGTCAGTAGTTATCAAATGTATTGAGAATGATTGAAGCTGTAACACAGAGGTGTTGTCTCATCACACTGGGCGAGCATCCGGGATTTGTAGTTCTAGAATTTACAGTTTCCGGTTTAGTTTGTATATGTGGTAAATAGGATCACTTGGACGATGAATGGTTGGATGAGTGTAAAGCTTCAAATATGAGATTTTAGTGGGTAAAGAAAGAGATGGCTCCAAGAATCATGAGTAGAAGGTGGAAGAGACAAAGATTGGAAGATGAGAGAGCAAAGTTGGCGAGAGTGGAGGAATTTCTTTGCCGATCCACTCTGAGTTCCTTGGTAGTGAAGAAATGCAGGCTAGGTGTTCGATATTGAAATGAAAGTGCCGAGAGGTTGCGACAGAGCTAGTGGCTAGATGGTAAAGAAGTTGCAGAAGAGCTCGGGAGCTTCAATGATGATCGAGTCACTTTCAGCCAAGAAGTTGCTTTCTGGTTCTTTCGGGCTTTGGTGGAGTCGTTTGTATTTAGATGAACCGAGATTGAAGTCTATATGTTCGGGATTTTCAGTCTGGTGTTGAATGGGTTTGTACATAGTAGTCTACATTTTGCCACTGCAGATTAGTAAGAAGAGAGTGTGGGCTAATTTGTTAGACCAACATTAGCGAACTCAGAATTGAAGAACTAATACAAAATCGACTCATTTTCGAATGATTGATGTTATGGTGAAGTTGATGTTTTACGATCGAATCTTCTACTGTTCTCACATAGTATATTTCCGTTAGATGGATGAAATGGGTACTATCGAAGGTTCTACTTATCGGATATATTGGAGCACTATCCACCACTAGACACTTTCATCAGAGTTTGAATGACTTTCGCATGAGGTGCTGTAACCTCAACCCATGAGTTGCAAAAGTGAGCACAATCAGGGTAATGTTTCAGATCTGTAGGAGGTCTTGATAAGTGAATTCAGGCCGGCTATTAGCCAGAAAATGTAAGTCATTAAAGAGTAAGTAAGTCCAAGACTGTCTCATACGGTGTATGTCTCTTCCTAATTGATGCGCACATATTCGGTGATGGACTGCTTGACATAACAGAAAGTAGAGAAAATGTCGGAGTCAAAAGTTGTCCGATTTAAAAGAGTACTTTGGCGATGTAAGTAATAAAGTGACCGAGAGCTTTTAGAAACCTTTTACAGTCAAGGCAACTTCACCTTTAGTGAGAATATCCACCAAAAAGTTGGCCAACGTATACCTAGGGACGACTTGGAAATTAGGATGAGGTCTTGAGAAGGATCACTCAGCACATTGATGTGGGAAAAGAATGAGTCCGAGTGTAAATATGTAGAAGATTCTCCAACAGAGACAAACAGAGCAATTCACTTGTCACACAACTCCCGGCTTCATATGAAGATATTTGGAAGAACCACTATTTGTGATGCTTAACGACTTGCACAGAAGCTGACAAATGTGGTAGTCTCAGCGATCTTGGACTCAGTGACAAATGACTCTGATAATCATGGCTGGAATGCTCACTAGGGAGGGTACAAGGACGTGATGTGCGTCATGCACGGAGTAGTGAGCGGTTGACGGATCTTTGTGGGGGTGTTGCTGTTGGAAATGAACCACAGACAAAGCTATGGCACCTTCCCTGGCATGACCTACAGGGGTAAACGAACTTCCTTGTTTCTGACATTACGCTCGAACTCCAGAACCTAGAGTACAACGTTGACACGCATCGCTCGAGAAGAGTTTACATTGTCAACATACAAGATTTTGAGATTTTGGGTCAACATTGGAGAAAGCAAGCCCCACGCGAGCAACTGCTCCCACGGAAAGGCAAGAAAGAGGAGGGCGGTAATCTGCATGAAACCCCGACCGAAAGCGGGTTGGGGGATAACCTGTGCTGAAATGTCAAGGATGCAATCTTATGCAGTCTAGACTTCCAACATGATGCACCAAAGAAGAGTAAGAAGGTCTCGCCTGAAATTGGAGAGAGGGAAAGTTCGTATTGGAATGCCAATGAACACAATGATCGATATCCACAGCGTTTAACACGAAGGAAGGATGAAGGATGCACCAGAGAACAGTAAGAACTCGTGTCAGAAGACCCAACAAGGTGAGAATAAAGACCAAATCAAGGAACTTAATCATCACAGGATCCAAATCGAGCACTGACATATCGACGCACATGGTAATGTGGAAAATCATTGATAATGCGGTCAGCTGAGAGCGAACTCATGTTACAGGTCATCTGACCGCGTAAAGGTCTGTAATTGGAGGGATGCAAAAGAAGAGGAAGCTATGGCGAGGACTTGAAGGGATCGCCCAACTGGAGAGGATCGTAGACGACGCTCTGGCAGAATCCTGCATCGACGACGAGGTTCTGGCCGCTGATGTACCCGGACTCGTCGCTGCAGAGGAAGAGGGCGGCGTTGGCGATGTCCTCGTTGGTCGTGTGGCGGTCGGGCAGGGGCGACGCGGCCTTGAAGGCGGCCACAACCTTCTCCCACGTCGAGTCACAGCCTAGCAGGCGCAGCCAGTCGACCACGACGCCAGATGGGATGCCGTGCGGCGACACGGCGTTGACACGTATGCCGTGCTTGGCCAGGTGGAACGAGGCGACGCTCGTCAGCCCCGGGATGTTGAACTTGTTGATGTTGTAGATGAGCGGCATGGTGGCTCCCGAGCGCACCGAGGCGGTGCTGGCCGTGTTGAGGATGACGCCGCGCTTACGTGGAATCATGGCTCGCGCGGCGTGCTTGATTCCGCACACCACCCCGCGCACCAGGACCGCCGTGTGCCGGTCGTAGAGCTCCATGTCCAGGTTCTCGAAGGTGTCGAGCGGCGTGATGACGCCCGCGTTGTTGAACATGATGTCGAGCTGCCCGAACTGCTCGACGGCGAAGGCGACGGTGGCCGCCACATTCTCCTCGCTCGTCACATCCGTGCGCCTGTACACTGCGCCGTGCCCGATCTCCTGCGCCAGCTTCTCCCCTCGCTCATCGCTCACGTCCGCGATCACCACTTGCGCCCCGTGCGCTGCGAACAGCTTGCTCGTCGCCGTGCCGATCGCTCCGGCTCCTCCTGTTATGATCGCCACCTTCCCCTCCAGTCTGCTCAGCTCACCATCACCCAGACACAGCCCTCTTAGCTCATCCTACACTCGTGTCCTTTGCGCCCCGTCACATTCACCAAATCAACAGAGCTCGAGACACCTCGTCATGCTAAGGAACTGAAGCTCTCTGTTTACCTCTTGTTCGTGATCGGCTCTGGGGTCGAGGACATATGCCTCAGTCCCGTGGAGAGGGCTGGCGACTGCTGTGATACACGTCTCCATAGTTGGCATGTCCTGCAAAAGAATTGAATCCGGTGGGGGATTTAGGATTTAGGATTTAGACCGTACTTGAATTGCAACAACATGAAATTTCTTTTAGTGGGCTTCTACCCAATTTTACAGCTCGCCAAAACGCAAACTTGAGTTTGGTGTTCGATCGATTTGAGCCTCAAAGGAAACCTCGACTCTAGAAATGGGAAGGAGACTGTCATTTGGGCTTGAAATAACGAGAGAAGCTCACGCATCTTGTGATATGCGAGTACAACAATGGAGCTCTCGTGAACTGCAAATGTCCTGAAAGAGCACCGACAGTGAAATGACTCATGGTGTCTTAGATTGACCTACGCTCTCTTGGGATCTGCGAGATGGACAACGCTGCCCAGTTGCAGTGCACTGAACACCGACTTACTAAACGATAATCTTCACTGAGGTTTAAAAAGCCGCTTGAAAGAACGAAGCTGTTGAGAAGTGTGTTCTGGTCAGTCAGTCTGATCTTCAGACGCATTACTTTTCACGCCAGTGACTGAACTTCATGAGTACCGAAGGTGTTGAGTGCAAGATCAAGATCCAGTCAGATAAGGACGGAAGCCTTGGACCAGATACTAAGATGGGATCTCAACTTTGCGATGTAGTGATGACAATCTGCATCGATTTGTGTAAGAGAGAAGTGCTTGTCTACAGTCTACTCTGTGAACTGTCGAGGTAATGATGGAGTTTCTTCGGCGGTTCTTTTCATATTTTGCCTATAAAACTTTGGACAAAAGTACACGATTCCATATTCAAAATTCTCGTGACAAAGATGTTTCTTGAGCGGTGGAAAAGTCTACCTCTGAAAGGATCTCTGGATGGTTGCCATCCCGGGGCAGTGAGTGGCTTCTCTGCAGCTCTGGTCAGCTGCAAAAGCTTCGTGGATAACTTTGCTCGACAAGCACCACGTAGAGGTCGTCAAATTCGGTGATGCAGAGGCGACCCTCCCTTCGAACAACTCGTCGGAAATTGTCCCCTTCGCTCCCTCAAGTACGACCCCGACCCAGAGTCCGACTGCATGGAGTGTTGACTGACCATGAATCTCCCGTCACTCAGCTCAGCTGCGAAATGATCTTCGATTCTCAAGCCATCAGGCGCAGTGTGTCTGACTGTTGCCGGACAGTCTGATGCAAGATAAGACTGCATCAAGCTGAAGTAGTGCCCCTCCATCATGTGCCTCGCAGAACGATCTGGGGGAATTTTTCAAAAGCCTACACGAGGTACCTGCTTAGTAGCGGCGAAAATCGTAGGGGATTCGATCACGCAGGAACACGGCACGGAGAAGCTGTAGAGGTCAAAGGAGATATGTGTCTAACCGGAGAGCTGGCCCACTGCAGTTACCAGTCTGAACTCAGCAAGATTGGTTGGTAACTCAGAGAACAGAAGCTGGTTTTCTCTGACAGCTTATAACTCGAGTGGACCAAGACACCCTGCTGGCCATGATTTGCGGTGACCAAATCGTTTGTTTCTTGCACTTCAAGCTGAACCACTGGAATACTAAGCTCTGTATAACTGCCCCGTTTACAAAGAGGACGGAGAAACTCCAGCAACAATCATCTCATGACAGGTGGGTCTATACAAAAACCTCCTCACTTAAGGAACAAGGAACAAGGAGCTACAAGGAACATAAGGAATTGATTGGCATTGATTACGGACCTTGAGTATGTACTGTACACTAGGAAATCAATCACTACATTCCAACAAAGTGGGATCCCGGAGATTCAAGGTTATACTCTTCATGAGGTGACTTTGCCTTCGGATTTTTGGATTCGGATTAAATTTTCAGAGCATATGATGATCCCCGATATTTTATCATGGGCCTGTAGGCTCAAATTCATTTACTCATATCTTCATACGGTCTATCAGGATGCTGCGTGTCCATCGACCTCTCAGATGGACACGCAGAGCCGAGTCGCTGTGCACGCGAGCACCCGAGGCCCAACTTCGGCTGGGGCGACATAATTTCTCCACAATTCTATCTAACCATTGGACTTTAGAGCATGTGGAGGTGGACATGTTCAACCAGAAAGTTCCAGATGAACATGTTTGCATGTTCTCAGCGCGTGAGATATCCACTTTTCAAGTCCACAATCTCACGCTATGTAGTGCACGTTGGACAAGTGGGAAGGAGGCTTCATGACGAGCGCAAGACATTCATATGATGAGTAACGAGAATCTCTACAAACGCAGCCGTTAGCCATGAATGAAAAATCACGAGCTGTGCGGTTTCTGTCACGTTGTTTATTGTGTGGATATATATATGCTTGTAGACTGATTTATAGGACGGCCTCTGCTTTGGGCAACAACAGCCTCTTGCCGATTCCGAGAGCAGAGGCCATGATGGGTATGGGTATGGGTGCTCAATCCTTCATCTGCAACTGGTCTATGGTGCGACCATCACGGATTTCATTCTTCTGTACTTTATTGTCGTCGTGACGGTCTCATCCACGTTGGAAGATACACAAAAACCAAAAAAAAATAGATCCTGGTTTTTCCCCCTAGCGAGAGAGGGAAAGTGCTTGACAAAGATTTCCCTTAACTAAGAAAAATAGATCCTGGTTTTCCCCCTAGCGAGAGAGGGAAAGTGCTTGACAAAGATTTCCCTTAACTAAGAAAAATAGATCCTGGTTTTACCCCCTAGCGATAGAGGGAAAGTGCTTGACAAAGATTTCCCTTAACTAAGAAAAATAGATCCTGGTTTTTCCCCCTAGCGAGAGAGGAAAGTGCTTGACAAAGATTTCCCTTAACTAAGAAAAATAGATCCTGGTTTTTCCCCCTAGCGAGAGAGGGACAGTGCTTGAAAAAGATTTCCCTTAACTATTTAAAAAGCTGATAATGACTCCTCTCACCTTTATCCATGAAGAGTCCTTGATTTACATGCTTGAGTATCCTATCTCAGATGAGGTTCAAGCCACCGCACCATCACCAATAAGAGAACAAGTACAGAATTACTGAAGAAGTTTGCAGTTGAAAAAGAAGAGAACACAGTTCAAAGATGGCAACTTTGGAGGAATCTACATCTTACATTGTGTACAATCAGAATAAAATGCACGAGGGTCACGAGGAAATGTTCCACTTTGAAGGAATACACGAATCCTTCAAAGAGGAACCCCTTTGGATTGTACTATACGTTTGATGTTTCTACCGGTTATGTGTCCGAATATGGAAAGTTGGATAAGATATCTGTCAGGGGACCCGCTAACTCCAAGAACGTATTGGAGGACCCGGGTCACCTTATCAATGATAAGGTGACCCGAAAGATGAATGATAAGTTATCATGCAATCAAGGGAACAGATTCTCAGTACCATTGGGAGGTACATTTTCGACCTTTACGTGAGTCAAGCACGAAGTCAACGGGTTGTCCTGCACGACGCAACAAATGACTTGTTTGACAGGGTACCACAGATGACGTCGAGGAGAAAGTGAGTGAACACTTTCCGATTCTTTTCCACGTGCATATCCAGTCACGTTGCTAAGGTTCTCACTTTGGCGGGAATAATTGGATCCATTACGGACTATTTATATGAATATTATTTGAATCCTTCACCATCATATCATTAAAAAATGTAATCTAAATTTTATTTATTATAAATTATTAGATAAAAAATACCAAAATCCATTGATTGAATTATCCTTGTCATGTGATTTATTTTGACAAATAATATAATTTTAATTTTTCACAAAACAAATATATTTGTATATACATAACATACGAAAAGTATCTACATGTCTTATTAATTCAAAACTTTCCCTATAGTAATGATATTGATGTAAAATATTTTATATTATGATTTCAAAATTCTTATAAATTTAAATTTTTTACTTCTCTCTTGCATTATATAAAGATTTAATTTTGAATATAAGATAATTATAAAAATAATATATTGAATTCAAAACTTTCAACACAATTTAACTTTGGTTTTACCTCTCATTTCTCCAGTAAACATATCATAATTTCTAATTATACATGGAATGAATGTGGTATTTTTAATATCAATGATTAACAAACCCTGTACAATACAGTCCAACATTTTTTTTAACCAATATGTAAAATGTACCAAAATGTAATTGGTATAGCTAGGAACCTCTGAACATAATTTCACCCATCATTGCAAGCCAAATGAGAATCAAATGCTACATAAAACATTTCATATACAGGTCAAAACATTTAATATGTGTAAACATACAATGATAAATTATACTACTCTAAAAGCAACATAAAAATTGACTTAAATGCAAGGATCTTGTAAAATAAAAATAAAAATTCGTAAGAGAACAATGACAAAATATCTTTCAGTATATCAATGCATGAATATGTGTTACATAGAAAAAACAATTTCATGCATTATCAATTATTAAACTTTGCTCTTGAACATATGTCGATTTTGATGAAATTTTAGACTATTGTAAAATTTTAAACTGTGCAAAAATTTAATAATCTCTACATCCAACAATATTTAGTCTTTTCACCTGATATACAATTTACATTATTCATGCATGTATAAAATACCAATGTAAAATTGTGACATTTCACTAAGAAATATATTAATGACATTAAATATCTTTGAAAATATGCTACATTATTACTCTTATAACTCAAGATAAGTTTTCATATCAAAAAATAGTTACAAATGATGTCATCAAGGACTGTTGATATATGTCATGTGTTTATGCGTCGTTTATAATTAGCATTGGGTTATGATTAATTCTAGCTGAGTTGAACCTGGGTAGATCCTAGATTAGGTCACTCATGACTATATTGCGCGAGTTGTGATGCATTGGTGTGTGTATGATCTCGTTCTTTATATATGTATGTGTGATTATGATATGTCAACGATGTAGTTTGTATGACGATACATGTTAGCACGACATATACTACAATCAATGAAATCCGAAATATGTATCAAAAAATTTGTAATAAGTTTGACTATCAACTAACTTTGAAATTAAGTATTACTAGATTTGTAACTCCACAACAAATTGATGATGATTGTGTATGGTGATGATTCATAACAAAATTCTCAAACATTTTTGGAATGAACATCTTATTCACAATAATCCTTTTCAAACCAAGATAAAACATTGCATGCTTATTCCATGTATGATTTGTGCATCAATATTGAATAACACAATGTTAAAATTGATATATTTTTCTTGAAGTCATAATCACATATCAACTACAATGTTCATATGTTTCAACATCACAACATCAAAGTAGATTCTTCTATGTTCATATGACAGATTTTTTGGTAAGTCAATAATTCAGTGAAGGGCAGATTGTCAAGTTTGACTAGTAGTAGCGTAATTCAAAAATCAAATGCTTGTGATGTAGTATTAGAAGAAATAACCTTCAATTATTCATCCTTAACAAAGTATAGCTAGCAATTCTAATATTAAGAAAAAGATAACACTCTAATTTAGATACCTCATGGACTAAAAAGAAAATAAAATGAATAAGAGTCTTCAACGCTCCCAATTGTGTGTTGAATGCTACCTTACATCATTGTCGATGACCGTTTACTAATAAGTGGGAGTCAAATTCAACTGAATTTCATGACAAAGAGATTGTATTGCATACAAAAAAAAACCGATACAAACAAATCAAATGTTGAATTGAAATGTATTATGATAGATTTCCTACCAGTAGACAACATTGATTTTTGATCACATCTATTTCTAACAAAAAGCCAATTTGTTTATATGTAAAAGAAATACAAAAATTTACAGAATCATTTAGTATAGGCTACTGATAACATACTGTCATTGGCAAATAATATCAAATAATTTATTATTTGAGATTTTTAATATTCAATAGATTCACGTCTATAACATAAGGAAAGGGTATTTAGAAACAAATAATCCATGAATGAAATAATTAAAACTTAGTATTTGAATTTTTGTTGGATATCTTTGAAGCATTGAATCTCAGGATGAAGCAAGGTCGACCACCTCCTTATGACGGCTTGTATTGGTGCATGCTCAGTCTTGTGGACACGATGACCCAGTTACTACTTAAAGTGAACAAGTGCGAGCTTCAAAAAGATTTAATTTACGTATGCTAGGACTCACAACCAATCTAGCTATGTGATTTACAAATGTGAGCGTGCGTGCCTGACATTCACATCCAATCCAAAATTCATCCTCGTGCAAGAGAAGATAACTCAATATCAAGCTACCGAATCCCTAAATCTAAGGTGAGATTGAACTTACGCTTCGAGGAACGAAGAGAAATTAACATCTAAGCCTAGTTAATGGTAATGGTAAAGGTAAATAGATCAAGCCGTGGGACGCGAAGAGTCAAAAGGCTTAAAAACACAATACAAAAAATCCAACTCCAAACAAGGAGAAAACCAAAAGAACCCCCTAGCTAGTGTCCAAAGCACTAGAACGGTAACTAATAACATCCTTAATGTAACAACCTAAATCATAAGGATCAAGCTGAAGCAAAGAATAAAAATTCTCAATAACAACTTTGTGAGCCACTCTAATCTCTACATATCTAATACAAGTAAGAAATACATGCTCTTCATCATCAACTTTTCTTCCATCACATAGCCTACAAATACGTTCACTACTATCAATGTTCAATCAACGCCCTTCTTCAATCCCAAGACTATGAGATCCTGTTCTATGTCTAGCAATAATATGACGTAAAGAAGTAGATATCTCTGCAAGTAAGTATCCTTGCTCACAATAAACAAGCATAGGATTCATATGAAGTTGATAAAACTACATCTTGATGCCTCGTTTGCTCCACATAATGCTGAGAACTTCCTGCTTAATACGCTCGCGTAGGGCAATAGGTTGCAAATCCCAATCGAGTTCCGTCACATTCCACCTCAAAGACCAAGTCACCACATCTGCAAACCACCCCTTGGGACGTGTGGCACGCAAAGCTTCAAGAGTAAGTCAACATGCATCAAAAGATCTCACTCTTTTGACGTAAGTGATAATCAAAGAGAGAGCTTCAGCCTCAAGAGGTAGACAACCTATTTCCGCAAGAAGAATTGCATAAGAAGTTTGGGTACTCACACCCAATTCTTCTTGTAAGAAGATCTTTTGCACCCTCTTCAAACGCTGCCAACCTGTCTTCTTACAACCAGGACGACACACTTGTGTTCCATATAAGATAACGTGAAACACTAAGCTCCTTAATAAGAATTTCCTAAGACTCCAAGACACTAGATGAGCTCCTCTATATCTATTTAGCAATGAATATAGAGCTTTGAAACTAG
The DNA here is from genome assembly GCA_037833965.1 of Marchantia polymorpha subsp. ruderalis. Classification (NCBI taxonomy): domain Eukaryota; kingdom Viridiplantae; phylum Streptophyta; class Marchantiopsida; order Marchantiales; family Marchantiaceae; genus Marchantia; species Marchantia polymorpha. The sequence goes on from AP031351.1 coordinate 6,988,155, forward strand.
CTTCTACCCTCTTTTGCACACAAAGTGCCCAATTATAATCAGATGAGAAATCAATGCCCAAATATTTGTAACTTTTCACTTGTTCCAACTCTAATACTTTGTAACAGAAAGAAAGCTTGGATCTAGTGCCCACAAGAATGACTTTGGACTTTTTCAAATTGACCTCCATCTGATTTTGAGTACAAAAGCTAGCCAAAGTGTCAAGTTGTTTCTGTAAACTAATGGCATCACGTGCTAGTAATATGACATCATCTGCATACAAAAGAGCTTTGATGACAAAGCCTCCAAGTTTAACACCTTCGCTATCACAATCCTCCAACCACCTTTCTATGAAAACTCCAAAGAGAGTAGGAGAGAGAGTACAACCTTGAATGACTCCAATGATGCTGATAATCTCTTCGGTTTGAGAAGTGTTGATCTTGGCCCGAACTGAGTGGTATAGTGTAGCCACCGCTGCTAAGAGATCTGATTGCACTCCAATGGTTTGCAATCTTTGCCATAAAAGCTCACGGGGTACTGTGTCAAAAGCTTTCTTGAAATCAATGAAGGCACAAAACAAAGCTTTTCCATTACCCTTGGATTTCTCCCATAAAACACGTAAAACCAAGATATGGTCTATAGTAGGACAAAAATCAGCTTGAAACCGCGTTCTTTTCTGACAAGATTCAACCCATGTGCTCAATTTTGACTCCACCAATTTGCCAAATAACTTGGAAAAAAATACTACCTACCATGATAGTGCGATAGTTTGTCACCAAGGCCTTGCTCCTAGATTTGTGAATAGGAACAATCTTCCGTAGAGACCAAGTTGAAGGAAAGCCATGAATAGCAGCATTCTCTAACACTTTCGTGAGTATAGGCCCAATAGTATTTCCTCCCCACTTGAGAAGTTCAATGGAAAGCCCATCTATATCCTCACATTTATCATTTGCCAATTGTCTGAGTTGAATCATCACTTCAACTTCTGAAAATAAGCATGGATTTCCTTCACAATGTGGCATTGATGGAACATTGGAAAAAAAATAAAGCTTTTCAGCAAAAGAAATCAAAGACTTGGGATCAAGAGTAGGTTTAGAAGATCGTACTACCAGCCGACTCTAAAAGGATTTGGGATTCTCCAAGAGCTCCTTTGTCAAGCACTCGTGCTTTTGCCTCAAAAAAGCTCGTTTCTTAGACTTCACCAAGTCTTTGTAAAGTCTTGTCATAATCAACCGATTGTGAAGATCCAATGATTTATCAAGTGATCTCACTCTTGCTTGCTTGCAATCAAAGTCAAACCATCCATTGCAAGGAAGACCTCTAGCTCTCCTGGTCTTATGTCTCAAAAAGAACTTAGAAGCAGAGTTTTTGAGCAACTCGGTTGGTTGCAAACTAGATGTATGTGGATCAAGTCTCCAAGTAGTACGAGTCAAGAGGTCTTGGAAATGTTCACTATAAAGTTGCTTCTTACTAGCATCTAAACAAAACTTGGGGGAAGTAGAAACATAGTGACATGTAGAGAGAGGGATTGACGTTGACAACAAAAGAGTAAATAAAAGAGATGTATGATCTGATTCTGGTTGAGGCTCTAGAATATCAAACGCTGAAATAAATGAACTATTAGTGGCAGAGGACAAAAGATAATCTATAGTGCTAACACCAGTAGAGGAAAAACATGTATTGGAGTGAGAGTTGGGAAAGAAAGAAACACCATTGAGAACTTTTAGATTACAAGTGGCTCCAAAAGTGAAGAAATGCTCAGTCAATCATTTGTACAAGGATCACAAGAGACTCTAGACCACAAACTATCTCTACTTTCTTCAAAAGAGTGAGAAGACAAGGAACTATCAAATTGTGTAAATTGAGCAGAACGTATGCGGGCATTGAAGTCTCCAACAAGAAAAACTTCACCTTTGTCTTGATATTTGAGAACATCTCCTATGAGCCGATGGAATGGTTGACTTCGATTGCAAGTGCTTGTGAAGTCGATATGCATGGATAATGGTGCAAAGTAACAAACTGACAAATAACTGTAAGATACTCCCATCAATCCAAAACAAAGCCAATGATATTGTTTCCCAATATCTTGGCTTTCCAAATGTATCATAGGTTGAAGTTCAGATCTGATGAAAGTAGCAATGCCTCCAAAGCCTCTTCCTGCTCGTCGATTTCTATGGTTCCAAGTAGATCCCACCAGAGTAAACCCTTGTATCTCTCCAATAACATTGCTTTCATGCTCCCAAGTCTCAACAATGTTGAGAATGTCCGCCATCTTCCAAATCGGATGTGCACACACATACTTAGTTGTAGATATGACTCTTATGTTCCACATCAACACACTCAACCTTTTGGATTGCTAGGTTGATAATTGTCTCCTCCTCTTAGTGATAATAGCTTGACTATCACGTAGATAAGCTACAAAACCTGCATCTTGAGCTTCTTTGACTTTTGCAAGCTCCTTCCTCCTTGCTTCAACTTGAAGAGGTGTAAAATCCGGATCTAATCAAATCCTACGTCCCTTGAGAATGACCTTGTTAGCTAAAGCCATATCACGTTGAGCTTGATCCACAAACTTAACAATAATGGCACGAGGTTGTGCGACTTTGTTGCCAATACGATAAGCTTGAGCCAAATCTGAATTAGTAACATCAAGTGTTTCAGTCAAGAAGTTGGTGACCACACTCTTCACCTCTTCCTTCTCAGATTCAAGAAGACCAGAAATCCTCACATTCTTCATACGAGCAAATTGATTAGCCTTTTCAATCTTTTGCTCTTGACAGAAAGAGATATGAGCAGACTTGGTAGCTTCAGCATAGGACTTCATTTTCACCACTAGAGTTTCAACCACTTCATGCAAAGCAGGAGTAGTAACAGTAGAAGCTTGAGAACCAACCTTGTCTTTGATGTCCTCAACAGATCGGGAGATTTGGAGCATGATCTTCTCCAAACTTTTGTGAGAAATCTTCAATTCCCGGATTTCATTCTTTGCAGCAGCCAAGGCAACATTTTGTGCCTTGAATTCTTGGTGCAGCATTTTCAATTCTTCCAAAACCGTTTGCACGAGATTGAGAAGTTTGTTTTTAGAATCCATCTTGAACCTAACTTTGCAAGATGTTACACAAACTCAAAGTTTCGAAATGAAAACTTCTTGACACCAGCACTGTTGAGGCTGAAAATTTTTAAGTATGTGCGCCCCGCCGTCGTTAACAAGCCCACCAAATCTCAACTCCTGTTGACACTCCAGCAAGAAGATATGGCCCCCACAAAATTCATGCTCAAACCCCTAAACTCAAAGTTTCGAAATGACAACTTCTTGACAGCAGCTCCGTTGAGGCTGAAAATTTGCAAGTATGTGCGCCCGGCTGTCTTTAACAAGATTATCAAATCTCAGCTCCTGTTGACACTCCAGCAAGAAGATATGGCCCCCGCAAGATTCATGCTCAAACCCCTAAACTCAAAGTTTCGAAATAACAACTTCTTGACAGCAGCTCCGTTTGAGACTGAAAATTTTTCCTAGCACTAAGATGCCCAAGCATGGTTATTTCAGACAACTGTATACTAAGGCGCCTAAATTATCTAAATTGATGCTCCCTCCAACTTCTAAATTAACCAAAGCATATAGATTGTGATCGGTTGAGAATTGAAGCGTGGAAAATCTCAGCCAATAAGTTGTGATGATTGTTAACTTGTTTGTAAACATCTCAATCTCATAATTCATTTAGATCATAATCTGCAGTTTGTAAACTACTTTTTCTCTCGTCCACGAGACTCACAACCGATCTGCAACCCACGAGTGATGTTGACTCTTTCTCGAATCCCTCATTCGCTTTCAAATTACCTAAATTAACTTTCTCGATACGATTAGATTAAACTAATTTAGGTGATTTAAGCAACATATTAATATAACCATGCATGGATATGCTCCATCCATCAAATCAAGAGATGTCATCCATGTCATTAAGAGCAAAATCTATGGTGCTTCCGTCTTTATTTTGTGACCTTCTCATGTTATCTCACGCTCTTGACTTCATCACCAAGTTTTCAAAGAAAAGTGCAAGCTTTATTCATAAAATTATGTACAAACTCATAAATACTCACACTATAAGTATTATTATATATGTACAAGAACATGTTTTAGAACTTAGCAATGGTATATTGTAATTACAAGTCAAATTCTAAAACCTGGTCGTCGGTGTTTAAAACAAAACTTGATGAGTCCGAGTAAATAATTTGTGTTACTATGGATTATCATCAAGTAATTTTTTACCGAGCATGTGATAAATCTTTTAAGATCACAACATCCCCTCTAATTTTGTAAAGATGACTAAAAGCATGATTTGAGATCTGACTCGTCTTTATTCCCCAAGTCTACTTTGGCGAGATTGTTGATCTCACCCTTGATCTGGTGGAATATTTTGTGACGGCGACACTACTGCTGCCATGTCTAACCAGATGGCTTAACAAGAATTATAATTCAAAATCTGTATCAACCATGAAAAATAACTTTCTGTTTGTTTTCAGGACTCAAAGTGCCCACCTATATACATAAATGACCTGAAACCCACGAAATAGATACATTTTTTGAGATGATAACATCTAGGTGTAAATTTATGTAGGACTGATGCGCAACATTTGTTGTTTTATCTAAACTACTATGGAAGACAAGACAGCCCTCTAATTGTGTGCTTATGTTCAAGCAATAAAGGTGTGGATACTTGCAACAAATCGCAATGATTGCAAAGACATTTAGACAGAAGCGGAACTTCGTCTTGAAATTTCGTCGTTATTTGTTTTCAATCTAAAGGGCTTCACGCTCTTTTAGTATCAATTCAACACTTTGCTCTTATTTTGTCCTACGACCTTCCTAGTGGTTGTACTCATCAAGTATTGTGTGAGGCTTGAGGGTATCGCACCTGTGTACTTCTTTTTGTACAAATTGTACTATAATCATTGGGTAATGAATGAAAACGGTATGACACTCTCTATCAGTTCCACCACGAACATTCTCATGCGTGGCCAACGTAATACGTATTGGGAACATTCGATACGAAAGGTGAAGACAATTTTCATTACGTAATGAATATATTGAATCGTAGAGACGTACGGAAGCATATACATCAAATTCTGTTCATAAATATGATTTTCAAAAATGTAACATTTCAAGTGATTATTCATGTCAAGTGTTTCATTTAATATTGAGTTATTATAATTGATTTAAGTACAGTAAATTAGACTAGGGAGGTGAATACGATATAAAGTAGTTGGTAAAATAGAAGTACTCTTGAATATTTTTTTGGTTATTCATCTCTCTTGTATAGGACCAGAAAATGAACATGATCATGCATTTTAATAGGCTTCACTACATCTAGAACCATTATTCATATCTCTTCAAGATGTAGCTCGTGGTAATCAACTTGAATTTCATGAGTTTATACTGCATTAGTCTTCGGTCGAGTGCATAGACTAGCAACGAACGAGTTCATGGACCAGATTTTTATAAGTATATCAAGAGCATATTCTTTTCTCCTTGGTATCGGAAATGTAAATATATTTTCGTCTACACCAGCTTCCCCTACGACACTCTTTTTGAGAATGATTCAAAGGTTGTTCCTTGTAGAACATTCGTATGTGTGTTCTGCATATACTAATCACATCAAAAATAACTATAAAAAACCAAATAAACAAAAATGAAATCTAATACATATCTCCATAAAATTTTAATTGTGACTTCACCTATAATAATATAATATACAAGATTAGACTAAAATGTCTAATCTTGTATATTAGACACAATGTATAATCCACTAAAGTCCTTAAAATATTATGGGTTCTTGCATTATCTACAAACCGGTTTTAAAAACTGAAACATAAAGAGTTCTCGAAGTCCTCGAAGCCTTACGTCTGCTAATAGTGCTGTTAGGCATAGACATTAATGGCAATTCTAGTTCCAATGGTGCTGATTGCGCAGTAGTCTCTAACGCTGTATCTGATCTAAACATGCGTATCGACATACTTCTGTGAATACTAGACTATTCGTGAGAGGTACAAGAGATACTGTTTATGGTTGTCCATTTGTTAGGCCGTCCATTTCGTCATGATCATCAGTTTCCTCCTCTATCCACAATTCTGATGCTCCTCAAGGCGTTTCCTGTGCCAGTAGCTCGAGATAGCAGCAGACTGCGGCATGAACTGAATCAAGATCGGGATGGGTACTCAGAAGTCCCGAACTTGAGTCCAGCTGCAAAATGACTCATTGGAAACAGATGCTGTCTTGCTTCTTGAACAAAGTGTCTGAGTCTCTCTGGCTTCATCGGTGATTATAAGACATACGTGCTTCAGACGTGTCTTGTACGCTGAGCACGTGCTAACATTTTAATTTAGCTATCCTTTTGGCAACTTTCCGCAGTCTTCTCACTCTCGAAAGATATCATGAAGATCCGGTTACGTGCAAGAAATTTGAACTAAATTTCAACAGTCCATACGTTTTCTTCTCCTTTCCCCATAGACATCGAAAATTGCACTGTCTTGTAAGTGTGCTTTAGAAAGATGCACTAAGACTATATTTACGATCAAGTCTGGGTGAAATTAACTTTCACCCCCGACAGCGAAGTTGAAACTTTAGTGCGTTTCTCCACCCCTGTTTATATCTTCGACAAGCATGGGGAATGCGCCACCCTCCTCGTCTTATGGCAATGATTTGGTGATGTATGATTCAGAAGACTCAAAAGGGGCTGAACGGAAAACATTGCTCATACCAACACAAAGCTACAAACGTTGCCATATCATTTCTGTCTTCTGGATATGATGCCTGGAAGAAGGCCTCACTAATGCCAAGGCCATGGAAGATGTGAAGTGTAGAGACATCAGGTCAGAGACAAGGTGTGACTAGATGAGAAATTATCGTCGAACTCATAAATACTACCTGAGCCCTTCAAAGGTCCAGTTAATTATAAAGTTGTGCTGTAATCAGCAGTTTCTGCAATCTATAGTGATAGTTCAGTTCACAGACCTTGTTCCTACATGTGTGCAGGCTTATTGAAGCATTCTGTGAGTCAGAGTCATATTTTACTACAAACTTTTCGAATAGTTCCTTCAGAACCTGTGAGGACATTAATTTGGCCCATCTTCACCATGGCTAAGCCGAACTCGTCGAAGAAAGGCACTGTCGTAAACTCGCCCAAATCCCTCACAAGAGCATCGGCGAAGGGGGTCGTCAGCAGAGCGCTGTCCGAGACGAATGCCGTTTCGCCATCCACAACTCGGTCGTAATAGTTGCTGTCGAAGAAGTTTCCTCCGACGCTTGAGTCCAGAGGAACTTCCGTCTGACTGTCAGGTTGGTCGAACGGACACAGCGCCTTGAGCTTGGCCACATGTGATGCCTTGAGAGCTGGGTCGGTCAGCACTGTCGATGAGAAAGCCCATATGCGAGGCCAAATCACGGTGCAATGTGTGACTCCAAATGTGTGCGCCCCTGTCGAGAAAGGCAAAGGAAAGACAATCTCTTAAAACAAGCAGCGGATTTAATGTTCCATCACATTTCATGCAAACCAATACACGGCCTTCGTAGCTGCTCGAAGACCTTTACCTTCTTATGGAATTCCCTCTGCATTAGATAAACCTCCACATCCTATACACGAAGTTGGGGATATGAATTCACCTTGTGAACATGTATGATGCACGAGTTCTGAACCCGTCATAATCGACTACGGTTGATGTCTAAGGTGAATGCGATAATTTCGAGCATCTGTCACAACGATCGCCTGCCTCCCAACTAGAAACGGCAGTCCGAGGATTGCTATACAGTTGGAGCTGCACTCTCTTCAAGAATCTGACCCGTAGTTGGGATTAAATACCTGACAGAACCACCATGTCCTTCTCAGAGAGCCCCTGGTTAGCGAAGCTCGTCACGAGCTGTGTGTAATTGAGGAAAGGGCTGGGAAGGTTTGCATCAGCTTCAGCTGCAATGGACACAACGCCGTCTTTACGCCCGAGCTGAACCGGGAAGTAAATACCCCTCGACTGCACAATCCAGAGCATCGTTAATCTTGAGATCGTTTCATATTTGAGAAAAACATGGAATCTAGCAGCAGTACAGTCCTAAATACAACTTCTCGTGTCGCCTGCTGAAGAGACGTGATGGAATTCGTCTGAGCTGGGGTGGTGATGGCGAGGAGCTCGGATGGAGTTCGAAGTACACTCGTACTTCGAAACTGTCAGCTTGTAAGCGCATGATGAACGTACCATTTGTAGTATATTGCGGGCGGCGAGAGCAATGATGTCAGCGCAGGAAACGATACCAGGACAGTCTGCTTCCACCTTTGATTTCGCTTTGGCTATGACATCGAAACCCTTGATCGAATTTAGATTTGCACGAGATCCGATTTCTGCCACATTGCCCGCTGTTGATTCTATCAATATCGATGCGTCACACCCCTGCGAGCACGCACGCAGTTCTAAGCACGGACACCCATCACTCACCAAGAATGGTCATAGTAACTGCACTTGAAGACCTTTCATACATGGAAATTCGGTCTAGTTTTCAACTCCCATTTCTCTGATTCCTCACTCGAGGAAGTTTGGATCTGAAGAAACTCATCTGATCCTGCTTTGCAAGGATCTCGTCGTCAGTCCTCAAATCGGATGAGTTGTTACAGCTCTGCATGCCTCGGGCCTCTTCTCTCATGATCAGCTTTCAGAGCTCAGCTTTCTCTCAGAGGATAAACATCAGTAGCCACGATCTTGCTCTGTGCTTTGGTGACTAATTGTGCAGATTAGCAGATTGTGCATCTAAGAAAATGCATTTCGTGAAGTGAACCTCTTCAGCCTGCAAAGGTTGATTCTGATTCTATGCCGGAGAGCACAAGAAAAAACAGATTGTGTTGCTACATTGGATCTTGATGCGGAAATCACATACGTTTACATTTACTTTCGCCTGCATGTTGTAACGTTATCTTTGCATCTATTCAGCAGACTGGTTCTCAGGTTGAATCAACCTACCCTCACGAAACAATCATGGAAGAACAGTCGAACGAGCTGTGCCGGTAGATTTTTGTTGAGAGCCAGTTGTTGGACTAAAACGTTCCAGACATCGATTTTCGCCAGTGGACAAGTTGTGTCGTAATATCCCTCAGACAAGTGCGGATGGGTGGGATAAACGACTGCTCGTGCAATTCTCGGAAGCAAACCCGTTGCAAGGAGGGTCATCACAAGCCAAGAACTCCATACGGCACATGCCTTTGCCATTGTTGTTTTCTCTGCCTGCAGTAAGAACTCGATTTCAAGACGATGAAGACAACTCAGAAAAAAAGAAGATGATGCGTGCAATTTGATCACAACCAGCCTTTATAAAAGCTAAATCTACTGCATTTTATTTCAACCGATTGAAGCACTGCAGGAATAGCTGTAAATTATCAACTTGGATGCTTGACTCCGTGAACATCATCTCCTTGCCACGTCTTTAGATATAGTCAATTATAGTTGATGGCATCAACCAGTAAGAATATTAACCATCAACCATCAACTAGTATGAATACTTGCTTCAGGTGGCTTGAGGTCCAACAATCGTTGCCACGGCCATGTTTGCCTTTGAACAAACCTTTGCGAAATTCTTTCGACCGAATGAAATCCACCACTGCTAGCAGCGCACAGTCAGTCGACAGAAGAAGCCGCACTTCTGGTTGATGCTTCGGATGGAATTTATATGTGTCGGGGTTGCAAGCTAACTTTGAGAATGTGGAACACGTTGACTGTGTCTGAATAAAATGTCTTCAGTGTTCACTGTTCAAGACAGGTCATGATTGACGATACCGACGCTTCTTTTTATCGTGAAACCTCATTACAATGTAACACTTCCCAACAAGCGCTGTCGAATCCAAAGGTTTTCAGACTGGTCTTTGGTGTGCTCGAGGTCACGTTGAAAACTTCGAAGATCTGGTGTGGTAAGTTGCGACGAGACCAAGTCTAAGAATTGATCTTTACTAAAAAGTGCGTCAATCATCATGTACAGTCGAAGTTTGGCCAAGCTTTTTGTTTGCTCCGAGGTGAAACATTTGACGAATCCTCTTCGTACGACGAACTAATTCTATATCATTAGCTATTGCAACTGCATGTCCAGAACAGATATTACTGATGCATGCTTGTCCATCCAGCAAGTTACCAGCAAAATATCCGAGTGTTAAAAATTTGTGTATTTAAGCGCTACATATACTTTCTGACAGAGTGTGATCCTGTCCCTCAGATCTTTCAGGACGTTGTACTGCCCTATAAATCTTCTCCTTAAGCTTTGAGAATCTTTGGAGTATTCTTACCTTCTTAGTTCAAATCCTCATAGACATTGACTGATTACGCATACTTGCCCAATAACTGGTTCGGACCAATTTTGATTTTGATACTTTGTTTCATCCTCAAACGCTTTGACTTCCTTTCGAAAGTGTGATTCAGTGTGCTTTTTCTACAGTATGATCATAATTGCGAGAAATATGCTACTTTAAGTTCAGCCACCGACAGTGTTCTCTAATTTCTGCATTGAAGAAACTGTAACAGGTCGCAGAACTTCGAGGTAGCCAGTCAGGCTACCTCGAAGTTTCTCTCTACATGTTTCTCACTTTCATGTCAAAGTTTTCCTCGTGATGTCACTATGCCTTTGCCATTTATGTAACTTAGCCAATTAGCTGAGATTGATGAAGAAGAGCTTTGTTTGAAGAGATGTCGTTTTCACACTTCCATAGTATATTCTTTTCAAGAAATTCTGCTCTACACCAGTCAGAACGGCAGCAAGTCTTCATCTGACTACTGTCAGATTGAAGTTGCTAACTATATCTAACAGGTAGTTCTGGTGAAAGATAATCAAGTTCTAGTACTCGTAAACCAAAAATATTGAACAGATGCAGGTGCTCCGAAAAACATAGATGGTTTTCATGAATTGGTTCATCCAGCCTTGAAATTTGCAACCTTCAGTCGTTCCGCTGACAACGTAGACATCGCAGATAAACTAAGACTGGGTTGTTCCTGGTTGCATCTGCAAGATCTTCTTGTGCTTGATGCCTTTAGCTGGTAAAACAGTTCGTTCATATCTAGAGATAACTTTGCTATGTTCAGTAGGTCTTCGACTGCAGCACTTTCCAGCATATTTTGTAAGAACACAGTAAACCTGCAAAATACCGTGAGAAAATTATGCTCTGAGGTGAAGAGCATTCAGCATACCGGTTGCCACGTCGTTGCATCTATATTAACAGCTGTAAGCTAAATGACGCGTTCTTGCAAGCCAGTTCCACACTGGGAGTCGACTATCAGGTCCTCTCATGTACCCAGAGCATAGACTGATCTGCAAAATTAAAAAAATTAAAAATTAAATTTGTATGACGAGTCCAGACTCCACGTATAGTGAAGTCCGTTCCGCCAGGATGCTCCTGTTGTGATCGCAGGAAAAGGTGAATCGGGCCATCTCACAGGAGAAGACTTGAATCTTTTGGGCCTCAGGCAGGGGATGATCAAGTTTGGGATGCTGTTATCAAATTGAGAAGATTTCTGAGCCCTTCGTTTTCTTCTGTAGGGCTCGTGCTTAAAGTGATCAGCGAAAGTCTAGAACCGTTCGTGAATCGCATTTCAGATCGTTTGTTGGTAAGGGAATCATCACTGATGGCGCACACTTTCATGATGTCAAGTGAGGAATAAAGTTGATATTCTATATGCGATCGATCGTCAGAGTAGAAGCGACAGCATCCTAAGATCTAGTAGCTGCCATTGAACGTTCGTGCCCGGTTTCCAAAGTAAAGTATAAATTCATCACTTTCTCACTCGCGGAGATCCCGGTAAAAACATCAATCAGCAACTAGCAGTGCAAAGCCAAACCAGATGATGTTCATGATCACAAGCCCCAGTGCTATGAGTTGCATCATGATAATAAATCTTGAAGGTGAAGATCACCCAGAACTAAAACTGTAACCGAAACTATCATGAACCAGAGACCCGACGCATAAACTATTGTCACTTGCAGTCAATGTGCACAAAAGCTAGTGTAAGACTGGCATCGGTACATCCGATAGCTTCCTATTTTCCTGGTTACAGTTAGAATCGGACTTTATTAGGAATTATGACACGTAGAATGAGCTTAGGGTCCAAGCTTAGGGCCAAGAGCCTTCCAAACTCCAAAAGCTAAAGGAATTGAGGAACTGTTCTAGAAGACGGGATTTCTTCAAGTGTCCTTGAAACTTCTCTACAGCATTTGACTCAAGTCTAATATTTCATATGTAGGCTGTCTTCCAGACCTCATACCATTTTGTGCCCAGATTTTACTTCCTCGTATCGGAGAAAGCAGTAAATTTACTTCTCTATACCCCAAATATTAAATTACTTCCCCACATCCGAGTCTGAAAAAATGGTGACTGCAGCGGTATCAGGTTCACGGAAAAATGATATTTTGGGAACTTTGGTTGGGGACAAGGGTTCCCAAATTATATTGCTCGCGAAAGAACCTGAAACTTGTAATGAACAGGCAGTTCTGTTCAGAAAATCTGAGTTTTTCCAAAATCTCACAACTGACAGTGTCTCGGATTGGAGAGCCGGCTGATCAATAATCATGAGCTTCAGATGGACACCCTGATTTGCTATCTGTGAAGAGGATGAGTATCTGCAGAAGTGACCGTTCATTTTATGATCTGAAGTGTGAGGTGTGAATTACGGATGGACCCCTGATTTTCCACTCGCGAAGAGGATGATTGTATGCACAACGTGACCGATTTTTGACACACTATAGAGAGTGGATTTGCGGACTTCATCACTTAACCAATCTAGATCAAATAATTGAAGTGGTTATTCTAGACATGTGGGAAAGAATCGCCTGCTATAGCTGGATCGGGATCCTAAATAATAACACTGAAATATTGAAAAGATCCATGTGCGATTTAAGTGTACCTCGCTCCACGCGTTTAAGGTGCTTTGCGTCTTGTGCTAGTGCATATTACTTCTAGTTAGTTTGAGGATCTCGTGGAATGCTGGGATGCTGAAACACAGTGAAAATCCCCTTTTTGTAAGATTCTTGTTCAGAGAACAATGCATAAGGATCAGATCGGTTTTCGCTACGCAACGAACTTGCAAAAATCGGTCACGTTGTGCATACAATCATCCTCTTCGTGTATGTGTGGGAAACACAATGGCCAACGTATGGCCTGTCTTAAATTTCCATCCTGTCTTTAACTCACAAAGGTTGGACATGGAGTTGCCTTATAAGATTCTTCTGGAAGTTTGAAGATTCTTCCGCTCAAAGAGTTTTCTAAAATCATATTACATGGTTCTATCTGTCACTGACTATACTGCAGACAAATCTATGTCTTTATTTTTATTTGTAATGAAAGAAGAAAAGATTTGATAAATTATCCTTATAACAACAAATTGTTCATGACTTTCTTGTCACATAAGCAGTTGATTGTTTTTTAGCCAGAGATGTTTACGCAATTTGTGTACAGTGTTCTACCTCAAAAGAAATAACTTTTTGGCTTCATCGACATAAATCAGACATTGAAGTCGAGTATTATTGTCTGAGGATTCAAAAGATATCGATATTTTTTTTCCCAATGTATAGAATTCTTTAAGAGATCTCAGAAACTTGGTAACACTTAATATGAAAATTTCGTGCATCAAAATTTACTTGAAATATAAGGAAATAATACTTGGGACAAAGTATTCAAATATATTTCTCCTTCACTATATTGTTACATACTCCTCGCCTACAATGATTCGCAATACAACTCGTAGCTGGAACTCCACAAAAAAAATCTGAATCATGTTTGCAGAAGAATAAGTCAGAATCTTAAAGACTTCCCTGGAAAATAAGAACGTTTATGGTTAAAAAAATGTTAACTCTTCAACTCAATGATTGTGTCGCCAAGGTGGTAAGGTTTTCAAGGTATCTGGGAATTTCATATGCATTCAATATATTTGCAAGGCTTAATTTCTTATATAGATGAGGTTTTTTCTCTTAAACTCGGAGTCTGGAGAAAGACAAGGGACAAATAACTGCACATACTACATTTACACATTTCATGACCTAAGTCTGTATTCAAAACTAAAACTGCACCTGTTTCTAAACTTAGTCTAGAATTTGTGTACCTTACGGTGGTGGTTACCTTACTCTTATCCACAAACGACTGATAGAATCGAATAAAATGTCTCGTAGACTCACTGCTTTTCTGGAGTCGACTTTCAGTACCATCGGAGATACATTCAAACATCTTTGGACTCATTTGTGAAAGCTTGGAGTTTCGACTGCCATATGTGAGCACCTTTATTGTGGTGCAATGTTGATTGCATGCCATATTATTATTTGCAACTGGTAAATCGCGAGCCACGGTTCTCACCTACCATATCATTTGAAGCTCAAACTAGTAAGCTGACAAAGTCTGTTACAATTTTTCTTCATGCTAATATCGGAGGATTGCCCATATTGGAGGTCAGATGCAATATTCAGAGGGTCCTAAAAAGCAGAAATTACAACTCCATCGCAACAGCCTTCGATGTGCTGCTCGAAAGATAATCATAATTGGGCTTTTTTGTCAGAGAACTATACTGATCTGAACGTCAGATTTTACTGCAAACCTTGCGAATAACTCCGTCAGAGCCTGTTTTGACGTTGATGAGCCCCATCTTCACCATAGCCACACCGAACTTCTCGAAAAAAGGGACGGTTGGAAATCTGCCCAGAGTCCTCACCAGAGCTGCAGCGGAAGGGTTCGTGATCAGAGCACTGTCTGAGATGAACGCCGCTTCGCCGTTCAGAACATTATCGTAGTAGTTGCTGTCGAAAAAGTTGCCTCCCATGCTTGAGTCCAGCTCGATTTCCGTTTGACTCTGAGGCTGGTCGATCGGACACAGCGCTTTGAGCTTGGCCGCATATGCTGGACTCATAGCCGGGTCGGTCTGAATCGTCGGCGAAAAATTCCACAGGCGACGATATACTACGCCGCAGTGTGAAACTCCGATCGTGTGTGCACCTATCGAGAGCAAATGCACGAATCCAGCTTAGATTTGACCCAGCAGCAACTCCGGTGTATCATGCATGAACAACGAACGCTCACGGAACTAATCTAGCTCATCCACTGCATGACCACCAATCATAAAAAAACCAGCCCTTGATCGCCATCGAGCTTACTGCAAGTAGCTAGTTCCGACGTTCTCTGCTCGATCAAGGTGCAACGACAATATGGTTGAAGTTCCTGAGACAGGAACGAGACAAGCATTCGTCGAATCCGTCCTCTGCTACTATAGGAGTGATGTCTTATGGTGAGTTTGGTCAGTTTGGAAACATATCTGTGATATATGATGATGATCCTTACCTGAAAGGACTACCAAGTCTTCTTCAGACAATCCCTGATTGGCGAAGCTGGTGACGAGTTGAGTGTAGTTGGCAAAAGGGCTGGGCAGGTTGGCATTCGCCTCAGATGCAAGCGACACCGAGCCGTCTCTACGTCCGAGTGGAACCGGGAAATAGAGTCCTCGAGACTGCGCAGTCAGATTGAATTAGACGAATTTCAAGCAATCTCAACCTGTTGAATCCTATGAAAAGCGATGCGTACACATTGCTAAATATGAGCTCGATTCCCGAGCCCTTGGTAACTGGAGATTCCAGTTGCAAGAGTGTCGAGTACGTTGTCGAGATAGTCGCTTGTGATGGGAGCTGAAACTTATGAAGGGCGAAGATTGATTTCAGTGTGCAGGCTGGGAGGACTCATACGACGTACCAGTTGCAGAATGTCGCGAGCGGCCAGAGCAATGATGTCCGCACACGAAACGATACCCGGACAACTTTCCTCGAGCTTTTCTTTCGCTAACGCTATCACATCGAGCCCCTTGACGGAATTTCTGTTGGGAAAACCATCCAGTTCTGCCACATTGCCCGGTGTGGACTCGATCAATATCGATGAATCGCATCCCTGCAAGCAAATGCTTTCGTGGCTCAAGATTTCTCAAATATGAAATTTGCATCTATTACGTTCTGATCAAGTCTCGACTGAATAGTTGTTGATTCCTGGCCGTCATAATTCACAATGTGGTCAGCTAGCAACACTATTGACTGCTGCATTATTCTGTGTGATCTTAGATGAGGCTATCCTTATCTGTGACTAAATCACACTTGAAAATAGCCTTGGATTGGCTGATCTGTGCAGCAAGGACGTTTGCTTACGTAAAGACATGATTGATTTATGTTGCATGGTCAAATAATATCAAAAATTCTAGGAATGTGAATTATATGAACAGAAAAATGAAGATAAGCTTTCCTACACTTTACAGCTGTTGATGAGTGAAATCCTTCGATAAGAAAATAAGAGTTCAGAAACTAGAACAGCAGCAATTACTTTAAATGCAAAGTCCAATGTCCTCATGTCACATATGCTTCGACCTACCCGGACGAAGCAATCATGGAAAAACAGTCGGATGAGCTGTGCTGGTAGGTTCTTGTTCAATGCCAGCTGTCGAACTAGAACATTGAAGACTATAATTCTCGCCTGTGGACAGGTCCTGAGGTAGAAATCCTCGGTTAAGTTTGGGTGGGTAGGATAATTCGTAGCTTGCGCATTTGTTGCCAGGAAAATTGTCAAAATCATGGTCACCACCAGCCATGAACTCCATAGTGCTGATGCCTTCTCCATTGCTGCTTACCTGGCTGGGATGGAAAGTGGAGATTCAGACAAGAAGGAATAAGACGGAATCTCAAGAACTATATGAGAATTAACTCAATTATCTGAGGCAAGTCGTGGTCCATACAAGTACAAGAAAGCTGTATAAATCACTCGTGATGCAATGATTTATTACGTTTCCAGGGACTGAAGCACTGGCAGTAATCTATCAACTTCAATACTCGTGAATGATGGGAACAATGTCCATTCGTGTAAATATTGGACGCCAAGCATGCCAGCAAGACCTGTACTTGAAGTTTATCTCCACATTGTTGGCATCAGGCAAACAGATAATCACATATTAGTAGCTGCCTGAGATCCAACCGTGGTCATAATTTCGTTTCAACATACCTGTCAAATGCAAAAGTTCGGTATGGTCTGCAGCTCACCACTGCTAATCACGGTTGATGTACGAGGTACTTCTGATAGAAGATTACGGACAATTTATATGTGTGCTCCTCGCAAGTGATGCCTGACATCTTGTGGTCCCAACTGACAATTATGTGGTTGACTGGCGTCGGAAATGAGTATTGAGAAGATCTTCCCACAGTGTTCACTGCTCAAGACACGTGATTGACATGGGTTTGGTCAAATGTTACTCAAAATGTTGCATGTGCTATACAAGGCGACAATCCCAGTTCCAAGCAAGTGGGCTTCAAGCTGGGATGTGAATTCAGTATTGCTGATTTGACATTAATACAGGTGTCCCGCTCTGGATGTATGCGAACATCCCTGCGTTCAATTTTCGCAAAAATCTTAGATAGCATATGGTGTACAGAGATCAAGCATTTTAGCTCCTGTCGGTATCTTTCGGACAGTGATCTTCGCAAAAGATGAGATAGGTTCTTTTCTTGGTAATTACGAAGCCCGCCCTGGATCTTCAGAATAGCCTTCTAGGCAGCGCTTTACAATGCATGCAATGTAATTGTGACGGTGGTGTCATACGACAAGGATTGCCCTTCCCCGTGACAACCTTCTTCAGTGTTATCCATATCACTACATTGCTAATTGCACACCACATTTTAGGTGTACTTGACTATACTACTTGGTTACATTACGAATTTGTTTCAAAAAGATCACTTTTCACACGTTTAGCTCGCTTACGACAAAATCAGACTTTTTTATTTGAATAACATGCACGTCTTCAGATCTCATGCTGAGAAAGCATGTTATTCTGGGAAAAGTTCCATCTGATCGATCTTCTTATCCGCTTGGACACATCTATTGTGGACAGTAGGTTTTATTGCATACGCAGATATAGGAAAAGGCGTATGAAACTATTGTTTTCGTGATTCAATTATTGTTCTTCCTGAATCTTTACAATTCCTTCGAAATTTTGGAGTATCCTTCAAGTAACCAGATTTTTGGCTGTTGAAGAAGTTTCGGTCTAGTTTACAGACAAGGAAGACTGAGTATCTCATAAACACTTCAGAAGCAAACGGATTTCCACTGCTTTTGATCTGAAATCACATACGAAGATTCCCAGCACTCGAGGAAGGCCTGGAGCACTGGTTCCTGGTATGCCTCTGAAAGTTGTTCGTACCTTGGCAGGATCCGTTGAAACTTCGGACGGGACTTTGGCACAGAAAAGCTCAAAGACTACTATGAACACGAATCATACTCAGAATGGGAGAGGGAGGCATGGGGTAGAGTTGGAGGCGAGCCCTCAAGAAGCATGTACCGGGGCGAGGGGTTGGGAGCATGCCCCGATCACACTAATGCATATAAATTAAATGCTTATTTAAGATTATGATTGATATATGAATATTGTTACCCAACATTGAAGTGATTTTCTTTGTCACTCTTTAAAAAAAAGTATATTTCTTTAGTTCACTTCATCACATGTCTTGTTTGAGTAAACCAATGGTCGTCTCATTATCTTTAATTTTTTCACTTTCGTTGATATTCAAATTGCACTGCTTGCAAAATTCATAAGGTTAGTGATAGTTCATCGTTTACTTTATATTGTTATAAATTCAAGGTTGCAAGATTAGGTTCATTGTTCTATAGGTTTTACAATCAAGATGTACGACCCAGTAGATCAATCTAGAGTTTTTACATGTGTAAATTCAAAAATACATGTATATATAATTTTTCATATATATATACAAAGGGCATGGGCAAGCCTTTAGAGATTGAAAGGCACAGTGGGCATGCCTCTGTGACTCCAACTCTACATGGGAGAGATGAGTTCCATCTGAAATCAGAACCTATTCGATTCCCCTGTCTCCATAATTTTGTTCTTTCGTTTTCCTTCAATCTGATCTGCCCTTTCATCATGTCCCAAGTTGCCTTCAGCGTGAACCATGCGAACGTCCATTCAGCATCTCTACTGGCTGACTTTTATGCTACTTCACTCTGCACGTGGAAATTCTCCACAAGACTTTTTCTGAGTATCAAATGACACCATGGTCAACTTCAAAATTCACAGGAAGGATACACATTCGTTGACATGTAGAAACGATAGGACAACCAGCTGCAAGATCGTGGCAACTTGCACAGGCTGCTGATCCGTGTGAATAGTTGTAATCTAAATTGCGCATTCTTGTAAAGAAGTTCCTCTGAAAGAAACAACAATCGAGCCGTTTCACCTCCAGATTACCTCCAGTCCACCGCACACCTTCTTTCAGAGCAATCTTAGCTTCTTACTTAACCCGATCCAGTCATCCGAAGAGGAAAGACCGGAAATCATCGTGGGAGGACTCCAGATGCTGATCATGAAGCTCACACATCAATAATGGTTGATTTGCAAACCGTAAAGCGAGTGTTCATGACCTTTTGAAAGTTTGACTTCTTGCCCAGAGTATCAGGCTTCAAGACCAATACCAAAAACTCATATCACGCCTGCTTGTGTTGTTGTGTTGTTGGACAGCTTGACTGCAGAATTGGCTCCATATGAGCCTGGCACCATGCGAGCAACAGAGATTGATATCTACTTCACAGTACCACTAGTTGTACGAATTCAGGACAACAGTACCTGTAGAGTGCTGTACCAGCAATGTTTGTGTGACGATAAAATTCCACTATATATCATATAATGGAATTGCATTATAGCATTATTTATTATATGCACATCTTTAGAATCACATTCATTCTCAAGCTTCAGTGGGCCATTCAACCATGGAACGCCAATAAAAGAAAAAGAATCTATAAACTTTCTTCAAGTGTGTTCAGTCGAGCTGTGTAAGAATTCAGATGCTCTAGCTTGAAATTGATGATCTATGGACTTAACCGAAGCCAGAAACTTTGTTCGCAGAAGCTTGAGAACATGGGGTGATGGCGGAGGCTTCTATTAGAGGCACGCAGCTGTTTTTTTCCCTGACAATGGAGACCTTATGTGCGTAAGGTTTATGTTTTCTCGTCTCTCGACCTTACATTAATATCGTAGATAGAGACTTATTTTATTACCATTCTGGGACATGAGAGTTTGATATAAATATAAACTAGAAAATCAAAGCTTATTGAGACAAAACATTTAGAGACCATTAAAGAAAAATTAGGACCTAGTTATATATTTCGATTATATGACTTTTGAGGAAAACTAGTAAATGAAGATTGACAAATATTGAGGTTACGAAGAGACCTTTTGACCTTTGAATACTTTCTTGGTTAACATTGTCATATGATGATAAGTACCTTCAGTCGAGTAAGGAACTGCAACCCGATCAAGACCTCATTTTTAGTTTGCGTCTCAGTTTGCTTTTTTTCCGCTAATGTTATCATAATTTGATGAATTCAGTAAAAAATCTTACTTTGAAACAACTCTGCCTACGAAAATGGAACAGAGGCGGCTACTGCCACAATAGCAGTGATTCTCAACGATGACATTGTCAAAATATTGCCACACCTGTCCTTTATCGGGCCTATTTTCCTTCCGTGTGATTGTTTTCCAAACGTGGTATTGGTCTTATAACTTGGTTGCATTTTCGCTATTTTGACAACTTTTGATTTTATTGATGGTATCAAATTTATTTGAGCTAAAGGCGTTATTTTTTACTTGGCAAATAAAAATTCTAAATTTTACTTGATAAATGATTATTCTAATTCTTGATAAAAGTTACACTAAAATCTACATATCAATTTGATTTTTTGATGATATGTGGATGTACATTTTTACCACCGTGTGTATAGCCATCTCTTGAATATTTTTCTACTTTTTCTCCACACTTAGGCATCCAATGATTTTTTTAAACTGTTACCTTTGAGCATAAATTTTAATTCACTTTCTTTAAAAGCATATTTAAAATGTTCATCATAATTCAAAATTAAATCTTAGATTTCCCGATCTCTCTGAGTATCATTTCACCCTATCTCAACTTACATTGCTTCCCTTGTGCACTTTGGGTCGAATACATACTTTTCATTTACTAATTCATCATTCATATCAAGAAAGAAAATGCCAATGTCTTGTTGTAAAATCTACAATCTCTATGGAGTGATAGAATGCTAGAACACTTCCAAGTCCCCTGTACTATACCATATTGTTAGTGTGAGCCTAAACTCCCCACCTTTCAGCGTTTGTAGCCCATGTGGGGGTTCGAGCTCCCATAATCTAACTTCTCTGATCTCAAACCATGTGGTAAAAATGCATTCAAGACAATGAGATCATGAATACTCGTTTTGCCACAGACAAATTGTCCAGAACTGACACTAACAACTTGATGTCTGCTATTTTCACAAGAGCAGCAGACAAGCTCTTCGTCACATAAAGATCTAACCCAACTATGGGTGACTTTCTCAATACTACAGCCGATGTGGCTTATCCTAGAATGAATGCCACATCTTAGACACCCTGCCTCGGACACAGTCAGGTGACACACCAGCAGCACCAGGTGACACCCTTCCTAACAGCAACCCTCACATCCAGGGAACATGATTCTACTCTCAACACTTGCTCGATTCTTCCTCTTAGTGATCAACTCAGTCTCAGCCCAGCGATCCTCTTGGCCGTCGCACACACTCTTCCGCTCAGCCCTCCGGCTACACTCTCAGCGACTCCACGCTTTCAACATCCTCGCCTTCAGGGATCTCACCCTCCTATCAGATTCCACCCACAATTTCGAGTATCAGATTTCAGTCTCACACCCTCAGTTCCCACCTTTGATTTCAGTCCCACTCCCAATTCCTATTCAGAGTTCGGTGTCAAATCCTCAGCTTTCACCTTCAATTACTGTCCCGCTCCCAATTCCTACTCAGATTTCAGTGTCGATTTTCCAGTTTCCACCTTCAGATCCCACCAGATTCCTTTCTTAGATTCAACTCTCCCTTTTCAGTTTCAAATTGAGATCCCGACTGTCAGATTTCAGTCTCAGATTTCACTTCACTCTCAGCTCCCATTCTCAGATCTTCCACTCTGATTTCAGCTCCCACTCACAGATTTTACACTTCAATCTCAGATTCCACTCACAGATTTTACACCTCAATCTCAGATCCCAATTTAATTTCACTCTCAGATACGACTCTCCACCCACGAGAGTTTGCTTCCTCCTACTTCGAACTCTCCACACTCTACTCCTAATTCTCACCACTTCCCTGCGAAAATCACTCACATCCACACTCTATTCCTCCTAACGATCCCACCAGCGTCTCCGCACAATGGCACACCACACGATCCCAGCTCGCAGGCCGAATTAATCCTCTCCAACGTTCAAGGGCCGAGTCACCCACAACCCGCGTGAATGCCATTCCCGCGATGATGGGCAACGGCCTGGTTTCCATGTGCGACTTCATGCCCCGCCGTCCTATTTCTCACGCCTGACTTCACGCCGCCGCCACTGCCACACCTGTACAGTCTTTATTCATGACCACGTCAACATCCGCCGTCCGAAATCTTCTTCCGCGCATCGCCGAAGGCATCCTCCCGCCGAAGACACTCTTCCGCACTTTTGTCTATCTATAACAGTCACCCCCGACGCTCATAACTCACAGATCCCTGCTTCGTTTGAAACGTTATTGGGCTCGTTGGAACGAGCGTGTTGAGATCTTTCCAACGAGCTCCTAACTAAGTCAAACCGTTAAGAATTGAGAAAGTTATCACTGTTTTACTCTTCCGCCAAAGGCGTTTGCCTATGCACAGGCGTACTACTCGTAACTCGCCTATGCGCAGGCTTCCTACTCGCAACTCCTTGTGCCGAAGTACCTTCTATCTGTTATCGCCGAAGGCTCCTCTATATGTTATCGCCGAAGGCCTCTCGCCTAACCATGTCAGCCGCTTTCGACGCTCATAACTCAGTGATCTCTCATCCGTTTCAAGAGTTCTTGGTCTCGTTGAAACGAGCGTTGCGAGCTCTTTCCAACAAAACACTAAGTGAGTCAAGGCGTCACACATTGAAAACGTTATGAGGGTTTCACTGTTTCGCCGAAGGCCTTTCTCCGAAGGGACTTCACCGAAGGCACTTCGCCGAAGACCTTGCCCCGAAGGCCCCCTTCCGCACCTTTTGCCCCCTAACCATCACACCAACTCCTAATCTTGCCAAAAATTTCAGAAAACCCCCAGCATAATTTTGCAAGAGCTTAAATCCACAATTTTAACTCTCATAAGGGTAAAAAGACATGTGAGCACAGTTTTGTGCTCACAGTTAGCTATGAAAATCTCTCAACAAAAAAATGTCAGTGTATGTGCACTTACTACATTGACGCTACTTTGCCAAAATGCCATGACGTTCAATTGTCTTCAAACCCTTTGTTTTTTCTTCTGAAGGGTTTTAGATCTTTCCAGCCTTTCATAAAATTCAAAATGTGGCATCCAACGCAACCACGCTCCGGATTTGGCTTCGAATGTCGTACTCTAGTCACATGTCCAGAGGTTGTGAAAACGTCGCAGAGATTAAAACAAAAATCGGCTCACATCAGCTTTGTGAGCTGAACCGAGAATCATTGTATATCACTCAGCGTCCACGGAGCAGACCGCTTTATTTCTCCCCTTGATCTGCTTTGAAAGGCAACAATGTAAATTTCTGAGAATTAGAAACGGAAATACATATATTCCTGAGTGTGATTATGAGTTCAACGGAAATGTAGTCTCAGGTAACGATTGAGCTCGTCCAATAAGACAGCATTTCCCTATTAATGCTACCGATATGGCCTGCAGCAGCATCCACGAGACGCAACACCCGCTTGGACTGCGCCGCCGTAGAAAGAGAAGGTAGAATCCTTCGTGACGAACCGAAACAAATGCTTTGCGCTTCTTTAGAGCGAGGCAAGATGTTATCCTTAACATATCCAAGATGTTGATGATTTTTTAGCATATCTTTTCAAGTCCTAAACTTACACAGAATTTAAAAAAAAAAACAGCAACAGACTTTGGAAGATTGAGAATCACGAGCCGCAATGCAAATAGAATAATAGATTATGTGTTTTGGCTAAAACGACGCGTTTCAAGCTCCAGCTTTGCATCGACGCTTTGCAGTAATTACAATGCAATCCATAAGAGTTCAAGAAAGCAGAACATGATCAAATTGCAGTCAAATAATACTGCAGAGGTCGTTTCAGCCGAAACACTTGTTTAAGATACTTAAATTGCGTGGCGGACCTAGAAATTGATAATTTATCACTTTCTAGGTTGAGTTTAGTTCAAGAAATATTATATATATATATTTCTTGAGATACAAAATTTCATGGCAGCAAAATATGGAGTCTATGACACAAAAATCCGCATTTAGAAAGGCTTTTGCTAATTGATGACTATCGCAATGGAATAAAAACCTGTTCTGTTTATTTCTGAAGTTGAAAAGTGCAAGATTTTGACATGTATGTACAATAACCTTCCCGTTAAATACGCACTTGGTTAAGTACGCATCCCTAATAACTACGCAATTTTTTGAAATAAAAACACTCATCAACTTTATCTAGTTTAACATGTCATGAATGGTCATTTGACGCAAGTTTTGACCTTTTTTGCATTTCGCTTTCAGAGTGACAGCACAAATTTTGCTATGAAACAGTGGCCAAAAGATCGTGATAACTTAAAAGCCAGATTCGAAGTTCATTTCGAAGCACACCAACCATAAGGTTTGGCTGGATTCGAGAAGCTTACAAACGTCATGCTATGTGCAGAAGCGTTTCGGTGGCCAAGATCACACATTGAGCTGAAGAATTGTTTGCTTGAATCTGTCCTAACTTCTTCACGGAACAACTAATATTTTAATTCAACAACTTGCTTATAAAGTAACTCAACTTCCTTAAATGCTAAGTTGTTCACTAAATTTGAACCTCCAAAAGTTTTTTTAAGTAGTTCAAAATTTCAGCAATAATACTTTGTTGAGGTTAACTCTTATTAAGGAGTAACATCATGTGTAGCTATTTATAGCTAGAATACTCATCTATGTTAGATATATATATACCTTGATGCTTCTGTGCTGCGAATATTGTTCACCTAAGTAGTAAAATATGTTACATATATTCTTCAGCGGACGTAGGCCCTTGAGGATGAACCATGTATACGTTTGTTTCTCATGTTGTTGATTTGATCACTGTGATCTTGAGTTTTACCGTAAGAAGTGATATTAGAGCTGGTTTTTTGATTCGGAGTTTATGACAAGTTTTTTCAGAGTCAAAGTCAAACAATTCATAGGGGTGAGATACAATCAAACAGCAATTGATCTTTGACTTGGCGGTGACGGCGAAACCCAAATCAGCAAACGCTAAACGCCGAACGTGGATAGGGTGGACGTGGTCGACACGAACGTAGTCGGTAGGGATGACTGTGGTCAGGGTGAACGTGATCGTGGTTGCAATCGAGGTCGGGCAAAACGTGGTTGCGATCATGATTGAAAATCAAATGTAGTCGACATATCAACTGTGGTTGGCATGGCAACACAATCAACGGCTGACCGACCATGACGGTAACGTCGAAGACCAACGGTGAAGAAATATTACATCATAAATATTTCTTAAAAATATTTTTTTATTGAAGTATAGGCAAATTTGATATCATTGGAAAGCTCTCTACACGAATAGTGCATTTAGAAATTTTTTTCAGGAGTTGAACAATGACTCAAAAGGAAGAAATTGACTCGGAAGCTGCTATTGTCTCTCCTTTTTGACGTATAGAGCTGGCAGGGTGACAAGCCGTTGGCAATTTTGGATATAACATAATACATTTTCATGTCCAAGGTGATTATTTGCTTTGAGAAAATTAGGATAAAGTAAATTTACGATCCATGGATCACACTATATACCAGGGAAAAGCACCTCCTTACATAAGTGAGATTGAATGGAGTGTTGCTCAAGGCTAGGCAGTCTGCACAATGTTGGTATATTTGAAACTTTCTATACTCAAGCAGGTTGAGAAGTACTGTGAAGTGTCAAAGTTGTTTGATGAGCTTTAGCAACGGTTCCATCAAAAAAATCCATCGAATGTCATGAACACTTACATGCGATTGTTACGATTCAATATGAAGCTTGGCACAAGAATCCAAGATTATATTCATGACGACCATATTCAATTCTGCATGACGATGAACTTGATATACATAAAGTTGTTGTTGAGACAATTGTTTCACTTGACAAACCGCTGCATAGTAAGGCTTCAACCTCAATTTTTTGTACAACCCTAAGATCCATATTGTGGCATATGTCACGGTTCATCAAATACTGTTTGCTCGCTTTGGCAATTTCCACGGCTGCAACTTGACTTCAAATCTTAGCTTTCAACTTCAAATGCTTCTGCAGTGTAAGAAAGAGTTTGCAATCCTCCATCATGTTTACTATAACCTAAAACATCAAAGCTTCATCATCATCAAAGGCACCATTGACAACAGCGGTTCAGTTCAAGAAATTAACGAGTTGTTTTTCAGTGAGAAGAGAATCGCATCCAAGGGTTTGATTAGAGTTTCACATTCAAAAACATAAAGTGGTTTTGCAGAGCTTTGAAAATTCTTAGATGACGATCTGACAACAAAATGTTACACTACATTAGTATTGGAGACATGTAGAATAGCTACGAGTTTTAGTACAATGTAACATGTTGCTTTGGGGCTTGGATTTGAATTGCATCTGTCTGAAGAACTGAAGATTGTTGAAACCGTATTGATATTATATTCTTCCTTGCTGTGCACTGCTCTAAGTACACTAGGTTTAGACGGATGGTTTTTGTTCAGAATTAGATCCAGCTAGTTGTTACCGATAGTCGTTTTTGCCGCTGCTGATGTCGATGGCAGAGGTCAATTGCACTGAGTTGCTAAAGTGACGAATACACTCTTGTCTATTTGGTAAAGACACTATACTCCCTTTCTATTTTCACTTCTCCTTGTTTTTTCCCTTTTGGCTTTATAGATCTGTTGTGAGGATGAGTATAAAAGAAGAAACATGTGAGACAAATGCTTGTTGGGTGATGGAGTACTCAAAAAATAAATATAAGAGTACGTGGAATGTTACAACACAAGATCTGCAAGAGAAAATTGCAATTTAGTTTTTTGCGCAACTTATAATTTATGAAATAAAGTGTGCAAGTGCAAAGAAGTGAAAAAGACGATTTGAAGCAATTGAACTATAAAGAGAGTTCCAACAAACGATAAATATGCAGCAAAAAGAAGTTGAAGATTCATATTATATACTTGAGAGTAACAAGATTCACTAAATCATAAGAATGAAAAGAGTTTATGATCTAGAGATAGATCATCTCTAAAGTTTAAAGACTAGATAATCTTGCCGTTTAAGCAGATCTTGCTCATATTCAGTGAACTCCATGGGATACATCTTGCTTAAAGCCACAAGTTCACTAAAGTCAACAGAGTTTCTCAGATTTGCATATGAAGTAAAGCAATACGCGTTAGAAGTATAGAGGAGTCTTCCAAGAAACGATCTCAAAATTCGTTGATTTGCATATCGATAACGCAATGGAAGATATCAACTTTGAAATGGTGTTGAAGTGTGATTTATCGTACATCAGGTCTGGACAACCAGTCGCGATATAAATGGAATCAAGTTGAAGAACATTGATATAGTTGGCTTGGCAAAAGCACGTAAGGGTGCTGGGTAACAAAGTCCATCCGTGATTAGAACAAAGATTCTCAAGTTTGAGCTTCGTGATGTGCACGAGTTCCATGTAATTGACAATGTCTTGCTCTATTCTCTGAAGTATATTTTACAAATCCAATCTTTTCAGCCGAATAAATTTAAACATGTGAATTATGAACATAAAATCAAACGAGTATGAAGCTTCAAGCAGCCTTGAAGCTTCCATTCTAGATTTTGCAACTGCTCTTTTCTTCACAACCAAAAGCTTTAAAATTGAGTCGAACGGCATAAGGTAACATAATGGGATGACTAGAATTGTTGAAGCAGACATTGGCATATCCGGCATCATGCTTGCAAATAAAGGAAATGTGTTTTATTCGTAGATTATTGGGATTCGTCATTTACTCGAAACACAAGTACTTGATAAAAAAGAAACCGCTCCGATTCTATGAACGATTTGAGACCATTCACGTTATTGTCGATGACTAGCTGGCATTCTCGGTGAAATAGAATTGCTATGGATTGTTGGCGTTGTGGTATATTTTTCCAATAATGCATAAATAAAAAATAAGCGAAATTTGTGATGATGGACAAGTATGTTTCACTAGTTTACAATCTTCACCATAGATCTTGTTCCAGCTTTTGACTCCGCTAGTAACAAAAGCTTTTCCACGCTTTACATCTTTGGCAAATAAAACACAAGAAAAACAAAACATTGAATCTCCAGCTGGACTGTACTCTATTCCGTGATGGACTTTTAACCAAGTACAGTGAGAGTTGATTTGCCTTCATCTTTTGTTCAAGAGAATGGTTGGATACTCTTCCAATATAAGCTGGAAAGGGCCTAATTTGATGTAACCCCGAGAGATGGCTTCTCTATCTTTGACAGAGAATTCGATGTAAGGTCGAGAGATGTATCCTCTATCTTTCGACGCTGCTTGCGCAGGGTAGGACCTTGCTCTAGCTGGGCGACGGAGGATTCCGTGCACATCCGTTTTGAAGTAGGCATACTAGACATGAGTCTAGAGCTGAGAAGTTAGGACCAATGGCGAGTGAATAAGAATGGAGTAGTCATTACCCGATCAATTTCGTGGTGCATTTTTTGCAAAAACTATCATATCGCTCCGCCACTGGTTATAGTGTAGAACTAGTGAATGATGCAAAAAAGTGATTTATTATCTCTATCAAAACTTATTTCTTGTATCTTGCAAACTAAGTAGTTTTCATTAGTTGACTTAATTACGTGTAATCATGGTATTATTTAAATTTTATTATTCCACTTCGATTCTTACGTAATTGTCATAAGATGTAGAGGTGAAAATAATTCAAAGAATGAAGATTGAACAAGCAGATCAGATTTGAAAGTTTCTGAACTCAAAATTTCATAAATATCAGATTCATTTATATTATAACTTTACATCTTTCTATTTCTGAAGAGAGAAGAATGACCAGATTATCCACATTGTAAAAACTATTCCGCTACGATATAATAATTATAAGAAAGTCAAGTGTTTAGCTACATTGAAAGTTTGTACTTTGAAGTATAATATTATTGATATCAAACGTGTTGCATCACCTGATAACTTGGTTAATGTTTAACTGCATTGATGATACATATAATTCAAATTCAAAAAATATAGATGAATCAAAATCACAACATGAGTTAAAGCTGGGAAATTCTTAGGACTTAGTTCAGAAGGTCAATCCTGTCAAACATATCAAAAATAAAAGTCAGAAATTCGTTAATATGTTGTAATCGTCATCAAAATCCATCAGAGTTATTTTGGATATATTTAAAATGGTGCAGAAAATGATGAACTATGTCCAATGTGATTGAATCTGGACTCCAAATGAACTTGTATATTTTAGCAAGTAAGTACTGACCTTTAATTTTTTAGAGCTGCCGTTAAAATGACTTCGGCATATATGCCAAGGTCTTTTTCTTCTGATTAACCGCCGGGAGGACCATTGACTATTATCATTCATACAAATTTAATTCTTTCTATGCTATAAAATGCTTTCAAAGATTCAACATTCAATGAGATTGAATGATAATAATGATTGATATGTAATTAGGGATGATTCAAGTTTCAATTTTCTTTAAGATTGAAGGGCATCATGTTATATTTACTTTTTCTGTTATGATTTGTCTGTAATAAACTCTCATGAATATATCTCCTTTCAATACTCACAGTCAAGTGATGTGTAACAAAAATTACTATGCAAAGTACATTATTATCTTCCTCTTACCACCATGAGTGTTATTTACAACTTATGCATGGGTCGTTCCTTGAGTTGGACAAAGACCCAGATAGAATGCCCTTTGTTCCACTTATGAATAACTGTCATTTTATCTCGAATCATTTCTGACTGAGAAATAAAGACACAAACTGTTCTAATTAGATACTAAAAAGGACTTGAAATCCACCAACATTCAACACTTGCCTTTCTTGGCATTCAAACTCACTAAAAAAGGAGGGCAAGAAATTGAATAAGTTCGGCAAATTTTGATAAACAAACCAGAAGAATGGGATCAATGTGGAAAATATGTAGGCAATATATCATAAAATTAGACGAACTAAGGAAAACGATTCAAAGGATTCCCTTGTGCTCAATACTTCTCTACAAAGCAGACAGAAAGTAGAGATTGTGCGCGTACTTTTGCCTGTGAAGCGTGTCACCGGCACTTAATTACCAAATGGATAACTTTACATTTGCACCAGACCTTCCGGATTGGCTTGATATGTACAAAGCACATAGTTCTCAGCACTACACTGCCAAGGCTTGCTCCGGCAGAACGCTTTGTGCTGAGTTTTCATAAGATTCATGTGCACTTTAGATCTCCTGCAATACGAAATTAGAATGATGGATAACCTCTCGGGAGATAATCGCGCCACTCTGCGGGTGTGTACTTGTTGAGAGTCAGTGATCTAAAGGTCTTGTAATTTGGTGGTAAGCTCTTGCTATGCAGCGCCTTGGGTTCCTACAAGAAAACCATGTGATTCAGAAAATTGCAGATATCACAAGTACAATGAACGGCAAATCTTAAACAGCTTAGGCCTCAGAGTAGGCTCTCATAACTAGCAGTAAAAGCCTACTATGAGGCTTATTCTTACAACGCAAGCAAATCACATGAATTCTGTCAAAATTTACAATATCCCGGCGATCACAAAAAGACCTAGTAGCATATGCTAAAAGAAATAGCAGTCGAACTTCGGCCTGTGCGCGAGCAATGACTGAAGTATTGGGCTGTAAAAGTGTAACAAACACTAAAAACCAACACAGTTTCATTGCTTTATTCAATGTTCTAGACGAATATCCTTTGCATTTCGTGTTCAGTCTGGCCCTTACCTTTCAAGCCCACCGCTAACCGGGCTGGATACAGAGTGCCATTGCGATGGAAGACGAGGAAGACTGAAAAGAACTAAGCACAGGATGGCAGAGATACTAGAGAACGAAAAACGCTGAGCAAATATTCAAATAAATTACACAATGCAGACAGTCTGATGGCTCATGCGACGATAAAGAACCGGAAAAAAAGGCCATTGTCTGTAGTAGGGTAGCAGGAGTGGATTTCATAATGAAAATTGACAGACGCAAGAAATAACTCGAACAAGAAGGGAGCTGCGTAATGGCTCGGTTACATCGAATAAGGGTCAGTGATGTCAAAGAGCTCCCTTTGTACAATTACAATCTTCAAACACTTCCATATAGGGTTGATTATTTAATGAATCGCCAATACGAACGGGAAGTTATTTTTTCTCTGTAGGTTCCAAACGCTACGGGTGGGAGTCATAATCTGAACTCCTGTGTCTCAACAAGGGCAAACTTGTGAATGAATAACAGTGTGAGCAGAAATTTTGGACCAGTCTCGTCTTATTTCAGCACATCACCAGAAGATCAAGCGGGTAGGATATGTCTAAAACATGAGCCAAAGAAGCAACGTAAGGCAATCGAGGCAGGGCACACGACAGATCGGCAGCTTCGGGTTAGACATTTATATGCTAGAATTATATATCCCAAATATAAAACTACTATTTAGTTCCAGGACAGTCAATGCAAAGAATATCGCAGAACAATCACTTACCGGTAAATACGGTTATGACTAAGAACAGTCGATACAAGTCAGACCAGGTAACGTTCTTTCGGGTGTAAAGATAATGAACACAGAGGCGTTGTCTTAGTTTGTTCAAAGACTTTCATTGTCTGCTGTAGTGTTTCTTTACAACAACAATCTGGTGTGAAGTTATATCGTATCTCTCAAGCAAGCGCATGGTTCATGAAACTACTCTTACAATCTATGTTTTCTGTTCTCCTCACCTCTTGATTGTATCTGTACTAATGAGTGACTGTAAGCAAGAAAAATGGAAAGAAACGTTGAGATGAAGAACTAGGTGAAACCTGTAGTCCATCTGAGAGCCATGAATCTAGATTGTGTGGAAAAAGTCCAAAGGAGTAATAAGGCCCCCAGAACGGTAACAGATAATGTGTTAAGATAGTGTAATACTCGATGAGTCAGAGGTACAAGTATCACCTTTGGCGGCTTGATCAGTTTCATGCGAGCTTCTTCTAATGTCTTGTCCGCTTTCTTCAAGTTGCACTTTGAACAGGCTGTGACCTGATTGAAGAAGAAATCGAGTTAGTGACATGCGTGAAAGAAAAAGAATTACAGTGGTAAGAAGAAGCCAGCATTCCAATGTGAAAGGTAGATCTGTTCTGCCGGCAGATCTGTCCTATCTGTTTTATGCTACAATTTGAAGCCACAACGACGCTCACGCCCTTCGGCTTTACTGTAAGATTCAACCTCGAAAGAGCGTTTTGAAACACTCAAAAGTCCCTCACTCCGGGAAGTTCGGGCTTAACAACAATCTTGAAGAGTGAGGCAATTCAACAGCCAAGCGTTCTTTACCAGGTCTTCTACAAGAAACATGGCCCCATAACCAGAAAACACAGTAGGTAGTGATTTGCAAGAAGCTTACGATTCAGGTTTGGAGCGGATTCTCAATGAACTGAATACGTAAACTCTTAAACCATTCAGAGCAATGTGTTGACGCCTAAACTTCTGTCCGTCAACTCCCATGGGACTGACAAGTACTCATAGAACTAAATTCAAAACTCCGTATCCTAAGTGTTCGTTAGTAGTTCGTTCTTGGGAGTCAAGGGAGACAAATCTGTTCCATCAGACGCATGACAGGTGGCAAAGACAATGCTTGTCTCAAAGGTATATTCAATTCAAAGACTTACAAGGTTGTCCCACGTCCAGCCTCCACCCCTTGAAGCTGCTTGGACATGATCGATGGTCAAATTTTCACGAGAAGTGCAATACCTGCTCCAGGTAAAGATGGTCAATAGAAAGTGGCTAGGACATGCTTCGACTTAGAAGATGAGATGGCTCTATACGAGATTGTATTCCAGCTGAATTGCCTCTGATCATTAATCAATGCTGGAACATCTAACGAAAGAGCAAAGTCTCTAGTTCCAGTTTCGGATTGAGCTGTCCAGACTTGCATCCCACCAAAAGTCAGAAAGAAGTTTAAATGAAGAAAGCCTCATACTTACTGGCAACAAAATTTGTCCCGCATAAACACATTACTTCGATTGAGAGTAAGCTTCACCATCTTTTGCCCGGGGGAATGGACAAAGTTACAAATCTGAGACACAGAGGACATGATGATAGAATTGTTATAGAACAGTTCTGGCATTTGGTTGCACCATGTTTTTTGATAAATGTAGACCTATTGGTAGCCGAAATTTTGTGGAAGGCGAACTAAACATGTTCTAAGGCAGTGATCGTAGGAGACTCATATCTTCTTCTTACTGAGTTTATCCATAGGCTTATCGATACAAGGGACTTACGAATTACATAATAATTCAGACTCAAAGGTACACGTCGGAGAGAATTCTGGAACTGGGTTGCCTGCAAACCCTCCGACACAATATACTCTAAGAAACTACAGAGAGGATTGTCGATCATGCATGAAGAGATGACGTTACGTTACAGAAGCACAAGCGGATGGGGGAGGGAAGGAGCATAAAGCGGAAACAACATGATCGGAATGTGGAAAAGGGAGCTAGGCAACGGAACTTACTTTTAAGACAGCAGGAATAAAAAAAGCTCTGTTGGGAGAATAAATAACTTGGTCATAATACTCAAGCACATCCGCCTGCACAGTCACCTCAGATTTGAGCAAGCCTTCAAAGCAGTATCCACGACTTGCAGACATTCAGAATTAGGTAGCCATATGCTCTAGCAATCTGTATGGCAACTACTGAGCATAACAAGCAGGCACTAAGCGAATCGCCCGGTGCAACTGCAATTTAAACGACATATATTTTGCTGGTGACATGCTCAGTCCTGGAGAATTCCTAATATAGTAGCTGGCGCCGACCTTCTCAAGGATGTCAAGGCACAATGCCCGCTTCCAGTTCACCACATTGATGGGTCTGGTTCACAATTAAACAGTGAGTGTGTTTGAGGTTAGATTTGACAAATGCTTGCTACAGAATTCCCAGAACAGGCAACAAAGCCGGAAGGACTTGAACACGGCAAGTGCCAGTCCATCTTGAACCGCGCAGAGGTGAAGCAAGGTATTCAGTATGAATAACTAGTCAACGGTAGGACTGACGGTGGTACGCATTCCCAGTAACAAATCACTGGAGACTACCTGTATGCCATATCAAGGACTAAACCTCTATAAACGCTAAGTTCGTCGTCATCATCCGCTTCCATATCTTCTTCTGCCACCATTTCCATCTCCGATGCAGGAGATGCTACAGATTTGGTTGAAAATCCTCGAACCGAAGAAGCATAAATGGAGTCAGAAGATTGCAATTGCTGCAAAGTTCTGGCCTCGGACAAATCGACTCCCTTCCTCTTCGATTTCCTAGCAAGTTTCGAATTTCCTAGCAAATCGTCGCCTTTCTTTAATTTACAAATCGTAGGCTGACAGTAACGTCGTCGAATTTCTGATCCTCGGAATCTCAAGATAGGAGAATTACGAACAGCAGGTGACAGGTCTAGGCAACGGCCAGATCCGCGCAAGAAAGGCCGGTCCGAGACCAACAAGTAAGCACCTCCGTTCACCATCGAGGTTACACTAATCTCCGCCTAATCTACCGCCGAGTCCCCCGTTCCTGAAACCCGTACTCTATATCCGGCTCTTCACCGCCTCGAGCTCCGACGCAATCGCGCAGTCGACAAGTCCTGCATGCAATCAATCCCTCGCCGTCTTGTGCGAGCTCTGCTCGAATCATCCACACCAAATTCACCACGGTGCCACGCGAGCCGTCCTAGCGTCAGACTCACAGCCCTCAATTGCTCGATCGACCATCATACCCCGAAATCAACCACCGCATCAACACCTCCTCCTCCTCTGCTTCGTTATCGATGTCTCGTCTCGCCTGTCAGTCCCTCCTCGCGGGGGCCGAGCAGGCCGAGCTTCCAGAGACCTCCGGGCCCAATTCGAGCTCGCTCGATCACTCCGGAGCGCAACTGTCGATACCCGATTCAAACTCCACCGGTCAGCGTCCGCCAACAACGTCTCCGCGCAACGTCTCTGGCCCTCTGGCGCTCCGCTCCGATCCTCTCCTCTGTGACTGGCGCGCGCGCGGGCGGGATTGCGGGCGGGCGGGCGGGCAAGCATCGAACATTTGCGCAGGCGCAAGAGCGAGCGTCGTCGTCGTCGTCGTCGTCGGGGCCTCGAGGCGGAAGCGGAAAAGGGAAGCGTGCGGGAGGGGAGGTACAGCGCCTGACAGACAAGCGGAAAGGCTGCGGCACCATTGGTCGGACCCGTGCAGAGCTCACGTGTACAGGTGATGCGGCTTGCGTGGACGCGGGAGAGTGCTGCCGTGTCCCGCGGTTATTGTTGGACAAATGGAATATCCTTCATTCTTGGAGATATTTTCGCGGTTTGCGCTGGGTTCACCATTTTCACTCACCCCGGTTACGCACTCGGAACTGCGGAGTTGGTTCGAAGACGCTGCCCGGCTGCCCCCGCTGGCCCCGCTGGCCCCGCTGCGGTCGGTGAAACCGTCGAAGCCCTCTCCTCGGGCAGGGCAGCCGCGGTCACCGGTCCAGACAAGTGGACATGAATCGGCTCTCTCTGCCCCTCACTCTCTTCTCTTCTCATCTCTCCGACCTTGAGCCACAGCAGCGGCAGGCGGTCGCTCCTCCCCCCCACCACCACCACCACCAGCGGAGGAGCTCCTGCTGCTCCTTCGTTGGCGTGCACCGTAATCTTCCGATCGTCAACGGGACCATTCGCTCGCTCGCATCCTTCTCCGCCTTCCCTTTACTGTACTGTCCTCTTCTATCTGACCCCGTTCTGATTCAGAGTCCGATCTTTCGTGGCCGTCTGGATTATCC
Source organism: Marchantia polymorpha subsp. ruderalis (assembly GCA_037833965.1). NCBI lineage: Eukaryota > Viridiplantae > Streptophyta > Marchantiopsida > Marchantiales > Marchantiaceae > Marchantia > Marchantia polymorpha. Next base: position 7,024,128 of record AP031351.1, read on the forward strand.
CCACGATGCATGTCATGTCCTGCTCGATCGTCGTCTCAATCGCCCCGCCATTCCCGAGCGCGTGTTCGTAACCAAACCCTTGTGGCGGCGTTGGAAGAAAGGGACGATCAGAAGTACCTCCCTCGTTCAGTTAATTTATGGTGTACATTGATATCCACAATATTGATATCCACGATCAGTACTGTGGATATCAATGTATCTACGCAAATAGATAAACCGATATAAGCTACGAGAGCTTCTACAGGACATGAGGAGATGGAACTCACATCACCTGTCGTGCTGGAAATTTCCGTCCGCCCGCCCGCTCGGACAGAACGTGACATGTGGTACATTCAGAAACCACGGAGTTCTGGGTAGTTTTGGGAGGTGGATGGGTGTTCACCATTGGAAGTGCAGACGAGATGATGCCTTGGTTTGTCATGTACAGCTTGGTCTCCAATTGAGGTCAACCGTAAAGGGTAGCTAACGATTACAGTGGATGGGGTCTTCCGATCCTCATGGTGTCATTTTACTTTGTCCTCCGACTTCGGAGAGACCCAAAAAGGCGAGGTCTATGTCCCATTCTCAAACGTTTTATCCAGGTTCATTTCCACCATAGCCACATATCTCCGGTCGAAACCTTCATCTTTTCTCGATTACTGCAGTTATACCCTCTTTCTGTACCACATATTGAAGTTCGTTTGGAGCTTTACTTCAGAAATGAAGAGTTCATCTCCTCAAGATTCATGCACACGTTAGTTCATGTATGGCTAAGTCCTTTATTATCTTTCCAGTTTCAATCATTTCGACTCGAAAAGCCTTCAGGCTTTTCTAAGAAAGTAATGTACATATTTTGACAGTGACAAGACATACACGCAATTTCTTTTTCGTTGACTCCATCTATCAGTTTTGAAGATGAAGCACATGGGATAAGAACATGTTTTGCATCATACAATTTAGAACCTTCACCAGAGGACGATTCAAATGTTGGAGTACCCCTTTACACACGACGTACATGTAGAAGAAACACGAGTTTTCCATAGTTCTTATTCTAGCCTCGCTACAGAATGAGTAAAAAGGCTAGCTACCCATTAGCAGTGCCCGATGGAAGTTTAATGTTCAGTAGCGCAATTATATGAACCTTCATGTGTGGCCAAACTGCAACACCTTGAAACCATAGAGTTCTTCGTTCAGGATCAGAAGTTCACAGAGTAAAGTTTACACTCTTGGCTTGTCGATTAAAATTCTAAATTTTGCCTAAATCTCTACACTGGATGTTTGTTAAGCTATAGAGTGCACTAGTTGCCATCCATTCATCACGCTCGGATTCATGGTCATCCACTCCTTCATGTCTAAACTTGGTCTGTAGTGCCTAGTAATTCTCCTCCATGGTAGCATGTACTCATGTGCATGGCATATGCTAGAGTGGTAACAAGCGAATGATGTCTCGTGAAGCTGATCTCTGGCCTGCGTGCATCTGGCAGTCTTGACAGTGTGCGGAGGTTAAGTGTAAGGGATGGATGATCCGGAGACAGCATTGGCCTGCGTTGGAATCTCGCAGTGCTGGAGAAGACCGAGGGAGGGAGGATGTTCAAAGATTGGGGATGGGGAATCTGCGGGAGTGGGAAAATTAGTCCATGGTCAAGAAAGAAGACCCTCCCAGAGGAGGACAAAGATCAAGAGACTACTGGACTGTAACAACTTATTATGTTTCAAGTGCAGGGATACTGGCTGATGTTCTCCACCTGCCACTCGCAGGGTTGAATTTGCCTCGGTGAATTCTGGCATGACGCCTGGATGCGGGCAATGCCCAGCCCGAGCATGGTGAAAGTCCTTATTTTCAGCCCTGGTCCAACATTTTCGAGTGTGTTATGAAGATTGAGGTTACGGCTCCGAGTCCATGAATCTCTGCACGGATAGGCTACTGGAATTTCTCCTCGAGAGCAACTCGAACCATCTGCTGAAGAGTTTGCTTGCGAGAAGCCAAATCCTACAAATGGACGAATCAAATCAATCGAGGGACTTTTCACCTTGAACGACAAGCTCGGAAAAACTAACTTCACATAGTCTGGTAAAAGAAGATTGTGAGGGCTGCAGGATCTGAGAAATTTCAGTTCAAATCATAAAATCATTGCAAGTCACCAGGCTCTGAATGTGGCAGAGCACGGAATCCGTTCCGGGGCTGTACAGATCCACACGGGCCTGCATTCCACGAAAGGAAGGAAGTGGCATTCGCGTCTGCACGTCAAAGGGACTCGACGTGCAGCGAGGCAACTCAATCGGATGACGACAGGGACTGAAACGATACAGGAATGGCCACCGTGAATTGCATCGCATGAGCAGAATTATCAGAGCCAGCGCTCCTTCCTTCCGAAGCAGAATCGCAAGGGTTCATCACGACGGTTGCTCAGAGGAAAATATCATTCACTCGTCGGCTCGATCATCACGTCGGAGGAAATAGTGAAAAACGAAGACAAGAACTCGTGAGATGAAATGAAATGTGACGCCAGGATGGAAATGGCTCTGATTGCCGGATTGGTAAACGGATGAATGATTTCGGTGGACACGGCCCCGAATGCGAATGGATGATGATCAGAAAACAATTTCATGCACTCGAGACCAAACGAACAACGACCATGATGCTCAACAATCAATCAATCAGAGACACAATCCTCAATGGACACACGACTAATTTAATAAAACGGTGAAATGAATGAATGGAGGACTAATCTTTAGGCCAGACGCTAATGCGCTCTTTCTCCCACTTGGCGTACAGGCCCGCTAGCCCAACTACGGTGTATACCTGCACGAACAGAGTGCCGGAGTCATGGTAATGGAGAAAGCTGTCGCCGGTGGCGAGCTCGACGAGCAGCACGGCAGCCAGCCCCAATGCGGCGAGTCTGCCGTTCAGCCTCTCGGTGTAGGGCTTCATGCCCAACTCCACAACCAGCCCATCGGCCACGGGGTCCTTGAGAGGCACGGGCGGAATAAAAAGGTCTTTCGTCGAGGAGCTGCTGCTGCTGCTGCTGCTGCTCATCATCGAGGGGTCCATTCCCTCTTTGCGCGCTTTCCTGGCCTCCGCTTTCTTGCCGCTTCCGCTCGTGACCTTCCGCTGCAATTTGGCGAGCCGGGCCTCGAAGTCATCCTCCTCGCCCGCGGCCGGAGCTCCTCCTTCGTCCTCCTGCGCCCTGATGATGCTCAGCGACCCCGCCCTCTGCTGCTGCTGCTGCTGCTGCTCCCTTCGCAGCGCGACATTCTTCCTCGCGCTTCCGAGCCCCGATTCCCTGATGGATAATTGGCACGGCACTCCGGCGATGCCCGATGACAGCGACATCGACAGCGAGCGAACCGCCATGGACACTCTCCCACAACAACCCTGCGTGCGATGCCACTGCCTCGAATCCCACAAACCTCTCTCCCTCTGCCCGCTGCCAGGACTCGGCCAATCTCAATTCCCACTCCTCGTCGACTCGCTCTCGCTCTCGCACTCTTTTCGGGCCTCTGATCTCGCTCGCCCTCGCTCCGTGTAACTGACTCGAACCCCCCAAATTACCGTGTCCATGTGGCTCAGGGTGAATGCTTCTCCACCTCTTGTTTCCAGACAGCGAGACCGAGAGACATAGATAGGATCCATGGCTGCGCTGTGCACTGCCCACGACTCCCCGTCGTTACCTGCCGATGCATTGCCGGGACTCGGTCGAGAGCTCCTACCGCCATCATCCCACCCCATCCCCTTCCCTCCCCTCCCCTCCCCTCACTTGCTCGCACTCGAGGTTCGGACGAAGACATCTCTGAAGGTGTGAAAGACAGTCGAGCCTCTCGGGGACAGTCTGTCTCGATGGTTCTATATTCTCGAACTTAAACAGGATGGACGATGCCAAATATTCGATCGCCATGATGGCCAGGACGAAATCAGGACTTCAAGCAGTAAACTTGTGGTGCGTTGACCCCTTCGTCGTTTCCATCACAGAAAAACAGTAGTGTAGTCCACAATCACAGAAAATTCACATTTGACGGACAAATATGTTTTGGGTTCACGTCTCTTATTAAGCATCTACTTGCACTACCGAGTCTTGATTCGCAACCACCTTCCAATGCGTGGTTACGGTAAACTTTGTCATTTGAGATCACAACCTCATGGCATTGATGATATTTTAACAGCACCTTTTAAAAGTTGGCTTATTGAAGATTCAGGACAATATGGTAATCTTCGCGTCGTATACTCCCTTCCGTCAAAATCTTTTGTCTGTTAATTTGTATTTTGGAAACAAGTGGATACTCCGGGTAGGAGACGAGCTCTGTAGCCGAAAAGTAACAGTGGACGTAGGAGTGATGACTACGGACACAGCGGGCCAGTACCGCACTAAATTACACACACAAGCTTTATCGGCGCTACGAACAAGAGGACAGCTGGATCTACTTTCCTCGCCCAGAACACAACAGGTGCAATCTCCAGTGATATACTTGAGTATTTATGTACGGACATTATGTACGGTCCCGCAGCATTCGGCGTCTGATATATGGCCACAACCTTGTTAGCACTAAGAGTCCAGAATAAGAACTATGCATTTGGGCACAATCTCCGAGCCTTCTCACGTTTCTGTCACTGCAGGTCAGATCACTTGCAGCTACGTCGTGTCTCACCTCCTGCACTTGTTTCACCTGCAAAATGAAGTAATCAGACGCGAAGCGTACAGAGAGACAGAGAAAGACCAAACGAGCAAGTTTAGGAGGACACTTTATAGTGGTATAAAATGATACATCTCCGGCATGAATCCTCGTCTAATTCCCTGAATCAAATTGCCAAACGGAATGTCTCTTTAATAGGGAGAAGTCTTAGGGGGGACTTGCCACCGTGACAGTTAGAAAAACACCTTTTGATGCATTGGTTTGCCACTCATACTCGTTCAGGCTCTTCATCATGACAAGCTTTTCCATTCAGTCCCACCTCTGGAATAACAGTCTGATTCGCCTGCAAGATATCAAGGAAAAAATGGAAGCTTGTTAGTATAGTAGTATAGTTCGACTTTGATTAAGTTATCTTGCAAAAACATAATCATTGTTGTAACGAACTCTTCATTTGTACTACCTGTCATACCTGCTTGAAAAATGCCTCCACACCTGCTCACATCTCTCAGGCATGTGGGGCATCTGGCTGTAATATCGGGGACCGATGACGCATCACAGTCCATCATCAGCTCTATTAGGATGCCAACGAGCCGTGAACCTGGTGAGACCACAGGCTGGATGTTAATCGAAAATGTTTCTACAGACTAGCCTTACACAAAGTCTCGACTTTGTTCTTCCCGCGTTCAGGTTCTATTATAAACGAAATAAATTCTTGCCACCCACCTCTATGCCATTTCCTCCTCTCCTATTGATCGTGGATACTGAAGATACTCTCCTTTCGTCCTTCAAGAAGTAGATTCGTTACTCCACAGACTCTGCCTCATTGAGATCGTCGGTTTCGGGAGGGACCGAGCCGTCGACATCGTCGGGCCCTTCGGTCGAAACTCTTTGCGTCCTCTCTGAAGGGAAGCTTTTCTCTCGTTTCAGAGCAGTCAGCAGACCGAAAGCTCTAAGGGCATAAGATGATTTCCAAAAGCCACTCTTCAATGAGTGAAAGGTGTACTTATCAATGCTCAGTTTTCTCTCTATCATTTCCTCTAGTAGCTGACAGGCTGTTACCCACTGACGTATATTACAGAGCCCACGAATTAGAACGCTGTACGTGATAACATCTGGTGCAACCCCCGCCTGTTTCATTTCAGAAAACAAATCAAATGATCTTTTCATGTCACCAGAAGTTGTCAAGCAAGCCATGATAGTGTTGTAAGTGACGACATCTGGATTATGGCCCTGCCTTTTCATTTCCTGAAATATCTGCAATGCCTTTTCTGCCTGATCCGCTTTGACAAGTACATCGATTATGGAATTATGACTAACGACATCACAAGAGGAGCCATGTTCCTTGGACTGAAGATATACTTCCAGGGATGTGTACCAGAGGCCGGCCTGACTGAGGGTACAAATCATGGTACTGTAAGTGATTGCATCTGGTGTACAGCCACTCCGCTGCATCTGTTGGAAAAGCCTCATTGCTTTCTTCGTCAAGCCTCTTTTTCCTAGCCCATCAATGAGAAGGTTATACGTCACTACGTCTGCAGTACAGTTGGCCCTCTCCATCATCTTGAGAAAATTGAAAGCTTCCTCGAAATTGCCAGCCTGAGTAAGGATCTTGATCATAGTGTTGTACGCATACAAATCAGGATCACAACCCTCACGCTGCATATCTTCGAATAGACGAGCGACCTCCTGTAATCCTCCTTTCCGATATATGGCATCCATGAGTATGCTGTAAGTGATCACATTCGGAGAACAAGCGTTCTCTTTCATATGCTTCAAGAGATTCTGTGCTACAGAAGTGGTGGTTTCTTTTCCAAGTCCTTTGAGCAAAGTATTGTATGTTACAACATCTGGCGATATATCCTTTGCCTTCATTTCCTCCACAACCTTGCAGGCCTCCTCGCAAAGGCCCCTCTCTACAAGCCAATCGATACAGCAATTGTACATGAGTAAGTCGGGGAAGAAGCCGGATTGTTCCATCGACCTGAATAGCGACGGTACATCGTTCAATTTTCCTGCTTTCCCCAAAAGAAGGATAAGATGGTGGTAAAAACGTGCAGTCGGCGCACCATGTACTTTTGACATTCTTTCTACTGACCTCGTGGCTTCGGCCCATTGCCCATCAACAACCAACCTCCCGATCACGGATTTGAAAGCAGAGGAACTACATTTAAACTCATTCGGTTGCCGTGAGCACAAAAGCTCGTAGGCTAACCTCGTATGGCCTGCTCTACAGAGTTTTTTGACAATCGTATCGTGGATGGAAGAACTGGGACAGCATCCATGATGCCGCATATTCTCATAGTACTCCAGGGATTCCTCCACACGACGAGCACTGAGAAGCGCTCCAATAATTATCTCGTACGAACGAGAATCCGGTTTGCATCCCCACTGGCTCATCCTCTCAAACATTTCCAGAGCTGAATCCAACTTGTTTGCTCTGCAATAGGCACTAAGAAGACCATTGCAGGTCACTACATCAGGTAAAAAACCCTGCTGTAACATTTTTCTGAATAAACAGACAGCCTCCTCTAGTTTGCCCGTGGAGCATAATCCTACTAAAACTGAACTGTAAACAATTGTATCAGGTTCGCATCCTGCCAAAATCATTGTTTCTAACATGCTTGAAGCTTCCTCAATCCTCCCCACCTTGCGAAGACCTGTGATGAGAGTGGTATACGTCACCAGATCGCGGCTACAACCAGACCGTGATGCGAGGTTGAATACAGCAATCCCTTCGTCCACCTTCCCTTCTTGACAGAAACCACGAATAAGAGTGCTATAAGTGACCGAATTCGGTTTGAACGTAGTCTGCTTCATTTCATCGAACAACTCCCAGGCCTCTCGCCATCTGCGCCCGTTCACCAGCCCAGATAGAACCAAGTTGTATGTTCTAGCATTTGGTGCCCATTGTTTTTCCTTCATGATTCGGACGAGCATGCAGGCAGAGCTCACCCTGTCAACCGCACAGAGGGCTCCAACGACGGCATTGCAAGTGGAAATTCCTGGAATCCAGCCCTTCTCTATGAATTCAAGTACCAGACCCAGTGAAGCCTCCACGTGTTCGAGGACTCTTTGATCACTGCCTCCTGGGAGGGTCAGTGCGTAGATCAGGACTTTGTAACAATAAGCAGAGGGTGCTAATCCTTGCTCACGAGCCCACCGGAAAAAAGCCAACGCCAATCCGGGATCCGTCTGCAATTGCAGCACCAGTGCCAACAGCTTAGAACTTAATTTGACCTGCACACGCCGCAAAAGCGCCGGCACTGTCGAATGGAATTCATTCGCTCGTCCAAGCTCGTCCTTTATCAAGTTTGCAACTTCGTCCAGATGCCCGGCGGTCTTAACGAAGATCCGCCTCCGATGAACGCTTTCCAAGGCCGGCAAGTCGCCTTCATCTACGTCCACGGCATCCAGCTGCCTCTGTGCGTGCTGCGCCGAGCTCGAATGTCCTCGCGCGAATGGCACGCTTGCAAATCCGGGTGCACAACTTCTCGGCGAGCTCAACGCATGCAAATGCACAACTCTACGAGAAAGAGAAATCCGTTCCTGCGCACGACGTGACCGAAGATGAAAATATCCAGAGAACACCGCGGTGTCGTTACCTGAGACATAAACTCCCCGGGAAATCTGCGTCTCGGACACCGATTGCAGAAATTCAGGCTGATGGGGAACCGAATTCCGCCTCGAGAGCTGCTGCTGCTGCAGATCGCGAGAACCTCCACTCCCCTCATCGGAGGAGGGAAGAACCCGTGACCTGTCGCCCGAGGCCAGGCGCAGATCGCCTCGGCCTCTGGAAACGCCACCGGCGGAATGGCCCAGTCTCTCTGCGGCGATCCATCGCGGTGCAGCGAAGAAGAAGGTCAGAGCGGCGGAGGCTGTGAAATTTCTTCGGCAGGACGACGATCTTGGAATCCTGTAGAGGCCGAGCAGATCTTGGCAGCAGGTGAAAATTGAGGGAATCCGACCCATTCACGGCCCGGCGGCTGCACAATCCACAGCTGCCAAGCCTACTCGGGATCGATGACATTCTCGACTACGACGACGAAGAATCGCGCATCGAGACTCTGCCATTTCCCCGCACGGCCCCTCGAGCCCGACGACATCTCTCCATCCTCGTCTTCGTCCTCGTCCTCGAGCCCTCGTCCGCCCTTCGCGAAACCCTCGATCGAACCCCTCGTCCGCTTCCGCGCCCTAGGCAGGTCGCAGCGCTGAAGGAACCGGCAATCGACCGGCAATCGACAAGCGGAGACTGGCGCTGGACCGGATACCTTCCTTACCCTTACCTTCCACGAGTTCCTCTGAACCTACGGTCGAGACATGAACTCTGCTCGTCCCCCATTTCCGCGCAGAATAAATTCCATAGTTAAATATGAATCCAATTCATCTTAATATTGGGTATATTAAGATCAAAGTATTTTCATTTTTATTTGTACAGCATATATTTGAAATATTAAATGAGTAAAATCCAGTTATATTGACATGAGATTTATGTTATTTTACAAACTCATCGCAATACCCACCCACACACTTTCTTACCTTCCACGAGTTCCTCTAAACCTACGGTCGAGACATGAACTCTGCTCGTCCCCCATTTCCATGTAAAATAAATTCCATAATTAAATATGAATCCAATTCGTCTTAATATTGGATATATTGACATCAACAAAATTCAACATGTATTTGAAATAATCTATGAGTAAAATTCCGTTGAATTGACATTAGAGTCATGTTATTTTGCATACTCATCGCAATAAATTATCTTCACTCTTGTTCGATATGTTTTTTTGTGATCAAAGCTTGCAACTTAGATTTCGCATGATTGTTTCGAATTTCGCCCCGAAAATGGTTTGCTATTCATGGTTTAAAACCATTGAGGTGAATAACGATGTGCAGACTCATTAAAACTTGGTTCCGAATATGCTTTCCACAATGTGCTAAAGGAGAGATACAACAGAAAATTGGAAAGATAAAAAAAACCAAAAGTTGTAGAATGATCGAATCAGGAAGTCCTTGGCGATGTATGCACGTTATATTTTATTCCAGGGACTTGGATTGAGTCAGCTTGGAATAAAGCGTCGCTTGTTGTGTGCATGGCATAACGAAAAATACTTTTCTAGGTTGGTGCCTAGGAGAAACCTTAACGGTCTACTCCCTACCTATGTCATTACACTAAGCTCATTGAAGTGTAGACCTTAGGAAGATATAATTTAGAACAGTAAAAGACAGAAATTGTGTAACAAATCAGTATTTATTTATCAATGATTAGCGTCGAAAACAAATTTTTCTGAAATAAAATCTTGATCTTACAGTGTATCAGTCTCTACGTTCAGTGTATTATTTAATGATAATTGTGTGTTACAACTAGATCTCGAGTCATTTATAACTCCAGTCACTCAACTTTCAGCGATCGTTATTTCGTTGCTTATTCTCATGTCTTTCGATCATATTGTTCAATTTGACGCTCTCTCTACGTTTAATTATATCTCACCCACTCTTATTCCACTGAGATGAACTAAATTATGTCTCGTTCTCTAAAATCCCCATCAAGAACCCGAATAGGTTGAAGAATCCAAAATCTTCGGTATTTCCTCTTAAGAATGAGCTTTGCAAAAGTTTCGAGATTTTTGGAGTCTATAACATTCTTGTCAACCAAATAATAACCAACAATTTTGATCTCCAGAGTAAACTTCGTTAACGTACGATTAAGGTTAAGAAAGTAGGCATACAGAAAATGAAATAAAGTAATTAATATATATATAGAGAGAGAGAGAGAGCAGGGAATACAGGTCACAGAAAGGAAACTTCGAAGAATTTTCGTTATTATGCTCATCTGATGTTTCTCTAAATAATATCTGTAAACCATCTACGCCAGATGTCGTTGTGATGCGTCGGTGCCCTGCCCCCCATCTCCCCTTCCTAGCCGTTTCGTTCCATCCATGGCTTCGGTGAAAAGAAACTACAAACTCGACGCTGAATCGACTCAAGCCCAGCCAACGGGGAGTGAGCGAACGTTGGCGTCATGGTACATGTAGCTCGAAGCGCGGGTCCCGAAGCGGGGCGAGCGGGTCCAGGGTGCCAACTAAGCAGGCAGGCGAGGTGTGGCAGCCAGCGGGGCAGCGCCACGCGATGCGTGGCTGCCCTGTGGCAGGGCGAGCGCTATTGTGCTGTACCCTATTGTTGCGGAACCCTTTCCATGTCGCCCCCTGCGGGGCTGAACGTATCCGTTAGTGGCAACCGGGTGGATGGTGAAGGCATCCAACAGGCGGAGGGAGGGAGGCGAGTGTTCGTTGTTTGTAAATTATGAGAATCGGAGAGGGAGTGTGAGAGAGTGAGAGAGAGAGAGAGAGGTGGGGGTAGATTGGGCTCGAAGCTTCCCGCGACGTCTCTCAGCGTCATTCATCATCTTCGTCGATTGAGAAGCATCGTGCTGCACCACACCGCAGCTCTCCGTCCTCGTCCGGGAATCGACTTGCAGAATTTCGATTCGAGGATTCGCTGCGTTCCGCCCTCCGAGTGTGGTGTCGGATTTGGTAGCCCGGGGATACGACCCACGCCCACAAAATGGGGGAGACTGCGGATCCGAAGAAAGTTCTTCTGCCTTATTTGCAAAGGGCGGATGAGTTGCAAAAGCATGAGCCGTTGGTGGCGTATTACTGTAAGTCGATCGAGCCATGTCACGGATGTTGTTCATGTGGCTACAGCTGAATTATACAATCCAGGATGATGTTTTTCCTGTACAGCTTTCGCTCTCGATCTAGTACACGATGACGAAGGCTAGTCGTTTGCCGTGAGGATTTCTCGGCTTGAAAATCCGCACCTGGGGAATGGCCAGAATTCTGCTACCGAATGCATCCAGGTCTTCGGATCAAACTCCCTCGATGCTTCAAAAGTACGATTGGTTGTTTCTAGTTCGAGAATTTAAGCTACTTGGTGTACGCTGCCCAATTCTCCCACAAGTCCACGCATATGTGAAATTATTATTTTGTAGTACAATTACAACTCGGATGGAGTGCGCCAGGTTTAGACGAGCGTCAAGCACAACGGTTTATGAAGATTTTTGCAGAAAACCCCGCAGTTTTCAGACTCTTTTCTGCGACTGGAAAATGATAACTTGTCAAGTATCATGCCTCTGCACGCACTAGGTCCTGCTAGGCGTTTAGGCGTTTCCTCTCCACTTGTCTATTCGTCAGTGGATTGTGTCTAACAGTGTGGAGTTTCGTTCAGTCTGTCTCGCTTGCCAAATTTCCGCACAGGGGAGATTTTTTTTTAGTTTTCTTTTTTTACGAATGGGTAGAGCAGCAGAAGTGTTATAGTTTTCACAGTCATTTTTTCTGGCAGGTCGGTTGTTCGCCATGGAAGCGGGCTTGAAAATTCCTGTGAAGGAACGGGGCAAGACAATAAATGGTCTGCTTGTGTCGCTGATGTCACAACTTGAAAAGGTACACGCACAGGACTTTCTTCGGCAATGCTGTGGTAATTGTGTTCTCCTACAGATGCCCCCTGTGAATTTCAAAATATCAGTGGTTCTAGTTTCATATTTCTGACTGGTGTCCATTGTGTTCGTGTAGGATAAAAAGGTAGTAAAATTGAGTCCTGACGACAATATGTATTTGGAAGGATTTGCCTTAAGTGTCTTCGCCAAAGCTGATAAGCAAGACAGGGCAGGTCGAGCTGACTTGTACAAATCTGAATCCAAACCTTGCTTGATCTTTGGAGTCCTTTTGTCTTGCTTATGCTGAGGTCTGTTTCAAAGGCAATGAATATTGCACATATATGTTCTCTGAACATGCTATGCTTGTCGTTTGGCTCCCAGAAACACCGCCAAGACGTTTTATGCAGCAAGCATTTTCTTCGATATCCTTCATCAATTTGGCGAGTTACCTCCTGATGTGAGTACACCTAGATAATGGGGCTGTGTCAACTTTCCAGCCCCAACCAATACTTATCATTAGAAGCCACAGTCGTCTGCTCTAGTATGCGTGCTGGCGAGCATCAGTATCTACGGCGCTCACTTTTTAGGGGTTATATTTTAGGGGTTTTTTAGTTGTTACTTCATTTTCAGATTAGGGTCGTCTTCATCCATGGTGCCTATGCTCAGAAATTTAGGGTTCTTGCACTTGTGGGCACGTTTGCTTAGCATCTTTGTATGGACATTTCTTTTTTCCTAAGTTTAGTGTCTGAGGACGTAGCTCCAAAGTTCAGCATAAGGCGATAAACTGTGGTGGGAATAGGAGTTTGCATTAACTTCTACTTCGACTATGTTCACATAGAACAAGCCCAGGCTAGGAGCTTACTAGTACAAGGAGTTCATTTGTAGGAGTAGGAGTTACATAAGACCATTCTTCAGCCCAGATTTTGGAATGGAAAGGGCTTGAGCACTGTCTTACTAAGTGACTATTGCTACAGATCGAGCAAAAGAAAAGGTATGGTACCTGGAAGGCAGCTGATATTCGGAAGGCTTTAAGTGAAGGGCGCAAACCAATTGCCGGCCCCCCAGCTGGCGATGAGCAGTTTTCCGAAATGGAACAAATGACATGGGAGACCGAGGTAACTCTCCAACCTTACCATCACTCGGAAAATGAAATAACGTGTTGCGGGCATATTGTGTCGTTTGAAATATTAGTAAGGTGTTCAACGAGCGAAAGTAAAGTAGATGGTTTTGCCATGGATTAACAGGAGTTTGTTGTTCATAGGATTCTTCATAATATATTATCAGTGGTGCTTTTCTGTCATTACATGAGAAAGCAGGAAAGTTTTATAAGAATTGTCACACCGAGACTAGGATCCAGCTTTACTCCGATAAAACAAATAGACGAAGGTTACGTAGTATCTGACACGGAGTTATGTCTCCCCAATGAAGTCTGAGTTCATAAAACCCTTAGGCTGTTCTCTTGAGCATCTTTCCATGTCAACTATTTAGCTTCGGCAGTACTTGTAGGGTTAATTTTTCTGTTTGTTAATTTGCTGCCATAAGTCGTGAGAGTGATTGAACTAGAGTCGTTCTGTCCATGTCGAGACTTCTTCTTATGCTGTCTATTTTTATGATCGTAGGGATCGCCTCAGAAGAGCAACATCAGTCCGCCTGCTGTTGCACCCGATGTCCCTCCGTTCCAACCTGGATCACCTCCACCTCCGACCGTCAACCATCAGCTTTCAAGGTCGGACTCAATTCCACGAACCTCGTCGATTGACTCTTTGCCGAGACCTCCATCTACAGCGCCATTCGCACATGCTACTCAGCATAATCGGACAGGTTCTCTAGACGACATTGACCTACCCTCAGCCCCCTCTCAACCAATCTATCCAGGGGTTCACAATTCGTCGCCTCCTCAATATCCGTCTGGCTTTTCTCAGTATCCTGGACAAGACACAGGTGCCCCACCACCTCCTATTCATGACTGGTCAGGTACCCGTTCCCACGTACCTCACGGAGCCGATAGACCTGGTGAATCGCCAAACAGCAGCCCTTTCAATTACCCTGCAAACTCTCCCGACGACTACAACTCGAATAGCTCGAATACCTCCAACTATCCTTCTTATTCGTCTCACGTTCCTCATCACTCGCCATCAGCCTATGGAACGGAACAAGGAAACAATTATTCACAATATTCTGCACCTCCACCACCCACCGTACCCGTGTTCCAACCAGGAGCTTACCCGTCTGCAGCACCCAGTCAGACAGCATACCCGTCCACACTTCCAACTCAGACTGCTTATCCATCTGCTGCTCCATCTCACAACTCCTTTACACCGGCAGCCACAACTCAGAACGTCAACATGGGGTACTCGGAGCCCCCGCAACACCACCGAACGGCGAGTGCTCCACCCGTAGCTCAGCCAACTGTAGGTTACCCAAATCAGTCATACGGCAGTGCCAGTAGCTATCAACCTACACCGGATAAAGTTGCGGAAGCACACAAAGCAGCAAGGTTTGCAGTGAGTGCCCTTGCGTTCGATGATGTGCCTACTGCTATAGAGTATCTCAGGAAGTCCATGGAGCTACTGACCTCTTCTTCATCACAAGCTCACTGATTGTTACCAGGTTGAAGTACAACTTACTCCAGCTGCAACAGTCGTATTAGGTTGTAGGACATGCAGATTTTTGGTCCTCGATGGCTCGATGAAAGTTGGAGGCTGGCTAATCTTGACGTGACTATGTTTTCACGATTTTGGAAATCCATTTGTTTGCACTCTCCGCAGTGATATCTCCAGAAAATCTCAGGCCATTGGCCTTCGATGGCTTTTCAAAACTAGTGGATCTCTAACATCACAAAGGTTCAGAACAACTGATACATCCATTGAAGTCGGTTTACTCCACATAAGCTTAGTAGAGATTGTAAATTCTTTCATGTCTCATGTGTTTTTTACGATCATTTTCCAAATGGTTTCCTTTCATACAGCACCCAGGCTCTGGGAGTGGACACTGCTTGTACCAATGTAGGACTGTATACAGTCACAGGGTCTAAATTCATGATCCAACCGTCTGTGGCGGTTCCTTTATTGGTCGAGACCAGTTACTGTAATATGCTGACACATTTGTAGGAATCAAAGAAACTCCGGTTTTTTGTAACCTCGGTAGCGTCGACAGGTAGGACTGTAATTAGAATTATGAAATGTTGTGGGTTTCTGGCGGTCCCACGCCATACTAGTTGGTGCAGTTGAGATGAAGCAGATAGTAATGGATCCTCCACCGTCCAGCTCACTTAAGAACTTCGTTTTCCTATGTGGTGCTTATGGTGAGAGCAAGTATTTATTTCGTCTCAAACACAATCCATTGTCGAGGATGTCGTATACTGACAGACTTTTTTTGTGAGGTTGACGACACCTTCCTGCTCTGCCCCGGGGAAGAATATACGGAGACTTTCGGTGTCAGAAGTTGATCCCACGCTCCAATCCACACTCGCTTGCACCATGCAAGCTGCGAGTGGACGTGATGAAATGTAGGACCATTGATGTTTAAGGTGGCAACTTTCTGCTTTCTTAATGTGTGTAGCGAATTATATGGATGACATGCACGGTCGCTGAGACTGGATTGTGATCTGCCCCAGTCAAGCAGTTTGTGAGTTTGTATTCCGAAGGAGTCGAAGCTTCACTCAAGTTTGATGAATATGGAGGTTCGTCGTTGAACGAGCTTGAGAGAAAAACGTTTATCGTTTCCTGGATTTAAGTCCTCAGATATAGCGATCGAGAAGAATCGATATCACACCGACGTACTCTTTTGGTGGCCGATTTGAGGTATTGCAAATACCTCAAATCAGCCACCGTGGCGACGAGCGATGGGATGTGAACTTTTTGTGGAAAACATCGATCGGCTACGTTCTCTGCTGTACAACTTAATGTAGGTAACCTTCATCGAGACATACAGCTTGATCTGCTACCAACCCATGTAACCACATCTACAGTACTCTTTTAGCCTGGTTTAGAGATTTGGAATTGCGAACTTCGTACTTCGTAATCCAATTTGTTCTCCGTCCGGCCGCACTTCTGAGGTTTACATTTTACCTTTCTGGTAGATTGGTAACTGAACTCAAGTCTGGAGATCTAACAAGTAATGTAATTTATTGTAATACAATCGGTTGCGGTGAAGATCATGAGCGTAGCTGAGTTTTGAGTTGGGAAACTAGTCCAAAATTCTTAACTTCCCTTCGCAAGAAGTAGCACTCCTCATCGGTCATAACAAAGTACCGTTTTGCAAATAATGTTCATCTTGGTACATAATAGGCATTTTTCTCGATTATTTTCTTGTTCTTCTAATGAAAAGATTTAATCTATTTCGTGCTGTTAGATAAATTTGGAACATCTTTGTCATGGAGAATCTTTAGCCCTTGGGGTAAAAACTTGTAAGACAAAACACCAAAAAGTACGGAAGATTCAGGGTAAGAGTATGACCATGCTTGGCCTAAGGACCATGACTTGAAAGTTGAAAGAAGATGGAAGATGCTCATGTCAACACACTTTGGCGATACTTGCTGTATCTCCGTCACCAGGTGTAGATCTCTAAACGTCTTACTCTCAGTTATATCATATGAATTAAAATGTTAAATTCAAATATCGATGTAACCATCATCAAAGTTTTGTAGTTATTTTGAAATTTTGAAAAAGTGTCTTGTCTTTTCTATAGGTACGTAGATGTATTGTCAAGTTTCATTTAATTGGTTGAAAATCATTTGTAATCATGATTTGGATTATAGCAAACTGAATGTGACGTAATTTATACAAAATGATCTCAAAAGATCATGGTAATATCACATCTGTCACACATTATTCGTAATTTTTGTAAACCATGCAAAATGATTATTCAGCTCAATTCTAGTTGATCATGCAATTAATTAGTAGCTAAGCGTATAAGTACATACCTTAAGATACAAGTCTTTTTAAATATCGATTCGAAATCGACAATTATCGATAACTAAATGAAGTTAATACATCAAAATGTTTGAGATATACATTATCACAGCTTTGTCCTGCGGAGATGTACTTAAAAATAAATTAGGTATGCTAGTCAATTTGAAGTATTTGTCAGACAATCAATGGAAATAAATTCATATTGTATAAAACGATTCACAACATAAGTAGAGCTCGTAATACTAATCGTGTATCAAAATGATATGATCTGGAGCACAATTTTATGAAATGAAAGACTTATGAAAGAATAAAACTTGTTTTTTACTCGTTTCTTTAAAATTCATATATAATTTAGAAATTCTTGGATGGTTTTAGACGTGAACAATTTGCGCAATACGATCTGAAATTCAGTGTCCAGATTCATTAAGCTCGAAATATTGTAATCTTCGACTTTATCCTCCTGTGCATAATATCATATTTATTTACGGTCTTCATTTTCATCATTTTAATTCAAAAGCGGTAAGACTTAGAAGCCGTTAATAAAAGTTAAATACATAAGAAAGTTTTATATGCATGCAATAAACATTGTAATCTTATGAAGGATTGCCTTATAGTGATGTTGTGAACTTGGACCACATTGTGGTCCAAGTTTTTCCGTCAACATACATGACCCTACACTCCACATTTTAGTGTTTTTGAATAGAAATATCTTAGAATGGGCCTTTCCTTACTGTGGTAAAGGTGATCTTAGTTAAATTACGCAGCCATCAGAACTGCCTCATGCTGTTAGACAAGTTAGGGTGGTGTGCTCATCATGTAGCAAGTCAAGCGAGACACTATTCCGCGTGGCGCGATACTTTTATTGCAGCTCCTCTCTTATATGGTGATGGTATCCGTGGATCTTATCTGGGACTCCTCTTTATAGATGTTATTTCTCCAAATTGAGAACCAAATACAGGTTCACAGACACTCAGGTTCATTTCTGGTGCTCTTACCTGTGCCGCTCTCGGTTTACCTTTGTTTCCATAATCTCTGATAGCCACTACACCAAAATGGATACATCGATGTAGGACATGAAAAGACCATATATCCCAACCCGATCAGTCATAACAATTATAATATTCTTTGAAGTCTCTACCGCTGAAATATCTCCCTATTTTCAGAAAAACTTTTCAGATTTGTTCATTAGGAATATTTTGCATGTCTCACATAGAACAGATACATACACGAATCACAGCATCTCAGCAACTATGTTACAAAGCACCTGGAAAAAAAGGCAGGTGAACGATACAGATGTGTAATACACGTGGGTATTTATCTACATCGCCATTAAAAACTGGAATACCCACACCAGAATTCGCATTCCTGAAGTAAGTTCAAGCTACTGCTCCATAGGTTTCCCCTCATCCTCGTCATCCACGCCTTCCTTGACATCTATCGTGAACTCGTACTCCTGATCACAACCAAGGTAGGCATCGCACATGAAGTACAAGGTGTACGTTTTCTTCCCAGGTTCAGACGGAGTTGTGAAGTCAAGCTTCACTCGGGCTTTCCGCTGTAAGGAAACTCGCTTGATAGCTAGAAGTTGATTGTTCTTCGGCTCTCCAACCACCAGCCACCAACCCTCCTCCTTGGGCTTAGGAAACCTCGGTGCATCCACAGGCCCAAGCTCCTGCCGTGCCTCCAGTTCCCTCTCGAGAGTGACTTGCAAGGTCACCGTTTCTCCCGTGGAGATGTCCTCCTTGTCCAGTACATCATATCCAAGGTCAATGTTCGGAAATCGATTGCAAACTCTGGCGATATCCAGCAACTGTGCGCTGGTCATCTGCAGAAGCTCCCTCCTCTCTGAATCCTCCATTTCAACAAGGTCGAAGACAGTTTCAATAGGCTTCCCAGGGTTATCCTGACACCTCTTTGCTAATTCCTTGGTAAAATGAGGCAACTGCAGTAAAACGGAATCCCGCTCCCAGAGACCCTGCGTAACCATCTGGCTGAGCTCCATCGACGCGAGGGCAGGATTTAGCCATCCACTGCTGGATATCACGTCCACCATAGCTTGTAGCAAGCGACTGGCGTCGACCAAAACGTCTCGTTGATCCAGAGCTAGGTTGCCGGACACCGTGTGTCTCGAGAAATGGGCTTGCAAAAGAGCATTTGCCTTAACATGAGGATCTGCGTACTTGGGTTTGTCCACTGAGAACCTCTGATGGTTTATGAGCTTGCGCACCATCTCGTCCTCACCTGGTCGCATAGGCAACCGTGAATACTCCGATGCTGCAGCCAAGATCTCTAAGAGACCCTTCATCTTGGTCTTCGCTGTCAAAGAAGAGCTGAAAAGCTCTATCGTCGTATAATTGATGTAATAGTATGCAGCAATCATACCCAGATTCAGAGGGGAAAGGTCCATATCATCTTCGATCATCACACACTTGCTAGACTCCAGCTCAGAAATTGTCACCTCCACGAGCTCTGAGAGATGATCTGAAAGGTGACGATGACTCACTCCCTGTAGGTTGTAGTAGTTTGGATTCTGAGTTAACCTTCTATACATGAAGGTCCAGGTCAAGTAGTCCACTGCGTCTTGCTTGTTCTCGATGGTCCGTACCACTACTTCCGCATTCAGGTGGTCATGTAGGTAATGATCCAAATGACTTTCGACCGGAAAAGGTTCGTACAAGAACTTCTTGTAATATTCCTTCCTTGGTGCGTGGCAAAGAATCACACATTTTCCCGATGTATCGAGCAGTGGCCTACTGGCCCGACCCATCATCTGCAAAAGGTCTGTAATTGGATAATCTGTGTGAGCGTTCTCACGCCCATCAAAATACTGCGTACCCATCACCACTACCAAATGTGCTGAAGATGTCATACCCCAACACATACTGCTGCTGGCAACAACCACCTGGATAGCACCAGCTTTAAAGAGCTCAGCTGTGACCTCCTGTTCCATGAGACTCAAACCCTCGTGTAGATAACCGACACCATTACTCAGAGCGTGTTTCAATGCATCGTCTTTGACTTTGGCCAGGAATGGAGCCAAGTCGTCTTCAGTGCACTCCAAGAACTGAGGTCGTTCTCCACCATCTGCTGTTGAGTAAGTAACCAGATCCAAAGCAGTGAGCCGAGCATGCTTCCGCGTGGGCACGAATATCAAAGCGGGCTTTCCACCTTTTGCGTGCTGGACAATTGCGGTGTAAGTAGGCTTGGTCATTGCCTGCATACGAGCTTCGAAATTTGCAATGTCCACACCTTGAATATGTATTTCAAGAGGTACTGGTCGCACCCCGGGAGGAAAGTTGAACAGTCCGTGTGAGCTGGCGCCTATCCACTCCCCAAGGTCCTTCGCATTAGCTAAAGACGTAGACAAAGCCACAATACGAATCTGACTGTCCGGCTGACTTCCAATGTAGCGCATCCTAGAAACAATCACCTCTAGGACAGGACCTCCTTCACCTCCAATCAGGTGAAGTTCGTCCACCAAAAAAAGACTGACTTGTTGTACATGCTTCCTTTGCTTCCACCGTCGGGAGAGGACATCCCATCTTTCCGGTGTACTGATGATGATCTGTCCTTTCTCCAAAAGCTTCATATCGGTAGCTGTTTCACCAGTAAGCTCTACAACTCGGACTCCAAGGCCCTTCCCAAATTTGCCTTCCCAGTCTCTGTACCTTTCTTTAGCCAGAGCCTCCACAGGAGCAATGTACACGCAGCGACTAGTGCCATTCTCTCCTCCTTTCTGTAGCATTCGAAGAACAGCGAACTCAGCACAAATAGTCTTACCACTTCCCGTAGGAGCTGCTACAAGAACATTGTCATCGGTATTGTATAAGACCGTGAAAACCTGCGTCTGTATCGGGTTGAAGTGTCTAAACTGTTGGTAGAGGGCTTCATACGAAGGGTTTCGCAGAGCAGACACTGGCAGAGGCTGAAGGTCAAGAAGCTCAGTAGGTGGTGGGTATTTCTCTGGCAATATCAAGTGCCGAAACGAGACAGGCAGCACAGTTTCAGCGCCAAGCCACTTGTCAGAAACTACTCTGATGAAATACTGTGGAGGCAGCGGCTCGTAGATGGGAACGGTAAAGTTCAAGTTGTGGTCCTCTTCCACATACTGCATCTTGAGCAAGAAGTACTCGTGGTGGAGTACGTTTTCTCCATCGTTATCCTCTACTATGATCCAAAATGGCTCCACATAGCCGTGAATTTTCTCATCCCACTGGAAGTCTGGAGTGATTGTAAGGTCAACTTTTAAAATAGAACGGGTGATAGGTTGCACGTGAGCTGCCAGCTCAAGCTTTGGAAACTGATGAATGAACTTGTGTATGGTCTTTCCCATCTTGGGAAATCTTATGAGTTCTCCAATTTCCTGCGAAGAAAGATCATAGTAGCGGTCCCACGCCAGGTCCTTCTTCTCAACCTTGCTCAAGATGTCATTTGGTATGCCCTTGAACTGACGCAAGGGCGTCTGACTGCTCCACATCTGACGCTGAACCATTTTGCACAAGGACAACGCTTTCTCGGCCAGCTGTGCCCACCCACGCTTCAGCACAATCTCGAATAGTGCGCGCATCAAACGACCAGCGCTCTGTAGACCAACATGCACGAAAATAATTAATACTTTACTGACGTTTAATACTTCGCTATGATTTTCTAAACATTTGCCAGAAAGCTTCGGACACTTAACCTCCAGTGAAAGAAAACAGCACAAAAATTATAATCTACCTGGGTAATGAACACCATGTCCGATGTCAAGGACAATCCTTCGAGCTTTAGTTGTGAGATATAAGCCTGCAACAGAACGTTGATTTTGGCACTAGGCTCCTCTAGGCTTTCCTTCACAGGGATCGGCACCCGATCCAGCAATTTCGCGAGCTCCATCTTCTCCTCTTCTCTGACTGACACAAACTTGAACTCTTCGCTAAGGGAGAACAATCTACAGAGTTCAATATCCCCCATGGTAGGCTTCAAATGCTCATTGTAAGTGGCCATGGTCCCATGAGTGATGTAATAGTAACTAGCAATACGTCCCAGGTCAGTGACTTGAAAGTAGCCACCCTTCCGATCGTACTTCACGAGATTATTCTTGTCGAGAACGCATGCGGCTGAATGAATCTGCAAAAAAATAAGCATGGCAAGCTCATTAGGGACTCTCATGCACTTCGATTAAATACATCTCCATTTGCTTGCTCAAATTCGCATTCATCCTCAAGAGCATCATGGCAGGATACACAAGCCGAATCTGCAGATTACTCACGAGATCAGCTCGTCGCTCCTCTAACGTGGTGTCTGACTTCAACGCATCGACGCTTACACCGTACAGAGTCGGGTTGCGCAGCATTCTGATGTAGAGGTAAGTGTATCCCAACCATGTACAAGCCTCACGAGCATTTTGGACACTTCCGAGCACAATTTCAGCGTTCAGATTATCAGCCAGCTTGGAGATATACTGACTTTCAATAGGAAGTTGCTGATTCATGAGCGACAAGTAGTATTGCAACTCGGGATGACCAGTGATTATAATACCCAGTCCGTTGGTATCGTACTGTGGCCTACCAGCACGACCTAGCATCTGCATAACATCCAAAGGACTTAATTCCGTCCAAGATCCTTTCTCAGGATTGTAAATCTGCGTTCCTTTGATGATCACGGTGTGTGCAGGAAGATTCACACCCCAGGCTAATGTGGCGGTAGAGACAAGAACTTGAATGTGGCCATCTGCAAAAAGATCTTCCACGAGAGTACGATCTTGTCTTGCCATACCAGCGTGATGTATTGCGAAACCGTAAGGAAGCAGTTCTCTAAGATCAGTACTCTTCACTGCTTCAGTTTCGGTCTGCAAAATTTCCCTGCTTGCACTGTCCTCCTTCAGGAATCGTCCTAGCGTGTCGTTGCTAAGGGCAGCATCTCGAATGGCTCGGGCAGTTTTGGCAGTCTCTTTTCTAGAATGTACAAATATCAGTATCTGATGCTTGCCAGCAGCCTCCATTACTTTCTCGTAGCAGATTTCGTTCATCAACTGAAACCGCTGCAAAGGCTTGCGCACAGTGATTCCAATATACTGTTGAGCCAGAGGGCAAGGCCGATAGCTGTTGTCGAAGTGAAAGAGTCCTTTGGTCTTATCTACCCGCAAAAAAATTGCGACATCATCATAATTTGGCAAAGTGGCAGACAGACCCACCAACCGAATGGGATCTTGTGTGGTCTCGATCTGCCTCACAGTTCTCGCGACAATGCTCTCCAAAACAGGGCCACGGTTGTCGTGCAGTAGGTGAATCTCATCAATAATTAAAAGCTTTACCATCTGTGTGTAAGTCCTGTCTCCTGACTTTCGAGTGATAATGTCCCACTTCTCTGGCGTGGTGACGATAATCTGAGTTTCCTCGATTTGCTGTCGAGAAAGAGTTTGATCACCAGTGAGTTCCTTCACGGAGACTCCGAAGTCCTTCAACCTGTTGGATAAATTTCCCACCATTTCGGCAACAAGAGCCTTCATGGGAGCAACGTACACTATCTTGAATCCATTCAAGTCGATGGAGCCATCTTCTCGCCTTTTCAATCCAATTTCATGCAGTATAGCTAACATGGCCACGTTCGTCTTACCAGCTCCTGTTGGAGCGCAAAGTAGGAGATTCTCGTGCGTAAACAACGCAGTTTCATACACCTTACTCTGTACCCTATTCAGGGTTGTCATTCCAGCATAAGCTGGTTGTGCCCATTCCGGCATGTCGGCAATTCTCACTAATTCCTCGCCATCTGCAAAAGGCTTAGCCTTGAGAGCGGGAACATGCACCTCTTCATAACCCTTCTTCGCTGTTCTGAAGGAACCCGAAGGAAGTTCACATCTCTTGTTGGCCATGAGGAAACCTCCTTGATGAAAGGAAAGCTGTTCCAGGTCCAATAGCTGGCGCTGCCCTTTCAACCAGCCACCCTCCGAAGCTCCATATGTTTCAGACCTTCTGCCTTTGTCGCCCTCCCCACTGACCTCTCCATCTCTCAACTTCCTGGCCTCCTCTCGAATACTTCTTTCTAAATTTTTCTGTCTCTCCTTCGCAGTTGCCCTAGTGGCATGAAGCTGCTCAAGAATGGCTGCCATAGCAGGTCCTTCATCGCTCATATCTTCTTCTATCTTCTTTTTGGCTTCGTCGTCTTCGGCCCTGGCTAGTCGAGTGCACCAAACTACTTTCAGCCTGTTTCTCAAGAGGAGCTTGATTAAATCGAATTTATCATAATCTAGAAGCATGACCAGCCTATTTTCTACATCTCTGTCATCTCCTTCTGCGAGATACTTCAAAACTTCCTCGGCAAGCTTCTGACTCTGCTGAGGATCAATGTCTCCATATGCTTGAGAGATCTTCCTCTGCAGCCAGTATGCGTCAATATCCTGTACATTCAACCCCTCATCGGCTTCCTCCATCTCTTCGTCGTCGATCCCTCCCATCTGCATACCCTTGTTCTCGTGCGTTTCCTGCCCATCATCCTCTCCGTCACTCTCCTCTTGAACTTCATCTAAATCACTCTCTTCTTCCTCTTCTTCCTCCTCGAACTCCACGGCAACACCAATGTCATCATCTAGAGCCTCGCCGGCTCCACCCACGACTCCCTCCCCCGCTTCGTGGTAGTCACTTATCAGCTTTCCTATGGAAACAAGCTGCGTAAATCGCTCCTGGGACATAGTGTTCAAAAGTTTCTCGATTTCCTTCTTCTTGTCTGGGTCCTTGAACTTGTCATTCTTCAAAACAGCTAACACCTCGTCCGCTGCCCCTCTCAGGATATCCTGCGGTTGATCGCCAAACTGGAGCTGTATAGTGCTAAGAAGAGCTTCGTACGCAGCTCTCGTCTCTTTGGTCTTCGGTCTGTACATCCCATCATCGACGATGGAAAACACGCTCTCATCCTGCGAGGCCCGCTGTCTCTTGCTGGCCTTCTTGGGAACATCTACGAACGATTTTTCCTTCTCCTTCGCGGCCCTTTTCTTCTTCGCCTTGGTGAGCTTTTCCTCTAGCTCCTGGGGTCGTCCGTGATAAACACGATCGCCGAAAGACTTCGGATCGATCTTTCCCCACAAACTCTCAGGCTCACCTGTGGGTTCATGGGTGTCTCGGGGCCTCGTGTCAGTGGTGAGCACGAGTGACGAATTAGCCCTATATTCATACTGCTTAAACCGCGCATGCGCTTCTGCTCCTCCTCCGAGGTGAGCCATCTTTCGACCCTCTCCTCAAATTCCAGAATTTCACCTCCTCGCCAGATTACTTTTCTATCTTTCTCAATCCCGCAGTCGTTCCGACCTGTAAACCCTCGCCCTCCCTCCCTCGACGGCACCTACAGCCCACGAACGAACAATCCAGTCTCGACCGACAAATCGATCCCGACGAATCTCGGGCCATTCATCGATCCTGCCAGACGCTCACGTCCGAGCCCAAATCGATACTCGACGGGGAGAACCACGACTGGATTGTTTAGGGTTTAGGGCAAGTCCTTCGCGCTGCAGAGAGCTTCGGGGTTTTTGACCGTGCTTCCCTCCACGACATGCTCGTCGTTGCCTCGTGCATGCAGCTCCCAGTTATGGAGTGCTCTCTGGACCCATCCTTAGCCCTTCGGTTTCATCCCTGTACCAGGGCTTGCTTGCACCCTCAATTTTAAAAAGATATTTCTGAAAAAACCCGTAATTATTTATTGTCAATTTAATAAATTTTTATTAGTGTGTCTTTAATTTAATAGCAAGTGAGATACATTATTAGCATAATTTTAAATACAAAACAATTGAAATGAAAGTTATCGAAATAATAAATTTTATCAAACTACGAAAATCTATTTACAACGGAACGAAAAGCTTTGAGAAATATTCGCGCTTGAAAATCGACAATATGTAAATATTACCATAATAGTATTAAATTTTAATCAATTAAAATATTTGTTAAAATCAGGTTCTTTAATTAACTCGACAATTATCGGGTTTTTTCCACCCTTCCCCTGTACCGCTCGATGGAGTCATCCCATCCTTTCTGATATACTGCCCATTTATCGTAATTGTGGGCTCGCCCGCTCCGCTTTCGTCCCCTTGGTTTGCCAGATTTGAGGTTCCTGCAAGGCTACACTTTTTTTTTTGTCTACTTTTTAGGGAACTCTCTTATGTTTTGATAGAACTTCGCAATATTCACTAGGTTTCTTTAGATAAGGCAATGAAATTGTGGCAATAATATAACACTAAATTTACTGAATGCATTCTTGATAAATTGCTGGTGAGTTACTTGAATAAGTTACTATCTATTGGTTTTGTTGAAAAATATAATAATAGCATTAAGAAAGGAGCCCTCCTATTTCAAGACGACAAGTGCTTCTCAATTCTATTATTTTTAGCTGCAATTTATCCATGAGGTGAGGTTTTATGCATGTCAATATGACGGTGGATTAATTGTGTGGAATGCCAATTCATTCACGTGGTTTCTTTGAAGTCGTACGAATATTTCGATCACTCGTAACGGTCGTCGCTTATATTGACATTCTTTTGGTTCTTTTACTCGTAGGTTGCAGTCACCTTCTCTTAATTTCATAGACTTGTTATTGTAATTCATTACGTCCATTTTTTCCAGTTTGATCTGGTATGTTGGATGAGTTCATCTACAACAGTTTTACAGCCATACATTTGAAATGGATACATTTCATGCTTAAGGCCTTGATTTAGATTCTCAAAAGGTTGCAAATTTGAACCATGAACTTTAGTAATCTCGTTGCGAACTGACTTGTCATGAAACAAGTTTAAATTTGCATAATGAACAGTCACATAAACAAATCATGCTTGTGTGCTGCTAGTTGTGATTCGAATTTAAATGTATTTATCTATGTTGATGGATGAAAGAGACTTCAGAAGTTTGTAATCAACTATTATTAACAAGATCATGGACATATTAAAGGATTGGTCATGAATGTTCAATTTATTATTATTCTCACTCTTGCAATCTTCACATTAACTTATTATAATATTATAATTGAAAGTATCATTGGACTTAATATATGACGATCTCAAAGTCTTGCAATATGGTGAGTTGCATATATATCCACCGTCATGAGGTATTACGTGGAAGTGAAAGTATGATTTTATTAACTTATGCTTGATTATATACTAACTTATCAGAAATTTAAAACAAAATCAGATCTAAAAATATAAACAAGTACTAAAAACAATATTGCTTCTATACATACATCGTGCATCAAGAAGAAACATCCACTCATATTTGCACCATTCAGTCTACGTAACAAGCATTGTATTTATACATAATCATATATCATATGATATTGGTTTGAAATATTATGTGTGGATTTGAAATGATGAAAATTGAATTTTGATAAAGAATTATCAATATTTGATTATGTTTATCTGTACAATATTGTCTGTTAGTTCTGCAGAACGAGTCATTCGTGTAATTGGATTGTAATTAAATCATAATTATTTGGTTTATAATCCATAAATGTATAATTTTTAAGACATGCAATTTGAATTGACAGGTAAATATACTCCAGAATACATTAACTGGTTATTGCTTTATGGTATACAAGACTTTTCCAGTTGTACATAAATAATTCAAAATATGATTTAAAGATGCATAATTTTAGAATTTTTGTCAAGACATTGGAAATATTAGATAGTGATGTTCATCAAGATTTATAGATCAATATACAATTTTCTAATTAGATTTGTGAATTGAAGTTGAAGTATGAGTGTAGATGATATCATCACATACATTCACAATGCAGTGAATAGAATGTTGAATCGAACAATCATTAAAACTATTCTCAAGTGCTTTCCTTTTTTCACATTGAAACATTTTTGCTATTTTGAATATTTTATCTAATAATGAAAACATCCGTCGACTATCCGAAAATGTTTTAAATTTAAATATTTGTAGAAAAATATTAGACTTTGATATTATCATTAATATTATGGTGCAAATCAATAAAATAAAAGTTCATCTATACAAATTTGAACATCACACATTGCAAATTATCAGTGCTGAAAACTAAAACAAGACCGTTTTGAGTCTATTTAAAGATAAAATAAACATATAATTTTTATTAAATTACCTAAATATTTATTTGAGCATATAATAGCATAAATGTTATATTTTAAGATCACAATAATCAATAAACATAAATTATTCTCTATGAATAATATGTAGTATTCACGGATTATATAACAATCTTACATGACTATAAATCTAAGTGAGAATTTAACCTTTTATATTACATTTATAATTATATTCAAATTTTGGCAAACATTTTTTTAGCTCACAAAATGATAAATGTAAACGATTAAAGCCTAAATAATATTAGTGATATAATTTTTTTAAATTACTACCGATTTATATATTTTACATTTTCAGAATTTTTTCAGATCTTCGTATTAAGATCAAATCATATATCAAGATAACATATTTTATTCATATTTACTGGATTAGATAAAACATATCATTACGATTATTTGACATTAAATATTTATTTTTATTCAATAATTAGTTATATATCATATGTAAAACAAATTTATTACTTTTATATAATTTTTTAACATAAATATATTTTCAAAAATTGGTTCAATTTAATATCAAATGCACACTTGGTGTTATGGTTGATATGAAAAAAGTAAGCATACATCTTAAATCTATGCTTGAATGTGTTCAATTTCTGAGATTCAAATAAAATATGATAATCTAGTATCAACAAATATTTGAACCAAGGTTCCCAGACAATATGTCATAAAATATAATAGAAAGATTTATGTGTAGTGAAATGATTATGTAAATGGAAAAATCCATGAAATTACTAAGTTCTAAAGAATAAGTCATAATTATATCAATTCAATAAATTTGCATTCATAACTATGCAAACGATCATTCAACCACGAGTAAAAAATGCTAAAACTTAACTCAAAACGTTGTAACAATAAGTATAAAATTATCTTCTACAAGCTTCAATCAACTCAATATCACAAATTATCATTCAAGTATAAAATAAATTTTATGTATGAAAAATTCTGATGCAAATAAAAGAATATTGATTTGTATTTTTTTCATTATTTTTGATCAAGCAACAAAATTAAAAAATGTTGCGAAAATTGATGAGATGCAAACATATACCTGAAGATATCACATTTATATCATTTCTGTTTTGTGCATATTAGTGTTATGATATAACCCAAATTTATTGCTTGCTTCAAATTTTTGCAATTATTTAAGATATTTTCTTTTCTCCAACAACTTACTGAAAATATAACTTATCAATTTTATGTTTAAGATAATAATTTTACAGGGCTTTTATTGTAGGATTTACTTCAATTTCAAAATGAAACCATAATTGTTTATGCTAACAAACTAATGGCCAAACAAAATATTGGAAAACCATGATGTGATAATAGTTTAAATTTAAAATGATCGAAATGATTTTGTACTTTAAAACTATTCAGACATTTCACATGGGTGATTCAAATGTTCAATATAGATATGTATAAGCTCTGTGGCATAAAGAAGTTGTTAATGATTCAAGTTGTGATGTGATTGTAATTTAAGAATATTATATCAAATACATTTATTGAAAGAGCTTTTCAAAACATCACGAGAATAAATATACTTTATTTTCAAAAAAGATATTCTCAATTCATGTCATATTTGTTCAAAACTATTATCTTATTTTAAACATTAAACTATATTTTTTATAAAAAGGAAATAATATTTTTTTAGGATGTAAAACTTACTTTGATGCCCAAGCAATATATGACAAAAATTATTTTATGCTTTATTTGTAATTAAAAAAATTTAAATTTTGGTATATAAAGTGTAATATCATATTATTTATATTTAAATATTAGAAAAAAAAAGAAACACCGCACTTAAATTAATATGTTATCTTATAGTTGATCCTTAATCTAAACTTTCCACCAATAATGATTGAAATTTAGGATCAAGGCTTGTTATGAGGCCATGATATTTATTTTCTATTCTTTGTGATTTGGATAACATTAACTTTATGCAAATTCTTTGTGCTACGTGTTGTTTCTATTGAGCTTCAACCAAATAAAATCTCATCCATTATTCCAATAGGCAAGATTGTATTTTTGAAATTATCAAGCGTTCACAAGAATATTGACAATGAATGATCATACAAAGATTTTTTTTATCATTAGTGTAATTTTATAACAACATAATCATGTTAAAATAATGTGGATTTGTACGAAGCAAGTTTTCTTGCAAATACAAAATAAAGTTAACATCATGAAATCATCTTTAGTTATGAAATATATTTATATATAATTAACCATCATGTTCTACATAATGAGTACAATAATATATATATATAATGTAATATACAATAAACTATAAATGAAAAGGATGGTGGAGAGTAAAGATTATTTTAATGTATGTGTTTGAAAAATTATATAAGGAAAAGTGGAATCCATCATGGATCTTTCATTTTGAAAATTATGTTCTATATTTCAACTAATTACTCTCTTGAGCCATAATGTTACACATCATTTTCAATTCTGGAAGCCCACATTGAAAATAAACAACTCATTCTGTCTTCCAATCTATGCTGGCCGAGATTATGTACAAGAATCAAGAAAAATTCAAATGGATTATTCGTTAATTGAGACCGATGTTCAACGAAGTCATGAATAGTTGCTTTTGACACCCTATTCATATCTTGAAGCTGCAAATACTATAAATACAGAAATTATGATGTAGGACAAACCATATATGAATATGTACATTGGTTTTGATTATGGGAGGTTTGGTATGTTATCATGCAGACAGATAATCGTCGAGCAGTAAATGCATTTATTCGCTTTTGATGTGACATGTTAAAGGGGAGCTTTAAATGTATTGAGCTTTAGCAAGCATTGGACTCGTATTTGGTAGGGCACATTTGCACAAAACAGAATTTTCCATCGACAAAATATGTCGAACATTCCGTATCGAACCTCGTTCGTTAGTGGAGACTGGCTGTCCTATGCGCCTCTAGGGTCCAGGTGAGATATGTGCAGGGCAGCTGGCCGTGCACATTCGTTGGCAGTGGGCGACCGGTAGCAACTGCCACTAACCTGGTTACACAGCGAACCAGCGAACCCTTCATAGCAAAGGCCAGTTCACAACATCGTCACCTCTCGCAGTCACCTCGCAGGTCCTCATATATTAAACCATTAATTTTCTTCTTTTCCGCCTTTTTGCACCCGTCGCCCTTTCCAGCGTACGAGACAATTTGTACGGTTTTTTACCGTACTCCCGGTACAGTACCGTCTGCGCTTAGTGCATGGCATTTTTCCGACCGTTCTCTCGATGTATCGAAAATGCCAAGGGAGCGAGCGACCCGACAGCATTTCCAAGAAATCACAATCCCTCGGAGCTCATCACTATTTTATAAATCCGGTACCCTCAGAAAGAAACCGCGGGAGCACATAAAAACGGAAATTTATGGAAGAGGAGAGGGAAAATACGGAATACATTATTTTATACTGTATTGTGTGGGTGAATACTATTTTATAAATCCGATGCCCTCGGAAAGAAACCACGGGACCATATAAAAACGGGAATTTATGGAAGAGGGGAGGGGAAATACAGAATACATTATTTTAGACTGTATTGTACTGGGGGCGGGGGGGGGGGGGGCGGGAACTGCGTAGAGGGTGCAGGTGGGCAAAAGAGGAATCTTGGCAGAGGGAGGAACTGCGCAGTAGGCTGGAAAACTGTATCGGGGAGTGGGTGTGCGTGCGCGGGGCGTAGGCGGTTCGCAACGCGGGCGTATTCCAGCGTGGCGAGGAGGCTGGGGGCCGCAAGATGCAGGATCGGGCGGCGGAGCGGCGCCCTATCTGTTACACCACCGACCTTCGCTTTCGCTCTGCGCTCTATGCACTCGCTGTGCAGCGACGGGCGCCTTTGCTGGCCTTTGCTTGAGCGCAGGGCACTGCCATCTCTCTGTGGCTTGCACTCGCAGCAGCAGCAGCAGCAGCAGATTGCACGGGCCTTGCACAACCACCGGAGCAAGAGCGATCGAGCGATCGAGCGAGGGAGAGAAGAGATCAGCAGCAGCAGAAGCAGCAGAGAGAGAGAGAGAGAGAGAGAGAGAGAAGCTGAGAGAAGAAGAAGAAGAGGGAGAGAGAGAGAGAGAGAGAGGAGGGAGGGAGGCTTTTTCTTTGTTGGGTAGAGGGAGAGAGAGAGAGAGAAGAGTAGCAGATGGAATAGAGCGATTTGCTTGTTGCGCCCTTGGAATGGTCGATCGAGCGACATCAGTCGAGTAGGGAGGGTCGCAGCTTTTGGTTTTAGCCGCTGCGGTCATAGGTTGCGGAGATTGCCTTTGTCCTGCTCGTCGATAGTCTTGGCCGTGTCTTTGTTGGACGACGGCTCCATTCCCCCCCATCCGTAGTTCTGCGCTTTTCTGGCTCCTTTTGACTGATCTTCTGTCTTTCCTGCGGTTTCAAGACACTCGCCATCCCGACTGGATTCCAGATCGAGGAGCGGCACTCACTCGCCTCTGTTCCAGTTCTTCGCGGATCCGGGCGCACGGTGATCACTTACTGGGGAGCTGTGACCCCTCTTACTTATGATTTCTCTTGTTTTTCTGGGTCGAGAGAGAACTCTGGTCGGTGCTAGGGTTTTCGTGACTGAATTCGGGGGCGTAGTGTAGTGATTCAGGTGTGAAGTTCATGCCGTGAAGCAACAACAACGACAACCACCACCTCCATCATCACCACGGCACCTTAGTTGTTCTTCCCTCCTAGATTGGTAGGTACATGGCGGCAGTAACAGAGGATCCTCTGGCTGTAGCTATGGAGGCGGTTCCTCCTAGAAAGGAACGTCTGCAGAAAGCCTTTAACGATCTTGAGATACAGAGAGCAGCTCTCGCAAGCTGCACTGTGGAATGGAAAGAGCTTGAGGAACATTTTGCCGAAGTTGAAATAGCCGTGCAGAAGCGTCTGGAAGATCTGGCTGCGAAGGAGAAGTCTTTTGACGCCAAAACCAAAGAAGTACACGAGGCCCTTGACAAACGGGAAGAGGCCGTTTCTGCCAGAGAGCAAGCATCATTGTCTCGCGTGCAAGAACAGAAAGACTCTGCTATAGCAGCGATTTTCGAGGAGAAACGCAAGTGGTTGGAAGAACGATCACGGCTTGAAGCTGAAGCTGCTGCTAAGGCCGCTCAGAACGCCATTACTGAGACGCCCGCTGTCAATCATGTCAATCATGTAGTGGAAGTTATCAAGGCAGAACCCCCCGTTGCAGTTTCTAATGGTCTTACTAGTGCTCAGGCCATGGAGGTCGATGTATCATCGCCAAAGCCTTCTGGAGCTCCCGCTGCCACTACTGTAACTGTCTCTGTAAAAGAGGAACCGGCCAACGATGCCGTTAGTAAGGATGCAGGCAAGACCGACACTACTAGCACTCCCGCTGTGAAAGCAGTAGTGCCTGAGGTGAGGGTGCGTCCACAGCTTAAGTCACTGTGCGAGAACATGGATGGTGATGGGCTGAGAAAGTACATTGTCGACCATCGGAAAGATGTTGGTGCCTTGCGCGCTGAGCTGCCCTCCGCACTTCAGTGTGCGATTGATCCTGCACGCTTGGTCCTCAGTGCATTGGATGGTTACCACCATCCAGAGCCGGGGACCATCGCAAGCAACCAAGGGGCAGATAAGAAGGAATCAGGAGCATCGGCTAATCGCCGTGCTTGCATCCTTTTGCTGGAGTGCCTTGCTGTGGTGTTGGCTGATCCTGTACTAGGAGCGGATCACCCCGTGGTGCCCTCCAATATCAAGGAGTCGGCCAAGGAAGTCGCTGACCAATGGAGGTCCAAGATGACAATCCATGGAGATGCCACGTCTGGCAATTCTTTGGATGCTCAGGCTTTTCTACAGCTTTTGGCAACTTTTGGTATTGCTTCGGAGTATAATGATGATGAGCTGTGCAAACTCGTCACTGCTGTTGCGCGGCGCAGGCAGTCACCTGCGCTCTGCCGGTCCCTTGGACTGTCGGCCAAGATACCAGGTTGGTGTCCCTTTCAAGTCAGCCTTCATCCGAGGCTGAGGCACATGCTGGGCCACTCTCTGGATTGCCCTTCCTGGCTCTCCCAATTGTGGATCTGTAGTAGGCTGATCCAAGTTGGGCTGGCTGACTGATCAATTTTCCCTATTTTATGCTTGAATATTAGCTTACATATCACAGCAACGCTGGTTCCTGCGTATCCTCTGCCTTGGCACTCATTGTTTGCGTGCTGTTCCTCAGAACAGATCTAACTCATTTTGGAAGTTTTGTAGCCTTAATTTTTAGGCTTCTTTGAGGCTTACTCTGGGTTCCCTTGCTGTTCGTTGATCAGAGGTCAAGATCATCGGCTTGCACCTGAAGATGATGATTCTCACATCCTGTCTCACCTAGTCTGAAGAGAAACCCTGCTTATAGTTATAGCGTTTTTCCTCTTTCTTCTTCTTGGCCGCTAACAAGTTTTGCGAGGTTGTAGAGGAGGCTCACAAAGCATTTGGCTGGATTGTTTATCTTGATTGCACTCTGCGAAGGCAAGTTGAGCCATCCCTTCTTGAGCTTATCTTGTCCACGCAGGTGTCTGATCACTTTGGGCATTCCACCTACCTCCATTCCCTTATTGTCTTCCTTGTTAACTACACCACCGTACCCTCCCTCCGTCCCCGCAGCATGGTCTGTAGGCCTAGGGAACCTCATGAAGCTTATTGGGCTCATTGGGCCCAAGTCTCAGTATAGAACGTATCGGTCGTAGGCCTTAATTAATTGTGTGTTTGTCGGCAGATGTGGTGGACAGGTTGGCCAAAGAGGGCAAACAGATCGAAGCCTTGTCTTTCGCTCATTCATTTGGTATCATGGACCGAGTCCAACCTGTTCCTCTGTTGAAGGCTTATCTGAAGGAAGCTCGAAAGACAGCACAAAACATACTCAAGAACGGGAACAGCTCGGCTGCAGCTCAGGTCGGTACTACAGGAGACTACGTCCCGTTGTGGATACCTTTTGTTAGTGATTTCGGAGTTGTTTGTTACCTTAACTTCAAGCTTGGAGGAAGCAAACACTTTCATGCCTGTAAGAAAGACATAAAGGTCTATGCTTTAGTAATGAAATCCTGACTGAAATATAGGAAATTTGGGGCGTCAATCAGGGGATTTTGAAACACAAAATTTTGTGTGGAGTTTGTGTTTCAGTTCCAAGTTTAGAACGAAAGCCCAGAAAGAATATGGAAGAGCCGTTGTGTAATTGCATTGTTGATTTCTGTTTTACTTCTCTCTCTCGACCTGAATCCTCTACGACGTAATGACTTTAACAAGGTAATCAGGAGATGATGTGTCGTGAATGCTAAGCTGAAAGTCCGAAAATGCGATATGGATATGAATCAGAAAGTCAATCCTGAGCACTAATTTTGTGTGGAGCATATGAGTTTCGCGAAGTAGAGACAGCGACTTCATTCACTAACTAAATTTGAGTAATATGGTGCTTTAAACAATTGATAGTGAACTTTCGAGAAGTTTGGAAGATTCAAAGAGCCAAGAGCACAACCTACAGGTGTAAAGTCATCGAGAAGAAGCTATTGACCTGTTTCAGTTATTCCCAAACAGAACGACTGCCTCTAGTTAGATTATCCGAAACGTATATTAATATCGTCCACATCAGCGTGCTTTCCAAGCACATTAGTGGACGAAAACTTACCTGCATGGTTGTGATTATCAATGAACTTCATGCCTTACAGCATGAAGGCTTTTTTCGGTGATGAGTAAACCCTAAACCCGAACAACGTTCACAAATTGTTTTGGTGGTTAAGACTAAATTGTAAGAGCCCCTTCGGTTAATTACAAGCCAAGTCCCTACGGTGGACTTGTACTACTCGAAATTTAGTTGAAATTGGAGAAACCTATTCACCTTGGTACCCATTGATAAAGCAGTCAGGTTTATGTGACGATCCAGGGCAGATCCTGTTGATTTTCATTAATTTATTTTCTTGTATCGGTCAGGAGAAACCATACCGCACGTTGCACTAGCAGTGCATATACCATCGATACCTCATGCCTATTCCACTTCTGTCTCTAACCTGCGCCTTTACTCCCAAGGATGGTTACTGTCTGCTTCCGTATTCGACTACTAGCATGCAGTTGTATGCCTTGTGTACTCATTGAAAGTAGACGATTGAGTTTGCCGTTTTTTTCATCAGGACGCCATGCCATGCTCCTGTTTTGTTCCTTATTGCTTGTCGGTCTCCAGGATGAGACAGTCGCGTAATAACTAGTACATTTAAAAGAAGTTAAATATGACTTACTCCATGGTTTCTGACCAATTTCGACAATATTATCTCAAATAATTCAGACACGTACTTACGTTATACCAAGTTTGCCTTGACTAAACCCTAAACCCCAAAGTAGTAATATTCATGTATCGAGTAGATGGAATTTTTTTTCCGATGCTTGCATATTAGGTTTGTGTGTGAGGTGCAGAGATGGCTTCCCCATCTCTCTTTATAGTCTATATTGTTTATAATCTCGCGTCTCACAATGTCAATGGTATTTGGGAAATAGAGTCTATGTACGAGTGTTTGGCAGACTTTGAAGTTAGCATCATGGGCGAGCTGCAAGAACTGCCCGAGATCTTTCAGATATGAAAAGCTCACAACGCTTTGTTGTTGGTACGTATCTATCTCTTTGCAGAACGACGCCACGATGAAGGAACTTGGCGCGTTGAAAGCTGTTTTGAAATGCATTGAGGAGTACCAACTTGAAAGCCAGTACCCCTCTGGTCCTCTGCAGAAGCGTGTCGCACAACTTGAGAAGGCCAAATCGGATAGAAAGAGAGCTGCTGTTGCTGTTAAGGCGCAGACTAAACGCCCTAGGGCCAGTGGTGGCAGTGGGGGCGGCTACGGTGGCGGTTCAGCTGCCGCTAATGAAAGAAATTATTACCGTGGCTCTGAAAGAGGGCAGTATGGGGGTGGTGTAGGTGTATCTTCTTACAGCCTGGCTGCGCAAAATAATTACGATAGGCGCACACAGGGAGGGTACTCGACCACCTACACTGGTGGAAGCCGCAGTCCCGTGTCACTTTCTAGTTCTTATTTGTATTCTGCTGAAGGATTAGGTTCGCCTGTGTATGGATCAGGTGGGTATAGCAACCCTACCGCTACCTATAGTAGTTATCAGTTTGGAAGTGGGCTGCCTCCTCCTCCTCCAGCATACCAGGCGTCATTTTTGCATTAGTAGACACGTACTCTTGTTTCTCATAGTTATACAGGAATCGGCTGCAAGCACCTTTTAACTCTTCCTGGAAGGATCAGCGAATTGTTTCACAGTAGTGGGCGGGAAACGTGGATGAGCACCGCGGCTGATCTTTTTGCCTCACAGGAGAATTCACTCGTTACATTACGATTTGTAAAATTCATGGGAGAAATAGCCCTGTGACTTCCTCGAAGGTGGTCGTCAGATTGCAAGAGCGTACAGGGGAAGAAGCTTGCCCAGATCGGTAAATGTAGTTAGGTTATACGGTAATGTAGGTCTTTTAGGAGCCTTGCTTTCTTTGTACATTACAAACCTTAAGTGTCACCTTATGCTCTGTGCATCTGGACAGATGTCAAGATTACAAACTTGCCCATGGGCTGGTACATGAATGTAACATGTGCACGTGCTTCGGGCGTACAGGTTTCGTGTTCAGTATCTGGACTGTTGAATGATGACTGGTGTTATTTTGAGTTGTGGTTGTGGCGATCGATTTGTTTGGGTGCTATTTTGTAGCATTTGAGTGCAGTGCGTTTACGTATATCTTCCAGTGCATACGTAGTTCTTTTTGGTGCTTTCCTCGGAGAAGGTTCTGAACGTGTAAAAGTGGATGGGCATAGATTTGAATGTCATCTGTGTTCGGAACTGAACATTCGTAGTTTGTGAAAGACTGGATGAGAATCTGTGCGATCGAGCACGCCTACGGGCAAGAACTCTATCGAATTCTGGAACTTTGTGTGACAATTTTGTGAATCGCAATGGTGTGTGCTCCTATCCCCTGTACTTGTCCGACATCTTAACGAAGACCCCCTTGAGCTTTTATTTTCCACTAGGACGACTGCATTCTCGAAGGGAGGTTTGGCGCGAGCAGATTACGCCACAGTAGAGTAGGTTTTGGGATGTGTTTTCATGAGTGCGGTCGACAGTTACTGAAGTCAACTCGGGAAGGAAGGAACTCCAGTCGGTTAATTTCTGTACCGGTTCACCAGAGAGCCGATCTAGTCGCTGGTTGCTTGTTCTCCAATTTCACTATTCTATGTGTTTACTTACAATACTCATAGAATACGTATGATTGAGGGTTTAACTCCGAGTTGAGGGTTTTAGAACGTATAAAATTTTGTCTGTGTAGAAACCTCCATCTCTGTAACGATCGGGTACCGATATCTTGAACTATGGAAGTAAAATCAAAAGTCCAATTTAAAATCTGATTGTAACTTAGATCAATGAATATTATATGTTGAACTGGAGCGTTACATGATTTATATCACAGTATTAAAATACTTTTTTTTTACATGAAAAAAATTTCCTCATAATGTGTTTGGTAAACGAAGTATAAATGTTATATATCACAGTTTACGATGTTTTCTATTTTGTATCAGAATCTTTTCCCGCCATGTCCTCAGATACACACCGAGTTTGAGAAATATACCATCTGACATTGTCAATTTAAGATCATATCTTAAGAACATAATTTTTCATGAACTGTAGATACGGTTTTCATATAAATTCCAATACGTATTGAATTTACAGCACAGTTCAAGTATAAAGCAAATGAATACATTCACTTCAATTAAACACATTGAGGTGATATGTTACATGATGCAACTACATTCTCTCTGCAGAATTTCTTCATTCTACAAAATCCTGTACACAAGTTTTTTCAAGCTTAATCTACAGTTTACAGACATCGCCTGCACCAGCGATATTCGCCTTGTAACCTTCCCTGTGATTGCCATGTCGACTAATTTCTATGTACAAAGTCGCCATATCTGACATTGATCTACCTATCTATGTACTGATAACGTTTGAATGGGTGCAAACTACGGCAGAGGGGACATTGCAGATATCTCAATCATTGATGCTGGCTGGGACATACACACAAATATATATCGCACTGGTCAGTAGCTTTCGAAGCCACAGTCCTGTTCCTCAACTCAATTTAATGGTACATGAGGACTGCTTCCTGAACCATAGGTCTCGTGGCATGAACATGAGATTCAGAGTCTTGATGACCTTGCTCCCAAGTCTGGAACGTCCTTCCTTCCTGCATATGTCTGACAAATGGAACAAACAGTCGCCAGTTCTCTGCTTGGAACAGACTCTCAGACATGCGCAGGTAGGTGAAGGCACACATTGGCTCCTGCTCTTCGTGACTGTCGACAGGCAGATTAAATTGCAGACGAGATTTCTTCACCACTTGATTGTATGCCGTTTGATCAAAGCGAGGGAGAGCGTTTTCTCCCGCCAGACGCACGCCTGCAGTCCGAGACGCCACTGTCACCTGCTTCAACAAACTCTCAGGACTGCAAGATGCTTGAGGAGGCTGTTCTTCATCCTTCATCTCGATACACGTGAAGTTTAAGGTCACTCCATGCCGACCAAACATACGTGCAATCGGCGCATATCCGTCTCGGTAACGAGTGTTATAGTACCCTGCAGTCAGTTCGGCGGCGTGCGATCTGGTTCCATAATGCCAGTGGATACCAGCAACTTTGCCGGAAAGAACGGCACCAGTTCCTCGGAAGATCCCAGCTGCAGCTGACAGAATTTTCTCTCCGTGATTGATAAGCATTTTCGAGTACCAATCCAGGAAGAACTCGCCGTAGGCACTCTTCCACCCTCCATCGCGTGAAAAGAAAGCTACTTCCTCGGGCCACCGGTTGTAATCACCAGCATCATTCGGTCCAGCATGACCCCATGCAGGCATTCCGATTGCCTCGGCGGCGCTCTTCAGACTGGCGATCATATACTGCACAGACGGACAAGACTCGTTCAGCTCTCCACGCAATAGTTCAGAACCAATGGCTTCTAATCCATCAATACTCCTATCCGCAAAAGAACGATGCGTGAAGGTGCAAACGGATATTTGCAGCATACCTTATCGTAGCATTGAAACTCCCCAATTCCGGGAAACCTCCAACGACCGTTTTGCTCAGGATATCCAGGGTAACGAAGTTCTCCTGCAGGTCCCATGCCCACTTGAATTTCCTGTAGAGTTGTTTTCATTCATGTCAGAAAATCGTCCATGTTGAAGACTGATCCAGGAACGATACAAAATGCCAACAGAGACTAGGCCACGGCCAGAATGGGATGATGATGCTTACGATGACAGTGTTCCCGAGCAAGTCTTTGAAAGTTTCTCGAAAGCTCCTCATGAAATCGCTGTAAACTTGCACCTGAGTCCTTCCTTTCAGCACAGGAAGACTGTCGCATCCCAACGACAGGTACTCGAAATTCCGATTTCCGTTCTTGTCAGTATACACTAAGTCGTTGTTACTCTTGATTTCCTCAACGACCCACGGAGGAAGAGGAATACTGCAGCCAAACGATCAACAACCAGGTAAGAGAAATCCTCAACTATCACCTTTTAGAAGATGTCCAAAAAACATATTCGATTTCTCGAATCGACGGACGTGGAAATGGTGACAGGCACTGAGAGGAGAAGAATCCAAGTTAAGCAAAATCGAAGTCGGAGGGTGCGCAGATGAACTTACGTGCAGGTGTCCCCCACGTTCCCACCACATTGATGGAACGACATTACGCACTGCACCTTCAAGCCGTGCTTCCTGGCCATGGTAATCAACTCTAAGTAGGCAGACCAATTGTACTTCATTGGACCATCCTTCTCCACTATTCCCCACCACACGTCCATCATAATTCCTTCAACGCCAGCGCTCTTCAGAGCGAGGAGACTAGCGTTCATGGCTCGCTTCCTGTTCACGACGTTGCTCATTTTCACGCTGTCCAAGGGCAACATCACGAAAACGGGAACTCCACCAGACGTTCCCCTGCTGCTTGACGTCTCTTCCGAGTGATGTTCCAACCAAGAACCAGCACCTACTTCCAAACCAGGCACCATTCTCTCTCCTTCCGCTGCTGTTCCAAACATGCCCATGTCGAGTGCTTCGAGATGGCTGCCACGGGAACCCTGGGACCTCCACCGCTCGTCGGCGGATGGCGATGAAGAGCTGAACGGCGAATACGACAGACAGGTATCCAACTCCTTCGCTGCTCTCTGGATGCATGGCCCGTGTCCGGAACCCACACTCGAGCTCCGAAATGTGCATCTAGCTCGCACTGGTACATCGACCACGCTGCTGCTAGACGAAACTTCTACCGCTGAAAATTCTGTCACCAAGACTCTTCTGCTATGACTCGAAAACATACTCGGCCCGACCAGCGAACATGCTGCCGCCATTTTGTACTAAAACTCGTTAAAAGCCAGCGATATAGAATCCAATAATCCCAGCACCTGTCAATTCCAACGGATGAAGAATGTACAATGCGTCGTTGGAAACGAGAAACGAACACCTCCGCTAGGGTTACGCCGATTTATACCGAGACACAGACTGCGGGAAACTTCTGCGTGTGAGGAAATGCATACGGATGCTTGGATCCAGCCTAGGGCCCAACATGTGCAATTGCTCAACCGAAACGAACGAGGGAATCGCGCGACGAAGCCAGACGATGTCGGCGTGCTATGTACAGAGGAATTCGCAGAATCTGACCTGACGAAACACGGAGAGGTACTCTCTCTACACTGCAGGCAAATCAGAAGACGGTGAGCAATGATCGGATCATTACAGCAGTCGGAGACGAGAGTGGATCAGCTCGAGACTCCGATTGGAAAGCGTCGACACGATTGACTGCTCGCCATCGCTCGCCCATTCGCCAGCACTTTCGAGGGCGCTTTTTAAAATTGGAAGGCTATGTCGAAGCAGTAGCCGGAGCTGGTGGAGCCATCGCGACCGATGGATTTCCCGCATCCCGAAAAATGTCCTCTCCAGATTTTTGGGACCGCCTGGTCCCAACGTTGCCTGACTGATAGTGCACTGTCCAGCAGATCGACCCTATGACCGGCCCAAGGGCAGTCTATGTATTTACTCCGTATCTATTGTCGACGTCGTATATACGGAGGATAGTGTATCTCGGCGACGCAGACTTTTTGACTCTCCAATTGTGATCTATCTCAATTTGGTTGGCGATGCGGAGACATAGGAGGAGACAGAGGATAGGATATGAGTCGCCGATTATTTCTTCGCCTATTCTATTGCATGGTTATACTTTTCCCAAATATGGAGAAATATCCCACAATCTCTTTTGATGTTCAATTTAGTTATTTACAGATGGTTTCCAAGTTGTAGAGTACAGAAATATATATATATATATATATAAAATTTAATTTATTCGTTTTACAATATCCGTTGATTTTTCTCAAATTAACCATATAGGTTAGGTTTCTTTCAATACATTTTACATCTTCTTTTTAGTTGGTAGTTTCAGCCTCATGAATATCAAAATAGAGAATTTTAAATATATGCGAAAGTGCGAGTTTGCTAAGTCGTGATGTCAGCCTATCACAAAGATAAAATATGAGACTCAAATATATTTTTTGCCCATCAATATAGATTGTGCATAGCATGATCAAAGCTCGGTAACAATGACAAAATAGATCAACATTCATAAAGTTTACATCACTTTGAATGATCTAAATGATCACTAATCTCCAAAGTATTGGACTTTATATTTTTTTTATATATATATATATATATATATCTTGATACAAGATTGTAGTGTCTATTAAACAAAAAATCAAATCCCAATTCCAGAAAATCAACACCATAATCCAACGCACATGCAAAGCTGACATTTTATATATGTGATTTATCATTTTGTATTGTGTGTCTAATGATAATCTAAATATGATCAAAAAATCCTAAAAACTATAATTGAAATTAAACAAATCTATGTTAACTTTTAAAGATATTTTTCTCAACTTATGACTTGAAGTTAATAACTTGCATTACTTGTATAATTATTATGCAAAGAATCTAGAGCAAACTCTAACGTAAATAAATAACAGAGATAGTTAAAGTTGATTGAAACTAAACCGCAGCCAAATCATGAATGTAAATATGTATATAAATAAAAATTGCTCAATTCTCATTCAAAATCTGATAAGCAACATAGCTTTTATTAACATTTACCAAAAGAATAACTTCAATCAATTCATGACCTAGATAAAGTCAACCATCAACATTGACTAGATTAACTTACTTCTCTAAATAATGTATCTATGATAAAATGATACATGATGTCAATGTGTTTTATTTCGCTACTCGTCAATTGATTTGCAAAAAAATGTAACATACTCTTATTATTGCAATAAAATTGAGATTTTTTTTTTCAATCTCATTTTGCTAGCTAGCGAATTGAATCAAATAACTTGTTTTGCCACTAGACTAAGCTTCTCATCTTTGAAAAATGAAACCTTAATCAATGCATTCATCATCAAATGTAAATTCATATCTAGTTAAACATTTTCACAACAGATTTAGACAAAAGAAAATGTTCAAATCTTGTTTACAGTGAGCATAATTGTAGCTTAGCAACATATTGATAACGTAGTAAATTAGTCAAGATTAGCAATAAATTTGATCATATTGATGTGTTTGCTAAAATTACTCTTTTGAATAGTTTAAGTAAACATTATGTTAATTTGTAAGTTTTTTCATAAAAAGCAAAAGTAAATCTTACAAAAAAAATAAATAAATATATATAAAATACTATTATAGAATTCAATTGATTTCTAGTATAATCTCGTTTAAAAAAGTTACCATGTTAGATTTTTATGAAACTTTGTGTAAAGTTTAATATTTTATGACCTGAGATAGAGTCAGATTGTTAGAATTTAAATGAGATCTTGAACTTTGATGATTCACATTTTAGCTAGGATTTAGATTCAGGTATCATTATAAGGAAATGAAATTAAAGCTCTTGTTGACATCATATAATATTTATCAATGAAGATCATATGTGTTTTTGTAAACAAAGTTTGTAATGATAAATCACATTGATCAATCTCAACGCTCTTGTATATAACAATGATAGAGAGATGAACAATTAGAGATATATATTTTTTATCTCATCATTAGGATGATATAAAACTATGGATCACCATAATGATATAGAATTTTTTTCCTCAAAATTTTTCATCTTAGTATCTATAAATGTTAAGAAGTCATACAATCTACATGACAACTTTTTGTGAAATCGCTGTTTAAGAGCCCGAAACATTAGATTATAATCATCAGATTTATTCACTTTAACTATTTATAATTAGTTAAAATTAAAGTGAAGATATCCAAAATGAAAATATAATTTCATTATAATGAATTATATACAGTTGGCAGATCAACGATCCGTATGCTTGTTATGTAAAGATTGAATATATTAGTTGAAAACTCGTTAGTAATTTGTTTCTTAGTTAGCTATATACGTTATGTCATTAATGTAAACGTAAAGCTTGAGAAACACACCGACACATTCAAACCAAGCCACCAACACAAGATACTAGCGTATAATGTGGTTGATCCTCAACAGGTCTACGTCCAATGGAAAATTCATGCGCGATAGTATTCTCAGTGGACTGTAATACACAAACCTGGGGTATATATATCCCAACACAAGCGACACTCCTATCTACATATAGCTATGACATCATGCTATTCCTTAACAGAAGTTAACTTCAACAATTTTCCCCTTAACTTGTGTTAAAAAAACAGTAATCTCTATTAGTACTTTTATTAGTACTTCG
This sequence comes from Marchantia polymorpha subsp. ruderalis, assembly GCA_037833965.1. Taxonomy (NCBI): domain Eukaryota; kingdom Viridiplantae; phylum Streptophyta; class Marchantiopsida; order Marchantiales; family Marchantiaceae; genus Marchantia; species Marchantia polymorpha. Next base: position 7,068,917 of record AP031351.1, read on the forward strand.
TAGAAAGTTCTAGACTGAAACCTAACACAAGATAACCTCTTTGCACGAAAGTTAACTAGAATTAAATTGTAGTCAAAATAAGATAGAGTAAAAACATAATGAGGTAATTAAAAACATGCTAGCATTGAGGGAACAGAAACCTCGTAATCCATATAATTACTTTGCAAAAAGTTCTATAAAGATATATAATACAAGACTCCTCTTTAAACAACAATTAACTAGAACTAAGTCGTAGCCATCACACGATAGAGTAATTACATAAAGAGATAATTGAAGATACGATGAAAATTATTTTATTTGTGCTCCCTATGCACAAATTGCATACTAGCATAGTGTCTACTGAAATTTTTCAAAATTATAATTTTGGTAAACTCATCACTTGGATTGAGTTTACTGTCAATCTTCACTACTTCAATCAATAGAATTTACCGTTTATATCTACTAGCTCAATCACTAGGTTTTACCTCAATATCTACTAACTCAATCATCAAAATTTATTGTCAATATTGACTAGTTCAATTATTAAAGTTTTTCGTCAATATTGACTAGCTCAATCAAAAAAAGTTTACTGTCAATCTTAATTAGCTCAATCACCCAAATCACCGTCAATATTGATCATTTCAATCATCAAAGTTTAACCTCAATATTGAATAGCTCAATCGAATAAGGTTTACCGTCAATATTGACTAGCTCAATTGAACAGAGTTCATTGTCAATATTGACTAGCTCAATTGAACAAAGTTCATCGTCATTATTAACTAGCTCAATTGAACAGAGTTCATTGTCAATATTGACTAGCTCAATTGAACAAAGTTCATCGTCATTATTAACTAGCTCAATTGAACAGAATTTACTTTCAATCTTGACTAGTTCAATCAAATAAAGTTTATCGTCTATCATGACTAATTCAATCACTCATGCTCAAGAGTTTCTCCAGTATTGAGTCTAACTTCTTGATGATTAATCATATAACAATCAAACTCCTCCACGACTCTATCCGTGAGTGGATTTTTTCTTCTTCTAAGTACAAAGAGTGTAAGATCTTATACCCTCTTTCAATGATCTAGATTTCATTGAAAGAAACATCTTTAGTGACAAGAACCTACAAGCTATTAGATACTCATAGCATGTAACACGTAATTTTGCCAAAACACATAATCTTGTACTCTCAGATCAAGATCATCCGACTTGTCCTATTGTATCTCAGTCCATATAAATAAATAGATACAAAAACTTCTGCAACAATTTACTCCTTTTGAATAATCTTTCACATCTTAAAAATGATCCAGATCCACTAGTCACATCTAGAGCTTTTCAACGATATCCAATTTGCCTATATTTCAACGAAGATTCTTTTGGACTGAACATTTACAAATGGAATATTTTCTCGAACAGACATAATCTTTTACCGTTGTCTGTGACACACTTTATGTTAAGCGCGAGTGCAATCCCTTGCAACACACCGTCCGTCATCCGCGACTACAGTTTCATGTGACCATCGTTGTTCACAATCATTGTCGTCTACAACACACTGTCCATCATTCACGACTATAGTGGCCCGTGATCACCTTCGTTTGTGAGTCATTATTTGTCGCAGTCACCCACATGTAGACCTTCTTTGTCTTGCCAACCGTGGTTGCACTCGTCTACCGTGGTTTGATCTCCCAACCGCGGTTTTGTCCTGCCTATCATGGTTTCTCATCTACAATGATTACTCGATTACTGTGGTTGCCCGGTCAACTATAATTATCATTGACCACGGTTATTTGCATAAAGCGGTTAACCCAACCGACCACTGTTAGCCGCATCCTTCTCCTCCACTTAAGCGGGATGGTGACTAGGTTTGCCGTTTTGGCCACAGTGTCATCTTGCTGTTCAGACTACGCATCTCACGGTCTGATGAACGACGCCGTTGTTCGTCCTCCAGTCGTTTCTCGACCTGCGGGGCCGTTGAGGCATAACCTGTGGCCGCACTGACCTGACGTGAGGAGTAGGGTGAATCACTGTAATAACCCACTAAAGGCTAAAACTGCAATATAGCGGTAGAAAGGTCGAACTCACAGGGACAGAGGAACACACAGGGTACAAAGTGTCACGTTTAACAGACTATTGAGGAGTTTGAATTCTCAGGCGACTGTCACTCCCAGAAATACTGCAAGTGTCCACTCGGAGCGCACTCGGAGGTCGCACAGTGCAGCGTAACACACACACACACACACACACACACACACGAAACTACAGAAACACAACCCAGAGATCCGTTAGGACCTCTACTCAAGATTTCAGGGGGAAGGTCTCTCGAGAGTACACTCAGCGAAGCTGCGGGTAGTGACTCCCAACTCCGGCTTTTACAACACTTCCGCTAGCTTGCTGCTAGCGTAGGAAACCCGGTTTGGACTGCCTACTTCGGATCGAAGTCACTCAGACGCGGTGAACAACACTCTCAACTCACAAAACGCGCAGAGAACACAGGTCCGCACTGAAGGACTCACGGAGAAACATTCCAGTAACACAACAACAGTCTATTGAAGAGTTTGAATTCTCAGGCACTTGTCATTCCTAGAAATACTACAGGGGTTACCCTGAAGGCACCTGCTGCAGCGTAACCTGAATTCACAACCAAGGCTTACACGAAGTAACAAAACTTCACTTTGGCATTCAGGGGAAAAATCCCAAAGGAGTACAATCAGAAAGAAACACTCGAAGGTGTAGGGGCGAAACTGTTCAAGTATCTAACTAGTCACTGGCTCTGAGCATCGGCAGTCACCCGCAGGTGCAGATCCGAACTACTCAAGTCTCTAACCAATGTACTAGCTCTGAACATTCGGCCGAAGGCCTTCAGCTACAAAATGCGGAACGCTAAGTTGTAACTCCTCATGCGTGGTGACAGGACTTAAGTACACAAACACGCAGAGGAAATGGACTCCTGATCTGCACTTCTGAGTTTGGGAAAGAACCCCAGGCAAAACGCCTGGAACTATTTTATACCTTCTAAGTCTTAACTAGCACTACACTGCACTACGCTACACGCCTGCACGGAACCACACTACACTACACTCCGCGGAACCTGTGCTACGTCTCCTGCGCGACGGACTGCCGCGCACTAACTCCCTACCCTGCCAGTCTTCCGCTCGACTACGCAGTCCCAATCGCTGCAACGCCGCGGACACCTCCACTTCGAGGGCGGACATGGTATCCCGCGCCTTCGACAGAAAAGCGTCGAGCTTCTTTGCTACCTTCCGCCGACTCCTGCTATCGCCTGACAACAACCCGGCCGCGCGAAGTTCAAACTCACGCAGTGTGAGTTTCTCCTGCGCCGCCACTTCCCAGTGGGCGTAGCCCCTGAGACAGTGGGCGACACGCCTCGCCGTCTCCTCCTTTGTGCGATCTGCCTCCTGCCTGCGATCCTCTTCAATTACCACTAATTGCGATTCGGCCTCAGCACGTTGCGCTCTCAATTCGCCACACTCTGATTGTAGCCTGCGGATTACATCCTCATCCGCCTGTCGTGCGAGCTGACACTGCTCTAACAACCGCGTCTGTCGCACGAGCTCCTCTGACAAAATCCGATTCTGGGCCTGCTCAGAAATTAGTGCTTCTGTGACCTTCACCTGCTCCTTGGTGAGCTCTTCCAGTTTCCCATCCCTCACCTTCTCGGAGTACTTGTAGAATTTCTGATTGAGTTTATACTGACCCCACAAGCATTCATGCTTCTCCTTCAATTCCCTCAACTCCTGGTCCACTCTAGCTAGTAGCTTGCTGGTGTGGACTTTAGTGCGAGTCCGCCTGCGCACTAACTCGATGTAAGATCCCGGCTGAAGTGGGTCGGCGTATTTATCGACTTTGCGATCCAAGTACCTCAGCAACGGAATCACCTGCTCAGAAAGCGCCGCCGCCGGCGCTCCAACAATTTCCTCCTCCTCCTCCTCGGTGTTCCCTGCTCCTGACATTTCTTCGGTGGAGCCTCCGTCGTCATCATCCGAGTGGAGAATTTCAGTCGCCATTGATTGCGTCGGCGACTGACCCGAGTGGGGCTGCACGTCGTCGACGTGTGCTGCCTGCGAAGGCATTGCTGCAGCCTCGCTGCTCTTCGCCAAAATGTCTAAGGCGGTAGGCGAATGTGCCCATGCTGCATCCCCGCCGCCCGCTTGTTGGTCGTCTACCGTATCCTCTCTGCCGCCGACGTCCGCCGCCGAAGGCGATCGGGCGGAGGGTGGCTGCGCGGGGTTTGATTGCGCATCGCGCACCGAAATTTCATCCCGCGGACAGTCACTCCGCTCCTCCGCCTGTTGCTGCTCCCTTGATCGGTCCGCGGGGGCTGTGCTTGGCCTGTGCGCAGGCGCAAATGCCGGCGCCTTGTCCGCCGCAGGCGTAGCGCCGCGGACGTCCATCGCCAAAGGCGACATAGCCGGGGGCCGCTCGCCCGATGTCCCTTGGCCCTGAGGCCCTACCGCCGAAGGCGCATCTACCGGCGGATTACCCGCCCATGGTGCGGCCTCCGCACGCTCCCTGCTCGTATCTCCTCGGCTCGAAGGCCCTGGCGCCGAAGGCGCAAATCGCGGCGCGTTGTGCGCCGGAGGGTCTGGTCCCGAAGGCCGGTGTCTCGTAGGCGGCTCTTCCGCCGGCTCCTTCCCCTTCCTACGTTGGAACGGGGGTGATTACTGCCTGTGCACAGGCGGCACGTGTGGAGGTGACCTGTGCACAGGCGAGCGCCTGTGCACAGGCGGACTGCTTCTTCCCACGCGTAGGCGTAGGTCTACGTCCGCTTGTGGTCGTCCGTCCGCGGAGGCTCGCCTGTGCGCAAACGGAACACCTGTCCTCAACGCACGTGGTAACTCCGGAGGCCCTTGGCCCGTAGGCGGCCTCTCGCCCGTCGAGGCTGCAGCGTGGTCCGTTGCTCCTGCGGACGTCCGCGCTTCCTCATTCTTCTCTGGCGACGCACTTCCTTTCTCCGTCGCAATCGTCGCCGTGTCCGCGCTGTTGGCTGGTAACACTAGTCTGCGTGCCTTCTGCTTCGGCCGGCTGTATGACTCGTACAACGGCCGCGGTCGAATGGGAGCAGAGGGTTCTTGATGCTGCTCCTCTTCGGACTCCTCCCTCCATCGCCGCTTCCGCGGCGCTCGTGCTGCAGGAGTGTTCCTCCCTTCGTCCCTCCGCCTTGACGGAGTAGAAGTCGGTGACTCCTCTGCATCAGTGTCGACCTCATTCTCCCGCACATACTTCCCGGAATGGTCGACGGACAACGGCGGAAAACGCGCAAGCTCCGCCGCTGTCAAACAATTCCACTGTCGATAAAAATTGATGAGGATAGGAGAGAGATGGTTTAGAGTTCCCCCCCTTCTCCTCAAAAGCGTGCTGTCGCATCACCCTGTGCAGGATGCTCGCCCAGTGAATTGGAGTTCCCTCGATGACGCACTCCACAAAAGAGACCTGCCACAATGTGATGTAGCAGGCGCGGTGTGGCTGCAGTAATTGCATCAGCGCCGCGGACAAAGTCCGGCGGAATCGATCCTTGTAATCGCGGGTCCTGTACCCATTCTTGGTAGACCTCCCGGTCTTGAACAGCTCCACAAATTGCGCCTCTTCCTGCTTGGTCACCTTGATGCTCTCACTGTCGAAGAGGAGATGCCCTGGCATGCCGGCACATCTCCCCAACGCCTGCGCCCAATCTTGGACTGTCCACCGATCAACATGCGGACGCAATCCGCGCGAGGGTGGTCCCTGTGGCTTTAGCCACTCGCGCACCATATCCGCACAGATGTAGTTCCATCCCCATAGCAAGAAATCGAGCTTTCTTGCTATCAAGCGCTCCTCGAAAGCGCGCAGCCCGTTCTGTGGTAGACGGAGCGGCAGCATCCGCAATCGGCCCGGTCTCGTCATTGCGTTCTTGGAGTTCGCCCGCCCGCTCATTCTACTTCCGCTCCGCTCGAGCTCCTTTCTTCCTCGGCAAACTCTAATCGCCCTCAATTCCAAATCACGCGCACTCACTTCTCCCTCAATCACCAAGAAATCCTCTGCGCGGCGATGTCGAGAACGCTTAGCAGCCAACAGATGGACGCGCGCAGCTCGCACTAGAGAATGGAATCGCGAATTCCAGAATGGGACGCTCTCCGCCGCCCGGTCGAAGGTCATGGTCAACTCTTGCTCGTGGAGGACGTCTCAATTGATGGCCGCGCCGGCTCTACGCTAAAACGGTCTCCGCTCTCACGCGCGGCTTCACGCTCCGCCGTCGCCGATTAAACTCTCACGCTCGAATTGGCGGATTTGAACTCCGCGAGCGTACTAGACCGCGGACATGGGTGCGCAGCGCCGAAGGCGAGTTTTCCGCCTTGCGCGGTACACTCGTTCGTACCGCTCCTCAGCCAATCCCCTTCTGCCTCGACGCGTGTGTCCGCATGTCGGACAAAAGTTCAACTCCCGCCTGCGCGCAGACAGACTCCTCGGCGGATTCTCCGCCGGCGCGGAACTTCATCCTCCTGTGCACAGGCGCTCGCCTGTGCGCAGGCGAATTCCGTCCGCGGCGATGCGCTGGCGCGGAAGGCGTTGACCGCGGTCAACCGTCTCCGTCCAGACTGTCCGTTCCTTGTCTCTTCGTCGGCGCTTCCACCGCCGCAACTCTGTCCGTCCAAGAGCGCATCCATCCGTCCCGTCCGTACGGTCCGTACGGATTTTACTATTCTGGCGGCTCCTTGCTCGTCCGCGGCGCTGCGCTGGCGCAGAAGGCGCCGTACACTTTCTACCTCACAAGGCGCATTTCTAGGGCCCAAGGCGGATTTCCCGCCGACGCCGCAGCGCCTGTGCACAGGTGGACGCCTGTGCGTAGGCGAACTTCGCGCCTACCTCAAACCCTATTTCGCCTGTGCACAGGCGAACTTCCTTCGTCCGCGCATATGACAAAACTTCTCCGCCTATGCGCAGGCGAAGAGTTGAGTATCTTACAACCTTCATAACTCCAGGAGTCCTTATCCGCTGTTGGCGTTCTTGGGCTCGTTGGAATCAGTGCGTCGAACTCTTTCCAATGAGGCCCTAACTAGGTCAAGGCGCCCGGGGGTTGACCTAAATATGAAGGATTTCCCTACCGCCGCGGACGCAGCTCCGAAGGCGGGTTTTGCGCCTTGCGCCGTAGCGATCCTAACTGCAGAGCTCGCAGGGAGGGTGGTCCATGTCCTTACTGCTGCACCCAACTCCTAGATTCTACGAGATCCCTCGAGAATCTCCGCGATCTTCCGAATTCACTCTGTTTTGATGCACCGAAGGCTATTTACATTGCTGCCAGGGTACAGTTTTCCAAAAATGTTTTAGTTTCCTCAAAATTACCAAAAGTGGGGTACCACAATCACTTCCAACCTTGGTGCAAAAACATCACTGCCTCCTCCTAGGGAGACACCCTTCCTCCATTCACTTTCATAGCGGTGGTGATGTACTGCAACATGTACCTCATGCCTAGAGACTCTACAGCTTTCTGGCATGGGCACTAGCTCACCCTCAGATAAAACATCTAGACCTCAAACCACTTCGTTGTCGGAGTGAGCGGACTTGGCATCAAAGTCAGACTTTTGTACCGCTGATCCTCCGGCGGTGTTGACTTTTGCTCGTGAACATATCCCTCGATATGAACAAGGGGTTCAACTTCTTGGAAAACGGTTCATTTCCTTGCCTTCCTCTTCCATTTGGCCTGCAATCTGCTCTCTCAATCTCATTTCAAATTTTTTGTCGGCGTGATACGATCTGTTAGGGCTTAATTTTTTCACCAGAGCGAGAGTGAAAGTGCAAGCTGAGTCCCAAGCTGGGTCTATTAAACTAGACGACACAGCGTAATCACGTCCTTGAGTACAAAGGTTGCAGAAACAAGCATCTTCAAGGTCACAAATTCATAGATTCACAACAAGTCCTTGTGATTAGACACGTAGATGAAAAAACAGAAAATTGAATCCACTTTTCGGACGTCTGAATCAGACGTCCGAAAAACCCGTCATCGTCAAAAAAATGTCACTCTTCAGAAATTGTCATGCATCAAAAAACTATCACTAAAAACAGTCATGCGTAAGAAAATTGTGAATGAAAAAATTCACAAATTCCAAACCGGAACCTGCTCAGATACTAATTGTAACCGTAAAACTTGAAAAACACAATGACACACTCAAACCAAGCCACCAACACAAAACATCAGCGTATAACGTGGTTCATCCCTTAATAGGGTTATGTCCATCAGAAAACTCATGCGTGATAGTATTCTTAGTGTACTGTAATACACACATCTTGGGGTTATATACTCCATCAAAAGCAAACCTCCTAGCTAAATGTAGCTAAAACCTGAGGTTACTTCTTACCTGAGTTAAACTCAACAATTAATAAAACCTGAGGTTACTTCTTACCAGAGTTAAACTCAACAATTAATAAAACCTGAGGTTACTTCTTACCAGAGTTAAACTCAACAATTAACATATTTGGAGTGTAATGAATGATGAAGATGTGGTCTTATTTATTTGTAATTGTTGAAAAGATCTATGCAAAGATAAAAAAACTCATTATAGGTTTTTCTTATCTTCATAATTTTTGCTTCATTCTTGAGACAGATGTTCACTTAATATCTTATGTTACATCGACTTGTTTCAATATTGAAGGTTTTAAATGTAATAAAAATTACTCATAGATTAAATTTGAAGATCATTTCAATTCTTTTTAGCAAAAATAATTATTTAAACTTCAACATTATGTTCAAATTCATAATAGTTGGATTGCTTTTGACTTGCATCTTTTTTGAGCAAATAGTTGGGTTTAACTAAATCATATTCAACTTTGTCATACTTCATTGCAATAATTTTGATCATGAATATAATTTTCTGCATAATCTATGCAAACAAAAGGTTTTTCTTCCATAGAATTGTTGTTATGATGTGTCAGATAAATTTGTTCAATGTATGTTATACTTGCATAACATACATTTGTATTATTATTAACTTGTATACATTCTTCTAATATGTAAAATAAAATTTTTATTTACCTCAATCTGAGCAAAAAATGAAAAATCATAACTAAAATATTATATTTGTAATTCAATATTGAATGACGATTGAAATGAATATCAACTTATAAGTTTTATTTTGCTTACATAAAATCAACGACTTAAAGTTGGACAAATGTTTCTATTATATTTTGATGATTCTGCGTAGCATAAATATTTTTTAATGTGCTTTGTTAATTTTTCTTCTTTTCTCATTTGTATGATATAATATGATTTTTTGGTAATTCAAAAAATACATAAAAATTTTCATTGAAAGCTTTTTGATAAGCATTTACATGTATTAATAGATAAACTAGCTAAGCTAAAATTTGTGAATGAAGATTATTTATTTGTATTTTTTATCAAAGTTGATTTTTAAATCTATCAATGACTTAAATATATTTAATTTTGAGTGATTTGACTAAGTAGACAAATTTGATCGACGAGATGAAATCTAATTCTACTTAGTGACAACTTGAGGTTTTAAAAGTTAATAGCATGTATCTATCTCAACTTAGGTCAAAAAGTCTCTAGAAGTTAATGACATATCATGTAACTTTCTTTAATTAATTAGATTTAAAGTAGTGTTTACTCAAGATTAAAAAAAATCAATGATAATGAAATATGTATAATGACATATGATTAATTTCTTATGCTAGTTAGTGTGTTAATTGGAATTGACACATAATCAATCCGTATGTTTGTTAGGTAAATATTGAATCTACTTGTTAGTGTGTTGGTTGGAAGTGACACATCAACAATCATTGTACTTATTAGATTTATTCGTCACATCATCAATCTACTAGAGTAGATTGGTGAATAGAAGATTTTATAGAATACTTTAATCTTTGTGTATGTGTTTGAAATATCTATATAAGGAAGAGTAAAACTATTTCATATATCTTATCTTTAGAGTTTATATTTCATCTTCAAATGAACTTCTTTTTAAGATCATAGTGGTACACATCGCTATATAATCTTTTATTATGAGAATTAATAATACATATCAAAATAAATCTATGTGAATATAGTCTACATAGTGATCATAGTAATTATCATGAGTTTTGATGAATTGAAGTATTATTGAAAGATTATACTATTAAATATGTATGAAAATATCCTTGTAAGAAATTTGAATCATCAATGAAAAATTTGATTTTAAAAAATCTTAGAGAGTAAATACAGATTCGTGTTGAATGATTAGTGGAGAATTTATGTGATAGGTTATTTTAAAGAAAAAAAAGTCTATAAGTTGTTGTTTAAATCTATAAATGCAATTTGCATTGACTTTTACTTGAATTGAAATCTGTGAAAATATATGTGTAATCGTGCAAGAGAGTAGTTTATAAGTCAATTGTTTTCTTTTCAACTTGTTAAAATGTAGAATCTTTTAGGCTTAAATAAAATCCAAAATTTCAAAGAAAGTATTTTGCTATTTGTTATTTGAAAGGATTATGCAAATTCAACTTATATGCAAATTCATCTTGGTAGAATCATAGATTTGATAAGTTTTAGGATAGCAAATGTACAAAGTATAGTAGAGACAATTAACTTGCGATTTTAACAACATCTGTGTTTAATTCCTCCATTTGTTTGGAAATAAATTCACATCTATTGTAACATATTTAATAGTAATACTTGATTATTCAATTATGAATCATGAATCAACGTCTTAAGGACTATTTTATCAAAAGTAAAGTTTAAATTTTGACATTATATAAGAAGAAGGAATATATATATAAAATAAGAATAATGAATATTATAATATCTAAAATTTGACATTGCAAAGATAATTTGATGTTAGATGTTACATGAAATAAGTAGCTACTAATTATATTTAGAGTCTAATATCATCAAACGTTTTCAGTGTATAGAAATCCATCACGTTTATTAAGGAGTTTCATTGAAGTATTATCATAAAAGAATCTTAAATTTCTTGTTTACATCCTGGAAGCACATGAATCAAAGTATAAAACATATTCAAACTCAAAAACGAGATCACATTTTCGCTTTCAATACTCTTATTTTTTTTAGGAGTTGAATAAAAAATTTTGATTTTTGAGTTTATTTTATATTTTTGAATTTATTTGTCTTTACAGTTATTGTTATATCATATTGATAAAAGGATCATTATCGTAAATGTATAGATAAGTGCTTTGCTAATAGATGATTTTGAGCAGAAGAAAATAATTTAATCTGAATAATCTATTTTACCAAGCACAATGTTGAATGTAAATTGTGAAAGGAATTAAAAAATATATTAATTGTGAAGATAAAAAAAATGTAAGACAATCTCTACATTAATTTAAATTTCTTTAGTTTAGACAATCAAAATTCTTACAAAGATGACAATTTCAAAAGGAATGTTATTGTGGCAAACAAAATTAGTATGTTGTGATCATAAGAGAAAAATACACTTAAGAATGAAGATGATGTGCTAGATGACAACAATGCTATATGATGAAAAAATGCATTTTTTTTTCACTTTATAGAGATAAAACTTAGATAAAGGAATCTTAGATTGTGCATGCCTAAATTGGATTTTGAAATAAATTTTTGTAGGTGCTGCTTAATAGAAAATTTTATAATTTTGATAGAGTATGATAAAACTATCATACCTTCACATCATAAAACAAACAATGTCATAGTTTATGAGATTCGAAATATTCCATTGAAATTTTTTTTATCTCTGTGTAGATTTAAAATATTACAACTTGAACTTAGATATTTTTTGTGCCACGTATATAATATACATAGCTAGTGAACTATTTGATGTTAATGTGCTCAGATTTTTCTTAAAACTTCAAATTAGATTGAAAAATCTGTGCAAAAAGACAAATTTTCAGACTCAAATATTGAAAGATGAAGAGTTTTGATTAACTAATAAAATATGGTTATTTTTTTTTTTTCAACATTGGGTATGAATAATGATAAAGACTGAAACCTCACGGATTCTGAATCATCAATAAAATGAAAGTATACTTCAAAATTACATTAGATGAAAGTTTGATGATTATTTACTTGGAATGATGCATGAAAAGTTTGTATAAAATTGAGTTGTACATTAAAATTTAAATAATATGATGATATTTGAAATATATGATGGGACAAAATGGATATTAGGATATATTTCAGTCGACGTTAGCATGGATGCAGATATAGTATAAAATTATCAACATCATCAATTTTTTTCTATACTTTGACGTTTGAATTAAAACATGAAACTAATTATTAAGAATTTAAAGATTAAGTTTAGTGAGAAGTTTTTTCAAAAATTCAGAAAAATATCAAACTTCCAATTTATTTGGATTATTGACCTTATTTATTCTCAAAAAGATTTAAAATGCTTACAATTCATAAAATTAATTTCATTTTTTATTTTATAAATCCTCTTGATTTTTTATATTTTTTCATTATCATATAGAAATAAAATGCATAAAATATTTAAAACTAAATTAGAATTGTTTTTTGTCAGAATTTACACTAATTTAACATCGAAAATTTATAAATATGTATTCATGAATGCATATCTTTTTAAGCTTAAAATTTGAGAATATTTTGATTTTTTAATAATTTATAATAATTTTAACAATTTTTTAAAACTTTCTTTCAGATTAAAAGTTTCATTTTAAAATTTTTTTTAAAATATTTCTTACCTTATTATCAATTTTTTTTAAAATGATAAAAATCTGAGTAGTATTTGTCCTCTACTCATCAATAAAATTTTTAAAACTTACATTTATGTATACAGGTAATTTTCAAATTGTGTCTTTTAGTTAACTGAATTTGCTGATTACTTTTGGCCATTTTTTGAATTGAACATCCTATGTGTTTGATATGCAAATTTTGACATTGCTGTTATAATAATCGTTTTATACATCTTGGATTGAAGTGTTGATAAAAAAAATAAAATTTATATGTTCATACCAAAATCGAGTAAATTATTAATGATTGCAATTTCAATAATCATATATTTCATAATATTTTTAAATATAATTTGATGATCTTATATAATTCAATCAAATTCTATCAATATCATTTGCGTAGTAAACAATGAATTTTGTGGCTCCAAATTTTAGCTTTAAAATGTAGAAAATTAGTAGAGGAAGATAATTTTTCAATAAAGTTTTATTGTAGTATCACTTCAGTAATTTTTTTTCCCGCACATATTGTATTTACATTTTTTTCATATTTTCACATTATTGTATATATCATTGTTTCAATTTATTGATCTGAGATATAAAATTGTTCACAACTATATTCATTAATCTACAATTTTCAGCGAAAATGAAAATCATAACAAACTTATGAGTTTCAATTGTTCTATTTTTTGTTTTGAGAAATTTTTTAAATAATTATTTCAAGGACCATTAAAATAACAAATTCATCTCATTTGTGACTGTGATGTTATTTAAATTTGTTTGAATTTTTTCCATTTTTTTAATAAATTCACAAGGAATTTTTACATTGTATCATACGGTAAGGATATTTATTTTTTTCGTATAATAGATATATTGATGAAGAACATACATTTCAAAATATAAAAATATGGTTCTAGAATTCATGTGATGCATGAAAACTCCAAAGAGCTCAATTTCATTTGTACATTCATATTTGTATTATTTTATTTAATATGAAAAATATATATGAAGTTTATATCTTTGCCATTATTTGAGATAATGTCATCATTTAATATAATTTTAGATTTTTTTTAAATGAAAAGAAAATTAAATGGTTGAAGTTCACAATAATTTTTTAGATTGAATATCAAAAAAATACCGGTTCTGAAACATTGTATACGTATATTGATATAGTTGATATATATACGTATTTGATATACGTATATATATCAACTTTGATCACTTTTTTACTTGAGGATTGCATTCTATCTTTATTCATCATATTATGTATTCTGATAAAATTCGAGCCAAGATATATTATCGGTCTATTTTTCACTGTACATTTTTTCTGTTTACTTTTTTGTCTTCCATTTGCAATTTCAATTTATTTTAACTCAACGATTATAAAAATCATGATTCACAAACTTCTCATACTTTATTATTTTACAAGCAGATGAAATAAATGCTATTGTTACTTAGAAAGTTTTGAATCTCAATTTATCTGAATTTTTTTAAAAGTGATTAACATTAGGATGGTGCACTAATAAATCAAGGAGAGTCTAATTATCCTTCACTTTTGGCTACTTATACATCAACCTACTATACCATCTTCTCTAAAAGTCTATGATTGGTGAGATGCAACGATGGGACGGGAAGCTGATATAGTTTTTTTGGGATGGATGGATGCTACTTCTAAAATAACTTCTTCGTGAGTTGATCGAGTTAATTTTTTCCCCCTCTATCTTTCACCTTTCATGTTCACCGTTTAGAATGGTTACTAAAGGGATTTCGTAAAATAGATCAATTTCGACTCGAAATTACGAGAAATCCGAATTGCGGAGTGAGAGGGAGTTCTTGCATTCTTGGATTTGGCAGACGATTTTCAACGACAATTTTCATCGGAGCAATGGTCGACAGTGGGAGGGACGGGGCGAATTCTGATCAAAGACGAATGGTATATGCAAGTCTGTTTGGCGACTATCGGATGTTCGAGCTCCACGACGCCGACTAAATCGTGTCGAGTAGCAGAACGTGCACCGCCGTGTGGTTCGTCATTTTTCGCCAAGCAAGGCGGTGTGTGGACCGCAGTGGAAGATCTGGAAGAAGGAAAGGAAGGGAGTGAGAGCAATTAACACTACCTCATCTGCCGCTGTTACACCGAGGCCAAGAGCCACTATATTTCCCTTGTCTCTGCATCTCACTAATCATAGAGATATCTAGAGAAATAATTCACCAAGTATAACATGAATATCAAAATATATAATTGATATATATTGGTACTACTGTGAGATGTCACAGTTAATATCATTATAATCTCATAATAGTTTCATAAATTGGTGTTAGAAGTGGATGTCATTATTAGAAGGTGCGTAATTTAAATATAATCTTTTAATAGTAACATACCTAGGTTAAATGTCAATATTGGGAAATATCAATTATATATGTATAAAAAATGCATAGATTTTTTATTATGTATTATATTAATCCTAATGTATTCTATCAATATGTTGTTTGGTTTCAAAATGTATTTCATTTGCACATATATATTGTTTTAAATATGTTCTAATTCAGATTGATAAAAAAATAAAATTTAAATTAAACAATTGATGATAATATATATAAGGAAATATTTTATATTTTGCTGTAATCCCATAAAGAATAAATTGAGATATATATCTGTAAATAATTAGTCACATTTTTTTATTTCATAATTATGTATTGTGATCATGATAATTTTTTTTATTCGAAAATTATATTTGAAGTTATCACTATTTATCATTATTATCATTTAAAATAAATGTACATATTAAAAACTATTGGTTCCGGAAAGAATATTTTTTTACATAATATATTATTCGTTATAGTTGTACATAACCACTTTGTCATATATATTTTCATTTTTTGGATTATAAATTATGATATATTATATGATACAATGTTTAATTAGGGGATGATGATTCATAGATTTTATACATTTTCTAATTAATTTTCTTCATTTTATTTGTCTTATTTGGTTTTTTTCTCTTTTCTTTCAACAGTTTTAGAAAGAGAAAGTGATTTTTGATGTAAATTTACAGTTGTCTTTGTAAGTGAAGGTTATTTTTTACAAAATTATTTATATTTTGTTCCACACTATTTTCTTCTCTTAGATGAAATTTTTTTTCCGATTCGATATTTTCTCTTCCACTTTCAAGAATCTTAATTTCAAAGCATATTCGTAATGGACCAAATGGGTATATTTCAATTCAATAGACTGAATTGTTGCTAAGATATATGATGAATAACGTCATCTTCACGAAATGAGTTAATTCTACAAGTACCTGTACATACGTAGGACAAATGTGCTCATCAAAATTAATCTACAGTAAGACATCGCCCACCCAAGCGATGTTTGCTTTTGTAACTTCCCCTTGTGATTGCCATTTCGGCTAATTTCTCTATACAATGTTCTCATATCTAACATTGATCTATTATGTACTAGTAACATGTAAATGGGTGGAAACTACAGCAGAGGGGACATTACCAACATCTCAATCATTGATGCAGGCAGGAACATACACAAAACTATTTATCGCACTTGTCAGTGGCTATCGATGCCACATTCCTGTTCCTCTACTCAATCTAATGGTACATAAGGGCCTGTGCTGCTTCCTGAACCAGAGGTCTCGTAGCGTGGACATGAGACTCAGAATCTTGATGACCTTGCTCCCAAGGCTGGAAGGTTCTTCCTTCCTGCATATGTCTGACAAATGGAACGAACAGTCTCCAGTTGTCTGCTTGGAACAGACTCTCAGACATGCGCAGATAGGTGAAAGCACACATTGGCTCCTGCTCTTCCTGAGAGTCGCCATGCAGGTTGAATTGCAAGCGAGATTTCTTCACAACTTGGTTGTAAGCGGTTTGATCGAAGCGTGGCAGAGCATTCTCTCCCGCCAGACGGACGCCGGCTGTCCGAGACGCCACTGTCACCTGCCTCAACAGACTTTCAGGGCTGCAAGCTGCTTGAGGAGGCTGCTCTTCATCCTTCATCTCGATGCACGTGAAGTTTAATGTCACTCCATGCCGGCCAAACATACGTGCAATCGGCGCATATCCGTCGCGATAACGAGTGTTGTAGTACCCTGCAGTAAGTTCGGCGGCGTGCGATCTAGTTCCATAATGCCAGTGGATACCAGCAACTTTGCCGGAAAGAACTGCACCAGTACCTCGGAAAATCCCAGCTGCCGCTGACAGAATTTTCTCTCCGTGATTGATCAGCATTTTCGAATACCAATCCAGGAAAAACTCGCCGTAGGCACTTTTCCAGCCTCCATCGCGTGAAAAGAAGGCCGTTTCATCCGGCCATCTGTTGTAATCACCAGCATCACTTGGTCCACCATGACCCCATGCAGGCTTTCCAATCGCCTCTGCTGCGCTCTTCAAGCTGGCAATCATATACTGCATAGACAAACAAAAATCAGGTCAATAACCACGCAGTAAGGTGATCACTGCCTCCACCAAGTATGAACACGATAACGGTGCGTGTAGGTGAGAACGTCAATTGCAACATACCTTGTCGTAGCACTGAAACTCCCCGATACCGGGAAACCTCCATCGACCGTTTTGCTCAGGATATCCGGGGTAACGAAGTTCTCCTGCCGGTCCCATTCCCACTTGGATTTCCTGTAAAATTAGATTCATTCGTGTGAGAAGACAACCCCTGGTGAGAAACCTATGTACAATGAAATATACGAACTGAGACTACAACCACCGGGAAAGAGGGAAGATGCTTACAATAACGGTATCTCCGAGCAAGTCCTTGAAAGTATCTCGGAAGCTCCTCATGAAATCGCTGTAAACTTGTACTGGAGTCCTTCCTTTCAGGACAGGAAGACTATCACATCCCAACGAGAGATACTCGTAATTCCGGTTTCCATACTTGTCGGTGTACACTAGGTCGTTGTTGCTCTTGATTTCCTCAACGACCCATGGAGGAAGCGGAATACTGCAGCAACATAATCAACTTGGGTTAGAAAACTCCTCAACTGCATCGGCCAAGAGATCTCTAGGGGATGTGAGCCTAGAAGTACAGGTGAATCGCCAAACGTAGGCAAGACAACGGGAACTAGAAGGAAAATATACTAAGGTATCAAACATTAACATCAGAGGATGCGCAGATGAACTCACTTGCAGCTGTCCCCGACATTTCCACCACATTGGTGAAACGACATTACGCACTGCACCTTCAAGCCATGCTTCCTGGCCATATTAATCAACTCTATGTAACCAGACCAATTGTACTTCATTGGGCCATCCTTCTCCACTATTCCCCACCACACGTCCATCATAATTCCTTCCACGCCAGCGCTCTTCAGCGCAAGGAGACCAGCGTTCATGGCTCGCTTCCTGTTAACAGTGTTGTTCATGTTCACACTGTCCAAGGGCAACATCACGAAAACGGGGACTCCACCGGACGTTCCTCTGCTAGTTGAGGTCTCTTCCAAGTGATGTTCCAACCAAGGAGTTGAACCTAATTCCCAATCAGCAACCTTACTCTGTCCTTCCGTGGCTATTCCAAACATGCGCATGTCGAGTGCGTCGGGATGGCTGCCACGGGAACCCTGAGACCTCCACCACTCGTCGGCGGACGGTGAAGAGCTGGGCGGCGAAGTAGAGAGAGAGGTGCTGGGGAAGGAAGAGGCCGTGAGGCACGTGTCGAAGTCCTTTGATGATCTTTGCGTGCTTTGCCCGGGCCCTGAACCCAAACTCGAACCCTGAATAACACATCTAACTCGCACTGGTCCATCGACAACGTTGCTGCTGGAAGGAATTTCTACCGCTGAAGACTCCGGAGCCACGACACTTCTGCTCGATCCCAGAAAAGTGCTCGGACCGACCAGCCAATACACTGCCGCCATAATGAGTTACAATTCGCTAGACGCCGACGATAACGAAACCGCTGATCCCAATACCTCTCAACTCGGGACGATGCAGATGTAGAATGTACACAATCGGATGTCTGAACACGAAACGAACACTTGTACTAGGGGTTCGCCACTTTGTACAGAAACTTCGGAAAACTCAAGCACACAAATGAATGCATGCGTACGAAGGCTGTCCTCAAATATATGCAATTGGTAACAACAGAACGAACGAGAAATCACACGACGATGACAACCGTCCTGCGCAAGTTATGTACACCGGAAGACACACAAATGTCACGGTCAACACACGTCCAATACCGCAGAGGTCTTCTCCGCTTCGACAGACTGAGCAACTACGCAGACGCCGATATGGACAGAGTCGTAATCCTGGGCTAGATCAGCTCGAAGCATCTACAACACGTTTGCTTGTTCGAGATCAATCGCTCACTCGACACTGCCTCGCAGGTGAGGTGAGGGGAGGGGAGGTGGACTAGACGCGACTATGGAAGGGAGGAAAGCGCGGAGGAAGGTGAAAGAGCGAGCGAGGTGCTGGACTGAGACGCTGAGAGACTGAGAGACTGGGAGACAGGGAGGAAGGAATGCGGTGCAGGAGTCAAGTGCGGAAGCCTCTTTTTGTAGAAAGCGGGCCAAAAGGCGGAGGAGCGCCTTGCGACTGACTCATCGTCGTCCTCATCATCATCACATGCCATGCTCTATCATCCACCATGTGGTGACAGATCCACCACGGCGAGCGCTACACGATGTGCAAGCGAACGCCGAGCCGTCTGTCGTGGTTCGACCCATCCATCCATCCATCCAGATTCCCCTCGCTCCGTCTTTCCATCCATCCATCCATCCATCCATCGGCCGATCCGACCGAACCCTCATGAGGTCGATTCCTTCTGCCCCGCAACCACTCCTCCGTCAGCCAATGGGCCGCGAGAGCCATGAGCCATAGGAACCCGCGAGCGTAGAGTCCAGTAGTCCCCACACTCCCCACCTGATCATCTGCAGTTGCTCCGTACGCCCCAAGCATATTCCCGGAAGATGCGGTTTCATATGGCCAGGAAATTTTCGGTATTTTTCCCGGAGGAGATTTCCGCATTTATTGCATAAAAGAAGTCGAATTTCCTCGGACCACAAAAAAATCCTAGCCCGGGTTTCGCTACGAGGTATTTTATTTTTTATGTAAATGAAAGTCGATTACCCTCCGACCTGCAGGCTTTGGTGTGGATGTTTCGAGATAAGTTCGAGATATTACCGAAAGGAAAGAGTGCAGAGCTTTTTTGAACCTCAAGTTCCCGTACCTACAGACCTGAACCACACCGCCCCCTGTCTGTGCCCTGCGGCCCGCCCCACCCGAGTCACGCGCCGGTGGCTTTACCGGCGGGCAGATCGAAGTCTGACAGCTTTCGAGATAATAGGCCCGCCGTTTGGCCGATGAGGTCCTTAACTCGGGTGTCCGGCGTCGGAGCCGGCTGACCAGTCGTCTTCGCGTTGCCCCTCGAGACGAACGAGTCGCAGCCATGGTGACCTGAGGAGTCGCGGTTCATGGAGTCGAGTCTCGGGGCCCGTTTCCTTGGAGCAAATCTGGGGACGGTCCCGACAATCAATTCGGTTCCCAGCCCCGTCCTCCAAAAGTCATTATGGGTATCGAGCAAACCGTTACCTTCATTCGCGCCGAAGGACTGCCCATCGACGGTTCATGTTTTTTTCGCTCCTTTGGAGTCGTCTCCGTGTGCACGATGCGACCTTGCCGTTTCGAGATGGCCTCGAGGTCTAGAAACCTAGAAGTGTCGAAACCCCCGTCCCAAGGGCTGGGACCGTAATCCCGAAGAGTACTATTTGCTGATTGGCCACGCCGAGCGTGGAGAAATTCGTTCTCAGCTCGTCCCGGGAGACCGGCGTAACCGCGAATTAGGATGTCCGAGGCGGTCACCAGGTTTCTAAAATCACTACTCTATCATTCGGAACTAGAAGTGGAACCTTCTTCATCCGGTAACAAGTTGTTATCTACTACAAAGTTGCTTCATTTTTTCCTTTTGGAGAAAACCAAACAAAAGTAGATGAATCGAAATTTTAAGATCTCCAAGCAATACTAGAGAAAAAAATATCAATATCATTCTAAAATTCTTGAGTAGAGAGATATGATCTGCATGCGATACATTCGTAGCAAATACAACTTCTAGATGATTTATACATAAGCTTAAGTTCAATTAGCAATACTAGAATGTGTAAGCCGGCTGTTTACATCATATATCTCTTAAAAATCTGAAAATAAGGAATAATGCCGATAGAATATCATGCTTTATACTTCAACATTTTAGATTTCAAGTCTAGAGTATAAACCATGGTAGTCAAGTGGAAAATGATCTACATGGATCATAATGCGTGGAGAATATATAATATAGGAAGATCAAACCAGTGAATTGAAATCATCTGGATGATGAATCATAGCGAATATCTATCTTAATGAAGAAAAAATCTCTCTTTTGATTATCAATAGTAGACTGTAAAACGATAACTCTTCATGTGGAAATCTATGCTGATAGAATAGAGGATTCTTAGAAACTTAGGGAAGTTGTGCAATAAAAATGAGGTTTGATGAAGATACTTCAACCTCTCCGAGTTCTCTTGAGAGGAATTCATGTAAGACATCATAAAAAGAATTTATCGTGAGACAAGACAATACAATTCACTTGTAAGATAACTGATTTCGCATGAATAATTAAAATTGTTTTAATGTCTACCATTGTTGCCTCATACCCATAGTGTGTTGTATCCAATAAGGCGTGAATAAAGATAAGCAAGAAACTCTGATAATTGTTGCATGATGATTAAAAAAATTAATTTAGAATTTTGCAACAACATCTCTCTAACATGGATAAATGCAATGACATTTGTGTGTTGTTGTGTCACGAGAAGCATATTAGCAACACACAATTAATAGGTTGAAAAAGATTCCAATGACATGGAACCCACTACAAATATCATCTACCTGAAATTTATCTTCAAGATACTCATATATTGTAGATAACATGCACATTGCATTAAAAAAAGTCATATCATTCCATACAATTACCGGCATAATTTGCAGATATATGAGGATTGCTACACAATAATTAAAAAATAATAATGTAGTCTTACATTTTTTTCAAAAAATCATTTTATGTCAATGTGATTGACTTCCTCAAATGTGCATTGAATGGTTGTATTCTCATGATCTATCGCAACCAAAATTTGAATAATATACTTCATATCGTATATTACTCACCACGCTTAGTGGCCCATGTGGGGAATGAAGTTTGAGCAATTGCAACGAAAATAAGAACTCAACATGACATTCCATCCTTTGTTTACTAACACATGCAAAATCTCCGACAGTGCACTTCAGATAGAATATGATGTTTATCAACGGTTGCGGAAGTTCTTACAAAAATACGTGAAAAGAAATTGCATCTTAGTTGGGACGGTCAAGGTGAAGCTTATCAACTCGATAAGCATTCATTGTGTGACAAGGATCTACACATTCCAAGCGCAATACGCCAGTTTGTGTGTAGCAAAGGAATAAAGAGAGCTCTTCGGATAAATTTTGGACTATTACATTACTCTGTAGCGGTAAGTGCTGTTGTACAGTCACAACCAGATCCAACATAGTAACTGAGGTGAGTTTGAATCTAACAAGACTAACTTTCTAATCACTTCTCCATTATTTGTCAACTGGGATCCAATAAATCCAAACCATGAATGTAAAAGATAAAATAATAATAATCAACTTAAATTTATCCACATGTCTCATTTGAACTTTTCTTTTTGAAATTTATAAAAAGCTGAAGTTTGTTTTTTTATACAAATTGCATATTATCGGATTTACATGTAAATGGATGAAATTTATGCACTCTTTTTCCATGTTCGGCAGAGTCGCGTGCTTGACCTACTGTAATACCGACTACAAACATGTTCTCCTGCCCTCGAGCTCCCGTGGCCCGAAGCTCATTTGAGCTTCGGGCCCCAAAAGCTGAACCTCACAAAAACGTCCGGCGAATGAATTTGCACGTTCTTGGGCAATTTCGTGGGCACCGGACCGTCGTAGTTCGCACCTGCTATGGAGAGGGAGAATCTCATGCACGGCCACCAGGCGGGCGGCGGACGGTATTTCGGTCTCACGATGGCGGGCAGCGATGGGGTTTTCGCATGTGGAAGGCGACCACACAATGAGCATCTGCAGAGCCGACCTTTTACTGTACCGCCCTCGAGACCTGCATCTTTCCGTGCCCGTGCCCAAGTTGGCCACCAGTGCTCTATCTATCGAGCATTCGGTTTGGCTTTCTCCCACATTGTATCTCCATTCGTTGCACAAGAGATTTCAAACCGACCCGGCTTCCTTTGTTTATCCAATTCCAACGAATTGGAAGGGGCGAGGGAAAGCGTCAGAGCATGCAGGGCAGGGTGGAACTTTTCTCACGACCAAGTACTGTTGTGACTATGGACGAATAGAAACCAGAAGCAGCGCGGCCATGATTCGTGAATGGGAACTTTCCTTTCGCATTTTTCCACGAGAAAGGCGGCCATATTTCCTGTACTTGTAAAAGCTTGTCGAAGAGTTTGTCTTCGTTTTTGTTCCGAAGAATATTTCGAAAATTTGTTTGGACGATCGGACATGGACTGTTCTTTTCCACCGGAGGATGTTCTTTAGAGGCTAGAACCCCGCTGCTGCTGGGATGGATTATTTCCCCTCCTCGATCATGCGAAAATCAGATCTCACCCTTCAGTACAGAAGTCCGAGCAGTCTGCAGAATCTGGATCAAAGAATCGGATCTGTGACTATCACATCGGTAGCGTCTTGCTTTGGATCAACGTCAAAGCTTATGTACTCCTCATTCAGAAGGGCAGACGTACTAAATCAGACCACCAAAGCATGATTATTCCATTCTCACTATCATACTCTTTACCGCTAATGTCCAATCCTTTTAGAGCTTTGTGATTTGATGTAGTCCAAGATTCACCTTCCCAGAGACTTCTTAATCAGCGTGCAAGATATTTTCTGCTTGAGACTTTCAACGTACTTTCGTTAGCTTATGATAAAGGTTGTGCTCACCAAAGCATACCCTTATCTACCGCACTTCTTTCCATGCCACCAAGAAGAATTCTTCAGCCGTAACTGCTCCAGTTCTCGTGAAAAAAAATGGAACTTGAAAAATATTATTCCTTGCTCCATGTCTCCATGCTGGGAATTGAGAAAAAAAAAGCAATATTAATGTGCAAATTTTCTAGCTAATGGTAATAAAAAATTTACTATTTTATTTTAGACATCGAAAGAGCTGGACGTTAAGTCATTAGAAATCACTTAACAATATCAACTATCAAATTTGATAATGATATTCGTGAATTTTTTTCGATCCTCTACTTTACACGAATTCATGATAAATGTTACTAGAAACTTCCTACCTCGAGTATTGTATAGGTTGTAAGATTTGCTTTTTGGTAGAAGACGTCTTCATATTAATCTAAAAGACATTATTTTTTTTCCGGTTTCTCAGCAAGCATAGAAACAGTCAAAACTCATGTTTATGATATTCTCCATCCACAGACGGTACAATCTGCGAATCCCGAGAGGCTTCTTCTATTTTAAATTGGACAGCCCAGTAGAGATTGTACTCATTTAAGCATTTATCTGTTTCAAAATATTTACCTTTATATTTGTCTCGGCTCCGATTTTCTAAAATATATATCTAATACCTCATAATACTTATAGGAATATCTGTAGCCAGCTCTAGAACTTATCGATCCAGGCAATGTTGATCGAGTCAACGAATCGCAAACTTCAAGTAATTACAAGTGGGTCCAAGAAGTTATGTAGATTGTGTCCAAATATTATTACCCGAAAAATCAGGAGACGTTTTCTGTAACAAGCACACTTTCTTGTGTTTATATGGGAAAGTTTTTAAGGATACAACAAAAATGTGCAGTCTTTATATTAAAGGTACGAAAAGTTACATAGCCATAATAATATTAGGAAAACCTAGCCCAAGCAAGAACCTCAATTGATGGAACGAGAGCACATGTTGATTCATATCTCGAGAAAGATAGTATGGTCTCAAAGCCTCACTGCTACTGTGTGCTGGTGAAGCTTCCAAAATTTTCCCTCAGTTCAGCATCTTTCCTTTTGGGACTATTTGCATGAAACTTCGGAACATTCCGTAATACCATCAGTGGGGTATACAATTTAGTCAGTTTCATACAATGTATAGTCATAGGCACATGCCCATTTACTAGTCAGCTAACAAAATTCTGGGCTGAACTATACTTTTCTTAAAACCAAAAAAGAAGAATGGACGATAAGACACGAGGGCAGAAGTTATATAGAGAAATAAAAAATAGGGTATTCGTACGAAAATGATAAAGGGAAACAAAGAAAAGGGTGCAAATCAATCTCGTGACAAAATGTAGAGCCATAGATACTCTCGAGTTCGCTACAAATGCTTTACTTGACGGACAGGCGAAAGAACATAGAACTATTCATGAATTCTGGAAGCAATCTTGGATGCGTGACAAATGGCCGTGAACGAGTGGTCGATCGTGAGGATCGAAAAGTATCTCTGCTCGCTGCTGGAATTTGAACTCCCTCCTCCGTAGTCGCGACATTGTTGTGGCTTCGTGTCCACGAATCGAATAGCAGCGAAGAAGCTGGACCAGATAAACGACCCCAATGGCAGAACTGTCCTGTTCTATAGCTGGATCACGGAGGGCCCACCACGCCCGCAGTCGTCGAAAAATCGGATGACTTCGAGCCCCCAGTCCAGTTTGGGACGACAGAGCACGGCGGTCACTGCATGGTTGTCCTCGTCGAACACAGAGCGACGCAGTAACGCTTTGAGGTGACCTGCCGACGACCTCCTACAGCACGTCGTACAGCCGTAGCGAGCAGGCTGGATTCCCATCCAGCACAGGTCGTAGGTGAGAACGAAACCGCGTTAATTTCGGAGCGAGGCCGGACTCGCGTCCCGCAACGGGACTTCCACGCGGCAGGCGCCGGTGGGGGAGGAGGGGGGAGGGGGGAGGGGGGGGAGGCTGGGGGAGAGAAAGTCGCGAGCCACGTAGCTCTGCACGCGTCAGATCCGGGGACCCGGCCTTCCACGTGTGCGGGCACTCAGCCCTCTCGGGAGTCCGGCTCCGGGCGAGTCGCGCGGGGTAGAAACGTGAAACCCAGACGGGGGGCGAGGGACGGGCAGAGAGCGGTTGAGCGTGCGTCAGCAGGTTGGCGAACCGGACGCGAACCTGGCCCCGTGCCCGAGGCAAGCAGGTTGTGGATAAACATCTTCTGGACCGGGTGTGGCGGCAGCGTCTCGCAGGCCGGACGACGGGTGGAAACGTTAGGCGCGGCGCTCACGAAACTTGTGGTTCCAAGCTCGCGCGGTACACGTCAGTGACCGGGAATGTCCTGAAGGCGGAAGGTGGACTCGGCTCATCCGTCGTTCGATGCGATCGAGGTCTGAATCCCTGCCTCGGCCCTTAGTCATGGCGGGGAGAGCTATCGCTATGCCCAGCGCACAGACAGGAAAGGTGGGGGTGCAATTTGTGGTGGGCTGCAAAAGAATCTGGCGGAATTCGCCTCTTTTAGCTTTATTCGGGGTCGAGTTCTGGCTCCAGAGCATCGACTGATTGGTTAAAAGAGCAGCGAGTGACGATTGCTCCTCGGCCTGCGCCTAGGTTGGCTACTCTGCTCGCCTGCTGCTGCTAGGGCGAAGGAGGGCAGGCGAGGCATGTGGAAGAGAGGATCGGAGAGTTGTTTGGAATCTCTATCCACCTGACAGACATCGCTTGAAGGCCATGAAAATCTTCTTGGCTTCCAGGTACTCTGGAGTTGGAGTCGGATGGATGGAGGAGAAAAATGTCCCACGAGCGAGCGAGTGATTGCTGGTCCCGAGAAGGGACAAAAGAGAGAAAGCCGATGGCTAAATTTGAAATCCAGATGGACAAATGCAGCATGCCGCTTCCCTCTCCTTGCTTTTCCTTTGTGCTGTCAACGTCGAGGCCCCTGGAGTTCGTCTGTGTTGTGGTGTCCTTCTACGACGAGTTTATAATTATCTTCAGAAAGTGTGCTGGGACGGAGGGTTCGAAGTGTTGTGGAAAGAATGAGGGAGCGAGAACTGTCAATGCATTCGCCCAACTGTGTTGGAGTGACAAGTGGAGAGCCTCAAGAATTTTAACATGGTTTGTGGAGCTTATTGTTTTAAAAAGGCTCCTAACACCTACCAGACGCTGTGTTCGTGCCACACAAGCATGTGGGATTTTACAAGCATTCTAAATAACATAACGTATACGTACTGATGTACCCACATTGCATATCGTGATTGGATCCAAATATATCCTACTTTTGGCTGTTTTTCCGCTTACTGGGGAGCTCAGTGATATCCGATGGCAAATGGTGATCATCCATCATTTTACTCACTCCTTGCCCGCGCTCTTTTTAAGCAAGTTCCCGAACCTGAAGATTGATCCAATCCGACAAGTGTGATCCAGAACACCAACTCCCAGATAGGAAGTTTCAAGCAGAAAGTGTCTCTTTGCTTCACTAGGACTCCGGGGGCTGTTTCCTAAAAATCACCATGGCTTTCAGGGAGGTGTCAATATCCAGTTGCTGGATATAGACCTTCTCCCTTTCTGCCCGCCGTAATTGGAACGGGACCAGAGTTTGACTTCACCACCTTGCAGCAGATCGGCTGCTAGCGTACCAGGATTCCTTCTCTCTTGTTGACTTCACACACACTCACACGCACGTCCATAAGGTCCCAGAATCATTCCCTTCTCACATCCAGTACCAACAATAGCGTCTGTTACTGCTACCTTTTGATGTTTTCTTGCGAGATTTGCTTACGGTAAAGTAGCGTGTAAGTCCCTAGTCGACTTTTCACAGTATAATATCTGTGGGTCGTCAATATTCACCGCGAAGACGAACCTAATAATTCGCTGAGTTCCCCATATTTGTACATAGTTGTGAGATTTACATCCTACCAGGACTTACGGGCTACACGAAATGGAAATGTAACTCCATAATAAAGCAGGTGACAATTAATGAAGATTTATAGAGAGGCGGACGGCACAGTCCCTGACTGTCGCACCACGAATGGCGAAGGATGCACTTGAAGACTCCAAAAGGTGTACTAACTCTTTGATTGAATGGAAAGCGGCCACATCGAAATTTACAGAAGATTTTGGAAAAAGATTGGATGCGCATGGCTGTAGCCAGTAATGGTCAGTGCATCCAGCTTGAAAGAAATCTTTCCTTCATGTGTCCTCTCACTCGCCGTCCGATTTTTCCGCTAAGAATTCTTCATCTTCTGCCCTCCTCGGCATATAAATGAACTTTAAAGACGGTGGCATTGATATGTGGTGACAACGATTACAAGGCCTTGGTCTAGGCCGTCTCCTAAGCGAAGCGAGAGTTCAGCGGTTGCACTTGGTGAGGGATAAGGTCGAATGGTTGGACATTGCGAAGGCCAGAATCCCAAAAGCAAAACATAAACTCTGGATGACAGTAAGTGAAGCTCGTTTGCTTGATGCCACGATCCGTCGCACTCTCTTAATTCTCAAAGAGGCGACGCTGGAATGGCTAGACCTAACATATTTTTTACAGGTACAGTGTTATTGAACCTAAGCAATCTAACATAAATTAAAACTTCATTAGAACACATTTGGCACTGACTGAGTACATCCCTCATTTACAGGCCTCTCTAAGTACGGAACATTCCGAATGTTCCGTCTTTCTTTAAAATACGGAGCGCTGCAGGAATAAAATACGGAATATACGACATTTTATTGGATTTGGTAAGACATCATTGCTGGTTCTTCAGCAGAGAACGAATATTTTCCATTTTAAAATGGAAAAAATCGCTTTCAACAGTAGCGGTATTAGGAAAAGGAGTTATTAACCCCCCACAGAACTCCATTAACTTAGGAAATCGGTCCTTAATGATTGCGGTTTTCCAAGCATCACTGAAATCGGTTTGCTCGCTGTGACGGCTGAAAGCAGTTTGAAGTCTTGGCTCTTTGTTGACAGCATTGAAAAGCTTTTTGTGTTGATCCACAATCAAGTCAATGGAGCTTTGAGACCAAGAGGTCGACAGTCGATCGTGGTATTTCAGCACTAACTGAACGACGTCTTGTGCTTTTAAGGCAAGCAGCTCGTGGGGTAAACAAGGAGGAATGCCATTGGTACTGGCATCGTTCACTTTGTCCCGTAAAGCTTCCACAGAACTTAGCCCGTTGACGATTGACAGCAGGATTTCTCCAACAGCCTGCAAAACTTTGGTGCATTCTTCTGGCTGTAACTTAGCAAGAGTCTGATTGGCAAAGATGCCTTGATCTTGAATAAATCCAGTTAGGTCTGCATGGCTCACCTGTCTCTCCCCATAACGACGACATCATGAGCAGGAGACATGGTGTCATCCGGAATCACTCCGACGAAAGCAAAACGTTGTGAAGAATCCAGCAATGATTGAACAGCCGCCGCTTGCTGCTGCAAGGTGACCCGGCGGCCTTGCAAGACTTCGACATATTCACTGACGTGGCTCAAAATCTCGCTAACAACCGAAAACAAGATCCAGAAAACCGGAGTTGGAAGCTGGTCCTGACGGTCGGGCGAGTCGATTTCAGCAAAGTATGTCGCAATTTCCGCTCGTTTTTCAACCAGAAATCGAGCGACTCGCGACATTGAACCCCATCGAGTTGCAGATAGATTCAGACAGATGGCCTGCATTTCCTCAATCAAGTTCTTCTGCCGCCGCAAGAATAATGGAAGTAAGTGTCTTGTGGAAATCGCACCCGGCATTCTTGTACACTTTCTGCATGACGATATCAATCTGATGCACAAGACACCAAACTCGGATAAAGTTAGGCTTCACAACATTTTGAATCCGAGTGACAACTTCGGAAAGACGTCCGATCATGTTGGCAGCTTTGTCCGTCGAGCAACCAATCAACTTGTTCTTCCAGAGAGTACAGATCGCATCAAATAGCTTTTCAAACATCTCGAAAGTCGTTAAGCCAGTATGTCGGCCAGCAAATGGGAGAGTGACCAAGTGAAGATTCTCCAGACCAGAGCTTTGATAATATCGAACGCGAACATCAACCCAAGAAGTCTGTTGCAAGTTGGTGGAAGCATCAAAAGCCACAGAAAATGCCCATTTACTGCTAAGAGCTTGCAAAATGTGCTCGATCAAAATTGCACAAGCAACTCTAGCGTAGGAAGCAACCAGGAAATCATTGCAAACGCTGAGTTTCGGAATGTCACAAACATCCTTTGCAGCATGGATTGCATCAGCAGCCATCGCAAACGACATACCACGTCCAACAAAACGAGTCGCTAACAAGAACTGCTTGGACTTGTTGATTTCTACGAGATATCCGCTACCGTCTTCATTCGGTTTAAAAAGAGACATTGCGTTTGCACGTGTCTGCCCTTCCATATCTGTTGGTAGCCAAAGCATATCACCAATCACAACGTCAATGATGTCGCTTCTGACGCTTAACGTGATGGCTGTAGATATGTTCTCGATATAAGGGCAAATTGTTTCAGCGTGCTTGACAGCTACATCAAAATATTTTGATTTCTCTTGCGGTTCCAGTCCTTGGTATTCAGTCCATCTAGAATTGTGGTTCAGACGGAGATGCTGCGTATAATTGTCGGTTTGAAATGGAGGCCCTTCGAATGTCCAGGTCGTTGAGGACTTCTTAGAAGATCCTTCGCGACCAAAACATACACAGAACTGGCAGCGGACAACAACAACTTCGGAAGTTGTCGGGTCGCGGGCGGTGACAGCCAGCCCATATTGCATTGCGTGCTTCGGCTGGAACGGTGTTTTGCAAGCTGAAGCTTTGCAATGACGCTTCGCAGCAGGCTCAGTGATGTCCATGAATGCAAGAGTGCAGTAAAATTTACTACGTAATTTACTTGACCATTTACTGAGTAAATGGTCAAGGGAATGTCGTTGGGAATACGGAAATGCGTCACAGAGTTTCAACATGAATGAAGTAGAACCTAAATTTTCCAGTAAAAAACGACATTTTTTGAAAATGAAAGACCTATTTATAGATTTCCGTATTTAGAGTTGCCTGCTCATTTATGATATACTTCCAGTATATCATAACGCTATTATAATGCACCACATTCAATAAAATGGAAGGTTTGAATGGTTATGGATATTGGATAAGAGTCTTTTTTAGGATTGTTGACTATATCCAAGTAATTGATTACTTGTAAGTCGTACATAGTTTTTGAAAGATGCTGGAATATAAAGCTTAATATAGAGTTTCACACATAAGATTTTTTATTCTTTTTTGAAGCAAATGGTGATTTTATTCCATTGCA
This sequence comes from Marchantia polymorpha subsp. ruderalis, assembly GCA_037833965.1. Classification (NCBI taxonomy): domain Eukaryota; kingdom Viridiplantae; phylum Streptophyta; class Marchantiopsida; order Marchantiales; family Marchantiaceae; genus Marchantia; species Marchantia polymorpha. The sequence continues at coordinate 7,099,814 of AP031351.1, forward strand.
AAATTGAACACAAACAGCGCTGCACAACCTAGCAAGCCAGCGCAAGCTGGAAATACCGCATATAGTATTTACAACCTGATAAAACTTTTATCCACCTGATTAAGTGGAGACGAAAGTAGCAAATGATGGTCGCTGGTAGTTCCATACAATCCACGTAGCATGCTGGGAAAATAATACACCTGCATGATCCCATGTGTAGTGGAACTTTCTGCTTACGTTGAGCACCACCTGTGGCTGATGCTTCTCACATCATGCAATCTTAGCTGATGCCTTCTGAGCCAAGTCTAGTATCGCATCCCATCTGCAATGCTTCAAGAGTGCTGGCGTCCATTGGTGGTTGTGGAAGATGAAGTGATTCCTCTGAATTCAGAGTATCCATAGAGACGATCCTCTTCTGAGTGTACAAGAATGGGAGAGGGGTTGTAACGGCAGTGGGAGTGGCTCTCCGAACACGCATTGCTTCCCTGACAAATTATGTCACGTCATGCTTGTAGCTGGAGAGTGTGCTGCCTTTTGTAACACTGTCATCGCAAAATTCCGCGCACGTACAGCCATCTTGCAAGTAAAAAAATAGTGGAGGATTGATTCGGGCTCTCTTGCGTCACAACACAAACATAGCTTGGAGACCTCCGCAAATGCTTTCTGGCGCCATTGGTTCACAGCCACTGCGCAGTGATATACTCCATAAAAATGCCGCTTACTTTTGCGGGAATGTCCATACATCATTCCAGTCCAGGGTGAACGACGCCGGTAGCAATCCAACCCATTTTACCTGGATGGTCAAAGAAAGATGGATATGCAGTTGGTGTAGAAGACGACCCTTCTTGGCTGTGTAGGTGTAGAATTGATCCCCTCCATGCCAATAAAACCATCAAAAATTTGAGCATCGATGAGGATGGCTTGAAACATAGATGACTTGAATGCGCAAGAGAAGTCCACGATGGAACATATCCTTCGGGTATGCCGCTTGAACTAAAAAAAAGCGCCTTGATTTTGTACCAACAAAATACCTGGAGTACCTAGCCAAGAGAATTGTGATTGTCATCCCACTAGGAATGGAGGTATGACGCTTGAACTAAAAAAAAGCGTCTTGATCTTGTATCTACATAATACCTAGAACACTAAGCCAAGAGAATTGTGATTGTCATCCCATTGGGAATGGAGGGAGGATTGCATCTAAAGTCTGCACGATAAAGAAGAGATCTGTCTCCAGATGATCATGAAATATGTCTAGTCACTCCGAAACCACAGCTTGGACGGCTGTTTGATTGTATGGATCAATCCATGCATGTGGGAATCGAGTGTGCAAGCATGCGATCAATGGCTTTTCATTGGCCAACAATCCAAACTCGTGTTGAATCACTTTCCATGGACGAGGTATGATACTTTGATCTTCGAATCGCTCTCGAAGGCTCAAGAGAGCTTAACTGATCAAAACACGCGCTTGACGCTATGTAAATCAAAAGTTTGACTCCACAAATTGATTCGTTCAACAAAGTTGAATGTTCATCACTTCATTCGTGTTCACTAGCCGGATTGATTCTAGTAGCGGATTGGTGTACCTCCACAATTGAGTCATTTGGTACCATATGGGAGAGACTCTAAGAGATGAAAAGCTAGCAAAAAATGCCCATTGGAGTCTGCATTGCCAATTACGAGAATCTGGTGGCTGCATTCTACTAAATCGATGACGTAATTGGATATTATCGGAGCATCCACATGGAGTTAAGGCTCAAATCATCCATTTGTTTGTTAAGGCCATAGAGCTTCATGCAGATCAATAAGTCCCAAATTGCCCACGAGCTTGCTTGCGAAACAATCTGTCTATTGGATGCGGGCTCTAAAGTTTTTCTCATTCCTTAAAAGTTTGATCACATATAAGATTTGGGTTTTGATAGTCTGCATTTAATGGAAAAAGTATGACACTATATCTATAACAATACATTTAATGAATGTAAGAGTAAGTAGTGTATTCATTGTATTTACATTATGAAAGTTCCAGTGATTAAAACATAGCGAGAACAGCTGAACTCACGGTGAAAATTCTTTCATCTATAATTACATTAGAAGTCAAAATCATACATGTGAAATTCTTATTATTAAATTTTTGACATATTTTGTAAATATATGTGCATGAATAGTATGTATATATATATATATATATGCATATGAATATATATGAAATGAATGTATATGCATGCAAGAGAGACCTTAGTAGTCATAGACGTATTTCCACTAGATGTTGTACCAGAAATAACAAAAGAAAAACATGTTATGTATATAGTGACATTATCTTCTAATTCAAATATCATAAATTATTAAATTTTTTATTTTTAAAAGACCATAATAACAGATAATTACCAAAATGAAGCATAATGGTAAAGATTTGACTCAACGAGGACAGAAACAATCCAGAGAATCAAGTTTTGTCACGGTTTAACAGTCTATTGCGAAGTTTGACTTCTAACGCAGTTGTCAAGCCCAGAAGGCATTACAAGTGCTAAGTCTGAAGGCATCGCATTGCAAGGTAGAACCACATTCAAACTGAAAATCATCCAATAAGATCGTACAGAAGCTCCACACGATTCTGCAATTGATATTCGGGGGGGGGGGGGGGAGTGGGGAATTTCCAAGATATACACTCAGCTGGCTGCATCAAGTTTTCAATGTACAAATTTGCTTAAATCCTGAGCTACACTATGCACCACTCAGCATATCCGAATTGGACTCTCTACTTCAGATGCGGTATCTTTGACAAACTGAACCAACTCGCACACAGTGACAAAACGCACAACTCACAAACGCGCGGAGGAATGCAGATTGAAAATTGAGAAATTAAATAATGGAAAAGCGTCCGAAGGCAGAGACTTGGGCCCCTTTATTGTTACCATCATGAGAGCACTCACATCAAGAGAGAGAGAGAGAGACATACACTCATGTAGATAGTAGAGAATGAGGAAGCCTTGACTCCTCCTCTTTACTTATACTCAAAAATTTGGATTGGTACATGTAACTTAACCATGGTCACAAGCTTTAACCTTGATTACATCTTATCCTGATTAGTAGGTGTATGCATCTGTTGCCACCTACTCACCTACCATAGTGCATGCATCTGCACTTACTCTAGTTTTGTCCTAACTAGAGTTACGCTAACCTTAGCTAAGAGCTTGGAGATATATTAATACTCCCCCTCAAGCTCAAGTCTATATCCTGCACTCCTAACTCAAATCGAAACTCTTCAAACTTATCCCTAGGTAGTGCCTTAGTAAAGATATCTGCTGTCTGATCTGAAGTAGAAACATATAGAAGATCTATGCTTCCATCTAGTACCTTCTCCCTGATAAAGTGATAATGCACCTCAATGTGCTTTGTACTAGCATGAAAGACTAGATTATTTGCTAGGTGAATACTATTTATATTATCAGAATACAATGGAACAGGAGAGCTATGTATACTAAGACCAAGCTTCTCAAGTAGAACTCATAGCCATACACACTCACAAGTCGCAATTGTTGCTCCCCTATACTCTGCTTCCGTTGATGAAAGCGCCACCATCGGTTGTTTCTTTGACGCCCAACTGATTGCCGCACTTCCAAGGTTGAATGCATACCCTGATGTAGATCGTCGATCTTGGATGCTTCCTGCCCAATCTGCATCTGTAAACCCATGTAGATGTATCTCGCCAAACGCCTTGTAGTACAAGCCAAACTGAATAGTGAACTTCACATACCTTAGAAATCTCCTTGCAGCATCCAAGTGAGGCTTCCGTGGTGCCTCCATGAACTCACTAACAACTTCAACTGAGTAGCTTAGATCAGGCTGTGTAAGAGTAAGATAGATCAAACTCCCAACCATCTTTCGATACATATTCGGATCAGCAATAAGTTCTCCTTCATCTGCTCTCAATTTACAATTCTACTCCAATGGTGTGGAGACAGGCTTGCATGCCGTCATGCCAAATGCTGCAAGCTTCTCTAGAGCATACTGTCGTTGTAGAAGCCAAGTCCCATCTTTTCCTGTGATGAACTCAACGCCAAGGAAGTACCTAAGCAATCCTAAGTCCTTCATTTCAAACTCAGATTGGAGTTGAGTTTTGATCGTGCTAATCAACTTCTCACAACTTCAATGTATACAAAGAAGAATCTGAATGACAAATCTGAAATCCAATTCCTATGAGGAATGAACTAATTCTATCATACCAAGCTCTAGGGGCTTTTTTGAATCCATACAAGGCTTTACGTAACTTACAAACCCTGTGAGGATATTGAGGACTCTCATATCCAGGTGGATGCACCATATACATCTCCTCTTGCAGGCCACCATTCAAAAATGCATTTTTAACATCCATTTGATGTAACAGCCATTAGTTCGATGTAGCCATGGCAACAAGCGTGCGAATAGTGGTCATCTTAGCCACAAGACTAAAGGTCTACTCATAATCAAGACCATATTGTTGTGCAAATCCTTTGGCTACCAACCTAGCCTTGTAGCCTTCAACTGTTCCATCAGCATTTTGTTTGATCCTATAAACCCACTTACAACCAATGGCGTTCTTCCCTTCAGGAAGATCAACAAGTTCCCAAGTCTGTTGGGCTGTTAGAGCTCCTAGCTCTTCTCCCATGGCATGTACCCATTCAGGTTGTCCAAGAGCCTCATCTATAGTACTAGGTTTGAAGTCATGGAGGACTTGAACCATATATGCATGATGTACAACAAGTAGACCCTCATGCATAAGGCGCTCAACATGATACTTAGCTCTGTCGGAACGTCGAAGATGTGTTGAAGCAGAATCCTCGGAGGTAGAGCTCACCACTGAATCACTTGTTGGTTGAGGACTCTTTGGCTGCAGGAGTGAACGGAGATCTGTGGATAGAGTTACAATAGAAGATTTTGATGGAGTCGTAGGTGGTGATATAGACCCATCTGCTGGCCTTGAATCTCCACCTGGTGTAGATGAGCGATTCTCTTGTGGGACAGAAATTGGGAGAGGTGGTATGCCATAAGATTTTGGTGGTGGGAACCAGGAATCAAGCTCATCAAAGACCACATCTCTGCTCACAAAAAAATTCTTGGTTGAGGGATTAAAACATCTATATCTCTTTGAATCACAAGCATAACCCAAGAATTTACACTTCTCCGCTTTAGGGTCCAACTTCTTTCGCCTCTCATCAGGAACATGGACATAGCAAATCGAGCCAAAGACTTTGAGGAAGGAGAAGTCTGATTTTATTCATGTGAATGCATCCTCTAGTGTTTTATCATGTACTGCTGCAGTAGGGGTTCTATTCATGAGACAGATAGCACATGCGACAGCTTCTGCCCAATAACACTTGGGCACTTGTTTCTCATTTAGCATGGCTCTTGCCACCTCTGCAATGTGGCGATTCTTCCTTTCCGCTACACCATTCTGTTGAGGAGTATACGGACAGGTTACTTGCCTCTTGATAGCTTGGTCTCTGAGAAATGTGTCGAATTCTTCTGAGAGGTATTCTCCTCCACCATCGGATTGAAGCTTGAGGATGTATTTCCCTATTTGTTTCTCCGTCTGATTCTTGAAGTCCTTGAACGCTTTCAAGGCATCTAATTTGACCTTGAGAAAGTACACCCATGTCTATCTGGAGAAGTCATCAATAAAGGACACAAAGTACAAGCACCCACCAAGACTACGAGTTGAAGAAGTCCATAGATCTGTATGGATGAGTTCTAAGACCTTGGACGCTCTTATACCTGTATTGCTGAATGGTTGTCTAGATTGTTTGCCAAATTGGCATGCTACACATACTCTAGGTGGACTATGCTCACTAAAATGTGGTAAACCTCTAACAAGATCAGAAGAGGGTAAGTCTTTCAATCTCTGGAAGTTCATGTGGCCAACTCTCTTATGCCACATTTCTAATTCTGAGATTTCTGAACTCTGTTGTCCGTACATAACATTTTGTGTTTCAGGTATTGTTGCATTGAGCCTGAACATTCTTCCTACTTTGGTGCCTTGTGCAACTATCTCCATATTACAATTCATATCTTCTATGAAGCATACCGCTTTATTAAACCTTACTTGAAGGTCTTGTTCTACCATCTGTCCAACAAAAATGAGATTCTTCTTGATACCAGGTACACACAACACATCTTTGATCGTTTGAACAGAATCAGGTTGTACTTGTACAGGAATTTTACCCATGTATGTGATCGGATGAGATGTGTCATCTCCTGCGATGACGACCCCTGGTTGCTTAACATGTTCCATGTTGGTGAACCATTCCTCGTGTGTTGTCATGTGGTTGGATGCTCCAAAATTGATGTACCACTCTTTTTCTATCGATGCGGTATTCATGCTGCCCATGACATGACTCATGGAGAAGAGATGGTCTGAACGCTGTGGCTGCTCTGTTGTAACATAATTGGACTGTGGTAATACTCCACTTCTGATATCTTTCTGTTTCTTAAAACAGTCCCTTGCAATGTGGCCTCTTATGCCACAATAATTGCATACTATTTGAGAGCCTCCACGACCTTGGAAGCCTCCTCTCCCACGATAGCTTCCTCTACCACGAGCATTACCTTGCTGTTGCTGTGGCTGCGTTGTATTGTTTGTTGAAGGTGATTGGCCTCTCCCTTGCTGGCCAAAACGTCCGCTGTTGTAGTTTCCTCTAGAGAATCTACCTCGTCCCCTGCCTCTTCCTGCATAGAGGACCTTATCTGTTTTGCTAGAGGATAAATTAGTTGCCAATTTTGATTCCTCATTCACAAGTAATGGAATGAGTTCTTGGAACGTGGGGAATGTGGGCAACACAGATATGGATGTTTCAAATTGACTATACTCAGGTCCAAGACAAGCTAGCATGGTTAAGATAAGGTCATCTTCACTTATCTTTTCATTTATGTTCTACCAATACTCCAATATGCAGAATGTAATCATTAATACTCAAAGACCCCTTCTTGACTTGCAATAGTTGTTTTTTTAATTGTAATCTATGGGCCTCCATCACTCGACACTCCACCTCTCTCAACTTCGTCCACTTAAGCGTTAAGATCTCTCACTCCACATAACCGCGAAGACATCAAGTTACCTTTGCGCACAATGCCACATCCGTCTACCCCACTAACTGCTGGTTCTTTGCCTCTGTCTCCAGCAATCTTGCTTCGGCCGAGATCACCAGCTCCTCAACTGTTGACAGTTGAGGTCGCATCTCGTTACAATCTGCATCCAACTTCTCACTCTGCTCCAACTCCGAAGACCTAACAGCCTCGCAGTTTGCCAACTCCTTCGCCTTCACCGCTAATTCAGTTGCGTGCAATTGATCGGGCGTCGCCAAATCCGCCGTTAGCTCATCCACGCGACGAGATTCCTCATTGAATGCCACTTTAGACGCCTCCAATCTGTCTTAAAGATCTATTGTCACCTTCCCCGCATTATCGATGTCAATCTCAAGGCTCATGCACTCAAGCTCCGACTTTGCACAAAAGAACTTCTCCGCTGCTAAAGTCTTCCAGAGTTGGACGCACGACATTTTATTTCAGTATTTCAAAATACAAGTTAATAGTTCAAAAAAACTAGCATTCAACATGAATTCTATATAAGTATGATTAAGATTAAAAAATAATGATGAAAATAAAAAATTTACATATTTATTATATTTATTAATCCTTCAAATAATAAAAATGTAATTATTAAAAGATTTTAATTTAGAATAAGAATTTTCATTCAATTATATACAAAACAAAATAACAAGATATTTAGAATTCTATATGTGGAATAGTTTAAATATATTTTGAAATGGAAAAAAATGAGTTAAAATTTAGATTCTATTTTTCAAAGAAAAATAGAAATTTGACAAAGTTTCTTTAAATTTTTGGATGAAAACTAGAATTATTAAACAATTTAACATAGAAAATCAAGCGACAGTAACACAATGAGTCAAAACATCAATGTAACATGATTCACTACAAAGTATTACGTCCACGGAGTAAGCTCAAGCGTGAGAGCATACTCCAAAGTTGTGAAAAAAGGTAATGTACAAGGCATTAGCTGTGATATCTAACCCTCAATCCAAGTGATCATCCTTGCTATATTTAGCTAAGATCCAAGGTTACTCTTGAACTAGAGTTAACCTCAACACTAAGAGATTAGCATCAATCACATTCTTTTATGTGTCTATCATCTTGTCACATAGCCGGTTCTACTAGAAATATGACCTTTGACACACACAAGCTATTCTATTTTATAATATTTATTTCTATCCTAATTTACAGTTGATGGTTTTGATTTCATTGCTAAAAAGTCAAATCTAGCTTAGAGATGTCGTTAATTCCTTGTGCACTCACTCCAATATAATAATATCTTGGTAACTCTTTGTTGTCACCAAGATATCTCTAGGGTATTTCACCTCCCATCTAGATCAATCAAATTTCCAAAAATTCCTTAAAAAAAAGCTTCTAATAGATAGATAAATTACACAATGAGTGTAGTGAGTAGGTCTCTTTTGTATACTAATGCTTCTTCTAACTACTAGTGACTCTACATGCTTTCAAACACCACTTCAATCTCACTACATTGTATTCTACATTTTACGGTTGCACCATAATAAAAGTCAAAGAGAAAGTAAGATAAATAGTGAGTGTTGATTCATTGACGTATGAATTACTTCATCTTGGAATGACGAAAGATCTTCTTAAACAATTTCACAATTCAAACTAGAAATTTCTACAACCAACAATTTCACACTTCAAACTATTAGCTTTATAGGTACTAGGTTGCCTTGGCTTCCACACAAAGCCAATCCATTCCACACAAAAAGCCAAGACACTATTTACAAATATTCTATTCACGGATCGATGATACATTTTTTCAAATCAAACATTTGTTAAATTGTCTTATTCATACTATTATAGTCATCTGCCATTTGTTTTCTTCTTGATTCAAGGTACATTTGTTGTTCCATGCAAATGACAACTCCATTTGATACCTTGTTTGAAGTTATAGATAATCATCTTTTTTCTCTTATGTTCAATACCTTTGATTCAATGGACGAGACAAGCTTTAGTTGATAGATTTCGCTTCAGATCCATGATGAAATTAACAAAGTCCGCCAGGTATTGCTGAAATAAGCCAAAGAATTTGCTCTATTACAATAATACCAATCCGATTCAAATTATCTAAAAAAAGTGATCACAACTCTTTGTTGCACACGCTCGTATCCACTGGTCAGCTGAATATCGTACAAGCTTCTATGTAAGTTCATGACTCCGATCATGAACAGGTATTTAAGACTGTGGAATATGCCAAACTCCGCGGGTCATTCTCCAATAAATTGATTGCCAAAAAAATCCAATGACTTCATTGCCTCAAGCAAGTTTTTGTACTCCAAAATATTTTCAAGAAGTATTAAAATGGGGTTGTTTGCTTTTTGTTCTCCATGGTGATCTTGTAAAACATTAATCCAAAGAGCTCCTAAGACAATACAGCGATGAAAGCGTTGGAAGAGATATCAAACACTTGTGCTGCAGACAACTACAAATCAAAGAAGATATGGAGTTGCTGAAGTAGTTGGATTCCAGATTCAAAACTCGCAACGAGCTCAAATTTAATTATTGTGATTGCATGTGATGGAATTTTGGATTCAGTACATCAAACTTTGGCATCATTGCTGAGTAATGGTTTTTACTCAAATTCATCAACTCTAGATAAGAACAGTTAAAAAATATGACAAAAAGAGTTCAGTGATAAGAATAATTAAAAAATGTGACAAATAAAAATCCATTGAGTTGGTTCTCATTGACAAACAACATACATAGATTAGAACTAGAATTCTAGAGATTCTAGTTATAATCTATGTCATTTTAATAGTCACTGTATGCAAAATGAAATAAAATGTACACTATCCTTTTTCTACCTAAAAAACCTCAGGTTAACATAACATTCCTTTTACATTGTGAAGCGTACACGCAAACACTATACAATAGTATATTACTTCTTGAGCCTATCAAAATGCACTATCACTAGAAAAGTTTCTCCCTCAACACATGCAACTTGAAGCGAGACATTTGGAAAAACTACTTGCACCACATACAATCTTAACCAAACTGTGTGGAGCTTATCATGGAAGTGTACAACCTTGAAATCATAGAGTAAAACTAGGTCACATATTGCCAATAAGATTGGATTAAACTTTTTATCATGTATCTTCTTGGTGATTGTTTGTTGCTTAATTAAACTGATTTCTCATTTCATCCTTGTTTCTTCCAACTTCTCAAATGCATAGCTTCTTTCACTTAAACTATGATCAATAAATATCTTTTACTCCCTATTGAAATTCCTTAAAGATCAATGTGGAGGAAATATGGAGTTTAATTTGAAGTTACTTCCTTAAAGCAACTTCAAATTCAATGATGACTTTGAATGTCAAATTATAATCATTCAGATTCCAATTTGTATTGTGCACCGCAGCTGTCTTGTTGAATATATTATCAATAATGTCATTAGCTTCTTCAATGAGCCCTTTTGTTAATACAAAATAATCTTGTGATGCTTGATCCAATACAAGATGATCATTTTTTTCAAGATTGATTCAAAAAATGCTTTTTTCTATCACTCACAAGTTTCAAAGAAGAGCCAAAAGTGCAAAAAATTTGCTCATATAGAAACTTGTCTATTGTACTTGCATCATACTTGATTGTGAGCTTAGACTCCATCCATTTGATGCTGTGGTAAATGACCAAAAGTATATACATATTTCTTTATTCCTTGGTGACATGAATAATATGCCCAATGTAATCAATACTCCACTTTTGTAAAGGAGCCAAGAACAAAATTAAAGTCATCGGAGTATGATGTGAGTTAGCTGGTTTACTTGTTCTTTAGCAAGCATCACAAATTCTAACAAATCGATGAACATCATTGTGTATTCTGGGCCACTAGTACCCTGCATACAATATCTTCATGGCTGTAGCAAATATCCACTAACATACTCCTTATGTAATGCCATCATCATCACTCTTACTTCACTATTTTCTAAGCATCTTCTCAACCTGCCATTCACTCTTTCTTTGTGCAAAACTTCCTTCACCAACAAGTAAGTTCAAATTTTCCTCATGAAGACTACTGCCATATTTTGATTCATCTCTTTAGATATGGTCACATGATGCAAGATCTCAACGATATCTTCATATCATGTGGGCTGACCTAACTTCACTTTGATGAAAAATCACAAAAGATGAATATAGTATCAATTTTTTTTTAACTTTCATCATAAATTTTCATATGAAATTTTTTTCACTTTCCGTTATGTTTGTATATTGTATTAAACTCTGTGAAATTTTTAAATCAAACTTGAACAAGTGTTTCATTCTTCAAATCCATGAAACATTCCAAGTAGAATGTGAATGATACAACATTTTTTGTCTTTCCATGAAGTCTTTTCATAGCCAAAGTTTAAAAGTATGAATGATATTATTGCTTCTATCGTTCAAATGATACATTTTGCATCTCAATAGGTCATAATGTACATTCAAAAATTACATTACTTCATAAAATGAAGTTGAATGTTTAACAAATTGGAGATTGAAATTCTATTAGACATTAAAGTAGCTTGCTTGTAGACAAAACAATAATACGAAACACAAATTCTAAATATCAGAATTACATAAATTGGTTCTTTTCTTTCTAAAATAGATACTTTCAATAAATGTAAAAAAATAAAGTTTCAATCTCATCATTCATTTCACTCCTAATAAAATTTTATTGTAAAAAAGTCAATGTGATGATTTCATAAAATTTTAAACATCTAAATTGAATTGATTGAAAGTTGTAAATGCATAAAATATGAAGAATGAGATTTTTGTCCTTGTTGTTACGATTTCATAAATATCCATGACATGTAAAGCTATGATTAATATAAGAGAACTATGTAAAAAAAATCTTTGTAAGATTTAATGTGAAAGGTTTGAATTAATATTCAAGATCTAAGTATCTAATTCCAATTTAGCTATTTTTTAGATACTAGAAATAAAAACAACAATCAGGACAGAAATCATCTATAAGTTTTGCATTATCTTTTTATCTTTCAAGTTGTTATTTAGAAGTAATCTTTTAATTCAAGTTTTCATGGATTTTTTGCTGTATTGTTGATGTGGATTAAGTTTGATGTAAGAAAATTCTACAACAATAGACTAATAAGCTTCATGTATCTTTTGATTTATATTTGAAATCAAATTTCTTATTCTATGAGCAAAATTCACAAATTTTTTTTATTAAAAGTTACAAATATTGGAAAATTGTGAAGTAATTTTAAAGAAATTTTTATTTTTTTTGAGTCTTTTGTTTGATGCAAATAATATAATATTAAATCAATGATTGATAATGCAGATTGTGTTATCCTCATGAATAGATAAAATTGGATATATATATATATATATATATATATATATATATATATTTCTATGCGACTAAGCAAAAAATATGTTGTGTTGAGTACTGTTGATATTTTTTATCAAAGCAAAATTTCAAACAAAATGATAATAATATTTAGCCATAATTAATATTTTGCATTTGATTATATATAATATTGATTTGCAATAAGGTTTTTTTTATGATACAATGAAAATTTTATTTTTATTTCATCTTTTTTATAATTAAAAAGAATTTAAACAGGATTTTGGATAATTCATAAACGTAAAATCAAAAAACTTAGTTAAACAATCAAGCCAAGTATAAACACGAGAGATACATTGTATAACATGGTTCAACCTTGAAGGCTACGTACACGGTTGAAACATGCGAGAGAGTTTACTCACAACTAAATACAACTCATACACATTAGAAAGTTTGGGGTACATATATACCCAACACCAGCGACGAACCTAGCTATAGATAGCTAGAATACCTTATCTGGAGTTAACCTCAACAATAATATCTACTTGTACATTATTTGCTGAAGAATTTCTATAAATATTAAACTGGATAGGTTCAAGACATGAGTAGATAATTTTGTAAAAAACTATCATAGTTCTTGCTAAGCTAAATTTTTTCAAACCACAATTAGATAGATTTATTAATAAGGATACATAAGTTTTTAATCATTATTTGTCGGAGACAAAATATAAGATTTGGATAATTAGTTACATTTTGTAGACAGATTTTTGGAATAAATTCATGTAATCTTCCGCGTGAACATTTAAAAATGATAATGAATGTATAGCTTAACTTTACAAAATTTATATAAATTAAAAAAATAAATTTAAAATTATAATGAAATCTTGTGTGAAATGAAATAAAGAATTACTTGTATTGATAATAAATATTACTATTGTTAGAAAGAGTAAACCTATGAAGAATTTATATAAAAAAAATTTCTCCTTTACATATGCAAAAATGATTATTAATTTTTTGTTCAATGCCATATTAGAAGATATAATAATAATATACATATTGAAAAATTAATTAAATTCTATTGTATCACTCAAATATATGTACTGATTTTTCTCTTGGAAATCATCTTCAAAAAAGTGTTTAATATTTTCATGTTGCAAATACAGTTTTTTAGATTGAGTTTTTTAATAATTTTTATTTTATTTAATAATTTCAATATTTTTCTTTCAATCAAATGATGCAAAATAGGGTTTTTTATGAATTTGAATAATTATTCGATAGAATGATTTATTTATATAATAATTTGTTTGTATTTTTACAACTCATGGTTAATATTTTGCACATAAATTAAGCATTTATATTAAATTTTGATTCATTGAAGTGTTGCTAAATAATTTTTTTAAAATTCTTGTTATTTGATAAAAACTTGAAAAGGAATAAAATTCTTGTGATTTTCATTTATAAGTGTATATGAGTGAAATATGAACATAAATTAATTTTAATTCATATTTCAAAATTTTTTTAATGAAATTTGATGACTTACTGAAATGTATTCTACTGATTTAAGTAGAAATTCAATTCGAAATTAATACTGGAGAATAAATATTTTTTTATTTTTTTATAGAAATTAAAATCTTCAATCTCTTTTTAAAAGTTTTGAACTTTAAAAAATAAATATTTAAAAAATATTCTGAAATAAATCTTAAAAATTAAAAATGGAATTAGATACTAATCATTCAGCAAAGTGACCAATTATTTACTGCAAAATAATCAAATGTTTACAATTCTTTCTTGAAAGGTTATTGATGTTTCTTGCAAGAGTATACTGTGTGAAGATAAAGTCTTTTTTCAATTTCTTTACGCATTTCCTATGTTCATGATAATTGTAATAAACAAAGCTCCAGTCCAAAATAGAAAAAAAAACCTCCTGAAACTTTTAATATCTAGTTATTTTCGATAAATGAAATTTAACTGAAATTTACAAGTGTAAAAACGGGCAGATGTGTAAAATTCTTAGAGAAAGGGAAAGCTGAAAAAATTTATAAAAAATAACCGATAAGAAAATCTTATATATTATTCAAAATATGAGGTTCTTTCTTTCCAAAAACTACGATAATTCTATTCTTTGAAACTCAATCATTTGTTTTTTCAAAAACATAAATTCAATGGTTATTATTCAGTATTAAATGAGAGATTCATGGATTTTAATGTAGATTATCAATAACGTTAGAAACAAAGATTTTGATTCAGATGTAGAATTGGTAAAGTTTTCTTAATTGAAAAACTGAATATGTTATATCTTTTTGTAGATTCATTGCAATAAAAATCCTATATGACAATAATAATTACAAGAAGAACTTTTAAACATTGTTTTTTCATGCAAGGTGATGAAAATTATAGAACAGTGAGCAACATGCTGATATTGTTATTTTATTTAAAAATATAAAAGAAATGCCGAATTTATTGGCAAGAAGCTTATGCCAATATCTTTGGTTAACGACGTTTTCACTCCAAAATAAAAACAGTAGATGCACAACATGATCTCTTCTTTCAATTTGAAAGAGTATAAGATGGGGCGATTTAGGTGAGATGAAATAGAGATTTAACTGCCACTCACTCGTGGGATCTGGGCGGTCCACGGAGGACCCGATCACCGATCAAGTCAGCAAGATTTCATTCCATTCCAGATATCAAACTTTGGCTAGCAAATTTTTGTGGATGAGAGTTTCGATAACATTTGCAGACCGAAGCTTATGGTGCATAATAAAAAGTTCTTAAACTCTACAGATGAAGTTTGTTGAAAAACATATTTTCCTCCTGCATCAAGGTATATAGAGCGGGGGAACTAAAGTAAAGATAGCCCGAATGTCGGACATAGTTATCAGTTTACGACGTGGCGGAAACAAACACTTTAGTTGTAGTGCTTTGTATTTGGCAGTTACCTGCTTGAACTGTGTTCATGGATAGCTTGAAAATGCTCGGAGTACCACACTCATTGCTAATTTAATTGTCAGTTGTCAAAATTGAGCTCCCAGAAGCTGTCAAGTTGCTCGTACAGCAGACTGCAAGTGTTTCTCAAAAATGTTTCCGATTCTCAGCTGGCTTTTAACGAAACAAGTCACTGTAAAAAGAAAGCGGAGCCTACCTTACGCTAAATCACTTGGAGTCGTGGAGGAGTAATCCGCCGTGTCATGATGCTCCGGGGTCACGTGGAATCACACGCTCACGTGAATGTGAGTTGCTGAAGGAGGAGATGTGCAGATTGGATGAGATCATGGCGGTCGTTTTACACGGCGACTGATCCTTTTCAGATGCAAGAGCTGATGGGCTGGCGATGATTCCACAACCCTTTGAACACTTCGACAAGTCAAATTCCACACAAAGTGGGCTCCCGATTTGGAGCCTGGCGGAGCAGCGGAGAAGCCTAAGAGGCGAGAGCGAGACGTGAAGCGGAAAATAGCAGAGCACGCACACTCGCGCCCAGCTGGCCTGGCCCCTGTCACCGCGCCAGCGCATGAGCTCGACATTGGCTCAATGGCCGAAAGACGCCGGGATTCCCGTGGCGGAGCCGTGGGGATCCAGCCTCGAGGTATGGGACATTGCATGCATCGCCGATCTGGCCCTGAACTCCCCACAGATCATACCCTCTCTCTCTCTCTCTCTCGCACTCTCTCTCTCTCTCTGTCTTTGCCACCGGACCTGCAGTGGATCGAACTCAAGCGACCGAGGCAGCTGCACATTGCAATCGCCCACTCATGAACTGGGTAGATGAAAGGGTTTACGTAGGGGTATCGGGAATCTAGTGCAGCAGAGACTGGTCACGTCGCAATTCAAAGGCTTGACCGTCGGACTTCATCTGGAGGCCGGGGCCCACGGACATGGTCGGGGCACGAGTACTTTCGTGCACCGGTCTCGCTTTACAGTCCGAGGAGAGTTTGTGTAGTCTCGCTTCGGCTCTATGGAGGAGGAGAAGCGAGCTCGAGGAGACTGAAGAAAGAACAAATGAGTGCTGGGGTTGAGGAGAAGAATGGCGGTTGCTATTTTTATGCCGAATTGGGCTTGTGTGCAAGGATGTGGGGGCGGAGGAATGGTTCACTCTACTTGGCACCGGATGGTTTGGCAGGGGAGATGCGTGAGGCTCGCGGTGGCACTGAATCGGGATGAGTACGCAAAGACATGTTTCGGTGCAACTGTTGATGCGTTTCTGCGGTCGGACGCCGGGCGAGGGCATGGGCCAGCTCCGGAGCAGGTAGTTAGTCGGTTGGTCAGTCGCTCAGAGTGAGCAGCATGGCAACACCGCGACGGATCCAATGATCCTGAGACTTTTCCGAGGGCAGATCTATGTTGATGACGAAATTTGAGGAGTGTCCGGTTGTGGCCAGCACGCCTCGCCTTTCGGTAGTCCGGTACAGCGGGCAGGAGTAGCAGGGGAACTTCTTTTTGTCTGCGACGACGCACGGCTGTAACCAGATGAGTGGCGCAGGTGAGAAGAGCACCTTGGGATCGGACTCTGCCAGGGACATATCGTTGTCGTCCCACCTTGCCCCCTCCAGAGACATGCCATAGATGTAGCACCCGTCTTCAGGCTTCTTGTCATAGTTACCTCCCTTGGGCATGCACTTGAAGTTCCAGCCCACCGTGTCGATTGGAATGCGGTGCTTCCGAGCATAATTCTGGAGCACTCCTGTCAAAAACGCGTGGGTGAAGAAGAACCCACTGATCCAAAACTTCGGTGGAGCTCCGTTCGTCATCCAGTCTCGAAGCATTTTTAGCCTCTCATACAACTCAGCTGCATAGCTCAGCAGCGGCTTCATCGTCGGGTATGAGAACGGGGCCCACATGGCCGGCATTCTTCCGAGAAACATGCTTGTTGCCAACTTCTCGATTTCTGACGACATGACTACCAATCCCTTTAATGTCTTTTGTACCACAACCAAGCTGCTTCGAATCACCTGTAAGCCATGGACGCCACAGTTATATGCTGATTGCGTCAAGTATCCCGTTGACTGTACTCAACAAAGTTGCTACGCTTGGTCCAGCCTCGCCTGGAGCCCCAAAAATTGACAAGGTTTCTGCTTTCCTTTTTCAAGGTTCGATAACGATGTTAAAGAGAAGTTGTCAATATCTGAGTATAATGAATGCAGCTTTTGAAGATAGAGCAAGCCCATGTCAACGTTCTCATAGATGCAAGGAACGTAAAGGCAGATGATGGAGAGAGGACGAACGTCTGTAAGCTTGTTGTATCGAATCATTTCTTGGTGGAGGACTGAGTTCATGCTCTCTTCATACTTGACTGGGTATTTTAGTCTAGCCATATCCACATCAAACTGTCCAGGCAGCTTGGCAGCTATATCAGCAGCCACTTCTAAGATCACTTCATCTCGACTACGCCCACCGGAGCTGCCTGTATTTGCCTGCACACAGCAGTTCGCCAAAGTTTCTTACAAGAGGATCGAAGTGATGCAATTCGTGGGGCGTCCAAACCAACTGAACAGCAAGCACTTCTTCTCGAGCTTCTGACCAACCCGTCGTCTGTTGATTTAGTCACAACAGAAAATATTCTTACCTTCAATCTTTGTGTACACTAAGAAGATGTACGTAGAGCAAGCAATTGCTTAATTTCTTAAGAACTGATGGACGTCCAAACTATCCAGGAATACAGTTTCTGGTTCCATGAGAGAGCTGCATACTAGGAAGTGACTAAATATTTTTCTGCGATGGACTCCAGTTATTCTTCTGGCGGGGGGAGAAAAGAACCATGGTGGCTTGGACAGAATGAAGCAAGAGGTTGCTTTCTTGCTGATCTTTAGTGATGTCTGCATTTTCATGCAGTCCGAAACATTCCGGCTTTGCCTGCAGAGGAAACTCCTTGATGAAGTCAATGTAGTCTTGGAACTTGCCATCGGGTGGTGCGTAGTACGTGCCCGATGGGGAAAACCTGTAGTCGTCGTCAAGAATGGAAGGACAGTAGAATACGTGCAGAATGCTCATCAGCGTTCTGCGATCGTGTGCATCGGTAACCTTACCTCCATAGTTGCACTCTCCGGTCAAATATATAAGAGCCTGGACCCACAGAAAATGAGATTGGTCATTCATCGAGGCATACGATCGTCTGCACTCTGGCCGAAAGAGAACAGGAAGTACTGCAGGAGCACTCACCTTGAACTGAATACTGTCTGGATACTCTATGAGAAAAGACTGCAGCTGCCGAATGCTGATTTTCAGGTCAGGATCGCTGAACTGGTAAGGTATGTTCCACCCTAAAGGTCCGTACTTGAGGCGCTCTTGGACAGAGGCATGGAAGAAAGCTAAGCCAAAGACCATCTTTCTCCATACAGCACCCTTGTCTCCAGTCACTTGGCCGAAGAATTTTGGATCACTGAGAGGGTAACTTTGGTAGCTCTGCAGTGTAACATCGGTCATGGAACTTCACAATCTTTAAGCGCGTACTTACAAGTGATTAGTTCTCTCAATGCGTAGAATTACATCGTTTTCTGATCCAAGAGTGGTGCTTAGTAAAAAATTATTACTCTCAGAATCTCGTTTTTACAGCTGGAAATTGCAGAGCGGAGAAATTTCAGAGGAGAGAAAATAACCAGCAGCATGTTAGCACGCAAGCCCTTGGGTGATTCATTGGTCATTTTGACGCTGTTTTGAAGAATGGAAACTGGAAATTGATCAGACGGGTAGCTAGTTAACCACAGTCGAAAAGTGATGTTTGCATGTTCCGGATTTATGTTTTCTGCAATTCTCTCCAGATGCTGCATCCATGAAGCAGCCAGGTGACAGTTCTGCAATACGACCCAGTCGCCAGTTCGTGTTCCCTTATCGATCATTTCGGCGGCTTTCGGTCCTTGTCCTTGACCAAGTGAAACTGTATTAACCTGCACATCTCCTTTTCCGAATAATGAAATCTTCTCTATAACTTCTGATACATCAATTGAAGACACAGATGTAGCATAAGTGGTCTTTGGAACTTCCAAAATAATTGTCTTATAGGCTAAAACAAGGTTGTTTAGTGACTTAAAACGCTGGACATATGTACGTGATATTAATATCACGTACATATGTCGCACATGAACTGCAAAAAAGCACGCTGAGTCGTAAAGGATAATACATTTTGTTTCATGCCTTCCGCAAACTTTAGCAGTGTTGCCATAGGATCTGAACCCGCAGAAAGGACAAAAACCAAAGGAGTGATATTGCTGGAGTCGGGGTACGCCAAAGATAAGTCAAACTGAGGTGGATCCATGTACTTTTGACCCATAGCTGCGAAGACAAAATCGTTCACGCTTTCCACAACCTTCTCTGGGCGGAAAATTTTTACCACCAGCAGCTTCTGGAAAATGTTTAGCTTTTCCCATTTTCCAGGAAAATTTGCTCTGTACGGTGTAGGACTTTCATACAATGGTTTCCACTGATTTGGGTTCTTAGAGAAATCATCAGAAAAGCCCTGCATGAGAAAATGGACTTTCAAGCTTTTAGCGTCGTTAGACAAGTCATAGCAGGTGATAGCTCATTACATTTCTCGGCGCTTTACTCATGCTTATTGGTTTCATGCTGTTGACCACGAATTTGTAGAGTCAACGGTCAAATTCAAAGTGAATATCGTGTCTGCAATCCGGTGTACTCATGTTCGAGAGTATCTCTCTCTATCCAAAGATGTTTGATTGCTGAACATACTTCATTTTTAAAGATCTGAGGGTAAGAGTAGAAAAAAGTGATGTACTGTCGATGCTCCTCAAAGAACTGGAGGCAAGAGTAGAATAAAAAGTAACATGTATTGTTGCTGCTACGAGGAACAGAAACACGATGAGAGTGTTTCAAAGATGGAAACAAAAAGTAAACACTCATCTCCGATACTAGGACCAATCATATATTGATCGGAACAAGGTGTGATACAAATCATTTGGAGGCTTGGGAGGTGACAATCAAAGATAAGGAAGCGGCAGTCAAAAACTAGCGCTAGAAGTCCTATCGTCAATAATCGTAAATCACAAGGTAAGCGCATGCAAGACGGAAAATGGAGAGTAAAAATAAGCTTTGAAGTGCACCGAGCGTTATGACAAGAGTGGAAGCATATGCCATGCACCGACCACAGAACTGAAGTGAATCGGAGAGAAAAAACATTGGCAGGTTCATGCGAGTAGCAAAAATGTCATCATAGAAACAAAACAGAGTGCAGCTGCTTGCGTCATATGCCAAACTGATGATGAGCACAGTCATCAGGAACTTTGAACTACTGGAATGTTGTAAGCATAGGACACCGCAACTATTCACCGAGTTCTTCGGCGCTGTTCTTTTGTCCTCTCGACTGGGTTTGTGTCAGCTCTGCATGGAGAGCTAACCAGACCCAGTTTCCAGCTCACTGATGGCTGGCAAGTAAACCTAAAATGAAAAGAAACACCATTCACAAGCACATACAGCAGAAACCAATCAAAATATTGCTTCTCTCGTTTGCGAAAGGGTGGTGCCTCAACCTTTTCATAAGAGTTAGTACGCCTTATAACGTAACGTCTTCTCCGTAGCATCAGTGTGTCAGCCATAGTTAAAATAGCGATGTTAACTATGGCTGACACACTGATGCACTGGTCTACAGCCAACATCACTCAATATCCACTATTCTACTAGATTGTGGACAATGAGCGAGATCTAGGTTCTTACAATATCTCAACATTTACAGGCTAATCGAATTAGTACGATTTCTACACTACTACGGACATCTTTGGAGCTTGTTCCCTTCGATTGAGTGGACGTTCTTGGGACACTAAAGCCTAGAGCAGACGGGCTCCGAACTCTTTGTTGTGATACCGCTGGAAGACGACCTTGCTTCATATGTTATACTACCACGCTACAGTAATCGTATTATCTCCACTCTCGCAGATACAGAAGTATATAAGGTTTACAAATAGATATGGATGGGTCTGTGCATGGATACGAGTTATTATTGACATCAAATCAAATTGCAATTGTGGTACTTATCATCATGTGAACAACCAGAAAATTATCTTCAATAGTCTTGCTTTTTTCCAAAGAAATCTTACAAGCTTTTGAGAGGACTTTGACTTTGACTTTGATTTTGATTTATCCAAATATAATGATTCCAACATACATGATTTCACTTTATTATGCCTTAATGACTAAGCAAAAATTTGAAGCGAGAACCTGATTTTACACTTCTGATTAATCTTGACTTAAGTTATATTGGACCACACCAATTTAGTATCTGGGGATTTTGTAGAAAAGTCAGGGTAAGAGTATCTATGTGAAAACATTCAGTATGTTCCTCATCTTGGATAGGGTTAACCTCGTGAAGTCAGCGAAAATTTCTACTCACTTAGATAGTCTATACGAAACACAACCAAAATCAGGGAGGACCTTTTAATTGCTCATTTTTCCTAATTATAAGATCTTCTTTACTTAATGCATTCCACTATATCAGGCACCCGATGATGTTAATACGTGTGAACACGTCATTATCATACAAATATCGCAATTCATAAATGAATTTCGCGCTAATTGTTGGTCAGGACTCTTACATTTATCTTCTGCAGTAGCCTGCACCACACTAAGTGACCTTAATGGTGTCGAGAAGTAGCTACTCACCCCGAAGTTGGGAAGGCTCGAAAGAATTATCATCTCTGTCCACAGCTTATCAGCGAGCCAGTTCACAGGATTCTTTGCCTGCTCGCCAGAGAGAGTCAGTCCACCTATCACGAAGAAACTAAATTCTTCATGAAGTATTTTCCCCTGCTTCAGCCATATGGTGGCACAGATCAAAAAAGAGAGTAACATTTTATCTTTTTCAAAAAGACTGCGAGATATATTGCAGTAGAGTAAATAAGTAAAAAACGTGTTCAATGTTTCCAGTCGCGTAGCCAGAGTTGTTGACTTCTCTGAGTCCCTCATTGCATTGAAAAAGAGACCCATGTACCTGCATGAACATCACAAGGACTATCAACGGAGAAAACAAATGTCGAAAAAACATGTTATTATGGTATCAAAATTTCAGTCCGATACAGTCCAGTCTGACAATCTTCCCCGTCAAGACTGGTAGAGGTATGCATTATCTATGTTCACGACGATCATAAGGAGCACACCAAGACATGCACGAACCAGTATTGGCGATGTACAGTGAATGGCAAAGCTAAGCTCAAAAAGATAATGGTTTGTAGAGTCAAAGGGTTGACCATAAGAACGCCGTCAGTTCAATTGGCTTTGTTACATAGCATAGAATGAAAATTTCAAGGATTTTTATTTGGTTTTCAGATAAGTGATGATTTATGTATTGTGTTCTGGTATTCAATCTCATCGGATCCATCACTACGTGCATTAGATATCTGAACTTTAAAACATCAAATTATACTTCAAATAAGTTGCTGGGTGAAGTAAGTGTGGTCTATTTATTGACTTAGCTTTCAACAAATGGTTTGTTCAGACATACCAGGTGAGAGAATATTGATACATAGGGTCTATGCAACAAAGATCCGCAGTGGTAAAAAATAAGGATGCAACGTGTACTGCGACTGGAATATATCCCTTTCGTGCTTCATCGATACGAGCTTCTGTTTTGACAGCAACTTTCTGTTTTTCTGCTATTTCAACTGAGAGGACCTTCGATGAGGAAATGATCTCGATAGCTGTTTCGTCTTCTAATATATTCCCTTCTGAGCTTGACAAGATCTATCACAAGCAGATAAAATTCCATTCAAAGTCTCCACGAAAACTTTCCCAGAGCTCGTGACCCGTCGTATGCATATTATAATCCCTCAGAATGACGTTATTATTTATATTTTCGTTTGACTAATAAAGGTGTAAAAAGCTGTGCTTTACATGGTGTGTGTTACATAATTCTGTGAAACAAGAGGGTGAAGGAGTAGTCTTAGTCCCATATAGGATGGAGAAGCAAGCTACGTTGATCGTACTCGCGTAATCTGACAATCACTGCAGCTCATTTGCATTTTGTGGAGCAAGATCAGGGGCAGTCTATCACCTGAATGATTCGATCTTCGATATCCTTAAGCTGGCGCTGATTCTCTGCACCTTGAACTACAAGCTGCGTCTTTTCCTCCTCGAGATCTGGCCTTTCATTCTTTACTGCCATACCCAATAATTGATCTTCTAAACCTTCGGGCGTTATCATGAAATTCAGAAGGCTAATTTTGACCGATATCTGTGTGTCCAAAGAATCGAATTAGTACTTGTATGAGTGTCTACGTAAGCAAGGGCAGTGGATTCTATGACGAATTATGGGGACTATGCGCTAATCCTGGATATAATTTGTCGAAAAAATAATATGTAAGAGTTGAAACCTCGATACGTTCTATGTGATTAGAAGATGAATTCAGCTCATCAGAAATGTATTGAAAACTTGAAATTGGAGAGACAGATTTACATTGTACTGTTTACCAAGGACAAGGAAGAAACGATTTCTAGGCAGTGACAATTTTTCAAAAGACTTAAGTAGCAATCATCTAGTAAGATGAGGCTTACGAGTTTGTCCCCCATATGTTTAAACTGGTCGTTGTGAAGGAACTTCTTGAAAAAGTGCAAAATGGGGGAGAAAACGGCTCAGAAACGCGAGTCACTGTAATGACGACCTAGTTGCATCGGACATACCTCAGGAGCATAGTGAGGATTTCTCATTTTAGTCGTAATGTAGAAACGAAACTTGTCATTGTACTCAATCACACTATCACCGAGACGAATCTGAAGTGATCCGGCACTTTTGAAAACAGCTCTAGCGAGTAACGGCTCCAAAGTTGGATCGAGTTCCTCCATGACATTTTCGAGGAGTAGAGGATAGCCAAAAGTGATGCAATTCTCAAGCTTTCGAACGAAATCTCCGTCAGAGAGTTTCATAACCTGCAAATTATTCTTCTTCTGCATTGTCTGTCATAACCCAACCATCATCCTGGTTAACTGAGACAGTCTGCTGGATCTGCATCTTTTTTCAATGCAAAACTTCTTTGCACCAGAGAATCATTGGCCTTTGTATATTGTAGATCTCTTGTTGCATTTTCTCGAGGCGAAGATTAAATATAAAGTACGTTGATTATCATAAGGATTGTTGTTTTTTTTCTTGACTGTAGGGAGTGTTAAGTGCCCGGGTGAGCATCTTAAGTTGGAAATTGTAATTCAAGGTGGACCATCAGTAGTCGCTGCAGGAAAGATACAACTCGAAGAGCCCATCAGCACGAATCAGGAAAATCCAGTGTTGACTTGATCGAGCCAGCGTAATCTTAATCCGTATTGATTATCTATGAGCACACATACAAGGTACTGACCGACTCGTGCGTCTTAACTGAATCTTTTCTCCTTCAAGAAAGAATACATATGGACCATAAGCGCACATAATCAACTATTTTCAGATTAGTGTGGGTAGCCTAACCTGTAAAAAGTAGACCATATCGCAACATAACTTGAATTAGACTTATGGCAGCTCTCCATTCTAAATTCCAGTTTTTGAGTGATGTTTCCTTCAATGAGGTTTACAGACAATTGTAGCTGAATTACCTTGATCCACTTATTTGCTTGACCTTGTGGATCAATCAGTAGCGGCCAGCGTCTAGAATTGTGTATAATGATGCCATTGTCGATGGAGAAGCTGTCATTAGGGAGACCATCAATCACCCAATCTCGAATTGTGACTGGGCTGCCAAGAACCGTGGCTAATTTGAATGTTGGAGAACTTGGAATATTTCTCTCGTTACAAGTTGCACCCCATTTCTTGAGCAAGTGCTCCCTGTAGGATAGAGTTACTGGTCCCAGGTAAGCAATATATCCCGATGCCAGAAGGACGTCTCCGGTCAAATTGATATAGACCTTTCCCAGTTCGTCACCTACAGAATTCCAGCGTACTTTCTCTCCACCCAAGCCTCCAATGAGTTTCTCTGCACGACCCAGTTTCTGCACATGAAGAGTAAAAATACTGAAATGTTTTATGCGTTTGCATACATATGATTCAATGCACAGGAAAAACTCAAGGTACATAAACGATTGGTACAATGGAGCTCGACATTAGATCTTTGAGTTCTACATTTAATTGCTCGCAAGATTCGCAAGACTTCTACATGCATTCCTACTTGCATATTCAAGTCGTCTTCCAACCTCCTGGACAATATTCGAGAAAAACTGGAATATCTGGGCTTTGCCTCAGCTTCATACAAAGGTGACAATCACTGGTCATCGCAGGAGTAAATGTAGAAAACTGTCCAAAAGACCTCAACGAACTTCTCACACGAAGTATAAACCAATTTTTTTTGCCGCCTTCACAAAAAAGTTTGCACATGTACCTTCTGACAATTGTTTACTTCCGCTTCCAACAGAGCTTTTTTTCCTTCCATAATGTCCAGTTTCTCTTGCAGCTTTTGTAGCTTGGCCTGTACTTCTTGCAGCATTGCCTTCTTAGCGGCAAGTGCTGTCTGCAGTTCCTTGAATTCAGCTTCTGCCGCAGCTAGTTTAGCCTTCTTGGGTGCCACGACCTGAATTGTATGAACAAAAGTTTGAGGACATTGAGAGCGCTGAAGATTGTGCATATTATACAACTTCATATGTTTTAGCCGCAGATGTGGAACGAGTGTGTCACTTCTATGTATGAATCAATGAGTTATTCAAATAAATGGTCGAATATGGTCTGGGAGTTCTGATTCTTAGTCCGTCAAATTCAACCAATAACAAGTCGCATTTTATATCTATTTCTGAATCAGTGTTTGAACAGACACCAACCTTTGCGACCCGATCATAACTTTCCATTGCCCTCACCCAACAGCACAGTCCATAAGCTGCTTTCGATGCTTTCTGCACCACCTCCGGAACGAATTCGGGAAGCAGAAGATAAGGGCGAATTTTTTCAATAATCTTCGGATTGATGTTGTCCTTATCGAAATCTTTTAGAGAAGGCAAAAATTGGGTGTCCGCAAGCATTTGTTGGGCAGGCCCCCAGAAGTCCTCAATCTTCGCCCCTGGTTTATTGGGATCAGGGATCCTTTTGGATTTCACCTTCATTGAAAGTATTCAGAATAATCAGCATCCAACATCATTCACACTGTCTGGTTCCAACGGAATATTTATGATGTCTTTTGCGCGTATTTTCAGACCATGTTATAATAGCTACGTGCAGTAGGACGGTAAAGACACTATGGATCAAGGTTGATATAGCTCCATGATACATGTCTACACTATCCCTGTTGAGATGTCGGGTAATGGGATGACCTCCTTCATAATGCAACAGGCCTCCATCACAATCTTCACTGGCTTTGGAGGATTCTTCATTGCTTTAACTTCTGTAATATCTGCTTTGGTGAGTGTGTCTAAAGCCGCTAGAGCAGACTCGAGCATAGGCATGGCCTGCCATCATTATCAATGGTTAGAAAATGAAACAACGTCAACACGACTGTTTTATACAGCCTTTACAAGGAGAAAGGAGACGTGATCACAACACGCACCAAAAGGTGCCAGGAGCTTAAAACTTACCACTGCTAACTCGGACTCACAATCGTCTTTGATTTCTTTCGCCTCAATAGCTTTAACGTTTGCCACTGCTTCCTCCTTCTCCACTAGTGCCCGAGTCGTTTCAGCTTCTTTTCGATCGGCTGCTATCTTTTTCAAGAGAGCATTTGTGTCCTCTGCTGTTTTCAGAAGAACAGGCTGGAGCGCTTCTAGCTCTTGCTTCATTACCGAAACCTGTTCTTCAGCTCCATACAGCTTTTGCAATCCACCCTGTCGACGGAAGGAACAATGAACCCAATGAGCACCCCATACACTTCGCGAGTGGGATGTTGCTCAAAATACTGGAGCGCCACAAAAATTGTGTATGACTTCTCAGGCTAAAACCTTACCGAATATCTGTGCTTCATGGTATCAATCTCATGTCTTTTTCGAGTGAGAAGGTCTTTATATGTCCCCAGAAGCTCCAGGTATGAGGTTGGGGTTATATAAAAGTGGCGTTGTGCTTCTTGAAAAAACTGATGCGATAAATTCTGGGCATCCAGATGAAACATCATGCACATGTCTACGATGGACTTTTGGGTCGTCTCGGAGTCAAGATCTATCTGCACCACGTATACATCAGTTGATCCTGTCAGTCGCAATTGGTGGTGTGCGTTTTTGTCCCATACAACGGAATGCGATGTGCAAGAGGAGGCCGTTAAGTGGTCGCAAGAGGTATTGCTGACCTTTTTTGTTTATGAACACCCATATACCAGTACGCTGCTTTCCTGGTACCAATAAATTGCCTGACTAGATGCCCAGATATCTTAAAGAGGACTACCCGAAAACAACTGGTGAACATGAAAAACATAAACGGGACAAGCATATACACGACTCTTCTCTCATTTCCACCTTTTGTCCTTCAATGCTCTAGTAGTATGTGATGTTAATAAAAGACTTTGAAAAGTAAACTTTTGCTGACTTACAGTGGCAATGAAGTTGGTGGCGACGGACTTGAGAGCTTCTGCCGGCCATTCACTGAACCAGTCGATCGTGCAACAATTGACAAGAGACGGGAACATACGTAAGCGGGTTCGAAAAGCATCACCAAATGGACTCATCGCAATCACCATGTGCAAGTTCTTCCTGCACTGTTCGACAAAGAACATATACATCTCTAGAGTAGATCCATCTCTGCCAGCTTTCTTTGCCCGAGGCCTAATCACCTCAAATATGGCCATTATTTCATCCTTTGCGTGCAGGTTTGGTACCTACGTACAGCAGTCACCAATTAATGAAGTCCTAGCCATTTAAGTTGAACGTCTTGTACATCATTGTCAAAGTTTGATCCACATGGATCACTTGCGATGTTGCTACAAAATTAGCTACTGTATACTTTCTATAACTTGTCATCCCTTATACGACTCTACTCTCCACTAAAGTGGAAGATTAGCTACAATATTGAGGTGACAACAATGTAACTAGCATTTACCTGATTTGAAGTCAAACCAACTCGAAAATGGTTAGAATGTTATATCCAGCTCTTATTTCTCAAAAAACCCAGCTCTTAAAAATGTGATCATAATCTCGGGGAATGTTCACTGATAAGTTCAACTTCTGACTCCTATTGTTTCACTAAGTGGACATCAACCTTTACAATTCAATAAAGTTGATACTGGACACATAAATCCGAAACCCTAAACAATGGTGGCTGATGACGACTTAGCCATAAGGGTAACCCTAACAAAAACCCTTAATTCTAAAGCAAATTATTAATTTCTTTCTGTAACCCTTGTAGATAATAGTTAACTGTTATGTTCTAACACTTTGAAAAGACTAGATTATAAAATCTCCTCGGCTTCAACATCTCTCTGTAGGTGCACAAGCATGTAACAGAATATCTTCAGATTGTAAAGAATATAAGGCTTCAATTTTCGATTCTCTATCGAAAAGCAGCTTCCAGAGGGAGTGTGCCTCAATTGATTTCTAGCTACTGTTATATCTGTGAGTAAAACTCTATTGGCTGATTTTATTTGAAAACCACTTGATTTACACACTAGAATCATCGTTACCAACTGGCATGAAGGGAATGCCTTTTCTTGATTGTCTATACAACTTCAAGAGCTTTTGAATTGAATCAGGACACCAGGAAACATTACATTCTGTATATAGGTGACTAAGATTGTGTGTTCCACATCTTACCTCCAGCTAGAGCAACATGGTTACTGCGGAAATATCCTAGGTATGGACAATGGTATACCTCGCCCGTATTGAGAATGTTATTGATGTCTTCAAGAAATCTCTCCATCTTGATTTGTGTGTCATTGAACAAAAAAACGGTTGGAACATTGTCTGCACCCGCCTTCTTCAACACTAACTGAACCCAAACAAAATGATACTTCAAGTTGTATACAACATCAATATATCAAGTTGCCCCATACAATTTGTATGCAACAACTTTGCAATATTTCTTGCACATAAAGGACATTTCAAACCAAGATAAGACAGTCGAGGGCTATGTATTACCTTGAGATCATCCTCCCACTCAACAGCCCCATACAATTTGCTGATTTGCACCTGGAAAAGGTTAAATCCTGCCATGAAGGTGGCTAGCTTCGTTAGAGACTGGCGACCAACTCCGCCAAAGCCTACCAGCAAAGCATTTCCAAATGGTTGCCTGATTATTCGACCAATGCGTAACACATGAGAGGCAGCATATGTAAACAAAACCAGTGCCATGGGATTTCGAGTTTGCGCATTGAACTCCTTCAATCCTTCGTTCATTGCGGCTAAAAGTTTTTCTTGATCTGGTATTTCTTCGTACCTGCAAAGTGTGGAACGTTGTACTCAAGGTCCCAGACGTCAAGCTACCGGCAACAATTTACTCATTTACCATAACTTAAGAGATGAAATTCTCATACATTTCTGTTATGATCAAGCAGATCTGGGAGAATTATGGGGCTTAAACAAAGATCTTCGCGTGTTCTCAATGATGCGTAAATCGTCAAAGTGGAAGTTGCAACCGATGATCTTATTATGTACTATGGAGGGTTAAGTGAAGTTACTGAATAACTGTCGGGCTATTAGACTAGGTTATAACACTCTGTGTTGCTAATCATCCTATTGCTAAAACACAAAATCTTTGTGAAGATAATCTCACTAAGTTAGATATGTTCCCTGGTAGGTTATGCGCACAGTCATATATCCACTGAGTATACGAAGATATGCACAAGACCTTGGTTTAGTGCGAGTTCGTTCAGAAGGGTCTAAGCTTCAGAAGAAGCGAAGAAAGATTAGAGGGAGTTACTTTCTGGGGACCGAAGTTTGATCCATAATATCTCCATAAGCTAATAGCTTCAAAGCCTGATTGATTTCTTTGACTCCTCCTTCAACTCCGAAGACGTAGTCACACTTCACCGTTAACTTTTCCTCTACTTTCCCTTGCATGTACTCCATGAACCAAGTTCGATCTTCATCATTGACAAGTCTGTCATGGAAGACGCGCAGGGCTTCATGACACCAGAGCCGAATCAAGGCTTTCTTGTCGGGGACTGCATTCACCTGTGACAAACCCTGGAATACCTTCGACACATCTCGCATGTTGTATGTGTAATGAGATTTAGCAGGAGTGGGAAGAAGCTCTCGTTGAATCGCCCGGTAAATGTCAATCGTTGTTGCTACCAGCAGCTTCCCATTTACATTCATCTGGGTATACGGAAGGTGATGGATATCATTAATATTGTGCAACACAATAGCTGCGCTAGATATCGAGTTGTTCTGAAAGACTTGAATTAACCTTAGCCAGAAGTCCTTTCTTGCTTAGACAATATTAGCTTGCGTGAACTGTGAAGCTCACCTCGTGCGGCATTCGACATTTTCTAACCCACCATTCGATTATGGTATCAAAGACAGTGGTTAAACTGGCATCATCAAAGTCGATAATGTATAATAAGTTGAAATGTCGTAGATATCGAGGAGTCACAGGGTTGCGTCCACCCCCTGGGGGTCCCATAGCAGTCACAAACTGTATGTCCACAATCTGCCTGAAGCAGTTTTCTTCTCGATCATACCTGCAAAGATTTCATCTATTACCGTTTGAATATTCTGTATTGTAGATACTGATTGATACCATAGTATATGATTTATCTGTTGCTCTAGCGTAGAAAACTGAATTCTTCCTCCTTCCACCTTGACCTGCATTTACAAGATTCATGACCAGAACAACCACACGCATTTCTTTCATTTTGAGTTCTCCCATAGATGAGTTTTGACAAGCCTCTAACTATATGTACTTGGATAGACGATGCCCAAACAAATTACTCCGTATTAACGATCTAGAGCAGTTAATTTGTAGTTCTATCGCTTGGCTAAGTTTCAAGCTTCACGCTGGCTATTGGGAGGATAAAGGAGCTTCAGGAGGGGGTGGAGAAGAGAGTCGAACTCACCATCCACCATGATCCATCCACTGACGAAGTATCTCTATAGGGGGCTGAGCACCGTAAGTTTCGAGAGATGGCATATTCAAGTCATCTACAAAAACTACACATCTGGATCCCACTGGAGGCCCATAGACTTGCTTACGCCTCTTGTCGAGCTTGGTGTCGATAATATCCTGATGAAAGGATTTTACTTCTTCAGTATTTTCTGTAGAATATATAGCTAATGCACATCTCAAAATGTAGCGGCGTCGTTACGACGTTCAAATGCTATAAAATCCAGTACGTTTAAACTGCTGATTTGATCGAAACGAAGAAACACATCGATACATAAATTTCTGCAATAAAATCCTAGATTCATTTCACCGTTTCAATCCACGTGTGTGAAGAGTGAGTTACTTCAATAGAAATGGAGACAAAATAAGCTGATCTGCTCTCATCCAACTCAAACGCCAGGTAAGTGAAATAAACAGACTGCCGGAAGATCCTGATCTTATGTTGGACTCAAGATTCAGCGCAAAAATTAGATGCAAAAGCATTCTGCTTTTATTTCGAGGAATTATTGACCTGGGTTTGGTTGGCATTTGTCTGGGCAGAAAAAGTCATCATTATGTTTCTGAACAAGTTTTTGTCAAGACCCTGGGTGAGCTGATGTTTGACATATACAGTCTTCCCTACAAGGCAAAGACAGAGTTCCGAAAATTAGTATCTGATTCAAATGCAGAAAACACGTAGTGGCAACTCTCCATATCAACGGCAAACTTCTTCACTAAACAGCAGCAATTAATTGCAACACAAAAAGGTCTAACACAAGTATCGTACAAAAATCAGAAATAACTAATATAGTGAGACTACTAGGTTTTCAGTTGTAAGAGCTAGTAGTAGCATTTACAACTTCAATATATTCGACAAGCCTGCCCTCTTTCGACATTATTTTGGGCGGCTTCGGCAGTAAAATCATTATGATCGGGAAGCGATCGAACCAGGAGTCATAGTACTTGCTTACCTGTACCAGTAGGACCACCAAATAGGACATGTTTATGGTGTGTAACCAGCAACACCAGGAGAATTGAGTATCGAGCAACATCTATGGTCGTAACCACAATCTCGTTATATTGTGCGTCAGGCAGGGGCCCTCGTCTATCAGAGACCTCTAACCAGTTCTTCCACGTCATTTCTGCCTTGACAAAGGTGAAATCGTAACAGGAGCCGATCTCAGGCAAAAGAGCCACAAACTGAAACTCGGGTTTCTTTACTACCATGCCAGCACTTAGTTCCAAGCCTAAGTTATCTTCTTTTGCGAGAAGTTTATGTAGAAAAAGGTTGAACTTTGCCCTTCCATCCCCATCAATTGAAGCTCCAATGGACCAGATAAGTGCCATCACGAACAAGCCTTGTAACCAAACAACCGCATCATCGCCTTTAGGAGCAGGAAGGCCCTCATATTCGACAGCTGATGAAACTTGCGATCCTCGTTTCACTTTCACAACAGGAGTTTTGAATTCGTCGAGTAAGCTCTCGTATAGATTCATAAAACTTTTTGCCAAATTAATAGGCGACGTGGGAACAGGTTCCTTACAGTACTTTTTCACAACATCTATGCATGGATCCACAAGCCATTCTGTCATAGAATCGACCATTGGCATATTATCACCAATCTGACTATAGGTTTCTTTCATCATCCTCAACCAGGATGTTTTCAAAGGTCTCCAGCCAATTTGGCTCGGCTCCACATAGACCATACCACAGCGACTCACTGTTGCTGGAGATGCTACTGCGAGATCTTGCACTTCAAATATGAGATTCATAGGAGGAGACATTTGAATAATTTCGCCACTCATTAAGCACAACTTCTTGTTGTCATCTAGTACAGTATTCATGTTCTCAATCCACACCTGCCGTTTCAGTCGCTTTCGGATATTAGTATCTTCTTTTTTACCTCTTGTTGCCCGAAACAAATGAAAAAGTTCCATAAGCGTTTCTTGCATTTCTTCCATAATCGACTAATTTGGACACAGTTTAAGATCATCTTGAGTTTAAAAACTTAATCTATATGTATTGAGTATTCTGCAATTCTGTAACCTACTATTTACAAAACTATCACTCTACTGTCACCTCAGTTATAATATTAGCAACAAACTTGAAATCAGAATAATCTAAATAGCATTCTCCACAACTTGAAATTAAATTGATTCAAAAATATCTAAAATATAAACTAGCCTTCCGCTTCACAGCAACCCAGCACCTTGAGATGTGATCATTACCTCATGGATTATCACTTGCAAGATGTGATTTGGACCTTGTATTTCTACTAACTACCAGCAATATATATTTCATGTTCAAGTTGAGTATGTATATGCTCAGAGTCCGACTCAACTTTTGGAATGGACACTCATTCGAACACTAATAAATGGTGGCTCAAGACTCCGTAGTCACCAAGGTGACCTGGAAAAAACCCCTTACCTAAAAGAAAATTAATTCTTGATATTTATAACTATAATTACCAACTTGCATTTTATTCCTAATATCAAAATGACTATGATCTGAGATTAATTCACAACAGGTCAAATGAATTCTTCTGTCTACTATATTTAGATATAATATATATCTGCTCTACAGCTCAATATGGATAGAGAAACAAATAAAGTGAGACTGAATTCGTGAGGTAGCTAGACAGGAGACTAGATTCTTCTAACAATTGGCTGAGTACAGCAGAAGAATACAGGCAGGTTGTTATTAGCCCCATATAAGGTAGATAACCATTAGCGATACTGGGACAAAGTCAGGCGCTGTGAATACCTTATTGCGTATATTAGTTTCAATTATAGGTACGTGGCCCATATCTGTGGATGAGAAAAGATATACAGTGGACATGAAAATAAGCAACAGAACTTACTCGCAAGAGTGAAAAAATTACTGCGGAAAATAAAATAACATATATTCAGAAAAGCGAAGGAGATATTGGAGTCAGTAGAGAGAGTTCAGAACCAAACATGCAGAGTAGACCGTTTAAGAATTGATTGAATAGCAATGACGAAGGCAGAACAAATCGTGGGAGAGCACTTTGATACTGTAGCAGTATTTACCTACTCTCTCCTCGCTCATGTTTACGTGCTTTGTGTTTTCTCTTGAATCTGTGAGGGCTCTGGATCGAAGCATAAAAGATATTGCATTGAAATTCCACCGGGCACCTTATTTCCTTATCTTGTGAATTAGTCTCACACTAAGAACATAGCAGTGATTCAGTAACTGTATATGATATTTTGATATTATAGTGGGTGGTAGAAAGTTAATTTATTAATTTTAGGTTTCGGGGTTTTTGTTAGGACTACACTTGTTGCAAACGTAATACTTGCAAAACCCTTCAAGCGGTCAAAAGTTCACCATGCCAGTTGTCATTTCTTGAGTTAATGATTTACACATCTGAGAACTAAAAAGTGGGAAGTCGAGTTAGCGTTCGAGCTGATTTGGAGTTGATTTTATCTCAAGAAGTATGGAATCCTAATCATAGAGTTTTGACCTCAATACTGCTGCTAAAACGAGAGTGCAAATTCTAGTATGCAATCGTAGGTTCTAGAGAGTATACATTACCTGCTGTTGTAGAGACATCATTCAAAAGTGATACATATAGATCGCATTTGGAAATACCTTCTAAGGCACTTTTGGAAACTTTTTCTTACCGCATCAACTGGGCCATCAAATATTATCCATTTTCGGTCTGGTGTCTGCTCAACTGCTGCAATTCGAAACTGTTTGGCTAGAACACCATCTGTCCACTCATGCGAGACGGGATCGAATTGTCCGTAAAGTTGCCCGATGTATATTGACTTCGGATTGACGATGTAGCACTTTGTTATCTGCTCATTTTCGTTTGCAGCTTTCATATCTGTCAGTGCAGCAGCTAAAACCCTGTAGCACTCCGTCTTGGCCCCATAAGAATAACCGACGAGCATCAATCCGTGTCTGACCAGAATCATCTCATACAACTGGTAAATCTGCATGCACAACATGACATCAATCACCTCTCAGCTCAAATCTCCTAAGAAAAAAAATCAGTATCTGCCTGGATGAGAAAAGCTAGCCCAAAGCACGGAGGATGCTACTTAGGATGACACTTAGTTCTTCCAGCTCCATAGAATGTTATGGCATTGAGAAAATTTGCACTTCGAATTATTTCCCTAGTGTATACTAAACATCTTCCTATTTTTCAGTTATTTTTCTGCCTTGCAGACTTTCATCTCGTCATGTTTTGAGCGGTCGACAAGCTCGAACAGCTATATCAGGAGAATAGCTGATCTGCGAGTTATTTCCCGAAAGAGAAATTATCTGCCTATCGGCATTAACACGAATTACAATCAAACTCTTCACGAATTGCACGACGCCGGGGCTAGATATGTTTACCTTTTCTAAAAATACAGGCGTTGGCTGCAGGTTGAACTTTTCGCAGTTGAAGCGCACATGTTTTTCCATAACCTCGTAGTCGGGGGGTGGCAAACTCACTCCCGGAAATAGATCCATCAGTATCCCTTCGAAAAGCGGTATGTCATGAGCAAGAAACTTTGGCAAGTTTACATCTTTGAGCGACTTAAGCATAAGCACATCTTCTTTTTCCTTGGGATACTTCTGCTTCACAGCACCGGCTGCTCTGAGTACTGAGATAACTGCTCTCATACCATAATCGTAGTGATTTTGGCTCGACAACTGTTCACTGTATCACGCCAAAGGCCACCACTGGTTATGTAGACACTTTATAAGCATACACTGAAATCACGTCCCTATTCACCTCTGATGTCTCTCAAATTCCATTCTTGCTGGTGCATGTTATCTTTATATGCGGGACGATTTGTGAAAGTAATTGAATTTTTTACTCATTTGAAGATTTTACTCAAATAACAGCAACCACTAACCTGCAAAGACGGTAGGTAGCCACCAGTTTTCTGGCCAGTTCTCTGGCTTGAAGATACCCAAATGAGTAAAGAGTAATCTCAGAAATCAAAGCGTAATCTGGAACCATCATCGCCACACTTCGGAAAAGAGCTTTCAAGTTATCTGGCAACTCAGAACGCCCAGCATATCCAGGGTTCATTGTGATAAAAACACTACAAGTAGGTTTAAGGGATATTTTCGTCCCTTCGAAATCGAATTGCTTCAAGTGTGCTGCCTTTGCTCGCTGTATGGTCAAAATTTGCTGGGCAATGACACTGAGCACCTGTTATACCCACCTCAGGATTTAAAATTGGCTAAGTTGTTCAGTTCTTCATGAAAAATATAACTATAGTTGGTTTCTGGCACTTTCTTTACTATAGTCATTTCCCCAACAAATAGATCAGTACCTCGAGATCGATACGATTGAATTCATCGAAACAAGCCCAAGCACCAGAGCTTGCCAGTCCCTTGAAAAACTTTCCCATAGCCAAGTAGTCTAAACCATCTGAACAGTTGAAAACCACACACTGCATAGCTATGGCCTTTGCAAGGTCCTTCGTTGTCTCTGTTTTTCCGGTTCCTGGACCGATCACGTTAAAAAATACTTGCGTTATTTTTGACAATAGTCAAGCTAGATAACAATATCTAGTAGAGAATGTAAATACCCTACTATCCTCAGTATGTTATTATTCGTGCAAGATTAAGGGCAACCACGCGTATATGTGACTTACCCGCAGGACCCTCAGGCGCTCCACCAAGGTTGAGATGGAGAGCTCCCATAAGCGTTCGATAGCAGCGATCTGTAAGAGGAGTTATGACAAGACGTGAACTATTTCCCAGGTACTCATAGAAGTACGCAATCGCTGCATTGATCATCCGCACCATTACAATGCCCTCTTCATACGCATACCTGGAAAAGTATGAGGTTGTCATCTAATCGTTTCGGGCATAAAACCGAATTTTACTTTTTCTAGCTTCATCAAAGTTCCCCGTTCCATACCATATCTTTCCTTCTTCTTTTTTGCACATTCCTCCGAACAGTTAAAAGTCTACAAAACTTGCATTAACGGTCCAGGGATTTAAAATTCACATAAACACCATTTGGCTGAAAGTTCCTCGGTCATATCAATCATTGCAGCTTTTGAAAAGTGCTAAAGCTCTACCTAAGCTGACAAATCCAGTCAAAGTCAGTTTCATCAGACACACTGGCATCTGCAAGCTCCTTCACCACATCACGAGCATGCACATCGATAACAATCAGCGCGCAAATTGTTTTCCTCTCAAGGCTCGTAAGTTGTCCCCGGACCTGCATGAATAAACGCAGCTTTTGGCCAACGAGAAATCTCCTTTATGCACTACATCTTCTATTCACAGCTGGAACGGTGCACAAAAAAAAAATCATGTTAAATAATATCTCCAATGCACGCTCAATTTCAGATGAGCGTTTTTTTTTATGGCATGGAACCCACTAATTCTCCAAACAAGAATTCTCATCAATCACAAGAGAAGAGACAGGGAAGCAATGATGCTCACTTTGCTAACAACTGCCTGAAGTTGAGTTGTGCACTTCTGCTCGTATACTCCTAAAGTTCCTTTACGTATGCTCTCAGTCACTTCTTGAGTCCAATA
The DNA here is from genome assembly GCA_037833965.1 of Marchantia polymorpha subsp. ruderalis. NCBI lineage: Eukaryota > Viridiplantae > Streptophyta > Marchantiopsida > Marchantiales > Marchantiaceae > Marchantia > Marchantia polymorpha. Next base: position 7,137,599 of record AP031351.1, read on the forward strand.
CATTTGCGATACACAAAGAACGATCTGACCTGGCCAATCTATTATCCACTGGATCCTGTCTGATATAGCATAGGCTTCAAATGCCCTCCTACACACATCTTGCAAGCTCGTTCTCATCGCGTCTTCAACCTTAAATTATATGTAGCTGATTAGTTTTGACATTTTCAATCCAACTTGTATGCCACGTGTGACTATGCAAATCTTTGGGCATCTTCAAGCTTAAATTCTATTTCTGTAACCTACAAGATGAAATACTTGTAGTGAAGATCTTCCTGAATGGTGTGTGGCAACCACTTCTTAGCAAACACAGCTGCAGTGGAGCTACGGAGCTACGGAGCCCTAAACCCATTTACCATTTTACCATTTACGAAACGTGCGCTAGAAATTAATAGGAAAACCTCTAAATTAGCGAATGCTTATTTTCTGATAGCAGCGTAGCCAACGACTGTTACAGGCTATCTTCCATATAATGTACCTGCTATCTAATGAATCATCCGTAAAGTCCGGGACTACCCAACAGCCGAAGGTTCCAATACATGAGCTCTTACTTAGCCGTGATCCTTATGAATGACATTGTTCATTTTTACCGTTGCTCCAGACACTATGAGTACTTCGTTCTATTAGAAATGCAATTCATGAGAAAGTGACTTGCATCACCACCTATACGTTTGCGAAGAGAATACTCTGAGGTCTATCATGATAACTTTGAATGCGCAAAAGGCATATGCTGCTCAAACACCACCATACGATACAGAGCTAAGACACCGAATCTAAACTCAAGGACACGATGATGTTGTGTTTTTTAAAACCAATCATGTGTCAGAGCAACATATGCACTATGTGCATGTGGTGGATATATAGTTGAACGATATTTGAGACAAAACCAGCCCACAAATGTTAAGAACCAATGATTCTCTTGTTATGTTGTATGTTTACCTCAATGAGCCATTTCTCGACAGCGCCTTGAGCTGTTTTTGGGTTAAAATGAAAGATGAAATCCACTCTCTCCCCTTCTTCACTTAACATAGCGACGATGTCAAGGTTTGGTTCGAAGACAAGACGGTTAATGCCTTCAAATATTTTTCTACAAAATGGCTGCACTCTAAGCGGGTCTTTTGTTTCTGCCAGAATCTCCAAAAGCTCATCATTGGACAGAAAATAGAATCTGCAGTATATAGCAAGCGCATTAGAACATCCTCCTTCTTGAACTGAGTCGTGTTACATACTGATGCTTCCAAAGCAGATGCAACACGTCAGCCCTTCAAGTATGAAAGAGTTTACTTACCTGGGAAATGCGAGACGCTTTGTTTCGAGGTAGTCATTGAGTCCCTTGTTCACATTGTCAAGCTGTTTGTTGTTTTCCTTGAAGGTGTTAAGCAGCTCTTCATCAGCTCCTGCAATAAGAACTTCTGGATTCTTTATTAACTTTTCCATAATTTTTCGCCATGATGCGTCAACTGCTTTAAATCGTCGCCCTTCGACGGGCATCTGCTGCATGATATCTTCTGAAGTAAAGATGGGCTCAAGATACATCCAAGCCTGCTGGCATTTCAACCATTCATCCAGACACTGCACGCAAGAAAAGTATTAGCAAGTCGCCAAAGTTATAGCTGCGGTGGTACTTCGTCAGAGCATAAGAGTGGATTACATAAATTTTGACGGTGTGTTGTGTTCTTCACGATGACATTAGAGAACGGTCACCGAAGAAAGAGCTCAACGGGAACAACCAGCGTGATAAGTTGTATCTCACAAAACTGACGTTCCTAGCTGACTATCCTAACACCTATCTGAAACATTTTTTATTGTTAATACAGGCAAGTTGACTTAGAATATTCTTGTTGAACATCTGCTCAAATTTCTTGACCGTAAGAGTACACTTCGGCAAGAGTGACTATTTCGGACTGAATACAGGCGGTTTCAGGACTTTCGGAATACAGCTGTAAAAAGCTTGTATGTTAAGAAGATCTTCGATGAAAAGCTAATCACTTGCGACAAAAATTTCAAGTTTTGGCCGAGGGTGTGGTGTTCAAATTTCGATACTGCACTATGTTCCTAACAAGAGCTCAAATGGAGTAAATCAATTTCTGGCTAGTGAAAATCAAGAAACTAAAAGCATTGTATATGTGCGATGGGCTCATCACTACAGCTAATGAGACGCATGGATTTCAGTTTTTTGAACTCAGTCAAATACCGCTAAGAATCTGGATTACTTTGTCAAATTATATATAGTTGTTTTTGTCAATTTGGTAGTACTTTTACACTGCCCAGAAGATGACTTCACTCCAATTTTAGTGGTTAGCCATCACTTGTAAGTTCTCTTGTCACTGATGAATCTTATAACTTTGCATTCTATTCGAAACCTTCACTCAACCAACAAGTTCTCACCTCTTGAACGAGGTTCAACTTTACAAGCCACAACTTTACTCTATCTTCAAACGGCCCGATATACGGAGATGTTTGCATTGACTGTGTTTTGACAAGGTGCTCTTCTAGCATCATCTGCAAATCATCTACACCTCGCAAGATATGTGTCCCTGTTCCTCTCCACGCAGCATATTCGAATTTAACACCTGTCCATGCACCTTGCATTTTGTCCAAATTCTGCTCGACTCCATACTCTTTAGTTGAGAACTCACTAACCTGAAAATCGAAACGAATGAGGATACCACATGTTATGATACAAGAACCTTAACCTACCTGGCAGAAATTATATGCAAATACATATGCAAATAACTTAACCTATTATTGGCAGAAATTAGTCCAATGTATTTATAAAGCACGAACTCTCATTCCCAGATGCATTCAAAGTAGAATTGGCGATGAAGAATTACTGACTTCATCAAGAATCGGCATGTACTTCTGAAGCTCCAAGTCTCGAGCGGCATTGACTGTGAAGGATGGTGTTGATCGGACTTCAAAACCCAGCCTTTCACTTAACATCTTATAATGGCGATCTCTCATACCAGGATTGCGAAGAGCACAGATCATGGGCACATTTTCCTGTTTGATGAATCAAGATCATGGGTTACCATGCATAAGACCAACCTCAAAATGAGAACTCTTCTTGTTCATGATAGCAGTCAATAAACGGTGAATTGATTCAGAATCAGCTGCAAACGTAAGAACATGTGAAATAAAATTTTCTTTCACAAGAAACAGCAGCAATGTAGCGAGCGTGCTATAGCATGTGAGGGTAAAGAATCTAACCTGAAATTTTTCCACTCTTCTCTTCGTTTCTTCTGCTACTATTTTCGACTCGTTCGTCAACACCTTACAACACTTGGCAGAGTTCTTGTACCACATTTCAACATTGTTTTGGACTTCTTCCGCATCTAAGTTGGAGAAAGGACCATCCATCCATGCGGGAAGAACTTTCAAGAAGTCCCAAGCTGTGTGCCAGATCAAAGCGCAGTTCTCAAACTCAGCATTGAGTGCATCCAATTCTGGGAATTCTGTAATCATAAGATCGAATATCTGCAGATAACCAGTTGAAAGGGCCAGTTCAAAGCTCAGTTGTAACCTTCAATATGTTAAATATATGAAATAAAAAATGATTTTCTACATATTATGTACGACGATGATTAAGAAGACCGTAGTCCAGACGATAATCTTACCAATTGAATTGTATGCTAGAAAACAAACAGTCCACTATTAGATGAAAGCGTAGTGTGAGTGCAGAAGCTCATAGGCAGTCCTTGTAATGTAAGAGCCGGTGTCAAAAAACTGAAGTAAGATAGGAATTGCCAACCGCTTCGCGACTGTTGAAGAGCTCTTGCTTTTCAAAACATTGCTTCAGCTTTTCTTCAATTTCTCCGAGATAAACGGTCCTTTCCTCAACCGCTTCGATGTCCCCAAGCTTCATAAAATCTTGGCACTCCACAGCTAGAACCTTGATGTCTGCCTTAAGCTCTTTAGTTTGTCTCATGAGGTCATTTATGAAGAGCACCTTCACAAGTCAATGGCAACGCATAGCGTCGTAACTTCGTAAACATTATGCAAGATGTGAAGAACCACGAAGATGCACCACTGTTTTCGAGAATGAAGTTTCCTTATGATATAAAAGGTAGATCATTTCCTAAATCACCGACGCGTTTCCAGTGGATGTAATCACCTAGGAATGATGCAAGTCTGAGTCTGCATTGACGAACTTCCAGTACCGCTTAGGATAGATCTTGTTTCTATAATATTCAATTATGTGCCTGAAATGCAGCTTCTTTAGGCAGTAATATACAGATAAAAGATCCACAAAGGTAATGCGGTCATTCTCTACCCTTTGCTGTGCAAGTCTTGTTTCGGTAGCATTGATAGCTAACGCAATTCGTTGAGGCCATCCCACTGTAATCCAATAGAACTCACTGTGATAATCTGGAACATCAAATGACTTTCGCTGAAGCATGGCCCAAACCTGGTGTCAAACGCATTTAAATCTATGACAGAAATTTTCTCTGGGTGAATTGATCATAATCAGTTCAAGACGATAACTTATTAATTTTTGCTGGGAAAACAAGACTCGTAGATTTAACAGAATCTGAACAATGTGACCCATGATAGCAATTTACAAGAGTAGAAATATTTCGATCTCCTGGTATTGTTATACAAAATTTTTGGAAGGTCCAACTTGAAAACCTTTTCATTGCCTAGTGGTTCAATTCTGCTAGAAATAAAGTAACTGGTCAGAACAGACTTCTGCTTGGACCGACCTTCTTGGTATTTTCGACTTCATCCTTTAGCTTGTAAAGAGGATCTTTGCTCTCCAGCATGTATGCTCTCATTTTATCCAGCTGCTCCGCATTATCAATTGGACTGCATTCCCAAAAGAAAACGTAATAATGTATGGAGAGATCTGGTTTGAACAGTCTTTTAAATCGGATTTACTGCAAGCACTTGGAAATCAGGTCATCAGACATATCAGGGTCGATCTCAAGTTCAACAAAGAGGTAGATATAGTCCCAACGTTGTTTCATCCATCCTATTGTACAGCCTGGTCACCATATTACAATCTAGAAGAGTCCATTCTTCAGCTTTCAAACCCACTCCAATCATGTGTATCATACAAGATTGTAGATGGGAATCTTATACCCCAACATCACAGTTTCTATGGCTTCATATTTTGTGCGAGTTTCTCCATTCTTTACTGTCGTTGCCTCCATTATTTGTGTGAGAAGATGATCGGCAATGCTCCTCGCTTTGGCAGAAAGGTCATTACATAGTGTTTCGCAGTTGACTACAAACAGTTCAAAGCTAGTCTCTCTTTCAGAACTTCTCAAAGCTGCATCTGCGACCTGTGAAATACCTTTCATTATACGAGGGTGGTGGAACTACAAGTAGAAATGTTAAGAGGTGGCAAACTTAAGCAGCTAAACGGCTATTGAAATGCAAACATCGCATCAAAAGCATGAAGCACATGGTACTGCCACGTTTTTGGTGGAAAGTGTAGCAATACTCAGACTAGAGTTCGATATTGAAAAAATTGGCTGTTTGGAGAACTTTCCTGCTCAAATGTATTTACCATATATATTGTTGCTTGGTGGCAACTTTTGCAAGTTTGTTGAACGCGTATGATAATTATGAACCTTTCGGAGTACTATCTCACATTACTGATAGTAGGCATGACAAGTAAGTGCATTTTCCTTTAGACGGTTTGTGACTGAAGGACTTCTGACCTCTTGGTAGCGAGTTACTTCTTCTTCATACTGCTCAAGAGAATGATTTCCAGCTTTCCAGTCCGTAATCTTGCTCAGGACATCAGTGGCCGCCAGATCTTTAAACGCCATAAAGCGATCAAGCAGGGATTTGGGCTGGACAAAACTCTGATGCAAAATGTCCTGCAGTCAGGAATTTACAAGATCTCTGTTAAATTCATTCGAAGTTCAGAGCGTTAGAGGTTTCTTCAATCAGACAATTAGGGACTTTATTGACAGATGCCTGTACCTTCCTGGAGGTTTGTGGAGCTTTCAAGCGCACATTGTTCATCTTTCACCCAGTACACCTTGCAGTTTACGTCTCTAAAATTTCTTCCGAGTCACTTTCATTGGGAAATGGCATTGACACCAACCTTATCGAAGTACTAAAAGCTAGAACAACAATACTCAAAACCAGTTGATGTCAAGCACGCAGCTTGTTGAAATATGTAATATGAGGTGCACAGGAACCTGAGTTCATATATTACAACGTTATCTATATTGATGAGATGGTCATATTCTGTATCCTTTATACTCTAGCATAGCACTCTAATTGACATGTAGGTGAAGTATTTAACTAGACTGCCGACCCCATCTATTAAATTGCCGGTAGTTTACCACTATAGTTACCTGGATAACACTCCATGTTCCAGTGACCTTCTTGTCGTCTATGTTTATAGTAGTCATTTCCTTCGGCTGATAATGCTTAAAAATGTCTGTCAACCTGGTCTGGAGATCGTCCATTCCTTTCACTGACTCAACAATGCCTTCCAGTAGACTCTGGATTGTGTTCTCAACAGCTTCTAGCTTCGGTAGAAACTCAAAATGGTCATAGTCCAGTAGAAGTTTGATCCTGAAAAGCGGATCCTTTCTCACTCCTATTGGCAGAGGCTTTATTTCCTCATCTTTTGACTCCCGTGCCACAAAATAGTCCATCCAGATTCGCTTAAAGACTTCAACAGATTGCATGACAACGTGCTGAAGTTGCTCACTCATTAACAGTGACAAGCGGGAGACAACACTCAAAAGCCTTTGTTTCGGTGCGTCGAGAAGATTCGCGCCGGAGGGAACGACCTCATCAATGAGCCCTAGAACCCGCATGATCCATCTGCACAACTTCCAAACTAGCAGAAAGTTTAAAAGCTAAGCCATGTATAGATGTGCTTCAAGTAAACGCAGTTTAGACATTTTCTGGTTAAGAATCTGAGGGCTTCGTTGTTCTGCAATTTGTAGATGCAAAGGTGTTCTTGATAATAAGCTAGACTGGTGGCTATAATGGAGGCTCCGAATCTCCCTTGAGTGCAAAACCAAAATATGGAATGTCCAGTATACTTCTCCCTCCTGTAAGTTACATAAGTTCGAAAAGTGCCCAGATATATAGCTTTTATCCTTCCTTGCTTAGCTGTAACTCACCGGCGTGCAAGGTGGGTGTATATCTTTAAGAATTTAAGGTCATTTTTGTTGCAACTTTCTAGGTACTACTTCTAGATACTTTTATTGCTGTCGACGAGTACTACGTGGGGAAGCCGATGATTTATGGCCAGAGAAAGTGAAGACAGAAGGGTATTGTGAGTCTTACACGGCTCTGAAGTTGTCTGCTATATCTCTGGTGTACTCATCTTGCATAATACGGAAGTCATCTACTCCCAAGGGCCTTGGAAGAATAAATATTTGTGGATTAACTAGCAATGTGTTGCTCACATCCATATCTTTATAAAACGTTTGCAACACCATCAAAAAGCATTCCTCTGCTAGGACCAGGTTCAGCACAATGCTTTCCCGTAGTGCTATGTACGGTGAAGCTGGTGAGTAAGGTACTGGCAAACACCCCTGCCTGTACACAGCGAAATACCACGTACTTATTGGGAAAAAAAGTTACCGTAGACTTTCGACATCCATTTTTTATCAATTTTGAGTTAGGCTTTTCTAGAGAGCAGCGAATAATCTTTTGGGCCCCATCCCTCAATCCAAAAACTATGTGAACGTTTTTCATACTAGTGAAGAAACTGATCACCAAGAGTACTTAAAGAAGCAGTCATCTACCTGGGAATGGGCCTGACTGACTCAGGTCCAGGAAAAATCTGTAGACCGTAAAAGTGGGCCCGTTCTTCGTCATCAGCTACTGCAAACCGAAAGTCCAAAATTGCCTTGTTTACAGCCGTATGGTAATCAACCTTCAACTCCTCCATAAAGCTGGTTACGATTTCGGAATACCTGAGGCTGAGATTTCTTCCAACACGCTCCATAAGCCGTAGCAACAGATTGTCATCCACCCCTTCAGGATTAAGGAAGGGTATGGTTTCGAGGAATTCTGTATACCTCTGCACTCAAACGGAGATTTCAAAATGACTACAGTGATAGCAACTCTCCAAAAAAAGCTCAACTTTGTTGCTCGGACTACTTCTAAATAAGTAGAATCTGAATAAGCATTGCTGCTGTCATTTGACAAGTGGAACATATGAATGCAATTTGACTGCAGTTTCAGTCTAATCTTGCCGTTCAGCAGGAGACAATGATGATATATTGAAGAATGCGATGATAATAAATGAATAATGTTCTCTGGTGACCACATCCCCCAACCAATGATTGTGACACTTCTATACGAAATGAACTGTTTGAGTACTTTTCCCAACTAACCGAGAAAAAATTTTAAATAGATTAACCAGGTTTTGTCATGAACCTCCCAGTAAAAGTCATGATTTGATCACCATTTGCGTCTCCACTCTTCTTCGAAGCTCTTTTGCTGCAACAAGTCTTGCAACAAAGTTCCCCTCACTTTCACAGTCGAGAAGAAGATTTAGCCTGCACGGTGGAATTGGTTGCTGTGATAAGTCAGTTTTGATAAAACTCTCCTTCTTGTAAGCAGCACATACGTCTTTAGGACTCTTGATCTCGTACCTTGGTTTCAATCACAGAAACATGCTTCGATATTTGTGTACAGAAACTGAAAATGTTGCTCTACATATGTTGCCTGTTCAGTCTAGACAAGTGAAGTACTCGCCTCCCAATGATTTTAGTCTTTCCCGTGGGCCCGCCACTTGGACTGAGCCACTCAATTTTGTAAGTGTCAGTTTTTTTGTCCCAGCTGAAAACTTCACATGGCCTCCAAGAGGCCTTTCCATCATTCGTATAGAATCTAGTCCTGGCTCGCAAGCCGCGCTCGCCCCTTTTGATTGCCTTCCCAACAACAACGTTCCACTTTCACTTAACATTGAGACTTTCGAGCTTCTCAACTGTTCGGCATACAGTGTTTTGTAGCAAACCTTCAGTGCCTAAGACGGACTAATAAGTTTCATTCTAGCTCAAGACAAGCGTCGTTATTATAGAGCAGAGTATTCTTCAATCTGTCAACCAGCCAGTCCGTCGTTTCCGCTTGCCCTATTTGCGATTACAAATGACATTACATGACGGAAAGATATACTGTATGTTTCTGAGCCTGTTTGACTGGTAAACTTCATCTCTAATCTTTGTAAATACGATCACAGAGAGTTAGACTGACGGATTCGGGTTGTCAACAGTCTTTATCGTGCTCACAGCTGTTAAATGAACAAGGAGGCGATTTTTTAAGTGATGGAAATTACTAAGAGACGACACAGTCACTTAGCTATGGAATGTAAAGCGAATAAGAAAGTCAAAGACACGCCGACGATTTAACTTTGGCAATTGTGAAGCTCACGTCAAAAACAACCTTGATTGTGGATGAAGCAGTTCTCATTAATTTAGATTAAATTTGATCAAAGTTAGAGCTACTTGTTATTTTGATTTAGGTCATCTTCAGTTCCGGATGTCGTTTTCAGCAATCAGAACGAAAACTGACAGAGGGCGAAGTGACGTTCGTTAAAGGTATGCACCAGTTCTATCGCATGAAAATACAAATCCAAGAGGTGACTCACCTCCTCAATAAGAAGCGACGGGTGAACGAGATCCATATCCGGGTTATCAAAAAGTTCAAGAGGGAGGGTTAGCCTCGTAGGTTTCCCCTTCTTGCGAGGTCTGTCAATGGCTCGAGGCTGCACATCGAATGGTTCAGGGTGATCCTCAAGGGGCTGCACATCAGTCTCTGGCTGATGAAGCAAATCCTCGTCGATATCCAACTCATCCAGCCTTCGCTTTCGTTTATTGCAAGGAGGGAATGGTAACATATCCTCAGCTTTGGGCGGATAGCTTCCACAGTCGGTAGGATCAAAGTGATGTAAAGTGGTGGTAGTCCGCACAGGACTCGCGATCGTCGAGAAGCTGGACTCAGAAGCCCAATCCATGTATTCACTGGGATCACATGGTTTTTCCAAAGCATCTACAACTCCTACTTCGTGGTCGTCCATGTCTGTGACAAAAGTTTGAGGAAACTCCATTTGATAAGGGGGGAAAACTTTCGGAGGGTTAAAAACTGGACTACCAGACCGGAAAATGGGAGCGCCTAAAGTTATGGGGCTGGGGCACCGAGCTGAAGACCCTGGCCTAGAGCCCGTAGACAATCCACGTGAGCCAGGCTTGCAAGTTCCCATGGTTTTCGGTGGAACATGTTCGCAGAGCTGAGTGGGATGTGAAGAATTGGCGGGTCTGTAATGTGGAGCATTACTGTATTCTTCATCAAACTCGTCAAACGGTAGAGGAGGCGGTGAACTTGCAGACCAAGCAGAAATCGGAACAGGTTTTTCTTGTGAATCGAGAGGTGCTTTTTTCTTTCCCTTCTTTTGGTTTGGCACCTCATAAGTGGTTTGCCTCCTGGATATTGCGGAGCTGGAGCTGCTTGGTCGCTTGCCCTTGCCCTTATTAGCTCCAGTGGACGACGCAACACTTAACTTCCTCGGTCTAGCAGGCGATCGATCCATGGCTAAATATCCCTTCGCACCACGACTAAGCGCAGACCGACATGTCTATGATCCTCGCAACACTGACATTAAGGGTCTTGTCCGGGAAAATCTCAGTAAAAAGAGAGCTGTTTTGTGATCCGTTCGCGCCAAGTATGTGGTCACTCCTCAACCTCAACTCGCACAGATTCGTCGCTTGGTGCTGATGCAGCTCACTGCCCTTCGCACTGATCAGATCAGCACCGACCGCGATATCAGATCACAGACGCACTTTCGGACGCGGCTGCGGCGATTTGCACGATCTGAAGTCTCCTATCGCTGTAAAGCAATCGCAGGCCGACTTCAGTCTCCGACCTGCGACAGTATTTACAGAGCACAGGGTTCAAGAATTCGAACTCGCCATTAGACAAGGCACAAATCTGCGCCACGAACTCTTCATCGCCCGCTCGAGCAGGCCCGGTCTTCTTTGAATCATTTCCACGAATCTTTACCAAATTCGAGTCCGCTCCGGTGTCCGATCGGATCAGGTCGAGAGATTCTCAACCCGAAAAACCGAAGTCAGACACTGTCGACTAAGGATGGCACAGAGGCGACCCCGCCGGAGGTCCTTCGATCGATCCTCTCCAGCTTCCGAACGATGTTCGAGCACTCCATAAGAGCTTCTCTTGATTCAAAGATTCAAACTTGGCAGTTAAACTTGGCGCCCTTTCGAGTCCGAACTCGTCAGGCCGTCGCCCAGAGACGCTGCACTTTCCGCGCCGTAGGCTCCAATAGACTGATGTTCCCTTGATCCGTAAATCGTCGCTAACGGTCGCGAACTCTTCCCTCCTCTTTTCTTCTCTTTTTGTTTTGCCCGTAGGCACGAGGCAAGAGCCCCTAGAAGATAGGATAGGGTTCTAAGCACACATTAAAAAAGCCTAGGCCTTTCATCTTGTCACCTTGCAAATGGACACAAACAAAAAGTAAATTAAAAGGTGAAGAACTGACTAAATTACTTCGGGTTTTAGTCCTTCATACTGGAAATAATTATGATTTCATCATGAAGAGTATAATCGAAGTAGTTTTAGGCATTTTCAACCAGTGCATTATTTTCTTCAAATGTTTTTGGGCAAGGTTTCTATGTTGTGACAGAAGCATGTGAAAGATTTTTTTTCATTGTCTAGACACTCTGAACTGTATGAGGGCCCTTTGACATTTTTTCTTGTCCAAATGAATGCCATCAATAACTTGTAGACATAGAGGGTGGGAAATGGATCTCAAAGCCTCCCAATGAAACGATTTCCCCAATGAGATGAAGATTTAAGGTGAGATGTGATATGTGATATGTTTATAGAACCCAACAAGTTTTTCATGTGTTAGAATAGGAAAGGTATCAGGGTAATGAAATCTTTTTTCAATTTGAAAAAAAATCGGAATTTAATCCATTTAAAATTCATACCTACAAAATTTTGAATTTCATGTTATTGGGATAAAACAACTAACATAGATATCTGATTTTTAAAACTTTCAATCTGTGTGCCATACATGCGTGCGTGTACAAACTATAAAGTGATATCAACTTTAACTATCAATAATATGATCTTCAATGCAGTTAATTCAGTTCTACTTTCGATTCATATAGCTTTGACTAACATGATACATATATTCCATCTATAGAATGTGGTTAGTCAATGTAAATAAATAATTATTCAAGTACTTAATATGTAGTGTAAATATACATTGGTGCGATGAATGTCAAGTAAATTTTAATAACACATGATTTTGACACAGGAAATTTATTGACTTTTCAGTTGTTATTTTTGACTTCACAAATGTTTTCTCAAAAATATGAAGACTTCCACTTCATTATCTATGATGTAATTTATATACTTACTGTAACCTAAGATTATTTGAGTTCTAATTTTGAAATAAAATCTTGAGATTTTATTTTTTATAAATCCAAAATTTACCTCTTATTTATTATTTCTTAAATCTCAAGATAAATTCATATTAGATTATTGACTGAAAGATAATTTTTTACCAATGTCCAACTTCCAATACTTACCGAGTCAATTTGTTTTATTGTTGCATTATAGGTTACCCGATTAGTCTTTCGGCCGCTTTTATTCCTGTAACACAGTGCTCTAGAATTATTTCTTCAGTGTCATCAGTATTTTTTTGAAGACAATTGCTTGAGCACATACGTTTTGTACATATATAATCTGATACTTATTATAATCCAGTTTGTTTAAAATCCAATTCATTATTATTTTCTTACAGTAATCACTATTAAAAAAATCATAGAACATAGATAGCTGAAATATGAACATGGAGTTCAGAAATAATTCAATATATATTTGAGGCAGTAGATTATAATATTCAAAATTACAATAGTTAGATACTTAAAAACTCAGAGTAAGGCTAATGTGATCAGAAATGATGAATACTGTGGAATACACATGGAAGTGGTTGAATTATCAGAATTACTAAATCTGAGTGTAGATTCTATTCCGCTGGCATGCATAGCTAAAACCTCGAATTCTCTTGACGGTGTAAATCATTTAAATCAAGTTGAAACACTGTCATTCCAAGGATTCTAGCGTTTTGTGTAGAAACCAGGGACGTCATGCATATTTATTATATAACCATCAATAACCAATATTTTCATATATGTAAAATATATTTGTAATGAACATGTTCATACAATAAATTTAATTCAAATACATATATATATAATTTTATTTTTTACAGTTATTTTTATTTAAAATAAAAATCATTATAATTATCTATCATCAAGGTAAATATCATATGTATTTAACCTATTGAATTGATATACATATGATAGCCCTTCTTACATTTTTAGTAGGATATAATCATTAAAACACTTATTATCTGGTGACAATTACCTTATTTCTATCAATAAGGTAATTATGATAAAATATTAAAATCCACATATTTGATATTATCATATTTATAGATTTCTTTAAATAAGGTTGATTTTCAAAATGATGATAATTTTAGCTTAAATATCAATAATTAACTATTTCTGGACATGATTGAAAGTTTAATTTTGTATTTTTTCAGCTAAAAACATGTGAAAACAAAATTTCTATGCTATTTTTTGATTATGCTTTATGTATTTAAACTAAGAAATTGTTTGAGTTTCAAAACTATCAACGTTAAATTTTAATTAAAAATGACTAGATTATGATAAATATTGATGAAATATTCAAAGTCGTTTCTTTTCATATGACAATAAAATTTTTTTAAGAAAATGATACGTTTGAACAGTGTAATAATTATTCAAACTATTGGTTTTATATATGTACAACATGTTTATCAAATTAAAATTTGAAACAAATAAATTATGCAATAAATTCAATCATCAAAATGATTTTTTGCATACTTTGTTTTTATTTGTTATGAAAGAGTACATGTTTTTTCAGCCATGACATGACATAAAACATGGCAAAGCATTAGATACATTTGAAAAAGTTTTATGTACTCATTTATATAATATCAGTGTATGATGTAAATCTTATAAATGTGTATAATAAGATTTGATTGTTATAAAGATATTATGATAATCAATGATGATTCTAATTGAATCAAAATTTGGTAGCAATAATAATAAAATCTCAATAAAAAGTCAGAATATTTACATATTTACATATCTACATATTTACATATATATATATATATATATATATATATATATTTCAAAATGTATTTGATACTAAATTGTCGTTAGATGTTGAAGAAACTGAAAAAAGAAACGTACAAACATGTCATGCAAGTAAAAATGAATGGTATTTTTTTTTGTAAAATATCTTTCCAATTGTCACCTTTTTAGTCCCTCTTACTCAACATCAAAATTAATTTCACACTCAAGAAAATTAGAACGAAAGATAAGAATTTTCCATCAGAAAAAGTAAACAAAGTACTATATTCATATTGTACTTTACATCTACTAAATTATGTGAATTTTTGAGAACAACAGCCTCTTAGACAACAAAACTAAATTTATATGATTGCTCTCTTGTATGTACAATACTGGCTAATGATCTTTGTAGAACATTGATAGTTAACATATGCCACAAAACAAGCTATAGAAAGTTAAATACATGGAACATAATATGGTAGCTTCTTTTCGAGAACTCTCACAATCATGTACAAGTCTAAATCCATAAATTCATTCTCTAACGAAAAGTTTAATATTCATAATCTAGATCGTAACATTTTCTTTATTGATGCCGCTACATTTCACGACGTGAAATACCAAAACATTCAATCCATTAAAATCGTACTCTATTGTGATACATTTAACCATTATGTCCACAAGAACTTGGTACTGCATAATGGAGTAACTATAGTCCATACATCCGATCTTACTTTACTCTTCACATGATGTGATTGGTCTACTGCAATCAATTCGCCTCTACAAGCGTCGTGACTTTTAGGATGCATGCGCTTAGGACAACAACGCGATAGAACTACGTCCCGTGCCGGCGATGCCACTCTCGATGGTCGGTCCTAAAAGAGAGTGGACTTGTTTTCGCAGGTCACCAGCATCATATCCCCAACTTCTCCACATGAAAACGCGTGTATTAACCCGGCCCGGGCATCCCTGGTATGTCCATCAATTGGCCCGGGCCGGCTTTCAGCCGCGAAAGCCAACCCGTAGTTGTCGGATGGAATTGGTGACCGCATTCTCTGCCGCAAGTGTACTATTTCCGGCCCTGAGGACCGCAAGCGCAAGATGTGAACGCCCTAACTCTCGAAGCAAACATACCGAAGGGGAACGAGCGAAAGGACGAATTGATCGCTCAGAGAGCAGAGTGCAGAAGTCGGCAGAGGTTGAACTGAAGGCAAGAATTTGAGGGTTTGGCTCAGAACCGAGCAAATCAAGCCACGAAGCCATACATCGATATGGCTGATGTGGAGGTAGAACCGGTGGCTGCAAAAATGGAGGGCCTGGAAGTTGAGAAAGTCGCGTCTGCCCCAATGGAGAAGTACTCGCAGCGAGTTCTTGTGAAGACGATCCTCGGGAGGGAGGATGGTGGAGTTGGATTGTTGGGGCAGACAATTATTGTCGGTGGATGGGTGAAGACAGGCAGGAGTTCGGCAAATGTCTCTTTTGTGGAGCTGAACGATGGATCTTGCCCTGCCAACCTTCAGGTTAGTGTTCCCTAGCGAGGAATGAGCATACAGCCGGGATTTTGCTTTTCTGGCCTTTTTGAGCACCACGTGTTCATCTCCTGGTGTTTGACACTTTGGTCTTTTTTCCCAGTGAAGCTGAGAATTGGAGATACGAACTCACTTAGTACACTCGATAGATCTAGACTGCAGAGTATGGTGGAATCTGTAATGTGGATTATTTTCCTGGGCTGGATCGTGGATGCAGCTGGTTGAATAATGTTGGTCATTGTTCTGGGCAGAGCCGTGGTTATCGAAATTCAACGACATTTGTCGTTGGGGTTTAGGGGAAATACGTTGCTGCCTTGCGAATTGCGAATGGCAATTACGTCTTCATGTGTCCTGAAAGGATTGTTAGTCATGCTTCATACATCGAGGTTTTAAGCAAAGCATAACGTTCTGAAGGAAACTGATTACCGTAGAAGGCTTCAGATGAGAGTTTCACTTAGAAGCAGGAGAAACACGAGCTTCGAGCTTTTGAACGGATGTGCACTGGTTTCTACTAAAAAATGTGGATTAGGTCGTGTTATGTCTGCATACGTCAGATCGGTTCCACTGTGTTTGTGAGATCTGTAACTGAGCCACACCTGTTTGTCCAAATTGGCCTCCGGCACTCTCCTCCCAGCTTTTTCCTGCCGGCAACGTGGCCTAGCGACTGCTATATTTACCTTGCGTCGATAATTTGGCTCTTTTCTACAGTCTGGATATCGTGTCACGTCGATTTTGTTTCGACTTCAAAACTTTCTTTGTTTTCGGTATACAGGATGGATGTCCCAGTTGATCAGTTTTTGGGGGCTGAAGTTGGTATAGTAAGAGTTCTGGGACTCAGCAGCCTCCTGTTCCTTCACTATGAAATTGGACGACCAATGACTGACTCTTGTGTTCCTATGGCAGGTCGTTGTTGAGCCTCACATAGAAGGTGCAAGCCATGTCACCTTGACAGGAACTAGCATACTTGTGGAGGGCTTTTTGAAAGAACCTCCTACTGAAGAGTTGAAATTGAAGCAGAAAGTGGAGTTGTCCGTGGTGAAGTTCATCCACATTGGAACAGTGGATTCGAAGAATTATCCAATTTCGAAGACCAGGCTGAAACTCGAGACTCTTCGAGAGTACCTTCATCTTCGACCACGGACCAATACGGTCAGGCCATTTTTTTTAAAGCACACGTTACTGTACATATGGAGTCCTGTAAGTCACAGACTGTGCGAAGCCCGAGCTGTGAGGAAGTGTTCTGACTCAAAGTTGTCGTACTGTTGTGCAGATCTCTGCCATCGCGAGAGTTCGCAACGCCCTTGCTTTTGCTTCCCATACGTTTTTCAATCAAAACAAATTTCTGTATGTCCACACTCCGATCCTAACGACGAGCGATTGTGAAGGCGCGGGTGAGATGTTTCAGGTTACAACTCTGCTTAATGATGCAGAGAAGAGAAAGCAAGAAATCCCCCCTACCCTGATGGTGATGCCAGGAGAGTCTCAGCCTGAAGCTTTAGCCAAAGCTCCCAAGTTGATTGCGGGTATCCCCCACAGAGAAGATGGGAAGATTGATTACACAGCCGATTTTTTCGCAAGGCAAGCTTTTCTGACAGTGTCTGGTCAGTTGCAAGTGGAGGGCTATGCGTGCGCCCTTGGCAGCGTATACACCTTTGGACCTACTTTCCGGGCTGAAAATTCTCATACTACGAGACATCTGGCCGAATTTTGGATGATCGAACCTGAAATCGCTTTCGCAGATCTCAAGGTATTGTGCGCGAAAATACTGTCCAAGGCAAATTTAACAAGGCCTTGACGTTTCTTTTCTTCGGAGGATGTTCCTTAGTGCTCTCCGGAAGTTCTGACAAATGAAGCTGCCATAGATAGCTGCTTATCTGATTGAACAATTCTTTATATATCAGACTACCACTCAGCTTACGATTGCCCTGTGCAGGATGACATGAATTGTGCCGAGGACTACATCAAATTTTTGTGCCAGTGGCTACTTGACCACTGCTTAGACGATATGGAATTCCTAGCTAAAATGTACGACAAGACAGCTGTGGAAAGACTACGAATGGTTGCTTCCACGCCCTTCGTGAGAATAACATACACGGAAGCTGTGGAAACCCTCCAAAAAGTACGTGCTCACTGACCTTCTAGCCGGATCCTGCCAAACATTAAGTCTCGGACGGCTGATCTCTTCATTCAGAAAAAGAGACACTAACCTGGTTATTGTGTGATGAGGAGGATGAAATTGGAGTCATACCAATCAGCTGAAAAAAGTCCTCCACAGACTGCAGTGCGATCACGACTCGCCCGTTTAGCCGCTGGAAACGACAATGTTTCTTAGGTTCAGTTGTGTTTTCAAGCACTTATCTGCCGCGATCTTAGGGAATGTTTCTGGAGAGTTGTGAGGTCAATGATGTCGTTCTTTTCGTAGCCCTTGAAGATGCGGACTCACTTTTTTGTCCTTGCTTCATTTCTTGACTGTCACTAGCACAGCCAGTGGTCGTGAGTCGTGACAGGCTCCTAGTCCTTTGACAACGGAGCAGGCAGGCTATTTTTAAAACATAGTTTTATCATCGCCTGATTGTGGAAGCTGACATGGTTCAGAAACACATCTGTTGAGCAGGTCAAGAAGAAGAAGTTCGAGAAGAAGGTGGAGTGGGGTATTGACTTAGCGTCGGAACACGAGAGGTACTCCTGTTCCCCTCTGACTGTCGCTCGTTGTTCCAAGTAGTTGTTGCCGATGGTGGCTGGTATGGTGGAAAAACGCTACAGATGAGCAGTCGCTGATAGGGTTGCGTCCGAGTCTTCCTGTACAATTGTCTGCAATCTATGCGACTTTGCTCACGCAATCCCGTATTGCTACTTTTCATGGTGCAGATACCTGACTGAGGAAATATACAAGAAGCCTGTTATCGTGTACAATTATCCTAAAGATATCAAGGCTTTCTACATGCGCCTGAACGATGATGGGAAAACTGTGGCTGCCATGGATGTTCTGGTTCCTAAGGTTGGTTTTTTTACTTGAAAATTATTTTCGTCTCTAAATTTTAATATATGGAATCCATGCGCTGTTCGAGATACTCACCGTCGGTTGATTGCTGCTTTCATCTGAAGGTCGGAGAGCTTGTTGGTGGAAGTCAGAGAGAGGAGCGGCTTGATGTTCTCATTCAGAGGTAAGGAGGCAAATAAGTTTCACTGGCAGTGCTTGTGAAGTGTCGTACTTCAATTGTCTGGAAAAACTTTGGGTGCAATTTCTGATGCTACATGTTTGGGCCCCTTGTCAGATTGGAAGAGATGAAGCTGCCAAAGGAGCCATACGAATGGTATTTGGACCTGCGTCGCTTTGGTACTGTTAAGCACGCAGGATTTGGGCTAGGATTTGAAAGGATGATCCTGTTTGCTACTGGTATTGAGAATATTAGAGATGTAATTCCGTTCCCAAGATATCCAGGACGAGCAGATCTGTGATCGAGATTAGCAGAAAATTGTAGCATACACGATTCTTCCTCATAGAATGATTGGGTAGATTGAAACAAGGGCAGAGTATATCAAGGTATAGACTTTGTTGCTCTCTACCATTCTAATCTAATCAATTTTCCAACCAAATCATCCTGCCGTTTTCTGTTCTCCACATACCCCTTGCGATGTTTTGGGTGGTGCGCAAATTGTGTGCGGCTTGTGAAACCCCTAAACTATATTCTCCCTCGCAGCCCATTTAAGGGTAACTCTCTACGGCGCTCCGAAGAATATTTCACGACATTCTTCTTTGGACGGTCAGATGGTAGTTGAATATTAGAGATGTTTCTTCCAGTGTCCATTATTGTCACAGGATGAGTTCGATTCTTGGAGATGAATATTCTGAAGTCATTACTAACAGTGAAATTCTCACAAAGATAACCCCTGATGTCATCCTCCACATTAACTTTTGTTATGTTGAGAGGAATGACTGAAACAGGGTCAAAGGAGATGGGATTAAATACAGTGCTTGGAACAATAACTCAGCTTTCTGGAGCCATGCCATGGTCAAGTTTTGTTCAGCTTATTTTTCATATTCCTTACAGTTGTGTTCTACATACTTTCTAGTTGGCGAATCACACGGAATGCTTAAAGTGAATGTACCCGATAGGATCTACATAAAGTTCCAGAACTATGAGGAACTCCGATCAAACAGATCTTATTTTATTGAGGAGCATGGATATAATGGATATAATAATGGATATATTTTAACGTTTACAGCTGAACAAGAAATGTTCACATCGAAAACATAAACCCATGTTAGTGGCGGTGAAAACTTCGTTTGTTCAGGTAGGTACCATAGTATGTTCACGACTGAGGTCTAACAGTGTAAATTTCCACATCCTCCATGCCGTGGCCTTGAACTGCATACTGGAAGGTCCATCCATTACAAGCCCCAGCGTGAACGCCGTGACGATCAATTGCGAACAATGCTCCAACGAAAAGTGGGAATTTCCTCTTAATCCTTGCAATAGCATCCTCCGCCGCTTGCTCCGGGCTCCTGCCCAATCTCATGCTCTCTACAACCTGATAACTGCGCCCACAATCCACGAAACAAATCTTGGGTTGAGGGCCCTTCTCCCTTGATCATGAAGAGCACAGTATTAACCATGGAGCTTTTGATTACACAAGAAAACTCGAATTCAAACAAATAAATGTCCATATCCATCAAGATCACCAAAACCACCTCAGCATGGTACTACAATTAGCGAAGGTGGTACAAACCAAGGGAGAAACCGCATCATGATATCTCCGTCACCGGTAGCACCACAAGCGCCTACTTCGTCATCTGCATAACCTGACGCTCCTACTATAGGGCCATCGCCGACTCTGCATTGAAATGAGATGTTGCCCGTCAGATATTACTTCACTCACTAAGTACAGATATTCGTAACTGTTAAAGAAGGTCGAGCTACAGCCAAGCAGTGTTGTGTACATAGACTACCTGCCAGGAATTTTGTAAGTAGCTCCATTCGTAGATGTCCCCACAGCAATTTTGGCTGACTGCCATGACAGACATCAGGTATGAATAAAGACGACCTTCATGTTCTGGAATCCTTCTGCGTGAACGACTGCGGGTCACTTCTCACTGCCTAAATCCTTATGAGTATGTAAGTTAAGAAATCGTGTCAAGCAGTTATACTTTATCGATGACGGCCATGGAAATAGTGTCATGATTTGCAGGTCCGATGCCCTTTTGACTGGACCCTCTGGCTGCTGTTCGCTCTCCACATTCTTGCACCATGCGAGAATGACGACTAGATTGTCTCCAAGTGTGGTAAGGACCGCAGGAAAACCTCGGATCAGGAATCACATTCTGCCAAAAATTTGGTTGACACTTCTTGTCACGCCATGTCGACCACAAGTCCAAGGAGTCGTCTGTACTCAAATTTGCTGGCCCAGAAAGTCCCAATGACAGCGCAAAAGCTGATGCCTGATCACCAACTAACAAGGTGTGCTCGGTGTGATCCATCACCAGACGAGCGGCTCCAATAGCATCTCTCACTGAACGCAAAGCTCCCACTGCCCCTACATCCATTGTTGTCTGGTCGTCCCTTCGAGAAAGTCACACGAGTAATGGAGCTCACTTATTAAAAGATCACAACATAATCATACTTGCCAAACCTGAAGATTCTTTGCAGCGAATATTGATTCACGAAGCCTGGTCCTATGTGGTAACAACTAAATCATAGCGAAAGCGATGGGACACTACGACACTTTGATTAGAGGTGCAGCAGACTTCAGCAGCAAAATGTTGACAATAGATATGAGGGTGCAAATATAAATATGTCACAAGAAACCATTGCCATACGTGACCTCCATCCCGACGACATGCGCTATATGTAGGCCATATTTATGCAATAACTGTGAGAGGGATAACTGAGAACGACAGGTACCCCATCCATGATCATAGCATCCAGTGTAGTCTCTCCGTTCTCGTCAGGACTACCACCATATCCGACTGAAAGACGAGGAGTAAATGATCAGCTCTAATGCGATTATCCATGCATGCTGTTTCAACTTACTTCAGGGCAAAGATATGATTTCGGCCAACGTGGCTTAAAAGTCGGCTTGAATCAATTCTCAAAAGTCACTGAGGGTTCGCTCATGGTATACCAGATCCGTCGCAGCGAAGCCTTTCGCAAGTACTGCAGCCAGCCACCACAGCATCTATCGGGGAACCTCCTCCCTCTACGACTTCCCAGGCAGCTCGCACTGCGTCCACGAATGCCCAGGTGCTTATGACAATTGGAAGTCGCTTGTTGCCATCCTCTTCAAAGGAAGCTACGGCTAGGCCCTGAACAATGTGTTCTTGTGTAAGTTCGATGCAAGTCTCGTCCGTGCAAGGAAAAAAATGTCTCCAAAAAAACTGCCTTCTCTCCCCTCCCCACCCCAACCCCCATAAAGAAAAGATATCGTGAAAGGCTTGTTGTTTGTGACCTCTATTGACAGACAAAAATGGTTAGCGTTTTCTAAACTATTCTCCAAAATGCTTAATTGAAAGCGCAGCTTTTGTTGAAGTCATCAACTTACATCCACTGACAATGAGACCGAACTGATGGCCAGCTGCATGATAATTGGAAAAAGTATCACTCCGGCTGCCATCTTTACAGGCTTAAACCTCCTCTGTCTGTCCCCTTGTTCCCAGTCTTTCTGAATAAAGAAATCACCTCAATCGATTCGTCCAGAGTCCACCTGCAAATGTTGATATTTTTTAGCAAGTAAGAACATATCATATATCAGCTGCCTTGAAGTGTCATATTCGACCGCTCACACCTGAAATGCCGATGGAAATTCAGGAGGCAAACCTGAATTTGAGCAATTCTTTCACGACAAAGAATCTCTACATTGCGTCCAACAGCGAGTGGGGATAGCAAGAACATAATAGAACGTACAGAACAGAAAAAGATCAGAACAAATTTCAGCCCGCCGGGTTTCACACAGGATGTCATCAGACTGGAATACATACTCATCAGTATCTCTCCTAAGATCTTCACAACATTTTACGTCGAAATCTCAGCCCGACATCGAATCTGGTTGAAGTGATTCATCATTAAAAACCTAAATATGACAGACGATTCAAGAAAAAAAGATCAAGGATCTTCAGTGGACCAGTCAGAAATCACATCTTGAATCTAGATTAGATCTGTCAGCGAGACACAAAACAGACATGTTCTTGGAGCACGAGATTACTTACAGATTCCAATGTTCTTGAGGCAACTTGAAGATGTCGGCCGAAGGGCGCGGGGACGATCGAGAGCATTGAACAGGATTCATTGCTTGTCGCCTTACTGCTGTGCTATGCCAGTCTCTCGGAATCTCGATGACAGCAGCGCTCGAACGTTCATAAACGTGTAGGTTTTTAGGAAGGAACACATCATTTTGTTCACATATCAATTATGTATCAAGAAAAACCGAATGAAGTTGGATGCATTTTAGTGTTTAAATTATTGTTCACTCATGTAAAAACTTGTCATTTTTATGTGACAATTTTATACCAAGTAATCTATTTGATTACTTTTAAAAATTACAACTTTTTTATATTATAGAAAGAATGAATATAAAACGCTTTTTATCATGATGATATACACTCTAATCCATTATATTTTTACAAGGTATATGATGATAAGTAACTATAGTGAGATCATTATTAATTTTCCAGATTGATTTACAATGAGAAAGAAAATAAAAAATATTGATTTTTTAATTTGAACATATATGAATAATTATTTTTTTGATTTAATGAGTATCAAAGATGCATCAGTTCATAATTTCCTCAGCTATATTTCATTGGATGAATTGATGTAAAATTTGCTCTTAATCTTTGAACTTTTTTTTACCAAAAAATCCACTTATATAATATATTTGTCAAATAGTTCATAATATGTTTCTTGTATATTGAGAAAATATATATGTTTCATAGGGATGTTATTATTATTAAAGTAAATATCAAATTTACATACATATGATAAATCAGGTTCTTTTAACTAATCTATTAGTTTAACTCGCTATAGGCATTGGTTAGAGTTAGTGTTTTGTGATGGATGTAGATTGTCGGCCTTCATCGTACTAATATATTAACGCGACAAGGACGTGATCTTTTTTTTCACATAAATGTTGTCATTTGCGAGAAATGGTATCAAAGTGTCTTGGATTGGACTTGGATTACAAATGCGCATGCATTGAGTAACAAGGGAAACTCTGTTGTGAAAGCAGCAGTCGAGAGAGAGAATGTGTGCGCTATGAAGACTAGATGCAAGCTCGGAGATGGTGACAGGGGAGCATCGATCTGTCGCGGTAGCACAAATGACAACAGGTAGAGGGGCAAATGAGAAGTGATGTCTAGCAACTCTTCACCTTAAAACTGTCCAGATCTTTTGCCTTGAACTCTTTTGAACCCTACAACTACCAAAGGTTGAGTATTATATATCATCAATAAACGATACATAGTGAAACTTGTGAGAGATGAAGGCTTTAGAATAGGATACTCACACGTTATTATGTACAGACTCAAGTAACCGTGAGTTTCAACATCAAAGTCTTGTTTATTATGATACAATATTCACAAAAATAAAAATCAACTTTACCAATGTTCGTCAACATTTACTCATCTAGGAGTGACATTTATACATTGCTCATGTGTACTAAGTGTAGAATGTCACACATGATGCATTTCAATTCTAGATCAAGTAAAGTTAGCTTCTCCGCATATGGTGGTAGACTCTAGCAAGTATATGTAGTTGTGCGTATGACCTCAAAAGATAATCTTATCTCATACTCTAACCTCAAGCACTTCTTTCTTTGAGCTCCACTCAAGCCATTCTGAGTCCTACATTCCAACAAAAATCAAATTATTTCTCGTATAAAATATAAATATAACTTGAATCAATGTATGTTGGACTCTATTAAATATGTTTTTTTGAATCTAAAAAGGAGAGTATCAAGTTGTATTATATATTCAAGAAATTTCGTTTTCTTAGATATGCTAGTGATGTGAAAGATTATAAACTCTAGTATCCAATAGTATGTAAAGTAATTTTTTTTAAATAAACTCATATCATTGAAAGAGTGAAAGAGTTATCAATCTGCCTATACTGTCAAAGAAAAATCTTCACTCACAGATTTTGTTGAGAGTAAGAATGATCATTATATGATTAATGATATGACTCATGAAGAAGTTTTGATATATATGAAACAAAATATTGAAAAAGTAATCAAAGTAGCAAGTTATCGATGATGAGATTTAAATATATGCACTGGACCATAAATCTACTAGAATATCATCGCATTAGATTTATATAATTCCTACATGATATGAATTATGGATGGATTCATACAATTTAGAAGATCTTGACATTGATACAAAGGATGGTAATAAGATTGCGTTGATCTTGGAAGAATAGAACCTCTTTTTTATTCATGAGTTTAAGTTTTTTTCAATAAGCTTGAGTGAAATGGTGCTATGAGTCAAACATGCAATCGTTGATAAATAACAATGCTTAGAAACTAATTGAATTCCTTAAGAATTAAGCTTTCATTGATTCCAAGTGGATGTATAAGCTGAAATACAATACAATAGGTGATGTGAAAAAAACTTTAAAAATCAGGTTGGTGATATTAGATTTCACACAAGAGAAAAGTGTGGACCATAACAAAGTTTTCTCATCTATAGCAAAGTATGCTACAATACATTTGATATGTGCATTGGATGCAATATTTAGTTTCATTACGGATTAGATGGACATAGTTACAACATTTTTTTGGATCTTTAAAGTTGAAAATAAAAATTAAACAATCAGTTGACTTTGAGAATAAAGTTTAAAAAAAGATGATTTGTAGATTGCTAAAATCATTACATGGATTCATTTAAGCTCCTAAACAGTAGAATGCGAGATTTGATGAATTCATGAAAACACAAGATTTTTAGAGAGTGTGTATGATCTTGATTATACATGAAATAATGAAAAAGTTAAAGAATAATATCTAGATACTTATTATTTTAGTATTTTACATGAATGACACGTTCATCTTCGCAAAGAAACAATTTCAAAACCACTTGAAGTCTGCATTCAAAATGAAGTATTTGAATAAGTCCAAACGTATATTAGAGATAAACATTCATAAAGATTTGATGAAGAATAGGCGTATTGAATCAAAACAAGTACATTCAATATGTGTTTGACATGTTTAACATGATAAAATTTGAAAGAATTTGGACTTCTTCGGTAGCACATCTAAAATTCTTTGCAGCTCAATGTACACCAATGTCATTGAGAAACGGAATATGTCATTTGTCCAAGGATTAAAATTGCTTCAACGATGGATAAGATAAGCAGTTACATCTCACATCTATAGAAGATGCATTTGATAATTCTGAAATTTCACTCATGTATTTGAAGATTACTAAATACTATAATTTATTTTTTGGTGATTTATTAGGCAATGATAAATCCTTGTTAGTTTACATTGATGTTAAATTACTCACAAGATATGAACAAGAAAAACTCTAGTACTTTGTATGTGTTTACATTTCATGATGGATGCATTAGTTAGAGTCTATGTTGTAGAAGTGCATAGTTCAATCTACAACAAAAACTGAGTATGTAGCAATAGCATAAGCAACAAAAGAGCTATCTGGTTGGATAAGTTTATCATTTATATGGGATTGAAATAAGAGTTTGTCAATCTTTATTGTGAAAGCCAAAGTACATTACATCTTGTTGCAAATCAAGTGATGGACAACAAAGTGAAGTACATATACATCAGTTATCACTTTATCAAACATGCAATTTTTTATAAAAATATTGAGCTAATCAAGAGTGACGGTAAGTTCAATCTAGTTGATGTGTTTACCGAAGTTATTTCTTTGGAAAGCTTTAGGAGACTTATGCTATTATGCAAGTTTTCCATAAGAATCACAAGTATATTTTACTAGTAATTTTTAGTAACATGTATATATTTTACTCTATCATATTTTGGCTATGGCTTAATTCTGCTTAATTGTTGTTTAAAGAAGTATCTTTAGATCAGTTTTTTTCCTAAGAATTTATGCAGAGTAATTATATAGGCCAAGAAGGTTGTTGTTACCCGATATGTGTTAGAAGGAAGATTGTTAGGTCAATTCACTGTTGGCTGATGGCAGTGTTCAGAATTAAGATTTTACATCAATTATCGACTATCGGCCGTCATTGTTCTTGTATATCAACGCGAACAGGCAATTCATTGCGTGCTATTTTTTGTTTCAGTGAAATGATTTTCAATTTTGGCACTACATGATATTTATCAAATTACTTACTTATGTATCCACATAATTGAAAAATCATCTATTAAAAACTCAAAATCAACATTGAATATTTAAAAAATGTACACAATGTTTTCAATCTTGAAATTGAGTTATCTAACAGAGTATAATGTTGATTTATACACAAAATTTGACATAAGAGGAGTAGATTACATTCAAATAAGAACTAATTATCTTGTAATTTCATCTTCATTAATGAAATTAAAAAAAATTCCAACATGTGCATGTTTATACTCTTTAAACCTCCACATTACCATCATGAAGAAAGTGCAACATATACTCAAATTAAGGTTAAATCTTAACATTTTCAAAAACATTTCCAAAGGATATGAAGAGAGAACTGAACTCTTTATGAAATTCAAACAACACATACATACCACAATCATGTGAAACCTATATGAACAAACCTTGGTTTGGTATCTTGAGTACATGAATGATCTGCAAAGTGAGAGGATGATTCACAAAAGAAGACAACCTCTTATGGAATCATATGCAAGGTCAGCTAGTGACCTTGCATTTTCCATAAGGTGTATGTCACTAGGTGACATGGTGTATCATTTTATCTGAAAGATTGGATATTTTATGTTAGTCTCCATAAGTACCCGTGGCAAGCTCTATACATAGTAACCCAATCCCCTCACCTAATGTATCATTGCAAGCCATCATATCAGTACAACACATCTAACGAAGCTTCTGACGTTTATTTGTATAGTTTGGATATTTTATGTTTGTAGTGTATATTTTTCACCATGATACTATCATATGTAACCCATGATTTCAGTTTGTTTTGTGACTTGTTTATATCGAGATATCTTTCCATAGTCATTATTATAGTAATTTCGCGACCGTTCTTTTTATCCAAGGGTTCTTCTCTCCTTCCACAAAAAAAAAACCATCAACATCATGAATTCAGATGATCCAAGAGACAAGAGGTCGAAAAAACTCTATCATATTCATGGAGTCATCCGAAAGCTACAAATTCCAGGTTCTTGAGTGCTATTGCCAACCTCAAACCTCATTACAAAGGTTTTCAGGTTCACGTCCCTGCCATCCGCTTCTCGGAAGATCCGACCTCGTATCACGGCTTTGACGCAATGGGAATATATAGTTTCCATTTATAACAGGAGAGCGAGCACCATGTGTTCCCGAGGAAAAATAAACCTTTGATCTTGGGCTCCGTGTCAGTCCCTATCGGTCTAAACAACCCTTGCTCCAAATACTGCACTAACGAAATCCGAGCTTTTAATTCTCAAAATACGCTTTATCTGAGTTTACGTGTACTTTTGAGTGGGCAACATGTAGAGCCAGAGCGAAAGGCTTCATTTGTGGTTATTATTAAGTGAGACGGACAGGTACTGAGGATGGATTGGAAAGAAGAAAATGATGGTGAAAAGAAATAAGCGAGAGAGTTGGATGGGTCCTAATGCCCAAGGGGATCCCAATTCCCGGTCCCCGAGTTTTGGGGCTGTAGGCAAATCTTTCCCAGAAAGAGCTTTTCAGACAACTGGAGTGGCAGACAGTTGAGATCTGTGCTGGCAGGTCTGGATTTCGGAGTCCGGGGTCACGGTGGCCGTAACAGTTTTGCAGACCTGGCACGAGGAAATGACGAAATCGCGAGATCCATTGGACGACAGTGGGGCCATGTCGAACTGTCTTACGAAGTCATTGACATCAGGCCCGGTGATGACATCTCCGGTCCCCAGAGGCATGAGTTTAATTCTTCTCATTCACCTACTACAACGTACGGTGTCCCGTACCACTGGACCAGTGCTTTTGTACGACAAGATCTGCTTCGCTGATGCGTGCGTTGAAATAACAACTTTGACAAGATGAGTATTGAATGGAAGTGAAGGAACGCCTGGTTGGTACCTAAACAGTTCAGTCTGCCCTGTCTGAGCGTTACCTGTGTTGATTATTTTATCACTATTATACTTAGAAAAAGTTTTACGAATTTGGGAATGAATAAAATCGTCACTTAGAGATTGAGTAGTTTTTTCAACGTTTCATTTCTCACTCGGGAAATGTTCAGCTGCGATTTAGACTCATCGGCTTGTACTATTTATAGTTCTATAGTATTACCCAAGGTTTACGTGAAGTTACTCATCCAAGGTACATCAGTTCGTAGCCTTGAATTTGAACACAAGATTTCATGATTGTGGACCTACATTTTTCATGTTCATCTTCAATCTGCAAGCTTATCTTTTGAAACAAACTCAGTCGGCCTAATTCTGAAGATTCGCAACACTTGGAACAGTATAAATCACTCTCGTTCCTTAAGTCATATAGATATCTTCGTTATCTTGTGTAAAGAAAATGCTTAAATCATATGTTTCAGGTTATTCTTACCTACGTGATTAAATTCAACTGTTGAAACTTTTCTACTCCCGACTTTAATCACTGAGACGGGGTATAATTTATGTAAATTGTAGGGGTGGGTTTCGGTCGTAGTACTGTATGGATACTAGAGATCAATATTGTGAGGTAGGGTCGTTCAATGACCTCGCTCACTTCTGACTCAGTCTCCAGAAATTCGATACAATATGTACGAAGATGCTTACGGAATCCTCTTCATAGTATTCGTTTTGTGAGAGAGAGAGAGAGTGCTGCAGAAAAAAAGTTTCAACTTTATGTCATTATATATATTTTCATAATTGGAAAAAGAAATGAATGTCATGTTAGCCGGGTTGGGGATGGTCAGCTAAGTGCTGACTTACCTCAAATCCTGGCGTTTTGTTATCCCCTGTTGTGGTTCCATGTAATGCTCAGAGGACAGTACCGAAAGTACGGTGGCCTCACTCGTATATGCCTCCGCAGCCAGGTGGCGTATATGCTGTGACACCCTTCTTCCATCAAAACGTACAGAGTTTTCGGCTGAATAGATTCCTCAAACGTAGTACCCTTTCCTGGGGCTACCGGACAATGGTATAGGACTTCTTGAAGAGCCAAGCAAAGTCGATTGCACTTGGTTACTGTTGATGCGCTCTGTCTGTAGGACGTGCGTGTTTCCCCATTGATGAGTAAGTGTGGAGGGCCTTGAGAACGTACTTTCGAATGCATCCATCGAAGAAGTACTGAGAAGCAGCTCGCTGATTTTCTGCCGCCCCGCTTCAGCGGCTCGACAATGATAGCGAGGAGAATCACACTGGAAGTATGCTTCACCTGACAATCTTGCACATATAATGATAGAGCCGAACTGGTGAAGAGCACTTGTCTGTGGGTCTGTAATCTACGTCTCAGACTTAAGGTATTGGAGAGTAAGTGTCACCGAATCTGATCACATGGGTAAGGGACTCAAAGTCTATCTTTTCTAGACGTCTTCTGGTCTTGCACGCTGAAGAATGATCTCCTCCTCGTGGCCCAAAGAGGAAAAGTCTCTGCCCTAGCTAGGAAAACAGTTAAGCCAAAGCCAAAACCATGTGCACGAGAGCTACTCGTGCGTATGACTTTTGGTAGTAGCCAACAGCATCGCAGTGAGTGGTGAAATAGTGGGAGGGATTTCCTGGTTGAGAATGGACCGGAGCTCCTCGAGCGGGACATGATCAAGACAAGGACACACTTGTTTGGTGTAAAATTGCAGATGGGAATCGAGTCCCAGAAGTTCCGACTCTTGAAGAAGCAAGCTCTGCCGAGGACGGATCCAATACTTGAAAATGAATTCGAACAATTAGCTCGACAGACAGGACAGTCTACACGAAGGACTGCGGGCAACGATTAGCACCGACATTCCTGTAAAGGATGAGCGATGGTTGCTTGAGATGTGTGAAAGTTTGGCTGCGAGAGGTCTACCTCCGCCTCCACCTGATTACAATAGGTCGTGTTCTGGACTCTTCGCTTGGTAAACTATTTTGCAGCATATACTGTCGGAAAACTCGAATAATTTTGCTGTTCGAGATTCTGCTTCAAGTATGCTGACGGACGCGCACAATCACTCTTTAAGAAGCACTGACACAGAAACTCCTTCAGATTCCGCAAATAATTTTAATGAATACCAGAAATGCTCAAAAACTGATCACCTACGACCAGTACTACTCCTGGCTCTTTATTACTCTGCGATGGCCCACGTACATACTGCATTCTCGTTCAGCACAGCCAGCCAGGGTCGCTCCTTTCTGACTCACGATGATGATGAAGTCCTTTCAGGCTTTTCTGCACATGTGCATGTTTTTGTTTCAGTGAGCCGAGTGGAATGGATGCGATGCATCCTTCGCAGCGTGGGCCCATACATTCCATAAGCTTGTCGTGGATCACTCGCGCTGACCTCATCGAGCGCAAGAACTTTGACGGGTTTCAGCCTCTTTTCCACCACAGCCGCAGTGGCATCATCACAGGGCGAACGACGCACAATTCCAAGGCGCAGGTGGAGCTGAGTCTTGGAACGGAGCTGGCGACGCTTCTTGTTTTCTCACATGCGCACGTGGCTTCGACGATAACATCTCCCAAACATGAAACAACTAACATGTTTTTTCCATTGTTGGTGATGCTATATTATATTACTAAAATATAACATAGCATACTACTAATTAATATTATATTTGTGATAATATATTATAAATATTAATATTTCATTCGATTTCAATATATACAAGTTATTATTTTCACATGAGTAAACACTATATTCGTTGATAAATCTTATGTTAGATTATAATTATTTTAGTGCTTGAAGCGGATGTAAAAGTTTTTTTTTAATCAGGTTAACCATGATGCATTCGCTTATAGTAAAACTTGAAATTTCACACAAATGAGAATAACACTGGCTGAAAGAAAAATATTAGATTAGGGTAATTATTTTAGATAAATTATTTTATAAAAATGATAGTTACATGTACAAGCCAATGATTCAATATATATATATATATTCAAAATTTTCATTTTAAAATAAATAAATATAAATATTTGTATGTTGGAAATTTAAATTGTGCCATGCAAGAGACGAGTGGTAGTAGTTTCTTGAATATCTGATATGTCAGATTTTAGAGAATTGTCTTTCGTTACTAAACAAGTAACACATGAATAAAATAGATTATATGATGACTTTCTGAATACTTTGTTTATGATAGAATGATTTAATTTCATCGATTAGATATGTAAGACCAACTTTTATTTCTAAGTTGGTCTAATCCTTGTGGAGCTCGACGGCGTATTCCATTACCTCATGCTTTTTAAAGGCCCACTTTGTTTTGTGATGTCCAATATGGAACACAGAGCTCAAGAAAGTTTGATGTGGGACGCAATGTCTCATATCCGCTGACTGACAAGGGGTCTTCCACAACCTTCGGCAGATTCTGAATTCGAACCGCGTCATTAGAAATCTTTTATTCTCAAAGGATTCTAAAAATCTCCCGCAACTTGTTTTGCCATCTCTCAGTGAGTCACATATTTCAGT
Source organism: Marchantia polymorpha subsp. ruderalis (assembly GCA_037833965.1). Classification (NCBI taxonomy): domain Eukaryota; kingdom Viridiplantae; phylum Streptophyta; class Marchantiopsida; order Marchantiales; family Marchantiaceae; genus Marchantia; species Marchantia polymorpha. Next base: position 7,169,948 of record AP031351.1, read on the forward strand.
ATTTTTGGCATGATCAACGAAGTTTGAATTAGCTACCTGGACGCGCTTGCGTGGATGGTGCTATTCGTAAGTATTATAGTATCAACCAGTTCGGGCATTGGCATGTCATCGTGACCAGATTTCCATGGCGGTTTCTGTTGATGCTTTCATTCTGTCTACAAGGATTCTTGGCCACAAGTGTTGATTTGGACGGTGCAACTTCTAAGGTGGCCCAAGGGAGGGGACTGCTCCTTAAGCTGAACATACTACCTTCATCTGACGAAATTTGACAATCTAAGAGTTCAATTCAATGGTCATCCTCAAATGGCCAGCCAGCTTCATCTTTGGAATAGAGACATTCTTTTTGTTTCCATTCCGCAACGACAACAGGCTCCGTCCGCCTGGACAAAGATCATGTCTCGGGTAGCTAAAAGATGGGCAGGGTGCTTCTACCAGACATCTTTCAGCCTGTTTCGTATGCTTCGATTGCATCAGTCTTAAACGTTATCTCTATGCCGCCTCCCACTTCCGGACGAGATGACCTGGCCAAGATTCATGCAATTTTTGGAATCTGTATGTGAATTTAGGCATCATGGGAATTGGGAACGTGACAGTGCCAATACTTTAGACTTCATGCTGGCATCCCAAAATCGTTGTGATTATTCGAAAGTCCAGGTTCCAGTCTTTTCTAGATTAGTTACAGTAGAGCTGGTGATCCTTAGACTTCCTCAGAATCTTGTTTCATGGCAACTAGATTTGGAGGAACTCATCTCAGGTCACGGGTCGATTTTGTCATACTTTCTCCACAACTTCTTAAATGAATACCGTACGCGATGGAAACCAGTCCACAATCACTGAAAGAAGAACACCAATGTGCAATATTGTCCAGTGATAGCCTTCTTCAAGTACCTGCACCGTAGAGTGAAAATGAAGGTGACTGACTCGGTAAGCACAATGCGCATCTCAAGGCGTTTCTTCGAATTCCTACTCCTCAACGTCTGACGTTGTGAAATGTGGTCGTCTGGAGATGGCGATAATATGCTGTCTTTGTCAAGCGTTTGGTTACAGCAAATTGATCTGTCTACCGACAATAAAGTAGAGGGAAGCCGGACAAAAGAGCTCACAGTAATTTTGTTGAAACTACGAAGGAATCCCAATCATGCCGCATTCAGCTGAAATAATAAGACAGTACCAGTCTGAGGCCTGCCAGCTCTCAAGACAATGATGGAAGACTCTTGTGGAAACAAACCTGGACGTGCCAGGATTGTCAAAGTATGATTGACGTTTTGGGATCCAATCCATTTTCTCCTTGTCGCTTCTATGATTTGGAGGCTCGTATGTCAAGATTGAAATTTGTTAAAATTTATCATACTGAGCCAGCATTACAGCAACAACGCTCCGAGTGCATTCATAAGCATGCCTCGACATGGTGCTATTGGCCCACAGTGTCCGCAGCAACAGAATTCAAGTCGACTTGATTTATTGAACATCCAGACTTCGAAAAAACACGCAACGCTCGTTCGCTCGCTCGCTTGTAGACAGACACAGAAAAGGACGCGTGTCAAGCTAACTAGCGTGGTTATTGATGTGATTTTCTTTCTCGTCTATGATGTCAATTTTGAGTGCTCAGTTGTACGACTTCGTACTCCTTCAGGCTCTTTCAGCGCATAGCGATTACGCTGTCTGTGTGCTTACGATGTTCATGGAAGGGGATAAAAGTTTCCAGCACAGTGGCACATGAATCGAGAATGACATGGCTCAGCTTCACTGTCACCACAGAGTACATTGATAAGGACCAGAGAACAAAGTATGCAAGTCTGTCATGCGTACAGGCAACTCTGTGCTTGTGATCCCATTCTATTTTGCATCCGAGGCCTGCGCAGGTGCTGAGATCAACCCTGATGATAGAAGTCCATCAATATATGGATGTTACAGATTCAGCCCAAATCCCAGGCGATAGTAGTGAGATCATCGAGCACGTGCGAATTTATATTGCCGCCATAAAAGAAGAACTACCTTGATGCTTTTGCCTTTCGGCGGAAGCATTTCCTGACACATCGCAATCTTGCGGTGATGAGTTTGGATCTCATATCTGTACCTTCTTAGAGCTCAGGACCTTTGCCTAAGCGACCGAATCCTGCAATGTTCTCCACAAGTTCTCGTTCATGAGAAGGAGAGCTAGATTTGCTCGCAGTATGGGCCCCATTTGTCTTTGTCGGTTGATTTGCAGAAATGACGAAATGAAGACTAGAAGATGGACATAGGAAATAACATGACGCAAACGTCGTGGGTAAGGGACTAGGAATTGCTAACGGAGTGAGTGATGATGATTCCAAGTATGTGGGCTGTTGTCAACAAGCAAAGGCAGGGTAGCTCAGATTAAGTCGGACTGTTGATTTGACCAATATACGAATGAGGCAGAGCTGTTGACACGATTTGAAGCGTTCCTATAATGTGGAAGCTGGAGCTCCTGCTACGTGTTGATTTGCCATCTCCGAAACTCGAGGATTACATGAGAACGTAGACTCATGTAATTCTGAGACTTGCAGAAGCTGGGGACAACAGTTCGTAAACAGCTTGTCCCGTCAACAACCTGGGCCACCGATGTACACAGTTCTATCTCCAAGTGTTTAACTCCTTCTCCGAAATCGAAGCGATGATGATGTTTCAGATTTTTACAAAACCACCAAGAGACCATGCGTCTCATTCGAAAGGCCCTTCGCAAGAACCCATATGAAACAATCCATCCTGAGAAATCGGGTGTTTCATTTGGGCCCCCGTGAAGGCATCAGTGCGGATGCAAAACAATGAATAATTCTGTCACAGATAAACTACGTCGCTCGAGTTTTGCAAAATGCAGGTGGGCTTGGCACCGTCTCAAAGGAGGGTAAAGATCGGAGTTCATTTCACATGATCATCCTAGTCTTTAGTATCACACATTGATTGGCGGTGTATTGCTTCTGAAAATTCCCACATATTCATCTACCATACAGAGGACCCCCATCGTTTAGCTAGTGGTGAACAGGACCAAAGTGAACCTTATCATGCGAGGTCTGGATGGCATCATAGAAGCACGTGTTCCAGCACTACTGGTTACCTTCAAACGAGAACAGCTATTGACTTCTGACCTTTTTCACTGGCAAGGACACTTGTACTGCTCGTCAAACTGGTTTTATGTTCAGATTCCACTACGGATCCATCATCCATTACCATTTGGTACTTCTGTATAGTTAAAGGTCAGTTCTCCCAAGAGATGGGTACCATCAGATGTGCATTTACTAGTCTCGGGCAGCTAACATGTGGTGAGTCTACGGAGTGTTGAGGTACTCTATTGGAGCTCCGTATGATTTACAAGACAACTGAGAGCATGCACACAAGCGATCTGTTCAAGGCATGCATCACATAGCACAATGTAGTTTGTTTTTTTTTGTTTTTCGTAACGCAGTGAAAGCAGTCACAAACAATAATGTACAGTACAACTTTATGCATTGATTGATCAAAACTTTCCACACAATGTTTCACTGTGGGCCAGTGTCGCACGGGTCTGTTACAGTGACTTGAAATGTGAAGTTCTTGATTCGGGGTTTACAATCCACAATCTACATCACGAGAGAGTGGAGATTTGTGCTGAAGCCTCATCCTGGCTCATGATGCATGAAGCACACTACTGACTCGCAACAAAATATGGATATCAATGCTGACGAATGATGAGAGGTTTTGTAGCCTTCGGTCTGTGGGCATGACAGTTACTCAGCTTGTTCTGCTGAGGCATTTGTTCCACTGAGGCATCATGCCACCTATTTCGGAGACTAGAAGCTCGACTGCACGTGCTGAGTTCCGGTTGGACACACTTCACTTTCGCGCTTGATACGTTTAGACAAGAATTGAGACTCAACTCTCATATTGTGTCGGATCGTGCGCGGATGAATGAATGCTGGCTCTAGCAAGATGCGTTTGTGTTGGACTCCACGAAACTCATCTTTGAACGTGAGGGGTTCGGTGATGTCTACCAAGTTGCACACCATGTGACTCTCAGCATCGTCTAAGGATGAGATCAAAGCTTAGAGAGATGGATATCCACCCAGCCCGTGGTCTCATAAAGCGAAGGCAAACGAAGATGGGAAGTTGGGCCACGTCCATGTACCCAGAACTCCATGCTTAGAGGTGTGGAGATGGGCAAGTACATACAGTAACAAAGGGCATGGATGGATGGGAGCAATCGGCTGAAGGAGCGGTCCAGTCCAGTTCTCCAACCATCGTATTCCCAAGCTTGAGATGGAGCCCCACGTGAGATGAGTTTTCAGTTGTTCACGAAGCAGCTGGCGATCCAGCATGACCAAGAAGTCGATTCTTGACACAGTTCTTTGCATATGCTAAGAGATGACTTGGTTGACAAGTTGTGCTTCTAGCAACAATGCAAGTTGTATGGCCGACATCCAGACGTTCCACGTCTGGGTGTCGGACCGATCGTGCGTTGATCAGTCGTGCCTTCTTCGTTCGCATGGTCCTCGAGCTGCAAATAGACAAACGTCTGGAACGCTTCTATGTCCGATCTTGGCGTTGTACGTGGGTCGGTGGGATGGAGGAATAAAGAAAGAAATTGAGGATGGAGGGAAGGAAGGAAGGAAGGAAGGAGGGAGGGAGGGAGGGAGGGAGGATCAACCGGGCGATTTCGGTGGACGGCCATCCCCCCAAACTGAGAGGGAGGAGACTACGCACTTGATGTTATCACAAGTGAACGGACGCCTGCCTTTGTTCCTCTTGATGAGTCGCAGCATGTCCTTCTGCTGTTGCAGGCTGCGAGTCAAGCGAGCACAGCGTTTCTGTTGTGCCTCGACTTCCTGGCATAAGAGATCCAGAGTGCTGGCAAAGTGCAAGGCATCTTGATGGAGATCGGATCTCCGTACGAGCGGCTCAGGCTCATCGGAGGCCCTCTTTAAGGAATTCTTGGCCTTGAGCTCCATGAACTCGACATCGAGCGGCGTCCCACTGCGCCCTGTGACCCCGGTGTAGTTCAATCCTCTAAAGCTTTGACTCTTGTTTTCTCGGTTGCTCATCTTGCAATTGTAGGGAGATGTGGGCTTGCAGTCAAACGTCACTGATTTGGCCCGGCGAGTTCCAGGACATCGAGCTCGGAGCTGCTCTTCCTCTAGGGTCAAAGGCCTCTTCAATGCAGAGTAAGGCCGCTGCTGCCTGAAAGGTGAGCCATTACGAAGCTTCCCGTGTAGACAGCTTCTTGTTCTCGAAGTGCTGGGCACGGTACTGGTCCCAAATTGGCCAAGGTCGTCATGTGAGTAGAGTGCGGCAGGTGCAGATCGTAGCTTTTCTCTCGCCACCGCAGCTTCTGCTGCTGCTCTACTGGCTCTGGATCTAGGTCTAGGAGGAGCCCGGCCACACACGGGAGTATGATGGACAGTGTTGCTGTGCTGGATCAGCAGTGCGGACCTGGGAGAGTTTGGAGCACTTCCGGACCTCATGCTCAGAGCTCGGGCATCAAGCTTCGGCCGAGGACGATGACTCGTGAGATCTCCACTCTTGAGCAGGGCTTCATAACATGCCGAGTGGAGGTGCCCGTGCAAAGATGCAGGTGCACTGGCCAATTGGTCCCTCAGAACGTTCAGTTTTCGGGAGATTCGGCGGGGGCTCGTTGGCAAAACTTGCTCCTCCGATACCGCCAGAGCCCTCAATGCATGACCACGATGCGGATCGATGTTTCTCTGAGTCTTCTGTTCCAGTCCGCCTGTCTCGTCGTGAGGACGAGACCATGCCTCTCTCATAGCTCTCAGACTGCTGGGATTGGCTCGGAAATCGGCCGCATTCTTCAAGAGCGAGTCGAATCGGTTACTCGTGTGCAGGTCGATGGAGGGACGATCCATGACATACCGCCCGTGTTCAATACCCAAAGAACAAGTCGCAGTTGACAGTGGACGTTTCATCGCAACCAGTCTTGGCCCCATCCTCCGTAGCTTTTTACATACTTCAATGCAGGCAGGTCATCGATTCTTCGATCCTGATCAAGATTAGCCGAGTGATTGTCCAGCCTTCGCTGAGGTCCAACTGCAGTCTAGTGCCCGCGGGCACCAGCTGCCCTACCACAGTCGCTCGATTCCAACCACTACTCTTACTACTACTACTCTCTCCGACCAAGATATTGTGCCCATCGAGAAGTACATGCATCAACCTCCCGAATTGCGAAGTGTTCGGTGTTGAGAGGACGAACAGAAGTCTTTGACTCTTTCAAAATTCGACCCATCCCTCCGTGGACGAGTTTTTAAACAGCGTTGTGGAGGCAGCGAGCCTCCAGCTATCACGGGTGCATGCACGCCTCGAAGGCTCATTGCGCGCTGCCGAACGCTGTTTGGTGTTCGGAGGCAAAGGGATCGAGTTGTCATGATGTTCTGCTCTCGACAATCTTTGCCTGCCCTCCCTCCCGCCCGCCAGCCTGCGGGCCGCACCCTCTATCTCTCAAGTGTTTTTAGAATCTTTCCTAGCTCCACGTCTCTTTGCAGACCTGGCAATGTGATCTGCTATTCTCAGCCCAAACCCAAAATCTTAGTTCATAGTGAGGTCAATCCTCCCACTCCTCCTCCTCCTTCTGATCAGGTGAGATTTGCATAATGCGAGGATTATGACGCTTATTCTAAATGCAGGCAGGCAGGCAGGAAGGCGAGCACGACCACGGGCAATGAGCTGAAGCTCTGACGCATATGAATTCCAATGCGACGAGCGCCTTAACTTCCAACTTAAAGGGCCGCCCATTGAGGCAAAATCCATAACAAGCCACGATTGGACAGACAGGCGCGGAGGCGCTCTCTAGTGATTTGTGTAAAAGCCACAAAATTAAAGCTACCAGGTTTTGAGGGACATTCGCTCAGAATCTCAGCGTGAGCTCCCATGATGGACCTCACCTCAGCCCAAGAACGATCGGCCAGTAGATCACCCGAGTAAATAATCCACCAATCAAACAATCAATCAATCAATCCATCAATCAATCCACTCGTTCTGCTTCGGGCTTTAAACTCCTCTCGGACATGGCACTTGGCACCAGAGAGATGTAAGAGGCGAGCCAGGCCCATCGAGCCGTGGATCTCTCTCTCTGAGCCTGCCTGCCTATTTATTACGGCAGTCCTTATTCCATAGCCCCTCCGCATGCATGCATGACTGCATGCCAATCTGAACTTCTCCATCGGCCGCTCGATCCATCCATGGCCCGTCGAGGCTCAGATCCCAGACATGATAAGGATATACTTCAGCGGGTGTCCCATCTGTGTTTCGGAGATGCTCCGAGTCTTGCGAGCACATGTCCCGCTGTCAGACAGTCCGTCCATCTGCTAAAGGTGAATCGAGGTCACTCCCATTCACTCATTCCGGCTCCCCGTCTGTGGCTTTAAGTTCCTTGGACGGACCCGCAAAGCCAATCATGTTCATGCCTCGATCGAAACCCATCCACATGTTGTTTATAGCCCACCCATCGCGGGCGGGCGGGCAGGACAGGGCAGGGCAGGGCAGGGCAGGCAATCGGACAAAATCAAGAAGGACTAAGGATAGCTGAAAGAAAGAAAGAAAGAAAAGAAGAAAGAAACACAGACAGGAAGGAAGGAAGGAAGGAAGAAAGAATGCTCAGGCTACTCACGGCGACCTAGGATACTGTAGAATGACGCTGTCATGGCGAATGTGTAGTTAGACCTGAACGGATCTGAGCTCTCTCTGACGTCTACAGTATTGGAGGATGAAGTCTACGCCTTAGAAGGGAATGCATTGACAGTACATATCTACTTTGTCTGTAGTGGAGAAGCAAATCGACGACCGAGACTTGAATCCGGGTAGCAAGTCGGAGGTTTGACGAAATTAGTCCCGTATCTTAGATTTGATGTGAGAAGTCAAGCGGAGACTAAATGGATTATAAAAGGGTGAATTTCTCATCAGCTCGTCGAATGTCAGATTGGTAATCTGCGAGGCTAGCCCCCGATATTATGAGGATGGAAAAAATATTTTCTAATGTTCTATATCTACATATATATATATATATATAGAACATTCGACGATGAGGAGTGATCTTACTCTAGCATGCAAAAATGCATACCAGAGCAGCATTATGGATGTATTGGTTTTGATGGAGCCTGTGAATATGTACCTCCTATAACTGAAGCGTTGGTCCGGCTTACGATCCACTAATGTTACTAATGTTATAGTTGATCAGGAGTATCAAATACTACTTGCAAACGTGATGGTTATCAATAATATATGACACACAAGTTCAAAGTAGATCATTACACTTCTATGTATGGTAGATACTATCATACAAATTGGGAATTATTAACCCTTTTTGAAGCAGTCTTCTTCGAATATTTGCATGAAACATACTTTTATTGTTATATACTGACACAAAAAATCAAAGCAATGACAGTAGTTGATGATCCTATATTTTTTTTGTAAACTATTTGATCTAGATATTTGAATGTCATGAATTTTTTCATATTTATTATCGGCACGTCAAGGTTAGTGCATGAACACCTACTTTAAATAAGATGTTACTCAAACTTGAGCAAGAAAGATATGCATTGATGAAAGTAAGAGACCATGTTTCTTTACAATGTAATTGATGCGAATGCAATGATTAATTATGTATAATTGAACCAGAATTCACAAGCAACCATGCTTATGTGAAAAAACTTAATATTGATATTAAATTATTTTATATTTGAAATTAGAGATTTTCAATTTTGTTGTGTTATAATATATACATGTTGTTCATCTGATGAACAACATGTATAGATTATCTTCTTGCAATGAAATGAAATGAAATGAAATTGAATGAAAGCTTGCGTTATATTCTCAAGGTTAAAAGTCATCTCATATGACATAAAAATATATATTCACCTTCACATCCCTTCCATATCTACAGGCATTCACAAAAGATAAAATAAAATGGCAACATGGTAGCGAATCTAAGATGAATGGAACGTTAATTTAGTCTACTAAACCTGAATACATTGTACTTTTGAATTTGATACAATTTCCTATGAGAGATCTGCCAATGCCGTTTGAGATTTGCATAATAAAATCTATATTTTTTCTAAGTTCAGCATTTCAATCATAGTTACAATCTTTAACAATAGACGTAGGTTGATATGATATACGATGTTCAAAATGTGCTTTTTGCTCTGCTTAAAATATAATGTTTAAGATGTGAAGCAATATTTTTTGAAATTAATGAATATGAAGAGTAAGATTGAAATATCTCATCTAGTGATACATATATGAATATAAACATGTAAGAGAGTAATAATCTCCAAATGTTAACTGAAAATCATTACATGTTTGAAAGATTATTAGGAGAAACTTGAATTGGTTTTTCCCCCAAGTAATTAATGTGGATGATTTCAGACTTGTACTTGAACAAGTCACATGCCACACACTGTCCCTTAAGATCCTCACCCTTTAGTTTTATATATCAGAAATGCAAACACAACTAATAAACTATCTCCCTACTTTGAATGCAACACAAACGATCAATTTTTCATCTAATGTTCCCATTGGTATTGGCTAAAAGGGGTTTTACAGAATTATCCATCACACAAGCTGAATAACATGGCAAGAAATAGAAAACTATGTGAATTGATTCACATTTCAGCAACAAATCTTTTATTTAGATATATCATTATAAATATCACTCTTACAATATAAAATTATAGTAAAAATAGAACTTCAAAGACTACATCAATCCCTGTCCTCTGAACATAAAACCTCAATCCCTAGATTCATGTCACACATTTGGTTTCATCCATGATAAACTTGATGGGGATTCCTTTTTTTTCTCGTTATTATTCTTTTCAAATTCTTCTTGCAAATAACATTGACAAATGTTATTTGAGAGTGAAACTGTAGCATGCATTAGAGTTGTAATCATTTCGCAATTTTGGCTCCATTCCTAAATTGAACTATGTCGTTTGTTAGTACGTTACTTTTATTGCATGTATTCACCTTTCTAGTCACTTATTACTGTCGAGAGCTCAAATTATGAAAAACATGATCATTTTGATTACAATAATCCATAAATTTGTTGCATTTTTGCTACTTCTTTATCAAGCTATTATAGATTTATTTAGCGTTATCTCTCATTCGATTTCATACCTTAGTTAAAATGATCACCTTCATATTTAAGAAAAGCTCTAGACTCGAGGACAAATTGGACAAACATGCTGAGCTTCGAATTGTTCGAAAGAAATTGACTACTCCCCAATCTTACTTGATCCAGGCTCTTGTATTAAAATCAAGTTTGTATTACATCAAATGATTGAACGAGGTATTCATGGTCTCCGCTTTAAGATTCGATGACTTTTTCATACAAGTAATATACAAATGACTTTTTCATAGAAGTAATACATAAATGACCCAGCGACTAAGGCTTTTCTTTTTCTTGGAATTATTCCTGAAGTGTAAGAAATTTCCACTCCGAACATTGAATGTTGGTGTCTGAGGTAAGCACAGTAAGTGCAGCGCAAGGCTACGGTAGCAAGACAAGGGACCGTACAAAAACCAGTTACCACTGCAGGCCTGCGCCGGTGAATAAGGAAAGTGAAAAACGAGAGCGGTGCGATGGGGATCGAACGGCTCCGAGGACCTGCACACTGCGCGGATATCGTTTCTCCGTGAATGTAGCCGAGCGCACTTCTCGGATCGTTCGTTAGATGCAGATCGGACGGCGCGGAGATTTCCCACACAATGCGGAGTTCCGCTTTCTGAGAATTTCCCCAGCCAGTCACGAACCCGGTACGACGCTTGCGTGGTCAGAAATATTGAGCCACAACGAGGTTACGGAGAGATAAGTCGGGGCTCGGAACACTCGAGCGAAAAGTTCAGAGCCAGTGGTTACTGTGCGCGAGGGCAGGGTAGAGTGCGATCATCATCATCATCGTCGTCGTTGGGATGAAGGTGCCTTGCTGCGAGCCTCATGTCGCGTGTAGACTTCGGCGATCGTTGGTGGATTGTTGACTCTGATCTCCAACAAGAGTAAAACCGACGGATCGTTGGCAGGAAGATTCTCCGGAGATGCCCGGTGATTGATGCGCACCGGCCCCCGCTCTCCGCCCTCCCTTCGGAGGCGCCATGTCCATGTTTGGTCAGCTGCTCACAACTCACGAAGTTGGAGCACGTTGCGACCGATCGAGCGATCGAGTCGAGGCCTTGGACTGGCCTGGCCTGGCCCGGACCGGGCTCGAGGTCGGGGTCGACCTCGAGATCACAGCTGCTCGAGACGGCGAGGCCAGGGATGAGGAGGAGGGGGGGGGATGCTTTGTCGTGGTGCGGGTGCCGGCTGGCTAAATTTACAGCTAGGAAGGGAGGAGAGCAGAACGAACGAGCAGGGGGCGGATCGCGATCGACCATGCGATTCTCACATGCGATCCAGTAACAACACCCACCTACTACCGTAGTGGTCACAATAACCATGGAGGGGCGCTTTCCCTATTATATGCTCTGGGGGTGCTCTCGAGTGGCAGCTTTCTTGGACTGGGAAAGTACCTCCAACCACCAGGTGGCGAGGAGGTGGTGGTGGTGAGGATAACCATCGTTACAATGTCGCGATTCGCAGGGTGGAGTTGCGATTATCCTCGGTGCGCGGCTTTGACTCGTGGTCGCCAGCCACACGGCGGGCTAGTCAACTCACGGCTTCGCGATTTATCACCGACCACACACACGCCCACGCCATGCCTGCCTGCCAGGCGCGCTCAATCATGTTGGCTTTTTCACGCTTACTAGAGTTACGCCCGCGCCGGTGGCGCGGACCGGCAGGAGCCGGTGGCCGCGACAAGCCGGCCGGGAGCCGGCAAAGAAACAGGCCGTCGTCGGGGGTTTCATTGCGGTGTTCGGGCGAATATAGAAGTGGTCTGAATAACGTCCTCGGCCTAACTGTATCGAATTGAAGGCGAAGGACACGTGTGCGGCGACCGGGACAGGAGTTTAATATCTGTTCTTTCGTCCGCTGGAGTGTTGGCCATGGTTATTTGCAGACACAGCTCCGTCCATTTTGGGCCCACGTCCAGCATAACAGTGCGCGGTGATGTCACCGGAGCTTTTGCCGAGCGTTCTTGTTTGTTGTAGAGTACACAACTCACTTGGGGCACGGAACGAATTTCACTTCAGCTCGAGGTCTTCTTACCTCGCTGCTGCGTTTTGTTTAATCCGTGGGTCAGTGGCATCATCGCCTGCCGAATTATTCAACTATTATTCCCGTGGGGCCCAGGGGCCACGGACCCCGGAGAAGGCCGCGCCGCGCTAGCTTTCGTGTTCGCGATCGCGATTTTGAAAACGCTGAAGGTGGGAAAATTGCGGCCTACGCCAATCGCAGCGTGCCAGGTGGGGGCCGGGCCATCCTGGTGGTTACGAAGGGCTTATCATTGTTCCCGGGGCCTCCAGGCCACCGGCTGCAGCGCAGGACGAAAACGGTGGCCGCCCGTCCGATCGCATCATCTCGCGGCGCGCGGACCTTGTCAGTTCCGTTTCCCGGACGCCAACCGGAAGGAGCCGGTCGCGGCATGGTTACCTCCGCCCTGACACGGTTTTCCCCTTCGCACAGACAGACAGCCAGCACAGCCAGCACAGGCGCACAGCGGAGTGGAGCCAGTCAGTCCTCCCCGCTCCGCTCCGCTTCGCTTTCGTCCCGGCCCGTCCCGTCCCGTCCCGTCTGGCTGGCTGGCTTTCCCTTCGGGTTCCCCGTCCGCGTCCGGGTCCGGGCCCGGGCCCGGGCCCGAGAGAGCGTGAGCGTGTACATTGCTTGTCGCTCGCGTCTCCCGTTGTCTCTCCTCTCTGGCCGTGGCCTGCTTGCTCTGCCCGCCTCGCGTCCCTCTCGTCCGGCTCTCCTCGTTCTGAGTGCGTGTCGCCGTGGCTCTCTTCCCCTCCTCGGTCGCTCCCTCGAGAGAGGACCGACCCTTTTCCTGGGCTCGGTGGAAAGTGAAACACAACATTGCCAGCAATAGGCCCGCCTGCGCATCTCTCGTGCACACCGGCCTGACTGACTAGCGCCGGACTGGTCAATCGGGCTCAATTGCCGTAGGAACTTGTTGGTTAGGGAGCAGGAAGGGCCGATTGCGCTCGGGGTGAGGAAGAACGAGGCCCCGGGCGGGTTGGGTCGAGACCCTGACAGACATCCAGCGAGCGAGAGAGAGAGAGAGAGAGAGAGAGAGAGAGAGAGAGAGAGAGAGAGAGAGAGAGAGAGAGAGAAGCGAAGAGAGGTCAGGCGATTGCATGGTGAGTGGGTGGAAAGCGCAATTGAGAGGCGTCTGTCCAATTTGATGGGAAGGGCCGAATTGGCCGTGCAAAGAAGGCGGATCGAGGATCGTCCCGGTGTCATGGGAAGGGTTTAAGCTGGCATGCGCAAGATCAATGGGTGTGTGATGAGACTGGAGAGGGTTTAGTGGCGTCATGACAGGTCGAGGGTTTATCAGACAAAGATCCATGGCCTCACAGTTGATAATTGAGACGTCTAGGACAACAGGTTGCTATGTCGGAGTAGAACATGGGTTTCTGCTGGTAAGTTGCCACCTGATCTTGGGGTTTTAGAAGTAAGAAGTGAGGCCATGGGGTTTTGGACGTTCATTCGAGAGTATCATTGTGGCCTGCTTGTACATCTGCGCATGCTGTTACACATGACGTATTCTGATGCTGGTCTCCTGCACTTTCACGTCGTCCCAAACGAGGCTCTTGAAACTGTACTCAATTGTTCGTGGAACAAGTCTGTTTGATATTGTATGACAGTTCACAACATTTGGGGAGGGAGCCTCTCGGCCATACGCTAGTTAACTCGGTCAGCCTGCATGCGACTTTCGGTGACGCCGAGGCCAGATACGGGGGATTGGGTGTTATGAAGTTCTAGTGACGATGAAGGCGGTCAATTTCTCGTCGTTGACACTCGTTTTTCATCGCCAACTGTTTTTTGACCGTTTCATCTCGCGGCATTCCCAATCTGAAGTGAGGAACAGAGTAGCAATCTGCGTGGCCATCGAATTGTTATACCTCCGTAAAAGTCATCGTCGTCTCAATGCGACTCGGAAAGAACCCGAAGAAGTGTGTACATGGTCGATGTGGTCCGTCGTGCACTGGTTGGGTCACAACCAATTGATCATATGGGTCAATCATGTGCTGTATGGCCAGCTAATGCCAAGAACTACCTGTGAAGCCGCGGTGACTTGATCCGGCGACAGCGAGCTCTTGTCATACTGGGAGGAATGGTCGTCCGTAAACTGAGATGGCCTCTGTCCCGAAAGTACTGTGTCCGGGCCAGTGACTGATCAAGGGGTTTTAGGACAAGGTTTCTCTTGCTTTGTTCTAAGTTGAGGAATGTGCAACTTAATGCCTTTGAACTTGAACCTGTGAATATTGTGGTAATTTCGCCAGCGGTTGTTGCATGTTGTTCAGATCAGCGAAGTTTTCGATCGGGCTTTGCGTACTTCCTGTTTATTTTGTCCCGTTTTGAATCACGTATTTGTAACCTGTCTGACTTGTGATGCGACTGTTGTGCACTTTCAAAGAGTCAAAGTGCATGGGAAGAGCAAGCGAGTTATACTTCGATCAAGGAGAGACTCAATGAAAGAGCCTCGTGCTCTCGAGAGTCTGTTGGACTGAAAAAGCTCCAATCGGACTTCTTGCAACATGGCTCTGTATACGTTCCAGATGGACGTACATGGCAGCGATAAGAACAGAGAAGCTATGGAGTATAACTGCTTGGCGAATTCTGAAGGAAGGCCATAGGTTTGTGGCTAGAAATCACTATCTGGCGGACAAGTTGCTGCGATCGACAGTTTGCTTCTCTGATGATTCCCTTAGGAGTTGTGATGTTCTTTGACTAGTGACGGTGGAGCAAGATAGGCTGAAATTAGGCTGTTGAAAGTTTTCTTCTGGGATGCGATCTGATCGACGACCATGCGTCGACATTTGTTTCTTGAAGAATGCTGCTTTCGGAACTTTGATCGCATATGATATGCGTCAAACACTAATGCGGAGGTCAGGGTACTCAACGTAGTCACCTTAGCCTACGATGCAAACTCGCCAGCAGCAGTTATCGGCCTGACCAAGCTAGGCACGAGCCAAATAACTAGTCTCATCGACGGTTTTCTCGTGAAAAGCCAATGCACGTGATCTAAATTAATCTTGCAGTTCTGTCTGGAACAGTTATAAGGGTCGTGTATCAAGTCAGGTGCTCGCACTTCTAATTCTCAAGGTTTTGTGGTTCATCCTGTCAGGGCTCAGCTGCCGAATCAGGAGTTGACCACCATCCACAGATTAAGTTGATACCCGCTGGAAAAGCACGCGAATTGTAGAGAGGCACCGTAAACAGTCGATTAAAGGATTGATCAAGAGGTATTTTGGTCGCGTAGGCGACATTTGGATGAGACGCCGGTCAGGACAGGCTGTATCCAGTTACAATCTCAAATCGCCTGGAGCCTTCAAGAACGTACATCATGAATCAGGAGAGAACTTGTGAAGGAGCTTCTTAGTAAAGGGACACTGCGGATTTGATTCTTCGCGGAGTTTGAAATTTAGATTACAGAATTCGTGAAATTTTGGAAATCTCCAGAAGGTAATGTAGGAGGATGGAGGCTCGAAGTCGACGAGTTGGGGGTGGATTTCCAGGTTACAATGGCCCTGCCCTGCCTCGTGCTATGCGCTCCTCCAGGGTATGAGCTCGTTCTTCTCGTATGAATATTCTGTCTGTGTCTGCCAATTCTTCATCCTCTTGTGGGCAATTTGCCAAACGCATGTACAGGTTGTGTTGTTGAACCCTGCTGTGTAGATTTTGTATCTGTTGACTGTTGATGATCATCGCTTTAGACAACTCGTGGCTTTGTTCCTTCTATCGTTTCGGAGAAAAACTTACATTGGAAGTGCAACTGCTTCTGTAGTTCATATATACCTCTAGATTTTTTGTTGTCAGTAACATCGCGAACAGTGATAACCCCTGATTACCGAGCACACTGTCTCCCTCTTCTTGTATAATAACCCCTTTGTGGAAAGATTGTGACACTTTGATTTGGCTGTTGGCAATTGAGGAGTGAATTACCTTGATTGGATTGGCTAACAACGTTAAGATGCAAAATAGTGAAGCTTAAGATTGCCCCAGTCAATTGTAGGCTTCATGATGGTTTGAACCCAGCGTAAGAGCCATAAATGTTTCCCGCAGGTGGACGTATTGAACTAGAACAATCTCAAAATTCTAAATCTCAATACGACAAAGTTTCATAGCAATATTCACTGATATTTGTGTTCTTCCTCCTGCAAGTGATTGACGTGTTTCATGTTGGAAATTGAATAGGGACGTGGAGAAGCGGCTAGAAAGGCAACTGTGTGCGGAGGGAGAGCTGGATTTTTTGAGCTACTTGCCACTGTAGCAGGGCAAATTTTACAGGATGATAGCAATGGGGAGGAGCAAGATTTGTCAAATATATCTGGCGTGAAGCTAAAGTGTTCAGAACTGAAGGAAAAGGATTCAGAGTCGTATGCCAGGATCTCTCTTGCGAAGAAAACGCTATGTGAGCCATCCTCAATTGCAGCTTCATGCTTGAACTCATTGCGAGCAGGCATTAGAGATGAGGAAGCGAGGAAGCACTTCGGTTTAGAAAAAGAAGAGGATGAATCCGCCGAATCAGCTCACATGGTAGTCAACAGATCGTACGTTTCTTGCTCATCTCCAGAAACACGAAATCAGACCCTGCTTGGGTCCGACAAGGTAGTCACTGCAAGGAGTGATTGCGTAACAGTAAGTACTCCAGAGCAAAAGGTTCCTGAAGGTAACAAACAGATGGCCGTATCTGTTTCTGATAATGACGAAAACCAGACAATCAAATCTGATCCCGAGTCTAGTCTCTCCTCGGCGATTAAAGATGCTTCAGATTCTGATGAAATGCATCTAGAAACTAGAGAACCTGTTGAACGGCTGCAAATTCCCAAGATTGAAGACCTGGAAGATGGGGACCACTTGGATGACCGGAAGGAGCGTAAGTTTAGCATTCGAGGTAATGAACAGCTTATTGACATGGAAATTGATCTGCCTAAGGCTTCTGTGATGGAAGGAAGCATGCTTTACGAAGGTCATGATCCTGTGTCGAGTACTGCATCGGAGGCGACTAAACCGGAACCCTCTTCTGGTGAAGTCACGCATCTACATAGTTGCTTGGCTTCCAGAGAGGAAGACGCATTGCTTAGAGACGTGGTTAGGAGTTCGAAACGTATCATTGACGACACCGCGAGGAGTCCGGGTGACAAGAAACCATGGAAACGCACAGATCCTTGTGGTAAAGAGGATGAGGGCGAATCAGGTGTCGAAGTCGATGATAAGAGCATTTTTGAAACCAGAAAACCATTGAAAGTCACGGATGTGATTCTAGGTAGATTAGTTGCTGAAAAAGTTGGAGTAGAACGTGGATTTGTAAGTGAGCAGATTTTGGAAAGTAGCAGGGAGAGAATTCTCTCCAAAGACAACAATAACTGTTCTTCGAAGCGGAATCTGCCTGAGAATGTCTCACAGAAGCTGAAGGACTCTTACGCCAAGGGTATGAGAGCAAGAAAAGTTGTAAAGATGGTTAAGCGCAGCCGTGTTTCAAATTCCCGGAGCAAGAGAAAGCACGCCGAGATGGAAGCTGCAGCAGATTCAGGTTTGAGCAAATTCTTCCTCAAATTGTCTAGCTGCAATGTCTCGGGTTTCGGAAGAAATTTTTGTCTTAGTCGCCTTTGATTCGTAACGTTGCACAAATTTTTAACAGATGATTTTCACTCGAGTTTGAAGCCTCGGTTGTTCTAGCCTTAATGGGCAAATAGAAATGTATTTCCACCTGAACAAGTACTAGAACATTCATCGTAAGGCAGCACAGTTTGACATATCTGACAGTTGATAGCATTGCGTGTTCGTCACTGGAAACTTGTTTAGGACTATAGAGTTGCTGATATGACCATGTCTGTTGTTGCACGTGAGAGATCCTATGAGATTCTTGCACATTTGCTAGAACTTTTCTGTTGTTTTTATTTTCAGACGAGGCGCAAGGGAAGAAGGCGTACTATAGAGGTCTGTCGTACACTCGACAACGGACATCCAGAGGACTGCCAGCTAAACGAAAGCGGATGGCTGATGGTGCACCGTCAAGCTCTCCAGAGTTGCATGTGAACACCAGTGATCTAATGGAGCTTGGTTTTGATTGCGCGGAAGGGGAGCCACCTGCAGCGGCAGCTAAATTAAGAAGTGGTAAGTACTTCCCACAGTACAAGAAGAAAAGTTTACATTTATGCATCTAATGGAAAAGAGTTTAGCTGGACGATGAGGCATAAGATATTTTGTTATTTTCGTCCTTCTATCTTATTTGTGGTGAGAGAAGCACTTTTTTTAAATTTGAAGTCAACTTGACCAAATTCACATATTTATTAAGTCTTCGAAACTGTAGATGTTTTGTTGTGGACTCTTGAATAAGAGAAGCTTTTAGAGAGGGGCAATGGCACAACTAATCTTTGTGCATGTGATTGTAGCATGCAATGGAAGCGTCATAGGCATGAATGGTGCTAGGGAGTGGCAGACAATTTAAATATTTCCAGATTTGCGCATAGACTTGGGATGTGGGACTAATAAATTAACTTTGACAGAGGCGAGCAAACTCATCATCCGTTATCTTACCCGAGATGCCTTGTTCCGTTTCTTCTCTTTTGAAGAGATGCACCGTAACCTCAGTCACCAAGTCGTTAGATTCCATTATAGCTTACCAGAATCCGCAATTAAATCAGAACAGCATCTCTAATCCTGTCACTGGTAACCACAATCTGTCACTACCGGGAAGTATTGTATACTTCCACCCTGTTAGGAAATGTCAAAGACGATAAATCAGTTGGCTTCTTCTTCTTTTTGGAAGTGGACCCTCGGTGTAGTTGATAGTTCGGTGGATTACCAGAAAGTGCTATTTGAATTTGCAATCTCGTTGAGTCCATCAATACTCAAGAACATGCACTCCTATGGATATCTATCTTCATAAAGACTCATTACATGCTTGTAGGGGTGGGGGTTGAGAGAGAGGATGAAGCCTTGAAATATCCTGCGCCACTTGTGTCAAGGATTGGAGAAAATTCCTCGTTAAGCAAAGAGAACAACAATGAGTATTTGCTTTTTGTTTGAGGACATCTGATCAAGGGAGATGAGTGTAATGCAGGATAATCAGTAAGTCTTGTCCAAGCGAGAAGGAAGTGAATTGTACTTATTTTGCGTTGTATGTATGCCTAGTCTTTTGATCCTAGTTCAAATCTCCCAGAAAGCAGCCATGTGGATAGAGAGGATATCTAAAACTCGATTATCAACAAAATAAGCTCTTCATCCAGCACCTGAGTCTCGTTTCTCTTATTTCATGTGATACAAGTCCCAAAACTTGTGGTTGATAGAAGCTTCAAGTTACCCGTGCTCGTTACACGGCTTTATCTTTATACAAACACGGTTGCAAACTTGGCCAGATAAACACAATGGAAAAGGCGAGCACGTAGGAGGAATTGATCAGGCGCGGAATGCTTTTGTGGAATCTGCATGTACAGGTGGGCAGTGGGAACTAACGTTTTTGACGACGTGAATCTCATGGTACATGTTGATTCGAACCTGGCTACAAAACATAAACCCATAAGCAGTAACTTATGCCAGATATTTATGATAGTTTTACCAAAGGAAATCTGTGTTTACTGAGAGACAAACTTTTTGGTTTTGCAGCTAAAGCTGCGAGTGTTGCAACTTCTCCAACAGCCAAGGGTTCGGCGAAGTTATCGAAGAAGTCAAATGAACCTCATGGTGCGATACTAACTGATTTCTTATTCGATATATCATGGTTATAATCCTTGCCAATATGCCTACAGCGTGTACTAAAAACATTTCGTTCTCCTTGCCATGCAGTCAAGCTCACCATCAAATCTTTCACAGTTCCAGAATTATCTGTCGATCTACCCGAATCAGCAACAGTATCCAGCCTCAAGGTGAGATGCGTTTTTGTAAACTGTGGTCTCAGCCTAGTAGCTTGTTTCGTACTGTTTACAACATCAATACAGTTGCTTGAAGTCTTTGCGTGCATCTAAAGCAGTTTACTTTTACGGATCGGCAGACCTTTTTTCTAGAGCATAAGCAATTTGTTTCTCTTGTAAATGGTGTTTAATATTTCATATCTATATTATTTCTTATCCATTAGCTTCTCATGTGTGAACAGCGAGCTGTGATGGATGCGGCGATGAATCTTCTAGGTGGGGGTTTGAGGGTTCGAGTGCTTCTCCAAGGCAAAAAGGTTCCCGATGAAGGCGCAACTTTGGCTCAAGTTGGTATTTCTCGTAGTGTCAAGCCAGATTCATTGGGTTTCATGCTGGAGCCGAGTCCTTTGCCTACGTCACCCACATCAACGTCCGAAGATCCTCTCCTCGTTCTGTCTCGCGCTGCTGGTCAGCCATCTCCACGGTAATAAGAGTTACACTCACTTGTCGAGTCCAGTATATTGAAGGCCATATGAATGTCCTGGATCTTAGCGATATCGACATAGGATCACTCAAAAAGGGAATCATAATGAGCTAAAACTGTTTCTACGCTGATCTTTGTTTTTGAAGTTGAGACCTTATTTAACCAAGTCCGAACTTGAATATCACAAATCTTACAAGTAAATGAGAGACTAATCTTACAAGATTAGAGTCATGTGCAGGAGTATCTGCTCCTCAGACTTGCGCCTTTCTTTGCCTTGTCATCGTACCTCTTATTGAGTGATAGGGTTTAGGGTTGATTGTGGATTTGTGGTAGTGGTCAGGTATACAGCTCGTAAGTCAGTGTAGTTCTCCTTTTGAATTGGTGAAATATTTTAACTCTGCCTTGTGTGCGATCCGTATACGAGTACTTATGGGTGGTGCTGTTCTTGAATTGATTCGATGACTTGCTAACGGATGTTGTTTGTTTAAATTCAGATTCAACGGATTTGGATCTCCAGGCATGCCTAGTGCTGCTGAGCTGGGAAGTCGGTGTCCACAAAAGACACGATCAAATAAGGGTACCGGAGGACCAGTTGATGGAGAGGCATACACTGCACCAGTGTCAGGAGATCACAATGAAGCTAAGAGATCAGGGATGACATTCCAAGGTCCACAAGAGGATGCCCTTAAAGGATGCCCTGTCAGCAAGCCCAAGTCAGGCTTAAATGAACGAATGTCATTATCACCCCACTCAACGAGGGTTGCAGCTGCCGGAGCTTTGGCAGCTATAAGAGCACAGGCTGATGCAAGTCGTCGGTCTGCAAAGAACGAATCTGATTCAGCAACTCCTGCTTCTCATACGCTTGCTCATGAAACAATGGTTCCCGGTTCGGGAGCTATTATTCTACACCCTGGCATGAATGTGGGTGAGAATATGCAGGGCTTAGCACTTGTTCCTGTACGACAGAAGTCGCATTCTATGGACGTAGGTAAACGCCGTGTTCGTAGACCTTTTAGTGTGAGTGAGGTGGAGGCTCTGGTACACGCCGTGGAGAAGCTTGGAACTGGCAGGTAAATTGATCTTCTTTAGATGTTCCATCGTGTAAAAGCAATGATGTAGCTTTGGTTCTACAAGAATCAGTAGAGGTTTATCTCTGGTTACTAATTAGAAATTGTCATTGTAACTTTACTTACAGATGGCGCGATGTTAAATTGCGAGCATTTGATCAGGCCAAGCACCGTACATATGTCGATCTGAAGGTAATATTCCACACTTTTCCTCATATCTTCTATTACTTAAGATAATTATAGGGAGCACAAGATGCCACTGCTTCTACTCTCCAGAATGTTTACATTTGTTTGCTTGCTAAAGTAGGCTAGTGAGCAAAGTACTATGGTCAGACCGGTGCATCATGATTTCACCGGGCTATCTAGCGAAATGACTTTCTCTTGGCACTGTGGTTCATCGACATGCCCCCAGCTATAACAAGTACTATGGTCTGACAACAATTTTCGTACACGAACATTAGTCTGTGGGTTCAACAGCTTGCTTGCTGCATCACTCCATTTGACCAAGCTCTGAGAGCGCTGCACAAAATCCACAATTATCTCCGAGACTTAGCCTATATCTTGCCAGATGGAAGACCTCTTTTAGCTCTCCAGTCTTGCGCTCCCATCTTCTTGAGCTGCTGCCATGTTCAGCATACGTAAAGAACAAATGCCCCTGGTTTGTTATGTTTCTTATGCGTGTCTCTCCTCTAGCCTACCTGGGAAGTTAATACTGCCGATAGATGCTCATGATAGAAGAATGGTGAGTTTCCGACGGACAAGATTGATGCGGTGGACAAGAGCAGAGATAGGAAGTTTCAAGATAGTACTGGACGTTCCCGCAATGTCTTTTGTTGATTCATTAGCTTGTAGGTGCAGACAGTCAGCTGGACAGAGCAATATTTGCCTGCCACCCAGGTGTGCGCTTCACCTCATTCTCAACCAAGAACTGTATTTCACTGCAGGGGTTCCAATGGTTGTCCTCAGAACAAATAGCTGTGTAAATCCATCTGTATCAAACAATTCCCTAAATATGCACATACATGAAAGCCTTGTATTTGGAGTAGGAAATACGACTGGAACATGGGAGGTGAAGAATGTTCCTGAAAAACACTTTCTTGCTGTACCTTGACATATTGCGTATGTGATGGACCTGATTTAGCAGTCCTGCGGAATATGCTAGTCTGTTGATGCTATCTTCTGGAAGGTTTACTTCCGATTGAGATTATCCTGTGGTGTCCATTCCATTTGAGATCTGTTCGTGGTGCTCTGTTACTGACACCTACCTCATTTGCAAGCAAGAGATCTAAAGGACTAGGAAGATTTCTCAGCTCCTCTTGTAGATTCTGATTGAAATTTTGAGAATCTAGACCGGATGAAGGGACTAGTATGGAGGGAAAAGAAGTTCCAGTGACAAAATATATATGAAAAATAGATAGAATACCAAGGACTCACACTTGGTGTATACTTCTGATAACGTGATCACTTACGACGTTCTAGTTTAAACGCCATCAGCAACTGCTCATGCAGGCCTATGGCAATCTTGAAAGATGTAAGACATTTTACTTGGGTTCTTCAGGCGAAACTCAGTTCCTGTGATTCCACTAGGTGACTGTTCCGTTAACACCTGCCGTAGGATCTCAAGTTTGACAGACAAATATATGGTCTCGTTGAACTCGTGGAATGTCTTGAAGTGAACGCACAGCCTTCATTTCTAGCCGCCCTGAAGCTCCCTCCCATCAACTTGCCAATGCTAGTGATGTGGAAGTTCAATTTAGTTCGAGAAAGTTTGAACCATTCACGAGGTCTTTGTTAGATTCATTTTGTAAGCCTCAGACAGCCCCGCTTGTTAACCAAACAAAGCTGTTATGCATAGTATTGGATACAGGTCTTGACTTGATATTTAGACTCTAGTATAATCCTCCAAACATATACCTGTGGGAAGTTGTTTGATTGACAAATAAACTCTCCGCAGTTGGGTTTCTGATGCGCTTCTTAAGGTTGCATTTCTTACAGCGTTATGCTTTGCATGTTGATTTTGAAATACAGGACAAATGGAAGACACTCGTCCACACAGCACGTATAGCACCCCACCAGCGACGAGGGGAGCCCGTCCCACAGGAACTTTTGGAACGTGTCACCCACGCCCACACTTACTGGACGGCACAGGCAGCTAAGCAGCAAGCAGAACTTGACTATTGATGAGGTTTTGGGACCAGCTTGCAGGTTGTAGATTGCAGAAGTAAGCAATTCTTGGGTTCCCTGTGGAGTGGGTTGTAAAGTGTAATTTTTCTTTCACTTTTTTTTTTTTTCCTCCTTTCCTTTCTTAGTTCGCCCCTTAAACTTAGAATTCGTGGGCTCATTTGCATGTGACTGTACCATTCATTTATCCTTTTGAGGCTAGTCAGGTAGCTACGTTGTTCATTCTATTCTTCATAGAGAGACAGAGAGGGAGAGGGAGGGTGCTGAACCTGAGGGTTACCACGCTTGCTTACTGTCAGCTACGGCCTATCAGCAAGCAAGGTGAATGTGAGGCAGCACTATCTATAGTGGGTGCTTTATCCATGTAGTCCTAAACATGGGCAAGTGCAGAATGTGCCTCAACAGCGAAACCGTAGATTGACGCACATTTGTGTGTCTTGGAAACGATGTAAATCTGATATACGCCAGCAACATAACTTAGGGCAATTGTAACTTAACTTAGTTTGGGCGGTACTTGTGACACACCAAATTTGTCAATATCCCCGCTGCGAAGGCACGAAAGGAGCTGATGAGTATCTTAAAGAGATAAGAGCTTGTCCATGACTTTGTGCAGTAAAATGCCTTGCACGCCTGTATAGGGGTTCAAACACCCTCGTTTTCATTATTATCCATCCATCAATTCATTTCTTTTGTCTTCATTTTTTCTAGTGTTGTAGGTTGTAGTTTAAAAGTAAGTCGGAGTGGCTCTGGGACTCAATATGAGAGTCTCGGACAGACATCTGATTATTCTCCTGTTTTTGTGGAGAAGGAATAAACTGTTTACTTTTTACTTCACTTCTCTACAAGATGCCGATCATACAAGAAAAGTGGTGAAGTGTTCTCACCCTTGAATACGATATATCAATTTCTCAGATGCCGTTGATGCCATTCTGCACTGTAAAGCGGAAATGTGGTTTCTGGTATACATGCAGGTCTCAAGTCGATCATCCTGGGGTACTACAGATCAGCGTGATAAACTCGATGTGGTTGCTGTACGTACTAACAGATCTAATAACTTGGACGACATCCAACGTTGGCGACAGTTCGTCATGTTCTCATCACACTGTTTGTCAACACAGGAGAAAGATCGAAGAACTGGTGCTGTCTCTATCTTCTATGTCATGCATATTTGCTTGTGGAAATCTCAGACGAACAATTGCGCGTCAATGGAGATCTTAACATGATATTTCTTATCCCCTCAGCTTGGGAATTGGAGCTTCGGGAGGACTCAACCTGCCGCACAAAGGCCTTGATATTTCTAGTTTGTGAAGAAGTGTTGAGAAGCTGCTGAGATTTAGGGGCTCACAGGCGGTGGATAAATACAATGTTGTCCACTCATCAGCAGAAGCAGGCGCTATGTTCTGAGTGCCTCCTCATTGCCAACAGCAGCTATAGGTCAAATCATGAGGTCATCAAAACACTGCTTTTTTGGGACTGACCATGTATAGCTATGTTATAACATCTCAGAATCCCATAACTTAGCATCTAAAACTATACCGATGGATTGAACCAATTACAGGTGGAGTCTATCGGTGGTACCTCTATACTTACCATCCCATGGAAACTATCACATAACTTCCATGACGAGATTACGAGAGTATTGTTTAATAATCTCTCACTGCCGTACTACTTCGTTGGAAAACGTCTAAAGTTCTTAACCTCTTGCGCTGTACATCCATCCTTGTGATCAGGAGTGCATTTGTCCCTTACCAAAGTTTGTCTCCTCTGGCTCACCGACATTAATCTACCCTTCTGCACTAACAGTTAGATAGGTTGCGGTAATGGTTATAATTACCGGCCCTTGAATAAGTGCTACAGCTTCGGGTAAACAATATTATCCTCCTTGAATTGAGTTCAAGCTCATGCAGAATCTCATCACTAACAAGAGGTTGTTCCTTGCGCGATAATTTATCTAATATATACCTATCTGTTATGGGCGCGGCAATGCAAATACTGAGTTTTTTCACACAGAATAAATCATTCCGAAGAGCGGTGAAGACTCTGATTCACATTCATGTGAATCCCAGTGCATATGATAGTTGAGCAGATGTTGTGAAAAGTATACACCTCAAATAGTATTCATGATACTTCTACGTTGATACTTATTAATTGCAAAATAATTTTGTAAAAAAGAGTCAAAGTACAAGTATCAATTGTACTGATTATTTGTGTTTTCTTATAACCTGACTTAAGCAACATAACTATAGCACTCTAACATCAAAATTTACTTGCCTAAAAACCAAGTCTTATTCTTCCAAAATTTAAATTTGAATTATAGATTGTAGTTATGATGCAATGAATGTGATTTCAAAAAATATAATGTTTCCATTATGATATCTTTTGACTAGATTTATTAGTTTTTTACCAATAACCTTTCTTCACACTCCTTCAGCCAAAAAGTAACAATTTCAATTTGTATTTACATTCATAGTCACAAGCATTTCATAGGAAGTTGACATATAAAACAAGTGATACATTTTAACTAAGCTACGTCCAAGAAGTATGTATAGTTCTTTATTGGAAACTCTAGTTTTTTGTCACAAAGTTACTTTGCTAGTTCTACTATACAGCGCTAGCTAACTAGTCTAACTATTTATGAAGAAAATAACTAAATTCAAACAAAATCTGAATTTACTTTCAACAATCTCTCCCTTGACTTATGTTTTGAGGTTTGAAAACTTCGAATATGAATAGAAGAAAACTAAATTTCTTGTTGTTGCAAATTTGATTTAAGCCGTAGTGTAAAACATAAAACATAGTAAATTTACATATATAAAATTAAATGTTAGTTTATTCACTCTACTTGCATCCATATGCAAAATTTGCCCGGTTACAATATGATTTGAAAAAAATTAAGGAATCATTTTTTGGAATAATGAGTAGAATGTAATTTGTTTTTTATCTTGAGTTGTTCAATAATTTTATTAGTCACATACTCTTGAAAAATAATTCTTGGATTCATATTCTTCATAATATTTTACATCATTGCATTCACTAATATAATGAAGAGTCACAATTTCATATGTTAATCATAATTTTACGACATGCTTTTGTGATCAATTTGAGTCTTTTGCTACAATTACATACTAAGTTTGTAGTGGATTGAGTTACGCAATTTTGAAATGTAGATGTAAATAATTAAATTAATTATATCTAAAAACAAAGATTACTTAAGATGTGATAGATATTTTATGTGATGCACTAAATCTACTTATCATATCAATATCAATTTGTGTGCTTGTTAAAGATTTTTAACAAGACCTTGATACAAAAGTATTGGAATACATGATGAAAATCATGTGTTATTTTTGTACATACTGGAAAGATAAAAGTAAGAGCATAATCATTCTAAACATTGATCGTCTTCGCAATTTGAATGTGATCTTTGGAATGATTTTTTTTTTATTGTTAAGAGTTACAATAATTTTTTACTTCTACAATTTCATTTTCAAATGTAACAGTAGAATCTAAGATATAATTTCATTCAAAAAAAAATGAAACACATAATTTGAAAAAACATGTTATTTAAAATGAATCAGGTTTTTCTTATGTAGATTTTGAATTTTTTACATGTATAGATAGATAATTCTCATACTATAATCCATTTCACCGATAATGTATCAATGATAAGGCAAATTTAACTAACAAGCATATGGATGTTAATGTATAGCTTCCAACTCAAACATAAAGTACTTACAATATATGGATTTCCAAGATGTAACTGTACACTAACAAATTTAAACTTTATCTATCCAAAAAGAAATTGCTATTGTTATTACTAGCAACAATCTATTATAAATCAATCCTATCTTCATATTGAGGAGAATACTACATTAATTTTAACAAATTAACATGATCATATTCAGTGTATATACAAATCTAATCAATAAGTAAATTGTATAATATTACATCAAAATTTCATTACATCTTGATTTGATTTTTATAAAAATTTCGAATAACATATTTTATTTCAAAATAAGACAAAAATATAATCAAAATTTAAAGAAAATAGTTAAAAAGTAGTTAAAATTGTTAAAACATGTTTATATTCAACTTTGGTGTAGTTTTTTGAATTAAAAATAACTCATTTAAAATAATTAATTAATCTACAATGCATAAAAAAATTAATTAGAAATATTTTATTATAAAAAATTGAATTAAAAATTGCATTGTCATGAACCTAGTTCTATATACATGAATATTACATTTTTCTGTTTATTTTATTGTTTAAAATTTTTAGTTTAAAAGCTTAATATCAAAACATGTTTATTTCAAAAGAAATTTCAAAAAATTATCACGTAGATTTTTTTTATCATTTTTGGGTCAAATGTTATCTTCATTCATGTCATTTGTCACGTTTGCACACACTGTTATTGTTCAAAACCTATCATGTTGCTCGTTTTATTTCGTTTCTAGTTCAAAACATTATAAAATTTTTAATTAAATCAATGAAAAGCAAATCTGACATGTTGCCCGTTTGGAATTTGTGATCATCAAGAGACAAAATTACTCAAAAAAGTATAGATTTTGTTCTATTATGTGTGGAAATCACATTTGAATGTGATTTCTATTGAATTTATTTTTGAATAGAAATCACAAAATCTAAAAATTTGCTTTTTGTTCTTTGCTAGACAAAATCTCTCATCATCAAAATACTTCATTTTTATTTTTTCTTTCGCTTCTACTGCATCAATGATCTAATAAAACACTGTTTGAAATAATATTTTGTTTTACTTGGTTTTTTCCGCCTAAATATAAGAAAGTGAGACTATCAATAGTTATTTTTTTTAGTACAAAACTAGTTTGATCTATGTGATAAGTACATTTAATTTTATTTTTAGGCTTGTCAACGTAAATTGTTTAAAAATTGAAAGTAATAAAGTGAAACGTTTGAATTTACTAAAATTTAGAAACCAAGATGATAAGACCACAATATAATTTGAACTTGAAAAATTTTAGCATCAAGCTATATGAAATATCAAATTAATCTTCTAACATTTGTTGATTTTGCTATTGCATTCAAATAATATTTAGTGAACATTAGACAAATTTTAATACAATGTTAAAACTCAAGCAAATTTCAGATTTGATGTTTAGTTTTTTCTTGTTTAGAATTTTCTTAAACACAATGAATAATAATTTTTTTTTTTTATCAATTTTTTTTAAAAAAATATATTGATCTATATTTGAAAAATAAAAATCTGAAATGATCAAAACATATAACCTGGAGATAAGATGACAAATGTGATAATAATAATAATTATTATTATTTCATTCTTTAAAATTGACATCAAAATGAAAAGGTTGTAAAATGATTGTATTAGTATGTGTATACATGTGCTAAAAATTCTAAATAAACCATTGGTCAAGCAATTTTACAAGTAGTTAAGATCATCTATTAAAACCAAGTATACGGATAGGTAATGAAGTCAACTTTTTGCTCTCTAAACGGTGGAATATTGTGTACAAGATCAAGAAAGTTTTGTGATTGATTTTGTGAGAACTTTTAGAACTAGCCAATGCGGGTACCACATAATTTATCAAATTGTGTTGATTTTTGTCAGCTATTGAGGTACATGGCCGTAGGGTAACGACTAGTGCAATCCACAGGGGATAATAGCGTTATTGCTTCTTGGAATGTTTCGGTAAGTACGCGTTAGATCGGGATTGTGATAATATCTTTCGTGCATTAGTAGGCATTGCCCGCTGTGATGATATTGGGCTGGCCTCGTACTAACCCTTTAGGACCCGATGGGGTATTACCATCCTTGGTACTAGATTAGTAGCTCTTCGCATTTTTTGATCTTTGCTAGGCCCACTTTTGTACCTTTTCGGTACGGGCGTTTCCAAAGTGGACTCCCATCATGAACACGAAGTATTAGTGTGACGGGGGACGAGATATGGGGGCACCGGATTCGGATTAGAAGAAAAGATTCGCAGAGTACAACGGATCGACTGACGGACGGACTGGCTACGGCCCAGTACGGTGGGCTCCGTCGGTTGGAAATCAACAGCACTACCGGGAAGACCGGACGAGGTGTAGAGGAGAATGGTGTTGAAGAAGAATAGAACAACAAATACCCACGGGGTACTCAACCTGTCTCGCTCCCTGCCCCTCGTGTCCCTGTCCCTGCCCGGGTCCCACCCGTGAAACAATGGTCCAGGAGAACGAGTACATGGAGTTTTCATGGCTTGTCATGCAGACATACACTCGGGCAGGGCCCCACCTCAAATCAACCGGCCTCGCCATACGATATACACCCGAAGATTTGTTTATATTGCAAATGGAAAAAGCGAGCGAGCTTAATAATATTTGTTGATAGGAACAGGCTGCAGGAGGAGGAGGAGGAGCCGGAGCATCAAAATGAGGAGGAAGAGGAGGAGGAGGCCCTGCGCGGTACAGGGACAGGCAGCGGAATGACCATGACCTGCGAGCGACTCGATCAGAAAAGGTCTCGCCGCGCGACCATCTCGGCACTCCCTCACCCAGCAGTCACCCGCCTGGCGTGGACGGACGAGTGTGGCGCCAGCGTGGACACTCCACGACAACTGGACGCTGTTTTTTTATTCATTCTTTTCCTTCTTCTTTTTTTAATTACTCACCGCGCGGAGATGTTACGGCAGGCTAGAGTGAGACATTTTCGGGAAAAAATTGCAAATTAGATCATGACCGTTAGGGGTTTCGTTATGGAAGGTAAAAGTACGAGAAGAAGTCTCGAAAAAACGGGCACTCTCTTAGACTGTGCGGTTTGGTTAACGAAAGAAATCGATGGGACACTTTCGAAGGACCGCGACACACTTGTAAAGCACACATGAGGACCGTACACGTCCAAGTTAATCCGTTTGCCGGTCCTCTAATCCTTATCTGCGAACTCAAGTGTCAAGATGGCACTTGGAGTCAGATTATCGTACAACCGAGTCACGGTCCAGTCAGGCCAGTCACGGTCCAGTCAGCCGTGTTTGCTAAACCCGACCGAGCCCAGCAAATCTGGAGGCGAGGGGAGCGATTCCCTTGCTTTCTAAATTGACGAAAGCTCGGAAATCATTACCGCAGATTGCATCAAATTAGACAAATTGGGAGGCGGGGGTCATTTCTGGCACAGGACAGGAGAAGCCGGGGAAGTGATTTTTTCCCAGCTTTCGTCAAATTAGAAAGCGGGGGAATCGCTACCCTGCCTCCAAATATTTTCCAATTTGATGGAAGCTGCGGTGGTGAGTTTAGTGAATCGCTCCTTCTGCCTCCAAATTTCTTTTAAAGGAACTACTCCCCCGCCTCGGAAATCTCTAATTCGATGAAACCTAGGGAATCACTCTCCCGCTCTCTCTCAAGGTTTTTAGGTAATCACTACCGCGCTCGAGACTTTTCTAATTGCACGAAAGGAAATCACTCCCCCGCCTTCGATAATTCTAATTTGACGATGAAAGCAAGGGATCATTCTCCCGCCTCCAATTTTCTTTAAGAAGTCTCTCCCTCGCCTTCAAATTTTCTAATCTGATGAAAGCTAGGGAATCACTCTCTCTCCTCCAAATTCTTTAGGGAATCACTCCCCCCTCCTCCAAATTCTTGAGGTAATCACTCCCCCGCCTCCAATTCTTTTAATCTGCTGAAAGCGACTCTCGTCGCATCTCGTCTCTGATACTTCCGCCGAAAGCCAATGATTATTAAAAAAAAAGTGCAAGTTGGAAGACAAAGACTTTTCCCCCAGGAAAGGAAGAAAACGGAACCCCGCCATCGGACGCATAAATCCTCGGACGGACCATGTAAACAAGGCCAGCAAGTAAGCAAGCGAGCGACAGATCTGCTGCTGCTGCTGCTGCTGCAGGAGGGAGCTGCGGCGTACAGTTGGGATTGAGTCGGTGTGCAGATCTGGGAGCGGAGGAGGGAACGAGGGAGGGAAGGAAGGAAGGAGGTGATCGGTGGAGTGGGCGCGACTGCGGATTTGGTGCCGTGAGAAGCACCTTCGCTGGCTTGACTTTTGCTTTCATTGCGCTTCCATTTGTCCTTCCATTTGTGCAGCATTCTGTGCGGAGGTTTGTTGCGAGCGGATGAGGCTTTGGGAGGAGTGTTTGTTTGTGAGTGAGTGAGTGAGTGTCTGTGAGGGGGGGAGGGGGTAGCGGGTGGACACTGTGCTGCTTGTTTGGACCCGGGGAAGTGACGGAGAGAGAGAGAAGTTAGTGAGTGCTCCTGCTGCTGCTTCTGTTGTTGCTGCAGGGGCGGGGAAGCTGACAAATCGCCGAGGTACAAGTGTTCAGCGTTCAGACACTGCAGCGCTGAGTAAATTTAGCAGATTTTTGTCTGCGAAGGTGGGTGTTAGTGTGTGAGTGTACAATTGGGTGCCACTGTGGTGGTGCTCACGGGACAGGGCAGCGCAGGGAGTGAGTGAGTATGCAGGAAGGCAGAGAGGGAGAGAGAGAGAGGGAGGGAGTTGTCGATCGGGTCGAGTGTCAGTCAGTCGGATCGATACAGAAGTGAAGGATCAATTCACCATTAGGGTTGGTTGGTGGGTGTAGGATAGACGAGATTCCTCTGTTAAAAAAGTAATAGTGAGAGTGAGCTGCTTGCCAAAGCGAATCTTCATGTTGGTGTGGGAGCGTGTGTGCGAGTGAGGGAGGCTCATACGACCGGTCCCTCACTGCCTCGCATTCCCCTTTGCGCTTTGCCGGGTGTAGAAATAGTGGCCGGGAGTGCGTATGTCCTCCCTGTTTCGAGAGAGACTGAGAGCGAGGGGCGGAGGGAGAGCGCGAGAGAGCGCGAGCAGCTGAGGGAGGGAGGGCTCTGCAGTTGGTTTGTCTGTCTCTGTGTCTGATCCAAGTCTGTCCCGCGGGGAGGGTGACGGAAGCAAGGGTCTGATCTGACCATCATCGTCGTGGAACACGAGTTGTCTGTGTGTTTAATCCTCGTTCGCTGTCTCTGTCTCTCTCGTATTCCTTCCGTGCTTCCGTGTATTAGTGTGTACCATACGTCCTCACCATTGATTCCAACCTGTCCTGTCGTTCCGAAACCTGCAGAATTGTGAAACTTGTGCCAGTAGCTCTGCAGCTGGAAGGCGTGCTGAGGAAATCAACGGGGCCAGGCCCTTGAAAATCTTCCGTCTTGCCTCGTCTGGGTCTTGAGGAAATTATTCGCCGACTTGGATCTGCCATCTCCAACACAGCAGCGTTGTGGTTGGGTGTCGTTGTTGTCGTCGTTGTCGTCGTCAGTGTTTTAGAAAGATGGCGACGGTGTTCAGCAGTAGCGCTCTGATCGCAGGAAGTACTCCCGTGACGGACTTCGCTCGCTCTGCCACCTCCCCCGAGAACCATCCCTGCAGCGTGGCTCACGTTTCCTCACGTAATTTCAAGCACAAGACCCCATCAGTGAAATCTTTTTTCTCATCTCATGTCAAACAATCCTCCGTACTGCTCTTATCTAAAGGGGGCTGCAAGCAACCACCATTGCTATCACACTCGTTTCTTCATCATAACAGAAACAGTGTTGCAGCATTGTCTTCTCATTTCCAAGAGGGTTATAAGGGATCCAAATTGCGTGGCAACGTTGCCCGACATCAAGGTGTGGACTTTTGCTGCTCTCCGTCCCCCTTCCCTCCCCCTCCCCCTCCCCCCTGCTTCAATTCCTCCCTCCCTCCCCACTCGTCCCCATTTTTTTGGAAATCGGATTTGACAGTATACTCTCTCTTCCTCTTCTTTGGCATACCTCCCATCCATTACATTATTGTTGCGGTTGTGAAATGGAATGTTCCGGTGTCCTTGATCTGCCTTGCTGTGCTTTGCCTGTCCGACAATGTTTGCGCTTGTTCCCTCATCGAAAGAAGGCCTGCCGGCCGGGGCGCCCCTGCCTGCCCGGATCGGCGCAAGAGCTCGCCCGGTAAAACAATCGATGGTAGCGCGTCCTTGTATGGTCGTCCCATGTATCCATGCTTGGTAGTTGTCGAATCCATGCACGCTTTGGAGGTGAGTGAGTCAGGCAGCCCACAGATCTGAGGTTGGAATGTCGGCGTCTGCTCTTTCTTCGTCGTGAAAGAAGGCAGTCGAGGAAAACATAGATCAGAATGATATGCATATCAGCAGCGTAGCAACCATCACCTGCGAGGGCAGTAGACCGTTTGGAAACTGAGCGTGGGTGCAGATCAGAAGCGGTGGTGGATTCGGGCTGGTACGATCGGTAGACATGGACAGAAACAGAGGGAGAAAGAGAGTCCCGGTTGATGCCCGCAAGTCTTAGGGGTAGTGCAGTTCAGATGTGCCGAGGGTGAGCGTGGATCCGAGGCGTAGTCCTGCATCTGCCCATGCACAGAAAATCATGTGTCGGAGGAGGACGAAGGAGAAGGGACAAGGGACAGTCCCCTGAAAAAGTCAGCTAGCACTCGCAGTCGTCGTCTTGATTGTCTTCCTCTTCTTCCTCGTTCTCGATTAGAGACCGAGATCCTGAAAGCCAGCAACCCTCCACAAAAGCTGGGCACCCGTCGGAACGTTCCGATGGTGATGGTTTTAGGTGACCGAATTCCAGTCATGGAATGTTTCGAGGGTTTCTCAATGGAAGATTTCTTTGTGCTTGTCCGCCTGGTTGCAACCACAGCGGCCCCTCTGCCTCAAGTAGCGCTCAGCTTGTTGGCGATGTCGTGATGTCTAGGCGGGCAGTTTAGCGCGAGTCAATCAGGACTGGTGTGAAAGTAGTGAAGAACAACAGCTCTAGCCCCGCGATTGTCCCCGGATAGAAGTTTTGTCGATGATTTGACAACTGCTCTCATGGCAGGAGTGAAATATCAGCGATGCATCAAGTGTGGTAAGTGGATGCGTTGACCTGCGGCTGGCCGCAGAGTCCGTGTACGATTAGAGGTCTGATTCATTGCGCGGATAATTAATGAGTCAATGGAAGATCACTCAAGCGCGGACCTGATATACTGCCCCGGACGAAGAAAAGTTGCTCACCATCTCTCAGATTTTTTCTCCCACATAGAAATCACCTGTCATCCTCCACATTAGTGAGTTCCTTCCACGAATGATTGAGTCTTAAAGTGTTCTCCTGATCCCATGTATAAATCTGCCGCTTTTCAGCTCTCATGTTTGCACGTGCAATGTTTACGCTTCAGGAAACGTGAAATGTATGGCGGCAGACAACGGGCGGGCTAACCAAGCGAAGCCTTTAGAGTTGGTTGTTTGCTTTGGAGAGATGCTGATTGATTTTGTTCCCACTGTGGGTGGATTATCGCTGGCCGATGCACCTGCCTTTAAGAAGGCACCTGGAGGTGCACCAGCTAACGTGGCAGTCGGAATTGCTCGTCTTGGTGGCAACGCGGCCTTCATGGGAAAGGTGAGCTTTTCTGTGTGGGCATGGATTGACTGCCAGTAGTCGTCTGTAGTCGAACTTAAGGTGGTCCGTCTGTGTTTGGATTCCTAGGAAGACGAAGATGAGTGTTTCCACCAAGTCATTCGACCTGCCAGCTCTTGCGGCCAAGTGTAAAGACATGGTTTCTTTCGACTATGACCCTCTTGACGAGATAGGATGCATTCAACAATAGCTCGACCTTGTCTTTGCCGAATGCATACCCGAGACTTGTCTGACATGCACCCAATGTGTTCATGGATGTGTAATTACGCGTCGTCATACACTCAGGAGGGCACGATCTCTTTTATTTCGCCTGTTTGGATCATTCCGAATTTAGATTCTAAGCATTCATGTTTGTCTCATTAGGTCAGTGCGTAACAACTTCTATTTCATAATCTCCATTTCCTGGAACTTGAAAAGCCTGAATGTCCGGAGGCAAAAGTTTAGTTTGAATTCTGACCTCATTACCAACTTTCGGTTAAATTTCAGCTTCATATTGACCATGATTTATGCCCGACCTCATGATATACCAAGGTTCACTTTCGATAATGGGAAGGGTGACATCGTGAATTGACCATGACGTTTTGTGTACTCGAATTAGGAACCAGTAGGAATCATGTACTGTGATGTTCATCAGAGGAATCTAGGAAGGAGGATCTTGAGTGCCAGCGGAGATTTTACTCTTGTTTATCATCTTCGCAGGTCGGAGACGATGAATTTGGGTACATGCTAGTGAAAATACTCGAAGAAAATCGTGTTGAGAGTCGTGGTGTGCGTTTTGACCCCGGTGCACGAACAGCCTTGGCCTTTGTGACTCTCAGAGAAGATGGGGAGCGAGAGTTCATGTTCTATCGCAACCCTTCTGCAGACATGCTTCTGGATGTTCATGAACTCGACGTTGAGCTCATCCAGCAGGTACTTTGCCCACACTTGCACTCACTGGAATTCTGTTATCTTAATACCGTTCTCATGATCAAAGACGGATCATCTCAGCAGGAGCTGACGATAACCTATTTCAATATCTCAGTTGTATATGATGGTCTTCGAATCCGGCACGTAGTTTTCACGTTGTACCCTCGGTCTCCTTGTTTATTGGAGGTTGTTTCTCTATCTGCTTACCATTTCATCAGCCGTACATCCTTCAGAACTCCATAATTGCATCTTGTTTCTACCTAATGACTTCGAAAGAACCAAAGCCTTGCTCTGCAAACCATACCTGTTTAAAGCCTTGTAATTGTTCCTTCTTGCATCCTGCAGGCAACGATTTTGCATTATGGATCCATCAGCTTGATTGCCGAGCCGTGCCGTTCAGCACACCTCAAGGCTATGGAAATTGCAAGAAAGGCGGGTGTATTACTCTCTTAC
Source organism: Marchantia polymorpha subsp. ruderalis (assembly GCA_037833965.1). Taxonomy (NCBI): domain Eukaryota; kingdom Viridiplantae; phylum Streptophyta; class Marchantiopsida; order Marchantiales; family Marchantiaceae; genus Marchantia; species Marchantia polymorpha. The sequence goes on from AP031351.1 coordinate 7,206,357, forward strand.
GACCCCAATCTGAGGCTTCCATTGTGGTCTTCTCCTGAGGCCGCTCGCGAGGGTATCAAGAGCATTTGGGACCAAGCGGATATTATAAAGGTAAATATCAATGCTTGCTCATCTGAAATTAGTGGAGTCTGGGATGTAATGCTCAGTACAACAGCAGTGTGATCGAAAAATTTACAAGTGACGTTTTGGAGATGTTTGCTAATATCTCTGTAGTGGTCTAGAAAGAAATGTTCGAGTACATCCCTTGTTAAAAACGACGAGTGACAAATGTCTTAATGGTGTAGATAAGCGAGGAGGAAATTTCCTTCCTTACCGGAGGTGACCCATACAGCGATGAAGCAGCCATGTCTCTGTGGCATCCTAACCTGAAGCTTCTCTTGGTTACGGAAGGAGCCAATGGGTGCCGATACTACACCAAGGTATGCAACTTCTTTGTGTTCGGTATGGATTGCATTGATTGCGTGAATTTTGTCTAGTAGTGGTAGGCAATCTGTACCAGCAGGGTGATGGTTACGCCTTGGTATTGTCATCAACCTCACCTCTTCTTACATGTTTACACCTGATCAACGTCTGTATGTTCGATCTGATAACAGCGAAGACGGCGTGATTTGGAAATTTTGTGGTGTCAATGAGGATTTAATAACGTCTTGCCTTCCATATGCCTATCCTAATCTAGTTCTATCGATGGCCAGGAGATACTTCGTGGATCTTTCATTTGTGATTTTATACTTGTTTCCTTTATATTTTAGGTAGTGGAGGGGTTATGCTCGGTGGAGGTCTGATTAGTTCTCTAGCATTGATTATGACAAGTTAGAATGGTTTCTTGAGGTTAGATTAGGTCGATCTTATTTGGTTCAATTTTCTGGAAGGACATCATGTATAGCTATATCTGAGAGTTTGCTGTTTTTTACAGGATTTTTCGGGCAAAGTGAAGGGCCTTACAGTTTCGCCAGTGGATACAACTGGTGCTGGAGACGCATTTGTAGGAGGGCTGCTAACTGCTCTTGTTCGGGACTTGAATCTTTTTGAGGTATGCATGCCCAACCTTTTAGTATTCCATGGTTTTATCGCAAATAAAGGGAGCTGACAAGTGTCGCAGTTTTTCTGATAAACTAGTATGTGGACATTCTTTTAGGTTTCGATTCTGTTAAAAACTTGACAGCCTTGTCCATATGAAGAAGTTGATTCGTTATGTTGCTATTGCCATGGCAGGATGAATTTAAACTGAGGAAGGCTATAAAGTTTGCGCTGAAATAATGTGGACATTCGTTGTGGTTTCGATTATATGGAACATCTGACAGCTTGGTCCGTATGAAAAAGTTGATTCACAGTGTCCTGTTGATTTTGCCATGGCAGGATGAAACAAAACTGAGGGAGGCTCTAAAGTTTGCGAACGCTTGTGGTGCCATTACAACTACCGAAAGAGGAGCTATCCCCGCTCTCCCTGACAGGGACACCGTGATGAGGCTTATAAGTAATGTTGCCGCTTGAGAAGATTGATAATATAATCAATCACGAACCAGAGGCACTTAGAAGCTTGCTGATGTAGTTGCACCTTCTAGTGTCTCTGTTTCTCTTGGGCACAAGCCGGGAGCTCAAATTGTTCCACAACAGTTTTGTACATACTACTTACAGAAAACTAACGAAACGGGAAGAGAACTGGGATGGTGGAGGGGACTTACTCTTTAGTGTTGCTCCTTTTGACACAAGTAGGAACCGTTTCATTCCACCAATGGATGCAATTGGGGACTCACTGACAGCAGAACAAACACGTGCCTGTTTTGAAAACTGAGATAATGTTTGAAAATATAGTCCACATCGATATTATTCTTCACATCCAATCTCAATAAAGCTGTTGTCTGGTTTTCTCAAGTAAGTGTCCTGCACGTGAGATGTGAACGTATGTACTGACAAGTGGACTTTGGCCAACAGATCGAGGAAGAGAGAGTATGTTATCACCAACACCCGAGCCCTATTCCTGGCAAGGATACACACGGTGGCGAATCCGGACTAGTCATTCCAATTAATATGAGCCATGTAATCTTGTGGACAACATAGGGAAGGACCAGCATATGATCTGCCGGTGATGACACGTGATGAGTACTAACTTGGAAAAGAATCCGAGTGTGTGCTGTGAGAGTGAAGCCAATATCAAAACCCCATAAGGAATTCAATTCGGATTATCGTCCGAACTCGGTGGGAAAGTGCATGCAAGGTGAAGATTTACTCTTCTTTCCAGTTTTGTACAGTACCCATGGACCCGACATCAGGTAAATCACGACCGAAGAGTCGCCACCCAGATTCCACCTTTCATGTTATCAGAGCTATTGAGGACCCTGCACTGATTATGCCTGGAGACTTTTCCCGCCTGTGATACCGTCGAGGAAGATCTGGACATCTGGATACTAGACCTCACGATCACCTGGATTTAAAATCTCACGCCCTCAGGGCTGCAACCCATGTTGTTGGTGGTTAGAATAGGGTAAATCATTCTTAGGAGCCTTGACTTTGACATATTGCCCAATCTGGATACTAGACCTCACGATCACCTGGATTTAAAATCTCACGCCCTCAGGGCTGCAACCCATGCTGTTAGTGGTTAGAATAGGGTAAATCATTCTTAGGAGCCTCGACTTTGACATATTGCCCAATCATTTTTAACATCCATCTGCATGAGCATACATCTATCCATTTCGGCCATATCCATAACTCATATTAGATTATTATATCCCCTATTTGGATTTTTGCACTGAACTCGGTTCTGAAGCATTACGCACAAACTGTTCGTACTCTCTGACCTCTTATCCAACTTAAGCAGTGTTCACTTGCCTGGCCAATCTCTGGCAGCCCCACATAGTATGTGAATGTATATGTAAAACACCATTATCTACGTGCTTACCCAGAGAAACTACAGATCTGATTCTGTAAAAATCTATGCACTTACCTTTCGTGTCTGTGATTTCGCTTCTAGTCTCCTGCAGAATATCTATCACACAGTCATGAGACTCCATGGACCGCAGAAACTATTACATTGGCAGTGACAATATCAAATGTGGATCAATATACATAGTCTATAAACGTACTCCTATGGACAGTTTATTACTGAGTTTGTTTGTGTCTGAATCTTTAGCTTCTTTCCGTACAAAGTGAACTATGTGGTGACAACTAGAATTCTGTTAATTGGAGAATTAGAGAGTGTGCAACAAGTGGTTACCTGTAGAGTTCATTGTAATGGGTATACTTAGGACCAAGTTTTTGTATACACCGGAACATCTTCTCAATAGCTGTGCCTAGAAAAATTATATGGACGCACGTGGGCATTATATGTACCGATTGTGGAGGAGTATCAGTTTTGTTGCAGGCTTTGAAGTTTAAACCAACCAGAGCGCATCAATCTGAAGATAAGATATGGATTGTGTTGTGATATGGTTGGAAATGTCAATATAAATCAGGAAGTCGGATCTTTGAATGTGTGTGTTGCAACTTAGGCCTTCCGATTTTTCCTGCTTATCATTTGATCAAAACGTATCCAAGAGGGAAACTCCACTGTTGTCAAACTGGTCTTGTCTTCAGCATTTGTCTGTGATGAAGCTATCATTTCCTCTGTAGCATTACATTTTACCAGTTGTGGGAAACCTGTCTGTCTGCTTAACGCTGAGACGTTTTGCCACAAAAGAAAGTGTATCGAAACACAGCGGAAGCTTTTATTAACAAAGATTCTTGATTCATTCAGATTGTCCAAAAGCCTCAGAAGCTGCAAGACCTTCTGGATCAATACAAGGGGTGTAGACGCTGGCAGATTTCAGTGTACACTCAAAGCACATACTTGTCTGCCTACTTTCTCCACCTAAAGTGACATCTCGGAATTGGGAGCTTTCAGTCAAATAGCCAAACATATCTCTGTCTGTAGAGTGATCGGCGTATAGACAGACCGGTCAAAATATTCGACTGAATTCGGGATGCGGAACGTGCAGATAAGATTCTTTTTTCGTAGAGCTCCGCACTCAAATGTGAAGAAAGGCACACCTGCATCGCTTCGTAAATTATTGTATATTGACATGAGACCTGAGCTATTTGATGAATTTTGTGTACATGAGCCAATTCACTCTGTCGTAAATCTGAAAGCTGCGTGCAACAAGCCCTTTACTTGGCAAAGTGAAAAACTCTAAACAGTTCCATATAACCGGAAGAAATCATTCCTTCACAATAAACCGAAAAAAAAAATTTCCAAAAAATTCTGCGCAGGTTCCTAAGAAACATCTCACCTCTCATCCTCAAAATCATTGCAGTATCTGTTTGTACCTGGCGTTGAATATCTAATCAGGATTCTTGACCATGCCATGAGTCTTGACTGCTAATTTATCGGGGCCCATAGGGTTAACATACAAGAAGGGTTGTCGCTGCATAATAATAATCAAAATTGTTGGAAGTCCCATGGACATGTTTAGATGAAATACAAATACTTGAGCCATGGGAGCAAACACCTAACAGTAAGCTAAGCAGTGTATAGAGTCTTAGAAGATGTGTGGGAATCATTGGAGACGGTTGTAATAAAATCATCGGGCGTTTGGTTGGAGCAAAGTAGCTGAACGTAAAGCCAACACTATCTGCAACTCCCGAGACAACGACAAGAACACAGGTAGATTACGTTGGGGCAAGACTAAGCATGGATCATTGGATGATGATTTGGGAAAAAAATATGGATATGTGCACGAAAAGTAACGGTGACAGATGATAGTGAGCAGATTTATTTTATTTTATTATTTTATTTTATTTTCTGCAAAGATTGCTTAAGGAAACATTTTAGTGCAACATGCTTTTACAAGTTGTATAGAATTTGAAAATGGGTATGAGAGCCACTAAGTGTCAAGAACTTCTAAATCGTATGAGAGAACAACTCGTCCTTTCATGATAGTCAGGTAGAACTTTCTGGTCGGAAAATTATTAGTGAGTATTCAAAGAATTTTAATTAGTTATGGTCTACATGATAAACACATATAGTATGGCAAGATAATGAAAATTTTATGAACCTAGCATTTTATAACCCTCCGTACAATCAAGAGTAGCTGTATGAAGCAATGCACCAGTTTCTGGTGCTACTGCAATGTTTTAGAAAATTGGTGACGAATTGGCTGTATTACAACTACAAATCCAAAAACTTTTGTAATTAGAGTGAGAGAGTACTTCGACCAATAAACTTGAGCTTTTTCTATTCTAAAATGCGAAAACATATATGCGAAAACATCTTCGAGAGTGAATAGTATTTTGAGGCTTGACCTGTATGCTAATTGTTCTCTTTATTTCCTCTCTAGTCCTTGTACAGTACTCCACAGTTTCTCTCCGCACTCCTCTTTCTCTCGCACCAGAGAATCTCGAAAGGAATACGGAGTAGAATCACTCAGAAGTACGATATCGTATTATACGTCCTACATGGAAGGACTTCCGAAGGAGACGGACAGTAAGTGAGAAAAGCGGATGTGCCAATTGGCAAGAACAGAACAGCGGAGTTCGAGAAGAGAGTGGATCACGACCACAGACCGCTCTGGCCTCGGTGCACCGCAAACTACCACGTAATGTACACGTACGCCCAACGTTTATCCACAATCCGCACACGGAGGGAACGGGCACCACCACATCCGTCCCATGAACGAAGGAAAGGAAGGAACGAACAATCAATCGAATCCTCGAATCCTCGAATGCTCGGGAATGCAGGCATGCGTGTATTTCAATTAGCCTGAAAGTGAGCGCCAGGAGCGTTACAGGCGGTGCAAGATTAGGCGCCCGCGGGAGAGACACAGGGATCGGGCGGCGAATTGGTCCGTTCTGGAGCGGAATTGAACGTTGGGCGGACGTGACGACAGAGGTCTAGCTATGGCGGCGACAGTGGTGTGCTCGTCTCCGGCAGCTGCGGCGGGTGTGATCTCTGCCCCAGCGAGCGCACATGCCAAGAATCAGAGCCAGAACCAGAGCGGAGTGCGGTATGGCTTTGCGCCAGCGGTGTCACCCCTGTTGGGCAAGAGCGGGGGATTCAGGTCTGGAGCAGGAGCAAGGAAGAGAAGCTGTGTGAGCGTGGAATGCAGTGCCGCCGGAGAGGCTTCGTCGACCACTACGAGTAGTAGCAGTCCTTCTCCGCCTCCTGCCGATGGTGGCTCGTGGGTTCCTGTGATTCCCACATCCGCTTTGCCTAGAGGTGAAAGAAGACTTGTTCGCCAGGACGGAGAGAATGTCCTGCTCCTGTGGTACAAGGATGATGTTTACGCCGTGGAAAACACCTCGCCCGCTGAAGGCGCTTACAGCGAGGGAATGTTCAACGCCAAATTGACCCCAGTATGTGCTTCTCGTTCTTTTGTCTCTCCGAACACTTGGACAATACTTGCACTGATCGTATCATGTGCATGCATGTGTCCTTCCTGCTTCTCACAGCTTGTTGGTCTGACTGGAAGATGCCCATCTTCTGTACAAAACTTTTGCTCAGCGTCTTGTCTGGCACTGATGTGCTGAGTGAATTGAATTTGATGAGGCAAGGACGGAGATGTTGCCATTCCTACAATTTCTTCCCGTTCTAATCTTTATTGTTGTGTCCACCTTTCCACTCTCTCAGGAGTTTCAGGTGATTGTCAGTCAGTGTATGATACTCTTTGAGCGTCCGTTTCGTCTCTGCAGTCTTGGAGTAGTAGAAGCCGTCACCTATACAATTGTCTTATCTCATTCGTACATTGATATCGCGCTTCCTTTGACGGAAAGGGACCTTGCAATCGCCTTTCTATGTCGGGACCACCATGCAGTTCTACAGTAGTTGTTTGGTCCGTGCTCCTTTCTTTGATGTCCAAGAAACCCTCTACCTGTTGCGAGGAACTCAGGAGGTCACCTGCATTCTGATTCTTGGTGATATTGGCACCATGCGTATGTTGCTTGGCTCTGAAGGTCTGAGGAGGATGTTGGAGTTTGTTTCCAAAAGACAGCATTCACTCTGTTTGACCTGCGTCAGATTCACTTTTTCCTGTGTCTGTGGCATGATAGTTTTCAGGTTCTCAATGGTGTTGCCACTAGCATGCGTAGACCGTCAAGGAAGTGATTAGACCGCATACTCTGTAACTCTTTTGTTTCTATCTTCTGTTTTCTGTTTTCTTTTAATTTAGAAAATCATTTCATCCAGTATTCTGGGTATTGGCCCAGCAGAGTTTAACTTTCAACATCGATGTCTCATTTCGTAGGTCGATTTGTTAGAGAATATTTTCATAGTATTCTCCTTACCTCTTACATGTGTGTATCTTCAAACCCCCCAGAAATGGAGATTTTTATGTCTATTGCTTATGACTTATGTGTAATGGCCTTTTCTTAAGATTGGGTTTGAATTGTGCAAGCAGTGACCTTCAAATTTCCAGCTCTATTATCCTCCTCTGTCGAAGTCTTTTTTATCATGTAGTTTTTGTCTCACGCATCTATCGAACCTACAACATCTCAGTGTCATTGTTCTATTCTCCTCTAAAAGAGTCTTATCACCAAATTTTGTATCGAATACACTCATGTCTAGACGTAAAGGATAGGCTCCATGCAGATTACGGCATTGTGAAATCGAATAGTGAAGTTTCCTGGCCGATACTCGAGTATGTCGACGCAACCTTTTGCCTTCAAGTAGTTTTGGAATCCAGCCGTCTTCCTTCAACCTCCCTCTCATGTTATTTGGTTTATCATCATGAGCAGTGCTCTGGCCTAGGTTGTGTAATGTTTATCTGCATCGCTAAGCGCAGAATATAGCACTGTAAAGGTCCGTCAGTCTCGCAGCTCGACCTCTATATTTTTATAGATGTTCCGAGGCGATTGGTCAGTGTTTTGCATAGGCTTGTGTTTAGAAAGAGATATACCCTCTTATGTAGGTGCACTGCTCAGTAGCCAACAACCACCAAAACTTATGATCGGATGAGGGAGGTGGATAAGCAGTGTCTCATCTCAATAGTTGCTTCACTTATACAGCTTTCATGAATGGTCTGTACTGGATCATTTATTTAAATGAACACCTTGCCATTGTATCCTGGAATTTAACTTACTTCTAGGCATTCTTTACGTCATGTAGTCTTCACGTTATAATTTCTCCTCTGGTCTGTGCAATAACGAGACACAGTTTCAGTTAGTTCAGTCGATTGACGAATTCTATCTTTTCAAATGTGTTCCCATTGAAGTAAGGGGTGCACAGCTGGAAAGATTGAAGTCATGGTATTATCATATCTTTTGAGGCTAACCCCATGAATGTCAATGTTGGACAATCAAGAAAGTATGCTTTTTTAATTAAACTTGCGATTGGAAGAACACCATTACGCTTCCACGGAGCTCTGATTTCTATTCCCTTCTTTGCAAATTAGGCTTTTCTCGTCATTTGTAAGTCTAGCTCCTTCACGTCGGACTAACACAGGAATTTGTAATTTCAGGATGGCTGTATAGTTTGTCCTTCGACCGAGTCTACATTTGACCTGAAGACGGGAGAAATCAAAGAATGGTACCCGACGAATCCTGTGCTGGCTCTTCTCACCAAGCCAACCAGAATATTGGATGTTTATCCAGTAAGACTAGACGCCGAGTATATCTACATCAACATGAGAAGACAAAACACTGGAGAAGCTGCAGAGATCGTATTTGGTGGTCAGACCCAAGCCGGCAGAACTGCAACTGATGTGAACGTCGACGAGGTTAGACAATCGAATTTCGAACATTCTTATCTACCTTGAGCCATTTGCTTTTTTGGTTCCTGACGGTCTATTACTGGCTCTAATTCATTCATTTGAACTCATACACATAACTTTTGTGGCCCAATCATATATCTTTTTTCATATATATATATATATATATATATATATATATATATATATATATATATCAGTCAGTGGATTTGGATTAGTATTTTTGCGGGGTAGAACAACGAAATGAATGCTTGCCTCTCTCTACTTTGCTATCACTTGATTTCCTCATCGTCTATGGTCAAGGGTGTTCCTTGAACTTAGCTTTGACGTTTGAAACTGCCCAAGTCATAATAATTGTACACAGGTTGGTGCCATATCCGATGTTTTGTGTTTCTGGAACCGAAATGCAGTGGAAGTCCTTGTCGATCCTCGCCACCACACCTGTGCTCTGGCGATGTTGCCTCACACGCCCTGAAGAGCATAGATTCATAAAATAGCCCTTGCTGAGTCGTGACGTTGAACTTTAGACATGTGTGAAGGATCCTCTTGGACCATAAAGTGAGTAGTCATTTTATGGTTTCCAGATGTGCTGGATTACAGGCTTTTGCCTCTTCATGGCAATTTTCATTTTACTGTTGAAACAATTATATCTCAGGACATTTTCAGAGTGGTCATCTGTTGTCATGGTCGAACAAGAGTGAGCTGCGAAGCCTTAGCCCAGTGTCTTATTCAGTGAAGTTGGGAGCTGAGAGTCCAAGACATGAGACTAACCTCGTCTAGATATTCAACAATGAAAGGCGAGTAGACTTCCGTACAAGCTTGATTTATTTGGCTCTGACTCTTATTCTTGTTGTCGTTGCAGATAAAGATGGTGGTAGACGAAAACGAACTCGGATTCGGATTCACTCCCTACACCGAGATGGTCAATGGTCGTGCTGCAATGTTGGGATTCACGATGCTCCTGATCTCAGAACTTGTCACTGGTAGAGGATTTTTGAAGGGAATTGGCTTCCTGGACTTTCTGTACAGCACTTTGGGAAAGTAGGTTTTCAGCTCTCATGTTTTGGTTTGCTTTAGGTTTTATGTAGTTGTGGTGTCTCTCGTACCTCTCAATTATTACGTACGACGACTTTGGTAGGAGATAGAGTTCCGGAATGAAGACCACGGATTTTTTTGAAGTCTCGACTCTTCAAGCAGTGAAGTCGGACTTGACACAGACTACTTCGTAGAAAATGTACCATGTGAGTCCAGAGTTGAAAGAACCTGCGTTTGATTGACGATGAATCAACTGCATTGGACGTTTCTCTCACTGTACCATCATACTGATGTACCATAGTTCTTTTGGACGGTATGTAACGTGTACTCGAACAGATGTACCAGATGTGGCACCGAGCTGCAAAACTACTTCTCACTTGTGATGTTAAGTGAAGTGTAATTCATTCTGTCGTCCTAATAAAACCTTAGACAAAAGTTTGAGTTGAGCACGTGGCAGTCTGGTGGCAGAATCATGACCTCATTGTGATTGTGAGTTGAATGGTAATCCCAACATGCCTGTCGGTGGTCCCCTTGCGGGGTGTCCCTCGATATATCCTCCAGAATTGTGTGTGCGGCGCGTACCAACCTTGGGCATGTCCTCAAGGCTAGTGGAGTGAGATCTCCACGTCGGAGGGCTGTTTAAGCAACGCGTTGTACTGAGATACGAATCCTTGGACGAGGACGAGGTCAAGAGAAGCGCCACAGTGGTCATCCGACGTCCTACTTGCGCATTTTAAGCAGCTCAGATTTGACTGCTGGATTATGGACACCTGCGAAAGTGCATTCGACTATTGACAAGCCCACAGCCAGAAGGGTACGTGTAGATCTCACTCAGCTTCGGCCTGAGACTCCGAGAGCCCACCGTGACTCGCTGTGCATATGTCTGCGATCTGTCTGGACGTCCTGTAGAGAACGTCACCGGCCATCAGAGGGGCCGAAGATGTCGCCCGCTACAGTAAAGTCGTGGACATGTTGCAGGCAAGGTTCGGACGGACATTTGCACCTCAGCTCTACTAGATAGACCCGACGACAAGGACATCGTACCTGGAAATTCTCCTCAAACACTGGAGACACTGGAAAGTGGCACGACTATACAGGTGTGATGTGCATATTTCAGCTGTGTATCGGCTGTCACCGCATACACAGTGAGTGCTTTGGACTGGATTTTGGACTCGAGCTACAAATTTCCTCATGCCGTACGGCGGCAGGAGAGTAAGTGCAGAGCTGAGCTGAGCAGAGCTGTACTGTACAGTACAGTAGAGTACAGTACGCGCCTACGCAAGGCCAAGCGCAAGGAAACAGAGGAATGGTGCCCTTGAGAACAAACTAGGGATTTCAAAAATCGGCTAAACCAGCTCAATCAGCAGAGTATGGGAATGTTTACAGTTGCGGCACACGCTCAACACATCGAGCCAGATTAGAGTAATGATGTTGGCAAGTGGTGCTATCTCGGGGGAATTTAGGTCTGTGCTGAGCGAGTGAGTGAGCTAGCAACCTGGGGCCTTGGGCTCTGGCCATGGATGGAATGGGTTCCGCGAATCTTCGATAAGCCCTGGCGGTTCAGCTGACGATGCAGTGTATGTGTAATTGGGAACCCTCAATAAGACGGGGTGGGTTACCTGACATGAAAGATATTGAAAGCGAGCCCGAAGCCTGCGTGGTGCTGCTGGAGCCCGGAGGGAGTGGGGAGGAGGCCTGAGTCTCTGAGCTTGGAGCGAGGGAATGAGCGAGAGGCCTCGACTGGGGCCTAGAGCCTTGTGGAGCCACCAGCAATGATACGTTGTCGTACTTAAGTTCTAGAAGAGAATCAGGAAGTATTTGATGATGACAAGGGGAGCAGCAGCAGCAGCAGCAGAACGGGCGAACAGGCAAAGAAGACATGGATCCACAGGATCAAACAATATTGATCTGGGGTACAGTACTAGAAACAAGTGAACCTTCGTGGATCCTGTGTGTGGGGGAGGGCACGAAACTAACAATAAATAATCGGTGCGGGCTAATATAACTGCCTGCCGGGTATAATTCCGAATGATATCTCCCAGCTCCATAATAAGGTCAGCTGCTGCTGCCGCTCTGCTCTGCAGCTTATGAATCTCTGTCTGGTCTAACACACCATCACTCCGCTCTCGAACAGCTCAAAATCAGACGTGGGAGTTCACCCACGTAGGCGAATCTACCTTGCCATTTTTATATATCCTTTCAAATTGCCTTATTCTATAAATGATGTCCTCCGTGAGCTGCCTTATCTGATCACGAGGATCTCGTGCTCGCACGCATTCAATAACCGATCAGACCAGACCAGCGCCGGCCCGGACCGGAACCAGAACCAGACCATCTTGTTCCGGAATCCTCAATCCTCGATCCTGCCCTCTGAGCGACTGAGCGACTGAGCCCCGAGTGCTTTGACTCGCTGTGCTTGTCCGTGGTAGAGCCCCTTTTGAAGCCCCAGTTTCAACTCGGACAATGGGGGCCCTTGACTGGCAGCCGGTGGCAAGTCAAGGGGCCCGAGGCAGGAGTCGGCCACTGTTATGGTCTGTGCTGACTAGTGGTGCCAAGTGCGGTTCGAAGTGAGGTCAGGAACAGTCTGAGATTGCAGCCGAGGCGAATGACAAAAATCCATGATCCTCCTCGCAAGGCCTTGACTTGCCGTAAAGAAACCAAGACAGAGGTCTGTGGACATTGATGTCGTGAATGCCGAAGCTTTGACATGTTGCGAATATGTCTATGGCGGTACTATGTATGGACGCAGTCTGACCTCTCTTTTGACCTCAACAACAGCACCAAACCGTGGCACGGGCGCGAGGTCTCGGTTTTTCTCTCCTGGAGACTCTCGCGACATGAGTGCCCGTCCACTCGAGTGCCTCCATCCCCCACCGCTCTCATTATTTTCCTTGTTGACATTTGGAAACCTTGAATCATGAGTCCGCAAGTTTGCCCGAACGTTTCCCCCGTACGCGATCCAGATTCCGCGACGACGATCCCACGAGAATGTTTTCCAGCCACGAGCTCGACGTGCGGAAGCTGCATCCTCAGCTCAAGCCTTCGTTGCCATCTTTCTACTTCTCCATGCTGGCGACATATGCACAACTTCTCTCTCTCTCCCTCTCTCTCTCTCTTTCTCTGTCGTCTCGCCGGATCCTCTGCAAGGAGCATCGTCGCGTTCTGTAGGAAGAAACGTGAAGCAATCATGATCAGGGCGATGGCGATGGCGGTCTGATCATCTCGTCGATCAGCTGTGCAGGAAACGACGTGCATCTGCCTTTCACGTATTTCGGCCGCCGGCCGGGCGGAGGGAGAGGGAGGGAGGGGGCTACGTGGTCAGAGGTTCGACCGCCACCATTCATCACCGCCAGTGAGTTGACCTGGTAACCGCGCGGTTCGTCTCGCGACTCGATGACGAAGACCGCGACGGTCGGGTTCTGCGACGACCCCTCCCAACGGTCGAGAAAGTTATGACCGGACCCGTCCCCGGTAGCGGGTGGCGGGAGGGAGGGAGGGAGATGTGCAGAGTAGTAGAATTGGTTAGACCACCGTACAGTAGACCGACGTACTGCAGTTCCGTGAAAGAACCGCAGTTCATGTCGCAGTCGGAATCACGGTCCGGAGGCTCGGCTCGGCTCGACTCGACTAAAGCCAGCAGGGGATGAGGTTAGCCCCGTACTAATCATAGAAACTGCGGTGGGAATACTCCACGGTTTAGCTTGTCGTCGTGGTCGTGGTCGTCGGAGTCGGCGATCATCTTACGGACCTTACGGAAAGGGGAAGGGGCCGAGCCGTCTGTCTGTCTGACCGACCGACCGAGAGAGAGAAACACGTGTGACGTAAGGAAGGAAGGTCGGATTCCGGATCTGCGTGGGGTTAGTCAGATTCGGTAAAATGAATGAAGGAGTGAATATAAAAGGTGTACTTATTTACAGTAAAAGATACGGGAGCGAGGCGGTACGAACGACTTACTGTACCGGAAGATGACACTACAGATATAATGTCTGAAAAGGCCGTACAGAGCAGGGGCAGGGGCAGGGGCAGCCGGAAGCTGTGAAACGGGGGGCTGGGGGAGGGGCGAGGGCGAGGGCGAAGGAGGAGGTGATTAATGCGGTAATTCCTTTGCTTAGCGAGTGGAAGTGGCCCCAAAATTCTCGGAGGTCGGAGATTGCGGCGGGGCCAGGCTTTAAGGCGCAGTCTGTCGGAAGGTGAAGCGAACCAGCCCTCTCTGACAGATCGACGGCACGGCACGGCGCCGGACGGACCTCGGACCTGCCCCTGCCCCTCGAATAGCCGAATGCCGATAACCCCCAACCGGAGCCAGAACGGACTGCCGCTAAAAGTGGAGCACCGTCGCCAAGTCGGCGAGGGCGATCGGGCGAACATGTGAGAAGCGCGTGGGCATCTCATGACGCTCGTCACATGATGGCCATTCGTGGATGACCTCACTTCGCACTTCCTCCTCCGCGTACGTACGCTAACCCCCTTTCCGTCCGTCCGTCAGCCCGTCCGTCCTCCGCGGCAGCGGTTCTGGATTTGTCCGGGCCTTGCCTTGGACTCCACTCTGTTTGAACCCCCCACCAGCCCCCGAGGGGCCTCTCTCACCCACGTGCTGCTACATTCTTTATTCGGACAAACAGACAGAGATTGGGTGGCGAGTAAGTCCAAGCCCGGAGGCAAATCTGCCACAGTGAGCGCGCGCGACGGCAACTTTCTTCCTTTCTGAGGACCGGGGGGAGGGCTTGGGGGAGGGGCAGCCGCGCGGGGAGCACCCAGCCCCGAGAGCAGGAGACGACGACGACGTTCGTAAGCCACGGAACGGAGAAAAAGCGTCCAACGGGGGTAGACTCGGGTAGCCCCCGCGCGCGCGTGTGTGTGAATGTGCTTGTGCGTACACTCGAGTCTCGGAAAAAGCCCGATCGCCCTCATGACTGGAGTGCCGAGGTGGTTAGATTTCGTTCCAACCTGAACTGAAGTGCAAGCGGAGAGGAGGCGCCCCCGTACCGTCTATCCTCTCGCTCGCTTCGAGCAGGCTTTCAGGCACGCAGGCACCAGGCAGCAGGGGGCAGCAGGGGGGAAAGCGAGGGGGGGGGGCAGGGGGAGGATGGGAGCGAGGGAGGAAAAGGGGGGCCGGGGGCACTGGAGTGGGGAAGGGACAGATATCTTCGGACACAGAGATTCATTTCTGATGTAGGAACCAGTCGCGAGTGTTGGAAACAAAGCTTATCTTTTGGGTGCACAAGGCACATTATTGGGCCTGCTCTGGGACGAATAGGTGGGAATTATTATTGTATTCGGGCATGCTCTAATTGCCAACTGTAGCCGATAAGGACAAAAGCTCTGCGCGAGATAAAGTTCCCATCTCCCCTTGCTCTCGACACCATGTCCACAGCGTGTTCATAACTTTGCTTTCACTCGCCTTCAGTCATGCCATCAATCGACGTACTTTCCGATGACTTTTGCGTGTGAATGCATATCCCGCTCGGGCGCCTCGAGCAGTGCTGGAGGTCAACAACATTCTGGCAAATCCTGACCTCCGCTCCCGTTGTTCCTCAGCTTCACAGTTCTCTGCAGCATCTTTCTCCTTCGCTATGCATACAGACGATGTAAGCAAGTGTGTGGGCACCCCATCCGCTGTGTGTCCCCAAGAGCATATCACCTATTAATCGGTGCTCTGTCGGTATAGTATGGTCATGGATCTTTCCTGCAGAAAACTCACCGACTGCCTCGATCGATCTTCCACGTGACGTTCAAGTATTCTGTACTTCCTTCCTTCCTTATGTTTCATCGTCGAGGTCATCCTGGACGAGGTCATCGATGACATGACCTCAACATTTTTCATGGCTCCGTTGCTGCTGGTTCGTTCTCTACATGCGTGCGCTGTATTAGCTTCGGGCTCCCTCTGAGGCAAACTACATCAGGAGCATTTCGAGGTGGTTTTCCTGTACTCGAAACTCCATCTGTCGGCTGTCAACGGAATCGTTCAAGAGCATGCAACTACGTAATGCAAGTACATCTTACTCGCGCATGTCACAGATGACGGATGATGACAGACCGACCAAGTGCCCGACAACTGGACAAGCATATCTTCAAACATCCAACGAACCATTGCGGCAGACTTCAAGCATACAACACAGGTTGATGAATTCGAACACGATTTCCGACTTTCTTGATTGGGAATTTTACAGCTTTACAACTCAAAAAGCCAGGGTAGCCGTCCTTCAATGTCTCATATATGCAGAAAAAAATTGCCGTGAAGAGGGTATGCTACGGTTCCCGAACTAGGCCCCCCTGAAGTATGATCCCGAAATAATTTAATTTTGTCCAGTCCTCTGTAAGGTACAAAAGGCTGTGATAGAGACCAGATTTGGCTTTCACGTCTTCGAGTCACAACAGGGTCTCAGCCGTATACGCAATTTGGCAGAAAGGTTCATCTTCTTAGTTGGAAACGATAATCGCCCTGTACTTACACTTGGGGAGGAAATAACATACATTTTGCAGCTAAGAGTTTCTCAAGAGTACCTGCCACAAGGTGCGTCATGTTTCTAAAACAAAAAATAAGACCCAAAGCCTACAGCCAGTTGCAGATGAAGACTCCTTGAAATAACTGCTCCAACTACAAAGTTCGTCCGCCAACGCAATAGCCTCTTCCCACAACTATGTACATTAAAGCGGGAGGTGGCATCGCTGCTGCTAGGTCAGCTTCTTAGAATTTCAATAGATAACCATCTTCTTCCCGAAGCAGAAAGTGCTCCACGAGAGAGAAGACCGCCTGAGTCCTGTCCGAAGGTTTTCGGTTGGTTCTACAGCACGAGTGCTTCTGTTTCTGCTGTGTGACACCAACTGCTTCCTAAGCCAGTGCTCCTCGAGATAGGTATGTTAAGGAGGTCTACCTACAAAATACATCTGACAATTTCCAAGGCACGGTCGACTGTCAAGCATACTGTCAATGGTGCCTAGCCTGCTACTGCGACCGCGTTTTGCCGTTGCTAGAGGGGTCGACACGGATCACCAGGCGCCTTGCGGACTTTGCAAAATTTCTGCGATCACACCAGAAGCATGGTAGCATCAGAACGCGCGCTACGAGCTCGGAAGCAAGGAAGTGGTTGATCGTCGTGGAGCAATAAAAGGACGTCCAGCAAAGAGCAAACGTTTCAGATCACACCACGAGGTTGGCACAAGAGGAACTACCTGTAAGGCTCACATCCCACGTTTCGTGTGTAATTTTCTCCATCTCTATAGAACATCGCGTTCAGTGGAACCTTCTGTTCAAGACCGAACATCGCCCCAAGCCTGTCATACAGTTCCTCATATGACGAAAATTGGGAAAGGTCGACTGTCCGTCCAACCTCATCGTTTTCTTTAAAAACTTTGCAGTGCGAGAAGGACTCACCAGGGGATGCGGCGAGCTTCTCTCCGGCACCTCTCTCCTTGTCCAACCCGGGCACCCACTTCTGAAACTCGCCCACTATGAGATCCGACTGTTTGCCGTTGCTCAGACTGCCAGACATGTACTTCTGGCCCCTCTCGAAATTCTCATTCTGGTTGGATTCGGAAGGCGAATCCTTGCGCTTGCCGGACGATTCCTCTTTCAAGTGTTGGAGCGAGGGGCCGTCGCACGAGCTCCCGCCTGAGTGTTGGGGCTGGCTCTTGTTGGAGTCGGTGTTGATTGCTTGGCCGAACAGCACCAGCTGAGTGGAAGCACTCTTGTTGTTCGCAGAGCCCCCGGACCAGGACCCGGCCGGGACCAGCAAGGCGCCGGCCGATCCGTGGTCACCACTGGGCGGAACGCTGCCCAGCGAGCTGATCAGGGAAGAAATGTTGCTCGCACGATCCTGGAGCGGGAATGCACTAAGGTGAGGCTCCCCACCGCCACCTCGTCCAGCATGATCCGGATAATAACCCTCTGCTGCTGAAAAAAACCCACCTGGGAGTTTACCAGGCCGGAATTTCTCCGACAAGGCAAGCCCAAAAACTCGATCATGCCTGGCTCCCTGCATGCCCGCAGTAACTTCCTCCATGGTAAGTCCGTGCGCCCAGGGGTTGATTTGCCCAAAAACCGAAGGTAGTGTGATGGGCATGCCCATCAGCCCTTGGCCTTGCATATTCATGTCCGAGGGCTGAGCCGCCCTCAACTTCTTCTTCGGCAGCGAGAACGGAGGCAATTGCATCGGCAGAGTCGACACCAACTCCACCTGCCAGGGACTCACGCGGCTCACTCCCTGTAACAAATCCGGCTCGTCCCATGTCACCTGCACCAATCAACCACAGCCAACATCACCACGAAATCAGACCACCAGAGATCCAGCCCTCGGTCACTGTCAAGCCAGCACACCATCGGCGCAATTTGCCCCCACACAACCCCCTGATTCCATTTCGTCATCGGCCGATCGAAAGCAACGCAGCGCCGACGGGCTCGACTCCAATCTTTCGAGGCGTGCGGCAGGCCTGTCAAAACGATTGCAGGGTGGGGGAAGAAGAAGAAGCAGACGGGCACCTGAAGCACGCGCCACGGAGACTTGGGCCAGAGCGAGTCGGCGGGCTGCACCGCGGAGATGGTGCCCATGAACCAGCTGATCCGCGACGAATCCTCCGTCTCGAAGGCCATCTTGAAGCGCATGCCCGGGAACCAGGTGTGATCGAGGGCCGCCTTGACGGCCTGCGCTTTGACGCAGAACTCGGCCGTGCTGGCGCGAGGGTAGTAGACGACCTCGAAGGGCTGGCCCTGCACGGCCAGCGACGCGGCCTCGAGCACCGACTGCGCGGTGACGCGAGCTCGATTGCGCGCGAAGCTGCTGGTGGTGGAAGGGCCGGGGATGCCAATCCCGGGGCCCGAGTTGCTGCCGCCGGGGCCAGCGCGAGGGCCTCCGGGGCCTGCAGCGGAGCCTGCGCTCGAGACCGAGCCGCCTCCGGCAGCGCTGTCGTTGCCGAGGAAGTCCGAGAAGCTCTCGGTGCCCTTGACCTCCCAGCGATTGGGGCGATGGTGCGAGGTCGACGATCCGCCGGACCAGGTCGAGGAATCGGCGCCGCCCGTGCCACGCATCGACCTGCGCACGCCGACGCAGAGCTCGCCGCTGGCGGTGCGCAGAAACACAATGGCGTCGCCGGCCACGAGCTTCTTCTGATTCACGAAGGTGCTCCAGCCGGTGGTGAGCAGGTGCCGGCGCGGAGTGCCGCGGTAGATGTGGCGGAACTTCCATCGCTCGCCGTGCACGTCCTTGGCCAGCACCGTCTGCACGGGCGGATCGATGGAGTAATCGAGCGGCGGGAAGATGGTCTCGGCGCAATAGCGCGGCACCGAGAATCCGCCTCCGTTGTTGGCGTCGCTCTGCGTGAGCGTCTTGGCGAACGAGGCCGGCTTCTCGGGCGGGGGCGACGACGGGCCCCCGTCCGCGTCGAGCGTCGAGTCGGCGATGGACATGGCGGCCTCGCGCTCCAGCGGCTGCAGGCGGATGCGCGCATACACCTCGTCCGTCTCCGTGTCGGCCAAGAAGCTCACCGACACCACTCGGCACCCAATTGTTCCCTGCGGGCCCATCATTCTTGGGAATTCGGGCGGCGTGGCCGCCTGCTCTCCATGGCCCTGCGGGAAGTAGATGACCTTGGCGCCCACGGGCGGCAGCTGCACCATGCCTCCTGCGCAGGCGTGCCACAGCTGCGGATCCAGGCCCGTGTTCTCGCCCGAGCCCCCTCCTCCGTCCGACGATGAATCTCGATCTCTGCCCCCGCCCCAGCCCTTGCCTCCTCCTCCCATCGACTCCTCCGATTTCTCCATCTTGATATTCGTTCCGCTCATTGTCCCACACCCAGGGCTTGGCCCGGGCATCCCAAACAGAAAGGAGCCGGAGAGCGGTGGCGCAATTTTAGCAATTTTGACGAATGGATATGACCCCGGCGACCCTCCGCCCTCGCAGCCTCGACCGATTGATTGCCCCGACCGACGAGCCAAGCCAAGCCGAGCTTCCTCTTCCTCCTCTTCCTCGCTCGTTCTGCTGCTTCCCTTGCACTCTCGTCGTCGACCGCCTGTCAGTCCTCGAGCCTCAGTCTCACCTCACCCCCTCCTGAAACACACGCCCAGGACCAAACGAGGCTCCAACTCCAGACGCAACACCAGATCCCTCTCAAATTAGTCGCCCCGGCGACGGATCCATGCTCTGCCACGACCTAAGTCCGGCTCGCACGAAGCAATTTGCTCTCTCACTCTCTCTTTCTTTCTCTCGCTCGCTCGCTCGTCCTCCTGCTTCTGGCTGCACTTCTACCGCTCTACTCACTCACTCCTCGCGAGCTTCTTCGTCGCCGACACACACCACCCTCATCGCTCGCGCTCCCCCTACTCACTCGACCGTCGTCGCTCGAGCCATCGCTCGCAAAGCCGCGCTAATGCACGCCATGCAGTCCTTCCAGCCACAAACTCCCTGCTGCCGCTTTCCTGCTCCTCTGCTCTGCTTCGTCTCCAAAGTCAAAGCCGCAGGGCAGACAGAAGTGGAGAGAGAACAAGTGCGAGCCTTGTTTCGTCCAGCGCTCGTTCCGTCGTTTGCTCGTCCGCTCGATCGCTCCTCCCGCTGCTGCTGCTGCTGCTGCAGCTCGTCCTTCTGCGCCTCGTCGTCCTTCCTATCTATCCAGCAGTCTATCTATCTATGCTGCGGGCGTCGGTCGGTAGGTAAATGCTCTGCGGGAACGGGTTCGGATTCCCTCGCCCTCGCGCTCGCTCGCTCGACAGCAGCGCCTCTGCCACGAGCCGAGAACTTTGGCCCTGCCAGGACAGGAAGACAGCCTAAGTCCAAGACTTGAGCTTCAGATGCAAGCCTCGATCCGACGGGTCCACGCCTCTCCCGCAGCCCCTCGCCACTGTGCCCCCGAACTGTAGTTTCCTCAAACTCTGGATTCTTGCTCCCTTTCCCCCCCTTTCCCCACCTTTCCAATATTCATTTCCCCCTTGAATTATTTGCCCCACCCCCTTACCCCAACCCCCATTTTGCTCCATTGACCTTCCTGTCATTTTTATTCCCCTCCCTCTTAACTTCGGACAAGCCCAACCGGCTGCCCTAGAACGCAGGCCCGGTCCGAGGCGAGCCGCTGCCCTTGACCGGCTGATGTTCTTCTAGGGTCGAGAGCAGGGGCTGTTCTGGGACTGCGGGTTCGTGCAGCGAGAGCCTCTCCTGCCGGGAATCGGAGGCGCACCGACCGGTGACCGGCGGAGGACCTGCGTCTTTGTCCTTCGGTACAACCGGGGCCTCCGAGGCTGCTGCTGCTGCTGGCCGCGATTTATTGGGGGCTGTGGGTCAAATCTTCTTCTTCCCCCAAATGTGAACCTCGGGGGCTCTCGTCCTCTGCGCTCGTCAACGGCGCCGAGGAATTCCTCCCCATTCGCACCCACGACCGCGTTGGTGTTGCACACAGCAGCTCCATTCATTCACTACAGCGTTGCGAGTGCTCGAGTTTATGCCGGACGGTGAATTTCGCATCGATCGATCGTGCACTTTTTGCCCGAGAAATTGGACCATGGATCCCGATGTTGCGCGGCATACTCTTCGTCCTCTTGGCACTTTTGTAGCTAGCACCGAATCGACTCGATTTGTCTCGACCTCGCCTTCCTCCGACTCCATGCACGATGAGATGCGTAAAATCTATTTGCAGAATTGTAGAGAAAAGGCGAACCCCCCATCGATATATAGCAAACAGGTTGGCAGCCCTCGTCGATTCAATTAAGCACGGATGAAACCCAAAAGTAAGCATGGGGCTAGGCTCCGATATTATGACAACGAGGATGATTTACTCTTTGCACCGAAGATATTTGAATCATCAAGCTGCATGGCTTCCCAACTACACGATCATTAGAAGAAATTTCACCCAACATGCTACGGAGTTCACGAGCTGGTGCTCTCGATGGGTGAGCTGAAATACTTTTGTTGCATGACATAGGATGGAAAAATAATAAATCATGAAATTTAGTAATCCATGTAGACTATGGTGACAAATCTAAGCGATGGCCACATTTTGCTCGCTACCACGCGCCAAACTTTAATTATTGTAGTTGAAAGAAGAGCGCATCGTTTATGTAAGTGTAGAGCATTATAAACAAAGAGAAGAATGGTAAATGCATTCATGTGGTTGAAGAAATTTGTGGATACAACTCTAATCGTCACCCATCATGAAAATGAATGTTATAATATTTATGTTTGTATACTTAATGTGATAATTCCGATCCAAGTCCATGTATTATTTTAAGCCAAATCAGATTGAAGCATAATATTCCTTTTTTTCATGTGAGGTATACATATTCTTCCTATCACAACGATCAACATAGCTCCAATCATATCGTAGTTGAAGTGAAAGTGTACAGAGGCATGGTGAATAACATTGGTCCACAATAGATCGTAAGACTCCAGTCACACCAACGAGTTGAAAAACAGCAAAATGATGGAATCTACAAATTATCATCTCCATGGACAGAGCATCTCCGGTACAAAATTGTTGTTATCTTTAATATAAAAAGGAAACGATCGTACTACAAGTCTTCCCATAAATCTCACGGCTAGGCATTGCTGCATCACAAATTAGCAGACTAGCACAGGCGATCGATTAGTCAAAGATCACAAAATCACAGATGTTTGTATTGGGCAAATTAAGAGTGGGATCGAGAACGAGAGTCGAGAATGCGAATTAGAGCGAGAGGAGGCGAGATCAGAGGCACAATTAAAAAAAAGGTAGGCAGCGTCAGTCTAGCCTAGAAACGACCGCAGCAGCAGGAGCAGGAGCAGGAGGAGCGGCAGAGAGAGAGATGGTCCGTGCGAAAAGAGGAGGAGGAGTAAATACGAAATGAATTGCGGAAATGAGACTGAGCTCATCCCTAGAGAAGATTTTTTCTGGGCCAGCCTGCAGCAGGCGCGAGGAGGGGGGGCAGAAGAATATCTGATCTAAGGTTGTGGTGGCTGCAGAAAACTACTTTGGGCGGGTAGAGTATGTTCTATGGAGCAGCGTGTAATAAATATATTAAATAGTAATACATAAAGACGGAAAGGGAGGCATAGTACTGAGAAAATGGGGCGACTAAAGAAGGCGCCCTTCTATGGCTATGGTCGTACACTGGCTCCGCTGAATGATCAGGCTCGAATATCATTATAATACAGCGGATCATCTCGCAGGAGTTATTCACGAAAGTAGAGCAGGACGAGGCGAAGAATGAGAGTGGGCTCTGGCATGAACGGTATACACTGTATGGCAAATGTCGTGTTCCCATCACCGTACACACACACACAAACACACAAACGCACAGAGAGAGAGAGACAGAGAGAGGGCGAAAAGACATTTTGGCTTTTGAGGACATGATTGGAAATGAAAGATCGAATGCACATCGCCGAGCGAGAAGGGTGGGGGGGGGCGGGGGGCGAGCATTACACCGATGGCCGAGACAGGACAGGCTCCCTTTCGGAGGGGCCAAGCACATTCTCGCACAGAGGTCACGTTTGACCGGAGCCGAGCACCGAGCGCGAGCCCTGTCGAAACATTTGACTTTCGACGTGAGAGAGCGACGAACAGATTTCGTCCCTCGTACCGCCGAACGAGCTCGACTTATTCCCCCAAGCCCAACCCCAGCCCCAGCCCCAGCCCCCCGGTGCCAGGTGGCATCGGGCCGAGCGGGGTCACCGATCAGAGAGACCCTTCAGTAGGGGAGCGCAGAGAAGAACGAGCCCAACCGGGACAGACTGCGGCAGATGACGGAGACCCCGCGGGGGGGCAGGAACATGACCGGGAACCGCCGAGCTCCGGTACGAACGCCGGTCCGAGGGAGCGCGATGGCTCTCGCTGAATCTAGCGACGAAGTGGCAATCGGAACAGGCCCGCCGGACAGGCGACGACGTGACGGGACATGGAAGAACCGGCGAAGCTTCGACAAGTCAGGACCGTCCCGGAATAAATGGAGGCGACGACAAATCTAACTGGCCGGCGGCCAACTATAATCGCAGCCGTGTCAGGCCCCGCAGCCCCGCATCCACCACAAGCGTCCTCGCCCCCGAGCCCGGGTGCCTGCATCACCCCCCCGCCCGCCCGCCCGCCCGCCCGTCGCACATTGTACAGGTCGTGATTGGTCTGGTCGCGTTAGCCGGACCACGGTCACTGGCTCTATTCCGCTCTGTAGCCCCCGATCCACAGTGGCCCTCCCCGTCTTCGATCTCTGGTAAGCCCCCAGCACAGCCCCTCCCCCACCCCCCGCCGACTGTAGTTGCCACCACGACCTGGTTCTGTGCTGTATTATTGCTGAATCACTCGGTTCACGGTTTATCACAGTACTGTGCGGGGGAGGAAGATAATGTGATGTACGCTGCTCGTGGTTCTCGTACGTGGTCGAGGCCCGCGGCGTACTGTAGTGGACTGGTCCGGACCGCACAGTAGTCGAAGGGGAGGTGCAGTCCGGGGCTAGAAGTGCCCAGCCCCACCCGCAGCCCCTTGCCCCCCTCGCCGAGAGACTATTATGACCTGACCTCGACCCACGTCGAATGATTTGCTGGGGGAAGTCCGAGACCGAGGGGGGGCATCGCATCAATCTGCGTAACTAGTTTTACCAATTCATTATCGATCGGCTGATTCGGGTCAGGGTTGTCTGGATGGTGAAAACCGAGTGATTCTGTTGACAGAGCAGTTCGAGGAATCAATCTGATGCAGCAGCCTATGGCTATGGGCGCGAGTAGTAGGCGGGCAGCGCGGATTAGAAGAAGAAGAACATGAGAAAATCAAGTGGGCGATGGCATCTGATTTGATGTGGTCGAGTGGCAAGATTCCGTGGATGAGTTGGAGACTTGCGATATACTCTACTCCGCTCCACTCCGGCTTACGATTTGCCTTCACCCCCTCGATGCGCTCGGTGTGTCCAAAGTGTTGATTTTTCCCCGGTCTCGCGATGCGGCTGACAAATGGCACTCGCGCTCGCGCTCGGTTCTGGGTTTTCTTTTCTGGTGACGGGGTCGTGAACGCTTTATCAGAAGCCAACAAAAGATGGATCCAAAAGCGAGCGATCAACCGCAGTAAAGGTGCGAGCGAGAACTAAAGATTTGACTCTAGACAGCTAAAAAGATGGTCGCAAGAACCTAATGCAACACTATCCCTGCAAAGGTTAACTCTGTCGCCCGGTCGCATATCCACGCACGCCAAAGCAAAGCACGCACGTCCGCCGAAGCAATGCGGTAAGTCTACTCTTAGCACACCGAAATTCTGATCAAGACTCTGCGCTTCGCCATCCCCCCGCACCCAATTAGTGTGCTGTGCAAAATGCGACAAGTGTAGATGCAGATGCAGAGAGAACCTTCCTGATTCTCGCGTATATACCTTGCGCGAGTGTATGATTAGGGCGTGCGCAGAAGAAGGCTGAGCGAAGGCAAGGGAAGGGAAGTGAAGAAAAGGGCGAGCGATTGGAAGTGACCCCGTATGGTATGATGATGATAAGTTGGTGTTCCGGATTTTGGAGAAAGGGAGGGCTGCCGAAGATATGTGGTTCGAAAGTGATGGGGTTGCATTCCTCATTTGCGGTGAGGGATGTCGGAAAGAGATGAGGGAGGGAGGGGGCTGGGGGGTGGGGGTGGGACGCCATGCCTGGCCATGCCATGCCACGCTTGGTGAGATATTCCCGGTGCAGGAGTCTGTCGAGTAAAAGGACAACCAAATGTTTGTAGTGATTGAGGAGTGGAGAAAGAGGAGGGGAGGGGAGAAGAGGCATCAAAAGGACCAACAATCGGCTTCCCTCCCTTGCAGAGGAGTGCTGTGCTGTGCTGTGATATGATGTGATGTGTTGTGTTGGGGGAGGAGGGCCCAAAGATTTGATACCGGAGAGCCAATTCAGGGCCAAGACATGTTCCACTACAGCAGCAGAAGCAAGCAAGCAAGCAAGCATACGGGATGGAGGTAGGGAGGGAGTGAGGAATGGAGGAGACAAGCGTGAGATGGATTTGGCCTTTCGAGATGATGGAGGAGGTAGTTGGAGTTTGACCACTGCTCCAACATACATTCACTTCGCTTCTGGGCTGCTTGACGCTTTTACTAGGACATGAACGACGCTAAAGTCAAGAGGATACATGTACCAGCAGCAGCAGCAGCAGCAGCAGCACCTTTGCTTCCCGGATATGAGATGAGATGTGATGGAATGGAATGGATACCCTCGAAGGCCAGGAATATATGAAAAAGGGGGACAGTTTCGAGCTCGCAAAAGAGACGACAAACAACAACAAAAGCTACGACTATAATGGACACGCGAACAAAAGAAGAAAAAGTCGCTCCAGAGAGGACGTAGACATGATACGCCCACCGCTCCGAACAGGACGCGCAGCGCACAATTGACTCTCGCGAGTCGCGACGTATCCGGACCTCGGACCTCCGACCTCAGACCTCGGACAGTAACCCAACCAACCAACCACCGAGCGGGCCGAGGGAGGGAGGGAGGGAGGGAGGGAGGGGGCCATTGAACTCCGAGAACGAGAGAGAAAGAGAGAGGGAGAGAGAGGGCGGGCCGATGTAATGATGTACGACGCCACAGTCGCTCGATGCCGGACCAACGCAAACACCCTGACAGTACAAAGTACAGCGAACATCAACGCTGCGACGCAGACAGATTCTCAGAAAGCCGCGCTGCTTCCTCCCGATGCTCCCGATGCGCCTCCGACGGAGCTCGATGTTGGCCACCGAATGAATGAACGAACGAACGAACGAATGAACGAACCGAGGCCGAGAAAACAAATGTCTTCTGGGGTGTACGAGGCAAGGACAGCATCGGGCGGATCGATCGGACGGACGGGGCAGGAGGAAACGTGGCGGAAGCGGATTTCACGAGGGGAGCACGTAAAGCGAACAAAATCAATCGAGAGAGAGAGAGGGGGGTTAATAAATGTGCAGTCGGGGGCTGGGGCTGGGCATTCAACTTTGTCCTTAGGCTTGTACTTACCCCAATCATAAAAGGGCGCTTACGCTATTTCCTGTGGCAACAGATGATTGGATCGGAGACGCTCGGGACCGCAGGACCGAGCGACGACCCGAGGGTCGGAAGCAGTTTGGGAGTAAGTAACGGTGTGGGGGAGCTGGGGGGGGGGAGGGGCAGGGGCAACGGGAAGGGGGAAGGGGGGGAGAGAAGGGGGGTGGGCTCGAGAGGGCTAGTTTAGAGAGAGGCGGGTGATGGAGTAGGTGGGGCTATCTGTGTACGTTCCCTGGTCTATGGCTCGGAACGAAACGGTGCTGGAGAATATTAATCCCGAATTGATTCGCTCCGTTGGGGTGCTAATCATGTGAGCGTTCGTTCATCTCTCTCTCTATCTCTCTTCCTGTTTTGTGCTCTGCTGCAGTGGTACTGTGCGCTGGGATCCGATAACCAGCGCGCGCACACTCTCTCTCTCTCTCTCTCCCTCTCTCTCTTTCTCAGAGGTTCAGTTCAGTTCAGTTCAGGTCAGTTCAGTTCTTCCGTGGAGACGGGCCTAGACCTCGGAAACAACAGCACGCAGTTCCAGACATTTGATGAATCTTTTACTGTCCAGCTCATTGGGACAAGATCCGTGGGCCTTATGATTTTGCTGTGCAATTTCGTTTCTCCGTCCTCGAAATTCCAATTCGGAATTCCGTAGGTCGAATTCCTTCTTCCTTCATTTCCCACCGACTACTTCTTCTTCTTCTTCTTCTGCTGCTGCTGCTGCTGATTCTGCAGCTGTGTCTGGGGCTCATCCTCGACGTCGGCCGATCTGGAACAGAACAGAAATGTCAGAAGCGATGAGGACCGTATGAGCGTACAGTACAGTCACACTGCAGTGGACCAGTGTCCCCTGCGAGCGAGCGTAACTTCGAAGCGTAGCTGGTTCGATCGCCACCAGCGGTGGTTATTCTGATTATTGTTCGCCCGCCCTCCCTCCCTCCCTCCCTCCACTTCAGCTCGTCGTCTCATCTCATCCCACCCCAGGCCATGCAGTGCCATGTCATGAGATCGCATGATTCCCCAGCTCTCTCTCTCTCCTCTCCTCTCCCGCCGAAGCTCGCTCGGTCGCTGCCGCCCTCCAGCAACTTGACCAGCACCCCGAACCAAAGGAACCGAGCGCACTGCAAGACATAACACGTACAAAGTCTGTCTGTCGGTCTCTTCAGAACCTTTGTCCTGAAAAGCGAGCAGGACTGAAATCAACCTGGAAAGGCAGGCCGGCAGGCGAGCAGACCAGGCCAGGCCAGGCACCAGCGGAGACGAAGAAAGGCAAAGGCATTTGGCATTGGCATGGCCATGCCCATGCCCATCGGATCTCAGCAAGAGGGGAGGGGGGGCCAGGGGAGGCCCACCATGGCCAGCCCGCCGAACGCACCTCCCTCTCGCGCAGGCTGCGTGCCGGCCTCCCTCGGGCGCTGCCTCCCTCCATCCGGTCCTAAATTCTCCGGTCCCCTGCATTCAATACTCCTCGAACAACAAGTACAGGACATAAATCGCTCCTCATGTATCACATTTGCGAGAAGAGCAAGCAAAGCAAACATGGGAATTGATTTCGCGGGGCCCCACAGGCATCAGGGCCATCGCCACCGGCGTGCAGGGCCGGGTTTGGCCGCCCTCGATGGAATGACGGGGCGATGTGCATAATAACGGTCCGCGGCCACCACCACAGCTTAGGCCCCGGCAACAGCAGCAGCAGAAGCACCTCGTCCACCACAGAGCAGTACCGTGCTCCCGACCAGAAGCCCTCTTACAATCCTGGTCGTGTTGTGTTACGCCTCGGGCTCGTTGTTGGGTGTTGGGGCAGGGGCAGGGGCAGTGGCGCACCCGCAGCCCCACCCGCACCCGCACCCCCAGGCCGCAAGCCGGCCAAACTGTCCCTGCCCCGCTCGCACCCCCCGGGTCTCCGGAAGCATGCGCGGTGCCGGCCCGGCTCCCGGGTCTGGGCTTCGCTGCGATCCAGAGTCGGCTACAGCAGCCCCCGAGATCTCGACCCCGACCGGACCAGGCAGGGCCCAACCGAAGCCCACCACCAGCCAGAAGCGCCATGGAGCGGGATCAAGATTCGAACCAGGTTCCGTGTTCGGAACCCCTTCCGCGTCGACGCGAAGGCGGGGGCTGTACGCGCCATCGATCGTGGCAGGCCCCACCACGTCGCCACCATGTCAGCCCGCGACTCCGACGCGGCGCACAACAAAAGCGGCTCCCCAGCCGCTGGATCGCAGATCGCCCGCGCATGTCCGATCGCCTGTCGCCCCCCGCGACTCCGCTCGTTCGGATTTGGCCGCCGAACGAGACCGCAGTCCCCAGCGACCGACCGACCGACAGTTCGAGGCAACTGACGCGAAATCAACGTGGTTGCCCCTTGTTTTTCCCTCTGTCTCTCTCGCCAGCCCCACCCCCACCCCCACCCCCCGCTCCTGCGCCTCGCTCGGTTCGTCAACCCCACCCCCAGCCCCAGCCCCAGCCCCTTCCCCCCCGCACGCTCCAGTTGCATCGACCGACTTCCCCGAGCGACGTCAAAAGCAAGAGATCGCCGAGAGAAGCCCCCGGAACAGAAGACCAAGATTTGAGGAGCCTTCCCGTCCCCCTTGCCCCCCCCCTGCCGAGACCTGATTATCCAGTCCCTCCCCCCCTTACGTTCTGGATAAAATCCCTGCTTTCCACCAATCTCTTTCTTTATTTCCCTTCTCGGAGCAGCACAGCAAATATTCGTCATCGCTCATTGTTCCATGTTCCTGCGCGAGCTGTGGTTTATGGCCGCAGCGGAGTACGTAGCCGAAGTAGGTAGGCTGACATCACCCCCTTCCTTCCTCTTTGTTGCTTTTTCCGTGTGTTCGTCTAGCTGGCTATATCGAGACTGTCTATTACAAGCAGATGTGGTGCTCCACACATTCTCAGATTTCCCACGCAAGCACATGTTATTTCTTATATTCTTAACCCCTTCCCGCAGGTAGATGGATAGCTCTCCCTCTCTCAGAAACTCTCTCTCTCTCTCAGCTGTCTCGGCCGGATTCCCTTGAAAATTTATCTCCTGCGAGTGTGGTCCGGGATTCAGCAATGATTCATGTCCTGGATGTTTGTTCGTTACTCCTCGCGCTGCGAATGAGTGCATTTTTGAATCGTTCGCTCCCATCTTCAGACACCTTCAGCGTCTCGAGGAGATTTCGGGTTTTTTTCTCTGCCTTTGTCGGAAGAGAGAGTGCTCGTAAGCACCCACCCTAAGAGCTTTGGGCTTACCCATCCTCCCGAGGGAGAGGGAGAGGGAGGGGGAGAGGCAGCAGCACAACGACATCATTCGAGAGCGAACACCGAGACTTTTTATTTTACTCGGCGAGCTGTTGTGATGGTTCTCGTCCAATCATTACTCTCCTGTACCAACCATCTTCTATGCACCCAGCCATATTTCGCAGCTTCATGTTCTTCCTATCCCTTCGGTTTCATTCATGCCAGGCTTGATTGGTCTTCTCATCCTTTTTCGCTCCATTGATTGGTGTTCACGAAGGTGCAGGTCATCTTATTACTTCCCTTTGCAGAGGTCGCTTGAACAACGAAATCTTCGCTTGTATGAAAGAAGATGAATGTAGATTATGTTTCCGACAATTATCATTCTCCCTCCTATTTACCCTCCTATATTGTCTTTGCTTTAATTTTATAACCTCCATTGGATCGAAGTTTTTCCCACTTCTAAACCTCCTTATTGACAAAAAATATATACACGAATTTATTTTAATCCTTAGAAAAGAAAACAAACCTTCTTTTATGCACATCTTTCATTCCAGTGAAATCAAAATACTAAAATTTCCAAAACTTAAAAAAATCTTACACAAACGTTCGTGTGGTAATCATTATTTCCTATAGTCTTGTAAATATTTTTATTCATGAGAAGAAATTTCCCGACTGATATATGCGTGTGTCTGAGTCGCGTGAAGAAAATTCATTTTTAACTTTTATCTGGATGAAAATAATCAAACATGGAAACAAAGTTCCATCCATGCAAAAATACTTCACCTATTTTGGGATCGAGATTCACCTCATCACTATGAAGGAGTATGAAAACTGAAAATAAATAACAAGTTAAATTTTTGCAGAATCAATTTTAATTCTTTACATACAATAATGTCACTACATAGCATTTTGTTAATCACGAGATAGATTGAAGGGATTTAATCTTAACATATGATAATTCATATATATAGTCATGGTGTCTACATCTTTGAAAATCACAAGTAGAAAATAGGAGAAGAAGATATAAGATCATTAACCGCAAAAAAAATTTATTTAAATAATAAGTGGAATTTTCTTACCAAAAAGAAAAAGAAAACCTTGATTCAACATTTATTCAATCGTTTGGAATTAGCTGAGAAACAATTATAAAGTCATAGGAAACCAAATTAACATTTTAGAAAAAAAATACATGTTAATATATTGTTAATGCTATACACTGATCACTAAAGATTTTAACAAAATGGTTACTGTATTCCTCTATTACTTTTCCTCCATTTCATATATCAAAATACGTATCAATAAATAAAGACCATAATAATGATATTAAGTGAATTTTTTTTCACAAAACACATATATCTATTCATATGAAAATCGAGATATAATTTGATAGGGAAATGCTTTCAAATCCAACAAATATTGCATTGTCAATTTTAAATCTTATTTTTTTTTTAAAGGAATGAATTAACAAAATTTAATTGCAAAATTATGCAGTTGAAAAATATTATTCAAATATATTACAATCTAATTCTATTTAGTATGAGTTTAATCGAATATAATATTTTTTAATATTAATATGAAATTTGTATAGATCAACCTATTATTTTTTTCGATTTTTTGTACAATGAAATCTATTTAATCAAAATTTTTGTATGGAACCCCATTTTTAATAATTCCTTCTTTAAAAAAAATTAAATTTTTTTTAGAAAACATGCATATCTAATTCAAATTTTTGAATATAAATCATTTTTAATTTCCAAAATATTAATATATTATAATAAACCATTAATTTTTTTCATCATTATTAAAATTAATATTAAACGATATTATATGTACAATATATTGCAACATAATCTTCACTGCATTTATTTTGAACAGAATTTTTTATATTCTCAGTTTAAAATTTTGTTAAGTGATTAAGTGGATGAAAAATTTTATGATGCATTCAACAACTTTGGAAAATAAATAAAAAATTTATTAATGCTAATAAATATTTCTTATTTGAAAAATTCTCATAAAAATGACCAATCCATTTTAAGTTTTTCAACTCAATAACAAAATTTATTTGATCATTATGTTATCAGAGGTATAGTTTTGTACAGCTTTTTTTCAATGAGCATATGAGAAGTATCTCATCACTGTTATGAATCATACAAGTCATATTTTTGCTAAATTTATATTCTGAAAAAAAGTGTTCTTCGAAGTGCTCTTTGAATTAGTTTGACAGCAGATGAAATAATAGTATAAGTTTCTGCACATGAATTGTGTCTGCTACTTATTTTTATCATTTTTGTGGATCAGTGTCTGATACTCTTCCATCTGAAGCTCTGATATATATCTTGTGCTAATAATATCGAAAAGTGAGTTCTTAAACTTGTTCATACACATTTTCTCATGAATCTCATCTACCTAAATTTGATATGATAATACATAATATGCTTTATAATTTCTATACTTATAACATGATTTCCGACATTTTCATACAAAATACTATATAAAAGCATTAAAGACTAGTACTGAGAAATGATTTTATCCAAAGATATTGATATAATTATTACGATTGATAACTAAACAAATTGAAATCGTAGATACATAGATTGCTTTATTCTAATTGACAAGCTTTTAATACAAATACATCACCATCAAGCCAACAGAAAAAAAACTTCATATTAATACATAAATATGGGTTTATTAGTAATTTACAAATTACTCGTCTATTTATATGAAATCATTAAACCCAAATACTCTGTTATGTTAATGTCCAGGGTGAAATTGATGTCATTCATTTCGACAGTAAATCAGTGCGATGCATCCTTTATTATTGAGAATATACGCCTCATCAGTAAACTTACATGTCAGAAGTGACTGTGGAACCCATGCAAAGGACTTGTATAGGATTTGCAATTATTCAATTATGAGTGTGATATGCTTTTCCTATAATGTTATGCCCTTGCGTTTTGCATATACATATGTGTGCATAAATAAATAAATAAATAAATGTATATATGCAGGCTTATTGCCATACACAGCTAACAAGTTGCTAGACGGGAAAAGCTTAAGCGTAGAAATGTACAAGAGCAAATAGAGATGAAAATTTGTTTTTCCATATAAATTAATAACATCCTCCACATACGGAGCGGTATTGACTGATCAGAAGATCAAGGCACTCATTAATATTAGATTCAGAGCTAAATATAGAGTAAAGAAATGGAGTAACTCTAAGGAGAAAATTTAATCGGACTCCAAACGCATTATGTGTCAGTGGATTTTGCCGAACATTTGATTATTTTTATTGCTGGTGGACCGAGTTTTTCTCGGGCTTTCGATCGGCAAGAAATGAAGGAAGGTTTCCGTGGAAGGCGGGGGCGGGGTCAATAATGTGAGGGAAAGAAAAGGGGAAGGATAAATGGGCAAAGGCGAGAATCGAAACCCTAAAAGAAAAGGGAGGAGTGGGAGAGAAAGAGAGATGGAGAGGCCGGGGCAAAAGGAAAAGGGGGGGGGGCCGATAAAGCCGCTGACTGTCCGAAACCGCCGGCGCGAGAGGGGGAAGGGACATTTGAAGAAGTCGTGGGACGGAGAACCACCCGAGATAGCGGGAAGTTGTCCGAAACCGTCGGCGAAAGAGAGGGGTGCTGATGAGGACAACAGGGGATGTCCGACGGTCGCTCTCAATATCCTCGCCCTTTCCCTCCGCCATGGCCATGATGCTGACGATCATCATCGATGATGATGTGGAGGTTTTCGGGGCCTGCCACATGTAGCGGCCGGTCCGGACGACCGAAACCGGGCTGCCCGCTCGAAAGAAAAGAAAAGAAAATGCGTGTCGGATACACACCCCCCCTCGCCCCTCTCGCCTCCCGTTGTTGGTCGGAGAGGCATCATCTCCTCCCTCCTCCCACTCACTCTCTCACTCACTCCCTCCAGTCCCGACTGCGCTGGACTTACCACTAGTCTAGCGCCCCCCCCTACTCTACTCTCTCGCTTCGCCCAGCCCCACCCCCCCACCGCTTCTAGAAATAGATCCTCGTCTTAGCTCCTCGAGTACGATAAGGTCGCTCGCTCCCATGTGCATTTTAGGAAAGCAAGCCCTGGCAAATAAATCTACAGTCCTCTCAGATCTCGCCACCACCAGCCCCAGCCCCAGCCCCATCCCCCTCGCACCTCCATTAGAATACTAGAAAATCTCTCTGAGAATTCATGTCCTAAGACTGACTCATTTGTCCAGGTTACAGTACGGTACTGCTGTTCCGAGACGGGACGGGACGAACGAGTTCTCGGGCGTTCGGTTCGTTCGTACGTACGTGGTAGCCGAGGTGGCGTCGTGGGAACTGCGTGCGAAGTGAGTCGTGGTAGGGTGGCAGTTGCAGTCGCAGTCGCAGTAGCTTGGGCTCGAAGCCTGACGAGAGATGGTTCCGATGACGTCGCGAAGGCATTTGGGCGTACGAGAGGCGAGGAGGTTGAGGTCGAGGTCGAGGTCGATGAGGAGGACGAGGAGGAAGAGGGGAGACTTTGGAGGCGGATCGTTTTGTTGCGTTGCGTTTTGTTTCGATTTGGTTCGTTGCGGAGCGCCGTGGATTTATTAAATTCTTTCTCGCGCGTAACAGATTCTTCTCCTTGATGAAGAAGGGGAATATGTTATGGGGCTACGTGACTGCCATTGACATTTTCGCTCGCGCATGTCATCGCTGGGTTTCGTGAGGGAGAAACGACAGAGCGGCCGGGGAGAGTGCGCTGCTGCATGAGGGTGAGATTAAGTCTATCGAGATTTCTGTGCTGCTCCGGAGTGAGGATGAGACATTCTCGAGACAAGAAGAGATGCCCGGAAAGTGGAGGAGGAATCAATGGCAGAAAGACCAAAAACCGTTGATTTCTTCTGTGTCATGTACGTCCCCTCCTGCCCTCCTCCCCTCCCTCAGGCAGAAACTTGCTGTTGCTGCAGCGCCAGCAGCTAATGAACAACACTCACTAGCTTGCATGCTGGCTGGCTGGTCCATGGGGTATCCTGAAAACACACTCGCTCCTACTCTCTCTCTCTCTCTCTCTCCCCTTGCCCACACACACGAGAACAGTTTTGCATCTCCATTGCAGCGAGACAGATATTTGTTCCTGGGCTTGTTTTGTTGCTGGCCCGAGTGGAGTGAAGACCGGGTGGGCTGTGGTGGGGCTGCAGGTGGGCCCAGGAGCTATGAGCATTGATTGCTGTTCTAGAAAGTAAATACAAGTGCGATTAACCCTAGATGGGTTCGTTTGACTTTCAATTGCTGCTCGGTGTTCCGAACTTCTGAATTTGGATTCCGCGAGAAAGCAGCGAAGCTCTCGAGCCCCTAGGCTGTAGGGCGGGGCGCAGCTCGGCTGCGAGGGGAGGGCTGTAAGTGTTTTCTTCCATGTCCACTTGTGTGTTGCAGACCGGTTTCCCGCAGATGCATGTTTGACCATTTACTTCTTCGGAGGTTTTTGGATTCTTAACCGCTACGAGACATGCATCCTACATCTACTCGTGTTCCATATGCAGAATCCAGCGTAGCACTCTTTCTTCCAGCCTCAATTTTTTAATCGACATTTCGTGTCCATGGCGGGCGGGCGGGCGGGCGAGCGAGCGGAGGGGAAAGGGAGGTTGGTCGTGATGAGATTCAGGAGCGAATTCGGGACGAGGCGCGTACCTCGGATACGAAACCTTGCCTGACCTGACGTGACCCGACCTGGTTGTCATTCATTTACTGGAGTCATTCCGTCGGTCTCTCCTCCCGTGATCTGCTACTTTGTGTCTCTGTTGTGCAGTGCCTACCCAGCTGAGCTGAGCTGAGCTGAGCTGCGCAAAGGTGCTGCGAGATTTACCTCGTGGGTTGAAATCAATGCGCTCGGCCCGCCCTCCCACCCGCCCCAGGACGGTCACGAATTGCTCTGTTCTGCTTCCTCTCAGACAGGAATGTTGGGCCCAACACTCTTCTTCTCCCGCTCACTGCCTTGCTTCCCATCGTAGCGATACAAGCAGCGAATGCTCGCCACCTGATGGCGAGTTTGAAGCTGATACAATTGTGAACATGGGCCTCGATACCGGCTCCGGCATTACTGCTGACCTTGTTCTCGCTTTGTGTTACGGGCCAGGTGTACCGCCAGCATTCAGGACACGAAATTTATTGCCACTGCCCTCAGTGGAAAGGTCGCTCTTCGTCTGGCCGTGAGGATTTATGATGTGAACTCGCTCTGACAATTCGCGATCCCCGCTCGATAAAACTTGTGTCGCACCATTTGTGAAAACTCGCTAAGTTCACCGGCGGCGACGAGGACATGTCGATCTTACATTGTGCTGTGAAGCTATGCGTTTACGCTCCTTGCATCTCTGACCTATCTAGGTATAAACCGGGCGAAGCTATGCCAGTCAATAATTGCGCAGCTATGTACACCCCCTCCCGTGAATCCAATCCAAGATTTACCGCTCGAATGACATCTTTGCATTGACCGTGCCACGGTTGATGTCTATCATGAACGTGCTTTTGCCCCACGACGTCAGCCAACGACATCATGCTAGCACCTACGCATCACGTACATGGTAGGACAAAACGGATTGGGCACGAAATGGCCTTCTCAAGTGTCATGTGTACTACCTTTTGTTCGTTTCGCACACATTGCTGAAATGCACACATTCTGTCCCCTGCAAATTGGGCTCGGTGACGCAGGTTCAGTCACTTAGTTTATCAGGTATTTTCAACAGGCAACACGAGATGAAAGAGTTCATAATCTTACTGCAGCGCCGACAGGGCCTACTAAAGGAAGGACGACATCAAGACGAAAGCGTAATGTCAAAAGTGGACTCTACAGGACTTTAGGAAAGGTAAAGTATTTCGACAGGAATTGAGATGGCTACAGCTTCAGAGTTCAGGAACTGTGTGAGATGAGATTGACGAATCATTTTCAGTGATAAGCGGCTGTGATAAGCGGATGGTCGTTAATGGTTCGATGGGTCTGAAGGCTGTTCGTGTTCTATAAATGTTCTGTAAACATAAATGTGGCAAAGTGAGGGGTAGTTTAACTCAATAGCTGACTCCGGTTAAACAAATTTCATCAGAATGAGTAGGTAGTTCCAGCCCAAGGGACGTTGATAAGTGTATCCTGGAAATTATGACAGAACCTAAAAAACATTAATAAATTGGAAAGGCAAAGTGGACATTAGTTCTACTTTGCCACTGACTACTACCGTCTGGGATGTGGGTCATTCCTCCCAAAAAATGAGAGCTTGGTTCTGAAGAGCCGAAAAGTTCTTGAACAGCAAACTACACATTTGCAATTTTACTTTGTACACAGAACAAGCCATGAAATTTAGCTTCCAGCTGCCCAGTTTCCACGAGCCTGTGAAAGTGATTACGAATAAATGGTGTCCACCAGACTAGACATGGCACAGGTCGGAGCGACATTATTCCTAACTTACTGGTAGGACATGACTTTCCTTCCGCCGTGGAGGACCTCTAGAATGTACCTCACAGTTCACAGGCTTCCGGATCGTAGAGTGAACATGTATATGCCTACCAAGTACAAAACTGTGGATCAACATCTTGATCCCGCGGGACAGATTCAAATCGAGCTGGAAAAGAGTGTGAACGATGAACAAAACCAGAAAAGAAAGTGATATAACAGGAGCAGCTACAATTCCCTGACCTTACATATGGCCAGCTGAAGACTGAAGGAGTACATCCTCCACACAATATGGAATTACATTGTCTATTATGGAAAGCTGAGACCATCACACGTATTCCTAATCATCAGCTTGATGCTGCAAGGGACATCCACTAGCAGGTTTTTAGACTAGTTGTCCAGTGGACTCCGTCCATATTCCTCTTCAAGTCCAGCAGCTACTAATCGCGTTCACCATTCCCGCATGTTCAGTGGTGCTCATCTTTGTATTCAAAAAGACCATCTGGACCTGCATTTTGTCCACAAAACACTCATTGCATCAGACGGCCAAATGCTAGAAGAGAGAAGAAGGACGGAAGTGCGGAACGAAACTTCGGATAAAAAGTTAGTCAAACATACCCCAGGGAAATTCCTTGTTTCGGATGCGCAGATAAGAATATTCCTGCAGAACCCACATGTACAATATCATTTGTCAAAACTATGTATCTCACTGCTGTTGATGTAAGTAGATCAAGTTGCCATTGAGGACTCTATATCAACATGCCAGATTTTACAGCATGAAAGTGTGACACTTGGCTTCTTGATACTTAAACGAAGACCATACAGCTAGCCCCGGGGACCAGTAATAACCTAGCGAAGCAAATAGAACATTTACAGACGCAACAAACATGCGATACAAGCTTTAGCCCTTACTAATTCGAGACACACGTACAGACACCATCTTAAATGTTTATGCCGTTACGTGCTTAGTCCGTGTCCATGTTAGCCAGATAAAATTTATTCAAAAGAGAGAAAATCGTTAAGGACTGTCAACAAGAAAAAGAATCTAGAATTTTGGAGAATGTCAGACAATCATCACGTCTTGTTTATAGCAAAGCTCTCGAATAGAGCACAGAAAATTTCTCGAGAAAGTACGGTTTTGGCATTTAATGTTCCTAGACATTCAGAACTGTGCGCGAGGTGCTGAAGTGGCATTTAGGGCCATTCTGCTTATTACCAGCCGACAGGACACAAAAACTTGCTGCAGTACACGAGGAACAAACTATAAAAAGAAGCAAAAATCATCTGTAATCAAAAGACTGAATCACTGTTAAGGACTACTAATTTCACAGAGCTGTAAATAGAACAACTTTACTCGACCAAGATCCAAGTAGGTCAGCTCCATTATTTACCGGTCTCTCTTCGTTATGATGTTCACCACCAATGAGCGTGTAAGCACCCAGAAGGGTGCAGCCGATGTAGCCAAGTATGGTGATGTTTCTCCACTTCACGGTCTCCTCTGAAGAAAAAAATGAGGACACATGACACAGGTCAGGCTAGGAAGAATACTTGGAAATAGGTGAAGAACATATTATGCAACTGCGAAATTAATAGATGCCTCGTTATAAGCTCGAATTTGATGATTTAAGATGAGATAAAGCAGTCAGTTATATCCAATACTCAGCTTGGCAGCTTAGACTGGAGCCTAGTGCTTGCTAATGAACAGACTTACAAACAGTTCATTAATAGGGAAAAAGCAGAACTGATTTTAGCCAGGGGGTCCCAAGCGATCATTGTTCCACACTTTGGAACGTTTAGCCCGCGCTTACAGCAGCAAATCAGTAATTTTGGGCCTAGGAAACTGTATCCATTAGTATGTCCCTAAAGTAGCTTAGAAACCGTAGACACCATGTCCTGGCTCATGGGTGATAGTAGTGGGAGATAACGAAAAAGGAGTACTTGAGAGCAAAAAGGATTTCTCTGTGACATTCTTCGCCATAAACACGATGACACCAAAGTTTCAGGCATCAACCAAGACAACGGTTACTAACTATTTCACCTTCAGATTATGAACGCCCTAGTCAACACGACTAACAGGTGCGGCTGCTCTTGAGCTTCGACTCAAGGCTAGTGACTTCTGTGAACAGCTTTTGATGTCGTTATCCCTCTTAATCACGAAGAACTAAGACGGGGAATCAAATTGCAACTTGAACACTGTTTGAGAACAATGACGGCATTCCTGTTCATCATTTGATGGGCAGCAGCTCTCGTTGTAACATGAGAGTGAAGCTGTTCGATACCAAGAACTTGAGCTTCATGTGCGCTCTAAACCTGGAGATAGTGCTTGCAGATACCCAGGTCAAGCGTGGCTGAGAGATCAGAAGCTCGAAGAATGACAAGGGTATGTGGCTACAACTTGAGGCAGCTCAATGCTCAGCGGTGGACCACTCTAAGTCACGACCTGCACGCCCTGCTT
Source organism: Marchantia polymorpha subsp. ruderalis (assembly GCA_037833965.1). Taxonomy (NCBI): domain Eukaryota; kingdom Viridiplantae; phylum Streptophyta; class Marchantiopsida; order Marchantiales; family Marchantiaceae; genus Marchantia; species Marchantia polymorpha. Next base: position 7,246,081 of record AP031351.1, read on the forward strand.
GGAGACGAGAACATCCGGTTTTAAATTACGCGATCGTCACTGATATAACTGGCCTCATCAAACTGCCCCAAGATCCCATTTCATAAGTTCATCAATCTTCTCTCAAGTTACCCCACGTACAACGTGGAGATAAAATTGTTCACAGACGCTATGTCACAGCAGTCATTTATGTCACCTGAGTGCTCATCCCGCCCTACAATTTTAAAGAAGTTCTACAGAGTATGATAAACGTGAGTATCGTTATATGTAGATCCAAAGTACAGAACTACTGAAACCTAGAGCTTGGGTCCTGGCCCTGTCTTCCCTACGGAGCAAGGGAAAAGATCCTGTACTGTAATCTCCTCAACGTCATAACAAGGTGATCCAAAGAATTTCGGAAGGCTTCACATAGCTGAATATTTGTAAAGTTTAGAACCTCATTTATTCACAAGCGCTAATTCTGAATGCAGACCTTCGCCGAGAGATATCTGATCTAAACGTCCCATACCCAAAGTGGCCACTAGTATCCATTTCAGTACATATTCATGTCAGTGCATTAACTCGGCAAGATCATTCGGCGTTTCTAGAGACCATGCTACATACAAATGAGAGATCCTACTTGGGGAAGTGTGAAATAGCTCCACAAAGAAAATGCCGTTCTCTTCATCACAACTGCAAAATGCCTTTATCGACATAGATCATAAGCCAACTAATTTGGCGGAACTCTTGGCCAACAAGTTCGTGTTGGCTCTTTTACTTTCGGATTTTACTGCTCGATACTGAATTCGTGGCTTCCATGCCAGTCCTAATTGAATTACTTGAAGGTTTACTCGAGCTCAGAATCAGCTGATCAGAAAAAGCGTGGCACAAACGAGAACAGATTCAAAGAACGATATACGTGAACAGTTGACCGGGATTTGGGAAACGAAGTCCGAATCAGAGCTAAAATGCAATCTTCTCTTCAACATGGAGCACAAAATATCGCTACGAACATACTGGAACAAACACAAAGTAGAATTGTCGAATTCCGACGATCACAATCCCAGAAGCGTGATATCACATCGACGATAAATTTCATAACAAGAGTCTACGAACAAGAAAAAAACATAACTCTGTCGAGATTGCAGTCACGAGAAAGAGCAAGGAGAGATGCACGCAAGCACCTGCATCTTCGTGCTGAGCTGAAGAAGAAAAGGTCCTCTTGGGAATCTGCTTAGGTTGCACGGCAGCCGATGGGCGGAGCAGCATGGGACCAAGCTTCTGTCTGAGAAATTGCGCCATCTCGCCGCCTGCCCTGCCCTGCCCTTCCCTGCCGATCTAATCGAAGTTCAAACTCTGCACCCACACCCAATCCAATCCAATCCGATCGGATCGTGAAAGGGACTCAATGAGAATCAAAGCAAAGCCTTCGTCCAAACTCTTCGACATATGCTGACAAGTAATTGCAGAATCGAGAGTTCTGCGAACCCTAAGCACCTACCGAATGCTTTCGTCCTTCCGCTTGCCCTTCGCTGCACCGACTCCGCCCCTTTCTCAAACTCTGCCTATTTTTACTGTCCCCTGCTTCTCCTCCTCCTCCTCCTCCTCCTCCTCGTCGCTGCCCTTTCCGACCAATGCGTCGAATTTCTGGCTCCCCTCGAGAGGAAAAGCCCCTTGCTCCTTTTCCGCCCGTCGTGTCGTCCGAGATCAGTTAAGACTGGAAACCCTCCGGATAACAGCCTTTATGGTTCGCATTAAAAAATAATTATTTTACCAGCCGACTTTCCTATTTCCTTGCCTTCGGAATGTTAGTAATGAAAAGACCAAACGAAGACGCGGAAGATTGTCTAGCTCAACCACGTTCTTGTCTTCCTTTCTAAATGCACTGCCGACATTAGTGTTTGTTAGATCGTTTGCTGTTGTATGATTTGGCTCTTCTCAACTTTGATAATACCGATCTCTGTTGCTATCAACTTGGTTCCCTTGAAGAATCTTCCTCCAATATATATTACGTATATATAAGTCAATTGTAAATAGACAACATTTTGAAAGAGGTTATCGAACATTATAAACCTCAAAAAATCTGGCATTCTATTTTTTGATGCCAACTTTGCCAGAATTGAACCGGACAAGTGCAATAATTTAATCATATAGGCGGGCCACGGACAATCCGTGCACAGTGTATCTCTCTGATAGTTTTGCGCATTTAGCACGATATTTTTTATAAATGATTTTTTTAATATCTATTTTCACCTTGATTGAGTATCTTGGACATTCTGAGATAAATAAAATACCTACATGTTTTTAACAGAGTCTAATAGTTAGTACTCAGATGTGTATTTCAATGATCTGCAAAACAAAAATTGCGAATGTATCTTACAATTAATTCTCATAGACTACAATGCATATTCATACTATTTTAACAATATTCCCGGCCGATATGTTTCGTTCATGTACATGTGTGTTCAAATTTCTTTGTATTGAAGATTGTTATAACTTAAATAGATAAAGATTGAAAAATGAAATAGAAAAAAAATCAAATTTTGAATAAAAAATTTAAATGGTAAATGGTCAAAAGGCTGAAAAGCGCGATACAAAAAATCCAACTCCAACCTAGGAAAGAACCAAAAGAACCCCCTGGCTAGTGCCAAGAGCACTACTCTAAAGAAGAATTATACTACATGAAAATATATATTACTTACTTAAATTTTACATGAAAAGCATGTGTTTGAAAATTTTTAATATGAAAAATAATTATAGTAAAATATATGTACACATATATATAAAACACAAGTGATGTGAAAATAATTCTTAGTTTTCTTAATTCTTGATTTTTCCAGAATTTGTGTTGATTCATTGGATGATGGAACTGTATAGCAGTGGAAAAATGAAAATCCGAAATTTTCTATAATCTATCTATTTTTGATGTAGAATATTTTCTTACTTATTTTAATAAATTTACTGTGCTTTCCTGATTTCTGTATTTAGGGTAGTTAAATTATTTATAATACAATTGAAAAATTTCTAGTGAAATAATTATTGCATTATGATGATATACCAAATTCTACAACAATCTAGCAATAATAAACGTATTATGTGTTTAATTATGAAAAAGAAGTAATCTATGAAAATTGCAGTGTTATATTAACGAAACGTTTATTAAAATTAGTATGATTTGTGTAATAAGCTTCAAAATTTATATATATCATAAGTATTTTTTATCAATATAATCGATTAAGAAGTTATATATAGTAGCCAAAAATATAGTAATGAAAATGTGAAAACATATGTTATGCCAGAATTAAGTAAACAAAAGTTGCCAAAATTGAATCTAAGTATGGCAAACCTTGCATTTGACAGCTTTAATGAGGTGTGATCTAACGTCTCACTTTGAAGTCAAGTGTTAGTTGTTAGTGGAATTGTTTGAATATGACATGTCAAAGAAGTTAATACATTACAAGAGTCACATTTGATATATTTTATCATAATTCAAAAATATCAAGCAGTTTATAGTATTTCACATTTGTAAATAATTCTTTACATTCAAATAAAAAAAATATTTCAATTTCAATTTTGATTTGAATAGTGAAGAGTTGGTTAAAAAAACTTGTTAGTTTACAATTTAACGGTTGATTGAATTGAAATGATTGTGATTTATCTTGCAGCAAATTATTTTGAATTGTGTGCATTGAATATACTTCAAAATGACAAAACGTTGTACAAAAATCACACACTGAAAATCACAAACGAGAATCACAAAACGATATGTGATTCACGTCCACATGAGGCTACGTACACAGTTGAGATAAAAGCTTCACTAAAATGAGAATGTTATATCGGACATACGTAGCTCAGCTTTTCATTATCTCTTCCCACATGTGTATGTGAGATTAAACTAAAACGTGCTCATCCTAAGGTTAAGTATCTCAAATACTAACCAGAGGCAAGCCTAACTACGGTTAACAAGACGCAGATCAACCTTACAAGCTACTCCTTAACCCAAATCTTGGAGGAATTAATTTCTATAATACATATATAGTTTCAGAAAAATCAAACTAAACCATAGTTTTCCCCCTATGAACAAGACTTAACTAGAATTAATTCGTAGGTGACAACATGTTAGAGAGATCCTACATACATAGAAACTATCATATAATCTTACTCACTACTGCAAAATCTTCAAAGTCGCATGGTGTTTTGACAACATATAAGAAGGAATCATTTTGATAAAACCATAAGCCGGGTTAAGCTCTCTATCAATCTTGATGAGGTTAACTATGTTCTCAAACACAACTTGTTTAATAAAAAAACCTTCTGATATCAATGTGCTTCACCCTACTATACATCACCTAATTCTCAGCCGGGTGAAGCACGTAGTGACTATCACAATGAGAAGTGACATCTAGCTGCGACAATCTCATTTCAGTGATAAATTTTTTTAACCAGATTGTTTCATTCGTTGCCTTTGCTGCTGCAACATATTGAGCGTATGTGGATGCATTTTTGAAGAATTGATCTTCAACTAATATAGCTACATGTAAGAGTCCACAAAAGCTCAATATGTTGTAGCAGCAAAGGTAATGAAGGAAACAATTTGGTTAAAGAAATTTATCACTGAAATTAATCCAAGTCTCCCCATGGAGACTTGGATAATATGTCAACAACTGAGATGAAAGCTTCACTAAAACAAGATTGTTACATTATGACTCCGTATCTAGACTCTCCATAAAATCTCCCATAAAGACTCTGTACATGTGAGACCAAAGTAAAACGTGCTCATCCTAGTATTAAGTATCTCATACCCTACATAGAGTCCAAGCCTAACTATGTTTAGACTAACTACAGTTAACAAAACGTGAGTTAACCTTAGTGTTGTGTATTGAAACAAACATTTTATCTTGAATCTTACATTTGATTTAGAAGAAAAATCAATGTGCATTTGCTATTATCATTTGGAATTTAATTATTGGAATTAAAATTTAAAGCAAAATAAGTATGTAACATGTTATTTAGTTGTAATCAACAATCAATTTAACCAAAAAAAATTTAATTTTGATTTATATTCTAATTGAATATGTGCACCAATCACGTAGGATCATAGAGTTTTTATAGTTTAAAAACCTCACAATATGGACCAAAGACAAATTGTTAGATAGTGATTTGTATTATAATTTTTTACCTATAATTAGTTTAAGTAAACAAGCAATTACTTAATTGCCAAATTTATCAAAAGATTTATATTATATATCATACAACATATATAAAAATTGAAATTTTCTTATATATATATATATATATATATATGTTATTATGTGATATAAAAACATACCTTTGCTCAATAAATCATAAAATTTTTTTTTATATTTAGAATAAAATTTTTTGACTAGATGTTTGAAGAACATGTTATTTTTAAATACAAAAAATGAAGATATTGAAAGTGAAAAATACGATTTTATCAAATAATATAAGAAAAGAAAAATTCAATCATAATCATTGTTTTATTTTCATAAATATTTAATTTTTTTATCAATATATATAAATAGAAATCACAAAAAAAATTCAATTTCAATTATATAACAAGTAATATGTATGAAAATCTTCAAAAAAATTACTGATAAAATATCAAATTCTCATTTATCATAAACTAAATGCATACAAAGTAATTATTTTGAGTTCAAAGATTTTGAAATAAGCTTTGGTCATTGATATTGTAATGAATATTGTGTGATTTAAACATAAAATTCAATATAATTGATTAAATCGTAATCAATGTTTACTAATCTAGTTTTAATCATTTGAATATGTTTATTTCTGTATAATTTATTACTTAGTATGATAGTTTTGAATTAATATAGATTTCAAGTCTCTTCAAAAATGTTCAATGACATGTGATGTTTTCAGCAAGTTCAATAACATACATAATTCTAAATTGAAAGTGCACTTTACTCAATAACATGCTAAATAATACCAAATGGATGCTAGATCATAAGTTAATATATTAAAGAAATATATTATATTTATCGTAAATGTGATAAATTGATTTGGATACAATAAGGATTATTATATTCAAATTAATTTACAAATATGATAATAAATCACAAGAATGTACACGTCTTGATGTAAATACAATACTTATAGAAAAAAAAATTACATCTCGTCTCATACACACATGAGAATACACCAAAATTTTACATATAATTCATTTGCAACTTAATCATAAAGACAGTGAATGTTATCAGATCTGAATAGTATTGAGTATTTCGGCGAGAACATTCATTTCATGGAGAGAAGTTTTTTCTTGATACATTTTTTTACGTACAGGAACATACCGGTATATGTTAAAGTATTTTGAAAACTTTGAAAACATGCCATGACGCATGATGATTGAACATTTTGCTACTGGAAGTTCGCATATATTCATTAACAGGGATTTAATTGATCACTGTTGAAATGGAATTGCTTTTGTTAATGTAATTTATGAAAGTAGTTAGACACGAAGTAAAACAGGATTTTTGTTGAGGGCTTATTTTCCGTTGTTGATCTACTTTTCAGTTCGCTGTGATCATTCTCTACATTTTACTTCGCATAGCTTTTGCCTCCTGTCATTTTTTTTTAGTTAGATTATATAATTCATACGGTGACTAACACCAGAGTAGATGCAAGCCATTTTTCTCCATCCACATCCCAAAAGAGAAGTCATTCCCAGTTTTGAGACTACACAACTGAGATTCGTGGAAATTAATCCTCCTCCTCAATAAAGTGTATCCTTTGCTAAACCCGCTGGGACTGTTTCATTGACTTTAACTCTTCCCCTCGCGACAGTAGTCACATTCAGTCCATCATAACTCTTCACCATATCAACAAAGCAAGAAAGACGTGGACAACCACTTCAATCACTCCATTCATCATCCAATGCGGCACATCTGAATCCATTCGAGCTAAAATCTGGCTCCAGTCTATACACGTAGCGAACCTCACCGCAAAATTGTGCGGGCTTCAGGTTAAAGAAGGCGACGTTACAAGTAAGCGCATCAGGCCAATGAGTTAACTGCTAAATGGATCGTGGATTCAAATGATCTCAGTCGAAAAGACCAAAACCCATGTCGTCGTCAGACTCCTCCTCGGGCTCCGCAGCCTTCTCTTCGACCTTGGCAGCGGCAGGGGCAGCAGATCCAGATGACACTGCTGCGGCGGCAGCGGGTGCGGCAGCTGCGAACTTGCTTGGATCCGCAAGGTACTCCTTGACCTTCTCGGCTTGAGGGAAGGAGTACTCCGTTGCCAAAGCCACAGCCACCACGTTCTTGTACGCGTTGGCGAACATGTGGGGAGCGGCGGCCAGAGTCGGGTAGCTGATGCCCAACGACAGAGCGGCCACATTCGACACTCCGGCAGCGAACCTCGCGCACAGATCGTCCTCTGTCAGGTCCAGAACCTCAGGGCTGAACACTGATCCGTTGTCGTACACGGACTGCACCACCAGACCGTATGAGAAAGGTCTGATTCCAAGCTTCGACAGCAGGGCGGCCTCGGACGATCCCACCTTCTCTCCCTTGTGGATAAGCTCAACCGGGGCAACGATCTCGACGGTACCCTTGTTAATCTTGGTTGGAATGTTCAAGACCTGAAAAGACGGCATTCAACGATTCGGTGAGTCGAACGTCTAGACCTGTCATTAAAAATTTCGCCATTCTAACAGCATAATTCGCACATTAAGTCACTTACAGTTCAAACACTGCACACGGAGCATGTCGAAGAGCATGTAGTTTACCTGGAAGAAAGATGTTTGAGACGGGTCAAGACCGGTGTTGCCAGGGGGAACCACGACATCGATGGGGGCGACGAGACCCACACGAGCAGGTGCTCCGACCTTGTACTTGGCCACTTCCTCACTAACTTCCTTCAGGTCTCCCTTGGTGAAAATCAAACCAACATTTCCCTGGAAGAATAACAGCGAGGTACAATATATTCAAAATTGGATAACATTCCGTAGGTGCAATTCCTTCTCATAAGCCCTAAAACTATCGACGTAACCAACAAAAATTTATGGTCTCAAATCATGCCTGCTGCGACTAAGCCACCGCACACAGCGTCCAAAACTGATACTAAGCACGAAGAATGGGTGATAATGTGGACACTCTCTACTTGCTAACCCTAATACCTAGCAGCTGGGAAGAACATTTTTTTGCAAACAAGTGATGCCTCGCGCACCAAGAACGGAGAAGACTAGTGACCAACCTGATGTGACCTATCAGATGACTGGAATCTACGCTGTTTCCATAGACCGCTGACACAACATGAGACCGAATTCGAGCTATAACTCTCCAACATTTCGGATAGGGCCAAAAACTTACCACAAGAAGGGTCATCAGGTTGAGGTAGGCGTCATTTCCTGTCTTCTCAGCATGGAGTCGGATAGAACGCTTCATCATAGTGTTCTTCCCCATGAGTACCACGGAGTCGGGCCTGAGACCCTTCCTGATTCCCTGCAGCTGCGTGGAGCCGACATTGTCGGCAGCGCAGACCAACACCTGAGTGTACTGCTCGAGCAGATCACACAACTTCTTGTCGTAGTTCTGCTTCTTCTCCAATTTGGTACCCTTGAAACCCATCTTTCTCCTCTACGAATGGCCGACGGAAACTCTCAGCTTCCAATTTCGAGCTGTATGTGATTGACGCGCAGAATCTGTCAATTCACAGATTCGACAATGCTCAGCGACACCCAAAATTAGGGGCCAAGTCGAGATTTCTCGAGCAAGGCGGGCAACGACTCCTCGCTGCCGCTTTAACCCCGAAGTTCACCCTTGCACCACGAGGGGGGAAGACGAACAAATTTCGAGCAAATCGCCGCTGAATGAAAGAGACTGCCTCCGACGCTTTAGGGCTTCATATACGTTCTGTCCTCAGCTGTGCCCTCAGCTCGTGCCCTTCACTGCGCAAGTTTACTTTGCATCTACTTTCAACTCCAACTGTGAAAGAACATTTTTTGCTCACATGGTAAGAATCAAACGCTAACCTGGTAAGGTTAGCCTTTGAGGGCCCGGCCGTCAGCCTGGAGGCATACGGTCGGGGTGGCTCTAGACTGCAGTTTACTTACTTACAGGTGCGCTTAAATGACTGCAGTCTAGAGCCACCCCGACCGTATGCCTCCGGGCTGAAGGCCGGTGCCATTAATACGTACAACGTTCGTGCCTTGTCGTCACCGTCGTATGACTCAACTGCAAAGTCAACTGTAAACTGTAAGTAAACTGTAGTCGTATCATTGCTTCACAGCTCATCAACAAATCTTACCGTCACTAACTAAGGTTAGTTAGTGACGAGTTAGTGCGGTTGACTTCCCTTCTGTTTAGTCCATTCTTCTCCTTCGCCGCTGCTGGCACCACTTCCACTAAACTCCGACACCCCGAGAGCAAGAAACTCGATGCCGCTGCGCGAAATGTCGATGGGCTCCATCGATCGAGGACTCCAACGCCAGCCAGACACGGTCACAACCTCCGGGCAGTGGTTTAGGCTTCCTGAAAGCGAATCTGATGATACGACTACAGTTCACCACAAAACCTAATAGTTACGCAGTTAAGTTCCACTTGATTCACACGACGGCTACACACGAACGTTGTACGTATGAAGGGCCCGACCGTCAGCTCGGAGGCATACGGTTGGGGTGGCTTTAGTGAAAAGTTTAAATGGGAGAGGGGATTCTGATTCAGGACAGGCACGTGTCGGTGGAGCGGCGGCAGCCCTAGAGAAGCAGAGGTCCGGGTGCTGCTGCGGGTGTTGCCACATTGCTTATCCGTAGCCTGTCACGTAGAGTCCACGAGGGCACGAGGGGCAACTGACATCCATCGAGGCAGGCGAGATCCGACCTGCTCTGCCTGCGCGCGCTCTCGCTCGACTGTAATTTCATGGCGTTCCTGTCACTGCTGCTGCTGTTCTCCCCCCACTGTTTCTGGTGCATCTTCATCCGAAATCTGCTCATGGGCTTCTCGCTGTGACCCGAGGGATGGGCTTTCTCTCCCCCCCTGCCGCCCATCGTCGGATTCGGATTCCCGAGCGAGCTTTGTCTCGAGGGTGAATTCGTCCTCGTCCCGCCGTTCGATCGGTCCGTCGTCGAGATCGTCGAGCTCGGTAACTCCGGAGATGGAGCCAATTCTGTGGCTCTGCCTCTTTCTCCAATTCCAGGCCAAGTGTATCAGGTTCGTGCGGCAAGCCAGAAGCTGGTGGTTCTGAGGGCCCGTCGAGGTCGTCTTCGTTTTGTCTTCGATGTCCAGTGCACTGCCAAGTCGTTCTTCGGCGGGGGAGTGGCTCTCGATCGTCGCGGCTGGAGGAGCACCGGAGCTGGGGTATGAGCCGGCCCAGCGGCGGCGAGGATGTGCGTAATTGCAAGCCCTGTCGGTCTCTCCCGTAGGAAAAATGCGAGCGATCGAAGCTCGTGCACCTTCTTCTTCTTCGCTCGCATCTCTCGCCGCCGAGGAATGTTGGCAGTCGTAGCTCGAGCAGGCATGGCGCCGGGGTGCGGTTCTTCGGTCGCGAGCGCCCCAGTGTCGTAGCGGGTCGGCATCATCGCCAGTCGAGTGTGGGTGGGGCTGAGGACGATCGCGAACCTCAAGGATCGTCGTCGCTCGCTCGCTCGTGCATCCGAATGGTGCAGGTCGTGGAAACGCTGCTGCGCGTGCTGCCATGGCTGACGACGACGCTGGCAGCGAACGTGATCCACTACCGCTCTCTGTTCAGCGCCAGGCAAGAGGGCCGCAGGCATTTCATCGAGAGCGCCGCAGCGCTCTCGAGCCGACGCCACTTCCCGGGGAGCTCACCGGACGAACACGAATTACTGACATTCGACCTAATGCAGTCCGCCATCATGAGGAAGGCCAGGTACAAAATCAAGGTCGTGCATTACTCGAGCACGGTCTTGTACGTCGCGCTCTTTTACGCCTTTCTGCCGGAACTCCACCTCGACGAATTCGTGCCGGGCCTGGGCACGGCCGAAGGATTGGTCGTGGGGCTTCTGAGCGGCCTCGTCACCATTCTCTTGGACGAGAATCGGCTCGGTGACATGCGCACCACTTGGCGGCCCGGCGTCGATTACGAGTCGCGATTCTGGGGTTTTGTGTGGGACGCGATTCGAATCCTCTGCGCCTCGTCGACCCCGATCGAAGACTGTTTGTTTTACCACTCGTGGCTCTACCGAGTGCTGGTCCAGAGCCTCAGCGACGACATCGAGTTCGAGTCCTTCACGGACGTGCCGCTGTCGATGTGGAGCTGGACGGCGTGGCTCGTCTGCAACTCGGCTCTCGCGCTCTACAATGGCAAGGAGTGGCGGAGTAGCATGCTATCCGGGCTTCTGTCGCTGTGGGTCACGGCGAGGAGTGGGCAGCTCCTCGATGGCGTTTTAGCCCTGTCTGTGAGTCGCATGACTGTCAATCTCTGGGTCGTCCTCACGGGGCAACGCCAGTTCTGGTGAACCCCGTGCACGGGGTTCGAGATGTACATTATTACACGGGGGGAGCTGTCACCCCTCTCTTTATTCGATATCATTCTCCAGAATTCCTCCAGCAGAGTCTCCCGTCTGGATCTGCTTCTCTTCTGCATGTACCATTTTTGGTCTAGTGTTCTGTCTTCTTCTCCTCGGATGTGTGAGATTGGTCCGATCACGATGGAGGCGAATGTGCGAGGGATTCTCTCGAATGGCTTTCTCTCGTTGTCACATCCTCGCAATCAGCGTGACTCGAGGTTTCTGCATTAAAGTTCTGCTCCTTTTTGAGGTTGCAGGTGGGGGACTTCCACCCACGAAAAGGGGCGAGTTTTGCTGCTACTGCAGACAGCATTGCATTGTGCAGACTTTGGATTGTGTCGAATGGATGAAATGTGCTCGAACCGAAGAATTGAGCCAGGTTGTAGGAACAGTGTGACCAAGGAACAATGACCAAGAGACTATTCCAAGTAAACGAACAATTTTCGTAGCTCGCATAGAGGTCGGGCTGTGCAGATAGTGCCTTGAAAAGGTTTCGAAATGCTGTTGAAAGGCATTGAAAGACACCTTCTAATACATACGAAAATTGACATTCCTATTCGAGCCTTGGTGGAATACGGAATCATGGACACGCACATCAAGAGATGAGCAGAGCACCTGCTGTGACTCCAGAGACACGTCTCACAAATTAAGGGACTGAGGACAGGGATAGGGACTGGAGCTTGTCGCGCGGGACGGAGAGGAGGAGGTGCTGAAGCAAACAGTGCCTGCGCCTGCTGCTGTAGGCCAATGGAAACCCTCGTGATTAATTTTCGCGAAATTACTGACTGCCAGGAAGGCGAGAAACGGGATCACTTCGTTTGAGTTAGTGAGAAGCAACTTCTCCCAAGGCTGATAAATCCCAATTAGCACACACAACGGTGCTATTGGACATAATTCCGTGCCTCGGTGAAAATACTCGGTGTAAGGTCTTTGACTCAAACCTGAAGTCTAGCGAGGTTAAGATTCACAAGATCTCAGGTGACTTCGAAGTGTGCAGTTGTGAAGATGCATACAGCGGCGAGGGAAAACCTCATCAATGGACACTCCTACTGCGAGTGATGCTGATCTGTAGCCATAAGTGTCCAGAAACATTAGCAGTGTAGTTTTTGCTCATGGAAAGTGTGGAGGAGACGAGCTGGATCCGATATTTAGCAAGACCCTAACTCCCCAAAGGCAAACGACAGCTCCTCGTCCTGGCACTAAAGCTTAAAACTTTCGTCCTGGCACAGCTTCTCGTTCTGCCGTCAGGATGTGAAGTCAGGATCTCTGATGTACGTGGATTGGGAGATCCCTCCTTCACAAATGTCGTTGGGAACCGAAAAGATACCTGATGATATTATGAATTTTCGCTCCCTCACTCTGAAACGGAAAAAGACACTGGCGTGTTCCGATTAATCATGAATTCTCTCCATATGTTCTCCGAAATTGCTCTCTACACATCTTGTTACTGGCGACCCAGACTTACTGGCGACCCAGACTTACTTAGAGGTAGAGCATTATTTGCGAGGAAGTACAGTAATGTACCGAGACCCAATGGCAGAAGATGACGTGTATGCAGTTACTACAGCCATGTCTTTCAGCTTCCATGTAACCTGAGTAGTAATTGTTATGGTCGTATCTTATCCTCGCAGTTCGTATAGATTTGTCTACAGTATATCTTTATTTGTTGCTTCCTGCTGCTTCCTGCGCGGTGATTCGGACCTCAGAGTGATGCATCCCTTTCCTTTTGGGCCGGTTGAGTAGCTTAATCTCAGAGGTTTTAAAAGGTCGTCCTTTCATAAAGTATGTCTTCGGATGTCCACCATTTTGCTCTATGCTACGAGTATTTGCAATGGCTGCTAAGAACTTTGGGTAGGATACAAGACAACAATCTCTTTATATATAGCTTAATATATAACTCTTTGTCTAAACTTGCTGACAAAACCTATTGAGCATGGGCAAATGAAGATCTTATATCTGTGCATTCGTGTAACGGACTTAGTATCATCAGTTCTGATAGCATTTCAATAGCATCAATAGTAGTTGATTATCAATTTTGAAACATCATCGAATAAATAGGAAGAGCTCATATGTCATCTTCAAACAATTCTTCATCTCCATCCGCAAAAAACAAAGCTCTTATCAATAAAGACTTGTTCAGATGATAATCATTTACTTCTTCACACACAATAATATCCTACAGTACATCCCAATCTCTTCCATATACATGGGATTTTAAGATTTTTGTTATGATTTTATTTAACATATCTTTTGAATATACTAATGGTTAGATCGATATACAAATTTGAGTCATAAATTAAACATACATGGTATCCTTTCACCCTAAATTTTCCCAAATTCTATTTACTTTAGTAAGAAGTTTTGGGTTATACATCATTACAAGTTTTGATGAAATTATCCCTAAATCACATTAGCACCAAAACTACTTTTTTTTATCATGGTGTTAAGGTTTTGTGACTGTTGCGAATCTATAGCATCATAGTTTTATTCCATTTTAGAGAAAATAACATTCATCACATTCATGTTTATATCTTATGATAGAATCTACATGCATGAAACACATGTACATAACCACATATAACTTTGCAGAGTACAAAACATGTTATTGTTGATTACATTTAAATTTTACTTTCGCAAGAAATGTCTTTTTCTTGAATCAGCAACAGGTCATTTATTAATTCCATGTATTTATATCTTTATTTTTTCAATGAAAATGAGATATACACATTTTTATTCATTTGTATATGCTATATGTTATTCGTTTGTTTAACAACATCCAATTAATTTTTTTCTTGATAGCGTTAGTTACAAAAGCAATATTGATTCTCTACTTCCAAAGTTTTATTTCAATATTCTAAAATGCATATAGTCATGATTTCTGAATATTTTCAGCAATAATGAAATGCATTCAACAAATAATGAATCTATAACTGACATCAAATCTTCAATTGAATGTTAATGTATAGTTTATCAAAAGATATATACTCATATCTTATAAGTATATATTCTTCAATAAACTATACTCTATATATTTAATTTATAAAAATATAACATATTATAAGAGTTGATGCTTTATGCATATATAATAAATTAATCTTTTAATCATAGTCTATAGTTACCTTTGACTTGATTGATAAATATCTTATAGCCAGTTGTTGCGATCATTATCTTCACAAATTATTAAAATTTTATTTTTCAAACCTTTAGTTTTAATCATCGTTTGTAATTATATTTGCAAAATTAAGTCACATTCTTTTACATTTTGAACAAAAAAACAATTGGCATGATCCACATGATATGTATGTGTGTATATATCAAAAATATATTCAAATTGATTATACAAGTAAGTTGTATAGTATGCAAAAGAAAGTAAATTGGTAAAAATAAATGTTTGAATTATATTCAATAAAATAGAAATCATCATAGATGTTCACAAAATATGTATGAATTAATTTTATGATAAAAATTATTGGCACAAAATATCGTGCTCTTATAGGTTTAGTATTTGAGACAAGTGGGTGCGCAAAAGTGTTAAATGATATCATTAGTAATATTTATAAATAATAATACTCAACAAAAAAGTCAAAATAATACAAAATTTCAAAATAATATCTGATACAACGTGACGATATAATGATAGAGAATCTTTTTCAAATAAAATGAAATTTGAAAGTTTATATCTTGATTTTTGTATACTTAAAAATTTGATAAATATAAATAAATCAACATCAATCAAGTCAATATAATTTATCTTCATCTTAAACAAAATTAAATGTATTTTTAAGTCAGAAATATGATAAAAAAATCAAAAAAAAATTAAAATTCTGAAGTCAAAAAATGATTCAGTAACATGCATATTCTTATTTTTTGCTTGACAAACACAAAATGTTATATTAATTCATCAAAATCACATTAATTTCACTTAGGAAGTTTTTTAAGAGTAGGATATTAAATTTGTATGGTATCTAATATTGTCACCTAATATTTTATGACTTTTTAAATGTTATGACTTTTGTTTGTTCATAATTATCTATAATTACGATATATATTCTAATTTTCTAAGAATTTACTTAAAAAATTCATGTATTATTTGTATTATAAATATAATATTCAATATTAAAAAATAAATCTTGTTAAAACATATAATTCTTCATTGAAAATTAATTAATTTTACATCCACAATAATATAAACCTACATTAACAAACAATAATCAAAGTAATCTGCAAATTACTACCAAATTCGTTTTTTTAACATCATAGTTACATCCAATCTATAATCTGGTATCTATTTTATGGAACTAAGACATAATTTTTTTCAACTCATCCTATCATTATACTCTGCATGAAGACTTTAAACATTTTAATATCACATAATTGTAGAATAAAGTGTCTAATTTACACTATCATAGCCTTGTGTATCAATTAATACAAATTTAAAATATCAGATAGAGTTGTGACATTAATGTAATTGATGCATTAAATTCCAAACTAAATGAATCATCACAATGAGAAATGTGAACTAAGCGTTGGTTATCGTCTTTTTGAATAATATCATAACTCAATGCTGTGTATAGCAAATCACATATTTTGCTTAATAAAAATACTAAAAAAATAATGTGTTTGAATGACTTTAACATTGTTCAACTAACAAAATTTATGTTTATTAAACATATATTAATAAAACATAAAGGTTATTCATATCAAAAAAATAATCTATTTTGGTATTATACATTACTGGCAGCTTTAGATACATAGCACATCACAAAACAAGGAGTGGAAAACATATCATAATGTTTGCAAGCTATAATTATTTCCAATGATAAATCATAAACATTGGATGTTTTTTTTAATTGATCTTATTCAGATTGAAAATTCAATTCCTCTTTGTAAAATCTCTATCATATTATATACAAAAGTATGATGATAACATTTGATGATGATGACATTGTATTTGACTATGGAATTTCAAAGTTTTAAATTCAAAATAAAAATGATGTAATAATCATGACCCTGATGTTATGACCAAATATCTAAAGCCATGTACAAGTCAAATTGAATATAAAAAGCTTGATGACTTGTTCATTTCGATGTTAAAGTAATAATAGGTTGACGTGTATCTGAATTTCTCTGGATAAAACAAACTGAAATGCTAAAAGCTATGTGAAGGTAAGACTTTAGATGATTTACATCATCGAAATAGGCATTACAATTTATCACTCAAAGTTTCTGCACATCCATGAAACTATATATTTGGAAGATTACAATAATCACTCAAGTATACTTAATGCTGGTATGATTGTCTTCAATCATTTCAATGGTTGATGATAAGTGATAAGTGTAAAATTTTGTTTAAGTAATCATATGATAAATTTGCCACTAGATCATAATTGCCAAATATATTCATTCAATAGATGTATATTTTCATTGCACTCCATTATTACAAAAACTTGCTAAAACCATAATAAATATTTGTTCTCATTGTCAATAAGAAGCATCTTGTAGGATCCTTTTTTCCTCATGTTGAAGCATATGATAAGACCTTAACTGATCTTTAGCGATGGATGTATAAAGCACATGCAACAATTACACGATCAACTTGGTGAAAACCTTAATCACAATGAGATATGAAAGTAACATCTCACGATCTTTAACCTGCACTAGTTTTTCCCATATTAAGTGCTCAATTTTCATGGCAACTCCATATACGTCTCCGACATTGAGAGAAATTTCGCCATAATTTTAGAAAAAGCAACCTTTCAAACTTCACCTTTGGATTGCAATTTTGTACACAAATCTGAACAGATGAAAGTGATGAATGTTCTCTCACTCACTTATTTCATCATATTTCATAACATTTACGAGGTGAATTCTGATTGCTTCACCTCATGAGCTGATCTATTGAAACGTTCAATCCAATGAAACAAACTTGACAGACTTGGAAAGTGGATTATTTGCAGACTCCATCGTGTCTGTGATTCTCAGCTATGGCAATTTTGATGACATCTCTCAATTCCGGCAATGTTCATTTACGCATTATCAGTAAGGAGCCTCAAGCACAAGCTTAACACCCGATGCCACGCTTATAAGCTAAACGAGTGCTCGGTGTCTTAGTGTCGAGTCCTTAGCGTGGGGAAAAACCTAGAATTGGAGGAAATTCCCGAGGATTAGGGTTTGCGGACAGACTTAGGTGGAGGAAAATGAGGACAAAGGAGGAAGGGAAGGGAAGGAAGGAAGGATTTAGCGAGAGGCACAGGGAGCATGGAGGAGAGACAATGTGTCGAGGAATGATCGATACTCAGAACCAGTGATCTAAATATGCTTTGAGAGCAGATAATGGCGTTCCGAGATCACGACAGTTTGTTTTGCACTCTGTGCGGCACAGGACTGTCTTTTGGGTCGGCCAGTTATGCGACCTGTCCACTCTGCAATTCCCACCGCTCTGTTTCAGGTCCGCCTCTGGGCTTTGCTTGCCATGTTTGATGTGCTCTGGTGCTTTGGTGTTGTCGTGATGCGTAGCAGCAGCGACAGGTGAAATTCTGGAAATTGCTGTTGTGTTCTTTCGCTGGGTCATGGTCTGTCGGCATTGCGTGGTCTTGCGAGTGAGTGCTCGCTCACTCGCCGTTGACTGGTAAATTGTGTCCGGTGGTTGGTTGCACTCCTCTTCTATTTATGCTCCGAATGCTGTCAACCTCCCGAGCAAGATTACAACTGACTTGAAGAAATGCCGCGTGTTCGTGTGTGCGTCGAAGTTCTCAGTTTCCTCCGAAACGATTTTTCTACATTGTCACTGACGATAGAAAATTTATTTCCTTGTTCACTCAAAGTCGCGCATGGTGCGTGGTTGATAAGTTTCATTCTTCGCGCGTTTTGAACTAGTCTACAGGAGACCCCGTACAGCTTTAGGTTTTCCTCATTGAATTCTGCGTCGCTCAAGTCTCAAAATCTACGATCGAGGCAGTAGCTCGTTCATAGACTCGCTCTCGAATAAGCCGAGGGCTCGAATTGTCTGTTCTTCATGCTTTGAACGCTAGTTACTTTCTCAAATGTGCAATGTTCTCAGCATCCCTTTCAAGGCTGGGTTAAGGTGATGATGCGTTAAGCCTCCGGAGTGTCTGCAGGTCTTTTGCTCTAGTTGTTTTTAGGCTCAAGCATTTGCCGTCCCTAGCGGAACCTGCTGTTGTTGCCCTGAGCGTTGGTTATTCGGATGCGCAGATTTCGAAGGCAAAGAGATTTGGTGTTCTAGCACTGCCGAGGTCAGATATTCAGAGGCCCGGCATTTCTTGATCCCGCATTATGATTGTATAATCATGAAATGCAAGCATTTCATTAGTTACCTGTTTGTGTCTTACTTGGGTGTGGTGCTAGTCTATGTGTCATGTTCCACGCTGGTCGATGTTTGCGCTGGTAGGGATTTTTTCTCAGCTGTCCACTTCGTACGTACTCGGTTTACAGGACTTGATCAGGCGGCTGGGAATCGAGCCTTTAATCCTGCCAGATAGTGATGCCCAAGGTGGTCTTGAGAATGAGGAAATTCAGCAGAGGGCCGTTGTAAGTTCTCCGTGGTCGTGTTCTCAGGGTGGCAACATTTCTACATATTCAATTCGCATCTTAGTTTTCTCTGCTTCTCTCGCAGTTTGTGTCCGATGGCTCACGTGGACTATGCCGTCGTGTGCATGTGGTATACTCGCCTTCCCTCTTTCTGGTTTGAACGAATTTTTGGTGACTATCTGCAGGTGAACGATGAATGCCCGAAGTGCCGCAATCCTCAGCTGGAGTATTATACCAGACAGGTGATGTGAATCACAGTTCACTCTGAAGTGCTTTTGGTGTGAGCAAGTTTTGACAGAGCTGATCAAGAGCTGCATTGTGTGCGAAAGAGACACCGCGTAGATACTTTTCTCGACATTTCCTAGGGCCACGATGGAGTCGGGTAGAAGAATAAATGTCGTGTTGTAACTGACATTTCTTATCATCGGTGTTGCAGTTACGGTCGGCCGATGAAGGGCAAACAGTGTTCTACGAATGTGCCAAATGCCAGTACAAATTTTCGCAGAACATGTAACTGATTTTCAAGGTTAAAATTCTGCTCATACACCCAATGACTGCACCGCCCAACGACGTGTAGGTCTTAAGTGGCCGTGATATGGAAGCAAATGAGCGTCTAGGGTTTGTTAGTTACATCAGGAAAGAACAAGTCGCATTTCTCTCTCTAGAGTGTCCCGCACAGACATCTTGAGATCGCTGCGCAAGCCGTCTGTAATTATGCGGGGCTACATTGTACGTGCATAGAAGGGTAATTGTCGATTGTCATTACTTCATGTTGTTATGATTGTGAGGCCGTGAGGTCCCGTTTACTTGGATTGCTACATGACGAAGGGGCAAGATTTTCCAAGGGTTTTGCAATGTTGGGAATGTTGGCAAGTAGTGTCATTGTTGTTCAGTTGAGATGATGGTGTTTTTGTATATTCAATGCTTGACAGCGAGGACGCATTGCGATATACAGAATGATTGTTGAAAAGTTAGACTGGCTGCGTCATGCTGGACTTCAAATATTTTCCTTGGACATACAACCGGATGGATCGCGATTTGCCACCGCTGGAGGGGATCATAAGGTGCGGATATGGAGCATGACGGCTCTGCAGAGTAGCGATCAAGGACCTTCGCAGCCCAGATTACTTGCGACTTTGCGCGACCATTTTGGATCAGTGAACTGCGTACGATGGGCCAAGGGTGGTCACTTCATCGCATCTGGGTCAGACGATAATCTGATTCTCGTACACAAACGACATCCTGGTTCCGGCACGACAGAGTTTGGAAGCGGAGAGCCTCCAGATGCCGAGAATTGGAAAACACTCTTGACTCTTCGTGGACATTCAGCGGACGTGGTTGATTTGGGATGGTCTCCGGATGACTCTATGATAGCAAGCTGCAGCTTGGACAACAGTGTGCGAATCTGGTCGGCCTTAAATGGGAACCTGATTTCTGTTCTCATGGGTCACACGAGTCTCGTGAAAGGTGTAGCTTGGGATCCTGTTGGCTCCTTCCTCGCCACCCAGTCCGACGACAAGACCGTGATCATATGGCACACGGGCAATTGGAGCATGATTCACAGGGCTGAAGGGCCCTGGGAGAAGACGGTGGGTTTCACCTTCTCCAGGCGATTGGCATGGTCACCTTGCGGACACTTCATCACCACCACTCACGGATTCCAGGAGCCCAGCCACACAGCACCTGTGTTAGAAAGAGGAGAATGGTGCACTTCGTTCGACTTCGTCGGGCACAACGCTCCGGTGGTCGCAGTGCGCTACAATCATTCCATGTTTCGGAAAGCGCCGGAGTCCAAGAAGAATGGTGGCACCCACGACGCCGCCGGTGCAGATTCTGCCCCGTACAACGTCATAGCTATGGGCAGTCAGGACTGCAACATCACCGTGTGGACCACGGCCAGTCCACGCCCCGTTTTTGTAGGAAAACATTTTTTCACGCAGAGCGTTGTCGATCTCTCGTGGAGCACTGACGGCTACACATTGCTGTGCTGCTCGCTCGATGGCACCGTTGCGTCATTTAGTTTCGAGGCCAAAGAGCTTGGCCTGAAAGTCACTGATGCCGAGATGCAAGAGTTTAAGAAGACCCGCTACGGTGATCAGAACGTCCGCGGATTGACTCTCGTAGAAAGTGCATCGCAACTCATTTTAGAAGCTGCTGCTGCCAAGCAGCTCGCTACGTCGGTTGGGACGGTGGAGGTGCAGAGCTCCGCAGCTGAGAAGGCTCCTGAGGTTGCACCGCAGGAATCCGCTGCAACGAACAGGAAAACTCGAGTGTTGCAGCAAACAGAGTATCGCGGTGCTGACGGGCGCCGAAGAATCATCCCTAAGCCCCTGGAGCAGGACTGTAAAGAGAATGAAGCTCCCGATGGGGCGAAAGGCATTGGATATGAAGTGTTCAACCCTCCTCAGTCCTCGAAAAACGTCCCGAACGCTGGTCCAAGATCTGAAGGCAGGGAGAGACTCTTTACTTTCGAAGGCGATGGAACTGGCAGGCAAGGCACTGACACTAGGCCCAAGACGGCTGATGTTTCCATGACTGATCGGTTGGTTGCAGGACCGGGTGGGGAACCTCCGAAACAAGCGAGCCGCACACCCACGTCCAAATTGTTAATACAACCGGCTAGCAGTCCAGGTGTTCTTACCTTCGAGATCCATCCTTCATTAGAAGCACCGATTTGTTTGGAGGCCCGTCCTGCTGGAACCCAGCAGAAAGGAGGAACAGCAGAAGCAAATGGAGTAGTGGACAGCAGTTTGGAGACGGATATTGTCTGCTCACAGGGAGGGAAAATACTGTGGTGGGATCGAGTCAAGAGGAAGGCCACCATCTTGACAGGGAATTCGAATTTTTGGGCTGTTGCTGGTGATGACAACAGCGTGCAGATATACACGGTTGCCGGCAGACAAGCCTTGCCACTCTTGATTTTGAGCTCACCGGCAGCGTTCATGGATTGCGACAAGAACTGGAGCTTACTTCTGCTTACTGGGTGTGGATCTCTGCACATGTGGGATATACGCAACTCCACTAGCATCCTCCTAGAATCGGTCTATGCTCTGTTGTCGTGTTACCCGAGTTCACCCTCAGAGGCTGGTCAAGTGAGAGTGGTATCAGCGAGAATCTCCGAAGTTGGTGCACCCTTGGTTGTGCTGGAAAATCACCATGCTTTTTTGTTTCACATGGACCTGAAGTGTTGGCTAAGGATAGCTGACAGCTTCCCGTCATCAACCTTCTGTGAATTCAGTCCCATCTTAACATCCATGAGAGCAAAAGCTGGTCCAACTCAAAAGAAAGCTGGATCACTTTGCGTGGATGGCACGTCCTTCAACTTGCTGAAAGCTTCTGCTCACGAATCAGGCAGTTACAATAATCGGTCACAGTTGGAGGCTCAAATGGGAGCAGCTTTAGCCCTCCGTTCTGCTGAGGAATATCGTCGCTGTCTTTTGGCCTATGCTCGATGCTTGGCAAGAGATGCAGACAAGTCGAGATTGAGAGAGCTCTGTGAAGAGTTGCTAGGACCCCGGCAGTCACCCGGTATTGACGAGAGTAGAGATCCTGCAGTTTCATCTCAGTGGGACCCTTCTATTCTTGGAATGAAGAAACGGGATCTGCTTAAACAGGACGTGTTACCTGCTATGGCATCCAATCGAGCCATCCAGAGACTTCTTAGTGAATTTGTAGATCTACTCACAGAAATTGAATCCAGAGTACAGCAGGGTCAACCCGAAGGTTCATCTCCCTGACTCATCAAAATAGCCATCATCAGGATTAGGTCTTTGACGGAACAAGAAGCTATATCGAGATTTTTGAGGGTTATCGGACTCAGTATGCGGGTTCTTTTGGGATCATTTGTAAGCCCAACCCCTGTCCCTGTAGATAGCAGCCCTCTCGGTATGTCAAGCTATTTTTTGTTTTCTCGATCTAAAGGAAATTGTGCTCCTTAGCTTTATCCCACCTATTCGTCAGTCACATGTCTGTTTTTCGTATGATGTCACATGCTGGCGTTCCCTATGCACTGTCTTGACGTATGTTAAGAGTTCAAGTTGTGCTTCTAAGGAGTGCCTCTAGCAACCTTTGTCCTCAGCAAAGTTGAGTGTTTGTTGGACGAGACCCGTAAGTGTCTAGGCTGATTCTCATTACACTGTTTTGCACAGCTATTTGAATGGGAGACTTCCTCAGGACGGACCCTTTAGATAATGATGAATGGTCGAATGCTTAGTTCAGCTGCTGAGTAAGCACGACGAGATTCCCTAGCCCGGGGTTGCTAATATCAAGTCCAGTTCTGCAGCTCACGATTCCCCACTGATGGACGCGGATTTCCACCGAAATATATTTACTTCTTGATTCTACCGTATGTTGGTCTTAATGACCACGGTGCGGAGGAGCTGCAGCTGGATCATTACATCATACTCTGAAGACCACACCGTTTTCCATTGTCCATGTCTTTTCACGTGCATACAGTGCTCGCATACTGTAAGACCGCATGCCTGCTGTGGCTCGCACACTGTCTACAGTGATTTGAGATTTGATTTTTTCAGGTTGGTCTGTACGAGCTACGAGATACTCATTTGTACCTCGTAGCTCGTACAGATACTGGATGAAACCAACCGGACTTATCTGATGTCGATAGCGTAAGATGTTGACAGAGACCGGTGGATGGTCTGGTATAGGAACTGCTTAGAGTTGTATCTCTTCCAGCCTCCACCACTAGTGGCCTCGGATTTAATGCTGTTCTGAGTGGTAGGAGTGGCTCGTATCTACGCTAATGAAAATTCTTCTTGAACCATATGCAGGGATTAAGAATTGTTGTGATATTCCGAATAACTGAAACAATAATTTTTCAGATAAAGAGGGATTCTTTTTTGATTGTACCTGCAAGTGCAGAGGTTTTTGCTTCTATCCTAGTCAACAATGATAAAGCGCTAAGAGACCGCCATAACGTGCTGGTTGGACCAAGCCAATATCTATTGTAGATTTATTGACCTCAGAAGTAAATGTAGTATGCATCATCAGCTTGAATGCGAACTGTTTCAGCATCGGTGCAGAGGGCGTCGGTAAGCTCCTAATTTAAACAGCAGGTCGACAACAACTACAGAGGAAACGAATGAGTCTACCGACCTAACCAGGTTAGCTTTGCTTTCCTCCGTTATGAAATGAAAGCTAATCAGAGTTCTTAGACTTTTTAGACCGTAGTTGAGATCTGTGACTTCAATAAACTCACGAACTTGCTTTGCCTCAAGCTGTCATTCTCGTTTAGTTTGCAGATTCCAGCCCCTCCGAACCTGAATAATCTGAAGAAAGTTGGTATCAGGTTCAAATTGACTCGGTACTTGTATTGCCGCAGGGGATTGTAGTTCCTCGGGCAGAATTTAGTTGCATCACTGCAGCTAAGGGTTCATCGCGACCATTGGAAGGCTTAGTGTAGTATGAATCAACGTTCTGATCGCATAGCAGTCAAGTGCCTAGCCAAGAGCCTTTCATCTATCAGGAGAAGACCGAAACCGTCAGTGTCATGTAAAGTCCATGTTCTCTTAACAGCAACACAACTGGAACTTGTACAACTTGTGCGTGTCGTACGGTAAGTGGTGTCTAGCATTATCTGAATCAATATGGACCAAATCAGAGCAATCTGCAATATACTAGTAGTCATCTTAACCCTAAACTCCTGGTATGGAGGTACCAATTATATTTTAGTATCTTCTCTCGGAGTCGAATGCCATGAATCTACTATGTACAAAAATTTAATATTCCTGTTGAAAATGTTACAGTTACAAATATGAATGTACTAAATGTCTTATCTATTGTGAGTTAGATATTACAAGAAATGACATTGAATAAATTTTGAATTAATATGTATCCAGGAGGATGAGATTTGTATTGTGTCGGCTAGTTATCATTCACTTGGGGTTAATTAACCCTCACACTACTGTACGGATATCATTCATTCCTTCACTCGGGTTAGAGTGAAAAATATTTTCCCTTTGCTAATTAGCCCTCACTCTACTACAGAGAATTCACTCTGGTTAAAGGGTCAATGTGGGGAATATATTTTTTTGGGAGTTTCACGTCTTGTTAATTAGCCCTCACCCTACTATACAGTGTTCAGTCATTGACTCTACTACACGAAAATCATTCATTCGTTCACTCGGGTTAGAGTGAAAAATATTTGTGGTAAGTCTTGCTAATTAGCCCTTTTATTAGTACTCCTTTGGTGATAAATATTTATTTTGTGAGTTTCTAGTCTTGCTAATTAGTCCTCATCCTACTATACATAGTTTAGTCATTGACTCACTTGGGTTAGAGGTCAGTGTAGTGAAAAATATTTTTCCAGTCTTTAATTAGCCATCACCTTACTATCATTGGTTCACTCGGGTATCACTGCGGTGAAAAATATTTTTGCTAGTTTCCAATCTCTTTGTCAAAGACGACTCCATACAAAGTTCACTCATTGGTTCATTCGAGGTAGAGTATAAGTGCGGTGAAAAATATTTTTGCTAGTTTCCAACTTCTTGATCAACGTCAAAGATGACTTCATACAAAGTTCACTCATTGGTTCACTCGGGTTAGAGGTTCAGTGCGGTGGAAAATATTTTTCGTGAGTTTCCAATCTTTCCAATCGACGTCAAAGATGATTCCGTGCCTCCGGGTTCAAGTATTTACGTCGAAGACCTGGCAGCGGGCTCATTGGAAGGAATTTCTGCGTAGGGTTGGAGAGTTCTTTCCCGGCGAGAGGAACTAAGTCCGCTTCGGAGGATGGTCAGCCTGAAGGGGGTGCTCCTCAGACTCTGTTTTGAGTGAGTTCCAAAAGGACTTGGAACGTGGAGTATATTTTTGGGTGTACTATCAATGACGCAAAAATCTTTTGATAAAGACGCTCTTCAGTCATATCATCATGACTTTCAAAGTCATGTGCGGTCGCAATACCAAACCAAATACGACGCGTAGTTGGGTCTTGAGATAGGCTCATGAGGATTCGCGTCTTACTTCGCGACATTGGTTCGTATCACAATGATTTTGAGTACATGTGAATTTGACGGTATAGTGGAGTGCAAGAATTCCGTGCGTGTAGTAGATTTGAATGTATGACCTGTCTCTAATCAAGATTGATATTCGCGATGGCGGGCTTGTGTGAGATTTGTTGGAATCACTTATTTGTGATGAGTCATACTGTTTTGATCAATAAGAAGTCCTGTACATATAGTGTAGTAGTTTACAACGGTAATCTATAACGGTAGTGTAATGGATAACTGATCATCTGAGTTCACTACTTTGGACATTGATTCAGGTGTCAAGTCTTGTGTAATATTAGCACTCTAAGAGTAACTTTTGAATCTAACTTATTCTAACACCCTCACTTGCTCTAGAGTGCAAAGTGTAGATCTAAAAAACTAGTTCTCTACAACTAATTGTTGAAAGAGGTTCTTCAATTGGCGTTGATAGACTTCATAGACCAAGATAATGTCTGTCGATTAAACTTTTGCCTAGGAAGAGCCTTGGTCAACATATTGCTGGCTGTAATTTGGTGGAGAGAAATCGAACTTCAATCTCCTTCAAAGTTACCCGCTCCCTGATGAAATGATGCTGGATACCAATGTGCTTACTTCTTGCATGAAAAATTGGATTCTTAGCAAGTTTATAGCACTATTGTTGTCACAATCAACGATTGTGGAGTCAGTCAGTGAATTGGGAGTGGGAAGAGCATAAGTGATTTTAATATCCTTGCAGGAGAAAGGCGTGGGTCTCAAGGTGACTATAGCTGGATTAATCTCATGCAAGAGTTGTCGTAACCAAACAACTTCATGTGCACCAAAGGACAAGGCTTTATATTCACTCTCGGTAGAGGAGAGTGAGATGAGATTTTGCTTCTTAGAACACCATGATACTGCCCCTCCAGCGAGTGTAAGAACGTAAGCACCAGTAGACTTGAATGTGTCTTGGCAAGAGCCCCACGTGGCATCTGTGTATCCTTGCAGTTGTAGTGGATGACCTCGCTTGAAGAATATTCCATGGTCTAAAGTACCCTTGAGGTACTGCATGGTTTGGAAGCCAATATCAAGATGAGACTCTTGAGGTGAACCTAGAGAGTTGTCCCACAACAAAACAAATATCAAATCTTGAATTAGTAGCAAACATCAATTGGCCAACTAGTTTTCTGTAGAACGTAGGATCAACAAAGAGAGTGCTGGTATTTTCTGTCAAGTATTTTCCAGCATCGATTGGTAACGTAGATGGCCTACAGTCAAGCATATTAAAATCTTTTAAAACTTTGGTGATATAGGACTTCTGATGGAGTAATAATACTTGTGGTGACTGAGAGAACTCAACTTCTAGATACTTCTGAATTTCATCTAATTTACTCATTTCATACTGACGCATTAGATCTGACTTAATCTCATAGATTTTTACTTGACTATTTCCAGTTATGTACATATCGTCTACATAGAATATTAAGATCTTAATCGTCTATTAAGATTACTATGAGACAATACTTCCTTAAAACATAAAGATTAGGATCTGAGCGACAACGTGTCCAACCTGCTTGTCTTAAATATAAGTGAATACATTCATACCAAGCCATTGGGGCTTGTCGTAAGCCGTAAAGTACTTTATTAAGTTTACATACAAAATCTTCAAAACCTTTCCTAATAAAGCCGGGTGGTTGTGGTACATAGATCTTTTCTGAAATAACACCATTGAAGAAGGCACTTTTGACATCTAGATGACAGATTGGCCATCGGCATGCACCAGCAATGACGGACACAAATCTTACCGTACACCACTTCACGACAGGAGCGAAGTTATCAGTGTAGTCCGTACCTTCCTTTTGTTGGAAGCCTCTCGCTACAAGACGAGACTTAAGACGTGGTGTAGAACCATTCTGGCTTTCTTTGACCTTGAACACCACTTGCATGTTATTGCCTTTGCTCCTCGTGGTAATTTAACCAAGGTCCAGATACGGATTTAATGGATGGAGTTCAACTCATCAACCATTGACGCGTGCCACTTAGGAATCTTGATAGCTTTGTCAAAGATGAGTTGTTCTCCCATGTAATCGATAATCTCAACTTCATAACAGTTGAGTGTATTTCCAGATTTTTTGGCACTGTAACTCACATAGTCTTTCCAGTAAGCTGGAGTACGCATGGAGCGGGGAGTGATTGTCCGACTATTTGACACATCTCCTACAATAGTGTTAGAAGTAGGTGATGTACTTCTGTTAGCACTGTTTACGATAGGAGTTGAGTCTTGGAACCATTCAATCTCAACGGTGGGTTCACCTTGTGGAGGTGGGTAAGGTGAAGCAAACAAGATAAAAGGAATTGGTGTTGGTGTTGTTTCTAAATCTGATAAACTAGATTCTTGAATGGACGTAGATATCACCTTAGTAGATGTAGTCTTAGAAAATGAGTGAGGTGTATCGTCAGTAGGTAGAGCAATTTTAGTACTGACAGAGCAAGTTCTTGATTGATGTTTTCTATTCTGAGGAAGAAGAATATCTAGATCGTCAACAAGTTCAAGATCGTATCGGGCTGCACGTCCAAAAACAGACTCGTTAAACCTTACGTTTGTACTAATATAGATTTTTTTGTTAACAGCATTATACACACGATAGGCTTTTGACTCAATGTCATAGCCTATAAAAGTAACTAGTAGGGGTATAGCAGAAAGTTTGTCGAACCTGGATGTAAGTAAGACAAAAGCTGCACATCCAAAGACTCTAAAGTGCTTGACGTTCGGATCAAGATCTGTCAACCGCTGAAAGGGTGTTGACATCTACACTGCCTTTGTTGACAGTCGGTTTAAAATATAAACAGCTATTCTTGCGGCCTCCTCCCAAAGAGCCTTAAGTAATTGAACATAAAGTAGTAAACTTCGTGCCATCTCAAGTACAGTCCTATTCTTTCGCTTAGATACGCCATTTTTATGTGGAGTGTATGCACAAGTTAAGGCATGATGAATACCTGAGTTGACGCAGAAGTCATGATAAGTTTTGGATAGATATTCTCTTCCTCTGTCTGTTTGGAGTGCTGCGATCTTCTGATTGTAACTATTTTCCACCATTACTTTGAAATCCTGAAATTGCTTTAGTGCCTCGTCTTTGGTACTCAAGAAATAAATCCAGGTATAACTAGTAAAATTATTAGTAAACATCAGTATATATTGTTTCTTTGTTAAGGATTCAGAAGGGAGAGTCCCGCATAAATCAGAATGCAACAGCTGTAATGCACGGGTTGTTTGAGTATGAGAGTGTTTGGGAATACGATCTCGACTTTGCTTTGATTTTAGAAAAGTAGCATATAGACATTTTATGTGACGAATCTGAGTAATTCCTACAATCAGTTTCTTAGAGGCCATCAAATGGAGTTTCTGATAGTTTGCATGACCCATACTACGATGCCAAAGTTCTGAATGAGAAACAAAACAGGTTTGAAGATCAGTTTTAGGCTCTTCTATATTTCAAACTTCAGTGGAACGAAGAAGTCTTGTTGGGGAAGACGGTGATATGATGGCTCGTGAGAGACCTTCACGCTTAGTCAACTTGTATAAACTGTTATGTGGATCTTGTTCTCCCCACAATAGTATGCTACGTGAATTTACTCTATCAAATACATAACAATTTCTGAAATTAAAAAGTGCTATATGGCCTAGATCAGTAAGATGTCCAACAGACAGCAAATTTTTCTTCACACCGGCACGTAAAACAGACAGACACTTTCTTTTGATTCAATGTAAGTGCGCCCTTTCCACAAACCGAAAGAACTTGATTGCCTGCAATTCTAACTGAGATATGGTCAACCTGATTTAGAATGAAGTGAACTATTTCCAGTTAAGTGTGAGGAGTCTCCAATATCAATAAACCATGACTATTTTTCTTCTACTTGACTAAAAAATGCAGAAAGTACATTTGTTGCATCGCTGACTACTATATTGTCACGGTAGGAGCAACATTGTTATCAAAGAACACATCATCAGCTTCTTCAAAAGCAACCTTGCGATGGTCATGATGACCATCGAGATAACATTCCATGTTGTTTGACTCTGATTGCTTTGAATTCATGAGAGTGTTGTAAGAGATGTGAAGTGCTTCAAACTCTTTCTGAAGTTGCTGATGACGACATTTATACGACCAGTGTCTCCTTTCTCCGCACTCATTGCAAGTGTCGGATTTCTAGCTCGGAGTAGCAGACGATGAAGAATTGTTTCTATTACTGTTATAAGATCTTTCATGAGAACGCCAATGGAGAGTACGAGAGTTAGTGAGGAGAAAAAAATTCTAAGAATGGTTAGAAGGGTCATGGCAGTTGTGAAACTCATTCTGATTTCGGTTGCTCAAGTTTCTTCTATCATATCCGTTGTAGTCACGATTACTGTTGTATCGTTAGAATGAAGTAGATCTCCTCTTATCTGTATGATATTGCTGCTTGTCTTGTCTGGTATGTTGGATAGTGGGAATGAGACACTCGGCTGATACACCGGTTTTGTTAGATCTAACCTCACGAGTCATTTCTTCATGAGTAAGAAGAGTAAAAAACTGTGAAAGCGTGTAAGGATTGTGAATAATGCTAGTTTTAATGGAAAAAGCAAATTCCGACCAACTTGTAGGCAAACTCATCAGAATCAGAGGCATGAGTTCTGAATCTTTCACTGTATCGTTGCAGTTTGACAGCTGGTTAGTGAGATTTCTCACGGCACGCATGTGAGTTTTGATAGACTAACCCTCCCTCATTGAAAGATTAGACAGTTTTTGTCGCAAGAGCTGGCGTCGATCTTCACTAGTAGACGCAAATAGTGTCTCTAGCTCTTTCCACATCAGATGAGGATCAAACATGGCAGAAATATGATGAACAATGTGCTCACTCACGTTCATCATAATGTAGTAAACAACGTCATCGCATTGTTCAATAATGATGTCAATTTTCTCCTGAATCTCTTCGTTTGCAACCTCTTGTTCTTGCTTGGCCGTAATTGCATTTTTATGTGCATGATCAGTGAGTCCTTCGGAACCTCAAGTGCAGGTAGTAACTTTAATAAAGCATTGCTTCGTTCGACTGCAGCATAACATTTCTTGCTAAGATTGCTCGCATTTGCGCAGCCCAAGCAGTGTAGTTGTCTATGCTGTCCAGTTCTGTGTGGGATCGATGTACTTCGCTTCTCTTAAAAAATCCATGATTCCAAACGTAAGAGAAAGAAAAAAAACTTCAAATACTGAGGTCATCAAGTTAAGGCATTCGCAATCTTAACTGGAAGATCAAAGAGAACACTTACGCTCTGATAACATGTTGGAATCACTGATTTATGATCAGTCACATTGTTTTGATCAGTAAGAAGTCTTGTACATATAGTGTAGTAGTCTACAACGGTAATCTAAAACGGTCGTGTAATGGATAACTGATCATCTGAGTCTACTACTTTGGACATTGATACAAGTGTCAAGTCTTGTGTAATATTAGCACACTAAGAGTAACTTTTGAATCTAACTTATTCTAACAAGATTGCATGCTGGACCTTCTGGTAGACGTGTATTGGAGTCTCGGGGTATACATGATGACATGGGAACTTTGCCTCTCTACGTGTTTTCGAACACATTTGAAATTCCTCCTCACAGCACAAATTACAATGTTGGAGTTGTGTTTCTGATTTTCTGGATCCTCGCGGTCATAGGTTTGATTAAGTATGTGATGATGTTCCTTAGTGCCGACGACAATCGAGAAGGTCGGGTTATTATGCAATAAGATCGATCAGAAAGAATGAAAACTCGCGAAAATATTTTCCGTGCGGTGAAAAATATTTTTGCCGCACGGACTTATAACCCAAGTGAACCAATGAATGATTTGCGTATAGTAGGGTGATGGCTAATTAGCCCTAGGTGAAGTATAACTAGTTGCCACCTTTTTTAATTTACATATTTAACTTGTATATGTAAACACAAAATGAACTATATATAATGAAAACTTGTACATGTGGTGATACTTTTGAGTATGTTGATGATTACATGTGACTCCTCAAAGTAGTCAATTTTGTACCGGGTAACAATATTGTGGAAAAATGAAAGCTTCACGCAGTTTACTCCTCCTTACCATATGTGTACCATATATAACAAATATATTTATGATATAAGTACAAGATCTCACAATAATAAATATTTTTTTTCAATAAAAAAATCTCAAATTTATACTTGGTCTTTATCATGATAGTTTTAAATTTTTTTAGGGTATATTGCATTCTATTTAACATTTGGATAGATACAATAGACGTCACATGAAGTAAAATTGAATCATAGGTATATCTTAGATAAATTTTGAATATGCTCTTTTTGAAACAAGCTTATCATTTTGAATATAACTTTAATTTTTAAAAATAACCATAGATCATTTCAATCAACTATGTTAAAAAATTTGGGAAAAATTGTGTCATTTCATTGAATTAAATTTTATAAAATATTATATATTTATTATATATCATGTTCAATTTGGTGAGACAGTGTGTATTTTATCTTCAACATTCAAATTACATAATTATTTAAAATAAACTACGAATTTTATTTCTTCATCTGTTTAAAAATTTGATGATATGTATTGAATATGAACATGCATTTAAGATATTTTTTCATTACGGATATATAGAGGCCTATAACCTCCGTTCCATTTGGATTCATATTGCAAGAACTTCAATCGGATCTAAAGACTTGGATTTATGCCTTGGATCCCCTTTCTATTGTATCAAATGAGCAAAGGATAGTTTTATCCTTACATAGTGAATTGATAATGTCTTACGGCGACTTGATTTTGTGAGATTGATAATTAGTTTGTAGCAGTAAGCAAGATTCTCCGATGCGAAAAAATAGAGATTTCCAGTGTGCTAATCTACTAAATGTTGGTAGATAAATGCATGATTTATTGTCAAATTCTCTTTAGAAATCTGGTAGTTGCGTGAGGCTCATGGACCAGCCAACCCTCCCTCTCTGTTGGAGGAGACATGTGGATGGATTTTCTTCAGGTGGTTTGTAAAGTGTCGAAGCGGAGCATTTGGTGATAAATTTTTGGAAGGAGGGAGGGGGAAGGACTTCCGTGGGTCATTCGTTCACACACACACACACGCCACACACACGACACGACGGCAACGGAAGAGGAGATGAGAGGGGATAGGGCGGGGCCACTGAGAACCGCTGGTTGCAGATCACATATCATCGCTGCCTTATGCTGCCCACGCACTGCTCCTGCGCAGACACACACCCGTCCCTCGTCCCCCCATACCAGTCGCCCACTCCCGACTTCCCGCAGCGCGACGACGTCTTTCTTCTTCGCCCTCGCTTCTAATTCGATCGATCGATCGACCTCCTCGAGCCCTCCTTCTCGACTTTCTCAGGTACTTTGGAGCCGCATTTCCCTTCGAAGAAAGTCGTCAATTCTCATGCCCGCATTGTTTGCTTTTCTATTTTCCTATCGAGTGTAGTCTGCCCGAGTCACGGTCGCGAATTGTGTTGTTAGTTCCAGCATTGCTCGAGGTGTCGGAAATGGCTGCTTGCAGATATCGATCATGAGAGAATACGATGGCAATCGGTCTTGTTCGCGGGTTGTATGAGCTGGATTGGATTTAATGTCGGAAAAAGTGACAGAAATTGTTGGGGTTTGTTGCGCAACAGACAGAGAGTGAGAAATGGCAGCCGTCGCCGCCAGAGCGTCATGCTCGTTGGTCACCAGCGCGGGAGCGACAGCGGCCCCGCAGGCAGCGAAGAGGACATCGGCCAAGGCCGGAGCGAGGAGGCTGAGTCTCTTCGGAGGGTTGAAGGCCGAGAACAAGGTCATGGCCTTGGGACTGAGCGCCAGCACTGAGCAGAAGTTCGCCAGCTTGGCCACCAGCTGCTCCGCTCGATCGAGGACCACCTGCACCGTGGGAAGCGAGATTTTGACCATCGTGCCCGTCATGAGCGGTCTGGTGTTGGCCGGCATTGCCATCGGATTCGTGTTGCTGCGAGTGGAAGCGGCAGTGGAGGAGTCAGAATAGGATTTTTGCCGCCATTTTGCCAATTGGATTCCATGTACCAAAGTTTGTACCTTACTCCGGAAGATGAGCCTGTCAGCGCAAGCAGCTTGCAGTTGTAAAAAAGGTACACAGGAGCCGTCCTTCGCTGTAATGGAAACCTTCATCTCTCTGATCTCTGTCACATTATATTTGTAATTGTAGATGATACTCGGAACAGGATGGTTCGCGAAATTTCGCGCAGTGTTGACCCTTTTGGCTTATTTTTTGCCATGAATTCGACGAACAAATCTTGCTGAGCTAAGACAGCAAGAAGTGTTTCATCATTATCTCAGCACAGGGGAAACATGATTCTTTGGAATTGGGACGGGATGGTGTCATGTTTCTTTCCAGGCAGTGAGTAGGCGCTAATTTCACTGTCCGTCTGTCCATCTGCATATAGATCCGTCTGATTGTATTCACTGATAGAATTGTGCTCTTTTTAATCAATTGTATATTTATCATGGTTATTGTTTGAAGAATCTTTGAATGAAAGTGCCGATATGTTTTCAACTTCTTTATATCAATGTAATTATATACCCAAGAATCATAAGGCTGAAAATTTTGGGAAAGTCATAATGCTGAGACTGTGGTGAAGTGAAGAAAGATACTGCATTTGAGTGACGATGAGAGTGTTTACGAAATAACTGATTTAACAAAATAAAACATACGTACATGGCGGAAGGTCAACAATCTTCTCCGCCATCGTAAATGAACACTCGCAAAATGTATCGAAGATATTATTTGTAGAAGAAAAGGATAAAATATTTAAAATAAAAGAAAACTAAAAAAATGTCAAGAAAAATCTCATAACAACTTACATAATTATATATTTACCAATACTATAACTAACATATCTTCATACTAAGTTATGTAACAAAACCCGAAAAATTTTCATTTTTTCATCTATCATTTCTTCCTTCGCTTATCCTGTAATAATTACCATCCATTATCTGTACGCGTCATATCAACTATCTGAAATTATACATGATCTTACTGTACTTGTGACAAATCACTCACATGCGTACATCTCCTGATCAAATTGCAAATTTGTAGCATATAATCGTCAAAATTTATAACGATAGGAACAAATTAACCTTTATACCATTCCACCCCCAAAATCTATTCTCGATAGTGGGGTTACTCAATACACTGCAATAAGTACACAGAGCTGTACATATTTCTGGACGATGAGACAATGGGCATGGTACGCGAGCCTCCTGGACACACATTAATGAGGGCGATGGTGGACGTACAGTGTGTGCAGAATGTATACTGAGAGCGCTAATAGAACAGCCTAATAACTTCGAGGACATTACTGAAATCCGCGAGAAGCAATCTGACTACAAAAATTGCGAAACGACGGATAACAAGATGACTTTTCAAAATGTCGAAAACCCTTCGGACGACATGCTTGCTGATCGATGATCCTCAACTCGGTGCATCGCCAAACGGCTTATAGGGCTGAGGGTCGGGAAATGAGCTGCAAGCATGCTATACAGAGTTCGTCGTGCTCACGGAATGATTCGCACCCAGGCCAACAAGTGCTCGCAGTGGTCGTCCAGAGCGATTCTCACCGCGAACTTCCGAGAGTCGAAGCTTACGGACTCGTTTACTAATATATGTTGATATGGAATCTCCTCCCACGCCAGTTTCTCAGAGACAGCCATCGAGCGGACAATCTGCTAACCGATTGCTCGTGGATTTGTTCAACCGACGAGAACGTAAATGGCATATATGATGCCGGGGACGTACCCCAAGATGGTCAGCAGCAGACATATCCAAAACTCCACCTGCATCCACCTCATGGTCAGCACCGGGTGTACCACCGCTTAGGGCACCACGCTTTGACTCAAAAGACATTCTCGTTGGCATTCCGTCTAACTGAAAACTGAAAACAATTGACGAAGTGAAATCACTTACCGCACACCCGAACGCCAGAAACACTCCTAAAGGTGGCAAAATGATTGCCAGCAAAACGTCGATGAATGAAGCCCTCGCCATTGTTTCCGCCTCAATGGCACAGGGTCTAACGGGATCTGCACAACACCAACAACATTGCGACCGCCACAATCAGCTGCTAATCACCTCCTACACGAACATCCATCAGTCCTCTCAGTTCCGCATTATAATCTGCAACAAGATCTCACCGAAGATCTCACAAAAGGTGCTGCGCAGCAGCACCTTTTGGGCGGGCAGTTTTCTACTTCATTCCTGAGACTCAAAAACTTTCAATTTTTCGCTCCCGCAGCAATTTCAAGCACGACATTCGCTTCCGATTGACAATGTATTGGTGGGCAATTTTTACTCTACCTTCTTACGGGCGGGAAGAGCGTCGAAAGACGAGAAGCTAAGGGCGGGGGGAGTCGACGAGCGTAGGAAGACGGGGATTCGAGCTAACGTCGAGGTCGGAGATAGGTCCGATACGAGCAAGGCTGGAGGTCCGTGGCCTCTTATTACTCTGACAGTGTCGAGTGGTGGACGTGGCAGCTCCTTACAAGCTGGCTGTAAAGCATCGCCACGTGTTATGACGTTCGCAGTACGGTAGAGCGAGCTGCAGATGGAGTCCTTTCAAACATGTAGAAGTCTCTCCTCTAAAACTGTATTGCATACCCCAGGCCTGATTAGAGAGGGCATTGTCTAATCCGTGGGGCCTCTTAGCTGCAGATGATCAAACAAATCACCACATCAACATCAATTCTCCTTAGTGACGCTAACTCCACCCGAGACTAAACATGTGGCTAGGCAGACAAGTCTGGGGCTGATTGACTGACTGCTTGTCACCTGGCCCCGAGTGTGAACGCTTATCGCACTCCTTGAGCTCAAGAAACGCCTTAATACCATCCGTGCTGGCACTTTGACAATCTTAGAAGCTATTTGTTCCTCCATGATGGAGAGATTTATTTTCCACTTGCAATTGCAGTGTATTGACCCTTCAAGGGCTGAGCGATTTAGAGCAAAGGTGATCTGGAGATTCTCAGTCAAGAGTATGAATCTGAATTACATTACTTACTCTGAAAGGGACGAGGTCGATCAGTGTGCTTGGTGACGCACTCAAAGCATACAATGAAGGTGACCCTGGTGGTATAGTAAGGTGACCCTTGAGTGAACGCAAGAAGAATTGCTGAACTCTCTAGAATTGGTGATCTCTGGAGGCTCCAGGTTTACTTCAAGAGTCTTGAGTGGGGGCTGCTGTTGGTTAGGAGCGAGTTAAGACAGAGGAATCATGATTGAGAGCGTAAGGACGTAATGTATCCACGGAAGACCTCATGAACGTGTTACTAAATAACTAGATATCGAAATCAAGCATCCCTTTTCAACCCGATAACGAGACGTCTGACTCGGAGTGAAGTGATTACAAACAATGTTGTTCAATGAATGATTATATGATATGAAATTCAGTGCCTCAATTGAATCCAAACGGCTAAAGATCAGTAGTACTGGCAAGTCTCGTCCACAGTCCAAGAACTTAAGTATCAGACTCAAAGTTTCTATCCTGTCTCCTACTTCGGTAGTCGATTCGCCATAGACGGCTCTCACGC
Organism: Marchantia polymorpha subsp. ruderalis; assembly: GCA_037833965.1. Taxonomy (NCBI): domain Eukaryota; kingdom Viridiplantae; phylum Streptophyta; class Marchantiopsida; order Marchantiales; family Marchantiaceae; genus Marchantia; species Marchantia polymorpha. The sequence goes on from AP031351.1 coordinate 7,283,653, forward strand.
TTTTCTGTCTGAATGAATCTACATGAATTGTTAAGTAGAATTCGTTCCTCAAGCAAATGAACGGACTTAAGTAACATCACGTGGAGGCAACTCATACACAGGCTTCCAAATCACTAGACAAAGCGATACATTTTCTTTTCTTTACTAGGCAGCACTTGGAATTCATGGCAAATAACAACCCTCCAAGTCAACATCCAGAGTCTTCTCCCGTGAAGAATAACACTGGCGAGTGGTCAAAATTAACTAGCTACACTGACAGCCGATTCCACCGTAAGGGTGAGAGTGGGAGGGGAACAACAACCCGTGATTCTCTTCCAACAAATCTGGCAAAGCGTGCCACTATTGGTGAAAATGCAAGAATGCATACCGTAAGAACCAAAAAAAAAAATTCTCTCTAGACAGGGCCTCCTCCTGTTAGATACCTTCCTGAACGGTATCAGCTAAGGATATCACTCGTATTTGCATCGTTATATTCACCTTGCCTACAGTTAAGAGGTGCATTGGCTGCATTTGCAGAAACGAATGTGAGTCAATTACTTTACAGGGCTTTCAGGCGAAGGTTCTAAAACTGAGAGAAGGTTGAATGCGGGAGAGCCTAGGTTGATCCCTCTTACAACCCCACCATGTGCCACTTTTATGCGATAGCACAGAAGCAGAATCGCATCCCACAGTGCAGATCGTCCCTGTAAAACGTTAATGCACGAGTCAATCGAAATCCTCCCAGAACACTGGCAAACAAAAGGGAAGAAAAATTCTGAATATCAAGAATCAGTCTGGAACAGATTCGTGACCATACCTGGAAGGAGAACTGTAATTTTTTGTCCCAGTACAGAGCAAAAATTGGAGGACTGGTCTTGGAAACTGCTAAAACTGTTGCTCCGGCTTGTAAGATAGATGGGGCGCCTGATATTATAGCAATATACTTTTCTGGATACCGCTCCTTGTGTGGCAAACTGGCAACAAAAAGGGAGTTGTTCCCAGACTGGGTGCTGGGGTATGAGGTCGGGTCCACATGCAGCATCCACTGAGGATGCTCCAGCAACGCACAAAACAGGTAAAGTAGCAAGTGGGCATCAGAGGGAAGATCAGCTGTCCATCGCTTGGAGACTTTATCATAAACCTCCCCGTTCGGAATGTACTCATACGCTTTCACACAAGTCCCCTCAGCCAAATCTGCCAGATAGGGTTTTGGAAGGCATCAACGAACATCAGCACGACGAAGCTAAGTTGAAACGATGTTCTATCTTCAGTCATAAAAGTGAAATCGGTGACTAGTTTCTACGTACTAAGTTTCATTGACATTGCAACAAGCAGTAGAGGCCCGTGCTGTCCCTACCTCGAATTCGTTGAGCGGTGTAGTCTGCTCGGACACTACTCTGAGGGAGGAGTCCTTTCACCCACTCTCCTTTTATGAGAGCCTTCAGTCTTTGATGCTCAGTCACGGCATCTAGGCATGCTTGAATATGAGGGTTATACACTTTCTCTTGAGGTGGAGCAAGACCGAATAAAGAGTTTTGCTGGACAGCTGCATCATTGTCCGAGAGAAAACTTGTCAGGTCCAATACAATCTGAGACATTTCGAGAGACAAAAGTCTTGAAGCAAAGACGATTGACATTGATAGTATTGTGATCCCACGTATGGTCAAAGGCAGGCTGCGGTCTGAGATCAAATTAGACAAGAAGATCTCAGCATTACTTAGGAGATTCAGCTCATAAACTTACAGTAGATGAATTGAAACCAGAAACTTACATACAGGTCCATCACGGGCTTGCAAAAGGTGGGCACGGAGTTGATGCAGCTGAGAATCCTCGTCAGGAACCATAGTAGTGAGCCATTCCTGAAGAGAACCATCCGCGGAGATTGGTACGGATGTTGTGTCTTGCTTCAAGCCTCCAACTTGAGAAACATTGATTGTCGAACCAAGTTGTGCAGCGGCAGCCATAGCCTGAGAAAACCCAGAAATCAGCGCAACCTTCAGTTCCACATAGGAATGACAGTTATATAAGACATGTTCATACTAAAACGATTTAGTTCCATATACTAGGATATAAAACACAGACTTGACGGTTCCAGTCATGTCCGTGATTTGACAACAAAGATGATTGTGGCCGTGACAGAGAAAAGGGAAAAACTGCACAAAACGACATCCTTCAACTCAGGACCATGGCAATAAAGTCAGCTATTACGTAAGAGATTCGCAGGGCTGAAATTGGAGTCGAATGCAAGTTAAGTAGAGTCCTCAAGGTTGGACGGAAATTTGTGAGAGCACCTGTAAATGGCTGGAATCGATCTTTCGAACAAGCGGATTCAGTAGCATATCAGAAAACCACTGTCGGAGGCTATCCCTCCACTGTTCGATTTGAGGATAGATCCCAAGCTTCTTAAACACTTCCAATGCTTGTTCCATGGACATAGGCAGTGGTATCTCCACCTCTCCTTTCTTAGGTGACCCCGTCTTCTGGGCGCTAGGAGACATACGTAGGGCTCGCATGGGTGTTCTGGGAGTGCTTGCAACTGGAGCTGGCACCAGAGCGAGACTTGGACTTGGACCATTGGCAACACCTTGCACTGTAGGCGAAGGAGTGGCCTGACCCCCAGACTTTCCACAGGCATCTGCAAGTTTGTCATCCACTTCTGCCAAAAACTCTGCTAGTTTTTTTTCACTATCAAGTTCATCCTTCCCGAAGTCCAATCGTCCAGAGCGAGTTCTGTGATTAGGCCAAAAACTCAAACTGCCGGGAGAATTTTGCAACTGACTAGCTGGGGTCGTTGGAAGTGGTGGTGCAGGAAAAGGTGTAGCTTGAAATGGAGACCCAGACGGAGCAGACGACGCAGATGTTTTCTGAACAGGACTCTTTACAGGCCCCGTGAATCCATTCAATCCAGACCACGGACTGGAAAGTGGCTTGCTCTTAAGCACGCTAGGATGGATAGGAACAAGAACAGGGGACTGAGATTGTCCAGGTGATTGCCGGGCTCTTGGAGGCCGTTGCCTCGTTGCACTCGAGAATTCTTGAGGAGAGTCTCTTGATTTCAGAGGTTTGAAGCCAGTGCTGCCAGGTGACGCGAACGAGGATATGGGTGATCCAATAACTGTGGTGGTGCCACTAGATCTTAGACTCACGCCAATATGTGATTCTTGGGGCGACTGCACACTCAATACTTTGCATAGTGCGGACAAAGTCATGAGAAAGAGGATAATCACAATCCACAGGGCCACTTGGACAGATGCAGCTGCACAGACGACGAATAACAGAATATTATCATCAACTCTTATTACCAGCTTTCTGGAAGGGAAGGAAAATTTTCGCAAAAAATTGCTGTTGAAGCGGATTAGGAAACTGCAAACACCTCCAAACGAACAGGGTACTCAAAGAAACGTAATGCACGACAAACACAGAAAGAGAAGACAAAGAATATCGTCTTACCAGCAAAACTCTGACTGATGCCCAGCGTCGCAAGATTGTCTGTCAAAGCCTGCGATCTGAAAAATAATAACGAAGATCGATCCGGGTTGATATAGCTGACAAGTAGTTTAGGTCATAATTTGACAATGTGACTTCTAGCTCGATACAAAGATTCGAACAGCTCCAGCATCAAGAAAGTCACTGAAAGACTCAGAAAATTGGGTCGATAATTTTTCCATGATTAGGTACAAAAAGAAAGTCCTCTCGCAGCTCCGAGCAGAATTGTGCTTAGCAGCGAATGAGTTATCGAGTAAATAAATATACTTGCAGTACAATGCCTCCGAAAGAATCCGGAGAAAAAAATTGACGCAAACAGATGCAAAAAATACCTTGAATAGATGCTCCATACGGCTGAACACGCAGCACAACAGAGCGTCAGAATGAATGGAAAATGCCACGGTCTTCGGCGGATCGCCTGATGGGAAAGTGCCGAGGCGACAGCGGCATTCTCGTAAACTCCAAATTTGCCAGCAGGAGGTGGTGATGCCGCCCGTAACGCCATCGGAGCACCTCAAATTGGCTGATTATTTCATCCGCAAGCTCGTGACATTTCATAACCCTCTCCTAAACCATCGGACATCCTCTGCAGCGTCTGCAACACCGTACCTCGCGCCATCCCGAATTCAAATGTCCCGTCGCCACATCGTACTCTCGTCCAAACTTCTGCGGTAGTTCCAGCACACAATCCGGCTTCCGTCTTCCGTCTTCGGTTTTGCGGCAGTCTGGATTTCCGTCTCAAGGGCAGACAGACGGATGGGCGGGGCGATCACTGGTATGCGTCATTGAGAGTCAAAGGTCCCATTAACGAGATCGTTGACATTCTCTCGTTCGCACTGTTCGACCTCTTCCATCACGAACCCTTTTCTTGTGGCTGAGTTGTCCCCGCCCAGTTCGCTACGTAGAGCTTGGGCCCGTGACTTTTCGTCTGGCTGTTCACGAATCTGCATGATTCTAATATTTTGTTGAACCCCCATAACATTTCCGAGAAGATTGGTGTCCGGCATATGTCGAAAGAGTTGTCTCGTAAGGAGTGTTTATGAGCAAACTGCTAGAAGTTTCTTTCGGTATCGTTTTCCTGGCTTATAAAAGGTGAGGGTTCTGTATTTCTCCAGTCTACTAGGGTAGTCTTAAGATAGATTCTTGCGCATGCTCGCTCACCTTTAACAATATTTTTTCCTCATTGAACTCGTTGCATGAGGTATTCCCAGTGTGGTGATTGAATAAATACTCTATGCGTATAGCCAGTATCCAGCTTAAAAACTGAAACATTTCACCGATCTATGCTCGTCATAGTCAGGACATGCACATAAGTTGTTGGAAATCATAAGATTTCCAACAACTTTCAGAAAAAGCAAAGGTTATAATCGTTGAAAGTCGCTTCTGTGTGGAAACGGTGATCAAATAGGCGAAATAATGATATGAGTAACATGATATTTCGTTAACATGACACTTGTTTCTCGATTTAAGCCTGGCTAACTATCCACTGAATCCTCTGGCTAATTTATAGTACATTAAAAACTGGAAGACAGTCTTGCATTGCTCGCTCCTCACATTGAAGTATGCGTTTGCCAATACTGATCCTTTGAACCATCCAACATACAGTTAGAAACCACGACAAGAGTTGTCGACCCTCTCCTGGCGTGCATTTCAGAAGAAAAGTTGTCTGTCGATTTCACAACTCCTCCGAATCACCTCCCAAGGTTCATGGGATGTTACTCACGAGTACGTATTACGCGGCACATTGCATATATCAAAAATACTTCAGCTGAGGAGTCCCAGTAGTGGACCCGAATGCAAAGCATCGCTCATGTTTGGCGTATGATCCTCGGGTTCCCAATCAAGCGCTCTGGTGGTTACATACAGTCGGGAGGCCCTACAATTACTCAGTAGTAACCTCAGGTAACTTGACTTCCTCGGGTAGTTTCTCATACGCATGAAACTGAGAACAATACTTCCGAAGAGTAGCCTCCGGATGCTGCATCTCGTTTAATTTTATGTCCCTCGCCATGGCCTGCATAAATTGGACAAACGAAACCTTAGAACATTTGTAAGCACATGAATTGGAGATGTTCATTGCAGAGGAATGACAAGGATGGACTGTTTAGAAACGTAATCTGAAAAGAGACTGTGCACAATAAAAAGAAACAACAGAAACCTGTTAGAAAGATGCGTATAGGATTAGGTTCTCTAGCCGGCAAACCTTACGATTATATACTACAAGAGTGTCAAGCGTCATACATGATCCCGACCAGAAAAGTTCCAGCCAGTTAGCAAATCATGTCTGTATATAAAGAAACGACGGACCCATGGTTGCCCTTACAGTACCCCAAAGAAAATGAAAACACTGATAGAACGGATCGAAACAAGCGAGTGACGACCATGAAAAAACGTGGGGCACAAATCAAGCAGTGTTTACAAATTGCTAGATAGCATGAACAGCCGACGACACTGAGAATGTAGGGAGAAGGAAAGTTTACGTCTTTGGCACATGAGAAACAACGAAGTTGTACAGAGATTGGTATTCCTTTTTCTTGTTATTACGACCATGCTTGTCAAAACCGTAGAAGCAAGAACATTTGCCGAATAAAAAATATCAGGACAGTACAATAGATCGGCAACAACTGGAACAATTATGACAATATTCGACGCTTTACACTCCCGGTACAGTATAACAAAATTTCACCGACAGCCAGACGGTCAAATCCAGGGAATGTGAAGAGAAACAGTTGTCTGGAAATACACAATTTATTCCCGTCTACGTACTTAGAGCAGAATAATTCGGAATTGGAGTTAAAGGTTAGCCGGACTAAACAAGGGACAAAAAGTGAATTAAGAGCGAATTAAGACCACAAATATGTAAAACAAACTTGTTAAAATTTACACCCTTTGGTAGTTTGCCACTGGCAGTGGTCGTTTAGTGCTAATGTGCGCTTCTAAGTGAGAGTCGACAAGCACGCGTAAAGTACCAGACGACTGATGGCATGGAAGTACAGGTGACGAGTTCTGAGAATTGGAAATCCACCAAGATACCTGAAAGTCAGTGCCATGCTTTCGAATAAGCCGAGAAAAGTATACTCTCTGCATCTTTGTAAGCCGCTTGACGGGTGCTTTCTTGCCGTCCTTACGAAGCTTGTTCAGTGCAGATTTAACGTCTGAAAAAAGGAAGAGCTGTTACAACCCCACAAAGGCCAGGTGAAAATACTGCGATAGCACTAGCTACAGTTCAAGCATCAACCAAGACGAACGCATGTTCCACGCCAGTATTTGGTACCGCAAGACACGCATTTATCTCGTGCCGAACAGATTAATGCGAATAACTTCTGAGCTTACCATCATCTTCATCATCACTGTTGAATTTTGAGTCCATGTCCATCTTCACAGTCTGCAGATCTGTACTTTGCACAGAATGAGCGGTTCTATCTCGTGCGCCGAGTACGTTGGGATTGGCCACGAAGCCATGAGCTGCGTACTGAGCGAGCATGCTCGGTTTGGATCCAGCGCCTCTTTTCCTGTATTACCATCCATTCACTCTCAATTATAAGTTTTCAAAGGGGAATCAACTTCGTCTTCTTCCGGTCACTTATAATCGTCCTCGTGAACGAAACTATGTGTCTACATTGTGATCCTCATACTGTGTTGTCGAATTTCTTATCATAACCTGCGTTCGCCCCTCAAGAGCTAACTCCTTATCACAGCGATGACGTCTACATTTTTGTGACGAATGTAGAAAAGCTGTGAGGACGAATTCTCGAAAGCGTGAAATTCTTTAGAAAAAAACTCTGCACGATTGAACTTACTTGGACGGCAACCCGACGCGCACAGTGGGTTTCCCCTTCTTGTAGGATCGCATAGATCGACCCATCTTGGCAGGTGCGAATAGACAACCGGCTAGACAAGCAAGAACAAAATTTCACGACCGAGCACGCTGACAGAAGAGCCTGATTCGAAAAGGACTAGAATCGTCGTGGTGACGGAATATAGCCAACTCAGTCTCCTGTCAAACCCTAAACCCCAGGAAACTCTTCATTCACACTCCGGTTGACGTGCAAACAGACCTTTCCAAACCCTTTCCAGACCGTTGGCTATGTTTCAGGGTACGATGTAAGATAGCAAAGTTCGCCTTTTCTCTCTGTTTTCTTTATTCACTGGACCGTAGCTATGTAACCCGAACGCCCGTGTACAAGAAGTCTCGAATAGGATCGCTTGGATCAACCGAAATGCCGCTCTATGTGTAACGAGGCCAAATTTCGCTCCAAGTACCTCATCCAAAAATTGAGACCCGAAGTGCACGATTTTGATTTGCAAGTCAATGTCAGAAAGTGGTCTATTGAAGGGATTTTGGAAGTTGAAACAACCCTAGGACCGCGGAGCCGTTTGAAATAAAAAATCTGGATGGCGAAGACCATATGAAAAGACTGCGAAAAAATGAAGACAATATTAACAATAGCGCTAGAACAAAGTTTACTAATGTTCAGCAGTTTTACACTGCATAAAATGTATGTTTTAAATTTTATTCTTTAGATAATTTTTGGACATATCTTTCTTCCCCAAGAGATCAATCAAGAACAAAGATATCTTCGATCGATCTAGAAAGAACATCTTCGTTTATGATGTAAGATCGCTGGCATATGGATTAAGGTTACAATAACGCAATAATTAACAACCTTATACTAAAAGTATGCTCCTATTATATTTATGAATCAGAAAGACCAACGCAGTCTGAGATTCCAGAAGTATGAACTCTCTTTCGGTTTGCAAGTCAGAAGTCGCTGTGAAACAGATTGCATAAATTGTTCAGAAAAGTTTTCATATATTGAAAATTTTAATTCTTACTTTTATATCTAATACCGCATAATGAGTATTTTTACACTTCTCTTTCTAGTATAACTTATTTCAGCATATGAAAAGTAATTATTTTGTTAAATATCTACATTCAGATTAAATTGAAAATATATACCAAACACAAAAACTGAGATAAATCGCTATTATCCTACAATATTCGAAAAAAATTGTAATATTTGAATTTATAAATGTTACCTGGAACAATATTTAGTCATACATAATAAACATATCATATTTAAATCTGAATTTTTTGGATGTACTCCAGAAACTATGAAATACAATTATTGATGAATAGAATCATGATTAGTTAGATTGATATGATCATCAAAGAAGAAGAAAATTACAGAAAAATAAGAATTTTTGTTTATAGTTATAAATATTAAAGCTTCAATTGTGAACTTGCGTCTTGTTAGATGTAAATCTAATTGTTCAAAAAATGCATGAGAAATAAATTTTAAAAAACAGAAATCATTAATGATTTATCATACACTATATTTTTCTTCGAAATGGTTGTTTATGAAAATAAAATGTTACGAGATAATGATTAATAATGGATTTCGTATTTAAGAAAAGAAGTGGATCAACTTGATAGTAACTAATATATATTATATTATCATATGAATATGTCACTTATAGAGTTTACAGTATGTATGGTATCATGTACTTGCCAAGTGTGCTATTTTCTTCATTTAAAAATAGATTTTTATAATTAAATAACCTTTTTAAAAAATTATTAAAAGAATAACTTACAATAGAATTTGAATTTTTGGTTTTTTAATATATCACCTTTTTGCCAAAAAAATCTCAAACTAGAAAATCATTAAAAAAAGGATAAGATTATTATTACTATGAATCATCATCATCATCCTGCATTTATTTTGTAATTAAATCTCAAAACATAACATGGTTAATGTCATCAGGGGAAAATGGTCAAATTAAAAATTAGTTCATTTTGAGGCTGAAGTTGTGAAATTTTGTTATGAGAAGATCGATTACAAATATATGAAATATTATATTCAAACTTGAGAATGAGATTTGATAATCAAGTAAGGAATGTATGTATCCTCCTCCAAGGGGTCAAACCCACGACCAGACACAAAAAGCTCCATAACAAAATAGGTCAAATAAAAATGTTTTATATTTTTCCTTATTGAGTTATGGATCGATCATGCATGAGGGGTGATAACTCACCTCTCATGATAAAGGAGTGAACCTGTAGAATAACCGTACAACAAATTTAAGGTCAACTGATGTCCACAAGTTTTTCAAAGCTATATAAAGATGAACAGAAAGTGACGCCCATTAAACTTCAGAATATTAATGGTCACTTTCTTCCACAATATGAGAGGAATAACATACAAAATGTCTCAAGCATAGTAAGGTCGAAAGTGGAAATTTACCGCAAACGAACGAGCAAAACAAAATAAGGAATCAAAGACAAAATAGTCAGACTTTTGAAGTGAATTTAATAGATAATTAGAATTAATTATCTGCACGGCCTACCCAATATCCTGGTGCACGGTGTATACTTCTCCAGCATCTCGCAACAATCAATTCGATTTCAAATGAGTAGTTCACATGTGAGTACTGTACTCCCAAAAGGTCAGGAAATAGAAGTCTTTCTAATATCCAGGCATTAAAAACTAATAAAGAAACTTCCACCGCGACACTACAATTGTGTTTTTTCGTGTTTTTTTCCCTTTTGTATCCGGCATGTTTCGAATTGGGGCTTCTGATCCAAGTCGAAACTACATTGCCCTGCGGTGGAGGTAACATGATGGATCAGGGTCAACCTTTTAGCTCGCCTTGGCCCCCTAATCGAATGTGAGCGGGGATAATCTTATAAAACCATGGTACCAACGGAGGTAGAATTGCTTGGTCACTACAAAGTTACATTTGAACGACGCATGATGGGTCTTCAAATCCTTTTTGCTGTATTACTCGGTACCCTTGAAAACAAAGCATGGAGCAAGCGACAGATCCTCCATCTATTGAGGAAGATGAACACGTCATGTCTCGCGTTCCAACAGCAGACCTCCTGGCTAGCTGAAGTCGCTTGTAACGAGGGATTGCTGGCTCGCTCCACGGCACAAATGGTTGCAGTACAAGGTGATAAGTACAAATCATTTGCAATAGAGATATAAACTATTATGAGAAATGATTCTCAACGGGGCATGTTAAAATTAATTACATATATATAAAATATACTTTAACATGCCCCGTATATATATAAATATAAATGAAAGGGCTAGTTATCTCTTAGATTGGGTTAATTATACTCACGTTAGTCTAATGTGCATTACTTCTCCCTGTGCATTTACTAAAGATTATTAAACATAGAGATAGCTCTAACTAATCACAGAACTGTGCATGGTATAATAAATGAAGTATAATTAACCCAAATTGAAAGATAAAAATTTTTCATGTTCAGGGTTGATCTAGCCAAAAGTATAACTAACATCTCCTATATATATAGAAAAGAAATATAAAGTGGTATAGTAAGATATGAATGGCAAAAGGATAAAATTATGCTATGCCCTGTTAATTCCCTCCTCTCTGAAAAGTGGTATTAAGCGTGTCCAATCCACATCGCAACTAACGAAACTGAACTGTGTAACTCCTGATTGTAGCTACGGTTGAGTAGCAGAAGATTCAACGTGTGAGGATACGTCTATGTAACGTGAAGGATTTTCTAAGAAGGGGCGTGTAGCACGAATGTGCTCGACTCAAGTACTTCGGAAATATGCTTCCCAGGAGTAAACTCTCGGAAGTGAGTTGGGATCGTGCCAGAAGCACGTGCCACAGGTAAAGTGAATCATGGGCTTCGCTAAAGCCGGACTCGCTGCAAAATAGTAAATTGTGCACGGCGACCAGCCCGAGCCCGAGGGTTTCAAGGGGGGAAGCACGAGACAGTTCAAGATCAGTAAATCGCATCCTCCAGCTTGACACAAGGAATGTAGAAGTAGATCACAAGAGCGTAAGTCTGGCGTAGTAGAGTAATATCTAACATCGTCCAATACTATCCAATTAGAGCAGCTCAAAAAACCGGAAGACCGAGGTTCAAACGCATGGAAGCGCAGCGGGAACAAGAACATTGAACTTAGATTGGCCCAAGCCTGAAGTGTGAAGCAATCCTGCAATCGTGCTTCTTCCACCACTTCTACCAAATCAAATGGAGCAGACGGGTCGGACCTCCTCCTCCGATACAGAAGATGGTAGAATGATCCCAGCAAATCCGGATCCGCAGAAGAAATAATCCAGAACCAATCCAGTATCAGGGGAGGGTGAATCGGTATGGAGATTCGGACAGAGCGAAGGACCAAATCAGCAAAATTAGTCGACGGGCGGAGCGAGAGGGCGAGAGAGAAGAGGGTGAGCGAGCGCAAATGAGAAACCGAATAGAAGATACGAGCCGGGAAGGGTCCAAAGGAAGGAGAGAGGCGAGGGACGTTGGGGCAGCTGGGCGGGCGGGCGGGGGCGAGGGACCACGCGTCTTGTCTTATCCCGTCCGTTCTGTAGCAACGTGTAAAGCGCCGCGCGGAGCTGGAACTGCCAACTTGCGAGGTCCGTCCGTCCGTTAGGAAATGTGGGGTGCCGTTCCCTCCGCTCAAAAGAGCGCGCAGGGCAGACGCTCCTCGTCCCGGAATGGGCACCGGGCCAACGGGCCGCGACTACGGGCCTTTATATTTAGAATCTCCGATAATAAAAATCGGCCGGGCCATTTTCGGCGCCTGTCCGGCCCCAGCCGGAGATTCCCAGCCTGTCCTGTCCGGTCACTGCATGCAGAGCCCCTAGAGCCAATTGCAGACGAGCAGGGGCGCGCTCGTATAAAAGGCGCGGCGCTGCTCGTAGGCCTGCCTTCCTCTAGAAGGGAGACGGAGTGAGGGGAGGAGAGGAAGAAGAATGCGGCTGGTGCTCGAGCGGGAGGAGCACTGCTGAGAGAATCGGTTGGGGGCAGGAGGCGAAATCGGCGATTGGGCTCATGAGTGGCGCTGTTGGGGGCTGGGGATTGAATGCGGAGTGAGCCATGAGTTCGACGGGGAGTTTTTGGAGTGCGACGTACAGTAGTTTGTGCTCTCAACTGGCAACGAGCGCTTGTTGTGCTTCTTGCTCGAACCAAGGACCGTATCATCGACATTGCGGATGCTCTCTGCACGCTGGATTGTGGAAGTTCGAAGGCCCATCTTCGCCCAAATGCCAGGTGAAGATCTCGAGCAAGAAATCTCGCAGCGGGATGTTCCGATCGATTTCTGTACAGAATCTGGGCGATAAGAGTTTGTCTGCCTCGTGTAGTCCGAGTTCTAGCGGCGAGATACATTCGCCGTTCGATGAGTCCAGCTTTGAAACCCGCGAGAAGCTGGCCGACGAGGAGTGCAACGCATCGACTGATGATGAAACGAGTCTTACGGTAACCTTAATGGAGGAATTGGCTACCCTGATTCAAGTAGTGAAAGACGGAGAGGTGGGTCTTGAAGAAATGCACGGTGATGGGAATGACGGCTTTCGGGGAGGGGATTCAAAACGAATTCTGGCCCGATCCCGCATGGCCCGCTCCGTGCCTGATCTGTGCGCATACGCAGGACCAGATTCCAAAGGTCCTACTGTGGCTGCCGCGCTGAAGTTTGAATCACCGGGTCTTACTCGTCCTCAGTTGGAATGACTGGGTTCTCCAGATGCATCCCCCATCCCCAAAAGCGGGCAAACTGAAATCCAATTTTTATGTGGAGCGACATTCGCGGATCGATGATTTACAGCAGTTGATCACACCACAAGCGTTGTGAGGAAATCGTACCCGTGATTTACCAACGTGGAACGAATGAAATTCATTGATGTGAAATATAGACGAAAAGTATTCTTGGTGCGAGGACAGAAAATTTTGACTGAAATGATGACGGTTATCAGCCAGCTTTTAGATGCAGCATGCTCTGCTTACGCCATGAACGACGATTTTGGAGGTGGAAATCGCGCAGGTTTTGCCTTGTTAGCTTAAGCCAAGAGCAGAATAATTTGATGTCCGACTCGTCGTCCGACGTCTCCACTAGCTGCCCTTGTTTAGTCAACATGTTTCTAGCATTGCGGTCCTTGAGCGTTCATGCGATCAGTTTGTGAGATTGTGTAGATTTGTATATATGCCGAAGGCGATTTAGTTTTCTTGGGAGCATTCCGGTCTTGAAAGATTGACTCTTCGATTCAGAATACATGTAACAATTGTTCCAAATACCAGAAGAAATGGCCACAATCGTTCAGTGTGAAATTTGAGCAACATATTTTTTTCTGGACAAATGTGCGTTGAGTTCAAGGAACAAGGAAGTTTTCATTTCAGAAGCGGTGTATAATCATTTCAGATAGATACAGCAGTCAAATTATAAACGTGTGATGACGATGGGTCTGCGGGGAAGCAAAAGAACTAGCCTGTTCCAAAAGCTGACTTACCAGTACCCCGAGTTGTCCGATTGGACTTACCATAAGTCCAAGAACTTACAGCTTGACACGTTCTCACAGTTCCAAGCTTTCGATCATCGCAGGATCGAAAGCTTGCAACTTGGCATGTGGTAAGCTTAATCGCAAGGTAGTCACATTGATAGAAAATCCTCGTCGTTTGATATTTGATCCAAGTTGAGTCACTTACAAACTCTCCGAATATGGGCATAAACAATTTCGACATCTCACAATGCAACATTGTTTGATTGTGGGTGGATAGCTTAGCATCATTACTTCCTAGGAACGCAACACAATCATTGTACGAATTGACAGTAGATGAATATGAAGCCAATATGACACGACTCAGAACGCAAACGCGAATGTCAATGAAGATCCAAGCTTGTTCAATGTTCGATGCAAGAAAGACTTCAAATCAGCAAGAGAGAGAGAGAATCAGCTGTTTATGTTCAAACTCTGCATTATATCATCATCGGCTTTGAGGTCGTGCATTTGCAGGGATTGAGCTAGACTTCTATGCAAAGATCGCATACAATCCATGCTCTTCATCACGGCCCAATTTCAAGTGGGGCGTTGATGACCTTGCGCAAACGTTAGAATTTCAGAGAAAGCATAGGGAGTCGATTTAAGGTGTGCAAAGCTTCAGATGTACTATTTTTTTCATAGTTAAAAGCACGCTTTGTACATCTTGTCGACCAAACGATGAAGCGAGTGACTTTTCTCGAGTCATGACTGCCCATCTTGACCGTCACTTTCCGCCTCATCAACCTAAAAAGTAAGCAAGTTTTTTTATGTCAATATTTAGTTTTGATGCCATATAAAAAGGAATAATCCAGTAAATCAATGATTCCTAAAATCGTATAAAATGGAACCTTGAATCGTCGCGAAGAGAGAAATTGAAAGTCTATTCGGATTGAACCGAGTCATTAAGTGCTCCATTACATAAGTTTGACCATGTTTATTATGTTTACAAGAAGATTTCAACACAGTATAAAAATGGGGCTCAACTGAGTCCTGATTGGTGCATAGAATGAAAGTTTGTGGTGTCAATCTTGAATTCCACATCAAAGGTATATTTCTTTGCAATGTAATCAACTTGTGACCGTACATGTTCCATAGTTCAGGATTGGTTCCTGAAGTTCGCCGAGTGGACACTTGGCAAAACTCTCTTCGATTACATCCACATTTCTACGCAAATATTCCTGAGGTAAGCCAGTAAATTGGGTTGATAGCAGCATTTCGTAGATTCCGCCAAGTTTCATTTGACTCTACCGAATCAAGAAATCAAGGTGTTGATGGAACAAAGCTCATCCAAGTGGTTTCGATGCAATGTAACCGACGTACAAGCCTGCCTCTACTTGCTTTCCTTCTTTTGCCAACTTGCCAAAGGTCGGAGTGAATCTGAACACAGAACACAATATGTTCATTAGTACGAACAAAGTATTTCCTTCTATTCTGAAATGTAATCAAGATTATTTCACAAAGCTAAAACAACAATTTTCTGTTATCAATTGGATTCGCTTGACTTTAAACATGGATTCATGCCTATGCTCACAATATATTGAATTTTATGCCCTCAATGATTGATGAGTCTGAGTGCAGAGTTGAATCATTATCGTGAGAGGTCTTTTCAGAAACTTCAGGACGTGTTAGAGTGCTTTGATGGATTCTTCTAAGTTCAAACACTCTCAGTTGTATCCTCGATGTTTGATCACGCACCGAAGTGAGACTTTCGAATGAAGTTCAAATTTCAAATTAATGCAATCCATTTGAAATTTCTGACCTTTTCAAAGAGCTCAGATCCGTTAATCTAGAGACCAAAACCCTCGTAATTAGCGTGCGGCTAATTACGAAGGTTATCGTTATTAGCCGCATGCTAATTACGATAAAAGATAGAAGACTGTAACACTATTTACTTCAGAACTCAAACTCAAACATACATCCTAAGTGAACTAAAGTCTAGTAATATAGAACGAACTTACAATTTTAAACTTGAAGCTGTCCAAGACAAGTCCTCCAAATTCATTATGTTACTTAAGAACTGAAACTCTAACTTTGATAAATGATGCAACATGCATTTTTTATCCCAAACTTCTTCCCAAACTTCGTATAACTAGGAAATGTTTCTCACTTTCATGTATTTTATTTGAAAATAGCACAATAAGATCTTCAAGTTAATAGATAAAATGATCTGAGTTGATTAGCATCATGCGTATGTATGTACACACAACTCCAATAGGACAACTCGGAGGGTTTTAACAAGTGAATCTTGACATTCTTTCCCATAATTTTGAAATAATATAACTGTACAATAGAGTACGATATTCGCATCCCATCATTCTATTACTATATGCATTTCTTGTCAAAAATCATGTCCAAGTTCTACTGTCCTTTGTTTAAAGCTGAATTCAATTAGGGACAAAACATTGAACTTGGACATGCTTTTGTCCAAGTTCAATGTTTATGTTTTAGCTATGACACATCAAATTGTTAGGATGTAATTAAGATCTTGTTAGCTCAAGTTGAACTAGGGTTAATGTATTACTATGTAAAAGATGTTGGTTGTAAGGAATTAACTAAGATCTTGTTATCTCAAAATGTAATACTTTCAGTTAGTTGGACTAGGATTAATCTGTTGCTGTAAGAGATGCGGATCTCAATGACACGATTGGGATTTTCAATAAACCAGTATTATGTTTATGTGAACAAAGCTTCAACAATATGAACAACATAGTTCTTATATAAATTTTGAGCTTTGAGTGTTTGCTTCCATACTGTATTGTTAGAAACTAACAAATAATATCAAAGTGAGTGAATAATAGTCTCTTCAAATTTTTAACTGCAAGCCTTTGAATTTAGTAAATTTTTTCAGCTCAAGATCAAGCAACACTAGGAGTAGACGTGAGATTCTACAATTGGATAAAACAAAAACATTCAAGAAAACTACAGCGAAGATTTAAACCACAAAGCAAAAAAACATTGTCACATAAAAGAATATAAATGTTGAGAAGTAAGTATGATGGTTGAAATACTTGACTCTAGACTAATTTTGATGACTTTTACAAGTAACTACAGGAACAAGAGATTGATGATTTGCAGATCTTGTCTTTGGTTCAAAAAGCTCAGCTTGCTTTCTGATCTATTTAACCTGTGTAATTCTAGTCCTCGGCTGGATGTAAGATCCTGCAAGAAAAAACTAAACTAAATTTTTCAGGGGAAGGATTAAAAAATATAATTATGTAGAAACTATACCCATATCCAACTATACCCGTGAGTGTGACAATTGTAACCACCCATGGTAACTTTTCCATACCCATTACCCATCTATTATCCATGAATCCATACCTAACTCATTTCCATGAGTCCATCACCAAAATAAAGTTACTTAAGAGCACTCAAAGTGATTAAAAAAATTTGACGCGCCAATGAGAATTTTGAAAAGAAAATTCTGACAATTAAAGTTTCACTTCAAGGTGCAAAATTGTGTTTGACCAACAAATTGATAAGAACATGAATAGCTTCAGCAGAGGCATCACATGATGGAACAAGAGAAGTACAAATCATACGACAAAAGTTTTGTAATCAGAATTTTGGGAAGAAACTTTGGGCAATATAAAGTTTCACTTCAAACAGCAAAATTGTGTTTAACCAACAATATGATAAAAGCATGAACAGATGATAGACAGACAATAGGTACATAATGTAATTATATGCAAGTGAGCTCTTCAAACGCATGACATGGCCATTGTCCAAACAAAATGTCCCATGATTTTTGGATAGAGCCTGCTGATTGACTTCATTTGTCAGATCCATAAAGAGTTGCGGAAGAGTTTTTTCTAGAGTTGTACATCAGAGTACTATACCCATGGGTACCCAATATCTATCCATTCCTTGTACCCATCCATTTATTCATGGATATGGGTGGATATTGGGTACTCATGGGTATGCGTACCCATTCTGATAGAAACTTTTAGTGCCCATAGGTATGATGATCATATGATTGAATAAGAATATCTATATGAATAAGGAGCAAGCGTAAAAGTTACTAGATCAAAATGATGTACATGATGACTATTTTTTTAAGAAAATAAGTTCATCTAGTAAAAGACCATAAGATGTGTTCAAGATATTGAGACTAAATCTTCTACATTCAATAATTAATATTTCAATTATCTTAAAAAAGTATTATATTATAATTAAATTCATATTCAAAAACTTTAATTTTGAAATGAACGTTTAAATATAAAAATTATAAGATATTATTTGATTATTTTTTACCAATTTCTCATTACAAAAAGTTTTCAAATAAGTTATATGACTATTCAAAATCATTACTTATAAATATAAAAAAATTTAGTAAAATTATTTTTAATGAAATTGATACTTTTGATGAACTCATGATTGACTTTTAGATTCTTAAAAACACTATAAATGATGAAATTTTCTTCCAAGTTTTTATTATCGCATGTTGTTTGAGTATATATTTGATTCATCTAATTTTCTTTTGTTACACTTTTAAACTAGTAGTTTTGATACTACATGAGATGATATGATTGATAAGTTTAATATGTCAGATTTTATAAAAGTTTGAACTTTTTTGATAGTATATTTTGAACTTTTTGTACTTCAATCCTCAATTAAATTTATGGCAAAATAATCTTGTTACTTTTCCAATAAGAAAATGATGGACATTCTACTGCATTTGATGATGTGCAGTAGATTTTTCATTGCTCTATGCATGAAAATAAATAACATATGTATGCCAATAGTGAGATTTTTAAAATTACATTACATATATCTCATAAATAATTCCTGAATTTTTCTATGATGATTTATCAAACAATGCTATATTGCTATTAGATTACTAGATTACACTGAAATGATATTGATTAAGATTTTAATCATGAATCAGATGAAGTATGCATTAATGAAAATTTTAATTTGTAAAATATATAGATTAATCAACTGCAAAGATTTAATATATGACAACATCAAAGAAGATTATGGCATATATTGAGTTATTTTTAGCATGAAATTATAATATACTAAATTTTCATTGTAATAGTTTGAGTGAGATACATTTTGCAGCAAATTAAGTAATAAAATGCGTATTAATGTAAGATATTAATTTATCAAAAATGAAATTTTTGATAGATAAGTTCAATGAAGATAAAAATAGAGATTTTGTTCAAATAATGCACTGAAAATTATTAATTTTGGAATATGATACGTTGTATGAAATATTGTGCTACTTTAGACATTTTGTATTTCAATCACAAGTAGAGTTAATTAAGATATTTTTTATATATGATATACCCTATTAAGTTTTGACTGCGGTTTATTTCTAGTTAGATTTTAATTCTATAAGTAACCATGCCAGGTTTCAGATCAATAATGTTGGTTATAAAAATGATAGATACCACAACCTGATCCTTTCAAAAAATTTGTGAGGAATTGATTTAGGTCTTGTTAAATAAGGATTATATTATAGTTATTATAGCTAGTTGGGTTGTTTACAATCAATATCTGTATATATTTAGTTAGTATAAAAGGTAGCGGCTAGTAATTTCTCAGTTTATGCTAATTATCCCTCACCCTATTCACAACCAGTGCTACTGCTGGGTGTGTTGCCATGGCAAGGAACTTCATGTACAACCGGTTTGTTTCGGTGGGAACACACAAGATTGAACACTTGATAGCTTGATCTTTCTTGTTCCCAACCTTGCTTCTGCACTCAGGAAGATAGAGCTTTCACTCAACGCGTAAGGTTGCACAGCCAATGTTGCATGGAAGACCTTGACTTGCAGGGAGTGTGTTTATTTTCAGATGAAATCCTTTTGACCAATCATAGACATACTTTCTGAAACAATTTATATAATTTGTGTAGGATGAAGTATAATTAGCATAAACTGAGTATAATTAGCCGCTCTCGTGTAGAAAATTGGTCATAGTTCTTAATGATAATACTATAAATTAAAGCACTATTGTATTTTTGTGAATAAAGCCTCAACAAAATAAAGCATCCAGCTCATATGTGATTTGCATTTTGTTTCATTGCTTTGTGAATAAATTACTAGAAACCTACATCAATGTTATTTATATTTCCATCTTTAAAGGGGTTAAAAAAATTTGTAGACTACTTCTTATGATTTTTGATGTGATTCAAGTCTAAAAGCATAATTTTTTATGAGTACTTTTTCTTCTTAAAACAAAAACCCTTGATGATCTTGATAATTTGAATGATCTCGGTCCCTCCATCGGGACCAGATGCGCCCAGCTGGATTAAACTATCTTTACCTAGTCCGCTAGTTTTTTTCCCTCCAAAGGTTCCTCTTGTTTTATCATTTTGGTATTGTGGAACCATCATTGTACATCTTTATTGAAATTATTGACACCCATTTAATTCATCATGAGGCAAATATCATCCCAGAGATGAAAGAACATACACATATGGGAAAAATGATGAAAGTGAAGAATACATGAAGATACTCAGAGGTCCTGCGACAAACAACACTTTCGTTCATACAATCTTCTTGTAATCTGTAAAATAACAGTCATTCATTAATAGCAAAGGATCTCGAAATATTGTAAGCTTGCCCTTCATCCGTAAGCGTGTAAATGCTCATGTAATTTAAATAAACCGGTGGTTCTAACTCCATATAAACTACATTCAGGTGAGCTGTGTCGATGTGAAGTGGTAACATTGGTCTCTGCAAGTTGATGACCCTCGACTGACGAAAAAGCGGTTGGTCTTAAAGTCCCCATAGGCCTGTGTCTGTGACTGTCACGGTCCGCCGTTCGTACTTCACCAGTAGCCAAAAATCGAGGGCCTCCATTCAGTATTCGATAGGTAAAGGGGACGTCTGAGACACCATCTTTTACGCAGTAAAGCGATGACGACGTTGACAGTTTCGTGACAGATCTCGTCTGAAATAAAGAACCGCAGTTCTGATAATTTGCAATTGGCAGAGACCAACTAACCGAACGAAGAAGAAACGAGCGTCTTGCACGGACGACTTCGTCCTGCCGGCCCCGGACGGACGGACGGACAGACGGACGCTCGTTGTAAGTGAGAAGTTTCTCGAACCTCTAATTCTCATAGAATCCTGGAGGTCAGACATTTGGGGGTCGTCTACGACCGAAAGACTTTAAATTAGTGGACAGATTTTCAAGAATTCCTTCACTTAAATGTATTATAATCAAGCTTAGCAGCTAAATCTGTAATCCTTTACCGATTGCTGGTTGCATCTGTCGTAAACCTTCCCCACCACTGGAAGAGAATCGACGTGTTGGCATCGGTGGGACGACGAAGATTCTATGTGATGGATGGATGGAAGGACGGACGGACGGACGGACGGATGCCCTGCGCGCCTACCTGGCCGCGATGCTGTAAGTGGAGAAGGTGGCAACGCTGCCAGAGGAAGATCTGGAGGAAAAGCCTCGAGGTCCCGATGGAGGGACGGGAGCCCCAGCATCGGTGCTGGTGCCGGTGCTGGTGCGCCTGTTTTCGATCTCCAAAGCATGAGTCAAATCTTCAACCACTCGCGACATTTCCGGCCTTTTATCCCGCACTTCAATTAAGCTCTTCAAAGCGAGTTCCGCCACTTTCCACACTGACTCTCTGTCGAAGTCTCGACCCAATTTGGGATCAGTTATGCTCTCGATATCGTCACTTCGCATTGAAATCTCCACCTGTCCAAAGGAAACAGTTTTTTCTTCATCAGATGTTTCCCACACAAACCACTTCTACCAAAGATCGAAAGAACGTGGACACTCGAGATTAGGTGTTGGCCTCATGCATCCCCCAGGTGATGAATGGGCTTGCAGACCCATTTTTAGGGTTTGCAGCTTAAAAGTACAGCTAGGAAAATGAACGCTTCCATGCGCCTCTTTTGTAAGAGGCGCATGGAACGCTTCCATGCGCCTCTTACAAAAGAGAATTGTAGCTCATAGGTGTAGATCAGAGTACTAACCCACTCTTTAAGATTCAATGCTGTACTGTTTGGAAACTGAATAGTCCTTGGAGACTTTCCGGTGATAACTTCTAGCAGAACGACTCCGAAGCTGTAAACGTCGCTCTTCTGATTAAGAAGACCATCTTGGAAGTATCTGGTGGTCGTCAGCATCCGAGGATATCATGTATGTCAGACACTGAAGACAGATGCATGATTTTAGTTCGAGCATTTTTTTCCAATCTGAAGTCTTTAAGAAAGAAAGTAACTGCAGAAATTGCAATAAGTCTTACTGTGGATCGAGGTAGCCGAAGGTACCCTTCACGGCTGTCATAACTCCAACATTTCTGTCTTCTTCTCTGGTGGGCTTAGAGATGCCAAAGTCGGAAACCTTTCCAATTAGAGTCTCAGTCAGGAGTATGTTGGCGGTCTTGACGTCCCGATGAATGATTGGTGGACTACAGGAATGGTGAAGGTACTCGAGTCCTGGAGAACCATGGATAACATTATTGCTCTCACATCAGATGCAGAAGAACAATCAGAAGAAGGAACTAGCTCCTTCCTTCCATGAGACAGATTTCTCTCCGCATGATGCACTCTCCCCAAACTTTAGGTCGAAGTGAAAAAAAGACAGCACCTTTGCTTGCATCGAGGATAATATTTAGACGTTTTTTCCAGTCAAGTGGAGCCCTGCTTGAGCTCTGTTCTCCGTCACCTGTCAAAAACATATCAGAAGTAACTTAGTACTGACTTGGACTTTGGTCGTGTTCAAGTCGGCTGGCGGAGCTCTGCTATGACTACAACCTTGTTACATGTGCAGAAACCGACATGAACTCCCATGTGACCTGTGGCCATTCTCTCGACTCCAAAGTGCCTCTCAAGGTCTTGCGGCAAACCATTTGGAACCATCTTGAGAGGGAGGGGAGCAATATTGTTGGTTATACCGCGGATGTGTTCCTCCAAGGTTCCTTCGGCCATGAACGCGTAGATGAGAACTTCATGGTTTCCTTCATTACAGAAGCCAATAAAGTCAACGATGTGCCTGTGGTGAATTCTTGACAGAAGGGACACCTGATGAAAGCACCCACCGAAATTATCAGTCCATAGTGTGCAGTGAAGTAAGGAAAGGGTTAACAACACCAATTGATTTTGAGGGATTGAGAAATCTAACAGGACGCTTCTGTGGAGCGTGACATGCTATCTACTGAGCCGACGAACTTACCTCGTTAAGGAACTGATCTCTGCTATTTCTGGTATTCTCCTTGTTCACTTTCACAGCCACATGCTCACCATTAGCCAGTGTTCCTGAGTAAACCAGTCCATAGCCACCTCTACCGAGCACTTTGACGAAATCGTGTGTAATAGTCGTCACCTCCGCCCACGTGAAAGATGTGGGCTGATTCACCTTCGCAAGTAGTGGTAGTCCTGCACAATCCACCTCCTTAATTATGAGAGATGTACAACATGCAAGGAGTAATACAAGCTGTAGATATTTGTTGCAGCACATGACAAGTGTTATTGCTTGAAACAGGACGAAGCTGAGGAGGAACGAACCCCAGTTCTTTGGATGCGAATCCTTGAGGCATTTCCGACACACAAACAGCATCAGTAGCAGTACCACGACCACGGCTCCTGCAATTGCGCCAACTATAATACCAATTTTTGAGCTGCCCTTATCCGAGACCGCTGCAGAAGATGGTACCGGACTGCCAGGTTGTAGGCAGAGATTTCCTCCGAAGCAAAGGTAGGGGTTATTGACAACCCTGTAGAAAATTCGGGTCCAAGAGGCGACGTTTGAGAAGGAGTCAGAACATGTTGAAGGGTTTTGCCATATCAACAGCAGGTTTAGTTCAGGGTTGTGCCAATCTCCATCTTTCCAGTGCTGTGCTGTATTGAAGAGATGCGTATCTAGCTAAAATTGCCGTGTGTTCTACTTTCAATAAGACATTGATGTGAGACATTGATGCCTACGAGAGAGCCAGCACGCCGAAGTCAATCTTGTCCTGAAGACGTGGTGGCAATCCCCCCTCGAACAAGTTGTTGTCGAGATTCCTGGACTTGCACAAAGGAACAAGTTACGGTTCATGGCATGATAGAGCAAAACCAGTCATCCAATACTCAACGGTATAGATTCCACCTACAGCAGCATCCTCTGTCACATCCTGATTGGGCTGGAAGGTACTCACAAAATTGTAAGATTTGGTATAAGCCCCAAGGTGTCAGGGATTTTACCACCGAGACTGTTGTTCTGCAATCGCCTGTATTTCACGGTCCACGAGTCGTCATAAGTCAGGAAGGGTAAGGGCAGATAATATAGAACAGAATTTATGCAGTACTCCACTGTACTGAAAATGACTGAATCTTCACAAACTGAGCACTTCCAACACAAGGAAAATCTTCCCTGCCAAGACTTTCTTGATTCTTTCCTTGATTATTCTGCTGTATCCACCGGTGCTTTAATTTTCACTTACAAAGTTTGAAGTTTGGTCAGACTCTTGAGGTCAGGAATCGTTCCTGTCAAATTGTTATTATCCAGCGCCCTGCACAGATGGTGAAAGAAAGGTTTTGGTAAACGGGAAAGTTTTCCAATCAGCACGTTCAACTGACCAGTAATCGAGAAACAAAAGCAAGGTATGCCAGAGCATCAGGAGCCCGCTTCTTACACGTCTGTGAGTTCGGAAAGTTTGACAATTTCTGGCAGTATTGGACCACTCAAGCTCATGTTCGACAAATTCCTGCGTGGACCCGATGGAGGCAAGTAAGAATCAATACAGGCAAACACAGATTTTCTTTCAGAACCTCGCAACAGAAGAATGGAGACGCTAGCAAAATAACTCACAGCTGAGTGACACTGGATGTCCCTGTGACGGCTGGATCGCTGCAGCCCAACCAATTGTAAGCCCATGGTAAGCAAGGGTCACCCTCGTACTGGGTAAGATTGAGCTTGAGCTTGATGGCTTCGATAGTAGTTACTGATCATTTCACACCCAAGGAAATTTGTTAACCGCTAGAACTTATGATCCTGTATCCGGATCAGTTGAGCTGGCTTGCCTTTCTGCCTCAGCTCAAATGCACAGACTGCTCCTTTCAGATTCATGCTACACTTTTAGCAGCATAAGGGACTCATGCGACAGACTGACTGACTTTACGAGGTATGGAGCTCAATGGGTTCCATTGTGGGTCCATGACGATGCATAATATCCTACACTGAGAAAAGAAAAAGAAAACCATTTGAAAGTAGCTAGAAATGTGTTTCTACAAAACTGCACCTTCCAAAACTTGCCAATCACAGCAATCACTCAATGCATCGCGTTAAAGCGTGATCAACTTCGCAACCTCGTGACATATAAAAATGCAGTACCATCAACTGTCGAGGTAACCTGGTCGTAAGTAAAGTTTATAAGACTGTAAATCTCCACAGCATTCAAAATTGCCCCCAGGGTCGAGTCTTCGGATGGAACGATCGTCAGGTTGATGGTTAGCGCTTGGGTTGCTTGGAGGAGGAGAGGAAGACCAAACTGAAATGTCGAATAGGTCGAACGGTTCACTCTCAAAGGGTTCACCTTCAATGGATCCTTATCAAGGTACACCATGACTTCCCTGACGTCTGTGGAATTAGTTTCAGCGATCTCGACGAAATAAAGCAATATATAGTACAGTTGGACCGCGCTCGTCGTCTGGGAAGGATCATATTCCTGCAGCAGGGTAATTCTGCTATCGCTCCAAGCCGATTGAAGAACTGAAATGGGCGCTTCAGTGTCGTAGTACAATCTGTTGTCAATTATCGCGTTATTGTTGGCAATGCTCTTGATGGACAAATTCTTCGGGTCAGATGCCCAGAGGCGGTCTTGTAGATCGTCCGGGTACCTGAGCAGTGGCAGCGAAAACACTGATTCTGAGAACGACTGAGTTACCTTTGCAGCTGTGCTAGTACATGCCATCTGAATACACATCGTTGACAGGATTCTCTGTTCTCTCTCAGTTCAAAACAGTGTTCTAGTACACAGAATCTACGTCTCGAGGAACGGGATATCCGAACCAATTTGTAGAAACGGAAACTGGAGTGTGTCAGATTCTTTTCTTCGTATATGCACACCTGCACTCTGCTTTCTCCATGAGACCCAAGACTTGAACGTGTAAATATCAGCACACTTCACTCTAATTCCCAAGCTTTCTCAGCCCTAACAACAGCTGCCAGTGTATGTCACAACAGCACTCGTTGCTCTGTGTATCAAGAGTTCCTGTTTGCAACTGCTGTCCCTACAACTATCGACAAGTAGTGAAGTGCCCACGTCTAAGGAACAGAATTTCCGTTTTGACAAGAGATTTCCGTGCGACAGAGGTTTGAATATATGTCGTGTGTGCAAACGAAAAGCAGTAGTTATATGCTGGGACAAAAGTTGATTTGCTCATCCCTAACCCGACCTGAAATTTTTTTCAAAATCAGTACATTTTCAAGCTCCTCTTAGTCATCATAAGTGGATGAAGATTTTCGTTGCATTTCAAGTCACAGGCAGGCCATTTCTAGTAACAGAAGGGAAAGAGGATGAACTGACCTGATAACTGGACTTCCGGATTTGCGACCGCAATCAATTCTCACAATATTGGTGAGCACGATACTCTCAATACTCAGCTGGTAATAAGAGATAGGAAGAGGGCGAAGTTCCAACGAAGAGACGAAAGGAACATGAGATGGGCCCCGCTGAAAGCATATGGCGAAGTTCTCAGTTATGGGAACGAATGTGACCTCCCTGATGATGGGCGTCCAAGGATCAGAAACTTGGATGTCTAGCAAGTGAAGGGTTGCGATAGACACAGAGAAACTCGCAGGCTGGGTAAGTCCAGAAGTGAAGTTTCCGCCCAAAAACATAAAGCGAATCAAGTGCGGAATGCTTGTCGAGACCTTGAAGGTATAGCAGCTTTTGTCAGCAGGTCCCGGAAAGTACCGGAGTGTCTGCAATTTGGGACCATTCTGTGCAGCGTCAGGGCCCAGATTGGCTTCACTGAGGTCTATGACTGTGTCTACCCCTGTTCCTATATAATATTCATCGGCAGACCAGGCGATTCCTAAATCATCAGTATAATTGCTCCCACCACCACAATCTACACTGTGAAATCCTGCAAAACAGAAAATTCATTCGAAGCCAGAAACTCATATTAGAATCTGTTCTTCGTCCATAGTTGATTGCTAGTTGATTAGCCAAGCACATAAGCTGTGCCCAACTCTAGTCACGTGCACTGATCTTCGACAAAGGGTCTACACCACTCACTCATTTGGGAGAAGTCAGTGGGATGAGACATCTCCACTGAGAATCCAATCTCTCTCGGAATTGGATGGTTGTTTTTTGGAACCCGATTTGCACTCTTGACAGGAACGATGACAGGACTGACGCACCTGGTTGAGCCCTTGCTTGCAGCGATCTCCAGCAGAAGAAAACAATAAACAGGAGCACAGAGCTCCAACGTCTTGCCCACATTGTGCAACTCGGTCGAAAATGTCTCGCAGAATCCCTCTCCCTTTCTCTGCGTGGTTGTGCCAGAGAATGAGCTGCTGCTCTTCTCGCAGTAGGAGGAGGAGGAGGAGGAGTTGAGTCAACACGTGTAGACCGTGGACCCTGACTGTTCTAATCACTACGGAGGCATTGCAGGAGTTTCTCTCAACTCGTGATCGTAAGACCTGGCCAGCGGAAGTGAGAGGTGGGACGTCACATTCATTGTCCTGCTAGGCCACGAAGCTGCGAGGATTAAAGTGCCATCTGCAGTACAAGCCATTACGTCGTTGTACAACCGAAGAGGTTGACTTTCGGACAACCTTCAATCTCACTCGAAATAACTCCCACTGGCATTTTCTGTCATTCGTGTTCTCGACCATCCATCCATTCACCTTCACCTTTACTTCTTACAGTGTTATCTCTGAGCACGATCGAGCCCAACAAGTGGGGATGCACTGCTGACGTCGACTGTATAAGGACCCGTTTGTCAACCCTTCTCATCCCAGTGATCCCTCCCGTCCATCGAGTTTGGTTTGACCTCTTGGTACCCCCACCACTCTGGAGTCAACGCGTATCTTATCCACACTCTTCATCGTCGTTTTCTCGTCTGGTTCCAACCCCCCCAAGATTCCCCCGCGCTCTGATTGTCCCCGTCTTGTTATCCGACGAGTCAATCACCGCGATTCAGATTTTATCTCGCTGAAGTAAAATGCGTATGGAAGCAAACTGATGAAAGTGAGCGTATATTCTGGGATGACTTTTCAGTATGAAGGAGCGAGCAGTTGCAGTGTTCAAGAGTTGAGTTGTCTGCATCATAATAGTCCACTACGATCACGGGATATGAGCTGTTCTACTAACAGTGTGAGTGCAGTGTATCGTGCGAGGGCAGCATATCATTATTGTTGTGTGAATCGTTGTTCGAAAACTGAGCTGTAAATATATATTATGAAATGTGTCTCCGCCTCACGTGCACTAAACTCAGCTCAGACTGGTTACTTCAAGACGTTGACAGAAGAAGTTCTGCTGCCGTGTGCACCTTAGTAGCCAGTCTCATGGTCCTGATCTCAATGTCGTAGCGTGGTTTGACCAGAAATATCAGGCCGAGAACCCACATGCTCTGCATCTATCTGCAGCAACTGAAATTTGGAATTTTTTATATCACTCCCTCGTTAAGCAGTCGGAAGCTTCTTACCTTAACAGAACAAGCATAAGGAATATGTCATTACGCGATGCTGGAGACTTGAAAGCTCAGTGGGTTACGGTGGGAGTGCGCATCCAGAAAACACTTCTTTTCCAGAGCTAAAAACTTCGTCAACCTTACAACAAACTAGGAACGTCGAACGTGCTCTCGTCTGTTCTGCTAGAAAAATCTACATTTGTATTTGCTCTTGCGAAAGCTAGACAAAGGCACAAGTGTTGAATCTAGCGTGCAGTCAAGAGTCAAGAGTCAATGGTAGGGCCCGTAAGCATCGTGGAGATATGTCAGGCTGTAGGTACAGAGAGAGAAACCCAAAACTCACACTACCAATTAGTCCAAGCAGCAGCTGAAGGTAGTCGGCCTTTACAACAAGACAATTCTTTCTCGTCTATGAGAGCGAGGGCGGTGCACTCAGACATTGAGATCAACGTGAGCATCGCCCAGCATCAGTGACAAGCAACAGCAGTGTCCGAACTCTTTTTGAGATTATTTTTTATTACCACATTCCGAGCATGTGCGAGAAGTGTCTTATAGCACAAAATTTAATTGTGCGGAACCGACCAGGAGAGGAGACTGGATAAGGCCAGAACTGATGATGAAGTTCAGTCAACGTGGACTCTGGTCTGCTTTGAGACTTCATTTCGTTTTATGATCATTACTCATTGATGAAATACATTTCACGGACGTATGTTCACTCAGAGAATTATTTTTTTTCTTATAATTCTGTGTAAAGAAAAAACTGTGTATCATGCTTTATTGTACAGTACAAGAGATTCGAAATTACATGGTAGTCATCCACTAGTCTGTATGGCATTAAGCCTTTCGTTTTGCGTCAGAATGGAATTGCAACAACATCAATTGTTATTTCATATCAATGAAAGCTCCTCTTCGGTTTCATGCATCCGATGCATGAAAGTAGATATTTAACCAAATGAGAAAAATCAAAGATTGTGTTGAGAAATTTGAACATAGCTTTATACATGAATGAGGAGAAGAATTTCAATGATTTCAATTAGCAGATAATTTTAGCTAAATCCAAGTATCACGTAGGAATATTACATGTTAAGCATAGAGCTTGAATGCACATTGTTTTGACTTACACAAACCAGATGCACCACAACCAGAGTTCGCACACAGGAGATACCGATTCACCTTGACGAGTGTCATTCATACAATCAGTTTAACCCCTTAAGTAAGTATTAATATGAGCTCTCTTATAAACCTAGTAGGTTAACTGCAACAACTAACAACTTACAAATTATTCAAAATTAATCATGACCTGGATTAATTCATAACAAACATATCATATCAGATAAATATTACATATAAACACATCATAGCGTATATACTGGCTGCATGTGATGATTTGCAAAATGTTCATCAAAAATTTAAAAATTTATAGTTATGTGTAATAGATTCAATTATGTCAATAATTGTTCAAATTTGATTCATACACTCTAAATTTTTATGTTTGTATAGTTTGATATTAAAATTTTACACATTACATATGCATATAATCATTTGTTTACAATTAGATGGATTGCAAGTGATACAAGGAGATTCATCAACTGAAATATGCGATGATAAAATATTGTTATTTTCTTATTATTACATATTAGGTTCTTTAAATTTTTTTGAAAAATACATAATCTTTTAAATAGATTCATAATTTTTCAAAAATAATGATATTTGTAAGAAATACATATAAATAATATTTTTTGCTTCTAGCCTTTTGCGTGACATTCTTTAAAATATTGAATCAAAACTGAGAATGTACTATCAGAAAATTGTACATAACAAGATGATTTTCAATAAGGAAATAATCAATTTGTGTCAATTTTTTAAAATTATAAGAAAAAAATATATTTTGTAAATTTACGTTAATGATGTTATATGATAGTTTAATTTGAGAAAATAAATAAATAAATAATGTATCAATAATTTATATAAAAAATTTTAAATTATAATTTATACATACTTGATTTTAGTTTATTTTTTTAACTTTTTTATTGAATCAAATTTGTATTTGATACAATACTTATTTTTTAATTATAAAAATATAAAGAATAAAAGTTAATACTATCATCCCATATTTACAAAAGTTTTTTTAAACATAATCTATTTGATTTTCCAAAATTTTCACTTTATATCATCAATGAAACATACTTATTATTATAATTATTAATTAATAAACCCAACTTCAAGTAAAATGATCAACATTCAAAATATTATACTCTGAGTCAAGTACTAATACTAAGACAACATTGTTGTCTATATTATTTTAAAACATGATAATTATGTTTCAATTAGTATGTGATATGATGATTTATACTTCTACACTTTGATTTTCAAGTTTTTTTCAAAAATTGTTATCATGAACATTATTATTTGTGGTCAAATAATCAAAAACATGATTTTTAAAGTCAATACAGTGTTAGTATTTGACGAGAATCATATAAAAGTAGTGACAATAAATCTAGAGTCAACACGAAAATCAATGGAACATTGAAACACAAGTCGGCAGTTATGAAACGTGGTTCAACCTTCTAAATACTATGTACACGTCAAGGAATCACACCTCGTTTATTTAACTAAAAGTAGTGGTAATAAATAAATCCCTGGGATCAAATACCCCGACACTTCCTAGCTAAACCTAGCTAGGACTGAGGTTACTCTTTAACAGAAGTTAACTTCAACATACACTTCACAATGTATAAATAGTCTCCTAAACAATTAAAAAACAAACCTTCATATAGCCAAAACATTACATTGCACGAATGTATAATAACTTTGACAAATAGTGAAATTTTAAAAGATTTTCACATCAATGATAGTAAATGACCATGTCATAATTAGACTTCTTGTGAAGAACATGGAGTAAAATGATGACAAATCTGCAAAGTAAAAAAATTCATTACAGATTAATTATATTTGATAAATGTTCAAAAAATGCATTAAATATGTATATACTTAATACATTGTAAAAAAACTTCTTAATATACACTAATATATAGATTATTTTTTGACAATCCAATAGTAAAGATATATTTTACAATCTCATGGTGAGAGACTTTTTATTGAGACTAACATATTTTAAAGAAATGTGAGATTTTACATGAATGATTGTGAAAAATAATATTATGTTGCAAATGACTTTTGACTATACTATAGGTATTACGTTTTAAAGGGATTTCATTCACGAATTTCGCTAAAGATTTCAATTCCGGCGGCCCTCCGGTCCTTCGATTAGTTTTCAATGAGCTCCCATCCACAAAGCAAGAAAAAATAAAATTCCAATCACACCATCTATATTTTGTGCTCATGTCGTACATACTAACAAGCTTTGAAATTATTTTATTAGTAAAAGGATTCAAATGATTTGTTAGTTCATAACATTCATCTTACATTGTATGATCTTTCATCCAATCAAGTTTTTTTTCACGCGAAGTTAGATGTTTGACATAATTGACAATTTTTTTTTTAATCCATCAAATCTAGTAATAATGCAAAAAATCATCAAAAAATAGAAGCATTTCACAACAAAACCTCATGTTTAAACACTAATAGTTTGCGATAGTCAAATGGCTTGGAAAAGCAGTCATCCAATACTCCCACGTGACCAACGAAGTTCAGAGTCAAAGACATCAAATGTGATAGTGATAGAACAACATGGAGAGGTGAAATATCATGTAACAATTTCACTCATTCAAATGTGGAGTTATTCACTTGATGGTATCCATGTAAAATCTAAATTGCTTACTGGGAGTCTTTATGTTTCATTTTACCTGATGGGATCCCATAGACGAGACACGTCATGCATCTTCTGGACAGTGCAGGCAATGAAATTTTGTCTATCAAAATTCTCAAACTGTACTGAGAATGTGTAAGGATACTGGGGATGTGGAAGTCGGATGTCTCAAACTGGACCAAGAATGTGTCAGATTCTTGGGGAATCCAATATCTTCAGATGCAAATGTCGTCAATGCAAAGAGAAAAGTCCATCCATGAGTGAGGAGCATGATCTCCACAATCACATGCCACTTTTTAATCTGGGCCGAGAATTTGTCAGATTCCTGGAGAACCTGATATCTTCAAACGCGCATGAAATTGGGTGCTGATGATAAAAAATTAATTGCCTTTCTGTAACTCATCACTCCGAGCTGTTCTCAAAGATATCCAGACTCTAGCAGACTTACTAATATGGAGTCGTGGAAGCGAGAAGATCAACAAAACAAGTCCTCGAGACTCTTTTGAGTATTTTTTCCTGCTGTTTCATCTAGCCCATTCTTGTAGAGATTTTTAGTAACGACTTGCGATCAAAAAGCTACACTAAAACTTCCATCATATGTTTAATGTAACACGAAGTATAACTTAGCGACATTGTACATTCTTTGGGTCTCATGGGTAAAACTAAACTTGATGACTTCCATCAAACAATTTATGTTCCGATGTGTACTATCAAACAAATATCTCATCAGATTTGCCTTTGGGAGCTCTATATTGAATGTTTTGGTCTTTCTACAATTTAAAACGAATGATTTGCATGTCTTCCGCCTTGCCACTTACCTCCTTACATTGGACGACCTGCACTTGCTGCAATGAAAGTTGTTACACTCGTTTAGTCTACTTCTACAATGGCGCATGACGGAGTCTAATCTGACAGTTACGTTGAATGTGACATTTCCATTCACATCCATCATAATCACTCTATCACCCAGCTGCTGCTCAGTCAAGCTGTCTGTACGAAATTAGTCCGACTACGATATTGAAGGAACGTAAATAGGTACTCCAGAACCCAAAGTTCACACATATATCCCATTTCTGAGTCTAGAGATAAATTTGAGATAGGGTACTGCAGTACGAGGCCTGTTAGTGTTGCCTGGTACAATCCAATTAGTTTCTTTGAAATCGCTGCGTACGGTTCGTAGAGCCGTGCGCGCTACGACCAGGTCGCCAGCCGTGGGATCTCCGAGAGAATATTGATTCATAGATAGGCTCTAGAAGCATTTTCAGTACCTCTTGCACGATACGGTCTTGGAAGCAGGGAATTCCAAGTGATATTTTCTCGCGCTTACCGGGCAGAAAATAAAAAAAATAGAAATTGGCTTTAGCCGAGACCTTAGAGAGAGTACATTAATGATAACATATTCTTTAAGTGGACTCGTTCTCTAAAAATGTCATTTATACAGTGTGAAGTATGAACATGTGTTTATTTACTCCGGCATTTCACGAGACTATCTGCTGATTGTCACTTGACTGAGTCACAACATGTCAACGAGATCTTCTTCGTACGACTCTAGTTTAGTTACAAAAGGAGGAATCTGAGTGTAGGTTCCGCATGATTTGGCTGGCATTCCACAGTCACGAATCTGCAGACAATTCACAAACTCGATAAATGGAACGAGGAGAGGAGAAAAAATTAGCTTGCAGAAACAAGGGAGTCCGGATCTAAGCAGGACTGAGAGACGTGGGCAAATGCCAACAGCTGTGTACATGACGTGAAGGGGATGATAATGTACCTTCAAGTCTTTAGTCAGGCACACCCAGATTTCGTTAATCAGCTGGCCCTTGCAAGAAAAAGCTGGCTTGGCTCCAATGGCATCACTTACTGCTGCTTTCATCTCACTGGTTTTGTACCTTTTTTGGCTAGGAATGAAACCCGCATCAGAGAGAATTTTCTGCCAGCATTATGGCACCACATTAGAGTGATTGTACAAGATTATACTATATCAGATATTCACTCTTAGAAAATCTACAACAAACGTTATACAGTAAGGAACAGAGGATTCGCGATACTTTAGCTACCTATGCGACGTAGTTGGCTTCAGTACAAATCAAGCGTCTCTTGAGTGCCAGTTTAGAGAGAGCATACCGAAATATCATATCGCAGATGTAGATTCAAACCCACTGAAAAGTAAGTAGCCTCGTCGGGGATGATAGGATAAGAGCATGTTCCATGCTTTTCTGCAATCAGATCATGATAGTCAGCAATATCAGTTGTATATCACAATAGCAGCGAATGAATTAAAAGCTGGACGCATGGACATCACGTAGCAGGTAAAGAATTAACAATGACAATCAATAAGATGTATACATCCTACAAGAGAAAATGATGGTCTAATCGGGTCACATTGTGTAGATTGTAATAGTATGTCCTCTCTAATCTGATGGACGGATGGAGGGAAAGAGAGAGAGAGAGAGAGAGAGAGAAGTAATGATAAGTTGAATGATTCAACGGGGAACTTCAAGCAAAAGAGACGAGCAGTACCCCACTGATGACCAGTAATCGAGTGACGTCGGATGCATGTCACAAACAGCAGTGTAGCCGGTCAGAAGAAGGGGAAACCAAGATACATCGTAGCAACTTCCAGGTCTTATTGCAGCTAGTTACAAATGAAGAAACAGACTAGCAGTCCATGATGGAGTCCACTACGTAGTAGACACTGAACCACAGCCAAATGTACTAGTTCACTCTGATAACCGTCTCTGCTGAACGAAGTAGTCTTCTTCAATACACCCCTCTCTATCTACATCCATTCGATCAATTCAATGTTTCCAAGGTACCTCATGCTGCCAGAATCCATACGGGCCTGATTTTCTTCCTTTACACTGCTTGGGAGAGTTGCAGCTGAGGGTAGGCCAGTATTCAACTAGATAATCATAAAGCTCTGCAACCTAGAACGCGTTGATCAAGACATGCAGAGGTGAAGAACGCTGTTAGAATATCACAAATCCAATCCATTGAATAAAAAAATTTAATCACTCTAAACAAGCGCGCTGCAAAATACTGTTCAGATATTACGAAGCAACAAGTCAAATGATGCCCCCTAAGTCGATGCTTGTGGGATAAGTAAAGGCAGACTATCCATATGGGGCAAATTTTGTATGCAAACTAAGTCAATTATGAATCAACTCATCAAAAGAACAAAACTGCCAAACATTTCTGACAGGTATCTAGCGCTTGGTCAAGAAGATTGAAGAATGCTATCCAGGTAACACAATACTGAAGCGCATAAAGAACCTGAACAACAAGTCCGACGCTGTTGAATGCATCCCTAAATGACCCATGCAAAAAAATTACCTTCGATTCATCGAAGCCCGGACCACTGCAGCAAGATGGCCACGTGTTATCTTCATTTTCAGGCCATAAACCATCTGCAATCAGGTAGAATAGGATCTGAGGGTGCAGGTCCTGAGCTTAGCAGAAACAATAACAGCTAATTAACTTCAAGGAATTTCAAGACATCCAGTAAATGGAGGGGGCCGCCGGAATTGTGGAGGTGGAGGTAGAGGTGGCTTACGAACGGTAAACTTCACGGGCTTGACAACCCTGCATAATAGCAATACACCACAAAATTGTATCAGCAATGATTCTGTCATATGCTTTGCGTTTGAGACAATTGAGATATCGAGCAAGCGTAAAGAACGTCTTTGTCTAATAATCTAGACAGAGACTTTCTTTACGCTTACGTTCTTTATGCTAACATATTCACTTCCTCTGACTGGGTGAAAACACGTTGAAACTTCCATGAACCACGAAACCTCAGGCAAAGCTGCATAGCAATTTACTTATTGCAGCAACTCGACTTGGTCCTGCAAAAGGTTCCAGGCCACTGCTGGGAGAACACATAGTAATCGAAGTCAGCTCCATATTCGAGATTAGACAATTCCGCCTGTCCGTCAACCTCAGCACGTTCAAGACTGCCTATTTTCTCAAGACCCTCTGAGCCCACATTCCCTGAAACAACGAGGTGATTTATTCTCAGTACACTGCCTTCTCTTCTCCAGTTTCAACTCATAAATAAAAATCGACAGCCGCAAATTAGCTGCTGTGGTATGTAAACTCAAAAGGTTTACAATTCTTTCACTCGATTGAAGTACAGTGCATTTCGCGAAACGTCAGATGAGCACAAAGTATATACTTTTCAAATCATTCTCTCTGAATCTTCTATGGATCGACACAGATAGACGAACATACAAATCAGATGCATATTCTCGAACGAACAGGACATCGAAGGGGAGATTGACGCACGAGTCACGGACATCGGCTTATGTCCTTGCCACATAAGTGAAAAGATTGAATCCAGCTACTAAAACAACAGTACAAGCACCTCACATTTTACCGCAAGGCAGAGAGTGCCAATTTTCTAACCGTAAATAAAGAAATCAGAAAGAAAATGTAAGCGTGGTGGAAATCTACAAAGTTTAGCTACAATTTCAACTCGTGACAATTCATCGTACCTCTGACACATTGGACGCTCACAAGCGTCAGGAGTACAATCCAGCAAACTCTTTGTCCTCGCCCCATAGCTCTTCTTGCCCTCGTGCTCCAAAGCGTCGAGTGTACCCCCACGACCAGAAACAAGAACAGAGATACTCCTTGGAGCTCAAAACCTCTTAGAGGCGAATATGGACGAGTGAAACGCGTGCAGCAAAGGCGACAAGAAATCAGCTTTGTAGTCAGGGATTCCGAGGGACGTCGTCAGAACTTTTCATTGGCCACCCTTCCTTCGTGGAGGCGGCATCATTCCTCGATCGGTGGCTACCTTCGCGCAGACGACACCCATCTCCATCTCTGTCCGCCCTCTGCTCCGCCTCACCCCCGCCCCCCACTCTCTGCTGCTCCTGACGCACACCAAAAGGCCTCAAGGCTGCTCGAGCACCGCCCGCCCCCCCTCCCTCTCTCTCTCTCTCTCTCTCTCTCTCTCTCTCATTCACGCCTCCACCGTGCCGGGAACTCCCGTCCGTTGCTTCTGGCACACGAATGTGTGAGGCTTTTACTCCCTCCACGTCTCGATCGTAATTAGTCCAACGGGTATATCCCAAGGATTTTGGAAATTCTCCTGGACAAAAAACACTTCCTGGATCGTAGGAGCCAGTCGGGTCCTTCCGAAAACCCACGGTACTCGCATTTAACTGATCTGACACTTGTCGTCGCTGGGGCAACGTGCAGCGACCGCGGTAGATGCCTTCGGGTTGCGGTATCATTCTCTTGAACTAGGTCACTGTCCTGCTCTGCGACGTCATCCGATGACCGGACGCTTTATCCGATGATCGTCCTTCACGTCTCCTCGATCAAAGGCGCCTTATAACAAGTCTTGTACTTGCCGTTAGGTTTTATATTCCGTGCTTCTTGCCTTTTGCCCTCGCCCTTCCGAATTTGATATGTACTGCATGTACCCTCTAGCAATATTGACTTGCACTTTTTGACCGACGATTACGTGATCTAATTAATTTATTTCGACAGCCAATAGATAGAGTTCGAGTAATTATCGCGAATTATCTCGCACCAGATAGAGCTCCGGGATGTCCCGCATTCCGAAATGTAGTATCAACCGGCAGACACTCCTTACTCCAGACTGGTCAGAGTCTTCTCCAGATTTAGTTCTGCTGTTGAGAAGTGAACCATTTGTGGACCAATATCCTACAGCTTTGGCGTGGTCTCAAGGTAGAAGTACAGGAAGGCAGCCGGCTACTAAATTTCTCCAAGCAATGGCATGGGACCGGTATTTATGTTAGGCAGAGAAGCCCTGTGTTCCGAGGCGTCATCTGCCCTAACGGAGATCAAGGACTATAGAGTCTATAGTATAGAACCAATCCAGGGAGCACCACTTCCTGACCCCGGACTGTGCACCTCCCGTGGTAAACTCTGACGCTGCTATGGTTGGTGGGAGGTTGCACACTTTACGGAACCGGAGCTGGAAGGTAAGCACAAAGTTGCAAGAACTGCTTCAAATCCGGACTTTAGTACGAGATTTAAATATAGGAAAGAGAACGCGCAATAATAATCTTGTGCGTGGATCAGACCAAACCGGTAGCATTCATAATACATACTATCATTGGATGATAGTATGTATTGTCTTCATCATTGGATGAAGACAATTTCTAAAACTAACATACTTTAGCTATTTGTATGAAATAGTTTCGTATTACATATCACTGGTTAAGCTTGCAGGAGATAATCACATGTTCTTGAAATATATTGTAAAAATACCTAAACTTAGTGTGTCACACTGCGTTCACTCTCTCACTTAAGTTTTGAATCCTTTACTTGTAATTTCATTCAATGAGAAATATAGTTCAATACAGAAGTTAATTTTACAGTCATATCGATGATTTATTAACAGAATTCTATTAAACAAAGGCACAAGAACCTCGAAATGGGCTTGTTCAAATCCAATTGTACATACACTTTTTGCAAGTGTGATAATTTGAGTGTGCGGAGTTGATGCAATCAATATTTTAGAAAAAAAAATAATGGGGGCTACCAACATGCAAAACTTGAAGAAACTTGAGTTTTCTATTGAAGTTTGGTCTGCAATCACTCAACTATTGAGTCCAGTGATATTATATTTTCATATTGTATGCAATGATTGTTGTGTACAACCTTGATAGAATTTATGGCGTATACAAATATTGATGAAGAGAGTTCAAACATATCAGTGAAATTTAAAATCTCACAAAATATATATATCGTAAATTTATTGAGGTCAATTTTGGTTAAAAAGTAATCTCATGTTCTAGTTATTGACGGTTAGGTTGGTTGTCGGTATTGGGTATATATACCCAATGTATGTGTATTATCAGACAGAATATATCAATGAAATTTAGAATTTCACAAAATATAAATCTTGTATATTTGTTGAGGTTAATTTTGGTCAAAGAGTAACCTCAAGTTCTAGCTATTTACAATTAGGTTGGTCGTTGGTGTTGGGTATATATATCCGTGGTATGTGTATTATCAGATAGAACATTCAATACAATTTTATGTACTATTCCCATGGACGTAGCTTTTGAGTATAAACGACGTTATACGTTAATATCTCTCGTGTTGGTGACTTATCTTGGTGTCCACTATAAACTATCACTTTATCATGCGTGTTTTACACAAGATTAAGTTCAATTTTATCATACTCATTAGTCTTGGTACTACTAGTATTCACAATGGCAAGTTTGATGTATGTGATGATAATGTGACTTCATAATGAGTTCATTTGCAAGTTGAATTTTTCTAGTTTTAAAAAAATTGACTTTTAGATTTTTTTAATTTCAACAAGAAATTTATAAGAAATTTGAACATTCTGTGAGTATATAAGACCATTGCACTCTTGAAGTGAAAAACGTGATTATAATTGTGAACAAAATTTAGTATATTGATCAATTAAGATTCAAATGTTTGATGTATACCACTTTATATTGATTCAAGACAAAATTACATCATATATGATAAAGAGTTTGATATTTCTTAGAATGTAAGACATAAAACGTCTTGAATGAAGCTTGTGGTACCTAGTTTTTTCGTTTTTCTTTAAAAATCAACAAAACTAAAAGATATTTCTTTAGAAAGTAGTTGTTAGAGTTAGAATGAGCATGTCCTGAGGAGAAATGATAGAATTAGTGAGAATTTGTCTACGTCCAAAGATCTTCGGATCTTAGTGTTTTCGGCGCAGCCTTTTATGAATGTAGGAAGAGCTACGTCTTCGGCGAAGACATTGGAATCAATTTCAAATCATGCAACGGGTCGGACGATGTTCGCACGCGTTGGGAGTTCTATTGGGCTCGGGAGAAGGCAATGTTAGGGCTTCGAAGGTAAAGGCAGTACGAGGAGACTTCGCGCCGATATTGCGATATCGAGCAAGAACGAGCGGGAAAGAGAGGAAGTGAAATCGAGCCAACCCGCAATTAGCGAAACGCAAATTGAAGACATGGCGTCCAAGAAGAGTGAGAAGGTGATGAAATTGGTTCCCTTGAAGGTGCCTTACGAGGAATTGAGACCCTTCAGACGCGAGTTGAGTGAATTGCGGCTTGAATTTCTTTTGTGGAATTGGAATTGCATCTCGGCGAGTATCTGCAAGGAGGTAATGTACAAGAGCACGATCGAAGGCGAGGAGCTCAGCAGTAATCCCATGTTGTGGACTATCAAACATTGGACGACGGTATTGGGATCCTGTGCGGACAGCGAAGGAGATGTGTTATTTGAGAAGAATAGCATAGAATTTATGTGCGGCGAGGAATTCTCTTACGGGCCTCTCTTCGAATCTGGAAGACAGGGAACGAATGGATGGAAGACTGTCGATTACAAGATCCGAAGAGAAGGGCGATCGCGTTGAAGATCATGCACATCTTACGGCCGGCGCGCACAACTTATGTGACGGCCTGGCAAGTATGGTTCTTTGAATGCATTCTAAAGGATCAACGAGTACATTGGGCAAGGATCTTTCACGATCTTGTCTGGATGAATGCAGGCTCCCGATGGACGGGACCGTTGACCAATCACATCACTCACTTCCTGGTGAATTTCTATCGAGGTATGGGATTGCTTACGAGGGAATAGGAGAAGCGATTTCCGAGAGAGCGGGAAATCCTGACAGCTGAGTCCAGTGAAGGGATCGAAGACGAGAACCGGCCCCCCTCAATCCCAACACACACAACAACTCGAGGATCAGTTCTGGTGGACGTGGTTCAGAGACGGGAGAAGCCAGAGAGACGATTGGCAAAGAGAAGGAAGGTCGGGAGTGATGACGAGGAGGAATTGGCCCACGAAGTAAGAAGGATGGATATGGATGTAAGTGGAGCGAGGTAGCACAGAGCTCGCGCAAGATCAAAGAAGAGGGCGAAACGGAGGATGTTGACAATTGAGGTGTCGGACAGCAGCGTGGAGAAGACGGTGGCAACAATTGTAAACACATCCGAAGTCGCAGCTAGCAAGGTAATGCAGCCTGTGGAGATAAGAGTACCTTTGAAGGTGTCAATCGAAGTTCCAGCAGACATACCGGCAAAACCTTTGAAGGAGGGAACAGAATTGATAACTCCGATTTCTCTGTCTTAGGAGCAGACGCGGTCTGCGTAGGGAGAATGGACACCACAGATGAAGATGAACGAGGACCTGGAGAAGGAATTCACTTTGAGCGAGGAGATTCTAGAATAGGTTGTCGCACAGATCAGAGGGACGGTGGTAGAAGCCGTGGGCATTACACTGCCGACATCTTAGGTGGAAGAGGTGAGACCCGAAGAAGGGAAGAAGACTGCGGGCGAAGATGTGAAGACATTAGAAATTACATTTCCTGAATTCTTGCCCGATAGTGTAGTCCCATTGTTGAAGTACTTGGACGGGAAGAGAGTGAAGTATGCCGTAACGGAGTAGCCATGATTATATGTACCAATGATTAGGAATATGACGAAGCTTAAGAGAGCAGTTGCAGTACAGAGAGAGTGGAATTCCGCAACTGCATTGGTACGGGAGCGAGAAGCCCAGCTTCGGGAGAAGGAAATTGAGTGCGAAGTACTACAGTTGAATCTAGAGAAGGAATTCGGGCGCTGTGTAGAGTTGGAGGAGACCCCTAGAGGACTTCGTATCTCCAATGAGAATGCTCAGAAGGTAACTGTGGACTTGATGGCGAGATTGGAGAAATTCAGAGAAGCTTACGAGGCGGCAATCAAAAGATCAAAGCGGTTGATCACTACTGCAAAGAAGCGAGAGAAGAAACATGTCGAGGAACTTGCTACATTGAAAGCCCGAAGAGCTGAAGAAGCTCGTATCGCCGAAGAACTTCGGGGCTAAATCGCAGAGGCGAAGACGGCGGAGGAAGATCTTCGTAGCAAATTTTTGGAGATTGAGGCGAAGTATAAAATGGAATTCCGACGTGCGGAGGAGCTATCAGCACGTCTGTCGGCGGTAAACCTGAAGCATGAAGAGGAGTTAGCGGATTGGCCCAAGAAATTGGCAGATTGCGAATCGGCCAAGTCTTCGGAGGTCGAATGTAAATTAAAGGTTGAATCCGACTGTCGACGGTTACGAAAGCAGTTAGGGAAGGCGGAGATGAGATCGGAAGAGTCGCAAAGGAGAATGGAAAAGGCAGAGGAGGCCTACCGTCAGCTGCGGGAGGAGTCAACCAACGTGTTGAAATTGCGGTTAGAGAAGTGCTTGAACGGGTTCGCGATGTGGAGATTGGATTCGGTGAAATGGAAGAAGTTAGATTCACTCGAGCGACGGCTGATGAATGCGAAGACCAGCGGATCCGCAGGACACAAACAGATTGTAGAGTTAGTTAATTCATTTTTAGAGGAATTGAATGAGGCGCGCCAGAATGTAGAAGTAGAAATTGTAAACGTGTTGCGTAGATTAGGAGTAGAAAGTAGTTCAAACGATGCTGTAACCATTACATCGGACGGCACAGCCCCTGAGACTGATTCGCCTCAGGCGGTTGATATCCCAGAGTTGTCATTGTGAATAAAGAGGCCCAAAGCTCTTTCCTTGGGGGGGCTTTTTTGTCAATTGGCTTGTCTTGATTGTGAATCTTTATCCACTGTGTCTATGCGGTGGTGTGTGATCCAGGCCTGAGGTACGGTGCGCTCCTATTTGTCAAAGTTACCGCATCAGGAGTTGTGAGTATTCGGCTCGAATGTCCTGAGGAGTCGAGGCTACTTGGGATTTAAGCAAATTTGGGTCTGAGTATTCGGGTCAGTAAATTGAGATGTATGCGATGCTGGTAAGTTTTCCCCCTGAAATATAAGTGTGGAGTTGCAAGCGATTCCTATAGGCGTTGTTTGGAAAAGCTTCAGGTTGTGAGTGAGGTTATGCACTACTCTGCAGGTCTTCGTCTCTAGCTGGGTAGT
Organism: Marchantia polymorpha subsp. ruderalis; assembly: GCA_037833965.1. Classification (NCBI taxonomy): domain Eukaryota; kingdom Viridiplantae; phylum Streptophyta; class Marchantiopsida; order Marchantiales; family Marchantiaceae; genus Marchantia; species Marchantia polymorpha. The sequence goes on from AP031351.1 coordinate 7,326,660, forward strand.
GTCTTCTGGGAGTGGCATTGGCCTAAGAAGTGAAACTCTTTAATAGAATGCTATTCTATGACAAATCGTGACTTTTGTGGTTGTTTTTGTTCTCGTGGGAACGGATCTGTACCATTATGCTCCATTTTGGTATTTGTCTGTCATTACAAAGCTCTAACAAATGAATACTTGAGATGAGAATACATTATAACATTATGTTTAGAGTTAACAAGCACAAAAATTTATAGTTGCTAGAGGTAACTATCATTTTTTATGAAGTCAAATTTACTATATTTTGAGTTGAGATATCTCATGTATGCGGTTCTAGGCCATGAAACATGAGTTACAGGTACTTGCCACTCTTATAAGATAGTATATTGTTTCATGTCATAGGTAAAGTTAACATAGAGTTTTACAAATATTGTATAATAGGTAAGCATCATTTGCAAACCTTTGATGTTAGAACTCACCTTTACAAGAAATTACTTGAATATGTAAATACAGAGTTAAACTTCTAATATTTTCACCTTGTATGTATGAGTGACATACTCCCATTGGTGACATTGAATTTGAATATCATTGGATTATAGCTAGTAAATCTAATAAAAACAATACGTCGCTTAATTGTGACAGTGACATGTTACTATCAAGTTATGACAGTTCTAAGTGTAATCTTGGGGTTATAATTTCTATCATGATCACAATACAAAGCTATGAAAAAAAATGTGCAACAGATATTTATTTAAGCGTTTATCTCAATACTTTACTCTTCTAGGCTTCGGATAAATATTTTGTTACAGATGGCATCGTAGATTGTTTTACTCAAATTTTTGTGTGTATGTATTCGTATTCAAACGTGATAATAGTGTTAATGTTGTTCGTTGTGAATAAATATAGGTTAGCGAATGAAGGAAATCTTGCAGCGAAACAAAAAATTACAAAATGTCTTAGTATGGATGGAACAAGCAATAAAAATGTTGCGCTCTTTACTTTTGTGAGTAACACCTTCCGATAGTGACCTCCAAACCTAGGGCCAATGTATGTCATTTTTGAAAGTTGATAATCAAGTGTGGGCACTTTGCTCTTGAAAATGACAACTCTCAGTAATGACCTTCAACCCTAGCACCAATATACATCACTATTGGGAGGTTAAACTTTGTATTGACTCATGAAAATACTTTCTAGAAGCTTTATACTTTCAAAAGTTTTACTATGTACTATATATTGATGATTATTCAAGATTTATGTGAATTTATATTCTCACAAACAAGTTTGAGATGTTTATAACTTATAAATGTTAAAAATTACAAGTTGATATTAGAGTATCAACAAGATAAAATATTCACGTATTGATAATGATTTAGAGTATAATTTTTGAAGTTTTGGAATCACTGCAAAGAAGAAAAAATTATTTGTTATTTTAATCAAAATTGTGTTGTCGATGTGCGCAATATGTTGAAACAATCATGAAGAAAAGTATCAAAGACAACTCTACAGATTCTACGGCCTCCAAGCTTTTCTCTTATTCTAATCTTAGATATTAGAAGCCTCACGTAAGCTATGATCACATTTGCTGATGGGTCGTACCCGAAGTCCTCATAAAGAGAGAAGACTCGATGGCAAAAGTTTATGTGATAGATAGTCCAATTCTTGAGTTGCAAGTGTCACACAAATTTGAGTGGAAAATTCTAAGATTACACTAACGCACTGCAAAGCAAAATATGTTCTCTGATTTACAAACCAAAAAAAAAACTCCAAGAATAAGGATGCGTTCACGCACAGTCCAAAATTCTGAAGTGTACTCTGCATCAACATCCTCTTCATTTACAGCTAGCATCATTAGGTTTATGAAGAGCTCATCAAAACTGCCGAGATCCGTCTCCTCCATCTTACGATCTCTAGCCACTAAATCCAATGTCATTTTTGAGCCAGTTCAACCATTCTGCAAGCTCTCGTTGAACTCGCTAGTTCATGTGATCGATATCATGAGAATTTTCAAAATCCTCCTTGGCATCTGGTTGTCTGAAGCCATATCTAGCTCCATCACTACTCATGTTCGCCCATGCATTGCAATCTAATCTCTCATCGGAAGTACTACTTGTGAATAGCTGAACTCTGAACTCTCATGAACAGAAATTTGCAAACCTTCAACTTTAAAATCACTTTAGTTTGCATCACCAACATTAAACTACGACCGAAAGAACCCTCGGATCTCGTCACAAAATTCTATCACAATCTTCAATTTGAAATCTAAAAAACCGTCGGATCTCGCCACAAAGTTCTATCACACTCTCCAGATCTAAATCTGCTCTGATACCAATTGTAACGTCAAAACACGCAAGTGACAGTAAACACTCGAGACACGATGTAACGTGATTCACCCCTTTGAAGTGGCTACGTCCACCAAGAACAAGTTGCACTTTAATTCTAGATCATGTCCAGAAAAGACTCAATGTACAGGACAAAAGCAGAGGTATTTATTCCTAGTCCAGAAGACCGTACTAGCTATAAATTGTTAGAACTAGAGCTTACTCTTAATTAAAGTTAATCTCGGCATCAATAGCATATTGATCAAATATTTAGTTGTTATATGTGTTTAATTAAAATGTTGATTTGTATTCAATCAATATGAAATATCAATTTTAATAATTATATTGAACAAATTTGAATTTCATATTTCATATTTTTTTGGTATAAGAATTTAAATATGTTCAAAAATGAAAATTTAAATTTTAGTAGAATAATGATTGTTTTAATATATAAAAATTGTGAACCAAAAAATGTTTGAGATGTCATACAGGATTAGTATTATTATTGAAACAAAAAATCCCAAAAAATACGATATTTTTTAATATTATTTTTATGATAATATCAACGATTAAAAATCTTGATGCATTTTTTTAAAAAAAAAATTATTTTAAATTTTATTTATACATTAGGTTTGAACTCTTAATCAATATTTAGACTAGTTGATCTTTGATTTAATAGTTTAGATGTATTTCAAATTATTACAGGCATTAGGGTTATAAAAGTTTATGTAAATTAGTTGTCAATTTTTGATATCATATGTTTTAAATCTTACTTCGATTTTACATTTTAGATTTTTAAGTATCTTAAAATAATAATTAGTATTATTAATATTTATAGAAACATATGAAAACATATGAATGTGTTGAACATAATCATAAACATTTTAAATTTTATTTATACATTAGGTTTGAACTCTTAATCAATATTTAGACTAGTTGATCTTTGATTTAATAGTTTAGATGTATTTCAAATTATTACAGGCATTAGGGTTATAAAAGTTTATGTAAATTAGTTGTCAATTTTTGATATCATATGTTTTAAATCTTACTTCGATTTTACATTTTAGATTTTTAAGTATCTTAAAATAATAATTAGTATTATTAATATTTATAGAAACATATGAAAACATATGAATGTGTTGAACATAATCATAAACATTTTAAATTTTATTTATACATTAGGTTTGAACTCTTAATCAATATTTAGACTAGTTGATCTTTGATTTAATAGTTTAGATGTATTTCAAATTATTACAAGCATTAGGATTAAAAAAGTTTATGTAAATTAGTTGTCAATTTTTGATATCATATGTTTTAAATCTTACTTCGATTTTACATTTTAGATTTTTAAATATCTTAAAATAATAATTAGTATTATTAATATTTATAGTAACATATGAAAACATATGAATGTGTTGAACATATCATAAACAAATTTTATTTAAAAATACATAGATTTGATTTAACACAAGAATTTTTTTTAAATCTTCAAAATTTGAAACTCAACTTTTGAGAATCAACTTTAAGATTGGATAAAAAAATAAAAATACAATATTTAAATATATTTAGAAGGAGAATTTGATTGATAAGTTGGAAATTGCTACAAATAATATGATATCATTCATATTTTTTTAAAAATTTGAACTTCAAACAAAATTATTAATTTTTTTTGTAAAATGTGTTGTATGTAAGTATTCTTTATTTCATTATAATTTTTCATTCAAATTGCTATAGATTTATATTATTATAATATTCATGTTTTTATTTATTTTTAAGTTTTCTAACATAAAACTAATTTTTTGTAATGTTGAATATGATAACATTATTAGTATTATAAAAACGTACTTTTGATTTAAATACATTAATGATGGTTACAAATGTAATAATTGCCATTAAATTGATGTGTACATGTGACATAATATCAAGCAAATCGGTTTTTGGATATGATGTTAGAAATGAATATGGATTACTTTTTTATATTTCTTGATGTTAAACTTAGTTAAGATGAATATTTACCTGATTGTATTAAGTTATTGTTCACAATAATCAACTTCAACCTCCAAAGTCTTCATATGTAGGGTTACTCTATATATTGTATTATATAAACTTATAAATTGGGTTTTGAACGATCTTTGAGTTATATAAAACTTATAAATTCAAATTTTGAAAATATTGTTATTTTATGGTAGTGGAAGTTTATACTTAATTCATTTAGACTAATTTACATTGCTTTGATTGCTAACTAGATCCAATAATACATAAAAGAGAGTATTAGCTTTAGTAATATGATGGTTTCTTAATAATGCTGTTCAAATATAGATTTAAACATTCTAGAATATTTTAATTGAAGTATATCATATATAATACTTTGATGTTATTTTGATTAGCTCTTTAAATATTTAGCGATTTTGGATTTTCATTTTTTTTCGATCTAATAGTGAAAGTATAAATGTATGATAATTCTGCTACAATAGTAGGATTTGATGTCTACGATGATAACAAATATGCAAGAAAACAATAGAAATAACTAGAGTTTTTATTAGTCATGTTTTCGCATAAAGTATTGATTGTTCACATGAATATGAAAATTTTACATTCTTATTTCATCTGTTAACTTCTATATATTTTTATTATTCAAAATATGAGCAGTATAATTTTCATTAATTAATATGAGTTAAAAAGAAGATTGGTGTTAAAATTGTTGTTATTTTTACATTTATACCAGGGAATTTTGGAATTTGTAATTTTAACATGTCACATACGGCTCAAATTAACTATGCTTGAAATGGCTGTGCTTTTATCTGTTCTAGTTGCTATTACCTCGCTATCATACCAGGAGCGATGTACTCAAATCCATCAAAACCTGAAGTCTGCATAACAGCGCTAGTCACCATCAAACAACAAATTACAATGTTAGTGCAGAGAATCTATTTTGGATCTGATAGCATTAATAAATTATACTAAAAGCTTGTGCCGTCGGGGCTTACTTTTAGGTTGGATGCGAAATTGATTCGTGATACGCAAAATGATTTGTATTGCAAATTGTTTAATCAGAAATACAATAGAAAAATTATACAAGGTGTATAATCAATCCTGCAATGAGGTGCATTCTATTCAAGTCCATGCTCACTTGAATAAATCAAGCGAAATGTAAATGGTACAGTAACTTGGAAGGGATGTAAGGAGCCGAATGTGACATGCTTAAAGGATGTTGCAGTTTAGATCGTCATCAATTCCGCTCAGTTCTGAAGGATCACAGACGAGGCAAAGTGAATTTGCATCGCCACGTCATTCTTTCAACGTTCCGCTGAAGACCAGCCACTGCAGCAGGGACGCCATAGGAGCGAATGGCTCGTTCCTATGGCCGCCAAATTGTGCTTGCGGAACTCGGAGTGCATTCGAATTGGTCAATGGAATTGTCAGCTCAATGACACGGCCTTCTACGGCTGCCATACAGGAGACGCCCGAACTCAAGGCACCTACGACGAGCCGAGGTGCAGAAGCTTGAATTGCTCGTGTTGTCGCTCGTTTCATCGTTTCGGGCGGATGAACGTATGTCGCGGCCTTGTCTGTGAAGCATGTGGCTTGAAGAATTGTATTTGCCGAAGGTGACTGAGTTGCAATTGAAGACTGGGAGTCGTGCTAGAGTGTGTAGATTTGTTGACATGGAACAAATGAAGACATGTGGGAATTGGAAGTTTGAGTTCCTAAATTATTTCCCTGCCTTCCCTATGGGAACGAAGAAGTAGGGGTTTTCTTATCTTGGAGGACCAGAAAAATGCTGCGTTTCGGATTTCTGGGAGCGGGTTTGGTTTCCCTTCACATTTCTGGACCTGCTGCCATAGCGCCAACTTCGAGTTTCAACGTTCAGAACCAATTTTCTTTACGTCTGAGTCCTGTAGTTGCGGTTGGGAGAGGTGGCAGAGGATCGCCTCATTATATCACTTCCAAGGAGGATTTTGGTGTGCAAACTTGTGCGTCACACGATTTACCAAGAAAATGGGACCCGGAAATTGGTGACTTTGTTGACAATATCGATCAGAAATTGAATTTCACCGATGGAGCCACTCTCGAGGGACGAGCCGATAGTGGTGACGAGCAAAGTGAGGGTAGCACGTTCGCAGAGCCTGAAAATGAGGCATCTTTTGCTAGTGAAGAAGCAAGACCCAAAAGAAGAGTCAAGAGGTACCAGCCTCTTGGAATTGAAAAACTTTATGGCAGGATAAAAGCTACCAGGATCTATGGAGTGTTGAATTCTAGAGGAGAAGTCCCAGGCACAGATTTAGCTCCTGTCCCCAGAAGGTACAGAGATAGGTGTGAAGATCAGAAAGGTTGGAGCATTAAAGAGGTCGTAAGCAAAGTATTAGAGCTGAATCATTGGGACGATATAGATGTAATACTTAATGACTGGGTGGGTCGGTACAATCGCAAGAATTTTCCTCCACTCATCAAGGTGTGTGCTTCCAACTCCTGCCTACATGATTGTTAGTTCTTTGGCGTGTGGACCAACTAGTGACATTTCTGTAGTAGCATCTGATTCTGCAGAATTGCAGACCTTATTCCTGTCCGTGGAGTAGAAGCAGTCTGCTTTCAGTTTCATCAAACAGGTTTTACTCACCCATTTTGGAAAGTCTGAACTTAGAATTTGAGGCCTTTGGATTTTGCTCAATATTTCTTCTTGGTCTTAGCTGTTTCTGACATTTACAGTGTGTCCAACTTAAGCTTTTCTAATTGCATATGTCTGTTCCCTTTGTTTTGTAGCTTCCAGTGAGTAGGAGAAGATTTTGTGAAAGCTGATTGATTATGGTTATGGATAACGGTGTTCTGAATGTTGAATACTAAAAAAATCAGTTTCTACCAGCTCTACTTTAGTCTCGACACTTAAACCATCAGCTGAAAAATGTGGACAGCAAGAAACTTGTTTCTTTGTCAGTATGATCACCTTAGATCGAAAGGTAAAAGATAGGCACTTTTGTCCATTGCGTTCCTGATGTCTTAAAGGGGTAGGTGCTTGCAGGCTGTAACATCGACTGGTGCTTTGAATCACAGTGTTCGAGTTTTCAACTGGATGAAGAACCAGCGTTGTTATCGGGCTCGAAATGACATTTACAATTCCATGATATGGCTTTACGCAAGGCATCAACGAGTCGATGGAGCACGCTCACTGCATGCAGAGATGCAAGAGTGGAGGTTGGTGGTCAGTTTCGGATATCAGCTAAACTCTGAAAGTTCAAAGAATGGATTTCGCGTGTATAATCAAGACCTTCGTGTGGATTGGTGGATGTGCAACCGGTATTTTGTCAGAAAATGCATGTTCTTACTACGAGACTCTTGTGTTAGGGTCAATCTGTGAATATGCGCTTATGGTGCGGTGTTCAGGCTATGATAGATCACATACCAACTATTACAGTTTGAACAAGCGGACGTTATGACACTCTTACTTCAGTTTCCGTAGCCTTCTGCGTTTTCTAATCTCAAAGCTTCTTCTGATTGCACAGATGTAAGCCGGATGTTGAAACCTATAATGCTCTCATCAATGTTCATGGTCGTGCGCTGCAATGGAGGGAAGCGCTTAACTTGTTTGACGATATGTTACGAGCTGAGGTACATGCAGTCGGTGTACTTTGTGGTATTGCCAACGTTTCAGCACGAAAAATACCATTTTTGTATAGACATTTTTTAAGGGGTTGATCGAGCTTCACATAAATGACCGTCTTACGTGGGCATCTTGATATTGTCAGGTACCACCCAGTACAAAATCCTACAACAATCTCATAAATGCCTGTGGGAGTAGTGGTCAGTGGGAGAGAGCTCTCAAAGTGTACGAACGAATGAAGAAAGATGGTGTCGCTGCTGATCTTGTGACTCATAATGTCATTCTTACGGCACTGAAAGTTGGGGAGCAATATGCCATGGCCATAGAGCACTTTGAGTCTATGCTCTCTTGGAAAGTCAAACCGGATAGAATTACTTTGAACATCATCATTAGCTGCTTCTACAATTTAGGCACTTATGATGAAGCCATCAAACTTTTCAACAGTATGAGGAATATGAGATTCGATGATTGTTATCCTGATGTGGTTACTTTCACGACCGTGATGCAAGTCTACGCTGCTTGCGGACAAGTAGATAATGCAAAATCACTTTTTGAGGCGTTAGTTGGAGAGGGATTGGTCCCAAACCTTATCACGTTCAACACTCTTATAGGTGCTTACGCATCGGTTGGAATGTATGTAGAAGCTCTTCAGGTTTTCAAGCTCCTAGAGAAGGCAGGTTTCGAACCGGACGTTATATCATACACAGCTCTCATGAACTCCTACAGCAAGTCAGGAAAGTCCCATGAAGCCAGAGAAGTTTTTGATCTCATGAAGAGAAGATCACGGAGACCTAATATTGTTACTTATAACACTCTTATTGATGCTTACGGTTCTGCTGGTCTTGTGACTGAGGCTTTGAGGTTGTTACCGGACATGGACTTTGAAGACATTCCGCCGAACGTGGTCACAATATGCTCGCTAATCGCAGCTTGTGGACGCAGTGGACAGGCACAGAAATGCGTAGATGTGCTTAAAGCTGCAAAATTACGGAAGATTGTCTTAAATTTAAATGCTTACAATACTGCAATTTCTGTTTATATGAATGGGGGAATGTATGAGGAAGCGAAGGAGCTTTACGACATCATGCAGCATCAGGGAGTTGCTCCAGATTCTATTACATTTAGTATTCTCATCTACGGAGCTTCAAAAGTTGGAAATGTTGAAGAGGCCCTATCTCTTTACAAGGAAATGCTGTCGATGGGAATCGAAGCATCTGTTGAAGCATATTCGGCCCTAATTCATGCTTACGCTCAGCAGGTACATTTTACGTGATCTGGTTAGTTGCCTCTGCTGTAAGCTGAGCTTTGTGATCATGTCAGAGCACATCCTATGATAGTCAATTCCCAGGTTTTGCATGGCAATTTAATTAATCAGGTCATCTTGATGAGTTTGACCTGGAAGTTCATATACAATTTGAATGGAATTTGCTACGCGTTCATGAGGAAGTCTCAGGAGATTAACCGCTTCTCGAATTACAGGGAATGGCTGCTGCAGCCCAAGCAGCTTTTACTGAAATGAAGCAGTCATCTTGTTCGCCGAATGTTTTTACATACACGTCGTTACTACAAGCCTACAAGGTCGCGGGTAGGAAAGTTTTCCTCTTTGTGAAATTTATTGCTGTGATCAATTTACTCTCCTCTGTTAAGAATGTGGACTAATCATTGGTGTTTTTGTCAATTCTGATATCCATTGAAGTCAATGAAGCCGTTCTGGACTATTTTGTTCGCAGGAATGCCAGAGCTTGCTGCTGCTGTGCTTGAAGACATGGAATCAAGCTGTATTAAACCAGATGCAGTGGCATGCTCGTCTCTCTTCTCCATTTTCAATGAATCTGGGAAGATTGAAAAGACGTTACGACTGTGGTCAAACCTAAGAAAAGATGTGATTCTTAATGAAGTCGCATACACACAGCTTTTCATAGCTTGCAGCATGTACGCCACCACAACCTTATAACTGAAATTTGAACAAGAGTATTTTAGATTGTCCAATACCTTCTTTCTGTTAAGCAGAAATGTGCAAAAGTAGAAGTTGAACATTCTTTACATGTTCCTGAGGAGACCTCTGTACACTGCAGTAAAAAGGACTGGAGAACCGCACTGGAGATTTTCGAGGACATGCGTCATGCAGGGGTGTCACCCACTTCCAGACTCGGAAACCACTTACTGACATGCCTTGGCACTAGTGGGAAAGTTCAACATCTAATGAAGGTACATTCGGTCCTGCTGTGATCATGTTCAGATATTGTGGTGTGGAAATTTCAGTTTTGAAATCCAGCCAGCTACTTGCGTCAGAATACAAGCAGAGATAGTTACATATAGGTTACAAAATTTTCAGTAAGTCTCGTCAAAACAGCAGACTAGCTTTTTGACAACTACTTGCACGTGTTGAAAACTCATGCTATTGGAGAGTATGACAGTCAGGTTCACTTTCTTCCGGTCGTCCTGATAGACGATTGTGTTTTGAATATTAACGTAATCCAGTGGCTTTTAGTTCTCTGTCTTCTGTTATTAGCACCGCTCGTAATTGTAATTATTTAGACTAATACTAGTAATCTTCTTAGTAAACCGACACGTTTTGTCAACCGAATTTCACATGAAGTCCGAACTCTAATTCCGAATTTTATGAACTTCAGGCTTTGACAGGCACATACTAGTGAGTCCAGTTGCAGGTGCACAGTACCCCAAATCCTCGTGGCAGCGATATCCTGCTTCTCGTTGTAAATCTTAAGGATATTCATATTTGGATATTAGTTGATTCTTGTCTAGTCGTGTCTAACTTAGAGAGTCCAAAGCTGAGTGATTTTTGTTCGACTGCAGGTCTATAAACAACTGAAAGATCTCGGAATGGTATCAGATAGACAAAGCTATGATATATTGATTAGTAGTTTCTCAAGGGCACAGAATTGGAGGAAATGCATTGAGGTACGTGGACATCTCTGCTTGCAGTAGTCTGGGTTTCTTCCAGAGTTGTTATATCGTAGGCAAGATGCAGTTGACTTCATGGTCTGCAATATGCTTCTAACAATCGTCTGTTTTCACAGATTTTAAGTTGGTATAAATCTGAAAATTTTGAACCTAGCCTCGAGACTTTCAAGATGGTTCTGCAGTGTCTGGAAAAGATGTGCTTGTGGACACAGTATCTTGAAGTTTACTATCAAATGCTGTCTAGCAGGTTAGTATCTTGTCTCAAATCCTTCATATCTCATCAACTGGCTGAATTGTCTCTGCCGGCCCTACCCGGACGTGAAGTGTCGATCACCTAGTGAAAATAGATTAAGGTAGAAGCTATCTTTTTGCAAGATATTTAGAAATTTTTTTCAAATCAATTCTGCTATTGACCACCTGAAGGAAAATCACAAACGATGAAATTAGTTATAGTGCAAACAGTCCATAACGAAAGAAGGTAGGGATGGTTCAAATTAAATTAGATTCGAAGTACTTTATCTGCTTATTCCCAGGACCAAATAGCTGTCTTGTTGGATCTTTTGGACAGGTGTTACCCCGATTTCGTTGTTTCACAAAGTGTTCTTGATGCGCTTAGAAACACGGGTCAAAGGAGTGAGGCCGAGGAGTTTCAGCCAACAGTTAAATTACTGAAGAAGGAGGAAGTTAGGACATTGAAGAAAGCAATCCAAGTGTCGAATACTTGTGTAAAAAGGAGAGAGAAGTCAAGATCGTGATAGACGGGAGGTTGCGGAGACATTGTGGAGCATGCACGCATACGCAGTAATTTCTTTCAGTCCATCACGATAATTACAGTCTTTAACACATTCTGAACTAATTTGTACTCACACCCTGAGGTCCCTTGCCCACATTGGGTCTACATGAGTAGTATTGGCCTAAAAGTCACATAGCCTCGACACAGTTTAGGAAATTAATCGACTGAGGACAACATAGGCAATATCAACCTAGGGGCAAACTGACATCTTTATCTTTTTTATGTTGGGGTGATATTTTACCTTCATGTAGTAAATCTCGACAGTAATTTAATATATTCATTTAACAAAAAACTGAGTGTAGAGAACGCGTGGTTTTAAGTGTCCACGCAAGCCATCGGAGTTTTGTCGGACAGGCACCGTAAGGAGCTGTCAACTCCATCCTGTATTCTGAAGCCGTCAGTATGAAGTCTGTCGGATGCTCCTGCTTTCATATCAGGCGGGCACGTCACTGGGATTATTCAAGATGAAAACGGGAAGTTTCATTTCTCTCAGGCACCTACGGGCCACACATTTTGTCATCTGTTTCTTGAATCTTACTCTCTAAGAGACCCAGCATTCAACCCGCATAGACTCTTGACCTGTATGTAGAAACTAACGGATTAAACCACAAGGTCTTACAGGCCACATACATACTGCCGAGATCTTGCCTCATACTAGAGGTTGTACTGCTGTTTTCAAGCACAAGAAATCAACTGCTGCATGATGTTGAAGAGTTTTCGCCGATCTATCTATGCTTAAAGCAGTAAATTTGCAACCGAGTAGGTTGGTACCAAGCTTACACCCCGACGCACAACTTCGTACCTTGGGCTGAAAGATAAAAACAGAGTCAAAACTGAATGAGGTGACTATCAGGGTACCCCTTCTCACAGTGAGACAATTGAAGCCAGAATGCAGATCTGAAAAATGACATGAAAGTCGAATATCTGCGAGTTTTCTCCAATACAAAGACTTGATGAGCGTTGAACGAGGTCCTTGAAAGATGATGATTTTGAGAAAAGTATCTAGAGTAACCGTCCGAAATTCCAGCTTAAATCTTTTCGTATATGGAAACTTAGCACTTGTCTTGCTTTCATCTGCCAAAATCCATTATGGATTCACTTTGTATTTATGAGTGGTGAAAACACATATGCATTCAAGTGCTCTTCTGGATCCTTATTAGTGGTTGCCTGCTAATATTTCATGTTATTTTGCTACAAAATATGAAAGATATATTATCCAATTCACATGTTTGGCAGAGCACGAGGTTTTGAAACGTTAACATCTTACAGCAAGTTTTATCGCTGAATTTGATTAATGCAATAATCCTCCTAACTTGAATAAAAAACACCACTCAATATCATAATCATTAAAGTCACGTACAGGAAGGTTTGAAATTTGGATCAAAAAAAATTAAATGTTGTTTTGATTTATTTTGGTTTGATACTTTGTAAGATTATTGCATATTGTGTATAATTTATCGAATTCCATCCAAAAGATGTCTCATCTCTACCTCGCAGCTCTATGCAGGTTTTCACTGCAAAAGATGTCTAATCTTCGTGCAAAGTTCCCGACATGAAAAACCAGATATATCTCAAGCCAAGATTACGCTATGTCCAGGCCTTCAAATTCAAGATCCAACAAGATACAACTTGAAGAACGTGGAAGGAGTTGGGGATAGCTAGGGGTCTAGATTTGTACTAGGATGCGCTCGAGTACGAGGTTAGAGATGGTTAACACCTTCTAGAATTGTAAATTAGTGTTACATAGTAGTAGGAAAGATGATTAAGGAGTGAAAAAGCTATGCTATATATCTATTTTTATATCAATATAGTAATATGGATATGATCTCAAATACTATATGGATAACTATATGAATTAGTTGTGAGGATGATCTTTATCAATCAAGCATATTGGAAGTTCAACTTGTTTACCAGTTTTATAACTAAATATCAAGTCTCATAGAGAGATAACTCTCATATATAACTTTCATCAGTACCTCTCACTCGTTTAGTAAGGTGCATATAATTCGGACGGTCGATAGAACTTTGTTAAGGTATTGTGTTATTATACATTGACATTGCACATAAGTGAATATTTGTGTTTTATAGATAAAAGAACTTCAAGTTCAATTTGGTGTCACTAAAATTTGGAAATTAACTCATAGTTTGAAATGTTATTAACATACGGGAGTCGGAAGAACCTGGGAATCTCAAGATCTCGAAAGATTTTTCTAAACTTGTGGCATGAAAACCAGGTGAAGGAATTCAGGAGAAAAAGAATTAGAAGACACTTCCGAGCTGGAGTTCTTATAAGTGTCTTGGAAATTGCAGCATTATTGAACTGATTTATGGGACCCGTATCAGATCTCAACACATGAGTCGAGTAGGTAAGCATGTCGCTCTGGTATTGACAATATTCACCGAATCAGATTCGATTATGCTTCTCGGACAATTTGAGGAAAGTGTTGCGATGGAAAACGGAACCGGTTTCGGTGTTGGTTGGTTGTTGGAGAGGCTTTCGATATAATGTCAACGTCTCCATGAGCTTTGAATGATGCGATCCGGAGCGCGAATCAATGGAGCTCTGATTTGTATGCGGGAAGAAAATGCATGTCGATCCGAGAGTACCTACTCCAGACGCACGCATTGCTGCTACACAGCAATATGCGTGCACATGGAAACTCTGACTCCCTTTTGGCCCGAGCCTCCACTCATTCATTCCATCGTTTTGTTTTGGATCGCATTCCCCAGAAGACCGCGAGCAGCTCGCCCTCATGACACTCTCTCCCATTCCAACCTTTGATCACTTCCCGACACTTTGCCGATACCGTGCCTTCTAGTGCACCCACACTCTCGCTTCACTTCATGCGGTTGACATGACCTTCCTCCTATTCTTGCCCTCCCTCCCTCCCTCACTCAGCGTGTTTCAAAAGTTGGTGAGAACGATTTCCAGATTAGTTTCCAGATATAAACTTGAAACTGATTCTTTTCTCGGAGCTGAAGGAAAGTCTACACCAATCAATTAACCCTCGAAATAATCTCCGAGAGCACTGGAGACATGTGCAATCTGTCTGCGTCGCAGAAATTAAATAACGACGAAGGTTGGTCAAAGAGTTTCCCCATCAAACATAGTGACTGTTAAACTTTTCGACAGATAGTAGATATGCTCAGCAGCTATCTAGCGTCCTGAGAAATCTCCAGTTGACTGAAAGCAGTCGATTGAGAAGCTTGTTGTAGTTCAGCACGGGACTCTTAACCGGATCTAACCTATCATTAACCAGACCCCAAAATATGTCTACCACGTGTATACGCATGTCTAAATTTTTCGGACAAATTAGAGATTATCATATTGACACTCTCCGTACTCCAATCATAATTATATGGATAAAAGAAAACAAGTGATGGAGAACAGTAGCAGAACATGCATACGTAGGTAGGGCACTTATCTCCTTGAACTAGAACTACTAGTTTTTGTTAATCGTGTAATCAATATAAACTATGAATTTAGGCGCCATTTTATTTCCTGCTAAGCAATACATTTATGATTCCATTATGTACGGTGTTGTGGCAGGTTACAAGGTGAGCTACAATCATTACTAGATTGATACAACTTGGTCCACAAGTATATGTGAGTGGCAAATACCCATACCAACTGAATAGAGACGATAGTGTGCCATTGTGATCCGGGGGTCCTGTGTGGAAAGGCTCTGGACTTAAAACTACCCCCTGGTAGTAAGGTGATGACTCCCAAGAGCTCTTATCGATGTCGACTCATCACATCGAGAAGGTCCACAGAGTTCGGTTGTCTGCTGATGAAAAGAGTACGTGAGTGGAGTTGAAAATGTCTCGAGACAGTATTAATATTAAAAACTAGTTTCTTCACTCAAGACTCGTTGCTTTTACACTACATCAAAGGTAGAAAATAAGCTATATCGTTGTGGTTTAACATTACATGTAGTAATTACATTAGCTAAACCAAATCACATTAAAAGAGAATGAAACATTTATTGAATTTCTTTCACATAAAGGGGTGGTGGTCACTACATTTTCTCTTTGCATAGTTAGAAATTTCACATTTTCTAATATTCTGTTACTCATACGATGTTTTCGTCGGGTAAAACTCTTGTGCAAAATTAAATCAAATGAGCACATTCTTCAAGCTATGTCTTTCTTTCTTTCCATCCGAAAAGATTTTGATGCGGATTTTTGGCTGAACCGATGAGTATGGAATCTATCCAGCTCGGACGGGAGTCTCATGAGGATAACCATGCCCCTACCATACTTCTACCAGCGTGATTATGCGGTATGGTGTTCGTTTAGATAATAATATGCAGATACTGTTGTATAAACCATCGATATGATGGAAAAGACGAAAGCTTTTGGATTTAAAACGGATATCTGTCATGTGGAATCCTGGGATTCACCAAGAGTGTTGTTCTGGGAATTGGAACCATGAAGTGAAAATTGTCCAAACGGAAGGACGCATTAAAGAATTTGGTAAACAGCAAACATGTGAATCTTCTGGACTGTAGGTGCTTCAGGTCTTACGCAGTCACTTCGTCATGGTAGAATATATTCTATTGACAGATTTTGCTTCCTTCGACGCGAGATTTGCAATGTCAGATCTCACCCTACGGTATTTCTTTACTGAAGGTTGCCACTACAGGATGAGATTCCCGTTAATTTTCAGCTGTGTTTTATATCAACTACATGCATCAAATGCGTGTGCATGTGCTTGGACAACTCTATGGAATAATTATGCTCTTTCATCCATTAGTTCACGTGGGATGTACTCCCAAAGAAAACCCACGTAGTAGACCGTCATCATTGTATGCTTATTAGAGTGCAACGAATCGTTCTAATCTAACTGGATCTTCAAGTATGGATAAAGTGAGTATATAACACTGTTATAAATCTCTGCGGAAGTGCGTTTCCAGATCTGTAGATCGCTGTACGTGAAATTTCTGAATATGCGCTCTTCTTGTTCCTCTTCTTGTGTACTAAATGATTTCAGGTTCATAGTCCACTTTGACCAAATTTCCATCATCATCAGCCTTCAAATCATTATACTGCAGTCATATTCCAGGATTAACTTCACATACGCAAGTTTTATACTATAAATTTTGATTTGACTAATTAAACATGGACATGCGTTATTAAATTTGCATCTGGTCAACTGAAAGTTTTGATCACTGAAAATTGCAATGTTATTCAAGTGAGATAAAGAAAGATGCGTTTTATTCGAGACATATAAATTGGTGTTAGTTTCTTGCATAATTTTTTGATCCAAAAATACACAATCCCTTACACAATTGAACTCTCATTATTCATTACTGATAAATTTGAAAAGTTAATCTCCTGCGAGATATGAGGTCTCATACTAAAAGCCCAATGTGATAATAGTTATAATAAAAATGACCCTTTTTAAAATCATCTGAAGAATCCTTGAATGTGTTGGAATTTACGTCTCATGTTTTTCAATCAATGGAATAGAAATCTTATTCTCTAAAATTTCATTGGGGAATAATTTAATATTTTCAATAATTCTAAACCTATATATAATATGAAATAATGAATCATATCTTGAAATATAGTGTCACTGATTCGATTAAATTTTTTGTATAAACGGTAACTTTTTTGAAACTTCAGCTGTTCATTATTATATATCATATGGATGAATATTTAAAAAAATTTCTTGAAATAACTTTAGCTTTTATTGCATACTCATCATTTACCTACACTGTATGTCTAAAATATCATGGGAAATTTAGAGAAAACCAAAATCTGATATCACTTTCTTGTTTAATAAAACAAACCACATACTCGTTGAAAAAATCTGTAAGTTTTATCATTAAAAAAAATTAACATTATTTTTTATTTTACGTATTACAGGAAAAAATCTAAGATTTATAGAAATTACATTATATTTTGAAGAATAATTTTTCTACATGAAATAACATCATAATTCATTCTTAAAGAATTAAGCACAAAATTACATAAATAATTTTATTTTATCTTAATCCTATCTACTTGTCATACTTCCACGTTGGTGAATTCTGCTAGATTGCAAAAGTTTTTGCATCATCTCAATTATATGAAGTTACCAATTAAATTTATGAGAAAAAAAATTCTAATACTTGAAAAATGAAAAATTTGTTGGTCTAACGACAAAATCTTCAATATATTTAATTGATCAAATTTTGATGTTGAATAGATAACTAGAACTTCTATAAAATTTTCAAGATTGCAAGTAATCTCCAAAAAATTGCTTGTATATTATATATTTGTAGATTCATTTTAATCTGATGATAATTTCAGTCTAACGTTTAAAGCTTAGTACATATCTTTGCTTTTAAGGTTTTTTTATGCATACACATTTTTTGTTACATCATACAATGTGTGTCAATGCATAAATATTGTGAAAGTTTATTGAAATATTATATAATAAATTTTTATATGTTAGAAAATTGTTGAGGTTAATTTCGGTTAAGTAGTAATCATTTTCTAGCTATTAATAGCTAGATTGATTGAAAGTGTTGAAGATATATACTTAGGATCTGTGTATTTCAAGACAGAAGGTTCAATAAGTATCATGATGTTATTCCCCCGTGTACATAACCCTTGGAATTGAACCACGTTAATTTTTGTGTCTCATGTTGCCGTTTTGACTAGGGACGCGGGTTGAGGCCATCAAGAAGATTTCTTCCAAAAGATTCTAGCCATCTTAAAAAAATTTCATTTCACAAGAATTTTTGTCAAAATAGAGGCAAATTCGATATTGTTGGAAAACTCTCTTCGCGACCAGTGAACTGGATTATTTTCAAGAACTGAAAAAATATTTAAAAACAAGAGAATCATCGCAAAAGCTATTTTTTGATTCTTGTTTATTTAACGAACATAGATGTCACGAGACAAGTTGGAGTATTTTGATATAAGGGAACGAGATTATGTGCTTTGGCAAAAGTACGGGTTAACTACAGCCTATGGAAATCTAATAGCATGTAGTTTCTTGTCAGTAAAGATGTTTCTTTCAATGAGGCCTATATCATTGAAAGAGGAGGAGAGTTATTAGACTATTTGTAATGACAAGGAAAAAATATTCACTCACGTATATGGTGGTGGGGAAGTTTGATCATTATGTGATAAATGATCAAGAAGGAGCACCGGTATTGATGGATTTTTGAGCACATGATTGAGCTAGTCAATCTTGACGGAAAACTCCGATGATTGAGTTAGTCCATCTTAACAATAAACTTTGATGATTGAGCTAATCAAAATAGACGTTAAACTTAATCCAGCTTATATGTTGATCAAAGTTATTATTGTAAAGAGTTTCAAACAACACTGTGCTACTATGCACGTTGTGCATGGGAAGCCCAAGTAGAGTTTGGTATCATAGTTTCTTCAGTTATCTCTTTATAAGATTATTTTTTCCTGTGATGATTACAGCTTAATTCTAGTTAACTCTTGTGTAAAAAGTGTCTTGTGTTAGGTTTTTGTCTAAAACTTCCCGCGGAATAATATTATAGGTATAAAGGTAAATGTTTCCTTAACACGAGTTAAGAGGGAAATTGTTGATGTTAACTGCGATTAAGGAGTAAACTCCAGTTTTCTATTTATAGCTAGGTTGGTAGCATGTGTTGGTGATATATACATAGGATCTGTGTATTTCCAGACAAAACTTTCAATATAATATCACAATGCTCTTCCCCAGTGAACGTAGCCCTTGAGGATGTAACACGTTATTTTTTGTGTCTCATGTTGATTGTTTGGCTTGAGTTTCGGGTTTTACATTTACAAAAATTTTGTTAAAAAAATGATCTCAATCACAGCTTACAAAACTAAATACAAGAACAAAAAAAAAATTTTGTGTTTTGGGTATCCACAAAATAGTTTCTTTTTTGCTTTCTTCATCATATTCACACTCTCAAAGGTTCACTATCAATTATGATGACGTGAATCCCAATCATAGAATAAAAATAAATATTTTTATACAAATATTTTCAGATGTAAAATTGTGATATCCTTTGAAAAGATTTGATATATTATCTCAGTGAAATATTTTTTTAAAATCTATAATTACTACAATAATTTGAAAAGAAAAGGAAGAATGAAGGTATGAATATTTTATAAAATATATCAAGCATAAAATTTTATTTAATATATACTGATATTCATAACTATTGACCCTCCTATTCTACTTAATGTAGCATAAAAAAAAAACAGAAAGTTAAGATGTCTTTTTAAGAATTATTTCTAGGATTCTAGAAATGTAATGTATTAAAATTTTTTAATCATAAATTTTACTTCTGTACCTTTTACTTTATTTCACTTTAAATATAAAATTTCATATTAGATTCAAAGAATGTGAGAACCTAAGCACAACATCATTGTAATATGTGTGGAGGCTATGATATATGTCACTAGTAACAATTTTGTTGTCCATATCTAGATATGATGCCTACTACGAACTCTAGTATGTAACCTTGATTGATATGTAGAAAGCCATATTAATGTAGTTAAGATTTATAGAATTTTGAACAAAGATACCATTAGTTAGATCGAGAATGTCATATTATGTAAATGTAGTTCATGAAGACCTGGAATTCTTCCGTAGTAATTTCCAAAATTCACTTACTGGACGGAGCCACAAGCTTTAAAAATAGAATATATTCGAACACGAGGTGTAGAATTCCGCCTCGTATGATGCGAGTAGAGTAGTGTGACAATGAGAGACTTTGCATGGATTCACACATATTCACATGAAATTGTTCTATTGCGAGCATATCTCTCCCTATATAATCCGACCGGATAAATAAGTATTTCGCCGTACCACAAACACTGAAAAAATATGCATGTGAAAAGTTATTCCCTATTCTCGTGGTCTCTATTCGTTATTCCTTTTCAATACACATATAGGGAGGGAGTTTCTGAAAGGTTGCCTGTGGTCATGGGTCATGGACTGTGAACCAAGATACCACATCAACTTGTATGTGGTGAAGTGTAACCGGCCTTTGGTGCAATGGATGGAAACCGAACTACGTCATTCCGGAAGGCCCACAATCATAAACAAATCCATGGAATGTGGTCATCGTCTCAATCGTCTACGGACGGTCCAGATCGCAGCAAAGTACAGTGATGACATGGACTCGTGGACCCATAATAGACTTCTAAACTTCCGCCGTCTTGGAAAACCGACAAGAATTCCGGCATATGCTCTGACACCCTTATCTGATTTATTAGTTCCTGGCAGTAGGTCCCTAAGTCCGAATTGACGATCCGCCATACCCGATACCAATGCTTTCTTTGCTTTACTGCACAAACAGATAGATTATACCAGTACATCTTGAATTAAATCTATACCAAACAATGTCAATGATTATTTTTCAACATGTGAGCGAATATATGAACATCTCAATAATTATGGGCTGTACTTCAAAAGTGGAATGGTTCAAATCATGTTCTATATTCTCCTCTTCAAGACAGAAAGTCGTGAGCTCGAACGAAGATATCAGCGGCTTGAATGCTGGGAGCCCATAATACCACCATACCTTTAGAAAGCAAGTACTTTGCCATGTTGAATGCTGGTGAGGACTAGGAGTACTCGGCGTAGAAATCTTCCAGCTACTTCAATTCTCGTTGATATTATCATCAGAATTACTCGGTGAAGGTTTGAAGCCGATACTTCTAGATCACACACAAGCCGAAGGTTGATTTGCTGAGACTTGTTTGACTTGGAGTCGACAGGTTCAGGGCAGATTCCTCTTTTGTGGTCTTGCATTGGTTCCTCTGTTTCTCCGCGATGAGATTCTACCGTATCTTGCACAATATTTACTCTAAGCCAAGGTTTTGAAGTAGTGAATGAAAGGGGTGGTCCTTCTCCTGAACTTTTATCATGCATGACGATCAAACATTCCTGTTGTCTTGGATCCACCGAGAAATCTGGAACATTGTTCTAGACAGATAGGAAATTCTTCGCAATAAACAAGTGTTCGGAAGTAGTCAAATGTCACACTCAATTTTTCTGGTCCAAGCACAGTATTACTGTAGTTCTTCCAGAAGCCGTGTAATCTACACTGGACAAAGGGTTAGAAGATAATACCTCTAACTCTGATGGTTCTTCTTTTGTCGAATCTGAAAGTTCGCGTCACCCGTGGTTTCAGCAAGAGAAAACGATGCTATGGCGATGGCCCCTTAAACACGAGAGACGCAGAAGTCACTTTATCTTTTACCTTTTACCTTTTTTGCAACAAATTTTCGACTCTCAGGAGCTTCATTAGCAGAATTGGTCCTTCTTCTGGTGACCACGGGTGAGAGCTTTTCGAGACCATCGGTTAGACAAAAGACAAGAAAGTGGGAACGTTTTCATTTTCATAGATTTTCACTTTGAGACTTTTTATGAAGTCAACCATGCACAGTTATGCTGCAACATCCTCCTGCAGCAGCAGCAGCCTCAGCAGCAAAATCTGGCCCCAATGTACATGCTTATCTTCCCGAATGTATTATTTTGTACAAACATGGTGTAGGTACTTGCCCGTCTTCAACGAAACTATAACGGTTCCAGCAATTCGGTACACTGTGTATCTGTTGTAGCATTGGGACTCCACCTCCCACCCCCATCCCCCCTCCCCTCCCCTCCCCTCCCCGTTCCAACAACGCAACAAGCTCACAGAGTAGATAGATGAGAAAGGAAAGATGACCTTTGAGGCACGGATGTACCTACTGAACCTCTAGGGGGAGACTACCAACAAAGTCAAGTCAAGTCCGGTCAGGTGTTCGGGTTCCAGGGGGTTCTGAAATCTTATTTGATGATACAGAATGATGCACATTCGGAATCTCGATCATTTCCTATCGATTTCGATCACTAGGAGGGAGACCTTTCCACTCCTATACGACTACTGCTACTACTACTACTTCTTCTTCTTCTTCTTCTTCTACCACTACTACATGGACCCTGGCCCTTGGGTTATCGTCTGATATAGTCCGAGTCAAAAAGCTACCGGCCATGGAAGTCACGAATCTACCATGCTCGTCTACGCCAGCTTTGTACTCGACCTCGCCCAACATCGGCGTCATGCCTTGGGTAGTTCTCTCCCGTCGCTGCCAAGGGGCGAGGAGGGGATCGTATCGGATCGGTAGAATTTGGAAGATGTCCGTGGAGCCATTGACGGCTTCCTCCTGGCCCTCTTTTGCATCTCCACTTGGACTACAGTGGTACTGCGTTCGGCATTAATCCCGTAACATGGTCGACTTGTTTACATCGTACGTTCCGACTACAGTACCTACACTGTGTAGGGCCTTTTCGCTTCTTTCTGTTCGTCGCTTGAGTTTAGTTCGGGGTCCATGTCTATCTCTATCTCCGTTCGTAACGTCTAGCATCCAGTGTCAATCTCTGTGGGGTCTGATTTGCTTTGTTTGTTTCTCAAACATGAGAGCATTTATTGGAGCGTTCATTGAGACGACCCCGCTCGATGTGTCTTCTCAGCACAGAAATATGGATACAATATTCATACTTCTGGCCGGTAACACCATTGGGTACGTAAATCGAAACCCCAAAGATGATGTCATTAGAAAAACTAAATATATAAATCGAATGTTAAATATCGCAGTTTCAGAGACCTTTTGCAGTTCATGGAGAAAACTATTCATTTATTTTTCTAGTACAAGAATGTGGTCGAGTTTTCGGTTGCCATTAATAATATCTTATCACCACATATATACCGCATGTCTGTATGGGAAAGAGTTGCTGTATGGTTTCTATTTTTGGGTGGGGCCACATGGATATATGTATTAGTGTCAATTTAAAAGAATTGATTCAGTTCTAGTAATGCTCTATGCATTAATTTATATATGATTTAATATTGAAAAATATTTTTAATTTCAAGTCTCGCAGGAGTAAAACATTTAAATATATGAATAGAATCAAGATCATCTGAAACATTGTAAAAATGAACTCAATGACCAATTCCTAATGTTAAATAAATAAATAAATATTGTACTCATACCATGGAAACCTATACAAAAACCTCAGAATCTAATGAATTTTCTAAGATATAACATTTTTTTATTCCATATCCATGTTATGTCCACAGAAACCGTTCATATGCTATTAAGTAAATCGATTGAAGAAATAATCTCAACGCAATGTTCATACTTGAGATCTTTGTGTTGTTTGACCTTTGGGGATAATGTAATTACACTGTACATGCCTTCTCAATGTTAGAATGGTCTTCAAAGACTTCAAACTGATCAGTTCAATTATAAGGATCCACCATATATATATATATATCTATCTATCGGAACAATCATGGGTCCTCAACAGCCTCCTTGTTGCACTTATTCTTGGTTTCAATATGAACCGTGCGATCCATTATCGTATGGCTACATACATGAGACCATTCTACACTCTACTCTCTCTTGTTGTTCGTCCTCCTTCCTCTTCTTCTTTTGTCGTCACTCTTTCATAGCCCTCCTTATTCTTGCTCACCTTCACGAGCAAGCCCATACGCTTCAGCTCTTCCGGTCAGATCCCACACTTTTGAATCTAGACATGTCTTTTATCTTCGTGGATACTCTAAGGATTTTAATTCCAGTTTAAACGAGCGGTTTGATTCCCTAGTTTTACTCGGTAATCCTCAAAACTGCCGGGCAGTCATCCAGATGATACCCGATCTAAGCTTCACCTTTTTCAACTGATCATTCGTCACCCTGAGTCTCCAGGGGCTTCTTGCGCACCGTCGATCTCTCACATTGGCAGTGGAGCGAGAGTTCGTTCTGACATGTTTCCCCTGTAGGTGGTTCCACAAGTGAGAAAGATATGTATAGCACAACACATATCACTTGGTGAATCCCAAATCTCCAGATTTGGAGCTACAGAGTTAAACCTCCCAATAGTGACTTACATTGGTGCTAGGGGATTTACGTCAGTATTGGGAGGTGTCTAGGAGAGAGAGACTTTATAGAGACTAACCGCAACACTAAAAGAAAATTTGAATAGTTACCCAGCAGAGAGAAAGACCCTATAGCAGAATACATTCGACTTGGTGACAATTTAAGATCTGGATTTGAAGATGTATCGAAGAATTTTTCTGTAGAGTTGAGCACTACATAATTGTCCGAATTTTGTACATAAAGACAAACACACGCAAGTATATATGATTTACAGAATATGTCTATGTGATGACTTACACATTTATGGATATTTTGAGGTATTTTTACACAATTCATCAATTAGAGAATGTGGATATTGAAAGGTCTCAAAATATAAATGCAACCAGTTAAATGATCTTAGCTGAATATAACAGATATCAATATATAACATAATATATAACAGACTTGTATTTTTTCCATTTTGACACTATATTAAAATTTAATCCATGCCTTAAATTCATGAGACTTTCTCAAAAAAATCTTTATTCATAATTGGTAATATTAGATTATATTATATTCCCTACATATTAATTTCATTTAAAATATAAAAAATAATCTTAAAAATTCAATGAACATGCATATTATTCAAAATTGCATGTTAACATTTCATATTATAAAGTGTTTCATATATATGTATACATATATATTATTTGATAGAAATAAAACAATAAAATAATATTTTGAAAATATAAAATTAACTTATATAAATAATATAATATATTTCATTTATACATATAAAATTTTTGAATATATTTGATATGCTTGATTTGAAGTAGATCTTTGATTGATTTTTTAGGATTTAAAAAATATAATTTATTTCATTTTTATTGATTACAAAAAAAATTCTTATTTATTAATGTTAATATAAATTTTAGTGTTATAAAAATTATTTAAGTGTTAATTAAATATATACTTGTATAAATCAAAGAGAATATTTTTAAAAATTAAATAATAATTTGAATAAGAAAAAGTAATAATTCTATCATTTGTTTTAAAATTTGTGATAACAATTTTAGACGAAATAAATTGAATGCTTGGCTTGCTTATGATACCAACATAGACCACATATGGAATAAGATGTTTAAGGCAGCAAAGCAGCAAGATTGAATAGCATATTTTTTGAATAAATTAAAAGATTTTTAGATGCATTTTTGGTAATATTTAGCTAAATAATTCATAAGATAGGCACAACCTTAATGTGTAGATCTTCGTTTGAGGAAATCTACATGAGAAAACTAGTTAGTTTTGAGAAAAGTAAATCAAGATATTTAATAAGTAAATTTTTTTAAATCACTGTATAGATTGAAGCAAAGTGATATACAGTGAAATGCACGGTTAATGTCTAAATGAAACTGTTGAGAAAGGAAAGATGTTATTAATTTTTTATGACAAGGTAGTGGATAGACTTATTCATTTGATGGTATATATTTTAATCTTTTAGTAGGTTAATGTCTAAATGATGCTGTTGAGAAAGGAAATATGTTATAAACTTTTTATGACAAAGCAATGAATACACTTATTTTTTATTTGCTGGTATTTGTTAGATGTGATATTGCTCTAGCTTTGTACTGAGTGAACATTTACATGTTCAATCCATGATATGCTTTAAATAAACTGTGAAATGAATTTTCAATAGCTAATCAACAACTAGGATAGATTCATGTAAAAAAATTATCTCTTTGGAAAGATTTAAAAGACATTGTGCTATTTTGATAATTCTGCATAAGAGACACAAGTAGATTGTATTAACAGTTGTTTTACATCTGTATATGATTTTTAGTTCGTCTTTTTTACTACAGATTATTTCTAGTTGAGAGAGATATCTGTGTCAGATTTCCTTTTAGACCTTTACTAAGGATAATTATATAGCTAATCCCCAAGAATTGAAAGATAGATTAGAGTTAATTTGTCACTTTGATCCATGTTAGTTAAACTAGATAATCTGTTATGATATCTGAGAGCTCTTCATCATTAAAATATTTTGTGTTCAGGTGCAAGTAGCCTTTCTGTTTATATTATGGTGTGGATTGCTTTATATTTAATCGTGTGAAATGCCTATAAAAAAATTATGGGTTTTAGATTATTCTACTCCCATTCACTTCTAAGATCACCCTTTACTTTAAAGATATTGATATGTAAGGGTAAGATATTGATTTGCATTCAACCACCTCCTTCCTGAATAGGAAGCTGTAATTGAAGATAAAAGACCAAGATTGGTAAATCTAATATATATATTTATTTATTTTTATTTTAACTCTTTTAAATTAGTGATAAAAATGGAAAAATAGAGTAGTGTATGTAAGACATATCAACACCATGTTGTACGAGAGACACAATGCCATTTCGATCCACGATTTGCTTAATTTTTATTAAAAATGGAAAAACAGAGTAGTCTATATGGACAAATCAACACCGTAATCTACGAGAGGCACAATGCCATTTCGATCCGCGATTTGTTTAATTTTTATTAAAAATGGAAAAACAGAATAGTGTATATAGACAAATCAACACAGTGTTCTAAGAGAGGCACAATTCAATTTCGATCCGCGATTTGCTTGATTTAATTCAAAATGGAAAAATAGAGCAGTCTATATAAAACAAATCAACACCGTGTTCTACGAAATGCACAATGCAATTGCTTAATTTAATGAAATCCTAAGATCACAGCCAAGATATCCAGGCGAAATCGGTGGTGCGGCGTCCATGCAGCTAGGAGCAAATGCTTTGAGATGGTCGAGTAGATTACAAGAAATGGTCGTGGCATCTGGTCATTGGAATTATACTATCCTCAGACTTATTGTCCGAAATGCTTCACTTCTAGCGGCGTCACGCTCCAGATCCGGAGCTTGGTTGGTCGCCAAGATTAAGGAAAAATTATACCGAAATGCTTCACTACTAGCGGCGTCGAGGTCGAGTCGCGTAGCACGGCGTCACGCTCGAGATCCGGAGCTCAGTTGGTCGCCAAGATTAAGGAAAAATTATAGCGTCATTTGCTAAATAAATGAGCAACTTAGAGGTGATGAGGGCTGATTACAGCACAGTAGGTAGACCTGGCGGCCGAAAGATTCCACAGTACGGGGAGACTCTTGGTGGAGACGTGTGTGCGACTGCGCGCGCGAACACGGGCGGGCAGAGAAGAGAGGGTGGCTGTCAGACAAGTCCCGTGCGGTATGGACCGGAGGTAATTCTTCAGTAGACCCAACCAGCGGTAGAGCTGACCATAGGTTTCATTCGACCGACACGCTGTTCTGTCAAGTTCTGGGGTGGCTTGGTCAACTCTCCTACCTACGTGTCCACCTTCTCTAGTTCACTGCAACGGCTTATACAATAATGCAAATTGCAGGTTCTAATATCTGAAGGATTAACCACGCCTGAAATCTAACCTGCACGACTACATATATATATTTGTGGACCTGCAAATCAAGAACACAATGAGTATGGAATGGATAATACTCTTCATTGTTGGTGACGCGCAAGAAGTCCACTACCTACGACATGTTTATCGCGCCTTTTCTGTTGTTACTGTGCTTTGTTGTTCGAGAGCAACGTGAGAAAAATGTTTTGTAATATAAATGATAGTAAGAACAACATTCTTTTGTTTCTTTCCATCAGAAGGTGCAGTCCGAGAAGATTACCACACTTAGGCATGCCTACTCTTACGGTTGAGTTTTTTTCCCCCATGTTGTAGCTTTGATTGAGACTGCATATCAGATATTATTTTTCGGAGAGGCGCATAATTGTATCTTACTGTAGTGATTATGTGCTTTGGGTAAACAAAGACCAGACTGCACGAGCTGCATCAAATGGTCGACGATTAACGGTAAGAACTAAAACGCAGAGCTATAATTATGATAAATATAAATTCAGTCATAAACATATGGAGATGGTAGAGATCACGCCTTCCCAGGCCTGTCGACGTCGTTGAGAGATCCGGGAAGACGCCACACCTGTCGGTCTTGATTTACACTTCATCGTGACTTCTGGTAGGTCTGACAAACACGGGCTGAAAACATTTCACAGTTGAATCTTTGCGACATGTGCTCGTAGCACAGTAGCCTCGCCGGAGCTACGCTTTATCGCGTAATTTGCTTTGTGTAGACCAGCCCAATCATTGTGACGCACCTGAGCTACAAGTCGCAGCCACCGTACTCCAGGAAAAGTCCTGGTAAGGAACGAAGTGGTAAAGAACCTTTTTTCAGGTGAGACCAGCCCAACCATGGTGACCTGGACTGCTTCCAAACTGTGCTGCGATTAGATCAGGAAAACTCGTAGTTCCGACTAAGTTAAGTACGCCCGCGTCTTGGCTTCAGCTTTAGCTTTGGCGCGAGGCAGGAGCAGGGCCGCATCCGCAACGATGTTGTATGCGAAGGAGAAGATGTACACAGTGAGACTATTAGCTTTCCAAAAGGTGCAGCAAAACTTGCTTGTGAAGGCATCGGATGGTTGGAACATGGAAGTAGGGGAAAATTTATTTCTTTGGTGTAGCCGGGAAGACACCACTCTCCGGAAGGAGTACACTACGCAGTAGAGTAAGAACATTCTTCAGTGCTGCCTCGCAATCCGGATTATGCTATGCATGCAAATCTTATATACAGTACCGAATACAAGCTACATTAAGAAGCAGGAGTAATTTCGTCTAGACTCATTGACCGGATAGAAGGATCCGCCGGGGAACCTGTAAAGTGATCGAGACGACAAACTACGTAGGTAAGGAAGGACCGCGACCTTTGACTTGTACTGTACCGGGTTACACAGTGTGCGCATTGAAACTTTGGGTTAGTGACTCTTGTGGTGCCACATCGGAATCATCTCGCGGCAAACGTTGGAGAATGGGAGCTCACCCTACCTCGGAGAGCCTTCCCTCACCTTACCGCACAGCAGCTCACCGCCCATGTGATATATGATGACCAGCGGCCAGACCAAGCGGTCGGCTGCATTCTCTCCTTCCTTTCCGTCAGCCCGCCGTCCGTCCGTCCGTCCGTCCTTCCCGACGGCACCCGACCTGCGGTCTCGCGGGCGCGAGACGGGAGAGCGTTCCGAATCTGGACTAGTAGCGTGTGTACGTTGTCGCGACCCTAGGGGTCGATCAACCCGACGCCATTGATGGGTAGGGCCTTGCGTTATGTTTCGGTCCGACGGGGCCCACCCCGCACTGGGCCGTCGCCGGATGATCGGATACCACCCGGCCGGCATGTTGTAGGCTGCATGGAAAATGCCGGCCGAAAATTCGACAGACTCAGACCGGCGCGCCACCCGGCGAGCCCGAAAAAACGCGCGGTCAAAAGCCCGAAAATCGCCAGTCGGCAGCCTCTCTCGGGAGATGTTGTACCATTAATACTTTATTCACGGTCCTCATCTTTTAGTTATCTGGGGTCCCTGTCGGTAGTAAGACATAGCTCTCACCCGCGTCGGTGGGCTAGACGCGCGGGGAGAACTCTTTTCTGGCGACGGCTTACGGTGTACGTGGCCGCCGCTCATTGGGCGCAAGCCTTTTTTTCTTCCTGCAGGGGCACCTGTACAGCGCCCGTGTGGTACTCTGGTGGTTTTTTTCACCAAACCCTCGCGTCCTTCCGCAGCGGAGGAAGCCGGGTTTGGTAAAAAACAAAACTTCCTGTCTTCCGCCCTTCGGTCCGGCGGACGCACTGCTCCCCGCGCTGGGCCGGGTCAGGTCCCTGCGGAAGAAGCCGCAGCGGAGCTGGTGACTCGAAGGGGAAATTAGACTGCGCTGCGGTGCCACCTTCCGTGTAGCGGACTTTTCTACGCCACATCCCGTCGCGTCGCGGCCTCAATTTTCGCCCCCCCCCCCTCCCCTTTTTCTCAGATTGCAGCGGCTGAGACAAACAGAAAAGAGAGCGACCTTGTTGGGTTACGAGCTATCTCTCATTCTGCTCGCATTCGTACAATTTCTCCTCTCCCCTCTTCCGCCTTGCGCCTTGAGTACTCCTCTCTCTCTCTGCATTCTCAGAAGTAGAACAAGTACCCACCGTGAGCGCTCCTTTGCTTGTTTCTGAGCTTCAGCCAAGCGGGGCCCGAGTGAGTGAGTGAGTTATTGCAGGGTGTGTGTGTATCAGGGGAATGTGGGCTTTGGTGACGCAGAGCATCGGAAACTCTTGTTCGTCAATCTGCTCTTGGTAGTTCAGTCTTAGTGCATTGGAGGTGGAAGATTTCAAGCTCTGAGAGCAATTAGGACTCGCAGTCGGTGTAATTTGGAAGTTCCGGGCTGCTAACGCTCTCTGCATTGCCACCCGTACTCTGATCGCCTGGTTAGAGAGATCGTCTCGGTTCGTTTTGTGAATTGGCCTTTGAGAGCTTGTAGGCGAGGAATTTTCCGTCGCTAAATCAGGTCCTGGGAACAATGCGCAGCACTGCATGCAAGCAGGTACGGTATTGCGGGGGCCTTGCCCACTGTCGTCATCGTGTCGTGAACTGAATGTCATCTGGGCGAATTATACAGTGACAGTTTCTAGCCGCGCCTAGGGGCATTTCTTTGGTTTCAGGCTGTGCCTAATTGGATCGCTGGACTTGGTCTGCAGTTTGGTGACATGGATTGCTTTCCAACGCACTGAAATTGGAGAAGAAAACCTCTCGCGCTCATCCCGTCGTGCTGCCACAACACGCTTGATTCACATTCTGCTTCACATTCTGCTCGAACACGTCTCTGGTGTTTACAACAAGTCAAACTGGCTATCGAATCTGCTCCCCTCCGCCAAACCACTAGTCATTCGAAGACTAGGAGGACCTTGAAGAATATGGTGAGAACCGCAGCTGCCGCTTCAATTGACGCAAGCGCTTCCGTTGAATCTAGTCTGGGTGGTCAGGACATTGGCCTCGATGCGATGACTCGCCCCATTTGACGAGCAATGCGAATTGAGTGATTTGGCCGCTTGCCATGCGGCATCATCTTCCAACCTTTTATGATTATGACTGACTCGTGGGGCTCGTTGTGCCTTCTCGTCTCTTTTCTTCAGAGTGCGCCAATCGCCGATACTCTCAGCCACGAGCACAGTGAATTGCATCCGGACTGGTTGATTCCCTTGTTGAGCACTACATTCTTCAAATCATGCCCCGCTCATGGAGCTTCGGGCAAGAGCGAGTGCAACATGTACTGTCTCGATTGCAAGTCCGCGGCTCTTTGCTCCGTGTGCATTCCCGAGCACAAGGATCACTACGTCGTCCAGGTGACTCTTCGATTCCTTCTGATCTGCTTCGTCTCCCGAGTGAGGCACGAGTGAAGCCGATGCATATTTTACTGTTGTGCAATAGTGGGAGGTCTGAGATCACGCCGAGGATTGGCTGCTCCCAATTCCCCGCACTCCACTGCACTCTGTTTGAATTGAGGGGGCTCCAATCCGTTGGCCATCGACTGCATGCGAGGGTCCGTAGAAATGTCATGGAGCCGGTTTGAACTCGATCTCACCCACTCTCGATTCTTCGATGCTGTTGTACAGGTTCGCCGCTCCTCGTATCATGATGTCATAAGGCTCAATGAGTTGGCGAAGGTGCTGGACGTCACCGGCGTGCAGACTTACATAATCAACAGCGCGAGAGTGGTCTTCCTCAACGAACGACCCCAGCCGAGGCCATCCAAAGGCGTCACCAACCAATGCGAGAACTGCGAACGAAGCCTACTCGATTTATTCCGTTTCTGCTCCCTCGGTTGCAAGGTAATGTACAGTCTGAAATTATTCGACCGACGTCAGCCGATTGTTTAATGCGCTCGAACCCGCAGCCATTTGGCACCGTCTGGTTCTGAGTCGACCAAATTGCGCCGCTCGAGCTTAATTACAATCTGACGCCCTCGTTGCTCGTTGCTCCGAATGTTGTGCAGCTCGCAGGCATCAGACGAAACCACGACATGACGTTCGTGCTACAGACGAGGCAAAGTGGCTCTGGCGCGGAGTTGGACGATCTATCTTCTTCGTCGAAGAAGGAGAAGTCGAAGAAGATCAGCGGCGGCAGTACTCCGACGAGTCAACCGCAAGCGCCTCAGGTGACGGGCACGGAAGCTCATCTCGAGCCCGAAATGCACGAGGAAGCCAGCAGTCCGAAGATGCGGTCGCTGCCGGCTGTGAGCCCGAGTCTCGTGCAATCTCTCAACGTGGACATGTCACCGCGGACTCCCCCACCCACCACCACGTTACGGACTGCCAAGAGGCGGAAAGGCATACCTCACAGAGCGCCGACTGTATGAGTAATTTCACCTGGATTGCTGCTGCCTACGATGTCTGTACAGAGCAGCAGCAGCAGCAGCAGCAGCAGCAGTGGCCGGAGCTAGGGCCTTGTACAATTATTAGTTGAGCCTGATTTGGATGTTTCGGACGAGGATTGGCAACAACCTACATATGAGCCTCGCGGATCAATCTGAGGCGGCGGTGGTAGTGTCATCGCAATCCAGTGTACAAACAAACAATTCGTTAACTTTACGATCACGTTGATTCTCCAAGTGTACGCTATACACAGGGAAACACATGTTCTCGCTCTAGGGGGTCGGTGAATGACATCGAATTGCAGAAATAATAGTCTCGGAGGTTGCGCTCGGGGAGCATGTCGTCGTTTCCGGTGAATGTACATTGCCACGATCTTGCAACTCAAACCAAGCGGCACCTCAAGAGTTGCTGCGTGGCCACCTGCTACCCCGATCATGTAAATAAAATCAATACCGTTACGAGGACCGCATCACAGGATCCGGTCCTCAAGTACATCGTCTTCAGTGGTTCTAGTCTCTTTTGCCCAAGGTTGGCCGGCAAACTGCTTTTGGAGTACCCCCATTGTGCGTTGATCTCGAGCAGTTGGCATTGCGACCTCGGCATTTACAGCGATCTTCAGTAGATCTGTAGTAGATAGGCATAGGCATCCTTGTTTCTTCCGACTGTGAAGAACACGTCATTGTGGTTGTGGCGGCCACAACATCCTGGCAAGCTGCGACATGTACAAGCCAGTCGTGCAGCCTTTAGAATGCCCTGATTGCCATAGTCGCTCACGAGCTGCCATTGTATAATTACAGTGGAATTGATGACAGTTAGAAATAAGGTTGCTGTCTTGGTAATCACCATTAGGAGAATCGTCACCTTATGTGTCACCCTTAATTTGCATTCTAATTTGCATTCTAGGCCACAATTTCTGCGCGTTTCTAGTGCAGACGGTAGTCTGGTGCAATAAGCTGTA
Organism: Marchantia polymorpha subsp. ruderalis; assembly: GCA_037833965.1. Taxonomy (NCBI): domain Eukaryota; kingdom Viridiplantae; phylum Streptophyta; class Marchantiopsida; order Marchantiales; family Marchantiaceae; genus Marchantia; species Marchantia polymorpha. The sequence continues at coordinate 7,360,336 of AP031351.1, forward strand.
TATTACACACGAGCTGTAGAGTCGGAAGTGTTAGTGGGAATTTTCCTTGTACAGACGTTAAACCCGTGATAAAGTGTTCACTGTGAATTATTATTGTCCTCGGTGTGATTCTCCAATTGCTTGTGGTGGTTTGACTGGATGAATGTGTGAATGTGTGAGAGTGTGTGTGGCTGCACGCCGTCCCGCCGGACGACCAGAGCCGATGGTAGAAAGTCGCGATTTTAGCGAGATGCTTGTTGAATGTCTTTGACAGCGTCTGCTTCGCCCCAGGGCCAGCATTCGACTGCGAGAGGAATTTTGACGACAACGGCAAATGACGTGATTGAAACACGGATTGCAAAGTCCACGGGAGCACACGGAGCGACGAATCAAGGATTCGAAGCAGGCAGAGGCAGAGGCAGTGGCAGACGCGACGCGCAAGCCAGAAGAAAAACGTACGCCTGCTTGCCAGGAAATCTCTTGGCTGAGATTCTGAGGCTTTCGTGTCAGACAAGGAGCCAGCCTTGTGGCCGGATAAGATTGTCTCTCGGTCGCGTTGCGAGCAGGAATCGCCGAGACCGGGCATGCGATCAAAAGATCTTCCATCACGAGCAGCAGCTCGAAAGACTCAGAGTGTCACCCTCACGCCCGGATGGAAAAGAACTTCCCCCGGGCGACGCCGAATCTCCTCTCTCACCTCGTAACCATCGGCCGCAGACGGAGGAGAATGTACTGACCGGACCAGGACCACCACAGCAGACGCCCGCCCGCCAGCCCGCCAGCAATCAAGCCAATCAGGCCACAGGGCGGGCCGGGCCGCCCCCTTGGACCCTTGGACCAGTCCACATCTCTGTGCGCACGCTTTGCTTCTGCGTATGTCCTTTGCCTTGGCCAACAACGAGGTCTTGTTCCTTACAGTGCGCCAGATAAAAGCTAGATTTAGTTTTTTTCTTGTCAGCCGCAAATACAGTGCCACTGTATCGTTGACGAGCGAGTCTTTGCTTGATTCTCGCCCTAGATTTGACGGATGCTACTGCGTCTCCAGTCTTCGGGGAAAGCGGAGAGAGAGAGAGAGAGAGAGAGAGAGAGAGAGGGACGAAGACGGAGTCAGAGCGACGACGGGCGACGCGCTGGAGGAGAAGAAGCAGCGGAAGAAGGACGGGGATGGGGATGGGGGGAACATGGCAACGAAGAACAGCAGCCCGAAGAAGGAAGGAACAAGAGAACGTGCAGTGCACGCCAAGTGGTGTTTGGTGGCCCAAGAGGCGTGTCAAGCGCTCTCTGTGTGTTTGTTGGTTACTGCATCAGAGAAGGTCGCTGCTGCTAGCGTATCTGTGCACTGACGTCACAGCCGACGCTAGCATGGCGGCAGGTTCGATGGTGCACACAACCCCTCGGCCCTAGGCTCCTCCAACCTTTTCCCCCAGATGGTGAGCTTGATGTGCATGCTCAACAACACATCGGCCGCAACCAGATGAATGCTCTTCTTTCCCGGCGGTGAAAACACTAATTATTCATGCCAATCTTCTCCTCTCTCTCTCTCTCTCTCACTCACTCACTCACCACCGCAATGCAGCAACTCAGATCCAGCTCCTCCGCAGCTGCTGCTTTCAATCAGCCCAACCCCCCGCTACAGTTACTCCCTGTCCTGCCCCGCTTGGAGTTTTCCCCTTTTCTTCGACTGTTCCCCTTTTGGCCCCGAACCTGCATCATCGCCTTCATCCATCATCGATCGATCGTCCTGACGCACACTGCTCTGGTGGTGGCCTAGGCTCTAGTGTCTAGACCCACCTCTCCTTCGTCCCATCTCCCCCTCCCTACCTCCGACGTCTATGCTGTACGACATACCCTTGCGTTAGCTTAGTTTCTGTGTGTTTCCTATACAAACTCGTCCTCTGGTTGGTCGCTGCGCGTTTCTTCCTCCTCCTCCTCCTTTTGCATGCCCGGGGAAATTCTGGTTTCTCTTCCGCTTGTCTTCCTCCCCGTTCTCTTCCGGTCGCCATCGAGAACCGAAACTGGAGGCTCTCTGCAGCCCAAGCCTCTGCCCACCACGGCCAACATCAACCGAAAGTCAAGTCGCCCAAGGGTGGTCACCGGGGTCAACAAGTAATTGCCAGTGATTGTTGTTTGACCCGTGACACCCTCTCTCTCCTTGCTTTCACCCAGCCTCTAATGTTTTTCCCTTCCCGTGCTCGTTTGCCTTCCTAATACATCAACAAAGCCTTAAATTCCTCTTGAAAGTTGCATCTCAGAATTAACTTCATAAACTCTCTGGAACCTTATGAAAGCAGTTTACATTGAGAATACAAAACAAGAATGTGTGGACATCAGTTCTCACGCTCGAATTTTGATGTATTTTCCAACTCGTCACATTCACATCTTTTCATTTCAATTTATGATATTCCAAATAAAAATTTTAGTATGTGAATAACTATTGGCTCTATGTTTATGTCCTGATTTTTCCCCCATGGATCCGCAGTAGCTATCAGCCGCCCCTTTCATGGTTAGCCGAATCTCGATTCATACAGATAGAAAATGCAAAACATATGGAATTAGTATACGGTCAATTTAATTGAAACGGTTTGAAATGAAGGGCCGTCATTCGAAGTCAGCACTTCACTGGAAAACGTAAAGTTTTGATGTGACCATTCATTAAAAACTCCGTGGTCTTCGAAAACGAACACTGCCTTCACATCTCGCTGGCTAATGTCCTTCGGGTAAGCTGGCACCGTAACATCAATAAAGCGCAGGTCGGTCAGTAGTCAGTCATAGTCGCTAACTCGAAAGGAGGTCAGGGCCGAGTGGATTGCTGATTGCCATGTTAGGGGTTATAAACGAAGGAGGTCAGGGAGGAAGCTCGATTCATCACACTTGTTCGTTACACGCGCGCTTCCCATCCTTTTCGCTATTTGACTCGGATTTCGCTTCGTGACCAGAGAGAGAGACCCGTGACATGCATCCTTGCTTCACCTTCCTCGCCTATTTTTTCCTCTGGAAGCATCACATCGGCCAGTTTCACTGCCGTACGTCAGTCGGATCTGAGCTCCGTCACCCTACAAAACAGAAGCCGCGATGTGATGCTTGGCGATGATTGCCGAGCCTCGCTGGCTACTGTATTCAGCGTACCTGTCTGTCTGGAGGCGGGACGGCAGAGCGGAGGCGCCCCAACTTTGGCGGTTGACAGACACTAGACATCTGGCGGCCAGCAGCAGGCGGGCGGGCGTGCGGTAAGAGGGCGGAGAGAGAATGTTAACAACGGCAGCCGCCAAACCAGTGTCCAAAAGAATTGAACTGGCATGACATGGCAGAGGCGAAGTACAGTACGCTGTCTGAACTTATCCGCAAGTTTCTTAAACTGAGGGCGTGAGAGCAAGAAGGTACAACCACCTCTCGCTCTCCTCTAACAACTTCATCTCGTCCGAGCCCTCTCCTACCCTTGTACACTGTTCGAAGCCTTTTTTGTACAGAGCAAGGGCAGGACCCGTATGTTGGTGTTTCGGCAGGGCCTGGCCTTGCATTGGTGCATTGCACTGGCCTCCTTCCAAGCTTTGTACTTTTGCGAAGCCAGTCATGTCACATTGACCCTATTCCTCGTTCATTATTCACGATATCGTTTCTATTTACTCGATCGGGCCTCAAGAACGTGCTTCTCTTTCAGACAAAGTAAATAGCCTTTTTCTTCCACCAAGGCCTCGCCCTATGCCCTCGCCCGTGCCCATCAATCAGTCAATCATCATGGCTTTCCAGTTTACTCCGTCTTCATCTTTCCTTGACTTCGGTTCTCAGAGCCGAGCCTGTCCAGAAGTTTTGGGCTCGCCGGTGTTCATCCGAACTATCCGGTGCCTCGAAAATAGCAGCCGGGAGGTTTACCGAGACCCCGTATTAGAAGGCCAAAGTGAAGGCCGGATATAACCGGATTAATTTCTGGCACGCTCTCGTGCGGGTCGGTAACTCGCGAAAATTACCGGTCGATCGAACAGATGCCGGTTCTGGGCTGGCCAGGCAAGTTTGGTCCGACAAACATAAACTGCATGTTAGCCAAAGGAAGATGCTGTGGCCCGGAAAGTAAAGTAAAGTAAAGTAAAGCAAAGGATAAGTTTCTCTAGGTGCCTGGCTTCGGGTTAGCGCGACGTACCAACACGGGTTGTTGTTCCGGTAGGCGGGACCGGCGCTTCTTCGAAAGGATCTGGATCCGGCCTACCCACCTCATCATCCTCTACTCTCGTGTCCTGTCCTCGCCAATTATAGGGGTGGGCTACGGTTTGGTAGGGCAGGAATGGAGAAGTGTTCATGAACGAGGGAACAAGGCGGAAGTTTAATTTGGCCATTCCGTCGGCGATGCTCCACATAATGTGGATGAGGATTCTGGGGAAGGCTGGTGGGAGGCACTCGAATCAACCGTTGCGAGCCCGGTATGAATTGTGTTATGCCGAGAAAATGACATGAAATGACATCGTCATCATCATCGCCATCCATCAAATCAGGATGAGATCGGAAGATTCCAATCGACCAAGGAGGGCCGACGGGTGGACGTGTCCTACATGACTACAGTAACCGAGTTCGAAGAGTGGTAGACGTAGCTCGGCAGCAGGAGCCCGAGCGAACCACGTTTCAGGGAGTTTTTTGGCGGGCGGGCAGGCAGCTTGGCGGGCTGGCGGGCTGGCTGGCCGCTGCTGCAGTCGCACGCTCCGTTCGACGACGTGACGTGGCCACAACCATGCTGCCGGCTGCCATTGGTTCATTGTAGAGACGTTGCCCGTGTGTCCGTCTGATCGGCTCGCGACGAGACGAGACGAGACGAGACGAGTCGACACGAGACACGAGTCGACACGAATCGGGAGGAGTTCACTTACGAGAAGGAATGATTCGCCGCTCTCGCTCGCTGATGTTGCTGCTGCTGCTGGCGATGGTCTCGCCCTTTCTCTTTCTCTCTCGTCGACTCAACAGAGAACGGAGCCGGACGCGAAAAAGCTGAGCCAGCGAAGAAAGACGAAAGAGAAAGAAAGAAGCAAAGTCCAAATCGAGAGGGCGACGTGTGGAGTGAAGATTCGATGTTGTGGGAGGATGTGAGGGGAGGGAGGCACGCACTCAACTTGTGACACCAATCAAACTCGTTACATGGCCGGCCCATGCTGCTGTGTTCCCGTGATCTTTCTTTCTTTCTGACTCACACATTATGCTTGATATGTAGATAGATGCATGGATAGATGCAGATGCAAGATGCGGGCGTGAAAGGGAGACGAGGAAGATGAGTTCCCTTTGCACGTCAATTTCTTGGTCATACGCTTCCGTTCTTCTCTTTCCCTTCGTCCTGGAGGGTCCACACCCGTGATGTTTGTAATGGATTGGTGGTTCACAATCGAACCCACATGCCATGGGCTACTCTTCCTATAATTATCTCCCCGAAGCATATTGTCAAGAGGCTGCCCTTTCGCCCATTCGTCTCTCCCTCTCTTTTTTGTTTGGTTGTTTTCCTTTTTCTTGCGAAGACATTCAGATAAGCCCAAGGTTCGAAGATCCTTGTCTTAATTGCATAGTCATGGAATATAATTCGGCTTGTGGAAAGTAATTATTGTACAGTAGTTGCGTTAGCCTCTACGAAAGTGCAATGTCTCTGTCTCTTTGCACTACCCGTCGCATCCTCTCCCATCAAACACTACTTCATGGTGCAAGGGAGCGGAGCCACTTTAAGTATGCAAGCAAAGGCGTTATATACTTGTGCGTTCGGATCGTTGTTTTCTCGTACCATCCGATCCATCCTTACTTTCATCTGTCCCACTCCACCCATTCTTGGTCTCGATTTAGTAATATTCTTGAGTGCATCACAAGCCTTTCTTTGGTCTCTAGGTGCACAATTACCGTCTTCTTCTTCTGCGTCTGCAACTTGTCGTCCACCGATGTCACTGTTATATTTTGCCCCTTTGGTCTTTCCGGGAGGGAGCAATGGGGTGAAGATGGTCCCCATCGTACTCAACAACAACTACGACCACGGCGTTTCCCCCTGTTTTTTACCTTCACAATGGCTGACGGAAACTCATTCTGTGTGGTCCCCTTAGAGCCCTCCCTGGTGTGCCCGGTAGCCCCCGGTTCGCAACGCCGGAGAGTATCTACCCTTACATCAGCCCGCATCATCTTCTGACTTACATGTTTATAATCTTCTCCACATGTTGTTATTCTCACTTGACTCTTGCTCTTGTGTACCCCTCAGAGCAGGACACCTCAAACCTCAATTCTGTTCAAGTGGCAAGGCCGAGCGGCGGCCTGTGCCATCAAGACAGAGACCTTTCTCCTGCTCTGAACTTGTTCTTCCTCTGGAGCTCAAGAGGATCACACTACACATATTATAATTTCATTATTTGATGTCTTCTTTAAAATACACATTTTTCCACCACCTATTGACCAGATTTTGTCTTCTGTACGCATACGTGGGGCGGGGGCGGTGGGCCCGCTCACTTTTGGATACTTTGTAGATCAGAAAGGCATAACCGATTCAGGATTGACTCGTTCTTTCTTTCGAGAGTGGGTCTTCATCATGTGTCTTTTTGCCCGGTCTCTAACGAGAAGGGCGCTAGAAGCTCTTGTCCTGTCACTCGAGAGGAGGGAATCGGACTTTGTATTAAGAGGCTGCCTTTTTGGACACATTTGCCATAAACCGAAAGCAAGACCCAGCCAACCAGCCCGGCCGCTTCTCTTGCTTGGTGCTCTTTGTTAATAAGATTATCCATGCCAGCCAAAAAGGAACATTGTCCTTCCTCCGTATTGTGGAGAATGTTGTCTCAGTTTTCCTTACTTTTGTGACTAATGGATGACCCAGCAGCAGCCATACTTCTTGTAGAATAAGCAAGCGAGAAAAATATGGAAGGCTAGCGAGGTTCGAGAGCATTCATGACCATAACATTGTAATCGAGTGGGATCCACTAGTCCAGAGCAGACTAGACCAGGCTCGATTGTTCAGCCATAAATCAGGGAGCGCGATGAAGGTTACGCTTGACTTGTTTGATCGAAATCTTGCAGATGAAACGGACGAATATATCAAATCTTCCTTCCGGCGCTCCTTTCCTGCGCTCACTTGCTTCCCGTTTTTAGAGGGGACTGATATCAGATATCTCGCGATTCTAACAACCACCTCGATCTCCTCTCAAATTTCATACGCCATCATCCTCCAAGGTAAACACAGCCAAATACCTCCTATCCTTCGTTCTCTCTTCTCTCTTCTCTCGTCGAAGTCTTAAGAAACTCGCAGCAAACGTCGTCCGAGATGTTGAAAGGTTTCACACGATTCTGCAGCGTCAATCAGTCCAAGCTAGAAAGTCATAATTACCCGCAGCTTCAGAGTCCACTCGTTTTCTCTTCCCAGATGACTCAAAAGTTGCACCTCGCCACACACCGAGCACAAACCGGCCCCTTTGTCAACGTTCATTCTTTGCTGATGAAGAGCCATGCAGGCCGGACCCGAGGGGGCTCCCCAGATCGAAGTCCTCGTGGTGGTTGCCCTCCCGTCGTCCTTGAAGCCCATCAGAAGCTTCTTCACTTTCCTGTCAGGAAAGATGACGAAAGCTTCAATGCTTTCTCGAAGACTCGGCTGAGTTCCGGCTGCAAAGTTCAAACAGGAAATTTCATTGAATGTTCCTTCATGTGTAGGAACATGTAGATCTGATTGGAATTGAAGCAAGGACCAGCGGAAAGGGGCCAGGTGCCTCTTTCGAAACTTATGACCTCAAGAAAGGGTATGATGATAATTACACCTGGAAAGTTCACGAAGGGAGACTTCTTAACAAATGTTCTTAGGACGAAAGGTTTTTCCAGATATTATCCCTAGATATGGATATACCAGGTAGTGCATACTCAGCATCTGTACATGTGACTATAAAGCCCCCGGGCAAACGCATACCATGCACCGAGTCTGTCTGCCTGCCTGCCTGCCAGGTCCATCATCTCGGGTCCATGAAATAAACATGCAAACTGCCACCACAAGTCTTCTCGCGGCATTTGTACCAAGAGTTCTTGAGGTTTTCTGAGACACATGCGCCCAGATAGTAGGAGAAGAAGCAGCAGCGACGAGACTTACTTTCTGGACGTGCTGACACAAACAATCTAGGCTGCACGGTGTACATGGGTGAGTTCTTAGATATCCTCCATTGTGGTGTCCGATCTTTTACTTGGATTTTCGGTTTGGACAAGATTCTGTTGGAATCTCTTTTAGCTCAGTCCCTAGATTACCATGTGTCCCTCACATGGTATGTAGAAATCTCCCTTCTTTATGCTTTTAATTTCCACATTGGTACACATGCTGTCTACATTCCACGCCGCGGTCGAGCTTTTCGGCCTCGCGCTCTCATCACATGGTGGAATATGGCACACATCGATATCTTTCTGTGCGCATGCATGACTGATCTAGATTTGTGGGTTCGGACCTTTCGGTTCTTACTCACGAATACTCAATGATCAATGCAAGGTCTTTCGAATTAATGAACAAAGCTAGCGTCAAGCGTTCGATGGATTGTAAAGAAGATATAGGTAGCGGCTGGAAAAGGCTACTCCTTGGATACAAGGCAGAAACCCTTCTGCCATGTTCTGAAACATAAGAAGAAACGAGAAACCTCACTAAAACGTTGTCTAACTCCGAAAAGGTAGGAGGACATATGATTTAACTAGTGCATAATTAAGCAACCGGATCGGTGTATGATGGATATGTGGATCATGAGTGTGTGCAGCACTCCGTTCTATTTTGCATACAGTCAATAATCTTTGCATTTTCGCAGCAAATTTTTCGCAGGAGGAGTTTGGTGGCGCTTTAAGTTTGGTCGGCAGAAAATGTTTCTGGGGTACAAGCAAACCTATCAACCGCGGTGTTTCGACTTTTCACATTCAATATGTTAAATGCATATGCATTGATCATGAGACTATCATTGCAATTCAATTTCTTTTCCAAATGATCGGAATTAGAGCTAAGTTTCTGATGGCTAGTTTCTAACACTCAACGTAAAAAAAAAGTCTCCTCAATTCAAACTAAACTTGACAAGTGGTCGTGGCCCAGAAAAGTGATTTCCAGTTTTCATAAATTCCATTGAAATATTCGATCAATCTTAGATTATAAATTAGAATAATACAATTTTTTTTTTTGCAGACAAGATACTCAAATACATGAATTTGATCAGTACTAATTAACTCTTTCTCAATCTTTGACAAATCGCTCCTTATGTAAAATTAGCCTAGACATATAACTGGTATATTTGAAGAGTTCGTAAATCTAGAATTGATTTTATTTGTAAATTATTTTTCATTATTTTAAATTATGAATATTATCCTAAATTTATTATAAAAATTAAAATGACATTCAGCTATAGATGTAGATATAATATGATATTATTAGCTAAGACCAGAAGAATCAAAAATTCCAATTTTACAATTATTATTTCTTAGTCAATCTATAATTATAAAATCTGAATATTTTTGAATATATCATGCTATATGATTTATTCAAACTAATACATGAAATGAAAATATCATAAAACAAAGTTGTTATGATATTGTCATGACATAACTACGCATATTAATTGAAGAGATCAAACTTGACGTGAATATAATGATTGATTGAGAACCAAATATCCAATGAGCAAGATGATATCCATGAGTAAGCAGCATAAGCATTTTTGGTTGTACGTTCAATTGTTTTGATTGCATGTCCAACTAGAAACATTTACACATTTCAAAGATCTTGAAGTAGAGAAAGGTTATGATGATGATGATATTGGAATCAAATTGAGATGGATTTATAAATATTTTCACATCAAATCAAGTGCAATTTCTTATGGACATGTCATTGTAATCGAATCGATATGAGTTTAAAAATATTTTTACATCAACTCAAGTGCAACTTCTTACAAACATTATGCATCGATGACACATGCGCGTTGAAATTGATGCTTTGTGGTATTGATTGTGGATCTACGGTGCTTTTTCAAAGCTAATTGTTTCCCTATTATTTTCAAAGTGATTTTAATCAAGATATTCATTGATTTTCTCATACTTAAAGTCAAACCGTTAATCATTTATTGAAAATTTTGCAACAAATTTGACTATGATTCTTTCTAAGCGTTCTTGAATCTTGATGACGCAAATATTGAACAATTTGTCAAAGATCCAATTAAAATGAATACTCTAGATGGTATTGACGATGATCATGTTGATGATGATAGCATTGTCAAATTTGTATTGAAAATGTGCTAGCAATTCATATGATTATGATGTTGTTGAAATTTTGTCTTTGATAACCGTCAAGCCAGCAAATCAGACAATAATTGATTTGATAAACTCTTTTTTCCTTGAGTCATCTCTATTGAAAAAATTTTAAAGTAACTAAGCTTTCCAACTTTTAAAGAACTCGTTGTCTGTTGATACATCAACAAAAATTTGAGAAAGTTGCACACAATCAAGTATACAATCTAAAGCCAAATCTGTTTGTAATGAAGCCGAAAAAGAATGAACAATCAAACAACTTAAGTATTTTTGCTCATGGAAATTTGTACAATGAGGAGGACAATTTGCTAAAAGAAGAAGAAAAAAAGTCAGCAACAAAATATTTTGGTGCAATTTTCTCTCTTTTTCAAACAAGGCAGACATTTAGATGATAGCGGCGAGCCATCTACTTGTAATTACTCTTGATGTCATTCAAATTGACATCTTGATTAATATAAAAAAGCCCATTCAAGCTCAAAACACTTAAAAATTTATTTTTGTGAATCTCTTTAGTGGCGATTACACATAGTGCAATCCTAGCTACGTTCGATTTATAAGGTACAAGCTTGCAAAAAGCTCGCAGATGTTGTGTTATGGGCAAAAATGTGGACAACAATTGCGACACTTTTAGGCAATGCAGTCTTGCAGGAAGCCATCAAAGATTGTGTTTTGAGCAAAAGTGTGAACAACAGCTGCGACACTTTTAGATAATATAGTCTTGCAAAAAGACACCAAAGAGTGTGTTTTGAGCAAAAATGTGAACAACAGCTTCGACATCTTTACCTCATTTGCTAGACTCTTAGCTTTTTAAGCATTGTGAGCAACAACAGATTCAAGATCCTTGTAGTTGGAATGGTAATGGCAGAGCGCGATGCGGCCGCAACATTTTTTATACAACGCAGGCTTGCAAGAAGTCCGCGTACGCCACGTTATGGACTACAAGAGATGAGACATCTCTTAGGCGGGTGATGATTACAGAGAGCTATACGGTCATAAAACTAAGTCCACAAGCTCTAAAAAAACTTGAAACAACTTCAACGGTGGCAAACAAGAAAACGTTCATAACACGTACATACGCAAACGATGGTCAATAGATGACATCTAGCCCTCTTGGTGCAACATTTGCTACGCTTCTCCAAACAAAGCAGAATTACATGAATTGCGTATTGAACGAGGACTTAGAAGTAAGATCAGCAAAGTCGTCAATCTTCAAGGGCATGTAGCTTGCATCAAAAGTTCACAGTCAGAAAAGAAGTCATGCACACAATCCACATCAAACTGTATAACATGATGGAATAGTGAGCTTCGTAGAGAGTATGGTGATTATGATAGAAATTATAATTTCAAAATTAAAATTGAAATTGTCACTATCAGATAATATTATATCATTATTGCTAACAATGACATATAATTATTATCGCATAGATTTACAAGTTACATACTAACGATTTGGAATTTGATTTCACTAATGGGAGTATATCATTCATATGAGATGACATTATTGGGAGATTAAAATTTGCACTTAACAAAGTATGTAGCATTTATTCAAAACTTGCATGAATAATGTGTCATATTTGACATCAATGTTTTAAGAAAATATCATACATACACTTCACTAACAAACATAGGAGCATTCGATGATTAATGAACATTGTGTGATCAATGGTTGATAAAAATATCAACTATGAATTTGTGAACATTATATATTATAGTTTTCAACATCAATTTGCATGAGCAATATATCAAAGTTGACATCAATTTTTGGAGTAGTTCCAAATATTTTCATATCGTCAATAAATCATTATAGTATGTTGTGAAATTGTTGATTCACAACATGAACACACATGTATAAAGTCACCATGCTTAAGAAATTCACATCTAAATTCATGAAAATACTACTCATATTAAAACAAATTAATATTTTTACTAACCAAACCCTCAAGTATCACACAAATTTTTCAAATTCTCATATATAGCTCATGTTAGTTCCAAACTAACTTATTAATTTATTCTAGTTCTAGATTAATTCATAACAAATATATGATGATAGCAACATCTTAAAGTTGAATCATAATATATGACTTATAAGAATCAATCATGATTAATGATGATATTAAAACATCTAAAAAGTATTAGAAAATTATGATATATTTTTAAAATTGAAATTATATATGATACATTCTAAACATCATTGCAACGGAGGGTTGGAAAAGCAAATCAGTAGGCTGGAAGGATTAGCACCATATTTATTATCTTTCAACTACCTTGTTTTCTATCTAGACTTGCATATCATAAGAATTCAAGCAATTTCAAGTATATAAAAACTTTTATACTAAAAATATTAATAAAAATAATTTTATTTTGAACAATTTAAATTTCATGCTAAAATTTTCATTATTATAAATAATTAAGATGAATTTTTTTTAATTTGACAACAATTATTGTCATTAAATTGATTTATATATGTTAAAAATGTCATAGCAATGTTATTGAAGTAAAAAATTAGTACATGATTCAATCATATTTTACAAACAACGTATTTCTAGAGCTATCAAGATATGAAACATTACTTGTAATGGTTATGAGCTTTTCTTGTCAATCACAAATGATCTTGTATACAATCATAAAATAACTACGGATCAGATAATTTTTGATTATTTTAAAAATGTTATAATTTTAAGATATTAAATTTTATCATATATTACTATTATGTATTATTACAATATAAATATCATTTGATCAATATAATAAAATATCCATGTGAAATTTAATATTGTGTATGTTTCAAAGTTCATTATTTAATAAAATTTAGCACATTATAAACTTCATATATAACTAAAATCATTTTGATTAGCTTGTAAAAAATTTATCAAGAATTGATTAGATTTTTTGCATTATTTTTCATCTAAAAGTGAATGTGCGCTATATGTGCAATTCAAAAAAGCTACATCTTACACAAATTAGAATCTATAATACAAAATTATGTATATTGAGTTGTTGTAATGACATTAGATCAAATGAAAACATCTCAAGTGTTTGAACCTAAAATCACTTTCTTGAATGAGATTATTGTATTTTATTTTTTGTTAATAATTTTGTTTTAGTTTGCTGCAAAAATCCAAAATCTGTCACTTTGAATCACAAAATATTGTTCATACTTCACAAAAAACTTAAAAACTTATTTTTTAGACTCAAAATTCACAATGTTCATATTGCAAAAATCAATGAATTTAAAATTTCTTCATCAATGAAATTCTTTCAAGACAAACATATCATATCTTCATTAGACATTCATTCTTAGTCAAAATACACTATTTAATTTAGAATTAAAAAAAATAAAAATAAAAGTTAATTTTAAATGTTGAAATATTATAACAAGTAAGAAAATAATGAAATTAAAATATCCTTTTTCATTTGCATAGAAATAATATCAAAATTATTTACAGTCTAAATCAAAAAGTAAATTCTATGAAAGAATCAAATATTTATTAAAAGAAATGACAGAAAAACACTTTGTGAGTCTAGTTTTTAATCTATAATTTCATTTCATTTTATCTCTCTATTGTAAACTTCTCAATTTAAAACATGCTTTATCTGGCATAAAGTTTAAAGCTTAAAGCCACTTTGAATTCACAATAATCTAGCTTTGAAACATCCATATAATTAGCATACAACAATTCTTTCATTGCATGATTACAAAGAGATTGACAAACGACACCATACAAAGTTGACAATAAATAAATAAATATGTATATATATATATATATATGAAGCTTAATTTAGATTTCCATTGATTTAATATAATTTGATTATGATTTTTTTGGTAATAAGCATTATAAAAAAATTCAAAAATTTGTGCTTCTGATATTGAATAAATTGAAGAACTCAAGAAAATTGTTGGATTTCTTTTTTGGTCTTTTCAAACCAAAGTTTAGTTTAAAAATGCATGATGTGTTATTTTTAAAGTTAAAAATACTTTACAAATATAAAAAGTATTTTTAAAAATAATTTGAATTGCATATCAAATATTTTATAAAAAATTATCATATCTAAAAGAAATATACCTATGTGTATGTTTAAAATATTAACATTAATGATACTAGCTATTTATAGCTAGAATTGAGAGATGATGAAATTTATGCGATTTTTTTAAAATAACATTTATGTTGAGATTAACTACAGTTAAGGAGTAATCTCGGGGTTCGCCGTGTACATTGGGTCTTTCTGGTCAAGACCTAGAGTAAAGTGCTGAGAGTTCTGGGTGCACGTAGTACTCTTCCTTAGGGTGAACCACATTATTTCTGGGTCGCTGTTTCTTTCTTGGATTTTTCACTTACAATTTAGAAAAAAAATTATTAAAAAAAAGTCAAATACTAAATAATATAGTTACAATAATATTCCCAAAATTCAAGCTTTTAAAAAAAATAATTATTATTATTATTATTTTATTCAAAATGATGGATAAAAATTTACTTCATAATTATAAAATATATGCATAAATTATAAGTACAATATAATTTATATTTTTAAATACATTGAATATTTTTTTTAATAATTATAAGTAAAATTCAGACTATAATTAAAATAATTTTAAAAATAAAAATTTTTTAAATAAAAATTTATCTAATTATATGAGCATTGTAATATTAAGACAAAATATTTATGCGTGAATTTATTAATATGAATTTCAATCATGTTTAGTTTTAAAAAATTAATTATAAATTTGTATAATACTTTAAAGTAATTAATATAATAAAGATACTAATATGAAATAAAATATATTATATATAAATTGAATATAGAATTTCTACTACATACAACTTAGGAGTACAAAACATAGCTTGTTCTAGCAAGTGTGTGACAACAATTGTGATTCTTGGTAGTTCACCGTTTTGCATTAGATTTAACAATGTTGGGGGTTATTTGTTACACTGCTCTAGTTTAAGTCTCGAGTTGTTGATGAAAGCGTTTTGATTTTGCTACTTTAGTTGCTCTTTGGTGATCATGGCTTTTTTTATCTATTGACAACCTCAGTTGCGATTTGGATTGGACGAAGGACTGTAAATTTTAGCCAATTGACGTTGAAAATTTGTTGAACATGGAGTTGATCAAACTAACAAGAGTGAATCTTATCCAGAGAATGTGTAGTTATTGATCAAAGACAAAATTAATACAGATTTTCTAGATTTTTACAAACTATGTGGACGTTTAGTTTTAGAAAGATATCACAATCACCGTAGATATTTACCGTTGTGTTAGATTTTTGAAACAATTCATGGAGTCAATTGATCGCTAAATCACATCCAAGACATTGTATGATCATTATGTTGCAACAGTTTGATGTACGTCAAACATGAAGAAATGTCAATGTTTTCTACTCCCAAAAGAAGTCCAACGAGATTTGATTGCGCAATGAATTATGTTATTCTAATGATAAAATTATATGGATATTGTGTTTGAAGTGAGATGTGATAGGTTTTCGTTTTGTTAACTTCTCTCTAAATTTTTTGTTGACTACCTTCATTCTTTTCAAAGTAACACAATTTGACAAAGTTCATTTAAATTGGTGATTTCTAATCTTCTAATAAATAAATACAAGCTAGCACGAGTTAGATTAACAATTTACAACAAGTTCATTTTTTAAGATGGATGAAAGTGGATTTGCGCACGAAAATTAATCCAAAATATTTCAAAACAGAAACACAAGAATATTTGTGACAGAGAAAAATTCGCGGCACAAAAAACACTTGAAACAAAGAGATTGAACAAAATATCTTAGTCATTTACTAACATTGATATGATATCAATGGAGAAAGTGATATATGAACTGCTTTCGCTGTAGAAAAATACATAGAGAAAAAAAATTCATCATCTAACCAAACAAGGAAGAAGACTTGTCATAAAGCTAGTGTCTTTTACTAAGCATATGAATTGAAAATTAGTGGATGTTAAAGATATGATTGATAAAATTTGCTTTTGTATTGTAACGCAAGAATTTTTTGATAGTATTATAAATTATATTGATCAAAGAACAAAGAGAAAAGCAAAGATGCAAGTAAATTAAGGAGTCCAAAGAGCTACAAATGAGCGAAAAAAGAATAATCATTCATTCAAATGTACAAGTAACAACTCCAAATGTTTGATAAAATAAAATGACTGTCACTAAGTTTGGCTGTAGACATTATGAGATAGTGAAGTTTGATGTACATGATGATTATTTGCACTAGAAGAAACAAGTGAAGTACAAGTTTAAGGATTTAAATATTGGAAAAACGTTGAGGCCAAATACTTTCATTTTCAAGTACAACAATTGAGAGATTTTCAAGAGCAATTTTTCTATGATTCTCAGGTTTGGACCAAACTTGAGTAAAACAGCTTAGGTTGATCTGGCCAAGGTTAGAGCCCAGGATGTGAGTATAGTCACATTTGATTGTGAAAGAGATGAATGAGTATGACTTTTGTACATTTTTGTTTGAAGATCTTGAGCAATGATTTCAACGAACAATAATTCAAGTCAAATTTATATGAAAAAAGAATTATCTTTCTTGAAATCTTAGATTCAAAATGTTTTGAGTGAAGCTTTACAAAGAAAGTCTTCAAGATAAGACTACGTGATAAGATTATGTTAAGATCATAATCACAACAATCTTTGTTTCCTAAAAAACATTATTATGTGTGATGAAGTCAAGTTTATGAAATCTCAAGTTGAGATGTACTATGTATAACACTATAGGTTATGACTATAGGTAATAGTCATATAACATTTTTAGTGATGGGATCTTGTTACTTGTCATATGTAAAGTTGACTTGAAATTTGTGAGCATGATATAATGAGCAAGCATCATAGGCAAGTTTTTGCTGTGAAACTCACAATTTCAAAGAGTTACTTGAATATTTACATAATTATGTTATGTGTGGATATTCTTTCCAAAAGCCTCATTCTTTAAGAAATTATACTATGTATCTTATGTTTATGATTACTCAATGTTTGTGTGAATTTATTTTATCACATACAAGTTTGAGATAAATATAAGTTTAAAAGTTGAAAAGTTCAAGTTGATATTTAGATTGGACACTAGAGGAGTTATTTACTTTTGGATAATGGCAGAAAATATAATTCTTAAGAATTTCAAAGTTATTGCAAAAACGAAAAGCTTACTTCTCATCTTAGCCTCTTTCTATTAACTTTAAATGCAGTACTATTCATCTCTCATTACTTATTATCTCACCAAAAAAATGAATGACTAGAAGAATTTAAGATATCTCTGTACTGACAAGTGAATGTTGTTCAAAATGTCCATTTGCAAATATTGTTGAGTAGAAAATTATTTATTAAATGGTTAATGATGTGACACAAGAAAATTTTCTGATACATATGAAGCAATTCATTAACAAACAAGGATTGAAGTAATATGGCATCGTTGACGTGTTTGAAATATCTACATCAGATGATCATATATCTAAATCATTTATCAAGAAATCATCAAACTAAGTTAATAAAAATCATATAAGGTAAAAATTAAAGGTTGATTACTTTTATTCTTGAAGGTCATTATATTGAAACTAAGGTTGATGATATGGAGTGTGAAATTCAAAATAACAATACCTATGAGCTAATGAAAACTCCAAGAAATCAAGCTCAAAATGATTGCAAATAAATGTACAAGATAAAAAAAATCTAATAAACAACAAGATTAGAATCTTCAAAACCATGTTGTTGACTAAAGATTTCACATACCAAAAAAATGTGGACTACAACAAAGTATTTTCACTTGCAACAAAATATGCTACAATTTGATTGCTATGCGCATTTGCTTTGATATTTGATGTGATTATGAAGTAGATTAATGTAGTTACATCATTTTTCATTTTTCATAGATCAGTAGAGGAAAAAATTAACATGAGACAACCAATCAGAAGTGTGTAGTTCAGTTTACAATAAAAGCGAAATAATAGTTGAACAAAATATAGCAATGAAAACCATATGGTTGAATAATCTTATTATTGAGATAGAATGGAAACAAGAGCTTGTCAATCTTCATTGTTATATTCAAAATGCAATAATTCTTGCTGCAAATCAAATGATGGACAACATATGAACATCACTTTATCAAACATGTAGTTTTTTTAAAAGAATTAAGCTAGTCAAAATTGACAATAAATCAAATTCAGCTCATAAATTGATCAAAGTTCATTATTTAGTGATTTATTTTAAAAATTTGTAGTAGAAATCATACATTTATGTAGCTTTTTCACGATGAACACATGTATGGTTTATTAATATCTTTTATAACTCTCTATATTTTTATTTTATCATGTTTTGTCTACGACTTAGTTCTAGTTAGCTGTAATTTAAAGGTGTGTAGTTTAAAGTATAATCTATGTTAGATATCCTTGTTGAACTTTCTGCAAAGTAATTATATAGATCATGGAGGTAATGTACCACAATATAAATTAAGTATAAGATTGTTAGTAACAATTCAAGTGTACTGATAATTGAAATAATCCGGATTAAGGATTTTAGCTTTAAACTACTCAGGAGAAAGATATGTAGTCCGACTCTGAATATTATCTTAAGTTTTGTGAATGAATTGTTTTGTTTTTGTGAATGTAGTCGGAGTCAAACCAGATATTATCAATATCAAGTCTACGTGCAACATGTGTTCTTTCAATTTTTTATTTTTTTGTGCATTTTATTTTTTCCTTTGTAAACTTCATCTGAAATTAGTCCTATAGACTTTTCAGTGTGCTTAAATTCTAATGTTGAATCAGTTGTTTTATTGATATTAAAAACTAGTTTATAAAGATCTAAATAGTATTGTTCTTGAGCTAGATTATCCTTTTTAATAATAGTACCCGTTGAACCACATAACTCAATAATAACTCATTGTGAGTATTAAGTATCAGCGTAAGAAATAATATTGTCATTACTCACATTGTTCAACTTCTTCAATTTCAGAAACTTGAGTTTTTTTTTAAAGATTCTTTCTGTGGATCATCATGATTAGTATCATAATCAATTTCTCCTAAAAGATAATTGAAGTAATTTTTTTTTTGTTGATATAAGGAGCAAGAGCATTTTTTCCTCATTCAATAACCTAGACTCATCAAAAAAACAAATCTACTAACAATCATTTTACACATGAATGAATATTACATACTAAAATTCTTCACATAACTTTCATATTAAAAGAACACATTTTTGGACATGAAATCCAACTTAGATTTATTTTGTTTTGGATATGAAAGGATGTACAATATATACCAAAAATACTAAAGAGTTTTGATTTTCTGATATCCACACTTCATTTCAAACAATGTAATCAGTCACACCAAAATGAAACATGTTTATCAAATAAAGATCATGTTCATGATTTAAGTTCAAATATTGTATGATGAATCTGATTGATTAAACTAATCATGATTTAAATTATGCCATCAATTGCTTCTCTTTGATTATCATATGCGTTTAACATACCAAGATTTTAAGTTCTACTCATGTCAGGTATATATCTTACATTTATTAATGTATGTAGAAGATTATCAAACATATGACTCTCCAAAAATCTAATATTTTCAAATTGATAGGATTGATCATATTTTATCAAATGTCAATCGTTTTATATTGGGTAATAATTTTAAATTATTATTTTAGAACAAATTGTTATATAAACATACACATTTTAGAATCTATTTACCTGCTCTTGGTTGAGATGATATTTATTATTAATTTAAAATTATTATTTTAGAACAAATTGGTATATAAACATAAACATTTTAGAATCTATCCACCTGCTCTTGGTTGAGATGAAGTGCAAAGAACATACCGTTGGCATCATACCTTTTATTGTTGTCTACAACATTTGTTGAAAAAACTTTATGGTGTACCACTTTGCCACACATTTTAGCATAGCATTCTCTTCAGATCTTTGAATGTCTTTTCTTACCTAGATCTTGTCTTGGATCTCTTCTCTCATCTCATCACCTTCCCAAATTTAATAAGATCAAATTATGGTCAGTTTCAGTATACAAGCTTTCATTTAATCCTCGGTGTTTGTTGCGAAAATAATGTTTGAAAGTACTGCAATCAAAACGCGAAACCTTCATCAAAACATTTCCAAATTAGAACTCCCCTTCCCATAACTACAATCTGATCTGTTATCGTAGTATCAGTTTAATCCTGAATGGTTGTTGATGCTAAGTATTCGCAATACCAGCAGCTCGCGAAAAGATTGTGGATAGTACAATCATTTCTTTACTATCATGCAATATTTTTGCTTAAATATATAGAGCAAATTTGGATTTTTCATTTATCAATTACTCCACAAATATTTATATATGTAGGGATGAAATTTATGGACTTAAAAGCACATTTTGCTCCTACGATCCTGGCGCAATTGCAATCCTGGACCCATCGAGAAACAACCGATTACTGTGAATCATACTTGAAGCTATATCAAAGCAGTAAAAGTTATATCAGTAATTGGATAGAACAGACACACTACTGGATACACAGGTGCAATCTACTTTTCTGACCCGCATAACAAAAACATGACACTGTGTAACACTGTCACGACCACATGTTATAGCATTGTTATGGATTTCAACAGGCATGTCTTTGCATCTACGTCCTCGATTTACGCGGAAATACTGGATGAACCCGGAGTGTGTTTGGCTGCGGCTTGTAGATCTTTGTGTGAGTTTATGTATTCCAGTAGCTGCGTACTTTGCACAAGTCTAGTCATGCAACACAAGTGATGAAAAACAGCAGATCGCCAAATTGGATTCCCTTGGCTCATGAGTAGTCGGCGGGGTTTTCTCTGACATATAAACTACTGAAAACCTCGCAGAAGGGTTCACCAAAAATATTCCATATCTTCTGACCGTTATTCACGATTAGTATCTGTCAGGACCGGTGGTGCTGGCCCGATCTGCCCAATAGCTTCCACAGTGTTCTCTTTCCTCCTTCAAGATCAATCTTCGTACATCACTTATGCACATTATCTTGTGGAAATTTCACGAAGTGTAGGCGATTGCCACAACGTAGGCTTTGGTTGTGATCCTATACATTGATTTGAAGAGTTCGGTCGATATTTTAGATATGAGAATTGGGTGGATGTGTATGATTGTTAGTCATTTTCGTTAGCTTACATTGCTATTTCACTGCACATGTAAACAATTCAGAGAACATTGTTGCACTTTTCATTGTATTCTCTGTAACATGTTTCGTCTTTGACGTGCTCGGTTTCTTTCAATTTCGTCATATCTTGGCCAGTACTATACAATGATTAGCAAACTGCTGTAGGATATAACTTCAGTGTGTTGATGTGTTCAGGTGGGTAGATATTTGTCTTGCAGCAGAGAATGTTTTCTCGCTTGAGATATATCTGCCACACATTTTGCCTCTTTTTCTCAACATGAGTTTTATACATTCTTTCCCTTCATCATGTATTAGATAAAATTAAATTAAATATTATACTTCACCCTTAATTGCCAAGGTCATTTTCACCTCAATTTATAACATTCGCTGATACACATGCCATTCTCCAATACTAATGGATTTCTTCGACTCGTTGCTTCTCATAGTCTTCCAACACTCCATCGGCAGCAGCGCGAATTGTAATCAAATCCCCATCAAATTGTGGTGACATGCCATGATAAAACGCAGAGCAGTTCTCATTTCATAAATTTTTTAACGAGCCGGGTAGAGACTTCTCATATCAAAGGATGTAGAGACCGCATTTACAATGTAGCAGTTTCTAGGTGACACGTCTCTCATCTCACAAGATGCCTGTTCTTTGTTATAGATTTCCGACCCACCGGAATCCCCAACCTTACACGTTATTCAGCCACTATCGGCCGCCGTGCGGACGTCAGTCCTGCTACTGGGCGACGCTTCTGGCCGAGCTGCAGTTCTCAAACCGGCACAGAAACGTAGCCACCAGATGCCCCGCTTATTTGACCACATGATCACGGTTCAGCTGCCGCGGGAAAAACTAAATTTTCAATTTATGACATGGAAGATCATCAAGATTCAACGAGATAGTGAAATGTCGTACTTCAGACAACATGGTAATCATATATCGGAACGAATATCACGATACCATGATCAGATTTACCCTTAGATCACAACAAACAAAAAGTCTAAAACTGCCTCCTTAGTAAAGCTGGAATGCAATATGTCATAAGACCAAGCAGAGCACCACACTACGAAGAGCTTCGACATATCATTAGAAGTTGACACAACTTTGCCGCCAAAAATTAAGCTCTGTACACCCCCCTCCTTTGTGCCCTTTTCTAAACTTCGGGTAGGAGGTCCATCTATGTCAGCTAAAAACGAGGTAGTAACAATCCAGTTAATCATGGGCACAACTTGAGCTGCTTTGTCAATTGCGTCACTCAACCTGGCAACGTGCCTTACGAGTAATTCAACACAAGGTCTCCAAGACCAAAAGCAGGGTAAATTTTTATCTACGGCCTGAGCCACAGAGGTTACAGACCTTCCTAAGAAGATTCCTGCTTGGCAGCTTCCTCAAAAGTTTCTCCATCTACAAGATCAGGAACATCCTCATCATCCTCGTCCTCAGCACCAGCAGGCTCCTGTCTCTGGTACTGCTGAGCAATCTTCTTCAAATTGGGAAGATTATCTGGTCCTGGTGAGAGTAGACAGATTACAAAGTTAGAAGAGTTATCGAGACAGTAGTAGCAAAAAATAAAGTTTTTTTAAACTTTATTCTTATATTACTTTATCTTGCTTAAGTTTTTTTATTAAAAGTAAATATTTTTTTGCTAGCAAAAATAAATATTATTTTGCTTTAAAGCAAAATAAAGACTTACCGAGCTGGTTGATAATCCCCGGTAGTAGATCTTGCAATTCTATCAAATTTAATCAACACACCAACAGATACATTAGAACCTGAACTGTCCAAAAAAACAACTGATCCAGAATATTCAACAATGGACTGAACTTCTCATTCACAAACAATTGACTGGTGCTTTTGGGCAGAAACTAGGGTTTTCACGCTGTGATTGCAGATGTAAATCCTTCCTCAAGTATGATAGTTTAGGGGACTAAGTACTCGTGCCCTTCGGAAAAAACAAGCCAACCGAGGACAGAAAACAACGACAACTTGAAGAAGTAGGACACTCACTCTTTGATTGCGATGGTCCACTTACAACCCAAGTGTTGGCGGCAATCGATGCTTGAACTGTTGGATCAGACAAAGAGATGAACAAATTAGGTCAAGACAGGCACAAACAAGGAGGCGTGCACCAGGTACAGTTAATTCAGGACGAACGCATCTAACATCACGGAGACCGTTCGCACATATTATTTTTTAGAGATCCGACAAGTTGCATTCGGATGCTTTTTTCACCTTATCACTAAGTGCATAACCTTACGATTATCTCTTAAGAAGACGCAGGAAAACTAACACGCAGCATACCAAGCCGGCTGGCACCGGACAGAAGCATTACCTTTGGGGTTAACGAAATGAATAACAGTTTCATCCTTGAAGATATTCACTTCCTCAATACCGGGTATGGTGTTCACTCCCAGTCTCTTCAGGGTGTTTTGCAACCTCTTGTCATCTGTGGTGGTAGTCTTGTGGACAGCTTTTTTCTTTCTGAAAATAGAAAAAGAACATTATTGATCTTCTTTCAGCTCCACTAGAAATGGACTAGAACGAGTGTTCGACAGTAACATATCTGATTTGAGTAATGTGCGGCGTTTAGGGTTTCTACAGAAAGAGTACAGCATTTAACTACAACACAAAAATTCAGATGAAATTACATGGAATCGGACATAGGTGAGCTAGGTGAGCTCGGAGTCAACTGCAAGCCAGCTACGAAATGACCATTGACTATATAATTTTCTCCAACTTGCGCATATTCAATTCGATCAAGCTCGTGAAACACACAAACAATCGGGACGAACTTGTAGAAGAGATGTCCTACGAAAGGACCTGAATGGTGCGCAAAGCTCGTAAAATTCTCACCTGCGTACACTGCCCTTCCCACCAGTGCGCACGGCACTGGCCATCTTCATCAACTTCTCCCTATTCATCTGCAAAATGGCAAAAGACAACGGGTTCAGCTCGAAGCTAGGGAACAAATCTGGCAAACAACAAGGGAGAGTTCCAAGGACCAAAAGAGAAGCTTCAGCATTTCCCCGCCCGACGTCCAACAGCTGCAAAACTCACACCTTGACTCCTGCAGCGGTTCAAGACTTGCAATCCGGCAAAACAGACTTCAATTACAGGGCCAAGAGGTCACAAAAAAAGGGCCGATCCACTGCAGCTGATCTCTTTACACAACTACGAAGGGGACCATGAAAGCATCAACACCAGATCGAAAAGAAGCAGCGAAGCGCAATGTCATCAAAGCACGCAACGTCGATGGGAATGGAATGGCAGGACGAGGGGATTCGATTGCAAAACCTTGCTAGGGTAGGGGTTGGCCGCCGCGAGGGCTCGATACAGAGCGAGCTGAAGCTGGCAGATGAAGCTTGCAAGGGAGAAAGGGAAATGCTCTCTCGGGCAAGAGGCTTGGAAGACGGCCCAGCGGCGCTGTCTCTCGCTCTCTCTAACGCCTCGCCAGCGCTGTACGATGCGCGTCATCCATCTGCCACTGCGGTCCATCATCTCACGGAGGGCGAGGATGGCGTTGGCGAATTTTCCTCGCATCCAAGGGTGGCCATTCCCTCCGCCGTTCGTTCCAGCGGTCCGTCCCCATGCATGGATGGACGCCTGGATGGATCATGGATCCTGGATGGATGGATTAGCCCACTTGGCTGCTCCTCTCTTTCTCGCTCCCTCCTTCTCTCCCCTTCTCTCCCGCTGCTTTCATATTAGGGTAAAGAGGACAGTGCGAACTTAGTCCCAACCAAACCGCGGTTCTACTTTTGTTCTGTATCCGTCGTCTCTCACGACACTCGGTCTACGTGTACTGTGTTGCACTGAGCCTGACTGTGTCCTGTTCTACTGCAGTGCCCGACTGCGACATGATGACTACGCATGTGGAATCCAAGAAACGTTCTGTTTGGATACATTTGTGACTTCAGGACGATGACAGGTTCGAAACCAGCACGTTTTGAAAATGTGATCAACTTTCATCTAACTTACGTCGAACAATAATTTCTTGGACATCACATTTGTTAGTCTTTGTAAGTTTGATTCTAATATCAAATCTCAAGTTGAATTGAATCATGTATGGCATTAAAGTCTATGATAATAGAAAAATTGCACTTGACACTCCTTGTCGACAGTAGCATGTCACCTGACATGGATATCGTTGAATTGGAATTTTTTGTATTTCGTGTGTTATTAGCTTTTGGAACTCAACGTTTCATAAAGTTACATGAATATTAACATAGTGTGATGTGAAGAATTTACTCAAAAACTTAATTTTTATAATGTTATGCTATCTATCGTTGATCGATGTATTGAGATTCGTGTGTTAATTTATTTCTTTCACACAAAAGTCTTTTGTAAAACTTTTCCAAGTCTTAAAAGAGGTAAAGCCCAAGTTGAAACTTAAGTTGAACACAAGGTGAAAAAATATGTAGTAATAATGGTTATAATCATAATTTTGAGAAAATTAGAAGTTATTCGCAAAGATGAGGTAATCATTTTTCATCTCTACGCGATTTATAATTTGCAACTAAATCATCTGTTTGAGATTTTCAACTCATCAATGTTGAATAAGATGCGTAGTATGTGAAACCAATTTGATTTACCTCATGAATATTGGCCTGAAGCTGTTAAGATTGCAATGTGTTTGGATATTTGTGATAATTTGAATGCAATTGATTTTTATATATCATTTGAATTGAATTACATACGGATGGCCAGATATAGTAGTTTGAAATTTTTTTCTTATATGACTTATCTTCCATACATACGAAAATAAAGTAAAATTGGATCTTATATTCACAAAGTTTTGTTTTCATATTTATTAATGATGTGAAGGGTTTTATGCTAAGACATCAATAGCTTGTAAGTTTAGATTTATTTTGAAAAATTCATAACATCAAAAGAGTGATAGGTTTTTAAATCTCCTTCTATTGACAAGAGCAATTTTGTACACACAATTTTTATTAAGGAGAAAATTGATTATATTGAAATTTAATAATGTAACACAAGGAGAAACTTTTGTACAGATAAATTTTTTTACTAAAGATCACATTATTGATGATAATTTTCAAATTTTTCCACCAGATAATAAAGATAAATCGAATATATTTAATTTGATTATGAATAATGTGTTTACAACATATTTTTAAAATTTTGTGAAGATTTTAGTATAGGTTAAAAATCTACAATAAAAAATCAATTGGCTCAAAATATTAGATCCAAAAAAAATTGATTCAAAAATTTTTGAAATCATTATATATATTGACTCAAGTTCATAGGCAATGAATTGCTAAATTTGTGAAAAGATATGGATTTTTCACTTATTGTGTATGGTTCATATGTGTACGTGAAGATATGGATCATGAGAGTTTTAATAATTTAATTTTTATATTGAAATTTTACGTGGATGACATGATCATACTCATTTAAAAAATAATAATTTCAATATTGAAAATTTCAAAAATCAATTGAATTCGTATTTAAGATGAAAGTATCAAATAAATTCAAAACTTTTTTTAAATATAAATGTGTATATGAATTTCAAAAAGTAATCTTCATATTTGATATATTTTTTAGTTAAAATTTAAATTTTGTTAACTCTAGTTTCAAAAGTGGCATAGGCTTGAAATTTTTTGTAGTATTTTGCAAATTTTTTTAATATGTTCTAAAGTTTGAGGTTCTTACATTTTGAATTAAGTTAAAATTATTAGGAATTAAATCAAATCTTTTTGTAATTTATACTAGTTTCAACTTAATATATGAAGTTGGTTAATTGTCACTATATAAGGGAGGTTGAGAAAGCTCTTTATAACACTTTAGGGTTTTTTTTTGTTCACTTTATATTTTTGTGCACGCATTCCGTCAAGGCAAGCCCCATGTATTGAAAGTGTAATGCATGTAGATGCTTATGACAATGTGCATGTAAGTACAATTCTTAGAATGATATCATCATCAACACTCATGATATTATCAAAGTGCAAGAACTCAATATTATTGATAAAAATTTGTTCTTTATGTGCAAATACATCAAAAAATAAATATAGGTCAAGTAATTAAAAATAATAAACCAAAAAAGTACATATGTTATAATCTGTTTTATATCATTTTAAAAGTATAAATTGAAACTTGTAGATGTTTGATGATTAATGTTGTTAAGAAATCTTTGATTGAAAAATAGAACTTCTTATTTAAATAAATTGATTGTAATTATATAGAAATAAAATGTATTTTCTTTACAGAAAGAGTATTAGTTTAATACCAATGCAGTAGGCTTAATAGACTAAACAAACCTGAAAATGTCATTCTGTGGCATTGTTTAGAGCTTGACTAAAATAGTGTGTAAAGAGTTCGCAAAAACATGTAATCAGCAAGCAAAATTATGAATAGGAAAATTATTCATTGAATAAGTGATACATTTCTCACTACAAGCAAACAGTAATGAATGAATTTCACATTGGTAAATAGGAAACGTGTATCATTTGAAAAGATGGATTGGATGTTGAGCACATTGCTAAGTAACCACTGAAGTAAGTGTCTTTATTCATGGGAATAGGGGTCCAAGGGAACACAGTTGCGCATGGAAATGCCCTCGGAAAGATAAACTTTTACAAAGGAAAAATTTAGGCAATATCCGATGAATGAAATGCAAAATGGTGGAAAAAAGCTACGCCAAAGCCATGAAGAAAGAAAACACGAAATCAATTGACATATATTAAACTTCAATAGCACAAGATACTTTACTTTAAAGAACTGATTTTAATGAAGTGAAATGGTTGAACCAATAACAGTCATAGTGTTCGAAGTCAAAAGGTAGAGTGTCGGTGTATCGGACATGATAAAATCAAAAAACAGAGGAAGCAAAGGAGAAGTGGTTCTGAGAAAGTACTAACCTTATTTGTAGCCGTCCTTGTTACGATCAAATACAGAATATCTATCTTTAGTTTCTCCTCATGGTCCATCAAGAAAAAATAGCAGATTCTGTCAACAGCAGGTCACAACCTCCTTGCAAAGATGCATATCGTGTAATAGCTTACGTCTCATGAGTATACACAAAATTTGAAGTCTTGTGGAATAGAGAGTCAACATTGTACATCTTCTACAGGTTACGACCAAAACTGGATGCAGTAAGATATTTCAAATCTATGTGAACTTCCGATTGAACGTCACCTCGAAACGTGGAAAGAAAAGCAGGTCAATGACAATGGATCCGAACCCCAACAAACTGTGAATCCTCAAGCTCAGAGTTCCATGCCCTGAACTGAAAATAAGCTCCATTGCTAAGCTCCAATCTTCGATGCTTGCATCCTTCCACACGAATGAAGGAAAGAACAATGAACTATTGAGAAGTATCTTCGGGCTTGAAGCCTAAATCTGAACTGATCAGAACACTTACAGGCCCCTGTCTGTCGGCGATTTGAAGGCGTGGTTGCTCTCCTAGCAAGTGCTATAGTCATCAATCGAAGCGACTCACACACGCAAGCTAGTACTCACATCATTTTATCAGAAGGCATAGACTACTGTACTAAAAACTGTTGGCATGAGTCCATGATGTCGCCATAATATACATTGCTGAGTAAGTTCGGATCAGTGAAGTGAAGTGATAAGGTTGGGAATATAATTGATGGTCTCACCGACAGTCAAGTGGAATATTATTCAGCTTGACTGATAAAGTACATTAGAACACCTCGGTGTATGCCATCGCTCAAGCACAATCGACGGTTATATCAATCGATCACCTCAAAACTGCTATACGCTATGATTCAAAGTTATGATTTCACAAGTATGCACATGGGCTATTGATTTGTGATTTAGATATTGTAAGTCAAAATCTATGGGATTGTCACATTGATGGTATCGAGGAGACCATGTGGGCTTGGTAGAAATTTGACTTTTTACCATTCAAATCAATGTATACATTAGTTTTACTACTTTTACTATTTTGGCTCTAAAGTATTTGATATTTTTTGGTGTCAACGATTGGATATGATGTGCTTCTATGTTGAGAATAAGGACTGATTTGGTGTTGAGGTGATGTATTCATGACGACATGGTAGAAGTGTTTTAGTATGTAAGCACATGCTATTTTATGTGCATTTTGAGTGTCGAGTAGCTTTGAGCGTCATAACGAGCTCGGCGGTCAAAGCATGAAGTTAAACGTTTCCTTAGAGTACGAAAAGATGACAACAACACATCCATCACACAATTGATGTTACATATGTGTAAAAGTTTGGAATGAAGCAAAAATCTAGCTTGCTTCAAATCTATGATCCAAATTTAATGATGTAGGTACTTCATTCAATAAGTACGAGACTTGGTTATTATTGAATTTTGGATTTTGCAAGAATTAGAAATATAAAAGTATCAAAACATTTTAAATGTTTTCCTCAGAAAAAGACGTTTAAAAATGTTTTTTTTTTCATTTAAAATTTTTTTCAAAGTTATTTTTAAATGAATGGATGTAATTTTTTTCTAGAAAATGTGGGAGAAACCTAACTCTTGAGAACATTTGTCAATTGCTTCTTGCTGAACCATGAGGACGCATGGTCATCATCCAAATTCCAAGAGGAAGAACTTCTCCGATCTCTATGCCACGAAAGTGTTGAAGACGTTGCGAGTGAAATGCATCCATTGCGAGAAATCCGTGTCTAATTTAGCAACAAATCGGAGTATCCATCTGATGAACTGTCAATCTGCAGAATGGTCCAAGACGACGTGTTGGAGCGGCAGTTGGCTGGGACATCCACAATCACGATTCCTCCAAGGTAATAATCATGATGACCTTCCATATAGGAACTGTTGGACACCAAAGTGTAACCATCGCTGACATCAACTTAGAAAGAAATGTTGAACCAGTTCATGACTACGGTCTTGCATGAGATCGCGTTGTTCTTCAATTACTTCGACCACACGACATGGCAGACGTTTTGGTAGGTGGCTATGCCATTTTGGAAGTCGCCAAATCTGACAGCAATTGACATCACCTTGCTGAGCATCACCCACGACACCCAACATGCCATCATGTATAAGTCATTGGCCAATGTGGCAACGATTATTCTAGAGTTGAGTGGTGCAATCAAGCAAAAGCAAGTCAAACGTCCTTTTTTAGAAGATGTTAATAAATTTCAGAATCGTTTTTGTCGTCTAGTAGCTACTATAGACTTATTCAACAATGTCACAATTAGGATATATGATGTTAGCGATTGTCCACGATCCATTGCCTTGGTTCCTTCGCTACTTAATTGCAAATTTCAAGAAAGATTCAACTGTCGAGTTGTGTAAGAAGTTTGCTGACGTGATCTGCAACCTTCGGGTTGACTCTCACTCAGGTTTACCTTAGATGGCTTTGTGGTAGTTCATCATGGTTCTAGAAGATTAGAATTACTCCTCGTACTCATAGCCCAAACATACTCTCACACAATCCCTCGATGTATCATTCCAACTCACACACACATCGACATTCCAAAATTCTGAAAATTGTCACTCTTTCATATATGAAAACATTCTCTACATATGAACTCTCCAAACTTACTTGAAAGTTGCTACTCTAACTCTCTATTTATATTACTTGAGAAGTTACCATAGTAACATGTGGTAATTTCTCATAACTCACTTTTTTCTAGGTAAGTTGTGAGCACAAAACTGTGCTCACATGTCTTTTTAACCTTGTGAGAGTTAAAGTTTTAGATTTAAGCTCTTGCAAAATTATGCTCGGAGTTTTCTGGAAGTTTTGGTAAGATTAGGAGTTGGTGTAATAGCTAGTAGGCAAAGGTCCGGAATGGGGCTTTCAGGGCAGGGTCTCCGGCGAAGAGCCTTCGGTGAAGTTCCTTCGGGGAAAGGCCTTTGGCGAAACAGTGAAACCCTCATAACGTTTTCAATGTGTGACTCCTTGACTCAGTTAGTGTTTCCTTGGAAAGAGCTCGCAACGCTCGTTCCAACAAGACCAAGAACTCTTCAAACGGATGAGGAATCACTGAGTTGTGAGTGTTGGAAGTTACTGATGGGAAGGGTTGAGGCAAGTCCGGCTGCAAACGTCTCCGGCTGCGAACGTCTTCGGCTGCGAACATCTCCGGCTTCGGACGACTTCGCGACAACTGCGAGCAGGCCTTCGGCGAACTCGGAATCGGCGAACTCGGGGTCGGCGAACTCCGAGCCGGTGAACATCGTGCAAGGGCCATCGGCGAAACAGTAAACTCGGCATATCTTTTTCATTTGTTAACGGTTTGGCTTGATTAGGGTCTCGTTGGAAAGACCTCGCGACGCTCGTTCCAACGAGACCAAGAACTCTTCAAACGGATAAGGCGTCACTGAGTTATGAGCGTCGAAAGCGGCGGATAGGGTAGGACAACATCGAACCGGAAGACATCCAACCGGAAGACATCCAACCGGCGAACATCGTGCGGGCGCCTTCGGCGATAACAGATAACAGGCCTTCGGCGAAGGGTAAAACCGGCATAACTTTCGCAATTCGTAACGGGTTGACTCAGTTAGGGTCTCGTTGGAAAGAGCTCGACCTGCTCGTTCCAACGAGCCCAAGAACTCTTGAAACGGAGCTAGAATGTGTGAGTTATGGGTGTCGGGAGTGACTGTTATGGATAAGCAAAGGTGTGGTCGTGCGTCTTCGGCGGGTGGATGCCTTCGGCGGTGCGCGGAAGAAGATTCCCTCCGGCGGAGATCGGGTGGTCAGGAATGTAGAATGTGCAGGTGTGGCAGCGGCGGCGGCGGCGTGAAGTCAAGTGGGGGAGGCAAGACGACGGTGCATGTAGTCGCGCAAGGGGAGTAGGCAGCCACCCATCATTGCGAGTGTTGCATTTCAGGCGGGCTGTGGGTGTCTCGGCCTTGGACTTCGAAGTGGGGAGTTCGGCCTGGTAACGGAGAGCTTGTATTGTACCAGTGTGCGAGAGCTTGTGGTGTACCAGAGTGTGGAGAGTTCGAAGTAGGAGAAAGCAGACTCTCGTGGGTGGAGAGTCGTATCTGAGAGTGAAGTTGAAGTGGGATCTGAGATTGAAGTGTAAAATCTGTGAGTGGGAGCTGAAATCATAGTGGAAGATCTGAGAATGGGAGCTGAGAGTGAAGTGAAATCTGAGACTAAACTCTGACAGTCGGGATCTGAATGGGAAACTGGAAAGGGAGAGTTGAATCCAAGAGAGGAATCTGGTGGGGTCTGAAGGTGAAAGCTGAGAAATCGATACTAAAATCTGAGTAGGAATTGGGAGTGGGACTGGGATCTAGGAAAACCCACAGCGGCTGTAGTGTTGAGGAAGTCACCCAGAGTTGGGTTAGATCTTTATGTAACAAAGAGCTTGTCTGATGCCCTTGTGAAAATCGCAGAAAGCAAGTGATTATTTTCAGTTCTGGATAATTTGTCTGTGAAAGAGCAAGTGTTCATGATCTCGTTGTCTTGGATACACTGTGAGTACATGGCTTGTGATCAGCGAAGTTAGATTATGGGAGCTCGAACCCCCACCTGGACTACAAACGCTGAAGGGTGGAAGGTTCGGCTCACATAAGTTTTAGTAATCCACTATAAGTGGTAACATGACATTGGTTTAACTAAACTTTCTAGAAGTTTCCGGAATCCGAGATTTAGGTGGCGACATGCTATCAAGAGCTTTAAAACTTCTAGAAGCTTACATTCTAGCCAATCATCTTTCAAACATTTAGTCAAGCCAATCAAATCTAAGCTTATAGTCAAAGGTCTAATCCCTTGGAAATCTAGACTTTTGTAAAAGACAAAATAGAAGTGCTCACCCCAATCTTCTAAAATTACGTTAACTATTCCGCCAAATATAGACATTATAGCTAAACTTAGTCATCTAGATAAACTTAGTTATAACTAATTAATTTAGTTATAACTAGCTAGACTTAGCTATGTTTTGGCTAATCATTCGTAATCACTTGGCTACTTCTACAACTTAATACACATGTGCAACACTCGGTTTTACAGATCAGTGAACTCGAGATCAAGTTGCAACGTCTAGGAATCATTTCGGCTTTTATTCCTAATTCGTGCAATGTTATGCAAGCGTTGCGTTGTCTTTTGTAAGACAACAACATCGTCCAATGGATGTATGAGTGCGGCGCACATCACTGAATAATTTGTGCAAGGACTTGTTTGAAATACATCTGTACAAGACACACTTGAAGAAATCATTATTCATCGGCAGATCCATCAAGATCAATGGTCTGTTGGGCAAGTTGTACAGTCTGTTGTGCGATGACTGATTGGCCAAGGTACAATCCATGGTGCTATTTTCACCGTCACGCTGGAGTAGCTTCAACTAAGCGCCACATCTACTATGTTCACCGCCTATGACATGTCTGTTTAGGTTTGCTAATGAAGACCGCAGCCACACGTTTGAGCGCCTCGAATACCGATGGAATCATATTTACTAACCTGTGCACGCGATGGCTTTTGTTTGCAATCCAATCTATTCCCAATTTTGAAAAACTGTTGCCACCACACCTAGGTAGTCTTTGGTCAAGCTTTGGATGAACAATTTATAAACTCAAGCTCGCAAGGCCATCCAGCTTTTGTATCGTAATGACGAGAACTACTTTGCAAATGTATGGTGGAGTTCATGACATTCAGCACCATTGAGGCGCAATTTCTCCTTTTGGTCAATGACATCACTAAATATCATCCTCCTCTCATTTGAGATTAAGTCTACAACCAGTAACCCTCACGGATCGTCGTGCTCATGATAGTATACAAGGGGAGCGGATCGTCGGCTGATATCAAGCATCAGCACAAGGTGGAAAAACGTGTGCACTGTGCACGTCAAAATTGTCTTGGCAAAGACAAGGTCATGCAACAAGTCTCTGTTGCGTACAATTACTCCGTAGCTGGTCGTCAATTGTTCTTCCAGCGTCATACTTTTGAGCTTGTCATTGCTGAAATTTGTCGTCAAGATGTCGCACCGGTGATCGCCGTACTAGACGAAACGATCATGGTAGAACAACGATTCGATGCGCATTCCGACATCCACGCCGATGATGACCTTGAGCTAGAGCCAATCTGCGAACTTCTCACGGAAGCTGAGTTGAAGGAGCAAGAAAAGCTGCTCCAACTTAGCAAGAAAAGCTGAAGCAAGTACTCCTTGATAGTATGTCCGACATTTGTCAATATGAGTTGTTCAATTAGATTAACAAACAACAGTGATAATTGATAAACATAATCATTGATCACTAAGAATTACTTGAGTATTCATTATGTCAATTATATATATATATATATATATATATTTCTAAATGTTTTTTAGTTTCAACATTATTTTAAAATCATTATAAAAAGTTTTAAAATGCTTCATTTTTAAATCATTTAGAATAAAATATTTCAATATATAAAAGCAAGATATTGTTATTTAAAATATTTTTTGATTGAGGTGGGTAATTTTTCAAAGTAGATTGATTATGTAGATTTTACATTTAGAAATCAAAATAAATAAACATTTGACAATCTATAAACATCAGTTTTTCACTAACTTGATTGATAGAGTAGATTGACTTATAATATATTAGAATTTTTTAGTTTTCATAGTTTTGTGATTTTACGTTGATATAATTAATAAGCATATTATTTATCCATATGCATGTTATATAATTTTTTAATCTGCATCTTCGTAGGAATTTTGCATGATTCTTGTGCAAATGTTTTTCATAAAATTTTTTTGCATGTTGTGCAAGGAGAAACTTTGCTAGTAGACTAAGAAAACATGCAAAAATATGATATAAATAAATAGAAATTAAATCTATATTTGGAAGTAAAATAGAATGAGTAAGTAATATGGTGAAAGGAATTGGTCAAATAGTTATTGAAATTTGTATATGCCCAAGAAATGTTCATTAAGAACTTTTAGCCAACAAAAATCTATATTAAAATAGTGGTGATCGAGTTCTTTACTCCCCTCATTCATAGCGATTGTGTTTTATTCATCTTGGAGCCAATCAACAGTCATACTATAAATGAGAAATGCAATCTAGCTACCAAGTCTTCTAGTGCACTAAACATATCCAGTTGTTTGGAACTGTTTCTGTACTAGATTAACCTCGTGATTCAATATGATTTGGATTTATAGAAAAATAGAGCAATGGTGGGTGGACATAGATTGTGAGGAAAGATTTTTGATAAAGTTGTTGAACACAGGTTTCGTATTGGGTTCAAATACTCAATCCGAGATGTCAAGGGATGTGCTATGATACTCGGTAACACAACCCCACAATGGATCACACCCCTATAGTGGGTCGCCCACACTAAACATCACAGTCCTAACTATAAGGATTCGGAATTGCACTAGTCCCACATATAGGAAGTATGACAGTATTCTAGCATTTCCACTTGCTACCTACTTAATACTCTCTTGCTCATTTCCAACTAATAAATCCAAAGTTTGATTATGATACCAAAGCCTTTCTCTAGCTAATGGTTTTGTCATAATATCAGCAATGATCTCTTCTGTTGGAAGATAAACCAAATTCACCAAGTTATCTGCGACTAGGTCTATGACAAAATGATATCTAATATCAATGTGTTTTGATCTTTCATGATTCTTTTGGTTTTCTACTTCTGCAATAACACTTTGATTGTCGATTAATACTGTTGTTTCAAAACCTAAATCGTTCAATAATTCATATACTCTGCTTCTGTAGAAGAAAGTGCTACTCACTTTTGTTTCTTTGATGTCCAACAACTAATGATTCCACCATTGAGTTAGAAGCAATATCCAGAAGTAGATTGTCTCATGTGAAGGCAACCTCCCCACTCCGCATCGAAATATCCAGTTAAATCGGATGGTTTATCAACCCTTGTAAACACAAGGCTTAGTTTCAAATATCTGAAAATTCTCTTAACTGACTTCAAGTGTATCAATCCAGGATTTGACATGAACTGAGCAACTGAACTAATAGCATAAGATATATCGGGTCTAGTACAGACCCGATATATCTTATATATCCCAACAGCAACTTGATATGGTATATCTTTTATCTCTTCACTCTCTCCCACTAAACTGGGAGAGTCAAGCACACTTAACTTCAAACCGATTCCATTGGTGTATCAATAGGCTTACAGTCAGTCATGTTGAACCTCGCAAGTTTTTCAACCAAATATCGTGGTTGGGAGATCCGAATCCACCGATCTTCATGATTTCTGTCCACTTGCATACCAAGACAATGATGGATCTCTTCTAAGTCCACCATATCGAACTCCGTTTCAAATTTCTCCTTGATATTTGTAAGAAGATGCAAGGAATCACTCGCCAGTATACAGTCGTCCACATATAGTGCGAAATACACAAATGCACTTCTTGAGAGTACATGTAAACATTCTGATCTGCATTAGCTCTGGTAAAAGCAATCTGCAGTAAGAAGGAGTCAATCCTTTGATACCACTGTCGTGAGGATTGCTTCAGTCCATAAATGGACTTGTTCAGTTTGCATACCATGTTTTTCTCAAAAGAGATATTCAACCCTTCAGGAAGGGCCATGCAGACTTCTTCATCTAATAGTCCGTTCAAAATTGCAGTTTTCACGTCCATCTGGTGCAGCTCTAAATTGTTTTGAGCTGCTAGAGCCATTAACACCCTAATGGATGTCATCAACAACTCTATCGAATTTCCTTCCTCAGAACCTATGTCGACCCACATTCTTGCATTGCTCTATTTCTCTAATAGAATTCGATGCGGTTCATCGCTGTTCAAGAACTGAACTTACCGAGTAAGCAAGAGAATCAAGAAGCCAACCTTCTCTTGCAACGCCAAACTATTCCTCTTAACTTAGTTTGTTCTGGGCTGAAGGCTCTGATTCTATAGTTAAATTTCTACTCTCGACGAATCCATAACCCTCGATGGTGATGTGGTCTTCGTACACGTGAACAAAAGCATGAGCTTCTGAGTCGAGAGGTGCTTCCAGAATAGCCTGTACAGTGACAAAATGCTGACCCCCGACTTTTAAATAGCCTCCTGGATGATAATGACCTGGTTCACAAGAAGATCTAGAGACTGTTAATGTGCTGCCAACTTCCCTGTCAAGGCCCAACAGGAAGTCCTCATTGAGCTACTTCTAAGAGTTTATCTACTGAGATGGAGGAAGAGGACTTCGGCCAAGCTGAGTCCGTGAAAGATATAAACAAAAGACATGAAAGTTGATTGAAAACTGCCTCAAACTTAGACTTCAGGGCTGTAAATGAAAATACAGGCTGACGGCTATGATCTTCTTGAACTATGGTTTTGTTTGGTATTCTTAAAAAAGAAGAAGGTGATCTTAGACTTCCTTTTACTGTTTTTTAAACAGCCTTACCGCTTAGAAAGAGCACCACCGAAGGACTCGTCAGCAGAATGGATGACACCTGTGTCAAAAATCCACTTGGTATTTCCGAGGATGATGTAATGTTCTTTTGATGGAAGATCTAAGAAAGAAATCAGCTGACAAGAGTCACCTGGTCATGATTCCACATAAGATGAGACAAGGGAGCTGATCCCGGTAACAATGGATGATGAGCTGCTACAATCACCTTCGTTCCTTCTCTGCAGTAGTTCGATGTACATATGGATGATATTAGAAATCACAGCACTTCCTACACTGGCAGGTCGCTATCAAACATATCTTCAGTACGAGAAGGTTCAAAAAGTTTTAAGCGGTGACACCAAGAACTCACTTATTGAACGATTAAAGTGGCTTAAAATCCTAGATCGACTGGCAGGAGATTGGCAGCGAATTACACTCGCTTCCAAACAGGAAGCAGGGAACTACAAAAGAAAGCGGTTAATGATGAATAAACGAGAATGTCTCTATACAGATGCACTCAGGTTTAAAAACTAAAAGGCTGGACCGAAATGGAAACATCAACTTCCTGAACTCAAGGGCCCTGGCACTAGTCCTCGACTATATATTAGAATAATTTTTGAAGTCAAGACATCAAATCTTTGGATATGGGATACAAGGATAAATTCCCACCTTTCAGCCTCTTGAAGGACTCCAGCGAACCAGGCTAACTGTTCAGCTCCAAGACCACCGTTCCACGAAGCCATCTGAGTGCTTTTATCTTCCACTATCGGATGCTCTTGACAGAACTTCAGACCGTCCTGGACCCAGACGTTTCTTTCATATAGATATTATGAGGATGATATTTCTACAGATATGGAACGAAGTGACTCAGTGTTACCTCACATACCAGAACATCTGAAAACTCGATTATGAAAGACCTCAAGTCTTATAAAATGTATGCACGATCATTAGAATCTTCACAAGATTAAAACTGCCAATTCAACGGTGACTCAAGGCTGAACCCATTAAAGGTAAAAAGTGAAATATCAGTTCTTACAATCTGATGTTTCTAGAATCAGAAAACTTTAAAGCATTGAATCAGATGCCTTAAGCCTTATGCGCTTTTTAACTTCGAACTAGCACGCGAACTCAGTGTCTTGATCTTATACACATTTTGTATAAGATCAAACAAAACACGTGTTGAACGACAGATTACCTTGTACTTTTCGCTCTCGGTAGGCCATCTTATACTCAGATCCATTGAATCCAGTACGATCTGCAGAAAATTTACGATGATATCAAAGGTTTGCCTTCTCTGTCGCACCTATGATGAACCTTGCTCTCCTTCTCTCGGCACGGACTCAACGAGCTGGAAGAATATAATAAACTGGATTACATAGTAGACTGAAGGTCACAAATTATCATCTTACAGTGAAAGGAAAGTGCGAGGGAAGGCTACATTACCAAAGTCCATCCTGGGTGAATTTGTTTCTGGTAGTAGAGAGCAGGCATATCCAATTTTTCCAATAAGGTTTCTCGCGGTAATCTCAAGCAGTGATTTCCTAGAAGATGATACGCTTTCAGTTCCAGCTGCAGCAGTTGTCGATCAAGGAAAAAAGTGCTCAAAAATTGTTCTGCCAGGAAGATCATGGCACCTTGCAACTAACACCAACTTGAACTCAAGAGCGTTGATGTTTGGACCGTAGCAACCATTGAGCTTCTAAGCATATTGTAACATTCCACGTACAGCACACGATTTAGCCACAGTGTGAGATAGAAAGAGGGCTGTGCACTTAACTTCAAGATTTCTTCTATAGATTTGAGTTTAAAGCAGAAGAATATATGAAGGAAGCACAGAAACGATGAAGACATAGACTGGGCAGGAATAAGGAGGAAATAGGCATACTTTAGCAAGACGGACCAACACTTCATCGAAGTCTGACTCTGTCTGTTGAACTGTAATATTTCCATCGATGATGTCACCCAGAGTGAGAACGAATCTGAGAAATCTCATATGCGGTTAGAGTATGTAGCACGAAACAGGAGTGTTTACCGGAAAGGCAAGTGAGCATGGAGAGAACGACACATGAATCAACAGTTCCTTTCTCAACAGATGTGCTCAACTTACTGCAAATTGTGTTTGTTGGTGTTGAAGGCTTTCACTGCCTTCTCGAGCTTTCCGGTGGCTTCTCTATACCTCTGGACACGTCCTTCCTCATCTGAGTACAACTCAAGCACACTCTTAGGGCGCTCCGCTCACTGCTTCTGCTTTCCACATGTGACACTAAGTGAAGGCCTTGGCTAATTTAGTGATTCATAATCCTCATCGGCATAAGACGAAACTTTCTTGAGAGCTAACACAGGAAGTACCTTGAAGCAATCTCTAGGGTGTAAAGAGTAAATACTGTCTGGGTGAATGAGCGCTTCATGAAAGCTCAGGAATATGACGAGAGTATAATGAGATGAGACGACTCCCACTTTTTTAAACCTCCTGGAGAAAATTGCATGAGATTGCGAATCTGGACGTTCGTTTCTTTTGTTCTGCCTGCCAAGGAGAGCACTAGTTCTCGTTGGGCATGAAGAAGCTGTGATTTGACGTTCTCACCTGGTCCTTTATTATCTTTGTCGGCATACTGAACATCCGCTACGAGTCCGAACGAAAAGAGGGGCTTCATGCTCATCACACCACTCAATTCTCCCATTGCGGCTCTCCCGATCGCTTCTGCTGCTGTAACTGCTACTGCTCTCTTCAGTCTCGAGCAACTGTAACTGCAACAACGCGTTGGAGGCCCGGAGGACGACAATGAAGAAACCTTGAGACCAGGCAGGGGGTTCTGTCCAGAATCATGGGCGAGAAAAGAATGGAGCGATGGGCAAACAGCGCTGCTTCTTCCAGGCACCAGTTCTTGTCTCGGCAAGATTACCTTCGATTCCAGTGTATGCAATGTACCGAGCAAAGTGATGATTCTTGCTGCAAGAGGCATGTTCTGCTCACTGCTAGCACCCACCAGATCTCACCTAACAAGAAAAGCGAGCCACAAAATCCCCCGCATCATTCCTATTCCATACCAGTATCTGCAGAATATGCTGCCAAGTTTTCTTTCCGATTGTTCCACCGATCCAGTTCGGCACTTCTGGAATGTTCCATTGCACAGCACCTCCGAGTCATGGTCAGCCACGCCAGAGCACTTGTTTGCCGCTTCGCCTGTCAGCTGATTCGATTTTTGCGTGCTGACTGGGGCACACTAAGCACTATTCGATTACATTTTGGCGCAGTGCATGATAACATCACTGCAAGAAAGAGCTAAGGCAGCCTGATTCTTGCCTGGCATGAGGAAGGGTTCTGTATGTGGTCATCGGTTGTTTCCAGCCCGAAGCGAGTCATGAGAGCGCTGACAAGCTTCAGGCGTGGGACCAAGAAGACCAGCCAAATGTACTTGTTCGTGAGTGAGAATGAAATTTCTTCACCGACTGATCGCGGTGGAAAGCTGACCACCTGCCGACTCTTCCGAGCATTTGGCCGGCCTGAAGGGGTCGGCCAATTGGCAAAGATCAAAATCGAAAGCTCTGCATCGGAATTAAACGAAAACTCAAATTCTCGCTTCGTGCTGTTTACACGACGGGGTTTCGTCCCAAACCGCGAAGGAGAGTAGAGCAGAAATGTCAACTTCGTGTCTACGAGCAGCCACGTTTCGAAAGCTTGGAGGCAATATCAAATTCAGGTTGGGCAAATTGTTCGCAACACTGGATTTTATTTCTCCCTCCTGCTGGGATCGGTAGTTTCTTCACACCATGGTCAGGTGTTCGCTGCCCAACCTTGAGCATGAGAAACGAAGCTCTTCGTTATGATTTTCAATAATGGAGAGACAGAGTCCAGGCGAAGACGTACTCAGGCCTCGAAGATGTATCGTGGCACAGAGCGCAACATGAACGAGGGGACACAGAATCGATAGCAATTCTGTATTGTCGGTGGTTATCGTGGTGATCGACACTGGATTGAGTGCACGGATGCTCCGTGTAGCTTCGTGTACACTTACTTCAGTCGGATGTTGACTAGAAGTTGTCATAATTGAAAACCTTTGACAATTTGCAATTACAAAAGAAATACTTATTAAAACCGTGAAAGCTTGAAACAAGTTAGATGTATTTAGAAAGTAGAATTGTTTCAGAAATGTTTGAACATCATGTGGGGTATATATTAAAATTGTTTGGCGAGAAAGTGAGAAACAGCATGTTGGAAAGTCAGAAGTAAAACGAGAGGTTTCTTAATTGGAAGGCCAACAATTGCCATCAAAATTGAAACGATGAGCTAGGTTGAAAATCGTTTTGTCGGTAGATGATTAATGTTATTTCGTTGTTTTTCGACAGTAATATGCTTCTTCTCACTAGATTGGCTCATTATAAATACCCGATGATAGACTTCCCTCTCCATTTGAATTGTTGAGGACTGACTGGTGGAGAAGCCATCAGAGGACGTATGAAGATTCATACGGTTTTGAAGGTGAGAAAGTAGGGTAAAAGAGAGGTCAGGACCATTTAGCTCTGGAAAGTGGTTTAAGAAATTTCATATCAAATCAATTTCGATGAGGAGATACAAGACCAGTCTGAAGACACACCGTGTGGAGAACATACGTACTTAAGAGCAGCCTTTGGTACATCTTAGTAACGTCTAACCTACTCCGCTGGCTATTTCCAATAAGACCACAGTTTCGACCTCCTCATATCCTTTTCGACACTTCTGAGTCTGAACCCAAGAACGCCACCCACTCTTAATACTAGGTATAAGAAGAAACTACGTTCAATTCGGCAATTGAAGACCAAACAGACCTTGAAAGAGAATCATTTTCAGGTTGCTACTGTCCTTATATCTTCGGGGAAAGCGTCGGTCTATTGATAATCTACCTGATTGATTTACCAATTCAAGTTGACAAAGCAATGAATATTAGACATACATTTTGAATGAGTACACGCTCGTATGATAGACACGTGGTTGGAATACTTGAGGCTAGGACGATAAACGAGACATGGAAATGTATCAAACAGTGTCATAGACGTCCGCTCAAATACCATTGACAACTGGTACAAGTGTTGTCAACCTAAATGGGTATCTTCACAAGTTTGGTCCCAGAACTTTGGAATGTACATATGTGGCATTCAGCTGTGGTTAAAGTTCAGAGCTGCTAGCTTGTGCCACAACAAACTATGAACAATTTAATGATAGTTAAGGACGAGAACTGCCTCCATCCTGATACTATATACTTCACAAATGCTTAAATACGCCTTCTGCCGGTTTACAAGAATTTCGGGTTCTCTTCTACACGTACTACGATACAATGGTGGTACAAAGTCAAGATATGGGAATCTTCCAGTTTACGCTGAAGCAGTTTGCATCACAGCTTTTGAGTCTCCCCTTTTCAGCCACAACATCATAGCAGCATATATTTTTTTGAAGAATGTTGGCAGAGCTTCTTGCAAATTCCATGACCAGACAGGGTCATTCAAAGCTCGCGCAGAGTTCACACATACCAGCAAGGTTCCGCCTTCATGAAGAAGTACCTGGGTTCGCAAAGAGAGCGGCTGTTAGCAACTTAGGTTCCACTTAACCGCTGTAAGTAGTTTACTGTCCAAATTAGACGACCTGATTTATCCGCGAGGCAAGACAGCAAAATCGCTAGAAGCCAATGTCCGAACTTCTACTTAGGAGAAACAGAATCTCCTCATTTTTTACTATTTTAAGCTCATGAACAAAGCAACACAACACAACTTTAGATGCAACTGACATCTTGGTAAGAATTACATAAGAAAACGTCAAGGAGGGTACCGTGAGCCAAAGGGGCAGAAAACCCATAACGGAAGGGAGACCTGCCATGATAATGCACGAGAGGGCAAGTGCCACACTTTGTTCGACCTGTGGAGTTCGCATATAGAAAATCAAAACTTCAGTCTGAAACTTGCCAGCCTAGTTTGTAGATATAAGACCAAGACTAAAGGTAGTTCATGATGCGTTCATCACAAGCGAGACTAAAATCTACAGTGGGACAAAGAAGATGAAGGAGTCCAAGGGAAAATGGCAAAAGGTTCTACCAAACGCGTGGTTTGCCTGGCCTTCGCAATGACAAAAGATACTCCATCAATAGCATCTTGGAGCAGAAGAACATCAGCCACGGCGATTGCTGTCCCACTAGCGCGCTTAGCAAGAACAATTCCCACAGTTGCAGCTGCTAGTGCAGGTGCGTCATTGATACCATCTCCCACCATAATCAGTCCTCCGGAACGTTTACCTAGAGACAGAAACCCGTACGTCGTTCACTTAGAAAAACAAGGGGAATTCCGCATCTTGTTGGATCTACTTAGTTGCAAAACATAGAATGATAAATATTGCAGGTCACGATGCTCCCCTAGAAGAATCCAAAGTCTATGGCCGTCAGTGGAGTGTTGACCTATCCGTTCCTTAGCAAGATACTTACCCTTTTGCCGGGACATTGAGGTCACTTTATGGAGCTTATCTTCAGGCTTTAAACCAGAGTGGACTTCACTAATGCCAACTGCGGCAGCAACTCTTTGAGCACTAGCATCACGATCTCCAGTGAGCATAACGCAGCGCAATCCGGCCTTCTTTTGCAAAGTTCTTATCACATCAGCGGTATGTGGTCTCAACTTGTCTTCGAAGTGAAACAAGGTAACCTGCGACAGATATTCGAGAAAAATCAATATAAGATCAATCGAGAACCCCATATATATTTCGTAACAAGAAAGGGATGGTGCGGTGCATTTCTTCGGTCTCTATGATAAGAGATGAAATGATGATGAGTCAAACGGCGTGACAGTCTATCTGTTAGGTAAGAGAAGCTCTTCACCTTATTGTTAACAGACAGGGCAGCCTGGACTAGCTCATTTCCGTAAGAAGATGCATTTGCAGCTTGTCGTACGTCATCTGATTCAGAAGAAGTCTTGAAAGAAGATGCAATGTAATCCACTGAGCCCAACAATGCTCTACTGGGTCTTGCATCTCTTGCCTGATACACATTTGAGTTCAATAATTTCATCAAGCTGCATAATTTTCAATTTACACCCTATAAAATCCGCTTCATGATTTCTCTTCGGCGTGCAAGATAGCTCTTGAAAATTGTGATACTTGCACAAATCGATGGATAACTATGTCCTCCCTCAAGCAGGTAAGCAATAAGTGAAATAAAAGTCTGGACAAAAATGAGTTCTGCAAACTGACGACTATCACACCTCAGATTGGGCAACATTTGCGAAGAGGCCTTCCCCGGGAACGGTGTGAAAATTGTCCACAAAAATGTTGGGGAGGTCCCTTCCTGCACTGTGCTCCATTACAGC
This sequence comes from Marchantia polymorpha subsp. ruderalis, assembly GCA_037833965.1. NCBI lineage: Eukaryota > Viridiplantae > Streptophyta > Marchantiopsida > Marchantiales > Marchantiaceae > Marchantia > Marchantia polymorpha. The sequence goes on from AP031351.1 coordinate 7,405,290, forward strand.
CCTGTTGCATTCGATAGTCTGTGAGGATAGAACAAGTATTGTTCCTCGTATGAATGCAATCTACTGTAAATACAGGACACAGAATCTGATCTCTACTCGTTCTGGACAATGCATATTAAAGTTCACTTACCGTGCGATAGGGTGTGTCGCCCCGCGCTCCATGGCGGCAGCTACGGCCAGTGCTTCATCCTCGCAATTCGGAATACAGCAAGTATCATCACTATACTGACTCTCGTCGAAACAATGACCATGAAGAGGTTCGATTGCTTTGCATACCAGGTCTCCGGTGGTTAAGGTTCCCGTCTTGTCAAAAGCAACTACATCACATTGAGCTAAAGCATCAAGGGCTTCTCCTCCTTTTAATAGAATTCCCTGAAATTTCCAGCAATAACAAAAATTGTAATACCCAAGGGGTAGAAATGTGGTACAGAGAGCTTCCAAATATGTCCTTGCTTAGGTAGACTGTGGACATTACAGAATATAGATTAAGATATGATACCCAAGTAATAGAATGAGGTACAAAGAGCTTCTCGTGTGTCCTCAGAAGAGACTTTTAATACTATTCAAGATCACTTAGCGCATCTTAGCGAAACCTTGCAGATCAACCTCAATAGGTAACATAAAAACTACCTGACTTACCAATGTAATGATCGTGAAATCATTGCTTGTGCATAGGAAATTCAAAATATGATGAATCGTAGGAGACTTTAGGCAACAGACATTTGCTGCCTCATCTGTACAGAAGAATGAATTGAGATTACCTTGCTTGCACACGCACTGATCGCAGCAGCATAAGCTAAAGGTGCAACTGCAAGTGCGCATGGAGAAGCAGCTACCATCAGCCCTAAGGCTCTATAAATTGAACCTCGGACACCTGTAAAAGATAGAGTCGTTAATGTCAAGTTATAGCGAGAGGGAAAGACCTAAAATCACCTACTCAATGACGTTATGATGTTCTAAGAGGAGTTAATACAACACCATAACACTTTTGACAGTTCTTCCGTTTACTAAACTGTCGGGGCTTAGGGTTGCGTTCTCCAACACCCTTTCATCCAAGATCGACGATGTCGCAGGACGTGTTGACGACTAAACAATCAAACAAAAACTTGGGATGAAATTGCAAGGAAAGGAATGAAACTTTAGATTAGTTATAGCTCTAGCTAAACTTCACCTGGCTCACAGACATATGGCGGCATAATCTGGCCAGATGAAGTGCAGAAATGAAAGTAGTAAAGGACCAACCTGGACTGCTAAAAAACGGCCACTTGAAAAGAAGTGGACCCAATAAAGCAACAGCAACTGACATTGCAACGACAGCCTGACTGTATCGCTCCCCGAAGTCATCAAGCCACCTCTGAAGGGAAGGCCTGCTGAGTTGAGCCTCCTCTGTCAATTTCACTATCCTCGCCACCGTGGAGTCCTTCCATGTCTTAGTCGCCTGTTAACACCACCAGCAATCAACATTCCTGAATTTATTGAATCTTACCAACAAACTCGTCCTAAAACGAAACAAGACCAAGAATACCAGCTGAGTCACCTTGATAATCATCACACCGTCGAGACTTCTTGCACCTCCTGGAATAGAATCTCCAACCCTTTTCTCCACGGGTTGTGCTTCACCAGTTAAATGCTCGACAGTAACCTTGGCTCTTCCTTGCCAGACGTCTCCATCCACGGGTACAGTCTGACAGAAGCGAAAGGACAGGTCAGGTGGTGTCAGTGATTCCACGACTGACAGAACGGGTTGAAAGAAGGAAAAGGACGGTGATTGCACGGAAACTTTTCTCCAGTCCTAGAGTATCTTCGATATTTGTCAAACAGGACTGAGGTTGATGACTTCATGACGTCTGACATCCAATATCCAGGGAACAACTTGCATTAACGTACTGAGGTACCCTTAACATTGGCAATATCTCTCGTGTAATGGAGTCCGTCTTTCAGTTTTCGCTCTCCTCGGCATGCAAATGTGATATAGACTCACGCAGTTTCATATAAACACTGTTGTAAATACATCGCGTACAGGACCTCTCTGACATTTCTATGGAAAAAATTCATCTGGTTATCAAGAGTTCTCTCCGCAGATGTTGCTCCATACAGCACTCATCTTTTCTTATAACCTATTGAAGAAAGAAAACGATAAGATCGACATTGACGCACACATGCTTCACTTCCCGGGTGAGTCTACAGCTGGAGATAAATTACGACAGCAGCTCGAGCCATGGACAAAGTCAATAGCAGAATCTCTTTAGAAGAACAATGGATGCAGAAGTGCACCTCGCCAGCTTTCACGAGAAGGTAGGATCCAATCTGCACTAGACTAACTCGGGTCTTCTTGTATGGAATGGAAGACAGCGGTGGCGGCGATTTGAGGTCAAATGGTTCTAAAACAAGTGCGCTTTCGGGATTACTTTCTTTCAGTGCCTTCACATCTCCCAACGCTCGTTCAGTAAAGTAGTCTTCGGCTGCATGACCAATCCACCCACCCTATGAACATCATTGAACACAATAGACAAAGATCGGATAACAATATTGACGGAGCAGATAACGTTAAGCTTTTTGAGGAATGGGACCTGTATGTACGCTGAAATATAGCATAAATGAAAGTCAAAGTCATCGTGAATTCAGTTCCTTCAAAATCCAAGACCCGTACCTAGGTGGGACAAGCTGAACATGGCAAGAAGGAGCCCTCCCTCCAGAGCATTTCCCATGAAACAGGAAGCAAAAGCTGCAACTGCCATTAATACATGAATGTTGACTCTACCACCTGCAATATCGATAGCTGCGTCTAATCCAGCTGGTACCTGATGCCACAGCCAGACAATTGTGACTATCTGGACCTGCACACCTTTCACCTCCATTCTTTCTGGTGTCCATTCGCAAGGAAAAAGTGAGAACAAAAATTTAAAATTCCATTCTCAAGACAGTTCCCAACAATTCAAAAATCCTCATTGCTCAAGAACATCCTCAATTGGTTGGTTGTCCCGCCAACCGTGCCAGTGCCCCAGAGTACTGCAAAATGACGTAAAGACCAGACAGGTTCGTTGGCTTCATACCGCTGTGAGTGGAAGGGCTGGCAGAACAAGAGCAGATTGAACGGTATGCCCGACAGACTTGGGTAATACATACGGAGCTAAAGCACCCAGCAGCAACAAAGCAAGCGACGCACAGCAAGCTTTGAGATTGTCCCGCCACATGTCGGCAATTGAAGCCACCCCTGTCACCCTGAAGAGCTTCTGGATCAATCTCTGAACCGCGTTCAGACTTCCCGGATCGGAATTGCAATGCGAGTGCCCGTGATGGTGCTGGTGACCATGACTGTGGCTGTGAGCGTGATCATGCTCGTGATCGTGCTCATGATCGTGCTCAAGATGCTCGTGATCATGGTGACTTTCAAGAGTGGTGGTCGAAGACTGAGCATTGGTTGATTCGGTTTGCAAATCCACATGATTCCTTTCGTGCCCTTCATGGTGGTAATGTCCATTTTCGTCGGAATGTTCACAATTATGGAGGTGGCTCTGAGAACCCTCGCCAGAGTGCAAGCCTCCACCGGCGGAAAAACAGGAAGACGAAGAAGAAGGAGAAAAAGAAGAGAAGAAGAACAACCCTCGAGCGTTGTGAGAGCCAGAGATTAATCTCTTGTGACCGGGATGCGAAGAATTCGGTTGGGGATCCGGAGGACGCAGACAGAGGCTCACATCTTTCCTAACTCTTCTCGAGCGAAGTTGCGGAAGCTGAGGAACAGTCTGGACCGGCACACGCGGGCTGATAACCCTCTCAAGCAACATCTGAATTCCTCCTTCCTTTCCAATCCTTCCCTTCCCTTCCCTTCCCTTCCCTCTCCCTTTTCCTCGCTCGACGCGCCCCAAGTCCGAGCGCAATTGCACGATGCTCTCACCCACCTCTCGAAGCGCCGAGCCAAGACTACACTTCGTCCCACACCTTTCTCCTCCTCATTCCCTCCACTGCCAAATCGTCGCAAAGCATCTTCGCCCGACCCCAAACCTTCGCCTCGAGCCTATAAAGACGACGCACAGATGCTGAGGCTTTCACCGAGTCTCCCTAACCAAATCCCGCATGACAATATTGCCCAATCCGGATTCCCCATGTCGACATGCTTCCCTGCGAGGCGGACACTCTCTCTGTTCATGCAATTCGGCAACCCTGCTCCGTCCTGTGGCCACGCTGATCCTCCTCCCTCCCTCGCCCTCGCGCTCGCGCTCGAATTGTCAAATTTCGCGAGTCTGCTTCTTCTTCCACAAGCTCATACGTGGTCGTGAACTCACGCCCGTACCCTCCTTCTTCGTCCTAGTACAAATACGGTATCAAGAGCCCCGAACATACGGTACCGTAGACTCCTCGGAGACTGTGCTTCTGTATTACCGTCTTCGTTTTCTTACGGCGCACGCGGTCACTCGTCACTCCGTCGGCCGACGAGGTGAGGGATGTGCCCTTCGGTCCGTCCAGGCGTTTCGGTGTGTTCATTGGTCGCTGACATGTGCTCATGCTCATGCTCATGCACGCTTTGTACATCGGGCATTATGGTGTTGACACATGGTGGGCCGCCGTTCACTCGAGTGGCACCACCCGCGGTTGGCGTCCGGGAACTAGCTCGAGTTGATCGTTGACTCCGGTTCCAGTCCCGGGCTAAGGTCGGCCCTCGATCTTGCATCATCCATTTATTCATCCATCGATGAGCTTCAAGATGGAAACAAGCACCAACTGTATTAAACCCCCAGCAAAAATCATTACCTCGTTTTCTAAGCACCGAATGTTTTTCTGCCCATCCCTACTTTCACGTTTTAGTAGAAGAGATTCAAGATACGCCCACAATAATTGGACGAGACTATTGGAACTCAGGCCCCTTTCCTAAAAGATTTTACGGCTGATGATAGAAAAAAATCCAAAACTCTTCTGACTTTGCTTCAAAACGAAAAGAGAATTAGTGTTGCCTTGAAATGAAATTTCTGACGAATGATGTTCTGGCACCTATATGTAATTTACACCATTGCAGGCCCACGAACGCAAACTGAAGCATACAAATGTGATTCACCACAATGAGAAAACCTAGAATGCATTGAGAACCCTGGAGTATGTGTATGTGAAAACGCTACCATCAGCTATCTAGTATAGTGCTGTGGTATATATATATATATATATATATATATATTGTGTTTAAGCCAGTTAAAATTAACGAAGAACAAAATTTAAACCCAAAATTTTTATTTGTTATTTCCTTAAGTCTAAGAGTATTTCACCGGCTTTCGCCTTCTTCCGCAAAACCTGAACACAAACAATATTTCGGCCAGAATATTAGACTTTGTTGACATAAGACATATGCCGATGTTTCCGGATGTGAATGAAGATTCCTACAAGACATGTTCATTTCATACGTTAGCTGCTGATAATTATTAAACAATATACACTCTTCATCGTACTTACTGGAATCAAACCAAACATTTTGCTTATGCCAAATTGCATCCTTTATCACACACGATTTTGTAAGGTATTTGGGCAATGAATGTTTACGGCGTAAAGCTACCTTTACTCCCATGGGCAACCCCAGTGCATTAGTTACTGCACCCTTATATGTACTTGACATATTACCAAAGATCACAGCCACACACTTAGTCTGTGTCAAATTGACGAAAAGATCCATTGACATTTAAGAAAAGAGAACCCATTTTTATTTCTACGCATCCATTCACGCTCATAAAACTTACTATAATAAGAGATTCCATGACCTGTCATGTAGTAAAAAGTTAAATACCTCCAATATGTGGGATTAGCATACGTGAATAAGTGTATATAAAAAATGGTTTCTAGTACTTTGGGCCACTCTAATTTCAAAAACAAATAACTAATGAACTTGAGGATATTAAAAGTCAATGACAGCAACCACGAAGCAGATCTGAGTAACAATGAAGTGGTTTAATGTCATGGGTGAGGAGAGTTCGATGAATCTGTTGAAGATTGTCATCATAATTTGATTATTTAATAGCAGCCATGTCACATGTGTCGTGACATAGCTGTAATCAATGCTTGACTACCATGAGGTAATACAAAGGATGAAAATGAGAATTACTTGCTTTGCATGCAAAATATGCTTTATTCTCAAGGTAGTACATGACATGATCTCTTTTGGACTAGAGGTTTCTTGTCTATTTTCATTGCTGAACAATATAATAGTTCTCTGATTCAATCTTAGTAAATATGCCATTCATTGTATCAGTAAGATTGTTTATGCACTTTATTCATTGTGGTTGCAATTACTATGAGGTTAAAGTTGTTTTACGGTATTGTTCAAGAAGTATGGTAGATTTCTGAATCTTGCTTTGTTAATGGATTTGCGGTTATGTATTAACATAAAATTTGTATTTACTATTCTTGCTACCTTGAATTTTGCAATACACTTACATCTTCATTATTGTGAATTTGATGTAGCTTTAGATTCATATGCAACATAAAATTACTTCCTCAAAGCAGAGAGTATAACTACCATGATGTGTTTAAGAATGTGATGTGAATTGTCGTAGGTGAGGATTTATATCTCACGAGCATGGTTCATTCCAATTCATTAAAACATGTCCATATCTGGTGTGGAAAGTTGTGTAGAGTTGGGATTAAAAAAGATTAGTATTCATCATCTTGGACGGAGGGTGCATGTAGGTCAAACACTCAAGGGTTAAATAAAGAGGATATAAGGATGAGGAAAGATGTCAAGTTTTTGTTTTTAGGCTTCTATATGAAACTCTACACGCGAAAATGTGAATGATAGAGATTGACTACTAAATAGTTATCGCTCTCATTAAGATATGGTATGAAGATATGGTATTACCTCTCCTGACCAACATCTATACCCTATTTCACATGCAGAAATATAATATTTCATTAGCCAGTAATATTCATAAGATATATAAAAATATAATCTTTTGCATTTCCTTTGACCTAAATATTTCAAATTCTTGGGTACAGTAAAGTATATAATGATGCAATTGACACGTTTTGATTTCATCTATGTAACTTAATAAAGACTCTCATATTTTTTGTTAGTCTGCTCTCTACTATGATCGAATCACACTTGAATAACATTTCAAACCAGAAAATATGTGAAGGTTCAATAAACTTGGAGAACCAATTTTCATTTTTTTAAAATCTTAGTCAAAGTACTGAAATTAGATATTTCTTCACTGCACTGAGCTAAGAATCCCATCATGCTATTACTGCAGCTGCCTCAATTTTGGATATTACATCCCATTACTGTATTCAGCAGGCCTAGTTTCATTATTGGAGCAGATGGAGCGCTGCTGGTAACTTTATCGAAGTCCTTGATAATTGAACGGCTCCACTTGTGTACAGAGGGCTACTACGGTTCGTCTGGAACGTAGCAGTGTGCATGTTCTGCACTTTGGGCGTTTCCTCGAGTTCGATGGGAGGTTGAAAATGTCAACATGTTTTATTCCGATGTCGCTACATGGCTCCATAGTTCCAGTCGGATGGTCATTGGCCAACGTCTTCAGCACTCTGATTGGCGCTTTTCCACATGCACATCTGACTTCGATCACTCCACAATGTGTTACATGTTGCAATGTTGCTTTTCCCCGACAGCCGATGTCACGTTTTCTCCGACTGTTCCGGACCGCAAAACAGCGACGCATGGAATGAACTGAAAACACGAGAGCCGTCACCATCAGAGCAGACAAAATCCGAAGGTAGGTCCACAAGATATCAACAAACTTTGATTTGGGATAATGAAAATGTTAGAAAGGTAGTGAGAGCTCTTATATCCATTCCGTGGATGTTACAGTGTTTCAAAAGTATGTAGATGGAAAATTCTGCTTCTTGTATCACGTCCCCTAGCTCTATCATGGAGGCCATTGTTTCAAGAGTAAACGTCATCTACCTGTAGTTGATGTTCAAGCTGTAGTCGTTGCAACATTTGGCCCGTGACATCAATCTTAAGACATCAAGAAATTGGTTCTTCCACATTTCCGTGAGAGTCTTCCCATAGACCACAGGTCAAAGATGGCAATGGATAGACTTTCTTCGAGTCAATTTAAGGCTCCAGATTCTCAATTCACAGAAAAGAAGTAACCCTAAGAGCTTGAATTTAAGAAGTGGTGTTTATGGTACGATCGGAAAGTGCTGACGCCTGCAGTAAAAGCAGCAGATGATATTCCTTTCATCATTGTCTTATTGCTTCATCATTTCAGTAGTAAACGTACACCCCAGAATGAAACTGGCCGTGCATGATTGGCTTTCAATTTCGTTCCAAAGTAGCTTCTGTTCATGCGGTAAAAGTTCTCAACAAAACCTGACATTCGTTGATTTTCATCTAGCATTTTCTAATTCATGACACAGCCAACAGCATCTGCTCTGTAAATTCAACTATATTATGCCCGTCGTGAAGCACGAGGGACCATATAAATGAACTCACGAGAAGGAAAACAAGCGCCGGTGAAGCAAACTCTGAATAATTTGATGGAAACTGTACATCGCTATCACAACTCAAAGGCGTTGAAACAGATTGAAAAGTGAATAGTAGCCAGCGACACGAAATGGATCAAAAATAATATGGACACCATCTTCTTCACGTGGTGTTGTACGACCTCGATGCCCCTAGGTGACCACCTTCCGATCATGATGCTTTTACTAACCTTCCCTTCACACCCTCATGACTACGTTAGTCAACACGTATAAGCATAAACAGCACTCTTCCATGTTGAGAACCGGTAAACGAAAAAGGAGAAGTCCAATTCGGATGCTCCTTCCCGTAGTCCAATGAACTTATGCTACACTACGAAAAACCATAGGAAGAAAGAGGAGAAAAGCATGATCTCTCAATGGGCAGGGCGATCAGCTCGGACTTCGATCAGTCCCGGTAGCAGCTGCGCCCGCAAAAAATAGGACCACCCTAACAGCCCAGATACAATTTTCGTGCTACTCTGAAGGCTCATATTAACAGCCGATTTTTAGTACAAGAGCTCTTCAAAAACGGGGTCGACAGTCCCTCCCCACTTTCCGTGATACGACTCCAGGAGCTTTTCTGATACAGTCTTCCCTGCAAACCGTCAACATACATATAAGGTACTACTATAATATGCCGTCGGAAGGCAGGTGTTAAAAAACTTTAACTGTTTCTATGGTTAACTTCTCAGTCGGCATTCTCACAATCGTCAGAAAACCAATAATATTGAAGACTGAAAAACCTGCCAATTCATGTGATGCTAAGCTTCACAAAAGATTGTAAAAAGGCCGACACCCAGGATCAAGGCCAATAGAACGAACCTGACTTCACGGTGTCTTCGAGTTCATTTAGGAATCCAACCTCCTTGTAACCCCTTCGCCGAAGACCCTCCTGGTACCACAAACCACAATCTCCGTCGTTAAGCGGTGAATCACGAAACCATATGAAGTATGAAGCAATTGACTCTTGTAGTCCCAGCAGCAAAATAGCAGCGCACCTTAGCTAATTGAAACACGTCCTGCGTGACGTGCTTCAAAAGACCATCACGGAAGGGTGTTTGCAGGCCCATCTTCGGTACCTGAACAAAAGTTTCGTAACTTCAGCTGGCAGTTTTCGCTGGTTATTCAGCTGTAACAGCATAACATTCATAAATCTGCCTGAATCGATGAAGGGATAGACACTGTTCTCAAAACCATTTTCGATATCCTTGTTCATAAGAAATTTCTAAAGTGCCCGCAAACAAGTTGAATTTGTATACTGACTCTTCTTCTTTTGAGTGGCTGCAATCCGAACACATCATCTGCGCGTCTTCAAAATAATTACTGACTTAATGAGAACACGAATGAATTAGGGGAAAAACTGATTCAAATTACCTTCCTCCTAAGCATAGCACGCTCGCCCTCAGTCCAGTCGTGAATGATGTCCAACGCTCCTTGCAGGGATTCATCATCATACAACAACCCTACCTGAGATTCGACCCCAATTTACAGCTGTCAGGTGACTCCAAAGAAACTTGTATGCTCTACATTCAAAGGAAAGAAAACATACTACAATTCCCCACAGAATTAACCATCACAAACCAGAGAAAATGCCACGGGGCTTTACTGCCCACTCAACCCGCAAATTTCAAGAGACCCGAAAAAAGTGAAAAGCACGTGATGGCACTTACTCGCTTCTTAAAGTCACTAAAAGTCCAGATTCAAAATTCCACCGACATGGAGGCCTGAAAGAAAATGAACTCACCCAGAATGCTGGCAGAGCACACAACCTCTTCCAAGGACCACCATCTGCACCTCTCATCTCTAAGTAACGCTTTAACCGCACCTGCGCAAATTAGACAAGAATTTCGCGTAAGAGTGGCTTAAGGGAGTTGAAAACTTCAAGCATGTACATGCACGTCAATTGGGTGTGCACTATCGGATACCTCTGGAAAGATAGTCGTCAAATGATTCTCCCAGTCATTTAAAGTTGGAGTTTCACCGGGCATATTTGGCAGCTTTCCATTCAAGAAGTCCTGCAGGACAAAGCATCCGTCAGGATGAAAAGAAGGTACGTCAGTCCACAATTTCTTACACGAATGTCAGCAAGAATGCACATAGGACTAGAGACATTGAACGCATAGCAACTGCCCAGGACGTTCAGACATCGATCGGAAGAATCCGTCAGGCCACAATTTCTTACACGAATTATCAGCAAGAATGCACATATGACTAGAAAAATTGAAAGCGTAGCAACTGCCCGGAACGTTCAGACATATGCAATCCACCAGAAAATCAAAAACCTTCGCGAGACCAGATTTGAGGATACCTTGAAAGACAAACCAGCGCAATCAATGTATCGACCTTTACGGTAAACAAAATACATAGGGACGTCTAAGGCATAGTCAACGTAATCCTCGAACCTGCAGCACCATCAGGACATATTCTCTGTTCAGAAATATCACTTGCAAATTTTTCTTTGTGCTCAAAAAGTAACAACCACACAGATGAATTTCAGTACCGAGCACATCAACATGCAATTGTTTACTTTTATGCTCGAACAAAACTATTCAGTAAAAATTCACCACAATTGAGTGATTAAGACCACCCAATTCATACGCCACGCCCATTCAAGTAGATTACAGTCACGTGCCGAGCATGTAACGAAGAGTTATCCGAATAAAGCATGCGAAAATAGTACGTGTCCAAGTCAGCAAAAGAATTGCTACTGACCCAAATTTACCGGAGAAGACAAATGGAAGATCCCCAGTTCTGTTCTTATCAACATCGGTCCAGATGTGACTGTAGCAGTATCGAAACAAGATGTTAGTACCGAATGCTCGCATTCAGATAAAACATGTGTATATCGTTATCTGGTAAATATTTAAAAACCTGAATGATAATCGTGAATCATAGACATATGTGCCTAGTGGGACGTCCAAGGCAATTCCCAGGATAAGCTCAAGGACGCACCTTCGGTAGCTGATGTAGCCATTAGGTTTCCCATCAGAAAAGGGTGAGTTGGCAAAAAGAGCAGTTGCAATCTGCACAACAGGCATTTAAGAATTATTGAAGAATTTCGAACACCGACACCAGGAGAATATTCCAACAACCAAATCTACTGCTGCAGAACTGTTCTATCTAGGTGAACAAAATTGCTGAACTTAAAAGCATCAGGTTCGAACTTACCGGTTGCAACGCCAAGCCGACTTGGAACTTTTTCACCATGTCTTCTTCAGAGGAAAAATCCAAGTTCACCTGGTAAGGATCAGGTATGTCAATTGGGTACAGATATAGCACATGATTCGATAGGAGCAAGGTTGGCATGATAAACGAGACTGCACCTACAGCTCAACAATTTACTACCATCAGAAGTTAGAAGCATACCTGAACAGTACACGTGCGAAACATCATGTCAAGACCATGAGATCCTACTTTGGGCATGTAGTTGCGCATGATGTCATATCTGCCCTGCAAACCGTCGGCTTATACCACATATCAGCTACTGTTATTCTCAAACTATGACAAAAACGATTCACATGGCAGTCGCCTTTATGTATTGAATCAGCTAAAGAGAAAGATTCAAGCTGGATTATACCTTCGGCATGACAGGGATTTCTGAAACTGGCCACTTCGGGTTGAAACCAATGCCCAAAAAACCTAAACCCAAATCCTCAGCCACAGCTTTGACCTGTGCCCGGATCAAATTTGAACAAATATGGTCAACAAATGTGCATCGCCTTTATACGTAAAACTTGAGTCAAGTGAGTCTAACGCTCGTGTTTAGAGATCAATTCAATCTCCCTATTCCTCATGTAAATATGACAGGGATGAGCTGTGGAAAGGTTCAGCCACACCAAGTTTAAAGTAACAAGCGATCATTAATGCGTAAGTTTAAGAGGTTTCTAAGATGTTATGAGGATTTGGATATTCAATTTAAATTTCAATAACGACAAACACTGGTCCACCTGGAGAAAAAGGTTCTCATGGTTGTTAAGAGTCGGCTCAAAATTGCATAAAACTACAAAAACCCAAAACTCAGCTAAATATGGAACAGAACGTACATATCATATGTAAGTCACATATGTAACATATGTGATAAGCTATTCGACACTCCACAGTTAGCGGCATGACCAATCGGATGACTGTCACTACTTACATCAGCCATGAATCAGTAACATCCTTGCATCTACAACATGTCTGACTCAGCTCCACTCGTGTGTTAAAGCAATTTACCTGATAGAGGTGAGAGTTCACTTCGGCACAAGTCTGATGTAGAGTTTCGAGCGGGGCCCCACTAAGTTCAAACTGACCGCCAGGCTCCAGAGAAACGCTTTGGCCATTCTGTATCAGCCATGACGAATACATGATAAGCACACAAAAAATCTGCAAATGCTTCGGGACTTGCATTCTACAGTCTTTCCCTCACGACCGCCAGGAGGTCACAAAGCTTCCTCTGTGCGAAGCAGTACCAGAGTTCCACAAGCTGATTCAAAGCTCGTGACAAATAGAATTAATAGAATTAAAATTTAATTCAAACAAGACATATTGGCGACGCAGTGCGTGCATCTTCGGTAATCTCACCATTTTCAAAGCGATGATGTTCCCGTTTTCCAATACTCTCTCCCATTCGAAGCGTTCTGCTAAGCCCTCGAGGAGCGCCGCAATCTTGCTATACTCTGCAGGCCTCAGAGTATCTAACTCGAACCCGAATTTCTCGTGTTCTGTTCCAATTCTGCAAAGGTGAGCACCCGATCAGCACTCCTTCTCTTGGACCCAAGTTCCAATAAAGCACTAAATGAAAATTTCTCGGGCGAAGAGCAGGGCCTCGCAAGACGAGGAAATGACACTATCGCCCTTTAAAAAGGCCGACATTCTCTACGGACGAATAAACGTCCACAGAAGAAGGAAACAAACGCGCTTCAACCGATAGTCTCTCTCCTTACTACTGCAGAATGTAATCTTTCTAAATTGCTGATCCTTCTCGTCTGAGGCAAGTCAATGCATCTTGACGAAGCTTCCTACAGATTCAGCAGCTGAGATGAGGCTGTACACACTTTGTAGAAGAATGATTCTTGTCCACTACAGACGAATTCTGACGATCAACAATGAACAAAAATTGAATCGGTTATGAAAACTAACCTCCACTTCTCACGAGGCTTGCATCCTGAGGCCAGGTACGCGATGAGATCCTGTTTCGTCAAGGGCTCCGTACTGATGGCGACTTCTTCGGCGGGGGGGCTTGCGGCAACCACATGTAGATTTCGGTTCCTTCTCGTGCTCAGAATTCCTCCACTTCCAACACTAAAACTCCTCACTCCCTGCGAGAATGCGTTCAGATTTCCCGATCTTCGAATTCCGGACAAATTTGTCGACCGAGAAACCTTCACGCCAGCTCGAACAGCATTTCCACCGGACAGGGCACCATCCGGGGCAGAATTCGAACAGGAAAACGACGCTAAAACGGGGGCGGAGGAACCCGCTGTCAAAATTGACGTCATTTTGAATTCGACCAAGAAGAGTCCGTCTATCGAGCTCCCGAAACCTCCCGCCTACATTCTCCACGCTCGACGTCCCCGGCTCGCGATCAAGCGCGACTCCGACGCACTCCTCGACCTCGGCCTCGAGATTTAAATGGCCACAGACATGGACGCATGGAATCCTCGTCCTCCGGAGCCAGCCCCTCCCTCGCTGCCTCCCTCCCTCCCCACCTCCCTCCCCGTCTTCTGTCTGTCTCTCTCTCCCTCTGCCCTCGCTTTCCTTTCCTCCTCGTGCCCCAGCGAGTCCCTTCCTCTCCTCCTTCCTGCCTCCCTTCGTCCGCACTTCACGACGCAGGCGGCCTCGCCCCCTCTTGCTGATACCCGCGGCCAGGACCGTCCCGTTCCTTGCGAAACTTCAGGACGTTCCCCGCGGCCCGCAGTCCTACCTTCCCGGCATGGCAGCTCCGATTAACGTCTACGGAGGTGTCTCTCCCGTCACACAGGGTCTCATGATGCCTCGTCCATCATACGCCCGCGCCTCGTGACCCTACCAGTTATCTTTTATCCGTACGTGTTCTGCCAGTCGTCGTATGACCGGCTCGCCTGTCGACTGCCGATACCGGTACTGCGCAGTGTAGCTCCTTCACGACTGTGCGGTCCGAATCGCGTACGTCGTGGTAGGGTCGTGGTGATCGGAACTGTACGGCGTCGTGAAACCTGCCTCGAGGGCTTCTCCACACACATCGCTATAACAGCGCCACTCTGTTCGTTAGATCCGGATTTGGACGGCTCGGATCGACGGTAGATTCCGTCGCTCGAGAAGGGTTTGAGTTGACCGGAGGCAAGTAACATCAGAGGGGTGAACTGGGACAGCTTACCGGGTTTAGGGTTTAGCGCGGGCGAGGGTCGACGTGGAGGAGAGATGCCCTGCCCAGGCGGCCAGAGCCAGCCAGGTGTTCCGTCCACATCAGACTGCAGTGCATGCCATGTCGACAAAAGCGACTCCCCCCGCGAGGCGCTGTCCTTTTCGCCATCGAGCCAGCCTCCCTGTCATCCTTCATGACGGCCGCTGCGGAGCCAGTGTGCACGTGCACGTGTCTCGTCGATGACATGTGTGGCGCAACACGGCGGATGCCTTTCCAGGATTCCACCATTCGTTCAATCGGAAACATTCTTTTATTCACTCTGGTCCACTAAAATTCAACCTCCCAATCTCCTGGACCCGTACGACCGAAAACTATCCATGACCCCATGGATCTTCTCCCGGAATCTTCACCCATCCGCGAAGCAATCAAATTTCAGTCTTCCTGAGCCTGAGCTCACTCACAAATCCCTGGGGTCCCCATCTCGGCCCCCCTTAATTTAACACTCTTCCAGTGTCGAAGCATTTATGGGAGAGGTCTCGTCCGGCAGTCGGCCCACGTCAAGGATGTCGTCGGGTCAAGTGGTTACAGAACTCGGGTCGCATGGCAAGCCAGGGTAGGATCACAAGGAATATAAAGGCTTCATATAATAGTTGCTCAGAATCGCCCCGAGCTGTCCAGGTTCAGTGAACGCATGTCTCGGTCTACGACTGCAGTGAATCAATAGATTTCCTGCTGCTATTGTACATGTCCTATCTGTCAGCGATTCATATGGACCCGAGAAAAGGCTTTCGGTCTCAACGCTTTTGTAGATATACTCACCTCCACCCTTCAGATATATGAACAGTCAAGGGGAACGTGCTCCCAGTTTTCATCACTGAGATCCATATTTTACTATCCGTAGCTCGATCTACGACCTCCAGCTCTCGCGTGAATCGCTGCACCGTCAGGGCCCTTCGTACCCCTGTTAATGGCCGGACGAAACGTTTGGTTTTGGTAATATTGGTTTTGATTTTACGAGCAGCTTGCTGATGGACAACAGTCAGGAGGTACAAGATCGTATCGGATCTGTGCATAGGGTAGAGATCATCCTGTCAATAGTACAACAATATCGAATATCCCATATGCAACTTTAGATGCTTTCCATTGATTTGAATGTATAATGAATAATATGCTTGGATGCAAAATTAGATTATTACTTTTTCCAAAATGAACACAATACTGAAATCCGTATACTGAAATTTATTTATCAAAAGAAATTAGCTAGTAGTAAACTGTAGATCTATCTCAAAGAAGACATCAATTTTTAGTTTAATTTTTTTAAATTTAGTTTCACATTAAAATATTCAATTTATAAAATTTGAATTCAATAGAAAAAGAATTTTTTCACTTGCTATGGGGCATAAATAACAATGCAACAAGTTCAGAGATGCCATCAAAAATTGAGATACAGTAGAAACTCTATAATTTTATCAAGCTGGGACCGGGCCTTTTTGATAAGTTTATAGAGGTGATAAGTTTCTAGAGTTTATTAAAATTGATTCATTTAATTTTGCTTGATTGGTCTCATAACCATCCGGAAGGTTGCAGAAAGGTTACGGCAAGGCTTGCAGGACCTCGAAAAGACATAGAAATTGTTTGATACCCAGGTTCCTTGTGTATTGGCTGTGATATTGTAATGGGTGTGTAGGGCACTGTATTTGGCGTACTGTATACAGTTGGACTATGTAGAAGAAAAGTTCTCAAAATGTAAACAACTTAACCCAGGAAAATCACTAACCCACGTTAGATACTTAAGCAGCCAACAAACAAACGTGAACAAAAGCTTAGGCAGACAACCATTACAAGTTTCTTTAGTCGATCATAGTCGTACAAATGTAGCTCGGAAAGCACATCAACCTGAATATAAGTTTATAAAAAATTCGGGGCAGCCAAAAATTGATAAGTTATAAGATTATAAATTTTTGGCCTGGTCCCATGCCGGGACCGCACAATTTGATAAATTTTTGGAGGTTATAAATTTTTGGAGTATAAATTTATAGAGGTTCTACTGTATTTGCTTGATGGGATTCCATCAAGAACATATTTGATTGATGTGACCCATCAAGTTTCGTTTTAACCGATGGGACCCCACGGACGGTATGCCGTCGATGAGCTTAAGCAAATGTTCTAATATAAATATATTCTTGTACATGTTCTTGTATTTGAGACTAAATTCAACCGCGAAGTCAACAGAGTGAGAATTTTGACGGGGTATCGGAACACAGAGTGGGCTGAAACCCTTGGGCGAGTGCTGGAGATTCAAAGCAGGTGTAGAGCTCAGTGCGACAGATGCCCTGATCTGGTCTGCCATTTCACTTCCACTACCCCAATGTCAATCTCTCCCACCTCCCCACGACCGAACTAAACTATACGAGCCCAATCGAGCCTCCCCCATTCCCCAGTTAGATGCGTCAATCTTTGCACCTGCGGGATTCTCTTTTCGAACTTATGCCACCCCGAGCTTAGAATGACCCAAGCCGCGCTGGACGTAAATTCATCAATGTCAGAGTCGCGTAGTAGAAATAGGTGCAATGAACCTATCTCAGAATGCCTGCGCCCGATTTTCACGCTGATAACAAGAGAAGTCAACAAACCCTTGGGGAACCCAGAACAAATACAATGCAACATCGTCTGTTCATACTAGAACAATCTGACGTGTACCGTCGTTGGGGTTTCATAGAATAAAACGAAACTTGATGGGTCCCATCAAGCAAATATGTTCTTGATGGGATCCCATCAAACAAATATCTCATCAAAAATTGCTCCATGAAACAGTAGACTATCTTCCCGGAACATTGCAATGAGATAGAGAAGTTTTTCCATTGTGTGATGAAAATTACATTATTTAAATTGTGTTGATGATATAGAAAGTATAAGATGGTATCTAAATGACATGAGTATACAATGAAGTATAATATAAGTTGGTTTTCAACTAAGTAGAGCTAGCTATGGAGTAATGGTAATATGATTACTAATGCATATTCATTATTTATCTATGACTATGTCAATTTCAAAATCCAAAGTTGGAGAATTGAAGAGATAAAAAATTTTACATTCTTAACCTTTAAACCTTAGACGGCCTATACTTGGAGCGGTAGCTGCATTGACGGCTTTACAATGAGCATTTTCACCCTTTTGAAACTACATGGTCTGTAGCAGTATATTTCCTCATCAAACAGCTATACATTGTATTAGGTTGTGAAGATGTTTGTATTAAATGCGTTGCAAACAAAGTCTGGACTTAATTGACATAAAACAAAATGATTTGATCAGAATCATAATAAGTTAACCAATACATTTCTGAATTGAATAAGGATGACTTCAGAATCTAAATCATTTATGCTGCTACTCAGTTGTTTGAAAAAATACTGAATATTATGTATATATGCATAAAGTGGAACCGTGTTTCAAGTCTTTTTCTAAATATTAATCAAAGCAAATTGGTAGATGTGGTTGAAAACATGCGCGCATTGACCAACTAAGGAGTCAGTATACTGCATTTGTGTAGATGCTTGACCTATGAGTTATGCTAGCTATTATGAGTTAATACGCATTTCTATTGCACAAGTATGACTGTAAAGCTAATATAAAAGTGTGGACGAATGTCTTATTTACACTTTTTGCTAAAACACACAAGGGAACATTGTGCTCTAATTTTTAATGGAATTTTTGAAAAAGATGAAAAATAGCCAGCAATATTTGTCATTATTGTGTACAAGATTTCCCAAAACAACTTTGTGCTCATTCATAGTTAATTAATTTTTTTCTTAAATGTCTTTAAGCAAAAGAAATCCAAATCCACATGATTATTGTAATTACTTTTCAGAATACGTGAAGGCATATCACGCTACATGCTAATTTGTTCTTCCTCAACTTTTGAAGAGCGACAAATTAATATAACCACTTCAAGAACTTGATCGCGTAACCAACGGCAATGCATGTGTTCATTCACCACTACACTAATAATCTTGACAATATTTCTCAAATATCAATTTCTGTTGCTACAAAAGTTTCAAGAAAAATGCATACATAGACTTTTATATCCCACTTGAGTCAAACACTTATAGTTTATGATGTCCTCTAAGTCAAGAACTTAACTCACATTCGTCCTTACTATGGATGCGAGTTAGCAATAGTGCTCGATGGATGAATGTGAAGAAGCCACAAATCCTCTCTACCCAATCATTCTCCCTACCGATGCAGGAGCTCAATTCTCATTCCAAGCCCTGTCGGTGGTTGGAATTTCAAACCATGTACTGCAGCTTGAGCCTCACGATTTGGTCCGTTATTTTAGAGATGTTATTAATCATCGGTCTAGTTCTCTAGGCACTAGCCAGGGGCTTCTCTCCTTGGCGCCGAGTGGATGATTTGTTTTGTGGTTTTTAGCCTTCTGACCCTTCGGGTCCCACGGGCTTGATCTATTACCATTAACATTTTTCCTGTAATTAAGTGTTTCGTGAATGACTATGAAAAAGCCGAAATTTTCCCTCCGGTTTTAGGGGACTTACCTTCAATTCTCATCGACTTACCTCCAGATGGCAATTCAGTATTTCGGAAATTCCCCTCATCTCGAAATTCCAATCTGACAGCCTCTATTGTCAACAATGCAAGTTTTTGCAGCTGTGCACAGTAATTCTATCTGTTGATGGTAGGCTCGGTGAGTGCAGGCACCCCGCTTTTTTTGACCCCTAGCGAGACCTTGCACAGTATTCAGTACCGGGGGGCTAGGCGCCGTGACTGAAATTGAAAGGTGCGGCACTACAATGTTGCTCGGCTGGAAGCTGCAAATCCCTCGTTGTTTAGACTGAATGCAGACGAAATTTCAAGCTTGAATACCATGCGTTCATGACGCATGTACAAATGAAGTCGATCACAGTCCAGGTCAACGATGTGTAGTTCTATCTAAGGTGAGTAGGAATCGAGAGATTCTAATCATAGAAAATGAGCGTGGAACAATCTGCACCCGCTGGTTTCCAATCATCATCAGTCTGCCCCTGTCGATGATTCGGCAACTTGTAAAACCGCATAATAGAGGTATGCAAAGCTTGTACAAACAACCGTGTTTTCCAAATAATATCTTTGTTCAATGTTTAATACATGTATGACGAGATCATTGTAAGATAACCTGCATTTTTGTTTTGATATTCAGACATGGGAACTAGAAACAGTAATCAACTATTAGTATTTACCCGCATCTCAGTAGCGAACTGGATTGCTTGCTACTACCACCTACATCCTGAGACCATGCCACCAATGGCCTCAATACATCACATGAGGGCCTTTCAGAAAAAGCCATCCCACCATCCGCCGGACATAAAGTCGTTGAAGGTTCGATTCGGTATTATCGAAGTGTATAAGACGTGGAGATGATATAGTTCGCCACTGGCTATTACTTTCTTTCCTACATAAGTTTGTTGGAATTGATGGCGACCAGTATACATTGTCAACGCCTATCCGTAATCGTCAAACCTGAGGCTAATTGTGAGAAAGTAAGTTGACTTCCATATTCCAGTCTCACCAATGACTCCATTTCTGAGCATCAGCTCCCTCGTCAAATCCACTCGATGACATAATCACATTGAAATCTAACTGCTTGTTATACTTTGACTTCCGCCTTTTGTCAAATTCTGGCCAACCCTCAATCTGCCAAAACCACACGACGCTCACACTTAAAAAGACTCCTTTGACTGAAGCACAGTATTGTCTCCCTGAAAAGCTGAAGACACAACTGATGACAGAAGAAAGAGAAGCATTCGAAAAAATTTCCACGTTGATACCTCTCGGAGTTTCTCAATCGTGACTTGGTTCCCATGTAAAGAGAGGGTTGTCAACTCAAGACATCCTGATAAAATCTCTCCCGGAAAGCTTGTCAACGCATTGTTATCAAGAAGCAGGACCTGTTAGGGTTATAAAACTTGTCAGAAAAAACTCTCCAAAGCTTCCAAACAAACAAATAATACATGATGAGTTGAAAGCATGTACAATATTTTCTGATGCTTAATGCATTTCTTTCCGGCCTACCTTGAGGTATTGCAATTTCGACAAAGTAGACGGAATCTCTACAAGAAAATTTGAGGAAAAATCCGCCTGAATGATTCCAATAAAAGTGAATTCAGCACAAGAGACGTACACTTACAAATATTTACAAAACAGTAAAACACAGAATACTTGCAGATCATGATAGAAGCTAAGTATCAAACTGAAAAGATAAGAAAACATCTAGGGGCCTTGACTTCCAAATCTACACGGCTCGCTAAGATCTAAAGAATCTTTCCAGAACAAACCAGAAACGACGAGGCACAGTGCCACGTTCTTTCATATGGATGACAAAACGAATGAGCCGAGTACATTACCTAAACCACAAAGTTTGTGAAGCTACTGCAAACTATGTAATTTCATGTTTCACATTGAACAATAGACAGCTAAACACACATCCCAACTTGAAGTTTACAAATTTTCAAACAAGTCAGGAAAAAAGCCAATTCCTTTCTATTGAACGCCAAGGAAACGGACGATCAAAGTTTATATTCCTCTTCCTCGTGCTGACATCAAAAGTACAAGTTGGATTATCTACTTTAAGTCTTGCGTAAGTACACGAGATGGACATGGGACTAACCTCAGAAAGGTTAGCGCAGTGTCCGAGACTTGCTGGCATGACCTTTATCCTGCACAAAAAACGTGAAAGTATGTCAATGACATGCCACGTAATTTAAAAACATGATGATGATGACTGTAAATCTAGTTGGCAACAATTCTCTCATTTTGTCTCAATTCTCCAAGCATCCAGAACTTCTGTCACTAACTATTGGCTAACGACGTATTGAAAAGTAAAACCTCGGGCTTTTCTCTGATTTATAGTGATTTACAGATCCTATCAATAAGCTAAAAGTTACAAATGCAACAAACTCACGATTTCCATAATGTGCAACCACAGCAGACTTACTGATTGTGACTGACATCAAGTTTTTCAAGCTGGGCACAGTTGCCAATT
The DNA here is from genome assembly GCA_037833965.1 of Marchantia polymorpha subsp. ruderalis. Taxonomy (NCBI): domain Eukaryota; kingdom Viridiplantae; phylum Streptophyta; class Marchantiopsida; order Marchantiales; family Marchantiaceae; genus Marchantia; species Marchantia polymorpha. The sequence goes on from AP031351.1 coordinate 7,427,108, forward strand.
TCTTCCGGAACATTCCGTATTTGGTTATGAGAAATGGTGAAATGTTTTAGAGACGTCAGTTGACCAATTTCTGATGGCACAAATGTAAGCCTGCAAGTAGAACTTCAGGTTAGCAAGCAGCTCATCACAAGAATTGATTATAAGACCAACTTAGTCGAGACCAATTAAAAGCAATGTGTCTCTGTGTACGTGTGAAAGGTGTGTGAAACTGGTTAGTTAGACGTTGATTGCATAACCAAGAGAAAGACAGCACAGCTTGTACAAACAAAATACAAGCCGCACCGACGAAATCGCACTATTGAAAGAAGGCACAATTCGCGGGAGTATAACTAGCAAACCCACTGAGGACTACATATCACGTAAATTACTTCACCTGTGATCAGTATAACCTACTTGTTATGATCAAGGGCTAAGTTGGTGAGAGCTTTCAATGAGCAAAGATTTTGCCATAGTAAGCTGCTATCTGTAAGCCCGTTGTTGCTAAGCCGCAATCTCTGCGGCATGACGTCAAATAAGGCACGAATAAATATAGGTGCAAGAACTGAACTGATCAACAATTCCAGATGAGGGGCGAGACATAGTAAGAGTAGGCATAATTCCTGATGTTGTTCAACGTAAGCTTTACAAGAGAGATACAAAGAATAACAAGCACTTCGGACTCCAATCTTCTCGTTGTCCTGCTTAGACTAGGCGGCTGTCTAATCACGAGACAGTGCTTAATCGGTTAATCAAGAAACGCCAAAGCAGCGTCGTGAAGGACTGAGATGACGGACAAACAACCTCAGACAAGAAGTTGCAGAATGAATTATCTTAAAACGGGCAGCTGGAGAGAATAACAAACAGAAAGAGTTTCAAATCACACAAGGATGTCCTGAAGAAAGTGATGTGAGGCTTGTTTCTAAACGATCTAAATACGAATTCCTTCGTGGCTATTCAACATTTCTCCTACGCAAGCAACCTTGACACTTAGCGCTGAAAAAGCATGTACCTGTAAATTTGTGAGCGTCACAACTTCAGCTGGAAGAGCGCGGATGCTATTCAGGCTAAGGTCTAATATTCGCACAGCAGGTCCCAGCGCCCACACCTCCTTAGGAACTGTCTACCCTTCAAACAGACAAACCATCATCAGCATGATCTCTTGAATTTAAATGGTGGGAACACAAGCTTGCAACATTCTTAACTGTACAAACCCGTCCATCCAGTTGTTAACCAACAGTCACCATCAATAGCACAGCAAGAAAGAAAAGCGACTTGATTCTAAGTACTGACGAAATCTCCTTTGACTGAGTAATAGGCTGACTTGAAAATGGACCAGCAAATTACTGTCAGCATGCAGGACTGTGAATGAGAATAGTCTTGTCAATTTCAGTCATAATGAATATGAAGAAGTTTTATAACCTCAGGCGAATTAAGTAAGGCAAATGGAACTCCAATACAAAGTCAAATGTATCAATCAACATGTAACGTATCGGAAATCGTAAGCAGATGTATCTCATGAGAGTACTATTTGAAGCATCACAGATCTTGAATCGTCACTTTATGTGGATCACTTTATCGATGCTTCCCAATAAATAACAGTCAAGGTATGCACTCAGCTGTATCTTCCACAAAAAACTTAAGTGTTACATGGTGCTACACCTTAGTTTGTCATTGAAGACTCGAAAAGGAAAGCAGAAACAATCTACTTGATATTCTAAGATAGTAACAAAACTCAGATCACCTCGGCAGGGAAAAACTACTGCTCCAACAAAAAGAAACTCCTCAGAATATAATTAAAACACCATTCAAATACGATATGGAGTCCCACGGTGAAATACCTGAATGTGACTTTCGCGAAGAGACACAATTCCTGTAGCTTGCCAATTTCCAATTCGACCCTTCTCAATATGTTTTCCCATCTTTGGTACATGGAGAGCTTCAAGAACAGTTTTGAATTTACTCTGAAGGACAGCTTTTGCAGATTTGGTAGAAGAAGGTGAGCCCTGTTACACGATATAAAGTTTGCTTTGTCATCACCGACTTATAAGCAAATAATAATGTCATTCCTTTACAAAGAGAGTCTGCAAACAGAAAGCGCTACACTTCATCCAAAGAGTAGAGCTAGGCAAGTCAGATTCCAAGTAGTGTGGTTTAGGTTCCCTTCAAAAGCTTGGTTTGAAAGAATTTAATATTATAAAGCACACATTGGGGAGAGAGAGTTACGGAGATTATAATACTTTACCCCTTGGTGAACACCCTCGGAAGCCATAAGCATCAACTTGGCCCCATTAGTCACCTTGGCTCCAGCCAGAGTCATTTCCGGGTCCAAAACTTTTCCTGTGAAGAATCAGCAAGATATGATTTCAGTTTCCAAATCATACAAATACCAAAAATTCAAACACAATCTGTACTTACTGGTTAATGCCTGTCATAGCCTGGCTAGATAATGCTAGTGAGTGAGTTTCTCATTTTCTTCATCATGAAGAAGAAAATGAGAAAGCTAGGAGGTAAAAAAATTATATTAGAAGTATTATTTCCAATATAACGAAGTTTATGTGGTGTTCTAGGAAACAACAAGAAATTTGAATTCGCTTCGCTTAATTCAATGGCCTAAGGATAGTGCTAATCATCGCAGAAACTTTGTTCTTTTAATCGAATAGACTGTTTGAACTGGCGTAAATTTGACTCGCCCGACTTCAGGAAGCGTTACAAGTGTGTACTCTCTGTTGGCAGGTTTCTTAATTTAAAGAACGCAGTGATATATATCTTTTAGCCCCTTCACACCTAACGTGCACAATATCGACTAGTTCCCCCATGCCCTACTCAGCTCTATTTCGAAGTAAACAGTTTCACTCCAGAAAGAAATAAAATTTCTACGGTATGCCGAGCTGAACCGCATCGTCATCCGTGCTGGGATCAGAGATAAACTAGTAAACGAGTGTCAAAGTTTTCCGTTTCTCAGGAGCGTAGTCTACAAATCTGCACTCCAACCCCTCAATTCACATACAAGCAAGGTCAACTCGTACAGGAGAAGCACTCAGTCGGCACATACGCGGAGTCGAATACAAATTATAAGATAAAAAGCTGTGGAATCGGACAATTTGGACTTCTTTTGAAGCCCTGAAAAGTCTGAGAAGTGATACTCTTCACTCGACTAGCTCAATGACACGAGGATTCGGCAGCCAGGTTAAATTCAGAATCATCCTTTCATGATTACAAAAACAAGTGACGATTTAAAAGTTGGTGCTTGCAACATAAGGTGCACATGACCGAGTGGACCTTTGGAGCAAACATTTGCCCCGAAGCTTTCACTCCTGATAGATAATTACAGCAGACAGTGTGAGCCAAAAGCGCGAAACAAAAGACTGCACCTTTGTGTATGAGCTTCTGGCCCCGAGGAAGGATGTTCGTCAGTTGCTGCAAACGTGCCATCAGGTCCTTCACGGGCGCATCGCTGGGCAGCGACACGGTCAAAGTCTGCGCACCCGATTTCACCAACACCGAAATTTCCTTCTTCTCCCTCGAGGCTCCATCTTCCATTACTCCTCAGCTGATCAATCGAAGCACTTGACCCTACCCTGCCCGATTCCTTCCCCTCCTCTCTTCGTCACTTCTTCGATTCTTCGATTCTTCGATTCTCTTTTCCTGCCGATCGTCAGTACAAGGCACACGTGAACGACGAATGAAAAGTTCTCGGTCGGCCTTCGCTCGCAGCGTCGGGCAACAATTCGAAGCACCAGGCTCGCCACCGAATTGCGCTCGGCCGTGGAGACACGAGAGAAGTGCTCCTCGTCGCAAGGGACCGCGTTTCTACATCTCGCACTTCATCGCTTTCTTCGGAACAGCGCAATGCTCCGTCCGTCGCTCCGTCGGACGCCGGCTTTCCTTCCTGTCTTTGCTGTCTTGACTCTTTCTTCGAGCCCTTGCTTGACTTGCTTGCAGCGCAAGCGCTCGCGGCCTAATTTTAGTTTCTTTCCGCTTCACTGCTCTCAGCCTTCCGCGCTGGTAAACCCAACTATTCGTAAAAGTTAAAATCGTCGGGTTAATTACCTAAATTACCCTGCCCCGTCGCTCCATAGCCGGTAAATCCTCCGTTGGTAACCGCGAAGACTAGATTCGGTTTTAACATGGGATTTTGTTTTTATGGAGTTTCAGTTTCACAGAGCTTTGTTCATGGAATTCGAATGTCCCTGAGTGAGGGATTGGGTGAGAGAGTGTTGGATAGCAGTGAGAGTTATTTACATTTTCTTTTATTTTTTTTATTCATCGGTTCAATAACTGTATCTAAGATAGAGTAATCATTCCAAATGATACTTTGCTTTGATTATGAGTGATAACGATATTTTTGGAATAATATTATGTTACCATTATCATTGATGTTCATGCAATGTTTCTCATGTATGATTCAGATATCTTGTGATGCTATGAGAGCCTAGCTCAAACACAATCAATCCATGCTTTTGATTGAACCATACTTCATTTTCTTAAACACAATTCAATTCTTTTTCGTGAATATAGCCAAAACGATTCAAATGTCATTTCTAAACATCCAAACATGTGTTCATGGTTTCTAAACATGTGTTTTTAGATACCTTTCAAACAAGTTGAAAGAGACTTAATAATGATCATTCTACAGCAACAATGTTTCCCTGTCTGTACATGTGTATGGTTTAAGGTTTAGGGTCCAATTCTTTGAAAAAATTTAGTATGTTCACTTCGTTGATTTACAAACCAGACTTATTTGTCTAGCAGAACAACATATTTTCATGATTGCATGCTCATTTGATTTTTCTTTCTCTAGATGACAACCTAATTCATCAAATTTGTCCAACCAATATCTCAATCAGTTTTCCCATGCTAATAGCTTTATCAAACATGTTTGAATATTTCTCAATCTTGCTAACAATTTGTATATTTTAATTTTTCATCGTCGTAGACGCTTAGCCGTCTACCCAGTTTTTCTTTTTTTTCCATTTTTTTCAATAAAAATTCTTATTTCATATTGTATTATCGTACTTTAATACTTCATATACGATGCATCATTTTCTATTTTTTTCAATAAAAATTGTTATTTTATACTTTATTATCGTAATTTAATATCTCATATATGATGCATTTTTGCTTTCGTTGAACGCCCATAGGGCATAAGGGCAGGCTGGCGCTCGGACCACGAAAGAAAATTTTTTTATTTCGGCTTTTTGCTACCACTTCCGAAAAGAGCTTGCGTCCTTTCTTAGCGCCTCGCCTCTCCTCGCGTAGTAGTGATTTGACTTATGTAGAAATTAGACTTTTTCAACTTTTTTGGATCATTTTATCTATACATATCAGGAATTGCTTGTTACATAGATCATTATAATCTTAGATACACCAATATTATGTAAATGTTATATCCATACACTTCTAATTATATCACATTTAGAGTTTTTATTCTCAAAAATAACTTCAATGTTTTTATAATCTCCAGAAACTACCTCGATGACTGAATATGCTTTTGGGACTTAGACCATTCGCAGCTCATTTGCAGTAACATCCAGGCATGAAGAAATTGCACTCTTTCCTACTTTCGTTTCGGAACAAATGGCCATTAAGAGCTTATGAATTCCGTGAAGGCGGCAAGAAACGTGATACAGGTGAAGTCAATGATTATGTAGCTTACCACAAGGCTAGTAGAATTGTGGGAAAAATAATTCAATCATGAGTAATACTCATATCCTGGATTGCGGTAAGCTCAAACGTGACATTTTATAATGCATCACGAATGGTATGTTCTCTCCATTTGATTTGGAACTCGGTGAATCTGCTGTCCTTTTTCTCTGCACCGCTCCCGACGACGTATTTTAGCCGTGAGTTCTTCTCTGGACTTTTTTGATATTTGGTGAAACGTGGCAATCTGTAGTTTCGACTCATCCTTTTCTCTAGTGATATAATCTCTGATAATCTCTGATGATAGAATCTCATCGATATAGCCCACTAGACACAAACCAGATACTATACCATAGTTCTTTACTGTCTTCCTTTGTCAAAGTATGAATTCTACCGTTACAAGGATCTGCCCTCTATCCTCCTCCTTTGGGAGCGTCATCGATACCAGCTACAGAATAAACTGAAGCGAACATCACGTCAGTAGGTTCTGCGTGTTCTCCACAGCAGTAATTCAGAAATTACGATCAAAAGGCGCATTGTACAAGCAGCCCGAGAGCCAACATCACATCCCTCAGGGTGACCACATAATCAACGTTTGTGACAGTACCCACTTAGTATCTCTTAGGACACAGTTTAACGTATTATCCCATATAATTTCCCCCTTCATCCCTGCACGACTTGACGGGGCATCCCAACCTTTCTGGAACATACCTTCAGTGACACTTTAGCTTCCCCAACGTCTAAATGCACTGTACTGTAGATCGACCTTTAAAAAAAATTCACTCTTACAAGAATTTTCACTAATCCATCCTACCCTTAGCCCTATATGTATAATGTGCCATAAAGGTATTTTCTGGTGCTCTCGTACAGCAGTTCACCGATGGATGTCCATATGCTAACACTAGCGAGAAAATATCCCGCGTAACTCTCAACTCGACCACAGATACCACCGCGGGATGTTCCTTAACATCAGCCCTGCAGTTGTAAGGTGGATATCAGACTACACATAAATAAATTCGGACCTCCAGACTTTGTTACGACAAGCAAACTAGCAGACACATATCTCCAGCAGGATTCAACCAGCAAGAACCTAAACACAACTCATATTAACGAACTCATTTTACTTACTTCCACATGGGAAAAACCTCAACTTAATTACAAATGAGACCAGATGTGGCTTTACACATTCTAGTGCCGAGTGACTGCTGACTAGGAAAAATTGCTGATTCGAAATTTTCCAGATGCGTTAACAAAGGTTTGAATGTACACTACAAGCTGAAACCGCTGGTGCTTTAGTTTGAGAACAGTTCCAATAAACTTGAGAGAGACACGCAGATATGGAAAAAATACTCCCAGCAGATTTAAGGCTTATCCCAAAGAAATTACACCACTTTATAACAGAAACCGTCCTCATCAATCCTCAGCATCCACATCACTTCAGTGTGATCTGCTGATGTAGAGAAGCTGAAACTTCGCCTCTACCAAAAATGAGTCAAGCTCTGCATCTGTTGTACGCGGTAGCACACGCTGACAGCCAGCTAAGCCAGGTAGTTGTATATTTGAGGGTTGCTCTTATCCCTTTCAAGATACTCCCGATCAATAAGGCTCTCAATTCGTTTCTTTAGATCTGCTGGTTTTATAGGGAACTTCAACTGCGCAGCATTTAAACAACAAACCGGTTAGTGTACAGTCGGCCACCTCGAAATCAAAAAAAACTTGTGTCAAAGGAGAAAAGCTTGAAGAAAGTGTAAGCAAGCGCAGTCCTATTGTCCGAATGAAAAGGGTGTAAAAATCGTTCATTTCCAGTTACTTCTTTTACGACACTCCTCTGTTCTAAACATGGAGTCTTAATTTGGCAAGTCTCTGAAAGACTTACCTGCTGGAAAAGCTCCGTAATTAGAAGTGTGTGACTCAGCATCTTCCGAGTTTTCATTATTCGTACAATGGCAGCGTCAATCTGCTCAGATAGAGCGATCCACATAAGAAACAGACGATCTTTACATCCACTAAGAGAACCTAACGAAATTTTTTCTCTTCCATCGTGTAGGCGACGCCTAAATGTCAGTTGCCCTTCGAACTCGACCATCAGTAGCACGACAGAGCTTTTTCAAAGGTTATCACGAACAGTTAGCAGAAAAACAGAGGCCTCATAGTTTAAAGACACTCAAAAGACGTTTTCGCAGGAGCTAAATGGTTTGGCAAGATCAAAAATTTAGTGCTGGTTTTACCAGCATTAATAACCCGGACATCTGGATTCAGGTCAACAATTCAAGTTCTAGAAAACCGTGCATAGAAAGCAACCGCATTGACTGATGTTGATGATGTGAGCTCTGTGTGAAGACAACCGACCGACGATGACAAACAGTTTCGATGACTGATACTCAATTAAGGCTTTTCAGGGTTTACTACAAGACAACAAAATACATGATATAGACCCTTCCACCAAGAAAAACGACAACACAGACCTGGTATTGCCGATCTTGGAACACTCTCTCCGTTGTACTTGTATTTTCTTCAACAGTTTCTTTCAATTGAATCGCATTTACCTGGATCACAAATCCCCATGAGTACTTGGTTTGCAATACTTTCATTGTATCTTGCAGCATAAGCAAACGTATACGACATCCACAGTAACGTTCATCACAAGGAAGTTTAAAAATACAATAGTACCTTGATACGAAACAATGGAGCTACAAACTCTTCATTGAAAACGAAGGTATCCTCGTCTTCTACTTCTCTCCCCTTAGGTTGCTGGTATGCCAAACAACAGTAAATAAGCCGGTGATATTTTCACCCAGTTTTTATTTCAATGAAGAGTTGAGAGCTTGCGAAATTCCTTGAAGCAAGGTAAATGTAATGGATCAGACCCACCAGATCATGACGTACGTGTTGCAAACAGATAAAGTTGCAAAAGACAGTATTACAGAGTGATTCTCTCATTCTTTCAAACGTACACGAAAGTTACCGTTGAACACTAAAGTACTCATCGTGGTCCTTACGTCAATGACATATAAGTGAAACATAGATGGCTCTTTGAAATGCGAAGAAATTTCAACCGTAGGATGAGTACCTTCAAAAGCACCCTGACTTTCCCACACGCCAACGACTGAAGTGTTCTTCGTAGTTCTTTGTCCTCGATGGCTGTGGTATCCTTTATTTCTTGAAAACTTAGCGTATGAGCATCATTAAAGAGCATCAAGACCACCGTCTGCAACAAGCGACCGAATGTAAACAACCTCATTCAAGATTATCGAGAAGTATACCCGGAGCTTAAGAAGACCATGCACCGTGTGAAGAACCAAGCAAAGCCATCGACTCCCTGATTTTTAATGAGAAAGGTTCCATAATATAATGCATTTCCTTATTATGTGTACAACGAAACAACGCCCCACAGCAACAAAACAAAACCCAGAGAACAAAATCTAAGGTACGTTTGACAACGATTGACAAGTTCAGGAAGATTTCTGAGCGAAGGGACGAAGTTCAACTTTGCTTTTAGCAAGGAAAAGGGTAGAACAAACACGAAGACTTATTCAAACAATCCTCAGGGCTGAAAACTCAAGCCAGATAACCACACCAGCGTTCATAAGATTGTATGATGTACACTACTCGTCCTTATACAGTCTACATTGACCTCAAAAGTGTGACAAATGGACCGAAAAATCATGGAATTCACTACCACTCGGTGAAAAGAACCAGATGTGTTACAAAATATATATCTCGTTCTCCTTTCAACATGCACACCTGACGGGGGATGAAATGGAAAGAATCTGATTGGATCACAGAGGACGTGATCGTATCGGTTTCTAGAAGATTTCGTCTGGGATGTCCAGTGTGAGAAATGCCGAACCTGGAATAACGAAACAGATAACTCCTTCTTCCCTTTGGGAAAATTCGCTTTCAACACACAGTGTCCCAGTGAATTTTGCCACATTAAGCGACGCCCACTATGCTTACTCAGATAAAACTCTTTGAAAATGTCCTGCGAAGACAATAAGAAATAAAACTAATGTTAGCCTTTTTTAGTAACAGACGGAGACCACGTGTTACTCGCAAGCAGCGTTCAACTTGAGAAGTAGAACACACTAGTATCATCGTTAGCCATCTGATATCAGTTGCCACAGATGGAGAAGGCTTTTGAACCAGTGATTTTGGAATGCCTGTCAGCATCATGAAAATTCTACATACCCAATTATCTGCACAAAAACACAGCAACTACCTAGGCAAGAACAATGACAAAGGAGTTCACTTACCTGGTAAACGTTCAACTCATGAGGAAGCCTGACCTCCATAGGTGGATAGGTTGGCCAGTAGCTGCAGGGACATAATAGTTGTCAGATTCTTGAAAACAGAAATTTTGGCCAAAATGGTAAGTTGCAAGAGAAGAACAAACTTCGACGGTAAGAACTCTGAGCTTCGATTTCAATGGATAAAACAGTAGATGATCAACCGCAGGAGCTTAGCTTCTAAGTACAAGAAGTGCAAATGGTACACTTACCCAGTTGTAAGTACATGGACATTCATCTCAATTCCAGACGGAAGTTTTGTTCGAGCTTGGGCAGACTGCCTGAATGAATCGTTAATCTCCCTTGACAGTTCAATATCCTGATATGGGAAGGACGTTAACGCAGAGAAACGCAATAAAATTCAGAAACATGTCTATAGAAATATAGAATCAGAAATAGCACGCAAACACTAAGTTCACTGTATACTGCTACTTTGAACAGTAGAATAGTATGACCAGTGTGTGATGATTCTAAGCATTGAAAGGGACGGAGCATATACCTTGAACATGCCTTCCAGCTTATTCGTAAACTGGCTCCCGCACTCTGTCTTGAGCTGAATAATAGTTGTCGGGGCCACACAAATTCGTCAGCCGGACATACACACCAAAAAAAAAAAAAGCAACGGAAACATACTAATGAACAGGAAAGATGTTACGTTGTGCTACTCTCCTGGCTGAGAGTAGCATGTTACAACAGAACTCGGGAAATGTACTGAAAAGAGTAGACTCATACTAAAGGAGTTGATGTACACCTTGGAGATCATTGACTTCTCGGCGTCAATGGACGCACTTTTACCAAGCAGGAGCCTCTTCGCCAAGTCCTTCTTGTAAAAGGCTTCAAAGACGTCTTTTCCCTGTATCGAAGAGATGGTACAATCGTGAGGATACAAAGAGAACGGCACTTCAAAGGATGTATATTCGTTACTTTGAACCATAAATGCAAAAGATTTCGTTTACATTTCTCGTCTGCGCAGAAAAATTACTCGATTCATAAGACGACTAATAGCTTATAAATCATGAGAGCGCAAAAGGGCACAATAAAAGAGTCAGAAGTTGGAAAATCTTCCAGTAAAATACAAGATAATTCTCACAAGCATTTACAACTTTCATCAACGTGCACCTGAATGAACCTGAACAGAACAAGAACTTTGTCCAAAGTTCCTTCTAGCTCCTCTTCGGAAGTTCCCTTATTCCCGGCTCTGAGTTTGCCATCGATAAACTTTGCTATAAGCTCAGCAGGACGATTCTGCTCCAAAAAAAGATGACCATAAAAAAGTCAATATTCACGCTACCCGAACAATGAAAGGCCTCAACCTTAACGTCATGTGCACCATAGATTTTACACCGTAACAATCCAGACAAAAACAAGCAACTGACAATAATACATGTTACATATCCACAGCTCTAAACAGTTAGTTAAATCTCCACGAATGTCTATTCAAAGGCGCTATGACTTGAAGAGTTATCGTATCAATCTGACTCCATCACAGTCAAATTTATGATCGTCCACAGAGACCGGAACAATGTCAAATAAAGAAAAGTAATGACGTCCAAGAAGTCCCAACAGGCATCCCTCTTTTGTGAGAAACTAACCTGACGTAGGTTGATCAGGTGCTCGCACGCATCCTTCACGGTATTAGCAAAGCTTTCATTCTTGGAAAAACTTTCTTCCCAAATGGTGTCCAATCTAGCCTTCAAGTCGAGAAGCGATGAAACCATGTCTTTGTCTTTCTCTTCGTCCATTACAATGTCTTGTCCAGTTGCTTTTATATAGGAGCTCAGAGCCTGCCTCAACAATTCCAGGGCGCTAACTCGTGCGAACAAGGTGTACATACGTTGCAGATCGCCAACCCTGTTGGCATCCATAAGAACGCTAAATCCCTGAAATGCTCACACAAGTGCAGCTCAATATGAGATGGCAAAAACATCCAGAAAAAGTTGGAGCTAAGTGAACACATATTCATTACAGCTGGAAGTCAACAGTAGAAGTTCCAAGTAAATTTTAGACGGGAATAGCAAAAAGCATGATAACCCAAAAAACAATGCACCAAGGTCGCTGCAATCTTCTGAACTAACCTTGTCGAGTATCGAGACTGTATGACGATCAAGAAGCTGTTTTTCTGCAGTAGCCACAAGTGGCTTTCGTGTGCTGGCATCCAGGTACAAAAGACAACGTTCGTTTTCTTCGTGAAGTCGGGCCTACACAACCAGCATACTGGAGTTATCTAACACACCTAAGACACTGAGTACTAATAAGTGCTGTGTATTCAGTTGAAGGATTTGCAAGTCACAATTATCCACAACGAATGGGGTCCAGGGAGAATTAAATTAGTACCTCAACATGCTTAAGATAGTCTGGAACATCAGTCTGCTGCATAAATCTGTTTCCCTCGGCCGCGTAAAAGTCCGCGGTACATTCTAAGAAAGGCCTTTCAAAGCTTTCAGAGTAAATGCCAAGCGCACTGAACATTCGCAACAGATGTTTGACAAGAGTTCGATCAACTGTTTCACCCATCCTGCAAACACAGCGCATCCAAATTAGCCAGAATTTCAAACCGAACTCTCTGACCCATTATTCACCTAAATGACAAACGTTCAGGGTGGATTAGCCGTGCGGAGGACTGGACGGCTGCTACTCATAAACTATCAACACTTTTACTAATTTCACTCTTATACCAATTCACAGCCGATATGATGTCAACACTTTCCATCCAAATGTCATTCACAGTAAGTGATCAAGTCAATACTCAAAAATTTCATGGTAATCTACAAATAGTGTATACAGGAATGTGCAACGAAAGATATGTTTTAGCTATACCACATCCAAAATGTTGAATCTCTGAAACAGGAAGTGTATTCACTGCTCTTTTCTCTACGCTTCTCCAGTATTGACCACGTCTTCATCACAATGTAAAATATGACTGATTTTCCAAATCATGACGAAATGCTTCTCCATATGAGTCATCTAACTGTATATAAAAGTGGCCTTAGACAATAAGGTCATAATGTTACTCACAGTTGCAAGCTGTAAGTGTTCTCACTAAAGACATCCACACAGCCTAAAGAACGCTCAACAAGTGATTAAGTACTAAGACCAGTTAAGTATATTCAAAGGAATCTACTACATGTGCTCATTGATATTTTCCACTCCTGCCCTTCACTGCAAAGACCCCGCGCCATGGCAGGGCGGGGCTATTAACGAAACAGGAGGATGTACAATACATTACGAGAACTATTGAATAGTGAGAAAAAACACTCCACTCTTGGAGTTAAACTCGGAGAATAGATTGTTGAAAGCTTTGAAAGTGGGAACCAAGAAATCTTAAACGTTTCTCATTCAGTTCATATTCGTGGCACCAAGTTACCCAAAAGGGCTGTTAAGTGCCTCCAGCCAACGGTGGGAAGCTGGGAAAACCACTTGAGCGAGCTGAGCTTCCACCAGCTGAGTAAACTTAAGATAGACCATTGCTTCATCATATCGAGGGTGGTGGTGCAGTTTGAATTATGCTGAGTTCTATGAACTCATCTAATTGGAGGACATCACTAAAAAAGACAAGATTCTAGCAAGTCTAGCTGTCGATATGAAAGTGCTGAAAAGTGTCAGTCCCACGAATGAAAAGGATCCGGTGATCTTCGGCATATTGAAATTACAAGCGTCAATTTCCCATCACGTACACTCGGCTGCTCAATAAGAGGTCGCAAATAAGCAAAGACCAAAAAGGCTGGAACCATGGCAGTTGAAGCAGGAAAAACGGTAACATAGAAATAAGTGAACGCTAACATGCAGATTACAAGCATATCTATTATATCCTCTTACTTTAGCATGTAGATCCAACTACACGAGATGATAAGTAACCATATGCGTCCAACGATGAGTTCAAGGAATATTGTGAGAGAAACCTCAGCTATCTTATTAACCATGAGTCTCTGTGGAATACAGCCATCTAAAAGTCAATCGTAAAATCTGAATATGAGAACATTATCCTGATTATCCTCTTTTCGCCAATATTAACCATCATTCATCTGTTGTTTCCCACGGTGTGGAGTGGCTTTTTTAAAAGTAGAAAAATGGACGGCAGAAAGTTATAATATCCCTTCCCTTCTTCCTCTTCCTACCATCTCATCACGGATGTAGCCAACTTGTTACAACTGACGCTGAGCCGAGGCACAGGGTCTACGGGTTGTTGAGCTACAACGGGAAAAAACAAGACAAATAATACTCTTATGAATACACTTAGATCGTAAGTATATGTCAAGATCTACCCAGGAACTGCAAATGCAATGAAAGGTGAAATATTTCTCAGAAGATAATTATCCCATTTAACATACAAACATTTCACACTTCTCACTTTTAGATAGAGATTCACAAAATTGGTGACATTCCTATACATCGGCGAGAAGGTTCTTTTCAGTAGAACTTAGGTGAGAAAAAACTCATTACCTCTCCTTCTCAATCAGTTTGAGCAAGCCAGATACAGTTTTGTTCTCGACTTCAGGGCAGGATGATAAGTGCTTCCGAAATAGCTGTAGCCCCATATCCCAAAGAGATCTCACGTTTGAGTTTTGGATAACGTAAGTCCGATCCAGATACAACGCAATGCTTCGAATCATCAGCATCTGATCGCAATGATCTTGCCAGCACTTCTCCACGTGAGACAAGAAGACAACTGGGTCAGGGCTCTGTCCCACAAGGGACCGAAGTTTTGCCATTATATGAGTCTCGCATTCTTGTTGGAGCCTTCGGTACAAGTTGCCCGACATCTTGTGCAAACAAAGATCTTCCGCCGCCTGCGTACGAACGGAGCTCAATACAGTACCTCTAATGAAAACCTCAAAAGCTTGACTGAAGTTAGCACTCAGGGGTTTACTCCAACTTATGCAAGACATTATAAAACAAATGCTTAGCTACTACTGAGAAAAATTCCGGGAATGGATCATGAACTGGCTCATGTTAGGTACGAGCTACAAAAGAAGAGAACACAAAACTGCACAAAAACAAATCTGCAAAGTAAAACTTAGCATACGGCTTGTTCATGCTTTCCTCAGATTATTCTGCACTATCGATAATGTTGATTATCCTTGACTCGTCCCGTGCTCACCGCTACCATAAAAGCCTACTCAAAGGTTTCAGAAGAACTAACCCGATATAGTTCTTCCAAGCTGCACGATACAGGCTGCTTGAGGTGAATAGCCATGACGGCTTCCCTGATCTTGGCCCATGTGACGTCTTCAAAATTTGTAGGTAATTTAGGTTTATCTGCAATGTGATCACGAGACCGAAACTTAACAGAGCCCTTCGAATTTACTCAACAATCTATATTGGCATTTCAGTAAGAAATATAGGAGGTCCAACGTGATTTAGGAAAAAAATCTTAACTATGCCCAGTTGATGCTGCTTACCCTTGAAAGGCTTGATAACTAGTTTTCTCGCAGGTTGCGGAGGAGTAGCCTTCTTCCTAGACAAATTAGCTGTGGTTCCACTACCACTCATATTCATTGCCATGGTTGGTGCCGCGGCAGACAAACCATCTGCTTTGAGATCTATCATCATAAGGTCACTAGGACTGTCTTCTTCGCCAGTCAAATGTTGCACCCCATTTTTCTCAAAGGAATCCAGTGCAGATTGGGGCTTCGGCTTCTTGGAGGCGGAAAGCATAGTCGACCCCCCGGTTCCACCACTGCTCAGTCTCTTCTTCTGAGACATTAATCTTTTACACAGAACAGCTTCCGGTTCCTCCACCACCTGTTGCACTTTTCTCCTCCCCGCGCATCTCTGCTTTAATCCTCTCCTCCCTTTTGCCGGTCTACGTTTCCACTAACCTCGCTGTCGTAAGGCCATGTACCGCACGTTCATCTCCTCATTCACCTCTTCCTCCTCCCACTTAGACTCCAGCGTATTTCCCAACACCAATTCGTCCTAAATCAATGTCGTATAGCCCAGATAAAGCTCAAACTTGACGGTAACAGATCCTTGCACGCACTGAAATTGTTCGCAAGTAGACGGGACCGGTTCACGCTTTTCGCTCCAATCCACTCGAGAGGATAAACCAATTATCTTGACGCCTTTCTCCGTTACAACCTAATCCGACCACCTAAGTTACACCGGTCATCAATCCTGTGAGATAACTCCGCCGCGTTGGCCTTGTCACAAATGATGGAAACATATCGCCATTTTTTATTTTACGTTTCCACGATGCAGGCTCGTGCCACTGATTTAGAGCGCCAAAAACAACTCACTCAAAAACCAAAACCAGAAAAATAAACTTGCACAAGCACCCAATTTACCTCACGAGCGCAATTGCAACAGTAACAAGCGGGAAGGCAGCATCAAGACAATCCAAGGCCGAGGAAATCACCTAAATCACGAAACCAGGCCTCGCAAGCTCGTCGAAGAGGGCCAGTTGGAAGCGCAGGCTAACCAGCACTCTCGTTCAAAGGCCAGGCTAACAAGCACCCTAATCATCTTCTTCGCCTAAGCAAGCCGCTCGCTCGGCCGAGTGCCCGGACACCGCAGTCCGCCCCCCGTTCAAATGGTGCGTATCGGGCAGGTCCGATCGAAGACCAGCCTCCTCACGAGAAAAGCCGAGCAGAGTGACAAGAGAAGCAGACAGGCGCAGCACGACGCCGGGAAGAAGCAGAAGCAGGAAGTCCGAACAGGAGTTCCGGGAATGAACGTCGAGCTCTGGCAGCAGAGACGACCGATAGCAGCGAGCAGCAGCAGCAGCAGGTAGTCACTCGCAGGCAGGCGCAGGCAGAGGGCCCGAGACTTCGGCGCGTCAAGGGGACAAGCAAAGCCCGGAACTGGAAGCCCCAAGGCCGAAGCAGCAGAAGAAGGAGCAGGAGAAGAAGAAGAAGAAGAGGAGGGAGAGGAGAATGCAAGAGAGGAGGCGATAGACGCTCCTCTTCTGCCTGTCCTGTCCTCGCTTGTCGTGTTCTGGTTCTTTCCGTCGGGCAGCAGCCGAGCAGAGACGGGCGTCGGGAGTAGGGCAGGTGAGGGAGAGCTGGGCCAAGACGGCCTCTCTCTGACAAGGCGTGACCATGCTGACGTGTTCAGGACGGGCATTTCGACGTGACGGGACTCTGTCTGTCATGCCGGCACAATATTGGGTTTAAATTCGCGAACCCGAGTATGGGGAAAGTAGGTGTGACGCGTGGCTGCCAGACGGATTAGGGTTTATTGGAACTCAACCTCGCCATGTGCACACAAAATACCACCCGATATTCAGTTCAATCAATCCACTCCTTTTTCTCGTCGGGCCGGGCCGGACAGTGGTGGGTCCTGCTTTCAATTCCCACTGCCTTATCCCCGCTTCAGATTTTGAGCGCTCGGTTCAACTATCATCCCGATCGCCGGCCGAGCATGGAATCTTTCCCAGCGCTCGCTCGCATTTCATGTCGAACCGCTTCCCGTGAGCAACAATGATAATTCCGGTACGTTAGCACATTATTGCGATTTCAGACCTCCCGACTACTCCACGATGATCAGGCCATCGACCTTTTTTTTTAACTTCCTGGATTCTCTCCCATTTTTCTCTTACTAGAAAAGTGTACCAGTGAACCAAATTCTCTCATTCGGTTAGGGCTGCAATGCCACTTCAAATCAAAGGCATTACTTCTATGTCAGTTTGAGATTTGGGCGAAGTACGTACTTGCCACGTGGGAGGAGTTCAGCTTGGAGTTGAATATCGCCTTATCAGTCTTAGAGAGATGAATCACTATTATCAAGGCGAGATGTGACGTTCAGGAATTACAAGGACGCACGGAGTCCCAGCACTTATGGATGGGTGTGGATTCGTGGACACCTCAATGCTTGGATTCGCGCTATCAACTTGCAGTGATAGAGATTGATGTGCTCGAAGTCGAAGGAAAGACAGATCGACTAAACGATCAGTGCGACCTTTCAGAAGGTGAAAAACAGTGACAGAACAACTAAACAAAACTCTGTAAGTGGAAGCTTTCAACTATATGCACTTTAAGTTTGTCACGTTTTCGTAAGCAGTCTTAATCAACTATGGGATTATACCTATTCTTTGTCATAGGTACGTTCTTTCAGAAAAACTATGAATCCATACACTGTACCTGTTTTTTACTTGCCCTGATGCCACCACCGTCCATAAAATCAAGAAATCCGTTTGGTCACTTCTATATTCACGACGTAAAAAAAATTTAGGTTGTAAAGGTGTATAAACTTAATTCATGTATGAGGTCGCCGCAGACTTCAACAGAAAAAACAACGTGAAACTCATAAACGCCATAGTGGATGAACAGAAAGAGAAATAATCATGCACATAAAAGAAATGGCATATTGTGGAGTTTGAAGAACATATACAGTAATATTGTTGATATTGATATTAATACTCACTATATTCACACAAAAACTGCAAGCGAAATTCCCCCCAAGTTTCCAATGTATATATGCATGCATGCATATACATATAATTACACTAAAATGTGCAACAACGGTAATCTGTTTATACCGGTAACATTTCCGACTCTTGGGAAGACGAAGCCAAAACGTTCACAATTCTTCAACGACAAAAGGTCATGATGAATCATATGATACAAATTCAACCCCAAATTTCTTAAGTTTTTAGCAAATTTTATGAAATCGAAAGTTCATGATCGGTTAGTAAATAGGTACATCGTTTGGTATAAAGCGTAGCTGTATGTCTTTTGAACAGATCAAATGTTTTTTCATTAGAAATTATCGTAGGATTATGTATTGGATATATTCCTAAATGAGATGCAATCAACTTTTCATGAATACTGTTTATACAATTTGTCCAACTTGACACTGATTTGAATCTTCTACCCAATTATTAACTGGTTTGATATTGTGTGAAATATATCTTTTCGGAAAATTAAAATTTATTTTAGAATAACCAGTTTACATATAAGAAACAACGTGATGATAAAATAAACCTATCCGCATTATTTGTAAGTATCTAGTAATAATTTAAAGTTTTCGTACTTTATGTATTCGTTTTTGTGAAGTATATTATGCCAAAATAAAAAACTTCCTACGAAATCTCTCGTATCTCAAATGAGATGACAATACAATTGGAAACTCAGACTTTCAAACATGAGCATGTGTTGCATATTTTCCTTTAACCTATTCATTAAATAAATATGAGTTTGTTCATTATATTATTCTAGTGTGATTACGAGTACATGTACAGTTAAGTGATATTATGTATGAACATCGATTGAAAATTTTCTTCGGTGCACTTGTGAATACATATCAAGAAACAACATGTCTTTCGTATATTTACCCAGATGGTAGAAATAAATATTGCAGTAAATATGGATTAACAGTAATATATATATATATATATATATATATATAACAGTAAATCCATATTTACTGTTCTTTCAGTCATAATTTTCATCAGATCTTTTTATCAAGATTCAGAATTGAATCTGTCAAATGATAAAATTTTTATTTCATTTCTCTGTTAATTGTGAAAGTGTTATTATTTGTGTTATAATAGTTTTCTTATTTCCAAATCAAATCATACAACAATTTACTAAGATTATGTAATCATGTATTAGTTACATAATATACAAACATAAAAACATACGAATGATTTATGTGAAATTTTATTAGATTCATAAGTCTGAACAATTGTAAAAGTAAAAAAAAAAAAATAGTCTTAAATTATTACACATTAAATTCAAGTTTAGATATCACCGGGTGTATAACAATGCATACACGTATTTCAGATTTTTTGATTAGATAAGTTTCAAGTTTTATACATGGAATTTCTTTTAAAAATTAAATAATTGTTATTGATTACAGCATGAGCTGTTGATATGTCGTTTCTGAATTATTATACCATCCTCACAGGTTATTGATTTTGATATGCTTAATAAACATCAAAATCAAAATCTTTGTAATATTCAACTTTTTTAAAATCAAAATTGATGTTAGTATTAAAATATGGAAAATTTAAGGTGTTTATTTTGGGTTTTTTTTAATATTTTTCTTTGTGATAAAGATATAAAATAAAAAAATGTGAGCAACAGTAATTTTGTGTTACATAAAAAAACATTTAAATATCACTGTAGAGATAAAATCCGATGAAGATATCCGCTACCCCAATCTTTATTTTGTGGATGCTAATCACAAGAGTAACATGGTGAATCCGAGCTAGACAACGAAATAGCAATGTATACTGCAGTCAAATCCAAGGTAAGGCCAACGGACAGATGATTGATGAAGAGACGCTGACAATCTTGAGTGGGACCTCATTCAGAACACGAGAATGAGTGAGTCAGAGTCATTCTCATATTGTGGGACACGACTGCAAACGTCGCCAACAAGCACACGGAACAGTGCGTAAGCTACCTAATCTAAAGAAAAAATCTCAGACCAAGAAACACAACCAACAAGCTAAAATGCAATCGAGGAGGAGTAAAAGAAACGAGTGAAGTGTAGCCGATAAAGTCGAACTTGCAACCATCTAACCTCGTAGGTGTGAGCGAGAGCAAAATTAAGAGTTTTGGACTTGGGTCTAGAAAATTTATAATTAAAAAAGTGGATGCTCAAGAGCTACAGTCTACCTGCTGGATTGCACTGTGAAGATAGTTAAGCCTACAGATTAAGATTTGATATCACAAGATGATGCAGATGAGGAAAAAAGGGTATGAAGTAGATAATCTAAGAAGACAGAAATAATTTGCAGTCAAATTTAAATGTGTTCTTGAAGCAAAACAATTTAGATTATTTGAACTCGTAACGTATTATATATTTACGATTGCTCTGATATAGTTATCCTTATGCGTCTATTGAGCAATCGTCTAATCCTATCCCTTGGATTTTGATTGTAAATGATGAAAAAATCAATATTAAAAATTCCACAAAACAATGAAAATATGCCAAGTTGTATAAAATTGAAAAAAAAATGAATTTATAATATTTGATCTGAATTACATCACACTGAGACATCTTTTTTTATGCATCTGAGTCCTCAAACCATTTTAAATGTATTAACTACAAAGATTATAAAATGAAGGAAGAATTATTCAAACCAAAGTTATATTATGAAGAATACCATTTTTTATCTTCTCAATAAATCAGGTTATATGAACAAAGATTACTATGACATATGTTAAGATCAATTTAATGGCAAGATATCGCAAATGTGTTAGAGTAGAGTAAGAGAGTCTACAATCACATATTATTTTGTGTCTCAATCCACGTAAGATTTTTTTCTTTTAAAACCATTGTCATCGTCAAAATCTAAAAAAAAATCCCTAAACAGTACACTACATTATCATATTGTAGCTGCCTTACATGTTTTGACTTAGCTAATAGTTGAAAATAACATAAAATGATCTTCAGACAACAAAAACATTGATTCCTTTATTAATAATCCATCATTCTTTTTTTGTTTTAAATGCAAGGTATAGTTGAGATCACTCCATTCAATTTCATTAAATTTGAATCATCATAAGCAATATATATATTAAAAAATGAATACTTTCACAACAATTTTTATCAAACGATGAACACAATGCTTCAAAACATCCAGTTTATCTGAATGAATCTTACATATTTGAAACAAAAAGTATTACTCAAAATTATCATAGATTTGTATTGTGAAAAGTTAGTGCAAAATTTCAAGTATAGATGTTGTAGATGTTGCTTAATCCTTCATCAACCTAATCTGAAACTAATACATTCGAAACCAAATAATAATTAAAAAAATGAACTATAATATTAATTCAAACTACTATATTTGTTAATTTTTCTCAGTTTTATCAACTTACCGAACTTTCATTTGTGCTAGTCGGTGTTCAAGTATTAACCATAGTGATGGGTTTGAATATCAGTTCATTCTAGTGATAGCTTGTATATATATATTTCAAGATATCTTATGGATGAATTATGTCTCTTACTAACCAAGACATCATCTTTAGAATCGAAGATATAAAGATTGATGTTAAAATCAGCACATATGCAACCATTTCTCATAGGAACATTTTTTATTTTGCAAACTCAAACTTTTAAAATTGTGTTTTCAAAGTGTAATGTATTATATTTAAAACCAAAAATTACTTGAATCATTGCAAGTAGTAGTCAATCTAGTATTTTGTATTATCAAGTGTATTAATCAGATCTCTTAGTTGTCTCGTGTTATTGTCGTAGAAAACGTATTATCATATAACTATCATCATGAAAAGAAAATCATTAAACCCTAAATATACTCAGAATACAGTATGTGATGTGGCTACTGTTTGATGTTGAGAATGCAAATGCACATACTAGAAACTTTTCATTTCTTTATCCATTTGTGATATTATAAGCTAAACCACGGCTGTTGTTCATTCTTTCACTGATATCTCCTCCGGTCGAAACGTTGATTTGTCGACTGACTGGAAATTTATAATGAATTCCAGTGAAGTTTAATAACGTAGAGACTCAGTTTAAGATTACAGCCAAAAATGTAAACAGTGCAAGGCTGGTGTTCCTCTTACATGAGGAAAGACTCAAATTGGAGGTCCTTGAATCCACGTGAAAAAGTCACTCATTTGGTAGCTGTTCGCGGAAATAGCTATCTGTACCACTGAAAGGTGTTTTTCTTTTGAGGTTTCATCAGACTGAGATCAGAAATGAGTTCACCAAGTCCGACTCCATCCAACCGCTAAACTAGGAAGCTTGAGGAATCATTTCAGCATTCCATTCTCTCGTGTCTCACTCCTAGTCAGTTTGTCCGCTGATGCATCAAGAAACAACTGGCACCGATGCATACAACGACAGAAAATCCAAGGAGAGCACATTGAGAGACCTACTGGTAAGCCATTAATTAGCTGAATCATTTAATAGATACTCTCACCTAATAATGTTAGCGTTACAAACCATCTGAAATTTCAAGATCAAGACACTGAAGAAACTTGTTATTCAATTTGGCACTATGCGAGAACTAGTTCTAAAGTTCGAAAGCAACGAGTTGTTATCTCTGATGACACAAACCTTCACCTCAGACGTACAGCGCGAGATTGCACTATCATTTTTTATTCTACAGCTCGACTAAAATATTTGAACTGAAATTTCACACTTGATCAGTTAAAAGAAAGAATGTAACAAATGACACGCATGCTCACCGCCGTCCACTACTTTACTCGAACTATCTCAAACGGACCTCCCGCACAGGGCATCTCATGCTTCAGTAATAGAATATATGTTAAAAAAAGATGTAGGTAGATGGCAGATGAGAATAATACATACCCTCTTCTAACTCTTTTATGCTAGAAACAAAGGCTAAAAACAAAGATCATTAATAAAAATTGCAATGTTTTCGGGTGAAAGTTGTGTATGGAAAAAGTCACGTTGAACAACTTAAGTGACAGAAAGACGATGAACTTCAGTGAGTCAACGAAAACATTCAATTTGCTGTGTTCAAATCGATCACCGAAGCTGCCAAATTGGAATTATAATAAAATGGGACAAGAAGCATACACGCAATAAACTATACATTTTAACGTATCTTTATAGAAAAAATGGCTTGCACCATTGAATGGATTTTTACAGTGTAAAATTACAATGGACAATAAACAATCTGTACCCGCTCGTCTAAATTGTATGCCGCAAATTCACTTACGAGAGGACAAAAATTGGATACATCATCACTATGATTAGAAAACAACGATATACATGCGTCACTTCCAAGTAGCAGAACCCCAGATTCACCCGAGAGTTTGTGCGTCACTGACTACACACCACACCTTCCTTACTTAGACTCAACCATGAAAAGTGAGTTATAACTCCAAGGACCACTCAAAATAGCAAGGAAGAAGCGTTCCGGGTGTTTTGCTTTGTATACAGTTTTGCGTTCACTGTATACTACACACACATTTCTTCACACTCCGAAACTTAACTTAACCACGATAAGCCAACTGGGGTTGTAAGAGCCATTGTGGTAGCACATAGCTGAGAAAGAAAGCACGGCTCTTGCAGTACTTTCTCAGCTATATGCTACCACAATGGCTGAGAAACCACTGCAAGATCCGCTGTGGTTGCAAATAGCCCAGAAAAGCACGTAACGTATCTCCTTGAGTCTATGCGTTGTTCACAAATATACTTCTGTACATATTCTCGCTCTTCCTTCTGCTATCTTCTATGATCAGTATTTTTCTCTCGCATACATGATTTCTACTGATATTCATAATTCCCTGATTTCATTACCTCAATTCACGTTTAGACCATGTATTTCATATTTCTCTCTTTCTTATTTATCGCGATCAATATTGAACGTTTTTTTTCGTTCATCGTTCATTAACTTTATTTATCATAATGTGGGGCATTTGGATGACAATCATGAGTATTTAACAGACAAGTCTTATTCCTGGAAAGTGATGTTCCGAGATAACAGATCTACCACTTTTTGAACTAATTATAAGCTTTGTGCAATTTTCTTGCACAGTTCTTTCAATTGTATCCAAACTGTAAATACGTCTGTACCTAGTAGCTTCACAACGATGTTCATTTATTACAGCCATACCAATCCGGTCTGCAACGCGGCGAGCGCGCAAGACGTTAGCACAATTAAACGCACAACATTTTAGCATAAAACATACAACATGATGTCTCAGAACTTACATCATGTCTATGGAAAGTAAGAGGGTTGAACAGAACAACTTTAAGGTAGAACATCAGAGTACTATTAAACCTGTAAAAAAAAATATGGATGAAAGTTACGTTTGCAGAGAAAGATTCGTAAGTAGAACAACCGTAGCACCGCCAAGAACATAGCTCAAGACGACGTCAGGAACCAGGTTTGGGATGACCTCCAATCACAATGTTGCTTGTACGACATGCAGAAGAGTGAACTGCAATACCTGGAGTTCATTTGCTGTCATCAAAACACAAGCATTCAACTGTATCTCTAATCAACGTACAGAGTTATATATATGAATTCTTGCGAAGCCGAGATTTGGAAGAGCAACAAATGCTTGTCTCCGTCAACAATAATGAGCGACAGGAATATGGGTACATAGTAGTATACTCTGCAGTCAAAACATCCATAGTGAAATAAAAAAGGTTACCCGCCAGTATTAATAGTCCAAATTCAAGATCCATAGCATTACACCCTGAAATTGCAGAAGTAAGAATTTTCTATAAGTTGTTGTAACCAAATATATCATCAGAAAGTAAATTTTCAACAATGTTGAAAAGCTGCTTGTGTGCACAAGAATACCCGTTAATTTAGCTGTTACTAAATTGTTTACTGTACACTGATATTATAGATATACAAGAACATTAACTTTTTGTACGATAGAACTATCGATGTTTTGATCATTGTATGATCACGAGAATACAGCGCATCATGATAAGCAAACAGCGGTATGAAGCAATGAGCAGCGAGTCAGTGAACCTCAGAACTCAGCCCAGGTGCGAGAAAATTCACTGAAGGCTTGACAACCCAAAAAACCTTTCATTGATGACAGTGCTCGCGCCTCTTCTATCGATCACAAGATCAGTGGAACTATGACTTGAGAAAGCAAGGCATTCCTCGCACCCACTTATATGAAGGTATGAAGCAATGAGCAGCGAGTCAGTGAACCTCAGAACTCAGCCCAGGTGCGAGAAAATTCACTGAAGGCTTGACAACCCAAAAAACCTTTCATTGATGACAGTGCTCGCGCCTCTTCTATCGATCACAAGATCAGTGGAACTATGACTTGAGAAAGCAAGGCATTCCTCGCACCCACTTGGGCATAATTGAATTGGGTAGCAGTTAGTAATCATCTCGCAGTAACGTTGATGCGCCATCGCTTCGTCGCGATGTTCAGAACCTCGGCCTATACGTACTATACGAACCACGGACACGCAACTTAAACTAAGGACGTATCAACTCAGAACACAATGATAAGAATGTAACTGAGAGACCAACTTCATACGCTACATATTCGGCATTGAACAATGGAAAACTGTTCGACCACAAAGGAAAGATACTCGACACTAATGGATGAACCGTTGGTATACCAGACGTGGCCCTGAATCCGTCACTAGCAGTGTAAAATTACAGCTATACATCGCTTAATTATATCCACACATATACTTCGCGTCCTTCGAAATAAAATAACCTCTAGAGGATTTTGCTTCAACCTTAGCTGAAATGCAACTGCTCCCAATATCCCCGAAAGGTTACATTATTTCCCAAACTCTGAGTACAGATTGCTTCACCTTTTGATATCCAAAATCTATTCGATTTGCAATGTCGTAGAAGAGGTCTTGCACAGAAGTAGATTTGTGAAAGTGAATCGCCAAAAATGAACTAGCGTACAACGTAATAACGAAGCAATACACATACTAACATATCTTACAGAGATATTACTGAGATGAAATATGCTCAGGTAAATCATGAACAACAATCATGGGAAATGTCCAATAAGAAAGTACATACCATTCCCACATTTGAGAGGATACTGCAACAAACAAAACCTGTTGATGCTTCCTGAATCTCCTTGAACCACCCTATAGAAGTGAATTTCCCCTCGATGACCATGGTTGCGTGAGAAAAAACTCAAGAACAGATATCCTTCGAAGCTGCAAGGGCCGATTCAATCCGATACCAGGACCTCCGCAAAATGAGAAAGATACAAACTGCCAGCCTTCCACAACGGAATGAAGACACACAACCGTCGCATAACAGGACAACAGTCGCGGAATGTAGACAAATAACTGTCGCATAACAGGACATAGTCGCGTGCACCGCGCCCACAGTACCACGGTGAACTTGAGCATCCCTCTCGCGTGTAAAAAAAGGATAATGAATCAAAGTGATTGTTGCAACATGCACTGAATTCGAAAATGAATGACCAGAATAAGCTCATCATAACCCCAGCCTGGAACGGAGCTGAAACATTACGATGTCATTTGACACATTAGAGACAAGTGACATGCACTCATGTTAGAAACAAAAGAATTTCCAATCGAGAATATGAGATTTTTTTCGTCTAAATATCGAAGAAAATGGTTGGAGCTGGTCGCCATGGGGAATAAAGCTAAGCTGGCCAAGTATGGCAGATTTCTGTACAGTGTTGGCAGATGGATGATGAAGCGCTTCATGATGACAATCGTGAAGCAAGATCCTCCACAGGGTTGCTTGGAATGAAACCGGAATCTACCTTTCAATCCTAAACCTGACTGACTATCCACTGAACCCTCTGACTAATGTATGGTACATCGAAAACTGGAAGACTGTCTTGCCACTGCTGGCTTCCTCACCATGAACTAAGCGTTTGCCTCTACTAGTCTTTACTACCAACCAACATAAATCCAGAAACTACAAGAAGAGCTATCAACCCTCTCCTTGCGTGGACACCACAGAGGCAGGTGTCTCTTGATTTAACGACTGATCAGGAACACCCTTTGATGGTTCATGGGATGTTTGCTGATGGGGCGTCTCAGACGTAGGCTCCCCCGTGGGAGGAGTATCATCCCCCATTGCATTTCCATGATCTTGCTCAAGGGGTTGGTCAGGAACACTGGGATCTTCTGGAGAAGTCACAGTCTGCCCTGTACCAAGGTCAGCAGCACTATCAAAGTGGCCGCTTTTCATCTTCTCCCGATAATCACGCATCTCCCTTTTGAATCTCTCCTTGTCTTTCACACCTCGTTCTTGGTAGGGCTGCATGCAAATGGAACGTTCAGAACTCCTGAGCTACAAAATCGGGACCTATAGACATCGTGGCAAAAACACACTATTTTAGCAGCCAAAGACATTCTCAACTGATTTTGTGGAAGTTCCCAAACAGGGCATTTAGCGGGCATAGTAGACCACATCGGAGATGGAGAGCTTCATCTTGTAGGATCTGTTCAAGGAGGGCTCATCTCCCAAATTTACTCCGAATAATTAGGAAAACACATCAATGTTGAAGGTAAAACTAAATAATCCCCCAAAAAAACACTAAAACTTGCTATTCACTTTCGGCAGTTTACGTAGGCAACCAAGAGAGTCGACCTTGCGTGTGACTGGTACTCTTTGAAAGTGAATAGCAAGTCTAGGTCCCATTTTGACCCTCCTTCGCTTAAGTCTGTATAAGCGGACGATGATTCTCACAAGTATACCTCATCACATGTAGATATCAGTGTGATTCACATCAAAGGTTCCGAGTGCAACATTGACATTGGGTCCAGATATTGCCGTCTTACCTTTTCAAGCTCTAAAGGAAAAAGTATTAGACTTCAAGTCTAATGATAGACTTGAAGGGAACATCAGACAGAGGTAAAGTAGAATAGCAACATATCTTAAAGCAAGAGCTTTAGTTTAAATTTATCCCCTGGACATACTTTTAAGAATGGCAGGAGACAGCAGACGATCAATTTCATCTCACAAGCTCTCAAAGTAGGATGTTGCATCTTGCTTTCCATCTTGCACACACATGGGACGTATCTGTCCCAGTTCAAAAGCAAATTAAGAACATGACAAAACGATTTTGGATGACATTTGGAAAAGCACATCGTCATGCTTCAAGTTCAACTCTGACAACATACATGACATTGTCAGCTTTTGAGCCATAACCGGGTTTTACTATGCCCATTAAATGCCCTGTTTGACTCACCGTTTTTTGCTCCTCAGAAAGACTGTTCCAAGCTTCGCCTATCATTCGACTGATATCTCGATCCTTATCAGGATGCAGAGCCTTCAATCGCTGACGTTGTTCAGCGAAAAAGAAATTGTACCCTGTCCGGTTTGGCCTCGGAGCATTTGGGTCCTTCTTTGGCATCTCCTCCTTTCTCCTTCTTTTGCGACGAGCGGTGCTCTCCACAGTGGTCTTTGCGGCGTCCACGTTAACACTGGCCAGCAGGGTTGGAAGATTCGTGAACTGAGATGGGACTTTCACTCCGGTGGGAACGTGATACAGAACACCTTTGAGCTTCTCTCCACCGACAACCATTGTAATCAAGTATCCAAAGTCAAGTTTTGCCTCAATTGAGCCCTTGCATGACGTTCCAATAGCCTCCGCGGGGTCCACTGCAATAAACAGAAATCTCGAATTATGTACTAAAAAAGAGAGAAATAGCTAATGAAGACGTAGAGAAGAACAGAAAGAGAGAAATATGTAATTTTTTTAAAAAAAACCTCTGTTATAGGTAGACAACATGTTACTTGAAACGTTTGTCTCTAGTCAAATATCCGAGGCAAACCTTGAGGAATGAGCGGCATTTGTATCTTCCGCTTTCTTGGTCTTTTTTTGGTGACTTGATCACCACCCTCTGAAAGTGCTGGATCACCACCAGGTTGGACAGACGGGCTTGACCCAGGTAAAGTTGCTGCATGGTAATTAATTGATTACTCCTCATCAGCTTTGCTAACATAAGAGCAACCAACACCTCATTCCCACCTACGAATTTGCACATCTAGTTCTGATCAAACAAGGTACCAAAGCTCCAGAAAGTAGCAGAATCTCCAACTGCAAATGTCTTCTTTCAGACATGCGGTAGTGATATTTTCTGTTCTCATGAGAGGACACGGAAATAAGCGAGTCTTTTAGAAGAAATAAAAGTTCAATATGTATATGAAAAAAGTTCACTCCGAAGCAAGATAAAATCGTAAGTACGTTCTCGGCCAACCCACAGCCGTGTGAAACAAAATTTCTTGGCTAGAGGAGAACAAAAAACCAAAGAGGTTCAACAAGGATACAACTTCAAAATGCCCTTCAACACGTCACTGATCTGGAAGAATGCCCTACTGTGAAAAACTCATACCTGGTGGAGGAATAAGAGGTCCTTTGGCTCCGTTCTTGTAAACTTGTTCAAAATGATGCAGCAAATTTACATAGTACTTCCGAAGGACATATGACGCACTAGTTGTAGTGCGAGGAAACTCAAAAGCACCTGTGATTTCCTTCCACTTCCTGTCTCTGATGACCTTACGGATATCAGAGTGGCAATAGCATACGATAACGAGGTCAAGAACTGAGCAGTGCAAGCGAACATTAAAATGAACTTCACTGAAAGTGACTTTACTTCGAGACTTTACACTTGTCAAGAACTCGCACCACTTGATGACTATATAACTCGTGCAAAATGTAACACGTGACATTATATACATTGGACAGACCTGTTGCAAGCCTCCACGAGCTGTTACTTCTTTGTACAGAAGGTGTACGTTCAAGTCTTTCCCGCCCATTTTCGGAATCCTGCCCAAAAGCAACTCCGTCTATTCAATCATGAAACTTTTGGCAGCTTAAGTCAACAGAAATGCGATTCCACTGTCAAGTTTCAAAACTTACGTTGGCTTCGACTTCAAAGCTTCGTGGAATTTGTAGAAAGAATCCATAAAAAGTCTCTCATCACTTATAACTGCCTCGTTAGAGGCGACAGCAGCTGGATATTCTTGCTGGTTGATTGCAGGAACGAGCGTCTGAGGGGTGGCAACTTGAGGAGTTGGTGCGACTTGACTGGTCGTTACAGGAGCAGGCGTACTGAGAACAGCCACAGGGCTCTCCTTCGCGTCCACCATTACAGTGTCAGCATTTTTAGCTGGTGTTTGTACCGAAGGTGGCACATTTGCTACAGCCGCTTCGGTCGCCATTTTGAAATCGCAACCTCTTCAGCAATTGGTATCAAGCATAAGAGAACCTGCACACTCCAATAATCCGCATAGACTCAGAAATGAGCCAATAATTTTCCATCACTTCTCCATAAATTGTGACGCCCCTTGGGCACCACAAGTCTTCAAGCTCTGTGAGTCTGATTGGATCGCAAATATCGTTTGAAGTATTGCACTTTTAGCCTGAAATCCCTCAGCTTACTCGACAAGCGGCCTTTCCTGACCTTACAATGTGCAGAATGCAAAAAGTATCAACACACCTGCAGACACCCAACATCCCTAACCTTCAACATCGCCTGATAAAATACAGAAGGACGGGCTTTCCGCGCGAAAGAAAGCTCGAGGTTATTGAACTGACTTCGCAAAATTCATGAAGGGCCTCCTATCACACATTCCTTGTGTGAGAAGGTCATATGCAGAAGCGAAGTAAAATACATAAAAATATAACGTGGATAATTCAGATGCTTTTCCCATGCCTTCACGTAAGTCGAAAGCCATGTAAGCATACGTAAGTCGAAAGTCACTTCTGACTTTCGCATCATTCCAGCTCTTAGAGATAGAGCATGACTGCGCAATTGAGATGCTAAAAAACCAACCCAAAAAAAAACCCTCCAGGGTGTTTTCTGGTACAGAAGTGTGTCTAACCAAGAGGACATAGCACAGGTCACTCCTGTACGATCAGCAAAGCTATCTCTTCACAGACAACAAGCACGAGCTCGGACCTCCCACGCTCGCAGGAAACTAGAGGCACCATGACAGGTTCTGTATAAAGCGAAATTCCGAGCGGATTTCAATCTCCTAGACGACGACATGATTCATTCATCACAGGAGTACAGATAAATCTCCCAACCTCGACGCACAAAGCTTCGGATCCCACTGATAAAGACGTGCGCGTATCACATTTCCTATCGTCAATCATAATTTTCCTG
The DNA here is from genome assembly GCA_037833965.1 of Marchantia polymorpha subsp. ruderalis. Classification (NCBI taxonomy): domain Eukaryota; kingdom Viridiplantae; phylum Streptophyta; class Marchantiopsida; order Marchantiales; family Marchantiaceae; genus Marchantia; species Marchantia polymorpha. The sequence goes on from AP031351.1 coordinate 7,458,508, forward strand.
AGATGAAAAATCTCGGAGACGCAACTCTGCCCAAACACCGAAAACACCAAATTTCTCCTGCCTACAGGTAAGCCTGAAGAAAATATTAAACAATACCCGAAAGACGTCGCAACGCTTGCGGGGAGCGCCACATGAAACCACCGTCTGAACCAAAATTGAAGAAATGTTTGTAGTATTGAGCTTCTTTCGGGCTTCCCTCCCTTTGAGAAACGCAAGTTCGAAAAGGCATGAGAAATAATCCTCCGAAAAGCGGGACGGTGTGAGTTATTTAGGGTTGGGAAAGCTGGCGACCCGCTATTGGAGGTCCGTCCGCGTGGGCCGACGGTGTTCTGTTCCATCATGTGCTGGACTGCCGTCCCTAACGGTCGCCGTCCCCGAATTTTCTCCTTCGAGTTAAACTCGACCAATGATTTCCCGATACTACAAATCGTCCAATTCGTTGTTTGCCCAGTTCCCCAGCAAGTACACAAATCTCTATTTTAAGCGCACATTTTTAACGCTCGGTTCCCTCAACTCCTCTTCAACGCCCAACGTCTCTAATTTCGCACAGTCAACGGAAATTCGAATACATCTATACTCAAGCGTCACATTTCACCATACGCTCCACCTCAAAATGCTTTCATAAGTCTAAAAATAGTCTCGAATTGTTTGCGTATATCCTCACTCCGCTTTATTTCACAGGCTTGAGTGTACCAGCTTCGATCTGCGAATAAATATTTAATCTCCAAATTCAGACTTTTAACGCTCCCGAACTTACTTTAATAATTCTACAAAGATTACAACATCAAAGATGATACAAATTCACTGTCTCTTGAAATATATTTGACCGAGACAGTTAAAAAGTGAACTAGATAATTCTGCTTTTTCTGTTGAATTAATTTAGATTCTAAAATCATAGTCCGAGGATTTATCCTTGGACAATAGTACGATTGATGGGAATTCGTTGTCTGGGTATTAAAAACAGACCGGATGTTTTTCAATTGCTTGAATAAATTACAGTCACATATTGAAAAATACCGTAATGAATAAAGTGAATATTAATAATCAAGAAAAATTCACACGAATAATCTAAAAAACTCAACATGAAACATAACCGCAACAATATTTTCTTAATATAATATTCACTTTTGGAAACAAATTGTAGGCATAAATGCAAACGCCCAAATTGCTGATATGTGACATGGAATCCTTTTCAATAATGTATACACCAATTATTGTGATCTCTAAGTATATATATTTATATTTTATTCATAAGTCTTTTATAATAAATCGCTTCTAAGTAAAGATGATTTTATCTCATATATAAATACCTCTCAATCTCAATAAGATAATAAATGCATGAAAATTTATAGTTCAAGCCTTCAGATCATACTTATATAAAGTCTAAAACAAAGTGTATTTATGAAATAAAAAAATATATGAGATTGATTAGATTTATCATTTAGCAATTTTGAGTTCGAAAAAACAATAAAAAATAATTACAAAAAATTTAACATGAAATAAAATTTTACGACTTGATAAATTTTTTTGTGAATAATTAATATTTTTTAGTAGAAAAACAATGATTTCTGAATGAACTTTTTTTCAAGAAAATTTATTTTTTTATTATTGTTAGTTTTTGATTGATTATATTATACATAAAATAATAATTTATATAAAAAAATATTTTGTTGTAACTAACACTATTTTAACTATATTATGTTTCATTTGATATTTTAAATAATATTTAAGAACATGATATTTGATGATATATTGATATATTAATATCTTTCAAAAGATTATGGCAAGATATGTGATAAATTTTGGATATCTGATAAATATTGTAAATATTAATTCAATTTAAAAAAAAATTTATATTTTTCACAAATATTAATAGATATATCTTAATATTACAAAAATTTATAAAAAAATACAAGGAGTTGAACTCTATCACTCAATAATCAACGCATTGAAAAATACATACCCGAAGCTCAGTAAACTCAAATTTATTTACGAATATGTGATTTCCACATACAAAGTGTTATTTGTAGTTTTTAGGTGTTTATCTAATATAAAAGATATACATTATGTGTTTCTCAAATGAGATATGTGACACATTTGGGATAATGTTTCACATGCTATGCCATGTGATTCTAATTTGAGAAACACATCATCAGTGAGATCTCCCAGTACAGACAAATTAATAAGACCGACACTAACTCGCTGTCCCATATGAAAATTCAAACACGTTCACTCTAAATATGAACTTTTCCGGTTTGAATTTCACTTTGAAATTGACTCACACTTATTTGAGGCAGTCTTGGTGTATGAGCTTGTAACGTGATATCCTAATAAGTGATAATCTAGAACTTGTACTATTTGTAAATAATCCAAAAAATCATAGCTAGGACTAATGCCAGCTTGTCCACGAGGAGTGACCATTAGAGTATTTGTTTTCTTAACCTGGCCTAGGATTTTGTCTCAATCTCAATAAGATAATAAACGCATTAAAATCTAAAGTTCAAACCTTCAATTCAATATATATTTATAAAGTATAAAACAAAGTGCATTCATGAAATAGTTTTATTTAAAAGATAAAAAATATGAGAAAGATTCAATTTATCTTATAAACATTTTGCGTTCTTAAAAACATATGTAAATTTACTTAATAAAAATTTAACATGAAATAAAATTTTCATGACTTGATATATTTTGTTTGTAAATAATTAATAATTTTTAGTGAAAGAATGATTTCTGAATGATCTATTTTTATAAAAAAGTATACATTTTCAATTATTATTATTTCTTGATTAATTAAATTATATAAATAATAAATATTTGCTAGCTACAAGTGTTTTTACTAGACTCTGTTTCAATTATATTTAAAATAAGATTTGAAACATGATATTTGATGATATATTAATATCTATCCAAAGATCATGGTAATTTATGATAAATTTTGGATATCTGATATAAATTATAAATATTTATTCAATTTAAAAATATTAATATTTTTCATAAATATCATTACATATATCTTGAATATTATAAAAAATTATACAATAATAAAAGTAGTTGAATTCTATCACTCAATGATCAACGCATTGAAAAATACATACCCGAAGCTCAGTAAACTCAAATTTATTTACGAATATGTGATTTGCACATACAAAGTGTTATTTGTAGTTTTTAGGTATTTATCTAGTATAAAAGATATGCATTATGTGTGTCTCAAATGAGATATGTGACACATTTGGGATAATGTTTCACATGCTAAGCCATGCGATTCTAATTTGAGAAACACATCATCAGTGAGATCTCCCAGTACAGACAAATTAATAATACCGACCCAAACTCGATGTTCCATTTGAAAATTCAAACACGTTCACTCTAAATATGAACTTTTCCGGTTTGAATTTCACTTTGAGATTGACTCACACTTATTTGAGGCAGTCTTGGTGTATGAGCTTGTAACGTGATATCCTAATAAGTGATAATCTAGAACTTGTACTATTTGTAAATAATCCAAAAAATCATAGCTAGGACTAATGCCAGCTTGTCCACGAGGAGTGACCATTAAAGAATTTGTTTTCTAAACCTAGCCTAGGATTTTGCTACAGGTACAGTAGACTTGTCATGAACGAACTGTAACTGCTTCCTGTAACTGCTCGCCTTACTTACATTCTGAAGCTACATTATTGACTTTCCACATATAGGAGCGTCACATTTCACGATACGCTCTACCTCAAAATGCTTTCACAAGTCTAAAAATAGTCTCGAATTGTTTGCGTACATCCTCACTCTGCTTTATTTCACAGGCTTGCGTGTACCAGCTTCGATATGCGAATAAATACTTAATCTCCAAATTCAGACTTTTAACGCTCCCGAATTTACTTTACTAATTCTACAAAGATTACAAAATCAAATATTCTACAAAATCACTGTCTCTTGAAGTATATCTGACCGAGACAGTTAAAACTTGAACTGGATAATTATGCTTTTTTTGTTGCATTAATTTAGATTCTATAATTATGGTCCAAGGATTTATCCTTGGACAATAATACGATTGATGGGAACTCGTTGTCTAACCTAAAATTTTAGGCTAAACCTAAGCGCTAAGCGTTTAAAATTGACCAGCATCTCGCATTTAGGTCAATTTTAGGTTTAGCCCTCACGCTTAACGCTTGACCTAAAATTCTGGTCAATTTTAAATAGACCACAGGCTCGCTTTTAGGAGGAAGTGTAGAGCTCTGGGGCTCATCGACGAGGCATACTGACTTAACTTTGGACACAACACGAAGCTGAGGGTCGAGAATGGGACTTGTCAACGTTACTGACCAATCTCGTTTTCGACCTTCTGCTTCATGTTGTCAACAAAAAGGTAGAGAGCTTGTTACACTAACAAGAGGTGAAGGGTGGTGACTAACTTAACTTTGGACACAACACGAAGCTGAGGGTCGAGAATGGGATTTGTCAACGTTACTGACCAGTCTCGTTCTCGACCTTCTGCTTCATGTTGTCAACAAAAAGGTGAAGGGCAACTCCTGTTTTGCACGTCTTTACCACGAGTGATTCCATTTAATGCATTAAAACGTTGGTTGCTTGTGGATACAGAGTTTCACATTATGATCCGCTCGACAGCCTACACCCATTATACGGATATGGTGATATTTGTAAGATACGTTCTTAAGTATTTCGACGGCAATGTCACCACTTGAATTGGAGCTTTCCGTTGTCACAGGTCATTCGACCTATCTCTGCGGGCCAAAAGCTCTGTTCTACGAACCCCAACTATGCTTCAATATTTTCATATCATTTGTCAACTGCATTGAATATGTCTTCGGGAACTTTCTCGAGCTTAGTGAAACTCACCACTCAAGGCCTCCTCGCTTCCCTGCCTACGTGGAGCCAGTCCGGGCGTTGATTAAGTAATGAATTAAACAAGAAGATTGGGTACGATGGGCAGGCAGAACTTTAAAAAACACTGTGACAATCTTTAGGGTTCAGTTCAGGATTTAGGGCACACACAAAACTATCAATCTCAGAGGATTCAAACAATACGGCACGAAATCATCACTCCAGAATAAAGAAAGTGATAGATTGTGTAACGTTTACATTCAGGACCCTTCACAGGAACTCACCAACAAAAGGGTCTGCTAACGAAAGAACGCCTTCAGCATTATTTCTTCGTTCACACACGAGAGATTGCATTACAAAGATGTAATTCATACACACTTTTCTTACAGCCATTTACACCTTGTAACCCATATTTTGCTAGTACACAAGTTTATTCCAAAGTAAGACTAGTAATCAAGAAGGTTTAGGGTTAGGGTTTAAATGGACTAGATTTTGTGAGTAATCCTCCGGCTTCAGAGGGTTCGAAAGAGAATTGATCTACTTACAAATGTACTCTCCAAATAAACTTATAAGTCGTGGACCAGAACACCGTCCAAATAAAGGCAAACTCTTTACTTAACCCCGTGAGGGTCTTCTCTTCCCTTAAATATATATTCAGATCTTTGGTTCCCTTCGGGTATGAAAGACATCGAACAAACCCTAACAACGAGAATGCGACTTTTAAAGATAACAACAATGTACAGTATGGTACAGAGACCAAGTCTTTACTGAGTCGTCTCCCAAATCCAAACTACGGTAGATTATGGTAAGAAATCCCACATGTGAGCAATGAGTTCACTATGTTGCCCAAGGGGCAGACGGGAAAAATAGAACTGCAATTAATGCAGTTCAAGAATCGGGTATGACCAATAAGGCAGCCGTAATTTCGATTACTTCCTTACAGCGAATGCACGCGCTTGATGTTCTCAGCAGAAGCCATAACGAGGTACGACTCACTATCGTGTATGTTCTTCATGGGCGTACAAGCACCAATCTTAGTGCACAGAACGTCTGCATCCAAAATAGTCTCCAGATTGGCGAGAAGGAAAGGTGCGTATTGCGCTACAATCATCTTGCACTGCAAAAAAACCACGAGATTAGCCAGAATACAGATGGCAGAGTCAGAGTAAAAGTAGACAAAACTGAATCCATTAGAATGCGCCTGCAGTTCACCTGAAGAACAGAACCGCCAGCTACAGGCTGCGCGGTACTAGTACCAATGGATGAATGAAACGCACAGATGGGATAGAAATGATTGAACGAACAACAGAGAGCAACTTGATGTTTTAAAGGGTTAATTTGCAGAGGGATTATATGGTGCGTACAATAGTCGCCAGAACTTAAGTAGACTGAATCCGGCCATATAAATAAAGACAAATGATCTAAGGCTGCACTGGACTTTCAGCTACATTTTCCAAAATCCAGTATCCGTCTACCAAACGTTATAGAGTATATCAACCCACTGGAGGAAAGGTTTTACCTCATCCACATGGTTGATCACTTTGTCACAACCATTTCCTAGTACCTCCAACAGCCTCTCCTGTGAGCCACAATAAGTTCGTCATTTTCTGAAAGTTCGCAAAAAATTCAGCGGAGGAGCGTAGCACCAAATAGAGTTCATAACTGTTTGACTACACATATAGACTCTGAGAAGAATAACACATTAAGTCGCCGGACCGGCCAGATCAATTTCTCTCATAGATCAATTCAAGATGACACTCATACGTCTAAGATGTAACCTAAATAATATTTACAGTGATAAAGTGGAAGAAAACTTGAGACATGGGAAGAGAATGTACCTGAGTTTTAGGATCTCGAAGCTTAAACTTCAACTCCAAGATCACAAACTGACAGATGGCACAGTCGTTACGCTTTTTAAGCTGGGTGGTAGCAAGGGCGGGCTTACACAGCCTTGTCATCTCGCAAAACTCCTCCGGGGTAAGATTGTTGAGGTGCTCCATAAGATCAGGGGCGTATACGTCTACAAGCAAATCGCACTGCCATACGCACCAAACAAAGCGGAACTTCAGTTTAATAAACTTTAATCTACAACTTCCATGGAAGTAGTCGTTTTCTGCAAAATAACTTCTTGCAATTGGGTACAAAAAATGCTGGTAAACATAGAAGCATACATGATTTATTTCCAATACTGCTTTGTGTAAAACATCAAATTTCCAAAATTGAAGAATAACAGACAGCGTGCCCAACCCCATTTCCAGTTGAAAACCAGACTCATATTAGACGAGTTACTTGTGCTTAGTTCGGCGTCTGAAAATTGTAGAATTTACGCTGAAATATAGGCCATGGAACATCGTCCCATGGACAAACCCCAGAGAGGATAATAAAGATTAAATCAAACCTGCTTGCTTAGTTCTTCAAGTCTGGAACAGGCGAGATGGAGAGCAACAATAATCTGAGTTTTTGTTCTGTTCGAACCCAAGTAGGTGAGAGCATCCGCAGCAAAATCTTGACAAAGAGCACAAGTCTTCGTATCTTTTCCGAACTGCAGTTGAGGTCTGCAGACCTTGACTTCTGTGCATAGTTCGGGCCGGAGATATGTCTGTAATGCAACCAGAAGATCTGGCACATATGTCTTCACCATAGACGTGCACTGCATCCACGCAAAAAATGCGTCAGAGACCAAGTAGATTTTAGTGATTGGTCCAACTCGAATCGACCTTGTCGACCAAAAATCTCGTATTCTAGAAACCTCGAGTCAGACTAGATTAATGTTCATACGAACGCAGTGGTAAATTTCAGTTCCAATTCTTGCTAGTTCCACTTCTTCCTAGATATATGAATGATTTAACCATCGAGGGAATAACCATCTTAATACAGATTAAAAACTGAATTGGAAGAAGCTCAGGATCCAAACCAAACATCACATATCATTTTGTCCTCCATTCTAGGACAAAAGGCATCGAAAGCTTGAATCACATCTTGGTAACTGACCTTGGCCTTCATCTTCGGGGTCATGAGACTATTACAAGCCACATGTGAGAATAACTCTTCGAGGGTTTTCTCGGTGTCAGGGTTATGCAAAACCAACTCTGCTTCGTTAGACAGTTGCAAACATGCTTCACAAACAAAATTCTGCTCGAGACCAGAATGAGAAACTGCCAGGAGTCCGTCGTACGCTCCCTTTTGTTCTGCAAGATGAAAATATGATATTTACTCAGTGGTCATCCATAATATGTTCTCCTAGTATCATGTAACTAATACCGGGAATGTTCGCAGAACATGGATATTTTCTTGTGAATGCTGTGAAACTTACAGTCGACCGTGAAGGTACCGGAACAGATGATAAATTTACGAGTGTAAGAAATCAAAAGTAACTTCTATTATGAATCAAGAGTACACCACATAGTCCAATAAACACCTTGGAAAGAAATATGGTTTTTGTATTCACAGATACCAATAGCATGACAGCTGTGGTACACTGTAAAAGGTGACTTCCAGACAATTCAAACTTCAGCAAGTTCGTTACACTAAGCAGTTACCAAGAACAGCTCAGTCCCCAGGTTAGTCACGTAGATACAGTGAGTGAACGAGATCGCAACAATGAAGTCAACCAGTGACTGTTTTAACAGAATCATTCCAGTTAGATGTTCAGCAAACCTGCATACATCAAAAACCAAAATAAAGAACGTTGACAAAACTTCCGCAAGAGCCTCAAGATACGATCGAACAGTGTTCAATTACTGACTTTGATAGCCTGCTTTTTACCTTCATGAACATTTCGCGCTGACACGAACAAACAAAGCCCAAACACAAAGCTCGCCGTAACGTAAAATTGGCTCCATCGCGCCATCTTCATACCTGCAAAACTTTGATCAGGTTTTGCTGGCACCATCCGTAATATATATAATATAATATATATATATAATATCAGCTTGACCCACCAATTTCCTATGAAAAAAAAGACTTCAAGAACCCTAAGTCGAGCATAGTTCTTCCCAACTACATCACTAAGAGAAAAACGAATGTAAAGGCAGGCCGGCTGTCCTCTCCCAACTTATGTAGTAAATATGACAACGACAGACGGAAGTCAACAAATTTATGCCTACTCTTTGATACCCAGAAATCTACTTCCTCGATCAGAAAAAGATGTGCCGTCTTAGAGAGTTCACAAATGTCTCCTCGACACTCCTCGTGGCAGGTTCAAACACATCAGTGCAAAAACACTCATGTGAAAGCCAAAAACAGAAAGGCCTTGATATCGCTACAATCCGCTTAAATGAAAGTTACAAGAACCGAATCCAACCTTAAAAAGTACACCAGTCTAAGCATGCGACACATAGCTAGAGAACTGGATGAAACTCTATGATGGCAAGACCCCTTAGACGACTGTATGAAAGAGGGACAACAACTCCTTGGCAAACATTGCAAGACGGGATATGTCTTCCAAGAGAAACCATCTCCGTGAGTGCCGCAATGCGTTCAACGCATTGCGGCAAGGATTGCGCCATCAATTGCAAACACCCACTCCTCTTGGAACAGTTGGAACAGGGGATCACTGATATGCCGAAATTGAAGAGAAAAACCTACTGAACTTGACATAATCAGAACAGACTGCTGACTCTAACTTTCAACAAGGTGGATCACCAACTTAGGTTCGGAGCACGACTACCCAGTCATGTCAAAGAACTGAACGCAAGAACTTCCCTAACTGAGCCATCTAAACTAAAGATCTAGAGTGAACGAGCAAACATGAATTGCAGGATCCAAACAAGGAAGAAAGCTACCCGTGAGCCCTCAGACCAAGCAGTGAGCACCGTGGGAAGTAAGAGACATCAAGCGATGAACCAGACGTACCACTGTCAGAAAGCTCCAATCGGCTAGACAGAATCAGAAACGGCTCACTCTTCAAAGACTAGCGACGAGACGGGATCAACTTCGTGCAGAGATCTCGAGTCGAAGCCCTTGCGCTGTAACCTGTCAGAAGCTTGCTCCTCTTTCACTCCCTCTGATGAATGTGCGATCTCGACCGTCAGCCGGTTTTGTTGCCTTCCTTGCCTTCCTCGCGACCCTGTTTGCGGTTTCATCCATCCACTCCGCATACGCTCTGTCGGAGTCTGACTTCTTCCGTCCGCTAGCGGCACCGCAGTCCCATTATGACTGGGAAACCGTAATGTGGACTCACAAGAGCGATCCACGCCATCGCCCACAACATCTAGTGGACTGTACACTTTCATGATTCTCACGCCAAAGTCACCTGTTTCTTCCTGCCGAAGTTTCTCCATTCGGACAGATATCAGTTTTCTATTACACATTTCTAATCTTATGATATTTCATTTTTTTTAAATACATCTATATATAAAATGTAAGATAATATTTCATAATTATGAAATATACATTCAAAATGATATGAAATATATAATAATGAATGTTAGTTATCCCTCACTTAGTATTAATTAACACTCACCTTAGTATACAAGATTCTTTGATTGGCCTTACACACTTCCCTAATTGCTACTCATGTGAGTAACCTATGATCTGCATCTACCAATAAGAGAAGAGCTAGAGTAGACTGAGAGTTAATTAGCCCTCATTCTACTCCAACTCTTCTTGCACCCTAAACAATATATCATAACCATTAGAATTCATTATGAAAATATCAAACATGTGACATGAAGTCAATATGGTATCCAAAACCTTATGACATATCAAACAATCTACTAGACTTACGGTATTTGAGAACATTTTATATGAAACATATTAAAAATGTGTGAGATATATTAACATAACATGACTTGCAACGAGTGGACACAAGAATAACTCTTTTCATTCCCACTTGAATTTACCCAAGCTAAAATGTACAAAATATGTACCAATTGATAGGCCTATAGGTTGTGCAAAGTCACGCAAGAACAAGATTTTTTATCTCTTTATCAACTCTATAAGAAATACCGATTCTACTCCCACAAGCTTGGGTACTAAAATCACTCTTATTTTGGTCAACATCTAACCACACATTGAGTAACTATGATTAACATATTACTTAAGAACAAGACAAACACCTAACAATATTTTCTTCAATCTGGTCAAAATCCTACTACAAATCTAATTATTTGGGGGAGCGGCTAGTTATACCTCACTTAGGGCTAATTAGCCATCACTCTACTCAAAGCTCTTCTCTCATTGAAAGATGCAAGATTTTAGTTTTCTTGGATGAGCAGCAATCAGGGTAGAATGTAGGATGTTCGACCAATCAGAGAATCGCGTATACTAGGATGAGGGCTAATTAGCCATAAGTGAGGGTCAACTAGCCTTTCCCTTATTTGGCATAGTTGAACACAAACACTTTTAGAGTATAAGAAGCCTTTGGGGATTTTTACAAACCGGATGTCAAATACCGTTAAGATAATCTGCGTGCCAAGTTGGGCGCCATATTTAGGCAAGGATAGTACTCCGAGTGGACTGGTTGGGTCAAGTATCACGACATTTGTTGTAAAGAGAACGCATGCCATTTCCTGACAACTTGATCCCATTGACAAACAGTGAGAAAGTAGATCCTTCGCTCAGGTTATTAGTTTTTTGTGCACTGGTGCTATTGCATAAGCTGTTGTAGTGGAACAACATGGAATCTACATTCTGAATGAAACAATTGTCTTTCAAAATTGTTAAAATTCAATTGAAATGAACCCTGTCGTGCTTTTTGCTCGAAAGCAATGAGCTACATGATTTTTATATTTTGCACCTTCAAAAACGAACGTGGCTTCAGCTTGAGATGACAGGGAGAAGTGGATACTCTCCATGCCCATACTCTTACTCACATTTTCATAGGAGGGAATTTTCAGCTTGAACAATGGAGAGTTGTCCCGCCGCTTGAAAGAATAGTGAGTGCATGAGCGAATGATTAGAGGGAAAACGCAATTGTTCTACTAGGAAGATTGCTTTCGATCGCCTTGGAAGATTGGCTTTCGTTTACTACCAACTAGCTTCGTTGGAAACCGCAACTATCGCCATAACGTGCTTCTTAACGTGAGATCACCACCAACAAGTTTTTGATTTTACCTTGCAAATCTACACAATGTATAAGAGGAATGTTATCCCTTTCAAATCTACACAATGTATAAGAGGAATGTTATCCCTTTCGCTTTCATATGTATGATGATATCTCGTATCATTGTCAAGAGACAATGGAGGAGTAGGAAGATGTTTTTGCAATTTTTCTATGCATTTAAGGGATTGTTGAAGCAGTTGTAAAAGAATTGAGGATGGTATTTCACAGTCGGGCTTCAAAACATATTTGACGTCAGAGAAGACATTAAGGATTTGAGTATACTGTCCTCTTGGAAACAAATTCAGAGCAAAAATTTGTAAGAAGTTTTCAAACTTTGCCAACGGCATTCAAATTTATTGTAGGATTAGTAGGTCCGGAGATGAAGAAGAATGCACGAGGTGGGAGAATTGAAGTTCAAGACAGGATAGCTATTGCTCTAAATCAACTAGGGACAAGAAATTATCTCATGATGTGTGGTGATCTGTACGGCATCAGTGAAGAGCTTGCTTCTATTATTATAAGAGAATTTTGTGCAAAACTTGTACGAATAGGAATTTTGTTGTTTGTGTCTAATTAGACTACAAGTAGTATTAAAGAGTTTGCTAGTCGGTTTGAAAAAATTCATGGGATTCCAAATATTATGAGGGCTATAGATTGCAGTCATATAGCAATAATTGCTCCACCTCAATACAAGGAAGTATTTTACAATAGGAAAGGCTTCCATTCATGCCTTCTGCAGGGGTTGTTGATCCGCGGTGTGTTTTTTGGGATTTTGATTTTGGTTGCGTAGGTTCCCAACATGATTATACTATCAAAAATTCTATATTTGAGAGACGAGTGATGAAATGCAGGTATTTTGCTCACAAATTAATTGGGGATGCAGCTTATCCTGTGAGGCCATACATGTATGTTCCTTACATAGAAATCAAGGAGGGTTTGGAACGGTGGAAAGTTCATTTGAATTTTTTACAATTGTCTACACAAATGTGTATGGAATGGGCGTTTGGTACTAAAAGGTTGGTAGAGAAATCTTCTCCGCAGGATCGAAATGCCATTACAACACACTGCAGATATCGTCGTCGCGTGCATTTTATTACACAATTTGTGTATAATGCACAAAGATTAGACCGATCATAATCTGCATTTAAAAGCAGAGGAGTGTCTGGAACAAGATTGGATTGGTCGGTATGGACAATTGATAAGGTATCCAAAGGATTGCAGATTAGGAAGTCATCAACTACATGCTGTTAGTAATGATAACTAAAATGCATTTTCAATACAAAACGGTGAGGAGGAGATCGAGTATTTTCCTTATGTCAATTCGAGAGAGTAGCCATACATTTGTTAAAAGAAGGTATAAATATGCATGACGTATTAGCTAAATTTTTGTTTATAGTGCATGTCATGCGAAGCATAGGAGAACATGATATTTATTGGAATTCAGACAATAATTTTTGTTAGAAGAATACCATGTATCACAATTTGTACAAGTTTTTCTCGATGAGTACAATACTCATCGTCGCTTCTAAATTAAATCCTTGTTCTTTGTGAGCTTTAACCTATCGGGTACATACACTAATCCTTAGATCACCGCCTATTGGACTGAGCTTAAATGATGTGCTACTATTAGTATGTTGTGTTGAATGCAAACACTGCAAGTGGATGGGAGGCACAGAAACGAGTATGTATGGTCAAATTAGATCATCTGAGGCACCAAGAATGGGTGTACGCTTTACATTCTTACTGAAAGTTGTTTTGGAATGTGAGCTAACCGGAACTGCTGAAGACTTGCATAATGAATGAACTGAGAGCAAACAAAATACCGAGAAGTGAAATTTGTGTTCATTCATTAGTTAGTTAAGAGAATGAAGGACGGACAGCGGGAGTGCAATATGAATATTGGAAACTGTGCGGAAGCATGGAGTGAAAAACAGTTTTCAATTCAACTTTGTGATAAGATCTCCCACCATTGTGACTGTGAACTTTCACGCTTAATAGTCTATGTACTAGGTCTTCTCTAGACTTCAGGTTACATTTGCACCTTCTATTCACATCACAAATTGTAAAACCTACGACGATTAAACGCCCAAGCTGGATCTATAAAGTCAAGCAGTGTTCATATAAGCTCGCAAACTATGGCAGGAAAGGCCATAAACAAGAACAAGGTAAGTATAAACCGTGAACAACATTTCTCCGGTTGATAGAAAAACATACACCAAGAAAAACACTAACGACACTACATTACCTTGATCAGAAGAGTAACATCATCTAATTTTCTTATGAAAAGACGCAATGCTCTTTCATACGCATCTTTCTTTAGAAGAGCATCACTTGATAGTTACTTCACGCTTGCATATCTAAGAAAGACCTAATTTAAAGGGGTTCTTTCCAGCAAACTTTTGAAAATACAAATACATGGTCGCATTTTGAGACATTTTGACTGGTAGGACGTCATAAGGCTTTTGTTGTTTTGTTAGTAGTAATCGACATGTACAGAGTATGTTGAATTCCAATATTTATGACTACATTTATGCTATCACTAAAGTGACAGCCTATACCCAAGGTTATGGCCAACTACAATTGGTAGGAATGTTCCGTCATTTGTCAATAAATACGGAGTCATCTGGCACTATAGCTTTCTTAAAATCATACTCGAAACTTTACTTGAATCAAAACTCCACAAAATACTAGCTTTCACTAAGTATATAAGACTACTGCACTTTTTCACCAATATATATATATATATATATATATATATATGAGAAAACAAATTCACTACTTGAGAAAATAATATGTCAATTGTCAGAAGAGCTATTTTTCTCCTACACTACGCCGATAAGTTGAGACATCAAAGATGGCATGTCCCAAGAATCTAATCGAGATCCATTCTTCTCTATCTTGTTCCCTATGTCTGCAACTGCATCAATTAAATTTTCCAAGATAGAGAACATCCTCTCTTGACCTTGTTTCACAATCGTTTTATACTTCGGTTGAGGTTTCAAAGGTGGTTCTTCGACACCACTTGTTACTTTCAAAACGGAGTACTCTACATTTTTTGGATTGTCAGTCCTCTCGGCAGACTTGTCTAGAAACAAATTGTCTTCAATTGGACACAGATTGTCATTATTGTATGCATTTGCATGAATAGTCTTCTTCACACGGATAGAATTTCCAAAATGAAGGTGGAGCTCATCATAGAAATTACATGTTATTTTTTTATCATTACCGCTTACAACATTGTGCAACTTGCCTTTCTTGTACTTGCTAAACTCAACTAAATACTTCTTCTTACAAGCTTTTGCAGTCTTGATGAAATTGCGACAACTAACCACCATTTTTCTCTACAGCTTGATCCAAGTATACATTCTTGATCATCA
This sequence comes from Marchantia polymorpha subsp. ruderalis, assembly GCA_037833965.1. Lineage (NCBI taxonomy): Eukaryota > Viridiplantae > Streptophyta > Marchantiopsida > Marchantiales > Marchantiaceae > Marchantia > Marchantia polymorpha. The sequence goes on from AP031351.1 coordinate 7,473,766, forward strand.
GAACAAATACACATGTTAGTGTGACCATCCGACCAACTTAGTTCAATAAACTGAGATCTTGTATACAAACCACAAAAGCTACAGATTCTCTCTCTAAAAACTAAATACACTCAATCATATTGGAAGAAACCGAACAAAAATTTTAGAAACTATGTATAATGAGGAATCTGTACATAAACTATAACTCGACCTAGAAAGACAACCCATCAAAATTCATTTGTCTTTGATTTCATCACATCACATATAATGTAAAACTCTATTGCTGCATAAAGTAAAGATAGGAATTTAAAGTTCTTTGTGGTCAATCAGCACTCGCATACTTGTTCACAACATCGAGACCTAAGTTTTTGCTCATCTAGATTTACGGAGTCACCTCGTAACTATGGGAAGTTAAACTTTCCGAGAATTTGATATGTAGTAAAACTCTTGAATGACTTTCACTAGAAATCATAACTACTATGCTTCTATGCAAGTAGCGTTACGAGGAATTACTTAATAATTGAGCTCATAGCTTGTGAGCTCAATTTCGTGGAGTAGAGAAAAGGAACTACAAAATTTTGAAAGTCGGTTCATGTATGTTGTGTATTACTTCATTATCCGTTTGCAAAGCTCTACGCAAATTTCTTCGGTCTCTAGGAGAAAACTCATCCGATTATGCGACTGAATGATTGAAATAATAACCATCAAATTTTCAAAATAGATATGGCTTCTAGTTGCATTAATATTCTTATATGAGAAGTTCACCAGCCGAGAGAACGGTGAAAGCTGTAGCATTGCACTGTATATCGTTATGTATCAAACACTAAGACTCTTGACTCGCATGCAGAACATCTGTAAACAACTTTAAACTTCGGTTCCATCTTCTGTTTCAATGAAATCAAAGTTCTCATCTGTTTGTCAGTCCATGGAACCTTGTTGTTAAGATCGTCATCGTCATCCTCGTCCAAAATCACCACCAGCTTCGCCTTCTTATTACTGACTCTCATCGTTTTGGGAGGATTTCGCTTCTTTCCTCTTTGTGAACCTTCTGTATTTTCGTATCGCTTCTCTAAAGTTCCAACCAGTGTTTGCTCCTCCAATTTTTTTTCTTTCTCTAAAACTTTTTCATTGTTTTTATCTCCTATGTCCTCTGATTGCTGAATGTTGACGACTCCTTTCAATATCACTTCACCTTCTACGCACGGAAGTACTTTTCCATTTCTCAACACTGTTGAAATATTTACGACAGATTTATTCCACCTGCATCAATTCTCTCAACAAGAAATTTCTCTCCTTCTACCTACGCCAAGAGTACTTCCGCCCATATGCTCGAGCAAAGTAGTATACCATATTACAATTTTCTACTCCACGTCGTAGAAAAAAATAACACATGGCACATGGTTCTCTGTCCCAAATCACTAGAATATATCAAGAGTTGCTCTTGGAATATGGCACCTGGATTGCATTTATTACTCTCCACGTAGACGCCAAGTCATCGCCAAGTCATCGAGCATTAAAAACAAGACTTTGTTTTAATACATTGTACTCCAGCGTTTTGTAAAGTGAGAGAGTATCACATCTGAAGATCGGACGGTTCTCCTTTTTGCATATGAGCGATTTCAAAAAGAATACTTGATCCCCGCTTTTATAAAGACCTCCTTATTACGTACATCCATGTGATGCTCAAATCTCTTTAAAGCTATACAAGAAGTAAAGTAAACAACAAATCTTGAACTAATTATGTCTAGCAATGACTAAAAGTTAACAGGTTTACAAAGTTTAATGATGTTCATTAACATTACAAATCTTATACTAGATTTGTAATGTTTCAAAAATATTTCATTAGAACAAAACCAAAGTCTTGGATATATATATATATATATATATATACTTATCTCTCACATGCAATATAATTTATGTGTCACATTGTGTAAATAATTTTTTGTAAGTAAATTTTTTAATAAATTCATCAACAAAGGTGAATTTACAATCCATCATTTTATCAAATCCTTGCCTTGTAATAACTTGATATTTGATGTTATACTATTTGCTTGATGTTATACTATTCTATCATCAACTAGTTTAACACTAGATGTACATTCTTTTCCACAATTACAAGAGAAAATTGCTATATCATGGATTTTTCCGATAAAAAATATAAGCAAATCTAACTAATTTGTTTATAATGTTACTTCAACTAATGCTCTTCTGTAGATGATTCATCTTATGTAAGTGGCTTTCCAATTAAAACAGAAATTATACTAATTAAGACATTCTTAGTTGCAAACGATAGATTTGCGACATATAACAACCTAAATAAACTATAAAGTTTGTACATCTTCTAGAAAAAGATGTATTATAAATAATTTTGATGTAATAAACATATCATATGATTAAATGAAATAATAAATAAAAGCTTAAAGTATGTACAAAAATGTTTCATGATGTTCAAAAATGTATATGTTTATCAATCATATACATTTGTTGTTATAATTGTTCAACATAATAGACATGCTGATGCTTTCAAATAAATGCTTAAATTAATGTTTGACATATTATTGATTTACATTAAATATTTTTCATATATACATATAATCATGACCTTATATAACTATCATCTAACTTGCACTTACTGTTAAAATTATACAATCTTAAATATTTGAATTTTGAATTAAAATGTGTAAAATGAATATTTTTCAATTTTTTTGTTTTTTGAATAAAATTATTCATATACTTTGAATTTTACGGAAGACACCAAATTATTTAAATTTTTTCAGATTAAATTTATGAAATTTTCTTCATAAAAAGGTTTGAATTTTGATTTTATTTGATTTGAAAATTTGATTTTTTTACATCGAATAGATATGAATACTAGATATATTTTATCCAATATATTCATTCAGAAATTTTTTTAATTTCATAAACATTCTTAATCATGTATATTTTTATGCTTATATTTTGTCACTAAATTGATAGAAAAAATTACGGTTATTTTATTTTGGTAATAAAAGACTTTTATCTAATAACTTTTCATAATAATATCTCTGATGCAAGATTATGAAATAGTATTGAAATCCTGATTTTCATTCATTTGGTTTCTTTTTAACTCTTTTTTTCATAAACTCCAACTTCTATACCACAAATCTTGCAAATGCTTTTGCACCTATTCTCAATCGGTTTTCAAATATTTGTCATAGTAAATATAGTGAAGTACTACATTTTAATGCAATAACATACAATTCAACTCAAATTGACTTCACATAATGACTTGTTGGTAGCTTTCATATTTGCAATAAAGACTTATTTTGATTTATGTGTTAATTTGAAGTGATATATGTTTTTGAAATAAAATTTTAACATTTTGGTCCAAAAAAAAATTATCATATATAAATTTTCTAGATATATTCATCACATATGAAAGAGTAATATTGTGTTTTGAAATATTATATCAAAAATATATTGACGTCAATGTATTCGTTACATTCTTAATTACAATAATTAAGCCAAAAAAATTTCATAGTTTGAGCAATTTTGAGAGACCAAGGTGTGAAATATTTTGAAATATTTCAATTTCAAATATCATAGAATATAAACCCTAAGATGATGAAAGTATTTGTTATCAGTACTATTACAAAAGTTCAATACTTAACAAACATATGAAGTATTGATAGTCAACAACTTTTGTGATCTAATCAATGCAAAAACAACATGTAATATCTTCCGTACAATAATTTTAAAAGTAAAACATAAATTGAATGTTTGAGATGTTTTCAATCACATATCTTTAAAACAGTCAAATGTTTAATATATTACTGTAATCAAAATTTTTAAAATTGATTGCAACTATTGTTATCATATATTTAAATTTAATATTCATATATCTTTTCATGATGACATTTTTTAACACATTCATTTCAATAAATCAAGCCAAAATACTCGATATTTACAAATCATAATGACAGAAGTGTTTATTTTTTGAACATAAATTTCTGAATGAATTTCAAATATATATATATATATATATGAAAAAATTCCATAAGTTGAATTTAGTTATATAAATACACACACAATGAAATTTAGCCTCAATATAAATGTAAAGTTTCAAGTCATGATAGATTTAATCAGGTTTTATGATGTTTATAAGTTATAAAATACTCTTAAACCTATTGATACATGTATCAATAAGATCATTTGTGGGGTTTTAAAAAAATATCATGAGTTTTGAATACCTTTTTTTTAAAATATGAAGAAAAATTTAAATTTAAATATTTTGAATTAAAATTTAAATGTTATTTTTTTCTTACATTCAATTAATATAATCGTATTCATCAAATTTGTTAATTACAAAAAATTCAAATTTATGAATTTTAATTATATATTATTTTGAAAAAAAATAATTTGAAATGAGGTTTTTTTTAATTTTTTTATTCATCAATAGTATGATAAAAAAATTTAAAAAATTACCACAAATAAAATTCTATAAAATAATCAGATTTTCAAAATTGTAGACACTTTATCTGATATTTTAGTGTCATGTCAATCGAATAATGGTATCTTGCTTGAATCTGTAATTACATAGTATTATGTTGAAATAAAACATATATGTGCATAGGACATGTATTTATTATTATTTGATAAATTATTTAATTTTATAAACAATTAACTTCATACTTTTACACACAAATTTCTTACTTTGATAAGTTAAAATCATATTTTTGTATCAGTATAAATTTGAATTAATGATAAATTTTTTTATTTTATTACAAATATGTGATGTAACATTCTGCTTAATAGACATACTTGATTTATTTTCAATCAAACTATATCATTATTTGCTGAATCATATCTATATTAATTTTTAAAAATTTTAAAATTTCAAGTAAAACTGCAAAGTTAAATGATGAAAAGAAAAACTCATCATACTCTTTGGTTTAAATTTAAAGCATTACAAAATGCCATGTTTCTTGCATTTATTCTTCTTTTATACAATTGTTATCAATTATTCAAATTTGATATTGAGAAATTGAGTTAAATTTTATTTTCAAATTGTACAAAATGAACATTTTATCCGTATCATTATGAAAAAATGTATTTGGTGTTATTTTAGCTTAATAATCAAATAAAATTGATTGTGTAAAAATTTGTTTGCTTTAAAATGTAGTTAAATTATTAATGCATTTGATAAATATAAGTATAGTGTAATACATAAATCAAAATTATCTTTATATTAGCTTTGTGTAAAACATTGATTAGAAACTTTTTTGCAAGTGTTATTGAAAGTTTGATTGATCTAGGTGGAAGATGAAATACCATAGGGACATCTTGATGACAGCAAAGAATTATCCCACTTGGTTGGAGTGAGTGTAGACGGAGTTGCCAACTTCTCTAAGCTAGAATTGTCTTTCCGTCAATTGAAAGTTATTGATTGTAAGTTAGAAATAGAAATATAGAAAAAAGTAAATAGAAAAAATTAGATTAAGTGCTATAGCATAGAAGAGCTCTTTTTGATCTCAAGGGGAACATTTTTGAAGGTGATAGACATTAATTAGACTGAGATTGATGCTAAACTCTAAGACAAGTCCTTGACAAATTTTTAAATAAAGAGTAATTATTAATTTAGAAATTTCATAAAATTTTAGTTTTTTTTTATTTGGAATTTTTTTTATAACAATACTGAGATCAAACCCAAACAATGCACATGCAAATATTTTTTCAAAAGTATTGGAGTAACTTCTTAATGCAAAATATTTATATCTCTAAACACCAAAAATACGGCCAAAATATCAAGCCGCTTAAGTATCATAAATAGCTACTCCAAGATTATCTGCATGTCACACAACACCCACATCTGAAACAGAAGATGAATATTTGCTCCAACGGCAAAACATAAATGTGATCAATTCTACCATCAACCAACACATTGGAAAATTGAACCAAAAGGTTCCAAAGTACAAGGGAGTACACATGGTAGTCCAAGATCCATACAAGAGAAAACTTTTATGTTTAAACAATTAGAGCTCTTATGGCTTCAACAAAATTCACAACATGATTATCCACCCGTATACATGAAGATGGAAGACGAGGTTGAGTGGTTGCACAGGAAAGTGCTTACCCATCAATGGAAAACTAGCCAAATCCAATCCGCTCCTTATGCATAGTAGTACAAATATTAAGTCTCATGCCTATGGGTACCTTTAAAGGTTGAGGAATTTTTATTGTATCTTACGGGTATCTAAGTGTGGACATAAAGCTATTAATAGTTTTGGATGGTCAATAATCCCGATTGGATGAATTCCGAGGGGTTCTACCGTATGCAATAAACATGTCCAAGCCGAGATCTTCACACGATACCTCTCAAAGGTCGCACGGCAAGCCGTTGACGGTGGAGGTCAAGAGTTGGAGGGTAAATTTCTCGCGCAGGCTCGGCCTCAGCAGAATCAACCCGGGGGATCAAAGTACCGGTTCGGAATGTACTTCTGACACGTATACAGTACCCCTGTATGACGTGCGCACTTCGTCACTGGGGCCAGCTATGGCTTCTCGCTTTTTCAAGCACTCACCGTCCGATCTGAGATCTCGTCGTCGTGGCCACGGTGACCTGTCCGCAAGCTGCAGTACGCAGTAAATGTTTCTCTCCGGCGTCCGTAATTTCAAGTGGACTTTTGCCTCAGTATTCAGCTTGTCCATCTGCTTTCCGGTGATGAATCCTGAAATTTTCACAGCAGGATTTGGGCGGGCACATAAAAATTTCTTGGTATTAAACTTTGAAACTCCATCATCCTCCAGCAGTAAGCTTCACGAAAATTGCAACTGCCCGGAAGATGTTCAAAGCACGTGAAAGCGTAGCTAATTGCGTCCACGTAGAATTTATAGTTATAATACTCCGACGGTGGGTTGATAAGAAAGTAATATTGAGAACGTATTTTCTCCGCGAGCATCGGATCGAAATTCTTTCCCCCGTCCTCGGAGATGGTTGACACTCTGCTACCGATCCCCGAATTAGGCAGGCCGTCGGTGGGCACGACACCGGCAAACCTCTGAACGCAGCCGGCCGTCGAGCAGCCGAGGCGAAGTGCGCTTTAAGGGGGAGGGAGAGTTGCTCGTGGACACTGGGCCTGGTCGTGTGCAAGTGAAAAATTGGACCGCGATCGCATCTGGAAACAGGAGGGTGGGGATGGCGCAGCTGGCTGGCTGATGGAGCCAGGCGGGCCCCGAATAGAAGAGGAAAAAGGGAGTGACTCGCAGCGGACGAAGCCTGAAGCCTGAAGCCTGGAGCCTGGAGTGCTCGACATCTCGTCCGCTTCTGAGACGTGTGCCACATTGCTGGCTTTCCTCGCTTGTGTGCATCCTTGTCACAAGAGGACGACGCGAGGAGGAGTAGGGATCCCTTCTGTCTACGTCGCTCGGCACCAAATCCTCCATTGGCTCCTGGCTTCTCTCCGTCCGCAACTCGAATCCGCACCGCTCAGCTCAGCTCAGCTCCCGGCGTCAGGCGACATCGAGCGAGGCAGGAGCAGGCAGGCAGGGGCAGACGACGACGAATCGCAGCAGCAGCAGCAGCGTCATGTTGGGGGTCAGGTCCGCGACGCGGGGAGCTGGATGCTCGCAATTCCGGCGCTTGCTGATCACTCTGATCAGCCTGGTCTCGGTTTCATCGGCCCTGAGGCTGGTGAGCGCAGGTGATGGTTACAAGGATGCGTACGAACAGCTCGTGGAGTACGGATTCCCCACGGGGCTGCTGCCCAACACGGTCACGGGCTACACTCTCGAGGATGATGGCAAGTTTGCGGTGTTTCTGCAGGACAAGTGCAACGTCTACATTCCCGGGGAGTTCCCCGTCACCTACTCGAAGACTATCACAGGAGTTCTGTCTTACGGCTCGCTGAAAAACCTCAATGGAATTTCCGTCAAGGCCTATTACTTTTGGTGGTCAATTAACGCCATCACTGTCGTGAACGGGAACCTCGTGTTCGAAGTCGGGCTTCTCACTGCCAAGTATCCCGTTGACAATTTCGAGGAGAGTCCGGGCTGCGCCACGAAGTCGATGGTCGAGCTCTTTCTCGACGAGTAGCTATCGTCCGGGATGGATCGGTGTGTTTGTGTCTCACCATGAAGATGAGGAGATCTGCGTAGAACCTCTAGAGTAGTGAGTGATAATTGATGATTTGTTATGAGTTAGAAGACTGTCAAATAGATGCCTTTCGTACATTTCGAAAGCAGACCCGATGCATTACTTCCAGCCTGACCTGAATCCATGGGCGGAAGATTTACCAACTGAAGTGGTCAAGTAGTGGTGCAGTCGTCAACTCATGCGGTCACAAGAATATTTTAAGTGGGTGGCGTCACGGAGCCGGGCAGAGGACTTGGTAATGTTTGGAGAAGGCTCCGAGACCTGAATGTGCAGACGTCCCCTTGTCCTCACTTGAGGCATTTCTCGAGGCGGGACGTCGGGAGTGTATTGCAGTTGCTGTTTTCAACGTTTTTCGTGCACATGGGAGCTCATTGAAAGCTCATGGATTTTGGATCGCAGAGGTGTTTGGGCTTCGGGTAGTTAGTCATTTGTCTGTCATATTCCTGCCACACTGCATTGTAAGGATTATTGTGTTTGGAACTTGTAGATTATACAGGCTCTCAAGAGCCCGGGCAGTGAAGCAGATAATCTGTTGCTGTTGTATACTTTCGTAACTTCAGCTCAAAATTGATGGTTGAATGCCATGGGTAGGTATCAGTTTAGGCATGGTCAGCAAAATGTGATGTCTGTGCGTTCCAGTCAGTGGGAACTGCACAGTACTTACCAGTTAGGAATTGTTATACAACTTGTACCTTTAAAGTTGAGGAAAGATTACTTGTAGGTACTTCTTTGGTAATTTGGCCTCTGATAGTAATGATTAGTGAATTCGCCTTCTCGAGTCAGGCAACTCTTTCTGTGTGTTTCTCCTTTTGTGTGTTTCTGTGTCTTCGACCCCTTACCTCATGAAAACTCCTGACTACTCATGTCGTGGGATCCAGGAAATTGCTACTTCTGAATCAGGTGAGGTGACTGATTGCTGCTGAATCAGCCTGTGCAGTAATTCATCAGATTCGTTCACAGCTAGTGTCAATCTGGTTGATTGATACAAATTTTTTGAGAGCTGAGCAGGACGGTTGCAAGAAGATTTACGAGGAGAAAACATGCAATATCGTATCTATCCAATTGATGGATAAAGTGTTCAATAGAACCTCTCTATAAAGTACACCCTATTTGTTCCAAAATAAAATCACTTTGTACCTTATAGAGTAGTTTACCATAGATTTTTTTTACCTGCACACAAATTCAAAATTTATTTAATTACAAACAAAAGTGTTCAATTGTTGATTGTTTTAAGTATGAAATGTAATGATAATTTACATTGATATTCAAGTTCAGTAAATAAAGCTCCTCGCCGAACAATGAATGTCTTCTTCGCAAACCCTCGAAGTTGAGAAACCATTTCTTTTGCTTGGGAGATGTAGACTATTTTTGCTCCCTCCGACTCCTCTGAGTTTCCTAATCTAACAAGAGATTCTTCGATATGGTACTCATATGTAACATGAGTGTGCTCCTCGACTAGATGGCATATCAGAGTTTGCTCTTCAACAACCTCAAATTTCCGTAAGTTCTCTTCGATGAGTATCTTATTTTGATCAATGTCAATTCTTGAAGCAAGACTAGCAAGCTCTTTTTTTTGTTCAATGATTTCATCGTAGTCCGAGACCACATTCCGATTTACGACAAATCTACATCTTGATCTCAATGTAGTCCGAGGGCACATCATGATTTACGACAAATTCACATCTTGATCTCAATATAGTCCGAGGGCACATCATGATTTACAACAAATTCACATCTTGATTTCACCGTAGTCCGAGGCCACATTATGATTTATAACAAATCCACATGTTGCGAAACATTTATGCCGTGTTTCTTCCTATATCAGGTACCACGACTTGCCCATAAACTTGACTACAAATAGCACCATGAGTTTTTTTGCACGTTCCAATGCATGGCAAGAACTGTCAATCTTCTTCAATATGAAAAGTATTTCAAACTTTTGGGCAAGCTTACTCAGATTACGAATTATACCAATATCAAGACAAAAGTGAAATTTGACGGAAAAAAGTGCACCTCCATGTGTAACATTACTGTGTTCTCATCAACAATGTGGATTAGACGTTACAAAAAAAAAGGAAGAATTTTTGCCTTTTTTTGTTGAAATGATCATCAAGATCTTTTAAATATTTACTAAATGACAGATTTGTCATCCATGCTTTTGCACTATGAGAATATTTGGCTGTAAATTTTCTTATATCGTGATCATCAAAATATCTCAGATTCTTTGATTTACCAATTATCAATGGTGGCAGTTTTTCGTGCATCGTTGAGCAAGTCAGAGCTACAATAAATTGGTCTTTTTCTTGCTTCTCGCCCTTGCATGATTGTTTTACATGATTCAATGTTGAGTATGATAATGCACGGAAGAAGAATTCTGTCTCGTCCATGTTAAAGACGTTTTTCAAATCATACCAAATCAGTTTGGATTGCAAATGTAATGACAGATAAATACCATAATGCAAATACCAAAATGCAGCATAATGGTAAAGATCCGATCCCACAAGTTCAAAAACAACTCAAAACTGAGAAATCTAACTATCAAGAATCCTTTCGAGGTCGAAGTCTTCGGCTACTTTATTCCTAACTAACACATTGAGATGTCACTCCGATGCTCCGAACATGCACACCGACCGCAGAGTCGGCAATTGCCGCGCTATCCGACTTCCGATCTAATCCTAACCTACACAAAACGGCCGTCAGTTCCAATTCCAAGTTTGTCATCGCTTCACACGAACTGATAAAAAATGCATCTAACTTTATAGCTAACTGACGCTGCCCACTAACACTACACGCTATCATTGCGATCGCGCGACGGTCTAGATTTCTAAGCTGCAACCACTTTTGTGTCTCGACCTGCCATAACACAAATTCGCCCATGCACCGATTCATCTTCTCTGTCAAGGCGTTGTTTGTCTGCTCTGCTAACTATCTATTCTTCTTCTCGGCCTCTGACAATTTTGCCTCCATCTCACTTAACCGCTCCTCCGGCAACGATCGCTGAAATCTCATCTCATTGCACTTGGCCTCCAATCTCTATATCAGCTCCAGGTCTGAGATCCTAGCAGCCTCACACTCCGCCAGAGCCTTTACCTTCACTGCATGCGTCTCATCCTTCTTTTTCAGATCCGTTGTTAGCTCGTCTACGCTTCGCGACTCTTCGTTGAAAGCTATCCAAGATGTTTCAAGTCTATCCAGAAGATCGACTGTCGCACATTTGATGACCTCGATGTTGGCCCGAAGACCCTCACAGGTCTTCTCCGAAAACTTCTACAGTTCTACTTCTTGATCCAACCTTTTCCAAAGTACCTCGTACTTCGATCCTGTACATCGAAGTTGCTTCTTCTTCTCCACTACTGCATGAGCTGTTGCCACCTTCACCCGCGTCTTATTACGCACTAACTCCACTAAGATCCGACATTGGTGGGCACAGCGTACTTCCCTAGCTTGCTGTAAAGGTACCGAAGTAGAGGTATCACTTGTTCACACAACACATCCGCAACATTGACCTCTTCCGACTGAATCTCTTCTATCGTCTCCAATATAACCGTTCCCGTGGATGTCCGAGGTCACGCCACCGGATGCTGCCCAGTAGCCTCTCCTGCTACGCCTTCAGCTACTCTCTCTGCTATCTTCTCTAATGCAACCGGATACTCCTCCGTGTCCGATGACATTGTCAGCACTTCTGCGGGCTTCTCTAAAGAATCAATTACTATGGCTTCAGCCGAAGGAACCGGGTTCCGCTTTGGGGTTCCTTCCTCTGTCATTATGACCTTCCCTTTCTCCTTCCTTGTTGCCCGACGCTTCTTTACTGCCAAAGGTCTCATCTTAGAACTCCTAATGTATTTCTTCGAAGGTCCATCCTTCTCTCTCACAACGGTATCTGCTTCTACCTCCGCCCATTCTGCCGAAGTGAGATAGCCTTGGGACGCAACAACACTGCTGTCATCTTCCAATATCAATCCTTGAGCTTTCACTTTCATTGTTGTGCATTAGACGTCCTGCAACCTCCGGGCTGACTCTCACTCAGGTTTACCTCAGATGGCTTTTCGGTAGCTCATCATGATTCTAGAAGACTAGGATTCCGCATCATACTCATAAGCTAAACACCCTCTCACACAATCTCTCAAGGTATCACTCCAACTCATACACTCATCGACACTCCAAGGTACTGAAAATTCGTCACTCTTTCATATATGAAACAAGTCTCTACATATGAACTCTCCAAACTTGCTTGAGAGGCTCTTCCCTACTTCTCTATATATACTACTTGAGAATTTACCATAGTAACAAATGGTAATTTCTATCTAACTTACTTTTACGAAGATAAACCATAGTAAGGTTGACTAGTTATCAATATGTGGCAACATGCCATTGGCCCCCTAAACCTTCTAGATGTTTACTAATCCCTAGATTGAGGTGGCGACATGCCATTTGTGCCTTTCCAACTTCTAGAACTTCCACTTTCCACTAAGTCAACATAAAGCTTAGTCTAACCAATGGAATACTCATTACTTTAGTCAAACCAATCAAAACTAAACATGAAGTTCAAAAGTCTTTTCTCTTGGAATCTAGACTTTTGTACAAGACAAAATAGAAGTGCTCACTCAAATCTTCTAGAACTTCTCTAGTTATTCCGCCAAGTATAGACATTATAGCTAAACTAGCTAGACTTAGTCATAACTAGCTAGATTTAGTCATAACTATCCTAACCATGATTTCCTTGGCTAATTCTAGTTTTATTTCACACATGCAATATCTGGTCTTACATTTACCCCCGGACCAAGACTTCACTACGCCCTCGGAGTGAAAGAATCTGATCTTCGATGGAATAATTTCAACTTGTCGTGGTTGACTCGATCGAAGTGACGTCCTCCTAACTCCTTGATATCATAAGTAAAGTTTCCCCACACCTTCTCAACTATGAAAGGTCCAAAATACTTAGGAAGAAACTTTTTCCTAGCTCTCTTGTATCTAATTGCATCAAAGAGCATCACCCAATCACCTTCCTTGAATGGCTTGAAGTTCTGGTTTCCACTTCGTTTGTCGTGATACTTCTTCTGCAACTGTTGAGCCCGCTCCACTCTTACCATGGCTAGTGCTCGAGCTTCCTCCAACTCCATCAATTGTTGTTGGCGAGACTTGATGGCTTCTGCTCCATTTGATTTCTTCAACCTTTGTTGGATTGTCATGAAAGTAGTCAAGTCAAATTGTATTGGGAGCTTTGACTCAACTCCATACACCATCCGAAAAGGAGAATATCCGGTAGATGTTTTCCAAGTCGTTCGATACTCCCACAAGATAGCATGCAACCTCTTGTCCCAGTTTTGCTTGCTCCCGTCCATGTCTGCATCCTTGACCAACATCATACAAAGAGTGTAGTTGGTCCGCTCCGCCAACCCATTAGCATTGGGTTTGTAGGAAGTAGTCACTCTAGACTTGATGGAAAAATGATCTAACATTGCTTGGATCATACTTCCCACAAACTCTCCTCCTCTATCCGACACTAACTCCAAAGGACAATCAAATCTGGTTATGATTCTCTCATACAAAAACCTACCAACCTCCTTCTCATTAGTAGATTTTAGTGGCCTTGCCTCTACCCACTTAGTAAGATAATCTGTAGCTATCACAATGAACTTATTTCCCCGAGGAGTAAGATTCAAAGTACCTACAAAATCTATCCCCCATTTTTCAAAAGGACCTAACATTGGAACTGAAATCAAAGGAGGGGTTTTCATGGACTTTTTAGCAAAAGCTTGACACACATCACAACTCTTGCAAAATTCCACACAATCTTTGAAAATACCCTTCCAATGATATCCAGCATCAAGGATCTTGAAGGCGGTTACCTTCCCCGCAAAATGTCCTCCACACACGGCACCTTCGTGAAACTCCTTCATGAGTTGCAATGCTTCGCCTCTTCCAACAGCTCGTCGTAGCAGACCGTCAGCTCCTTGATGAAATAACACCTTCTCAATGATCATATAGGGTTGACATCTTTTTACCAATGCATTCCTTTCTCTTGAATGCATACCTTGAGGAAATTCTCCTTTGGAAATGAACTTCCAAATCTTCTTGTACTCCTCTGGTACCAATGTCACCGTGTCCATGACCAACAAATCTTCGTCCGGGAAAGTGTCATCCACAGATTGATCTCCTCCCTCATCATAAGCTCTTGACAACAAATCCGCATTAGCATGCTTCTTTCCCGGTCGATCCTCAATGGTATAATCAAATTCCGCTAGTAGTAGTTTACATCTAGCTATACTCCCCTCAGCATTAGGCTTGTTGAAAATATATTTCAAGGCCTTATGATCAGTCACTATAATGAATTTTCCAGCCAAAAGATAGTGTCGAAACTTCTTAAGTGAAAAGATGACAGCTAAAGCCTCCCTTTCGGTCACTGAATAATTCTTCTCTGCTTGTACCATCTGTCTACTAGCATAGGCAATTGGATGATCATGCTTTTCATCATCAAATTGATTCAAGGTGCATCCTACAGCAATATTTGATGCATCTGTATACTAGAGAAAAAGTTTACCCCAATCAGGTTTCGCCAAATTGGAGCCGTCACCAGCCCTTCTTGAGTGCCTCAAACGCCAACTTCGCCTCTTCATCCTTGAAGATGAGCTCGTATTCGGTCCCCTTCTTCATGTAACTCGTCAAGGCATGAGCTTTGTTGGAGAAGGACAAGATGAACCTCCGATAGTACCCCACCATACCAAGGAATTGTCTCAACTTGGTCAACGTCACCGGAAAAGGTAACTCCATGATCCTCGTCACCGTGCAGAGTGAATTCATTCCCCTCGTAGCGCTCGTTCTATGAATCCAACCTGCCAAGTCATCATGTACGTTGTACGAGAAGTTCAAAGTATCTACATCAACGCCCTTGCTACATTTTGTCTGAATCGATCCCAATACCCTATGGTTCGATATTCGTTTTTGCCGGTGCGTGGGTTCTTGAATAAGGCAGCGTATGACTTATCTTTGGCTCTCGATACCTTGACACTCTCACTGTCAAAAGTAAGATCGCCGTCTTCACCTGTGCGATTCCTCAAGACTTTCGCCAAATCCCATATTTACCAAGTCTCATGATATTCTTGATGGCACTCTGGCTTTGGAGTGTCATCGTCGTTCCACTCCTGTACCATTGTTGCACAGATCCAATTTCATCTCCATAGCAAGAATTCGAGCTTTGCGAGAATCAATTCATCACGATACGCTCGCTGTCTCGCCTCCGGAACTCTCAGTGCGATCAATCGAATTACTCTAGGTCGCCCCACAACTACTTCAAGCATAATTGTCCGTTCGAGCTTCCGCAACTCAATCTCTCGTCAATTTGCAATAGTGTGATCGTGAAATGTGGGGGCCATACTCGCGCGCTCGCGGGTGTAGTCCGCTGTTGCAACAATAGAATCAACATGTGCAAATTGAAGATGCCGCCATTCAAATTTCTTTTTCGTGCGGCGCTATCTTTTACTTCACTAGGGATCCGTTGCTAGAAGTACTTTGTGGGTAACTTTGAAGTCATCAACGCTGAAGGCCAAATACCCTTTACCGAAGGCTGGTCTAGGCCTTTGGAGAACATGGGTCTTTGCCCCTTCCTTTCGTAGTTCAGGCTCCACTAGTTTCTTCCTTCAGCTCTGGACCTCATCCGAACAAGTAGTTTTATATTTCCTACTCCTACTTAAAATCTATACTAATATTCCTTATTCTCTTCTCATCTGGATACTAATGCTCTCAAAAGTTAAAACTTACGTGGATTTACCTACCTAACTACATTATTTCCGAAAAAATGAAAAAGCTACACTACCACAACAAACATGACTTTCATTGATCGGCTCGCTCTAAATCCATATTTCCAAATTCTTTGTTGATCTTGTAAGATTGAACATTGTTGCACTGCTTTTTGTTGCCACCCTTTCGACGCAGATTAATCTAATTGTTCAATTCCCAGTTCATGAGTAATTTGTTAAACTTTCTCTTGCATAATTGATATGCTGATTGGATATCCATTTGCACGGGCAGTGACAAACCATCTTCATAAAACAACGTAGACGTTGTTTCGACAACGAGCGGTTAGAGTTGATCTCTCTGAGCAAGACATTTTTGCTATTCTTAGCGGCCTGATAGTTTCTTTGGAGACTTTGAACTTCTCCGATGTGACCCCGATGCTATGACATGTCAAGGTGCTTGACAATAGTTAGTTTTGTGGTGAGATCCACAACCTACCTCTTTTTCCAATCTCGTTCCATTGTTTCTACAAGCTAGGTAGAGTGTGGATGTATCTTATATATCTTATCTTATCGTGGCTGCTCCGTGGACGAGACAACCTGTACTTTAAGTACTTAACAGAGGTGTACTTATAAAGAGTTTTTTAATATAAAAATAAAAGGGTTTGCTTTTACAAAAAATTTATGTACTTTTTTTTGAGTTGTACTTTATCTAGACTATACTTTATACGGAGGTTCTATTGTAGTTATTATGATCTGGCCTATCAGCAAGATGTTTTTATGTTAACCCAATGCCCTCAAAAAGATTTATTTAAAATAATTTCCACTACATGTAATCATATTAAGCTTGCTTTCATGAAGTTTGAACTGATGTGCAATTAGCACTAATGAAGTTCGATGGCCTCAACTATGAACTTTTCATCTTCTTTTTCCTGTCTTTATAGGTTCATCTATTCCTTCTGGCGAGATATAGATGCTCATCGAGTGCAGCTTGAGTAGAATTCAAGGTGTAAGTTATCACGCGTAATACGTATCGAGCAGTACCGTTGTTCGGAGCAACACAGTAAAGTCAGGTGCCCTCATCTATTCTTGTATATGACTTTTGACACTCTTGCCACCGATGCAATCAATGCAATCTCTACTTCAAGTTATATTCTCCGTCAAAACCTCATCTTTTTCCATTTGCAACTGATGTAGACTCTTACCAAATTTGTTACAAATTATCTAACAAGTCTAGAAAATAAGCAATGTCTGTATAAAGTTCAAGGTGTTAACTCCTTTGTTGGGAGATTATTTATTGTATCATTATATAAATTGTGTAAATTCAAATCTATCTTGATTTTCTTTTTCAGCATTGAGGTTATCACAATAATATAGAATATTACATTATAAACAGCCAAATTCATTTTGTGGATCAAGGGTTTGACTTTTATCATTAATTAGTCCCCACATAGCTACATTCTCTGCGAATCAATTAAAAAAAGTGAAAAATAAGGAGTAATATTTAGAAGTCTGGATTCTGAACTTCAAGAAGTGAACAATAAGGAGTAATAATTAGAATTCTGTACACTCAATACTAGTTGTCTTAACATAGTTGTAGCAATTCTATCGCGTACTACTCTAGTTGCACAACATGATATCATTAACAAGCATTTGAATATGTACGGAATCCATCAATTAGTATCCACACATCATAATAAACTTGTAGAGAGTTTATTTTGTTTTAATTTTATATTATATTTTATTATTTAAAAATAAATATTGTTAGAATCAAATTATTGAACCTCATTGACTAAACAAATATCATCAATTTTGATTTTATTGGTTTACCTTATCACATTTTCAAAAATAAATAAATTTGAATTTATTATGAGTATGAATATATTTTTGTGAATATGACATACCAAATCCTTGAATTTATTTTGTAAATGATTGTCTATTTGAAAAGACAAAACAATGCATGTAAAATCTATAGAAAACAAATAGAATAATCAAATGTATAACTATATTTTCATCACTTATAAATTTTATAAGATTTTCAATCCAATCACCAGATCTGCATAAAGTATCAATGTGATCTTATATTTTTTAGTAGATTTTTTCATCTACAAAAACTCTATTTGAAATTAAATGTTACTCAATAACTTAAAAAATAAAATAGAATAATAACATCAATATCTTTGATTTCAAACAAAAAAGTTGTAAATATAACATACAAATACCATATTTACAATTGATTATTTTTTATAAATATGATCTTGTTAGCATAGCTAAAGATGAAAGATTTAAACATTATCGTCTTTACTAAATTGCCAAATTTCATTTTAATTTTGTGTAACAATCTTAAATTAATTAGTAATATATTGGACTCTATACAAGATAAACGTAGAGATGCATCATAATGTATTATCCATAATTGTCATGTTGCCAATCATTTCATTTAGTAAATACTGAAATATATTAGTTAACAATTTCAATGAACAATTCATGAGTTTATTAAATAAAGATTCAATGTGCTAGTTAGTTAAGAGCAATATTTGTGTTTGTTAGATTGAGATTGAATATAGTAGATGGAATTAACACATCAGATTTCAATATCTTTGTTAGATATGTCTGTCATGTCATCAGTCCACTTGTGATGAAGTGAATAATGGAATGAGATTTTATCTCTTTATATTTGTTGGAAAATTCTATGAAATAAAAAATAATATCATTCTTGATATTTATCATCATTTGAATTTGTGTTTCATCTTCAAATGAGATATTTTTTTTACCTTACTATATTTGATTTGACTTATACAAAGTAAAAAATGATATTGTTAATCATATTTGAATATGTTATATCTAGCTGCACATATTTTATGGATAAAATTTCATTCTGTTCAATTCTCTATGTAATTATTTGCATTGCTTGTGCAAACTAATGAGTTTATTATAACATATGACTAGTGCTATGATGAACTACACAATCTCAAGACATTTATGTTATATTTCATTACTTGAGCATAAAAAATGTGATATCTATATTTTGTTGTTTGATTTTATTCAATTATTTGAATTTTTAATTGATGAATAAATTTTGATTATTATATTTGTTTAAAGTATTGGTTGTTTAAATTTTTGCAATGTGTACTACTCCAAAAATACAATCATATGATTATTGATGGATATCTGCAACAAATACATTGAAGATGAAAATTATCTATAACACTATGTTTCATTCCAAACTACAATCAATCTCAGACAAGTGAACAAGACATTCAACAAATATTCAGAATTTTCATATTTTTTTACTAGTTTTTTCCCTTTTCCACTCATTTTCTTACAAATATAAGTCAAAATCAAATGGTTTTGTACATTGATTAAAGAAAGAAATAAAAAAAAAATTCAATCTTTGTCATTTTAACCAACTATCAATAGTGTTTATTAGATGAGAATCAAAATTCTTAACAATGTGTAAACTTGTTTTCTTTAAAAATCTGCAAAGAGCAAAAGTTGTATAATCTTTCTTTGCAAATCTTGCTGAATTTGTATAAAACTACAATACTTTATGCTTCAAATCTCATATACTTGCTTTTATGAGAAAATGATTTAGTTTTCAACTTCTTATAATTTTTCTCCAGTACTCATTTAACTCATTTGAGAACTGAACTCCAATTTGACTAGCTTTGCAATTCAAAATTGAACTATTGTTCACAAGGATTTTTGAATAAAATTCATTTAATTTTCAAAAAATATATATTTTTAATACACGTGAAATAAATTCAGGGTTTTACACTCAAGGTATCATAGCGCGAGACTTACAAGCTTAAATTTTCTCAATCAAACATCCATAAAAAAGTATCATCAAATAAAATAAAAATTCATACATGGTTTCAATATAGTTAGCAAAAATATATTACACATTTGTTATTTACATTTCTAATCAAATTTCAAAACTGGATGCAAAAAATTACATTTTTTTGCCCATAACATCAACATCCAAATCATAATTTTTGATTAAAAATTTGTGCATTGGTTGAATATTGTTAAAACATTCATTCATTTCTTGCTAATTTAATTTACGTTGATCATATTTGTCATAAAATGACAAATATGATCAACAAAACTTTCACATTAACAGATCTCTTTTTACTTGAACATACAAAAAAAATCCTAAAGTTGTTGGATCTGTTTTCTTGTTTTCAATTCATAGTATTCACTACTTAACATCTATGTTAATGTAGAATAATATTTATAACGCACTTATTTAATAATAATTTTCCTATAATGTTAAATTTTTTTTTTATTTATAGTTGTATATAAAAACACAATACAAGCAAATAGCCGATATGAAAAACATAATTGTACAATCAAGGTTAAAATAACTAGTGTTAAAATAATATCAAGACTGAATCATTGTAAAATAAATCTTAAATTACATACATTTTGATAATTTGTAAACTAATTATACAATTACATTACAAAGAAATATTAAAAAAAATCATTACAAATTATAACACTATGTTCAAGATCAATGATTCAATTTACGTCTAGTAGATTGATGACATAACAGATTGAACTAAAGAATACACGAATTATCACATATTAACTAACGCATTAAATGGAACACTCAATCTTTATCTAATAAGTTTATTGAATGCTGATGTGTAGTTATTAAATAACACAGTTACTCTTTTACCTACCAAACACATGGATTGTGAATATGATATCAATAGATTTTTCAATATTGTGTAATATTATTTATATTTTGAGTAAACTCTATTTTAGGTCTAATCAACTAAAGGATGTTTGAAAGATGAACATGAAGACAAATGACTCGCAATGTAGCAAGAAGACATATGAGTATAAAATGAAAAGCCATTTTTATTTCTAATTTTTTAATTTAATTATTCATATATATATTTCATGCAGTAATATTTGAATTTTTAACTTTTAAAATTGATGATCAATCAATTGCAAAAACAACAAACAATTTTCTATGCTGTGCAAAATATTGTTGATGATTGCTCATAATAAACAATAAAACATGTATAAACACACCAAAAAATGTGATTTTATTTTAAATAATTCATTTGTAAATATTGATCTATTGTAATGTAATTTTTGGAATTTAAAAATTGCATAGATGCAATTTATTACCAGGTAAATACCAGTTAAATATTCAATTATAAATCTGTTATTCTTGAATCAAAATTGTATAAATAAATGAATAAATATTATCTGATCAAAATAATTCATATGCATAAAAGATAATTATTTCTTTATCTATATTTAGTTAATTTTGAAAAATTTGAGATTAAAAATTATTTAAAAAATGAATTGAAATTAAAAACATCTAAAGGTTGGATATGTAATCCAATAAAAATATTATTCATCATTTTAA
The DNA here is from genome assembly GCA_037833965.1 of Marchantia polymorpha subsp. ruderalis. Classification (NCBI taxonomy): domain Eukaryota; kingdom Viridiplantae; phylum Streptophyta; class Marchantiopsida; order Marchantiales; family Marchantiaceae; genus Marchantia; species Marchantia polymorpha. Next base: position 7,494,995 of record AP031351.1, read on the forward strand.
GTAATTTAATATCTGATTGAAAACTAATTTGAATAATATTGATAGGAAGATTTAAATTATGTGCAACAATAAATATGTATCAAAAAACAAACTATATTTTTTTTCTTTAAAAAAATTTCTAAAATAAAGATAAATATGATAGTGAATTATTTTAATATGATTGTGTTTTTTATTTATAGAGTATACATTAACAAGTCTTATGTTTATTGATGAGTTTTTAGAATATTTTGTGAGCGATAACTTGTTTTTCATCACATCATTGATATATAAAAGAAAATCATAATATGTCTTAAACGTAAAATCAAGCGTCAATCAAGCCAAGCACAAACACAAGAGACACTCATATAACGTGGTTCATCCTCGGGGGCTACGTTCACGGCTGAAGCGCACGAGAAGGTTTACTTGACTACTGAATACTGAATGCACACCCGAGTAGAAGCCTTGGGGGTATATTTATACCCAAAGTCAGCGACACACCTAGCTATAAATAACTATAATGTGAGGTTACTCCTTAACCAAAGTTAACCTCAACAATCTCCCCCTTACCTTGTGTTAAGTAAACAGTTAAATCTGTAACCTATATTATTACTTAGCGGGAAGTTTTAGACAAAAACCTAACACAAGACCCCCCTTTACACGAGAGTTAACTAGAAGTAGACCGTAGCCATAACATGATAGAGTAATAACATAACGAGGTAAATAGGAAACCTGCTTGCATAGAACGATCAGAGATCTCGTAGTCTATATAATTACTCCGCAGAAAAATCTAGACAAAAACTTAATACAAGCTCCCTCTTTACACAAGAGTTAACTAGAGCTAAAACGTAGACATCAGAGGATATAGAATATATATAAAGGTATAGCTAAAGTTACTATGGTAGCAAATTCTACATGTGCTCCCCATGACAACATGCATGGTAGCATAATGTCGCCTGAAACTCTCCAAATGAATAACTTTGGTCAAAACATCAGTTGGATTCAGTTTAGCGTTAATATTGATTAGCTCAATCGTTTTATCAGACACTCCTTGTGTGATAAAATGATACATGAAGTCAATGTGCTTCACTCTACTATCCATGATCTGGTTTGCAGCCAAATATAAAGCACTTAGACTATCACAATGAAGATTAACCATAGACTCATTCAATCCCATTTCCATGATAAGTCTATCCAACCAAATAGCTTCCTTTGCCGCTTCTGCTGCTGCCACATATTCAACTTCCGTTGTTGACTGAGCTACGCATTTTTGCAAGGTAGATCTCAAATTAATGCTTCAACTGCCAAGTGTAAACACATATCCTGTTATAGATCTACTTTAATCTAGATCCTGTTCCTACTCAGCATCAACATAACCAAACAAGGATTTGGCATTGTGAACTTTCCAGTGAACTTTCCTTGGATTTGACATGTACCTGCTCACCTTGCTCATCGCAAAGGCAATGTTCAACCTAGTGCACACCATCAAATACATGAGGCTGCCTACGGCTTGTTCATAGGGAACACATGACATTCTTTCTTTCTCCACAACATCGGTAAGACATTGAGCCGCGAAGAGTTTGAAATGTGCTGCCAAAGGAGTCCATTCCCATTTGGATCGACCATGTTGAACCTGTCAAGTATACAACAAACATACTTGCATTAACTCAGCCATAACCTCTTCTGTTTATGATCCCTATGAATCTTCATGCCTAATATTTCTTCGACTCTTCCATATCCTTCATCTTAAATGCATAATTCAACTTACTCTTGCATTCATCAACATCGGATTGATTTTTTGCCAGGATGAGCATGTCGTCAACGTAGAGTACTAGAATGATAAGATTGAATTTTTCATCATATACCTTCTTCATGTAGACACAAGGATCATACGCGCTCCGTAAAAAACTTTGTGCCTTCATGAACTCATCAAATCGCGTTTCCACTGCCTATGAGCTTTTTTCAGTCCATATAATGATTTCAACAATCTACAAACCAACTTCTCTTTGACTTTGACCTCAAAACCAACAGGTTGTCTCATGTAGATCTCTTACTCTAAATATCTATAGAGAAAGGCTGTAACCACATCAATTTGATTCATAACAAGATCAAACATTGCAACCAATGCACACACCAGACTAATTGTAGCATACTTAGCTACAGGTGAAAAAACTTCATAGTAGTCCACACCCTTCTCTTGTGTGAAACCTCTAGCCACTAGTCTAGCTTTGAAGATTTCCGCCTTGTCTCCTGCTGGATTGTCCTTCAACTTGTACACCCAGTTAAAGTCAATCAGCGTTTGATTTGTAGGAGGCTCAACCAACTTCCAAGTCTTATTGGCAATCAGTGATTCCATCTGTCGCTACATAGTAGCATTCCTCTCAAGCTTATTGATCAAAGCTTGAGCTTCCTTGTATGAAGAAGGTTCATTTTCTTCCAAAATCAATGCCATACCATCCCTATCTTTGACATCAAAGTCACAATCTTTGAGAATGGATGAATTTGCCCATACATCAAATCTTTAAGGAGCCCTACTAGAACAATGCAATCTCATAGTAGATGTTTCTTGTTGATCTCTATCGTCTGAAACTATTCAACAGGCTCATCAATGATAATACACTCATGTTACTCCTATTCTTGATGCACCGATGTTCCTTCTTGTGACAGATCATAGTGATATAATGATCAAACTCCCCCACAATGACATTCGTGATTGGAAATTTTCCCTGTAAGTACGAGGAGTCATGGAATTCTCCTCCTCTTTCAATAAGCCAATCTCATTAAAAGAAACATCTCTTATAAGCACCTTATGAGCTAGTGGATCCCATAGTCTGTAACCTTTCATTCCACTAGCATATCTAATAAAACGACATTTCTTGGACATAGTGTCTAACTTAGTCATGTGCTCCTTTGGTGTTAGAGGATACGTAGTACAACCAAAAACCTTCAAGCAACTGTAATCCACCATCCGTTTATGCATGAGTTCAAACGGTGTGAACAAATTGATTGCACTAGAAGGAAAGAGGTTTATCAAATAGACTGCGGTGTTGACAGCTTCGGTCCAAAACTCTTTTGGTAAACCAGATTTGCTTAGCATACTCAACAGCTTCTCCAACACTGTTCTGTTGAATCTCTCAAAAACATCATTTTGTTGGGGAGTGTAAATTGTTGTGAAATGACGAGTAATGCACTCTTTTGTACAATATCTTTGAAACTCCTCAGAAGTATATTCGTTGCCATTATCTGATCGTAAATATTTTACCATCTTGCGAGTCTGAGTTTCAACTTGTACGCGCGAGGTTTTGAAGGTGGGAAACACCTCAGACTTGTGAATAAGAAAATATATCCACACATACATGGAGTAATCATTTATAAAAGATACATAGAAGAACTTTTCTTAGAGTGAGGCAGTAGGGATTGAACCCCACACATCACTATGTACATACTCTAGTATGTACATAGTGTACAAATTATGAGTTCCAACACTAAAAGCTTGCCTATGTTGTTTTTTCATGATGTAGTGTTCACAAAATGCGAAGTCAACTTTTCACAAACCCGATAACACTTGTTTTTCATCAAGAAGAGACAAGTATCTATCACTCATATGACCTAGTCTGGAATGTCATAAATGAGACATCTCTACGCGAGATCTGGTAACATTAACTTTTCCATAAATTGTGGTGTCCTCTGATAACTATAGATTATTGTGTTTGTATCCTCTAAGTATAATCTTCTTATCATTGGATTTGACATCTAACACGCCTTGCCTAGAGCTCCACTCTAAGCCGTGTGAGTCTAACACTCCAAGAGAGATTAAGTTCTTTCTCATGTTAGGTATAAATCTAACGTGTGTCAATGTTCGGTTGACACCATCAAACATGTGGATTTTTACAGATCCCACACCCTCAATCTTACAAGGTTGGTCATTCCACATAAGAACAAAAGTGTTTGATCTTGAAAAAATACTTGAAAACTTTCTAATATAACAAATATGATAGGAACAAGCACTATTCAAAATCCATATATCATCAACAATCGTTGTAGTAGACAAAGTGCATACTTCTGACATCATAGACTGTCGGCAAACACGTCTTCCTCTTCAAAGTGAAGATGCTCCGCAACATTCGCCACTTGAGGGAGATTCGCATCTCTTACTATCATCCGACAGTCTTTCTTGATGTGATCATTCTTGCCACATCTCCAACACACCAAGTTCTTCAACTTCCTCTTGTTAGGGGATGAAATCCAAAACTGAACTCTTCTTTGCTAAGGCAATCCAGATCTCTACAACTTGAATCATGTACGCTGCAAATTGTCCAAACCCGATGGTTGCGATTGACCCCGGGTCACAGGAAGTGCAGTATTTGAAGTGAGTGGACGAGAGAATGACAACATTTCTTGTTCTACCTCGTCCACCAGATAAGCACTTACAACCTCGTTGTAAGTTACAGCCTTGTTATCACGATGAAGGAGAATAGTTATCAGTGTCTGGTAAGAAGGAGCCAATGAGTGAAGTAGATGCATAACTTTCTTAATGTCAGAAAGCTCCTCTCCCATACGCTGAAGATCTACCAACAAATCATTGTAGCCGTGAATATGATCTTGAACTTTTGATCTTGATCTCATCCTGAAGTTCAATAGCCTCATGTAAGTGTTCATCACATGTCATATTGCATTGTAGGGCATCAAAAAGCTGTGTAACCTCAAAATACTCCTCAACTTACCTCATAACTGAAGTGAAGGATTCTAGATAACTCATCACAATGTAGACTACTTGCTCTTGTGAATCCCTCCAGTCAATGTCGGTAATGTGCATTGGTTTGTTTCTAAACACATTAGTGAGACCCATAGATCTTAGCTTGCCTTGCTATTTTCCTCTAAGCAGGTAATCACCTCGGCCATCAAGAGGAAGAATGTTGTACCCTGTTCCTCCAACCTAATTTGGTGTCATCTCAGTTCGACAAAAACTAGAGACAACGTCTGCTTCCACTTCAATTTCAACCTTCGGGTACATATTTAGCTTCTGAAAATGGTCAAGATGCACTAGTCGGGTCAATAGCTTTCCAACAATACCTAATTTGCCTATATTCCGACAGAGGGTGTTTATAACAAAATATGCACAAATAAAATATTCCACTAACGGTAAAGAATCTTTTGCGACAAGAATCTTCAAGACAAAAAACCAGTCTGGCTTGAACTGCCTGTGATTCAGCACTTGTCATCTGTCACTTCCGTCGTTCGTGACTATTGTCACCTGCAACTTGAATATCCGTCATCCGCAACTCTTGTCACACGTGACTATTGCCGTCCGTGTGACCACCGTGACCACCGTGTGACCACCGTCGCCCACGACATGCACTTTTACCGTCAAGACCATTATCATTAGAGCTGTCACCGGCGACCACGTTTTTTACTAACCACGTCTTCCCTAAGGTCATCACATCAACCGTGACTGCGGTACATCAACCACGTCCTAGTGCGACCACATTGACTATAACCACGTGGAATTCTACCACGAGCCTTGGCCACGACCACGTCGTTCTTTGCCGGAAAACTTTAACTTTGCCAAAAAATCCTAACTGTGCCGGAAAAACCCTAGTGCCTACTACTCGGGGTCCCACTCGAATGCCCGTCGCTCGGGATCCTGCCTTGAGGGGTGGGTCCCTTACCTTGGGGTTCCTACCTTGGAGGAAGGGTGGGAGCCTCCCACCCTTTCCAAGCCTCGGGGTGGAGTGGATCCCCGTTGCTCGAGGGCCCTGCCCGCTGACCTTTGCCACCGCTGCCTGAACTCGACGGGCCTTCACTACTCTTCACCGCTGCTGCCTGCTGCACTTTTTCTGTGTGGCCTCCGTTGCCCGCTGCCTGAAGTCTACAAAGAAGGGGAACACCTCCTTTTCGCCTCTCAAAAAACATCCGCCGCTTCGCTTCTGCTTAGGAGTTTTGGCATTTTGACATTTAGTAAAAGTAATATTTGAAATCATTTTCACTATACATACCATCAGTGGAAAATTCTTACTAAACATTAAACAACTTGACAGCAAAGCTTCAATCACAGTTAACAACTTATATAGACATGACTAAACGTTTTATTAGTGTCAACCCCCCCTTGAAAACTGTCAACTGAGTTGTGGAACAAACTTTGAGACTACAAAAAACTGAAAATTGTCTATAAAGTTCTGAAAAAACTTTGAGACTAGAAAAAACTTTCGACAAAATTTGACACTGAAAAAACTGAAAATTTCCTTATCAACAAAGTTTCAGAAAGTAAAACAACAGCCTGAAAACTATCTACAATCTCAAAAAACTGAGAGAAAATCTGAGATCTGAAAAAACTCGGAGACTACAAAAAACTGAAAAACTGTCTATAGAGTTCTGAAAAGAATCTTAGACTAGAAAAAAATGTCGACAAAATTTTGACACTGAAAAAACTGAAAATTTCTTCTATTAATAAACTTGCAGAAAGTAAAACAAGCTTTTCACTATACGAGTAAGTGAAAGAACATCAAACGAAATCCTGGATCATACTGCAAATCGTAAGCCCAATGTGATACCATTTCTTAAACGTAAAACCAAGCGTCACTCAAGTCAAGCACAAACACAGGAGACACTCATATAACGTGATTCATCCTCGAGAGCTACATCCACGGTTGAAGCGCATGAGAAGATATACTTGACAATTGAATACTGAATGCACACCCGAGTAGGATCCTTGGGTGTGTATTTATACCCAAAGTCAGCGACATATCTATCTATAAATAGCTATAACTTGAGGTTACTCCTTAGCCGTAGTTAATCTCAACAATATGATGATGATAAGATATTCTATTCTTGTAAAATTTTTAAAATTATATATATAAGTAAAATCATCTTAATATCTTTATATTTTGAATATCACAATCAAGTGATATATTCTACTTAAAATACATATTTCTTGTTAATTAAATATTCAAAACCTTTACATGCATAACCTCAATATTGTCTCAAAGATGGTACAGTATGTTGAGGTAAACTCCTGATCAGGAGTAATCTCGTGTACTAGCTATTTATAGCTAGACAGTCGCTTGCACTAGGAATAAATACCTTGGGATTTTCCGTGTACATTGTGTCCTTATGACAAGATTCGGAGTAAAGTGCTGAAAATTCTGGATGAACGTAGCCCTCTTTCTTAGTGTGAACCACGTTATTTTTGTGTCGCTGTGTCTCTTTTGGGTTTTACACGTACAAATGGTAATGATTAATCGTGGGCGCAATAAGTCGCGGACGACGATTTTGATAAGTCGCAAGCGACGGTAATGATTAGAAGTAATCACAGCTAGTCACAGACGCAATTAGTCGTGGGCGACGGTGCAGACCGATCACAAATTACGGTTACCCGAGGTCGCAGTTAGTCGAAGGCGACGGTGAAGAACGGTCATGGATGACAATGAGTCACGGGCGCAATGAAACACGAGCAACGGTAACAGATAGTCATATGCACATTTAGTCGCAGGCGACTATGAAGGATTGTCATTGATGATAGTGAGTCGTTGGTACGGTAACGCTTAGTCGCGAGCGACATGAGAATCAATCACGAACATAGCTAGTCGCACACGACGGTGATGTACGATCACATGTGACAATCAGTTGTAGACGCTATTAGTCACGGATGACAGTGAGGGCTAGTCATAGGTTATAGTTAGTTGCAGATCACGGACAGTCATGGTCGCAAATTGAGCGACACGTGACGTGCACATAAGTGCTTTGGCAAAAGTAGTGTTATACACTAAAAACTTGTAAGGTTCTTGTTAGTATAGATATGTCTTTCATTGATACTAGATCATTGAAAGAGGGTGAGAGCTCTTAGGATTTCTGTACTGACAAGGGAAAAATCTTTGCTCACAGATATGGTTGTGGAGGAGTTTTGATCATAATGTGATTTATGATCAAGACGGAGCACCGGTACTGGTGAAGTTCCTTAGCTGATGATTGAACTAGTCAATCTTGATATTAAACTCTAGTGATTGAGCTAGTCAATCTTGACGGTAAACTCAATCTAGTTGATGCGTTGATTAAAGTTCTTACTTTGAAGAGTTTGCATGCCGTACTGTCATTGTGCTGTCATGCAGGTTGTGCATGAGGAGTAGAGTTAGAGTTTGCTAACATTGTATATTTAGTGATATCTTTATATATTTACTTTATCCTGTGATGGATATAATCTAGTTAACTCTCGTGTAAAGAGTGGCCTTATATTAAGTTTCTTTCTAGAACTTACCGTGCAATAATTATATAGATTACAAGATTTTTGTTCTCTCTATGCTAGCTAGTTTTTAGTAAACTCTTTATGTTATTACTCTATATTGTTATAGCTACAGCTTAGTTCTAGTTAACTCTTAAGATGGGTGTACGGTGAGTTTTTATGACAAGACCTAGAGTAAAGTGCTAAGAGTCTGGGTTGACGTAGCACTCTTCTTGATTGTGAACCACATTATTTTTGTGTTGTTATATCTCTCTTGGATTTTTCACGTACACAGTAGAGAGTATTTTTTATATTAAAACATGAATTGAAAATCATCATCTAATTTAATGTCTATCATATATGAATCATTGCAAAAGAATCATATTCTTTTAACGAATTTACACTAATATATAATGAAAAATAGTCAAATTGCTATTCTAGGTTAATTATTTCTCTATATAACTATATTATATGATAATTAAAGGTTGACACAGTAGTTCAAAAGAGCCTGAACCTCCAAATTGAAGCAAAATAGTTTCTTTAAGGGAGCCGCTAACCAGCACTCACCTTTGGCTAACCACCAATCACCCTGTCTATATAGAACCCCTAGGCTCGTTTTCGAGGCCTGTGATTGGCTGGAACCATTCAATATTATCACGAAAAGATAATTTGCCACCGCCAGAAAACCATTTTTGTATTAAATATTATTTGAGCTATTGTCTATCTATCTTCTTCAATATCAGAGAGATGCGGGAGGTGAGGGAGGTTGCTCGCAACGTCGAGCATTGTGACCAGACTGACGCCACCTTCCACATCTTCTTTGGGGTCTCACAGATGCCTCAACCACCTCAAACTGTGAGGGATCCCTCTGTGTAGAGGTAGAGGTAGCACGTTGTGGTCTCCCCAAGAAACCTGCAGGACGGCCGCGGCCGCGCAGCACAGCAGGATTAAGGACATTGGCGGTTGGCAAGGTGGCAATATGATCTAGGATCACCCTTTGGTGGTAGATAGATGCATTGTTGTACTCCTCATGAAACCTGCCCGAGAGCATCTTCAATTTTCAGTTTTGCTGCTATTGCTGGTGCTGCACGACATGGCTGCACCAACCACGAGTGCACGTCAAAATCTTTAGCAGAGAATGTCATTGCTGCTGGTTGTGCAGTTGACCTCGCACGGAACCAGCGCTTGCAAGGATGCTCAAGGTTTGATGAGAATAAACCTTGGCAGGCGTCCCCGCTATTTTTGAATCTCAATTTGAATTGCCGAAAGGCTGACTTCAATCCTGCAACTGAAATCTTCCCCATAACTACCGCAAAAATTGGCCCAAACTGCATGTCTGCAATTGATTGTTTGATGTCAGTTTGGTGTTTGATAGTGGCAAACTGCCCATCACAGGCAGGACGGCATGCTTAATCTACCCTCAAGAGGTCACCTGTGGAGACCGAGATCCACTTTTTCAATGCCGAGTGTGCGCTCTCTACCCTTGACGTGGTGGTATGGCCAAAGTGTAGCTTACCTCGCAGAAAGCAAGCTACAAACCTTTCCTTATAGACAAGCCATGTTGTCTCAAGATAGGCCATGACATGAAGTGGGAACATTTCTTGCATAGCCTCAAGCTGCTGTTCATAACATGCCACTGTGATTGAAAACACAAGAGCGTTTCACTGCTTGAGTAGCTCCGGAAAGGCCTCCAATGAATCAAATGATAGTCGATGCTTGGCAGTTATGTTCTTGCTGTTATGCCAGCGGTAGAGAAGGAAGTCAGCATCAGGAAACACGTTGTCAAGCGAGTTCATCAAGACCAACTCCCGGTTAGTGACAAAGGTGGATGGAATGACCCCAAACTGCTACAAAACGCGCGCCACAAGCTGCACCGCCCACAGGTAATTGTCTTCTGTCTTAGCTGCCATGAAGCAGTATGCAAACGTGAACGTCTGCGATGTGGCGGTCACGCCTACAACGTGCATCAATGGCAGCCCAAAACGGTTGGTCTTGTAAGTTGAGTCAATCAACCATATTTTTGCCGCTGAAAACTTGCTGCAGACTTCCTTTGCTGATTGCGAGACAATGAACAGGTGCATGAGCCTTTGTTGGCCATCAAACTGCGTGAAATAAGGGGCCTCGGCCTCGTTCCCCTCAAGGTTGTCAAGCAGAGCTTTGAGCGGAGAACGGCCAGCCAAATTGCGGTTGCGCTCTGCTTGAATTAAGTTGTACACATCACGAGGGGTCACACTCATAGTTTTCCTGCGCATTGTACTGACTATGCGCGTTGGTCGCAGCCCATCTGAAGCAAGCCGAATAACCTCTTGGCGTTGGGCCGGGGTTAGAGCGCATCCTTGCGGGTGGACAGAAAGGTCGGCAAAGGGTGCATGGTTGTGTTCCTTGTCATCAAAAAACACCGCCCACTCTGTGCCATTTTGACGGCGTATGGTGCAGTTAAAGGTACATCTTGTTCCGTGGCTGCCACGCACGCGTTTGCATTGTTGCTGTTCTGCTTCTGCCTCTGGCTGTGGCCGTGGCTATTGTGCTCCACAAGAACAGTAGAGAACCACTGCTTTGATGTCACCATCTTTTTTGTTACCCACCCGCCTTGTATGCTTGATAGTCAAAACAAAGCCCTCATCTTGCAGTTGAGAGTCTACTGCCGCACGAGCCTCGTCTAGGGTGGCAAACACACGCTCTCCAAGCTCTCCAAGTAGTTCCAAGTTGTTCAGGTTGTTCATTGCAAAGAGATTGAAGTCCACACCTCCCGCATCTCTCTGCTATTGAAGAAGATAGATAGACAATAGCTCAAATAATATTTAATACAAAAATGGTTTTCTGGCGGCGGCAAATTATTTTTTCGTGATTATATTGAATGGTTCCAGCCAATCACAGGCCTCGGAAACGAGCCTAGGGGTTCTATATAGACAGGGTGAGTGGTGGTTAGACAAAAGTGAGTGCTGGTTAGCGGCTCCCTTCTTTAAGCTTTCTAGAAACATTCACAATGTACATATATCTTGTGTGAGACCAATATCTATTTCTCCAATCAATAGTCAATGAAAGATACAATGTCACAAGGGTTCTATTTCGAAATATGATAAGCATTAACTTGTGCTTATGATGATAATACAATCTTCTATTTACGGAGATATATATGACCGTAGAGAAATTACTATCTCTCAGCAAACATAGAGCAAAAGAGTAAGATGTGGCTATCTAAACTTTATTAATAAATATCATGGTAAGATATATATTTGTGAGCAATGCTACTTCATAGTTTGAAATGGAGATAAAGACTTGCGGTTTTAGTTAAAAGTCACATAGGAAGAATGTTAGAAAATACTCTATTGTTATCAGCTCGGGCTTAACAAGACAACGATCTGAGCTCTGAGCACAACTATGTGTGCACTGAGTGTACAATGTTTAGAGGTTACATTGACGATAGAGCATAAGAATATAAGACAACGTAAAGAGAGATGACCCTAAACCCCCGTACGAGGTTTGGTTTATACAAAGGCTTCCAAACCATGCTTCGACATATTAAAATTACAGATATTTGTTCAGGGGTTGAAATACAAGAGAATATGGATAACTTCTGTTAATGAATTTGGGTATTGTGTAAACAAAATGATGTCATTTCTACATCTATATTTAATGCATTTCCAGAGCAAAGGACTATCATTTGGAAATGGGGTGAATATTGACTACTCAAGTTAACGGTTTAATGTTTTCGTGTGGATCATGAATCCCACTGGGTTCAAGAGAAGATGAAGCCCATGCAATTCAAAGTTTAACAGAGAACTTGTGAATACATGAGGTCCATCTAGAAAATCACGTGATTTATAAGAATCGAACCTACGTGATACTTTTTAAAATCTGAGGTGCAGAAATTCGATTAAAAGTACAATGGGGAATATTCGGTATAAAGGAGATAGTTTTAACCTAAGCAGATTTGAAGAATCCTTCTACGTCAATTTACGTGATGTACTCATATTAACAGATTAGAACAAAAATTGTAGTTAGATGTCCGTAGACTTTCTTTCTGCCTATTGTTCTGGAATTTTCAAAAAATTCATTCGATGTTATGACTTACTTCTGATGAGATGCCATCTTTTAACTTTCACATTGCAATTGAGAAACTAGATTGTTCATCATGTTAGCACGATAGGCACTAAATGTGAGTATATTTTACCGCTTGTTCGGACCAAGGTAGAGTGTATTTAGTAAGATCAATCGATTCCGACAGTGATACGCTAGAACTCTTATGTGAAGGGCAGAGCAGAACCTGCGACTCGGCCCTATGCAGCTGTGTAAGGTCCTGTTTTCGTGATAACGAACATGCAGTATCTCAAAAATCAGATCTCAATAGATCTTTACGAGTACTGGCATAGTACAAGAGCAGAAGTGACCTTTAGGAGATTACGTGTTCAGATAATCTGAAGAAAAACTTTTTGCTCGCTTGTCCAGCTACGGACAGGAAAAGAATGATTACTCATGAATATTTTACAGTCTGGGATCGACTAAATATAATACAGTTTCACGTCAGACATGACAGAAATCCTCGTCATGCAAGAGTGGTAGAACCTTCCTGCGCTGCATCCGATGAAACCTCTTCCTGCCTTCATAGATCCTAAACAGAGCTGACCATGGGACGCTGAAAACACTATTCCCTGCATGGGACTCCTAACTCGTCCAGCGGCATGCTTGATATCAAAATACTGCCGAGCACAAAATGCTGAACGACCGACCTGTGTCATACGGCATCGAGCTGGTAACTGTGAAATGCCTCTGCTTCACGTACACGAAGCACATCTAGCGGCGTGCATGATGTCGACAAAATTGCAGAGTACTTGAGTACCCTTGACTTGATTCCCTAATCATCGTCGGATAAGTATATGACTTCAGGCCTGTTAGTATTCGGGGGCACGTTTGGACGGTCTACCAATTCTCCACACAACGCATCCACCGTGGGAACACCTCCACTTTGCAAATCCGCCGTGGCAACACCTGCCAATTCAGGTTCCCTAGGTGCCATTGTAGACAAGCCTGGGTGTGAAGTGGGAGGCGGCAGAGCCGAACTGCTCCAGTCGCCCACGGGACGAGACTCGGGCATTGGGATAGTGGATCCAGCCAAATTCACAGATTCTAAACCAGTGACTGATTCTAAAACAGTGTCTGTTACCACTGGTAATCTTTCAGTAGCTGCGACAGTTGTGCTCACAGAAACCAAACTCTCTGAAAATCCATCCGGAACGATTGAAGATTGACTCACCATACGACTTATTGCAGGATGATTACCCGTCCCGTCCATACTCCAAGATCTTCGCTGTGGGTTGACACTTCCAGTGCTTTGAGATGTCGAGACTTGTGTTGTGTGAGAATTTTCAAAACATTGTTGAACTGAACCGCCTGATGGAGGATTAGAAGTTCCGGATCCTGTACTGGTGTGAGTCCAAGGAGGTTCTCCAGAAATTCGACTAGGCAAAGTATCTGTTGTACATGGCTGAGGAGCCATAGGAGTAGAACTCATGAGAGAAACACCATTATGCCAGTTAGCAGGTCTAATGATGCTGTTGGGACTGCAACTTTGCCACAACCCGATACCTGGTGACCCACCAAGTCCATTGACTCGGCCAGACGACTGGACAGGCAGTGCACCAAGTGGTCCCCTGCTAGGATTATTTACAGCAACATTTGAGCTACCTGTATATGGGGAGCTTGCTGAAAGGTTGCTCTGATGCGAGGTAGGTAGCATGCGACCAGCCGTAGGAGGGACTGATAATCTTGGCCCAGTTGATAAATTGTTGTTTGGTTGTACGTTACCTAGAGCGCTTTCAGTTCTCTGACCTTCCACATCTGTTGACGGGAAAATACTGCTCTGGTACGGACTAGGAGTCGGATGGGTTGCAACCGAAGAGGACGAGAAGCCTTGAATGCTTGCCGGGGATAACTCCCCCTGCGAAGCGGATCCAATCCTAGAGGGCACAACATTGTTTTGGTGAAAACTTTGCAAATATGCACGATTGGCTGGTGAAGCTGCAGACACCACTTGCCCATTTCCAGTATTGGAGATGCCTTCACTGCTGACCGGTGCAACATGACGTATCGGCAATGTACTTGTTGGTGCAGGTTGTACTTGGCCTCGACTAGACGGACCTACTATTCCAGTCTGTAAACTTCTCATTTGCCCACTCCCTGCGGCAGATTCGTCACCTTGCTGAGCTGTGGGCATCAGTGCGTAATTTGTTAAGTCGTAGACGGACATAACCACCTTACGCTGAGTAACAAGTTGAAGAGCTTAAAATGAATGACAGGGGAAAAAAGACAAACATACAGGTAGCGAACCAACTCTAATTACACTCTGATGTTACAATAGATCCTCAACATCTCTAAAAAATGTTATTGAACTACTATGTTTAAAATCCAGAAAACTTCTTAAATAATCGGTGGTTAGCACACCATCTGATAGGAGAAACCATATAATAATGTTGATGATACGTACCCGTAGCGCGATGCTGGTATGCGACGTCAAACATGCCTCTGGTTCTCAAAGCCTCGGCCAACAGCCGACTACGGTGCACTTTGACGTGGGTTTGATGGATAGCTAAACTTTGCTGATTGTAACTTCGGATGTTCTCTTCAAGCAAACCATCAAACTTCTTCTTCAAGTCCGCCATCAATGCTTCAAATTTCCTCTGGGCATCCTCAGCCTCTCTTGCATACTGCACCTTCAGTTCGGCGGCCTATATTGCGCGACAAAGACAAGAAGGAATTCCAGTTAATCTATTACGAACAGTCTGTATCCGAAGATTCTCTAGTTCTAAATAACACCAAGGAAAGCCACAAATCTGTGTTGAATTCAAAATTTAGACTACAGTTCCTTGGACAAACAACTTACCTTGTGTTCATGGACAGCCCTAAGCTTCTCTTTCTCCTTCTTCAATCGAGTCTCTTCCTGTAAAATAGGATCAGGACCCAGCATACTTGCGGGGATTGGAGGAAGAAACATAGCCTGGGTGTATGTTGACATGATCGTATGCCCAGTATGGCTTCCTTGAGTAGCAGTAGAAGAAACTACCGTACTCGGTAGAACATGGCCTTGGTTGCCAATTTGTTGTGACTGAGGTTGCTGTCGCGTGTATGCTGGGAAACCTTGTCCAGAAGAAGTAGCATGCCATGATGCTTGCTGGCGTTGAATCGTTGGTGTTTGCACTTGTCGTGCTTGGATGTTTCTTTGCTGCTCAGCTGAAACCTGCCACGCTTGTGCTGTCCATTGTGGCTGACTGGGAGGTGATGGCTGCGAAGCGAGCGTCCTTCCTGCATGATGAGTAAGTTGAGATGGTACAGAGTTAGCCACTGGAAACTGAACTGCAGAGACCTGTTGATGAGGTGACTGTAGGTTTTCTTGAACTGGTAAATACTGTTGTCGTGGAGATATAGTTGGCCGAGGAGGCAGGGATTGGTGTACTTCGTGCGCTTGAACTGGGGAGAGACTTGGTTGTAATGCCTGCGGTGGATTCCTAGCATGAGACATGTGTGAAGCAGGAGCAGCTGATTGCTGAATTTGTGCCATAAAAGCCATAGACGGAGGATGAGGCTGCAACAACTGAGACAGTTGAGTGTCAGACGATAATAAGGGTTCAGATTGCTGTAGCTGAGACGGCTGAGTTACATGAAGAGGCTGAGGATGACCTCCTGCGTCTGCAACGGCCTGAAGTGGAGACAGATTCTGTATGGCTTGAGTCAGATCCGGTGATTCACGATTTATCGGAGTTGGAGCCTGTACTACCGTCAGCCCAGTCTGACTCCTGACTTGTTCTACAGGATCTTCAATAGCATCCACCGAAGCCTTCTTCCTCTTCGCATGTTCTGAAATGGCACGCAACACACTTTGGGCCCCTGCTGCAGATTTTACTCCAATTTTTGCCAAGATGCTCTGTGCTTCCAAATAAAGACTACGTGAAGTTCCCGTACCCAACTGTTGAAGCAGATCACTGTATACTGAATGTATTTCATCACGTATCTTTCTTTGCCTTTTAACTAACATGCCGTGTTGTTCATCGTACGCCGTATCAACTTTTCTCAAGTCTTCCGCGTGTGTCTCCGTTTCCACTCTCAAAGCATTCGTTCTTTGTACTGAATCGACCATCTTCATCAATTCAGCAACTCTCTCCTGATGACGCTTTAGCAGGCCTTCTTTAGCAAATGTTCTCGACCTGTTGAACTCATTCAGTTCCTGAGTTTGTTGGTACACGACGATTGAGTTGATTTCATGCCTCTCTGTTTTCAACTTTTCATGAATCTGCTCCTTGTTCATCTGGGATACCGAGGTTTGCATGATCTCTTGAGTAACAGAAGTCTCACCTAAAGCCTGCACCTCCTGTAAACTACTCGCTAGAGCGTCCGCGTTTTGAGCAGGCACTGTCGACGATACCTCTGGTAATCCTTTGGCTTGGAGTTCCTTGTCCTTCTCTGTCGATTGACTTTGATCCGCGTGAACACTGGCAACAGCTAAATTTGGTGAGGAATTTCGTTGATCAGGGCTCTCTGGCTCCTCAACAATAATGGTGGTCTCACGACAATCCGGTGTTTGAAGAATTGGTGGTTTGTCCACATCTTGCACTGGCACGCTGTTCTCTGGACCTTCAGAAATAGGCATTGGGATTGGCACAGATAGCTCATTTTCCGTGGACTTCGACGGTCTTAATGGATCCGGAGCGATGTCTGCTTTTTGCGCTTGGATGTGTTGCTCTGTATCTGATGCCGGTGTCAACGGTAACGGATACTCCTTGCAACAACTCACAAACTTTTGATAGTTATCGGACCATGATTCTCTCTTCAGTTTCACATCCATAGCCTCTTCCACTCTGGACAGGGTTGTCAAATGATCGAGTTCTTGATGGAAACGTTCGGCAGCAACCACACACTGCGACATGAACAAATGGAAACTATTTCAATTGTAATAAAGCTACAGAAATCATCTGATGTAAGCTGAAACCACAATTGACCATATAAACATGACTACTTGAGATACATACACGATACAATGAGATCAGAAGTAAAACATCGTTCGGTGTACGTACGAGAGCGATCTGCACTTGGAGCACCAGATCCTTTGGATCTTTGGGCATTCGATAGCTTTTCATGCAGTACACCAACAGCTGATCTGCGTAGGTTGCAATCTTCTCCTGCATACAAAAGTTCAACATTGCAGGCACAATATCAGTCAGCTGGAGTGCTAACATATCCAGTATTGAAAGATACTGTAAGCTTCATAGGACTGTTGCGGCTTTAGAATAAAATGCATAACAGATCAAAGCCTTCAATTCTACCAAACTCTTTTGTCTGACGTTATGCATAAACGCCACTGTAGAAAACACCATAGAACCACACAACCTGGTAAGCAAAGTCCCCTATTAGTCCACCACCTCAAAAAAATGGACACTTACCGAAAGGTCTAAAGTCTTGCATATCTTGATGACATCTGGTCTCCAAAGGCCTAACATAATCTGCTGCTGCTCACTGCGGGTTTTCCTCCCTTCCTCGCTTGCTGTTGCGTTTACACCACCGGCGGACTTTGTGGAAGTCTTCCCTGGAGGTAAGGATGACACAGATTCTTCCCTTTGCGTCATGGGTGTTTGAGATGCGGATGTATCTTCTTCGGCCTGCCTCGCCCCTCTGACGTTTACAGTTGCTGCTTCCACATGCTCACCTAGCGAAGCGTCCAAGTTATTCAAGTCTTTCGTGATGCAACCGGGCCCTCTGACGTTTACAGTTGCTGCTTCCACATGCTCACCTAGCGAAGCGTCCAAGTTATTCAAGTCTTTCGTGATGCAACCGGGCCCTCTGACGTTTACAGTTGCTGCTTCCACATGCTCACCTAGCGAAGCGTCCAAGTTATTCAAGTCTTTCGTGATGCAACCGGTCCCTCTGACGTTTACAGTTGCTGCTTCCACATGCTCACATAGCGAAGCGTCCAAGTTATTCAAGTCTTTCGTGATGCAACCGGTCCCTCTGACGTTTGCAGTCGCGGCTTCCACATGCTCACCTAGCGAAGCGTCCAAGTTATTCAAGTCTTTCGTGATGCAACCCGCTGGTAAGGTCTCATCGGCGGAGCTTTCCACAACAGGTACAGGAGATGTTTTGACTGAAGAATTCAAAATAGTTGCCTTAGGGCTTCCACGCAGGACTAGCTCTGAGCCCTGTGACTTTCTCCTCTTCTTCCTGACTTCCTCTTCATTCCCAGCTGCATACGATGCAAGGGCTAAAGCATCTTCACCATAGTGCACTCGCTTTCTACTGCGCAATCCTTTTCCTCCATTTGTCAGGTCGTCATCTTGTAAGCCGGTATACCTATCTTTGAGCATAGAGGACCAAAATTTTTTGACCGTCTCTCCATCCTCTTCAGGCATCTCTTCGTTCAAGCTTAGGGCCTCGTTTTCAAACATGCCATCTAAAATTTTCTTTATCACTTTGGCGTTTTCTTCCCTCGCTCTTACAATATCTTCAGGAATCTCGGCCATGTGTATTTTCTCTGATCCACGTCTCCTCTTGTAGGAATCATCCAGAGAAAGTAGCTCCTTTACTTTCCATTTCACGATTTGCTGACAATACCTCGCAGTCATGATTCTCAAACCACTCTGAAGTTCAAGCTTTCTTTGACGGGAGTACACAATAGCTGCTTCCTCAACAGTCAGAGGAGTATAAAGTCTGTAAACGTTAAGTTGCCCCTGCACTTTATAAATAACCTTTTCGAGGTATTGTAGATCATTAGCAGGATTCCAGTCACTATCATACACAATGACATCATCGGTCTCACGGAGTTGAAAGGAGACGCCTGTAGTGTTTTTCCTTAAGATAAAAACAAAACGTGTGGAATCTTCAGCGTTAAACCTTTGGATGGCTTGATTCTTGTTTGACTCAGAGCCTTTAAAAACGCACTCATAAGAATCGGCACCAAAGAGCTGCCTCATATAGTCATCAAAATAGCAGCACAGCACATCAGTCTGCATCAGCCCACGTCGAGTTTCAGAAATCTCAATGTCGAGCACGTAAGCCTCCCACAGGTGATATTTCAAGCCGACAAAGATAAATGTATAGTTCATAGACTTGACGGTTCTCTATCTCAAGTAAAATCTTTAGAAATTAAAGCTAAGATCAAGCCAAGAAAGCAAGAATTTGTTTTTTTAGTACTCAAAACCGCTCACCCAGAGCGCGGGGTCCATGATCTTCAGGACAAAATAATAAGCTTAACAACAAACAATATAATACTAAAAAAAATCAATGACCACATCAGCTTTCTGTACTGAGACGAGATTGATGTAGTGAGACAGATACGAGGAGAGAAATTATCTATGAAGATAGCAGATTTGGTTATCCTGTAAACCTTCACAAGATTTTCTTTTTTAAACTTAGATAACTGGGTGCTTCATGTCGTGATGGATGACACCTCAAAATGTTGAAAATGGTCCCAGTAAAAAATTACATTTCAAACTAGAAAACCTCACCATAACAAGTTTCGACATACGAGTATAACAGCGGAATCAGTTGCCAGAATTCAAAATAGGGCTAATAATATAGAAGAGTCATGATCGATATATATACTGAGAATAGTGACCATGTGTTGTCTGTGACATTAGTAATGCTATTCTATTTCAAAATTGCAACGACTGGTTGAACATGCCGAATGAGTGGAAAAGAGATAGGAACCTGACAGAGTAGAAGTACGCGCCGGCCTTTTACGTGTAAATGTGAGACCATCCGTTGCAACGTCTCAAACTTCCCGCACAACTGAATCCCGGCATCTACAAGACTTTGTTCCGGTTTGAGATTGAGAAGCAGATTTTCTTGCAGAGTTGGATCAACGAGAAATGGATGGTTGCACACCTGCAATTGTTGGAAAAAGCTTATGAGGTGTATGGAAATTCAGACCTAGTGAACTTCCCAGCTTTTGTACATGTACCACTAGAGTAAGGGGAAATTTTCAAGTGCTTATTGACAAAGAGTGACCATCTGTCACATCCGTGAGATCATAGCACATACAGAATTTGTAACTTTACAACCGTAAAAGAAACAGAGTGGACCTCCACGTGACCTTCAGAACGGAAGAGGAAGCAAAATGCGGAAGAGTTTCAAGATAAAACTGGACCAAAATATAAAGAAAGCCAAAGATTAAACCTGATATTTTCAAGGGGTGGTTAGCTCAACAGTTGTGACCCATAAGAGTATGACATAGTCAAGCTCTGTAACTCGGAGAAAAGTATTATTCAGATCATCTCTTGAACAGGATAAACAAAATTACTATAATATCATTTGAATCGTCTCACATTCCTAACAAGGTTAAAGAAAAGGTCCATCACCTCCACGATCAAAATCACGATCAAACGTAGTTGTGAAAGCCACACATATTAGACACAATACATACAAGAAAGCAGCAATCTGCTGTCTCGCTGAGAAAGTAAACAAAAGCTGGCAAGGAGTAAGAAAAATTAACTGTGAGGGTTACCATTAGGGTTCGGAAGTATACATGTATAATACATTGATTATACAAATTATACAGGTTATACATGTATAGTATAAGTACATTATACACTGTCCAAAAAAACTTTATTCCTGTTCATTTTCTTCTCCAGAAGCATCTACATCATGGTCCTTTGTTCCTTTGAAAAAAGGAACAATGAACTAATCCTATGTATGCTTCCTTATGATTTAGGCATTTAATCTCTGGATCTTCCTGCTGCCTACATAATTCTCCTCTCTCCGTTCTTGAGAGTCATCATGACTCAGTCATGCTCTAGGCATCTGGCTGTCTGGCTAGGAAAACCAACCTTCCCTGTTCGGAAGTATACATGTATAATACATTTCATTATACAAATTATACATGTATAAAGTGTGTAATTTATTATACATGTATAGGTATAGGGCAAACCCTAGTTACCATGAAAGAACAAGAAAGAGATCTGCTCGTTTAGACTCTTTTCATGCTCGATAGAAGTCCAGAGGCTGGAAACAGCTAGGCAGAATATCTATATCGTGGCATTCTTCTCGCATTGTCGTCTGCAAACTCAATCCATGAACGAATGACGCATCTACTCTGTAAGTAAAATTGTGATGTATGGAAAATACGAAAGTATGTTAAGAACCGCCATCGTTTCCTCTTCCCAGAACCCAAGTCTTTCTCCGGAAGGAGATGTTAGAGATACAGCGTATGGAACCTACCTTCACTACGATGAGAGGTTGTTGCGAACAGCACGTCTCGGGATTTATAGTCAGGCAAATGTACTCGGGCTACTAGCCATCATAAAGACTCCATCCAGATGCGGATCCCGGAAACCGTCACAACCAAGTGAATCGATTGATGGCTTTCCCGTTTACTGTCCCTTTCCCTCCATGTGACAAGTTGCTGGCCTTTTGCATGACACAGCGACTGAACCTCTAAATACGGAGCCTTTTCGCTCTGTATTCGTTCACGAGTTCTTTTCAGTTGTATCAAATCCGATTTTCTTCCGCTTTAATACAATGAAATCACCTACAAAGAATGTTCTGAGCCACTGCAAGTCACTTTCTTCTGCACTGTTTTCTCAGTTGCGATCAACCACCACTCTTCGAAAAGCTACTGGTGAGCTTAGCAACGGAGTGTCCTAATTTTGACATATTCCCATGAAAACTTCAACATATAGAATTCCGTCCAAAATAGAATTTGGTGGATTCTTATACAAATCGCGTATGTGTAATGAAACCAGCTGCTTAAAGTCTATGTGGTCATAATGCCACAATTGTTTTCACTTCGCTTTATATGTGATCCGTTTTATATGGTCAGACTAGCCTGAATATCGTCATTGAATATAGACAAGATTCAAAATATCGGTGATAGCTAGAAATCTCCCAGTTCAATGTCAAAAGCAATAAGCTGTTCGATGGTGAAGACGGTGCATTCTTCCGTGATAAATATTCAAGCTATACCTGGCACACTTTCATGGAGGCATGGATACGAAAGGGAAAAAAACGAAAGAAAACAGCAAGGATGCTATTCAAAATTTCCAGCTTCTTCCTAGTAGCCAAGGTCCTCGTCCGCCCTGGCCACCTTGTGACGATCAATCACAGTTGTTAACCAAACGAAGCAAAAACGGCAATGGATTGGCTTAGGTTAGCAGATACTAGTAAGTTGGAACAACGGCTGTAAATGCAGAGGGGCACCCAGACCCAGCACGTGTTTTGTCTACTGAACTTGATAGAGATGTCATGACCATGATAGTCACTTATTCCGTAAGGAATGACAGACTGTACCAAAAAGTTCAAAGAAAAGATGAATATCAATGCTCGTACCACTCTAGTCGTCTTCAGAGTTATGAATGTGGTTGGTCCGGTGCTGCACACCACAGAAGGGTGGAGCGGATTTGAAAGTGCTGGTAACTGACATTCCTAAAACGTCAAAAGAGTTACAGAGTGAAGAGAAATTAACTTACCATACGGTCACAATATTCACGATATCTACTGCAGAGAAGAGAGAAGAAAGAGATGGCAAATTCATCATCACACTGAGAAAAGATAAGACACTAAATGCCTTTTGATATTACAGTTTTGCCATCTAGAAAGGGACCGCCTATATAAAGATGGTGATGGTAAATGAATCGGATTCCAGGCGCTAAAAAGTACAGTTACAGTGAAAGGTTTGAGAAACACGGACATAGAACCACATCAACACTAGTTAAGAAAAATGGATGAATTTGTTCTATGGCGTGTTAGGGACTAGTTAAGAAGAATTACGCCTGGTAGACGCAGTCATAGCTTCATCAACCCGTACAGTCAATATAATCGCTATTAGCAAGAAAACACTACTATACTCCAATATTGATGTAAGAAAATAGACAGGATTCGCCTAGACATGATAGAGGTAAATCCTCTTGTGCCCCACGGCGGCATTTCTACAACTAACGGCTCAAGATATGTTGAAAATTTAAATGCTTTTGAATATTTTGCTTACTACAGACGAGAACACGAACAAGGGGTAAGGTCAACAACTCGAGAGGAGTCTCGAGTTGTGTCCAGACTAATCTCTTCACTTTCAAGTAGTCCTCTTTTTTCCCATACTATTTGGAAAGGTTCAATGTTAATCCTAGGCCAACTATAACATTATTATTTGGGGTTCAACATTGTCCGTTAAAAAATGTTCGCGACCGGATGAGACTTCTTTGTATTACTGAGCCTTCTTTCTGTAATGCAAAAAGGAAATCCCACTGGCAAATAAATCATATTTCATCTAGTTTTTGGATTATAAAATGCAGCAATATGAGATTTGGACTAGAGCTAAAGAACGACTTTTTCCTTCTTCCTTAAGCCCAGTTAAGTTGGACGGCTTGTTGACTAGCGGAAAAAGTTTCTCTCATGGTTTTGAAAGCATCTGGTCCAAAATGATCATTACAAAAGAACGTCAGAAGAACTCTATGCACAAAAAAGGAATTGGATGCCAAAGCGGATAACTTCCGTACGTTGGCACAAGCGAAAGATCTGTACTAAAAATGTGCACTGTGTAGCCACCCCGAAGTAAGGGTTTAGGGTTTCAAATAGTTTTGTCTGCGAGAGGCGGAGATCGCGACGAGAGCAGCTTCGTACTTGACGAAAGGGAAAGATTGCTGCTACTGATTGAATGCAAAAGACTCACACGTACAGATGGCTCTACAAGTATGAAGTAACAACATAGAAAATGTCGGGATTGCTACAGTTGGTAGTCATAGTGCCATTAAAACCACATTAAGGCGTATCCTCCAATCAGGTTATGAAGTAAACTGTCCCTTTAGGACGCATGTCTAAACGTGGGTCTTCTAGGGTTCACGAATAATTCGAGGTCGTCGATGGACGATATCCGGTCAAAATCATCCAGGAAAAGTTAGTAAATCATTCCACTCCCTTTGCATCCTCCCAACTCATCTTCTTCTACTACTCAAGGATCTCCTTATACGAGCACCGTCTAGAAAGGGCACGGAATCCACAGGTTGCAGGCTAGACAGGCGCTTACTAATCAGTACAAAATCTTCAAAGACTTCGGGCAGAAGAGCAGCTCTAGAGCCAATTCAGATGAGACAAGGAAGTTATTGGTTGGAAGAAATTGAGATATAAATTTGCCACCTCTGCCCCATCTTGATGACTTTCTCGTGGTGTCAACGGTGGAGCTATCATCCTCTTTCACTTAAATGATCCACACTGGTGTAGAAATTTGCTGCTCTCGTGCAAAGACCTGGAAGCAGCAAGAACATGCACTCGAGTGGTCGAATGCCTGATATGGTTGCTCAACTTAAGTGACGATACGTACTAACGCGGCCAATTCGCGTAAGCTTTCCTCCGCGGTGAAACTTGAATTTGACCCAACACCTTGTTCGGAGATTATCCCTCCTATCTACCATATTAAAACGGATTACAACAGTAACGGATTCAAACGCCAATCTCTATCATGTTCACACAGTCTCCCACCGTACACAGTAAGTCATATTTAACATTCGTACTGGCTTGGTTTCCAAAGCTGAGACCAGCACAGCTATACATCTGATCGCACACTGAGAAGCTTGTGAACTTGTCAAACGAAGACGAGTGCTGCTTTTGTTGTTGTTCCCCATTGCATCGAGCACCTTCAAACGCAGAGGTGTCTTGGTCCAGAATGTGTTAGAAATTTATGACCTTGCATGCTCATAACACATGTACAGCCGCTCACCATGGAGTACCCAGGTTCGGTCTCCTCCAGGAAAATCGAGGGGCTTGTCCCAGGATTCTAGAAACGTCAGCAACAGAAATGGTTAAGTGATCTTCAATAAGAATGAAAAGTACACAATTCTCTAGAATATTGGACGCAGACAACCAACCTGGTAATATCATACAAGGTCTACGAGTTGAAAGAAAAGGAAAAAGAAAAACAATAGTATATGCCTTTCAAGGCCTGTACACGGTAGGCCACGCACCCCAGCTGACCAGCTGAGAAAATAAGATCAGTGATTAAGAACACAAGAAGAGGGATGGATTGGAGGAGGGAAATTGAGGCCTATTTGGCATCGGTGTTATTTTTCATTTAAACCTTTATCATAAGTTCTGCAAGACACATGGTGGGAACTGCCAATATCGTATGATTTTCGGTTATCCACATAATGCAAAAAGTCAAAATCTTGTAAACAAGAACTATCAAACCTACTTTTGAAGAACATGCATTCAGCAGCAAAAAGCATTCCAAGTCGTTTCTACTGCAGTTTAACAGACTGCAACAACTGAAAAAAAAAAAAAACTTGTAGATGTTATCAGAAAGATACTGAGTGAAATGGTAGGAACTTCAAACTGACGATAAGTTTAAACCCTTTTACACTGACATGTAATTAGAAATAACGACAAGATGTATGAAATGACATTTCAACTTAAATTGTAGGAAAACACTACACAACATATACACTCTGATGTATATACATAGGTAGATGTTTCAGAAAAAGTAGAAATAAACAAGAAATAAACACAACTGAACTTGTATTTTCCCACACTCTAACAACCCCTCAGCCTGATTTTCTATATCTAACAAAGAAAAACGCAAACATAACAAAATGCTCGACATGCAAACAAATATTAAGAGAGAAACGTATACGACTTCCAAGGGAGACGGATTCAACTGTGATCGAAACCAGCAGCAGATCCCAAGTAGGATAATAAAACGAGGAGGTTAAGTAATAGCTACACTCACAATAGTAACGATGGGAAAAACGAAACACATTGTTTTAATGTACTATCAACACATCAGAAAACACCGGTCCATGCAGTTAACATTCGACGATGAACATGTCAGCACGAGGACAGCGGATTTTCGACATAACTGCATCCGTGTTACTACCGACTCAATATATGAACAGTTTCTCCAAATGTCTCATCCATAGATAATGCGCAAGAGAAACGCATAACCTGATTAGACTTCATAAAAATGGCCTACAAGGAACAATATAGGTGTATATATAAGCGTGTAACACCGCTCCACACCACACTAAACACACACATATTTCCATTGATGTCACATCCACGAGCAAGTAAGCAAAAATGAAATTTTGAGATAAAGGGAAGCACCACGTCTAAACGTATGCAGCAGAAGAACATAGAATTACGTTATGGAAGAACTTACATTTCTAAGGGTTGCGATAAGCCCATGTATAGAAGACGAAGTCTGATCAGAGCGCATACGGCCAAAGTACAGCAGGCTGTAATGTTTGGTCAATTCAGTGCAGTAAAGATGTACTTGAGTGGGTGTCATCTGCCCTGCGGCCCAATGCTCTTTGAACTCCAGGCGAATTGTTTCATCAGACCTGCTTTCTCCGACCATTTTCTCCCCAAGCTTGCCTTTCAAAAACGTAAGTTGAGTCTCCTCATCCCATTCCCCCAGCTGCTTTTGTAATTCTGACTCAAGACCGTGGTTCTCTGGCTCCAAATAGACCACAAACTGCTGCAATTCCCAAACAGAACACTGCGACAGAGAGACAATTCACAGGTTAGTTCAGATTTTTACATCAATCCTATTTTCAATTGGAGAAGGAAAAACTAGTCAAATTAGTCATTTCTAAGCACAACCCTTACAACCCTTGAGTCTTCATTCACAGGATTTGTCAAAAGCGTAAATGGCAATTGCATCGTCGCAGGGAGCGGGCCGATCAGCTCACAACCTTGGAAAAGTCATTCAGAAGAATTAATCGATGTGGTGCAATAAACTGCATATGGCGATACGACTTCGTTACCCTCGAACGGTGGCCTTCATCCAAGACAACTGCTTCCCATTCAAACTTCATCAAATGATCATGATCCTGTGATGCAAGTAACATGATGTTAAGATCAATGAGTTAAAATGATATGATTCAGAAACGTTCTTATTGTAAATTAGACAGATAGGAAAACCGACACGAAGTAACAGCAAACATCTTGAAATTTGATTTTTCTTGTACGATCTTAAGCTACATAGTGTGCAACGCAGTGCGGGAAGTAACTCACAATGTTGGCAACGTCGAAAGTTGTCAACACTATTTGGAATTTGATTGGTTTCTCAGATGGATTGAGCTCATGACGTTGAATCACGGATCTCCCGCTCGTACTTCCAGTATATACAACTGTGTATACGTGCTCAGCAGATCGAAGTAACTCTGATTCCCACATCTGACACCCATTCAACGGCACTATGACAAGTATCGGTCTGAACGATCCATACTCCTCTATCAAGGAGAGAAGAAAAGCTACAGCAGTTCTTGTTCTCTCCTGTTTCAACGCCCAATACATCAGATTAGAACACGTCCACAATATGAAGGTAAAATACCTACTGAAGCATATTAACACTAAAGAATATCATCCCGGTTTACTAGCATAGCTTACCAAATAGGTATAAGTTTAAATTTTCCAGCATTCGACCTAAGCTAGGAACTGTCCAAGTGTTCTTTACAATCAACATGAAGTAACTGATCACCATTTGGAAAAACACGTGATCAAAAGCAAGGGCTTAACAGTAAAGGAGAACCAAGAGCACAGACCCGGGATGTAACTTGTAAGCATACGCTATTTACACACCTGATCACTTTCATCCACCATCAACGTGTTATGATGGTGATACCAGCGTTCGCGTAGACCGTTTAGTTCTTCCAACTGGTGAGTACTCAATTTACACCCTTGGAACCAATCTGGCTGCTTGGCAAGAGGCTTGAAATCAGCCTCACGTAACCTCATAACCTGTGTGAGATGAGCCCATATAACAGGTCTTAGGAAACCCCGTGAATGGCGATATAACACTCACGAAAGAAGATTAAAAGGAAAGATCTGATCAAATTTTTTTTAAACTCTTCATCTAAAGTGCCCGTTGTGATAAGCAACATTAGCTGGATCCTTGCGTGCTGAATCAAATGCAACAGACCTCCTCAATACGAGTTGGATGCGACCGCCGCCTCGCACCTTCACACCATCTGTCATAATTGCTTTCTAGTCTTTTAGAAATTTCAACATCCAAAAGGCCTGACTGAGCTTGCTCCCATGAGCAATGCTCATAACCCAGATCTTGCCACTTGACAAACCACTCCAGGCCAGCATCCATGCCTAAAAAGCCTCTGCCTCTCCCTCCACCCGGACGACGAGGGGGTGCATTGAGCCTTCTTAAAAGAAACCGTTGAGGCACTTGCCAGGTTGACTGCCACTTGATGCGGCCCTTAATTATTGCAATACACCAAGACAATCAATGCACATTCAGAAAGATTGTTTAGAAGAAGAGTGTGAGTGGTGCGAATAACACAAAGCACTTGGGATGTTGAGCTCCTCCTCCAAAAGGAGGACCTTGAAATTCATTGTCATTGAAGACCAGATATATATGACACCACAAAGACAAAAGTACGAGACACTTTGAAGCCGAATAACGCTACCACCGATATAAGAATGGATGGACTATTTCTAATTGTGTAATAAAGCATCATTACTGGCACTAGAATCGCAATCGAACCCCAACGGTAAGTGCAAGGAAGATGAAGTGCACTCTGTACTCAGACCCTATAGATTAGAACGAAATGAAGATAACAATATACTGTATATACCTGATTCGGATTATCCGACTCCAGCCTTTTCTTAAAAGTCTCAAGCATTTTCGGAGCAGCCTTCTTGAGCTCGGTTTCGCAAACCCAAGCATTGTGTATATGAGAAAGGTTTTTATACTTAACAAAATACTGCTTGTCGCAACCTCCGCAGGGACCCTCTGCAGATTGGGACACCACAGCGGACGCTGCTTCGGTCGAGGGAACCACATCAGCCTTACGTTTCTCTAACTGTCTACGAGACTCAAGTTCCGACTGCTTCCGCCTGGTTAGTCGTTGAGGTATAGATGTACTTGAGCTTGGGGAGTCTTCCACCATCCCAGGTCCCTTATCCTGAGCTTTCATCGTGAGATATGAAACGTCCTCTACTTCGTGTAGCATCCCAGAGAGCTCCCCTAATACATGCCTATTCTGATCAAGTACGACACCAGGAGAACCATTGCACGAATGGCAAATGCAATCTCGAACTTCCCAAATACTTTCGACGGCTTTGAGACTCGCATTAACTCCAAACGAGAGACGCTTCTGGGTACAAGTAGGGCAGTACCACTTGCCCTCAGGAACCTCCTTCATATTTGGATCAGCACATTCCAGGTGGTATGTAACTTTACAACCGCTCGCATCACAGCACCTATCGAGAAGCAGCAGGAACTCAACAAACGTCAATGGCATAAAAAGAGCAAGCAGAAAGTGTCAACATGTCCATCAAGACACACTTTAGCTTCAATCCGAATTCCCTACCGGTTTCAGGATATGAGTACATTTCAAGTCAAAAAGTCTGAAAATAAACGATTTCCACGTTGACAGGAACGTTACTATATACGCTGCACGTACAAACGATAAATGAAACGAAAAGATCACGACTATACAATACAGTTAGGAACAAAATGAGCTTCTGAAAGTGATATGCGGAACGTTCTTTACAAAGCAGGATATTAAAACACAGAACAAGAAGAAAGTACACAAAGAAGTGGTACCGAATGAGCAGCATCGAATAATCGACACGGCAATCTTAGTTCAAATGTTTCACTGCATTTGAATACTATAATCAACATATGTACCCAGTCATTGTCATCTCAACCCGGCTGTTCAATTTGTCATTATATTTATACAGGATTCAAATTTCAGGAGCTTTGTTGGTCATGAGTACGCTTACAGTAGTATTCCTCCCAAAAGGCAGGCCTCACAGAAACTGTTGTGGTCATCAACCTCTGATGCTTCTTCAGAATGATCATCGTCAACATCTTCAATTGTCAGATCGCCCACAGCATGGGTGTCTGTAGTCTGGTCATGGAGTGCTACTCCTCCAGCCAAAGACCTGTAGACCTCCCGATCCTCGTCATTGTCGGCTGTTCGAACAACGTTTTGTTCGAGGATAGAGAATTCATCTGATTCTTCCTCTTCATTAAAAGCTGAATATCTATCATCGACGAAGGAGTTCTTGGTCCGGGATCTGATCCTGCTTGGAGCATCAATAACGGAGAACATATCCTATTTAAGAGATTGATACTCATACCGATATTCACGTTCAGGAAGAAGCATATTGGTCGTAATCCTCTCTAGTCTAATGTGGACAGACATCCACATGCAAATAGGTTTGGCAGCACACCAAATTACAAAGGGTCTGTACAGAATCATCACATTACCTAAAATCTGCTAAGAGGATTCCCTGGGCACTGTCAGACAGGTAAACTTCATACAGACCCAAGCCCAAAATTCACTTTCAGGATGCAAAGAATGACTCCAAATGGAGCTTCCCAGCAAAGCGATTGCTTTGGATCACGACGCTCCAAAACTTGAGTTCTCTGGTCTGGATTCTCTAAGACTCGAACCTACCAACCTTTGCAGCCATTCCGTAATGGTCATGGCTCAAATGGATCATACTTATCGGTCACAGTGCACAGTTCATACACGTCTCGTCTTGCTTCTAGACATATTGGTCAAAACAAAGGAGCTCGGGCATTTCTCTAAAGTTTTCAACTGTAGTGGTATTTTTGAAAGACTGCCACCAGGCGCTTCTCACTGGGACCAGGCAAAATTCAGATCTGGAGATCTTCATTTCTATTAATTCTTATTGTATAAAGATCACCTTCTTTCAAATGAGGTAGAGTGTCCACTTAGAACTAAGTTAGCAGTATGGAACAGCCAGTCCGACTCCAAAATGGTAGCCAGTGACCAACTACTTTCGAAGCAGTACATATAATTCGGGCTGTTTACTCAGTGGATGCCTTAATGTGCAAAGTGTCTGCACTGGATCGAGCAGAGGCTGAGGATAACTC
The DNA here is from genome assembly GCA_037833965.1 of Marchantia polymorpha subsp. ruderalis. Classification (NCBI taxonomy): domain Eukaryota; kingdom Viridiplantae; phylum Streptophyta; class Marchantiopsida; order Marchantiales; family Marchantiaceae; genus Marchantia; species Marchantia polymorpha. Next base: position 7,526,014 of record AP031351.1, read on the forward strand.
GAACCCAAAAACTATGAAGAAAATGATAAGCCAAAAAGAAAGCAGATGGCAAGAGAGCCCGGAGAGTGCGAAGAAACGGGAGAACCATCGGATATAGCGGGAGAAACGATGTGCTGCACTCGTAACGGCATATATAGATACAATATGAAGTGCGATTAGTTTTTAAAAAAAATGTATATAATCGACGGCAGTGGCTTGACATGCAAGTGGGCCGGAACTATATATCGACTAAAAGAGAAGAGAGAAGGAGATCTGAAGAGTCGATTTGAAAAGTTGAAATAACCGTGCGTCTAAAGAATACAATATAAAAATCGGAAGGAAAACTCAGGTGCAGCAAAACGAGAATAATGACTTACAACAAGCTCCTCGCGTGTATGTGTAGGATGGATTGGAACATACCCGAAGCTGAGTAACCAGAATAAACATCAGCTCAGCATAAGACAGAGGCTAGAGTACTATTATCAGAGTAGCAAAGTGTAAATCTGGGGTCAATTATTCCCAGTCAAAAAGGCTGTTGCGCCTGCTAGATGTCAAGAAGTAACTACTCCAGAGAAACGATCCACTTGGGCCTTAATCACGCGTCTTCTAGATTTATGATGTTGTCTAGAATGTAGCTCTCGTCGACAACCGAGAGCACATGTTGATATTTTCCACCAAGAATTTGATCGCAGGGTTAAATAGACCTGGATATCAAGGTTTGACAGATAAAAGACAAAATGGGAAACTGCGCAGTCCATCAAACTGGTTGAATTCGCAAGAGTGCCAAGGATAGATACCCCTGGAATATTTTTTGACGAGCTGTACATGAGGTCCTCAAATTCAAGAACAGCGGGAACGTAGATATCGTCCACGCATCGTCGAACATTGATGAATCTAACGACGAGATTCCAGGACCAAGCGTAACAGGTCAACGAAGTCGAGTTCGTACTTGTCATCCTCCATTTTTGAGACCTGCAAGGTCGATGTTCGTGTACAAGTTGTAAAGCCGTAGCCTTGGAGCGGAGGGCAGGCTCCAGAGTACTGGCGACTACGGTTTATACTCTATGTCTCTCATGTCGTTTAGTGTGATCATCAGTATTTGTCCAGCATAACCTAAAGTTATTTGACACCGAGTCCTGGCTTAGCATTGTAAATATCACAACACTGGGTAGAGAGAGAAGTAGGATGAGATCACTTTGCCAACATGCACAAAAATGATATCGGGGGTCCATCGGTTTCTGCACTAATCTTAAATGAACTGAGTGCTAATCTAATTATGTACTATCTCATCTATTCCTTGTACCTTTTACTTATGTTTTTGAAGCACTTAATAATGTCGCCTGTGATCTTTATGTAGTGAAGGATACTTCCTGTATTCAAAAGACACAGCTTTTCTTCGAAACGATGGTGCGACTTCATTGCCTAAAGCTCTTCAAGCACTATATACCGTGGGCAAAACATCATGATAGTCGTTCTCCAGTCCAACTAGGACTCGAAGGACATTTTGAATGTCCATTTTGATATATTTAATAGCAAGATCGAGTACATGTATTCGATCTTGCTGTTACATACATAGTAAATGTATAGATCAAGTCCCAAAAACTATGTCTGACATAAAAAGGTGTGACAATACAATGAGGCACTACTGCGACCAGCAGATTGCAGATTAGATTTAAAGGATGGCACATGTGCGGCAAAAGCTGCAACCTACTTCACGAAATTTCAACTTGTCCAGTATGGGCAAGTTGCATGAACAAAAACAGCAACATTAGCATCAAGAATTCGTGCCACATACATGCGGCGGACAGAGAAGTGGGAAAGAATTGTTAACAGGAACCATCAAGGTACCCTGTAAAGTGTATGGAATCGTAGACCCTAATTATATAAGAGGAGTCCAGAGGCTGTGATGAACGTGTAACGTGAGAGAGCATCAACCCGATCCAACTCCAAGATCTCAAAAGTGCCCTTAACGAGTCTCTTGTATAAAAGCAAGTATTCACGCCTTAATTCTAAATTGAAGGTCACTGCAACTGGAATAAATTTCAGATGAGCTGGATGTGACTATTATGTGAGAAAAAAACACAAGCAGGTGATACGGCGAGCAGTATACACTGTATATCCCTCCTAGCTGGTAGCGATAGGTCACATCAACAAGTCAGGCTTTCGCAAAAAGCTCCTACCAAGACGTTAAAAACTTTCAGGAATTAGCTAGTTGAACTTCTTTCATTCGGAGTCTGACTAAAATATGTCGCTCTTCAACTCGCACTTTTACCTTCGAAATGTGGAATATCTGAGTGTTCAGAAGTCACAAGATATGCAACAGTTGATCAAATAGTAACTACAATTCAAGACACTAGTACCTTTCACTGAGCACATTTGACAAACTCATGTCGCCATCTCCCTCAACCGAAGTTGCCGCACTGCCTTCCCTCCTCGCATCAAGTTGATCATTTGACTTGTCCGTTGCTACCTCCGCTTCAGGTCCTTGACCAGTTCCTGGTAGTGACTGCTGACTTCGGGTTCTTGTATCACGGATGATGTCCAAACAAGACTCTCCACCGAGCCCAGTTGGCTTTGCCAGACCTTCACTAGGAGGCCGAAGCAACCTGCAGACGAATACCTGTTAAATTCGTCGACAGCTGATCAACACAGCAACTCTACTCCACTGAAAGCTAATGATTAGTGACGATGAAGTATCCATTTGGATTTAGTCCTGACAACTGTAAAGGATGAAAGAAAATGTGATCAACAAGATAGTTTAGCAGAGCCCCGGATTATCTCCTGTGGAATACGATTAAATCTAAAGTACTGTAAACAGAAAAAGAAACCAAAGGAAAAAAAGGTTATTGACGGATATCTGCTAGAAGGGTATTATACCTCGCAGCAGATATTAGGACCGGAGATAACGTCGTATAGACTGTTCACATAAAAGTTTGAGTATTCTATGTTGCATCTGTATTTATATACAAAAAATACTATATCCTCGTAGAACTACTCTTGATGTATCCACAATTTGAAAAAGAAAGATCATCAATGGGCTTGTTTTGATACCCCTTATGGCGGACACCAGCAAAAGAGATCACGCTCAATTCAACCCGGACGTATAAGCGATAAAATGTCCATTCTAAATAAGGGCCTTCGCAGATAAAAAATTTCGACCGAAGGACAGTTTCATGTAGCTAAGGAGACTGAAAGGTGCCGGTATACAGAAAAGATCCTGTGGAATAAAGTGTAAAAACTAAAACCCTTGAGCTTGTTGTAACACAGGCCCCAATTAATTTACAAAACAAAACCTGGAAAGAGAAAGTGAATAGGCGGAAGGTACAGGAGGCGTTTAAGCAGTCATGATATACAAATGAGGAAACAAAATGAAAAAGATAATACAAACAGAAAACCCCACAGTGGATGTGGAGGGCGTTTCTTATTCACAAAAACCACACGATACATCAACCGACAAGTTTCAACACCAGTCATGGATAAGCTCATTTCTGTACAGCATTGCTTCTAAACCGTATAATGATTCACAAATGCTAAAACAGTTTGAATCACGGGGATACAAACCAGGAGAATAAATCACAGCTTTGGCCACAATCATACCTCACATAACCTCTAACCCGTTTCTATTATGTTTTTCAAACCGATGAGAATCTACGTACGTGGTATCAAGGACGCAAAAAAATCATGTTTGACAAAAGAGTGACTTGATATGCACGTACAGTTTGAGCGTAAGAATGATAGGATCGAATCACCATATTGTGCATTTTCGATATACCAATGGAGCTATTCTATTGTCTATGACTTTCCCATAAACTGAGTGACCACAAAAACGAGCTCAGCTGAGGTACCCTTTAACTTCACTGGACTAACAAGTTAACATAAGCATATTTTTTCACAATTATCTATATGGTTCTAAAAATACTTCTTCAGAGGGATTCAGCCAATCAATCTTTCAATATCAACAGCTTTAAAATAATGTTATGGGCAAAGATGGAACCACCATAAACTCCGAGAGCCATGTGAGTGGATACCTTGATTCTCTATCTTCAACACTATCTTCCGAGACCTGCACAAACCAGAACGACGATAAAAAAACACCTCATAAATAATGGACCAATTTTCAAGAGTCCAAGTTTATATACAATGTTCTCTACGTCTTCAACAACACACTTTAAGGTCCACGCTATTTAGTTACAGACAGCTCTAGGTCAACGCGACTCCCAGCTTCATAACTGACTGTTAAGTCTGTGGTCTCTAGCTATAAAATTTACCCTGAGAGAGAATATAAATACTGTAAGTACGAATCTGTACAACATGAAAAGTAGCAAATAACCGTGCTCAACACCAGTTCTACACTGGTCACCGATCGGGACGAAAAGAGCTATATCTAAAGAGCTCTAAAATTGTTAAGAAAGAGAACAAGAGCCCTTCTAGGATACGCAGTAGAAACTATTCAAGTGGAAAAGATTAACGTATCTCAAATGAAAAACAAATTGAAGTGAATGGTTTATTGTCAGTGTGTCAGTCCAAACTTTATGAGACGATCAGGTTGCCATGTTCTGTAAAAAAGGAGAACACATTTACAAATTCATTCGAGTAGTGTCCGTGTTTCCTCTTCCTGTGCAGATGCATTTATAGAGAAGACATGACGAAAAACCGAGTTTTACGAAACATCAGGAGTCGAACTCATCAAATTGAAAGTGTAGACCTTGTAGCATCAAATTCCTACAAGTGTACGTTGCACTAACCGATCGGAAACGGCTAGCCTTCAGCTCACGTGGGTCTGCCTGTTAGTTTTTTTCCTACTATCTTTTTCCCTGGCAGCCACCAGCAAGCTAGGCGCCTGCTTTATAATCCGATAAAACTAGTGAACAGACTAGAACAGTGAAAGACCCTTCGTTGGAAATAAAGAAGAAAGCAGTTTAGTTGACCCCAAGAGATCATGGGGTATCGGTGTTCCTCATCATATTCGTAGATATCCTTAGTTTCCTCCGTGCTGCATAGGCTTCGAAGTGGCGGGAGATATGCCGTAATATTGATCACCTTACACATTTTCACGCTACCAGCGTATCTCATTGCACACAAAAGCATGGGCTGCCTCCGCACAAGGAGCATAAGTACAAGACAAAATCGGTGGTAATTAGAATATATGTATAGATGGCGCGCGGAAGATGGGCTCGCTCAGTTTACAGCCTATGTGGTAAGCCCCATTCACATAACTGTGTCATAGCGAGACCAAGTACAGGTACTCAGAAAGAGCCTTGGGGGTGCGACTGACATTAAAATGATTGCAGTACACTGAAGTCTTAACTGAAGTTCCACAACGGTGACAGTGAATGTAAAATAGAACGTAAAGTAATAGGTGTGGACTCACGGGAATGAAACTGTAACCAAAAACATCGGTCCACTCCACGAGCAACAGAGAACTGTACCCATGCAAATAAGAAGCTGGAAGCAAAATGGTACAACGGACCCCAGGTCCATGTACAGCAAACACAAACCGAGCGCGCAAGAAAGTCGACATCTCAGTGTGGGACGACTTGCGTTGATCAAAAGACGTAGAATGATGGCAGTCGATCTGCAGCGTGAATCCTTGACTGAGAGAACCTAAAATAAACATCCAATCCCGGGCTACTTGTCTACACATCCATCAGGCTCGCCCATCTATCACAAACACCACTCCCAGAAACTCATCGCAGGTACCTGCAAACCTACGAGGCGAAGAAAAATACCAAGGGTGACTTCCGTAGCCTAAAGCGAATGTTGTTAGAATGCAGATCCCTTCAAGAGGTGCGATCCGTGTTCCTCTCGCAGCTTTTGGTCCTAGCCGGATTGGGTTTAAGTACCCAATCCGGCTAAACCCAATCCGGTACTTAAACCCAATCCGGGACACCTGTGTTTCATCCATCAATCAAGCTTCAATCCTTCTTCAACTGTGACTGATCTCTCACCCTCAATTGCTCATCTAATCTTACAAATGTGAACGTTCCTCGACTACAAACTCCTGAAACTCAACATCATATACCCTTCCACTGCAGAACTGTATGTGAAGTGCTCGTATCCTTCTATGAAATAAATCCGTCCCACGTCACCAGCCGAAGAAATGTGAACTGTGCTGTAAGCTCCTTTCTTCAATGTCCACTTCTACAATCGTTTACTTCCCCGTGTATCAGAAATTTGCCAGGTTTCGGTTCTTCTCATGAAAACTGTATTCTTTCCATCAATTTGGTCAGGTGGAACGTGGTTCAGGTATGGTTTCTTTGGCATGTCTCGATCTGATAAATAGAGGACAGGGCGATGCTAACTAGTGGCCAAGAACACCAGGTCACTCAGTTATCTCTGCGTACCGCTTGAAATAAGAGGTACGTAGAGATAACCGAACGAACCAAGTGCTAGTGTGGATCCTGTCAATGCTAAATGGGAATCCACCACTCCCAGAAACTCATCGCAGGCGGCGGTACCAATGGTGGCTTCCGGAGCTCAACGCGAACGTGAACGTTCCTCGACTACAAACTCCTGAAACTCAACATTATATAGCCTTCCACTGCAAAGGTTGTTTATCTCTACGTACGGCTTGAAATTCGCGGTACACAGAGATAACCGAGTGAATGAAGAGCTAGTGTAGTGTCCGTACAAAATGGGAATCAAGAGACTATAATTAGCGAAGAAAATGATCAATTGCATCAACTAGCTCTCGCCATTTCCAAGACCTCATCAAGCCCCTAAGGCACTAGTGTCAATGAGCATGAGAATTACGCTCAGGTTCTAACTAGAAGAATCCCGTGAGATTTCGGTTGAGCTGATGAAGATCCATGTCTCCGAGGAAAACCCATATCTCCGTTGAAAAGCACATGGAAATGCGATTCCCTATATTAAAAGACCTTGGCTTCCGTCACGATTGCTGCTCATCCAAGAAGATGAGTAACTTAGGGATTCCTCATTAACTCTATCACGACATCTGCAAGCGCAAGTGGAAGCGTAACTTGGTCCTCTGGATCCAAATTTTTATCCGTATTCACTCATACCAACAAGCGTAACTTGGAGCTCTCGAACCAAAGTGAATCCGTAATCACTCATACCAACTCTCTGTATGTGAGGTATTCCCGTTCACGCGCCATAAAAAAGGCATCACATCTCTGATGTCATTGTGCGTACCTATCCTCTGGATCCCATACTGGAATGAGTCAAGTGGATCCGTTCTGGATCTAGAGTAGTACCACAGTCACACGTGAGCAATGAGCAATGAAGAAGTGTAGAGAGGTGGACCAAACCCAAACAAAAACTCATTGCTGTTATAAAAGTAAGTGGTGAGAAAATTTAGAAACGGATCAATTCTAAAATGGTTGGAATAGATCGAGACACCGAACCCAGAGAGCGAACGTTTGAGGCAAAGAGCAAGCGGAAACATGCAGTACAAAAGTATCATTTTAGACATACTTTACAGTAAATATTGTGTACAACAGTCTACATGAAATACACAAGGAGATTGACAATGCAAGCGGGACGTAATAGTGTATGGAAACAAGCGAGGGAAAAGGCAGTAGGTAAAACGAAGTGAGTGAGGAAGAAGTGAGATGAAAGACGGAAATAGAAGGTAGAGGGCAAAAAGAGTGGACGTTCTTGAAATGGCACGAGTCCATCCACAATTACTCAAGACCATTAGAATCTAGGAGACCAGATCATTAATTGCAAAATGCTCCGTCAAGGAGGTGTATTCTTATGACTAGTAAAGTTGTAACTCAGGTTAGAGAATCGTTTAAGTGTGAAGAAACTCTGAATTTCCAGGCTTGAAGTTACCTGGCAAGTTAAAGAAAGTCTGAATTGAGAACGGTTTAGCAAATACTCATAAGATCTGAAACGTCTGTCAAAAAGAGAAGGGCTGTGGTTATTACACTTGATTTGTTATCACTACCCTTAAACTTGGTACACCTACTTCTGACTCAAAATTAAATGATTGTGATCACTTCGTATCATGATGTACGAGGCCACAAACTTTGAGTTGTTGGGTCAAGCTCCATTTAACAGTAAAATCGAGCACAACTATTCCATAAACGATAACGAGAGCAGGGAAAGTGAATAAGTATAAGAGTTTCACTAGGCAGATAAGAATGCTTGTAAGAAATGCGCGAAGAAGAATATACATGATCAGACCATGGATTAGATTTGACTTGCATCGGACCTGGCATACTGGGCGGTCTTTTGTCTTGTCAGATTGATACAATGCAGGAGCACTAATTTTTGTTCTCTCAATAGAGTTTCTAGTCATCGGCTTCGAAATATCACGGTCTTCCTTCTCTTCGTTGCGTCCCACGTCCATATTTTCGGCGACCTTAGCTTCTTCACTCACCCCAATCAGCTGGTTACGGTCATCTTCAGTAGGACCCGAACCCCGCTTCTCCTTCCTGCTGTTGTCATTTTCTTCAATCCCATTGGGATGGTCTACCGCTTCGATACCGAATATGCCAGTCTTCTTCTTCTTCTTCTTCTTCCTTGAAGCCCTAGTGCTCTCACCGTCTAAACCTCCGTCCCTGCTGTTGTCATTTTTTTCAAGTGTTTTCTGAGTTTCTTCTAACAAATTCCTGTCATCAATCAAAGCCATCCCATCGGGATGGTCTACCGCTTCGATACCGAATATGCCAGTCTTCTTCTTCTTCTTCTTCCTTGAAGCCCTAGTGCTCTCACCGTCTAAACCTCCATCAATGCTATTGTCATTCTCTTCGGGTATTTTCTGAGTTTCTTCGGACAAATTCCTGTCATCAATCAAAGCCATCTCATTGGGATGGTCTACCGCTTCGATACCGAGTATGCCAGTCTTCTTCTTCTTCTTCTTCTTCTTCCTTGAAGCCCTAGTGCTCTCACCGTCTAAACCTCCATCCCTACTGATGTCATCAATGACTTGTGAGCCTGCACCTGCTTGTCCACCTACTCCATACTTCTCAGAGGCCATTGTTTTGTCACCAGCCTGGTGACTTTCTCCCGCTAAATGCGCAAGTGAGTGAACAATCGCCCTGCTTTCATCCTCGTCAACTGATGCTTGTTGCCCTGCGACTGTGTCCTTATCAGCCTTCTTGGTAGAAGCTACAGACTTCTCAACTTTGCCGTCAATGGACGAGCCTCTACATTTTGTTCTTGGAATACTTAACTCCTCGGACTGCAAAAGAGGAACCAACGTCGAATCATCTTCTCGGGGGCAGTCCTTTCCCGTGTCCACACCAGGATTCTTACTTCCTGCTTTCGAGACACAGAAAACTTCAGCGGGAACACTTAGGGAAGGCTTTGAGGGAGAAATTTCTCGCAGTTTCTCTGCACTTCTGGTCGTTCTCCTCTCAGATAACTTCTCGGCAGTTTCAAGGTCTGCATCTTTGTTTTCTGTGAGTTTCATAGTTACTGTTAATTTGTCCAACTTCTTAGCCGTATCTTTACCTTTACGGGGTGTTGATGACATATCCGACTCCTTGCTTGCATGATTGTCTAAATGTGCAGAAGAGATCACTTCTGTCTCAATATTGACGGGTACTCTATGATCAGATCTCTTCGCTTTCTTTTTGAAATGGAGCACTTTCTCTGAGTTTGAAGTTTCCTCAACTCCCGAAGCTGCTGTCACGACTTCATTGTCCACAAGCAACCGTCCGACTGCGTCTGTTTCTTTGGGCAAAATTCTACTGGCCGTTCGAAGTCGCCTCCCAACGTTACCCTGAATAATTATCTCTCTCATTAATCCATCATCTCGTGAACGTGACTCTGGTCTCTCTCTTAACGTAAGCTTCCTGTCTAAAGCTCTCTGAGCTTGCTCCAGTTCTCGGTATCTCCGTTTCCTACTCTCTTCATCGTCATATTCAGTAGTCTCCTTGCTGTCCCTCCCTTTCTTCTTCTTTGTCTCTTTCGGATAGTCTCGCTGCTCCTTGTCAGTTATGTCAACTGTAGCTCCATTCTTGACTGGGCTTTGCTTCACTAAGTGTCGCTTCTTCCCTGTGTCCGGTGCTTTTGCACGTACACCTTCTCCGTCGTCGAGATCTAGGAGCACAAAATTAATACTCAAGGAATCAGAAACTGCAAAATACTTGAAAGCACCTGTTGGTCAGAGACGATACCCTCCTATTGATTTCAATATTCAAGACGGGGCGCTGTCTGACGATGTCCGAACCGATTCTCTGAGTAGGCTCAGGCTCGATCAAACCCGATTCAGACCAGAAAAAAATCACGAATGTAAACTCTGGGATCAATTCCCACTTTATTATCTGAGTTCGAAGAGAACGTGATTATAGAGACAGAAACCGGGAAGAGGATACCAGGAAGAATGTGGAGAGGTGAGAGTTTAAGGCCATAAACACAATCAATACCTGTCTCCGATGTTTTGACCTGTGTCATGTTCTTACCTTTTGAACCCTTCCTAGAACGTGGGAACTGTCTGCACTAGGCGGGCTTGAAGCAGTCAGAAAAAATAGATCCTTATATAGTGTTTCCCCCCTCTTGAAACGAGCAGTGAGACGTGTATTGTTAATTTCTGTCTTCAGAAGGGCTGAGGATGGCTAAGCCAAGTCATTGCACATACTGCAAATAACAATCACAAACTGCTGTTCCTTATGAAGGAGGAAACGATAGCCATCCCAGTATAGTTGATTTCGAATTTCTAGAGGTCTTGTGTGATGGTCATTGTGGGAGGACTTCCCCTGTAATGTGGTATATGGACTAAAAACAACAGGTACACAAGCCTTTCCCATGTACATCGACCGGGCTTTGCTGGAAGGTTTTCAATTTGGGTAAGTCGTTTGAAATAGTAACCCCAGGGTAAGACCTTTACTGTGCTGAATGGGAACTTACGAATCGAAAGGAGGTGGTGGTTAACTGAAAACCTAAAAGACTCCTGAGTTGAACTTTGATACGTAAGTCTCAAGGAAAAGGTGATAATATATAGATAGATGTGAATCGACTTAGAACTATTGATGGGCAAGTTGTCGATACATGTAACAATTTCCTCACGGACCTAAGAAAACGAAACATCTCAGAACCGAAAATAGATACTGGATTATAGGCAGAGCCTTCAGTGATACTACATTCGCGGCAGTATACTAGAAAGGGCACCATCATAACATGATGCGGCAGAGAGGAGGAAAGAGCCGAGGCACAGCCATCGCAACAGATGAACATTGTGCATACCAAAACTTCAGTAATTCATCTAATGTACCCGTATTCAGGACGTCCCAGCAATTGGCCACCAGGGTGCAAAACCTTCAAGCCATCACAAATGATGTGTTTGTCGTACTTGAGATTCAGTTGGCTCATGTCTCGGGCGAAGGTGAAGACTTATAGGCGTGTTCATTGTATACAAGAAGGGAGTGAAAACCTCATGAAGAGGACACATAAACGGACATGAAAATCCTAGCGACAGCTATTTGCCCTTTGCTCAGCACAGCAAACAGCTTTTGAGACGTCTTCCATGACCAGCTACCATTCCAACGGGACTGGATTCGTACCTTCCACTGCCGCTTCTTTCCTTCTGTCTCTCTTCTCATTCCCAAGGCTGCCTCTCATTGGAGATTCGCTGGGGGAAATTTGTGGTATGACTGCCATCTTAGCTCCAGCTTTGTTGGCGGTTAATTCCTTTCGAAATCTTCGTGCATCAAGGCTCTTAACCTTCATCTCGGAGACGCCTCCAGGTCCAGGACCCGGACCCGAGCTTTCAAAGTGAGGTGAGGTGGCAGGTTTATTCTGTTCAGGAACAAGATCCCTTGATTGGTGATGCCAGTTGTCTCCGAGCCGACTGCTTGGCCTCGCTCTCAATTTCCTTCTAGGAACAGAAAAAGCCTGCATAACATGGGCGTCAAAGTTCGTTTAAAATCAATCTGTACCTCCTTTCAAGTCTCCTCTACCTGGAAAAAGAGTCTAAATTCTCGACAGTGATGGTTGAGCATCCGTACCTTCTCATCGTCGGAGCTGTCTATTTTGACATCCTCATCTTCGTCGCTCCCCTGCCAGCCTGAAAGGATCAAATTTTCAGCCTGACTCCTCGATTCTGCTCTGGAAGCTCGATTGGGCCTTTGGGCCATCTTCTTGGCGGCATCGTTCTGGCATGATTCATACATATCACGGAGTCACACAATCAGCCTGTATGTTGCCAGATTGCGATTGCATGAGGATTCACTTGTGTAAGCGTTATTATTTGACGGGTGCCGACGTAGATAGTGGCATCGTCGCAGTTCACCATTAAAAAACAAGGCGGTCCAGACTCATAAACGTTGAGATATAAGTTTGAACGTGAGAATTGCATGTCCGTCGAGTCAGACGTTAGGAACACGTTATAACATGGCGTAGCGACAGGCCCATCCTTGGCGCTCCGCAGAAGATCATTCTGCACTTATATAAAGTACATCTAAGCTACATCCAACAAGAGAAGAGGTCCAAGCAGCTAGACAATCTGCAATTTCTTACTTGACGTGGAAATCAATCCATCGAAAAACCGTTCCCTGACTAAGCTTTTCAGACTCCTTCAATCGTTAAGGCTTCAATATGCTCTTTCGTGCTAATCTATGAACAGGAAAATTCTAAGATTTCATGCATCGTAGATGTTTCATGAGAAAACAAGTAAGGCCCTTGCGAACTCCAAAATCAGTCACGTCAAACTTTATATATCGTATGATGAAGAAAACGTGTACAAGGAAGTCTCCGTGTATTTCAATTTGAGAATTCCATCCCCTAACAGATAAGTCGAGTTTACACAGGCCTCGATGCGTCGTCTCACGAATAAAACATCCTCAGCTTGCTTCAATTTGACATTCAGTCCGAAGTCTCAAAACTGTCAGTGCACAGTCTGTTTCACAACTGATTACAAAACACACAACTGATACATGGACAGAAGGCAGGTACAGAGTTTGGAGCAAAGATTACTGACATTCTTTATAATCTTCATAATGTAGTCTTAACACAATTTTCATCCAGCTTCTCACATACTGTTTGTGTCAGGGTTCAAGAAGCACCACCAGTTGTCTCTCAAAGTTTCAATAGAAATAAGACACTCCTAGCTTCCTCACACAATCTCTACAAAGAAATTCTCTGGTTTATGCACATATCTTGGCACCTCAATATTTCACATGCTCAACGGAAGGTTACAACTGTAGCTCCCACACTCATTTCTGTGGGTAGACAGAAAAGCCAGTACCATGTGGGCTCAAAGAATTTATACCCATTCCACCACCAACTCTTGTTGTCAGATGCCAAAACAATATCACACTGCCTCCAATGCCCCTTGGTGAGCAACAGTGACCAGTGACCACTGGCAAGCATTCCATAATTCAGGCTACTGCCCTACAGCCCGCCTACTACATAGCTTGCTTTATACGGTGTACGGGTCCTCCTCCGCTTCGGGTCCCACCACCTGCAGGTTTTCGAGGCTGAGCGTGCGAGCCTTCACCATTCCAGGACCGTCAACAACATTTACACTGGTCCGAAACCCTTAAGCCCTCAAACGATTCTTTCCGAGCCTTGCTCTGACTTCAGCCTATGCCGTTACAACTGCAAAGTCGGAAGTTCTCTTGCACTCTCATTTCATGTGAACAATCGATGGTTAGTCGGTGGCCAAAGTTGCCGATTTTTTTCGCCGACATCTTCTCTGATCAAAGACGAGATGTCATAAACAGAATTCCTTCTGTTCCACTCATCACCTTCCAAACTCAGATTAGGTCTTCTCCAAGTTTGTTGCAACACAAAACTGCACGGTGTCTCGTCCAATCTATTCCATAACCACCTCTCAACTACGTATTCATGGCGCCCTTACAGTACACGAAAATCCACAATACTGAGCCCAGCATAAGCTCCAGAAATGCATCAGCATACTCCTGTACAGCTGTAAATGCACTGTAAAGAACCGTTGGCAAAGTAGGTGAATGCAGTCCAGCCCAGTAATCATGCCTACGGTAGGGCTGATGTAAGCGTCAAGTACACGCAGTATATCAAGACGGACGATCTTCATGAAGTTAAACGTCGGATTTCAAGTACCGCGGTAAACATCATGACGGGATAAGATAAGAAATTCATGAACTCATGTGACTCATATTTTTCTAAATGTGTCCATTTTTCGCCTTTTTACATCCCAGGAATGTGCCAGTTGTAAGGCTTAGGCTCTCTGACCACCGAAAAGTATATCGTATTCCAAGTTTAATTTGTCTGGAATAAGTCACGGGGTTTACCCTCATCGGCGGCTGGTAAAAAATAATCTCCAAATTAATAACGGACAACGTTGGCGTGACACAATCTGCAATTTCTACTGCCTTCACATTTTCACCTCGAAGGGTTAAAATTTTAGCGCCTTAATTACCAGAAATGCAGTACAGGTCCACCTATACTCTTGGTTTGTAACCAATTTTGGCAAAAGCACATCGGAAATTGCGAGGAACCTGACTTCTTTAGTTGTTCTATATTTAGTGGAGTGGAGAATATAAGCTCAGCCAGTCATCGTACGGATGACAACTGGCATTTAACGATAGCTTAGCTATCTCTAATATCATGTGAATCTTTGGATCTATGGACGATGACATCCGACTTGATCGTCCATCTGATAAATATCATGGACCCATAGTAAATGGGTTGAAGACTTCATCATGGTGAAAGCTAATCTAATGTCAAGTAAATAAAGTGAAGATATGAGAAGATCCAATCTCATGAAGAAACTAAAAGAAAAGTCTTCATCCGATATGATCACAGCAGTTAATGTGTACTACATCACTTAAGATATATGAGATTTTAAATTTCAATTATAGTATAGTAAAATGGTATCATATAAACTATTGTGATTATTTTTATAAATATAATTATATATATTACTTCAATAAGTTACACATTAGGTTAAGAATACGTTTTATCATGATCAATTATCCAAGTAAAATTTTTATAGATTTTTAAATCCCATCCAGAATATGTGAAAATTTCAATAAAGAGATGATATCTCAATGTAATATCACATGTGAATTTCATCCATTTTGAAGATCTGTTTGTCTTTAAAATTGTAATTCTAGCACAAGTGATACATTCTCAGAACGCGTTATATGTATTAATTTTATAGTGGTTTTTTTTTCTTTCAAAGGTTAGTGGCAGAGTGGATAAAGAACGACTGAAGATACAAATGTAAATAATTGCAGACGATGTTGATGTGATTACGATTTTTGGTTAAAAACTATTTGTGATACTCTAAACAACATCTTGTGAGCAATCGTCATCCTACTCCGAGCAATGACAATTGCTTAGCGTATGATGAATACACGCATCGAAAGAAAGAGTTCTATATGTGATAAGCTCATAGTCCTAGGCAATTTTTGTTGGTTGTATTTTGAGTGCTTAAAAGTTTACACTAGTTGGCAATCTTGCATTGTGATCAAGAATACTGTTTCTATCATGTTCGTTCTGATTTTGGATTTGCTATAAGAAAAGAAAAAAAGACAAGACACACAATTTGAAAACTAAAGCAAGATGCCAATCAGGTAGATTTGCACATGACATAATCTTGAGGCAGAAACCCAGTCTAAATATTTTATTTAACTTAAAAACCTGAGAAAATAGCAAACTTCTTAAAGAAAATAGTAAGAAATCTCTTTATATCTATAAAAGTCATAAAACTTTATCTAAAACACAACAAAATAGTCGGCACAAAATGCAATATCTGAATCAATATCGGCTATTACAGTTATAAACGGCCACATGAATGAATCAAACAATCTTAAAGACAGATTGCTCTTAGATATATTGAGTAATAATATGTCGGTTGTTAGGTGAAAATATGATACTTCATGTGATCATGATATAAGATCCAAAGAAAAACAGAATCCTGAGAATTTTTTTCACCTTCAATTTATTTTGAACCCAAATCCAATACATTCACATTAAAAAATGGTTCAACAAGTATCAAGCTCCATCCATCAACAACATGTAAAATAGCAACATTCAACATTACTGCATTATCAAAAACAATAGCATTGATCAAAAAATGATATTGATAACAATATCAGAATCTTTTTTGAATATCTGTTATTATCAGTTATATATTTGAAAAAAAAATTAACCCTGAATTATATAATTTCAAAGGTTTCAATTGTATATTTCTGTTTTAAGTAAATTATAACAGTCAAGATAAATCCAAGGTTCAAAATTTTGATTCTAGTATAAAAATCTAAAAAAAAATGTTAATTTTTATTTCTCAAATAATTCAATTCTAAAATAAATAAAGCGTAAATTATGTTTTGAGTAAATCAAAGATTTTATTTATTCAGGTTATTCAGTTATCTATTTAAAATACAAATAAAAAATCAAACTCACAAAAGCTCAAAGTGACATATTTGAGGAATTTCTTAGTAAATGTCATGTTTGTACAGAAACCAAAATGATGAACCAAGAATCATGAAAATTTGTTGTTTTATAATTGTTTCAGTCATAAAATTAATCAACAAATTGACCATGATTATCACAGTCACAATCAAGGTTATGTTCACATATTTGTTTAAACAAATTTATCTTTGTATGTGCTTTTTTAGTGCTTGACGTTAGTATGTATTGTGTTACTTGAAAATAAAATTAATATTAGCTATTTTCTTAATGCTTGGATTTTTTATTACTAATTTCCATGACTAGTTAAAGTCAAGCTTGGATGATAAGGCCTTATATAATTTGATTTTTCCTTTACAGACAAGTATACTTCTTATGATCTACGAGTTTATACTTATAATTTAGACCAAGATTGAATGTAACTCCATCTTAGGGTATACTTTCAAGTGCAGCTTATAACTCAAGTTGGAATACTAAAGTTTTGACTTGATCATTAACATAATATACTACCATCTAAAACTGTATATAAGCATTAGAAGATGGGAATTGAGCAAACTAGCTTTTAGTACAAGAAGAAGAAGAAGAAGAATTGAAAAGATGGAGATTGCCACATTAAATTCCTTCAAGATCTGCTTGAATTGCTTTAGAAGCAATAAACAAGCTTACAAAGGACATTAAGAAAATCAAAGACAATCTAGTAGCTTGTTTGAACTAAGTGGAAGACAAGTTCAAAGCTCGATCCATAAGAGAGTACAAAATTGAAAATTGCTGACTCTAGTAAATAAGTTAAGGATTGTTGTGTGTTTGATCTATGCAAGCTCCATAAAAGAAGCAATAATGATTTAGCTAGAAATGACTTAAACGCTAGCTGATGATAATTTGTGCTGATAGGACCAATTGCATTGATATGATATCTAGTGACAGATTTTTGCTACATATAATTGATCTTTTTGAAAATCCTATACTAAAATTGGACTATGTGATCTCTAGGCTGAATTTCATTAAGGTTTACTTTAGATAATATTTTGATAATCCATTATAATTTCATAAGATTGGAAATTTTCAAGACAATTCAGCAGACAATTATTTCAATTGCCAAAGCCCAGCACACTATGTCTTCAACTGTCTAAAGGCTAGAAGGCAAGGTAAAGATGCTTCTACTCCTCTGTATAATGTTTGCAAGAAGGATTATATACAGTATTAAAATGTTACTATGTGCTGGCTGCTAAGTCACAAGTGCAACAAGAAGTTAACTTTGTTATCTCTAAAATTGGTGTCAAAGAAACTATAAAGCAAGTAACTCCCGAAGCTCAAATCAAAATTTTTAAGCATGTCTTGAACAACCAGGAATTTTTATGCATGAATACATAAAAATGTGTCATGTATGGACACTCATATCAATGAGACATTTTGATTGGAGTTTCAACCAGATTTAATAAGAAAAATAAAAATAACTTGAAAAGAAGAGCAAGAGAAGTACAAAAGATCATATGTTCTTGTACATAATAGAAGTTGAAAGTAATTTTTGTAGAAAACAAACATCTAACATAAGCATATTTGGTTCATAAACTTTTTTAAATTTTTATATGTGCTTTAGTTATAAAATCAATCAAAAATTGATCATAATTAGCTTATTCCTTATTGATTTTAGCTAATTATGACTAAGTTGAATTATCAATAATATAGTTGGAAAAAATAATAATAATTTTGAAGTTATAGATGAAATTTTTTTTCTATTTCATATGAAAGTCTTGTTTTTAATAAAAAAAAAATCTTTACTAAATATTAGTTTGACTATGCAATAGAATGTTATTGCTTAGACCAAGTCTGTAATTTGGATAAGTAACAAGTCAATGATCTACAAATTTTTAGGTGTTTAATGGCATCTTGGCATCTTTATCTAAGAACAAAAAGCATCGAAAGAATATAGGTAGACCAATGACATATAGTCATGTATTATTCTTCATGAAAAATAGTCATAACTACCAAGATTAATATTATTGAGAATAATCTAAATAATATTTGTCATTAGTTATCATAATAATTTCTCAAATAAGTGTAAATAGATAAATATATAATAAAATCTCAAGAAAGTATTAAATTTTTTTGTGTAAAGATTTAAGTAACAAATGATTATTATCATCGAATTTACCTTCACTAAAATAAATCATAATAGGTTTGATTAGTTTCCATTACATGATAACATATCATTGGACTACTTAAACCTTCTAAATAAGTTGTTCTAGCTAGATTGTGATTTGGACATGTCATTTCAAAGCTTCAAATTTCTAAAATTTCCATATGCCACTAGGTATTCTTTAAGCTTAATCTTATTAATCAAAATTTTCAATTTTTCATTATCATTAAGTCAAATCCTCAATCAAAACTAACTCGTAGTCAAGACAAAATACAAACGTATACACATAGTTTGACAAAATACAAAATAAATTCTTTCATTCAAATTTTTTTAAATTATTCTTCCAAATATAGACATTACAGGTTAAGAATTCTAACAAGATCTCAATATGATGTGTGCAAAAAGCATTTGATAAGAATTGCATGCTTGCAATTTGTTAAAGGAAATCAAAACTTGTGCTATTTAATATGTTAATAAAAAATGATCACTATTAGTATATTTCAAATACTTTTATACTTCAATTGATCAATTTTCTTCACTTTTATTCTATTAAATCAAGGCTTTTCATTAGTCAATTGCATCACCAAAAATATTAATATTAAGTCCTAAAATTTATAATGTTAACCTAAATTTTGACATGAAAATTAAATCTTTAAAATTTACATCATAATAAAAGATTGTTTTTATGAAATTTATGATCTTCGTGTTGAATTAACTTGTAGAATATATTAAGGAAAAATTAAAAGGAATTATTTTGTAGAATTTACTTTTATTTTAATTTAATTCAAGTGTTTTTTAATCTTTATTTGTTAGATTAATTAGATTTACATTATACATAAGAACTCAAATAAGTTTTCAGTGTTATATGTATCTGTTTGTTGAGACAATTTGATTTTCAAAATAAATTTTGATTGTACCTATTAATACCATAATATATTTGAGATTTTTTTGTACTATAGTGCAATCAAAATTTTGACATTATTTGAACTGAGACACAAACAAGTTACGAATTATACTTGTTTAAATTTTAAAATTGTTTGATTTATCTTTTCAAAGTTAAAAGACATAGTATCAAGTTGGATATTATAATCAAAATATGATATTTTATTGTATATGATAGTGATGTAAAAGTTTAAAGACTATGTGTTTCAAGAGCTTGTACAATTATTAGATAAAAAAAAAAATTTGAATGAAAATCCATCATTGAATAATAGAAAGATTTCTACTACTTTTTGTATTGTGAAGAAATTCTTTTTACTCACGAATGTTGTTGAGAACTAGATTTATCATTAGGTAATGAATATTATGAAATAAGAATAAATAATATATATTTATATATAACAAAGATTTCAAAGAGTATGATTTAAATAACTAAGTTATCGTTGATGATATTCAAATATCTGCACAATACAATAAAGATCAGCCGATATGTCTACGAGGATTTTATCAAATCAAATTAGTAGATTATCTATAATGTATAGATTAGTTAACTAATCTATTATGGATCTATTATCAACAAAATAAGTTATTTGATTGAAGAAACTTATCATTGAGTTGGAATTGAACACGAGGTTGTCAATGGTCATTGTGATAATAAGAGTATGTTACATATTGCTGCATTTAAAAAGTAAACAACAACAATAAAAATACATTAACATCAAAATCATTATATCATTTTATCAAAATTGTATTTTTTAATGAAAATAATGAACAAAACAATATTAACATTAATTTCAAATCCATCTATACATCAATCAAAGATATTTCTTTGGAGAATTTTGGATTACATTAAATTACTTTGTTGATTTTGCATGAAGAGCACAAGTAGAATTCACTAAGAATTTTTGCTATCTTTCTATATTTGATCTTTCTATCTTGTTTAACTTCAACTTAGTTATCATTTACTCTAATTTTGAAATTGCATATATTAGGTTATCTTCTAAAAATTTCTGCAAATTTATTATATGGATTATGGATATTATTAATCTCACAACATGAATTAAGATTAAGAATGTTAGTATTAATTCAAGTTGGAGTTTAACTTTAGTTACCTTATTCATCTTTTTAGATTTTTCCTAGTTTTAGCGGTTTTGCTATCCATTATATATGTATAAGCAAGACATGGTTTGACTTGAAATTTTTTTTTTGATTTTCAATATATCCTTATGTTCTTGTAGATATAGCTAGATTGAGTCAAATCATTCATATATATATATATATAAAAGATATTTGTGTTTGCGTCTGATGTTAATCTAATTTTTTTTATTGAATTATATATATAATATTAAATTTTGAACATTTAAAAACTTTAATTTTCAAAGCTTTAAATTGAATTGGAATTTTCTAAAAATATAATTCAATAAAAATTTCAACATAATCATGATTTTTTTCAAAAATTCAAATTTCAAAAATTTCAAAAATTCAGTATTTAGTTAAGAAAATGAAATAAACTTGACATGGAACTTTTAACCTAAGATCGTAACAACTAGGGCCCGACTAGGGCCACACCCGCTTTTGCAACGGCCACACCCACTACGTACAAAAAACTAATTGCGCGTCAAAGCACGCCTCCCCTCAAACCCAGCTGCTAAGCCGAGCTTGTCCGCGAGGCAGAGGAGAGCGTAGTCGATAGGCTTCAAGGGGCGCGGAGCCGCTGCGGCCGTCACTGTCTCCCTCGTTGCTGCTGCTTGTACATCTTCTACCACTGCCGCCGGTACTGCCGTTTTATTGATCTATTTCGACTGCCATGCCTGCAGAAGTGCGCTTGGGTAGTAGCAAAAGCGGGCATGGGCATGGTAATTAGCGGGCCGGTGTGGCCGTAGCAAAAATGGATGTGGCCCTAGTCGGACCCTACAAATTATTGTATAATCCGCAATAAAAAAATTCCTTGCAATGAATTCTTTTAAAAAAAAGTATAGATAAACTTAGATTGAAAACATTATATAAATATTAGATAATATTTTATTTTACAAGATTAAATAAAAAATATGTTAAAAAAAATTTAAAATGTTTTTTTTATGTTTTTTTATAAATCAAAATAGGTAATATATATCATTAAAATAAATTCAAGGATTGAAAATGCATCAGTGTTTTAATTTTTCATATGATGATTAAAAAAATGAATAATAATCAAATAATATAAGAAAGTTTAGTTAATTTCAAACTTGAATGAGGATATATATGATTGTTGCACTTTGTGATCATTTGCAAGTTTAATCATTACTTAACACAATGTGAATACTTCAAATATGATTGATATAACTTCAAATTTTCAATATATTTGTAATAAAACAATATTTCATATATTTTTTAGGTTTTATATACACAAAAAATATAATTTGATATTAAAAAAAATATTATAGGAAATATTCAAATTTTTGAATTTTACTGTAAAATGATATGAATGCAATTTATTCTTATAATCATGAATTCATGTGTCAAACATATTTTTTCAAATCTAGTTTTTGAATTGGTTTCAACAAAGCTATGTAAAATGATTTTTGAAACCTCACAAAAGATCACAAAAGATGCAGAAAAAATTGTAACATCACGATTAACAATTATGTAGAGGTAACTTTTAAGTTAAATTAAAATGTATTTGATTGGGTAAATTTATTGATTGATTCATTTATAAAAATTTTTAATCAAGCATTAAGATTTAAAAAAAACTTGAATGTGTATGAAATGAACAAAAAAAATATATAGTAAAATAGGTATTTCAATTGATGATTAGAAAAAAAATTCTAGGTATTTGCTATTTTTTTCATATAAAATATTATCTTCCTTAAGATATTAAATAGCTGAAAATGTTTACACATTTAATGATCTATATATCTATTATTAGTAATAAAAATAAGGTGAAAAGGAAAAATATTAAAATGAATGTGAAATACGTAATGAAAATTTCATTTTTATATCCATGAAAGTTTTCATTTTGAAAATTACATTTATACATAAAATGCAATATTATACTATAACATAATATTGGCAAATAAGAACAATATTTAATTTTAATATAAAAAAAATCATCTTTGTGCATACTTTGAATAAATCATGAATACTTTTTTTACAAAATTAAAACTTTATTCAAATTTATAATTTTATTTAAAAATTATGAAAAATTTAATAATGTAAAGTTGATAATTTCTAATTTACATATTACATTTAATTATGAATTAATTTTATTTAATCATAAATTTATTTATTTTTAATTTTAACGCAAACTAAAGTGTTTTTAATAGGAATTATAAATATTTTCAAATATATTTTAAAAATATTAAATTTAATACCATGTGCAAAATTTCAAAAAAATATTCAAACACAAACAACACAATATGTTTGTAATTTAGATTTATAGTTATATTATAAGTTTGTTAGAAAAATTTTATTTAAATGATTTTTGTGAACTTTTTTATATAAGTTAAATATAACTAGCTTCAATCATTAAGATTCAGCTAATCTAAATAAATTAAAGACTTAAGTTAATTACGCTAAATATTAAGCTTATTTAAGAAAATATTCACGTCATTATCTCTGATGCTATATATGAACAATCTCAATTTGATAGAATTTACTTCAACATATATATTATTCACATCTACCATGTGAAATCAAGTTAGTCAAATTAAATAGAGAACATGAAAATGTAAAATCTATTACGTCATGTTAATAATTAATATGCTAGTTATTAATTCATGTGCATGTTAGATAAAAATCAATTGTGCTAGTTAGTGTGTTAGTTGGAAGCAATACATGAGCAATCTATGTGTTCATTCTATAATATCATCAATCTATCAGGAGGGATTGAATAGTGAAAAAAATAACTTATCTTAGTGTATGTATTTGAAGTATCTATATAAGGAAGATATACTCTTCCTTATATGCATACAATCTTATATACAATCTTACAATCATTGTCATTCTATAAATATAATCGATTTTGAGTCACATAGTGTTGTAACAAAAAAAGTGTATGGAATTGATGATAACATCATCTTTTTAAAAAAAATCATTAGTCAATATAGCACTTACAATCTTGTTATATGTGTTATTTTGTCTATCTCAATGAAACAAGACACGTGATTGTGTATAATAAGATGCTTGAAGTAAACAAAAAAAATAAAAAGCTATAATCTTTTCATCCATCTTCTTTCTAGTTATTGAACATCAATCATAATATCATGAATTGCATTGATGTGATTTTGAATTTTTGTGCAAAAATCTTTCATCTTGAAAATAATTAGCTTCAAAGAATCATACAACATGTTTTAAAACCATTTGCGATGAAATTGTTATTGAAGAGATTCAAACTAAAGAATACATCTGTCATATTCATCCATTTGGTTTAAGCAAATTGATGAATATGATCAAAGATTGCAAATAAATGCTAACAATACTTGTTCATGGAGTTTTTTTCAATGAACGTTGTTGTTGGCCGATTTTGGCCTCAACATATTTTTGAGATCCATGTTCTTCAACTTGCCTTTCACATCAATCTCTCAAAGCAGGTTATCACCACATTCGTCATATTTGACTAAGTTGTACTATGATTTACTTGAGTAAAATGATTGTCATCTTGTTAGGATGAAGTTGTTTAGTTATAGCATGTGACATTTGAGTGAAAAGTACTTCTTTCTCATCCATTTGCTCACTACATGTACCAGATTTTCACTTCAAGAATATTTTGTCAAAAAATTATTTGAATGATCGAGGGTCATCCGTCTACAATCTTGCATTCAACCCATTCTAATTCAACAACAGTTTGTACAATTGTTTGTTGTTTGTGTGAAATAATAGTAGAGTTAGTCAAAAAATTGATCATGGATAACTTAGAAATAAATAAGTGTATTTCATTATAATTAAGTTCATCTAATTATGGTTAAGTTTAGTTAGTATGTCCATTGTTGATGAAATAATTAGCAAACTTCTAGAAGATTTAAATGAGCATAATTATTTTGTCTTTAATCAAAGTCTAAATTTCAAGAAGTGAAGACTTTGACTATATGTTAGTTTTGATTGGTTATGGAAACTTCATTGGTTAGACCAAGCCTTAAGTTTGTTAGATTTTAGCTCTATGCTTCATACAAACTCATACATACAATACTCCACAAGAATCACACATGTTTATACGTGGTTCATCTCCACATGAGGCTATCTTCACGGCCAAAATAAAAAACTTCACAAAAGTTAGAATATACATTAGGCCTTCATAGCCAAGCTTTCCACTATCTCTCCATTGTGATGTACATGTGAGACTCAAACAAAAACATACTTATACTCAAATTAAGTATCCCAAACTTTGACTAGAGTACAAACCTGACTAGTGTTAGACTAACTATGTTTCACAAGATGCGGATTAACCTTACACACTTCACCTTAATTCAAATTTTGGAAAAGAATGTTTTTAAGATCCATATATAATTTTAGCGGAAATTTTTAAAAAGTAAAACTAAATCATAGCCTTTTCCCTATGAACAAGGGTTAACTATAACTAAGCTGTAGCTGACAACATGTCAGAGAAAAACTACATACACAGAAACTATTATATGTAATTTAATTCAATGTTTTAAAATTTGCAAAGTTGCATAGTGTTTTGAAAACTTATCAGAAGAAATCACCTTGGATTAACCATTAATCGGATTAAGCTCAACATCAATTTTGATGAGTTTAAACACGTTCTCAGACAGCTGACACACTTTATCAGACCTGCCTAATGTGAATGTGATTCATTCTACTATACATCATCTGAAACTCAACAAGGTGAAATGCATTTTGACTTTCATAATGAAGATTGACATCTTGGTGAGACAATTCCACCTCAGTATTAAACTTGTTCAAGCAAATTGTTCCTTCATTGCCTTTGCTGCTACTACAACGTATTCAGCTTCCGTGTATGACAAAGACATGCACTTTTGAAGAATAAATATCTAACTAATGCAGCCATCTATAAGAGTGAAAATATACCTAGTCGTTGATTTTCTCTTGTTCCATAATTAACATCCATAGCAGTATTCCATAGCTTCAGCTCAAAACGTATGAGTTTAATCAACAAGACTGAACATACTTTGAAAGCATTCCAATAGTGTGCGATTGAGTCTTTCAAACACATCACTTTGCTCTAAAATGTACGGTGTGATGAGATGGCAAGTGATTCCATCTCTTTTGCAATATAACTAAAAATTTGTTAAGTTTTACTCGTGATGTTATCTATGCGCAAGTATGCCACCTTCTTTCCAGCCTGGATCTTCTTGTTTTTGAAAATTTCAAAGATTTCATATTTATGTTGCATGAAATAAATTCACACAAATCTTGAATAGTCATCCACAAAGGTTAAGTAGTATATATTTCAAGATTGTGAGAAGGAGAGTAGGAGAATGTTTCACACATCAAAATGAATATAATCAAGAATGTATTGTGAGCTATGAACTCCATCGTCGAATGCAAATCTTGCTAGTTTGTCAAATACACAATATTCACAAAATTTGAGCTTGCATTGTTTCATACCGAATAATAGAGTCTCTTTGTGTAAAATGATCAAACTCTTTTCACTCATGTGAATCAATCAGTTGTGTCACAAACGAGAAATCTTATTTATACTAGTAGTATCATATAACTCTCCAAAGATCATTGTAACCTTTAAGATCTGCAGATTTTTCAGACTTGAGCTCCTCATGAGAATATGAGTACCATCCATCACACTCATAATTCCACTATTGATGCTTCATTTGAATCGTTTCAAGTTCAATTTTTTAATTGAATTAAGTTCTTACATATACTAGAGATATACCGTACATTGATTAAGGTATGAATCATCCCATCAAACATTTGAATCTTCACAGATTCAATGACAAAAATTGTGCTAGACTGATCATCTTCCACAAAAACTATATAGGTGACGGAAAGTACAAACTAAAAATCTCTTTATTGTGAAAAATGTGATAAGAGCAATCTGAATCCAACATCCCTTCATTCTTTTCAACATGGACGGAAGAATAATCAAAATTCTTAGTTACAGCCACGTTTTCCGAGCGTTCATCGGTTGCCTTACTGCAACAATCTTTACAGAAGTGACCAGACTTGTCACATTTTTAAAACTTGATTTTCTTAAAATCTCTAGACTTAAACTTGTATCTAGATTTGATCTTGATCTTTCCATTTCCTTTAATAAAAAATTGATTTCCAAGAAGAATCTTTGGCATGAAAAATTAATGACTGAAGGATTTTCAGCAAAATAAATTTCTTTGTCAACTACAATATGTATCACCCAGCAAAATTTGAAATCTAACAAAATCCGTTTGACTTTAAGTTTTTTATTCCATGGCAATAATCAACTATATGAAAAAACGACTTTACAAAAAATCTTTTCATAGTTTTTTACAATATCAACATGACGACATGTGTACTTTTCTGAGTACAAATCGCGTATGTATCAACCGTACTTCCTTAGTAAAAGAAAAAGTTGAAAAATATAATCTTTAAACTTTAACTAATTTTAACCAATAAGATCTACTTCAAATTTATTTTTGCTATCAACCGATAGCGATGTATACAAATCTCTTAACATGAACCAAACTCTAATTTTTCCTACACTCTAGGTCGCGTTGTTTTTAAAGAGAACACAATGTGAGACAACAAAGGCAACTTGCGTTTTGTAGATTTAGGGATTTGAATAGTGATACTAGAGTGACAACACCAACAATCACTTTGATGCAAAACATGTTTCTCCTTACCGCTTGAAATATAGTTCAACAAATGCAAGCAACAAACTTGTTGCACAACCGATGGAAACAATCAACAAAAAAAAGTTTCTTATCAAAAAACAAATATCCAGCTCTCCAAGTAATCATAGCTCTGAAATTCAAACAATTTCAAATATCACCTTGATGATACAAACTTCAATTTGGTTCGCTCTAGCTGTTCTTCACGTTAAGAAGATGATACAACTAGTCAGCAATTGTATGATGAGATGTCACAACAAAAATACTGAGCTGTTATACCAATTGTTAAATCTTGACTCTGTTCTTCAGACAAACCCATACATACAATACTCCATAAAAATCACACTTTAATATACGTAGTTCAACTCCACATGAAATTACTTTCATGGCCGATATAATTAGCTTTACTAAAGCTAGAATGTACATCAAGCCTCCATAGCCAAGCTCTCCACTATCTTTCCACTGCGGTGTACGTGTGAAACTGAAACAAAAACGTGTTTATTCTTGGATTCAGTATCCTAGACTCTGATTAGAGGCCAAACCTAACTAGAGTTAAATAAACTATGGTTAACAAGATGCATGTTAACCTTACAAAGTTGACATAGTGACAAGTGGAGCTTTTAGAACTTAGAAAGTCTCAAAAGACATGTTGTCATCTCAACCTAAGTATAGAACTGAACTAGAATGCTTAATTATATCATTGACATATTGCCATGTATTGATACCTTCTCAAACTTATCATGATTTATGCTCGTAAAAGTAAATCAAGATGTATTTACTATTTATTATTTCTATAATTTCTCAAATAATATATATGAAGATGTAGAGAAAAAACTCTCAAGCAAGTATTGAAATCTCATTGTGTCGGGACTTGCTTCATCATTTTAAATTTGAGTTACACTATATCTTTTAGAGTATTGATGAGTGTTTTCAATTGAATGATGAATGAAGAGTTTGTTTGTAAGGATGTTTGGAACACAGTTAAGTTAAGATTATTATCTTTTGAAATCATGATGAGCTTCCACAAAGCCATCTAAGATAAACTTTAGTGAAAGTTAGCTGGAAGTTAAAAATCATACGTGCGTGTTTTATTTGTCTTGTCTAGCCTAGCCTTGCCTTGCACACGTGAACTTTTTAAATAGAAAGTACTAAAAATTGAATAGAAACCCACCTTGATCATGAGGATGTGGCCAATTTACATCCAAAGCCCAGACGTGTGTGCCAAACTTCTAATTTGCAACACATGCGCTTGTTACTAGTTGTTGCTTTGTGGAAAGATTGGTGGTTTTTTTTTATCTTCGCGTAGCTACAAACATCAAAAGAAATCTTTAGCTTAAATCGGTCACTTGTTGCCGTAGGAAAATCACAAAGCTTTGTCAAGAGCAAAAGCAAACAAAATTCTAATTGTAGAGATGTAAGCAACTTTTGGACATATAAGGCAACTTCCGTAGGTGGCAACAAAAGGAGCAGAAGTATAAAACGGTGGTGAGACAAAGAATCACGAAGCAAAATTGATCCAACTAGATCAGAGGGACATCTTTAACATCTTGTCGTTCACTTCCTGCCACTCACTTATTAGACAAAAAGATTGCCTACAAAGAAAATTCAAAAAATTTCATTGTTGATGGATCTTAATTCTCCAATCTAGTTGCCGCCACCTTCAGCCAAGGCAAGATGTCTTTTTAGCATTGCAGTTGTTGCATGAACATGCAATAGCAATTGCTTGAAACCCAAGAGAATGATGTCACCAAGTAGAGATAGATTCCACAATCGATATGTCAATCATGAAGCAATTTCAAAAGAAACCGCGTTGCATTTCTTTAATCGAGATTAGGAGTCATTAGAAGCTCACAAAACTAACATGAATAATCTTAGCACAATCTTTGACTCGCGAACATGTAGACATCAATTCTACTTGTCAATCAATTTCCGTCCCAGATAAACAGTCACGCAGTCTTACAAACAACATTTGCATGTGATTTTGCTCTTCACAGTCCAATCAAAAGTTGTAAGGACTAACAATTTGTCTGTTTTGATACCAATTGTTATGAAAATTCACGCAAAAAAGAATGCAAATGTGAAATAATGCACATGTTTGTCCTTTTGACTACATCCACAAGAACACATAAATAATTATATAGCACGACAAGCAGATTTGTCGGGCTAAATAATACAGAAGAGACACAATCAGTTTGGCTGCCAACATAGATTAACTGTCTTGTTCAATGAATTCACCGTGAATGACGATGTGTTATCAACACAACTTTTTGACCTGAAATAATTCTAACAAATAATATAGAATTGAAATATTTGTTCAAATATATTCAACTTGAATAAATAATTCTTAGAGCTTTGTCTAACAATAAGCCTTGTATCTAAGTAGATCAAAAGAGAAGTAAAACATCTTTCTTTACTTCATATTTGGAGTAAGACATTTGCTCTAAGACTAGAGTATGAGCTGATGTGCCCAATGTTGTAGTTTCATTTATGAAAATGTAACTATTAATTTCTCAATTGAGGTTTTACTTGATATCAACATATCTTAAGATTTTTTAGTAGTATACTTGAAACTAAACTGAAATTAACTACAATCAAAACTCATTTGTGTAACCGTGTTATAATTTGCTTCAACGAATACTGGGAAGTAGCACATGTTATTCAATGCCATAAGTTACTTGGCACTATAATTCTTTGCGCGTGTTCGGGATTACTTGGTTTTAAATGCTTCAACATAAACCAAACGCTTCAATTATCAATGCAAGAGAACTAGAAAGAAATCACAAATTTGTTTGACTTTGGTGAGCCTTCGACTTCAGTATATTTTTCTCTTATATGATCAATGCGAGATTCCATATAGTTGACAGTAACATTACCACCCATGTAAGCAAACAAAGTAGGTTGTTGAGGTATCTTTGATAGGATTTGGCTGCACTCACAACCCGGTGATAAAGTGTGGTGGTGAATCAATAGAACCTCTTATATCATCTAAATCTTACATTGACCAACACCAATTGAGAATAAAATATTCGGAAGAGATGAGATGTTTATAGCAGGTCAATTTCCTTTAATTTACGAGAATGAAACCCTATGGACTTCACATGCCATACTATTAGCATTTACTGTACCCATAATGAAATTTTTTTTCCGGCACTCATAATAACTCTCAAGAATTGGTTGTACTCATCTATGCATTTATCTACGCGGCATACTTATTGGAATTGGAATTTATCCACGGCCCTTACCATTGCCTTTAATGGCAGTCTAGTATGTTAGTCAAAGAGATCTCAACGTGACACGCAACTGACGCTGGCTCTGACTACAGGTCGTACTGATGTGCATGAAGATCCTAACAAGGTCAACACGAATCTTTCTTTTCGAAATCATCGTACCTCAAATAGGCACGAGAATCAAAAGCTTTTTCGAGAGGAGCGTCACCGTACGTCACACGGCAGAAGAAGACATGTGGATAAATATCTGTTTTGATCCTGCTTTATATTAGCTGAGAGAGTCTCGCAGAGGTACGACCCGAGATTACTGGCATGAACGTTTGGTATGAACTGCTTGGACTAGATTTCTAGGTTTGTATTGTAAGAGCGCCATGGGACTCGATTTGTTTTCCTGCATGCGATAGTTGTGACCCACACGGAAAGATGGGCGGTGCCTTGTGGAACATGAGAAAGTAAAGTTGATTCATACACGTTAGAATGTGAGGCTGAAAGAGCCAAACAACTGGCGCGTTTGTTAAATAAGTGTCTTAGAGAGAATTTTACACGTGGTCATGGGGAGGTTTTATATATTGACATGTAGAATAACGTGTTACTTACCACGAGAGGTGATAAGCGAAATTTGGGACGTAATGGTGGAAATATTATTATTATTTTGATAGAGCTCGTACAGTTTTCAATCACCTTACTTTTTTTTACCAAGTTGAAGGGATCGTTGACAAGACGTGGATGAATTCATGATATATCTATCATAAGCGATCCAAAAATTAATTCTTTTGCATGAAATCGGAATAAATTCATAACTCACTAAATTTGTAGAATAATATCAAATGAAAGAACTGGTTTTTATGTTATTATCATTCATAGTCATAAAATATATTGATTATTTTAATAAATTTTACATTTAAAAAATATTTTGAAAAGTTAACTGACATTTATTTCTATTTTTCCATCAGTTTTGAAAGTATAAGTTTTTGGCATAATCAGAATGAAACATGAATTATTTTGAGATCAGCTTTTTTCATGTATTTCATATAAAAAATATGTCAATCTAGAAAGATTTTTTTATAAAGTACAAAATAAATACATAATTTCCACTATTTGAAAATCATGCATTCAAAATCTACAAATCCATTTTTTTGGAGTATGCTGATAACAAGTGTGGTGTATATTATATGATTCGATCATGCATTAGCGCTTTTAGACTCTCACAAATCACTAACACCTCAAGGAAAGTGTGCTTCAGCTTTTACATACTTCAATTTTTTATTGTTCACGTCTAAGTCTCAAACCAAACAACATTAAAAAGTCCTCATTTTAACTCGGTGCCAATTTGGAGGACAGAAAATAGGTACACATGATGCCATTAGATATGTGATACTTAAGAAGTACGTGACGTTGGACACTTCACATTTGAAATTATATTGGTTAGTGTTGCAATTGAGTATATGATGGATTCAACTTTTGTTTGGAAACACCACATTGTAGATGTTCTATGAAGTAAATAGTTGTGATTATCAAAATGACATATGCCAAAGTTTATGAAAGAATGACCACTTATTTTGACTGCAGCAACCCATGCTTCCAAGTAAAATTTTATAAGGAGAGATCAGTTATCCCTTATATGTAGAAAATTTTAACATGTTCGTGAGAGTGTCTATTATGCAAGATTTATCACTTTCTTTAGCGGATTGTGAAATAAGTAAAACTTATTTCACAAATTGTGTAGAGTTTTTTCTAGCGTATTGTGTGATTCATATTTTTACAGCAAATTTCATTGTGCTACAAATATCACACGCTACCGTTATACATAATAGAATATTGATTTTGGAAGATGTATCATTTGAGGCTTATATTGAAAGTAGATCATTTGATCTTAATAGTCAATTATTTGAAATGTTGTAAAAATTATATTTCATAATATTACTAACTGGTTCTAGTTCTAGTTTTTTTGAATGTTTTGAGCGTAATTTGGATTGATGTGGTATTTTTTAGTATGAAAATTTATTGTAAGATTTAACAATCTAATTTACAAATGAGTATGCTATCAATTTAATTATTTTTTGTTTATACACATCTATATTCATAAAAATGTTTTTTAACTGTACAACAGTATATGTATCATCAATCACAAGTAGATTTTCAAAATCAGAAAAGGATATTGCAAGTAGAAAACGTATATAATATTAAAATCAAATTGATTCAGCTATTTAATCACTTTAAAA
This sequence comes from Marchantia polymorpha subsp. ruderalis, assembly GCA_037833965.1. Taxonomy (NCBI): domain Eukaryota; kingdom Viridiplantae; phylum Streptophyta; class Marchantiopsida; order Marchantiales; family Marchantiaceae; genus Marchantia; species Marchantia polymorpha. The sequence goes on from AP031351.1 coordinate 7,558,601, forward strand.
TCATAAGAATATAAAAAAACTACTAGATAAGTATAACAAACATGACTATATCTTATATTGTATACTATTAGCATAAATCAAAGTCTGAAAAATTTTGCTAGAGGTAATATGTTAAAATTATGTTTGTAGGAAAACAATTTTTTTTTTCGATTTTTTTAGTTTTTAGAGGATACAGAAAAAAAACTTTAAATTGAACTCACATTGCAAATATCTTCAGTTTACCTTTTCTGTATGCTTTTATATGAATTTTCCATTAAATATAACAAATCTATGATACTGTTCGTCTTTCAATCAAAATTTTATTAAAACTTTTTTCATACGATTGATAATACAAAAACCCGTTGTAATTTTTTTACATTATGTCAAATTAAATCAAATAGTTTGCTATTGTACAACACAAGTATTTTAATTTTTTTGACAAGTCTTTATTTAATGAGAAGAAAATTATTTCTTCTTTTTTATGTTACAAAATTCTTAGATTTCAATAAAAAACACTAATTTTTTTAAATTTTTACTTAAAAATATGAGAATTTTAATATTAAAGGCTTTTGAAATATTTTTGCAAATAACTAAAAATATCTAACTTGATTTGCATTAAAAAAATTCCAAAATTCTATCAATAGATCTCATCTCATTCATTTAATTTCATACTTTATTTAAGATCTCATACACAAAATTGTTTACGTTCAAGATTTGTTTACATTATCTTTTTGTTACGTTGTAATTCACTGTTGACTGATTAGGATTTGGTGGTCGGCTATAAATACTATAGGAACAAGAACTTGCTTGTCCCCCTTGAACATTATCAAAAGAAGTATCTTTTATTGTGGACGTTACCGAGTGATGAACTACGCCAGATTTCTATTTTGGTATTCTCTTCGTCGCTGTTTGTGGTTTCCTTGTGTGTACCAATGACACTTGGTTTTAGAGCAACGAAGTCCTCTGGCTGAATACTGGTGTCATGAAAATCTGTCGTCAGTGAAGAGTTTCCTCCGAGCGCGAGAAAGCGAGTGAGGTCAAATTCGGATGCCTGTGGCGACTAGAGTTTTAGAGCATGATTTGAAGGCTTGTATGCTTGATCATCCTCGTCTGACATTGATCTTTACAAATGAAGCCGAAGGAGGAAAATTATGGCTGACAAGCGTTCCGCCAATTAGCAACTGAGATATATGTGGCGTACTAAAATTTTGTGCTAAATCTTAGGAAGGTTTTTGATTACTATCAGCAGAGGACTAGGGATTGTGGAATTTGGTTAAAATTCTGATGATTTAGGTTTGAATCTAGCAAGTACTTCATAAATCTATTTGAATGATTACAAAAGTCGCAGAAATGATTTCAAACGAGAAGCTTGAGTTAGAGGTAGGAAGGGGAGAAGACATGGAAATTTCATGAATGTGAAATGTTTGTGTTATGTTTGATATCCAAATTGTATCTAATACGATAGTACATAAATTAAGAGCCAAATGTCATAGGTTTCTTTTGGAAATGAAGGATTAGTTCATATAAAGATCCAGGATTGCACAAATTCTCTGCGTAATGATGAGGAGAGAATGATATAATGTTCTCTGAAACTATCGGAAGTTCTTTCGGATATCTTTTTAGATCAAATGCCCAATTCTATTCAGCAATTTTCACCATAACACACAAATATAGATCACACTTTAGATGATCATATCAGGAAAAATGTTCCACAATATAATAAATTTTATTCAAAAACTTTATAAATATACTAATCATATCTTGTTTTATATTTTTCATGATTTAAGATCTGTGAGAAGACAATCCAAATGACTAACTCTGCTGTGGAATCGCTTGGGCAACACCTTATTTTCTTCTTTCAAGTGACGTTTGTACCTTGAATTTTAGTTAAGAGTCGGCTCATTTGATGATACGCTATACGTCAGTGCGTGGTCAGATTGCATGAGAAGTTGCTCTTCAGCCTTGCCTTATTTGAATGCTGCTGGTTTTGCTCCTTCTCTCGCTGCATACCTTGATGCTGCCATGAAGCTTAATTTTTATAGGATACTCCATGTGGGCGAGACTTGAAATGCCCGCTTTGTAGACCTTGCTTCACGAGAAAATCGTTTATCGCACTCACGGAATGAGAATCAAATGATTCCATGCCTCGAAATTCCAGAAACCTGGAAGTAATGTACGCACAATGTAGATTTAGACACGATCCATACACTTTGCTATTGACATTATGCAGTGCCCAAATCCTGGCCTCGCGTAATTTCTATTGAAATGAGTTGCTGCATACTAGGATGGAAATTGAACCTCGACTGTACTCCAGTAGAACTGGTTTTCTTCTCTTCGCGTATCGATGTACCCCACTACTGTAGTACAAAAGTCCAATTTTAGACTCTGAGCGATGATATTAAAAGCTACACTCCACGGCGATGGGACGTAATAAACACAATCACAAGTACCAAGGGCCAATCACTCGAAGTGACCGAGTTTCTCGTAATTCCCGTCCCGTTGATATATCGATAATCTCTTCTTATGGCTTTTATGCTCTCAGCCAATCTCCGTCTGCACTGGTGTTGAAATTGATGCTCACACCAGCTACAAACTTCCAACCAAATCATGTCTACGAACTTCCGGAGAGGCACTTGCTGACACTCTTTTCATTACACATAAACGTAATTGCATGATGAATATCTTCAGAAATGTTAAACATAGAAATTTGTCTAGATGCATAAAAGAAATTATAGCAATCAGATTTTTAATGCTTCATACCCATAGATTTGAGCATAGAAAGATTGAATTAAATATCATATTAGATTGTAGTAATTCCTTCTAGTTCAATCCTACACGGACAGAAATTGGGCATATTCCGTTCAAATTATACCGACGGAACATGAAAAGCGTGAAACTCTGACCCTAATCCTATTTAGAAAGTGAGGGATCCAATGACAAATATGTTGCAAAGAAAGAAGAGGGATTAGATGTGTTTGTGCCAACATATCGTCTGCACAAAGTCAGACACCGTTACCGCATGTCTACACTGTATCTCTTTTCTCCCAATTCAATTTCAATCCAATCAGAAATTTTTTTGGAAAATGGTATACTGTTCTGGTTTGTACCTATTCCAATTTGAGTTCCTTACGGACATGTTTTGCCTGACATTCCGCAACATTTTCTGTAAAAATATTTAACTATAATAATATATGTAACTGGATAACTGGATCTCCCTTGGAACTAAGACACCATTACTTTCATCCTTCACAAGATTTACTCCAAAAGAGATTGTGGAGTCTTTGTTCACTCATTCATAACAGAGATAAACATTGCAATTGTCCATGGCCTATCTTCTACCATAGTTTTCATAGCAGCTCTTTGCTCAAACAGCAGATACACTGATCTTCAGAGAACAGATTTACAGTCACTGGTTGGATACATGAAGCACAATTTCACCACCGGATACACCGATCTTCATTGCCTGCCTCTTGAGTCTGAGGATCATGGACTTGTCGCCTGTACGCCTTACTTCTTGAGTTTTTCGTAGAATATTCTCTTCTTGGATCTTTTAAGAGAGATCGGTTTGTCACCTCTGTCCTTCACAATGGTTGGCTACATTTTCCTGATTTCAAGCTTCTCTGGAATTCACTCCATCGTACTCACAATCCCTTTGAAGGTGACGAGAAAAGGATGTATGATTGTAAGTTGGGAAAGGCGGGTAGCTTGCTACATATGTTTATTATTTTTATTCAAGAATGAATGACTTGGACTAGAATTGTTACTCGACGTGACATAAAACTTGTCGAGCTGTTTACTGTAATCCCTACGCTGCTATGGTGACAAACAAGAAATTCTGAGACTCCGTACCAGCTGCGCAAAATGCAAAACCAGATGAGGGAAATATCTGCGCGAAATGTCTGGCTAGCAACTAATTTCTCATTCTCAGATGTTCATATGTACATCTCCTATCTATTCTTGGATGGATGAAATTAGCCACATATAATCTAATCTGATATTTTTGCTGATATGGAGAAAACCATCGAATGTTAAACAGCTTATAAGAAAGTGGAGTGTCCGGTTTGTAGACAGTTTGCTGTCAGTTTGCAACTTCCAGTCTGGATTAACAAACTTTGTCCTGCTGCTTTGGGAAAGGTAAAGGTAATCTGATAAGCTGAAATTCCGTACAGAACTGCACGCCTCTGGAATTGCATTTTGCAATAGTATTCTCAGATGACTTATGAGCAAGAATTTCGTCATCATTCCATGTCCGCTTCTTATTTGGACTTGAACGAATGACTTGTCTCAAGACGTGAGCAGCAAGGTGATATGTGATTATAAAAAATCCTAAAAAAAAAATTGATCTTGGTGTTCAAGTCATGTACTCTCTTTGCTTTCCTTCAATCTGTTTATATGAAATTCTGACATTTTCAATACTCTGACATTCATTTCCACTTTCATAACGTGAATCTTCAGGTTGTTGAACAAGGTTACAAAAGTGTAGGGCACTATCTAAAAAAAAAGAAAACAAAGGTGACGAACTCGTCTCTGTCAAAATTTCCTTGAGGAGAATAGTGGATGGAATATCAAGAAAGAGACGGAACAACGATGCTGATAGCCATTTCGGATCCAGTGGTGAAGGAAGATATTGCTCTATTCCTAAGCCTAGTGACATGATGCAATGCAATTCACCTCACAGTCAAAATCGCAATTGGACGATATGAGAAAATGCTTGTCTGTATAGAATGATGCAATAAGAACTAACACAGGAGATAGCAATCGGAGAATTGCAGTTGCTTTTACTCTTTTGAAGGAGGAAACACAAAGACCGTTGTCTCACTTATCAAAGAATTTGTGACGGAAGAAATCACTGATGATCCAGTGGCTTTGGGTATTGAATTGTGCAGGTAATCTTGCGATCTGCAAACAAAAGGCTCTGTTTTTAGAAAGCTACATATCATAATGTACACACACGCATAAAGTGTATGAATTACAAGATTTCTTGGGATCCGAGTGAATTGGAACACAAAGTACACACAGGACAGACATGGGGAGAGGGCATCTGTCTTCTTCTTTGTTTGCAATGTATGCTCTATAAAAAAACATAGCTTCAAATTTAAGCTAGGTCGTTATAATAGGAATCTGGTCGGCACAGCTTGTTCGGTGAGAACTCATCCCATGGTCCGACTTTCAATCTTTTAAAAGACGAGATTCAACTATAATTGTTCTATTTACTTGATAACTTTTTCCCTCCACCGATCGGAGGAAAGATAGGAGTTAGAAATTCTAAGAGCTTTTCAGTTACTACATGCAATTCACGTACGTTAAGATAGAAATTTACATGAGTTGCTTAAAAAGTAGGTGTCAAATCAAGTGGCTCTAGAGAAGAAAACTGGTCTCGACTCTCCCGACGGATATTCCAGATATGGCTTTGTGGGAAGTTGGAATCTAACAGTGATACAAATCAAGCTTGACACGAATGGATAGAAAGAACTGATGAGAGCTAAAAACTGTATACACAATTGATGCAAGAATGAATTCATCAAGGAACCCCACCTGAGGCTGCTAATGCAGAAACTGAAAGGAATCGAGTGGAATTTGTTAAACTCCTGCAAATGCAACAAATTTCCTGGAATTTGTTCACGAAATTTGTGAAATTGTGAAATATGAGAGCATAAAAACTGTACACACAACTGATGCAAGTATGAATTCATCAAGGAACCCCACCTGAGGCTGCTAATGCAGAAACTGAAAGGAATCGAGTGGAATTTGTTGAACTCCTGGAAATTCAACAAATTTCCTGGAATTTGTTCACGAAATTTGAAATTTGTGAAATTTGTTCTTTAGTATGTTGAAACAGCATACTGAACACATTTGCTTTTCCGCAATATCTACACTGAACGCAATGAAAAGTATGTGAAAGCCAAAGAAACCAGTGAGGCGGCAGAGGATGAGGCCGAACATGTGAAATTTGCCTAAAATGCAAGAATTGTTATCCTCGTGGACATCGGGCTCAGCGATCTAAGCTCGAGAGCACTTTCTGAAAGTGGGCGTGCAGGTGGGGCCATATCTGTCAGCAGTTCCTTAAAGTTAGAACCTGCGAGTGTAAATTTGGAAAGTAGAAGCGTAGAGGAAACTTCTTCTCCCACGATCGGGAACTGAGCTCAGAAATTACTTCTCTAGGTTATGGTCGTTGTAAATTATTCATCTTTTTAGTTGACTCCGATTTTGATTCAAGGTGACCGGATTTGAACCTGTAATTTTCTGCGCCGAAGGCAGACGAGCTACCAGATTGCGCTACACGTTGGCTCCCCAAAATAATATTATATCAATGGTTAGGATTCGATTAATGAACCATCAGTCTGCTTTAATTTTGGCTCGGTCTATGGTATTTTAGGTTAGTAGGTGTAAATTTGGAAAGTAGAAGCGTAGAGAAAATTTCTTATCCCAGGATCGGAATTGAGCTCAGAAATTGCTTCTTTAGGTTATGGTCCTTGAAAATTATTTTTCTATTTTTTGCTCGGTCTATGCTACTCTAGGTTAGTCGGTGGGGAAGGTCAAGATGCAAGTTGGCCTGCAGAGAACAATCCAAAAAGGATTGGTCGGGGGAGAGTGGTTGAATGGAAATTTCAAGAAGCGTGTTCTTGAAGCTTCCATTAGGTTGACGTGTATTATTCGTTTTACTTTCATGAGACGGCAACCGCCTCCCGTGTGATGTCCAGGTCATCCTTCGCGACGCTCGGGAGTTAACTGAACTAGGGAATGCGACAGCTGGTGCGGTGTCTTGTGCAGTAATTTTCTATTCTACGATATGATTCCTGAAGAGTGTAAATAATATTCACTGGTCCGGCAGACCATTCGCAGTACAGTACTGTACGAACAAACATGATGGATTATACGAAGATCATAATGTGTCCTTTTAAAAATATTTTCAGCGGGTAGATCGGCAAGCAGACGAAAGATCCACAATTCCAGTTTGTACAGGACAGCAAGAAAGAACGTGTTGAGTGTGATCTTTGATTACAAAAATATGAATATCAAAATCGTACATATGTGAGTAGTTTTTGTACGAAATCGTTATCAAGCGTACTGAAATAATTTTCTAACTGGAGATGGCATATATTGAACCAGAAGTTCTACATTCTAGGTATTTCAAAATAGTTACTCTGAAAAAATATTCTGGTCAAACAAAGCATTTCTTTTATATTAAGTGATAGTTTTATGTAAATTATATTTATAAACTTTACGATTCACTTACATAATTAAGTTCTTACAAAATTGTCTCAAAATGATCACTTACTAATTTCTTCTGCTGTTTAAGAATAATTTGTCTATTTACTTTGACAAGTCGGAGTCATAAGTGTCTGAGAAGATTAGAAATGAGAAATAAACCCTGATAGTTTGTTTAATAATAAATTTTGAAAATATGTGAAATTATATACATCTCTGGATAGTACAACCCAATTATGATTCTAGGGTAGAGAACTGTGAGTATTTTGATAGAAGCGGATCAAAACCAACATTTTTTCTTGCTACATTCTTGACTATATTTCTGCCTTGCCAACTTGATCTAAAAAACACTCGTATAGAAATAGTTGCTCAGTTACAATTGATATCCGATCAAGTATCGTCAAATTCAATCTTACTGTGTGCACAATTCTTTTGAAGGCTGTTCACAAACTTGCATTTTTCTTACAATGTGTAGTTGTTGTTCAAGACATTCCCATCGATTACACAACAAAAAAATCTTCTAAATAAATACTTCAAGATTTATTCAGTGCATGGTTGTGATGATTGAATCATAGAGCAACAATTTTGGTTGCCCTTTTTATTCAAAGCTCTTCAAACGTTTTAGTGATATTTTAGAAATTACAACATGTTAGAAGTATCCGTTGACCTCCTGAACTATTTAGGACTTGCGTTGGCTTTCCTGACACTACGGTGATCCTGCGAATTGCGAATCTGCTGCGTGGAGATCTCTTCCCGAAGCTGATACCTGGCCTTGCGAAATTCTTGACCCAACGTTAACGATTTGTAATTCTCTTGTCGCTTGTCAATCGTTCTCTCTGGTGGAGACTGGTCCGGTGGTGGGTTGGAACTGGAAGTCCGGGACTCTCAGACTCTGTCGGAGAAATCTTTACACACCAGTCACAACGAATTTTGTCTGGTGCTCGAAGCCACGACTGCAGCAGAGTGATCGCAAATCCCTTGATCCCCATGTATGCACCAAAATTGCACGTCGTGTTGCTGATTATATATTCGGGAGACACTGCATAGCAGCGAGAAAATGGAATGAGTTTTTATCAGCTTTACATACTCTACAATGCATTAATTAACAGGGAAATTCTCCTTTTTGGTCTTATTCTCTCGTTGTGATGTTTACGACATTCAATTTAGAACCTAGCCGCACCTCCTTATAAAAATTTAATTTCAGTGATAGAAACAACATACCGATCAGAACATAATTTGTCCTCTTCTTACACCGGTAGTTACTTTGATGCAACTTTTTCACAGAGAATTTTGTTGGAAACAGTAGTTCATGTCTATCTCAGCTAATGTGGACCAAATATCTTTTGTAAATTTTGAAGATCAAGTGCGTGTACAATTCACTCACATGCTAAATGAATTATTTCGGTTAAAGACATCTACCCCAGCCACATGCAATACTCTTCTAGATGAAATTTGCTTCTATTCTATTGTGATGTGTAGAATCATACATCAGCTTAACGGTTGTTCGTCTGTTTCAGCATGTATTTTTTGAACGTGTCAGCCTTTTGACGCGTTCAAAGGGTACATATAAACGGCTATGATATATGGACTGTAATTTACTCTTCCAATCTAACCATGTTAAGGCTAATACGTAATAACCACTTTCCATGTAGATTTTTTAAGGTCGATGTACATAATGTAAGATAACAGAAGATAATCTCGAACGTCATGTAGAAAATTGAAAAATCTATCATGGATATGCTATTTGATTTCGTTGCGGTAAAATCTGTAATACAATTTCTATTTTCTTTACAAAAATTATTAGACTTTCATGTATCAAATCGCAATAAAAGAAGGTAACAAGAGTTCTTTGTACATCACCATTTTATGATTTATCATTGTGATGACACTGAACACGGTTTCATCATCTCTGTAAAAATTTGGACTCAACGACACTAGAGCTTAGATCCTTGCCGTTCTTCCGTCTGGAAACAACAAAAAAACATGGGTAGCGTGTGGTGAGCTCTAGAATTCTGTTTCTTCAGGCTACGAATAGTTTCGACTGGTCGGTACCTTGGCAAGAACAAATCAATTAGAGAGAAAAAAATCTTCCTTCAGGTCGGAGGGACGAGTGTTTTTTTCTACAGTCTCTACTTACTTTGTGCACCTTTGCACCACCTTGTATTCTCTTACGATCTTTTGCTCTACACAGTCTGCCCCTTTTTCTTTGTTAGCGTCTCATACACCATCGAAAGAAAACAATGAAGTTTTATTTTCTTACGACGAATGAGCCCTTGAGCCTTCTGCTATGATTTTGCAGGTGCATAGCAACAACTATGAACTTACTGATTTTCACTGACGTTCAAAACTTCACCTCACAATCTCCCGCTGAGTACTACTCATCTCTTACTGGGCATCCCAAAGGTTGCTTCACACTCTTGCTTCAAGTCTTAACGCAGGACAAGCCCAAATCTCGGGGGCTGAGAAAGAATTGTACATATAGCTGAATGGAAACTTGGAGAAACTAATATTGCTCGAAGGTAAAATCTCCCACGAAAATCATTTTCGATTTATGTTCCTGACGTAAAACTCGATGTTGGTTTTCCACGCCGATCACCCAACATAACCTATTGGTCCGAGCCACATGCTGCAGGAAAACTCTGAACAAGAAGATTTCTTCAAGAAAATAACTCCAGCTCAGTTCCAAGTTTTTGCCTCGTTGCTTTGAAACCTCTGCACTTTAACTACTTTCCAAATTTACTCTCGGAAACTGCTGAGAAATTTGCCCACATCTCTTCAACAAGTAGTCTCAAGCTTAGATTGCTGTACCATATTCTCATGTTATCAAGAAACATGAGACTCTCCATCAACCAAAGTAAGTACATACTTCTCCTCAAAGATATGAGTTGGAAGTCCAAATGCATAATTGCTTTGACTTCAAAACTTACGATATTCTGAGTTATAATTATGTGTTTTCTCTTTCAAAATCACAGTTACAAACACATGATAATCTTATTGGTGTCCATTGTGAAACTCTGAGTAAATTTGATTGGTACATTTTCACCCCTTTTCCCCTTAACTCTGAAGTTCTACTCTTCTAATTGGTAGACAATTACAAAATATCCACGCGTTCACTCTCTAACATTCACTCGAAGCTCTCTACTCTTCTAGAAATTCTTCTACAGAAGCCAAGCCCACACATGTTGAAATTGAAGAATAATCCATCTTTTCCATCCTCCTTGGTTGGACACAAGGGTACATCCACTAATCACAAAACTTAACCAGCATTGATTTCCATTCTAGCGTATTAAGATGTACAAAGCGAACTCACCTTTTCAGGCTCGTTCTCTGCTGCCTCACTGGCTTCTTTAGGTTAGATTGCCTCTTCAATACGCTAAGAAATTGACGAAAACAAACTCACTCATTGCTTTCAGTTACATGCCTTCCAGCCTTACATTCAAGGGAGACAGAAAATGCGGTAGGGGCTTATTGAATACAGAGATTACACATCTAAGTCTACCTCCCCGTCCATTTCTGACGGGGAGGTAACCGCGTCTGAAACTTCGCAGTCTGCTCGAGATTTTGATAAGGCTTCGAGATGTGAACATTCAATAAATATAGGATCTCTGTAGGACAACAGAACAGATTCAGGCGAATCAACTTGAAGATTCCGTAACATTAAGATTCTTGATATTGGCTAGATTGGAATAGAAAGTGACAACACTTGCAAAAGAAAGATGTGTAATTTGATAAAAAGTTTCTGTGTGTGCACTAAGAGGTTCCAAGCCTCCCACCACTCGCCCAGAACATAGACAGTGTTTGCAGTTGAGACGAGCAGATTTTGCACTTGATTTGAAACTGGTAGTCATTGACGTGAGGACCGGTTTTGGCCATACTCAATATACTTCTCTCTGAATGGTGTAGCTAGGAGCTTACGTCATCCTTTGACAGGTTTCCCCTATATCGACTCGCCACCACGACGAGTGCCAGTTGTGTCACTTCCTTGAATCATACATCACAAGGACAAGACTCGACTAGATGAGTTCCTTCCAATCGAGTGCCCTCGAACTTGGTCTGATATCATTGTCACAGTGGACATTTGGCACTTGAGGCTCTTGTTTATAACTGTAGAGCTATGTCCCAGATGGTGATTGGCGAGATGGTTGAGAGCAAGAAGATGTGCATTTTCTGCACGAATCTCATCAGACTTTCTCCAGTGAGGCCGGTGTTATTGTATCTAGTGTTTTACATCCTTTAACAGTACTCAAAGACTTACTACATGTCCTGCCACTTCTGCAGGAGAGTCTGCGCATATGCACAAGGGAGGCAACAAGCCGGAACAGTTCCGTTTTTTTTCTCCATTACCTACATAAATCCATTCTGGACTGACAGGTACCAATCTGTTTCCTAACATGTCAACTTTTACGTGCACTTGTGGATTCTCTTCAATCCTCCATTCCATTCTTAAGCAACTCGCCTCAGTGTCTGTCTTGTTGGACCATGTTTCACCAAACATATGAACCCCTCCCCATTTTCACATCACATATTGTTGAGAGATGTGCAAACTCTTCCAACTAGTCTTCCTGGCTACGTAGCCAGGTAAATACAGTTTGACTTGCTTTTGTGGGTTCTTAATTACCTCCAAAATGTGGAGTTTTTTTTCCCATGAATAAATGAGTGTTTCAATACTAGTAGCACTTATGTTGCTGAATGTTAACCTAAATAAGAATTTCTTCCAGGGCTTAAAACCTGGCGTTGAACATTCAAATTGATTGCTTCTGTGGAGAGGTTCGAGTTAACACAAAAATTCGCTCGACAATCGATATTGCATCTACTCTCAAATTCTGTTACTGACGTCTAAACATCCATAAACATAACCACTATTATATTGTATTTTTTCGCAAATATGTTTGTCTGAAGTATTCTTCTCTGTCCCTTGCTTTTTCATAGATAGCGCAAAACCATAATGTGATGTTCAGAATCTGTTTGCAGTAACTATCTGATAAGTGTGGAGTCAAGAGCTGGCATGTGGAGGAACGTCTTCAAAAGCTAGACAAGCAGACCACGATAAATGAAATTTAATGCACCTGAGCTAACATCGGACATGTTTTACACCGATTACATCCGCCACTTGTAATATACCTTTTACGGACTTCAAAAATACCTCATTACGATATTTCTGAGCTATTAAGTGAGAAAAATTTACCTCAATTTTTTCCACAGTTTTGCATTCGAGCAGAGGATCAGACCAGATGGTACCTCAGCCGTCAAGAGCATCAAGAGGTTCTAGATTTTAAAGACTGCGTTGGTGATGTTCATAATCCTTCGAGGATACTCCATGCCTTCAGATAATCAAGATGGCAGGGTGATGGATGTTCGAGTTTTGAAGCATGAGATCGCATTTTATTATTCGGTAGGTCTGCTCACCGCTTTGTTTCTCGATGATTTCTGGATTACAATTTTCTCGATTTTCTAGATCTTTACAGAGGTAAAATTATTTTATATTCTCAGTGGCACCAGACCGCTAGATCTCGCCGCTCACGCTAAGCACTTCCCGCACAGAACACACCGTCTCTTGACCTACGTCACGCACGGTTAGCCGCTCTTGTAGGTCCCCGTATGAGCCACCCTCGTATTTTTGGCAGCTCTCACCAGTATACTTCTTAAATCAATTGTTATCCGGCTACAAAATGATAAATATTTCTAACTAAATCTACACAAAGAATATTCCAAATTATAGGATTCCAGAAGAAGACAAGGTAGCTTAATAATGGTTCTAATTTTTTCAATAAGAGTGTTTGCCTTGACAATATTATATGAATCTAATTCTTATACAAATATTTTAATGAATTAAATTTGAAAATTTTAAATTGATTTTTGTATTAAAAAATATATTTTATTCTTAATCTTTCCTTAAGTTATTTGAAAAAATGAATCAGTCAACATTACATTATACATCTCTAATTAAAATGTAATCTTCAAGTTAGAATACATACATAGTTGAAAAATGTTATTTTCAAATTTTATACATAATAAAATTCATTATAATATGACAAATTTCGAAAAATTTCAAAACCCATAATTTTAAAAGATCATAAATTTTCTTGAATTATCTGAAAATATATTATATAACTTATCTATACAACTCTCCTAGATTTGGCATACGTTTGCTCATCTTTGACATAGTTGAAACAATATCATTTAATGACTAGCTCACACAATAATACACATCATTGAAATTTCTTTCCTACATCATCTTTTCTTCCTCATTCATATAAATTGCACAACGAGTTAGTAAATGACTAAATGTATTGTCAAATTAAATCACAGTAGAACATCTTGTTTTAGTACATACCATATAAAATCTATTCATTGAATCACCTTTTTTTCAAATTTTTGCAAGCAATTATATCCACATTAAATTGGATCAATCCAATCTTTACTTGATTTTATCAACTTGAAATTGATTTTCTGTTAAGAGTTGTATCAAAATTTTTAAAATTTCTACAAGCTTAACCTTGGATAGTTAGAATTATAATTATGCCATAATGTAAGAGATTAACCAAAACTATCAACAACAAATTTATAATTCACAATTCTAAATAAAAAAATTATGATATTGGGCATGTGGTCTCTCTAAGGGTTTAGAAGGTGATAATAGGTTAAAAAATTGTTCATACATAATTTTTTGAAGTAAATGTAAATCATGTATACATTTGAAAAAAATGAAAGCCAATTAATCTAAAATATGTAATACAAATTTATAATAAATATTAAAAAAATATTAAAGAACAAAAGCAGTTGCATACAAATCTCAAATTATGCAAACATGAGGTGAAAGCAAGAGAGTCAAAATAAGTTGGCAGATCGGTTTTACTTTAATGAAAGTGGATTTCACTGTTAGAAGAAATAGTATTTTTTAATCACGTGTAATTTTTGTAATAATATATTACTCACAATAGATCAACAACATGTTTTCAAAATTTGAATATAAAGAATGAGATGATGAAACTAACTAAAAACAGATGAATAACATCAACATCTTTAAACGGAGTAAGGTAGATTTGGACCAAACACCATGTATAATAATTGCTATCAAAACAAGTAACAAAATAACAGATAACAAATAACAAATTTTGCTATCTATTTTACATGAAAAATTGCAAAATCAACAAGATTGATAGCGATTTCTATTTTATTGTGTGCAAGATTGAGATTAATGAGCTTTTGCAAAAAATTGATTGCAAGTGCAATGAATTTGCATAGCATATTTTGTTTATTCTAACATTTTAAAAAGATTTTAAAAATAATTTATCATATATAATTTTGACGTCAATTATTGTAGGTTTAACTTTATTGAAAATAAAAATCTTTTAAAATATTTGAAAAAAATATTCAATATTGTTGAATTTATAAAGCTAAAAAAAAATCAAACAATTTTCAATCATTAAACATTTAATATAAAAATAACCTTTGAATATAAAAAATTTAATATAAATATTAATAATTTACACATTGTCAACATTTTTTCATAACTTTCATAAATATAGTTAACCATGCTTAAGCAAGTCATACTTCTAAGCATAGATAATATTGAATCAGATTGACTACAAAAGCATAAACAGATTTTGTTTTGACGCACAATTTTTCTTTCTGTTATCTATTTTGGCACATTTACACCACCATGTTAATGTATTAGAATTTCTTTATCTGCTTAAATTTACTTTTTTTACTCAAAAATTATGTTGTAAATATGTATTTCCACGTATCACATATAGTGTTGCATTACAAAAAATAGAACATGTAATTTTATAAATTTTATAACAACCTATCACAAAAAAAAATAAAAATTAATTATTTTTTAATATATTTTTATTATGAAATTCTGATAAATTATATTTAAAATTTTGAATAATCATGGAACGCATTAATGTGATCTTGGATTTACTGAGCAAAATCTTTCAAATTGATGTTTGTCAACTTTAGAGAATTGTACAGCTTATTCCATAACTCTTTACAACAAACATTTTATTTAAAAATATAAAATTATCAATTTCATTAAATTTTTTCAAAAAAAATTGTGAATATAGTTTGATACTACTTCAAAATCCTACTTTTTCTTGTCTTGTAAAACTTTTATTTGCATAAATGAAATAGTTATAAAATAAATCAATTGATTGATTATGATTTTTTTACTCATAACTACATATAGCTAGTTATGACTAAATTTTAAGTTGAAATATCTAACTAGTAAGTTTATACTTGACATATGAACTTATGTAATTTTTAGAATTTGTAGATGAAAATATTTATTTTATGTTGTATCAGTTATTAGTATTAAAGCCAAAAAAATCATCCATTACTATATTTTGATTAGTTTGATCAAATAAAAGTATTTACTCCGATGTACTTAATATAAGTTAAAATTAATGATAGTTTAAAGTAGGGAGCCGCTAGTCACCACTCACTTTTCGCTATTCACCACTCACCCTCAATTGTAAAAAACAGGAAGCATGACAGCGGCCCAGAGCAACGCTTGCACACGCGCGGATGACGCCATCTCTACTTCCGTTGGCATTGCTCAGCTTCCTTGCAGAACAATGCTGCTCAAACTTTCACTTTCACTCTGAAACGGCAAATGGTCGCTTTCGATCCAAGGGCAGACACTCTACCTCCTCTAAAGTTTGAACTCCAATCTCCGGTTCGGGACACGGGACACGGCCCCTTGTCTCCGTCGCGGTCTGAAGTCCGCCAGACCCCAGCCAAGTGTAGCAAGCGGAGACCCTAAACTCAATCGGAGCGCGAGAAAAGTGCCTAGGGGTTCTTTAAAATTGGGGGTGAATGCTGAATAGCGAAAAGTGAGTGGTGACTAGTGGCTACCTTAAAGTATTATAAGTTCAAGATCTTCAATGGCATGTGATAATCTCACTTAGAGACACACAAAAAAGTAAAGGTATGATCATTGTGAATCTATTATCTATCTAAATTATGGAACCTTGTAAGTTGTATCATGTAATAAAATTAATTTACATGGTAATTATCATTAACAATTTTGAAAAATTCTTTTAAAAAAATAAAAAAATATTCAAGCAAGTTTAGATCAAACTTAGTTTGAAGATTTATTTCATAATGAAAATTTTGATTTGTGACTGATTTGAACCTTTATATGAAATGATTGGTGAAGAAATTTTGTGAGATGTTACTACAAACATATAGAAAATGTATCACCCTTCTAATTCATGGTGAACTATTGAAAAGCTATCTGACTTAAAACTATCAAATTTGAATGAAAATCAACCATTAGGTCACAATCTTTGATGTTAAAAATGTTAAATCTCAACATACTATTGCATGTCTCGTACTTTACAATGATTTTGACTTACTTTTTTCATAGTGTGTAATCATCACATTCATTAAAATGATACTTTCAATTATAGTTACCAATATTACAGTCAGATATTTTATTTTGTAAATCATTAGAGATTATACGTTATATCGTATAAACTCTACTCATATGAGTTTGAAAATGATATCAAACTTGAGCCAACTTGCTAGATTCTAACTTACAAATCCTAAGACTCAAGGAACATAGGCATTTTAACAAAGATTTTCTCAACGCCACATTGTCATTTTAACTATATTACAATGGTGTCAAGTCATGACACATGTACTAGCGTAGTGATACTTTGGCTCACCAACATAACCTTTGCAATGCCTCAATCCTAACCTATATTTGCATGAGCTCATATCTTGAAAATAACAATCCAACAACAGTTCATCTAGCATTTAATTGATATATGATATACTTGTTGCTCCGCTATCTAATCATCAAGACAAAGCAACACCGTTGTCTTTGAAGAGTCTCGTATTTTATCGGGGACGTCTTTGCGACAGCTTGTATAAAAGGACAGAGTACTTTTTGGAATCTTTACAAGGGTAAAATAGATGATGGATTCAGCATTATAACCACATCAACAGAGTATTAGCAACTTGCTCTCGTCTAGTTACAACACTTTCTTTGAACGTAGGAAATAAGTAATATAACCTTGAGCTATAAACATTGCAGATTGCATAAGAATGTGACATGTGTCGTGTCATGACACATGTCACATCATGATCCGTCTTCTCAATGTACTCTTGTTCAAACTGTCATGTATTTTCTTATATACTAAAAATAAACGTCAAGCTAGGGTTTCAGTTCTGAAAATGTAGAGTCGCCGACAACTCAAAGAACTTCAGTTCTTCAAGTCGAGCCTGTTAGCGTTGGGAGTAGAGCAACTGCCTGTAAGCGTCAACGTTGAGTTTCTTCGGAGTGGATTGGACTCCACTTATGTATGTAACGGTTTTAGTGCTAGTGGCGTAATTAAGACTTATGTGGTTTCCAATGGAAAAAAACACGTATTTTCACTAGAAGAACTAAAACCCTAGCTCGATGATAGTATCAACACCCTAGATCGATATTGTATCCCCTTTTTTCTATCTAGTGTACTATGTGTGTGTATGTGAGTAGCATGTCAGCGATGTAGAATGTATGGCTATTTATATTCACACGACAAAACTCTCAAACACATATCTTATCTTAACTCATACTACTCATACTCCACAATTGATAATTGTATTTAGTTTGCAAAGAAATGCAAACCAACAAATGACAACAAAATTCATTTTATTGAAACTTTAAACTTTCAGTTGTTGATAACTACAATCAAATCATTAACATAAACTTCTTATTTTTATCATATTTTTAGTCTTATCCAATTTAAAACCAACAAAAAATGAATGAATCGCTGACAATATAATGTGTTAAAAGATAAAATCAATACCGTAATAAACGAGTTCACAACGAATGTTCTCTATATCAATCTAACAAGAACTCATATGTTTTGGATATAAATCAATGACATTGCTGCTAGCGGACTAAAGTCGTACTTTAGCGGCAATGTTAAGCCTAGTGGACATTGGTTGGCAATGTCAATTTTAGAGTTGACGAGTTGTTCACTTCAACTGTGAGTGCCCTTGTGTAAAATGAATGGCAACCTTAATCATCTATAGACACAAAACTGGCTGCAAAAGTTACATAACAGAGAATGACCCTATATCTAGAGAAGCCAAAGCTATATCTGAGGTAACATATAATATCATCTAGTAAGATAATAGATGTTGCATTGAATATGCACATATGAGATATATTTCCATAAGAGCATGAAAAATCAGAGATGACATACATCACATCTTAGCATCATGCAATAAATTCTCATAAACCTACTCGCTGAGAACCAGAGAGCATGACATAATTGGATTTAATTATGTTTAGTATCATCAATAAAGTGTAGACAAAGTATCGACATAAAATTTTCAAAAAAATACAAAGACATGCTGAAGATGGGACTCATGGATGTGAAGTAGATTTGCAATTTCATGCTCTTCTATATAACGATTATTTCTTTGAAGTGTACTCCAAAAAAATTGGATCATTCTCCTCTCCATTTATCACATCTTTTTTCTCAAGGCATCCTCACCTTACTCCTTAGCACGTCCGCCAGCTCCTGCTTTCTTCTCGGCTTTCACTATGATGAGTTTTTATTAGGACTTTGTTGCACAAACGATACGAAGCATACATAACTTCCAAGATTCTGATTTACTAAAACCTTGACACAACACACCATACATGATAGGTATTTACTTGATGAGACCCCATCGTAATCTTAACTGCTTGATGGGATTCATCAAATTTGGTTTTATCCTATGGGACCCCATGGAGTATACACGTCATTCCTATTCTAGTATGACCAGATGGTGGAGTAATTCTATCGCAATGCAATGGAACTCTATCGCGACGTTAGACGTTCTGTCTCAACACAATGGAGCTCTGATTGTGAATTTGTGTTGCGATCATTTTTGAATTCGCTAGAATAGATTGTTGAGTGTGTGCAAGAACTCAGAATCTACACCCGAATTAGATGATCGTTGCTCTTATTTGCGAGCTTGAGAAACCACATCAAAATTCTTGTCGCTACAACTAACTTTGTGAAAGATAGTCACGCATTTCCGTCTTAGAATCAAACACTAGTCGTGATATATCGAGCAAGTCGAATCTGCAAATGTAGAACGAGAAGATGTGATAGAACATAAACACCAAAAGAATACTTAAAGTTTGATAATTGAGACCGCACACCACTGTAGTTTGTATCATATTTGTACAAGAACACTTATTAGAACTTTGTGACGATGTGAAGTGGGTGATGTCCCATCGACTTAATCAAATCATGATGGGTACCATCAAGCAGTTTAGGTTTCGATGGATCCCATCAAGTAAATAAACTCTGCTCATTGAGCTAATCAAGATTGACGATAAAATCTGATGATTGAGCTAGTCAAGATTGACGATAAAATCTGATGATTGAACTAATCAAGATTGATCGTAAACTCTGGTTATTGAGCTAGTCAAGATTGATGTAAACTCAATTTAGTTGATACGTTGATCAAAGTTGTTTCTTTGGAGAGTTTCAAGTTACAATGTATTACTATGCAGGTTGTGCATGGAAACACAAGTTGCGCATGGGGAGCATAGATAGAGTTTGCTAGCATGATATCTTCATTTATCTTTTTATATAATTCCTCTATTTTGTGATGGTTACGGCTTAGTTGTAAATAATTCTTGTGTAAAGATTATCCTTGTGTTAGGTTTTTTCTAGAAATTCTCGCTTAGTAATTTTATAGGTTATAAGGTTTTTGTTTACTCTATGTTAGCAAGTTTGTAGTTAACTCTTTATGTTATTACTCTATACTATTATGGCTACAGCTTAATTCTAGTTAATTCTTGTGTAGAGAGAGTCATGTGTTAACTTTCAATCTAAAAGTTCTTTAGGAGTAAAAATACAGGTTATAAACGTTAGTGTTTTCTTAACACGAGTTAAGTGAAAGATTGTTGAGTTAAACTCTACTTAATGAGTATACTCAAGTCTTAGCTAAAAATAACTAGTATGGTTGTTGGTGCTAGGGTATATATACCCTAGGATTTGTGTATTACCAACTCACTTTTCATTATACGCCCTAAGGCATAAGGTTACTCCGTGGACATAGACCTCATCAGGGAACCACGTTATGATTATGTGAACTCTGTTTGTCTATCTACATGTTTGTTTGTCATTGCGCATGTTTTGAACTAATACAATATTGTATCATAATTTATTAAATATAAAAGATTGACAAAATGATAAAATTTTGAACCTTTTTTTTAACATAATAATTCTAGTGCATTTCAATAAAAAATTTATTTCAAACAAATATATCTTACATATTTTAATCTACTTTGCAAATTATACTATTTAAATAGTATAATTTGCAAAAAAACAACTTATGTGTAGACATCAAAGTTTGCTTGTTGATGGTTGTAAATTTTCTTTCTTTATTATTATTTTTTTATGATGTCTTAATATTAAAAATTTTAATTTAAGCTTTTAAATACACTTATTATGTGATTGATGAGTATCTAAGATGCTTGGTTGTATTCTTACATTGAAAATTACATAGAATTAAGAACAAATCAAATTGAAATACAATTTTGAAAGTTTTTACTTCAAATATCAAATCATCATCATAGATAAATTTTTAGATGACAAAATGAAAATAATTTTTTGCAACAAAATAAAATTATTTGATAAATTATTTAAAAATTTTTATATAGTGCAATTCAATAATTCATGATGCATGATATATTTTTACATAGTTGCATGCATTTAAGATAAAAAATAAAATTCATCAAAATATTATAAAATTATTATAATAGTAAAATATATAAAATATTGAATAATCTTTAGCAGTAAATTTTGAAATGACAATAAAAAAAATAATAATTTTTTTCATCATTTAAGTCAATCATGCAAAAAATTATTATTACTTTCAATAAAAAATTAAAAAATACATTCTTTGTGCAATTCAAGTATGCATGATAATTAATTGTATGATAATTATTTTTATTTACTTGCATGTATTTTAACATAATAAAAATATAATTCATCAAAATATTATACAATGATTATTATTATAAAATATATCATAAAATAGGATCATAACATTTTGTAATGTCAAAAAGAATTATAAAATCAATTTCAACAAGTTAAATTTAAATGAAAATGTCTAAAGGATAGTTTCCTATAATTTATGTGTGATCAAATACTCATAAAATTATCATAAAATCGTTTCTATGCAAATGATATGCTAGCTTGAAATTATAAACACATGGCAATGATTATTATTATTTCTAAAACGTAATTCTAAAATAATTTTAAAATTATGGAATTTAATATTTTTTAAATAAAATTGATATAAATCTAAATTCATAATTTTACTCATATTTAAATATATAAATTTTACTATTTCATCATTGTTTATCTATCAAATTTTTTTTTATAATTTTATGAAATTTCGTAAAAAAATGATAATATTCATATTCCTGTTTCATAATTATTATTTTATTTTAGATTTCTATCATTTTTTTGTCAAATTTTTTTGGAATATATATATATATATATATATATATATATAAAGATGAAAAAGATATATATATGAATATAGATGATATAATTATTCTTCTGATGAAACTAATTAGCCAATTTATATATCAACATTGCAATATTATCAATCTCATTGATCATTTATTTTATTCAGCATTATTACTTAGTGGACTTCAGCTACATTTAGAATAGTGACGAAAGATTTGACATGAAACATTGAATTTGAAAAGTAAAATGTGGATGTACAGATTTTTTGATAAAAAATTACCCAAATTAGAATGAAATGAATATACATACTTTTTCTTAAATCTAAAAGAATTAGAAATCTGTTGGATAAAGATGACAATGAGTTCTGGAGTTTGATGAAGAATAAAAAGTATATAATTTGAATATTAAGATGCTCTTTTGGCAGATCAGTAGAATTTGATTGTTGTTGAATGCATATGCTAGAGTCAAGTAAGAAAGAAGAAAACTCATTCTTATGCCCAGAAATTATATCTAGAACACGATGGACCGACTTTAATTTAATGCACCAATGTTCATTGAATATATAAATTTATTTTGACACAAATGAGGTTCAAGTTATGTACACAATGTTTGCTTTGGGAGAGCCATATTACTATTGCACATTCCAAATTCTTTATACATGACACCGTGTAGAAAGTGATAAAACCCGTGCTTATCCCAGGGAGAAAACAGTAAATTTATAATTGCCTTTGTTGTTATTTTTTTCTAGTTATGTCGTATAACATAACATAGTTCTTAGAGTACATCATACTTCATCATTTTCATAGGACACCACACATGAGTTGGATTTTCTTCATCATAAAGTTTAGCCTATTTTAGTCCACTTGTATCCATAGCTTTACATATTGCGCTAGTTGGTGCGATCACATTGAACTAATACTATTCAAGAGTATTTATAATAACCACTAAGCACTAGACTTATAAACATATAATTGAGCATATATCCATTGTCATGCTATTTGATTCTAGCTCCATCTTACCTTTTTAGCTCCATCCATTTCCCAGTTGATGGGATCTATCCCAATTTGGTTCGTTGTTATGTTCGCTATTATTTCCGAATCTGAAGCGAACCGAAGAACAATGTAAGGCTCGTATTGCTACTTGTAGAGAGTAAACGAGCAGTGTATCCCTGATGGAACCCGAGGTTGACCCGGAGTCAACCCGGGGTTAGAAACTGAACCCTAAACCTAAATTCGTGGTGCTGGGGGTTATGAACTCTTGCAGAGCGCCGGCAAAATTCTTTCTCTCCCACGAAGCTGGCTCCCCGGAAGTGGCAGCAGCGGAGCTTCACAACTTTCTCGTAATTCCTCCCCCTGACGTGCAGCCGTTTGCCGCGACTGGAAAATTTACACCATGGTGCGTACCATTCCTGATTCATCTTTGTCTCCACGGTCACTATGTCAAGTTTCATCGATGTATGCTGTCAATGTCTAGATCATAGACGCTAGCTCTGGTTTTTAAATTCGACTGGGCTCGTTCACCCCTCCCAGGACCTCGAAGAATGGATTTTATCAGTCCCAGGTTGTTTAATCATCGTGTGGAAGTTCCACGAAGAATGCTCATTCGATTACTCTTTACACCGGGATTGATCCCACTTCCAGGAGTAGTGCAGTGGCTTGATTTACGCGTGAAATTGATTGATCAGTACTGGAATTGCGTATCCAAAACTGTGAAAGTCTTGATCTTCTAAACTGCGTCAGAATGATCCCGAAACTTGACTCAGCGTTTTAACCTGGACCTACTGCATTTCAGTCGCTCATTGCCGGTGAGGAGTTCCAACACATTCTTCGTGTTTTGAACACGAATGTCGATGGCAGGCAAAAGATCATGTTTGCTCTAACCTCCATCAAGGGAGTTGGGCGTCGATTCGCCAATCTAGTCTGCAAGAAGGCTGATGTCGACATGAGCAAGAGGTTCGTATGGTGCTCTTCGTAATTGAGCTGCTGAATGAAATGAATTGCAGTAGTTTATCCGTGCTGGGTGTAAGAATAAATTGTAACGAACTGTGAAAGAGAAATAGTTGTTTGGCTCTAAGATCATGATCTTTACAGCCGAGGCATGTGTGTGTGCCATTTTTAGAGTAATGAGCAGCGAAGAGGTTTTATAGAAAGTGAATGAACCTGATAACGGAGTACAGATGTTCCCCTGAGTGTTTTCATCACAGGAACTTGTAGTAACGAACTGTATAGTAATATTACTTACAGTTTAAAGCCACTTTTGAAACTGTCATCCCTAAATGAAAAGCAGGTAAGGGTATGCCCTCTAATTGAGAGCAGATCAGATGTTTTCCAAATTTTGAAGAATCGGCAGGCTATGTACCGGTGGATGTCAGTGCCGAATGTACTATCAGCATTCGCACAGTTTGTCTGGTAAAAGTCTGCGAGTGCTGATTGTAAATTGAGCACAATCGTGCAGGTAGGACGATTCATAGCATTGACGAGTAAAGAGTAACTGGATTGACGAAACAAACGACCAATGTGGTTGAAGAGTTAAACACGGGTCTTCCTCTCCGAAGTTAATTTCGCTTGAAGGAATGCCACTTTGACCTAACTCGGAGTGTCGGACAATGCAGAGCCGGAGAGCTTTCCGCAGCGGAGCTTGAGAATTTGATGGTTATTGTCGGTAACCCTAGGCAGTTTAAGATTCCCGACTGGTTCCTGAACAGGAAGAAGGACCACAAGGATGGTCGTTACTCACAGGTCGTGTCCAATGCCCTCGACATGAAATTGAGGGACGATCTTGAGCGACTCAAGAAGATCAGGTAATTCATGCGCTAACTCCCCCAAACTACAGTTGTTTCGTTCCGTTCTTTTATTAAAAGGATTGATGCTCATGCCGTCTTGGTTGTGCTGCAGAAACCACCGAGGTTTGCGTCACTACTGGGGTCTCCGTGTGCGTGGACAGCACACCAAGACCACTGGACGTCGTGGAAGAACTGTCGGTGTGTCGAAGAAGCGATAGAAGTGTTGATATATACAAATTTTGCATCTTATCAAATGTAAACCCGCAATACACAGGTGTTGAAGTCCTGGTACTGCTTGAATGCATCACTCGAGAATGTGGATACCTATTGAGCCTTGGTCTAATTTTTCGCCCACGGGGATATGTTCCATTCACGCTAATTTCACAGTTGGTTACTGTTTTGAGGTGAAGGCTCGATTCCAGTTATTTGTAGATGAGATGGGTTGATGTCCACCCAAGAGTTGTAATGCTGTTGTTTGGTTCTACTTGGCTCTTTGTCTAGATCTCGTTGTCTTTCGAAGGAACCACAGTCTGGGTCAAATATACATAATTCACAAGAAGCAGGGTGCACATCCAACTATCGATAGTATGGAGTTCTTGATTGGGTAACCGATTCGAATTATTGTAGACACCTTCAGGTGTCTACATGTCGAGCTCATCATGAGCCTGGATTGTTTACAGCAAAGATGTGTCTATGTCTGCCTCAGGTCAGAAGTATTACAGCTCACGGAATGAGACTTCTTATTCTTTGCGAAAGAGAAACTGAAAGGTCGGAG
This sequence comes from Marchantia polymorpha subsp. ruderalis, assembly GCA_037833965.1. Taxonomy (NCBI): domain Eukaryota; kingdom Viridiplantae; phylum Streptophyta; class Marchantiopsida; order Marchantiales; family Marchantiaceae; genus Marchantia; species Marchantia polymorpha. The sequence goes on from AP031351.1 coordinate 7,583,829, forward strand.
CATACTATCTGAACAGATGGTGGTACGAAGCGGTTGTTATTACATGTTGCTGATTGTTATTTCGATATACCCTAAGGAAATCTACTGGATGTTGAACTCAATTATAGTTTTGAAACAGAAGTAATACATATCACGAAAAAGCAAGTTTATCATTAAATTTAAAATAACTTCAAATCTGTAATCCCCAAACATGATTGTTGTAAAGACGCCAAATCTTGTGACAATCTATAAGCAACCATCATAGAAATAATGCGCGGTACCAACGTTGCGCACTATCATCAGCCCAAAGACGAAACAGATAAATATGAAAATTCTTCGAAAGAAGTCACAACCTGAAGAGAAATGGAGAAATAATGAGACCTTGGAAGTATGCAGATAGCTAGCTTGTATGATGAAATTACAGAACCGTTGCAAGAACATTTACACATTTAAATATGCAACTCACGTGTAACCCATGGCCTACAGTAAGTGTGGGAAAGGTGAATTAACACCGAGGGTGTCAACATCTTGCCAGAATGTTATTAAATTATGAAAAAAGCTGGGGTATACTGCACAGAACAAATCGTAGCCTACACTACATTCACATCAAATATGTCCAGATCCGCTGCGAATTCCCGACGGCAAATATACAGTCGCTGCATTTCCGATTGGCATTTTCGTACACAGCCCGTACCAAAGAAAATTTATTGCTATGTTACAAGGTCTGTAGAGCAATCCTCGAGTTCAAGGGATTTTTCTCGCGTTTGGTTGGGTGCACGATGGATGGAACATCTGTGTAAGGCTGGCTTCGTCTCAATCAGAAGTAGCAGACAAACTGGGGCTAATGCCAGCCTGCCTGCCTGCCTCCAGTCGGCGAGAGAAACAAAGACAATACGATTTTGTCTTGGACATGCCAGCGAATCAGGTTGGGCTTATTTCACGAAATTGACTGCCCGGAATCGATATCTGTACTGCGGCTCTTCCTCTTCCGCCTCTGAATCATCGCTGCTGAGGTCGTTGGCGAAGCTTTCCCAGCGAGAGTAGTTGACTTGCGAGTGGCCCAAAGGTTTGGGGATGGCATCCCAGCCTTTGGGTTGAGGAGTGTCTTCCTCGGCCGTGGGAAAAGAATTCATCAAAGCCTCTGCGTCTCTGTCGGCCGAGCTGTTCGGTGAGTCCGGTTGAGGTCCATCCTGGTCCTCCTCCTCTTCCTCCTCCTCTTCTGTGATCGCCGGTAGTGTCTGCAAAACATGCAACATCTCTCCCAGGTCACCATCACTCTCTCACCATATCCTCAAACAAATTGCACTCCTCCTGTACATCCATCACATCCTCCCAACACTCTCTAAACAATAGCCACAAACAATCGGCTGGTTCCAATTTTGGCAAGCCAAAGCTTCACTTCCCTTGGCAAAAGTCAATTTACTCTAAACTTCTGGGAAAAACATAACCAAGATTTGAGATTTTTGTTTCTACTCATCTACGTCGACTCCCGTCCCCAACCCACCGAAGATGACCCAAGACGAGGAAGAAATCTAAGACCCTGGAAGATCTACACAGGAGGATGAAAATTCCTGATTCTCCCTAACATGTACATGGTGTCTCTCCAATAGAAACCCAGGAGTGAGAGAATCCTGAAAGTGAATTGTACCAAAAGCAGGTCGGCTTGAATCCTGCTCTTGTGATGGAGACACAGGAGCACATACAGAAGGAAAAGGGAGAGAAAGTAGCGCTCGAGCAGATGGAACTGAGAGAAGAGTGAACGTACCAATTGGGTTTTGAGGCGAGCTTGCAGTCCCCGATAAACTTGAGAAGACGGATCCAGCTCGATGAGGCGGTTCACATCAAATAGAGCTGAGTGATAATCTTTCAGGGCTACCAGCGTCTGGGCCCGCAACATGAGTGCACCGGCATGCTTGGGGTCCAGCTCCAGCACTGCACTGCACTCATCTGCAGCCTGTGAAGGTCCAGACGGAAAGAAACATCAAGGAGTGAGCTGTTTACAAGTACATAAAATCTTTCAAATGCAGCACGTGTTCGCCCAAACTTCAAATAAGGTCCAAACAGAGGCTGAAGTTGCTGTCCCATGTAAGAAAGAGATAACTATCTACCCGCCCTGACCTAAAGCTAATGGGCAGATAGTATTCAAAGCATAAACTTTCACCGACTTCCGCAACAAGGATAATTCTGGTCATTGTACCATTCCCGTGCTCTCAGATTCCGATAATACATCCATTAGAAAATTGGCACACCAATCAATTCCAATTCCGACCCTAAGGGAAATTTTTAACATCATGATCTGTACCAAGACCGATGAAATTACAACCGATCATCGTCGGATCATCGTTGACAGAGCAATCGCAAAGGCAGGGTCAGAGACACATCGAGTGGGGAGCGGTTGCGGGAGCCCTGCAGATGTTGAGGAATGGGAACGAGGAAGGTAATTTGAGACACTCCGACTATAATGACCGGAAAAATTGCAAATATACCTCTTTGTAGCTTTGGAGCTTCAAGTGACAGGCTGCCCGATTGCTGTGTAGGGCTATGCGATGGGGAGCGCGCTTGGCGACAGCCAAAGCACTGGAGTAGAGCTTCAAGGCCTCGGTGAACTCGCCATCTCTGTATTTCTGGTGAGCTCTTTCGGTCCTCGACAAAGCGGCACTCATCGTGTCCTCGCTTCCCAAATACGGTCTTCAAAAACTCGCCGTCAGCTGCTGCTGCTGCTCCTCCTCCTCTGCTCCACTTTCTCCGCTACATCGATGGCTTTCCACCACCATTCAGCGTCGAAATCCCCACACCAAATTCCACAATCGCATGTGCTCGACCACTCGCCCACCGGGGCAACACAATTGCAATCCGATACGCCGAGAGAGGAATTCGAGTCGATCAAATTTTGCGCTGGCACTCGGTCGGTGATCGAGGCGATCGAGCACGAATGGAGCTCGCGGCTTCCACCTCGTGCGGAGCAACAGGAACACAAAGACGTTCGTTCAAAAGGCACCACGCGCTCCGAATTCACAACCTCGGCCGGGCCTCACTCAGAGCGTTCCTTCGCCCCCCGGGATTCACTGTGCGTGTAAAATTCAGGGACCAGCAGCAAAAGATCTCCCAACGCTTCGTTCCCCTTCCCCTTCCCTTCCCCTTCCCTTCCCTTCCCGTGCTCACCGTCCAGCACTGACTGCGACTGCGCTTACTTTCGGTTCCTTCTTTTCTGTGCTCTCGGTCCATCCGTTGGTCGGTCGGTCTGTCCATCCACCCATCCATCCATCTATCTATTCTGTGCTCTCGGTCTTGAGTCTCGATCCGTCAATGTTTCCATCCATCCGTTCTTCCAGAGCATGTATCGTGGTTGGGCTCCCTCTGTTTTGTTTCCTCGTTCCGTTGTCTCGGTCCATCGGTCGGTCGGTCGGTCGGTCGGTCGGTCTGTCCATATATCCAGATATCCATCCATCCATTCTTCCAGGCTGGTTTCGGCTGTCCGCGATTAGGGAGGCGGTTGTACTCTCCGTTGGTGGCAGGTTCGAACCAGTGTGGGGTTTTGACCGCAGTTCGACGTCCTGAGTCTGTAGCGTAATAGAGTAAAAGAAAAGAGTACAGTAGAGAAGCGGAAGCAAGGACCTTGTGTTCTTCGCTTTGGCACGAAGTATTATTTCGGTCTTGGTTCACTTTTGTTTGAAGATCTTCGGGGCCAAGAGGGTTGTACTCCCCCATTATAAGTCTCACTCGGTAAATCCATTTTGTGCATTCTACGCATAACCAGTCCATATTTTTATGATAATCTTGTCTCAAGAAGTTACATGTCGTAACTTATACACATACAACCACGAAAATTACTCGCACACATTCAATAGTAAAACATATACTCAACTCACACATTCAATATAGTAAAACATAATAGACTGAAGAAGTTGTTGCCACGAGCCACGAAGTACCTCGACTTCAACTGCGATCGGCTCAATGTGAAATTCATGATACAGGCTTGCGTGAGTAGACAGATATTCGATGGGACATGAATATCCAAAATATCATATTTCTTATACTTATTCAAGCGGGGAATTTTTGAACTCTTATATTTCAAAAGATAAAATAAAATATTTTTTATTATGATATTTGTGATTAGGAGAATAACAACAAAAATACTGGTCTTTTTCACAGTCTCTATTGTAATTAAGAAAACTATTTCAGTTTCCTATGATTGAATATAGCACCTTTAGAAGAGAAATAGAAAATATTGATTTATGAATTATTCACTAGTTGATAAAAAATAATTGAAGTGTGAAATGTTCCAATAAATTTATAGTCGATGAGTTGAGTATGATAAGATGGTGTTTTAAAATCAATAGAATGTATGAATAAAGAAAGAAATTGTATCGTATGAAAGATGCAAAATAATGATTTTCAGCATTTGGATTAACAATATCTCCATAATGAAAACCTTTAGGAAATCGAAATCCGATTAAGTTTCAGTGCAACTATCTTAAAAACAAAAGGCGGTTGGAAGTTCGTGCGATTAATGATATTATTTACTTCAATGTAAGTTATGATCTAAAACCGTACAAGCATTATGGGATGAAATACTTAACACATCAATAAATTGCAAGATGTAACATAACATTGATAAAACATTGAGTTTAACTCTGTAAATTTATATGCTTTGAGTAGATGTATTTACTAGCGTGAGAGCTTGTTCGCATCAAATATAACATTGAGTTTTATCTTGTGAATTAATATGCTTCGAGGTGATGTATTTTCTAGCGTTAGAACTTGTTTACATTAAATGTTGGTATATATGCTCCATGATGGATTGGATAGGGGCATAGAAGAATTAACTATTATCGGGATTTTATTGTAGTGGTTGAGATTTGTTAGAATAAAAAACGTGGAATTGAGACAAAAATAATGAGTCAAAAGCTACAGCGAAGCACTTGTAGAAAGAGAGTGCAATTTTCCACTGATAGTTAGAATTCCATTTCAGTATTTTTTTCCCTACTTTCAAGATTATTTTTTCAAATGATTTCAAATATTGATGTCAAAAAATATGTAAGGGATTGGTATAGTAATTTCTATAGTAGAGGAAAGAAGATTCAACCATTTGACTTTGGGATGATACTGATTTAAAAAGTAAAAATTAGTGGCAAAAAAAGTTCAAAGTTTAAATTAAATAAATCTCATCGTACAAATAACAATAGGTACAAATTTTTTGGAATTATTATCGTAATAAAGAATTAAGAGGAAAATAAACTATAAAGTTGAGGCATCCAAATCCTCAATTTGTGATTTGTAAATGTATTGATCATTCAGTTAGATCGTTATATAAATTGAATCGATTGAATTTATTTCTATCTATATATATGATGTTTCAAAATATGATGTTTCAAGCTATTGAATTGTATTGAAAATTTGAAGTTTGATATACGGTGATTAAAGGAGTTATAAACTCGTATAATTTCTTGATCTTTTACTTTCACGCGATCTAACTAAATTCGCATAGTATTTTCATCTGAAGTTGAACATTGATATGAAAAGAATTTCTCTCTAAGATGAATTTAGAATGTTGTGTGAAAACTGTTAGAAAAGCTTTGAATATTTACTACATGTGCTTTCATTACTATACATATCATTCTCTTTCATTGCATTGTGAAAACAGTTGAATTATCACACTTGCAACGAACTACTATAACAAAATTTATCTTGGTCACACCAAACTTCAGAAAGTAGAAGATAGTGATGTAAATTTCTAGTTGTGTCATCATCATAATCGCTCGTATAGTCAACAAGTCAAGTGTGCAAGACTTAGAGGACATAGATCATAGGATTGTTCTGCAAAAACAGCCCGCAAATTTCTCAACAGCAAACACATGAGAAATTAGAAATTTCCATGACAGAACAAAATCTCAAACAAACATGCTATGCAAGCAATGTTCATCAATCTCATACAAGAAAAAAAAATAATATTCCACTTCAAGAAATTATCCATCGAAGGCATCAAGATCATATTGCTCAAATTGACATAACCTTTGAAGGACGATTAAAAAATTACTTTAAACTAGGTTTGAGAATCGTCTTGATCTCAATATTTGCTGTATATAACGTTTCCTCATCCTAGTCAATTTTGATGTTTAAGTATGTCGTTTGTTGTTCATAAACTTACATCGTTTTTAACCTTTGTGCAATTTTTAAAAACAGTTGACTCTTATTTGGAGACCACTCATTGTTATGCTTGATATAGAGGGCGTTCGTGGTCGTACTCGATACACAATCCTTGGTGAGAAGCACACAATTCTGTCCGCCTTCGCATCTCGGCGCTGACTTTGTGCACACGGAGATTGCAACAACTTTGTGAGGCCTGAAATTTTTACTGTGCTACATTTCATTGGACTCCAATGATCAAAGTTCTGTGAGGCAGCTCAAGGGGCCATGGTCTTTCAAAATCCACCCAGCACCAGTCCAGTTCGATGACATCTCCTTATTCAAGCTGGACAGGTCCAGCTCTATAACACTTCTCTGGTAAACACATTATTATGAAGAGGGAGCACTGGCCACTGTACTGCACACACAGTCTCTAATCCTCCGCCCATTACTATTCGTCGACGTAGGAGTGGAGACGGCTCCCTGGTGCCATGATTTAAGGTTAATTCGAAGAATCTTTCGAGCTGAAACACTGGTGTGACGAAAGTTTAACGACGGCGTGTGTCCTTCCTTCTTCTGACCATGCACCATCCTCATCACAGCATGAACGACATTGTCGTTGGGATGCAGTGTATTCCTCTCTTGAAGGTACTACACGACGAACTTGAGCGTATCTTTGGGTGCATTCTGGTAGCGGTTGATGGCGTAGACGGTGCAATGGTAAGAGCGATCTCTTTGCAGCAGATCCGAAAGTCTCCTTGAAAACGGGGCAGCCCGCTCGCGAATCTGGCCTGAAATCTGCTGATAAAACATTCGATAATGCACTCACAACTCAAACCTTTCTGATTGACCTCCATACTCCCACTTTAAGTGCCAATGATTATATCCGACAAAAGACATCATACTGTTGGAGAGGATATGAAATACGAGTGGACGATATATACAATAGTATTACGATAACCATGTAAATCGCAGAACCCTTCCTCCTATTAGCAGTTCCGTGAAGTCCATGCAATCAGAGTCAGCCTGGAAGGGTTGAATCCCTTACTTTCGCTAAAATGCAGGCCTTCACATTATTCTAGTGTACAGTTCAGCTTATGATGCTGTATTAAAAGACGTAAATAACAGCCTAGGCTGGACGGGCAGGAGTGAAACTGAAAGCCCAAAACGGGCTGTCTTTTCTACTTCAATGTCTCTGGACAATTGACAGGTTAACTTCCACACAAAACTCTGAGTACAACTTCTCCGATCTCTTCTACTGACGCCTCCAGTATCCTAGAGCACTTAAGAAGTAAGAAGACTAAACCCACTCTTTGGCACCTGCAATAGAACCTTGCAGACAATAATGGGATACCCAAGTATTGGATACAAGAGCGGGAACACTTTAGACCATGTGAAATAAGAAACGAATTTTCACGATCCCCAAATCACCTAAAATGATGAGTCAGACCCGCTTGAATGCATGTTCTGATCGGATTCCGCATTGGCACATGGTTTAGTTGGATCAAGCTGAAGTGGACGGCTAATACAGCCAAACAAGGGCCTAGAAAATGCGTGACAAGTGGATATCGAGCTTAATGCGTATTCCCACCAATAAAAGTTAACATGAAGAAAGCCCATTTGAACTCGAAATGTAACAGCATCTTCTTGGAAAGAAGACGCGACACTTTATGCACAGCAATTTCACTTAACTTGATTGGGGGATCTTTCACATTTACAATCACGTTACAGTAGTGACAGCATAAAAACCAAAAGATGAGTACCCTCCAACTGGTACCATACCTATCCTACAGATCTATCAAACAGTACCTTGCTGCTTGATGTATTCAGGTTGGAAGCGTCCCCCAAGCCAACCTTACTTTGGTAAAAGAGCAAAGTCCTTCATTCGGAGTTAAAATTTGGACAAAGTTAGAACAACCCTATGGTAGCAGATATTAAATACACAAATATGAGACATGTTGAGGGATGCTAATGTCCTAATTTGATTGGCTATAAGAGCAGCAGTAGATTGCACCATGCTCTCAATGAATATGTAGAAGGGGAAACTCACATCAAGGAGGTATACGGAACATAGCCAAACCTTGAAGAGAACGCACTGTTGGTTAACTTACTGCAGAGCGGATTTTACCATAAGAAGTTGGTCTTTTCCTCGATGGTAGGAACGGCAATTGATGGGGCAGCCAGGTTATTCACACCTTAAGGCGAAGGACGGATTCCAGGCATTCTGCTATTGTTGGTTATTGATCGACTCTTCCGAAATATTTTCTAGAGGATTGTAAGGCAAGGGAGATACTCGTACAAGGGCAGATCGGTTTGAGGGAGCTGGAAGAGCATAGGTGACACTTGAAGAAGATCCCTCGATTAAGCCTGCTACTCCCGCAGCGGCAGATTGAGCATTCGAAGGCAGAAAGAGATCATGCTTTTGATCTTTGTACGCCGTCCAGACCTGGAAGGTACCGGAGTTGGTGAGTTCACAGTATTCCAGCATTAAATATACTTTTTTTTTTAATCCAGCATTACCGAGTGATCCATCTTCGAATGTACAAAAGGGACCGAAATATTAGGGTCAATTTCGAGAATGTATCTGCTTGTGCGCATGAATCAAACGTTGATGAAGTGAATCATTTTTACATACCTCAGAAGAAGTGAGTATTTCTTGTACTTTAGCCGAGTGCGCACCTTCGCCAGCAAAAGCGCGCAAGACCTGATGCGCAACGCAGTGAGAACGAGCTAACAAGAACAAGTATTGACAACAAGTGATGGTCTGCTGGGATGGATGAACAAATTCAAAAGTTTAAGTTACACGTAGACCAAAATAGAACCCGACAAAGTGCCGGTCAAGAATCACCTCTACTGCAAGCACCCTGCCGACGGACGCTTCGGACTCGTTCCATTTCATTTGTGCACAGAGTCCATTTCTACCTCCAGCTCGCCAATCCAGCAAACCCAGTAGAACATCTACCAAACCCACTCTGCATCGCATACCACGCATTTAGAAGAAACTAACACCAGGAGTCACAAGAAGGTACACCTTCCAAGGTCCAGGAAGAAGATAATACAATCAACTGCAATTTTGGTCTGTACGTTTGCCAATTATATTAGAAATAATTCTTCAGGACGGTGATGATTGAACTTACTTCAAGCCTTGGGCTACAAGTGCATCTCGAGCACGATTTCCAGCAACCACGACACGCTTTAGGGTTTCAAGGGCCAGCACACTTCCACCTTGCCAACCGATGGCTTTCATAAGCAAAGGAACGACCTGTTAAACAATTACACGTGACGTGTGAGAACAGAGGAATCAATTGACGTGAAAAGTAAAATAATATCCGCTAAGAGCGATCAAAGAAGACATCATCAACATTTACCTGTGGGGCTCCCATGCCTGGTGTCGCCATGGCTTCTGCACACGTTGTGCTAGCTGCTAGTTGATGCAAAACGCGTAAACAGCTCAGCCTTACGCGCTCTTGCAAAGTCTGAATGCCAGGGGTCTCTTCTCCCTCGTCAGAATCAAAAGGAACATCCATTCCAGTAGGTACACCTCCAGAAGCCATAACTTCTCTCCGACCTTCGTTCGCCATAGCTGCTACAAGCTTCGGAACATATCCTAGATGTCCAACATGGTCAGCTAGCATCGGCTGCACACGTAGCAATGACACTAGAGCTGCAGATAAGAGAAGAGGAAGTTCTGGGTCCACAGGTTGAGCTCCTCTTCCGTGAGTTGCAGCAGCTGCCGCTACGTACTGATCCAATAAGCCCTCCAGAAATCGTTTGGGATTTCGCAAAGGAAACTTGGGATCTTTGAGGAACAACCGCACATAAACCCCACCAACCTGCAACATCAAAAAGCAAATACATAAATTGAAGATTGGAGCTGCCAAACGTGGTGCAAATAGCCTAATACGGTGTTCATAAGGACATCCTACTTTCAAAAAATCGAAGACTTGGATACTCCAAGGATTCATGACATGTTTCACATCGTGTAGCAGGTTACAAATAACTGGCAGAGAGATTGTGTTCCACCTGCGGTTCATCTCGCATATCCTGCTGTCCAGATGCATGTTCGGGGAGATCCCACTCAACCACACGTCCTTTAGTCTGCTCTCTGTACAAATCTGCCGCCATAGTACTAAGCTGTGCAGCTAAGGAAGCAGCCATTGCAGGACTCCAGACCAGCTCTGGAGTTTCCGAACTTTGCTCAAGGGCTGCAATAACTGCATCACCCGGCCCATCACGGATAGTAGATACTAATCCGTCAGGGAGAAACCGAGCAAGGGTTATTGCTACCCTCGGGCCATGCATGGGCTGCCCTACAAGTTTTACAAGTAATGAAGCAGCTGCTACACGCTGTTGATGAGCAACCTCTTCTGAAAGCGGAACCGAAACAGCAACCAGTTAGTGTACAGGGTCTTCATTTGAGTCGACAGAAGATAACTTCTGTATGCGCAAATGCTGAAAGACGACGACCGTAAGGTGTAAACCACCAAGAGCACTTTCCTTATCCTCTACAATCGGTGATACTGTAAACACGTTAATTCTTTCTAGTAGGCAGATCTGCAATGCACTCAGATTACACTCAGAAACGGACTCCTTTGTGATCACATTGAGATGAAACATATAAGCATGAATCGTCACCACCTGCGTTCTCGAGATCAGTTTCCCAAACCTAATTTCAAAAGGTTTGCAGGAGGTTCGGGCCTATTTCATACCTTGCAGAGGTAGCATAAGCTGGAGAATGTAGACAGCACCTCCGTGCTTGGCAGCGGCCCAGCCCAGCTCTGATGTGCTTCCTAGAGCATACAGGACTCGCAGCGCCCCTGGTCTACATGCTGGGGAGCAGTGCAGTAGTTGCAATAAGAGAAGTAAACATGACCGATCAGCTACCATGGCTTCAATACAGGATGCGTGTGTAGTGAGTCGAGCAAGGACATTCAAACACAACTGAGGTACTTCCTCGCTGCAAGGACGAGTATCCACCAGACATCCAAAGAGCGGTGACATTTCGAGCTTGGTGGAAAAGACGGCTGTTAGGTCTGCATTGGCTGTGAGAATATTCTGCACCATTACAACGCAAACGTAGTACACTGATTAAAACACTGATCCATCCGCACAATCTTCGATACGCTGGTTCAAGTGTCACACTAGGTACACAAAACATTCACCAGCCCCAATAAAGATATTTAAAAATATATTTCCTTTCTCTATTCAGAAGGTATTCGGATTCTTCTGCCCATTCAAATACAAAGTTCTCAATAAAGAACTTCCAAGTTTAAAACATCGGAAACCCTTCAGTTTACCTGTAAAGACGTCAACGCCATAGCAAGATTTTTAACCAAAACCTCTGATTCTGGCATTTCATCTTTATCTGAAATCTGTTCTTCATCGTCGTTGTCCTCCACGAGAGGGGGAGGTGTAGGTGCGGCGTCCTCATCGACTTGTTCTCCTTCTGTTTCCGCTTTCTCCATTTCCTGGGCCGCCAATTCCGCAGCAAAAATCTGTTTCCTTCGCTCCACTATATTGTTTATAAACTCCAGCAAAGATTCACAGAACTCACGAGCTTGACTTATCTCAAAGTCCGGTTGTTCATTGTACACTCGCAAGTAGACGTCTCCAACTTGAAGCTCGTCAGAAAGTGTCTTGTATCTGAAGTCTACCGCAGCTGTCATGTCATACGAGCCATCTTGAAGAGGCGAAATACGTTGTTGCTCAATGAATTTTAACAATTCAGCTCTTGTAGCAGAATTCCAAATTATCTGCCAACAAAAGCAATGATATCAGCAAACTGACTGTCACAACACTTGACACCAAATATAAATAAGGAAGACTCTTAATGTGACAAAATCGAATTTCCCTATCCGAATCTTCTCAGTCTCAACAATAGAGCTTTCGAATATTCAAATAATAAACAATTATAGAAAAGCAGCTGCGCTGAACAAACGACGAGATTAAAACCTCCGGTGACTCTAAGTTGGAATTCAAATTTCGCAGAAGTCCTTCACTGGGCGAGCTGTCCCCAAGCATAGTCCCAAGTTTTGGAGTCAGCAAGGCTTTCAGTGCATTAGCTGCAACTAGGTTAGAAGGGGTTGAAACATCCCGAAATCCTCCCAGTCTCGCTAGAGCACGTGTTGCTAACATGGCATGCATATTCTTTGCATTTTGCACACTGTTTCCCATCCCTTGTGGTGCACTGGCTTCGCCCTTTTCTGCTGTTGAATCATACTGCAAGAGCAGTGGTAGAAGATACCTGAAAGAAAAAGACACCCAACCAACACGTCAAAATCAAGAAAAGTTGGGGTTGAGCTTGAGACTCCAACCACAAATCCGAAGTAAAACGAGAATATATGGCAAAAACGCTGAGCTTACCACATAACACCAGCTTTAAGTAAGGCAAGCTGAAGGTCTGTAGATGCTGCGAGCTGACCAACAGTTTGTAGGGCAGCATCTACAGCCAAAGTTGCGAGTTCTAATTCACAACAGTGCACTACGTCTTCCACAAAACCGGAGCATTCGAACATGTCCTTTCTTGCGCTATCGAATGTGCTCAAAGTAGCAAAAGTTCTCATGACATTGGTGACGATGACTGCTGCAGGGTCTGTCGGTGAGGTGTTCCTATTTACAACACACATACAGCGGGACAAAAGGGTGGCCAGCAAAGATACTCCTCCGTCTCTTACAAGCTCTTCTCCATTCAGAACCGAAGAAACACACCTATCAATCAGACAAAGCCCGAATCATTATCAAGTAGCTCAGTGAATCCTCAAATGAGTAAGTTAAGTATTTAAGTCAAGTAGTTAAAGGAGTTCTAGTACTCAAACGTTTCTATTGTAAGAATAAAGACCTCCAAGTTAATTGGCAGGTTCAGAAATGATGTGGCAGTCTTACGTCAACCATGCAAGCTCCGAAGCCGCTTCCAGAAGAGGTGCGCGTTCTGGTGAGAGAAAATTGCTGTCATCCTTGTCCACGGTTATAGCATTGAGCAACATCGGATACCCGGCGTATTTAAATGGCTCCAATACATCTCCATACCTACTAAACAAGATGCACTGGCCTTTCAATAAGAGCTGCAGTCGCCATGGCTGGGGTCCTTGAAGACCTTGCAATGTTGCCTACAATTCAAACAAAATATCAGTCCATTTTTTCCAACCTATTATCCTTTGATTTAAGATCACATTCATCCACTTTATATTTCCGAAAGAAATATTTTCTGGTCTCAGCTACGAACATCTAACAACAAACGAATTTTCAACCCAGCGACAAACGATTGCAGCCTTCATGACAAACTCATCCAACAGAAAAGCGCAGTGAATCTTTTAGAAGTTGCCATTCGCCACTCGCACCTTCTAAACGTGTAGCTACCCTCCTAGCAAAAGCATCAAAAACTTTGAAGAAGCAAGTTACAGCTAATACACGAGCTATCCTCTTTCGTCTTCTGGCATATTCAACGGAAGAAATACAGCTCTATCGCATAAAAAACAAAGGGCTTGAAGTAGACAACATAAATAATTGCGACTTTGAACCTCCAGTGAGTCCGTAAACTCGCCTTTGATGATAAAAAGTCTAAAGCATCAACCGGAACAACGAGTTTGTCCTTTCCGCTAGACACAACCTACTTGAAATGCACAACCAAAATACTGTGCTCTACAGTTGCTGTTCACAATAGATCACAGTAAAAATCTTCCTAAGGGCAATCCACCTTGATAACACTGTGCCAAGATTAGGCAAAACTGCTAACGATGGCCTCTTCGGTATGTGTACGAGGGCCTACCTGGAGCCTCTCGTATGCCTTCTGAACCGCAACAAACTTCTCTCTCCCTTCTGGGTTCTTGTCTGGATGATACCTCATTGCTAGTCTGCGATACTGCCGCTTGAGAACTTCTTCATCTATGCGGCCCAGTATCTTGCTACTTCCCTTGTGGTCTTCATCAGGCTCAGTTGTTATCTTGCCATTCCCATTCTCTGAGTTGCTAAGCTCGGCTTCTTCTAGAGATATCTCTAGAATCGAGCAGGCATCCTCCTCTGAAAGATCCATGGGCTTTCTTGTCAATTCCTCACGCCACATAGCAAGTAGAGACTGAAGAAATTCCACATGCTCTACAAGATCCCAATGGGGAAATCTAATCTGATCGCAGAGATTGCGAAGATAATATCGGTGACACCACATTTCATCCTGAAGTTCGGGATAAGTTACAGGAGGCATTGGAGCATATTCATAAAGAACATGACAATGCTGAGATAATTTTTGAGGGAACTCGCCAAGATGCTTTAAAACCTGTACAGACGACAAAGGTTTCTTATTAGAAATAACTTCCTCGGCAAATTCGTTTGACAGGCTCAAGTGGCAACGCCACGATTGAAGATATCATAATTGACTGAGGTTAAATTGATAACAAGGGAGAAATCCCAGGAAGAGAACCTGTTCACTCTAGAGGAGCCTTCATCCGTCTGGGTTGTCTACAAGCAAAACCGGTCAAAACGGATTCTGTATAGCCTATAGACAGAATCGACTATGCTTCCTTCGCGACCTTCTTCGTTCGATCTAACCTCTTCTTCCTCCTCTGTTACTACTAGCACTGCTCAGCCAGGGGTATATGGTCTTGCGGACTATGACAGGCTATGACAAGCAAAGATTGCTGTCTACAATCATAAACCTAGAGTACTACTGGTTTGAGTCGATAACAATCACAGTTTGGACTTGTAAAGTACTAACACTCGAAAGGCAGAATAAAAGGATGGAAAAACTGACCTGATCAATAAGACGCTCACCGCGCATCTTATGGGTCCAGATGATTTCTGGGTTATCTGAATCTTCTACCATGGATGATGCAAATGCTGCTGGCCCTTTTCGTTCTAAAACATACAAGAGGGACTCCGGCAAGAGCCCACCAAGAACACTCCGCTTTGCTAGAGGAAGAGAAGATGACACTGCGGCTTCGGCACCCCCGTGAAATGCCTGGTGAGCGTGAGTATCTGCAAATAGGCTGGCTACAGACTTAAGGTTTGATCCCCCGTAAGCCAGAGCGAAGTAAAAAGCCCCTGTATTATAAAGACGTGACATGGCTTTTGGATTCCGAGTCCCTATAGCTTTCAACAAGGACGCTGCTCCTTCGACTATTGGTGGCTCACCGGTCAATAAAGCCTGCAGTGGAGATGGTGATTATCAGCGTCAAAGGATCTAAGTTAAGTATGCAGAAGCACTCCTTCAACGCACAAAGTTGAAGCGTCCACATCGTGCCATTTGATCTTGCTGATATAAAAGTGATATTGCATGTGTGAGAAGGTCCACCTGGGCTATGTGGGGGAGACAGCGAGAACTTGAAAGTATACGCTTCACTCGTGGAGTTGGAGTAATAAGTTCCCCAGCATCATCGAGGTCAGAATGCACAGACACCATGCTATGCAGGATTGAAAGCGCAATTTCTCCCACCTGGTAAGAGTAGTCACATTAGAAGTTAGCTCTACTAGAATGGCAGAAGTGAAAGTTCCTTCGTACAAAAAAGCATCGTCTTTGATCAGACATCTTTGAAAACCAGCCAACATTTTCAGTCCTGGAAACCTTCAGGAAAAGAACAATCGGCCCTTAAGCTTGTGTATTCCTTCTGACCTGAACCGGAGTAAGCACCGCAACTTTGCTTGCTAGTGCCCATCTTAACTCCCGTATGTCCCGCAATCGCTTCCACTCTGTCATACCTGAAGCCCAGCATTTGGTATTCCAATCGACCTCTTGCTTCGACCATGCTCGTCGAATAGCATCCTTCTCAAAGGGCCCAACTTGTACCCCATCTTTATCTACATAGTGCCACTCTTTTTGTGGTTCGATAAACGCAGTTGCAGCAATCAGGTTTGATTGTAACGGAATAGCAGTTCTCTCAGAGGCTTCATGAGCAGTAGTGAGTAGATCCACAGCCAAGGAACAACCTCCCACAGCCACAGAAGCCTCTGCGTTAGCTGGCACCTTCATAAGCACCTGTTTGGTGCGGCAGCAGTTAGGAACTTAGGTGCCGCTCACTAGTATCTCTAAGTTCCTCATGATCCGGAAATAAAAGCATAGCCTCGTACATGAATTAGCACAAGACAAAAACAAAAAACTTCTACATATACTGACGAAGTAAGGAGCAATCAAGATGACAACATGCGCAGATCAAATACGGTTTCTAAGCAGAGTACAATAGGTAACATACTGCATAACATAAGCCAAATATCGCTCATGAGCTCGGAAGATACCTTCAACAGCAAGAGTAATCTGTGCCGTAATGCTCGATCACTAGTCCGATCAAGAAGCACCGTGATGTGCGGCGTACCATCAAATGCACCTATTACTTGATAATGCTGCTCATAAACGATTGCCATCGCCCTTGCACAAAGCTCTCTTACAGGTGCACCTCCACCTCCTCCAAATCCATCCAAGCCGCCCATATCACACCAGTCTCCGGAAGTTCCCAGATCATCCATATTCACTCCTTCAACTGTGAGTCCTACGTCGGCATCGCACAGGAACCGATGATACAAAGCCCTGAAAAATGCCACAGGATCTCTAAGCGGAAAATCGTGGGCTGATCTGCCTGTTCCTCCACCTGCTTCGAGCAGAAGTCGAAGATAATATTGTCCAACACAAACCTCCTTGGACAAACTAGGATATCTGACCGCAAACTCGGCATAGTTCCAAGACAGCTGACTGGAAACCTCCTCTACACTCCCCTGGTCGGCTAGTGTTAGACTCAAAACACTTCCGTCTCCTGTCCTTTCTTTCTCTAAGTCTAGATGATGTACTTCTGCCTTGAGCGCTTCCCTAAGCTCCTGCCTTGTTCGCTCATTCCATATCAAATCTGCCCTGCTATGATCAAGACTGAATTCTTTCCAAAACTCTGGCCAATTGCAAAGATAACGACCAGAACCAACCGCCAAGGCGTCGTTGGAGACCTGAGCAGGTGCCGGACCTGTAACTTGAATTGCAGTATTCAGAGCTCCCTCCGATGGAGTATCGAAAAAACTAACTGTTGGTTGACCGGACGATGGAGATGTTGAGGGAAGTTGGGGATCGGAAACGGGTGCTCCGCTCTGGCTTATGTTTATTCCCCCAGTGTCAGGATTTCTGAGAACTGGTTCGGCAGGGGTGGATGCTGAGGCGCCATTGTTAGTCGGGTTAGTTCCTTGACTTCCACTTACTTGTAAAATACCTTGGTTTGGGGTTGGAGTATGGAGAGGTTGAGCAGGGACCATTTTGCTTCTTGGAATCCTTCCCCTGCGTCGTTGCAATATTCGCCTTTGCTTTCTTTGTGCAGAAAAGCCATCTGAAGAATTATTGCCACCGTGAACGTCCGAGTCTTCATCATCCCCTAACGGCCTTGTGTGTAGGTAAGCCACTAAACCGGGTGGCAAAACACGAGAAAGAAGATCTAGAGCTGGTTGATGTCCATCTGCCCAAAGAGCAACAAGCTGCCTACTAACTTCGCGTCGCTCTCCGGATGGAAGGAAGAACGCATGAACTAGATGACGCAGCAAAGCCCCATCCCTTAATGCAGCATCCCTCATTGATTCAGCAGCAATTCCATCCTCCTCGGCTATCGTTCGCATTACCACAGCGACTGTCTCCCTCACTCCTTCGGCAGGATGTGCAAATAGAGCAAATAATCTCCGTCGTAAACCAGCGACTTGCCGCAGCAGTTCGACAAAAGTAGAATCATCTGTTGACTCACTTTGAGGCTCACAAAGCAAAGCCTCTAGTACTTCGACAACAGCCATGGAAAGCAATGGAGATACAGAAACAGGCTTCAACCTATTAACCAGGATAGTTATATGGAAGACTGAACCGAATAAGTTGTTTTTGGCATGGATAAGATTCGCTTGTCTTTCCCCTCTGGAATTGAGTGGATCACCCAACCCTCCGCCAATTAGCATAGCGACAAGTCCTGCTGCCTCTGCTGATACACCCTCTGAACCATTTCTTAATAGCCCAAAAATACGTCCAACTGCTGCAGGCATAGAAACAACAAACGACCCCGCACTTGTTGATCCAATCAGTCGTCTAAGACATGCAGCCAAACCTATCAAAGTGGCAGCAGCTTTAGGAGAAGGAGGTGGAGGAGGGTTGGCATCGGCAGGAGGAGGTGGCGGTGCAGGGAGCATAGACACTAACGCCATGAGCGTAACATCAGGAACGTCCATACTGTGCACAAGACCACTGTAAGGAACGCATGCATTGAACTCTCGCACTCGTCTCCACAATTTGGCTTTGGATCCGGGTACTAGTCCATTTTCAGCTACAGCTTCTTTTGCAGCAGCTGACAGGTGCTTGACATGTAAGGCTTCCCCCTCCACATCTGCAAAAAGCCTGTGTGGCCCATGATGGTGAGTGCTTGGGGGAGCAGGGATAACTCGTCCATGAGGAGGATCAAGATAGTGGCCCGACATGGTGAGCCGGGGTAAAACTGGAAGCGGACGATGACCCTGCGAATGTCACACCACCACTGCATATGAATACCAGAACTAACGTTAAAGTTGCACAACAAACCTGCCAAATTGGATATCTCCAAGGCTTACATACTTAGAATGCTCTTCTGCGACGAAATTGATCCAATCCAGAAAGCTCTCCAAAAGCTTTTTACCAGGATCATATCGGTAGTGGCAATCAAATTTTCAGGCAAAATTGGTCTAACTATGAAAGCATAGACAACTGGACGTATGCTGATATTGAAGCGAAAGATGCAAAATTCCTGATTGAGCACAAGCAGCCAAAGTTCTGGCACAGACTGAACTCATACTTCTGATTGAACAATGTCCTTCACTGCCGCTAGTAGACTGTCTCTTGATGTGCTGGTGTATACCTGCACATGTCCAGATGCACCAACACAAGCTTCGTGACGTCATCATTAAGCTTACTGTTGCAGGAAAAACAAGTAAAGAATGCCGAGGACATCGCATGCAGCTATTAGGTACGCCGCACAGACTTCACAAAATCCGCTCTTATCCTCCCCTCCTGTCACAAGCACGACTTGTCGAGTAATCAGGAATACCAGATTGCGTAATCTCGTAAAGCAACTCACTGTGCCGGCCATATACAGACGAATATATTTTTGGCAACTCACGTGTATCGGGCAGCCATCGTTGAACTCAAGAGCAAACATCTGAGGCTCCTCTCCAAAGCGCACAACAGCTGCTACTGCAGATAAAGGGCGGACGATGACAGCCTGAAAAGACAGATATCAACAACGTCCTCAAACATTAACAATTCTGTAGTCTTTTAAAAGCTACATGTACACATCTACACTAACAGTGATTTGCATATTGCAGAATATTGAGACCAGAAGATAAGAAGTTATATTTCCTGTGACCATGAGTATGTCAGAGAACAGCATGATATTGAAAGTACAACAGGAATGTCCTGGGATACGTAACCGTCTTGAACGTTCTGTAACTGTTCAAACGCTGTCTTTTACAGCCTTCGGCATTTCTGACTATTTCATATCTGAAGGATTCTCAGGAGACGTCGTTGTTCAAAAGAAAAGCCAAAAAAGTACGCAACAACGCTGTACATAAGGTCCCCTTGAGTGTTAAGTTAATGTGGTTGATCGCGTGAAATTTTGACTGTGAATAAGGTCAAACACTAACCTCGTAATTGTCAGGTCTCCGCTCTACTAACGAACTTTTTGTTAAAACTAGTTGTCTTGGAGCAACGTCTCCTTTTGGTCCAAGACCACCTTTTGGTCCAATTTCGAAATAAGATATACTTGCGGTGCCATGACCAGAAGACCGAAGCCTATTTACGGACCATTCTCCCACCGGAGTTTCTTCAGCACCAACTGCGGCCTTTGCTGTTTGCATATACAAGATTCAGAAAGATTTCAATCGGCCTTTAGCTTCCAAATCAGTGCATCCGAACCATGTCTAATTAGACATCATCAATTCAGAATATACTGAACTCATAAAATTCCCTGTCAGACCCTGAAGATCAGTGACTTAAAGCTCTGGCCGAGCTCAAAACTCAGAAAAGAGCAAGGGAGTTGGTTGACAATCCCCGGAACAACCACATTGCACCTGGATGATCCTGATAACCTGGTTTGCTCTAGGTACCTCTTTGTTTAAGAAATTCTTGGGCGCCAATAGCTTGCGACGTATCCACATTTATAGTTGTTCCAACATATGTCCTCGCCATACCTGTCTGCATCACCAGTGAGATTGGACACGCACTGGATTTAATTACTGAAAGTGCAGGGACAATGAGAGCCACTAGACTTCAGCACGATCAACTGTGCGTGATTTATATCATAAATTGAGAGCAGAAGAATTTCTTTTCCTTCTTGAGATGACATATACCAGCTTGGAAAGAATTGCAGAATTCGATGCACCCGTGCCAGCCATAAACGCCTTGCACTTTCGACCATACAAAGGGCACAACACAAAACCACCGCCTTCTACTCCTTTCCGTCCATATACATCTCGGAGCATTATGATACCCGGGGAGTCCATGTCTCTAAAGTCGAGAGACCAGTGGAGTTCGCCACTTTTAGGTTGTCGAACCTCAACTCCAACTGCTGTTATTCTAAGGTTCTGGAATAAAAAATACAAGAACAATCAGATGGTCTCAGGAGTACCTTCACATAGACAATACATTTGCTCAATAGCTGAACCATGTTTGCGCCATAATGACGACTAGTTTTCACATAAAATTTGAATTTGGCATTATATCCTTTTCTAACCCAAGGGGCGTCCTCAGACTGAAAGCATATCCGCAGCTATTTGTTCCTCTACAACACTGAGACATAACTTGACCCACAAACAACACAATACAAAATAAAATAGTACCACAAAGACAAAGTCTTATTTCCGTGTATTCTTATCTTTTATTTTCCTCCTGATTCTTTAGGTCAAAACAAATAACGGCTCGAAATTGAACTCTGTCTGGCAAGATATCCACGACACACGAGAATCGGGGGCATACAAACATACAAAGGGAGGCCAGTCAGCAGAACGTCGTTTAAGATGGAGCACAGGAAAATCTGCCACTGGAGAAGGTGTTGAAGTTGGGCCTGTACTCCGGCCAAACCTCAGTCTGTGCAACTCCGTCAATATTGAGGCCCGACATCTGTCCTTCAGTTCCATTCACACAAAACCTGTCATTTATATTGTGGATGGAGCACAGTAGAATCAACTCTTAGAGCAAAACGAAAGCACTAACTCTACTCGGAATTCACGTCTCCGAGCTAATAAACATTGAAATGATATATCGTCGACTTAGAGTGGATGCAACATTTTCCGCGAGACATGCAAAAAAATGTCTAACAGAACCCATGAATCAAAAGGTACGTGAATTGGTCGTAAATACAACTCCCACTGCTAAGTCCTTGGTATAAAACAGAAGGTTTAGATCTCTAAAACTCTCAAGATATGATTGAAATATTTTGCAAATCAACCTCTTCACCCGGACACTGAGATTTGTCAACAGGCTAAAAAACAAATGATTATGCTAATGCTTAGCTCATTCCAGAGCTAAGCAACTCTCAAGAATGTGCTTAAAGCATGGAACTATATAATTTTGTTCTGGAAAAAAGGGAGAAGACATAGACAACAAGTATCTTGACCACAAATTACAAGTTAGCCAGAAATTTATGAATATCACTCATTACTCTTAGATGTGAGAACTACTGGAAGTCAACCATCAGTTAGATGAGAACCAGCTATACACCTCTTGAGGAGAGATAGTGTGGGCTTTAATCTGGCTACTCCAGAGGGGTTGATCGAAGAGTGGAAGTGAAAGAATAATTCAGAAGTGAAAAATCTTAAATCTGCATGTCTCTCCTATAATGCGAGATTGCAAAGCTTGAAGAGAAGATAGAACACCCGCGAGCATCCAAGCATCGATGTGGAAGTAGTACGGTATCAACTCTTAGTCTAAAGATTACACAGCGCTAATATATCGTTGCTCCTGAGTGGGCCATCCATCGAACGATCATCGGGTAACCTATGGACATGTATGAGACCCACTGAGGGGCTTCCATGTTGAGTACGGTCACAGCAGTTCTTTGTTGACTATAGTTAACGTAGCCTGGCCTCACGTGAACTGAATGCTGGTTCAAGTGTTGAGAAACCTCATAGACACGAAAGGCATCCTTCACGTCACAAACCTCGACTATGGAAGCCCGAAACCCTGTGTCTAATCTGTTACAGTGTAATTTTCCATCGAAATTGCAGAATATCCTGGCTTGGGTAGCATTACTCATGATCAACCTTTTGACGACATTGATCCCTTCAGCTTCACCTTCACCTCGGGCTGACAACATTGCAGGCGAAGCACCATCGTAGCGCATATATCATGCACCTTTGTTTCAAAAGGTATTAAGTGGGCATATGAAACTCAACCCTTTCAGCTCAGACTGTAAGAGGGGTGAATTATTTATAGGAGTATCTAGCTGGTGGGCAGATTATGAACCAGGAATAGATCAATAGCCAGATTCCCCGAGAGAATGAGACAATGCCAGCTAGAACTAACCAGGAAAACGACTATTTGACCTGATGACGACACCGGACAAGATTTGTGAGAGTCAATCACAGCTCCATCCCTCGAACAGGCCAAAAAAAATAATTAAAAAGGATGATTTGCAAGAAAAGAGCGAAACAATGCATGGAGACCTAAAGGTAGCAAGCACAGAACCTGGATGAAAATCTGATTTGCTTGAATTTCCCACGCCCTTCAGTTCGAACGCTTAAATAAAACTCCAGGGCCAGCTGCTGGAGAGGATCATCACGATTGCCAAGCACTGGCGATGCTAACTCAAAATCCTTCAAAAGATCGTACGAATTCGTTACTGCCAAGGTTGCCGGGTCCAGTGTCACAATACCGGACCGTGAAATACAAAGAATCCGCTTGTACTTGCCTCTCCAGGAATGCTTCGTAACCATGTAACGGGCCAGATACTCGGGCTCCTCCGGCACTGGGGGATCCGGGGGCGGGGGTGGATCAAACGACCCGGGTCTTGTGAGGTAGTCCATTCTACTATTCGAAATTTGTAGAGGGCGCGCATCCGGACGGAACCGCCACCAGCTCGCCAATGTCTGGTCGCGGCCCGCCGACTGATTCGCACCCAGCTCTCCCCCTGTTCCTGCCAAATTACCCCTCCCCCCTCCCCGGTGCGCCCTCTACGAGACGCCCTGGGACCTGCTCCGAGCGAGCGAGCGCTCTCGCGTCTTGCTTGCCTTCCGTCCGCGACCTCGGCCGACCGCCGTCTGCCAACCGATCGATCGATCGATCCAGGATCTCTGCTGGGCCAAGACTGCTCCAATTGCTGCCACTCTAGAGCAGCGACTCTGCCTTTTCAATTCCCTCCTCGGTCCCCGCCCAGATCCGAGCTTCTCCGCTTCCTTGACACACCACCTCAACAACACACCCGCGCACGCACGCACGCTGCATCCAATCCAATCCAATCCAATCGCCCGCGAGAAATGAATCGAATCAGGCCCTCCTCGGGAGCTCTCCGCGCAACTCCTCCCCCTAATTCATCAATTGGCCGAGCCACCGGAGCTCTGGAGCTCGAGCATGAGCCTGCCCTGCCCTGCCCTGCCTCGCCTCGCCTCGAAGGTCTGTACCGTCCGGGGACAGAGGGTGGAGAAACGAGAGCGCCGAGAAAAGCCGAAGATGTGGAACTGGAGCGGAACTCGAAGGAGCCACAGAGAACAAAAGCAACGCCGTCAATCCGAGCATGGACATGCAAATTCTTCACATACAAACAGGCATCATTGTCGTCGTGGTCGTCGTCGTCATCATCAGTCTCGGTCACTTGCCATCCCCTTGCCAGTGCCCCTTATTTTCCACGTGGTGCCGCGTTACTTCCGTCGTGTGCGTATGGCACGAACACCTATCCCTCGTCGCCTTCTTCCTCCTCTTGCGACTGCTTTGTGTGTCTCGTGGGACAGTGTGTCATCCCTTGCTTACATTCCTTCTTCGTTCCGTTCCGTTCCGTTCCTTTGCCTTTGCGTTGCTTTGCTTTGCTTTTCCTTCGACAATCCACAGCCCTGTCTGTTCCCGAGCCCTGTCCTCGTCCTCGGAGCTCCTGCGACGACGACCCCTTTTTAAGTCCAGTCCCAGCTCCGGCTCCAGCTCTTTCCAGTCTCTTGTAGCCAATGCGTGCGCTCCCGCGCCTCTGGCGACAGTTGTCTTTTTGCCAATCAGCGTCTCCAATTTTGGCACCCTTTGTCTCGGAATATCTGCTGGTCGGAAAATTAAATCTCACCACTCCGTTTGATTTATTCGACCTGTATTTTGATAGGCAGTGCATATATGTCGATGTTAGGAAGTGCATATTCGCTATTTCTGCTGGCAGATTGGACGAAGCGTAAAATCCCTACTCGAGCTCCAATCTCTAAAGACTTACGACACAGTAATAATTTCTTTCGGTGTCTTCGGGAGTCCATTTCATCATTTCTTTAAGAGAGAACTTCATTCTTGAATGTTTATTATTCTTCCCTGAACAGTTTTCTCGCCTCTTCGATGGTTTCGCCAAACGTCCACTTAAAAATATATGATTTCCTCAATATACGTTTCATTCAAGATGATCGGCTGAAGTACTTTTCATAGTGTATGGAGTACTCGTTTTAATGTGCATAAACTATTTTCAAGTGCACCTACCTTCTTACTATGTATTTAATACTTTATTTAAATATAATCACTATGGTCCTTTTTGGATTTTTTATCGTACTTACTAATAGTAATTAAATGACAAGTTCAATGCCAAAAATCTTTTTTTTTCTGTAACCTTATATACTTGATACTTTAATACCTCATTACTAAAAAAAAATACGTATTAAATACAAGACTTCCACATACGCTAAACTATCGTCATTCGTCAAATTATAATGCTCTTTCAGCATTAACATTATAGACATCTTTTATAATAAAATTTTCATTCTTTTTGATTATTATAATTTTCTCTCTATGTCTACTTTTTCACCCAATGTCAATTTATCTAGATTTTAAGTCACTCATTATGTTTTTGAAATTTATGCATCACTTTATCAAGTTATCCAAACATTGTATTTAACTTTGTCATTTGGAACAGAACTTGGAAAATATAAGTTTATTCATATCTTAGAAGCATATTATACCTTAAATTTTATGTATGAAATTTGATGTAAGATTAAATTGATTTAAAAAATCATTCTAACAAATCTTGCATTAGAAATATACATCAGAAATTGGATCTCTATATATTTATGATGAAGTTGTAACAAACTTTGACGGATACAAATATTGATTTTTGTATTAAACAAGATAATATATAAGCTTTCAAGTAAGTCAAAATTTGAAATAATATATCACTGTATCCATTTACCACAACTCAAGGCTTACAAAATACACAAAGATAACTATAACAAAGCATAATACATTTAAGATGACATTTTTTATGCATGATTTAACTTTAGAAACCTTTAAACATTTATACACAAGCATATTGTAGAAAATATGTTTTGATCAATGTATTGTTTAAGAAAGACGTTTTAGCTGCATGTTGATTGTATTTAAATCTCAAAAAATGTATAAAAATATTTATTATCAATATTTCATGTTTTTATTGTTCTTAGTATTAATTCATTGACAATAAACACACAAAATTTGGGAAATATTAATTAAAATTTATTAGAATATTAGTATTTGAAACGAACAAAATTTGTACTCCTTCAAACAAACGAACATTCAAACAAAAATATCACATTTGTAACTAGACTATTTTTAAATTTGACTGTGATAATTATATATGATTGACATACTTAACTATCATATTCATTTGTAATTTCATGTAATTGGCTAGGGATGAAAATATATCGTATAACACCAAAGTAGATAAAATATTGAGGCATATATCAATAGTTCATAACAATACCAAAAATCTCAAGATATTTTTTGAAAAGAATTTTGTGAATAATTTTTTGAATGTTTTGATAACAAAAAACCGAACGCTCATCATAGTGAATATAAAAACTTTGTTAAGGTGCAGCTAATGATGACTTTTTCAAAAGAGAGTAGTATATATACAATGCATTGTGGAGCATCACAAGGATTTTTTTTTATATATTTTAACTTATAGATTGACGGATAGTGAAACTACTATGGGCAATTATTTCAAAATACAATGTTCTTTTGAAAACCTAAGTTCTATACATTGGCAAAAATTGCAAACTTGGAAGATTTCAAGATATGAAAATATTGAAAAATCATCTTGTGTTGTATTAGCAAAGAGGTATATTTGTTTGTCACGTGTCTATGTGTTGTCTATGATTTGTATCGGATTATGGTTGAATCTAGTAGAGCTAATCCTAGGTAGACCTTAGATTATGACATTCATGTCGAAGCGTAGAGTCGCGCGTAGTCAAAAAATTGTTAGTATTTTGAGTTGAGACTTTTGCGAATGAAATAACTTCGGTACGTTGGCTATGATGTACTGCTAGCTTCAACGTGTAGAGTTCAAGTTGGGTTTCACTTGATATGATGTGAATCTTTGTGTTTGAAATCAGTGGGATTTGCATGGAAATTTTGACTCAAATAATTCATGTGGTATGGAGAACAAAATTCATTGTTCATTGGTTTTAGTTAGCGATTGATTTTAAATTTTGATTTTCAAAATATTGAGATAGAAATTGTTTGTCACGAAGCAATTCGGTGATCATGTTAAGGACCATGGTGGATTTACGCGGAGTGGATTGAGATATCGGCTGCTTTCACCTATCCCATCAGTTGATGCGGAGTACTTGGATGTTGCGGACATCAAATCTTTTGTGTTGATATCGACCAGTGTCACAACCCCGTTGATTTGGAACGGGAACATAGTGTACGGGCCATGAAGTTAGGGTTGGAGGCACAACCAAAAAGGCATGCCCCCGGGCAAGGACAAGGGAGCATGTTCGTATGTACATATGTATATACATACTTATGAATCATAAATGTTACATCGGAATATACGTATATTCTTGTATTTGAGATAGTGAAGTAAATGCAGAATTAAAACTGTTCAAGGGTTTGGTTGCTTTCGTCGGGCTTACAACGTCTTTGACAAAGTTTTCGCAACGAAATCCATTGAACACAACTGCGTGAAATTTTGTTCTACAAAAATGATTGATTTTGCTTCTTAGATCATGATCATTTTGTTCTTTTATGAATGTAGAACTGCGTTCAACTACAATTCTATTTCTTCAAAGTGAGTATTATGATTCTAAGGGTTTAGTCTAGACTGAGTTTCATAAGTATGTAAAACTTTAGAAAACTAACGAGTGCAATTACAAGATGTCAAGAAGCATATTGTTTGATACTATGTTGCTTTTAACAGAGTATGACCTAAAGAAGTTGGACAGTGCTGCTGAATTGCTGCTAGACAACCTCGTGGAGAAAGATCTGTTGTAGGCAATTATTTCAAAAGCCTGTACATAATCCGAGGTGGCATTGATAAGATTCTCAGTTCTTGAATATGCAAGTGAGTGCTCATAATGCAAATTCCTTAGAAGATGTCGATAGTTGTCAAGTACGCTCAATCATTTCCGTTGACTCCGATCTAGTGTTGTTGTGTGCAGTAAAATAAATTCAATCACTTTCTCATTGACTGCTACTCCTTCCTAATCCGTCGCTGACCGTCAAATTTGCAAAATTCTGCTCTGCAAGCTAGTTAGCGGTAATTCCAAGAAGTTGTATGTCGACCATTCTCATGCAAGAAATAAATCGCGTCCATCTGAATTAATTCGTCTCATTTGAACAACTTCAAGACTTGAATCTACCTCCTCCCTTACAAAATCTCCATCCTGAAAAACGATATGTAGACCATCAGAGAAGTCATTCATCGCCTTTGTGACTGCAATATTTCACATTTTAGTTCAAGATAATATCTACAACGGTTGGTCTACTTTCGAGTCTAGGATTGAGGTTAGCTCACACCGAGGTGCAACCAGATTGCGAGATGAACATGTGCTTTCTAACATGACTAACCTTGTTCTGAGATCTGACGAGATATAAATATTATTCCGGCAGAGTAGCTCCAAAAGAACAACTCTCTACAAGAATCTCCCGAGTTGTTTTCTAGTCCACTTATGCGACCATTGTAATTTGGCCGAAGCGATCTTGTTTGCATAGTTTCAGAATCCACCCCTTTGTGTATAAAAATTGGGTATATATCGGTTTCAATACTTCAAGTCAAAATATAGACTCAGGTACGAAGTTGATCCATACACATTTTCAGTTTGGAGTACAACGTTAGTATTTGGGCCATATGTACTTGGACTACAGTGTCATCATTACCTTGTTATGTTCATATGTATGGGAAAGATGCTACTCTATCACGAGCTTGGTTCTCAAATAGAGCCCAACATAAAGAAGTGCCCTACAATGTGCACCTCCTTTTGATTGTCAACTGACTACATATAAGCATGGTCTATTCCAGGAACTTGCAAAGTATCTACAAACTGGAAATCAGTCGTGAAGTTAGCTACTTGATCTATTGATTCATACTATCAGCAAAATCAATCTTTTGGAATCTTGCACTTGTAGCAAAGAGGCCACAAAATTGTTTTAGACATCTTCAAATTGCCGTCACTGGCACTTTACTACTAAATTTTAGGGATGTTCAATGTTGTTATTTTAGAATGACTGACTTCTTGAAACGTTTTGGTCACCTTAGGCCTCTCAAGTCTAAAGACACAAAAGGAGTATGATTAATTTCAATAGTCAACCGTCATATTATGAATAAAGCGAATGTATGCATTTGATATCAGCACATTGTACTAATTTTATACTGTCTAGCGTCTTATTGTCATTTCGTCCTTCCGAGGGCTGATGCAGAGACTAATTAAGTTGTTGCGGCTCAGTTTTTTACGTAAGAAGAACGTCTTGCACATGGGTCTTCGAGTTGGGAGCAGCTGCAACTTACACTCGTCCCCAGCAGTAGTACTAATTCATCTACGTTTGTTCGTTTGTACAACATATATTTCCAATATATGTTCAACAAATTCTTCTACTCCTGTTTATTTCAGAACTAGAAGTACCATTATAGTTCTGAATTAAACTAGAACGGTACTTCTAGTTTATTTCAGATTAATGCGATGTGACTTTTTGCGTGTATAGAAATTCCTCTTGAGAGGTTCACCAAAATCTCAAACAAAAAAGTTCTCAAATGGAGTCCATGTATCCACATAGTTTCTTTACTGCTAATGACACTACTCTGCTCTTTGATTAACAAGGTGGATCATTTGTTGGTAGAAATAAGACTAGGTTTTGACTATATCCAACTTTATTACCTCAGAGTATTGAAAATACTGAAAGTCTTGTTCTCTAAGGAAACAACAAGAGTATGTATCTAAATTACGAATATCACGCCATCCAAACTTCATGCCACAACTCGTAATTCTTGAATTGCATGACTCCGAAAGCCCCCAAACATTCAAGAGCGTAGGATCTGGTCTACAATTGCTTCCTTATTCTTCATACAGGAGTAGCTTCTGTTCATGATCTGAACATATCGGTAAGTACCGCTTCTTTCAGGAGTGTCGACGTTGTTTAAGAAATTTGTATCACGGATATTATTCAATCACAAGTCTTTACAAAATTATCAAGTATTCTTTTTCGTTTTCTGTCAGGTACATTTATATTAACTCTTTTTTTTAAAAATAAATATCTAACTTCACTATACGCAGAATTGGTTGCCTTTACTTTTACTTCATCTTTCAATGTTTGGTCACATCTATGAGCTACAGTATAAACGAATCTCTAATCTAGTTGTGAAATTCTTTTGGTGCAGAAATAAGGTAGCAAAGATGCGTTCAACAAGTTCCAAAATGAACTCTTGTACTTCATCGTTGATTGTGGATTCATTGTCACTTTAAGTGGAAGCTGAGAGCAGAGCAGCAACAATCTCATCATCATCACAGCCGACGTCCAAACACGAAACAGAGATACCACCGGGATGGAAAAAAGCAGATGAGGTGATATATCCAAGATGGCATTATTTTTATCGTATAGTTGAGAAGGGGAGTGGAAATCGCTATCTTGCAATGTGTGAACATTGTATGGAGATGCTTGATGGCAAGCCTGACAAGTTGAAACATCATGTCTTGCATCAATGTACTTTGAATTCTGAAATTAGAATTGAGTATATGCGTATCGTAGAAAGATCTTCAAAGAGGCAACATATGTCAATGCAATCATGAGGGTTGGAGTCACAACTAGTTTTTTTGCCTCAGCACCAGTTGCAACGTTTGTCAAAGTTCTTCAGTCCGTGAATGCAGAAGTACAAGAGAATCATCCTCTGAGATTTTTAGACTTCTTGGTCTCCTCCAACATTGACTTCAATGTGTGTTCCAACAAGGAACTTGGATTGTTCATCCGTGGTCTCAATCTTAGTTACATTATTCCTTCAAGAAGAGTAGTATCTCATAGGTTATTACAAAAGAGATATAGTGAATGTTTGCTTGAGCTTGGAGATCAACCCAATGACGTCAACGATGTGACGCTAACGATGGATGGATGGGAAGATGTTTTGAACAACTCAATCTACGTTGTGATTGTCATTACGAGCACTATACAATGGATCTTGCACATAGTACACTTTACACGTAAGCCGACAGCAAATGCATTGCTGCAATAATTGTTACTATCAACTAACAAAATTCTTCTTCGCTTGATATCAATTGTTGCCTTTGTATCCGACGGTCCAACTACCATGATCAGATTGAGGAGCAATTTGGTTAATCTACATCCAAACATGGTTCCTTTGCGCTGCTGTCTTCATCAACTTAATTTGATTACGAAGCATGTGTCAGCTCAGTGCATTATGAAGCAGGTCTTCAAGAAGAATTGCAAGCTGATCAATCTTTTTACAAGTTCTCATTATTGGACGACACAACTCAAAACATGGGGTCGAGATAACAATATTCTAAAGTTTTTATCAAGTTTCTGTGAAACACGATGGTATTCAACAATGCTTGTATGTATTGGTGTTGCATCATCTCACAAAGTTTTTCAACATTGCGTGAACAAGTCAAGACTAGCCAACGAGCCGCCGATCAACAAGAATATCTTCAACCTGGTGGATGACTATTATCACTTTGCAATCAACAAGGAAATCAGTAAGCTCATCAAGCCGATTGCCGACGGTATAGCTTGTCTTGAGCAAAGTTCCACAACATTAGAACAAGTCTTTGCCGAGCTGATCAATTTGTACACAATTGTGAAGCACATGGACGTTACCTCGAATTGCAGCAGCTTCAAAATACACATCATCAAGACTATCAGAAATAGAGCTATTGAGTTTGATCATCCAATTTATTTTGTAGCTTTGTTTTTTGATACTCAATATCAATTTGTTGCCATATTAAGGAAGAAAAACCTACAATGACATAAGAAAAGATATTGCAAATCTTGTGAAAGGATGGAAGTTCATCAAGATGAATACTATCTTATTGCTAGCAGAGATAAATGACTACATCAATTGGAGTGAAGTCTTCACCAACAAATAAAACAGGGATTTTGCGATAGATTTTTGGCAGTCTGTTGTTGGTGCAAAAACTTTGCGTGTGTTTGCAATGAAACTTTTTTCTATCACTCCTCATAATGCCGCAGTGGAGAGATTGTTTTCGCAGCTGTCATTGTCCAAGACAAAAATTTGTAACCGCATGATAGTGAAACGCATGAAAATGCTTTCCATCGTCAGATCTAGTATTACAGAGCATTCAAAACCCTTTTCAACGTCATCTTGATCATTGGCACTCGATCAAGAGAGTTCCTTCGACATAGCACTTGAAAACAATGAAGCTTTTTCTATGAGGCCAGCGGATGAATTGTTTTGAAAGATCTGGAGCTTACTTTGGACGATAATGATGACTTTCAGGGGGATTTTGATATGTATTTTGATTTTGTCAAATACCAACTAGAGTCATCTCCAAATGTCACCATGGCTGTAGTGGAGAAAGAGATGGAAATAACATATGAAGAAGCTTGGAGTGTAGATGATTTATTATCTTGACTTTTTTTGTATTATTTCTTCATGGCAAAAGTCACCTCTAATCTATATACAGTGAGATACTCTATAACTCACACATATTTGCACTTCAATTTACTAAGTGGTTGTTTGGTTTCATTGTTTTATTTAGTTCAAAATTGTATACAGTGAGATGACTATACAGTATCTGAGATGAGTTATACTTGACACCAGTTGCACTTTTGATAAACTAAGTGGTTGTTTGGTTTTATTATTTTGTTTAGTTTGGTACTGTATTGAACTGTGTTGTTCGGGACTCTATACTTACTAATGTACATACTATTATTGTTACGTCTGTACATACTACATATTACTTTGAATTCTCGCATGTTCAAAGATTATGGACTTCTAACTGTACTTCTATATGATTTAGAAACTAGCTCTCATTCAATGTGTTTCTTTTTACTCATGTGAAGTTCCTATCACACCTCTTTTTCAAGTCAGTGATATGATTTCAGGATTTGCTCTATATACGTCTATGATTTATCAGGTAACACAACGGCTCGTAGCGAACTAAAATCACATATTATTTAGAGCTTTTTACCTTTTAGGCCTTCCACATAGTAATAAATGAGTTCGCAGGATGATTGCAATGTGTCTATCTTCAAGTAATTCATTTCACGATTGAGAAGCTAGAAACCTGTCTTTTGATACCAAAATATTATAATGTATCAACTCACAAGCCACGCTACATGAGCTCGTATCTACATTCTGGATTGTGCAGCTCATGAATGGAATTTTGTTATGTATAGAGGGGGAAGTCAATGATGGAGTACCTAGCAAAGGAGGTTAGTCATAATCGAGTGGACAATGTACTTTTCCTCATGACTTGTCACTCCACAGCCTTCTATTCATCTCTTCATAAGAATTATCAATACGATCTCTTGATTGTTCGCCCAATGACCATCAATTTCTGTTGTGCAATTGAAATGCAATTTGCTCTTTAGATATAAAATTGCAAGTGTAGAGAGTTCAATCTGTAAGGATTTTACGTATCCAAGACCAGACAGGAATGATGAGAAAAAAGATATAACCCCGTCAATTAGCTGATACGTTTCTTATCAACTGTGTAACACTTTTTGATTCTCGTATTCTTGCAGTGATAAGGAGTCATGGCATGTGAATTCCATTTGGCTGTTATGCAAGCGCCTTCTGATTTCTTCCGCATGCATGTTTTGGATTGTCTTGCAGTTTAACATGTTTCATGGTCTCTTTTTTCTTCTGCTGTTGGATGCAATCCATGTTAGTCCATTCAGGATGACTGCCTAGGAGCTTTCCTAGGAGATGGCCAGTATGGATCTTGTATAATATTTTTCTACTAGTAATCATATGTAGTTGTTCATGTATTGACGCCAAACGTGCAAAAAAGTATCTTGGAATATTGACTATGAGAATCTGCGAAAGCATGTGTATGTTTAATGTTGAACAGTATCAGTTAGTTTTGACTCAATTCTTGATAAGAAAATGCAAAGTGTTTACTTTAGTTACTCTGGATGTCCTCCGCACTAACATTATAACTTTAATTCTTCCCGAAGGTAGTATTCATCATGACCTGGAGCATTACGATGTGAATTACTTTGAAAGTAGGTAGTTGCAAGAGATAGCAGTTTGGTAACCTTTTGGATATCACATTGATATATTTATCACACCTTTCAGTGAATACTGTTTGAGCTTTGGAAGTGGAACTAGCATTCTATAAATTGAGATGATTATGAAGTCATTAATGTTTTTAGCCAAAGGATAGCATAAGAATCATAATCACCTTGTTTGTAATCCATATGTAGACAATTCTGATATATATCACAAGCTACGAGAGTCTACAGAGAATGAGAATGAAACTTATTGAGTCTACAATGTTCAAGTATCACTCTGTTGCTACACAAGTTGTAGACAAGTGACAAAAAGTGTCGATGTTTTATATATTGTGTGTACTGTGCAATGTTATATAAGTTATAGAGCATCGCACATTATACACTAACTATAACTAATTGTGTATTAATTATATTTTAGTTAAAGTTAATTATTATACGTACATTCATGTATTATACTTACATTTATGTACACTTAGTATATACTAGAAATGTACATATTGTAATAAGAGCATGCCTCTAATTCATGGTGTGATCGAGTCACACGCTGTTGAGTATTAGTATCCGTTGGACACAGATTTGCGGAGGAGAATATGTGATGTTACTCTCATGAGCAATGTGTCATCCACCTTAATCCATGTGTTTGCTCTTTCTAAAAAGATTGAGCTTAATATAGTGGAGGAAAGGGTAGTGACATCTTAGTTTAGTAAGGACACGACACTACTTCTTGTGTCAAGTAGAACAACGCACTGTCTTGTCCCACTAGTGGTGGGAGTTGTGGAGTTCAGACACAACATCTGTCAAGTCATAAAGAGTCAGATGTGCGTACAGCATTGCCTTCATATTGTGATCAGTAATAGGTATCATCATGTTGGACATGTGAAAGTGATCATATGAGGAAAAATTGTCCCTAAGACGACGAGGGGCGTAGTTCACAAGCTAGGTCTTAGCTGGCACAGATTGTGTGTGACCATTGTGGTTGAGCATCTCATTCTTGACAGCGATGTTTTGACCTTCATCTAAAGTTAAAACTTGATCAAGGTTTAGGATTGTTTCGTTGAAACTTATGACCACCACAAGTAAAACAAAAAAATTCAAAGGAGGTGGATTTCCTCTTTGAGTATAATTTTCATATACTCTAAAGCTTCGCCCTACATTATGATTGTTCTTCTTCCACAACTGTACTACATTGATCTTTAGGTGATAGAATTCATCTAGAGTTTCCATGATAGATTCAACTCACGTTCCAAATCTACACTAGGAATAGTCATTGTGAAGTAACTAGCAAGATTTGAAATAGTGGATCTTATTACAACATGAGGAGCTACTTGTCTAGTCATCAAACTGGAATCATCATCTTGTAAGTTTTTTTCCATTCTAATAGCAATTTGAATGATTTCAGCCTTAAAAGAGTACTTCTCATATGACAATTTACTTCCAATTTTTAATTTCAAACCTCCAAAAGAATCTTTTGTGAGCATCGTTCTTATTCCCATCATTGTAAAATCCACTTCGTCTCCAGCTTTCCTCAACATCACGTGAAATCTTGACTTCAACTTCTTCATTCTCTCTACATAAGACCTCGGATTTTCATTGTTTCCTTGTTTCAAGTTGATGTTACACTAAATCGAACCATCACGTGACTTTTTTTTTTGACGTGTCGCCGGTCGATTTAATGGTAACATAACAAACAAACTGTTAAATTTAACTTTTATATGCTCATCAAGAAGTCTCCCTTTGAATGTGTGGTACGTGAAATCACTTTCGACGTACTGGTGCGTGTCGGTTTCCGTTTTCAAGCTCTGCCATACAAGCTCTTCAAGAAGTTGCTGAGATGTACATGGTACATCCGTTTGAAGACACGAACTTGGCAGCTATTCACGGAAATTGGATTACTATTCAAACAAAGGATTTTGTAAACAGATAACAGTAAAGCAAAAAAGTCACGTGATGGGTCGATTTAGTAAAGAGATGGGTCGATTTAACATTTCACTCTATATTTTTCAATTATAATTTTTTACTGATTATGATTTGGGAACATTCTTGAATATAATCTATTAATAATATTCCACATCTAATGAGTAGAAGAAAATCAAGTCTTTAATTGTGTCATAAATCAAGTTTTTGTAACTTTCTTTGGGAATAAAGTTTTCAATCAGGTTTTCTGTCAACGTCTACTAAGTGGCCTACTTCAAATGCTTACTCTTGTACTCTTTGTACAATTTGAGAACTGAATCATCCAAAAAATCCAGCAAAAACATAACACGTTTGTTATTCTTCCTCTCATTGTTTACTATGCAAGGTCTTTTGAAGTTCTTAACACAAACTTCTACATACACAAACTTCTACATACTGCCTTCCATAAATTAAATCCTTGAGTAATTCATCAAAAAAACACAAAAGTAATTGACCCATCATAATCATAATTCTCTCTATTACTCTAAACACACAATGAGTTTTACTCTCATACTTATCTTTTTCATCATCCAAATGACGATCTCCATCTTCATCTTGGAGCTTGAACTAGCCGAGATCTCTCCATCTTTGAGTTTAAATCATCCAAGATAAAATTTTCCGTCTCCGTACTATACTTGACATCAAGACTTTCCACAAATGATTCCAGGATTGACTTCACTCCGTTGCATTTGTGTCATGACGGTAGTCCAATCACTTCACAATCATCACAGAAGTTTGCACTGTTTCATGTGAAGATGATGGTATTGAATGAAGTTTCAAATCTACCAAGTTTTCTCCACTCCTCAATCTCCTATCTTTATTTTGCAAGGAACAAATTACCACTTTATGTCACTAGTCTCCACAATAGAAGCAAGTTTTGTCTTTCACTCTTGGAGATTGACTTATTATTCTCTCTTCAAACTTCACTTTGAACCATCTTGCATTTGAGTCTAAGAAACTATAACATCCAACTCTTGAAGTAGTTTGAATAACCTCACCTTCCAATTTCCTTGTTCACTTGTTTTTCCATAAGGTGAAATCTCTCAAAAGGTTTCTTCCAAAAACAATCCCTACATGATGAAAATTGTGAATGAGAAGTTGAAAACTTTTGCTCTCTTTTCTTGATTTTGTAACCCCTAAACTTCAAAATAGCATAACTTTGTTTCTTCAAGTGAACTCTCAGTGAAATTTTAATTGATACATAGATTATATTCCAATACATACTTGTAAAAAGTTTCAAATGCTAAATTCAAATAAAGAAAAAGTAATTTACTATATATCAATTTTACTAAGAGCTATCTTTTCATATTTGTGAAAACTTCCTTAATTTTCAACACTCATAACTTTTACATACATATGATATAGTCTTGAAATCAAAACTAAAACATACCTCAAGTTTCACTCTACAATCTATAAAAACTTTTGAAAATGTTTTCATAATTTTTGTTGCTACTTAAGACAACTTTTCTTTCAAAAAGACGTATTCAAGTGAACAAAACATACAAAATCATATCTTGGATATCATTTGAGACTACTGAATAAACAATGTACTTCACTCTCAAGCATACTTTCTCTTCTTTCATTTTCCATTATTAAATTTTAAATAAATTCTCATGAATATTTTCTCTTGAGCTAAAATCCGAATTTTAAACATTTTGAGTTCTAGATTGAGATTTCGGCAACGAAATAAAAAATGCAATCTTTAGGTTGAATCTCACTCAAGTTTACCTCAAATGGCTTTGCGGTAGCTTATCATGGTTCTACAAGTCTAGGATTATTTCTTATACTCATAAACCAAACATTTTTTCACACATTTTTTCAATTCATCACTCAATATCACACACACATTGACACTCCAAGATGTTGAAAAACGAAACTCTTTCATATATGAAACAAGTTTCTAGACATGACTCTTCAAACTTGCTTGAAATATTCTTCACTACCTCTCTATATATATTACTTGAAAATATACCACAGTAACAAATTGTATTTTTTATCTGAGAAATACGACTATACATTCTAGTTGTATTTATGATTCATGCTAAGCATTTTTTCCATCTTTGTCTGTCAAAAATCTCTTGGCCATATTTTTCCCGTCAATTTTTTTCCTCTTGTACAAAAATCTCTCGATTAAGTACGCAAATTGATCTTGGGAGAATTTTGAGTAATTAACATGTTTACCTAAGAACAAACAATTATTTTTCACTACTAAATAGATGTAATGAAAGACAATAGTACACTTTGGACTATTAAGTAAACTTGCTAGTCAACTAAACACAAGATATTTTTGCCACCTAAATAAACTGTCTCGATGAACTAAAGTCAAGCAGTGTTTTTTGTCATCCCGAACAAAACATATGTGTTCTTACAAGTACCTTTGTGTTTCATTGCTATCGCACACTATTTGGATTAATTTTGGCTTATTAAAGCTTGATTATTTGGTTATTAGAGGATTGTCCGTTTCATTGTTTTCTTGTTGCATCGGTTACGATGGCAAGTTAGTTCGGTGCAGTGAAGTTAGTTCAGCAAAGACAATGAAACTATTTCAATATTTTTTTTTTCACATTTGTATTCATCGTGTTGAGAGTTCATACCATGCTCTTATCAACTATCAAACAAATTTGTTGGAGTTGGTTAATATCATATGCAATGTCAAAGAAAGTGATAGTTAAATGATTCAATGAGTTACAATGATGCAAAATTATTGAAAAGCTGAGGCGGAAGTATGCTTCTAGTAAAAGACTGTTAGCGCGTGTCTACAATGTAAGCAAGGAAAAAATAAGGCATGTGTGGGACAAACGAGACAAAATTTTACAACAATATGTTTTCATGTGTGATCAAGCCAAAGAGAAGTTTTTTCTATCCTTTGTTAGTCAATTTACTAACCTTGTAAACATGCTATATATACATATTGACAGCATGCGACTTGCAAATCTCCTTGTTCACTGATCTCTTGCCATTGCCAAGCAAAGAATGTTGCATCAAGTTTACTAATTCCTCGAAGTGATTTCAAGTCATATTGGTAATGGTTAAGTGAATTTAGAAAAAGATATTACTTAGCGAAGAGGAGTTTGAAGTCAATGTTTTTATCATATGTTGCTGACAGTCTTAGACAAATTCTATGTGAGTAAAGCTTAATATGATACTCAAAACCACATTGGGGACAGAAGACTAAATGACATCTCGAAGTGCTACGTAGGGAAATGACGGATTCTCGAAGGTGCTCCCCCTCAATCATGGACGAGATTGGCTTATTATTTCTCTTACTTCCAAAATCTTAATCAAAGTCTTCTTATGCTAAATGAAGACATATTAGCTATCACATGATTGAAAAAATTAATTTATAACATACCTTGCACATCGATAGACAAATCAAAAACACTTGCTAGAATTGAGGATCGTAGATAGCATGTTCCATATACCCTAAACTTCAAACTTCAACCTGTAGAAGCACACGCAGAGTACCAGAAGCACGATGACACAACCCAGCTGCATAATGTAGCTGCTGGAAATCGACTCGTAAGCCGTTCTCACCATGGCCCGATGCATCTCAGATTGTCGATAGCATGTTCCATACATTAGTCAATGAAAGCTTGGATGGATGTTAGACATGATAGAAGTGGTTCAACTAAGTATTTTTTACAAAGGTGAAAAAAAGAACCAGATATGGAATTCTTTTGGTGATAGACAATGCCCCTTGACATTATGAGGCTTTTGAACGTGACAGTGGTAGCATCATTTTTTTTTTCTGCAAATTGCACAAACTACAAAGTGTCTTGCGAGATAGACATACTCATTGGGCATCCGACACTGTTAAAAAAGCATGTCGGCAATAAAGAAAACTCCAATAAAGGAAGAGAAACCACGTTCACCATGACGTGCTCAGTGAAAATTTGATTTCAGGGCCAGAAACATGCCACGCCGATATTCTCAATAAAAAATTTATGGAATCCAGAGGCTGCCGGGATGCCAAGTCGTCGGGAACACGATGAGAAAAGCAAAAGCGAAGGAAGCTGGAAGGACTCCATAACTCTCATACCATAACACTCACACATACACACGTTGATGGCGCACGGTGGTCTCTTATGTACAAAATTCTCTGCACTATTGCAGAAATGAATGATAAAGTTTAACTATGGGGGACAAGTAAATTCCTAATTTTCAGGGTCTCGTCACAGAAGGAAGGTGTCGAGAGTTAGTTTCGGCGGTTCCTTCTCGGTACCTGCAACGCAAAGAATAGGAGGAGACTTCCAGCGATGAGCTGGGCGAACATGGACCGACGGCGGTCTTGGCATGAATAATCATGGTTGAATAATATCACTGAGGGGACACTCCGTTCGGCAGAACACAATAACACAGTCTGTCACTGCTGCCCAGCCCAGGCTATCACACCCAGGCTAGAACTACTGAGAAACCCTGTACTATAAGCATCCTGGCTGACAAAATGAGCAGCATTCCCATATGCACATGCTGCGAGGCAATCAAACTCTTGTATCTGCTGAACCTGCCCTTGCAAGATTCGGAAACCGAGATAGGAAAGGTGGCTCGTCCAGCAGCTAAGTCACTCACAAAGTGCCCTTGCCCGGTTGGGCCGCACACCATACCCTGACTGATTTTCACACCCTTGGATGGGCCCTGCTCGGTAATCACCCCCGATTTTGCTCCAGCTTCAAGAACATGCGAGGATTCTGCACTGACCAAAGGCCACCATAGCTGACGTCTTCGCTCCCGCTGGATGCGTCTCCACCTTCTCATCTCAGACCGCAAGACGCTGTTGATGGCAGCGTAGTAGTTGCGAGGGTCGTGATGCTTTGAGATGGATCCCTCTGAACCATAGGAACCTGGATCGCTGAGAATTTCGAGAGGATGAGGCTGGTTCAAGAATGATCTTTGAGCGGCTCGGACTTCAACTTCGCGAGATGGTACGGATCCGTCAGCTGTCTTGTTCTCGTTGTGGCTGCGGTGTTTGATCAGGTACAACCCGCTTCCTGACGGAAGCAGCGGATGGAAGGAAGCTTGTCGTTGGTCTGGTTGCAACACCATCAACTGTCCCATCGGTGCATACAGAAGCCGCTGTCGCACGACCAAAAACACTGTCAGTCATTCTGGGAACAGAAAAGCGACAACCCTTCGCTCGTGAACAGCTGACGAGGATATTCAACAAAAGCACAACAATCAAGCAATTTGTGTCAAAAGTGCCTCGGTAGCGTGGCCCAATCCGTACCTGGCGTACGAGACACGAGTGGTCGCGAAATGTGCCATTGACACGCCGCAGGACTTCCGCCACATGGTCCGGGTAGTTGCATGCAAAAGTTCTAGGCACAATATCCCTGTGCATAACTATACTTTGAACATGTGTCAAAGGGAGGCCCAATTTTTTCAGTAGATAGTCTCCACCGCACATGATGTACGGTGCTCCATAGGTGTACACAGGGAGGAGGTTGCTGGTATTCAACACACCACGAACGTGTAACATGAGAGAAAGTAGCATGCCTAAACTGCCGCCCAACGAATGCCCCGCAAAACGGATGCGTGCGCTTTCGCCGTGAGTTTTCAGATGCTCCAAAACGTAAGGAAGAACCTGCTCGTATAAACCCTTGGCAGCTTCATATATACCCCGATGGACCATAACTCCCAGACCAGAATTCTCGAATTCTATCGGTTCGAACAACAGATTCGCTTGCCAGGATGCAAAGGATTCCGAACCCTGAAAAAGATGCGAGAAACCGTCAGAATCGGAGCGACGTCGGTAGTTAATTGAAGCAATTCTCGCTCATAAAGCAGCACGCAGACTTAAATCAAGC
The DNA here is from genome assembly GCA_037833965.1 of Marchantia polymorpha subsp. ruderalis. Classification (NCBI taxonomy): domain Eukaryota; kingdom Viridiplantae; phylum Streptophyta; class Marchantiopsida; order Marchantiales; family Marchantiaceae; genus Marchantia; species Marchantia polymorpha. The sequence goes on from AP031351.1 coordinate 7,625,283, forward strand.
TGCGATTAACTCATGAGCTCTGCAATTTACATGACCCAACCCGCCCTGACGGCATGTCTCTCCAATCCGGCATTAAACATACGGCCACAGTCTATACTGACGAGAAATTTCTATCACATGTACTGATCACAGTCGTCAACCACACTTTACCTGAATGCTGAAAATCCGAGTGGGGCCGCTCTTTTCATCCACCGCGAACCATTCGCAAGGACAAGTATGTAGAGAACGAAGATTTTTAGCCATGGCTTGTTTGGTTTCTTTTTCAGCTGAAACAACGGATGTAACTGGACGCATGAACGAAGGCATGTCTGGAACTTCCTCCCGATCGCCTTGGGACTTTTCGGATTTTTCGCCTTCCCCCGAGGCCTTCGAGCTTGACGATTGAATAACATCTGTATTGGGACCTGCCAGACCTTCGTTTTCTGTTGTTTCGCCAGATTTCGTACCTGTAGTCTGATCTGATGAATCACCCATACTCTTTTGCGGAGCTGCTTGTCTAGATTTCTTCTCTGATTTTAGGAAAGACGCGGCGGCGGCAGCAAGTGCATATGCAGATGCGGGACTTAAGTAAAATTCTTGTTTGGCTTCACTTTGTGCTTCACTCTTGTCGGTCTCCCCTTTAGCAGCGGCGGCTTCTTTTTCTTCTGCAAGTGCTTTGGCTTTGATCTCTATGGATGAAGTAACGAACACAAGACGGTGAATTCTGGCCAGTTCACCTGCCTGTTCACAAGATTCAGTGACAACACTGTTAGCAACTACTCAAGTGCCCGTTGCCAGACAAGCCTCGTTGTGTAACATCGTCAATGTCAACAGACGGACCTCAACTCGGACAGACAACCAAATTAACGAACACGAAGGCTGGGGACAAAGTACTTGACTATGTCTGCAATTTTGGGATGGCGTCTAACCAGGACGGTGCGTGCATAACTTACAATGCTTGAGGGTCTTGACTGAATCACTGCCGGGTGTAGGCAGCACACAAGATTCCAAATCAAAAGACTGGGTTCTCACGATAACCGAGGCCTACGAAACCCGACACTTCTTTGCAACATATACAGTTCCATTATCGATCGATACCAGATTGCTAGGAGTTGCTAAGCCATCATCACATATGCTTCCTAGTCTAGATCCCCAAAGGGATTGAGCGTGGAAGAGGTCTCTGAGGAGAATGCAAGTACCTGAATTTCGGGAATGACGTACGCCAAATTGCTCAAGTACGAAGTCTGGGAGATAATTCTCAACTCCGACAGCGGGACTTGGTGCAAAAACTTGGAGAAAGACTCGAGATCATGAGTAACATTGAGATGGGCCACTTCGAGAGTGGACAGAGGATTGGCAGCGGGATCGACTGCACAACTGTTCCCGATCTCGGCCTCGCAACCGACACACCTCGCGGTCTGCTTGGCTCCGGCCGGAGCGCTTTCATCGGCCACGGAGACGATAGTCTCGCAACTGGCAGAGACGCTCGAAGGGGACGCGGCGATGCCGACCGCCCCAATAGCAGCCTGAAGGTCATCGGCAGCCGGGGCTTCCTCGAGCGACGGGACCTTGACCTCGATGCGGGGACTCTTCTTGAGGAAGTTGACGCTGAGCAAATTCTGGATCCACCTCTTGGCAGCATTCCCGTTCTCAAATTTGCCGAGCTCCCGCACGGATCCGTCAATAATCGCGTCGATTCTCCTCTCCCGCTCCGTCTCCGCGTCCAGCAATCCCATGCTCGTCAAACCCTCCTCGCCAGCCCCCGGCATTCTACTTCGGCTCTCGGCGTCCTCCGAGGGCTGCTCGCTCTCCGCAGCAGCGCCACCATCGGGCTGCGCGGCGCCATCAACATCCCCATCGCCATTCCGGGGTGTCGAATCCTTCGGCCTGCCATCCCTCGCGCCTCCGCTGCTACCGCTGCTGCTCCCGGGCTCCTCGTTCTTGCCGCTGTTCGAGAACCAGAGGAAGCGCAAGGGCGCCGGCACCAACGATCGAGCGGGCGGAAACGGCAGAGGCGCCAGGCTCGTGTAGCTTCGCCCTCCTCCGCCGCTCGCGCTCGAGGCCGCAGCGGCAGCCGAGGCCGGCGACGCCTTCTCGCCCACTCGCGCCTTGTCGACCACTTTCGCCTTCTTCTCCTTCTCCTGCGTGCCCCCCGACACGCCGCCCACTTCCCCTCGAATCGCCCCGCACGAAATCACCACATTGCTCGCCCTGCAAATCAGAGACTCCATCTCTCTCTAATCTCTCGCTCCGCCTCTGCGCCCGCTTTTTTCCTTCCCGCTCGATTCTTCTTCCTCGACTGCTGCCGACGAAATCACCACCGATCTGCCCAAGAAACTGCGCTTTTTCCCAATCGATCGACGCCCCAATGCCTCGACGACCTCGGAAACCTGTCACCTCGGCGCTCAATCTCTCTCCCCTCCTCCCTGTCCCTCACGTGGCGCGGGGAGAAGTGCAGCGGCAGCGCTCCTTCTTCGGGCTCTAATGTATACGCGCCTCCCTCGCACTCTCCCCGCCCCACCCCACGTTCCTCCTTCTCGTCGCAGTCGCAGTCGCAGATCTAGAACCGAGTCGATGCAGGAACCGGAACCTAGTCTAACAACGAGGTTGGACAGACGAACCACGTCACAAGGAGAGGAGAGGAGAGGAGATGAGGGTTCGAACTGCGTCTCTTTGAGGGTGGAAGGAATGAATTCAGGCGAACGGCACATTGAACACGTTACGCAGGCGCTGCTGGGCAGCGGGTCTAGCCTTTTCTAGCGGGTGCTCTGCTCCTCCTTCTGCGTCCGGGTGTGCTATGCTATACGGCAGTGGGACGGGCTCGCGTCCACGTCAGCCGAGGGCAGGATTGTGCTGGTCGCGGACGAAGGAGACCGGGGCGTGCTGTGTGCTGTGTGCTGGTGACGTGGTTGCGACAGTTGGTCCACGCGACAGGATGCGATCGGGACCTTCGGATTCCGTCTCGCCCGCCGTGCGATGCACCCCTGGTCGTGACGTGTCAGCGCGTGGGGGGGCGCAGGATAAAGACCGTGTGGGTGACGTGGTTCGGGACTCCGATCGTCCACGCCACCCTCCGCTCCCTGCTGCTTGCCGTCTACACCTCGTTCTACGTCTATACGCCCCTCATACGCCACCTCGTCCTCCCGACGACCACGCTACGGGACTTACGAGCCTTCGAGCTCCCCAGGGTACACGAAGAAGAGCCTCCTACTCGCCAGTCAGTTCATCTGCCGACTCTCTGAGATCTCCGAGAGGCCACTGGGAAATCGAAAGCCCCAACCAATGAAGCAATAAAATCTGGAGGGGAACGCCAGGCATTCCCCGACAGCACTACTTTTGCATCTTGTCTCTTCTCTCGCAGAAAGCTTTGCGCTGAGCATGAGAAACGGGGGAATATCAAGGGCAGATTGGAATGGGATGGGATTCACCTCTTGGTCGGTTGCAGCAGGGGCTGCAGGGAAAGTGACAGAGTTACTCGGCTTCGAAAGCGAGCAACAGGAGCGTGAATTGCTCTGCACTTGGACGAGAAGTTATGAACCGGAAGAGAAATGTCAACAGCGAGTGAATGAGACGGAGTGAGGAGAATTCGGAGCAGGATTCGATCTATTATTATTACAAGCCATGGCCGAGGATCGAAGCTTTGCGCAGATCAAACACGGCCTGAGCTGTTGAAGATTCCTCGAGGATTTCCACACTCCAGGGGATTCTAATAATACCCTCGAAGAAAGGGTTCGACTTCCACTTCCCTGTCCACGTTAAAATCCTACATGGCACCTCCTCATTCGTCTAGGCCCGCCGGACCCTCCCCATGGGCCCCGCCCAGCCCCGTGACCTGGACCACTCGTGGACCCTAACCTAAAGAACGGGGAAAGCGGAAAAGACGAACCGGACTTCATGGACGCTCCCTCCCTCCTCCGGAAAGATCCTGTCGTGGGGCGAGAAAGATGGACGGGACAGATCTGGTTGACCCGGAATCGAACCACGGCACCGTGAAACGCCAGTGGCACTTTCCGAGGTAATAAGATTCCGTGCTGGCAGGAAAGTACACTCTTGTTTGCCACGGAGGCCTGTTGGACAGGGAGTGTATAGTATATCCATTGCCATGGCACACGTGGACTGACAAGTCACTCTGTCACTCGCATCATCCACATGGTTCGTCCTTATTGACAACCGGCTGGCTTCTGGAGTCTAGCCCTACCCCTACCCCTACCCCGGGCCGCGGTCGCGTTAACCCGAGGCCCAAGGCCCAGGCCCGGTTACCCAGTAGGTTAATTAACCCGAGGCCCCAGCACAACGACCACGATGACCTCGAGGGAGACGGTGTCGGCGGTTGTTCACGATGGAACCCGAGGGCTGGTCCCCGTGGAAAGAAGGTCGGTCCCTTTCGGAGACCCTTCCACGACCGAACGAACCAGCGAATGAATCGGGTCCTTCTGGCGAGGGACGGATGCACGGAGCAGGTCCCTCACCCGAAGCTGCATCTGCTGTCCCTGTCCAGAACAGGAGCACCCCAGTGACTATGCACAAAACCACGGGTCGGGTCCATGCGACGCGTTCAGAATCCACCTCGTAAGACCGAGAATAAGATCCGACTTCGTGACGTCGGGAGAGCTCTGGTAAAAACTCTACGTCGTAAAAACTGGACTCACCGGACCACGTAGCAGTTACCGACTGTATCCTTCTTAACCATCCAGGTCGGGTTCGAACCAGGTCCGGGTTTAGACTGTAACTACAAAAACGTCCAAACGGCAGGCCAGAAATGGCCACAACAGAAACCGCTGCCTATCTATTCTCCGAAGGCCCTTCGGCCATCACACAACGAATCGCAGGCTCCGCGGGCACGAGAGTTCGATTGGCCCAGAACGAGAGGGCAAGAGCGAATCGAGCTCAACGTCTCAAACCGTAGCACCAGCGCATTTGAATTGCGCTATCAGAAGAGAGAAGATAGTGGACTGAATGTCTGGACTGGCCCCTCCGGCCCCCCAACCCCCCCGCCCGATTTGACATCTGGATAGACACTCCAAATGTTGCGGTCGGTCTGGAGATGCAAACGTCACTCGGTGCCTTCCATGTACCTAGCGCTCGACAAGACCCCGACAGACGCGCCATCGATCGGACGGCTGCGCACCGAGCGATGGGCGGGCGACCCTGTGACGACATTCGGAGCAGGCGATTGGGTGGGAGCGTTGGCTGCGTTGTGCCCGTTGGAGCGCCCCGTACTGGACGTTCCGGTCCCTGAGACTCTTCGGTGGTGAGGGCTGAGGAGGGGAGGGGGCAGAGGAGCCCGGCGTAGCAGTCTGACTGTGACTTGGATCCCCTCGAGCAGCCGTCACCGGTCCTGTCGCTCGACATCCTCGTACAGAGTTGGGGGGGAAAAGGAGTGAGTTGTATAGGTCGGGGTTCATTCCCCACATGCTCTACCGTGCGCTCGTTGACTGACCTCGTTAGTAGCTATTCTTGCACGATTGCAGTCCCAGAGTCACATGACAGTCCTGGGCCCTCGTGGATTTTGACCATTCGAGAGGCATTTCTGTTCGTAGATCCAATTGTGTTAATTTCACGGCTCCCAAATGGTTAATCGACTGAAAGCTACGCATTCCGTCGAATGAGGCTCATTCCTTATGATTCACGGACTTTGTTGAGTCTTCTGTACTCCATAGGCGAGCTGCAGATAATCAGTGCATTTTTCACAAGACCTACGAACCGAACTGGTATGAGCACTGACTAAGCAGCCCGGGGTCGGGAGGGATTACTTCTCTAGGCCGGGTTGAATGAAACACGTTCAAACCTCATTTGGGAAGGCTGGGAGGAGATCGCAGCCATTCACACATGGCATCTGCAGAGCAACTCACTTGGCATAATTATGGTGCCGCCTACAGAGTCATGTAGTGTACAGCAGCCGTAGATGTAGACCTGCCACTTGCACGCATCCCGGACCCCTTCAGTTGGCGGCGTGAATTCTGAGTTTTTCTCCAATACTCTGGAGCACAACCATCGCTGGAATGCCATGTGGGAAGCCTTTACGGTGTGGGCCTCACAAATCGGACTACTGTTCGCATCCAGCACAAGCATTAAGCTAGCATGGTCTAGGAAGTGCAACGTGCACAGGTAGTCATAAACAGGTAGATACACAGTAGATTCCATTGCTACAGCAGGTTTCACGTGGTCAGTCAACGCAGTGACTTTGCACCTGTTAGCTTCATATCTTGGATCCAGATTTCGTGAAATCGATTATACAGCCCAAAAGTCCCTCCTTTCAGCCGCTTTACAGGCACAGTGAATTTGATGGAAACAGCTATATTACTACAGCGGCAACATACGCCGCACTGCACGCTCTAGCCGAGATATCCTACTTACAAAACTTGAGGATTGCCCTGGACATCCTTCGAAAGTTGCTGTGTCCGAGAAGCGCAGCTTTGCTTCTGATTTGGATAGCGAATGCATCTGTCTTGATTAATTGACATTCTTTGTCACAACTAAAACTCATTCAAAACGGGTGCCCACGCTTACAAGCTGCGAGACCTCGACGGACTCACGCTGTTCCAACATCAATACTTCCAACACATCAGCGTGCTTTGTAAACATTTTGCCAAAAAAGTCGTACTCCTATCATGAAGCAAGGTTTACTGATGATCATGTGGTTGAAAGAGAAACGACATCCAAGGACGCGAGAGGAAACGTTTCTGAACTTTACGTCCACCCACATATTTTGAGAATAAACTCGACATTGCATATCCTACTCGGCACAAGGCTTTCAATGTCCCACTTGAATTCCCGAACCTAATTACAAGGGCTAGAAGAGTCTCTTGGTGTCATAAAAGAAGAGCAATGTTTGCTATCTTAGGCTAACAACATTTCCAATCTCTGAGGCACATTGGCAATTTCACCAAACCTGTACATTTCTGCCACTGCTCTGATAGCCCTTCTGAGGTCTTTTACTTTCTGCGCTAGTCCGCCACTCGAGGTGGCAGTATCTTCCATTTGCAGACCATATCGACGATTCTCTTTAGGTGGAGGCAGAGGCATTTCATCGTACGCCACAGTTTTGCTATCAGCTTTCTCAGAAATACTGACTTCAGCCATTCGTTCTAAAAGCCCTGTCTCGTCGTTATACGTGTCCAACAATCTTGACCTTCCCACCGAAGTACAAAGCGTTTTGAAAAATTCCGCCAAAAATGGTATCCTCTGCCAATGTTCCATCAAAGAACCATATACGCAAACAAATTAGAGATGACCTAACACCCTCCGAACTCAACAAGCATTAGAAACGCCAACCACACCGCTCATCTCAACACCCCGGAGCACATAAAGTGAGAACTTATACCTTCAAAAGAAAATCCTTCAGGTGCATGAAATCATCGGGCTTGCTCAAACCAAGAACATGTACTACAGTCGTCGTGAGCTGTTTCGTTCGAATCCAACAAAACATGCACATATAAGTTAATGTACATACATCTCAACACAACGAGCACTCGATCAAATGGGTAATCACTTCACACCGCAGAGGCTTGTGAAAAAATGCGTCCCATAGATCGAATGAAGGAAAGACAACACCACCTCAGTCAAGAAAGAAATCTTAAAGGTACAACATTTAGGGATTAAAATATAAAGAGCAATTAAAAGGAGGTCATGGACTGTTGGAATCAGGACTGCAGTGATGCTGTCAAACTCGAAGGTGGGTATCTGTGTATATCGACATACTCCATTCTAAAGATACAAAATGTTTGTAGCACAAGTACTCATAAATATATAATCAAGAACCCCAGATACAACCAGTCTAGCATGTTCCAAAGTTCTAACACCCGCACAAATACTGATAGGATAATCACAACAATAGATTACGACAAGAGAATCTGATTAAAATGTATTCTCGTATCAAACAGTTGTGTAAGATCTATCACGACACTTCGAGCGTGACTTAGAGAACAGGGGTAATGTGTACATAAGCATAATTCCAATTATGAAAATGTCGACGAATTGGCAAGAAGGAAGCCAAATTTCCTATACTGGGCGGAGATGGGCAACCAACATAATGAATCTCTCATACCTGCTCTGTCAGAGCCTTGACATATTTGAAGCTGGTCGGGGCCGACTCGTGTTCAGAATCCGTGCATTCCAGAGCATGCACCAATGCTTTCACAACATCCGTGAAAGACTCTCCGTAATCTTCATTGACAAGGAACAATATTACAAGTTAACAGAAAGGTAGATACATTTTGGTAAACCTAAAGATCCACAGAAGGGGCAAAATCGTCGTGTTTGAGAACTGGTTCGGGAATGCATGAGAACACTGAGTACCTTCTCGATCTCCAGGAACAGCAAGTGCCGACGCAGCATGTATCCTGATCTTATAATTGGCTGAGTCTCGTAAAAGCAGAAGCAGTATACTGTATACTGATGGCACCCTTCACAACCAGCAGAGAAAAGTAACATAAAGACCAACGAGGAAAAAACAGCGAAATCTTTTGAACATACTGCGAATTATATTTCGAATCCTTTCGCCAGTAACTTCTAAAACATATGTGCCATAAGCGCAGACTAACAGCAGTACTATATTTCCCACTTTTAACGTGACTAGAAAATAAATTCCGAATACAAGGGTGACTCTTGCTACTAACACGCTCACGTACAGCAACTACGAGCGTGCTCTACCGTTTGCCTGATGTGCCCTTCCGAATGCGAGATATAAGACAAGCCAGACGTCTAGAATTCGCACCAGGGTAGGACAACAAAGAATGTACCAGGTGGTTGTTGATAAGTTGATTGTTTTGTTCAGAAACAAGTTCCCCAAAGCATGGCAGACATTCCACTGCACCTGTAGCAGAGAACAAATTTACGTGAAATGAGAATTGATGCAAAACTTGAAGAAGATCATCGACACTTAACTGTTACGGGGTTTCGAGGCAAAATTTTCAAACCTTGACATTTCCTGTAGTCACACATGAAACGAGTGTTTGAACCATTACATCCAGCCATCTCCGTGCTTCTACAGCTCCCTGATAGGCTACATCCCGGTTTAAGCCCAAAAACCTTTTCATATGCGCTTCTGTTTGACCACTGAAATCAGCAAACCTCGCTAGGTTTCCAAGAGCCCTCACAGCATTAGCACGAACCTACATCACCGAAGTTGTACAACAAGGAATCAAAATCGTCCAAAAGCGAAACTGACGGCCACAAGACTGAAGTGGCGAGAATGTAAACACAGAGACAGCTTGGACTGTCATATCAGCCTCAAACTCCGAGAAGAAATGAACAAAAGGAATTGTCTCTTGAAGTTCATCAACTTTATTTCACGCCTAGGACAAGTGAAGCCTATTCAACAAATCCATATCAATTAGTTACTCACCTTGTCACAATCTTTGGCTGCCCTCAAAGCGCATTCTGCCAACGGCGCGAGGTAAGGAGACCTCGGACTGAGCTCTGCGCAAACAAATAAACTAACAACAAGGTTACAACTATGTCTCTAGTTAGGAACTTCACTCCACATCGAAGGTCTAAAGAAGACGAGGGGGTTCTCGAGAGCGGGAAATCCACCAAAAATGAAAAGGAAATGCTGGCGCATGGAAAGTCAAATTGTATTTGTACCATCTTTTGATTCTGCAATACTGCGTAGAGCGTCACATATGTTTGCGAGAGCCCATGAAGCAGTTATTCGTACCTGTCATCATGGCATCTATTAGACCATGGCACCTTTCCTGTAAAAATGAAAAACCGTTGGAAGACCAACAAGAGGATCATTTACCATAGCGGAACTCACCGAGACGGACGAATCGGTTGTTGACGAGACCACAACTTCAACAGCAAGCTCCAACTTTTCCTTGCTACATTCAGTGTCCAATTCCGGTTACCATACTGTTCAGTCAAGAGTTCTACACCGAAACCAGGAGGAAATTGACGTGACTATTGAAATCTGAAACAGTGGAGTAAGAAGAGAAAACCAGCTTAAACTTTGAAAAATATCATCCTACTACCTTCCAGCAACTTGAGGGAATCCAACCACTACACCGATCGCTCGGCATGCGGCAGAGCGAACAGCAGGTGTATCATCCTTCCATGCTGCATAGATCTAGTTCGCGTGAAGAAGAGGGTTCTAAGTTAGAAGAACATAAAGCTACAAGCGACTTATAAGCTTACGTGAGTTGCCTACTTACGAACAAATACAGAAGCTCGTCAAGAAAACACTAAGTTTGTATCAAATCAGTGACTCCAAGTGAAATTGAATATTGGTATTGCATCAAAGTCCAGCTTACCAGAGCAGAGAGAACATAATCTTGCTTGTCATCTGGCAGAGAGCAAAATATTGCACTCGTCAATCCTGCAAAGCAAGTCAATGCCGCTCCTCGCACCTGATTATCAACGACGTGAATTACTTCCAGAAACTATGAAAACTCCGAAACTGTGTTATAACCAGAATTGATGAATTTCAAATCTCGGTTTCAGATATGAGTATCTGATTGCTAATCCTCAATCCTATCCACAAATAAGATAGGCCAAACTTACCATTGGTGCAGAATGCGACAGCGTTGTTGGTAGGTGTTTATTCAAAGCCTCCAACCATAGCGCCACTCCTGCTCCGCTATCTATTTCAGAATGAACAGTATCTGGTCCATGCTTCGAAACAAAAAGGCCGGAAGCAGCGACCAGCCTCAAAGGATTTGGTACGAAAAACGGTGACGGAGTCTGAAAGGGCCCGTCATCTAGCAACTCATCGGTTCCTTTATAGCCAGAAGCAGCTCGAAGAAATTCATCAAGGAGCTGCCACAAAATTAAGAAAAACGTTGAGACAATTTGTGCTAATTGAAGATTAAACATTCAGGAGGAGCATTCTGAAGATATCTCGTGCAGCAAAAGACACCTTCGACAATGAAGCACAAAGTAGTGAAAATATAACTTTGTTGGTATACCTTGATTGCACTGTGAACTACTTTGTCGTCAGCTAACCTTGCGATTTGACCATTTACTGATGGTACAAGAAACTTCCTGACGTTTTGAGGATTGGAATATGGATCTACGGCCTCCCCCAAACCACTGTGATAATTTGCATGCTCAATAGCTGCCACAATTGAATTTGAGATCGGCTCCCAATAAGCAGCAACTACGGATGGATATGTATGAACAGCAGCTTTGAGAGCCTACAGAAGGCAACAGAACATCACCCACATTCTAGATTCCGTTAGATATGTCATATGAAAATCAAAAATCTGATGAGGTCATTGACAAAGAAAGGTTTCAGCAACAAATAAGACCAAATCATGAAACTAGAACATAAGACCCTTGGGTTCATCACGCAACTGTAAGAATAGCGACCATCAGTCGTCTACATATTGTGAATATGAGTGGTCATGCAACAAGAATTCGACTTGCCTGAAAAGCCTCCACGCGTATGACTGGAGCTGCTGAGAGCTGGGTATACGCCACGAGGTCTGGAAGTAGCAAATGACTGCATGACGGACTTTCACCTGAAGGTGCCCATGACGATGAAACTGCGACAAGTTTCTAATTAGTTCAAAAATACCACTGACTTTTCGACAAGGCGTAGGAATGTAACTTCAGGGAAAAAGCTTCCTGATATGCACTGTCCTCATTAGACGACAAGCCTGCCCAACACAAGCAGGTTTGGTAGACGATGTACCTGCTGGGGCTTGGACAATAAGGCTGGCGGCGACTTGCGCAGAAGGTGGATTACTGCCCAAGGCTGCACCCAGACAATTTATAGCTGCGCACTGTGCCAATACACATTGCACCAATAATTAAATTCAGGAGTTTTCTTCCACTCCATACGCTTCTCAGCGTGCAGATGCCAGAAACTGCATACAGACAACCTTCAAGTGATAAAAGAAGAAGGGACTCATGAGAGACACATCATGTTCACAGTGTCCAAAGCACACAGCCTCTCCTCTAGGAAAACCTTTGCATACGAAAATCCATTTCCTAGCATTATCAAAGTTTACCATCATGTTGCTTTGATCAACTGAAGTAAAGAAGAGTTCTCGAGCCCGTCGATGAACTGAGCAGATGGCATAAGGCAGTAGCTCATGCGGTAGTCGAGTATATCTGTTTCCGGTTGAAAAAGGCGAAATCTAATCAGTGCATAGATAGAGAGTTATATATTACGCATTTTCAGCCGAATTAAGTTCCACCTCAAACCACCACATTGTTAATTATGACGTGGACAATGAGTTTCTCCTCCAATTGAAGTGCGGAATGTATACCACTTATTTTATCTTTCTTTCAATATTGATTCACGGAATCTGACTCAATACCAGATGGTTTCATCACTTCTCTATACTTATAAATGCATTGTTCTTCAGTTGCAGCAACTTCGAGCCTCATTCTCCGGCGAAGTTATCTAGCTAATATTCTTGAAAAGACGAAATGAAAACTTACGGCGAGGCTGACACCAACAGAGACAGTGATTTGAGAGCACCAACAACTATACCTCCATGCGCTTCATTTGAAATCACATGCACGAGGCCTGCAAGGTCAAAGCTGATCATAAGTTACTGCTCCACGCCAAATACAGCTGAGAAGATACAAGAATAATGCTCCTATAATTAAAATCTGAGCACCTATGTGTAGCTGAATCACCAGCTGGCCCAGGGAACTCGATAATGTTGTGAAGGAATTGGATCTTGCAATGTCCCTGTGTTCAGCTACTTGCAAGAAGGCACGTGCAGGGCCCTCGAGCATTACGGCCAAAGTAGACGCAGCGGCCATCCGCGCCTGAAAAACATAATTTTTCAGTAACATTATGCAAGAATATTAACCTAAGATGGCTAGTAGTCTCCTCTGTCATTACGGACTCCAACTTCACGTATAAAACTGGCACATTTACGTTTCAGACTTGCTTGGGTATAAAACCACGAGGGCACCAGGATATAGACCTACCACGCTGACATCAAGAGAATGTTTAACATTGCTAATCTGATACAAACAAATCCCATTACGAGCAAGCCTCCATCCGTGACATAGCTTGGAAATGGCAGGGTTGACACACCTTCGTGAGAGGGTCAAATAGGAGAACTGTGAGCAGTGTGGCCTGATAGGGCCTGCAAAATTTGGTCCACAATCGAAGTTACAAAACAACACTTATGAGAAGGAGATCGAGTGAAAGACAAGACTGACGAACTTAAGTACTGTAGTATTAGAGGAAGCGGTAGTCACCTCGGATTTGAAGCTATGAAGTATAAGGAATATTCTCAATACTAAAAATAACACAAGAAACCTCATCCTAGCGAAAGAATAAACTGGAAACAAGAGATTGATGCTCATTCGTTATGGCCCTTCACGTGTACAACAAATGTTTAGCTCATGAAAGGAAAAATATCAACACTGCATAAGGTAGCTGTAGCGACGAAGAGACTGAAGAGATAAGTTTAAGAAGTAGGCAAAACGCCAGACAGCTAGGCTAAGCACTAACCGAGGTTGAAGAACATCTTGTGTTGGCAGCAAAACCACCCAATGCGCATGAAGGACTTTAGGATCCGCTCTGGCAATTGCCTGCTCAGAAATTAAAGCCTCATCAAATTACGGTTGAAATCCTCTACAATTAGAGCTTATAAATTGGAGCTCACATATCTTGCCTTCATACGCCAAAACGTGATTCATTATAGCTTAAAAGGGGTTCTCTCATTAAAAATTAGGTTTGAGATGGACCATGAATAATGCTCAAAATTTATGAGATATACGCGTGAACAGTTAGGAGTGATGAAGTATGCATGAAAGGACTTCCGGATCATCAGAAAATTGCAAATGCACTTCATTCTCCTGAACATGAAATTTGGATATCCTGCAAACGATTCTACGAAACGGTGAACATACCTGAATGGTCAAAATTGCGTTAGTTCGAACCTTGGAGCTTTTAAAACGGTCACCTTCTTCATGGTGAGCATCACTGTCACTCTGTTCTGAGTCTGAAGATGCTCCTCCCCATGCTCCTTGTCCATCACAATCCCCAGTAAAGGCATCACTGCTTCCAACTTGAATGCTTCGACTAGCTTGAGGCTTACCGCGCAAGTGCGGAGGTCGATAAGCTCCTCTTTCTTGACTTTTCGAACTTGATTCTTGCCACGAACTTGGTTTCCTGACTGATGGTGAACCCTGACCACCTTTATTGGAGTTCAAGGTAGAACCAGAGTTCGATAATCCGTAGGTAAAGAACACTCGTAAGGCTCCTACGAGGCCGGAGATCTGTAGGAAACATAGTATAAAGGAAGTATTCAGCAACGAAGTCTTCGGCCAACTCATACTAAAGTAGAGCAACATTCATGCAGTAGATGAGGGGACAAAAGTAAAAGTGGAAAAAGAGGGCTTCGATCCATCTTACATGCTCTTCAAGCGAGCTCTTACAGTCTGAAAGAACCAGATGAGCACAACGAAGCACAGCGGCATAGCATCTACAGCATCGAAAAAAGCTTTTAGTTGATTGCTCAAATCTCTATGAGCTCTAACCCAACAGACACAGGGCTGGATTCAAAGAGATCACCCTCAGGAAACTTCAAGTTATGATAAGCTCCAAGCAAATCCCCACCAATATGGCTAACCTTGTTAGTCAAGTCACCTGGATGAGGCCGCATCTTCTATGAGATTTGTTGACACGATAGATTCCAACATAATGCGCAGCATCTGCATCCAAACAAGTTCGGATCATGGAAAAATGAGGTCTTCCTGACTCCGGAGTTCAAATCTTCGGTAAATTCTTACATATGTCATCAACGAGTTTTGCTTCAAATGTATAAATAAGCATACCTCCAAGTTTCAGATCATGAAGCTTCAGAACAATTATGGGAAGTGACCACATTGACACTTGTTGATCATTAACCAGAAACTCTTTTTTGAAAAAAGCACTTCGGGAGACTTCATGCTCATTATTCTTAAGGTTTTACAGCAATCAATTTAATAAAGTCTGCGAAGGCACGATCATGACACACCTTGACCACGACGATCCACGTGTCCTTCTGAACGGTATTTCCTGCTCGGGCAAAGAGGTTGCCAATTGCTGTAAATACCAATCTCTGATACTCTATCTCATCATCTCCGACTTTGGCCTTGAACTCGACGCCTCTAGCTGAAGAACCCTCTGACCAGCTCCTCAGAATGACCTTTGATTGATTAGTTACTGAGAATTCAGGTTGTTTTACTGATCTCAAAAGCACTCCCAGCACAGAAGAAGTCTCCTCGGCAGATATCTGACCTCCATATTCATGTGTGACTTGTCTGCGTGGTAATTCAACCAGGTTTGTCGGCAATAAGACCAGCGCCTCAACCTAGACTCCCTGAACTGAGTGGACCAGAAGAACAAACAAAATATTAAGGAACTAAATTTCGCTTACACAAGAGTCTTCATCAACTCCCACTCGGTCTTCATCGCCTGATGATCCATCGACGATTTCGTAACGCCTCCGTCCGAAGGTCCGCCTCGTTGCAAATTGGCGCTCTCCAGGAGCCGGCTGAAAGAACATTGCCGCGAGAAATGAGAGCAGAAATCGTGAGGATTACAAAAAGCAAAACTCCAAATTTGGACTCAAAATTCGTTTCACAGAGCAGATCACATCGACAGGGGGGGCGTCACGAAGTCCTAAGGACGGATACTCACAGACAGTGACTCCATCCAGCCTGCATTCCTTCCTGTCGACACGGTCGAATTCCCGCAAACCTCTCGAACCTCACCTGAACGCGGCCGGGCAAATTTTTCCTGCACTGCAGAGTGACCCAATCAGACCAAGTGTCCCGTGCTCATCTTGCTCACCACATCGATCGATGTGGGGGCCTCGGCTGCCCCAACTCTCGCTGCCTGCCTCCCCTTCCCTCCCCTCCCCTCCCCTCGAGCATGGAGCCCACCCCTTGCGCACATTTACTCGTCCATCGATCTGCAGACGAGGCGCTCTCCGCCGCCGTTCACACCGCCGATTCTGCATGCGGCTCGGACTCCGAACTCTGTGCTGCAGTCGTGGATTCCGTTGCCGTCCGTCCACTGCCTTCACGACTGTAGCGACGATTTTGGCCGCCGTCTGTTTGTCCTTGCACCCGATTAAACTCGTCCTCTTCTCTTGATTTCATTCACGGCCCACGAATGAAAATAAAATTGCCTTTAAAAAGTCCAGAGCGCACACACTTCATGCCCTCAGATAGCAGATTGGTTATTTTAGAAGCTTCATATTGCGAAGCCAACAATGTTTTGAAGGTAAATTTTCAATGTGGATTGATATGCTAACATCTGAATCTGAGTGCCGGAACATCTTTAGGAATTCGAGAAATTATAAATCATAAATTTCGTCAAAATTGACTATTTTGTGTTTTATGAGTTATTCCAATATCGATCAGAATGATACTCCTCTCAACATCACACAATAAGAGAAAGTTATCGTCTCCCAAATGTTTTCTTAGACCTTTTCGTTTAAGTATGGTTCCATTACTACATGTGATGATTCTTGTGCTTCCCCTCTGGGTCTATAAACCGGAGCATCCTTTGTTATTGACAACAGCTCCTTCGAGAGTGTTACGGTCTCATGATTCTCTTTGCTTCCCTTAAGATCTCTGCTCGATGAAGGTATTTAGACTTTATGACCTTTGCGACATAATGTTCGATGTACGTGGTTAATGATGACCATGGTTGAAATGAAGGGTTCAGGGTTCGAACCCTCGATCCAAGAGAGATGAGTCAGACCTATGCTTGACTCATAGGTCTGCTCTCACCCGTCTGGGCTTTATACTAAATCGGCTTTCGACCCTGATGAAGACTTTATCACGTTACAGACGTTCAGTTGTGAATTGTGAGCATGTTTTAGACTCCGAATAGAAGGTATTTCGTCGGACTATCACCCATTCTAACATCAAGGTACAGAAATGAGTGTACTTATCACTCACTCATCTATGAAAGCGACGGAATCTCAGTATAAGAGAGATCCTCTTCTTGTACTCCTCTCTTTAGATACCAACATCTATTCCGTGGTGTACCGCCAATTTACAGTGGTACAGCTCGGGAGCAGTCACGTAAGTACAGTTTTTTGGCAAGCAAGGCTTATTACTTCAGCCGCCTTCTAGTGAAGAAGAAGCCTGCTGGGGTAGTCTGACTTGTGAACGACTTTCCGACGTGACAGGTGAGAATTCAGATTGTTCTAGAGCATTTCCGCTACTTCAACTGGAGAGATGACAAACACGTTGAATAAACGGATTTCGTCAAGTATTTAATGTCATGCATACCTGGAAGCTCTTCACTGGAGACTCGTCAAGTTTTAGAAAGTCAATATAAGTACAACCGTCCAGCATAAGCAAGAAAGCCTCAAACTTGCCATTATTCAGGCTTCCAAATTTGACAAGGCAGAGGGGAGATTTATCCAGGTGCCCATCAAATATGAGTTGATGAACCTGCACATGGTGGTAGAGGACAAGGGGATATCTATTCACATGGTTGTAAACAGCTGGCTTTAAAACACCAGTTACACAACTGCAGATGAAGCTTTAGATGAATGAACTATCAGCACTAGAAAAACTATAGGGCAATAGGAGACTAACAACACGGCCACGCTTCTCCTACTGTGACATGGCATGCCGCTGGAATTCTGAAGTCATTATAGCACTGCGACGTCGACTGTCTCTGTCACATTTCCGGAATTGGAATGGACATAAGATGTTTATGAATCCCATAATGCTGGTCGCAGTATTGTCCACTCAGATGATGAAGAAGCAACACCCGGAAAAAGTATTAAAGAGACTCATTGTTTCCAGGATAATGTACGCAAAATGCTCCTGAAGCAGAATGTCTAAATCGGAGTTTGAAAGTTGGAAAGACGGGAATTGCGCCAGGACAATTGATAAACTTTGCTAACTAAACTGGGCAGCCAGTCTATAGAGTATGAATCTCGTAGTCCTTGACGATGAATAGGAGTAACGTTGAAGAGAGGTACACTTTAGAAAAGAAAGAGCTTCAGCCACACAGTAAAATGAAATCATCATGACTCCACCAGAAAATCTGAACAATACCATGCACAGTTTCACACTATACCAATTCAGTTTATGGAACTGAGATCTCTGTCAAACATGCAAATCACAAGAGTCAAACAAACTACTTGGTATTAGGGAACCTTTTCTCTTTAGACTCAAGATATGACAACTGTACAGAGAGGGGAATGTGTTTACCCTCTCGAGAGCAACCAAATATTGCCCTCTCAAAATATAAAGCCTGATAACATACCGAAGATCATGCAGGGCTTTACCTGTGAAATGTGAGACCTTCCAGCCAGTGACTGAACAATACAACGAAGAGAAGGAGCATGTTTGCAGCTAGATATGCGATGAAGATCACTTCTGCGACAGCTACTACATGCCGCTCCTGTCCGCTAAGACATTTCCCAAATAGCTTGAAGACCAGACTTGTATGATGGATAAAGGAGTTGTATATGCAGTTCTTCCTTTATCCGTCTATTTGAGACCCGTTTCTCCTCGCATTGGGTCGAAAAATTTGTGATACCGCTGAGATCTCGATAATTGACATCTTCTTCAGTTGCCTCAGTGTCCTTTGCTTGGAGTCCAAGAAGGTCCCTAGCAAAGGCAAAGACCTCTCTGCGAGGAGCTGGATCGTCATCCACGACATTGTATATTCTCCCGGGACAAGGATGCTCCATGCTAGCAGAGAGCACTTGGCAAACATCGGCCACATGAATGCGGGAGGTAAAACGTCTCCTCTCTCGTTGTGAGCCGGAACGTGTCCTGTTTCGTAATATAGAGTTCAAAGCACTTCGTCCGGCACCGTAAATACCACCGAGTCGAAAGACCTGGACAGCAACACCGTGAGCTTTCCCGAAACTTAGCCAATCGTGTTCAGCTGCCAACCTTGCCACAGCCTTCTGCTCTACAGGACGTGGTTCCGTATCTTCATCTACCCAACTACCCTGCCAGCCTCCATAAACTCCGGTCGACGAGAGATAACCGATCCATCTCACATTGCCTCTCGCAGCAGCTTGAATGAGGTCTTCTTTATGAACAGCTAGTACAGGATCTTTATCGAAATCGCCCACTGGAGGGATCGAGATGAGCCAATGAGTCGCTTGCTGCAGCTCTTGCAAACCGTGATCATTGAGCTCCTCTCCGTCGTTCTCAGAATTAAACAAAACAGTGTGAAATCCACACTCCTCCAAAACAGATCTGTCGTCGCTTCTACGACACGTACCAGTAATGTTCCACTTCTTGTCCTTGATTCCCAAAGCCAAGGCAGTAGAAGTGTATCCAAAGCCGAATATAAACAATCGACTAGTTTCGACAGGTTTGCTGATAACAACATCGGTGTTGTGTCCAGTCTCAATTTGCCATTTGGCTCCAGCCTTACGAAAGCATCCCTCTCTGCCTTCGTCTCTACCTGCTCGACACGCGTATTTCACCCGATTACACAGCCAGCTCCACCCTTCATTAGGGATGGTGTCACTCAGCAGAAGATGTTTGTAGATTGCAGCGCGATCTCCTGAGAACTCTCGACTCCTACCATCGAATGCCTGCTTCCTTCTCAGGAAAGTCAGCCGGCACTCTGTCCAATCCGGCTTATGAGAGGTCTGACGGGCCGTGAGGGTAAGAGTATCTACTGATTTGAGTGCTCTAGAAGAGGACACTGACGAAAGCACGAGGGAATTTTGAACCATGCAGGGCTGCATCGAGGACATACTCCCTCGTGCCATAAACGAAGCGATGGACTGTGTCTGCGCAGGGAAAACTGCATTCGACTCCCGATGGCAACAGACCGGGGTCGAAAGAGACAATCTAAAGCAACACGTATGCTATCGACCATCTCTCAATAACCATCTGGCATTCGACGCGAAAGTCTCGTTGAATTTGATAGGGCAAGGATTGAACTCAATAGAAAAGAGAAACGAGGCCACAGCCATGACCCACTTGCACACGTTCTGGAACATAAACGACATGGACATCAAAAACATGCAACTGATGAAGCCGTACACGAGGGGCCCGAGTAAGGCGAAAAACAAAAAAAGAATTCTCATCGCGCAAAAATGCCACCACCGAAACCGAGCCCCGTCTGTCTGTCTCCCTACAACTCCCTCCCTAAAACTCACTACAAAGGCTGCTCGTATGACCCGATCACTCCACCTTCCGATGAGCCGAAAGCGAAAGGCCCCATGCTCGAAAACCAACGCGCACACCGAATCCCCTCTCTCTCTCTCTCTCTCTCTCTCTCTCTCTCTCTCTCACGCACTGCCCGCCCTTCGAGATCGGGATCCGTGATCTCGTCCCGCCTCGGCTATACACTGTATCAGGCGCAGGGCGATTGGCGATGTGGGCACGAGACTCTGCGCTCGTTTCCGCTCCGATGTCCGATGCCAGTCACTGCTCGCCTACGCATCGCAATTGCCTCCTCCGCCTTCCGGGTGTCGATCACGCGCTCGAACGCCGTCCGATCGCGGGCCACGATCGTCAGCTCGTCCGAATGCTTTTGCGCGGTGCTACGATGCGCCCGCACATTCCTCAGCACATTCCTGACATCGTGCGCGGCTCCGTGTTCACTTCCGCCATAACCGTGTGGGGGGAACTAGCAGCCGTGTACTCAAAACGGCGACGTCATGTCGCAGTAGAGACCAAATCCGGAGCTAAGTGTTGGAAGACAGTCTACCAATAATCTCTTCCGTTGGGTTATAAAATATTACTCTTATTGTTGCTGATAATTATGGGACCTCTATCGCATGCTTATCATCAATATTAATTTCCTGTATCTCAGACTTTACCATAGAAGAGGTTTGGGCTTCTGAAAATGGCTTGAATCTTTGATCATATCTCGAGCGGTGTGTTTTCTCGATTTCTTCTATCGCAGGTGAATGGAGTCCAGCTTACAACAAGGTTCACGACATTTTCTTTTTTAGGTGAAAGAATTAAACACCAATCTCAATGAAGCTGTCGAACTAGTTCAAGTAGTAGTATACTCATACACTGCAGGAAAAGTAAGTATGTGCACTTTCGTGATGAAATTGTCATCCACTCTCATGTAACTCAACTTTTCGGAGTTACCACGGATTGTATGGATGTGGACTGGATGACTTTCGAGAAGTCATTTATTGATCCATCAAAATGTTGGTAACAACCACACACTTTTCAATACTTAGCGATTTTTTGGCAATTTAGGCGCAAATAAAACAAGTGTCAACATTTTCTTCAAGCTTACAAAGTAGTGATGTGTAGAAAATTCGTTCATCTTTCAAGTTGACATCCCGCAATGCAAAAGATTGTCAATCATTTCAGAAATTCACATCTGCTAACATGAACGGGTATTCAATCATCATTTTCTCTGGAATTTTTCATACAAAACTTAAGAACTAAGGCTTTTATTTATCAAAAAATACAATTTGGAAAAAAAATAATAATACATGAAATATTATGTTTACATCGATTTCTTTATCAATCTTTGAAAACATGTTTTTTATTATATTGTAGCTGGATTTCAGCACACAACATAACAACAAATCTTTATTATGAACAATATGGAATAAAATGTAATAATTAATCATAATAAATATGTCATTTCTTTCTGTAACATTAAAAAAATTTTATTAGGGAAAATATAAAAAAGGGCGATGTTGAAAGTATAGTTATTATAAAAAAATTCCGAATAAATATTATTATTTTACACAAAATATTGTAAAAAATCAGCTCAAAACCTTCATATTTCATCTTTAATGATCTTAATCTTTTTTTGATCTATGATATTTTTTTATCAACATTTTAATTTATAATGAAAATAAAATATTGACATTGTAAAATGTTATATTCTTTTGCAATGTAAGTAATCATCAATAAAAATATATTGATTCCATTATTTTTCTAAATGTATGAATTAATCTTTTCTCAATAAAACAAAATCTATGAGTCAAATATGAACAAAATAATTCAAGCATATATACAATTTAACTCAGGCTAATTTTTAATAATTGTGATTTTTTTCAATTATTATTTCTACAATTGTGACACAAGAGATACATAATATATATTTATATGTTACAATCTTACAACTTGTAATACATTGTGCAAACTCATTTTAAAACAAGCATTAATGTTTATGATTAATATATGTAAATTCATTTATTAAATAAATTTGAAAACAATTATAAATAAAATTCATTTAGTTCACAATAACGCATTTGTTGGATATGATCAAACATGATTTTTTACATGAAAACAAAATTATAAAATAATTTTGTATGTATCTATTGATATGTTTATTAATAAATAGCATATTTCTAGTTTATTTTATTTATATATATATATAAGCATATGCAAATATTGATATGTATAATATTTGCATATGCTTTTGTAGTATTAATATAATCATTTTGCATCAGATTTTATATAAATTTTTCTGAATAATTCATATTACTTTAGACCATACTTACATATCAATTTTATCATTAATGCTTTTTATTACATTTTATATGTTTTTTCGTTCACATTGCTTTGTATCAACATATATATATATATATCATCAATCAATATCTCTTTGTATCATATTTTGTATTACAACTTTGTATCAAATTTTATATCAAAATTAACTTTAATCAATTACTGATATTTTATGAATATTTCAAATTATTTTTTATCAACAAAACTGTCATCATTGAATAGAAATTTGTATATATTTTTGTCATTATCTAATCTGATTATTTAATGATAGTAATTGTATCACTTTTATTACTTTTTTGTATGATTATAATTAATTTTATATTAATATCTTTATTTATATGTAAAATTTGCATTTCTCATTTGTGTGTAAGTAAATATTGTGCAGTATATATATATATTATATTATATTTTTTAATAATTCAAATTGGATTGATCATAGTTTATTAAGCTTGTTAAATCATCACTATGTAATAGAGATAACAAAATAACTTGGTGACAATATTAAATATGTTTTCAATGTAGTGTTATGTGTGACTTCGATGTAATGTGCAATGATGAATTACATATATCTGTTGTGTTTGTGTGTGTATTTTCATGTTGATGATGTGTGAGCATGTTTGATTAATGAATCTGAATTTTGTTTAAATACATGTTGGTTCATTCCTCTATGTTGCATCGTAAGCTTTGTATGAAATTTGAACTAAATTTATGTATTCAGTAAACAAAGTTTTACTAATGCAATCAATTTATTGAACAACATCATGTGCATTGACATGCAAACAAATGATTGGTTACAATTATATCATAATTCTATTGGACCCAATAAGAATAAAAACGAGTTAAAAATGTGTTGCAGACGTCAACTCACACAAGTCTTGAACTAGCATTTGAAGCTCCAATACTGGAAGTAGTAACACTCAAAGCGACAAAGCAGAAAGTAGTATTGATATTGATAGAGCAATTACAACTTGTGTTGACGAAAGTGAAAAACATGGCCACGAATCTCTCTACCTACAATGCTATAATGCTATTAAAAAAATTGAGAGTTGAAAAGTTGTCACTAACTCCAAGTTGAAAAAGGTATGCATTGCTTTCAAAGTTGAAAATAGTCCACACTATCTCCGGAGTTGGAAAAAAGTTTGTAGTGGAAAAATCATTACTGATGTCAAGTTCGTGATAACGTCGTTTTGAAAATATGCTAGTGGATGCGGCTAGTTATTTTGCACCTACGGTTAATTAATCCTCACCATACTATACAAATGTCATTCATTGGTTGGAAGGTTATAGAGTCTGTGTAATAAAAAGTTAACTTTGCGAGATCTAGTATTTTTTATGGACGTCAAAGATGTCAGGGTGGCCCGAACTGATTCTTGACCTGCTTTTCATATCCATGTCAGGAATAGAGGATATTGAAGATAATTTTAATATAAACAGTTTAGATTTTGAGTTTTTAAGTGTAAGGTTCTTCAATCTTGCAATGATTTCTATTCTCTCAACGTCCGTAAAGACTATTCAAAGCCCTAGAGTGATGAAACCAGATCTGCTAGGATCGTTCAACAATACTTCAACTCAATTTAAAATCTATGCAATTAAAATTTTCTATAATAATCGCATCTAGTGAAGAACTAAAAATGTACAAGTCGGCTAGAGGAAAAAAGAAGTCTTACATCGATACAATTCGTGTTCAGCTAGGTGTTATGAAACAACATTAGGAAGAAGTAAAAGTCCTTAGACTTTGATCAACCATCTTTACATCATCTTTTGAAACCACTAACAGCAATACAACGAAGTCTTAGTTTGTTCTTGGAATTCTCTCGCTGGCACGGATGCTATGATAACGTGCATCAATGGCCACAACTTAGAAAATGATCTTTGCTCACTACTTGATTTACGAATAGATATCCATTGACACGTACAAGCGAAAAATCGAGCTCGCTCAAAGCAAGGGCACCGACTCATTCGCATTGAACACCAACCTCTAAACACCACTTACGTTGATCAATGCACTAATGAGCTCGTTTTTATGCCAAAAACATTGACATGACTTTAATATCGTAGAGGTGGCAATCAAGCTTCTTACGTGGCTTTTGACACCTTGACATTTTTAACGTCAATACAAAAGACTAGAACTCGCAAAGTTTACTTTTTGCCACATGGACCCTACAGATCTCCAACCAATGAGTGACGTCCGTATAGTAAGGTGATGACTAATTGGCCCCAACTGAGGTATAACTAGCACCCTCGTGCTAGTGGTGTGAATTATAATGAGTTATGCATACTAATAGTTGGTAAGGTACTTGTTCGTATAAATGATTATTTTGATGATTCAATATCATTGAAAGAAAAAATTTTTCATACTCTTCATATTGATATAAATAAATATTTATTTCTGTATGTTGTTGTTGAGGAATATTGATCATTATGAATGTAATGATATGACACAAGTTGGTACAAATTGAGCAAATTATTGAGTAACATGAATGGCAAAAGTTACTTTTTATTGATAAATTTCATATCATTCCATCAAAAAATAAAGATATATAGAATATTTTACAATGAAATCATCAAATCATATTACCATAGCTTTTACAAGGTATGGATTATGGATTGGTTTTTATGTTTTTGAATATCATGATAATAAAAATGAATATTATGATAATAATACATTGATCTAAGAAAAAAATAATCTTGTTTTTGTAGATAAGCTTAGATATCTATCTAAAATTTCCTGTAATATTGAAATAGGGCATGAAATAAATTATTGATTAATTTATAAAATTTAAACTAATTAAATTAATAGTACATCAACCTTTGATTGATAGCAAATTTTGTACATAGTGTATTACAATTAAACAAATGACAAGAACATAAATTTCAAAGTCATAGTGATGTTACCAGTATCATTCAATAAAATTACAAATTCCACAATAAAGATGATTCACAAGTAATAAAGTGTGTTACAATTCAACTCATATGTGCATTTGGTATGAATTTTAATCTGTTTCTAGATATATAGATAAAATATAGGCTATAATTACAATTTTCTATGAAATTTTGAGATGTAAATCTACAAAAGACAACTAGTTAGTTTTGGAAAAAAAATTATAATGAAAAAAGTTTTTAGAAATTTTAGAAATTTGTAGTAGTTTCAAAACTATATCAAACATTTATGTTCATGAGCATTTGAAGAAAAAAAATTACGATTCAATCAAGATTGCTCAATCTATGCTTGACATGTTAAACATGACAAAAAAATGTATTCATTTTGACAACAAATTTCACTTTTTTTTCATATCAATATCCAATGTATACCACTAAATAGATGTAATGTATTCAAATTTGTACGACAAAGCAGTGAACAACATCATGCATTATATGATATGCTTAAGACCTAATATTGCTCTAGTTATCCACAAGGTGAGCAATCACATGTCAAATTCTTCCTACACTATGTTGACGTTCATTGTGAACATGACTTTCAAAAAGAAATCTTAGATTTTTGTAATGTGTGTTTGCATTGAATGATAGATGCATTTGTTTAAAATATATTTTGTAGAAGTGCGTGGCTCATTATATAACGGAAGTTGAATATGTAATGATAATAAAAATAACAAAAATAATTACATATTTATATTGATTTATCACTCATGCGGGATTGGAACAAAAAACTATTAATCTTCATTGACATAGTGAGATATTATTAAATCTGTTGCAATTAACAAATTTTCAAACTCAAGTTAATAAAGTGAAACTCATCAAAATCAATTTCAATATATAATATATGCAATTTTTGATCAAAAGAAGTAACTAATCAATATTAACAATAAATTTTAACCAAGTTGATGTGCTAATTGAAGTTATTATTTTGAAAAGATTTAGTAGATATGATATAACTTTGGAGGTTTTGCAAAAGTAGCATAAGTGGAGTTAACTTCTTTTTTTCTCATGTATATATATTTTTATTTCATAACATTTTAGTTAAAATTTGTTAGTTTTTTACAAATTTAAAAAAAATAAATCATGAAGCTTGCAGTAATTAAGATATGAATAAAAGAGATAATTGTTGAGAATTGTTAGAATGCAGATTACTCCATACTTCTTCGGGACTTGCAAACTTTGTACTAGTCATTAGGATGAGATTACTAATAGTTAGGATGGATACTAACTGGGAATGCAACCCTTGAATGGGTGTGTCCCATGACAAGGGATGTCCTTTTTTAGTGTTGTGATACGTGTGCTCTCTCATGGCCTTTGGTTCTATCCGGATTGGATACTTAAACCCAATCCGAGTCGCATGTTATCATCCAGCAATTAAACTTCAATACTTCTTCAACTATGACTGATCTCTTACTCTCTATTGCATTGTCTGATTTATCATGGTATAAGAGCAGGTTCCACTGTGATTCAAGGACGCTTGAATTCAGAAAGCCAAGAGGACGTTTCTCGCTGTGAACCATCTCTAAGACACTTGCGAAAGCAATTACAGGAGATCCGTGATCCCCATCAGGCTCCGAAATTTGACTCCATATTTGAGCAAATTTGACTGTCAGAAGCTGTGAAATACCTAACCGTGCTAATCAAAAGAAGTAACTTATCAATATTGACAATAAATGTTAACCAAGTTGATGTGCTAATTGAAGTTATTATTTTGAAATTTTTTAGCATAAATGATATAACTTTGCAGGTTTTGCAAGAGAAGCATAAGTGGAGTTAACCTTTTGTTTGTTCACCTGTATTTTTTTTTATTTCATAATATTTTGGTTACAATTAGTCTTATTTAAAATTTGTTAGAGTTTTTTTTAAAATTTTCAAAAATAATTATATAAACCATGAAGCTTGCAGTTTAAGATATGAATAAAAGATATAATTATTGAAGATTAACTTATATTTTCCAGTAACTTAGATTAGGTTAATTTTAATTGATGATGCTAGCTAAATCATCACAATATAAAACAACTCACAAAAAATTTAGATTAAAATTTGTAGGATTTTCAAGTAATGCTTTATATATTCTGAAGAAGTAGTACTGAAAGATTTATCATGTTAAATTATGTCCACAAAACATTTTAAAAAAAATTTTAATCAATTATGCTTGTGCATTTCCGTGTTAATGATGTATGAGTTTGACTAATTCATGCATTCAACTTTCCTTATAACACGTTTCAGTTCATTCACTATACAAAAACAATTTCAGAACAATTTCAGAACAAAGAACTCACGTAAAAAATTTAAATAAATAATATGAAGCATAATATATATATGAATGTAAGGAAAAAAATTATGTACATGTGACAATGACAAAGCTGAATTTATAAAGCAAAGAGTCAAAATGTTAAAGTATTAAAGGTGCAAATAAAATACGTAAATGCCAAAACATGAAAACCTCTATATCAAAGACAATTGAAAGTCTTAAACAGTACAATATATATATATATATATATATATATATATATATAAATAATTGAAAATATGAAAACATTAAAATTGAATTTCAAAATGTCAAACATTATAGCATTGAAGCTAAGATATCAATTGCAAACGTTTAAAAGCTCAAAAAATCTTGTTAAAGTGCTAGTTGTAACAACCAAAATTATTAAGGTATGATTGTTAAATTAATTTTACAAATCATATGTTTTACTACTACATGGTGCCAAAGACAAAAATAAAAAAAACTGAAGAGCAATTATGAAATATCAAACGTATAACATTGAATTGATTGAAATGTGATAGACAATGTGATAGTGGTATAAAAAATTCTAAAGAAAATAATCAAAATTAGACCAATAGCAAAAATAACGTGTAGAACACACCAACAACTTCAAAGAAACAAACTAACAAATCAGGTAAACTGATATGTTAAAAACCTCTTAAAGTTCAAATGAAGAAAAAAAACATTATGTTTCTTTAAGCATTATATTCAAAGGACATGACAAGCATACATAAAAAGAAAACATGAAGTATATCTAAAACATTAGCTTGTTAACGGTGATATGAAAATTACTTATAAGGATAAAAAAAGTAGTATTTCTGACAAGTCGTTTTATCAAGGTTCAGTTCATTCGGCTATATAGTTTTAATGGCTATAATTTGAAAAAGTATGATTATTTTTTCATCAAAGATTCTGTAAACTGAATGGTTTTTTTATCAAACTTAGTCTATGACATGAACATGACAACATTCCAATTTAAAATATGTTTTAGATAAAATATATTAAAATAAAATATATTAATATATTAAAATATGAAATTATGCAAGATTATTCCGTTGTGAGACATTAGTTACAAATGCCATTATATTGAAAATAATGAGCAAGATACATATTTATATTCGACTGAATTTAGTTTATGATTTGTTCGCAATATTCTGATTGAAAAACGATCAACCTTTTAAATCTTCTATTACAGAAGATTGAAAAAGTGATGTGATACAATGAAAACTATTAACTTCTAAATCTTTATTCTGTTCTTTATTAAAGATCTTACAAATAATATTTCCGTGAAAGTACTTTACAAAAACGTGTTTGCAAGTTTGAAAATGGAACTGTTTTTTGGCTTCTTTCCTTGCATACTACGGTGTGTACGTATGCTTTTCTCTCTATTTTACTCTGTCTTAGTGTATATTCAGAAGTAAACAACATCTGTAACATATAATGCTACAATGCAAATTATTGAGCTTACAAGCATATATCAAGATGAGAGACGACATGAAGCAGAATACATCATAGTCACACTCGATGAAACCGTCAGTGATGAGTTACTGTTTATTTTTCTTTAAAAAATGTGAATCGAAATTAAAAAAATAAATAAAAAGGAACGCTTCGTTTCGACGCGTGGCTACGACAGCAAGCAGTAGAGCAGCAAGGCTCGCCGCGGGGACGCTTTTATCCACAACAACGCTCTCTAGTGTGCGCGAGAGTGGAGGGCCGAACTACAGTCGGCTGAGTGCAGTTGGCGAGTGTAATGAGAGAGAGACTGAGGATCTGGCGGTAGTCGATCGGGAACCAGTGGGTTATAATGGAACGGGCAGTGTCTTATCCAAAGTGGTCGCTGCGAAGATCTGCACCGTTGTTCGGGCGACAGGATTCCTCACATCATCATCCTCTCGGAGCTCGGGGGCTATTCGGGCCATGTCCACAGTCTCGGCGCCTTCTCTCTTGCGCTTGCACTTGCACCAGCTCGAGCTGCAGGCTGGCTCGTTCCTGCTGCACGAGAATTCGGCCACGCCCGGAAGAATCTTCGAATTCTGTGTAGGAGGAGGTTTTGGGAGGCAGGGGCGAGAGATTCGTTGTCTTTCTCTTCTCAGCTGACGGAATGGCAGCAGCGATGGCAATCGCCACGCCACACCAGCTGCAGTTCGGCTCGCACGCCGGTATGGCTTCCGTCGTCGGTCTCCGCGTCACTCCCTGCCGAGTGCAGGTTCCAATGAGAGGGTTTGTCATGCCCCAGCAGCGCTCATTGCGTATGGTGTGTGTGAGGGCTTCAGCCGTCGTTTCTCAGGTTCGCTTCTGTTCGTTTAGTCTGCTCCTTCCATTCTGCTCGCTGGAATGCATTTATCACCGTTCGCAGTTCGGCGTTTTACTTCCATCTGTTGAGCTCACCATTTCGTTTGGACGCCAGAATTTTGCTCGGCGGAATATGAACAATGATTTTGGCATTCCACATTTTCTCTCGTAACTTCTCCTGCGTTTACAATTTTGCCTGAAAATTGCAGGAAATTGACGCTGAACAGGCTGCGGAGGGACCTGTCGTCATTGAATCCCCCAAGAAGAAGGAGAAGGCTTTCTACAAAGAGAAGGTGGTGGTCCATATTTTTCATCCTCTACGTGCAAATGTTGTTGTGTAATTCAAGAATCGACTTGACCTATCTTATGCATCCTAGGATTGGTCAAGGACGACGCTTAATCCCGTTGTCAGCTATCAAGAATTTTTCTACCTGAAAGGTCCAGTTAGGTTCTCAATATTCCAAGTTTTTGTCTCTCTCGGCAGTCGTTGACATTTCTGATGCATGTAATAAGATAACACCAATAGGAAAGCGTTTTTGGGAACGTTAGGCAGCAGAAGGCGGGAGAAGCAAGTCAAGTGAAACAGAACGAGGTCACTCGTGCGTATCGTGTAGAACACCTGTAATTGTAGAAACTGACCGAAGCCAGAGTCCAGTGGCTTAAAAGACAACAAAGTCCAGTTATTACAAGAGGAATTATACCTGTCATTGCCTCATTATGCTTTGTGGAATTTGATCATCGAACTTCCTGTGAGCGGTCCACTCATCGATTGACGAAACCCCCTGCACCAAGATTGGAAGTCGTCCTCTGGGATTATGGCCTCTATTTTTTGAGGTCGAATCTCGGTGATGTCTAGATTGGCAATCTGCTACAACGATGAGGACTGTCATCACTGTATAGAGTCTGAGCAGACTTACTTGGTTCAATGGCAGGGTCGCTCGAAAAGATTTATGGAGGTCCAGAAACTGCGTGTGAAGAAACAGGAGTATGATCCCGCTACTGCCATCCGCCTGATGAAAGATACATCTAGCGTCAAATTTGTTGAAACTGCTGAGGCTCACATTCGCTTGAACATCGACCCCAAGTACACCGATCAACAACTTAGAGCCACAGTGAGTGAATTCTCTACCGTGTTAAATCTCTTTACGTTTCTAATTTCCAAAGAAGATATATTTGATTTACAGGCTTGGCTTGAAACCTTTTGATTACTCTCTCTACTATTCTCACGTGACAATTGCCTCCCAGGTTTCTTTACCGAAAGGAACAGGACAAGTGATCAGAGTCGCCGTCCTTGCTCAAGGTTGGTTAATTATTAGAAGTCTTTTTCTTCAAGCCGGCAGTAACGAAAATGTTTTGAAGTGGAATGATTGTTCAGACGTGTTCAATTTCGTTTGAATCTGTTTTATCTATATTTCAGGCCTCTGTCTCACAAACTATCAATGTTTTATGGTACAGGAGAAAAGCAACAAGAGGCGAAAACTGCCGGTGCAGATCTTGTAGGAGCAGAAGATTTGATCGAGCAAATTGCTGGCGGATTCTTAGAATTCGACAAGCTAATTGCTACTCCGGACATGATGCCGAAGGTAACCTAATTACAACGGCAAAGATGATCAACTCACGTCGCTTTGAAGGATTATGAGTATGTGTTTTGGGAGAAAAGTGCCGGTTAATTTCCAGGTATCTGATCACATATTTTATCTTGCAACTTCCAGGTTGCCAAGTTGGGTAGACTGCTGGGACCTCGTGGGCTGATGCCTAACCCCAAAGCCGGAACAGTTACCGTAGACATCATCAAGGTATGATTTCTAATCATGACTACGTCTGCATCTACTGTTTATGCTCATGTTCAGCAAGCGAATGAGCCGCATGATTTTATCACAACAAGCTCATTTCTGTGATCTAATGCTCTTATTACTCATCAGGCCATTGGAGAGTTTAAGGCTGGAAAGGTTGAATACCGAGCAGATAAGACTGGAATTGTCCATGTTCTTTTTGGAAAGTCGAACTTTACCGCCGAAGATCTTCTTGCGAACTTGGTGGCTGTCGCGGTAAGTCAAGTGGATTACTAAGTCGTCCTCTGGTTTCTAAGTTGTGTCCTTCTTTGTATGTAACTTGAAATCTCACATCTATTCAATGGACCTGTTCCCGCTAACACGTGGACTATGTTTGTACAGAACTCTGTAGATGCCAACAAGCCATCTGGAGCCAAGGGAGTATACTGGAAGACATGTTACTTGTGTACTACAATGGGACCTTCAGTCAGGGTAAACGTAACTCAACTCCGAGAGTTCAAGCTATCCGGATCATAGAATGTACAAAATTCAGAGTAGGATTCACCTCCATGCTTCTTATGTACGTTTAGATTGGTCTCATGCTTGTTTTGGATGCCACATGTAGCCATTTATTATTGTTGAAACGTTAGACAGGAAAGAGCAATTGCCGTATAATAGAATTAGCCACGACGGCTTTCAACCACTTGAAACAAGCAACTGTGATCATTTGGTTCAATTTTCCTTGAGATATTGGGAATATTCCTTTTGAAATGTCATAACCTCTGTGTAGGAGCTCATTTGTCAGGGTTCACAGTAAAGAAAGTGTACACTTCAGCTCAAGGCCTCTTTCTTATTTTCTGGGCTTATGGCGTTTTGAACGTCCGTTATGAAATCATAGACGAGGAGTTCCTCTCAAAGTCGTACTCTGTACTGCGTGCCAAGTCAGTGCCCACAGCAATAGCAAAGCAGTAGTGCCGAAGGAGTAGGATAAATGATTTGGTGTTGTACAGCATCAGTATGTTAAGCTGCAATTTCTGAAGGTACAGTCACGAGGGTCTCAAATTATCTACTGGTTCTGTCTTACACTCGTGACCCAAGCACAAGAACGGTGGAGAGCAAGCAAGTCAGAGCCCAAGAGCAAATATCGTCGTACGCTTATTCGGAATCGACATCCACCTGCCATTCTGAAAATTTCTCCATTGATGAGAAGGCTGTGCACGTCAAAAGAGCAGTACACGTTATCTCAACGATTAGTGGCGTATTGAATGCGACAGAGAAGTAGACAACAACCCTCCGTATATTAGGAACTGAACAAGACTTCCATCGTAACAAGGTGGAGTCCTGGATCTTGCGGATTTAGATTTGGAGTGGAGTTTCCCCAGCACGCGCCTGGACTCTTCACGAAGGGAGCAACCATGTGAAGGCACCCCTACGACAATTCGGTCTAGTAATTATATCCAGCAACATTCATGTGTCTGAGCCCCACTTCAAAGGCGCAGAAAGTCCCGTTCAGCAGAGGTGGCCCTGTAGGTGGGATGCTTCTCAGCAGGAGGGTGGAATGAAGCGGTAAGCTCTTGCATACGAGTGCAAGTGGTGTCATCTGTTGTCAGAGAACACCTGCGGTGGAAATAATGCTAGGTGAAAACGATGAATGACGACGACTACCTACTTTAATCGTGGAACCGTAATGCCAGAGAAAATTCGCACCTCTTCCTGAAGGTAACTCCCACCACCAATGTTGTAATCACTTTCCAATACCCAGTATACACGCTGTATATTGAAGTTCGAAGAGAAGACGGGCAGCCAGAAATTGTAAAATTCGCTGCCTACAGTATCCTCACTGTTTAGAAGATCAACAGACATCTACTGACCCTGCTTAGATTTCGCTGTCGCATTTCAATGTTTATTGTTTCTGAAGACTTGATCCTGCAGAATTGCAACATAGAAAGGCCGAGCAGGCAGACATGGAGCTCCCTCTGGAGAATATGAGGAGACCTTGAGATGAAATCGAATTTCAAGTTTCTTTGGTCGGATAAGAACAATCAATGCTGGCATCAGATTCGATTCGTTTTAGAGATTTAGTTCCACTTGGAGGTCTGAGAATGGAACGGACTCCAAATCAAAATACTTCACTCCCCTTGGAACTACACCTGTCAAAGAAGTGACACTCGGTCAACTTTCCCGATCCTTCATCAAGTTTCCTCCACCCAAAGTGTGTTATGGAACGTGTGTAAATCATCCAACAAGTGATAAATGGTATATGATAGACCATGAGCGTCATGAGTCGCGAGAAGCCGTCTATTCACTCGCCTTTAATTTCCTAATTTGTACACAAACTCTACGTGTGTTGACGGGCCTCCTCAAGTAAAATGCAAACACCAACATGTTTACAAATGAAAGCTCACCCATGAGATCCAATGCAATGACCGGGACAAACAAACCAAGTCTACTTTGAACCTACTACTTAGGAACACTAATCTGGAATGCACTTCGAAATGTCCAAAGTAAGATATTTTAATGTTATACTAACGAAACATGTTATATGTGACTAAGGAGACATGTGAGGTTGTGTATATATGTGGTTGGTCAAACCATGTAAGTAGCATGACAATGCAATTCATGGGGAGACATTTATTTGATAGAACCACATGTGAACCTAAACTCCTTAAGTTTCGTTTTAACCAATGGGAATCCACCGACGCTACACATCACGCATATTATAGTATCAACAAGAGGTGTAACTAGTTTAGTGATAGTCCCGTTTTTATTTAAAACAAAAATATATACATTCATATCGTCTGAACTAAAGATGACTTTTATTTAAGACGTCTTTTATCGGTGGACATTAGAACTCTAATGCGTAAGTTCAGTAAAGAATGTAGTAAAGTATTGCCAGATCAACGAAGGTGGCCAGATCAAAGTTTGATTTGTTGAAAGAATTGAAGATTTATGTGAGAAGACAGTTCACTCAGTTGCATGTCACGACGAAGGGCATAAGAATTGATCATGAAATTGATGGATCTGAGAATGCGAGTTTCAGTCCAATGAACTGCACTCATGACAAGTGACTGTTCAATCCGTCTACGCTTGCTTGGGGCAGTGATGCTTATCTTTGTATTACAGTTGAATTGTCAGTCTGAGATATCATCGTAAGATTACTTTTCAGTGAAAAAATTTCAGGGAATTTCTTTGAAGCAAAAAGAAAAGAAAACTATAGACCTAACACATTCAATTTGCAACGATCAGACAGCTCTAAATGATAGATAGAACTATGAATAAAAACTCTCACTCTCTAACAAGGCCATTAGTTTGGAGAGAATTGAAGATTTATGTGAGAAGTCCATAGATGAGACAATTCTAAAAAAAGAGAGAGAAAAATGAATCCGAACTCTCACTCTCTAAGAACATCATCAGATTGGAAAGAATTGAAGATTTTGGTGAGAAGTCCGTTGATCAAACATTTCTAAATGATGAAAGAGAACAATGAATTCGAACTCTCACTCTCTAAGAACACCATCATTTTGAAGAGAATTAAAAAGGCCGTTGACTCAACTGTATGCCACAATGAAATGCTGAAATAATTGATCATGAGATTCAGTCAAATGAATCACAGCTGTATGCCACAACGAAGCACATTAAGAATCGATCATGAGGTTGAGTTAGATGAATCAAAACATCAATTCAACGTCGAATGTTCAGATCAAGTCAAGGTGCATCCCTTAGGTTTTTAAGAGAATATCCAAAGATGAAAAAATCTTTGATGAAATGCAAAATAAGAAACGTATTGACGTGCAATGTCTAAGAATTAGTTTCTAACTTTGATTCAGTCTAACGAACTATACGAACTACAAACAAGTTCAACTTTAATTCTATCATAAAATTCTCATGAATCATCTTCACTATCTATGAAAAGAATGGAGATAGAAATCTTATTGGATGATATATCGACTAGTAGAACACATAATAAATCCAACTGTTCAATAATTTTGAATTCGTTAAGAAGATAAGACATTGGATCTTGAAATTCATCATTTTACTCCAAAGTTTTCTCGTTTATCTCATTCTGTCATAGCCACAGATAAGCCATACATGACTTTATGATCATCAATTCATCCTCATATGACTTTGACATCACTGGTGGATCTTGATTCATGCATAGAATTACGATGTGGTGTTTGAAAGATTGTCGTTTAGGATTCAATATCACCTTATTAACCGAAGAGTTTTGAGCCACAACAATTTGATGCTCAACCTTGCCAAAGCTTGTGCAATTATGTCAAACGCAATGCACTTTCTTTTCCACCTTGTGCTATTGTTCAATGCCGGTTGATGATACTGTTCCAATATACACCTTGATAAGAATATGAGCGAGATGAGTATATTTTGATTCACACTAACCAGAAACAAAGCGAGATTGATATACTTTGTATGGTGCCATGCTTATCATGAATTGTTTTTCAACAACGCAAAATTCCATAAATTTCACTTTCACTCTTTCAAACATATGTTCATCATTTTCTGAAGATTCTTGACGACGAGTGAAAAGCTTGATTGTAGTATGACATTAATTAATAAGTGAACTGTTGCCGAATTCAAGCACTTGATCACCATGGACATGCACAACATTAAGTTCAAACTCATGATAGAAAGGGTCGCAAAAAAAAGCAAGTGCATGAACAGGAGAATAAATTTGATCCCTTCGATAACGGCTGAGCTTACATATGTTCAACCTCGGCACGAGACAATACAGTAGGTAGATGAAGAAAGATGAATACAAAAGCTACATAGACCAGTATCCATTGTCAATGAATCACTCTTGATAATTTTGATGCACTTGCAAATGTGATCAAAAAAGTGATTACAACGTTGATGCCGCATCGGAAGATGCTCTTGGTGATAATGTTCACAAGGTTGTGCGGAAGTTTATATCCAACATCAATATCTTACTCTTTACTTTTCTTTTTAATCAAATTTGGCATAGAAGTGATGGGACATTTGATTGCCTTGAGACAAACAAACATGTAATTCACGGTCAACCAACGTCAAGTTAAATATAAATCCATTGAACATGACTTATCAAGAATCTACTTGCAAATTAAATAGAAGATTTTATTGAGTAATCACGGGTTTTTGATGCACTTTGTGACGATGAGTGCCATCTTGAGTAGTGATTTGAAATCAAGCAATCCGATTAGATCTTTGTATAAATTGTTAAATGGATGAGTTTCACATCCATAAACATAGTCAACGTCGCGATTTGCATCAGTTGAATCTAAAGGGCTTGCATTGCATTACAACTATTGGAAATAAAACCATTTGCAATATTTTTTTCAACAAATGTTGCAATATTATCAAACACGTATCTCATCTTCTGTCGAAGCTCAATGGCAAATTCAATCTTAAGATATGCTCTCAGATATTCTACAAACCATGAACCATGATGTGCAATGAAATTAGACATGCTCCTACATAACACATTTGAGACACGAGCCAAACCAATTATAACAATTGCGGCCAATAACAATTCCTTGCATTTTTTTTCTATGAATAACAATCTTGAAGCAATTGATTGCTTAGCACATCGTGTGATGGAGTGATTTAGTTGGGAGATAGCTATTTGAAGAATTTCTACTAGGTTGTATGATCAAACATTTTAAAGTTCAAAGCAGTTTGATGCATGACGGAAACAAACAAAGAATCAACCACTTGTTTTTCATCTAAACTAAATTCAAAAAATATTTTTGCACATATCTAATTAGCAATCACCTCAAAATTAATCCCGACTGTGCCATGCTCTAAGCAATCATTAAACCAATCATGTGGTCAAATTGTTTATGAGATTGAGAATACATCAAGGTCAAAGATGTAGGATTATTGATGTTTGTGACTACCATCTGCAATGAATCAATTGGAGCAAGTCGTCCGATAGTACTAGTAATGACGGAGCCTGCTAGTATTGATCACAGTTGGATAGATGAGTTTTCATATTTGACGAAGTGGCAGAGATCAACGATTTGCCATTCTTGCATTATGTCATGACAACCTTAAACTTAGTATCACTTGGAAGCTCACCGAAGTGATCCCAATGAGTTCTTCTTTTTCGATCGGCTGAGCCATCCATCACTCTACCACGATACTTAATCATTTGCAATAATCTAATACATCCACACAATCTACAAATTACAATAATATTTTGAGATTGTATGTGCTTAAAGATGAAATGTGAGGTGAAAATCAATTTACATTCGCGGTGGATTTAAGCCTACTTCAATTTCCCAACGCATGCATTGCAACCATCTTTCAACTGGTTCATTCGGATGGAGATAAAGTAGAAGTTTCTTTCACCCGACCATATGATTCAAATCAACACCAGCCATGCTGCCTCTTGATGTCGATAAGAGGTATGTCTTATACAATTTTCAAACAGGATATAAGCGAGAATTGCTTGAACCAGCTGTAGTATAACATGGTTGCAACAACTAAGCAAACTCTAATTGATCACATTACAATTCTTGACCAACTAGAGACTAGATGATGAGCAGAGTATATCATATATATTAATGTATGTAGTAAGGTATATATTTAGCATTGTGGACCAG
Organism: Marchantia polymorpha subsp. ruderalis; assembly: GCA_037833965.1. Lineage (NCBI taxonomy): Eukaryota > Viridiplantae > Streptophyta > Marchantiopsida > Marchantiales > Marchantiaceae > Marchantia > Marchantia polymorpha. Next base: position 7,663,526 of record AP031351.1, read on the forward strand.
AATATAATCCGCATGTTTTTGTCAGCCCCTCCCTTCAAGTTACAAAACTGCTGAATCTGTTTGCCGGTTTGTTCTGCTTCGTGGAAGTTCGGGTTTCTATACATACGCAATCTACAGCAGCAGCCGCTCTGTATGGCGTAACATGTCGTATTTCAGGCACAGGTCAGACTGCGCCGCCTCGGCCGCGAAATTGGCGGTTACCTTTGGCACGGGCTGTCTCCCGCAAAAGTGGGTGGGTTTATTGCCGCACAGGAGCCGCAGAAACCTGCTAAATCCTTGCGTAACGCAGTCGGTGTGCGACGGAACCCGCAAAGCCATGCTCGGACGGACTGCCGTAAACTGATCGATCGGGGTACGGTACATTTGGCCCAAGTGCGAAAGCTGATGAGCACCTGCCACCAACAATTTGCGATCCTGCACGAGACAGTGTTCCGAACCGGGATATCTCCGGTGTAAAGGCATCGGGCGCACAGTACAGCCGCTCATACTGTGGTCCGAAGCTCGTGAGCCACAAAGAAAACTTTTGGAGTCCCGAGCTGTACCGAACATTGTACTAGAACCAGTACCAATTTGGCTTAGATTCCGCTACTTCCATAGCTCGCTTTACGCTGGAACTACGATGTTGTGAATCCCGAATCCATACTGTTACAGCTGCAGTTGGTGAGCAGACGCTTTCCTTGATCGAGTCCATGGGAGTGTGGTCCGGAAGCTGACCCGGGCACAGCATTTGTGTAGTCCTGAAGGACAACGGATTACACTTGGCGAGTGCATGTGCTTTCCATCGTCCGTGATGGCGTAGTGTCCCCTTTGAATACCGTACAAGCATAGTTTCCTCGACCAGTGCCCTCGAAGCGAGTCGAGCACTGTGTCGGCCCGTAAAGAGCATCAGAACGTTGGTGGGCGAAACCACACTGTGAAGCGACTCATAAAGACTAAATTATCGTTTCCGTGAGAATCTCGTTCATTCTTTGTCCCGTTGCACAACATTCATCCATTTTCCGTCACCCGACAGTGGCATACAGAGGTGCACCACCATGCTGACCTTGTTTTGATTGAGTTCCGTGGTACAAGATTGGACCTGCAACAGTTGAATGGATTCGTCTGCTTAGACGGTCGTTACGGTTTGCTCAGAGTTCTTCAGAACTCCAACTCTTTGTATGGTTGCCGTCTCGTGACTGTAGCGAAAATGGCGGCTTCCACTAGAGGAGCAAGCTTGGCATTGCAGGTGTTTCTGTACTTGACATGCACATGGTGGTACCTATTTTGGATTCTCCTCCCGACTCATTCCGGCAAAGCGTGGCTCAACACGATTACCAGTCACACCAAATGGAAATTTCTCGGTGCAAGAGGTGAGCAGTTGCAGTCCTCGATATTCCCGAGTAGCCCGTGGGCTTTGTCAGTTTGAGTCGCGGTTGCGATTTGAGTTCGTTCATATCAGGAAAACATGAACATAATTTCATAGTTTTTTTTTTTTCAGGTTCCGTGATTTTTTTTCAAACATTGCCCATCTGCATCATTGCGCTTCTTACCTACATCGTTCTCGAGCTGAGAAAGAGGAGTCTTCGAACGCAGTAAGTACTTATAACGGCATTGACTTTCGTTGTCGTGCCTCCTTGGAATAATGATGAATCTGAAAATCAAGAGTTCATCGTCTTCATAAGGGCTCGAATATATAACTCGGACTTTAACAATCGCCCGCGGCGAACCATTCGTCGGCGAACCATTCGTCTGTTTTGCGGAAATCGTCAAACCGAGTTTGTGTAGTGTGTCGAATCCGATACCTCGTGGTTGTCAGATTGTATTTTTACTCATGGAAAGCATGGAGCTAGATATCGAGGAGGTTATTGAGCATATATTAGTGTACAATCGTATGCGTCGGTTGTGGAAAATGCCGTGCCTAGACCTTTACGCCAAATGAGAGGCGAATTTGCTGTTTCATGATTTACATCGAGCATGGGCGCACCAAATCAGTGGGCACATGTACAAGCAGCTTCACAGTCACATGGATGGAACTGAGAAGATGCTGCATGGTCATGATTATCTGGACGAAAGCAGTTGAATGTACAGACCTTTCGTGAGGCCACCTGCCATGAGGATTGCCGGAAGTCTCAACCGTCAATGGAAACGTTTTTCGCAATAATCAGGATGAACGACTCACTATTTCTGAAATGCATTGACAGGAGCGGAGCCTCGGAGAAACCAAAAGTGAACGTGTGGACGCTGCCGATCCTGCTGAAAAGTCCACTGGGCATGTTGACTCTGGCAGATGTCGTTTTTATCTTCGTGAATTTATTCGTCGTTGTCTTCTATTTCACGAAGTCTATGGTGGATAAACGGGAGATCGACGAGATGATCATGTTTCCGGGAATACCTCCAAAGTAAAGCACTTCGATTTTCAGCCCCTTGCGATTCAAGATACATTCTGCCAGCTATTAATGAGAAAAAATCACAATTGTAGGTACTCAGCAGTGAACGCCATCTTCTGGATACACCTGTACTACCAACTGACCACTGAATTCAGAGCTTCATTTGATGACCAGATATATATGTCTGTGCTGACGGTATCAATCCTCGCTCATATTTCCCAGGTGGGCATTAAAATTGGAGGCTGCTGCAAAGCATTTTGGAATTTCCGCTGTAATCCCCTTCTCACTGCTTTGGTTCCCTGTCTCGAGGGGGTCTCCCATTTTACGTCTCACCGGCGTACCTTTCGAGCGAGCCGCCAAATATCACATATGGCTGGGCACGCTCACTCTCTGGTTACTTGCGATGCATGGTACAAGCTACATTGTATTTTTCTCCTTCGGCCTGCACCAGCCTAAGATTGTGAGTGCTCGAAGAATTCCATCTCAAATAGTCCGCCATGATTTGGGTTGGTTCCCTACTGTGAGGAGCTCGATTGTCTGAGACGGGAGACCTTTTGGACTCTTTTTGATCGTACTAAAAGACTCCTTTGACTGTTTGTCAATCCCCGAGGATTCGTTGGTCGTTGACACAATCGTGACGTGTGAATTGCAGCTCCTTCACTGGTATCCACATGATGTAGCAGTATTGCCAGGATGGATCGCTTTGGGAGCAGGGTTGTTAATGTTCGTCACGGCCCTCGAAAGAGTTCGGAGGAAGAGTTTCGACATTTTCTTCATCGTCCACCACCTCTATCTGGTGTTCCTGGTCTTCTTCGTTTTCCACGTGGCCGTGGTGCACTTCTACGTCGCACCTGTGCTCCTGTTTTTCCTCGACAGGTTTTTCCGCATGGTGCAGTCTCGAAGAAAAGTGGATGTCCTGTCAGCGCGAATCCTTCCATCGGGTGCCATGGAGCTGAAATTCGCGAAACCGTCAAGTAACACTCAGCCTCCATTCACCTGTCTTTGAAGTAGGATCCCTCTAGAACTAGCCGATCGTGAACAAGACGCCATGAAGATTTCGGGATTTTGCCTCTGGCTTCAAAAGTATTGAAATGAACAGCAATTCCTGTCACAGTTGTTGTTTGTCCCGATATTGCGATATTTGTCCTTTTTTCTCACTTTCTTCCGTCGATCTTTCTGACCAGGTCTGAATTACTACTCGCTAAGCTTCTTGTACGTCCTATTTCCGAGTGTATCGAGGTTCGAGTGGCACCCATTCAGCGTGGCTTCGAGTCCCATGGATGACACGAACCAGATTTCCATTTACATCAAACCTCTGGGAGGATATACGAAAAATCTTCACAGCGTGCTCCTGAATTCCAACAAGTCGAAGGAAGCTGGGACGCTAGTGTGTCCATTCTCCTTCAAGCTTGCCCTCGAGGGCCCTTACGGCGACGAATCGAGTTTCTACCTCAAGTAAGACGTGATTCTTGACTCGCATGTCTCTTAAGATTCGCACGACTGATGGGGTGTATGACTATGGCGCTCTGAGTATGCTAACGACTTCTCTTCCAATTGGCAATGCAGGTACAAGTCTCTCGTACTGGTAGCAGGAGGGATCGGGATAACTCCATTCCTCGCCATTTTACGAGATATATTGCATCGTCACAGAAGGAAGCAGCAAGATGTTCCGTGCAACATTCAACTGATATACTGTGTTAGGAATCCGAAGGAGATGTCTATCTTAGACACTTTGAACTTACATGAGCTGTGTCCGAACTACGCAGACAGTCTGAACATAGTATTTCACCCATTTGTTACCAGCAAAATAAAGCCCCAAAATTATGACGCAGACGGCCGAGTAGAAATCAACTCCGCCTCGTATGAGGACTTCAGCTATGTGCACATGAACGAGCCTGTTATAGAAGTGTTGGGAAAGCCAGTCTCCGAGGCCGAGCCGATGTCAGTCGTTCACGCCACCGGTCAAAGCCGATGGGTGGCATCCACCGTGTTTGCCACCATGATTGGGTTTTTTGTATTGTGGGGTATCTTCAGTGTCACAGTCATGGACGATAGCTTCCCCAACTATGGCATAGCTCTGTTGTTCCTCGCCTGTGTCTTCTTGGCAGTCGTTGTTTTTGGAGGAGGAGTCATGTTTCTGTGGTCGATGAGCATAAAATCTCTGTACAAGCGACATAACAAGGTGATATTAAAAGCGAGCTTGCCTTCATCCCCTGCGATCGAGATGACGGCCAATGCTCAGGCGACAGGTTCAGATACTCAAGGAGCATCACCATGGCTTGGCAATATTACTCTTGGGAGGAGGCCAGACTGGAAAGGTGAGGCTCTAGAAAGAGTCCTGTCCAAGCTCGTGTGTGTGTGTTCAAATTCCTGATAGAAGTTACCGTACGGGTGTCGATTATGGTTTGATGTTCATGCTGTTCGTAATTGGTTTTTTTGCAGATATGTTCGAACAAATAGCAAAGCAATACGCAGGACAGAATGTTGGAGTTCTGGTTTCCGGTGGTTCCAAGATGGCCGAAGATGTTGCCCGCGAGTGCAAGCAGCACAGCCTCGCGAAAAACTCGAACGTAGTTCTCCACTTTCATTCCGTGAGCTTCGAGCTATAACTGCTCCAGGCTGTGTTCAATGTAAGCATATCCAATGGTTTATAAGATCTACGAGAAGTAATAAGTCCACATTTCAGCTCCACGCGCACCGCCTACATGTAACAGCCACTGTCAATTGTTCATGAGGCAGCGTGAGACTGGCTTGTAGTTATTGTTAGCCGCCTTGTAAACAAGATCCTAGAAGAGAAAGGTGTGACTTGTAAGGACAGTCGGGAAGATAGTTCCAGTCTGCCAACAGAGGATGAAAGGCCTCAATCGATTTAACATATTAGGCTTGAATACTTGCTATATCAGGCACTTCCAATGCAGTGAGAAGCTGCTGGATAAGACGCCTGGCCCAATCAGGAGTCACACCGAATGGAGATTTTCCAGTGTGATAATCTAAACAGGTCCTAGGATATCTAGACGGGCCAAAATACCTGAAGGTCAAATTCAGCAAAATGCTCGTAGATATGTGATTTGTAAGGTTTTCAGGTAGAGCTAGCACATATGTTGGAAAGCAATTCCAGCGCAAGCAACGTCAAGTATTAAAAAAGTTAGAAATTTATTCCAATCATTGTACGAGTGGTGCTGAAATTCAGCCGAACCTAATAATGATTCCCGTTCTCTAATTGTGCCACTTCTCGCTGTTATAAAATGTGGTAACACACTTTTTGTTTTTGTACAGAATTTAAAACATTTTTGGAAAACAGTACCGCATCAGAGACTGTAAATAGTAATTGGTACACTTAAATAGAGTAAAAATGGAGAATCGTGGATATCATAGAATCTCGTAGATCATCGAGTTGGGCGCAATGTCCGGAACAAGCGCTCCGGCCCGAACGAACGGTTCCGAGGGGAATCGCCTTCGGCGCAAGCCGGAGAATACGCCTTCGGCGCTAGGGAAATCCCTCTGAACTCTCTCAATTCGTAACGCCTTGATCTGCTTAGGGTCTCGTTGGAAAGAGCTCGACGCGCTCGTTCTAAGGAGCCCAAGAACTCTTTCGGAACTGCAACCTCCGGATTGACTCTCATTCAGGTTTACCTTTGATAGCTTTGTGGTAGCGCATCATGGTTCTAGAAGACTAGGATTCATACTCTCACTCATGTCCCAAACACCTTCTCTCACAAACTCTTCATGTATCACTCTAACTCACACACAAACTCTCCTCACATCACTCTCTTCATATAAACGCAAACACACGTCGATACTCTAAAATACTCAAAAACTTAACTCCTTCATTACTGAAACAAGTTCTCACACATGACTCTCCAAACTTGCTTGAGAGTTGTTACTCTACCTCTCTATTTATATTACTTGAGAAGTTACCCTAGTAACATGTGGTAATTTCTCCCAATTTAATTTTACCTAGGTAAGTTTGACTAACACTCTTTATGTGGCAACATGCCATTGGTCTAGCTAAACCTTCTAAAAGTTTCCGGAATCCAAGGTTGAGGTGGCGACATGTCATTGGAAACTTTGAAACTTCTACAAGCTTCTTAGCCACCAAGTTAACACTAGACTTAGTCTAGCCAATCATCTTTCATACATTTTAGTCTAACCAATCAAATCCAAGTTTTAAGTCAAATATCTAATCCTTGGAATCTAGAACTTTTGTATAAGACAAAATAGGAGTGCTCACTCCTTGTAAAAGACAAAATAGAAGTGCTTACTCCACTCTTCTAGAACTCCGCTACTTAATCCGCCAACTATAGACATTGTAGCCAAACTTAGTTATGCCTAGATAATTTAAGTTATAACTAACTAGTTTAGTTATAACTTGCTAGACTTAGCTATGCCTTGGCTAATCGTACTTAATCACTTGACCACTTTTAGGACTTAGTACATATGTGCAACACCCGGTCTTACAGAACGGATGAGGGATCAATAAGTTACGAGTGTCGGAAGTTACTGAGAGGAAGCGCATTCGGCGGAACGCCTACGTCGACGAACGAGCCGCCTTCGGCCCAAGGGTCAATGCCTTTGGCGGTGCACTCCTTTGTACGAGCGCCTTCGGCGCCAGCGCATCAAGATTAGGTCAACGCCTTTGGGTCAAGCGACTTCGTACGGTCTGCCTTCGGCGGAACGGAAATCCTACGGCAAAAGCGCCTTCGGGGGGACAAGAGAGATCAACAGAAAGTACAAGACCAGTTGACTGCGGTCAACGCCTTTGGCTCAAGCGCCTTCAGCGATGCACTTACGTCGACAGACGTCTTCAAGGATACGCCTTCGGCGCTGCGGGTCGATGCCTTCGGCGGAAGATGTACGCCTTCGGTGGTGCGGGAAAGGACAGAGTCGAGAGTTGGCCAGAGGCGAAAGCCTCCGCCGCCGCGCCTCCGCCGCCGTGCTTTCGGCGATACGCCTTCGGCGCTGCGCGAACAGGGCTACGTCGACGGACGAAGGATGAAATCGAATTCAATTTCGAGCGTGTGAGCCCGCACAACGGCGGAGCGTGAAGCCGAGCGTGCGAGAGGGGGGCCGTTACATCTCCAAGCCGGCGCGGCAATCAAGTGGGTCGATCCCCACGCCAAGTGTCGAAGATGAAATCTTGTGAGCCGAAGGCAGGCGACTCATTCTTGGAATTGCAATTTCGATTTCTCGCGAGAGCTAAGCGCGCACACAAATAGGCAGAGAGAAATTAGAGAAGAAAGCGACGCGCGGAGAATTGCATGTCAGAGCGAGAGCTGAGTGCGCGACCGCGGGAATTGTCTGAGAGTGAAAGTTTGCGGAGAGATCGCGTCCGCGTACTAGAAGCGAGGAGCTAGCAGAAGACAATCGCGGACTTCTGAAGTGCGCGGTGAAATTCAAGAACGCGATGTCGAAGGCGACGCAGCTGCGGATGATTCCGCTGAAGCTACCGCAGATTGGGTTGCACGCTTTCCAGCACGAGCTGACTGCGGTGAAGCTTGATTTCCTCCTGTGGGGGTGGAATTGGGTGTGTCAAGACATGGTGCGCGAGTGGCAGAAGGGCAGAGACCAATCTAAGCGCGGATTTCGACCGCACGTAGAGCGATGGGACATCGCTGACTGGGAGCAAGTGTTGGAAAGATGCGCGGGAGAGGACGGACATCTTCTATTCGAGAGTGAAAGCATCAAGGTCACGAAGGAGGAGGAGATTTCATTCGCTGCTCTTTTCAAGAGCAGCAAGTCCAGCAAGAAAGGGTTCAAGACCCGGGACTACAAGGATCGCTACCGCAGAAATGTCCCGGTAGCACTCCTTCAGCTCTTAGCCGCACATGACCACCTACATCACTTCTTGGCAGGTGACATTCGTGGAGCTGGCGTTGGCCGGAGCTCCAATTCATTGGGCTCGCATCCTGTGGAAGATAACGAGGCAGCATGCGTTTGAGGAGAAGGGTGTATCGATCAATCACATCTCCCCCTTCTTGATCAATTTCTATCGGTCGATGGGTTGTGTGACCGCGACCGAGCGAGTACAATTTCCATTGCTGTTACGCAGCAATCCGGGGCGGTACGTGAAGGACGTCGAGGTCGACACCGACGAAGACGAGACTCCTGTTTGCACGCCATCAGGCCAACCGAGAGCCGAAGGAGAATCGCTCGCAGCGCGAGTGCCGCGGAAGCGAAGATGGGAAGGAGGAGCAGAGAAGGGCCAACAACGCGATTCGGCTGCTCTCAAACGGAAGCGGCCACTTCAAGAGCTCTACAGTCGGCCTAAGCAGAAGGCACGCAGGCTCGTGTTGCCTGCAAGTAGCGCAGAGATGGGGCATGCCGTAGAGGGGAAAGACTCACCATCCTCGGAGGAGGATAGGAGCGCGTGGACTGCAGAGAGGTCAGCGGACCTCCTTGCGCCGCAGACACGGAAGCCTTCGGCGGAAGCAAGACGGCCTTCGGGTCAGGAGAAGCAACACGCGGCACCGACGAACGTGCCGGCGACGGACAGGTGCTCTGAGCAAGTACCGTTCGTTGACTCGACCTCGGGTCAGGAGCCTTCGGCTCAAGTGCCTTCGGCGCAGCGGAGAAGTGGGAAGGAGCCGGCGGATAAGGCGCCTTCGGCTTAAGGGCCTTCGGCCCAAAAGCTTGTGAGTAGGGAGCCTTCGGGGCAAGAGTCTTCGGCGGAAGCTCCGCCAGACGATGCGCCTTCGGCCCAAGGGACTTCGGCGGTAGACGACTTCGGCGATACGCCTTTGACGGAAGCGCCGCCGGCAGAAGCCCAAGGTGAGAAGATAGACGACGGAAAGAAGGGGGAGACACGTGTGCCTTCGGCGCAGCCGCCTTCGGCTCAAGTGCCTTCGGTGGTGAACGCCTTCGGCGCTGCGGCTTTGGTAGCGACAAATCGGGCGGTGTGGTAACACACTTTTTGTTTTTTTGCAGAATTTAAACAATTTTAGAAAACTAGTACCAAAGCAGTGTTTGTAGCTAGAGAAGGGTACGCTAAATAGAGTGGATTGATGAGATCGTCACGAGGGCACAAAGAATCACGTAGTCGGATGTACCAACGCCAACGTCTTCGGCGCCTTCGTCAAAAGCTCCTTTTTGAGGTGTCTCTATTCACGCGCCTCTAGCGTATAAGGAAGCTACGCTTCCGGCGCAGACACCTCAGGAGGAGGTTTTGCTAAAGACGTCAGGAGAAGGGCCCGGACCTCTAAAGGCATCCGACCATGAGTGCGCCTTCGGCGAAGCGCCGCTAGCGCGAAAAGGGAAAACCTTCATAACAATCGGGATACACGGTAGATCCAGTTGGTTGAAGTTGCATTAGAAAGAGCTCGGGATGCTCGTTCTAACGAGTCCGAGAGCGTCGGAGATGGATCAGGAATGGAGAAGTTATGAGAGTCGGAAAACTCGTAGCCGGACATGCGCCGTTCGCGCTAGGGTTCACAGCCGGAAGGGATTCCCGTACGCCCTCGGCGATGCGCCTTCGGTGGAATCACGCGCTCATAGGAGGAAACCCACTCAGAGTCGGAAGCGCCTTTGGCGGCTGTTCATGGAAGGAAAGCGCCGGTCGGATGTACGCCTCCGACGTGGCGCTGACAGTCGGATGCGCTGACAGTCGGATGCGCTGGCGGATATGCGCCGGCAGCAACGGACGAGGCATAAAGGACAAAATAGGCGGTACGACTGCGCGCCGGCATAATTCGATCCGACTGGATGTGCGCCTCCAGCAAGGCGCCAACGGATAATGAACGCACCAGCGGCGACACGCCTCCGGAGAAGGGCGGGTTAGGAAAAGACAACAGGGCCGACGTATACCCTGCAGCGGACTCGAGTCCGGAAGGTGGCGGCGGCGGGAGAATTCAACGTTTAAGCATGCGAATGCGCGCAACGCGGAGACGTGAATTCGCGCATGCAAAGGGCGAACCGTTAAGCCGTATAGCCGGCTGCGTACGTTGCAACCAGTAAGAACGTTGGACGTTCTTGAAATCGGAGAAGAAAAGACTGCGCTCCAGTCTCATTCTCTCATTCTTGACTTTGCAATTTCCAGTTCCAAGATTACGCGCAAGGGCGGAGCGACCTGCAGTGAGAGTAGAGAGTGCGGAGACGAGTTGCACAAGGATCTTGGCGGACCTTGAAAGAATTGGGAGTAGCGATCTTGAACGAGCGCAGAGAGAGTGAGCAGTCAGTGCTTGAGTGGCCGACGCGCAGTGGCGATTGTGAGAGAGCGAGCGAAAGGGAGAACGTTTGTGTGTGCAGGCAACGCAATGTCGAAGGTTCCCCAGCTGCGAGTGTCTCCACTCAGGGTGCCGCAGATCGGTCTACGCGCATTTCAAGATGTGCTGACGAGGCTGAAGCTCGATTTTCTCCTCTGGGGGTGGAATTGGACATGTCCGGAGATGGTGCGCGAGTATCTGCAAGAGAGACACAAGCCTTCTCGCGGATTTCGCCCACACCCAGAGAGATGGGAAATTTGCAATTGGGCGCAGGTGTTGGGCAGGTGTGCCGGCGAGGAAGGGGATCTCCTCTTCGAGGCCGACAGCGTGAAAGTGTCCCAGGAGGAAGAAGTCTCTTACAATGAGCTCTTCAAGGTGGCTAGACATCCCAAGAACGGTTTCCGGACACGGGATTACAAGGATCGATTGCGGAGAAATGTCGCGACAGCATTGCTGCAGATATTGCAGCCGACCAAGACCGCTTACATGCATGGTTGGCAGGTAGAGTTCGTGGAGCTAGTGTTGTCAGGAGCTCCGGTGCATTGGGCACGGCTCCTGTGGAAGGTGACGCGCCAACATGCGCAAGAAGAGAGGGGAGGAACGCTCAATCATCTATCGCCTTACTTAATCGTGTTTTACCGGGCGATGGGATGTTTGACGAATGCTGAGAAAACTCGGTTTCCGCAGCTGAGCCGGACTTATCCAGGTAGATATTCGAGGGAGGCCGAAGTAGACACGGATCCGGACGAGGAACCTGCCAGTACGCCTCCGGCTCCGGCTCCAGCCAGAGCAGCAGAAGAACGTCGAAGTGAGCGCATTCCGCGAAAGCGGAAGTGGGATGAGAGACCTGAGGACAGGCAGCCGGAAGTACCAGCTGCGCCGACTCGTGGTCGGCCCACCCCCGAGCCTCACAGTCGACCAAAACAGAGGGCACGCAGAATGCCAACTGTTACTGAGGAGACCAGGCGAACTCCGACCCGGCGGAATCTCACACAGGAAGAGATAATTGCTCAGGTCCTAGGGAAGACGGCAGAAACCTCTGCACAGAAGGCACCACGGCCTTCGGGAGGAGATGGACGGACTGACGACCGGCCGACTGCGAGTCGGATGACTGAAGGTCGACAAGCGGAAGGAAGGCCAACTGAACGGCGCGTTGAACCGGACAGCAGGCCGGAAGCGGAAGAGAGTTTGGCTGACGAGCCAACAATCCTCAGAGGGTCGTCTTCGGCGGAAGGCACTTCTGGAAGAACGCCACCAGCAAGCAGACCAAGTGGAGTCAAGACGCGCAGGGTGTATCCGACTCCCAGTCGGACAACTGCTGGTCGGCCGACTGCGAGTCGGACAACAGAGAGTCAGTCGGATTCGCCGACTGCGAGACGGATGGGGCCAACGACGAGTGTGCGGACGCCTTCGGCGGACGCACCTTCAGCAAGGACACCTTCCGCGCAGATTGCGCCGGAAGGACAGGCAGCAGAAGCGGGCGGATCAAGAGTGACAAAAGTCACTGCGGCGTCGACCCCTTCACAAACCGAAGATCAAGCCGGAACAGGGGCTCAAGCAGTGGGATCTCCCACTGTCCTGGATATTTTAGCAGGCAGTGGAGCAGCCGTCGCAGCGGAAGCTGCTGCGCGCCACAGTTCCAGGGAGTCGCCAAGGGATTCGGTGGCGACTGAGATCCTCGAGACTGAGGATGAGACGAGCTCGGAAGAGCAAGAAGAGGATTCGGTGCAGAAAACGCCAACAGGGGTGCTGTGCGAACAGATAGTTCCACTCCTGCGATATCTGGATCGCAAGACATCCAAATACGCAAGTGCCTTAAAACCGCAGTCTTATGTGGAGACAATCAGGCGAAGGACGAGGAGCAAGGTGGCAAGGTGGGCCTCTAGGTGCGGAGTATATGTGGATAGGAACACCGCCCTCCGACAACACCTGGCGGTCACCCAGAAGCTGTACCAAGCCTTGCAGCAGCAGAAGGAGGATGCGGCGACGAAGAGTCAGGCGGAGGCCGAACTAATACGGGCAAAGATCGAGTCGGAACTGCAGGAGGAGCGGAGACAGAACAAAGTCCTAGCAGCCGAGCTTGCGCGCCAGACGCGCGCCTTAGAGGAAAGTCAAAGAGCCCGCAAGGAGGATGAGGAGTTGTTGTGCAACTTGCAAACCGAGTGCTCGGATTTGAGGGCACAACGTGCGGATTTAGAAATGCAGCTGGCAGAGGTGGAGAGCAGCTGCAGGGCACGAGGAGAGTTGGCGGCAAGGGTGACTCGTTGTCTAAACGGATACACCCATTGGGAGGTGGCAGCTCAAGAGAGGGTTACACTCCGGGAGTTCGAGCTTCGGGCGGCGGCCTTGACGGAAGGTGACAGTCGGAGTCGGCGGCGAGTGGCGAGAAAATTAGAAACTTTCTTGTCGGGTGCGCGCGACACTATGGCGCACTTGCAGTCGGAAGTCACTGCAGCGCTCCGACGCCTGGGGTTACGCAGCCGGTCGGAAGACTGGCAAGGTAGAGACAGTAAGCGGAGCAGTCCGGCGCAGCACCGGATCTGCTGAGTGCAGTAGAGTAGTTTGGTTTCGCGCAGATGCTGCGAGTGGTAGATAGGATAGCGTAGTGCTAGTTAGGATCTTTTGAGAGTATAAAGTAGATCAAGGCGTTTTGCCTTGGGACTCTTCCAGTTTCGGAAGTGCAGATCAGGAACTCACTTTCTTGGCGTGTTTGTGCATTTTGGTCCTGGCACCACGTAGAGAAGCTACAGCATAGCGAAGTTACCGTATGTTGTAGTTGAAGGCCTTCGGCTGAATGTTCAGAGCTAGCACCCGGTTAGAGACTTGAGTAGTGCGGATCTGCACCTGCGGGTGATTTCTGATGCTCAGAGCCGGCTGCGAGTTAGAGACTTGAACAGTTCCCCCTTACTCCTTCGAGTGACATATCCTGATTGTACTCCTACGGGAAGTTTCCCCTGAATGCCAATGTGAAGTTTCATTACTTCGTGTAAACCTTGGTTTGTAATTCAGGTTGTGTGTGTGTTACTGGATCGTGTTTTCAGTAAGTTCTCAGTCGGGTCTGCACTCCCTGCGTTTTGTGTGATAGTCGAGGGTGACGTCCACGGCGTACGTAGAGGCTTCGTTCCGAAGTGAGAAGTCCAGTCCGGGTACCCCCGCTAGTTCCTGGCGGAAGGGCAGTAAAAGCCGGAGTGGGAGGCACTTCCTGCAGAACCTCTGAGTGAACTTGCGAGACACTTTCCTCCTGAAATCCGAGGCGGAGGTCCTGACCGACCTCCGAGTTGTGCTTTTTGCCAGTTTCAGGTGTGTGTGTGTGTGTGTGTTGAGTGACCAAGCTGTACCGTGCATCCTCCGAGCATCCTCCGAGTTGAGATCCTCCTCCGAGTCGAGCCTCCGAGTCGAGCACTGCAGTATTTCTGGGAGTGACAGTCGCCTAGAATTCAAACTCTACCAAAAGTCTGTTAAATGTGACACTTTTACTCTGTGTGTTGCCTCTGTCCCTGTGGGTTCGATCTTTTTACCACCATACTGCAGTTTTAGCCTTTGGTGGGTTATTACAGGCGGGCGGTGCAAGCTTGTCGAAGATAGTAACCTCCACCGCCTTAGACATTTTGGCAGGGAGCAGTGCGGCGCCAGCAGCAGCAGAAGCAGAAGCTACGCAGCCCAACTCCCGGGAATCGCCAGGAAATAACTCCGTGGCGACCTAAATCCTCGAATCGGAGGATGACGGAGACAAATCGGGCTCGGATGAGGAGGAGAAGCAGTCGGTGAGAGGCACGCCGACGATGGCACTGTGCGAACAAGTGGTACCTCTGCTGAGGTGGTAAGTATGCTAACTCCAGCTACCCTGGGTCCTACGTCGAATTGGTGCGAAGGCGAACTCACACCAAAGTCAGAACCAGTAAATTGTTGGCTTCCTTGGACGAGGACATCAAGGACCTGCGATTGAAGAACAAGGCCCTCCGCGGACACCTCGCAATCGTGCGGAAGTTGCAGAAGGCAGTCAACAAGACGCGAGAAGATAAGTTTGAGGAGACGAAGAAGGAGTTCGCCAAGGAGCACGCGAAGCTCGCGGATGAGCTGGATTCTTAGCAAATTCAGAATCGCATTTTGTCAAAGGAGCTCGTGCGACAGACACGGATGCTGGAGCAGTGTCAACTCGCACGCCAGGCGGATGAGGACTTAATTCGTCAACTGCAATCGCACTGCGGCGAATTGAGAGCTCAGCGTGCGGAGGCAGAGTTGTAGCTGGTGGTGGTTGAAGACGATTGCCGGCGGGAAGCAGATCGCATGAAAGAAGAGTTGGTGGAGCGTGTAAACCATTGTCTCAGAGGTTACACCCTCTAGGAAGTGGCTGCGCAGGAGAAAATCACATTGCGCGAGTTAAAGCTTCGTGCGGCGGGATTGATGTCGGGTGACAGTCGGAGCCGACGGCGAGTGGCGAAGAATTTAGATTTGTTTCTGTCGAGGTCACGGGACGCCATTGCAAACCTCGAGGCGGAGGTGACTGCGGTGTTGCGGCGGCTGGGGTTGCGCAGTCGAGCCGAAGACTGGTTGGGTAGGGAGTCAGCACGCGGCAGTCCGTCGCGCAGGAGACACAGTAGATGACCTGTAGTGTGCTGCAGCGTAGTGCAGTGTAGGTAGTGTAGTGTTAGTTAGGACTTAGAAGGTATAAAGTAGTTCAAGGCGTCGTGCCTTGGGATTCTTCTAGTTTCGGAAGTGTAGATCAGGAACTCATTTTCTCTACGAGTTTGTGTCTTTAGTTCTGTCACCGCGCAAGAGGAGCTACAGCTTGACGAAGATACCACATTTTGTAGTTGAAGGCCTTCGGCCGAATGTTCAGAGCCAATGTACTGGTTAGATACTTGAGCAGTTTGGATCTACACCTGCGGGTGATTGCTGAATGCTCAGAGCTAGTAACTGGTTAGATACTTGAACAGTTTGTCCCTACACCTTCGGGTGATTGTTCTTGATTGTACTCCTTCGGGATGTTTCCCCTGAATGCCAAAGTGAAGTTTTGTTACTTCGAGTAAGCCTTGGTTGTAATTCAGGTTACGCTGCAGAAGGCGCCATCGGGGCAAACCTCTGTAGTATTTCTGGGAATGACTAGTGCTTGAGAATTCAAACTCGTCAATAGACTGTTATGGTGTGCCACTGGATCTTTTCTCACTTGAGTTTCTCAGTTCGGATCTGTATTCTCCGCGCGTTTTGTGAGTTGAGTGTGTTGTTCACCGCGTGTGAGTGACTTCGGTTTGACGAAGATACCGCATCCGAAGTAGAAAGTCCAAACCGGGTGACTTGTGCTAGCAGAAACTAGTGGAAGGGTTGTAAAAGACGGAGTTGAAAGCCACTACCTACAGAGCCTCTAAATGTATCAGTGAGAAACTTTCCCCCTGAAATCTTAAGTAGAGATCCTAACCGAACTCTGAGTTGTGTTTCTATAATTTCAGGTGTGTGTTGAGTGGACTACGCTGCACTGTGCGTCCTCCGAGTGACCTCCGAGTTGAGCACTTGCAGTATTTCTGGGAGTGACAGTCGCCTGAGAATTCAAATTCTTCAACAGTCTGTTAAACATGACACTTTGTACTCTGTGTGTTACCTCTGTCCTTGTAGGTTCCACCTTTTTGCTGCTATACTGCAATTTTAGCCTTTGGTGGGTTATTACATAAAACATCTTTGTTTGTGGGATAAGTGAAACAAACCCTGACAATTGCAGTTGTGACAGTTGACTTTTTTGGTAAGCACGTGTCTTCTTTTCTTGTGAAAGAAAATAGATCCAGTACTGCACGTGGAGTATAATATACCAGCGCAGCTGATATATCTGAAAATGTTATGAGACATATCACATGACAACTGTACATTTCTCGAATTAGAGGAGAAGCCATACTCGTCAATCACGCAATACAATACGCAATGTCTTATAAGTGGAAGAATCTCCGTTGGTAAGCATCCGTGCAGTGAAAACAATTACGTTGTCCTGGTGGCAAAGGCATATTGAATCAAATCTAGAGACTATCAGGGTGTTCATGATCGTCATACGAACGATCTATCTAGTCATGGAATTCAAGTAAAGAGAATCGTAAAGTTTTAAAGACGTCTTCATTTGTCTCACACCGTAGAGATCTCAGAGCTGTTTCTAAGAACATAAACCTGGAAATTTACGAGGATCTCACCATATCCGGGTCAATCGGACAGACAGTTGACAGGACACCAGTAGAATGAAAACAGTGGGGTACAGGCCTTGGTACAGGCCAGCAAGGATGGTTGGTATCAACAAACCACTTAAAATGTGCTGCGAGTTTTCTATCCATGAGCTTCTTCCGCGAGTCTTGATGGTCCGATTGACAATCCACTACTGTGTCATAAATTGTTGATCATCGAGTGTTGTTACGCGGCCAATTTACTGCTGACTTTTCATGTATAGCTCATAGGTCATTCCATGCCCTGTCCAGCCTTAAAGTCGATACCTCATGGTCCAGTTCTTGCTGCTGCCCTACCTAGGAGCCCAAAATGACTTAAGCTACCTTAAAAGTCCAAAATCAGGTGTCTGGTTGGTGATCACTTGTTCCTGGAAGCACTTCACTGAAGTAGATCCCCTGCCGGGGACTTACGACATTTCAGAAGCAGATTAACAGGCGGAAAGCGTGGATTTCTTCTTGCTTTCTTCTTGATCAAGGATTTGCAATCATTGTTTCAGCTTTGAGTCGAAAACTTTCCAACTACCACATGTAAAAAGTAGACCCCACCATCAATAAAATCTAAGCCTCTGTCGCACATTGATTCTTCAGATATGTGCGTGTGGAGAATTCAGCTCATTTGTGCATTGACGTATCACTTTCGATTGAAGGCGAGGAAAGCCTCGACTGCGTCCAAGACTCGTGTGAAATCCATGGCCTATGTGAAACCAAAGCCTTTGTTTGTTGCATGACGACATGCGGAGTTGACGGGTTTGTACAGAATAATTTCTTAACGACCATTCGCACTCCCGGGTCCATGGTGTTGGAAACAGAGTACTGAACTGTAACCTTTGGCGGAATCATCTACAGAGAACTGGTAGTGAACTAAAAGTAAGAAATAAGAATTGGTCCCCAGACGTGAGAGTGGCTTTATACAGGACCCGTGATGTCGATGATTCCTACCGACCATTTCCCGGAGACCCGAAAAATTTCAGTTTCACGTGGGTGCAGATGTGCAGATACCAATCCCCCCGCCGAGCTTCTAGAAGACAGAGGAAACGCCAAGACCAGTAACACCAAGAAATTGCTTGACACAGTTATCAGAAAGATTTGCAGGCTCGAAGTCTCTGCAGGTGAAATCTGTTGTAAGACTAGGATCATAGGCAAAGGCTAGTCTCTGTCCCGAAAGGATCAGGCCCACAAATAGGAATGGTGCGACCAAGCAGTACCTTTCTATTTGCTCAACATCTATCTGTCTCCTTTCGACATAAGCAAGACGCAACGCGAGAAGCTCGATGGCCCATAACCATACAGAAAAAAAAACGTGAGCCTGGAACCTGAATCTCCCGGCTTGACGGGTGATTCTCACTCAAACAGATTGTGATTACTTTCACCACGTTGATTGTGGACGGTGTAGTATCAAGGGACCAGACAATCAAAAAGCTGTTGAAGGTGTCAAACTCATTCTTTTGTGAGCCTCTAGGAAGACTGGATCCTAGCGATTCTGTCAAGCCATTGGACTGAAGAGTGTACTGCACTTATTGGGTATGAGATATGCTGACATGACTTCCGCCCAAAGTAGGAATGTCCACCATTGTGGGCGTTGCCTCGTGTAAAGATGTAGACCTGAATTGGAAGGCGATCGACATTACTTTTTATTTGACAGTAGGAAGCTTGCTTTCCAAAGTCGTCTCACGTCGATCGGACCAAAATTGAGACCTTTATTCAGGTATTTCAGGAATTCTGGGCCTTCCCATCTCCTGCAGTAGGACATCGGCACGTCGTCGGGCAGGTCTGCCTGCTGAAGTGAAATTGCCCGCGAGAACATAATCATTCATATTCATATCCGCGAGAATCAGGTATTCATACGAAACGCCAGGTCGTGTCGTCATCGTTATCGTCATCTTCGTTGAAGAGCTACGTGTACCTTATTTGTGCTGCGCCTGCGATGGCTCACTAACCCTGACACCCATTGAATAAATCATTTTTAAGTGTGGTAGATTACGGGCGTCAAGTACTCACCAACCTCCACACAATCATTCCTCCAGTACAGCCGTAGTCGATTGGTTCTACTTATTACCGGCATTGGATGTTGTCTAAACCGGTACACAAAGACCGATGCATTCAGGTGTGTAGAAATGGCGCAAAGGTGCCTACTATATCAGATCGTTTCATGCTCTGCCGAATGTCTGTAGACGGGATCCCGGTTGAAGTAATCTGATCAGAATCTAAAGTCTGCGTAGACCACTTTCCGAGACTAAGGGTACTGCGGACATTGAGTGCCTTTGTCAACCATATGAGCCATTTGTTTACAGCGAGGCTCAGAATTTTGAAGCTTTGCTACTGAGCAATTAACTATGTACATGCCTTATCAATTCATTCAGGTCTGCAGTCTTTTTGTGTCATTGGCTTCGAAATTGTATTTTAGTTATCCAGCTTTTTCCAGCTACTTGCTGCACTGTTCTCATGAATCTAGACTCAAAATGAACGTAAAATCCAATCCAAGGTATGACGTGCATGAGTGGTCAATTCTTTTACGGCTGTATTTTTTGTACCATGGAATTGAAAACTGTATTTTAGTCATTCCAGCGATTTTCAACTAGTTGCTGCACTGTTCTCATGACTCTAGACACAGATTGATTGTAAACCCCAATATATCAAAATTAAGAAACGGTCCATATTCGACATCAATATCCTTAAAAAAAAATTCATGAACGAGAAAAATATTTTGCGAGAAAAATATTTTGCCTGCAAAAGTAGAGCAAAGTTACAATGGGTACAAGGAAAAGTTTAATATTATTTGAATGCGAGACTTTTTTGAACAACTCAAGTATTGTCATTGGTTGCGAGAAAAGTATGACCCATCTTCATTAAAGTAAATCTTGTCTAGAAAAAACAAAAGTTCATAGATCTTGTCATATTATTTTTTAAGCATAATTGCAAACAAGTGATTTGGATAAAAATTTAAATGCCTTTGTCTTTCAAGTTGCTATTAAGGAAGTAGAACCATGATTTGAATGCCCATGGGAAGAGACTGAAACAATCTAGTGGTTTGTTCAAAGATTGGGATTTTCACACAACTCAGAAGTATGCTTATGCGTTGGCAATGAGAAAATAGTCCCTTAAGTAATCATTAAACCAAATATAGTTATAAAGAGTCTTGATGCGAAAAATGCATTGAGGAAAAAATATTACTTATTTCTTGAAATTTAAAACGTATGTCAAATCTATGATGGAAACTAGTCAAAACCAAAATTTCTCCAGAGCACAAGCGAACTCCAAAGCAGATTGCACATGTGACCAGCTTCTAGATTCATATGATACATGCATCTGACTATGCATCACACCACCGTTTACTTTGGTCAATGCTCCCAAATTAAGTTAAGTCGCACATTGTAAAATCTGAATCAAAATTGCACATCGAATTCAGTTCTATCAAACAAGAAACCCCCGATAATTTTTGGAGATGTGTCGGCAGAGTTCAGTTGTCTCAAACGAGAATTCATGTTAGCATTTGTTCGCGAAGATGTTCAGTTGTCTCAAACGATAAACTTTTTTTCTCCTTCATATCACCTTCATCTTTGAGTCCTCATGTCAGTATTTCCGAGTTTCTGGATTCATATGTGATTGTTTCCGATTTTCAGTGGCTGTGCACCACTAAACGTCTTAAATATGTATTTAAGATGTCTTAAATGTCTCAGAACGCCTGATAATATGTAAGTTGATTTCAAATTCATCCATAAACTAGTAGCAATTTACACGAGAAAGTTTGTCTAATTTGATACCAAAGAACTTGAATCCTGTTTTGAGCAAAATAATTATCCCTTGATATTCTCGGGTGGTTTGGTAAAAAAAATCGTATACGAGTAAAAAATTGAGCAGTGAAAATCGTTAGATAATCCAATTGATCAAACAGGAATTCAACAGATAGCGAGAGATCGCAAGGGGCGCGGGCGAAGGTGACTGCTCAAAATCTGCATCCAGCTATATATGTTTGTCCAAAAATTTGTCGAATTTGTGATAGTATCAATTGACGATCGCATAGATACACTAAAGCTCAGATTATATGTGTGTATGTTTTAGAATTTCGCTACGGTGTGTGCAGTTGGTAGAATTCCATTGTGTAAAACGAAACTTAATGAGAACTATCAAACAATTTAGGTTCCGATGGGTACCATCAATTAAATATCTCACCTCACGGATATCTCTGACTTGTGAGTCAGTTAGAAAAAATATCTCAAGATAGCAATGACATATACAAAAGAATTCATGGTGCTTGTAGAGAGACAATAATTTCAAACAAGAAAGGAAGAAAATACATGTCTCCCATAGAATTTTCAACTAGTCATATCTGAAGTAATGAATTGATAGTTACTGGACTCAACCTTATTCAATAATTTTCTTTTATAGTTTTCACACAAAAATTCGCACTCGTCACCATGGTCACATATATTCGACGATAAACATACATGGTTCACCATTGTGGTCTACTTTCACGGAACATCTTTGCTAAAATAAACGGTAAAAAGTATTACCTATGGTTTCGTGAACTGTATTATATAATACCAGTTATATAATATCAATATACCTAACCTTATTAATTGGAGTTAAATGAAGACATAACAAGAGTTTACTCCACACATATGATTCTCAGAATCCTTGATAAAATTCCTGAATTATGTTCATGTGGTTTTCCCATTCCACATTGTCTAAGTCAACAATTAAAGAGTAATGATATGTATGCGCTTTCCACTTCTTCAATTGAAATCATCATTTATATTCCACAACTGAATGCCTAGTTTAGGTTGCTTCATCTTTAGCATAAAGTACGTTAATAAACTATACATTGTAGTATCTTGTATTTTTTAAATTTGTAGAATTTGACTCCGTATTTCTGGAATTTTTTTAATAAAATTCTCTTTCCCTTATATTTATGTGGCAATAGGGTTACAATTGGATTGTACTGAGTTTAATCGTTCATGGACCAAACAAATAGAAATAACCAAAGACAATTTTGGGGAAAGAAATATCAATCATTGCCCAGTTCTAGTGATGAATGTTGCTACCAACATCACACTGAAAAATCAAGCATATTTTGATCATACGCTTGTTCATACAAGGAGAGACTCCAGTGTATATCATGCTCACAATAGATACAATATGCATTTTGTAGAATCCAAGTTAATAACTACCGGTTTAAGATATTGTGGCAATTGCAATATGTTTTCCTCGTTTCTAGAGACAGGTGAGGGGAGGTAAGCTTGGGGACGTGCTTTATAAGAAGGGGCAGATAAAGTGCAAAATAGTCAATCTTGATTAGATCGAGATGCATACTAAACATATCTAACAAAATTAACACAAAATGTCACTAGAATATGTCATTCATGACATTGTTGAAAAGAGCGGTGATGCAGGTTGGAGAGAGGGGTGAGACATTTTCACGTAGGAAACAACTGCACAAGCTGATGTTTGAAGTTGTTGGGAGGCTTACTCAAGGCACTAGTGAGACCAAAATCATCAGACAGACTTAAGAGGAGATTTTTGCTGACCCGAGAGATTAGTGATGCTACTCAGATCTGCAAGTATTGAGGATCGATTGAGGTCATATCTTCAATCCAATGGCTTTGGAGATGCTCTCCACATCTAGACTAGATATGAATAGTTCTGGTACAGAATGTGTTCAGCTTTATCACGAAGTTATTGGTGCACTCTCATCTTTTTCTTCTTGCATCTTATTTGCTTGTAGTTTGAACATCATGTATGAATTGCAAAGGTTAGAGCAAAGGTTAAAACATGCTCTGGTATTGAAATTGCGTGTCGGCGACGATCTGTCAGGAGCTGATGGACAAGAACATGAACGAGAATACTGATCTTCGCGGCAATCCGTTGTTGTAGACGGTCGAACATTGGACGCACGTCTTAGGACCATGCGCGGGCAAGGAAGGAAAATACACCTTCGAGAAGGAAAGCGTTAGAGTGACGCGAACCAAAAAATTTACATTCGCGCAGCTCTTCAAGAACCTCCAATCGAGTACAAATGGTTGGAGAACAGTTGAGTATTGCGACTTGAAGAGACGTGCGGTGGCAACAGCATTGATGCACATCTTGCAGCCGTAGCGGGCGACCTATGTAACGGGTGGCAAGTGGGATTTATAGAACGCGTAGTGCAAGGGGAGGCAATTCACTTGGCAAAGATCTTCTAGAACCTGGTTTGGATTAACATTGGCAACAGGTGGGGCGGAGCCTCGGTGAATCATATGACGCCTTTCTTGGTGAATTTCTATTGTGGGATGGACTTGCTGACGAAGAGCAAGGAGAAGAAATGGATGAAGGAAAGGGAGATCTTGGAGTTGGAGTGAGACGAAAAGTCTGAAGAGGAGGAAGCTCAAGCCAAAGAGACCATCCGAGGAGCTGCACGAGGACTGATTCTAGTGGAGGTGGTCACGGCAGAAAAAATCTGAGCGACGACCGGCGAAGAGGTAGAAGATAGCCGAAGCCAGTGTAGCAATCCAAAGACCAGAAGCACGAATGACGAGATCGGCTGCAACGCGCTTGAGGACGCCGAAGTTGCGTGCTAGATCAAAGAAGAAGGCACAACGTCGGGTGATAGTGTCAGAGAGTTTGGAGGACAGTGTAGCCTTGTCTGAGAGAACCGCATCTTCGGCAGATGAGTATGCAGTGGAAGAAGAGGATCTTCAGACTTCTGAATGTGGACCTTTGGAGGTACAGAGTAAGGAAACTCTCGAGGAGGAAGCAAGACCTGCGGGGGAGAGTACGCCGACGTCAAGTCAAGGTCTTTGGCCTTCGGAGAAGAATCAATCGTCTTTGGAGAAGAGTAGTAAGTCTTTGAAGAAAGTAAAGGCGCCAGCGCTGAAGACTAACGAGGAGCATGCGAAGGAGCTCACTCTAGGTCAGGACATGGGAGTGCGAAGACCTTCGGTTGAACCTAGCCAAAGAGAAGGAGCTTTGTGCAGAGGAAGAACTGAGAACCAAAGATCTTCGGCAAGAGGTTGCAACAATGAAAACATAGAAGATGGAACTTCGGGGAAGCATCAAAAGTTGAAGGAGAAGACGACCGACGGTTTGCGTTTATGGATTGAGAGGTGTTTGCGCAGTTTCGTTGAGTGGGAAGTTCAAACGTTGAAGTGGATGAAATTGGATTCGCTGGAGCGGCGATTGATGAGACTCAAGACTAGTGGAACCATCCAGCATCATCAGTTAATCATTTTTTTTTCTTCCGGGTTAGAAGATGCGCGGCAGAACTTAGAGTTAGAGATTATAGGCGTGTTGCGTAGGTTAGGAGCGGATGGAAGCTTAGAGGACGCAGTAACCGCTGCATCAGATAGTTCTGCGCCTGATGGTGGCTCGCCTTGGGCGGTTGAATAAAGAGACCCAAGGCTCTTTCCTTGGGGGACTTTTTCGTCAATTGACTTGTCTTGGCTATCAACTTGCGTCTATCGTGCGCATTTGTGAAATTGTGTGTGTCTATGCGTGCATGGTGCGCTTCAGTTTGTCGAAGTTACCGCATTTGAAGTTGCAATTGTGCGATTCGGATATTCCGAGTGTGTCTGGGGTTATTCCGGATTTAAGCAAGTTCGAATTTGGGTATTTGGAACAGGAAGCTGAAAATGTGCAATTCAGGGAAATTTTTCCCTGAATTTTGAGTGTAGGGTCAGTTGCGCTTTCTGCAAGCTTTGATTGGACAATTTTCAAGTTGTGTGTGTGATTAAACTCTGCTCTTCGGACCTTCGAACATAATCGAGCATTGACATGTATTTGAGAAATAAAACTCCTTAATATAATGTTAATGAGTGAGTTCTTGAATCTTCGGCGCTGTTATTGTCACTCTGGAAACGAATCTGTACCATTATATTCTGATCTGGTATTTGTTTGTAATCATAGTTCGTAGGTACAATACTGAACTAAGTTCATGGAAATCTAAAAATCCAGAATGCATATCGCAACATCTTGAACAATGAAAAACCCATTGCAGAACGGTTAGTGGAACAATCGCCATTTCTTCTCTCTTTACATATATACACGTGGTCTCATTCGCCTGTACTTTCTTCTCTCTTTACATATATACACGTGGTCTCATTCGCCTGTCTTGCAGGCGACGTCCCTCATAATAAAATAAGTCCTCCCAGCTCAAATAAATCCCTTCGGCCCTCCTTTCGTCCTTTACTTCCAATGTGTCTTCCCTCCGGTCTATATTCCATTCTGCTTGAGGAATGAATGAGACGATGAGCAACAGCCTGCAAGAATTTGTTCGAGAATGTCCGAGCTTTCAAAGCATGACCGGTATCAAAAAATACTGCCCATAGATTTTCGCAGTGGGTGCTTTTCTCGAGGTTCAGGCTCTAGAGTTTCCTTCGTGTTTCTTCTGAAATCATCTCAATGAATCAATCCCTACTATAGCCAAGGCATCCATCCACGGTACACCAGGGCCCTTGACAGTCCAACCGCTTTAAGGTAAGCCTGGTCAGTCGTGTAAGCATGGTCCAATGAATCAATGATGATGGCATGGGCCATGTCAGACTTTGATTCAACGAGCCTGCTGTGGACGGTGGAAGAATTTGTGCCAGTTTCACTCATGTAGTCAAAGTCGAAGGCAGTCGTTTAAGGCCGTGAGTTCCAACAACAAAAGCATTAGTGTCAGGGAAATACTGGGCATCATGGAAAGCGGCCACCTCTCCATTCTGACCAACAGTGACAGGGTAGGTTAGAAGATGGCCCTCTATATCGCATGGTTCATCTTGGGCATATTGATTCCAAAATTTGTCAACCATTGCGTTAACGTGTTGTATACATTCCAGACTTTCTGGCCGCAAGAAGACGTTGTCGATTCTTCGCATGTGCTCATACCAGAGGGCCATCCTAAACCCATGGACCTCTCCATGAGGCAGGTCGGGCATTCCAGCTATGTGAAATGGCTGATAAGCACCAAAGGCAATTTCTGAATCTCGAGACCCGTGCATGGATCGCTCGTTAATGTTTGCAGACCCCACGATGATATACTCGTCATCCACTGCACAGCCATAAATTCAACCACCATCAGCGACGTATGGATCATATTTCGACAAGACATATTTCGTATGGATCATATTTCATCAGAGCTTCATACTCGCTTCACACACGATGCAGTGCATGCACAAAACCAACATCACAGATCGTTATAAGGACCGCTTTTGACAAGGCAAAATAAGCAACAAGAATCCTGATAGCTTTGATGACCAACAGCTGCCTCTGCTTGTCAAGCAATGGACACGGGTGATTCCGGATTCACAAGCTCAGTTTGCAATTCAAGCCAGTAAAGACCACCACATCACCACTGATCGATATCGAGAGTAGGGAGCAGCCGAAACTTGGTCATCCGAGACAGCGAGTGAGTCCGTAAGGAGGCGCGAGAAGAGCGTACTTACCAATCATCATCTTCGAATGGACATATATCATAAAACGCCTGGAGTCCTGAGACCTTTGATAGGTGGAGCCTGGGAGAGGCATGTTGACCTGCTTGAACTCTCCTTCCTTGTAGGTCTCACGGTTGCCAAGACAGAAGAAGCTCAGGTAGTCCTTGGGGGTCTCTTCACTTCCCACGGCGTGCAGAGCTGCAGCGATACGTTTATACATCATCTGCATGGTACAGTGCTGCCAGAACAGAATATACTGGACGACATTGGATTCCGGGTCGCCTTCGGGCCACATGGGAATGACCACGTAGACCGAAAACCGCTCGCCAGCCATGATCTTGCTCACAATCTTCAGAGCGATTTCCATGGGAACGAGATGATGCGCTTTCACATCACTCCTTTCGTCCCAACCGAATGCACTGCCCAGGAAGTACTGGTTCTCGATGTAGATGAAATCCCTCGCTCGCCTGATGGCGTTAATGTACGCGTCTTGGATGGAGCGGTCGATGACGAGATCCTTCCCGCTCACCAGCCCAGATCTGGCAGCCTCATCGGGAGACTCAGGGAAAGTCACCGCCCCGCTGTCGATGGACCGGAACAGCTGAACATTCCACGAGTCATGATCCCCCTCGGCCAGCACGGGACAAGGCGTGACCATGTCGTCGGTGCGCACGATGGGGACCAGCTTCTCCTGATTCCTGCGCCCGGCCTGCTTTCTCCATCTCTGCTCGAAGTTGTACAGCACATCCCAGGCGATCTCGCCCTCCACGCGGCCGTGAATGTCGTGCCAGGGCTGGCGAGGGCCGCCGTTATCGATCATGGCCGTCTTGAAACAGCCCTGGTAGAAGTCACCCTTGTGAATATCGTGCAGACTGCTGAACAGAGGGTGATTCGGCGTGTCGTAGCGCCCATTGCACAGATCCAGGCCTCCGACCATGCTGACAATCCAGCGCTGCCCGGTCTCGTGGCCCCAGGGAAGCGGCGCGTCCACGATCAGCGTCTTCTGATGGTGCGTGAACATGGTACCTCCCTTCACCGACTGCGTTAAACTGAGCGCGGCCCTGTCGGTCTTCCGCGGGCACAGAATGCAATTCACATTCGTGTTCTGGAAGTAATCAAATGTATCATTGTCGTGCGTTGCCATTGTGCCCTTCGAATACAGCACGTTCGAGGTGCGATCGTCCCACACCAGAATGTTCACTCGCACGCCCTCGTCCGCCCGGCGCTTCAGCAATTGGCCCAGCGTGACGTCTTGGGCGCCT
Organism: Marchantia polymorpha subsp. ruderalis; assembly: GCA_037833965.1. Taxonomy (NCBI): domain Eukaryota; kingdom Viridiplantae; phylum Streptophyta; class Marchantiopsida; order Marchantiales; family Marchantiaceae; genus Marchantia; species Marchantia polymorpha. Next base: position 7,690,935 of record AP031351.1, read on the forward strand.
TCGATCATCCGGTCCTCGTCGCGGATGAGCGTGATCTCCGTGTACACGGACCAGCCCGCGACGTAGATCATGTGGCGCGCGCCCATGATCATGCGGTACGCGTCCTCCCAGCAGTGGGTCGGCTGCTTGATGCGTCCATCGGCAAGGGAGATCTTCTCCAGGAACCCGTCGGGCATGTGCGCATCCTGGTACAGCGTGACGCGACAGCCTCGGCGCTGCGGGAAGAAGGTGTAAGGCACGCCGTCGTACCTGGGGTCCCGAATGCCGCGACTCCACTGCGGGTCGTCGACGGCGGCGTAGAAGCGAATGCAGAAGCGCACTTTGCCCTCGCCGCCCTTGACGGCGTCGCCGGTGTCCGTGAACAGGTCGTACCAGTCGTCGATGGTGCGCCGCGACAAAACCTCCGTGACCGGCAGTTTGGCGCGCCCGATAGTTGTCGCGCCGATTGGCTTGTCGTCCCTCACCGTGATGACCACGTCCGACACCTCGTGCGCCGCGTAGATGCGGAACGACTCGTTCCACACCGGGTGCAACGGTTCCCGCTCGATGATGCGCGTGCGCCCGACTCGCGTTTGGCCCAGATCCACCGCCGCGTACAACCGGCTATTGCCGTGCCCCAGGTGGATGGCGTCCTCGAGGCCCTGCCATACCTGCACCCCCACGCCCCCTGTCAGAGTCCTGTCACAGTAGAGTTCGGAGCAATCAATCGAGCAATTCAGCCGATTTCCTTCGGCTGATGTTCGAGCTTTCGAGCTCTGGGCATTTGGTAGTGCGGTTTCCTCCTCGGGCCCGAAGGCGTTCCAGGCTCGACAGTCGATCGATCTGATCCACGGCACACGGGCCAGAATGCTCGAGACGATCGACGGCAACGCAGAAACTTAACGCGATCCCGGACAGTCGTTCGCTCCTTGACCGGGCAGCGGTTCCGGTGTGGTGAAAGGTGGTCGAGGACGTGCAATTCGTGACGGCGTAGGATCGCGATCCCATCTTTCAGCCTCTCGTTATCTGATCCCACGATCGTGTGCCATACTATTACAAGATAACGCAAACTGAACCGTCCAAAAGCTTGCAAAGCGAAACAGAACATATTCAGAGTAACAGTATTCCTAGTATGTTACTGAAACACCTCACTACAACCAACCCAAAGCAGGATAAAATTCTCAGACGCGAGTGATTGGTTGGTCATATCTAAGGACAACATGTCCTTAAGGCCCAGATTTCCGAATCCTGAGTCTTAAGAGAACATCGATCTGCAAGATGTCGAGAGGAGACAGACATTCCACAAACTTGATCGTTATCTGAAGTATGACTTCACCTTTTGGAAACGGGAGGGGAGAGTTCCAGTTGCTCGGTCTGCATCAACCAGCCCGTCGGCTTCATAGATCGTGACATGTAGAATGCCGTGCACCAACTGGTCAGCCATAACTGCTCTGCCACCGCCTCCTTGACTTGCTTCTCACCAGCAAGACCCCTCAAGAATTTAAAACCGCGAAACGCGTCTCGGTAAGATCTACATACGATACAGCTCCGGGCAGCTCCACTCACTCACAGCGCATGCCACACTGAGCATTCTTCGAACAACACTCCGTCAGCTACAGCGAGGATTTCGAGAGAAGATTCTCGCTTGACATGAAACCAATCCACTCATCAATCAAATAAGATCCGACTCGAGTTCCAAAGTACAGCCAGAATAGACTCGCGGATTCTGTACTTCCCAATTCAAAACTGTAAACAAAATCACCCTTCCAAACAAGATCAGAGTATTCTTAAGAAACAACAAGAGTATCCAATGTGGTCATAACACAGCCTCTGCTCATATGAAGTACCGATCCACGCGGATTGGACCAGTCCTTTTGTCTAGGCTAAAAGCGGGTCGTTCGTTCCTTATTTTCCAGGATGCTGCAAGAGTGGCGACCATGAGACCACTGCACAGGATCAGAGAATACCAATCATGAAATGTGGCAGCATGAGGAACTGTTCGGGAACATGATGGACCAATAAAATTTATCCGAACCGAATTCCCATGTGCCATACGATTTGACGCGCTGATATTCTACATCTGCTCTCGAGTAGGCAGTCGATAAGGCTGATATACATCTCGTCGAGCGAACCGAGGAATAACAAATCATTGTCTATGACAAAGTCTCCCACCGTCTAAAAGTCAAAAAAGTCTTTCGTGCGGACCAGCATATCCACATCTACCATGGACTCTGTATACATGTCAACTGTGTAAGCTAAGTTGGAAGGAGATCACCTTCCTACGAACTTGTTCAGGCTAAGAACAGTCGATGACAAAGCCTACCGCTTACAAATGGGTCTGCGGAGGCGCTAAGAAACTCGAAAGTCTAGAGGAAGAAGTGTGATACGTCGTGGACATGATCAAAGTTGAGCACCATAGGCCACAAGGGGAGGCTAAGTAGAATCTAAGTAGAATGTTCCAGGTCCTTTCACCGTCTTCGAGCTGGGTCAAGAGCATATATGTATTGTAGACTTTCCCACCAGGTGCTAAGCTCAAGACATAAGCACAACGGAAGCACGTGTAGAGCCCGACGTGCTACAACACTCCATATCGACAATTTCTAGCGGTTTCTGCAGGTACAGAATCAGGGAATTTTGGGCTCATGAACGACGTGGGAGAGCACCCGTCGATTAAAGCACAGATCTGTTGGTTGATTTCTTCTTGGTCCCCGCAGTTGTGAGGTTTATCGGAGGATTTCGGAGAATACAACCCGACTGAGATTATACGAACAGGCAGGTGGGATTGCACCGCAGACGCACCGAAGTGGAAATCGAAGAGGTGGTCACCCTCAGGACATGGCACAGGGTGGTCATGTCCTGTGCTTTCATCTCTTCCAATTCATTTCCATCTTCAACCTGCACGGAGGGAGGTCTTTCATCTCAGACTCAAAAGTTCAGGAAACTTTCATGTTCGGAATCTGCCCATGTTACTGCAATCGGTGCGGGCTGCAACAACTGCAAGATTTCTCTCCAGAAACCCAATAAGCACGTGTGCTTATTGTCAGGCTAGAATACAGTGCATCGTGCGATACCTATTCATATCCACATTATGAAAGGACTTCTTTCTTCCTGACTGATATAAACACCATTGGCTCAGAGGTTGTACTTGTCTAATTCTGAAAGACAAACTCTTGAAATATTGTGAGGCTTCCAGCTCAAGAAACTGGAGAATTCTCAATATGAGCTCAACCCCTTCAACCTTCTTACATGCAAAGTCAATCCAGCCACCTTGCCCTGTAGATTCGGATGCAAGCTAGAGAGGACTAACATGATACTTAGAATTGTTAACAGCACATTACACATATACATTTTTAGGCCAATTCTCTGTATGTGACATTTGATATATTCTGTGTTCTCACGATCGACTAACTCTGGCTCAAGATTGATAAAGCTGTGTTCAACGTTGATCGGAATTACGACGTGAAGTTGTTGCCCATCACAGAAAAGCTGCTAAAAGAATTATTTAAAGCTGAATAGACATCTTGTTCGTTGGGCTGTAGTAACTGAATTTATGAATACAATTAGTCGTAAAAAACTTATCCTTGAAATTTCAATCTCGTATGATCGAATTACATCACTCAAACCTGTGTGTTTTACATGCATCTACCATGCCGTGATTCGTTCTTCACTTTATTATCAATGGTTCAAAATGCCGGCACTATAATCAACATTCCTCTTAACTGGAGTGATTTGCTCAAAGGTATGGATTGGACTACAACTACGTTGCAAGGTTAAAATGGATGGCACGAAAAATGATTCAAATAAAGTATACGCCTTCAGTACATACTGAAGGCTAAATAGTCATGTATTGAGAAACACACATGTTATCAGGGTGTCGCACGAAGAGTATGGAACGAAAAACTCTCAGAAAACCTCAACAAAATATTATAGGAGAGAGATTTGTGCACGAGTTTGGCTATACCGCTAAGATGCAATCAAGTTAGACTATACTCTCTACATAACTTGTAGGTTCAGAACAAAATGGTAAGCTATTTGGAAGTTTACTAAACATGATGTTGAAGAACTTTGAACAGAGTAGGAGCGCAATCGAGGTTCTCGATTGCTGATACGATTTTTCTTCTAGCTCAACTGTCAAGCATGTGAGCTCATTCACAGTTCTAGTTCCAGAGTCTGGTGTTCTTTACACCTCAAACATGAAACTGAAATCGAATTTCGTCCGTGCTTGGAGCACTCTTGCTTGTTTATCGCGCTGTATTGAAGTTGATAGAACCAGCATGATACTTGCTGAGCTCAACGTCAAACCTCTGAAAAAGTTATATTTTTCAAAGTTGCTTGCAAATTAAGAGAAACTGTGCTGTATACATGACTTAAGAAATAATTCTGATGCTAAATGCTAAATAACAGTGATTCGTGACTTCAGATGAAGATGTGGTGTAATTTGCATGTAGAGTCTAAATTGTATCTTTATTTGATGATAAATATCATCTCAAAATGTTTAACTCATATACAAGATCTAAATAATTGATCTAAACAAGACATTATACAATAAAAGTGAAATTATCACATTATTCTTACGATATCTAATCTGCTTTAGAGATTTTGACTCTAGATTTTTTCAGCTTTTTCAGTTATTTTTAATACTTGGCGCTTTGATTCTTAGGCACTTTCATATAGATACATTTTCAAGATTAATCAACTAACTTTAGAGGTGTATATGAAAAAACCTACACACACCAAGACTCTTTTTGCATATTCTATTCAAGTTGAACTTACTCCATAGACATAAAATGTTAATGGAAAAATTATTTTCCAATGTAATTTGGTTAGTTTTTACATAAGTGTTGCACTTGGTAAGCAACTATAGCATTCACAGGGTCATTCAACCTCTCATCCAATATATAAATAAGAAATTTTTATACTCACACAAGCATAAACATGAAAAGTATCTAGTATATTGCACTCTGTGGTACCCCACTTTTGGTATTTTTGAGGAAATTAAAACATTTTTGGAAAATTGTACCGCGGCAGCAGTGTAAATAGCCTTCGGTGCATCAAAATAGAGTGAAATTGGAAGATCGCAGAGAATCTCGAGAAAACTCGTAGAATCCAGGAGTTGGGTGCAACGTCGGGGACGGACACCACCCTACATGTGGGCTCTAAAGGAATAACCCCTTCGGCGCAAGGCGCGAAATCCGCCTTCGGCGCTGCGCCTTCTGCGCTAGAGGAATCCTTCAGAACCTGGTCAATTCCCAAACGCCTCGACTTGGTTAGGGTTTCGTTGGAAAGAGCTCGACGCGCTGATTCTAACGAGCCCAAGAACGCCACAAACGGAGGAGGATTCCGGGAGTTATGAAGGTCGCAAGACACGCAGCTTCTCGCCTACGAGTAGGCGAGGAAAGTTTGTCCTATGCGCGGACGAAGGCAGTTCGCCTACGCGTAGGCGAAATAGGGTTTGACTTCGGCGGGATGTCTGCCGCGAATGTCGCCTACTCGTAGGCGGGGAGGGTAAGCACCTATGCACAGGCGGACGAGCGAAGTTCGCCTACGCACAGGCGCTTCGGCGTCGGCGGAAAATCCGCCTTCGGCCCTAGAAATGCGCCTTCGGGGTTGGAAATTGTACGGCGCCTTCGGCGCCAGCGCAGCAGCGCGAACGGGCGAGGACCCAACGGAGTAGTAAAATCCGTACGGACTGTACGGACGGAACGGATGAGTGCGCCTTCGGCCGGACGGGGTTACGGCGACAAGAGCGCCGACGGAGAGGCCAAAGAAATGGACAGACTGGACGGAGTCTGTTGACCGCGGTCAACGCCTTCGGCGCCAGCGCAGCAGCGCAGACGAACATTTGGTAGGCGGACGGAATTCGCCTACGCGTAGGCGAGCGCCTACGCACAAACAGATGAAGTTCCGCGCCGGCGGAGATTCCGCCGGGGATTCCGCCTACGCAGAAGGGAGTTCAACTTTTGTCCGATGCGCTGACGATCGCCTTCGGCGGAGAAGGATTGGCCAGAGATTAGTACGAACGAGTGTAGCGCGCAAGGCGAGAAATCCGCCTTCGGCGCTGCGCACCCCTGTCCGCAGCGTAGTACGCTAGCGGAGTTCATAATGCCAATTCGAGCGTGTGAGTTAAGTCGGCGTCGGCGGAGCGTGAAGCCGCGCGTGAGAGAGGAGGCCGTTATAGCGCGGAGCCGGCGCGGCCATTAAGTGATTCGACCTTCACGACCGAGAGCCGACCATGACCTTCGACCAGGAGACGGAGGACGCCCCATTCTTGAATTCGCGATTTCATTTTCTAGTGCGAGCTGCGCGCGTTCACCTGCTAGCTGTTAAACATTCTAGACATCGCCGCGCGGAGGATTACTTGGGGATTGAGAGAGAATTGAGTGCGGGCGATTTGGAATTGAGGGAGATTAGAATTTGCAGAGGGAGCAAGAAGCTCGAGCGGAGCAGAGAGAGAGTTGTTGCGCAAGCTAATTTCAAGAACGCGATGTCAAGATTGAACAGGTTGCGGATGCTGCCGCTCCGGCTTTCACAGAACGGGTTGCGTGCCTTCGAGGAGCGGCTGATTGCAAGAAAGCTTGATTTCTTGCTGTGGGGATGGAATTACATTTGTGTAGACATGGCTGGACGCGGAGCGACAACCTACGCGCGGATTGCGTCCGCATGTAGATCGGTGGACCGTCCACGATTGGGCGCAGGCATTGGGGAGGTGTGACGGCACCGACGGGTACCTCCTCTTTGATAGTGAGAGCGTCAAGGTGACGAAACAGGACGAGGCGCAATTTGTGGAATTGTTCAAACGGGAGAGGTCTACCAAGAACGGGTACAAGACCCGCGACTACAAAGATCGCTTCCGCCGAACTGTAGCGGCGGCGCTGCTGCAATTGCTGCAGCCACACCGCACCTCATACATCACCTTGTGGCAGGTTTCTTTTGTGGAGCTCATCTTGGCCGGAGCTCCCGTTCACTGGGCGAGCATCCTGCATAGAGTGATGCGACAGCACGCCTTCGAGGAGAAGGGGGAACTCTCAATCACCTCTCCCCGTTCTTGATAAATTTCTATCGACAGAGGAACTGTTTGACCGCGGCGGAGATCGCTCGCTTTCCGCCATTGTCCGTCGACCATCCGGGGAAGTATGTGCGGGATAACGAGGTCGACACGGATGCAGAGGATTCACTAGCTTCTACTCCGCCGACCCGGCGGGACGATGGAAGAAGCACACCCGCAGCAAGAGTGCCGCGGAAGCGGAGATGGAGAGAGGAACCAGAGGAGGAGCAGCATCAAGAACCCACTGCTCCCATACGACAGCGGCCACTGCACGAAGTGTGCAGCCGGCCGAAGCAGAAGGCGCGCAGGCTTGTGTTACTAGCCAGCAGCGCGGACACGGCGACGATTGCCACGGAGAAGGGAAGTGCGTCACCGGAGAAGAACGAGAGAGCGCGGACGTCCGCAGGAGCGGCGGACCATGCTACACCTCCGGCGGACGAGAGGCGGCCTTCGGGCCAAGGGCCTCCGGAGTTACCACGTGCGATGCGGACGAGTGTTCCGCCTACGCACAGGCGATTTCCAGCGGATAGGCGACCTCAAGCAGACGTGGACCTCTACCTACGCGTAGGCAGAGAAAGTTCGCCTACGCACAGGCGGCCGCCTACGAGTAGGCAGGATTCACCCCCGGTACAACGTAGGAAGGGGAAGGAGCCGGCGGAAGATCCGCCTTCGGATCAAGGGCCTTCGGGACCAGACCCTCCGGCGTATTACGCGCCGCGATTTGCGCCTTCGGCGCTAGGGCCTTCGGGCCATCGACATTTTACCAGGGAGCGTGCGGAGACCGCACCTTCGGCGGGTAATCCGCCGGCAGATGCGCCTTCTGCAGTAGGGCCTTCGGGGCCAGGAACATCGGGCGAGCGGCCTTCGGCTCTGTCGCCTTCGGCGATAGACGCCTTCGGCGCTGCGCCGGCGGCGGACCAGGCGCCGGTAATTGCGCCTACGCGCAGGCCAGACGCAGGACTTGCGCAGGACCTAACGGAGGAGCGGATTGTCTGTCCGCGGGACGAAATTCGAGTGCGCGATGCGCAATTACACCCCGCGCAGACACATTCCGTTCGATCGCCTTCGGCGGCGGACGTCGGCGGCGAAGAGGAGACGATCGATGGTCGGCAGGCGGATGATGGGGATGTAGCACGGCCACATTCATCCACCGCCTTGGACATTTTAGCGGGGAGCAGCGAAGCTGCAGGAGTGCCATCGGCGGCAGCACCCGTAGACCACTCGCAGCCCCACTCGGGCCAGTCGCCAACGCAATCAATGGCGACCGAGATCCTTCCCTCGGACGATGATGAAGGAGGATCCACGGAAGCAATGTCGGGATCGGGAGACACCGAGGAGGAGGAGGAAATCGTTGGAGCGCCGGCGGTAGCGCTCTGTGAGCAGGTAGTACCTCTGCTGAGGTACTTGGATCGCAAATTTGATAAATACGCAGATCCACTCCAGCCTGGGTCCTACATCGAGTTAGTGCGCAGGCGGACTCGCACTAAAGTCCACACCAACAAGTGTGGTACCCCACTTTTGGTAATTTTGAGGAAATTAAAACATTTTTGGAAAACTGTACCCTAGCACCAATGTAAATAGCCTTCGGTGCATCAAAACAGAGTGAATTCGGAAGATCGCGGAGATTCTCGAGGGATCTCGTAGAATCTAGGAGTTGGGTGCAGCAGTAAGGACGGGCAGCACCCTCCCTTCGAGCTCTGCAGTTAGGATCCCTACGGCGCAAGGCGCAAAACCCGCCTTCGGAGCTGCGTCCGCGGCGGTAGGGAAATCTTTCATATTTAGGTCAACCCCCGGACGCCTTGACCTAGCTAGGATCTCGTTGGAAAGAGCTCGACGCACTGATTCCAACGAGCCCAAGAACGCCAACAGCGGATAAGGACTCCGGGAGTTATGAAGGTTGTAAGATACTCAGCTCTTCGCCTGCGCACAGGCGGAGAAGTTTTGTCCTATGCGCGGACGAAGGAAGTTCGCCTGTGCACAGGCGAAATAGGGTTTGAGGTAGGCGCGAAGTTCGCCTACGCACAGGCGTCCGCCTGTGCACAGGCGCTTCGGCGTCGGCGGGAAATCCGCCTTGGGCCCTAGAAATGCGCCTTGTGAGGTAGAAATTGTACGGCGCCTTCTGCGCCAGCGCAGCGCCGCGGGCGAGCAAGGAGCCGCCAGAATAGTCAAATCCGTACGGACCGTACGGACGGGACGGATGGATGCGCTCTTGGACGGACGGAGTTGCGGCGGCGGAAGCGCCGACGAAGAGACAAGGAACGGACAGTCTGGACGGAGACGGCTAACCGCGGTCAACGCCTTCCGCGCCAGCGTGTCGCCGCGGACGGAATTCGTCTGCGCACAGGCGAGCGCCTGTGCACAGGAGGATGAAGTTCCGCGCCGGCGGAGAATCCGCCAAGGAGTCTGCATGCGCACAGGCGGGAGTTGAACTTTTGTCCGACATGCGGACACACGCGTCGAGGCAGAAGGGGATTGGCTGAGGAGCGGTACGAACGAGTGTACCGCGCAAGGCGGAAAGCTCGCCTTCGGCGCTGCGCACCCATGTCCGCGGTGTAGTACGCTCGCGGAGTTCAAATCCGCCAATTCGAGCGTGAGAGTTTAATCGGCGACGGCGGAGCGTGAAGCCGCGCGTGAGAGCGGAGACCGTTTCAGCGTAGAGCCGGCGCGGCCATCAATTGAGACGTCCTCCACGAGCAAGAGCCGACCATGACCTTCGACCGGGCGGCGGAGAGCGTCCCATTCTTGAATTCGCGATTCCATTCTCTTGTGCGAGCTGCGCGCGTCCATCTGCTGGCTGCTAAGCATTCTCGACATCGCCGCACAGAGGATTTCTTGGTGATTGAGGGAGAAGTGTGTAATAACCCACCAAAGGCTAAAACTGCAGTATGGTGGTAAAAAGATCGAACCCAGAGGGACAGAGGCAACACACAGAGTAAAAGTGTCACGTTTAACAGACTTTTGTAGAGTTTGAATTCTAGGCGACTGTCACTCCCAGAAATACTGCAGTGCTCGACTCGGAGGAGGATCTCGACTCGGAGGATGCTCGGAGGATGCACGGTACAGCGTGGTCACTCAACACACACACACACACACACACACCTGAAACTGGCAAAAGCACAACTCGGAGGTCGGTCAGGACCTCCGCTTCGGATTTCAGGAGGAAAGTGTCTCAAAAGTTCACTCAGAGGTTCTGCAGGTAGTGACTCCCACTCCGGCTTTTACTGCCCTTCCGCCAGGAACTAGCGTAGGGTACCCGGACTGGACTTCCCACTTCGGAACGAAGCCTCTTCATACGCCGTGGACGTCACCCTCGACTCTCACACCAAACGCTGGGAGTGCAGACCCGACTGAGAACTTTACTGAGGCACGATCCAGTAACACACACACAACCTGAATTGCAAACCAAGGCTTACACGAAGTAATAAAACTTCACTTTGGCATTCAGGGGAAACTTCCCATAGGAGTACAATCAGGATATGTCACTCGAAGGAGTAAGGGGGAACTGTTCAAGTATCTAACTCGCAGCCGGCTCTGAGCATCAGAAATCACCCGCAGGTGCAGATCCGCATTACTCAAGTCTCTAACCGGGTACTAGCTCTGAACATTCAGCCGAAGGCCTTCAACTACAACATACGGTAACTTCGCTATGCTGCAGCTTCTCTACGTGGTGCCAGGACCAAAATGCACAAACACGCCAAGAAAGTGAGTTCCTGATCTGCACTTCCGAAACTGGAAGAGTCCCAAGGCAAAACGCCTTGAACTACTTTATACCCTCAAAGGTCCTAACTAACACTACGCTATGCTATCTACTACTCGCAACATCTGCGCGAAACCAAACTATACTACTGCACTCGGCGGATCCGGTGCTGCGCCTCCTGCGCGCCGGACTGCTCCGCTCGCTGTCTCTACCTTGCCAGTCTTCCGACCGGCTGCGCAACCCCAGGCGTCGGAGGGCTGCAGTCACTTCCGACTCTAAGTGCGCCATAGTGTCGTGCGCACCCGACAAGAAGGTTTCTAATTTCCTCGCTACTCGCCGCCGACTCCGACAATCACCCTCCGTCAATGCCGCCGCCCGAAGCTCGAACTCCTTGAGTGTGATCCTCTCTTGAGCTGCCACCTCCCAATGGGCGTATCCTTTTAGACAGTGAGTCACCCGCGTCGCCAACTCTTCTCGCGCCCGGCAGCTGCCTTCCACCTCTGCTAGCTGCATTTTAGCTTCCGCACGCTGCGCCCTCAAATCCGAGCACTCGGATTGCAAGTTGCGCAACAAGTCCTCATCCTCCTTGCGGGCTCTTTGACTTTCTTCTAAGGCGCGCGTCTGGCGCGCAAGCTCTGCTGCTAGGATGCGGTTTTGTCTCCGCTCTTCCTGCAATTCCGACTCGATCTTTACCCGCATTAGCTTGGCCTCCGCCTGGCTTTTCGTCGCCGCATCCTCCCTCTGCTGCTGCAAGGCTTGGTATAGCTTCTGTGTGACCGCCAGGTGTTGTCGGAGGGCGGTGTTCCTATCCAGATATACTTGGCACCTAGAGGCCCAAGTGGCCACCTTGCTCCTCGTCCTGCGCTTGACAGTCTCCACATAAGACTGCGGTTTTCCAGTACCCGAGTACTTGGATGTCTTGCGATCCAGATATCGCAGGAGTGGGACTATCTGCTCGCACAACACCCCTGTTGGCGTTTTCTGCACAGAATCCGCTTCCTGCTCTTCCGAGCTCGTGTCATCCTCAGTTTCGAGGATTTCAGTCGCCACTAAATCCCTCGGCGACTCCCTGGAACTGTGGCGCGCAGCAGCTTCCGCTGCGACTGCCACTCCACTGCCTGCTAAAATATCCAAGGCAGTGGGGGATCCCACTGCTTGAGCCCCTGTTCCGGCTTGATCTTCGGTTTCCGAAGGAGTCGATGCCGCAGTGACTCTTGTCACCCTTGCACCGCCCGCTTCTGTTGCCTGCCCTTCCGGCGCGATCTGCGCGGAAGGTGTCTTCGCTGGAGGTGCGTCCGCCGAAGGCGGCCGCACACTGGTCGCTGGCCCTGTCCGTCTCGCAGTCGGCGAATCCGGCCGACTCTCTGTTGACCGACTCGCAGTCGGCCGACTAGCAGTTGTCCGACTTGGAGTCGGATACACCCTGCGCGTCTTCACTCCACTTGGCCTGCTTGCTGGTGGCGTTTTCCCAGAAGTGCCTTCCGCCGAAGACGACCCTCTGAGGGTTGTTGGCTCGTCAGCCAAACTCTCTTCTGCTTCTGGCCTGCTGTCCGGTTCAACGCGCCGCTCGGTTGGCCTTCCCTCCGCTTGTCGACCTTCAGTCGCCCGACTCGTAGTCGGCCGACTGTCAGTCCGTCCATCTCCTTCCGAAGGCATTGGTGCCTTCTGCGCAGAGGTATTTGTCGACTTCCCTAGAATCTGCGCGATTATCTCCTCCTGCGTGTGATTCCGCCGGACCGGAGTACGCCCGGTCTCCTCAGTACTAGTTGGCATTTTGCGTGCCCTTTGTTTTGGTCGACTGTGAGGCTCGTGGGTGGGCCGACCACGAGTCGGCGCAGCTGGCACTTCCGGCTGCCTGTCCTCAGGTCTCTCATCCCACTTCCGCTTTCGCGGAATGCGCTCACTTCGACGTTCTTCTGCTGCTCTTGCTGGGGCCGGAGCCGGAGGCGGACTGGCAGGTTCCTCGTCCGGATCCGTGTCTACTTCGGCCTCCCGTGAGTATCTACCTGGATAGCTCCGTGTCAGCAGCGGAAACCGTGTCCGCTCTGAATTTGTCAAACATCCCATCGCCCGATAAAACACAATCAGGTAAGGCGAAAGATGATTGAGGGTTCCTCCTTTCTCTTCTTGCGCATGTTGGCGCGTCACCTTCCACAGGAGCCGTGCCCAATGCACTGGAGCTCCTGACAACACTAGCTCCACAAATCCTACCTGCCAACCATGCATGTAAGCGGTCTTGGTCGGCTGCAATATCTGCAATAATGCAGTCGCGACATTTCTCCGCAATCGATCTTTGTAATCCCGTGTCCGGAAGCCGTTCTTGGGATGCCTGGCAACTTTGAAAAGCTCATTGTAGGAGATTTCTTCCTCCTGGGACACCTTCACGCTATCGGCTTCGAAGAGGAGATACCCTTCCTCGCCGGCACACCTGCCCAACACCTGCGCCCAGTCACAAATGTCCCATCTTTCTGGATGGGGACGGAATCCGCGTGAGGGCTTGTCTCTCTCCTGCAGATACTCGCGCACCATCTCCGGACATGTCCAGTTCCACCCCCATAGAAGGAAATCGAGCTTCAGCCCCAGCAACACATCTTGAAATGCGCGTAGACCGATCTGCGGCACCCTGAGGGGAGACACTCGCAGTTGGGGAACCTTCGACATTGCGTTTCCTGCACACACAAACGTTCTCCCTTTCGCTCGCTCTCTCACAATCGCCACTGCGCATCGGCCGCTCAAGCACTGACTGCTCACTCTCTCTTCGCTCACGCTCAAGTTCGCTACTCGCAATTCTCTCCAAGGTCTGTCAGATCCTTGCGCAACTCGTCTCCGCACTCTCTCCTCTCAGTGCAGGTCTCTCCGCCCTTGCGCGCAATCTTGGAAGCTGGAAATCGCAAAATCAAGAATGAGAGAATGAGACTGGAGCACAGTCTTTTCTTCTCCGAATTGAAGAACGTCCAACGTTCTTACTGGTTACAACGTACGCAGCCGGCTATACGGCCTAACGGTTCGCCCTTTGCATGCGCGAATTCACGTCTCCGCACTGCGCGCATTCGCATGCGTGAATGTTGAATTCTCCCGCCGCCGCCGTCTTCCGGACTCGAGTCCGCCGTAGGGTATACGTCGGCTATGTTGTCTTTCCCTAACCCGTCCATCACCGGAGGCGTGTCGCCGCTGGCGTGTTCCTTATCCGTCGGCGCCTCGCTGGAGGCGCACATCCAGTCGGCGCGAATTACGCCGGCGCGTATTCGTACCGCTTATTTTGTCCTTTATGCCTCGTCCATTGCTGACGGCGCATATCCCGCCGGCGCAAGTCATACCAGCGCAAATCATGCTAGCGCATCCGTCTATCAGCGCCACGTCGGAGGCGTACATCCGGCCGGCGCGTTTCTTCCGTTGCGCAGCCGCCAAAGGCGCTTCCGACTCCGAGTTGATTTCCCCCCATGAGCGCGTGATTCCGCCGAAGGCGCATCGCCGAGGGCGTACGGGAGTCCTTTCCGGCTGTGAACCCTAGCGCGAACGGCGCATGTCCGGCTACGAGTTTTCCGACGCTCATAACTTCTTCGTCTCTGATCCATCTCCGACGCTCTTGGGCTCGTTAGAACGAGCGTCCCGAGCTCTTTCTAATGCAACTTCAACCAACTAGAACTACCGTGTATTCCGATCGTCATGAAGGTTTCCCTTTCCGCGCTAGCGGCGCATCGCCGAAGGCGCACTCATGGTCGGAAGCCTTCAGAGGTCCGGGCCGTTCTTCTGACGTCTTTAGCAAAACCTCCTCCTGAGGTGTCTGCGCCGGAAGCGTAGCTTCCTTAAACGCTGGAAGCGCGTGAGTAGAGACACCTCAGAAAAGGAGCTTTTGCCGAAGGCGCCGAAGACATTGGCGTTGGTACATCCGACTACGCGATTCCTCGTGACCTCGTGACGATCTCATCAATCCACTCTATTTAACGTACCCTTTTCTAACTACAAACACTGCTTCGGTACTAGTTTTCTAAAATTGTTTAAATTCTGCAAAAAAAACAAAAAGTGTGTTACCACAAAGTGAGTGCGCGTGATTTGGAATTGAGGGCGATTAGAGTTTGCCGAGGAAGAAAGGAGCTCGAGCGATGCGGAAGTAGAATGAGCGGGCGAGCCAACTCCAGGAACGCAATGACGAGACCGGGCCGATTGCGGATGCTGCCGCTTCGTCTACCACAGAACGGGCTGCGCGCTTTCGAGGAGCGCTTGATAGCAAGAAAGCTCGATTTCTTGCTATGGGGATGGAACTACATCTGTGCGGATATGGTGCGCGAGTGGCTAGAGCCACAGGGACCACCCTCGCGCGGATTGCGTCCGCATGTTGATCGGTGGACAGTCCAAGATTGGGCGCAGGCATTGGGAAGATGTGCCGGCATGCCAGGGCATCTCCTCTTCGACAGTGAGAGCATCAAGGTGACCAAGCAGGAAGAGGCGCAATTTGTGGAGCTGTTCAAGACCGGGAGGTCTACCAAGAATGGGTACAGGACCCGCGGTTACAAGGATCGATTCCGCCGGACTTTGTCCGCGGCGCTGATGCAATTTCTGCAGCCACACCGCGCCTGCTACGTCACATTGTGGCAGGTCTCTTTTGTGGAGTGCGTCATCGAGGGAACTCCAATTCACTGGGCGAGCATCCTGCACAGGGTGATGCGACAACTCGCTTTTGAGGAGAAGGGGGGAACTCTAAACCATCTCTCTCCTTTCCTCATCAATTTTTATCGACAGCGGAATTGTTTGACAGCGGCGGAGCTTGCGCGTTTTCCGCCGTTGTCCGTCGACCATCCCGGGAAGTATGTGCGGGAGAATGAGGTCGACACTGATGCAGAGGAGTCACCGACTTCTACTCCGTCAAGGCGGAGGGACGAAGGGAGGAACACTCCTGCAGCACGAGCGCCGCGGAAGCGGCTATGGAGAGAGGAGTCCGAAGAGGAGCAGCATCAAGAACCCTCTGCTCCCATTCGACCGCGGCCGTTGTACGAGTCATACAGCCGGCCGAAGCAGAAGGCACGCAGACTGGTGTTACCAGCCAACAGTGCGGACACGGCGACGATTGCGACGGAGAAAGGAAGTGCGTCGCCAGAGAAGAATGAGGAAGCGCGGACGTCCGCAGGAGCAACGGACCACGCTGCAGCCTCGACGAGCGAGAGGCCGCCTCCGGGCCAAGGGCCTCCGGAGTTACCACGTGCGTTGCGGACAGGTGTTCCGTTTGCGCACAGGCGAGCCTCCGCGGACGGACAAGCCTCCGCGGACAGACGATTAGAAGCGGACGTAGACCTACGCCTACGCGTGAGAAGAAGCAGTCCGCCTGTGCACAGGTCGCCTCCACACGTGCCGCCTGTGCACAGGCAGGAATCACCCCCGTTCCAACGTAGGAAGAGGAAGGAGCCGGCGGAAGAGCCGCCTACGAGACACCGGCCTTCGGAGCCAGACCCTCCGGCGCACAACGCGCCGCGATTTGCGCCTTCGGCGCCAGGGCCTTCGAGTCGAGGAGATACGAGCAGGGAGCGTGCGGAGGCCGCACCATCGGCGGGTAATCCGCCGGTAGATGCGCCTTCGGCGGTAGCGCCTCAGGGCCAAGGGACATCGAACGAGCGGCCCCCGGCCATGTCGCCTTTGGCGGTGGACGTCCGCGGCGCTACGCCAGCGGCGGACAAGGCGCCGGCATTTGCGCCTGCGCACAGGCCAAGCACAGCCCCCGCGGACCGATCAAGGGAGTAGCAACAGGCGGAGGAGCGGAGTGACTGTCCGCGGGATGAAATTTTGGTGCGCGATGCGCAATCAAACCCCGCGCAGCCACCCTCCGCTCGATCGCCTTCGGCGGCGGACGTCGGCGGCAGAGAGGATACGGTAGACGACCAACAAGCGGGCGGCGGGGATGCAGCACGGGCACATTCGCCTACCGCCTTAGACATTTTGGCGAAGAGCAGCGAGGCTGCAGCCGTGCCTTCGCAGGCAGCACACGTCGACGACGTGCAGCCCCACTCGGGTCAGTCGCCGACGCAATCAATGGCGACTGAAATTCTCCACTCGGATGATGACGACGGAGGCTCCACCGAAGAAATGTCTGGAGCAGGGGACACCGAGGAGGAGGAGGAGGAAATTGTTGGAGCGCCGGCGGCGGCGCTCTCTGAGCAGGTGATTCCGTTGCTGAGGTACTTGGATCGCAAAGTCAATAAATACGCCGACCCACTTCAGCCGGGATCTTACATCGAGTTAGTGCGCAGGCGGACTTGCACTAAAGTCCACACCAGCAAGCTACTAGCTAGAGTGGACCAGGAGTTGAGGGAATTGAAGGAGAAGCATGAATGCTTGTGGGGTCAGTATAAACTCAATCAGAAATTCTACAAGTACTCCGAGAAGGTGAGGGATGGGAAACTGGAAGAGCTCACCAAGGAGCAGGTGAAGGTCACAGAAGCACTAATTTCTGAGCAGGCCCAGAATCGGATTTTGTCAGAGGAGCTCGTGCGACAGACGCGGTTGTTAGAACAGTGTCAGCTTGCACGACAGGCGGATGAGGATGTAATCCGCAGGCTACAGTCAGAGTGTGGCGAATTGAGAGCGCAACGTGCTGAGGCCGAATCGCAATTAGTGGTAATTGAAGAGGATCGCAGGAAGGAGGCAGATCGCACAAAGGTGGAGACGGCGAGGCGTGTCGCCCACTGTCTCAAGGGCTACGCCCACTGGGAAGTGGCGGCGCAGGAGAAACTCACACTGCGTGAGTTTGAACTTCGCGCGGCCGGGTTGTTGTCAGGCGACTGCAGGAGTCGGGGAAGGCAGCCGCCGACTCCTCAGGTGTAGGATCTGTTGCGGCTCGCACCATGGCATTGCAGTGTAGTGTTAGGTAGGACTTAGAAGGTATAAAATAGTTCCAGGCGTTTTGCCTGGGGTTCTTTCCCAAACTCAGAAGTGCAGATCAGGAATCCATTTCCTCTGCGTGTTTGTGTCCTTGAGTTCTGTCACCACGCACGAGGAGTTGCAACTTAGCGTTCCGCATTTTGTAGCTGGAGGCCTTCGGCCAAATGTTCAGAGCTAGTACATTGGTTAGAGACTTGAGTAGTTCGGATCTGCACCTGCGGGTGACTGCTGATGCTCAGAGCCAGTGACTAGTTAGATACTTGAACAGTTTCGCCCCTACACCTTCGAGTGTTTCTTTCTGATTGTACTCCTTTGGGATTTTACCCCTGAATGCCAAAGTGAAGTTTTGCTACTTCGTGTAAGCCTTGGTTGTAAATTCAGGTTACGCTGCAGCAGGTGCCTTGAGGGTAACCCCTGTAGTATTTATGGGAATGACAAGTGCCTGAGAATTCAAACTCTTCAATAGACTGTTGTTGTGTTACTGAAATGTTTCTCCGTGAGTCCTTCAGTGCGGACCTGTGTTCTCTGCGCGTTTTGTGAGTTGAGAGTGTTGTTCACCACGTCTGAGTGACTTCGATCCGAAGTAGGCTGTCCAAACCGGGTTTCCTACGCTAGCAGCAAGCTAGCGGAAGTGTTGTAAAAGCCGGAGTTGGGAGTCACTACCCGCAGCTTCGCTGAGTGTACTCTCGAGAGACCTTCCCCCTGAAATCTTGAGTAGAGGTCCTAACGGCTCTCTGGGTTGTGTTTCTGTAGTTTCAGGTGTGTGTGTGTGTGTGTGTGCGTGTCACGCTGCACTGTGCGAACTCCGAGTGCGCTCCGAGTGGACACTTGCAGTATTTCTGGGAGTGACAGTCGCCTGAGAATTCAAACTCCTCAATAGTCTGTTAAACGTGACACTTTGTACCCTGTGTGTTCCTCTGTCCCTGTGGGTTTGACCTTTCTACCACTATATTGCAGTTTTAGCCTTTAGTGGGTTATTACAACAAGCTGCTAGCTCGAATTACCCGGGAACTTAAGGAGCTGCGGGAGAAGCATGCATGCTTGTGGGGACAGTATAATCTCGTGCGGAAGTCGCACACCCACTACGACACATTGAAGAAGGCGAGACTGGAAGAGCTCAACAGGGATGTGGTGAAGACCACACAAGAACTGATTTCTGAGAAGACTCAGAATCAGGTTCTGTCAGAGGAGCTCGTGTGACAGACGCGGTTGTTGGCGGAGTGTCAGCTCGCACGACAGGCGGATGAGGATTTGATCCGCAGGCTACAGTCGGAGTGCGGGGAATTGAGAGCTCAGCGTGCGGAGGCCGAATCGCAGTTGGTAGTAATTGAAGATGATCGCAGGCGAGAGGCAGATCGCACGAAGGAAGAGATGGCGAGGCGCGTCGCCCACTGTCTCAAGGGCTACGCCCACAGGGAGGTGGCGGCGCAAGAGAAACTCACACTGCGTGAGTTGGAGCTTCGTGCAGCCGGGTTGTTGTCAGGTGACAGTAGGAGTCGGCGGCGGGTAGCGAAGAAGTTAGATTCCTTTCTGTCGAAGGCGCGGGATACCATGTCCACCCTCGAGGCGGAGGTGTCCGCGGCGTTGCAGCGTTTGGGACTGCGCAGTCGAGCGGAAGACTGGCAGGGTAGGGAGTTAGTGCGCGGCAGTCCGTCGCGCAGGAGGCTGTAATAACCCACCAAAGGCTAAAACTGCAGTATGGTGGTAAAAAGATCGAACCCACAGGGACAGAGGCAACACACAGAGTAAAAGTGTCACGTTTAACAGACTTTTGTAGAGTTTGAATTCTAGGCGACTGTCACTCCCAGAAATACTGTAGTGCTCGACTCGGAGGCTCGACTCGGAGGAGGATCTCGACTCGGAGGATGCTCGGAGGATGCACGGTACAGCGTGGTCACTCAACACACACACACACCTGAAACTGGCAAAAAGCACAACTCGGAGGTCGGTCAGGACCTCCGCTTCGGATTTCAGGAGGAAAGTGTCTCAAAAGTTCACTCAGAGGTTCTGCAGGTAGTGCCTCCCACTCCGGCTTTTACTGCCCTTCTGCCAGGAACTAGAGGAGGGTACCCGGATTGGACTTCCCACTTCGGAACGAAGCCTCTTCATACGCCGTGGACGTCACCCTCGACTATCACACCAAACGCAGGGAGTGCAGACCCGACTGAGAACTTACTGAAACACGATCCAGTAACACACACACAACCTGAATTACAAACCAAGGTTTACACGAAGTAATAAAACTTCACATTGGCATTCAGGGGAAACTTCCCGTAGGAGTACAATCAGGATATGTCACTCGAAGGAGTAAGGGGGAACTGTTCAAGTCTCTAACTCGCAGCCGGCTCTGAGCATCAGAAATCACCCGCAGGTGCAGATCCGCACTACTCAAGTCTCTAACCGGGTACTAGCTCTGAACATTCAGCCGAAGGCCTTCAACTACAACATACGGTAACTTCGCTATGCTGCAGCTTCTCTACGTGGTGCCAGGACCAAAATGCACAAACACGCCAAGAAAGTGAGTTCCTGATCTGCACTTCCGAAACTGGAAGAGTCCCAAGGCAAAACGCCTTGATCTACTTTATACCCTCAAAAGATCCTAACTAGCACTACGCTATCCTATCTACTACTCGCAGCATCTGCGCGAAACCAAACTACTCTACTGCACTCGGCAGATCCGGTGCTGCGCCTCCTGCGCGCCGGACTGCTCCGCTTACTGTCTCTACCTTGCCAGTCTTCCGACCGGCTGCGTAACCCCAGGCGTCGGAGCGCTGTGGTGACTTCCGACTGCAAGTGCGCCATAGTGTCGCGCGCACCCGACAAGAAGGTTTCTAATTTTCTCGCCACTCGCCGACGACTCCGACTGTCACCCTCCGTCAGTGCCGCCGCCCGAAGCTCGAACTCCCTGAGTGTGATCCTCTCTTGAGCTGCCACCTCCCAATGGGCGTATCTTTTTAGACAACGAGTCACCTGTGTCGCCAACTCTCCTCGCGCCCTGCAGCTGCTCTCCACCTCTGCCAGCTGCATTTCTGCTTCCGCACGTTGTGCCCTCAAATCCGAGCACTCGGATTGCAAGTTGCGCAACAACTCCTCATCCTCCTTGCGGGCTCTTTGACTTTCTTCTAAGGCGCGCGTCTGGCGCGCAAGCTCGGCTGCTAGGACTTGGTTCTGTCTCCGCTCCTCCTGCAATTCCGACTCGATCTTTGCCCGTATTAGCTCGGCATCCGCCTGACTTTTCGTCGCCGCATCCTCCCTCTGCTGCTGCAAGGCTTGGTATAGCTTCTGTGTGACCGCCAGGTGTTGTCGGAGGGCGGTGTTCCTATCCACATATACTCCGCACCTAGAGGCCCACTTTGCCACCTTGCTCCTCGTCCTTCGCGTGATAGTCTCCACATAAGACTGCGGTTTTAAAGCACTTGCGTATTTGGATGTCTTGCGATCCAGATATCGCAGGAGTGGAACTATTTGTTCGCATAGCACCCCTGTTGGCGTTTTCTGTACCGAATCCGCTTCCTGTTCTTCCGAGCTCGTCTCATCCTCAGTCTCGAGGATTTCAGTCGCCACCGAATCCCTTGGCGACTCCCTGGAACTGTGGCGCGCAGCAGCTTCCGCTGCGACTGCCGCTCCACTGCCTGCTAAAATATCCAGGGCAGTGGGAGATCCCACTGCTTGAGCCCCTGTTCCGGCTCGATCTTCGGTTTCCGAAGGGGTCGACGCCGCAGTGACTCTTGTCACTCTTGCACCGCCCGCTTCTGCTGCCTGTCCTTCCGGCGCAATCTGCGCGGAAGGTGTCCTTGCTGAAGGTGCGTCCGCCGAAGGCGTCCGCACACTGGTCGTTGGCCCCATCCGTCTCGCAGTCGGCGAATCCGGCCGACTCTCTGTTGTCCGACTCGCAGTCGGCCGACCAGCAGTTGTCCGACTGGGAGTCGGATACACCCTGCGCGTCTTGACTCCACTTGGCCTGCTTGCTGGTGGCGTTTTCCCAGAAGTGCCTTCCGCCGAAGGCGACCCTCTGAGGGTTGTTGGCTCGTCAGCCAAACTTTCTTCTGCTTCCGGCCTGCTGTCCGGTTCAACGCGCCGTTAAGTTGGCCTTCCTTCCGCTTGTCGGCCTTCAGTCATCCGACTCGCAGCCGGCCGACTGTCAGTCCGTCCATCTCCTCCCGAAGGCCGTGGTGCCTTCTGTGCAGAGGTATCTGCCGTCTTCCCTAGAATCTGAGCGATTATCTCCTCCTTTGTGAGATTCCGCCGGGTCGGAGTTCGCCCGGTCTCCTTAGTACCAGTTGGCATTTTGCGTGCCCTCTGTTTTGGTCGACTGTGAGGCTCGGGGGTGGGCCGACCACGAGTCGGCGCAGCTGGCACTTCTGGCTGCCTGTCCTCAGGTCCCTCATCCCACTTCCGCTTTCGCGGAATGCGCTCACTTCGACGTTCTTCTGTTGCTCTTGCTGGAGCCGGAGCCGGAGGCGTACTGGCAGGTTCCTCGTCCGGATCCGTGTCTACTTCGGCCTCCCTCGAATATCTACCTGGATAGTTCCGGGTCAGCTGCGGAAACCGTGTTTTCTCAGCATTTGTCAAACATCCCATCGCCCGATAAAACACGATCAAGTAAGGCGAGAGATGATTGAGGGTTCCTCCTTTCTCTTCTTGCGCATGTTGGCGCGTCACCTTCCACAGGAGCCGTGCCCAATGCACTGGAGCTCCTGACAACACTAGCTCCACAAATTCTACCTGCCAACCATGCATGTAAGCGGTCTTGGTCGGCTGCAATATCTGCAGCAATGCAGTCGCGACATTTCTCCGCAATCGATCTTTGTAATCCCGTGTCCGGAAACCGTTCTTGGGATGCCTGGCAACTTTGAAGAGCTCATTGTAAGAGACTTCTTCCTCCTGGGACACCTTCACGCTATCGGCCTCGAAGAGGAGGTCCCCTTCCTCGCCGGCACACCTGCCCAACACCTGCGCCCAGTTGCAAATGTCCCATCTCTCTGGGTGTGGGCGGAATCCGCGAGAGGGCTTGTGTCTCTCCTGCAGATACTCGCGCACCATCTCCGGACATGTCCAGTTCCACCCCCATAGGAGAAAATCAAGCTTCAGCCTCAGCAGCACATCTTGAAATGCGCGTAGACCGATCTGCGGCACCCTGAGTGGAGACACTCGCAGCTGGGGAACCTTCGACATTGCGTTGCCTGCACACACAAACGTTCTCCCTTTCGCTCGCTCTCTCACAATCGCCACTGCGCGTCGGCCGCTCAAGCACTGACTGCTCACTCTCTCTGCGCTCAAGCTCAAGATCGCTACTCGCAATTCTCTCCAAGGTCTGCCAAGATCCTTGCGCAACTCGTCTCCGCACTCTCTCCCCTCACTGCAGGTCGCTCCGCTCTTGCGCGTAATCTTGGAAACTGGAAATCGCAAAATCAAGAATGAGAGAATGAGACTGGAGCGCAGTCTTTTCTTCTCCGATTTCAAGAACGTCCAACGTTCTTACTGGTTACAACGTACGCAGCCGGCTATACGGCCTAACGGTTCGCCCTTTGCATGCGCGAATTCACGTCTCCGCACTGCGCGCATTCGCATGCGTAAATGTTGAATTCTCCCGCCGCCGCCACCTTCCGGACTCGAGTCCGCTGCAGGGTATACGTCGGCCCTGTTGTCTTTTCCTAACCCGTCCCTCACCGGAGGCGTGTCGCCGCTGGTGCGTTCATTATCCGTCGGCGCCTTGCTGGAGGCGCACATCTAGTCGGAGCGAATTACGCCGGCGCGCAGTCGTGCCGCTTATTTTGTCCTTTATGTCTTGTCCGTTGCTGCCGGCGCATATCCGCCAGCGCAATTCATGCTAGCGCATCCGGCCGTCAGCGCCACGTCGGAGGCGTACATCCGACCGGCGCTTTCCTTCCATGAACAGCCGCCAAAGGCGCTTCCGACTCTGAGTTGGTTTCCTCCTATGAGCGCGTGATTCCGCCGAAGGCGCATCGCCGAGGGCGTACGGGAATCCTTTCCGGCTGTGAACCCTAGCGCGAACGGCGCATGTCCGGCTACGAGTTTTCCGACGCTCATAACTTCTCCGTCCCTGATCCATCTCCGACGCTCTTGGGCTCGTTAGAACAAGCGCCTCGAGCTCTTTCTAATGCGTTTTCAACCAACTGGATCTACCGTGTATCTCGATCGTTATGAAGGTTTTCCCTTTCCGCGCTAGCTGCGCTTCGCCGAAGGCGCACTCATGGTCGGACGCCTTTAGAGGTCCGGGCCCTTCTCCTGACGTCTTTAGCAAAACCTCCTCCTGAGGTGTCTGCGCCGGAAGCGTAGCTTCCTTATACGCTGGAGGCGCGTGAGTAGAGACACCTCAGAAAAGGAGCTTTTGCCGAAGGCGCCGAAGACATTGGCGTTGGTACATCCGACTACGTGATTCTTTGTGTCCTCGTGACGATCTTATCAATCCACTCTATTTAACGTACCCTTTTCTAACTACAAACACTGCTTCGGTACTAGTTTTCTAAAATTGTTTAAATTCTGCAAAAAAAACAAAAAGTGTGTTACCACATGCCCCCCTCCTCAATTGTGAGCGCCCACGCGAACATTTACACGTGGTATTTCTTCAGACGCCATCCGTTCACGCGGGTGCCTAGCCATTCTCCTGTCAGTTCTGCGAGTTGGATGGATCCATTTGGGAAAACTTCTATCACCTTGTAAGGTCCCATCCATCTCAAGTGGAGCTTGCCTGGAAATCTAGCATGTCTGCTATCGTATAGCAGAGCCAAGTCGCCCTTCTCCAGCAGTACTGGTTTGAGTCTTCGATCGTACTTCTCCTTCCGCCTGAGTTGTAATTGCTTTGTTCGATCTTCGGCCTCTTGACGTCTTTCCTCCAGTGCCATTACTTCTTGCAGTCGATATGCCTGACTTTCTTCCGCGTCCAGCCTTCTCTGATCTAAGGTCCTCTTGGTAGGTATCTTGAATTCGATGGGTAAGATCGGATGCTGCCCAGAAACTAGAAAGTAAGGTGTTTGCCTGGTGGTGATTTTTTCTGCCGTTCTATATGCCCATAAGGCGGCCGGTAGCTTGGTGTCCCAGTCATGAGCATGGTTTACAGTCACCTTGAGGAGTATCTTACAGAGTAATCCATTGGACTTCTCTGTCAGACCATTTGCCTTGGGGTTGTATGGAGTAGTCTTTCGATGCTTAATCTGGAAGTGCCGCGTCAAACTCTCTATCACCTGATTCAGAAAGTGCGTCCCTCTGTCACTGACTATTTCTAGGGGGCACCCGTAGCGTGTGATGATTGATTCGAATAGAAACCGTGCTACTGCGGCTGCGTCGTCGTGCCTTGTGGCTTCTGCCTCCACCATCTTGGTCGCATAGTTTGTTGCTACCAATATGTAGCGCCTGCGCGTGCCTTTAGTGACAGGTTGTATTGGTCCCACGAAGTCGATCCCCCATTTTTCAAATGGTGCCAATGGCATGATTGGTGTAAGAGGCCATCTCGTGGTCGGAGTCGGCCTTCCTGTCCTCTGGCAGCTGTCGCATTTGCGAACGTAGTCGTGTACATCTTTGAACATTGTCGGCCACCAGTATCCTGCATTCACAATTTTGGTCACTGTATTTCTGGTGGCGTAATGACCACCAGCGTCTTCTGTGTGCATGGCTTTAACAACTCGCGGGACTTCGGACTCCTCTAAACATCTGCACAGCCTCTCGTCTGCCATTTTCTTGAACAAGACCCCCTGTTGAAGCTGGTAAGGTCCCGCTTTATGAACGAAGACTGTGCGCTGCTCCGCATCCAATCCTTCCGGACATTGTAGTGTGAGCAGAAACCTGTATAAGTCTGCGTACCTGGACTCATGGCTGGCGGACAACTGAAAAAGTTGTTCGTCGGGAAAATCATCCACTACTTCCTCTTCTATGGGTTCGGTCCATAGTCGGGAGAGGTAGTCCGCGTTCTCATGGTGAACGCCTTTCCGTGTCTGTACAGTGTAGGTGAATTCCTGCAGCAGTAGTACCCACCTGGCAATTCGTCCGGACAGATCCGCCTTCTTCACCAGGTGCTGTAAGGCGTAATGATCTACATGAAACACGAACTCGTAGCAGATCAAATAATGTCGGAACTTCTTACAGGAGTACACCATTCCCAACGCCTCCCTCTCAGTTGTCGTGTACTTCTTCTCTGCTGCTGACAACTGACGACTCGCGAAGTAAATCGGGTAGTCTTTCTTGTTGTCGTCCTTCTGACTGAGAACCACCCCGATTGCAAACGCCGACGTGTCTACATAGACATGGAAAGGTCTGTTCCAATCCGGACTTCTCAGAACCGGAGCAGTCGTCAGTTTGGCTTTGAGCGTTTCAAAGGCCAGCTGTTGCTCCTTGCCCCACACATAGGGTTCATCCTTCTTAAGCAGCTTCGTCAGATCGGCTGCCAAGATGGCGAACATATTTATGAACCTTCTGTAATAACCTACATGGCCAAGGAAGGCCCTCAACTCACGCAGATTCGTTGGCGGCTGCAGTTCGAGAATAATCTTCACCTTCTCTACATCCACTGCAATGCCATCGGACGAAACTCGGTGCCCTAGCAGGATTCCGCTGGTCATGAAGAAAAAACATTTCTCAGGGTGTAAGGACAAGCTGCTCTCCCTACATCTGTCGAACGTCTGCCGAAGATGGTTAAGGTGCTCCGACCTCTTACCGAAGACACAAAAGTTGTCGATGAAAATTTCTAGGAACTTCCTCAGGTGCTCTTGGAAGATGTTTGTCATCATTCGCTGGAACGTCGCTGGCGCGTTGCACAGCCCGAACGGCATCTTGTGATAAGCATAGGTTCCCCAGTCGGTCGTGAAGGTTGTTTTGTCCTTGTCCTGTTCCCTGATGGACACCTGGTTGTAGCCGGAGAATCCGTCTAGGAAACTGTAGCATTCATGCCCTGCGACATGGTCCAAAATAGAGTCCGTGAAAGGAAGAGGGTGATGGTCCTTCCTCGTTGCTGCGTTCAGCTTTCGGAAGTCATGGCACACCCGGATCTTACCCGTCAGTTTCTTGGGCACGATCACGATAGGCGACACCCACTCGCTACTGAGTACCGGGTAGATGATTCCTGCGCTCAGGTACTTATCGATTTCGTCCTTCACCAATAATGAATATTTTGGGTTGAGCCTGTATTGGCGTTGGCGAACCGGAACTGCCTCGTCCAACAAGTTGATCCTGTGCTCCCCATACCTTGCAGGTATGCCTTTCATGTCTTCAATCTTCCATGCGAAGACATCCTCATACTGGCGAAGAAACGTCTGTACCCTGTTCAACTCTTCTCCTTGTACCTGGCTTGACACCTTCAAGCCTTTACCTGGACTGAGTTGCAGTTCGCAGCAATCACTCGGGTCAACAATCCCCTCTGTGTGACTGATCTCGCTTCTGCCCAGTCCGGCTGCTAGTTGCTATTCGTCATCCGGATACACCTCGTCTCCTTCCTCCTCAATGGAGCAGCAAGTGACGTAGCCCACAAATTCCTCCGACGTTTCGATCTCTGAAGTGCATGACGAGCTGGTCTCCCCTCCAGTTGTGTAACCGGAGGTGGTGGAAGGTGTTTCACCCTCATGGGGTACCTTGGTCCACGGTACGGTAATCACAGTCGGAGGGTCCGCAGGGCTACGGAACTGTAATCTCTTCCTACTCCAGTCACACCTTGCTTTGGCATCGTATAGCCACGGTCTGCCAAGCAGCACATCATAACCTTTCTTCATCAGAGGTTGCAGTATTATGTAGGACAGTTGAAAGTCCACTCCTTTAATGTTGGTTCTCACATTGCTCAACATTCCTAGTGGCATTCTGCGTGTTTGATCGGCCAGTCGCAACACTCGGGATGTAGGCTCGAAGGTCTGGAACCCCAAGGAGTTCGCTGTCTCCTCGGTCATGATATTCACGCCCGAGCCAGAGTCCACTGGTACCTTCTGTATGACGCAGCCTCCGATCTCTACTTCGATCTCTGGAGGTCCCAGGTCTCCTCCTTCCACTCTGTACACAGCCGGAAGTTTCTCTTTTCGGGGTTTGCGTGGTCGGCGCAACGAAAGCATCAGCATCCTTCTGTACGTCTTATTGTCCTCCAACAACTGGTGGAAGGAAATATTTGCCCTCTAACTCCCTATGTCCTCCACTATGTCGTAGGAAGTGTTGGAAGTCACAGCCGGAAGTTTCCCTGTACTCGCGGTCGGAAGTGGTGTAGAAGGCCTAACCGCCTTCCGGTCGTCGGATGTCATTCCGGCGCCCAGTGCTTCCTTGATGAGGTGACTCACCTCATCTTTGATGTCCGGAAGGTAGTCTCGAGTCCGGGACTCTTCCGAATACCTGTCCGCCTTCTCTGAGTTCTGCTCCGGCTGGGTGTTTCTCATCGCCGGAGGTGTACCCGGCCTTCTCCTTTGGCCTTCTCTAACTTCTTTAGACTTCCTCCTCTCTTCCCTACGCTCGAGGCGGCGAGTGTCCTCGTGGCCTTCTCCTCTCCTCTTCGAACTTCGGGTTTCTACCCGACCGCACATTACTTCTTCCTCAGGCCATACTTCGTTTCCTTCAGCTGGGTCCAGACTCAGTTCTACCTGGTTGACCTGCACCTCTTCCTTGCCAGGTGTCGATACGAAACGCACGGCTGGCCTAGGGAGTTGTGGCTGATCACATTCGGCTGCTGTATGTCCAGACTTTTTGCAATTGCTGCACAACGGTGCATACCCCATTGGCTTCCTCGGGTGGGGACAGTGTAATAACCCACCAAAGGCTAAAACTGCAGTATGGTGGTAAAAAGATCGAACCCACAGGGACAGAGGCAACACACAGAGTAAAAGTGTCACGTTTAACAGACTTTTGTAGAGTTTGAATTCTAGGCGACTGTCACTTCCAGAAATACTGCAGTGCTCGACTCGGAGGCTCGACTCGGAGGAGGATCTCAACTCGGAGGATGCTCGGAGGATGCACGGTACAGCTTGGTCACTCAACACACACAAACACACACACCTGAAACTGGCAAAAAGCACAACTCGGAGGTCGGTCAGGACCTCCGCTTCGGATTTCAGGAGGAAAGTGTCTCGTAAGTTCACTCAGAGGTTCTGCAGGAAGTGCCTCCCACTCCGGCTTTTACTGCCCTTCCGCCAGGAACTAGCGGGGGTACCCGGACTGGACTTCTCACTTCGGAACGAAGCCTCTACGTACGCCGTGGACGTCACCCTCGACTATCACACAAAACGCAGGGAGTGCAGACCCGACTGAGAACTTACTGAAAACACGATCCAGTAACACACACACAACCTGAATTACAAACCAAGGTTTACACGAAGTAATGAAACTTCACATTGGCATTCAGGGGAAACTTCCCGTAGGAGTACAATCAGGATATGTCACTCGAAGGAGTAAGGGGGAACTGTTCAAGTCTCTAACTCGCAGCCGGCTCTGAGCATCAGAAATCACCCGCAGGTGCAGATCCGCACTACTCAAGTCTCTAACCGGGTACTAGCTCTGAACATTCAGCCGAAGGCCTTCAACTACAACATACGGTAACTTCGCTATGCTGCAGCTTCTCTACGTGGTGCCAGGTCCAAAATGCACAAACACGCCAAGAAAGTGAGTTCCTGATCTGCACTTCCGAAACTGGAAGAGTCCCAAGGCAAAACGCCTTGATCCACTTTATACTCTCAAAAGATCCTAACTAGCACTACGCTATCCTATCTACCACTCGCAGCATCTGCGCGAAACCAAACTACTCTACTGCACTCAGCAGATCCGGTGCTGCGCCTCCTACGCGCCGGACTGCTCCGCTTACTGTCTCTACCTTGCCAGTCTTCCGACCGGCTGCGTAACCCCAGGCGTCGGAGCGCTGCAGTGACTTCCGACTGCAAGTGCGCCATAGTGTCGCGCGCACCCGACAAGAAAGTTTCTAATTTTCTCGCCACTCGCCGCCGACTCCGACTGTCACCTTCCGTCAAGGCCGCCGCCCGAAGCTCGAACTCCCGGAGTGTAACCCTCTCTTGAGCTGCCACCTCCCAATGGGTGTATCCGTTTAGACAACGAGTCACCCGTGCCGCCAACTCTCCTCGTGCCCTGCAGCTGCTCTCCACCTCTGCCAGCTGCATTTCTAATTCCGCACGTTGTGCCCTCAAATCCGAGCACTCGGTTTGCAAGTTGCGCAACAACTCCTCATCCTCCTTGCGGGCTCTTTGACTTTCTTCTAAGGCGCGCGTCTGGCGCGCAAGCTCGGCTGCTAGGACTTTGTTCTGTCTCCGCTCCTCCTGCAAGTCCGACTCGATCTTTGCCCGTATTAGCTCGGCCTCCGCCTGACTCTTCGTCGCCGCATCCTCCTTCTGCTGCTGCAAGGCTTGGTATAGCTTCTGTGTGACCGCCAGGTGTTGTCGGAGGGCGGTGTTCCTATCCACATATACTCCGCACCTAGAGGCCCACCTTGCCACCTTGCTCCTCGTCCTTCGCCTGATTGTCTCCACATAAGACTGCGGTTTTAAGGCACTTGCGTATTTGGATGTCTTGCGATCCAGATATCGCAGGAGTGGAACTATCTGTTCGCACAGCACCCCTGTTGGCGTTTTCTGCACCGAATCCTCTTCTTGCTCTTCCGAGCTCGTCTCATCCTCAGTCTCGAGGATCTCAGTCGCCACCGAATCCCTTGGCGACTCCCTAGAACTGTGGCGCGCAGCAGCTTCCGCTGCGGCTGCTGCTCCACTGCCTGCTAAAATATCCAGGGCAGTGGGAGATCCCACTGCTTGAGCCCCTGTTCCGGCTTGATCTTCGGTTTGTGAAGGGGTCGACGCCGCAGTGACTTTTGTCACTCTTGATCCGCCCGCTTCTGCTGCCTGTCCTTCCGGCGCAATCTGCGCGGAAGGTGTCCTTGCTGAAGGTGCGTCCGCCGAAGGCGTCCGCACACTCGTCGTTGGCCCCATCCGTCTCGCAGTCGGCGAATCCGGCTGACTCTCTGTTGTCCGACTCGCAGTCGGCCGACCAGCAGTTGTCCGACTGGGAGTCGGATACACCCTGCGCGTCTTGACTCCACTTGGCCTGCTTGCTGGTGGCGTTCTTCCAGAAGTGCCTTCCGCCGAAGACGACCCTCTGAGGATTGTTGGCTCGTCAGCCAAACTCTCTTCTGCTTCCGGCCTGCTGTCCGGTTCAACGCGCCGTTCAGTTGGCCTTCCTTCCGCTTGTCGACCTTCAGTCATCCGACTCGCAGTCGGCCGGTCGTCAGTCCGTCCATCTCCTCCCGAAGGTCGTGGTGCCTTCTGTGCAGAGGGTTCTGCCGTCTTCCCTAGGACCTGAGCGATTATCTCTTCCTGTGTGAGATTCCGCCGGGTCGGAGTTCGCCTGGTCTCCTCAGTAACAGTTGGCATTTTGCGTGCCCTCTGTTTTGGTCGACTGTGAGGCTCGGGGGTGAGCCGACCACGAGTCGGCGCAGCTGGCACTTCCGGCTGCCTGTCCTCAGGTCTCTCATCCCACTTCCGCTTGCGCGGAATGCGCTCACTTCGACGTTCTTCTGCTGCTCTGGCTGGAGCCGGAGCCGGAGGCGTACTGGCAGGTTCCTCGTCCGGATCCGTGTCTACTTCGGCCTCCCTCGAATATCTACCTGGATAAGTCCGGGTCAGCTGCGGAAACCGAGTTTTCTCAGCATTCGTCAAACATCCCATCGCCCGGTAAAACACGATTAAGTAAGGCGATAGATGATTGAGCGTTCCTCCCCTCTCTTCTTGCGCATGTTGGCGCGTCACCTTCCACAGGAGCCGTGCCCAATGCACCGGAGCTCCTGACAACACTAGCTCCACGAATTCTACCTGCCAACCATGCATGTAAGCGGTCTTGGTCGGCTGCAATATCTGCAGCAATGCCGTCGCGACATTTCTCCGCAATCGATCCTTGTAATCCCGTGTCCGGAAACCGTTCTTGGGATGTCTAGCTACCTTGAAGAGCTCATTGTAAGAGACTTCTTCCTCCTGGGACACTTTCACGCTGTCGGCCTCGAAGAGGAGATCTCCTTCCTCGCCGGCACACCTGCCCAACACCTGCGCCCAATTGCAAATGTCCCATCTCTCTGGGTGTGGGCGAAATCCGCGAGAAGGCTTGTGTCTCTCTTGCAGATACTCGCGCACCATCTCCGGACATGTCCAATTCCACCCCCAGAGGAGAAAATCGAGCTTCAGCCTCGACAGCACATCTTGAAATGCGCGTAGACCGATCTGTGGCACCCTGAGTGGAGACACTTGCAGCTGGGGAACCTTCGACATTGCGTTGCCTGCACACACAAACGTTCTCCCTTTCGCTCGCTCTCTCACACTCGCGACTGCGCGTCGGTCACTCAAGCACTGACGGCTCACTCTCTCTGCGCTCGTTCAAGATCGCTACTCCCAATTCTTTCAAGGTCCGCCAAGCTCCTTGCGCAACTCGTCTCCGCACTCTCTACTCTCACTGCAGGTCGCTCCGCCCTTGCGCGTAATCTTGGAACTGGAAATTGCAAAGTCAAGAATGAGAGAATGAGACTGGAGCGCAGTCTTTTCTTCTCCGATTTCAAGAACGTCCAACGTTCTTACTGGTTGCAACGTACGCAGCCGGCTATACGGCTTAACGGTTCGCCCTTTGCATGCGCGAATTCACGTCTCCGCATTGCGCGCATTCGCATGCTTAAACGTTGAATTCTCCCGCCGCCACCACCTTCCGGACTCGAGTCCGCTGCAGGGTATACGTCGGCCCTGTTGTCTTTTCCTAACCCGCCCTTCTCCGGAGGCGTGTCGCCGCTGGTGCGTCCATTATCCGTCGGCGCCTTGCTGGAGGCGCACATCCAGTCGGATCGAATTACGCCGGCGCGCAGTCGTACCGCCTATTTTGTCCTTTATGCCTCGTCCGTTGCTGCCGGCGCATGTCCGCCAGCGCAACTCATGCCAGCGCATCCGACTGTCAGCGCCACGTCGGAGACGTACATCCGACCGGCGCTTTCCTTCCATGAACAGCCGCCAAAGGCGCTTCCGACTCTGAATTGGTTTCCTCCTATGAGCGCGTGATTCCGCCGACGGCGCATCGCCGGGGGCGTACGGGAATCCTTTCCGGCTGTGAACCCTAGCGCGAACGGCGCATGTCCGGCTATGAGTTTTCCGACGCTCATAACTTCTCCATTCCTGATCCATCTCCGACGCTCTTGGACTCGTTAGAACGAGCGTCCCGCGCTCTTTCTAAGGCAACTTCAACCAACTGGATCTACCGTGTATCCCGATTGTTATGAAGGTTTTCCCTTTCCGCGCTAGCGGCGCTTCGCCGAAGGCGCACTCATGGTCGGATGCCTTTAGGGGTCCGGGCCCTTCTCCTGACGTCTTTAGCAAAACCTACTCCTGAGGTGTCTGCGCCGGAAGCGTAGCTTCCTTATACGCTAGAGGCGCGTGAGTAGAGACACCTCAAAAAGGAGCTTTTGCCGAAGGCGCCGAAGACGTTGGCGTTGGTACATCCGACTACGTGATTCTTTGTGCCCTCGTGACGATCTCATCAATCCACTCTATTTAGCGTACCCTTCTCTAGCTACAAACACTGCTTTGGTACTAGTTTTCTAAAATTGTTTAAATTCTGCAAAAAAACAAAAAGTGTGTTACCACAGACAGCTTGGCGCGTAATGTTCCATGTCTCCGCAGTTGTAGCAACCATCGAATTGTGGTCGAGGTCGGTTGTGATTGCCTGGAGGTGCCATGCGTCTTGGTGGGAGTGTACCCGCCATTTCCCTTGGAACAAAGCGCGGTATATGCACCGGTGGGTTCGGAGTTGTAGCTGGAGCTGTTTGTACCGAGTAGGCGGTGTCCTCAACCTGCTCAGCATAATACATGGGCGGCTCAGCATAATACATGGGATTCTCCCACTGCGGTGCCCATTCGACCGCATTCACTGGGTAAGATGGCCGCGCGGACATACACTCTGTGTTGGCATGTCCCACCTGTCCGCACGTAGTACACCAGAGATTCGCTCGTTGTCTCGCAGGTGATTTACGTCGGTCTTGGCCTCCCACTACATGAACTTTCAGGTCCGCAAAATTCTTCACCAGGTTGTCTACCTTGGCTGCGATGTCCCCTTGAGTCTTCACTGGGATTCCCTTACCTCGATCCTTCTTCTTGATCGTACTGCGTTTCTTCTTCCGTCTTTCTTCTTCTGAAGATGACGAGTCCTCTTCCTCTTCCGAGGAAGAACTTGATTCGGAGGAGCTTGATTCTTCTGTCGAGGAAGGCGAGTTCCTTCTCTTCCGACGTCCGCCTTGCGACTTCTTCTTCGTCGACCGTCGGTCGCGTCTTCGAGTGTCAAGGGTTGACGTCTCAAAGGTCTCCGCGGAAGCTATCACATCTTGGATTGTGTCAGTCTTGCCTCTCCTACAGAAGGTCTCCATTTCTCTTGAGAGCCCTGTCACATACCAATCCACTGCTTGTTGTACCGAATATGGTTCTCCTGGGCCTGTCTTCGGAATTCGATCTAGAAGGTCTTGAAATCTCTCAGTATAGTCTCGAAGATTCTCCTTCCGCTCGCGTCGAAGATTTCGAAGCCGGGTCAGTACTCGACTGTCATATCCGAGTTCGCGAAACCGCCTCAGAAACTTTTCCTTGAGCTGAGCCCAGGTCCGGATGCCAGTGGGGTCGGTGCTCTCATGGTTGTACCAGCTACGCGCTCGTCTGCGTAGCAGGCTAGGAAAGATTCGCAGTCTGTCTTCATCACTGGTCTCACGATTGGCGATGGAGACAGACTCGAAGAGCTTTATGTATGAATCTGCATCATCGTCGTCGCCCGTTCCCGTGTATCTTGGATACGAATGTTTGGTGGTAGGTTGGGAAAACACCTGGCGGAGATTGGCTTGATGGTCTGCCATCGGTGATCCTGTCGACGGACTGATCCTAGGTTGGCCAAACTCAGGAAGAGTTTCTGTCGGAGGAATGTCCAATAGAACTGTTAGCTCAATGCTCTCGGTAGGTGAACTGGAACGCCTTTGTCTTCCAGTAGTCGGTGATGGCGATCTTTCTGCAGAGTCCTCACCGGGAGTCTTCTTTTTAGTTCGCCGTTTTGTTTCCACGGCTTTTTCTGAATCTCGACAGAGTTTCCGTGTGGCTCTCGCACTCAGGTTTCCCACACTATCGCTCGTCGACATTCACCGAGCATTGCTGCTCAAGTATTCTGGTGTTGACGCACTGTCCCCGGCCGCGGCGCCAAAAAGAAGTTGTCGGCTCCTTATGTAATAATCCACCAAAGGCTAAAACTGCAGTATGGTGGTAAAAAGATCGAACCCACAGGGACAAAGGCAACACACAGAGTAAAAGTGTCACGTTTAACAGACTTTTGTAGAGTTTGAATTCTAGGCGACTGTCACTCCCAGAAATACTGTAGTGCTCGACTCGGAGGCTCGACTCGGAGGAGGATCTCGACTCGGAGGATGCTCGGAGGATGCACGGTACAGCGTGGTCACTCAACACACACACACACCTGAAACTGGCAAAAAGCACAACTCGGAGGTCGGTCAGGACCTCCGCTTCGGATTTCAGGAGGAAAGTGTCTCAAAAGTTCACTCAGAGGTTCTGCAGGTAGTGCCTCCCACTCCGGCTTTTACTGCCCTTCCGCCAGGAACTAGCGGAGGGTACCCGGATTGGACTTCCCACTTCGGAACGAAGCCTCTTCATACGCCGTGGACGTCACCCTCGACTATCACACCAAACGCAGGGAGTGCAGACCCGACTGAGAACTTACTGAAACACGATCCAGTAACACACACACAACCTGAATTACAAACCAAGGTTTACACGAAGTAATAAAACTTCACATTGGCATTCAGGGGAAACTTCCCGTAGGAGTACAATCAGGATATGTCACTCGAAGGAGTAAGGGGGAACTGTTCAAGTCTCTAACTCGCAGCCGGCTCTGAGCATCAGAAATCACCCGCAGGTGCAGATCCGCACTACTCAAGTCTCTAACCGGGTACTAGCTCTGAACATTCAGCCGAAGGCCTTCAACTACAACATACGGTAACTTCGCTATGCTGCAGCTTCTCTACGTGGTGCCAGGACCAAAATGCACAAACACGCCAAGAAAGTGAGTTCCTGATCTGCACTTCCGAAACTGGAAGAGTCCCAAGGCAAAACGCCTTGATCTACTTTATACCCTCAAAAGATCCTAACTAGCACTACGCTATCCTATCTACTACTCGCAGCATCTGCGCGAAACCAAACTACTCTACTGCACTCGGCAGATCCGGTGCTGCGCCTCCTGCGCGCCGGACTGCTCCGCTTACTGTCTCTACCTTGCCAGTCTTCCGACCGGCTGCGTAACCCCAGGCGTCGGAGCGCTGTGGTGACTTCCGACTGCAAGTGCGCCATAGTGTCGCGCGCACCCGACAAGAAGGTTTCTAATTTTCTCGCCACTCGCCGCCGACTCCGACTGTCACCCTCCGTCAGTGCCGCCGCCCGAAGCTCGAACTCCGTGAGTGTGATCCTCTCTTGAGCTGCCACCTCCCAATGGGCGTATCTTTTTAGACAATGAGTCACCTGTGTCGCCAACTCTCCTCGCGCCCTGCAGCTGCTCTCCACCTCTGCCAGCTGCATTTCTGCTTCCGCACGTTGTGCCCTCAAATCCGAGCACTCGGATTGCAAGTTGCGCAACAACTCCTCATCCTCCTTGCGGGCTCTTTGACTTTCTTCTAAGGCGCGCGTCTGGCGCGCAAGCTCGGCTGCTAGGACTTGGTTCTGTCTCCGCTCCTCCTGCAATTCCGACTCGATCTTTGCCCGTATTAGCTCGGCATCCGCCTGACTTTTCGTCGCCGCATCCTCCCTCTGCTGCTGCAAGGCTTGGTATAGCTTCTGTGTGACCGCCAGGTGTTGTCGGAGGGCGGTGTTCCTATCCACATATACTCCGCACCTAGAGGCCCACTTTGCCACCTTGCTCCTCGTCCTTCGCCTGATAGTCTCCACATAAGACTGCGGTTTTAAAGCACTTGCGTATTTGGATGTCTTGCGATCCAGATATCGCAGGAGTGGAACTATTTGTTCGCATAGCACCCCTGTTGGCGTTTTCTGTACCGAATCCGCTTCCTGTTCTTCCGAGCTCGTCTCATCCTCAGTCTCGAGGATTTCAGTCGCCACCGAATCCCTTGGCGACTCCCTGGAACTGTGGCGCGCAGCAGCTTCCGCTGCGACTGCCGCTCCACTGCCTGCTAAAATATCCAGGGCAGTGGGAGATCCCACTGCTTGAGCCCCTGTTCCGGCTCGATCTTCGGTTTCCGAAGGGGTCGACGCCGCAGTGACTCTTGTCACTCTTGCACCGCCCGCTTCTGCTGCCTGTCCTTCCGGCGCAATCTGCGCGGAAGGTGTCCTTGCTGAAGGTGCGTCCGCCGATGGCGTCCGCACACTCGTCGTTGGCCCCATCCGTCTCGCAGTCGGCGAATCCGGCCGACTCTCTGTTGTCCGACTCGCAGTCGGCCGACCAGCAGTTGTCCGACTGGGAGTCGGATACACCCTGCGCGTCTTGACTCCACTTGGCCTGCTTGCTGGTGGCGTTTTCCCAGAAGTGCCTTCCGCCGAAGGCGACCCTCTGAGGGTTGTTGGCTCGTCAGCCAAACTTTCTTCTGCTTCCGGCCTGCTGTCCGGTTCAACGCGCCGTTAAGTTGGCCTTCCTTCCGCTTGTCGGCCTTCAGTCATCCGACTCGCAGCCGGCCGACTGTCAGTCCGTCCATCTCCTCCCGAAGGCCGTGGTGCCTTCTGTGCAGAGGTATCTTCCGTCTTCCCTAAAATCTGAGCGATTATCTCCTCCTGTGTGAGATTCCGCCGGGTCGGAGTTCGCCCGGTCTCCTTAGTACCAGTTGGCATTTTGCGTGCCCTCTGTTTTGGTCGACTGTGAGGCTCGGGGGTGGGCCGACCACGAGTCGGCGCAGCTGGCACTTCTGGCTGCCTGTCCTCAGGTCCCTCATCCCACTTCCGCTTTCGCGGAATGCGCTCACTTCGACGTTCTTCTGCTGCTCTTGCTGGAGCCGGAGCCGGAGGCGTACTGGCAGGTTCCTCGTCCGGATCCGTGTCTACTTCGGCCTCCCTCGAATATCTACCTGGATAGTTCCGGGTCAGCTGCGGAAACCGTGTTTTCTCAGCATTTGTCAAACATCCCATCGCCCGATAAAACACGATCAAGTAAGGCGAGAGATGATTGAGGGTTCCTCCTTTCTCTTCTTGCGCATGTTGGCGCGTCACCTTCCACAGGAGCCGTGCCCAATGCACTGGAGCTCCTGACAACACTAGCTCCACAAATTCTACCTGCCAACCATGCATGTAAGCGGTCTTGGTCGGCTGCAATATCTGCAGCAATGCAGTCGCGACATTTCTCCGCAATCGATCTTTGTAATCCCGTGTCCGGAAACCGTTCTTGGGATGCCTGGCAACTTTGAAGAGCTCATTGTAAGAGACTTCTTCCTCCTGGGACACCTTCACGCTATCGGCCTCGAAGAGGAGGTCCCCTTCCTCGCCGGCACACCTGCCCAACACCTGCGCCCAGTTGCAAATGTCCCATCTCTCTGGGTGTGGGCGGAATCCGCGAGAGGGCTTGTGTCTCTCCTGCAGATACTCGCGCACCATCTCCGAACATGTCCAGTTCCACCCCCATAGGAGAAAATCAAGCTTCAGCCTCAGCAGCACATCTTGAAATGCGCTTAGACCGATCTGCGGCACCCTGAGTGGAGACACTCGCAGCTGGGGAACCTTCGACATTGCGTTGCCTGCACACACAAACGTTCTCCCTTTCGCTCGCTCTCTCACAATCGCCACTGCGCGTCGGCCGCTCAAGCACTGACTGCTCACTCTCTCTGCGCTCAAGCTCAAGATCGCTACTCGCAATTCTCTCCAAGGTCTGCCAAGATCCTTGCGCAACTCGTCTCCGCACTCTCTCCCCTCACTGCAGGTCGCTCCGCTCTTGCGCGTAATCTTGGAAACTGGAAATCGCAAAATCAAGAATGAGAGAATGAGACTGGAGCGCAGTCTTTTCTTCTCCGATTTCAAGAACGTCCAACGTTCTTACTGGTTACAACGCACGCAGCCGGCTATACGGCCTAACGGTTCGCCCTTTGCATGCGCGAATTCACGTCTCCGCACTGCGCGCATTCGCATGCGTAAATGTTAAATTCTCCCGCCGCCGCCACCTTCCGGACTCGAGTCCGCTGCAGGGTATACGTCGGCCCTGTTGTCTTTTCCTAACCCGTCCCTCACCGGAGGCGTGTCGCCGCTGGTGCGTTCATTATCCGTCGGCGCCTTGCTGGAGGCGCACATCTAGTCGGAGCGAATTACGCCGGCGCGCAGTCGTGCCGCTTATTTTGTCCTTTATGTCTTGTCCGTTGCTGCCGGCGCATATCCGCCAGCGCAATTCATGCTAGCGCATCCGGCCGTCAGCGCCACGTCGGAGGCGTACATCCGACCGGCGCTTTCCTTCCATGAACAGCCGCCAAAGGCGCTTCCGACTCTGAGTTGGTTTCCTCCTATGAGCGCGTGATTCCGCCGAAGGCGCATCGCCGAGAGCGTACGGGAATCCTTTCCGGCTGTGAACCCTAGCGCGAACGGCGCATGTCCGGCTACGAGTTTTCCGACGCTCATAACTTCTCCGTCCCTGATCCATCTCCGACGCTCTTGGGCTCGTTAGAACAAGCGCCTCGAGCTCTTTCTAATGCGTTTTCAACCAACTAGATCTACCGTGTATCCCGATCGTTATGAAGGTTTTCCCTTTCCGCGCTAGCTGCGCTTCGCCGAAGGCGCACTCATGGTCGGACGCCTTTAGAGGTCCGGGCCCTTCTCCTGACGTCTTTAGCAAAACCTCCTCCTGAGGTGTCTGCGCCGGAAGCGTAGCTTCCTTATACGCTAGAGGCGCGTGAGTAGAGACACCTCAGAAAAGGAGCTTTTGCCGAAGGCGCCGAAGACATTGGCGTTGGTACATCCGACTACGTGATTCTTTGTGTCCTCGTGACGATCTTATCAATCCACTCTATTTAACGTACCCTTTTCTAACTACAAACACTGCTTCGGTACTAGTTTTCTAAAATTGTTTAAATTCTGCAAAAAAAACAAAAAGTGTGTTACCACAGAGGCGAAGCACAGGTTCTGCGGAGTGTAGTGTAGCGTGGTTCCGTGCAGGCGCATAGCATAGTGCAGAGTAGTGTTAGTTAGGACTTAGAAGGTATAAAGTAGTTCAAGGCGTTTTGCCTTGGGATCTTTCCCAACATCAGAAGTGTAGATCAGGAATTCATTTTCTCTGCGTGTTTGTGTCCTTAATTCTGTCACCACGCAAGAGGAGCTACAACTTGGCGTTCCGCATTTTGTAGCTGAAGGCCTTCGGCCAAATGTTCAGAGCTAGTACATTGGTTAGAGACTTGAGTAGTTTGGATTTACACCTGCGGGTGATTGCCGATGCTAAGAGCCAGTGACTAGTTAGATACTTGAATAAGTTTCGCCCCTACACCTTCGAGTGTTTGTTCCTGATTGTACTCCTTCGGGATTTTTCCCCTGAATGCCAAAGTGAAGTTTTGCTACTTCGTGTAAGCCTTGGTTGTAAATTCAGGTTACGCTGCAGCATGTGCCTTTGGGGTAACCCCTGTAGTATTTCTGGGAATGACAAGTGTGGTACCCCACTTTTGGTAATTTTGAGGAAATTAAAACATTTTTGGAAAAAACTGTACCCTGGCAGCATTGTAAATAGCCTTCGGTACATCAAAACAGAGTGAATCCGGAAGATCGCGGGGATTCTCGAGGGATCTTGTAGAATCTAGGATTTGGGGTGCAGCAGTAAGGATGGGCACCACCCTCCCTGCGAGCGCTGCAGTTAGGATCCCTGCGACGC
Source organism: Marchantia polymorpha subsp. ruderalis (assembly GCA_037833965.1). Taxonomy (NCBI): domain Eukaryota; kingdom Viridiplantae; phylum Streptophyta; class Marchantiopsida; order Marchantiales; family Marchantiaceae; genus Marchantia; species Marchantia polymorpha. The sequence continues at coordinate 7,731,347 of AP031351.1, forward strand.
AAGGCGCAAAACCCGCCTTCGGAGGTTGCGTCCGCGGCGGTAGGGAAATCCTTCATAATTAGGTCAACCCTCGGGCGCCTTGACCGAGTTAGGGTCTCGTTGGAAAGAGCTCGACGCACTGATTCCAACGAGTCCAAGAACGCTTGGAACGGATGAGGACTTAGGGAGTTATCACTATTGGAAGATACGTAGACGTTCGCCTTCGGCGGAAGGAGTTCGCCACCGGCGGGAATTCCGCCTACGCGGAAGGGGGAATCAAGTTTTGTCCTATGCGCGGACGAAGGAAGTTCGCCTGTGCACAGGCGAGGTAGGGTTTGGGGAGGCGCGAAGTCCGCCTACGCACAGGCGTTCGCCTGTGCACAGGCGCTTCGGCGTCGGCGGAAAATCCGCCTTGGGCCCTAGAAATGCGCCTTGTGAGGTAGAAAGTGTACGGCGCCTTCGGCGCCAGCGCGGCGCCGCGGACGAGCAAGGAGCCGCCAGAGTAATCAAATCCGTACGGACCATGCGGACGGGACGGGTGGATGCGCTCTTGGACGGACGGAGTTGCGGCGGCGGAAGCGCCGACGAAGAGACAAGGAACGGACAGTCTGGACGGAGACGGCTGACCACGGTCAACGCCTTCCGCGCCAGCGCGACGCCGCGGACGGAATTCGCCTGCGCACAGGCGAGCGCCTGTGCACAGGAGGATGAAGTTCCGCGCCGGCGGAGAATCCGCCGAGGAGTCTGCCTGCGCACAGGCAGGAGTTGAACTTTTGTCCGACATGCGGACACACGCGTCGAGGCAGAAGGGGATTGGCCGAGGGGCGGTACGAACAAGTGTACCGCGCAAGGCGGAAAACTCGCCTTCGGCGCTGCACTCCCATGTCCGCGGGGTAATACGCTCGCGGAGTTCAAATCCGCCAATTCGAGCGTGAGAGTTTAATCGGCGACGGCGGAGCGTGAAGCCGCGCGTGAGAGCGGAGACCGTTCCAGCGTAGAGCCGGCGCGACCATCAAGTGAGACGTCCTCCACGAGCAAGAGCCGACCATGACCTTCGACCGGGCGGCGGAGAGCGTCCCATTCTTGAATTCGCGATTCCAATCTCTTGTGCGCGCTGCGCGCGTCCATCTGCTGGCTGCTAAACATTCTCGACGTCGCCGCACAGGGGATTTCTTGGTGATTGAGGGAGAAGTGAGTGCGCGTGATTTGGAATTGAGGGCGATTAGAGTTTGCCGAGAGAGAAAGGAGCTCGAGCGGTGCGGAAGTAGAATGAGCGGGCGAGCGAACTCCAGGAACGCAATGACGAGACCGGGCAGATTGCGGATGGTGCCGCTTCGCCTACCACAGAACGGGCTGCGCGCTTTCGAGGAGCGCTTAATAGCAAGAAAACTCGATTTCTTGCTATGGGGATGGAACTACATCTGTGCGAACATGGTGCGCGAGTGGCTAGAGCCACAGGGACCACCCTCGCGCGGATTGCGTCCGCATGTTGATCGGTGGACAGTCCAAGATTGGGCGCAGGCATTGGGAAGATGTGCCGGCATGCCAGGGCATCTCCTCTTCGACAGTGAGAGCATCAAGGTGACCAAGCAGGAAGAGGCGCAATTTGTGGAGCTGTTCAAGACCGGGAGGTCTACCAAGAATGGGTACAGGACCCGTGATTACAAGGATCGATTTCGCCGGACTCTGTCCGCGGCGCTGATGCAATTACTGCAGCCACACCGCGCCTGCTACATCACATTGTGGCAGGTCCCTTTTGTGGAGTGCGTCATCGAGGGAACTCCAATTCACTGGGCGAGCATCCTGCACAGGGTGATGCGACAGCACGCTTTTGAGGAGAAGGGGGGGACTCTAAACCATCTCTCTCCTTTCCTCATCAATTTTTATCGACAGCGGAATTGTTTGACAGCGGCGGAGCTTGAGCATTTTCCGCCGTTGTCCGTCGACCATCCCGGGAAGTATGTGCGGGAGAATGAGGTCGACACTGATGCAGAGGAGTCACCGACTTCTACCCCATCAAGGCGGAGGGACGAAGGGAGAAACACTCCTGCAGCACGAGTGCCGCGGAAGCGGCGATGGAGAGAAGAGTCCGAAGAGGAGCAGCATCAAGAACCCTCTGCTCCCATTCGACCGCGGCCGTTGTACGAGTCATACAGCCGGCCGAAGCAGAAGGCACGCAGACTGGTGTTACCAGCCAACAGTGCGGACACGGCGACGATTGCGACGGAGAAAGGAAGTGCGTCGCCAGAGAAGCATGAGGAAGCGCGGACGACCGCAGGAGCAACGGACCACGCTGCAGCCTCGACGGGCGAGAGGCCGCCTACGGGCCAAGGGCCTCCGGAGTTACCACGTGCGTTGCGGAAAGGTGTTCCGTTTGCGCACAGACGAGACTCCGCGGACGGACGAGCCTCCGCGGACAGACGATCACAAGTGGACGTAGATCTACGCTTACGCGTAGGAAGGAGCAGTCCGCCTGTGCACAGGTCGCCTGTGCACAGGTCGCCTCCACACGTGCCGCCTGTGCACAGGCAGGAATCACCCCCGTTCCAACGTAGGAAGGGGAAGGAGCCGGCGGAAGACCCGCCTACGAGCCACCGGCCCTCGGGGCCAGACCCTCCGGCGCACCACGCGCCGCAATTTGCGCCTTCGGCGCCAGGGCCTTCGAGCCGAGGAGATACGAGCAGGGAGTGTGCGGAGGCCACACTATCGGCGGGTAATCCGCCGGTAGATGCGCCTTCGGCGGTAGGGCCTCAGGGCCAAGGGACATCGGGCGAGCGACCCCCGGCCATGTCGCCTTTGGCGATGGACGTCCGCGGCGCTACGCCTGCGGCGGACAAGGCGCCGGCATTTGCGCCTGCGCACAGGCCAAGCACAGCCCCCGCGGACCGATCAAGGGAGCAGCAACAGACGGAGGAGCGGAGTGACTGTCCGCGGGATGAAATTTCGATGCGCGATGCGCAATCAAACCCCGCGCAGCCACCCTCCGCTCGATCGCCTTCGGCGGCGGGCGTCGGCGGCAGAGAGGACACGGTAGACGACCAACAAGCGAGCGGCGGGGATGCCGCACGGGCACATTCGCCTACCGCCTTAGACATTTTGGCGAAGAGCAGCGAGGCTGCAGCCGTGCCTTCGCAGGCAGCACACGTCGACGACGTGCAGCCCCACTCGGGTCAGTCGCCGACGCAATCAATGGCGACTGAAATTCTCCACTCGGATGATGACGACGGAGGCTCCACCAAAGAAATGTCAAGAGCAGGGGACACCGAGGAGGAGGAGGAGGAAATTGTTGGAGCGCCGGCGCCGGCGCTCTCTGAGCAGGTGATTCCGTTGCTGAGGTACTTGGATCGCAAAGTCGATAAATACGCCAACCCACTTCAGCCGGGATCTTACATCGAGTTAGTGCGCAAGCGGACTCGCACTAAAGTCCACACCAGCAAGCTATTAGCTAGAGTGGACCAGGAGTTGAGGGAATTGAAGGAGAAGCATGAATGCTTGTGGGGTCAGTATAAACTTAATCAGAAATTCTACAAGTACTCCGAGAAGGTGAGGGATGGGAAACTGGAAGAGCTCACCAAGGAGCAGGTGAAGGTCACAGAAGCACTAATTTCTGAGCAGGCCCAGAATCGGATTTTGTCAGAGGAGCTCGTGCGACAGACGCGGTTGTTGGAACAGTGTCAGCTCGCACGGCAGGCGGATGAGGAGGTAATCCGCAAGCTACAGTCAGAGTGTGGCGAATTGAGAGCGCAACGTGCTGAGGCCGAATCGCAATTAGTGATAGTTGAAGAGGATCGCAGGAAGGAGGCAGATCGCACAAAGGTGGAGACGGCGAGGCGTGTCGCCCACTGTCTCAAGGGCTACGCCCACTGGGAAGTGAAGGCGCAGGAGAAACTCACACTGCGTGAGTTTGAACTTCGCGCAGCCGGGTTGTTGTCAGGCGACAGTAGGAGTCGGCGGAAGGTAGCAAAGAAGCTCGATGCTTTTCTGTCGAAGGCGCAGGATACCATGTCCGCCCTCGAAGTGGAGGTGTCCGCGGCGTTACAGCGATTGGGACTGCGCAGTCGAGCGGAAGACTGGCAGGGTATGGAGCTAGTGCGCGGCAGTCCGCCGCGCAGGAGACGTAGCACAGGTTCCGCGGAGTGTAGTGTAACGTGGTTCCGTGCTGGCGTGTAGCGTAGTGCAGTGTAGTGCTAGTTAGGACGTAGAAGGTATAAAATAGTTCCAGGCGTTTTGCCTGGGGTTCTTTCCCATCAGAAGTGCAGATCAGGAACCCATTTCCTTTGCGTGTTTGTGTCCTTGAGTTCTGTCACCACGCACGAGGAGTTACAACTTAGCGTTCCGCATTTTGTAGCTGAAGGCCTTCGGCCGAATGTTCAGAGCTAGTACATTGGTTAGAGACTTGAGTAGTTCGGTTCTGCACCTGCGGGTGACTGCCGATGCTCAGAGCCAGTGACTAGTTAGATACTTGAACAGTTTCGCCCCTACACCTTCGAGTGTTTCTTTCTGATTGTACTCCTTTGGGATTTTTCCCTTGAATGCCAAAGTGAAGTTTTGCTACTTCGTGTAAGCCTTGGTTGTAAATTCAGGTTACGCTGCAGCAGGTGCCTTGAGGGTAACCCCTGTAGTATTTCTGGGAATGACAAGTGCCTGAGAATTCAAACTCTTCAATAGACTGTTGTTGTGTTACTGGAAGGTTTCTCAGTGAGTCCTTCAGTGCGGACCTGTGTTCTCTGCGCGTTTTGTGAGTTGAGAGTGTTGTTCACCGCGTATGAGTGACTTCGATCCGAAGTAGGCAGTCCAAACCGGGTTTCCTACACTAGCAGCAAGCTAGTGGAAGTGTTGTAAAAGCCGGAGTTGGAAGTCACTACCCGCAGCTTCGCCGAGTGTGCTCGCGAGAGACTTTCCCCCCCCTGAAATCTTGAGTAGAGGTCCTAACGGATCTCTGGGTTGTGTTTCTGTAGTTTCAGGTGTGTGTGTGTGTGTGTGTGTTACGCTGCACTGTGCGACCTCCGAGTGCGCTCCGAGTGGACACTTGCAGTATTTCTGGGAGTGACAGTCGCCTGAGAATTCAAACTCCTCAATAGTCTGTTAAACGTGACACTTTGTACCCTGTGTGTTCCTCTGTCCCTGTGGGTTCGACCTTTCTACCACTATATTGCAGTTTTAGCCTTTAGTGGGTTATTACAACAAGTGCCTAAGAATTCAAACTCTTCAATAGACTGTTATGGTGTGTTACTAGAATGTTTCTCAGTGAGTCATTAAGTGCGGACCTGTGTTCTCTGTGCGTTTTGTGAGTTGAGAGTGTTGTTCACCGCGTATGAGTGACTTCGATCCGAAGTAGGTAGTCCAAACCGGGTTTCTTACGCTAGCAGCAAGCTAGTGGAAGCGTTGTAAAAGCCGGAGTTGGGAGTCACTACCCGCAGCTTCGCTGAGTGTACTCTTGAGAGACCTTCCCCCTGAAATCTTAAGTAGAGGTCCTGACGGATCTCTGGGTTGTGGTTTTGTAGTTTCAGGTGTGTGTGTGTGTGTGTGTTACGCTGCACTGTGCGACCTCCGAGTGCGCTCCGAGTGGACACTTGCAGTATTTCTGGGAGTGACAGTCGCATGAGAATTCAAACTCCTCAATAGTCTGTTAAACGTGACACTTTGTACCCTGTGTGTTCCTCTGTCCCTATGGGTTCAACCTTTCTACCACTATATTGCAGTTTTAGCCTTTAGTGGGTTATTACACACTCCAAACTATATCTTGCATAATCTTTAGCCTTGACTCTGAGTGCCGCGTCTACTGGAAAACTAACAACGATATTCATTTGTCCTTAGAGATTCACAACTTATTACATATCTAAAAAATTGTCTAACCACGACTAGAAATTGTTCAGCAAATTAAGTCTCCCTACCGATTTGTATTTACTTGGGCTAGTTCACTTTGCTGAAGTGAAGATGACGAGCTAGAATCTTTTGATTTTTTTTGTGTGACCTTTGCTAACAAGTACAATGGACAGGACATCAACTTTGCTGAAGTAAAGATGCAGGGCTGGAATTATTATTTTTTTCTTTTTTCTGGGACCTTTGCTAACAAGTACAATGGACAGGGCATTGACTTCACTGCAGAGTCCATCATAACCAAGCCATTATCCTATCTGCTTTATCATCATCCACGCTCTCTTCCATCCTATCTGCTTTTATCCCCATCCACACGCACTTCTAGCCAAACGTGAGCTCATGACCAAACACGGTCTATATATTTCATGAAAGTTTCAGCATAATTTCTACTAGCAAATCTTACTGGCTGACAGTCAACATGAGGTGTTCAAGAATATTTGAAATTTACACGTGGCCTTAGTGAAAATTTCGGCTTTCCTAGGACAAGCTGGCGAATAGAAGGCATGCCGATAACGCTCGACATACAGTTTTACGTTTCCGATATTCCAGTCCCTTTTCGAGATGCGTGTGCTCTTCTGGAAAAGAAGTCTTTAGAATGAGGCTATTTATATCTGTCGTTGAAATGTTCTTTACTTCCGTCTTCCCTTCTCGTTCATATCTCCGGGATCTTTGCTTACCATCGAAACTGTTTTTTCTTCCGAGACTGCTATTAGCTTCATTTGCTCCGATACGTTGCAGAAACGCATGAAAGAGAGATAACCCAGTCCACTTGACGCCCATGATTGTTTCAATCAAACCATACGTTTTTAACATGCTGCAAGATGAATGCAGAATGAATATCCTAGTCAAGCACTTGCAACGAGAATCACATTCCCCATGATATTCAGCAAATGAGGTCGTGCATCCTTTGAAAATTTATGCTCCATGTAATTTATGCTCCAGAGTCTCTTTAGCTCAATGTCTACACGCAGTTCAATTGCAAAAGGATTCGTGCTTCGAAATTACCACATTTATACAAGTGACAGTTCTGAGAGTGCTGGCGAGATAAAATGCACTGAGAACCCCGCTATGAAAGTGCATGTTATTAGGTTGTCGCACGAAGAATACGGAACAAAAAACTCTGAGAACACCTCAACAAAATATTATAGGAGAGAGATTTGTGCACGAGTTTGGCTATACCGGTAAGATGCATTCGAACTGGAGTTCTGCCTCCTTAGGATATTTGTGAAATCTTTTGGTCATACAAAGAAGCGCCAGAAGCAGATTCACATGAGCTACAAATTTCTGAGCTTCAGAGATCAGATATTATGCATGAATTCTACGAGAAGCATTTTCTTTAGTTTAGATTGCTCTCTTGTTTAAGCACGGATACTAGCTGAGAATGACAAAACGTTGTAATTTTGATTCCGGTCCATCATACATTTGTTGGACCTTCATCGTGCGACAACAGAGGAATCAATCAGGGATATGTGTGGAAGTTCAACGTGACCACCCTCACGTTTCAAGGGAAAGGTTTTCATCATAGTGAGACTTGCAACGAGACAATATGAGCACTCTACCCAAAAAGTCTACAAAAAGTCATCTTGATAGTTTAGCCGAACACTGATCTTATTCAGAAACATAATTTTGCGATTGACATGATGGCAAAGATTGTAAAAGACGTCTTCTTGTGAAAACTGCAAGGAAGAATCTGCAAAGTTGTATATTGCATGAGGGTTTAAACATATGCTTGTCAATTGCATAATGGCATTCTAACCTGTTCAATTCCTAACATGTCAAAATTCCATAACGAAGGCCTTTATTCATACACTTCTCACACATCCATGCATTCCCACCTTTTTCATGTATTTAACCTGATACAACTTAAAGATTTAGGAATAGCTATTTTGAAGCTGAGGCGCAAGAGTTTGCTGAATCCTCAACCATGCTTCTCGCAGCTCCTTGCTTTCTCCACCTTTAAGAAGAGCCCTGTGATCATCATCACTAATACCATCTAGTTGAACAATATCAGATTTTAAATCTTCCCACTCTGGAATCGCTTGGTCCAAACTGATGATACTATCTAGTCCAGCCTTCACAACATAATACATGACTTTGTATGAGATTTCAATAGCTTCCCAAATCCTTGAGCTTTTCTCCCAATCTAGGCGTATCTTCAAACCTTCTTGATCTTTGAAACCCAGTCACTGACTGATACATCAGCTGTAAACGAATGGATGTGCCGAAATGCAGAGGCGCACTCATTCTATAGAACATGCCAACATCGTTCTTAACTAAAGGTCGCTTGAGCATTCTGGCCTGCTGAAGCGAATGAGAATACTTAATTATCCTATCCACTTTAGACACAAAGTCACTCATCGTTGACTGCAGTTCTGGGTGCAGAGAGAGTAAGTGTCCCATCTTCATCTCCAATCTGTTCAGAATGCTCTGCACTGATCTCAACCTCTCATCCAAACCATCAACCTTTTGTACTAGCTTTTCTTCTAGCTGCTCGATCCTGAACAAAACAAGTCGGGTCGAATGTGCTGGCCCGACTCAAAAACCTGGATGTGGGTGGTTTGCGGTCTTTCATTTGGAGGAAATTTGAGTCGCTAACCATGTTTTCAGCTTCATCATAACACTGAGCCAAATCATTCTCCACGATAATTAGACCTTCCTGCAATGACTTGAATACTTCAATTCTTTTCTGTTGAATCTCATTCACAACTGCTTCCACATCGCTCTTCCACGATTAATCTCTAGCTCGTTCAGATCTTTCGCCTGTGTTCCTTTCAATTTGGAGCCAACAATGCTCATAAGGAAACAGCTCTTCCTTGTCCACCAAGTGCAACCTTTTCATGGGCATTTCCTCAAGTTTGTCATTGATGCTACGAATGAAGTCCAATTTCAGCTTCTCGATCAAAATTGCTCCTCTGAGATGACTCGGAATCAACATCTCCACGCAAAATGATTGGATCACACCGAGCACTAACGCCAGCCCGGGACAGCCTTTCAGTGATGCGCAAAATGATATCAACTCCTGGATGATATGCTTCATCACATATTCAGTTGCCACCTCCCTTGACTTATGCTTGGAGCATAACATCAGAACATCTACAAAATATCTACGTGTTTGTGAGAATTTTCACTCTGAACTTTGATATATATCTTATGCATGTCAAGGAAAAGTCTCAGATAATGTCGAGAGCAAGTCACATTCTCCTTAGAAACATGCATCTCGGATATCAACTTGTGTCTCATGAACATCTACAATGATAAAATATGTCTTCAATATTGAGTTTGAAATTTGAATAATGTGTTACAGTAAATAAAAATGAATTTTTTTTCATCTTAAGAAAATTAAAATCACAAATTGAGACATCCAATACTTCCAGAGTGTATATTAAATCATGATCCAATCTTACATGGAAGCATGGAAAAAAAGAAGTGACATTGTTTTTCCATCTTTGCATTGAATCCAAATGCCGACAAAGTGTGGAGTGTCACCTCTATTTTTCCAATGCATTGACTCCACATGCGACCCTTCTATATGATTCTGTACTTCCATGCTTGCATACTCACGGATGAAGGAAGTAATGAAATAATGAGAAGTATCTTTGAGCTTGAAACACAAATCTAAATTGACAAGGATGTTTTCAAGCACCTCTTTGTCCACACCTCTTTGTTGGTGTGATTTCTTTCCTAGAAATTCTTCTATAAATCCAGCAAAGACACTCTCACTCACAAATCAGTCCTTGCTTGTGTATGAGCTCGTTCTATCAGAAGATTCAAACTCTTGAGTTTGAAAGTGTTGACCCAGAGCTATCAGCTCACCCAAGAAAGTATTAAGGAGCCAGTTGGGATACACAATGATGTAATGAAGATTTGGGATGTATATGTTAATCCAACATCATTCAGATAAGAAATGATAGAGTCCACTATACTTAAACGATCAACAGAGTGAACAGAAGATGGTGGATAGAATTGTGTCAAGCTAGGAGCATAGAAATCATGAAACTTTTCAGATGACCACAGGGCAAGTTCTGTTTTTCTTGGTGTTTGTTATTAAGAGGTAGGTGAGTTGAAAACACAATTCGGGAACCTAAGGGAATTTTTCTGTCAACAACTTGTCAAAATTCTAAAAAATGTGACTGTTGATGGAGATAATTTGCTTTTGCTTCCAATCATCCACATGAAAACACTCTTGAATGGGGCGGGGATCCACAAAATTTGCGAATCTTTGGGTAAGTTTCTCAACTATGGAGTGAGCCCAACTCACAGAGCTGCATCTGGCTTTATACTTGTGTGAAATGACAAGAAAAACTTGGGGGATATCACGTCGGGTGACCTTAATTGCTGGATGTGATGAAACTCAATCAATCTTTCAACTCAGAGTTGAAATTAGAGTCTGGTTTGTTTGAAGATGTTTTTTCACATAAGATACTATACACAAAAAGAAATAGAAATTGTTGGTTTGAGGGAAGAGCTCATTTTGAAGTGTACGAAAAATTCATTGTCCTGCAATATCGCAAAATGAGATTTGCATTCTGTGTATGCTTTTGTGTAGCCAGCTATGATTTGTCCTCATCAGGGTTTACGCAATTGAGTTTTTCCTGCGAGTTGGAAAATAAATCACAAAATACACAACTTATTAATTACGATATCTTCACAGATGCTTTGACTTGATATTCTTGAGATAGAATATGACATGATATTATTTTACATGTGAAGATAAATTTGATTAAAAAATGCAGAAATCACCAAAACAATTGAGATTAATTTATGACTTACCTATTTGAAAGTTTTTTCTTTCGGTCACTATTTGTATACACACATCAATATATAGAGATTAAAAGAGAATTTGTTGTGTCAATCTTAGTTTTAGAAAAGTAAAACCATAGATTGCTAGTTGGCCTACATTGAAGGGAAAACTGACATTTTACCGCGCATCTTACCTGCTCTGATAAGAGTCGACCAGCTTTTGGATCTCGAAATGTTAAGTTGTTTTCTCGCAGTACGGACATGTAGACGACCCGATTCAGGTTCTGCTTCAGGGCCTCTTGAATCTGCGCAGCCTTTCACTCCCTTGCCCATAATGTTAGTGGGACGTCGATTTCCTGGAGAACCAAGTTCACTTGCAGTACCCCCATCAGGTCCCTGAACGCCTCCTTGTCGAGTTACTGAACGCCTCCTTGTCGAGTTCCTGTGTGCACTGATCATGTCAGCCACATGCTTCACCGCACTCGAGTCCTCCCACGCGTCATGTAAATCTAAAGACTGGAGTTTAGAATCGGAATGTCCTCGCAATCCTGGGCAAAATTCTGGCACTCAATCTACAGCGGCCGCCTATTCTCAATTCTGTTACGCTAGACGAATTCAGAATTCTCCCCAGCTGTAAGTACAAGGTCACCACTTCCGCATCTGAACTACATATCTACGCATCTGAACTTCCGTATCACTCGTAGATTGGTGCTAGATCTGAATACTCTCAAAACTAGCTGCCACTCGCTTGCCGTCAACCTCGATATATCTGCCCCAAAAATATTGTCCACGTCCAGAATCTCAAAGGTGTTGCAGCTGCCGATTGCCGTTGACGATGATCGTCGAAACCGATGCACGCGCCGGAAAGAAATACTGAAATTCTGGATCACGTAAGCTGGGGAGCGACGTTATAGGCTCGCCTTGTCCTTCCAGACGCTATACAAGGTCCTGGATGGCGGAGGGAAGCTCCGGTTCTTCGTCTGCGGAGTCCATTTCACGTGTTGCAAGTTCAGCAGCGTCACTGACGATGGGCGCACTTACACCTTCCATTTTCTCGTCCCTTGTCAGAGAAGAATCACGTTTGGTGCTTGTAACCGAGCATCAAAGAAGGCCCGCGCGATCCGAAGGCCCAATTCACCCAAAGAATACTGAATTTCACGTTGCATGATCATGATCATGAGCAATCACCACGAATTGTGCAAAGTGGAAGTAGGAGGCTGCTCAACCTCAAATCAAAATGAACGCAGGAGACTAGTATTCTAAATTGAGCTAAATCGTAGACCGTTTGGCACATGGACTTCACATCTCCGGGGAACGCCTCTGGGAGAGAGGCGTTTGATGTGCACGGTAACCAAACTGAGTGGACACGCTGATAGCTCCACCTGCAGAGCTATCTGCAGGCGGATCTGAAGTCAAGTTCGTAGCAAAGATGGTGCGATCTGGAAGCAGAATGTCATGAAATGCATGATATTGCAGATATCTGAGAAGTGACGAGCCCTGAGTTTTGCTACGCCCATGTTAAGCTTTTTCTTACGTTAGCGATCAAGGTTGCGACAAAATTCTAACTCAAAAAGCGTGTTCCTCCCTACCCCCTCCCTGTGATTGGACAATGGTTTTAGTACGTCAGAGTAGATCTTGACTTTGTTGTGCAAGCAGGATACATCACACTGAATGATACACTCGATGTCGTCACCTGATAACTAAGATTTCAAATTTCATCTTCACTAAATCTATTTTAATCTATTCAAGCAAGTGGATGATTCTGGCGTTGTGCGTCTGGTTGACAATGCCTCTTGTGCTTTCTTTTTTCTTTAAATATCGGTACAGTAGTCTATATAACTCTACATAACTTGTAGGTTCAAAACAAACTGGTAAGCTATTTGGAAATTTACTAAACATAGAGTTGAAGAACTTTGAACAGAGTAGAAGCACAATCGAGGTTCTCGATTGCTGATATGATTTTTCTTCTAGCTGAGCTGTCAAGCATGTGGTCTCATGGACAGTTCTAGTTCCAGAGTCTGGTGTTCTTTACACCTCAAAGATGAAACTGAAATCGAATTTCGTCCGTGCTGCGAGCACTCTGCTTGTTTATCGCGCTGTATTGAAGTTGATAGGACCAGCATGATAATTGCTGAGCTCAACGGTAAAGCTCTCAGGAGGTTACATTTTTCGAAGGTGCTTGCAAATTAAGAGAAACTGTGCTGTATACATGGCTTCAACAATAATTCTGATGCTCTATGCTAGATAACAGTGATAGGTGACTTCAGATGAAGATCTGGTGTAATCGTACATGTAAAGTCAAATAAATGATATATTTACTGAAATGAAACAAGTCATACCGCCACTTTTGCACTCGTGTGCTCATATCATGAATCCAAACATGTCATATGAAAGAAATGAAACGGATTGCTCATTTGATAGAATCGTTGAAACGAAAACATTTCATTTCATCTCTTTGTCTCTCTTTCTTCTGTTTAAAGCGTATTTACATATAATTTTTGCTACAATATGTAATAAAGTGATTAAATACCTTTCTATTGGATGCGTAGTCCAATTTGCATATTTATTTGATAAAACTTCCCTTCTCAAAATGTTTAACTCATAAACAAGATCTCAAAATTTGTTTTAAGCAAGAAATTATTGAATAAAAGTGAAAGTATTACATTCTGTATCTTACGATATTTTAACTGCTTTAAACCTTTTGATTCTACAATATATCAGCTTTTTCAGTTGTTTTTAACATTTGGCGCTTTGAATCTTAGTAACTTTTATACAGATAAATCATCAAAATTGATGCAACGAACTTATATTTCAAGAGTACAACTCTACTTATCACATAATTAATTCTTAATCAAAGTATTATATAAATAATTCTTATGTATATGTAAACTTCAAAATTTTTGTAAAAAAATATTTCTGGATCTAAACTACACGGTAATTAATTATTTCATTGAAATCGTTTCCAAGGATAAAATTATGATGTTTTAGATTTCAAATAATACAAACATTGAATATGAAATTGTTATTTTTAATTTCAATTATTTTTTGTTTCTAAATATTGAGAGCAATTTTTCAAGAACTTATTCAGTTGATTTCAATTTAATTTAGAAACTCTTTGTAATCACTGATGATGATGGTTTATTTGATTTACAAAAAAATAACGTTAGGTTATTTGTATTTCACGTTATTTCTGTGATTAAAAGCACATTCATATCTATCCTGTTTCATTTTGTCTTGCTTGAGGTTGGAAAGATTTTATAATGTTCTTTATTCTTTTACATTGGGTGTTTCATTAAGTTGTGATTCTTTTCAAAACATTCCGTTATTTTTTTAACTTTCTTTTAACTTCAATATTAACGAGAGAATAACATTTTCTTCATGGTTTTGTACCGGTTCTTGTGATGATACATATATTTTTGCACATAAGATTATTCAACTTAACTTACGTTGGACCAAAGAAATTCCAAACATTGTTTGATGGTTCATTGTATGTGATATGATTTTTATGATAATTTTATCTAAAAATACGTGTGAGTGAATTAATATGTTTTTTCAAATCAAAACAAGAAGTTAGATTGATTTAAATGACGAAGGCCTCTCGTTTTGTGAGACTTTTTCTCACAAATGAGATTAGATGGAAGTTTCGAGTCAGTGAAGAAATTTACTAACTCATCGACCTCACAGTTACAAGAGTCCTAAGGAGGTATAACTCAAGAGTGCTGCTGCTTGAGGCATTCATCCACTTTCTTATGTTGTTCTGCAGACTTATCAAGAGAAACCGGACTACGCTCGGTGTAAATCAATTTTTGCATCAGCTTCTCTACGCGAAATGATCAAACCCTGAGCTTTGGCTGTTTTTTCACCCGTAGCCATCGGTAATGATGACTTGGCTTTTCACACAGTTGATTAGCGCATATTTGAAGAAATGCGATTAACGTTTTTGTAGTTGTTAATGGGGTTTTTCCATATTGCTTGTGTAGAGTTGATAAAAAAGCATGTTTGGGACAACCGTTAGTTAAGAGAGTTTTGAATTCGGGAGTTTGGTTGATGCTACTAGAGAAAGGGTGTGAATGAAGGCGTATCCGAAGCTTATTTTTTCCAGCATTAACCTCGTTTAGGCGAACATTTTATCAGGAACTGTTGATTCTTATGTTTCTTCCGGTATTATTAGGCATTACCTTTAGAATATTGGGACACTACACCGATCAGCCTTTGCTGGGAGCCAAGGCCGCTGCTGGAATGCTCATCTTTGCGACTGTGACGGGAGTCTTAATGGCGCTCTTTTTGAACAGGGCCGGTGTAGCATGGGACAACCCGAAGAAGTACATCGAAAGTGGAGCCTATGGTGGCAAGGGCAGTGAAACACATGAAGCAGCTGTGACGGGAGACACGTAAGTCAGACCAGCAAACGTTAATTGTATATCGTCGTCTAAGCGTCGGGAGGGTTTGGCTTGAAATTTGCAGCAACTTTGTCCTATCTCAATGTCTTTCAAGCTGGAATGAGACTTCATTACGATACAACCCTCATGGCCTTGGTTTGTTGTGCAGTGTGGGAGATCCGTTCAAGGATACTGCAGGGCCTTCAATTCACGTGCTCATCAAGATGTTGGCAACTATTATATTGGTCATGGCACCTCTGTTTTTGAAGGTTGAACTGAACCAGCTAGGGAGGCTGCGTTTAGCAGGACTATTGGTGTTCGCCCTATAGCTAGAGCTGATTGTTGCATCTCTGTTCGTCCCTCCTATACTCTGACATTTGTTCTTGGAAAAAGTACAAGTGGCAGAGACTTATAAGTTCCAGCAAAAACTGGGTGGACCTGCAATTTGGAAGTTTAAGTTCATGAGTTGTCTCCAATAAGTGGCTGCGCCGCCGAAGCTTGAGAGTTTAGACTTGACTGTAGTTCTATAGATTGTTGGAGGACGTAGTCGATTTTGACATTCGAAACGTTTAATTAACCCGGCTCGGGGCAGCTCACGTACTTGGAAGCCATGTCGTACTGGAATTCTTACGTTTGTGTCAAATGACAACGGACATCAGCCGAAAGGCAACAAACAAGGTTTTAGTGGAGGTTGAAGAGCTTGCTCCACAGCTACAGTAGTAGGAGAGCAGTTAGATGTGTTGAAGACAAGACAATCACACCCTTTGTATCATATATGCAGTCACTGCACGATTGAAGAGAATGCCAGCTAATGGATTCACATGAAATCATGGAGTTCTCAGCTAGCATATTACGAATACTGGTGCGTGAAGACTGAAGTTGTTAGCATGGAATATGGAGTTCTTCAGTTGTCGGTACTTGTCTGTCACATATTCAAATATATCTTTGATGACTCGCGTCCTTGCATGGTACAACCAGTAACGATGTCACGGGTTGTAGAACACACCCTTATACTTTCCACTCTTAGGTGCCTATCAGTGGTGGCTGAACTTTACACAGCGTATAAAATCAGAAAACGAGGAGATCAACTTTTCGATGAATGTTTGAACTTCCCATGTACACGAATTCGGGTCTTACCATTCACAGTGTGGAACTGCGGTGATTATTGAGTTTAGTCCTGGAACCACTGGAACGAAGTCCTGATATATGTTACGAGTTGTACGATGCATGACGTTGGTGCGCTACGAAAGTGGTAGCTATATACTTTCATAGTGCTTTTCAACGCTAAACAAGTCATACCAAGGAATTAGATTCTCTTTCCCAGATTTGGAGCCGCAGCAAACGCACCTTCCACCCGTGATTCCCTTGTTTAGGCAGAAGCTTTATTCCCTAATTGGCTGTATAAGTGTAGTCACAACTTACGCAATATTCTTGAACATTACAAAGATGATTTCTAAAATGATAAAAGTTTGCATGGTGTTTCTGATTGTAGTTGTACTTTAATTCATATAATCAAAATAGAATTCATCAAAATACTACACTTTTTCCCACTGCCATAAGAGTTGATGGCCGTTTTGTATCATCATGTCAAATGGCATGCAGTGTCATCATCATACTTTTTAACAATGTCACGATGTTCAACCCATAAACAATACCTCACAAGAGCTCCACTAACAGGATTTGATGATATCATAGTAGAAAATTTTAGCTGATCTCTAGTTGATAAGCCTCCGGTGTAAATACCGGAGGTTTGTGCCAACCTTGAAGATGGTTGCAGCTATTATCAGGGGTAGCTTAATCTAATATAAGACAAAGGCTCGAACATTAATCGACAAACTAAAGAACTTTGGATGTCATGAAGGTGATTCCCATAAGCATAGGCAGGAAGATGGAAGGTAAAAGTCAGGAAGACGCATGAAAAGACGGATCTAAATAATAGCCCCAGATTGTAGAAGATGTAGCAAGTCAAGTTGGACCAAAGGTTTGTGATAAACGTTAGAAATGTAAATATTAATTAAGACTGGATGAAGGACACATGGGACTGAAGTTAGGGAGATATTGATCACAAAGAAATATTAGTTCTTCTCATCTTTTCTTACTGGTCCTAAGGAAGGATATTTTCTAGTGTGCTTTGATGAAGCTTTCTACTTTCAGTCCATTGGATTTCATTCCGGTTTCTAATTTTGACTTTTCTCCCATTTTTTTCTGTGTATGTGAAGAAATAATAAAGTTAAAACTAAGTAAATATGCTATACGTTTCTGAGGGTGGCCAGGACAACGATGGCCAGGACAGTGACTTCACAGGAGACAAGACCTGTCGGGGATGATCATGCATTCCTACTCTGGAAGCTCTAGGACCTCAGTTTGCAACACAATGTGCTCGAGTTCAGACATTATGAGAGTCAGTTGCATGGAGTCCAGGAATCCACATCGAGAACAGTGTCCGTGTTGTAATATGTCCCTTGTTGAAGCATGGGGTTCTGCCTATTACTCGTACGGTTCGTCACTCATGGAATGCTTTTCACAAATGCCCCATCACGGTTGGGATAAATCGAGTACGCTCTGCATCGATTTACTCGCAGTCGCTGGTGGTCATGAGTCAGGACGACGGGAAACTATATTGCGTTTCATTCGTAGAATGAGATCAGTCAGTAGAAGGTCAGAACTAATAACTGATCCTCATGTAAACCGAGCTCAAACTTAATCCTCGGCCCAGGAGCAAGGAGCGAGATAGGAATATGGATCCGTGACAGGCCCCCGACTAATTTTGGGACGCAGGGCATGGTTGTCCTCAACTCGATTTGTAAGCGAGAGACGTGTACGTTTGGTGAAGCCTGGCAAGCACTGTACTTATCTCGAGGCAACAATCAGGCTTCAGGACAAGAAGATTTCTGATAGCTGCAGTTGGTAGCACTGAATATGCGTGGGGGATGACGTACCGCAGCAGTACATAGATAGCCCTGCGTTCTCAAGATGCACAAATCGAATCCTGTAGAAGAGGTCATCTGGATTCTGGACAGCGATTCGGATGTTACGAATGATGACCTGTTTGGTCCAATTTTGTGACGCTCCATATGTTTCAGTCTGAGGGTACTTTGGAGGTGGAGAAGAGGAACAACTGCAAGCATCTGCAAGAAATTTGACTCCAACAGTGTCGAGAATATTGATGGTGGATGGATGCAGATTAACTTCCGCAGCAAGTGACATCAGAACCACGTGGTCCGCACCATACTGTGTTTCCCAAATTCTCAGAGCCACGAAATCGCTCACGTTCGAATGATGAAAATTTCTGTACAACAAATTGGAGAATATTTACATTCTGACAGAGTGGCATCCATGTGCCGCACCGTTGTTTATGTCCATCCGGCTTCCCAAGATATGCACATGTACCGACCGAGTTAAAAAAACTCTCCCTCGCTCGCATGACACAGAATGATGGCACTTAATTTCAGCGGCCCGAGCTCGCCTTCATACCGACGATGAGAAGCAAGATGCTTCTAGATGATCCGGACATGAAGCAAGTACCTTATATTAAAACCTCGCAGACCACGGACATCCAAAAGTCCACGCCTTGCGCTTAGTGACCTCGAGCGCAGAGCATCTGGAGGACGGAGAGAATCACAGTCCCATGAGCATCCCGTCGACCTGCTGCAGTATGAGCTTCGGAATCAATCAAATAGACGGCCCCGAGGTGGTGGTCGTGAACACTCAGAACTCGGACTGACGTCTTACTTTACCGTTAACAAAGATGGCGACGAGCGGCTTCGTCGGCCGGAGGGGGCGGCGAGTGCCGGCCCTCTCGAGGGTCCGATTCGCAGGCACGTTCAGGGCCACGGGAAGCGGGGTCGGGATTGATGAGAATGTAAGGATTTGACTCGCAAGTATGACGTACAGGATTGATGGCGACAAAATCAGCGAAATAGTCAACACAGTGCGGATGAATGAATGACCCGTGGTCAGATCCAGTTGACAATTGAGGCTCTTGGCTTGATCTGATGCCAGGTCCCTTGTAATCCAGGTGAACACTACAACGCAGAGTCCAAGAGCTGTGGGAGTTTCGGAACGTGTTCGATGTTTTGTTTATTAGGTGGCCGTGCCGGCGAGCTGGCCATCACAATCGCACAAAGTCAAATCGGAATGGCGGGAGACATGTCTATGTTGGGGAGCACCTGTTGTTGGTTGCAGTAGCTGCTGCGGCTGCTTCCTGGACACTGCAAGTTATTCTTCCAGCCAGACACCAGATCAACCCGAGGCGCGTACGTAGAGCCGAAGGGAGACAGGAATCCTGCGAGACCGAGAGGAGTGATTCAATGTTGCGAGCGGGGACGAGCTCGGGAATCTCAGGCTGAGAGCGAGTTCGATCGGTCGGTCGGCCTATGGATAAGCGGCATGACGACGATGCTGGTCGCGCAGCAGCCCTGCCCCAGCAGCAGCGACTGCGTGCTCCGTTTGCCCCGTTCCAGGCTCCAAGCTTCCAGGGCCCTCGAGCTCTCGTGCTGGCGGAGCTCGGACGGCCGCCGCTGGGACTGCCATTCTCGTCGCCCGTGGGTGCTTTCCAGCAGCAGCAGCAGGCGAGCAGGCCCAATGATGCTCATGGAGCGAATCAGAACGAGAACGAGAACGAGAACCAGAGCTCGCAGGACAGGCTCGTGGAGACGAATTCGTCGCTCACGCCGCTCGACCTCCACCGGCCTCCGAATTCGAGGACTGGCACCAGCCTGCTCGAGTGCAGCGAGAGCACGTCGGGGATCACTCCGTGCAGCTGGGCGTCGCTGTATTCTGCCTTCAAGGTGCCGAGTCTGAGCAGCTTCGAGGAAGAAGACGTGAAATCGCACTCGACTGCTCGAACCGTGCCTCTCGATGCGAGAATGCACGATGTCGTCGACCACCGACGGGCCGATGGGATGGCCGGCCCCCCGAGGCCTGCGACGAGCGATGGCGAAGGCAACCAGAGGGTCCCCGTGCAGAATAGCGTCGCTGGATCCGGTGCTGGCGCATCTCCATCTCCGCCCAAGGCTCGTCACTCGTTTCCAGCTCAGTCTTCGCAGTTCTCGAATTCGTGGCAGGTGGGCGACAGCCACCGCCAGGCTCGAGGTGGCGGCGGTGGTGGTCTCGTGGGATCTGATCGAGGATCCGGTACAGCTTTCGGCGAGCGAGCCATGGGCCGGCGGGCGACGACTTCAGGCCAGACCATTGATCGTGACAGCAATTCCCCCATTTACGCACCGCAGCCTTCGTACGCCAATGCCAGGGCGTCTGCCGGGGCTGATCGGGGCAAGAACAAGATGGCGGATTTGAGCGCCATGCCTGTCGAGCACGAACTCGATCGAATGCCGATGTTCCGAATCGCACCTACCATGGCCGGGCTTCCCATCGCAACAGGCTCCAGCTCGAGGAGAGAGCTCTTGTTGCCGCACCCCAGCCCGGGGCTGGGTTCACAATTGCACGAAGCCGTGAGCAACATGGGCATGGGTGCGATGCGTATGCCAGCAGCAGCAGCAGCAGCAGGAATGAACGAAATGGGCACCGGAGGCAAGCGCTGCGTCGTGAAAGAGGTGGCCCACTCAATTCAGGTTCAGGATCAGGATCAGGATCGTCCTCAGGCTATGGTGGGTGACTATGATCAGCCCCTTTGCGATTTGGCGACTCAGCGGGATAGTTTTAAGGCAGGGCGCCAAACTACGACAGCTGAAGCTTGCGCAGCAGCAGCCGAGAGGGCTGGGCAGAAGCAAAGTAGACTTCGGAATTTGAGCGATGTGGCGGATGAGCCCGGCACATCAGGATTCATCAAGCGCAGCCGTCAACATCCGCATTACAGTTCCTGGACATTCCAGGCCGAGAAATCGGACCGATTACGTCCTGATCAGCCGAGAGAGCAATCGACCGGCACCGGTGTGAGAACGGAATCGACTCAAAGCTGTAACTGGTTGCAACGCTGGCTCCCACCGAAATCCATCATTCTTGGTGCAAGTGCAGAGAGCCCCGCAGCAGCAGCAGCTGCAGCTGCTGCCAGATCTAGAGCCAGGCAGTGGGATGGTCCTGACGCCCATGGCAGAGGCAATGGCAATGGGAGTGGCATGGGCTCCACGCCAGCCGATATCAAGTCCAGCTGCAAATCAGCTGCTGATGCGAGCATGTGCGAGGAAAATGGTCGGGAATGGACGAGAATTCAAAACCGGTTCATGGATTTCTCGTCCAGAGGTGGGCTGTTTAAACTGTCACCATTGTCTGCCCCGAGTGCTTCAGCCCTTGCTATGATGGGCTCCGCTAGCAGGAGCCTAGGACCGCCGTTGACCCACGGAAAAGCTTCGATCATGATGCGGCCTTCTGAGTCAAAGAAGGTCAAACATGTACAATTTGCCGAATGAACCTCATGAAAATTTTGCAAAATATTAGCTAGTCAACCCCCACCTCCGGATCCGGTCGTCATCATCTAATCCATCGCTCAATTGCCCCAAGATTCATCGTCCATAGATTTTACTTCTGAGTTACTGGATGCATGCTTTCTTCTGAACCATTAGCACTCAACTAAAGAGCAGATTGTAACTGAATGTTGGAACTATTTAACAGAACTTCTGTACATGGATTCCACCGACCAGCGTTTCTACGACCAAGTGAAGGACAACTAGAGCAAAAGAGGAAAAAAAGCAAATATATCTATATATAAAAAAATTCTGGACTTGCACTTGAATGGCAGGCTACATTCGAGTACGAGTCTAGATCTCATAAATTTCAATCTCAAAATCAACTCTCTCTCTATAATGGCAGTCCTCTAAAGAAGATTCGTACAGTGAAGACCATTGATGCCGCAGTGGCGCATCTCTCTTGGCGAGATAATTTAGTACTACATCACAGCACTTGATCAGGGGAGTACTGCTTAACGACCCACCGAGAAGGATACTGCACCTTTTCGGCAAATGACTGCTGAAATCGTCCAAACTTTCTGTCAGCATCAATAGCACCACTTGGGCACTTAATTCTACATGATACAATGTGGGCATTCACATGGATTGTTTGTATGATTTAGATCTTCTTCAGGTTAGGTAGCTGGTTTACTTGTTATGACATCTTTTTCCTTCTAACTCCATTGCAGTCGCTAGACTTTAAATGAGAATGCGAGTGCAATAGGGCCCTTCTAGATTCATTATCAGAATTCAAAAAGCAGAGGCGACACCGAGTCGCAGTTTGTGATGAGTATATAAAGTCTCAAGTTCCTGCTTTTCTATTCAAGGCAGCAGGAGGAGCTGAGTTGGCATTTCGTGGGGTGCTCCGAAACTATCACTACAGGAGAACATTTTAATTGGATGCCACCGAAACATTTCCTGTTATTCTCTGAGTCATTTCTGGTCGGTATGGGAGACAGAAAAGTGTCGTCTCGCACGTTCTGATAAGAGAATGTGCGAGACGTATTTAAGACCTGTATGTTAGCATGAAGCAAGTCTCTACGCATTTCCTCCGGACATTCTCGTTATCAAGGTCGAAGAGATATTCGTTTGTAAATGAAGAATGTGGGGGCCACACAACGACTTACCTGATTCTGCGACCTGTGGTTTGAATCTCTTTCCTTTTCAATAGTTGAAATAATGTTTTCAACTCTAGGCGTGTAGCGAGCAGCTCCTTATCTTCGATACTTCGCAGTCAAATCTGATAAACAAGAATCAGAACTCAGAACAAGCTGTCGCTCGTACTTGTGGGTGTTACAAACTGATCGTAGCTTCGTCTGGATCGAACTTTCAAATTGTTTCCTGGTGGCAACCATTTTGGTTATTTCCTTACGAACAGACGAGATGCAGGTATGCAGGAATCACGATTTAAAATCACTTCAATGTTTTCCAGATAGGCCAATGAATACTTCACGAATACTTTGGCTGGTTTAGCTAATCTTCCTCGTGTCTCAGCTTTAAAACGAAAGAGAAGGTAATCCGGACGACTGCCATACTGCCATACTGTAACCCTAATAAAATTTACAAAGTGTGTTGATCACTCCATAAAGGGATGTTGAAAAGAAAGTTAGTTTCGAGCAGTTGAAAGCGTACCGCTTCTCCTTCATCGACGACAGTAAGTGGAACCAAAGCACCTTGCAAACTTCCTCAACGACAGTTTTTTGCTTCTCCTCTAACGCTGCCAATATTGCAACAGTTAGAAACAATGCTTACCTATCCAGAGTTAGAATCAACTCTCGATATATGATTTCATACTGAGACTAACATGTATCTCTTCCTCTGGAACAATCCTTTTTCTCTGTATCCTCAAAGTAGCATCCAAGATGCCACTTTATTGGGCACGGCACAACTATGTCTCCTCTAGAGGCCCTTTTGATAAATTTCCGAAAGTTCCACTTGATTTGTCGTCGGTACTAACCACAATAGCCTTGACGCTGTTCCTTCTGACAATTGGATGACATGAGATGGGCAGTGAACAAGTAGGAGGAATGTAGAGATGGAAGACGAGAGAGAACGGACCGAAGTCGTATGAACTACCTCTTCTTAAACTGCACTGGGTATTAACTCATCGTTCGATCCCACCAATAAGCTCAGGTGTTGATTTCATCTGGCGCTGTACTTTGTTCATTGGCCCTCATAAACGTCAAGCAACTTGTGAATTTGGTTCTAGACGGATCGATTTTTAAGATCTAGACTTGCTAGTATATTAGAAGAGGTGTTGATTGAATCTTAGCCTGTTCACAAGCAAGTCTGGTCCTCGAGACATGATGAAGAGAGTACACAGATACATAAATGGTATATTTCACTCACATCAAACTGCACCAGAGTCCCAACATCAACAAATGTGCTGATGTAGAAGACTCTGGTCTTGAAAAAGAACTATTCTGATCATGGTAAAAGTGGTTTTGCAAAATAGGTTTGTCTTTTTCGTGAATAAAATATTGATATCATTTATGAAGCAGACAGACTAAGATGCGCAGGTTACAACAAAGTTGGCAAGATTGTTCCAACGTGAACCTTACAAATATTCGTTTTCATGTTTGTGTGATGCTTTATGTGTCTTTTCTTAACATAAACTGATCAAAATATCATTTTATTATGATAAAAAATTAATAATTGAAATTTAATATGGATTACAAATTAACATACATTCATAACTTGCAATTTTATTTTTTTTAAAAAATCATTTGAAATTTGACATCTAAATAAATTGTATTATAGTCATATGCATTTGAAATAGAGTACATGTCAAAAACTATTTTCATGAAGTAACTCTCGTCTTTAGTCAGATCGTTTTTTTTAATTATAAAAAATAGAGTCTAAAATTTATTTTTATCGATATTGATTAATAATGAAATTTTATTTATGAAACCAAGCTCATATCTGTATGAATTTCACAAGGTTGCAGGTGCTCGACGATACAACGCAAACAGTAAACGCAAAGCCTAAAAAATGATTTATTTGTTTTGTCTCAGTTACGCCTCGTCCACGCTAAAACGCCAGAGTTTTACTGAAAACTCTAAAGTATCATGAGATAATATTAGCTATATTATTTAGTGAAAGTCTAACTTGACCAACTGACATTGTTAAGCTAGTCAAAACATACCTGAATTTATCTATTCATTTCATAGCCTGGTGAAGGAGTGAGAAACCGTAAATATATTTTGCTCTGTTATACAAGTACTCCATCGTAACTAAAGTAGCACTGAGGGATATTATCTCTTTATGACAATCTCGTGTAGAAGAAATCCACCCGTTAAACCGATTTCATTGACTCTCTTTTAAGACTTGAACTTTTAGAATGAAAGTGCTTGGACAAGTTTTATAATAGATAAAATTCTTAGGATTCAATGTCTTCAGTTTATCCAATATTGGTATCACAACTCCATACTTAATTTTCGTTTTTAGAAATTGGTGAAATTAAGATATTTTTTGGTTTGTTTTCAAAATTTCAAAATTTTATTGACTGAGTAAAATATTACTTCTACTTAAATTAACATTTTGGATTAGAATGTTCATAAAGCTTTGAAATCTTACTTTGATCGATTTAAAGTATCTCAAACTTGTTTCACTTGTTACAACAGAATATAATATCAATATCATTAATCCTTCATTCAAACTGAAAGTTATCCGAAGAAGGTTTTGCATGTTTTATTCATAATAAGTTAGAATTGATCTTACAGGATTATCGGATTTGAGTTATACCGTCAAGAAGACCTAGCTTCATTGTCAAACCAATTACAACCAACTTTGCATAATTGGAGATACTATGTGTCATGGTTGCGTCCTCATAAATAAGATGGACGTCTCTTATACTTATAAAGAGATGTCAAGAATCCGATGAAATGTAAGATAAATTCAACTACGTTTGTCATTAAGACCTATAGACTACTAAATTTTTAGTATTTTCGAATTTAGTTGCAATTATGATAATATGAGTGATACGAACCAAAGCCCGCAGGTGCCACATTATCTAAAACCTGGTATCACAACTCCAACTAAAGATCAGCTGAGAAAATGTTGATACTTGCGATCATTATTCGTTTGGACAAACACTGCTATCTCACTGTAGTAACACAAGCGAATGCCGCCGTTACTTCCTCGTGCTCAAGCTTCAAGACATGATTGATTATTTACAGTGAGGTTCAAGTGGGAATTACTTGACGGAGTGGTTTGTCTTGCACCTATCTTAATGTTATGTTTGATTAGTTTGGGTAAGTGCATCTTGCATCTCTGGAAAAACGCAAAGTTTCTCGATTTTTTGGCATGAACCCAGTAAATAGAGTGCTGAGTATTACAAATGGAGAAAACCTGTAAAAACGAACGTCTTGGAGATTTGCATCGACCTGGTTACATTTCAGTTCTGTATGTAGTTGGTGCAACGGGATCAGATAAACTTACCAATCGCCTCAAGAACTGTTGCTCTGCAATGTGGGATCAAATCTTGGCATGAAGGTCATCCTGTAGACGGGAAAAAAAGCCACCGTTGTATACTGTGTCTTATGAGTGTAGCTATGGGTGTTCGGTTAATGGAAAACCTGTAAAAGAGACCAAATTTTAGCTGATTAATGTATAGTTCCATGAGGAAATTCAAAATCGAAATTTGAAGAACGTCAATGTCGGGTGAAATTCCAGGGTTGAAGAATAAGAAGAAATAAGGAATCAAAGAAAAGCAATGCTAACAGAATTCAAAACAATTTCACACAAAATCTCCAGAATTACATTATTTTGCTTGCATGTAACATTCATAAATCAGAAAATAGTCATGATTAAATTAAGAGATATCTAAAATTTCCAGATAAGTGTTTACTGACTCAAAATATGTGAAAAAGAGAGTGGTATCTTTAAATGACGAAGCTGATCAATAACACCCATTCATTATGAACTGCATGGGATAGGTGCGTTTCACTTACTTTGTTCACCATCGCCATCGATGGCAATGAAAGGAACGTGCAAAAATGCAGCAACACCGAGTTAACTTTACGTTCTTTTCACAGATTGCTGCACTTCAGACGTATTGGAGGTAGCCAGGGCTAGGTTCCGACTCTTGATACATAACTAGTCTCCAGCTCCGTCCTTGCTACTCGATTCCATCGCATCATTTTAATATTCGAACCATTCTGTCTCGATGTTGATGCCGTCGATGCCCAAGTCTCTCATCACTGACTGAACTCAAAGCCGAAGGTGTCACAATGCAGGTGAGATATTGTGGCGATCATATGCATCGTCTAATTGAACGAACTGATGAGGTGCATGAAATCCCGACTTCGATAGGAATTATCATTCGAATTTATCATACCTGAAACTCAGAACTGTGGTAGTTGTTAGCGGCAGAGAGATGGGAAACGAAAGTTCAGTCGCTTGCAATCACAATTATCGATCAAACTACTGATTGAGACTGACGGGACCAAAGCTGATCTCAACATCAGGCAACTCCCTAAGAACTCGTCCAGGCAGCATGCTACCTGAGAAAAGCATGGACCCGAGACATTTGGCCGGATATCCGATGAGCTGCTGTGGTCTCATTCCACCTGATTGTAGTAGATGTCGAATTCCCCACTTCCAGGTCAAATGATATGTGGATCCCTGCGATCTCATATCACATGCTGAGCGTATGGCAAGTGAACGGGCCGACTCTTCTTTCACGACTTGTAAGTAGGCCGACACAGAGGACCACAGAGGACCACGACAGTCACCGATGAATCTCTCTCAGCAGCCCGCCGATTACAATCGTAGTCTTGCGTTCCGGGGCTGCTCCTCGCATGACACAAAAGTGCATACTTTCCTCAAACCTCGGATGACTTTGGACCGACAGTTGATGATCTACATAACCTGCGAACACGCTGTGCTATGTCATGGCAAGGAAGCAAATATTGCAGGGACCCAGTCATGCTCGTGCACATGCAGCCCTGAGGCCCTTGAGGGAATCGACAAGGTAGAAGAGTATATATAGCGGGAGAAAATCGGTCGTTCTGGATCCCACGTATGGTGGCTGCACAGCGTGCTATACCAATCAGTCAGTCAAGAATCAAGCGGAGGAAAACAATAATGTGCTCGTAGTGGACAACTGTTAAGCTGATCTGAATACATTGTCCGATCAAAAATCGAATAGGAGAAGAAGGACCGAAAAGTTCGGGTGGTGATGCATGCCTCGGTGGAGGATCTTCCAGCGATTGAGATGCTCGCTGTCTAGATCTGTCCCAGATCCTGCAAGTACCGGATGGTACCTTGTGAATGGTACCTTGAAATAATGAAGCACGGCATGCGCATATGCGTCTAGCTCCAGGCAAGAAGACCCATCCATGGCAGAGCCTAGCATAAGGGAAAGGATCATTGTTCGCAGTACCACTGCGAACTGCCCGGGACTGTCGATCTTGCTCTGATAACAAGTGTGGATACTTCTAGCAGTGGGTTTGAGCTTCACCTTGGGACCTCAAATATTATACAGAGATATGTATCTCAACCCGTACGTACCTTCTGCCCCGCATGGATCCCCTCAGCTGGTCAGGTCAACCTTGTCAATAACAGCTGTACGAGGTACCCTTGGCAGGCACGGAGCGAAAATGTTTCCATACGAAATATTTGAAGCACGTGTGGACGCAATGAGGGCTGGCAGTCAGCCGAGCTTACCTCAAAGATATTCGACTTTCCTGCTTAAAAGAAGCACCCAGTTAGAGGTCGAGCCCTGAGAAGAGCAATTTTGAGTCTATATATAGTCCCAAAGGGTGAGCGTCCAGGCCGATAGTATGTTCCTGTTTCCAGTCTTCCTAAATAAGTTTCTCAACCTTTTCTCAACTTGTGCTCGGCAGCAGTCAATACAAAATACTGTGATCCACTGTTTCGGGCCCCTCGCCTTCTCTCAGGTGCACGGAAGAGGACAGGCTCTTCTCTATTGAGCTTAAACCGTCGAGTTTGACGCCCCCATACTCTAGTTCTCTGTCTGCCTCTGCTGGCTTGTTCCAGTGAAGCCAGGTCTGAGTCAACGATCGTCCTGTGAACTGCTCCCTCCCTCCCTCCCTCCATTCCTCCATCCCTCGTCTCCCCTCCTCCCTCCCTTCTCGCCTCGCTCCTGTCACTAGAACTGTCACAGCGCAGAAGCACCTGAAAGACAGAGAGCTTGGCTAAGGAGCCCAGCAAAGAAAGAGAGAGAGTTCCTTAATCCTGCTGCCCCTCGAGCCTTTCGATCATCGACTGAAAGGCTTGACCTTTCGGCGCAGGCAGGAACGAACTCTCAGATCGATATCGTTGCCGATTTAGCTCATCGCTCTAGTTCCAGCTAGGCCGATGCAAAAGTCACTCGATCGTCTCGATTATGTGCAGGAGCTCTGAGCAACCATGTAGACCCTCTCCATTTTCAACTCTGCCTGTCTCCATCGGCCTCTAGTGCGTCCATCGCTGAATTCATCCTGCCTGGGCTGGGTCGAGTCGGCCGTCGAACTGATCGTGAAACTCGTCGATCAGACCAGGCCCAGAGAGTTAGTGCTCTTTCTGCGCGGACCTAGCGACCGTGGCTGCGCGTTGCCCACGGGGAGGGCTTTGGAAATTGAGCTGAGATTGATTGAGGTCGAGCCTGAGATCGAGCACGGTGGGGGAGACGGGGTCGTAGAATGGCATCTAGCTCGAAGTCGCCTTCGAATACCGACGGGAAGAATGAATTGTGCCAGCTGCTGCAATGGACTGCGGATAATTACAGCAAGAACGCCAAGCTCGGATTCCAGGCGCCCATAATTCAGGAGCTAGAACGTCAAACATGTATCAGGATCTCGCACATCGCAGACGATGGGCTTGCCATCCTGGGAAGGGTTCTCCAACAACATGCGTGTCCGAATTTGAAATCCGTGGTCATCATAGAATGTAGGCTGGAGAAAATGGGGATAGTGGAGTTCTGCCGAGCCCTGGCCGTGGGCAACCTGTCGGGCTTGGAGGCCCTGAGCGTGCAGGACAACCGCATGGGGGATATGGAGCTGATCGCCATCGCCGGTGCTCTGGGATCCGGCAAGTGTTTTACTCTGAAGCGCCTGTATTTAGGAAGCGACCGGGACATCTTTCAGACCGAAGGAGCCCAGTCAATGGCAGAGGTGCTGGAGTCGGGCCATCTGCCGCTTTTGGAGGATTTGAGTGTTCGCGGAGTCGAGGAGGAGGATGGCATGCTCGCCATCTTCCGAGCCTTGGAAGCTCGCAAAGTCGCAGGTCTGAAAAGCTTGGACTTCCAGGGATGCGCGATCAGGTTAGGGGCGGTGAGCGTTCTGGCTCGAGCTCTGCAGTTCTCGCCTCATTTCTGCGGTCTGATCAAGCTCGATCTATCAGGATGTAGGACCATGGGGGACGACGAGGTGATCGCGCTCTCGCAAGCCTTGAGGTCCAGAAACATGGTCCATCTGTGGTGCCTGGGCTTGGCCAACTTGACGATGGGCGAGAGAGGATTCCTCGAGATCGCTTCATTGCTGAAAGCAGGACATCTGCCGGGCCTGCAATACCTGTACGCCACCGATTGCGACAACACGGAAACGAGCGC
Organism: Marchantia polymorpha subsp. ruderalis; assembly: GCA_037833965.1. NCBI lineage: Eukaryota > Viridiplantae > Streptophyta > Marchantiopsida > Marchantiales > Marchantiaceae > Marchantia > Marchantia polymorpha. The sequence goes on from AP031351.1 coordinate 7,761,283, forward strand.
GAGGGCACTGATCGAGGCTTACTGCGAGAACACATCGCTGGTGGTCGACATGACCGTGGATTGGCCGAGCTGGACCTTCCACAACGACGCTCACGACCTTATGGTGCGGAACGAGGCTTTGCTCGAGCAGCAGCACACCATCGCCTGCGGCAAAGACCTCCACCGTGCCCGGGACCGCGATCGCAGCGTGGACACGAGTCTGGTCGAGTTCGACGAGCATCGGTCTCGACCGTCGTCCTCTGTGCTGTTCCTGATCAAAAAATTTAGAGTCTCGCGGTGGAAGATATCGCAGATGCTATCGTCGATCAAAAAATGTTTGGGTAGAAAAAGGTCCAAAATTCTCTTCCGCATTGCGTCTCTGAGCTCGAGAACACGAAACCGAAAAACGTGATTTCTTTTAGTGCATGTAGTGATTTTGTCAGTTAGTTCCACGTCTCGAAGCTCGAAGGTGCCATTGGATTGATAAGACTTGAGAAACGCACGCGCGTTTGCGTCCACTCATTGCAAGTGCACCGTGATGTGAGATCGCGATGCACGAGCTGCTGCTTGTTGGTTCACTTTATTAGCATTAGGCCTTAGCTCTAGCTTAGTTGGAAGAAAGCACGCAGCAGCTGCAAGTGAACCTGATCACGAGCGGCTGATGAATACTGCTCTGCATCCTGATCGTGAGTCCCATAGTCGCTTGTGACGGCTACGTTTCAGTGGCGGCAAACCTAATTAACACTCTTTAACTTGGTTGGATTTGTATATAGAGGTGAGATGTATAAAGATTTGCACCGCTTCGGAAGCTCTATCTCAACTCAACTCGCCTCCACTGCACTCCACTCCACTTTCCTTTGGCCATATCAAGGTTCATCTATGAGATCCGGAATCCCCTACTCGGAAGTTCCTATGCTCGCCCTCGCAGCCTCGCTAGCGTGACACCATAATGAAGACGGTGCAGGATCGATGCTGTTTTCAACCATAAGCCTGATCGGTGAGTTCCGGTCCACCACGAGCACGAGCATGTTCCCTCACTTGGATCCCAGATCGACTGTCTACAAGCTGTACAGCACCCAGAGATCAGGCGTGAGGTACTCCAGATGGATGCTCGCTCATCGACTTATTCGATCAGCTTCACGGACTCGATGGACGCCCAAAGCATCCATCGATCATGCGTGCTGTCGAGCTGCAGCTGGGTTGCTTGGTGTCGCTGTGATGCGCGGTCTCGTAGTACAAATCTCGTAGATTTTATGATCATACCGCAAAATCGATCGTTGCAACCTGCAGCGCCGGATCACATGAAACCACGACGTGAGTCTCAGGAAGACGGGAGTGCCGAGCTGCTGAGATCAAGGGCGGTAGACTGCACAAACAACAGATCTTGCAAGATCCTTGCCAGCCCTGTACACCGAACTTGGTCCTGCGCCACTGGAGCCGGGAGGACTTACCTCGGCCATGGTGCAACTGTTTCAAGCGGCATTCCAGGATCGAGGCACGGCAAGATCGAGAGCAGGTCTTACACATCCAACCCTCGTTGCATTACAACGAGAAGAATCTGAATAAGAGTGAATCTCTCTGAACGAGTGACGTAGGATCTGTACGTTTGTCCTGATCGTGCCTGCTGGAGATTCTCTATGGAATTGACAGAAGAGCGCACATGCATCAAATTCAGCAATCAGAAGAAAAGGCGTCGAACTCATGTTCACTGCCCTCTAGGACTTATAAGATATAGTGACTAAGAATCTTAGTCTGATATACTACGATAAACTGTGAGACCTCGTGAGGTGTTGTTTAGTTCAGTTTCAGGACCGAATCGTCATAGGAGCCCATCAATAGCAGCTGTCTCCGATACGTATGCCTGTATCTTTACAGAAAGATTCAAGGAATCCGGATTCCTCGATTTCAGCTGCCAAAAAAATTAAGCCAGTTTCTGAGGAGAACAGCTCGATTATGACGCCTCACATACACCTACGGAAAAACTGTTATAGGCTTTTAGAGGGTATGTATACAGGATGCTGCCATGATCAAATGTTCTAAAGTAGGCAAAACGGGATTTACACATGTACATATACACCCCTTAACAAACGTATGTTTGTTTATGGTGCTCCTCCTTGTTAGGAAGGTCACTTGTTGTGTCACCACTTCTGCACGATTTACGTCAAGGGGAGCGAGGTGTTCCACTGTACGATAGGCTCACTCTTGAAACCTTGTACTACAGTTGGTCACCGTCTGTGGATTCCAGAGGAAGTTCCGAATCCTAAACCTCTTTGACTTTCCAGAATTTACGAAGCGAAGAAAGATGTACGTTGTTCTGTAGGCATGAGAATCATCGAGCTAAACTTTATTCCGTGACCAAAGTGTCGTACTGGCATGGCTTCTCATCATGCAACGAGCCTGCAGTTTACGTTATTGATCCCTTAAAAGATACCAACTTTTACGTTGTCCAGAAATGTGCGTTGAAGGGGATGAAAGCTCGAAAAGCACGAACATGGCTGGTGCGATGTTTTGCTTTCTGATGTTTTATATTCTCGTAAACCTTCAGTATAATTAGAAATCTGCTCAAACTTGAAGGTGTTCCATCATGTCCTTGGTGTAGCATTCTAGAATGTACATCTGATTGCTGTTTCAGCTTGAAATTGTATGCTAGGCTGTCTGATAGAACAGCATAAACTCTTAAAATAATCGATATACTGATCTGGTGTGTACACTTGGATTGCGGCAACAGTTCACATTCTCAACAAAAAGCTCATGTTTTCTTCCGCTTTCAATCGTTCACCCCGGAAGTTCTGGTTTCCAAACTTTTACATTGCTACTGATGAGGAATGTGCTCTCTATTGCTTCCATATATCCATCCAGTCATGTTGAAATTGGCATTCATGTGTACTCCGTCACTTGAATTTGATGTGGACTTAAATATTGAACAACAATGAGCTTACTTCCACTCTTGATCTCAATTTTTCCGTTGACCTCCTGTCATCGATCTCGTACAGTACTTCATTTGGGCGATGAATGCAAAGCCTGCTCATGCTACCGAAAATTTCATATCAGCAGATTTTGTCTACGTTTTTTAATAAGGTCCTGTACGGCTCTTTTGAAACGAATCCTTTCAAAATGGCAAAGTTGCGTACCCCACTGAATGTGAGAGATAACGAGTAACATCACAGCCTGCTGATGCTACCGCATATTTAGTACTAGGATAGCATTCCACAAGAAATATGGTCGTCTCTCTCACTCAGTGTAATTTTTACCTGCCTACATTTGTGTTCAAGGTCCTGTATCGAAACGAATCCTTTCATATCTGCAATGTTGCTGTCCCCAATGAATGTGGGAGACACCCTATCACATCACATCAGATTCAAATCTGACATTGAGTCTGTCGTCTTCCTTCCATTGTCTTCATATCATTACATCTGAGAAATCTGATCAAGAAGACGTATAATAAAAACTCACCTGAGTTTGAAGCACCCAGTGCGTGCCACGCCAGGATTGTGCATGAGTACTGCAGAAGAAACGCATACCTCTGAGCCCGAGACGACCTATAGCCTCACCCACATCGAACCATTCACTACAAGTTGCCACTGCCTGCATCTGAAAGCATGAGTTGATTAGAGGCATACTTTGTGCAGTCGGGTGGAGCCTCAAAGTTTCTTGCACAACTACGGGAAAGAAGTTCGGAGAAGTGAAGAGCAACGGATTTTATCTTTCCAGAAGTCATGCAAGAAACTCTCCGCTCCACCGAAGAACCTTCGTGTACACCATCTCTCTCCTGCTTGCGAGCTACTCCGCATCGAATCTCCATGTTGTGGTAGCTTCTCTCCACACTTCTCAATGGTCAGCGGTCTTAGATCCCAAATCACATCGATAAGCACATTACGAATCCAAACTCTGCTTCAGTCGTTCCGCTTACAGTGACCATCGTCGAGCTAGCTGACCCAATGGTCAGAATTATTTCTGAATGTCCTCTAAATACCGTCTGCGACAGAGCTCTCGATGCGGGAGTGATCCGAAACACGAACTTTAGTGCAAGTCCACTAGCCCTCTGCCCTGCTCTGCTCGCTGTCGCTTCACGATTATCTGCAGGGGTCGATCTTTCCAACGCTGTCTTTGACAACAATGACAGAAAGACTGCATTGCATGCATGTAATCTGGCACAGCGCAGACTTCCTACTTACACAACTGGTTGTACGGCAACTCCTCCAATTCGAAATTAATTATGCACCATTCGCATTCCAGTGGCAGATTCAAATAAATCATTTCTCTTTCTCTTAAATCATATATATATATATATAGAGGAGTTTGTGCACCAGTATCAGCCATAAAAGTTGTCGTCCCATGACACGATTCGAGAACTCAGATCAGCTTGCGCAGTCATTAGGAGTGACGAAATTTCTTACGTGACCTGTGGCTGCTAACTTCGTCTCTACGCATGTGGTGGCGCCATCAGCGTTCTTAGCAACATTGTCACTATGTTAGGACCTCCATTAATTCAGGGTACTGGGCGGGGTTTCAAGCATTGTATATTTCACGTTGAGTAGGGGATGTCGCTCTAGTACCTTTTGCCACTATTGCTAATGCATGCATCTGGAGGTATCGAGGCTGGCCCTTAACCTCAACTTTTTTTGTTATGGACGTTTTGATAGTAGAAAAAATTTACATTGTAACAAGCTAGATTGTATGTTGCCATGTTTGATGTGAAAATGATACATCTTGGGGCAAGATATATATATGTTAATTGACAACATTAGTAATGATAAACTTGCAACATGATTGTCTATCTCCTATCAAAGGTAAATATTAAAAGCAAGCCCACGAGAATATAAATGACACATCTTTCATATGGAATTTCAACACCACAATTACACCCTTAATACACATGTTCTTTAATTTACTCATAAATGTAAAATTTGAAGAATATTTACTTGTTAGATGTCCTAAAACATTTCCTCCTTTTTTAGAACTAGAATCATGAAAAAGTAATCTACATGAGAATGAATATATTTTTTCACATATTGCATCTTATAAGCTCAATTTATTTTTGTTAATTCAACACCGAAACAATGATATAATACATTTCTTTTAATTCTAAAATCATTATTTGCCACGTTCTTTCTAAAATAGAAATTTAATGCCGACTTTTATCTATATAATTTATTTTAATGATTTCTTAAATATAAAAAAATTGATGCAATCATAGTTATTTTTTTGAAAATAAAGTAAAATATTTTTGTAATATAATTTTATTCAATATTTTTGATAAATATAAAAAAATTTAATGAAATAAAGTATTTTTAATTTATCACCAAATATTATATCTGTGATACATGAAGTGCAGAAAGAAATTGTAATGATTACCGGATACAGTAATTCAAATATCATATATCTTCCATTTATTTATTCAAAAATTTATGAATCCATGAAAAAAAACAAAAAAATATAAATTATTAAAGTAAGTAATTTGTATGCATGATTTATCAATAGTAACCTTGATATAAAACAACATTATTGTAATTATGATGTAAAGTTTTTTGAAACTTGAAATATATATTTATATTAAATTTAAGTTATTTGAAATTAAAATAAATAATCAATTCTAAAATGACAAAAAATTTTAACATATTATGTAGTATATCGCAAACAAATCCTATCATCAAGATGTGCGAAACATTCAATATTTCATTATACCCAATCTTCTAACAGATTTGCAATGTATCTTCTAATTCTAGTTTTATATTCGTAACTTAGTAACTTGAATAAATTCACATAATTCCAGAATAAAATCGGTTACGAACAAGGTTGGAGAGTATTGTTGTTAGAATACGAATCGAACCCTATCCGACAGTACCGGTAACATTGGCAGCAGTCATCGACGAGGGACTGGGTTTATGGCGGAACGGATTGGCGCCGGGCACGAGGATGTTGGGGCCGAGTCCGACTTCGAGGTTTCGGGTTTTGGGGAGTGGCCACGCTGAGCACTCCGATGCAGTGCCAGAGAGTGCAGCCGCGGGAGCGCTCGATCTCCGCAGCTGAAGCTCGTCGAAGCGAGCGAGCGAGCCCTCCATTGTTTTGTGCGCAGTTTGAAGGTTTCTGCCGCTCGATATGGAAGCTCTGCAGATGTACGGGGATTCTTCCGACTCTGACGAAGAATCCGACTCCATCGCCCAGCCTCCTTCGAGCTCGGGTGGTCTCAAACCTCTGGCCTCCAAGACTGCGATGGTCTTGCCGCCTCCTCCGATCGATCTCCTGAATTTACCCACAGCATTCCGAGGTTCAGTTCCACCTGCCTTCACACTCGCTAATCAGAATGCTCTCAAGATGATAATATTGAGGGTTCTCTTGGAGGAACGAGCATACTGTGGGGATTCCGTAGGCGATTGATTACCGTGAGAGGAAGCAGAGTCTTCTGTAGTGTTTGGATGTTGTCCTCACTTCGTACCCGTGTCGGAGGGATTTGCCATTCTGCCTTTCTGCCGTTTTTGGAGCTTATGAACTGGAAACATGCAGAGTTCCATCATACTTCACGAGTCTTTCCTTGACGCAAAGAACTCTCTCCTTGTTTGGACGACTGATTGCTCAACCTTGAGTGAAATTAGTGTGGTCACATATGAGTGGAATAAAGATTGCACTGATATAATATGCTTGAGAAGAGTTGACCAGCTTATTTCCCATAACTCCCTTTGCACCGGAAGGAAACGAATTACTGAAAACTGCTTTTGTGTCATTACTTACGCACGCTCTAAAAACTTCTAGAGTCAGGCCAACGGTCGCTTCCCAATTACTTTCTGCCAATTACCAGCTGCAGGTTATAGATGATCTCTTATGTACAGGTGATCATAGATCAAAGAGGAACTTTAAGGAGCATTTTCTTAGTATCACTGGATCGAACCGAAATTGGATCAAGGGATCTGTAACTCTTTGTCTTAATTTGGAGAAAAAGGAGTGTGAGTTTCGTTCATATACTGTTCTACGTATGTTTTATCCTATCACTTATTAGAATTGGAAAATTGAAGTGGCCTTGTAGAAAAGGACGAAGATCCGCATCGAGGACGATTGCGAACCTTTCCACATGTGGAGGGAAATTTCGCTCTTCATGTTTACATTCCCGGTACATGAACTCTATCTCGTTCCTGAGTATTGTGCTTGGAACTGAAATGAAAAAATCAATGGTTCAAAAGTCAAAGAGCTGATTTCAGAATCGATTAAAAGCCACAGCAGTCAAGTCACGTGTCACATGAAGCTCATGGGATTCGAATGGTGCAGTCACGGTTCCATCAAATGCCAAGAGCAAGATTCTGCCGCTGTTCGAGAGGGCTGTCAAGCTTTTTACAGACCTTCACCTACTTGGAGACGAAATTGTTGATGTGAGTGCGAAAGGTGCTTCTATTTCCAAATTTGGTGGAGAATATCACATCAGTCTCTCAAGAACTGTGGCAGTTCGCGTGCATCAGATTGACAGTGTTGTTTCCATGCTTCGGCGCAGATTTTCTTCTCAAAATCGGTACATAGTGTATTCACAAGCACTGCACTGTACATCTGTTCAGTTTGAAGTGTTGCATTGTCAGTTCAATTAATTCACATTACTTCTAGTCATGATTCAAAGCAGGAGCCACTCAGTCTTTGAGTTGCACTTCCCCTTTTAGGGCCATGACCATTCGTCAATAGCAACTCTTGTTCGTATCCCAGGTCATCACAGCCTCACCATAGAGCTATCTTAGTTTTTCAGTAGCAGAGCATTTGTTATAAACGCTTACTTTCTGTGAGGGAGGAACCTTACAATACATCTTCGCACTGTTGACAGAATGGTCCGATTGTCAGTCTTATCTTACAATGGAAAAGCATGTGAGCAAGCAAGTCATCTGTCACGCACATTTTGAGAGCCTGTTTGGAAGCTGAAGTACATATTCTTCCTTTTACGTCTTCCTTGAATAATTCCTTTCTTGATGGTCCATTTTTTTGGCCATAAACTTGAATTGCCTCATGTCCTTATCATAATGTCATGTCCTTATTTATACACGAGGAAGATTTACCGAAGGCTTCCTTGTTCATGGTTCTACCGGTTGCTATCGAGAGCTCAGAGCATAATTCACAAATTATGTTTCCATGTCAGTCATTGTTTGGTGTTCCCTATAAAAACCACTACTTGCCACAGTGGTGGAGTTTTCCAGATTTATTCCGTGCAATTTGAAAGTTTATTGACATATCTATGTCCCGTTCGTGCCAAATTTTTTTAACGTTGACTTTTTTTGACCTTTCACCTTCAGTAGCAAGCTTACTAACTTCAAACCGAGGGTTGTTTTTTAGTTTTGTAGATAGAAATAGAACAGCCTGCCTACCCGCTCTGAATGATTGCTTTGTCCACACCGAGGAAGTGTGTTTTTTCCGGATGAAATCTCTCCAAGTAAGGACAGATAAACTGCGATACCTGATCTGGTATCGCATTATGATGCATAGTACACACGGCTGTCTGACTACATCGTACCTTGCTCTTGGGCAAGGTACGATGGTCAGGTGCTATGCTGTTAGATGTTAGGGGAGCTCCCTTACAGGAAACAGCATGGTTTATGACCATCTCATTTTATAACGACCGTGTCTTCGTTTACAGGAAACTGCTCTATGATCTTGCTGCCTTTCATCCATATCTTCTTGTTTATATCTGTGTATGAAGTTCCAGGTTTTTATTCTCATTATGTACTTCAGATTTCTTTTGTTGGGGCAACTGGAATCCTGGTTGTTTTGGGAGGTCAATATCTAGGCATCGGAGAGGTTTCTCAGATTGCCTCATGCAGCCTGGTGCTAGATTTCAATTCAGTCTCACTGCCAAATGCTCTTGACGGAGATTAGACCAGGAGTACTGCAAACTCCTTCGAAGTGACTGGTAGTAAACGTACCTCATGAGTACAGAGTTTCTACAGCCAACCCTTCATTAGTTGATTTCCTTGATTAGAGTCACATTCTGAATTTAAATATTGTACAGATCTTACTGTGTTAACTGTTAGTTTGAGCTGGCATTGTTACTGTTCTACGCCATAGTGAATATTTGGATGTTTTTGAATATCTAGAAACTTGTACTGAGAGATCCCTGCTTTGACTCACCTAATTCGATACAATGCTGAACATATATCAGCTTTTAGCTTCAACGACATCATAATAGGAAGACGGGAGAAGTTTGTCTGAATGAGTGTTATACTTGGTCCAATCTAAAAGTCCTATACGAAAGCAGAGGATTAGTGGAGGTATACAGTACGTGTGGAAGATCATCCAGACGTTAAAGAAGAGAAATCTGTACGTCTATGTGTCGGAGCTTTTGAATTTGCCTTTGTTGACTAGTACTGTTTAGCAACCAGCTGAATAGACTTTGTAGCTGATGTGTAGTGACTTATCGCTAAAATGAATGAATATTTCGGTCACGTGGGAGGTTCCAGTTACTTCGCAGAGTTTGGAAGCTGGGAGGTGTTTACGAATGACGAAAGAACTAGAACCTTTCTGTCCTTGGAGGTTATAAAAGCGGGCGTCTGTGAGGTAGCCCACTATATCTGGCCACTTTCTTGTTGGTCTGAGCAGATGCCTAGTTGAAGATGTTACGTTCTCCAAAGTTATCTTCCTCAACTGTGCTGCTCTTACTGTATTGCTGTGCAGATGCATAAGCAGGTTCTTGCAGTCGATGAGGTTTTTAAGCTTCACAATCTTCCTACGTTTTATAAGGTGCACATCAGCATCCACAACGAATTCATTGCCACGCTCATCTGACTGTAGACTTCTGAATGATTCCTTGTTTGAAGGTTTGTATGTTCTGCGAACTATCTGATCGCAATTCTTGGCACGTGTCAGGATCCCAGACCTCACATATCAATTGGGTGGGCAGTAGGAGACGTTTCTATCCCGCTAAAGACGCTTGCTGACGATCTGAACAGATTCCAGAATAAGGAGTTGTTGTGGTCATCCCAAGTCAAGAAGGTGGAGTGTAAAGCAGGCCAGCGGGTGTATGTTATTTGGCAGTGATCCAACACAAACCAAGAGTACTAAAAATCGTTATCAGTAGGTACCACCCCTTAGTCATGAGGAACGTAGTTTGAACCGTTTAAATAAATATTGTAATGCTAGAAAGGTCAGGGCTTCAGAATTTTGTTGCAGAAGCTTGATTCTGTAAATGGATAGAATCACCAGAATAGAAATGTGATACACCGTCATGTGTGAAGCCAATAGTATTACGTAGTTAGGATATCATTAGCTGTTATGTCATAGTTAAGATAGTTATAAGCGGGGCGTCGTAGTAGCAATTTTGAGAGGGGAAAACATCAATTTAAAATTCAATTTAAAATCTGAATCCATAGCAGAACTTGTGAATTGTTTCAAGTTAGATGATTTTAACTTAGAGTGTGCAATGCATCGAAGGCAGGGCAAGCTAAATGTGTCCAATTGATTCAAAAATAAAAGAATGGGGAACAATAAAATTTCAATGTTGATTTTACTATTTAAGATTTCGAACCTGGAATTTGGAAGGTGAATATACATCTGACAAAACTGGTTGAAGTTTTTTTATATTTGGAGATTAGAGGTCATTTGAGTAAGAACTACTCTGAAGTGTTTTAAATCTAAATCTCTACCTCTGACAATCTCAGTGTTTATGTAAATAGTAATATACTTGAGGATTATAATAAGACGTCCCCTCTATTGAGCACGAAACCAATTGTCATAGTTCGAGTGTTCCAAATTTCTTCAGTCAAGCTTGTAATATCTGTCAAATTGTATTGTTTGTACCCAAAGGCAGATTAGGAGTCTGAATTAAGGAGAGATGTATAAACTTGATCTATAAGTATTGGATCAAGTAGAGTACTTTACAAATCAATATATCTAATGGAAGGTTAGATTTATAAAATTTATTAAGATGGCGAATATTGGAAAAAAAGAGTTTTTGTTCATATGGTACTATTCTTATATATATATGGTAAGCCTATTACAATTATGATAACTATCGATAACAATGTAAATTTTTTTCCTCATAATGAACTTAGACGAAATATTTACAATTGTAGTATAAATGGTATCATCATATTATGCAAGAGCACCGTATGACACTTTCAGAAATGTTTGTTTTGATCAACTGGAAAATTCCACTTCGATTCAACAAAAATAAATCATTTAAAGCCACATGTGTCGATGGTCTAAAACAGTTTACAAGCTTCATATGAGCTTCTAAGTATTACAGACCGTGAAGAATAGTCATTTAATGTCCATGCGTATCATCCCTAGGCAGTAATGATATGCATAAGTTATGCATTTGGATTATATTTCAAAGGTAGTTTTGGACTGTCTCTGTCATTTGTCCTAGATTATTCTAAAATAGAATTAAGTCTACCTTGCATGTATGAATTATTAGTTCTTTCTATTCTTTTCACTACTCAGTTTTCTTTTCTAAATTCGGTTGATTTCTGATATCTTTGGAGGTTTACTTGCATCCTGCATTATGTCAGGATCGTACTTTAGTGTTATATTCCTCGGGATCATATTGTGTGATGAACGTTTTGCGGCATGGTTAGGAAGAATGATTATGTGGCAGACGAAAATTCCAATCTAGTGAAAAAGATAATGAGCAATGAATAGTCATAGTTTACATGGATGAAATCAAAAGTATAATGTAATTATTGAATAAATAACTTAAAGTTTAATATATCTTGGGAAAAAAATGTATATTTTGTATGATATTAAACGCCATTGTTAATTATAATTAGATACTTTATTTTCATGTGAATTATCTCAAATCATGTATATCATTCTCTTTTATTGATGATTAAGAAATTTTTTTATGTATTTTACTACCATCCATTAAAAAAACACTTATCTGTACAATGATTTTTACTTTATTTAAACTGTAACAGCTACTAATATTATATATTACATGATAATAATTTTTACTATAATTAAATTCGTCCTACTGTAGTTGAAAAAAAAATTGAACTAATTGTATATTTTCCAAGAATGAAGTAATTTTAATATCATTTGAGAAGACCAAAATTGATTTTATTTCATGACATATTTTTTGTTGTATTTAAATTAATTTTAAAATTTTAAACATAAATTTAATATACTAAGATATATGTATATACTTTCAATGTATTTTTCATAACTAAAATTATTATTTTAATTTAAGAAATCTAATATTTATATATAAAAAATAAATGTTTCAAAAAAATTTCATGCACATTGTGAACTAGAGATTTATTCATACGAAAATACATTGCCAATAAAAAAGTCAAGATTTTGAAGTATAATAATTTTTCGAAAAGTAAATGATTTTATACTAGAAAAAGGAAAAATTATTTCATATCATTGAGAGCATATGAGACATTCTGTCAACTATATCTAGGGTAGCTATCCAAAGCAAGCAAACCACCTCATAATCTTATTATGTGTACATCAAAGCTCTGAGTGAACGTGACAACGATGATATAATCACACATAAAGAATAAAACTACGCAATTGATAATCAAATTAAAATTGGTCGAATGTAGTCCATGCATTGCGAGAATTTCATTACCAAAACCATTCAAAAGTGAACGTATGGTAATACAATTGCTATACCACCAAAACTATATCTACCAGAAGCTTCTAGAAAACGAGAGAGTGAGACAACTCGTGTGAAATAATCCCGAAGATGCTCCGGAGGTAGTAACATTCCGTCCAAGGAAGGCTAGAATTGCGATTAGATGCACACGAAGAGAAGGAAAACGAACGACAGAATGAATGAAAGGTTTGAGGACCAAATTTGGCGATTTCGTGGGCCCCACGGGCTCCCACGGCGGGATGGGGAAGTGCAGGAGACCGAAGTCAAAGGGGATGATGGACGGGCACACTCTGCTGCTGCATTTGCGCGCGCGACGGCGTGTTCTCGTGAACCGAACGATGCGGTCGGATAACCCTAGCCAGAGCTGCCGGTCCGCTACCTCGAAGACGGTGACCGGCACGCTGACCGGCGCGCAAGGTGCTCGAGCTCAATATGAGCAAAATGCCAGAGGCTGCCCGCAACGGCTCGAAGCACCCCGCGGAAGCACGGAAGGAATTTTGTTGGTTCGTGCGCTCGTGCAAATATCTAACCTTTGTGGGGGTGGCGGACTCAACGAATTCCCGCCCCCCCTGCCTGCTTCTCCTGCTTCTTGGAGTTGATACTAGCCCGAGACAAAGGAGGAGACCGGGTCTTCCTGTGAGCGCATCATTGGTCCAGGAAATATGGCAGTATTCAGCGTTTCAGCCTTTTCCAAGGACATTGTGTAGTATGGATATTATGGCATCATCCTTCCGAGCTTGAAGGCAACTTACATAGACACAAATATATCATTCCATATGTTCCAGGCATATTTGCTTCTGACATACCTTCAACGGGTACTGGTAAAGAATCTCCACGGAGATCTGTGAATTTTCTATAGTGGTTTACTTTTATTATGCACGGTTTTGTGCTTCAAGGGTCCACATTCATTGTATCAGACGTGAACGTCTGACTGATGCTCCTCTCGGACTAGAATCGGTAGCATATCTTTTTATTAATATCAGTCAGCCCAGCTAAGTAGGTAATTGGTCTACTATGTAAATCAATGATTGTGGGCTCAATTAAATATATTACTAAATTTTTTGTAAGAGATTGTCTGAAAATAATCTTGCTTGTCAAACATTCTTTTCTCTGTCCTATACAATGAATAACAGACTAGTGTATGCTTATACATAAGACGCATATCCTGGAGATTCATGTTGAGTTGATCTGCTCACATATAAAATCATCTAGAAATTAAAAAAAAATTGAAGTTAAATTACATTTCTGCATTTTAATCTTGAAAAATTGTGAGTAATTAAAAATTAAATTTATCCACTTGAATGTGAGTTTTATATTTATATATATATATATATATATGTAATTTACAGATTACTTATGGGTTTGAAACGTACATGTTTATAAAAAATTATACTGAAGAAATTAATGTAAAAACCTCAACATGATAAAACTTTAAATCTAGAATCTCATATAGTTTTAGAATTTATCCAATCATGATTTGGAAGAACCACAATGTGAATTTTTTTTTAATTAAGATTAAGGATATACCATGTAATTTGACATTTTTACAATGATCAAAAGATTATTGTAAAATAAGTTACTTATGATCTTAACTTCATGTCAATCATCAAAAGAGTGACTTTATTTATCATAGGATTTTTTATCATGAAGTTTCAATTATTTTGAATTATTTCAATAATCAATAATATTTATATGACTTTAAATTATTTTCATTATCAAAAGAAAGAGATTGAAAGTCGCGACAAAGTGAGACTTTTTTTTAAAACATTGTCATATTGTGTTATTTAAGCTTTACTTGATTCCAAACGTTTATGTACTCACAATATGAGACCTGCATCACATCTAAAAATCTTACATAAACTCGATTCATGCCCACAAATTGTGCGCTTGTGGTACCCATAAACTAATCATATCTGAAGAGACAACCCCGATAACCAACCCATATCCAAGTCACCTTCAAGATGATATCCGACTTGGACCCGAATAATGGAAAAATTAGTTTTTTATTCAGCTTTAGGTTTTTAATGGAACCATAACATGGATAAATGGGAAAAATCCATCAATTTTTTTATTTAGCTTTCGGTTTTTGGTGGAACTGTAACATGGATAGATGGGAAAAATCCATCAGTTTTCTATTTAGCTTTCTATTTTTGGTATAATTGTAACACGAACAATAGACGACAGTAGCATTAAGCGCAGAAACATGAGGCTGTCGAGCTTGGAAAGGTGCAGTTGGTTGCATTTCTTGTTCATCGTGTTACTTGCGTCCAAGAAGTTATTCTCTGATCCTGCGCTAGATGCTGGAATGGCCAACACACAGCGGGTAAGTCGAGAAAGTACGGAGAATTTGTTTTGATGATTCTTCCACCAAAATAAATTTTTGTATATAATCAAGAATGTGCTTTTATCGTCGCTACACTTGTGACAAATATAGTTGCTGAGCTCAATCATCATAGCAAAATCAAGCTGCATGTCATCGGCGGGAAGCTTTCTGTCAATGGCGCTATCGCTCTTAGAATTATACTCGGCGAGACAACACGTGACACGTCGGTTGTCTTGTTTCTATTTTTTATGGTATTGCTAACTGTTGTTGCCGATACTGGAGCGAATCAATTGATACTTTCATCATATTTTCAAGATTTTTTTTGCCAAGCTCAATATCGGCAAAGTCGATGTCGAACTTGTTGAAATTACGCTTGGTTTTAGGATTGAGTAGGGCGGCAATGACATGAATGTCGCCCCAAACAAACTTTTGCAGGATTAGTTTGGAAAATTTTGACTTCAAGGCGATGAATAAAAAATGTTCTTCTTCAATGTGTTTATCGTGCCATCTTTCTCCTTGATGGTGAGATCTACCGTAACAATGTGGCAATGTTTTAGCAGATTATGCCGAAAATAGAGTACATGGTGTAGTGCAGACTCTACAAACATCTCCAAATCTAGGGTCGCCTACTGAAAGTGCTTTAAAAAAGCGATAAACTCCTTGAGAAGCTTGTGATTACAATCCTGGTGACCTTGGAATTTAATCTGCGACCTCGTCCACGTAATATCTCGGTCAATTTTGAGAGTGGCTTGTTGACGTTAATCATGCAACAGAGGGCATAATTTCATCGCGTCGCATTTCTTGCTTGACTATCTTTGTAATCTCATCTTGAAGATTCGCTTGTTTGACATATGTTACAACAACTTTGACCTGATCAATAATTTCAAACAACTCAAAGGCTAGATCGTAAAACTCATAGAAGGGAGCAAATTTCTTGCTTGCGACCATACGAGTACTCTTGTCGATAATCGTCGTGAGGATGGTTTTAATGAGGTGATCACAACACGATATCCAATAATAGAAATTGGAAATGCCATTTGCAGAGTGCATATTGGAGCCTCGGTCGGTGACAATCGTCATCTCATCATAATCTTTGATGACACATTTTTGTAAAACGCCTTGGTATTTTTTTCAAGATGTCGGATCCGTGATGAACCCAAAAAACTAAGTGCATGCAAGCGTGCGGTGATGCAAAGTGTACTTGTCATCGATGAGATTCGCCGATAGGAAAGAGACCTTGTTGATGTTATCGGTCTAGATATCGGTTGTGCTGCCAATCCGAATTCCTTCCTCTAGATGTGACTCCAAGACGGAAGTAAATATCCTACCTCCAACACATTGGATCTGCACATTTTTAATGATTGTGGTCATATCAGGAAGGATGTTGTTCACATGCATGTCCACCTTTGTATTAATGACAATGTTGAGTACGGTCTACATGTAATTCTTGAAATTGTTGCCCTTCACAATATCAAATGGACGTATGTCAACGACGCACATGTCCCTCAACGCTACACTGATGATTTTCTTTTCAGTTGTAGTCGCATCGCAGTGTGATGTTGTAGTTGTCATCAATTGATTGGTCTTTGCACGCTGACATGTGTGTTTGGACATGGCGGTGGTTCCGTTGGTTGATATTTATTGATAAACAGTGAGGCATTTGTTGCAGTAGACAAAAAAATATTACTATAGCAAAGATGTTTGCTAGTCTACTAGATTGCAATAATTGAGAATAATGATCACACACTCGCACTAGCTTTTTGGTTTTTCACTTGGTAATGAGGACCGTCCTCTTTCTGCAGACCAGCGGTGATTTTTGTTCTTCAGATTGAGCATATCCTTGTGTGTTGTCTCAATTGATATTACCATGACAAACGTCGGGATTCACGGATGATGAAAGTAAGTCCAATCAGCACTCTGTGTAGGGAGCAAGTAGTTAGAAAATCCTCCACTACCAGTTTAGCGAATAATCATAATAATCCATTTTTAAACCAAACCTTGCTCTACACCATCCTATTAAAAGTCCAACCCGGATCTGTACCAAACCGTGTTTTAGTTTGATCCAAACCCAACTCATACCCATAGGTTCGGGCGCGTACGGTGCGGCTTTCAAATATGGGTATCCGATGCAGATTTCTATTGACAATATATATTTATATATATGAATAATTGCTTTGATAATTTCATTATGAAGTCAATTTACTTGACATGCTCACCTCATTTACTCCAAGCTTTAATCATTTACGTCAAAATGAATGTTGATATAGATGTTTTTTGGGATCAAACTTCTCTTTAATGCTCCTATATAGTTCAGTATAAATCATACCAATAACTTACAATTCTTCTGATCTAAAGAATTGAAATATATTTATGTATACAAAAATTGAATGTAGTCCATACATATTAAATATTAATTTTTTAGATATTAGATATGAATTAAAATTTGGATAATGAAAAAGGTGAGAAATTCTTATTACGCAAAATATGGGATTGAATGTGGGCTTTTTCTACATGCAGAAAATGTATAATACATTGATAAAAAGATTTAAAAATGTTTTAGTAATAAGTATTATCTTGAAGTGCTAGCAAATATTTTTTAAAAAGTTAAAAAAATATTACATGTAATTCTATAAAGATGAAACTATCTTAAATGAAGGTTAAATGAATATTATTTTTGGAGTTCATTTTCTTGAATTTTATGAAAAAATTACTTTATTCCTATATTTATTATATATATATATTATGTTGATATTAATAAAATCATCTGATTTTTGATGAATGATAGATATAGTATATATATTTTGGTAGATATTACTAAGACATAAAAAATTACAGATTCACAATTCATACATCTTACATAGTCCAAAGAGTCAAAGATAGGTATATAGGTTGGCAAAAATATTGCACATTTAGTACACCTTTTAACGATCATAACTGTCCAGATGAATCTTGTATAACCATTGAAGAGGTGAAGACAAGTCAGTAGTGAAATCTTATTCTTTTATCTGGACTGAAACAAGGAAGTGTAGAACCTTTGAGTAGGGAACCTTTGAATCATGAAAAGGTACCGTGAATAACTAAACTATCTTTTCCTCTAGCACCTCTTGGTGGAATTCATCACACTGCTGAGAAATGAGAACCACGTGGATACTTTGGAATAGAACATAGATTCCATCGTGAAGCCTTTGGAATCTAGCACCATCCTAACCCCTTCGTTTCTTCCATGAAGGAGTGGATCCGGTCGTAAGATACCCTCTGGCTATACGACTGGCGACTTGTGTTCCTCCCATGGCGCTCGTCGTATGAGTTCATAAGAGCGTCCATCCTCCAAAGCTACGGCAAGTACTGCATCCAGTGTGACAGCTAGAACGATTCAACACCTCAAACCTCCAACTGAAGTCCACACTCACCATCAGGAACCTTGGCAAGAGTCTCCTCTAGACCAGAACATTGTGACGAAGATATTGCGTGGGACTCCGCCATGTTGAACTCTAAATGTTGAAACTCCAAAGTACTCTAACATCCATGTACATCTCCATCACCAAAGTACATGCATCGTAGGACTCCCGCGTTTGGGATCGAGAAAATATCTCGACCCGTAGATGTTGCTCTCCGCCGAGATTGGAGAAAGGATCTGAATGAATGAATTCACAGTTCAATGAATACGGACCTGTCAGATCATGCCGAGACAGAGCACTCCGAATCATATTCTCCCAGCATGCTGAACCGAGATTCATACATTCATACACTCACTCAATTCATCCGTATCGTAGCACCGCTGGTCGAAATAAATGACAGCCGAGGTCGGCGAATCGAGAGGAGACCGATTTCATGAAATGAATCGAATGAATCGAGGGACGGATGGTGCTGGAGAGCCGATCGACGCTTGACGGGTAAGGGGGAGAACAGTGGAGTTGAGGCTAAATCTAACTAACCCGAGGCAGGCAGGCAGGCAGACAGAGCAGGCGGAGGGGAAAGGGGAGGGGGAGGGTGCTGAGTCACGGGGTGGTGAGGTGGCAGGTGGCGGGCGGGTCCGAAGAGCGAGCGCCGGGGCGAAGTGGAGGCTGTGGAGCGGCAGCTTGGAGCAGGGCGAGCGCACGAGGAGGGGGCTGATTTGCGCAGCCATGCGCTGGATCGAGCGCGCGTCATGAGCAGTAGCAGGAGGAGGAGCAGGAGCAGGAGGAGTGGGGCGAGGAGGAGGTCGTCGTTGAGATGCCGAGCGTCCTCTTGCCGGAGCCAAAAGTCTTTCCGGGTATAAAATGCCAGCCACAACTATGCGCTGGTTTTACTGCACGACATCTGGAAGCTTACCGTATTTCGAGAGTGCGCTCGATAACGTCGAGAACGAGCTAGATTCCGGGAATTGGGACGAGGCGCAGTCGGCAGAATTAAAGTTGGACTCGGGCGCTCATGATGTCGTAGAGCGCCCACAAGCGTGCGCGATGGCTCCTCCCGTGATTTTGGAAGAAAACGAAAGCTTGCTGCCCGTGGATCCTTCGCAGCGCTTTGAATACCGATGTCCTCCGGGCGGCGAGCGGCGCGTCGTGCTGTATCTCACGAGCCTGCGAGGAATCCGAAAGACGTACGAAGATTGTCGGCAATTGAAGCTGCTGCTGAGATGTTTCGGCGTGGCTATCGACGAGCGGGATGTGTCGCTGCACTCGGGCTTTCGGCAAGAGCTCGTTGATTTGCTCGGCGAGGAATTAAGCGTGCCGCGGTTGTTTATCAAGGGTCACTACGTCGGGGGCGCCGAGGAGGTGGCGCGATTGCACGACGAGGGCCGGCTGGCCAGCCTCCTGCCCGAGTTCCGCCTCGCGAGGCAGATGTCGTGGAATCCCGAGCACTGTCAGGGTTGCGGAGGGCTGCGCTTCTTGCCGTGCATTGAGTGCAACGGGAGCCGCAAAGTGAGGGACGACGAGGATCAGATTGCCCAGTGCCTGGATTGCAACGAGAATGGGTTGATGAAATGTCCTGTGTGCTTCTCGTAGCACCCGGCCGGGCTCTGTCCGGCGTCTCGAGGCTTGCTTTGCTTCTCCATCGGTGTGCGTTCGGATTCGAGGTCGGCACCTGACCATCTCCATCTCCATCTCTTCCGTCCTGAGCGTCTTGTTCATTTCCTTCAGGAGGTGGTTCTCTCTCTTCCAGGATCAGGAGCTGTCGATGCTGCGGCTGTGCCTTGCCTCGGAACATTCTCTTGTATATACTGTCTTTCTCACAAAGAAGATGCCATTCAGTCTTCCTGTAGCGGCTCGAACCGATTCGCAGTTTTTCGAATGACTGACTTCTTTGCACTAAATCTCGCAGCGGCTGTGACAGATTGTGACAGATTGCATCTGGGAGCCTACGTCCTCCTGCCACTAACTAACCTGAGCTTGAATCTCAGACTGATCACAGATGTCACCCTATACGTCAAGCACTTCACGATGCTCGCGGAATGAACTGTAATGCCAATGTGTGGCTCTGGCCTTCTTTCCAGGAATGCATTAAGAACTGATACATGATAGAATCTCATAGCTTGCAGACTGCGTACTCGATTATTGCGAATGTCCAGTGTGTCGTCTTCCTGCATCTCGCCGCCCCCGTGATCGAGCCTCTGGAAACCCTCGCTCGCTTGCTTCCAAATTTTGCCTCGATCTCGTCTCATGTGGCTGAATGTCAACTGCGAGGGTTTTCTCGGCACTTGTTTATTTGGCATCCGGGTTATGCGTTCGTTGATTGCCTCGTTGCGTTGTTGCCACACTTGCCTTTTTTTTTCTCTTCCTTCTCTGCAGAGAACGATTTTAGAGACAGGCCGTGGACTAGAAATCTAGGTCTGGTATCAAGGACAGGGTTTCGGCTGCAGTCGTGGCCGACAAGACATCAGTCCCGTAGCCCAAATCTGCAGGCAATCAATGCATGGGAGCAGAGTGATGTATTGCAGATTTGGCACAATTCATTAAGCATGTTGGTTCAGGCATTAATGAACACTCCATGTTTTTTTTTTTTAAACCTGTTGATTAAATGATGGAATGAGAAGGAAGAGCCGTCGTCGTTCTGTAGTGGGCATGACGAGAACCCCTCTCTTGCTGTGAGCAGGAGACGAGGTGTCAAGCAGTCCATAATGTTGCACAGGAGCTGACGATGTCCAGTCGCGAAATAATGACTAGTCAACACACCGAACCATGAGTGCACATAGGAGCCACCACGTGTGAAGAAAATATTGTAAATTGGTACAGGGGTGACGTGACATCCCACGAACAAGGCCCTCATCTGCGCCTCGTCTTCTCCCTTATACATGTCTTACCCGTACTGAGGAAAATGGGCCTTTCTCTCACAGACCATCGTCCGTGTGGACCGAGGCGGCCGATTGGGATCATAAACTGGTTCTTCCTAAAAGGTGATCTTGTCATGTAGTGTACTGAATACAAGATGTACACATATCGTTCTCGTCTCGTGGTGAGAAATTTGCACTATGAAATTCCAGGTAGGGCCACAATACAAAATTTGGCAATTGTAAATTCTCTATCAGTCCAATAATGCATTAAAAAAAGTAAGTTGGTTTTATAAAACACGTGGATGTATATTTATCTCACTATGAAGTGATAGAATTCAGTTACCGATAATAGTAGTCTAGAACAACCTACCCCGAGTCTGTAATCAGGAACGTCACGTGCAAAAAAAAATAGAGGGTATTATATTCAAGACTGCTACATGTGAATGATGGAATACTTTCAATGTATGATGTTACTGTGCTAGATTGTGTTAGAATCTTTCTAGTATCGAATGATATAGAAAAAGGAAAGGAAGACTCCATACAATACAATACCAACTGGTTTGTAGCATCGAATAACATTAAAAAAAGAGATGGTCGGACTCAATACACTATCAGATTGACGGGAATGATTATGTATAATATACCATGACAATATTATATTATAAATAATCTATAAATGCAGTAGCAGACAAAACATACATGAAACATTTAACGGAAAGGAGTCTAGATACCACAAGGAGCATCAACTAACGTGACTGGGTCAAAATAAGTAAGGAATCGTGATCTCTCTTGTTTCAATAATCAAAGTGCAAAAAATACGACAAGTGAACCGAATCAGCTGATGCCCACACAACGATTTTTTTGGGATTTTCCTGATTTGTTCATGTCACCCGGTCTCAGCACATTGGAATGTTTAGAACCTCATGAATTATCAACCGACAGAAAGGCTATTTATTATTCAGCAAGAGAAATGGCCAGAGGAAAGAGGCTCTGCATCAGTGGGCTTCGGCCGAACG
This sequence comes from Marchantia polymorpha subsp. ruderalis, assembly GCA_037833965.1. Taxonomy (NCBI): domain Eukaryota; kingdom Viridiplantae; phylum Streptophyta; class Marchantiopsida; order Marchantiales; family Marchantiaceae; genus Marchantia; species Marchantia polymorpha. The sequence continues at coordinate 7,783,416 of AP031351.1, forward strand.
TAGTGCAGTGCCACGTCAACACCTGACGAACGGCGTTGGGGCTCTTGTCTCCCGGTAGCCGGACGAACGGCGAGGTACGGCGGGAATTCTGAGACGGTACAGTACTCACCGTCGGGCGTCGAGAGCGACGGATGGCGTCCGTAGGAGACATGTCGTCGGAAAGCTGACAGCCGGTTACCCAGGGCCCTTCCCAGGTACCGGTCGTACGGTGTCCGCGCTCGATGAACGAGCAAAACCGGTCGCGGCCGTCGGTCGAGCTGGGGCGGGGGGAAGATGAATTCGCGATCGGCGCCTGTGCTGCTGTGAGGGAGCGCAGCGCGCGGCAGAGCTCGGAAGCGCTGAGCTTCTTCGAGGGGCGATGGAATTCGTGACATTTACGATCATTGTCGATGATATCGTCTATCCTGATGGCCACACGGCCATGTGCTGTCTCGGAGGTGGAGGTACGTGCCTGCCTGCCTGCCTGCCCGCCCCGATCCTGTGTGCTGGAATCGTTCGTGGAGTTTTTAGAGCTGGCTGCGAATGTCGGAATCGGGAAGTTGAGCGTGCGTTTTGAATTGCAGGGCCGCAGACGGCTTTCGGTATGAAGCTCTGGGCGTCGGATCAAGAGAGGTGCGTGGACAATCTCCGAGCGTGCAGGCTTTGAAGTGAACGACGCTTTTGATTATCAAGTCCCCGGGCCCATCCAATCCAATCCCATCCCATCCCATACCATCCCGTCCCACCCCAAAGCCCCAGAGAAGATGAAGTATGATGTCAGGATTTATGCGTCACCGCACCCGGAGCAGAAACCTGATGTTCCCAGTTTGCATTTTGTCTGGCGTGACCTGGGAAATTCTTGATCACCTGTCCGACGCGAAGTGACGGTCTCGATTATTACTGGTCTTCAAACTTTGTCTGCCAATGGTGAAATGAAGTACGATTGAATTGCGATGATATTCTGAAGTCTGGTGGAGAGACGGAGATTCCTTCGTCGTCGTCGTCCTTAAATGCACTCGTTTCTGTGCAGGGTTGGGCTAGCAGCGCGTGTAGGGTCAGATTTTCCAAGTTCATGCCAAGAATGGCTTCAAAACATGAAAATTGATGTCAATGGCCTCTTACATTGGCCGTATCCTACACTAAGAGCTTGGCAGGTTGGGATTAGTTGGTGTCAGACCTGTTTTGAATGCAGGGCTACTTAGTCGAGCCTCATTGAGTTCATGTTAGCAGAAAACCATTCGATCAGCGTTTAATTTGCGTCTCTTTAGATTCTTTGCAGCCTGCGCTCATAAAAGCAATTTAGGTAATCTTTTGTGTTGGGACCGGCACTGTGTAGCTGGACTTGCAGTAATTAGTAGCATTCCTGCCGCAGTGCTTTCGTCGCTCGGATGCCCTCGTTCTGAGCGGACGAATTTCCAATATATGATGAACATTTGGGTGCTGAAATGTGTAGGTTCTGGAGGAAGATGGCCGGCGTGGCCAGGTTTGTATTTGACTGCCTACTGCAAAGAGCTGACGTCACATAACAAGAAGATAGTGATGTTGAATGAGTTTTAGAAGCACCGTAGAGCTAGAATTTTCACCTCATGGCCTTCTCGAGTCCACAGATAAAGTAGAGGGACTTGTTACAGCCGAAGATGCGAGAGGAAACCCATGCAGCTGTTTGTCTTAAGGAGGCAATACTGCATGGTACATCAATTGAGTTTTATTATCTTGCTGTGAACAGATCTGGAGAGTGGAACTAGGAGAGGAGGTATGGGGAATGCTGCGGCCGACAATTTCTGAGCTTCCGCCGATATATAGGTGCTACTCCTCTTTCAGAAATGAGACAGAAGTATAGGTTTTGTATCGGATTTTTCCCGAGGTTCTGAAGCTTGAAAAGCTTGAAAAGTCTGCAGTCAACTACATCCCCGCTAGACTGTTCTCCTTCCGTTTTGTAGTGGTCTGTTCAAGTTCCAGCCATGCGTTTGGAGATCGTAAGTTGGATGTCGTTGTATTGAATGTTTTCTCAACGAGGGTTAAGTTGTTGTGTTCGGAGCATAGAATTGCGCGGTCATTGTAGAACAGCTACGACTTCAACGACTGGTTCATGTGACTAACACGTGTGTTCCTTGTAAGCATGGTAATGTTCCTAGTTACTTCACAGATATTTGAGAAAATTGCCCTGTTAAGGGAGCTGTTTGTCACGCCTGCCTCAACGCTGTGTACGTATTGTTATCAGAAAAGCCAAAGCTTACCACGCATGTGTGCACCCGAGTACATTAGACAAAGATTTTATGCAAGAGCTTCGAAGTACCGGAGCTGCTGTTGTGAGCATCGAGCCCTATACTCATGCCGAGGATATCCTGACACGATCTGAGCTAAGGTAATAAATTTTGAGTACTGGAGACCTAACTCAAACGTTTGTACAGAACTATCAAATTATGTTTGCCCCACTGAGAGCGATGTCATGAGCTTAACCAACTTAAAATCCAACAGTCTAATCGTAGGCGAATGTAGTCCAAGTCCCTTTTCAGAGTGTATTTCTCTGGAAGCACCTAATAGCCAGGTATTATATGTAGTTCAGCTAATTCATACTTGTTTCTAGTGGACCGTATAGACGCACAGTACGGCTATCTGTTTGAGCATAGCATTCTTATCAAAGGAATGTATTATGATAGTGTATAGCATAATAAATTCTTGGAAATGTTTTAATCTTTTCTGGCTTCCCAAATTGCATTAGATGTTTACCTCGAGCAGCGTTTTCCTGTATATTGTTTAGGACGTTGGTAACCGGGGGCCACATCTTTTCTCCCAACGAGAAAGAAGCTGTTTCACTTGTTGGACCTGGACCTCCTCTGGACCTCATCGATCGTCTTGTGGAGCTTGGAGCTGAGGTCCGCTTGTGATGTTTGTGCCCTAGATAGATTTTTTCTGGCACAGTGACACATTTCCTTGCTTTTCCCTATCGTATAATAATGTCGTTCTTGTTAAGCATTTGATTTCTCTTTTATCTTCAAACTGTACTTCGTAACTTTCTACTGACACTTTTTCAATGCAGGTTGTCTCTTTGAGACGTGGACCGCTAGGATGTGTTGTTCACAGGTATACATTCAGTCACCCACAGTAGTCCTTCTTTTCAAAACTTGTAGACAATGTGACGCAGATGCGAAGTGAGAGAGAGAAGTGAAAAGTGCTTCTAGTGCAAGATATCTGAGTTAATATTCAAGCGTTTTGATTGTTACCTTGTTGATTGCTCCGTATACTGTTCAGGCTTCTCATGGGTTGTTTCGTACAGGGCTGACACCGGAGAAACGTGGGAGGTTCCTGCGTTTCATGGAGTCATTCGAGGATTGCTGCAAGTTTCAGAAGATAAGCAGATCGAAGAAGCCGGTATCATAGGTGTAATTGATCCAACAGGTTGTGGAAACTCCTTTTGTGGTGGATTTTTGGCAGGTTGGGTGCAGTCTCACGATATTTTAACTGCCGCCTTATGTGGGAGCGTTGCTGCAAGCTTTAGTAAGTTCTTCGGTCCATTCCGTTCTTCATTCTCTTTGGATTTTGTCATGGCACTTTTAGTAGTAAGAAGCTCCAAAGAATGTTCAACTTACACGTGCATCGGTTGGTTGTTCCTGTGGTGGTGAACTCTTTGAAAACATGGAGTGGTCGAGCATGAAGGAATTCCACCACCACAATTGTCAACCTTGAAAGCGCAGGCAAACGCCAGATTCCAGCTACTACGCACACATGCAAAACAGCTTAGACTAGATTAGGCTAGAATCCCGAAAGGTTCGACTTGTGCTTCGCCTAAACCCTTAAACCCTGCGAGCCACCTTCTTCAGGATCGCAATCCCCAACATTTGAAGGCAAGAGTGTTACTCATGGAGTGTGAAGGTTTAGAATCATTCTGCTTCCCGTTTCGCATCAGGTTTTATATTGATGCTAGGCTCGTTTTCGGTATTGTGGGTTAATCCTACCGGTCTATTAGAAGTCAAATGTACGTCTGACTCTTTGCAAAGATATCGATCTCAAAACGGGCTGCCTAATTGTCAGTCTCATCGTTGATTAGTATCAGGTATGCGGAACTTATCAGGTAAGGAAATTACCACTTGTACCATCGCAGAAAGTAAAGAAAGTAAAGAAAGTATATTACAACCTTGCAGCTACTCTTTAAAATGTAGATAAAGGATGGAAACGAGTTGATTATACACGCAAAATACCAAGGGTGGTAGATTGAGTAGTGTAACGATCTTGTGGTTTTCGAGATTAAATAAATTGTCAGTAACAGAGTGCATGGTTCGATTTTCTTGTATATTGTTTGCTTAGTCCTTTTCAAGTTCAGAGCGACTGCCAAATGATTACTACGAGAAGATATATTCTTCAATTTCGTCTGTTAAGATTTGTCGCCATGTCGATGCGAGGCGATCGACTTGGGAATAGTAAAAGATGAGGAATTATTAGTCTTCACGCAGTTCTAAAAAAGTGACAGCCGTCACTTTTTTACGTCTTCACGGTACCTGTGGAGTATTTTGACAAACACGTTTCGAAGTTTGAAGAGTATGCCGATCTGCAGACTGGTTGGTCACGCATGACGGAACGGGATACGTACAAGTCACACCATGTACAAAGCCTGAACAAGTGTAATTCCCTCAAAACGGGGGTAACACGTGATCGATCTCAAGAGCATAACACGGAACCGCAGATTACAGACCCGGGAGATTAGACCATAAGCCCCTTCACAAGACACATGATAAGTACAGGGCGGACGGTTTGATGGATCCAGAAATCAGTGAGAATTTCATCTTTTACAATGATCAGAGTCCGACTGAAGTGCAACAATAATTCTTATTAGTACAAGTATTGAACATGGGAACTGGGTGCTCTGAGCTCCTCGTCGATAAAATTTACTCGCTGTAATGAGAGGAAGCTTTCATCTACAAATTCTTGTAAAAGTGACTCAAGATACAAGTGCAAAACTGGACTCTCATCGGAGATTACAGTCAAAGCGGATGGGGACAGTAACTAAGCATATCATTAGGATTTGAAGAAGAGCTCGTTGGCTTGATCAGGGAAGAACTGCAAGAACAGAAAGGCCAGAACAAGAATGGCACCAACTACGCGTGACACAGGTCCTTGGATTGTGACTAGCCCACCCTTGCCTGCATCCTGAAGCTCTTTCTCGCCTTCCTTGGGGAAAACGCCGGGAGCGACTTTGTTCAATCCAGAGTTGATGTAGGCCACATCTTGGAATCCCACGCCTTCCAGTCTCTCAGCTGCGTACCCTGATCTCAGCCCTTCTTGGCACACGAGAAGCAGTTTGCTGCTATCCTTGGAGAATTTCGAGGTCACCTGTGGGACGAAATCGGGATTGGGTTTGGTGAAAGCGAGACCGTAGAAGAGACCGGAGAAGTTGTTATGGAGCTGACGGTTGATGATGGTGCCGATGTCATTGTCGGTATTCTCGATGAAGTAAGGGATGTGCACGCAATTCGCGATGTGGGATCGCTCGTACTGCGACTTGTCCCTGATGTCCAGAACAGTGTATCCGTCTTTCTCCACCATCTGCTTCGCCTCCTCGACGCCCACGAACCTCACTTCGGCAGTCGCCACTCCCGCCCGATGTGCCACAGCTGCGCCTCGTCTCCGGACGCTGAACCTCGCGGTGCTCGGCAGCAGAGCGCTCTGCAAATTTCCCGAGAATTTTCCGCCCCGAGCTCCCGCCGTCGTGGGCTGACAGCAGGCTTGAAATGTCGCCATGCTCCCACAACAAGCCGAGGCTGCCATCCTTCCCCCGCAATCCTTCCTCAAACAAAATTCGATCGGTCGACCGACTGACTTCCGATTCTGATCCCACGACGACGGCGCTCAGCAAACGTCCCCGAGCCCCCGTCCGCCAAATTCCTCGAAGCTCTGCCGAAGACGAGAAACGGGCGCTCGGGGCCCTTGCGCTCGAGCAGTCTCTGATCCGACGCCGGGCGATTTGAAACTTCGGCCACGTCAGCAAAATCCTGATCTTGTGTGGGGGAATATTCGCGGGCTCATCATCTGCAAGCGGCGGGGCATGATCATCGCCCGCCAATGAGGAGCCCAACCTCGTAGGTGGGCCCAATCCCGGACCGACTGCACCAGGTTCGGATAAAGCCGCCGATATCCCGCATCCGCCGCTACCGGGTTGGTCGACCGAGTACCCAGTCCGGCACGTGATGGATCTGCTGCTAATCCGTCTGCGGTCGCAGTTCACCGTGGACGCTGAAACCTCTCATCGAGGACATCATTTGTAAGCTTTGAAGCTGAAACCTCTCATCGAGGACATCATTGGTAAGCTTTGAAGGTTAAACATGATCGTCGTGCCTAACCCGCCCGGTTTAACCTCGACTCTCATGCGTAGTCAAATTTTATTTGGTTTACTTGTTTGAAGGATTCTTGTGATGGCTTGAACTACAAATTGTACTAACCATAGATTAAAACTAACTAGTCACACAACATGTAATCTGTAATCAATTATATATATTTCTAGCATATGCCAACATTTTACTTCAAATCTGAAGATTTATCTTCACCCTATCCGTCAGCAGAGACACAAAAACCCACCCATAGCATTACCTGTGTCCACCCATGTTATTTATATGATTGTACATCAATTCTTGGTTGGATCTTTACAAACACTACCCTTAGCATTACTTGTGTCCACCCATGGCAAAATAATGTCATCCAAAACCCATGGATGGCTTTGAGCATGGTCACCCAATGTTGGGCTCTGATTCCTAATAAGAATGCTGTAATGTATCATAATATTTATTTGTGATAAGATCTATTCATGTCACCAATTAGATCAAGGGAATTTCCAATTTTACGAGAAGTGATCACTTTCATCCAAGGTTGGACCACAAGACCCGAGGACCAAAACTTGGACCTTATGTGATAATAATTATGACCTAATATACATAACTCTAACCTTACAAATGATATAATTGAAGGTTGGATATCATTGCAAGTTGAAGCTAAGTCTTCATCTAGTTGAAATATATAAATAAACAGTTTGTACTCTTTGTGGATGCAAAACAAGCCAAATCACATACTTATTGATATCACAACACATTCCATTTTGTGTATGCATCTCTAATCTAATATTACATAAACTTTGAAATATAAACTTAGATAATAAGTTTATATAATTTTTGACAAATTGCTTTTGATTTATTAAGTCATAAGATTTTTCACAAAGTTTATATGATCCTTGTATATACATGAAGAAAATGAATAATGAAATCTTCATGAAATGAAATTTTACTATTCTATGTGAATGACATGTTTATTTTGACAAAGAACCAATGAATGTTGATAAATGCAAAAACTAGTTGAAATATGCATTCAAGATAAAGAATTTGGATGAACCAAAGAGTATATTAGGAATGAACATTCATAGGGATTTGGAAAAGATGAGATTATGATTGAGTGAAGACAAATATATTCAATGTACACTTGACAGATTCAACATGGAAGACTCGAAAGTAGTATGGATCTCTTTGTCATCACATTTAAAACTTTTTGCAGCTCAATGTACTGCCAATGCCATTGAGAAAGAAAAAATGTCATGTGTTTTCTATCAACAAGCTATGAGCAGTCTCATGTATTTGATGTTGTGCACTAGGTTTGATATTCCTCTAGCGCTGAACAAGATCAGCAAATACATGTCAAATCCAGTGACGTTTCATTGGGAAGTAATGAAATGAATTCTCAAATACTTGAAGAGTAATGTAGATTTTGACTTATATGATGATATATAAATTAAAGCAGATTACTTGTTGGATTATGTTGATGCTAATTATAAATAGGATATGGACAAATAGAGATCTACAACTAGGTTTGTGTTTACATTTGTCGTGCGAATATATATCGCCATACACTCTATATCGTTGACATGCTTCTCACATACACACACACATAGGACACGAGAGCGTACACACTCAAATGTATCACAACTCGCCCCCTCTAGCTAGCAGTCAAGTCCCTCTAACTCCAAGGTAGCCCTATTTACAACTACATGTTATACACCTTCATGGGTGCGCGAACCAGTAGATCGTAGCTATGTCGCCCCATCGTTAGTTGCCTATCTGTAATTCATAACATGTGAAGATCAAGTCATCTACCCCTCTGAAGTACATCGAGTACAAACCCATCGTCCAGCCGGAACAACATTGATAGATGGAGTCATGCACGACATGTGCCATCCCCTAGAACACCTATCACACACTAACATACGAGCCGCATGACCAGCTGACCCACATAGCATGCACTTCAAGCCAGCATGTACTATTGCTAAGCTTGGATCCATAGTCCCATCCACGTTTGGGAGGTGACATGACGCACATTTGTGCACATGATCCTTCCAAACAACACCGTCACGATACTCCAACATGAGAACTCCCGAAGCTAACAACTCTCGCACTCGCAAGATAGCACGTCCCGCCATCACATCCAATGTTGTCGGTGCAGTATGCTGTAGATTGACGTGGTCTCTCACATGAAACCGACGAATCGATGGTCGATAACCTTCTACCCGGATGGTTGCCAACCGCAATGTATCTCTATGTTGAACAATCGCAAGATTCTCAAGTGTGGCAGGCATAACTCTCCGAAAGAACTCTGCACGTTGAGAACATACTCTCACCCACATGTTCAGGTCATCAAGGTTCACCACCTCCCTACACTCACGACGAATTGATGTCGTCAGGTCTGGATCTCGGCCGTACAACAAAAAATATGGTGAAAAGTAAGTCAATGATGCTTGACGATCTAATCGATATCCCATGACCAACCATGGTAACTGAATATCCCACTCCCCAAGATGCCCCTTCTGTAGGCCATACTTGCGCAACGCCTTCTTCACCGTCTCTACAACACATTAAGCCAAATCATCCACCTCCGGTTGATCTCGCGACTTGGTTCAATGATCATTACTTGTAATTGCATTATTTGCATATTTGGTGCAACGGTCTATCCGCTATCAGACATTTATGATTACGTTTTTGTGTCTTCCTCACCATTATCGCAACTGCAACTTTACTGTATCTTCGTATGCTCAGGTGCCAATGGTTAGTTGCTGGTTGACAAGGACCGAAAGAGTCTTTGATTCGCCAGTACAGAACCTCATCTTAAATACAAGGGCGTCCGGACTGGCTCCTCCAACTGGAGTTCAATCCGGACGGTCGACGCCTGCGTTCCGACGGACACGTACCGCGGGAAGGCGGCGACCCGACGAGCCAGAGCATATCCTGACTCGGTGAATTCGCGACGGTTTGACGATGCAGGAACCGGCTCGCGGGGTGTTCACCTAGGATTTCTCCGAAGGCTCGACGGGTCGTCGTCTTCGCCGAGGAGGCACCTCGGGAAAGATGCGGGTCAGCCGCTTCATCGATGAAAATAGACGCCTTGTCACACAAGACCTAAAACTCATCCTGAAACTCTATACGTTGATCGGTCAACACCTCAGCAAGTGCGCCAAAGTGACTAAGCATCCTGTCAAGGAAGGCATACGCTGTTTTCTCACTCGCCTTGTCAGGTAATGCCACCAATTCAATACACTCGAAGAAATGCTCTACCATGACCAACACATACCGATGATGTCGTACCGTCAAAGGTAATGACCCAGCAAAGTTCAAACTCCAACGGTAATCCAACCCCATGATGGGTAATGGATGTAACTTTGGTGTTAGGGCATTGAACGATGCCCTCATCCGATCACAAACCATGCAACATGATATCAACTATTGTACCTGAGTATGCATACCACGCCACCAATACTGACCAAAGAGTAAGTTGTATGTACGCTTCACTCCAAAATGTTTCAACTCCTTATGTTTCAACTCCTTTCGCACGATGCGCGCTCTCTGAGCTGGATCCAGCACTACTCGTACCCTGCCGTCCTCTCACACTCGGAGAACATGTGCTCCCTCCAATCGATATCTCTTTGCCCGCTAGAGAACACGATCTCGCTCCTTGGCACCCACTGTGCTTGGCACTGGTGTGTAGGAACTCCAATTTTAAAGCATCATAGTGAATATCACGTTGATCTGTAGCATCATCTTTAACTTCAGTATTTGAAGATTAACTAGAGCAAGATGTCAAGTGGTACTCCCTACTAGAGTCTCACACAACAAAAACATGAAGGCAAATGCATGCCAACCGAGCACCATCTCCTCATCAACCTCATCATGCCATCTAGCTCTAGTGTCATACTCTAGACTAGTGCATGGGTTCTGGCTCAAACCATTGGCATCTAGATTTGCAAATCCACCTCGATTCCTTCAAGAAAACGTTAGTGAATCCATTCGAATCGTTATATTTGTCATCCGTTTACAATGAAGAAAAGACAACATGAAGAATCTGCTCCGCAGATTTGAACTTGTTACATATGTGCAACAGAAGTAATCCGTGGTATCTACTGACGTGATAACACAAATTTTGATGGAAACGTTTTCAGGTAAGAGTGAGCCCAAACCAGATAAAATCATCTACTCCAGAGGGTAAAGAGAATGAAAAAGAGAAAGGAAAAGATTAAGAAAACTCTTCGCCGAAAAAAGCTCAAAAGCGTGTTCTTTATTTTTCCTCTTTCAAAAAAATAAGCAAGAGAAAAAAACACTTTGTCTGCTCTGCTTGTAAATCTCTGTGCTCATCCCCGACAGCTCCTCCTTCAACACCAAATCAACCCAATTCTTCCATCTGCAATGTATAGTACATTGATGATTACAACTTTTTCACCAAAATCTCTCCTGAATTAGACATGTGACCGTCCTACGAATAGTAACAGCTGAGAGATAACTTGATCCTAGTGGCAGTTTTAGTTCCTGCATTGATCCTACAAGCGTGCATGAGCAATAACTGGATCAACCAGTTTACATTCCATTTGGATGCTCTACCTACACCTCCAAGATTCAAATTCACTCTCTTTGGTTCACAATCATAAAGAATGTGAAAATCTTTACACCAAATTCTCTAGAACCTAAGGAAGTACCTGCCTGCTGAGGATACATCTGAAGTACAGCCTTCAAAAACACCACTATTGCCAGAATTTGATGATCGATTCACTAAAATCCAGAGACATATCGTAAATCGTCGTGCCTAATCCAAGTGACACACAAATCATTTCAACGTTGGTTTTGTTCTCGTGTTCGACGTTTGATAGTAGAGGTATTCATCCAAGTGCTTGTACTCTCGGGACATGCGAGACTACAACACATTATCCCCTTGAGATAACCATAGCAGCTTCTGTCGATACTGTCACAAACACAAAAAATCTTCCACCGAGTAAAATCTCTAAACCTTTGATTCGAACTCTAACTGCAAAAATCACCATGAACCTTGAAAAAACCATGACAAATTCTTCTCCCTTAGCACGGTTTACTGCCCAAAACCACTTTGAACTCTGAACTGATTCAAGTGATTTAAATTGCAAAAACCTCAATCACTCTCGTTGGCTTTTTACGATCTCCAACGAGTAACTGAGTTCTTCAAGTGAAGTTTGACGCGTTTTTTCCCTCTGGCAAACACATCAGTCTTGATTACCACACTGGCAACAAAACGGTCACACGTACATAAGTCGAGCCCAATCCACTCGTCTCGAGAATCCAGGTCGACGCTTGAGTACATTCACTTGTCCAACGCTACAAGCTCGTTAATCTATACCATACGTGAACTGAACCCCTAGCCCAACAACTATATCTAGCATATACAAAAATACACGACACATTTGATGGTGAAAACATTAGTTGAAGATTTAACTTAAGAAAATACATAGCTCATTGTTCAATGAAAGTTGAGTATGTGACGGCAACTGAACCAACAAAGATTATTATTTGGTTAGGCAGGCTTATCATGGAGATGAGATTGACACAAAGCGTAATCATTTTTTATTGTGATAGCGAGAATCATCTACATTTGGCTACAAATCAAGTTATGGATAGCATAGTGAAATATATTGACATCAAGCAAGTATCATTTTATGAGACAAGCTTATTTTATAAAATGATTGAGCTAATCAACATAGACAATAAACTCAATATAGATGATGTATTGACAAACTTAATCGTTAGGAGAGTTTTATGCAACATTGTGCTTTTATGCATGGAAAGCACAGATAAAGTTTGCTAACATAGTATTTTCAGTTATCTCTTTATAAATTACTTTATCCTGTGAAGGCTACGATTTAATTCTAATTAATTTTGATTAGCAAGAGATTTCTTGTGATAGATATTCTTCTAGAATTTTCCGATGAATAATTATATAAATTTCTATTTTATCTATGTTCGTAAATTTTTCAATTAGCTATTTATATTATTACTCTATCTTGTTATGACTACAATTTAATTCTAGTTAACTGTGGTTAATAAGAGTAGTTGAGTTTCTTTTTTGAATTTTTTGCGGTGTAATGATATAAAATACAGAGATTATTGTTTCCTCCACATGACTTTATGTTAAGATTGTTGAGGTTAACTTTTGTGTTTCGGATTTCTTTCAAGAACTTTTTGAGAAATTACAACATAGAATATAGAGATTATTTTTTCCCCAACATGAGATAAGTGGAAAATTGTTGATTTTAACTCATGTGTATTGGATTTTTTTCTATAATTTTTTGCGGAGTAGTAATATAGATTACAAAGATTTTTGTTTCCTCATCATGAGTTAAAGGGGAAGATTGTTGAGGTTACTTCGTTTGTTTTGCTTTAATCTCTAGCTAGCTAACCTTCATCAGAATATGAATCACGTTGTTTCTTGTGTCTCATATTTACTTATGTTTGTTGTGAATTTATTGTCACTTGTATTTACTCATTCTCGGTTTTAACCCTGAGACAATCAAGGATTATTGTCATGCATCAATCATCCATCATTCATACTCATTTTATTCTTATTCAAATGAGTATGAATGAATGGAGTCATAAGTTGTTCTAAATATTTTCTTTAAACTTAAATTGATCATAAGTCTTGATTTCATCCAAATCCTAGTACGTTTTTTTCATGAGATAATAAACGTGTAATTATGAAGAAGAAAATGTTTTTGAATTTTTAAAGACCTTGCTACACTTATCCCTTAATGATCACAACTTCATTGGAACCATAATTTTGGCGAAATCCGGAACATTCAATCATTGATTATGCAGAAATATCAACCTAGTTACATGCATCCTCGCAAGCAAGTATGGAGAAATTTCTTCAGACATATAACAAAACAATGTGATCATAACAAGTGTGTGCACTCTTAGAAGAATCACGAACGCTTCATTAGATTTTGCAAGAACAAGAGTAAAATATAGTTGGTTTGGAAAATTCTAGTTTTAAACTATAGCCTAATCAAGTAAGGGAATAAAATAAAAAATTGAAATATGAAAATATCTCCATCAATGCACACTCGATGAAATTAAAGTGGTGAGATGAGGTTAGGTACCTACAGCATCATTAATAAATATTTTTCGTTTGATCAAGATGTGACTTTACTTAACTTTAAGAATCATTGAAAGTTAAAATTTTTAACCAAAAACGTTACTTTCAAAGTTTAAGTCTTCTATGGTGTTCTTATGTAATTTATGAATATTCTACGTAGTTATTTACAAACTTTTTTACTAATATTATGTTAGATAAATATATTTACAGTGTTATAGGATTATTTTTTTGCAGAGTAGCTTTTTAGAAGACAGCTCAAGGATCCATGTTACACTTATAGCAAAATTTTTAAATAGAAACTCAATAAACTTGAATTCTTCGAATATGTTACAGTTCCATTGCAATAAAAGAATAAATCTCCAAATTTATACTTAGTATATATGGATAAAAATTTACCTCAGCTCTCGCAAGTAGATACAAAACAGAGACCTGATCGATCAAATGTTGCAGTGTGCACCTCACTGGAATCATAACAAATTTGTTCTGAATGGTGAGACTGAAGCGAATGCATCACCATCATCTTGGCTCTGAGCACTGTCCCTTGTTAAGCCCGCAGGTATCAGATCATAACAGTCAAAGCTGCTCAGAGGGTTGGGCATTCTTGCGTTGTTTTCTATGTAGATGGGCTGGAGATGCTGGCATTCCATACGTTATCAAAACATGTCTAAAGCGTGTCAGCTTGGACAGATTTAAGCCAAATGACAGAGACTGCGTGCCTATCTCTAACAAAAAAATTGCTTGTCAAAAGTTCTCAAACGAAGCAATCGAGGTCATTTAGTTATTCCACGGAGCAGAAGAAATTTGGCAAGAGAACTGCGTTCGAGACAGGTGAAGAATTGCCAGCATTAGCGTAAGAGCAAATTCAGCAGTAACTTTATTGCGTCTGTGTGAGACACAGAAATATACACACATAGACTCTGAAGACCTCACACCATGAGGTAGATGCTCGAGAGGGAACTACTACTGTCGAAGTCGACTTCGGATGCTATCGATCGAGATCGTAGTTCCTAGCAGTCGAGCAACCGTCTAACCAACGTGGCTGGCATGGCCAACCATTCAGAGCCAAAATTCGACTACCTACTTGCAATTGCGCGATGAACACGGCTGTGATTTACCAACGCACGTTCACAGCCACCTTCATGCCGGCCTGACAATGCTGGGCAATACCACAGATGAGGTAGTACGTGCCGCTCTTGGTGAACTTGACGTAATCCTTTCCAGACTTGTATGTGGCCCACGGCCTGTTAACTCTGCATGCGTCGTAGTCAGCCTTGCTCACCACCAGCACGTTGTGAAGTCGGGGATCATACTTGAAAACTGCACGCACGCACAGCAACACTTACGGTCAGCACTCGCATAATTATAATCCACAAAATAAACATAAATATATGAATTTTTGTTGTTCTATCACACATATATATGCTTCACGGAAGATGTCATAGACTGAGTCTCCTTTCATGCTGATCGTCACGAGGAGCTCCGATTCCGACGAAATTCAAGGATGTTCGGTACAGGTCTTGTACAAGCTAGAAGCTGCAGCTCCCAAGCAAGGAGTCTCATATACATTGAGAATTGAGTAAGAGTAGACAAGCGCAAGTGCAACTAGTACAGAGGTGCCTAGCCCAGCTTGGCGAGAGACGGTCCACAACCGCACGTGAGCAGACAACACAATTCGAGCGAAAAGGTGCGAGAAAGGAGAGATTACTGACACATGCTATCCCATGGCTTGACTCTGGTTGTAGCAGCCCAGGTCTTGTAATTGTATCCCAGAGTCCAGCCCTTGGTGCCTCCGACGTTGACAGTAACTGCTTCAGCGTATTGAGCCAAGACGAGGACGCACAAAAGCAGCGCCAAGCTCCTGGAGACTGCACTGCTGCTTCCCTGGCTGGAAGACATCTTGCTGACTGCGTGCATGAGCGATCGAGAGAATTCTAGTGAGCGAAAGAGAAATAGAGAGAGAGACACTGAAGGTTGCGAGTGTTGTAGTAGAATGTCCGAGCCTTCTCCCGCTATAAGTAGTCCACCCGAGAACATATCCCGAGAACCGTCAGCCCAGGAAGTCAGTCCGAGACGGGATCAGATCGAAGTCGCCGTCGCCCTCCTGCACAGACGTGGCGCGATGGCTGCCGGGACAAACTTACATCGTGAGCGTGGGGGCAGAGAAAAGAGTTGACTACGTTGGATGCTGCAGGAGCTACTGATTGGCCACATGTCCGCTGCTGTTCCTCCTTCCTTCCTTTCTTTAGATTTTCCCATCGCTCACAAATCATGAGCCCCGTCCCGTCACTGTGCTCCACCTTCCTCAGCTTGAGCTGATGCGTGAGAGTGATTTGCGCCTCTTGTACATCGATCTCAGACTGCACTCTTCGTCGCCCGACGAGCTCCAATTGCTCGTCCCCTCCAATCCTCTCACGTTGCACCTCAGTCACTATCTCCCGTAGTAGTACTCCGATCGTGGCCACAGTACGTGTCTACTGTATACGTCTATTTATACATAGACATGGAGAAGAATACGATATCGGACTCAGAATCAGGTCGGCTCGATGTCCATGGAGTATGTAAGTATGACATTGTCAGACCAAGAAACGTGAACGAATGAACAAAAACCTCGCCAACAAATCCTTTCGGATCGGCCACGACCTCGTCGACATCAACATGAATCCTGTAATTACTATCAGAGAGAATTATTATCCGGAGCGAGGCGGTTGCGTTGCCATGCAGCGATCGATTGTTTCATTCCTCCTGAGAGACTACGATTTGTTCGGATCTTTGCTGGCTTGCTTGAGGAATGCGAAATATTTTTCAGCAGTCGGACTGACCGACCGACCCACTGCAGATAAGGACGCGACGCGATCAGGTTATTGAGAATAATCGATGTGCACATGATTCTGCAAGATGTGGCAGAGCAGTCTTAAGAGACAAAGCTCATCGATCATGCTCAGGAGGTACACTGGTACAGTAGTAAAAGGACTAGTACCGTACAAGCCTCACGTCACGATGCAAACTGTTCCAGGAAGCGGGGAGTCGGTGGATCGCCATACGTACACCTGAACGTCGTGTCCAGACAGTGCATTGTACAAATTGGATGGCTCGGTTTCTTTCTTGCATCCTCCTTAGCTTATACAACTTCTGAATCTCACGATCATATGAACCCTTTAATTTCTTGGATTAAAGAAGAAAAAGAAGAAGGAGAAGGTTTTTATGTTGGTTAAAAAATTAAAGGTTTCGATGCAAAAACTAGTCTTGAGATATCTCGTAGAAAACTCTGTATATTATGAACACAGAATGATTTTATTTGCAGTCTTTCTCTAGAGTTCTCATTGAGCCCATGGGTGATGGATTGGCTATCAAAACACAATATCTGAATCTGATCCGAAGCATTGGCACGATATCCGAAGTCGTGTCCAGACAGTGAATTGTACAAATTGGATGGTTCGGTTTCTTGCTTGCATCCTCTGAATTTCATGAACGCAGAATGATCTGATTTGCAGTCTTTCTCTAGAGTTCTATTTGAGCCCATAGGTGATGGATTGGCTATCAAAACACAATATCTGAATCTGATCCGAAGCCTTGGCACGATGTCGTGCTTTTGACTGGAGACAGCTCGCCCGCTGGCCTTGCTTGTACACGAATCACGGCACTGCGTTCTTCACGAACGCAGTGCGCGAGGTTTTGCTCCCATGGAACATGCTCTGTCTGTAGCAGCTGTGGTAGCGACCAGAAGTTTTGGATATGCGCAGCCTTTGCGGCGCATTTGTGCACACTGTCAGAACATGCGAAAGTGCAGAGCTGTGGAATCGTGCGGCCTCTCAAATAGATAACAATAGAAATTCTATTTCCTACAAGTTAGGCAATAGTATAGTAGGTCTCCATGGCCCCCAACTTCTTGCTTGGCTCGAAGCCCCTAGAGTGGTCAGGTCCTGGGCACACCTGATGTTTCTCTAGACCCGGCTGTTTCCGCGCAGCAAGTGGAGGAGATGGAATGACTGTAAGAGACTGTCTCTTGCCTGAACGTTCTCACGTAGAACAGAGCATCCTAATATTAGCGCTGATATAATGCTGAATGATTGAATATTATAATTTGTTACTTAATTTGTAACCCAAAGCCATTGTGTTGCCGACGAGATGGAGACTGACCAGGTGAACAGTTTAAATGTGATATATAAACTTAAGGGAAGTTGAAAGCCGAATGAGAAATCTACTCATGCCTCAGCAAATGTGAATAAAATTTGTCAAAGTCAAGTTGGACGTCTTCTTTATACCCTCTCAGATAACACGTCAATCAAGCGATCGCATTCTCAATAAAATTGTCCATCTTCTCGCAAGCTACTGAGCATTCTACCATTCTTACAAGCTTCTTCTCCCCATTGCTAGCACTGCTGCCTCCCTCAGTGACCGATTACGAGCCTCGGGAGCATGGTTTGGGTGCTAGCAAGATGCTGAGAGTATCTTTGACATCTTTGATACGTTCACTTGACAGAAATTTCTTGCCATGACGTCAATTCTGTTTTAAAAACCGATGAGCATAGTTGCAAACCAGTACAAAGGTTATTCCTGCAAAGTGGCATGCATTGTGAGCATATTCTGGCTCAAAAACATTGTGATCACTCGACATGCCTTCAAATTAGCGCTAGCTTTGTCGGGTTTGATTATAGATCCCTTGTGGAGAACTTGGTTAATCTTCGTGGAGAGATTGCCTTGGTAACTGAGATTCGCTGTCTCTATCATTCTGTTGGATTCTTGTCATTGGATCTAAGAAGGAATTATTTTCAAAAAAATCGCATCGTAAATTAGAGAACCACAATCTTATTGGAAGGGCCATGTCACATCATAGCCACAAGTACGAGTGAAGGGAGAAGAAGAAGAGGTGGACATCTGTTATCTGCCACATCTCGAGGGATGACTGTTTGTAACTTTGTGTCTCATGAAACACCACTCTTTTCTGTTCACTCATATATCTTCCCACCAGTTTTATGCCCATTGCTACTGTGTACAACATTGATTTCTTACTTTGATGTCAATTTATCGTCCTGTGTCGAATCTTCCACCTTTCATCATACCGTCTCCGAAGGTCGCACGTAGGACTCGGTACTGTGACGTCGGCGACTCGGTTGAGTCCTGTCCAAGGTGTTCTTAGCACAACTCTTACAGCCCGATAGAAGTATGTTGGCGATCGGCGCAATTGAGAATGGCTGGGCCACAAGGTAACAGTAAATTCCCCACGCCAGGAGCCCTTCGCGGGGCAATGATCATGCGGATTTTCTCAATGTCAATAAAGAACTGATTCAAGATTGGAGTTTAAACTCACTGAAAAGTCGAAAAGACTAACTTCAGATGAAGTTTACATCTGAAAAATCTAATCATAATATTTAGTCACAATCCATTAGCATTTGATAATTAAGAAAAAACCGCTTGCAGGAATGCCACATCGCATTCCTGATTATCCAGATGCTTGCGCTGGATGGAAAGCCTTTAGTAGTTTTGGCTCATATGTTTCTGTCTCGAGCCCCTAAACTTGAGGATCTGACTTAAATCTTTTTCAACTAACCTCGAATTAGTCCCAACATAATCTCTTCGTAGGGCAAAGCTTCTACACTCTAAAATTCTAGACTTGGATGAAAAAAACGGAAAACACATAAATTCATAATCAATTAAAATCTATCATACTTCTAAATCTCCGCTTAGCGAACAATGGACATACATTTAATGGACACCATCATCCCTTGTCCGGGTGAACTCTATTTACGTGATGTTGTTAAAGTCATTAGATGTGCTCACACGTTAATAGATCAAATTAAGTAGGCCATGGTGCATGACAGCAGATTGTCCAACCCTCGTGATGTAACAATGTCAGAATAAAGCGGGAATGAATGGATCCCTACAAACTCGCATGGATCTGACTTCGAGTCGTAATTCATTTCCACCTCGACTAGAAACTGGCATTTAGACAGAATGTTAGCCCCAGATCTGGTGTCAGAAGCACAAACACATGCTTTTTGGTGCTAGCAGCAAAGCAATCAAAACAAGTGCACCCGCAAGGTTAAATCTGCATGAAATTTGGATGTTCGAACGAAGTTTATCATTCCTTTGAGGAATCAGCCAACTGCTCAATTATCATCACTCTGGCTGTACATTTGCCGATCCGAAGTGAAGATCAGAATCCACCTTTGAATATAAGAATCGTATACTTCTCAGCCCGATCCTGACTCTAGTGAGTTCGTCAGCTGTCCCGATTGCCAGTCGCAACCTGAAAATATAATCATTCCATCGCCTGAGATATGAAACCATGTGGCCTCTTGAATAATGTTCATACAAGCTCACAGACACTTGCTTGGAATCTGTCGTTCGTCCTCAGGGACTTATGTCGAGCTTTCAAGTTGGAGGACCACTTAAACTTTCTGCGAGCTAGAAAGTCGTGAATTCGCTCAATTGCTCGTGTCTCCCTACAGAAGCATAAGCAGTTTCAGAGTCTGGGTGGTAAGAGAGAAAGTGTTCACTGAAAGTGCAACAATGAAATCCAACCATGAGAAACGAGATTGTTACGAAAGGCTGAAGGACTTGTGTATCGACGCGTACGGTATCTAAGGAAGTTGCCGTGGAGAAGATGGGCAGTCTCGACGAGGAAGAATACAGACTCAACTTGGCAGCGACGAGAGTCAGCAGATCCTTCATCATCCCCATCTGCAAACTGTTGAAGTGTTCCGTCTCCTACGATCCATACGAGATTCCCACAGAGAGCCGATCAGTCAGCACAGCAGAAGTATGGACGGACTCCATTTTTTTAGCCTAATACCAACTATGACGATAAGCTTTTTACGAGCTCTGAAGTTTCATAGAAACACTCTGAGATGAGATGTATGATTCGAGTACTGATGTACAGCAGTGAATAGAAACCACAGCTGAGCATTGGCGACAACCTTGAACGCTTGTTGTTTGCGTTGAACTTCTCTCAAAACTTCTTGTTGCTGTTCTATCTTGAGCTTAATCTTCGTACTCACAGAACCATTTTCCTTCTCCACGTTTTCTGTAATTTGTCCCACTTTCTTGGTGAAGGAAATTTCGGAATCTATCACTGGTATACTTTTGGTGATAAATTCTGATAGAGATGATGTCTTTCACGTCATGATGAAAGGACCATGTTTTGAGGAGATTAGTAATCCTTCCAGGAAAGAAAAATGCATTATGATACTTGACAGCTGCTCCTCATGAAATTGCCAAGATGTGTCGATGTGTTTCTCAAATAAGCCGTGACGAGAGTCACGTCCGTAGACATAAACGAGACTCGAACGATGCTGGGGCTAGCTTTAGCTCACCTTCCATCAGAGTCGCTTGAAGTTTCTCCAGCGAAGCTGCCCTCACCTTTACTCCCTCCTTCTCGTTCTCATACTCCTTGGTACTTGAGGCTAATTCTGCTTCGAGCTTGGTCACTTTTCTGTATGGAACCACATTGTGAAGAAACGTTCGACCAATTCAGCATCAGTTGGGGCTTATTGGTGAGGATCGTTAAGTGCAGACTCTGATGGTCTTTTGAACGCAATCGTCATTATACACGAGGCTATACGTGACTGCGACAGTAAGATGATATTTGTCATGAACTCGCGCTTTGGCAGGACGCACGAATTTCAGCATATTCACATCGGATCACGCAGTTGTCTCCTGAAGGTGAAGAATTATGGGAATACTCGAAGCTTACCTATCGAAAAGACAACACATGTCAGTGTAGTGTTGTTTCTTTTCTGCTTGTTCGATCTCAAGCGATTGAAGGTCAGCCCTTAAAAGCTTCAGTTCTTTAACTTGTGGATTCAACTGGTTTCGGAGATCTTTGATAAGATTATTGACCTCTTCGATCATCTTCCTCAAATTCTTGGCTGTCGCCCGTTTGCGAGTCTGATCAACTTTATCTGGACATCGGTGCTTTGGGGTAAGCCCTTAAATTCTAAAAACCAGTGTTGATAGACGGCAGAAGCGCCAAGCATATCACCTGTAAATTGGTTATACTCGGTGCCAGGAGTTCAATTTCTGAAGTCAGCTTCACAACTTTTCCTCTGATATTCCCTTAAAAAAAAATTGGTGTTGGTCCAGAGCAAATCTGGGGTTTGATGAATTAAAAAAAATAAAAATCGTGGTTTTGCATGGCTTGTAGGCTGTGTATCATGCTGGGGTGAATTCACCTTCTGGGAACTCTGGATGCATTTCAATTTGTTCCTCAAGCAGCTTCTGATTTTTGATAAGAGCTCCATATTCAGAATCCATATCGTCGAGTTCCTTCTTCATCTTTTTGTACACTGCACTCTTGCTACGCAGTGACTCCACATAGGTTTTCAATTCCTCTCCTCTGAGTACAGTAGCCTTCACCTGAAAGGATACATAGAGCTCAGCTGGAATTATAGATAATACGCTATTAATCTATGGTTAGATGTGCGAGAAGCTTACCTCTTCAATCGCAGTACTTTTCTGATCGAGATCCCTCTGCAGCTTATCTCTGCATTCTGTGAGCTCTGCCACCTTCTTATTCGCTGCCTGTGACCTATTCGCTAAAATGAGGCCCATTTGTGCTCGCTGCCAATGCATTGATTCTCTTTTTGAAGCATCTTCATTTTCTGAATGCTTCTCGAGGCCATTTCTCCTCTTATTCTTCAGTTCCTCATTCACAGCTAGCAGCTTCGACTGTAGATCCATAATTGGCCATACGCTTTCTGATGTGATTTAAAAAAACCTCTGAAGGGATGTTAAGCAGTACTGAGAAACTAAAATAGAAAATTTACCTTCATCTATGTCATCTTTCTTTTTCGCAAAGCATGCTCAACAGATTGACGTTTACAACCACAAGGTTGAGATTTGCAACTTTGCAGGACAGAAGTCAACGAGATATCACCTGTATGCTTGCAAGCCCTTCAGATTTGTTAGGCCCACAAAGAACCTCCTGAAGAGCATGCAGGTGTACCTGTTTGGCTGCAACCTCCTGAATCCCCCGGAGCCAGAATGAGAGTATTTGCTTCAGTGAAGTTCATGGTATGAATTGTATTTACAGTGGAAATCGAAAGATGTTAATCCATTGGCAATTTGAAAGAAATAAAAGAAATAAAATTTTGTTTCGTTGAATTTCTTATTGACATCGTTTGCCAAACTGAAGAGTGAGTTACAAACGTAACCTCAGGGAGCTTCTGTTTGGCACTGAAACGTAGGGCCTGGATTTCGTGTGACGCTTTGTCAAAGAACGAACCATTGTGTGCATCTTCCAAAAGAATCTTCATATGTTGTAACTTTGAATATGCTTTCTGATTCTTTCCTGTATCACGCAACGAATTGAACCGGCATAAGTTCACATACATTTTGATGGGTGAGAAATGTCTAGAAAACCTTAGAGAATTCGCAGCTCTTGGACCTAAATAAAGACGGGACATTCTGGTTTAAAAGTATTAGTTTGTTACCCATGCCTTGAGTGACGCAAATGTAAAAACAAAACAATGCTCAGTGACTTGCATAAATTATGTTTATGTTTAGGATTTTGTTCTAACATGTAAACAGATAGAACATATTTCTGTGAAGCAAGAGCCTTATCTAATCCACGAGAATCTTCACGACCTTTAATCAATTTACAGGTCCGACATCAAACAAGTGAGTCCGACGGACCCAAAGAGCGGTTTAGTGCCTGTCTCTGCTCAATCATCGTATCGACAAGCTTTGACATCTCCACTTTAAGACTCTTGACCTCTTCAACAGCTTCCAACAGTTCATCAGCTTTCTCCACATCCTGAAACTCATTTCAGGTTGAACATATATGTCATCGATGAAACATGTGGGTCAAAGTGTCCTGCAGGCAACTTGGACTCTCCATAGGGTCTGAAGGTATGAGCTGTCAATGGAAGAAACTTCAAATGCGTATTCTGATCAACGCCTCCTGATCAGTCGGATATGAGCGATGAATGTATAATGAGAGGCACTAAGTTGGACCTGAAATTTGCATTTGAACTTGGTAATTTTGGAGAGAAGATGATCTCGCTCGGTCTGCAGCTCAGATACATGCTCTTTAACTTTGATCGGATCCCTTTCAATCTGGCGGAGGCCTTCCAGATGCCGATGGGTTTCTATGAATTGTTCTCTCAGGGAATCATACTGAGCATGCAACTTATTCATATCCTCGGCCAGCAGTAGTTCTGCCGGAATCTCCACATCCACCAAAAATCGGGCAAGAAATGCACGTTTCTGCAGCGTACTGATCTGCAGAATCGGAGTAGTATATCAACCGCTTCAGTGGACTGGCAGGGACTTCATTCGACTATCTGTCACATGAAATGCAACCCGTACTAGATGCGGACAGTACACATGCCTGCGGTAGGAGCCATGCAAGAAGAGGACGTATGACATCGTGGTTGCCAGCGGCGATTCCATCCAGAAACGATGAGCGTCTGCCGCACAAAGACATCCACAGATCATGATCAGCGCCTCAAGATCGAGGGTCCACCACATTCACACGCATGTCAAAACCAAGGAGCAAGTTATGCTACAGCTACAAACATTCTGTCGACGCTGGCATGCAGTGGACGAACTGACCCAGTAATGCTCGGCCCATAGTTGAGTACTCTGAGTGAGTCCACCATCCAGCAGGTCGTCGATTCAGGTGAATCTTCCAGTCTCTGTCACCTCACGGCTCAGAGCTCAAGGTTGGAAGGATCAAAACTATTGTGAGCTCGATGTGACACCAGACAAGCTATGACACGAGTGCTCACTAGGCAAATGGCAAATGGCAAATGGACGGAGCGACAGGACTTTGGCCTGGAACGCAGAGACTTCGATTCTAAAGGCTACGCTACGAGCGAAGCTATCCATATCAGAAGCTTGGCAGAAAGGAGAGAAAGAGACTGCCATCAAGTAATTTTGAAGCTCTCTGGGCTCTTCAGGGTAAGCGAAGCAAATCTGAACGACGGCAAGGGAATAAAAAACTGAAGCGGCTTCTCGTGGCAGCGACGCGACCATCTTTCATGCATGACTTGTGGATGCGCGACACGCGGTTGTGCAAATTGACAAACCTGTGGAGGAACGATTGCAGAGAGGACTCCGAAGAGCAGCTGACGTAACTGCAGCGGGCTTTTCTGACTGCAAGTCGAGTATGGAGTGAGTGTCGACCACAACAACAATCACCTTCTGGGTAGGCAATGGCACAAAAGATAAATTTCAAATCAATTCACTCCATTCCATTCAATTCCACTATTATTGTTTTCTCTTATGTTTTCCTCTCCATCGGTGGGTGGAGCTCCGAGCATTTTGCTCGTCGTGGAGCAACAGAATCCGTCGAGGCATCGACACTGAAGTTCGTTACAGGGTGGAATGAGCACCAGAATTCAAGAACAGATATGTTGAGGTCCAGGGGAGGCGCATTGAGCATCGCCACGATGGCTTTCGCTTCCTCCATCGATCGCCCTCGATCGAAATGCGCAAAATTTCGATGCGAAATTTCGACAGCGAGCCGATCGAGGCTGGCCTGATCCGCAACGGGTCGTAGAGGCCACCGGGTATCTCAGAGGGTTCATGCTCCTCGTTGCACTTTTTGGGGCCGTTCTTTCTCGTACTGAAGCCTTCTGATGTTTCCTCGGCAATGGCAATGTGACCGCTTGATTATATTTTTATTTTGTTTTTGTTTTTTTATAAAATTCAAGCTCTTAAAATCAGATTGGACAGTCGGAACCCCAATTTGCAACATACTCGAAGGTCGATGTTGCGCCAACTCATTTCCGCCACAAACTTAATACTGTTGTTCCATATTGGCCCTTGGACATTAATGACCAAAACAATTTCTTCCTTCCGTAAACAATTGAAGAATGCTAGAGATCGAAAATAATCAGGAATAATTAACTATAATATATTCTCGTGCAAATGCTAAATTTTGTAAGGTCTTGATGAATCAATTTTTGTCTCCATTAACCTGAAGAAAGCAAAATCAATGCATTTTGTGAAATAAAATGTTGTTTTATTTAGAATTCACTGGTATGTAAATATTCAACGAATAGAACATACACTGATATTTGCATGAGTTCAGACTAAGATAGCTAAGATTCACAAAATGTAGTCTATTGGATGTGATGTGTGACCAAGTTTGGCATGTCACATTAAGGAATTTCTCGCTAATATAAAGTAAGAAATTCTTCTGAAGCAATTCCATCTTTTGCCACGTTGTAGAAATTCTTCTACATCTTAAACTTGGAATTTTTTTTTAAATGCAGTGAATTCCTTGTTGCTGTAAGTGATATTTTCTTAAACATGATGATGTACATTTCATGACAAAGAATAACATCAAAATATGAAGGAAATCAAACTCCGAATCTTGGTTTACGTTCAAAAAAAAGTTCAAAGTAAAATTATGAAACACACATCAACATAATCTTAGACTTTTGTAACTTCAATTTTCTTAGAGAACATTAGCTTCAGTAAAGATGTACACGTTTTGAATGCTCTTTGTGGTGGTATTTTGCTCATAGAGTTGCACACAAGCTATCCCTAGTATAATAACACTCCACTTGTTTGAAGACATTATGCTGCAAATATAGAACCACAACGGTTGCATGTAACGTCAATATTCACGATCAATATTTATCAATTGGGACTCGAGTACCTTGCCCAAGCCCATTGCTTGAATTGGACGATGCTAATCACTTTTTGCTGACCCTTCGTCCGCTGCTTAATACGCAGTTACGGTTAGGGTGGCGCTGATAGGTTCAGCAGAGCAGTGCAAATGCAAAACGGCAGAAGGTAGGGCACAATGCACAAGCCTAGCCTTTATGCAAGCTCTTAAGGTCCCTACCAGTCTGTAAATGATATATTAAAATCGTGCGATTTCTACTCCTCCCTTTTGCAACTAGAAACGACATGTTTTGTTTTTTTATTTACCCTATCAGGATCGGACGCCAATGATGCACAAGCCAATAGTATTGCTCTAGACGATGATTCCACATGAATAAGGAAAATGGGCTCTTTCACTTTCTCTCCCCGATCTTATCTTTCCAAGTCATCGAGAATACAGAAATTGTCCACAGTATTCTCCTACGTCCATTTCGAAACTATCCATCTCTAAATCGATTCCGAAGGTTCTGTAAATTACCAGGCACAAAATCTCTCAACAATGTATTCCTTCTTAGCGTCTAATATGATTCGAGTTGATTAAATTGGCAACTTAATCTTTGATTACTTTCGCAAGTAACCGGCAAGTAACCACTTTGTGTCGTTTGGATTAGGTCACATCATGTTGTAAGCCATATTGACGAATTCTTGTTTTTGCTCCTCGATCAAATGATCAACGTGCTCATGTAGTCAGTGATTTCGAGTGTGATGGATGGATCCTTGTGTTGCCTATTTGTTTGGCTTCAAATGTGAAAAGTGACTTCCTAAATCATATAACAAGACAATCAACATCCAACATGAACATATATTTCCATGGCTCTTTGATATATTACATCCAAGTGCAAGAGGAAGTGTTTGACTAAAATTCAAGTATATAACCTTTATAATGAGACTTTACGTTGTCAAAATATCTTGCCATTAGCACATACCTCATTAAAAGTGATATTTTATTAAAATATGCCAGCTTTGCCACAATTAAAATTGGTCCTATACCAGAATTAAGTCTTTTTCTATAGTGACTCTTCGGTTGCAATTGAACTTTACCACGTAAGTTGTTAAGAGTTCACAAGCACTATGTAAAGTTTACGAAGTGTGCGGCTGACAACAGAAGAATTTTATTATCCCAAGCAAGCATTAGAATGCATTGCCGCCAGTATGGTGAAAATGATTGGAAAGAAAATCCCTGTTTTTTTTTATCCGATTGTGGATAGAAATTGAAGTAGCGCATGATCACCCGATGGATGTAATTTTCGGAGGAAAAGAGTATTACTTACATCGCAAAGGTTTTCTAAAACTCAAATGCTAGACTCATCTAGTCATGAAACCAACTTTCTATTCTTTACTAGGATTGAAGACATGATGTAATTTATGGAAGAAAAGAGTATTACAAACAGTGCAAAAGTTTTCTAAACTTGAATGCTATAATAGTTTGGTCATGAAACCAAGTTTCTCTCTTATCCTAGGATTGAATATCAATGAATAACATAACTATGGATGCGTCGAAATCAAATTGCAGATTTTTTAAAGTTTCCATACGTTTAAGACGACGTAGTCGCATAGAATTCAAAAACTTGGAGCATTCACATTGTACGCTACTTATTCTTTTGCTCATTCATAGACTGTTTGGTTGGAATGCAATTTCTAAGCAAGTATTGATCTTACTCATCTACATCACCATGCATGATTTATCCGGCATTCATGTGATAAATTTATATTACAAATACAATCTTTTTGGTTTTATGCCGAGGTGATATGAAGCAATACTTACATAATACTAGCATTACTTACATCATGGAAAACGTGCATAATGTCTTGAGTGTACTAAGCTGAAGTCACTTGAGATTTTCATACAAGTCAGCTCAACTCTCTACTATAAGATCAATTGTTACATGTATGAAATAGAACTAGAAGTAGTAAAGGAGTTAATCATGATAACCTTAGATATATCTAAGTTTAGTTAGTTGTGACTCAGTTTAGCTAGTTATAACTAAGTTTATCAAGTTATGACTATGTTTAGCTATAATATCTATACTTGGCAAAATAATTAAATAAAATCTAGAAGATTTGTGTGTGCATTTCTATTTTGTCTCTTACAAACTCTAGATTCCAAGGAAATATACTTTTGATTTCATGTTTACTTTTGATTGGTTTGACAAATTAATGAGTATTTCATTTGTTAGACTAAGTCTAATGTTAATTTATTGGGAAGTGGAGGTTCTAAAAGTTGGAAAGTCATAAATGACATGTTGTCACCTCAATTTAGGTATTAATAAACATCTAAAATCTTTAGGAGGCCAATGGTATATTACCACGTATTGAGAACTAGTCAAAATTATTATGATTTATTTTTGTAAAAGTGATATAGATAATAGTTACCTATTGTTAATATAATAAATTCTTAAATAATCTACATAGAGAGTTAAGTAAGAAATTTCCAAACAAATTTGGAGAGTTCATGTGTAAAGACTTGTTTCATATATGAAAGAATGACGTTTTTCAACATCTTGGAATGTCGATGTGTGTGTAAATTTGAATGATGAATTGAGAAAATGTATGAAAGTGTATGTGTGATATGAGTGTGATGAGTAATTCTTACCTTCTAGAACCATGATGAGCTACTGCAAAGTCGTCTGAGGTAAACCTGAGTGAAAATCAGTCCGGAGTTTGCAATACTAACTTTATACTCGTTGCAAGCATTTCTATCACTAGAAGTTCTCAAAAGTGGAAGGAACCACCTTCATTTTGTGAATAAGAAGTTCAACCTGCAATATTTGAACCGAAGGCAACGTGAGTTGCACGTATAGATTAGAATTTGCCGGTCTACAAATAAAATATGTCTCAAATAAAAAATAATTTATATTAGACATATTAAATGTATGTATTTTTTTTATTAAAAAATGGACGCATCTCTAAACATAACATGTCCTAGGATTAAAGACATGATGTAATTTTTGGAATAAAAGAGTATAACAAACATTACTAAGATTTTCTAAAACTCTAATGCAAGAATATTCTTGTCATGAAATCAAGTTTCTCTATAGTATTAGGATTGAAGACATGTGATGTTAATCATTGTTAGTTGAAAATTTAAAGAGTAATACAATTCACGTCTCTTGGATTTTGGAAGTTGGCACGATTCAATTGAAGTCTAATACCCTCATTGTTAGTATCACTAACCATGATTTCATTTCTTCTCAAAGTACTAGCTCTCTTTGCTTTGAGTATACTCATGATGAATAATTATGAGTTCTGTTCATGTACACTTCTAAATTCTTGTCAGCTTTGGATGGCTTTAGGTGTCCCTTGAACATACATGACTCAATCTAAGTTAGCCACAACAAAGAAACAACATTGCCTAACTTTCTCATGAAATAAGCTCAATATTTTATGGTTTCAAGACTGTCTCACAAGTTTTTCAATACGAATGCCACAAATGCCACTTTTAAATCATTTTGGATGCAACAATTAACAAAAAGTGGCAAAAGTGGCAAATGCCACTTTTAATGAGGTCTGCATTGACATCTCACTATCTAAGTTCCACTGTGTTTTTATGAATTACAAAAATGTAGGAGGAATTGAAATTTTTATGTATTTAATGAAACAAACAACATTGTAAAAGATTTTATAGTTGGAGTCATATAGTTACATTGTTGAGGTATGAGTGATTTTTTGCTGCAAATATCCTCATTAGATCTAAGTTTACCATAATATTCTTTCTACTTCAATATAATTAAGTTATCTTTGTTTAATATGTTGTTGTCAAATATACTTTGTCAAGGATTCTAACACATTATATTTAGTATATTAGGAATAGGAATTAAGAAACATGGAGCAAGAATAGAAAGGAGTTAGTGAGAAAGCTATGTCTAGTTCTACAAAGTCACTGCTTGTTGTAATTGCTGATTATGTTTGATCGGGAAGAAGAGTCATCAATTGTTGATGTATTTCAAAACAAGTACACAAAATTCTAGAATGCAAGATGCTAACCTTTCTCTGCCTGAACTTCAAACATCTCGGGAGACAAATTGACAACTATTTACATACAACTTTAACGTTATTGATGTTATTGGATTTCATGTCTTCCTAACATTAGAATTGTGGTAACCCACTTTTTGTTTATGTGCGGAATTTAAAACATTTTTGGAAAACAGTACCGCAGCAGCAGTGTAAATGGTAATCGGTACATTTAAATAGAGTGAAGATGGATAATCGCGGGTCTCGTATGATCTCGTAGAATCCAGGAGTTGGGCGCAATGTCCGGAATAGGCGCCCCGGCCCGAACGATCGATTCTGAAGGGAATCTCCTTCGGCGCAAGGCGCATAATACGCCTTCGGCGCTAGGGAAATCCCTCAGAAGTTATTCAATTCACAACGCTTTGACTTGGTTAGGGTCCCGTTGGAAAGAGCTCAACGCGCTCGTTCTAACGAGCCCAAGAACGCTTGAAACGGATGAGCAATCAAGGAGTTATCATTGTTAGAAGATACTGAGAGGGAGCGCCTTCGGCGGAAGGGCTAGGTCGACGGACGAGCCGCCTTCGGCCCTAGGTCAACGCCTTTGGGGGTGAACTCCTTCGTACGGCGCCTTCGGCGCCAGCGCATCAAGATTAGGTGAACGCCTTCGGCGCAAGCAACTCCGTACGGTCCTCCTTCGGCCCAACGCCTTCGGCGGTACAGACATGTGCGCCTTCGGCGGAACGGAACTCATGCGGCAAAAGCGCCTTCGGGGGAACAAGAGGGATCGACAGAAAAGACAAGACCCGTTGACTGCGGTCAACGCTTTCGGCATAGGCGCCTTCGGCGATGCACCTATGTCGACGAACGTCTTCAAGAAGTTCGCCTTCGGCGCTGGGAGTCAACGCCTTCGGCGGTAGATGTTCGGCGGTGCGGGATAGAACAAAGATGCGAGTCAGCCAGAGGCGAAAGTCTCCGTCGCCGCGCCTTCGGCGCTGCGCGAACACGGCCACGGCGAAGTACGATGGTAGAAATCAAATTCAATTTTTGAGCGTGTGAGTCCGCGCAACAGCGGAGAGTGAAGTCGAGCGTGCGAGAGGAGGGCCGTTACGCCTCCAAGCCGGCGCGGCGCAGCCATCAAGTGAGTCGACCTCCACGACCAAGTGTCAAAGATGAAATCTTGTGAGCCGAGGGGGGGCGACTCATTCTTGAATTTGCGATTTCGATTTCTCGTGAGAGCTGCGCGCGCACGCATTCTGGCAGAGAGAAATCTGAGGAGAAGGCGACGCGCAGAGATTTGCAAGTTAGCAGAGGGAGAATTGAGTGCGCGACCGCGGGAATTGAGTGAGAGTAGAGCTTGCAGAGGGATCGCATCAGCGGGCAAGAAGCTTGGGCATAGCAGAGGAGAGTTTGCGAAGTGCGATTTCAAGAACGCGATGTCGAAAACAACCCAGCTGCGGATGATTCCGCTGAAGCTTCCGCAGATTGGGCTGCGCGCTTTCCAGCACCAGCTGTCTGCGGTGAAGCTCGATTTCCTCTTGTGGGGATGGAATTACGTGTGCCAGGACATGGTGCGCGAGTGGCAGAAGGAGAGAGACCAACCTACACGCGGGTTTCGACCGCACGTAGAGCGATGGATCATCGAGTACTAGGAACAGGTACTAGGAAGATGTGCGGAAGAGGACGGACATCTCATATTCGATAGCGAGAGCATCAAGGTCACGAAGGAGGAGGAGATTTCCTTCGCGGCCTTTTTCAAGAGTGCCAAGTCCAGCAAGAACGGGTACAAGACCCGGGACTACAAGGATCGCTACCGCAGAAATGTCGCGGTAGCACTTCTCCAACTCTTGCAGCCGCACAGGACCACCTACATCACTTCTTGGCAGGTGTACTTCGTGGAGCTGGCGTTGGTCGGAGCTTCAATTCACTTGGCTCGCATCTTATGGAATATAACGCAGCAGCATGCGTTTGAGGAGAAGGGGTATCGATCAATCACCTCTTCCCCTTCTTGATCAATTTTTACCGGTCGATGGATTGTCTAACCGCGACCGAGCGAGTTCAGTTTCCATTGCTGTCACGCAGCAATCCCGGGCGGTATGTGAAGGACGTCGAGGTCGACACCGACGAGGAAGAGACTCCTGCCTCCACGCCACCAGCCCAACCGCGAGTGCCGCGGAAGCGGAGATGGAAGGGAGACACAGAGAAGAGCCAACATCGCGATTCGGCTGCTCTCAAACGAAAGCGGCCACTGCACGAGGTCTGCATTCGGCCGAAGCAGAAAGCGCGTAAGCTTGTGTTGCCTGCAAGTAGCGTGGAGACAGGGCGTGCCGCTGGAGAGAAGGAGTCACCATCCTCGGAGGAGCATGGGAACACACGGACTGCAGAGGGGTCAGCAGACCTCTCTACGCCGAAGGCACGGACGCCTTCGGCAGAAGCAAGACGGCCTTCAGGCCAAGAGAGACGACACGCGGCACCGACGAACGTGCCGACAACGGATAGGTGTTCCGCGCGAGCACCGTTCGCGGACTCGTCTTCGGGGCTGGGGCCTTCGGCTCAAGCGCCTTCGACGCAGTCGCCTTCGGCGCATCGGAGGAAGGGAAAGGAGCCGGCGGAAAATGCGCCTTTGGGTCAAGGGACTTCGGCGCAAGGAATTGCGAGTAAGGAGCCTTCGGGGCAAGCGCCTTCGGCAAAAGAACCGCCGGAAGGTGCGCCTTGTGCTCAAGGGCCTCCGGCCCAAGGGACTTCGGGCGAGCCGCCTTCAGCGGAAGCGCCACCGACAGATGCTCTTTCGGCGGAAGCGCCTTCGGCGAAGGACCTATCGAAGAAGCAGGATCTATCGAAGAAGCATGACGACAAGCAGAAGGGGAAGGCACGTGGGCATTCCGCACAATTGTCTTCCGCACAAACGCCTTCCGCACAAACACCTTCGGCGGTGGACGCCTTCGGCGATGCGGAGTTGGTAGTAACAGATCGGGCGAGCGGTGCGAACTTGTCAAAACTAGGATCTCCCACCGCCTTAGACATTTTGGCCGGCAGCAGCAGCAGCAGCAGCACCAGACGCTACGCAGCCCAACTCGCGAGAATCGCCAGGGAATTCAGTGGCGACCGAAATCCTCAATTCGGAGTATGACGAAGAAGGAGAATTGGGATCGGACGAGGAGGAGGAGCAATCGGTGGCAGGCACGCCTACGGCGGCACTATGCGAGCAGGTGGTACCTCTGCTGAGGTATCTCGATCGCAAGGTGACGAAGTATGCAGACTCCCACCAACCTGGGTCCTACGTCGAGTTACTGCGCAGGCGGACTCGCACTAAAGTCCGCACCAGCAAGTTGTTGGCACGCCTAGATGGGGACGTTAAAGATCTGCGGCAGAAGAATGAGCACCTACGGGGCCACATTGCTCTTTCGCGGAAGGTGCAGAAGACCGTCGACCAGGTGCGCGATGAGAAGTTTGAGGAGGCGAAGAAGGAGTTCGCCAAGGAGAAAGCGAAGCTCGCGGATGAGCTGGATTCTGAGCAGACTAAGAATCGAATTTTGTCAGATGAGCTCGTGCGGCAGACACGGTTGTTGGAGCAGTGTCAGCTCGCACGCTAGGCGGATGAAGAGTTAATCCGCAAACTGCAATCGGAGTGCGGGGAATTGAGAGCGCAGCGTGCGGACGCAGAGTTGCAGTTGGTAGTGGTTGAAGACGATCGCCGGCGGGAGGTAGATCGCACGAAGGAAAAGTTGGTGAAGCGAGTCAACCACTGTCTCAGAGGTTACACCCTCTGGAAAGTGGCTGCGCATGAGAAACTCACATTGCGCGAGTTAGAGCTTCGTGCGGCGGGTTTGATGTCGGGTGACAGTCGGAGCCGGCGGCGAGTGGCTAAGAAGTTGGATGCGTATTTGTCAAGGTCGCGGGACGCCATGGCAACCCTCAAGACGGAGGTGACTGCGGTGTTGCGGCGGCTAGGTTTGCGCAGTCGAGCTGAAGACTGGTCGGCTAGGGAGTTAATGCGCAGCAGTCCGTCGCGCAGAAGGCGCAGTACAGGATCTGCAGAGTGCAGCAGTGTAGTGTGGTTTAGTGTAGGTGTGTAGTGTTAGTTAGGACTTAGAAGGTATAAAGTAGTTCAAGGCGTCTTGCCTTGGGATTCTTCCAGTTTCGGAAGTGCAGATCAGGAACTCATTTTCTCTGCGTGTTTGTGTCCTTAGTTCTGTCACCGCGCAAGAGGAGCTACAGCTTGACGAAGATACCGCATTTTGTAGCTGAAGGCCTTCGGCCGAATGTTCAGAGCCAGTGTACTAGTTAGATACTTGAGCAGTTTGGATCTACACCCGCGGGTGATTGCTGAATGCTCAGAGCTAGTAACTGGTTAGATACTTGAACAGTTCGTCCCTACATCTTCGGGTGATTGTTCCTGATTGTACTCCTTTGGGATGTTTCCCCTGAATGCCAAAGTGAAGTTTTGTTACTTCGAGTAAGCCTTCGTTGAAATTCAGGTTACGCTGCAGAAGGTGCCCTCGGGGCAAACCTCTGTAGTATTTCTGGGAATGTCTAGTGCCTGAGAATTCAAACTCGTCAATAGACTATTATGGTGTGCTACTGGATCTTTTCTCAGTTGAGTCTCTCAGTTCGGACCTGTGTTCTCTACGCGTTTTGTGAGTTGAATATGTTGTTCACCGCGTGTGAGTGACT
The DNA here is from genome assembly GCA_037833965.1 of Marchantia polymorpha subsp. ruderalis. Taxonomy (NCBI): domain Eukaryota; kingdom Viridiplantae; phylum Streptophyta; class Marchantiopsida; order Marchantiales; family Marchantiaceae; genus Marchantia; species Marchantia polymorpha. The sequence continues at coordinate 7,818,051 of AP031351.1, forward strand.
TCGGTTTGACGAAGATACCGCATCCGAAGTAGGAAGTCCAACTCGGGTGCCCTGCGCTAGCAGAAACTAGTGGAAGGGTGGTAAAAGCCGAGTTGGGAGTCACTACCTGCAGAGTCTCTGAATGTACTCGTGAGAAACTTTCCCCCTGAAATCTTAAGTAGAGGTCCTAACCGACCTCTAAGTTGTGTTTCTATAGATTCAGGTGTGTGTTGAGTGAACTACGCTGCACTGTGCGTCCTCCGATTGACCTCCAAGTTGAGCACTTGCAGTATTTCTGGGAGTGACAGTCGCCTGAGAATTCAAACTCTTCAATAGTCTGTCAAACGTGACACTTTGTACTCTGTGTGTTGCCTCTGTCCTTGTGGGTTTGACCTCTTTGCTGCTATACTACAGTTTTAGCCTTTAGTGGGTTATTACAAGAATGCTCGCACATGTAGATGTGCGAGCATTGAAAAAATATTGCATAGAGATTACGTGAAGATTATTTGTGCAGCTCATAAGATGGCCAGAGCATCAAGATGACCTATTAAACCGCTATAAGAATTGCAACAATCAATCATTGGGCTCGAACAACAAGGATTTCTCGTGGCGAATATGATGACAGAAACCAGTATGATGGCACTAACACAAACTGAGTTGGTCAATATCATGCCAACCTGGATGTGAAGATTCAAAGATTGATCTGAGAGAAGGTTTATCTATGGCGGAAATTGATGGCTTCTCAAAATCGACTTCTAAAACTAGTCTATCAAACCATCGCACCGATTGTCTTATAACTTGACAGCCAATTTTAGCCAGGCCAAGCTCATTGATTTGAATATAAAAATTGATGAGATCTTCGGTTGAAACTAGTAATATATACCAGGAATTCTTGTCTCAGCTTGTAGATGCGGCAAGAATGCATAGAATGAATTTTTCAGTTACAAGGGCAATTGTTTGGAGGATTGCAAGAAGTAAAAAAAAACAGTAGACACTTTGGCTTCATGTGTAAACTTTGCGTCGATTCGTATTTTAGGAGATTGCTTGCGTTGTTGTAAGATATCCGTACAAGAGTTAGATTTTTCAGTTTAATTATATCAATGAAAGTAGAATTCGTTGTACAAACTTTTGATTAGATGGAACTAGATCAAAAAACTAACATATGATGAAGCTGATTGTACATGATGTAATACTTCTGTTTAAAAAACCGTTTCATCTAGATAACTAAAGAAGTACTAGGTTGTATGTTTAAAATGATATTCTCATACTACCCTTGTTTACAGATTATCTGAATTGAATACTATAGTATTTTGAGTTTCAATTCTTTCTCCTTGGGATTGGGATTTAAATCCTGAATCATATCATTGATGACAAGTCCCTTTCATTATTTGAGATGGGATACTTTTTCATTATCCACTTAATCCCGCTCAGCGATCTTTAAGGTTCCACAAGTATCTGCTCTTCAGAGTAAGTCTGAGATAATAGGTTTGGAGTTGGTATTATCCGGTTGGTATCTGCTCAAGAACTGCCTTGTCATCGATTTGTTCAATTTTCCATGCGGGAGACTTGACCGGTACATATGTCGCTACTGGCCATGACCGCTTTACATTTTGCATGTGAGTTTCGTTCTTTCGTTCTCCAGATTTTCCTAAAACGCCCGAGAAAAACAGAAAAAGTAAGACATCCGTAGCTATCCAATCAGACTTTGCGCTTTGGACTATCAATCAGCACCGAAAGGAAGGTTCTGAAGAAGATCGTGTCCTGTAGGCGCATAGATGAATTGCTTCCCGACAGCCATGTGCAGAACTTTCCGCCCAGTTCTTTTTACGCCAGACTCGACCAGATTGCCTGCGGCTGACTTAACAGAGCTCATTACTTCGTTAATTCGTTGGTTCCCATCAATGGGTCCCGTTGAAAAGGCAGCCACACCGTAGTAACGCCATCTCTAGCGGTTACGGGAGCGATAGGCTGAAGTTGAGCTCATGATGCTCATCAGCACAGGAAAGAGAGTAAATCCATTCCGCGTGATCAACAGGAGACCTTAGATCCTGCAACCATCTCCACACAGAATACTCATGATAATACCAGAGCCAAATTCATGAAATTCAAGCGAACTACATTAGGATGCTGTACATTTGAGTGAAAAGTGGTGAGAAGCCTTTGCGAGTTCATACTGAAAATTATGCCGTCAAGCATACAAGGCTAATAGTAACAAGAGTAACAAGAGTTTTTCACTCACTACAACATCCTTCGTTAACACCCTTTTGATACATGAATGTACTAACGGCCATCAGGTTTTCGGTAACATTTTGACGGTATTAGGAAATTTGGGTACGAAATCCAAGCTAGGAGCAACAAATGCTTTATTTCCCAACGCAACGACGGGAACCCACTTGGATCCAACCTCTGCTTTGATCCAGTAAAGAATATCAACTCTACTTCGTACTCTCCCAACCTCCTGCTGCACCCCTCTCTGTTCTAATAAATTTACAGCAGAATTGACGTTCCTCTAGCCCGTTTGCTAAATGAAGATATCAAAAGAGTGGGGATCTAGCCTTGAGGAAAAAAAATTAACAAAAAAACTTGAAAAGAAAAAAAAGGTGAAGAAAAACAATCCCACCGCGTCTAACTACTTTATCAACATGGATGTATTGGACATACATCACGTAACCGCATGATTAAGAGTCAAACTCTCAATCATGTGGCTAAGCAAACCCAAAACCTTCTGCGATATGAACCTCGGTTATTGCATGGAGCCGGGTGTGCATAATTTCAAAAGTAGGATATGCAGGCAAAACCAATTGATAGAAGCAAGTATGGGCAGTTGGCAACCAGCTTGTGTCCGTATGAGCTCTGTGTATGTGAAACTTCGATGAGAGCCCAGCAAAGCCTTCCGCAGGTAGATGAGTAACTGATGTAGAAAAAAACAGCAATCTCCTACGCTGTTCTGGCGTCATATCCTCCGCCACCTAAAGCATAACGACACGATCATCATTCCGTAAGACGAGTCAAATGCCCACAACCAGACGACTGTTGGAACTTCAACACTGACGCAAAATTCTTCAAGATACGTCATCTCGCGATGAGGCCAGGATAAATCAGGAAACCCTCTTCTCGTTTGGAAACTAGTACTGGACATACGGTAGGGAGGATTCTAAACTGAAGTTTACTCGCGGAGAATTAGCAAATGCCACAAGCAGATGAAAAAATGTAGAAACATTTAGGTGAAACAGGAGAGTTCAGCGTATATGTAATCAACCAGAAGGGCTTAACAAGTGAGGAAAAGGACATACTTTAAATTTGGTTTAATCGTATCGTGAACAACGTGTGAAGGACAGAGTATTACACAAACACACAAGCATGTAATTTGGAGTGCACATGTAAATGGGAGAGCGCGAAGATCACAGCAGTGAAGGCACTACAGTCAAGTTGTACAGATGTAAATAGCAGTAAATTAGAAAGCAACAAAAAAAGACCTGATGATCTGGACTGTTGTAGGACCCTTTACGTACTGACTGTAGATACTTACAAACGTCTAGTTTTCCGACTATTGTCTTCCCTCAGAACAGAGCATACGTCTGTCACAAAAGTTTCTTGCAAAGCAATTTCTATTTACAATATAATTTATTTCATTTTGCTTTCAATTCTTCACTAGGTTCATATTGTACGCTCATTTGTCAGCGTTCAACAGAAAAGTGTGCGTGGTTTTAAAAGTGGGAAAAAACATAGTGAACTACTCATAAGTGAAGCCGAAGCAGCATACGTTTATCAAGCGTAAGCCAGTTCTCATATTCCATTACCTATGCCCCACTCCCGTTCAGAAATAAACTGTCCCCCAAGCTTTTATATGACGGATTCCTCTAGCAGATTCAGCTGATACTAACTCTCGCTCACACAGACCACTCTTCCTTGCGAATTGTGTCTGATCTCTCTAGCAGAATCCGCTACTATTCATTCAATCTTCAAGTAGATTGAATGAAAAATAGCTGATTTTGCTAGAGAGATCTGTCCCAAAATACGATGGAAATAATCTACATTAGATGCGACTAATCATTGCTTCAACTAACAACGGTTTATCAGAGACTTGCAAATAAGCGCAAGCTCTATAATTGTCAACATTATTAAGTATTAACAACGGCTTTCAATAGTTTGATCATTCTCAGACGTTCGAAACAATATTGTTTTGAACATCTCACATATTTTACTCCCATAACAGGAGGAAGGTGACACAAAATGGGAGAACCGGGTGACCCACGCGATGAAAAGAACGATGGCAATACCAACCAGATAGGTACACAACAATAGCCACCGAATGTCCTCCCAACAAAAAAGCGCTAATCCTTATCGTGATAAATAACTGCAAATTCTAGTGTTCCTCTAATATCTAATTATGCAAGACATAAGTAGATGCAATGAAAAGTCTTTCTTTCTGTGGCTGAACCAAGAGCACCCTCCAATGCATTACTAATACGCAGTCTAAGGAGATGAATAAATATGTGCGAAAATGTGTGCTCGAACAACAATGTGTACTAACAAATGTTCCTATACATAGCTCAATTTATTCCACGATGCAGTGCATTCTCATACGTTGTCAAAATTAATATACGCAGACATATAAAAAAAACATACAGTGTGTCTCCGACCATGACTCCTACTGATAATTTCAAGCGTGCCGTAGAATGAAAAGTAAATGTAAATGATAAAAACATATAATTGTAGATATTATATTACTTCTTATGATATGTCCTTATTTTTATGTTCTTTTCATGTTGTTTTATCTTTACTGCTCGTTGAATCATCCATCATAATATTGCCTTCCAGAAGCCGCCAGAACTAATTTAGCAATAATATAAGTTCCATCACGAGGAAATCGAAACTTGAGAACATAATCACCAAGGGAAAGTTTTGAGGGTAAACCTGCCAAAACCACTTAATTTGATCGTCCGAAACAGTGTAGTCATGGTATTCCGTATGCTTTCTCCAGTCCTCGAGACAAATATTGCGGTCTTTCCCGTAGAGCATCAGATCTAGATCTTCAGGCTCCAAAGCACGGAGAAATTGTTGATGGGAGGAATTCACGAGTAGATCAGAGAAACCTTGAGAAAAGGACTTAATCTGCTCCGCAACAGATGTTACCAACCTCCGCCGCACCAGAAGCTCCACAAACTCTTTACGATTGTCGCTGTTCACAACCATCTCTCTCCCACCCTGGCAAAGCTCAAGAGTCTTGCGAGACCCCAGCTCTTCGATTTCACTTACAAAGGTAAGACCCAAAGCATCAGAATCGACTGTCTCTGCATCCATCTCTAAAATCTTCTTGCAGCTTTCATATAAACATGGATCAGCATCCTTTGCATCCTCCCACGATATAGGGAGCCCCGCAAGCTGCTTGAAGAAGGTAAGTGCGAATACCACATCCACTTGCACCCTGTGCATGAGGGCGAGAGCTAAAACTCGACCACAGAAGCGGAAATACGTGAGATGTCCGGGATTTACCCCTGATGCTGCAACAGTAATTCACGGATGATGATCTGGTTAGAAAGACATTAAACGTCTTAACACGGTGGAAAACTTTCGGATCAAAGATGTTACGCACCAATAACTCTAAAGATGAACCAAGAGAAATGTATATTGACTCTACGTGCAAGATACATCTAGAGTAAAATGAAGGTAATTAACTACCTGGATTGGGGAAATATCTCCTCCGATCATTTGGGCAAGGCAAAAAAAGAGCATTTTGCGGATTAAATATTTCCCTGCATATCATTGAGAACCACTCCCGTAAAACACCTGGACCTGTAGCTTCCTCCGTCGCAAACTCTACTGAAATCCCTCCTTGCAAAACATCCGGCTCCGCATAAGCCAAAGCCTCAAAGGACTCAGTCAAAAGTTGTGACCTATGAACTACCATCTCTTGACGTTCGTCATGATCATCTTGTGGCTCTGGTAGCATTGCCATTACCAATCTCCTCTTGGAATCAAAATCCAATAAATACTTGTGTTCAAGAAGCCAAAAATCGTCGTCGTTCCATTTCGACTGCCTAATGAGAACGTTCAATGCGGTATGCTTGTCAATCAGCACACTCAGCAGATCTTCCATGGCACCCTCGTAGAGCTTGGCTACCGCATGCAAACCCTTGAGTACGACCAAAAACGGTGCGAACCCTAGTGATCTCTCCCGATCATCTGGGCCTACTAGTCCTAGAGCCTGGGTGTCCTGTGTCTTATCACCGCCATGACCAACTGACTGCACAGCTTCTAAACAATCGTTGATCTCCCGTAGGAGATCTAAAAACAGTGTACGCAGCCACCCGTGTGATCCAATTTCCATACCAACTCCAACAGACAAGCTAAGATTAGTGTTCACAACCGTCCTCTCTTCTGAAGCTGAGGCATCTGGGTTACTAGAAGTATCTGAAGAAAACAATGAAGGTCTCCGCACACGAGCAATTTCTACATGTCTCAAACAATTCTTTGATCCGGAAGCATCAATTCCTTTACAAACCTCCATCGCCTTGCAGAGAGGAATCACGAAGGCAGTAAAGTCCTTTGCCTCTTTTCCATAGGACTGATAATTTATAACTGCCTCCTTGCCTGCGTAAGATTTTGCAATAAACCGCAAACTTTGAGATATGCGCACGGATAATTCATTCACAAAAGGAGAAAAATCATGAACTATCGTTTCGGCCTTGGCTTCATGAAAGTACGGAGTGTTATGCGCTATTCCAACACTGTCGAGAAGCCGGGCAAGAGAGTTCCGACAGGAGGCATAAAGGTTATGATGGGGGGCACTCTTTGCTAAAAGCTTGCACAGGTCAAGTAGCACTGGGGCACAGTGGCAGTGAATATGGGATGGTAGATATTCATCGTTTGCCTGCAGGAAAAGTGTGATGGATTCCTCGGCACATTCACGATTAGTTACGATTGGCGACAACAACAGCATGACTAGTGCAGATGTTGCTCCAGCGAGCTGGAAGACCTGCATATGCTCCGATACCGGAACAGACTTGGAGGCCATCTTCAAAAACTCCTGAACTCCTGCCCGCACACAGTCCTGTGAATGCATCAACTTCGAACCCAGCGGAGCATAATGTTCTCCAACAGCGCACATGCGCCTTATCGTAGCTACTAGGTCGTTAATGAGCTGCCATGAGTGAGGGAGTGCTGTGCTACGCATCCTTGCGACCAGAAACATCGTAGCATCGTTGGCCAGATGGCAGTCTTCCAGGGTCTGATCTTGTTGCAGTTGTCGTCCGCGAAAGATTAATCTCTGTTCCGAAACGGGGAGTCCAGTTTTCGAATGAATTTGCTGATGCACGGATTCAACGGTATCCGAACCTTTCGCATGAAGAACGATGGTACGACCCTCAATGTAGGTCCTCACAAAAAACTGCAGACGACATGCGCTACTATCCATGTCCACAACTCTCGCTCCCGACGTACTGCAAGAACTCTCTGCATCATTTCCGCTTCCACTTCCACTACAACCAACAGCAAGAAGACTCGAAACACAGGCACTGAGACTCCCGCTGACCTGAGGAACTCCACCTGCGCTGCTGTTAATACTGGACTCATTGAGGTTAGCCCCTGATGCTGTGCTAAGACTATGTGTATATCTTCTCGTACTCGATTCCTCTTCGTGACCAAAGAGCATTGAATCTCTTTCTTTCTCTCTTGATCGTAGACCATCAAACTCCGATTCTCTTGGGGCCTCGCTATCCTTTCCAGATGCTACTTCCTCTACAAGTCCTCGACCAATTATCCCGGCATCGGGCCCAAGAGACTCACCGGAAATTACGGCAGCAACGCCTAACGATGGTCCCGTATACACTCCTGTATCTACCTGAGAAGGTACAAGGATTGAAGTGAGGCTGCTGCCAGCTTCATTGGTCGCCTGCACACCGACGGTCTCCTCGAGAACATCATCGGCATCTCCCTTCTCGGGAGCAACTACCTTCGTAATTTCACAATTGGCGATAACTAGGACTGTCCGATTCCATCCTGGCTCTTCTTCCCACATTGCATCGGCATCTATGGCTTCATTGCCACCTTCCTCTCTCATTAGACTCTCTCCGTCGAGGGCTTGAGCTTCTCCGGAAGAACAGAGTCCACTCTCATAACGCTCCCTCCCGCTTGACTCCGCTACACTGCCTTCCAAATCCTCATCTCGGGCCTCCCGTCGAGCTCGGACTTGCGAATTAGCAGAGCCAGACAGGTCCGCGATGCCAATCTCAAGCTCTTCCAGCTTTCTCTTACTAGATGCAGTCCTCGACACTATCGGCTGGGTAGAAGCCATACGCGCTGCCATCATGAACCCAACCGCCTCTCTCAGTTCCCCTATCTCCCTCTCCCGCTCGGCTACCGCTACGCCTACTCCCACACCGGGGACTAAGATCAGAGGAGACTGCACACCCGCTCTCTCATCATCGATCATGGTGCGCGTCTCCATGGCAGATGAAGAAGAGGTCCGCCTACTACGAGAAGCCAGGGCTGCTAATCGGATGCTTCTGAAGAGTCCCCGTATGGACAGAGCAAGACTCGATAGAACCATCTAACTCTCTACTACCCTCCTCCGGGATTACCATGCTTCCGCCCATTCCTGCGCAACGACCACCTCCCGCGATACCCCTTCTTCTTCATCAATCGAGGTCCGAATTGCGCCTTGCCAAGCCCCTACCGCCATCGCGACTCATTGGTCTCAGCTCTCACTTCAAAGAAAACGACCCACCACGAGTGCCATCCCGCATAATCCCACCTCTCGCAACTCCGATGATGATGCTGGAGAAGAAAAAGCACGTGAAAAGACTCGACCGCTCAAACCAACTTCCGATTTCTTCAGCGAAGGACAACAGACCCGCGGCGGGTGGAGACAATAACGCTAGCATGGACCGATGATCCCAGCGACGCGGCCAAAGATTGAACGACTAACCTTAAGGGTTCCTTCCACCAACGACTTAAAACATACCCAACGAGACCGACCTCCCCCACCCCCTCCTCCTCCTCCTCCTCATCCAGCGCAGCAGCAGCACACCATCATCAGCGCAGAGGCAGAGGCACACAAACTCAGAGAGAGAGAGAGAGAAAGAGAGAGATAGATACTTTCGGCACGCCCTCACGAGTGGACGCAGAGGAATGCGGAAGGGAGACTAAATGAGAACCTTTCCTTGGACTGCAGATAATCACAGGAGAGAGCTCGATGGCACCAGAAACCTTCCAATTTCATCAAGCGAGCGAGCGAGCGAGCAAGAGCAAGCTACTGCAGCATCTCAAGATACAAGACAGACGCCAAACGTAGACAAACCACACCGGACAATGGGCTACGGACAAGACAGGCGCTCGATGCACAATTTTCACTCGTCCCCCGGGCAGCTCGGTAAAACTCCATAAATTATTATATTCCCCACATCCCCTCCCCCTCCCGATCGTGACAAGGACGCAGCAGACCCCACTCTCCCCTCCCCTCCCACCTTTCGCTCGCTCTCCCTCCCTCCCTCTCGAAGAAACACAACAGTAATCTCTCTCTCTCTCTCTCTCTCTCGTCATCGGCAGCAGGTTCCAGGCCTTGCATGCATCGAATTGAAGCCCGGGCCGAGCCCAACCCAACAGAACAGAATTACGGACGCCAGGCATTCGAATTAACGCAGGGCCGGCAGAGCGTCGGACCGAATCGGCCTGCGCGGCCGACGCTGGCCGCGCTGGCTGGCCCGGGCTCAGGCTCTTCCTTCGTCTCGGTCGCTCGTCGGGTCACTCGTCCCGCGCGACGCTGCCACTTTCCTCGTGCTGCTGCTCAGGCATCGGCTCGGCTCGGTCGACCCGGACCGGCAATCTTCTTGACGAGAACCGGCAGCAATCCGAGCCAGAGCTTGTCGAGACTGGCGGCAGCAGGTCCCAATCCGAGTTTGCGGCTCACCGGCGCATTTTTCCATCGGGGGGCGTCATTGCCGGGCCGGAGTCAGTACCCAGCCTCGGTAGCTGCCAGTGAAAAGTGGCGCATGCACGCACCGTCAACGATGCGAGAACCGATGCGGCGGCTACTGCTGGCCGGTTAAATAAAGTGCCTACCTTTCCGCCTCACCTGAGCAGCTCTCATCCGCGAGGCTCGAAAAGTGCTTGCCCGAACCGAATCCGGAGGACTGCACTCTAACCAACACGAACGACGCCGCAAGCTGCAGCCCCCAACCTCAGCCTCGGCATCGCAGGCGTGTGCCCTCCGGCCTTGCTCTCAGGCCCACCCACACGTCCGCCTCTGATTGATCGGATCCGCGACCCTGCAGTGCGGTTGCAACCATGTAAGTCGATCGGTCCGGTGCACTCGAATGCCGCGGACTGCGTACTTCTGCATGGAGGGAGCGAGGCAAGGAAAGAAGGAAGCAAGGAAGACCGACCTGACTGACTGACTGACTGACTGGAAACTTGTTGGTTTGTTGGTTTACTACCTCGAGTATGGACGTCCGGTGGGCCAGCCCGTCGCCCGCCGGAAGAAAGCGAGAAAGCTCTGGACGCGGTCTGTGCTGAGCTAGCTCCCTGGCTCTCGCAAAGGTGCCTCTAATGTCAAAGGGTCGAGGCCTCGCGCTCGCCCGCCCGCCCGCCCGCCCTGCCCGGGCGGAAAGCGGAAGGAACCCGGTCGCCTTTTCCGTGTCGTAATTTCTCCAAACGTATTCCGGGCTCGACTGGATCGGTACGTAAATAAATACCGGCCCATTTTTTCCCCGACTCACCCACTGACTGTATTGGACCTTTCTGCGGGTTTCACCCGATTCTCGCTTTTTCCCGTACCGTAATATCTGAGGTTAATTGCCTTGCTTCGTGTCCCCCGTCGGCCTTATTCTTTCCCCGCACCGTATGCGTATGCAGCCCCGCCACTCGTACGCCGATCGGACGGCATTTACGGCTCACAACTTTCCAGTGACACGGCGGCAACGCCCGCGTCGTCGGAATCTCAAACCGGGCAGTCGGTGAGGTGAGTCAGGCTCGACTCCGCCGGGCTTTCGGCTCTTGCGTCCACATCATCTCGGCTCCATTTACAGCACGACAACAGCGGCGCCCGCTGTACATGCACGCACTCCCCTTGCGGCCGATGGATGGCAGCACCGCTAAATCTATCGAAGGTTGTGGCGGAGAAGCACGTCTCCGACCGCCCTGCCTCCCTCGAAAGCTCCTTCGCTCAGCCCTTCGCTGGGCTGGGGCCAAAGGCTTCCACCACGACGCTTGCAGCTTCTTCATTTTATTCGACATGGCCCGCCATATCCACAGATCTCTCGACCGGATTCTTTGCTCGGCACTCCGGTATAGGAATTTCCCGTCAGGAAAAAGGGGATGGGGAAGAAATGCTCTCAATAACATCTGTCTTCCTCGACCGTCTAACTTCTCCACGTCTGTTATGAAGTTTTCGCCTGTCTCTTGGCAGCGGTGAGCTCTCTGCGAGGTGAATGCTCGAAAGCTCGAATGTGCCCGTCAACTGGCCCGCTGCGATCGATCGGATCTTAAATGCGGTCGTCCTTGAGATGGAAAGCAGAGCGCACAGTGGAGAATCTATGGAGAGCCATGCATGGGCTGGCCAATGTCGAGCAGACATGGCTCCTGAAAGCAGCATTGTTAACGACGCAGCCAGCACAGGCCGACTCTTGCGCCTTGTCACTGAAGTCCCTCTTGCCATCCTCGGGCAGGGCGGCCTTGTGCGTCTCGCTATTCTCCGAACTGGCCCCGTTCGAAGTCGGCCTTATCCCGACCACTCTCGCTCTCCTTCCGTGATCGTTCTGCACGCCGGGAGGAGTCCGTCGAGGACAGCGAGCCGGTCAGCACATTCCCAGACAAAGCGGCAAATAAAATATGGTTAGAAAAGCGGACGAGCACATACTACGTTACGCAAGTCAAGGTACTCTAAAACCCTAAATCTGCCCGCATCCTTGACGGTGCTCGTCAGTGATACGAGAAGGACAAAGTATGTAGACAGAGGCAGCCGATCCTACTCACTCGCACAACGCGACCAGTCACAAGAGCGAGCGCGAGGCATGAGAGAAATAGTTTACACGAAAAAGTGGGGTGATGAATGCGGCAGTAAATGCGAAAGTAGGAAAGGCCAAAACCGACGTAGAAATGAAAGTTAACATGGGAGGCATTAGAATAAAGAATGGGGATAATAGTCATCTGAGCCCCAGCTTTTTGGTAATGGTCGTCCTTGCTCCTTCGGCAGACGGGAGAAGGAAGCGAGCCGCGCTCAAAAGTAATGTTGATTATATTAAGGCAAAAGTGGGTGAGATACTTCTCTCCAATTGGCCACCTTTACATTTGCGCCCACTTTTAACCGTGGCCCTTTTTGTAACATGTTATCGACTTTGCTACATTCAAAGCAAGCTTTTCGGGTTAGGGATAAGCGCCATTGCTCAAGCCCATTTGTCAACTTGTGCTGCCAGTGGACCCGAAGTAAGCCCATGCCATGTGAGTCACTCGGCCTCGTTTGTCAAAATGACCACCACTTGGCTCTGCTTCGCTTGGCTTCGACCCAGCGCGCGCTCCTCGACACTGTTGTTCTATGTTGTGTGCGCACCGCCTACCTACCGAGGCCGCCGTCGTACGTCGTCAAACCTTGTCCCCGTTCGCTCCTCCCCTCACCTCGCTGAGCCTGGCTCCCCTCTCATCGATCCTTCTCCATGAGTCCGTGACTCATCCTTTTGTTGCTTCTTCGCGCTTCGCCCACGAAGAATCGCTCCACGCCCGACCGCCCGGTCCGTTCGCTGCCGTCCCCATTCCATCCCGTCCCTCGGGGCCCTGGGATGCCGCTGCTTCGTGAACCAACTGACTGTCTGCTGCGTTGCTGCTCTCGGAACAAAAGTGCCTGCTCTGAAGCACCCATCGATCCAGACACGGACGATGGTAACCACTGTACTGCTTTTGAAGAGCAATTCCAGCTTTTCGTGGATCATCTCATGGAAGCATCGTAGGACAGGTTGAGAATCCGACCCGGAAAGTTCGAGCTCAGTAGCTGGTTGTTGTGCATTTCCTATTATCGCTGGACTTTACAGAGCGACCAAAGGCGAGAAGCCAATTGACGGTATCACAATCATAGTCGGAATATGCCACGGTCGTTTGAAAAAGATCAGATCAATGTTGCCATCGGGGAAACTTTGAATATCGATGGCCAAAAAGCGTTTGCCCCTCGACTAGATATTGCTAGCATGCTCTATTCTTCTTCTTCTTTTCGTTCCTCTTCGTATGCTAAACCAAAATCTTCGTACCTAGCCTTCAAGTAGGCCGAGGCCGCGACAGAGGTCCACGTAAATTTGATTTCATAAAGGTGGGCATGTGAAGGCCAACGGAGAAAAAGTTGTGTTCAAGAATCTTTTCAACCGGTTCTCATCCAAACTTGATCCTTCTTCGTAGTTTGCCCCCTACTGATTGTCTCAGGCATTGCCTTGTGTTTCCGAATGCATCGTCTTGCTCAGCTGAGTAAGAACCTGCATGCGATTGGAATTTCTTTGCACTTATTTTTTTCGCATACTTCATAACTCGAGCCATATCAAGGAGATAGAGTCGATTATGAGAGTACGCTACATACCTCTGGCTGATGGCTTCAGACTCAGTCTCCGGTGTTTAATATTTGCTGAATGTCCATGTTCTGAATATTCTTTAAGTATTAAAAAATATATAATTCTGAAAATATCAGAATAGAAATGAAGTCCTAAAATATATTTTGAATTCTAATCATTAACAATGAGCAGATTACAAAAATCCTGTCCGGTACGATGATCCCTTGTGGAATGTAACTGTTTTTCGCTCATCTTATCGTAAAATGATGATAACATCATCATACTTTTGACTGAATTATTTTACAAGCATGTATAGTTTTGATTAAATTTCGGATTTTTCACATACCGAATAAATGTATGATATAACAGTCCAAGTATGAAGAAATCCAAGTTATTGGATATTTTTAAGAAGTTACCTTCCTTCATCCACTAGAGTGATCCACATACTTCTATACATATATATTGAAGAGTTTCAAGAATTATAGACATCAAATACGAGAATGACAATATTCATTGCTAAAAGGAATCATGTAGAAGATTATTTTCAAGAGCTTGTGTCGTATCATACTGTCTAATCTAGAATGAAATATAAGCTATACATATGATTAATCACACAGATATATTGATCAGTACTGTCATATGTATTGATCAAATTAGATCATCCATTCGCAGAAATTTGATTATGTTTTGGTTAAAAAAAAATTATCTTTCAATCACTTTACTATTGAAAGAAAAACTAACCTGAACGTAACTGAAATAGCTGTCTTTGACAAACAATTGACAATTTGGTGCAAAGAACATCACGTAATGTATCATTCTTGATCGGTAACTTTGTAATTTTTCTTTACCAAACATATCATTTATCATTCAATGTATATTTCACAAAGTATTATCAACATTGAATCCTTTCTGTGTCATTTATGTTCATCTGATATATAATTTTCAAAAAATAATTTCTAATGTTAGAAGTTAATATTTGTCTTGATTAATTTTTATTTTGATGATATTAAATTTTGAAATAACAATAACGTTGTTTTTCGTGAACTTATTTTGACTAACTTGAATCACATATGCGTATATCGACTATCATTGTCATCTCGTGCGGAGTCTGTTGACGAGGATTCCTGAATGAACCTTTACACATGCTAAATTAATTGGTGTTACGGCCAAGATTCGCTAACTGCATAAATGTTTACGTGATTTGACCATTGATCAATCCCTAGAGAGTGAGAAAATGACCAAGCGAGAGAACTTTTACGTTATAACGAGAGCAACAATGGAGTAGCCAACAATCATGACCACGGAGCACGAGCATGATCTCGTGAAGAGCTGTTCAAGCTGTTTGATCAATTGCACGTTTGCTTGTTACAAGCCCTAGGAATTTAGTCAACTTGCACTTTTACTTCTGATCACATACACGGCCATCAAGAGAGAACACCTAGAGGAATATCATCATTTCACGTGAAAGGAAAAGCATTTTGGGCTTATTTTGCTTGCTGGTGGAATTTGATTTCATACTATGAATACAAGTATAATTCTAATGCTCAGAGCAAGAATTCTAAGAGTGACGTTTCTGTATTTTTCTCTTCTTCTCTCCTGTGTTTGAGCTATGATCTAGGGATCTCATGATTTTAGAGAGTTTGTATTGTACTTTGAAGATGCCAGATCATGTTACATTTTAAGGATTTCATACGACTTAGCTCTTGTATTTCCAAAAGTATGATTTAAGTAGGCCTCAGTTCTTGTATTTCTTGAAGATACAACTCATATATTCTCTTATGACAGAGTAGTTGTTTGACCTTCAAGGCAGTCATTAGAAATTATAGATATTGAATCACAAAATGAAGATATAGACGCATATTATGGTACTCTAGCCTCAAATGGAGGTGTTGAATTCCAAGGCCGTTTCTCCTATGAGTCTTATCTACCTTTGAAACTTTGACCACCAATTCGATCGTTGAGACTTGGTATTAGGTACATAACCAGTAGAACAACCGGTGTGCTTGATAGTACTGGAACATCTCAGCTGTAGATAATAAATGAGGACATTTGAATTTGGTTCTTTGATATTGGTCTAATAGGGATTTTCATTTGTTTAGAAGCCTTTTTCTCATTCTTGAATATCTATCCCGTACAACGTACAACAGATACATCTTGCTGGTTTTTTAAGGAGATAGGATGAGCATATGAAGAGGTTCATAGTTTTACATAGTGAAAATAAATCAAGAGTTCATTTGTTTGCAGAAGTAGCCTATCCACAAGAAACTATGTTATCCAAACTCTAATGATCGAGACTGGACACATCTGAAAGATAGTCTTAGGCATCATGTATCAACTTGAGAATCTCTACACTCATTTGGCTGAGCTTTTTACAAGATATATTCTACAAAACTTGGGCTAATTGCAAAAAACTTGGGCTAATTGCAATATTAAAATTATCTAAGAATTATTTAAATCTTTTAAATTATTTAGATATGAGTTAACTGATTAAACTGAATCAATGTGAGTTGATTTTGCCCTGCAATAGAAACATCATCTCTCTTGTATCAAACCCTTGTAACTGTTCAAAGGATGTAATTTCATAATGGTAACACTATGTTCAAATTTGGTCAAGTCTAAGCCAAGCTTGTGCCATGGTAAGATACAAGATGGCGGCCATTAAATCTGAGGAAGCAAGATATGACATATTAAAAAACGATGGGCTTGGTGATTATTTTCGGTGAAGAAAGAAATGAAAGTCAACTTGAAACCTATGGGTCTAGTCAAGACGTTCAGGCAAAAACCATCCAACTATTACGATGACGACTGAATAGACATACAAAAACAACATGTGAGTATTGTCATATTTCATTTGCAAACTTTGATTCTAAAACAAATGGATAAGTGTGGTAACCCACTTTTTGTATTTATGCGGAATTTAAAACATTTTTGGAAAACAGTACCGCAGCAAAAGTGTAAATAGTGATCGGTACATTTAAATAGAGTGAAAATGGATGATCTTGTAGAATCCTCGAGAATCATCGAGTTGGGCGCAATGTCCGGAACAAGCGCCCGCCCTGAACGATCGACTCTGAAGGAGTTCTCCTTCGGCGCAAGGCGCATAATCCGCCTTCGGCGGTACGCCTTTGGCGCTAGAGGAATCCCTCATAACTTTCTCAATTCACAACGCCTTGACTTGATTAGAGTCTTGTTGGAAAGAACTCAACACGCTCGTTCTAACGAGCCCAAGAACGCCCGGAAAGGATAAGTACTCAGGGAGTTGTGACGGTCGAAAGATACAAAGACTTTCGCCTACGCACAGGCGAAATGGGTTTGACGTCGGCGGGAAGTCAGCCGAGAATTTCGCCTACGCGGAAGGAATGCCGCCTACGCATAGGCGGAAGGAATGCCGCCTACGCATAGGCGGAAGGACTTTCACCTACGCATAGGCGGACGGATTTTGCCTGCGCATAGGCACTTCGCCTTCGGCGGGAAATCCGCCTTCGGGGGTGGAGCTCCTACGGCGCCTACGGCGCCAGCGCATCAAGGTTAGGTAAGGACCCAACTTTGCTTTTCAAGACCGGCTAGTTGCGAGGAAATTCAATTTCTTGCTGTGGAGATGAAATTACGTGTGCGGAGACATGGTGCGCGAATGGCTGAGTGAGAGACAGCAACCTACGCGCGGTTTCCGTCCGCACGTAGATCGTTGGATTGTCCACGATTGGGGACAAGTATTGGGAAGGTGTGCAGGCGAGGACGGGTTCCTCCTATTCGACAGTGAGAGCGTCAAGGTGTCGAAGGCGAAAGAAGCCTTCTTTGTGGAATTGTTCAAGCGGGAGAAGTCCACCAAGAACGGGTAGAGGACCCGTGACTACAAAAATCGTTTCCGCAGAACCGTAGCGATGGCACTGCTGCAACTCTTGTAGCCGCACCGCACCACTTACATCACTTATTGGCAAGTGTCCTTCGTGGAGCTCACATTGGCCGGAGCTCCAGTTCACAGGTCGCGTATCATGCATAGGGTAATGCGACAGCATGCGTTCGAGGAGCGGGGAGGAACGCTCAATCACCTCTCCCCCTTCTTGATAAACTTTTATCGGTCGATGGGTTGCTTAACCGCGACCGAACGTATTCAATTTCCGCCATTGTCAGTCGACAATCCCGGGAGGTATGTGTGGGATAACGAAGTCGACACCGACGCGGAGGACTCTCCGACTTCCACTCCACCGGGTCAACAGGATGCGGGGAGGGTAGCAACACGAGTGCCGCGGAAGCAAAGATGGAGAGAGGAACCGGAGAAAGAGCAACATCAAGAATCAGCTGCTCTCACCCGGAAGCGGCCACTACACGAGATCTGCAGTCGGCCGAAGCAGAAGGCGCGCCGGCTTGTGTTACTTGCCAGCAGCGCGGAAACGGCGCGGGCCGCCGGAGAGAAGAGGAGTCCATCCTCGGAGAAGGATGGGACTGCGCGGACGGCAGAGGGGTCAGCGGATCTCCCTACGCCCTCGGCGGAAGTGAGACGATCTTCGGGTCAGGACCAACAACGTGCGGCACGGATGAGTGTGCCGCCTACGCATATGCGACTCCCTGCGGACGGGAGACTCCATGTGGATAGGCGACTCCTTGCGGACGGAGACTCGCCTACGCATAGGCAAGACTCACCCCCGGTGCAACGCAGTAAAGAGAAGGAGCCGGCGGAAGATCCGCCTTCGGCTCAAGGGCCTTCGGGGCAAGGCCCTTCGGCGGTGAGATCGCCGGGACATGCGCCTTCGGCGCCAGGGCCTTCGGGCCACCGAGTTACGAGTAGAGAGCCGGCGGGGACCGCGCCCTCGGCGGGAAATTCGCCGGAAGGTGCGCCTTCGGCGGAAGGGCCTTCGGGCCAAGGGACATCGGGCGAGCCGCCTTCGGCTTCGGCTCAACCGCCTTCGGCATTAGACGCCTTTGGTGCTGCGCCCTCGGCGGAAGCGCCGCCAGGAATTGCGCCTACGCATAGGCAGGACGCATCCTTGGCGCAAGACCTAATGATGGAGCGGGACTGATCGAAGGAGCGGGACTTAACAGAGGAGCGGATTGACTGTCAGCAGGACGAAATTCGTGCGCGCGATGCACAATTGCTCTCCGCGCAGGTACATTCCGCACGACCGCCTTCGGCGGTAGGCGCCTGCGGCGATGAGGTTACAGTCGAAGCCGGGCAGGCGGGCGATGGGAATTCGGCACAACCGCATTCACCCACCGCCTTGGACATTCTAGCAGGGAGCAGCGAGGCTGCAGGAGCGCCAATGGCGGCATAGCACGCAGACATCTCGCAGCCCCGCATAGGACAGTCGCCGACGAATTCAATGGCGACCGAAATCCTCAATTCGGAGGATGATGAAGAAGAAGGATCGACGGAATCAGTGTCGGGATCGGAATCCACTGAGGAGGAGGAGCAGGAAATGGTATGCACGCCGACGGCGGCGCTCTGTGAGCAGGTAATACCTCTGTTGAGGTACCTGGATCGCAAAGTGGAGAAGTACACTGACCCCCGTCAGTCTGGGTCCTACGTCGAACTAGTGAGGAGGCGAACCCGCACTAAAATCCACACCAGCAAGTTGTTGAGCCGAGTGGATCAGGAACTTAAGGATCTGCGGGAGAAGTATGATTGCCTGTGGGGTCACCTCAACCTCACTAAGAAGATGTACAAAGCTCTCGACAGGACGAAGGATGAGAAGCTGGAGGATTTCGCCAAGGAGAAGGCGAAGTTAGCAGAGGAGCTGGATTTTGAGCAGGCTCAGAATCGAATGTTGTTAGGGGAGCTCGTGCGACAGACACGGTTGTTGGAGCAATGTCAGCTCGCACGGCAGGCGAATGAGGAATTAATCCGCAGACTGCAATCCGAGTGCGGGGAATTGAGAGCGCAGCGTGCGGAGGCCGAATTGCAGTTGGTGGTAGTTGAAGACGATCGTCGGCGGGAGGCAGATCGCACGAAAGAAGAGATGGCGAGGCGAGTCACCCACTGTCTCAGGGGCTACGCCCACAAGGAAGTGGCGGCGCAGGAGAAACTCACACTGCGCGAGTTAGAGCTTCGTGCGGCGGGGTTGTTGTCAGCTGACAGTCGGAGCCGGCGGCGAGTGGCGAAGAAGCTGGATTCTTTTCTGTCGAAGTCGCGGGACACCATGGCCAACCTCGAGGCGGAGGTTTCCGCGGTGTTGCGGCGGTTGGGACTGCGCAGTCGAGCGGAGGACTGGCAGGGTAGAGAGTTAGTGCTCGGCAGTCTGTCGCGCTGAAGGCGAAGCACAGGTTCTGCGGAGTGTAGTGTAGCGTGGTTCCGTGCAGGCGCGTAGCATAGTGCAGTGTAGTGTTAGTTATGACTTAGAAGGTATAAAGTAGTTCAAGGCGTCTTGCCTTGGGATTCTTCCAGTTCGGAAGTGCAGATCAGGAACTCATTTTCTCTGCGTGTTTGTGTCCTTAGTTTTGTCACCGCGCAAGATTTGTCACCGCCTTAGCGGTCCGCATTGTGTAGCTGAAGGCCCTCGGCCGAATGTTCAGAGCTAGTACATTGGTTAGATACTTGAGTAGTTTGAATCTACACCTACGGGTGATTGCCGATGCTCAAAGCCAGTGACGAGTTAGATACTTGAACAGTTTCCCCCTTACACTTTCGAGTGACTGTTCCTGATTGTACTCCTTCGGGATTTTTCCTCTGAATGCCAAAGTGAAGTTTTGCTACTTCGTGTAAGCCTTGGTTGTAAATTCAGGTCACGCTGCAGCAGGTGTCTTCAGGGTAACCCCTGTAGTATTTCTGGGAATGACAAGTGCCTAAGAATTCAAACTCTTCAATAGACTGTTATGGTGTGCTACTGGATCGTTTCTCAGTTGAGTTCCTCCGTGCGGACGTGTGTTCTCTACGCGTTTTGTGAGTTGAGAGTGTTGTTCACCGCGTGTGAGTGACTTCGATCTGAAGTAGGAAGTCCAACCCGGGTTTCCCACGCTAGCAGAAGGCTAGTGGAAGGGTTGTAAAAGCCGGAGTTGGAAGTCACTACCCGCAGATTCGCTGAGTGTACTCGCGAGAGTCTTTCCCCCCTTGAAATCTTAAGTAGAGGTCCTAACCGATCTCTGGGTTGTGTTTCTGTAGTTTCAGGTGTGTGTGTGTGTGTTGAGTGAACTACGCTGCACTGTGCGACCTCCGAGTGAGCACCGAGTGAACACTTGCAGTACTTCTGGGAGTGACAGTCGCCTGAGAATTCAAACTTCTCAATAGTCTATTAAATGTGACACTTTGTACCCTGTGTGTTCCTCTGTCCCTGTGGGTTCGACCTTTCTACCACTATATTGCAGTTTTAGCCTTTAGTGAGTTATTACAATAAGTATGACAAATATATTTCATGGTCTGCTTTTGATCAATGGTTTTATTGCAAAAAGCTGTCAAACAGGATATATGACTCTTTGAAGCTGATGAGCTTCAAGATGAAAGATTCAAAATCATGTCAATGCATTTGATGATCTTGTCATTGACATTCAAAATATTGGTGAAAAGATAACTAATGACAAAAAAGTTCCTCATTTTTTCAATTCAATGTTCGCTTTCTATTAGTCACTATCACGTGTTTTGCTTTTTCCCAATAGACAAATCATCACTTATAACAAATGCTCTATTGATTTATGACTTCGAGCAAAAAATGATGTTGTTATCTCATTTATCCACTTGTTTCAATACAGCTCTTGATGTGAATCGTGTTACTCATATCCATGGAATGACTAGGACGATTACAATTTTGCATCTAATAGTAAAACCAAGTCAATAATAATTTTTTTATAAGTATATAGTTTCAGCTATTCAAATCATGTTTTTTTGTAAAACTTCTCTGCTGCATAAGTATTGTTATGTATTCAAGGAATACCAATAACTTTTGACATTGAATAGAAATAAAATATTTATCGAGTTACTCAATGAATTTTTTACTTCTTTTTTTTCACACATACCTTTGATTTGATTTTGTAATTAATTCCAAATTAAAAGACTGATTACATTATTATTTAAAAAATTTGTGATGTAGTTAAATGAATAGTAACAAAATTTCACAAATGAGTTTCATGTGTCATATTAGTGTTCCAGGTTTGTGAATAAAAATTGATTTCAGAATTTCATTGTGGTCAAAGATTTTATAAATGATATTATCATTGAAGATTAATTAAACATAGACATACATGAAAAAAATTTGAAATAATGAAGTGGCATCTATGGTACCCAAACATGTATATGAAGATTTAGAAAGGTCAAAATTAAGTCCTTTAAGCTTGAAATTTATATGTATCAGGATTTCACTCAAATTTTAAAAGTTGTGGAACCACCAATATATATTACATATATATTGCAATAGTGTACACATGTATTTTACACTATTTGACATAGGACTGAGATTTTTTTTAATATAGCATATATTTGAAAGACCCAAACATCCAGATTAATCAGCACGCACGACAGTCACAACACCGAGATAACGTGGTTCACCTTCCACAGGCTACGTCCACAAGCAAGAGTAGAAACTTCACTAAAGCTTCCATGTATACACGGCCTCCATAGCCAAACGCTACTGCAACTGTTCACTCTCTCAGTGCTATACTGAACTGTACGCAGAGAGAGTCTCCTTCTGTCTTCTATACAAGAAGAGATAAGGTAATCTAACCTAAACTAACCATAGTTAATTTCCTAACCATGGTTATCACTAACTGGAGTTAATTCAAGATAGAGTTAACCTAACAAACTTCCCCTTGACTCAAATCTTGGAGAGTTAACTAATGTAATTCACATGTATTTCTACGGGAAGTTCTAGAATGTAAAGCTAAATCATTCTTTCCCTCTAAAGCCTAGAGTTAACTAGAACTCATCCGTAGTCGGCAAAAAACTGGATGGAAATACATGTACAAAAGTTACTAGACTAACTATCCCTTTACAAAATTTGCAACTTTGCAAAATGCTTGGAAAAATCTTCCAATGGAATTACTTTGGTTAATGCGTCGGCAGGATTGAGCTTACCATCAATGTTGATGAGCTTAAGTGCACTATCACACAATGCTTGTCTGATATAATGATATCGAATATCAATGTGCTTTTTCCTACCGCCCATCACATTGTTCGATGTTAGATGAAGTTCATTCTGGCTCTCATAGTAAAAATTCACATCATTGTGTGGCAGCCCCATCTCAGTGGCCAACTTGTTCAACCAAATTATCTGCTTCGCTGCTTCCGCTGCTGCAACGTATTCAGCTTCTGTGGACGATTGAGAAATGCATTTTTGAAGTGTAGATTTCAAACTTATGCATCCACCAGCAAGAGTGAAAACATACCCAGTTGTTGATCTCCGCCTATTCAAATCTACTCCATAATCAGAATCATCATACCCAATGAGCGAACTTGCATTGTTTGATCGTGCATCATAACAGAATCCAGTATCAAGAGAACTCTTGATATACCTCATAATCCGCTTTGCAGCTTCCCAATGCTCTCGTCCAGGATTTGACATGTACCTACTCACTTTCCCATCTGCATATGCTATATCAGGTCTAGTGTGTATCATAAGATACATAATGTTGCCAACTGCACTTTCATAAGGAATAGAAGACATCAATCCTTTAGCAGTTGCATCAATTGGACATAAGGGTGCCGAAAGCTTAAAGTGTGCAGCTAATGAGTACTTACAGCTTTAGCATTTGACATGTTAATTCTAGCAAGTACTTTCTCTACATACCGTGTCTATGTCAACCAAAGTTTGCTTGATGACTCGTCCTTGTGAATCTCCATGCCTAGTATATGCTTAGCAGGATCTAAGTTTTTCATATTAAACTCAGAACTGAGCTGGACATTGAGTTTAATAATCTCAGACCTATCCTTAGCGGCAATAAGCATATCATCTACATACAGCACGAGTAATATCAAGCCAAAAGATGTGTTGCTAACACGCTTCATGTACAAATAAGGGTCATATGCACTTTGTATGAAGCCCTGCGTATGCATGAACTCATCAAAACGTTTGTTCCATTGTCGGGAATTTTGCTTAAGTCCATACAAGAATTTAAGCAACCAAAAAACCAAACGTTTCTTTCATCTCTTCAAAAAACCCTCTGGTTGTTTCATGTAAATCACTTCGTCCAACGCTCCATGTAAAAAGGCTGTAACAACATCTATCTGGTCAAGGAATAAATTAAATAATGTGACAAGTGCACACACCAAGCATATAGTTGAAAACTTAGCAACTAGTGAAAAAACCTCAGTGTAGTCGATGTACTTCCGCTTTCCAAAGACCTTGGCCACCAATCTTGCCTTGAAGATTTTCTCAGCTGCTTCAGTGGATTCATCCTTTACAGTGTAGACCCACTTGCAATCTATAGCTCGTTTTCCATTGGTCAAATCCACAAGTTCCCAAGTTTGGTTGTCATGAAGTGATTTCATCTCCTTTCGCATTACTACATCTCAATCAAGCTTCTCCAATACTAATTGAGATTCAGTGAGTTCCTTTTGGAAATTTTTTTTTATGGAGATTATGGGGCTATAAGTTCAATAAGAGGACAAACTTCCATACTCCGTGATCTACGCTTCTCTTAAGTTATCAACAAGTAGATACTCGTTTCTAACAGCATGTTCTGTATGAAACCAGGTACCATAACTTTCGGGCGCACGGCGAACACATGTTGATCTTGCAGTTGAAAACTCTAGTTGATCATTGTGTGCTGGTTTAGATGATGGCTCACTAGCAATGTGTTGCTTCTCATAGACCTCTTCAAGAACAAAATCTTGCTCTTCTGCCTCGTCCGTCATTTGTGAGCACCTACTTGTGGCCCATCATGAGAAATTTCATGATAAATCTCCCCCTCAATAATGTTTGGGGAAACTAAATGACCTACGTTAGTACTAGGATCAACAATCTTCTCTCTTTCGATGATTTGGACTCATTGAGAGAAACATCTATACTAACAACAAGTTTACAGCCTACAGTATCTCAAAGCTTATATCCTTTGACATCACACTGATAACCAAGAAAAATACACTTGGTAGCCTTGGGATCAAGCTTAGTCCAACTATTGCTTCAAATTGCGAGTAGAATTTCCGATAGCGCTTCCGCGCCTCCCTGCTCTCCAATACTGTGGAAATCAGAAATTCGCATGCATTGAACGAGCTCTGATACCAATTGAAAGACCCAACATCCAGATCGATCAACACGCACGATAGTCACAACATCGAGATAACGTGGTTCATGTTTGACAAAGACTACATACACAGTGAGACATACATGCTCAAGAGAAGTCAACACCAAGAGATATCGTGATTCACCTACGCTGAGGCTACGTCCACGAAAACAATGAGCACTGTACTAAGACTCTAAGCCATAGCCGTACCGAGTCTCCGCTCACCAAGCTCTCACCGTTCTCACAAAAGCACTCCTACACAACGAGTGTTTTATCTCTCACATAGTGAGCTCACACAAGCTCACCTATATAACAAGCAACTCTAACATAAGCTACTCCCTAACTAAGGTTAAGCAAACTAGAGTTAGGCGAGACCTAAGAGTTATCTTAACAGTTCACCTTCCACAAGCTACGTCCATGGGCAAGATCAGAAACTTCACTAAAACTTCCATGTATACACGACCTCTATAGCCAAGCGCTACTCTTTACTATTCACTCTCTCAGTGCTATCCTAAACTGAAGAGATTCTCCTTCTGTCTTCTATACAAGAAGAGATAAGATAATCTTGTTAGGTTAACTATATCTTGGATTAACTCAAGTTAGTGGTAACCATTATTATAAAGTTAACTGTGGTTAGGTTAGGTTAGATATTATGTGCACCTTATCTCTTCTAGTATAGAACAAAGAATGTGACTCTCTCTGCGTACAATTTAGGATAGCATCTGAAAAGTGAACAGGTTGGAGTAGCGCTTGGCTATGAAGGCTGTGTAATCATATGTGCTTTAGTGAAGTTTTGCTCTTGCCCGTGGACGTAACTTGTGAAAAATGAACCACGTTATCTCGGTGTTGTGACTATCGTGCGTGCTGATCGATCTAGATGTTTTGCCCTTTCAAATCTAACCTAACCTACGTAATCACAACTAACTTCCTACCATGGTTACTACTAACTAGAGTTAATCCAAGATAGAGTTAAACTAACAATAATAAATATGCTAATTGTGGAAGAGCAATGATAATATGTTTTTGATAGATTTATATTTCTTTGTATACTCATGTAATATGTAGATTGTTATGTTAAGAGTTCATGTATACTTAGTTGCAATTAGACATATTTTTAAGTAGGAAGTTATAATGTACTTTAAGTTTATCCGCAGAAAACTTGACAGGTATTTCTATCCTTTGTAACACATAACTTGATACACTTATTATTTCAATTCATTTGATATTGAAGACAAGCAATGATCTATAACTTTCATATGTAATGGTGTTCAAATTGTAAACCAAAGCTAAGAGTATTTCACTTTACATTATACATCCTCACAATGATACATTGGAGGGCTACCTATTCAACTCCTTTGGATTAAAAACATTTTTATCACACAAACACTAAAATAATTCAACAAAATTGGATACCCTCACATCTCTTGTAATCCATCTTCTCCACGTCTCTTGATGAGATATATCAACTTTTGTGGGTATGTGTGTGATGCACTGAAATGAAAAGTACTGCCATACATATGGACATCTAACTTTAAAAAAATATTCAAATCATATTTTATTTTTAGAAAGTATCAAATGAAAGATTCAAAAATCCTTTAATACTTAGGCATCATAAGATAGTATAACATTTCCTCAAGTAACGGATCGCAACACACATCACCACCCGTTACAAAGTGTGGACTGTTCACGTATTTGATAAAAATAATGGTATGCTGGATAAAAGAATATCATAACTCCCAAAACTGCTATCAAGTACCAGGTCACTACTGTAAAGCTTATATTTTGGAACAAAACGAAACCCAGAAACTGTACGTTCATTCGTCCAGAGTCGTCATTTGTATACCTTAAGCTCTAGGACTAATTTTCCGTCGTTTCTTAGGCAGGCTGAAGTATCTGCAGTAATGCCGACTTGACCGTGGTTAGGATTTGAGTGATGTGCAGTACAACTGGGAACAGCCCCGAGGACTATAATCACACACAAATGCTTATGTGGCAGAAGTGTAGGTGAGGAGGGGCGGCACCTGCGCGTGGTTCGAACCATTAAAAAGATTAACTCAGAAGCTGATTGGAGAATGTAAGCTGACTTCTGGTTCGACGTGACCCTGATCGATCTTCAGACTCCGATTTTGCGTTCACCTTTCGTGGTAACGCATACTTATAAAAAGCTGATTCGGTTTCGAATACGCGTCACACAACTTCTTGCTGTGAACCTGCAATTGTGGTAGACGAGTGTGAGTTCTCGAGACCGCCCTCCACGAATACCGGATCTCAGAGTCGCCACAACAAATATCTCGGACACTGATATTATTAAATTTACGATAAGTCATCCCCGAAAACCCTGGAAAACTTTCCAAAATGAGTGTCCAGATCCGGCTCGCTGGCCCTGCTCTTTCGCTCCTCACGGCATCAACTCTGCACTGTGAGTGCTTTGAACAAGTGATTTGCGCAGAGCTTTTTCTGAGAAGGTTGCATTTCTCGTGACGCAGAAGCATGCTTCATCATTTCGATTTTAAAAGCCCAGTGTCCAAGGTATGGAGCAACAATTACCTATAATAGAGAACAGTGCGAGGTTCGGACATTCAAAAGAAAGTAGATTACGCCGCTGTTGAAGCAGTTTCATTGCGAAGCCAGGAACTTTTGAGCTCTTATCTTTTAAAAAGAGTTTTCCATTTATCCGAAAAGTTGCCGTCAATGAACTTACGGAATCAAGTAGGAACGTGCTATGCATGAACATATGTTGACATGGGATTGACTGCAATACATTAGCAACTTGACTCTTGCTGAAGTCTCCAACGGAAAGGTTAGCTGTGCAAATCCATTGCAGAAGCAAACCGTGAATGAGTGATGGACTCAGTGACTTTGATGAAACGGGAGGTTTTTTCAATAGGTAGGACGTGAAATGTGGATAACAAGAGACGAGCGTTCAGCTTGTCGGTTGGCTGTGTGCTGTTGTCTTTGGGCATGAAGTGAATTTGTTCTAGGCGCCGACATGTAGTCGCAACTTAAAACAGGGAGATCACGCACTTCCAGGCCTACTAAACACCAACTCCAGCTCCCAGAAGACGCAGACATGTCAATATACAGACCGTTTATCGTCACCGTGCGCTTTTGAGATTCAATCTAAAAACCAGTTCCAAGGACCTGGACAGTTAGTTGAAACACCTAGTACTGCCAACAACAGTGGCTTTTGAATTTGGAACATACTAAGCTTGCTATTCTTAGGTAGCTTCAATGAAGCTCCTATCCACCATTCCCTTCCCGGATGTTTACACTATCTAAGTTCCGAAGTTCCCTTGCCCTTACCTTAACTCACTGTACGAAACAGATAAGCAACTGAAAACGTGCCGCTCAGCATTGTTAACAATAGCGACCTCAAAAACAGGCTATGTACTCTTTCATGCAAAGCCGACTACTGGAGGTATCTCTATGGCTTCACGATTACCGGTTGAGCAACGCCAAGGTTCGTGCCCAGCACATGAGTCATGGCGCTAATTAGCGCTTTCATGGCGCTGCCGGAGCAAACAAAGGAAATAGCTGACGGTCGGCAGCAGCGAAAATCCACCTGTCATCTACCCCGTCTGCACAGTCAGATGCTACGCGGCCCTCCAGCCAGCCACACATATCCTTTAAATATATTGCTTCAATGGAGGCCCAAAGTGATGATGAAGAATTTAGGCATCTTCTCCAACCGCTTCGTGCGCAACAAAAAACTCGGCAAATAGATTTCGCAACTCGTTTCAGATTCGTGCGAGATTTTTTCGGCCGTAATATATGAGGTCGCATTAGGTTCACATAGAATGGGATGCGAACCATCATCTGCGAAGATGATTGGATCGAAATTAGCACGTACGTCCCGCTGTGTGTATCCATCACCGACTTCAACGTACCTAGATGTGAGAAGTCCCCTTCTCCTTCACAACGCCTCGGCTTCATGACTCTTCTGTGTGACTTACACATTACGTGCAATCAGTCACCTCTCTAAGCTAAATTCTTGCTACTCTTTCTACTTCTCTCCTCTGCTGGCAAAATTGTGTGTGTATATTTGATGCTCAGTATGAAGCTTACCCTTTCTTAGACCTCTGTTCTGCTTCTCTTTCAACTACCTTCACAAAGAACTCTCCAGAGAACATGTGTTTGAGTTCTGTACCCCAACTCAAACTCGCTTCGTAAGTATCCACTATGGAATCAGGATGTATAAGAAAACCACATGCTCCCAATACTCGAACTACGTTAGCAAGCCTGCAGATTCTCTCCCTCAACTCTCGGGATATTTCAACGTTTTGACTGTCAGCTGTCCCCGCGGCCGCTTCAAGTGATTCAGTATTAGCACGTTTCTGATCTGTTGCAATATCGGGGGTAGATTGAGGAAGTGCTGATATCCAAACATAACCATTACAGCCTAAAATCATTTGTACTCCATACTGCTTCAGCTGATGAAAGTGCTGCTTTAGACGTTTGATCAAATACGGCGCTACTTTCACGAGCTGTCCACTCTCAAGCTGCAGGAGCAACAAACAAGACATTAGTTCACTACGCTTGTCAAAAGAGAGAATGTCAGGCCATAACATGCTTAGGCGACTGTCCAAGATCTGAGATCCTAGAAAGACTACAGGAGTCCAGGGCCCTCCAAATATTTTTTTCCAAGCTGTGTAAGTGGAGATCACATGAGGTGTTGTTACGATCAACCAGGTTCCACGTGTAACATCCTTGGCAAATTGCTTGAAGAATACAAGTAATCTTGCTAAATCTGAAGAAAGCTCCCTGATAGGAGACTAATGATCGCCAGATATCTATGTAAGCACCTGCCGTGAGCAAGGAATATCTACGTGCTCTTAAGCATCAAGCGCTGGACAGGACAGTACCTTCCCGTATTTTAAGCTGCGAGTGTGAAGATGAAGTGATCCATCTTGATGAAGGGTCTGTACTTCAGCCTGAGATAGTCACAGGACATAAAAGCGAACCTTCATTATTCACCTCCTATCCTCCACTAATACGAACATGCAAGTGCATCAAGCGTAACATAAAAATTTGAGCGATTCTAGCCTTAAATAACGAACACGCCGCACTAGATCTAAGACACACTTTTGCATGTGCCAAAGTGCGCTTACAATGTTCTCAAGTTTGCATTGAAAATTACATATACAAAATTTTGCAAATCATACAATCAGAGGAAAATATTAATAACGTGTGATCATTGCTAGGCTTCAATTCGGCTACCACCGCGCCAATATTAGCGACTTTAGAATCTGATTTGCAGCTGAAAGGGAAGCCAGTGCAATACCGCAGACATTAAAGGAAAGTGTGATGAACGCCGTGCAGGTTCATCAGGAAAAATAATAATGACGTAGAGGAGCAAGAAGCGGACCTACTGATGCAGTAAAAAGGTTTCTACTGGACATACTACGGGATATCGAGAGTGGGGGGATTGGCCCAGAAAAACGTACACTTATAAGATCGTTTTCGGTAAAGAGGTCCCTCATGTTGAGTTCATCTGTGGCCGTCCTGCGCCTCTGCAAAATACAGCTTGTAACCCCATATCAGAGGAGTTTACGTTTACCTCCGTCAAATACATTCGGAGAAAATGAAGCAAAAAGCCGCTCGGAAGGCCAAGTGAAGCAATCTAGAAAGTTCTTTTGACTTCAAAATCACAGCGAGCGATTGAGGTCACCTAAGGAGGTAAAAAGCCATGGGGACACCACCTACCTGGATACCACCTGGTAGATTAACAGCGGACAGCATCAGCTGAGCATCTTGCCTGGAATTGACATCCACCTTCCATCGTTTTGGTGCAACCTGAAAACGCCACCAAGATCCTTTTCAAAAATCTCCTACAGCGTTCAGGTCTTGACAGGGACGCTGTGGATATGATTGGAATATGATACTTCAATTTCCCACGAGTTGCAACCAAACATCAAGAAACACTTTTGTGCCTAAAGTAGGTACAGAGAAATTTTATGGGAAACATCAACAAATTTGAGGTTGTCCACAACGTGGTCTCCGACAAGGGTTAAGGGTTTTGAGGCAAGAAAGTGAACTATTTCTCATTCGTAAAGAAAATGGGCTTTTCCATGAAAACGTTGACACGTCAAAACTCTAAGCAGGAGGAGCCCGATCTCAACTACGATGCAGTAACCGTAGAACTAGATAGGTCAATTCACAACTTTCTGCGCGAACAAAACTTTTCAGCCGGCATGTCTACCCCTACGCTACTCTGGCCAGACTTGGTTTGTACCCAGGTGTGTGCCCCCTAATGTAAGGAAGAAATCTACAATATGTCAAGTCAAGCTCAGGAGTTCACATGACCTCCAATTATGTTAAGCCACAAATTATTTTGCAATCAGTGTAAGAAAAAGTATCCTTGACTGTCAGTCGAGTGCCAGGACAGGTAGGTTACAGAAGCTGTCAAAGACACGACTAGAATTTTCCCCACTTGAAAAACAGCTTGTACACAAGACACCCATACTTCAGACACCTGAGAATTGAACTCGAAATCAAGCAGCAGTTCAAGAACAGCAGAATCATTTACTTCTTTACCAGATCCAGTCATAGGTGACAAGAGAATGTGTTGGTGCGAAACTCTGCCCTTTTGAACATCACTAAAGTAGAAAATAAAACCCTCGGATATGCATGAGTTGGACATAGAAGAAGATATAGACTGCAGGAAACTCACAACTCGAAGATTACAGTGGCTATGAAGCGGTTCATCTGAAGGGATGAAGCAGTGAAGATGAGTCTACAAAGCATCATCACTGCTAGTTTGGCCGTGATATTCAGACTAGGCACAGAGTAAGATGTTACAAATCAGAGGCAAATAATTATGAAGAAGTCTTCCATGCTTTCAGTGTAAGGAGACTGAGAGGCGGATTCGAAATTTAAGCAGATTATGATTTTGTAAAAAGCCGGCCTATGATTTTCGTGCTTAGTTTGATATAAAGAAAGACCAAAACATGTTTCCTTTTAGGTGACCTTTCCCCGTGAAACATCTGCCAAGTTTAATGTGACAAATCACCACGATCCACAACTTACGCAAAAACAGATGATTTTAGGATCAAACGACGGTCGTGGTTGATCGCATCCCCTTTTTCTACTTTTCCAGCATATCATAAAATAGAGCCCAAAGGCTCCACACATATATTATGATTAAATTATGATGAACGGCTCCTACTAGACAATTTCTTCTCTTCTTATGAAAATTCTTGTCATAACTAGGATGGATTTCACGTACCTCGGTTACACGACCTACAACCACATCACCAGTCTCTGGGTTGTATCTGCACAAATTACACTACTCAATTTTAACGTCCACACCACTTCACATTCTACACCACTTTCCATGCGTGCATACACGACTCTACGCCCTCTGCTTAAAACCTGCACCGACGTTACCATGAGAAGAATGTCAAGCGAACTGGCTGAAGTTTTAGTCTATGAACTCTCATTTTAGCACGTAAACCACAAAACCTTTGGCAGCCAAAATCTGATAACAACCAATAAGGTGTTGGATGAGGGCGGGAACCTGGCTCGAAGGGGTCGGACGGAAACAAGTTTATTCACTCGTTCCACAACTCCGCAAACAGTGGCAAGGAGCTGTCCATCGACTACCTGGGTTCCATGGCCCCTGCGTATAATAATAACTGACGAGAATTAGGCAATCATTGGTGTCAAGGGACGTCACTAACCAGACTTACAAGCACCGATTGCATCTGCAAACCCATGACAGAGCATACCTCAAATATCCATTCTCGTAGTCCACGGGTATCGTGTCCCCAACGTTGACAAAAGCAGAAGAATGGACACTTCCCGCTGCATCTCGACAGCGCTCTTGCGCTACTAACATGCGCTGTTTTTGAGCTGGCGACAACCGAAAGTGCGCTCCCCTCATTGCATCGCCCATGCCGGCTCTTTCCTTGGCAATCGAGAGATCGTAATTCCCTCACTGCAAATTGTCGGTCCTAGGGACTGCGTACCAGCCAATTCGACATTAAACAGATTCACGAAAGTGGTCCCTTCTTTCACCGAGGAGGACGACCTCCCTCCGAATATGCGATCGCATGTGGAGCTCGCGACTCCGCGAGTTTGTAATTTGCCGCCGAACGAGGGACACAGCGACCGAAAGTTCGAGCGACCTGACGCGAAATCAACGAGGCCGTGCTGGGATTTTCCTCCGTGTCGCTCTAAGCAGCTGCTGCTGTTGCGATTCACTTCGTTCGTCAGCCCTTCCTCGTTCTTGACCTACTTCAGGACGTCAGAAGAAGCAGAAGAGCGAGATTGCCGCTGCGTCTTCCGAGCTTCGAGTTGCATTTTCGCCCGTCTTGGGCCTCGCTAATTATCCCATCTCCCTTTTAACTTTTGTTCTCAGAGCAGCACGGCAAATATTCGTTCAAATCTCCATGCTCGCGAGGCAGTACGTAGCTGATATAATTCATCGGCAGGATAGCATCACCATTCTTGGCTGCTCTTTTCGTGTGTTCGTACATTACCACGCAAGCCAATGTTCTTTGTTATCTTGCAAATATATATATACATATACATATGAAACATCCAGGAATCATCACAGCCCACAAGAAAATATTTCAAGGGAACCCGCCGTAGGTTCCATACATCTATATATTCCTTTGAAAAGTTAAAAAAAATTAAAAACAAAAATCTAGTGTAAGTGTGGGTTGTGTAGATTCGTGTCCTGGATGATTGTTCGTTCCCCACCTTGCCAGCGCATGAGTAGATTTTTCATTTGTTCTCTCAATATGAAACAGAGGGAGAGTCACAAATACCTCATTAGCCAAAAGTCGGGAACGAGGATTTTTAAACCACTCGGCAAGCTCTTATATTGGATTTCCAATAATCAGTCTCATGTACATAACATCTTAAATGCAGGAGTATGCATTTCGCTTTATGATGCTAACGGGCTCACCGTAGCTCTTTGGTTTCATCCTTTTTGGTTTATTCTTTGATTGTTGGTTATTTCAACAATCCTGTAAGGCATCGGTTCTCCAAATAACTTCCATTTGTAGAGCTCATCTGAAAACATATCTCTCCTGTATGAAAGTAGATAAATTTCAATTCATGTGGAAAATCAGCCACTGTACACGTATAACTGTTCCAGTCTATGGACTTCACCAAAGACTTCAACTTCCCTAGTGACTATTTTTTAACTTTCAAAATACAAGAAATTGCTTCATTGATATCTTTATTTCATACTAATATCCAATATATCATTGATCCACTCTATGAACTTATACTGCGACTCACCACTCACAGCAACATATAGGCTTATGTTTTTATTTCCTATCATTGTTAATAAAATCACGTAATAAAAATTTTGCATATCAGTAATGAAAAAATAAACCAATTAATCCTGTCGATTTTTTTACTTCTTGAGTGTTATGGACATTCTTACTTTTTACTTATTCTAGATTGTACCTTTGATACTTTCGACTCAACAAAATACAGTAAATAATTGAATGAAATTAATATAATGAAATATTTTAAAATTCAATTATTAACATATAAATTAATTTTGAAGTTTTATATCTGAAGAATTTCAATTGCAAAATAATTGCAGTGATTATGAAAAAACTACAAAAAATATTTTTTTATCATGGAATTTATTTTACTTTATCTGCATATTTTATATATAACAGTAAGAAAAGAATGAAGCACACAAAATTTCAGAAAAAATTATTGAAGATCATGTAACTCTTCCACAACACTAAAAATTATGAATGTTATTTACTTTTAACACAAATTGAAAACCAGTATAAAGTTCTTCAAGCATATTTTGAACAACAACAATCTTTGAAAAAATTGACCTCCAGTCATCGGTCAATAAATGTATAGCTATGTTTTCAAAATTGAATACATAGCTATACACAAAGGTATAAGAGTATTTGTAGAATTTGAATAGTATTCTATGTTGAAATCGGGATGTTTTGTTCCAATGCATTAAAATGTTGAGTTGCACTTCATTTCATTGTTAACATTGTTTTCAACAAATTTAGGTAAATGATATAAGGTTGAAATAAAATAAAATTTAAAGCCAATTGAAATTAAATTATATATATTTTTATAATATATATATATAATTGAAAACATTCATTATATATAAAATATTCATTTCCATTCAAATTCATTATATTCAAATAATATTTGGCTAAAACTGAATTTGTGCAAATGTGATATATATATAAAATAAAAATATATATCAAAGTTATTTTAAGTAAACTCAAATCTTTTAAAAATTTCAAGTGTAATAATATGAATTTAAATCTATGAAGATGTACTATTTTTTGAATATATTGTTAAAATATATTCAAATACTTATTTTGACTTACATACACATGACATAAACACATTTTAAATATATTGAGTTTTACTATTTATCAGATACTTATTTTGACTTATATACACATGGCATAAACACATTTTAAATATTTTTTTTTGATTATAAATTAGAATCTATATCATGTCCCAATATTATTTTTTTCAAAATTATAGAATGAATAAAAATTTTAAATTTTTTAAAAACATAATAAATTTTATATGCTTGTGTCATTTATGATCACATTTGATACGTGTATATGATTTGATTGTATGTATCTTGTATACACATGATTGCAATCTAGTTAAAAATGTTCATTCCATCATACACAACTATAACTTTGATAGCCGCGGTAAATTAAACACGCAGATCAACATCCAAATCTCCTGTAAACATGTGATGAGCCCATACAATAAATCTTTCCAATTGAATGTGCTAAAATTTTTTATCATTTGAAGAGATTATATTATTTTTGTTAAATATTTATTTATATATATTGCATGCAATTTAATGATCAATTTATATATATATAGACGAGTAAATATTGCATATAATCAATATTCATATACAAT
The DNA here is from genome assembly GCA_037833965.1 of Marchantia polymorpha subsp. ruderalis. Classification (NCBI taxonomy): domain Eukaryota; kingdom Viridiplantae; phylum Streptophyta; class Marchantiopsida; order Marchantiales; family Marchantiaceae; genus Marchantia; species Marchantia polymorpha. The sequence continues at coordinate 7,853,588 of AP031351.1, forward strand.
CTAAATCATTTGAAACAAAGTAGTTAATAATTCTTCTTGTATTTGCATTGACTGGAATATTTAGTCTTCTGGTGTATCAAATTGGCGTAATCACATCACTTTTCACTACATTTTCAAAGAGAGTAAATCTACATGAGATAACCAATTGACTTTCAGGAAAAAAGTTAGAAATATGATTGGAGATTGCTGAAATCTTTAAATGTTTGAAACAAACTCTTAGGTAATAGAATGCGAATTTTGATGAATTCATGAAAGCACAAGATTTTTAATGAAATGTATATGATTCTTGTGTATAGATGAAGAAGTTGAATTATTAAATTTTCAATCTTATTATTTTAGTGTTCTTCGTGTATGAAATGCTTATCTTGACGAATAATCAATAGACGTTGATAGATGCAAAAATTAGTTGAAGTCTTTATTGAAGATGAAATATTTTGATAAATATTATTTATGGAATTTCATAGTAATTTGATAAAGAATATATTATGATTCACTCAAAACATGTATGTTCAAAGTGTTTTTAATAATTTTAATATTAAAGACTGTAAAGTTGTATGGATTTCATACTTTTTGCATCTCAATGGTAAACAGTGAAGGAATTTTAGGTATTTGAAGAGTACTAATCTTTTTAATTTATTGTTTGATGGTTTAGTAAACATGTCAAATTCTTGTAGGTTATGTTGATGATGATTACCAAAAAAATATGTACTAGAGTAGATCTATAACTTGATATATGTTTACATTTGGTGGTGGTGGCAACATCAGTTAAAGATCCATCTTGCAATGCACATTGTGTAGCCCATCGTACAAGAGAAGTTGATTATGTAGCGACAAAAGCAAAGAAAGTTATTTGGTTGTATAAGCTTATCATTGAGATAGGATTGAAACACGGGATTATAAATCTTCATTGTGATGTCTAGATTGCATTGAATCTTGATGCAAATTAAGTGATGAAATTAAATTGAAGCATATAGACATCAGATATCACTTTAATCAGACATGAAACTTTTGATAAAAGAAAATTGATATAATTAACATTGACAGTAAATTCAATCCAGCTGATGCATTGATCAGATTTGTTCATTTTGAGATTTTTTAAAAATAATATGTTGCTATGTTTGATTTGTATCTGTAACACAAGTTAAGATTAATATCTTTTTAGTTACTTTTATTTTTTTTTACTCTGTCAAGTTCTTGCTACGATTTAGTTTTAGTTAGGTCTAGTTTGAAGAGTGATTTTTGTTAGTTTTACTTTCATGACTTCATGTAGAGTAATTATATAATCTAAGAAGTTTGTTGTTCATTTGACATGCGTCAAGAGAAAGATTGTTAGGAGTAATCCAAGTTGGAAAAGTGTGTCGTGACGGAGCGTCAATGACGGTGGATTCAATATACCAAGACAATCATTTTAGGGTTTGGATTGATGATTGTGATTCTCCATCACAACAAATAATTCATCCTGTATGTTTTTGTGTATGAAGTTAAAAGATGAAACCACGTACCATGTGCATACTGTCACATATGGAAAAAAAAATTTCTTGTGATTTTGCTGAGGATTTTGATCAACATAAAAGCATGTAAATGTATGCCAAGTTATCTTTACGCATGAATATTATTTAAGTAGTATGTAAAACATAATTTCAGATTTTAAAAATATGTATTATTTTGAACTTGTGCAATATATAATTATTTTAATAATTATTTTCCAATCAATATTTATGAATAAAATGTTCCAAAAAAATATTTATTTTTGAGAAATAAATTCAGAAATAAAAAACTTCAATTTAATAATTTTTATTAAAATACAATGAAATTTTTTTTCCACATTCCATACATTTATTGAAGTTTTTTTTTTGAAAAACACGCTTTTAAATATTTTATATTTTTATTTTAAAATTCAAAAGATAAATTTTTATATCTTTAAGATGATAATTAATAATTAATTTTTACTATTAATAGTATATTTTTACCATTGATACATTATTATTTTTATTTGCTAATTATATCATAATCATTCAAGATTATTGAGTTTTTCTGTAACATCAATCACCAATAGCATGTGACATTAGAATTTTTTAATATTATTTGGATTATTCAGTATTTAACATTATATTAAAATTTTAACTTTAAATTTTATGCATTCATGATGAAAATTGAAAAAGATGACTTTTTTATTGAATAAAAATATTTTTGTGATGTTATTTATAACTCACAATTTTTTCTTTTATAAATCAATTTTAAAAAATATTAAATACATTAAATATATCAACTGTATAGTAATTTTACTTTGATTTGTTGTAGAGATTTCATACATATTTTTTTGTCGCGAGAAGTTTTATCTTTGCATACTTTGTGGACGATATACACATTATGAAATTAGTCCATTGAAAGAAACAAATCTTTGAAGGATTGAATATTGAACTTGATACTTTAATTTTGAATAATCAAATGTAGAATGTGTTTTCCACTAGATTTATTTTTTCTGATTTGCAACTTTTCTAAACACTCATCAAACACGTTTGTCATTTGAAATTCAAAGTTTAATTGATTTTAAGTAAATACCGCATTGATTGAAGATATGACTGACATTACTTAATATTTTTGGACATAATATATAATTTTTTTTGTGATAGAAATAAAGTATCATCTTTTGAGGAAATATGTTATTTATATAGCTATATTATCATGTTTGATTGTTTTTTGAAAGTAATGATTGCTTTTGAATCTTGGATATATCATAAAATAATTTTTTTTCTTTTGTATGTAGATTTGTTTACAAAAATAATATTTTATTTACACAGAACCGATGATTGGCAGAAATCTCATTTTAGATGAAGTTCACATTCCATAGATTAGTCTACTGTGATTTTTTGTGAATTATGACGTTTCATCTTTTTAATATTGATATGTAGCTCATCAATTAGAATTTCGACCGCAAAGGATTTTTTTCTTCATTATTTATTCATATTTTTGGGAAGTTCAAAAAGTTGAGTTTAAAGAAATCAACTTGTGCAATTTGACCTATTGATTCTCAATTTTTTTAAATTAGAATCCATTAATGTATTTTTTATTTTTAATTATGGATAGTTTGAAATCTTGGATGAAATTTTTTTATTTCTGATTGATTGATAAAAATTCATCATAAATTTATTTCCTTTAAATCTATAACTTGTAAAATTATTTTAAAAATTATTTTATTCAAAAAAATTACACAATATAATAAAGATTGAAATTTTGATGAATTTTGAATACGTAGAAAATTTTATTTTTTGAAATTGATCATATGTAAACATATGATTTGCTAAATTAATATTTTTATTAAACATACAAATTAAATTAAAAAAAATTCAAAAATTGAAAAAATAATTATTTGTTAAAAAATATAAAAATTTAAAAAATATATTTAAAATATTTACCAATATTTTTATTTCAAAAAATTTCAAAATCATTTAAGAATTTGAAACACCATTATAAGGATGAATCACTTATCATCACATCTCAAATATGATATTATTGTATGTTTATATATGTTTTAACTTTTATATATAGTAACAATCCTTGTCAACGTAAGGCATTGAAAATTAAACTCAACCATTTCATGTAAGCTGAACAAGTAGAAAAGTTTCTAACTATTCCTGTATTTTTTAAAACTATAAGAATTTATAAAGCATTGGTTAATAAAAAAATCTAATTGTAATTAAATTAAATTCAAGTAATAAAAAAACAAACTACTGAACCACATACTTATACTTTTTTTTTTTAATAGGAGATTGATAGTCATATCAATGTATTTTAATTACAATACATATAAATATAAGAATGCAGCGATGTTAGAAATTAAATAAAAATATAAATAAGAACAGTAAATATTTAGAAATCCTTAAAATGAATGAAAGCAATTGCTAAAATAAATGCTGATGTGTCATATTGTTTTGCAGAGATATTTGAAACTATATTTTTTAAACTGAAGAAAGTTTGGAAAGAAAAATTGAGAACTAATTGTAAATTGATTGCTTTTACAAGTAATCAGTATTTCAATTCGCAGTTCAGCTTAAATTTGCAATATGATCCTAGCCCTTAGACCGGGACGAAGGTGCACCATCTATCGCTGTAGTATGTCACGTTTTATACCGAAACACCTCCGAAGTTCACATAGCAGGGCATCATGCTTTCAGAATAAGCTGTGCGAATACGATATCCTGAAAGTTTATTTCCAGGCAAAACATATCGGCAAAACATGCGGTATAGTTTTGTTTAATTTGTACCTTTGTGCCTCACGTACATAATTATCTACTTTCGGGGGCTTCCGAATACAGGGGTTGGTAACCTACACGGAACCCAAGACCTCGACAATCGGGCTCACGAAACAGCCATAACCATTGGTAGTGACTACTCAGCCATTTTACGAAGAAGATCGGTTGAGAGCCCTGAGATAGCTTAGGCCGTTTGTATGTATTTGTTCAGCGCAATCCGCATCCAAATGAATAAGGAGAAACGCCTGCTGGGTTTGCTGGTGCTGGAATGTTTTGGAGATCTGTCTAACCATCGAAACATTAGGCATCGGACCGCAGTAATGTCAATGATTAAAGATCTGCGCTGCACAAGGAAACCTCTTAGTGCTCAAATGTGCAGACATGTGTGCGAATCGTCCGTTGGACTTCCACGGAGTGTACGATGAAAAAGCGACGAGGATATTAATCTACGACGTAGTACAATGTCATTAATCTCTGTCGCGGTCGTGTACAGGTATGCCAGGCCATGCGATAAATGAAAACCCCGACCTTCTGAAGGAGTTTCATCGTTTTCGATGGGTGAACGGCGAATGGAGACGCACGGGGGGCGGCCTTACCAAGCGGGGCAAAGTTGACAGTTGTACGTAGTAGGGAACGGGAACAGAAGAAGACCATGGAGGCCCGAGCTTAAGGCCTACGCATCGTAGCACCTGAAGTTGTTGCAGCACTGGATCCTCTTGACGGCAGAACATATCTACTAAAGGCATTTACCCACCGGGTGAGACTTTAAAGGCCTGGGCTCTGGACGCTTTTGCCAAGCCTTGTCGTCTCCAGAGCAACACGCCGGGCCCGCCGCTGCGGAAGTGGGGGCCTCGCTGGCGCAATCGGAATGATCTGCGCATGGGAATGTGTGACTGCGAGAAACCCACGCATGAATATTACACCGCATGCGCGACGTCCGATGCGCCCGAATTGTACTCATCCCTGGCCTGTCTCGCATGTTGGGCACTGTCATAGCCCGAGCGCGGCTTCGCTTGCCCTTCTTCTTGTGTCCTGGTTTCTCCTCCTCCTTCACCTTTAGTCGCATCGAAGGCTTCGGACTGATTCCACCTTCCTGCTTATCTTCATCTTCGGCCCGATCGCTTGGATGGGATTGAATCGGAGTGTGGATGCATCACGGTTCCCGGTTCCCGGCTACCGGTTGGCTTCATCGAAGCAACATGCTCCCACTGGCTCACTCTCTCTCCCGCGTCGGACAGGACCTTTCCTGCAGAGCCGTCTCCCAGCGCAACTACTCTACCGGTACCATAGTAAACGGATCGCTCGTACTTCGTGCAGCAGCAGCGCTTTTCATCGGACACCGTTGTCCCCCGGTTGGACGTGGCTTTTTATTTGTCACTGCGCATGAGGTGACCTTACTGCCGAGAGTGGAGGGTCCGAGTGTGTATAATAAGGTCCCCCGGCCCGTCCCAGTAGAGGCTCATGGATTGACGTATAGATACTTGGTCAGTGGGGATATTCCAACCTTGGCCCTCCCGAGCTGCACGACGGGCAATCTTTCTGGAAGCATGGAAGTCTGGCTTCAACCTGCATGGTTGCAGTCCTAGGAATGAACCCTGCACGCTATCGAGAAACTGACTCAGAACCCGAGAGTGGTACCTGCAAAGAGAATGTCGACATTATTACACGTGATATGTTCAGTTTACAGATTTGTGTCCCCAGCCCTGGATGTTTGCAGCAGAGAAAGAGAGCGAGAGAGGGAGATAGAGACAGAGAGCTACGCTAGCTCCTCGTACCCAAAAGCAAGGTTCTAAGTTCTGGCTTGCCAGATTTGGGACTTAGTCGCCAAGGGAGGGAAGCAGCTTCAAGATCCTTGCATGCAACTGAGGGTGACAATAAGGTCTGGTCCCGGTCAAGCACACTACTTTAGTCAAATGTCTTCTCTGGTAGTTAGTTCATTTTACCTTTCACATCAGATCAAACCTTTGAATGAGATCCCGAGGTTGATAGATTCCGTACGGGTGAGTGCTCTCAGATCGGTCTGGTCTACGGGCCGACCTGGTAAAGATGCTCCTTTGCAGTTAGATTAGACCGAGCCTAACTGGTATCTCATATGAGGTCATCGATCGTCGGAGGCGAATTATAGTCTACTCATCTCAATTATCTTGTTTTCTCATTTTTTATCTGAATCAGCCTGTCATGGGCCCACAGTGTATGCATGAAGGACCCACCTCGACCAACCGACGCGAAGATGTCCTCACGTATTGCTCTGTATGTTGCAATTGTAGCGCCAACATCCCTCAGCAGTCCACACTCTTGAGATGAGTTTGTGGCTGCTGTATCCACGGATATAGCAGCTTCGTTAGATCTTCCTGCACATGGCGATGCCAGGTTTCTTATTACGTGGCTTTCATCTCCGTGGTCTAAGTTTAGTCAAGGCTGACCTTGTGTCGCCAGTGTCGATTTCGTGGGGATTTACAGGACAGTACAGTCCAGTCCAGGTCGCGGAATCGAAACTACATCTGATCGTAGTGTTACTACATGGTCCACCGCAGGATAAGCCACAGTTTGTGCTGTAAACTAAGTCGGTTATTGAATCGACGGACGACCTGAACTCAGAGTCCTGTAGTTCGGTTGGTGCACCTACTACTTTATTGTTGACGATGAGAGTCTCTCGGTCCCATGTTTCAGTGGCCGAGACACTAGAGCATACGCCTGCATGGATTGATCTGCGGTTCCACTCGCTTGCTCTTCATGTTCCCGGTAGAGCCGGTCGTAGTCTGCTCTCAAGATTCTACTCAAGTCGAAGTGACATGATCATGTACTAGACACATGCCCTAAATCGCGAAATCGTATCCGAACCACTGTTCAGACTTTATCAGTATGTCATTATAAAAGCTGCCAAAAGATTAAAATATTCGATTTTAAGTGTTTTCCAGGACTAGTAAACTGAACTAAGAATATTAAACCTGCACCTGTGAACTGGAGTTTAGATCTCTCCGAGGCCAAGCTAAATGTAGTGGTGCTAAGAAAACCTTCTGCATTTGACCGGTGCTTTGTCAATTTGGTGGATGTGTCTCAGGAACTGGTGCTTTCAGATCAGTGGGAAGAGCTTCTGGGAAGAACTCCATGCGATGATATGACATATATTACACTGGAAATCACGTCTTAGTGCTGCGTAGAGAATATTAACTGTGGGACGCAGTACTCACAAGCTCAACGAGTAGAGCAGCAGATTAATTGGAAAACATGGAAATGTTGGCAGTAGTTTGGAGGTGAAGTCTCAGTGAAACTTGAGAGTTCTTGAACTTGAGAGCTATGATGATGATCCACTTACTTCACATAGTTGGATCAGACAATTAAGCAAAATCCATTCATCGTTCCTGTGAGAGAGCTCTCCAATCTTTGTACGGAAGAACTTCGTACAATCTTTGTTCTTTGTACGGATGTTTTTCTGATGAAACTGATGTGGATGAGTAAACTACACACAATTCAATTATTGCACTGACTAGGCTATATTCTTTGAATGATTAAAAGTAAACGTTTGAGGAAGGTTCACGTTTATTTGTTTCCATTGACAAATTTTATGGCAGTTATATTTTATTATATTTGGATAAGGCACAACGATAAGTTTGATGTTAAATTCTTTGGCTCTTTTCTCTTCTTTTCTTCTCCATGTATCATCGATTTTATACTCCTATTCACATTTTTCGTGAAACCAAGGAGATTACATTTCAGAATGTAACCAATCTCTCTCACGCATACATTCATGATTGAAAGAAAACTCATGCGACTGAGAACTCAAATAAGAGATAAGAGAACAATGCATTCTTCATATACGGTGCATCGACCAATATCTCCAATTACTATCTCGGCAGGTTCTACTAGTCAAATAATTGACTCGAATGCATTTGCACGAATATTGCAGACTTCCAACAATCTCAAAGCATTCCCAGATTGTCAACAAGCTACAAATAACTCATATGAAGTTCACACCCTCTTCACAATATAAAGGTTCACAGAAGCAGAAGTTGTATTTAGATAATAGGGAGATTTCCAGCGGGCTGGTAATCCGCCCGAGACAAAGTTTTAAGTTCTCGACATTTTATTCCTAGTTCTTGAGCTTGCGGTCTAAGGAGTTTCGTATTAGCTTCCGCGAATTCTCACACCCACAGATTTACAAAAAACCCAAAATTAACCTATAGGTCATTCGATCAACCTTAAGTACTACTCTGCCGCCTCTCCCGTCCGACTCCGTGGAAAACACATGCCTCTAAACGTGTGCAGGCTTTCCGTTTCTACAAACTAATGTCCTATGTATGTACTATATTCCGGACAGAAGCAGATGGTTCTAAGCTTGACGCTGCTTATTTGGACACCGGGAAGACGTTTCCCGGCTTACGCTTGTGCTGTCCAACCATACCAGCCCCGTCGCAACAACCGCCACCAAATTTTACACATCTCGTTTTTGTTGAAGGTAGCAAGCTGCAATTGTTTCAAAGTGCCAAGTCAGTATACATTACAACCATGTACTTGTACAGAAGAGATAGTAGAACTGAGTGAAATTTTGAAAGCATAGGTGTGAGATTTTTGGTACACGAGTTGGTCAGGAAGGAATGTACCTGGTTGTTCATTTAGGTCGACTGGGTCCATGAAGTTCTCACGAGAAGAAACGGTCCAGCTGCTCGAAGAACCGAACCAAAAGGCTGCAAGACAAGAAAAGACATGCTTTGCGAATTTAGGCCATGAGAGACAGCAGCAATTACGCCAGTGCGTAAACGCAAAAGGAAAACCATTTAGATTCCGCTGGACCTGAGAGGAGGAAGGACTCAGAAGTCAAGACTTAGACAGGGTTTATGCTGTAAGTATACCCGGCCGGACCAAAACCCTGAAAGAGGTTCAGGGAGATCTCGTTCAGAAACAATGCGAGGAATTGAGCGTGAAGACAGACAGTGCGTAGGGAGGTGATACTCTACCTGCATTCCTTGCTGTAGATGGAGGACGCAGAGGGTCCAGAGACCGTGGCGTACTTTCTGTTGCATCTGCAGTTCCATTGACAGCGCTCATCGTTAGAAGAGACCTCGAGGACCAACCAACGAAGACGAGCTAATGCCGCGCAGTAGAGAGTTCACTCAATTCACGTTCACATGGATTCCATCCTCTAGATGAATAAATGTAATCAAACCGAATAAAATCCAGAGGTGAAGAGAGGAAATGCCGTGGCACTCAGGGGAAACTCACGTGCACTGCCTGTGGCAACCGCACTTCGGGCAGCATCCGCATCCATTGCCGCACGACATCTTGGCTTTGGAGACTGAAACGGTGACTCTCGCTCTCTTTATTTCTCTCTCTTTCTCTCTCTAAACTCGGAGACAGAAAGATAGCGCAACGTCTGCAAGTATGGGTCGAGAAACGGCAGATATGAAAGCAGGAGAGCAGTGCACACGAGAGACGCAAGCACCGGCCGGGACCAGGCTTGGACACAAGCTCGGAAATCCAACAGCCTTTTGAGGAGCGCGAGTCCGAGAAAATGGAAGTAGGCAGGAAGACAAGTGGGAGGGGCTCGCTAGATGCGCGCTTCTAAATCGAGTCGTCGGTCGCTACGTGCACTTGGAAGACAGTGGTATCGGTTCCAGCTCGAATCTTCACCCAAACATGCGGGAGAATGTTTCTCGCGTTGAAGCTTTTCTTCTCCGATGGTCCAGTTCCCGGATTTAGATGACCAGTCAAAAGAATCTCGCAGTCTAGAGTGATGGATCTCAGGCAGCAAGGCACAGTGTCACGCACTCTTCTCGCCCGGTAGACTCTCTTTCCTCTCACAGCCGAGAGATAGATTGTCTCCCAGAAGTCGACGACGCGCTGCTGGCAGCCGAGAGAGTATGCACTGTTCTCCCTCACGCACTGCGAACACTTGATGATTGGATTGGTGCTGCTGCTTAAGGGTACACTGAGTGAGTGAGTGGTGAGGTGTAGAGTAGCGAATGAAATGTTCTTCCTCTTCCTTGCCTCAAATTGTTCTCTGCTGCGGGTGCTGCTGCTGCTGCGCTGTGGTGCTCATGGCTTCGGGCAGCCTTCCTTCTTATTCTCCTCCATTGTCGCCCTTTTTGCAGGAGACCGTCGTAGCGTCAGGACGTCAAACGGACTTTCACCCTTCCCGTCGTGTCGTGTCGGATGGCAGATAGTAGGCCACAGCTACCACGGGGCGCCGGTCCCTGACGCACGGTGTCACACTTCTTCGATGGCCAGCTCGAGCTCGACGGCCGCCGCGTCAACCTGGCCTTGTTTACCTCGGCCGGTCCCTTCTGTGGCCTGGTTAGTTCGGAACCGCAATCCACATAGAGATCGGTCTTCACTGTTCTATGGATCTCGCGTACCCTCGGGGTTTCCATATTACCAAAATCGTTGCCTGTCCCAGCACTTCACGCGTAGCCGTCGGCGTTGCAGATTGTCGATCATGCGCATCTCCCGTTCGCGCTGAAGTTGCGAGGGCTTGCCGATGATTATATTTATCTTTTTAATGGTTCTGTAGTGGTTCGGAACATCTCTGTATCAAATAATCGAAGGAACGAGCGCCCTGCATTGTCCTCTAGTGAGGAGGGAGTGGACCCATTTTATCTATGACATTCACATGAAACCAGAAACAGCCGTCTTCGAGACAGCAGTCAACGGAGAACGGATGGAGTCACGTGACGGAAAGAGGAGAGGATGGATGTGCGTAATGATGATGGAAACTTCTCCGGTCGGGTCGGCCATAAAGCTGCGTTGCACTGTGGGCATTGATCCTGGAACAGAAAGATACAGCAACGAACAAAGACGAGCATGTTCTTCGACTATGTTCTAACATGAGAAGTATAACCCTCGTACAGGATCTACTGTAGGCCCAATTTACCTATGTAGTCCCAGTTTTGCTGGGTCGGAGTCCGTCGGACTCGGTCGGTCGTGGGTGGCGTAACCCAAGTTCTAACTCATCGTTCACTGCAGGGAGCAGCTGAGTTTCGTGCGACGGATATATTTCGGTACACAACACTGTGACACCGTTTACAATAAGAAACAGGTGACATAAATAGAGACTACAAGAAGAAGTGCAGATAATCACACGGCTCAAAGATAACCTTAAAAAAACTTGTGTCTAATCATTCTTCGTTGCGAAAAAATTAAAATTGCAAAGAGTCAAAAACATCCATAACAATTAACAAGTTCAGAACAAGCAGTAAATATTCACATCAAGTACGCATTACGAGAAAACCACTGAGTATATCACTGTCCCTCATGTATTTTTGTCTATTTTCTTGCTTGCAGAATTGAAAAAATTTTATATTTTATACTTGCTTCGAACATGCAACACATCATCAGGGCAACGTTGTAATTACACAGACATGCGACGCTACTGTGTTTGGTATGGTCTATACACGAAAACAAAGAGTTTTGAAAACTTGTTCTCTATTTCAAATGTCCCTCAACATCCATGCACTCCTGTTTACAAATCCTTTTATTTTAAGTTCCCATTAAATGCATAGCAAATACAGTAGAGGAGTCTCTGTCATAAATACCTGTCTGTGGGAATGTTAGTAAGAAATATAAAAGTTTGATGAATTCAAAATCTTTTGAGCATGTGCCATGTTTCTTCATCACATTGTAAAAAACACATGTGTAATAAGAATGCAAATATTGATTAACATACATACACGGTAGATAAAAAGTTGTCAAAGTTTCTATCATGAAGCATATGCATGGTCCTCGCAAATTTAGGTATATCTAGTATAATATGTTGTTATCAAATCAGTTCTGTACAATCATGTCAGCCCAATTTAACTTTCTTACGTATATGAAACCTCATCTTTGTTGAGATGGGTTCTATATAAGGGCTAAATTACCTGCAATGTTATGATGAAATCAAGATGTGATGCAAAACGTTATGGCGTAAAATATTGCAGTCCAATATGAATCATGTTTTGGAAAAATAATATTTTTTGTCACCCAGATGATCAAGATTTTTTAATTTAAAAAAAACCAGTGAAAATTTTTAATATTATCCCTGCCTTTCTTATATATTAAATTGATAAGAAACGTCAAGCATTTATAGATTCTGAGATAATCTTTCGGAAAGATATGTTTTCGAAGCATGTGTTATATCACTGGTGATAACAACATATTATGAATACAATTAATTTTGATGTACGGTATTCAAATAGAAGAAAGTTTGGCTTCCAATCTATTATTGATATCCATGTGAACTTTCCTGTTTTTTTTAAGGTATCAATGAAAAAATATCATTGTATGGATTGATTATAGAGTATCAATAGAAATAGTCAATATCCAAGTTCATCTTTAAATAGCTAAAATGCATTGATGTGATTCATACTGTCCATATCAAAACAAAATTACACATGTGATTATCCTATCAAAGTTTGAAAATTGATTGACAAGAAGAAGAAAGAACCGTGATATTTGTCTTAGTTGTGACAAGTAAGTCAGAACACGTGATGAAATGCGGTGCAATGAATTTGATAATGCTATCTGTTTTTTTTTTTCATTGTAATTTTTATGAAAAAATAGTTTTGTATCTTACTTAAGCAGATCTTAAACTTACTCTCTAAAACGGATGAAATCTCAAGAAAAGTTTCATACAAACTATCCATCATATACAAGTTGATAAATCATTGATGAGAATATCTTGTGGCTTAAGAATATCTTCATTTCAAACAAATGTGTTGTTCATAGTACCATTACTATCTCATAGGTTGCTAATTCAGTGGAAATAACTTTCTGACCTGAATATAGAAGGGAGGAGCGTAATTCTTCAATCAAGCTTACACATGTTTCTTTGAATAATTTTCAGTGTTGTGGTGTTGAAGAGCAGTTTGAATTTCTTGTTAATGACAAGTTGATATCATATAACAAATGTCAGTCCCATCACATTAAAATTCTCTCATATGTGTTTGGTTTTTTTTTTTTTTAGTCAAGGCTTTGTGTAATTTGATACACCTAAAACGTGTGTTGAACAAACCCGTGTTTCATCTGCGTATTATTGTAATATATTCGGGTTCGTGTTGTCTCACTGTAAAATGTTTTACTGTGTCAACAAATATGATTGAATTTATTTATCGATCTACTGTGAAATATATTATATTGGTGGTCTTATCATCATGGTGCATTTGATTCATTAGAGTATTGGGAACTATCGTTATGACTTCAGGCCATTATAACCCTGAATCGAACCTAATCGGCCAAGTTTATGCGCTAGGTTCAAATCATGAAGGATATCCATATTTCTGTGCAGTAACATTTTTCTGACCCTTATATTTAGAGGATGTGCAGAAAATGCATTTCAATATCTCCAGCTTCATCCAGTTTGACACCTCACAAGAAAACTGGAACTGGTTAACATAAAATTTTATATATTCGAAGCTTTTTACAAGTAAGGAGTTCTATGACATAAGCCCGTGGAAGTTTGCCAATATGTGTAATTTAGTCTATCATGTAGGAAAAGCTCATACTATATATTCTTTTTTTATCTATTCAAATGAGATGAGTTCCTTATACATTATATGTAAGATTTTCACTATACAACCTCAAAGGCGGTAGATGGCCCAGTCGTACAGAAAGGTTGGGTACTTGAAGCGAGTCCAAGGTTGAGAATGTGATGCTCATAAGGCGAACCAATGGAGGTCAGTTACCGAGATCTCAATAACTGTCTTGTCCATGTACAGCATGGCCACGAATTTACACCGGGTTATCAAATGTCACATGGGTGACGAGTTGAGGATATTGTGGCCCTTCAAGACTTTCAGATTTGAAGTTGGGCTTGGAAAGCTTGGTGGGGAGCGTCAAGGGCTCGGTCTCCGTTCGGATCGGTGAAAAGTCCACAACATTAACCTTTTGATACGTGGCAGTCACGCATTGGTGGGATCAACCTTTAGTTTGAACGATGGGAAGAACATAAAACATCCAGGGCGTGATTTTACCCATGGAGTAATAAGGAATGAGAGTAAATCACGATGACGTGTACGTCTTCGATGTTCGACAGATCAGCTCCAGGTCGAATCGTGTGGTGTGTAAGTCACGGGAATCACACACTTTACCGTGTGGAGATCGCGTGTACGTCGTGCTAGGCACGCGGTAGGGGCGTGAGGGAGCAAGATTGCTGCACGACTCCGAGCCAATCACAGAGCAGTATGTTGCCCTTGTGGACTCTGTCGGAATTCTGGTGTCGCCAGGCTGGAGGACAATCTTTGTCGTGTGTCGCGCCCAAGCCGTCATATGACTCCTCGTGTCGGAACGGGAGCACCACGAGATGACCTCTCAGCCGCCGGTTACCGGTCTTCGGCCACTGATTCACATAAAGCTTTTGGGATCTCTGACCGAATTCCGTTAATAAACTCCACCCTATCCTCCCCTCGGGATGTCTTTCCCGGCGGCGCCCAGTCGGGACTCGAGTCGCGCGGCGAGCGCGCCTCGGCCGCGCCTCTCTCGAGCCTCCTCCATCCCGCCCACGAGCAAATCCCCGAGTACAACGCGTTCCCTCGGCCTCGGCCCTCGGACCCTCTGACCCACCTCACAAGAACTCTATCTGATCTATTCCGCACTACGAGCAGGTACGTGGTCCTCTTCTTCACACCCGCTGTGTCGATCTTCGCCTTCGGCTAAGTTGCCCTTCTCTCGCTCCATCGGATTGCACCACTTCGTACTCGCCCTCTGGAGGAGCCCCGGTGAGGTACTCTCGAATGGGATGACGGGCCTGCCTATTTGCTTGCTTGATTGCTTGCAGATGCCGGCTGGTGCCATTCCCACCAGTCTTTTTTCCAGTCCATTACCTGTGTGTCACAAAGTGAATGTAACATGCATCGCGTGTTACAGTCCTCGGACTTGCTCCAACACTTGGGAATACTTGTTGAACTTGTCTCTTTCGCGCTCTACTTATGGAGTTTGGGTACAAAGTCAAGGAGTCTTCTTGTCGAGCTTAGCAGTGGATCCAGTGATCCAGGGTGTAGCTTGCGTTTACTTTTTGCGTTTAGCGTACTGTTTCCAGCGTGTTCCAACACGCTGGTGTACATCTTTTCATGTTTCATTTCTGTAGTTTTGGCTTGCTATCTCTATGACTAATGCTTTGACGATCCGAAGCCGGTGTTTAGTATAAAGACTTCTTTTGATTCTAGTAGAGACTTCAAGGATATGTTCCACTGTGAGTCTAGTATTTTCGATCTTTAAGTTGAGCAAGGCGTCAGAAGAGTTTTTTGCCTGATCGGTTGGGAGCTTGAGATTATTCTTCCTGGTCTGGACTGAATGCAGGCTCTTGACGAGTTTACATCGATCTTGTATCCTTTGTGTGTGCAGCGGACGGGTCATCGGGGTATACCTGAATCATGCCTACTTCCCGTACGACAATAGGTTTGATACGTGTTTTGTTGGGTCACACTTACAGTATTGGTCAATTCAATCTCAACACGGACCATGTCTGAACGTGAGTGTATGTCTACAGCTGTAGGGCTTGCTGGAGCACCAGGAACAAACTTTATTAAGTTGAGAGCTTCTTAGTTGAATCAATTGTGTGGGGACGAAATTCAATGAAGTGATGTTTTATCCAAAGTGATGCTTGATGAAAGCGCGGTCCAAATACCACCGTAGAATCCACCAATTTTTTGTAGGAGAGAATGTTGAATGGGGAGGACGCATGTACGAACAGCAGTGCAATAATTGATATACTGAGAGGTCTTTTCTGTTCTGGTCTTTAACGCTGTCACGTCCATCAAGAACAGCGTGCTAACTTGCAGCTGAATCACCGTAAGATCTCTATGAGCTGTGATGGGCGATTGGAAGTGCACAAATATGAAATCTGGAAGTATTCTGGACCACATCACCATATATGAAGTATTGGTCATGACATTTCGTTTCATTCTTTTTACACGGTGATTTATAAATAGATGTATAGATCGTTCGGTAGAAGTAAAAGAGAAGTGAGCGAACGAAGCTATTTCCCATTCCTAACAAGCAGCCGGGCTAAAAGGTAGGCTTTTTTTGTTAAAATGACTCGTCAAACCGTAGCAACATGGGCTCGCTCCATTCCCCCCTAGGTTAAGGTTGTAATAGTATGTGTTTGATTCACGGAAAAAATGTCTCCTTTCTCTATCGTAGTTCCCAACTACGATAGATTAATTGGTGCGGTCTGAAACGAATATCAGGGAGGGTGGAAAAGCTTTTACAAGACTGAACACCTCATCTGCTTGGGACGCTGAAGTGTACTTTCTCGAACCATCGTTTCAATATGGTAGAAAAGAAGATGTTATCTACTTTGGCATCCTACATCCAGACTCAGATCCTCGATAGGAGAATTTCATCGACTTCTTGGCATTAGAGCTAAGATGAGATTATGTGGGTTGATGTAAAAAAGTCGAGAGCTAAGTAGGAGACTGTGAATGGAAGTAATTACCGCTGTATACATAGCATCCGAAGAAATTTGGACTGAATTTATATTAGTTTCTCTCCTTATGCCTGTAACAATTATTAGCGGACTTCAACTCTGAAAGAGTAGTACGACATTCTGTTCTACGCTCTTGTCTGCCAGCGTATACATCCTCTGCTCACCTCGAAACACACCGTTTTGACACTCCCACTCTTATAATTCTCTTATGTCTGTGGATCAACGTCGTGACAAAGTATTTGGAAGATATCTATACCAGTGTCATGTTTCTAAACCTTGGTGGGTCATGTAAAGCTAGCTGCTTTGAGAAATCTGGCGTACCTTCACTACAAACTATATTGTAATTGACTATGATTGCTCTACGTCCATCATCTCTGGTAGATTATTTTGAGAGATGTTGGACATTAGTTTCTCGAGAGTTAAATCCAGCCGTTACTCGAACCGAACTGTAGAGCGGCGAATTTACTTCAGAAAGCTGCGATATTGAAGTCGGTGTCCGCGAGTGTATTATCAACTCTAGAGGGGAAATTATCTGGTCAGCTAAGAAAAAAAATAGACAGTGGTACTATGACTGTGGAATAAGCATAAAATTTGAAAATAGGAATCTCCCACAGATCATGTGACGAAAATGATCCTATTTCGCTTCAAGAAGCGTTCAGTAATACTGGTTTTTCGGTATACTGGCTGGAATTTTGGACATGGAGAAATCAAAGCCCACGTTACGTGTGAAGATAGAAAAAATAAAGTTCACTGCAGTTTCTAATTCTGAATGACCTGAGAACTTATACACGTTAAAAAATCAATTAACTGGGAAGTTGAAAGTAAATATCGCATTGCGGCTGAACTAAACAAATCAATGTTCTGAAGTTTAACAAACGGAGATGTGGAATCTATTACTACTATCGGGGCTGAGCCCTTGAATTGAAGATCGTTCGCTTCGTTGTTCGGACTCGATGGGATGATTCGTGTTTCTTCTTCCCACTTGGCCCCCCGTCGTGTACTACTTTCAGATTCAGATTTCCCATCATAAAAGGTTGGTTCTGGGTCTACCTCATGACAAATACCTGGGCTGCGCATGTGCTCATAATAGCTTTCTATTTTAAGTATGTCTTGATCTGACCCAACTTGATCCGACTACCAGTGATATTTCAACCCATTGGATCAAACCTCGAAAGGACAGGCTGTGGGAGTATTTCCCATCCATGGATGTCATCCATTACGAGTAATCGTCTCCTTCCTCACGCTGTAATTTTTGCGTCTACTAAGGTTAGCTCCAACTCATCCATGTATCAAGTGCTCTAGCCTGCGAAATTCAAAATTGAACTGATGGGAGGTTTCACTGTAATGTATACCACAATCACTGCAGGTGAGAGTTCGGAGGCAAGACCTTAAGGGGTTGCTCAATATTGCGTGTCGGAGGCTACACCTCGAAGCCTAATGCAATACATTGCAGGAAATCCGCTGAAAGGTAAATTTTGATGCAACTGTATTCTGTGTATAAGAATGAGTGCTTATGAGTAATAATTAGCTTGCAAGATATACAAGTCTCATGGTTTGTGAGTCCCAACTGGAGCAATCACTCTCTTGCACTTCTCTTTTGCGATGACAGTTAAAAATTCGTCTAGGATGTTTTGAATGTTGGCGATGTAGATAGATGAGACAAGTATACTGCACGAGGATGGTCTCAAATTTCTAGAATTTCAACTAGTTTTCGTCCTAACATCTCTCAGCGCAAATCACGCAGCCCAGTTTCAATTAGATTAGGTAATGTACGTGTATTGCTTCAATTTTTTAGCTGCAAGTCTTTAAATCAAGATAATGTTTGAACCAGTTTTATCATGAGGTCTCTTTTTTATTCATACCGATGTTTATGTCTTGAGTCTTGTTCATATGTTGTATTCTGTCATCGACTGTACTTCTGGATCAGAATACATAGACCTCTTATTGGTTGATATCAACAACTCGCTCATTTTCATACGGAGTGTTTTCAAGAGGTTTTTGGTAGGAGATTCCTCTTAGACTTGCATTTTTTCTTTTATGATTTGCTGCTTTTATTAATATTTTCACAGTCTAACACTGCCTGCATAACACCATCTTCGTCTTCTCAGAGTAGTGAGTATAATGTATCATTAGACAAGCAGTGCTCCTATATGAGAAACGATCTCACACATACGTTAGGTAACTAAATTTTCTCCTATTTCAATGTCTTTATCTACTCATTTGCATTTCATCTTCTGATGACATTTACGTTTCCTCCCCCTATTTTATAACCCTCTTCTGTAGTTTCCTTGCTACACTACTACATGTAACATGTCCTGGGAGTATATTCATATTCATCAAGTTTACTGTAAAGTAGGAACGTAATGAATAACGTAAACATTCTCGTTTCAGTAACAAAATTAAAACTCGGTAAAATTTAAAACTGAGAGAACTACTTTGAGAAGGTAGATGAGAGAGATGCGTCTCGTATTCTTGGATCAAGGACTCACTGGATCGCAACAAATATCTCTCAACACCTCTACATTCTCTCTGCAGAACAGATAGCTCATCTTGCAACATATTTCTTGACATCGAGATATTACGTATTTGCTGGATTTTTTCATCTGGTCATCTAGTGGCATTGTTACACACATGGAGGTGTTTGATTATTTCCACCGTAGGTTGTAAAGCTTTAAGATTCAACGTTTGAGTGGGAACAGATTGATAGTAGTGATACCAACTTACCACAGAGCTTGATTGCTGCTCGTTTAGCATCTACTCCAAGGTCTCCTTCTCCAAGGTAAGCTTTTGGGTTTCAGTATTTTTGTTTGTTGTATTTCCATGTTTGGGGCCAGCTGAAGAAATCGGGTGCCATTGTTTTGACTATTTCTTCGACACAAATTTACTAACAGCTCAATTTATTCTTCTCTTCTTCTCTATCATCCACGTTGTAATCTTTTCGTGGCCTATGTCCCTCTCATACGTCCTGGATCGATTGTCACTGGCATTGTGCGACTTCCCTGACCTGTCATGCTCACTGGAGGACCTCGAATGCCTTTCTTCAAGACCAAAAGCCTCCCTCTCTTTATAATTCCCATTCTCATGATCCATTGAAGACCTGTAGTCCCTGTCATACTCTCTCAGTAGACTTCCGTTCAATTTCAAACTTCCTAGATATGTCATTCCGATCGTAATAGTTTTCAGATGGTCTGTTGTTCTCTCTGTATCTGTCACCAACGTCGGCTTCCCTTCCTAATCTATCATCATTCATATCACCTTCTCTCTCACGTCGCTCCTCCTAGTAGATACTGGTGCATGTCTGTTTTTAGGCACATAGGAATGGAAAATGTAAGATTTGCGCATGATCCACAATAAACTTTAACAGGTAAAGTGTTATGAAGTGTTATCAACCTTATTCCAGAGATAATAGAGGTTGCAAAGTTTATTGATTGCAGCTATATAGCTTCAGTTGGTGTTACTCCTCTTGCATGAATAATACCGTCATAGAGACCCATGACTTTTACTGCTAAGGTTTGCGCATGCATTTTCAACTCTGAAACTCTTGAAGTTCAAGTTACAACTCTTTAATCCCAACTCCACCTTGATCTGTTACTCGATTTGGGAATGAGTACCAGATCAAGGTGGAGTTGAGAATAAAGAATTGTGTTTCTTCGATGAGTGTTCTTTGTAAAAAGGCTTTGTGCACATGGGCATCTTATTCTGTCTGTTCCCATTATCATTTAAAGCATGAAGTACAATTTGTTACTTATAAGTAGGACGTAAGTTAATCCCACCTTGGTTGGCAATGACACGGAGAAATGAAAACCAGCTCAAAGATAGAATTTATCGAGTTCCTAAAATATAGGTCGGTATAGTGCCCAAACATTAACCCTTGTAAGGCTACACTTCTACTGATATACTAATCCTTACTGGTTTTATTCAGAACTGAGTGTTGACATGTTTGCTCTCATCATGAAGAATTTGCTCCATAAAGTCGAATGGCCTGTCGCGGCAGATACAGATAATTAGTTGATTACAAACTGAGTACATTTCATGAAATCCATCTTCTTAAGCCGCTTTGATTGGTTGATGAATTCTTCAGCAACCACAAGACCAGTGTTGTGACTTGAATTTTTGTACTAACATGGAATGTCGTTCTAACGTTTGTCCAAGTCTTAGCACTAAGAAAAATGCGCTCACAATGGACAATATATAGAAAAATGTACTTAGTCCATACATTCCATGAAACCAGAAGTTCTCTTCTTGTGTTTGTTTGAAGAGACACTCCAGCAACTACAGGACCACTATTCAAAAAGTTGAGAAGTTGTATCAATTTACAGTAGCTTATCGCTAGCCTACTCCTTTGCACAAAATAGGAAACTGCGCTATCAACGGATGATACACAGAGAGACCGCTGCACCGGAGCAGCGAGGACGATATCTGGTTCACTTTGTATGGAGACGATGTGATACGTCTACATGTCTTAATATACTGCAGGAAGGTCCTGAAATGCCCAAGAAGACCTGAAACTTTCAGTGTTGTCTTTAACTGGACATATCTCTGAGACAGCATTTGCTGGTTGACTTTTACCTTTCACCGTTGGATATAGATTGGAGTTCTGAAGTAATGGTACGTGCATTTGATAGCTGAAGCTTAGTACTGATTGCGTCGTATGATTAACAGATAACATACTTCTCTTTGCCACCAGTGATCTATTTCGTGTTTTTATATCTTGTCACGACTATATGTTAACGATTACAGCTCGTCCCGCTTATAAATTGGGATGATATGCGATTGCCCTGGATCAAGGTTCCTGCGAAGTACAGTTATATATACTGTCAAAGATTTTATGTCGTCTACTATTGGTGATTTCATTTTCTACTCTTACTTGTGGAGCTCCTTCTAATTCAAAATTAGATTTGGTCGGGCCTTCCTCAATTATTTGTAAGATTCGAGGTTTCCAGGTACTGCTTTTCAGGTGGTCAAGCTAGGCTGGTAAACAATGTGAACTAACATGACAATGTGGTGAACTAATTTGTATTCCACAAATAAAATTATTCATATATTACTTTTCCTAAATTGAGCAACTCAAGACATAGTGACCATCAAAAAAATAACAACTATTCAAGTTGTTATAATCAACCACCAGGCCCCTTGTGAAGAGTGGTGAAGTGGAGAAAGTGAAAATCTCTATTCTTACTCTTCCAGCAAAGTAGGTCGGTAAGACATCCTCTCACCTTCTCCTATGAGTATAGAGGGAGGAGATTTTATTGCGCCACCTTGGCTAAGTCGTACTTCGTGTCTACGGCAATTCGGGAAGGGGTAAGTATAACAGGTCAGGCAGAGGGCGGAGGAGTCATACTTGGAGTATGTAACCTTGGGGATTCTCCATGGAAAGACCACCTTTGTCATCTATCGGCTTTGGTAAATCTTCATCTCCTTCATAAAGTAATTATCGTATCTAATCACCGTGTACCTACCTAGAGAATAAGTCAGCCAATTTTAAACGAAAGAAAGACTAAGTTGTCTAGGAAAGGACCAATGTTCCTACCACAACCTTTGGTTTATTAGCATAGCAAGATTCTGATCGTTGTTTCGGCAGCATGAAATCAAGAGATACAAGCATGTAGTAGATGTTATGTGGTTAAGAGAAGAATTTGTAATAAAACATACAGTGATGGTCTAAATCCCCTTCGGAAGCTTACCGTTTTGCTTCTACACAGAGAAGATCTTGAAATCATGTCCTTTAGAATCTGTTCATAGGTTCATCCAATTTTTAATTTCTTTACAAGCCGCCTTTCAAATTTTATTTCGCATACCTCAGGCTTGAAATTTTTCCAGCCCGTTACCATGTCCTTGTGTACTTTATGGACACAGTTCACGGTAAGTGTGACAAGTAACCAAGCGAGAAGTTGAGTAGAAAATCTCGGCCCCTGGGAATCGAAGTTGATGAGGTTGATGAGTTTCAGATACGTCTATGTCCGATCACTGTATTCATTTGATTCTGAAGCCTTTAATGTATTGTTCACTGTCTAAAAATTCAGAGTCTTTCCGCTTTGCCCAAAGTCTATAATACTCATCAGTTAACGGCCCGCTGAATCAGCTGTTAGAATGTGTATACTTTAACTTTAAAATCACATATTCTACCACTTACTTTCCAATTCTACTTGAATTGAAATTACCCCTCTATCTCACTTTCACAAACAAAGTGATGATTGCGCTCTACATGGTTCGTCTTAGCATAAAATTGTGGATTCTTGGCTAATTCGAGCACCCTGATTATCAGAGGAACAAGTGCAGGTCGGCCAAAGTTGGTGTAGACGCAGAAGCGAGGTCGCAATGCACCTGTTTGTCCTTGCAGTAGATGAGAAGCTTGGGTAAATTGAGAACTTTTAACTTGTTGACTAATCTGCAGATGTAAATCCCTCCTTAGTTACCTATGAAAGCGCCTTGTACTCAGCTCCATGATCCTGTCACTCACATTTGGTTGTTGCTTGCTAGATCAGGAAACAGTTCCGCCTATATGTACTAACCATATGAGTGTCTAGTATTTTTGCAACTCAGATAACCAAAGTTGGTAAAGTTGTGGAGAGTGCTCTCGCTAGAGTGATAAAATACAATGCCTAGATTTGGGGTGTAATTTAAATAACAAAGTATGTGTTGGAGGGCACTCCAATGAGCATCTTATGTAACGACTCATGATGCCTATATCATAGGAAATGTCAAGACGAGTGTGACATAAGAAGATCAATTAGCAATAGTCTGAAACATCAATTGATGTCATGTGGATATCTGCCTCTAGTATAAGCCCTACTAAGTTCAAGACCTATTGGTAACGGGACGGTTTTGACCACCCGTGGCTCAATGTTGCACTACTTAAGAAGCTCCATGGTGTAGTTGTGCTGGTGCAAGAAGACCTTGCCATTAGTTGTGCGCACAAAGTCAATGCCGACGTAATGATTCACAAGCCCTAAATCCTTCATCTTATACTTTTGATGGAGTTGCAATTTGATTTCAGCAACTCTCATCTTTGCTACTTCCAAAGATCAGCAAATCGTCAATGTAGATCATCATAACTATGATGGTGTCATGCTCTCTTAGAAAGTTCAGATTGGGATTGAGTTCACTACGAATCCATCCAGATTTATTCAAATGATTGTCAATTTCCTCATACCACTATTCAGTATACTGTTTCAAGTTGTAAAGAGACCGATTTAATTGATAGACTTTGTACTCATTGCCTGGTATAGCAAGCCCATGCGGTTGTTTCATGAATTTGCGTTGTTTGAGCTTGACGTTGAGAAGAGCAATAATCACATCCATGTGATTTACCTTCCATCCTAACGTGACAAATAGAGCGATCATTGCCCGAAGTGTAGACCAGTAAACTACGAGTGTGAACGTCTCATTATAATCAAATCTAAACTTTTGCTCAAGTTCAAGTGCAGAAGACGAGCCTTTGAGGCGTACTCTAATTCGATTAATCTTTGATTTTGTCTTGTAGGTTCACTTAGAATCTCTGATTTTTCCTTGTAGGTTCACTTAGAATGTAAGAAATGTTGGCCAAGACGTCGGTTCACTAATTTTGAAATGAGATTTTGAATGAAGACGTCAAATTTATTACGTTGAGCTGCTTGTCATTGATGATCATTATGAACCTTCCGTTTGAAAATCTTATCATTGATGGAGTCAATGATCTCCATGATGTGTACGTCATTTGATGAGTTTGAATCTCCCATGTCAAAGAGGTCAAAATGCGAGGGCATTCTCCTGATAGCGCGTTGAGGATTGCGTCAGGGTAGAGTCGGCGAGACATGACTATCCAAAAAAATTAGTGGTGATCTTGATGGTGTGACTTTTGTGTCATTGTTGTCCATAGATGTAATGTCTGCTTGTGTGACTGGGTGTGAGGCCGAGGACGTAAGATCATCATCATCATCAAGAAGTCTTGCAAAGACGTTTACCAACAATGCATCAAAATGAAAATTACATTGGACCGATTCAAACACCGTCACATCATTGTACATTATTAACTTCTGTTCGATTGGATTGTAAAACTGGATAATGTATGTGTGAAATATATCTAGAAATAACCAAAGAGTTAATCATGGTTAGTTTCGTTATGATTAAGTCTAGCTAGTTAAAACTAAATTTATCAAGTTACTTCTATGTTTAGCTATAATCTCTACATTTGACAGAATAACTAAAAAAGTTTTAAAAGATTTGAGTGAGCAATTCTATTTTGTCTTGTACAAAAGTTTAAATTTCAAGAAAAAATATTTTTGATTTTATGTTTAATTTTGATTGGTTTGACTAAATAATAAAAACTTAATTGGTTAGATTAAGTCTAATGTTGATTTAGTGACAAATGGAGATTCTAGAAGTTGTAAAGACACCAATGTCATATCGCCACCTCAATCTATGAATTAATATACATCTAGAAAGTTTAAAAGTTTAATGGCATGTTGCCAAATATGGGTAATTAGTCAAACTTACTAAGATTTCTCTTTATAAAAGTAAGTTAGATAAAAATTTCCATTTGTTAGTATGGTAAGTTCTCAAATAGTTTATATATAGAAGTAAGGAAGAGTATCTCCAGTAAATTTGGAGAGTTCATGCGTAAAGATCTATTTCATATATAAAAGAGTGACAATTTTATGTATCTTGAAGTGTTGATGTGTGTGAATCAGATTGATACATTGAGAGATTGTGTGAGAAGATGTTTGATTTATGAGTATAAGGAGTAATACTAGTTTTCTAGAACCATGATGAGTTATTGCAAAGCCATATGAGATAAATGTAAGAGAGAGTTGAAAAACACCATATACTATAAACTTTGGATTGATCATCAACTCACCAACACACATTTGGATGCATTGTGCTCTAGCTTGTTGAGTTTGTCTTTAGCAATGTAGATATACGCCGTGCTTCCAAGAAATCAAAGTTTACAAACATTGAGCAGATAGTTATATACCTTCTTGAATGGAGTCGTGAGGTTTAATGCATGAGTATCTGACTTGTTGAGTACATGGTGAACATCACGGCTATGTAGTCCAGAGATGAGCTAAATACTTACGCGAGTTGAAACCACAATGTGTTGCTTCCAATAAAGTTCTATTTTTTCTCTTTGAAATTCTGTTTTGATGCGGTGTATCTCCGATTATCAACTGTCGCTGAATCCCCTTCTAGAAAAGAGAGATGATGAAATTGGTTGATAAATATTTCAGTCCGTAGTAGTACCTTAGAGTTGCCACAATGTTTGATCAATCGTGCTCAATATGTGTCATTGAGTGCAGTCTAAGCAAAACTGAGTTTCCACTAGCTTAAGAAAATCTTTAAACGGTTAAAAGTTGTCATTTAAAAAAAAAATTACAAAAAATCAAATTCACGTGTAACGCGTGTCATCATCGGTCAACATGAGTAAGTATTTGAACTCAATGTGCTTATAAGTTGATCCATAGAGTTCACTGTGCACTAGCTCAAAGGGGCGAGTAGTTTGTTTGACATCACATTTAGGTCATCTAGATCTATGTTGCCTGACGAGTACACAATTTTCACATTTTCTGTACTTGTTCACTTGCAAATAGTGAATGACTTCAAAAAAACGTTTTAGATAACATGTTGTCCGATGTTTGGTGATTTGTGTGACACAAGAAGTTGTGCCAGAAGTATGTGGAATACTTCTTACTGATGGTTGGAGCGAATATGTATTTCGCAAGTTCTATGAAGTGAAAATGGTCAAATGAAACTGTGAGTGAAGCAGAGTGTGCATAGAATTTAGCTCGTTGTAAGCTATTGCTAATTCTATACAATTTAGACTTAAGGTCTTGTTCATCAAAGAGGACCAATTGCATTGGATACTTTTCTAAACAAAGCATGACTTGGGAGTAAAAACTACTAGATGATCAGTGTGTTAACTTACCTACAAACAATAAGTTCTTAGTGAGTCCTGGCACGTACAGAATCAGATTGATGCTTTTATTTGCCTCAACGTGAAGTATTAATTTTTCTACAACTTGAAACCTTGCTTTTTTTGCAGTGGAAACTCCATAAGTGGAGGTTGTCGGCTGAAAAGATAAGAGCGTGGACTTGTCATCTGTCACATGATTAGAGTCACATGAGTCTACAAAATAATCTTTATGAGCCTCAAATCATGCAAAATTAGCTTCAAGCTCTACTTGTTTGCAAGAGAGCAATTCGACAAGTTGACTCCAAGCAGGCAACCGCTCTCAACCAAGTTGACTTGACATTTGGCACCTCGTAATGTAGCAACACAAACTTATATTTGCGTTATTTGCTCGTCAAGTCTTTTTAAGTTGCAGGTGAAGA
Organism: Marchantia polymorpha subsp. ruderalis; assembly: GCA_037833965.1. Lineage (NCBI taxonomy): Eukaryota > Viridiplantae > Streptophyta > Marchantiopsida > Marchantiales > Marchantiaceae > Marchantia > Marchantia polymorpha. The sequence goes on from AP031351.1 coordinate 7,880,546, forward strand.
AGAGATGATTCTTTCTAGTACAATAATCATATTGAACAGTTCTCGTTGAATGCGTATAAACTTGCGGGTTGATGTAGTGTTGAGAGGTTACTTGCTTTGACACATCATTTATTTGCGAGAAAATGACATAGAACGATACTACTGAAAAGTCTATTGAGGACAAAAAGTCTGATGGTTGCGGTGAGAAAAACGGAACACAAGATTGAATGCTTTGTCCGCATCGTGTTGCTAGCCATCCTTGTGAAACTGTTTCAAATGAAGGCATCCAACTAAGTTATGATAGGTGGGTGGAGGATCACAAGTGACCTCTCCATTGAAGTTAAAGACGAAATGAAACCATGTCGAAGGAAGTTCTTTGAGTGTGATGTGAATGAGTTCCTCATCAAAAATGAAACAGCCAATGGAATTAAGCTGGGTGATGAGGAAATCAATTTGTTGAAAGTTCTCGTTTGCATCATTGCCCTACATTTTAACAACAGAAAGAGTTTAGATGGGAACAAGACGACCGTTAGTATTTTGAAACTCAAAACTGAACTGTAGATGTTGTCACATGGCAAAGAGATCTTTGTCAAACTCGCTGATGGTAGATAGTAAGTCGTCATGAACTATAGATTGTATTAGCGCAATGATTTGATTTGATTGATTTGGCGTTTGTAATATACGATTATGTCGTCATCTGTGGCAAGAACCTTCAAAGTAGTTGAACGATGCCACTATAAGAACCCTTGTGACATAAGTTGATACGAAGACGGATAGACCAATAATGATAATTTGCATGGCATGTAAGTTTTTTATTATCAAATAGAGAACTACAAGTTGTAGGCATTGTAGCGGAAAGTAGGTGGGGATTGAAACGAGACAAGTGCTCGAGATATCTAGAACTTAAAAGAGACGCATGGACTTAGAGAGAAGAGTATCTAGTAAAAAAGCCGCTTTAATAACATATTGTTGGACTTAAAAACATAACTTGATTAATTAGCAGGAAGCAAAATGCATAAATACAAAACAGAATTGAAATCATAGTGTAACTCTTAAATTGGAGGGCCAAGATGTCTACCTATCTACTACGGAACAAGAGATATCTACTCTCCTTCTATCGGCTTATCTTAAGTGGATAGTTGTGATATCCCTCGTAAAGTAATTATGAACAACAACAAAACTCAACTATGACACAAGCAAATTCAAACAAATATTGTAATGGATATGATACCATGAAATTGATTGATATGTCAAGAATTTATTTTTCTTTTTTGGAATAATTTGAACTCAATTTATAAGTCCTAGGAACCGGAAGTTATGAAAGGAATTTGGCAGATTAATATGCATTTATAGACATAAATTTTATGCTCAATTTGTTTTCACTAACACATCACTTGGAAGTTTTAGACTTATGCTTGTAAATATGTATGCAACATTCTATGGATCCAAATAAGTAGTACTCCATCTTCATAAAACTTTCAACCATCATACCTAAAGCCCACTTCATCTCTAACCTCGTAATAACTGAATATTACCTTGCAACATTTGAGGGTTCAAATGCTCATTCTTGCGAAAACCGATTTACTCCAATTTGGTCATAATTGAAACCTCCGATCTTTTGCATATCTTCAATTTGCTTCATTATCCAATCTCCTTGATCTCTATCAAGGATGATCTATTGCGATTTTAGTGTCACACTTCACAAATATCATATGAACTCCATGCAAAAGTTATTTATTGAACATATTTTCCATCTAATTTACATAATTGCAACTTAACTTTGCATGTTAGACAACAACTTTACAAGATGAAGGGATTTTTAGTTTTGCAATATATTTTAAGATTTATTGGGTAATGATTAATACATTTATTTTCAATCAAACTGTGAAACAAAGAATTAATGCACTCATGCACTAATTTGACATGAATTTTACAAACCATAGAGAGAAATAGTGTAGTTAATAACTAATCTCAATACAATCTGTTCTTGATAGATTTTTGATGTTTTCCAATTAACTTTTTCTCTAATGAAGATTTATCTATATTTGAAATCAAATGCAATATAATCTTCAATTTGATATTTTAATATGATTAAATGATGCAGTAAGCAATCAGTGAGCCGACTAGATGTCAGGAGCATGGTGCCTTAGGTTTGGCTAACTCGCGCCCCGATCTGAGATTTTGTACATCTCAAATTGTGAGAACTTATAAAAAATTACCCTATACTGTGAATAAAAATGAGTTACTAATATTGTATTGGGCAGTGACTAAACCTACATGAGCTCCTACAATTAGTTGTTTACCAGCGTAATGAGAAGAGGTTTAATTTTGATGCATCGTATATACTCCCTTTATCAAAGTGATAAAAGCTTTTTTGTATGCTCTAAACCATCAAAGACGTATTGGAGACTGATATATGTAAATCATATTTATTATATTTTATTCTTCTTGCCTAAAATGGATAAATCAATATTCAGCAACAACATGGATTGGATTTTGAAGTAACTAGCTTCAAGAAATATATCACTCTATATTGGCTACTATATGATTTTTTACTCAATATTTATAATTAATTTTTCTTTAATTCAAATTTATCGATATCATGTTCGTGGCTTGACATGTATTTTTTATATTCATCTATATTTTATACATATAATTTTAATAACCAAATATTCATTACTTAGTAAATGTTCTATGAAATTTATTTTTTAAGATAACTAATTTTGTTAAGAAACAGTTAAGTTATTATTTTAACTTAGATTAGTTAAATGCCAATCAGTTAGATTAGTTAAGATTTTTATCATCTAAGAACGCCCAATGAAGTTTTGGGTGACCCTTTTTAGAATTTTTAGCAAAATTTGAGATATTTTTTTGAACATAGCACTTAGTGATGAACCATAAATGTCTAATGTCAGCATGTGACTTCCAACGTTTACTTTGTGTGTGAATTCCGATTTTGGCATTTCTTTTAATAAAAATCATCTTAAAAAAATATCTACTTCTAAACATTAATCCATACAAATATGATAAAATGAAGTTAATAAACTTAGGCACATGTAACTTGAAAATAAATCACTTTTCATCTTTAGAAAATTAATAGATAGAAATTGACTTTTTATGTTTCAACTTGCACTTTAATCTATGTTATGAGTATAAATAAAAAAAAATATAGATCACAAAATTTGATATAATACAATAAAAGTATGCAATATACATAAAAAAAAATTGAAGTCAAATATATTTTATTATTTGCTATCAAAAACCGTAAGAATCTTTAGGGTTGTAAATTTCTTATCAAAAATATAATCATCATCTTCTGAGGTTTAGATAAAAACTGAATTGAATATGTTATAAGGTTGATGCATTGAAATCATACTTATAATGATGGAAGGTATGTTTCGATATCAAAAATTATTATTTTAAATTTTATGAAAAAGTGATGATTGTTTTTTCCACTTTCATAGATTAATATTTCAATGTGATGCGCGATATAAAATAAATAAGTCTATTCAGTTTTAAAAAGTTAATCAATCATTGACAGGCATTTTTAAAATAAGTCGGTAACCTAAGTTAACTTGATTTAGGCATGGGCCATATGAATGCTTTATTTATGATAATCAAATCACACACAAGGTATCTGAGATACTTTGTGCATGTACAGTACTCAAGGTGGCCATGGAAATACTCAAAGTAACTGATGATGATCAAACTGATGATCCTAGTGGTGCAAAATGACTTTAGTAAGATTTTTTCTCTAATGATGGGGATGAGGCAAAAGATATTAGAGAGAAATGTAAATTTATAAAGGTCTAGGAGACAGCAGCTGTAGCTCCCCGTGATCCTCTCAGAAGGCTTTTCTTGAATTAGTCGAGGATATTAAGCTTCTGAAATAGTGAAAAAAAAATCTATTGCTCAAATTTTCTACATAAGTCTACAACGAGTCACGGGGAATATCCAAATGAGAATCTAAGACAACAATCCGAGCTTTTGAAGTAGTTCCTAACGCCGAACAAAACTACTCGAATTGCAATTTTATTCATAAACTTTAAACGCGCCATAGCATTAATTGTCAATAGTTTATATCAAACCTCCCGATAAACAATCGCTCGCATATGCTAGCAGAAAACTCTCCTTATGTTTAGCAGAAATAAATTACACACAAAACAATCACCTCACAACTATTTAATTTAGGCGACTATTTTATGGATGACTAACAATTAGTAATCGATCATATCTTAATATTGTTGGAGTAATTATGTTTTCAGACGTTAAGACATATGATTAACATTTAAAAATTATTCTAATCACATCAATCAATTTGAAATCAATATTGCTATATTGACCAGAATCAATCAATTGTTAGCATGGCAATCCGTTGCATACCTTCAAACAAATCGAGCCACGTTTAACGAGTAAAAGCCAGATATCAATTGAAAGGGAGACATGGACATGTACACTCTTCGCGTTTTCAGAATGTGGAATTGGAGACTGCCAAGCGGATCCTGAGTTCCTTTAGAATCAGAAGGAATCAATTTCGGAAGCGTGGCGATTTCAGGATGAACCAGCTTTTTATATCCTCTGCCTGCGGTGTCAGTGTAATTTTGGAGTTTCAAGCGGTGAGGAATGTGAAGCGGAGCAATTTCTCGGTGCTTCATTTTCTTTAAGTACTGCAAACCATTTGTGAGCGCTTAAGGAGTCCGGGCGTCCGAGTTCACGATCGACGGACTGAGAGCTCGAGCGAGGAAAGGAGGTAATCAGGGAAGGAAGGAGAGTACAATACAGCATATGTTGCTTAGTCTCGTGAAACAATTTTGTAGTAAACACAGATTCTCCTCAATCCGGATTTCAGCCGTGCATCGTCAATCTGCCTACACGTGATTGATTGCTTGGTTTTGATATAGGAATCTCGTAACTTATGGTTGGATCTTCAGTAATTGCACGAATGCTCCTTTAGCTGGGATCACAGGGTACTTACGTCCCTTGTTTCAATTTTATCAACAGTCTCAACAGCGCAACAGATTAGTTGCACAACAGAGAGAGAGAGAGAGAGAGAGAGAATGAGAATGTCTAGCAGAGAGAAAGAAAAAAAGGTTCTCAAAAGAAGTCACAGGAGGGCAATCCCTCCACAGAAGGCTTCAACCTCGTCCCTTATGAAAGAGGAATATGAATCTGAATCCGGAGAGGAACAGTCTCTGACATATCTGCTTCCGGATGATGCACTGATTCATGTGCTGCGAAGTCTCCCAACCCGCGAGCTGCTTTGCAGTGCAGCGTTCGTTTGTAAAAGATGGCATCGTTTGTGCAGACAACATATGGTAAGTAAGCTCAGTGCCATGATATTTTCAACTGAAATGTTCGATTCTGCTTGCATTTTGAGGAAGTTTTTCCATCGAAAACAGGAGGCTTTACATCCTCTTGATTTGTAACTTTTGCTGTAGTCACGAAGAGGAAGGAAGACTCACTCATCTGGGAGACTCAGTGAAGTAGTTATCACATGGGGGGTTGTGTTCTGATAGTTGTGAATTTCGTTGAAGATGTAACTTACTGAAAGCCATGTACCTGTAGTGGAACCCGAACACGAACAGGTTGTGATGCAAGTGTTTTGGTCACGAAGCGATTTGTATTATTTGTCTGTCTTACGTTGCGCTTGTATGTCGTTTGCATGAGCTTGTTGTGCGAACGCTGCTTAACTCGGATATGTTTTCATGCCTACAGGTTTATGAACTTCTACCTTCACCTTACAACCCAAGTGACAAGCCGTGGGGACAAAAGGCATGTATCACCAATCTGTACTTGATTCGTATAAAACCTCAAAATACACGAGTTTTACTTCCTTTCTCAATGTTTCAGTTCTGGTTTTCTAATGTGGCATGCTTCTTCTCCAGAATGAGGCCCAGCTTTTCCAACTTGCGGTGTCCCACTCATCTTCGCTTGAGAGATTAAGTCTTGTAGGGTAAGCATGTTTTAATGTACAATCCTTAAGAAACTGCGTCGCACTTCCATCTTCAATTTTTTTGAGTTTGCTTTGCTGATTCTGCAATTTGAAACCATGTACAGGTTGAAACGTTTGACTGGCAGTGATGTCATTTCTTTGTTACCGAAGCTGCCGAAGCTAGAGGATCTGTCGATTGAATCATGTACAAACTTTGGGTCTGACGACTTGGAAGCAGTTTGTAGTCAGTTACCATCTCATTTACTCAGCCTTGATCTTCACAACTTTGACTCAGTAGCGACGAGATATCATAATTGTTCTATACCTCGTAAACATATCGATGATAATGTCGTGGGTGCCATACATCAAAGGTGCCCGAAGCTACAGAAGTTGAACTTAGATTATTGCGGCAATCTCTCAATGAAAGCTGTCGGCCTTCTTTTGCAAGGATGCCAGTTTCTGACGTCGTTAGACCTGCATAGTTATAAACTTGGCTGGCCCGAAGTGGCTGAGATCTTTAGACTATGTCAGTCTCTGCGACATTTCTCACTGGTTTCAATTCGTCTCGACCTGTTGGAAAACCCTGGCAAAGAACTGTCTGATTTTCTGCTACCCGGCCCTGTTCCCGTTCCGTGCGTGTTGCCTAGGCAGTTAACATCTCTTCGTCTGTATCGTTCTCCAAATCGAGCAATCTCAATGGAGTCGGGACCAATGAGGATAGTGCTCGAGGAATTTGGGACGCAGTTATTGCATCTACATGCACAAACTGTTTACAATACCACTTGGGAAGTGATTCGACGCTTTTGTCCCAACCTGAAGCTGCTGGACCTGTCACACTGCAAAGTCGAGCTTTGTCTTGCCACCAAGGTATGTTGTTCCTCACATAGATGTTGTGCCATGATCACTGAAACTTTTGCATGAAGAATTTTCTTTTGTAGTGCGTTTCTCCGTTCTAGGTGAACGTCATTTGCAGCTGCCTTGTGGTGTCCTCAGACGAGTCTGTTTCCTAATGTGGCACCTCTTAAGGTCCTCGGTCTGGACTTCTCGACTCAAACTCTTCCATCGCGTAGTTGATTTCGTTGATTGATTTCTACAACTAGGTCAATCCTTATGTGTCATACGCCATGATCTGACGATCTTTTTCAACCACACCGTGCAGATTGAAGAGACGATGTTGTGCGGTATGTTTCCGACGCTAAAGGATTTGGAGTACTTAGCGCTTCCCTACGCTACAGATGCTATTCTCTTGAAGATTGGCTGGAATTGTCCAAAGCTTAGAGAGCTGCGTTTCCAGGTGAGCTGCTATGTTTGTTGGTCAACAGCAGGACCCTCAAAGCTTATGGTGAGATGAATAAAAGTGTTCCATTAGACTCACCGTTGAAAGGCAGATTAATAGTTCCGTGTCCAAATCTTAACTCCATGTGTTTACCTGCAAGATCTTCCATCTTTCGTTCTTAGGTTTCAGAATCATGTTGATTTTGCAACTGGCAGGGCTTTGGAATAGTCGACAAGCCGACTGTGTTCAAAGAAGTGACAGATGCAGGTGTAGTTGGACTTGTCGAAGGGTGCCCGGACTTGAGAGTGCTTTCTTAGGCAGGCTGTCGCAATATCACTGCTCTTTCTACTCGGTAAACTATCCTGTCTTATATTTATTAGCCAACTTGCGTGCTGAAAGCTACTCCACGTTCCGATCATATTCCTGCAGTTAGATGTCTCAGTTCAGTCACAGTGGGCATCCTTTCTTTTGTACTCGAATACTCAAGCACGGATAAGAGTGCACCTTCGAAGCACGTAGCATCAGAAATCTCAGGCATGCGCATATAAACAGTCCAACGAAGCAAGTTTGTTGGTAATATATCTGCTCTGTGTTTGTATGCCAGCCACACATCGAAATTGAAGTGCTCATTGCAGTAGTCCCGGACCTTGCAGTTTCAGTTCATCGGGACCTTTTTAGTTGCATGCAGTAGACCCGGACCTTGCAGTTTCAGTTCATCGGGACCTTTTTAGTTGCATGCAGTAGAGTCGATAATGTAGTTTCAAAGCACGGTCACGTGTATGCTGAAGCCGACTTCAACTGTTAATACAAACTCGACTCTCGTGGTGGGGGTTTGTTAGATAAGATAGAACATCTTCACGAAAGTAGGAGTGACTAACAATGAGCATTGAACTTTGCAGAAATATCGCGTTCCATTGCAGGCGGTTGAATGTTCTAATACTCAATCGCTGCACTGGCATCAATGACAATGCAGTTGCAGTCATGATGCCCCGCCTCTGTTCTTCACTTGTGTACCTCGATTTGATCGGCTGCAAGCTAACCCGTTTGAGTTGGCAGTCTATTCTGAAACATGCCAAGGTACATAGAAGTTCCTTTGTGTTTCCTTGTTCTAGTTCTATTGCTAATGCCAATTCTAGATGTTAAAAATGGTTCGTGGGTGTTTGGTGGTCCAGGATACAACGTTGCGAGTTTTGGCACTGAATGGTCGTATTTGTCCCCCTGGATTTGAAAAGACCTTAGGTCCACGGGTGCGCGTCATTGAAGGGTGTTCAAGTGGCCTGCGATGGTTGGGATACTACCATGAATTAAAGATGTACTAGAGTAGGCTACAATATAACCTAGACTTCTCTCAATGTTTGGGTTTCTATCTCAACACATGTAGTATATGTTAAAACCCTGATTGCGAGGGCGTGACATCTTTCCATGCCACGTTATTCGTGCACACTGATCATTTCAGTGACAATTCTTAGGTGTCTGAGGCAGTCTGTCTGTGAATAAAAACTGATATCGAGAAGTCAGTTCATACGTTTGATTTTATTTTGAGCAGTAAAATTGAACCTTCGTTCGTAATTTGTAAGTTGAGAAGTGTAAGACAAGTATGATCAGAAAATATTGCCTGTACTTTAAGACTTCTAATGTATGAAAGTGGCAAAAATTGGCTCTCTGCTCTTCACTTGCGGGTTTGTCAAATACCATCTCTACCTGATGACTCCATAATGACTGTATAGCCGTGAACTGCATTAATTATCTGAGAGTATGATCTTCCCTTGCTTGTTTCAGATATCTCCAGCAAGACTTTTGAATAACCTGAATCTGACATTTGGTTAGTAATCCAAACACAATCTTTACATTACGTGGCTTCCAAAGCTCGTGTGAGTATTAGTTTGATCGAGTAACGTCAAAGCTATGGACGGAATGCATACAAAACTTTGAGCTTCTTAGTTTATAATATGTTGCCTCTTCGCATAGGAGAAAGAAGCACAAAAGGATATTGTGGCGAAGAGAAATGAGAATTGGTGAGTAAGAGACACGTTCACATGAACATGATTGTAAGGAAAATGTTCATGATCAAATCGCTCCTTGCTTCGTAACCTGTCCAGGGAATACTAAGACTTTAAGGAAGTGAACCTATTGAGGAGTGTAGACACCTTATCATGACCTAGTACAATGCAGGCTTGCAGTTCTGCGAAGACACGTAAGAACTGATAACAGAAAAATGATGACAGTGACACTCAACGAGCAAACCTGCAGAAAATGACAAGGGACAGAGCTACTCATCTCACAGGGCTCACCACTTTACTGATATGTCTAAGACACTAAAGATTCACTTCCGGGATATGAACATAATTCAAAAACATCCATGCTTTGTTGGGAAATCATCGTAGTACAAGTCGATCAGTCTGATGTATTTGTGTAAACGAGATAAATCCCTTTCATACCTTTAAACAATTTGACAACATTACACGGAAAGAAATGAGATCTTAAGCTTGGTGATGGCTCTATGCTGGCCAATAAATGTAACTCTTCAAATTAAAGAATCGGGAAGCAGAGGAGGTGATTTCAGAATGAGTTCATTTTACAATTAAAACAATTGACTCTGCGTTCTCGAGAGCAGCCTCGGCCGTCACAACCCGTGAAAGAACCTGGACATCAAAGCGACGAGAGAAGGTCATATTAGTAGGAGCGAGCAGGTCAGACGATGACAAAGAAATGTCGTTGGCTTGAAACCCACAAAATCACGAGACAATCACAAGTACCTTCAATAGCATCCAGCTTTCATCTCGTTCGACTCCAGTGCATGCGCCTCATCACATAGCAAGCAAAAAACGTATATTGTACTAGCTATATAAAGCAACTTTGATCCCTTTTTTCTGCCCTGCCCCGCCTTAAAAACGGCGAGGTCTTATACGGTTGTTAACTGAAGCCATCCCAAATCTCTCCTATCCAGCTTGCCCGGTTGCAATTACAACTGATCTCTCAATCTTCTACACAGGGCGTCCAGCGACTTTTTCTTCCCAGGATGCCTAGGGCGCCCTAGTGAGAATCTTTCCGGCAAGTCTCTGTACTTTTCTGCTACTCTCTGCACCTTTCTGGCATCGAGAGCACTGTAATTCTTCTCCCTGATTACAGGGTTGAGAAACAGCTCAGGGTTGCTGGCTATAAAGAGGTTGACGAGCTGCCGTGCCTCCGCTAAACACGTCCTTAGGTTGGAAGAACCAGGAAGCTGGTCTAGGCCACTGCTTTGGAACTTGTCGTCTGCGAAAGACTCCAACACCTTTAAATCGGCATCTATGCCCATCATAGCATTTATGTTAAACTTCTTCACGTCATCACCATAGAGAGTGCCCACGATACTCTCCGAGATATGTGTCAGCACGCCTCTAATCATTTTATCAAACGCGTCCAAAGGCAAGATTTCTTGCGCTGTCTCCGCCAGAGTTTCCAAATAGATAGTCACGTCGTTCAGATACTCATTGCCACTCAGAGGAGGGTCGTCTGGCGTCCAGTTGATGTTACCGGTCAGCAACATAAACTCGTCAACTTTGGACTTGACAAGCTTCAACATTTGCTCATGAGCTACGGCCTGAGACTGCCTCAACACCGCTCTCCCCGACAAAGTTCCATGCGGACCGTCCACGAGCCTCATGGGAATACCGCAAAGCTTTGCGGCATACTCTGAAAAAAAGCTGCAAGCACGTTCGAGTACTGTCATGTTGGCAGCAATCTGCATGGCGTGCGAGACGCCCAACATCGGGTTCTGAATGAGCTTCAGAAGAGCTTCATTCAGGACAGTGATAATAAGCTTGTCGATGTACTTCTTCACGAGATCATAGAAGTCCATGTGCCCTCCGTAGGAAAGAAAATTCACAGAGAACTCTATGAAGTCCTTGACAGCTCTGCAGCAATCCGGCACGGATGCTGAAAAGGGTGCGACGTAAGGAAACGCCGGCATGACGTCTGAGGTCTGAAGATTGAACATCAGGACGTTAGTCTGGTACTCGTACTCCTTCCTCATGACCATCTGCTCGTACTTGTCGGCCGCAAGGTCATCCGTCACTCGCTTCCGGCAGTCGTTGAGAAGAAGCTCGTGGTACTTATCCCGCATGGTGTCGAGCACGTCCAGTAAGGGCCCCACTTGGAACCCGTACCTCCTCAGAGTGACACCCAGCAGGCTCACGTAATCCTTCACCAGCAACAGATGGTTGGCCGTTTGCATGCGAGAAAACTGGTCTTCGATGACAACATTCATTTTGCTGATAGCCGTCTCCCAAAGACTCTCCACTCGCGCGTTTGTGATGAGTCCCCCGGCCGACCTAAGCACACGATCTTCAACAATGAAAAACCCGGCGATTTGAGCGAAATAGGTTTGATGGGTCTCGAGAAATCCCTGAGCGGATGATGCTTGAAGATCGGAAATCAGCTGCAGCTGTCGATTTTTGTAGTAATACTCCTTGAACTGCTCGTCGAGACCTAAACAAGTGTTTATGTGATACGCCCTGTACACTGGAGTCAAATCAAATTTAAGCTGCGAGTCATCCTCCTCCAGATCTTCCATTTCCAGCATGTACACGCACTCCCGAGAGCCTGACCGGCTCTGTTCTTCTGCCTGCCGCTGCCCACCTCTGAGATCCTCTTCCCTTATCCGAGCGGAGGAGGCCTGACCTATAGACCGCTGACCGATTTCTCGAGCAATACTTCGAATCTGCACTAACCACTCGTTGAACTCGGCACTCACCTTTCGCTCGATATGATTTCTACAGATGGGAATCTCCTTCTCGAGCAACAGGCGGAAAGCTTTCGCCGGAATTCGAGACAGATAATCTCTTTCTAATATATCCAGGCTCTTCAGAGCCGGATAGTAGCTATCCGTCATAATGTCTTCATTTACTTTTAGGCACAAATCAAGAACGGTTGTGCAAATTCTTAGAGACTCGATGGCATGGGCCAGATTTTGCTTGGTTCCGTGAGATTCAATCAAAGCATCCAGCTTGGCGAGGAAAGTGTTTCCGACATCTTGCAGCCTGGAATTTTCTTCGGCCAATCCTCCTTTGAGTTCATCGGCATCCACCAGGACGTAGCGAAGCTCGTCCACGGCCTGGATAAACTCCTCGTAATGAGCTTTGCACAGATCCTCAATCTCCACTTCCTTTTTCTTGACGAAGTTCCGCAGCTGGTGGACCAACGACTCGGGTTTCCCGCTCTCGAATGCGGCTCGAATGAAAGGGCCTAGATCCTCTCCGTTGCCAATCGCCGATGCCAGAGCGGAATCATCGATTCCCGACATACCTGTATCGACCTTATCGCCATTCTCCGAGACGATAACCCTCTTCCCTCCTTTGGCGTTCATCATCGTGCCCGCGCGTTCGAGACCAACCCACCCACGCCCTGTTCCTGTTCCTGCTCCTGCGCCTCCCGGCTGCTAATCTCCTGTGCCTCCTCCTCCTCCTCCTCCCGTCCTCCTCAATCAGTCGCCATCATCGCGCCTGCTGCTTCCTCTCGCCTCGCCTGCCCTGCCCTGCCCCACGCCCTGCCATCACGACGACCTCGCGCCATCGCCTTCCTTCCCGTCACAACTACTCTACGACCACCGCCCCTGCGGCATCCAATTCGATCGACTCGCCAGCACGCCCACGAGCTGCTGCTGCTGCCACCGATCCGTTCGCTCGACGCCCGACGCTGGCTGCCCGCGCACGGATCCGATCGAGGCGGCACAACCGCGTCCTCGCCAACGCCACTCTCTCATCGACTCATCTCGCTCGCCCGCTCGCTCGCTCTTCGCTGCTCCTCGGCTCTGTCGTCCGCCTCGCTCGCCATCGCTCCGCAGCGACTCGAGCTCCCTTCCTCCCTCCCTCCCTCCCTCCCTCCGACACGACTCACGATCACGATGACGACGCTCGAGAACTCAAGAATGGCAGAGCGCAGAAGGACGGGCCGAGCACGCGAACCGGATAAATGTGCAAGAAGGCACTGCTGCTGCTGCTGCTGTCGCACATGAAGGCGCCACGACAAAACTCCATCAATGGGAGCCAGAGAGAAAGAGAGAGAGAGAGAGAGAGAGAGAAGAACCGCGCTCGCGATTTCTTCGGGGAAACCTCGAGCGACCGAGTGAGTATTCGCGGCCGTAGGCGGCCTCGCGCACATGATGTACGACGTACGTACTCTGTCGCCATGAAGCCATCGTCAGATACACGCCGACGGCCTGGCCGCTCTGGCCGGCCGCACCAACCGACGGACGGACGGATTTGAGTGACTCACTTTATGACTGGATGGCACTGTCGTTGATGAGTCCACCTTCCATTTCCTTCCGTTCTTTTCGTCCCAGCGGTGGAGACGAGGGAAGCGGTGCATATAAGTTACCTCTTTTTTTTTCTTCCTATCCACTACAACTTGCATTCTCTTCCCTTATTTATGAGGAGAATGTAAGTCGAATCCTAATGCGATTGTAGAGTGTAAGATTCTACAACTGGACAATATCAACTTGTGGTAAGAAAAAAATTTTGTGAAAATTTATCAACTGATCAATATTTAATTTATTAATTTAATATATATATATATATATCACTTTTTTCCAAAAACTTTTCAAAAATTCAAAAAAATAACCAATTTTTACAGTGATATAAATATAGGTATGAATTCGATAATGTCTTTTATTTCAATTTCAATATCATATGCAAAACAATGTTGAAAAATACAGCCGGTATTAAAAGGAAAATACATTCTTGCTTATATCTGTTTAATTGAAAAAAAAAGAGAATACCTTCAGCATAACACTAAAATGTTGAACTCTCACTTCAGATTTTTTGTTTAAAATTTTACATTGTGCAAATTTGTGTTCATGAACACTATTCTTCATCTTGATGTATGTGTAGGTAAAAATTGACATACATAGAAAAAAAAGATTTTAGAAAAAATCTTTGCACTAAATATGTGTTTTGGTTCATCAAGGTCACATCCACAAACAATGTAAAAACATATTCAATCATAAATTTTTATTCATCCAAATCTTGTTCATATTTTGCAGCTTCATAGCTCATCGATGATTTGTGTTGTATAATATTGCATCAAACAACAGACCAAACTTTAAAATAGTCTTGTGATATCAAATAATCTACTTCACAACTTTTCAAGATGTCAAACCTACATTTGACATATATCTTGTCTATAGCAAGAGCAATGGGAAATCTCATACTTATCATTAAAAAAAATGAGTCATATTGCATGATTGTAAGTTATATTGGTCATACAATCTTTCTTTATGTCATTTGTTGAAAGAAGAATTGATGAAAATGTGAACTAATGAACAAATGGATAATTCGGAGCCTTTAAGTTTCCCAAATTGAGTATTGAAAATATCGTAATAGCAAAAATGATTTGTATCAATCATAAGTTTTCAACTTTATAGTAATCTTTATACTCAGAATTATTACTGCTACATCCAAGATCTTTCATTCTAACTCAAAATTTGAAATAATTTTGAAGCTTATCAATAAACATCATATAATTCTTGCAATAAACATCTCATCCACATCAAAGACTAAAATGAAATAGTGAAAATTTCATTATGCAATATTACATGTATACAAAATGATTAAATACATTACGTTGAAGATTTGCAATCTCATGTAATTGTGAAATATACTATTTCTCTTTCTATTAGTTGCTTTAATTCATACAAGAATCTGTAGCAACCTACAAATCATGTCTCTTTATATTTTCAAAAAATTCATAGATGCTTTCGCAAATTTCACTTCATACAAACTATCATAGTTAACAACATGAACAACATTCATTTCATCTGATCATAAAAGTACAAAGAAAACTTGCATATCAATCAAATGAAAAAGAAATGATTGTAATTCACATCTTTTTGTGTATAGATTTTTTACTTAAATACATCATATTTAATATTTCATTAAGTAATATTTGGTGAAATTTTTATTTTTCATTATAAAAAGCCTAATGTAACTTTAAAGTATAAAATAAAAACTTTTTAACATAATTCAAAAACACTAAAGATCACAAAAGCTCTCAAGTTTTTTGAACAAAATTTCATACTAAGTTTTTGACAAATTCAAGATGATTACATTGAGCTTTTTACTCCTTACTTGATAATATATATTCATTGAACAAAAAATTTCTATTACAATTAATTCATAATCAAGTGAATGTCACATTTATGATATTACTTATCATTTTGAGAGAAAATAATTTTGAAATCAAAATCCAGCTTAGATTTAACTTTTTTAGATATGACATTATATGAATAACTACCAAAAATTCCTAGCAATGTAATGTGTTTTTCATTCACTTCAAATAACGTCATGTAATGTAATGCATCAAATAAAGAAAAATTAAAAGAATTGTATTGAATAAATTTTAGAGCTTACATTTTTTATCAAAAATAATCATTTTTGTCCATTCCGTAGTGATGAATTGAGCGCTTAGCAATACTATTTGGTGTGATGAGTGACCTCTAGTGTAATCTATATATTTCAAATTATTAAAAAATATATTTCTTGCAATTTTGTCATCACAAAATTCTTAACTTGAACATTATATTTTATAAAATATAATAAAACTGTTATGTAAGTATAGATTAAAAAATGTTTCAAATAATTTTCAATATATAGTATAATTATAAAATATCAAAATTGAAAAAAACAAGTTTTTCATGCTAAAATTTACAGATCAAAATTTTTCTTAGACTCCAAACCGGAAAAAAATTGATCTTTTTTTTCTAGTACAAATATGCTCACAAATTATTAGATTGTAACATGGTATTCAAAAATTTTTTGTGAAAAATGTACATGTTTTTTTCACTAATTGATTTAGTCTTCAATGTCACAACAAATTATCATCATTATGATATATAAAAACATATGCTTCTTTATAAAAAAATTCAGTTATGAACAACAATCGTGTTAATAACCATCAAAGTTGCGCTTATTGATAACAATTTTTCCATCAAAATCCAAACTATATGATCAAATAATATTCATTGATGAAATTTATGCATATATAATATAAAAAATATCAAATAATTTTCAGTATAAATAACAAATGTTAATGTTTTAATGTGCACATAAAGTATTAAGCATTTGAATATCTATTGTTTCAATATATTGAAATTAATAAAGATGATAATTTGTCATCAATATTAGACCTAATGATTTTCAATAAAAACTAGAAGATGATTTTATGATAAATGTAATACGCACAGTCACGTATTAATAAGGACTACTTTGTTAGCATACAAAACAAAGTGATATTCACAAAACATCAACTAATGATTTTCATGTTATACTTTGATCTATGCGATATTTTCAAAATTAATCTTACTTGCAATTTTTCTAAAGATGATTGACTTTGTCACGTTGCCAATAAAGCACAATGTTTTGATATATAAATCTACTTTTAATATTTCACTTTTTCATCATTAGTTTTTATTTAAGATTTTTCACAATTCATATTCAATGTTGTGTATATATTGGTTTTTATTAATAAACTTTGATGATTGATAAAAAGAAATTAGCTTTTGCTAATGATCATTTGTCAAAAAATCATTTATCATGAATGATGATACTTCTATCACTAAAAAATAACATTTGTGATAAAGACAAATATGTCGTATGAAATAGAACTAATCAAAGTTCTCATTAACACTTTAGGGTTCTTTTATCTAGAAAAACTTTAATATTGTTCTCGTAGACGTATCTTGACAATGACAAAGCACATACTACACAATCTATTTTTGTAAGTGTGAAGTATGATTAGAAGTAGCCAAGGATCTGATCATAGTTAACTTAAGAATAACTAAGTCTAGCTAGTTATAACTAAGTTAATCTACTTATGATTATGTCTAGCTATTATTTTATAGTTGACGATATAAATAAGAGAGTTCTAGAAGTTTTTGAACGAACATAACTATTTTGTTTACTATCAAAATCTAGTGTCCAAGGATGGAAGACTACATAATTGATTTTGATTGATTTGACTAAATAATATGAACTTCATTGATTAGACTAAGTCTAATGTTAACTTAGTGGCAAATAGAGTTTTTAGAAGTTTGAAAAGCTCAAATGACATGTCACCACCTCAAGCTATGAATTAGAAAATATTTAGAAGGTTGAGGATTTCAATAGCATGTTGCCACGTATTGGGATACAATTAAACTTACTATGGAACATATTAGTAGGATTAAATTAGATCAGAATCATCATTTGTAGTAACTTCTTAAGTAATATATATACATAGAGGTAGAAAATATCATCTCAAGAAAATTTTGAAAGTTAATATGTAGAGACTTGTTTCATTAATGAAAGAGTGATGTTTTTCAGTATCTTGAAGTGTTGATGTGTGTGTATTTGAGTGATGAATGGAAAAGATGTGTGAGAGGGTGTTTGAGAATTGAGTATAAGAGGAAATTCTAGCCTTCTAGATTCATGATGAGTTGCCGCATAGCCATCTGAGATAAACCTGAGTAAATCGATCCGGAGATTGCATTATTGTAACTTTCGAGTTGAATCTCAAATTCACACACTAATCGACACATCAAGATGATTGAAACCTCTCTTTTTCATTAATGAAACAAATCTCTACAAATCAAAAAAGTTTAGCTTCAGAAATCCAATTTTATTTGACTTTCAATCTTAAAGCGTGGATTTTGTAGGAATATATTTAAATGATCAATCATCATTCTGAAGCGATGCTACAGTTTAGTGTCAGGTATGTCAATTATTTGGCGATAAGAAAGTAGGTTCTTGCCCAATTATGCCTTTTGCTTTTAGAGTGACTAGGTCCATCTTGTTGCAATTTGCCCTCAGCAAAGTTCTCAAGTAGCTCAAAATCAAAGACTTTATTCTAGCATTTCATATGAACGCCCTCATGTTAGATACAGATACTCAACACATTATGTGCATAAACTTTAGATGACTCACTTGTGCTAGCATTCTAATCTAATTCAATCTTAAACATGTCATTGTATTCCTAAACCTTCAAGAAGTTTCTTAATCCGTAGATTGAGGTTGCAACATGCCATTTAGGACTTTACAACTTCTAAAATCTTCACATGCCCACTAAATCAACTTTAAACTTAGTCTAACCAATGAAGTTTTCATTACTTAGTCAAACCAATCAAAAGTAATCATATAATCAAAAGTCTTTTTTCTCGTTTCAAGATTTTGTAAGAAACGAAATAGAAGTGCACACCCAAATCTTTTAGAAATTACTTAATTTTTATTACGCCAAGTGTAGATTTTATAGCTAAACTTGATCATCACTAGATAAACTTAATTATAACTAGCTAGACTTAGTCATAACTAACTAGATTTAGTCATAACTGTCTATATATAGTTTAAGATCTAAACCAGTCATGATCAATTCATTAGCTACTTTTAATCTTACTTCACACATACAAAAAAATGGTCTTATAGGTCTGCTTTCTGAAAACGGTAAAAACTTGCAATTCCATGACGTTTGCAATGACGCAAATTGGATTGCAGCCATGAAAGTAAAGTACCCATTGATTTTTTGCAATGATATATGAAATCTCATATTCCTCATATGGCAAGCTTGCAATCACTACTCGTTGAATCTACAAGCTCAAGTTCAACTCATTTGGTCAACCACTGAAATACAATGCAAGACTAGTTGCTTATGGATTTCAACAGTAACATGGCATTGATTACACAGATACTTTTGCATTTGTTGTACATTGGAAAACTATCCGCATTATCTCTGCATTTGTTGCCCCTTGAAACTGATTTGTATGTCATTTTGATGTTCAAATTGATTTTCTCAACGGCGTTCTCCAAGAAAAAATCTACATATAGCAACCTCTTTGTTTCATTTTTCCAAGTGGCAAGCACAATGTTTGCAAGTTGAAGCGAGCTCTTGATGATCTACATCAAAGTTCACAAGCATGGTTCCATCACATTGATGTTGCACTTCAAAACCGAGTACTTGTATGAAGTCAAGCTAATCCAAACCTATATTCTTTACAAAACTAAGGTGTCATTCTCATGTTGATATTGTACGTGGACAACCTTTCTCTCACATGAAGTCATCCACAAATCATTCATGATCTTATTGCCGCGCTCATGGAGAAGTTCTCCATAACAAACCTAGTTATAATCTCCAAATCTTATGTGTTCACTTTGTACACACTTAGGCAGTATTATAATTGCATCAAGCTTCACATGCACTGTCCGTATTAGCTTAGTTTCACTACAATGACTGCCGCCCAAGTTTCATTTCACTTAATGAAGGCATCCAGCTTCGTCAAGACACATGTACATCTTTTGTCTATGACACCTTATATTAGCGGCTTGTAGACAAACTGTTGTAGCTTACACGCACAAGATCCAACATTGCCTACGCTACAAATTTGACCGGTTGCTATATGACCGAGCCTCAAAAGCTTCATCTCACCGTTGTTAAGGGTATTCTCTGCTACATTAAGTCTTATCATTCTTTTAGCATTCTACATCAATGGAAAGCATTCAAAGCTACAAAACTAGTATGACGCCAACTATGCAGCAGATTTAGACAATCGCATTTTCACAAGTGCTTATATCTTCATGCTTGATTCATTACTAGTGTTTTGGAATTTCAAGAAATAAAGTTCAACAACTCGATCTAGCGGAAAATTTGAACATCAAGCTCTTAGTCTCTATGCGATGGAAGCTATTTGGATTCAATAACTAATATACAAAATTGAATGTTCTTCTAGCACTCCTTTTAATTGGCGTGGACAATCAAAGTGACATAAAACTTGCAAACAATATTATGTTCCACGATAAACGAAGCATTTTGAAATTTACATCAAACGTCTTTAACTTGTGCATTGCATGAAAGTATTAGCTCAGCCAAAGCTATAAATAGTATGATGATAGAAGGTGATTGAATGCCTCAGCTTTGTAAAAAATCCTCCGATGATAATTGTGTTTTAGAGTCCTGCCTTTGGCGCTAGCAGCCTTATCCATAGTTACAGATACTCTCGATTGAACGATCCGGCACAATTATAAGGAACAATATTCTTCAGTTCAATCTAGTCAGAAACGATTGAACGACATTGATAAAGTAGATCATCAAACCTGGCGAAACAAAACTCGATTCAAATTTCTCAAATCTGCAAAACTCAATGCTTTTTTTTGTACAACATGCTAAAGCTAAAGCTATGCGGATCTCCTTCCGACTCCTTTGAGAGCTCAGAGTTCAGTCTCATGTGACCTCTCATTCTTCGGTTTTTCCCCATACAATTAGGTTGTCAAATTCTTTCAAGCTTTGTCTACAAGTTTTGTCACTATATGAAAACCATCGCTGTCAAAAATAAAACAATTTCTGTCAAACAAACGAACTATCACTCGTCTCAACAAAGTTAAATAACAGACACTGATTGATAAAACACAGTAACAAATTATTGACGCTCTGTCACAAACTTCAAACCAAAATTAGCTCTCATACAAATTAAAGAAGATTAAAGTAATAATCATCGGTGACAAAACACAATGAGAAATCAAGCCCACACAAGACTGGAAATAACGTGATTAACCCCTTCGAAGATTCTACGACCACGACGGAAACACGTGATACTTTACTTCAGGTGTGTGTAATAGAGTTAAGTTGTACATGGTGTCATGTAGTTACGAGTCGGCTCACGCAGTTTAGACACTTACTATATTTAGACGTGAAGTTAGGGTTCGGGTCATGAGGGGTATACAGTCGGGGACAGCTCGAAGAACGTTAGTTCTTCGAGTCGAGCCTGGAAGCGTCGGGAGCGTAGAGCGACTTTCCCTTTTGCGTCGACCTAGATTCTCCGAGTGTGGAGTGGGTTGGGCTTGACTCATGTTTGTGACGGTGACGGTTTGTTGCCAGTAGGGTAATTGACCGACGGGAATTCCAGTGAGGAATCTCCCGTTTATTTCACTCGAAGAACTGCCGTTTGCCGAAATCGTGACAGTTTACGGTTTCTACGTGTAGTTTCGGTGTTTTTCTTGAGCCTGCGATTGAATTCATTCGGAGGGGTTTTGGACAGTAGGTCTTGCCGTAGGAGAAGTTCGAATGATTTTCGCAGTCAAAGTTTGAGTCGAAGGTTTCGAGACTCTTTTGCGTTTGTGATAGGGTTGACGGGTTTTTATGATTGAGAAATTGTTCGAAATCGAAGATGCGAATCGTCGGTCCGTACGAGGTTTGGTCGGGCTTGCTTGCCATTCTTGAATCCAATTCCGCGAGAGAGTTTGTGGGTTCTAGTGCAGCGCCGGGCGGATTGATTGATGGTGCGATCATCGGTGTCCCCTGCTGCTGTGTGGTAACACACTTTTTGTTTTTTTTGCAGAATTTAAACAATTTTAGAAAAGAAGTACTGAAGCAGTGTCTGTAGTTAGGTAATGGTACGTTAAATAGAGTGGATTGAGGAGATCGCGGGTCACGAAGAATCGCGGAGTTGGACGTACCAGCGCCAAACGCCTCCGGCGCCTTCGGCAAGATCTCCTTTGCTGAGGTGTCCCTACCCACGCGCCTCCAGCGCTTAGGGAAGGTACGCTTCCGGCATAGACTCCTCCGGAGAAGATGTCGCTGAAGACGTCAGAAGCCGGCAAGGACTTCTGAAGGCTTCCGACCATGAGTGCGCCTTCGGCAATGCGCCGTTGGCGCGGGAGGGAAACCTTCATAATGATCAGGATTCAAGGTAGTTCTAGTTGGTTGAGGTCTCATTGGAAAGAGCTCGGGACGCTCGTTCTAACGAGCCCAAGAGCGCTGGAGATGGATCAGGGACAAAGAAGTTATGAGCGTCGTAAAACTCGCATCCGGAGATGCGCTGTTCGCGCTAGGATTCACCGTCGGAAAGGACCCCCGTACGCCTCCAGCGATGCACCTTCGGCGGAACCACGCGCTCATGAGAGGAGATCAAGTCGGAGGCGGAAGCGCCTTTGGCGGCTGCGCAGCGGAAGAGAAGCGCCGGCCTGATGTACGCCTCCGACGTGGCGCGGAAGGCGGGTGCGCTGGCATAATTCGCGCCGGCGGGATATGCGCCGTCGGCGATATGCGGGGCAGGACGGACAAAACAAGTGGTACACATACGTGCCGACGTAATTCGCGCCGACTTGATGTGCGCCTCCAGCGAGGCGCCGACGGAGAAGGAGTACGCATGGGGCGATACGTCTCCGGCGATGGGCAGGTTGGGAAAAGACAACATAGTCGGAGCATACGCTCCACTGCGGCGAACTCGAGTCCGGAAGCCCTCGGCGATGGCGAACTCAGAGCCGGAGGACGATGGCGGCGGGAGAATTCAACGTTCACGCATGCGAATGCGCGCAGTGCGGAGTCGTGAATTCGAGCATGCGAGGGAGAACCGTTAGGGCGTATAGCCGGCTGCGTAATCAAGTTTGATTGTACCCAGTGACAGCGTTGGGCGATCTTGAATTCGGAGAAGAAAAGTCTGCTCTCCAGTCTCATTCTCTCATTCTTGATTGTGAGTTTTCCAGCTTCAGAGATTAAGCGCAAGGGCGGAGAGACCTGCAGTGAGTTAGAGAGAGTGCGGAGGCGAGTTGCGCGAGGATCTTGACGGACCTTGTAGAGAGTTTGCGAGTAGAGAAATTGAGCGCGCAAGAGAGGAGAGAGCGATTTCAGTCAGTGTCAGAGCGGCCGATTCGCAGCGGCGATTGTGAGAGATCGAGCGGGAGGGAAGAACGTCTGTGTGTGTGCAGGAAAAGCAAGAAAGATGTCGAAGGTCCCCCAGCTGCGAGTGTCTCCACTCAGAGTGCCGCAGATCGGTCTGCGCGCATTCCAAGATGTGTTGACAAGGTTGAAGCTTGATTTCCTCCTGTGGGGATGGAATTGGACGTGTCCGGAGATGGTGCGCGAATATTTGCGGGAGAAACACCAGCCCTCGCGCGGATTCCGCCCACACCCCGAGAGGTGGGACATTAGTCACTGGACGCAGGTGTTAGGAAGGTGTGCAGGCTAGGAAGGGTATCTCCTCTTCGAGGCCGAGAGCGTGAAGGTGTCGAAGGAGGAAGAAGTCTCCTACAATGATCTTTTCAAAGTTGGCAAGCATCCCAAGAACGGTTTCCGGACGCGGGATTACAAAGATCGATTGCGGAGAAATGTTGCGACTGCATTGCTTCAGATATTGCAGTCGACCAAGACCGCCTACATGCATGGTTGGCAAGTGGGATTTGTGGAGCTAGTGTTGTCAGGAGCTCCGGTTCATTGGGCACGGCTCCTGTGGAAGGTGACGCGCCAACATGCGCAAGAAGAGAGAGGAGGGACCCTCAATCATCTTTCGCCTTACCTGATCGTGTTTTATCGAGGGATGGGATATTTGACAGTTTCAGAGCGGGCACGGTTTCCGCTGCTAACGCGGAGTAATCCGGGTAGATACTTGCGGGAGGCTGAGGTGGACACAGATCCGGACAAAGCACCTGCCAGTCCAGCTCCAGCTCCGGCTCTGGCAAGAGCAGCAGAAGAGCATCGAAGTGAGCGCGCACCGCGGAAGCGGAAATGGGATGAGAGACCTGAAGACAGGCAGCCGGAAGCTCCCGCTGCGCCGACTCGGAGTCGGCCAACCCACGAGCTTCACAGCCGGCCGAAACAGAGGGCACGCAAGATGGTGTTGCCAACTAGTAGTGAGGAAACCGGGCGTACTCCGGTCCGGCGGAGTGTTCTGCCCACGCAGGAGGAGATAATCGCGCAGGTTCTGGGGAGGTTGGTGAACCCCTCTGCGCAGAAGGCGCGGATGCCTTCAGAAGAAGACAAGCGAACTGTTAGTCGGCCGACTGCGAGTCGGACGACTGAAGGACGGCCAATTGCAGGTCGGCAAGAGCAGCACGTTGAACCGGACAGCAGGCCGGAAGCAGAAGGGAGTTTGGCTGAAGTGCCAACAACTCTCAGAGGGTCGTCTTCGGCAGAAGACGCTTCTGAGAAAACGCCTCCAGCAAAGAGGCCAAGTGGAGTAAAGACGAGCAGAGTGGATCCGACTGCCAGTCGGACAACTGCTAGTCGGCCGACTGCGAGTCGGTCAACTGAGAGTCGGCCAGATTCGCCGACTGCGAATCGGACAGGCACCGGCAACCATTGTGCGGGGTTTTCGGCGGACACACCTCCGGCGAAGACACCTTCCGCGCAGATCGCGCCGGAAGAGCATGCAGTAGAAGCGGGCGGTGCAGGGGTGACAAAAGTAACTACGGCGCCGACCCCTTCGAGAACCGAAGATCGAGCCGAAACAGAGGGTCAGGCAGTGGGTTCCTTCACTGCCTTGGATATTTTAGCAGGGAGTGGAGCGGCAGTCGCGGCGGAAGCTGCTGCGCGCCACAGTTCCAGGGAGTCGCCAAGAGATTCTGTGGCGACTGAAATCCTCGAAACAGAGGATGAGACGAGTTCGGAAGAGCAGGAAGCGGACTCTGTGCGGAAGACGCCAACAGGGGTACTGTGCGAGCAGATAGTGCCACTCTTGCGATATTTGGATCGCAAGACAGCAAAGTACGCGAGTTCCAGAAAACCGCAGTCTTATGTGGAGATTGTTAAGAGCAGGTGGAGGAGCAAGGTAGCCACTTGGGCCACTAGGTGCCAAACATTGCAGATGAGGAATACTGCCCTCCAACAGCACCTGGCGATCACGAAGAGGTTACACCAAACCTTGCAACAACAGCGGGAGGATGTGGCGACGAAAGCCCAGGCGGATGCCGAGCTAATGCGGGCAAAGATCGAATCGGAATTGCAGGAAGAGCGGAGACAAAACCGCCTTCTAACAGAGGAGCTTGCTCGCCAGACGCGCGCATTAGAGGAAAGTCAAAGCACGCGCAAGGAGGATGAGGAGTTCTTGCGCAACTTGCAATCCGAGTGCACGGAATTGAGGGCGCAGCGCGCAGATGCGGAGATGCAGCTAGCAGAGGTGGAAGGCAGCAGCCGGACGCGAGAGGAGTTGGTGACGCGGGTTACCCACTGTCTAAGAGGATACGCCCACTGGGAAGTAGCGGCACAAGAGAAGATCACGCTCAGGGAATTTGAGCTTCGGGCGGCGGCATTGACGGAGGGTGACTGTCGGAGTCGGCGGCGAGTGGCGCGGAAATTAGAGGCCTTCTTGTCGGGTGCGCGCGACACTATGGCACACTTGGAGTCGGAAGTGACTGCAGTCCTTCGGCGGCTGGGGTTGCGCAGCCGGTCGGAAGATTGGCAGGGTAGGGAGGTAGTGCGAGGCAGTCCGGCGCGCAGGAGGCGCAGTATCGGATCTGCAGAGTGCAGTAGTGTAGCTTGGTTTCGTGCAGGAGTTTAGAGTAGCAGGTAGTGCAGCTTAGTGTTAGTTAGAACCTTAGAGGGTATAAAGTAGTTCAAGGTGGGTCGGTCAGGACCTCCGCTTAGGATTTCAGGGGGAAAGTTTTGCCTTGGGATTCTTCCAGTTTCGGAAATGCAGATCAGGAACTCACTTTCTCGGCGTGTTTGTGCATTTGGTCCTGGCACCACGTAGAGGAGCTGCAGCATAGTGAAGTTACCGCATGTTGTAGCTGAAGGCCTTCGGCTGAATGTTCAGAGCTAGTATACCGGTTAGAGACTTGAGTAGTGCGGATCTGCACCTGCGGGTGATTTCTGATGCTCAGAGCCGGTTGCGAGTTAGATACTTGAACAGTTCCCCCTTACACCTTCGAGTGACATATCCTGATTGTACTCCTACGGGAAGTTTCCCCTGAATGCCAAAGTGAAGTTTTGTTACTTCGTGTAAACCTTGGTTATCAATTCAGGTTATGTGTGTGTGTTACTAGATTGTGTCTCAAGTGAGTTCTCAGTCGGGCCTGTACTCTCTGCGCTTAGTGTGAGTCGAGGGTGACGTCCACCGCGTATGAGTGACTTCGTTCCGAAGTGGAAAGTCCAATCCGGGTTCCCTACGCTAGCAGAAACTAGCGGGAGGGTTGTAAAAGCCGGAGTGGGAGTCACTACCTGCAGAGCCTCTGAGTGTACTTTTGAGAGACTTTTCCCCTGAAATCCTAAGCGGAGGTCCTGACCGACCTCCGAGTTGTGCTTTTCCAGTTTCAGGTGTGTGTGTGTGTGTGTTGAGTGACTTACGCTGCACTGTGCATCCTCCGAGCATCCTCCGAGTCGAGCATCCTCCGAGTGACCTCCGAGTCGAGCACTGCAGTATTTCTGGGAGTGACAGTCGCCTGAGAATTCAAACTCTCCAAAAGTCTGTTAAACGTGACACTTTGTACTCTGTGTGTTGACTCTGTCCCTGTGGGTTCGATCTTTTTACCACCATACTGCAGTTTTAGCCTTTGGTGGGTTATTGCATGCTGCTGCCGCCGCCGCTGCTGAGTATATTTAGTGTTGATCGTCGCATCTTTGTACTGAACTGGAATAGTTCACGCGTCTCCGGGAAGCGAGTTGGAGACGCGTCCTAGGGAGAAGCGTTTCCGGGATCAATTTGGCCATCCCTGTGCTTCGCGGTGACGAACTCTCTGTTGTTCGTGACAGATGATATCTGGTGCCTCAGTAGAAAGCGAGTGAGCCCAAGCTGGCCGATGGTGGTACGATTGAGCTGAATTTGTGGCAGAATCGAAGAGTGTGCTCAATTTTGTACTAGGCCGAGTGAAGTGTCAATCCGTGAAGGCGGCGTTGCTCCAGGGCATGTAATTGCGTGGATTGGATTTTGATTGGATACATTTACAATTTGGAACGGGAGGTCATCGGTTCAGTGTCGGCGGGACAGGAATTCGTACTGGATGTTCATCTCAGCACTCATTTGCTACGGACCTTTACTGTAACTCAAGCAATTGAAGGATTTGATTTTGAGATCGCCCCGTTAGTGAACGTGCTGGCAGTAGGCTTTCACCTACAAAAGTTTTGCAGTTGTCAATCGAAAGCTCTGATCGAGTGCCATCGCTCTCTTCTTCACGTGTTTCAAAATCTGCTCATATGCTCATCTGCTGTATCGAGCACGATCGGGCAGCATTCGTGTCTTAGAACAGCCGAGACATCGTTGTGATGTTCCATTGAATCTTCTCCCGCACGAAGTACGAAATTTAAATGGTGGCAGCGTGTCCTGGATTCGCAAATTCTCCACGCAAATGTAGGATCAAGGACCAAGATTGGGTCCCTTTAGAAGGATAAGGATTTCACGGGTTGGAGATTCTAGAGCAGCAGTTGATCTTGAGTTGGGCCTTTAAGGGCTGGTTTTAGGCTCCACGATACCATTTTTTTTATAAAAGAAGAGGCAGATAATTCATCGGATAGAATAGGTGCACTGTCAAAACCACTGGTACTAAAAAGCGGTGGTTGGATTGACGCGTTTGAAGAGGTTCTGGTATCTGAAGAATCGTTCATACTCAGTAGAGAAGGTGGCAGGGAAGGTTCTGATTTACGAGGGACAGAATATGTAGGAGAAGGATATGACTTGGGAGGGATATGAAAAGGTAGGTACTTGGGGTCTGGTGCATCAGAGTGGGGAAGAGGCAACGGAACGAAATTACTAGAAGTACTAATGGGAGGAGGTGCTGTGCTAAACCATCTATTCACAGCTGAAATTGAAAATGGGAGAATGAAAGGAGAAGGACGTATAAGAGGTGGAGTTTGAGCAGTATCCACCTTGCCACAATTACCAACGGAGATTGGGGCTTCAAGATGCTGAGGTACAAGTGGAGGTGTAGACGCAGGGAGAATTAATGGACCACTACCACCAAGTGGAGCTGTTGGCTTTCCAAACCCGTTTCTGCTGTATGTGTAATTATTGGCGGAGGAAGTCGGCATTGAAGCCTGAAAGCTTGGAACACTTTCTGTTCTTCCCAAAGGGCGTCATGTTGAGCCAATACTAGGCTGATCAGTTCCGTGTATAAGTGATCCTCTAATTGTATCAAGATCATAGTTACTAGAAGGTACTTTCGAGTCGAAATCTTGTTCCGCCTCACGAAGTCGAGCTTCCGCATTTGAAGACGGTAAATTTTCCAGGCTGTCAAACCTTGGAACCTTGGCCACCTCTGCGGTCGTAAAGATTTCTCGGGAGCTCGTATCAGCTCCATCTTGATGGTTGTCTTTCGAGACATGTCCATTAGAAACCGCCGATGTGCTTGGTGGGACTGAAACACTGCCAGCTACACGCTGCTGTATTTGCAGCAACTACTCTGGATGTAGACTCAAACTTATTACAAGATGGTATGTGATACAATTTTTGAAGGTTAGAACAAGCGTGATAGCTACTGTTCATTGGTGTTTTTGTAACCTGCCATTTTACGTCAGTATGACCACTCGAACTTTCAACCTGCAGTAATTAAAAAGGCATATAGTAATTAATAGTTTGGGTGGTGTAAGTGTGTGTAGATTGTTACCTTTTGAGAGGTTTAGACTACCACCCTGTGGATTGGAGTTTGAATTCTTTGAGCCGTTGATAGAAGAGTTAACAAAACTAGCTCTATCTCTCATAGAATCAATATTCCAGGCATAAAAATTCTTATGTCTTAGTTCTACAAGATAGCAAGAGGTCTCTTTGTGGTTTCAGGCTATGCACAGTGCTTGAAAACCTGTAGAGACAAAGAAATTGCTTTAGTTGTCCATAGAAGGAGGTTAACTCTATACAGGTTTTACAGTTACTTCCATTTTTACTGTGGTAAATATCCATGAGTGATACTTTACAGTAAAAAGTTTTTGGTGCTACTCTAAAACTTTGTGATAGTTTTAGAGTTAAACAATTTTCAGTTTTCCCTTTAGATTTAGTTTACAGATACTCTGTAAGCAATCCTTGTACACAGTGAAGTGTTGACGTGTGAAGGTAAAATGCCGCTTGGAGAAAAAGCGGACAACAGTGATATACAAGAAATCCAGACAGTGGAAGTCATCAGCAACAAGGGACGTGATCAGGAGCAGTAGGTGACGGTGCAGCCTCAAGTAGAAGAGAATCTGGTAAACACTATTGTGGTAGAAGAAAAAAATTCCGGGTTAGATTGGGACGAGGCACTCGCCGTGGAAAAACTTCTAGAGGAATCCGGCCTAGAGTACAGGGTATGTGAGGATGAGTTACTAGATCTTCCGCAAGATATTGCTGACCATTTGAGAGATGTTCAGTATGTTCAAGACTGTCTTTCAGAAGAAATTCTTGTACTAGAGAAATTTCTTGATAGTCTCCCAAAGGATTGATAGCAAATACTTGTAGCGTTTAGACAGGAGGTACTAAAGGGATCGGGAGTTTGCATCCGGTCTCACTACTTGTAAACGTGATGTTTTGAAAGCATTGTAAATATATATATGACGTAGTCAATATATTGAGCTTTCAGTGTGTAGTGTGTTTGTTGAGGGGCAGTGTGACCCCTGTGTGAAGAAGAAAAAAAAAAAGTAAAAAAAAAGTTTTCAAAAAGTTTTTGTTTGCAATTTGGTGGAAGAGGGCATCATAGGCACTGGAGGCCCACGTAGATGGAGGGCAATGGAGATCGAATCGGGATCGTGAAGCGATGCAATGTCCCGTGTGTGTTGTCTTGTTTTGTGCTGTGTTTCCTTTAGACTGGAGAGTTGTTGCTAGCTGGTTGCTTGTGTTTGGATC
This sequence comes from Marchantia polymorpha subsp. ruderalis, assembly GCA_037833965.1. Lineage (NCBI taxonomy): Eukaryota > Viridiplantae > Streptophyta > Marchantiopsida > Marchantiales > Marchantiaceae > Marchantia > Marchantia polymorpha. The sequence continues at coordinate 7,910,246 of AP031351.1, forward strand.
CTCTCCAGTCTTGCTTCCTGGTGCGCGCCCGTGTAGGGGTGACGCTGATTTTCGGAGTAGTTTTACTCCTGTGTGCTGGCGATAGGGGGCTGGACTTGATCACCGGCCGGTCTATCTATGTTTCTCTCACGGTGAGACTGGAGTGATGACCAGTAGACCGTGAGAGTCTTCTTGCTGTGATGACAGGTTAGGTTGCCCATACCCCTTAGCTAGTAGGGCTAGAGTAGCTCAGTGCAGCACGGCGTCAGGGGCGGATTGGGTTATTGGGTGGAGATCTGGCAGTGGTGCCAGTTGAGGTCTCGTCATCACGTAGCAGTCTAGTGGTCCTGTTGAGGACCGCGGGGGATTTACGTGGAGTGGGTTGAGGTATCGGCTACCTTCACCTATTTCGCCAGTTGTTGCGGAGCAAGATCAGAGTGTTGCAGACACAAAGTCTTTGGTGGTGATATCGTCTAGTGTTCCAACCCCATTGATTTGGGACATGGAAGGGATATACGGGGCCGCGAAGGGCCCTCGACGTTACTCTGGTGCAGTGGGCACCATCGAGCTTGATGATTTTATTCAGGGTTTCGACACGTGGTGTGATATGCAGTTTCTGCGGAACCCCACGTTGTTTACACCCTTCTTTGCATGGAAGGGGTTATTCCAGCATTTGGAGGGGCCCCCCATGGACGATTATCACGAGTTTGGGAGAGAATATGCTGCAGAGATTGATGCATGGAGACGGCATTGGTCTCCGAACTACTCATCCATTACCCAGGGTGGTGTGGGTACCAGTGGAGGTGCAAGTATCGGCACCAGTGGAGGTGCGAGTAGTAGCATCAGCGAGGGTACCAGTGGAGCAGTTGGCGCAACTGGTACTAGTACCAGCAGCGGTACTGTTAGCATTGCCGGTGGCAGCACGAGGGGAGATGCTAGTGGCGTACCTTTGTTTAGCCCCATTCGTGAGTTCTTCCAGAGATTGAGGAAGAATTATCAGGGGGTGAAAACGGAGAAGTTGAGGAGCCTCCAAGAGTTTGAGCGGAAGACTAGTGAGAGTCTTCGTGAGGCATACACTCGTATGCGACGGCTCATTTCAGTTACTCACGGTGTGATTGAGGCACAGGCTGTCCAGTTGTGGTATTGGATCCTAGACATAGAGTTGCGGAGGAGAGTGCGTGATGCTACTCTCATGAGCGACTCATCACCCACATTAGCCCATGTGTTTGCTCTTTCTAAGAAGATTGAGCTTAACATGGTGGAGGAGAGGGTGGTGACGTCTACATTTGCGAGGGACACGACCACTACTTCGCGTATCCCACATAGCCCAGCACAGTCTCGCCCCATAAGTGGGAGTCGTGGAGGTCATACACGACATCCTTCAGGTCACAGAGAGCATAGTGCGCGGCCACCACTGCCTTCATTTTTGGGCCAGCCACAGGGACCGTCATGTTGAACATGCGGAGGAAGTCATATGAGGAAGGATTGTCCCCAGGAGCGACAGGGACAAACTCCACATGCTAGGCCACAGCCGGCACAGGTGACCTGTGATCATTGTCATCGACCGGGTCATCCTCGAGAGCGTTGCTTTGACCTTCATCCTGAGTTGCGATCTGGAGGTAGAGGTCGTGGAGGTGATGCTCCGCGAGGCCGAGGTGGTCGAGGTGGCAGAGGTGGTAGAGGTGGTAGAGGTACCATGGCCATTGAGCGTACCGCAGCGAGTGCTACTTCCGCCACAGAGAGCGCTATGGCTGCTCGGATTGAGCAGTTGGAGCAAAGGCTTGCTACTATGGCTGGTCTGGGGGCGAGCACTTCCACATCTTACGAGGGAGAGGATTTCTCCTATTTGGCCAGTGCAGCACAGGTTGAGGCATCAGTTGCAGTGACCAGAGGTGGTGCTCGCACTTCAGAGCCACGTGGTGCGACTGTGGAGTTGGACCCTCAGAGGAGTGAGGGTGGACGTCAGTCTAGACTTCCCCAGTCCTTTTTGTTGTCAGAGGTGGGTAGCAGTTCATCTATGAGACCTGCACCGCCTACAGACACTAGAGTGAGAACTAAGGTTCTTACATCATCTGTTGTGGACGCAGACGTGCCATCTAGTGCAGTGATGCGGATGGTCACTTCAATCTTGCGATCTCCATTGTTTTCAGCCACGGAGTTGATAGACTCTGGTATTGATTTGGCTCGAGTATTTCAGGTAGCAGCCACGTCGTGTGAGCATGGGAGAGTCGCTGCTAAGAGTGCCGAGATACGTGAGGATACAGTTGAAGACTCATCCTCAACGTCTACATTGTTCGAGGAGACGACTTGGCAGGCCGCAGCGGCGAGGATGGAGTCCTTACCAGCTCGCCCAGCCATTGATCGCGAGAGTATTGTTCCTAGTGTATGTATGGTGGACAAACGAAGTGGTCTATTTCGGTTAATGAGTTCTACTGGACAAGTGTATGTCCCAGCCAGAGTTTTGTTGGATTCTGGTGCACAGCCCTTGATGTTGGGCAAGGCTGCATGCATTAGTTTGAGCATTCGGAGGTAAGAGTTGGAACCTTGCCCATTCCAGATCCAGACATCCCTTGGTGGCGCCAGCAACAGGTCTTACTTTATGACCAGGGAGAGCATAGCGGTGTAGTTGAGGCATGATCACCCTCATGATAGCTCGCAGTTTGGAGTTTGTGCGGTGGTTACATCAGCAGAGTCATATGATGTGCTTGTTGATGGAGTGGTGTTATACCTGATGGGCTTTCGGATGGATTATTGGACGGAGACTACCGCATATCGTCTTGGTTGGCAGTCCGGAGATGGACGTCTTAGCGAACTGCCAGTGAGATTTATTTCTTGGGATCTTGGATCTTCATCAGCGGTCTTGGCATCTGTTGCGGGTTTTAGCGGAGTGCTTACCTGGCCCGATGACTTATTGGAGGGGAACATGTCTGCCGACGATACCTCACTCTACGAGGATGTGGAGGAGGTTGTGAGTTTCACAGCGGCTGTGACTTCACCCTTAGATGTTCCACTGTGGAGTTCGTGCCAGGCACTACAGTTGGAGGCTGATAGGTTGGTGGAAAAGGCTTGGAGTGAAGCCTCTTTACCAGCAGAGCCAGACAGGACTTCAGCTGATCGGCTAGTTAGTGGGTCTAGCACATTGTCTCCATTGGTTACTACACCTATTGCATGGGAGTATTCCTCAGAGGGTGTTTGTTTGCTGGATCTTTTTGGTGGAATCAGCACAGGTTTGGCTGCAGTGTTGCAGTCAGGCATTCTCGTACGGAGATACTTGTATGTGGAGAAGGACGTGACTGCACGTCGAGTCTCTTCACGACATGTTGCATAGTTGATGCGGTGTTTTCCTTCGTTGTTGCCGCGATCAGCTGTCCAAGGATTCCAGAAGGCGTTGCCTTCAGACATTTCGTTGCTGGGGGCGCCAGACCTTGACCGCGTTGGCCATATTGATATGGTGATTGCGGGCTGGCCATGTCAGGGACACACACGCGCTGGACATGGGACAGGGTTGCATGATCCCAGATCTCGGATGTTTTGGGAGATGATGCGAGTGTTACGTCATTTCCAAATGCAGCAGACACGTTCTCCAGCATACATTCTGGAGAACGTACCAATGTTGGGTGACACTCGGGCCCAGTTGATGGCGAGTGTCCATCAAGTCCAAGCATGGATTGGATCAGCAGTACTGTTGGATGCTGCGAAGGTTGGATCCCGGGCTCATCGTGCACGTTTGTGGTGGACCAACCTTTTGCCACGTGAGATATTGCGTCATGCCTATGATTCGGTACATGTGGTAACACACTTTTTGTTTTTTTGCAGAATTTAAACAATTTTAGAAAACTAGTACCGAAGCAGTGTTTGTAGTTAGGAAAGGGTACGTTAAATAGAGTGGATTGAGGAGATCGTCACGAGGTCACGAAGAATCGCGAAGTCGGATGTACCAGCGCCAAACGTCTTCGGCGCCTTCGGCAAAAGCTCCTTTTCTGAGGTGTCTCTACTCACGCGCTTCCAGCGTTTAAGGAAGCTACGCTTCCGGCGCAGACACCTCCGGAGGAGATTTTGCTAAAGACGTCAGAAGAACGGCACGGACCTCTGAAGGCTTCCGACCATGAGTGCGCCTTCGGCGATGCGCCGCTAGCGCGGAAAGGGAAACCTTCATAACGATCGGAATACACGGTAGTTCCAGTTGGTTGAAGTTGCATTAGAAAGAGCTCGGGACGCTCGTCCTAACGAGCCCAAGAGCGTTGGAGACGGATCGAGGACGAAGAAGTTATGAGCATCGGAAAACTCGTAGCCAGACATGCGCCGTTCGCGCTAGGGTTCACAGTCGGAAAGGACTCCCGTACGCCTTCGGCGATGTGCCTTCGGCGGAATCACGCGCTCATGGGAGGAAATCAACTTAGAGTCGGAAGCGCCTCTGGCGGCTGCGAAACGGAAGAAAAGCGCCAGCCGGATGTACGCCTCCGACGTGGCGCTGATAGGCGGATGCGCTGGCATGACTTGCACCGGCGGGATATGCGCCGTCAGCAATAGACGAGGCAGAACGGACAAAACAAGTGGTACGAATACGCGCCGGCGTAATTCGCGCCGACTGGATGTGCGCCTCCAGCAAGGCGCCGACGGATAAGGAACACACCAGCGGCGACACGCCTCCGGTGATGGGCGGGTTAGGAAAAGACAACATAGCCGACGTATACACTACGGCGAACTCGAGTCCGGAAGACGGTGGCGGCGGGAGAATTCAACATTCACGCATGCGAATGCGCGCAGTGCGGAGACGTGAATTCGAGCATGCAAGGGCGAACCGTTAGGCCGTATAGCCGGCTGCGTAAATTGTAACCAGTAGGAACGTTGGACGATCTTGAATTCGGAGAAGAAAAGACTGCCCTCCAGTCTCATTCTTTCATTCTTGATTTTGCGATTTCCAGCTTCCAAGATTACGCGCAAGGGCGGAGAGACCTGCAGAGAGAGGAGAGAGTGCGGAGACAAGTTGCGCAAGGATCTTGACAGACCTTGGAGAGAATTTGCGAGTAGCGAACTTGAACGAGAGAGAAGAGAGAGAGACAGCAGTCAATACTTGAGCGGCCGACGCTCAGCGGCGATTGTGAGAGAGCGCGCGGAAGGAAGAACGTTTGTGTGTGCAGGAAACACAATGTCGAAGGTCCCCCAGCAGCGAGTGTCTCCACTCAGGGTGCCGCAGATCGGTCTACGCGCATTCCAAGATGTGCTAATAGGGCTGAAGCTCGATTTCCTCCTGTGGGGATGGAACTGGACATGTCCGGAGATGGTGCGCGAGTATCTGCAGGAGAGACACAAGCCCTCACGCGGATTCCGTCCACATCCAGAGAGGTGGGACATTTGTGATTGGGCGCAGGTGTTGGGCAGGTGTGCCGGCGAGGAAGGGTATCTCCTCTTCGAGGCCGATAGCGTGAAGGTGTCCCAGGAGGAAGAAATCTCCTACAATGAGCTTTTCAAAGTTGCCAGGCATCCCAAGAACGGTTTCCGGACACGGGATTACAAAGATCGATTGCGGAGAAATGTCGCGACTGCATTGTTGCAGATATTGCAGCCGACCAAGACCGCTTACATGCATGGTTGGCAGGTAGGATTTGTGGAGCTAGTGTTGTCAGGGGCTCCAGTGCATTGGGCACGGCTCCTGTGGAAGGTGACGCGCCAACATGCGCAAGAAGAGAGAGTATGAACCCTCAATCATCTTTCGCCTTACCTGATTGTGTTTTATCGGGCGATGGGATGTTTGACAAATTCAGAGCGGACACGGTTTCCGCTGCTGACCCGGAGCTATCCAGGTAGATACTCGCGGGAGGCCGAAGTAGACACGGATCCGGACGAGGCACCTGCCAGTCCGCCTCCGGTTCCGCCCCCAGCAAGAGCAGCAGAAGAACGTCGAAGTGAGCGCGTTCCGCGGAGGCGGAAGTGGGATGAGAGACCTGAGGACAGGCAGCCGGAAGTGCCAGCTGCGCCGTCTCGTAGTCGGCCAACCAACGAGCCTCACAGCCGACCGAAACAGAGGGCACGCAAAATGCCAACTAGTACTGAGGAGACCGGGCGTACTCCGGTCCGGCGGAGTATCTTGCCCACGCAGGAGGATATAATCGCGCAGATTCTGGGGAAGTCGGCAAATACCTCTGCGCAGAAGGCACCAATGCCTTCGGAAGAAGACAGACAGACTGACAGTCGGCCGACTACGAGTCGGGCGACTGAAGGTCGACAAACGAAAGGAAGGCCGACGGAGCGGCGCGTTGAACCGGACAGCAGGCCGGAAGCAGAAGAGAGTTTGGCTGACGAGCCAACAACCCTCAGAGGGTCGTCTTCGGCGGAAGGCACTTCTGGGAAAACGCCGCCAGCAAGCAGGCCAAGTGGAGTGAAGACGCGCAGGGTGTATCCGACTGCCAGTCGGACAACTGCTAGTCGGCCGACTGCGAGTCGGTCAACAGAGAATCGGCCAGATTCGCCAACTGCGAGACGGACAGGGCCGGCGACCAGTGTGCGGACGCCTTCGGCGGACGCACCTCCAACGAAGACACCTTCCGCGCAGATCGCACCGGAAGGGCAGGCAGCAGAAGCGGGCGGTGCAAAGGTGACAAAAGTGACTGCGGCGTCGACCCCTTCGGAGACCGAAGATCGAGCCGGAACAGGGGCTCAAGCAGTGGGATCCCCCACTGCCTTGGATATTTTAGCAGGGAGTGGAGCGGCAGTCGCGGCGGAAGCTGCTGCGCGCCACAGTTCCAGGGAGTCGCCGAGGGATTTGGTGGCGACTGAAATCCTCGAAACGGAGGATGAGACGAGCTCGGAAGAGCAGGAAGCGGACTCTGTGCAGAAAACGCCAACAGGGGTGTTGTGCGAGCAGATAGTTCCACTCCTGCGATATCTGGATCGCAAGACATCCAAGTACTCGGGTACCGGAAAACCGCAGTCTTATGTGGAGACTCTCAAGCGCAGGACGAGGAGCAAGGTGGCCATTTGGGCCTCTAGGTGCCAAACATTGCAGGATAGGAACGCTACCCTCCGACAGCACCTGGCGGTCACACAGAAGCTATACCAAACCTTGCAACAGCAGAGGGAGGATGCGGCGACGAAAAACCAGGCGGATGCCGAGCTAATACGGGCAAAGATCGAGTCGGAATTGCAGGAAGAGCGGAGACAAAACCGCATCTTAGCAGAAGAGCTTGCGTGCCAGAAGCGCGCCTTAGAAGAAAGTCAAAGTACACGCAAGGAGGATGAGGAGTTGTTGCGCAACTTGCAATCCGAGTGCGCGGATTTGAGGGCGCAGCGTGCGGATGCGGAAATGCAGCTAGCAGAGGTGGAAGGCAGCTGCCGGGCGCGAGAAGAGTTGGCGACGCGGGTGACTCACTGTCTAAAAGGATACGCCCATTGGGAGGTGGCAGCTCAAGAGAAGATCACACTTAGGGAGTTCGAGCTTCGGGCGGCGGCATTGACGGAGGGTGACAGTCGGAGTCGGCGGCGAGTAGCAAGGAAATTAGAATCCTTCTTGTCGGGTGCGCGCGACACTATGGCGCACTTGGAGTCGGAAGTGACTGCAGCCCTCCGGCGTCTGGGGTTGCGCAGCCGGTCGGAAGATTGGCAAGGTAGAGATAGAGAGCGAGGCAGTCCGGCGCGCAGGAGGCGCAGCACCGGATCTGCAGAGTGCAGTAGCGTAGTTTGGTTTCATGCAAGTGTTGCGAGTAGTAGATAGGATAGCGTAGTGTTAGTTAGGACCTTTAAGGGTATAAAGTAGATCAAGGCGTTTTGCCTTGGGACTCTTCCAGTTTCGGAAGTGCAGATCAGGAACTCACTTTCTTGGCGTGTTTGTGCATTTTGGTCATGGCACCACGTAGAGAAGCTGCAGCATAGCGAAGTTACCGTATGTTGTAGTTGAAGGCCTTCGGCTGAATGTTCAGAGCTAGCACCCGGTTAGAGACTTGAGTAGTGCGGATCTGCACCTGCGGGTGATTTCTGATGCTCAGAGCCGGCTGCGAGTTAGAGACTTGAACAGTTCCTCCTTACTCCTTCGAGTGACATATCCAGATTGTACTCCTACGGGAAGTTTCCCCTGAATGCCAAAGTGAAGTTTTATTACTTCGTGTAAGCCTTGGTTTGCAATTCAGGTTGTGTGTGTGTGTTACTGGATTGTGTCTTAGTTAAGTCCTCAATCGGGCCTGTACCCCCTGCGATTGGTGTGAGTCGAGGGTGACGTCCACGGCGTATGAAGGGGCTTCGTTCCGAAGTGGGAAGTCTAGTCCGGGTTCCCTACGCTAGTTCCTGGCGGAAGGGCAGTAAAAGCCGGAGTGGGAGTCACTACCTGCAGAACCTCTAAGTGAACTTTTGAGACACTTTCCCCCTGAAATCCGAAGCGGAGGTCCTGACCGACCTCCGAGTTGTGCTTTTGCCAGTTTCAGGTGTGTGTGTGTGTGTGTGTGTGTTGAGTGACTACGCTGTACTGTGCATCCTCTGAGCATCCTCCGAGTCGAGCATCCTCCTCCGAGTCGAGCCTCCGAGTCGAGCACTGCAGTATTTCTAGGAGTAACAGTCGCCTGAGAATTCAAACTCTACAAAAGTCTGTTAAACGTGACACTTTTACTCTGTGTGTTGCCTCTGTCCCTGTGGGTTCAATCTTTTTACCACCATATTGCAATTTTAGCCTTTGGTGGGTTATTACAGTACAGCGTGCTTCTACACTCACCGTTGACAGTATATTGGATGTTTCCCGACACTCTTAGGTAGTGAGAGTTGTTGACAGGTCACCTATGGCGTTGGTGAATCGCGTAGGTCAGCCTCGGATGGCTTTACCTACATTTGTCAGTTATCCGGCATCACATGCATATCGTGATGGAGGACCTGGACTACTGTGGGACAGTACCCTACATCAGTTGGTGGAGCCCAACGCTGATGAGAGAGAGCGTGCGATGGGGTTTTTTACTGGTGTGACCGCGGCTTCTTCAGTTTCAGAGGCGTCGCGTCGTCAGGTTTTGGGTCAGGCTATGGACCTGAACTGCTTGACGTGGATTGTGAGCTTGGGTTTGGCCGAGCAACGCCGTTTGCGCGCAGATTTGGTGGTTGTTACACCACTTATTAGCTCATTGCCCACCGGGACGGTAGTGGCAATGGCTGGGGGCGACAGGCGAGATATTCGGCATCCTTGGAGTTTATGGGACGTGACGAAAGGACTTGCTAGAGTTGCAGCCCATGCAGTTGGAGAGGATTCTCAGGTGGAGGTGGCTACGAAGGAGGGTACGGAGAACCCTTCTTTGCAGTGTGTAGCGTAGCAACCATTGACAGTGTCGCCTCCCTCTAATGTGCCTATGAAGGAGGAATGGGAGCCATTGATTGGTTCCCATATCACAGGAGGAGAGAGGCGACGATTGACACAATTCCTACGAGACTATAGGAGTTGTTTTGCTTTCAGTATGAAGGAGTTGGGTGCGTTGATTGGACCCGGTATACGGATAGAACTAGCTAGTGATACGCCAATCTTCCGTCGTCCTTATCGATACAGTGAGATGAAGAGAGATTTGATTCGGAGTAGGACGTTGGACCTACTGGAGGCTGGACTAGTGGAGTTATTGCATGGTGAGTATGCGTCAGCCACAGTCATGCCGGTGAAGAAGGATGTACATGGCAACTACACGGATAGGCGCATGTGTGGAGACTACCGTCCTGACAATCGGCAGACAAAGTCCGATAAGTATGCCATGCCTACACCGGAGGAGATCTTCGATGTGGTGGGACATGCGAGGATTTTTAGTACTTTGGATCTTCGGGCAGGATACCATCAGTTGCCAATTCGGGAGGAGGACAAAACCAAGACAGCGTTTTGGGGCGTCAACTCCCACGGCAAGGATTGTTTGTATCAGTGGCGATTCTTACCCTTTGGGTTGAAGAATGCACCTGCCGAGTTTCAGAGGGTTATGGACAGAATCCTGGCGTGGCTGGATTTTGTCAGATGTTACATTGATGATATCTTGGTGTTTAGTGACACTGTGGAGCAACACCAGATACACTTGCAGATTGTGTTTGAGCGATTGAGGGCTCATGGTTTGAGGTTACATCCTGGAAAGTGTAAGTTCTTCCAGGAGAAGGTTGATTACTTGGGTCATGTGATATACCCAGGTGGTTTAGGAGTTCAACAAGCAAAGGTGGAGGCTATTGCACGCATCCCTCGTCCCACGGATGTGAGTAGAGTTCGTGCATTCATGGGTTTAGCGAACTACTACCGGAGGTATGTGAAGGGGTTCAGTGCTATAGCCAAGCCTTTGAACCAGTTGCTGAAGTCAGATCAGGAGTGGCAATGGGGAGATGAGCAGGAGAGAGCTATTATTGAACTCAAGGCCAGGTTGGTGGCCGCTCCCATCTTGAGGAGACCTATCAAAGGTCGTCCATACCAATTGCACACTGATTGGAGTATGTTGGGACTTGGAGCGGTGTTGACGCAGCGTGATGATGAGGGCAAGGAGTTTGTGGTTGCGTACGCTAGTCGTTCGAACAATGCAGCGGAGTCGCGGTATAGTTCGTACGAGGAAGAGTGCTTGGCAGCGGTGTGGGCTGTGGCGCACTTCAGGTGTTACTTGTTTGGTACGCAGTTCACCCTTGTTACTGATCATCAACCGCTCAAGTGGTTGATGGAGTCCGACAAGCTTACAGGGAAGCTTGCACGGTGGGCTCTCATCTTACAGGAGTACGACTTTCAGGTAGTGCATAGACCTGGAGTTGCGAACCTAGATGCCGATGGTTTGAGTCGAAACCCATGCACTAGCCAGGAGGATGACACTGGAGCTAGATGGCATGGTGAGGTTGACGAGGAGATGGTGCCTGGTTGGCATGCATCTGCCTTCATGTGTTGGTTACGTGGAAACTCCAGCATAGAGGATCATCTGACATCTCACTCTAGTCAGAGAGTAGATGGCCGATCTTCAGATCCTGAGGTTGAGGATGGTGGTGTGGATCAGCGTGATGTACACGATGATGCATTGGTGTTGGAGTTCCTACGGACCAGCATGGTGCCAGGCACAGTGGGTGCCAAGGAGCGAGATCATGTTCTCCAACGGGCCAAGAGATACCGATTGGAGGGATCACATGTTCTCCGAGTGTGGAAGGACGGTAGGGTACGAGTAGTACCACATCCAGCCCAGAGAGCACGCATTGTGAGGCATGCTCATGAGGAGTTGGGACATTTTGGAGTGAAGCGTAAATACAGCTTACTCCTTGGTCAGTATTGGTGGCGTGGTATGCATACTCAGGTACAGCAGTTGGTATCACGTTGCATGGTTTGTGATGGAGTGAGGGCATCATTTAATGCCCCGACACCAGTGCTACATCCATTACCCATCATGGGGTTGGGTTACCGTTGGAGTTTGGACTTTGCTGGACCACTACCTTTGACTGTACGACATCATCAGTATGTGTTGGTGATGGTGGAGCATTTCTCCAAGTGGATTGAGTTGGTGGCATTACCTAACAAGGCAAGTGAGGGAGTAGCGTATGCTTTTCTTGACAGAGTGCTTAGTCACTATGGTGCACCAGCTGAGGTGTTGACCGATCAGGGAACGGAGTTTCAGGGTGAGTTTCAGGTCTTGTGCGAGAAGGGACTGATTGATCATCGGACCACGTCGCGAGATCATCCAGAGGCGGATGGTTTAGCTGAACGTGTTGTACAGACGGTGAAGAGGGCGTTGCGCAAGTATGGCCTGCAAAAAGTCATCTTGGGGACTGGGATATCTAGTTACCGTGGTTGGCCATGGGATATCGGTTCAGTCGGCAGGCATCCTTGGCTTCCTTCTCACAATATTTTCTATTGTACGGCCGAGATCCAGACTTGCCAACATCGATTCGTCGTGAGTCTAGCGAGGTGGTGAACCTTGATGACCCGAATATGTGGGTGAGAGTATGTTCTCAACGTGCAGAGCTCTTTCGGAGAGTTATGCCTGCAGCGTTTGAGAATCTTGCGATTGCTCAACATAGAGATACGTTGCGGTATGCAACCATTCGGGAGGAGGTTATCGACCATCAATTCGTAGATTCCATGTGGGAGAATACGTCTATCTACAGCAGACTGCACCGACGACATTGGATGTGACGGCGGGACGCACAATCTTGCGGGTGCGGGAGGTGTTACCTTCTGGAGTTCTCCTGTTGGAGGGTCGTGACGGCGTTGTTTGGAAGGATCATGTGCGCAATTGTGCGCCATGCCACCTCCCAAACGTAGATGGCACTATGGACCCAAGCTTAGCGATAGTACGTGCTGGCTTGAGGTGCATGCTGTGTGGGTCAGCTGGTCAGGCAGCCCGTATGTTGGTGTGTGATAGGTGTTCTAGGGGATGGCACATGTTGTGCCTGACTCCGCATATCTATGTTATTCCGGCTGGACGATGGGTTTGTCCTCGATGTACTTCATAGGGGTAGATGACTTGATCTTCACATGTTATGAATTGCAGATAGGCGACTAACGATGGGGCGACATAGCACCCGGCCTACTGGTTCGCGCACCCACGAAGGTGTATAGCATGTAGTTGTAGATAGGGCTACCTGGGAGTCAGAGGGACCTGACCGCCAGCTAGGGGGGCGAGTTGTGACATTTGAGTGTGTACTCTCTCGCGCCTTATATGTGTGTATGTGTGTGCGTATGTGTATGTGAGTAGCATGTCAGCGATGTAGAGTGTATGGCGATATGTATTCGCACGACAGCTGTCATGTAGTTACGAGTCGGCTCACGCAGTTTAGACACTTACTATATTTAGACGTGAAGTTAGGGTTCGGGTCACGAGGGGTATACAGTCGGGGACGGCTCGAAGAACGTTAGTTCTTTGAGTCGAGCCTGGAAGCGTCGGGAGCGTAGAGCGACTTTCCCTTTTGCGTCGACCTAGATTCTCCGAGTGTGGAGTGGGTTGGGCTTGACTCATGTTTGTGACGGTGACGGTTTGTTGCCAGTAGGATAATTGACCGACGGGAATTCCAGTGGGGCATCTCCCGTTTATTTCAGTTGTGACATTTGAGTGTGTACTCTCTCGCGCCTTATATGTGTGTATGTGTGTGCGTATGTGTATGTGAGTAGCATGTCAGCGATGTAGAGTGTATGGCGATATGTATTCGCACGACAAGTGCAGATGCCGGGGTATTTAACCGTTTTAGCTATATTTAGCTAGAATCCAAAGTTATGAGTTAATCTCAAAAATTATGTTGCATAAAACGGCATGTAATATCATTTTGATTCTTTATTATTTGATTTTCAAATGGATTAAATATTTTGTATGAGTATTATAATTTGAATTTTTACAGTATTATTGTATATTAAAATACAAAATAACATTTATATATCACAAAAATGATCCAAACAATCTTTTTATATATTTTTATGAGATTATCATTCATAAAGTAAAGATGAACTAAAGATAAAAACTTATTTAAATAAGTTTTTAAGTTTCATTTTTTGGAGTGTGGATTCATGTCAACATTTTTTCAACAAGTACATCATTGCTTTCATAACTTGTATTCGAAATATTGTCACATTGTTTCAAAATCAACCTTGCATAGTTTTCATTCTTATTGTATTTTAAATATTGCTAATTATTTCATCTCATGGATACATGCTAACTTTTAAAAAGGTTTTCTTCAATTCCAAAATTTGCAATTGATACTGAATTTCTGGTTGAATTAGATTTGTTAAAGTCAAACATATGTTCCTTATTTATTTTCATACTCTTATGTATATATATATATATATACACATAATGTAAGTTGTAGAAAAGCGAGACCTTAAATTGCTAATCTGAACACATTGAGAACATTGAAGAGCAAGTAACATGCTCTAGGAGAGCCGAATAAGAAGAGTAGACCCGCTTTTGCATCTCCAAATTGTAGTTTGGCTTCTCTAAACACGGAGATGTAGATGGCTCACTTCTAGTTTTGCTAAAACGCCACTTCAATCAACGCCGCCTTTCCATCCCTTGCCCTCGGGGTCTTGGAGACGTCAATATTCTGGAGAGTGAAAGTTCACTTGTAGGAGCCCCATCAGGTCATGACCTCCTCTTGATCGATCTCAGAGAAAAAAACCAGTTCCAAGGTAGTGACACATGTGTTCCTACGCAAGCACCACAGCAGTTGCTTTCATATTCTCTTCAAAACTTTGTCATCTAAAGATAAATGCAGTCTCTTCAAACTAAAGTTTCTCCAGTTTTTGCATTCATCGGAAAAATAATTTCCAAAATCTTTCCGTTCGGAACTGAATAGGAAGAAACTAAAAGAAAAGATTTTATAAATCTGATTTCCCCTTCCATTTTGTCCTCCACTTTAAGAGAGGAAGAACCCATTGTTCCTTGGTATGCGGGGGCGAATTGTAACCGAGCTTAAAAGAGTACCCCTCCACAATCCGCAATCCCCGCTCACTCGAAGAAAACTGAAGTGACACAACTCAGTGCACGTGCATGCTGGGCACAAGACTTCTAGCGCGGTGCAAGAGTAGCGATACAGAGTTACTCCAAGCTATGCACATACGCGGATCATTAGCTAATACCAGGAACGAGGTGGAGTGTAAGTGGAAGCAATAGGTGCAGTTAGTGGAGTGTCCAGCAAGCGATGTGAATCAAAACTAACGGTGAGAACATGGATTCTGTTTTCACGGGAATTTGTAGAGCATGTGCAAAGGGTACTTCGCGTCTCTCGAGATTGGAGATGAGCGTTTGATGTTCACTGGTGACCGAGTTAACACGCAATCAGGGCAACCCTTTGGTCTCATAAGTAAGAAGTTGATGGAATCTTACCCAACGTGTTTGTTTCGATGTGTAATCAGATATCATAGACAATTGTATTTTCTTCATGATAGCACGTGAATTGTGTAAGACACATAGAGGTTAACAAGTTGTTATATACAAATGGAGGAGTAAGCAACTCTGGAGAAGATTTACTATTCAGGAGTAGTGGACACATGCATTGTTTTATATTAGTTTATATATGGAATCTCTCTTACTATTAACAACAAATGTTGATTTCTGTCAACAACATTTTTTGTATTTTGATTCGAAACCTTTTGAGATTGTTCCAATTGTAACAACTTAAGTCAAAAAATAAACAAATCTAGAGTTTACTTAACTATAAAGACATGTCGATTAAAAAAACAAAGAAAAGATTGTAACGCCCAAGATTTTGATTTTGCAATAATATATGGAACCAGGGTTTGACACGCATGGCTGAAAACCACCGAGTCACCCCATGAATACTACACAAAACATCGGGGCTACGCCCCGACTTTTTGACTTTTTTTATTACTCGAGGTCACCCGGATTTGTCCAAAATAAAATTCTGGGGGTCTACAAAATTATTTTATACATCTGATTCAATAATCATGCTGGATCTTTTTGAGTATTAACATGGATATTTGTGTACAAATGCAACATGGATTTGAAAATCTCAAACTGTATTTTCAACTTGTGCCCATTCCCAACAACTCAAGGAATTCTTCCACCAGCTCAACACCACTAGGTTCCTCAACTACAATTGCCTGCACTGGTTCTTCATCATCTTCTGATGAATCAGCATCATAGAAAGCATGCTCATCTAGATTATCGTCCTCAACGTCTTGATTAAGATCTGCGCTGTCACCATCATCTGTGTTCCCATCATAATCAAGGGCATTCACAGCTTGGAATAATGATGGCAACTTGAAGTTCTGAGGCTTATGATGATACAATTTCTCTAGTAGTAAATAATTGAAATTCTTCAAAGACTTCGCCAAAGTCTTGGTCCGAATGAGTGCATCGATTATTTTGATACGCACCATATTTCTAAGCTTGGTCTTAATACTATTATGCAAAGAAAAAACTCATTCGGCAATGGCACTATTGAGGGGGATGACTAGACAAAGATACACAAATTTAAGCATGTAGCCTAGCCCAGCCCATGCTCATCATGAATGTTACTCTAGACGAGAAGAAATTCTGCATGCGTATCCTTGGCTGCTAATCACAACAGGTGCTTCATCTTCAAAAACTCTTTGTTGACCTGAGACAATACGGACGGGTCAATTAGAAACAGATGCTCTCTCTTTGTCTTGTTGCAAAAATGGCTCAACAGAATTTTGTAATCTGAGACACCAAATCTGGTTCAAATAACCATGGATTTGTTGTTTTTTTACTTGCTTTATAAAGTTTAGAAAAGACTTATCAAGCTCTGACTGCTTTAGGCTTCTATAAAATGTAGGATCAAAAATTTTGAAGACATTAAGCACGTCTCCCTCGGGAAAGCGTTCTAAAAGGTTTGCCTCAATTTCCTCCACCAGCACCTTGATGAGCACATGAACGTGTTCCACACTGAAATCAGGATGACCTATCAAAGGAATCCTACAGCTCTCATTGACCTACCAAATTAGATCATTTGTGGTCCCATTCTCTTGAACAGATTTTAAAGCTGTTTCAATTTATCATCACCAACCCGATCCTCAGAGCCACATATATCCCTCAGAGCAAGTAAACACACCTCAAGTCGACCAGGAATTTTATGAGGTAGGTTGCTATCTTGCTCAAAATATTTCCTAAATTCCTCTAAGGGTTTCAATACATCAGCAACACTATGCAGTAGGCAGATGAAAGTGACATCAGTGAGAGACTTAAGTAAATCTGCAGCTTTCTTTCAACCCTTTTTGCCTGACTTTCTCTTCAAGAACAAAATCAGCGTTGCTAAATTCTCTTGTAATGCTGCCGCGCATAGAGCTCTGAAAAACCACCTAGTGGCATTGAATAATAGAAATTGTAGTTTGGACACACCTCGCCTCCTAGCAAAGCATGTCCATTGCATTTGACGAGATCCTGATTTGCTAAACATATTATGCACCGCCTTCAGAACAACGTTCAACGTTGAAGATCTTTCATTTCCTTGGCTATGTCCCCAAGGGCTAGGGCAGTCTTGTGCGTTGCGCAATTGACACTCAAAAGATAACCCACAGTTTTTTGCAACTTTGCGCCCAACCCATTGTATCTACCTATTAGTGTGGAGTCACCGTCAGTACAAATAGCCGTCATCTTTGATATTGGGATATCAAAGAAATTTAACACTGCACATAGCATCTGACACATTACTTCGGCTGATTTATCACTCAAACTAACGGCGCACAAGAACTCCTATCGTGACATCCAAATATCATCATCCCAGTACCTGTTTTATACAATTACCAACAGAACATGGTTAATGATTCATCAATATTGCCAACTACATTTTAACACAATTTTCTACAATATTTTTTGAATGAAGAGATATCACCTGAGAAATATCACATAGTGATCCACGTTGCCGATGTTGTTAGAATTATCTAGTAAGACAAAATAGATAGTACTAGAAGCTACCCTAGCCAACTGTGATGCTAGAAGTCTTTCACTGATCACCGAAAGGAATGATCAAAAGTAACGCTTCTGGTTATACTTCCGGTTAATGCATGGATGTCCCAACCAAGCAAGGTACCTGCATTGGCACACGTATGAAAATATATCGTTACATACTTCACAAGTCTTGAAAACCAACAATTTTGAATGAAAGTATAACCCACATGATGTAGTGCATGCATTGGAAGAATTTGCCTACTCACCCTAATAAAACAGCCCATTTTGAAATAGGCAAATTCTTTAAGACAACCAGAAGCGCTAGAGAAAACGCTGAGTGCAAAAATTTATTTGTTGCCGCTTGTGAATGAGACACAGCTATTGCTCTGCTCTTTTATAATTAAGGCTTCGGTGGTATTTTGGAGAAAGCATTTAGGATCCTACACAAGAAGTGCATAACATTAATCAGCAAAGCATTCAAAGTCTTGAACAAGACATCTCCATAGAAGACACTGGAGTCAACAACAATTTTCTTTGTCGTCATGCGGGCATTTGCATTGATTAGTATCCTTCGACTTATGACTGTAAACATGACCGCACCATTTTTGTGAAGGTGGATGAGCATGAGAAGTAGAGAAATGACACATAGAGAAGAGCTTTGCAACTTCTTCACACTACCTTGAGTTGTAAATCCAGATGCCATTCACTTCTTGGGCGACATTCCGGTACGGAAAATATGGAACTTGCACTTCGTACTCAAAGTCACTGAGAAAATCTTCAACAAGATTTTCTGCTAGCAGCATACAGAACATCAGTCAACAAGTGGCGAATGGCTATGCACAGTTGAACATGTCACCTATAATTTCAGATGTATGAAACGACAAGGAAGGTACCTGGAAGGATCTGGAATTAAAAATAAAAAAACCTCTGATATTCAGAGCACCTTTGACGTTCCAACCGTTCCAACATGCCATGTCAACACAAAGAAAACGTTATCAAAAATTGATAGAAAAAACGCAAGGAAGTTGTGCAAAATCCCCTTTGCTTGAGTTACTCTAATTTTGAAATTCAAATTAAGAGTTTTGGTAAGGGCAACACAGACTTCCGAAATACGACGAAAGAAGAGAGAAAACTTGGAAAGTAAGGACAAATATATCATATGTTGCAAGAACAAGCCGGCGTTGAAGAAGCTTAGCCACCAACTTTCTTCAATCAAAGGTTAGCCACCAACTCTCTGCAGTCAAATATTGTACAAGAGATACTAGTCAGAGGAGTCAGTAATACAATAATCATTCGATTGATTCCGACTTGAATACTGCACAAATAACCGAGTGAAGCAATACAACAACGTGACGGCCAATACGAAGCTGGACAAGGATAAACTATACTCGTTAGTATGTCGCTGTCACAGCCTAACCATCATGGATTCTCCACCCAGCTCGCACTGGCTGAGCAATGCTAGCATGAAATGATCAAGCGGTTAGAGATTCCTGTACTTGACAAGTTCTTTGTAAGTACTATGACAAGAAAGTACAAATTGTAAAGCCGCAAAAGTATTGCAATAAGACACAAGAAGCGAATTAAATGAAATAATAAACGAGGATGGAACATATGATAAAGAAATTGGACGGTCAAATCCAATATTGGAGCATAGGCAGACGGCAGGTGGGAGCAGAGTTTTGAACAGAGTTTATATATCCAGGATTATACCAATTATACCAATAATTCAAGAACAGATAATGCAGCCAGCCTAGAACAAGTGCAAAGCTAGTATGCTCTACTGGCTTTTTGAATCAAATTTGCTAGGCGTGCAGTGAATGGACTAGCTGCAAGCAGACATCTGACCTTTAACAGCAACAAGTCTTATTGGTCTGGACTCCAGACAAAGATGTCCGTAAGGTTCTCTAAAAAGTGTCATCATCCCGGCCCGGAGTTTCTACTTCACTTGAATGAAGGAATATCTGGGGCGTTCCCGAAAGAGATATATATAAGTCTATATTTGAGATCTCAAGTACATGGAACCCGGCTCAAAGTAGGGGAAGATCTAGGCCAGCATACATGGCTGATGTCAATCCCACCCGAAATCGGGCGTCAACAGATCATCACAGGCCAAACAAGCTGCGACCCGGAGAAAAGTTACAGAGCTTGAGCTTTAAAGTCATGAATAACCGACTAACTCATCTTATTCCACACCTAACGATTCAGACTACCCCTCAATACACGTTCACAAACTTATTTTGCTATCTTCACCTACAAATTTATCAATTGGTATAAGAATTAAGGTAGACAGAATTGATGAGATTCCACAGGGTGTAGTGGCAATACCTTTCAAGTGTTCTCCCTCCGAAATTTGCGCATGTGGAGTTAGTACTATCAAGTGCTTACGGCTGCAGCAGCATCTACAGCGGCAGTTACAATTAACGTTGATGTCATACTTAGCATAGCAATACTGGTGAGAAGTATTCGCATAGGCAAGAACCTGATTGAAAAGAAAGTAAGGTGAGTGTGAGATGAACCTCTGAAATACTACACATAAAACTCAGTAACTGCAGTCATAGGTAGTTTCCTGTCACATCCTGAAGGACCAAAGAGACCCCACCCTGGCTCAGTGATCCCAAGGAAGGACATCATCGATTGATATCTCGCCAAAGTAACAGACTTTAAAGGTCTCTGGAGATATATATCATTATCAAGGTGAGACAAACAAGCTTTGTAGGCTCAGTTCAACATATTTCCACTCTTAGATCATGATTCTAGGAAGGAAATGGATCGGACATCTAACCCTCGCTTCTTCCTTAATCTCAAAAAGGTAGATGATACCGTGTAAAGAGATAAACTTGAGTTCACCTTGGCCAGTCATCAGAGGAAAACTATGGAGAGTGACGCGTCGGCTAAACCTTCTAAGCTGGCCACGCTACTAAAGATGGAATAACATTCCAAACGTATATGTGAAATATCACGTAAAGCAACCCGCATAGTTAAGATCGACATTCAGTTATTAAGCCAGGTTTGCTGATAATTGAAATACCCTACCATAACAAAAGGGTTGTATGACCGGTTGTATGTCCACGCTATACGAACAGTGGAAAAAATATTGATGAGTATTAAGTGCATATCTAATATCACTACATCTCCAGCAAAAAGAGGTTCGTTTATATTGGTCCGAAAAGAGCATGAGTACATAAAGCGTGAAAAAGAGGAGTATCGCTTCAAGAGGAGTATCTAGTTTTGTGTTAGTGGTGATGTCTCAAGTCCAGACTAAATCCTAAGCGACATCTTCGTGGACAAACGCATACAAAGAGAACTAGGAGTCAAAACCAGTTCAGAGAGTTCAATAAAACTCCGTGTACAAAGAGAATTCAATCTTGGAAACTCTAATTGCATGACTGCAATCTTATAAGTGAGGTGCTTACATGCACGTAATAATTGAATTGAAATATAAATTACATAGACTTTCAGTCCGCATGCATCAATTGGTGGGTCCCTCCGAAGTCTGTGCTCCTACTGCATCTGCGCGCTCAAGATTTCGGGTTTACAAACTGTATCCGTATGCATCAAGAGGTGGGTCCCTCGTAAGTCTGTCATCTCTCACCCTCTCTCTGCCCAGCCTCACTCCCGACCAGCGAAAGCAGCACCAAAAATGTAAGAAGCGCGAACGCAAGTAGAAAATAAAACTCTTCCCTCTCGTCTCGCTCCCTGCCTCTCACCGCAACGCTGGGCTATTTGACTGTCCCAAGAAGTCTGTGCTTCTTTTGCTGTAGGTTTCCATGCAGTACACCGGGAAAATAAATTTTTTTAGGGTAAAACCTGTGGTCTCCCCGCATTTACTCAAAAAAACTCGGGGTGTAATCCTGAGTCTTTTAGGGGGTCACCCGGTTCCTTCCGGTTGTCCCCCCGTTTCTCCCCCTGTCCTGGAAATGATCGGCCTATTTCCGGGGGAATGTCAAACCCTGCTGTAACCTTCATGACACATATAATTACTTTGCAAGAATTTCTAGAATAAAACTTCACAGAAATCAATATCTAAACTAAAGCTAACTAAAATTAAGCCATAGCCAAAATAGTAGTGAATATCATTTTCTAACACATATATTTGAGTCTCATCAACTATAACATGTTACTTTGATTATGCTCTTAAATAATAAGTTTCATTTGTGCTAAAGATTTTTCTTGTGTCTCATCATTAATCACATAATGATTAATCTTTTACTAGATGATATACATGAATGTAGATTAGTCTTTAGCTTACTTCTTTAATAATTTAGACTCTATGAAAGAAAGATATGTATTGATAATAACTTTACAAGTAATTAGGTACCATAGTTTGTAACATTTCACATCATTAGCATATTACAAAAAACTACACTTTTTTATGCAGGATTCGACTTTTGTTTGATGAAATTCACATAATGTAATTTTATTCATAACATAGATTTTATGTTATATCAATATTATTTTAAAATAAAATGATAAATTAGTGTTGAACAGATTTTCAAAGCTGTAAGACTTAAGCATTTTCTTCATTTATCATTAAAATCAATATCTATTTTATTAATAAATAAAAAAAATCAACAATTTAAACCAAACATAAAATTTTTGGAAAGTTTTTAGAACCCTTCATGTCTTTTGATTCATATTTAAAAAAATTTGAAAATAACACACTATAATTGTGTCTATATTTTACACTGATATTATGAATTTTTGGAAAAATACCTCAAAATGAATTTTAATTCATATTTCACACAGACAGACTATTTTTATGAGTTTTATAGTTTCTTTTTTTTATCTTTTATATACAAAAATAAACTATTATATATTGCAAAAAAGTATCATACTTCAGGAATGTATCACGAAAATATAAAAATAATCTTTGATATTATTTAGATACAAAAATATTATACGTTATTTTTTCCAAAATATCAAAAGTGTAAAACCGATAGATATTTATTGAATCAAATTACAGCACATATCACATGTCAAATTTATATGATATTTGAATATGAATTTAAATTGAAATGTTAGGTTTTTTTCTAAATATAGCATATAAATATCATCTTTTGGGAAAAAATATTGATATTTCTAAAACTTAAAACCAAATTATATGATTTGATTAAATAATTTTCACATACATATCAAGTCGTTAAAAAAATGAGGTATATATCAAAAGTAAGGTCAACAAGTTTTTTTAACTTATGATTACAAACATTTAGTTTCAATTTTAAAATAAGTTTCAATCACAATAATTACAAAGATATGTAAGTAATGATAGTTTGTAATGACACAAGATTGATTGAAATAAAGTGCTTGAAGCACGATTGGACTTCTTTTATTTTAATGCTTCATTACTTATATAAAAAAAAATCCTTTCATATCTTCGGCAAAGCATGCTTTCATCATGTTCTAGCTTTAGAGCATAATCATGATATATATTTTTTCGTTGTAATAATATATTTTATGATAAATTGTATATATATATATAAAAGTATTGTGATCACAATTTCAGTTGAATAATATATTTAATTGATAAAGTAAAATATAAAGTAATATATTTATGAAGATAATTATGAAGTAACACGAATCACATATGATTCATAGTCCTCTTTGAAAAACTACAAACCTTTCATTTGTAGTTTCTCAGCCATTTTGGAAGGAAGTAAAGCAACATGAGTCCATAATCAGTAATTATGATATATTTGGACTTAATGTACAAGATCAAAGTAAAAATAAGCATTTATGCAAAGTTAAATTTCAACCATTTGAGCTTCACTTAACATGTGAAAATAATTGATAGCATGAGAAATATGGCCTAAATGTTCTTTAAATTTTCACAAAGATTAGTTTATAAATATTGAAATTGAAAATTATGCACTCTATTTTTCATCCATAAAATGTTTGAAAGAAAGCTTGGCATAATAATGGTCAAGTCGAATCCACTAGACGCAAGTTATAGTCTAATAGGACACAAATAAGCATTAATATATAGGAGTTCAATATATATCTCGTCTTTACAACATTCATACCATTTACGAATATATATTTTGTGTCAACACCTATCTATCCATTGACTTCGTGACCATCCTTAACATGCAATAAGATCCATAGTAACGTTTTCCAAGATTTATCGACATTGACAACTTGCATCTATACACGAAAGTTGGTCTCCAACGGGAGTGCGGTAACCTCATCTCACACCCAATGATAATGTATGATGGAATGCATCAACTATGACTCGAATTATAATAAATCAAATCATCATCTTCTTTCGCTTTCTTGCGCCACATACCTTGAGCATAAAGGTGATCACCTTTATGCTCAGGGTATATTTCTAACATCAAAACACTTACTCAGAACCAAACACAATCACACACAGTACCACGAACTCCATGGTATATGGATAATGATTGCTCACACGGAGACAAATCTTCAATATGTATGTGATTTTTATTTAAACAGATCAAATATTATCGAAACCTTATTAAAATTCGATATTGTTCCAAAAGAAGTTCCAGATCGAGAACTATGTAGTTACTTTCAGACCTTTATGTAAACCTTGTAAATACTATAATTGAAAAAAATCAAGAAATCTATTTTATTTTATGCTGATTCATGATCGAAGACTGTATTTTCTTTGTACCAGAGGCATACTTGTGCCCAGCAATGGAAAAATAATGTCACCCAAAACCCATGGGCACCCAATGTTGGGCTCTGCTGTGTACTCTCGTATCAGCAAGATCGAAGGATAGGAATCAGGTAGGAATATTCTGCGGGATCAGGTGGTCCGCTTGCGAGACGGGAGTTTCTCGAGGGCTGTGGAGAACGAGAGAGGGTCTCAGTCCACGTCACGTCGTGTATGCGATGCGATGGAGTCGAGTGAGAGATGGGAGTGAGAGAGAGTGCAATTCAGAGGGAGAGCTCAGGGACGACCGCTCGTGCATTATCCATCCAGTTCGTGAGGGGCAGCGGACCCACCGAAAGCGAGATTTTCCGGGAGGAAAGCGCATAGAGAGTAAAGACAGCAGGAGGGCATGGACTCGGCTCGCTGGCTCGCTTGCTCGAGCAGAGACCGTGGCCGATCTGAGGAGATTGGTGGCGCGGATCGTCTCGTTCGGTGGGTAAGGATAGTGCGATTCGGAGGCGCAGAGGTGTGGCTGCCGATGGAATTGCAGCATTGTCCGCTCGCCCCCCTTCGTCTCCGGAAGAGGCCGCTGGAAGAGGGCGGAGAGTGAGGAGGGAGGGTGGTGTTAGTGCAGCGGGAGATGGAGTGGCGAACTGGTGGAGTGCTCGCCCTGTCGGGAGCGGAGCAGGAGCGATGGTGGGCTGTCGCTGACAACATGGGCATCGCTGCAAAACCTCCCCCTCCTCCTCCTCCTCACAGGATGCTTCTGCCGGGGCAGTGCCCTGCGGTGTGCGTCGATCGAGGTCGTCTGAGGATTATGAATCCTGCTGTTCTGTCGTCGTTCCCGATTCTGTCGAGCACCTGCGATCATTCTCGTGCTTCCTCTGTGGCTTCGATTTTCTGCGCGTGCCCTGTTGCCGGCTCCAGCGACCAAGTTGGTCCGCGCACATCCGTCAGTGCCAAAAATGGCTTCAAGAAGCTCAGCTGCAAAATTCTAGACCACCGCGCCGCTTCACAGGGAGGCCGAGGCGACATTCTTGAGAGTTCCGTTTCCGCAGAGCCGAGTCGTAAAGGGACTGTTCCGATAGTCGAACGTGGACCTTCCAAGAGGGATGGACTACGGCGCTCCAAAGACCTTTTCGAGTCATTCAAATCCGACATGGAATTGGCTGTCCCGAGAAACGCCTCTCCTGCGGAGCTGGAGGAACTTTTGATCCGGGTGGAGTCCGCGAGTTCTGCATTGGATGTGGACCTCATCCTTTCTAGGTCCGGAGTGAATTTCTTTCCGGTGAAAAATCTGAACACGCTTTTAGCGGGAATTCGGATCGAAGACAGAATTATAGATCTCTTCTCTTGGATGAGGCGGAATGGCAAGACGAGGAACAATCCCTACGCATACAGAATTGTTTTGAAGGTGATGCTGAAGAGGCAGGCATGGGACAGGGTTGTGGAGATTCTCGAGGAGGTAGGCTCGACTTTAGATAATCACACTTGGAACAGCATCGTAGATGCCGCAGTGAACGCAGGTGCGCCGGAGTTTGCCGTCAAGCTCATCACTACTTTGATCCCCAGGAATTTCAGGCCACAACAGTCCACGTTTGTGAATCTCCTACGTCTTCTTCAGAAAACCAGGAAGGTGACTGAAGCTGAGGCTGTCTTCCACATGTTTGAGGGCAATGACTTACGCTGCTGCGGTGCCTACACTGCCATGATTTCCTTGTACACTCGTGCCGGTCTTTATCACAAAGCTGAGAAAGCCATTCAGGAGATGGAGCTCCGCGACATTACTCCGGACAAGGATAACTGGCTCATGCAAATTAATGCTTACGGTCAGCAGGGTAAAGTTCGGGAGTCAGAGAAAAAGTTTCAGACAATGCAGGAAGCTCAAGTCAGGCCTGACTTGCTGGCTTATAACTCAATGATCTTGGCGTATGGCAGAGCGCATCTCTTCGACCGTGCTTGCGCCACTTTTAAGAAAATGGTGGAAGTCGGTGTGACCCCCGACGAGTCTTCGTACAGGTCCATGATCGGAGCATGCGGCAGAGCAGGGAAGTTGAAAGACGCCTTGAGTCTCTTCTCCGAAATGAAGGCCCTGAATTATCGTCCCTCGCTTCAGAATTTCAACACCTTGATCAATTTATACGGCAAGGTGCGCAATGGTGGAGGGATTGTCAGGGTTCTTCAGGAAATGAAGGAGATCGGATGTAAGCCAGACTCCCAGACTTTGGATGCCGCTCTGAGGGCAATGGAGAGGGCTGGCAAATTGAAGAACTTGGGCAAGTTGATGGCTTCCTTGAAAGAGGCTGGTTGGTCTGTCGATGTCCCAAGTTATGCACCGTTGCTCAACGCATATCTGAAGTGCAACATGAATGAAGCAGCTCTTGAAACATTCCATACCATGCGCAAAGCAGCGTTGATCCCCAAAGAGAGTGTCTGTCTGGCCCTGATATGCCAATGTAAAGATGCAGGAAAACTCGATGACGCAATCTATTTGTTCTCTGAACTTCAGGCTGCTGGTATGTCACCGGGCCTGGAGACAACTTGCACGATGATCAATATATATGGTATGCTCGGGAATGTGGAGGAGGCAGAAAGACTGTTTGACAAGCTCAAACGATCTGGAGTCCAACTAGACATGGTGGCCTATAATGTCCTCCTGAGTGTATACATGAAGGCAGGTTTGCATGAGGAGGCGAAGAAGGTGTATCAGATTATTGAGCAGCACCCGGACCTGACTGCCGATGCTTACACCTTCCAGTCCATGCTGCGGGTACTGCAGAAAGCCGAGCTTGAGCAGGAAGGTGTTGAACTGTACTGGAAGATTCTGGATTTGGGCCTCGAGCTCGATGAGGGCCTCCTTACCTGCATTATCAACTGCTGTGGACGTGCCCTGCCCTTGGAGGAAACCAGTGTTCTTTTTCAGGCATTGCTGGATCGTGGATGTACCCCGAATGCGACAACTTTCAATCTCATGATTGACCTCTATGGAAAAGCAGGCATGATGGACAGAACTCGCTACATATTCGAGTTGGCTCAGCAGTATGGCATGGTGGATAAGATCTCTTATAGCACGCTTATAGATGCTTACGGAAAATGTCGAGACTTTCCAAATATGGAACGTACTCTGTGGGACATGCAGAGAAATGGATTCGCAGGTACCTTGGAGGCTTACAACGCTATGATCGATGCCTATGGGAAGGCTGGAATGTTCACGAAGATGGAAGACGTACTAGAACGGATGAGACGGGCTGGCTGCTGTGGTGACATATCAACCTACAATATTTTGATCAACATTCTAGGGAAGAAGGGTTTGTTGCAAGAAGTACAAAAAGTATTGGTCGAAATGGAAGAAAAAGGCTGGAAGCCTGATCGGTGGACGTACAACACTCTGATCCGCGCTTATGGTCTTGCTGAGATGCCGGATGAAGTCATAAAAATTTTCAAGGAAATGCAGGAGGCGGGGCTCATGCCGGATCGTGTGACTTATGTTAATCTTGTAGCCGCTTTTGAAAAGTCAGGAAATCTCCTCGAAGCTGCCAGATGGTCGCTATGGATGTCTCAGGCAGGGTACCAAAGCTAGGCCGAGTTGTGGCGTAGATGCTACAAATGATCCAGCAAATGCATCGCTTCTTTGACGATTCGGAGCGAGATAGGATGAACCCGGGATCGCGCGGTAGCCTCCGAGTTTTTTCATGCCAGGAAAACGAGAGGGGAATCCTTCTCCCCTGCTGATAACAACGTCCACGTCTCTTGTGCGGTGGTTCAAAAGTCAGGCGTGTGTAGATAGCAGCGCAGAAAAGTTATGTTGTGGCATTCCGGGTTTGAGAGCCGATCGTTG
Source organism: Marchantia polymorpha subsp. ruderalis (assembly GCA_037833965.1). NCBI lineage: Eukaryota > Viridiplantae > Streptophyta > Marchantiopsida > Marchantiales > Marchantiaceae > Marchantia > Marchantia polymorpha. The sequence goes on from AP031351.1 coordinate 7,937,994, forward strand.
CTACTACAGCAAGTTTCTCAGGCAGGCGAAGTCACCCGTTCAGGCGTATTGGAAGAAGAGCAAAGCGGACGATCTCTTGAGTAAGATTTTGGTTTCTGTTTTCACTGGAGTAGCTTAGGTTGTCTGTGATATGTCATAGATACGATCGTCTTTCAGAGCAAGACCACGCTCTGGACGTTCTAAGGATCTGTATGTAATATGCTGTTACATATGTTTTTCAATTGCTTGAGTGACTTGACAATTACTCTTCGCGCGATCAAATCTTCTTTGGATCTTTATGCTTGCCTGAACGGACACTGGTTTCTAGTCACGTGAATATCTGCAGGTTACACTTTGATGCCACAAATTTGTGAGTGTTCTTATTGGAAGGTTGACTGAATGCCTGCTTTGGGTCTCTCTAACCTTGCCTAGAACATGTTTTTATGTCTTAGTTCCCATTTCTCTTCATTAACATTATTCTGGAAGTAATGTGACCTACTTACTGTAAAACCGTGGGTGATGACAATCGAGGTGCGTTAATCTGCCCTTGGTCATGCTCAAATTTTTTGAAGTGGACTCTCAGACAAAGATATAGAGATATAGAGAACTTGAAGATGAGGTAGAGCTGAAAAGGATTCGACTGAGCAAATGTTCCTCTTTGCTTTTGCAGATGCATTTCTGGAGGTCCTTGGTGAGGGTTTGGCAGCCCCTTTCACGACATGTGAGCACTAAAGTTCTACGATGGATAGTCTGGAAGTATTTCTTTCGTCTCTACGATGATAAAGAGATAGTTCTACTGGCGTCATGAGGTTCCTGAAGGAGTATAGTTCCCAGCTCCTATGCATTTCACCTTCAGATTTAGGGATTTGCTCGTTTTCATGGCTGAGAGATTCTGAGAGTCGAATAGCTGCTGGCGGATCTGGGAGGATCCTTGCATTGTCCAGGGAGCAGCGGCTTCTGGGAGGTGGGATATTTGTTATCTTTGGAGATCGTATACCAGAAGCGACATGAGCTGAAAGTTAGTACAGGCACGTGTCGAAAATGAGCGAGACAGTCGCCGTGCTTGTTCCCATCTTTATACAAGGAGTTCGTAGCAATTGACACTTTTATAAGTGCTTGGGAATAAGCAGCCCCTGAAAGCTACCACAATCCTTCACAGTCGATCTTTACGTGAGTAGTGCAGACATTGTGGACATGAATCTGTGGAAAGTTTAAAGAGGACATCGAAAGAGGGAGAAGAGGAGACGAACCATATCGCATCAAGTGTGAAACCTACAGGCTCAGAGGACACTCGCTCCAATCCGACGAAATTTGGAACCCTGGTAAGTAAATTGGAACCTAGTTCTTCTTTGTTGCCGTGCTTCTTTATCGGCAGTGTAACCTCATTGGGCAGTCAGTTATAAGAAAATTGTTGTTAAAATCTGGTGGTGTCGAAGGAAAAAGGCTGTCGAGCTTTTCCTTAAAGGAGAAACTTTTTTTGGGAGCTTAACGCTGGCCTCTGTGGAACTCCATGTCCACACATCTCTGCCAAACTTTATGCAATCCATGTAGATTGAGGTTATCACGGTCCAACTAAGGGGGCATAAATGATGTGTATGTAAATCTTTGGCATTATCTTGACTTCTCATGTTGACCAAAGAAGAGTTTTAGGGAAAAGAGGATGTGAGTAGCAACATATTTCTTGTATCGTAGGAAGTTTCCAACACTTGTGATCTGTCTCTTGCACAGCTGAGAAGGCGAATCTTGCAGTATGGATCATACGAGTGCTCTCAAGAAGCGCATGTAGGAATCATCTAAAGCAAGTTCAGTCCAGAGGATATTGCTTCGGCATTGACCGTCGATTTCAATGCAAGAACAATGGTTTCACTGCAGCAACAGATCATTGTGTGTGGGTTGTTATGTCTGGGCCATCTCATCCATTAAACCTTCACGATAGTAATCATAATTGAGAATTATATCTTCTGATTTGCAACTCAGTGCTGTGAAGGTGGCAGTGGAAACCTCACTGTTGAAGTTTGTGTTGATAAAATATGAAGAACAGTTAGTGTGCTACTAGTCATTATATGTGAGTGTATTTCTGAAGAAAGCGAAGAAAAAGTAGAATAGCATTGGATTTGCAGACTTAATGGGAGAGTAGTCCAGCATTAGACTGTTTGGGAAGGGAAGAAACTGTGTCTCCAGCACAAGAAGTACTGCGTTGTAAAGGCTATACGATTGGATAAACAAGTCAAACCTTGAACGTGGCGTTCAAAATTCCGTAGCTCTTTATATGTGCCTTCGCCTTTCTTCAACGGTGCTCTGTACCCCAGACCCTAGCAGAGGCGGTGTATGATCAAGGATACATGATATTGGCGAAGTTGTGACTTCATCTTGCAACTCAGTAGGAGGAGAATCAAGATCGTGCAATATGTAATTGATGGAGGTCAACGTATATTCCTACACGGACGTAAACACATGTACTAGCATGTCGATGCAACCCAAATTGACGAGTTTGAGTATATGAACTGTCTGCTCTTTGCAAAGGAGAGGACTCAGAAAGAAAGAGACTGAGCGTAGGACTGAGTAATTGCTATGCTGGACCCAGAGCCTTCCACGTTGCGGACACAGTCATCAATGAACTTTAGTTCTGAAGTTTAGTTGTGTGTACATCCCGTGTTGCCATTCTACACTCCGCATACCACATATGGAGGTGTTTGTCGTACAAATCTTAATCTTTCTACTAGAACTTGGATTGAATTAGTGAACCATGTACTCATGATGTCGATTATATGCTTAAGTTTCTTGGTGAAAATTTTCTATAGTATGTATCATACCAAAGATGTATGTTTTGAAGAGTACATCATATCTAGTAAAATGTATGTTGAGTACATTCGAAAAGGTGTTCCATCCAAACATAAATCTAATTACTGAAAATTTTGTTGCTACTCTTATGATTATATGATGTGATTTTAGAAACATTGCATTGAATTTAATAGAATACTTGGAAAAGATTTGATGCTACAAATTCGTATTCATAATTCTTCATTAGATTTGGATTATGAAAATTGAATGCTGTTTACGGTCAGCATCACTTTTCAAACTTCCGCGATTTACATAGAAGTGAGACATTTCTGCTCCTTTGAAAGACCCAATATTCTTTGTAATGTAATACAATGAATTTACAAGAGTACATTTGCATGTCAAATCTAGATTCGTAGTTGTGATCCAATTGGATAAAAAAAATTTGATTACTTTATACACCTATCTTAAAGAAATTAAATATATTTTATCAACAATGTGATGATATCAATTCAAATTTATTTATAAATGTATATAATTGATATTTACATGAAAAGATAACTTGTGAGTTTAATTCGTACAATAATATGTAAAATATTATTCCAAATTAGTATGCTCCTTGAATTCAGTAGTCTAAAACGCATTAGCATGTGTCTAAATTTCTTTCACTCGCAACTGTACATTGTAGTTTAGACAAAAAGAACTTTATGTTTGAATTATGCTTTGAATGTGTCTTTGAAAAAGCAACAATGATGGAATGCTCTGCGTTTTTGTTTCAAAATTTAGAGGGTTATTGCTGTGGTGCGGTCCTGTTGTCAACTATGTTTCGTGCTGTAGATCCTGAATAGTTTCATCTCATCCGCTTGTGAAACTAGCTTGTGAAACTAACAGACGCTTCTATCCTGTTGTGGCTTCTGTCTAGCGAAGGTGTGTATAGTAACGGAAACAGTACAACAAACTTCACCGACTACAATAATTCAATTCCAGCTTTGCTATGTTTGTTGCCAGATTCGCACGAGTCTTTATATAGTAGTGGAAGAGACGAAGTATAATAGTCTCACTAGGTACGAAGGAGGTAATTCTTCATGACATTTATCTTCGACAAACTAAGTGAAATCTTCTCTCAAATTTGAGTGCTTAACAGGCTTTATTGTGGTTATATCCTGTCGACAATAATCCCCGATTCGTGTACTGTTAACAACTCCATCATGATGAGACATAAACAGCCAAGAGAATAACTCCGTTTGGGATTGACATGCGTCACGACCATTGAAATACCCCCTGATTCCCCCTCAGTTAGAATGTAATATGTGTGTCAGAGATAATGTGAACAAGTAAGTCGGCAGCCTGCGTAAACGAATAGCGAGTGAGGTAAATCAATTACGTCACTCGAGATCACACACATGTAGTCTAAGAAAAAATAAACACCAAACATAGTAGTAAATTTGGTCTTTCACATGGAGCCCAAAGACGGCTCTATATTGACGACTTGAATTCTGTTGTAAGCTCAACAAGAGTATCAAACGAAGATCTCATTGGTAATAGCTGATATCTCGTGAAGTGGTTCCAATCTTTGTCACATACTACTGTACCTCACTTCGTTTCAGAGATTTCCTTACATTCACCCACATGTTCATGAACTGTAGTCTGTGCTCTTCTCTCGTTCACACATACTTGACAACAAATAAATAAGTTTGAAAAGTCCAACCGGTCCTAGGTCTTGATCGACGCCGTCCAAGGGACAGCTAGCAATATGGAAAACTAAATTTGGGTTTATTAGGTAAGGAGTTCCACACACTGTTCGTTTGTTTACATGAGAAGAATCAGCAGACTTAGAGAGTTGGAAAAGAACAATGTTTTGACGTAGGTATCACAAATATAGGCCACAGCCTGCTTTAGCTATTGCGTTAGACACCTAGATGCAGTACGAGGCTAGGTGCAATACGGGGTTACAATGCTACAACATGTGTTACAGAAGCCAATTCGAGTGGAGAGACGGCACAGCTGTGTAGTTCCTCTGCAGGTTGACAATACTCGCAGCAGACTGTGATTAGTCCCATACCGTTATGTAACATATGCCTCACTCTCCTACAAGTTTGATTTCAGTCCAAATCAAGCTTTGCATATCTTAATTCCACCGAATTCGAGTTCACTGTAAGACTTCGCGAGCCAAAGAGTTCTGTTTACACTTAAGCATTGCATAAGGAACTAATCCCAACTGTGCATAGATTCAAGACTTCACTCTCGAAGACTTCTATACCACGAGACTGCGCTGATTCTCTAAAACTGACAACTATTGGGAAGAAATTTCCTTCCATCATCGCTAAATGCCAGTCAGAGACCAATTACACTAGACTGCAAAGACCGTCATGTTTCTGGAATATGGCCATGTTTCAGCAAACACGCGCTTTTCAGGAAGTTTACACACGCCTGGTTCAGAGAAGAGCGGGCTAAAAACGTGATGATAACTCCATGAAAGAAGTGATGGAAGATTACATGAGAAAATCCCACAGCAAAGTATCCCAACACTTCGAATTGAGTGCATTACAGCAACTGACATGATCTCCAAGAGTTTCATGAGAATGAGAACACATGAAAGTAAATCCGAAAAATACTCTGCAAAGACTTCATAGACTAGCCGGTGGGGGCATTCCAAGAAAAGCGTCATTTTAGATTTGCAAGATTGACATCCGTTTGGAAAGGTTTTAAATCATTAAAGAGGTGTACAACACTATCACTATGATACGCAATGACATAGCAGAGCCAGTAACAATAAATCAACGGTAAGACTTCTGGAATCTGGAACGAGCTCCCCGTCCTCCGAATTTCTTCGGCTCGCAGCGACGAGGGTCGGCAACAAGGAGAGTTCTGTCGTAACGGACGAGCAGATCCTTGATCTCTTTCTTGGACTGCTCATCGACGTACTTTTGGTAATAGGCAACCAAGGCCTTAGCAATACTTTGCCTAATAGCGTAAATCTGTGAAGTGAAACCTCCTCCCCTCACGCGAATGCGCATATCCACATTGGCAAATCGTTGACGACCCAACAACAGGATGGGCTCGAAGGCCTTGTACCTCAGAATTTCAGGCTCCACGAGCTCGATCGGGCATCCATTAATTTTAATGAGACCCCTGCCCTTCTTACAGTAAGTCACTGCAACAGCCGTTTTTTTCCGGCCAAAACATTGCACGGACTCCATCCTCTCCCGTTCAGCAGTTCTGCAGCTGCGGCCGCAGACTCTCGCAATCCAAATTCGCGCTCCAACCTGTTCCTGTACTAATTTCTCGATCAATCACTGACGCCCTACTCGCAAGCTCACACTCATCGATGGAGCGAGAAAAGACCGACCCTGGCGAACTGAGGCGTCTTAGCCTGCCCTGCGAGTTCTCTGAAACCCTAAAGGCCGAGAACTTCTTACAGACACTATAGTGATGCCACACACCGACCTTTAGTTGACCGGCCACATAGCGGCTTCGTAACCGCAGCTGTATGGCTTGACCATTGTAGGGAAACACCAGAACTCAAACTTTCTGGCAAGCCGAGGAGTCCAGGTACTCCTGAACTCCTCTCCTTGCCAGTGATGGCATACATTGGAATGGGGATTTAACGTTCCATATCAAACTCATAACTTGCTTTGGTCATACTGAGAGCTATCTGATATTTTTCTCATCTTCCATCTTGTCCTAACAACCTCCACTATTTCCCAACCTCGCCTTGCATTAACATCTTAAGAAGATCATTGTACTCTATGACTGTATTTTGACAATCTCCTTTATAATTCAAATAGCTTATCGATTATTTCTTCAAAATTTCCTTAAACTCAGAGTATGAAACATTATATCATTCCGATATATAAGAGACAATAGAGATCGGTGTGAAAAGTGTGCCTACCTTGAAGCGTTTAAAAGTTTAAAAGTGATCACAACCTTGATATAATTGGTTCAATTTCCTAAACTTTCATGACAATTAACAAGTTTGTATTACCGTGATTTACATGCAAACCATTTGAAGAATAAATCTAGACAGTATGTTCACGTTTCTATCAGTTGAGTCTGTTCAATCACATTCTTAAATGAAGAAAAATAGAATTTTCCTCCAGATATAACAACATTTATTGGTTTCTTGCAACAATTTTGGGATTTGATGGAATAATATATATAGTTCAGGTCTATAATCACTAATCATGCAAAGTACAATGATGTGATTATCTATATTTTATTGATTTTGAAAACAATTAATACTTGTAAACGTATAGAACCTCGAGATTTCAATAATATTTTTCAAAATGAAACTTAATCATTTTCTAGCATTAAAAACATGTTTTTTCCTTATATTAATTTTGAAATTCTTTGAATATATTGTAATTTATAAATCCCATATTTCATTGTTAGTTTTACTTCTTGTCGTGTCCGTTGTTAACCGTCGGGTGTCAATGTACTCAGGAAAGGGTCAACGTGACCTACCCCGCCACCTTGAACATTGTACCATCTCGTAGGTCATGTTTTTTATTAAATGTCTCTTCAGATTGTATGTTTTTTGTAATTTCTTTGGTAAAAAATGTATATTTATCTTCATCAATCACATACAAAAAAAATTTTGGTAATGAAATTCTCATGTTTAAAAAAAAATCTTTTTTGAAATAATTTCAAATATTACATTACAGTATGATGTTAAAAAAGATATTAAAAATTTTTGAAGATAAGTTTTTGTTAATTAACAACTATTTTTTATATCAAAAAAAATATTTTTAATAAATATAAAAATAATTATACAACGATTGATTAATTAATTACCATTAAGTGATTCATAAATTCATTGAAACATGTTTTTTATTCTGAATATACTAATTTTACAATAAATGTAGATATCTAATATTTAAAAAATAATAAGAAAAAATTATTATAGTTTATATTTTATCTAAACAATACAAAGATATCAACTCAAGCAATTTATTTTTTTAATCAACATGAACAAATCTTATTAAATTGTATGCTTATTTGCACAAATTATTTATTAAATAAAGGTTTCTTTTCTTGTAAATAAATATTTTTTTATATGTTACCATTGTTAAAATCACACATAATAAATCTATTCATCAAATTGATTATGATAAGTCAATGCAATATTAGTTCAATTTGAAAATATACATTGTATAATTTGATATCATCTCATTCTTACATTCTAATATCATAATTGAGTTCATCACATCAACATTATGTGTATGTGACAGAATAAATTTTAAAATTTTAAAATAATAAGATGGACATGAATTTATTTTTTATAATATAATTGATATTGAAAAAATTTTACAAAACTGAATAAGACAAATCCAACATGTTTGGGCATCAAACATAAAACACAATAATAGAAACAATAAATGTTATGTCAAAAAATACAAAGAAACTTGTTTTCAATGAAGAAGTAAGCAAAAGTATGGGACATGATTTTTTGAAACAAAATTTATATAGTTTTGAATATATAAGAATTTTGTGAGCTGATTATGTCAAATCATTATAATGCAATCCTTATGTTACACAAAAGAGCAGTGTATATAATAGGAGAGTGTATATACACATGATATATTTGGCAACAAATATGCAAAGAAATCATATATATATAATCAATGTATTAAAAAATTATTTTAAAATAGCAATATTTACGTTTTTTCAATAATATTGAACAACCATCATATGTTGTGAATACTCAAAAAATATTATAATTGTTTTTCAATTTTATCATATTTTAAATTATAAAAAATAATTCATTGTAATAACGCAAATTTCAATTAAAAGATCGTATTTAGATATAATTTAAAATTTAGTGATATTCAGAGACTGAAAATTATCAAATATATTATATAACATGTTAAATAACTAATTAAAATCACTAGCATTATCTAAAATTGGTTATTATTACAAAGTAGTACACAAAAACGTATTAATAATAATATTAATAATTTAAAATAAAAAATTTAAAGTTTTCATATCTTAAATTACAACACAAATTTATATAAGAACACCAAATATACCTTTATTCTTTTAATTAATTTAATTAATTAATTTAAATAAGTTAATTATTTAGATAAACTTTGTATGAATCTTAAATCTATCAACATAAAAATATGTAGAATAACCAACAATTTTTCAAAAATATTGTTTCCAATCACAATTAACAATGTAAATATTTGTCAATTGCAAACTTGATAATTTAAAAACTAATCGCAATATTGACGTGTATATGGCAAATAGTCTTCATGCAGAACTATTATTATGTTTCAAATAAAATCATTTTATAAAACCATATTTTTAATCTTATATATGGTGCAATTAATTATATCTTTGTTTGAACAAGATTTTAGAATTGAATAAATATCTAATTAAAATAATAACACGTACAGTTTAGAAAAAATCAAAAAAATTGTAAACCAACCAATCCACAAATGATTGTTCAAAATCAACAGGAATATCATGTACGATATTTATCTGACATATATATGTATTGTTGCACTAATGTTGAGGTTAATTTATGTTAAGAGTTAACTTATATCTTTGCCAAATATAGCTAGGAAGGTCCGCCCACAATTGGGGTTACCTAACCTCACATACTTATAAGTTTACAAAAGTTTTTTCATTTTTGCAATATACTCTGTCTGGCCTGTTCCGGGCGTGGACTTAACCCTGTACCTAGGTTTGTCACGTCATCTTTATGTTCTCCAACTCGTGTTTATCATCTGGCTTATTATCAACTGGCTGTTTTTAGTTTACTGTCTCAACCTAACAACTAATTATGTTATGTAATACTGTAATTTATATTAATATAATTTTTAAATGTTGATAAAAAAATTATTTCATACTTTATTAATAAAATAACATAAAAAATTTAATTAATTTTGTGTTAGAAACCATATTAAACTTATTGATATGAATTTTCAATTATTTCATAAGTCAAGTGATAATAGATTTAATTTCTTATGAAAATGTGAACACAATTTATAAATATAAAATAAATAACCTACAATAATAAAAATACATTTTAAATCATAAAAAATGTGAAATGAAATCAGTTTTTAATCATGTCACACCATGTTTAAAAAATATCATGGTGTGACACTTTTAATTTAAGATGCATAGTGTATTATTAATATGAATTAAAAAATCTATGAACAATTTGATAATTCAGCATAATTTTGTCCTTCATTCTGGGTTCACAGATGCTACACATAGAGCAATACAAATATATTGCATATAATATATAAATGAGTACATGTTGTTGTGTTCAAAAATCCTAAAGTGGGCCATAATGCCTAGAAAGCCAAAGAAGCATTATTTATTAAATTATAAATTCAAATTATGATACTTGTATTTACAAATAATTGCATATATTGCAGAATAGATTTATGTGCTATCAAGCTATTAAAATATGATAAATATTATTTATATATTAATATATTATAAATGTACAAGTATTTTATGTAAAAATTTAAATGTTTTTAAATTAATAGAATGATTTTCAAAAATGAGATTTAATATATTCATCTTCCTGAATATACTTTTGATGAACAAAATATGTATCTTCACTACTGTAGGATTCTTCATGAAATTTATATAGTGTAAACTTCATCAAATAATGGTAATATGGAACCAAGAAATCAATGAGAAGTCATCAATTAGAAATCAATCAATCCGAATTAGAATTTGAATACATATGTTGATACACAAATATTAAGAACATATCAAATGTAATTTATAAATAATATGAGAAAACAAATGGAATTCAAATCCAATTAATATTCTATGTCAAGATTTACATTATGTTTTGATAGTGATTTGATGACAAATATGTTTCATAACACCTGGTATATTCAAATTATTCAGATATAGTAATCTACAGATTTGTTGAGCATTTTAGGTCACACAGAATAATTCATGATTTGACATGTAATAATCTATAAAGAGCCATAAATAATGCTATGCTAACTTAGCTTCACAGCAAATGAAAGAAAACAGATCATTATGTTGCATGGTAACTGCAGTGTAACTTTTTCAAAATCTATGAAAATCCGTATTCAGAATCTAATGTAGATGCAGTTACATAAATCCAAACGATGACATTATTTCAAGTTTTCTCCATATGAAAACCTTAGTAGTTGGAAACAAGAAGCCAAATAAGTGATACAATATCTATTTCAATACTTATTACTTCATATTTATATAATAATTCATAAATAGCAAATATCCTCATGCACTATTGCAAACATAATATACTAATGATATTTTTTATAATTACACCTTATATAAATTTTTATAATCTAATTGAGCATATTCTTATGACAAGTTTTAATATAGTATAGCTTTATTAAAATTTTATAATTTTAAAAAAATAAATATATTTTAATGATTATTATTGTAAAAATATTGTTAACATTCTTTTCTAAAATGGGTTTGCATGATTTATTGTTTGTGAATATCATTATGATCATTTTTATTGATACGTAAACATTTGTGTACATCCATTAGAATAACATTTATAATAAATTGTGTACAGCTAGTAATATTTGAATTTTTGCATATAAATCAAATCCATAAATTAATATAATTATTTTTTAAATATGTTAACTATACCATTTTTTTTAATGTATGTCGATTTGGTTGGAAAATTCATGATTTTTCAAGTATATATGTATATGTATTTATTATTAGAAATAAATATGATTGAAAATCAATAAAATCACAAGATTAAAGATTAGATGTTAAAATGTCAGTTTTTATGTATATTTCATATCATTTGTCAAAATTAACTATAATATTTTTTATATTATCAATGGTTATATATAATTATTTGTTACGTATATTTTGATACATAAAAGATGAATTTTCAAAATTTTGAACTAGATTTTATTCAATATAAAGTGTCATAATTATGAAAATGTATTGGCTGTTAAAATAGTACACTGTATACCTAACGTAAGGAAGTGTACTCTTTGCGATAAATTGTTATATAAATTTTCCTTTCGAAATTATAAAATTAAGTAAATCATGAAAAAATTTAAAGTATATATATGTAATTAAAACTTAAAGAAAAATTGTGTGAAAATTATAAGAAATATTATTCGGTTATTTATAGCAAAAAAATCATATTTATTATCAACATGATGCAAATTTTAACAAATGAAATCTTATCAATTTATAAGATATTTGAATAATTTTTATGTAAAGGGCTGTAATATTTTCACAAAAGTCTAATGCATGTGAGCTATTATGGATATACAAATTATTGAATGTTCATATTTTAACAATTGTAATGTTACTAGTTGTGACGAGTTATTTACACATCCATATATGTCAATATTGTGTTGATACAACTTTGTTTCAATAACATATCTCTATTAATCTGTTAACCAATAGGAATAAATCTTTCTTTTCATACTCATGTGAGATATTATCACTGCCATGAGTGTTAACTGAAAAACTTGATTTTGTTAAATCAACGAACTTTTGAATAGTTATTCAAAAGTTTGTTGCTAAGTTTGTTGCTAAGCTTATATGTACTACATATATTCTTCTTCAATTCCATAGTATACATACGAATCAGCTTCAAATCTTTGAAAAAATAGATAGCTTGATTTTAAATTTTTTCTGAATATATAGCATTTGATCACTCCATAAAATGTCTATGATACATACACTTGTATAATTTTATTCCTATGTGCATCAAGTATACCTTAAGTTGTTAGAGCAGGCCTACTAAATTTTGGGATTTGTCACCAAAATCTCAGAATTAAGCAAAAATAAATCTGGCGGAGTCCATAAATTAAGGACGTCTTCATGACCATAAATGAGAATATCTGTTGGTAATACTTATAGAATCGGAGACAAATTTGACTTTGCCGCCAGTAAGAATGCGCCACGTACTAATAAATCATTACAAGTTCGTATCATGTGCATGTATACTCTGTTGCTTGAATTCAAATTCAACTCTTCTAGTTTTCTTTTGAAAATTTTTTAAATGAAAGGTCAAGTTAATGAGAGTATTTTCAGAGTTTAGAAAGATCCGTACGAGGAGTGCACTCCTGTCTAGTTCTTTTGAAACTTGAAGTCTTGCGAGGGTAGTTCAGTGACGGTACATGCCAGACAAGACTTTTGAGTCAGCACCTTTTGGTGCTAATTCAATTAAACAATAGAATCTGTTTTTTAAGTCTTTCAGGGATGCTATAACCAATGAATACACTCCCTTCGAAAGTTAACCCGAGAAAAATAGTTGAAGTCGAACACTGTGAAGTGATGTTAATCGAGAGATGATAAACATCATATCTCGATGTTTGCTTCCAATTAGTTTGGAGTACATCTCAAACCCGCGAAGATAAAAAAGGATGGTGTAAATTTATGGAAGGCAAATCTAGACCAGTCTCATGATCTAATAATAGCGTGTCTGCATTCTGTTTCTTGAAGTAATTTTGGTAATATTGGGATTTACCAAAATTATCATGAGTAGAATCCATAGTTTAAGTTAATTTGGGTAAAAATGGGAATTCCCGAGCCTTATGAGGCCAGTGATAGAGTCAATTCACAGTATTTAGGACAAAAAGCATTTGTTTTGTACAATTTTATTTCCAAATTGACATGATAAGTAGATAATTTTATACAAAGTATGATGTTTTTTAAACTTAAATAAAATGAATCATGAATCTATATAAATTTTTCATTTTGATTACAAATAATACATCTCAACAAAATGTTAGTTTTTTATTCATTGAAATAAATGATATGCTATTTAAAATAATGTTAGTTCTTTTAACATTTAAATTTAAAGGACTATGGATCTGGATTCATCTTTTTTATTTATAATATATTGTGATAAATGATGTGGTTTTATAATTATGTAATAGTGAATGTGTCAAGCTGCATATATGTGTACATGTATATACACATAACAATAATTATACATATACACACATAACATTTGAAATTTACACTTCTAGATATTTAGAGTACTTATAAACATATTTATTCATAACAAATTTGACTTTATTACAAAACTGATGTTTATTAAGTGAACATTTTGGTTATTTGTGTTTTTAGAATTTCATGAATTGATTAGTATATGATAAATATGAGTATTAAGAATATTGTTACACACAAATCTGAGTTTTTTAAAGAAGGTTTTCTGACATCATATTTTGATCAAAACATGAATATTTTTAAGCATTCCAAATATTTGAATATACAAAAACTGATTCTATTTCATCTTCATTGTAATAATTATTTTCTAAGTATGAAAGTTTTCTGGGTGTTACAACTCAAAGATAGTTGGCAAATTTTGCGAAATAGTTATTAAACTATTTTTTAAGTTTCAACTTGAGAGATGGGCTAAAAAATAAAAACAATTTTTATTGAATTCATATTACTTAAAAAGTGAAATATATTAATATTAATAAATAAAAATTACATACTAATATATTATGCATTCAAGCATGGAAAAAAATTCCCACTGAATGTGCATGAATTTTTTTAATACACATGCTTAATATATGCAAAGTAGAGATTAAAAGCTTTATGCAATTTCATAAAACTCATTGTAGCTCTTTCTCTGAAAACACACATTAAACTTCAGTTAGATTTATCAATGCTAGCTTCATATATATATATATATATATAGTTTTATATTTTTACTTAAATCATGGAATCAATTTAGGTATAATTATAGTGAAGGACCACAACAAATTCATATTTAATATCTAGCAAAATCTATTTTTTTGAAGAAGAATCAAAACATTATAATATTAAATATTCTTAAATATGATATTGAATATGTTATTATATATATATATTTATCTATCTATCTTTATCTATCTATCTTTATATTTATAGGGAAAGTTTTTTTATCAATTTATTTGATGGAAGAGACCATATTGAAACTTATAATCATAGTAAAAAACTTGACAGCGAGAAAAAATGTATCAAATTGCTAGAAATTTGTGGTGTGATAAGCTTGTTGCAAGGAAATTATTTGATGGATACCTATTGTAACACAAATTGTTTGATGGCACCCATCACGTTTTGTTTTACGCGATGAGATCCCTCCGACAACATGTCGTCATTAAGTTTACAAAAAGTTACTGTAAATACTTACTACGGGCTTCAATGTGAGGAAGTGCCGATTATCATCATCAAACAGATTAAGACAGTGTCAACCTTTGTGCTATTGAATGCGTTCTTGTTTGCTCAACAATCACTACAATCTGAGGTTTGTGTTATGACTAGTTTTCACACTCGCGTTGATCTCGAATTTATTACAAGAACTTCGTGATGGTGTGACGTCGGTGGGATACTATTTGGTAAAATGATACTTGATGTATCCCATCAAGTTATTTTCGTTTCTATGAATATCCATCAAGTAATTTCCTCGCTTGTTGGCTTAATTTAGTGATGATCTTTATTAATGTACAACATATGAAAACTAATGATAATCCTTAGAGTTGACATCAATTCCGTTGCTTAATTTTTTAATTTTCTGTTGATGAAAACTTAATTCTTTTCAATACGACTATTATACTTACAATCATTTTGCAAATTTGTATGTATGATGTTCAAGCATGGGAAAAAAAACTTTACTTTTAACTCATACTATGGTTTAATATTCTTGAGTCAACGTCACATGAATATGAACATACAAAGGTTTGATAAAATTGATTTTTTTCATGTTAAAAATGTTTGCTTTTGTCAGCTAAAGTTTACTAATCAAACTATAATAGACAACTAAAACATCTATACAAATACTCTAATCAAATTATAATTGTGATAATAATGTAGGTGAAATTTGAATATATAAATTTAACCTATTTCATGAAAAAAACCAAACTTGAAAGGCTAGACAAATTTAAAGTTAGGATTTTAAATGGAAACTCACTATCTTCAATGTTTTTCCAACCAGATTGTTGAAAATATGAGAAGTAAAATTGAGATCATAATAGATGGATTGAATTAGGTTGTTGAAAGGGTTTCAATTGATATATAGTTTTGAAATTCGAAGCTTATTGTATTTTAGTTGTGAAATACATTTTTAGGATCCATAAAAGTATTATTTATATTTTAAGAAAATAGATATTGCTCATCACTCACAAATCAAAAGTCAAAATACAATAGATTTTTGCCATAATACTTGAAACTTACGTAATCATAGAACTCTTTTGAGGAAAAAAAATATATAATATTGGGTATTAGTCACATTCACCACGTTGTTTTTTTAATCTACTTTGATTTATTGTGATGTTATCATACTTTTTGATGTATTAGTAGCGATCACAAATAACCTTATACACCTTCAATGCATTTGATCCATAGCGATGGAGTCACATTAGCAATCAATATGATCTAATGTTGATTAAATCAATCTCACCAAAATCTTTAGATGTAATATGAAAATGCTCATAACCTTCTCTTGACAATTGTTTCAATCATTGTCATTGTAGGTGAAACGTTTGGATTTTAAATTTTTGCGTAGATCCATAGATTTTAGTTTTTACTTCACATGTATATTCATAGGACAAATAGTTATCATGTCCATCATATTTAAATATCTCATACCTTGCTCTATCAGACTTTGTGATTTCCATCTCATTTTGCAAAAAAATTGAAATTATACCTCATGACGTTGGAAGTAGAATGTTTTTTTTTCACTCATATGCAAACATGGTTGAAATAGGTGATCATATATGTCGGTGCCTAAATGAACTAAACGCGTAGTCGTTTAAGCGCCTAAATTGAAGTGTGCGGGATTTGGCCCCTAAATGAATCAAGAATATAGCAGTCAAATGACGAGATGACGCGTTTACTCATTACAACAAATCTTTTGCCTTCAAGTCTATATATATACAATAGTTTTCATTGGTCCATGCACCGCATTCTCTCGTACCTCTTGTTGGAGTTACTCCAATTCAACAGTCGGATTTCCTTTTACTTTGCATGTCAAATTCTGTCAATTTGCCCTCCTCTATGTCGATGAATCTACCTGTATTGTAAGTGAGTGATTACATAAGTGAGTGAAAATTTGAATTAGTGTCGAACACAATAAGCGCGATTGCCAGGGACTGCGAAGTATTACACATTACTGCGCTCACACTGCTGGTGTCCAAATCTTGATCAACTTATTGTAGTTGCTTACGTGCATGTCCTTGAGCACGTTGATGGCTTTGCCGTGGAATTTTGTCACGTGAAACATTCGCAAAGATTGGGATCTGATATTCATAAAAGGTGATCTTTCCATCAAAATATCAAAAGATGTTCAAGTCTAGATTGAATACGATTTGTGACATATGAGTCATATTTCATTCTAAAATGATTTACTTTTCTTATGAAAGACTGTTTGAGTTTAAACTAAGATTTAGGATTTTAGATGGGATGAAAATTTCAATATGGCAGGGACGGCGGCCAAATAATGAGTATGATTTTTCTGTTGAGTCGCAACGATCATTAAAACTTTAGATAGCAATGATTGTGTTCTTGCCATTAAGGCCAGTGCTTTTTTTTTTTGAGCTAACGCTTTAACCCAAATGGCAAGAAAAAAGAGCTCCGACCCAAAAGGTATCAAGTTGCAAGCATGTTACGAATTTAAATTCTTGACATCCTGTAACCATCTTTAGTTAGTTAGAACTAAAGTAGAGGTTACTCTGAATACGGATGTAAATACTTTAGTGTGCACTAGTCATAGCTGCCACATCAGCGATCCGCGCACTTGGTAGGTACAGAGTGGGTGTGTTAGTTGGGTGCGCCACGTCAGCGATCCGTGTGCTTGGTAGGGTTATCCGCCACGTCATCCATCCACTAGGAGTGGGATGGATGGTGGGGGATTAGATCTTATCACCTTGTACTTGTTGGTGAGAGCTATATAAGGGAGAGGAGAACCATTGTTGGTATCTCTCATCTTCAGAGTTTATGTTTCTATCTTCGAGTGAACTTCTCTCTGAACCCTAGTGTTACAATGGTATCAGAGCGACCTTGCTCTTTTCCTTGAGTGTGGATTACCCCTCATGGAATAGCATGTGAGTGATGATGTAGTGTAGTCTTGAGAGTGTATAGAGGCTGGCAGAGGTCATTCATCTGCATGTAGAGAGAGGTGGAAGGGGGAAATTGTGTTTTTGCAGATATGGACGCGATTGACAGGAATCAAGTACCGCACTGGCCAATTCCTAACCTATTCGATATTCACCTTCGTTGCATGGAGAAACATCATTTTCGGATGTACCTTGTGGCTTGTTGGGGTGCAGATTTTATGACTAGAGTGATGGAGTCAAGAGTGCCACTGATTCTTCCAATAGTTACTTATGGAGAGACTTGGGATTGTACTATATACATTCTATACTGATTGTTTCATGGATTTGAATCGCGAACCACCTGTCCCGGTTCGATTCAACACTTATGTAGAGATTAGAACAGTATATAGACAGAAAAGGATATGGAGAGATTTTCTTGTGAGGAATTATGGAGAGGAGTACTATAGAGCTGTGATAGAGTCACCTGCACCTTTTGTGACTCCTTTGTTGAGAGGTCACATAATGATTATACTCACTTTGTATTAGAGGGATTGTGAGAAAGCATGGGAACATAATTGATATGGGTGAGGTTCTCAATGCAATCATGGCGGAGATGAAGGAGTTGAGAAAAGCAATAGTAGATGGACATACCAAGCAGCAAGCCATGGAAGATAAAATCTTTGCATTAGAGAGTGAGAAAGTAGAGAGAGAGAGAGTTGGAGAGATGGAAGTTGAACCTCAAGTTCAAGCTTCCCAAGTTCAGCCAGAACCAACTCCTATTGATGCAGCAGAGGCAAATAGGAGACGTCTTCAAGAGATTGAAGATCAAGCAAATCTTTTGCTTCGAATGGGAAAATCCAGTAAGGTGGAAGCTTACAAAGGGAGTAGAGCAATGGGAGTGTTAGAGGGATGGATTATGAAGATGAATATTCATTTATCCTATTTTCATGTATCTGATTATATTGCAGGAATGTTCATGAGATCTTATCTTACGGATAAGGCTCTCACATGGTACACAACATGGGAGAGAATGCTTTCAGAACGAGGTGCTACCATTTCGTGGAGTGGAATGCAAGAAGGACTTCTGCAAAATTTTCAAGCGGTGGATTCTCTTCAAACTGCAAGAATGAAGTTGTGGGATCTGAAGCAGAAAGGAGGTATTCATGAGTACATTGAAGAATTTCGTGATCTTCAAGTATCTATCATGGATTTGAGTGGAACTGAAGCCTTGGACGTGTTCAAACGAGGCTTGAAAGATCGAATTCGAAAGGAGGTGATGGTAAGCAGTTCATCTACTGTGAATGAAGCAATCGCAATTGCTCAACGAATTTCAGGTGCTTTTGGTGTCACACACGGTGAATCAGTGAGCAATTTTAGAGATCCATCTAGTCCAACACCGATGGAGTTGGGAAACCTTTGACGTAGAGAAGGTTTTGCACCAACAAGAGCACCACCACCAAGATTTGGAGGTGAGATTAGGCGACCAGAAGTTCCAAATTTGCAAGAAGGTTATGCAAATAATGGAATGGTTCGAGGAGGAGCTGGAGTTCGTGACAATCGCCAATGCTATGCATGTGGACGAATGGGTCATATAGCCAAGTTTTGTCGAGTTCGGCCGACACAACAAGGAGGACGGCCCATGCAGCGACGGCCGTTCAACAATATGGAGGGGATAGAGTATGAAGAGGTGGAGGAAGCAGTTTCGGGAAACGAAGATCACCAGTAATCTTGCCTCGCGGCCTTACTGGTTCTACAAAGCGAAGAAAAGGCGAGGTTGGAAGAAGACAATGGTTGGGAGCTCATGGAAGGAGTAAGAAGCAAGCTCAGCTCATTGTCACTGATGGTTTCATGGAAGAACACAAGGTGAGAGTTTTAATTGATCCTGGAGCAACTGAGAATTTTCTATCAAGGAGTGTTGCTATGAAGTTAGGTTTGATGTTGATGAAGGACGTGAGTGAGGAAGTGGAATTGCCAAACGGGCAAACTGAAGTGATAGAAACACTACCACGGAGTGTAGAATTATCCATAGGTAGATACAAGGAGAGCATTGAATGGAGAGTAATTCGTTTAGCTCGATATGATGTCATCCTTGGAATGCCATGGATGGAACAATATAATCCGAAGGTAGATTGGAGAAGAAAAGTGATTACAAGTAGTGGATGGAAGATCTATGGAGATAGAATTAGATCTCAGATTAGGAATTTACCCCTCTTTGTGATGGGTACAGCATCCATTTCTAGAGATGATGTATGTTTCTTTGGACTTATAAGAGATATTGGGTCCACAGACAAACCTTACATCCCGGAGTCCTTGAACGACATTTTTATGGAGTATAAAGATGTTTTTCCAGATGATCTACCTGCAAGATTACCACCAAAGAGGCGAGTAGATCACAAGATTGAGGTGATAGCTGGAAGTACACCAACTTGCAAAGCTCCATATCGTTTGGCTCCAAACGAATTGGAAGAATGCAAAGCTCAAGTGGAGGAGATGTTGAGCAAGGGATTCATTCAACCAAGTGTTTCACCTTATGGAGCTCCAGTACTCTTTGTGAAGAAGAAGGATGGATCCATGAGACTATGTATCGATTATCGCGGGTTGAATCAGCAAACGGTGAAAAACAAATATCCATTACCTCGTATGGATGATTTGTTTGATCAACTTCAAGGAGCGAAGTACTTCACCAAGCTAGATTTGAGAAGCGGCTACAATCAAATTCAAATTGCAGATGAAGATGTTCACAAGACAGCTTTTCGTACTAGGTATGGACACTTTGAGTATCTGGTGATGCCTTTTGGTCTCACTAATGCACCAGCTACATTCATGGGATTGATGAACGATATCTTTCGCCCTTATCTAGATAAATCTGTCATTGTTTTTCTAGATGATATATTGGTGTATAGCAAAACTTTGAGTGATCATAGAAGTCATTTACGAGAGGTACTTCAAGTTTTAAGAGACAATCAATTGTATGCCAAAGCTTCAAAATGTGAATTTGGCAAGTCAGAAGTAGATTACTTGGGTCATAGAGTTACAGCTACAGGAATCCAAGTGATGAGTGAGAAGATAGATGCCATTCAGAAATGGATAGCACCTGAGAATCAAACTCAATTGAAAAGTTTTCTAGGGCTCACTGGATTCTATCGTAGATTTGTGAAAGGTTTTGCTCGACTAGCTCAGGCCTTGACTTCCATGTTAGGGAAAGGTCAAAAGTGGAGATGGGGAACAGCTCAAGAGTTAGCTTTTCAAGCATTGAAAGATGCTTTGTTACACGCACCTATTCTCAAGTGGTATGATCCTAACCGTTCTATCAAGTTGGCCACTGACGCATCAGGTACAACAGTATGTGGCATACTTCAACAAGAATGGGAGGATGGATGACATCCAGTTGCTTTCTATTCTCGAAAGTTGGTGGCGGCGGAACAAAATTATCACACGACAGAACGAGAGGAGTTAGCTATCGTGTTGGCAACCAAACATTGGAAGCATTATTTGGGTGATAAGGAGTTTGTGGTGGAGACTGATCATAAACCCTTGGTTTATTTGGAAACTCAGAAGGATCTGTCCAAACGACAAATTCGATGGGCAGAGTGGCGTCAACGCTTCAACATGAAGATTGTGTACGTGGAGGGAAAGAAGCAACTTGCAGATGCTCCCACACGCATGCCTTGTTTGAATCATGTTGCAGAAGTGAAAATTCAGGCGGATTGGTGAAGCAAGATGTCACAAGCCACAAAGGAGGATGAAAAGATCACTCGGGCACTACAAACTGGAAAGTCAGAGAAATCTCGAGGTTTGGCGTTTTACAATCAGCGTATATGGATTCCACAAGATCACGATTTTCGCACAATGATTTTGGCAGAAAGTCATGATACAGCCATTGCAGGTCATGTGGGAGTGGAGAAAACCGTGGAGAGTATACAACGAGTGTACTATTGGCCCAAAATACGTGAGGATGTGGAGTCTTATGTTCGAAGTTGTGTTGCTTGTCAACAGAACAAGGCAAGTAATCAAAAACCAACGGGTTTATTACAGCCTCTTCCTATTCCCGAACAGCGGTGGGAACATGTCACCATGGATCTTGTATGTGAGTTACCAAGGACTTCGTTAGGACATGATTCAGTGGTGGTTTTTGTGGACAAATTGAGCAAGATGATTCACATCAGGCCAACCACAAAAACAGTTACAGCTCCACAACTAGCTCAATTGTATATAGATGCAGTTTTTGTGAATCATGGCTTAAGCAAAGTGTTAATCACGGATAGAGGTACTCACTTCACTAGTTTATTTTGGAAAACTTTGTTTAGTTTTTTCAAAACAAAACTAGCAATGTCAACGGCCTATCATCCTCAAACTGATGGACAAACTGAGAGGGCAAATAGAACCATAGAGGATATGCTACGAGCATTCACATTAGAAGAGCAAGAAGAGTGGGACAATCTTTTGCCACTTGTGGAATTTGCATATAACAATTCTGTTAATGCATCCACAAAAGTGTCTCCATTTTTTCTTATGTATGGAGCTCATCCAATAACTCCTTCAAGTTTGATGAGACTTCCCAAAGGAGATGAGTTTTCGACCAAAGTTGCAGCAGTCAACGAATTCGTGGAGCATATTCACCGAGGACTACATCAGGCCAAGGAGAAGTTGGTGATAGCTCAAAATCGGCAAAAGCAGCATGCCGATGCTCATCGTAGAGAAGTGATTTTTGAGGTTGGAGATCATGTTTGGTTATCTACAACGAATTTGTCTCTTGTAGGAACACCAAAGTTAAACCCTAGGTTCATTGGTTTTGAAGCGTGTTGGTGAAGTGTCATACAAGTTGGAACTTCCGTCACATATGAAAATACATCCAGTATTTCATGTGTCACGATTGCGAAAACATGTACCACGACCAAAACAATTCACCAACCAACAAGCACCACCTCCTCTTCCAACCTTGATAGAAGATCATGAGGAGTTTGAGGTAGAAAAGATACTCAAGAAACGAATTCGAGGTCATAAATATCCCAAAGTAGAGTATTTGATTCAATGGAAAGGCTATCCATCCTATGAATCAACTTGGGAACCAGCTAAAAATTTAGCAAATGCACCTTTGATAGTTTAGGAGTTTGAACGTATGTGCAACGAGGACGTTGCATCTTAAAAGGAGGGAGGTTTGTAACTATCTTTAGTTAGTTAGAACTAAAGTAGAGGTTACTCTGAATACGGATGTAGATACTTTAGTGTGCACTAGTCATAGCTGCCACATCAGCGATCCGCGCACTTGGTAGGTACAGAGTGGGTGTGTTAGTTGGGTGCGCCACGTCAGCGATCCGTGTGCTTGGTAGGGTTATCCGCCACGTCATCCATCCACTAGGAGTGGGATGGATGGTGGGGGATTAGATCTTATCACCTTGTACTTGTTGGTGAGAGCTATATAAGGGAGAGGAGAACCATTGTTGGTATCTCTCATCTTCAGAGTTTATGTTTCTATCTTCGAGTGAACTTCTCTCTAAACCCTAGTGTTACACATCCTTCTTTTCCTGCATTCTACCCTGCAAGTGAATACGCGATTACTGATCTTGACTGGAGATTATGTGCTCCAGTTAAAATCTTGCAACTAAAGCTAGGAATTTTTAACTTTAAAGATTACAACAGTTGTTAGAGCTCGATTATGGCAATTGCATGTTGTTTTTTGCATCTTTTTCATGTATCATTTTTGAGATTCCAACTATTGTGCTTCATCATTGTAACACTAAGTTTAGAAAAAAATTCACTCGAAGATAAAAACATAAACTCGGAAGATGAGAGATACTAACAATGATTATCATCTCCCTTATATAGCTCTCACCAACCAATACAAAAGATATGATCTTATCCCTATCATCCATCCCATTCCTAGTAGATAGATGACGTGGCGGATAACCCTAACAAGTATAAGGATTGCTAACGTTGCGCTCCCAAGTAACACACTAACTAACACATTCAATCTTTATCTAACAAGCACACAGTTAGTTGACGTGGCGCTGTCAACCAACACACATATTCTCTATCTACCAAGCATGTGGATCGCTGACATGGCAACTATGACAAGTTCACGCTAAAGTATCTATATCTACATTTGGAATAACCTTTACTTTAGTTCTAACTAAATAAATATGGTTACAATCATCATTTGTAATACCACCCAAAAAGTCATTTGTACTAAAACATATATTATCGACATTTTGAATGCTCTAAATTAGGAAGCTTTTGACTACTGGAATTTGTTGGCTCTTCTATGTGTGAAGTTCTTTCAGCCTCTTAGAATTTGTAGATGGCGATATGATGTGTTGTAAGTTGTAACATATAAAGTAGATTGTTGTCAATCACATTGTAGATTATTTGGCAGAGTATATTCTTTGCTTTGGTGAGTTTAATGTCTTCCAATCTCATCTTTTTGCAATATATGTCATTTCTGTGCAATTCTAGAAATATAAATGAGCTTAGATAGACATTACCCTATTTTCTATAATTTATTGCTTCTTAAAGAGTCTATGATGTATCTTGTTCCGCTCTTTTGACATATCATCATTGCAAAAGTCATTTACAAACATGAAAAAAGGTAAAAGAATACAAAAAATAAAATGCTTTACTTTCTTGCAAAAGCCTCCAAAGTGCATAGAACATCATCTATAATCTTTGATAATAAATTCATCAACTTCTAACATAATAATCTTTGGTTGCATTAGAATTTGATGAATCTTTAGTCAAAGATTAGTTAGAGGAAGGTTAGTTAGAACCTAGTTAGAGGAAGATTGTGCAATAATATTTTGCTGCAGAACTTCCTCTACTTCTTTGTGAACTTAAGCAAATACATATGAATTTAATATTGCAAGTGATAATGAATTTACCACTTACAATCAAGTTGTGCTCATGCTGCATCTTTTTTCTTCTTTTGCTTGTAGCGTACACAACTGTATACTTCAGTATTGTTTAAATTATGCTTTTATCGTGAAACACAAAGCCAACAAAAATTTTAATCTAAAATGCAACCAACCAAATTGCAATAACCCCTTTTTCTAACAAGCTTATGAAATTTAGTACAAGATTTTTTATCAATAGTGATCCAATCAACCGATTTTGATTTATATTTGCACTTCTTGATCCAAAGTTGCCATATAAGATTCAAACATGAAGAATTTGGCATTATCAAACAGTTGAAATGAAATTGCTGCGCTCAATTGCATTTTATCACACAATAAGTGTGATGCTTGATCTGATTGCATTTTCATTTATATTAGGTCATCATTTTATTTTTGCTCGATTTACGATTTAAAATTTATTTGCTCATAAAGATTCATAGACTTCTAATTTATAGTATCAAACAATCTCTACACTTTGTCTTCATCACATATGACACCGCATTGATGCTACATGCAATTTATTTGTAGATTTTGATACTTCTTGATATTCATGATAAAGTAGTTCATCTAGTTTTGCCCGCAGCTTTATATCTTGAACATTGACACGAATAACAAAATTACTGCTGCAATTAGCGTATGGTGACATTGCGCTCCATCCCTAGAAAAATTTATCACTCTTAATATCTTTGGTTGGATCTACATAAAGGTTTCTCTTCATGATTGAACAACTTGCGACTCCATCCAAGATAAAATAGACGATTGATGGTGTGATAGTTTGTACTTTTAAAACTCTACATTATCCATTTTATTTTACACAAGGATGAACTAAAACTTGGTAAAAATTCTACCTTATCACCCTCTACTAAGGTCTTGGTAGTGAAAACTCTAGTTTTTTGCTTAGACCCTTTGCTACTTGATTTGCATACTAGATCTTGGCGTAAATTTTTCAATTTTTTTTTTTGGACAAAGTTTCATGGAGAATATCAATCTCGCACGCTATGTTTGAACCTCGTCTCATCTCTTAATTCTTGTAGATTTGATAACAATTGTAGTAAAAAACAAGAGATTCCATAAATATCACAAACAAAGAAACCACCTAGACTCTATTAAGGTATTCGCAATGAAAACTTTAGATTTTTTGCTTAGACCGTTTGCTTCTTGATTTCCATACTAGATCTTGATGTGGATTTTTCAACTCTTTCTTCTTTGACAAAGTCTCCTGTAGAATATCAATCTGGTTGATCTCGCACAATATGTCTGAACTTCGTCTCTCAATTCTTGTAATTTTGATATCAATTGTAGAAAAAACAAGAGAATCTCTAAACATCAGAAACAAATAAGCCACCTAGACACAAACATATGTGATTCAATGTAGCTCGCGTTACTATTTTATACAAGGTAACACAAACACTAGGTCCAACTCTAAGTATAATCATAGTTTGATTAACTAACATTTAACCCAAGATTCAATCAACGTTAACACTTATAGTTTGATAAAACACATGTTGCTCATCACTTGCAAGCCAAAAGACAATAGATTTGTGATAAGACATGGTTCTTACATATTCATAGCACTTGTGCGAGGGAAGCAAAACTTACAATATTGGGGATCAGCCACATCCTACCACTTTGGTTTCTAACGCTGATTTGATGGGGTCTTATCATCCTTTTCGTTGTATTAGTAGCAATTAGAAAAAAAAATACATAAACCTCCGATTCGTTCGACCTATAGCGATGGAGCAGTATGGGTCAATCCGTGTGGCCAGTTCGCCAAAAAGTGAAGCAATCTACGGTCGAAACCTCCCGAAAGTGAGAATGTGCTCGTCTACATGCACCGCATCTCGGAAACGCGTCATCCGAGCAGATGCAGTGGATCTGGACGAAGATACGGTACCGGACTAGGAATATGCGCATGCGGGAAGAGAATGGCATGATGCGTTACGGAGCGAGAGATATTCGCTCAGCCCCTGCGACGCTCGCGCGGCAGCAGCTGCCCTTCAAATCGTCGTCGCCTCGCTCTCCCGGTGCTTCGCTCGCCCGAGCATATGACGCAGAGATCGCATAAATCCCCCCAGCGACCCCGCTCGATCCTCACTGACTCCTCGTCCCTTTCACACGGGGACCGTTCGGGACTTTGTAACGCTTCTCGTATTGTAATATAAGTGTGATTCGCTTCGTCGAGAATAGGAATAGTGGGAGGATGATTTTTCGATTTATTAACCGAATGCGCTCGGGTGGATCCGAATTGTGCGAGCTCGGCATGTACGCGGGCGAAGCGATCGATGCACGTCAAGGTCCAGGAGGTCGTGCATCGGATGTCGTCGCTGCGGCTGGGGAGAATCGGTTCGAACGAGGATGAACGACGATCGATCTGATCTGATCTGATCTGATTCGATCCGGTATAAGTTGCGGAGGAGGACAAGCACGAGGAAATATGGCAGTCGGGAAGAGGATCGAGGCCCACCAGCGAACGAATGGCGATTGGTCCGACAACTTCTTCTCTGGAGCGAGTGCTTCGCTTTGTTCCAAAGTCATTCTTCAGCCCTTCGATACGTCGAAGACCGTCCTGCAGGTGACTGCCTACAGAGCCTTGACTACTGACCACTGCCCGAATCCTCCTCGCCTGAGCTCTGCTTTCCTCCCGATCCCGACCGCGTCAATCTGAGATCGAATAGAATCGCACGTAAGTCCGGGAGGAAGCCAGCGGAGGCGAGCTGGGTGTCAGCAGCTGTGAGGATGGACACCAGTGCGATGCAGAATTGTGGCTTTTGATGACTGCGTTGATCGCGATGTAAGGATCGCTGTAACCTCGTTGCTTCTCGTGGACTGGGTTCAGGCGACGAAGGAACTGAGAGGAGGGTATACCAACTTGGCTCAGTGCATGGTAGGTTTGGTACGAAACAGAGGATTCGGCGCTTTGTACACGGGCTTCTTGGCATCCATCGCGGTCTCGGCTCCGTCTTCTGCAGTCTTCGCAGCAGGTTACGAATTCTCCAAAGCATGGGTAGAAAAAGCATCCCACGATTCGGCTCTGCCGCTGCTGCAACTGGCTCCCGTGCTGGCTGCTGCGTTTGGGAACGTGGCGGCCAGTGTGGTGAGAGTTCCCCCGGAAATCATCAAACAGCGCGTGCAGGCTGGAATTTATCGGTAATTCACGTAAATCTATCTGCCCGGCAGTTTTGCGTTGTGCGTCAAATTGTTATTTTTTAAAAGTTTTTTTAACGATTTTTAGTTCATGCGCAGTAATGTGTTTGAGGCGACGACTTCCGTCTGGCTTAAGGAGGGCTTTACGGGCTTTTATCGGGGCTACACAGCGATGGTAGTTTTCAAAAAACCTTCTGCCTAGGGATGAAATGTGTAGGACTCGTGATTGGATATCGACGATAGAGTTAGCAACAAATTCTAGTGTTATTGTCATTATTATTGTACGTTCTTAGAAAAGAACGAATGATATATAGGGTGCAATTGCTCTGCCTAGAATTAGGAATTCTACAGCAAGCTGCATGCCATTCTCTCCATGTGTCAGAAGTGGATCGGGTAATATACAGCGCAGTTGTTGGCAGTAGTGAAGTGAATTCGAGCTCATTGTTGCGTTGATCCAGGTCCGGAGATTTGACTCTTGCCTCGTGCGTATCAGTGACAATATTCCATTTGTTCTTGGTTGCTTGGTTCTAATACAGGTGGCTCGAGATATTCCGTACTCCGCACTTCAGTTTATGACCTTCGAGATTTTGAAAAAGCGTAGGCTGAGGACTCGCTTCAAGTCCAAGCAGCAGGGCAAACCAAAAAACGGCGAAGGCATGATGACTGATATGTGGATGGGAGCTGTAAGCAGCCTGTTTTTGCCCTGTTCAAGAAATGGAGTTTTCCAGGGCATAGTATATAATTTTCTGTCGTTGTGTCTTCTTTAGGATGGTTGCATTTGGCTTTACTGTGAGGCTATGGGAAATATTCTGAATATGTTATAACAGAGAAGCTTGAATGGATTCGGATTACCTGAATGTGATTTTTCATCCGTGAAGTCTTGAAAAGCCTGCAGAAGTCTTGGTGCACTGGTTAATGAGTACCAACATGAAGCTGAATTTTCGCAGATTGCGGGAGCGGTTGCAAGTACTTTGACGACTCCATTGGACGTGGTGAAAACCAGAGTCATGACACAAACCTTCGCAGGAAGAGCTGTATATCCCGGACTTCCTGCCACCGTAAAGCAAATCTGGATAGAAGAAGTATGGCCAACTTTACCTTCATGTCAATTGAATATTGCGCTTCTTCATCACTATAACAATGGACCTGACAGTAGGCCGCCAACATCAAGCAGGTAAGCTGAAATACTTTGTTTTTGCAGGGCCTCGTTGGTTTCGGACGTGGAATGCTGCCGAGAGTCCTATACAAGGTAATATAAGGCTAATTTCCACCTCTTAAACATTATTCAAATTGTCAGATACTTTCATGGTGCACGAGTCGGTGGATAAAGTGACGATCTTGAAACCTTTGGGCTAGTACACTGCTAGGAACCTATCTCCAAGCCTGTGTCTTCTTAAGTCTTCGTGTCCCACGCTCTGATGGCTCTCAGACTGCTCTGCATATGTGATACAACGTAGGTTCCGGCATCTGCAGTATTTCTAGTCTGCTACGAAGCTATGAAAAGGATTCTGTCCTCTGCGAGACGGGCTCGGCAACTGAAACACATGAAATCGGAGAAAGCAAGCTTCATCCCTATTCACCCAATCGCAGAAGGTAATCAAACGTTATGTTGTGTTTTTAACACTTGCCAATTCTGAAGGTGGAATCCCTCTGTTCATTGTTAGTTTCTATGCTCTCGCGAACCCAGTCCGCACCTGAGATGATTTTGATAACCTGGGCTGTGACATGGACTGCTCCTTCATATCTTCTTAATCACGAAGAACTCCGAACTCTGTGCATCTTGGTATTTGGTTATGCATCCATCTGCTAGACGTTTGTTTCATCGTATATGTATATGTGTCATCGACGACATTCTAATGCAGTTAAAAGTCTCATTATTGATATGGAATGAATTATTGCAGACTGTAAGCTTTCAACAGAAGCGACCGTTAGGAAGGCCAAGCCAGCAATCGCGTAGACGGTGTTATATGGTTGTACAGTGAATTTATGTACATTGATAGGCAACTTTCGTGTAACGTATAAGGGGCGGGGAAGTGAGTTGTACATTAGTTTGAAATGCTTGCTGAGGTGGTCTTCTGACATGTACACTAAAGGTAGTTGCAGTTTATGAGAGTTTCACGAGATATTTTCTCCATCGGAATGGTACAGTAAGATGCTGGTATGTACAGAGTTTGCAAAATCCGGGTCGGGAAAGTAAATTGTATATTAGTTTGAGATGCTGGGTGAGGTTGCTTTCTGACATTTACACTAGAGGTAGTTGCAGTTCATGAGAGTTTCATGATTGTATTTACTCCATGGACATCGTACAGTAAAGTGCTGTTTTGTACAGGGTTTTCAAAATATTTGTATACGATTGACGTGTCACAACGCTCAATTTTTAGCAAGTAGATTGTGAGAAGTCTATCTCCACATCTCTGTACAGAATTTAGGTGGAATTGACTAGGGGTGAGGAAACATAAGAAAAACGTAGTTTTCGTAAGTTTTATCATCGACAAAACCGAGGAAAGGAATTTGATTATCAAGCTTGGTGACAAATTCAATACTAACTGTCAAAACCGAATTATAATCCTCGGCATCATATTTCTTTATGTAAGAAAAGTTGAAAGAATTTCGCGTGTCTCCATTATATGACACTCCTATCCATATTTTTAGGTTAAAATCTGCAGGGCCTACTATCTTACTTCCTTCCATTCATTTAGCACCTGTATCTCCTGGCTCCGAGTTCTGTTGGTCCATTTCAATATTACACCACTGCAGTTCATTTTGGATTAAAAGTCTGCTTTTGAAACAACTGTCTTGTTTCCTTGTGAGGGCCACCTGAAGCTCTTTACCTTGATAGTTGCGTCTCTCCACACCTTTGGTAGTTAGTACAGACTCTAATTTGTAGTTACCGAAGCTTTTGTCGAAAAATTCATCTGTTTTCCGCGGCAATTAATATTAATCTGCTTTTAACAATATACTCACAGCTAATATACTACAAACTTCGTAGTGTTTCTAAGGCGACGATACTCTTCCTTGTCATGTGAATTTCTGCCAACGCTCTTCTAAAATCGTACGATATGTTTAACGGTGCATCTTCCACACTTACTGTCTCCGCTTGCCATATCTCAGATTAGCCCATAGGTCTCATTCACTATTATAAGAGGATCTAATTGTATATGAAAACTGATCGGGAGAGTCCCGCGGCAGCGGCAGTCATTCACTTATACGTCCATTTTAAATAGAAAAATTCTTCCATCATGCTTTCTCCTATCTCGAGGCTTCTTCGACATTCCTTTAGGCAGATCATAGCACGTTAAATTCTAACTTCTGACTCATACTTAGCACATGTAGACAGTTTCTATGAGCTAGTGTACGGGTAATAAATAGATGGATGATTCTCATCTCTCACCATCTCCTTCTATCTTCAGACAACAGCAATCTTCGCCATTTATGTGGTGTTTACGTTCACCCACAAAGATAGGAGTGGGATTCATCAATTACATCAGGGAGCGTTTACTCCTCACTCGTATCATCATTTATATCCTTGTTTTTATATTGCATAGGTTAAACTGCTATAGTGATTGCTCTTACTTTGAGATCTTCTCAATGTGGAACGTCCAATACATCCATTATTTGAATACATACGCAGTGTTACTATTAACATAAGGAAAAATTGCTAAGAAACAGCTCCTACTACTTTTCTTTTCAACGGCATATATTTATGTAACTTATAATAGCTTTTGTATAGGTGGCAGGTAAGTTTGCTTGATACATGTAGTATCAATCTTCTCATGAAGAGTAAGAACAGAAGTAATAAATAATAAGAACATATAACGAGATTTGGTAGAATGTCTAGAGATTTGGTAGAATGTCTAGAGAAAGTTTAGAACATACAACATTGATCTATATGTAACATCATGTAGCTAATAAGTACTCGCCTTATTATACTGATGTCATTTTTTGATTCACTTGGGTTATAGGGTCTGAGTATAAATTTCCAATCTTTCTAATGGATAGTTATTTTTCTGCAAATTTAGAGCATATTTGTGCCTAGTCTTTTATAGTTTTACATACCATACATTGCCATGCTCTAGAAACTGGGGTTGATTCCCGAGTTCATTAGACACCATGAATACCTCGGAATTGTGCCCAGCCTAAGAATTTAACAATAGTTTCGAAGTGTGACAAGCCTAAAACTCTAACAATAGCTAATCCTCGAGTATAAGCCAGGAAATTTTATGAAACCAATATCTTTGTCGAATGAACCAGTAGCTTGATTGAAAGCAGCATAAAAACGAATCACATTCAGCTTGATTCATAAACTTAACAATAATGGAGGTTTGTTTCCATTACAAAAAGAAGGTTTGTTTCCATTACAAAAAGAAGTTTTGTTTCCATTACAAAAAGATTGAGCCAAATCCAGATTAGTAACATCAAGTGTTTCAGCCAAGACTTAGTGACAACACTTTTCATTTAAATCATTTTTTCATTCAACAACCATTTCCCATTTACTTCACCTCTTTCTTCTCAGATTCAGATAACCCAGAAATCCTCACGTTATTTCTACAAGCAAATTGACTAGCCTTTTCAATCTTTTGCTCTTGACAAAAAAAGACATTAGCAGACAAGTTATCACCCGCAAGAAAAAAGCTACATGGGGTAGACAAGTTATCACCCGCAAGAAAAAAGCTACATGGGGTAGACAAGTTATCACCCTCAAGAATAAAGCTACATGAGATAATTTAACAAGCTCGGATAGCAAAATTTATAAGTTTGAATGCTGTAGAAAGAATAATTAGCTGTCAAATGTCGCTGCAATTTTTGTCCGCCATAAGCATATGAACTTTAGAGTGCACTCAACCACCTCACTTATCTTAACTAATACAGCGGCATGTATGAGTTCAGTTTGAAATCGACCAACAATTTTTTTTCATCGCAGAGATCGTATAATCCGAGTGAACCACTAAGTGATGTATGTATAGTAGGATGAGATCTAATTAGCCCGGGTGAAGGATAACTAGCCGCTCTCAACGTCATTCTTATCAATATTTTCAATTAACACAATATCATCATATTTTAATACTTGACAAAGAAATTGTTTTAAAATCATTTACATGTGAAGATGAAATCTACCTTTTACATATACTTATGTATATTTGTACTGAATTGTACACAACTCTCAATTTCTCATGGAACTTGTACATCGCTTCAATTTCTTGAATCGGCTTTAATTGCAAACGGTGCTGCTTTCTATTTTCCATGAGTTTAATCAAACTCGTTGAGAGGTAGGTTTAACTCTTATATCTCAAAAACTACTTTTGTTCTCAATCATAGCACCTTGCACATGCGATCGCGTTCCATGGCTGTGTACACTTGATGATGCTTTTCAAGAGAATCAATAAAACTTCACATCATTTGATCCGATCTAACCTCTAAATTTCTGCACCGCTATACAAAAAATACAATGTCTTAGTTTGTAAAAATAGAAGATCATTGTCATTCATCACACTTGATAAACTTCAAGTTTGTAGAGTTTATGAAAACTTATCACATGTTCCTCCTTCATAACTTTCACAAGACATTGTAGCCAATCAAGCTTATTACTAGTCTTTTTCGTTTTATATAGCTCTGTTTAATTTTATCCAGCTCCAAGAAGAGCAACACAAGAATTTAAATATGTAATATATATATATATATATACCTTGAAAATTGGCTTTGACGTTTTTGTGCGCAAGGCATAAGACTTGTAAAATAACTTATGTCGCCATATGTTTTTTTTAGGCAGATTTGGCCAAAGAAAATCCACCCGTATTAATATTTATTTTCCATCATATTTTTGCACAGTCAACTAAGTTTCTTCTAAAATTATAAGAATATATCTCAAGAAAATTATCAGAATAATCTTTTTCAAATGAATCAAATATAGATCATATTGTTTCCAATGTTTCATATCCTCTTGCAAATCTTACAGACCTTCTACCACTAGATTGGGATGACCCACTAAACCATTACAAACGTCACTAAGTGAGTGTAGTGGTAGCGAAGATCAGCATATTTCATTTTCTAGTTAACTCTAGTGGTGCACGTCGGCACTTGATCAATAAAGGCAGTTAACTATGGTGATGTGACAGAGGGCGAGCTTCTCGAGACTTGACGACTTCTCATGAATTAGGAATTAGGAATGTAATAACCCACCAAAGGCTAAAACTGCAATATAGTGGTAGAAAGGTCAAACCCACAGGGACAGAGGCAACACACAGAGTACAAAGTGTCACATTTAATAGAATATTGAAGAGTTTGAATTCTCAGGCGACTGTCACTCCCAGAAATACTGCAAGTGTCCACTAGGAGATCACCCGGAGGTCGCACAGTGCAGCGTAGTTCACTCAACACACACACACACACACATAAAACTATAGAAACACAACTCAGAGGTCGGTTAGGACCTCTACTTAAGATTTCAGGGGGAAAGTCTCTCGCGAATACACCTAACGAATCTGCGGGTAGTGACTCCCAACTCCGGCTTTTACAACCCTTCCACTAGTTTCTGCTAGCATAGGGAACCCGGAGTGGACTTCCTATTTCGGATCGAAGTCACTCACACGCGGTGAACAACACACTCAACTCACAAAACGCGCAGAGAACACAGGTCCGAACTGAGAGACTCAACTGAGAAACGATCCAGTAGCACACCATAACAGTCTATTGAAGAGTTTGAATTCTTAGGCACTTGTCATTCCCAGAAATACTACAAAGGTTGTCCTGAAGGCACCTGCTGCAGCGTAACCTGAATTACAACCAAGGCTTACTCGAAGTAACAAAACTTCACTTTGGTATTCAGGGGAAAAATCCCGAAGGAGTACAATCAGGAACAATCACTCGAAAGTGTAAAGGGGAACTGTTCAAGTATCTAACTAGTAACTGGCTCTAAGCATCGGCAATCACCCGCAGGTGTAGATCCTAACTACTCAAGTCTCTAACCAGTATACTAGCTCTGCACATTCGGCCGAAGACCTTCAGCTACAAAATGCGGATCGCCAAGTTGTAGCTCCTCTTGCGTGGTGACAGAACTAAGGACACAAACACGCAGAGAAAATGAGTTCCTGATCTGCACTTCCGAAACTGGAAGAATCCCAAGGCAAGACGCCTTGAACTACTTTATACCTTCTAAATTCTAACTAACACTACACTACACTGCACTACACGCCTGCATGGAACCACGCTACGCTACACTCTGCAGATCCCACTTCGCCTTCTGCGCGACGGACTGCCGCGCACTAACTACCTACCCGACCAGTCTTCAGCTCGACTGCGCAGTCCCAGCCGCCACTACACCGCAGTAACCTCTATCTCGAGGGTGGCCATGGCGTCCCGCGACCTTGACAGAAACGAATCTAACTTCTTCGCCACTCGCCGCCGGCTCCGACTGTCACCTGACACCAAACCCGCCGCACGAAGCTCTAACTCGCGCAGTGTGAGTTTCTCCTGCGCCGCCACTTCCCAGTGGATGTAACCTCTGCGACAGTGGCTGACTCGCCTCGCCAACTCCTCCTTCATGCGATCTGCCTCCCGCCGGCGATCGTCTTCAACTACAACCAACTCCAATTCGGCCTCCACAAGCTGTGCTCTCAATTTCCCGCACTCGGATTGCAGTTTGCGGATTAATTCTTCATCCGCCTGACGTGCGAACTGACACTGCTCCAACAACCGTGTCTGCCGCACGAGCTCCTCTGACAAAATTTGATTCTAAGTCTGCTTAGAATCCAGCTCATCTACGAGCTTCGCCTTCTCCTTGGCGAACTCTTTTGCCGCCTCTTCAAGCTTCTGGTCTTTCAACCTGTCGACGACCTTGTGCATCTTCCGAGTGAGAGTAAGGTGTCCCAACAGACACTCATGCTTCTCCCGCAAATCTTTAAGGTCCCCATCCAGACGGGCCAACAACTTACTGGTGTGGACATTAGTGCGAGTCCGCCTACGCACTAATTCGACGTAGGATCTAGGCTGGCGGGGGTCTGCATACTTCTCTACTTTGCGATCAAGGTACCTCAACAGAGGTACCATCTGCTCGCAGAGTGCCGCCGTCAGCGTGCCTGCCACTGATTGTTTCTCCTCCTCATTCGATCCCGATCCCGATGCCGATTCCGTCGATCCTCCCTCGTCATCCTCCGAATTGAGGATTTCGGACGCCACTGAATTCTCCGGCGACTGTCGTGAGTGTGGCTTCTTAGCGTCTGCGTCGTCTGCCACCACTGTTGC
Source organism: Marchantia polymorpha subsp. ruderalis (assembly GCA_037833965.1). NCBI lineage: Eukaryota > Viridiplantae > Streptophyta > Marchantiopsida > Marchantiales > Marchantiaceae > Marchantia > Marchantia polymorpha. Next base: position 7,974,049 of record AP031351.1, read on the forward strand.
CGCTGCTGCCTCGCTGCTTCCGCCGGAATGTCTAAGGAGGTGGGAGAGTTGGGTTGTGCCAAACTTGCACTGCTCGCCCGTCCGACTTCTACTAACTCCGCATCGCCGAAGGCGTTCGTGCGGAAGGTGTTTGCGCGGATTGCAATTGTGCATCGCGCACACGTGTTTCTTCCTTTCGACTGTCAGGCCGCTCCTCTGTTACGTCCTGCTCCTTCGATAGGTTCTGCGATGGAAGTGCCTTCGCCGAATGCGCATATGTCGGCGGTTGAGCCGAAGGCGGCTCGCCTGATGTCCCTTGGCCCAAAGGCCCTTGCGCCGAAGGCGCGTTTCTCGCCGGCTCCCTACTCGCAACTCCTCGGCCCAAAGGCCCTTGCGCCGAAGGACCTTGCCCCGAAGGCCCTTGAGCCGAAGGCGGATCTTCCGCCGGCTCCTTTCCCTTCCTCCGCTGCACCGAAGACGCTCGAGCCAAAGGCCCCAGCCCCGAAGGCGAGTCCGCGTACGGTGCCCGTGCGGCTCTCATATCCGCTGCCGGCACACTCATCGGTGCCGCGTGTCTTCTCTCTTGATCCGAAGGTCGTCTAGCTTCCGCCGAAGGAGTCTGTGCCTTCGGCGTAGGGAGGTCCGCTGACCCCTCTGCCGTCCGCGTGTTCCCATCCTCCTCGGAGGATGACGTCTCCTTCGCTCCGGCGGCACGCACTGTCTCCGCGCTACTTGCAGGCAATACGAGCCTGCGTGCTTTCTGCTTTGGCCTACTGCAAAGCTCCTCCAGTGGCCGTTTCCGTTTGAGAACAACCGAGTCCCGATGTTGACCCTTCTCTGATTCTCCCTTCCATCTCCGCTTCCGCGGCACTCGTGCTGCGAATGTTTCCCTCACCGCACCCTGTTGGGCTGGTGGCGTGGAGGCCGGAGTCACTTCCGCGTCGGTGTCGACCTCGACATCCCTCACATACCTCCAGGGATTGCTGAGTGACAGCAGCGGATACTGAACATGTTCGGTCGCTGTTAAACAACCCATCGACCAATAAAAGTTGATCAAGAAGGGGGAGAGATGATTGATCGATCCCCCTTCTCCTCAAACGCATGCTGTCGCGTTATCTTCCACAAGATATGCGACCAATGAATCGGAGCTCCGGCCAACGCCAGCTCTACGAAAGACACTTGCCAAGAAGTGATGTATGTTGTCCTATGCGGCTGCAAGAGTTGGAGAAGTGCTACCGCGACATTTCTGCGGTAGCGATCCTTGTAGTCCCAAGTCCTGTACCGGTTCTTGCTGGACTTTTCACTCTTGAACAAGGTCGCGAAGGAAATCTCTTCCTCCTTCGTCACCTTGATGCTCTCACTATCAAATATGAGTAACCCGTCCTCGCCTGCACATCTTCCCAGCACTTGTCCCCAATCTTGGATGGTCCAACGCTCTACGCGCGGGTTTCGACCGCGCGTAGGTTGATGTCTCTCCCTTTGCCATTCGCGCACCATGTCCTGGCACACGTAATTCCATCCCCATAGGAGGAAATTGAGCTTCACCGCAAACAGCCGGTCCTGGAAAGCGCGCAACCCAATCTGCGGGATCTTCAGCGGAATCATCCGTAGCTTAGTGGGCTTCGACATCGCGTTCTTGAAATTGGATTTTGTAAACTCTCCTCCGCTATGCACACGCTTCTTGCCCGTGGCTACGATTCCTCTGCAAACTCTAATCTCTCTCGATTCCGGCAGTCGCGCACTCAATTCTTTCTCTGTCAACTTGCGAGTCTCTGCGCGTCGCCGTCTTGAATTTCTCTCTGCCAGAATGTGTGCGCGCGCAGCTCTCACCAGAAATTGAAATTGCAAATTCGAGAATGAGTTGTCCGCCCTTGGCTCGCAGGATGTCATTGTCAACACTTGATCGTGAGTGTCGACTCACTTGATGGCTGTGCCGGCTTTGAAGCGTAACGGCCCTCCTCTCGCACGCGCGGCTTCACGCTTCGCCGTCGCGCGGACTCACACGCTCGAAAATTCAATTTGATTTCCGTCATCGTACCTCGCCGCGGCCATGTTTGCGCAGCGCCGAAGGCGTATCGCCGAAGGCGCGGCGGCAAAGGCTTTCGCCTCTGGCCGACTCGCAACTCGTATTCATCCCACACCGCCGAAGGCGTTCCGTCGCAGGCGTTGACCCGCAGCGCCGAAGGCGTCTCTACCGCCGAAGGCGTTGACTCCCAGCGCCGAAGTCGAACTCCTTGAAGACGTCCGTCGGCGTAGATGCATCGCCGAAGGCGCATCGCCGAAGGTGGCTGTGCCGAAGGCGTTGACCGTGGTCAACGAATCTTGTCTTGTCTGTCGGTCCCTCCTGTACCTCCGAAGGTGCTCTTGCCGCCGGAGCTCTGTCCCGCCGAATGCGCACATGTCCGCACCGCCGAAGGCGTTGGGCCGAAGGCGGACCGTACGGAGTTGCTACCCCCGAAGGCACTTACCTAATCTTGATGCGCTGGCGCTGAAGGCGCCGTACGAAGACATTCACCCCTGAAGTCGAACATCTAGGGCCGAAGGCGGATTTTCCGCCGGATGCGAACTCCTTCCGTCGAAGGCGTTCGTCTACGTATCTTCCGACAATCATAACTCCCTGAGTCCTCATCCGTTCCAAGCGTTCTTGAGCTCGTTAGAACGAGCATGTTGAGCTCTTTCCAACGAAACCCTAACCAAGTCAAGACGTTGCGAATCGAATAAGCTCTGAGGGATTTCCCTAGCGCCAAAGGCGTATCGCCGGAGACGGATTATGCGCCTTGCACCGAAGGGAATCTCCTTCAGAATTGATCGTTCAGGTCGGGGCGCCTGCTCTGAAAATTGCGCCCAACTCCTGGATACTACGAGATCATACGAGACCCGCGATTATCCATCTTCACTCTATTTAAATGTACTGATTATCATTTACATGATTGCTGCAGTACTGTTTTCCAAAAATGTTTTAAATTCCGCACAAAAACAAAAAGTGGGTTACCACAAGGATTCATGGAAGCCGCCGTCAGACGAGCCGCTCGGCGTCAACTCGCCGCCACTATAGCTATGTCCACGCATACCGACCGACCTGATGTCACCAGATAGATTACACATAGGCCTTCCAAAATTGAGTACACGGAGTTAGATTAGATGTAATTTGGCCACGTAGACGGACTTTTCAATCCACACGTCTCATCCAGTGTCAAAGTCTCAAAGACATCTCCATGGACATTGTCACTGTTGGCAAGCAGTCGGCGAGGTCTAATTCAGATGTCGAAGAGCTGCCAATCGTTGATGATCCCCATGAACTATGCCTGGATGTCGCTCACAACGAAATCATTTCTATTTCCGAGGAGATTGAAGAGGATGAAGAAAAAACCGACAACATTGTAGCTCGGCGGATTAAAGGTTACATAGACAATGCAAACTTCCCCCGGAGCGTTGTCGGCGCCATGGTGAAAGATTTGAAGCAAACGACATTGTTTCTGAACAAATGCGGCGTCCGACTACTCAACGAGGATGGGGTTGAGTTCTTTGTTTGTCTACTGGATCCCTGCTTTCATCCCAAGAAACCTGTCGTAATCAAGTGCACCAAGATAAGTTGCTCAAACGCGACTGCCCATCTCGATAAGAAGCACGAGATCACATCGAACAAAACATTGGCGGCCAAGAGGAAAGTAACACTGCTTCAAAAGAAACTAAGCATGTCCGACCCTGCGTTCAAGAGAGATCCGACGCGTTGGTTTCACGTTCAGCTTGATGCTTGGTCCGCAGAGCAGTCATTGTCGTACAATATGTTCGATAATCAAAGGTGGCGATTGATTGCTCATCAGGTACCTGTGGATCCAGGGACTTGAAATCGATGAATATTCGCAATAGTCACGTCGAGCATTACGTCACGTGCAAGAACATCATTGTGAAATCGATTGGTGAAGCTCGCAAGTACTTCTCGATTTACTTCATGGCTATCTTCCTCAACCTCATCAAAAGTAAGACGAGCAACCAAAAGTACCTCGCGCTGCATATCTGCTTCAACTCACCAACGTGCTTCAACGTTGGCTACAATCTCGCAGTCCATTGTTTTGCACCGTCGACAGAGGAGCGCATTTCAGATTAGCTTTCGGACGTGCTGAGAGAATGGGCATGTGGCGTCTTAGAGGAATTTGACATTAATCCGTCAAAAGATCTTCTAGCCAGCACGTCTGATTCGGGATCCGACGTCAAGCGTACTCTGACCACGCTCCTAAGCCTGTGATGGGAATGGTGTCTATCTCACCTAGCACACTTGGCCCTCACAGATGCGTTTGGCACGTCGATTGATCCAGCAAAGTGCAAGAATGTCGACGCCAGGGCGTTTTTTCACAAGATCAAGAAGATCATTGAGGCTGTCAACAAGTCAGAATATCTGCAATCGGCATTGGAAGGGGCGTGTTTGCAACTGTTTGAGCAGTATCTAAAGCTTCTCAACGTGTAGAGATGTCAACCATCCGAACCGGTTCGAACAGGTTCGGCCTTGGTAGCGATCTGATTGGAACCGGTTCGGCCACGTCCTCGATCAGATTGGAACCGGTTCAAACCAGTTTCCGAACCGTTTCGATGTCGAACCGGTTCTAGAACCGGGTCAGCATCGGATCTATATGGAGTAATCAGACACGGAATCCAAAACTAAGTTACCGACTAGAATCAAATACGACAGTCGACATGTTTGAAGACAATTGTTGTCTTGACAGCCGAGTCGGCTGAGCCGTCGTCGGTTGCGACGGTTGAGAAGTCGGCTGAGCCAATTCCGTCGTCGGCTCAGCCGACGACGGAATTGCTCCAACCTTCTGCAGACTGATGAGTTATAATGGAGTTGTAATGGTACTGCTGCACTATTAATATATGAAGGCTTGGGCGCTAAGATTACCAGTCGTGACGGGAATTGCGCGCGTGACTACTGTTGCCGATCCGACACCGGCGTGTGCGGGTGTGCCGGCGCCCTCCCTCATAGTGGCAAGTCGTTCTCGCTTGCTGTCGTCAATCATCCGCGCCAGTCCAGGAATCGACATCGTCACGCACTTCAAGGCGCAGCACGGTAGATGGCCTCGACATCTTCATTGACATCATGAGCGCTGCAGAAGAACCCATTGTCGTCTCAAGTGACGATGGCAGCGAGGATTTTGACTCCGATGATGAGCAGGAGCCGCCGTCTGACGATGAGCAGGATGCGGCGAGCAAAGCTGCGTCTGCATCCTCGGCGAGCGGTGGCCGTGCACACGCCGACGTTTACAAGCACATCAAGGAGCGTCCGAACGGCATGTTCGAATGCACGCCCTGTCACAACAAGAATGAGAAGCAAGTGTGGCGCAACAGGAGCACATCGAACTTTCGCAAGCATTTGATCAAGCATCACAGCGCCATCTACACGCCGCAGGATCCCACGCAAACGACGTTACGTCATCATGGATTCAAAGGGCAACCATGCAAACGCAAGACGATGTCTTCGAATGATTTCACCATCGCCGACAAGACTCTCGCCGACAGAGTCCTATCGAATTGGATAGTCAATCACGCTCAGCCGTTCACTTTTGTTGAACACGCCGACTTCGTTGAGTTTTGCTCGACATTGCGCGGAAGCTATTCGCTGCCAACGCGAAACACGCTGCGCAATCGTGTCATCCAGCAATGGACGGATGAGGAAAATCGCACCCGCGTGACAATTGAAGATGAATGCGGTACGCGTCGCAGCGGTACAACCAGTGACATGTGGACCTCAGCGGCGAAACGCGGATACATGGTCGTCACCTTGCACTACATCGACGACAAGTGGTGTATGCGATCTAAGATAATTGCATTCAAACGTGTGTTGTATCCGCATTCGGGCGAGAGGCTGGCCAGCCATTTCGTTAATGCCGTCGTCGAAATGTCGCCAAGACTACTCTATGGCCTGTGGTCGATCACAGCGGACAATGCGTCGACCAATCCAACAATGATAACTTAGATGAACACCATGTACCTACCAAACGCCATTCATGACTATGAGGCGGAACAAGTCGCATCGAGCGCTGCTGAAGATAACGATATTGCCGTCGTCGGGTATGCGCGCACGGTCTTTCAGCTGCGATGCCTCGCGCACGTCCTGTAGCTGGCTGTCCAGCATGGGTTGAAGAGTATTCCCATGATGGACAATGCGATTGGGCGTTTCCGAGAGCTCATGAAGAAGATCGTCGACTCGCCCAAGCTACTCAAATCGCTTGCCTCGATTTGCTCTAGCCTGAAGGTCGCTCAAAGAAAGCCGGAGCTAGATTGCGAAACGCGTTGGAATAGCATCTGGGCCATGCTGAATTCGGTTTTAATGCTGAAAAAGCTGCTCGAGGAACTGTTGCATTGCATCCGAGAGGGCCACGACGGCTTCACGTTGTTTTTGATCAAGCCATCCGACGACCTTGCGAAACACATGAGGAAGTGACTTGGCATGCCATGCAGGACTTCTGCGACTTCCTGAAGCCCTTCAAGGACGCGACCGCGCTCATGTCCGCGTCTGAGTATCCAACGCTGGGAATGGTGATACCAATGATGCATATTCTTCTGCAGCACATCCACCGAGCAATCGTTGCCAACGAGGGCTTCCGTTCGCGCCACGCTATGCGATTTGCAACGACAGTTGAAGAAAAGCTGAAGGATTATGAGGCGTTGGTCAAGCGCAGTGAGGTCATGATTGCCGCTGCGTTGGATCCGCGTGTTAAAGGCGTCCTCGTTAACGTTGGGGTCAACGTCGAGGAAGTCATGACGCTGATCACCAACGACTACGAGGCCGAGTACCAGCAGGCCTACGAGGCGAAACATCAGGTGTTGCAATCGTCGTTAGCGAGGCCGTCATCGGATTCGTTCCTCAACCTGCTCGAGGAGCACGATCAAATCGCTGACGAGCCTTTTGCTGGGGAACTGAACCGATGGATGGCTCACGCGCCGATGAACATGAAGCAAAGCAGTCGTGATGTTTGCTCATGGTTTGCGGTCAATCAGGCGATGTACCCGCGCATTCAGCTTATGGCGCGCGACTATCTGGCTCTGACCGCAACGTCAGTGCCGAGTGAATGCGCGTTCTCGCGTGCAGGAACGACTATCAACAAACGTCGTGCTCGCCTTGGCGATGACGCTGTGCAGGCAATATGCGAGCTGCAGTCACTACTGGCGTTCAACGCGAAATCTCGACGTCGTGACTGATTATTCGTGAGCAAATGGACCGATAATCGGCAGGACGGCGGTTTAATACAACGTCGTTTAAGAGCGTATGCACCTTCCTACGGACGGTAACAAGCATGCATCAGTGCATTAACGGTTCTGCTATTTCGATGACGCTCCTCGAACCGGTTCGAACAGGTTCTAACCAGATCCGTCGTTGGGCCGAACTGATTGGAACCGGTTCGAGCCGAACCGGTTTGATTGAACCGGTTCGAACCGGTTGAACCGGTTGAACCGGTTTCGACCCGGTTCGGGTCGAACCGTTGACATCTCTATCAACGTGGCACAACACTGATGCTCCTCTACGGCATTAGTACTGGAGCGCATGCTGATTTGCTAAGACGTCATTCTCCAAGCATGCCGTGAAGTCAACCGAACCGTTCCTCTATCAGATAATGACCAAACCATTTGCATTGAGTTTTACTCCCTAATTCATCTAGTACGACAAATTCAAGTCAAGCCCCAAGCGATGCAGACCTTTGTGGTAGTTGACGTGTATCTACCGATGTTCACGCTCTACACAACAACACTTGATTTAAGCAAACCGTTGGCATTGTTGGAACCGTCTCATCGTCAATTGGACTCAACTGCAACAAACAATGTCACGTATCGAGCATGTGAGCAGCTTCAAGAATGCACACGTGAGTCCCGATAGCTTCTATTAGAAGCATTGTCAACTCGTTTCTACCATCAATACCATCCAATATATGCGCTTCAAAAATCCGACAAGGTCTACGGCATGGTTCATGGTCGTCCGGTTGTTCTCAAGAAAGTACTTGGCAAATTGGAGTTCAAGTTCACCTATCTATTGGACGCGCAGAGTATGCTATACCCGCCATTGATGGAGGGAGGAATTCTTTAACAATTGATTGAAACCACGCGAATCAGCAAATTTGACATTCCAATGGGTTGGTCTGCTAGCGCACTCAAGAAGCAGCATTTTGAGTTTCTGATGAAACTCATTTGGGGAAAAATTACCACGTTAGCAGACGTGGTTGCCGCACAGATTGTGGCTTCCCGCCCCGCCCCCGGCTTTGTCCCAGCAGAGACGCACTCTCAGCCTACAAAGCGCACGAGATTGAAAACCAAGTCCATCATCGCCGCAACGCTAGGAAAGTCAAACAGCAGCAACGGTGCTCAAGATCTACGGAATTGCAGTGGTGTTGCACTGACTGCTGAGCAAATCGTCTCGTCCGAAATGGAGAACATCAAGAAAATGGAGCAACTTAACGAAGACGAATGGTCTGCGCTGGCTGATCTGTGTTTTTGGTAGACCAGCATTCAAAACGACTTCCCCTGCTTTAGCCAAGTATCCTTAGCACTTCTGTCTAACAAGCCGTCATTGGGGGAGTTGGAGTGTGATTTGGGCGGCCTATCTGATGTATTGGCCCCAAAGCGATAGTCGCTGCGTGTCGGATTGGTAGAGATCAATTTGTTCTTGAAGATCAACAAATACCTCATGCCATCAAACCCTGACGACGTTGTTTGATTGAATGGCATTTGGAAAAAAAATATCCCCAAGCGTCTCATCATGCATCTATACGACGGTGAAATGCTCTTGAACAAGAACGTGAATTAGCTAATGGATCAGATGACAATTTTGAGATTGCCTCTATCAAAAGAATTATTTTTATCTCCATCTACTATAAGATAGATCTTATAGTATATACATTTGATCAAATGTAGATTTGATCAAAAGTAAAAACAAAAATTTGCAAAATCAACCCGTAACACAAAATCATCACTTTGATAATCCGTCGAGAGTGATGGATATAAAGAATTAGAAATAAAACTTCCTATTGTTCATGTGACATGTGTTTAGAATAACTTGCGGCTGACAGTATTTCATTGCACTGCGTGTCACTGAAGGGCATATAGATGCATGCTTAAAAATTGGAGAGTTATGATATGTTGTTCAATTGATTACACTTATCTGATTTTTTTTTAATCTTTGAAAATAAAGTCAAAATCATGTGAAAAGTTTATTTTGTACTCATTAATACAATTTTTTTCCATATCCTTAGTCCATCACATTCATTGGTACACTGTGTTTAACTTAAAACTTTTTTTCAATTTTTTGTTACTAGCTTTCTAATAGGTACACTGATGTCGCACATATTTTGCTTTCTATTACCCATCAAACCATTGAGAAGCATGTGAAGGGTCTCTTCATCTATTCTTGTGTCACGATAATAGTGTTGAACATTCAATAATGTGATAACAAATGCTTCTTTCGTAGTGCATTGGCAACGCATTCTAAAAATACATGAGCTTGTGAAATCTTTATTCAAGCAATTGATTTAAATTGCGACAAGCTCTGGTCATAAAAGATTATATTTTTTCAATTGCAAACTCATGGTGCAATGCCAAAGCTACCTGATATTCACTTTGCAATTTGTTTCACATATGAACGTGCACAACTGAAGATATCTTTGCTAGATTGTTGAACAACATCTAAATTATCACCAAAAGTCACTTTGTTGTTTCTTGCAGGTTGGCTTAGCTTGATTTTTTAAACAACTGTCTTGATAGCTTGCACACTAATAGACATAGGAGTAGGAGTTGTGGAAAATTTTTTACTAGTGATCAAACTCTTAGCTTGTGGAGCTGAAGTTGTTTCATCCTCAATAGTCTCAGTTGATACAACTTTCTTCTTCTTATTGAAACGTCTTCGCCTTACTACACCATATAGACAAACGCGTACAAGACAATTAAATTTAGTCTTGAACTTATGATATGTTTTGACTTCTATCACACTCAAGGAATGAAGAAACCTATCAAACTACTCAAAGTTGTCAAAGTGCTATCCAATCTTATACGTTAAGCTTCTACTTGGACTTCTTCCATCCAACTCAACCATCTTACTTGTTAGACCTTCAAGCAATGTGAATATCGGTGTTGAAAAATTGTTGACGGTGAAAGAAATATTTGTTGTGCATTGAAAATTTCAATCACTACAATTCCAATATGATAATTTGCTTGCAAATAATCCACATCCTCGTCCATACTCTTCAACTTCAAGTTTCTGCACAACATAAGTTGCAAGTTTCAAATGAAACTCTAAATTTATCTTTTCTTTTTCACCAAGTTGTTGCTTGTCTCTCTGTGTAACCTGATAATAAAAGTTCAAAATCAGAGTATCACTTTAAACATATACTCCTCATCTAGCAAAAAGATTAAGCCAAGAGATTTATGTAAAAGCACAAAGGATTTGCGTCACCACACAAGATAAAGTCTTCAAAGTTTACTATAGTCCAATCAATATGATCTTGAGTGTAATCCTACACATGATTAAGTTCTAATCAGTCCTCGTTGTTTTCAAAGTTTATTATGGTCCAATCAATATGCTCTTAAGTGTACTACTACATTTGAATATGTAAAGCTCATTAAAAGTATGTATCACATAGCAAATTTTAATCATCTCATGCAACACTATTTTTTTGAACATCAACAAAGCTCGTCTCCAATAACTCAATACCGTTTCAACTTCCATGCATTTTCATCGTGCATATGATCTGCTGATAAAGAATATTTAGCTGATCTTCAAGTACTGGCCAAATTTCATGCTTGCGTTGGAAAAGCAATCATTTACTTCAATATTTATAAAGTTAAGTGTTGTTTCATCTTGAGCTTTGCATGATGGTGAATGTCATACAACTATTGTTGCAAGGTTGCAGATTATGACACTCCAGAAAATATATAATCTTAAGTTTGAAAAGTCAAAAGAAACACCAAGACGTTGAGAATCTGATTAAAAAAAGTCATAAAAGATGCAAAAAATGCATAATTGAAAAACATGTATCAAATTGATAAATAGGATCAAAAACAGTGGTTGTTGTCTCCAAAGAAAAATGCAATCTCTCAAGCGACGGACTCTGGGCGTCAAAACCATGAACTGCGTTCATCAAAACCATGACCCTAAACCATGAACTGCGTTCATGGTTTTGACGCCCCTTATTCCTAAAGCAGTTCGTATATTGCACCAAACATTTATGTCGTACAGGTTATCATTCAAGCATTATGGCATTCCATGACATTAGTATCGGAAAAATTCATCCGAAACATCAGATTTTCTGAAATGTCAACCATTATGTATCATCTGCTAAAATCACATGACCAATTCAAACCAAGTCCTGTATATTTTCTTCAAATAGTTTATTATTACAATTTATTTAGACTTTAGTAGAGCAGATACACAACAAACCTGTGAAGATTCAAAGGACGCAATAAGTTGTGCTTTTTAGCAAGAAACATAGGTTACTAAACAAGAAATATGATCAATACCTAGAAAGTAAGATAGTAAATTCATCCGTTACATGGATTAGCACTAAAATCCGTGTTCTAATTCAAGAGTAGAGATTATAAGTTGAGTGTGAAAATACTTGCTGAAAAATAGTGGTAGATGATGAACAAACGAATGACTTTGACACATTCTTCGTGGAAAATAAACATGAAGAACTATGTGTAGTTTCAATTCACAAAGCTCCAGGGTTTTGAAGCATTAAAGTATAAACGTTTAGTAACTGATGAGCATATTGAAAACTTGAAGTTATAACAAGTCTATGTTGCAAAATGTTTGAATGATGAGGTCATGTGGTGAATGAAAGTTGGCAAAAATGAGTGATATGAAGCGAAGTTCAAAAAAATTAGTGAATGAAGTCATGGTAAAATTGACATCATGAAGATGATATTATCAGATTGCCAAGAATTCTAGAAGAAAATTTTCAATTAAGTGAGAGCCGTAGTGTCATACCAGAACTAACTCACGAGTTTAGCCGCAAAAAATACAAGCTGACAAAGGAAGCAGTTAACAAGGAATTAGATATACAATAGGATAGACGTTGATACCTGTCAAGGGCTGTGATTGTGACCTTGTTCACATCAGTAGGATTCATAAAGTCACGTCATTTCTTGATTGCATCTTCGCATTCTATGAACATAGGATGGACAGATCCACTGCTCACATACAATTTTATCAGTTTGCTCCTCTTAAATTGTGTTCAAAGAATAGTACATGCTTCATCTTGCATAAGTTGAAAACAAAAAAAACTGCATACCTGATTTGTGTGTGAGGACTCAAAGGTTTTTTTTCAATTTTCATAAAGTCTCAATGAAAAAAAAGTATTTTTGATTTGCGGCCTTTGCTCTAGCTCTTTCACACTTCAGTTTGTTGCTCCTTTGCACGTTGTTGCTTGATCATACTCATAGTCACCATTGGATTGATATAATAACATGAGTATGTGGTTATTGTTGGGATGCCATCAAGTAAAACAAAACTTGATGGATCTCACTCCATATATTGTTTTATGATGTAATTCTCATGAAGAGTTTGTTTGTTAAATAAAAGTGACATGTTTGTATTTTTCTGATTGTCAAATAAGGATTGAGTGTGCTAATTAGTGTGTTATTGTAAACACATTAATAAACATGTTCGTGAGAATGTAAATAACACACAATTTATGTACTTGTTAGATAAATTAGTCATCTCCTCAATTTATTACAATTAAAATGTATGATGAAGGTAAAACTTTATTTAATTGTATTTGTTATATTGATTTGTATAATGAAAATGTAGTGAAACCTTTTTAAGTTAATACTTCCGAGATCAATGGATTTGGTATTAATTTGGAAAAAATATCAATAAAAAAAGATTCAATAAATAATTCTTCATGTGTGTTATTAACATTCGCAAGCCGTGGCATTCATTTGAGATAGCAGCAACCCACAACTACAAACACAATCAGAATCACAACATAATGGCTTTAAAGAGATTCATCAATACAAACATAAGCAACGAGGTTCAGATAGCTCTTTGTGAACACAAAAAAAAGCATTCATTGCTCATGCAAGCAAATTTGATGAAGTGGCTTCAAGAGACACATAACATTATATTCAATTAGGAAACGATTTCTCTGACGTTTAAACGCTTGGATGAAATTCTTGCCAAGAAGGAGGGTGTCAACCAAGCGACAAAGCGGCAGTGGACCGTGAAGATAACAGATGGCAGATGCGTCCAGAATTGCTACATCAATTTTAGATGCAACAAATCATCGTCGATCATGAGATGTTTGCTGTCATCTAGAGAGTCAAGGACAAGATCAACATTATGAGGTTTCAGAAGCCAATCTCGGAGTATTTCTTCAAGGTTTAGATGTCCAAATACAAAAAGTTTGTGTGAAATCTATGTCTGCCATAGTGGTTATAAATATAAAAAATATTTAGTACTGCTTGTGGAATATCTATTATAAACTTTTGGAAGTTTATTAATGAATGTATGTGGTCCAACTTGGAACTAGACCACATATATTAAACATCACATGTCATAAATTTAGGTTAGTATTAATTTAGACTGGTTCTACTGAAGTAGTTATTCAAGTTATTTTTTATTTTTAGATTTTCTGTTTTATTTTCATATGAGCTATTCTTTTAAATCCTTGTGTTACATTGCAATGTTGTTTGTGTAAAAATGAATCAAATATGAAGAAAAAATAAAGAAATAAAGGAAAATTAAACGCGTAAAGACAATCCATGCAAGATAAAAAAACATTGTGATAAACGCTATTGGAAAAGATTGAATTCAATATTCACAATTGAGTTTTAAAATAATTGAGTTGGATTAGACGAAAGTGCTAAATAAGCTTTGAAGTTAAGATTAATTTTAAAATTAAAAAACTATTTGAATTATAAAGATTTTTTTGAGTATAGATTAATGAGTCTTGAAGTAAAGTTTGAAAGACATAGAATTAGTTTGGAGTTGAGTTATGCTTTGAGAGTCAAACAAAAGCCGTATGGAAGCCCAAAAGCACTATAATATGAATGTTATACATGATCATAAAGACTAGCAATGTATGATTGTCCAACTTTCATTTGATGCTTTCATTCATAACTTTTTGCATAGCTCTACATTTTGATTGTTATTCAATTAACACTATTAGTAGCAAGTCACAAGATGAGATTTGAATAAAAAATTTGATCTCTGATTTGTATTGATATACAACAAAAACCTAATTTGTACACATGTTTGTGAAAATGTAGTGAAATACAACATAATTTTTTTAACAATTTTTCTCATAGAAAATGCAAATTTTAACATCCAAAATCTGGCAAAACAAGATGGAAATAATGAAAATTGTGTAAAATAAGAAAGTCAAATAAAATCAAAATAATAATAATCTATTTTATGCAAGTCAAAGAAAACTTGAAGACTATAGATTTGGATGAAATGTTAAACCCTCCCTCAATAATGATTAAAAAAAAATTAAATAAGTTGTGATTTTTGCTAACTCATTATCTAAAGACCTTCCTAAAGTGATAGTGCCTTCATAAATAACATCTACAAACTGCTAAAAATTTTGATCCTAATCACGTCCTCATACTAAAATTGATAAACCACAGCAATTTGCTATTTTATAAACTTGGTCAACTTTCACAACTTTTGTAAATTGATATAACCTACATATGTGCTATTTAAACTTGAGCAAAGTAGCTCTAAATCCCCCTTGGTACCATCTTGCGAGTTTTGATAGCCCTAATCTTGTTCTTCATCTGTTCTAGGGTTCTCGTGATGTGATCCTGTGTATTCGCCAGTTGCATCTAGAAGGTTTCAAGCGTTGAATCATACGTTATGACTCAGCGGCCAAAATAGGAGGAATCGTTTCACTGTCGTCTTCATCCACTGAATTGTCAGCTTGCGTGGGGAGGTGATCTCAAGTGACCTCGTCCAGTTCCGGTAGATATGTGATCACCGGCTCATTTGAAAAATTGGAAATATTCTAGATATCCATTGGATTACTATATTGGAATTGCTGGATATGTGATTCCAGATCTTTGATGACCTCCTGATCCACGAGTTCCTCTTCAGCAATAAGGATTTTTGCAGCAGCGACCTCCTCTTGAGTGACTGGCAGTTGCTGATCTTTCCTTGGGACGTGGATTACACTCCGGATCTTGCAGGTGTCTAAAGCAGTTGGCAATAGTTGTGGGTTTAACCTCATCACTCCATGCTGGAACTGCAAGTCTGATGGTTTCCTGATATTAAAAAAAATTGAATGTTATTTAAACCCAATGAAAACTTTTATGTTATTGAAGATTTGCATTAAGTTTAATGTTAATGTTGCTTCAATTGAAACTAGCATATACATGTTAACCCTAGAAAAAAAAAATGTAAACTAAAACTTCTCAAAAAAATCGGATTTTGAATTTGTGATTGATATAAAATCTTACAATCATACTGACGAATATATCAAAATTATTTTTCCGAAATTATTTTATATAAGATTTTTTCACATGTGTATAAATATTGGCAATCTCACTATCTCTATATATGATTTAAGTCTATCATGTTTTGATTGATTGTTTTATTTATTTCTAATTAACATAGGTACATATGATAGATTTACACCTAAAACTTTCCGCATTATATCTATGTTAATTGTAGTGATTATAGTTTTCAAGACATCAATCCATGGAAATATTATTAAAAGTTAACACATATATAAAAGTTACTTATAATAAGTGTGTTTATCATTAGTTTCATCAATAAGTCTATCATCATATAAAAGATTTGATACTATTTGTTTAAGAACACAATTTAAGATTTTAACAAGTGACTCTCAATGTCCGCAATCGTAATTAGCTAAGACTAATAATGTATGTATAATTTTGATTCTTTGAACATGCAATTTCAACATTCGCATTAATTTGATATTTGATATTCGCATTAATATATATAATGCATGTAGAAGGGTTAGCCCTTGTCCAATAGCTGATTACTCAGCTGTGTAGAGGGCCCCACATTTTTCAATTGTCATTAAAAGTACAAAAATCAATGATTTCTAATGTAGGACTATGTAGTTCATTTACTTATATAGATTATTTTATGGAGCAATGAACAAAGAATTCGATACTTTCACAAGACACAAATATATCAACTAAGTAAAACACTGAGCTTTGGATACCATGTACTTGAATAATTTACCCTGTAGGGAGTATTGACGAATATCATATATTCATGAGCAATCAAATGTTCAAATTGTTTGTAAATATCCATACTTAAAAATATAAAAAATTTATCATTGTGGGATATACTTTTCATTATCAAGCTATATAATTTAAAAACTCATTCTTATTTAGTTTTTTATTTCTTATTTGGTTTTTACATACTTTCTTTATTATCTTCAACCTATATTAGTTAGGGAAGAAAAACTTGTTCCTTGAAATTTACTCGCCCCGAATCTCCGCGCAATGGAGTATAGTATAAATTACTTTATATTACAAGACTTGACTTTGTTTCGAGCATTCCCGAAAGTAATAGTTTAAATATATGCACCAAAACCATTCCCTTTGTGTCGAGCATTCCCGAAGTAATAGCTTCCAAGATATGTACCAAAACCATTGCCATCATGCTAAAAATGAGCAACTTTATTGACTCTCCTACAGGTGACTCCCCGTATTATCTTTCCTGTCTATTCCGAAACGCACTACAATAGGCCCTAAACAATATTTTCCATAGATTCTATGGTTTCCATCCTCTTTGTTATCTAATTAAGTACTCTTATCGGGGTATTCACCTAACACCGCTGAAAGCCAGAAAACTCAGCTTCTAGCTCATTCTGGAGCGGGAACACGTGCGGAACAAATCACGTGATTGTCAGATTTTGTTGTGGTCATGAAACACGGATGCAGGGAATATTCGCATTGATGCTGGCAGTTTGCACGATGATAGACCTCGATTGGATTTCCGCACCTGCGACCGGCGCAGCGAATAAGCGATCCGTAGACATCGCGGACAAGTACAGAAGAAGATGCGATAAAAAAAAACTAAACCTATGCTTGAGAGATGCTGCTATTGGCGCGATGTTGTCAGTACTCAAAAGGCCCGCCGGTCAAAGTGGATCTATTTGTCTGGTGTGGTACCGGGCACTCATGGAAGACTCTCAGAACAATATGCTATCAGACTCTCGACTCTCGTATCGAATATGCAGTTAGAATATGCACGAGACCAAATCGATACGAAACACTCGGGAACGATCAGACCTGGAGGTCTCCGGTGATCCGAGCCGGGATATTTATTATTCCACAGCCTGCTCTCGGAGGACTCTCTCTTACATCATTATCGATGTTCAGTATAGCACTAGATCGAGTCGCGGTAGGTCGAATATTTACGACATACCTCCACACTTACCGGGTCGAGGACGGGCGAGACCGAGCCCCATCACATCATCTCCTGGCTGAGGTTGCCATCAAGTTTCCTTTCCGGTAACCTCCTCGTCGTCCGGCCGGCCGAAGAGACGGGGCTCGAGATCCTCCAGCCACCATACATTTACGGTGGCGCACTTTCCCGTATGGATGTGAGCATATGCATGCAGTGGCGGGCGACATGCTCGCACGCATATCCACCCCTCAATTCCGTGCGTTGTCGTTTTCAGAGAGATTACGCCAAGTGAACACGACGATGGCGGGAAGGGGAGGTTGACATATTAGACGGGCGGTGATGGGTGGATGGATGGAATGATGATGATGATGCGGCAGGGGTCGCTCACTAGTCACTTTGCGCTCCTGGAGTCTTGACCGGAGGTGGTCGTGCAGTCAACGACTAGCGGCCAGCGTACTGGTTCGTCCGGTCGCAGGAGAAGAAAGCCAAGGACGAGGATCGGCTGATTGAATATGAAAGGTTGGGGTGAAGATGAGAGTCCCCGAGTGGGACAAACTCTGGCGCCGAGACCTCGCTGTCAGTGGGCGACGCAGAGATGGGTCGCCTTGAGAGGTCCATAAGAGAACACACCCGCCGGCGATCCTTGCATCACACACTTGCGATTGATCTCGCGAGCGACGCTTGCCGGACGTCGGATTCCTCCGCATCTCCGGCTTACTTCCGGCTCAAGGAACCGGCAGGCACGCCGCATCACCGGACGGACGTACGTCGTACGAGAGGCTCTCGTCAGGCCCGCGCTACCCCTCCTCTGCTACTGTGCCGTGATCCTTGCGCGGTTACTTCTCACGATGTTTCCTTCTGCTTCCTTCTTTTGTCTGAAGAGATCCCTTCCTCTGTTCACTGCACTCTGCGGTAGCAGTGCCCTTCCTCATGTGGCGCATATTGAAGATGTTGTGTTGGCCTTTCTCTCCTTCGAGATCTCGTCGCTTTTCGACCGAGAGGGCATCACGAACCAGGGCAGTGCTAGCAGCCGAAAGCCAAGGAAGGACTTTCTCGATGCTCAGGTGACCCCTGCATATTTCCATTTTCGTTCGCTTGCACATGCATTATTATCTTCTTCCAGTGGATAAGTGGTCCATTCTGCTCACTTCTGAGTTTTGGCACCAATTCGATCATTCGTTATTTTTTACTTTGACTGTATTCGATATCGGGATGTTATCCTGTTTCATTACTACTCACTAGCAACAGATCCTGATGATTAGAAAGTAAAGATGAGAAAAGCATACTCCCTTTCGCCTGTAGATTTTTTCGGTTTTCTGTCTGCAATTTTTGAACTGTATCATTTGCCTTTATATTTGTATGTTGTCTTCAGTGCCAGGGGTTAAGACAAATTTGCATGGCCTCCGATGGCCTTTCATTTTGGTGCAGCTTTGCAGATCATTCCTCAGCTTTAGTTCGACCCGAGAGAACCATTTGATTAAGAAGTGTTTCCCTCTCCGCACTTGTCAAACAAGCTAAAGTTAGCCTACGAATGAACAGCAAGAATTCAGTGAAAAGTCGAAAAACACACTGTGGATTCCACGTAGTTCTTTTTCATGTTTTAGCGCAAACCCCTACATTTGCTTAGCAAGTGCTCGCCAATGGAAACATGAGGATCATCAAATTATTCCCCACAAGTGTGACCTCTGGCCCAGGAGCAGGCAGATTAACCGATGGCATTGAAAATTATAATATCGATATTAAACAATTCATTTCGAAAACTCGTTATTACAGGTGTACCAGTTTTTTTAAAAGAAAATAAACATCTGAAATAGAAAAATTACAAGTGAAAAGAATTATTTAGATATATATATATATATACATTTACATAATTTTACATTGTATGTGTATTGAGATAAATCATGTCAGATTTCACTCGTAACAAACTCTTCAAGAATTTATTTGTGATTGCTGCTCAAATTTGACGTCACTTTGATCAAACTGAAAAAATAATTTCTTCAATTTTTCATTCTAAAAAATTGATGAACTATAAATGAATTCAATCCATTATTATTATCAAGAACATTCTCTATTTAGCAAATATTATAACTAGAATATAATATGGTTACCATCAAATTGAAATTATTGTAAAATATCTTGTAAACACTACACAATATAAAAAAAAGTTCGAAATTGTTGACCTTATATCTAAAATTCAGCAATTGCATAATTAAATAGATTATTTCTTGATTTGATCTTGCTTAATCATTCAAATTTTTTTCATTCAATATAAAGTATATAAATTTTGTACAAATTGTAATAATTTTATAGCATAATTTTACTTCCATCTTAATTTAAAACCTATAGTCCGGGCTCCCATGCGAATGACTTAGGTTGTCATGTACGCATTTGGTACAGTATATTATTACAATGTTTTCCATTCGTGGACGTAATCTCTTGAAGGCGAATCACGTTATATGCTTCTCTCTCATTTTAATTGTTTATTTGAATGTATTGTCATTGATGATTATACATTTAAAAAATAGATGTCTAATATGTCTAATTTCAAATCTCTTGAATCCCTAATCTCAAAGTCAGATCTCAAGTACTTTCACAAAGAAAAATTTTCAAATTGATGAAACAACAAAACATTCCAACGCGGCGCCGACACGCATGACAGCTTTCAATTCGTCGTATTAATAGGAATTTGATCTTCAGATTTCAGAACAAGATGTTGCCACGAGTTGAGTCATTGCAATTGTATGCAGATGATAAACTGCGTAGCATTGCGAGATGAAAGCGGTTCTAGCATCGATTTGGATTATCCACCTGAGTATTCTTTTTAATTAGTGAAACTTAAAGTTCATGATATCAGTCGTCTTATTATCCAACAGAAGTACCATGTTGATTATAGTTGATCTCTTTCCAAATTGGATCTCAATTTGCAGATTTTTGTACCATGTACAACAATGTTTCGGCTTGTAAGGAAGTCATAGATTTCTTTGATCACGCGTGCTCGTTTGACGATGCGTGGTCACTGCCATGTTTACCACCTTAAAGCAATAAAACAGGAAGACTATGTATTTTTGAAAGAATTCATGCTTGAGATTCATCCAAGAATCATTTGCATGGTTGTTCCTAATCTCGCCGATGTGTTGTCTATTACGTTAGCTCATAGAGATCGAGAAAGAGAGAATCATTCAGATAGTGAAGACTGTACATGGAAAAGACACAATACCTGGAGTGGATCAAGCTCAGGTCACAAACTTGAAATTCATGCAAATCGGAATTAAATCCACTCGCGAATGATGTTATCAAGAACATGGGATTAAGAAAAATTTACTTAAATATGAAATTTTTTATGTCAAATTATTTTTGCAAAAAATTCTAGTTGAAATTGATATAATAAATATCACATATAAATTTTGTTTTTAATATCTTGATAAAATTGAATCATTATTTTCCTACATTAAATTGAAACAAATAGAATGTATGTCTTAGAATTCTTTTAAATAATGATGTCTAATTTTATGGAAAATTTGTGATTAATTTGACTTGATTAGGCACAAATAGACATATGCCTAATCTACATAGGATTCTTATGATAAAGACATGAAGAATTCACTATCTTTATGTTTGCAATTATGAATCCATAATTATGCCCCATATGCCTAATACGAATGGATATATATGTATAGTCATAATTCTTCAGTACAGATCCAACACTCAGTATAGAGGTATACGCCTAGTACAGCAGTTGTGTCAAGTATATGAGTACCATAGTGAAAATCTGTCACTTATCGCGATTATGTTCACCGATCTACTTAACTCATAACATCATCAGCACATGTGCAATATCATGGTTCAAAACGATAGAACACAAGTAGTGAAGAAATAAAAGTAACCTCATGCTTTTATTTCTTCGTTTATTCGCTTCTTTATTTCAAGGGTACACATCACGAAGAAAAGCACGAGGGATGCTTTCCAGGATTCGGGCTGGAGACAGGCGACAACGGAGAGATGTAGTGACATCAGTAACGACTGGCTTTAGATTTTTCTGCCCAAAAGTTGGGCCCAATCCAATAGCTGATAGTGTGCAGGCCGGAGATTTCTGCCTCGCATTCTTGCGGCCAATGTGGATCGAATCGGCTCGAAGAGTTCTAGATACAAGGCGCGCCATGCGCAAGAGTAGCATGACTCAGGAATTCTGAAAGAAATGCAGGAAAGAGAAAAGAGAGGACACCCAGGCCCCGGCTCGACCTCCAAAAGAACAAAACCGTGGCCCCATTTCCACGAGAATGAGTTGTTTTACCAAAAAGCTCCTAGACCCGAGGAAAAGTACATTACGCCTATTGAGAAATCATTTTAATTTTTGCAAGCCAGAGGAGCTGTCATTTGTCAGAACCGAAGACCGCACCTCGGCAGGGGCAGGGGGCCGGGGCCGCGGCCAGGACAGTCCAGCGACCTCCAAGGTATCGCCGCTTTCTGACATCCCGATTTCCCGACCTATCGGAATTCCACACACCACGCTACTGCAAAATGCGAGCATTTCCCTCCGAGAAAGGAATGGTGGGATGGGCTTACGACGGAAGATCCGATCGTCCCAGCGCGAAAGCCCGATTTTTCCCTTCTCCCTGTACCTTCCCCATCGAGAGGGACCAACGTCGAATGTCGGTGGGGCCATCACATGGACAGTTCATCCAGGTCTCAAGCGAAGTCGCAGATGCTGTACGAATTTGATAACGTGGACACATGAACTCTGCAAAAGGAAATTAACCAGTCCACCAAACGAATATTTAGCATGTACGAGAAGAGGAGCGCTCACGAAAGCCTCTGACACTACGACCGGACTAGCGTCAAAAGTTGCCATCTGCAGGACACTACCGTACTGTGTAGGTGCACACAGTAAGTCCCCGTTCCAGTTGAGGAAGGGGCCGAGTGTAATCAACTTCTTCTGATCACATCGTCACAATAATCACGATTTTCCCTGAACGGATCCATTTTCGAGTAAATTGACCTTGTTCTGACCCTCTCTCCATAATAGCATCAAAAGTCCAAAACTCCAATGAAGAAATGTGATTACAGTAGTCTCCCGGTTAAGTACGCACTTTGATTCCGGGAGTGCTGTGACTACTTAACCAGAAGGTGCGCACTTAAGAAAATTGACTTCCTAATCGTTTGATTTGAGTGTAATGTCAAAGTAACCTTATATGACCACTCCTAAATAACTCGGCGCTATTTGAAATCATAGAGAAATTGAGAAAAATCATGATTCCATTGGAAGAGCTCAAACTTGCAAGTGACTTGATCATGAAGATGAGACAAACGGAACAAATCACAAAGCTAAATTAAGTTAATGTATGACGAAGTTAAGGAGTAGACTTTGTAATCTCACTCTTCTAACATCTATTGACATCGCCAAATAAAAAAATATTGTATTGAATTTATTGATTTCATATATGGACTCCAGCACATATTTGTAATTGCTAAGTCGTATTCAATTGCCAAGTGAGTTGTAAAAGGTGTTGCTTCTAGGAGAGTGATTTGAAATTTTATCATGGACTCTAGCAACGTTAACTGTTATAGCCCAACATAATCTACAACCTCAAAAAAAAGATATTATCTTTTTTTCATTTTGCTTGCTTTTTTCTCTACTATGAGAGTTTGTCTCTAATGTTAAACAAGTATAAATCAGCCACTAGAGGTTGACGCTTCTAATCAAATATGAGACAATCACTAGGAGGAGTAACAATTTTTTACCATAAACCAAATGAACGACATGTCATGGGTTAAACACTAATTTTTGTGCAAAAAAAATGCGTACTTAACCGGGATGTGTACCTAAAAGGGTGCGTACTTAACCTGGAGACTACTGTACAGCGAGGGCTTTCTTCATTTGACCAAGAATCTACCTCTTTTAAATACCTCAAAACGTTCTATTATAGTTTCTATTAAATTGTCCTGGCTTCGAAAAGTGAACAGCTTGGACATGTGAAGATCTGTTTAGTTTTAAAAGTTTCAAAACTAAAAATCTATGTTCTTGAATCAATCTTTAAATTTTTATCACCACCTCTTATGCCATCCTCACACATGTTCTTAAAGGAAACATGAACAATCGCTCTTTCCATAGCATAATATAATTTTATTCGTTTTCTACATCAATCACAAGAGTGAATATATATTATATCATACAAATACACAATGGGCTTCTTGTGCATCCAATTATCTTGTGGATCTTCTTGCGTCTCGTTGGTTGTATCATGACTATTCAATATTTTTCACAAATCAATAAAAAAACTTACATATAGAATTTTTAAAGCATCATTTTTCAAAGATTGAAAGTCAATGCATTTGAGAATCACAGCTTTTTATAATGATAATCTTGCACAAATTTTTTGAAAAAACTTAGATAACTTGATGTGCGTCCATATATTAATATCTTGGAACTATTAGTAAATTTTATTTTTAACCCAATGTACAAACCTACTCTTGTACAACTTACTTTTTTTTTTTTTATTCAACGAAGTTAAAAATCTTAAATATCAATTTTCTTACAAAAATGTTAAATCGCTATTTGCAACATATCAGTATAGGAAAAAACAGTTATTTTCTATATTTTTATCCGTATTATATATCTTGTTAATCATATAAGATAAAATTTGGTTTACTTGGTTGTTAATTATCATGTTATGAGTTTAATATATAATATGTGAAGGTAATTTTTTTTAAAGATAATTTATTTTATTTACAGCTTTCGTAAGAACAAAATGATACCAACAAATTTCTCACGATCTAAAAAAAATGAACAATATTCACGAAATAAACACAAAACAGATGATTTGTGTGCTTTATGTGCTTTATGCATGTATGCATTGAATTTTTATGCACATGTGGAATTTTAGCTCCAATTCACTCATATTGTAGCCAAATTATTCAGCTATTTTTAAATACTTTATAAAACTTTGTATTTAACATATATATTATTTAAATAAAATTAAATGTATAGATGAAACAGTTACTTAAAAGATTTAGATGCATATTGAGCATATGACAAGCTAATTGACGCAATAAAAAACATTTAATATAAATTCTTTATAAATTTATAGGTTTATTACAAATATAATTAAATGTACAACTTTTTTGCTTATCCATCACTCTTACTTTATATGTTTTTTTATTTGGGAATCTAGAAACTAAAATGCTGAGATCAAATTTTGGATTTGAATACATTATCAACTCATACATGATTGTTTTTTGAGCGCTTCACTTTTATGCACAACATAAACCGACTTTTTGGTCATCTGACCAATGTTTACAATTACATACAGTATATTTTTTTGTAAAAACTAAACCTTCATACAATAGAATGTGAGAAGTCGCTTTGATACAATGAAATTGGTTAACCAAAATTTGTATCTGTAAATGTTAGCTTGATTACATAATAAGAGTTTAACATATCACTCATTATTATGACTAAAAATATGGGTTGTTTTTTCTTATAATTTTTTTAACATTTTCATGCTAAAATGAACAGAAAATGAAGCTATATGAATGAAATATATATGGGTAGATGGATAGAAAAAAATATTATTATTACTCTAGAGCTGCATGATGTGGAAAGATGGAATCCTAGTTTGATGTGTTTGCGAAAGTCCTGGAAAAATCAACCACCTATGTGGAGAATGTATCACGTTTTTTATTATTTCAAATAACTTATTTTTATAAAATACTGTAAATAATGTTGCAAAAGTCACCGTAGATGATTCTTTATTATTTATAGATTGCTTGAATCTAGGATAAGTATCGACTAGATAAAAAAGCACATTTAGTATGTCGATATATGTAGTCTTATGATTCTTTGAATCTCAGAAATGTTCGGTAACACATTAATTTTTTTCCATTTTCCACGTTTGTGAGATTAGCCCCAATACTTGTCCGGGGCAAAAGGAAAATAAACAATACAGGTGACGTGCCTTCCGTTATACAAGTTCTAGCCGGCCGCCGGTAATTCGTCAAAGTTGACCTGTCAGACAGTCCGGGAACACGGTAGAACCAAAGGACATAGTACTCGGACCTTCAGTCGTTCCTGGTGCTGCAGTTGGTGCCGGCAGAACTCGCTACCACCGGTGCTACGTCCCGGAGCCTACCGCCGGTGGTTCGATGTGCAAAGCATACCGATGCTTCTGATTTGCTCCTGATATTTTTGGTGGAAATGCCGTCCACCTTTCCTGGCCGGTTTTTTCTTGGAGAATGACCGCCAGTTCATTTAAGAAGACTTGATGTGCGGCCACTTGTGCCAACCGGGAGTGGAGGACAACCGCCGGATACGCAGTGAGAGAGGACGAACCCTCTTGGAGCACCGCCGCCCAACATCCTCGCCCGCGTTCTACTTGGGCTCCCAACGCGCTCAAAATAACCACTTGTCGTTTCTGCATACCTTCGGAGAATTCGGCGATCTCCAGAATTGTGGACGGATATATTTAGAAGGCAGCACCTTTCTAAAATAAAATTCTCGGGGCAGTGAAGTGAGCCGAGTGTGACCGGTTGACGAATTCCTCTTCACTTGGCTGCTGACATGATGCTCCCTCGCCCTGCGTCCATCTTCGCTAACGGTTTCGTCGTGTCGTTGTGGCATCGGTTTAGGAATATTTGTTGGAATTCCTCTCATCTTCTCATGTTGAAAATTCCGGAAATGTCCGGAACCGGACATTTCCGTGATTCTAGCTATAGAGTAGTCATTCTTACTCTCAAGACAGTTTGTTAAGGTAATGAATACATGAAAATCATGAAACAATTTTTTGGAAGTATGAATAGCCGTCAAGAACCATGGGCCAAAGGAGGTGTACTCAAGTTATTTGAAATTTAAAGACTCATTCTCCCTCTCTAGCCTTATTTTTCAATGACCTATCACACAAACAGAAAGGAAGTATTGCACGAAAGTCTAATTCATGAAGTGAATCAAATTTTTATCAGATTGTATAGTTTTTTTTTAGGTCTCATACATCTACTGCTCTATACAAAATACTTGCTAGTGCAATCCAAATGATAGCAATTATTGTTAGCGAATGATTCCTAGATGCTCCAAAAGCATGTATATTGTTTTATCCAAACACTTCCAATTTTTTCTCAATATGGTAAGACATAATTTACAGTATGATACAATTAGGTACTAGCCACATCCTACGCCGCTGGTTTCATCAATGTAAGTCTTGATGAGGCCTTCCAAAATTTCTGCTTCCATCATTCCATTGTCAAATTACTCCTACTAGATGTGAAAATAAGCAGCAAGAGAAATCACTGCCGGACCATAAACGGGAAAAGGACGTAGATGAACCATGTGCCTTGAAATCTCGACAACCGTGGGATTTCGGAACATTCCGGAACATTTGTG
Source organism: Marchantia polymorpha subsp. ruderalis (assembly GCA_037833965.1). NCBI lineage: Eukaryota > Viridiplantae > Streptophyta > Marchantiopsida > Marchantiales > Marchantiaceae > Marchantia > Marchantia polymorpha. The sequence goes on from AP031351.1 coordinate 8,000,766, forward strand.
CAATGCAATGCAACCGAACATTTCCGGTTGGATTATTTGTTGGAATTCCGGAAATGTTCCGGAAATGTCCCACGGTTGTCGAGATTTCAAGGCACATGGTTCATCTACGTCCTTTTCCCGTTTATGGTCCGGCAGTGATTTCTCTTGCTGCTTATTTTCACATCTAGTAGGAGTAATTTGACAATGGAATGATGGAAGCAGAAATTTTGGAAGGCCTCATCAAGACTTACATTGATGAAACCAGCGGCGTAGGATGTGGCTAGTACCTAATTGTATCATACTGTAAATTATGTCTTACCATATTGAGAAAAAATTGGAAGTGTTTGGATAAAACAATATACATGCTTTTGGAGCATCTAGGAATCATTCGCTAACAATAATTGCTATCATTTGGATTGCACTAGCAAGTATTTTGTATAGAGCAGTAGATGTATGAGACCTAAAAAAAAACTATACAATCTGATAAAAATTTGATTCACTTCATGAATTAGACTTTCGTGCAATACTTCCTTTCTGTTTGTGTGATAGGTCATTGAAAAATAAGGCTAGAGAGGGAGAATGAGTCTTTAAATTTCAAATAACTTGAGTACACCTCCTTTGGCCCATGGTTCTTGACGGCTATTCATACTTCCCAGAAATTGTTTCATGATTTTCATGTATTCATTACCTTAACAAACTGTCTTGAGAGTAAGAATGACTAGTCTATAGCTAGACTTTACTAGAAATGTTACTAACAGTTGTGTGATTCCAAAACGCAACACTAAGTCGAATAATATTAAAACGGCTATTAAATATATTCTATCATATCAATAAATTTCATTGCATGATATTCTTATAAACTAAAAAATAAAATTCAGTTATAGATTAACGCCCAATCAAATATCTAATTAGAATTTATCTTACAATTTTAAAAAATACCTGATAAAATGTTGAAAATCAATGTGCTTTAAAAATATACAATATTTGATGCAAGAATAAACACAAAAATCAAGAAAAAATTTAGCATAACAGTACAAGTAGTTTTTTTAATAAAAATTTGAATATTTATTCAAATAAATAAAATTTAAAATTTAAAATAAATTTTTTGATATTTTTCAAAATTGATACCAATATATAAATGCATACTACTCGTAATGATTTACATAATAGATGATTATCAAGTTTTCTTCTTCTTCATTTCTGTTATATATAAAATCATATTATTTCAAGATAAATTATACATTTGAGCATAAGATTCATTAAAAATTATATTGAATTTTTTATTTCTTTGATTATTTTTTATCTAAATAAATTTTTTCTATGAGTATTTGCACAAAACTGTCATTGTGATTGTTTAGTTCTAGTCAATACTTCATAATTCTTTACATATGAAATAATGATAAACTTGAAATGTAATGTAGAAAATAACATTATCGTCTTACGAAATGAAGATGTAGTTACGAATCAAGCAAAAGTGGATGCCTATTTAAGGAGTGAAAGTAATTGTTACAATTCAAAGTAGATAGATGATTAAGCATCTTGCTAGAGCAAGAATGTAAACAAAATAAATGAGCTTATTACAAAAAAGATGGTAAAACATGATAAAAGAGCATGTTAATTGTAGTGCAGAAGGTGGTCAAGAAGAAGAATGTGTGAGCTTCAGTGTGGAAAAAAGGATAGCCGGTGTGCCGAAGCAATTCTAGTAGTGAAATAAATTTGTTCCTGTCTCCGATTTTTGGTTGATGAACTACAAACGATCACAACGAATATGTCCCAATGCCTTAGTACTAAAAAAACAGTCGAAGTGTTGTCTCCTCTATAGATGATAAAACTTACCTTTCACTTGAATATAAAATGAAATCGTATCAATATCCAATATAATGATGCAATTTTCTATTTTTGATCATAATAAAAGAATGATAGAACTGTCGATAATTTGATATGTGTGTCTATAATCATTACAACAGAGTATAACAGGGATCATATGCAACGGGAGCATGTACTCAATGTGCAGGGATAGTTACAAGACTTTCCAAAAGTAATTCTGTCAACAAGATCTCGAAAAAATGTTGCATTGTATCTAAAGCACAGGTGGTTTGGCTATTGGGGCGTAGACTCTATGGAGTCAATATGAATGATGACGCTAACTTCTTTCCACAACTTCCATCGACCCGTACGGTCGTTCGGCATGTACCAACGTGCTTTCAAGTGCTTCTACGATTCGGAAAGTGATCGTAAATTAAAGCGTCCGACTTTTTACCGGTCAAGATTCTTTGTCACAACAGTGGGTCACTCGGTGGACAGGGTTTCCAACGCGAGTACGACAAATCTTCACCGGTGAGGAAACTCGTACATGCCATCAGCGAAATTGCCGGCGAACTGCGAAGACTTTCGAGGCGTTCCCTTCCAGAATTCTAAGGTCACGACGAATCTCAAAGGCTGGGACCATAGCATTAGCATAGTTCGCATACGAGCGTAGTTCGTCCAAGTGGATAAATCGTTTGCCCACCACATCTTGAGGGAAAATACAAAATTGCCGGATATCCTCAGGCCAAGGCCCATCACTTGTCTGGCAAAAGACAGAGCAGTGAGCTGACATGCTACAGCGTCAGACACCGAGCCCAGCTCGGGCACCACAAGTGAAACCAAAAAGTATTTTGTCAGCGCAATAAAAGAGGAATTTAGCAATTTAGCCAAAAGATGGCAAGAGCCCAAAGTGCAATTAGTGCCGAAGGCTGACTCAGAATGGAGTCACCCTTCAAAGGTCTCGGAGGCCATCTTCCCTTTCGCAAACTTGCTGGAGAGGAGAGGAGGACGCTCGGATAAGCAAAAGAACACGAAGATGGAACCATCCGTCCAAGACGATAGATGTGAGAGAGAGCTATGATGACCAACCATTCGATGGTTGGTCATCATGGAAGTGGCGGTAGATACCGTCTGCCCTGCTTTGACGACGGGGACAAAACATACCGCAGATTTCGTCCCCGTCGTCATGGCGCAGGGACGGAGGGTATCTATAGCTGAAGGGTAGGACTGCTCCTTGCGGGTGAAAGTGAAATTCAGCTCAGCTCATAACTAAATCCCACCTGGGGGCCGGGCGGGTTGACGTGGCATGCTGGCGAGAGAGGAGAGGAGACGAGACGAGAGTGGATCCGTCGCAGCAGCTCGTCCCGTCGGGCAGCAGCAGCCGAGCCAGCTGAGCCAATCCTCCACTGACGCCAATGCATGGCTCTGGCTTCTCAGCGGTAAGTGCCAAGAAAGTCTATCAATGAAAACCTGATGGGAGTTCGAGAAGGAAGGAAGGAAGGAAGGAGGGGAGGATGATCATGGAGTGAGAGCGAAGGAGAAATCGGGGTTTGCCTCGGTGGTCATACAGCGGCTTCCCATTGGCGATCTGTAGGCTTGCAGTTGCCAGGTAGGACCTGGTAACTGGTTGTCAGGACACGGTCCTGCTACGTCGCGCTTCAGCAATCGGTGGTGGAGGCCGACGACCAGGTGGAAGGCGAAAGGTGCTGGGAATATCGCGAGCCCAGTTCGAGGTCGTTAACTGGTTGCCGCGAATAATAAAGTATTCTGTCTATAAAGTTGTGTGTGTGTGTGGTTACTCCCCGTATCCGATCCATGTTCATGTTCCTGACACCTCGGTTTCCAGAAACTGCAACCCGAGTTCAGTCAGGAGCGAAAGAACCGCAACACCCATAAAAAGAAGCAGCCCATCGGCACCACCATTTTATCACCACGCTCCACGCCTTTGCCGACACTGGGTCCCTTTCGTTCCCAGCGTTCTAGACGTCGGCCTTGTATTCTTCTTCTCTCCTGAATGTCTCTACCCCCGCAGTTCATACGTGCACTATAGGACCCGTGTGCGCTCGCTCTCTTCATCAGGTGTGAAGATTTTCACTAGCGCCACCGCCAATTCCTGCCTGATTCGTCTCGAAGGAAGTTTCTGTCATCACAGAAGCGTCAAGCCTCGCATTGCAAGGATTTTTGACGGTTTAGTTGCTTCTTAAGTAGTCCTGGCTCCCAAGCGAACGCCCTAGGTTGTCTTGCTCTCTCTCCCCCCTTGCCCTCAGACTCTGCCAGGCTACAACACATTTGTTTCGGTGCTTGTAGGGGATCTGGAAAGACGAAGTGTTTGAAAATCTCTCCGTGCCAAGCTCATAGCGGAGTGGCGGCGTGTCTTAGTTTTCGCGAGCGTCCTGAAGCGAAGAGCAGGAAGTAGCGCCAGGATCTCTCGGGAGTTATTCGTTGGTGGTCGACCGTTCCTGTAAAGCTGCAAGTCGTGTGACACGAGTTTCAGCCCTGGCCGAGTTTCAGCAATTGTTTTTTGTTCGCAGGGGTTATAACATTTTCCTGGACTTCAAAGTGGGGTCATCACGGCTGTGGTAAATTCTTTCCGTGTTCGTGAGAATCACAAGTTTCAGAAAATTTCACGCCAAGGGTCTGTGAGTTTCTTGGGCTCTCCATCGTTGCACGGAGGCCGGGGGGCCACCCCGTCGGAGGGCGGGCGACCCTCAGATCTAACGTACTTGGCAGGCGGAGGTCACTTCTTCTCCTTCGACCACTCTCTTGAAGATCCTCTTGCACTTTTTGTAGAGGGTTTCCAAGATTGTGGTCTCAGCGGACATCATGCTGACCATCCGAAGGGTGTCAACAGTAGTGTCCATCAATCAGGTGTCTGGAGCTGCCGACTCCAGTTCGCTGGGTACGTTCTCCACTTGATCGAGTGATGTTGCGCCTGTGGAGTAATCGTAGGGTTTGGGATTTCTGGCAAGCTTTAGAAAACACGTAGGGTTTGAGATTCTTGCGAACTATTCAAACTCTCGTAGGTTTTTAACCCAGTCGTCATGATCGTAGTGGTCATTTACACCTCGCTTCGTGAATACTTTTGTGTCTAGAATTACTGGAGGGTTTGGTAACGATGGTAGGTAGAGGAAGCAGTTCATGTAGTCCTTGTCGGTTTGGCATGCCGTAAGCCGGACACAGCCTCAAGTGATTCGCAGGATAATCTTGTTTACTGACGTTGCTCTCTGCTTCTGACAGGAGCCAGTCTTCCACTATATTGCTACGGCAGACGTGATACGACCAAGGTAGTCACCAATGTTTCAGAGAATGCTTTGAGTCTGGACTCAAATTCAGCCTCGAACAATCAGCCTGTGGAGGATGCATCGTTCCTCGACTCCCTTCTGCTGTCACAGGTATGTTACCCTTTGGTATACTTCTGAAACAAGGCTACCAACTCCGCGTCCCTTCTCTCGTGAAGTAGATGTTGTTACGCTGAAATGCAGTCAGCATTCTAAAATATACTTTCGTACAGCAATACGCCTGAGTATACGATTCGTCGTTCAAAAATGTAAAGTTTAATAAGAATATGTTGCTATCGAGCCCTTGGACTAGATACATATTTGTTTGAACATGAGACTCATACGTGATTGGTGATAATGATTGAATCAGTGGGAGGATCGCATGGAAAAAGGACTCTTTCGATATGATGTCACGGCATGTGAGACAAAGGTATGTTCATTTGGCCATGAAGTAAATCCTCCTCTATGAGCTAGACTTTCCATCTGCATACGTATATCAGGTGTTCAGATAATGTCAACCAGTAGATGGGTTAGTGTTCATGACCTTGTTTTACTGGTGAGTTAAGAATTGAGCACACCAATTAGACGAATAGAAAAATATCACAGAATTTCTGAGAGCGTGCAAAGCACGTTCTTGACGCCAGCACCGTGAAGTAAATCTTGCATTGAGCACAGTTCATCCATCGTTTCCGATGTGCACCACAGTTCTGTCTATTAGCGCAAAGACACTGATTGTTCGTTCCCTGGTCGTGCCTAGGTCTTACCAGGTGTTTGTGGATTCATTGCCCAACTCAATGAGGGACGGCACTTGAAAAAACGCCCTACAGAATTCCGTGTAGATCAAGTTCTCCAGCCCTACGACGCAAAGAAATTCAATTTTACAAAAGTCGACCAGCAGGAGATATTATTTGCGTTCGATGAAAGTTCTGATCACTGCAGCGAATATTCCGAGCAGGCTTTTGTAGGAGAAAGTCCTAATGTGGTCGCCATAAATGTAAGGAATTCAAGAGTTAAGATTCAATCGTTGTTTGCAACAGTATTCCTTGTTTCTATTTAAGGCAAAAGACTTCATTTTGCATCTGTAAGATTGGGCGTTCGGCGAGCTAGGTGCATGTGGAACATTCGTTTTTTTGAGAAGAGGAAGAAACTGCATTATTCATCATGTTTTATTGTTATTCCTATTGCAGGTTAGTCCAATCGAATACGGGCATGTGCTTCTTGTTCCTCAAGTCAAATCCCAGATTCCTCAGCGAATCTGCCCAGAAACCTTTCTATTGGCACTGCATATGACAGTCGAAGTGAACAACCCTTATTTCCGCCTCGGATATAATAGCCTGGGGGCTTTTGCCACCATCAATCATCTCCACTTTCAGGTGAGACTCTGTGTAGACTGTAATTGCGGTCAATTCCTAATGTATAATCTCTTTGAGATGGTCATGAAAAACGACATTTAACTCATTTGAAACTTAATATTGAAACCTCGTGGGTCTGCAGGCGTATTATCTTCATGTTCCTTTTCCTATCGAGCGCGCTGAGACGAGTAGACTATATCAAACTCGCAAGAAAGGAGGGTGCAAGATATCACAGCTGGTGAACTATCCAGTCAGGACGATTGTGTATGATGTCGGAGAGAGTCTGGAAGAATTTGCAGACATCATAGCAAATGCTTGTATTCGTCTACAAAATGACAACATTCCGTTCAATGTACTCATAGCGGATTGTGGGGCACGGGTCTTCCTTATACCTCAGGTTAGAAGAGTGTATTATTGTTATTATGTTGATTAAACCTGATTCCATTCTTGCATTGAAGATAGCGCACAACGAGAGTTGCGAATCAACTCTTACATTTTTGAGGTTCTCAGATTACAGGTTTTATGTGGCATTATCTTTTAGAATCTAGTTGTCTGCCGGCAGCGAAAGAAATTAACAAAATTCGTGATCCTTGCAGTGTTATGCTGAGAGACAGGCTCGAGGAGAAGTGGATCAAGCAGTCCTGGACACTCAGGTCAATCCTGCAGTCTGGGAGATTAGTGGTCATATTGTGCTGAAACGTCGCGAGGATTTTGATATTGCCACTGAAGATTATGCTAAAAAGTTGCTAGCCGAAGTTACCTTGTCAGAGGACAGGTTCACTGAAGTGAAAAAAATGTGTATAGACGCCGCTGAAGATGAGAAACTGGATAACTGCGAGGTGATGCGCTCCAACGACGATCCTTATCGTGGTGCTTCTGTGAAGGCCAAGAATTACAAGTTCGCTGCGAAATTCCAGAACCTCTATGACGAATGTGCTGTTTGAAGAAAATATCAGGCCAAGGGGCTCTCATCTTACGGCTTGCCGTATCAAATGTGTATATGGATGATTACTCTACAGTTAGTACATATAACAGCAGTATGTCTCTGTTTCTGTATTTCTTTCTCAGAAGGTATCGACAGCCCTGTGTCCATGAGGAGTGTTGGCTTTTCAGACTTATTTGTTCGATAGTCTTTACATTTGTCACATAACGCCGGTGAAGTTGCTGGACCAATGTTGTTTCGTGACAGTAGTTGGCCCCGAAAATGTATAGATGATATGAAATATCGCCGAAGATTTGCGGGTGTTATACCATATGAAGTGAAATGAAATCAAAATTTCGTATACCAGAAGTGCTTACCTGAATGTTGCTTAGATCTTCTGTGCTCTTGACGGAGAGGAAAATTATGTGTGTTTCCTTCACAGGAAACATATCACTTTCATCTCTCTGGATAGTAGGGTATAGAGTGAACAAGAAGAGGGTAAGCGGCACATAAACTTTTAGGAAAAGGAGACTGTTTGTTCACAATACTCTCTTATAAAAAATATAGTTTTACAGTATTCGTTTAACCCAATTGGAAAAGCGTAGTTTTATTTCAAACAAATAAGTTTTTGTTTTGCAATAAATGTTCACTTACTGTTTCGTTATATTGTACGAAAATATGAAAATTAAAAATTGTTAACACACAGATTGACAACTTTCAACTATTTCGACTATAGTAATTTCTGCAAAATAAAATGTAATATTGAATTTATACACTACCAAAATACAATAATCTACAATCAATTCCTTTTAAATGAATAAAGTAATACATTATCTTCATCTTATTCTCAATTATTTTAAAAAAGAAAAATAATTTTACTTAAAAACGTCCAAGCTTAGCTAAACTTACCGATCAAAATAATGGAAACATTAACCATATCTACTTTCTTGTAACACTTTGAAAGAATAGTCCTCACATCATAAGCAACAAAATTTTCTGTTACCATGTAAAATGTATATCTGCACTATTGATTACGTATATTGATATGTGTTATTCGTTATAACATACGTTATAATGAATATATCAACTTAATGTAAAATTATATTTTTCTTAAAGCCGATAAAATTACATTTACTCTAACATGACAGAAGGAATTTCGTACACTCAATATACTAAAGTCATATGCAAGTGACTCCGCTTATAATCATTATATTGTATCATTCAACCAAGATTGATGACTTTAACTATAAGCTGACCGACCAACAAACACACTGTAATTCTGAATCTTTATTATTAGTATCATTGTGACATTGATATGTGTTGTACGTGAACTTACCTCCAATATGACATTTGACTTATCTATTACATCTACATTAACAAGAATACATATTCTTCCAAGATTGTTACTCATTACTGAAATCCATGCCCTTATTAGATTTCATTTTTTTAAAAGCTTGAATGGTTTTATGTATCAATAGAATTGTTGATTCTTAAATATTTTTTAATTTTCACTTTAGTAGGTTATATACAAATGTATCTAATGTCATGATAGCATAATATTTGAATCATCAATCATTTTGGACACATGGAAAAGAATTCTACTTTGGCTCAATAGTTTATGTTGTTGTATTTCTCAACGCACTTGAACATAATTATAAGAAACCTTTTATCATGTTTAAATCTACAATAATAAAAAATACAATTTACTTTAGATGAAAGTACATCTTCTAATGTTTTCAATGTAAAACAGATGTAACAGTGTGGATGTAATTCTGCAATGACAAATCACATATAAGTTAGAGTTTTGTGTTTGGACATATGATTGTATTTGATCTATAATGTAGATGTCTTATTATTTGATCCATCAAATGGTAATCAGATTAAATCTAATTAGCTTAATATTTATTAAGGGTGCTTTGATATTTTTGCTGCATACAATTTAAATAACTAGATAGAATTTTTGTTGAACATTGTGTTATGAGAAAACATCATAGTCAAGTTTTTGATGTTTGAACTCAAAATTTCAAGGACTTATTTGAATATGTACATAGTGACAAGTGATAAGCGCATCGAATTCTCACTCTTTGAAAAAAAAATCATGTATTTTTTGTTAAAGATTATTCAAGGTTTGTTTAGATTTTTTTTCACATAAAAGTTTGAGGTTTATACAACTGATAAAATTAAAAAAGTCCAAATTGAGATCTAGAATAGAAAGAGCTTGAGCTATTTATGTATTAATAATAGCAAGTAAGATACTTATGAAGAATTTTGAACTTATGATCCAGAATAACAGATTACATATAATTTCATCATCCACAACACAATGCTAATTCCGAAAAATTCAATTAAATATTATTGCAAAAGTTGCGTTATATGTTGAACAAATTTTATTTATCATATGAATATTGAGTTAAAGTTGTGAAAACCATAGTATATATAATAATTCCTTCATCTTCTGGTGGAATCAATTTACTCACACCGTTCACCTATAGACAAACGCACTATTGATTATAAATGCTTATGAAATTCTGATTGTAACTTTTTTCTCTCATACATAAGAAAATACAATTACAAGCTTTGGATTCCAATAGTCTATAATATTATTAACAATATGTTTATTTATTTTGATGAATCAAGATCATCAAAAAAGTAAAAAGAATTTGACATGCCTCATTCATAAAGAAATTTCTCCTAAGTCTAGCTCTTAATTTATAACATCATATCAATTTTTCTTTGAGTCTTATTATACAAGGCTATTATCACACTCAATAGTTTTTCACCAACTACAAACTCTAGTATCTCTGGTGAATGATTGGAATACTTGTTCAAGTTAGTAACAATGAAATTGCAAGACTATCTCGAAGAAGAGGGGGAAAAAGATAAGTATTTCATGGTAATATAATCTCCATGTTAACAATAATTCTCAATAGCCAATTCGATAAGATGGATGTGGATCTTTCATTGTTTGAGTACTCCAAAACATTGATTATAATATTCTTGAGTGACTGCGGATCAATATGGCACAGATTAATCTTCGGAACGGATAGTTATCACTCCTGGGGCTTCGCCCTAGTATACGGATTTCAGTCATTAGACCGATGAGACTATAGGGTCCATGTGTTAAAAGTTGAACTTTGCGATTATATTTCTTTGTTTCGGACTCCAAAGATACCATGGTGTCAACAATCGCAGAAGAAATTCATTACCATCTCCAAGATCTAAAAGCCATGTACAGCTTCATGGAAGCAAAAACAGACTAGTGAGTACAAATTGAATATGCACAAGTGACAATTTAGACGTTGATGTTCAAAGCAACATCAAATAATTCAATGACTGCACCGCACCTTTCTTTATGTTGCATTCCACATACTTTTTGTCCTCGTTTGATAGAGTAACTTAATAAGATATAATTCTATGCTTGCAATCGGATTTTTGAAATAATCAGAAATATAAACGAGATGTTGCATTCCACATACTTTTTGTCCTCGTTTGATAGAGTAACTCAAGAAGATATAATTCTATGGTTGCAATGGGATTTTTGAAATAATCAGAAATATAAACGAGATGTTGATATTTTGCTCATGATACATTTAATAATGCCTAAGCTAGGAGGTTAAAACCATGTACTCGGGTTTCTTTGCTCCATTTAAGTCACTCAGAAATTGTAAAGTGTACTATAGAGTATTCAACGAAGTATTATAGAGTATTCAACGAAGTATGATAACACGCGTCCCTAAAAGACATGGATATACCCACAGAGCAGGTCCAGAAAAATCCAATTCCCACCACACACATTGAACACCAAGTAACCCTACCACCATTTGTGCTACCACCATTTGTGCTGATCAAAATTTCATACCCACGAACCCGAATTTGCTGTCAAAACTTTTACATGGCTCTAAGATCATGGACGTGGCAGTCAACTTCTTATGTAGCTTCTGACACCATGATATATTTGAAATCCATTAGAAAGACGCGTAATCGCGAAATTCAACTTTTACCACAAGGACCTTATAGCCCCATGACTGAATTCTTTACACTAGGGTGAGAGGTAAATAGCACCACGTGAGGGATAACTAGCCCCTCCCTTCATCTCATCTCTACTAATCAACACATATCATTACTAAGCAATTACGGACTTGTTCGCATCCAACATCTTACGCATTCGTTTTACTTGCTCGTCTCCCAAACTCCGAAGCAGTTGGTAATTATTTCCTCCTGGGCCACTCGAGCATCGAGCAGGTTTCGGTCACTCAATTAGAAGCTCAATTCGGACGACTGTGTTAGTCCTGTAACACAGTTCACCTCATAATGAAGCTTGCACATTGAACGAAAGTGAAAAGAGTCCTACAGTGAGGCGTATACAGTTCAAACTCCAGGACAGCGTAACTAGGGCATACAAGGTCAGATTTCACAAATGAAAGTATTCAAGATTCCGGCTTTATAACTAAACCATGACATCAAAATTATAATTGCATACTATGCAGCATCACGTTCGTGGGTGGGGAGGTTGAGGAATCAGACCCGATTGGAGCCTATGAGTGGAAGAGTTGGACGAGGTAGCTGGCCCATTGGTATGTCTGAAAATTGAAGCCTGATGTGAGTGTTAAAACTTGCTGGACTCATGCCTTTCATCTCCTTGCATCACATACGAGCTACTCGCACTGCAACATCTCGTGCTACCGGATGAACCAGTAATGATGAAGTAAATCTATGCGCTCGAGCAATTTATGAAGAATTCCTAAATGCTCTGGATCTAGTCCAGAGCTTCGCCCGGCTCAACTCCTCAACGTACGGTCACGTACCGATTATTGCACAAAAAAGATGGAAGCTCACAACTCACGTGATTTTTAAATCACGTGGAGAACCCCCACTGTCGAAGAAGAATTCATTTAGAACTGGACCGTATCTTCGAAACACTACCGCATGAACTCTTCCCAGGGAAAGTAACATCATCCAAATGACTGTGTCCTCAGTGAACGGGCACTGTAAATGTTTGAGGAGGCCCTGATATTACAAGTTGGAGAGTGATCGAGGACTCCCACTTGCAATGATGCTTCAGATTCCAGAGCACCGATCAGGAACTGGTCTGTCTATCAACCTTACGAAAAGTTTTAACCAAGTGTTGACTTCGTATATAGATCGGAACGGGCACAATACCCTCCGCAGAAGTCTACTATCGACTTCCCGAGAAAACGCAACGCTTCCAACTCTCCCTCCTGAAGGCAGCGTGCCCCCATCCGCACAATTGACCATCGGGCACCACCCTCAACTTGACCCGGCGAGACTCATCTCATCTCTCGGTCCCAAGAACCCCTTCGCTCGACGATCCGTCGCAGAAAAACGTCCTCATGTACCCGCGCCAAAAGCCCCTCCGTTGACCAGATTTCTCCTCCGGCGTCCCCGCGCCAGTAGCCGCGTTGAATCCTGGGGGATTCGAGTTCCCATTCGCGACTAGGATTCTATCGCAAATTTCAAGTTTATTGTAGCTCGACGGTGGGATCGGACTGACCCATGGCCGGATGTCCATCCGGCGGCGTGCACGTAGCGGCAGCTAAGACGGATTTACGTTCGTGCATGCGGCGTCCTCCGTCTTCTATGACGGAGCGATGTAGCTCGCCCGCTGGCCCGCTGCTGCTGATGGGCGTTACAAAGATCGGGTGCCGCCTGCAGGAACGTTGATGTGACGCGGCCCCCCGTGGGATGGCCGCGGGTGCTTCGATAAGATATAATTGACAAAAATCGATGGTACTCGGTTCCATTCTCGGGGCACTCTCGGCCTCGTCGTGCTGCTGCCATGCTCCGCTCCAAGAGGTGCGAGGATCGATGGACGACGAGGATTTCACTCAAAGCTTGTGAAAGGGAAATTGGTTCAGGATTCTCAGGAACGTGCGGTGCTGTTTCTGGCTCTGTCTCGGACATTGATATGAACACCCGCACGACGTTTGTGATGTCAAAGGTCTCGCCTGGGGGACGAGACCTTTGACATCGTGCTCTCCGTGCTAGGGTGCTCGATAAGCTCACCGAGATTTTCTTTCGGTCGATTGGATTGATCGCTCGATCGCGGAGTGACTGCAGCAGAAGATCGATCGTCGAGTTCCTCCTTGCGGCGTAGGTGTGCTGCATGGCGTGTGCCGGAGGCATGGTCTACGTCGTTCACTCATAGCTTGCATTTGGAGTACGTCGCCACGTGAAGATGGCCCGGGGCGACGATGAGGCCGAGTCTCCTTTGATTGACGATGAGGCCGAGTCTCCTCCTTTGAGGGGCGATGAGGCCGAGTCTCCTTCGAGGGGGACACACGGGAGCTCAACGCCCTACCGTGCGGCCCGCATGATCGCGCAAAATGCGTTTGAGTCTCATGAGAGGAGCTCAACGCCCTACCGTGCGGCCCGCATGATCGCGCAAAATGCGTTTGAATCTCATGAGAGGAGTAAACCCTGGGTCTGCCAGCACGTACCGGCCATTTACGGCAGTTTCGTCGATGTGCTTTTTGACCACGCCGTCGGCAATCAGGTCCTGGGGCCCACGAAGAATCCGTGCCCCGCCTTCTTCCGCAGTCCCGTCCGGGGAGATGTCTGGAGCGCTGAAAACTGGGGTCACTATCCGGCGTTCGAAAAAGATCCAATCACTAAGGTCCCTGCCGCAGAGCGCCTGGTGGCCGTGGGCGACCTGCACGGCGATTTCCAAAAAACGGAGGAAGTATTGAAATTGGCCAATGTCTTGAGCGACACCGGCAACAAATGGTGTGGCGGAAAAACCGTTCTCGTCCAGGTTCTCACAGTCCCGCACCATCTTGCTCCACGAGTGTGACGGCTAGGTTCCTCCGATTCTGCTTCCATGTCTGAGCAAACCACCGTATGATTAGAGTCATCATTCATAAATTTGGAATACATGTCTTTGGGCAGGTCGGAGACATCATCGACAGGGGCGGAGGGGAGCTGAAAATCTACCATCTTTTCGAGAAGCTGAGACGAGAAGCACCGAGACACGGAGGTGCTGTTTATTGCATCCACGGGAATCATGAGGTGATGAATATGCTTGGGCGTTTTCGCTATACGTCTAAAGAAGCTAGAGAGGAGTTCAGCAACTATCATACCTGGTAGGACGAACGTCTTCTTTGTCTCCTCTACAACTACGACGATGATGATATGTTAAACAAATGATATGAATCATCTATATGATTATGATATGAATCCCGTCTTGTACTCCCTACCTTACCGTACCATACGCGCCGAGGAGTCGAGCTAAAAGCATCGACCCGCTGGTTTCCAATAGGACGGGACTGTCATGGAGTATGTAACATGTATTGCACCTGAAGGATGTGTCGGTCCTCTCTGAGCTTTCCTTAAAGTGACCTACAGCAGCTGCAGTGTCTTTGCGCTTGGTCATTCAAGTAGAAGGGAAACATGTCTATGGGCTTGCGATATGAATGTCCATAGCTTAAATTTTGAACTCTTAGTTCAAAACTTAGAACTAAACGTTCAACAGGCGACCTATATATGGCGACGAATGGTTGTATCTTTAATCCAAAGCTAGCTACCTATACTTTACCTTGATATAGCGAAATATTTTAAAATGGTTTAGTTGAGAAAAGGACCTAGAATTCACGGGCTAGCTAGCTACCTATACTTTAGCTTGATACAGTATTGCGAAATATTTTAAAATGATTTAGTTGAGAATTAGACCTAGAATTCACGGCTAGTTATTCCTTAGTGTAGGCTAATTATCATTCACATTACTATACTCTCTTTTGTAGAGTACAGTAGATTGGTCATAGGTTAGATGCAGGTACGGGACAATATATAGTTTTCGCGTTGGGGAGTAGAAGAATCATGAAAGCAGATTTATGGAATGGATCGGTCGATTCCTTTGGTTCTTCTTTGGAATTGGAGTATTCGCAAGAACATTGGGTCTCTCCAGTTGTGCAGAGATACTTGAAGTATCCAACTGATTACTCCATGGAATATTCAACGCCAAAGTAATGTCATCGTATAAAGCTTTCGCCATCTCGTTGCTCATCGATCACAAATCGAGCTAGACCATACCTACAATTGAGTCGGACATTTAGATAAGCAATTGCTGAAAAGATCCTTGCAAACAGCAACTTTCACAATTCACTTTGCAAACCATAGGCATGATCTGAACCAAGGAAGCCCTGTAACAAAAACCGGGGTATCTTTAGTTTACAAAAAAAAAAAAACATCATGAAAAAGATGTGCTCAAGGGCTTCACTTAGCCGAGTGCATGTTCAAAAGTCACTAAAATGTATGTTTTCAGGTTTAGGAAAATTCTTCAGGTTCCCAGGCTAAATATCAAGGCGTGCAACATGCAAGCCTTGATATTTAGCATAGGGAATGAAGTTCGTAGGGACATGTAACCAGAGAGGGATGTAAAATGAAGTAGATAATAACCGAGAAGAATACTTGACTTCAATGGAGGCAAATTTCCCTTGTACTTTAGATCTTAAATTTAGGTGTGATTGTAGTTTGTTGATCGTGTGAAATTACTTAGTGTTTCTCTGAATCAATTAAATTTTATATTTCATAACGTGGTATTAGAGCCCACAAAGAAATATTGAGACATCGTAGTTGTAAAGGAGATGATAGTCTAGGATGAAGTTAAGATAGCATAGTATGTAATAAGAGTCCAAGTGCTCTCATGGGAGAGTGTATGTTGCGACTTACCATTTCAACAACAAAACACAAGTCGAGGTGAGTATTGCACAAAAATATCAATTTTCCAACAATAGGCCGAAACATTCATACATGCGATTCATGTGTCAGCTTCCAGGACATGGAAGACGGAGAGTGAAATTGATTGAAGCATCAAGGGATTAATCTTACACTCGTTTAGAAGTCTGTGGAGACAAGTCCTAGGTCCTTCATGTGGTATAGTTGGTGTAGTTGTGTCTTGATTTTTAACGGGACAGTTTTCTAGGAGTTGTATCTCATCAACATAGAAAATTAACACAATGATGGTCTTACCTTCTCTAACAAAAGAGAGGTTGGAACCAGACTTGCTTTGAGTTCAACCAATCGATTAGATATGCGAGTTCATCTCCTCATGCCAATGTCTCATAGACTGTTTTGAGATTATAGATCGATCTGTTGAGAAGGCAAACTAAATATTCTTGGCCTTGCTGCTTGAAACCGGATGTTTGTCTCATGTAGATTTGTTCTTGCAACTTTATATTGAAGAAAATAATTATTATTTCTCTATGATACAATTTCGATCCAAGAGCTACAGATAATAAAATAAGAGCTCAGAGAGCTGAACACCGAATCACATGAGCAAACATTTTGTAACAATGAGTACCATGCTTTTGTTATAGTACTCAACCTACTAGCCACGCTTTTAAACGTAGAGAATTAAAAGGGGATTGTGATTTGGCCTTGAAAATCTATTTAGACAAGAAAGTTCGCTTAACTTCCAGGAGAGTGACTTATTCCCATTTGAGATTTGCAATGAAAGATTCATATTTCTTTTGCTTTGTTGCTCTTCACAGAGTATTTGAACTCTTCAGTTTTTAACAGTTGATCATCAATAGATTGTGTCAATTTCACTATGTTGAGGAAGATATGATTTGGTATGTGATAGTTATTTCACAAAAAGTGCTAAAGTCTTTACCTTTTACAACTAGGATTGCGTCCCAGCGAAATAAAGTTGCTTGAAGGGACGTTGGTGTAGATGACAATGTTGGTGAAAATGATTGAGCAATCGACTTCTTAGTCCATTGGTGTGCAATCGCCTCATAATGATCATCCTCTGGGGCGACAATATGTTAGAGTACTCATCTTTAGTGTCAAGCCCAATAAAAATGTCCACAAAATCGTGAATATCCTAGAAGTTACCTAGTATATGTTCAAAAAAGTTAACATTTTTTGTCTAAATAATGCCACATGTCACATATCATAGACTTAGAGCATAGACTACAAACACTCAAAGCTATGCTTTTGGTTGCAACTTGGTTCGCTTCTCTTGTGCAATATGCTAGTAGTTTGTGTAACCAACATCACTGGAAAAAAACCGTTCAAGAATAATATACGTGCAGCTTCTCTAAACATGTTGTGAGGTTAAGTACGCTAGTGGCGTATCAATTCAATATATAATTAATCACTTGAATTGGTTCCATCTACAAATGGGGAGGAAACTCGTAAGTGTTAAATATGCAACGAGTAGCCTAAAACAACATATAATTTTTGCATTGGGATCATAATTTGACAATTTTTGCATTCGGATTATCAAGTGTATTTTGAGATACTAGAAAGTCTCAAGACATTGTCGGATTGTGACATATAATTTCTGCATCGGAATCATAATTTCACAATTTTTGCATTTGAATAATCAGGGTAGATTTTGAGGTACTGCCCAGTCTCAAAGTATTGTTCGATTGTGACGTATAATTTTTGCATTGGGATCATAATTTCACAATTTTTGCATTCGGATAATCAGGGTGGATTTGGAGAGACTAGAAAGTATCAAGACATTGTTGGATTGTGACGTCTAACTTTTGCGTTCGGATCATAATTTCACAATTTTTGCATTTGGATAATCAAGGTGGATTTTGAGGTACTATATAGTCTCAAAGTATTGTTCTATTGTCACGTATAATTTTTGCATTCAGATCATAATTTCACAATTTTGGCATTCGGATAATCGAGGTGGATATCGAGGGACTAGATATTGTCAAGGTATTGTTCGATTGTGACAGTATAAAAAGCACACAGATTAGATTAAGAGTCTCAAGCCACTTAATTAGCATTAGAAGCTGATCATTGTTAGATTGTTACAAAGCGTGTAAATCTATCCATAATTCAGAGTGATTATTCTCAAAATCAGCCTTGGAGTATAGAATATCGAGAGAGAGAGATCAAGAAGATCATGTCAATTGCTTTGACACCGCTGCGGCGAACAACCATTGGTAGCACCAAGAGAGGCCGAGTGCACCGTCCTCGTTGATGGGACTCCATAATCTTAAAACAAGTACTGAAGCGGATAGACTCCGTTACTATCTACTTTTTCTTACAATACTCATTGATTGTAAAGAAGGATGCAATCTGATAATTTTTCTCACTTGGTGATGATCAGGTATCTGACGCAAAATGCTTTGAAAAGGATGGTCAAGGGAACCGATCTGGGTTTCGACTACATGCAAGGGATGCCGCCATTGGAGGAAGTTGAGAATATCGAAAAGATTGAACCTCAGAGTAAGACTTGGAATGCATTCGTCGGGAGGATTCTTTGCATGAGACCAGGAGGGCCATTCTGTCCGAGGTTTCTGGGTCACTATTCCACGCTTCTCATCGTTGGGAAGTCATTTTTCGTCCATGGCGGTATCCGTGATGAACAAGTTCCCAACGGTATGCAGGATTTGGTCGTGTATAACCAAAAGGTTAGCCAGTGGGTGAAGGGTTTGTGTCAAGAGCACCAGGCCCCCGGTTTCGTCGAAGTTAAACAAGGATTCGTATGGAATCGAGACTACGGAGTACCCTCGGATATTCCTTGCCAAAACTTGGCTAAATTACTGGGGAAGTTCCAATGTAGGAGGCTGATGATCGGGCACACGATTCAACCAGCAGGAATCAATGCTGTATGCAAGGGTAAGGCCATCAGAATCGACGTCGGAATGTCTAAGGGCTGCGGTGGTCGCGAACCACAGGCACTAGAAGTACTTGACGACGAACGAGTAAACGTTTTATCAAGGACAGGTTCCACGGTACTCGACGTTAGGGCTGATACTGAAATACTGAAATTTAAAAAGTCCGATCCCGATAACGATGATGACGATGACAGTGGTGCTAGTTCATCGAAACCCCGGATGAATCTAACCCCGTCCAAGTGAGTGTCGATTTCTCTGTTGCTTGGATCTGTGAATAGTTCGGTACTCTTAGTGTAGATGACGGACATCACTGACCACATGTCAGCAAATTTGTTCGAGTCCTTAAACAATCCCGCCCCTAAAAGTCATGTGGGCCGTGCCGAATATGAACGAAAGAATACTTGGTACTAACAGGAAAACCTAAAAAACGTAGGCTCGCTTGATGTCATAGGACGGATTCATTGAGCCCAGATCCGAGTCTACGTATTTGCACTCTAGGCTTCATGCACTTGGTGTATTTCTATTTGTATCCTCCTGTCTTTCGTTGGTCATGTCGTTTGTCGTATCATAGGGTTCCCTCTCTGGGCTTTTCGTGGACATGGTATTCCCTTCGTACATCCATTGCTGATCGTATACATAGTGCACACTCACACAGTCCACGAACTATTCTTACTTACCATCCGTCGCTTCCTTTCGTTGTCGATGGTATCACTGAGTTGGCCACTGATGTAAGCGGAACTCTCGTTCATTCACAGGAGGGCATCGATGATCAACCAAGACCCGGCCGATGATGCTCCGCTACAAGGAAGGTGAGATGTCCGTTCTCTACGTAAGCCAGTTAGTAAAAGTGTCATCAGCTATCGAGAACACCCTTGTTAGACGAACCGATTTTCTCTGTATGTTTCGACAGGGACTAACAGATCCACGGGGGGTTCCCAAGCACACTGACGTCAAGTGGGCACTCTGACAGGTGTACGATCATGTGATGCGAGGATTGCTGCTATCGATTCACTCGACGGTGTACGCAATCATGAACTAGACAACGACTCTACATCGATCACAGGATCGTGGATGAATATCGGCAACGAAAGGCACAGACGAGTAATGTAAGCCACCATGTTTTGTTTCGAAGGGTGTCGAGAATTCAGGGTGGAAAACATATACTTCAACGATTTTTCTTACACACCGAATCCAGGATGTTTAAAAAGGAGGTGGAAGAAACACATTTGGTAGGGATTGGTGCACAGCGACAACGGAAGGTCACCCACATAGATGTGACACCTCACCTCTGAGGAAAAGCTCACAAAAGAGAGACATTCGGGAAGCTCGGCGAGCACATGCCCAGCGGCAATAAACTACACAGCCAGGATTGAAAGCCTAAGTCTCTACCGCAGTAGGGGCCGAGAAATGAACTCGATTATCCCACATCAAAATGGCTACCAGCACTTCGACATCACGCACCTCGGCGGCGTCATCATGTTCCCAGCTACACAGGTGTCTGCCCCAAATGGCTCGATTTTGGAAATCAATGTGCAACAAATGAATACATGTGTAACTCCACCAGGAAGGTCCCAGCGAATCACAAACACCGATCACGAGATGCCTGCACAAACTTGTGTTAGAAGCATGTTGGCCAGTAGTAGCACAAGGAAAGAATGAAGTAGAAAACAGGGTTTCGGTAGACAGCGAAATACTTGACGTAGATAACTGACGGCGAGATGCAAGGCGAGAACAGAAGTTGCAAGTGAGTAAGATGAGAGGACATGGCTGGAACAAATATGTAAGAACGTGTGAAGCTCTCTTCAGCTGGTTGTGAAGGCGAAATATGTGGCAAAAGAATGTGTTTGCCATATCCAGACAATGGGTTTCAAAGGCATTACAAGCGGAATCAAGTCTGCCTCCTTCAAGCCGAGGAACGATTATGGACACCAACAACATTTGAGAAAACCATCTGGTTCATGCATCTTGTCACCTAACTTGAGTACTCAACATGTCAAGGACCTTATGGAGCTTGTAGACAAGGCCTGAGTTAAATGCCTTCTCTGATCAGAAACCTTCTAATATCAACCGACTCGTCTTCCAGACTAATGGAGGCCATGATTAGAGCCTGCTTTTCTCCCTCACTGCACCTCTTTGGTAGATATCCAATGTGAAAGGACTGAAGAGCGTGTGATGCAGGCAAGAGAACCCAGTGTCACTTTTTGACCGACACACCCACTATTCACAGAGTGCAAGTAGACGACGGTTATTAAGGGGAGGGGGCGGCTCGCAGGACTGTGAAACACAATAAACGAGATTAAATGCGTCAAGGAGAAAGGACAGGGCGAGACAGGCTTTAGGGTAAACTTCTATTTCTTCATGATAAAATTAACATTCAATAAATTCACTACCAAAATATGATAAAATCAAAATCAAACCCTTTGGAAGCATGAATTAATACATTATCTTCATCTTATTTTCAATTATTTAAAAAAGGAAAAATATTTCTCATAAAAAACGTCCTAATCCAGCTGAAATAATCTAACACAATGATGTAGTTTATTAACAATATCTACTTTCTCGTAACACTTTGAAAGAGTATTCCTCACATCATAATCAACAAGATTTTTTGTTACCATGTAAAATGTATATCTCCACTATTGATTACATATCTAATTGATATGTGTTATTCGTTATAACATACATTATAATGGATATATCAACTTAATTAAAATTGTCTTTTTCTTAAAGCCGATAAAATTACATTTACTCTAACATGACAGAAGGTATTTCATAGACTTTAAGACTCAATATACTAAAGTCATATGCAAGTGACTCCGCTTACATCTTTTCAATCATTATATTGTATCATTTAACCAAGATTGATGACTTTAACTATAAGCTGACCTACCAACAAACACACTGTAATTCTGAATCTTTATTATTAGTATCATTGTGACATTGATATGTGTTGTACGTGAACTTAACTCCAATATGACATTTGACTTATCTATTACATCTACATTAACAAGAATACATATTCTTCCAAGATTGTTACTCATTACTGAAATCCATACCCTTATTAGATTTCATTTTTTTTTAAAAGCTTGAATGGTTTTATGTATCAATAGAATTGTTGATTCTTATATATTTTTTAATTTACACTTTAGTAGGTTATTTACAAATGTATTTAATGGCATGATAGCATAATATTTGAATCATCAATCATTTTAGACACATGGAAAAGAATTCTACTTTGGCTCAATAGTCTATGTTGTTGTATTTCTCAACGCACTTCTACATAATTATAACAAACCTTTTATCATGTTTAAATCTACAATGATACAAAATACAATTTACTTTAGATGAAAGTACATCTTCTAATGTTTTCAATGTAAAACAGATGTAACAGTGTGGATGTAATTCTGCAATGACAAAACACATATAAGTTGGAGTTTTGTGTTTGGACATATGATTGTATTTGATCAATAATGTAGATGTCTTATTATTTGATCCAACAAATGGTAATCAGATTAAATCTAATTAGCTTAATATTTATTAAGGGTGCTTTAGGGTTTTTGCTGCATACAATTTAAATAACTAGATAGAATTTTTGTTGAACATTGTGTTATGAGAAAACATCATAGTCAAGTTTTTGATGTTAGAACTCAAAATTATCAAGGAATTATTTGAATATGTACATAATGACAAGTGATAAGCGCATGGAAAACCTCACTCTTTGAAAATTAATATCATGTGTTTTTTGTTAAAGATTATTCAAGGTTTGTATAGATTTTTTTTCACTTAAAAGTATGAGGTTTATACAACTTTTAAAATTTAAAAAGTCCAAATTAAGATTTAGAATAGAAAGAGCGTGAGCTATTTATGTATGAATAATAGCAAGTAAAATACTTATGAAGAATTTTGAACTTATGATCCAGAATAACAGATTACATATAATATCATCATCCGCAACACAATGCTATTTCCGAGAAATTCAATTATACATTATCGCAAAAGTTGCCTAATATGTTGAACAAATTTTATCTATCATATGAATTTTGACTTAAAGTTGTGAAAACCATAGTATATTTAATAATTTCTTCATCCTCTAGTGCAATCACTTTACTCACACCATTCAACTATATACAAACGGACTATTAATTATAATTGTTTAAGAAATTTTGATTGTAACTTTTTTCTCTCATACATACAAAAAATACAATTACAAGCTTTGGATTCCAATAGTCTATAATATTATTAACAATATGTTTACTTATCTTGATGAATCAAGATCATTGAAAAAGTAAAAAGTTTTTTATTTGCCATATTTATAAAGAATTTTTTTCACTCATTAATTATGTTATCAATGACGTGATACAAATAAACGTTTTAATACAAATGAACTAAATCTGTATATAACAAAGTTTGGCGGAACATGTTATCATCGATGATATTCAATTATCTGCATTGAAAAATAGAGATCAACAAAAATTTCTACCAAAAGATTATCAAATCAAATTAGTTAAACTTCTTGGAGATATAAATAATGGTTTATTGTTGAAGATCATGTTCTTGATATTGAGGAGTATGATGATATTGATCCTGAAAACAAAAAAACTTTTTATGGAAAATTTGAAAATCATGTCAATAACTTTGAATAAAAAATTATTTTTGGAGTTTGAGATGCATTCGTTGATGTAATATACGAAATCATTTTCTTATGTAACAAACTATGTTATAATTTGACTAATATGTGCATTTGATGTAATATTTTATTTGCTTATAGATCTGATGGATGAAACTTAGTTCACTTTGAAAAATAATTTGTACATTTCTAAAATTAATGTATGGACTAAAACAAACTCCTAGGTAGTTGAATGCAATGTTTTATGAGTTCATGAAAGAAAAAAATTATCACAAAGTGTATGACTCATATCAATACAAGAAGAAGTTAAATAATGATATAATCAATGTCATTATGATAGTATTTTACGTTCTTGAAATGTTCATTTTGGTGAAAAATCAATTCAACATCATAAGAAATAATTGAAACATGCCTTTGAGACAAAAAAATTGAATAAGTTCAAAAGAATATTCATAAAAGTTTGAAGAAAGAAATATTATGATAAAATTAAAATATAAAACGTTAAACTTTTGTTTCACAATTTTACCATGATAAGTTTGAAAGTTATATGAATTTTTGTGATAAAATATTTCAAAATTTTCATTGTTAAATTTTGAATCTATGAAAATGAGAAGAAAATGATGTTATCAATTTCTTATGACAAAATTGTGAGCAACTTGTTGTATAAGATGTTATGTATAATATATAATATTGGTCTAACTATGAATATCGAGAGAGAGTCATATCAAATTTCATAAAATAATATAGATAAATTATCAAATGAATTCTTAGATATTTAAAACAAATTTTGAAGATTTTGAAAAACTGTTTGATGGTTTGTGTGATAACCAACCAATGCCAAATTGCAGTATAACAGCAAAGGATTGAACTCACAAGGACAGAAACAACACATTAAGTACAAAGGGTCACGTTTTAACAGTCTATTGAGGAGTTTGAATCCTTAGGCTACTGTCACTCTTAGAAATACTGCAGGTGTTTGACTCGGAGGACACGCCATGCATCGTAGTACACCCAAAAGCGCACACACACACACATGAAACTGTAAATATACAACTCAAAGGTCGGTCAGAACCTCAACTTAAGATTCAGGGAAGATTTGGGGGGGGGGGGTGGGGAATTTCCCAAGAGCACACTCAAAGAACTTACAGATAGCTAACAAATCCGAGTTTGCTTAAGCGTGTCACTAGCTAACTGCTAGTACAGAACATTCGGGTTTGAACTCCTACTTCGGATGCGATACCTTCGTCAAACTAAAGTAACTCTCACGTGGTGAACAACGCACTCAACTTACAAAACGCGCAAAGAATGCAGAAGCCCGAACTGAGAAACTAAATTGAGAAAAGTCCGAGTCTTACGGTTTAACAGTCTATTGACGAGTTTGAATTCTCAGGCAACTGTCATTCCTAGAAATACTGCGAAGGCACCTTAAGCAGATTAACACACTCAACCTGAACTCGACCAATCCTTACGTTGAAGTTAACAAAACTCCACTTTGGTATTCAGGGGAGAAATCTCGAAGGAAATACAAACAGGGAAAAACGTCACAAGGTGTAAGTCCGAACTTGCTTAAATCCTGACTAGTCTACGCTAGCTTAGAACGCTCGGACGAAGTCCTTCTGCTATAAAATGCGGTAACTTCGACAAGCTATAGCTCCTCTTGCGCGGTGACAGCCAAAGGACACAAACACGCAGAGAAAACGATTTCTTGAACTGAACTTCTGAAACTAGAAAAATCTCCCAAGGCTAACGCCTTAGACTACTTTATACAATCTAAAGTCCTAACTAACTAACTCTACTCATCGACTATGCCTCTTATGAGTCGGCCGGCGACCCATTAATTCCCTACCCGTCCACTCGTATGCTCGCCTACGCAGTCCGAGCCGCCTCAACACCTCGATCTCCCCTGAATGACAGAGCACTCCATGGACTTGTGTAATCGTCAGTCCAGTCCAGACATGTCTGTCGTCTTCACGTCTATCGATCCGCTTGGCATCCACCCACTGCGATGAGACCTTCGGCGATCACCTCCGCCTCGAGGTTTGCAACAGCATCCTGCGACCTGAACAGAAACGCTTCCAACCACTTTGCCACCCAACGCCGACTTCG
The DNA here is from genome assembly GCA_037833965.1 of Marchantia polymorpha subsp. ruderalis. NCBI lineage: Eukaryota > Viridiplantae > Streptophyta > Marchantiopsida > Marchantiales > Marchantiaceae > Marchantia > Marchantia polymorpha. The sequence continues at coordinate 8,026,436 of AP031351.1, forward strand.
TCCGTCGCCAGCCATCAAGGCAGTCGCGCGCATTTCGAGCTCGCGCAACGTCACCCTCTCCCGGGTCGCAACCTCCCTGTGAGCATAACCCCTTAGACAACGGCCAACCCGTGCAACTAATTCCTCCCGCGTGCGATCTGCCGGGCGCCGGTTGTGGCCTTCAATCTCGGCCAACTGTAACTCCGCCGCCGCCCGCTGCACCCTCAATCCTTTGCACTGCGACTGTAGTCTCCTCAGCAGTTCCTCGTCCACCCTCCTCGCAGCCTTGCTCTACTCTATCGCCTGGGTCTTCCGCACGAGCTCATCCGCCAGATTGCAGATTTGAATTTGCTCAACACTGGAGTCTGTCTGTACCTTCACTCGCAGCTCATCAATTTCGCACCGCGCATTTGCCACCATCTCATCTCGCAGCTTCAGCGCTGCCTTTTGCAATTTCCTGGCTAAGGCGCATTGATCCTGCAGAAAGTTGTAGCGCTCGTCCAAGTTCCGGTACTTCTGGTCTTGGGCAATCAACTAAGGATTCGCTGCCACTTTGATCCGCGTCCGATGTTGGATCAGCTCAACATAGTATCCACCATGACAGGAATCCCCGTACTTGGCTGCCTTGCAATCAAGCTACCGGAGTAACGGTACCACATGCTCACACAACACTCCGGTCGGCGTGCCTCGCATCGACTGCACTTCCTCCTCAACCGGGGGCGTGTCGTCTTCTGACTCCAGGATTTCTGTTGCTGCCAAAATCCTGGGCGATTCTCTAGCACAGGGTCTCATAGCCTCCTTTGCTACGGCCTCCACTCCATGCCCTGCTAACATCTCCAACGGGGTGGGAGAACTTATCCCAGTGGGAGCAGCCAAATGCTCCCACTCTGGTTCCGCCGAAGGCAACTCGTTTGCTCCCTCCGCCGAAAGCACTACCGCTGAAGGCACACGTGTCCCCGCATTCCTGCCTTCGGCCATAGGGATGTGCGCTGAGAGTCTTAGCGCCGAAGGCGTTCAAGGTGACTGCTCCAAAGTCACCTTGAACAGCACTTGCCCCGAAGGCCCCTAAGCCGAAGGCGCGTCTTCGAATGGCACCTGCTATGAAGCCACACACACCTCTAGCGTAGGTACTCTGGCCGTCGCCGCTAGCCTATCTCTCTGGCCCGAAGGCCTACGTGCTTCCTTCGGCGCAGGGAGGTCATTCGACCTCCCAAGAACTCATGTACTCCCATCTTCCTTCTCTGAGAAAGGCGATGCTCTCGAAATCGCAGCTTATACCATATCCGTGCTGCTTCCCGCTGTCAAAATCAGCTTGCAAGAATCTTGGCGAGAATCGGCGACCGATTCTCGCCGTCTCACCTTCTCCTCCTCACCCAATTTCTGCTTCCTGGGTGCCTCCGCACCCCAATGCTCTTCCTTGATTCTCAATCGGCCCGGCGGTGTGATTGCGGGCACTTCGTCAAGGTCCGTATCAACCTCGTCCTCCCTCACGAACTTCTCCGGATTCATCCGCGAAAGCAAGGGAAATTGCTTCTTCTTCTTCGCCGTCAGACACCCCATCGACTGATAAAAATTTATCAAGGACGGGGAGAGGTGATTAATCGATCCCCCCTTCTACTATCCTGCATGCTGACGTGTGGCCTTCCACAAAATGCGAGCCTAATGAATAGGGGTACCCGCCAGCGCCAGCTCCACAAATCCCACTTGCCAAGATGACATGTAAGAAGTCCTGTGTGGCTGCAAAATCTGGAGGATCGCTACCGCGACATTCCTCTGTTTCCAATCAACATAGTCACGGGTCTTATACTCATTCTTGCACGAGCGGCGATTCTTGAAAAGGGCGTCGAAGGTCAACTCCTCCTCCTTCGAGAGCTGCACACTCTCGCTGTCAAACAAGAGATCACCCTCGGACCTCGAACATCTCCCCAATACCTGCTCCCAATCACTAACCTACCATCTCTCCGGGTGCGGTCGATACCCTCTCGAATTCCAAACTTTCTCGCGCAGCCACTCCCGGACCATCGCCGGGCATACCCAATTCCATCCTCACAAGAGGAAATTGAGCTTCACCGCTGTCAATTCATCTTGGAATGCCCGCAATCCGATTTGCGGCACCCGCAGTGGTACCATCCTCAATGGCACGGACTTGGCCATGGAATTCTTGCCAATTGCTGCGTGCTCCTGCTGTCACTGCACGTCGATAGTTTGGGTAGGCGCGAAATTGATAATGCGTGAGTGAGCTCCCCCTTTGTCCATCAAGAATCGTCAAGTTCAACATTTGGACTTGGCAACGTGCCGCTTGAATGCTGTTCTGGCGATGAGGTGTAACGGTATGCTTCCCACGCGCGACTTCACGCTCTGCCGTCGCGCGGACTCCCACACTTGTACATTTGACATAATCACGCCGATTTCCGCCGGAGTAAATCTTTCCCGATTTCCGCCGGAGTAAGTCTTCTTCCGCGTACCGCCGAAGGCGTAGCGGCGAAGGTGTTGCTTTCAGCCATTTCGCTTCCGCCGAAGGCGTTAGTGGCGAAGGCACTAGCGACTAAGGCCTGACGCGTGAACTGCCCCGGCACAAGGCACCTTGACAACCTTCAGAGGAACCCTTACTCTCTACCTACCATCATTTTCTTATTTGCTTCTTCTTGTGTACCACTTCTTATCTACAGTCAACTCCACGGTACTTACTATTTCAAAAATGCTTTATTTTTGAAAAAAACAAAAATCGTACCACCATAGTTTGTGAGTCAATAACGAATCTTTACCAAGATATGTTGATGTTGATTATGAACAAGATAAAATCTATGACTTGATGTGTTTACACTTGATGATAAATGCATTAGTTAGAGATTTATTTTACTGAATTCTTTAATTGAATTCACAATTATAATTAAATATAAAACAACACCAAATAAAAGAAAAATTATTTGATTGTATATACATATAGGTTAGATGAGATTGAAACAAAATATTGTCAATCTTCATTTTGAATGTCAAAGTGAATCATATTTTGTTGAAATTCACATAATTCATAGTAAAATAAAATAAAATAAATTCATATTATATTCAAATTTTGTATCACTTTATCATGTATGTTATTTTTAGAAAATTAAATTTATATGATTTAATATCTAGTTATTTAAAATAAAATAAATTGCTGGACTTTTATGTATATTAAACTTTTTTTATTGAGTTTTATTGAATTTTTGCAAATATAGATATCAATATAGCTTAAATATATAGAATGGTCAACAATATTGTAAGAAATAAAAAATAGGACATAAATTTTTTTTTTTTTATATATATATGATATATTTGATAGTTATCTATGAAGCTTTAGGCTTAATTCAATTTGTAATTTTGATATTTAGTCAAAGTAGCATTAGAAATTCTCTAAAAATATTTTCATCAATTTGATGTAAATTACAGATGTTATTTTACAATTTTTTAATTTTCTTATAAATGTGATGATGTGTAACTTTTTAGCTGGTTCTTTTTTCTTTTCAAAATTACTTGAATTTTCAGCCTAACTATACATTGTATAATCTAAACATATAAAATGTAATCTTCGAATGTTTCTTTGAAAGAAATTAAGTATCTATACTCTCTTTATATTTTGTATCAATATATTTTATCAAGTTTAGATAGGAATCGTACATACAAAAAATTTGACTACATGTGTTTGAAATTATAAAAAAAGATAATGATTGTAAATCAATTAATTCTAACTAATTTTTTTCACAAAATAAATTTTTTCCAAATCATACTTCAGTCTTAGATTATTATTTCATTCATGGAATCATATTCTTAAATCTATTTCCAAAAATTTATAGGGTTGAAATTAGCTATGTTTATTCATCCAAGGATAATTTGTAGTCACTTCTAATTAATTAATATACTCAAGAATGTAAGGTATTGTATTTGCTGCAAGCTTCATAATGAATCAAGTTTTTGTATGATTTCATATAACTCAATACTATCCGATCTACCAATCAAATCTTGGTTTCTCATAGCTTTGTCCAATTACCCAAAAAGCATGCTAGGAAGATACAATCCATAATTTCTCTTAAGTCTAGCTATTAATTTATAACAGCATATCAATTTTTCTTCAAGTTTTATTATAGAAGGTTGTTATCACATTCAATACTTTTTCACCAACTACAAACTCTAGTCATCTCTAGTAAATGATTGGAATACTTGTTCAAGTTAGTAACAATGAAATTGCAAGATTATCTCCAAGAACGAGGGGAAAGACAAGTATTTCATGATAATATAATCTCCATGTTAACAATAATTCTCAATAGCCAATTCGATAGGATGGATGTGGATCTTTCATTGTTTGAGTACTCCAAAACATTGATTATAATGTTCTTGAGTGACTTCGGATCAATACGGCACAAAGTAATCTTGGTAGCGGCTAGTTATCACTCATCTCGGGCTAGTTGGCCCTCACCCTAGTACGGATTTCATGTTGAGGTTAACTCCGGTTAAGGAGTAACCTCAGGTTATAGCTATTTATAGCTAGGTGTGGCTTTGGGTATATATATAATCCCAAGGCCAAGACTTCGATGAGAAGAAGTATAATATATTCACTGGTCATTAAACCCCCTAGCGTGTTTCAGCCGTGGACGTAGCCCTTGAGGGTGAACCACGTTATATGAATGTCTCGTGTGATTCTCGTGTGATTCGTACTTGGTTTTAGGTTTTATGTTAAGCATTGATATCAGAGACTTGTTTCGATTCGAAATGTGTGTGGTAAGGTTGTGTATCTAGAGTCAAGATCGACTAACATATTTTTTGTCTTTGACAGTTTTTTGTCAGTGGCGGTTTTTTGTGTTAGGCAGGTTCAAGGTTTGTAGTTAAGTTGAAAATTTAAGTTTTTTCCGATAGATTTCTGCTAGTGATGGTTTTTTGGCAAAAGTGACGAAGTTTGTAACAAAAGTCACAGTTTTTTGGCAGTTATTTTGTTTCGAAAGATTGTGCCTTTTTTCTTAATTCGTAACAGAAGTTTGAAAATTTTATTCTTCCAAAGTAAACTTTGCTAACAAACTGACAGTTTTGACAAAGATTGTATTTTTTATAGTTTCTTTCGTTTTTCATTTCACTTCGTGGCAAACGGGATTGTTTTGTCGAGCTGCAGAAGTTCAAAGTTTGGGACTGTTTTTTTGAGCTCTAGAAGTTCAAAGTTTGGGACTGTTTTTTTGAGCTCTAGAAGTTCGAAGTTCGAGACTGTTTTTTCAAGCTGCAGAAGTTCAATTCTTGCAGAAGTTCGAGACCTTCTCTCACTTTGGAGCTGCAGAGAGAAGTTCGATTGGCTTGCATAGAAGTTCAAAATTCAGGACTGTTTTTTTGAGCTGTAGATTCTTGCAGAAGTTCGAGACCTTCTCGCTGCAGAAATAAGTTTGATTGGCTTGCACAACTTTCTCTTGCGTAGTAGTGCCCGAGTTCACGGCCGTTTGCTTCGTGGCGTCCCACGCTTGCTGTCCATAGTATCATCAAGGGAGCCTTGTCTTGCGCAAATTGCATGTAGGTGGCGGCCTGCTCCATCTGATCCCAAGCATATGTTGCGTTGTCTTGAATGGTCGCTATCCCAGACAGGACGGCCTGCGCCTGCTCTGTGTTCTCAGCAGCAACTTTCCTCGCATCAGATTGAGTATCCATCTTCATCGCACGGCGGAGAGTAATCTGCTGTAAGTACTCTGAGGTGTTGTATCGAGCCGTATACGTGCTGGAAGGAAGTTATTTGTGATATTCTCTCTAAATGTTTGATTTATCAAGTGGGAGAGGCGAATTGAGCCGTATGCGTGCTGGAAGGAAGTTGTACTTGTGATATTCTCTCTAAATGTTTGATTTATTGAGTGGGAGAGGCGAATTGAGCCGAGTTGCCATGAGACTTTGAGAAGAGACTATGAGAAGGTCGAGCCAGAAGGGAAGCACGTGCAGACCGTTTTTTCAGGTAGCAAGGAATCAGCCGCCATCCCTTGCGATTAGGGTTCACTTAGGCAGACGACGAGCGGCCGCCACCCCCGCGGTTAGGGTTCAGTTAGGGCATCGACAAGCGGCCGCCATCCCCCGCAGTAGTTCCATCGCGTGTAGGGCCCAAGCGGCGGGCAACGCCCTACGCGGACCAAAGCGAGATCGAAGGACATGCTCCAGGTGTACCTCCAACCCATGACCTCCGGCTTGTGAACCTGAAGCTCTAACCAACTGAGCTACGACTATAGACATACCTCACAGATCTCCTTATCCATAAGACTCGCGAGACTGAAGGAAGTAGACTGTGTGGAGTTTCCTGCGCAGTCAAAGTCGGACGTGATGAGCATCTAGTTGAACGTGGTACACGGCCGCATGATTAGGGTTTTGCACAGTTCAGTTGGACGTGATAGGGGTGAGCACAACACGGTTCGGGGTCAGACGTGGTTGTAATCGACGGAGATCACTGTGAACGTGGTCGTGAGCAAACGTGGTAAGTTGTGGTCGTAGTTGCAGTTGAGCTGAACGTGGTCAAAGGAGGCATTCCTCTCACCCCCGAGGCGGCCCATCCACGAAAGATGGGATCTCCTTTACCTCCGCCCCCCCTCCCCCCTTGTAGCATGACGTGGTGTTAGTATTCCTCCGGTAAACACTTAGTTTCCACTAAATATCCCCCGAAGTAAACCACTCCGTGTTCGTTCCCACAAAGATCTATAGTTTTCCTCCTTTAGACAATAATTGTAATTCATGATCCGGTTTCTCAATTGCATAAATCAAAACGGAATACAAAAACAAGGCCCATGCCTTGAGAAAACCCCTAGCTTAAATACTATCACATACAAGTGATCAACTAATATTCCATCAATTCCGGACTGGTGGCCGCCGCTAACTTTCCGTATTAGAAGCTGGGTGCAACTAAGCCCCATTTTTAATCGCTGCCATTCTATCCAGTACCTTACCTAGTCCTAGAATTATTCAAACCGTGGGCTACGCATGACATCAGGAAATCCTATTGGAGCCTGCTCATCTGGTCCTTTGTGAACACAAGATGCTCCTCCTCCGGTCGGTACTCGTAACCGCATCAGGTTTCCAAGGTGAACTGCCTCTAGTCGGAAAAAAAATGTATGTAAGGAAAATCGGCAAAATAGATTTGTAACTTAGGGAAAAAGATTGGCTTTGAGGGTCGAGTTTGGGGTTCTGCTTTTAGTCCTCGGCGGGTTGTCGGTGGTGTGACTGAGCTGCTTGCGCGGTGAGGGAGCAGACGGCATGAAGGCTCGATGCTTCCACATGGGTGCCTTTTATGTGCAAGATACTCCAGCTGATAATGAACACGTACCTCTCGACAAAGAGGTCGTCTACACTCTTTACAGTTTTGTACCTCCAGATCTCAAGTAGATCATCGAGCACATGGCCCAGTTCATAGAGATTAAGGTGCACACTTCTGAGCCCTTCTTACTCCAGCCCGACATCATAAAACTCACTCACATCAAACAGTTCATGGCAACACACGTCACTAACACCTTGCTGGTCCTTGACCCCATGCAGGCATCGTATGCTGATGCCGAAAGGGCAGTCCACAAAGGAAGAGGTCTATCCTCCAACGACAGAGTATTCCCTCCTTCCGTCGACTGAGGTCTCAAGTTCCTTCGTAAGTGCATGAGTATTCACTTAGGAAAGGTGTTAAAGTTTAGTGCAAGGATACTGATAGCGAGAACAAGTCGTGATACTAACAATGATCACATGGCTAAAGATGGCCCGGAAGAAGCTGCTTCTCACTACCCCGCAAGGACTTCAAAGCTAGCAAGAGATTCTGCAACAATTTTACCCCTCTGGATATGCTGGCTACATGGAAGGCCATGAAAAGAACTTCCATGTGAAACAAAGATGGTAGGTATGCAGTAGCCTTTTCCACATTGATGTCAACCAATTTACTTTTAGCCTTATTAACAAGAGCATCAACAAAATTCTTCCAAAGCATAAATATCAAAGGATCATCTATCTATTCTCGAGTTCTCCCTGACCGGTTTAGGAGGAGCGCTCATAAACTGAAGTCTACTTCTTGATGTGTGACTTGAAGAGTTGCATTGTAAAGATCATCTAACTTCTTCGCAGACGAGCTAGTTTGAGCGTTTCCTTCAGATATCATGGAATGGCTGCCCAATTCTGAGCAAAGATCACCAAACATGGCATCATCCTTGCTGGCCACAGTTACAGAGTCTACGGAGCCAACTGCAGATTCTTCTTTGCTGTGAACTGATGATGCCGTCTCCACAGCTAAACCCTCCTTAAGTCCTTATGCATGGAGAAGAGCAGTAGCTGCTACCAGGTTATCAAGCCAGAGACCGTCTTCGGAGAATAAGACTTGCAAATGAGAATCCTTGCTTTGTACTTCATTCAAGCTAAAAGTTTGGTTACGAAACTTACAAGAGCGGACGGATGTTGAGCTTAATCGCCAACTCTCGCTCTTCTCTCTCAAAGATCCATGATCTTTGACTTTGGACATCAATTGTGAAGAGTGATAGTGAACATCTTGCAACAATTCAAGTAGGCAACTGATCACTTACGGCATGCAAACCAAAAGGAAAGGCTGCCTTGCCAAGAGCTCCTCGTATCTTCCTTTCGCCCCGCTTAGCAAGTCCAACAAGGAAGTAGCGAGGTATGTTATCAGATTCAGAAAAAAGTTTATAATCCGGGAGCACGAAGCTCAAAAGTTGAATCAACTCATCTATAAGTGTAGAGAGTGAGCATCCCACATTAGTGTCCACAAGATAATCATGCTCTATGCTGCCACAATCATACGTACGCTCAAACAGTACAGGCGTTGCGGCGGCTAGCTCTACAATGTCTTTGAGTACCGCTTTCTCAAATTGGAAGTTTGTACAAGCCTTCGACAGGTCAAGTGAGAGCTTCACGATGCTAAACAGCAGTCTCACCCTTCTTTGCAGTTCTTGTACGTCTTCCTCGGACTCCACTTTCTGACATGAGGCCAGTACCGCATGGCATAAAGATCGTAAACGAGTCATGCATTTCACATGAACCAGTGCAAATTGTTGAGTAGCAGTCACGATGATGACACAAAGCTTCAGAAGGACATCTACTCGAGCTGCATACGAACCCCTACTGGTAAGTTTGTGAACCACAAGCTACTCGCTAGCCAAGATGCTTAGAATATTCTTTGATGCTCCAATCTCTAGAGTAGTGCAACCTCCTGCTTTCTCTAAAGCTCAATTTGCACCCTGATGGGCGTCCCCGTCCAACCTAATCGGCAAGTCAAACGTTAGAATTTCTCAGACCACGCCTCCCAGAGACATGAGTGAGGAAGTCCCACGATCTCTCGCCTTTATTCGACAAGGGCTATTTCAAAAAGTAACAACAGCTTTTGTTGCATCTCCTCAACCAGAAGTATGGCACTTGTGCCACACTTCGAGAGTCAACTCTCAAAGCTCAGAATGCACAATTGCACGGCAAGCCCATAGATCTGCTCCACAACCTCTCTTGTCCCCGCCCCCTGTGCTAGCAAACTTTCGCCTTCGCTTGCTTGCCCTTACCATCACCACAACCACCACAACGACGTACGGATGCTGCTGCTCGTCCTCAAGATCGAATCACCTCTTCTTGCCTCGTCATCTCACTCTGCCTTCATCGTCCATCGTGCACTCGTTCCCAGATCTTGCCTCTTCCGGCCTCCCTCACACTTCAAATCGGTCATTCGCGCAGCGCAATCCGCCACCAACAGCTTGGAACAAAACCTCCCCCCTCCTTGTAATCTGAGAATTTCTCTCGCAACCTAACAAAATCCCCTCCGCCCCGACCGATCCATCAAGTTCTTGGATCACTCACGCCCGCCCGCGTCGAGCCTAGTCGATTAGATTCGAGATTAAAATCGAGTCGAGATTAATCATACACCTGCGTCAAGCCTCCTAACCCACCACCACCAACAGCAGCTCCACGCAACAGAAGGAGCTGCAGCACCAGCAATGCAATGCAAAGCTCAGCCCTCGCCTCATCCTCTGCTATCTCGGTGTCTTGCGAATCGCGTGTCACGCCGGTAACAACTGCACACGCGATCTCACACAGTCCCTCAACCTTCTTATCTAGTAGTTACTACATCCTAACCTACAAACTTACTTATTTTATTACGGAAACTTCATTTTTTTAAAATTTTTGGGCCAGAAATACTTGTTCGTCCGGTTCCAAGTGGAATTCACTTTCCACACCCCCCTCACCAAGCGACCTTCGAGGCTGGGCCCGGAGCGGCCTCTCCCGTGAGGCTCTTCCTACCTCTCCCCTAGGCAGGGTCGGAGCCGTGTATTTTTGAGCGGCAGGGCTGCAACAGTTCACGTCGCGGGTGACAGATATTTTCAGTCACGTACGACGGTAGTCGCGGGTGACGGACGTTGTAAGTTGCAAGTGACGGTTGTCACAGGCAACGGTGATCAAGGGTAATCACACTGTATCGTGGGCGAAGATGATCGGCAAAGGAATTAACGCACATGCGGACAGTTCCAACCAGATCAGTTTTTTTTGCCCTCAATATTCTAATTCTTGAAAGATTCCGTCATGTTTGGAGAATATTCCGTTTGTTCATATTTTGTTCCAACCACTCTTTGCCGGCATATAGGCAAATTTGATATCATTGGAAAGCTCTTGACGCGACTAGTGCATCTTGATCATTTTCATCAGCTGAAAATGTACTTTAATGACGAAATTGACTCGGCAGCAGACGGTGTCTCTAGTCTTCGTCGAATTGAGATGGCATCGAAACAAGTTGGAGGAACAGTATACAACATTCTTCCTCTTGATGGCCGATCTAATTACCTACTTTGAGAAAAGCAAGAGAAAGGCAAGCTGGGATCTATGGGTCTCGCTAATGTACTTAGAAAGAAACCAATTGTACATTTCCGACATTGACTGGAGGGATTTACAGGAGCAATGAGTCTATATTGTGATGGGGTATCTCGATCTTTCGGTTATGAAGCAAGTTGAGGAGTAATCTGAGGTTATCAAGCTTTTTGATGCCATACAGAGATGGTTTCATCAGAAGGAAATCTCACATGTGATTAACACTTACATGAGATTATTGAACTTCAAGATGAGGCCACTATCAAGATTTCACATTCACTCCTACGGAGATTTGTTGGTAGATCTTCAAAGTATGGAAAAGGAGCTTTCTTACATTAAGAAAGCTATGCATCTACTCTATTTATTGGCTCCCTCCTACGAGACACTATTGAAGATTCTACTTCATCATGATAACAAGGCTGTAACTTACAACGAGGTTGTAACTGCTCTCTTGGAGTACGAGGTGAAACAGGAGATGTTGTCATTCTCTCGGTCACTCACTTTAAATATTGCACTTACTGTGCTCCGGGGTGAGTTGCAACCATCGGGTCACGACAATTTGCAGCCTAAAGGGTTCAAGCGGCAGAGATCCAGATCCCCTGAGCGCAGGAGAGTTCAGTTTTGGATTCCATCCTCTAACAAGAAGAACTTGAAGAACTTGGTGTGTTAGAGATGTGGCAAGAATGACCACATCAAGAAGGACTGTCGGATGACAATAACAGATGCAAATCTTCCTTAAGTGGCGAATGTTGCGGAGCATCTTCATTCCGAGGAGGAATACGTGTTTGCCGATGGTCTATGATGCCAGAGGTATGACCTCTGTAGTTCACCAACAGTTGTTGCTGATGTATGGATTTTAGATATTGCTTGTTCTTATCACATTTGTTACATTACACAGTTCTTCTATACTTTCTCATGATCAAACAGGTATGTTCTTATGGAGAATGACCAGCCTTGTAAGATTGAGGGTGTAGGATTTGTAAAAATCTCCATGTTTGATAGTGTCAACCAAACACTAACACACGTTAGGTTTATACATAATATGAGAAAAAACTTGATCTTCCTTGGAGTGTTAGACTCACACGGCTTGGCGTAAAGCTCTAGACATGGCGTGTTAGATGTCAAATCCAGTGATAAGAAGTTTATACTTAAGGTATACAAGCACAATAATCTGTACTTTTGGCATCACAATTTGTGGAGAAGCCAACTTTACAAGATCTTGCGGAGAGATGTTTCAATTATGGCAGTGTTACCAAGTTTGGGTATACTTGACTTTGCATTTTGTGAACACTGCATCATGGAAAACATCATAGGCGAGCTTTTAGTGTTGGAACTCATAATTCCACGAAGATACTGGAGTATGTACATAGTGACGTGTGGGGCTCATCTCCTACTGCCTCACTCTTAGTAAAGCTCTACTATGTTTCTTTTATAGATGATTACTCCGGGTATGTGTGGGTATATTTTTTTACCCACAAGTCTGAGATCTTTTCTACCATCAAGACTCAGACTAGCAAAAGGGTAAAATATTTACGATTAGATAATGGCGAGTTTCAGAGGTATTGTACAGAGGAGATAATAACTCGTCACTTCACAATAGTTTACACTCCCCAACAAAACGCTGTTTCTTAGAGACTCAACAGAATAGTGTTGGAGAAGGTGCGGAATATGCTAAGTGAATATGGTTTATCAGGAGAGTTTTGGGCCAAAGCCATCAACACTCCAGTCTATTTGGTAAACCTTCTCCTTTGAGTGCAATACAATTTTTCACACCGTTTGAACTCAAGCATAAACAGATGGCGAATTACAATCGCTTGAAGGTTTTTGGTTGTACAGCTTATCCTCTTACATCAAAGGAGCACAGAACTAAATTAGATCTTACGTCCAAGAAATGTCGTTTTCTTGGATATGCTAGTGGAGTGAAAGATTACAGGCTATGGGATCCACTAGCCCATAAGGTGATTGTCAGTTGGGATGTTTCAATGAGCTTGGCTTATTGAAAGAGGGGAGAATTTCAAGACTCTTCGTACTGACAAGGGGAAATCTTCAGTCACGGATATCATTGTGGGAGAGTTTGATCATTATATCACTAACGATCTGTCACAAGAAGGAGCACCGATGCATCAAGAGCAAGACGAACATGAGCAAAGTATCATTGAAGAGCCTATTGCAATAGTTTCAAAGAATAGGGATCAACTGTAAACGTCTACTAGGAGATCGCATCGTACTAGTAGGGCTCCTGAAAGGTTTGATGAATGAACACATCCATCCATTTTAGAAGATTGTGACTTTGATGTTGAAGATAGGGATGACATGGCCTTGTTTTTGGAAGAAGTTGAACCTTCTTCATACATGGAAGCTCAAACTTCAATCAACAAGCTTGAGTGGATACTTGTCATGGAGTGAGAGATGGAATCCCTGATTGACAATAAGACTTGGGAGATGGTTGAGCATCTTAAGCATCAAACGTTGATTGACTCCAAGTGGGTGTATAAGCTGAAAGACAATCCAGGAGGAGACGAGGCGAGAATCTTCAAAGGTAGATTGATGCCTAGAGATTTCATCCAAGAGAAGGGCGTGGACTACAATGAAGTTTTCTCACCTGTAGTTAAGTTTGCTACAATTCATCTGGTATGTGCACTGGCTGCGATATTTGATCTTGTTATGGATTAGATGGATGTGAATACAGCTTTTCTTTATGAATATTTAGAGAATGAGATCTACATGAAATAACCTGTTGGTTTTGAAGTTAAAGGCAAAGAGAGGTTGATTTGTAGATTGTTGAAATCATTATATGAATTGAAGCAAGCTCCTAGGCAGTGAAACACGCGATATGATGAGTTCATGAAGAATCAAAGTTTTTTTGGAGCGTGTATAATCCGTGTGTCTACATGAAGAAAGTAAATGATGAGACGTTCATTCTCATCATTTTAGTAGTTTACGTTGACGACATGCTCATATTGGCGAAAAACCAATGCGATGTTGATAAATACAAGAGTAAGTTGAAGTCTGCATCTAAGATGAAGAATATGGGGGAGTCAAAGAGAATATTAGGCATGGAAATTCATAGAGATCATGAACAAAAGGGACTATGATTGAGTCAAGGTAAATATGTTCGTCGTATACTTGATAGGTTCAACATGATTGATTCCAAAGGAGAATGGAAGGAGTATGGCACATTTCAAACTCTCTGCAACTCAATGTCCTATCAATGTTGTAGAGAAAGAAAATATATCATGTGTTTCTTATGAGCAAGCCGTAGGCAGCCTCATGTATTTGATGGTGTGCACTAGGCCAGACATTGCTTTTGCGATGGGCAAGGTGAGAAGATACATGTCAAATCCAGGGAAAGTTCACTAGGAAGCAGTGGAATGGATTATGAGATATTTGAAGAGTACTTTGAATTGTGGCTTATTGTTTGATAGTCTATTAAACAATGCAAAATCCTTGTTTGGTTACGTTGATGGTGACTACGGATAGGATCTAGATAAAAGGAAATCCACAACTAGGTATGTGTCTACACTTGGCGGTGGAAGCATTAGTTAGAGGTCTACCTTGCAAAAATGCGTAGCTCAGTCAACAACGGAAGCTGAATATGTGGCAGCAGCAAAATCGGCAAAGGAAGTTATTTGGTTGGATAAGCTTATCATGGAAATAGGATTGAAGCATGGCGTGGTTAATCTTCATTGTGATAGCCAGAGCGCTTTACATTTGGCTGCGAACCAGGTCATCGATAGCAGAGTGAAGCACATCAACATCATGTATCATTTTATCAGACAAGCAGTGCTTGATAAAACGATTGAGTTGGTCAATTCAATTGATGCTTTGATCAAAGTTTGACTTCTTCCATTGGAGAGTTTCAGACGACACTATGCTACCATGCAAGTTGTGCATGGGTATCCCATGTAGAATTTGCTAGCATAGTAACTTTAGTTATATCTTTATTTATTTACTCTATCCTGAGATGGCTATGGTTTAGCTCTAGTTAACTCTTGTGTAAGGAGTTAACTTGTAGTAAGTTTCAATCTAAAACTTCTCGCGAAGTAATTATATAGACTACGAGATCTTTGATCCCTCTATGCAAGCAAGTTTTATATTTAACTCTTTATGTTATTACTCTATCTTGTTATGGCTACGATCTAGTTCTAGTTAACTCTTGTGTAAGGAGTGGTCTTGTGTTAGGTTTTTGTCTAGAATTTCGCGTTGAATAATAATATAGGTTACAGAGGTTAATATTTCCTTGACACGAGTTCAGAGGCAAATTGTTGAAGTTAACTCCGGTTAAGGAGTAATCTCTGATTATAGCTATTTATAGCAAAGTATGTTATATATATAACCCCAAGGCCAAGGTTTCGATGAGAAGAAGTATTGTATATTCACTGGTTAATAAACCCTCTAGCGTGTTTCAACCGTGGACGTAGTACTTAAGAGTGAACCACCTTATATGTGATTTGTACTTGGTTTTAGGTTTTACGTTAAGATTTCAGTCATTAGACGAATGACACTATAAGGTCCATATGTTAAAAGTTGAACTTTGCGATTATACTTTTTCTAATGAACTTCAAAGATACCATGGTGTCAACAATCGCGTTAAAAAATTCATTGCCATCTCCAAGATCTAAAAGCCTCGTACAGCTTCATGGAAGCGTAAAAGGACTCTTGAGTACGAATTGAATATGCACAAGTGACAATTTAAACGTTGATGTCCAATGCAGATGCATCAAATAATTCAATGACCACGGTGAACCTTTCGCTACGTTGCACTACACATACTTTTTGTTCTTGTTTGATAGAGTAACTCAATGAGATATAAATACTATGATTGCAATCGGATTTTTGAAATAATCAAAAATATAAACGAGATGTTCATATTTTGCTCATGATCCCTTTAATAATGCCTAAGCTATGAGGTTAAAACCATGTACTCAGGTTTCTTTGCTCCAATTAAGTCACTCAGAAATTGTAAAGTGTACTATAGAGGATTCAAGGAAGTATGATAACACTCGTACCTAAAAGACATGAATATACCCAGTACCAATTCCCACCACACTCACATGAACACCAACTAACCCTAACACCATTTGTGCTGATCAAAATTTCATACCCACAAAACCGATTTTGCTGCCAAAACTTTGACATGGCTTTTACCTCACGGAAGTGGCAGTGAGCTTCTTATGTAGCTGTTGACACCATGATATATTTGGAATCCATTAGAAAGACTCGAAATTCAACTTTTACCACAAGGACATTATATCCCCATCCGCCACCGTGACTGAATTCAATATACTAGGGTGAGAATTAAGTAGCACCCCGTGAGGGATAACTAGCCCCTCCCTTCATCTCATCTCTACTAATTAACACATATCATAACTAAGCAATTACGGACTTGTTCGCATCTAACATCTTCCGCATTCGTTTTACTTGCTCGTCTCCCAAACTCCGAAGCAGTTGGTAATTATTTCCTCCTGGGCCACTCGAGCATCGAGCAGGTTTCGGTCACTCAATTAGAAGCTCAATTCGGACGACTGTGTTAGTCCTGTAACACAGTTCACCTCATAATGAATCTTGCACATTGAACGAAAGTGAAAAGAGTCCTACAGTGAGGCGTATACAGTTCAAACTCCAGGACAGCGTAACTAGGGCATACAAGGTCAGATTTCACAAATGAAAGTATTCAAGATTCCGGCTTTATAACTAAACCATGACATCAAAATTATAATTGCATACTATGCAGCATCACGTTCGTGGGTGGGGAGGTTGAGGAATCAGACCCGAGGAGCCTATGAGTGGAAGAGTTGGACGAGGTAGCTGGCCCATTGGTATGTCTGAAAACTGAAGCCTGATGTGAGTGTTAAAACTTGCTGGACTCATGCCTTTCATCTCCTTGCATCACATACGAGCTACTCGCACTGCAACATCTGGTGCTACCGGATGAACCAGTAATGAGGAAGCAAATCTATGCGCTCGAGCAATTTATGAAGAATTCCTAAATGTTCTGGATCTAGTCCAGAGCTTCGCCCGGCTCAACTCCTCAACGTACGGTCACGTACCGATTATTGCACAAAAAAGGTGGAAGCTCACAACTCACGTGATTTTTAAATGACGATGGAGAACCCCCACTGTCGAAGAAGAATTCATTTAGAACTGGACCGTATCTTCGAAACACTACCGCATGAACTCTTCCCAGGGAAAGAAACATCATCCAAATGACTGTGTCCTCAGTGAACGGGCACTGTAAATGTTTGAGGAGGCCCTGGTATTACAGAGTTGGAGAGTGATCGAGGACTCCCACTTGCAATGATGCTTCAGATTCCAGAGCACCGATCAGGAACTGGTCTGTCTATCAACCTTACGAAAAGTTTTAACCGAGTGTTGACTTCGTGTATAGATCGGAACGGGCACAATTCCCGAGAAAACGCAACGATTCCAACTCTCCCTCCTGAAGGCAGCGTGCCCCCATCCGCACAATTGACCATCGGGCACCATCCTCAAGTTGACCCGGCGAGACTCATCTCATCTCTCGGTCCCAAGAACCCCTTTGCTCCACGATCCGTCGCAGAAAAACGTCCTCCTGTACCCGCGCCAAAAGCCCCTCCGTTTGACCAGATTTCACCTCCGGCGTCCCCGCGCCAGTAGCCGCGTTGAATCCTGGGGGATTCGAGTTCCCATTCGCGACTAGGATTCTATTGCAAATTTCAAATTTATTGTAGCTCGACGGTGGGATCGGACTGAACCATGGCCGGATGTCCATCCGGCGGCGTGCACGTAGCGGCAGCTAAGACGGATTTACGAACGTGCATGCGGCGTCCTCCGTCTTCTCTGACGGAGCGATGTAGCTCGCCCGCTGGCCCGCTGGTGCTGATGGGCGTTACAAAAATCGGGTGCCGCCTTGCGGGAACGCTGATGTGACGCGGCCCCCCGTGCGGTGGCCGCGGGTGCTTCGAGAAGATTTAATTGACAGAAATCGATGGTACTCGGTTCCATTCTCGGGGCACTCTCGGCCTCGTCGTGCTGCTGCCATGCTCCGCTCCAAGAGGTGCGAGGATCGATGGACGACGAGGATATCACTCAAAGCATGTGAAAGGGAAATTGGTTCAGGATTCTCAGGAACGTGCGGTGCTGTTTCTGGCACCGTCTCGGACATTGATATGAACACCCGCACGACATTGATATGAACACCCGCACGACGTTTCCGATGCCAAAGGTCTCGCTCGGGGTACGACCAATATTCGTGCTCTCCGTGCTAGGGTGCTCGATAAGTTCACCGAGATTTTCTTTCGGTCGATTGGATTGATCGCTCGATCGCGGAGTGATTGCAGCAGAAGATCGATCGTCGAGTTCCTCCTTGCGGCGTAGGTGTGCTGCATGGCGTGTGCAGGAGGCATGGTCTACGTCGTTCACTCATAGCTTGCATTTGGAGTACGTCGCCACGTGAAGATGGCCCGGGGCGACGATGAGGCCCAGTCTCCTTTGAGGGGGACACACGGGAGCTCCACGCACTACCGTGCGGCCCGCATGATCGCGCAAAATGCGGGTGAGTCTCATGAGAAGAGGAAACACAAGAGCAGGAAGGAAAAGGATTCCAAAAAACGAAAAGCAGAAAAGGCCTTGGGGGTCTGCCAGCACGTACCGGCCATTTACGGCAGTTTCGTCGATGTGCTTTTCGACCACGCCGTCGGCAATCAGGTCCTGGGGCCCACGAAGAATCCGTGCCCCGCCTTCTTCCGCAGCCCCGTCCGGGGAGATGTCTGGAGCGCTGAAAACTGGGGTCACTATCCGACGTTCGAAAAAGATCCAATCACTCGGGTCCCTGCCGCAGAGCGCCTGGTGGCCGTGGGCGACCTGCACGGCGATTTCCAAAAAACGGAGGAAGTATTGAAATTGGCCAATGTCTTGAGCGACACCGGCAACAAATGGTGTGGCGGAAAAACCGTTCTCGTCCAGGTTCTCACAGTCCCGCACCATCTTGCTTCACGAGTGTGACGGCTAGGTTCCTCCGATTCTGCTTCCATGTCTGAGCAAACCACCGTATGTTTAGAGTCATCATTCATAAATTTGGAATACATGTCTTTGGGCAGGTCGGAGACATCATCGACAGGGGCGGAGGGGAGCTGAAAATCTACCATCTTTTCGAGAAGCTGAGACGAGAAGCACCGAGACACGGAGGTGCTGTTTATTGCATCCACGGGAATCATGAGGTGTTGAATATGACTGGGAGTTTTCGCTATGCGAGAAAAGAATCTATAGAGGAGTTCAGCAACTTTCATACCTGGTAGGACGAACGTATTCTCTGTCCCCTCTAGAACTACGACGATGATGATATGTTAAAATCCCGTCTTGTACTCCCTACCTTACCGTACCATACGCGCCGAGGAGTAGAGCTAAAAGCATCGTACCCGCTGGTTTCCAATAGGACGGGGACTGTCATGGAGTATATAACATGTATCGCACCTGAAGGATGTGTCGGTCCTCTCTGAGCTTTCCTTACAGCGCCTACAGCAGCTGCAGTGTCTTTGCGCTTGGTCATTCAAGTAGAAGCGAAACATGTCTATGGGCTTGCGATATGTCTGTCCATAGCTTAAAAATTGAACTCTTAGTTCAATACTTAGAACTAAACGTTCAACAGGCGACCATATATGGCGACGAATGGTTGTATCTTTAATCCAAAGCTAGCTACCTATACTTTACCTTGATATAGCGAAATATTTTTAAATGATTTAGTTGAGAAAAGGACCTAGAATTCACGGCTAGCTAGCTACCTATACTTTACCTTGATACAGTATAGCGAAATATTTTAAAACGACTTAGTTGAGAATTAGACCTAGTATTCACCGGTAGCGGCTAGTTATTCCTTAGTGTAGGCTAATTATCATTCACATTACTATACTCTCTTTTGTAGAGTATAGTAGATTGGTCATAGGTTAGATGCAGGTACGGTACATGTTATATACTGTCCCTTTAATACGGGACAGTATATAGTTTTCGCGTGGGGGAGTAGAAGAATCATGGAAGTACTGCAGATTCATGGAATGGACAGGTCGATTCCTTTGGTTGTTCTTTGGAATTGGAGTATTCGCACGAACATTGGATCTCTCCAGTTGTAAAGAGATACTTCAAGTATCCAACTAATTACTCCGTGTAATTAGTTATAGGATGACATCCAAAGTAATGTCATCGTATAAAGCTTTCGCCATCTCGTTGTTAATCGACCATACTTACAATTGACTCGGACATTTAGATAAGCAATTGCTGAAAAGATCCTCGCAAACAGCAACTTTCACAATTCACTTTGCAAACCATAGGCATGATCTGAACCAAGGAAGCCCTGTAACAAAAACCGGGGTATCTTTAGTTTACAAGAAAAAAAAAAACATCATGAAAAAGATGTGCTCGAGGGTTTAATGTATTCAAGTGCATGTTCAAAAGTCACTAAAATGTTTGTTTTCAAATTTAGGAAAATTCTTCAGGTTCATGGATTCTTCAGGCTCCCAGGCTAAATATCAAGGCGTGCAACATGCACGCCTTGATATTTAGCACAGGGAATGAAGTTCGTAGGGACATGTAGCCAGAGAGGGATGTAAAATGAAGTAGATAATAACCGAGAAGAATCACTTGACTACAATGGAGGCAAATTTCCCTTGTACTTTAGTCCTTAAATTTAGGTGTGAATGTAGCTTGTTGATCGTTTGAAATTACTTAGTGTTTCGCTGAATCAATTAAATTTTATATTTCATGACGTGGTATTAGAGCCCACAAAGAAATATTGAGACATCTTAGTTGTAAAGGAGATCATAGTCTAGGATGAAGTTAAGATAGCATAGTATGTAATAGGAGTCCAAGTGCTCTTATGGGAGAGTGTATGTTGCGACTTACCATTTCAACAACAAAACACAAGTCGAGGTGAGTATTGCACAAAAATATCAATTTTCCAACAATAGGCCGAAACATTCATACATGCGATTCATGTGTCAGCTTCCAGGACATGGAAGACGGAGAGTGAAATTGATTGAAGCATCAAGGGATTAATCTTACACTCGTTTAGAAGTCTGTGGAGACAAGTCCTAGGTCCTTCATGTGGTATAGTTGGTGTAGTTGTGTCTTGATTTTTAACGGGACAGTTTTCTAGGAGTTGTATCTCATCAACATAGAAAATTAACACAATGATGGTCTTACCTTCTCTAACAAAAGAGAGGTTGGAATCAGACTTGCTTTGAGTTCAACCAATCGATTAGATATGCGAGTTCATCTCCTCATGCCAATGTCTCATAGACTGTTTTGAGATTATAGATCGATCTGTTGAGAAAGCAAACTAAATATTCTTGGCCTTGCTGCTTGAAACCGGATGGTTGTCTCATGTAGATTTGTTCTTGCAACTTTTCATTGAAGAAAATAATTATTACTTCTCTATGATACAATTTCGATCCAAGAGCTACAGACAATAAAATAAGAGCTCAGAGAGCTGAACACCGTATCACATGAGCAAACTTTTTGTTACAATGAGTACCATGCTTTTGTTATAGTACTCAACCTACTAGCCACGCTTTCAAACGTAGAGAATTAAAAGTGAAGTCTGATTTGGCCTTGAAAATTTATTTAGACAAGAAAGTTCGCTTAACTTCCAGGAGAGTGACTTATTCCCATTTGAGGTTTGCAATGAAAGACTCAAATTTATTTTGCTTTGTCGCTCTTCACAGAGTATTTGAACTCTTCAGTTTTTAACAGTTGATCATAATTAGACTGTGTCATTTTCACTATGTTGAGGAAGATATGATCCGGTATGTGATACTTATTTCACAAAAAGTGCTAGAGTCTTTACCTTTTACAACTAGGATTGCGTTCTAGCGAAATAAAATTGCTTGAAGGGACGTTGGTGTAGATGACAATGTTGGTGAAAATGACTCAGCAATCGACTTCTTAGTCCATTGGTGTGCAATCGCCTCAGGATGGTCACTCTCTGGGTGCAACAATATGTTAGAGTCCTCATCTTTAGTGTCAAGCCCAATAAAAATGTCCACAAAATCGTGAATATCCTAGAAGTTACCTAGTATATGTTCAAAAAAGTTAACATTCTTTGTCTAAATAATGCCACATGTCACATATCATAGACTTAGAGAATAGATTACAAACACTCAAAGCTATGCTTTTGGTTGCAACTTGGTTCGCTTCTCTTGTGCAATATGCTTGTAGTTAGTGTAACCAACAACACTGAAAAAAACCGTTCAAGAATAATATACGTGCAGCTTCTCTAAAGATGTTTTGAGGTTAAGTACGCTAGTGGCGTATCAATTCAATATATAATTAATCACTTGAATTGGTTCCATCCACAAATGGGGAGGAAACTCGTAAGTGTTAAATATGCAACGAGTAGCCTAAAACAACATATAATTTTTGCATTGGGATCACAATTTTTGCATTCGGATAATCAAGTGTATTTTGAGATACTAGAAAGTCTCAAGACATTGTTGGATTGTGACATGCAATTTTTGCATTGGGAACATAGTTTCACAATTTTTGCATTTGGATAATCAGGTAGATTTTGATGTACTGCCCAGTCTCAAGGTATTGTTCGATTGTGACGTCTATTTTTTGCATTTGGATCATAATTTCACAATTTTTGCATTCCGGTAATCAGGGTGGATTTGGAGGGACTAGAAAGTCTCAAGACGTTGTTGGATTGTGACGTTTAATTTTTGCATTCAAACCATAATTTCACAATTTTTGCATTTAAATAATCAAGGTGGATTTTGAGGTACTACATAGGCTCAAGGTATTGCTCCATTGTGACGTATAATTTTGGCATTCAGATCATAATTTCACAATTTTTGCATTCGGCTAATCAAGGTGGATATCGAGGGACTAGATATTGTCAAGTTAGTGTTCGATTGTGACAGTATTAAAAGCACATATATTAAATTAAGAGTCTCAAGCCACTTAATTAGCATTAGAAGCGGATGTTAGATTGTTACAAAGCGTGTAAATCTATCCATAATTCAGAGTGATTATTCTCAAAATCAGCCATGGAGTATAGAATATCGAGAGAGAGAGAGAGAGAGATCAAGAAGATCATGTCAATTGCTTTGATACCGCTGCGGCGAACAACCATTGGTAGCACCAAGAGAGGCCGAGTGCACCGTCCTCGTTGATGGGACTCCATAATCTTAAAACAAGTACTGAAGCGGATATACTCCGTTACTATCTACTTTTTTTTACAATATTCATTGATTGTAAAGAAGATGGAATCAGATCATTTCTCTCACTTGCTGATGACCAGGTATCTGATGCAAAATGCTTTGAAAAGGATGGTCAAGGGAACCAATCTGGGTTTCGACTACATGAAAGGGATGCCGGCATTCGAGGAAGTTCAGGGTATCGAAAAGATTGAACCTCAGAGTAAGGCTTGGAATGCATTGGTCGGGAGGATGCTTTGCATGAGACCAGGAGGGCCATTCAGTCCGAGGTTTCTGGGTCACTATTCCACGCTTCTCATCGTTGGGAAGTCATTTTTCGTCCATGGCGGTATCCGTGAAGAACATGTTCCCAACGGTATCCAGGATTTGGTCAAGTATAACAAAGAGGTTAGCCAGTGGGTGAAGGGTTTGTGTAAAAAGCACGCTGCCCCCCATTTCGTCACAGATGAACATGGATTCGTATGGAATCGAGACTTCGGACTATTCCAGAATATTCCTTGCCGAAACTTGGCTAAAATACTGGGGAAGTTCCAATGCACGAGGATGATGATCGGGCACACGATTCAAACAGCAGGAATCAATGCTGTATGCAAGGGTGCGGCCATCAGAATCGACGTCGGAATGTCTGAGGGCTGCGGTGGTCGCGAACCACAGGCACTAGAAATACTTGACGACGAACGAGTAAACGTTTTATCGAGGACAGGTTCCAAGCCACTCGACGTTAGGGCTGATACGGAAACACTGAAATATAAAGAACTAAAGTCAAAGTCCCAGGACGATGATGACGATGATGATGATGACGACGACGACGACGACGACGACGATGATGACGACGACGACGATGATGATGACGATGACGACGATGACGGTGTGAAAATAACGCCGTCCAAGTGAGTGTGGATTTCTCTGTTGCTTGGATCTGTGAATAGTTCGGTACTCTTAGTGTAGATGACGGACATCACTGAACACATGTCAGCAATTTTGTTCGAGTACTTAAACAATCCCGCCCCTAAAAAATTTCCCAGTCGTCAGATATATGAGTCTGGACACGTCTAACAGTCCTAACATTCCTTGTGAGCAGCTTCTCGTAGAATTTGCACGGGAAAAGACATTTGCTTACTAATTCTCCAAGCCAACTCCAATCAAATACAAACTTGAGCTCACTCAAATGTCGGTCTCTATCCCACAATTTGCAGGTTGAAGCGGGTAGATACCTCCATGTGTAAAGAATTTATAGACTGTCTATACAGTGATATCATGGGGCATCGGATAAAAGATTAAGAATCTCATTGTCAGTTTCGCTGAACCCTTCATTGCAATAGCAAACAGCCCACTTGCATCAAGATGAAATAATCGAAAAGTTTCAATTTACGGCAAGTAGTAAAATTCTCTGTGTTATGAAAGTTCATTACTATCCCCTATATTCGGGGTCCTTCGCTGACCAACATTGCTCGTCGGCGAAAGTCATGGGGCCGTGCCGAATATGAACGAAAGAGTACTTGGTACTAACAGGAAAACCTAAAAAACGTAGGCTCGCTTGATGTCATAGGACGGATTCATTGAGCCCAGATCCGAGTCTACGTATTTGCACTCTAGGCTTCATGCACTTGGTGTATTTCTATATGTATCCTCCTGTCTTTCGTTGGTCATGTCGTTTCTCGTATCATAGGGTTCACTCTCTGGGCTTTTCGTGGACATGGTATTCCCTTCGTACAACCATTGCTGATCGTATACATAGTGCACACTCACACAGTCCACGGACTATTCTTATTACCATCCGTCGCTTCCTTTCGTTGTCGATGGTATCACTGAGTTGACCACTGATGTAAGCGGAACTCTCGTTCATTCACAGGAGGGCATCGATGATCAACCAAAACCCGGCCGGTGATGCTCCACTACAAGGAAGGTGAGATGTCCGTTCTCTACGTAAGCCAGTTAGTAAAAGTGTCATCAGCTATCGAGAACACCCTTGTTAGACGAACCGATTTTCTCTGTATATGTTTCGACAGGGACTAACAGATCCACGGGGGTTTCCCAAGCACACTGACGTCAAGTGGGCACTCTGACAGGTGTACGATCATGTGATGCGAGGATTGCTGCTATCGATTCACTCGACGGTGTACGCAATCATGAACTAGACAACGACTCTACATCGATCACAGAATCGTGGATGAATATCGGCAACGAAAGGCACAGACGAGTAATGTAAGCCACCATGTTTTGTTTCAAAGGGTGTCGAGAATTCATGGTGGAAAACATGTACTTCAACGATTTTTCTTGCACACCGAATCCAGAATCTTTAAAAAGGAGGTGGAAGAAACACACTTTGGTAGGGATTGGTGCACAGCGACAACGGAAGGTCACCCACATAGATGTGACACCTCACCTCTGAGGAAAAGCTCACAAAAGAGAGACATTCGGGAAGCTCAGCGAGCAGATGCCTTGCGGCAGTAAACTACACAGCCAGGATTGAAAGCCTAAGTCTCTACCGCAGAAGGGGCCGAGAAATGAACTCGATTATCCCACATCAAAATGGCTACCAGCACTTCGACATCACGCACCTCGGCGGCGTCATCATGTTCCCAGCTACACAGGTGTCTGCTCCAAATGGCTCGATTTTGGAAGGCAATGTGCAACAAATACATACATGTGTAACTCCACCAGGAAGGTCCCAGCGAATCACAAACACCGATCACGAGATGCCTGCACAAACTTGTGTTAGAAGCATGTTGGCCAGTAGTAGCACAAGGAAAGAATGAAGTAGAAAACAGGGTTTCGGTAGACAGCGAAATACTTGACGTAGATAACTGTCGGCGAGATGCAAGGCGAGAACAGAAGTTGCAAGTGAGGAAGATGAGAGGACATGGCTGAAACAAATATGTAAGAAAGTGTGAAGCTCTCTTCAGCTGGTTGTGAAGGCGCAATATGTGGCAAAAGAATGTGTTTGCCATATCCAGACAATGGGTTTCAAAGGCATTACAAGCGGAATCAAGTCTGCCTCCTTCAAGCCGAGGAACGATTATGGACACCAACAACATATGAGAAACCATCTGGTGCATGCATCTTGTCACCAAACTTGAGTACTCAACATGTCAAGGACCATATGGAGCTTGTAGACAAGGCCTGAGCTAAGTGCCTTCTCTGATCAGAAACCTTCCAATATCAACCGACTCGTCTTCCAGACTAATGGAGGCCATGATTAGAGCCTGCTTTTCTCCCTCACTGCACCTCTCTGGTAGATATCAAATGCGAAAGGACTGAAGAGCGTGTGATGCAGGCAAGAGAACCCAGTGTCACTTTTTGACCGACACACCCACTATTCACAGAGTGCAAGTAGACGACGGTTATTAAGGGGAGGGGGCGGCTGGCAGGACTGTGAAACACAATAAACGAGATTAAATCTCCTCGCTCCCCTCTCTGGCAGCAAAGTTAACGCCCTTGAATACCTTCAGCGTATGTGCACTTCCCGTGAAAAAAGAGAAACTTGAATTCTATGTCTCGTGAGATCGACTGCCTTTTTACTGAAAAAGAAGTATATATAAAAAGTCATTACTGAAGATTAAATATGATAGAAATTGTGAAACATGCCCAATTAAACACATAAACCACGACAATAAACAATTAGACACAACAATTAAACAATTAAACACACACCACGACACGCAAAGTTGTAAACTGGGAGTTCTTCCACCCAGTAAAGTGAGTCTCCGAAAGAAATAAGGCCGCAGCAAGCAGACTGCTAGAGGAAATTGGACATCCCCTGACACGAACACAGACTGAAAATTGGAAATTCAAACCACTCGCTTGAATAAAGACGAAAACAGAGTATGGGAGCGGTACAGGAAAACACCTTGATTGATTCACTTCCAACCAACAACAACCGGAGATACGGAAACTCTTTCTGTTACATAAATGTGACACATCATTTGTGCCGATGACTAGCTGGAAGTCTCGAGCAACAAGCGTGTTGGGGTGAAACTAAGAGTGAGAGGTCGGGAGCACGTTCATTGAAGAATTTGGAACCTACCCTCACAAAGAGGTCCCCAAAGTGCTCTAAGTCTTGAGGCAATCTGTCAAAACTTTGTCACGCACGAGGGCATCTAGTCCAATTCCCGTAATGATTCCAGTAGGAGCTGGCCCTAACTTCAATTCAGGAGACGGGAATAAATTCGACAGAACTGGGTACAAGCTCATGTACCTGATCGACGGGATATGTGCATCGTGGATTCGGGGGGAATCGGCTTCATGGAAATACTCATTAAACACTACGACTTTCGGAAGAACCGCCTTTGAGCCCACATCCTGGCGATGGGTGGAGTGAGCACAACCGTAAGAGGAATTCGAACAGGAATGAGAGCTTTGTTGCACAGGAACGCGACGGCGAAAGCTCCGCCTTCTTCCAGCACTTTCAGCCCTGCATTGTCCACCTTCTCTGTCACGGTCCCGTCTTTCAGATCTTGCGGGTCCTTGGACGCCGAGGAGACGAGTCCAACTCGCTGCAGCAGATCACTCACGTCGACATTGTTCTTGATGAGCACGTAACATGACGTGTAAGAAACAGCAGACACCGATAAATGTACAACCATCGCTACTCTTCCATACTTTGAGAACAGCTCTTTCAGTCGGGTAGCAGCGCCTGCCATCCTTTTCCTGCTCCAGATCGAACTTGCCCTCCTCTACAAACCTCGCATCACGATCTCCATGGCACGAATCGTCCAGACCGACGACCCTCCACGCGCGCTCCGCCGAATTCCAACCTTCAGCTCGATTCTTTCCTGTCCTCCACGTGACCTCTCACTCTCGAGAGCTGGACCCTCAAATTCCACTCATCCCCGATCCCGACCCCGACCCCTCCTAAGTCAACATCGAGCAACTAAGTCTAAACCCCCACGGCACCAAATCTCTCCTCCCTACGGACCAGAGCCGATCATCCGTCAGTCCTCCTCCTCCACTTCCTGCAAGCAAACGTTCTCTGACTCTAGTGTTCACCTGCGGCAGACGACAGCCATCCTTGCCCCCAAGACAGCGACCCCACGTACAAGGTCACCTCACTAGACTCTGCAGCGCTGTGGAGGCTATTAATGATCATGCACGATTCACGAGCGTCAATTTCTCGACCTTCATCCACTTCGGTCTGCGACCTCTTCTGAGAACTGACATGTTTTCACGTCTACGTCTTCACGGTGTCGGATAGTGCACAGTTCTGGGTTTTAGGGTTTCAGTAGCATCACTCTGCTTTCCTCTGACGCACATCATCGGAGTCGAGTCGCCTCCGCACTACGGGCCTTGTACACAATCATCATCATCATTCTGTCCTTATGCTCCCTCCACCTCTCCCAGCCCCTCTACTTCTCATCCGGCATTTTACTGTCGAGCTCGTCGCTTGAAGTCTGTATATAGCGACTCCTGCTCGTCCCTCGCCGATGAAGACCTCCGGCTCCACAAGGCTTCAGATTGGCGGGCCGATTGCATACTGAAATTACCGCACGACATCGAGCAGTCGCAAGTGTCCAGCTTCTGCCCAATCGTGAGGTCGGATTAATGGTACACGACAAGGTCAAAGAGGACTATGTCTCCAGACTCACCCTTTGATCATTTGGTGTGATTGTAGTTCACATGAGGCCAGTTTGACACCAATAGTGCTGAGAATCTTAGTTCAATAACTGGACTCAAGGTCATGCACGAGAGACCGTGGAATCAAAAGCCAAAAGCTCGATGTATATCTCGGTCCAGTTCGAGGGGTGTCTCCAAAACAAGACACTGCTGACCGTTTTCGATACTCTTGTTGTTTATCAAATTACGTTCGATAATCGTTCTCGGGGCACATTACTCTGTATAAGATTCGTCTGATTACAAGTATCATGTCCCAAGTATCCATCTTGTTTACACGATGTACTGTAGATGGTGCCACAAGTCTGAGTTGAGTGAGGCAGATCGAGTTGACGAAAAGTTCTATATTCTTTTCGAAGGTTTGCGATATATTTTTGAGTTGCTAGTAAATACATATGAAAGATATAAAATGGCTATTTGATCTTGAATCGGGTACTTCGCATTGTCGTGCTATTGGGCCCTGGAGACGTCCTTCCCCGTATCCTGACGGGAACTTCACTTGCCGCTGTAACACTCGCTCCTCACGGCAGTCGGCTTCACTCGTTCACGAAGTACCCGCCATGAGGACGTGTGCGTGCACTGAGAGGAAGGCCTACAACAATCAGAAGAGATGGGACACGACGGAAAGTTTGAAGTTTCTACAAGCTTTGATTTGGAGGCCTAGGGCCGGGAACATCTTAAACATCACACTACTTCCTGACCAGGTATGAAATTCTTGGAATCTTCATCAACGGCGTTTTTAGGCCAGTAAGCAAGTGAAAGCAGTTCTTTTACAGAAAAGGTGGTATTCTCCGAACCTTACATGCTCGGTCTGGCGTAGATGTTTCGAGGATCCCAATGCTTGGAGCATGACCTCGATGACACATATAGAATGACCAACATAGAACCATAATCTCGTGGAGATGACACAGCGTGCGAAGACTGTGGCTGCATGCAAACCATAAGGCCAGCAACTCTTCGACAGTAGAAACACCCAATGAACGCGTAAGTTCCACGTGTTCGAATCGATTATAGAAACCTCATTCCATGTGCTCTGTACATCGGCAAAACTATGTAACAGCTGACTCCTGTCCGCGGTGAGCTCACCTTTTTCTCTTACCTCCACCTTTCTTACCACCACCCTTACCTTTCCCCTTACCTTTACCCTTCTTTCCGCCTCCCTTCCTGCCCTTTCCATCACTAAAAACTCTATCTAGAGAACGATCACCACCTCGACGCTTCGTCTCTACAGGTGCTTTGACAAGTGGTTTCACATACAGTACACCCCCTCTGAATTTCCCTTCCGAAGCCTGCAAACCTTTGTCCTCTGTGCTGTCTCTTGGAGGCGGCGGTTTCCTCCTGCTTTTGTTCGGCCGCAAACCTGCCAGCAATTCCTGTATAAACAGAATAACATCCTCAGTATATACCAAGATTTGGAAAGAGAATCGAGAAAAGAGCATTGATTTCTTAAAAGTGCACAACTTCGACGTGATCTCAGTGTCGTCTCTTTGAGAGCTTTGATCTCCACCTTTCTGTTTAACCGGGTACCTGACAGCCCTAAGCAAGTCCTACGAAATGCTGATGAAAAAGCAGATCCACTACATTATGAGTCCATCCACGATCACTCTCCTCTGGGAAAACAGAAAAAAAAAACACAAGAGACTGTCCTCCGAAATCCCTTCTCTCTGAGATTATCCACGCTGGGTGGACGATTCTATAACAGAAGAATCGCTAGAGAAAATTAGTGTTCTACAAAATTTACCTCCACTTTATCCGATTCAGCTTGTTCTCGTTTCCTTTTCACGCTCAGTCCCATCGATATAGGCATCTTCCAGGATTTCTTTGGCTGATGGAAAACCACATCTCAGTTTCAGCGATAATTGAGGAGTAAATGAATGTGTAAAATCTCAGCATGCTTGGCCCTGGCTCACGAAAGTAGTGGGCGCAACTCGCGTTTGAGTTACTCCGTAATTGGGCTAACCATATTCGCGTAACTGATCTAGACATGCTATTCAGAAAGTTAGGAGGTGATCAACCTAAACATGACCTTCTTACAACCAGAGATTGTCTCAAGCTCGACTAACCTCTCGTGCACCAGTCATCGACAAAGGAGGGATGTTATTGATTCTTAGTTAACTTGCTGAAATCTGCTCATATCACACCCAAATCCATGCCGTTACAAACAAGCAAAGCTCTTCGAATAAGAAATAGTGGTGGGACTGTCAAAGACCTTGGCACCAAGAGTTAAAAGCTTCTTCTGCTCCAAGGCTTTGCGCTCTTTCCACTCCAGCTGCGAGGTTCCTGAAGTAAATGAACGAAAGGTAAGAGTCAACCGTTTTCGGGCTCAAGCCATATGATGTTTCCTCTCACAGAAGGCACATATCGGAGTACAACGAGGTTCCATATTATTATTAAGATTCAGATCTCAGAGTGTTTCGAAGGTAGAGAAGTGGCTAATAATCTCTTGATATCGATTACAAACTGTTACAAAAGCCGCGATTGAACGAATGGGCATAACAGGAAATTCGCACCTAATTCCTCGACCTCTTTCAAAATTTTCTTAAATTCACGCCGTTCATCTTCGTCATTTGTACCGAGGTCTCCCTTGATACGTCTTCCAGGCTTTCTCCCGGTCATGTTGACTAGCCGATCTCCGACGGTCCCATCATATATGGGAGCAGACATGATCCCTGACTTAAACCCTGTATCGTCTCTAGCTTTCTCAATGGTTTATCACTACCCGTAGCATGTGCTCTCCTGATGGACACCCTTCCTCTGTAGTATCGTACCAACAAACACCGAAATTGTTATTGCGCTATCAGGAATCTATATCCGTTCGAAAAATGTCATCTCCCTAAAGAATCTCCTCTCGAGACTTCAAATGGAGCCAATATTCAAACAGAATATCAATGGCAGAGGCACGATCAGACCCTCTTTCAAATCTGGTATCCTTGTTCTCATACCAAACTCGTACCTGGTTCACCCTTTAATAACCGTGTTTCTTTCTATGAACTCCTTTCCTTCGATCCTAGACCCACCGAGTACATCAGGCACTCGTCAAGCATTGCGCAGACAGCAAATCAATCCCGCGCTTCATGAAGCACCAACTTCAATTCAACCGTCCATTGTGCTCCCTGCCATTTGTTCCACGTCCCACGCAATGCTCTGCTTCATTTCTTCATAATTCCACTACCAGCGAAGGTAAAACCCTACATAAAACTTGAGGGTCCGTCTTCGCCAGTTGCACAAAATGTCGACTCAAGCAGATCTAATTCTCAGATATCCCAATAGACTGGACGGCATGTAAAATCCGTAGAACAGCAAACGCAATTGGCCGGGTCAGCTGCGGACTCTCCCGAGCTCACTCTTTAAGTGCGCAAACCCTCACACAAATCTGCACACCTTCAATCCAAACCACCGCTCCTTGCTGAAACCCACAACCCTCTCGTAAGGTTCTCCGAACACAACCCCCCACGAATCAGACTCCACGGATTGTCGAGACAAACCACAGTCCACTCCGTCGCGTCGTAAAACCCTAATCTCTGCACACAATTTTCGAGCATCAGAATGCCGCTGCCTATTGCTCGTACGAAGGACGAGCGAGCGAGCGAGCGAGCGAGCCAGAGCAATCGGACTAGCCCCGCCCTGTCGGCCGGACGGACGGACGCGGAGGCGTCAAACATCAGCAGCCGCCGGATTCTGGAAACACCCGCCGGACCGCAATATCGCGTTAAGCCAGAACACGGCATGCTAAACTTGGAATCAATTGACCGTTGGGTTAGGTTAACTTAAGTCAGGACGTCTCCAGGGCCTGGAGTCCAGGCCAGAGACCAGTTATCTCGCTTTATTAGAAATTAGAGGGATAATGTTCATTCTAGCCCGTGATATATTATTTTAATTCCGAATCTTAAGTTAAGAATATCCCCATATCCTTTTTTATCTATGATAAAATATACTTCCGTATTAATACCGGATGTGTATCGAAGGGGGGATCGAAGCACTGCTCCCTCGAGAGGAGAAGTGTGGCGTGTGCAGAAGAGGGCAAGCTTTGGTTGACGGGCATAGATACCCTTCTGAGAAGCTTCTGGGCCAGGTCAGTCTGGTCTCGTCGCTCGACCGATGGGTCTAGCGTAACGCCATTGGCCTATTTGGACTGTTTCCATGGCTGTTCGATGCATTTGCTTGCTCTACAGTGCTTGCGCTGACCACGGTAGTGCATTTCCACGTGTTCAGAACACTCATTCCTAACAATCCACTTGTCTGTCAACTCGAGTTCACTTTCTTCCGTAGTGTATGACTTCTCAGAATCACGTCGCCTGTACTCCCGGTTGTAAATTCACTCAATCTGCATTCACAAGCTCTGATCTCACTCAATCTGCATATTTTTGCAGAATCAGCAGATACTGTCAGATCGGTTTCCAGACAGCAACAAGAGTGTTTGGAAGGTGCAGACTTGAGAATGTAACGACTCGTGCATGCTCGGTCATGAAATTCTATGATTGATTTCATCCTCCATGGTGAACTGATGTGTCCTTGGGATTACATCTCTTATCCTGTTAGCACTAGTTGAAGGCCCTTCTGTGTGAATGCCCATCGAGTTTGCCAGTGTCCATACTTCCTAAGAGTCAGTTACAGAAATATACTCAACCCATAGAGAGACTTTTTAGAAAAGTCACCTCCCTGAGACATCGTGGTTTCAACATGTCCGCCAATGACTGAGGGAGGGGAGATGGATAAATACCACGCCACCCTTCACAGAGAACTTCCATTCGTTTTGTAAAGTTCCTGCATAGGATGTGGGGGGCAGAGAGAGAGTGCAGAAGAGCCCATCTTCGTAAGACTGCTCCTATGCTTAAGATCGAATTGGGAACACGTGTTCATCCCAACATGAGTGTCGGATTTAGGGGTTTGTTATCCAAGTTTCGAACCGAATGCATAAAAGCAGAATGAGGATGAAGAGGCCTCTCGTCCAATAATTAAAAGACGAGAAGGGACATCCGGTCAAATCAAAATAGACGACGGAATTCTGGTCTAACTCAGTCGGTCTTCGGGTGACCGTTGTTTCCCGCCCGCTGACTATGTATTGCCCTCGGTAAGGTGGCAGCTTCCGACTGCGCTGCGCTGTTCCGGCAACTCCCTCGGTCTTCGACAGGCTGACTTCGTCCGGTTCGTTGGCCATCCCTTTGGATGCCATGTACAGTACGGTGCGTACATTATGACTCTCGGCGTGGTGCATATACGAATACGATCTTGCATAAAGTTTCCCCGTGTGCCAGGTGATTCATATAACTAGGCGAAAGACTGACCGGTACGAGAGAATTGCGTCATTTCGATTGACCCTGGACTGTCCTGCAGACAGGAGACCGGGAGTTGTATTTCTTAATCTTTGTACAATGGATATTAAGTTGTCTGCCAATGCCTCCCTTAGGAGTACAAGAGCTTACCGCGTGCACTTTCTTAAATTAAGGTCGTATGGTCATTACGTGAAGTAGTGTAAAAAATATAGACTGAAGCCTGTCAAATAAGAATGATTCTTTGAGGTTGAGTTAATGTGTATTGTGAACAGAGTACAACATGGTGGTGGATAATTAATATGTTTATAATCATTTAGGAGTCATTTTTCATTCTGATTAAAGATGTGCGTTATGATGAAAGATATGTGTGCATAAAGATGAAACATCTCTTCAAGCACATACAAGCAGAAATTTCGATTCACAAGTTGAGTGAAATCATAATGTACGAAATTCTCAGCATCCAAATTCTTTTGCTGTTGAGTTTTTCTCGTCGAACGTAAATATAATTGTCTTATAATTTCACATTCTTGCCAACCAGTGGTTACTTGGTACCTTTATCGTCTTCCGCTCGACGAGACGAACCATCGGACTGAAGAAGCCGGCGTCAAATTCCGTCGGCTCGAAATTCGAATTTCTCATCTCTCTCTCACACACACGAAACGTCACAATTTGAACCTAGTGACACGTACGACCATGAACCTCATCGCTCACCGAGGACATGACACGTAAGCACCACTGGTCACTTTGATTCTTTGGAGTTAGCGAAGAGCGAGGCCAAACGCAAACAACTCCAGGTGGCGCTACTCCATAAATAGCAGAGGATCTGGACAAGCGCCCCGAAACGTCCGCAGGTAATTACCAATGATTATCGAATTATGTTCGATATAGAACCGCAAGCAAGGCAGATAAGGGGGGTGTGACGTGGCGGCGACGACGTCACGACGCCACGCTGACGACTTTGACACAGGAGCAGTTGACGGCACGACCGGCAGTCGGCCGTCGGAACAGGCCTCCGAGGTCCGAGAGGGAAAAAGTGCGCGAAAATGGAGAATCCAATCTCTGCCGTTCACCAAAAATCGGACGGATAAAGTGCGCACGTAGGACAAGACACCGTATTCGTACGAGGATACGATTCGGTGTCGTTCGGTCGGCGCTACCGGAAGCGGGGTCTGCAACGGACGCGCCCCTTTGCTGCGGACTTGGCTGCCGTGGGGCGCATTTGCGGCCACTGCTAGATCGAGCGTTTGAACGGGGCCCGGCCCGGCCCGAGCGATCATGGCAGGGATGTGAAGAGGAAGAGGAGGAAGAGGAGGAAGACGGTGGCGTGGTGATCGGGTCTCTGCTTCTCGGGGTCTCGTGGAGTTTGCAGTGTGGGGATCGCAAGTGCGGACGCTTTATTGCGTGCAGCGGATTGGTGTGCGATTGGGGATGGAAGAATTGAAGGGCAGATGCCGTGTGGACTTAGACGATGAGGACGGATCCCGCGCGGTGGTGCCAGGACTTGGTGTGGGCTTGTAGCGAGGTCGATTTGTGGCGTTGGTCCTCGGCGGGCGGGCGGGCGAGCGAACCGAACCGAACCGAACAGAACAAAACAGAACCGCTTGGAGCGCGGTGGTTTTGGTAGATGCGAGGGCAAGAAGCGACATGGACGGACGATGGGGATGACTTTGGTGATTGAGCGCGATGCCCTTCGTGAATTATGGTCTGCCAGGCGCTCGAAGGGTGGAGGTGATGGGGGCCTCGTCCGCGAGGATCGTTGTTCTTGTGAGAAGGATGTGAACCGATTGAAGTTGGCTGGCTTGTGAGATATGAGTTTGTAGTCGCGTGCAAATTTTCCGAAAGCTTGTTCGGTGGTCACAGCGGGGCCTATTTTTGCGGTCTTTGCCCGAAGAACCGACATCTGCGCCCTCTTCACTAGAGGCATGTTGTTCAGTACATACCAGGAACGTCCAGTTTCTTAGCAGAGGAGTGTTGCCGTAGTTCGGTGTTGTAACATCCAATCTTGGCGCGACGAGAAGGTTTTGTCTTTCTTGAAAGAGTTCTTGCTCACGATAATTCGACGAAATCTGCCAGAGCATAGTCCTCAACACTCAAGAGGGCGAAACTGTACAATAGGCTGGGTCTTAGTGGTAACCCCAACCCGCCACCCATCAACGAGCTTGTTGTTAGAACTTCCCTGCAAACAAGTCGGAGGTTCGCGATGGTGGGGTCACTCATCACCAGATTCGTCATGTAAGTCATCGGCCTATTTGCAGTCTAGAAATTTGTTTTTCATTGCAGTTCAGCTTTTTCGTTGCTCAACACGTCAACCGAATGGCGTTTTGGATTTTAGGTGGCTTGGTTTTGGAAAAGCAGACGTGCTCGAACTAACTATGTAGACCTCTTGAACATTGAAAAACTGAATCGCAACGATCTTGGCAGCTACTCTTGCTTGAGACACATAATCTTCGTTCGTAAGGGTTGATCACTAGCATGTAACAAGCTTTGAACATCCAGTTGGCAAGTCTAGCCACAAGTAGTAGTTTGTTTATCCTAATCTCCTTTGATCCTCTATCGTGCGGGTAAATCTCGCGTTCAAAAGGAACTGCGCATAGGTGTTCTGATGATGGGGTTCCCGTCGTTTCTTAGCGGGCTCACCTTGCAGATTCTTTTTGTCGAAAACTTCTAGTTGTAGGTCAGTCCACTGGAGGGAAGTAGCAACAATGGGAATCGTAGTACGCGGGGAGCGTGTCAGGTGCAGATCGGGCTGCGTCCCTCTTATGTAGGATAGATAACGGCCAACTGTTCATGTCTAAATACTGAACTTCAGAAGTTCCGTTTACAGGCCTTCGAGGTGAATGTGAATTTCACACGAGGAGTATCCCAGGAAGAAATCTAAAGGGTGTTGTCGAGACCATTTAGGGTTTCGAACCGGAGTTTGTTTTGCACGGTTCAAATACTCTACGGAAGTAATCAAGCATGTTCAACCAAATATTATTTTTGTGCAGAATGGTTTTAGGGTATCTGTACCCTGCATACGAATGTTTTAAGAGCGTGGAGAAGAACAGGCCCGACATGGAACATCTTCGCTTTTGGTGCCAGTATTGGTAAGTGCACCGTAACTTCTGCACGCGAGAGTTTCTCATGTAACAAGTAGCCTTTGTGAATGTGTTTTGGGTTTTGTGGGTCCGTGATGGAGTATTTAGTCCATCTCGTCTTGATCTGAGGATAGAGGGAACAGTTACTTTTTCCTACCGTATCCTTTGTTCCTCAATTTGATACTAACTAATTTTAAATTCTCTACGTCAGGATGATCATCGCCCTCGTTACAGTCATGGAGAGACTGGGAGATGCGCTTATATCCTGGTGAGGCCTTGCCCACCGTACTTTATGGTTGTGCTTCATTGGTTTCAACCTTGTGTTGTATCGACATGCGTCAATTTTGAATTTAAGTTTTCAAGTGTAATTTGAAAACCTTTCTTCTCACTTCTTTTGTGATTCCTGGCCTAAAGAAATCTCTGAATGGCGGATACATAAATGTAGAAAAAAGGGACAGTCAACGGTGTTTATTTGTGAGCTCCAATCTACTGCAAACATTGTGTCAGTCACCGCTCCCTCTGTTTTAGCCGACCGTAGGATTTTCTTCCAATATGCTCAGTTTATCAAACCTGTTCGTTGCACGCAGGCTTCCTATGTACAGTGAGGCGAAGCTGTTCTTCATAATATATCTGTGGTATCCCAAGACGAGGGTATGCAACTGAACTCTACATACGTCCTAGTTTTGATGTCATTGATGTATACAGTCAAGTCTGAGGTAGTTCAGTAGAGAGTCCCAAAGACTCTTCTTGCTTCTGGTGACTCATAACAAAGGCTGATGAAGAAATGACTGATATCTCCGGTCGCATAGCCAGCTCTATCATTCTCTTGTGCTAGATTGTCATGAGGCTCACAGGTACGACGATTGCTTGATTAGATTCTCAGCAAACGCTGGTGATCAGACATGAGTATGTTCCATGGACTTATAATTTGTAGTTCTAATTACTCATCGCAATCATTGAGTCCCGAAGTAGCGATGATCATTCACACAAGTCCTTTAATGATTTTTTCGTATAATCCTTCAGGGAACGACGTACATATATGCTACATTTGTAAGGCCTTTTGTAGCGCAGCACGAGTATGAGATTGATCGTAATTTAAACGAATTGAGAACAAGAGCGGGAGATGTGGCTTTTCGTTACTGGCAGCAGGGTTCAACGTATTTTCAATCTCGTTTCGTTGAGCTGCTGCAGTACCTTGCCTCACAATCGCCAAGAGCTCATCCTCAATCAGTATGTTTCTTCCCCTCCTTTTATATTAATACGTCGTCTAATTTCTCGTAGGCCATCGGAAAATACCATAACCAGTTGACCCTCACTTGCTTGCATTCAACCTGAGGCCTTGTTCTCATATGAAGTCTTCTAAAAAACTTGAGCGGACAAATGAAACGCTGGCAACGATAATCGGCAGTACCCCTGTCGTTGTAGACCCGAAGGCTTATGAACTAAGCACAAACACGGATGTGTTCACTTTAAATGCTTTTATTCCTGTTTCTGTAATCACAAAGGCAGTTTCTCCACCAGGACAAGGAAACAAAAGCGGAGGACTTCATCAACCACAAAAGAGGAAGCATTCAAAGCAGCAAAGTTGTCTTCTGACAACCACTTGTAAGCCTAAAGAGGAAAGATCGACTCGATGGTGATGTGAGAAAAACAGCAGTCGACATGTGGTGTTGCAGTTCACGTCACTACGCTAATAACATAATTAACGAACCGAAGCATTAAGAACTGAATCTGTTTCTGTCGCTAGTTGGACGCAGGTTGAGCAGCCTGTCTTATTATAACATAGAGTATCCTCAAAAGTTTGAGATAATAAAGAATGAAAAGCCTTTGACATATGCTGCACTCAACGCGTTCGTGACGGAGTTTTTTTTGTCTTGTGAGCAGAGTGTCCGCTACACGTATCCGCCATCTCCAAATCCTTCGGCGATGGGACCGAAGCCACCTGGGCCGCCTGGCTCTTCGCGGCCTCCACCTGGACCTCCACCTCCACCTTCGTCTGGACCGCCCCCACCTGGACCTCCTCCTGGCATGATGCGATCACGACCTGTTATCCTTGAGGATGATTATGATGTTGTGGACAGTCATGAACCGAGCGTACCTCCTTATCTCCCTGACGAAAATGTCGGACCTGGTGGATACATGACCAGAAGTCGGCAGCGAAACACAGCCAATCGAGTCTGGTGAGAAATTATGTTACGTCTTAGACTTAGTAGGCCAGCAGAAAAATCGGTTGTTTAGTAGATGCAGTAGTTGTAAATCGAGTGGTTTTTCTCACTCTGCAGTAACTTATTTAGAAGGTTCCGTTCACACCAATCCGCAAATCTTTTTTGAGGAAGTGGAGCAGTCAGTATGTTGTTAGAATCTGAGAATGTTTACATATAGTTCGAAACGTGTAGAGAAAGTCTACCAAGTCAAGAAGACTGGTCCCTTTCATCTCTTTATACAGTTGTATTTCAGAATTTTTTCCAAGTTGGAAAGATGATATGCATGCTAAAAGCATCAACTGAATTATGGCTGTACAGTGTCTGAATCCTTCTACGGGTTGAGTGAGTTCTTACAGGAACTTCCATCAATCTTACGTGAGGGGGTTGCTTCAGTCGGAGGGAGAGAGAACTTTAAGGAGAAATGCTAACTTGTCAGCCGCAGTGCTACTTCGGGTCATGATGGTTCGGTTGGCCATCCTTGTTGCTAAGGGGTTGACATTTAAACGTGATCTTTAACAAAAAATCTGGCGTGAGAAACTGGTTGTGAGAAGTTTTCTCTTCATCCTATGCCAAACTTCTCTACAGACTGAGGTTTGAGGGCCTCGTGATGGGACCAAAAGTTCTACCTGATTAGACATTTCTCACCTGTGTTGATATTGCTTTGTTTAGGTTTTCGTTGTGATCGATCTCGTCCTTAATTATCCGTAACCTAGCCTTTTTGACATTCATACGTTTAGTCGTCCTCCTCAGTTAGGCGGTGCTATCCAATGATAGTGCTCAGTGAGAAGCCACAATTTGAAGTCGGTTAGAGTGGCCAAGACAGGTTACCTTCTTCTGGTTCCCTTATTCATAAAAGCCTAAGGCGATGGTGGTACTTCAATCACTACCAAATGCCAATTATTTGAACTGTTTAGCCATTTGCTAAACGACATCCACATTTGTTGAATCCAGGTTTCTGGGTTGGTGTTTTGGCTGCGAGGCAGCATCCCCATCCAGTCACGATGTAATACCAAGGCCGATTCGGGTTGTCTTTCGAGTCTGCTCTCGTTTCTTGCAGCCTTTTTTCTTTTCTGCTTCGAAGCTGCCTAACGTACTTTTCAGCTTCAGTGGTCACAGCCGACGCTAGTTACTGATTCAGATTCTCTGAATACAAGAATATACCCAGCAAAGCGGCGGTGAACTTACAAGACTTTTCCTTAACTTGGCCATGTCATCCTGACAATGTTAGCCTAATCAATTTGTCCCTTTCGTTTTTATGGTAGTAAACTGTCGTCCTATATTTTTACTCTCTCGGGCGAAGATTCCTGTGATGGTACAAACGCACAATCTGCGTCTGTCTTTTGTAGATCTGATACTAATTAACGTTCTTTGGGAGATGAGATTTTGTTATACCATAGCCTCCAACTAGAGGAGTTATCTTCTGACTTCTTCCCCTAGATATGGGTTTACGTGTAACTTAACCTAGTTAATGGTTGCTGGCTTTGTGCCCAAATTTTCGAGATGGCTTGTTGGTTCTTGCATCGTAGATCTGTCAGAGGAAAAGCCCTCTTCTACTCAGCTGTTTTTGTCGATTTTCTTAACAATCAGGCCAGACGTTTTTAAAAAACTGTTGAACACCTCTCAGAACGTTCGTTCTTTATTTAACACCACTCCTCATGCTTTACAGGTCGTTACAAAGCCCTCCTGTATCCTCCAAGTCCAAGAGCGTTGCGTACAAATCTTAGGGTTCATGTTCTTAGAGTTGAAGTACTTTGACCAGACTGTATTCAGCCGTGTACAGCAATTTTGCACTTGCTTACTGCCAACCAATCAAGGGAACCAAAGGAAGAGGTCATATTGAACTCTTTATAATTTTCTGCAGACCACAGGTCAGTGTCTCAGACCGGGTAGGAGCAGCAGGAATGACTGTAGCTTTTGCCTGTGCTGACGTTGGCATCGGTATCAATCTGTGTATACTCTCCACTAGTTCAGGGCCTAGGACATAGCTTCAATCAACTTAGTCTCTTACTATCACATCAGTCATCTTTTACTGTTCTTAGCGAGAAAAGTTCAACGCTTGTTCGGATGTAAAAGGTGCGTTTTGGATGCCTGTCTGTGAAAGCAGCTTCCCTGTTCCTTGAACAGTAGCTTTTGTTCAGAAAATTGCCCTGTAATAAGTTTCCAAACCTTGAGGGACGGGTTACGTTGTTGTCCTTTAGCCGCTTCTGTGTTACTTCACATTTCCCCTCGTCAGTGGCGCTCTGTTAGTGACGAAAGTGACACGCAATATCCTTCGAAGCAGTATCTACATTTGTTCCCATCGGGTCCATCAGAAGGTTCGTTTTCGTTCGTGTTGTCCGGTTTCCAAATTAAAATTCAATCCGTGATCACGTCTGAGCCAAGAGCTCACAGTGAGAAAGCTTGAAGGGCTGTAGCAAGGGCTTAGGTAAGATATTCTCACATCACTCATGTCACTTGATAATCTTCTTAATATCGGGAGTGAAGATTATTAACTGTGGTTGGAATTGCGATATTGAAGATAGCACCGGATTAGAACCCACGACAATTCCAACAAACAACGAGAGGAGGCTACGATCATTGTAGCGACTTTCTTGTGCTGGAGTCCCAGTGGTGTTGTTACTTGATATCTAAACCGTATTTCCCTAAGAAGTACGTGTGAAAGTATATGCAAGTATAATCTTGTGCATATCTACATGTATATAC
Source organism: Marchantia polymorpha subsp. ruderalis (assembly GCA_037833965.1). Lineage (NCBI taxonomy): Eukaryota > Viridiplantae > Streptophyta > Marchantiopsida > Marchantiales > Marchantiaceae > Marchantia > Marchantia polymorpha. Next base: position 8,068,285 of record AP031351.1, read on the forward strand.
CTATGAGTGTGAGCGGGTATTGTATCACTGACGACGTAGTTATTTCGTTCTGAAAGTAGATTGTAACAAGATGAGCTTCTAACTTGAAGAAATTTGCCTGACGGGTCATCGTCAGTTATGTTCTTGTAATTGCATCGTTTCCACTTAAATGGAAAAACAAATTTCTTCCCGAATTTAAGTCAGTAAGATTTCCCATAGCTCCTTATCTTCATCGCGCAAGAGCTCAATTTCTCACGTCCCAGAATGAACTTACAGTTATAATGTATGGGCGTAATGTACTTACTAAGGACATTACTGTTTACTTTTTTTTCTTAAACTCCTTGCCCAAGTCGCGTAAGTTGCGTATTTTGGTTTGTGAAGTGACTGGGGAGAAGTCACTTTTCAACAAAGAGCGCCTGTTTGTCCTAACCCGGATTGAAAGCAGTAGAACATCGGTGACGATGGACGAAATTGTCGTCAAAAGGGTCCCAATCTGTCAAATAGAATTTATTGGGGTCTCATAAGCAGTTTGGACGAAATTGTCGTCAAAAGGGTCCCAATCTGTCAAATAGAATTTATTGGGGTCTCATAAGCAGTTTGGGTCCCATCAAGCAAATTTCTCGTGTAACTTGTAATGTGGTATGTTTTATGGGTTTGCGATCATATTGGGTCCCATCAAGCAAATTTCTCGTGTAACTTGTAATGTCGTATGTTTTATGGGTTTGCGATCATATTGGGTCCCATCAAGCAAATTTCTCGTGTAACTTGTAATGTCGTATGTTTTATGGGTTTGCGATCATATTGGGTCCCATCAAGCAAATTTCTCGTGTAACTTGTAATGTCGTATGTTTTATGGGTTTGCGATCATATTGGGTCCCATCAAGCAAATTTCTCGTGTAACTTGTAATGTCGTATGTTTTATGGGTTTGCGATCTATGGGTTGTTCTATGGGTTGTTGTATCTTCTAACTAATGATTCGTATATTGAAGTAAAGAAATAATCAAACTAAATCTTGTAATATTATGAAATGAAGACATAATCATAATTATCGGGTCATGTACATTCACACAATATTATAAAAGTCAAACTGATACCAGAATGATATACTTCATTTTGTGATCCAATTTTTTTTATCAGAATGATGTAAGTAGTGGGATAAATTGATGGATACTAAACTGGTTATTGAAAATTTTTGAACTTTCATTGTATAAAATATCTAAGACTAAACTCTACTTCAGTTTTTTATAAATCTGAAACACTAAATACTTAGTAATGTATAATTCAATGTTTCAAAGTGGAAAAAAGTAAAATGTTTACAAGCGACATTATTCTTAGTGTCAAAACATTGTAACCACCAATTATAACCACACTGAAGTAAATCTACATTTGCGAGTGATCTTGATTATCGTGCGGCATTACCTTTGTTGTGAATAGAAATCATTTAAGGTCCGTAAGACAGACAGTCACATTTTTGGCCGCTAAACACAATATGGAATCCCCTTCTTCGGTGGTTACATTAGTGACACACTACCTACAGACATTAATCATGGACACTAATTATAGTCAGTTCACCTTTTCATTGAACGTCAACTTTCGTTATTGTCGACTCTCAGAAGTGTACACAGGTATTGTGTGTACAACAGTGACGAAGTATTCTATGGCTTTCTTAACAAGCATATCGTGCCTGTTATGATTTTCCAATGCATTGAACTGATGATATAAATTGCTTTTCACTAAGAGTACGGCTCATGGCTCATGGCTCATTCATGGTGTCAGTGTTGACACCATGAGACGAAGGACACTGAAGGACATCATTGCAGGACATTGAAGAACATCATGCGTTCAGTTTGTTTCTTTCTAAACTCCAGATTCCGCTTTAAACCATAAAGACATTTCTTTCATGTAAGCTTTGGCACGTGTAAGTTTGCAAATCAACAAGTCTCGGCAAGACTTACTCCCATCCACTTGTTTCAGCTGATTTACATGACAAAATTGCTCTTTAAGTGAAAGATGATGATTCATTCAACACTCAAGCATGGACCACAACCAGATGAAAAGAACGGCGGGGCAAAATTGCACATCACCAAGCGGATTAAATACTCTTCAACATGGCAGGATGACCAGTAAAATATTAAACTTTTGTCGTTTTATTTATGGTACAAAACTCTAATGGGATCAAAAATTGATTACTCAAATTAGAAAGCTACAAATAGGGAGAAGAAACAGCCCTACATTCACTTCCTTTTAGCAGAACCTCCACCTGCCTTGCCTTTAAATGACCCAGCACTCTTAGTTCCTAAAGGTTTCTTGCTACCACCTGATTTGCCACCTGAACCACCACCAGCTCTAGATCCACCTGACTTTTTGTTGAACAATCCTCCCTTCTTCGCAGATCGATCCTTGCCGGAAAACTTCCGCAGCCCTTTGCCTCCAGCCTTCTTATTCTCCTGCGCACGCTTACCCTCTTCTTCCACGTTGTACTTGCTGACAGCCTGAAACAAAGAACACAAATGATCAATGCATTGATGCGTACGAGCAGTAGAATTCACTACGATTGCGGATTCAAGGTCAATTTATTTAGATTAGAGAGCATTCGTTGACAACATTAAAAATAGAGAAAGATGAGCGGGTGATCAGGCCTTTTAAATTATCAAGCCAAATACGTAAAGCAGCAATTCATACCTTGCCGACATCTAGTATGTCGTGATTGTATTTCGCCAATACTTTGGACAACACATTGCCGAGTTGTTCTTTTTCTTTACTCGATTGGCCTTTGCTACCAACAACTGGTAAGAACTGCTCAACCACAAACAGATGAGCACATTAATGAACAGACAACAGATCATAAGGCGAGTAGGTGAAATCAAGCACAAACGCATGAGCCCGGCTTCTACACTTGAAGAAAATTATAAAATTAAAGCGGAGTCTATAAGTTTTAGTACCTTCCGATGTTTCCCAGTCTGCTTTGGAGCTTTCTCCCCCGGTAGCTTTTTGTCAAACTTGCCACCACTGGCGGTGGCAGTGCTGGCAAGACCAGCTGCAAATCCAATTTCGTCCTTATTCATACGCTTGGTAGGAGTTTTGCTGCCTGTAATAGGGAGTGAGGTAGCTGCCAACTGCAACGTACTGCATAGAAAACAGATATCAAATTATGTAGCTATTTCCTAAGGGGCACTGATCTGGATGGCACTACGACGCACATCGCGGAGTACACATCCAGAACGCATACATCACGCCAACAGAGAAGTGAAAGCTGAACTGCTAAGAACGAGAGCGTTATGCGAACATATACAAGCTTAAGCATTCCCCAAACTGACAGGTAATGGGCACAAAGGATCTTGTGACAAGAGTGGCGCCTACATGACGACTTCATCTCCAATAACAGACACGATAGCTTACATAAAACACAGTCATAATATTCAAGACAGTCTTCGATCTCACTACTTATACAAATACACAACTCTCCTGCGAGAGTCCAGTCTGCGATTTCAGTATTTTGAGGATGTGAGCGATAATTTCGGCAGAGAGAATGTACACTATTATTTCGTCAAGCAAGAACAATCAAAAGCTATCACTAACATGTCCAGGAACAAGTGGTGAGCCTGATGTCTTCATATTTTGATAGTCTTCAGGCCTCAGCTAGAAAACGTTCATCAGGGAGAGCGAGATTACCTTGGAAGAGCACCTTTGCCACCTTTCTTTGCTGCGGCTTTAAGGTTACTCAGTTGATTCTTTTCCTGCTTGGCAACGCGCTCCTTCTTGTCAGATTTCAGTTTTTCGAATGGATCCACTCCAGGCTCTGCCAGGAATGATGTCAGATGAGTCGTCAAAGACAGCTGCTGAGACAGCTGGAAACTTGTATATCACAGAAGAAACGGCTTTAAATCGAGGATACAAAACAAAGTAGGCCTTTCATCACAGTGTAAGAAACAGCAAAGGCGTAGCAAGATGCTCACCGTCGGTATCCCTAGCCTCTATCCAAGGTATTTGATTCTCGTCGTTAACACGTTTGTACCCATGTCTTCTTCTCCACTCATCAGTTTGATCATCGTACTCCAACTTGCTTCGTTTCCTCTTCTTAATCCCTGAGGTACCACACAAGTAAGTTTGACACTGAGAATAATGAAAACTTGAATGGGTCTAAAGGGAACATTATACAGTGTATGTTCAGTCACTCAACAATAATTACAAAGTTAAGACAACGTTACCAGAACGAACTCATTGCAAGAACATGACAAGACAGGACGAGACTCAAACGCACAAGAAACTCCGCGCAAGAACAAAAGAAATTGTCAGCCAGCAATGATGGGCTTTTTAGTAGACAAAGGAAAATGCGAACTAGGACAGCCACAATGAACTGATGGCAGTAGCTTCAAACCTTTCTTCTGTGCGAACTGCTCCCATTTTGTCGGAGGCCTTGGCTTGGGTAGCTGGAACAACCAACGCATAGCCCAAATGTCCATAAGATAAATGAAGCCATCAGGGCTGTAAGTGAAAACGAAGACGACTCATTAACATTCGAAAATTATGCAAACAATATCAGAGTACTAGAAAAGACACGGTGACTATTGAACATTTGAAAGCTGAAAAAACCACAAAAGTGATCACAAAATCTTTACACACCGGCTTCTCCCGAGGAAGACGCGTTGTTGGAGGAGGCAAAGTCACGAGGCGTCCGACTTTGTCAACGGTCGCTGGAAGCTCGTACAACTTATCACTGAGGGCCTGGATCAACTCTCTCGCTTTCTCAAGGCATTCAGCCCTGCAATAACAGATGATGATGGCAGGCTTTGAGTTCCAAGGGCAACGTTTCTCTCTACAGTACTTCTTAAATCGAATCGTGGGGATTCGATTTAAGATCATACTTATACAATTAAACCATGCTGAATTTCAGCGATCTAGAACGAGTGAAGTCGCATGTGACATGAGGATTTAATTGAGTGAAACTTCCCTAACCAGAGTTCCAAGATTCTAGTGTACATTATGCAGTATAAGATCAACCTCGGGGAATAACCCTGCAAATAACCGGATCAACTAATGTCTAGGTGGTCCATCTCATGGTGCCCAAGGGGTACAGCAGTTGGGAAGAAGCATGGATACAATGACAGACAAACCGAGACCTGTCATGCATGAACTAGAGATTGAATGAAAGACATATTAATGCAAACATGGAAGATTGCAGTGACCAGGAGAACGTTGGGACATGGAAGGCAGTACGGGCAGAGCACTGTCCATGTGACAGCTGCTCTGCTGTCACATGGACAGTGCTGGAGGAACTCAATGGGCAGTACGAATATACAAGTTCGACGCAAGCAATTCCTCCAGTGCCCATCGGCAAAATTTGGATGGGAAACGCCGAATTCCCGAGACAGAGACTCGCTACTTCATCAGAGCAGAGGCCTTCGCACAAAATTGCGCGCAGCGGATGATGACTCCAAGCCAACAAGCGAGGCAAGAGCATAGGCTGTTCTAGGATGCAGTATATAGATGAGCTGAACTCCGTGAAGTTTCGAAGCTCTCAGTTTTTTATCATTTCCCATGTACTCTTGGTGGTGTGTGAGCGCACATCAACTCACAGATACATCAAGGATCGAGTGACTTCAGTGTTTGTTTTCAGAACTTTAAGAGTGCCACGTATCGCTGAGAAATAGCATAAACCAGATTGCTCGGAGAATCAGACTCGAGTGAACTCTGAGGCAGATTCAAAACACAAGGCCGATCTAAAATCCACGTAACTCAACACACTTTGTTCAGACTTGAAGCTTGTCCTACTCTGGAACTTCCACAAAGGAAAGAGAGCCACAAGGGATGGCCGGAACCTGTCGCTTAAGCTAAAACGCCGATCCACTTTGCACTTACCGACCTTAAGGCGCATCACGGAGACAGTGAGAGACTCCCGTGAATAAGAATCAGCATCAGAGGGATTTCTGGAACCTTGATTGATCCCCTGTTGTTAAGAAAGCCGGAGCCGCACACTCTGGCCTTCCAACTATGAGTGATAAATTTGCAGGTGCAGTGAATGAATGCAGTGATGTGGCTGGTGAGAGGAACACAAGCGAACTTACGGTGAGGAAAAAGAAGCTCGCGGATCGAAGACCATCAAGTTGCCAAGATCCATAGCGTAGAGGTCAGCGGGCTGCATCGCATAAGCTTCATGGTTCGAAGTACTTTCGATCGCCAGATCTTCTGACGAGTCCATTTGTGCTGAAAACTGAGCACTCTACAATCCGGAGACCCGCCAGTCTTTCCAATTTGCACTCCTCGTCACGTCCCGTGCAAAAATTCCCTCCCCCACCGACGGCAGTGAATCTGCAAATCTTAACCAAATGGTGACCGGGCTTCTCTCTAAAACCCTATGAACTGGAACGACGGGACCAATTTCCCAATTTCCCAGCACTAATTGCAATGTGCAGTCTGCAATCTGCACTCTACGACTCAATTCTGAGAATTTCTTCCGCAGCTCTCGGGGCAGCAAATCGGGAGCGGCCTGGAGCGAAACTCCAACCCTTCTGAGCAATTCTGGAGCCAAACCCCGCGGCTAGGGAACGAGCCGTAGCGCAACCCTAAGGTTTCTCAGGGTTTAAGCCGGTCCAGGAATTCGTTACCGCGTCCGACGATCGGACTGCAGTCACTAAGCCGATCGAAGCCAGTCGGCGATGGACTGCAGTCAACTGCCGTCATCAAAGTACAGTAGAGCACGTCAATAAGAAAAACTCGGAACTGTGTATCGCCCGGGAGGAAAACGAACGTGCGACCGAAAATGACCGAAAAATGGACGAATAGAGTACGGTCAGGGGGCCGAATTTAGCACAGAACACCCGTGTTCTCATGGAGTGGTACGATTATCAGTAAGTCTTGTGATAATGATGGCACGTAGAGCATGAATTGGCTTGAGACAATGAATAAACCAACTTTTTTGTTTTTTTTAAGTTTCGATACGATTTTTTTCTAAGGATAAAACAGAATCCAGCATATATAAACAGTAGCTAAGATCAACACACATATCATTATACGTACAGATTTTGGTGCTTTGGGAGATAAAACTTAGGTTCTTGGTTATGTTGATCAATGAATTATCTCAGTGAATCAAACACAGCTTGGAATATATGACATTCAACTTTTTAATAATACAAAACTGGCAAGAAAAATCAATCAACTTCTCATTTTCATCCTCAGCACATCTTATGGTTGCTCGCATTGGATAACCATAATTGTTACTGGGAAAATATATTTAGCACAAGCGGAAGCTTAGAGAGATTTTGAGACTAACTGTGAGGAGTACACCTAAATTGCTCGAACCAAACAAATTATTTGATTCACAATTTATCTAACTTGAACATGTATTGAAAATGTAATCATATTGAAGCCTTTGACGATATCGGACCATACAAGTATAGTAAATCTCAAGATCTTGATACGTAACTTTTCTTAATTAAGTTTTTGTAGTCAATCTCATTGATGTATTAGTCCAAAATTTTCATGTTTATATTGAATTGAGAGATACAGTTAAACATTACAGTGAATCAATGAGGCCAAAAAACTTTATTTTGTGCTTGTTGCATAGTTTTAAACCCTCAAACTTTCAATTTTCTTTATGATATTGAAGTGCTATGTAAAATAAGATACAACAATTAAAATCAAACGTCATCTTTTGCTATATCATATGTTTATTGATTGATTTTTTTATTTCCAAACATTTTATTCTTAATCATGTTAAAGACTAAGTAAATATGATGAAATATTTGTCATTAAAAAATATGTAGGAGCTAATAAATTAAAAAATTTATGGTTTCATACAGTTGTATACATCTATTTATGATGTTATGAACTATTTTAAATATAATTTACTAATTTATTCCAAAATTATTATAATTTTAAAATATTTAAATTAATCTTTGATTCATAAAATTAATCTGGAATGTTGATTTTCAAAAAGGTAAACAAAAGTTGAATATGTAAAAAAACAAAACATAGAATTATCATTTTTTCTTATTTTTTTTAAATACTTCAATCCTCATGCGATTTGCACATATTTCATACATTGTAACGAAATGAATATGAAATTACAAAGCCTTCATGCAACAACATCATATTTTACAACTATCTGAGCAGAAATTTAAATTTGGTAAAATTAGAATCAATATTGTGAAAGATGTACAATTATCTCCACTAGGATCACATCTTCATGACAAACATCTATTGAACTGTTAAACATTTTCATCTGAAACTAATTGCAATTTTAATTGTTTCAACTTTTTTCAATACAAATGTTTAAATCATTTTTGAATCTATTAGCTCTTGAAATAAATTCAACATGCAATATAAAGTAACTTAACTAGGAAGTTGAAAAAATGTTAATGATTGAAATTTTGATACTTAATATGTTATCTGCATTCAAAATACAAAAATAATTATTTCGTTGCAACGAGTAATATATAAGTAAAATTCATATATTATAATATAAGAAATAAAATTTACTTATATTTTATGAAAATTAAACATCAAAAGTTTACATCAAATTTGAAACACCATTAAAATACTGTTTTAGTTTAAATCCTTTTTGAAAGACAAAAAACTATATATAAATATATATTTATATTTATATTTTAGGCATCATCCATAACTTCATGAAAAATAAAGATATCTAAATTTTTCCATTCTAACATACAGAAATAGCATTTAAAATTGTCAGCAAATGGAAGAGCTCTATGTTTTTTTTTTTTTTGTGTGGGTCCATCCAATATTATGTGTGTATTGGATAAATCTCAGTAAGTGACATGATTGTAATGGAGCACTTGTATCCATATGAATCATGTACATTGTAGTGTTCTCTGCTGCAAGCCTGAAATGAAACCGAAGTTACTCAACAATGTGCACTATTGGAGTATGGTAGTTTGGTTACAATCGTATGTAAATTCTTCAATTACAAACCCGTTGTCAACGAAATCCAACACTGTTTCAGATTAAAAAATAATTGTAAACATTTTTATTAAAGTAGTTGACCTTAACCATCTATCTTGATGTGGAGAGCGTTATACCAAAACAATGAATATGCAAACTATTATGAGTTAATATTTGATTCAAACTTAGATGTATTTGTTGAAGTTAATACGTCAATAGATGTACAATTGAGAATGCTGGTGGAGTTGGTTCCGTCACGCGTAGAAGGGATCAAGGTGCCAATGTATCTTCAATGTGGAAAAGTCGTGACCTAGCAGTCCGAATAAATCAGATCCAAGAAATATCTAAAAATCCTGAAGCAATGTCAATCCAAAATTGAGTTATTCAATGTGAAAACTCACACCACGATCCTCTTCTCCAATGCCATGCACTTTGAGCATGGGGTAGGTGGGTGGATACAGGCTTATTTTCACGTTTCTCATCTCACCGCTACCACCCATCTCAAAAGTAATATATTTATTATATTTCAGTTATAACGTCTTATAATATTCGAGGTTAGTGCTAAAAAAAAAACCGAATGCACGGAAAAAGAGGACGCACAGAACGACCCGGCCCGGCTCTAGATGAGCAGAATGATTTGGAAAAAGAAACCCACCAATCCAAGCTAAACAACAATTGTTAATATTATTAATGATGTCAGTCGACTTTCTTCCAATCGGACGGAGCTTCGCTCATTCGATGGGAAAAGTCTCACAACAGAAAGTCTGCAGACTTGCAAGCCCAGGGTTGAGGAAGTTTAGGGTCGAGAGACCGTCCTTTCAGAAGTGGCCCCTCGTCATGCTCCAGAGGGTGCTCTCTTATGGAGAAATGGTACACGGGCACGTCGTATCCTCTGCCAGTGCTGCTTCGATCACGTACATGTTACCACGGTGGAAGAAACTATTATGAGGCATTTGTTCCTGAACCTATGGAGGCTGTTCTTTTGGTGGGTTTCCACCTCTTTGACTTGTTCTCATGTTCATTGTAAGCTGGATGTCGTGTGGGGTTTGCAATTGTCCGTACCTGGACCAGGAGTAGTTGTAGCAATCTCGAGCTGGAGGTCTCTTTTTCACTGGAATTGAGCTATTTAACACCTTGACCTAAAGTTTGCAAACTGTTCGATATGAGCTCTAGAGCTTTGTTAGACTTCGGACAAAGGATGCATTCTGAAGCAAAGGACTATCAGGCTGCTGATGATCTGCTCGGTCGAAGTACATACATCGACAATGATTAATTGAAGCCCTTGCAAGTCTACAAAGATATCGAGCGACTGGGATTCTTATCACAATCGCTCAGGAAGTAAGTTCGGATTCTGATGCAGGCCTTTGTTCTAATGCACGAGACTTCGATAGATCCCGGTCCTTTCTCGGTCGGCTCAATGGGCACTCTTTGGGTCCGGCTTTTGCTCGGCTTCATGCATAGATTACAACAAAGGTACTTTTGTTGATACTGTGCATCAAATCCAGAAGTACTTCCATCGATCGATAAAATCTTCGCTTTTTGTTCTAATTTCCGAACGAAAATAACTCTTCGAATCGAAACAGAACGGGTGCCGAATCGCATAATATCGATAAGCTTCCGACGACCGGGAAGCATGATAGAGACGAACACGAGTCATCGCCGACCGATATTATACTTTCCCGGGCAGCACGTGCAGACAGCACACGCCGGATCTTGACGACCGACGACTCCGTAACGTAAATCTCTCCGACCGCCGCCCCCGTCGCGCTATTTACCTCGAACCGCTTTCACACCCGGGGCCACTCTCGGAGTTCGTGCCACGCTCCGTGCAGCGGACTTGCTTTCCACTGTCTGACTCGTCTCCTCTCCCCGCGAGCCTATCCGGCCAGAGCCGTTGAGCCGCGTGTGGCGCGGGCGACGGGATGCGTTCCGGAACCGGCTTCTTCTTGAGCGAGAGCGAGCGAGAGAGAGCGCGGACGGATACAAGAAGGAAATGGTTTGATAAGGTTATCTGCGCTCTGCTGGGCTTGGATCGAGGTTGATGCGCGTGAGGGCATCGGTCGGAGTCGTGGAGTGGCGGTGACATTTGTGTCGAGCTCTTAGCGATTCCGTCTCTCCCCCGAACGTGGAATGATTTGAAGAGTTTTTTTTGGCGATGCAGAAGCGTGCTAACTCGCAAAATGCCTCGCATGTGCATTCTTTGGAGCACGTTGGCATGATGTTCCGTATGGAGTGTGTGTGTGTTACATTTGTGTTGAGCTTCGTCCGTATGCTGGCGTCGTGTCTCGTCCAGTGGATGGAGAAACCATGACATGATTGTGGAATATGAGATGTGTTTAAAGAATACAATTGCAGGGAGTGATGAAGCGAAGAGAAATTGATAACCTCGTCAAGAAGCAAATGGATACAACCAAGTAATCTGATATTAAAATTTCATTTCATGCGATTGTTTTAGTATGGATGCACTCCATATTAAACCTACCGGTAGACCTCTTAGTGATATCAGTTGTTAAAGTCAACATCCACATCTCCAAAGCAAGGAGATCGAAACCTCATAATTGATCAAAGGGCTCTTTCATCGGTACACGATTATATGATTTATAATGATTCGTTCTCACTTGAATCGTAGCAGGTGCAACTTATTGTAATTTCGTCAACCAGTTGTGGATTCAATTCGACAAAAATTTTGACGGTCTGTTCATGGACGCTTGCTCCAAGAGGCTAGAGGGTTTCTCTGGGCATTATCAGTTCGAAACTCTGTCAAGATGGTTATTCATATGACAATACTGAAACTTGGACTCATTCAACAAAGATGTGTGATATTTTATGATCTCTATGACCACAAGAGTCATACAGTCATCCAGCGCGAGTCAACAGAACTCGGCGACGTGAGGCCAGTAAAAGCGAGAGAATTTTCCGTGAAGACCTTCTTGGACCAATTGCTAACTGATTGGTCCAGTCTGGCGATGATCATCGTCTCTTCACACTAAACAACAATAAAGGCTGTATTCCACGTGGCCAAATGGACTAAGACAACTTTCTTCATATTGTACAAGAACATCCCATGTTCAGCCGATTTGTTCTTATGGGACTATTTTTATTACATCGTTGCGCGTTTCCTTCTTCTCCAACTCGTTGAAGACGAAGTTGTACGGGAAGATATATGTTTCGCCGCAGGCTTTCATTCCGCTGTGAGAACAAGAAAGGTAAATTGGGCAAGAATGGGAAGTAAATACAATTTGTTAAAATAAAGGAAAAGTTAGAAAAGATGCGGTCGATGAAGATGGTTTTGATGACTTGGCGACTGGTAAAAGAGTTTCCGCGTTTGGCGAGTGACCGACACACTCCAGACGGACACACTGCATAATGACTCTAGCTGACGCAGGTGACTGCATGACGATGCCGCCACAGAGTATATCAAGCGTCAAGGCCGAGTACCGCAACGTTGAGAAGTTTTCACCTCAGTTCGATGTCGTTGATGTTCCAGGAGGTAAAGGATCGTTCGGGCACATTCTTTGCACTAAGAAATTCGAACAGCTGCTTGTTCCCGGGATTCGCAACCACTGCAAGATGGGAGTACCTGTAGTTTAGCGGAGATCGTGGCAGGGGTGAGCATGGGCGATAGAAGACACATTGTCAACTGATGTTGAATCTTACTGGTCAATATATGATGGCGCTGTAAGTAGATCCAGTGCTATACTAAGTGGGTTGATGAGACTGATGCAGGAGAAGGTAAGTGAAATTATTCTGAAATTCATCACGACGGTGAGAAGGTAAGTGGTTATTTGCGTTCATGCCAGCCCCCACCCAGCCGCTCTGAAACCATGTCAAACTTGCAGGGGTCGGAAACTCACACAGACGACGTCAACACTCACTTGGGCAATCAGGGATCCTGACGGATGGATGGCAACATGTGGGGGCGGTCCTGGTCTTCAGGGTGCTGGACTAACCGAGACTCGTGACCGGTGACTGGGTGTGATGACTTCTTGACTTCTGACTTGAGGCTAACGAGTAGTGAACGATCAGGAAGGGAGTGGTACAGGAATATACTGAGCTCTGCAGGGATGGGGAATGGGGTAGCGTGGACTTTGGGACCTCCCGGAAAATTACTGTAATGGGAAATCGAGTTGCAGGCCCGTTCGGAAAGGCTGTCACCGGTCTACTGTGAGGTCGTCGTCTGCGTGCCATTGTTGCGAATAATTCTCTCCCAAACTTATATAAAACCAGTAGATATCGATCCCCATCATCAACATGCGCATTTCGTGCTTTCGCAATACATCTCAGCTTTCTCTGCTGAAGAGGTGGGTCAACACTCTTCTGCCTCATAGGACCTCCTCCTCCTCATACAGCTTTGGCATAGCAGAATCACAGCTCACGCATCTTCGAGGGATTTTCAGCCTGAGGGACTCCCTGTTGAAGTCTGCTGGTAGATCATCATCCCTTCTTCATCAATTGCTCGCTTTGCGTGATTTCTTCATTTTTTTTCGTGGATTGCAGCGACAGGCAGATTACATGTGATGCCCTATGACAGTATATCTAAATTTAGATAGCAAATCTTAGCAACCTCCGCGAGCAGAATTTTGAATTTGGAGTTCAACCTCGAGGCCGGGCGTTCATTGTCCACTGCGAATGTTCTTACTGTACGACTAACTTGCGTAATTGTCATCTCCGATTGCAGACTTTGAGAGCAAAATGGAGGTTGTGAAGGTTGCTCTGAAGTTAGAATCTGCAGCACTTGAGAAAGTTGCTGTTACGGCTGGTGATAAGTCTTTTACTTACGCAGAGGTGTTACGTTCTGCTTTCAACATCTCGTCTATTTTGGAGAACAAGGATGGAAGCAATGGGCATGTTGCTGAAGGCGAAGAGTCTGCAGAGAAACAGGTGCTTCCACTACGAATGTCCACCTGGCACAAGTCTAGAAATTACCAGGAGTTTCACTTTCTCTTCTCAGTCCAGCTGATCTGGCGTTATCTGGCGTCCAGATGATCAAGTTTGAGGCAATTTTGATTGACTACATGACGGAAACTCCTTCCTTCTTCAGTGTGTCTCCGCCAGATGTTCTCAATTTTCGCTACAGGTTGAATATAGTTTCAATCGTGGTACTTAAAACCGTACGAGCTTGCGTTGGGTTCCGATGAAAGCCCATGATTGCCTTCAGGATGTGTCTGATTCTAATCATCCTGGAACCAAGAAGCTTTACAAAGCTTTCAATATGTAGCTAGCTGATCAAGACACCAATCCGTCTTATATTAGATTTGTCCAAAAGCCCTGGGCTGTTACGGTCAGGGTCTGTTCTATGAAGCCATAGATATCTTGAAACAATACTTCTCTGACACATTTTCTGCGTCAACAGGCACAATATCGTCATTGTCAAGGTTAATTCTGAGTTTTCTTCGTATCCCGTTTACATCAGAGCACTTACATCTTGAGAACTTCTTCCAGGTCGTCGAAGCTGAAGCCGGCAAGAAAGCTGATGGCCCAAGAATCGGTATTATGGCCAAACCTTGTGCAGAGTTCGTTGCCGCAATGTGGGCCGCCTGGCTAAATGGGGCTGTTGCAGTTCCGCTTGCTCTGAGCTATCCGGAAGCCGAGCTTATGCACGTTATGACCGATGCGGTAATGGATCGAATTCAAGTCATTTGTAATTAATAGGCTTGATGAAGCATGCTCATGTTTGCAGTTAGAAGATTCTATCAGTCCAGATCAGTCAGATTTCGTAACAATCCGGACTGTTGCAATAAGGAAGTTTGGCTGTCAGCTTACTTTTCCGTAGATTCTTTCAACTTAATTTTCTTGTCGCCAGATGGAAGATGACTTCTGTGCCTATTGTCTCTGTGACTTATCCTAGTTACAAAGCTTATCGATGATGTATTACACGACGCTGTAAGTAGGTGTTTGGGCCTAGTATATCATAGTTCTGTTCCAAGACCGAGCCGATTTGGTGAATATGTTCTAGGAGGACGGATCAAGTTTTGCATGACGATATAGTTGTAGGTCTGAGATTTTGTTGACTTTGTCCAGGACATTTCCGTGGTCGTCGCAACTGAGGAGTATCGTGAAATTTTAGAGAAGGTGGTTGAGAAGAGCCCAGGAGCCAAATTGTATATCCTCCCTCCCGTTGTCAACACCCATGGGAATGAAATTACAGATACACAGAGTTTGGATAAGCTCTTGGTGGAAGTAAAGAATCGATCGTTAACCCTTTCAGGTAGATGAAATATACCTCTAACTGGTAGAATATGCTTTCACATTGCCATTTTCTTCATAGACTATCACCTTGGATCTCGGCCTTTACCCAATCAGCTTTTGGTTTCCACAGCTAGTCAGGGAGTGAGTGTTCCGTGTAGAATTTCAGTACCTTTCAAAAGGTTGTTAGGATGACTGGCATTTGTCGATGTCGAGTGCTGGTAAATTTCACATTTATGCTCATTGTTCTGAAACTGAGATTGACCTCAATTATATATATATCCGTAGGTGAAGAGGCAGCACTTATCATCTACACAAGTGGCACCACCGGGAGACCAAAGGGTGTGGTGCATACTCAGGCAGGCCTAGGAGCACAGGTTTGTAGTGCGCCATGTTGTTGAGGGTTTTGTAATGTCTCAAATTCCATTGACATTTTGTGCCATCTAGTTTAAATATCAGTCATAAAGGCTTTCTTAACTTTCACTTAGATCATCACCGAAAGATAACTAGCACGATGGATGATCTGATAAACACAACCAACGGCTGTCAACGATCTCTCGACATTGTAGGTTCGAATGTTATCAGAAGCTTGGGGATACACTGCCGATGATCGATTCCTTCACTGTCTGCCCTTGCACCATGTCCACGGCTTAATCAACTCACTTCTGGCACCCCTTTATGCCGGAGCAACGATTGATCTGCTGCCCAAATTCAGCACGAGTGGTGTTTGGCAACGCTGGCGCAGCAGCTATCCCGTTTCTGGAGAAGTTGCTGCTACCCCGATCACGGTCTTTACTGGCGTAAGTGTGACTCATTTCACCTAATGATAACTTGTAGAGTAGAGATGATGACTCAGTTTTTTTTTCTTATGGACGGCTAACTTTGAAAATTTTTTCTTCATCACATGTAAGATAGAAGATCTTGGAGAGCAATGCTCTTGGTTATAATTCTAGTTTTCCCATTTTTTCAATATTCTATATTTCAGCTGCTGGAAAATCTAATTTCTTAAGATGAATACTCCTGAAACAGGTTCCGACGATTTACGTGAGATTATTGCAAGGGTATGAAACCATGGATGCAGAAACACAAAAAGCTTCTGCTGATGCTGCCAGGCAACTACGTCTGATGGTACTAGATTCTCCTTTGGTGAAATTTATCTTCACGTCGGAATAGTTTTTTGCCCGTGAAAGAGCTTACAAAAACTGCAGGGTATTTTATTTAGACCAGCGACATGTCTAAGCATAGCATATTAAGCAGCTATTTTCCTTGCGTTTTGATGAGCAGATGTGCGGATCTTCTGCTCTTCCACAACCTGTTATGGACCAGTGGGAGTCTCTTACTGGACATAGATTGCTAGAAAGATACGGCATGACAGAGGTAAGAAAGACGTGTTACATCCTCATTGATTACTGTTCTATCAATTCCAGCTCTTAGTAATTGCTCCCTAAACATGACTTTGAGAAATTCAGTGGCTGGAATCTATGTGGTCGGGCCGTGCAGCATGTGTCATAGGAAGTAAAAATAGCTTACTTTACATACTCCTAGGTGATAAATATGACGGAAGAAATTTCATTTTTTCACTGGCATGCAGTTTGGAATGGGGCTCACGAATCCTCTACATGGCGAAAGGAGGCCAGGTTTTGTTGGCAAGCCTTTTCCGGGAATCGAGGTATGTGAAACTGCATCTCACATCAGCTGGACCACCGTCTTAGTAGCAGCTACGCGGTCAGCGAAGGAATGCTGGCATTTTCAAGGCTTCTTTATTTTTTGAAACGTTGGAGTAGAGAAATGTAGGCAGATAAGGATACTGGTGTCAAGACGTTGATTATATTATGTTGAAGCGGATGCATTTGCGTTTGGGAACATAGGACTTATTACTTGACCATGTTCAAAAGATTCTGATCATTTGAAATGTTAAGTCGGATTTGACTTACTATAGTAATCATTGAGACAATTGAAACTGGCAGATAAGAGTAGACGATTCCGACTCCGATGTGAAAGGCGTTGGAGAACTCTTGATGAAGAGCCCGTCTATGTTCAGGGAGTACTGGAGGCAGCCTAAGGTTTAACCCTTTTCCTTTAACGTTTATGTGATGAAGTTGCTACGCTGTAACCATGTGATTTCTTCAATTTTTAATTCTGTACCTGGTATCGTTCCTGCCTTAGTATGCCCATTCTACATAGATGGCACAGTTGTGGGAGCCGTTTGGAAATTGTTCTAGCGCTTTGGGGCAGGGAAACAAGTTCATGTATTGCTCTTGAAAGTTTAGGCATCATCACATATGTACCTGTCAATGGCTGAAGGCCATTTACCCCGCTCCCTGGCTATTCATGAAAAGTATGAAGGAGAAAAATATATGGCTGTATTTGAAACTTTGCTGACTTTGAAAGTTTTTTTCTCTTTTTCCGAGACAAGTGAAAAAGAAGGGGAATTCATTTTATAGCTTGTATGCCCTTTGATTAGAAAGCTGATTTGGACGTATTTCCAACGAATTTCGCTTGATTTCCAGGTGACAGCGGATAACTTTACCGAAGATGGTTATTTTAGGACGGGCGACACGGTGACAATCGAGGATGGTTATGTCAAAATTCTTGGGAGTAAGACCCCTATACTGAGCGTCGTTATCGTTTCTTGTTCATAATACGCTAGAGTGCAGTTTGACTTGGATTGTGCTTACAAGGATGATGCAGCTGTTTCTGATATTTCGCCAATTCCGCTTGGTTGACTAACTTAAAGAGTATTGCTTGCAGGAACGAGTGTGGATATCATAAAAGTAGGTGGTTTTAAGCTATCTGCCCTTGAGATTGAAGCTGTTCTCTTAGAGGTACATATACCTCTTCTCGCTGCCTTTGCCAGTTGAAGTAGCATTTGTTTGTCCCGACTTTTATCTACCGTTTATTTACATTATTGTTTTCTTAGTGGATTTTGATTGGTCCTACAATATACTGGCACAAGCAGTGTTTGTTGATACCTATAGTAAGTACATTTCGCAGAAACGAATCTTTGAGGGTTTGAATGCTTGAGCATTCCGCTAGGTGGTACAATCATGCGACGTTAATCATCTCGTGGGTCTCAACACGATGTTATGCGTTATCTTGTGCAGCGAATTTGTTAATGTCTTTTTTTTAGCAAATGGTCAAGTGGTCCATGTGGGAAATGCTGTGGAATAACTGCAGTAGGATTTGGCGTAAACAAGCACATGGTTACAAATAAATCTGTTTGTTGCTTATTTTCCTGAGGATAATATACACTTTCAAAGATTCTGTCAAAATCTGATGCTACTGTATGTTATGAATTTGTGTAGCATCCTGCAATTGCGGAGTGCGCTGTTCTCGGCCTGCCCGACAAGGATTACGGAGAACTCATGTGTGTAGTCATAGTTCCCCCTGAGGCTAAAGCAGCAGAAGCAGCTGCCACCTCAGAACCTGTGCTCACTCTGAAAGAGCTCCACAAATGGGGTGCAGATAAAATGGCACCTTACAAGGTACTCTTCGTTCCGAATGGATTAGACTTGTTTTGTACAAACGTTGAAAACATAAATCTTCATTTGTCGTGATTTTCAAGTAGCTCGTGGTATTCGTTGTTGTATCGTTGTTTGTGAAATAAATAAATGCTATTGAAGCATTGAATACTGACGGTAAGACTGGCCTGTATGTGAAACAGCTTCCTCAAAAACTTCTCATATGGGAGAGCATGCCTCGCAATGCCATGGGCAAGGTAACCTGTTTATGATGGTGATGCTGGTGGATTCTGCTTTTGCTTGAAACAGCTGCATCCTTTAGTGTCTTCGAGCTACAAGCTAATGTAGACCCTCGTGGACTTGCAGGTGAACAAGAAGGAATTGAAGAAAACTTTACTGGAGTCTACTTCATAAGAATTCGTGCTTCCAATTTTGCTCTTCGTCACCTTCTTTTACCTTCAAATTCGACTTTTTTACAGCCACTTCCTTCAAAGTGAGCGCGTGTCTTGATTAAGATACTCGAGAACTTCGGACTCACCTGTAGCCTGATCTAGCTGCATAAGGGGAGTAGTAAGTTGAAGACAGTGTAGATAATTTGTATTTTGTGTAATTGGGAGACGTTTGTTAATCAGCACGATTAACTAAAAGGGCACGCCATTCTTTCTCCAGCTAGGAGCAACACGCACTCAAAAGATTCACAGGTCTCAGGCACCTGACAAATGCTACTACTAGGTAGAATCCACTCTGAAATGCAGAATATGAAACGGAGTTTAGGAACGAGGGCGTAAACGATTTGAGATAAGATAGTACAGCTGTACCGAGCATTGTTCATGTTCCTCCTGTGATAAATAGAAAGATGCCTGTCCCTCCACGCTGGTCTCGTTATCGTCTTAAACTCTTTTCCGGCCATTGATCTAGCCGCAGAGTTCATGTGTTTGGTTATGTGTACTGCCTCTTCCATTCAATGGAATGGTCACTATTGGACTTTATACACTACCGTAATACACGAGTGATCGGGACATTTAGCTTGACGGGGAAGTCCTGGAAGGTCACGGCAGCAGATGTCGCCACTCATCAATTGTTGCCTTTTGCGTGATGGCGCTGTATATATTCTTCTTATCATGTACATGCTACACCAAATTTCTGGTTTCCGCATTAGTAGGTCAATGGCATGGTTATGTGCTGCCCAATGTGATATTTTGTTCGGTGCTGGCAGTTCTGTTATGACCGTGTTTCAGAATCCCAGCCTTGACATCAGCGCATTCAACACCGTCTTCAACCTAGTCCACACATCCGAAGCACTCATTTCTTTCTATATTTAACTAAAACTCAGTGGATTAGTCTTCAGCAAGGTTTTCTCATCAACGTAAGTTCTGAATGCTATGATGTAGGGACGTTGGAAACCATGAAAGCACTCAAAAGTATGTGGCTTCGTAATCCTGAACAATCTCGGGAGGAAAGATCAAGTCTATAATTGTAGACATTCTTATGATTATCGACAAGAATTACAGTGGAAACCTGCACATAAAATATAATAATTTGAAGGTAACCTACACACTTGTATGCATCTAGTTGCAGTTAGCAGAGCAGGTGTTTAACAATTTTTTCCGAGTTTACATCTTATAGTTCTAAGACCATATTTCAATTATGTAAAGTAGATTCACTTGTTAGGAGTTTGATTTTTCTGGTGCTCAAATATCAAACTAAAGCTTATATATTACAGATGTAATACTGATATCATGATAGACTTAATTTTTTATTGCTTTTAAGTCTATCTCGTCTTAGAAGTCTACGTTTTTTCTATTTAAATTTGTATATATTTTATAGTCATATGAAACTGCCAGATTCTTTCCATTTATTTAGATGATTGATATCTATCATCTATGTATCAATCAAGTTTAGATGTTTCTATCATAACATAAGTAGTGTATTTTTATGAAGTTCAAAATCAATAAAAAATGAAAAAAATAATCACAAGTGGAGTTGAAGTAGCTGAGTAGTATTAACGCACATATAAATGTCTTGAAATGTGCTCAAAAACATACCAGTACTTAATAAATTTAATTTCTTATGCATATATATATATATGTACATTATACCATTTAAAATGATTGGTTATGAAATTTGATATGAATATTGAATTAACATATGTTCGACACATGACTTATGTAATATGTAGCAAAGATAGGTATGTATGAGATATGTATATGTTTGATAACCACAACAAGGGATCATGATGAATATCTTGTAGTCCATACACGAACACATTGTCTAAAATGTCTAATTTTGACGTAATGTCAAAGAAGGATAGAAAATATGATATTTTATACTTGGATCATCGAGTTTTTGAAGTATAATTCGGAACGGATAAAAAGGTCAAGTTTGACCTTTGGAAGACACGCTTGCACAAACTTCTTCTTAAACTTGAAAAGATGAATGAAAATTCTCTCCTCGACGTAATCATTACATTCTTTATCACAATGTGCTAAAATATCAACTGCTCCACCGAAGGGCATTTATCTCATGGAGTACTTCAGCTTCTTTACTACATAGCAAAAGGGTCTGGTGACTCATTAATAAATCACAAGAGGAGAATCATTTCCAAAATATCAACGCTATCTTATTCCATGGTCAAGCTAGAACACCATTTTAACTCTTTCATTGAGATATAAACTGCACATATTTTATAGAAGGATGGTCGCTTAGATGAGAAATGGGTTCTTAAATGGTCGATTGATATCTTATGGCAATCCTCCGACACCTATCAATCAGCTGAAGCTTCACAGTTTTCTTTGCTTTGCAATAAAGTGGTCCTACTTGTGGACAAATGTCTCATGAATGCAAGTCAATTGGGATAGCGGACAGAGACATGTCATCGTATATCTTTCAATTTGGGTTGGACATAGATGCCAATTTTAGATGAAGAAGACTGATGGGATCATTCTCTTACGAACATGCTACAGAATGGACATCCGTCAGAGGTCATCATCCCTACGAGAGTAGACAACTCTTCTGTAACTCAATGGCCTTCCAGGATTTACGCAGCCATGAGTTCAATTAGGGCCATACCACACTACCGGTAGCCAGCACCAAGCTCATGGCTATAAGAAAACATTTCATTTCCATTGTCATGTGGATGAGTTGTTAATTGTACAACTCAAGCTATGTGAACTCGATAAGGAGAGACAAGCATAGTGATATCTCCGTTGTAAACGACTAGTTATCAACGTTGAATGTAATGATGTTGTACATTGATTACTATTGTCACAATAAATTCTTTGTATGCACATTTAGCTCAACAGGATCACTGTGTTCGTTTATCATATATGTCATCACACATATTAATGAGCACGTTGCTCTCTTCATTATCGTTTTTATCGCTGAAGTATATCTTGAAAATATGTAATGACTACGTTATTGCATGTTTGACTCAGCATGCAAATAAGGATTGTGTTTTGCATAAGATGCTTCATTGTACTTGGCTGTTTACCTATTCTTCTTCTTCTTCGGTACACCCTTCAACCTCCACATAATTTTTACTCACTTGCATTTTTTGCCTCTCTCATCGTCTTCCTTTCTTAACTTGCAATTTGATGCTAGATAAAAGTTACAGAGAAATTAGAATATGCACTATGCAAAGCTTATGCAAGGGGACTGAGTAATTTGTCGAAAGGGAAGGGCGCATCATGCTCACTTCCCTTTTGCTCCACCCACTCCATGCACCGTGCATGGAGTGGGTAGATTGTATCAGATCATCTTATGTATACCAGAATTTTGCTCGCTCGTACCCCCATTCGTTTTCACCCGGAGATTCTTCAAAGCCAATCTTGGATCGGTGTGCTCGATTTCTTCTTGAACAACATCAGGTGGCTTGGGCGAAATCACGCAAGAGACTCGACACGAATGTGCACATGTTAATTTATGTTGACCCTATGGACCATAGACCAGGGTTCCTAAAATCTGGCGTTTTATTTTTAGACGCCAGATTTGCCAGAATTAATCTGGAAAATATGCCAGAATTAATCAAGCCCACTTAGTCGACACCTGTATGAAGTTTCGACAAAAAATACAAGGATAAGGCTGGAGGTGTAGGAAGTCAGAATGTAGAAAATCTCGCACGCATCCAAGGGGAGGCGGGGAGTGGATAGCGAGAAGGAGTATCTTAGGTTAGGAATGCATTCCCGAAGGTCTCTTGTCTCGAACGCAAGCACCGAAGTCACAACGAAGCTTTTGCAATCCATCATGAGTCGAAAAACTCCGTTTCAGGTCAAACATGGCGTCGAGTTTGGTTTGCAACCGGTACAACGATCTGTACATGGCACCATCACAACAATTCAGTGTTTATTTTGCGTCCATATCGGTCGTGAAAAACGGGACGGTCGTGAAAAACGGGATGGTGCAGGTGTGAAGCGATAGAGAACCAAGAACACGCAATTGTTTCAGTTTCCGTTTCGTCTTGAAGCCTATAAAAATCACTTGGAGTCTCAGCATCCTGAAGATTGAACCAGTTACCAACTGCTTTCGTATCAAGAAAAAGTTAGTTTCTTCAAGACCAGAGATATATCAAGCATACACCGTTACCTAGACACAGACAAGGATACTCTTCAGTTTGTAATTTCTCAGTCTCCGATAGTTGATGTTGTGGTGGGAGATTTGTTTTTTCATCCGGAAGAAGACGAAGAAGACGATGTGTTCCAACCAATCACCAAGGCCAACGCCATGAAGTTGTTCAAACTGCAGCCAGACGGATCATACTTGGTTACGATCAAGAACTCTTTGCGGTTCAACCTTGCCATGCAACATGTTTCTGTTGGACTGTCATTTAGGCAGACAGCCAAGGTGATTGAACAGCATCGTGTAGCGACCAAGAATCCAAAATTGAACGGCCTCAACGATCATGTGGTGAGTCAGTTTGTGCGTGTGCTCCTTGCCGTCGACCTGCAGATCATCTCCGATATACTCATGGATCCAAAGATTTGGATGTTTTCTTTAGCGGCTGATGCAAGCACACATTTGGGAGTTCCTGTACTTGACCAGCGAATTCGTGTGTGCGTGAAAGGCGTGTTGTACAACTTCCACCTGGTGCTGGTTCCATTCTTTGAACGCCATACTGCTCAAAACTATGTCAAGCTCATCAAGACTATGCTTGACAGTGTGTGTCCATCTTGGCGCGACAAAATCATTTCGATCAGTTCAGATGGAGAAAACATAATGACAGGTAGGCACGCTGGAGTTGTCACATTGCTTGAGAAGGAATGTTCCAATCCTGTGCTTCGTATTTGGTGCGTTGCTCATCAGCTTGATATTGTGGTGAAAAATGCCACGCATGGTGTGTTGAACGAGATGTTTTATAAGGTTGCCCATGCGTTTTCTGTGCATCTTCGAGCTCAACAAAATCTCATCAACAAAATGGGTTCCAAATGCCCAAAGGACACAACGCGATGGGTGGCGTTTGATAGTATTCTTTGTTGGCTTTTGGAACATCGTCGTCGGTTGATGATTCACGTGGAGAATAGACGACCTATCCAAGTCCCGTCCATGCAATGGTGGATCATTGCAGGAGCTCTATCACCATTGTTTGATCGGATTGCCGCGACTATCTCCTCAATTCAATCTCCAAAGCTGATCATCTCTAAGCAACGCCAAGAGTTAGCAAAGCTGATGACAGACATTGCAGATAGTTTGGATATTCGTTCTACTACAGATGCAGCGCTGAACAAAATTGATTCTATCACAATCGTTCAGCAAGATGGTTTGTTTGTAACCAAAAATTCTATTGTCATGCATATATTAGATCAAGGTTCGTGGGCAAGGGATCTGTATTATGAGCTTTCAGGATTTGAGCAACAGCAGACATTGGAGGAGATAGATACTTTTTCACTCTCTATTGTGGCAAACGGTTTGTAGATCAAGGCAGAACGTGGTTCTAACAATCATGTCAAGGAATTGGAAGCACCTTCTGTGATGCATTTCTGCAAGCAGATTTAGTCAAGATGCGTCCTGCTTTATTTATCAGCGAGGTGGTGGATCAATACAGGGCACACCTGGGCAAGCACTGGAGCACTGACATGATCGACAAGGTGGAGAGTGAACACCGTGACCTGCTACTTATTTACGGGCGTGAGCTGAATGTGAAAGAGACCATTGACAATCACAGCGAGAAGACTTTCTTCAACGAGGCATGGGATTGTTTAAATGGACGTTTTTTGCATTTGCGACAATTGTGCGGTGGTCTAGCTACTGCTTTTCCAAATACTACCTAAGTTGAAAGCGATTTTTCCATTATTAAATGGGAGAAAGATGATTCACGCACAAGGCTGACAAGTATTTCTTTGGCAGGCATTATGCATGCTAAGCAATTTGAAACGCTGAAAACTGTTGTAGCAAACCGCTTGGAGGAAAAATAGTGAAGTTAGTGTTAGTGCCAAAATTGCTAGAATTAAGTAGAAAAATCTGCCAGAATTACCGTAATTATGGCAAACCTGGCATTTGCCAGATTTTAGTAGGTCTGCCCTAGACCACACAAAAAACGTTCAAACTTAGTTCTTGCACCAAACTTGATCCAAAAGTGCAGATTTTGTGTTTGTTCATGTTGATCCTCGATCCCACCCAAATGTCCTAATTGGAGTGCATGTTTTCATACTTACTTAGTATGTGTGTAGAACGTTAGAGATCTCGAAGGAAAGAAAACTTTGTAAACTTACGGACGACGACTTAGAGAGATTGAGAGGGTGATGATACATAGAGAACTCTAGATAATTTCCATTCACTATCGACTGTTTCGAGATATACCACGACCTTATAATCATGAACGAACATTTCAAGACCGTTGACATTTTTGCTGTTCAGACGAAGATGTATGGCCCAAAATGCATCATAATCCATCGTCTAGAAAATGCATAGGTAGAAAAGTGCATCTAGAGTGCAGGATTGTAGTTTGTCTATTGTGCCTATATTAAGAGGGGTCACAACATTTCTAACCAAGCTAGGTAGACAAGCTGAACACCCTAAACACTGCAGAGGAGATATCAAGGAGTCTGGATCATTTCATCTGTTCATCCTAAGCCTGGCCAATCAGCCCCCACATGTTAATGGCTCGAATTTAAGTTACGAGTACCAGCAAGATGAACTTTCAAGCATATTGTGGAGCAAAGAAGGGTTAAAGAGAAGCATGCGGTGAGTTGATGTGCCATGTGTATGCTTAGATACACAGAATGAGTGGAAGAGGATGTGGTAGAACTAATCTATCGAAACTTTGATAATGCAAGGGTGGGATTTCTTCCGTTGTGCTGATAATCTGAAATTATAGAGCACAACTATCTTGGTGCATGATTAAGGGGAGCCATGCACATATTTCCCAGGGTGGCTTAATTGAATTTTGGTCTGACGGACTTGCTATGGCCAGCATGACACCAATAAACAAGCTACTAGAAGATTGTTGGTAAACATTTCGGAAGATTACTAACCACCCTATGGCATGGATTAGTATTAGGGAAATGACAGGAGTGTGGATACAAGGATGCTAGTCTTAGTTTTTTCGTTGGAACTCCATCAAGAACACTTGATCACAAACTAGGAGAATGAGGGGGTTCAAGCCAAAATGAAGGGAGGGGCCGCGCCACTCAATTTTCATGGTGGCATGTGTTTTGTTCAGTCTACTTGTTAAGGACAATATCAAACCAATTATCAAACTAAAAAGAAGGAGTTATAGAAAACATTAGGTAAAATACTAACTACAACAGTGTATGGAGATGGCTAGAGAAGAAATACAAGAAATTCAGCTCTAGTTCTTTCCATGAACATGCAAGAATATCACTTTATGACGTTCAATGAGCACGAGGATTAGAGCAACATCCATCCATGACTCAAAAGCCATGGATAGATGAGTTACGCACCTTTTATAACTTTCTTTAGTATATTGCGTAACTCTATGTTCGAAATGTAGTTGGATTCCTGTACAGAGAGCGCCATGTCGAGAAGTGATATCAAGTAGTTGAACGTTATCAGATAAACACATCATATGTTGACTATCTTATAATCATATTTTGAATACAGTAAACCTTCAATGAAATACTCCTGTCAAAATACGAAAACTGGAGTCATGTTTATTTTCTTCCTTTGTTGATTTATTTGGGCTTGATTAGTTATTACATCCATTTTAATACAGGAAGCAAAGAGACGCAAGAGCGGTTATGAGATAATTTAGTGCATGAAATTCGGTTACGGGGAGTCAATATGCTACCCTTCAGACACCATGAGACCGTGGTTAGAACGAAGGGAAGCTCAACGCGAATGAACCAACAGCAGACAATAAAAGACATTTCCAGGTTACCTCTGATCACAACGCAATCAATATCATTGCTGACCGAGGACACAAATCGGAAGATGCCAAAACTGCGCACCCTATCCGGAGGTGCACTTTCCACCAGATTTAAGTCCTTCTCTCATGGCGACGACCTGCTCTGCTCATCCGACAAGATAGAAGCCCGATATTAAAGGAAAAGAAAAATATTTTAAAAAGGGGAAAATACAAGGAAAAGGAAAAAGGCGAAGGTGGGCCGAAAGGAGGGGCCGGGTACGACTTCGTAGGCGGAGAGGCCGTGGGCCGCTTGGTCAAGGCGAAGACGTGCCTAGGTGGAGTCTAGCGAGACCCGTCCGGTCGACTTGGCTCCGGTGACTTGGCCCGGCGAGGCGGGGCGGGACGGGGCGGGGCTGGGCTGGGCTGGACTGGTGGTCTCCGGTCCGGGCTTGCTTGCTTGGCTGATCTGGGCCGATCCGAGTGAGCAGAGAGCAGAGCGGAGCGGATCGATGTCAGACGGGCGAGGCATGACATGGCATGGCATGTCATGACTGACGCGATCGAGACGAGCGAGGAGTCAGACGAGTGCGGCGCAGGTGGCGTGCGGACGGAGACGCGCCCGAGAGCAGCGCCTGCCTTCGGTCTTCGGTCGTTTGCGCCGAGGAGATTAATAATCAAGATCGCCGAGTCCGTCTCTGTCTCGCTCGCTCGATGTTTTGAGGAGGAAAGCAGTGGCAGCAGAAGCAGAAATCGAAGGTCCGCACGGAAGGGAGGGAGCAAAGAAAGAGGAAGGAAATTGATCGGCAGCCGAGCGAGGAAGTAGTAGCGCCGGGGAGCGAAAATGCAGCGGAGTGCCGGAAGAGTGGCCAAGCGCGTCTTGGCGCAGGCAGCGGGGGCCACACAGGTCGCCGCCCCAGCTCCGGGCTCGACGTCCCCGAATCATCCCGGTGCTGCCGCTGGCCTCGTCCGTCAATTGTCCGCGCTGCCTTGGAGTCCTCCCGTCTCGATCGACTCGATCAATCCGAAGGTCTCGTCTGTCGTGCTCTCTTGATTCTCAGTCTGATTCCGCCTTCTCCAGTTCCGTGTTCTTGGCTTTCTGCAGAATGTCATGCCAATTCGAGCCTCCGCAACTGTGAACTAGGCGAGCTTGTAGATCGCATTTGCTCGGGAGCTGCTTCTTATGCTCTTTTACCTTAAAGTGCACGAGTTGTGCGATTTGCTCTTGAGAGGGCGTGGACAGAGCCCATTGCGTCATACTTCCCTGTTTCCTAGAATCACTTTGCTTGAGTCGTAATCATGATTTCTGCCGCTGACAGAGAAATTTTTTAAAATAACGACGTAGATAACGTAAATCTCTCCTCTCTAGTTCTCTGGCTTCTTATGCACAGAAGGAAATAGATCAACGACCCCCGCGCTTCTCGAGTAATGCTAAACTGGTCTGAAAGGAAGTACTCTAAAATAATTCTGACAAAATCTTCCCGCTGCCAGGTTTTCCCATTTTTCCCGTTTGATCTGCATGTTGAGCTTGTCAGCAAACGAGCGCTGACAGAGAGTTTGTTATTCAATTACTTCAATGCTACTCTCAGACTCACTTAGTCTGAGAAGGTATGCAACGAAGCATATCATGAATTTTTGGTCGTGAAGTGTTTGATCAACAGGGGTTTTCTCAACTCTTGGTTCCTTGAGAGCAAAGAATCAGACTTTTGGTCTTTATCGTGGTGGAGGTCGTTTCTGGGGAGTCTTCTTTGGAGTCTAACGAGTTCATAGCTTTTTGGTCAAGCAATTGCCCAGTATTGCTATATAACGCACGACTTCATGGTGTCATACTGGAATCTCATGAGACGGGTGCTTTTAACAGGTTATAAAGACTGAATATGCTGTTCGGGGGGAGATCGTATCTCGTGCTCAGGTGATTATGTCAATTTCCGAAGCCGGTGATTTTAATTTTGTTTCATGTCTGAAACTTGTCGTTTATGTCGGTTCTTCTGCACCAGTTTGATCAAAGTAGATGAACGTAATATCGATATGGTCGATTTGTAGACATTGTAATTTTTGAGTTTGTTTTACGTGGTTAACAGATCACATTCCGGTTCTCCTGTCGACGTATTTGTTCGTTCCAGTCTGCGACTCAGAAAATTGCTTGCACCCATCTGCTATTCTGAAGGTTTTCTGTTTGATTTGCGCAGCTCTTGCAACAAGAACTATCTTCGAAAGCATCCTCCCTGCCATTTTCAGAGGTACGTTGCATTCTGCAGCAGGATTCTTTTTCATCAAATCAGAGTCGGTAAATTCTGATTCTGACGTTCGGGGATACGGAGTATCACGTCTGATGACTATATTGAGTAATTACTCGATGTTGTCGTGTTTCGACTTGTCATAACGTGCTATTGTCCTTGAAGGTGATGGAATGTTTTTTGTGAGGACTGTAGAGTAATGCAGGTGTGCCGTCTTTCGGTGAAAAGTTTTAAGGTCATATCTTCAAATTAAGCTACGTAAACTTTAATAACCGTATTAGCATTCTGCTCGGATTTCTATATTTTGCAGATCGTTTCTCTGAATATTGGCAATCCTCAATCACTCGGTCAGCAACCAGTAACATTTTTCCGCGAGGTAAGCTTACTCATTCTGTAACGAATTTGTCAAGCCACGAGCGATGCTATGGGACATGCTAGGTTTATCATAATTCCTCATAAATAATTGTACTCCCGCAGTTCTAAATAGGCTGTGGAGTCACATTTCTGACTTTCTGAATCTTGTAAGAACAGTGGTAACGCTGAAGAAGGTTGTGAAGTTTTTCCGGCTTCCTAGATATAATTGTCCAAATCTGAATGTGATACTGAATGTTGTTTGAAGCTGACGAATGTCGTTGTCGCATCTCGCAGGTTCTTGCTTTATGTGACTATCCTGCTCTACTTGAAAAAGATGAGAGTCATGCACTTTTCAGGTACAACCATTACATGAGAGTTTCAGGAACGCTCCAGCAGTTTCTGTTCTACTTTTGTGGTCTTCTGTGTTTATTTGTTCTAAATGTGTCACTTGACTGGCCTTGCTTCACCATAATTGCGCCCAGCAGTTTCTGTTCTACTATTGTGGTCTTCTGTGTTTATTTGTTCTAAATGTGTCACTTGACTGGCCTTGCTTCACCAAAATTGCGCGCAGTTCGGATGCAATTGCAAGGGCATACAGGATTGTCGAAAGTATTCCTGGGAGAGCCACTGGAGCATATAGTCACAGTCAGGTATTTGCCTGGCTCAACTGTAATCATATATATTGTTTTTACTCGAAATCCTCTACGAGGCATTTGATGATATAAAGTTCGTCAGGTTCGTGCAGCTAATTTCCGTCTTGCTCTATACAAAGAATTCCACATTGTGAAGACTGCTGCTATGGAAACCCTTCATTCAGCACTTATCAGAAACATGTCATAACCATTTGCCACGATGTACAAGTAACAAATGTATTACCTGCTGTATTAACGTTGAAGTTTTTCTTCTCTTCGCCGTTCTGATCGTCATACTTGAACATCTCTCAGGGAATCAAAGCTATTCGGGAAGAAATCGCTGCAGGAATTGCAGCTCGAGACGGGTTTCCGGCGAATGCGGATGATATATTCCTAACGGACGGAGCGAGTCCAGGAGTAGCGTTCATGACCATATTCCTTGTTAATTCCAGAAGTAGTCACTTTGATAGCAGTGGAAGGTGACTGTGTCTTCTGTTTGGAACCATTAAACTCATGTGAGTGTTCTAAATGTGTGTGTTACGAATCTGAATATGTAGTGTTTCTTTCTCAGGTACATATGATGATGCAGATGCTGATTTCCTCGGAGCAAGATGGTATATTGTGCCCGATACCACAATACCCTTTGTACTCAGCGTCAATCGCGCTGCATGGTGGCACTTTGGTACGTGCTCAGTATCTTCCAGGCTGAAGTAAAATCAAAATCGGAAAGCCATTTTTCTGATCATGCAGTTAGGAAACAGGTGCATTTACCCGATTGGTTGCTGCACATGTGCCCTCCACGTTTTCCGCTTCCCTGCTTACCGTTTTTTAACCAGCTAAAAAGTCGAAGTTTCATTCTGGATACGGACCAATCTGTCTACTGAGTACGAGCTCTTAATGATGTATCCGAAGAATCTAAAGAATCTTTGGATTTTCAGGTCCCGTACTACTTGAATGAGAGCTCAGGTTGGGGTCTTGAGATTTCCGAATTGAAGCAACAGTTAGATGCGGCTCGGGCCTCGGGAACAAGAGTGCGTGCTCTTGTTGTAATCAACCCCGGAAATCCAACGGGCCAGGTGCTTATTTCAACAGCGGATCCTTTCCTCGCAGTTCTCATTATTGCTTTGCAGCTTATACGGAAGGATAGTCATTGGAGGAAATTATTGATGTATTTTAAAGTGTGATTTGTTTATCTTAAAATGTTAAACCATGACTGTTTATGGTGTGTGCCGTGTAACTATTCTCAAGTGATTTACACAACGGGTGGAAACGACGTCGGGTAATTGACCTGTCTGGCACAACCTCAAAAAATGGAAGCTTCGACTCACAGTACACCGTGATCTTGCAGGTGTTGACAGAACAAAATCAGCGAGAAGTGGTACAATTTTGCAGGGATGAAGGCCTTCTGCTACTTGCAGATGAGGTGAGGTTTAAAGCGTCAGTTGTTTATTGACTTCATGTTGTCTTTGTAAAGGCATCGCTTTACTGAAGGTTTATCTCGACATTGGACTTCCTTTCGGAGGTCAAATGCAGAGGATGAGTGTTGGATGTTCCAAACTGCGGTGCAAAAATGTATTCATGCCCCTATCTATGGATTTGAATTGTGACACCGCAGTTTGGAACAATCATCATCCAGTTCTGATCAGTAAATTGTCAGAATGAATTTACTATGAATGAATGAGGCTATTATGGGGAGTGTGGAAAATGAGGAGGTTACATGGAAGTAACAGGCTTGGATGCCGAGGTGAGAGATCTGCTGGAAAATTGTAAATCAGAATGAAAATGACAGATGTTTTTGAAGACTTCATTTCCACTGCCTTCGATGAGCAATCTTTTGATCTTGAAACATGTTGATACGCTTTGTTGCAGGTATATCAAGAAAACATCTATGAGGAGACCAAAACATTCCACTCATTTAAGAAAGTTGCCAGGAGCATGGGTTTTTTTGACAAAGATCTGAGTCTTGTTTCTTACCACTCAGTTTCTAAAGGTGGGTTGTTTAGATTTCTGCTTGATTTAACGAAGATATTCAACGCACTGTAGAACGTTATTAGGCATCATAGATGATTCATGTCTGACTCACTATCCTGATGAATCAGGCTATTATGGGGAGTGTGGAAAGAGAGGAGGTTACATGGAAGTAACAGGCTTGGATGCCGAGGTGAGAGATCAGCTGTACAAGGTTGCCTCCGTGAACCTTTGCTCAAATATCACCGGCCAGATTTTGATGAGCTTGGTTATGAATCCTCCCAAGGTATGACACCGCAACATGATATGGATGTATCACAGCAAGTTATTATTTTTATGCGTGTTGTTATTGCAAGCTTCATGGATTCTGTAGCTAAGAATATGAAACCGTTATTTTCTCCGATCGGCCGGAAATGGCAGCTAATTCTCATCGTGGTTATATATTTCAGCCAGGAGATGAATCTTATGACAACTTTACGAAAGAACGTGACGGTATTCTTTCCTCACTAGCCAGAAGAGCTCAGGTAGAGCCCTGAAATTCGTGTCTAGGTCAATGTTATTACCAAGGTTGGAGAAGGAGAAAATGTCTTCAATAGCTTTAGAACTTTCGAATTGAATGTGTATCCTTCAGAGGTCTTTGTATGTTTTGAGTGTGTTATTTGTGTAATTTTCATCAGTTTTCCTCGATGCTTTCTCCTCTATCGGATTTCCAGAGTAGTCGGTATTAGAAATAGTTTAACATGTGAACTTTTGTACGACAGCTTATGACGGATGCGATGAATAAGCTAGAGGGCGTGACGTGCAACAAGGCAGAAGGTGCAATGTATGTTTTCCCGCGCTTGAATTTGCCAGAGCGTGCGATGAAGGCAGCGGCTGCAGTCCAAATGCTTCCTGATGTATTTTACGCTCGACGCTTACTAGACGCCACAGGAATTGTTGTTGTCCCAGGTTCAGGATTTGGCCAGGTAAGGTTTCAATTTCTTGCTGTTGGAAAGAATTTTTGAGTTTTTGCCTAAAAGTAATGATTTTTGTATGGGAAGTGCCACAACCTAGTCGGAAAGGGCCTGCTTTTCTTACTCATTTACAAGTTGATACAACAATGTTTGCAGGTGCCTGGAACTCATCATTTTAGGTGCACTATCTTGCCGCAAGAAGGAAAGTTACCCGATGTTATTGCCAAGTTCACTCAATTCCACGAGAGATTTATGGAAGAATTCCGGGACTGATGTGCTAGGACAAACGTTTTCGGAACTCAGCATTCCGATACTTATCCCCGGTAAACGGGTTCAAAACTTGCGGAGAGAAGTAAGTTTTCTAGCTGCGGGTTTTCTTGGCTGTTCGTGAACTTCACTGGCTGTGTGGATTGTATATACTGTGCACCCTTGGCTCTTTTTATCAGGTGATGTGCTGATAAAAAGTGCATATGTCATAAGTGGACTCCTGGTCTAAGATACAATATCCACAAGCACTCACCTCTCATGGGAATCCTTACAACTGTTGCTAGTTTTAGGTCTTATCTCATGATATGTCAACCTCGCCATACTTCGCCTGTGAAGGAAACTTTGCAACGGTGTCACACCAAGTCCCTCGGATGAACTCCCCACCCGGTACCGCCTGATAGTTCAAACTGTTGTGTCCACATATGACAATAGTGGCTCAGTACATGAGCAGCTTTCTTTTTCGAGGTTGCAACGAGGATGCAACCTCGGGCCAAAACCAGTTGTGGTCTGTGCTTCCGTTTGTCGCGTTTAATTTCGATTTCAAATCTGTTAAAGGGCAAATACTATTCTGGAACAATGTAATCTATTGAAGGAAGTGAGGAACTTAACACCCAAAGAACTGAAAGATTTTGAGTCAAGGAACTGAAAAACAGTCGCTAAGTGTATTGAGTTGTCTGATGTGGATTTGACATGGTTCGAAGATGCTCCAGTTTCGCGTATATGAATGAAAGAAATCCACCGTGGAAGGTGCTAAAGCTTTCACTGTACGTTAACTCAGTCTTGAAGTCATTCGAGTAGAGAGGACCCAGTTTATGGACGTGAGGTGATGCTGTAGAGTGTAGGCAAGAACTTGTATGGATGGTCGAAAATCTCGATAAACAAATACGATAAGCAAGATTCGTTTTTTGCATTTATTAATGTACCCATTTCCTGATCTAACCCGTTTGGTGCAGGATTTTGTTTACGTTCGAAACAAAATTATGTGGTCGATTCATTGCATTGATCTTTAAACTATGAATCCACGATCAAGCTGCAAATCATTGAATAGGTAGTGCAAGGCACCAAATGTAAGTACCATTATTGTTTCCTTCGTGATTCGTGAGGAACACTCGAGTTCAAAGTTATCTGGATCAAACAGTCCATGACAATTCTGTAGAGAACTGTACAACGACTTCAAAACACAGTTTGATGAATTTGTGTGACTCTTCCCGGAAGTGAGAACTTGGGCTCAAAGTCCGTTTCTTCAACCTGAATGACGCAAATTTCTCACCGCTTTGCAATGTGTTCTATTTGAGGATGTAAAGTTGTATGCGTCACGCAAGAGAAATCACTCTCCATGTGTGGTAAACTCCCACCAATAAAGAATGAATGTCATCTTAACTAACTGTTCTATTACAATCAAATCTATACAAACTTTGGTTGACCTTTTATAGTAGTTAGTGGAAGTTTTGCAGTAAATTTATTGTCAAAGACTGATAACCTATATAATACCATTCACATTCAACGAGTGAGACTTTAGTTCAACATGTAATAAAATAAATAACAATACAAAACTTCATACAGCTGAAAACTAATAAAATTCAATCTACGCTAAAGATTGAATAAAGATCAGGTTTTTAAACGAAAGACAATCTGAGTAGAATATTTGTAGGGGTCTTATTTATTTATCTTTACAAGCGAGCAATATGTTTTAACTTTAGGAATTTCAAAGTTGAACTTGACCTCATTGGATAAAGATCACACAAATTAGGAGAAATTTGCTTGATGGTACCACTGCGGAAAGTAATTTGCTTGATGGGATCCTTCAGGTTTCATTTTACCCAATGGGTAAAATGAAACGATGCACTGTCATCCATGTTTTAATAACAACTAGAGAGAATGCAACGAGTCAACCACACCCGCGGACAGAGTGGACTTCGCCCTCCATCACACTCACTTGTTTTTATGTTGTCATTCTGTATCCAGCCACTCACCCAGGTGACGAGCAAAGAAATGTTCATCTGGAGTTTATTTGTTCGCCACAAATGGGTGATCGCGAGACTTCAGCTCGGACCACTTTCCGGTACTAGCTCCTCGTCCCATACAGAGGGTTACAGAAGGAGGGTGCAGGTGGGAGGCAGCAGAGAAATCCGCGAATCGGTGGGATCCGAAGAAATGAAGAACAACAAATAGCACTTCCAGCAAAATCGATCTTTGACCTCGTGATAATCCACCAGATACTATAATCAGTGATTGATCTCTGATTATAATCCCCGCATTGTAACTAGTAGTAACCGTAATTACAAGAACTATGTCCGACGGCACACCGTCGTTGGGGTTCCATCGGGTAAAACTAAACCTGAGGGGTCCCATCAAGCAAATTACTTTCCGCAGGGTTCCCATCAAGCAAATCTCTCCACAAATTAGTCATTGATAGTATTTGTATTGAATTATACAGTAAATTTTGATCTATTATCGAGTGTATGATCAAATGACTTTAAAATAATACCTTAAGTTCAACCATTTTACCAAAAAACGGGTAACTTCACTGCAATCAGAACATAGGTTTCAAATGTTTGACGTAGACACAACATTCTTCTAGTTCGTTGTATCATCGTTAACAACATATGAACTAATATTTATGAAAACAAGTAAAAGATAAAGGATAATAGATCAAGCCCGGTATCCAAAGTATCAAAATGTTGAAAAACACAATACAAGCAAAAACCAAAAACAAGATAAAAGATCCCAAAGCTCAATTCCTAATTAGTGCCAAGTGCCAAAAACGGTAACTAATAATGTTTCTAATATAACAATCTAAATCAAAAGTAATTAACCGTGATAAATCATAGAAATTCTCCACATCTATATTATGAGCAAGCCTAATGTCTTCGTACTTAGAAAGTGTAACGAATACATGCTCTTCATACTTAATGTACCCACCTTCACATAATCTACAAATAGATTCACTCTTAGCAATATTAAACTAACATCTTTCTCTATTCAAGCCTTTGAATCCACTTCTATATCTAGCAATAATATAACGTAAGCACGTAGAGATTCTTGTTCACAATAAACAAGCATAGGACTCACATGAAGTTGATAAAATTGCATCTTGATGATGCGTTTGCTCCAAATAATGTTCAGAAATTTTTCATTTAGATGTTCGCGTAGTGCCATAGGTTGCAGGTCCCAATCGCGTTCTGTCACATTCTACCTCAAAGATCAAATCATCACATCCGCTAACCATCCTTTGGCACGTGTGGCATGCAAAGCTTGAAGAAAAAGGCGAGAAACATCAAGAGATTTCACACTTCTGATGTAAGTGATGGTGAAGTATAGAGCTTCAACCTCTATCTATAAACAACCAGTTTCAGCAAGAAGAATAGCATATGGAGTTTGGTTTTTCACACCCAATTCTTCTTTTAGAAAT
This sequence comes from Marchantia polymorpha subsp. ruderalis, assembly GCA_037833965.1. Classification (NCBI taxonomy): domain Eukaryota; kingdom Viridiplantae; phylum Streptophyta; class Marchantiopsida; order Marchantiales; family Marchantiaceae; genus Marchantia; species Marchantia polymorpha. The sequence goes on from AP031351.1 coordinate 8,104,931, forward strand.
ATCTTTTGCACCTTCTCCACACGCTTCCAACCTGTCTTCTTACAACCAAAGCCCCATACTTGGATTCCATATAGTACTACCGACAACACTAAACTTAGATGAGCTCTTCTACACCAATTTAAGAATGAATATAGAGCTTTGTAATCATTTTCTACTTTCTTTTGCACGCTATGTGTACAACTGTAATTATTAGAAAAATCAATGCTTAGATATTTATAACTGTTCACATCTTCCAATTGTATATCATTGTAATTGAAATAGAACTTGAATCTAGTGCCCACTACCATGACTTTAGACTTTTTTATATTTAACTCCATCTGATTATGGCTACAAAAGCTAATCAAAGTATATAATTATTTCTGTAAACTAATTGCATCACGTGCAAGTAATATGATATTCATTAGCATACAAGAGAACTTTGATAACAAAGTTTTCAAGCTTAACACCTTCACTATCACATGCCTCCAACCACTCTTTGATATCATATATAAAAACTCCAAATAGAGTAGGAAAGAGACTATAACTTTGAATCATTCCAATGATACTCATTAACTCTTCAGTTTGAAAAGTGTTGATCTTGGCCCAAATAAAGTGGTATTATAATGTGGCCACAGATGCTAGAAGATCTGATGGTACTCTAATGATTTGCAACCTTATCCATAAAAGCTCACGAGGTATATTGTTTAAAGCTTTCTTAAAATTGATGAAGGCGCGAAACAAAACTTTTCCATTGCTCTTAGAATTCTCCCATCAAACACGGAAGACCAAGATGTGGTCAATGGTGTTGTATGTAGGGCAAAAACTTCAAACCGCACTCACTTTTGATGAGATTATGTCCATGTACTCAACTTTGACTCCATCAATTTGCCAAACAACTTGGCAAAAACATTACCCACCATTATAGTGCGATAGTTTGTCACCAAGCCTTTCCTTCCTGATTTATAAATAGAAAAGATCTTTTGTAAAGACCAAGTTGAAGGAAAATTATACATAGAAGCATTCTCTAATGCTTTAGTGAGTATTGATCCAATAATATCTCCTTCTCATTTAAAAAGTTCAATAGAGATTTCATCCAAATACTTTGATTTACCATTTGCTAAATTTTTGACTTGAATTAATACCAGGTCTATGTACATTAGGCATTCTAAAAATAGATGCTTAATATCCCTAATATTAAATGTCTTGAATACCTAATCTTCAAAAAACTTTCATGAACATTCAACGGAGGAAAGAAATTTTTCTCGAACATTCAACGCAGGAAAGAAGAGGAGTCGCTTTGCTCGCGTGCTCCGTTTGAAGTGGACGTTAACTGAGGTGTGGACAACTTTGAGGATTTACTATAAACCCGTAGATTTACCAATTCTTTGCTTGTTTTTGATCTCAAAATTCAATGTTTTCTTTCTTCACTGTACTTATGTACAATAACTTTTTTGACGTTGCAGGAAGAGCAACCCAACGTTCGAAGCAATCGTAGAATTTGTCACACAACTATAGCTTCTGTCTATACGGCGGAAGTCCAAAGGAGAGGAGGCTTGGAAGAATCCAACAGGCGGCTCAGTGTGTCTCAATCACATGTGAGATTTAGAAGAAAGTATGTGATTGAAAAATATTCCTCGTTTGTTTGCAACCAACCAAAGAATGCATTGAATGTTTTTCTCTTCATGTACACAATCTTATCTAGAAGGTAGTGTGTTTTTGTGTGTAGCTTTTGGACAACTATTTTTCTCGTATTGATTATGTTAAGACAGCCCTTCGAGACCAAGCTCAACCTCTTCAATTTCACGTGACTCACATTTTTGACTATGCATTTTTTCTGAAGGTTTTGGAGCCCTTGCTTCTAAAATTGTGATTTGTTATAACTCGTTAGAAGATTGCTTAAGATCAAATATAAAAGAAAAAGATGTATAAGAAACTATCTGAACGCATGAAAGAAGAGAAGTTGCTTCGTTTGTGTGCTCCGTTTGAAGTGGGCGTTAACTGATGTGTGGACAACTTTGAGTACTAACTATACACCCGTAGATTTACCAATTCTTTTTTTTTTTAAGGAATATAAAAGTGAACCAGACCAGTGCTAGAGAGTGGTGATTTAATCTTTTTCTCGTGAATCTTGATTTCCAACAAGAGGTGGAATCTGCCAAGAAGTCAATAGGCTTACTAGGAGCGTCTTTCATTCATGGTTGGAATAGCAAAACGGTCGAACGCGGTGCCGACGCGCATGACACCTTTCAATTCGTCGCATCAACTAGAATATGGTCTTCAGATTTCAAACGAGGTTTTGTCACGAGTTGAATCATTGTAGTTGCATGCAGATTCTATACAATCTTTGGTTGGGAGAGCAAAATTGGTGCAAAACGTCAAAAAGCTACCACGAAGAAGACGTTTGGTCAAGCATTTCGTCTTGAAAACTACCGCATACATCTCAAAAGCGAGCACTCGATTTGTTGGGAAGAGTATCAATCACTCTGTACAGAAAGTAAGATTACTTACTTTGACATTGATGTCACATCTTGACAAGGATACTGACCATGTAATCTACAACATTGAGAAAAGCATAGTTGAGATTATCATAGTAGAAATGTTATGGTATCTCAAAGATTTTGAAGGCCAAAACTATGAGATCGCAATGCGTGTATTCATGCTAGATACTCACACATGAAACTATTTCGTGATTATCAAAACCCCAAGGGTGTACCAACTTGCAATTAAATATATTGGCATTGGTATTAGTTTCAGACAGACTGCATTGGCGCTTCAGGCAACCAAGGAAGTTGCTATGGTCTCCAAGCTAGGTGAGATGAATGATTTGAAAATTGCTACATTTGTACGCGTATAATGCAATGCCAATTTTCAAATTATTTCCAATATCTTACGCATGGTGTGCGCATTCTCAATCGTTCTAGATGTTTCAACTTGCATGGGTACTTCATACATAGATATTTGTGCTCGTTTTGTTTGGCGACGCCAGCTTTATAATTTGCATCTTATATCTATTTTGTTTTACGGATGTCATACGCGTTTGTCACAGTTTGAAGTTTTGTGCAAATTATTTGATGTGCACTTTCCCAGCTGACTAGTCATGTTGCAGGTGTTATTACACGTCTTCAACAATGTTCATTGGAAGGATTCATCCGTGTCTGGTGTATTCTTCATCAATTGGACATTCCGCTACAGGAGGCATACTTGAAGCTAGATGGGGGTGCATGGTTTGCGACACTAGTATCTATGATCTCGCACCTGCGTTGACAACAGAAGCTTATTTCCATGATGAAATCAACTTGTCCCAAGACATCTACAACTAGATGACATGCCATGTTTAGTGCTATAAGTTGGCTCGATGATCATCATCATGAAATCAGTGCACATTATCTTGAAATTCTAGTGAGTTCTTCTCGGCGCGCATCTCAACCTGAAAGTGATACAGTGGAATCTGTCTAAAATAATACTCTTGAGAATTCCCCTAATTGATTTATGAAGATTATTAGTTTACGGAGAGTGATGTCCGGCGCCTTGTATTCTTGTCAGAAACTCGCAAGGCACGCACCCCTCCACCACACAGACCACAACTACCAACCAAACACACCTTGCAGCACCAAACACGATCAGCAATCCGCCAAATCGCAACTGCTCTCAACATGCCGCTATAGGGAGTGAAGCACACTACAATGTCGGATAAGATCCGCATTGACCTTTGCAAGCATCACGTTGCAAATCCTAAGCTGACACAGAAACAACTTGTCAGCTGGCTCCAGCAAAAGCACGACGTTAAAGTCAGCCAAGGCATAGTCTCCAACACGCTCAACCGGTTGGTAGAGCTGCCCCAGCTTGACCAAGAGGTTGCAAACCAGAACAGCAAACGTCAGCGTTCAGTCAAGTATCCCATGATGGAAGACGCACTCGTCGCTTGGTTCCACAGCCATCAAGACCACGTCAACCTGAGCGGTGAACTCGTGTGTGAAGCTGCTCAACAGATGCTCGACAAGCTCTATTCCGACCATGACCGTAGCTTCAAGTATTCCAATGGCTGACTGGAGGCGTTGTGGTGCCTAGTTTTTTTGTTTTCTTTAAAAATCAACAAAACTAAAATATATTTGTGTAGAAAGTAGCCGTATGAGTTAGAATGAGTAGCTTTTGAGGAGTTATGATAGGATTAGTTAGTATTTGCCTACTGCCAAAGATCTTCAGGTCTTCGGATCTTTGGCTCAACCTTTTCTGGACAGTGCAAGAGCTGCGTCTTCGGCAAAGACATTGAAATCAATTTGAATTGCGCAACGGGCCGCACGACGTTTGCACACGTCAAGAATTCTATTGGGCGCGGGAGGAGGCAATGGTAGGGCTTCAAGGGTAAGGGCATTATGAGGAGCATTAGTGCCGACATTGCAATATTGAGCAAGAACGAGCGAGAGTGAGAGAGAGCGTAATCGACCGACCTTGCTAGCAGCGAAGACGCGAATTGGAGACATGGCGCCGCCCAAGAAGAGTGACAAGGTGTGGAAATTGGTCCCCTTGAAGGTGCTCTACGAGGAATTACGACCCTTCAGGTGCGAGCTGAGCGAATTGCGTTTCAATTTCCTTTTGTGGAACTGGAATTGCATCTCGGTGAGTATCTGCAAGGAGATTATGGATAAGAACGAGACCGAGGGCGAGGATCTCGGAGATAATCCCATGCTGTGGACGATTGAAATTTGGGCGAAGGTGATGGGACTGTGCGCAGGTAGCGATGAGGATATCTTGTTCGAGAAGAGTAGCGTGATACTTACGCGCACAGAAGAATAATCTTACAGGCCACTCTTGAATTCCGGGAGGCAAGGGACGAATGGATGGAAGACCGCCGACTACCAGGATCCGAAGAGACGGGCGATTGCACTGGGGATTATGCATATCTTGCGACCGGCGCGCACGACGTATGTGACGGCTTGACAAGTAGGGTTCTTCGAGCGAATCTTGAATGGACAGAGAGTACATTGGGCAAGAATCTTTTACGATCTTGTATGGGTGAATGCGAGCTCATGGAGGACCGGACCGTTGGTCAATCATCTGACTTCCTTCCTTGTGAATTTCTATCGAGGCATGGATTTGCTTACAAGGGAAGAGGAGAAGCGATTTCCGAGGGAACGGGAAATCTTGACAGCTGAGTCAAGTGAAGGAACCAAAAACAATAACCGTCGACTTTCGTGGACGTTCTGCCAAATCGGGAGAGGCCAAAACGGCGATTGGCGAAGAGAAGAAAAGTGGTGAGTGATGACGAGGGAGATTTGGCGCTAGAGATCAAAAGAGCGGAAACGGAGGTAGAAGTAATCAGGCAGTCGAGAACTCGCGCGAGATCAAAGAGGAAGGCGAGTTGAGGATTGATGGTAACTAAAATATCGGATAATAGCTTGGAAAAGACAGTTGCCCCAAGTGTGAGTACACCCGAAGTCGCAGTTGGCGAGTCGACACAGCCTATGAAGATCGAAGGACCTTCGGGGGTACTAACTGAAGTTTCAGGAGATGTACCGGTGGAACCTTTGAAGGAGGGAACGGAGATGGTAAGTCCGAATTCTTTGTATTCGGAGCGGACACGGTCTGTGGGGAGTGAGGAAGTACTTCAACCGAAGACAAGCGAAGAATTGGTGAAGGAGCTTACACTAAGTGACGAAATACTTGAGCAGGTTGTTGCGCAGGTTGGAGGTTTCGCTACTGAAATATCTGGACATGAAGAGAGAGAAGTATGTTGTGTCCAAGGAGGTAGGATTCTATGTAGAGATGGTGAGGAATAGGACGCCGCTCAAGAGAGCAGTAGCGGTGAAGAGGGAGTGAGATTCCGCGACTAAGATGTCACGGGAGCGAGCTGCAATCTTGTTAGCCGAGTGCGCGGCAGCGAAGGCGGCAGTGAAGGAGCGAGAATCTCAGCATCGGGAGAAGGAGATCGAGTGCAAAGTGCTGCAATTGAATTCATCGAAGTAATCCGGACGGTGTGCAGAGTTAGACGGAACTTGAGCTGGACTTCATGTCTCTAACGAGAATGGGCAGAAGATGACAACGGATTTGCTCACGAGGTTCGAGAAATCCAGAGAAGCGTATGATGAGGCAGTCAAACGATCGGAGCGACTAAACACAACAGCGGAGAAGCAAGAGAAGAAGCATGTCGAAGAACTTGCTAAGTTGGAGGCCCGAAGAGCCGAAGAAGTTCGTATCACCAAAGAACTTCGGGGGAAGATTGCAGAGGCGAAGACGGCGGAAGAAGATCTTCGTAGCAAGATTGCGGAGATTGCGGGGAAGTGCGAGATGGAATTCCGACGTGTGGAGGAGCTATCAACGAGTCTGGCGGAGGGAGTCCGGAAGCATGAAGAGGAGTTGGCGAATTGGCCAAGAAATTGGCAAATTGCGAATCGGCAAAGTCTTCGGAGGTCGAATGTAAATTGAAGGTTGAATCGGAATGTCGACGGTTGTGGGAGCAGTTAGGCAAAGCAGACATGAGATCGCAAGAGTCGCAAAGGAGAATGGAGAAGGCAGAGGAGGCCTACCGTCAGCTACGGTCAACCGACGAGTTGAAGTTGCGTCTAGAGAAGTGTCTGAACGGATTTGCGATGTGAGGATTGCAAACGGTGACGTGGCTGAAGCTAGATTCGCTTGAGCACTTTGATAAACAGAAGCTATTTTGACTGGCTGAATTAAGGTATTAGTTTTTGTTTGATTAGAAAATAAAGATTGCATTTTTTTCAAAGCAACGGTTGATGAGCACCAAGATTCAATGGATCCGTATGATACAAACAAATTGTAGAGTTAGATAATTCGTTTGTATCGTTTGTATTTGTATTCGTTTGTAAAATATTCCAAAGTTGCCATTGTGAATAAAGAGGCCCAAGGCTCTTTCCTTGGAGGGCTTTTCTATCAATTGGCTTGTTTTGACTATAAACCTGCGTCCACTGCGTGTCTGTGTGCTAGTGTGTGATCCAGACATCGAGCACAGTGCGTTCCTGTTTGTCAAAGTTACCGCATTGGAAGTTGTGAGTATTCAGCTTGAATGTTATGAGTAGCCGAGTGTTCCTTGGAATTTAAGCAAATTCAAGTCTGGGTATTCGGGTCATTGTGTCGGGATGTACGCAATACTGGAAAATTCTCCCCCTTGAATATGAGTGTGGGGTCGCAAGCGATTCCCACAAGTGTTGATTGGAAAAGTTTCAAGTTGTGAGTGTGATTACGCACTACTTTGCGGATCTTTGGCTCTAGCTGGGTAGTGTCTTCTTGAAGTGGCATTGGCCTAAGAAGTAAAACTCCTTGATAGAATGCTAATATGTGACAAATCGTGACTTTTGTGGTTGTTTCTATCCTCGTGGAATCAGATCTGTACCATTATGCTCCATTTTGATATTTGTCTGTCATTACAGGCGTTCAAGAAGCGCCACAACATCCACTCGCACCGGCGCTTTAGAGAGAGTGGCAGCGTGAACAAGCAAATCATCGATAAAAGCCTTCCTCGTCTTCATGAAACGTTGGATAAGTTCGAGTGGAAAGATATCTACAACATGGAGTAGACTGGCCTCTTTTTTTGAATGCAGGTATTTTTTATGTTCATCAAATTTCTTGGTTTGTAGACGACGTGATTCAAATCTAACACACTGCCCAACATCAGGCGGACAATTTTCTTGCCACACGGCAACTAGAGGGTCTGAAGCAGAACAAGGAACGCATCACTATGGCGGTCCGCTGCAATGGTGATGGCGACAAGCTTCCGCTCTGGATCATCGGGATGTAAGCCCAATCTGAGGTGCTTCAAAAATGTCAACCGTGGAAATCTTGGTTGCACCTACCAAAACAATTCAAAAGCTTGGATGGCGCAACTAATCTTCCTTGAATGACTTTGACCGGCAAGACTTTGACCGGCAAATGACTTAACCAAAAAGTTATGTTGATTCTCGAAAACTGTAGCGTCCACGTTCAGGTTGACGAGCTTCCCAAATGGATCACACTTTGCAACACAACCATTTTCTACCTCCCACCGAACACAACGTCAAAGATCCAACGTTGCGACCAAGTAATCATCCGCAACTTCAAGGCCTACTACCGCCAAAGTTTCAACCGCCTGCTTCTGCAGCGTCTGAATGACAAGGTTGAGCAGCCTGAGAAGATCGATGTTCTTCAAGCCATTCCGATGGTAGTGCCTGCATGATCTACGGACATCAAGCCTACAACAATCCACAACTGCTTCTGCCATTGCAAGATTCGGTCAGAGGGAACCGATGCCATCCCAATTAACGAGAACGAGCTCTTGGATCAAGCTGTCATGGAAGAACTGGAGTAGCAAATTTGCCAGTTCCGTTATCTCAACCCAATGGACATCTGCAACCTGTTGAAATACCCCGTAGAAGACGAGATTGCGTACATCCAGAATGTTGATGATGTCATCAACGATCATCTTAGCAACGAAGCAGACGATGGCGGCAATGCAGACGATGACAGCCAGGAGCAATCGAGGATCAGTCTCACCGAGGCTCAGAAGATGCTTCAGACGCTTCAACTGTTTAGGATGCAACATGAAGCAGATTCTCAAAACTTCCTTCCGTCACTTCAACGCATGAAGTATATCATCAGCAAGATTTGTGTCAACCAGATGGTCTAGAAGTACATTCGTCAGTTCTTCAACAATTCGTACAATTGATGAATACTGATCCGTCACAATTACGTAGGATTTTTTTGTTCGTATGTAGGAAAAAAAAATATATATTTTTTAGAGACCGCCAATTTCAATTAATAATCAAATTACGGAGGAATATTAATTTATGTATGGGCCGGGGCGCAGGACCGGCAAATCTGATTGATTAATGGAGGTTTTTAATTTGGGGAGTATTATTTTAGACAGGTTTACTGTATTTGGTGGGTTCTTAATGTTGTCATAAGGAGCATCACAAGTGCTATACATACGACGGTGATGCGACTGTAAGGTCATCGGTTGACGCTTAGGCAACAACAAACATATGTTGAACTATTAATTGGTGAGTAACTGCTCAAGATCAGTGCAATTCGCAATTCCAACTTTGAAAATGTGGACGAATTCGCTTATGTCATCCGCAACAATTGGACAGCTTCCTATATTGACATCACTGGCTTTATTGAAGATCTTGGGCATTTTGCTTTGACTATAATCAACAATTTTGAGTGAACCAATTCGGTAAGTATTTTTTTGGAATGTTGCGTTTCTTATATTTGATATTGTTGATGGCTTTATGGAGTGTATAGCATTGCAAGATGAACGCGGGTCAAGCAGCGATATGGACAGTCCACCTGTGTATTCATTTGAATTAGTGAAACTTAAAGGTCGTGATATTAGCCGTCTCATTATCCAAAAGAAGTCTCGTCTTGATTGTAGTTGGTCTCCCTCTGCAATTGACAAAATTGGCTTTCAATTTATAGAGCTTTGTATCATGTACAAAAATGTCTCAGCTTGTAGAGAAGTCATAGATACTTGTGATGATCAGTGCTCATTTGACGATGCGTGATCACTCTCATGTTTATCAGGCCGTTTCAATTTTTTTAGAAGATTTTGTCGGTGGACTAGGTTCACCGTTTCTATATAGAGCTCCTATCGAGAGTGACTTCTCAATGTTGAAATTCAGGAAGGATGTTTTTACAATGTCATTGACAGATTTTTCTCTAGAATGATTTCTCCAATGTAAATAGTATGATTTGTTGCGCACCTTGAAGCAATAAAACTGAAAGATTATGCTTACTGAAAGAGAATTCATGCTTCAGAGCTTGCTGAAACTGTATCATTCATTTGTAGACTTATGTTGAATTGGATAGAATCAGTAAGAAGATTTTTTTTGATTTTTTAGATTGTCTGTAAACAATGATGCCTGCCTAATTTCATTCTGTATGTGTGCCTAATATACTTATATTAGGCACAAATAGGCATATGTCTAACGTACAGAGGCCTAGTCATCAACTTTGATTCAAAAAATTAGCGAAGTATTTCTTCACAACAAGTCATTGATGCAGCGGAATGGAATAAAGCTTTTCAGCAAATTCATTCAAACTCTTGGGATCAAGAGTAGGTTTAGAAGACCGTACTGTTATACTATTATCAAAAAAATTGAGGATTCTCCATAAGCTCCTTTGTCAATTATGCTTACTTCATACTCAAAAAAGCTCGTTTCTTGGACTTCATCAAATCTATGTAGAACCTTGTCAATAAAATCCGACTTTGGAGATATAAAGACTTAGTCAACTGATCTCATACTCCGCTTGCAATCAAAATCAAACCATCTATTGCAAGCAAAACTCCTAGCTCTTTGATTCTTCTGCTGCAAAAAAAACTGAGAAACAGTTATTCACTAGCTGTATGTGGATCATTTGACTCTTAAATAATATGGGAAGTTGGGTTCGCACTTGTTGCTAACCCCATTAGCAACAAGTCAGATAATTTTATTGCTATCCTTGGATGAATCACTTAGTCCACATACAACTTGGGTGCAATTTAGTACTAACACTTGGCCACTATTATATTATTATGGGCTTCTTCGGATTGACATCTGCACAGGGGTGTCGTTACAACTGCCATGTGTCATATGATACTCGTCGATCCAACTTCCTACGGCTAGGTGATGCATCTCATAGCGCTGATAATTCTTGGCAAACCCACGGATTTGAGTTTTGTCAGCATCATGTCAGCTACTAATGAGTAAAACTGAATGTAATCTATCGCTGGCCGCCCCGCCCATATCAGCAATACAACATTAGTTGGGCCTGTGATATCTCAAGAGCTCGATTTCATAGTGCAACACCTACTGGGGATATTTCAAACATGCCAGAAGATCCCATGATTGAAAATTTCTTTGATACTCATAGCTCACTGGCTGGACCACGCGTGGTATGAGGCCATCCATTATCAAGAACATCCACTTGGTTGCAAATGTGCAGTTTTCCAGACAACTTTGAAATACAATATTCACATCGGTGACTCTGGTGAGGGATTGGAAGTGTTCTGCTTCTCGACTTGGCCCCTTTATCCTGGGCTATAAGGATAGACGATCTCCCCGCATATGGATGGCGATCTCAGAAGTACCGACCATTTGAGAATCATGGAACTCACACATATAGTCTCCACATACACTGTGACACAAAGCATTATCTGGCGATGAGGTGGAAGGAACCGCTGGAAACTTTGAGGTGAGTGGAGATTATGATAATTTCAAAGCCTAAAATCGACTGCACATGGGTTAAGCCGGTTTCCCGGTAATTGGCTGCTGAAGCGCTCTCGTTGCTCTAGTCAACGGAATTCATTCGTTATGCTCGTCACCGCATTACGCTGTGCGCTATGTTGGTGTCCAACGAGCATTGTCAACGCATGTAGACCAATACACGGACTCCACCAGCACCCTGAACGGTAACATTTTAGATAAACACGTCTGAGAATTTCAACATTGTGAGAACACTGCTCTTGTGACAAACACATGAGTATTCTATCCAGCAAAGCTCCAAACCATCTTATACACAAGTTCGTGAAAGGATAAGAAGAGAAAATACAGCACAAGATATTTTCTGCGAGAGAAAAACTTAATGCAAGAAGGAACATCGCCATGGGTTGATATAATCGAAGCTAACGTAAGTACAAAGTGATGACTAAACCTTACAATCTGAGATTCTACCTGATTTGAATGGCGAGTGTGTGGTAAGAATTGGTGATTTCAGCACGACATCATCCTTCTTAGTACATATATGAGCTTCATGCTCAGTGTCGAGTGAGTGCATTTGTGCTGTGAATACTTCCCATGCAGAAACATAAATACGGCAAAACTTGATAATTGACTTCGATAAGGGGCACTTGTGGTCAAATGGTCCTACTGCTCGTTGTTAGGTTGACCCAACTCCCCAGAATCTGTCTCCTCTCCGAAATGAAGCCAATCACGATTTGCTATCTCATTCTCAATCATCTCTACTTCGCTAATATTGTCCTCCTCCTGATCAACCTCGGTTAAGCTACTACGATATCGTGATGCCATTTCAGCCGCTTCACTGAAAACTCTCTGCAAAAAGAGACACGATGGCACAAATTAAATTCAGAAACGAGGGCAGGCATGACATTTACCATATACGCAACTCAAGCATTGTCGAATATGCTATTCTTGAAATCTCAACTTACAGGGTTAGTTATAAACTTAAAACAAGGAATCAGAACATTCTTAGGATTGGAAAGTACTGATATGACCAAAAAATGGAAGCTTCTCATCCACACTGAACACGAAAATCATCCAACAAAACGCTTACAGACAGTTTTTCTGCTTGTTGAAATAAGCATATTACCTGCTTGTCTTCAAGAATAAGACCTTTGCTGCTCTCTAAATCAGCTGTGCTGCAATTGACGTAAACAAAAACGATGTAAAAGAGCAGATCGAATAACAATTATAACTGAAACCGGAGGTGAAACTCGATGCAAATTAAAACCAATTTACATCGGTAATCTCCATGGAAATCTCTGGATTTTACGAGACATGAATGAACCGAACGCGAGCCAGTATTTGGTCCACCCAGCCAAATTGTAAATCAAGTGAATAGTTACCTTAAAGCGATCCTGTGTGGGATGGGGGACTTCACCACCATCACTTTAACTTCCTCGTTTACTGAAAATATTTCTTCTAAATCCTTCACCCTGGAGCGGGACACATTCGATATATGTACCATACCGCTGCAAGAAGGTAGATGCAGATGTGTCAGTTGCAAATAATATGCGTAGAGGCACTTGGAAAAGGCTACAAGCTTACGGCCGAGGTCAGCTGTCTATACATCCGTCAGTTTGAAACTTTTAAATTAATATGGAAGGCAGAAAAAAAGAGCCATTTTCCGTCCATATATCATTGGTTCAATGGGATGGTGTACACAGATCTCTGCATCTACGCCCTTTCGCTTTCTGTTTTTCACCCACAATATGTCGTCTTTTCGTCTAATAAACTCATCTATAGCTTTCCCTTTCAATCTAATTTATTTGCAAGTGACACAACCTTGAGTGGAGACTTTTCAATCATGTAGATCGACAGCAATCTTTCGTGTTGCCTTGACCACCAAGTACAAGGAAAATGAACCATTCAGTTGATCAGTTGATGTTTAGCATTAAATTAGATTCGGAGAACAGATATCTCTTGAAAGAAAACCAATTCTCGTCTTACCGTAATGATGTACCAGTCAAGCTCACTTCCACTCCAAAAGGGAAGATTTTGTTTACTATCCCATCGTGTAACGAACCTGGGCCAAGGTTTTTCCATCCCTGAAACCAGATCATACATCAAACAGTTGTGGAAACTCCGCTGTTGGCATTTATACCATACTCAAAACAATGACGAAATTTGGACCACACGACTTACAAGTGTATCCATCGCACGAAATTACCAAAACAACGAGAGCTTGCAGATTCTCTTACCCATGCTCGCTTCTCGCTGATTATCAACTTCCCACTTTCTTCATCAACTTCTGTAATTAGGACCTGCACACGTTCTCCGACCTACACAGGCAGAAATGCTTAATTGTTATCAATAAAGGGCCATACAAATCGCTTATTGAAGAAGGATGGCCAAACCAGTTTGCACTGACCTAGTTTGAACATCATTACCAACCTAGGTCAGTGCAACATAGCACATCAGCGAGGAGAAAACAATATAAGGTAAAGAGGACGAATAAAAGATGCCTGAAGATCCGACTCATCAATAAAACTAAATTGTAAGCAACTATCTGCTAATCCAGAGTTCTCGAACTTCATAACTTCCACAGTAGCCCTGTTCTTTTACCCAACCCAGCTGTTAAATGAATCAACCTAAAGAGTCATCTTTAAATTCCATGTTCCTCTTGATTGTTCTAAGCCCTCGTGCTTCATGCCAAACCAGACAAACAGCAGCACTCCTGGACCTAAACCTGCTAATTACCATCGCAATATGGCTTGATACACTACCAGGACACACGTACGATATTACGAGGTTGTAACAATGAATCCGAGTTTCACAAACATTGAGACTTGAATCAAGGCATTCTTCAGCGTCACTAGTAATCCTACTCACCCGAGACTTGAGCGCACCAGTCCCCATTGACCTCTTTAGAAACTGGTTGAGGGGTAGAAAAGCTCGTAGTCCCTACAAGAAGCGAAATTCGAATAGTTGTATGAATACAAATGTCAGATGGATTGACGTACAGAGGAGCGACTTGATTGAAAATCGATCAAAGGTTGTACATACTGGATCCAAAAAATACATTATTCTCTTACATAAAAACATATAGTACCTCAATTTTCGTAAGAACTCCACCAGAATTCCATTCGAGTATTTGCACCTCAAAGGGCTCGTTCTGTTTTTTAATCTGCAACCGAAGTTGATATGAAGTCTCTGTCAGGCTCGGTCATAAGTTCATGAGGTAGTCTGCACTAAGTTGTGAGGTAAACGTAACTTCCCTGGAAGCAAGGTAGATTTCCATACCTGTCGAACACGTTCCCAGGCTACAGGAATCGAAACCTTTCTCGAGGAAAGTATAGGCCTCCCGCTCAGAGTTACACCCTGCACTTTCAACCTTAAAACTGTGCCAACTTCGACGATTGGAGCCCTGGCTGCCGGAAGACAAAAAACTTCTTCATCACGCACGAGTCGGAATCGGCCTACAGGGAAATCCTGCGTTGCACCTCCCTCTACAGCATTCATCTCCCAGAAGAGTTCATCTGACCGGAATAGGTCCACAGGGTAAACATCCTTCGTGAGCATGCGTCCAAGTTGTTGAGCACCGACATCCACGTCGAGCTTGTAATCGTTCCCAGAAACGATCACCCCCATAACTTCATCTCCGACTTTCGGTACGTAGTACTCGAAGTCACTAGCTTCCTCGATCTGGGATGATTGAGAGTGATGCGCAGTAAGCCCAAACCTGGTTGCAAAATCGGCCTTTTCTGCTTCTGGCAGCGGTTTCCTTACTCCCAGAGATCCTCTCTTCTTTCTCTTGGAAGGCTGGTTTTGGACATCTGAGAAGAAGGATATCTCGTCATCAGCTGGCCATGCCTGCTCATCATCTACATCGCTTGCTTCCTGAGAGGTTACATATTGCGAGGAGATGCCGTTTAAGTCTGCAATTGATCCAGGTTGATCATCAGTGTCTGACTCCGAATCGTCCTCATCCTTACTCCTCCCTTCCCACACTTCGTCCTCTACAGATCTCGGAAGGCTGCTAGCTGACAACGGCTGCTGTGTGCCTATTCTTGTGCTTGATTGAACAAAAAAGGAGTATGATGATGCACTGTGCAATTGACAATAGTTCGATTTCCCGTGGCGATTGAGAAAATTTGCAAACGTACTGACTTCTTGTATTTGCCGCCTAGAATGTAACAGTCTGCCTTGTGTTTGTTCGGCCTGATGAAATGAGCATGAAGGTGAATGCTTCGAGAGAATTCCCAACACGTCCTCCGCTTTACTTCTCCGGCTCCATATCCTATCTTTAAGACGAGGCACTGTGCCCACGGGAAATGCACAATTGTTCACTGTATGAATAAATTTATGAGATAATTCGTTCAGCTGCCTGCGAATTCACACCAAAATAAGTCAGCCCCCGTGGTATCAATTGCCACCACATTAGAGCAACCGTCGGGGCCATAAGGCGAAAGCATTGCAAATTCCACAACACGGACTCGATCTGTGATACAGCAAAATTCGCCCGACTGGACAGACTGGACGGACCACAGCTCCGACGTCTAATCAAAGACCCAGCACGAGCTTGCTGCTCAAGGACGCAATCAAATCAAAGACAATCGTCTGCGAGTCCAGGAACGCACGACAGAGTAGAATTGCTGGAGCAGACATTCGCTCCCGAGTGAATTTCACATCGAGCCAGCGACGGGCTTTGCATTCCCATCATGGCGCCAGCCTTCTCTTCTCAGACGAAAAGCCTTCCACTCGGCACACGAATTGCTGAAGGATCGCTCACTCGGCTACGCACGACCTCTGCGGCCACATTTCCCTGCCGAATGGGTCATCCTCGTCCCATGGATTCCAAGCCCAAATCTGCCTTCCATGCCCCGTCCACGAACTCCAGTACACGAAGTCCAGTACACAGAACAGGCTCCCACCGGCGACTGTTACCCGTGACCATCAGGTGCCGCGATCGGTACCTATCCTCCCTGTCCGATGCTTTACTCTCCTTCCCCCCACCCCACTCTTCTTTCCCCTTCGCTCCCGTTCGTTTCCGTTCGTTCGTTCCCCTTCCCTGTCGCTCTCGGTAAGTGTGCTTTAGAAAACGCTTACGCGCACGTTCACGTCGTCACATCATCCCCGGGGGTGGGGAGGGGTTGGAAAGAACGGCATGCGAGGGTTAGGGTTTTGCGTGATGCGGATTCCACGTCCAGATTCCTCACGTACTTTATAATTCGCCGATCGATAAATGCGTCGCGCTGCATGCGTGCGTGCATGTGATCAGCAGAGGAAGAGCCTTTGGAGAAGGAAGAGAGTTCATCAACATGAGATGAGAGGATTGGACAGTTGCGTTCTCTCCAATCCATAGGCGGAGCACGTTTGTAATGCTCAGAAATGAGAAATTGGCACCATTATTTCCATCGTAACGAGGCCGAAGAAGAAGAATTGAATTAGATTAAGTTAAAATTGGATTGAATTGAACGGTCCAGAACTCTGAGAACCGTCCCAGCGCTCCAGCCAACTCCAAGGCAACCGGCAGAGATACGGTATATTTTCTTCGCATTGTCTCGAAACTTGCAGATCTTAATGGCGAGTTGTGACAATCGAATGTGGAGGAGTATCAGCGATGGAGGGCCCCTCACTAACGTAGATGGGGTACTCGTCTTTGGACATGTGGAAGAATATATCGCTGGAGAACACTTACATGTAAGGATGCTCTAGAGATGCAATATCATAGAGAACTTCAGGAATACCCACACTATTAGTAAAAGAGCTCTAGCGCGAGATTATAATGATAGTGAATGAACTGCCAAAAGGTGTGGAACAAGCCGAAGCAATTTTAAACTAAACTCTAAATAATTTAGAGATAACTACGCGTTGCTACTGGAGTTGAGTTGTATACAGAAATCCAACAAAATCTGATAGATTTTTCTAGTTATATAAAGAACCTTCTTCTTTATTTTAGTCAAATGATGAAAATTCCACTGCAAGAAGAGTAAAATACACACCGCCTCCGAAGTGAGAAAGTCGAACCTGACTAGCCAAATTTAAGTTTTTATTACATGATAAAACCTACCAAAACTAACTAGATGAAAATACCTCTAATGGGATGTGTATGTACCCATCTAACCTTATCACCTTGAAATGTTTAGATATCTCATTTTGAGCCCAATGACTCAAGAACTCAACCAGATTATCCACATGACTGAGACTCGCATGAGCCACCATTATTGGTACCTTGCCGAAGAGTAGAAGTCAGCTCCGTTCCAAGATGTCAAAGGAATCCAATGCATCATGTACACAGAGATATCAAGAAGACAATATAAAATTGTGGTAGCAAAAGCCAAGGCGTCTGCACGGTAAAAAAAAACATGAATCAATGATTCAAGTACTACTTGGTCGCAGCAGCTATAGTTTTCAAACATTGTTGAATGCGCGACATGTTGCCATTGGTTGACGGCAATCGCACGATGATAAAAGCTCCACAAGAAGGCCGCTTCCTTGCGGGGATCACGAATCAGAGGCACTAGTGCTCTCCAATTCACACTAATAGGCAAGCTAAGTGTTTGTCGCTGATGATGCCAATGGCAGCCATGGCTAGCCGTGTAGACGTATAGTGACTCACCGTTACTTCAAGTCCAGCTTCCATGCGGGGGACCATGGATCCAGACCTTGGATCAATTGGGGACGAAGTTCATAGTCACTAGTGCTCTCCACTTCACACTAATAGACAAGCTAAGTGTATGTTGCCGATGACGCCAATGGCAGCCATGGCTAGTCGTGTAGGCGTAGAATGACTCATTGTTCCTCCAAGTCCAACGATCTGGATCGAGAGATTTGCTTGATGGGATCCTTGCGGAAAGTAATTTGCTTGATGGGACCCCTCAGGTTTAGTTTTACCCGATGGGACCCCAACGACGGTGTGCCGTCGGACATAGTTCTTGTAACTACGATTACTACTAGTTACAATGCGAGAATTACAATCAGAGATCAATCTCTGATTATAATTTCTGGTGGATTATCACGGGGACAAAGATCGATTTTGCTCGAAGTGCAATTAGTTGTGCTTCAATTCTTCCGATCGTAAAGATTCACGAATTTCTCTGTTGCCTCCCACCTGCACACTCCTTCCGTAACCCTGCGTGGTCCGAGCTCAAGTCTCGCGATCACCCATTTGTGGCGAACAAATAAACTCCGGATGAACAATTCTTTGCTCGTCTACTTGGAGAGTGCCGGGATACAGAATGACAACATAAAAACAAGTGAGTGTGATGGAGTGCGAAGTCCACTCTGTCTGCGGGTGCGGTGGACTCGTTGCACTCTCTCTAGTTGTTATTAGAACATGGGTGACGGTGCATCGTTCATGGGGTCCCATCGGGTAAAATGAAACCTGAAGAGTCCCATCAAGCAAATTACTTTCCGCAGGGGTCCCATCAAGCAAATCTCTCGATCTGGATCAAAAGTAAAACGATCAATGGATGTCACATACCTGAGCATGGATTAAGCTCGCTCTGCGGCCAGCGGATCCATTGTAATGATCCGAGTGCGAGCACACTGGACATTGTGAATGTCGATGGAAAGGCATTAGCGACCGAAATTGAGTAATCATCATGAAGGTACTGTGAGTTACTTATATCAAAATGCTTCTATGATCGTGTGATATCGTACTGCAAAACTCTCAAGACATCTAAAAGAGTATCAAAGTTTCACCCACAAACTCATTAGCATAGATCCCAAGACATTTTCCTAGGACCGATTCGAACTGTGTGCGGTGATCGATGATCTTCCATTCCACATGGATCTTGGATTGAAACAATTGTATTTGGCTTCTTTCTGATTTTTGTAGTTCATATCGGAGTTGTAGCTCTTGCCATGGCAATAATTGCATGGTATTCAAAAGTCAAAGCTCATGGAGACATCGTAATCCTCTACTTATCAATTGGCGAGCTCGAAGTACGCTAAAATCAAAGTTACTAACGAAGAAATGTGTTGTTCATTAAAGCAAAGTGATTTGGATTTCCTCGAATGTAGTCGGAGATTTAACATCCACCAATGAGCTAAATAAACTCCAGGCTTGTATAAGCCTGTTCCAAAGAGGGGAATGTTGAAAATTTAGTCAAGAGTATACATTGCAAACTACGTGGCCAAGATGCCAATCCATGTGGCATAAGACCATGCAATCAATGTCGTAGTAAAATATGAAGTGGGGACGTATCGGGACTTTTCCATAAGTGCTGCGAGTGACTCATCCGGATCAATGATGTACAATCCTCAAATGCGTTTTCTTACACAACAGTCATCCCAACTAACACGAGCCCCTGCATTTTCTTTCGAACCGGCCCACATATGTTGATGCCTAGAATTGTTGTTGATATGCCCCAAATGCTAAGAAAGTACCAAAGCGTAGAAACAAGTACGGAGTTAACCACCACTAACCGGAAATCAAGTGAGAGGTGGACCAAAGACCAATACTCAAGTTTGGCTTTGATCTTCTTGGCGAGAATTGTGTCCACATTCATCTTCGTCAAGGAAACACCAAATGATGTACTCAGCGATTTAGATAAAGTCCAGGAGGAACAATCATGCATCCAAAAGACTAAAGCCAGTAGGGAGTAGGGAATAGACCACATTTTTTCCGATTGATGGTTAGTCCAAGGTTGCAAGACCAAACTACGTGAGGAGAGTGGAAACTGCACTGAGAAAATGCTATGCAACAAATAAAGAAATTGTTGCATCGTAGTCAAATTGAGTAAGAAGTTGATGTGAGGAATTGTCAAGAAGCTGGATGCCCCGAAGCCTTCCAATCTCCAGCGTGTGTAGAGAATCAATCGCAAGAGCTTCTGACACCAGGAGAAATAAATATGGAGCTAATGGGCAGCCTTGTGGCACTCAAAATAGCAAAATTTCCCGTATTGAGACCATATATAAAGAAGCTTAGGACATTAAAAGTCGGATGGAGTATTAAATAAAGGAAGTTGCACAAACTATTTCAACTTTAAGTTTTTTTGTATGGCTAAAAGAGCCTTGGCAATCCATCTCACCAAATTCTCTGAAAAATGTATTTGTGGTAAAAAATAATGGCATCAGTCATTCGGGAAACATGATGGAAGATGGAGTATTCAGTAAGTTTCACAAGCATCTGTTTGGGAAAAAGAGCTTACTTTTTTTTCCATGTAGATGAAAACAGTGTAATATTTGTAACCGTGGAATACTTTGAAGATGATTGAAGGGAATCTGGACGATGAAATTGATTATAACATTTTAATATCTCAAAGATAGTCTCGAAATTTGAAAAGACATTGAAAAAGCTGATTTTATGATCTTAAAAAGCTGTTTTGAATCCCTTCAAACTAAATGATATTATCTTCCAAACTTACACCACATGCCAATCAATCCATGACATGTTTAACTAAATAGATATGATCCCTACTTTTTCTGGAATAAATGAGTAGTCAATCGGGGTGCGTGTTCAAAACGCCACAGGATTAATTTGACCTCGATGTATATGACTCTGTCACAAAGAAGGGCTATTTTCTAGATGGTTCTTATTCATGACAGCTAACAAAATCTACAAACAGCAAGTTCTCCTTTGGCAGGCTTGGACACTTTCACCACCGGCTCTTTGGGTACGTTACCGAGTTTTGTGAGACTGCAAATCTCCTAAAAAGTACACGTGCTGGAAATGGGTCATCATGAAGTAAACAAGATCTATTGTAGAGCTTGAAAGGATCAATGACGTCAAGGTCAACTCAACTCCATGGAGTGGGGAATTGCACACGAACCGAAAGCCACATCAAAACTACATAAGATGCGGACGTAGGACTCAGGATCAGTAGAGCAAGACGAAGCAGTACACTTTCTCCGACACATTCGCTGTCGGGATGAGGTTTGAGGCCTCGGTCAGTAGCAAATACAAGAGAAGTACAATCTTCGGATCTAGGACCTTTTTCTCTTGCAATGCACTCTTGTCAAAAATTGTCTGGAATGCAGAACATTGGAAAGGATCGAAGGCTAGATGTAAGCTTTTCTTATACGATCCATGTGTTCCGATTAACCAGACTGTCATCACATCCAGACTCATTCGATGAAAAAAACAGAAAATGGTAAAAGCGCTGCAACACACCAGAACTGCACGAAACTTACATCGTTTGGTTTGTGAGTTTTTGAAAACACTTGGCAGTGACATCAACCATTATCAAGATTATCAGAAACAACACACCTAAGCAAGAAGTGCTGCAGCACACCAAACGGCTGAAAAAACTGTCTTTCTCACCATTCCAGCGAGCAAACGTTGATCTGAACCATACACGGGTATTGTAAGACAAAGCACCTAGACATGAGCTGCATCCACGAGACGTGAAGGCTGACAAGAGACCTGACAACAGACTGGAGAAATTGATAAGGATCAGAATAAACAACCCTCCCGAACTCTTAATGACTGCGTTCCCTCGTCGCGCTCCTCCAAAGATGTAACCAAAGATCAGGAAAAACAAGCAGCTCCTTCGACAGTACAGCCAATGATATGATTTCCAACTGATTGCAGTTTAGAACACAGTCTCGCTTTTGCTTTTTTGCCTTGTTCAAATGCTACTGATGGCCAGGAAAACGCAAACCCCAAGTTCTTGTATAATTCAAATCCACCCTGAATATGCTTCAAGTGAAGACTTCAAGGCTTAAATTATGAGTCCTGGAGTCGTACTAAACGATATACTCACGTCAACATCTAAACGCGCGAGATCTCACAGCAGCGTGGGCCTTTAGGCGAAAACGTTCACCCAGTCCAAGAGGACAAAGACATATATGTCGATGACAAAATTGCGTCCTTCACTTTCTGCTGATAAGTGATGTGAAAAGAACTGTCTACTTGCACAACTCGCGATCTGATTGCCCATAGCCAAAGATATATATTCTCCCAGTAATTACATTCTGTGGTGATGCTTCTCCTTCTCCACGGCACTATTAGCGTACCTGCAAAGGACATAATTACAGGGTATCAAATACTCTACTCTTCACTCATAACTCCACGATGCATAACCGTAGGTAAATCTGACCATTAGCATCGTGATGGCATTGACTAGATTCATCCGGAAATTTGCAAGCCTTATTCGGCTGGAAATCCTACTCGAAGAAGAGAAGACAAGCCTAAATGCAGCTTCGTTGAACAACTTTAAGTCATTCAGATCTCGATACCCAGCTTCAAACTTCGATTGCCAACATCAGAGATATGAGGTTCATGAGCGCTTTCCTGTAAATAAACCACGATCTCCCACACTTCTAAAGGAACCCGGAATCTACTCCGACACATTATGTGAAAAAGGTGATATGAGGTCCCCATACGTTCTTCTAACACCATCGAGAGGAACTAAACATCCCTTCTTGTCCCCACTCTCAATCTCTACAATCCCTCAGAAGCAGACAACCCTAGACAAGAGGAAACGGAGAAAGATGGCGAGGGAAACAACCATCTTGAAAATAATGATACTGATCCGCAAGTAAGAGTAAAAAATTGGAAAACACTCACCATGTGTCCAAAATCACCGGGGATCTTCCAATTCTCAAGCTCTCAAGACGAACAAAGTCACAACAAGGCTCCCCGGGGAAGAAAGAAGGACGATCGACAACAAAAAAGCTTCCCGACTCCATTACAGAAGCTCGAAAGAGAAGAAGTGGAGCACACTTACATGTAAGTACCGGCGACGGGGCAGACCAGCGTCAGAGTGTTCACCCAATTCTCCGAAATTCGCTTCTTGGTCTTGTAGGCGAATTGCGACCAGAAAGTGGTCATGATCTTGTGCTCGAATGGCGACAGAGTGTAGACCACCTCCTTCAGCTTGTATCCCTTGCCCATGATTCCAGCAGCAGCAGCAGCGGCTCCGCAATCGCTTGAAGCAGATCCAGATGCCCTAGCGCTCGCAGTCGGACGAATTGTCGAATTCGTCGATGGAGAGCGAGCTCGGTCCCTTTGTCTCTGAATCTCTCGCTCTTTGGCACGAGCCGAAGCCAACCTAGGAGTTCTTTACGGAGCCAGCGCGACGGGAGAAGCCGGTCACCGACACGAGGATTTCGCACACACAGATCAGTTTACTGGCTGCAGTCAGTCATCGCTGCTCGAGATCCCTGGTCCCTCGGTACCAACGTAGTACCTTAACCTTTGCTGTTTACGGTTCATGCCTTGCCTCGATGGAATGAATGGCGGCCGGTTGGTGCGCATGCGACATTTTTTCCAGCAGCTTTCTGCCCTTTCGACGATCAAAACGAGGGATTGTGCCGAAAGTTACTCTCATTCAACGTCTTCACATATTCATTCGTCGTAATTTTTATTTCCAAGTTTTAGAATATTGGTTATTTTTGTTCGCATATTTCCTTTTTTTCCATATTTTTCTTTTCTTTGGTATATATTTAGTTTTTCCTTCTTGATTTATATGTTATTATAGCTATATGCAAATTTTTTTCATTGTTTGTGAAAGTATATCATTTATTTAGTTTTTCTAGAGAGACTTTTGAATTTGTTTGATTGTGGTTTTTTTTCAAATATAACATTTAATGTTAAATAGGGTTATATATACAATTTCCCTTCCTTAGAGGTTCATTGGGAAAAAGAAATTTTTAATCATTTCGGAGAGTTCTGCACGGGCGTCTTTAGCGCAACATTCCGCATTCGAGAAGAGGAGACACCAGAAAGCGAAAGGGTGAAAGCATGAAATGGAAGATTTCAAAATCAGAGATGAATGTGGGGTAATGATGAATACACAAGCGTAGTCTTCAGAACAGCAGAAATAACGCCGCGGGGACATGTGCGCACCCCTTCATAATTACAATTACGCCACGAGTTGAAGTAATCTGTTGAAATAAACTTCGATTGCGAAGTTTCTGACCAAAAGAATTGTGAACGAAAAAACCCCGAGGTCACAAATGCTCCTCGTGGCTACGAGTGGTCATATATACAAAACCCTGTGATTCACAGGCAAGACACTCTCTATCTGTACAGGCCTGCCTAGATTTACAATCCCTGATTTTAACGAATGGAGCAGTTCCCCTCTATTCGAATGCAAGTTCCCATCGCCATTGCGATCTCCAAAAATTCGGAACGCCCGCTGTACAAGTAACTGAAATTCCCTCCAAATCTCTCCCAAATTTCCCTCAATTTTCCCGCCAATTTCTCCAAAACTTCTCCCGATTTTCCTTACGCGGCCGGGGCAGCTCGCGCAACCTCAGGCTGCAGCTGCACACGAGCGCTTGCCGATCGAGGCGCCCTGTCGTCGCCTTGCCGAACCGGTTGAAGCCTGCACGCCCTACCGCTGGAGTAGCAGCTCATGCTCACAACGCTCGGATTGGACTGCCTCGTGTCCGACGGGAAGTCCCCGAAGAAAACTCGTACCCCGGACCCGCTCATCTCCTGCCTGCACCCTTGAGCCCCGTCCCCGGCGAACATTGTGAAGACAACCTCCCGTCAAATTGGATGAGTGTTCCTCTCGATCCGCAGCTTTGCGAGCGATTATGAGACCTCGATCCTTGTCTGATGACAGACGAAATCCAAGAGTGCCAAGAATTCCGAGAGTTCCGAGTAATCCGAGACCCGAAGCGGAGCGATGATCGAAGAAGAAGAGCTCGGGGAAGAGACGATGAGTTTTCAGTGAAGGACTAGCCTTTAGGGCGCTGCTGACGGAGATATAGTGGTTTGCGAAAACCGCAGGGCGAAGAGCAGGTCGCCCTTGACGTGGCGCGCATGCAATCGCTTCGTCTGGCGGATCGAGCATCTCCACCGCGGTCCGCGTATGGCGCCACTCCTCGTCATTGGTCGCCCGAAGTCTTCCGACAGGTGGAGCGTCGCCTCCACGCAACAGCTGTCCGAAGGCTGCGAGCGAGTGATGTATCGGGCGAGTCCACGTCGCGAGTCTTCGGACAGCTGTTGCGCTCGCGTTCCTCGTCACCTGCTGATGTGTACACTTTCCACGACGCGTCCCCTTGGAGAATGTTGGACATTCTTGGCTCGATCATTCGGATCGTCGGGATTTCTCGAAGAGTTTCTCGCCTTCAGTCGATCGAACAGCGTGCGGGCCCTTTCTCGATCGCATTGACTACGCTTCCTCCTTCTTTCCCATCGAGCGTTGATCGCTTCCGCTTCGTGTCTGGCATTCTAGCGCCATGTCGTCTGGTCAGGTGGAAGGCGCGAAGACCTCGAGTATACCCGAGCGCAGCTTGAAGTCCGAAAATTCTTCGGGTCAAGAAGGAATTCCGAAAATCCTCAAAGCCGACGAATCTGGTGCTCCTGTTGTTCCTCCCGAAGTCGCAGAAACTACGGAGAAAGAGAAGGCGAAGACGAAGGAAATTCAAGCACAGCCCGAGAATGTTCTGCACGAGGTACCGCTCTCCTCCCTTCATCTCTCGTTAGCTTTTGTCCCCTGAGGTCGACCAGAAAGACAAAGGCTGGTTCATGCGCAGTGTCCGTATGAACATAACTCTGGGCTGTAATTGGGAGCTGCTTGTGAGGTTACCAATCTGATTCGGTCGTGATAAAGAAGTGAACTCCTGACTTCGCTTCAGTGCTCTGAAATCGGTGCAAGGTAGTAAGGGAGGTTTTCACTTTGCGGGGAAGAGAAATTGGTCAGGAGTACGTGTCCTAAGAATTTCTTGCATTTGCGTCTGTCAATTTGGAATTCAGATGGAGGTTCAAACGGGCCAGTGAACAATTTCACCTAGAAAGAATTAGTAGCCGGGTGGCAAAGAAGTGCCCAGGAATGAGTGATAGAGCAGACCTCGTCGCAATTGACAAACTCATCATCGGCGAGAAGTTTGTACGGAAGTTTCCTACACTGGAACAGCTTCAGTTGCCTGAAATCCCGACACTAAACTCGAAGGCTGAATAGAAAAGGGAGAAGTGAAAGTTTCTTGTAACACTCCTGATTCATGATAGTCAGTCACATTGATCGAAGCCAGTGTTTGTGACGTCTCTCAGCTTTCTACTCGAGCACTCGCATCCAGCTGCGCAACGTTCTACCGTATTGCAATTCCGCCAGGCTCAATTCCACTGAACTGGACACTCATATTTAACAGGAGATACACATTTCCCAGAAAACGATCCCACGACACAGTAGAGAGGAGAATCAACAGTTTCCTAGTAAATTTAACGAAAACGTATTTGTATTTTAGCTTCGCTTCCGAGTGTGATACTCTTACGTGTCAGATTAGTCGATGTGCATTGAGGACAAGCACTGAAGGGAAGTTTATGACTAATATTTAGTTGATTCATTTCGATATATATGCCATGAACTTTAGTTGTATATGTAATAAAACGATAATCTGGATTGGAGCACTATGGAACATAATTCTTTTCCAAATCTCGTGAAGTTTTAGTACTTCAGATGAATGACTTTTTAGAAATTAGGAAATTTAAAAATTAGGTAAATTTTTTAAATTATTCTTAGAATTGGAGGTAATCCTAATGATATTCTAATTACATTGGAATTGGATTTTATGTAGGACCTTTGTAACTCAATGATATTGATATTTTCTTCTGTAGGTACGAAAAACTTTATAATGTATCGTACCAGTAAGCTAGAGTACAATCAGTATGTCATTCTTTGATCAAATGGTAGCATCACTAAATTTTAGTGTATGTAACTTAGTTGATGATGTTAGACCTCCACTGTTTTTGTTGAAAATATGGGGACACTGAAGTTGTATGTAATATTTTTTTATTTTGTTTAATATTTTTGGCAATGTATCATGATTTAACTATAAATCGCGCAATATGTCTAAAGAGAAAACTAAGTTAACGATTTGAACTAACCTCAATACTGTAAACTATAAGATGTTTCACTAAAACTTTTACATCAGGGCAATAAAATAAACACTTATTATTAGAGATACAACGATGACAATACATTATTACTGACATAATATGCAAGTGAAAAAAAAACAATCAAAGAGAAAATTCAAACATAGTCTCCGAGGATGAATGAAACGAGATGGCGAAAGAAAACAAGATGATGTAGAGACAACATAGCACAAGTCACTATATTATCCTGACCTGTTCAATTGGATTGAGATGTAAATGTTAATAAACAAATGAATGTTTGAATGTCATTTATATAGAATTTATACTTTTCTATTTCTTTTGTAAAATTCTGTACTGATTACTTCAAACCAGAGGAAAAACTAAAGCCAACCAACGGATCACGTGTTACAACCATTCCCGAAAAATAATAAGAAATGAAAAAGTTCTCGGAATGCTATGGAAATTTCATATATTGATAAGAAAAATCGTACGTAACGGTGTCTACATCGATCTCATTGATTAGGGCCACAACCGTCTGTCCGCGGTCCGTATAGGGACAGTGACAGGGACAGTGGAGAGAGCGCACCGAAGTTCTCACAAAGGAAGTACTTCCATGGACTCCTCCTCGTGCCAGTCCAGACACTACAGGGCCCGGCCGCTGGCGACGGCGACGGCAACGCAGTCAAAGTCCTCCAATCAGCAGAACCGACGTCCGAAGTAGCGGAACCTTCGAGGCGAAACTGCGAATTCTGCAACTCGTCGCAGTCAAGAACGGAAACTTCGAGCCGAAATGCAGCGCGTCACCTCGTCGTAGTCGAGAACGGATCCGAAGTGAGAAGCGACTTTCCGACTGATCCCGACGCAGTGATGTCGTGGTCGTGACGTAGTTGCCCGAAAGGTTCGAGCGACGTAGTTAGTTGGCAGGAGGCGGCGCTGACCACACTGCCCGCCCGTTCCCGCGGCAGAGCGCGCGTAGACGTTGGCGCCCAAGTCAAAGTCTAGTGCGCCGAGAGCGGAGGGGAACAAAACAGTCTGTGGGTCGGGTCGGGGCGGGTCGGGGCGAGGGGGGCGGGACTGGGGGATTGATTAATGTTATTTTGGGGACCCCGAGGGGTGACACAAATCACGGAAGCGTACGAGTTCCAATTTAGGCTTGTGGCAGACATTGTTGCCACTTTCGTACCGTGGGGCGTTGTCAGTGAGTCAGCGAGCCTGCCAAGCTGCGCATGCTGCGTCTGTCATCGTGATGTGGCCAATGTGTGCGTCCATGAGTGTCGGGGTTGATTGAGCTCGGGCTCTGCGTGATCGCGATCAAGTTTTGAGCCAAGGTACTAGTTCACGACTCATATGGTTGATCGCCGCTTTCTTTTGACAATTGGCACGTGATGGCATGTGAGTGAGAGACAGAGTGAGTGAGGTTCATTTTGCTTCTGGTCGATATTGGATCGCGTACAAAGTTTTGATCAAGCTTTGCGTCTTCTTGGAAAGAAATTGTGGAATTTTCTGGGGTTTAGTGCTCTGAGCGCGCATTCCAGAGAAGGAAAGGGATGCGCTGACCGTAGGTAATTTGAATGGATGGTTTTTTTAACTTGGACAGTTCAGGTCGAATGTGGCCATGGCCACTGTGGAATGTATGTAGAAATGATCATGTTTTTAGTAGAGAAAATCGTCTGAGATATCAAGACTCTGCCTGTTATCAGAGCTGCGCCGTGTTGGATTTGCAAGAAACCCTGCTACCGTAGGCTCCTGGGGTCCACTAAACACTGTTGAACTCACTCAAAGCTTGTCACAGTAATTCACTGGAACAGTCCGTTAAGGTCCCCATAGTTCTTCGCTTTCCACATTTGAACCAGTCACGATCAATGTCTTATCATGCCTAATCTTTCGTATTTGTTGAAGAAAACTCGGAACGTGTTGCCATCTTTGTGGCGATGATTTGTGAATAATGTCAGGAATGACGATCCGCACAAGTTTTGTAGGAATCTGAGTGATAGAATGGGAAATGTCAATGCTGCACTGCTACTGTTCTTTCTACGATTTTTAAATATTGAACTTGCTCGATCGGATCAGCGTCCGACCCAGCGTTCAATGTCAACATCTCCGATTCAGTAGTCTTCTCATGTTATAATTATGACCGTCAACAGGTCATTCAACTAGCAGAGTCTTCGTGTGTGCTACCAAGCCTTTATCTGTCTGCAGAGTGTACTGTCACGGGTCCAGACAGTGGTTCCAACTTTTTTTGCTAAAACTGCTAAGTATAAACTGATTAATTCAGAATAAGAGGTGATGGTGGATATCTGATACCATTTATGTCCACTTAACTAACAGAAGAGCCTGCAGCGTATATATCAGATGGACCTATATTAGGTATCAAGAGGAAGAACTGTGGAGCAAAGACCCGTAGAAGAGTGTAACAAGTTTATGGATGATTTCCTCAGGCTCTTCAATTTTTCAAAACCTGTAGACAACTGATGTTGAACTAATCGTTTGGTACGAACAGAGATACAAGCAGAGTTTCTCTGTTGGCCGCCAGGTTTACTATCAAACTGGAGAAAATATCAATCAGATCAGATATGACGCTGGAAGACGGGATTTGTATCGTGAATAACGATGATGATAACGAAGATGGGTAGGATTCGAGGTCTGTGAATGCAAATGATAGCTGCGACCAGCTGGAATAATGACCTCGGCGTCGAGTGCCCCATCGTCGCCTGGAGCGTCGTCAGCAAGCGATGACTTCGCTGCAATGCTCGATGAGGAGCTACAGGGATCGTTGGAAGAAACCGGTGTTGTCTTGGAGGAAGTCGGAGAAGATGCGGATGTCGAAGTTGATGATGATGATGAAGCGGAGGAGGAGCCTGAGCAAGAGGATGTGGCATTGGAGACAGATCCTGGAGAAGACTCTGTTGTAGAAGAGGACGAGGAGGAAGAAGAGGTTGACGTTGAAAATGCTGGCAACAACGAAAAGCCTGACGATTTTGGGGGCGAGAATGGCGAACGATTGGGGTATGTGCGTTTTCGTAGTTAGCCCTCAGAACCTTAGTAGGGCGTCATTAACAAGTCCGCAGTGTTTATTATAGCAAGACTGATGTGCAGGATCGTAGAGACAATTATTTTTTGCAGCTTTTCCTTCTGTATTTTGAGATACTGTATGTGCTAGATGCAAAGTAGATGAAGACCTGCCAAATAGCTCGTATACATCTATGGAGGAGGAGTGCACAGGTAGTTTGGCCTTCACATCAATGAATTTTGCGTTGCTATTTGCCTGATTCCCTGAGCTTACAGGAAAGCTACAGCATCTAAGGAGGATTATGAAGTAAGGGAGGAAATGGAAGGTCGCAAGCGTAAGCGAGAAGAGGAGGATGATAAGCGAGATCCTAAGAATGCCAAAGGTAACCCTTCGTTCCATATTCAAACTTAAGTTGATGCCACAATGGCCGTTAGGCACTTCGCTCATCAATAATGCCCTGGGTCTCATGTTCCAGTTGAAATAGAATATGGGTTTGCCTTGGGTTAGATTTCACGGTAGACTCACATTACTCATTAAAAGGTTGGGATATGCTGTGTTCACTTCTTCGTGCAGGAGTATGTCCACCGCACCCAGGCTTCATGTGGGGCGTGTGTATCCGTTGTGGCGAGAATAGACAAACCAGCAATAGTGAACCAGCTGAGATCGGTGTTGCGCTTCGCTACATTCATGAGGTATTGATCACTATCCGATCTTCATGGCTCTTTCTAACATGTGTATTCGTAATCTCTGCACCAGATGTATCCTTAAACCGCCAAGGACCTTCCAGAAGCAGTTATGGTGTTTGAGAAGAGAGGCATATGATGTTACACCTGAGATTCAAAGTTTTGCGGTGGTGCAGCTCTCAGTTTCGATTTTTAGATGGATAGATGAATCTCGCGGATCTGGACCTTCTTTTCTACTTGTTTAAGTTTGATGCAGAAAATCTGATCGTGAGCAGCATGATATTTGTTGTTCTGATTAGGACTAGAGTACGAGCATTTAGTAGACGTGAGTCATCACTTTATTGGCAATAAGGCGTCTTATTAGTGCAAAATCTTAGTAAATCTTCCATCCTGGCATCTCTTAATTTGCTCGGCTCGTTTTACGTAGTGTTACCTTGCGTTCTGTTGTATGAAGGATACATGTATTGACTTTACTATCTATTACCCTTCTGTTTTCATCTGGATGTGCGTTCCTGAATTCCTGATATTGCGGTTGCGAACGATATCCTGTCGGTCTTTCTTTTACCTCGACTTTTATTTTTCAGCATGAGCCAAACACTTCGTCCACATTATTAACCATGTGGTCTCTACGATTCTGCATTTGCTACCAAACTTATGCTCTTTCTCGCGCAATGTTTCTCGCTCATTTCTTTTTCATCGAAATGTCTCCTCTTGAAGCCTACGGTGGTTCGGTATCTAACAAAGCAGACTGACACTCTTAATCTACCCTATCTGCTTGTCAGGGGTTGGAGGTGACTGAAAGAGAAGCAGCAAGAATGCGTCGCGATGAGCTAAAACATGTCATTGCTAGGAAAAAGCTCTACTTGGTTCTAGATCTGGACCACACACTTCTTAATTCTGCTCGATTTATAGAGGTGCCTCCTGATGAAGAGGCGTACCTAACAGCTTGTTACTCGAAGGCTAGGTCTGCTAAGTCAGAGCAAGCGTCCGGATCTCATCGAGGAGCCTCAGGTGAGAAACTTTCAGAGGATATAGTACCCTCTCTTTCATGTCTTCAATTCGAAAGTTTTTCTATATATATTCATGTTGGTTTAAGTGATCTGAATCGTAGTATAGTGCGTTTCATAGCCTGAATACCGTAAACCTTACGCCCTGGCTTAGCCGTGCTTGCGTGAATCGAATAAGCACTAGTATTGAGGACATCAACTTCTGGGAAGAGAATATAGGATTAAACAGAGAATTCAAAGTCATACACGATGATTGATATATGAATCATCCACACTTTCTTCGTCCATATAGCTGGAACGTCGAACTCCCAGATGACTCTAATCTGCTTTCGGCTTTTCTGTCCTTTTTAAGTTCCGAATATAGCACTCAAATTTCTATCTTGCCCAACTCAACTGTTCTAGACCCTCATATTATGTCTTGCTTAGCAAGTAAATCTTTCTGGACATCCTTGACGCTCCTTGAAGTGAAAAGTCTAAACAATTTTCATTGCATTTAGCATTTCTAAAGTAAAGCGACATCGTCTTTTTTTCGACCTCACTTTTTGAAATATTATTTTCGTATGATTATTTGGCTGCACTAGGCTTCTTTGTTGCATGTTGCATCGTCTATGCAATTTTCAGAAAAGTGTTCGACCGGACGACACCCTAGACGCGCACTCCGTAGTGGCAACGGTTGTACTCTTTTTAAGTGGGCTCTGAAGTTCTCCTGTTTCGCTCGCAGCCTGTTTCACGAGGCAAGCTGCCGCGACGTGTAGCGTTTTTTTTTAAACATAAGATATTGCCTTCCTGAGGCGGGAAGGGGAACAGGTCTTGGCTTAGGGGCCAATAGTTGACCTCACATCGAAGTCGTAACTGCAAACCTTTCGGGAGGCTCAGTAAATTGGTCACTATATGTTTTTTCGCTATATATCTTCCTTCTGAAGCTGCAAACTTGTGCGGTGCTTTTTGCAGGGCCACAAGGAACCGTGGACAGTGGTTACAATCATGGACTGAATAGGTTGAATCACTTGCAGATGTGGACTAAATTGAGGCCTTTTGTACATGACTTTTTGGATGCTGCCAGCAAGATGTTTGAAATGTATGTATACACCATGGGAGAACGCACCTATGCTGTAGCCATGGCACGTCTCCTAGATCCGACTGGACGATTCTTTGGTGATCGGGTTATATCCCAGGGAGATAGTACACGCCGCACTACGAAGGACCTTGATGTAGTCCTGGGAGCTGAGTCCGCAGTTGTGATTCTCGATGACACTGAAGGGGTGAGTAACTTAAATTACAGTTCAACAAATTGAATTTTTCCAGGAGTTATATCTTGTGAGTTGTAGAATCTTAGTCTTGTGGCAAGTACGAAGTGT
Organism: Marchantia polymorpha subsp. ruderalis; assembly: GCA_037833965.1. Taxonomy (NCBI): domain Eukaryota; kingdom Viridiplantae; phylum Streptophyta; class Marchantiopsida; order Marchantiales; family Marchantiaceae; genus Marchantia; species Marchantia polymorpha. Next base: position 8,137,893 of record AP031351.1, read on the forward strand.
TTGTGGAAAAGTTTACTTCTAACTTCAAGCTTCTGAACCTGGGTCCATGTCTTCCTTGTCCAGGTGTGGCCCAAGCATAGACCCAACCTTGTGTTGATGGAAAGATATCACTTCTTCAGATCCAGCTGCAGACAGTTTGGACTGAAAGGTTTATCACTTACAGATAAAAGAAAGGACGAAAGCGAAGAGGAGGGGACTCTAGCCACTGCTCTCGGCACTCTCAGGAGTCTGCATCATGCTGTCTTCAATGAATCGGTTAGTGGCTTCTGTCAAATTCCAGGAAGCTCCTGAACAGAATATAAGTTTCTATATTTGTTGTTGGCCATACTCCAGTTGTTTCTAATTGAAGCTCACGGGTCTGTTTGGCATAACCACATTGCAAGATCGGTGCCTTGCATTGTGCTATTGAGTCCTTACAAGACCTAAGCTTAAACCTTCCGTATTCTAGAAAGACTCTCAGTACATGCTGATTTGTCTACAATTATCTGCACTTGCCATATAGTTAGAGCTCTAAGTTTCAACTCTTGCTGCTCTTTCATAAAGATGTTCCGAGTACAAGCTGTTAATTATAACAACAATCCATAATGTCTACTTTTTGCAGGCTGAGCGGGGTAGCTCTAAACGGAATTCCACGAATGTGGAGGATGTCAGAAAGGTATTGTCTTACGAGACTCCATCCTTCAATGTACTGTACACGGTTTCTACCTCTAGAAGATTGTCCTTTGCTTTCTTTCACATGCCGTTTCCTTAAGTTTGTAGAAGACATGTCAAGATCCATTTGGTTATTCTATCAGTCGAGTGGATGATGCTTTCATTGAAGGTCAAGGGAGATTCAGTTAACTCCCATCAACCAAATCCCCATTCATTCCCAGGTAACCGAAGGAATAGAGAAACTGTCGATTTGTCTGGGACCCGGGATGTTAGTAATTCGAAATGACACTCGCTGCACCTTGTTCGCGTTAGTTCGGTTCTTCAGCAGAAAGTCACTGGGTTGGATGTGATTGCGATAAATGAAGAATGGTTTACGGATCACGTTACGAGATGCCTATGTGAAGCGTTACAGGCACGATCCGTACCTGTTACTCGAGGTCGGAATTAAAACCAAGAGAGTAAATCATAATACAGAACACATGCAGCTGGTTACGTTTTAGTTTCTGACAAAAAGCAGGACAGTCGGGCTCGTGGACCCATAGTGTGCATGGAATGACTAATGCAAGCAATTACTGTGTTCAGAAAAACAATGTACAGAATTATATTGAGACGCAACCTTTATTTGCTGGTAATAGAGTTTAGAACATACGTGACTTGTAGCACCAAATGTAAAGGTTTGTCGAGCTGATGACATGTGATAATACGACTAAGGAAAGAATATAATAAACGACTGCTGTTTATGGACGGGGAACAGTAGCAACAGACAGCAGGCGAATGAACGCCAACCAAGACTTTTGATCTTCAACCGCGAAATTAAATGGAACTTCGTGGGTATTATCTATCAAACAGTCTACAAACAACTTGAAAAGTCGCCAATCATTCTTTCCAGATCAACCTTAGGAAGGATACTGATGACCTGCCTACGAGCTGAGACGTCAGTCAGCAGTTAAATTTTGGTCATTACCTGTTCTAGCACTATATCGTATCCATTCTTATGTACTACTTTGGCAAGAGAATTCGAAGTTTGCTGGTTACTAGCGCGAGCCAGGTAGAGGGTAATTACTGTACTTACACTGTCCTCACTACCTTCGTCGAAAGCAATAATGTTCCGAACCTCAGAGAAGCTTTCCTGAGATTGTTGGGAACGAGCTTTCAGCATACGAAGCCACCCTCTAACAGTTCAAGTTAGGCAACTTAGAGCATCTTGCGTTGGAATGTAGCTTTGGCTTAACCATGCTGACTTGAACGCACAGACTACTAAGTAGATTGTCAGCTTGAGGCATGTCTAGAAAGATTGATGACGTAAACGTGGACTGGGACACCTCAAAGACCACCACATCATCGTCTGCGGCAGCCGATGCAATCCACCATGTTTGAACGTGTGTAAACCCTCATGCCCGTTCCCCGGTGTGTTCCGACTTGAAGTGAAATTGATTTCGTGTGTTAAATACGATGTTTTATCCTCGATAACACATGCAAGCTGGCCGTAATGCAGGTACTACAAACATTGAGGAAAAGAACCTTGAAGGGCTGCCGAGTCGTTTTCAGCCGCATTTTCCCCTCAGGGATGCCCGACATGGAATCTCATCCCTTTTGGCGATTGACAGAAGAACTAGGAGCCACTTCTTCCAACACATTGCATCCGTCTGCCACACACATCGTGGCTTTGGATCGAGGAACAGACAAGGCACGCTGGGCCAAGAAGCATGGAAAATTCTTGGTGCATCCGGCCTGGGTTGAGGCTGCTCAGTACCTATGGTGCCGGCCAAGAGAGGAGGATTTTCCAGTTGCTGAGAACAACCCCGAACCTCCCCTAATAGCGTTTGCCAAAACGATTGATAGAATTGAAGAGGAAAGTAGGTCTAGTGCACCAGAGAATGGGATGTCAGTAGAAGATACTTCACAAATCAGTGACGTGAAAGGCGAGACAAACGGTGAAGGTGAGCCTCATGGTTTAGATGGGGCCCAAAAGAGTGAAGAGAAACCAGTTTTGGATACTGCGAAGGCGTCTCTTCTCATAAATGAAGCTCCCGAAGCAGTCGTATAACGACTGTCATCGTTTGGAGCCTAGGCAACGTAACTCTGTACACTACTCTCAACAGTAACATGAGAAAAGCTTGTGATGTCTGTGGATGCTGTGAGTCAATGTTGTATGAAGAATAGACTTGTTTCAAAGTAATCCATTATTGCCTCGGGAGGTTGAACTTTTCCGGACTCTACTGTACCACCTCTTTAGGCTAATTACACCTGCAGAAAAGCTGTTGCGCCAAGTTTCCTGCTTCTACTTCGTATGAGCTTCATCCGTAGCTCCAAAGTGATGCTTCTCGTTGGAACTTCAAAGCCACGTCTCATGTGAGGTTATACGGGCCGGGCAGGATGATACTCGTTGGAAGTGTGCCATGTATGATGTCGTCTGGACTACACAATTGGGTTGTAGGACCCCCAGACTTACTGTTATTCATGTTCCGCTGCACGCTATGCTTATAACAGCAGGCTTTCGAAAGGTAGCAGGGCAAGAGCCAATTGCGACCAATCGAGAAATATCAACAATGAGTAGATGGCGGCAAGAAAAGAAGAATCAGGCCTGTAACCTCCTCGAGGTAGGGAAGCCTCTCGACAACCTTTTGGTGTCGGCGGCGTACATCAAATCGATCACCAGGAATTGTCGAGCCTCGGTACCCAATGGGTCGAGGCGATTGCTGAATAATGCGGAAAGAAGAAAAGTGAACACGAGTACCGGGGTCCAACCTTTCTCATGGTGATTCATTCCATCCATCCGGTAGGGAATACAATGAGCGCCCAATACCACCCACGTGTACATCTCTTCTTTTGCTTTTGAAAGCATCCAAAAGACGTACCCAATATCGTTGTGAGAAAAACAAAGGCAAAACTGCATACATAACTTGTCCAACCACTGTATGACTGATTGGACTAAAAAGTGGATTCGATCTATGCAGGAGCCTACAAACTGGTAGGGATGGACACAACGTGATAATTATTGGGCGTTCTACATTGCCCTCATAGGAACTATGTCGATGGACGCACATATAGGACTGGAGTGTGTGGGATTGCTTGACACTCACGTGTAACGGTACCGGAGTGAGAATTTCACCACACACCTCATCTTGAGATATTGAGGATGTTTTGATTTATGTTGTTGTTCCCTCCCACTTGGATGTCGAACGCTGGCCAGTTCCCATCATCTCATGAATTTCAGGAGAATTCTCCACAATGGCCCATGAACGAAAGATGTGTACGTACCTTCTCGGATGCAAGATCCACGTGATGACCCCCTACCAGACAATACCCGTCATGTATTATGCTCAATGGCGATCGCAGCGAAGATGACAGGCAACTGATTTGGTTGCGTCGAAGGTGGCCAGATGATGCGATGTAGGATTTCGAACTCATTGTAAATCTGGTCCGGAGCTCAAACCATATTCTCCAGGAACGCAATTCAAAAAATCGATTTACATTGTCTGCCTGTCTGTAGGGCATCTTCACAGCCTCGGGATCCACCACGGTGGGGCCCCGGACCTTAAGTTACTTTTTCTTTTCGTACTGCCGCAGTAGACCCAAAATTCTGAGACCAGCACAAGATTGTTCAGCGAAATTGGTCTTAGTCCTCTGCAATAATTTGCTGTACGGTGGTGCTTCACTTTCCACTCTCTCGCACAACCTTACACTCGAGTTCCTCTTCGCCACCACGTGAAGAGATTTACATTCGAAAATGAGAGGGGTGGACGACGACCACGCCGCCATGACTCTACTCCAGATCATCCAGGCTCGGAGGCCTTCCAGTATGAACATTTACGATCATGATCTTTTGAGTTATGCTCCTACTACAACTGTACCGAAACCCATTTCTGGCCGCAGAGCGGCACGGCATCCCTGTCCTTGCTGTCCGGAAAGCTGTCGAGGGACTGCTCTCGAGAGCCTTGACTGGAAATGAACAATGCGGGGAAAAAAATTGCGGATTTCCAAGATTCTTCTACAGGCTCGAATCAAACAAAACATACCCAGCTGTGAAAATCGCACGAAGCTCCGAAAACAAGAAGGTCTGCGTCTCGTGGACGATACGAGCTCGAAAGCGAAATGGCATCGGGCTGTAGACCTCCAGGGGCATGATACAAATCAGCGACCTCGGTGCTCCTCCGCCCACGTGATGGTCGGAGAGCGAGGATGGCGAAATCGGGCGAGACATCGATCCCTCGATCCATCGATCCATCGACACTGCTCGGCATCTCCAGGCGCCGAGAAATCGCGACACCGAGATGCGATGCGAATCGAGACGCAAGACGACGCTGGCGCGGGGGACGTTGAGGCCCTCAACGTCCCCCGCGCCCGCGCCCGCCCCGGAGCGTCTGCGCCTGCGATCAGGCGGAAAGCGACGTACGGCGCCCGAGGCTCGGGCTCTGGCTCTGATTCGTGTTCGGGCGCGTCGCGCCACACGTCACACCCCCGGATCTCGGACCGCGCCAGGGCCCGGGCCCGGGCCAGGGACGATGGCGTCACACATACTCATTCCCTGGGCTCCCTTGCTCCCTGGCCAGAGCGCTCGCATGGAACCAGTCCCATTCCGGTCCTCCTGTGGTCCTCCTGTGTAGTGTAGTGTAGCCTCGCCTCCCTCCCTGGCTCCGCACGCTCACTGATTGCTCCTCCGAGGGACAGAACAAGTGGCGCCTCGCAGCGCTGACGCCATCTATTTTGTCCTTTTCCTCGCACCTCGTTCCTGTTCGAGGCTCGGGCACCAGTTCCATGCTCCCTGCGTTCCATTCCGGGCTCCGGACAGACGGGACCGACCAAACGACGACGTCTATGATTAGTATGCCTTCCTCCGCATACAGCCTCTCGAACGGCATCATTCCTTTTCTATTTTTGCCCGCAAGCGATCTGCGGCTTGTGGATGAATCTCCTCCTACTAACCGCGTCGGCGAACTGCGTAGCTCGCTCGCCCGCGCTACCACATGGTGCCGAGGAACCACGGCGATCGAAGCCTGCTCGCTCTGGAACCATTCGTTCGACTGTTGGTGCGTGCATTCGACAATCATTTGCGAGGCATCTGCTCGATGCAACATTCTCGATCCGGGGACCGCGAGACATGCACGATTCGGGGTTGAACCGGTCCGATGCGTGCTTGGGATTCTGTCTGTCCACTCGTGGGGTTCGGCCTTTGCTTTCTTTAGACGGGAGCCATTCCTGAACGGGGAATCGATTCCTGGAGTTCTTTCTGCACACTGTCGATCTCACCGCACACCTTCACTCGAAATGCCTGCCGCGGCCTTCGCGTCAAGTCTCGAGCTGAGCTGAGCCGAGCCGAGCCTGAAGACTCATTGGTCCAGAACTTCCGGCATTTCAGTTCCTGGCTAGGTCCGAGTGGAACCGCTCGCACAGTCCCCGGCTCCGTGACTCATGATACAGACCTCCTTCCCTCCCTCGGAGTGCAACCGTCCCGACTTCTTGTTGTTCCCTGGGTTCTTTGGGCGGCCGCGAGAAGCGCCATTGATGCGAACCCAGGATATCATGCACCGATTTTACGGGCTGGCAAATGGCTGTGCTCGCTGGCTGCCGAAGGTCGGTGGTTCTTTCACTTTACATTCCGAGCATTGCCAAGTTGCAACGCTCGCTAGATGGGACGAAAGCTCGAGGCCTAAACTTCCGATAGAGCTCGGCACCATTTCCCGTGGCCTGATGTGCATCCGGAAGACTTTCCATTCCCCTCCGTGCATGTAGTGGGTTTGACTCCACTCTAGGAATGAGTGGAGGTCGAAACTATCCCCGATTGAATCGTACGGGACGTCGTCATCATGGACGGATAAGAAGCAGAGAGACCAGATTAGTGGCTTCCTTATTTTTGCGAAGAAGGGAGCAAGATTCCTCCCTCTAGTCCGAGACTCCGACTCCTGTACAAGCAAACAGCGAGCAGAAGCGGAGGATTATTCAGCTCACGCCAACAGTGGCATGAAATGTTCATTAATTGCTCTGGATCGACGAATGAAATCCGGCGAGGAGGAGGATCTTCGGGCATTCATTGCGTCTCGTGGGTTTCGGAGCTCGGGGTGAGCTTATCTCGAGCGAGCGAGCTCTCGTGGCTTTACGCCCGGGGCATGGGCCCTGCCCTGTCGTCCACGTGGCCCCCATCGATCTTCTCTAGAGCTCCCGTACGTGGTTCGTTCGCGAACGTGGTAACACTGGAAGCCTTGTGGACAGATGGTCCAGTCCCGTACGGTGACATCAGACATGCGACGCAGTCGAGTGATGTAGTACAGAGTCCATGCAGGAACGTCGAGTTCGGTCTAATCAGCCGATCATGATTTCTCTCCAGCATGACGAATCAGCCTGCACGAGGCCACGTTTACAAGGCCCGCGACACCTGTCACAGACCGCCCGTCCACGTCACCGTGCATAACTCTGCGAGTTAGTGTGTTGGGCAAAGCCTGTTTGTGGTGCCTTTTGGGACCCGCCTCATAATTCCGAGATATTTTATTGCGAGCACAGACGCAAACAGAGAGAATGAATGTTCATGTTCCCATCGTCGTCAATGCAAGGCCGACTCGACTGGGCTGGCATGGCTGGCATGCACTCGAAACGAGTTATTATATTTGAAGACTCGGGAGATTCGTGAGTCCATGTTGAATATGGATCTTTCTGGTTCTTTGTCTCCATCCTTCCTTCCCTACTGGTCTAGTCGAGTCACACTCACTTGTGAGTGAGTGAGTGACCAGCCCAAATCAGCCAAACGTGTGATGTGAGTCGACCGCCAACCTTTCCGACATAAAATAATAGGACTAGCTTGCATGCTGCGACTTTCGGCCCCTGGTAACAGAGGGGTGAAATAAGATTCTACAGTCCGGGTTTACGCTAGTTAGAAGCCAACGTACTAAACGTCCATTCTGCATGGTAGAGATAAGTGGAGCGGACTGCATCACGACTGCGCGAAAGATCGATACAGTATTGGGTGAAATGTGCAAATCAGTGGCCTCTACTAAGCTACATTACAGACAGGTAGCTTACTTTCCTTACCGGCCATTAGCGCCTAACCTGCATCCACCAACCATGCATTCGGAATGCTCCGAGACCTCATTTGATTGGCGAGGCTCGACTATACCTCGGCAGATCCAATTGATCGTGACACCAGCACGTTGAGATATTTAGGTGGATGCACGCAGATTCCTGCATGCCATAGTACTGCTTTCAGAAATAGAGAATTCGTAGCAGTATGGCTAGATGGGAACGCAAGATAAGGCATCAATCCTAAAGAATATTATGTTCAGGGCAATGCGATATGTGCGACGAGCTCCAGATCGCATGACGCTCTGCTGCAGTGTAGCGCGCGAGTGATCTTCCATGCGATCGAGAGAGCACGAGTCACAAGCTGAACAACGATCCTAGAGAACATACTCGTCATGTTTCTTCTCATACATACATACAAACAGGGCCTCGATTCCGTTCCGTTCGGTTGCCGGATCGTCCCGTGCACTTGTCCATCCACCAACCAACAACGAAAACGAACCCCTTCCCGGATTCACGAACACTCTTTCCGAGACCTCCTCTCCCACCACAAGCCACTTAACGGTCCTCTAGTCCACTGAGCGCGCTGCGCCTCGCCGCTCAGCCCGCGCCCCCCACCTCACCTCTCCTAACCTCAGTAGGCTCGCGACAACCTAACCCAACCCCGACAAGCCTAGAGTCAAGTGAGGACCCCACCATCGATCTCCGAGTTACCACCTTTTCAACGGGCTGTCTCTGCGGTTGACGAGATTTTCCTGCAGCCCACGACTCGCGAGGAGCTGCGGGAGGGAGGGTGTACGGGCTCAGCCAGCGGGACGACGGGCGTCGGGCCTGACTGCCGAAGCGTCCACCGGCTAGGGCGAGAGAAGAAGCGCGCGCGCCATCATCACCTGACCGGGTGGGGCGGTTCAGCGCTGCGACCCGGAGGGTCAATGGATTCCATCACGAGAATAGTCCGTTCTGCCAGCGGCCGCTGGCGGGCGATCTACGAAGCGGGAAGATTCCATGAAGGCCAAGGACAGGCCGGTACAGGAGCATCGCAAGCCAAGCCAAGCCAAGCCAAGGCAGGCGCGGAGTAGAGTGCAGGTGCAGGTGTAGTCTAGGGTTGGGACTTTAGGTACAGTACAGTGGTACTGTATGAGCATGCCTATCTGAAAAGTTGAACGTATCTTCTGGTCGAGAAAAAGGTCAACCGACATCGGCCATGCGAACTCGGCTCGCCAAGGATGGCGTAACCCGAAATCGACAAGCGTAGCCGCCCAAGGCGCCGAATAGAGACAGCGTCCAGCTGGCGCCCAGCATGAACGCAAACGACGCTGGTTTACTTATTAACAAATAAAAAAAACAAAAACGATGGCATGGCGAACCCGGGCGGACACACTCGGAGCCCCGTCCTCCGGGCCCGTTCCTCCCAGAAGGCCACGAACGTTGGGCAGTCCTCCTCCCAAAGGCTCCGTCGGTCGCCATCGGAATGGAATGAAGCCCGAGGTTGCCGACCCAACGAACGAAGGAACTCTCGGTCAGTAGCAAGACGGTGAACAGTCCACGAAATGCACAGCCCGATGATTTATGTCTGTGTTACGGATCGTGTTGTGGTCATGGTAAATGTCAACGTTGCCAGTGCATGAGAGCGAGATTCTAATGAAAGCAGTCGCAGAACGAGGGGAGCCCCACAAGATGCTGGGAAGGCCGGGGTTCTCGTTTTTCAGATCGATATTTCACATCATGACGTACATTAAATGAAATGCAGCGAAATGTAGGTGTGTGTGTGTGTCCCGTTTAGCTCGAGCTTGACCCCGTCGACATGAGGAACACGCTTTATGTCGTAAAGGAGTTAATACGAATATCGTTAGCTGTTCGATATGAAAGCCATGTTTCTATCAACATCCGACTCTGTGCTTATTATCGTGCGTAGCAGGAACCAATTTCACTACAAGAGCTAATTTGACAAAAGCAAGTGTTAATGTTTGGTTTCACTTTGTTGTAACCCCCATTCGAATTTTTATTTTTTTAATTTGATCAGCCAATATTTGTATAATTCTGTCAATGTACAGTATACGCCGAGGTGATTTCTATGGCTAGATTTTGTTACTTAATAATTGGTTTCACAAATGAGCACCATCAAATTTAATGCATTAAAAGAACCCTCTAAATTTCGTCGGTGAGGATTAGAATGTCTATAGTCTACTCTACTCAGTATAATTATGTTCCTAGCATTCCCACTAAATTATGTAATTGGAAATCAGGAATTATAGATTGCTCTTTTCAGGTGAGCAAGGGGTGTTCCTCTGCAGATTAATAGTCTGGTAGGATATCATTATCATTTGTCGGAAGAGTGTTAGTGTTCAAAAGATTTGCACAATGATTATACCCCGTGGGAAACCTATCAAGACTTCATTTTCAACTGGTGGAGTCACTTAGTGCAACGAACTAGCTCGCAAAGTATCTATACTGGCGTCTAAAGCTGAATGAAACGCTAGACCCTTACCCACAACGAATAATTGGTACCTCTAGAAACTTTCAAAGTATCAATATTTTATTGAGTGTCGAAATATCCTCCGAGTTTGATAGAATCCAACATTTACATTGACTTTTAATATAAAGGACAATCATGAAGGATCCCATCTGATCTATATACAAGTGTGATTCTTGAAAAAGATATTGAACTGAATTCAAAGCAAACCTGCGATGTATTAATTATTTATATTTCTCTTGGAACTTGAAATGAAGTCTACACCTACCTTGTCATTTGTCTATGAACTGATATTTTATCTACTCAATAATGGAGCATCTAAGCATCATGAACAAAATTTTCGATGTGTTTTCAAGCCGTCATGTAACTACCACATGAAATGTTGAAAAAATCCAAAGCAGATGTAGTCACGTAAATAGCATGAAACACCTCGCAACAGTAGATTGAAGATGACATAAGAGAGATTGAGTGTTCCCTCAACAGAACTTTATGAGATACAGAGATGTAAAGTCTTGCTCGCGTGCTTCATGTAGAAGCATTCGTTAGATCATACTCCCAGTTGGTTGTTGAACAAGTCTTAAGCTCGAAATTTTTTTTCCAATTCTTCGATCTTTGCAGACATAAATGCTGCAAACTGATTTAGCACTCTGGGAAAATATTTTGCAAAGCCCTGGAAACTTTCCAAAAGTTGACACTCGACAATATCTGGCTCTCATGGAATGCTGCAAATGGGGCGGTGGTTCGCATGGTCAACCTTTTGTAAGTCGTAGGGAAGTAGGGTTCGAAGTTATCAATAGAGGGGCTAGAACCCTAAACTCTTTGTCGTTCGGGAGGTCGGCCTTCCTTTGCCTCGGCTTTGTTTCGACATCAATCTTTGTATCACATGTATCACCATTTCTGACAAGCTAATTTCATTATGAAGGGATCGTGCAAAGAAGGAGACCAGAATACATCTGTCTCGAAGCCAGTGCTGCTGCGACGAGCCTTCCAACTCATCCACATGTGATGGCCGATTTCGACACCTATGGACGACTTCCCGCGTCAGGGGCTGATTAGCAATCACGTGCGCGTGACCGATATCAACTCTCGAGCATACTTTTCCTAATTCACCGAGTGATTGATCGGAGGGTCAACTGACCGCGAAATCCAACCTCATTTGGAGGTAGTGTAAAAGGAAAGACCGCCAGCAGAGCAAGGGACAAAGCTCCCGTTATGCATCCCAGTGGGACGCGGAGAGGAACACAAAGAGGGAATTTGTCAACCAAGCGGGCAAACCCTCTACATTATCGATCGACAAATGCAGCGAAATGTTTGAGGAGTCGGGGAGAGCAGAAGAGGTCAGCACGTAGCAGAAACCGACTATGATAAAATCGAGAAGTAGACTCCAAAGTCAATGGATGGGAAGGAAAGGCCCGCCCACTCGCTACCTGGGCTGACATTCTCACACCAAATTCCAGATTTGCATTTGCTTGCATGTTCATTCGTAATTGGCGTCCACCTTCGAACCAGAGATTCGCCGTGCGAACAAAACATGGAAAGAGAAATGCTTTTCTCGAATGCAGCAAGTTGGTCGCGGAATGTTGGGCGGGATGTGAATGCAACCTGAAAACGAGATTGTATCATCATCGCCATCATCTCGCTCAATATCAACTCACCGAAACCACGTCCAATGCCGGGCCAATAGAATGCCTCGACGGATGTCATTCATGAAACTGGTCTCGTACCGCGTACCAACTTCCGAGCGAGAGCAAGAGAAACCCACATGCGTCGTGTTTCTCTAACCATGGAAGTCGTGATCACGACGTCGTGGTCGTGGTCGTGGTCGGGAGGCTAGGATACTATACAGAGTCAGTCATGTGAAAGTTACTCCTCCTCGTCCTCCTCAGCCTAACTAACTAACTAACCGACCACTGCGGAGGCCGAGATCCGTCGAGTTTAGGCGGAACCAGTGAAGGAGCCCCGAGACCAAATTGGTTCAGCGCGTGAAAGCTGTCCAGTTTTGTTCGCTTTCTTTGTTTGGGAAGACAGGTGTCCGTTCGCTCGTCAACGGACACCTGTCCTCCATCCCGTCCCCGACGAGCGCTTTACCGCCTCGTGCAGCCTTGTCGGTCTCTGTCAGGCTTTTGCCCTGCTGTCCGTCTGAGTGTCCGCGAAGCCCCAGCGCTCCCCGCCCGGCCCCCTCCCCACTTCTCAGCCCGCAGCCCCTGTGAAGTAATCAAAGTCCGCCCGCACCTTAACTCTGACCCGACTCGATCCCGGTCACCTCCGCGTTGGCTGCACTGTCCCAGTACTGTAACCGCGGCGCTGCTCTGCTTTACTCTACCGCCGAACTTTCTCCCCACCTCAACCTTGGCCGTAACCTCGACCTTGAACTCAACCTCGAACTCGAGCTCGAGGTTGGTTGGCTGGCTGACCGCACTGGACTGGGCTCGGCTCGGCCTGGCTCGGGTGGGCTGGGCCATGCCGGGCTGTGGCCGTGGCCGACGCCAAAGCCAGGCTGGCTCGTTCGCTGTGCGCTTGGCTCGGCTGTGCCCTGCTACGCTTCACTTGGCTGCCCTTGCTTTGCTGCACAGCCAGCCAGCCAGCTAGCGAGCGAGCGAGCGAGAGCGAGGCGAGCGAACGCTCAGCGCACCTGCTGCTGCTAGAACATCATCGATCATCAGCAGCTTCATCAGACCCCAGACACAAGACAAGAAGGCCACAGAGCGGAAGTGGCAGTTTGGGAGAGTGAACTTGCAGAGAGAGCAAGGGAGACCTGTTGTAATTGAATCTCCTCCCTGCCTCCTTTCTCTCTCGCATTTCCTTCCTTTTCCCTCCTCAATCCCGTTCTGCCTTCTATCGACGACGACGACAGACGCCATTCTTTGTTTTCTCTCTGCTTCCTCCTCCTCCTCCTCCTTCTCTTTCGTCTTCTTCCTTTTCTTTTTCTTCTTCATCGTCGTCGTCATCCGAGCCTCTACAGTGGTAGCACTCTGTCAGCCACTACGTAGTGCTTCTTTGCTCATCAGAGTGATAGCGAGAGCCCGGGACGGTCTGCTACTCGACCGAGCCTGCTTGCCCGTCCAACCGAGATCTCAAGTCTGAAGCGGACGGCGCTTCTCCCTTTTCTTTCTTCGGCCCCTCGCGTCGAGTTTGGTGTTCTCCATCTGTGTTTTTTTTTCTCCCGTTTCCGATTTGTTTGTGAGGGGAAGATTTTGGTAGTTTGTAGTTCGTCGGAGAGGAACGGACGGACAGAAACACAGACAGACGCTCTAGCCTGAGAGTTTGCTCTCAATTTGCATACTGAAAATTTGGCGAGCATACCATGAGATCGGCGATTGCGTCAGTAAATTGAGATAAAAGGAGACCCAATTTATCCGACCATTTTCGTGAATTTAGCGCTTCGATATGGAAGAAGGCAGCGTATCAATCTCCCTGGATATGGATTCCTCCCCATGGGGCGGCCAGGTACGATAATCTCACGATTCTCTCTCTTCAGCCTCTTCTGGTGTCACTAGAATGTAGAGGGGCTATCTGGCATTTGTCCACGCTGCGAGTCAGGGGATTGGTGGCTGACACCTGGAACGCAGACTAGAGAGTTTGAACACGAAGTAGTAGACACCAAGGAGGACGGCAACAGGAGGGAATGCAGCCTTTGCAGGGTCTTCTTGACGACTTCGTACCACGAACAAATGTCGTGGTCAAATTTCTTGGAGGGATGGAGAACCACATTAGCCTTTCTGGGGGCATGCTTGAGAGTGTCATACACATTATGAATACCGGAAACTCGCATCTTAGTCCCAAGGGCTTCCTACTCTTGTCAGCAATCTTCAGGGATATCATGAGGAGAGCATTGCGATGGTCACCTTCCACGAACTCCCTTGAGCCTGTCGTGTCCGGGTGTAAATGATGTGGCGCAAGTTCTGTACAGTCTGACTGCCTTTTTGACGGGCAGGTTGTAGTTTATCCTGGAAATCGAGCACAACACACATTTCTCTCCTGAATGTCTGATACCCACTCGCCCTCTTTCCGGATAGTCCTGAAAAGGACACCTCGTGAACGCATGTGTCACGTTTGGGGCCTTCAAGCGAGGAATATCATCGCCACAATGTGGATGATTATTACCACCAAATCGCAGCTGTTGACCAGTAGGCCTGGTCATTTCGCCCGACACATGTGGATCTATGAGGATATGACCAGTTTATCTGAACAAGTATGATGCACTTGCGCGTCAAATTTAGTCAACTGAGTGGAATCCTTACCGGACTTTCCTCTTTACGGCATTGGCATCGGTGCGTTGAGCGAAGGCAACAAATCTGTCACTTCGATCACCATTCTGACATTATGGCGATGATTAACTTCGAACTGGAGTAGTTTCAGTTTTCTTAGGGCGACGTGACTTCGTAAACCTGTTCTGCTGAACCTGGAGCCATGAGTTTAAAGTTCGTAAGGGGATTGCTACGGGACTTCTTCTGGGTATCGGGAAACTACATGCCCTGTTTTAGTACCCGACTCGACGGTCTGCATTTTGACGTTGAGTAGACCGACTGAAGTGCTTGAGGGTGTCAGGGTCTTGCTGGCGAAATCTGGGGCATCATAAAATTTGATTTTGTTGGGAGTCGGGGAAAATTGGTTATATTCTTACACCTCCTGATTGATACTGTGTCTGTTTGCAGGAGCATATGGTGCCCACATCATTCGGCCCTATCTCAGTTCAAATTTTTGGAGACCGAGACCAGCCTGCGCTTATCACCTATCCCGACGTTGCGCTAAACAGTGAGTTTTTCAGGACGTGAACACCTTCAATTGTAGCACGCAGCACCAATTACGACGATCTGCAATATGGGCAAAGTCCGCTGTTGACTGTGGTTGCGTCGGAGGACCATCTTTTGTTAAGTTTCATTGACACGTTGATTCTCTCTTGTAGGCGCCTCGTGCTTCGAGGGCTTCTTTTCCTGCCCAGAGGCTTCTTCTCTGCTCCTGCACAACTTCTGCATATATCACATTGATCCCCCGGGCCATGAGGTGAGCTGATTGCCACTTTTCAGTGTCCTTTTCTGGAGACTGACTTTCCCGCAATCTCGAATAGCATCAGTTGCACGGGAGGACCTTGCTCAAGCAGCAGTCTCATGAAATGTTGGTATTTTGCAGCCTGGGGCGAGCCAGATTCCAGATGAACAACCAATGCCGTCTTGTGACGATCTAGCGGACCAGGTGGCAGAAGTTCTTGATTACTTCGGGTGAGCTGTCTTTTCCAAACCATTCTATTTATTCGCCTTAGTGGCCTTGCCACTAGTGCGAGTGACCGTATGTCTTATCTACCCGATTTGCGGAGGTTGTTCTTATTCAAATCAATTAACGACCAGGGGCTGCTGTTACCTTGTGCAGATTACACGAAGTGATCGGTCTAGGTGTTACGGCGGGAGCATATATCCTGACACTCCTCGCGGTACTTTTTCCAGCTGTACTCTTATAATATGCTCTCATAGGCTTTGTTACAGTTCTCTTTGTTCTTCCTAAGGTCATTAAAGATTTGTGACGATTGAAGCGGACTCTGTCTGTCAGTACCCATCTTTCGTTGTGTCAATTTGAGACTGATCCCTCGTTTTGTATGCAGTTGAAGTATAGAGAGAGGGTGCTGGGACTTATCTTGGTATCCCCAATCTGCCAGGCCCCCAGCTGGACTGAATGGATTTACAACAAGGTATAACATATTTTATCCGGCAATCGGCTAGCACGATTTTTCAGACGAAGTTTTACTCGAAATGGATGTGAACGTTGTCGCTAAATTTTTATCTGTTGTGTCCAGGCCCTTACGAGTCTGCTTTATTTCTGTGGAATGACGAACTTTGTAAAAGAATCTCTTCTTCAACGATACTTTGGACAGGTACTTGTGCTTTTGAATTTGGTTGTTACCCAAGCAGGCTGTATGATATTCAGAAAAGTTCCGTTATCGTACACTGTCTCTAGGGTGATGTGCACTCCTCAGATTTTTTTCACCTTGTTGTACAGATTGCAACACTCTGGATTAGTTCTCAGTAACTTGGCCTAACTTACCTGCCTCTTTCGAGCAGGAAGCACGCGGAACGGACATTATGGGCTCGTACCGCAGAGTGCTTGACGAGGGACAAACTCATAACATCATGCGTTTCATGCAAGCTATCCACCAGTAAGTTGCCGACCCCATCTCTACAGTTGTGGTCATTCGGGTAGCCTTTTTTTGGCCAAAGAAAGATAAACATGTCTGTACAGGAAGAGGTCAGGTCCGAATTCTTTGTACTAGTCATTTCTGACTCCCTGTTCCTCCATGCAGGCGGAAAGACTTGACACCTGGACTAAGGAAACTCAAATGTCGAACATTAATTATCGTGGGAGAGCAATCTCCTTTCCACTCTGAAGCACGGCATATCAGCAATGAAATGGATCGTCGCTACAATGCGCTAATTGAGGTGAGTCCTGCTTGAGCTTCAAATCATTCCCCAGTTTCTGGACTAGTGAACTCGGAACTGTGCTTCTATTGCCGCAGTCATTTGGGCGGTCACATAGCCCTCCAAACTGGGATTTAAACTTGTGAATTTAATGGATGCAGGTACAAGCTTGTGGTTCTCTTGTGACGGAGGAGCAACCGCATTCAATGTTGGTTCCTATCGAGTACTTCTTGATGGGTTATGGGTTTTTCAGGCCTCCTCAACTGATTAGTCACTCCACACCGACCAGTCCTCTTAGTCCTCCTTGTATTTCCTCCGAACTCTTGTCTCCAGAAAGTTTAGGCCTTAAACTCAAACCCATCAAAACCCGAGTAGCTGTGGCCGAGGAAGATTGTTAAGAGGGTTAGGAATCTAAAGGTTAGAAGGGACTGAGAAGTTTTTGGGTGCCGGAGTTGATACCAATGTTGACCACTTTCACCCCACTTCTTTGTGAGAGAACATTTGGGAGTGGTTGTGTGCAGGCCTCTGGGCTACGATCACGTGCTCTCAGGAATGTGCACAACCCCTCTCGACATTTGTAGACGAGAGAACGTAATTCTGTTCCGTAGTAAAGCTTGTAGAACCTCTTGAAGAGAATCTAGCTGTAGTGTAGAATGTAATTTCATTCTTGGTGGAGAAATGTACACCATTTGATACAAAAGATATCGAAGCGAAGTTCAACAAAATATCCTTACAGTGCAATAAAGGGACCCTGTATATTACCCGATATCCCCGTTATGCAGTCGAAGTGTCTGGCCTCCAATATCGAACATGCCGATCAGAGCAGAGTATGGGTTTGTCTGTCTTTAGGAACGGTAGTAGGAGACTGGCCGTCTCACTCACTTAGTTCCAGTGGCCACTATTCGCCAAGATCCTGGTAGTTCTTGCACTTGGCTCTTCAGATTTGTCCATGTCTCCGTAAGCGAGAGTAGTATTCTTAAAATTAACTTTTAAGCAATAAATGGATCTGTATATTATCGAGTTTGCCCCATGTGCGATGTTTAATGTGTTTTGTCTACATGTTTTTCGATCGGAATGTCTGGCGGAACCCTGAAGAGAAGAAAAGCCCATGGAATGTCAAAGATTGTTGTCGGTCCATGCAAATGATGACTGTATAATGCTCTTTGCACTTACTGCAGATCCTCTCTTTCAGAAAACACTTCTACACAGAGCGTCGAATTGTATTGTTGGTCTTATTATCTCAGAAGATCGACGCTTCGTGACGACCACAGATTGGTCGATAGTAAAAGCTTCATCTCTCTTTGGCCAGTATCCCAGAGCAATGCAAAGATGCCGCTCCTGATTGCACTGAATCCTCATGAACCCCAGGCTGTGAGCCTCTCTGAAGAGATCTGAACCACGTCAAGTATATAAACCACGTACAACAGAGTGAACGGAGTTGGCCACCACGTAATAGCATTTGTCCTGAGGACAAACCTGCCTACGTGCTTACTGGCACATGGGGCTGGCCGAGAGACTGCTATTGTCAAATAGCTCGCAAGGAAACCAAACCATCGAGCACCAAGTTTGAACTTCGAACACAGGATTGAAGCTACCGAAGAATATTCCACGGCACGGAATATCCTCGCGTCCGAGCTGCCCGCCTTGCCTACTGTCCTTAATAGGGAACGGTACTGTAGAAGCTGTTCTGGCTCCCGACTGCCGAGTGTTCATTCAAAAAGAACAGCTGTCCACCGAGCCACTGACCGTGCGATGCTCTCGATGCGCATTGGCCACTCTGGGAACAGTGGCCCTCGCTGCCTTGGCTTTGTGTTGTGCCCGGAAGCCCAAGGGTTCGCAAGAGCTTGGTCCTACCGCGCGATGCGCGGACCAGTTGTCCTTGGCGGGACGCAGGATGTGCTTAAACCCTTTGACTTCCCTATATAGATAGCATCATCCCTCACATCCTCCTAGCCTCTGGCTGGAGGTAGTTTCGCCATAAAACTGGTGATAATTTCAGTTAGCCAAATCAATACGCTGTGCCTAAAATTTCCTCCTAAGCTCATTGCAACTAAACCAGGCAAGAACATTTTAAACGAGAGGACCACAATGCAACCATCCGAATTCGGGCAGGTTTCTATATATCATCGCAAACCATTAAGAATATTTCAACACAAGCATTGATTATCTCTCTGCGAAGTGTTCCTAGAAAGTTAGTTCTCATGCTCATGCAGTAAAGTAAGTTCCACATGGCTTTGGAGGGTTTATGAGTTGAACACATATGTGACAAAATATGCTCCATTGTGTTTCTCATCCAAATGATTTAGATCTTTTGAGCATTTTTTGTGTTACTATACTGAAAAATAATGTGAAGATTAATGACTGTGGCTCCTCTTAGAGATTCGTCACCCTTTTCTTGGAAGAAATGATTGAGGAAAATTAAAGGAGATAATGATAGGCTTGTGATAAGCCGTTTTTTTTCCTCAAAAGGAATGACGTCCTTCATTCTAAAAAGAATAAGGCTTATTTCATCTCAAGCTAAAACGGCCTTCATCCACCCGTTACATCTTTCCCAAGGAATGTCCCAATTCTAAGAAGTAAATGTGCAAACGTAACCATAATCGCCTCCGTAGTGAGGAATTGCGAGATTGAAGTCTGGTTTACACTATTGTGCTTCTTGGGATCCTCATCATGGGATTGCAGAGCTGATAGCGGATTTCAATTGGACAAGATTTAAAGCGAAAATGAGATGTAGTCCAAAAGAAATCCTCTGTCCGCAGTAGAACATAGAAATGAGCGAATGTAAAATTTCCAGCCAAAGGCTCCCGAAGGGACAGCGATAAGGTTACATTACAAAGTAGAAATTCGCAGAGTTTCCGTGTCAAATATAGCCGCGGCTTAATTGAAATGCAGAATAATATCTGCAATATCTTCTTTCTTTTTCCTTCAGACTTTACTGTACGGCAACATCGCGGTTGTCCCATTCCTGTGGCCGAAGAAGTGCAATACCGACAATTCTAGTCCGCGAACTCTACTTATGTCAGAGTTATCCAACTCTCTGGGTGTAGAGGCCCACCCAATATTCGAAGACAAGGATCCGACATCTTGTACAGGTTTGGGATGATGGACGTACATACCAGTTGCTTGCTGTGAATGTTACTTGGCCCTTGCTTTGCTTCTCGCTTCGCGTGGATTTGAGGTCAGTGAGGAGCACAGCTGGTGCCGTAAATGTTGTGAACCTCCGCCACGTTCCTTGAAACCTGTCCACGACGTCACTGTGCTTTTTCGGATGAAGACACTGAGTCGTCTTCAGGTCCCAGTACATTCTGAGTGGACCTGAACTGGACTTCCCATAACTTTCGTACATTAATACTTACTAACACTCTTCGGTGTAGAAAGAGTCTCCTTCCTTCGCTACGACATCACAAAATTGCCAGCTTTAATGGCTATTAAGTATTGCTCACGCAAGCAAGTGAAAGGACTGTACTATATTCAGGGGCTAATTGCAGATTTGCTCAATTGTGCTACACTGAATTTGTATGGTCTTTACATCACTAGCTGTCTATCCAATTCGGTGTGGATTCTTAAAACATTTGGGTTCATGGCAATTTCCAGAAGTCATATATATCTCTATTGAAGTACATCTTGAAGATTTTGTAAATTATAAAGCCCCTTATCTTCTTTTGACCTAAGCCGTACAAGGATGTTTTAAAGGACTCAAACTAGGAAGTCTTTCAGATATTCAAGCTGTTGCTCCTGGAAGCGTGAACTCAGTGAGCTGGGAGTCCTAGTACTTGCCTATTGACTCTCCAGACTTATATTATGTTTTTCGATTTGATGTTACAGATACCAGAAGATTACCAAATAAGTTCAGATATTATGTATCATTATGCGTGGATCTCACCAATTTTACATGGTAGCATTTCTGATTGAATCAAAGACCGAATCTGTTTGAAGCTGATTTGGAATTCTTTCTCTTGCAGTAATAAGGTTATTTGAACACATTTTATAACTTTTCTAGGATTTTTTAGTGAGGTGAAATAGAATAAAATTTTATTTAATGAAGTGCATGGAACAACATTAAGATGACATTTAACCTAGAATTCTAGATGGAGGATGATCCCCACGTGATGCAATCTTTGAAGATGAGATTATAATTCTTTACAGATACAAACTCAATAAACAAAGTTGAAAAGTATGAAAAATTTCAACCTCTTTGTGGTTATAATCTTGAAATTATATGGAGTTGTAGATTTAGAGATTCACATATTCATCAGAGAGCCATAAAGATATAACTATCTAGGTGATAAAGCTATTTAAAAAATACGATCAAAGATTGCATGACCTCATCATTCCACACATACCATTAAATAGTGTTATCCAAAATAAAAATAAACCTGAAAATGATATTTCTTCAGTTGTTGAAGGTGAAATACATTTTCGAATATTCAAGTTAGATATCATTGTATATTTGCTCCTTTATTTGTATACACGTCTTGATAAATCGGAACATTCTCGGGTGAGGTTTTCGTCACTCCTTTTTGCTATATAACTTGGTTCCCGCTTCCGGGAAGTAGCAACGAACTGAGAAATCAGCGTGGCACTCTTGGAAGGAATGCAAACCCCATCCTTCCAGGAACGGTATTTTCCAAGTATAGACATTCACAACATCCTATTCCTATTCCTGACGGTTTGCACGAAACGCAAGTACATTCGAGTACATGTCTTCTTCCGGTTCTCTGTTGCCTGTGCAACGCACAACGGTAACAACGTCCCCCCTCACAATAGCATCGTATATGGCCATGTGGCCCAAAGGTTCTCAACTACTTCAGGAAATTCCCCTTAGATGGCTCCAGGTGGGCCCCTGGCGGACGTTAACGTGTGTTAGCCCACCACCAGGCAGCCATACTCATACTCGGGCTCATGGAGTCTCGTGAAACCGAAGTCTCGTCGAGCTTTACATGCACTGATCTGCAGGCTCACTGCGTTCCGTACCGCATGGCAGTATCCGTGAGGTGTATATAGACGAAAGGCATCGGAGGTAACGCCGCGAACTCCTCCCGACTCCGGACTCTCTCTCTGCCCTCTTGGTCTCGTGGTCAACATGGGCCATGCTTATGTGGCAAGGAAGTAGAGTCGAGGAGTGGATGTGACGACGTACTCCAGGTGGTGGTTTGGCATTGGGCGAGATCACCAGTCAAAGCCTCATCCATTACTTCGTACGAACCGCTGGGAAGAGAGAGAGAGAGAGAGAGGGGAAGGGAGGGAGGGATGGCATTTCGCTTGGCAGGAACGTTTGACTCTCTTGTCGTCTAGTGCGCGTGCGTCCGGTGGGGTGGTGGGTCGAGACTGAGGATTTGAATTTGAACTGAGGTTGGTTCGAGAGAGTCCCGGTAACGCGCAACGTCGTCCATGCAACTTGCATGAACGCTCCGCGCTTGCATGATGCAAGCGCGGAGCGTTCGAGCGCGGCTTGGCGTCGGCGAACGTTGGGGCTCGGGTTAGAGAGAGTGCCGGATCTTGTCGAGTCGGGGCACGGTTCCTTCCAGATCTTGAGAATGCGTCCGGTTGATGAAGATCTGATAAAAGGTTTCCGCTTCGAGGCTCGGAGTG
The DNA here is from genome assembly GCA_037833965.1 of Marchantia polymorpha subsp. ruderalis. Lineage (NCBI taxonomy): Eukaryota > Viridiplantae > Streptophyta > Marchantiopsida > Marchantiales > Marchantiaceae > Marchantia > Marchantia polymorpha. The sequence continues at coordinate 8,160,027 of AP031351.1, forward strand.
GTCTTCGATTCTCTTTGTTCTGCTGAGGATCGTCGTCGCAGAAACATTTCTTTCTTCGCGTGAGCGCGAGCCACTTCTCGATAGCTCGCTCGCCTTTCATGGCGGGATGAAAGCTTTGAACAGGTGGGGCATGGCTTTGCGTCTCACTCATGCAAGAAGCTTTTTCAGTGCACAAGCACGAGCAGAGACTTTCGTTCAATCAATCGTTTTTTCCTCACATTTTTTCATTTTCATGTTTGGAATCTCACATGAATATTGTGGAAGAAAAGGATGTTGTTTGTATGTTGTTTACTATTTACTCCGGCACGGGGATTGACGAGCAAGTAAGAAAGAGGGAGGCCATTTCAGTGCTTGCTTGCCGTCCGCCTTCAAGTTCAACGAACTCTGAAAAAGATTGTGACTCCCTTTTGTGACAAAGGCATTCACATTTTGTCTAGCTTGTGATCGTCGAGAAAGTGGTAGGGTAGCACGACCATTCTGACTGTCTGCACTGTGTATTTGCTGGAATCAGGCCAAGAGTTGAAGACTTCCCCGGTATCCGTACCCTTGGAACTCTCAAAAATCCACAGGGAGAAGTCTGGCTATCATTAGTTCGCCCCACACCACCCCACTCCACTTTTACGGTTCTAAAAGAGGAACTATTGTCTGACTTGAACGGAGTGGAATCATGAGGGAGAGGCGTAATACCCGAAAAGCTCGAAAGAGGCAAAATGCCCAATGGCTCGAATATGACGTTGATGATGAGTGATGATTTGTGACGTCATCCTGGTTGGCTCCATGCCGTTGAGTAATATGAAACCTGCTGAGTTAAGGCACTAGCGCTTATCCGTATTGAAGTTTGGTGAAACAATGAATCCCGGGTGAGTTGTTGTGTCGTGGTTGAGCAATTCCAGAACATAGAGCAATCATTCCAAGATCAAACTGGATTCAAACACATCAACCAGCAAGCACACGTCTGTCTCTGGACTCTGTCGGTGTCTGGACTTGCCTTACAAGCTCATACTTTCTGGTGTCGAGTGCCTGATCATGATCGTCGTGATCATACTATCGATGTGCGAAACACATAGTCTGGCTTTTTGAGATAACGCCCGTCGTTCTTTCCAGAAAGCTCCATAGCGATGTACAGATCTCATCTTTGCCCCTCTCGAAAACAGCTCACAGTCTCTCTGATGACAATCTTCAGATTTTAGATTGTACATGTACCAGGGAGATCCACTGAGCAAGTTTCTGTCATTTTTAATCATCCTCCTCTCCTGAAGCCGAGGGTCTGGTCAAAGACGAAACGACAATTACTGTACATATCTTCTGATAAGATAAGGATTGTTTCGAGTTCCGTTTGGTCTTCCACTGGCATGTCTTCGTACTAAGTACTTACTGGATCGGTTCTACTAAAGAAAACTGAGTTTGATTGTGGATGTCGTCCAGGCACAGGGCGGTGCTTTACATAAGTCCACCACTGCTGTCAATCCATTCTGCCTGTCTTGTCTTGTCTCCATTTTGCACTTCCCACCATCTTATACAACGATTTTCACATCCCCTAGGGCTCCAAAATCCAAAACCCCACGTACTCTTCAGAGTACGTTGGGTGAGTACGGTGAGAAACGACATATCTCTCTTTCTCTCTCGCTCGCTCCGGGTTTCGTAGCTCTGGACAGCTTGATCCCACTACATGTAGCGCAAGGCGTAAAGATGAGGAGATGTGGATATAGATGAAATGTTCGTGCCGAGCTCATCTTCAGATGCCTCCGGGCATTAATATCTCGAAGAATTAGAGGCCAGGCGTGGACTGGTGGAGTGAGTGGCCCACCGGAAGTGAAGAACTACGTCTGTCATCATTGACTGCGCCATGACAGCTTGATCTATGTCATTGTGCCCCAAAGGACATCGAATGTACACTCTGACACAGAACCAGCGAAGCCGAGCCTGTGTCATAAAAGCAACCCCGGTGACAGGTTGATGACATGGACGCCCGACTCGACCCGAGCGTTGCCACAAGTGCCACGGAACGAGCATGTGCGCCCTCTCAGCAGCGCATTTCTCTTGCCATTCCACGTGTGCCGTGCTGGATGTGGTTGACCTCTGGGGATCCAGTTAATGCCATGCCGTCATTTACTTTCCTCCTGTGCCCCGGCGTGAACTGCTCGCCGTCAAGGCGCAAGACTCGACTCTCGAGCCGCAAGGGCACAGGCACTCCCGAGGCTTCCAAGTTCCAAGGCTCGAGCCATCGAAAGGAATGGAACAAAAGACAACCTGCTCCTGCTCTGTCGCGCAGCACCTCCCGTGCAGTTCACTGGCAGCTACCATGTCCTGTGCCAGTGGGTCGCCTTCGGCCTCCAGGTTCCACTGCCTGTAGCACAGTCGAGGCCGCTCTGGCGCCAGACCTTGCGTTGAGTGGCAGCGGAATCTTGCCTTCCGAGATCCTGGACCTTTTGAGCTTCCGCGGTCCATCTTCCAGCTTTGCCGCTGCGTCTGTCCTTGATTCGGCATTTCGTTTCGTTGCTAGCGGGCTTTGGGTTTGTGTGCAGTGTTCAATGTTCACCAGCCGTGGGCCCTGCAAGTGGAGGATCAGGAATCACGCAGCACCCCGTTATGGCACGACGGTTGGGCGGGCATCGATTGCTTCCCTGGTCAAAAAGGAAATTTTCTCATCACTCTCTGCGTTGGGAATGCACAGATTTCATGACTAAAAGGCTCTCTTTATTGTGGGGATGGTGGTGGTAAAGGAGATTATGTGCGGAACTGACGGTTTTAATCTTGGCTGCGAGAATATGCCGACGGAGTGCGGCCCGGAGACCACTGTATTCATTGACGCAAAGGAGCACTCCTTTGCCACAAATTGCTGGACCACATTTGAAGAGACGTATTGCTACAGAGGCTTTTGTCAACAGGATTTGTTTTCCTCTGAAGGTCATTGATTGATTTGGAGAACAAACAGTACCAACTTGCGTTTGATTGTTCTCGCCCTACCTGCAGTGCTTATAGTAAAAACCTACCGACAAGGAGAAAATGAAAGTACGACGGGAAATGAGACGCATGTATTCACATGAAATGAACAGGGAGAACTGTTTCTTAGAGGGATTTTTTTCTCCTCGAGTCCAGGTTCTTCTCTTGGACGCAGGAGTAATAGAAAAGTCAGCTCGTAACCAAGATACACTTTGGTGACTCGCCTCCCTTGGCGTTGGCCTTCAACGATTAGATTGAATATACATGGAACTTTACTTGCTCTAGCACCACCGTCTTGCCAGACTGTATCTAACTCATGTGATAGAACCTGCATTTAACCATGCTTCGGAAGGTGTTTTATCTTTCACAACACGGGTGCAATTCACGCATGCGGTACTGTCATCCATATATTGTTATCATGCTGCAAGACTGGAACTTGATCCTTGCCAAACGAAATTTGTGGACATGCTTTCTACCTTGCTTTCTAACAACGGATCATGGTTGTTAAAGTCAAGCAGGGAGAGTTGAGGATAGAATTGCAATCCACCTAGTCTGAATTTCTGAATCCTACTTCGGGTACGTTTGGGTCCTTGAGTTTCAAAGTGCTCCGTCTCTTTGTAATGCAAATCTGGTTCCGAGTGTAAATCTTGCGGCCGTCACTACGACCTGCGCTTTAATCATCCAAGTGAAAAAGACTCTGAAACATCGAGAGTCCGCGTCCAATCCACAACCTTCGGGGACATACTCGAGGAGACGGCACACGGTCCAGCGGTCTTCTCCAGGTCTTCTCCACTGCGCAGCTTGGCAACATTTCCACGAAATTCTACAAGCTCTGATCTTAGTGCTACCGAGGCGGCCGTTCGTGTGGGTGCTGCGACCATTATGCGAAAGGATCTCAGCTGTGGAATGGAGTCGGAAGTTGCAGAATTAACTCTGAAGGTGTCCACCATTGGGAATGACTGGCATTTCACCAGTGTTAAAAGACAGACACCATGTCCACACAAGAAGCTACACTAAGGACGTATGTCGTATTGTTTGAAATAGAGGATGACAAAGAAGAGCCGCAAGCAAGGACTGTACCGGCCTGCTTTGCCCAAACACATCCTGAAATGGTTGTCGCTTGAGCTTGCAACCATATGAGGGGCTTCAAGCGGGATTCAGATTGTCTCTTCACAATCTGTGAGTTATCCATTCGCAGTCCATACAAATGCCAGGAGGGCCATGCCAAGTGTGACACCAAGTATGGTTCCTGCAATTATCTTCTCCCTGGTCTCAAGACGTAGGCTTTCTTCTCCTGCCTTCTCAACGTCGCTCAAAATTGTTCGGATCTTCTCTATGTCTCCATCCTTAGCAGCTTTGACAAGAGCATCTTCCTTGCGCATCATTAACTTTGCTCTTCGAGCTTTTCTCTCGTCGTTCTTGGACCATAAGAAACTTGTTAGCCACCATAGAAATATTCCCATGTATAATCCAGCGGTGACATCCGTGCTATAGTGGTGTCTCTCCCTGATCTCTCTTTGAGCAGAATGAAGAACCAGCACCCAAATGATACAAGAGGTCCACCCTGGGTAAGCTTCCTGCAAGAGAACAAGAATTGGTAATCACCATACTATTAGTACACTAAGGTACGCCTTTTGGTAATTTAATGAAGCACCTGAAACTGTAATAGACGTGCTTGCACGTTTATCAGTTCATCACAGTGGACTTGTAACGACGATCTAATGTGGACGCTGAATTGTCTTGCAAGGGATTTCTTCTCTCTCGAAGCCCTGGACATCACGTGGAGGCTTCATTGAACATTACTTTTTCCTATATGGACGTGACTGCTGGCTCTAGTGCAGCCTTGCCAATAGAACGTCCATCTCGAAAAGTTTCAAGAAACACAACTGAAGGATCTGTTCTGACCAGGTTCAAACCTAGTGCTCGTCGATTCTGAAAGGTTTCCAGCGAAAAACGTTGTTTTCGAATGACCTAAACCACAACGAGAGAACCAGCATTCGCAATTGTATTGCAAACACGATGATCGACATAATTCTTCAGTGTCAAACTCTTGCTTTCACAGTTCTGCGGCAGGCTTTCAGGTGTGCTCTTTTCAAGGTCAAGAGAAACTTGTATGCTGGTAGAGCTGGTTGATCGCGTTCTTCCAAAACGGGTTGTTAAACCAGCACAGAGAAATGTCCACACGCTTGCTGAATTCACTGAAAGAAGCTGGCTCAGAAGCATGTACAGAGGCGAGGGGCTAGGCCAGATCCGGCTATTGAGCATGCTTCTTCGTCGAATCGAAACCCTAAACCCTTTTATAGAGAAGGACGATTACACTAACCACCTTTCACCAAGGTACACGCAAGTCGAAGGCTACTGGACCCAGCAGACAAGTGAGAGATTGCAGAACTCAGATGCAAGAAACAAGTATTCCCTTGTCTGACAGCAACTAACGAGGAACGACCCAGGTGGAGGAACAACGAAAAGGTTGCAGACCTGACTGACGTGCAAAGGTGAGATGTTCGCTTACCGTCCATGCCATGGCTGTCAACACAGAAACCAAAATGTGTCCGCTGAATATCAAATCGTTACAGCCTCCTCCAGCCCGTTTCAAGGTCGTGAACCAGGATTCATTCTTGGTATTGGGATAGACTGCAGGATCCGGTGGCCTCAAAATGTTGACGAGGAACTGCATGCTTCCCCAGTTCGGCACAAACTCTGGAGGATAGTCTCCAACAGGAGCTGCTTCGAGTTCAACAAGTCGTGACACCGTCAGTGAAAGTTAGAAAGGTAAGGTTCCAGCTAAAGATGACAACACAAGTTCTGAGTTCCAGGCCAAAACGAGGATTCAAGCTCTCCTGCTGCTAGATCATTTTCTTCACTTCCCCTCGAATCAGCACATGCTTTGGATGCTTCTACACGCGAGCATTTACACATTTCAAGGAGCCAAGATCATGGTTCTGTGAATTGCATACATGCAGTGAGGGCTCAGTTACAACAGCTAGGTCTCGAAGACTCACCGAACGCTTCATCAAGTTTGAGGAGTTTTCTCACTAGCTCCGGGTCACTCGTGTACGGGGTGAAGTACTTTTGAGCCCATGGATGAGGATGATTGGCCGTGCGGAAGCGAGCATGAGCACACCATGGTCGTGCTGACGGAAGTATAGTGGGAAGGAAGGTCATGACACGCAGCAACCGGCCAATGCCCATGCTGGTCATGTAACGAGCACCGATACCCACCCCCGGTGCCTTGGCACAACCAAAGAGAACAGAAAAGCACAGCATCAGGAACAAGATGAGGTAGTGATGCAGACCGACCAGCGGTGCTCGCAGCAACTCCACCACCGGCATCGGTAGCCTCTCGTTCAAGTACAACAAAAGCCATTGCCCTGTATCAGGAAGGGGTGACGTCTTCCTGCAGCATTCAACGAGCTGGACCATCAAAATACGCAGGGGCATACTAAACGATGGATTAGGGATGCTGAAAGCATGCAGTGCGGAATCAGCGGAATTCTTTCACAAGGCTCAGAGCTGAAGAGCTCGGTCGAACATAAAGGACAACCAACTAAATCTCTAGGCTTCATGAGGACCTGAAGACCGGGTTGGATTAATCTCGATGTAAAACTTCTAAGTTGGACTGGAGACAAATCTACAACTCGGACTTATTCTCTCGTCAGTGAGAGAAAATCCAACAAGCTACGGTGAGTACGATATGGAAGAATATGATGTGGTCAAGTTAGATCATGATAATGATACTGGAGTCTGCATGATGACCTTCAGGACTAACGTCTTCACATAAATCTCAAGACTTCTGCAATCCTCCTCACAAAACGACGACTTCTGTTGATGGCCCTCTGCAACATACCAGACCGTCTTCTAGTTCTCTCCTTGACATGACCATTGCTCAATGTGTTTGATTGCTCTTGGCTGAGCTCACAACACAGTAAGACTAATGCTACCAGATAAAGTAAACTGGAATGAAGCTTCCGCGTTCGAAAGGAATCGGAAGGCATTTCTTGTGTGCGCCATAATCTTATTCTATGGTGCATCCCGCAATCAGTTGAACAATTCATCAAAATAGCTGATTGAACTTATGAACCGGAACAGAACAAGCTTAGGACATGCACTCAGCAGCTTCGCCGGAGCCTCCTCCTAATGTGCCAGTTTGATCTAAAGATACTAGATACTAGACCTTCTCGAGGAACACACGATAAACAGAGGCAGCGAAATATGTGATCGCATGAGGATCAGATCTTCCTCAGCCTTGCCATCTCTAGAGCTTCAACCGATTTTCTAAATTTCTTTAAATGATTCTATCACTCTACTCTAAGATGGAAATCGTCGACGTATGTATTCATCTTGGCAACTACAGACATGTCAAATTCCCAGCAGCTACGATTCCCCGACGCATGGAGTAGAGTACTTCAACTTTCTCCCTCGCAGACCGTAACGCGCAATCCTACACTGCGGAAATAGAATGTACGAGAGCATTTCATTCACAGAGTACAAGGTGATGGATTCACTGAGAGCCAGAAGAGGGAAGGGGTTGCAAATGGAGCAGGATTCAAGATTTAATCCTCAGGCAGTGGCAGGGCGGAGCATACCAGTGCCAATCTAGACCCAGCACGGTGGTGACGAACTGAACGGAGAAGGCCTCGATCGTGAGAGCGCCGAGCATGAAGAAGACGCTCAGCACAAAGGGGCCGATACTTCTAACCTCCCGCTTCCAGTAAGGGTAGAAAGGTGCACGCAAGGCGCATGCAAGCGCCAGAAACCCCCATAGCCATGGTTGTAGTTTCTCATGAAGGGGAGGATTTAGCTCTCTCAGATAATCGACGGCAATGTACGTCACTGCTGCAATCCCCAGTGCGTTGGGCAGGGGGTTCCATTTCGGCTCCCCGCTGGTGCTTCTCGATTGCCTTTTCCCACCCATCACACCATCGATGAAGTGGCCAGCCAATTCTCAGACAGACTTCCTACAGACACCTCTCCCACTTTGGACGGGCTTCTTTTCCAGCAGATCTTCCTCGTCTGAAGCGAATCACATTCTTGAAATCGCGATCGAATCTCTGGGAGCTCCGCCGAACCAACAACACATCGTCATGAAGAAAGAAAACTGCACTTTCTGAAGGGTAGGTAACTTCTGTTTTGTTCAGCGCGGAAGACCTCGAATAATCTACGACGGAGATGCAGAGACGGTGAGGAGCGTGATCACTACCGACTAAGCAATCATTCGATCGATCTAGTAATCAACGAGTTCGCACTCTGGAGGACAAGTAATCTGATATGTAGAGCATAGAGTTGGAGCTGGAGAGGAGGTACCAGTCAATCAGTCAGCCAAGTCATATGCTTCCACTTCACACTTCCTTCCGTAAGAATGCGAAGACCTTGATTTTGCCCTGTTGATTTATTCCCAAGATGCTTGGAAGCACTGGTTCTGGCTCTCGCATACCTACCACTGATTTTCATCATGTCGGCATAACTCATCTTAGCTCTCATCACTAAATTCCTGACATGGGGCAGTATGTCCCGGTCAGACGTCTCTACAGCTCCTCGATCGAAACCTCATAAACCTCAGTCGCTTACAATGGATATTCGTTCCATCGTTGCTATCATTCAGACAGAATCGATAGCTTCTCTAGTTGTGTTGTAGTCGATAAATTCCCACTTTGATACCGCCATGAAACGAGGCTTTACCCTCAAAACATTAATTAAAGTGGAACGACGACTAAGCAAGCAGCCATCTTGTGAAGTCTTCGTCCACCAGAACATCGATAGGAACAGTTGATCCAGATTTGTTTAAAAAGTTTGGTCAGATGAAATTCTCATTGGATGGATGATTGCAGCACAAGAATGATGATGATGTGCATAAAACCGGGTATTGGAGCTGGACTAAGCCAAGGATTTATTAAAGTAGATAAATAGGATAAGGAGTTCGATGTGAGTACCCTTCGAGCTTCAATTTTAGTGCAGTGACTCAAAATGTGCACTAGGACATTCAGTTAGCTCGTAACCATAGCATGAAAGAGAGAATGAAAGAGAGATTAAATACAACCCTAACGAAACCCACCGTGCTCTTCGTAGAGATTCCATATTCTGGCATCAGTTGCTTTCCGACATAACTATACTGTCAAAGAGTCAAGTTAATTCCTAACCACTAGACTTTGAGCTCCACCCTTGAGCCCTGACGACGCTTGTCATGGACTAAACAAGTTGAAACACTGATATGACTCAAACCGTGATAATATGTGTAAAAGTTAAATCGTTTCAAGGTTACCATTGAACGAAGATATATAAAGTGGATGATTTGCGTGAGATTGATTTTACTCCCTTATACTAATAATCATAATCATCACCGAGGCATCGACTGGGCGAGACGATCTCAGAGGCCGACACGTGGAAAGGTACCATGAGTTCTTGTAGAGAATGGAAACCCCGGACCCGGCGGCGAGAACCGCAGAGCCATGTTCTTGTAAGCGCGACCGCTCGGTCGGACACGGACGTCCCTCGTGCCGACCGGATAACGAGCAGCGGAGCAGAATCCTGCTCGTCCTGGCCATCGGAGCTGGACTCCGCGCCACCCCCAACGTTCAACTCAACCGCTGCTGGCAGGTCGTCGAGGCTACTCGCGTCGTCGCTGCAGAATCTTTCGTCGATTCGATTTTGCGAGGATTGGAACGCGAGCATTGGTGGCCGATTCTCTGCTCTCTGATTCGGCTTTGCTTGTGGAATTGCGGAGGATGATTTCTTCGCGTAGGTAAGCAGGTGGGCTCAGATTCGACCATCACTCTGTCCTCGACCGAAATTGTGGAGGAATGTCTATGGCTTCTTTAGCTTTGTCGTTGCCGGGGCTCGCTCCCTGTGCGCGGTTTCAGCGCCTCTTGTGTGGTGGGCTTCAAGCTTCGTTGAAAGTTCGTGCCGGTGGACCTCGGACTTCGCTGCTAGGATTCTCCTCTCTGCACTGCAATTTCCGGAGGTGGGTGGTGAAGGAGATGCCGTTGAACCCTAAACCCTACGGTCTGCTTTTGATTCGAATTTCTCGTGCGGTACTCGTTTTGTAAGGCAGTTTGCACAAGTGCAAACTGCCTTACAAGGCGACCACTTGTGCAGGTCGAGCTGAGTGGTCAGACTTTCCTGCTGCATTTCCTCTGTTTTTTTCCATATAGATTTAAATTTTCGAACTTTGTGAGTGTTGATCTTCTCTCTACTCTGCCCAACTGTTCCATTACTATTTGCGCTCTGCCAAGTGGAACAGGAGTGTAATTGCTTGAATTTTTTTTTGTAATTTATCAACACTTGTGTTATGTAGAGAGACCAGAATTGCAAGCAGGCGCTTGAGTGTAAGCTGCAGTGCGGCCGGTGCTAGTTCTGCCGGGAGCCAGCCCGAGGATGACGAAAGTCCTTACCAGGTACATATTTCAAGCTTCCCATACCACGCGAATCGTGATAAAATTCCAGTGTCATGGCTGAGTCCGACTTTTTATCTTCATCAGGATTTTTATGAAGCCACGTCCTTCTCCTTGCCACGTTTTGTTTGTAGAATTGCAGCTCAAACGTGTTTATTATACCTCTTACATGAACTGTTTGAACAGGGTGCTCCCTGTAAACACATGTGAAAGATTTGGGTTTACCGGCTAAATACTTGTTCCGAGACATTCAATATGAACACTGGTGATCGTTATCTGCAGGTACTTGGTGTCACCCCATTTGAGAAATTTGATGCCATTAAAGCCGTATATACAAGAAGACACAGGGATGCGGAGAGGAGGGGAGATGAGGCGTCCATGGCCCGAGTGAGTTTTTTATCGTCTTTAGTCTGAGGAGGTTCATTTTTGGTAATCTTATATTATTCTGCCGTGATGTTTACTTCTTTCATATATATCTGGATAAGCATGTGATTTAGTGCAGTGATGTGTTAAGTTTAGTGGTTTTGCAGCTTACGTCGTATCTCATGAGGTGATCTTTGCTTCTATTAGACTCACGGTAATTTTCACTGGATACTTATCCATTTTTTGTATTTATACAGTTTGAAAAAGCTTATGACAAATTATTGATGGCGCAACTTTCGAACCGAAAGAAGGGACGCACCTTTGGTGATTTTGAGGTGGATTTTCTACCCTGTTGACAGCTAACTTAACTTTCTTCATCTTATCTTCTAATTGTGCTTCAGGTAAACTTAGATCTCATTATTTTTTGTGAAGTAGAAGTTACTGGTTTTGTTCTACTGCCAGCTCCTCCCTTCTCACGCTTTAGCTTTGTCGTTGGCAGGTGTCAAAGGAGATAAAATATGCTGACAAGCGAGTTCTCTTTCCTTGGGGTCCAAAGTATGGTAACAATGTTTTTCTCGCGACTTATATTGTATACCTACAATCGCTTAGAAAATGAGCAATACATGGCTGCAAGTTTCCTTTGACTTGGAATTGTCTCGGACGATTTTGCTTGTGAGGAGCAATGATGACTGCCATCAGTGCTCCTTAGGCCATGTCTCTCAGCAACAATCTTTCTGTAGAATACCTCAAAGAATGCCTCAATACTGGCCTTTGTGTCACGTGTAAGGATCAATATGGGTTGTTTAGATATTTGTCCAGGGGTTATTTTCTATTGTAATCTATTTATGTAACTGCCTCTTCATTATAGTCTTTGACCTATGACTTTACACACTGAACTATAAGTAAGCTCTCACCGCAGAGCTTCTGAAAAGGCGTGAAAAGCCCCTTCTCGTCATGGTCTAAAGATTCCACATTTCACGCTAGTCAAGTACACGGTTTTCGTTTCAATCATCTGCTCGAAATGTGAAGAAGAATTGACGCGTCGGTTTAACTTGTAGGATTGCGAAGAGCCCTAAAAATGACGTACTCATCAATCTGGCAGGCTCAGCATTCATCGTAAGTGTCTCATCAATCATGTGTAATTTAGCCGTGAGCATTGGGTTTTAACATGAATTTGGATTTGGACTGGTCCAGTTTGTCGAAATGAATGACTAGTTTTAGGATGCACGCAGCGCAAGAGTATCGGAGCGTGTTTCACCTAATTCACATACAACAAGGAACTCTCGTCGATGCTGAATGCTTGTCAATATCTTTGAAAAATAATATTCAATCGTTATCCTTGCCGTAGAAGGTGCTGATGCTCTGGTGCTTAATCGTGTTCACGCAGGCTCTGTGGATTATCATAACACAAGTTGCAGAGTGGAAACCACTGCAGTTTTTAATTTTCGGATACGCATTCCGACTGTTTTTGAAGCTGAAAGAATATGAGCCTCCAACAAGTGTGTGGAGTGAAGTATGAACCAACCGCGCCCTGTCGTGTCTCATTATCATATTTCAGTCGGATTTCACCTTGGCCATCTTTTTTGCTTGTATTTTCTTCGTTTGTGTAGGAAATGTCTTGTAAAATCCCTCTAAACAAATCAGAGATTTGTCCTTGACTGTCGTTCTGTCATTTTCTGCGTCTGATGGGTTGTAGGAGGATGAAGACGCCGATTCTAAGCGGCGACAGAAAAATGGAAAGAGGCTTCTTCGAACTCTCGCGTTGGTGTTCAGTTGTGTGGCGATAGCTTCTCTGGTACTTAGTGACCTTCTAACCCGTAGAATACCCTCTTTTACGATTTAGTATTTGGGTATTGAGTAGGGACGTTCATGTGCCTCATGTCTGTCATGTCTGAATGCTGGACATTGTACATATCAACAAATGATCGACTGATCACAGCTATTGACTTGGACGAAGTACTTTTTTTTTAAAACTTGATGTTGTTGATCTAGCTTCTGATCGAGGAAGCTGTATCATGCTGAAGGTTTCATACTACTTTTACGCATCATCCAATTACTCTGTACCGTACTTAGTTTTCTCGTCTGCCTTATCAAAGATTCAAATTAACTTCTTTTATATATATTTTGCTGTCTTATCTTCGATGTTTCTCTCTTCGTTAGTAACACGTTATACTTCTATCTTATTCCTGCAGAAGCAGAACTTTTGATGCTTTTCGAAAAATCGTGACGTTTGTTTCTCCGTATTGTTCTATTACGTTCAATTTCTTTCTGGGTACTTCTCTGTTATGCACTTCACTCTGGGCAACAACCGGATTTTTTACTTAGGTTTGTTGGGCTTCGAGTGCTCCTCAGCCCCGCGCGGTCTAGTGCAGAAACCTATGCACCTTGGTAATTTTCTTATGAAGGATCCGAGTCTAAGTGACTGAATGTGACGCTTCCGATATAAATGTTGTTGATGGTCACTGGAGGACGGTTTTCTGTCGGACTAGATCATCTATACCGTCACTGTCACTCCACAGCGGGGCTCCTCCGTGTATTGCACTTCTGACCTCTTCGGTTTTATGCGTCTGTTTGTCTTTACTTTCTCTACTATGTATTACGTCGTTACTTTTCAGTCGTAACACCGAGATTTGCGTCGCTTCGGTCTGTTACATGCTACAGCCCTTGCGGCTGCTCATGTATCATTATTTCTATAATGATACATGATGCACTTAACCATAGTTGTATACTTTCTTATGTCAAACAGAAATGTATATTTGCTTAATAATATAATTCTTTCGAGGATTTCTCTTGAACCGCACTTGTACATATCATATGTGTGTTGAGGGATTATATCGACTGTACCTAACTTTGGTTAGTGTTTGTTTCCTGTTTTAGAAGTATATACATCACGAATAAAGGTTTTGTTGCTCTCTGGGTTGTTATTTCAAACCTTTTGCTCAGTTATTGTCTCGAGGAAAAGTAGGTGGGCACAAATTTGATTCAAACAGTCATTGTTTTTATCTTCTGTTATTTTCTTGGCGTGAAATCGCATCTTTCACAGTCCGTTGCCTTATACCCGCTGATCAGTCACAATCCGTTGACAACGCCGACCTATTTGTGATCATTCCGTGCAGGCATTCACTGGAATTTTGAATGCTTACGAGCTTGCTGGGGCATTCATACCTCGAGAACTCATCAATAGTCAGGTAAATCTTACTTTCAACTCACCACTATGCGCCTTGTGGTGTTTTAACACTTGAGGTTTAAAATACTTAAGATTACGCATTGGCTCCGTGATTCCGAGGAACTTTGAGATGCATCAAATGGAAAGCCGCAAGTCAATCTTGCCTTGAGACTTCATTATCAAAGTTAGTACGGGTTCAGAGATTTTTTGGTGGGAATACGTCTTTACTATCACCCTTTCTTCTCGCAGGAGCTCTTCGTCACAATCGTGTCCTCCGTGCTGCTGTTCTTCACCGGATCGTTCTTGAGATGAGCACGACATGTGTCTGAGAATTTTCCGACCCCTACTAGGGTGGGCAGTGGCCTACTTCAAAGGTTGCGAATATTCGCGTTTACCAGCGCGTTAGTTTTTCATGCGGAGGATATGCGCAATGAGGATAATTTAGTTGAAGAGTGCGTAGAGTGGCAAGCGTGTGATGGATGTGTTTAGAAAGTCAGGTTGAAGGTGCGAATGTAGTCTAGGCAGCTTAGTACATCAATGTCCAATTCATTTCGCATTTGCGTTACAAAGAGCTGAAAGAAGTTATGAAGCGCAAGCGATTGCATTCTTTAAAGTGTTGCTTATTTCCCTACCCTTCTTCGTGGAATGTATGAACGTGCTGGATGTGGGGAATGTATCTCCGTTGTCTCTTTTGCCAGGTCCCTGTGACATGAAATCAAGCCATGTTGCAGTGAAGACTCATGTTAGGCACTCACACTAGTATCAGGTATCGAAATATTCTCGATGTTCCGGGCTACACAGTTTGACGAAGTTACAACACAGTCAAAGCCACAACGCCAAAGTAATGGAGAGGCTGCCTTGAATCTAGTGCTAAGATCTCTCACCTTTTGTCAGTAATGGGTTGAGCTCAGGTAAAGCACCATGTAGAGAAATCGAAAGATCGTACTTATCAGAACGAAGTCTGAACACAAGAAGTACCTTTGTCGGATTCTGTCAAAACCTGTCAATGCCCAAAGGTCAAGGTCAAGGTATATCAGGCCGGAGTCGTAGTCTCTGCAGCCTTTCCAATCAACTGGCACTCGGTGCCATCACCCGTGATCTGTCAGACGTGGCCCCCGGTGGCGGGGTGGGGCACTTCAGTGGTTACTCGGTCGAGCTCAGTTGGGGTGCAAGCGACCTACGAAGCCACTGTCAGCAAGTGCTCGTTCGAAACCTCCTGGAGAGTCGGGAGATCTAGTGAGTACTGTACCTCCTTCCTCCGCCAGTAGGCGACCCGCTCACGTGGCGCCCTATGTGGCATGCCAGCGAGCAGCGTCGGAGGAATCCGTAGCATCCGGTCTGGGCGGGCAGACCTTCGTGCATGCTCGTAAGGAAGCCCCTCGACGGAAAGAAATGATTGTCGGAGCCCTGGGCGGAAGTCCGTCGGTCGAGCCAGCGAGCGCCGTCCGACACCGCTCCACCCAGTCAGTCCACGCAGGCAAAGACCCGGGCACGGGCATCCCGACTCCATCGCGGGCAAGATACGCCAGGACCGACCGCGCGGCGCCCTCTCCCTCGAGCTCCGGGCAAAGCCTGCGTACATGTCTGCCAACGAGACCCCTTTCCCGAGCATGCACCCGCGTCAAGAACCGGGCCCCGCTCCGGCCAGCGTCAAGAAGCACGGCTCATCCTCGGGCGCCAACGAAAGAAGGCGCGGGCGCGGGCGCCATAGGGAGGCGAGAAGACCCTGAGAGTTAACCGGAGTGAAGCCAACCCAACCAAGGCGAGGGAGTGAGTGGACTGGGCACTCTACTGTATGAAGGGAGTGGCAGCTAGGGTAAGAACCGAGGGAGAGGGGAGGGGAAGGGGAAGTGGTGGTGGAATGCAGTGGGAGAGGCATTGGGGAATTGTGGCGGAGGCGAATGTGGTCGTGGTTCTTGTAAGGTGGCGAGCGAGCGAGCGAGCGAGCGAGGGGAGGGCCGGTTTAAGGCAGTCCGGCGGGCGAAGCAAAGGCAGGCAGGCAGGCAGGCAGGCCGCTCGCTCGCTCCCAGGGCTACGCTTGGCTCGCTTTGGTGGTCGAGCGTGGGGAGTGTGGCAGACGGGAATTTGTGGCGAGGGGCGGGGAGGCCTGGGCTCGTCGTCGAGCCTGCGGGTTCAATGTCCGTCGTCTCGTTGCAAGGAAGCGAGCGAGCGAGCTGACTGAGGCCGAGCCCGAGACCCAGCAAGAGCCCGGAGGAGATTGAAGGCACGAGTGTGATGCTGCCCGTATTGCGCTGCTCTCCGGGCCCAAACCAGAACCTCTCGGCTCGCATCGTGTCCTGTCGGCGAGGTGGGTGGACCGCCTGCTCTGCCACCCCCGGGCCTGCGCGTGTCAAGCTTCATGGGAACCCGAGCGAAAACGCGATTCTGATTTCTCTGGTCGGAGTCCAAGTGGAGCGAATTGCGCCCGCCGGAGAAAAAGTGCAATTGGACGTGGGAGTCGTCGGAGCAGGAACAGGGGCGTTCGCCGAGGAAGGCGAGACGGTCGGGGAAGAGGACGAGGCAGAGGACGCACGGGCAAGAGTAGGAGGGGTGCCGGACGAGGAGCAGGGATTGCGTCTGATTCAGGAGCAGAATAATGCAGTGTTGTTGGCGCTGTCTTGGAGCAAGGGCATGGTTCCAGAACTACGATGATATTCAAACCTGCGCTGTCGTTCTCCTCTATCTGCAGGTATTTTTCTCTCATTCCAGCCGCTTTTTGGGAAGGTGGTGCGCGATTTTCAGCTCGTTTTTGTGACTTTGCAGATTCTCGATGTTTTCGCTGGATCGGACCCCTTAGCTCATCGTTTGGGCTCCCTGAATTGCAATCAGCTGAGACTGTTTATTGGCATATTTTTCGAGGTTCATTTTGAATCACTGAAACGCTGGCGGTGGCAGATTTGGTGCCTATTTCCTGTGTTTCCCTTGTGTCGTGTGTAAGCCGCGCATGTGCGGAGTGGAGTGTGCTTGTTTGTGGCGGAACGATTTTGATTGTGGAGATTGCTTTTCAGGTGGTAATCTGCTTGATTGGTTCTTTGGGTGCTTCGTACACGGGAGTCCTGGTGGCCAATTTGACTCTCGCGCTGTTCGCTTTGGTGGCTATTGAAAGTGGCAGTCAAACCCTCGGGCGAACATATGCTGGGCTGTTGGCTTTTGCCGTCGTCATTGACATCGTCTGGTTCATACTCTTTACTCAAGAAATCGGGTATAGTGTTTTCACTCATGAACACGGAGGGTCCTTTTGTGTCAGTAACACTTTTTGCCAATGAGCAGTCACCTAATTGACCCTGGGAAAAAGCCAGTAGACCACAATTGTCCACTGCGTAGCTTACTATGGCTGGAATGCACTGGGTTCCTTCTTGAATCGGGTCTGTACAATTTATCCGAACCAATACAATGGTTTTTCAAGTCCGTCTACATGCGGGAAGATTTTACATTCCCCGGCAGACTTCCATATTTTTTCTTTCAGTTATGTAGTTTCCTTTGAGCCACCCTTTTTTGTCGAGATTTCTTCAAGTTTATGAAGGCAGGAACTGAGTGCACCTCGCTAGGCCGTGAAGCTGCCGTAGCCGCTGTGTTTGTATCTGCCTTTTCTGACCGACAATATCCCTTGTCTCTTGGCGGAGATCGTGCCCACCTTCATTATACACGTCTGAGTCACGTGAAGGAGAATTTTTACTTCCTGCCGCGCTTTGTCTATTCTTTGTGGCCAATGTTGTTGTCAGTTCTAAGTTTTTCGTGGTTGCTGGCTGACTTTCAGTAGTAAGCGTGTTTGAAGAAATCACACTAGCCGGAGCTGATCACCTATTCTGTTTTCTCCAGGCAAAAGGAGGAGGACTCCACCTTCGGAAGGTTCTCCATTTTCTCTCTCAAGCTTGTATTCTGGATGCAAGTGATTGGATTCTCTGTGCGCTTCCTCTCTGGTTTCCTTTGGCTGCAAATGTATCGCCTTGGTGTAGCAGCGGACAACTCAGCCATGTACCAACCAGTCGATTTTGATGGACGAATTTCCACATTTGGGTTGACACAACACGAAGCAACTTCACCTTCCAATTCGATTGCCACCAGTGACGAAGTTTTAGGAGGCTCCATATACAATCCGGCGGCCTATGCGAATCTCTTCGACCAGTTCACAGACGAGCCGTATTTTGGCACTGAGGTATTACTTTTCCATCCCAGCTTCTGTTTGGAGTTAGCTCTTACGCATGTGATCTTCGTTACATCTCTACTTGTTATATGTCAAAATTCCCAAAGCTTCGTGTTGAGAACCTTGAGCCTTGTCAACTGCATTTTCAAGGTTTGTTTTTGCAAAAAAAAAAATACTATGTTTTGCACAATGTCCTGGGCTCTCCACTTTTGAGTGCAAACACTGCTTGTAAGTTCATTCTACTGGCTTAATCCTCTGTCCGCTTTGTATTGCACGATTTGGAAATGACGATGTTGGAGAAAGTTGTGCTTCTTGAACGAACTTCTCAGGAGTATGCAGCAGAGCCGCTTAATTAAGGATGATAATAGGTTAACTCCACACGATCTCTTGCGCGAGTTGATATTACGTCTTTTAAGAAGAGGATTATGACCAGATAATGTATTATTCTAATCAACTCTTCCACAACTTTGATTGTCGCCTTCCGAGAGGTCTTCCGTTGTTCGATATCCCCCCGCCCTTCACCTGCCAAGCATGTATGCTTTAATTGAAATCAGCTGAAAACCGGTGATTTATGGATGAATGCTATCATAGAAGCGCAAGTGAGGGAGACGATGCAAGAAAGGAAGAGAGGATAATAGAGTTGAGTCGTAGAGAAGGAAAAGTGGAAGTCAATGGTTTTCCTCTAGGTGGGTCCCTTCATGAACAGTTGAATAAAGAGAAAGTGATGGATTGAATGGATGGTAACCTGACTTTGAGTACTTAGTACGATGACAAGACTACTTAGTTGTAACGATGACAAGACTACTGGTCTCCCTTGTAAGCGTGCACCGGCACCGTGTCAAGAAGTCACAGATCATAATCTTCGTAGCTTAGTGTGCCTAATTTGAGGAACTGGTATGTAACCCAGTATGTATTTCTGGTAGTCTAATGGGACCATATCTTAGTAATAGTGCGGTTTATTCTTCGGAAACACGGAACCCTTATATTTTCGCAGTTCAAAGTTAATACTGCATTTTCCAGATTTTAGAAAAGAATCATGAGACAAACGAAGCCATTTAGTCCTCGATACATAAGTGCGAAAAAAATCTCTTCTTGTTAAGCCCGAACATGTGAAAAGCTTAAATAAGATCTGAATTAGGTCCTCAGTTTTATAGACAATGCACAATCTGCAGGAATTGAGCTTCTTTACAAGGTGGAAGCTGATGGGTTCTCAAATTAGTGTCTATGTTCCCAGTTTTGCCTCGCTTTTAGAACCTCTGTGGACGAGTGTTTTCTTTCACCAGATCAGGATTGCGTCACATGAAATACGATTCTGTGCGTCTATTGATACATCTACATTTTTCTTTCTCATTGAAGGGGTCTAAGGAATCCGAAATGTTCAATGGAGAAAACTCCGTTCAACAACGTCGGCCGCCAGACATTGTGGTCTCTCACATGAAGGTGAAGCATGCACAGTTGAAGTTTTCTCATGAACAAGTTTCTTGGTCGCTTGTCGAAGGTGATCACTTCGGGATGATCGTGTCCTTACAATTTCTAGTTTTCCATGTATTAATATTTCTGTCTTGCGTACTTTGTCTCTGCAGGTGGGAAAGGAGAGTAAAAGCATTGGAGTCACTTAAATACTCAGACTGTTATGAAAACTATCCTTTCTGGTTTTCAAGGGAAAATACTATTGTTGCCGGTAGACGACAGTTTTAAGGATCTACGTGACCTTCGAAGGCAGGAGACGTACTTCACCCAGCAATGCAGATCGCATTCATTGAAGGGACAGGTGAGCCTAAATGCATGGAGGCTGCATTGCTGGACCCGTCTTACCATCGGCAGATTCTTTTTGTCTGGTGTTTCAGTAGTACTGAGGTACGATCTGGTCACGCTGGTCTGGACGCTTCGGTCTTTTCCCTCTTGCTTGATTAGCAGTCAACAAAGCTCCGGTTGAAATTGCACACTGAAGCAAAAATGTCAAATTCATTTCACATGCGAAAAGTTGGCTACGCCTGGATGACTGGGGGAAGATGCATCTTCTCAAATTTGAAGAAACAACGACAAATTCTTCTTTTAGGTCCTGTTCAGATATGGGAAAGTTTAGTGAGTGTTGATACAGTTTTGTATTTGTTGATGGAAAATCGCACATTGACCCCATTGGATTGGTTCTATACAACCTGTGAATTAGATTACGAGGTTTAGAGTAGCCGTGAACATTGAAAATGCAGTTTGAGAATGTGAGTAGGATATCACCCAGGCATTTAGATGATAATCGCAATCACAAAGTTACACCAAGGTGGTTTGTGACCACAAAAATGCTACCGAAGATGAGAGTTTGAAGATGTGAAGGAACTCTAGTGAAGAGCATCTGGCTTCCTGTTTGTACAGTCAGTGAAGTGAGAAATTCCTCCGAGGTTTTCAAATGGCACTTCTCATAATCAGGAATGCGGTGTAGGGCTGACTCAAGTGAGTATCCATGTACTAACTGAGAGTTATGGTGACAGCGTAGTCTTGACAATCTTACGGGCATTATTTTATCGGAACCCTAGTTTTTGTAGAAAGTAACTTTAGGAATTGCATTTGTAGAGTTGAGTTTACGTTTTGTACATGGTCCGTTATCAGTCATACAATAAAGTGCCAGAAGTCGATACGCCGCTCGTATCCGCTTTTGGCTGTGAAAAATTGGTCACTTCCAAGGCTTACTGCCTCCTTTCCGGGACACTGCCGGCTCGCTAGACTCAGGAGCCATTAAGGTAGACAGCAGTCGTCTACAGTGCAGATTTCAATCGTCGTCTACTATAGATACAGCAGACATGCCCCGTGTAGTGCAGAAACTCGGTGATTTCTGAAGTGTGCTATACGGGAACAAAGAATGTAATATGTTTTCACAGAGATGGTCCACGCGAAACTCACTTTCTGGTATGGAGAATATATAAACAAGATCTGAGTGTTACGGAGAGATGGAGAACATGCAGGTTCCATACGCGAGCCCCATGCTATCCGATCTCACCACTATCTGTCGGGTTTGCCCCTCATCTCTTGGACTTAATCATTGCATTTCTGGCTCACTAAGTTCCCTCGGTTTCTTCATATTTTGTTATCCATCCACGTATAATTCTTCAAGTTCGTGTTTCTGGGTCGTGTTGTGTAAACCGCAGTTGATTGAAACGTCTGTAGGGGTTAAAATCGAAAACACGTGTAGGAAGAGTAACAACGAGTCTCTGCTGTTCAAGTAGCTTTCAACATCTTTATCCAGGAGAACTCCACTTTTCACCTCTTGGACATGTCTTTAGTTTCGGCTTATTCCAGAAAACTGCTGGCAACACTGCAGACACTCTTGACAGATGACACAACACGCTAGTTCTGAAGGATTGAAGGACTGAAGACTTATTTCCATCATCATGTGGGAGTGCACTTTCGCACAGAGAGGTATATTCACAGAATGGACACGATAACCTGAACGCGGGGAACGCGTTCCTCCTGCCCTTGGTCGAGAAGATGGTAAGCCCATGTAAAGAGTTGGAAAGGAACTTCAGAACTACGAGTGAGGAAAGGCTCTCGACACAGAAGCTCGTTAACCTCACACTCCAAAACCTCCCCACTGAAAGAACTCACATTCCTGTGAACCACACGAAACATGTATCATCAGCTCATTCCTCGGATTGAACATAAGTAAGACATCCTCTCCACGGTAGAATCTGTAAAGAAACAAACCATGACAGTCTCGATACTTTGTCAGATATCAGAGTCGTGTTCAGAAATTACAGACGCACTGGCTGCTGTATTCATTCGGGCCAGCATGCTGGCCAAAAGTTCTTATCCATTTGCTACTGCAGGAAAAATTCTGGTAGGAGATGCAGATGAGAAATTTTACGATGCACATCACATCGCAGTCGCATCCGCATCACGCGTGCAAAGGTTTCGGAATGATTCCGGAATCTTCCTCCGGAGCATTTCGAAAATTCAGTGCAAAGCGAGCGATGCGAGAGAAGAGCCGGACCCGGTAGACCGATGGTCCAGCCGCCGAATCGCCGGAGCGCTCCGACCGACGAGCAATCCACGAGGGAGGAAGAGGAAGAGAAGGACGACGATTTGGCATCGATTGCCTCCCGATCGAAGGCGAATGGATTCGACGGAAGAAGCTTGACCAGGTGGGTGGGTGGGTCGGTCAGCCAGCCAGTCACGAGTCACGAGGATTGCGCCCGGAGCAGCGATGGCAGGAGACTCTGCGGGAGGCGCGGGGGCGGAGCAGCAGCGGAGCGTGGTGGGTTGGGGAATTTACGATCGCCTGAAGAAGGTCCCGCGCCTCGCCTCCTCGCCCAAAGACGTCGTCAGTCCTCGCGGCCGCCGAAGTAATTCCTCGCTCCCTACCTCCATCCCTCCCTCATTTCTTGCTTCCTTCCCATCCTTCCCATCCTTCCTGGGACTGCGAACTTGCCGACGAGCTGCGCAATTGGATGATGAAGATCTACGTCGAGCGTGCGGGAGGTGTTGTAACTCACAGCACTCTGCGGGTCGGTAGGTAGCGAACAACAGCATTTTGCTGAAGACGAAGAATTGACAGGCTTCGCCGGGATCTCCGTATTAGCCGGTGTGTGGATTGGGGCCTCGCGAGCTGATCACGAGTGCTGCTTCGCTTCGCTTCTCTGGAGTGAAGATCAAGTGACCCATCGTGTTACTGCGATTTCTTCTCGTCGGTTTGTTTGAATACCAGCCCAGGACTGCTGCCATTTGCTCTGGCGCCGAGTGGGCACTTTTTCCGGGTCTGAATCCGTGCGGAACTTCTTCAGCTGTCAGCGCCTTCCACCTGGCTGCACATTCGTTTTTGGATGAACTGCCTGCTTTCGAGCCTGTGTATCAGCTGTCACAGCTGCGCGTCGAACTCGAAATCGATTGACCTTGCACTGAAGCGAAGCTGGAAAGCATTTATTCCATAATTCCTGATTAATTTCTTTCCTTACCGAGGCCCTTCTCGATTGTGCCACTGATGAAGACTGGAGCTAAAATCATATCGAGCGCAAATGCTCCAGGACTTGGCAGCAATGTAGGAGAGTGTTCTAATCGTTTTAGACAGAGGTCCATGTGTTTTTGCTCAAAATAAATGGAACTTGAACATGTACATATGCCTAATCAGGTCCTTCGAATTTAGTCAGCGGAAATTTAGAGGCAGCGGATTCTGAACACTAATATCGTGAGTGGAATTGCATGTGTATTTGTGCCAGCGAATACTTCGGAGTCTGCATCTGAGACAGCTGCTCGAAGGATGGTGGAGGATCTGTTCAAGCAGGAGGTCTGACCACTATTTCTGTCTTTAATGTTCCGGTCTTCATTAGCATAAATTTGAAAGCTTAGTTTCGGCTAGAAGCAAGTAGACTCTGCTCTGTGTACAGGGTGATCAATGAAACAAAAGTTAGTAGCTCTGGTGTCTCCCTGAAAGTTTCAGGTCGAAACTTTTTTCCACTCCTATACTTTCTCAGTCCACTCAATGCTTCCAGCAACTTTCATCGTGGTCGTGCTCTGTAGCGCCTCGGGTTTTCAAATTCGTTGTTAAATTAGGAGAAAAGGGATTCGGCGCAAAAGAGTACTGCATGGAGTTCAATATCTGAAAAACATCTTATTCTACTTTTCTTTTAAGAATCTATGAAACTTGAATAATGTTCAGCGGTAGTCTTCATGTTTGTTCGTTTGATCACTTTGCAGGCAGATGCTGCGGAGCCTTTGGGAGATTTTGTCCTAATCGATCACAACGAGATTAATCATAGGAAGTAAGTTCTAGATTATGTGTTTCATTTCATGTCCTCGTTTATGGCGACCTTCGATTTGAAAGAATCTCCATGGACGTCAGATGAAAGTTTTCGTGTTAATAAATAAACAACCTCAACTCTTGAAACCTTCGGCTAAGCCTGGTCAACATCCTGCGTTGTGCGGCCGACTACCTAGTGTGTATTGCAGTTCTCTGGCATTCTGCAAGTGTCAGTTTACGGAGTGGAAGGCAAATTATACGTTATCGAATGGATTGTTGGGACTGAATTTGTTGGAGCTGCCTGATTTCATGACTGCAGGCCGAAGAAGCAAGAAGAATCCGAGATAACTATTTGTGAGTGCGTAATCGAGGATGATAATCCAGAGAGTGCATGTGGAGAACAGTGTCTGAACATGATGACCTACACTGAGTGTACTCCCGGGTATTGTCCTTCTGATGAGCTGTGCAGGAATCAGGTAAGGTTCGGGAGGTTTTTAATTTATTCGTACGCATGTTGTCAGAAATTTTTACTCTCTGGAACTATGCATATCTGCCGGTTAGCAGGATATGCATGAAAGTTTTGAGGTGTTCAATCAGCTGCAGAGACAACTTGTTTCATGTCAAGTTGCCAGAGTGGCTAACACGTGGTAGGGCTTCAGTTGCTTACTTGAATCAATTTTCCTTGGACTATGTTATCAGCGATTTCAAAGGTGTCAGTACGCGCAAACAAATTTGTTCCAGACAGACAACCGGGGATGGGGTCTTGCAGCATCTCAAGATCTCAAGGTAATAGACAGTCTCCTTTGATCTTCATCCTGAGTATGATCACTTTGTTCGATTGTAGTTACGGTTATAGAATTGGTATTTGTGGTAATTAGCTTCGGCTTTCAATACCGAGACGTGAATTGTGGGTTTTTTTTGGAAGGAAGTATGGTCACACAGTGTTTGTTTTTCATTCTCCGCTGTTTTGTATCTCGTGTTCTGTGCGTTGCCTGATAAGGCCGAGATCGGATATGCCGAGTCTTCTTCACCTAAGTGGGAGATTGCCTTGAGGCTAAAGGCAGACCTGGCCCATGTTTTATGCCTCTGTGGTCTGTCTCGATCTGAAGTAGGAGTTTCATCCCTAGGCGCACAAAATAGTACTCTCAGACGCCAAACTCGTGGAGGTTGACGTTATTCATTCTAAATTCTGCTCACCATTGACCTCTGTATTCCAGTCAGCGTGACCGGTACTGAACTGCCGGATTGTATGTGAAGAGTGACGTTGACTAGTGAGATATGTTCCTGCTATATGAACAGGCGGGAGACTTCGTGATGGAGTATTGTGGTGAAGTTGTCCCAGTCAAAGAGGCTCTTCAGCGCGCCAAGGCCTATGAAACCTCAGGTGAGTCCATCATGTATGGGAAGTGCTGTAATGTTCAGGGAAAAAGTTGGAGATTTGAGATCTCGTGTGGTGTAATATTTTGATGTGTTGCTCATGCTGCGTCTGGTTTGAATCTTCTGCGTTGTCTGACTTGCAGGCCCATGGCTGTTTTGGGTTCCAGTGGACTGAAACTTCAGCTGTATGAAAAGCTTCATGAAATTGATTGGGATGTTGTGAACATTAATGTTTCGCAGGAACAACGAATTGGTTCATTTTGAACCTGAATGGAGGAGAGTACATAGACGCGACTCATTTCGGCAGTCTGGCTCGGTTTATAAACCACTCGTGGTGAGTCATGTAGGTAGTGCTTGAAGCTCGAATAGGGTATGAAGATTATGCTACCCTTGAATGAGTCAAGCTACGTGATCTCCTCTAAGTGGCACTTCTGTGGCCCTGTGGTTGCAGTGACCCCAACTGCGAAACGGCGAAATGGACAGTGCTTGGCGAGGAACGGATTGGCATCTTTGCGATACAAGACATTAGTGCAGGAACAGAACTGACCTTTGATTACAAATACACGTGGTTTGGCGGGGCTAGAATGCGATGTGCTTGCGGAGCCAACTCCTGTAGCGGTTCCTTTGGTGGCAGGTCCAAAGCTTTTCAGGTCTTTATGGTAAGTAGCTTTATTGCGGAAGAAAGAGGTCATCGCAGATCTTTCCGAATTAGCCCCAGCGAGTCAGTTGACTCATTGTGGAGAGGGCAGTTAACTACGTTAGTAGCCGTCAGAAGGGTCATTGAGGGTCATGGAGTATTCCACACGGAGAAGCTCTCGGTTTGGAGGATATCACTCATGTCTTTAGAGATGCCTGTGGTAGAAACTCAAGGCGAATCGTTAGTAACTATGACGTCGTTGTACAGCAGAGGGATGGTGTGCCGTTTGGAAAGGATGCCTATGCATGGGAGGACGATGCTCAGAGGTGAGCTGTTCTCTCTTCAAACTTTCACCCTACTTCCATTTGCACAACTAGCCGCATCTACCTATCACTTCCTATGCAAGTCTCGGTTCGCTGATGGGCAATGGCGTACGGCGGTTACGCTTTGCTATGATTTAGCTACAGGTTTGGGATCCAATGAATGCACTAGTAGGCAGACAACTTGTTTAACACTTTCACTGTTGGAATCTATTTCCTGTATATGCTTTCTCTCGAAGATTCGATTGTATGTCATCTGCCGGTGGTTTCATTTGGACGTGGATTTGCTTAAAGGAGTATCTCCTGACCTTAACATTGAGTTGACCAGTATCAAATTTTCCCCAAATTTGCTTACTGGATCCGGACATTGAGTGTACGCAGAACGGACGCTGATGAAGGCGGCAGACAGTCCGATGCCGAAGATGATGCTCCTTTGTCATCCTTCATCGATCCGAGTCTGGTGGGAAGGAAAGTGAGAAGTGGGATGATCGTTAATCCGAAGAATGCAGGAGTCATAATGAAGACGAGTGCAGAGAAATCAGCTCCTGAAGCTGTGGTGAAGAAAGAAGGTCAACCGCCCTCGGTCACCACAGAAGCTCCGGCAACGTCTGTTGCAGGGCCCTCTTATGCACCGGCGGAGAAGTCAACGCCAGTGAGACGGAGAGCTTCAGTATTTAAGAAGGATAAGCTCTCGAGTTTCAAAGGTATGCACGTGCTCGGGGGGAAGTTCAAAGACTCGAGCGAGCCAAGAATCAAGAAGAGTGGTAGAGGCACGCATAGAGTACCTGCTTCTCGTTTTGAGAAGTCAGAGGAACCGGAGGAGAAGCCTGAAGAACAAGATATATATTCGAGGAAAAGATCACGTTCCGATGTCGAAGACCAGCTCAAAGCTGCTGAGGTTATCCTGTCCCCCGAACAGTCCATGTCGCAACATGTGCAAGGAGTCGCAGGCTTCCAAAATGCGAGAAGCGTCGTGAACAAGTTGCTACTATCAGAGTTTCCGAACTTCTTCCCCGTTTCAGAAGCTGCATGTGCGGAGGTGGAATTTGCCCAGGTTTGTCCATATCTCCACTAAATTGTTACATTTCTTGGATCCTCGGCAATGGTAGGAACCGACATCACTCGAAACTTTGCTTGACTGACTTGATTCGTACGAGTATCATCATGGACTTCTCTTCGTGCTCTCAGTTTGCGCTTCTCGGCACGAAGAAAGGCTCCGGAATTCCTTTTCTCCTTTTGCCATCACCCAGCGTACTTTAGACTTGGCAGCTTCATCCACCGTTCCTTACTATTTATACCTTACAAACTGATTCCTAACCTAGAGAACGCGGAGTGTATTCTAGCTCAGAGTAGATGATGACTAGTTGATGATAGCTCCAGGATTGGTTCAGAATTTGCTGCCTCACTGGAAGATGGACGAACGTATATTCTTAAGTTATCAGTTGTGCCTTTACTTCCGAACATGTGGGCCTTCTGTAATGTTTTTACTAATTGCTTCCTGCTGTCACCGGCTGCTGAGTTCGCATGAAGTGGAGTTTACTCGAGACAGTTCGATGGTGGTTGTTGGGAGGGAGACAAGTTTCAGTTAAAAGAGTGGACGTTGTTCTGGCAGTATATGTCCTGTAATCAGTGCGGGTGGTGGGCAATTTCGCAGGAACTGGAGATTGCGGCCGTGTCAGATCTGAAGAAGGTTTGCGAGGAGCTGCAACCCGTTCTCAGGACTTACTGCGGCCCTGATAGCTCGACGTGGGACGACAACCCAGTGCCCTCGAGCGCAGGAGAGAACTGGATGGAGGCGCGGTGCAAGCAACTGCGCGGTTCATTGAATTTCCATTTCTCTATCATCAGGCACTTGGCCGGCCCCACCTTCGCCCTCTGCAGCACCAAGGAGGTTCCGCTCGTCCCAACTTGACAAGAGAGTTGAGCATCATCCATGATCATGAAATAGGCATCAGAGAGGTCAGACATAGACATAGTCCTGCCCACGCGGTGAGGGCTTGGGGCATTTTCTGTGTAGACTTGTACTGCCCTACTCAGTTTTGCACAGCTTCGTAGAATTGCCCATGGAGGCAAAGCACAGAATAAGGGATTGTTGGCTCCGAAGAGCACCTTGTACATACATACTCATACATCTAATCCTGAATGGCGAATTTAATTCTCGAAACTCGATTCCCATGAGACTTTGGTGAATGATGGTCAGCAGAAACGGCATGCGGTGTGCGCTTGATGCAGTCTCTGCATAGACTTTGCACTCCCCTACTCAGTTTTGCACAGCTTCATAGAATTGCTCATGGAGGCAAAACAGAGAAGAATGGCTCGTTGGCTGCGAGAGCATGTTGTACATACACGCTCCCACACCCAATCCTGACTGGCGAAATCAGATTTCGAAACTTGATCTCCATGTGGTCTACGGTGTTCAGTAGAATTGCCGAATGGATTCGATCTGCTGTCACTTGGAACGTGAGTATCGAGACCACTGAAGCCTCGCTACGGCCAGCAGCATGAACGGAACATCAAATCATTGTCACGGGGAAACGGTGCAGCTGCTGACGGTATCATGCTCCAAGTGATCCCTCAGCAACTCTTTCACGTCCTGCGCACGATTGGCATCCATCACTGATCCGCAGCTCACGTGGGCAGGGCGTGCGTACTAACACGTCAACGTCAACGTCAACGCGAACTATCCGATGAGCGCCATGCCATCGACGAAGAACGAAACCTGGACTCGGGGCGACCAAAGAGTGAGGAGTGGGAAACCCCTCGGTCCACGTGTCGAGAAGCCATTCAGAGCCCCGCCCGAGGCACGGGATAAGGTCTCGCTGGCGCCCCATCAGCGAACTGGCAGAAGCAGCAGAAGAAGAAGAAGAAGAAGAAGAAGCATCAGAAGCAGAAGCGCGATCACGAGCACGAGACCGTCGTCGACAGAAGTCGAGCAATTCGGCATCCGTCACGCCGAACATGGCTGCGACTCATTCATGCGCAACGTCGTCGTGGGGGAGATGCGCGAGGTCGGATCGCTTGCCCGAGAGAAACCCGAACTCCCGAGTCCGCGATGGAAGTCTGCTCCTTCTCGAGGGGCGATCCCCCCGCCGAATTCCACGCTCTCTGCACTCCGCCCGAGCCACGCTGGAGCCGCCGTCCCGAGTCCAGGGTGAGTGCCAGCCCCTCTGCCATTGCAGACATCGAATCGCACCAACTCGCAATCCTCGATTCCGTTTCTCGATTGCTCTGCTCACTGTCAGACCCAGTCGGGAATCTCATTCCATTTCGAGTCGTCCCTTGGTCTGTCTGGCTCGAACTTCGTCCCTCAAAAAATCATGTCATGTCGATCGATGTCACAAGGACATCGATCGAGATCATCATTTTAAGCTCTGACGAGCGACGAATTCCCGTGCAGATACGAGCAGGCAGACATTCGTCAACCCTTCGTGGCTGTTCCCTAGTCGGGACGGGGACGGGGCCGAGGACGGGGCGAGCACGTCGGGGCGATCGGCGGCGAAGGAAGCAGGTGCCGGCGAATTCGACGCTCTGTACTTCCTCACGATCCGCACGAGCCAGGAGGACAATTCCGACCTGACGGAGCCCAGCGCCGGCATTCAGCTGGCGATGATCGGCCAGGGCGGGCAGTCCCTTCTGAGGACTGTCCCTCCCGTGGCCGCCTCCAGCCCTTCGCGCTTCCGCACCGCCCGCTTCCAGGCCGGCGCCAGCGACGACGACGTCTTCCAGGGCCCCGACGTGGGCCGCCTGGCCGCCCTCTGGATCGCTCCGGAACGAGGTAAAGTCCCCCCACCTCGCTCGTGCGCCACGTTCTTGCCCCTCGGGCGGGCTTCTGACGACGGAGGAGGGTGATGAATGGGAATGTGTGCTCTGTCTGTGCAGGAACGTGGAGGCTGGCGCAAGCGAGAGTGATCGTCGTGCAATGGGTCCGGGAATTTGACGGGCGGATCGATAGGGGCTCAGTCAAGGACGACTTGAGCGCGATGCTCACCGCCATGGCCGAGGCACTGCAGGAGTCAGGAGGCTCGAGGAAGTGGAGAGGCCTCGTGCACCTCTTCGATTCGAACGAGAAGCTCATCGGCAGTGAGGACGACACTCGCGCGGCCGAGCTGAAACCGTCGCTGGTGCGCGAGTACTCGGATCCGATCTCGATGCGCGAGGCGCTGCTGGGGTCGTCGATCAAATCCGGGAAGATCCCATCGTCTTATCTGCCCGCGGAGGAGGTCGAGCGGTTGAGGGAATTGAGCATGAAGGAGTACGAGGACCTGAAGCTGCAGTTCCTCGGCATCACTCTGCTGCTGGTCGGAGTGGGCACCGCCTCCTTCGCGGCCCTGGGCCAAGACCGGCTGACGGAGAGCTTCGCAGCCGGCGGCCTCGGAGGATTCCTGTACCTCCTCTCGCTGCAGAAATTCGTGGATCAGTTACCAGGTCCTGGAAACTCGTCCACTGCTGCACCACAGGCCGACGAGGGTGCTTCCTCAACTCTCGGGGCAGCCCGATTGCCCCTGAGCGTCGCTCTGGTCGCAGGCATCGCTCTGCTGGTTGGCAGAATCTCGCAAGGGGGCGCTGTGGCTTCCATCACCCCTCAGATGCTTGTGGCTGGTGTTGGTGGCTTCCTGACCTCGAGAGTCGCCGTCATTCTGGCCTCGCTCCGAGCCAAACCGTCTGAAGATAAGTAGTTCTTCCGCCCTGACAGCACCGGACGATCTGACATGGATCCTTTGTAAGCAATTCGCGTGCACAGGAGTCGTCGAGGCTGTAGCGATGGATGGATGGCCGCCTCTCACTTCAGACATTCTCGCAAGTCACGAGTCGGTCGTCGCAACCTTGTACATATTTCGCTGGTCGTTGATCCGCCGACATGGCTGTTTGAACTGTGCAATCTCATGCTCTCTACACGACCTTGTATCAATCTCTCATCCTCCCATCCCTCTGCTTTTCTGCTTGACTGCTGTCTTCTCCACAATTGTGTTCCTCCGTTCATGAATTGTACACCGTTCCAGCACCTCCTCAGGCCAGCTCAGCTCAGCCGAGCGAAGTGAACGAGGATTCATTGTGTCATGTTCTCAAGCAGTTCAGGGACGCACGGGTGAGTGAAGTGAGTCCGTCCAGTCAGTAATGAGTGGCATGCCACACTCGGAATCTTCTACGGCAGCACATGAAACGGTCTACGAGGCTGTTCGTAGTCAATTGTAGTCCGGAGGGAGAAGCATTCGGGCTGTGACCATCAAAAATGGACATGCTCAAGTACACGGAGCGTACGAAGTCCAAAGGAAGGAGACAGACAGACAAACAGACTGTCGGGCAGGTGCATTGCATACACCTGGCCCGCTGGCTGCCACTGGCACTGCGAAGTCAGTCGGTCGGCCGGCCGGCACACAAAGAATCTTCTTAAACCGAGAGAATGCTTCCCTCCCTCCCTCCCTCCCTCCCTCCAGGGCAGGGTAGGGCAACGGAGCCATGGAGTGAAACCTCGTGTCTGCCACAACGCTTCTGTTTGTGAGACATTGCGGGCGCCGGGAGGCCTGTGTTTCCTGGCGAACCTCACTCACAATTATCGCAAGGCAGGCCGACTGTTTGTGAGGCAGGCACAGTGGACCTTACTAAACCGTCCCGAGCTCCAAATCAATCCGAGCTCCGGTTCCACAGGTGGTTGGATGACTCCATTGTACAGTCGGTTGGTCCTTGGGAAAAATGTGACGCCTTCGGCCTTTGACCAAGCGAGCCTTCATGTGCCTGATTTAAATCCTGACCCACCCACTTGCTGCTCCACCTCCCACCCATCGTGTATATACTGTCATCAGTGGTTGTGCCCTGTTGACCCGCTGCTCAGCTGCGAGCACCGGAAGCAAAAGCTCATGAACCTCATGAACCTCATTTCTCAGACTCAGACTCACTCTGCCCGACCCACAATCCTGAGCTCAAGCTGTGCGTGCATTCACAAGCGTCCGAGGCCTTGAAATCCTCTGCCTCCGCCCACCTCTTAAGAACACGATGCTAAGAGTGTTCACGTTTGATGGAAGAATTGTTTCGTCGGTATACTCACACTTTCCTCGCCAAGCCAGCACCAAATGTATCGTCACTGTTAATCCGTGCCACCGAATGTCGGATCGGAATGTTCAAGGTAGCAGGGCTTGCGGAGTATTGATGTCTCCTCCGTCCCTAGCACTAGCACTAGGTCGGAAACGGCGGAGTCTACAGAGAGCTGGAGCTATTCTGGCCCTATTATTGATGTACGATTTCATGAGCAACTGATTGAGCTTTCTCCCGCAACAGAATATGCAAATGCTCTGTGTGACGACGCAGACCTTCCCTTTCCGTCTCCAGATGTCACTACGACTTGGTTTGACCAGATGGGCCAGTCCAGGCAGCGGGGACTACAAAGGTTCACCACTCTGCAAGTACATCGTGGACATGCCCCTGAACGAATCGAGCAGGGTCCCGCCCAGGACGTCTTAGGCTAATCGAAATTTCGCCACGAGTTTGCACTGAACTTTCAACTGCCAGGCGAATGGATACGGTTTGATGATGTGTGGCGACGATCATGTCAATGACTCATGAGCTGATTAGAACTTGGACTGACGTGTATGGAGCCAGGCCCAAAACCCGGTCTCATCGAGTAGTTGAGGTCAGCAGTCAGCAGTCAGCAGGAGTTCCTCCTTGCCCTCCCGGTCCATTCCATCATTGACTAACAATACCGCAGACCCATCCGAGAACCTTCGTCGATCTGGTGATTTTATCCACGGGAAGGAGAGTGCGGCACAAGTGAACCGAGGGAACAAAATGGCATTCAGACCAGTCAGAATACGACGGCATATGAAAAACATATCCGATACGAAGACAGGCACTGCACTTTCCAAACAGAACTGAACAGAATGATTAAATTTGGGGGTGGGGAAGGAGCAGTGACCGGCACAAGAGACAAGAACGACGTCTACGAAGGACCCGCACGACGCAGAGAGATACAGGACTGGGTTGGAGGATTTGCTCTCACACGGCGATTACTATGCCTCTCGTGACGCTCATGGTCGCCGTTGGTCGTCATGTGCATGCTTCCACTGAAGGTAGAAAGGGAGGGAGGGAGTCTGGGCGAATCGACCCAATCAGATCCTGCCGAGAAATGTCCAGCTGCTACGGCAGGCTCGGGAATTTCTCCAGAAGCAGAACTTTGTCCTCGGGCGAGAACGGATTATTGCTGGCGACAGTGGCATGACGACCCCGGGGCGCAATTTGTCGTCACGTAAAGTTCACTCGATTCATGATGCCCTCTCTGGAAGCATGATGAACTGGATGAAAATCAACAAGACACGACTTGTTCTACTACTGAGAGGAAGAAGAAGAAATAGAAGAAGAGGATGGAAGTACAAGCTTGCGATTAAAGTTATAGCAATTTGGCGAAGCAAGTCTTAGTGACATCTGGAAATGGAAAGGGAAGGTCTGTATCGTTAAATGCGGGAAAAGCTCATTAAACCGCCCATGAATCGTGGCTTGTGAAGTGGCTGTGCAAGCTTAAGCTCAAGCGATTTTGCTTAACGAGCACTTAAACTGAGCTCGCGTCTCCACATTCGCACGCTATCGTGAGAAGAAACTCGAGTCCGACGATCGATCGGTGACGAGGATGCTTCCTCGTTCGTAGTCTAAATTCGCTGCATCTTAGTGACCTGGAGACCAAAACGTGTTTCAGAGTCATTTCTCAATGTGCCTCTAAAACACGTCTTAGAACGAGTGAGGTCTTTGAAGCTCGGTGGCAGCTGAATACTCGAGCTCATTTCCCCACTTGGAATTTACTCCATTCAAGGTTATTGTAGTAATTTTATTTTCTTGAACAAAGTTCTAATAATGTCAATCTTCCTACATCCATATCACAGTCAATCTTTCTAAATCTATATATATCTTTGATACAAAAAGATTGATATGCATCTTTTTCTCATATAATTCTTTGATATATATAATTACAAAAAATTGGAATCTATATCAAAGTTTGGAAAGCTATCTTTGGATGATGTATAGATCTAAGCCTCTACTGTTCGGTTCATGAGTACGATTAGTTTCGTATGTAATGATAAAATAATTCATCATGTAACTAGTTCCAATCAACACATTGTCTAAATTCTTAAAGAATGTGTTCTACTAGTTGATTATAAGGTTTACATCTTCATGTGTTGAGATTGTGTCGGTTATTATCTTGTGATTCATCATGAAAATCATTAAACAACTTCTTAATTCTTACCTTCAAATAATAAACTTCTTTTAGTATATAATTACTAAGTTTATACTATAATTTATTATATAATTACATCCTGCTCTACTCTACGTAAGAGAGTTCTCGACTAAGAGTTGCCAAACTGTTTGCTATATATCTATGGATGTTTAGCCTTTCTTTTACAATTTTAAAAGTAGATTTTATGCCTTTGCCGCTTTTCATCTTTTCTTTTACAATTTTAAAAGTAGATTTTATGCCTTTGCCGCTTTTCATCTCATCTTGCATGGAATCAGAGGAAGTCAAGAATCAAGACAAATCAAGTCGATTCGGTGCTAGCTACAAAATCGCCAAGAGGACTGAGAGTATGCCAAGCAACCTCAGAATTCATGGTTCAATTTCTCGGGCAAAAGTTGCAAAACCGATCAATGTGCAATTCACTATCTGACATAAACTCGAGCACTCGCAATGCTATAGTAAATGAATGACCTCGGCGGGAAGCTGTTATGTGCAACCACGGCTGATACGGAGTGGTGAAATTTGATGTGGTTTAAGTGTTTCAACCCATTATTGTCAAATCGCATAAATGTGGTTTAATGACATTTAATGACGTGGTTAGATTTCATGATTTAGTCGGTGATGTAACAAATTCGCCCCAAAATACAAAGAATTCGCCCAAAAAATATGAAAATACAGGAGTGAAAATGACAAGTAGAAGTCTCTATTAGAGATTTCCATGTGTCATTTCATGTTCAATGAAGTTATTGCATGCGAGGCCACGTGTCAATGATTAAACCATCCCGAAATCTGGTTTTAGTTCATTAAACCATCAACCAAATGGATTTCACCAGGATTTAATGGTTATATCCACCCTTGTGTGCAACACCAATGCTTTTGTGGGTGTTAATGAGAGTGGAGGAATTCCTCTTCGTTGACTAGCGCAAAGGATGAGATCCCCGATATTCACATTTGAGGAAAAAAGAAGATTTGACGCACATTCCTCAATAAATCTCAACCAACAGCAACAAGTTGGAAGGCCCCATTGTACCGAAGCACTAGCCCTCATCTATTTAATATATTCACTTTGATCAATGATATAGATTTCTTCTGGACAGTAAAGTATAATTAGTCTAAACTAAGTGATAACTAGCCACTCCCTAGCTTTTTCTACTCCTAAAAATTTCACCTTATCAAATAAAAATTATATAATACCATCAATTTACATAAAATTTTTATTTTTAATCTTTCGCATCACTTCAACTTTCAAAAGAATACATTGTTGGAAAAAACATTGAAAATAAATCTACTTTTTTTGAATTTTAAAGTATAGATATTACATCAAAAGATTATCAAAATCTTGTAATTTATTGGTCATCAACAATTCCACCAAAATAGTTTTATGGAATTAGACTCAACAAAAGTATAAGAATAAATTCAATAAAAGATAATGTTCACAATATATATATCTATATTTCTTGTATTTAACCTGATTGCTCATTGTTAGCTTTTATGATGTCTTATTGAAAATCATAATAACTTTATATTGCTAGAAAATATTTAATATAACTAAATGTAAATGTAAATGTAAATAGATGAAGACCGGGGGACCCAAAGGGTCAAAAGGCTGAAAAACACAATACAAGCGACAGCCACAAACAAGGGAAAAGATCCCAAAGGCCAAACCCTAATTGGTGACTAATCTACTATAACTAATAATTGAAATCAAAGTTTTGAAGTTTTTAGAAAGTTTTGAAGATTACATCATAAATTTTTTGTTGTTGTGAGATTCCAAAACTGTCAAATTTTTAAAAACATGAGTATTGATTTGGTATTTTTAGAGCTAAAGTAACTAACGTCTCACACTTTGCATGTATTTTTTAAATTCAGTCAAGTTTCAAATGATTATTGATAAAAATGCGTAATATAATATTTAGAAATGTAAAAAATGTATATGATATATATACATGGAAAAATTTTCTTACAATCATAAAATCTAAAATCAAATTCAATTAAGTTTTGCATTTCTTACAACATTCAAATCCTAGCATGCAATGTTGACAGATTTGTGATGGTTTATTGATTTATGATGAATAGTTGATTATTTGACAAAGACAAAAGAAACACACGAGTAGAAATCACTCACGTTGATGAACATCAAAAATTGTTTTAAGCCGTTCAAGACATTTCTTGCCATCTTTAGTAAACAATAAGCATTGAAAGTCCATCGTTTCAATATGTTGAAACCAATATCATCGACCAATGCTATCACAGATAAGAATTAAACCTAACAATACCTTCTTTAACACATGTCGTGACAACAATCTCTTCATTCATATAATTAATCTAAGAAAATTTTTAGAAGAAAATCCAGCAAATATCATTTTTTAAAATTATATCTTATTAAAACTAAACTTAATCAAACAAAATAAAGTAAACAAATATTGAGGTAATAAAAATTACTAGTTAATTTTACTTGTATTCCTCATGCAAAATTAGCATGATAGCACAATCTCTCTTCAATTTTCTAAAAAAATAACTTTGATCAAGTCATTGGATGTATTGAATTTACCTACAATCTTGACTAGCTGAATACTTTTATCAAAAATTAGATTTTTGATGAAATGTTACTTCGTGTCGATGTGTTTCAATTTGCTGTTCACTTGATTTGCAATAAAATTTAATGCACTTTGGCTATCACAGTGAAGATTGACAACCTCTTGTTTCAATCTCATCCCAATGATGATATTTTTTAAGCAAATAGCGTCATTTGCTGCCACTTCATTTTTAGCTTGTGTGAGCTACACATTTCTGCAAAATAGATCTCTAATCAATGCATCCATCATCAAAAATAACTATATATCCAGTTGTAGATTTCTAAAAATTTAGATTATGTTCATAATGAGCATCAACATAGCCTAGCAAGGATTTGGCACAGACTAATGATACATCAAACAAAAAACCAAAATGCTTGATATTTATCAAAATGTATACTCATTAAAATAACCAACTCCGCTTTTAAATGCATCTATCCTAAATTTCACATGTATTTGCTCACTTTACTCGTAGCTAGAGCTATACCAGATGTTGTGCAAAACATCAAATACATGAGGCTGATCATAGCTTGGTCACAAGGAACACATGACATCTTATAATTTTCAATGACATTGATTAAACATTGTGTTGCATAGAATTTGAAATGTGTTACCAAAGTAATACATACTTTTAAAAAATCTGCCATGTTGAATTCTTCAAGCACACATTGAATGTACTTGCTTTGAGTTTATCATAGTTTCTTCTTCACCAAATTACCTAAAATCCATCCCCAATTCTCTTATTGAACTTATTCAAATACTTCATCTTAAATATAGACTTTATTCAACTATTTTTGCATCTATTCTTCAAGATGAGTCTATCATTGATGTAAAATACTATGAAAATAAGTTTCAAATTCTTGTTATTTAACTTTTTCATGTATACACAAGTATTCACATAGTATCATCCAACAAGTCATACTTTTCAAGATCAAATTCTTGAACCACTTTGGTTAACGGAAAACTAGCACTTTTTATCTTCACATGTCATTTTTTTTGACGTGATCATTCTTGCCACGTCTTCAACATATCACAATTTTTTTTCTCTTGATATTTACCTCTAGATTTTCTTTCTATGTTTAGATAGAAAACATATATCATACTTGTGATTCCGTGAATGTGATCGACCTCAAGTCACATTTAATGCCGTAACGGAATAAGAGCATGACATCATCTTCTACTATAAGTATTGAGTCCACATAGCACTTACAACCTTGTTGTAAGTGAGTTTTTTCCAATGACTATGAAACAACACAAGTGATTGATAAGATGCAGTTAATTAACTTAGAAGATGAAGAGGTTTTTTCTCATCAACAATTTCATTTTCAAGATTTTGAGATTTTGAGTATCAATCACAAGATCATCAAATGCATCAATGTGATATTGGATCTTTGTGCTAAAATTTTTCATCTTGAAGCTCATCAACTTCAAGAAGTCATATAATTTGTTTGAAAGTTCTTCGCGTTTAAATTGTTACTCATTAGCTTTAAACATTTAGTCATTTGTCATGTTCATTCACTTGCTTCAAGATTGAAGCTTCACAATACTTACAACTTGTTCCTAGAGATTTCAAATTGTCATTGTAGTTGGACCGTTTTAAACTTAATGTCTTGTTGAGATCCAAGACATTCTATTTGCACTTTACAAGAAATGAAGTCAAAGAGTATTTCATCAAAATAATCTAGTCAAAAAATATTATTTCTAAAAAATCTAGTTGAAAAATATTATGTTAGAACTATCTAGTCAAAGAATATTCTATCAAATGAAATATTTTGATGAAATGGTATGGTGCTTGTCACTCTCACTCACTCGACCCTACCTCCAAACTAGTGCTCTTTTGAACTCTAACTTTTGCCCTCATCCAAACGGACAAAGTGTTGAATCTTGTCGATCTATAGCCAAATAGTACCTCTCTCACTTGTTTGGTGCCAGACTATTGAAAAAAAAAAGTCCTTGATTACAAAATTTAATACTTTAACTTAAAATGCGTCAGAATGTTTTTGATGTTTTTTAACATTAAAAATTATATTCCCATCACAAAATATAATAAAATTTGGCATCATGAATAATGAAAATTTTAAAAGTTTAAGTTAATTCGGAAATTACTATTCATCTGATATTTGTAAAAATGAATTCAATCATTTTAAATATGAATAAATCAACTCAATATACAGATCAAAAGACATTTTTTCTCATCTTCATCATTATCATGTCTACACAATACTGTGAAATATTTTCATCACCGTTTCCACATTCACCAACATAGATAATCAATTTTTGGGGTACAGACCTACTAATATATCATATTATGAAATGGGTATTATTCTAAAGTGATTTTGATAAAAAAAAAATTTGAGTCGTCATGCGCAATATTTGATATTGTAACACTCGTGGTTGCCAGCCCTTGATTTGTTGTTCTTTTTCTTCCCTTGGTGGTAGACTAATTGTATCCATACTTCTTAATTATCTGCTTGTACTCGAACTATCCATAATAGGAACATATGGCACAAAAGAGCTTGCATCGATAATCATATGGGACTATCGCAATTTGTTCGGGTCGAATAAAGGAGCATCATTCAACTGCATAGAGTTTTAACTTCATCGTTGATCCGAATAAATGCTTGGCAATATTACAACAACCAAACGAGACAACGAATTGACAACATTGGGCTCTGACTACGTGCATGCCCGTAATAAGAATGCTAATATTGGCTCGCGCCATTCCGTCATGCAGTCATGAGAAAAATATATGGTCGCTCTCAGAATTGACCTCGTGCGCCGAAATTTAAGAGCCAACAGTGTCAGTTTCAGGTGATTATGAGGCGGAACACAGGGAATACATGGGCAGAAGTCAACTGAAGATATAAACACGAAGATAAGCACAAAAAGGAAAGGAGGGGCCCGATGGATCGAGGGCCCATCCATCACACGAGCCCAGTGTGACGCCCCCTAGGTACAGACAGAGAGCGTCGCCCACTGAGCCTCTCGAAGCCCCCACTGCGGGACGAGGTGAAGCTCGACGCCGGGCCTTCCCTGTCCCCGCGATGCTCAACAGTGGGCGATCGATGATGGATGACAGTCACTATTTCCAGATTTTGCTCAGCCCGAGCACATGAGAAACGCAAACGATCAGAATCTGAGTCGATCTGAGCTGAGCTTAGCAGAGCAGAGCAGAGCAGAAGAGAAAAGGCAGTCCTTAGATCCAGTGTGCTGGATTCGAGCACCGCATTCTTCCAATTACACAACGCAAACCGAATCTTCGTCTTCCGTTCGAGCCCAGTTACAGGAGGGAGTTGTCGGTCTGCGGATACGGGAACGAGCTAAATTATCGTCGAATTTTCAGAGCCCTCGATTATTATATCATAAATTATAAGCTCACGTCACTGCAGATCTCGCCCGAGGTGCAACTGGTGGACGGACGCTTTGCAAGGCTGCTTCTTTGACTTTCGACTCGGTCCATGAAACTATTGCTCCAGGCCTGAGAAGTCCGGTCGAAGAGCGCGTGCACTCTCCCCGTAATCACCGTCCACACGCAGCAAACGGGTCGTCAGGGCGGTGGCGAGCCCGAGTCGCAGTCGAGTAGCTTGCAAAGTTGAATTGGCAATTTGCGCTAATCACATGGACGAACACCGATGAATAGGGGAGAAGAGAAGCGAAGGCATCGGAGGTACAAGGTCCCGGCCGACGATCATTCGACAGGCCAGGAATGATCTCGCCAGTGGCGTGTCGCTGACAGGCCGATCCTCAAGACGGATTGAAAGCATGAAGAAAAGGAAAGCAAAGGGAATCGAAGGGCGAGGGAGGAGGGCCGAGAACGAGGGATGGATAGGGGG
The DNA here is from genome assembly GCA_037833965.1 of Marchantia polymorpha subsp. ruderalis. NCBI lineage: Eukaryota > Viridiplantae > Streptophyta > Marchantiopsida > Marchantiales > Marchantiaceae > Marchantia > Marchantia polymorpha. The sequence continues at coordinate 8,200,711 of AP031351.1, forward strand.
GCAAGAACACGCGTTGGGTGCTGTTTCTCGATCTGCCTTCCGACCCCGACCCGCAGGAACCGCTCCATCTCAAAGCGAGCTAGCAGTGACAGCTGGCGCACAGCCCAGTGGGCGCTCTCGAGGCCTGTAGTGCCACGTCGATGGCCGAGAAGCGGAACTGCCTGTTGTAGGGTGAGGTGAACGGTAGGGCATCCTCCCAAAAGAGCTTAACTGTCATCCCCGCCAATGTTGACGTGTCCCAAACTGCCAATAGCGTGCAGAGTCGAAGACCCCCGCGCTGCCAGATCGGCCTCCCCCCGGCCGCGAAGCGTGGACGTGTATCGGGTGGGAGCGAGACGGATGGATGGATGGATGGAGTTCGGCATTATCATCTCCCGTAGTCACGGCGCTGCGGAGAAGCGCGAGCGACCGACGGAACGGAGGACACGCGGGAGCCTGTGGGAGGGACTCGCGCTCGCCGGTGGCCGGTGGTCGGGGGTGCTGTGTGCTGCGAGTGGAGTACGAAGAGAGCCATGGAACCGACGACGACGACGACGACGGCGAGGACGAGGAGCAGGAGGAGCAGGAGGAGGAGGAGTTCTCTTAAAGGAACGCGCTGGGACGACCCTCCGCGGAGCCGCAGCCTGTCCCTCCCTTCCTCGAGTGCAGTCCGCGGAGCAGCCGCCGACGGAACGGGACACGCTAGAAGGCCCTTCTCCTTCCCCTGAACGGGACCGGACGGGCTGGCCCGACTGAGTCGGATGGAAAGAAGACCGGCGACGCCAGCGAACCCTCCCGGCAAACCGAGCGAGAGCAGCCCGCGTGGTGAGGCCCAGTCTACTCGCCCGGTCGCCCGGTCGCTCGCTCGGCCTGCCTGCCTGCCTGCCTGCAAGGGTCAGGCGGACACGGTGGCCCGGTGCTTGGGGGTGCGGGGAAGGGGTTCGTTCATCCGCGAGCGAAACGCGATGTTTGCGCTGCGGAGCTCTGGCGAGGAGAGGGGAACGGAACGCCGGTGTGGGGCGCGCTCGGCTGACGACGGTTGGCACAAACGAGCAAGGATGGGCTGGCGTCCACGCCGGCGACTGATGCCCCTTTGCGCTGAAGCGAGGGAGGGAGGGAGGGAGGGGAGGGGCAGCGCGAGACACAGGGGCGGGGGGCCGGAGGGACGGCGGGAGGGCGGGGGGCAGGAGGGAAGAGCATTTGAGTAATGTGTACGCCTGGGGATGGTGTGGGAGGATTTAGCGCGGATCGATGGCGCATGGGGGAGGGGGAGACTGGAGCTCTGCCGCAGGCCGATGATGGCGGGGTGGCGCTGCTGATGAGTATATACAACTCCTACAGTCCCCGGGTCAGATCTCCTTATTAGCTCATATTCGCCCCACATCTCTCCTTCTCTCCCTCCCCCTTGCTCTCTCCTCTTCTCTCTTTTTGCTGCGGTTGGCTTGCTGGGATCTCCACGTGTTGTGCCTAGCGCAGATGTGTTTCCTGTCTCCTGCACATGCCATCTGACATTTGCGTTTTCTACTTAAAAATTTGGCTCGATTTCATGGTGGCAAGCTAGCGAGCAAGCGAGCGAGTGAGCGAGTAAGCGACTGCGTCAATTTATCGCATCAGCGTCATCTGTCGGTCGGTCTGTCAGTCTGTCCGTCCGTTTATCCATCTATCAATCTATCTATCATTCTGTCTATCTACTCATCAATCTGTCCATCTAATCAGTAATTAACATTTGGGCTGGAGGGGCTGCCGGGGCCTGCCGAGCGGCCATGCTTCTCCTGCAATTGCCTTTTGTATCTTGCACGCACCCCAGGCCTCCTCGGTCTGGCCCCGGCGACTAAGTCTGTACAGGGCGAGAGAGAGCTTTTTTAGTGCGTGGGGTTGGCAATCCGATCGGTCGAATGTCCCGGCGCGGACCTGGTGGATCAGTTGGCTGGCTGTACAGTTGAGATGTTCAGAGGTCGGAATCGGAATTGGAATTGGAATTGAACTGGAACTGGAGCTGGAGCTGGAACAGGAGCTGGAATCGGAACTAGTACGGGAATTGGAATTGGAAGTGCGATTGGAACTGGAATTGGAATTGGGAGGTGGAAATCGGAGCTGGAGCTGGAGCGCAGAGTAGCGATGGGAAATAGTGTGAGCCACATGCTGCGGAGGCGAGCTCCGCAAAAGAGAGGGAGCGCGACGGCGAGCGTGGCAGCGAGCGTGACAGCGGCGGTGGTGGAGGACATATTCCAGGACGACGACAATGAGCTGAACGACCCGGACCTGAAGAGCTTCGACGACTGCATGAAGCAGCGCACGGAGAAGGTGCTGGGCAGCCTGGAGAAGGGCATGAAGCAGGGCGGGCTGGAGCTGTCGGCGCTCAAGGACGTGACGAACGGCGTCATGGGCATGAACGACGAGGTGGTGGACTACATCGAGGCGTGCGACCAGGACGTGTGGGCGAACGAGGAGATGAAGGACCTCGTGTCGGACTACTTCCGCAACAGCCTCGAGGCGCTGGACTTCTGCGGCGTGCTCGAGCGCAGCGTGCAGCAGGCGCGCGACAACCAGATTTTCATCGAGACGGCGCTGAGCCTGCTGCCGGACGACGCCAACCCGACGGACGAGGCGTGCAAGCAGATCCTGCAGGAGCTCGACCACTTCGCGCACGCCGACAATCCCTTCGCGGCCGAGTTCTCCAAGCTCTTCCTCGAGGTCTACGATCGCCAGCGCAAGCTGCAGGAGCGCCTGACGGAGAAGCGGCGCAAGTACCAGAAGAAGGAGCGCAACCTGCGCGTCATGAAGAAGATCACGACCGTCATTCTCACCGCCTCCTGCGTCTCGCTCGTGGTCTGCGCCGCCGTCGCCATGGCGGTCGCGTCGCCCGTCCTCGACAGCACCGTCGCGGAAGCCGCCTCGCTGCCCTTCGAGTTCATGCACTCGTGGCTGCACCGCCTCTGGGCGCACTACGAGCAGCGCATCCGCTCCGAGCGCGGCGTCGCGGACGCCGCCCACTGGGGGACCTGGGTCGCCATCAAGGACCTCGACACCATCAACACCGAGGTGCGCCGCCTGCGCAACGAGATCGAGGGCATCCACCGCAACATCGAGTTCGCGCGCGACCGCGGCGACAGCCTCGCCGTGCAGAACTCCATCCGCATGATCCGCAAGAAGCACGAGCAGTTCGTCAAGCAGCTCGACGACCTCGCCTCGCACGTCAACGAGTGCATCAAGCGCGTCACCACCGCGCGCTCGCGCGTCCTCGTCAAAATTCTGTCGCAGTCCAGTCGCGCCTAGCCCCCTCCCCCCCCATCCCACCCTCTCTCCCGCCGGGCCGTGCTCTGCCGCCGCTCCCATCGATCGATCTCACGACGACATTCCGATTCTGCGCTCCTTCTCGAGCGAGCAAGCAAGCAAGGCAGCAGAACTCCACGGCAGCGACGGGGCGGATGGCATCACGAGCGCAGGGCGGATTTTTTTCTGGAGCAGGTGATGCCGTCGTCCGACTCGTTCATCTCTCGGAGAAATGGTGAAGAAGCGCCTGGCGCTACGGTGAGATGTGCGAGATCGCACACACTTTGGAGGCAGCTTCGTTCCGGGGCAGGAAGGGCGGCGGGGGGTTTCTCGAGTGAGTGAGTGGGTGAACGACAGAATGAACGAATGATGGAATGAATTCTCGTGGAAATCCCAGGTTCGATGTCGGAGGGAAGGAGTCCGGGGGAGCGAGACGTCCGAACTGAACAGAACTGAACTGCGTATGTGGATAGTACCGTCACGGGCTGGCTGTTGATAAACCGATTTTAATTACCTGAGAGCTACCTCGAAGTGCAATTTGCGGTCGACTGATCGATTGATCGATCGCTCGCTCGCTTCCTCGTTCCCGCTAGTACACGATGGGCTGCTGAACGTCCCACATCCTGACCCGATTGAGGGAGCAGTCAATCTCACATGCGAAACCCCTCGACGATTCTCTTCTTCAGCCCACGGTCGACGCGAAGAAGCGGCTTTTTGGGTCCACACCCTCCCCTTCGTCCTTCCCTCTTCGTCGATGGACGCAGAATTGATCTACTTCGAACCACCGGTATGCCCCTCTGTACACCACCACCACTACCACCACTCCACCAATTCTTTCGGCGGCCTGTGAGTGCTCGCAGGCGTCGGTCTCCGATCACGAGGCCATGTATGTTATTAATTATTTTGTCTCTCGCATTGGGCAGTAGGATTCGCTGTTTTCGGGGGCATGAACCATGTTCATTTTTGGGGCTCTCTCCCGCAAGGGAGATTGTTTTTTAGTGTATAGAGTCAGTGTAAGTGTAGCTTTGGTAGCCATTTCTGGGCTCGAGGATCGGTCCGGCCCAGTAGCCAATTGTAGAATTTGATTGAGGATACTTCAGATTTCAGGCTTCAGATTTCAGATCCCAGATTCTTCCAGCACTAGTGTTAGCACGTGGACGAAGTTTTGTTCTCGCGGAGCATGGGCAGTCTAACCCACTAAACCTGGCGTTGTGCATTCTACGGCGTCTGCCAATTCACGACAACCTGCAATTCTAGCTCGGTTGTGTTGCTCCAGGAGTTTCGACTCTCGTCAATATTTGGTTCGTCCTTTCAGTCAGTCAGTCATTCGTTTATTCATCCATTCATTCATCCATCCATTCATAGGTAGGGCCTGCCAATTACGGGCGGACTGTCTGATTCATCATCACCTTGTCCAGTGGCTCATTTGTGTCAGTCCGCTTCATGCTGCTGAGCGTGTGGAAGCGGTCACTCGTGCCTTCTGTGAGGCTGTGGTATCTGTCAGTTAGAGCTCTGAGAGCACAGACGATTTTGAGAACTTTTTGTACAGCTTGGTAAGTTCTCAGAATTTCCTGGCACACATTGCAGGCTGAGTCGATCATTCGTTTGAAAAGTCCACAGTCCCTAGGCATATCCTATGGTTATATCTGAATCCCATCGTGTGATACTTGCACCCAAATGCATTTTTCTTCTGAGAGATTATACTGTCTCTCTTATGGGATCCGTCGCCAGAACACAGGGAATTGAAGAGGTAAGCGGAACCGCGCTGACGACGAGGCGCCAGCAGAAATCAGCGCAGTTCCAGTATCAGTGAGCTGGAGTGTTCTTCACTGAAAATTCATCGACAGATTTCGTCTTGGGAGAGAAACTTAAGCTTGGTGTATCCATCGAGAAACTCAAATCTGATTCGCCATCTGGATTGCGGCAGCAGCTTTGCAATAGCACCATGCACTCCCGCGATAATTTACTGGGATGCGTTACGATAGTATTAGAAACCAGGGAAAACCATGTACATAGTCTCGATCACTTCACTGTGTAGAATTCGGGAAACATAGACTCTAGCCCTCCCTATCACAGACCAATAATATGATCCGAGGGAATAAGTTATCCATCACCTGTTGCCTCTCATCTGCGTTGTCGAAGACTCTGACTTGACCCTGTTCTTCTCATGGTCTCGCACGAGGATGATGAGGACAATTAACACGTGCGGTCGGTAGTCCATCGCACCTCTCAGATGGCGACTGGGCTTCCAGCAAGCATCTGTTGTATATGTATGACGTTTGTCGTCTGAAGATGACTCTCTGTTTTAAAGCAGCTGGAACGATGCGAACCTCCAGGCACGCATTAATGAACTAAATCCAGACTCATAAATGATTCTAGCTCGCTCCCTGTACATACGAGGGAGGCGGGAGACGTAGATCAGAGGTCACTCGCATGCACTGAAGACTTCACTACTCTACCCCGAAGACAGCTACATTCCACTGTCAACAGCATTCACTTTGCGGTTCTAATAACTGATGAGCAAGAAGCTCTGCAACCAATACCAGTGCAGAAACTGGGGTCGATTGGGTTTCCATTTACTTCATCCAAATTTAGGACGTCGTCTGTCATCCTGAAGGCCGAGAGAGAATACTGGACGTCAAACAATATCAACAAAAATGAATGGTATCTATTTCCTCCACGCATGTAATGTCCTTACGTAAGTCTCAGCACTCAGACACGCCAAATTCTTGAGCTTCTGTGTCGCCATGTGTAGCAGTCCAAACTGGTAAATCTCCTGGACGAAGGAAAGTCGGCTGGGAGGGAGGATTTTTGGATAGTGATCATGCAAGATGAGTTCTTTTTCCATTTGCACGACTCGCGCTTGCAAGCGATCTAAAACCTGGCCGCACGTCAACTTGTTCTCCATTTTGACAGGATCAGATTCATGGTGCAATTTTCCCCGTATGTGTGGACGACGCCATATGTTTGTCTGAAGGCTTTTGCTTCTCTAGAAACATTTTACTCAATTCACAAGGTGGTGGTGTTCTAGCGGGCCAGAGTACCAAGGATAACTCTCAAGCAGTTAGAGGAGAAATTGAGTTGGGTTCTGCACGCATGAAGATATACGATTCTTCGCCTAGGACTCGTGGGCACGATGATTCGTACTCTAAATGGATGAGTACTACGTTTCGAGAACTATACCGAACTATCAATCGAAGATACGAGGAAGATTGATGGATTCATGACCGGCTTCCTGACTCACGTTGTACACCAGATATCCTTCGCCTCGTCAATCCTTGTTCACCTTCTTGCTGAAGTGTCAAATGTGATATCAAATGCTCTGACAACCTCTTGAAACGAAACTGTCGCCTCGACATAAAAGATTTCTCTCTCATGATTTATTCCATTACTGCCGGTACGTTACTCAGGGCCGAGCAAGTAGTGCATTTCGGAGTTGTGTGAGTATGTACTACCATCATTACTTCTACTTACAAATTCACAGGGTAAGGCAGATTAGCAGACCACACTTCATGAAATCTGCGTATTTATCTTGCATGTGAGTACTGAAATGTGGGTGATGCGCTCTTTTCTAGATCATTTTCATATTGTGCTGGAAGTACACAGCAAAAAAGGTCAAATGTTGTTCGCTGACGAGATGAAACATCTACGGATTCGAGAAGTGAGATTCGGGTCCATGCAACTTTGATTTTCTTGTCTTGGCAATGGATTATTACTCGCATCTTTAGTTAAGAGTACATACAAAGTCAGTCCATCACTTTAGCTGACTGATTATATGCTAATGTTAGTTTTAACTACATCAGATATAAATATTGCTACGGAATATATATATATATATATATATAATGTGATGTTGAATTTAATTGAAATTTATGTTAACATCTAGTGCTTAAAATATTAGGTGTATTAGGTGTATCTAGTTTTTAAAATATTTAGATTTATTCCGTGATGATATATTTTAATCTTCAAACAAAGATTATCATGGAGATTTGTAATAACATTTCTGATATTTAATATTAGCTGTGTATATAATTTATGAAGTAAATATATTGATAAATAAAACTTAAAAAACACTTGCGCGCTGGTTGTTAAATGAAGATGTATAGATTTACCCTTCAATTTCAAGATATATGTCAAATGGAATAGTGTTTTTATATACAATATTTGATGGAATCAAATAAATTATTGATCATACTTTGTAAATGATATTTTATAAAATGTTAGAATTTAACAATATACAAATACCAACATTATTTTGACAAAACAATTTGTGTTAAAAAGAAGTAACGACATTTTAATGATTAATATTATCAATGCCTTCTTATCAAATTAAAAAAATATGTCAATATTGAATTTAAATTTTGACGCCATACGCTTTTCATATACGCTATATTAGATTGCAAATGAATCTCTTAGCTTAATGTTCACTTATAGATATTCATAAATTCTAGCCTTTAAACCTATTTCTTGATTGGCACGATGTTGTAAAATCTGTGTATATGATATCTCCAATGATCCAACATCAAAACGTACTTAGATCTAATCATTTCATAGCCATGTGAGTACATACTTCACGTAAATGAGTCTTATTCAGTCCCGTAGTACCTTCGGCATCCTTCCCCTGCAGCAGTCGGCCTCTGCCTCCCGCCTCCATGGGCTCGTCAGCGTCTCTTCGAAATCCGATCAAGCACTTCTGAGGATCAGTCATGCTAGCGCTTTTAAGTTTCAGACAAGGCCTGCTCGGAGCTAACATACCCAGTGGTGAAAAAATTTCGATGAAATCCCTGGACGAAATACTCGGCTGCCTGGAGAAAAGGCAAATCTACTACACAAGTTCAGACAGAATTTATTGGGATTCAGGATTGTGCGTTGCAACCGAATCGGAGCCTCGTGCCATGAGGAGGCTGTTAATTACCGAAGACGAGAGGAGGGGGACTTTGCAAGCCTGTTGACCGAACAATTGGACCACAGTTTGAAATTCACTGGAAGCATATTCATTCGTAATCGAGCATACACTACTCGGCACTCACGGGTGGACCCTGGACCCTGGACCGTATGGAAATCTGCTCTCGTTGCACAGACGGATTGTACCTTTCAGGTGTAGAATTTCTTGCCTACAACAGAAGCTTTGTTTCCTTTGGAGAAATTTTTTTATCATCGGGGCAGCTTTGTCTTCTAGTGACTAATTTCATTTTGTGCATTAGTAAGCCCGCAAGGTTACTTCTACTCTCGTCCTCCGATCCTGGCTTGAGTGGCAAAAATGTTGGGAGAGAAGAAAACAGAATATGTGAAGTATACAACTCAACATTTAAGTAGTTGCTCACCCTAACACAACAACTGAGTTAAATCTGGAATCAACGGACAGGGTTAATCTGTTCTACTTGTTAAAGATCTACTCAGACTCACAACAACCCTCTTGAGGAAAAAACCACAAGTCTGGCGAACCTACTCTAAATCTAAATCTGCTAGTGAACGCATACCAATAGAATATGTTTCTCAAACTTGTGTCATGGATTTTGTCAGAAGATGAGCTGGATTGTCTTCTGTGTGTATGTAATCAAGTGCAATTTCCCCCTCTAAAACTCATTCTCTCACATAGTGATGCTTTGTCTCGATGTGATTGGTTTTAGCATGAAGTATAAGATTAAGTAGTAGTGTTACATCAACTTGATTGTTGTATGAGAGCTGCAAATCTGTGTGAGTTGGAAGTCTTCACAAATGTTGTAGTCTTGACATGTAATCGGAACTGCAATAGTCGGTATATGGAGCTCGTCAAGCAATTGGCGCATGTAGATTCCTTCATCGCTTGCTTCAGAAAGCCACTTGTACTCTATTGCGGTAGTATTGTTAGATACCGTAGCTTGTTGTTTTGACGGCTAAGAGATTGAACCATTTGCTAGCATAAACAAGCAAAGATCAACGGAGCGAAGTGTATTGCGGCAATTCAGATAGTTAGAATTTGAGTATACACTGAGAGAATAAGAGCCATCGTTATTGTAAAGAAGCCCATAGTCCCATGTAAAGTTAAGGTAGCAACGAATGTGATATACAAAGTCCATATGCGCTTTTTTGCAGTGAGTGCATGTAACGACTTACCACTCTAAGATCATAAGACAACTAGGAGCAAGTAATGCCAACAACGTGGCAGTAGGTTGAAACATCTACATGCGTGTTTCAAGCCATGGTTGATTAGGAGTAAAATTGATTCGACCATTGAGGAATCAAGCTTCCATTTGTCGAGCAGCTCCACAACATATTTATGTTGATAGAGAAATAAATTGCCATCAAGGAGACTGCAAACTTCAACACCGAGGTACCAAGAGACATATCATAGATCCTTCATCGTGTAACGTTGATGTAGTTGTGTCTTAATCTTTGTAATGCATGCAATACAGCTTTCAGAAGTAGGGATTCATCAACATAAAGAAGTAGCATTGTGATGATCTTACCTTCTCCAAGAAAATAGAGGTTGGAATCAAAGTTGTTTCTAGCCCAACCAACTGATTGTAGATGGGAGTTAATGAGAAGATTAACTTCATAAATTGTTTGAGATCATAAATTCATCTTTTGGGAAGACAAACAATATGTTCTTGGCCTAGTTGCTTAAAATTGGATGATTGTCTCATGTAAATCTTTAACTACAGCTATGCATTAAGAAAAATAGTTATTACATCCATATGATGCAAATTTCATCCGAGAGTTGCCGTCATGTCCATATGTGTTCTGGAATAAATAATGTCAAGTTAGGATTAATATCTAGTGGAGTTAACCCTAAGTTAATTCCACTCTCCTTGGAGACTATATGCGAATGACAATTCAAAAAATCTTCAGTTCTTTGAGTTGAGACTTTTGCGTGAGGAATAGCTTTTAGTAAATCAGCTTTCGGCCTAAATTGTCCGAGTTGTGGAATGGACTTAGCTCGATTTGATGTGAGTTTTGTGTTTAAGACCAGTGGGATTTGCACAATACATCTCACTCAAAGAATTCATTTTCACTATTTGGCAATTTTTGATTGTTCTCGTTTCAAGTCTCGGCGGTTTTCTTGAAGTTGCAATCAGCTTCAATTTGGTTTGTAATACATAGAATTGGGAAAGATTTATAAACTATTTTTTGTGCAAATTGCTGCCAATGTAGCGATGACATTTTGCACTCCGAAGGAATGAGACTACGACCAGACGTGAAGGTTGATGATAGTGTGAAGAACCGTCCTTTCGTGTGCGGCGTTAACTCTTTGATCTATGGAGGAGAAGCCATGCAGGTACTGCGGATGAACTAGGACTCATGCAAAGGAGAGTCAGTTTAAGTAAATTACAAAATGTACATTACCAGCCCTCTTTAAATTAGGCAATTCAAAAATAAATGCCTAATTTGCCTATTCCCAGCAACGACAAGTGCCTAAATTACGCGACGGTCAATTGATGCTTAAAAGCGCTCCAAGCGTAGCGTTGTGCCTCTATTTCGCGTTTCGTAACTACCACATTGTTCGTAACAAAGGATGACACATGCGTCGAAGCGCGGCAAGGCTCCCGCTCCAAGAGACACTTCATATAACCCGAAGCACACTCTTGAGTACGGTTTGAAAGTCGTCAGCAAGGACGCGAAAACAGGTAAGATCGACCTGGTCGCCTGCCGGCTTTGCATTGCGTATGGTGTCGAAGAGAGGGTTGGTGCCAAACGACAAAAGACGAGCTGTCATAAGACGTTCGGTCCTCAATTCCGCCCTGAAGACTATCGCTCGCACCTCACTGGGCAGCACCCCCAGATGTGGGAGGCGTATCAAAGGAAGAGCAACGCCGACAAGGCGCTGTTCTTTGATGTGGCTGTGCCGTTCGTCAACACGATCATTTCGCATATGGATCTGGAGCGCGACCACATTACGTATTGCCTCGACAAGTTGATCGTTGAAGTGATCATCGGTTAGATGCTGTGGGATTCGACGACATTGACGGGTTGACATTTGACAATGCAATGCGCATATTCACTCTTGATGAGCAGACTAACGATTACACGGTCACAATCAAAACACCGATGGCGTACAACCTCGCTGTCAAGTACGTCAGCATTGGCTTCAGCATGAAACAGACGGCGCTGGCTTTGCAAGGGACCAAGGAAGAGGCCAGTGTCAGCAAACTCGGTGGCATGAATCAATCGAAGGTCGCCACTTTCATCTGCGTACGGTGCGCTGCCAATTTGCAGATTGTCGCGAATATCCTTCGTCGAGTCTGGGCATTTTCAATCGCTTTGGACGCATCAACTTGCCAAGGGACATCGTACGTCGACATTCGCGTTCGATTTGTCTGGCAGCGACGGCTGTCTAATTTGCATGTCATCTTAGTGCCGTTCTTCGGTTCGCACACCGGCGAGGCGCAGTTCAACATGTTGTGCAAACTCTTCGATGTGTTGTGCCCGGATTGGAGGCACAAATTGATTGGCGCATCGTCTGACGGCGCACCCAACATGATCGGTGCGATATCTGGCGTTATCACTCGTCTACAGCAAGTTGCGCACGGCGGGTTTCATCGCGTGTGGTGCCTGCTCCATCAACTCAACATACCACTGCATGTGGTTTACACGAAACTCGACGGTGGAAAGTGGCTAGCAAAATTAGTCGCGATGATCTCTCATCTGCGCCGCCAACTGACGCTGGTTGCTGAAATGGGATCTGTATGCCCTAAAACTTCCACGACTCCGGCATGCGATGAGCTCTACGACATTGTGGCTGACCGATCATCGCCACGAGGTCATCGCTCACTATGAAGCAATGCCTGCTGGACATCATCGTCGTACATCCGAGCCAGAGTCTATATCTTTTTGGATCTTGACCTCGGTGACGGCGACAATCACCGGCCATATCCACAAAGCGGTCATGCGCATGCAGGGACACCGATTGACGCTCAATTAGCAGCAAGCAATAGTTGACTCCTTACCGTTGAACTCATGCTCATGGTCGGAGTTGACGCGCACTTTGGCGGATTTCACTACGTCGATGACAACGATAAAGTTTTTGTTCGCGATGATTTCACGGTGCTGTATGATGACGTGGCGGAATTCATCGACAATTTGGGCCACTTCGAAATGGTGGCGCTCGCCAAGCTTGATACGGCCGCGAGATTGGAGCTGATCGACAACGTCGCCAGTTTGGTCGTCGAGATTGTTCTGGGCTTTATCGAATGCTGCGCCCTTCGGAACGCCGTAACGAAGTTAGCGAGCTACTGGCGCCACCGACACACCCATCGGAACTCATTAAGCTCAAGGGCCGAGACATTGCATTGCTTGTAGCGGCGCAAAAGGACAGACTAGATGCATCATGGACACCGTCTGATATTGACAAAATTGGATCGCAATTCACAGCGCTCTGCGCGGCATATCGCAGTAGTGACACGACGTAAGCAGCCATCAACGCTCACGACCTTAGTTCTGACTTCGACGCTGCATGGAGCGCACCTACATTGGATGATCGATTCGGCCACCTCGCGCGGTTCATTGGCGGCCTGGCCACGCCATTTCCTAACACTGCTCCCGTTGAAAGCGACTTTTCTATTTTGAAATTTCGCAAAGATGCGTTCAACAAGTCCTTGACAGATTTTTCGCTTGAGGCATTCCTGCAATGCAAGCAGTACGAGCAGCTGCAACGCTTGAAGCAGTAAACTACATCTGGCGAGCCCGTTTAAAGCTATATGCCTAACTGGCCTAATTCTATTTCAATTTGGTGCCTAATCTCGTTTATATTAGGCAATATAGGCCAACGCCTAAATAAAGAGGCCTGTACATTCCTCAACGAGTTGCAGCTGCACGAAGAAGACTTCCACGATAGTGTCCAACTTTGAGTTGCACGAGTATTACCAATTTATGAATGTTTTCAGTATTGCAACTTTGAAGTATCAAAAGCAAACACAATCTCATGATTCAAATGTTGTTCGTTGTGCATGAAGACTACTCTCTTTTGTCACCATTTTTGCGGATTGTAGAATTGGTTTTAGATTTCAATCTTTTGTTCAAACAAGACTGGATCTTCTTGCTAGTTGTCTCATTCTTTGCAAACTCTTCCGTACGGGTGGGTGATAATGCTCCAGATTCTTGAAGAGTAGAGTTCCATAGAGTTCACAAACAACAAGACGAGCTTGTCATCAATTTTTGTCCATGCTATTGTGTTTGATATATTGTTCTACTTGTTACAGCTAGCATTTGGAGTTCATGGCGGAACAAAGTAAATTTACCAGCAAGCATTCACCGAATGTTCTCCAAGATGTGATTACAAAGTTAAATCTCCGAATAGTGTCACTTCTTATTAGTGACATGCTCCCAATAATGACATAGAACTCAAGAATCAGTAGCATTTAACTTGTAAATCTATCCAATAATAACTATACTGTCACTGTTGGCAATAGTGACATGATACTATTTAATACTAACAATTTCAACAGTAATTTTTTAAGAAAAATTGAATTTGATTATTTATTGCTCTTACTCGAACTAAACTATCAGTCAATTTCACCTCCTACTCACTGCAAACATGGCATGGAACCTCATCACGCATCCTACCTTGACTCCCTTAGCTGTTCTGCAACCTCCGGGCTGACTCTCACTCAGGTTTACCTCAGATGGCTTTTCGGTAGCTCATCATGATTCTAGAAGACTAGGATTCATACTCTCACTCATGTCCCAAACACCTTCTCTCTCACAAACTCTCATGTATCACTCTAACTCACACACAAACTCTCCTCACTTCACCCTCTTCACATGAACGCAAACACACGTCGATACTCCAAGATACTCAAAAACTTCACTCCTTCATTACTGAAACAAGTCCTCACACATGACTCTCCAAACTTGCTTGAGAGGTGCTACTCTACCTCTCTATTTATACTACTTGAGAAGTTACCATAGTAACATGTGGTAATTTCTCCTAACTTACTTTTACCTAGGTAAGTTTGACTAACCTTCTCTACGTGGCAACATGCCATTGGCCTACCTAAACCTTCTAGAAGCTTCCGGAATCCAAGGTTGAGGTGGCGACATGCCATTGGAAGCTTTTAAACTTCTACAAGCTTCCTAGCCACTAAGTCAACATTAGACTTAGTCTAGCCAATCATCTTTCATACATTTAGTCAAACCAATCAAATCCAAGCTTCTAGTCAAATATCTAATCCCTTGGAATCTAGAACTTTTGTATAAGACAAAATAGAAGTGCTCACTCCTTGTAAAAGACAAAATAGAAGTGCTCACTCCATTCTTCTAGAACTCCGCTAATTACTCCGCCAACTATAGACATTGTAGCTAAACTTAGTCATGACTAGATAAACTTAGTTATAACTAACTAGTTTAGTCATAACTAGCTAGTCTTAGCTATGCCTTGGCTAATCATCCTTATTCCCTTGACCACTTCTAAGACTTAGTACATATGTGCAACACCCGGTCTTACATTTACCCCCGGACCAAGATTTCACTACGCCCTCGGAGTGAAAGAATCTGATCTTCGATGGAATAACTTCAACTTGTCGTGGTTGACTCGATCGAAGTGACGTCCTCCTAACTCCTTGATGTCATAAGTGAAATTTCCCCACACCTTCTCAACTATGAAAGGTCCAAAATACTTAGGAAGAAACTTTTTCCTAGCTCTCTTGTATCTAATTGCATCAAAGAGCATCACCCAATCACCTTCCTTGAACGGCTTCAAGTTCTGGTTTCCACTTCGTTTGTCGTGATACTTCTTCTGCAACTGTTGAGCCCGCTCCACTCGTACCATGGCTAATGCTCGAGCTTCCTCCAACTCCATCAATTGTTGTTGGCGAGACTTGATGGCTTCTGCTCCATTTGATTTCTTCAACCTTTGCTAGATTGTTGTGAATGTTGTCAAGTCAAACTGTATGGGAAGTTTTGACTCAACTCCATACACCATCCGAAAAGGTGAGTATCCGGTAGATGTCTTCCATGTTGTGCGATACTCCCATAAGATAGCATGGAGCCTCTTGTCCCAATTGTGTTTACTCCCGTCCATGTCTGCATCCTTGGCCAACATCATACACAAAGTGTAGTTGGTCCGCTCCGCCAACCCGTTAGCGTTAGGTTTGTAGGAAGTGGTCACTCGAGCCTTGATGGAAAAGTGCTCCAACATGGCTTGAATCATACTTCCCACAAATTCTCCTCCTCTATCTGATACTAACTCCAATGGACAACCAAATCGAGTAATGATTCTCTCATATAAAAATCTACCAACCTCCTTCTCATTAGTAGATTTAAGTGGTCTTGCCTCTACCCACTTCGTAAGAAAATCTGTAGCTATCACAATGAACTTATTCCCTCGAGGAGTAAGATTCAAAGGACCTACAAAATCTATTCCCCACTTTTCAAAAGGACCTAACACTGGTACAGAAATCATAGGAGGGGTTTTCATGGACTTTTTAGCAAAAGCTTGACACACATCACAACTTTTGCAATATTCCACACAATCCTTAAAAATACCCTTCCAATGATAACCAGCATCAAGAATTTTGAAGGCAGTTACCTTCCCCGCAAAATGTCCTCCACATACTGCACCATCATGAAACTCCTTCATGAGTTGTAATGCCTCTCCTCTCCCAACCGCCCTTCGTAGAAGTCCGTCAGCTCCTTGATGAAAAAGTACCTTCTCCATGATCATATATGGTTGACATCTCTTCACTAATGCATTTTTCTCCCTTTGATGCATTCCTTGAGAAAACTCTCCTTTAGAGATGAAATCCCAAATTTCCTTGTACTCCTCCGGTACTGTTGTCACCGTGTCCATGACTAGCAAGTCCTCATCCGGAAAGGTGTCATCTACTGACTGATCTCCTCCATCATCATATGCTCTCGACATCAAATCCGCATTAGCATGCTTCTTTCCAGGTCTATCCTCAATGGTATAATCAAACTCTGCTAGTAGTAGCTTCCATCTAGCTATCCTCCCTTCAGCATTAGGCTTGTTGAAAATGTATTTCAAAGCCTTATGATCAGTCACTATAGTGAATCTCCCACCCAACAAATAATGTCGAAACTTCTTAAGTGAGAAGATTACAGCTAAGGCCTCTCTCTCTGTCACTGAGTAATTCTTCTCCGCTTGAACCATTTGTCTACTAGCATAGGCAATTGGATGATCATGCTTTTCATCATCTAATTGACTCAAGGTGCATCCTACAGCAATATTTGATGCATCTGTGTAGAGAATGAAAGGTTTACCCCAATCCGGTTTCGCCAAAATTGGAGCCGTCACCAACGCCTTCTTGAGAACTTCGAACGCCTTCTTTGCAGCTTCATCCTTGAAAATGAGTTCGTACTCCACTCCCTTCTTCATGTAATTCGTCAAGGCATGAGCTTTGTTGGAGAAGGACAAGATGAACCGTCGATAGTACCCCACCATACCAAGGAATTGCCTCAACTTGGTTAAAGTTGCCGGAAAAGGTAACTCCATGATCCGTGTCACCTTCTCTGGGTCCACCGCTATACCATTCTTGGAGATGATATGCCCCAACAATAGGCCTTCCTCACATCCAAAAATGCATTTTTCTGGATTGAGTGAAGCCTTAGCTTCCTCCAGCCGTTGAAGTATTTTGATCAAATGATCAAAATGATCCGCTTTCCTCCCGTAAACACAAAAATCATCTATGAAATCCCTTACAAACTTTCCAATGAAAGGTTCAAACACTCTATTCATGAACCTTTGAAAAGTGGCAGGAGCATTACATAGACCAAACGGCATCACTCTAAAAGCGAAGGTTCCCCATGGAGTGGTAAAAGTTGTTTTGAGTTGGTCTTCTAAGGCAATTTGGATTTGGTTATAGCCACTATAACCATCTCCAAAACTATACCACTCATGACCAGCAACCTCCTCTAGAATCTCATCTATGAAAGGCAAGGGATAGTAGTCTTTCTTTGTGACAGCATTCAACTTTTTGTAATCTACGCACACTCGTAGCTTACCATTCTTCTTCTTCACTATCACAATTGGAGACACCCATTCAGAATTTTCTACCTCGTAGATGAAGCCAGCCTCCTTGAGCTTGTCGATCTCCTCCTTCACCACAAGAGCCGTAGGTGGATTTATTCGGCGTTGCTTTTGCCGAATAGGACGAGCTTTCTCCTCCAACTCGATGCGATGAGTCTCCAACGTCACATGCTTAAGATCCTTGTAACTAAAGGCAAAAACATGAATATATTTGCGAAATATATCCAGAAACTTTGCCTTTTCCTCCTTGGTAACCTTGGGACCAAACCTGAGAGTGGACAGTCGTCGACACACCTCCTCTTCGCTCATCTCCACTTTGTCAGGATCTTTCTTCACTCCAGGCCTAGGCAACAACTCCATGGCAGCAATGACTTGTACTTGAACATTATCATCAGAAGAGTACTCTGATGATGTTTCTTGATCAGAAGTTGAGATGTCTGTGTCAACTTCTGAAAAGCTACCACTCTCTTCACTCTCAGATTCCCAATACTCGTCAGTTGGTCTATCTGAGTCAGTGGTGGATTCCCCTCCTCTCGTCAAAGGAACCTTAACTCGATGGTTCTTTGGGCCTATCCTCAAATAGCCCTTGTGCCATCGGTCCGTAGTCCTTACCGCCCTCAACCAAGGACGTCCCAACAGCAAGTCGTAGCTAGCTTCCTTGAGAATTTGGAAGGAAAGCAAAGTTTGCACTCCCCTCACACTAACCACAACTTTGTCTACCACCCCCAGTGGTCTTACCTTCTGTTTGTTGGCCATACCAACAATTATGCTAGAAGGTCTAGAAGGTTGCATACCCAACTTCTGCATCAACCTCTCAGACATGGCATTCACAGCCGATCCACCATCAACCAACACATCTGATACATCATGTCCATTGATCCTCACTTCGATCTTTGAAGCATGTGTACATACCTCCGAAGCAGCCGCATCCACCACCCCAACTCCCACATTGGTCATGTGAGCCTTCCCCTTAGATTTCCGCTTCTTGGTCCTTGTGGAGATAAGACCTCCTCTTAACTCCTTCCGAATGGCTGGATTCAAGGCAATCAGCTGACCAACTGTTATATTGGCCTTCTGATTTCCTACATCCTCCACCACGTCATACTTAGCTTGAGAAGATGAAATGGAAAAGTCATCCATGCCCAACTTCTTCCTTGGTACTCTTGGTTGACTCACTCCACTTGACCGTGTACTTCGACTTGGCGTGTCCTCCATGAAAATCGACTCGTCCGCAAATCGGGCACGCTTCTTCTCATGAGCAAGGATATCCACTTTCGATTTTGAGCTCTCCCCTTTCTCAAAAGTGCATTGATGAGGAAATACATCAATGGATGCTACTCCCTTATCCTTGGCTTGTTGCGTGGCCGGTGCATTGTTGTTGTGCCGAACTCCATCATGTTGTCGAGGGTTAGGACAATTCCTCTGGAAATGAGGACCTCCACAAGAAAAGCAAGAAACCGCAAAGTTTCCTGAAGGTGGATTTCCTCTTGGAGGATAATTTCCATACCCCCTAGAGCCTCCTCCTACGTTCTGATTCCTCTTCTCCCACAACTGTACTACATTGATCTTGAGATCTGCTAGAGTCTCCGTGATAGATTTCAATTCATTTTGAAAATCCACACTAGGATTCGCTATCGTGGATGAAGTAGAAGGGTTTGAAACAATGGACCTTCCTACAACTGGTGGAGCTACTTCTCTAGCCACCAAGCTAGAATCATCATCTTCTAAGCTCTCCTCCATTCTAATAGCAATTCGAATGGCTTCAGCCTTAGAAGAGGGCTTCTCGTATCTCACCTTACTTCGAATCTCAGGTCTCAAACCTCCAACGAAGTTCTTCATGAGCATCGCCCTTATCCCCACCATTGTAGCATCCACTTCGTCTCCGCCCTTCCTCAACACCACGTGGAATCTAGATTCCAACTTCTCGGTTCTCTCCACATAGGTCCTCACCTTCTCGTTTTCTCCTTGTTTCAAGAAGGTGACCTCACACATCAACTTTTCATAACTTTCACTGGGAAGAAAGTTTTCGATCAGGTTCTCCGTTAATGTCTCCCACGTGTCGTCCTCCGAATGCTCCCTCTTGTACTCCTTGTACCACTTGAGAGCAGAATCCTCCAAGAAATCCGGCAAAAGCATAGCCCACTCGTCCTTCTTCCTCTCATTGTTTCCTATGCAAGCCCTCTTGAAGTCCCTAACAAAAGCTTCTACATCCTCATTCTCCCTCCCATAAAATACCGGAAGCTTCCCCATTTCCAACTAATTTTTTTTATTTTTATTTTTATTGGAAATTTATATGGGGCTTCCTAATACAATATAAACAACACTAACTCCATCCTTGAGTAATTCATCAAAGGAAACACAAAAGGAATTGGTTGTTCCAAGATAGCCAAAGCTCTCTCCTCTCCTAGGCATACGATGAGTCTTACCCTCATCATCATCTTCTCCATCATTCGAATGATGATCTCCATCTTCAGTTGGAGCTTGAACCCGCTGAGGTCACTTTCTCTGTTTCAGCACTTAGCTTGCCGTCAAACCCTTCCACAAGTGATTCCAGAAGTGCCTTCACTCCGCTGCATTCGTGTCCCGCTGGTAGCCCAATCACTCCGCAATTGTCACAGAAGGTCGCGCTTTGGGATTCATGTGGCGATGATGGTCCCAAGTGAAGTTTCAAATCTCCCAAGTTCCTCTTGCTCCTCAATCTTCTATCTTTGTTCCGTAGGGAACAATTGACAACCTTATGGCCCTCCTCTCCACAATAAAAACAAGTTTCACGTTTGACTCTTGGAGATTGACTCACTACTCTTTCTTCAAACTCTACCTTGAATTCTCTTGTATTGGAGTCTAAAGACACTATAACATCCAAGCCTTGAGGTACTTTGGATAACCTAATCTTCCAACCTTCTTGTTCACTCATTTTCCCATAAGGTAGAAACCACTCAAAAGACCTCTCCCAGAAACGCTATCTACTTGACGAAAACTGTGAATAAAGAAATCAAAAACTTTTGCTTTGTTATCTTGCTTTTGTACCCCCTCAACTTCAAATCAACATAACTTTGTCTCTAGACGTGATCTCTCAGTGAAATTTTGACTCAAACGTAGCTTATCTTCCAATACACATTTGTAGGAAGTTTCAAAGCCTAACTTGAAATAAAGAAAAAGAAATCAACTCTGTACAAACTTTCCAGAGAGCAGACTTTTGATACCCGTGAAAACCCACTCAACTTCTAACTCTCATATCTTTCTGTTAACACATGATCTAGACCTAAAACAAAAACGTGAACGTTCTCTATCTTTCAATCTACAATCAATAAAAACTTTGAAGAATATATTCAAAAATACTTTTTCGGTGTCTAAGATCAATTTTCTCTCAAAAAGACATGTTTACGTGAACAAAACATACAAAATCACTTCTAGGCTATCATATGAGACTATGGGATAAACAAAGGGAATTTCGCTCTCAAGCACACTCTCCGCTCTTTCATTCCCCAATGTTAACACCAAGTGATCCCTCATGGATACTTTCTCTCGAGCTAGAAATCGAATCGTAAACATTCCGCCTTCTAGATTGAGGTCCCGGCAACGGAACCAAAAATGCAACCTCCGGGCTGACTCTCACTCAGGTTTACCTCAGATGGCTTTTCGGTAGCTCATCATGATTCTAGAAGACTAGGATTCATACTCTCACTCATGTCCCAAACACCTTCTCTCTCACAAACTCTCATGTATCACTCTAACTCACACACAAACTCTCCTCACTTCACCCTCTTCACATGAACGCAAACACACGTCGATACTCCAAGATACTCAAAAACTTCACTCCTTCATTACTGAAACAAGTCCTCACACATGACTCTCCAAACTTGCTTGAGAGGTGCTACTCTACCTCTCTATTTATACTACTTGAGAAGTTACCATAGTAACATGTGGTAATTTCTCCTAACTTACTTTTACCTAGGTAAGTTTGACTAACCTTCTCTACGTGGCAACATGCCATTGGCCTACCTAAACCTTCTAGAAGCTTCCGGAATCCAAGGTTGAGGTGGCGACATGCCATTGGAAGCTTTTAAACTTCTACAAGCTTCCTAGCCACTAAGTCAACATTAGACTTAGTCTAGCCAATCATCTTTCATACATTTAGTCAAACCAATCAAATCCAAGCTTCTAGTCAAATATCTAATCCCTTGGAATCTAGAACTTTTGTATAAGACAAAATAGAAGTGCTCACTCCTTGTAAAAGACAAAATAGAAGTGCTCACTCCATTCTTCTAGAACTCCGCTAATTACTCCGCCAACTATAGACATTGTAGCTAAACTTAGTCATGACTAGATAAACTTAGTTATAACTAACTAGTTTAGTCATAACTAGCTAGTCTTAGCTATGCCTTGGCTAATCATCCTTATTCCCTTGACCACTTCTAAGACTTAGTACATATGTGCAACACCCGGTCTTACATTTATAAGCTTTTTCTGCAGTCGCTTGCCGTCTTGTCTACACTCCTTCCACACCATGCTCCAGTCAAAATGCGAGAAAAAATGGAAGTGATGGTTCTCTAACCTTCATTTCTTTGTCCACATAATTTCATCATATGACAATGTTCATTTTTATTCTTGTTAACTTATTTTCATTTTGCTGTTTCAATCATTTTACAAGTAAGAAAAGACAAAAATCACTCTACAAATTTTCTCAACTATGCTTGCTCACTTTTCATAACTTATAACTTTGATTTATCTCGGAGATCTTAGCTCTGCTTGCTCACTTTCCACAATTTATAACTCTGCTTTATACTTGAGACATGAGGATGAGCTTACTAAAGACAATTAGATATTTGAATTTAAAGAAAAGTCATCAAAAATGATGATATCTGCCAAATGATACGCTAACTATTTAGCGTACCCGCTAATCGTGCAAAAAGAATGCATCTATATAATCCGCTAAATACTATCCAACTTGGTGTGAGTGACACCTCCCAATACTGACGTAAAAGTCTAGAACCAATGCAATTGGGAGATTTAACTTTGTACCTTACATCTTTGTTATTGCGCAGTTTGCGCGGTCATACTGAAGATTGAATTGAAAGATTGAATCAAACTTTTTGTTGTAGTCAATGCCATGTTTTGTTAATATTCTAGCTATCAGATGCGCTTTTAAATGTAGAAAAATAGCCTCAATGTGTAGTTTGGACTTGAAAAATCATTTAGACAAGAGGGTTTGCTTGACTTCTGGAAGTGTGACTAGGTTCCATGTGAAGTTTGTAATAAGGAAGTCAAACTACTACTGCATTGAAGTTCTTCACAAAATATCCTTAAGAGCTTCGATGGCTGAAGCTCTCATCATCGCTGAGTTGTGACGTCTCCAGTATATTCACAAAGGTGTGACTTGGTACATGATAGTCATACCGCAAAATTTGAGAATGTCTTCAGCTTTCTTGATAGTTTATATTTCTTTGACCTGGATCAGCAATCCAGCAAAGTAGATTTATTTGTGGCGACGTTGACAACGTTGATAAAGATGTTGGTAAAGATGAATCTCAAGTTGTTTGATGTGAAGCTGACTCAAAATTGTCATCATCTAGCTGCAACAATCCATTAGATGTTTTGTCTTCAGTGTTAAATTCACTGAATGGATCCACAAACTTGTGAATATCTTGAAAATGATCTTATAAATGCTCAAAAAAGTTATTAATGTCATTGTAGAAATAATGCAACAGATCATCAAATCATAGTAGTGATACGACTTAGAGTCATCGGCACTGTCTACAAACACACACTTGTGTATTTTAGGCTTCAACTTAGTTTGTTTGTCTTGTCCACATATCATCTTGTCTCCGTGTTGTTGGTTATACTTTTTAAAAAGTATAATCAACAACATATAGACAAGATAGATCAAAAGGCGATCAATGTAGCTTCTTAAAAAGGTGTTGTGAAGTTAACTGCGCGAGTGGCACAACAATTCAATAAGTAGTTAACCGCTCGTATTGGCTCCATCCACAAATGGATAGAAACTTGTACGTGTTAAATATGCAACGAGCAGCCTCAAACAACGTATGATTTTTGCATACAAATATA
Source organism: Marchantia polymorpha subsp. ruderalis (assembly GCA_037833965.1). Classification (NCBI taxonomy): domain Eukaryota; kingdom Viridiplantae; phylum Streptophyta; class Marchantiopsida; order Marchantiales; family Marchantiaceae; genus Marchantia; species Marchantia polymorpha. Next base: position 8,223,992 of record AP031351.1, read on the forward strand.
TCATTCTAGTGAAATATTTCTGCTATCGTGAGCTGTCAAGTGATACACTTCTTTTCACAGTAGAAAGTGAACTCATTAAAGAGTTATTGACAATTTTTATCAGATCAAAGTGTAGTGAATTTAGGATTCTAATCATGTTTGGTGTGCCAAATCAAAGCTATCTTGTGTGGGTAGAAATTGTTTGCAAGGAGAAAAAAATTATTGGAAGTGATGCAAAGTCTCACTTTTGAGACCAAGAGTCGGATGCATGGAAAACGGATGTAATCAACTATGAACGTTAGCAAGTACATAATCTCTGTACTTGCTTCAAGTGATATACATAGATCGTTTTGGACTAATTATGGTTGACAAGTTGTCATATTAATTGCAAGTTTGGAATTTTTTTTTGATGATGTTTTGCAATAACACATGTCTCGCATGGTCAATCTTTGACAACATGGAGACAAGTAAGCCCATGCTCAAACTGTTCTGAAGTCATATGATGTGTTGTTTGATGACAAATATGGTTAAACCTTTGATGCTATAGATCGATGAGGTTTTGGATTCTAGGATTGCTTGGTGATAGATGTTTAGTGAGTCCAGCAAAGATAGGTGATTTGATAGGTTTCGTAGTCTTATGTGCTCAATTAAATTGGTTAAGCATGTGACAAAGGAAGTGAACATCAAACTAATGCATCTTAGAAAAAAATTAATATAATTGACTACAAAGATCATGTTGGCCAAATGGAAACGAACTATGAAGATTGACCTTGTTGAGCGGAAAATAATATTCAAAAGTGAACACCACGAAGAAACCTACATATGTTTGTTTTTCTTCTGACAACAATTTATTGATAATACCAGACGTGCAAAGAATTGCTTTGAGCTCTTTACTTGAATCAACTTGCAAAATTTTCTTGACTATAAAAAGTAAAGGAATTTCACTAGTTGTAGAAATCCAAGAGTCTGAAGAGTCTGGTTTGTATGGGTTAAGCGTTGATCTATTGCATGCCACATGGCGGTTAGCTCCATAATCTAACAAGTATTCTCCGGATATGTGTAATGCTGAGGCTTCTAGCTCTATTAACTTACTATCTAACTCCTCTTCTTGATCTTCGTCGCATTCCTTCACAAAGTTGACTTGCATCTTAAATTTGCGCAAAGTTAGTATCACAAAGTTGTTTCTGCGTTATTTTAACATCAAGTTACTTCATGTCACAATCAAATTTCCAATGATTCAAGCGATCACAATAGTTACAACAAGTATTTTGTCTAGTTGATTCAGTGCCATTTTTTCCTCTAGCTTGATTAACAGAAGATTGAGAAGAGTAGATAAACAGATGAGTCAACTGAAAAGTTTGCAAAAGTTGAATTGTGTGATTGTATTGGCAATGTCATAATCTTGTGATTATCGAGCCAAATACTGTCAATGTGGAGACGCTATACCAAGTCTGTGAAGTTAGATGAAGGATCTCAAAAGAGTTCGCATTTAAAGTCGAAGACAAATGATGTCCGTGAGAGTGGAAGACTCTTGGAAATGTGATGAATTAAGTTGTTGTCATAAGGTTGATGGTCAATGACAACAAGTTGTGTCTAAAGAGATTGGATAATCTAAAGATACCATTCAAATTTGACTAGATTTTGCAGCTTAAGAGTTGCAAGCTTTTTAGTTAGTATTAGCCGACGATGATCATTGTTAGATTAATACAGACTATGCAATTACGTCCACAATTTAGAGTGATTATCCTTAAACCAAACGATTGGAAAAAAAATGTCAAGAGAGACGTTGACATGTATCATGGCAATTGCTTTGATGCGACAGTGACAAATAGTTACATCATCAATAGTATAAAAGCAATCGGATTGAAGACGGCTCCTTGTAGATCTCTTTGTTGTGAAGCATGATCTTAAGTTGAATACACCATTTCATGTAGTTGGTGCTAATCGTGAGCTTTTCTTCAAGATGCAAGTGAAAAGCAGAGTTGTAGTGGTTGTTGTCCATGGCGGCTCGAAAACATTACACTTTCTAGAATGAAAGAGATAGAATTGCTCTTGGTGTAAAAAATTGAGACAATCAGTCAAGATTCGTCACTCGCAAAGAATCAAAGCACTCGCTCCAATATCATGTTGTGAGAGAAGAAAATAGAAAATGTGAAGTATACAATGCAACACTTAAGTGGTTGCATTAAACCTAGAATCTACATACAAGATTAAACGAATCTTCTTGTTAAAGATCTATGGAAAAAGCCCTCACGAAATGATGGTTTGTACAATGTTTGAAAAGACAACTTAGAAATATTTTCCTCGCTACTGTTTCTTTCCTTACTCACCGCCTGCTGCTGAGACACAAGCACATTCAAGTAAACGAAACTCACAATATCACAATCTGAAGATTCAATTCATCAATTTGAGATTTGCTCCAGTCTTTGTCAATTTTTAGCTGAGCACTTGTATCATTCAGTAATTTACATTGCTTAAAGTTTATTATATGGTATTTTCTCAACCAAGTTTCTAGTCGATTATTCTTGGGACTTCACTAGTTGACTTTGCTTAAAGCTATCTGTGAACTTTCTCGAATCAAATCAACATCACTTTCACATTGGACCTATTCTAAATTGACTTCTATTGAAATAACTACATAAATAAGTAAGTCTGTGAATGATATTTCTAACAAATAGCGACATGGATTTACACCTTCAAAATTACTATCATCTTGCAATGACACACTAAACATGAAGATCTACACAAAGTAAAATTCACATACATCTCAATATAATAATTGTTGGAACAAAGGTGGACAAAAGCTTCATGTTGAACAAGTTACTAGATGATCGCCTAACACATCTGTTGTTCCACGGCTTAAATTGTGCTCTAGCCATCACAATCCAGGATTTCAAAGTGTAAATCCAACTCCAATTAAAACTAATGTGCCACACGAATCTGCATGTCTAGCTTCTTTGTACTTATTATTAGCAGATGCCTAATAACATAAAGGTTTATGTCTTTCTAATGAGCAACTAGTTGAATAGTATCCAAGTATAATTGCTTATTCAACATTTGAATGAGCCTCATGCTATCATCCATGTGTGGCTTTCACCCACACATGTACATGAGTATTTTCATTTAACTTTATAAGACTTTATCTTTTGCGTGAATACTATCTTAAATGCACCTACGAAATATAATGGTTTTGGTAATCACTTTTAATTAATTCACCTGGATCCATCATCTTTGCTCAAGTTATATTTGAAACTATTGATTTCTCTCACACTTTTTTTGTAATGAGCTTATAACAAGAAGGGTTTGATAGCAAACGTGACTACAATGTATTTTGCTTTCTTCTAAAGTACTAACACCAATTTCTCAACTCTTGATTCAACTCATTATCATTAAGGATAATTCGACCCTTGAATAGTTGTTTACATGAATTTTCTAACATTTGTAACTGATCAATGGCTTTCATCTTTTGAAATTTTTGTCTATAACTTAAATCATTGCTTCTTTCTCTAATGGGTCATCACATTCGATAGTTAAGTGCACCATGATCAAATAGATATATCTGATCTTCTTTACACCATTACACTAAAATTCATCATACCCTAGACATTCTTGAGGAAAATTTTTCTCTACTTGATTAGCAAATTGTTTCTAATAAAGTCTACTTACACACATGCACGTTTAGGTAGTTGTAACAATGTGGTGGAAAAATTTAGTTGAGTATGACTATGATCTTTTGATAAAAAAATCTTAAATTTATTGATCCTTTTCAGTTCCTCAAATAGATTTTTGGAATATTCTTATATATATATATATATATATCATGTTCTAATATACATTCTAAGATTTTTATAATCAATCTAGAAGCATAAAACATATATTTTATCTATCACCACATATCTATTTGTAGAAATTGAATTTATTTAATTCTATATTCAATTGAATTTAATATGTTGACTAAAAAACGTTGACACAAACCATAATCACATTCATTTGTGTCTAATCGTGGAAATTCATGCATATTATTTTTTTAAATTAAATTATATCGCAAATTGAACATCCTTCATGTCAAAACTCATAATGATGTATTTGGAAAGATTATTTTCAACATAAATAATTCGTACAACATGCTTTTTTTAAAGTGATATCTAGATTCTGAACATAAGTGTATCAAAGTTGACATATGATACTTTCTACCTTTGTATAATTTTGATATGTGAGAATCTTTACATGATATTTTGAATTTTAAAGAATTCATGCAATATTTGGAAAATTTTTTTTGTTTAAATGTGAAAAGATGAAACTAAAAGAAAAAAATTCTTGAGATAAAATTTAAATTTTTTGTGCATATTCTTCTTTCAAAATAAGAAAAGATTGCCAAAATTATTAAATCCAATCTAAATTTCACAGATTTTTATAATTTTTACTTAAAAGTGTGTTTCTCACGTCTTGCGTGTAATATTTTTCAATTTAAAATTAAAATATTGATATATCATTTTCTATAAATTTTCATACTAACACGTTACATTATCATGTTAGATCTTTACAATTTCAATAATAGAGAATTATTATAGTTATTTACAAAAAAGGTCAAAATTTTAATATTTTTCTAAATAAATTTGTCACAAACTTGTTTTAATCCATGCCCATAGTCTTAAAAGGATTTGTGGGAAAATTTCTTTTATTATTTTCTAACATATTTAGTTATAATTGTTATATTTATCATCTTTGTTGCATGATCTATTTCAACTAATTAATGTTAAACATTAGCCAAAAAAAGTGTGCAATATAAATTTCAATTTTTTAGAATAGATTTTACAAAAATTTTCATCGCGGATACTTGATCAAACAGTAATGTGCGCTAGATGAAAAAATATATATATCATGTCCAATCAATAACTACTATTTTGTAATTAAAATCTAAAAATATTGTTGTGCATATAATCTTCAGTTAATTCTTGATGCATGGTTCAGATTATTCAAAATTATACATGTATATATAAGCATTAATAAATATTATTTTTTCTGGATTTTGAACAATTTTGTTTAAACTTATCAAAAATCATTTTCTACATATATATAATTTATCATTCTCTTAGATTGATCACTCTGTATGCTTTATAGTTTTAACATATCAGATGATATATTTTAATATTTTTCTCTCCAAAAATAAATTTGAAATTTTTCATATTCAGTAAAAATATATCACTGTATAAATTATTTTTTAAAATTTGATGTATTATGTTTTTTAAATCTCAATTTTATAAATAATAAAAAAAGTTGATCAAAATTCTATTTTATCATATAATGGGTTGTATTTTTAATAATTATATGTTTACATTCATAAAAATTATTATATAATAATAAGGATTTATGAAGAAAACTATATAGAATAAATAATTTCTATAATCATTTCCATAATTAACTATTACTTCTACTTTTGTAATAAAACATGCTTTTTAACATTCAAAGATTTTTTCTAACTTGACAAGAGTATTTCAGTGCAAAAATAAACTCATGTATTATCTGCTCAAAACATTATTTATGTTCATTTCTCTATTCATTGTCAGTGTTTTGCTAAGAAAATCATTAAAAGTCAAAGTTATGATGAGAAATATCTTAATGCATTGCTTAGAATAGCTGATTGGATTCAAAAAGACTTGCAACTTTGAACACTCACGTGGAGATTTCATAAGTTTGATGATCTTAAAATTTAAGATCAATATTTCATCCATCGGGAAGAAATAATATTCAAAGGAATAAACACACATAATAATATTAAGTTTCGAATGTCGGGATTTCGAGTCCCGAGCAATATTCGAAACCTTCAAGTGTATATTTAGAGGGAGTACCAGGATTAGATTACTTCCAACACCAATATCTGCACCTTTGTAAATCAAAAGATATCGTTAAGAGTGTGCCATGTTTAAAATTTTTGACACTAGCTGAAGTGAACATACTAAAGTTTGCAATCTTGTAAAATCCTAGACAAAATCCATTGCTTGATTTAATTTAAGATATCTTCATTTTTACTGGAGCATACTTCAGTCATAATGAAGTATAAGAACATAAGATACCACATAAGATACCATTTTACGGGAAAGCTACTAAAGCATTGAGCGCATTGAGTCTGGCGAGTTGTGGATTTCGGTCTAAGTTATTCCCTGATTAAATATCTTTACTCCTGTTTCTGGGCTTTCTCAATGAAATAGATTTATGCATGTAACATGCAGGAGAGTCAAGGGCTATAGTGGCGGGACTTGTAAGATTATGCCAAAGTCATTTCATCCCAATCTGCAGAGCATGTATATTGTTTTTCAAGAGATTTAATTTCACCAGTGGCTTTGTTGAAATTACAAATTGTTGCATGCCTCGTTAAATGGTGCGGTGGAGATATTGCACAAAAGACATATCATAACATTGCATCCGACAAGAGATGTGGATACGTCAATATAAATGTGAGTGTATTAACCAATGAGGCTGTACCCTGAGTAGCTCGACTATCTTAATTTATAGCTTTACTTTACCATTTGTATCAAAACTCACTAACAAATTTTTTTTTACACAGAAGACAGTCATTTAAAATTCAGCTATTTGTTTCAAGTTTTGCTACGTTCCAGCTGTGCCACGACGGCAGCTTTCCTTCCCTCAAGTACACATAATTCGATCATGGAATACACACCGCCAAAATAATCGAAGCAGAAAGAGGAGATACATCAAGTGAACGAGGCGGAATGAAATGGCACTTGCAAGAAAAGTATGAAGAAAGAGAAAACGAACCTTTGTGTGAAAAATAAACATAATTTCATCCTTGTAAGACCGGCTCCTCGCCCTACGCTCGACCCGAGTTTACTCGAATATTTAATTCCGCCAAGGAACCATTACATGAGAGAGGAAACTAAAAGCGAACACGAGCAATCGAAAATCGAAAGACTCGCATAATGAAACTCGGCAACACTTTCGGAAAGAGCTCCGAAAGTTGCTGTTAGAGGAAGGCGCCGGGTCGAATGGGCGAGAGACAGCTCACCCGACCTGCGAACCGCGGGGGGCGGGGCTTTCGACCGGCGATCGTATTTTATTTACGGTACAGATGGAGTCCGTCGCTCGCTGGTTGCCAACAAGAAGGAAGGAAGGAAGGAAGGGGAGGGCAGGGAGGGGGGCAGGGTCCGAGCAGCGACATCGGAGGACCGACAGACCCAGTGCGCCATTGGGGTGACTGACTGACAGACTGACAGACTGACTGGCAGGCGACGCTCTTCTCCTTCCTTGCTTCGTTGCGCGTTCCTTCGCTTGCTTCGTTGCTTTGGTTTGCTTGCTTGCTTGCTTCGTGGGCTCGTTCGTCGTTCGTCGTTCATGGTCGTCTGTTGACAGAGACGCGCATCTTGGTCTGGGCTCCGGTGGTGCCGCCCTCCCAAGCCTCGGACACAACTCACAGCGCGAGCAACTCACGCATCGACAAGAGTCGAGAGTCGAGCGTCGACGGGAGGGAGGAGGAGGAGTGGGGTTTGGACGCTGACGGGCGAGAAGGACGACATTCGGTGTTGTGGATGCTTCGGGTTGGGCGCCGTGGCAGGGAGGGGAGCAGAGCAGAGGAGGACGAGGACGAGGGCTCGGGGAGGAGCGAAAAGATCATCGAGGCCGTGCCTTGTGTTGTTTCTGTTGGTGGTGCTAGCGCTGATGCTGGTGTAGAAGTTCTTCTTCATCATCATCATCTTCTTCTTCGTCTTCATTTCCTCGATCGGTAGGCCTGGTCGGTGTGCGCGAGGGAGGGAAGATCTCTCGGTGCCGGGGGCAGGACGAAAGACAAGGCGAGGGTGGGAGGCAGGCTTTCAGGCAGGCAGGCAGGCAGGACAGCAGGACTGAGGGATCTCGCGACGGAGGGCTGGTTGTGGGGAGTCGTTGTCATTGTGGTCGTCGTAGAGTTGATTGGTTCCAGGCGGGGCAGGATTGTAGGTTCACGGGCGGCAGGGGACGCGTCATTGTCATTAGGGGCGGGGAAGGAGGATTCTTGGCAGGTAGGACTCTGGCTGGGGCGACGATGCCGGTGGCTCTGGGATCAGCGGCTTCGTCTTCCTATCGTGATAGAACTTTGGAACTTCATTCTATAGCGGAAAGGTTACGGAAATCTCAGGCGTTTTCTGGATCTGCCACTAATTCCCAATCATCAGCTACCAATGGATCTGTCGACGGCTCCGCCAGGCTGCAGGGTCCCCAATCCTCTGGATCCGTGCAATCGGAGTTCAATAAACGAGCCTCCAGAATCGGCCTCAGTATTCATCAAACTTCACAGAAACTTACAAAGTTGACCAAGTGTAAGTTCTTATCCGCCCGCAGTCTAGTCTCCCCATGGTTAGTGACAGCCAAAACATGGGTACTAGATGTTTGCCTTCTGTTGATGAGTTGCATTGTTCTACCCGGGGTGGGAAGAATGTGGCAGCTGCAATTTGTTGGACCCGTTGGGACAACACGATTTCTTATTAAGCTGGGGACCTGAAGCTACATTTTAACCATAGCCCGGTTCTAACCCTCTGTCTAGATTGATTGTTTTTGCAAGTGTGCCGTACTGAATTCTCTTGTTTTGCATCATATGCGTTATCAGACGTCTCATCTGCCCCCACGGCCTAGCTCACAATAGGGCCCAGCGCGTACAGCTTGAGGAAGCAGCGTTGAATGTTCCATTTTGTTTTTCCTACGTTTGATCATTGGCCATGTGTATCCTGCAGTGGCGAAACGGACGTCAATGTTCGACGATCCCGCGACAGAAATTCAAGAACTTACTGCTGTGATAAGAACGGACATCAAAGCTCTGAATGATGCTATTATCGACTTACAGGTTTTATGTAATTCAAGAAACGATGGCGCCAACAGAAGTAGGCACAGTAGTGAACATTCCACAACTGTTGTGGACAATTTGAAAAGTCGACTCATGAATACGACCAAGGAGTTTAAGGATGTACTCGAATTGCGAACCACGGTTAGCACATTACCCTTCTCAGTGGCCTCGATACTTTTCCAGAACGTGATCTAATGGTCTATATGCTCTGCGCTTTGCTTTGCAACGGCTGTTTTTGGGCAGTACCGTTTTGTAAATCTTTTGTTGTCTTTCTCGTATCATATTTTCTACTGGAGGCTGGTTCGTGAACACAGTGATTTCACAACCTTATCAGTTTTTAATGAAGTGTTGAGATGCAAAGAAACTGACCTGCATGCTTACTTTTGCAGAATTTGAAGGTTCATGAAAACAGGAGACAGCTTTTCACTGCCACTCCAACTAAAGAGCAAAGCAATCCTTTTAGTCGACAGCGTCCACTGGTAACAGTTAATGGAACCAGCACAACTAGTAATGCAGGTGCGGGGCCAGGTCCGGGTACTAGTGCAAGTGCAAGTGGCAGTCCTGCGCCTCATCCTTGGGCTAATGGAGGGGCTTCTTCACAAACTCCATTATTTTCTTCCAGGTACAGTTTTGTGACCCATGTAATTGGGAACCATCGATTGAACGTAGGATCAGTTCTATGATTAGAAATACGCGCTTTCGGTTCAGTGCGTCGTGGCTCAAGCCGAATCGGTTTCCATGAATATCTTGCTTTTACTTCGGTTTCTCTATTTTACCCTTCATTTCGTGTCTCGACTTCTTCTTTTTTTATTTTCCATTGTCATAGGCATCAGCTGTATCCGATGTCCCGGATTGAAAGTTTTCAATGTGCATGATGCTCAACAGTTTGAGCTGAGTCTCGTGGACTCATTGATCTGGTTTTGTATCACGATTTTGTTTGTTTGTCTACGTTGTGCTCTCCCCTTGTCTGGACGCTTAGTTAATCAAGAGTATACTTATCATATTCATCGATTAACCGCCTTTGTCAAGTGTGACCTAGTTTTATTTTTCTTATAGTCGAGCGAGCTTTGATCTGTGCCGTCAAGTCTGCCTAAAGTTCAACAGTTCTCTAAGACTGAGAATCTTGGTCATCGTCATGGTGCACAAATACTTGCCGTACCATGAGTCATGGTACTGAGCTCGTTAGTGATATTTTGTTAGCTGATTGGTATGATTGTTGAAACTATGCACCATATCTAATCTGGAGTGAGTATGTGAGTCTATCTCGTCTCTCGTCCAAAGAAGTCGTATTTCCGCTCGTTCAGGTCTTTTGAATTGCTTGGTGGTATTCATTGTATTGTACAAAGTTTACTAGCCTTTACCTTATCGAGGATCCAGGTGTTTGGGTATGAGCTTTGTTTCGCGGTTAGGGAAGGTAACTTGGTTATAGGAGAGCCTGGCTGGTACCACCTTGTTCCCAATGACTCCAGAGTTCATAAGGCATGTGGTAGGAAGAAGAGTATCAACAACACAGAAAGGACGAGAGCTGCAAATGACATCATTTGTAGCTTTTAAGCAAACACCAGGCTGCTTTAATTGGATCAAGAGGTATTTATTGTTCCTTGACTCCGGCTCGAGGTTGGTCAAGGGTTACTCCGCCTGATGAAACACAGCTTACTGGGAACTGCTGATGTTTTGCACAGTGATTCCGTTTCTGCATCTGTTTACTATACGGGAGAATTCTGGAAGTAGATGTCGTCATGGATTCGTATCGTAAAAATGATACATGATATACCACTACACGATTGAATAATTAGGACAGGCTCAGTACGAGTGAGGTGCCTAGTGGCTGTGCCAATGTGCTCTTTCGGGCATTATGTGTGCACTAAATTGAGTTATCATTGGGTCCACGTAGTATCACTTGCAGTGCGCTGGATTCATTGTTCATTGATGATGATTTGCTACTGTTTCAGAGGGAGGGGATTTGTGGAAGAATGCCTGAAGAAATTGAGTGGGGCCAGGACCATCATCTGATGGTTTTGGGAGTTTGGCAAAGCTTTAAAACTTTATTGGCTGGTGATTTGGCATGTGGCAGAGACCCATCAGTTGGCATGTCCAGTCGGACTCAGTTGAGGTCCGTCCTTGTATTTCTGGTCTGTCATTTACCCGTTCTAGAAGAGAGGACGCGATGGTCGCATGATATTCAGTCGTCCGCTTGTATAGAATTTACAGGGGCCTAGAGATGGATTCATCGCGGATCTTGAAGTTAGTCGGACAACTGTGGTATTCTTTGGTGGCATGCTTTTTAGTGCTCATACCTGCTTAGAGACTATCTGACTTTAATATTTGGTGAACGTCAGCCTAGCTGATCTGGGGAAGCGGATGTTAACGCACATGGTACTTGGTTCATACATGTGTTGCTATTCTCTGTAGACAGCATGGTCTGATTTAGAATGTATGAGCACCCAATCAGTGCAAGAATGTTAATTGCAGCATAAGGCCGTATAATTTGGATCTCATGCATGTTCTGCAGAGAAAGGAGCGTTTAGGTTAATGCAACTTGTTTCTGTCATCTGTGTTGGTTGTGGAACGGGAAGTTTTCGTAGAAGAAATTCCTTAGTATTTGAAAGGGAACTGATTTGTTTTCTCTTTTCATTCTATTCTTATAATTCCAGAAGGCGGGGCAATCCTGAAGGAACCTCCTTGCAAGGTCAAACGCTTCCGCCGTCGCAGCAGCAACAACAGCTCCAGCAGCAAATAGTGGCTCCTGCCCAGGACAGCTATATGCAAAGTAGAGAAGAGGCTCTTCGGAATGTTGAGGCGACCATTATTGAGCTTAGCACCATCTTTACGCACTTGGCCAACATGGTTGCTGAGCAAGGTACAATTGCCGTAAGGTAAGATTATCTTGATATTTTCCCGGCCCTGAGTATGCCTTATTTGATCACCGTTTTGGTTATGACTTCATGAGCAGAGGTAGGGCAGTTCCGACGCCTCTTGAGCAGAGTCTGAAATTGCCTCAAAATGGTTCACGATCTTTTTATGGATCAATGTAATAAGTATTTACTACGTAGGTTTTTGCATCGGGCAATTTATGGTCTTCAGGCAATGTCAGTCAAGCAAGAATGGATACCGTTCTAAAATATTTTCGATGGATCTGAAACCCAATTATACTGCACTTATATCGCAACCCTAGTCTTCTTTTCACCAGGAAGGTCTTCCCAGCCCATGACGTCTCGGAATCATCTAACAGCATTGAGATGAGAAACCATCCATCAAATACCTGAACACACATGACCTTCTGTCGGTTTCTGATATCCCTCATTTCAAGCCGGTAGAGAAGTAGCCGGTTCTACTTCTGTACATAGTATAATGCGTACAGACAGACTCCTGTTCAAGGTCTGGAGTCAAGTGTTATTAGGAACATAATAGGATACAACTTGTCAACTTAGCTAGCGGAATGGTTGAAGTAACTTAATTCGTCATTGGAATTTTGAACAGGATTGATTCGAACTTGGACGAGGCATCGGCCAATGTCGAAGGAGCACAGGGAGCCCTCTTGAAATACCTGAATCAAATTTCGTCGAACCGATGGCTGATCATGAAGATATTCATGGTGCTGGTTATCTTCTTGTTAATTTTCGTTGTTTTCGTAGCATGAATAAATTGCACTGGATTCCTGATATGGACGGGTTATCTGATGTATAATGGAGAGTTTTAGTTGCCACTTCTCTGGGTACTTTGAACCACCCGGCATGGACTATGTCCACATTCATTAATGGCAGCGTCAGCTTTTGAGCTTGGAAACCGCCAGCTAAGCTAGTTCACCTGTAATTGTAAGAGTCTGCAAATGCCTTGATATTGGCCTACTGATAAGCAAATTGGCCTCAATAATGATATGCTCGAAAGACATGAGCTTCTGGTTGTATTGGTTCGGTTATGGAAAACAAGTACTAAGTACGTGTATACTCTACGGTGGTTGCTGTAAGTGTCGTCATCCAGGAGAAAGAAAGCAAGAATTTACCATTGTGGTGAAGGTGACCTTTGAGACGGCAGCTTGATTGATTACTGGGAAGTTCCAAATACACTCATCTCTTTATTGTGACGTGGATTTGATCCATGGGACACATCTTTGTAGAAGCTGGATTGGTCGATTGAGACCCAAAGTTCGAGACATGGATGTTCTCGATGATGACTTAGTTTACTGATAACTATTGCACTGAAGGGATGGAAGCTTTGGCAATTGTTACAGTGGGACAGATAGTTGGGTTTTCCTGCTTTGAATCCGTAGTCTGCTCCCACTCCCTTGTGTTCTTACTATTCGTTTGAAATTTTGTGTATATTGTATATTGTCAAGAATTGCAAAGACATCAACAGAAAGGCGGCGACCGTCGAGAAATCTGTGAAGATTAGAGCGGTGGTCACATTCTTTCCAAATCTGTGCTTCAATCCTTATTGCATGCTACTCGGGTTGCATGTCACATTCTACTTTGTTCTCGGTTTTGGAGTATGTCACCAATAGTACAAGTCTTGTGGAACAAGATTTGCGCAGTCAAGTAAATGATCGCGAAGTGTATGGTTATTTTACTGAATGTAAATTTTGATTGCGAAGTGTGAGTCCTCATGTAACGAAAATAAGGGGAACTTAAGGCCGAAGGAATTACGGGTTTAAGCCAAGTTGCGCTTTGAATAACAAGTTACAGATTTTCCTCATGCGAGACATTAAGTCAATTTTTCTATCAAGTAACAACTTTCGTTGTTTGGTTGTCAAATGAACGAAAAGATGTTGTGGCTGGTTGAAATGCGCCATGTGGCTATGTTTAAAGAAATCATGAAAATGAGATGACGAGCAAGTCAACAATTTTACTCCTACATACTCGAATACATCAAATTTTGATGTTAAATATTAATTGGCATCAAAATTTGGCTAATTTTCAAGACAAAGACAAATCATTTTTTAAATGCTTGCAGGAACGAAGTAAATTCAAATTCAAAATATGATTTTACAACAGACATGCTAGCCAGAAAAGACGAATCTTCAAAAAGAATGTGCCATATTCGGAGAAGGGGCGGGCTTCGTTGCGAAACCAAAAACCGAGCCACGAAGGAGAGAGGACGACGTCCGGCTCCGTCGGAACGCGGGAGGTAGTCCGTCGGTCGGTCAGTCAGTCGGATGTCGTACTGCGACGACCGCGAGATCACTCACTCGGTCGGTCGATGCGGAGCCGACCGCGTGAGCGAGCGAGCGAGTGAGTCGACCTTGTCCGACTGGAAAGACAGACGATGGGCAAGAGCACGAACACGAATGCGAACGCGAACGAAGGAAGTTGTGTTTGTTTGTGGTTCACGCAGCCGAGCGGCGACGCGAGTGGTCGACGCCTTATCCCCTTCTCGTCTGGCTGCCTGGCGCTCGGCGCGACGCAGCCTCACAAGCCCAAATGTCCATCGGCTCCGGACCCTCGCGCTCGCGACGGGGGACGACGGCGGGCGGGCGAGCGAGCGAGAGAAGCCCGCGGGATAACGGCGAGGGAGGGCTCTTCGGCCCAGTTTCTTCAGATTCCGGCATGAGCTGCTTGGAGTGCGCGGGCTTGGTGCCGTTGCGGAGGCCGCGGGCCCTCGTGCGCAGCAGCAGCAGCAGCTGTGGCCAATTCCGAGCCCCGGGACGGAGGCGAGCGAGCGTTAGCTGCAGAGCCAGCGTCCTCGATGCGGCGCTGCAAGCCACCGGCGGCAGCGCCCATGGAGTCCTGCTGCTGGCGGACATGGATCCGTCTGCGTTCCAGACCCTCCTTCTGACGGCCGGCGTCCTCACTGCCACCTCCGTCTCCTTGTACTTCGGGCTCAAGGTGCCAATTCCCGGCACAATCCCGTCCGATTTTTGCCAGCTGAAATCGCTGCGAATGTCGCGAATTCTGAGAATTCTGAGAATTTCGACTGTCTGAGAGTTGGGGAAATTGGGGAATTTGAGAGAATTTGAGAGAATTTGTGAAATAGGGGCAGTAGCGATTCGGAGATCGAACGCTTTGTGGTTTGCGAGCGAAGGCCGAGGCTGCGAAAGGATCATTCGAGGCTTGAATGTGAATGTGAGTGCGAATTGTGAGAAATGCGAGTGCTGTTGTGGGCAGCTTGAGCTGACTGACTGTGTCGGATGATGTGGCCCCAGGGCGACCCTGTGCTGTGCGCGAAGTGTGCAGGCAATGGTGAGGAACGCTCTGACCTCCCCTCCCTCCCCTCCCCTCCCCTCGAGGCTCTCGCTGCTCGGGCCATGTCCACGTCAGTCAGCTGCTCACCTCGTGGCTTTTTGTCGTTGTTTTCCCACAGGGGGCACCAAATGCGTGTTCTGTATGGACGGTCGCATGAAGAATGAGAAAGGGCTCGTGGATTGCCGCGTCTGCAAAGGAGCAGGTTCAACCCTCACCCTTCCACTTGCATCACACACCAATCATCCACCGTCCCCTGTTTGCACTGGAGCTCCGTGCATTTCACTGGCTCGCTGGTTGGTGATACACTACAGTCATGGGATTTACTGAACGAACGATTTTCAAGTGTAGGACCTCTGGAGGCACGGTCCTTCGTATTATGCTTTTTGTGATTGACTTCTCCCGCTGATCTCTCGTGCAGGATTGATCATGTGTAAGAACTGCAAAGGTTCGGGTTACTCCAGGCGACTGTAAGCGTAAGGCGGAAAGGTGACTTGATTGCATCGACAGGTACAATATTTTCTACGTGGAAAGTTTGTTTCTCCCCAATTGTATTGAAGTTTTCTCTCTCGATGCCATCCATGCTGGATGGTGACGATGCCGACAACTCAGGAGCATTTTGCAGATTCCGTGGAAACCAACGCTTTTGTGTCTGGACCCAGCAGATGCCCGAAGGAGCAGGCAGTCAGCAGGCGGCTTGTGATAATCATTTATGCCTTCATAGACTGTAAGTGTCGTCTGCACCACGCGTGCCTGGCTGAGTCTTGAGAGACGAAGTTGTTCGCCGAGAAGGGAAGATAGCTCTGCTGTTAAAACGTCACATCATCACGTTTGAGAAAAATCCAGACGGCCTGTCGAATTGTCTATCTGTGTTCTGAAGACGGACCTCCCCTCCCCCTTGCTTCCATAGCTTAAGATTCACCACGATGAGTTAGATGAGATGCTCGAGAAGGTTCAAATGAATGTGCGCATGTCGGATTTGCCTTTGGAGCGATGAAGTTACCATCTTCCTCGTCTGTCTTCTCATGGTCGGACAGTTCTAGGCTCGTTGACGAGCTGTGACCTGAAACACCGTCAATCTGCTCACTCCTCACCAAAAAGTAGATTTAGGAAAAGGAGGTCAGTATCTTGAGGAAGGACTCCAAAATTGAATTGCTTCCCTCGGTCAACGTCTAACTCGGACCTCTTTTTTTCGTCCTTTGCTGCTTCATTCAGGGCTTCAATCTGTTACGGTTACAGTTCAGCTTCATGCTACTGCTGCTGTTACACCGATGCAAACTCCTTCCGTGTAAAGATAATATATCCGGTTCCGTTTGCCAGTATGGCCCAGAACCCCAGGAAAGCATGAAGTATTTGGCACTCTGGCCCTGATTGTTTTTGTACTTCAATTTCAAAGAGAGAGAGCTTTTCGATGCCCAATTCTGGACTTTGTGACTGCGAGTTGTACATTGCAAATCCATCACAGTACTGTCTCATTTCGCTCCTGCCCTGACTGAGCCTCTCTCTTATCTGAGCTCGAGTAATGAATGAGGCTTTGGAAATCTTTGATGCTTCACTAGGAATTGAAGCACACTTGCAGTGCTCTGAAGACGTACCCTAGTTCTTCTTGAATGTGACACCATGTCTGCAGACAACGTGACTGCAAGCAAGCATGGCTTATCTAATGATGGAACGGACACTGACAAACGTAAACTCTGGCTCATCGGTCTGATGAACCGCATGCAGCTACAGAGCGACCATGGTCTTCAGCCCTGTGACTTTTCCCCTCGGTTACACATTTTTCGTACTCGTTTCATCACTCCCCCTCAGCAGACGAAAGTGGAACTAACTTCAGAAGACGCATCGAAGTCGTGGACTCGGTCAAAATTCTTCGTAGTATGCCACTGAACATGCTCTCTAATGGCACTCAGGTCACCTTGTCCCTTCGGGGACATCCGATTTTTTACCTGTTCTCAATATCTCTCATTACAGTGGCTATTCCACTGAAAAGAGTGTTCTTAGCTTACCTCCATGACTCCATGCCTTGGTTCTTAATCTCCTATTCGCGTGAACTCAGAGTACAATGCATCGAAAACTGCTCTACTAGGTACGAGTCCATTGGAATGAGCCCTCGGAGTCCAAGTTTATCGACTGAGTTAATGTCCGGATATGTCTAGCATCACGGGCTAAATTTGTTATGGTAGCCTTTCCTAGGTTAAAAGTGTTCAGTGAGCCTACTTTCGATTCTCTATCACGCTACTCATGCATCACTCTTCATGTTACACTGACGCATCTTCTTCCCCTTGACTAAGATTCACAAACCTGTTGCTCTAAACGTCGTGAGGGAGTCTTACACTTAAAAGGTGCAGCAGATGAGAGAGTTAGCTCCCAATCCCGATACAACGTCATCCTTGGATACACCACCTATTAATTGGCATTATCAATAACCCAAAACTGTCGTTAGATCCGAGAAAGAATAATCATTCCTATCGGTTGTTGTTCTGCACATTGATATACCAAACACACAACTTTGGATGGGTAGAAAGATGAGATATGAATGGAAAATTTATAGCGCAGCGTGAATATATAAATATATATATTCAGAATTCTAGCGTTGTCTGTAACGCAAGAATACGAACAAGGAGTTTCTCACGCCTCATGTGCCTAGCGCCGCAAGATGTTACACAAAATGACACCACTCATCTGATTATTGCATGATGCCTTTCTCAGTACTTACACAAGTCACATTCTGGCATGTTTTGGAAATGTTGAGCGTGTTACAACCATCTCAACCTGAACACACATCAAATTTTGTAGAATGTCGTAATATAGGATGATCCATGTGCACTAGTGATGACAAGGGAATATCAAATGCCGTAATGTCCAGGCTCAGGAGTAATATAATTGGATGCAGGAAAGAGTATCATCTTATATTAAACTTCCAATATAAACTTGTACAATTTGCAATATATAATAACGGAGAAAACCTTCTTCTTCGAGAGAATTTATGGTGAATGTATTTGCAGTGCTATCTCCGTTGGGGCACAATATTGGATGTGGTAAACACTCTCACACTCACTAAAAGTCTATGTTGAAAGGTCACCACTAGCAGAGATGAAACTCGTGGAGCAGCCGAAATCTACGTAATATTATGAAGATAATTATACACGGATGTCGAATATACGAACATTTCTAGATAGTGTTGATGGGCAATGTTCACCCTGTCTCTACTGCTGATGATTCCCAGAACAGTAAAAAAAGCCCTGAGTAGAAATGGATGGAGTAGTACCAAATAGATGATATTCACAAATCCTAACCTTAAGACTTGGCCCTGCCCGCCCTGTATGCTACACAAAGGATTTTCGAGTGTGTTTGGAGACTCCATCCAGCTCCTAACAACCGCGAAACTGCACCCATGATTATGATCATCATCAATTTAATATTGCATCTACTCGAGAAAGTCGCTTGTCTTATCGCACAGTCTTTGGCAGAGAATATTGAACGACATGCCCGAAGCCTCGACTTGATTTATTTAATGAATCTTTTAGTAGACTTTGAAAATGTTTGTGATGTTGAAAACTTCAATTTATTCAGCGGAATCATTTTTGGCGATCTGAGGAACATTGTCATCCACATTCTAGTCTCGAGCTCGTGAATATAAAATTTCCAGGGTCAAGCGGTCAGGTTCGTCCCTACGACAGCCAGAGCTCAGTGCGAGCAACATCCGTGCCATAATTTGAACCATAAGTCGTTAAAACGACAACGACAAAGAGAGCTAAATATTTCAGGCTTAAAGCTTAAAGACGAGACTCGCAATTTGTATATAGGTTGGGATAATATGTTGCAACGATCGTTCATAAAATTCCGAGCAACTATAGATCCATACAGATGACAGGTCAGGGACCATGTCGTGGGTGCCATGCCATGCCAACTTGTTCAGTTCAACGCCACGTGAAATCTGTCTGTAACTCTCAATCGAAGTATCAATACAATATGATCACTCACTGCTTCTCTAATGCTGGATCGAATTCACCTCCAAAAAACCACACCGTACAGTCCGAACAAAGGTAAGCTGTACTCGAAAGCTCCAAGTCCATATCCAGGGATTCCAGGACTGAGCCCCGATAATAAACAGGGCAGACTATCAGGACAAACTCTAGCAAGCTTAAGCGAAATCTCCTCCAACATTCGTTCCCAACCAATTGCATGCAGGGCAATGCAAGCACTCATGGCGTCGGTGGCTGAGCGCTGGAGGCGCAATCATCTTTCATGACGAAGAGAGAGGCAGTGGCGTCGTCCTTGGGCAGCCACTGGTGGAGCTCCCACAGCTTCTCCTGGCGACCGCCGAGAGGAGTGGTGACGGAGAAGCCGACAGTCTCGACGTACCAGTCGGCGAAGAAGCCACCGTTGTCAGTCGACAGCAGCATCTTGCAGATGTTCTCCACACACGGCCCGAATTCCTCGAACACATCCATGTGCCCTTTCTCGAAGTTGTTCTTGCCATTGTCCAAATTGTCGAAGTACACCTCGTCGTTCTTCTTGTTCATGAGCCGGAGGCTGATGGTTGCATCCGTCCCTGCTCCCCACTTCTTCCCCGTTTCAGTCGTTATCGTATACACGCACGTCTGCAACGCCAAATTTCAGGTCCAGTTCAGACAAATTCAGCTTTCTATGCCCAACTTCACGCTGGCAGGGCTTCATTTCGTTTCACAAAACACAAGTCCAGAAGATTTTGACTCCAGTCCAGCACAGCAAGAAGCCTGTTCAGTCCGCAGACCTCGAGAATAAATGGTTGGATTCAGTGATAAGTGAGTATCAGATTCATAGATGTCAGTTACTTACCCCTTGGTCCGCAGCCTGTGAATGCATCTGCACTTTGGTTGAGAAGTCCGATGCTGTGAGCTCTAAGTCCACTCGCTTTGTATGCTGCGCTTCAACACGGCCAACGAATCACGTGCCGTGGCTTCTTCACAAGAAGCATGCATGACGAGAGAGCTAGAACAGAACTAGTCCTTTCGACAGTCTTTCTACTGATGACGAGAAAGTGATATGGCAGTGCAGCAGGAGAGCCTTACGGAAGCGAGTCTAAGAGTGGCTTCTTACAGTTAGTTCAGCTCGGCTTCGTTGGCTCTGTAGGTCCATTGTGTGAGCCAAAGTTTCAGCATCGGATGTAGAGTGCCCTTCTTCCGTCTTCATGCGCCGTGACTGCTGCAGCTGCTGGTGAAAAACCAAGGGAAATGAGTTCCATCATTCTTTCTTACGATGCAAAAGTATGGCTTCTGGACATCCTTCTATTGATTCATACATGCTCATCTATCGAACGGAGGAATCGGAAGCACAGTCAGTGCGGATGGTAGACCCATCCGACCCGTCTTCATGATCAAAGCACTCGCACTCACGTCTTTTGACTGCATCTTGAGCAAGTCCATCGCTCCGGTTGCCGTATGCAGCTGCTCCGAGTCGGAAGCTCTTGAAAGAGTGGACATGTCTGCACTAGTGCGCTTTGAAACCTACATTAAAGTATTTACGAGCATTATAGTCATGAATTCACATCAGAGGTATTAGCCATAGCTGGATCCAAAACGAGAAACCAGACCTCGTGATTGATTTTTCCGATATCCGTCTGTTCACCCTCCTTTGGATACTACTACTTCTGCTACCACCACTGCATGGCATGGTCTGTGGACATTGACAAAGGTGATATGTGCCAAAATGTCCCCTTTCCAGATTCCTTCTTAAATCTAGGTGCATATTGTCCAGGCCCACACCATTTAGTCCACGATTTGAACAGTGTCTGAGATACTGGAGTGAGACCCACCTTTGATGGTTGGAGGCTGTGATCATGAGAGTGGATCCTTGTTTTTTCTGCAGCTTCAAGGTGATGTAGAAAAGAGCTCATGTGTTTGTTATCAGAGGTTTGCACCTGCACATCAATGCGCCTGTGGAGCTTATTATTACTACTGCCAGTGATACCCACACGGCCTCCTGCTGCTGCTGCTGCTGCATCTGCTGCTTCATGTGACAGCAACATCAGCAAGATGCACCCGAGGAACAAATTTGCCAGCCGCCGTTGCTCGGGGCAGAAGCCCATGGCTGGATCAGACCAGCCGCTCGTGCAGCACTTGGAAGCCATGAGTCGAGCTCGAGTTGCAGACCGATGGAGGGGACGGAGTCCTGCGACCACTGACATGGTTGACATAGAGGAGTTGTCTCGGTCTACAATATATAGAGATATCTGCCTACGCGGTTGAAGTTTTACGTGGTAGATGTAGAGGTCGAGGTCGACCACATCCATCTGCGGACTTACGTACGGCGCAGTGCAGTGAGGTCCGGGACACGTGGAGATCGGAGAGATTCGGACGAGCACGTTACGATTCTGCCGCTGCTGCGGATTGTTTTGCGTAACCGATCGTCGATCTCGCGGTTAGCTCCGTTGCTGCGGGGAGCGGCTCTCGGTCGGAAACGCACGGAGAATGCCGGAAACCCCGACTCATCGTCATCATGGATGGACAGACGGACGGACGGATCCGGCGGAGCCCGTGACCGAAACTGGTGCTGCGGATTCGAGCGTTTCGAGGAGGAGCGTGGACGGCGCCCCCAACGTCTTTCCCGTTGCGTTGCATCGCACCGGACGTTCTTCCCCGAAGGAGCGCGGGAACCTGGCGCCGGCAGCTCCAACAGAACGAACTCGCGCATCGGATTGTATCCTCATCGCGAGGAGGACGGCCGCTACGATACGATCAGATACGATTGCCGGGTTGCAGAAAATTCACATTCCACTCATTCACAATATCGCATCGCCCCTCCTGCTTCGTCGACGGATCCAATTTCGCGCTTCGTTTGATCAGGTGTCTCTCTGTGAACATGAAATGCCTCAATCATTAGATCGTTTTCCAGGCAGATTTGGCCCGGACGAAATCGACCACTATCTCATCAAAATCAAATGGCTGTTATGTCAGACTCCCCTTCCTTGTTCTTTATTGCTTTTAAACATTTAGAGCGTAGTTGAAGTTTATTCATTCATATTGCCTTTGAACGTTTGATATCTCTATTTTTGTTCTAATGAATCGAATTTAGATGCTATGGTTTATTGACTTTACCTCTCTGAGATTTGCACTTCAGGTGTAGAGCGTGAGTTAGGCTTTAGTTAGACCTTAATGAAACAAGAGTTGGGAATACTACAACAAGACGAAGTGGTAGTGATCTGTTTATATTTATCCTGTCAATCAAGGTTTACTTTCCGTAGGATTCTATGTCGATTCGACCACCAGTTACTAGTATAGCGTCACGTGTATTCGAGTTTGAAATGTGGGTTATTGACTATGCAAGAATCATGTATGTGTAGGTTTCGAGGTTCATACTCAAATAACAAAAATATGAACATCTATGCTTCTCAAGAAAATTAGACAAATCATAATATGTGAAGTCTCAGTAGAATAATGACTTATAGCTTTCTTATTTTAACATTCCGGCGTGGATTGGATGCTGAAAGTGCATAATATATCTGCACTTTATGTTTTAAAATTAGACTGACATTGTTTGAGAAGAGGATCATCTTCTTGTTCGACAATTTCCACTTTCTCAATTGGTTTTCTCAACGAAAGCTGTTTTTCTTTGAATGTTTATGCAGTCTTTCACTGCTATGAAAATTGGCCATGATAATCCACAACTTACATAATCAGGCATCTTCCTTCAAAAACTGCACGTGCTGACAGCAATATGAAAGCACCATATTCCTTCTTGTATATATAATTATATATATGGAATCCACCGAACCGAACATGAACACTGATGGCAATCTCATGCCCGAAGGCGTATATTGATAAATGGCTGGCGTTTGACATATATACACTTTTAGTAGTTTTGCAGCTTCGGAGACTCGTTAGATGTTTTATCTACATGAATGATCGAGAGATAGCATCTTATGAAAGGAGAGAGTACAGGGAAAGAATCAAGCTTAGTCGACATCGATCTAAAATAAATAGAATCTAATAACATTATAAACGCAAGGGCTGAGAGCTGCTGCGGGTCCGGTCTTGAGGGAGTATCAGAAGTCGAATACAAGTTGAATCCACCGCGCGCACGCCCGCAGCTGCAGAGATTTGATCCAAACAATCCGAATATCTCAACTCCTGTCGAGATATTATATAAACATCACACAATTAGTAACCCCCAACTGTAATCTCAAAATATGTTGCAGCTGAGAGCTACTTAGTCTACGAGATGCTTTGATATGGACGCCTCTCGATCCTCGCATGTTGAGGAAGAGTCTGAGGGATTGGATCGGCTGGCTTGGGCAAAGACTGACGTATCAAGCGATGAAAACAGACATCGGAGACTTACCACATCGCCTGTAGTCGGTCGCCACCAGTTCCGATCTCCAGTACAATCATGTTATTGCCATATTCGTCGTCTTCCAGATCAGAGAAATGAAAATGGTCGTAGTCAGGTGAGAATGGTAGCTGTGTTATTCTTGAGAAATCGATGGTGTCGTAATCCTCTGGGTCTCCTTCACATGTTCCAGTATCAGCTGGAAGATGTGATGGACTTGTACATAGCTCTGAAGCTACAACCTCCGCCTGTACATCTGATGCTCCAGCTGCAGCTGCAGCTGCGGCGCCAGCCTGCCTGGACGAGCCTCGGCCTCCCTCTGTCGGATTTGATGACGCCGCTGCTGTGGCTGTCGCTGTCGCTGGGTGTGTCTGCATCTGCTGTTGCTGATCTACTTCGTCTGCCTCAATCTTTTCTCTTCCATCTCCTATTCGAGATCCTGCTTGGCCTCTCCCCTTCACATTCTCAGAATTTGTTGACGTACTATGTAAGTCGCTATGGATTTTTTCCTCGAAGCCATGAATTGCATGATGCATCAGCTCCCCTGTCTGTACATTTTGTGCCTGGACCTGTAGCTGACGACTCGCAGGTGGCCTAAACTTCTTTATTCCTGCTCCTCCATACCTTCCCGAGCCCGCTACTGCTGCTCCTGCTGCTCCTGTTATATCTTCATGTTTATTCGACCCAGGAGGAAAGCTCAAGGCAAGTTCTTCTGAACCTCCATAATCTATGGCAGAAACCTGATCACTATGCGATCGCTTGGAGTTCTGTCCTGCACAGGCTGATCCGGATCCATGCCTGGACGAAGCGCCTCCAGGTCCATGATGATTACGATGATGAGCTCCGGATGGAGAAGGTGTCACGGTGAGGGACGATATCGATGGACATGGGCTCAGCTCGTGGAACGTCAGGGACGCTATGGCGGGCAAGCGGCTCTGGCCGACGATGCTGGTGCTGGCGGCAGTCTTGGTGGACTTGGACAAGCGAATGATTTCCAGGCCCGCGGTGCCCCAGAAGGAGCTCAGATTTGAGCCGACCGAGGACCAGGACGAGGACTCGAGACTAGCAGCAGCAGCACCGGCACCGACGAGGCCCAGCCTGCCAGTGGATCGGGAGCCACCGACGACGGAGTTGCTGCTGGATTCCAGCACCAGCTGATCGTGATGGTGATGGGGCTTGCATTTGCCTACTGGACCAGCAGAGGCGATGTACAAGCACACGTCCCGTGTTCGTTTGATGAGATACGCAGCCCCGAGGAAGATCCCCAAGGTCAGAATGGTCCACACGAGGTCGACCAGCAGAACCGAAGCCTGCTCGGTGTCCGCAGCAGGTCTCTGCTGCTGCTGCTGCTGCTGGCCGCTCCACGAGGGAGCCTGCCCGATCTCCATCGAAGATCGGGACCCCAGCAGTTCGGACGTACGACCGACTGCTCAAGACCTGTGAAGGCAGGCCTTGAGCAGAACATGTCTGATGTGGATTTCTTAAGCATTTAGCCCTCCCTCGGCCCCTCTCCCCCTGAGTCAGCTCTCAAATGCTCGCAGCAGGCAGGGTCATGGAAATGCTGCTGCTGCTGGTGCTGGTGCTTGTGCTTGTGCTTGATGGATTCGATTCATTCATCATTCACTCGCGTATTCATGTCGGTCGAGCATGACCTGATCCGCCCGACTGGGTCAACGGGGCGGCGATCCCTCGAAGTGCACTCGACGTCACGTTTTATCGACGTACGAAGTTGTAAACTGTAATCTCACGCTCGAATCCTCATTCTCATTCCGATTATCCATCGGATCAGCCGCTAGCGCTTGTCGAATCACGTTCCGAGGTCGCTTCTATAAACTATGGGCTCGATTATTATGACGCCTCTCGTCGACAACGAACGTGGGCAGCGATTCCGGAGGTGGATCGAATCCCGATGACTGCGCAAGCCATGCCATGCCATGCCATGCCGTTGACATATGACCACACTGTTCAGAGGCTCAAGTAGAAGAGATCGGCCATACGATTTTGTATTGAAAACTCGCTTGCAATTTACGCCACATTGCATCTCATGATCACACGAGAACAATCAGCTTTTTGCTGCTGCTGCTGCTGCTGCTCTAAATCTTATCTTACTATGGAAACTCGCACTGTATGGACTGATCGAGGCCATGGAAGCCAAATCAGAGTGCTGGAAGGGGGCGGGCGGGGGGGAAATGGATTAAATATTTAAGAGCCCGGGAGAAGGAGGGATTGCACTACTTGGGGCAGTCGTCGACGGTGAGGAAGAGCTCGGCGGCCTCGTCGTCGCGGGGCAGCCAGGAGTGCACGTCCCAGGTGCGCTTCTCGGAGCCGCGCGAGGTGACGACCGAGACCGCGACGGTGTCGACGAACCAGTCGCCGAAGTCCCAGGAGTCGTCCGTGTACAGCGTCATCTTGCACAGGTCGCTGACGCACGTGCCCATCATGTCGAATTTGTCCGTGTGCCCTCGCTCGAAGTGCCTCTTGCCGTTGTCCAGCTCCGAGAAGAACACGCTCTCGCCGCCCTTGTTCTCCATCCTCAGGCTGATCACGCTGCTCGTCCCCGCCCCGATCTTCTTCCCCGTCACCGTCGTCACCGTGTACGCACACAACTGCGCCCCCACCCCCTTCTGTCAGTCAGTCAATCACTCCTCTCCATGTCCAACTCTCCAATTCAGACAGCACTTGCCATTACGTGCTCACTTCTCTACTCGCTCACGGTTATGCTTATGCTATGTTATGCTCACGCTCACGGTTACTATTTCGCGTAGTGTATCCATAATCGGGAAGACAGTGAATTTAAGGTTGTATTTTCCAGGACGAGCCCACACTTTTTACCACTCTTGGCTTTGGTTGGATTTAATCTTCAGAAAGTGATGGTACTAGTCTGAGCTAGTCTGGAATTTTGCAAACACGGTCGATGGTTTTGGTCGGCTCCTGCAATTACCTTTTATTGCTCTGACCGAAAAATAAAAGATTTCGGTGTTTTCCATCATTCGTCCTACAGTGTAAGAATCTTCTAATATGCATGTATGACTGGTGTTATTAGACTCGTCCATCCTGTGAAAAATGTTAATGTTTTCGAAGCGAATGAAATTGACTTGGAACTGCCTGCCGTGTTCTCGAGGCAGCTTCCAACTTCTGATCTTCTATGATGATGATGATGATTATGATGACCGATCTTCCTGTGAGACATCATTTTTTTTTGCCTCTGAAATACATTCATAACTGGAGAGAAGAGGTGTCGAGCTCGTACATATATACACATAAAGACTTTAAAACCGAAGAGGAAAGTCCGTCGTCTACGTAGTCCCAGTGTAGGATGACAATCAGTACAAACTACGAGATGAAATCAGAATGCACCACACGAACAAAAACGAAAAGAAGAAGAAGAAAGTGGTCCTTACGAGGACGAACGAACGAGAGAAGAAAATGGTGCACGGCAGGCAGGCAGGCAGGCAGTCTGAGAGATGTATGACGTACCGGTAGGTTGAGATCGGGTTTGAGGCTTGCGGCGTCGGGCAAGCGAGTCGAGACATCTCCCGCTGCGAGAGCAGAGGCAGAAGAAGAAGAAGAAGAAGAAAGCAGAAGCGACGCGAGGCCCAGGAGAATTGCAGACCACATCGCCGATCTCCGAGTCCGAGGGCTCATCATTTTGGTTTGGCCTTGAGGAGGCCTCGAGAGAAGCAGTGGACTCGAGCTACGATCGATCGATTGGTTGATGGATTGATTGATTGATTGAGAACGCTGTCGCGGTTCACTTTCTTATAAGACTGTGATCGACGATTGCGTGCCACTTGCAGGAAGTCCATGTCTCTGGACTCGTGCTCGGTGCATGAACATCAATGTAACTGTATACGATGGGCTCGCTCGCTGGCTCTGGTTCGTTCGGGTACGTAAGTTTGCGCCGCTGCGCTCGACTAACGGATTTGCTGATCACGCTGAGAGCAGCATGGCCGCCTTTCCGGGCTGATCAGCGGCTGCAGGTCCCTCGCCTCCTCTTCTCAACCGTCGTTCCAACAAATTTACGCTGGCCATGGCCATGGGCTGCGAGCGAGCTCGAAGCCGCCGCTCGCACCATCGACCAGCGCAAGTTGCCATCGATCACTTTTGCATCGTGATTTCAATTTCGATTCGAGGATATGATTTAACATAAGTCTTTTTAGAAATGAAATTTGATTTTCAGTTGGAAATTTATATTCCAAAGCGGAAGAGATAGAGGTTATAGCTCATATAGTTCATTTTAATGGTTGTGGAAAATATAACTTTTTTCTTTGAAGATGGAATGATTATCATGTTTTTCGTTAAGATTTCATTGCTAAAATATGATTGACATCATATTGAAAGGAAATCCACGTATAAATTGTATCATGTTTATATTAATATTAAGCCAACATTTGAAATAAACTGGGAAAAAAAATGTAGATCATGATTAGAGAAAAATACAACAGTATTGACTCGTTTGAATCCCAAACATAAATTTGTATTATATGATCATAATATTTGAAAACATAACTAATTTGGATACATGCATGTGCATAATATTGAAAACTGATACATTTATATTAAGCAAGATTGCCAGTGGGGAGGCCTCACGCTCCTTGTTTTAACCATGAAAGTCAAAGGTTCTGGACTTAATAATATAAAATATAAAAAATTTAGACATAAGGAGCATGTATATTGCGCATGTTTCAATCTTTCGGAGAGGAAATTTGTACTAAATTTCAAAATAACATCCATCACTGAATTGGTTATTTCTGCAGTTCTTTCTCGTGACCAACCTGCTACTACAGAGACAGGTGCATATCTTTGCAAACAACGATAGGCAAAAGTTAATTAGTAATTTTTATCTGCTCATTCGTAATATTCTACAGTAATCAGGGCTACACAATTTTAATGTCTTCACCATTCTCTGATCCGGGACGATTCTCTGAGAAATAATAAGCTTTTCTTTTTTTCTTTGCCCCTTGTAAATCAGAGAACTCGATGTCATGTAACGTACCACGCACAAGGACTGCAGAAATCAGACAAATGTATGTGCATTATTGTATAATCCACCAATATATTCAGTCTGGCAGCGAGATTATGAGTATTGGATATTAGTTGTGTCCATGTGAGGAGTGTTGTTGGCACTGAGGTGATATACTTTCTTCTTCGCGGTTTCTTCTCATAATTTGAACGTGAGAGTTTCAATTGCTTTCTTAGCTGGACACCCCAACTTTCACTGGACCTCCCTCTTCGGCTGCATCTTGCGAGAAGATCAGATGCGCATTGCTCAGTTTGGATTTCAAATCTGCCATGAATTTTCTGTTTGAGCTAAGAACGAATTTGTAGGAGCCGCATGCACAAAACAGGAACAACCAGATGATGGAAAGCTTGGAAAGCTGTCGAGGCACTCTGGGGATTCCATGAAACTTTCCCCTCAAGTGTCAATCCATTCAAGCATCCGCTCATCGTCTGATGGCCAAACTCGTCTTTGGAAGCCGATGCCTTTTTGCTCGTCAACGGTGGTTCGATCCACAAGGGTTTTATTTATTATCTTCATCTCAGCTGCAATCTGAGATTGTTTCTTTGTTGACGAAAATATGTTACAGATTACGAGAGTGCTTTGTGAACAAACCAGTCGAAGTCAAGGCTAACACACAGTCTGGCAGTTTACTTTTTCGGCAAGAATGCCAAGTGCGACGACTACATGACTACAGAACGAAGGAATAAGGTCGTCTATTCGAGTCCACCTGAATGGAATTTACAATGATGAAACCCCCTGACGCTCTCACCCCTTGGGCTAGCGTGCACCGGCTTTTTAACTTCTCCCTCAGTCGTATGATGTCCATGTATCTCAGCAACACAACGAAAGCGAAGGAATAAACGATGGGCAATTCAGAGCTGTGGTTTCTCCAAGACAGAGAGTCTTCTTCGTGACCACCGTTTGTGGATCAAAGATCAACGGATTGTCGTGGATTTATGAAAGCTGCACCAGAAATCTTCCAGATTCATGAGGCATGGACTGGTAATTCTGGGGCGAACGTGTTGACGAGCAGTGTAGACAGAAGTTGGAGAGGAGAGGAGGACCGAATGAAGGGTAGCATAGTTAGCAGTCATCTTTGATGAGGAAACGTGGAGAAGTTGCGTCGTCCTCCTTGGGAAGCCACTGATGGAGCTGCCAAGTTTTCTGACTTTCATTGCCGCGAATCACGAGGGAAATGCTGACAGTTTCGACGAACCAGCTCGGAAAAAATCCAGTGTAGTCAGTGTACAGAATGAGCTTGCAGAAGCGAGTCAGGCAAGTGCCTTGAAGGCTGAAGGTGTCAATGCTTCCCTTCTCAAAGTCGTTGTTTCCATTGTCCAAAGCTGGGAAGTACACTTCCTTGCCTTCTTTATCCATTATTCGCAGACTGATGGCTGAATCAGTGCCCGCTCCCGTTTTCTTTCCTGTTTCCGTCACTATAGTGTATATACATAGCTACATACCGAACCGCCCAACCACGAACACAACACGCCATGGCCACATACACACACCCACAACCCGAATTCAGTTGAACAATATCCAGTCATCGAGCCATCCGACATCGTACTTTTCGTTTCATCATCTTCTGCTGAATGAGGATCAGTTCTCAGCACATGAAGAATTTTTGCGTTCTGTAAGGGCGATCCACTAAGAAAAGCTTGAAATTGAGAACAACAAGTGCAGTGTCTGAGCTCTCATCTGGGTGTGACTGCATCATCAGACACTTTGATGGCTGACGCAAGTCAAGTTTTCACGTTCCATTCGATTAACCGATATCTGTGCTTGGATTTGACGTGTTTTCAAGTTGATACATAAACTCTACCGTGAGTTTCAATTATAAAATGAATATGACACCACCTCTGTAGTTTGTAACTCTGGAACAAACTTGAGCAACTGTCAACAAACTCTACTGTCGCAGTGTAGAAGAGGCCAAAATCAGGAGGAATCTACTGGACACTAAAATTCTTCATTGGAATGTCTGCAATCGCAGTACATGCTACCTGGTACTAAACTGACCTGGTGGGATGTGGAGAAGCAGAGAAAGGTGGATAGAAGGTGTGCAAAGCAACGACTCCACAGAACGTGCACTTTGCGTCACATGAGAAGAGCTTGAGAGCGCAGCGCTCAGATGCACTGAGAAAAGCGGCAACTCGGAAAACTGATGCAGTTCAATCCTCTGAATATTGTCTGAGCATGGACTAGCTGGGCAGAGGAAAATTCCCTACCTCATA
The DNA here is from genome assembly GCA_037833965.1 of Marchantia polymorpha subsp. ruderalis. Taxonomy (NCBI): domain Eukaryota; kingdom Viridiplantae; phylum Streptophyta; class Marchantiopsida; order Marchantiales; family Marchantiaceae; genus Marchantia; species Marchantia polymorpha. The sequence goes on from AP031351.1 coordinate 8,254,520, forward strand.
TGATGTGGCTACCACTGGCGCCTCGTCCTCCTCGAGTCTACCGCTGCTAGGCTCCAGGGCTTGGCAGTCATGAGTTAGCATCAACAACGTGACCAGCAATAGTGCAAATTTGGCCACCGCCATCATCACCACAGTAGTGCTACTAGAGTGGACGATTGACACTGTTGAGATGTGCCGTGTGGTCCAATGTTCTGGTCTTGGGACTGACCGCCTTCAGCTGCTGATGCTGCTGCTGGATTTGTAGATAGTTGCTTCGGCTGCCGTTCCACCCGCAACTCGGGGAACAAGGAAATTATCAACCTCCTTCCTGCTTTTCTTGCGTCTGTTGTGGTTTTGTAACAGACAGTAGTTCGAGCTTGTGAGCAGTCGCAAGCAAATCATGTGAGAACGTCACGCTCTCACCCACCCTTAGATTTCGTGTTGACCTTAAAAGGCTAGCAAGAGTGGAATGACTGGATTGGACAGTGCCATCATATCAACCTTGATCGATTTCACAGCCGCCATGATCATCCATCTTAATCAAGGTCTGCAGGATGGTGGTATGCACGTGTTGTCCTGTGTAGGCTAGTGGATTGAAACCAGCTCTGCAGGTACCTAAGCACAGCACATTGGTCCGTGAAGCAGGTGTCTCATGCGTGGAGTACTTCACTCATTGGCTTACCTTCCACTGTACCGTGAACCAAATTCTCACACAGGACAAGTATGCTGTACACGAAACATTGATGATTTCCAAATGATTTAGATCTTCGATGAGATGACTCTTGATAGTCCGGAGTCCACTTCATCAACTATTCGTCGTCCCTAGTATTGCATGTATACAGACAATGCCTGTAGCTAGCTTGCCAATAAGTCTGAAACAGTCACAGTAACAGAACAATACTTCCACATAGAGGTCAAATCTCACTGCTTCGCAAGAGTAACTCCTTGAACTTGTTCATTATTCCAATCTTGCTCTTGTGGTTTGGGGAGCTGAAACACATGCTATTCTTCCTCGGAGACATTTCGAAGTTATTCTGGTCGTCCGACAACAGCACACGCACAGCGGCCAAAAGCTTTGCTCGTTCCTAGAGTTGAGACTCTTGCCTAGAAAAAAGTCAGAAGATGGAAACTGCGGCGGCTACAATGGACAACAGCGACCATGACAACTCAACCCTGTGAAAGTTACTCGCTAAGAAGAACGTGTAACACGTGAGGTATTCAAGAAGAGGTGACCTTTAAGCTCTTAGCTCTGTACAAGATGACAAAAACTCCAATCGTATCGACGGATATCAATACTGGACGACCGGCTGACTGGACTGCGCCGAGGACTCCAGAAACCCCAGTATCACGATTTTTAGATGAGAGAGATCCTCCACAATTTGAGTAACCTTTGAGCCCTCAGCTCTGGACCTTATGACAACAATTCCACTTGTATCGACAGATGTCAATCCTGGTCTCTCTACCCTGGAATGATCTTAACGGAGACACGAAGCGCTCCACTGATAAGATCCAAAAGTATGCAATAAGACGAGTACGCTCTGCGGTAGACATGCTTCGTGGTTTGGATGCTGTTGAGAAAATGTCAACGGTAGTATGAAATTAGTTTAACTGCAAGTTCGAGGAGAGTCATGTACAACACCGACGAAACAATTGTGACTGAACTGGGTTCTCGTGCCCAACTGTTTCAAGGGGGATGGACGAACATGCTTCTGATCTCTAATACATTTACATCTTCTGTACAAAGAATGTTCTAAATAAACTCTATCTGTAATATCTCCCGTGGAGGTCACATGCTCCCTCGTTACAATTCAAAGCTCCCCATCTCAGATCAACCCGATTACATGGAAACTGCGCCTTGCCCAAACTGCACAGAAATCAATGCGTCAGATAATCCTAGATTCCAAATTTCTTACCATGGAAATTTTAACCAACAAAGAGCAGGCTAGCGCAGAACTTCCTTGAAGTAATGTATCAATCTACTCTCTCCTGTCATGTCACTTGTATGAAAAAGCTTCCATGACAGTGAGGACATCTTTACCTTCTGTTAACAACGTTGTGCACACGACACATCCATTGCCCAAGAGCTTCTCCTGATTTTGATTCCACAGGATTTGCTCTGCACAACAACATGAGAAAGATACAAAACCGTCAACAAGAAACTACTCGCTCTCGTATCAATCTTCGCATCCGAGAGAAACACATATTAAGAAAAAACGAAAGACCATAAGAATTTCTCACGGCTCTTCATAGTGATAAAGAACAAAGTCTTACGACCGTCAAGAAGGGCTTGACCAAGAAATTTAGCATATTACACCTAATCGGCTAAACAACGTCATAGCAACTATAGACTCAATGTGGCAAATCCACCTTGGGTCTAATTGAAGGACAGTCATCTACTTGGAAATTTACTCAATTTGCTCAATGTCCTACAACCACAATGGACTCAGTTATAGCGACTTCAGAAGAGATGCGAAAGAGCACCGTAGCACATCCTTGAAATGATCAGCACATTCTTTACAGGGGTAGATTCTTGATAAGATTCCCATCTGCACATGAAAACAGATTGCCACAGTTCTGAGATGATGGTCCGTGAAAACTTATAAGCTGGCTTGTAAGCTTGAGCTCTCCACAGACAAAACTAACGATGCACAGGATCATGAAAAACAAAAATACCGGCAACAATATATACCAGATCCTTAACATCGCGTTGCTGTTGTTTGGTTGGTTGGTCTGGAAACTGCAGAGAGTAAAGAGCAAAACAAATTCAAAGTTACGTTGAGCTTTAACTTCCTCGCAACGCTAAAAAGCAAATCAAGAAAATCCATCATGCTTAAACATTCAACTTCGCAGTTCGACAATGCAAAGACACAAGGTGATGTTCTTGGCCTGATTCACCAAAAGCATTGTACCTGCGCAGCAAGGGTATGAAGAAACGTCCAAGTAGCACGACCGAGATCTTCCCTGGATACAGCGGAGTTTACCTACAAAGGTACAAATGAAAGGAACGATATCTCAGAAACAAAACAAGTTCAATCATTAGCTCACGCTCCAGGCTTTGGTGCCAAGACAGAGGTCTTGGCACAGAAGGAGATGATGCATACTTTCGAATGTTCCTATCATATCTGAGGTAGAGCACGAAAAATTAGCCAAGTATGTTGAGGGCTGAGATGCTCAAACGGGACCGCGACCTTCGGAACGAGAAACGATAAACGGAAAATGACTTAGAAGACAAGATTCGAGATCTTCGGAACAACAGGACGTAGTTGAAACTCCTGGGTAGGTGTAATGTATGCATCAAATCAATGGACATCCTGTCACGTTATTAGGCTTTTGGTTTGGTGCTCTTCTAGTCTGGTGTATTGTAACGAACTCCGTAAACTCCGAGCTATTCTCAAAAGCAAAAACCTTTTCTGACAGACCGCCTGAAGGGTTGGCCACATCAGAGGCTCAACGATTCCATCAATTTGCAGAGGGCTTGACAGACGAGATGGTTGCTTTGGCATCGTCGTTGAAAGCGGCGAGTACAACCTTAACTCCTCCTCTGCTCAAGGCAAGTACAATCTACAAACCTTGTATTACATCAACAAGATTGTAATTAACTTTACTTCGCGGCCGGAAGTCAAGATTACGCAACACTCAAAAGCTCAATTGAGAAGGTTACCTCCGAAGACTCTGAAGAGTCAAGAGGCGATTCTTCCAAAGTGCTATGGTTCGAAGGAGACCATTCTGTCGACACGGATTCTGACGGCATCTGCTCAGCTACGGGAGAGTTCGAATTCGTGCCCTGCAGCCCAGATGTCTCTACGGCATCCCAGTCTACTACCCTTCTGCTCTTCACGGTCATCCGCTCGTGTTTAGACGCATTCGGCCCCGCAAAGGGCAGCCTAATCCTTGCAAGCAATCGCGGATGGAGCTGCCTATCTTCCCTGTTTCCTGAGTGACCAAATAATTTCTCGAAAAACAACGCAGGATTGTGCAATGCACCCATAATCCCGCTATCTATCCTACAAGAGGAACAAGCTATGGCATCCGCTCTAAAAGAACTGGACAGACTTGATGCCATGTGGTTCGAGAGATTCACAACAGTCCGCGTTATGTCGTCCATTCGTGCAGACACCAGTGACTGCAAAAGCTAACTCCGGCTTCAAAAACAAAGCTAACACCCCCGACGTTCTAGCAGACCTTCAGCTCTGCTACTCCCTCTCACACTCCCTCGATCGGCAAAGCCCAGAACGAGGATCTTCCATCCGCCCAGCTTAGAGGCAGAATTTGCAGCTGCACCGGATCGAAAATTAACCACTAGGCCTCGCAATGCCCCACCCAGCCACGCCAGGCCACAGCCATGAGCTCGAAATTGTTCCCAAGAAAAGAAAGCAGAGCAAGAATGCGACACCTGGAAAAGCGCAGGCTCTCGAGGCGGACAGGGCAAGTCTGGTTTGCCCACGGCGCAGCTCCGACTGAAGTGAGCAGCAAGCAACAATTGGACGAATGGAGCGCCGTCTCTGTTTCATTCGGCTGGGCTCTGTTGCCTCGCCTCGCCTCGCCTTGGCCTGCCCTGCCTTGCCACGACACCCGACCAATCACGACATAAATGCTCTCGCCGCCATTATTAGGTTCGTCGTCTTCTGCTGTGACCTCTTGCGGCAGCAGCGAGGCAACCGGAGCACCAAAAGCGAGCAATTCGATGCGGGGCCGCTTCTGCACCTGATCCGACTTCCGAGTGACGCCAGCGCTGGCTGGCTTCCGTGCTCCTGCGCGAGGCTCGTTCGTTTCTGTACGACCGCCGCCGAGATGTGATCACCTCACTCGTTGGTGTGTTCTTCAGCCACACCTCCGACTGATCTCGGAAGATTGGCTCGAGACGAGTCGCGTGAAACCTCGTCGCTGTCGGGCCGGGCTGCATGAAGAGCGCTGGTGCCGGTGATCGCGGTGGTGGCCGTCGTTGGCCTGGAGCTGCTGCTCGTCGGTGCAATCCGTGAGCTCCGAGGCAGTGCGGCTGAGGAGTTTTTGATCGGAGCGAGAGCAGGAAGATCTGGCGAGCTCTGTTTGCAAGGCGATTGTGGGATCCCTAATGGGGTACGTGGACTCGCAGCAGGGAGCGCATGCGCGCACGGCCTTTCGGAACGCCGAGAAGCAGTACAAGAGATACAAAGAAGCCTCGACGCGGTTGCGCTCGTCTCGGTCGCGGAACAAAATCCAGCCCACCGACGTTTCGCAGGTGCTGGACTTCAGCAGATATGTCGATCTCGTCCGGGACTCGAGCACGAAGATTGACGGCGTGTCGCTCGCGCCCGAATCTCTATCAGGAAAACCAGTATTCGTTCTCGACGCACATCCGGGCTTTCATTTCATCCCCCAGGCACTCTCCGCGGAAGAGCAACATTATTGGATTCTGGAGTCTCTCACCTCTTTTCCACAACCCCCAAACCGCACAAATCACAATGCAGAATACGGGCCCATTCGAGACCTCTGGTCTGCGGTGACAGCGAACTCCGTCCTGGTTCAGGTGGCCTCGGACGAAGACTTGTCAGCGAGCGAGAGAGAATTTGTAGAATCTGTCCAACTGCGAGAAGAGTCGAATGTGCAGCAAAGTGTGGCACGGGAGGACGAAGAAGAGGAGAGCAATCAGCGGCAGGGACGAGGAGAGTTAAGCACCAGCGCGAGAGGAGAGGATTTCGGCGCTAGGGATGGGCTCACGACGACAGCTCGAGTAACAAACGAGAAGGCCCCAGAGGCCGTCAGTCGCTGGCGCTTTGAGAGCAACCCTACCTCTGACGGAAAGCCCGTCGATGCGGAATCGCTTCTACGAAGATTGCGATGGGCGACGATTGGGATGCAATTTGACTGGTCCAAGAAGGCGTACAATACCTCCATTCCTTATGAGAAGCTACCGCAGAAGCTGTCGGAATTGGCAGCGAGGCTGGCCGCACCGGCCATGGGGGGCAGTGAATTCAAAGCAGAGGCAGCGATTGTGAATTATTATGGACCCGACGACATGCTCGGAGGCCATGTGGACGACATGGAGGCCGATTGGAGCAAACCCATCGTGAGCATCAGCTTGGGATGCAAGGCCATTTTTTTGCTCGGAGGTGAAAGCAGGGACCAAACTCCGACTGCAATGTTTCTTCGTAGCGGCGACGTCGTCCTCATGTCTGGAGCCGCCAGGACTTGCTTCCATGGCGTGCCTCGGATCTTCACCGAGGATGACAATTCCGACTTGCCTGATACTGCTTCGCTCGAGCAAGATCCTGCCGGACCTCTGTGCACGTACATTCGCAAATCACGGATCAACATCAACATCCGACAAGTTTATTAGCCTGGGATTCGACATGTGGACATTTCTCTCTCCTCGAGTCGTGTGGTCACCTCCAATTATATAGCCATCCTGCGGGCTAAACTCTTCCACTGTCTCCCAGTTCTCATCAATCACATGAATTTGCAGATTCCTGACTGGTTGGATAAGCCTCCCATCTCAGATGCCATCTTTCTAACGCTGTTGGCAGTCTCGGTGAGCTCTCTGCGAGCAGTGCTTTGTACTAGGCCTTTGACTGTTGCTTCTGAAGCCTAGCAATTCAAGCCTGCTGTGCTTGCCTCGTACCTTGATCTGTTCAATGGTAGCATCCGTGGGTTGGCTGTCTCCGACTTGGGAGTGCGAGAGTTCATAGCAGACATCTCTCTGTTTCAGTGCTCAGCTTCTCGTAGGAAGGGTATGGTTGGTCGAGTCCATTGATCCGAAAGGGCTTTCCATTGTTCGCCGAGCCAATAATCGTATGAGCACAGTACGGCCACAGCAGTCACGGCAGAACACACCTTTCCAGGTGGGCGTGAGTCTTCAAAGGGCTCGAAACATTCTGGACTTGAAGTCCTTCTCGCGAGCAGCTCCCGATGAGAAGCACAGAGAGATGATGACGGGTTGTTCGGTTGAGCTCGGGCGTAAGGCCAGTCTGTTCAAGACTTTGATGATTGAGTGTATCAAGAGGATCATCATCATCGACATCATCTTTAGTCAAGGGCTAGATACGGTTCATCCCCTACTGTGGACTACTGTGGCTGTTCGATGGAGCCTTCGCTTTGACAGAACTCTGCGCGGTCAGTTGCAATCAAAGCTGTGAGTTTTAGTTTAGAGTGTTGCAAATGCCCAACTTTAGTCGGCCAGGACCGTGTCACTGCATCATCTTAATATTCAACGAAGCAAGTGAGGTACCCTTGAGATGATATATGTAGGCAATCCATTCTCAGCCAAGAACCGGCCCTCAATTTGATCAAAAGGATGTTGCCTAAAAGAAGCTGACATGTATCGAACAAGATTTTTGCAAGTCGTTGAGGTGATTTCATGATATTACAATAGCTATTACCTTCGCTCTCGACATGCTCTGATTCCGGTTTCTTCCAGGACAGAAAAAAATATGTCCGGTAGTAACAACAAAACTCCTTGCCTCGTGAAAAATCATCTTTCATACTGTAAAGGCTTTACACCCTTCGCTAACACTATATAGCCAGGTTTTGGAATCGTCGTCTCAGCACCCTGTCTTGCGACGATTGGCTTTCTAGACAACTTACGGGCTCAGAAGGACTCTCATCTACTTAACATTCGTATCTTCTCGGAGCTATCAAAATTTGACCATGAAGCCCTCGATGGCACAACTGCAGACCCATGGCACTTGCTAAGCTTGGAGAAGGAACACATGGAAACCTGTTCCTTCCCGTCTTCAGCAGAAACTTAAACATCAACGATACCAAGCTGTGCACTCTCTTCTCCACGGTCCGCTCGGAATAGAACGCTCTACTCCTGTGCACAAGCTGTGACCTATGTCTTCGAAGTTGGAATGACCAATTTGTCTTCAGGTTCTAAGAAATCTCTCGCCCCAGCAACAATGAAGGGCTGCATCAACTTCCACAGCCAGAAAGCAGACTTTCCTGTAACAAGAAGACTTTGCTTGTCCCCCGACTGTCTCCTCTCACATTCGATTGTCTTGGTCTTCAATGCGTCCAACACCAGCGTCAGTTCCTTACTGCTGTAAGCAGAAGCATTGAAAATAATGCCTCCGGTCTGAGCACACCTCTTACCACCGTACATGTACCAATAGGCCAGAGTCTGATTGCTGAGCCAGCGATGTATCAGTCTAGGGATTTTTGGTTTCCCATCAGGCCTGTACTGGTGAGCAAAAAATCTGAACGATCCATGACTGACCGTCCTGAACGCGAGGACCTTCCTGGTCTCAGAAGGTCGTTTAGGATCCTCGGACAGCCGTTCTTTGGGACCTTCCACAGACCAGTCGGCGAATAGCTGGTATAAGTGCTTGAGCAGCAGTGCACCGACTTGATCATCAGGATCCAGCTCAAAATGCAGCTCGTAGGTTCTGTTCTTATCGTGACTTTCAACCCTCGCTCCACCCAGGAGCACGCCGGCCAGCACTTCACGTTGATTCTTGTAGAGCTTGAGCTTGGAGTTTTTCAGAGCTGTGATCTCTCTAGGACTGAGAGCATCCTTCAGAATGTCAGCTGCTGGTCCCTTGGGGACGCCCATCTTATGAGCAGCCATCTCCTTGTAGTCTGCATTCAGTTTCGCCGAGGCTCCCAGCTTCCCGTATGCCTTGATCAAAAGTTCGTAGGTCTTGGGATTGGCAGCGATCCTCTTTTCCTTTTTCACCACTTCATAGAGCGCCTCTGCCTTTTCTACGAGGCCGTGTGTCACGTAAGCCTCGAGAAGAGCATTGTAGGAAGCAATCTTGGGATAATGGCGTTTGCTCGGCATTTCATGGAAAACTTTTTCCAGCTTTTCCAACTGTCCGAGCTCTGAGTACATACGAATCAGGGCATTGTAGCAACCCTGCATGGACTCTAAGCCCCTTGCCTCCGCTTCTTCCACAAGTTGCTCTGCCTGCTCTCTGTTTCCAGCAGCGGCAGAGACTTCGATCATTGCTTCGTAGACATTGATGTTTATACTAATCCCACTATGCTTGATCTCCTGAAACATCTCGAAGGCTTTGTCGGGCAGACCTGATTTGCCATACAGCTTGATCAGGGCAGCATAGACCGATGGAATAGGCTTCACCCACACCTTCTTCAGCTCACTGAAAGATTCTTCGGCCTTGGCAAGATCTACGTCTTTGACGCAGGCTCTGATGACATTGGCAGTATATATTGATTCACCGATGTTTATCCCCAAGTCCTTCATCTCTTTCGTGAGGGATTCCACTCGGCTTTGGTTGCCGCTATTTCCATGCAGCAAAACCAGGTGTTGGTACATCTCTTCAGTTGGCACCAGACCAGCTGCGCGGATGCCGTCAAAAACCTCATCTGCCTCTTCGATAAGCGTAAGATTCTTTTGAGCGAGGGCCTTGAACAATTTAAAGCGAAGACTGGCAGGAGGCTCATGTCCACCCAGCTGCATCATTTGATTGTACAGATACAAACCTTTCAGGATAGTGTCGGTGGTACCTTCCTCCAGATAGCAGTTGATAAGCAAAACATAGGTGGAGAGCTCAGGCACGTGTCCATTCTGGATCATCAGATCATATATGTCTCTCGTCCTGCTTAACTTTTTGTTTTCCCCGAGAGCATTCGCCACTTGAGTATTGAGTTCAAAATTGAACTCATAAAAAGGCTGCTGCATTTCCCATTTCAAAACCTGCGCCAGACGACAGGTACGTGGTTAGCCGATTAAGAAACTTCCCCGGACCATTCGGTACAAAACAGAATCTTCTGTTTTAGTATGATTTGCTGTTGCCCAATTTCCCAGAATCTCCTTTCAGCTGAATGTTTTGATTCATGATGTAATCAAAATCAGGCAATTCACAACAAATTTGAACGTACGCAGAGCTAAGCAGGGACTGCTTAATCGAAACGAAACAAAACTCCTGAATTTTGAGTTGAAAAGTTAGCACAGGTCATACTCTGTGGGCACGCAGAAATTGATCCATCTTCAACAGGTGCTCGACGATGTACTTGACGTCTTCGCCTTTGATCCACGGGCGCTGCTCGTTCAGAATAGTGACAACACCACGAGGTTTCAGACCGACAAGCTCCCTACACAACCACTCCAACTTCTTACGCCTCCACTCATCGCCCTGTGGGACATGCCCCAGTCCTTCATCATCCATGAAAGTAACATGAGGAGATTTATTCACCTTTCCCCGATTCCATCCTGCCAGCTGCTGCTTCTTTCTTACTGCATACTGCCACTTTTTCTCTCCTTCCTGGCGACGCGGGAACCCTGGAGAGCGAGGACGCACCTCATCGTCCAGGAGCTGGAGACTGGAATCCCTACCTTCCAATTCCTCGTCAGAGTCAGAGAATTCGCGATCTTGTCTGGATTTCCATGAATCCCTGTGTCCAGAGCGTGGCGTCGTCACTTCCTCCTCGGCACCATCTTCACCAAAAATTCTACTGGACAAACTCGGACCATCGAGTCTGCGAAACTCGCCGATCTCGGGCCCATCTCGTTTCAACCGATACCCGTAATGCGGTCGTTCCCTTGACGACCTGTCAAATGCCGCACCATCATCACGACCACGGACCTGATCCGGACGAATTTTCGCCGACGTTGCTCGGGCGCCACCAAGCCTCCGAGTGCCGCCATCAAGGCTTCCGTCCTCCTCGCGAGATTGCCGCTGCTGCGCCTGCTGCTGGTCCTGCTCTCTCGGCTCCTCACGCTCGGAAATTGCAGATCGCTGCAGCAGATTGTCGCCGCCCCGAGCCCTCGACGGATCTCGAAACCTGCGTCGTCCGGGCTCGTCTTCTTCGTCCCTGAAGGGCACATTCGCTCGGGCTCTCGGAATGCCGGCGGCGGGAGGAACCCGCTGCTTTTCGAAATTCGACCGAGGCCTTGCGGCGCCTAAAGCCCTGGAAAACCTCCCGCCGCTGCTCCGCTGCGCGTGCTCATCGCCGGCGCCCTCCCTCGGCTCTGCGCCGCTTCCGGATTCCGCACTCGCTGGAGAATGCGAAGCGAGGGCTCGCAGAAATAATCTCTGCGCAGCGACGGAGCTGGAGCTGGAGCTTCGACAACATAACCACATTTTTTGACCTCCGTCTCTCGATCCACGATTGAGCACTGTCTCCGCTAAAATTTCTCACTTGGCCCCGTACCTTCATTCATTGTTGGAATTCGAGGCGACCTTAGGACATGCGTTCGCATTTTTCCCTACCGATTTGTGTGCTTTCTCGTACACTACTAAGCGATGGACCTTCTCCCATCCTTCGTTTCAAAGAATCCTTTAAAATTGAGACTTCGGCGCAGCCATTGTTTCAATTCTTCGCAATTGTCCAATACTTCGAGCAAGAGCCCGCCACGGAAGGTGTACTCGAGAGACTGGAATCAGCTCGCTCGGAGCCCGAAAACACCACCAGGAGTCCACTGTCGTTCTCTGTTTACTGAAATGGCCAGCTTTGTGCGACCATCTGCACGATTCGTGGCCCATTAGGATGTGCCTCCTACAGAGCTTGTCTTCGGCCTCCATCGAAGCTCGTTCGAAAGAATCGACATAAAATTCGCCAACAGACGCTTGGTTGATGTCAAGTGTTGGAATCGGTGGACGCTAAGGGCAGATGCAAGTCGAGGAATCTGTCATATTTGATGTTACGGGGCAGCGAGGGCTTGTATAATGCAAGCAAGAACATAATCTTCTTATGACGGTGATACATGTGTAAAATTCTTATATCGTTGTTTGGTTCCCTTTATTTTAGTATCGTTCGAGGGTACATCTACCTCATTCGCTCTTGTACTCTTTCACTTGCGTTCACATTTGTTATATTCGCACCAATTACTTTCGACTGTGTTGGCATAATTATATACATCTGATCCAAAATCAGCGTGGAGTGTGATTTAGAATAGACATGACAAGTATAATTTATCTTTAAACCGGATATATTTCCACAGGAGTAATATATTACATCTCGAGTATTTTTGGTTAGACATGCATTTTTTTACATCCAGAGTTAAACCTCCCCATGGTGACACATAACGTTCTAGGGTTTTATGTCACTATTCGGAAGAGGATATCTAATAATGTGTCACTCACAAGAGGATATCTAATAATTTTTGCGCATTATTTGCCTTCGGTAGGCGCTTCTTTCTCTCTCGTTGCAATCTGTAACAGTGCGTTCGGTGTGTGGTTCTTTCTCTCTCGCTGCAATATGTCACAGTTGTTATGCATTTGCATTAGGTGGCCGTTTTTTCTCTCGTTTTTTCTTGTTCGGTGGAAGTTTTTTTTCTCTTAATCTGCACCCGTCTTCAAAACGCAAGCGTTTGGACATGAAGATGAAGTTGGAAGTTTTGGATTTTCTAAATCAGCCTGGAGCCACCCATGAAAAAGCCGCATCGGCATTTTCAGTGGCACCTTCAACTGCTTTGAAAATCTGGAAAGAGAGAAATTATCAAACATGTGTCATTAGAATCAAATCAAGATGGGTTGAAGAGATTTCTACATGGACACAAGTGCAACTTCTTAAAGAAACGATGCAACAATGACTTGTTCGTGTTGAGATCGATTCACTCACGCTCAAAGTGATGGGTGAAATGCTCAAGAAGAAGGCTCTGTTTTATCAAGACAAAATTTTGCTTGATTTTGTAGTTAGTTTCACATCTTCAAATACAATTTCTTTACAAACATTTGTTGCGTCGAATGGATGGCTGGAGAAGTATTTGAAGCACATTTCAACGTCGGGTAAGGGGAGGTGCGGAGAACAGAACAATATTAGTGTTATGGAAGTGGAGAAACATCTGCAACAAATTCGTGATATGTTATATGATGTACCACTCGAATGCATCATTAACATTGACGAGTCGGCTTTACAACATCACACGATATCATCAAGATCATACTGCATAGTCAATTTAGATGATCGTGGAGTGGAGCGAAGTAAAGAACAAATTACAATGACGATTGGAGTTAGTGCTTCAGGTGAAAAGTTTATCACGCAGTTGATCACAAAGAGTGCTCGTCCACGTGCTTTGAAAGACATTCCTCACGTAAGTAAGGTGTTTGAAATTATTTATGATCATCAAGCTAAACCTTGGCAGTATACATTTTCCAACATGTGTTTGCTTCACAATTACAACAAAATTGTCAAAGACCGCAACTGCATCTTCTACATACTTCAAGACAACTGTTACTCTCACGTTTGTCCATCTAAGATTTTAGATCCATCGGGAAGAACAAAATCTTTTTTCAGATTTGAAAACCTGTGTATCGTTTTTTATCCTCCGAGTGCTATTAGCGAATGTCAACATACTGATCAAGGTATCATTCGATCTTTCAAAGCTCATTCTTGTCGTGCTCAACTGAATCATTAAATGTCTGAGTATGAGATGTGGCAGGCGAGTGAACGAGCATCTTACTCTCAGTTCAACGATCATACCCATCTACGAAATGTACTTGGTTGGGTCTAATGTGAATCGGATGATATAGAGTAAAATACTATTTGAAGGTGTTTTGCTAAAGCCAACTGTCTACCTCTTCTATCTAAAGTAATTTCAAATCAAGATATAGATAGATACAGTACCAGCTCAAATCAGGCCGTGGATGATTTGATGAAAACTCTTGAAGAAATTTGACTCAATGATTCTTTTTTAACGTCCTTAGGTCTTGATGACTCAAGTATAGAAGTTATTGACCTCGATGTTGTTCATGCTACTGGCGATGATTATGTTGTTGGTGTTAGCATTGTCAAATCAGCTTTAGAGCAACAAGATCTCGTGCACAGTGATAGTACTTCAAATGATGATGATTTTGGTGAGATTCCAACTTTGGTGACAGTCAAGGAGCCAAATCAAACGATCACTAACTCGATTAATTTTTTTTCTATCGAATCATTTTTATTGACAAAATTATAGAATAAGTTGCTTTACAACCTCCAAAGAGCTCGTCGTTCTTAGATACATCAACTAAACATTGAGAAATTTAGACGGTTGAGACAATCAACAATCAGATTGTAAATTGTATTTTTATGATTCAATATATCTATTTTCTCTTTTTTTGAGTTTAGCACACGATGGATGTGGAGTCAGGTTCAGAAAGTTTTACGCATATCTAAATTTTTCTCTCTTAAGTTTAACACATGGTATTAGTCGTGTGCGTTGATTGCTAGATGCTTGTGAGGAAGATTTCTAGGATAGAAAATCATAGATTCATCGAGAAGATCTACACTCAACTGTCGTAATCACCGTAGGCTTCCGCAAATGGCCAAAATTTGTTGGAATTGGCTATTGTGCCAACCAATTCTATGTCGAGTTTTTCACCCAGCTTTCCTACGGTTAAGCGTATCCCCAATGCACAATTTATTGTGGATGGATTTTTTGTATTTCAGATCTAGATTGAGTATCATTGATCAATTTTTGTATATTGTTTGCAAGTTCGTCAGCAGTGCTGGCTTCCATATCTGTACCTTGCTTGCTAACTATTAAGTCAACTGAAACTCCATGGAACTTTTTGTACATCATAGTCCAGAATATCGAGATGTTAACATTTTGACTCGAAATACTAATGAGAAGAATGTCTCAGAAAACATTGCTCATGATTATGGAAGTTTAATTCTATACTTGAGATTTTGTCAATGGATATTCCCTTTTTGTGTTTTCATTGGTCTGATTAATAATGAAGTACTAGATTGTCACCCCGTAATTCCATGTCCGAATTACGGGGTGACAAGGGCTCAGCAATAAGTACATAAAACATCAAGTCTACGTCGAGCGCAAGATTGATAGCCTTCACAAAATTTAACAGTGCAGCTCCCCTAAATAAATGTGTTTGATTGGCATAAAACATAGAAAGCAAGTCAATTCTTGAAATTTTTAGGAGCCACGGGCCTCCGACTATTCCTTGTTGTCATGACCAGGGCAATAAGAAGTTGTATGAAGTTGCAAGTTCTTGTTTTCGGTCATAATGATGCATTCACTCAATAAATTCTTCTGAAAAGAAAAGTACCAGAGTTTCATCTCAGGAAGATAGTTCAATAAGGTGCAACAAAATTGTCAAACTTACTTCAGTGAAGGTTGGGTTTTGGCCTCGATGTAACAATGAATGCAGACGTGCACGCTGAGTTACCTGAAAGAGTGGACTACAGAGATACCCTGAAGTTCTCCGTTTTGACTATATACATTTGTTGATCGAGTCTTTCAAGTATAGCTCAGATGGAGTTAAGCCTATGTCGGATGAAATTCAAGATCAAACGAGGTTTGCAGAAAGCATGAATGTGTCTAAGTCGACCGATGTGACGTCGCAAAAGTGGCAACTAACTGTGATGCCTTGCGCAGGTCCACTTGAGGTTGAGAGAGCTTGCCCAAAGCCACAACTTTCCACACGATCGGAAGATGTTTCTCATAGAGGTGGCCAAGAACCCGTACAAAGTACCATCTCGTATATCGTCTTCTACATCTAGTAAGGGTATCGTAAGACGCTTCTTCTTCCTTCAGCTATTTGAATGTCATATCAAAATCTTTGTCTATGTCACTTTCCTCTTTGCCCACATCATTTGATCAGTAACACGGATTCAAGGACTGAGAAGATTGTAAGCACTTAAAAGGAGCGTTCATTTCAGCCGAGAATTGAATTCTTAAATGTAGGGATAGATCAATCAGCAAGCTTTGAACGTAGACTTTTAACTATGAACAAAGACTTTTGGCAATTATGATAGCTATCAAAGCTCAACATAGTAACTATTGAAAAATCTAATGACACAATTAGAAATAGTGACGTACTGTTATCATTGGATAGAATTATCCATTAGAAACTAATGGTTCTTCATTTTCATGTCACTGATGGGAGGATGTCACTCACACGAGGTGACACTATTAGGAGGTTTAACTCTGTATTTGTTTTCTTAATTTTTGGTGGTTGCTGATAGAAAAAACTCCATATTAATACACGTGTACAAAGGATCAATTTTAATTTTATTTTGATAACATACAAATTTTTAGTACTATATTATATGTTGTGAGAAGTTTCACAATTTGCAATGACTATCAACATTGTCCAACCGTCTCTGCGCTCTATGGCACTACTATCCTACTATGACACGCATCCTAGTCTTGAAACTATAATGACAGTTGTGGATATATATCTTTTTACTATAAAAAGCATGTTCATATTTTGAATATGTAGGTTTTCTTTACTTATCATTACATTTGTTTGAAAATTTTCAATTTTCATGCCTTATCGTGATAATCATGAATGATTCGACGCTTCAAAACATGTAGTAGAATAAATTATGATGAAATGAAAATTGTTAGTACAAGACCATGATAATTCACATTAAGGACACATTTGAATCTGTTGATTTAACTCGAATTGAGGTTTAGAATCTACATTCGTATGTCTTGCAATCTACTTTTGTATTAGGTTGTAAAGTGCCATACAACATTAAATTTTACTCTCTTAAAATTATTTAACAATAACATTGACACGCAATCTTTCTACATATAGAACTTGCTTGTGCATCTACATAGTAGAAAGTACGTTATTTTCTATTCTAATTTTCATAAATTGTTTTAGTTATTTTGATTTTAAAGTTGGAAATCATATTGAAATTTAGACATTAGATGATCATTCTCAATTCAATCATAGTAATCATCATCATTTATCATCATTTCAAAACATCTATCTAAAATGACTTCATGTAATTTTTCTTATGATTGTAAATAATATATTTTTTGAAAGTATTTGAATGAGAAACATCAGTTTGAAATTTTAACCAATCTACAAATTATCAGATTTTTGAATTAAATTCATTGTGTTCCAAGATCAATATTTAACCAATTATCTATATTAAATGTGTCAAAATATAATCTTCTAGATCTATCATATTTAAAATTTAAATCTAAAATATACCATATTTATTAATTTCATTTTTTCTATAAAAATATAAAAAACTTGCTTTTTTTCTATAATAATACAAAATCTAAGGTTGATTAAAAGAGATTGATAATAAGAAATTCTAAATGTAAACTTGATTGAATCTCATCATATAAATATTTTGTTTTCTGTTAACATTAATTCCATTAATATAAAAAAATTAATTCATTGAAAATTATAAGTTTTTGATTACTATATTGTAATATGAAAAGCCAAATAATTATAAAAACCCAAACACAAAAGACTACACACGTTAATTTATTAGAAAGAATTAATACATACCATCGGCATCAACAATCAAAAAACGTGATTTATCTCAATGAGATTGCATATTCTTGAATACAAGTTCTTTGCTCAAAAGTTTATACCATAGAGATTTACTCCCAGCTCATTAACTAACATAGCTGAAGAAGCTCAAATCAACTCGAATTAATCAATACCCAAGTTATGTCATATATTTATAAATAAATAAATAAATAGATATAAAATTTTTGAAAAATAGTGAAACAATTTTTATACTGAAAATAAAGTTTTTTGTTCAAATAAAATCAACTCAAAACATACAATTGAATATAAATAAATAGATAAAGAAATAAATAAATATTAAATTATATTTGACATCAATTCAGTAATTTTTAATATTATTTGAGATTGATGAAATGTAAGATTATTTGATTTAAACGCTAAATTTTTTAATTTTAAAATATTATTAATCAATATACATTCTTTATTAACTTGTATTTATCCTATTTTGATATTTTATTGAATAATAAGATTTTAAAATATCTAAATTTAATGCAATCAAATTTTCTTATTAAATTTAATAAGTTTGGTAAAAAATCATTTTACGTTTATCATTTTCAATTTATTTTGATTTATGTTTGATTTTATAAACATTATATATTTTGATCTAATTTCAATATATGAGAAGGAAAAAATTTTAAAAATGATAATTCTGTAACAAAATTTTGAATCCATTACAAACAAGATCATATGATATATAATAAAAATTTAATTTGCATTTATATAAAATAAAAGATAAAGAAACGATCAAATAAAATATATAACAATTTCACTTGAGATACTATCTTGTGTGATAGTTTCATTGAAAAATCCATAATCTTTTGTATTGCAATATCATAATTTAATCATTCTTATTTATTTGAAAAATTAAAAAATCCATTATTAATATATGTTAAATAAGTAAAATTTCAAAATTATACATGACTAATATTTTTAGTTTACTTATTTTAACCTAAAGTAATATGATAAATGTGACAGATATTTATAGAGAAATCATTAGCAGTAATTCACAAAAAAAATACAATTATCTCAGTGACAGTGAAAACAACAAGGTACATGATTCACATGACTATGGACTTCGTGCACGGAAAAAAAACTAACAATAAAATTTTCCAAACAAAACAGAATGACTACTAGTTTATATAGTGAGAGCACTAACTTGGCCACTAATTGGAGTTTTGATTAGTTTTGATAAATTTGACTAAGTAATGAAAACTTCATTGGTTAGACTAAATCTGAAACTAACTTAGTGGCAAGTGGAGGTTCTAGAAGTTTAAAAATCTCAAATAGCATATCGCTTCCTCAATTTAGAGATTAGGATACGTCTGGAAGGTTTAGATAGATCAATAATCTATTATCTCATATTGGAAACTAGTCAAAACTATCATGCTGTATCATAGTAAAAGTAAGTTAGGAGGTACTTACCATGTGAGGTTATGTTAATTTTTCAAATAATATATATGGAAAGTTAAAAAAGAGTCAATCAATCAAACTTTGAAATGCAAGGACTTGTTTCATTCATATGAGTTTCATTATATTTTTTAATATCAAAGAGTGTTTGCCATTGAATGATGAGTGAAAAATTTGTGCGTAAAGGTGTTTAGGATACAGACACATTGAAGTTTCCTAGCTTCTAAATTTATGATAAACTATCGAAAAGCCATTTGAGGTAAAATTTAGTGAGAGTTAGTTTGGAGGTTACAAGACTCGTTAAAGCAGTATCAAGCCTTGTGCACACCATCGAATACATGAGACTGTTCATAGTTTGGTCATAGAAAACATATGACATTTTACTTCCTCAATGACATCGATAGGGCATTGAGCTATGGAAAGTCTGAAATGTGCTGCCAAAAAAATCCATACTACTTTAGTATCATTGATGGTGATGATTATGATGATTAAATATACATCAAATATACTTGACCTTATTCAATCATAGATTAATCTTTTCCAGATACTCTAATAGATATCTGCACCTAATATTCATTTTGATTTTCTCAAATCTTTCATCTTGAATGTAGATTTTGATTGGTTTTTACACCTATTAACTTCAGATTGGTTCTTTACCAAGATGAGTATGTCATTCATGTAAAATACTAAAAAAATAAATAAAATAAAATGTCTCAATATTCATATTTTTCTTGTAGATACAAGAATCATACACACTCTGTGAAAAATATTGTACTTTCATGACTCGTCAAATTGCGTATTTCATTGTCTAGTAACTTACTTGAATCCATATATTGATTTTAGCTATAATATCTATAATTGGAAAAATAATTAGGTAAATTTTAGAAGATTTGAAGGAGCACTACTATATTATCTTTTACAAAAGTCTAGATTTCAAGTAGCGTGCAAATATGTATTGCCATATGATCTACATGGCTGACATGCTACTCACACACACACAGGATACAAAAGCGTACACAATAAATTGTATTTCAACTCGCCCCCAGCTGGCGGTAAGGTTCCTCTAACTTCCAAGTCACCCTTTCTACAACTACATGCTATACACTTTCATGGTTGCGCAAACCACTAGGCCAGATGCTATGTCGCCCCATTGTAAATCGCCTATTTGCAGTTCATAACATATGAAGATCAAGTCATCTACTCTTCTGAAGTACATTGAACACAAATTCATCGTCCAGCCGGAATAACATTGATAGATGGAATCAGGTACAACATGTGTCATCGTCTAGAAAATCTATCTTACATTACCATACGGGCCGTCTGATCAGTTGATCCACATAACATGCAACTCAAGCCAGCACATACTATTGCCAAGCTCGGATGCACAGAGTGTGCGGGGAGCGTGTTCGGGTGAGTTCATGGTTCCATCCACGTTTGGCAGGTGGCATGGCGCATAGTTCTGCACATGATCCTTTCAAACAACATCGTCACCACCCTCCAACATGAAATCTCCAGAAGATAACATCTACCGCACTCGCAAGATAGTGCGTCTTGCCATTATATTCAATGTTGTCAGTGCAATCTGCTGCAAATAGACGTAGTCCTCCAAATGGAACCTACAAATCGATGGTCGACAACCTTGTCTTCGGATAATTGCATACCGCAACGTATCCCTATGCTGAGCAATCATGCACGCACAATCTGCGACGAACAATCACCCTTCGACCAAATTTGAAACACGGTCTCACACATGTCTACCTGGTTGCTGAGATGCAACTAGCGCTAGTGCCTACCTTATTCAAGATTCTATTTGACTATCAAAGCTTCATGGATCTCCTCGCATCCAAAGAGCACAAATACAAAAACGACTGTTACATCATCTTTCTCCAAATCTGTAAGACGTCAACAAAGATTGATTCTCATAAATGCAATAGCGTGAGTTATTTGAGTGAAATCAAATCTTATTAACTCCACTAGTTAACACAAACGGCACACAAAAGTCGAGCCCAAACCACTCACCACAAAACACTCACTTACTAGAGAATCCATGTCAAAGTTTACGAGCCACCCTAGCTAATCCACTTAAGACTAGTACTAACGCTAAAAGGCTCGACTCGAAGAATTGAATGTTCTTCAAATGACCCTTGACTGTATACCCTTTGATCCATAATCCTATGCCGATGCTAAAAATAGCAAAGACACATGACACAGGAGAAAAGAGTTTGATCACATGATTTTGATTGATTTATAAAGGTAAAGAAAGTTCCATTGATTAAACTAAATCTAAAGTTGACATAGTGACAAGTGGACATTTTGTAACTTTGAAAGTATCAAATGTCATGTCTTCACCTAAATGTGGGAGCAAGTCACGAACGTGGTGACTATCTGCTTTGGGGGAAACGAGTGAACAAAAATTGAAGACCATGGGATTTGACGAAATGTCAAGAGCGAAACACTCTCAATTCAACGACGACGATTATGGATTTCAAAGATAAGAATTTCAAAAACATGCTATGAGTATTGTCATTCTACATCCACAACCTTCTGTCTTGAAGCGAATGGAAGATTATGACGAGTTAACTCTATTGTTTGAGGTTCTTGAGCGATGGTTTGATCGCAAATTTTTTTTAGATACTGTGTATGACTTCTTGAAACTGATGAATTTCAAGATGAAAGATTGTAGCACCAAGATCCAAGATCGCATCAATGCATTCGGTGATCTTGTGATAGATATTTAGAATCTTGGGGAAGAGATATTTAATGAGAGATTAACTCTTCATCTCCTTATCTCATCATATGCTTTTTATCAGTCACTATCACGTGTTTTGCTTCATTGTGATAGATAAATTATCATTTATTACGAGATTGTAAATGTTTAATTGATTAATGACTTGCAACAAAAGATGATATCATTATCTACTCCATCTTTGTTTTTTGGTACGGCACTTAATGTGATTAGAGTACAGTCATAATTAGTAAAAAACAAATATGATAAACGTTTTAGATCTAAAGATAAATCAAAGTCTAGGGATAAGTCTCCAGAAAAAAGACGGTTTTGTGCTGAAATGTGGCAAGAGTGGTCATATCATGAAAGACTGCCGAGTGAGCCTTCGGACTTTGGACTTTGGACGAAGGGACTTTGGCCTTCACACTTGAAGGAACCTGAGAGGGTATGACTCTTGGGCATCACCAAGGATCAAATTACCTCCATCGAGAGTGAAGAGTTAGGTTTATGGGAGAGATTAGGTGAGACTATTTTTAGTGAGATTATATAATTTTTTTCAGGACTTGTTACAAGGTATTACACCAATAACATTCTTATGTGATGAAAAATACCTTGTCATTGTGACCGGATTCACTGGAAAGGGCTCCCTGAGTAAAGAAAATACTAAAAACCACGTTATACTCAGAATTACATATGATATATTTTAATTCTGTCACCAGAAGGGCAACACTACTCAAGAATTGCAAAAATCTATTTCTACCCTCATTCCTTTCCCGATGGGGTCACACCTTGCTGTCACCAAGGTGTGCTGACTCCCATATGGAAATAACCATCAAATATTACTCTCAACTTTCTAGACTACGTCTCACAACTATCCTGCGAGGAAAGTCCAGGACTTCTCAGGAGTACACAAGGGGAGCTGGCTACTAGAAATCTACATGCATCACACGAGGAAAGTATGACTAACTTGCGTTTTATCAGCCATGAGGAAAAGAAAAGAGACACTACCTCTCAGGCTCTAAGCTCGTAATCTCTTGATGACACCCCTTCTCTGAACTCTCCAACACCAGATTATATTGTATCATGATCGGCCCAAGGCACTCCAAAAGGTCGAGGCAAAAACACCTCTAGACTTTTCCAATGATTAAAGAGTATTTCCACAAATAAAACACTGAAAACCCATCTTATATCACCTAAAAATAGTCTCACCTAATCTCACCCATAAACCTGCCTCTTCACTCTCGATGGATGTGACTTGATCCTTGGTGATGTCCAGGAATCATACCCTCTCAGGTCCCTTCAAGTCCGGAGTCCGAAGTCCGAAGACCCTTCAGCCGAAGTACCTTCTTGCCTTCGCATATTCATACTAGCCACTTCCAACACTCATAACTCTGTGATTTTTATCCGTTTCAAGAGTTCTTGAGCTCGTTAGAACAAGAGTGCCAAGTTCTATTTATCAAAACTCTATTTAATTCGATTGATTACGAATTGAGAAAGTTATGAGGTATTTATTCTATCAGATCAAAACTATATATTGAAAAAAACTTTAAAAATACTACTATATTTCCTATCTTAAAAATAGACATCTCAAAATTGTTCAGTGTTTTATTAGTGGAAATACCTTTAGACCCTTGGAGAAGGTCTAGGGGTGCTTTGACCTTAGCCTTTCAGGGATGCCTTGCCCTTTTAGCATACTATATAATTCAGTGTTTGAGAGTTAAGAAGTGGAGTGGGATAGGGAGATTGTGTGTTCAGAACTCAGGAAGTAGTGTTTCCTTTTTTTCTTCACTGCTGATGAGACGTGAGTTGGAGATTCTTTCTTCGTGTGATGGGATGTGATTTTCTAAGAGCTAGCTTCCCTTTGGTACTTCTGTGCAATCTTGGACTTTCCTTGCAACGTAGCTATGAGACGTAGGCTAGAAGATTGGGAGTGATATTTGGTGGTTGAAGTAATTAACTCTAGATGGGAGGTAGAATACCTTGGTGACAGCAAGGTGTTATCCCATCGGGGGAGAAATGAAGATAAAAATAGAACATGCAATTCTTAAGTAGTCTTGCTCTTCCGGTGACAAAATTAAAATATATCAAATGTAAGTCTAAGTACAAAGTATTTATTTTATTATTTTCTTTACTCAGTAGTCTCATTAAATGAATCAAGCTACAATGACAAGGTAATTTCCATCTGATAAGAGTATTATTGATGAGACACCTTAAAACAAGTCCTGATAAAGGTGTCTACTAAATATGCTACTTTACATCTAGATTAAACAAGTCAAATACCAAGTAAGCCTCACAATATCCTAGCCTACCTTTACGGATATAACGTAAGGAAAGTTTTAGATAACGAGAAACTCAATGAAAGTTAACTTTCCTGAATACTACATCACTAGAAAACGAGGAGCAAACAACACACTTACTACTCATCTGCACATGAGCAAAAATCTAACGCACTATTTATCGGCTACAAGTGTACAATTTCCCGAGTCAATCTTTCCTCTAAACTCTAACAGGTACTCTTTGCAAAAAAACTAAAAAATTTACTTCTATTTTTGCTAGCTAAAGAATAGCCACGTCACATACATAGTGACGTGTGAGTACACTCTCTTAGAGCATCACTCTCTGGGAAGATTTACCATGTATTATTTTTAGTTTCTTTGTGGATTTATTTTTTTACACTTAGACGACACATAACCGTTATGTAAATTATGATCATTATGACAAAGATGTGATTTGAATTACATCTTTGAGCAAAGCATTCATTGTATTCATTATATCTGTGTTTTCAACAGCAAGTCCCATAGATCTCAAGTTGTCTTTTACTTTCTTTTCTCAAAGCAAGTAATCATCTCGACTATCAAAAGGTATGATGTTGTACCTTGATACTCCAACATGTTGGAATGCTATTGCAATTTGATGAAAACTGGACACAATAGTTGTTTCCATGAACATTTACTCCTTAAGAGTCATCTTTCAGCTCATAAATAGCTTCTAGAGTTTCATCGATCGCTTTTTGACGATACCCAATTTGCCTATATTTTATCAAAGATTATGTCAAACGGAATATTTATATGCAAAATTCTTTTTGGATGAAATACTCTTTACGGACAAAATATTCAAACAGAATATTTTGACAGTTGCCCGTGTCTATCCGCAACTACTCCAATTGCCTGGAAATGCTCATGTTGTCCGAGCTTGGCAAATCCTGTCCGCCGCGTGCCCGGAGCTATCTAGACTAGGCAATCTCCCACGTGTCTTATTGGAGTTGAGGCAGCTCATAAGAAGTTAGAGTTTCCTTTGAAAGTCATTAGGGGTTAGAGTGATCCTTGAGAATCACAAGGGATTAGAATTTACTGTGAGAGTCATTGAGGGTTAGACTGAACCTTGAGAGTCACAAGATATTAAAGTGACACTGGGGTCATCAAGGGTTTGGAGTGTCTTTTGAGAGTCATCAAGGATTAGAGTGACTCTTGTTGAAATAGAAAAATATAGAGAAGTTAATTTCTAACAATAAATGGAATGAGATATGAAACTCTTTCAATGCCCTATCCTTATAGTACTTGGTTGCATATCTCTTAGTAATTCTCAAGTGTCACTCTAACTTCTTGTGACTCTCAAGAGTCACTCTAACCTTTGATGACTCTCAAGGGTCACTCTTATCCATACTATAAGTACTACAAGCGAAGGGTTTTGAAAAAGGCTCACATCTCACTCCATTCAATGTTAGAGCAAAATTCTCTCTATTTTTCTACTTCAACATGTCTTGACTAAGTGACCGCGTCTCCGTAGCTTACCCGCGTGTCGCGTTTTGATTCGACCGCCACTCATTGCTTAACTTGGACTCGTCACAAGACGACTCCTCGTAGTTACAGCGCTTGTGTGATTTATTCTCGCCTTGTCACTAGGACACGTGATGTCTCCGTGCGCAATCGTAGTATCTACGTGGCAACAAAGTAGTTAAGTGGCACAATTAAAGATGACGTGGCTTGCTGCCCTATTTGACATTATGCTAGTGTACTATTAGACATGTCGCCGCGGTTTGCGACACGTGTAATTGTCGGATGAAACCCACATTGCAAGTTTGTCTCTTCGCGGTGCTCTCACAATATATACGAGCGTTTAACGTCTACGCACGGCCTTGCCCACTGCCGATTGTGCTTCTTTGCACTTCATCACGCGTATTAGGGATACATGAGTTTTTTTTAAACCATTTTTAATCCCCTTTGAGCGTAGCCAATTTTGTGTATCGCCGATTTCGTATCGAAAGTTTTGTAAAAAAAATTTTGATATGCATGGAGACCTTCTCGTTCAATATAATTTCTCTACTAGTGACAAATTTTTTTGGTTATCTGCATGTGATTTACTTGACTGTCGTTTGTTTGATATTCTATTGTCTGAATTCCTTGCTAGTAAAGAGTTCCATGCTTTGATATTAATTGTTACAAGAAAATCAAAATTTGTCGTCACAACTATTTTTGACGGCAGAAACTATCACACACTCGAAATCAAAACCTACTCTGACACCATGTGGTAACACACTTTTTGTTTTTTTTGCGAAATTTAAACAATTTTGAAAAAGAAGTACCGAAGCAGTATCTGTAGTTAGGAAATGGTACGTTAAATAGAGTGAATTGAGGAGATCGCGGGTCACGAAGAATCACGGAGTTGAGCGCAACGGCGCCAAACGCCTTCGGCGCCTTCGGCGCCTTCGGCAACAGCTCCTTTGCTGAGGTGTCTTTACCCACGCGCCTCCGGCGCGTAGGGAAGGTACGCTTTCGGCACAGACACCTCCGGAGGAGATGTCGCTGAAGACGTCAGAAGCCGGCAAGGACCTCTGAATGCTTCCGACCTGGAGTGCGCCTTCGGAGATGCGCCGTTGGCGCAGGAGAGAAACCTTCATAACGATCAGGATTCACGGTAGTTCTATTTGGTTAAGGTCTCATTGGAAAGAGCTCGGGACGCTCGTTCTAACGAGCCCAAGAACGCCTGAGATGGATCAGGGACGAGGAAGTTAGGAGCATCGGTAAACTCGCATCCGGCGATGCGCTGTTCGCGCTAGGGTTCACCTTCGAGAAAGACCCCCGTACGCCTTCGGCGTTGCGCCTTCGGCGGAACCACGCGCTCATGAGAGGAGATCAAGTCGGAGGCGGAAGCGCCTTCGGCGGCTGTGCGGCGGAAGAGAAGCGCCGACCTGATGTACGCCTCCGGCATTGCACGGAAAGGCGGATGCGCCGGCGTAATTCGCGCCGGCGGGATACGCGCCTTCGGCGATATGCGGGGCAGAATGGACAAAAGAAGTTGTACAAGTAAGTGTCGGCGTAATTCGCGCCGACTTGATGTGCGACTCCAGCGAGGCGCCGGCGGAGAAGGAGTACGCGTTAGGCGATACACCTCCGGCGATGGGCAGGTTGGGAAAAGACAAAATAGTCGGAGCGTACGCTCCACCGCGGCGAACTCCAGACCGGCGTACACCTTCGGCGAGTATTACGCCTTCGGCGAACTCGAGGTCGGAAGCCCTCGGCGATGACGAACTAAGAGCCGGCGAACGATGGCGGCGGGAGAATTCAACGTTCAAGCATGCGAGTGCGCGCAATGCGGAGGCGTGAATTCGAGCATGCGAGGGAGAACCGTTATGCCGCATAGCCGGCTGCGTAATCAAGTGGGATTGTACCCACTGCCTACGAAGAGCGTTGTGCGATCTTGATTCCAGAGAAGAAAAGTCTGCTCTCCACTCTCATTCTCTCATTCTTGATTTTGAGTTTTCTAGCTTCAGAGCTTGAGGCGTGCAGCTCAATTGGGCGGAGAGATCTTCAGTGAGTTGGAGAGAGTGCAGGAATCAGTGAGCAGGAAGGAGTGCATAGCAACCAGGCGCGCGGAGGCGAATTGCGCGAGGATCTTGATGGACCATGTAGAGAGTTTGAGAGTAGAGAGATTGAGCGCGCAAGGGAGGAGAGAGCAATTTCAGTTAGTGTCTGAGCGGCCGACGCGCATCGGCGATTGTGAGAGATCGAGCGGGAGGGAAGAGCGTCTGTGTGTGCAGGAGGGAGCAAGAAATATGTCGAAGGTCCCCCAGCTGCGAGTGTCTCCACTCAGAGTGCCGCAGATCGGTCTGCGCGCATTCCAGGATGTGTTGACGAAGTTGAAGCTTGATTTCCTCTGGTGGGGATGGAATTGGACGTGTCCGGAGATGGTGCGCGAATATTTGCGGGAGAGACACTAGCCCGCGCGCGGATTCCGCCCCCATCCAGAGCGGTGGGAAATTAGTCACTGGGCGCAGGTATTAGGAAGATGTGCAGGCGAGGAAGGATATCTCCTCTTCGAGGCCGAAAGCGTGAAGATGTCGAAGGAGGAAGAGAACTCCTACAATGATCTTTTCAAGGTTGGCAGGCATCCCAAGAACGGATTCCGGACGCGGGATTACAAAGATCGATTGCGGAGAAATGTCGTGACTGCATTGCTTCAAATATTGCAGCCGACCAATACCGCATACATGCATGGTTGACAAGTGGGATTTGTGGAGCTAGTGTTGTCAGGAGCTCCGATTCATTGGGCACGGCTCCTGTGGAAGGTGACGCGCCAACATGCGCAAGAAGAGAGAGGAGGGACCCTCAATCATCTTTCGCCTTACTTGATCGTGTTCTATCGAGCGATGGGATGTTTGACAGCTTCAGAGCGGGCGCGATTTTCGCTGCTGTCTCGGAGTAATCCGGGTAGATACTTGCGGGAGGCTGAAGTGGACACAGATCCGGACGAAGCACCTGCCAGTCCAGCTCCGGCTCCGGCAAGAGCAGAAAAGCATCGAAGAGCATCGACGTGAGCGCGCACCGCGGAAGCGGAAATGGGATGAGAGGCCAGAAGACAGGCAGCCGGAAGCTCCCGCTGCGCCGACTCGGAGTCGGCCAACCCACGAGCTTTACAGCCGGCCGAAGTAGAGGGCACGTAAGTTGGTGTTGCCGACTAGCAGTGCGGAGACCGGGCGTACTCCGGTCCGGCGGAATGTCCTACCCACACAGGAGGAGATAATCGCGCAGATTCTGGGTAGGTCGATGAACCTCTATGCGCAGAAGGCGCGGATGCCTTCGGAAGAAGTCAAGCGAACCGAGAGTCGGCCAACTGCAGGTCGGCGAAAACAGCGTGTTGAACCGGACAGCAGGCCGGAAGCAGAAGAGAGTTGGGCTGCAGAGCCAATGACTCTCGAGGAGTCGTCTTCGGAAGAAGACGCTTCTGAGGAAGCGCCTCCAGCGAAGCGACCAAGTGGAGTGAAGACATGCAGAGTGGATCCGACTGCCAGTCGGACAACTGCTAGTCGGCCGACTGCGAGTCGGTCAACTGAGAGTCGGCCAGATTCGTCGACTGCGAGTCGGATAGGCCCGGCGACCATTGTGCGGACGCCTTCGGCGGACATACCTCCGGCGAAGACACCTTCCGCGCAGATCGCGCCGGAGGAGCAGGCAGTAGAAGCGAGCGGTGCAGGGGCGACAAGAGTGACTGCGGCGCCGACCCCTTCGAGAACAAGAGATCAAGCCGGAGCGGAGGCTCAGGCAGTGGGATCTCCCACTGCCTTGGATATCTTAGCAGGGAGTGGAGCGGCAGTCGCGGCGGAAGCTGCCACGCACCACAGTTCCAGGGAGTCGCCAAGAGCTTATGTGGCGACTGAAATCCTCGAAACAGAGGATGAGACGAGTTCGGAAGAACAGGAAGCGGACTCTGTGCATGGGACGCCAACAAGGGTACTGTGCGAGCAGATAGTGCCGTTCTTGCGATATTTGGATCGCAAGGCAGCAAAGTACGCGAATCCTAGAAAGCCGCAGTCTTATGTGGAGTTAGTCAAGAACAGGACGAGGACCAAGCTGGCCACGAATCCCGCATTGCTCACTTGGGGCACTAGGTGCCGAGAGTTGGAGATGAAGAATGATGCCCTCCAACAGCATCTGGCGATCACGAAGAGGCTACAACAAGCCCTGCAACAACAGCGTGAGGATGCGGCGATGAAAGCCCAGGAGGATGTCGAGCTGCTGCGGGCAAGGATTGAGTTGGAATTGCAGGAAGAGCGGAGACAAAACCGCATTCTGACAGAGGAGCTCGCGCGCCAGACGAGCGCATTAGAGCAATGTCAGAGCGCGCGCAAAGCGGATGAGGAGTTGTTGCGCAACTTGCAATCCGAGTGCGCGGAACTGAGGGCGCAGCGCGCGGAGGCTGAGGTGCAGCTGGCAGAGGTGGAAAGCAGCAGCCGGAGCGATGCGGATCGTACGAGAGAGGAGTTGGTGGCGCGGGTGACCCACTGTCTCAGAGGTTACACCCACTGGAAAGTGGCGGCGCAGGAGAAAATCACACTCAGGGAGTTTGAGCTTCGGGCGGCGGCGTTGACGGAGGGTGACAGTCGGAGTCGGCGGCGAGTGGCGAAGAAATTAGAGGCCTTCTTGTCGGGTGCGCGCGATACTATGGCGCACTTGGAGTCGGAAGTGAACGGGGTCCTTCGGCAGCTGGGGTTGCGCAGCCGAGCGGAAGACTGGCAGGGTAGGGAGTTAGTGCGCGGCAGTCCGTCGCGCAGAAGGCGCAGTACAGGATCTGCAGAGTGCAGCAGTGTAGCTTGGTTCCGTGCAGGCATTTAGAGTAGCAGGTAGTGCAGTGTAGTGTTAGTTAGGAACTTAGAAGGTATAAAGTAGTTCAAGGCGTCTTGCCTTGGGATTCTTCCAGTTTCGGAAGTGCAGATCAGGAACTCACTTTCTCTACGTGTTTGTGTGTTTAGTTCTGGCACCACGCAAGAGGAGCTACAACTTGACGAAGGTACCGCATTTTGTAGCTGAAGGCCTTCGACTGAATGTTCAGAGCTAGTATACCGGTTAGAGACTTGAGTAGTGCGGATCTACACCTGCGGGTGATTGCCGATGCTCAGAGCCGGTTGCGAGTTAGATACTTGAGCAGTTCCCCCTTACACCTTCGAGTGATTTATCCTGATTGTACTCCTACGGG
Organism: Marchantia polymorpha subsp. ruderalis; assembly: GCA_037833965.1. Taxonomy (NCBI): domain Eukaryota; kingdom Viridiplantae; phylum Streptophyta; class Marchantiopsida; order Marchantiales; family Marchantiaceae; genus Marchantia; species Marchantia polymorpha. Next base: position 8,284,757 of record AP031351.1, read on the forward strand.
ACGTTTCCCCTGAATGCCAAAGTGAAGTTTTGCTACTTCGTGTAAACCTTGGTTGTCAATTAAGGTTACGCTGCAGAAGGCACCCTCGGGGCACACCTCTGTAGTAATTATGGGAATGACAAGTGCCTGAGGATTCAAACTCCTCAAAAGTCTGTTATGGTGTGTGTTACTGGATTGTGTCTCAGTTGAGTTTCTCAGTCGGACCTGTATTCTCTGCGCTTGGTGTGAGTTGAGGGTGACGTCCACCGCGTATGAGTGACTTTGTTCCGAAGTAGGAAGTCCAATCCGGGTTTCCTGCGCTAGCAGAAACTAGCGGAAGGGTTGTAAAAGCCAGAGTTGGAAGTCACTACCTACAGAGCCTCTGAATGTACTCGTGAGAGACTTTCCCCCTGAAATCTTGAGCAGAGGTCCTCACCGACCTCTGAGTGGTGTTTTTTTTTTTTTTCCAGTTTCAGGTGTGTGTGTTGAGTGACTTACGCTGCACTGTGCATCCTCCGAGTGACCTCCGAGTTGAGCACTTGCAGTATTTCTGGGAGTGACAGTCGCCTAAGAATTCAAACTCTCCAAAAGTCTGTTAAACGTGACACTTTGTACTCTGTGTGTTGCCTCTGTCCCTGTGGGTTCGACCTTTTTACCACCATACTGCAGTTTTAGCCTTTGGTGGGTTATTACATAAGGATCCGACAACTTCTTTTTGGCGCCGTTGCCGGGGATAGTGCGTCAGCACCAGAGTACTCGAGCAGCAATGCTTGGTGAATGTCGACGAGCGATGGTGTGGGAAAACTAAGTGCGAGAGCCACACATAAACTCCGTCGAGATTCAAAAAAAGCCGTAGAAGAAAAGCGGCGAACTAAAGAGAAGACTAAAAGTGAGAACTCTGCAGAAAGATCCCTATCGCCGACTGCTGGAAGCCAAGGCCGTTCTAGTTCACCTGCTGCGAGCATTGAGCTAACGGTTCTATTGGGGATCCCTCCGACAGGAACTCTTCCTGGGTTAGGCCCACTTGGGAGCAGTCCGTTGACAGGATCACCAATGGTAGACCCTCAAGCCAATCCCCGCCTGGTGTTTTCCCAACCTTTCACAAAACATTCGTATCCAAGGTACAAGGGAACGGGCGACGACGATGATGCAGATTCATACATAAAGCTCTTCGAGTCTGTCTCCATCACCAATCGCGAGACCAGTGATGAAGACAGATTGCGAATCTTTCCTAGCCTGCTGCGCAAGAGAGCTCGTAGCTAGTATAATCATGAGAGTACCGACCCCACTGGCATCCAGACCTGGGCTCAGCTCAAGGAGAAGTTTCTGAGGCGGTTTCGCGAACTCGGATATGACAGTCGAGTGCTGACCCGACATCGAAATCTTCGACGGGAACGGAAGGAGAATCTTCGGGACTATACGGAGAGATTCCAAGACCTCCTAGATTGAATTCCCAAGACAGGTCCATGAGAACCTTTTTCGGTACAGCAAGCAGTGGACTGGTACGTGACAGGGCTAACAAGAGAAATGGAGACCTTCTGCAGGAGGGGCAAGGTTGACACCATCCAAGATGTGATAGCTTCGGCGGAGACCTTTGAGATGTCAACCCTTGACACTCGAAGAAGCGACCGACGGTCGACGAAGAAGAAATCGCAAGGCGGACGTCGGAAGAGAAGGGGGTCGCTTCCCTCATCAGAAGAATCACGCTCATCCGAAGCGAGTTCTTCCTCGGAGGAGGAAGAGAACTCGTCGTCTTTGGAGGAGGAGAGACGGAAGAAGAAACGCAGTGCGACGAAGAAGAAGGACTGGGGTAGAGGAACCCCAAGGAAGAGTCAAGGGGACATCGCAGCCAAGGTGGACAACCTGGTGAAGGATTTTGCGGATCTGAAAGTTCATGTAGTGGGAGGTCAAGACCGACGTAAATCACCTGCGAGGCTGCGAGCGAACCCCTGGTGTACTACGTGCGGACAAGTGGGACATGCTAACACGGAGTGCATGGCCGCTCGCCCGACTTACCCAGTGAATACGGTTGAATGGGCACCACAGTGGGAGAACCCCATTTATTATGGTGAGCCGAGTGAGGACACAGCCTATGCGGTTCAGTCAGCTCCGGCTACGACTCCGATCCCACCTGTGCATATACCGCGGTTCAATCCAAGAGAAATGGCGACTACGCTCCCACAGAGGCGCATGGCACCTTTCGGCACCTTCAACCGACCCCCACCGCAGGCTTGCTATAATTGCGGGGAGGTGGGACACTACTCGCCGAGCTGCCCCCACCCGAAGAAACAAACTGGGTATGTACCGACGTGCAGCAACTGCAGGAAGGCAGGACACACGGCGGTCGAATGTGACCAGCCACCAGTCGCCAGGCCAACCGTGCGTTTCGTGACGCCACCTGTCAAGGAAGATGTGCAGGTCAATTAGGTAGACCTGGGCTCGGACCCAACTGAAGAAGACGAAGTGTGGCCGGAGGAAGAAGTGATGTGCGGACGGGTAGAGACCCAAAGTTCGAAGAGGCGGGGAGAGGACCACAAGGACACTCGCCGGCTCGACCGTAAGGCAGAGGGACGGAAGTCTAAAGCGGAGGAGAAGTCTAGCCGAAGCAAAACACCGGGTACACCTCCGGCGATGCGGAACATCCAGTCGGCGCTAAACTCGGAGAAGGCGGACGGGACCTCAGACGAGGTCCAGAACCGCAACTACCTTCCGGACATCAAGGATGAGGTAAGACACCTCATCAAGGAAGCACTGAGCGCCGGAGCGATATCAGACGACCGGAGGGCGGCTAGGCCCTCTACGCCACTTCCGACGGCAACTGATGGAAGGGCGGCGGCTGTGACCTCAAGCACCCCTTACGACATAGTGGAGAACATAGGGAGACAGAGAGCAAATATTTCCTTCAACCAGCTGTTGGAGGATAATAAGACGTACCGCAAGATGCTGATGCTTTCGCTGCGCCGGCCGCGCAAACCCCGAAAAGGGAAGCTTTTGGCGGTGTACAAAGTGGAGGGAGGAGACCTAGGACCTCCGGAGATCGAAGTGGAGATCGGAGGCTGCGTCATATAGAAGGTACCAGTGGACTCCGGTTCGGGCGTTAACATCATGACGGAGGAGACGGCGAACTCCTTGGGGTTCCAGACTTTCGAGGCTACAACTAGAGTGTTGCGGTTGGCCGATCAAACGCGCAGAATGCCGCTGGGCATGTTGCGCAATGTGCGAACCAACATTGGAGGAGTGGACTTTCAACTATCATACATAGTATTGCAGCCCCTGATGAAGAAAGGTTACGATGTGCTGCTTGGCAGACCTTGGCTATACGACGCCAAAGCAAGGTGTGACTGGAGGAGGAAGAGATTGCAGTTCCGAAACCCTTCGGTCCCTACGACTGTCATTACCGTGCCATGGATCAAGGTACCACACGAGGGCGAAACCCCATCGACCAGCTCAGGTTACACGACTGGAGGGGAGAGCAACTCGTCGTACCCTTCAGATACAGAGATGTCAGATGAGTTTGTGGGATACGTCACTTGCTGCTCCATTGAGGAGGAAGGGGACGATATGCATCCGGACGACGAATAGCAATTAATAGTGGGACTGGGCAGAAGCGAGATCAGTCACACTGAAGGGATTGTCAATCCAAGTGACTGTCGCGAAGTGCAGCTCAGTCCAGACAAAGGCTTGAAGGTGTCAAGCCAGGTGCAAGGAGAAGAATTGAGGAGGGTACAGGCGTTTCTTCGCCAGTATGAGGATGTTTTCGCATGGAAGATTGAAGATATGAAAGGCATACCTGCAAGGTATGGAGAGCACAGGATCGACTTGTTGGACGATGCAGTTCCGGTTCGCCAACGCCAATACAGGCTCAACCCAAAATATTCATTGTTGGTGATGGATGAAATCGATAAGTATCTGAGCGCGGGGATCATTTACCCGGTACTCAGTAGCGAGTGGGTTTCGCCAATTGTAATCGTGTTAGAAACTGACAGGTAAGATTCGGGTGTGCCAGGACTTCCGAAAGCTAAACGCAGCAACGCGCAAGGACCATCATTCTCTCCCTTTTACGGACGCCATTTTGGATCATGTCGCACGGCATGAGTGCTACAATTTTCTAGACGGGTTCTCCGGATACAACCAGGTGTACATCAGAGAACAAGACAAGGACAAAACGACCTTCACGACTGATTGGGGAACCTACACTTACCACAAGATGCCTTTCGGGTTGTGCAACGCGCCGGCTACGTTCCAGCGGATGATGACAAACAACTTCCAAGAGCAGCTGAGAAAGTTCCTGGAAATTTTCATTGATGACTTCTATGTCTTCGGTAAGAGGTCGGAGCACCTTAGCCACCTTCGGCAGACGTTTGACCGATGTCGGGAAAGCAGCTTGTCCTTGCACCCTGAGAAGTGTTTTTTTTTTATGACCAGCGGAATTCTGCTGGGGCACAAAGTTTCGTCCGACGGCATTGCGGTGGATGTCGAGTCAATAAACAGTGTCTAAAAGAGAAGTTTACTGGAAGACTAAGTAAGATTAGAGAAAGTAATGTCGTTGTGAACAAAGACAACCAACCGGATTACAATCTCTGAAGTTGTTCTATATGGCTTATACATAGAGACTCTAGATATATATACTTAACACCGGCGACAAACTTAACTATAAAAAGCTAGAACCTAACATTAATAATTAATGGGAATTAACCTCAACACGCGTTAAATAAATTAACTTTGATATTACCAGAACACCGTCCGAGCTATGTATAAACATTGCCAATATAATATATTAATAAATTCCAAAGATGATTGAGATGAAAATATTGAAAATTTCTATCATGTTGATCCATATTTAATATCAACTTCAATACTATAATATAATATTTCAAATGTATATAATGTTTTATGTATCATTATTTATAATATTTTTTATGATCTCTATGATATTTTCAAAATAATCTAAATAGATTATTTAGATTGAGTCACTTGGTTGACATCAATAACATGTTATCAATATTATTTTTAAATTATATTTAATAGACCAAAAAATTCTTTTATTTTGATTTTTGTGCTTTTATAAAATACAATGTCAGATTTTTTTTATGTATACTCTTTGAAACCAAAAAGTTAAAACTAGCATTTATTTTGTATTATAAATAATCAGAATAGATTAAATATGAATAGGAATATTTTATATATTATTAAAGAAAGATTATAATTAAATATTATTAAAAAAAATTTATCTTCACTTTTAAAGTGTGAAACAATTGTAAATATCTAGTAAATTTTGAATATTAAGATGAATTGATATGGAAAAATTATATATATTTTTAAATTAGAAGAATTTCAAAATTTGAAGTTATTTACTTTCATAAAATTCTATTAAAAAATTTATTTTTATTTTTATTTTAAAACTCAAAAACTATAACAGCACGATTAGGTAATATGAACTCATTGTTATTTACTATGATATTGCATTTATCGAGTTGTTTCGAATAATACATGCAGCGCTCTATTTGTTCAGTTTTATACCCACTTTTCCTGTGCTCATAACACCATCTTATTATCCACATCCTTGTGGAAGATTCTTGGAGGAATGAGAAAAGCCCATGAATGAAGACCGTCAGTCAGTTGGGGCGAAAGGACGGCGGTAAGCGCTCGACCGGGAGGGAAGGAAGCCAAAAGACCGACCGAACAAGCAAAGCCGTCGCATATTGCGAGTTTGGCGCCGAGGATGGATAGGAAGAACAGGCTATAAATACGGCCATGACAAAATGCTTCCATGACCGGGTGAGATGCGCTGTCCTCACATGGTCGTTTTCCTTGTCAATCCTGCTGCGGCGCAGGAGTGGTGCACCCAGGAAAGGTGAATGTCGACCCTCAGCCTCCAATCGTTGGTTTGTTTTCTGCTTTTGGTCTCTGACATTGGGTACTTTTTGAGTCTGGGTCCACCAGCTCCTATGGCTCGAATCCAGCCGATACCGTTGAATTGATAGCGGCTGCGTGCACTAACGACGCAGCCCTTAGAGTATAGAAAAACATTTGCAACTTGGGAAAAATCCAGGTGCCATCACCCAGTTCCGACTTACGCGCGTCTTCTGGGATCCGGTCACTTTCGGCACAGTCGTCGCCTCGCGCTTTACAATCAGCTGGCATGGAGATGTGAAGATTCGCGGGTATGCAGATTTCTGATGCGAGCAAGTTTCTTGAGAACCGATGTTTTGTCTCCGGCGGTAAAAGTGAGTCCCCACGAAAATGACCACAATTTCCTCGACCGTAAAACATTCAACGTTGATATCTGATTCTCCTTGAATCTGTGATGAAAATGAATCTCGAGCTGTTCTCTCTCCTCAGAATGTCATCTTGCTGTCTTGTGTGCCAGGATATGAAACAACGAGTTGTTGCAGTACAGAAGATTCTGACACAGGTCAAGAGAGAGATAAGCTTGCCATGCTGCGGGACACTTCACTAGTGTCTTGGAATCAGGGACAAGGCTTACGACGATGATGTGGAGTGTTTGACATTTTCTGTCTAGTGTCATTATCAGAGGTCCATTCTCGTCCACATCAGTCCGCATTGCTCCTCTATACCTTCCCACAACTAACACTATTGGCACAATACAAAATGCAACATCACAGTTTATCTTGGTATTTGTAAATGACAACCACAAGAATTCCAAATTTTTGTTATCAATTTTTAGTTTCAACAAGTTATGTTTAGTTATACATTGAAATATTCATTTCAAATTACATTTCAATCTTTTTTGAATCAAAGATATAGTAGTTCCAATACCTCAATAAATTTAATGATTTTGTAATGTCTTACCAAGAACATTGAATTACAATAAACATGTAAAAAAAAGTATGTTTTTTACAAGATGCTTTTTCATCTATTTTACATTTTTTCCTAAATTATTTTTTTCTCTTATATATATATATATTATTCAAGTTTCATTTTTGGAACTCAATTTATAATATGTATGAAAATTTTGATTTTTTTTAAAGATTTTAATATTAGATTAATTTATGATCTTAACGATTTAATTTTCAAAAAAAGTTATAGTAACTAACAAAAGATCATTATTACATATATGTCTAAGTTTTAAAAATAACAATCATATTTTACTTATCTTCAAATTGTTTAAAAAATTTTCATTCACATATTCAATTATTTACGTATATTAACCATGTTTTATATATTTAAAAGAAATGTAGTTTTTTATAGATTTATGTAAATCAAGAAAAAAAATATTTCATGTAATCAAGTTATAAATTAACTGATTTTTAAATATACATTGATATAAATTATAGATCATATGACAACTTAGAATTTATATATGGCATTTAAAAAAAAATTATTATCACTTTGATATTCAAATTCAAATGTGTCATCATGAGGTTTTTTCAATTTGCATAAGATATTGATGGAGTATCTTGAACAACATACAACTATCAATATTATCCAATTAATATTACACATAAATCACAATTTTCAATTACAAAATTTTGAAATCAAAATGAATGTATCGTGGAGACATCACTTCATTTTCACAAAATTACATAACAATACACAAGAATATCACATGAAAAATCACATTATTGTAGTATTTCATAGGATTAGTTTTCACAGTATTGAGGTGGTGAGCTATGTCTTGCTGTCTTAAGTAGATAATCTATCAAACAATTCACCAACCAGATACAAGTAATACATTGTAACCTACAAATCTTTTAAAATGATTAATCTTAACAATCTATCTTCTTAACACATCTCAATGAAGAATAAGTTGGAATAGATTGTTCAAAATCTCAAATGCAAATAAGGTTACTTCAAGCTCGCAATTTCCATCTTCAATTGCTCTGACAAAGTAATTTTTTACTAGATTTTGTTGATAAAATAATCTTCAACTAATTTCTTCTGATGAATAATTTTAAGACTAGATTTCTTCGACCAAATATTTTTGAAGTGGTATTCATTGACAAATGATTTTTCAATTGAATTATTCAACTGTAGTGCAAAAAACTACATTATTACAGTTGAAACATTATTGGAGCTGCATCATGAGATCCAATATTGCAAACTGAATCTGAGAGATATTGACGCATTTGTTAAAATTGGAAACTTTGAAGTTGTTGTAAAGATTTTATTTAGGTACGACATCAAATGTCACTCAAGTTTGATCATAGCAATGGATAAAAATGAGATGAAGTGATTGGAAACTAAATATGATAATAAACATCTTATCATTCATACTGACCATTATTATACATGCTCTTTGATTATTTCATTGTATCAGAGTAAGGAAGGAATACACTTGTGAAAAAAAGATTATGAGCTTTGCTCCTACCCATTAAGATGAAATTAATTATGTATTAGTTCATTATGGATGGAGATAGCCGAATGATGCTTGCAAGAGATAGCAATAAGTTGATTGAGGAGTCAAATTATCACGTTTGGTGACTGAAGATGCCTAAACAATTTGAACTTTGAAAAGTGATGATAAACAAGATCAAGATGATGTGAAGCTCATCAATTACAATCAATCACATACTTGTGAACTAGACCTACAAAGGAATCACCATGCAGACGTCATCATACGTAATTGTAACTTTGTCATTTATCGAGTGTTTGCACATATATTGAGAATCAATAACGCTTTACTTGGTGTTCATAACCTCATCATGTATAGATCGTACGAGAAGCTTGCACATTGAGATAAAATAACACTTAATCCATGCTATAACACTTAAAATAGAGAATTATTAAATACACCACACTTTTTACTAAATACACCACACAGCACACTCCACCACACCTCTCTTCCTCCCTCCCCACACCACACCGCAGTATGGTTGTGTTGCAGGTGTACCGGTGTGGTGTGGTGTGGTGTGGCTTAAGGTGTGTGGGACTCCTTCGTGGGCAATCGCTTGTCCGACGAGATTAATTTTCTGCTCCTCAGCACGCGCGCGAGTAGCAGGTGTCGTGCGAATACATATCGCAATACACTGTACATCGCTGACATGCTACTCACATACACTAACACACACATACACACATATAAAGCGCTAGAGAGTTCACACTCAAATGTCACAACTGAAAAGTACGGGATTTCTCCACTGGATACCTGTCGGTCTGATTACCCTATTGGCAACAAAATCGTCACCGTCACAAACATAAGTCGAGTCAAACCCACTCCACATTTGGAGATTCCAGGTCGACGCTCAGGGGCACTACTCCCAACGCGCTAGGCTCGACTCGAAGAATTGACGTACCCCTCGCGACCTGAAACCCTATCTCAACATCTAAATATAGTAAGTATAAGAAACTAAGTGACACGACTCAAAACAACATGACACAGGGGATGGGCTTTGTCTCTGCGGTCCTCGCTTTCGCGGGCGAGGGTGATGGACTCTGGGGTGCCCTTCCAAGGAGCGGGGGTAGGGAGTTGGGAGGGTGTATGGCAACGTGTATGGATGTATGGTGTACCATCAGATGTGAAATCAGTCGACGCAGCGATTACTACGTCTGTTCAGTTTCCGTCTTCTCCTAGCCTACGCCAAACACCTAAATATCTAACTCTAAGTTCTTCCTCGCCTCTTCTAAATCGGAAGAGAAAGAATTCACTAGTCTAACTAATTGTCGGTGCCCGACGGTTCCGCTGGCATCAAATTTCCTCAATCGCCGCTCTAGCATGTCCAATTTTGTAAATTTCAGAGTCTGAACTTTCCACTCGACTTCAAATCCTTCTTGTACGACGGCGGCTGCATGGGGGATGCACTACCTCCCCATAGTTCTCTCGAATTTTGCTTTTGAGTACTTCAGATTTCTTGAGTTTTGCTCTGGTCCGCTTCTATTCTCTCGAGGTTCACGTGCCGCCATCTTCCAATACAGTTGTAGTAGGGATGACTAATCATCGTGGTAACTCGAGGGGACAAACTTCGGGCGCTCCTTGCGTAGGGAGTCCGCAGGTGAGAGGAGCGTGCAATAGTCCGAGATCCTCGTCTCAAGTTTCCAAGAGTGGCACTCCACATGCGATTAAGTTTACTTCAGCGAGGACAGCTCGCGGTTTGTCCATGTGCCGTGTGTATTCACCCATGGCCCGACGGCTAGCGGATAAGGTTCTTCGCGTACGAAGAGTTGCTACGGCTTCTAGTGCGTCTTCAGATGTGGCGGCCAGAGCTGCTGTGTGGTTTATACATGATACATTGTGACACTCCTGGTTCTGTCGACGTACCCTGTTGAAGTGGCTGCCATCTTCTGGCTTCCTATCTTGTTCGGACTCACGACATGCTCCCAGATCTTTGCGGCATGGGCGTTATAGAGAAAACAACTCTCTCGAAGCTGCCGTTCAACGAGTTGTGTGCTAAATTTGAATACCCTTGTTTCGTTCTTGCACTTACAAGGAAATAAAACGCGAAGTGTATTCGTCGATGCATCACCATGGCAACCAGGTCGCAGGAAGTGGGTGGAAACCGACTGCTTTGAGCTAGAAGACACTAATCTTTGTTCTGGATGATATTGACAATAATAGTCATCTTGAACTTCTCCAGTACATATCATCTGTAAATGATTGTGAGAACAGTTGTTACATTGTTACCTCTCGAGATAGCAATATTTTGAACAAGTCGGATGCATGCGTGTTTGACGTGGAACTCTTAAATCACAAGAGCTCCAAAGAGCTATTTATGAGCTACGCATTTTTTTGTTCGACAAAACCGAGTCCATCATTGATGGAATGGGATGATGGAAAGATCGTCCCAAAATGTGATGGACTACCATTAATCCTAGAGGTGATGAGCAAGTATTTACGGAGAAAAGTTAGTGAAAGCATACAGATGTGTCTTGATGCTCTGGATGAGTTAAACAACGTAGTTGGTTTGGACGAACGGTTGTGGACAGAATTGAGAGTGAGCTATGACCGTCTGAGTAGTGACGAGAAGAAAATGTTCCTTGATGCTGCTTCCTTCTTCAACAATTCCACGTGGAACCTACGAGAAGCTAAATCTTACTGGCATTTGCTCTATGGACACAAAGATCTCCAATGGCAAACTCTGGTAGATATGTCTCTCGTCTACGATGTGGACTAAGAAGAAAATATACAAATGCATGAGTAATTGAGGTCTCTAGGATATAGTCTAGCTTCTGGAATGGGAACAGATGGCACATGTAGGACTTGGACTAAGAATGTTGCTTCCGCCCGCCGTCTGCTTGCAGCCGCCACAGTCGTTGCTTAGAGAAGTAACCGAGCGCGAGCTTCGTTTTGCCGATGTCTTCGATGTTGTGATCCACCTCCATTGTACACTACTGTTGATTCTGCAAATCGGTGAAGATGTCATTGTCGCTGCTGTGTTCGATTCGTTTGTCGCACTTGCTCTTCGTCGAAGTTGTGACCTGGTGAAAAATTCTAGTCGTCGCCGTAGTTTCCTACCGCTCGCCACGCCGCTGTAGTATACGCGTTAGGTTCGTCTACGCGTGGGTACTTGCTGTAACTGTATCATAGCGCTCCAAATCACATGTAGAACCTTGGGAATTGATGTCCCCGCGCAATTTCTCGTGGTTTCATGAGGTTACTGCTGATAGCCGCCGAATTTCTAGTCACCGCGTTTCGCGGTGGTGTTTCTAGGGATAAGCGTTGCTGCATTTGCTTAGCATTGTTTGCTGCATGGCTTAATCTTTGAGACAAGCATATGACTTGCATGACTTAATCTTGGTGACAACCACATGACAGTGGGAGGTCATATTTCCGGCGCAAAGCGCAAAATGGTACTGTACAGAAAACGCAAGCCTTGACCCATCCCCCACAGCAGCATAACAAAAAACCGAGGGGGAGGGGGGATGAAGGGAAGGGGCCAAGAGCTGGAATGGCCCAACATTGGCCAGCTTACATACCTTGAACAAGAGAAGAAGTGCGTCAAAAGGAGACACCCTCATCCACGAGTCCACCGTCTGCCGCCCACAGGTTTGCCGCTGCACACAAGTCGAACATGCCACCAGCCATCCAGGAGGTCTGGACTCACGTATTCAGCCCTCAAGCACAAAAAGCAAGAGCAACTCAACAATCAGGATGCATGATTAGAAACCAGCGAGAATGGGGCAGTGGGAGAGGAGGGACGAGGGGAAGAGTTGTTGAGCCGTCTTCATCTGCGGGTCTATAAAGCCTTCGTCCCCTTCCGTGTGTCGAGGTTTTTAGAGCACCAGTAGGTCGGCTCCGTTGTCTTGACATGTATACCCCATGCCCTAATTCCATTTTGGTGTCTTTGATTCGTGAATCCCCTTCTGTGCGGTGCGTCAGTGCCTTGGGCAGGTTCTGTGTTTGGAGTGGGGAGCATTAGTACCAAAGTAAACGCCCGTTTTTGTTGTTTCTGGTCTACCCTATTTTTGCGCCAGTTTTTTTGGTTATAAATCCAGTTTGTTTCGCACGTGCTACTCGAGTCAGTGGGACTCCAAGTTGTCGTTGGCTTTTCAGCAACTTTTTGGCACTTCTGTTTGCCTTTTATGGACACTATACATCTGTCCGTAAGTGCCACTGACCGTTACCCTCCCCATGAACCTGAAACCTCTCTCGTAATCCGAAGCGCAAATTGCACCTATTTTCTAGGTTGCTGCCTCCAGCTGAACTTTTGACGCGTGGACTGCAGATTCAGCGGTTGCTTATCAAGGACGAAGCCACATTTTTGGATTCGCGTTTGTGCGAGATTTCATGCACTTTCATAGGCCAGTCTTCCGGGGTTTTGTCGCTGTGTGCCACCTTTAACCGTTGGACGGATGTGCCGCGTGACTGGTTAGCCGCGAGTTGTTTGACCACCTTCTGAACACAATGTCGAAATTGTGCGAACCACAAACGCAAAGACCTATTGCGCTGCAATAGATGTAAACCCTAATTCCCGCCCGGCAGCATTCTGCACTCTCATCTCGCTGTTTGGTTGCTTCGTTTGCTTGGCCATTCAAGTGCGGTCGCTGCCGTGCTTGCTTGCCAGGTTGTGCCACTTATCTGTGTGTTCCGTCGATGAAATCGAGTGTCGAGTGTCTCAGCCTTTCAACTCCGAAGCCTGCAGAAGGACTAGCGCGCTGCAATTTAATAGCCGGCCACAGTCTATTTTGCTCTTAACTTGTATTACGGAGGTAGTGTCTCGCGTTGCCTCGACCCTGCCGAGTATTGTAACAGCACCAGATGGTGTCGACAGCCGCCTGCTCGCCGCCGCCAACCGATGTCTGCCACAGTGCCGCGTTCGCGCTTCGTAGTCTCGATGCCTGCTTGCTCGGTGTTGCTGGAAGGCTGCTTGTCCTCGCTATCAGTGATGTTCGCCGCCTGCACAGTTCGCAGGTGTTTACTCTGGAACTTGTAGCGTGTCGATGTCGCTGCTGTGAATGTCGAAGTCGATGTAGAATGTTGATGCGGTTGCGTTGGAAATGTCGATGTTGATGTCAATGCGTTGCTGAATCGATAGCCTGATGATGGAGGAATAGAATGTTGGTTGAGCCTGTAAAACAAATTGCAAGAGCACAACCCGTGCTTCAAAGGACAAGAGTCGAAGCTCCCACCCTCCTAATGTTTTTGATATTTTCTGTGTGCAGAACTCGTCCTGCTATTGTTTGCTCATCTTGAGGCCTACTGGCGCCCCGAGATACTTGTGGATCTCCCTTCGCTGCATCACTGCGCAGCCCGTTAGGGGGAACCAATCGGGGAGGCGATTCATCCCAAGGAGTAGTATGGAAGATTTTGATAAGTTAAGCCTTGCGGCGCTGCTTCATTCGTATTTTGTTAATAATATTCTCAGTTCTTGGAAGGAAGCATGCGAATCCTCGATAAAAACTCCCATGTCATCAGCAAAGAGAGAGTAGTCCAGGAGAAATGTGTCCCCCACTTGATACCCTCTCAATCTCCCTGCCTGAAAACTCATCTTCATTTCCGCCATCGGGGGCTGCGTAGCTAGGACAAACAGCAGGGGCGCCAAGGGGCACCCCTGCCTTACACCCCTTCCTACCGAAAACCTGTACGTCTTGGCCCTGTTTACATACATTGCCATGGATACCCCCAAGGTGAGGCCCTTCACCAGCGCAATGAATTGCTGACCAAGCTCGCACTTGGCCATAGTGTCCCATAGGTAGTTATGTTCTACCTTGTCATATGCTTTTTCAAAATCTAGCTTCACAAACATACCCTGGTGTCTGCACGTTTTTGCTACATCTGGCGCCATCCAAAGTGTAAGAACATTATCCAGCATGTGGCGCTCTTTGATAAACCCAGTCTGCTGTGGTAGTACTAATTTTTGGAGCAGCATCTGAAGCCTACCTGCCAAGATCCTCGCTATGATCTTATAATCCGTAGTCAGCATCGTCAGTGGCCTCCAGTCCTTGAGTTCAGTTTTGTTGACTGCCTTCGGGATCAGACGAATCATGCCTTCCATGACCCTCTCTGCCAACACTCCTTCCTCTCAAAACCTGTGCATTATTTTAACATAAAACTTTTTCATGTAGGGCTAGGTTTTCCTCATTGCTTCCGCTGAGATACCATCGACCCCAGACGCTTTGTTGAGAGGGAGGCTTAACAAGGCGTCTTCAATTTCTTTCTCTATGGGGAGCGCCGCCAGCATGGTGCGCTCCGCTTCTGACAGGTGATCCTCCACCCTGCGCATAATGTTCTAGCGCGGCTGAATGCCTTGTGCTGCAGGTTCTTGCGCAGTATACAGATCCGCGTAATACTTTTCTACAGCACAGAGTATTCTTGACTGGTCCTGTGTTTCTTCTCCCGTGGGTAAGCGCAACTGCAGTATCTGTGCTCGCGCCGCATTCTGTCTATGAATGTTGAAGAAATATTTTGACGGCGCGTCCCCTAGTTCCAGATGCTTTACTCTCGACCAAAGGCGGATCTCCACGTCCTGTTCATGCTCTCGGATTCGCTTTTCGGTTTCCAGCCAGTCGAGACTTACTAAATGTTGCGCCGTGAGATCCCTTGGTCGGATTTTGTGCAGGTCTGCAATCTCCTGCTGCAATTCTTGAATAAGTGACAACCGAGCTCGCTGCTCCTTCTCTTTCGCACGTAGGAAATTCCTCACCTATGTCGTGCCTTTGTGGTAAATTTTCCTGGGGTCCTCAATCCTCTGCTCTAGTTTCCCCCAAATTCTCTTGACTCTTTCCTGAATCTGTGGTTTTCCCAACAAAGATGGACTCCAGTTGAAAGTGATCGGGCCCATGAGAGACAGCCTGCCATCCGTGCAATCCACAGTCCCCACTTCCACCGAGGCCGACACCAGAAGGTGGTCTGACAGGGTGTTCCCTACGTGATGGAGGTAGTGAGCTGCTGCCAGCCATCTGCCCCCATGTGAGAAGTAGATCCGATCGAGCCTTGCCCATCTCGGATCTCCCTCGTATGCAGACCACCTAGTGTGTAGCGGCCCTCGTGTTTCTGCAACAATTGTCCTCAGGTCTTGGAGATTGTGCTTTGTTCTGAGCTCAGTGAACGTCAAGTCCTGCGCTCCCCCGAGTACCTGGCATTCTCTTGAGGAGTCGGTGGGGCATTCCACCATATTCCAGTCTCCACACAAGATGATATTCGTGTGTGGGAACATGTTCCGCAGCTGGGCCCAGTGCGCAGCTCGAGCTCCTAGGGAGTGTGGTCCGTATACCAAAGCAATGTATACTTTGTGGCCTCCCTTCTCAATCTGCGCCCAGGTAACGTACCCGTCCTCCGAAGTACCTGTTTTTATTATTTTAAAACTCCTGTGGATCAAGAGCGCTGTGCCGCCAGTTCCCTCGCCTCTTACTCCTTTATATCCTGGTGAGCATATGGTGTGCAAGTCTCTGCTCAGAAGGTGGCCGATTGCAGTCATAGCGAAGACATCCAGCTTGTGTTCTTGAACCGCAATGACGTCTGGTTTGTCCCTTGAATTCCCAATAAAGTCTTTAACTTTGTACTTCCTGGTAGACCCATTTAGCCCACCCACGTTCCAAGAGAGATTATTCAATGTGAGCTAAATTGCTTGTGTGGTGTCCGTCATTGTTCACTGAAGGCCGCTCGGCCGTGCTCCGTGAACGTCTTCTCACCTCCCATGTCTGTTGTGGTCGGGGATGTGGCGCAGGCGTTTCAGCTTCTGCCCCTGCCAGGTTTGTGCATGCCGCGGGCCGCTTTTGCTGCTGCCTTTGCTGATCGCATCTCCCGTTTGCGGATTGCCAAAGTCTTCATGCTCAGCTTCTTTCCTCCTAGTGCAGCCAAGTGCCCCTGATTCGGCTCTAGCTTCCGGTTGAACTTAGCTCTGATGCCTTCTGTCGTTAGAGTTGCAGTTTCTAGGTGTGTACCTTGGACTTTCTCCTCCACAAGCGTCCGCTTTTCTTCTAGTTGTGCCTTCTCCTGCTGCACTTGTTCGGAGGGGGGCTCCTTGGGCTCAGTGCTGTCTCGTTGCGCCAGAACTCGTAAAAGCTGTTTCGGCTGGAGGGGGAATAGTGATTGTGTGAGCTGATCACTTGTCCCGCCGATCTCTATCTGCGCTCCTGGGAGAGTTGAGCCACTCTTGGCAACCTTAGCCCTTCTTCTATTTGGCTCCCTATCAGTTGCAGGTTTGCGCTTGCTGCCCGCCTCATTTGCCTCGGCCTCAACCGGCTCGGCCAAAGGAGCTCTAAGGGTAGCTCTAGCTTTCCGAGCCTGAGGTGCCGGCGAGGTCGACGTGTTCTGTTCCTCGGCCACATCCATCTTGGACTTGCTCTAGAGGGATTCTGAGACCAGCGCCGTCTTGGTTCGTAGTGTTGTAGCATCGTCCTTCTTTTTCTCATAGAATTGCTCGATAGTTCCAATTCTCCTCATAGATAGCGCCTCCTGGGGAAGCAAGGCCTGGACGTTCATCGCTAGAGCCTGAGTTGTCTCCAGCAGTGTTTTTCCTTGTTGCTTCTTGGCCATGTTAGCCTCGCTGGAAGGCTTTGTCTCCGTTTGCTGC
This sequence comes from Marchantia polymorpha subsp. ruderalis, assembly GCA_037833965.1. NCBI lineage: Eukaryota > Viridiplantae > Streptophyta > Marchantiopsida > Marchantiales > Marchantiaceae > Marchantia > Marchantia polymorpha. The sequence goes on from AP031351.1 coordinate 8,301,649, forward strand.
TTGCTCTGCATGGTTGTCAATAAGAGAGGTGTGAGTGCTGAGGGGTGATCTTCCTCCAGTACTCATCGCTCTTGCTTTTGGTGCGGGGCTGTTGGCAAAACTTTGAAGTGGGGGCAGGAGTCTTGGAAGTCGGGTTTTCCACTCTCCACTTCCTCTTATCGTTGTCGCGGTATGCTTGCTGCGCCTCCTGCGGAGTAGTGCCTTCCGCCCTTGGCCGTTCCCGTTGGGGTCGACGGCTGGGCCCTGCACCTTCCTGGGGCGGGAACAAAGGATCTCCAGGGCAATCTGCAGCAATATGACCCTGTCTTCGGCATTTGAAACATGAATTCGACAAATGCGTCACGTCTAAAGGTATGCGCTCTACTTCCCCTTCAAGTGTGACTTCCACAAAGGGTGGGGGGAGTAAACCCCGTGGCCATTCGAGACAGAGTCGTATAATCTGTCTGCTGCTCCTTTCTATGCTCGCAGGGCCGATCAGTACTGGATCCAAGGTTCAAGCTTTTTTTTGAATCCAAAACAGCTGTAACTTGGTGAGGTTGGTGAAGCGCATCCAAACCGGATACGGCGCTAAAGAGTAGCTTAGATCTTCGGCTTCAAGTGTCCACTTGACTATTATGAAGTCCTGACGTAGGTAGGTGATACGAGTTCTTGACAGTGCTAGGTCCCTGTCCCTCTGTGACTGAAAGCGGATGTGGTAGTTTCTGCTACCTATTGCTGTAATCAAGACGATTTTCAACTTCTTGCTCCGGATGAGCTCTGCCTCAGCCCACTCGTGTACTTGCGGAGTGCTCAGCCCTCGGTCAAGGAAACAGAGAACCGTTGTAAGATTTTTGCTCTTCTCATGCTTCTTCATAGTGTCATCTCTTGTGATCACCAAAGTCACTTGCCTCAACATGTTCATCGTTTTCTCGAGGTCTAGGTTCTTCTCTAATTCTGGATCTGCTTGTGTGTCTTCCAGGGACTCGTCATCCGAGAAGCTCTCATCAGGGTCGATGTTGCTGGTGTCATCTTTGGAAGAATCAAGCGTGTCCTCCAGGGTTGCCTGACTTCTGGTCATGCTTATGTGCCCCTCGCTGATCACGGCCGGCTGCTTTTGCCTTTCTACAGACATTTCACGTGGGGGGAGCATCTATTCGATGTCAACGCCTGTAGTCCTCCCTGTTGGTGCCGGTGTTACACTAGTCAGAAGGCCAGGTCCTAGATGCGAGGGGTTCAGTTCTGAGTCCATTTGCGGGGTTACGTAGGGGGACCCCCCCTGCGTGCTCATCACAAGGGCCACCTATTCTGCAGGTTGCGCCCCTGTGCTCGATGTTGAGGTGTGCTGTTGTTGTGGTGCCTTGATGTTTGGATGCTAGTTGGATCTGTTTCGTCATGAAAGTCGTGCGTGACGCTGCAGATGCCGCTATGACTGCCGTGTGCTGAGCCAGAACCAGTGGGGTCGGTACTCAACCAGGCTTGCTTGCGTTGAAACAGTAACTGCGACTACGCGCCTAGACCTAATGCGCTACTGAGAGCTTCGAATGTCAACTATGCAATAGGCCCGAACCTCTACACCGAGTATGCTGTTCTCTTGTGCGGATTACATGTCGCCTGCGAGTCGCAGCACCAGGAGTAGCTGTTGATACCTGCGTCTAGTTTCGACCTAATGTGACCTCCGTTGCCTAGACCTAATGCGCTGGGGGAGTTTTCGCCCACTTAGGGTTAGTCCCAGGGCATAGACTTGCTACAGTGAGTCGTTGCCAATCTCCAACCAGAGGTCAGTTCAGCGTTGCTGCCCCTGCTCCCAAACACTCTATCGAAGTTTTGTGCTCCGACTATGCCTAGACCTATTGCGCTGGCGCGGAACAAACCATAATTTCCACCCGGCAATGTTCTGCAGCCCGATCGCGCGTTTGACTGCTAGGTGCTCAGTTGTTCGAGATGTCTTCACTGCCGTGCATGCTTGCCTTCCTTGCTGATTTCTTATGTGTCGTGGAAAGTGTTCAATGTCCGGTATCTTCGTATCAGAACTCCGAGGCCTGCAGAAAGAAAACTCGCCGAACCGATACAGAGTTCTTCCACCGTCGAGTTTGTCTTTGCGTTTGCTATCAAAACGAGGCACACGTCGCCTTGACCTTGCGAGGAGAAGTGTCGCCGCACCGAATGCTGCCGCCCGTCGCCGTCGCAGAATCAATTTTCTGCGTCCAAGACGCTAAGTAACAACCAAGTACAAGCAGAAAACACCCTCCCAACCACGCAGGGGAGCCAGCAAAGAAGGGTCGGCGACTGCACACAGGCATAGCCCTGTGAAGCTAACGAGAAACAAGCAGTAAAGAAAAAACCAAAGAAACCACGTGGCGGGCATACCACCCACCTAGCAGTAACCACAGTCCTCGTCCGCCCGTACCGTCCATTGGAACCTGCAAGGAAGACCAAACGGAGTAATCTCTGGTCTGCCACTAAGAGTGGGTCCACGCCCCCACCTCAAAGCGTATGAATGGCTTATTCTTTGTGTCATCAAAGTCAGATGCATGGCTTAATCTCGGTGAAAGCCGCTGAGAGCGGACTAGTCAATTTTCTGCGTTCAAAACGTTGTAAAAAACAGAAAATACAAAGTAACACTCACCACCCGGCCTACGAGGCAGACCTGCGAAGTGAGGAGTTACGGTGCACAGACACAGCACTGTGCGAGATGATGACACAACAAGCAAGCTGAGAATCCAACTACCTGGTAGCTGACGCCACCACCTAGTAGCCCCAGCTCGCCCGCATCATCCATTGGAACCTGCAGTGAAGACAAACAAAAGGACCACATGTCTGCCCCTAAATGTGGGTCCACGTCCCCACATCAAAGCAAACCACCAGTTAACACATAGTTAGACACCCAATATAAAGGAAGAGGGAAGTGAGGAAATCGGAGCGTGGCACAGCCTGATCAGTATCCCCGTGCTGATTTGTCAGTGTTGCATTCCTGGATTATCTGCACCCGGTTATGTCACCAGTGTTACCTTTGTTCCACCCACTGAGAGTGGGCCGGGCGGACCCCGTCCACTGTGTTGCTGCGTTATCTATCTGTATGCCTCTTCAGGAAGAGGTCCACATTCCCGTCCCATAACAAAGGATCGCGAAAAACACGGCGCGTTTATTGCGCCTCGCCACTTACCTCCAAACCCTAACCCTAACCCGTGTTCCCCGTGTTTGGCGCTAGTAGTCCTAAACCACGGGCCGTGTTTGCGCTCCCTCGTACACGGAGGTTTGTCCTGTTGTTGGCCGGACAGGGCGCTTTCGACCACTGTACCCCCGTTTCCCGGTGCATGTTTTTCTCCCTTTGAAACGGCTCTTAGCAACCCTAAAATCCAGCCGCCGGACTCTGAGCCAGTTCTTGAGACGTCTACTTGGCACGCTGCGGAACTTCTTCCCTTACTGCGTGCCTCTTCTGACGGAAGCTAGTATGTCCTTTCCTTGTTGGGGGAGTCGCGCAAATCGCGGCGGGCTTGTAGCTCCGCTCCGGTGGCGCCCAAACTCTAACCCTAACCTATGTGGGCAGTCTGGCGCAGGTTGCCCTCGGGCCTAGATTTCCGCCCCGTGTTTCTCGCTCCTATTTATGCCGTTTTGTCCTGTCCGTGTCCGGGCAACGCGCGCTCCTGACCACTGTGACCCCGTTTCTCGGCGCATGTTTCTCTCCCTCGATCTGGCGCTAGCAACCCTAGAGGTCAGTCAGGCGTGTTTTGCGCTCTCTCTTGGCAGCTCCTCAGCTGTCGGATGATCTGATTTGTCCTTAGGTGCCGCTGGGCATTTCCAGAGTTGCTTAAGTGGAGGACCAGGAGAGCAGCGCTTTGTCAGCTCCCTGCCACTTGGCGCCAAGTAACCCTCACCCTAACCCTAAAGTTACGCAGACATGTTTCTTACTGGCTCCCCTAAATTCTGGCTAGCCTTCCCGACCGCGCGTTGTCCGCTCCTCAGGGTGTGGGGTATTCCGAGTCATCCTAGCTTTTGGCAGTTCACCGATCGCCGTTCCTGCAATTTCCTAGCCGCGTGGTGCCCTTCCGCTGTTTTGGCGCTATTAGCCCTATTCTCCTTGCGTGTTTTGCGCTCCCGATAGTTCGGGACCCTAATCTGTGAGTCAGGTCCTCCTTGTTGTAGCAGAGTTCGCGTGGAGTGAGGTCACGTTTTGCATCCATGTCCTGCCGCGTGTGCTCGTTCACCTGCTTATTTCCTTATTTGTGACGTGTCTTTTGCACAAACCTTTCATCGGCGACTGGCTACCAATGCAGTGTGCTCCATACTCCTTTGCCTCCGGGCTGCCAGCTTGCCCCCTGCAGACGCGTTCACTTGCGGTTGCTTTCCGGTGTGGACTCTGAGCTGTGGCCCCTACCTTATCCTACTTGGTGGGCCGATCTACGAATCCCCTTGCCGGATCCTGATTTGTCCCTGCGGATGGCAGGAGATGTCGGCTCCCCCCAAGTGCGCACAGTCTCGTGGGATGCCCCATTCTCCTGCTGCACTTCTGCTCGCGTGTGCTTGGCGGAGCTCGTTCCCGCATACTGCTTGTGTGTGTCCTAGGTGGGTGCAAGCTGCACGACGTTCGTCTTTTGCCTCGTTTGTCACTGTTCATGCGGGGGCCGAAGAAGTGCCACTATTTGCTGCTGTTGATAATGCTTGGGGTATCATGCGTCGATCTTTATTGGCCGTTGTTGCTCACGCAGCTAGTTGTACACCGTTTCTGGCCGCTTGGCAGCATCGACACCTATTCCTTCTTCACTGTGATGCTCGCGATTCTGCCCCGCGGTTGTGCTGCTCGCACGCATTATCTGCCTCTCCAACCTGGTTGTCGCCTGCGGCCTGCCGATGTACTCTGCGCATACTGTCCGCAGGCTGACGATACGGCTGATTCACGCTTCATCTGCCCCACCTTGACTGGTAGCTATTTCTCCCTTGGTATACTATCTTGTCTCCCTTCCAGTTTAGCGGCGATCTACAGTGTCAACATCTTGAATGAATAATGTCAGCGCCTGTCCGTGCTGAGCCCGAGTTCAGTGCCCAGGTCTTACAGCCCTGCCCGATTTTCTCACTGCCCTGTTCCTGCATACCGTGTTAGCGTGTGGTGTACCTAGCAGACACTTAGCCTTTTGTCGCTTCCCAGCAGTTCCAAGATATCTTCTGGTAGACTAAGATTCCTCCACCCCTCTAGTGAGGGGTGGAGCTTCGTTCAGTCCGATCGCTGCTCTCTCCGTGTAGAGGGCTTCCGAACCTCCCTCTAAACCTTCCGTTCTTGCTAACGTGTTTTTCAGCCAACGTTCAATTCTAGTAACTATAGGCATGGCAATCACATTTTGCAACGAGCTAGCTATTCCAGCCAATATCTCTGAGGGGGATCAGCACTTGATTCCTTCCACAGAGAAATTGCTTTGTCTATGGTATTCCTGGTCCTACTGTGTAAATTCACTGTGCTAATAATGTCAGAAAATAGCTTTTGATTCCTGCTAAGCCAAAGGTGCCGACAGATCTCCGTTGTTAGCATCCATTGTGCAGCGATGGAGCTATTCCTCCGCTGAGCTAGCCCCAGCTCTATAAGTTGAAGGAGAGAAGTTGCATTACCAAAAATTGGTTGTTCATGTCTGGGAAGCCTCCATCTAAGATTGGCCGCTGCTCTCCACACCTGTTGTGCAACCGGACAGTCAAACAGGATGTGGAAAACTGACTCTGTCGTTGGACACCCCCGGGGGCATCTCCCATCTCCATGTCCGATCTTCGCCGCCCTTTCGTTAGTGTAAAGAGCCTGCTGGAGTACCCGCCACATGAAGAGCTTGTCCCTGTTGACATTTCTGCTCTTCCAGAGATCCGCAAATATTTTCTCCCACTCTGCTTCCGACTTCTGAGAGTGCCATTTCCTGTTAAGGCGCTCGCCTAGAGACGTAGCCTGAGTCTTGTCCATGTACCTGCTGCGAGCTGCCTCCGTGAAATTACCAGCGATCGGCTTGCCCCGAATCTTCCACCCCGCACTGGTTCGCAGGGGGGCGCTGGTCAGTCTCATCGCAGATGTGATCTTGTGCATGAACACATGCATCAACGAGCCTTCTGCCCTCCTTTGTTCGTTTGCCCTTCCCCTGACAAAAGTACGTTTGAGCTCCTCCTTTTTCCTCCATGGTGTTTCCATTTGGGTGATCTTGAGAGAACGCAATTCTGCCAGGATCTGTTTCGTGTGTAGTCCATTTTCCTCCCAGTGTTTTACTGTGAGGCTGACTATGTCTCTTAACGTGATGTTCCGCGGAATAGCCACCCCTGCTGGATCCCAAGACGTGTCTTCCTGTATGTACCTCCAGCATGTCAGTAACGCCTTCCCGACCTCAGTCCCTGTCAGGTGCAAGGGCTGTCTGGTCAGGATCAGATCTGGAAGACTGTAGTTTCTCCTCACTATATCCCTATGATATTTCCCTCTCCCCTATTTAACCAGCTCAGCAAGCGCTAGTCCCCACGTGCCTGCGCTTTCGTCTATAATGAAACCTATCCACTTTCCCATAAGTGACGAATTGGTATCAGCCAAACACCTGATACCCAGCCCCCCTCTGGCTTTGGGCCTGCAAAGTAGATCCCATCTGACCAGTGAACGTTTCGCTGTTCCGTCCTTATTGTATCCCCACAAAAATTGACGGTACAGATGTTCTACTTTTCTGCAGGTTGTCGCCGAAAGTTTGATGAGAGAGGCATAGAATGTGGGCTGGGCTTGCAAGACGAATTGCAAGAGTATAGCCCGTGCTTCGAAGGACAATAGCCTCAGTTCCCATCCTCCCAACGTGTTTGCTATTTTTTTGGTGCAGAACTCGTCCTGCGTTTGTTTGCTAACCCCTAGACCTGCTGGCGCCCCAAGATATTTGTGCACCTCCCCTTGCTGCATCAGCGTGCAGCTTGTGAGGGGGAACCAGTCGGGGGGCCTGTCCATTCCCAGAAGCAATATTGCTGATTTTGACAGGTTCAATCTAGCTCCACTACTTTCCTCGTACTTTCCTAGAACCATTCTCAGCTCTTGGAATGATGAGTATGAGTCGTCGATGAAGACCCCATATCATCAGCAAAAAGCGAGTAATCCAGAAGTACAATCTCCCTCACCTGGTAATCTCGAATTCGCCCTGCCTGAAAGCTGATCTTCATTTCCGACATTAGGGGTTGAGTTGCTAGAACGAACAGTAGTGGGGCCAGCGGGCACCCTTGGCGGACTCCCCTTCCAACCGGGAACCTGTAAGTCTTGGCTCCATTAACTTGCACCGCCGTGGATGCTCCTAGGGTGAGGCCCTTTACCAGCGTGATAAACCCTGGCCCCAGACCGCACTTCAACATGGCGTCCCAGAGGTAATTGTGTTCGACCCTGTCATATGTCTTCTCAAAGTCGAGTTTTACAAACATGCCCTGGCGTTTGTAAGTTCTGGCAGCATCCTGTGCCATCCACAAGGTGAGCACGTTATCTAACATGTGTCTTCCTTTTATGAACCCTGTTTGTTGTGGTGAGACCACTTTTTGTAGCAGCATCTGAAGGTGCCCTGCTAAGATCCTAGCAATTATCTTGTAGTCAGTCGTTAGCATTGTGAGGGGGCGCCAGTCTTTCAGCGACGTTTTGTTGACTGACTTTGGAATGAGGCGAATCATCCCTTCCGTCACTGTTTCTGCAAGCACTCCCTCTGCCTAGTACTTGGTAACCATCTTTACATAAAAACTTTTCATAAATGGCAAGGTTTTCTTTAGCGCTTCAGCGGAGATACCATCCACCTCAGGCGCCTTGTTGTGAGGGAGGCTGAACAGCACGTCCTCGATCTCCTTCTCCAAAGGTGGCGCTGCCAGCATACTCCGTTCCGCATCCGTCAGGTTGTCTTCCACACTATGCAAGAGTTCCTCTCGCGTCACTGCATCTTCTGTGGACTGCGTTTGCGCCGTGTAGAGTTCTGCATAGTACTGCCCTACTGCACACATTATTTTTGCTTGGTCTCTTGTCCCTTCTCCCGTGGGAAGATGTAGCTGAAGAATCTGTGCTCGTGCAGAGTTTTGCCTATGGATATTGAAGAAATACTTCGACGGCGCGTCCCCAAGCCCTAAGTGTTTGACTTGGGACCACAGCCTGATTTCTACATCTCGTTCATGCTCTCTAAGTCTTTTTTCTGTTTCTAACCAATCCAATCGGACTAGTTACTGTTTTGTCAATTTCCCTGGAGGGCTACTGTGCAGGTCTGCTATCTCCAGTTGCAGTTCTTGAATGTGCGAGAGCCTGGCCCTCTGTTCCTTCTGCTTGACCCTCAAGAAATTCCTGACCTGTGTGGTACCCTTGTGGTAGACTTTCCTCGGGTCGTCAGATCTACGCTCTAATTTCTTCCATATCCGCTTGATTCCTGCCTGGATCTGAGGCTTCCCAAGCAGTGACGGGCTCCATTTGAAGGTTGTCGGCCCCGCCAATGAGAGTCTTCCATCAACGCACACAACTGTCCCCATGTCTACAGATGTAGTCACCGGGAGGTGATCGGAGAGGGTAATTCCTGCGTGTTGTTGCAGATAGTGTGCTGCTGCCAGCCACCTGCCTGCGTGCGAGAAATAAATGCGGTCGAGCCGCGCCCATCTCGGATCCCCTCCGTATGCATACCATCTAGTGTGTAGTGGCCCACGTACCTCAGCCGCAATCTCCCGTACATCCTGAAGATTGTGCTTCGTTCTAACTTCTGTGAACGCCATCTCCTCACCTCCCCCCAACACCTGGCGTTCCCCTAACGAGTTCGAGGCGTTGTCCACCATATTCCAGTCCCCACAAAGGATGACGTTGGTGTGCGGAAATAAATTCCGCAGATGAGTCCAATGCGCCGCTCTGCCACCTGGGGAATGTGGGCCATACACGGAGGCTATGTAAACCTCATGCCCTCCTTTCTCGACTTGCGCCCAGGTAATGTAACCATCTTCTGACGTGCCTGACTCACGTATTTTCAGGCTCTTATGGATGAGAAGTGCTGTCCCCCATGTGCCTTCTCCTCGAACTCCCTTCTGACCAGGGGCACAAACTGTTTGCAGGTCTCTGCTCAGCAGGTGTCCTATTGCCATCATGGCGAAGCTGTCCAGTTTGTGCTCCTAGATAGCTAGTATATCCGGTTTGTCACGAGTATGTGCATAAAAGTCCTTCAACTTATACTTCCTGGTCGACCCGTTCAGCCCGTCCACATTCGAGGATAAAATATTTAACGTGAGCGGAGTTACCTGAGGGTTGTGCATCATTGTGCACTAAAGGCCGCTCGGCCGTGCTCCATGACTGTTCTCTCGCCTTCTACGTCTGCTGTGCTCAGGGAGATAGTGCCTACGTCTCCGCTCCTGCCTCTACCAGAGATCTGTTTGCCGCTGACCGCCCGAGCCGCTGATTTAGCTGCTCTCATTTCCCGCTTGCGAATCGCCGAGCTCTTCAGGCTGAGTTTCTTTGCTCCGAGTGATGCCGTGTGGTCCTGGCTCGGCTCCTTTTTACGAGGGAACTTTGCCCGGATACCCTCTGTCAGCGGCTGGGGTTCAAGTTGCGCCACAGAACTGTCTCCTCGTAGCCCTCCTTCTGTCTTGCTGGTTCTTCCACACCTTCCTGAACTTGCACGGGGATTGGGCCTACAAAATCTGAACTGCCTCTTTGCGCCAAGGTTTCCAGAAGCTGTTTCGGGACCAACGGCGAAACTGGAGGTGACTCTTCCTCCTGTAATGTTCTGGGCTCGATCTGATTCACTGGGCTCGATCTGATTCACTGGACCCCCGGGGATGCTTTTTGCCATTTTGGCACGTCCTCCACTTTGGTCTCCATCGGCTAAGGGCTTGCGTTTGCTGCCCGCGTCAGCTGCATGGACCTTTCCCGAGCCTGCCCCTGTTGGTCGTGGGATGACCTTGTTTCTACGCACACGGGGAGCCGGGGAGGTGGCTGTGTTCTGCTCATCCGCTGCATCCATCCTTGTTTTGCTCTGAAGTGACGCCGAAACAAGTGCAGTCCTAACTTGTTGCGCTGTAGTAGTTGCTTCCTTCTTCTTTTCGTAGAATTGCTCAATGGTGCCAGGTCTGCGTGTGAATAGTGCCTCCTGCACTGTTGGTTCATTTCCGACCTGCAGGGGTGCTAGCGCTTGCTCCAGAGGGTACTCCCCCCGATGTTTCATCGCTGCTTTTCCTACGTCATTGCCCTTAGCTCCCTCGGTCAGGTCAACAGATGCCGCCTGCTCCACCTCCTTGTCAATGCACGTCGCTTGTTGCTCTGTTACTTTCCTCCAGTAGCCGTCGCTCCTGCTCTTTGTGCGAGGCTGTTGGAAAAACTTCGATGTGGCACGGGGAGTTACATCTGACGGGTTGTCAACCCTCCATTTCCCCTTGGCTCTGGCTGAATCCGCTTGTGTCCCCGCTTCAGGTTGGAGTGCGCTTTGCCGAGGGCGTTCGCGTTGAGGTCTCCTACTGGGTCCAGCGCCTTCCCGTGGCGAGAAGAGGGGGTCACCGGTGCATTCTACTGCTATGTGCCCATATCTGCGGCACTTGAAACAGGAGTTAGACACGTGGGTGACATCAAAAGGTATGCGCTCCACTACACCTTCTAGAGTCACCTCCACGATGCATGGCTTAATCTTGGTGAAAGCCGCTGAAAGCGGACGAATCAATTTTCTGCGTTCAAAAACGTTGTAAAAAAACCGAGATTACAAAGTAACACTCACCACCCGGACCACTGGGCAGACCTGCGAAGTGAGAAGTTACGGTGCACAGACACAGCACTGTGCAAGCTGATGACTCTACGAGCAAGCAGAGGAGCTACCTACGTGGTAGCTGCCGCCACCACGTAGTAGCCCTAGCTCTCCTACATCATCCATTGGAACCTGCAGAGAAGACCAACAAAAGGCCCTCATGTCTGCCCCTGACTGTGGGTCCACGTCCCCACAGCAAAGCACACCACCAGGTAACACATAGTTAGACACCCAATATAAAGGAAGAGGGAAGTGAGGAAATCGGAGCGTGGCCCAGCCTGACCAGTATCTCCGTGCTGAATTGTCCGAGTTGGATTCCTGAATTATCTGCACCCTGTCTTGGCACAGTGAGTCCTTCGTTCCACCCGTTGAGAGTGTCTCGGGTGGGCCCCGTCCACTATGTTGCTATGTTGACTCCATGTATGCCTCCTCAGGAGGAGGTCCGCATTCCGGTCCCCTAACGAAGGGTCGCGAAAAACGCGGCGCGTTTGTTGCACCTCGCCACTTGGCTCCAAACCCTAACCCTAACTCGTGTTTCCTGTTTTTTGGCGCTAGTAGCCCTAAACCACGGGCCGTGTTATCCGCCCTATTTTTGCGCTCCCTGGTATGCGGAGGTTCGTCCTGTTGTTGACCGGCCCGGCCACGCTTCCGACCACTGTACCCTCATTCCCCGGTGCATGTTTTTATACCTTTGCAGCGGCTCGTAGCTTCCCTAAAACCAGCCGCTGATCTTAGCCTGTTCCTGAGCCGTCTACTTGGCACGCTGCGAATCTTCACCCTTACCGCATGCCTCTTTTGGCGGTGGTTGGTACGTCCTTCCGGTGTCGGGGGAGTCGCGTAAATCGCGGCGTGCTTGTAGCGCCTCTCCGGTGCAGTCCAAACCCTAACCCTAACCGATGTTGGCAATCTGGCGCAGGTTGCCCTTGGGCCGAGATTTCCGTCTCGTGTTTCTCGCTCCTATTTATGTCGTTTTGTCCTGTCTGTGTCCGGCAACCGCGCTCCCGACCGCTGTGCCCTCGTTTCTCGGCGCATGTTTCTCTCCCCGAATCTGGCGCTAGTAACCCTAGATGTCAGTCAGGCGTGTTTTGCGCTCCCCCTGGGCAGCTCTTCAGCTGTCGGATGGTTCGATTTGTCCAGAGGTACCGCTGGGCAGTTCCAGAGTTGCTTAGGTGGAGACCCAGGAACGCAGCGCCTTGTCAGCTCCTTGCCACCTGGCTCCACATAACCCTAACCCTAACCCTAAAGGTCCGCAGACATGTTTCTCTATGGCTCCCGGAACTCCGGCTGGCCTTTCCGACCACGCATTGTCCGCTCTTCAGGGTGGGGGGTATTCGGGGTCCTCCGACTTTTGGCAGTGCACCGACCATGTCCCTTTAGTGTCCAAGCCGCGTGGGGCCCTTCCGCTGTTTTGGCGCTATTGGCTCTTTTTGTCTTGCCTTTCGTGTTTCGCGCTGCCGAGAGCTCGGGACCCTGATTAGGACCAGATGTCGCGTGGAATGAGGCCACGTTTTGTATCCATGGCCTGCCGCGTGTGCTCGTTCACCTGCTTACTTCCTTATATGTGACTTGTCCTCTACACAGTCCTTTCATCGGCGCCTGGCTGTCGATGTCGTGTGCTCGAGACTCCTTTGCGTAAGGCCTGCCACCTCGCCCCCTGCAGACGTGTTCACCTGAGGTTGCTGTCCGGTTTGGACGCTGGACTGTCGCCCCTACCTTATCCTACCTGGTGGGCCGATCCGCGAATCCCCTTGCCGGATCCTGATTTGTCCCTACGGATGGCAGGAGATGTCGGCTCCTCCCAGGTGCGCACAGCCTCGTGGGGTGCCTCATTCTCCTACTGCACTTCTGCTCGATGTGCTCGGCGGAGATCGTTCCCGCAAACGGCTTGGGTGTGTCCTCGATGGGTGCGCGCTGCACGACGTTCGTGCGTTGCTTCGTTTGCCGCTGATTGTGCAGGGTCCGAAGAGATGCCACTATTTGCTGCTGCTGATGGTGCTTGGGGTATCATGCGTCGATCTTTATTGTCGGTTGTTACTCACGCATCTAGTTGTACCACGTTTCTGGCCGCTTGGCAGCATTGACCCTTTTCCGTCTTCACTGTGGTGCTCGCGATTCTGCCCCGCTGTTGTGCTGCTCGCACGTATTGTCTGCTTCTCCAACCTAGTTGTCGCCAACGGCCTGTCAAAATCCTCTACGCATACTGTCCGCCGATTGACACTGCGGTTGGTTTACGCTTCAACTGCCCCACCGTGACTGGTAGCTATGTCTCCCTTGGTGTACTATCTTGTTCCTCTTCCAGTTTGGCAACGCTCTGTAGTGTCAACTCTGATTGCATAATGTGGACGTAAGGCCGAGTTGAGCCCGAGTTCAGTGCCAAGGTCTTACAGCCCTGCCCGATTTCCTCACTGCCCTGTTCCTGCATACCGTGTTAGCGTGTGGTGTACCTGGCAGACACTTAGCCTTTTATCGCTTCCCCGCAGCTCCAAAATTCTTTTGGTTGCCTATGGGCCCTCCGCCCCTCTAGTGAAGGGTGGGGTTTCGTTCAGTCCGATCGCTGTTCTCTCCGTGCAGAGAACTTCCGATCCTCCTTCTGAACTGTCTAGTTTTCCTAAAGTGCTTATCAGCCCACTTTCAATCCTTGTGACTGTGGATGTGGCAATAGCATGTTGTAGTATGCTGGCGACTTCTAACCACTGTTTCTGTGGGGACTCAGCGCTTGACTCCTTCCACTGAGCTATAGCTTTGTCTATGGTGTTTCTGGTCCTGCCATACACACTTACCAAGTTGTTCCCATCCGAAAATACTTTCTGATTCCTACATAGCCATAGATGTCTACAGTTTTCGGTAGTAAGCATCCATTGGGCTGATGTTACACTATTTTTTTCCTGACTTAGCCCTAGCTCTATCAAATGCAAAAACGTAGTTGCCTCACCGAAAATTGATGTAGTTACGGCAGTAGTTCTCCATCTAAGGCTATCAGCTGCTTTCCATACTTGTTGTGCAGTGGGGCAGTCAAATAGGATGTGTGCTATTGTCTCTGTAGTCGCGCACCCCCTTGGGCACCTCCCATCTCCATGCCCAATTTTCGACGCCCGCTCGTTTGTGTATAGCGCCTGTTGTACGACCCTCCACATAAACAGTTTGTCTCTGTTAACATTCCGGCACTGCCACAGTTTTGTGAAGAGCGTTTCCCACTCTTCCTCCGACTTTTGAACTTGCCATTTCCTGTTCAGGTGCACGTTTAGCACCGTGGCCTGCTTCCTTCCTCGGTACCACCGTCGTGCTGCCTCTGTGAAGTTTCCCTGGATCAGGGTCCCCCTGAGTTTCCATCCAGCACTAAGTCTGAGTGGGGCAGCAGTCAGTCCTGTGGCCGCAGTGATGCTGTGAAGGAAGATGTGAAGTGCCGATCCCTCCTCTCTCCTACGTTCGTTGCTCATCCCCCGGACATAGGTTCGTTGCAGCTCCACTTTCTTCCTCCATAAGGTTGCTACCCTTGAGCTGGCGCAGTTGTGCCATTGCTTGCCTCGTTTGTGTTTCCTCTTCCACTCTTTTGTGCAATGTCAGGCCCACTATGTCCCTTAGCGTAATGTATCTAGGGATGGCCACTCCTTCCGGTTTTCATGTCACGTCGGCTTGCACCTTTCGCCAGCACACCATCAGTGCCCTGCCGACCTCCGTCCCAGCCAAGTGCAGAGGTTGTCTCGTTAAAATCAGATCTGAGAGACTTTAGTGTTTCCGGACTATGTCCCTGTGGTATCTACTCCTGCCCTATTTAACTAAGTCTGCAAGTGCCAGGCCCCATGTGCCGGCCGTTTCATCTAGTATGGACCCAATCCACTTGCCCATTAATGACGAATTTGTGTCAGGTAAACAACGAATACCCAACCCTCCTTCTGCCTTGGGTCTGCACACGAGGTCCCACCTCACAAGCGAGCGTTTTGCTTCCCCATCCTTGTTGTATCCCCACAGGAACTGTCGGTACAATTGCTCAATCTTCCTACACGTGGTAGCCGATAGTTTTATGAGTGAGGAATAAAAGGTTGGTTGCGCCTGCAGTACAAACTGCAGTAGTACTGCTCGAGCTTCGAAGGAGAGGAGTCGTAGTTCCCATCCTCCAAGAGTGTTCAAAATTTTCTGCACACAGAAGTCATTCTGCTGTTGTTTGCTAAGGTCAAGCCCTGCTTGGGCGCCAAGGTATTTGTGGATTTCCCCTCTTTGCATCAGGGCGCATCCCGTCAGTGCAAACCAGTCAGGGGGCCTGTCCATCCCGAGGAGGAGGATCGACGACTTTGAGAGGTTCAGCCTAGCACCACTACTGACCTCATATTTCGCCAGCACCCTTCTGAGTTCCTGAAAGAAGGAGTGTGTGTTGTCGATGAACACACCCATGTCGTCAGCAAACAGGGAATAGTCTAGCAGCACTGGGTCTCCCACCTTGTATCCTCTCAACCTGCCTGCCTGAAAGCTTTGCTCCATTTCTGTCATGAGAGGTTGAGTAGCTAGCACAAACAGCAGCGGGGCCAAGGGGCACCCCTGGCGCACCCCCCGTCCGACTGGAAACCTGTAAGTTTTGGCGCCGTTGACATGGACTGCCGTGGACGCTCCTAGGGTGAGGCCCTTTACCAAAGTAATGAACCCTGATCCTAGACCGCACTTCGACATAGCATCCCAGAGGTAGTTATGCTCAACCCTGTCATATGCCTTCTCAAAATCGAGTTTTACAAACATACCCTTATGTTTGTAAGTGCGAGCCGCGTCCTGCGCGATCCACAGAGTGAGCACGTTGTCCAGCATATGCCAACCTTTTATGAATCCTGTCTGCTGCGGTGAGATGATTTTCTGCAGCAGCAACTGTAAGCGTCCTTCTAAGATCCGGGCAATAATCTTATAGTCTGTTGTTAACATTGTTAGAGGGCGCCAGTCTTTTAGTGCCATTTTGTTAACTGACTTTGGGATGAGACGAATCATCCCTTCAGTCACAGTTTCCGCAAGCACTCCCTTCTCCCAAAAAGTGCCCACCATCCTGACGTAAAAATCTTTCATCAATGGCCAGGTCCTCTTCATCGCTTCAGCAGATATCCCATCAACCCCTGGCGCCTTGTTGTGGCGGAGACTGAACAGGACATCCTCAATCTCCTTCTCCGAGGGAAGCGCCGACAGCATACTACGTTCCGCGTCCGTCAGGTGATCTGCTACCCTATCCATCAATTCCTGTCGCGTCAATATGTCCGCTGTGGAAGGAGCTTGCGCTGTGTACAGTTCTGCATAATACTGGCCTCCTGTACACATTATTGTCGATTGGTCTCTAGTCACTTCTCCTATTGGCAGTTGCAGCTGAAGGATCTGTGCTCGGGTAGCGTTTTGCCTATGGATATTAAAGAAATACTTCGACGGCGCATCCTCAAGCCCCAAGTGTTTGACCCTGGACCACAGCCTGATTTCCACATCGCGTTCATGCTCTCGAATTCTTTTTTCAGTTTCTAACCAGTCCAGTCGGACCAGTTGCTGTACTGTAAGTTTTGCAGGTGTGCTGCTACTGTGCAGATTGGCTATCTCCTACTGCAGTTCTTGAATGTGCGAGAGCCTCGCTCTTTGTTCCTTCTGCTTGGCCCTCAAGAAGTTTCTGACCTGTGTAGTACCCTTGTGATACACCTTCCTGGGATCATCCGTTCAGCGCTCTAAGTTCTTCCATATCCTCTTAACGCCTACCTGGATCTGAGGTTTCCCAAGTAGTGACGGGTTCCACTTGAACTTTGTTGGCCCTGCCAGTGACAGTCTCCCATCAGCACAAACAACTGTGCCTATATCTACAGACGCAATTACTGGGAGATGATCAGAAAGGGTGTTCCCCGCATGATGTTGCAAATAGTGCGCCGCTGCTAGCCACCGTCCCCCATGCGAGCAGTAAATACGGTCAAGTCTTGCCCATCTCGGGTCACCTCCATATGCGGACCATCTGGTGTGGAGAGGGCCGCGTGCTTCAGCCACTACTCCCCGTAAATCATGTAGGTTGTGTTTCGTTCTCAGCTCAGTAAACGTCAGCTCTTCAGCTCCCCCCAGCACCTTACGTTCCCCCGACGAGTCCAGGGGATTTTCCACCATGTTCAAGTCTCCACACAGAATGACGTTAGTGTAGGGAAAAAGGTTCCGTAACTTCGTCCAGTGCTCTGCCCGCGCTCGTGGGGAGTGGGGGCCATAAACTGACGCGATGTGCCACTCATGGCCTCCCTTCTCAACCTGTGCCCAGGTGACGTACCCGTCCTCGCTCGTGCCTGATGCCCGTATCTTGATGCTCCTGTGAATAAGGAGCGCTGTTCCTCCTGTACCTTCTCCTCTTGCTCCTTTCTGACAAGGGGCGCAAATAGTTTGCAGCTCCCGGCTCAGCAAATGCCCAATTGCCGTCATGGCAAACCTGTCCAGCTTGTGCTCCTGGATGGCTAGCACGTCTGGTTTATCACGTGTTTACATAAAAATCCTTTACCTTGTACTTCGTGGTCGAACCATTCAGCCCACCCACATTCCAGGATAAAATGTTTAGCGTGAGCGGGGTTACCTGAGGGTTGTGCATCATTGTGCACTAAAGGCCGCTCGGCCGTGCTCCGTGACTGTCCTCTCGCCTTCTACGTCACCTGTGCTCAAGGAAATAGTGTCGACGTCTTTGGTCTTGCCTCTTCGAGAAATCTGATTGCCTCCAACTGCCCGAGCCGCTGATTTTGCTGCTCTCATTTCCCGCTTGCGAATCGCCGAACTCTTCATGCTAAGTTTCTTTGCTCCAAGTGGCGTCGTGTGGTCCTGGCTCAACTCCTTTTTACTAGTAAACTTTGCCCGGATGCCCTCTGTCAGCGGCTGGGGTTCCAGTAGCGCTACAGGTACTGTCTCCTCATACCCTTCCTTCTGTCTTGCCGGTTCTTCCGCACCTTCAAGAGCTTGACCGGATATGGGGTTAGGGGCCCGAGTGCCCTCCACATTGTCTTGTTGCGCCAAAGCCTGTAGTAGTTGTTTTGGCTGTAAGGGGGATAGGGACTGAGTTTTCTGGTCCCCTAAAGCTACGACGTCTTTCTGTGGTCCTGCTATCGGGGAGCCACTCTTCGCCATCTTTGCCCTTCCTCTGATGGGCTCCCTCTCAGTTACTGTTTTGCGCTTGCTGCCCGCCTCTTGTGCCTGGACCCCAACTGCGTTCTCCACATTTCCTCTGGGGGTAGCTCGTTTTTTGCGAGTCTGGGGAGCCGGCGAGGTTGCAGTGTTGTTCTCCTCTACCTCAGTCCTCTTAGCCTGTTCCAGGCGGGCCTCTGAGGCAATCGTCGTTGGGGGTCGAAGTGCAGGAGCACCATCCCTTTTTTCCCGTAGAATTGCTCAATTGTCCCTGGTCTCCTGGTTGACAGAGCCTCTTGGGGAATAGAGGCCTGAGTGCTGAGTACAGGCACCTGAGCTATCTCCTGTTGTGCGTCTCCCCTTTGCTTATTACACGCATTGTCTTCACTAGTGGGTCTGGCACCGAGAGTTTCCTCTTCTTCTCCAGCATGGTCAGCCTGATTATCAATAAGTGCTGCTTGCTGGGGGGTAAGCTTCCTCCAGTACCCATCACTCCTCCCTTTGGTGCGGAGTTGCTGGAAGAATTTTGATGTGGGGGCCGGGGTCTTGAAGGTCGGGGTATCTGTTCGCCATTTCCCTTTTCCGTTGTCAGGGTACGCTTGTTGCGCCTCCTACTGATCCGTGCCTTCCGCTTTTGCCTTTTCACGTTGTGGTCTGC
Organism: Marchantia polymorpha subsp. ruderalis; assembly: GCA_037833965.1. Lineage (NCBI taxonomy): Eukaryota > Viridiplantae > Streptophyta > Marchantiopsida > Marchantiales > Marchantiaceae > Marchantia > Marchantia polymorpha. Next base: position 8,320,096 of record AP031351.1, read on the forward strand.
GGCTGGGCCCTGAACCCACTCGAGGCGGAAACAAGGGATCTCCCGGACAGTCTGTAGCAATGTGCCCCTGTCTTCGACATTTGAATCACGAGTTGGACAGGTGCGTGACATCAAATGGTATGCGCTCCACATTCCCTTCGAGAGTTACTTCTACAAATGGTGGGGGAAGTAGCCCTCGTGGCCATTCCAGACATAGACGAATGATTGGTCGGCTACTTTTCTCTATGCTTGCAGGCCCAATCAGTACAGGTCCCAGAGTTCCGGCTATTTCTCTAATCCAAAACACCTGCAGCCTGGTTAGATTAGTGAAACGCACCCAGACTGGGTACATCGCTGGTGTATAGCTCAGGTCTTCCGCCTCTGATGTCCATTTGACTATTATGAAGTCTTGTTGAAGGTAGGTAATCCGTGTCCTTGACAGAGCAAGATCCCTGTCCCTCTGAGAATGGAACCGAATGTGGTAGTTTCGGCTCCCGATTGCTGTGATCGATATAATTTTCAGCTTCTTGCCCCTACTAAGAACTTCCTCCGCCCACTCCTGCACTTGTGGGGTACTCAGCCCGCGATCCAGGAAGCACAGTACCGCTGTAAGATTTTCACTCTCCTCCTGCTTCTTCTGCGTGTCATCTTTTGTGATTACCAAAGTTACCTGCCTAAGCATGTTCAGGGTTTCCTCCAAATCCAAATCCTCCTCTGTTTCAGGATCTGCTTGTTTGTCTTCCAGGGCCTCATCATCCGAGAAGTTCTCCTCGGGGTCAACGTTGCTAGTTTCGTCTTCAGAAGAGTCGAGGGAATCCTCCATGGTGGCCTGACTTCTGTTCATGCTTTTGGGTTCCTCACTGCTTGGCGCCCCCTGCAGTTGACTTCCGAGCGGCGATTCCCGTGGGGGGACCACCTGTTCGATTTCGTCTCCTAAGGCACCACCTGTTGGAGCCAGTGGCATGTTGTTAGTCACCAGCTCTGATCCTGGAAGGGGGTGATTCCTTTCTGCCTCCATTTTCCGAGTAAAGAGGAGGCTCCCTTCTGCGAGAGTTCCAGGGGCAACCTATTTTGCAAGTTGCGCCCCTGCACTCTGTGTACTATGTTGAATGTTGTGCTGCCTTGATGCTTGGATGTTGAGTGTGCTGTTGCTTCGTGCTCGGTGGGAACTGCTCGCGTCGCTGCTCTACTAACTACTTCCCGCACCTTGTCCCCGGCCGGATTTGCTTAACCCCTGCTGCCTGGATTTTCGTCGTGTTGTGCAGTGCCAGATGGCAGGAGCCGAACCCTAACCCTAACCCTAATCTCGTACGTTTGTTTTGGAGGTCCAAGCTAGGTCCACGTACACATGTCTGTCGTGATCTCCCGCCGCCCCCTGGTCCTGGGCCTGATGTTTCCCATGTCTGGGAGCGCGGATCTAGCCGCGCCAAACCCGGCGCATGTTGCGCCAGATTTTGTGGCGCCTAAAACCCTAAAATGTCGGCCTGTGTCCTTTTGCGTGTTTTGCGCCCCAGGTGCCGGGCGCTTTACGTTGTCTTATTCCCTACCGTGGACCTGACCTACGGACCTGTGGGACCGCTCGCTTGCCCGACCTCCACGTGTATCCGGACCTAGACCCTACTCTTGCGCCGCAGTTAGCGCTATAAGCCCTAGGGCACGGGCCGGGACGGATCCTCGCTCCTCGCTCCTTCGCGGCCCCCGTGAAGCTGGGCAGGGGTCCGAGCCTTACTACGAGAAGTGCGGCGTGAAAGCCGGCGCCTTTTGCACCTCCAGGATCGGCGCCCTAAACCCTAATATTAAGTCAGCTGTTCGGTTCCAGGTGCGAGCTCCTATATCCCCGGGTGCTGGTCCTTCCGCTGCGCCGTATCCGGGTCTGATCCAGCTTTTGTTCGTTGGCTGCCTGTGCTCACTCCCGTGCCTAACTGCCCTAACCGCCCTTTGATCGCAATAGTGGGGGAATCCTTACCCTAACCCTAATCTCATACGTTTGCTCTGGCGGTCCGCGGCTTGATCCACGCACACGTGGCTGTCATTACCCCTGCCACCCCCTAATCCTGGGCCTGAGATTCCCCACATCTGGGGGCGCGGATCCCGCAGCGCTAAACCCGGCGCATATTGCGCCAGATTTTGTGGCGCCAAAAACCCTAAAATCCCGGTACGTGCCCCTGAGCGTGTTTTGCGCCCCTGTCATCGGGGCGCTTTACGTTGTCGCGTTCCCCACCGTGGACCTGTCCTCTCCTGACCTGTGGGGGCAACTTGTTGACCCGCCCTCCACGTGTCTCCCTGGGGTTCCTCTTTTCCTGTGGCTATGTACGTGTCGTTGTGGAGCCCCCTCTGGCTGGCACTTGGGCTTCAGATCCGGTCTTCCTGTCCCTCCGATCTGAACTGATACGTCCCAATTCTCATCGACGTGTCCTCCTGAGCTATCAGTATGCTGCCACCTCACAAGGGTGGACCCCCTTTATCCTCCAAGGTGGGGTTATCAGCGAATCCCAGGAGTGGATCGTGATTCGCCCCCTTGGATAGCAAAGATGTCGGATCCCAGGACCACGGCACACGACTTTCCCTCCCGTTGTCTCTGCCCTCATTTCCCAGTGCAGCTGCGTTCTGTGGAGCGAGGCCGCAGTAGTGTTCCTGTTGCAGTGTGTGAGCTCTATGTTCGATGTTCGACTTGTGCCGGTACAGCTGTTTGTGGGAGGGTCTCGTGTACGGGGTAGTGCGCGTGTCGCCGTAGCTGGTTGCAAGTTCGATCGCGATGGTTTCTCGGATTCCTCACTGCCGGCGTGAGGAAAACGCGCAGACGCAGCGTTTCTCTTCCTTGGTATAGGCTGACCCATTGGCCGTTTGCTACATTGTATACATGTTCGATGACTCCGCTGTTGGGAGTCAGCTTGCTCGGCATTGTGCTCTCCTCCAACTGTTCCTTGGCCGTTCTTGGCTAGATTGCCCTGCTTCTCTGTGGACGTGCACCTGACGTGGTACCAGCGCCTCGTCCTCTGATTTGCCAAGTGCACTATCCTGTATGTCCCTCTCGTTTCCTTATCCTGTTGATCACTGTAGGATGTATGTGCCCTTGCGTCGTTTCCAAGCAGTTTCCTGCAACCCTTTACGCCTTGACGCCCTGCTGCACTCTGGTCTTACAGCCCAGCCCAATTCCCGCACTTTCCAGTTCCTGCAGACCAAGTTAGCTTATGATAATCCTTGTGCCCAAGGGCTACTCCCGTCGTTTCTCTGTATTACCAAAGTTCCTAACTTCCTAGCTTATGTCGACAGTTCCACCCAGTGTGGGTACTGCCTCGTCCAGTCCGACCGCTGCTCCCTCCGTGCAGGGAGCTTCCGGTCCTCCTTCTGAACGTCCTAACTGTTCAAGCATGGCTTTCAGCCACTTTTCTATTCTGGTGACAATAGACGTGGCAATAGCACTTTGTAGTATACAGGCAACTTCTAGCCATTGTTTCTGTGGGGGAACCACATTTGACTCCTTCCACTGAGCTATAGATTTGTCTATTGTGTTGCGGATCCTGCCATGCATACTTATTTAAACAATGCCATCCGAAAAAACTTTTTGATTCCTACTAAGCCACAGATGTCTACAGATCTCAGTGACTAACATCCACTGAGCTACTATTAAACTGTTTTTTTTTCGACTAAGCCCTAGTTCTATCAGGTGTAAGAAGGTAGTTGCCTCACCAAAAATTGATGAGGTTGCTCCAGTGCTTCTCCATCTGAGGCTGGCAGCCGTTTTCCATACCTGCTGTGCAAATGGGCAGTCGAAGAAGATGTGGGCAACTGTCTCTGTAGTTCCGCATCCCCGAGGACACCTTCCGTCTCCATGCCCAATTTTTGACGCTCTCTCATTTGTGTAGAGAGCCTGCTGCAATACCCTCCACATAAAGAATTTATCTCTATTCACATTCCTGCACTGCCACAGATTCGTGAATAGCTCCTCCTAGTCAGACTCTGTCTTCTGAACTTGCCACTTCCTGTTAAGGTGCTCGCTTAACATCGTGGCCTGCTGCCTCCCTCTATACCACCTGCGAGCTATCTCAGTGAAACTACCCTGGATCGAGCTTCCCCTGATTCTCCATCCCGCACTTAATCTGAGAGGGGCATCAGTCAGACCTGTAGCAGAGGTGATGCGATACAGAAAGTTATGGATTTCTGATCCTTCCTCTCTACAGCGTTCGTTCCTAGGTCCCTTGACGAAGGTCCGTTTTAGTTCCTCTTTCTTTCTCCACAGGGTGGCTACTTGAGTTACTTTGAGCTGGCGCAATTGTGCCATTACGCGTTTCGTTGCAGTGTCCCCATCTGCCCTGCTGGAAAGGGTTAGGCCCACCATGTCCCTCATCGTGACGTATCTAGGGATAGCCACGCCTGCCGGCTCCCAGGTCATGTCTGCTTGTATGGTCTGCCAGCATAACATAAGCGCCCTTCCTACCTCTGTACCGGCCAGGTGCAAGGGCTGTCTGGTTAAAATCAGATCTGAGAGACTATAGTGCTTCCTCACTATGTCCCGGTGATATCTTGACCTGCCCTGTTTGACTAAGTCTACAAGCGCCATGCCCCATGTGCCTGCAGTTTCGTCAATGATCGCCCCAATCCACTTACCCATAAGAGATGACTTTGTGTCGGCTAAACTTCGGATGCCTAGCCCTCTTGCCTCCTTGGGCCTGCACACTATATCCCACCTGACGAGCGAGCGCTTCGCCTTCCCTTCTTTGTTATACCCCCACAAGAACTGTCGGTACAGCTGCTCCACTTTCCTGCAGGTTGTCGCCGAGAGTTTGATGAGAGAGGCATAGAAGGTGGGCTGGGCTTGCAAAACGAACTGCAAGAGTACAGCCCGTGCTTCGAAGGACAGCAGCCTTAGTTCCCATCCTCCCAACGTGTGTGCTATTTTTTTGGTGCAGAACTCGTCCTGCGTTTGTTTGCTAACCCCTAAACCTGCTGGCGCCCCGAGATATTTGTGCACCTCCCCTTGCTGCATCAGCGTGCAGCCTGTGAGGGGGAACCAGTCGGGGGGCCTGTCCATTCCCAGCAGCAGTATTGTTGACTTGGACAGGTTCAATCTAGCACCACTACTCTTCTCATACTTCCCTAGAACCATTCTCAGCTCTTGGAATGAGGAATATGAGTCGTCAATGAAGACGCCCATATCGTCAACAAAAAGCGAGTAATCCAGCAGTACGGTTTCCCCCACCTGGTATCCTCGAATTCGCCCTGCCTGGAAGCTGGCCTTCATCTCCGACATTAGGGGTTGAGTTGCTAGCACAAACAGTAGGGGCGTCAGCGGGCACCCCTGTCTCACTCCTCTTCCAACTGGAAACCTGTACGTCTTTGCCCCATTCACGTGGACAGCCGTAGATGCTCCCAGCGTGAGCCCTTTCACGAGCGCCACGAACTGCTGACCAAGCCCACACTTTGCCATGGTGTCCCAAAGATAATCGTGTTCTACCCTATCATACGCCTTCTCAAAATCCAGCTTAATGAACATACCTGGGTGTTTGCAGGTTCTAGCAGCGTCTTGGGCCATCCACAACGTAAGCACGTTGTCTAGCATGTGCCTGCTTTTGATGAAACCAGTCTGTTGCGGTAAAATGATTTTCTGCAAAAGGAGCTGTAGCCTACCTGCTAAAATCCTTGCAATTATCTTGTAGTCGGTTGTCAACATTGTTAGGGGTCTCCAGTCCTTGAGCTCCATCTTGTTGACCGCCTTGGGGATTAGGCGGATCATTCCTTCTGTGACAATTTCTGCAAGCACACCTTCCTCCCAGAACTTGTGAACCATACTGACGTAGAACTTTCTCATATGAGGCCATGTCTTTCTCAGGGCTTCCGCCGAGACACCATCTATACCCGGCGCTTTATTGGCAGGAAGGCTGAAGAGCACCTCCTCAATTTCCTTTTCTGTTGGAAGTGCTGCGAGCATGTAACGCTCAGCCTCGGTGAGGTGATCCTGCACCCTGTGCGTTAAAGCCTGGCGAGCTTGTTCGTCTAGCGCCGTAGGAGGTTGCGCTGTATAGAGTTCGGCATAGTACCTGCCCACTGCGCACATAATCTTTGACTGATCCCTTGTGTCTTTCCCTGATGGCAGGCGCAGTTGCAGTATCTGGGCCCGAGCAGCATTCTGTCTGTGGATATTGAAGAAGTACTTGGAGGGTGCGTCTCCCAACCCCAAGTGCTTGACACGCGACCATAGCCTGATCTCAACATCCCGCTCGTGCTCCCTGAGGCGCTTCTCGGTCTCCAGCCAGTCAAGCCGGATCAGCTGCTGTGTGGTCAGGTCCCTTGGCCGACTTTTGTGGATGTCTGCAATCTCTTGTTGCAGTTCCTGTATGCAGGACAGTCGCGCCCGCTGTTCTTTCTGCTTGGCACGCAGGAAATTTCAAACCTGCATCATTCCTTTGTGGTAAGTCTTTCTTGGATCATCAATTCGTCTTTGCAGTTTCGCCCAGATCTTTCTAACACCCTCCTGTATCTACGGTTTACCCAAAAGAGAAGGACTCCACTTAAATGTGGTAGGACCGAGAGTGAGAGCTTCCCGTCTGTGCAAACCACTGTCCCCACCTCGACCGACGTCGAGATCGGAAGATGGTCGGATAATGTGTTTCTTGCGTGATGATGCAGGTAATGAGCCGCTGCCAACCATCTGCCCGCGTGCGAGAGGTAAATCCGGTCGAGCCTTGCCCATCTCGGCTCCCCCCGTATGCTGACCATCTGGTGTGCAGGGGCCCTCGGTTTTCAGCTACAATCGATCGCAGGTCCTGTAGGTTATGTTTAATCCTAAATTCAGTGAAGGCGCTATCTTCAGCGCCTCCTAACACCTGGCGCTCCCCAGATGAATCATCATGGTGCTCCACCATGTTCCAGTCACCACACAAAATAACATTTGTGTGTGGGAACATACTCTGTAGTTTAGCCCTGTGAGTCGCACGAGCTCCCGGGGAGTGCGGCCCATAGACCGATGCTACGTAAACCTCGTGCCCCCCTTTCTCAATCTGCGCCCATGTAATGTACCCGTCCTCCGACATTCCTGACGTAATAATTCTGAAACTCTTGTGAATGAGAAGTGCTGTGCCTCCTGTTCCCTCTCCCCTCTCTCCTTTCTGCCCTGGCGCACAGAGGGTCTGCAGATCTCTGCTGAGGAGGTGCCCAATGGATGTCATAGCAAACACGTCTACCTTGTGCTCTTGCACAGCTATGATGTCAGGTCTGTCTCGTAAGTTCCCAAAAAAATCCTTCACTTTATACTTCCTAGTGGAGCCGTTTAGCCCACCCACGTTCCAGGAGAGAAGGTTCAACGTGAGTGGAGTGCCTTGATGAGTGTCTGTCATTGTTCACTGAAGGCCGCCCGGCCGTGCTCAGTTTCTACCTTCTCTCCTGCCATGTCGGTTTTAGCCGGTGAGGTGCTACATATGTCACCACTTCTGCCTCTGCTAGCTCGTTGCCCCCCACTTGCTGTCCTTGCTGCAGCCTTGGCTGCACGAACCTCACGTTTTCGTATAGCAGACGACTTCATGTTCAGCGTTTTGCCCCCCAACGCCGCCAAGGGATCCTGGCTGATCGCTTGCCTCCGAGGGAACTTCGCCCAAATATCCTCTGTCGGCGGTTGGGGGATCAGTTTGCTCTTCCTGCACCGTTTCTTCATAACCCTCCTTCTGCACTGCTATTACTTCTGTAACCTTCTGAACCTGCACAGGGGTGTGGTCGACCTGGTCAGGACTGCTCCTTTGCACTAGAGTGTCAAGGAGCTGTTTCGGGACCAGCGGTGAAGCTGGTGGCGTGTGTTTCTCAAGTTTATCGCCGAGCGCCACCTGATCTACTGATACTCTTGGGAGGCTTTTAGCAAGTTTGGCGCGGGCTCCACGTTGGTCCCCCTCCGCTGCAGGTTTACGTTTGCTTCCTGCATCCGCTGTCTTGCCTACTGCCGTTCCAGCTCCCTGTGGTCTGAGGATGGTCTTGCTTATACGCCCTGGTGGAGCTGGGGATGTGGCTGTGTTCTGTTCATCCACTGCAGCCGGCCTCGTTTTGCTCTGCAGTGATGCCGACACCAATGTTGTCCTGGTGAGTAGTACCGAATTTGCTTCCTTCTTCTTTTCATAGAATTGTTCTATCGTGCCTTGTCTGCGTGTAGACAATGCTTCCTGACCTGTGGGTTCAGCTGCACCTTGCAGGGCAGGTGACTCTTTCCCCAATGGGTCCTCTCCCCAGTGTTTCTTCGCAGCGTTGCCGTTACTGTTGCCCTTAGCGCCCTCGGTAAGGTCCGCCGTTGCCTCCTGCTCCATCTCCTTGTCAATGAGCGTTGTTGCATGGCTTAATCTTGGTGAAAGCCGCTGATAGCGGGCAGATCCATTTTCTGCGTCAACGACGCTAAAAGACACATAAGATACAAAGCAACACCCCCCTGCCCACTCTGGCACACACCAGCAGCCTGCAAGGAGGCAAAACAGCACAGGCACAGCCCTGTGAAAGCTAACAGCATACCTAGCAGTACCTCCAAAACTGGGCGAGTGAAGCTCCCCCAACTCACGATACACATCTGAAAACGCCGTCCATGGTAACCTGCACAGAGAAAACGAGACAGGGGGGAGCCCTTGACCACCCCTGAATATGGGTTCACGTCCCCATCTCAAAGACCATCATAAGCAACTTTAAAAGCCATCAGCAAGTACAGGAGGAAAAGGGAAGTGGGGGAATTGGGCGGACAGTAGTTGCCAATGTCAGACTGCGCTGGCTCCTGTGTTGCCTGGTTCTGTCGTAGGCGTAGGCCACCTCACCCTAACCCTAATCCATGGGAAGTTCCCATTTTCCGGTACCACAGGTTGCCTGATATCCACCTGTGACACTTTGCTTAGCCCGGATACGCGGACGTGGGGTGTCCCATTGCCTTCCGCAAAACACGCGCCGAAACTCCCGGCGCATGTTGCGCCTCCCTGGTCGGCGCCAGAAACCCTAATATTCAGGAGCGACTCCCGCCAGCTGCTGCGGGCTCCCAGATCCCCGTTCGTAGGTTGTCGCTGTTCCTGTCGGGGTCTAGGTCCTGATTAGACACTGTCGTGCCCGCGTATCTCGGCCTGGTTCCCCGACCGTTGTTTGCGCCGGGTTTAGCGCTATAAACCCTAACCTGACACGGTTCGTTACTACCTGCACGCTTGTCGCGCTGGTCGGTCATACCGGTGATCGGGTTAAGAAGCGCCTTCCATCCCCTACTACCCAACCGGGTTTGTTTTCTTCCAGGTGCCCGAAATTCTCGGCAGGTAAATAGATCATCTGATTCATCCGCCGGAACCCTAATCCTGCAGGTCGAGATGGTCCCAATAGCACGGGTCAAGTCCTCTCGTCAGCCCGTGTCGCACCGGACCCCGCGAGGCCTGGCTGGAGGAGCAGGTCCCGTGTTTGTCGGCGCTACCTCCTGATCCCCGGGTCGTGCAGATCCTACAGCGCCAAACCCGGCGCATGTTGCGCCAGGAAATTGGGCGCCCGAAACCCTAATTCCCGGAGTATTGTCCTGAGCGTGTTTTGGGCCCTGAGTTCCGGGATCTGCACTCTGTCGCGGTTCCTTCGCGCTCTTGTCCGTTACCACCCGTGGGGGCAGCTTTATTTGTCCGCGCTGGAGCTCAGGTCTGAAGACGCCAGAACCTGCCACATACGCGCCGGATTCGTTGGCGCCTGAAACCCTAAAATCCCGGCGGGTATATCTGCGCGTGCTTTGCGCCCCGATTCCCGGACCCTGTACTATGGCGTCGTTCGTCGTGTAGCAGTACCCGCTTCCGTCAGTAGGGATCGCTTTCGTTACCCTGCCCACCACGTGTCACCTCTAGGTTTGCACGTTTGTGTGGCCTACTACGTGTCATCGTGACGCTCGCTCTATCTGCCAGTTGCCCTGCGGACCTATGCTTGCTGGCACCTTCAGAGTGACCTGTCACACATCGACACCACCGACGTGGCCCCTTAAGGACCCTGCCTGCTGCCTCTTTCCGCCGGTGGACCCCCCCTTATCTCCTCAGGTGAGTCGATCAGCGAATCCAAGGCTTGGATCGTGATTCGCCCCCTTGGATGGCAGGGGATGTCGGACCCCGGCGTCCCCGACACTCCTACCCGTCGTTCTGCCCTCATTCTTCAGTGTGTACTCGTACTGTGTGCAGCGAGGTATCCACAATTCTTGTTTTCGTTGTGTGTGCAGAGCTCGAGTTGGTGCAGACATGCTGCTTGGGAGCGCGTTGGATGTGCTAGGTAGTGATCGTGTCGCTGCTGTTCTCGTGCTGGATGCAATCCCTACCCTGCGCAGCTTCTTGTTGACCTCACCACCAGGTTGGGGGATTGTGATCCTCCGTCACGCATTGCTGGCTAGGTACCGCCTGTTGCCGTTTCCCGTTCTGCCGCTCGATTCTGTGCTACTGCCTATATGCTGATGGCAGTCTGCTTCTCAACGTGCGAACCTACAACTGCTCCCTACGAGTCCCTGCCGCTTCGACCTGTGTAGATGTGACCTGTGTTTCTACGACTAGAATTGCTTTATATTCTCAGTATGTTTCCCATGTTTACCAGCTGCCACGTCCTTCTGGCTGACTGCCTCTTGTGGGTAATGAAGAATGTGAGTGCCCTGAATGGTGCATTGCTGTTCACGTTGTCACTTCGGCCCAGACGTCCTGCAGTTCCCTGGTCTTACTGCCAAGTCCCAATTCCCGCACTTCCCTGTTCCTACAGACCAAGTTAGCATATGATACTCCTGGTGGTACAAGGGTCCCTCTCGTCGTTTCTCTACAGTACCAAGTGTCTTATGCCTCAACTATTTTGTCAGACCCTCCCCACGGGGAGAGCTGTCACTTCCGGGCCAATCGCTGCTCCCTCCGTGCAGGGAGCTTCCGATCGGCCTTCGAACCTATCTATCGAGACTAGCAAGTTTTCTAGCCAGCATTCAATCCTAGTTACTATAGACATAGCAATAGCCTTTTGTAGGATCCTAGCTATTTCCAACCATTGTCTCTGCGAGGGATCAGCACTTGATTCCCTCCACTGAGAGATTGCTTTGTCTATCGCGTTCCTGGTCCTGCCATGCACACTAACTGCCGTAGTAACGTCTGTGAATACCTTCTGGTTTCGACTGAGCTAGAGATGTCTACATATCTCAGTCGTCAACATCCACTGTGCAGCATAGTGACTGTTTTTCTGTTGGGCTAGGCCAAGTTCGATCAAGTGAAGAAGGGAGGTGGCCTTACCAAAGATCGACTGTTCCTTCGTGGTGTGTCCCCATCTGAGGTTGGCTGTTGCTCTCCATACCTGCTTCGCGAAGGGGCAGTCGAAGAAAATGTGGGGTATCGTTTCAATCGCTGCGCACCCTCTGGGGCACCTCCCATCACCATGCCCCATCTTCGACGCTCTCTCGTTGGAGTACAGGGCTTGCTGCAGCACACGCCAAACAAACAACTTATCTCTGTTTACATTTCTGCTGCTCCAAGAGCTGTGAACAGTTTCACCCACTCCTCCTCCGATTTCTGTGCATTCCATTTCCGGTTCAGGTGTATGCTGAGTGAAGTGGCCTGCGATTTACCCCTGTACCAATTACGCGCAGCATCTGTAAAATTTCCCTTGATGGCCTTGTCCCGTATTTTCCAGCCAGCGCTAAGCCGGAGGGGGGTGTTACATAGTCTTGTCGCCAAGGTGATTTTATGCAAGAACTCATGCAATAGCGACCCTTCTGCCCTTCTCTGCTCATTATGCCTGCCCCTCACAAAGTTGCGCTTTAGCGTCTCCTTCCGTCTCCACAGCGTTTCAATTTGGGTGACTTTCAGCTCACAAATTCCCGCCATAATCTGCTTCGTGGCTGCTTCTCCTTCCTGGCGATTGTTTACCACCAAGCTAACTACATCTCGCAGCGTTATATACCGGGGGATGGCCACGCCCTCTGGATCCCAAGTAATGTCCCCTTGTATAGCCTTCCAGCTTGTCAGTACTGACTTTGCTACGTCTGTACCGGCCAGGTGCAGGGGCTGTCTCGTCAGGATTAGGTCGGAGAGACTATAGTGTTTCCGAACAATATCTCTGTGGTACTTCGCCCTTCCCTGTCTTACCAGGTCTGATAGCGCACCACCCCACGTGACCGCTTCCTCGTCAATGATTGAGCCTATCCACTTGCTCATAAATGAGGAATTCGTGTCTGGTAGGCTCCTGATGCCTAGACCTCCTTGCGCCTTAGGTCTGCAGACTAAATCCCAGCGAACAAGCGAGCGTTTCGCCGTGCCCTCCTTGTTGTAGCCCCACAGGAAGTGCCGATACAAATGTTCGACCTTCCTGCATGTAGTGGCTGATAACCTTATAATTGATGTGTAGAAAGTCGGCTGAGCCTGTAAGACTACCTGTAGGAGCACTACTCTTGCCTCAAACGACAGAAGTCGAAGCTCCCACCCTCCTAGTGTTTTTGAAATTTTCTGTGTACAAAATTCGTCCTGCTGATGCTTGCTCACCTCGAGTCCTGTTGGTGCGCCGAGATACTTGTTGATCTCCCCTCGCTGCATCAGGGCGCAGCCCGTAAGGGGGAGCCAAACAGGTGGCCGATCCATCCCCAGGAGTAGAATGGAGGATTTTGAAAGATTGAGCCTTGCTCCACTGCTCCCTTCGTACTTAGCTAGCACTACTCTGAGTTCTTGGAATGACTCAAAAGAGTCATCAATGAACACTCCCATGTCATCAGCAAAAAGAGAGTAGTCGAGTATCACCGTCTTCCCCACCTGGTACCCCCTTAGTCTTCCTGCCTGAAAGCTCAGCTTCATTTCCGCCATCAGCGGCTGTGTAGCTAGAACAAACAGCAATGGCGCCAGAGGGCATCCCTGTCTCACCCCTCTTCCCACAGGGAATCTGTAGGTCTTGGCCCCATTTATGTGAACTGCCGTAGACGCCCCTAAAGTGAGGCCCTTAACTAGTGCAGTAAACTGTTGCCCAAGTCCGCACTTATCCATGGTATCCCATAAGTAATTATGTTCCACCCTGTCATATGCCTTTTCAAAGTCTAGTTTTACAAACATCCCCTTGTGTTTGATTGTTTTTGCAGCATCTTGTGCCATCCAAAGTGCAAGTACATTATCCAGCATCTGGCGCCCTTTGATAATTCCTGTCTGCTGTGGAAACACTATTTTTTGGAGCAAAAGCTGAAGTCTACCTACTAAAATCCTTGCTATGATTTTATAGTCTGTGTTTAGCATCGTAAGTGGCCTCCAGTCCTTGAGCTCAGTTTTATTAACTGTCTTCGGGATCAGCCGAATCATGCCCTCCGTCACAGTCTCAGCCAGCACACCTTCTTCCCAAAACTTGTGCACCATGTTGACATAGAACTGTTTCATGTGCGGCCAAGTTTTCCTCAGTGCTTCCGCTGAAATACCATCCATCCCTGGGGCTTTGTTCAGAGGAAGACTGAACAGCACGTCTTCAATTTCCTTCTCAGTGGGGAGTGCAGACAGCATGGTGCGCTCCGAGTCTGAAACGTGGTTCTCTACTCTATGCAGGATGTCTTGGCGCGTTTGGCGATCTTCTGCTGTAGGAGTTTGCGCCGTGTACAGATCTGTGTAGTATTTCCCTACAGCGCACAGGATCTTTGACTGATCCCGAGTTTCCTCACCAGTGGGTAGGCGCAACTGCAGTATTTGTGCTCGCGCCGCGTTTTGCCTGTGGATATTGAAGAAGTACTTGGTCGGTGCGTCACCTAAGCCTAGAGGTTTGACTCTCGACCACAGGCGAACCTCCACATCCCGCTCATGCTCCCTGATTCGCTTTTCAGTTTCTAGCCAGTCGAGCCTCACTAGCTGTGACTCCGTAAGGTCTCCTGGGCGATTTGTGTGCAGGTCTTCGATCTCCCGCTGCAGCTCGTGGATACGCGACAGCCTTGCCCTCTACTCCTTCTGTTTAGCACGCAGGAAGTTCCGCACCTGGGTGGTCCCTTTGTAGTAGAGTTTCCTGGGGTCATCCTTCCTGTGCGCTAGCTTCCCCCATATCTTCTTGATCCCTTCCTGGATCTGAGGCTTAGCCAATAAGGATGGGCTCCACTTGAAGGTGGTCGGCCCTGTGAGAGACAACCTGCCATCTTCACAAACCACCGTTCCTACTTCTATAGAAGCTGACACTGGGAGATGGTCTGAGAGTGTGTTTCCAGCGTTATGGTGAAGGTAGCGAGCTGCTGCTAACCATCTTCCCCCATGTGAAAAATAAATCCTGTCGAGTCGTGCCCATCTAGGATCTCCCCCGTAAGCAGACCATCTCGTATGGAGCGGTCCTCTTGTTTCTGCAACTATCTCTCTCAGATCAATGAGGTTGTGTTTTGCTCTGAACTCTGTGAAGGTCAGGCCCTCTGCCCCCCCAAGTACCTGGCGCTCTCCTGAGGCGTCTGTGGAGAATTCCACCATATTCCAGTCCCCACACAATATAATGTTTGTGTGTGGGAACATGTTCCGCAGGTGGGCCCAGTGAGCTGCTCTAGCGCCTGGTGTGTGAGGGCCATATACCGAAGCTATGTAAATTTCGTGCCCTCCTTTCTCGATCTGTGCCCAGGTAACATATCCATCCTCCGATGTTCCCTGTTGTAATATTCTAAAACTCCTATGTATCAAGAGTGCTGTGCCTCCGGTTCCCTCACCTCTAACTCCTTTAAGGCCCGGTGAGCAGATTGTGTGCAGCTCCCTACTCAGCAGGTGGCCGATTGCAGTCATTGAGAAAACATCTAGCTTATGCTCTTGAATTGCTATAACATCAGGTTTGTCCCGTGCACTCCCCACAAAATCCTTGACTTTGTACTTCCTGGTCGATCCGTTCAACCCCCCCACATTCCAGGATAAAATGTTTAGCGTGAGCGGGGTTACCTGAGGGTTGTGCATCATTGTGCACTAAAGGCCGCTCGGCCGTGCTCCGTGACTGTCCTCTCGCCTTCTACGTCAGCTGTGCACAGGGAGATTGTATCGACATCTCTGCTCCTGCCCCTGCCAGAAATCTGATTGCCGACAGCTGCCCTAGCCGCTGATTTCGCTGCTCTCATTTCCCGTTTGCGAATCGCCGAGCTCTTCATGCTAAGTTTCTTTGCTCCAAGTGGCGCCATGTGCTCCTGTCTCGACTCCTTTTTGCGGGTAAACTTTGCCCGGATGCCCTCTATTGGCGGCTGGGGTTCCAGTAGCGCTACAGGTACTGACTCCTCGTACCCTTCCTTCTGTCTTGCAGGTTCTTCCGCACCTTCCACTGCTTGGCCAGGTATGGGGTTAGGAGCCAGGGTGCGCTCCAAGTTGTCTTGTTGCGCCAGCGCCTGTAATAGTTGTTTTGGCTGTAAGGGGGATAGGGGCTGAGTTTTCTGGTCCCCTGACGTTACAGCGTCTCTCTGAGTTCCTGCTGTCGGGGAGCCATTCTTCGCCAGCTTTGCCCTTCCTCTGATGGGCTCCCTCTCAATTGCCGTTTTGCGTTTGCTGCGCGCCTCTGGCGCCTGTGCCCCAACTACGTCCTCTACCTTTCCTCTGGGGGCCGCTCGGTTTCTACGAGTCTGGGGAGCCGGCGAAGTTGCAGTGTTGTCCTCCTCTGCCTCAGTCCTCTTAGCCTGTTCTAGGCGAGCCTCTGTGGTAGTTGTCGTTGGAGGTCGAAGTGTAGGAGCACCATCCCGTTTTTTCCCGTAGAATTGTTCTATCGTACCTAGTCTGCGTGTAGACAGTGCTTCCTGTCCTGTGGGTTCAGCTGCACCTTGCAGGCCAGGTGACTCTTTCCCCAATGGGTTCTCTCCCCGGTGTTTCTTCGCTGTGTTGCCGTTGTTGTGGCCCTTAGCGCCTTCAGTAAGGTCAGCCGTTGCCTCCTGCTCCGTCTCCTTGTCAATGAGCGTTGTCTGCTGCTCTGTAGTTTTCCTCCAGTAGCCGTCACTCCTGTTCTTGGTACGCTGCTGCTGGAAAAATTTTGATGTTGGTCTGGGAGGGTCGTCTGACTGGGTGTTAACCCTCCACTTACCTTTGGCTCTGGCTTGCTCCGTTTGAGCCTCCTCTTCAGGTTGGAGGGCGCTTGGCCGAGGACGCTCACGTTGTGGACGCCTACTCGTGCCTGCACCTTCCCGAGGCGGAAAGAGGGGATCACCGGTGCAGTCGAAAGCAATATGGCCAAACCTGCGACATTTGTAACCGGAGTTGGACAAGTGTGTAACGTCGAAGGGGAGGCGCTCCACTGCCCCTTCCAAGGTCACTTCCACCTGTGGTGGGGGCAGCATACCCCGAGGCCACTCCAAGCATATCGAAAGGATCTTCAGTCGCTTGGCTTTGGTAAGCGCCGCTTCTGCCCATTCGTGTACCTGGGGGGTGCTGAGGCCTCTGTCCAGAAAACAGAGGACTGCTGTGAGATTCTCCATTTCTTCCTTTTTCTTCAGCGTATCATCTCGTGTAATGATCAAGTTGACCTGACGGAGCATATTCATTGTATCCTCCAGGTCAAAGTCTTCTTCTGCATCTCGATTAGCTAGTGCGTCCTCCAGAGGCTCGTCCTCCGAGCTGCTGTCTTCTCGGTCATTGTCGCTGGTTTCGTCCTCCGATGAGTCCAGCATCTCCTCCATAGTTGCCTGGCTCCTCGTAAAGCTCCGAAGGCCCTCGCTAATTGCAGTAGACTGCCCGTTTCGCTCCCCTGATCCTGCTGGTGCTCTGTGATCTTTGTTTTCAAGATCCCCTTCTGCTCGTCCAGGAGCGGTAGAAGGCAGTTGTCCCGGTCCCTGTTGTGCATGGCTACTATCAACAGCATTTTGGGGGGTTCCATAAGGAGCCCCCATTTGTGCGCTCATCAGGGTTAGCCTATTCTGCAGGTTAAACCCTAATGTCGTGTGGGCTTGGGAGTTGCTCGTGGCGAGGTTTTGCTTGGTTGCGTTTGGTGTGTTTGCTTCTATACTTTGACTCCAAATGTGCAAAGCGCCTATTCGCTGAACGCGCGCTTACCCGCCTGGATTCGGCGCTTCACTTAGGTCTAACCCTAAGTAGCCCTACAGACTATGTGCCTGGGATTTCTTACGTTTGTGTTTCGGTGAAGTGGCCGCTCCGCTTCAGATGGTGCAGTGCAGAGCTGATGCTGCTTGGTGTGTCCGAAAGAGCGACCTCAGTGCCTGCCTGTGCAACCGCTGCTGCCGGACCTCCCATTCCCAGAATTAGGGTAAACCCTAATTCTGGTTTACAGATCTCGTGAAGCAGCGCTCGATGGAGAATGCCACAGTTTGTGAGTCCTCCCTCGTGCTTCCGTTGTCGAGCTTGCCTTCTGTTGCAGACTGAGAAGTTGAGTTTGCAGGTGGCGTTGCCCAGACCTCTTTTGCGCTAGATTAGGGTTCGCCCTAATCCTGCACTGTGGCTTCTCCTGTCGCGCTCGAAGTGATTTGTGCTGCCAACGTCCCTACCTCTTGAATCTCGCCGACTGTACATCAGGAATGTTTACGAGTGTATCCTGCTGTGTGTTTGCCCCGTCGGAGCACCAGCCGCCTAGACCCTAATGCGCTGAGTTAGGCCAAACCCTAATTCGTCTCTCCCACCTTCAAGGTGCGCCGTTCGTCGTGAATGTTCGCTGGTTGCATGCTCCTCTCGTGTGTCTGATGTCTTGAATGTCTCCTTGCGTGTGCTTGAATGTGTAACTCCAAATCAGTGATGCCTGGACCGTGTTGCGCCGATCTTAGGGTAAACCCTAATTCCGGTTACAGCAGTCCTTGCACCGACCTCGATGCGTGGTCTGTTCCGCCGCTTGGCCGATCACAGTGCATGCTTGCCATTGTTGTGTCGCCTAATCGTTGTTGTCCAAAGTTGCCAGGTTGCTGTGCCTAGGTTCTTCTCCCGCCGCCGAATGCCGTGTCTGAATCGATTGGGGTTCTTCCTCCGGTCGTTGAAAAGCGCCCCGTTGATGTCAAAACAGCTGCCGAAAGCTGTGGTGAATGAAGTTGCGGGCCCGCTGTCGATGCCGACGACGCCTAGTGACGTAGTGTACTCTCTCAATCTCGAATGTCGCTGCAGAATCGTGCAGAAGTGTCGTTGTTCCCGTAACGTAGTCGTGCCATTGTCGAAACCCTAACTCACTTCCGCCGCCATCTCTCGTTGTTGCTCGCTCTCTTGCCTGGACCGCATGTTGAACTGCTCGTACGCCATCGCTCTCAATGTTACCGTGATCTCCACTAATCTCCTGCGCACCCACGAAATCAAGAATCCTCGCGCCGTTCTCGGTAGCAGGAACCCTAACTCCTCTCTTGCTAGTTTTTCTATGGTTTCTCGTCTTCCCTCGAGGTGTCCTGCCGGCTCAGTCACCGTGTTTCGCGGAGCTGTCTCAGAGCCAAGCCTTTGCATTTGCTGCATGGCTTAATCTTGGTGAAAGCCGCTGAGAGCGGGCGGATCAATTTTCTGCGTAGAAGAACGCCATGGTAAAACAAAGAAACAAAAAGACACCACAAACCCCAAACAGGCGAGAACCAGCACGGGGTCGTAGGCACCAGACACACAGGCACAGCCTTGTGTAAGCTAACAGCATCACGCGTAGTGCATTACTACAAGGAGGGGGAGACGACACACCCACCTGTACCTCAGCGCCCACACCAGCCATCTATAGAGTCCTGCACAGAGAAGACCAAACAGTAGGGTGCCTTGACCACCTCTGAGTATGGGTTCACGTCCCCAGCTCAAAGAACATCATAAGAAGCCTTTAGCATTTAAGCGAGTGAGAAGGAAAAGGAGAGTGAGAGAATTGGACGAGCTTCAAGATCCATCAGGTTGCTGCTTCCCTGTCACTGGTTAGTTGCCGTAGTTCCGCTGAGTGCTGAAGTGCTACGAAAGTACCTATAATGGTCCCTTGTTCTGCCTCTTCCAGCACCGCCCGGGAGTCCCGTTTCTTGCCCAATTAAGCGTGCATGGCGTCTTGCCCTAAGTTTGCGCCGTGATTAGCGCTAGGAGCCCTAATCCGGCTTGACTTAATCACTTCATGCGCTGCTAACAGCGCGGCCCGGGGGTGCGAGTAACCGGGTAAATAACTACTTCCCAAACTTGGTAGTCGGCCGGATTTGCCTACCCCTGTTACCTGGCTTTTCGTCTTTGTGTGCAGTGCCAGGTGGTAGGAGCCGAACCCTAACCCTAACCCTAATCTCGTGGGTTTGTTCTGGAGGTCCACGCTTGGTCCGCATCCACCTGTCTGTCGTGACTCCGTCCTGGGCCTAACGCTCCCCATCTCTGGGAGCGCAGATCTAGCCGCGCAAAACCCGGCGCATGTTGCGCCAGATTCTGTGGCGCCTAGAACGCTAAAAACCCGCGGGTGCCCCTGAGCGTGTTTTGCGCCCCGATCTTTCAGCGCTTTATGTTGTCGCGTCTTTGGTCGACGTGGCAGCCGGCGCCTTTTGCTCTCCTGGATCGGCGCCCCAAAAACCTTAATATCCAGGCAGCTTGTCCGGTTCCAGATGCGAGCTCCTAGATCCCGGGTGCTGATCCTAGTGCTGTGACGTAACCGGGACGTGGTTTAATCTTTGAGACAAGCATATGACTACTGGCAGGATCAACCAGGTAGCCGACCTTCGTGTAGGGCCTCGAGGACCAAGATGAGAAGCCAGAGAAAAAGAAAAGAAAGAAAAAAAAAAAAATCTCCTCCAAAAAATGCATGACTTAATCTTGGTGAAAACCATTGGAACAGTGGGAGATTCCATTTTTGAGATGACAACGCATGACTTAATCTTGGTGAAAGCCGCTCAGAGCGGGCAGATCCATTTTTTGCGCCTACGACGCTATAAAGCTCAAAGGTATAACGCAACACTCCCAGACACACACTAGCACACACCAGCGACCTGCAAGGAGGCGAAACAGCACAGGCACAGCCCTGTGAAAGCTAACAGCATAACAAGCAGATCATCCACAATAGAGCAGGTAAAACACACCCACCTGTCAATTCACGTCCACACATAGTCGTCCATGGTGACCTGCACAGAGATCTTTGAGACAAGCATATGACTACTGGCAGGATCAACCAGACCATCACCCGCGACGAAGAAGAACATATCCGCTTCATATTTGCTTCTGAACATCCGTGAACGAGTACCTATATCACTTGAATGGAATTGTACTTCTACGATCTTCTCATCGTAGTTTGAGGAATTAAATCTTGAGGGGACATTTTTCTTAGTCGAAGTCCTTCATCTGCCACTTGTTCCCCTTCTAGAAACTAGATTATATCCCAGCGACCTCAATTACTCGTGCATTTATATATTTTCTTCTTCGTCTACATGGTAGACAAGAGACACATCTACCACAATCTACTATCAAAGATCTTCGTGTTCATAGAGCAAACGCCAGCAAGATTTAGCTTGCAGGTTCCAGGTGAAATTGTTTAATTGCTTTTGTTCAAACCAACTACGTTGTTTGACTCATCCAAAGCGTCGAGACATTGCTTCCATATGCTTTCACTGACTTTTCTCCACAGCTAGTTGCTCATTACTTCCAAGGTTAATGATAATCCATCACATTTTGCAGCGGTCTTATCGTCATCCCATTCCAGCAGTGATGGACTCGGTTCTGTCAAACAAAAAAATGCGTAGCTCATATATAGCTCTTTGAAGCTCTTGTGATTCAAGAGTTCCATGTCGAACACGCATGCATCCGACTTGTTCAGAATATCGCTATCTCGATAGGTAACAATGTTATGACTATTCGCCCAATCATTTATAGAAGATATGGACTGGAGAAGTTCAAGATGACTATCATTGTCAATATCATCCAAAACGAGGAGAAGTGTCTTATGGCTAAAAGCAGTAGGTTTCCACCCACTTCCTGTGACCTGTTTGCCATGGTGATGCATCGATGAATACACTCCGAGTTCTATCTCCTTGTAATCTCCCTTTTACATAATGCATCAACGAAACTCTCTGTCATGACTTTGTCCGACAAGACTCCTGCTCATGTCCATAGTTGTTTCCCTTATTTTGGTACTTCCATGTGTTGAGGTTCCGCTTTGCTTATTGTTGTTCATACTCGTTCATAGGTACTCAGCCCCCTCGTATAGCCGTGTGCATGACTCAATCTTTGATACAAGCATATGACTGCTGGCATGATAAATTAAGTAGCCAACCTTCGCATCAGACCTCAAGAACCAAAAAAAGAAGCCAAAGAAAAATCAAAATTTCTCCAAAAATCATCAACGTCGGCGGTCCATATGGCTTAATCTTTGAAACAAGCAAATAAAAACTTGTAGTATCAATCACGTAGCTAAACTTTGCGTTGAACCTCAAGGACCAAGAAAATAAACGAGAGAGAAAAAAAATCTTCTAAAAATCATTAGCGCAAGCGGCGGTCTCCATTTCTGTTTTCCTCCTCTCGAAAGAAAAATCGAGATTCAGATTGCACCAACTTGCGACAAGGCTGGTAGGCATGGCTTAATGTTGGTGAAAGCTACGGATGGTTCCAAGATTTCAAATTTCAGATGCAGAAGTGCAAAAACTTTGATTTTTACAAAACGACTTTAATTTCCAATGACGGCCCAAATCCTAATTTCCACAATTCATTGATCCAAATTCGTGTCCCTATTCATTATGCAACCATCATAGTCGAATTAAATTCCAATTTCCAAACAACGATAATCTTGCGACCTCTTAACAAAATTTGACAAAATTTAGGTCAAAACGATTCTTTTAAAAAGTAGGTCAATCTTATGTATGCAAATTTAGAAGTGTAATAGGTCTCTGTCGCTTTCGATTTCAAAATCTCTATAATCACTTATTGAAACAATCACGTTCTTTCATCTCGATGATGCAAACTTCAATCCGGTCCGTTATAGCTCTTCTTCAGGTTTAAGAAATAAAACGGCCGATAAGCAATCATATGATGAGATGTCATACAAATTGGACCCTAATATCAATTGTTGAACTTTAGCTTTGTTATTCAGACAAGCTCATATATATAATAATCCACGAGTATCACACACAAATATATATAGTTCATCTCCACATGAAGTTACGTCAAGTACCGAGATAAAAAGCTTCACTAAAGCGAGAATGTACATCAAGTCTTCATAGCCAAGCTGACCACCATCTTTTCACTGCGGTATACATGTGAGAATGAAACAGAAACGTGCTTGTACTCAAATTAAATATCCCAAACTTTGACTAGAGGCCAAGTCTAACTAGGATTATACTAATTATAGTTAACAAGACGTGGATTAACATTACAAACAATAGTTAGACCTAATCTTTTAATTATCAATATTATTTCTTACGTAGATTGTTATTATGAACACGGTGTGAAAAAGCTACCCATTTCTAGCTTATTTGGTTATTAACTTGAGGTATTCATTCAATTTAGTCTTTTGTTCAATCATAAAGTTTTCATATGTCATTTCAAAATTACCATTGGTTAGCTTTTCAAATTTTTTTATTATTCAAATTCAACCATATGATTGAAGGTTGAAAGATAATTTCATTTTTTCACTTTCACTAGCAATGATTATCACCGTGCATGAACATGATGGCTAGAAGAAGCAATTGTTGCAACATTTGGTTTCATTTGGGGTAAAAAATATGCATGAAACGAATAATTTATTTGATTAGTTTTAGTGTAGTTAATATTAAATGATTAAAACCATTGCGATTTATGGCTTTATTCCTTTGAAGGCTTGACTATCTCCATATACTTGTATTATATCGACTTTAAATTGAAGGTAAGGAAGAAGTTCGGGGCTTAATGAACCTAAAGATAGGTAATATTTCACCCCACGAGAAAAACGGCCACTACATGGAGCACTTGAACAAAAAATGATACACGGATTGACTTTCCTCCGATATATGACTTCTTTCTTTTACTAATTTTAACGAAAACATCGCATCTTTCTTGATGAATGTGGTGAACGACACCTGTACTCCTCTCCATCTTTCCTACACGCGCAACCGTTGCTCCATCCTTAAGTTCCCAAATTTGTCGCTACTTTGTCTTCGAGTGACTTCCTATTCGTTACTTCTCTCCGAATCCTATTTGTCGTATATCCCTTTGTGGTTGCATCGCCTGATGATTCACTCACACACAAAGTCCACCAGAGGTCTTCCCATCGTCTTTAGCATCCACTTGGCCCCCTTGTTCTTCTCATGATGTTTGGAAGACTCGGTGCACCAATTCGAGGACGCGAATGAGAAGCAGTGTAAGGCTGAAAGAAGAACATCGCCACTAAGGCCCACTTCCTTCCGTTGCCTAACCTTCATTCTGTGATTCTGTGGCATCGTCCTTTGCTGGCACGTCCGCTCAGACCGCAACAAACACACTGTAGTAAATACTCGGCCCCGTGTAGGTGTGACGTGGCATCCATTCTAGCGATCTGAGGACTCTGAGCTCAAGAAGAGTGGTGACTTGTGTAGCCACCCTATGGCCGGGGACGACTCATAGCCTCATAGCGAACCCTTCATTTTCTGACGCGTGGTGCTTCGAGGGCCATGGCACGTGTCGTGCTGTGACGTCCTATGTGGTCATGGCAGTGATGGCACTACGATGTAAGACGGATGAGAAACGGTCCCCTCTGTAATAGTTTACCCCAGCAAGGTTGATTCTGAGGCATATCTTATTCGAAAGATTTGCCTGTGCAGGATTGTCGCACGATTGATTCTATTTTTATTTTCTCTCTTCGTTTCGAAAGAGAGTAAACTCATGTTTCAGTATAATTTGCTTTTCCTCTCCGAAGAACTCAACATATCACTCACTATCCTTTAGTGTGGGATAAAACGGTCTTGCAACTGCCAGCAAACATAGACATTTTCACCATGAATAATTCACAAAGTTAACCTTATGTAGGAGGCTTTTCGATCAATGCAAGAGTGCTTTTCCTCTCTACTCCTATTTTTTCCTCAAGGAAAAGCCTCGTTTTCGAGGGAAATAACCAACTCAAGAAGACAGTTGATACCTAAAGACAGGAAGGGGCTCACCTTTCAGGAGTGTAGGACGCTTTATGTCAGTCAGAGCACCACCTCCGACTTCGAGGAATTTTCCCTGAATTAGGAGGCTAGAAAAGAGTAGAGGGTGTCACTGAAACAACCCAAAATGAGAACATGTGAATATCTAGTGTCAGCTACTCAGAGCCAGAAATTTAGCCTTCTGAAATGAGAATATTTCTAACTCGAGGGAAAGGATCTAATCCCGGAAAAAACTTGGATTCACCTCTGGGAGTGATATTTTTGAGGCCAAACGTGTCTTCGTCCGCCTCCTCCAAACAGGTGGTAACCGAAGTCTCTCTCCTAGCTTTCACAAATAATCGTCCGCCAGCTCAGAATGAAGAAATATACTCTGGGAGGTGGAGGAGCTCCATGCCATGATGGAAACCGGCTCTAACTGCAGGTTCAGCATATGGTCACTCGTTTGTGCGTTGAGTTATTTGAGTTTATTATCCAAGAACTGTAGATTTTGGATCTAGTGCCAGAGTGGCGCTATGACTACATCCCAATCTCAGCGTGTGGTCATTGGCACAGATACGCCTAGTACTGTCTAGCCGATTTTACGTTTCACTTCCGCACGCACCGTAGCTCTGGTCTTCATTTTTTTTCTTATTTCTCGGTGCCCCTTTGAAAGAAGGGGCACAGAGTAATCTACAGACTGTCGTAAAATGTCATCACATAGCTTGACACAATGGCATGAAGTGTGTAGTCTAGTCCCTTCTCACTTGAATAAAGAGCTGTACTGGTGGCCAATGGGATTTCAAGGTTTTGAGTCGAAGAGTCATCTCCACTACCCTCTTTACTTTGCTACAAATATAAATTCTTAAAGATTGAACCTGAAAAGTTTCAAACTACTGCCAACCTTTTTGACCCAATAAGAATGACTAAACAACTAAAACTTTGGGCAGCAATGAACTTGAGGATCCATCTACTTTGTTTATGTCGTCGCTGGTGAACACAGTCTCTGATCTCAGTAAATTTTTTATCTATCAATAATAGGATTTTTTTCAGGGAAAATTGAAGTTGTAAAAAATTTAAAAATTATAGATAAGGGGAAAAGGTCAGTATGTGTAATATACAGTATCACGTCCTCTTAGTAGTGGAGATATATTAGTAAAGAATTGTCAGCTGAAAACTATAGTAAGGAAGAACAAAAAAAGTCTGAACCCCTCCCTGTCCAGGATGGGATGATCCACAACGGATGCGGAATGATGCAACCACTCCAGAATTAGTCCTCAGCATTTTGGGATATTCGTCCCGAGACTTTTCAGCCGTCAATTTTCAAATACAAGTCCGTGCAATAACGTTTTCCGTCTGTCAAAAGCCGTCGCTTCACTGATTCAAAGCGGTAAAGGGGAAGGTTGAGTCGAGATGTCGGGCAAGGCCGTGGGCGCCATGGATGGTACATATTTATTAAAAGCCTACCGGATTTCTAAGCTGTCCTAGCTCCAAGGAGTTATATAATGAATCGAAAGGAGAAATCACGACATGCGGTGGTTTGATGTTTCCTCCTTACTTTCCTCTGGTCTCTGCAAGTGCTTGAAAATCGAGAGCCACACAAACATTAAATTTGATAAACGTTTATCCCCGACCAAGTAGGGTCCAAAAAGACTACTCGAACAAACGAAAAAGATATTGCGGTGTGAACCCTTCCAACACAGTAGAGACATAGTCGACATTCGTCGTACATCTATATCTGTTGCAATTTGCGCGACTATTTTAATTTCTCAGTGGGTATCACGTCATGGGCTTTCTTCAACTCATGGACCATTCTGAATCGTTGAGAAGAGATGCCTCATTCTTTATAATAAATACATTTTACTTTACTTTCAGGTCTGCATTCGGATAACTAGTTGTACTTTCGCCCTCAGGAAATTTTTAAGGGCGTAAAATAAATTCATTATTTTACTTTCAGATGACTCTGCAAGTATTCAATGAAGAGATGGAGGATATTCCATTAAGGCTTAGTTGCACGGACGGATTGTCCTGGGATATCAGGTACGGACATATTGATTGCGCGACAGGCAGGATCACGTTCTTTCTCTCACACAGATGGTTTCACGCATTGTGAGCTCTCTTCGGCTCGTTCATTGAACGCGGTCCATAAACTGGACGCCATTACACATTCAATGAACCTGGCCAACTCCATCCTCCATTCCATGGGTTGGACCAACTTTGCTGGGAACCTCGGCTGTTTTCTGTAAGAACGAACATCGTCCGTAGCCTTAGCAGCGTTCGGCAGCCTGTCATAGACTGTCGCAGGACTCACTGGACAATTCCAGACCTGCCCAAGGGTTTGTATTTTGCAGCGACGGACCAGTATGGTACAGCGACACGATGGCACATCCACAGTCATACTGCACTCTGTGTGCAAGTGGTGAACGTGTTGTCGATTTGTCCGGGAAGTTCCGTATCATCGTTTCCCCTTTGCGCTTAGTTTGGCTCTTCTTCAAAAATTAGTAGAATGTATTCAATAGAAATGAAAGTTACAAATTGTAATGTTTACCTTTCATTTCAAATTTATATAGCCGAAAGTATGGAATACTACTTCAAACCTTGAACACCAACCCGGTTCCATTAGTCTAGACTTCGCTAGCATGACAATGAAATGTGTGTCTTATTACAATTGAGATATTTGAACCACCATGACCCAATGCGATATATCATACGGACAGTATTAGCTAGTGCTTCATGTTTGAGGATTATATAACATGTTGGTGAAAATAAACTGATTTGGATGCAAAACTTTTTGATAGACTGTTGTATTATCTTCCAGTAACACGGTAAACTTCAAGTTTCATATTTTCAAATAACTCAAATGATAAAGTAACAGAGCTTGAATTTTTTACAAATTCCTATATTTGGAAACGTTGGTGATAGTTTTTTTAAACATTTAGTTTGACATATACTTATACATCTGAAGCCACATCATGCGCTACTATTGGTTATACTTTTCCTGGTGAGATACTACGGTTTTTCCAACCGATTGTATGAAGTGTAGATTAATAATTACCCTATCAACTCTACTTCCCTGTGAGAATTTCATAATTACAACATGTCTTGTAATGATCAATTCATTATGAACTAGAAGTCGATAACATTTTAGCCATAGTAGAATATAGGAATCGATTTATAGTAACCACTTCCATTTGAAGGGTTGTGATCGATATCAACACTTCACGAGGGAATGGCATGTCAATGCAAACTTTCCATTTGAACTCGATGGTGACATAAAAAACTAAACACAGCTCCGTGTCTTCCGGTGTTCCCAGAGTATGGGCGCACACTACTCCGGCACAGTGGCTAAAGCAGCAAACCTCACCATCTGGACGTAACTCAAGAGTGGTAACTCAACCTGGACATGGTAAACAACACGGTCCAACTGGTTAACTGCACAATGTAGAGACAAGTGACCAGATGCATTCTAATCGTCATCCGATGTTTTGACAGACCGACGACTCGATGGGCTCTTCCCATCCTTTAGCAATCTTACGCGTTGAAGCCATGTAAGCGCTGTTTGAGAGTCGGTACTTTTCGTGGAGGTGGAGGTCGTATCGCCATGCTGGAGGTCAGACTTTCTGATTTCGGTGAGTACTGCTCTTCGGTGAGTAGCGTTGGAAATCCATTGGCCAGGTTTCCTGCGTCAGAGTGTGTTGGAGATAAATGGCTTCAAGCCGACAACATCACAAACCAGAATTTGTCGTTCTTGCATGGATTGGTGAATTTCACCCCAAGAAGATGAATGCAGTTGAGAAGGGTGCACCTTTCAAATACATAGTGAATGCGTGGATTTCGGTCTCAAACTACGTGTAAACCTTACTACATCGCAGTTTTGGCTTGCATGACAACAACTAGAACTTTGAATCGAGGTGGACATTTGTCTTTTTATTTGACTTTCTATCAGTGTAAATTATACATGCACTTCACAATTTACATCAACCATGAATCGGAACAAGTTTGATCGTTCAATTCTATGCATTTATCCTTATGTTTAACCTTGTCATAGATCAATCAATCCATATGTTAAGTCCAATTTTTTATAATAACGTAAAATTACATATGAAAAAACCGTTTATAGAAATATGATCTAAGCCTATGTGATTCACTTTTCTGTAAAACTTATTCCAGATTTAATTCAAAATTTGCAACAGTAATAGGAGTTTTTCAATTCATGTATAATCATGGATCTTACGAAGCAAACTCCAAGGATCAAAAGTTTGAAAACATATTCTAGCTTGCACGTAAACATGCAACCATCATAGCTTTGACATTTACCTGATGAAAGTACATAATGTCTGTGATGAACATAATCCGCATGCACTTTCAAATGTCTGGTAGGATCAGTCGGAAAGAAATCACACTTTCATCAAGTCGTAGGTCTCCTCTTTGGCCAACAACACTGTGAAGGTCTAGAAATCACTCGGGAAAATACTCCATCGCAGACACTCCAAAATGCTTTGCGCAGTATAGAGAAAACATAGTCGGCTTGAAGAGCACACCCCGGTTGGGACTAATCCATTAGATAGAATTTGTATCTACTCGAGTGCGATGTTGCTCCACAGCGACAAATGCACGTATCCTTTACTGATCCTAGTCAACATCTCATCCAGGCCGATCTTCCATTCGGTGCGGTGTTATCTCTACCCCAATTCCAGCTTATTAAATGAACCTTTTCCATTTATATTGATAAAATAAACTTATTTCCTTGATCAGATAGCGTTGACAGAAATTCAAGCACCGAATAGAAAGTTTTTATCAGCATGGTTGTACATACGACGTGTCCGTATAGGATATTGAACCATAGGAAACGTGGGGACGAGTAACACGAGCGCAGCCGGGAGGGAGACCTCATCGATTCACATAGCGGCTGATGGGGCAAACGAACGAGACAGATAAATTTCGAAGGCCCCACAGAGTGGAAATCGACATCGCGCATGCAGCACGGAGCGGATTCCCGAACCGGACTGCCGAAGGATCAGACGGGAGCCGGTTCACTGAACCCTAATTGGATCGGCCACGGCCGTGACGTGAGTGAGAGCTGGGCAGGCGGAACATCGGCGTACGGAGCCGTGACGGGCGGAGCGTCGCGTCGCCACGTAAAGTGGAAAGCTCGCGCATCGAACGCCGAATGTCCACTTGTCACGAGCCTGGAAATAGTAAGTCCCAGCGCTGTACGTGCGAGGCGGGCAGCGAAACGGACGGCGATGGCGATAAGAGACCGCGCGATGCATGCAGCACCCATGCATGCGCTGCGCTGCGCTGCGAGCGAGGGAACGACGGAATGTCAAAGAGCGAGCGTCTGTCGGTCTACATTCCGGACAAGGCTGCGCTGCGACGCTGCGACCCAGCGACGCTAACGAAGGCAGGAGATGTCCGACTAAATGCGGCAAGACACCAGCAGCGCCCACCTTCGAGCCTGGGGAGCCGCTCGTGACCGCGGCCGGGACAAACCGATTATTTTAAGGCGCAGGGCACGCTGTCACAGTCGCTGTCGCTGTCGCGGTCGCAGTCGCAGTCGGGCCGGGGCCTCATATTCGCCCCGTGCTCGGACGAGAATTTCCGATTCGCCCTTCGAAAGTGCGCGAGCGAGCGAGAGACTGTCAAGAGTCCATCGAGGCTGCGAATTTGCGCCTTGCCCTTGCCCTTGCCCGGGCGGGGAATCTGTCCAGAAATCGCACTGCGGGGTCCCAACTGCTCGGTCGCCTGTTTTATTCGTGCCGCGGGAGCTGGACCTGGAGCTGGCTGGAGTTGTTGTAAAGCTGGATGATGGCTCGGGCGATGGGGGAAAAGCGGAGCCACGGGTGGTGTGGATAGCACTCGTCTCGTAGGAACGGCGAGGGTGCCAATTTTAAGACTCGTCGCCCCCGGCTTGCTCGCTGTGCATAATCAATCTCTCCCGCGGCACTGCATCGTCGGCAGCGCAGCAATCCGCTGTGTGTGTATCTTCTTCTCCTTCTTTCGGGCCTCCCTCGGCGTCCGTCCACGCTCCGTTTTTCTCGTCCCTTGGAGCCGACGCGGACTCGGGGAATGTGACTGCGTCGAGGTCTCGACGGGTCTTCTTGCTCGACTCTCGTCGCAAGAGCTTTTTTCGGGGTCGAGCATTCCCTTTCGCTGGTGGGTTTCCTGTTGGTTGGTGGCCCGAGGGGATTGGCGAGTCTTGCACGGACGTGGAGGCTTCGTTGTGTGAAGTGCATTTTTGTGTGGCGCTTCTGGAGTACACCACTGTCCATGTGAGGTCGAGGCAGTGTCACACTTGCATCGGTCCCGGTCCGAAGCATTGTTAGTGCCAAGATGGTGTCGGGAGGAATGGCAGATTGTCCCGTGGAGAAAGAATGTTTAGAATGGGTTCATAGATACCTCAAAGACTGCATATGCAGCTTCCGGGACGAAATATCTTTGGGCCTCGGGCTCCTCAGTGTTCTGAGCTGGGGCATCGCCGAGGTTCCTCAAATTATCACCAATTTCCGTGAAAAATCCACCGAAGGTGTCTCGCTCGCATTTCTAATGACGTGGGTTGTTGGGTAAGTTCATGCTTTGGTCCTGGTTGGCCTTGCTGATTCTATAGTTTGAAAATCCGTCAAGGCCTTTCGATCGCTGGCAGCGAATTTTCGGCACTTTGACCAAAGGTCCTTGTATGCGCTTTCCTGCATTTGACAGTCTTCTGGAAGTGGGAAGTTTGTTCACATTTTAACGCCTCGGTCATGGTTAACCGTCGTAACTATATACCGATGAAAGGAATCTTATTTGACGTATCATGAGTATGTGGACCATTGAATCTGGAGTTATTATAGAAGATTCTATCTGACAGTTCTAGTGTCTTTTCTCAGTCGTGACATTCCTTTTTACCGGAGCAACAACATGCTGGATCTTTAGGCTGTTTTTTACGTATCGTAAAACTGCGCCGGAATTTGCTAAAAGCTGTTGTCATTTCCTTTTCGTTTTGATGCAGGGACATCTTCAATCTCACAGGTTGCTATCTGGAGCCTGCCACGGTACGTTTCAATTTGCCCATCAAATCCGACTATCGGACTAGGATATGTGTTGAGTTTTACGGTCACAATGAACGAGAGGCGCTTGAGCCAAGACAGACATTCTTCTAGCATCGAAATTTCTGTGCAAGCTCGTCTGGCGAATTTAACTTGAACGTACGTGCTCTTGTCTTTTTGCCTTGCTGCAGCTGCCAACTCAGTTCATCATGGCCTTGGTAAGCTTCATCATTCTACGTCCAGTGCCTCTTGCAATTATACGTACGAAGTGAGATTTGAGGGAAATGTCGATTGCTCCGTTGGCAAAAACGAAAATTCGCATCCTTCAGTGTAACAAATGTTCTTGTACTTCTGCGTCCTCTTAAGTTTTTCTTGTACTGCAGTTGTACACGTTTACGACCATCATTCTTGTCCTCCAAACTATATATTACGACTATATTTACACACGCCGAAACTCGGATGAGGGATACGAGAAGATTGCTTCCGTCGGAGAGGTACCGTTCGCTTGTCTCTCGCTGTCATTTGCTCGCCGGTTGAAAACTTGCAGCCTACAGAGGAGTAACGTCTGGCTGCATCGAGGGCTTTGAATTTCGTAATGTATCGTAGGATTAGTCAGCAGCAATGAAGTACTGATGTTTGCTCACATGGTCATGCGATGCTTAGGAGTTACAGACATATATGAAACATATATGTCTACTCGAGACGTGGATTCTTCAAAGTATTCGTTGAACGGCGGTACGAACTTTCTGGTTGTGATCTTGATGCCACGTATGTGCAGAAACCGAAGACAGCCGATGTGGACACAGTGAAGAAGCATTCGGAACAGGACAATAAAACTCATGAGGGTGGTTCTTCTCCTAGTTCTAGTCCCCCTACCACCATCATCAATGTGCCCATAACTCGCAGAGCGAGTAGAGGTTCTGAATCCGATGTTTATTACATGTAAGGTTGCCATTCCAGGTCTCAATTTATAGATGCCACATGTATATCTCTATGTGATATAGCTGTTCTCAATTTGGCTGTTGGTAAGAAAACTTCGGAATCTTATGGCCCAGCCGCAATTCCATGACAAATTTTGTGGCCCATAGTGTGTACCTGGTGAAGGTCCAGTTATTGGAATCGTGACTCCGACTTGAAGATATGGATCTGATGTTGACTTGTGAGTGGCTGCATGTCTGACTGGTCGGAGGTACATCAGAATGGTTGTACTTGTACTGTACACCATTTGACCTGTGGTCTTGTTGGCATGTTCTTACTCAGGTCTGCAAGATCTCTTGCAAGCAGTCACGCCCCTGGAATTGGCTCTTATATGGTTGGATCGCGCGACCGCGAATCAGGAGGCAGCTCTGGCAACCACAGCTTTCTTCGTACCACAGTTTCGTCCTCTCCACAACATAGTTCTGTTTCACGTTCAAGCGCCACTCAGGCAGGATCTTTGCTGCGAACTGTACGAAACCTGAAACTCCTTACTTTCCTCGTACTTCTCAGATTTTTTGTTTTTTCCCTGCATTTGTGATATTTATGTAGAAAAAGGTAAACGGGTTCCAAGTCTTATTCTTTCCGTACGGTTTCCTCATTCTCATTTCGGAAGATATTTCAAAGTTTCGAAGTACAATTTTGCGAAGGTAGTGAATATGGTTTGGCAATTGGAGAAACTATCTAGAGGTTCTTATAGATCACTTTAATATAGCTTCAAATGCTGATTACTTGCTAATTGTGCTAATCTTGCTCTGTGAAGGCCGCATCAAGCGTTCTCCTCGTTGGGTCCGTGGCAATGACCTCCACTGTACTGTCTGGTGCTATCCCTTCCACGCCTCATAATGGTCCTGCGAAGTATTTTGTTTTCACAGGACGAAGACTGTTGCAGGTTTTACACTATCTCCCACAATCTCTACCATCTTCACCTCATAGATATTATTTAGTGAGACGTAATTAAGCCAATTGGTCCTGGTAGAATCCTGAAATCGACCATATTCAGTAACTGGCTGAATTTCCTTTCATTCTTATCGAATTAAGCTACTGAAATTCGCCAGAGTTGCTGTTCGTGAAGATGCATGTCTTTTTTTCCGGGCAAAATGACGATCATTCTTTCGATTGAGCACAATTGCTGTAGGTTGGTCAAAGGTGGAGGTCAAACGCTAGAAGGATCTAATTGCAATATCATAAGTAAGATCGTAGTCTCTGTCTGGGGAAAGGCCTACAGTACCAAGTAGGCCTTTCCCCTGAGTGGGATCTTAGATCTCTCACTAACACGATTGTTGCAATTTGGCGTAGCAGCAAATAAGCGTTTCCCACGGGAGATACTCAACACATTTCCCCAGGCGAAGTTTTTTAGGAGAAGAAGCCGTAGGTCCTTGGGGGGAGATCTTCGGCTGGTGCATGGCTGCAATCTACATGGGTGGCAGGTTGCCACAAATACATCTAAACGTAAGTGACTGGTTTCCAAAAGGTTGATATCACGCTCTGTTCAATTTCTGAGTGCTGTTTTCTTGCCAACAGCTTTTTGACTACAATGTACCACCTGCGAGTTTTCACGACTTTTCGTTGGCGTTTGACAACTTCGTTTCTTTGTGTGTTTCATGAAATTACCCGTTCACCACAACAGATCAGACGTGGAACAGTTGAGGTGCGTGATACCTTTTATTTATGTGAGAAGATGAGGAGGCTTGCAGGTTTGATAGAAAGGCGTAGTATGGCATAGCTTTTTCTAATGATTAGTGAATTGACGTCGCAAAACGAGTAGCATAAACTTTAGAATTGACGCTTTTGTTGTCTAAAACTGGAGATAAGAGAGGAGGTGTGAAAAATAACTTTCATCGGTTTGTTTGAACTATGCAGGGCCTGAATCCACTCATGTTCGTGTTCGCTCTCGTCGGCAATGCCACATATGTGGGAAGGTTCGTTCAAGCTACTTTCTACTTTTAAACTCTTTTCTGGAATTACTAAAAATGTCATTATTTGATTCACACGTTTGTGTGGAGATATCTTTTGTTGTGCAATTTACGCTAAGAAATCTGTTGGGATGTTGCGCAGTATTCTTGTGAGGAGTATCTTATGGGTCACAATCAAACCGAACTTACCATGGCTAGTAGATGCGGCAGTGTGTGTACTTCTCGACCTCTTCGTATCCTTTTCAATCTATATAATAAGCTCTGTCTGTTGTGCCTACTGGTTGCATGGTTTCCTTTCCTACCAATGTTTGAAAACCTCTTCAGGGTGTTTGTTTGGACCGTGTTTACTTTCTAGTCGTCGTGTACAGTATTTTTGTATCGTGTTATATCGTGGCCCAGGTTATCTCAATTGTAATACTCTGTTTAGCTTATTAATTTGCCATGTTAAGTCTTTGATATTTAGTGGTTCTAAAGTTTGTTTGTGTCTTCCTTCTTTCCTTCCTTTGTTGTAAACTACAGTAGATTTGTTAGTCGATGTCAGTCGATTGGTATGCAATGATTGTCGGGAACAGGTCATGGTCATTCTTTAACGACAACTTTGCAGATTTTGTGCCAGTTTTTTTATTACAGCACTAGAAAGGTTGATGACGGCAGCGACGATGATTCCAAAGACCAAAAGGAAGCTTCGAAATAGAGGCGTTTATTTATTATCGTTACCTAAGGATTTTTATTATTTATACATAGGCGGCTTCTTGAGTACTGTTACGAGTTTCTTGGGCTCGGGCGGGAGCTGCGTACAAAGCAATCGATTTTTTCAACCTACCCATTGGTTCTATAATCATGTAAAACAGTTGTAGTTAGCTTCAGTAGTAGAGCTTGCGGCTAAGGATCCTTGTAGTACTGTGTTTTTTGCGAGGTTACACGCGTATATATCAACTACTAGGCAATAAGGATCGAGGTATGATAGAACTAAAGTGTTCGCACTTAGCCGTGTTGACATGTTGTTCTGAGTGTATTTTGTCAGAATACCATTACTGTATATGCCATTGATCATTAATCACAAAGAGCAGAATTCAGTTATAGGTGAGTTTGGCACTTGGCCTGTGAATGTTGTGGTCCAATTCCCCCGCTTGAATATTGGGTATGACATGGCAATACTCTTACTCCCATTTTCTCAAAATCCTACATTGAACTGCATCTTTGCTTGTAATCTTATGAAATCTTATGAAACAGGAGTTTTATTGATGGTCATTGTGAATTGCTGTTTTATTGACATAAGTTGAGAGGAAAAGAAGGTGGTGCTTATGAAGATAAAATATATCACCGCGCAGTTTTTTGTACTCTAATCCGACTCGATGAAATTGCTCAAAAGATGTTCGCCAATCAGAAAACGCCAAGTTATGTCAAAAAAGCTGCAAGTTTCGAATGGAAAATTTAGAGAGTTAAACCTGTAATCCGGAGGTGAAACCCTACACATACGATCGGTAAGGAAAGGCCTAGAATCAAGCAAAACAGCGGAGCAAAGCAGAGCAGAGAAGCCAAGTGTGGTGCGCGGAAGATCCCAACGGGATACAGTGTATGCAAGAATTCTATAGTCTCTGCCTCCACATACTTTTGCACGTACCGATGCAAAAATATCCGCATCGTAATTACTTTTGACCGATTTCATAAGGATTACGAATTGAGCTGGACATTTCCAGTCTGCGGAGTCCGTGCAGCGAAATCGCAGTGATGCGTGTGCCCTACCGAAGCTCGTTTGCCCATTGAAGCTTGGAAAGCAAACAGCTGCGCGAGCCTGAAGTTCCCTCACCACGAGCGCCACAAGTAGGTCAGTGTTGTCGCACGTGGCCCAAAATGATTGTGCTGCGGCCGTGTCCGTGTCCTGCATGGCATGGGTAGATGTGCAAGAGTGATCCCAACTTTCCATGTCCGTCGAATTGCGAACGAGTCTGCAACTTTTGGGAAGCTACTTGCTGTATGGTGGAGGAGGGAGGGCAGGCAAGTCACAGAAGTGGCTGAATAGCAGTCTACGATGAGCATCTCGCTGCACATTACTGCCACCTTCGATCTCGATTCTCGAAATCAGTGCACGAGAATGTGTTGTCATTGCATAGTGAAGAGAGAGCCCGCTGCGAATGTCGTTTGTCCCAGAGGCTGGCGCTCATCTTTGAAACGCTGTCACGGTGGACGAAAATGTGTATCTTGTCGTGGGTTTGGGGGGTTGGGGTTTAGGCCAGATATGGCTTTCTTCAGTTAGGGGTGGGCTGATAATTTGCAACTCTTTTGGACATTGCAGTTTAAGCTAGTGCGGCTCTCACGTTAGAGCCCGGCAGGTCTACATTCAATTATGGCGATGTCAATCTGTGTTGGAGCCACTCCGTCAATTTCTTCGCTAGCCTCCGAGGTCCATTCAAACCCTCGACCCGCTGATCTAGCATGTTAGACGGAAAGCAATCCCATCAATATGTCTCGCAACATTAGGCTTTGTAGCTTCAATTGGGGCCATCTCCACCCGCCCTACTAGGTCCGCCTCCGTCAATGGCGAGAATCTGAAGGTCGCCCTTATGTTGGTGCGTTTCGTGTTGTAGATGTGGGGAGGAATCAACAGAGCGAGATATGTCAGTGGTGTCAACGCTTCCCCTCGCTGTGCGTCCACCACGAAACAAGGCGTTCCTCTGCAAGTTGCGTCCGCCCTTAAAGATCTGCAAGTCGTGCAAGACAGGAAAGTCAAATCAGAGCTTGTTCGGATTGGTGTGCTTGGAGCCAGTGGCTACACAGGTTCAGAAGTGAGTTCTCGTACCAGTAACTCATCCACGGGCTCAAGATGTTTTTAAGAATGTCAAGTGCACTGCTCGCTGGTCCTGGCTTCTAAATTGTTCTGCTTCTAATTCAGATTGTGCGACTTCTGGCGACACATCCAGCATTCGCTGTTACAGTAATGACAGCTGACCGGAAAGCTGGTCAATCCCTAGCATCCGTATTCCCTCATTTGATTACTCAGGTGAGCTATGAGTGTAAACAAAATCGAAATTTGCTGGTTTACGAAGATTAGTGAACATGTAGGCATAGATCTGGTGGATGTTGTAGTTTGTAAAGGTTGATTACATGTCACAAACGTCGAAAGGAGGGAGTGGAACACTTGAAGTTTGTGATAAGAAATATATGCTTGCATAAGAAGGCGACGCTGTTCTTTTACTGAATGGAATTTGGGTTGTTGGATGTAGGATCTGCCCAATATGGTGGCGGTGAAGGATGCTGACTTTTCAGAGGTTGATGCAATCTTCTGTTGCCTGCCTCATGGCACCACCCAGGTACCTGAACGTTACGATAATTTCGGTTTTTGACTGATGCTGATAAGATTATTGCTGTTGTCGTGTACACAAGATGTAATCCATAACAATTTAATCACCACCACTCTCGATGTTGATTAAATTTCGATCTTAAGAAAGAATCAATATGTGAGGACTGTCCACTTGTATTCTGAGTCTAAAGGCTTCCATGATATGTGTCGCCTTCTAAGGGCTAGAAATTGAATGTGAGTGGTTGTTTGATTCGGTTCATATGATAGCTCTCAACCCACGATTAAGTTTCAAACATAATTTGGTCGATGGCACTCGTGAGGCCTTTTAACCTGCTGCAAACGTGTGTTAACACTGGACTTTATTTTGAACAGGAAATTATTGCATCACTTCCGAGGAGTTTGAAAGTTGTGGATCTTTCCGCGGTAAGTATTTTCCAGTTGCGTATGATGTTCTTTCAGATACTAACAACAAATTCCACAGATCATCACAAATGGGATAACTGCTTGCACAAATTTCGTGATTGCAGGACTTCCGGTTGAAAGACATTGCACAATATGAGAAATGGTACAACGGAGCCCATCGTGCTCCTGAATTGCAGGCAATTGGCCCTTTTCTCATTCCCTGTCTTTAGCTTATACCGCTAAGTTCATTTCGCAGATTCCTATGTAATGATAAACCCCGTAAGAAGGTTTGCTCTATTTTTTGGCAGGAGGAAGCAGTTTATGGGTTGACAGAACTCCACAGGGACGAGGTGCGAAGTGCGCGGCTTGTAGCAAACCCAGGATGCTACCCAACAACAATTCAGCTTCCCCTCGTACCGTTGCTTCAGGTTTGTTGCTCTGTTTTCATAATTTGCAAGTCTGTCTTAGCAGTAAGCAAGGGGTGCGGTTGTTGAGCCAGTTTTTGGGTTTTTATGTGATGCTTGTTGATTGTCCTTCATGAACTCCTTGCCTTTGCTGACTTATGTGGAGTACATGACGTTTTTACAGGCTGGTTTGATCTCGAAAGATGGTATCATCATAGATGCGAAATCAGGAGTAAGTGGTGCAGGTACGAGTTTATTACTAGTTGAAGCTGGGCACTTAATCTTAGTCTTACATGTATCTTTGTGTTTACCCTGCCAAGAGCTTGCAGGTCAGCAACCTTGGGGCACCTCTTCTGACTTTTAGCGCTCAACGTCTTCGAGTTATCTTTCTAATTTAATAAGCTGAAATTGCATGTTCTTAGGACGGTCGGCCAAGGAGGCCAATCTTTACACGGAAATTGCGGAAGGCATGAAATCGTACGGAATCACAAATCACCGTCATGGTAAGTCCCTGCCACTGGTTCCTCTGATCCTGTGTTGTTTTCCCAACCATGAATGAAACCAATGATTTCGTAAGTTGCATTTGACAACTAATGCTTATATCAAATTGGCAGTCGCATCTTTTACAAGTTTTCCTTTGTTGATATTAGCTCCTCACTGTGCAGTTCCAGAGATCGAACAAGGTCTGACGCAAGCCGTTGGCTCGCAAGTTACCATCAGCTTTACACCCCATCTAATCCCTATGGTATGTAGAAGATTCTACTCCACTGACAAGGCCGTACGAGAAGTCTTCCAGTTCTAGCGAGAAATCAGCAGTGTAGTTTAAATGTGGGGGCCAGTAATTGTTGAGAAGAACATGTCTATTCTTTCTACTAACATCTTGCTCTCATCAGAGTCGAGGTATGCAGTCAACTATTTACATGCAGATGGTGAATGGTGTTACTGTTGATGATCTCCGTGCCCACTTGAAGAGTAAATTCGAAGTAAGCACCGTCTTGAATAAGCATTCTTTCTCAATTGATGTATTCTAGAAAGCTTTGTTGTTCTTCTAATTTCTTAGGACGATCCAAAGTTCCGGGCTTCTAAACCGACTGATAGATTTTTATTCAAGCAGGGGGCTTTGAGTAGGTAGACTGCTAGAAAGCAGCTTCATTTCTGGAGGGGTCTGCTCCACATTTCTTGTATAAGTCGTGTGTCAACGCGTATTGTTCGTGTTCTGTAGATAATGTGCAAACTTTTATGTTGTGGGATCAAGTAGTATGGGTGTGGATAGAAGAAGACACAATCAGAAGATAGAGAGGTGCTCTTTAAGGGAACGACATCTACTACGACCATCTACTGAACAGACAGCTCGTTCAACTCAATATTGCTCATCTTACATCCAATATGTTCTAGCTTACCAATTCGAGTTCTAGGTAACACCTGCCAGGAGGTATTGATGGCCTAGTTTGCTTCTCCAGGACGAGGAGTTCGTTGTCGTGTTACCCAAGGGGGTCGTTCCGTGCACGGCCCACGTTCGAGGCTCCAACTATTGTCTTCTAAATGTCTTCGAAGACAGAATCCCTGGAAGAGCAATCGTTGTTTCTGTCGTGAGTTTTTCCTCTTTTTCCTAACTTCTTGTGTCTGAGGATCGAAAGCTTTTATGATCTTAATTGGGGAAGCTCTGCTTGGTTCGTTTTGAAAATATGGAAATATGGACTCTTAGTCAGCAGCATCGCTCTTTTGGCGTCTTAGGAAGAGAGCACCTGGTAGTGTATGGCTCGTCCTTTTTAAAGCTATGGTTTGAGATGTTCACTTGTAGAGACTGCCGTAAGTGTCCTAGACTACTCAATTTTACTAAAATGTTTTTATTACTCTAGTTAATCTGGGCGTAATATCTGCAGATTGACAATCTGGTGAAGGGCGCATCAGGTCAAGCGTTGCAAAACATGAATCTGATGATGGGCTGGCCTGAGACCAGCGGTCTTCTTCAGCAACCCATGTTCCCCTAATTAGTGCTTCAAACATCGAGCCTTTTGTTTGTACAGGAGAGCAGCAATTATACTGTTCTCTGCATTATTTAAACCTGCGGTGGTGTTATGTTCCCTCGGAGGGAGATGTCTTGGATCAGCTTTGAGCAGTCGAGTGTAGCCAGTTTAGTTTCGGATTATCAATGAAGAGACGGAGATTCTGTTGATTCTCTCTAGTTCTATGTATTTTGTCATGAGATTAAAGCGCGGTAAAATTTTGTGTCCATCTAGAATATAAGATGGAAAGCCGTTAACGCATCAGATGCGTCCCCTTCTTCTTGAAGCACATGGTTCAGATGTCGGATCCTATGCTCTTCCATCAAGGTTCAGAAACGAACAGATTACCAGTCGCCTTTGAAAGGGTGTGATATTATTGAGGTTTCCCTGATTGTTGAACACATCAGAACGTACTACAGTAGTGTTAATTATACCCGTCAGCATCTGAATCAGGTAATTTGGAGAACTTTAACCTCGGAGACTACGAGAGGAGACTCGTTGGTATCTGAGTTGTCATGACACATGACCCGAGCAGACTGAACGGAGCTCGTACCTCTCTGTTCGTTTGTCTTTCTGGTGAGACCAATGGTGGTCCTGAAATGTCGAACCGACTAATGTGCAGTGTATGTAGAAAAGTACAGTACTGTAATTCACGCAAGGATACATCTTCGTACATTGAGATCAAGGAATGTGAGAATGAGTGGACAAAGAAAACCTCCATTGTTGGACAGAACCTCACGTTGATATAGAACGAAAGTCTACGGAATCGAGCGCGAATCTATGTGAAGGCAATAAGTGACAACTCACTAAGTTTAACCGGTGGAATTGTGTGAACTCCTCCGAGTCTCAGAAGAGGGAAAAGTAGAGATCAATGGAAGACGTCTCAAGGGACGAAGATGACTTGGCATGAGAATTGAGGTGGACATGAGCAGGACAGGTGAGGAGAATGTGCGAAATCCGTGAGCCTGGAAGAAATGTTTTAACGTGCGGCACCTTCTTAGGAGACTGGAAGGTTAGTGGGTCCCATGGGACCCACTTCTCCCACTTCTCCCCCGAACTCACCCCATCCCACCAGCACACGAAGGAGTTGCAGTTGCCTCGCATTCCTCTCGTGGATCTCAGACCTTTTCGGAGCCTTCGGGAATTTCTGCTGGTGGAAGCCGCTTCATGCTTTGAAGACCTGAGCGAACAAAGCTTCAATTCTGGTAAGTGCAGTTAGTGCAGTCCGGGCGTGACTCTGAACCCTGTCTCTTTCCCTTTCTCGTGTACGTCGTTTCCTTTTTCCAGTTACGTGTAGCAGCTGCTCCTTCATTTCGATCTGTGTAGTTAGTTTTACAATGTCCTTCAGCAACGAAGGACGAATTTCAATTGTGCCCGATTCCGCTCTGACGTCCCTGCCACCCTGACCCTAGAAACTGTCCTGCGTCCTTGCAGCATTCGGATTCCGAAAGTCCAGATTGGCCTGCACGAGGTAATATGCCAGTTTTGTCATTGCGCAGTCTTTTGCCTCCGTTCAAGGGCATGGTTTCTTTCGTCTGGGTATGGTTTGAGGTTCTCGGTGTGCACACTGTCAGGAAACAAAATCCCGATTCGTCCTGAACTGTCCGACCCCAGAAGCAGCCACAGCAGAAGCGTAGCCGCCACCGTCGGGTCGAGCCAGGTTCCAGTGGTGATACGCTGGTGCTGGGACTGGAACTGGGGCCTGAAGAATTGGGAGAATTCCTCGAGGTATAGGTCCAAAAGCTGCGCAGGGAAGTGACTAAAATTCCGTAGAGCGGATCGGTCGGGCACGAGCACAAGGGCAATTCTGAGCCCGAAGGCGGCCGTGGCTGGTGGTTGCAGGAAGCAGGAGACATGGCGTCCGGAGCAGCTGAAGCTGCAGCTGCAGCGAAGCCCATCGAGACTTCATCATCGGGATCGGTGTTCCAGCCGCAGAAGCCCAAGGCATGATCCATCTCGTTGCCGGCTCGTAGCAATTCTGCATTCGTCATGTCATTCTTTGCCTTTTTGAAATTTGTCAAATGTTGGAAATTTTCGGGCAATTTTCGGGCCGAACTGAGGTCCGTGGTCTGGGCCACGCAGGAGCATTCGTCGGAGCTGACGCTGGCGGCACCACGTGCGGGCAAGGCGAACCACCACCACGGGCACTCGAACCACGTAGAAATCGACGCCGACACGCCCGTGGATGCGGTGCGAGCCCCGGGCTGCTTCAACCGCGTCAAAGAGGAGATCGAAGCCATCGTGGAGGACATCGCCGAGAAGCTGCACCTGAAGAAACCTCCATCTTGAGGCGCCACCTGCTGCCGCCGGTTCCTGTGCCGGTGCTGGTTCTTGTATATTCCGAAGCAACGAACGCCCGTTCTGCTCGCACATACGTTCCTCCTCGACCACCGACTGACGTGTACATTACGACTTGTGTGCAAACGGCAATTTGGCGAGCAAGTTGTTGATATTTTTCTGATACCACTCGAGCTGAGGCGAAGCTGGAGAACGCAAACTTGAGTTGTACGAGACATTGCTCAGTGTCGAGTAGACGTGGGACTGCAACTGTTGTTACAACAGTGCAGAGTATTCGAGTCTGTGGTTGTCAAGTCGTAGGCGTGTAAGTGTTATTAGCTTACCGACTT
The DNA here is from genome assembly GCA_037833965.1 of Marchantia polymorpha subsp. ruderalis. Classification (NCBI taxonomy): domain Eukaryota; kingdom Viridiplantae; phylum Streptophyta; class Marchantiopsida; order Marchantiales; family Marchantiaceae; genus Marchantia; species Marchantia polymorpha. The sequence goes on from AP031351.1 coordinate 8,362,594, forward strand.
GTGTTTCTCTCCCGACAGGCAAATGGTGTAATTTATTTTTTCCTTCATAAGGATGATGAATTGTTCGTTTTGATTGTCCGGTGTAAGTTAGCTGCTTGTCACAATTTTGTATTTTAGAGTGTATGGACAGATTTGGAATTCTAAATTTTCTGATGTACACGAAATTGTGGTTTGCGTTTTGGACAGTACACCCAATTGTAATCATAATCATGTTTCACTCCTGGAGACGTCCTCTCTTATTTTCTCTACTGAGACGAACGACTTTCAAGGTTGAAGGTGTGTGAAAGTTAGTACAGCTTCAGCTCAGCAGATCTTTTATGAAGACAACCGGTACCGTTGGGGAATCTCCCATGATGGTGCTTCACTCTCTTAGATCGCCATTTCATCAATTCGTATACGATGCAGAATGTATTCGACTCGTCCTCTACTTCAGTTCATCAATTTTCATGTTGATAAACCTCACAAGACGTTCTTCAAAACTGTCACCCTTCCTTACGTTCCAGTCCCGTTTCGCTAGATCTTGTCCCTAAGCTATAATTTTTACACCTGTGTTACAGCCGAACAGAAACGCCATTCCGTGGAAGCACATCCCCGACAAAACATATAACTACTATCAGGAAAGCCGGCCTTGCAGCAAATTACTTATTCCTCGAAAAAGGGGAACGAAAGGCATGACAGATTGCACCAAAAATGTGGTGAATACTTCCACACGCAGAGCAGGCAGATCAACCATACACTGCAGATTCTAAGAGCCGGCATTCACAATTCCACAAGCACATCTGAGACAGAAAAAACACGAGTGGCGGATTCTTGGCATAGACACATGAACTCCGATCCAGTTTGATGCCTTGCGGACGTTCCCACCGGATCGTATATGGTATATAGATAAGTCACGCTTTAGACAGGTTTGATGAAAGACAGATATCTTTCATGGTGAGGTCGACCTCACCACGCATTTGTATTTCAAATTGACCTGTCGATCACATACTCCAACTCCAATTCTACATTACGCATGAGCGTTGACTATCCTGTCAAAATTGCGCCTCAATGATGATACGGCAGGCTCAACGCCGCAAACCTGGATGGATCATCTTGAGCTCCTTCGTAAACCCATCTGAAGGTCTAGTAGAGCACTGAAACCTTTCATATGATGGAATGAATTAGTTGAGGCAGGCTATCAACAGCCGCATTAAGAATGTATTGCACTGTAAAGGCAGAGGCTCGTCTAGTCGAAGAGGCCGAATCCCATATCCTGCAAACACGAGCACAGAGTGATCAATAAAATAATCACGGAGGTAAAATGCGTGTTCCCTTGAAGCATTCCAGGTTACCGATTGTGAATCTTGACAGGTGCTTAGGGCCGGCCGACTAGCGCAAGGACTGACGCGTTGAACAAACAATCACACCCGCAGAAAAGCCGAGGAAGAATGTAAGGTTCAAATCACTTTCATTGAGATTGCAACATGGGAGAGCAGTTGAGGAGACAGAATCGATTAGGAAAGCCAATCGGGCAGGTGAGAAGTTGTTCTATGTGAGAATTCGTGGCCAACAATCTACTGATTTTCGAAGACCAGATACCAGATTCTACTAGATTCTACCAGATTCATATGGTACAGGAAAATTACTACGACGATGGGCAACAAGTGAATCAGATACTTACGTCATCCGACTCTTCCTTGGCCTCCTCCTTCTCTTCTACTTTGGCCTCTTCGACCTTGGCAGCAGCAGCTCCACCACCACCGCCAGAAGAGACGACGACGCCGCCACCACCTCCTGATGGGACTGACGCGAATTTCTCCCTACCGGAGGCAATAACCTCGAGAATATCCTTGTTCTCTAGCTCCTTGAGTAGAAACGCAATTTTATCCTTATCGGCCTCAGCTCCGACTGCTCAGCGAAAAATGCGTACATAAATGAGAGGATATGCATGGGACGTTGTTTATCCAGAAATTATGATACGCGTGATCCAAAATTGGCCCGGAACGACAAGTGGCAAAGAACATAGAACGTATAAAATGCTGTAAAGCCCATTCCATCCACAATTCTAACATCTCTTCCCAAAAGTATCGAAAGAGTATCGAAAGATAGCAGACAGAAGAAACGAGGAATCGCGACACAAAAAACCAAACCCTAAATCTCTGCAGAAATGAGGGTACCTGAGCTCAAAATGGCCGTCACATCCTTAGAAGAAGGGCTGGCGTTGCCACCCAGCAGAGCTAGAAGGTAAGCTGCGACCACCTTCATTTTGCCGACAGACAAGAGACGAGAACTCGGGGATGGCAAATCGGGAGCTGCAACAGGAGCTCAGAATGCGAAAGAGGTGCAGAGTGTGCATCATCCGATCTAAAGCATTGCTCGCACAATTTGCCATCGAGAGCGGAACCCTAACCCGCCTGACGGAAAGGCTCACTTTCTGTTAAGTTACACTTTGCCGTTCGGTTCGGAGTCCTGACTCACGTCCTACTATTCCACGCTTTGTGATTTCCGTAGGTTAGTGCATCCACGCGTTCCGCTAACTTGGCTGGCTACCACCTTGTCGTTTTATGTCGGTGACGTGTAGTTCGACCTACAAAGTAATGGATTCCAACGTAACTGCATAGCACTAAAACTCACGTAAAAAATCTATACTGACATATTATTTCATTATATCATATAAATTAATTTATATGGTGTAGAATATTTAACATTATCTTAATTTCATTTTTAGTTTTATTTATAATTTAATCGACCAACCTGAAGTTAATACTTTGAATCTATATATAACGATAAGAAAAACTATGTAATATAGTATAATATCTTATTAAAAAATATTTACCTGATAGATTTTAAATACCAGAAATGATTCATTAAAAAATGAAATTTAATAAATTCTTTATAAAGTTTAAAAAAGAAATTCTTATTTTGTTAAAACGATCTACTTAAAAAACCGATCCAAATTTTTTAATCCACAATATTTATTTGATTCTTTTAAGATATTAAACTACAATAATCTACACATGTGTTATATATTTTTCATTCTATACTGTTCATCAAGATTATTAATCTTTACATATAATTACAACCATCGAATATTTATTCAAAAAAAAATGAATATATCAATATCAGTTTAATGAGATTTCTATCCCTGATTCATTCATTAGAAAATTTCAGATAAAATAAAATGGATGAATATGTCTCAATAAATTTATGGGTAAGATCATTATTATGTCTCAATATTCAATATGACATATATTTCATGGTCTTATATAACTGGTTGTATGTATAACATCAAATTATGGATCTTATTACATAAGTATATTTTTTTATGATTTTTATTTAAGATATCGAAAAAATTTACATAATAAATCTTGATTATTGATTCATGTTGAAATTTGTTTTCATGTGGATATCGTACATAAATATAGTATTAAATATCAACCTAACTAATATTCATAATTTGTGTTACTAGAATAAAATATATTGATTTTGATTGAGTAATACAAAATTTCATACGAGGAGATATATTAGTAGTACTTGTATTTTGCATTGACATATATTTTTTTTATACTTTGTGTTTTTTTAGTCTTTCGACTTTTTGGTTATCACGGGCTTCATCCATTTACCATTTATTAAAAAAATCATATTCAATTTTACAATCAGTATTAATTTATTTAATAATGGATAAAAAATAAATTAAAATACTCTAAAAATTACACATAATTTATATATTAAATATATTAAAAATATGTCTTTTCTAAGAATTATATATTTTAAATGTCTATTAACAGTATCTTAATTTATTAAAATTTCTATGTGAATTATAGATAGTTTAATACTAGTACATTACATTTGAATAAATTCAAACATAATAATTTATAATTTACACTAATCTTTGAATTTTAAACATTTAATAAGTTAACTTCATACATCTCAAATTTATCTTTAATTATACATATCAATATATTGATATTTATTACGTGTATATATATATATATATCAAACCTTAAAAAAATTCAAATAAAAAATAACCCAAAGCAACATGATGTTTTATACTAAAAAATACTACTTACACTATAAAACATTTGTTTTTCTGAGTAACTTACAAATGGCTGCTCACTAGGTAAATATTTTGATTTTAGACATTTTCTAATATTTTCTTCCTATTATATGATATCTGCTCATTGAAGGGACATTGTTCATAATATTGCACGTTTTGATATCCAGCTAATTATCCTAATGTCAAAGGTATGTATTGATGAACTCATTGGCATTATACTTTATGTCTCCACTACCTTCTTGGATCCAGCATTTTCTTTAATGTTCAACAATTTTTTTGAACAGATATTAATAGCACAAGCTGCGATTAAAATTGAGTTTTTTGTATCATCACTCGTATAAGACACGTATATAGATGTGTTTGCATATCTGTTTTCATCGAATCTGAACTCACAGCCCATGCGAACTAAATACAATCTCAGTTCTAACTGCTAAAACTGTTATATTTCTTCGCAACTACCTCACTAGGGTTGCCCGTACACGAATCTACTTATGTGTAATATGTACATTCTCTTTACCATATCTACACATGGCTCGCAAAATTGCACTCGCTCTAATGTGCAATGTTGTGGCAGTAATGCCGATTGCTTTAAGATCAGCTCAAGTCACTTCACAAGTTATCTATTCTATTCCTGGTTGCATGGGCATGACAATGAAATCATCCATCCACTCCTTGTTCTATTCCATTCCTTGTAGCTACGGCATTACGCAACCAATACTTTTTTGCTGCTTCGGCATGATCACAACACCATCCAACCACAAACCGCTTTTCCAATTACCCCCTCTAGTTTCGACAAGACTGTATTGCAGTTTAACTCGACCAATTCGGGAGTCTTTGTCTCCCTCTTCTACAGAAAAATCTCCAACATAAAAGTTTTTCCAGTCAGTGTCTACTTCTTCTCGGTCTTCGTCATCGGATGAATGCTCACCTTCTGATGAGAATTGGCCATCTCGCAAAAAACTCTCTTTCTGAACAGTTTTATGATCATTGACTGACATCGCAAACTCAATCGGCCAGGTCCCCTCATGTCCGGTAAATCCATACGGGTCATGTCGGGTAAATCCAAACGCATCCTGCTCCAACGCAAACCTCCACGAGAGAGTGTACGTGCCAACTGGTAGGGAACACTCCATGCTCCCCTTAACATCCAACCAGCAGACTGCTTTAAGATACGCCGATTTGTCATATCTGCATTGTAATAGATTTTCATTCAGTCCAACCCTCATCCGCCCAAAAAAGCCTCCCGGTCAAGCCAATCTCAATACTCTAAGTGAGTTCTTAAGAACTTTCTCTATTCGGATATCAGACATCTTGGTTTGAACTGTCGTGATTCATGGTGGTTCAATCTTCGATGGGATTGTCCTATGTCCTATGATTTACGATGTTTGATGCAGAAAGTACGAACGCACTTCAATTTACAATGGTGTGCATTGTTGTTTACTAAAAGCTGAAACTTGGGCAAACAGCCAAGGATCCATTGATTTCAGGTGAGAGACTTTGGGCCCGCAATTGCGGAAACAATTGACAAAGTTCAATCGCAAGTGTACCTGGAACCAGGTTGCTGACGCCAATCCCAATATCGCTCATCAGAACCCCATACGACATCTAGGGCTTCAGCGCCTTGATGAACACAAACTCCTCCAAGCGATCTCGATAGCCAGAACTAAACAAAAATATCAAAATGATATTGTTAGTTCCTTAAGACATGGCAAAATTGCAATAAGAATAAGACGAAAAGCTTATCAGCATCTCCATTCTTCTTCGAGTAAAAGTGCACGAAATATCGAGGAAGAGGAGAGGCCTTACTAAGTCAACAAAGAATCGTGGCAGAGATCAAACAAACACGGAAAAATTACCCGTTTTCACCAACGAGCGGCGAAATTGATAGTTGGTCAGCAGAAACACCAGAAAATTGACAAAACAATTACTCAGGCCATTCACAGAGAAAGTTCGGAACAGAATTTTGATTGTGAGAACGTCGTCATAGTAGTGAGTGATGAATGCACTGAAGCAACAAAAGGTGGGGTGTGATCAATCCTTAGTACAAAATTCCCACATGGTACTTGGTACAAAGTATCCACATCAAAACTCATCTTCATAGATACAGCTATCAGACACCACAAGGGAAAAGTGAAGAGGTTTCTAATAGAGTGAAGTAACTTTAGTAGAGACGTAAAGTAAAGACGACTTTCCAATTATACTTTGGATTGGGAAAGGAAATCAACCTCGTGATTATAAAGAGTGCGCTTGATGCGGAGAAAATCAAAGATTTTCTTCTTAGAATCGAAGTAGCATGCGCCGTCCTTTGCCTTTGCAAGAAATTCTGTATAATCTTTCGGCAACTTGGCATGCCAGACAACATCCGAAAGAGATGCACCTCGGAACGTGCGATTAGTGCAAGCTGATATGGCTATGTCTCTGGGAGAAAGAAAGCAGAGGACAAGTTCTATACAGGACTCGGGCAAATCTTCAAATCCGGTGCCATCCAACTGCAAGTCGCAAGCCGCCTGATCAAACCTTACTTCACTAGGAGCACACGTACCCATCGGCTTCATAACCCCACCCATCAGGCTCCTCCTCGGTGTTCTCCAACAACAATACCACTGAATCTCCAAGTGATGAAGATTGTCTATTTCCGCATGATCAAGTTCGCTAATGGCTCCTTGTACTTGTCAGGTATATTAACTCCTAATATCTGTAAAGAACATCATCAAAATCTTATATTACGTGGGGAGTTTGTTGTGTTGGGAACTCAGATCCGCAACTGTGAGTTCCTGAACTCCATTAAGCAGTGTGAATCTGACCTTGCTACTGGCCCATGACTAGGTCGGAATTAGACGTGCTACGGTACAATTGCAGACATTCAAATGCGCATTCAGAATCCTGAAAGGTGGAGTGTTGTGGAACCGGACATACCAAAAATTCACACGGTTTAATACAATTGCCGATGCTCTGAACACTGATCTCTCTCAGTGAGGACTCCAAGGAAGAACAACATTCAATTCTTCCTCCATTCGCAATCTCAGGCTTCAAATAGTATAAACATAGTTGACGCTGAGCAATTTCTTCGCACCTCTCCCAGGGCCAAAAATGTCAATGTTCGGCTGGGACTCCGTTGACAACCTCGAAGGGACGAGATCTAATGCAAGGAGACGATCTGGTCAAAGCCACATAACCAAAGTGGTGAGCCGCCCGGCCACCTAGACTCCTTCTATTACAGATGTCCAAGAGAATCGTGCCACGCGTAACCTCGGCACGATTTTCGTTACAGTTACTCAAGACAAGATGGTGAATGTTCGCGGATGACACTTCTTGCCAAAGAAGCAATTGAAAGAAACTAAAATAGCTCAATGGAAAGCAAGAAAATGGAAATATCTTGTAAATTGGCACGGGGTAAAAAGCTTGATATAATTTTATATATTTTTTATATAAAGCTTGAGAAATTTATATTGTTTGCTCAATATGTTAGTTGCTCAATGTAACATCAATGATAACTTCATGTAAAATTATTAAAGATTGGTACAAAATATATATTAGAGAAAAGTACATGCACATTGAAAGTATTATAAATGTATGAAATTCATATAATTCTACTAATGTGGAAATAAAGTGGTGCATTCTTTACTTGCCTTTACATTTGAAGCATTGGATTGTTGTAGGTATAACTTTCATTCATAATATCATATAAATGATTTCTCATTTTTTGATATATAGATATATATTTATTTATTTATTTATTTATTCATAGAAAAGTGAATGATCTCTACAAGATATATTCAACGAAAATTTCAATTTAATTGAGAAATTCTAAAATGTGTCATTGAGAATTTTACTAAATAATTGTAAATTATGCCAATTTAGTTAGTTTTTCTAATAATGTCAAAACTAACTTGATTACTGATAAACTTGTAAAATTCTCAATATTTTTGATTTTTGAAATTGTATCGTTGATCCAATCATTGCATACATGCAAGATGAAATATAAACTGTAATCAAGCTTGTCATTTGATCAAATAAATTGTTGATTTCAATAAGCATGTTGTTTATGTCTTTCAAAAAACTAGAGATTTTTACTTATTGAATGTTTATTGCCAAAAATGTGTTTACACATATATGTATTCTCTGGCCTTCAACATGGTCATATTAACCCTTTATAATAAAGACTTGATGGAAATATACAATAAGACACATTCAAGTTTTTTTAGATTTCTTATGCTAAAGAAGATTACATCTCAACAAAATATTTGTCTATTCATTTTTATGCTATAAAAATCAATAAAACTAACAATATGCACATGATTTATTTTCTATTTTTCATGATGTACTGTTCATCATGATTTCTCAGCTATATCAATCTTTGCATCTTAATTTAGACATCAAGCATCAATCTGACAACACAACTCCAAATACATGAATGTTATCTTAAAAAAAATTTCTATCTCTATTTCATTTGAAATATTTTTTAAGAATATGGATAAAGTAACCATTATATCACTTCAATTTTCAATATGATATAAATATTTCAAGGTCTTGGGAGTTGCTCCTGATGTAGGCTTGCCCCGACATGAATATAACTACATGTAATATGTACATACTCTTTACAATATATACACAGGGCTCGCAAAAATGCACTCGCTGTAATGGCAGTAATGCCGATTGCTTTAAGATCAGCTCAAGTCACTTCATAAGTTATCTATTCTATTCCTGGTTGCATGGGCATGACAATGAAATCATCCATCCACTCCTTGTTCTATCCATCCACTATTTGTTCTATTCCATTCTATTCCATTCCTTGTAGCTACGGCATTGTGCTGCTTCGGCATGATCACAACACCATCCAACCACAAACCGCTTTTCCATCTACCTCCTCCAAGTTCGGCAAGACTGTATTGCAGTTTAACTCGACCAATTCGAGAGTCTTTTTCTCCCTCTTCTACAGAAATATCTCCAACATAAACATTTTTCCAGTCAGTGTCTACTTCTTCTCGATCTTCGTCATCGGATGAATGCTCACCTTCTGATGAGGATTGGACATCTCGCAAAAAACTCAATTTCTGAACAGTTTCATGATCATTGACTGACATCTCAAACTCAATCGGCCAGGTCTCTCTGGTAATATCTCGGGTAAACCCATATGCCCTCTGCTCCAACGCAAACCTCCACGAGAGAGTGTACGTGCCGACTGGTAGGGAACACTCCATGCTCCCCTTAACATGCAACATGACGACTTGTTTGAGAAACGCCGATTTGTCATATCTGCATTGTAATAAAATTTCACTCAGTCCAAACCTCATCCGCCCAAAAAAGCCTCCCGGTCAAGCCAATCTCAATACTCTGAGTGAGTTCTTATGAACTTCCTCTGTGTATTAGACATCTTGGTTTTAACTGTCGTGATTCATGATGGTTCAATCTTGGATGGGATTGTCCCATGTCCTCTGATTTACAATGTTTGATGCAAAACGTGCGAACACACTTCAATTTACAATGGTGTGCATTGTTCTTTACTAAAAGCTGAAACTTGGGCAAACAGCCAAGGATCCATTGATTTCAAGTGAGAGACTTTGGGCTCGCAATTGCGGAAACAATTGACAAAGTTCAGTCGCAAGTGCACCTGGAACCAGGTCGCTGAAGCCAATCAAGGCGCTGAAGCCTGTCATGTGGCTTATAAGGACCCGGAACAAAATCTAGGGCTTCAGCGCCTTGACGAACACAAACTCCTCCAAGCGACCTCGATAGCCAGTAGAACTGAACAAAAATATCAAAAAGATATTGTTAGTTCCTTAAGACATGGCAAAATTGCAGTAAGAATAAGGCGAAAAGCTTATCAGCATCTCCATTCGACTTCGAGTAAAAGTGCACGAGATATCAAGAAAGAGGTGAGGCCTTGCTAAGTCAACAAAGAATTGTGTGCAGAGATCAAACAAACAGTGAAAATTTAATCGTTTGAACCAACGAGCGGCGAAATTGATGGTTTGTCAGCAGAAACACCAGAAATTGACAAAACAATAACTCAGGCCATTCACAGAGAAAGTTCCGAACAGAATTTTGATTGTGAGGACGTCGTCATATTAGTGAATGATGAGTGCACTGAAGCAACAAAAGGTGGGGTGTGATCAATCCTTAGTACAAAATTCCCACATGGTACTTGGTACAAAGTATCCACATCAAAATTCATCTTCGTAGAAACAGCTATCACACACCATAAGGGAAAAGTGAAGAGGTTTCTACTATAGTGAAGTAACTTTAGTAGAGACGTAAAGTAAAGACGACTTTCCAATTATACTTTGGATTGGGAAAGGAAATCAACCTCGTGATTATGAAGAGTGACCTTGCTGCGGAGAAAATCAAAGATTTTCTTCTTAGAATCGAAGTAGCATGCGCCGTCCTTTGCCTTTGCAAGAAATTCAGTATAATCTTTCGGCAACTTGGCATGCCAGACAACATCCGAAAGAGATGCACCTCGGAACGTGCGATTAGTGCAAGCTGATATGGCTATGTCTCTGGGAGAAAGGAAGCAGAGGACAAGTTCTATACAGGACTCGGGCAAATCTTCAAATCCGGTGCCATCCAACTGCAAGTCGCAAGCCGCCTGATCAAACCTTAGTTTACTAGGAGCACACGTACCCATCGGCTTCATGCTATCCAACTGCAAGTCGCAAGCCGCTTGATCAAACCTTAGTTCACTAGGAGCACACGTACCCATCGGCTTCATAACCCCGCCCATCGGTCTCCTCCTCGGTGTTCTCCAACAACAATACCACGGCATCTTCTGGTCACAAGTGATGAAGATTGTCTATATCCGCACGATCAAGTTCGCTAATGGCTCCTTGTACTTGTCAAGTATATTACCTCTTAATATCTGTAAGAAACATCATCAAAATCTTAAATTACGTGGGGAGTTTGTAGTGTTGGGAGCTCAGATCCGCAACTGTAAATTCCTGCACTCCATGAAGCAGTGTGAATCTGACCTTGCTACTGGCCCATGACTAGGTCGGAATTAGACGTGCTACAGTACAATTACAGACAGTCAAAATGCGCATTCAGAATCCTGAGATGTGGAGTGTTGTGGAACCGGACATACCAAAAATTCACAAGGTTTGGTACAATTGCCGATGCTCTGAACACTGATCTCTCAGTGAGGACTCCAAGGAAGAACAACATTCAATTCTTCCTCCATTCGCAATCTCAGGCTTCAAATAGTATAAACATAGTTGATGCTGAGCAAGCAAATCTTCTCGAGTAATTTCTTCGCACCTCTGCCACAGTCTCTCCCAGGGCCAAAAATGTCAATGTTTGACTGGGACTCCATTGACAACCTCGAAGGGACGAGATCTAATGCATAGAGACGATCTGGTCAAAGCCACATAACCAAAGTGCAGAGCCGCCCGCCCACGTAGACTCCTTCCATTACAGAAGTCAAAGAAAACCGCGCAGCTTGGCTGTTCGTTACAGTTACTCAAGTCACGATGATGACTATTCGCGGATGACATTTTTTTGCCAGTTTTCTTCCACCTCCTTTAGTGATATTAGATATCAGACTGAGTGGACTCTGCTCTCGATTTCTCCTATAAAAAAAAAAAATCTCTCTCGACGTTTCTGGATCCTCAGTTTTACGATGGGTTTCGGCTTGAGGCCACGCATTCTGATTCATATTCTTGTCATCTCTCTGACAGCGTCAAGCATCGTCAATGTCGCCCAGAGTCAATCTACAGCAGCAAGTACAGCAGACGAGTACCTCACTCCGCACAATGATGCCCGAGCTGGGCTGAATCAAGGCATTCCGAGCCTGACCTGGGACACGACGCTGGAATCGTATGCTACTGACTGGGCCGCCACCAGAGCATCTGCGCTCTCATACACTCTGGAGGACCTTACGGGGAGAACATCTACTAGTCCAGTGGACCGAGCACCCCAGCGGATGCAGTGCAGGCCTGGGTAAGCGAGGAAGCATACTAGGACTACGCAACAAATTCGTGCTCGGCCCCAGAGGGCGAGTCATGCGGTCATTACACGCAGGTCCCATGCAAATTCCTCACGTGCTTTTCTTGCCTGGTGTGCGCGAAGTTGTGTTTCCATTGCGTTCTGCCGTAGTTTGATTTTCAGAGATTTCTAGATCTTGTGAACTAACCACGAGCCCAGGACCTGTATCAGCATAAAGCTGTTCCCACATATGTAAAAAAGATGATGGGCTTCATGCATTATCTGGAAACTCATGAATGGGACGAGAAACTGGAAGTCAATTTTTGTGTCGCTGTTTTTTCCACAATCGGGCATGCAATAGATGTGATGAGCCTCGCGGGTTTTGACACGGGTCGCACTCTTTGCAACAGGTCGTGTGGAGGGACACAGCGGCGCTGGCATGGGGGTCGGCCACTTGTCCCTCTGGTCCCTTGTTCGTCGTTTGCAGCTACGACCCCCCGGGAAACTTTGTCGGTCAGCTTCCTCACTAGACTTCCTCTACGAATAGCTGCGGCCGTCGAGCGACTCCGAGTTTCATCTTTGCTGAAGTGGTGGACATATAGTACTGTAATCTCAGTACATTCAGCACATGCACATCAGTGGGCAGAGATGAAAATTTCATAGGAGGGCACTCCACTGCTCGCCGTGAGGATGTAGTGAGGTGCATTTCGCAACGCGCGATTAGTGCAAGCCGATATGGCTATGTCTCTGGGAGAAAGGAAGCTCAGGACAAGTGCTATACAGGACTCCGGCAAATCTTCAAGTCCAATGCCACCCAACTGCAAGTCGCAAGCCGCAAGATCAAACTTGAGTTCATTTTGAGCACAGCTACCCATGGGCTTCATGACCCCGCCCATCAGGCTCCTCCTCGGTGTTCTTCAACGACAAAACCACGGAATCTCCTGGTCACAAGTGATGAAGATTGTCTATTTCCTCACGATCAAGTTCGCGAATGGCTCCTTGTATTCGTCAAGTATATTACCTCATAATATCTGTCAGGAACATCATCAAAATCTAATATTACGTGGGGAGTTTGTTGTGTTGGGAACTCAGATCCGCAACTATAAATTCCTGCACTCCATTAAGCAGTGTGAATCTACCCTTGCTAATGGCCCATGACTAGGTCGGAATAAGAAGTGCTCCGGTACAATTGTAGACATTCAGAATGCGCATTCAGAATCTTGAAAGGTGGAATGTTGTGGAACCAGACATACCAAAAATTCACAAGGTTTGGTACGGTTGCCGATGCTCTGAACACCCATGTCTCTCACTGCGGACTCCAAAGAAGAGCAACATTCGAATCTTCCTCCATTCGCAATCTTAGTCTTCAAATAGGACCAATACATTCGATGCTGAGCAGGCAAGTCTTCGAGAGGATTCCTCGCCTTTCTGGCACAAATGTCTCCCAGGACCAAGGTTCTGAGCGGAAGTTCAAGTATTCGCCTGAAACTCCGCTGAGAATTTCGAGTACGAGATCTCATGCATAAGAAGATTTGCGAATCCTACGTAACCAACGTGGCTGGCGACTGCCAAATCTTCCATTACAGATGTCAAAGGAATCATACCGTCGTAACGCGCGGGTTGGCTATTCGTTACAGTTAATCAAGACAAGACGGGTAATATTCGCGGAAGGCATTTTTTCCCATTTTCTTCCACTTCCTTTCAAAGAAGGGGATAGTAGAAACTAAAATGGCTCAATTTAAAGAAAATAATGAAAATATATTGGTCAATAGGCACAAGTAACATATTTAGAAAGTATGGATATTCTTATATATGATATTTAAATAATATTAATAGATAATAATTATTTATATTTTTCATGCTATATTATTAATCTTTATATCTTATTACAGACATCAACCATTTAAAAAGACAGATTTTTCAACAGAAATATAAATATATCAATGTCAGTTTAATTTATTCTTCTATCTCTGATTCATTCATTAGAAAAATTGAAATAAAAGAAATATTATGTCTGAATAAATGTATTGATAGAGTAAGTATTATGTCTCAAAACTCAATATGAAATATATATTTCAAGGTCTTATATACCTGGTTGTATGTATAACATCAAATCATGGATCTTATTACATCAGTATAAATTTTTATCTAAGATAACTTAAAAAGTTACATAATAAATCATGATTAATGATTCTTGCTGAAATTTATTTTCATATGGATATTGTACATAAATATGATATCAAAATATAAACCTAACTAATATTCATAATTTTTGAAACTAAAATAAAATAGATTGTATTGATTGAGTGAAGCAAAATTTCAAACCATGAGATATATTAGGAGGACTTGTATTTTGCATTAGTATTTATTCAAAAAATTCATATTTAATTTCACAGTTAGTATTCATATATTTATTATGAATAAAAGATAATTTTTTTTGAAACACTTTATTAGAAATTTTATGTGTTAAAGTGAATTATAAACAATTGAATACTAATAAATGATATTTGAATAAACTCAAAAATATAAATTATAATTTACACTAGATTTTATGTAGTGAAAATACATATCATCATACAACTTACATCGATAACATACCAAACATATGTACACACAAATCATAGACGAGAGTATACACAAATACAAGTGTATCACAACTTGACATAATGTCATAGAAGACGAAATGGAAAATCACGCATAGTCGAGCCAAGTCCACTCCATTCCATTACTAGAAAGATGCAGACCGATGCTAATGGGAATCTCAATATGCGGGTGCCTCCTCTCTATTGGTTTTCTAAGCCATTCCAGTCGTGCTACTCACGAACAGACTATCTTCCAACGCTGAAGTCTCAACTCGAAGAACTAACCGGTCTTTGAGCCAAATAAGATTATATACCCTTTACATATATAGGGATATATACTACCACAAATCTTCATCACTAGATCACACTCAAACCCTAATATGAATGAAACCACATACAACTAGTTAAGTAGTCCCATTCCACACTAAATACCTTGGCAAAGCAACGTATGGTCTTGACATCTTTAAATTTTAAGCAATTAATAACTTAACTTCATATTCAAAAATACTACCTACACTAGACAACACTTGTTATTCTAAGTAACTAACAAATGGCTTCTCACAAGGTAGATATTTTGATTTTAGACATTTTCTAATAATTTCTCACTAGTATATGATATCTGCTCATTGAACGGACATTGTTCATAACGTTGCACGTTTTGATATCCAGCTAATTATCCTAATGTTAAAAGTATGTATTAATGAACTCATTGGCATTATGCTTCATGTCTCCATTACCTTCTTTGATCCAACATTTTTCTTTACATTCAACAAATTTTTTTAACAGATATTAACAATACAAGCTGTGATTAAAATTAAGTTTTTTGTATCATCACTCGCATAAGACACTTATATAGATGTGTTTGCATATCTGAAAATAATTTAGGTTCATCGAACCTAAACTCACAGCCCATGCAAACTTAATACAATCTCAGTTCTAATTGCTAAAACTGTTATACTTTTTCGCAACTACCTCACTAGAGTTGCCCGTACATGAATCTACTTATGTGTAATATGTACATTCTCTTTACAATATATACATATGCCTCGCAAAAATGCACTCGCTTTAATGTGCAATGTTGTGGCAGTAATGCCGATTGCTTTAAGATCGGCTCAAGTCACTTCATAAGTTATCTATTCTATTCCTGGTTGCACGGGCATGACAATGAAATCATCCATCCACTACTATTCCATTCCTTGTAGCTACCACAGAAAGGTAGAAAGACTTCTTTTCTGCTTCGGCATGATCACAACACCATCCAACCACAAACCGCTTTTATAAATACCTCCTCTAGTTTCGACAAGACTGTATTGCAGTTTAACTCGACCAATTCGGGAGTCTTTTTCTCCCTCTTCTACAGAAAAATCTCCAACATGAAATTCTTTCCAGTCAGTGTCTACTTCGTCTCGATCTTCGTCATCGGATGAATGCTCACCTTCGTATGAGGATTGGCCATCTCTCAAATAAGTCTGAAAACTCTTAACAGTTTCATGATCATTGACTGACATCGAAAACTCAAGCGGCCAAATCCCCCCGCGTCGGGTAAACCCATACTCATTCTGTTCCAACGCAAACCTCCACGAGAGAGTGTACTTGCCGACTGGTAGGGAACACTCCATGCTCCCCTTAACATGCAACCAGCAGACTGCTTTGAGATACGCCGATTTGTCATAACTGCATTGTAATAAAATTTCACTCAGTCCAAACCTCATCCGCCCAAATAAGCCTCCCGTTCATGCCAATCTCACTAAACGGACTTCCTCTGTTCGGATATAAGACATCTTGGCTTGAACTGTCATGATTCATGGTGGTTCAATATTGGATAGGATTGTTCCATGTCCTATGATTTACGATGTTTGATGCAGAACGTACGAACACACTTCAATTTACAATGGTGTGCATTGTTCATTACTGAAAGCTGAACTTGGGCAAATAGCCAAGGATCCATTGATTTCAGGCGAGAGACTTTGGGCCCGCAGTTGCGGAAACAATTGATAAAGTTCAATCGCAAGTGTACCTGGAACCACTCCGCTGAAGCCAATCCCAGTATCGATCATCAGAACCCCATACAACATCTAGGGCTTCAGCGCCTTGACTTCGACAAACTCCTCCAAGCGACCTCGATAGCCAATAGAACTGAACAAAAATATCAAAATGATACTGTTAGTCCCTCAATACATGGCAAAATTGCAGTAAGAATAAGACAAAAAGCTTATCAGCATCTCCATTCGACTCCAAGTAGAAATGCGCGAGATATCGAGAAAGGGGGAAGGCCTTGCTAAGTCAACAAAGAATCCTGGGCAGAGATCAAACAAACACTGAAAAATTAACAGTTTTTACCAACGAGCCGCTATATTGATGGTTTGTCGGCAGAGACACCAGAAAACTGACATAACAATAACTCAGGCCATTCACAGAGAAAGTTCGGAACAGAATTTTGATTGTGAGTGCGTCATCATAGTAGTGAGTGATGAGTGCACTGAAGCAACAAAAGGGGGTGTGATCAATCCTTAGTACAAAATTCCCATTCGTACAAGATGACCTTGGTACAAGTATCCACATCAAAATCATCTTCATAGATACAGCTTTCAGAGACCATAAAGAAAAATAGATAAGGTTTCTAATATAGTGAAGTAACTTTACTATACTTTACTAAAGTTATTTACTTGAAGCCAACACTTATGCCCACAACAATTAGCAATATAAAGTAATAATGTTATAATAAAAGTAAGAACGACTTTCCAATTATACGTTGGATTGGGAAAGGAAATCAACCTCATGATTTTGAAGAAGGACCTTGCTGCAGAGATAATCGAAGATTTGTTTCTTAGAATCGAAGGCGCGTGCGCCGTCCTTTGCCTTTGCAAGAACTTCATTATAATCTTTTGGCAACATGGCTTGCCAGACAACATCCGAAAGAGATACACCTCGGAACGCGCGATTAGCGCAAGCTGATATGGCTATGTCTCTAGGAGAAAGAAAGCAGAGAACAAGTGCTATACATGACCTGGGCAAATCTTCAAATCCGGTGGGATCCAACTGCAAGTCGCCAACCATCGGATCAAACCTTAATTCACTAGGAGCACAGGATCTCATCTGCAAGTGGCAAACCATCGGATCCAACCTTAGTTCACTAGGAGCACAGGTTGTCATCTGCAAGTCGCCAACCATCGGATCAAACCTTAGTTCACTAGGAGCACAGGATCTCATCTGCAAGTGGCAAACCATCGGATCAAACCTTAGTTCACTAGGAGCACAGGTTCTCATCTGCAAGTCGCAAACCATCGGATCAAACCTTGGCTCACTAGTAGCACAGGTTCTCATCTGTAAGTCGTAAACCATCGGATCAAACCTTAGTTCACAAGGAGCACAGGTACTCATCGGTTCCATGATCCCGCTCATCAGTCTCCTCCTCGGTGTTCTCCAACAACAATACCACTGAATCTCCTGGTTACACGTGGTGAAAATTGTCATGATCCCGTCCATTAGTCTCCTCCTCGGTGTTCTCCAAGAACAATACGACTGAATCTCCTGGTCACAAGTGATGAAGATTGTCTATTTCCGCAATTTCAAGTGGGCCAATGGCTCCTTGTACTCGTCAAGTATATAACCTCATAATATCTGTAATGAACATCATCAAAATCTGATATAACGTGGGGAGTTTGTTGTGTTGGAAAATCAGATCCGCAGCTTTAAATTCCTGCATTCCATTAAGCAGTGTGAATCTGACCTTGCTACTGGCCCATGACTAGGCCAGAATTAGACGTGCTGCAGTACGTGCAATTGTACCGTACAATTGCAGACATTCAGAATGCGCATTCAGAATCCCGAAAGATGGACTGTTGTGGAATCGGACATACCGAAAATTCACAAGGTTTGGTACAGTTGCCGATGCTCTGAACACCGATCTCTCTTAGTAAGGACTCCAAGGAAGGAAAACATCTGATTCTTCCTCCATTCGCAATCTCAGGCTTTAAATAGGACGAACACAGTTGATGCTGAGCAAGCAAGTCTTCGAAAGTAATTTCCTCCCACCTCTGCCAATAATGTCTCTCAGGTCCAAGAATGTCAAAGTTCGCCTAGTCCTCCGCCGAGAACCTAGAGTAGACGAGATCTAATGAATAGAGACTATATGCTCAAAGACACCTAACCAAAGTGCAGAGCCGCCCGCCCACGTAGACTCCTTCCATTACAGATGTCAAAGAAAACCGCGCGGCTTGGCTGTTGGTTACAGTTACTCAAGACACGATGATGAATATTCGCGGATGACATGTTTTTGCCAGTTTTCTTCCACCTCCTTTAGTGATATTAGATATCAGACTGAGTGGACTCTACTCTCGATTCCCCCTATAAAAAAAAATATCTCTCTCGACGTTTCTGGATCCTCAGTTTTACGATGGGTTTCGGCTTGAGGCCACGCATTCTGATTCATATTCTTGTCATCTCTCTGACAGCGTCAAGCATCGTCAATGTCGCCCAGAGTCAATCTACAGCAGCAAGTACAGCAGACGAGTACCTCACTCCGCACAATGATGCCCGAGCTGGGCTGAATCAAGGCATTCCGAGCCTGACCTGGGACACGACGCTGGAATCGTATGCTACTGACTGGGCCGCCACCAGAGCATCTGCTAGTGACGACTGCGCTCTCATACACTCTGGAGGACCTTACGGGGAGAACATCTACTAGTCCAGTGGACCGAGCACCCCAGCGGATGCAGTGCAGGCCTGGGTCAGCGAGGAGGCATACTAGGACTACGCAACAAATTCGTTCTCGGCCCCAGAGGGCGAGTCATGCAAATTCTTCACATGCTTTTCTTGCCTGGTGTGCGCGAAGTTGTGTTTCCATTGCGTTCTGCCGTAGTTTGATTTTCAGAGATTTCTAGATCTTGTGAACTAACCACGAGCCCAGGACCTGGACCAGCATTAAGCTGTTCCCTCATACGTAAAAAAGATGATGGGCTTCATGCATTATCTGGAAACTCATGAATGGGACGAGAAACTGGACGTCAATTCTTGCTGTTTTTCCCACAGTCGGGCATGCAATAGATGTGATGAGCCTCGCGGGTTTTGACACGGGTCGCACTCTTTGCAACAGGTCGTGTGGAGGGACACAGCGGCTCTGGCATGCGGATCGGCCACTTGTCCCTCTGGTCCCTTGTTCGTCGTTTGCAGCTACGACCCCCCGGGAAACTTTGTCGGTCAGCTTCCTTACTAGACTTCCTCTACGAATAGCTGCGGCCGTCGAGCGACTCCGAGTTTCATCTTTGCTGAAGTGGTGGACATATAGTACTGTAATCTCAGTACATTCAGCACATGCACATCAGTGGGCAGGGATGAGAATTTCATAGTGGGGCACTCCACCTCTCGCCGTGAGGATGACAGAGAGTGTAGTGAGGATCGAGTTTCTGAATACAGCGCGTTGTAATTGCTTCTACGCTGGCATAATACTCACTGATACTCTGTACATGAGATTTTAAGTTGTGATAAATTAGTACAAACACTTTTAAGCATAACTCGAAACCCTGGTAGGGCATTGTGGTTGTATCTTGTTATCAGTCGTTGCGAGTAGCTTGAGGCTGGGAGAGAGCAAACGTAGTCTCCATTGATAGCTGAGTGGATTTCAGAAAGCTCAATCATAATACACATATTGTAGAAGGAGTTGCGATATATGTGGATCTTTTGTTTGGAAACCTGTATTGTTCTTAATTATAGAAGAAGTGCATGGCGACCTTAAAATCTCTGGCAGGAAACTATCGACTGTCATAAACTGGATGTTGATGTTTTCGACACGTACCTGATTTACAGATTGGCGACAAAATTGGCTTGTTGATCAAGTGAGCTTTATACAACGATCAACAGCTCGCGTCCTTATAGATGTCACACGAGGCTTCAGACTGAAGTCCTTCCATATCTCAGCTCCGGCGAAGAATAATTATTTACATTCGAAATTCTTCCTTAGTAGAAATTGTAACATCTCATCGCAGCACCTCGTCTCAGAACCGCTTTTATGGTCGAGTCCATCGGCTTAGACGTTTGGACTCCAGATCTCGCCCATGAAAGACACGTTGAGGCTAGTAGCTGGGAAACAGATGCAAACGCATGTCTGATTATCTTCGATGGCTGTTTTCTACTAATGTTGAAATTAAGAGATGCTTTCTTTACTTGCTTTTATAGTTGAAGAATTGGATTGTTGTAGGTGTGAATTTCGTTTATAATATCCCATAAATGATTTCTGATTCTTTATATATATAGATGTATATTTTTTTTCGTACAAAAGTGACTGATCTCTACAGATTATATTCAATGCACATTTCAATTTGATTGAGAAATTCTAAACAGTGTCACTGAGAATTTTAGCAAACAATCTTATATTGTGACAATTTAATTAGTTGTACTCATTAGTGTGAAAGCTAACTTGAGTTATTAAAAAAACCTGTTAAACTTCTCAATATTTTAGATTTTTTAAAATTTATTGTTGATCCAATCATGGTAGACCTACAAGATGAAATATAAACCCTAATCAAACTTGTCATTTACTATAATAAATTAATTTTTTCAATACTCATATTGTTTGTGTTTTTCAAAAATTAAAAAAAATAGAGATTTTTTCTTATTGAATGTTTAGTGCCGAAAACTTGTTTACACATGGAATAATATGTGTAAACAATTCATGGTCATATTGATCCTTTACGATAAAGACTTTATGGAGATACAATAAGACAACCACAAGTTTTTAAGATTTCTTATGCTGGAGAAAATTACATCTTAAAAAATGAAATTCTATTCATTTTAATGATTTAAACGTCTATGATATTAACGATCTACACATAATTTTTTATTTTTATTTCTTATGATGTCCTCTTCTTCAAGATTTTTCTTCTATATCAATCTGTAAATCTTAGTTTAGACATCAAGCATTTATCTGTTACACAACTGCAACACAATTCGAAATACATGAATGTTAGCTTAGCTACTTTTCTATCTCTATTTCATTAGAAATATTTTTTGAGAATATGGTTAAAAGAACCATTATATCTCAATTTTCAATATGATATAAACATTTCAAGGTCTTCCCGACATGAATCTACCTACATGTAATATGTACATTCTGTTTACAATATATACACATGGCTCGCAAAAATGCACTCGCTTTAATGTGCAATGTTGTGGAAGTAATGCCGGTTGCTTTAAGATCAACTCAAGGAACTTCATGAGTTATCTATTCTATTCCTGGTTGCTTGAGCGTGACGACTACAAAATTATTCATCCATCCATTGTCCTATTTCATATTACTCTGCTTCGATATAATCACGACGCCATCCATCCATTCCTTGCTCAATTCCGTTGCCCGTAGCTATGGCATGACGCAACCAATCCATTCCTTGCTGCTTTGGCATGATCACAACACCATCTAACCACAAACCGCTTTTCCAATGACCGCCTTTAATCTCGACAAGACTGTATTGCAGTTTAACTCGCCCGATTCCGGAGTCCTTTTCTCCCTCATCTACGGTAAAATCTCCAACATAAAGCTCATTCCAGTCAGTGTGATCTTCGTCATCGGATGAATGCTCACCTTCGGATGAGGATTGGCCATCTCGCAAAAAAATCTTTCTCTGCACAGTTTCATGATCATTGACTGACATCGTAAACTCAATCGGCCAGTCCCCCCCGCGTCGTGTAAATCCATAATCATCTTGAAAAGCAAGCCTCCACGAGAAAGTGTACGTGCCGACTGGTAGGAAACACTCCATGCTACCCTTAACACTCAACCAGCAGACTTGTTGGAGATACGCCGATTTATCGTAACTGCATTGTAATAAATTTTCAGTCAGTCCAAACCTCATTCGCCCGAAAAAGCCTCCCGGTCAAGCCAATCTCACTACTCTGAGTGAGTTCTTACGAACTTCCTCTGTTCGGATATAAGATATCTTGGCTTGAACTGTCGTGATTCATGGTGGTCAATCTTGAATGGCATGTCCCATGTCTTGAATAGTTTACGATGTTTGATGCAGAACATACAAACACAGTTCAATTTACGATGGTGTCCAGTGTTCTTTACTATGTGGGAAAGCTGAAACTTAGGAAAATATCCAAGGATCCATTCATTTCAAGTGGGAGACTTTGGGCCCACAGTTGCGGAAGTTTACCTGGAACCACGTCGCTTACGCCAATGCCAGTATCGCTTATCAGAACCCCATACGACATCTAGGGCTTCAGCGCCTTGACTTCGACAAACTCCTGCAAGCGACCTCGATAGCCAATAGAACTGAACAAAAATATCAAATGATATAGTCAGTTCCTTGAAACATGGCCAAATTGCTCACAGTCAGAATAAGACGAACATCTTATCAGCATCTCCATTCGACTCCAAGTAGAAATACACGAGATATCGAGAAAGAGGGAGGCCTTGCTAAATCAACAAAGAATCGTGGGCAGAGTTCAAACAAACAGTAAAAATTTAGCAGTTTTAAGCAACGAGTGGCGATATTGATGGTTAGTCGGCAGAGACACAAGTAAACTGACAAAACTATAACTGTAGGGATTCACAACGAAAGTTTGAAACAGAATTTTGATTGTGAGGACGTCGTCATATTAGTGACTGATGAGTGCTGCACTGAAGTAACAACAGGCGGCGTCCTGAAACCCTAGTACAAAATTCCCACAAGTATAAGATGACCTTGGTACAAACTATCAACTATCATAAGGGAAAAGTGAAGTGGTTTCTAATGTAGTATAAGTTAATTACTTGAAGCCAACACTTATGCCCACGACAATTAGCAATATCAAACAATATTATAACAAAAAGAAAGAAAAAAAGATTTTGCATTTATATGTTGGACTGGGTAAGGAACTCAACCTCGTGACCGTGAAGCGGGACCTTGCTGCAGAGATAATCGAAGATTTGTTTCTTAGAATCGAAGGCGCGTGCGCCGTCCTTTGCCTTTGCAAGAACTTCAGTATAACCTTTCGGCAACTTGGGTTGCCAGACAAAATCTGAAAGAGATGCATCTCGCAACGCACGATTAGTGCAAGCCGACATGGCTATGTCTTTGGGAGAAAGGAAGCTGAGGACAAGTGCTATACAGGACTCGGGCAAATCTTCAAATCCGGTGCCATCCAACTGCAAGTCGCAAGCCGCCGGATCAAACTTGAGTTCACTAGAAGCACTGGTACACATCGGCTTCAGAACCCCGCCCATCAGTCTCCTCCTCGGTGGTTCTCCAACAACAATACCACTGAATCTCCTGGTCACAAGTGATGAAGATTGTCTCTTTCCGCAAGATCAAGTTCGCAAAAATGGCTCCTTGTACTCGTCAAATATATGACAAACATATAGGTGGACACATTACCTCATAATATCTGTAAGGAACATCATCAATATCCAATATTACGTGGCGAGTTTGTAGAGTTGGGAAATCAGATCCGCAACTGTAAATTCCTGTACTCCATTAAGCAGTGTGAATCTGTCCTTGCTATTGGCCCATGACTAGGTAGGAATTAGACGTGCTCCGGTACAATGGTAGACATTCAGAAAGCACATTCAGAATCCTGACAGGTGGAGTGTTGTGGAACCAGACATACCGAAAATTCACAAGGTTTGGTAAGATTTCCGATGCTCTGGACACCGATGTCTCTCACTGCGTACTCAAAGAAGAACAACATTCGAATGTTCCTTCAAATAGGACCAACACAGTCGATGCTGAGCAAGCAGGTCTTCGACAGTGATTTCCTCGCATTTCTGCCACAAATGTCTCCCAGGGCAAACAATGTCGACGTTCGCCTCAGACTCCGCTGAGAACCTCGAGGTGCGAGATCTCATGCATAGAGAAGATCCTACGTAAGCAACGTGGCCAGGCGCGCACGGGCGCCCGCCACGTAGACTCCTTCCATGACAGATGTCAAATAAAATCTTATCGAGTTTAAGCGGGGTTTGTCTGTTATTTATAGTTTCTCTAGAGGGGAACATTCGCTGATGGTAATTTTTTATCCAATTTTTTTTCAATTCTTTGAAATCAAATGAAAGAAGTATTAAAAGAAACGAAAATGTATTAATTGAAAAAAAAATAAAATATTATCACTTGACATAAATAAAGTATTTAGAATATATGGATATTTTTATATAATATATAGAAAATAAATATTAATAGATGTACTGTATCATAATGAACACCATAAGATTATATATACTCTGTCCATAAGATTGTTGTACTTTTTATGACATTGATTATTATTTTCTGAGCAATGAGAATATTATATGTAAAAGAATTATATATATTATAGTATACAATAATTCAAAAGAATTTACATTGTTCCCGCAATATGACAGCTCAATGGGGTTAGGCCTGCACTGTGACGAAATTGGGGAGAAACGCCCTCTTACATAGAAAGTGCAACATTTGCACGTACCTTCAAATCCTGATACTGCGCAGTCACAAATTGGCATCGAAATTTGAAGTTTGCTTTCGTGTTCTCTTTCCGCTTGCTGTATCTGGGACTAAGCTTTCCTCCACAGCGTGAATGTCCACATTTGTTGTAATGTAAGGTCTTTTTGGGCTGTTCTTGTCCCTTTTACTGGGAGGAGGCATGAGAGCTTTCGTTTTCATGGGTGCAAGACTTTTACTTGGGCTCTTTATAGGCTCCTTAAAAGCAGCGGGGCAAAGCTGGTTGATGAGACAGTCCGTACAGTGAGGTCTTAGAGGGGTACATACAGTTTGACCAAAACCCACCTGCATTTGCGGAAAAAATGAGCTGTTAAAGATAGTTCGTCGGATAAAACATATCTGGAGATTTAAAAAATATAAAAATCTGAACATCCCTTCTTTCCATTGAGATCAAGAGTGAGATTTGTGTCTCAAAAGACAGGACACGAATTAGAGGCCAAACCAGTAGAGGATTGATCGAGTTCCATTCATCTTTGGGAAGCCACTATTTTGATGAGGCTCTGGTTTCTTCAGGAGTATTTGTTTTCTGCCAAGAATAAATGCAGAGCATCAGGATCAGCAGACGAAGACAGGCTTAAAAGATATCAAACTACTTCACGGTGCGTGCTGAAGACACTGCATAAGTTCAAATATATTGCACGTCATGCGAAACCTTCCGAAACGCAATGAGGTGGCTCAATTTAAGCTGCAAGTTCATCATTCTAATTGGTACTTCGAACAACGCATACCAGTCGATGGCTTGCTTGGCGTGCTTAACCCACTCCAGTCGGTTGCATATGCGATGAATATGAGTGTCAACACAGATACCTTGAACATCCGCCCAACCTACATTCATAATCTGGAGAGAAAAGGCCACTAAAGAGGTAAGTGACGAAAAGTACGAAGTTTTGATGTTTCGTTTATTGATACGTAGCAAAACCGGTGACAGAGACCAGTTCATTTAGCGCTATCGAAAATGAGGTCTACATAAACAAATCAGTTCTTTACACATTACATAAGTAATCAACAGTTTACTACAACAAACAGTTAGAAGCCAACACCATGCATCACCTCATACCAGATGGGCCATTTTGGGACCAATCCCAGGCAATGCGAGTAGTTCTTTTGAAGTACTTGGAATGTCTCCATCACACTGCTTATTGCAGATCGAAGCTACCTTTTTCAAGTACCCAGCCTTTCTGGTGTAAATTCCAACCTACAAATGAAGTTGAAGGTCAATTGATTTCTCCATGAAGTGAAAGAACTGGACATGTGCCTGAGTCATGCGAGAACATGAGTTACTGACATACCATATATATCTTATTACTTGCAATTACATGTAATTACATGTAATTCCTGTAATACTTTTTTACTCACTGATAATGAACATAAACGGACACAGTATTCACATGATTCAGGTATAAGAGTTCTGCTAGTATTTCTGATCAGGGAAAAGCTAAAATGGACGCTCAATACAACAACTAATTACTATGTGTCTGTCAAAGCCTGAAGACCATATACCCCGCGCCTTGGCTGTGAGGTGATGGAAGGAACGGAATAGAAAAGAGGGGTACTAATAAGGAGCACGAGAGTGGACAAATTGAAAGTGAAGAATGTGTCTCTTGTCGTGAGATTTTCCACGATAAAAGCGATTTTGGTTAAACAAGAAAACTTTCAATGTGTCATTCACCTGAAAGTTACAAGAGCCCACTTGCTAGGACTGACGAAAGTGTTATATTAAAATACTTCTGTTATAGGAGCCAAATCTAGTACCGGATAGATTGCCTCGCTTATAGTCGCCTCCTCGGCTTCTTACAACCCTTTGATCGATAATAAACCTCTTTCCTGCATCCGTCCTGCTGCAGCTGCACAGCATACCACCATCCAGTTTCGCTAAGTGAAGAGCGACACCCAGCGATGTACATACTTACAAGTCCACTTCCGTATATTGAAAAAGAGCTCTAACGGACGATTCAAATTGTGATGGCGTGAGGATCCAATAATAAACTAGAGAAAGTAATTTCCATCTACACTGAGTCTTGCTTGTTAAAACAGTTCACAGTAGAAATCAGAAACGATGGACCAGGAAGCAATGAATCTGTGTACGCAGGCACTACAGTCAAGTAAAGGAAAAACGTAAATAGAGACTTTTGATGCTTACAAATAAATTCCTCATAGGTTCAAACCAGTAGCATCCCTAGTCGATAGAAGTGCTTTGACCAAAACAGCAAATCCCATCTCCTGTGGAAAGGAAATAAGAAAAAATTCAGGCCATTTAAATTCATGCTTGCTAGCTAGAACTCAAGATATACTACACATCTACAAAAGGCACCGTCAGGAGAATCTTCACCGTTATGTCTTTACATTTCCTGTGACTTTTTCTCATCCCATAGTGTCCACCGGACCATCTCGGCCAGCTCTCATGATCTCTTATGCCATCTTGAATTTCTTCCCATCGAGCTGGTCTTGCTGAAAGACATGTGACGTTACCACTTAATACAAAACAAAATTCTGGTTCTGTGCTACCAATGTCAAAGTCATTATTCCACTTCACAACACAATACACAACGTAAACTTACATACACACACAAAAGGTTCTCCGTACTGAACCAGTTCCTAGAACAAGGAAAAACGGTTGACAAGCCACAGCGGTGAAAAAGAGAAGCCGCAGACGGTAAATGGTGTGGAAATTGCAAAAGAACTTCATTACAGGGATCAAAGTTGACAAGAGACACGTGTAAGAGAATGATTTACTTCTATAATCGTCCAGTTCGCTACCTCTTGCTTGACAGTTTGATGGTCCTCGTTCTGTTGGACGATGTCTTTGTCATCATAGGCGACAACTATAGATGTTTTTGTTCGTCTTCGTTGAAATGTCTTAACTACTGATCAGCGACAAGTACCAAAACGAGATCTCATCGAGTTCAAGAGTTGAAAATCGACCAACACCATCACTGCCCTACACAGATGTGCCGGGAAAAGGAAAAGCTTAACGATTCATTGAAATATTGAATACGCCTGCCGAAACAATAACATGTGACGAAAACGGTGCGAACAAGTCAAAACATGAAGTTGCAATTATACAACTATTTCACAACTTGTAAAATACAACTCTGTGTGTGCAAAATGGCCAGCAGTATTAAAAGCCTACGGTCAGAAGCCATATCTGTTTGCCATTGTAAAGGACAGCTATTTCGGTTTTAATTCAGAGTATAGATGTCCCCAAACACAGAGTCTAATTCTCGTTTTGTCTAAAATGATTTCACGACAGATATGATCCACACTCCACAAAAGCTTCCGATCAGTGCTATTAAAAATAAAAATATCACTGAGTAACTGCGAGCTTCATCGTACTAGCCAGATTGGATGAAAGGAACACATTGAACTTAAGATAAATCCCCTACTGCACCTCCTTAAACCATTAAATTAATGAATAGTCATGGAATATTTCCATGATAGCAGTTTGCATTTCACATTAAATATAATAAGACATTCAGATTTCTTTGAGACCACACACCAAGAAAAATTCACACATCTATATTGATAAGAATCCACTTCTTTCCAATTTGCACAGTAATGACAAGCAACTGCACACGATTATAATCTCATGAATGAAATTTGAATCTACATTCCTCTAAACGCACCACAACTGCTACAAAACTAAGTTCAGAGAACATTTACCAGCACTGCTGAAGGTGCTAGAAGTAGGAGTAGTTATCCGGAGAAACGATCGAGAAAGCATGAAATGGCAATGAGTCGAAGATGACCCTCGTCACACTTCTGCAGTTGGTATATTCAACCCCAAATCCTGAACAGACGGCAGTAACTTAGGTGAAGAAATACGCAGCTATCCCCTCGGGCGATTGAAAGTGCATCAGCTCAGCGTCAGAATGTGACGAAGCTCTTAAGAATCACCATAGTGAAAATCCCCTTGCCGTGACTACGCAACGTAACTCAAGTGAGGACATCGCAAACGGGGGAGGAAAATTCAAGGCAGAAGCTCGCGATCAATTTTGTGACTCTCCTAGCCAGCAGGATCTTGAGGCCCGTGTGGAAATATTGCGTTAGGGAACTTCCTCCGGTTCGAAAACCAGGAACCCAGTAAGAGTGATATAATTATCAGTAGAGAATCTATCAATGAATTAATACAAATTACACTCCAAGAAATTCAAAGGCGCACACTATGACGCATTTGCACTTCACCACGTGGAACAAGAATAGCGAGCGTGAGGCGCAGAATTGTTGAGAGGCCAATAGATGCTGTCCTATCACTGCGAATTAGTTCTTCTTCGGATCGCAAAATTGACGCCAGTCGAGGTCAATTCTCAGAGTATCAGGAGTAGCGGAATAGAAAAAGCACGAAATCATCCAATTGTTGATCTACAGCAAATGCTGTTACAGAATTCAGGTAATTGCCACCTCATACTCAAGCCTCACTTCTCAAAAGTACTATCTCTCATCGTAGAGTTCAGACGTCTCGATTTCGAACTCATCCAAGTTGTCCAGCTGCAATGCAGCCAGAGGGACATGCGACTCGAGGAACAGAGAACTCTCTCTCTGTGCAATTCAAACACGTCCACATCGGCGTTGACACACTGACAGAAGAATGAGACAGACCACCAATTTTGCACTGAGCTCGGAAAGCGCATTTGGCGTGCGCAAGCAAGCAAGCAAGCATCCATCATCGAACTGCGGCCCGCCCTCGCGGACAAGCAACTGGCCAAACACGAGGTCACATCCCGATTCCACAGACAGCTTTGTCTGGAGCAACTGGCGCCAAATATCCGCATCCGCCTCGCCCCGAGAGTTCTCAGCGCCTCCCGACAAACTGTAGCGAGTGCGCACGAAGACTGGGATGACCGGCAGCGGCAGTGAATCCTCGATTTTCATTGGCAGGCCAGCTCCCCCTTTACCTAGGGATGGGCACGGCTCGGCTAACAGCTAGCCGGCTAATATTTTTTGTTAGCCGGCTAGCCGATAAATATTGTCACCTCTATCCGACGTCGAAAAAGAACCGTAAACTAGGACCGAATTTACGCTTTTGGCCGATTATTTCCTCAGCTTCGACCGAAATTATCCAACAAACATTTATTTCGGACGAATATTTCGGTTGATTGTATTTTCTGGCGAGAGCCGATTAGCCGACGGCTAGCCGGGTAAATTTGAGGCCAACCCGGCTAGCTGAAAGTTAGCCGGTTACGTGCCCATCCTTACCTTTACCACACGGGAGAGAGCGACAATTTAACATGTCCCGGGTGTCAAAGAAATCGACTGTTCCGAATTACCAGACACTTTGGTTTTGGAAATCCGGTAAATCGTGTAAAATATATAGAACCCGATTTGTCCGGAATATATAGACTCCACGTGTATTTTCGCGACTTCTTGGGTTACTCTTCGAGACGAAGTCGACGACAGAGCTAGGCAGAAGGTATTCCTATCAAGCGGTAGCGACAACGTTCGCCACGACAAGGCTACACCGCCGCCCGCATATTCCGAAAGTGTACAGTACTAGCATTTCCTCCAAACTGTTTGGTGAGTTTTTCCATATATGCACGCATGCTTATATTAGTCATTTGCCTAATTTAACTTAATTTAGTGTCATTGTCCAATTTGATTTAGGATGCTATTAGTTTCTCACCAAGAAACTCTTCCAAATGTATACGGGTGGAGACCTATACTGTATAAGAGTCCAAACATAATTTTATCGTTTGTTGTACAAACTTAATTTCTTCGTAGTGAAAAAAATTGCATCTATATTCACAAACAATCTGATAAATTGCATTCAGCACTACACTGAGTAGAGTTACCGTCAAAGTTAGAAGTGCGACTAGTATCTCTCATAAAAGTGATGGTATAGTAATAGTAGCAACGGTAAGTTCCATGGGTTATTACCTCACAGAGAGATGATAATATTTTTTTTGCAATTATGTTTTTTAATATTTTTTTGCAATTTATATATTTTTTTAAAATCATTTTTTTGCAATTTTTTGAACTTTTATAAATAAGTAATTTGCATTGTTTTATAAATTTCAATGCAATCCACATATTTTTTGGAAAATCTGATTAGATTCTTTAATAGTATAATTTTACAATCTACTTGAGATAGGTTTAATTTTATGTTTTTTTATAGTCTTGTAAAAGATTAAAGCTGCTTTACTTCTTTATAATTATAAGTTTATGATTCATGTATAAGTGCATGTAGTCATATACTTGTCAAAATAGCATAGTCATATATATTCACACACATATAAATACAATAATAATTTTTTTTAAGATCATATTTCAAAAATAAAATGCATAATTAAAAAAATTCAATAGCTATAAATATATAGCATGATCCAAAAATATTCAAATAAAACTGAATCAAATTTTGAAAATCTACACAAACTCATATATATATATATATATATATATATATATATACCTAAAAGAAAGTGTAATTCTTCTATCTTGCAAGACAAAATTTAATTTTTTATCATATTATTATTGCAAATGAGCAAATCAATGTTTTTGTTAAATTTCAAAGTGAATTTCTTTTCTTACTGAGTTTTAACCAATCATACATGAGATCAAAAATTATAATATGTTTGAAATAGAATATTTGATAATCAAGATGAATGTTAATCAACACATAAGTATATACAATTATGCATGATGTTTGGTAATATCTCCTTATGATTGAAAAATCACAATTTATAGTATATAAATAAATTTCAAATGAAGACAATGTCTCACATAATACAAACTAAACTAGTCAAATCAATATGTACATTCTCTTTGTACAATATGTACATGTATAGTAACACTATTATGCAAGTTTCTACTAAAACTTTTCAAACCAACAACTTTGATCAACTGGATTTAACTTAAAGTCAATTCTTTTTATCAAAACTTACAAATCTAATAAAGTGAAATCTGATGTCTATTTCAAAATTTATTCATGTTTAGGCGTTAAGCATTAATGAAATTAACAATCTGCAAATAATATGTTTCTATTTTTCATGATTATTATTCATCTATGTCAATCTTTACATCAAAAGAAAGACAAACTTGTGAACAAAAATAAAAATAAATTTTCGGTTTAACTAATTTTGTATCACTATTTCATTTATTAGAAATATTTTTAAGAATATGATTAAAATAATCACTATAACTAAATTTTCAATATGATATACATATTCCAAGTTCTTTTACGAAACATGACTGATTGTATGTATAACATCTAATTATACATTTTATCACATAAGGATAATTTGTAGTATGTTATGTTAATTTTTTATCCAAGATAATTGAGTTAGATAATCAATCATGATTGAGTATTCATGCTGAGTTTTATCTTCATATGAATTTTGTGAATCAATTTGTGCATGTATCTTGTTGATAAAATGATTCTTTTTCTGTTTAACTGCTTATCACCTAAATTTTTTTCATAGTTTGTATTATAAAAATGAAATAGACTGTACTGATTAGGTAATAGAAAAATTAAAATTATGGGATATCTTAGAATTAATTTTATTATTCAATGACATTTAAAAAAAATCATTATGAACTTCACTATCAGTATTCACATATATATTGATAAAAAATAATTTAAAATAAAATAAAAATAAAATATAGTTTATCATTTATACACCAAATACATATAAATTGATTCTGTCTTTTATATTATTCAAAATAATATCAAAATTATTTTACTCTATTAGCACTTCTTTATGTCTTAGTGTGACTTACTAAAACTTTAATACGAGTACATAATATTTGAATAAATCCAAAGAAATAATTCATTATTTGCACTATATTCTTAATCTCAAAGAATTAATATTTCCCTTTCATTAATGAATTGTCATGTCAAATTCATTTTGAATCTTTATATATCAATAAATCGAGATTTATATAAGTAATATATATACCGTAAAAATAAGTCAAAGAAAAATTCAATTCCATCATTACTACTTTCCCAACTCAATATGATGTTTCGTATTCAATCAAATTACTTACCTTAGTAGTCACTTGTTTTTCTAAGTTGCTCACTAGGTAGATCTTTAGATTTTAGATAGTTTCTAAGAATTTCTTCATATTATGTGAAATCTGCTTTTCGAATGGACATTGCTTAAAGTGGTGCACATTTTGATTTGGATCAAATTTTCCTAATGATAAAAGTAGGTTTTTAGGACCTCATTGGCTTTATACTTCACGTCTCCAATACCTTTTATGATCCAAATTTATCTTGTCATTTAACAAATTTTTAAAACAGACATCAATTGCACGAACTGTTCATTCATTTCGGTCCATTGAACCGAAGCTAACAGCCCATGCAAATTAGGTACAATCTCAGTTTTAAGTGCTAAAACTGTTCTAACTCTTCGCAACTACCTCTCTAGGGTTGCCCCTATATGGATCTACTTACATGTAATATGTACATTCTCTTTACCCAAATCTACACATGACTCGCTTTAATGTGCACGGTTCTCTCAGTAGTGCTAATTGCTTGAAGATAAAGCTCAAGGCACTTGATGAGTCATCTATTCTATTCCTGGTTGCTTGGGCATGATGACAAGCAGCCCATCCATCTATCACATGTTCTATTCCATTCCCTACTGCTTCGGCAGAATCATGACACCATCCATCGATTCCTTGTTCTACAGTATTTCATTACCGTTGCGGCATAACGCACCCCATCATAGCGCAACCAATTCTTCGGCATGATCACAACACCATCCAACCACAAACCGCGTTTCCAATAACGGCTTTTAGTATGGACAAGACTGTAATCCAATTTAACTCGACCCATTCCGGAGTCTTCTTCTCCCTCTTCTACAGTAAAATCTCCAACATAATACTCGTTCCAGTCAGTGTCTGCTTCTTCTTGATCTTCGTCATCGGATGAATGCTTAGCTTCTGATGAAGATTGGCAATCTGGAAAAAAACCGTATGTCTCAACAGTTACATGATCATTGACTGACATCGCAAACTCAATTGGCAGTTTACCCCAGCCTCGTGTAAACCCACTCGACGTCTTATCCAAAGCAAACCTCCACGAGAGAGTGTACGTGCCGACTGGTAGGGAACACTCCATGCTCCCCTTAACACTCAAAAAGCAGACAGCGTTGAGATACGCCGATTTGTCGTAACTGCATTGTAATAAAATTTCAGTCAGTCCGAACCTCATTCGCCCAAAAAAGCCTCCCGTTCAGGCCAATCTCATCAAACTGGATGGGTGCTTACAAACTTCCTCTGCTCGGATCACACATCTTGGCTTGAACTATCGTGATGCATGGTGGTTCAATCTTGAATAGGATTGTACCATGTCCTATGATTTACGATGTTTGATGCAGAACGTACGACCACAGTTCAATTTAAAATGGTGTGCAGTGTTCTTTACTATGTGGGAAAACTGAAACTTGGACAAATATTCAAGGATCCATTGATTTCAAGTGGGAGACTTTGGGCCCACAAACACTTGAACTTTGTTCAATCAAAGTTCAATCGCAAGTTTACCTGGAACCACCTCGCTGAAGCCAATGCCATTCTCTATCAGAACCCCCCAGAATGTCCAGGGCTTCAGCGCCTTGACCTCGACAAACTCCTGCAGGCGACCTCAATAGCCAATAGAACTGAAAAAAAATATCAGAATGATATTGTTAGTTCCTTGAGACATGGCAAAATTGCACACAGTAAGAATAAGACGACAAGCTTATCAGCATCTCCATTCGACTCCAAGTAGAAATGCACGAGATATCGAGAAAGATGAGATGCCTTGCTAAGTCAAACAAAGAATTGGGGCAGAGATCAAACAAACACTAAAATATTAACAGTTTTGAACAATGAGCGGCAATATTGATGGTTTGTCAACAAAGACAAATCAATAACTCTCGGCATTCACAAAGAAAGTTCAGAACAGAATTTTAATTGTGAGGATGTAGTCATATTAGTGAGTGATGAGTGCTGCACTGAAGCAACATCAGGCGGTGTGATGAATCCCTACTACAAAATTCGCAATAGTACAAGATGACCTTGGTACAAATTATCTACATAAAAAATTACCTTCACAGATACAGCTATCAGAGACCATAAGGGTAAAGTGAAGAGGCTTTTAATGTAGTAAAGTTAATCACTTGTGTTAATTAACACTTATGCTCACCACAATCAGCAATATCAAATAATATTGAAACAAAAGTAAAGACGATTTTCCAATTATACGTTGGACTGGGAAAGGAATTCAACCTCGTGACCATGAAGAGGGATCTTGCTGCAGAGATAATCGAAGATTTTTTTTTTGGAATCAAAGGCGCGTGCACCGTCCTTTGCCTTTGCAAGAACTTCAGTATAATCTTTCGGCAACTTGGCTTGCCAGACAACATCCGAAAGAGATGCACCTCGCAACACGCGATTAGTGCAAGCCAACATGGCTATGTCTCTGGGAGAAAGGAAGCAGAGGACATGTGCTATACAGGACTCGGGCAAATCTTCAAATCCAGTGTCACCCAATTGCAAGTCGCAAGCTCCCGGATCAAACTTGACTTCACTTGGAGCACAGGTGCTCATAGGCTTCATGACCCCGTCCATCAGTCTCCTCGGCGGTGTTCTCCAACAACA
The DNA here is from genome assembly GCA_037833965.1 of Marchantia polymorpha subsp. ruderalis. NCBI lineage: Eukaryota > Viridiplantae > Streptophyta > Marchantiopsida > Marchantiales > Marchantiaceae > Marchantia > Marchantia polymorpha. The sequence goes on from AP031351.1 coordinate 8,398,152, forward strand.
ATCGCACAGAATCTCTTGGTCAAAAGTGATGAAGATTGTCTATTTCCACACGATGAAGTTCGCGAATGGCTCCTTCTACTCGTCAAGTACATTACCTCCTAATATCTATAAGGAAAATCATCAAAATCTAACATTACTTGGGAGGTTTGCAGTGTTGGGAACTCAGATCCGCAACTGTAAATTTCTGCACTCCATTAAGCAGTGTGAATCTGTCCTTGCTATTGACCCATGACTAGGTCGGAATGAGACGTTAAACAGCAAATCCTACCTCCTGTAGAAAGGAAACAAGAAAAAGTTCAGCCCATTGGAATTCATGCTTCCTAGCTAGAACTCAAGATATACTACACATCTGCAAAAGGCACCGTCAGGGGAATCTTCCGCGTTAGGTCTTTACTTTACCTGTGACTTTTTCTCATCTTTGTCATCATAGGCGACAACTATAGATGTTGTTATTCGTCTTCGTTGAAATGTCTTAACTACTGATCAGCAACAAGTACCAAAACGAGATCTCGTCGAGTTCAAGAGTTGAAAATCGACCAACACCATCACTGCCCTACGGAGATGAACCGGGGAAAGGAAAAGCTTAACGATGCATTGAAATATTAAATACGCCTGCCGAAACAATAACATGTGACGAAAAACGGTGCGAACAAGTCAAAACATGAAATTGCAATTACACAACTATTTCACAACTTGTAAAATACAACTCTGTGAGTGCAAAATGGCCAGCAGTATTAAAAGCCTACGGTCAGAAGCCATATCTGTTTGTCATTGTAAAGGACAGCTATTTCGGTTGTAATTCAGAGTATAGATGTCCCAAAACACAGTGTCTAATTCTAGTTTTGTCTATAATGTATTCACGACAGATATGATCCACACTCCACATAAGCTTTCGATCAGTGCTATTATAGATTCAGTAATCATAATAATATACTGAGTAACTGCGAGCTTCATCGTGCTAGCTAGATTGGATGAAATGAACACATTGAACTCAAGATAAATCCGCTACCACCTCCTTAAAGCATTAAATTAATGAATAGTCATGGAATATTTCCATGATAGCAGTTTGCATTTCACATTAAATATAATTAGACATTCAGATTTCACTAAGACCACACACCAAGAAAGATTCACACATCTGTACTGATAAGAATCCACTTCTTTCCAATTTGCACACAAATGACAAGCAACTGCACACGATTATAATCTCATGAATGAAATTTGAATCTACATTCCTCTAAACGCACCACAACTGCTACAAAACGAAGTTCAGAGAACATTTACCAGCACTGCTGAAGGTGCTAGAAGTAGGAGTAGTCATCCGGAGAAACGATCGAGAAAGCATGAAATGGCAATGAGTCGAAGATGACCCTCGTCACACTTCTGCAGTTGGTATATTCAACCCCAAATCCTGAACAGACGGCAGTAACTTAGGTGAAGAAATACGCAGCTATCCCCTCGGGCGATTGAAAGTGCATCAGCTCAGCGTCAGAATGCGACGAAGCTCTTAAGAATCATCATAGTGAAAATCTCCTTGACCGTGATTACGCAGCGTAACTCAAGTGAGGACATCCCAAACGGGGGAGGAAAATTGAAGGCAGAAGCTTGCGATAAATTTTGTGACTCTCCTAGCCAGCAGGATCTTGAGGCCCGTGTAGAAATATTGCGTTAGGGAACTTCCTCCAGTTCGAGCCCCCGGAACGCAGTAAGAGTGATATAATTATCAGTAGAGAATCTATCAATGAATTAGTACAAATTACAAGGAGTTTGTAGTGTTGGGAACTCAGATCCGCAATATTAAATTATTGCACTCCAGTGTGAATTAAGCAGTGTGAATCAGTCCTTGCTATTGACCCATGACTAAGTCGGAATGAGACGTGCTACGGTACAATTGCAGACATTCAGAATGCGCATTTAGAATCCTGAAAGGTGGACTGTTGTGGAACCGGACATACCGAAAATTCACAAGGTTTGGTGTAATTGCCGATGCTCTGAACACCTATCTCTCTTAGTAAGGACTCCAAAGAAGAACAACATTCAATTCTTCCTCCATTCGCAATCTCAGACTTCAAATAGGATCAGCACAGTTGATGCTAAGCAAGCAAGTCTTTGAGAGTAATTTCCTCGCACCTCTGCCACCAATGTCTCACACGCCAAGAAAGTCAACGCGACCGCTGAAAACCTCGAGAGGACGAGATAATGCATAGAGAGAAGATTTGCACAAAGCCACTTAAGACTCAAAGAAGTACATGTTGAGTTTACGCGAGGTTTTGCTGTTCGTTACACTGAGACAAGATGGGGATATTTGCGTATGACATTTTGTGTCCCATTTTCTTCCACCTCCTTTCAAACATGCAAATGAAAGAAACGAAAATACTACATTGGAAAGCAGTAATATCACTAACATTCGATAAGATATTACTGCTTTGCTTTGCTTTCCACTGTAGTATATTTTAAATTTACACTAAATAAATATATTTATATATTATATTAACAATAAATATAGGGAATGTTTAGTTATACTTCGGTTTGGGTTACTTACCATTCACACTACTATACTATACATAACAAATCTGTGTGATCAATCAAAACTATGTTTTCTAGAACTATTTGATACAGTGAACACAAAGAAAGTGTTAGAAGTAATGTAGCATGGGAACATTAACCTAACGTGAAGGATAATTAGCCATTCACTAAATATACTACATTATATTTATGATATATTTACTTTTTTGACATTGATTATTTTCTGAGCAATGGAAATAGTATGAGTAAAAGAATAGTATCAAAATTTAGAGAAATTTATATTGTTGTCTCAATATGATAATTGCTCAATGTAATATTAAAACGAAATTCATGTAAAATAATTACATATAGTAGACATCGAGAAAAGAAGATTAGCATGGCATCTGCAGATCGAGAAATGGTACAAAATATAGATTAGAGAAAAGTATGTGTCCATTGATAGTATTATTAATGTATCAAATTCATATAATTCTACTAATATATAATAAAAGTGATGCATTCTTTACTTGACTTTAAATTTGAAGAATTGGATTGTTGTAGGTACAAATTTCATTCATAACATCATATGAATGATTACTCATTTTTTCATACATAAGTGATTGATTCCTACGGATTATATTCAACGAATGATGAGATTGAATTCAAATGATGAGATATATTCGGAATTATTTGTATTTTTCATTAATTCCCAAAAAATCATTATAAACTTCACGATCAGTAATCAAATATCTAATTATGAATTATTGATTGAAACATAATTTTTTATACTCTGAATATTTAATATGGTTTATCAATTTTTTTAATCATAAATTTATTTTTATTTCTTAAAAGTTATATATTTCAAATTTACATGTAAAGTATGTTAGACTCTACTAACATTTCTTTATGTCTTAGTGTGACTTATAAGAACTTTAAAACGAGTACATAATATCTGCATAAATCCCAATTATAATTTGCTTCATATTATATATATATATATATTTATATATTTAAAAAAAATTTCAATAAGTTAAATTCATAAATGAACTATCATCTTGAATATCAATAAATTGAGATTTATTTTAGTTTTATTTATATAACACGAAAAAGTAAGGTCGAAGCAAAATTTATCCAAATCAACTTTATGTTTCATATTAAAAAACATTACTTACCCTACCAACCATTTATTTTCCTGAATAACTAACTTATAGCTGCTCACCACATAAATATTTGATTTTAGACATTTTCCAATAATCTCCTCATATTACATGAAATCTGCTTGCTGAGTGTACCTTGTTCAGAATTTTGCACATTTTGATGTCGAACTCATTATCCTTAAGTCAAAAATATATATTGATGACCTCATTGGCATTAGGCTTCATGTCTCCATTGCCTTCTTTAATCCAACATTTTTATTTTTATTTAACAAATTTTTTAAACAAACATTAGTTACACAAGCTGTGAATATTATCAATAATATAATTTTAACTTCACTATTACAAGACACGTCTATAGATGTCACTGCATCTCTGAATATTTACTTAGGTCCACCAAACCTAAACTCAGAGCCCATGCGAACAAAGTACAATCTCAGTTATAATTGCTAAACCTGTTCTATTTCTTCGCAACTACCTCTCTAAGGGTTGCCCCTACATGAATCCACTTACATGTACTATGTACTTTCTCTGTAACAATATCTACACATGGCTCGCAAAAACGCACTAGGACTAATGTGCAATTTTGTGGTAGTTTGCCAATTGCTTTAAGATAAAGGTCAAGGCACTTCATAAGTTATCTATTCTATTCCTGGTTGCTTGGGCATGCCAACGAAGTCATCCATCCATTCCTTGTTCTATCTATTCCACTCCCAGTAGCTACGGCAGAACGCAACCAATCCTTCCTTGCTACTTCGGCATAATCACAACACCATCCAACCACAAACCGCTTTTCCAATTACCCCCTCTAGTTTCGACAAGACTGTATTGCAGTTTAACTCGACCTAGTCCGGAGTCTTTTTCTCCCTCTTCTACAGAGAAATCTCCAACATATAACTTCTTCCAGGCAGTGTCTACTTCTTCTACATATTCGTCACCGGATGGATCCTCAGCTTCTGATGAGGATTGGCCATTTTTCAAAAAAACCAATTTATGAACAGTCTCGTGATCATTGACTGACATCGCTAACTCAATCGGCAAGGCAAACCCCCACACACTCTGCTCCAACGCAAACCTCCATGAGAGAGTGTACCTGCCGACTGGTAGGGAACACTCCATGCTCCCCTTAACATGCAACCAGCAGACTTGTTTGAGATACGCCGATTTGTCGTAGCTGCATTAAAATAAAAATTTCAGTCAGTCCGAACCTCCTTCGTCCAAAAGAGCCTCCCGGTCAGGACAATCTCACTCAACTGAGTGAGTTCTTACGGACTTCCTCTGTTCGGATATAAGACATCTTGGCTTGAACTGTCGTGATTCATGGTGGTTCAATCTTGGATGGGATTGTTCCATGTCCTATGATTTACGATGTTTGATGCAAAACGTACGAACACACTTCAAATTACAATGGTGTGCAGTGTTCTTTACTATGTGGGAAAGCTGAAACTTGGGCAAATATCCAAGGATCCGTATATTCAAAGTGGGAGACTTTGGGCCCACAGTTGCTCGTTAATTGACAAAGTTCCATCGCAAGTGTACCTGGAACCACGTCGATTACGCCAATGCCAGTATCTCCGATCAGAACCCCATACGACATCTAGGGCTTCAGCGCCTTGACTTCGATAAACTACTGCACGCGATCTCGATAGCCAATAGAACTGAACAAAAATATCAAAATGATATTCTTAGTTTCTTGAGACATGGCAAAATTGCACACAGTAAGAATTAGACGAACAGCTTATCAGCATCTCCATATGACTCCAAGCAGAAGTGCACGAGATATCGAGAAAGAGGAGATGCCTTACTAAGTCAACAAAGAATCGTGGGCAGAGATCAAACCAACACTAAAAAATTTACAGTTTTAACCAACGAGTGGCGATTATCGATGGTTTGTCGACAAAGACATCAGAAAGCTGACAAAACAATAACTCTCGGCATTCAAAGAGAAAGTTCAGAACAAAATTTCGATTGTGAGGACGCTGTCATATAAGTGAGTGATGAGTGCTGCACTGAAGCAACAACAGGCGGTGTCATGAAACCCTTGTACAAAATTCCCATAAGTACAAGATGACCTTCGTACAAACTATATACATCGAAAATCACCTTCACAGATACAGCTATCAGATACCATAAGGGACAAGTGAAAAGGTTTCTAATGTAGTAAAGTTATTCACTTGAAGCCAAAACTCATGCCCACGACAATTAGGAATATAAAATAATATTACATCAAAGTTTAGACGATTTTGCATTTCTACGTTGGTCTGGGTAAGGAACTCAACCTCGTGACCACGAAGAGGGACATTGCTGCAGAGATAATCGAAGATTTGTTTCTTAGTATCGAAGGCGCGTGCGCCGTCCTTTGCCTTTGCAAGAACTTCAGTATAATCTCTCGGCAACTTGGCTTGCCAGACAACATCCGAAAGAGATGCACCTCGGAACGTGCGATTAGTGCAAGCCGATATGGCTATGTCTCTGGGAGAAAGGAAGCAGAGGACATGTGCTATACAGGACTCGGGCAATTCTTCAAATCCAATGCCACTCAACTGCAAGTCGCATGCTGCATTATCAAACTTCAGTTCACTTTCGGCACAGTTACCCATGGGCTTCATGACCCCGCCCATCAGGCTCCTCCTCGGTGTTCTTCAACAACAACACCACGGAATCTCCTGGTCAGAAGTGATGAAGATTGTCTATTTTCGCACGAGCAAGTTTGCGAATGGCTCCTTCTACTCGTCAAGTATAATACCTCCTAATATCTGTACGGAACGTAATCAAAATCTAATATTACGTGGGAAGTTTGTTATGTTGGGAACTCAGATCCGCAACTGTAAATGCCTGCACTCCATTAAGCAGTATGAATCTCTCCCTGCTATTGGCCCATGACTAGGTTGAAATTAGACGTGCTCCGGTACAATGGTAGACATTCAGAATGCACATTCAGAATCCTGACAGGTGGAGTGTTGTGGAACCAGACATACCGAAAATTCACAAGGTTTGGTACGATTGCCGATGCTCTGAACACCTATGTCTCTCACTGCGGACTACGAAGAAGAAAAACATTAGAATCTTCCTCCATTCGCGATCTCAGGCTTCAAATTGGACCAACACAGTCGATGCTGAGCAAGCAGGTCTTCGAGAGTAATTTCCTCGCATTTCTGCCACAAATGTCTCCCAGGGCAAACAATGTCGACGTTCGCCTCTGACTCCGCTGAGAACCTCGAGGTGCGAGATCTCATGCATAGAGAAGATCCTACGTAACCAACGTGGCCAGGCGCGCACGGGAGCCCGCCACGTAGACTCCTTCATTGACAGATGTCAACTAATTTTTTACCGTGTTTTTTAATTGCGCGGTTTGGCTGTTCTTTACAGTTACCCAAGATGGGGCATATTCGCGGATCGCAATTTTTTCCCCATTTTCTTTCGAAGAAGGGAATAAAAGAAAAAAAAAATATCAATTGAAAAATATAATAAAAATATTTTGTCACTTGGAACAAGTAAGATATTTAGAATAAATGGATATATTATATAGAAAATAAGCATTAATAGATGCAGTCTATCATAATGAACAACTACAAGATGATATATATGTACTATGTGTATACGATTGTTGTACTTTTTATGACATTGATTATTATTTTCTGAGCAATGATAATATAACCTGTAAAAAAATTATATGATTATTCAAAAAAACTCATATTGTTCTCTCAATATGATGATTGCTCAATGGGGTTAGGCCTGCACTGTGACGAAATTGGGGAGAAACGCCCTCTCTTACATAGAAAGTGCAACATTTGCACGTACCTTCAAATCCTGATACTGAGCAGTCACAAATTGGCCTCGAATTTTGATGTTTGCTTCCGTGTTCTCTTTCCGCTTGCTGTAACTGGGACTCAGCTTTCCTCCACAGCGTGAATGTCCACATTTGTTGTAATGTAAGTTCTTTTTGGGCTGTTCTTGTCCCTTTTACTGGGAAGAGGCATGAGAGCTTTCGTTCTCATGGGTGCAAGACTTTTACTTGAGCTCTTTATAGGCTCCTTAAAAACAGCGGGGCAAAGCTGGTTGATGAGACAGTCCGTACAAGGAGGTCTTAGAGGGGTACATACAGTTTGGCCAAAACCCACCTGCGTTTGCGGAAAAAATGAGCTGTTAAATATAGTTCGTGGGATAAAACATATCTGGAGATTCAAAAAATATAAAAATCTGAACATCCCTTCTTTCGATTGAAATAATCCTGTAGAAAGGAAATAAGAAAAATTTCAGGCCATTGGACTTCATGCTTGCTAGCTAGAACTCAAGATATACGACACATCTACAAAAGGCACCGTCAGGAGAATCTTCACCGTTATGTGGGACAAGAAAAATTCACACATCTGTATTGATAAGAATCCACTTCTTTCCGATTTGCACAGTAAAGACAAGCAACTGCACACGATTATAATCTCATGAATGAAATTTGACTCTACATTCCTCTAAAGGCACCACAACTGCTACAAAACGAAGTTCAGAGAAAATTTACCAGCACTGCTGAAGGTGCTAGAAGTAGGAGTAGTCATCCGGGAGAAATCATACAACTATTTCACAACTTGTACAATACAACTCTGCGAGTGCAAAATGACCAGCAGTATTAAGCCTACGATCAGAAGCCATATCGGTTTGTCGTTGTAAAGGATATCGGTTGTAATTCAAGAAATTGTGTTTCCAAGAAAAAGTTTTCTTGGAACACAAACTGTAGCGAGAGCGCTCGAAGTCTGGGATTCATACGAAGTCTACGACAGAGCTCGGCAGCAGGTATTCCTATCAAGCGGTCGCGACAACGTTCGCCACGACAAGGCTACATCGCCGCCCGCATATTCCGAAAGTGTACTAGCATCTCCTCGAAACTGTTTGGTGAGCTTTCCGATATATGCACGCATGCTTATATTAGTCATTAGCCTAAATTAACTTAATTTAGTCTCGTCATGCAATTTAATTTAGGATGCTATTAGTTTCTAACCCAGAAACTCTTCCAACTGTATACGGGTGGAGACCTATATAAGAGTCCAATCATAATTTTATCGTTTGTAGTACAATTTTCTCCTTTGTACTGAGAATAATTGCATCTATATTCACAAACAATCTGATATATTGCATTCAGCACTACACTGAGTAGAGTTACCCTCTAGTATCTCTTATAAAAGTGATCTTAATAGTAATAGTAGCAACGGTAAGTTCAATGGGTGATTTACTCACAGAGAGATGATAATAATTTTTTTTGAAATTATTTTTTTAATATTTTTGTAATTATTTATATTAAAAATCAATTTTTGCAAGTATTTGAACTTTTATAATAAATAAATAAATAATTTATATAATTTTTTTAGATTCAATACACTCCACATATTTTTTGGAAAATCTGATTAGATTCTTTTATTGTATAATTTTACATTTAATTTAATATAGGTTTAATTTTATGTTATTTTATAGTCTTGTTAAATTTAAAGCTGCTTTACTTCTTTTTATACAAGATATTTGAAATTTTGATTCATGAAGAGAGGAAAAACTGATTAGATATGTGTACTCCTTTCATTACATGTTATCAACTATTTTACGTTTTTTCATATATACTTATTGATGATTTTTATCTGATATTAGTAGCTGAGCTAATAGTCTTAGTGAATAAAAAATTATTTTTTATCCGAAAAATCTCCATATCGTATGTTAATAAAGTCAATATGGAAATTGAGACTTGTAATTATCTTATGATCTCATAGAAATTACAAAATGAGCATTTAGTTGTAGTTGTTTTTTTCATCAAAAACTATAGTTTACTCATTTACGAAGTAAGACATAAATTTTATTCATTTGGCATATTCGTTTATGTTGGTTTGTTCTCTCTATATACAAGATTATTATAGGAAACTTGAGAATTCACATATATACGAACAAGAATGTAAAAAAAATATATAGCATACACAAATCCAACAAGAAAAATAAGTGGTTTGTCATTCTCGGAAGTCTTTACCGAAAACGTACAAAGTATTCAAGGCAATCTGTGTTTAGCTCCCCTATATATACATGTAGCATAAATCCTATGTCTAATCTTAACTATAATAAGTCTAATACTAATTTAAACCTGAATTGAAACCGAGACTTAAATTTACTCCTAACAAAGATAACGAGTGTAAATCTACAAATGAGTGAGTACTTTCTTAAGTTGAGAGATTTAAAACTAAATTATAATGGCACCAATCATGTTTTTTGAAACTATATCATTTAGTTAATCTTTGTTGTGAACATGTTATGTTGTTTTGAAATTGAATTTATCAATAGATTTTAGAGCAAAGTAAAACAAGTCTTACATCAATTCTGATAAAGTAAAATGTGCAATTGATAAACAAGAGTATAAGTTAATGAATCATGAACATGCATATGGATGCTAAATGTCATATCACATGAAAACTTCTTCTGCAATCTCCAACTAAGTAATTTAAATGCTCAATTGTTAAAGAAGTTGAGCACGAGAACTACATTCTCATCTTAACACTCCATGAAATCTCAAAAGAACGTGTGGCGAAGCTAAATGTATTGCACTTTAATATCTTACTTTTTTTAAAAACATTATTCCTCAAATTTCATATTCACGGTGATTCATTTTCACCAAAATTGACATAGGTACTACATGTGGTACTAAGGCCAAGTAAATATGCATAGTGCATTTGTAGCACACAAAATTCAAAGTAGATTTCTTATGTAGAAGTAACTAATCTTATCCAATCAACCATAGTCTAATTGATTAGAATTAACCAGCACCGGAAATAATTCTAAGCTATAACCATATATACCACTTCAACATGTTTCTGCGAGTGAAGACATGTCACATCAAATATAGTGCTCCACAATTAGACGTTCAATGGCGCTCTCAAATCAACATGAAACAAGTTTGGTCATATACGAACTATTTTGATTTCTTTACAAAATCTCTACTCATAAGGTAATCTCTACTCATAAAGTTGTTGTTGAGAATTTTTATTCTTTGCTTCAGCTTGAACCTTATGATTTAGGTTGTTACATTAGGGATGTTATTAGTTACCGTTCTAGTGCTTTGGACACTAGCTAGGGGTTCTTTTGGTTCTCTCCTTGTTTGGAATTGGATTCTTTGTATTGTGTTTTTTAGCCTTTTGACCCTTTGGGTCCCACGGGCTTGATCTATTTACCATTACCATAACTAGTCATATAAAGCTTGCAATGTATGTCATTGTAGATTCTTACGTTAATAATTTATGTAATTTGATGATTCTGTTATTACAAAAGGTATCCAGTAAATATAGTAATCTATTAAGAAGATTGTATTAAATATATGCAATCTAATGTGCTGGTATAAATCTGAAATGCTTAGGTGATTGATTGGTCAGATGATTTTTCAGAACTCTATATTTTTCGAGCATACGCGATTCTATCCAACGACAACATTTAGTCAGACTCTAACTACAAAGGAGTTACAAAGAATTGATTTCAAGTGCAGAATACTTAGTTACCACATTCATGAGCTGAGTCCCGTTATCACTCATGTTCTCGACACTGAGAAAAATGAGTATCTCACAGGATACTAAGGACTCATTGTTACGAACCACACTAACTATGGTGAAGTATGCAAATGTGCGAGTGTAATGGTAGGCGTTCACAGTTAGAAAAGGGGGCTTTCGTGCTCTTTATCAATGCATCAGATGGTATAGTTCGAGTTCATTATGAAATCAATGCCCTTATGGTTATTTCCAAACACAAAACACTGTACAGGTTCATGGAATGCAACCACTCCATGAATGGTTGCACGCATATGACACAACAACACTGCTGTGTTAAAGAATAAAGTAGATTTCAACCTTGTTCCTGTTGCTTAAAACTCAAATCTTTTTGCTTAATACGTTTGTTTGCACGTATCCCCTCCATTGCAATACATTTCTTTTGGTTGTAGCGAGGATAACTCGATATCCTCTTCTTCTTATTCTTTGTTATGCAAAAAAAATGTTTTTAGTTTTTTTCGGAAGATTCTCGCTTTAGCCGGAGCCATGCAGATTGAACATAGCGAACTAACTAACCAACAAAAGCCAAGGGGAGTTGGAATGCGCTGGACGGGATATCTTGTGGCTCTGACACGCGTCACCCTCTGCTTAAGCCACGACACACGATTCCAGTTGTCACCCAGTCGAGAGAACGAGCACTGCTCTCAGTCAGCTCTTCCTTGCACAGTTCTCGTAGGAGCAGCAGCTGAGCTCCGACTGAAGTCTGTCAGTACTCCAACGAAAAACCGCTGTTTGTAGTCCTTCTGCAACTGCAAGCTGCCGTGTTTCATACAATGCGGCTGTTTCTGGAACCATGCCGTTGTGAGGCCGGTGGAAAGGATCGCTCGGCGACAAGATGGTGGTGTTGTGTCCGTAAGCAGGTTGCAGATCAGATCATGAGCTCACACGGCGGGCATTGGGATTATAGTTCGATTGCACGAAGTATGCGCGACATCGTGCAGCTTGCTTTGCATGGGATTTAAAGTCGATGCTCGATGGAGAGGAATTCTCCCAGTAGCTATGCTGGTTCTGCTCATGGTTTGTTCCAAGGATTATTAACAAGCTCTCGGCGTTCTGCTTCTCGGGATTCAGCGCGAGGTAGTAGAGGAAAATTGCACTTGTCGAAATCTTCTGAGCATGCTCGACTGTTCAGCTAAAGCCGAACGTTTGCCTGGTCAGTGCACTGAGATGTGAGGTCCTTGGATTGAATGTTGCAGAGTCTTCGCGACCGGAAGAGGAGGGGTCGGAAAGGAACACATCTCTGAACAGAAAGTTTTTGCGTCGTTTGGCCATTGCCCTCGTTACGTATGGAAGCTCTTCTGTAAGAACTGAGTACCTCATCGGACAAGCTGCAGAGAGGCTGAATGAAAAAGTCAACATTGGCGTTTTCTCCTCTGCCATACTTCTGATCTTTCCTGGAGCAGGTGACCCGTCTCGGTATGCTGATTCCTGAACCTCACTACACCTATCTCACACAGCTCAGAGGACACCAGCTCCTGAGCCGAGGCGGATGTGCGCGGTTGGAACCTTCTGATTTCCGGGACAAGTATGCGTGTAACTTGGGAATCACTTCACGGCTTTGGTGGCCAGCACAGGCCCAGAGTTTTAGCAGAGACATTAAAGTGCACTGGAATGTCAGTTGGACAAGTTTCCTTTTATCGTGATGATCAAACTCCTGACTCCTTGGTGATGAAGCTGGCTGTTTTTTCGCTGGTTTTTTCCACAGGGATGAGACGCACCTTGATAAAATACAAATCGATTTTGATGTTGCCAAATTACAAGAGGCAGATGAGCTCGCCAATAGCGTTGGCCTTCCTGATACTCCTCTTACGGCTGCATATCGGCAGCTCAGCGCGATTGCAATTAAAGAGTCACCCTTTGGTCCATGGAGCATGCTTTTGGGTTACACTATCTGCGCACCCACGTCCTCACTTCTCTTCTTCAACGGTGACTGCAATAAAAACAGCTCCTAAAATAATTTTACAGCAACTACCTTCTACGTTTGCAATACTCTACGCCATTATTATTTCACTTGATTCATACTATATATTGGGGGTTTAGAAATGAAGACCAAGAGAAGGATTTTAGGCAACTTGTTGAAGCTTGTGGACAAGGAATAAGAATGTCAGTCATTCTTAAAAAATGCACATCGCGAAGAGCTTGTTACTCATCATTTGATACTTAGTTGCAGCGAGCTTGCTGAATCTTGCTGTAATCTTGGGGAATTGCAGGCAACTTGTGGGATGCAGTTTTTTCTCTGTTTTTGGGATTTGGTGTCGGCCTTCTGGATCTCAACTCATCAAGGTTCCCTGCACTCGGAAGTACACTTGAGTTTCTCTCGGCCATCTTCGTGTCATTCGTAGCGCGCATTACTTCAGTGTACTTCAAGCATCTGGATGTTTGCTACTTCTCTATGGCCTTGTCAGGCCTAACGTGGCTTCTTCCAGGTTAATTCCCTATCCCTCGGCATACGATCTGCATGCAAGGGGTTTCTGGTCCAAGCAGAATCATAAAAAATCAGTTAGTAAACGTCGCATGTTTTTGTTGTTTTCTGTATGCCCTCAGAGAGCATCGACCACCCAGGCCGCTGGGTCTGTGGTCTCCAACAAGCTATTACAAGCAAACACCAGTGAATTCGTTGATGTTTTTCTGGTTTGAAACGAATTTAATGGTGCATGCGACGGCAGGCTTGCAAAAAGTGTAACCCATCCCTCGTCTGCAGTTGAGGATCAGCTATGTGAAGAGATACCTCATTAATCTCACATCAGGTTTCAAGGATACGCAGTTGTAATCCAGTTACTCACTGCTCATGGTCAATAACTGCTATTAGAGATGAGTATTGCTAATCTACGAAAGCAGATGAGTGGGAGGTGTCTTTAGGCCTGAACTCGAAGCTTAAGGGGTCCTCAAATCTTGTTCTGACTGTTTTGATTGATCAGCTTCTAGAGGGTGTTGTTTTGTAGAAGAGAGTATATATAGTGTCTGTGAAAGCTGTACAACTGTCCGCATTGTGATGACAATGGGCACTGAGCCAAATCTCAGCGCGCAGGTGTCTTGTTGTATCACTGATCAGCAGCTCTATGAATACGTAATCTGCAGGAGAGGGACTGACTGTTGGAATCAGCGAAATGGTTGAGAATTCCCTTATTTCCGGTACATCTCGTATTGTTCGGGCTCTGATCGCATCCTTACAGTTAGGATTCGGGCTTTTCATTGGAGAAAAAATGGTGTGGTGGACCCATGATGCAGTTCAGAAAGACTGCACCTCGCAACAACTATCTGAGTGGTGGGATGTGATATGGTAAGATTTTGAGTGCATGTCAGGCTCTTTTTTTTTTCCCCAAACACGCGGCTCTAGTTGTGAATTCATGTGACAACCGCATATTGTTCAGGGTGAGTGAAATATGTGCATCGCAATTGATATGGACAGTAATCAATTTCAGGGCATTGGAGTGCTTCCTTCAATATTTGATCCACTAACAACACTGGCGGACAAGCACTTGTATGGTGTACCAACATCAGCGCTGTATTATGAATTTCATCCAGCAAGATGGAGGATGGAAGAGTGTCAGCATTGCGTAGTACGTTGCTGGAAGACAGACAGTGAAATTACACCGATGTTACCGGAACTACTAACAGAGATGAGTGCCTGCCTTGTGTGGTGTGTCTGGTGTGCACGATGATCTCACAGGTTCTTGGGATTTTCACTGGCAGTAAACGTGCTGTTAAAAGCAAGACCGTGGCAGTGGCCAGGAATGACTGTCGCTGCTGGTGCTGCTGTACTCGTAGACAAGTTCACTGGACGCTTCGGATCAGAGATTTCAGCGGTTCTCTCGTCGTTCACCATAGGGATCACAGGTCCATTGATTTCTGCTCCTTCAGTGCGGTCTTCCGTTTGATAATCAGGTGCTGCGTAGACAGAACGTCCAGATCTCGTCAAAGAAGTTGAGTCCGACAATTCGACCAGTCTGTGATTCCAGACACTTTTCTCAGGCTCAAGGAATGTTGTATGAATCTGAGACGTGTGTGTTTGCAGGAACTCTGTGCTCTTATATCTCAAGGGACATTCCGTTGAGCATGACATTATCGGGTATCCAGGTGATTCTTCCAGGCGGGCTCGGAGTGCAGGGAGTAGAGGCTTTGATGAATCAAAATGTTTTGTCAGGCATAGGGTTTGTCATGAGTATGATAAATATCAGTTTATCGATCACTCTCGGCCTTCTCATATCGAAGATCTTTATCAAGGACACAGAAGCCGGATTGGCGACTGTATTCTCGCACAATAGGCGCACCCTTGCCTCGTCTTTCCGAGAGGAGACATGGAAAGAATCTAAGGAGAACGAAGCAGAAGAAGACGAGCAGATTGCAATCTGATCACATTTTTGTCCACCTTTAGTCATTGACCATGCATCTCTCATATAATCAACCACGACATTGTGAGCATCTCCTTCGTTTTTCCACAAATACCTGACCTGCTTTCTGAAATCGAATTAGGGGTCACAATTTGGCATTGCAAGCGGGTCCCTCTAGTGGTTTTCAATGTCTTCCGTCAAATTCATCTGTCCTGTAAACTCGATGTCACTCGTACTACGCACATATAGCGGACTGTTTGAAATTACAGCAATTTGAAGTGGTGCTCGCGATTTTAGATTTGATAGTAATCTCCTCAGAGGCTGCGAAAGGAAAAACATATGTTTTTTTAATCTCTTCTTCTTCAAGACATTCAACTTTGGAGACTTCTGGAACCCAATGGCATTGGGTGAAATATCAAACATCACCACACAAATCACTTCCCAGAGAAAAAGTCTCCATATTAGCAACAGTGTTCTGTTAAAGATAAAATGCGCTTATAATACCTCGACCATATAGCAACGCGTATGTACAAACTCAACAACCATGACATCCAATCTATAAATCTCCTCAGTAAATCAACGCAAACATGTACACAACTTACAGAGGAGGGGACTCTACTGTTTAAACCCCCAATACTCAGGACATATGAGCTGCAGCTACCATACTCCACACCGACGTGTCTCGACATGAATTGAAATCTCGAGATGTTGTTTGGCTAGTGGGACTAAACAATTTTCTGTTCCAAGAACCCAGCGCGCCCCTCCAACTTCTGCTCTTAACAACCGCAATTTCTCACATCAACACAAACTTTGACAAACCTTAACATGATAACACCATCCTTCGCCGTTTACATACATCACACCAGTTCACATGTGTACTGTAGAACACCTTGTCAATGGCTTTCGTCGACAAATACTGTCATTCTTACTGCAGGAATCATACCTCACCAGCAAATCTGTCGTCAGCACGAGATGGCCGCCAAAAGTAGCGCTTCCAGCTTCAATGCTGGGCATCCAATTCGAACTCAAGAGTTTGTGTCACGACTAAGGTCATGAGAACCAATAAATATGGTTGATTTGGATGAGAGCTGCTGAGCATAGAAGATTTACCGACAAGGAGGCTGATTTTGGGTTTCCGATCATCCACTGCTAAACGACCAGAGATGTTGACAGAGAAATGGACGGATATCTAAAAATGTGTTTGTTTGTTATTGCATGACAGAATGCAAGATATGCTTGTCGCCTCCAACTGCTGAGAGACGAGGGCGAGTCGATCGGTTCATTCGAGTTTTATGGTGGACGCAGGATACCTGATGATGACCGTGTAAATCATGAATCTGCGTGCTGACGGTCTGTTCCTTTTTGTCCTCTCCTTTTCCGAATGCATGGACTCCTTTTCCTTCTTGAGGAATTCCACGGTGGCAGTGCCCATGGGAGTTGGCCGGTGGGTCCCGGAACTCGTTGCTGCAACCGGAAGACGACAAAATCGAACCGCATAAACGCGAGGACAGGAGAAGGGTTGGCTTTTGGTTGGCAACGTAGCTCCGACTCCCTCACCCTGGGAAGAATGTGCGTTGTGCAATGTGCACTGACAGACACACAGACGCACACAGAGAAGAGAAGAGAAGTCTTTGGGATCGCATTCATTGTGTTGATTGAACATTATCGGATTAGACTGGATTGAGTAGTGACGATGGCAACTATTGGTGTCCAATTTCCCACCCTCGGCTGCTTTCCACGGCTAGGTGCCGGAGCTGCTACCAAGGTGTGCACAGGACCTGTTAATCATCCACAGTCAAGACTTCCGACGGGCGTGGGCCACCGACCATGGGTGCGTCGAAGAGTTTCGAGCAGCCCTTTGAAAGGCAGAACGAGTGGAATTGCTTTCGCCATGGAGGTTCCTGATTTTCTTCCGGCCACATGGTAATCGAAATTCAGTTCGAATTATCGCGTTGATGTTGTTCGAATGGCAATTCTCTGGACGTGATGATGTACTCAGTCCCTCTTCATCCTATTGCTAGTGTGAGGTGACTTTCACTAGAGGACTTCTGTCTTTGAAGTATACCTCTAATCTCTCTATATTTCTTACGAGCTTGTTCGTCGAACCTGTTGGGAGTCTTTACAGGGCTTACTGGTTGCCCAATTTCAAACCTTGGGGGTCCAGAAATATAGAATCCAACTGCTGAAGTTGAATTCTAGAATTTGTAGAAATTCTGCAGCGGGATTTGGATTGAACCTTTTGTTGCTTATGTTGCAGGAGTAAAGGCCCCAAGCCCAGAATACCCGGACCCAGCTCTGAGGTACGGATACGTGTCTCTGTGCTGATATTTTTGCAGTGAGCGTGATGGATGCTTGTCAAACTCAATCAGAAAAGAAAGAGGGAGAATTGTTTATTGTCTCTACAAACGAGCTACCGGATTTTTGCCGTCACATATCATTGACGACGAAAAGCAGGCAGCGCTAGCTGTAAGTTGGGCTCTGAGCTCCTGCAAAAGCATCTCACAAGCGAAAGGGACATGTAAGTCACTTGCGAGCATGAAATAAATTGGAATGGAACGTATGCAGGTCTTCGATGGGATATCTTCCTCGTTCTTCTAACCTGATTCATGTCAGAGGACGGTTTTGCTCCTGAACCACCAACAGATGAGCAAAAAATGTGATGATCACACGACATGCCCTATTTACTGAAATCCAAGTCTGACTGTCACCATGTGTCTTAAGCCACTGGAGTCATCCCTCCTTACAAATTAGCACAACCTGTTCAAAAGCAGGGTAGAGAGACCGCATGATAAATCTTCACAGTGCAATGCTTGCATCTTATCTACCATTCTCGTTGATCAAATAAGGAGAACGAAGATGTAGAGAAGTCCAAATGATTTTGGAGTCCACCGAATCCCCAAGACGTGTAGTCGGGTCCTTGCATGGTTACAAGACTACACCTCTGTCCTGTCGTCTGCCAGGTCGAAGTGGACTAAGAAAAGTTGGGTTGTAGTTGACAGCTGAAGAGGCGACACTTCGACAGTTGGAAGCGCTCAGCCAAAATGACGAGCCCTATCCAGATCACGGAGTCGAAGTAATGTATCGGGTAAGGAACACAGCGCAACCTCCAACGAAGTTGTCGCTTTGAATTTGTTCATGTCCAGAAGAAACTGCCTTAGCGAAGTGCTCAGGCACAGAGAAGGAGATTACTGCCTTGGACTGAACTCCGAATTAGGAAGCCCTGTGCTGAGTGCTCGAGCAAAGTTAACCTAATGTTGTCTTCTCTTCTCTGTGTGGGTGCAGTTCGCAGGATTTGATCCGTTCGAGCGCTCCCAGTACTTCGGGCCTTTCTTTGATCTAGGTCAGGTGAGTTATGAGAAGGGCGGGGGCTGCGGTGACATGGGCTTTTTTCCAAGCATTTGATGCCCTAGGCTGAGAAGAGATCGGTTGTAAGCTTTTGGAACATGAGCTTTTCAGCGGACCACAGCAACTAATTCCATGGACTTTTCTTCTCCACGAGCAGTTTGAGCGCTTCAGACGTATCTTTCATCATGCTACATATCGAGTTCTTCTCGGCCACAAAGAACGGCGAATCCTGAGCAGTCTTTACATGAGTGAGGTTCGATGCTCTGCCTCTCTCGAATGCGTTGTTTGTATTGAAGGACGAGCAAACCCGTCAAGAACGCCTCTCGTTCAGAGAATCTAACATGCTCGCATGTCACCAAGATTTCTTTCTCAAGTGCAGCCGTAATCCGGTAGAGAGTGTTGGGAATTTTTGTGATGGACGTGGAATGTAGGAACAAAGGAACAATCTTTGTGATGTTGCTGTGTGCTACCTATCTGCAGCATACCTTTAAACAACGAGTTTGGATCGGCGGCTCGCGTCCTGGAGAAGAGGAGATTTATGAGTTCACTCTAGTTCAGGTATTTGCAAGAGCACGGATTCTTCGTCACCATAAATCATTGGCTACACTTATGCTCTCTCGTACTCTCAATGCTTCGCCCGACCTTTCTCGGTTCAGCACACACATCAATGTTCTGAGTGAGTGCTTTGATGTCTAGCCGAATTCTGAACTGTATTTCTTAATTCGCAACTCTTTGGGTGAGATGCAGAGAGTTGGAGGCAGCTGGGATGGATACTGGCTCACCGACAGCCTTCGTCACGACGGACAAGGCATTACAGGTGGCATAGCCTATTAGCGAAATAGTTACTGCATCAGAAGACAGACCCCCGAAGCAGTAGACCGAACGTACAAAACCTTCATAGCCAGTGTACAGAGAAGCCATGTGTGAATTTGTAATATAGCCTCTAGCATGTGATTACATTTCATGGTTCTAGGGATGCAGGGAAGACTTTACAGCAAATTGAGCTCGCGTTACGTAATTCTTTGACGTCTGAGAAGGCCATGGCAGATGTTATGAGTATTCAGACTTCGACTTGATCTTCGCTACTATCTGAAATTGTTATAATAGTTGCGTTGTTCTCTGCAGTCCAGCCTTCATCTTGTCTTAAACTTGTCCATGATTGTCTCACAAGACACATGTTGAAAGACATACCGTAGTAAACTTTTAAGGAGGTTAAAAAATTTACAAGAGTTATGAAAATCAAGAAGTTCAAGGACTTGGAAGAGCTTCATCATGATGGCGCGCACTGTAGCACACATTTGGGGATTTGGTCTGTGTGATCCTCTAGAGGTAGTATTTGTGTTTTGATCGATCATGATGCATAAATCCCAATTAAATTATATTAATGGTGCGTTTTCTCATTTTTTCGGTAGATTATCTCATTTGTCAGAAAAGAAAGTGCGAAGAGTGAGTTATATACCTATAATGAGTATATACCTATAGAGTGAGTCACCTTATAATGTTGTAAGATGCAAACTCAATTGACTTTACTTTAAGACGGACCATGACATATACTGGCTCGTAGATTATACATCTGAGACTTAACCGTAAAATGTGACTGATTAGTAGTAATCTGTACACGTAGAGTGAGTTACATAGTTACTCTAAATAGAGTTAGAATGTGACTGACAAGTGGAGTGAGTTACATAGTTATTCTAAATAGAGTTAGAATGTGACTGACAAGATAACCATCTTGTTTTAAGCATGTAAGAGAAGAGATATCTAGTGTTACCATCCCAATCGCTATCCCTAATCTGTTCTCGCAACATGGTCTCACAACATACACTCTAAGGAACACACTTGTCCTCGATGTCTCTTATCGGAGTAATGAAGTTGATTGGAGCTTGCATTTGCGTGCTAGCAGATCTCTCGGCATCATGTGTGGGATTGATCATACGATCTTCGAGCAACTATTTCAAAGACTTGACGCAACAACTTCAAGGAGAGAACAACTTGGAAAGACGTTCAAGAATTTGTTTTGTTAAAGTCTTTGGAACAACGTCAAGATTTTATTTTTTAATTTTCCCGATCCAACCATGTTATCTTACGTGATGGTGGATTGAGTGCGAGAATCGGTTCTTTGAGCGTCTACAAAAGCGCCGATCATTGTCAAGACCGTGTGGAGTATACGAGGCAAAACCAATGTATCATAGTATTATAGTCTTCAATGTCATCTAGTGTCAATAACAACAAATTACTATAATCTTCAATGTACTACAATTTTTGTTAAACCCCTTTGTGCTGGGACTTTCTTGGCTCAATAGATACAGTTGTATATAAACTTATACATTCAAAAATCATCATTTCAATAGGAGATTTCTCTTGATATCAATATGAATATTTCTAAAACTAAAAAAGCATAGATATTCTTTTGATTAGAACATCAAAATTCCAAAAGCCCATATTTTTTGGCACTAGATAGTTCATGGAAGATGCAAAGTAACTATGTTTGTTTTCCATGGAACTCCTACATCTGAGTCACTCCAAATTGAAGCCAACCTTAGATCTAACACAAGGAGTATGAAAATATATTAAAAAATAACAATGTAGATATACTTTTTCAACAAGGATTTTATTGTGGAACGTTCAAAGTTAAAAATTTTATTGTATTGGATCACTTTAGAAAGATGACACACACTTTGTGCCTTGCAACGAGATTATCAAAGGTGAAAAAAATGCATGATTTTTCTTGAAAAATGTTTATAAATATCATGAACTTCTCAACAACATCATCTTTGATTGTAGTTCGCAATTCATATCCAAGTTCTCACATGTTTTATTCAAGATATTACAGATGAAGATAAATCTATCATTGGCCCATCATTTTTAGACAAATAGAGAAACTAAACGAGTATATCAAGTGTTGAAATAGTATTTAAGGTAATCCATCAGATAATCAAGAAAAATGGAAAAGTATGTTTTCAATTGTAGACTTTATCTACAACGAATTTTTCAAGATTCCATTCATCAAACTTTGTTCTTCACAAACTATGAATATCATACAAATTTTGACTCTTTGAATTGGAATTCGGCAAATGATCTTGCTGTGCAAAATCTTATCTCCAAAGTTTTGAAAATCCATAAAGATATGAAAGCAAAGCTTGAAGAAGCGTAATAGCGTCAAAAGAAAAATGCATACAAATCTCAAAATGAATTTAAACATCATAATTGAAGATAAAGTTTGACTATTGCGTTGAAATCTAAAACTTTGCCGACCTAGCAAAAAATTTGAATATCTTTGTCTTGGATTTTTTCTTGTGAGTAAACATGTTAAGAAGGTAGCATACATGTATCTGTCATCATCTATGAAAAATCAGACCGTGTTTCATGTTTTTTTCTTGAATCATATAGAGAATCGACTAGTTCAAAATGACAAGTATTATCTCACCATCAATCGAGATGACGGACAAAGAAATTAAAATTTTTGGAGATACTCCATTTTAGCATAAATAGAAGAACATTATAATATTTTGTATATTGACAACGCTATAAAATAATCAATCTGACTTGAAAAACTGATGAACTAAAATGATCAAAAAATTTCATTGGTAATTTTCCACAAAGGTGAGTGACAAAGATTTTTCAATCCAACAAGTCTAGACAAACAGTACTATCAAAGAGATTTTTTGTTTTTGTGTCTTATAAAATAAATATAACAAATTGTCAAATTTGTTGCTTGAAAGAGAGTGATGTCATAAAAGTAACAATCACAAACAATTTTAGAGTCAAAGTAACCACTGCAGTGCTTTGTGCTTGCTTGAAATAAATAATTAAATAATTAAATAAATATATATAGCTTTGAAGATTGTATTTCATTCTTGTCAATTTTGGTTGTTGACTGCTCTTGCTTTCATGAATCATACTTTTTTTTTTAATCTACTTCAATTTTGTTTTTGTTCCAATTTGAGGTACACTCTTGATTTTGATATGTGTTTTGTCAGAGTGTTTAATTCTCGGTAATAAATGCATCATAAGTAGAATGTATGATTGAGATCTTATTTAAAGATTTGAAGAAATATACCAAATCTAATCTATAGATTTTTCATCTTCAAAGTTGTCTTCATCTTAACTAAAAATCAAAAGAAATTTCTCTCTTAATTTGTAATGTTACATAATAAATTCTTATGTCATATCATAAAAATTGTAATATTTGATTTTCTTTTTAATAATATTTAAAGCATATTTTTCTAGTCATTATAAGATGTTTGGATTTTTTCAAAAACACTACTTCATGATATTCCTACGGAACACAAAACATTATTTAGAATTCAACAAGATTAATTTTACTGGATAGAATTTCTTGACGATCTTATAGCACATCGTCATCCATGTTTTAATACAAAATCTATGTTGGTGTAACCATCCTTAGTAAGTTAAAACTAAAGTAGAGGTTACTGTAAATGTTTGATATAGATAATTTAGCGTGCTCTTGGCATGGCAACTATGTCTAGTGCGCTTGGTAGTTGGAGAAAGAGTAATTCTTTTGCAAATGTTTATCAAACTTTGTATTCGAGGAAATCATGCATGCAAATAGATATTGTTCATAGAGTAGTTCTAGCATTAAAAAGTATTAACCAATAGTTTTTTACTAAATAAAGCAATCATTTGCGCCTCTCCTAAACCAACCATTTCTAATGCACAAAATTAAGTTAATTTAAATAATGCAAGCAATTGCTTAGTATAAGCATGTCTACACATTTTAAATGAGCTAGAGCTAGATAGGTTTTATATGAAGGAAAAATTTCAATAAATCAGCTATTATTTGTCTGGTTTGAATCATAGCAAACATCAATGAACCTACATCACTTAAGTGATCACCTTCTCTTTATTAATTTATGCCATGTGTACTTTGAATATGCTATTATTAACCAAACAAACTACAATAGAATTTTTTATCATTCATACTAGGATTTGTACAACAGTCTTATTGTACTTGTATCTCCTTGATTACTATACTTGCTTCCTACTCATTTCAATGTTGATACTTAAAAAGAAAGTTGTAGATCATCATCAAAAATGTAATGTAGATGTAGGAAAAATCAGTTTTTAGACTACTTGAAATCCCTTCTCCATCAACACTAGACCGTCTACATACACTGCAATGTGAAGCATTTTATCTTTACTTTACACATTCAAAATTGATATGTAGAATAAGAAAATAATACAAAGCAAAGATTTTTGAGACAGGAATACAACTTTACATAACAATTACTTGATGCTTGCTTAAGTCCATAGAATGCTATTTTCAACAAGCACATCTTTCCACTTAAAGCAATGTAATCATGAGGTACATCCATTTGCATATTCTCTTTCAAAACTCCGTTGAGAAAAGCAGTCTTGATTGTACTAGAATCACTAGCATCACACACCAATGTACGTGGTTCATCTCCATATGAGGCTAGGTCCACGGCCAAGATAAAATCTTCACTAAAGCAAGAATGTTACATCAATCTTCCATAGCTCAACTCTCCATTCTCTGCATGCGAAACTAAAGTGAAAAGTGCTCATACTAGGGTTAAGTATCTCAAACCCTAACTAGAGAACAAACCCAACTACTATTAACAAGACGCGGGTTAACCTTACATTGATATCCAATTGATATACTTCTCTAGATCATTCTCACTCGCTAGAGCTAACAATATTGTGAAGCAGCTATACCTTACCTATGTTGATACTACTTTAAAGTCATTAATGCTTAGTATTTTGTAATATAACCCTTGCTAACAAGCAAGATTTGTGCTTGAAAATCTCTTCAAGGTTTCGTATCTTGAGGTTGAAGATCCACTTGCATCCTCCAGTACTTACTTCTTGTGGAAGATACGTCATTTCTCCATGTCTGATTCTTTTCAACAGATTTCTTCACTTACTTTATAATGTGTTTGCAATTCTTCTCGTCTATTCTATTGCTGTTTCATCATACTCAAAAGTAAATGTAGCATCCTCCATGACAACACCATTCTGAATTGAGACATGGACGACCTTTGTAACAATCTACAATCTCTTTATTTGAAAATAATGGTTGTTAGATCGACTAGAAAAAGCTCCATGTGCCTTCGCAGAATTACCATACTCAAATATTTTTAGGAGTCTTTTCATGCCCTACGGAAATAAAAAAATGTTCGTAGAGCATGAAAACATCAAATCCCTTGCTTATCATCCAACTTTAACGTCAGGTGGTGGTGCCACACGAAGGGGTTCATGTCCAGGGGCGGAGCCAGGATTTTTCCGGTGGGGCTCCCAGCCAGGTATTTACGTATCGCCGCAGGCGTTACGTAAATATTTTTCTCGACCGCGTTTCCACAATCTGTAGCTCACAATCTGCAGAACTTTCCTGGGCTGAAGGGGGCGTGCCCCCCTGCCCCGCCTTAGCTCCGCCCCTGTTCATGTCTGCGATATCATCCATAAAGAGGAGCAGTGCAGGTTTTCTCGTTCGACGCTGTCGAACATCCAAAGACGAAACTTTAAAAAGCTCTGATGTGTGGATCTTGCCCGAATCATGAACGTGACAGATTGATTGGATGCGTAACATCATTGCCCGGGCTGGTCGACTCATCTGGCAGGCTCATCGATGCCCGCCCGAGTGTCGTGTATGCTCACGGGTCGACTGGGACTGGAAACCGGAAATTAAAACGGCCTTCTTCCAGATTCATCAGTCGTGGATTCTCATCTGTGTCTACGTGTACACCATCCGCTGGCCAGATCAGATCAAACATCAGCCAGGTCAGATCCAGCTGGCGTGATTTCAACTTCCACTGTGTACTGTGTTCCTAGCACCCCATCATATGCGGGTGGTAACCTTCCTTTACACTTGCTGGACCCATTCTTTCTTAGAAATCCACACAATGTTTTACGCATGTCGTTGCTCTGCGATACCACTTAGTCCCAGTTTGATAATTTGATATATTTGGGATGATCATCATTACATAAAAAGAAATTAAAAGTCTTATAGAAGAGGCATCTCTCGTGGGAATCAAGGTATGGAGTTGGCGATGTAACCGCATCCACTTGTCCACGATGTAGCCGCATCCACATCCACCATCCAAAACCGAATGAAAAGATGGGAGGGAGGGAGAGCTAAACTCGCTATTGACAAATACCAAACAATGTCTTGAACACAAGTCTTCGATGTCTCCTAATGCGAATGTTCAGGAGGAAGGGGTGAATACCTCGAGGTCTAGAACAAGTGTCACCAATCCAATGCATCTTTCTCTCGATGACAAAAGCGGAGGTTTCAGTCGTATACGTTGTATCTAATATATGATACACGATGAATGGGAACAAGATTCAATGTTTGTTAAATAATTACTATTTTATTTATCGTATCATACAACGTATCAGACTCTAGCAAAACTATCTCATGCAAGTGGAATAAAGATACAAAGTTCATGCGGATTTTTGCCTCAATAATGATCTCCCAACTTCCTCTAGCGTGACGTTTAGAACAACATGTGTCGTGTAGCATGCCAAGTGTATTTTCCACATATGTATATATTTATATATAGAGAAAATATATAGACGTCTACGTATATAGAGGTCACCCCACATAGTCCTTGGGGATGTGAGGGTGTGCCATCTCCCTCCACACGGCAGGCAGGCAGGACCACCCTCTCCAGCAATGTCATAAGTTAATCTCCAATGTCATTTTTTATACTGACCCTAAAGCTTAGGGTCAATATTAAACGTGCCTAAACCCTTGGCGGTTGCTAAATGAACCCCGAACCCTACCTCTAGCCTAACGAATGGAGCTCGGGTTAACAGAAAGAGAGGTTCCAAATGCGGAACAGAGTGAGAGCGGTCTTTCAGTCCAGCACAGGATCAAAGAGAGGTTCCAAATGCGTAACAGAGTGAGAGCGGTCTTCCAGTCCAGCACAGGATCAAAGATTCGGGTCGTGCACGTGATCACAAGCCGTCGAAGATTTTCAAACTAGACAAACGCACACGTTGGCCCAACACCGGACTGCCGTCACATTTACCGTTCGCCGGTGTGCGTTATAGAGAGGCGCGTGGCGCGTCTCCTAGACGTGCCGCGTCTTCACGCCAGATACTTGTCGAGCTTGAGCTGGATCGAGTTCTTTCGGTGCCGTGCCCGGCCCGAGCCCGAGGCGACGATGCTCCGCCACTGAAGAAATGCCACTGAGCGTGAAATCGACGGAATTTGATTTGCACTGCGGCGATTTGTGGTCAGAGATATCTGCTCCAGAGACTGACTCCGAGAGCGAACACTCTCGCTCGTTTGTAGTCTCGGATTGCCTTCTTGATCGATCGATTGATTCTCGATAACTTTCATTCCCTTTGTGACACCTTGTGCATTCTTGCACCTCCTTGTGCTTTTCGATCTCACCTTTAATTTGACTTCTTGGCCTCTCTCCCTCTTTTTTTTTTTTCTCTCTCCAGATGATTTCTCTTATCCTAACATCAGTGTGGATCAGTGGAGTGGAGTGGAGTGGACTTCAGATTTAGTTTCAGTCTTCCCTGATCCTCACATCCGGCCTCTCATTTAAAGGCCTTTACACTTCTCTTGACTTTTTTTTTTTGGAAACAGGATTTCAGTACTACGTGGCCTTGGCCGTGGTCAATGTTACACCCAGCGACGGTGCTCTTTTCCACTGAGAAGCCTCTGCCTTCCGATGCAGATGCGACTACACATGTCATTTTCTGGGAGTCGTTTTGACCACATCTGGCGCATAGTAATTCCAGGCGTTCTGGACTTTGAAGCGGTTCTTCTGAATCTGAAGATTGCAAAGTTGTTATGGTTTCGAGAATTTTAGACGATATAAATCATCAGATAGAATCCGGTGGATGTTTCAGGCGATGATATTACTTAAAATCCAGTGCTTGACAGTCCCGATCAGAAGCAGCGACAAGTGATTACAACTGGTGACACATTGAGGTCTGCCACGAATCTCATAGACTCACTAGTAAGCCATAGAAGAACCAAATTACTTCTGGCACTCGCCCAGTGACGAGCTTGTGAATTAACAAACACGCATGATCTTCACTTTCCAGGTGTATGAAGAAGGTGTCACCGACACCTTCTGCATGCTTGAAAGCGAAACCTACGGCACTAATCAGCTCTAGTACTCAGAAATAATAGCGCGAGAGTGAGAGTGAGAGAGAGTCTCCTTGGGAGTTTTGACCAGCAGAGGACTGCGTAATGGTATTAGTAGGACGCAATCGGTGAATCCCGGAAGTTGACAAAAAGCGTCAACACGGCAACGAAGATTCGGTGACGTTATCTTAGACCTCATCCGTGTCAAAGTTCTCCCAAACCTTAGAATGAAGAGAGGAAGGAAACAAGGTATAACATAGGAGCGATGACCTGCTCCAACGACAAAGTATCAGGTTAACTCCAAGTGATCGAATACTCCAATCATGCAAGTAAGGGGACTAATTTTAGCGAGAGCCCCCACGGGCAGGGAAAAAGATTCTGCCATATCACGGCTCTGCCGTAGCCCCAGAAACATGCAACCAAGCGGATGCTTGACTTCTCACCGGCAATCCCAAGCCCAAGGGACCCGAACCAGAGCCAAAGACGCGAGACGCTGCGTTACAGGAATCTCGACATGTGAAGTGTTCGGCGTCTGAGCCAGTAACAAGGGATACGCAGAATCGGAGAATCGAAGACGCCAGTTATCCTCTGCATCGGGGGAGAACGAAAGCAGGACTAGGAGGTGGTCCTGCGTCTTATAGTTGCGTGAAGCGCAGGGTTGCGTGACGGCCGGCGTCCGTGATTGAATTCTAGTCAACCACGCCTCTGCTCCGCTCCCTTCTTTTCTCGTCTGTACAGAACGGGAGGTCTTAACGCTAAGCCCGCATTTCCATGTTTGCTCATTAATCCATTTGGGGTCGAGAGCAGCCCCGGTGGGGCCAGCCCAGGTGAAGAGCTCATGGCCAGTTGCTGTGGAGTGCAAGAAATGCACTTTCTCAACCAACCGCAACTTTTAAGTGCACTGAACGTCAAACTGCCTCGCTCCCGAATCGGCGGAACGGT
Source organism: Marchantia polymorpha subsp. ruderalis (assembly GCA_037833965.1). NCBI lineage: Eukaryota > Viridiplantae > Streptophyta > Marchantiopsida > Marchantiales > Marchantiaceae > Marchantia > Marchantia polymorpha. The sequence goes on from AP031351.1 coordinate 8,427,076, forward strand.
CGAGCCTGAAACTGCCCCACCCCGGTGCCCCTGCCCCGCTCTGCCGCTCTCTTTTCGCTCGACTCTTGATTACCGATCGATTATTATCGCATCAGGATGTTATTGTTCATGTATTCACCGATACGCACGTTGCTACTGAATCTGTCTCTCTCCCCTTTTCGTATTTATAGTTAAAGCAGTTCATCGTGGGCTTCTTTTCTTTTCGTTGTTTATTCTCTTCCCAACTCCATTCATCCCTCCCTCCCTCCCTTCCTCCCTGGCGGATTGCTGGCAGTTGGATCTACCCGAGACCTGCTCCCTCCGCCTCACTGTATATACGATTTCATCACTTGTGCATCCATTCGTTCGCTCGTTCGTTCATTCTTCGTTAGTTCGTTCCCGATGAACTAACCTCGTTTGAACGAGGCTGTAAAGATTCTATTGAAGTTTGAACAATAATTGTTAATAAATCCGGTACAGTGTAGAAGTGTACAGAGTAGAAGAATGGCGGCAGTCTCTTTGTGTCAGCCTCATGGGCTCGTGTCTGCACTTCCTGTGAAGAAATCATCCAGATGGCGCGGGTTCAGATCCAGAGAAATATGGGAAAGGTCTCAGAGCGGAGGTCCCATCAACTCTTGCACCGACATCATCAGCTCAGCTTGCGTCGCCAGCCCCGCCAATTTCAAGCAAGCAGCCACGAGACGAGCTCGAAACGCCTCCTTGTGCAAAAGTTCTCACTCGGCTGGAAACGCTCTTTCCTCTGGTTTTTGGTCCTCGGACGACGTCATTAGGAGATTGCGCCGGAGTAAGAGTGTTGGAAGTTTACACTCCAGCTCGTTGACCTGCTATCCTCAAGTGGTACGTCTCCGTCTCTCTCTCTCTGCAGACAGCTTGGATTCTGAATGTGTTTAGAAATTGGGGGATCCCATTGCCATGCTATCAAATCCATTACGGACGTTGACGAGTGATATATCCCTCGTTATAGCATGGAGGGTAATAACGTCCTTCGTATCATGTCACAAGTTGCATATCACACGATTTAAAAATTGGCACCTGCACAAACGGATTGATGCACAAGTATTCAACGAAAGAGAGACTCTCTGACAGGGAGTTCGTCGACGGAATCTACCACTGAATTGAGTAGAAGCTTTCGTCCGAGTACAGTTGATTTGGACAGCTGTTTGCATCCAAGTGTACGCCTCTTTTCTCAGCAGAAAGCTCCGAAATCAAGATAACCTTCTCTAATGCCTACTCCTTTCTCCACGATGCCTTGTGTTCCATTCCGTGGTACACAAGCAAGACAACGTTGCATGATGTTGAGAACCTAGAGGCAAGCATGTGGTCACAAAGCTTCTCTACCAAGCAGACCCGTCTAAATAGCACATACTCGAATACCAGAAAACAACGAGAGGAACATTGATGCATGCGATTTTCTCGCTCTTGGAGATAAAATTGATCTTTTGAGAAGACGCACGAGCCTAATCTAGTTCTGGACTTCGTGAGAAAATTCGAAAGGCATAATTTTTTCTGACGAATTCGAGAGAAGAATCGATGCCTTTCGACTTTTCTCTTGTTATCGTCATGTATTTGGACAGGACAGCTTGTCAAATCTTGGTCTATCCATGATTTCATGATCTGATGGAACAATTTTAATCTCATGCAGGAGGCTAGGTTATTTGGCCCAGCTATATTTCAGGCAGCCAAGCTGCGCGTGTTGACATTGGGAAGAGAAAGCAAGAAAGGTCCTTCTGAGGTGGTCGAGCCTCCTCGTGTATATACCGTGACACATAGTGATCTTACTGCTCATTTGACCTTGGCCATAGCCCGTGAGATCAACAAAACTCAGGTACAAATGGAAGTTTATTACAAAATGAATTGTCTAGTGTTCCATGTTTTGAGATTTGGCACATGTTACCAGTTTAGATAGTCTATTTCAGATCAGTTGAAGTGAGAAATAAATTATAGAAGTTTCTATTTACCTCTTTGGTTTTGTTAAATTGGGAGATCAGCTCTGATTTTCTGGCCTGCGTTGTCTGATTTTTCTGCAGTTTATGGGTTGGTACAGTCAGTTACAACGAGATGAGGTGTTAGCAGAGTGGAGAAAAACCAAAGGTGTCCTATCACTGCACGTCCATTGCCACATAAGTGGCGGCAACTGGCTTCACTACTTTATAGCCAAGCTCCGATTTTTCATTTTTCAGAAGGAACTGCCCATGGTACGGATTAGAAACTCCAGTTCTATCATTGACAAGGAAATTGTTGTGTTCCAACTTCTTCATATTATATGTTCGTGGGACTCTATAGTTTGTCATATCTACAAAAATCAATTGAAAGATGGTTATGTCGGGATTTTTAGTTCTGTACGCCACTATACAGGAACTCTCGCCATCTATCAGAGATTGGTAGAATTATAGCTTCCTGGCAAACCCAAGAAATTTTGAATCATCCTGTGATCTGGTAGTTTCTGGGGTTTGTTGCACACCCGCAGATTCAATTGTTCAGTAACGCGAGCTGCTCTATTTCCGAATGAATGTTGCAGGTACTCGAAGCCATCTTACATGGAGACACTGAATTATTCAAGAAGCACCCAGAGCTACAAACTGCACCTGTGTATGTGTATTTTCATTCGAATGTAGAGGAGTACAATCGCTTGGAATATTGGGGACCTCTAGTTGAAGCTACTAAGGTAACACATTCTTTCTCTCACAGTAATCAACTGGATGCAAAGAGAATTTTTTTCGAACTTCTTTTTGTATTTCTTCTCATACTCCAAACCTTTAATTCTACCATTTTTCTATGTCTTCTTACCTGCAGAGACCACCGCAGATGGGCAACACCCGAAAAGCTCTTGACGACTTAAGGGAACAGCTTTTGGCAGATGGAACGTGTGTGGATCCATGTGAATGTTGTTCTCGTCATGAGACGGTTATGCCTATCCCAGACTCTCTGCGAAGATATTTTGGTTTTAAAGACACTCAAAAACAGGAGCAACAACTATAACACCGACCTCCAATGCAACTTCCTTCAATTCTGAGGCCGAGCTTATGTATATGGTAAGAGTAGTTGTCCCATTAATTTTTAGAATGGACGATTATTTCAGCACCTCGGGAAGGTCATAAATCTGACGACTTATCATCCTTGAATTCCGTCAAAAGATCTTCACAAGCGTAGATATGCACTAACCAACTCTGCTCCCATTCTTTCACCAATGATCCACAAGGTTTTGTATAGTCCCGGGACGGTTATGTGGACCGATTGACGATAGATGATGACGAAAGTAGCCGTAGGTCTTCGAAATGACATATATCGAATTCTTGTTGTGACCAGATTAGTGAAGTAAGATACAGAAGTTACATATATATGCTACAATTGGTTATTGTCAATGATTAAGGGGATTGGTACGGGCTGGAACCTACAGAGTCACGTAGGTGTAATTCGACCCTTGTACACATATAACGTTCATACGTAGAACTTGTACAGATTGTTACAGCCAAGTGGCTGATCGTAAATGTAAATCATGTAGATTTGTACAGAAATCGAGTTGTTATACTGATTGTAAACTCGTAACACCGCTAAGCCGTCTCTCAAGACATGGGTAAAATTTTTGTTACATGTACTATAGATCTGGTGTTGATTATCTATCCTCTGGAAGCGTTTGACACGAAGATTATCACGACTAATTTGGCCTTGAGCTGCTTACGAGATACATACAGTCCATCATTCCTACGTATATTCTTCAATGTGTATTTGAAACAGGTGATCGGCTATTTGACCGCGGCACAGAACTGCCTTCCTGCTGGGTTTATTTTTATCGTTTGATATCATTGGAAACTATGTTACTTGCCTGTTTAACAATATGTATTACATACATATGTTATTGCCTGTTTAACGGATGAGCATTACATACGTGTTCATCATTCGCTTGTACATTACTTGTATGGATATATGAAGAAATATAGAACTATTTAAAGAAATATGTAACTCCGCACTACCCAGGTGTGGAAGCAAAAGACAACGTCAACTTGATATCTCGTTTAGTACCGTGGCATGTGCCAAGCCCTTGTCAAACACACCATATCGATGTTGTAACTCTCATATCTCACGCTAACACTAATCAATCGAAATATTTGATTATATGATTATGAAAGAATTTCTAACGACTTCCGTTGGAACTTTTGCCTCGTAGTTTGTGAATATTCATGTTTGATGATCTCTCCTCAACTGTTCTCAACTCCACTATCACCGAAGTCAAGTAAAGAGAAAGAATCATCATCGTCGAAACTATGTAAAAGAAGTTTATGGTGAAAATTGATTTGGTTTCCGTGACTCAATGCCCTCTCAATGTTAATGCTGAAATTTCTTATCATCTGCTGAAATTATCCACTCCAAGCCTTCAACAGAGAAATAATGTAAATTATATAGGGATGGCTACGTGAAGTTGTGTAATCCCCCTTAAACACACCATGAATAAAATTGATTCATGAAATCATTCAACTTCGTGAAAAGTTAAGTTCGGACAGCATCTAAAATGCCTTAGTAATTAATACGTATTATGGGCGTTCTATAACAAGGGTGAGACTTCAACTCAACTTGGACATTTTCTAACACCAAACTTTCTTTCTTGCTTGTTAACAATAGACGTTTTCTGCACTTTACCATTGGAGGAGACTCGATATCCTACATAATGTAAAGAATAAGACCACAGACGGGCCATGTCGTCCGGTATAAGGTACTTCAATCTGTTTCTCTTTGTAACTGATTGTGTTTGCAAGCATTGATTCCTGAGAGCACAAAGTGGTTGATATGAGTACGAAGCTTGCTATTGTCAAGATTCTTGATGAGGGACAGAGCATTGAGGCTGTCGCTAAATAAGTTCAGCATTTCGAAAGTGACAGTCCAGGCTGCTAATGAGAGGAGATACTCGATACTCAAACAAGCAGAAAGCAATTGCTCCTTTTAAAAAGTTGGATGGCTTCAAACATAGAAGCAGCAAAACAATGCTCTTTCCTATAAGATCAGCGGCATATCTGGAAGTATTGATTTTGAGCGCGCTGAACAGTGGAGATCTTCTAAAACACTGCTGATTTTCTGTGATCTACAAAAACGTGTTTAATGTATATGTCACCTGATTTTTCTTTTCTGCACTGCCGGATTCAACTTTCAACTATGTCGAGCAGTCGCACAATGCATTGGTGGGAAACAAGGAAAAGATCGAATCATTGTGCTTTTGACGTGTTCTGCATTGGAAGAGTTATTGCCGCCGTGGAGAATTTGGCAAATCGAAGAATCCAAGATCACTTTGTGGACAAGATATGGGCAAATTTCAAGCAAACTTCCAGCGCAGTCATTTTATTATTGGTCGTCACAACTGTAAGTAGCTTAGGTCATATTTATCCAATTTCCTATATGTCCGACGATCCGCATATGTGTGCTTAGTTTTTTCGTTTTTTACATAATTGATAAAAAATTTAAACATATTCGGGTTAGAAAGTAGTCATACAGGTCCTAAGTCGTAGGAGTTAGAAGAAGTATGGGGAATTTAGCTAGACGGAGATGGAAAGTAGGATTTGACTTCGGCCGAAAATCTTCGGACCTTCGGCGCAGTCATTCTAGAGGATGCAAGATCCAGGTCTTCGGCGAAGACGAAGAAGATCAATTTGAATTCGCGAAGGACCGGTCAAGGTACGTACGCGCTGAGGGTACCGATTCGCGCGCAAGAGGATGTTAGGGCATCGAGGGTAAGGGCATGACGAGTACATTCGCGCCGACATTGCAATATTGAGCGAGAACAGAAGCGAGAGCTAGAGAGAGTGAAATCGATCGACCTTGATAGCAGCGAAGACGCGATTTGAAGATATGGCACCCCCAAGACGCCCAAGGTGCAGAAATTGGTTCCGTTGAAATTAACTTACGAGAAATTGCGGCCCTTTAGGCGAGAGCTCAACGAATTAAATCTAGATTTCCTCTTGTGGAATTGGAATTGCGTATCGGCCAGTATTTGTAAGGAGATCATGGACAAGAATCGGAACAAGGGAGAGGATCTCGGAGACAACCCGATGTTGTGGACGGTGCAGCATTGGACGAGAGTTCTTGGGCCATGCGCAGGAGACGACGGAGATGTTATGTTCGAAAAAGATAGCGTGAAGATAACCCGCACAGAAGAATTTTACTTTCGTTCCTCTCTTCCGGAACGCACGATCAGGAACAAATGGATGGAAGACCGCAAATTACAAGGATCCGAAGAGACGTGCAATTGCTTTGGGGGTCATGCACATACTGCAATTGCAGCGCACGACTTATGTCACTGCTTGGTAGGTTGGCTTCTTCGAGCGCGTCTTGAAGGGAAGTCGAGTACATTGGGCGAGGATATTTCATGATCTAATTTGGGTCAATGTGAGTGCCCGATGGTAGGTGCGATTGGTTAATCACCTAACCCCTTACATAATGAAAATCTATCGGGGATGGAATTACTCACGAAGGAGGAGAAGAAGCGATTTCTGAAGGAACGTATTTATACTGGAGTCGTGGATGGCAGAGATTGAAATAGCGGGAATCAGGCAGTCAAGAACTTGAGGTAGGCCGAAGAAGAAAGCGAATCGCGGGATGGTTGTGATAGATTCTTCAAAAAGCAGTGTGAAGAAGACGGATGCAGCGGCTTTAGCGACAGACAGAGAAGAAGAATGAGTCTACTCTTTAAGTGTTGGAAGGAAGACCTTCGGCGGTACCAGCTGAAGTCCCAACAAAGGTAGGAGTGGAACCTTTGGAGGAGAGGATGAAGACAGCTAGTCCAAGTTTTCTATCTTCGGAGCTAACGCGATTTGTGGGAAGTGAGTACATCAGCCAAAGACAAGTAAAGAGCTAGCGAAGGAACTCACGCTAAGCGAAGCGATACTTGAGCAGATTGTTGCGCAGGTTGGAGGGACGGTGGGAGACTTACTGAAATTCCAACGCCGCCATCACTTGAGTAAGAAGTGAGATCCGAGGTAGCGGAGAAGACTTCGGAGGTGGAACCGCAAGAGTTGGAGTTTACTTTTCCTGATTTCTTGCATTACAGTGTAGTACATTTATTGAAGTATCTAGATAAGAAGAGAGAAAAGTATGTTGTGAGGAGAGAATCAAGATCCTATGTAGAGATGGTGAGGGATAGAACTTAGCTCATGAGGGCAATGGTAGTGAAGAGGGAACGGGATTCTGTAACAGCAATGGCGAAGGAACGAGTTGCAAGCTTGACAGCCGAGTGTGCGATCACGAGGGCGACATTGCAAGAACAAGAAGACCGACTTCGAGCGAAGGAGATGAAATGCGAGGTCCTACGACTGAACTTGATAAAGGAGTTTGAACTTCGTGCGACATTGGAACAAGATTGTAGTAGTCTTCGGACCGCCAATGAGAATGTACAAAAGGTGACAGTGTAGTTGTGCGAAAGATTAGAGTCATCCAAGGGAGCCTACGCCGCGGAAGTGCAACGTGTGGAGGAATTGATTGTGGCGGTAGAAAAACGTGATCAGTTGCACGCCAAAGAATTAGCTAAAGCGGAAGAGCGAAGAGCCGAAGAGGCACGGATCGCCAAAGATCTTCGGGGACAGATTACTGCGACGAAAACAATATAAGAAGAACTTCGGAGTAGGATCGCTGAGCTCACGAATGATCGTGACAAGGAGTTTAAACGCGCGGAGTAGCTTACGGAAAGTCTGGCGAATATACTCCGGAAGCACGACGGCGAATTGACGGATTAGCCCAAGAAATTGGCAGATTGTGAAGCGGTCGGATGAAAACTAAGGTTCGAATCGGAGTGCGGACGGTTACGGGAGCAGATGAAGTTAGTTACTATGCAACTGGAGGAAACACAAGCGAGAGTGGAAAAGGAGGAGACAGCACACCAACAGTTGCGGGACGAAACAACCGACGAATTGCGATTGCGTGTTGAGCGGTGCCTGTGCGGATTTGCCATGTGGGAATTACAAACGGCTAAGTGGCTGAAGTTAGATTTGTTGGAGCGATGTTTGACGACTGCTAAGGCGAGCGGATCCGCGGTGCACAAGCAATTAGTAGAGTTAGTTAATTCTTTCTCTTCGGGATTGGAAGAGGCTCGAGAGAACATAGACATAAAGATTGTAAACATTTTGCGTAGGTTAGGAGCCAACGGAAGCTCAGAGGACGCGGTAACCGCTGCGTCGGATGGCACCGCACCTGAGAGTAGTTCGCCTTATGCGGTTGAAATGTCTAGGCTTTTCTGTCAATTGGCTTGTCTTGGCTGTCAATCTGTATCCACTGTGCGTGCCTGTGTGTTTGTGTGTGATCTTGTGCAATTCTGAGAAATCTGCAATTCTGACAAATTTCCCCTTAAATCATAGTGTGGGGTCCAAGGCAATTCTCGCAGGTGTTGTTTGGAAAAATTTCAGGCTGTGAGTGTGAGAATACTTTGCTCTTTGGGCCTTTGGCTGTAACTGAGCAATGTCTTCTGGGAATGACATTGGCCTAAAAAGTAAAATTATTCAATAAAATGTTAATTCGTGACAAATCATGACTCTTGGTGTTGCATCTGTCACTGTGGTAACTAATCTATACCATTATGCTTCACTTTGATATTTGTTGATTATCACAACATATTCCATATGTTTTTTACTATTTGTCAATTTTCACTTTTTTCAAATTTATGTTGGTAACTGGAGATATTGCCATTCAATTATTTTGAGGGTGCGAGGGAGATGGACTGATGTTATACTTATTGATAAATTTTGGATTTACGTGCATTTAGTCAAGTAAAGCGGCTACTATAGCTATGTTCATAAATCGCATAAGTGCTTTTGGATAAGCTCTCGTGGATCCGATCTTCAATCAGCACTCGAAGGACGTTCGAGGAATATCTGAAGGAAAAAGGAGTAAGATAATATGCATTTCTGGATATCGCTCCTGTGCTTATTGTTGATGAGTACATCATTTTCAAAAACGTCGACGTCATTCATTTGGCCTGCCGATGCGGGAATGATTCGAGCTCTGGAGGCTGTTGTGCGGAATAGTGAGGTGTAGTCCACATTGTTCATTATCAGCGTTTCACTTCACATACAAATACCCCTTTAAATCAAATCTAATCAAGTTTGTTGACAAACCATGTTTCATGTTGATAACTAAAACAGGCCACAAGTGATTTATAGTTGCTCCCTTGTTAACATCGGAGAAAAGTCTGAAGAGATTAATAGACTGCCATTAGAAGCGATTAGAAGCGCTGGTAACGTCTGCAGTTACATTAGTTGTATAAAAATCCAATAGTGTCATACAATTACATACTTAACAGAGTTTCAGGTTGCTATGGAACAGTATACTACTGCAACATTGGTCGAGGAGCTCACCGAAGTGGCCCGTGACGTCGAGGTAGAAGGAATAATCGTTTGATGTGAGTATTTGGTGCGGTCCGACTACCAGTCACTTTTCTCTAATAAGCAAGAGAGATGGGTTACTGTCTGTCTTATGCTCATCTCATTCATTGTTCACTTGACAGATAGATCAATTCGACTTGTATGTTAGATATTTACAGAGCTATTCAAATTACAAACTACTGCGGATTGAAAATCTACGTCTGTAGTATGAATATGAACTCCACAGTAGGGTGTAAACAACCCTGCCAGATTCACTTTACCTACAAGGCAGATTACTCTGGGCGGAGAGACACGATGCATACAGACTAGTCTGCGCTGATAACTGTATTTATATTGTCACATTCACACTCTTGAGCAAAGACACTTTGATTTCCTCTTACTTGCTGAGAATTTGGGACAAAATTACACATTTATCTCCAAGCTAATGGCATGTGGCAACTTGTAAAATACACTTCTTCATTCATGAAGCATGCAGGTCCTGCTGTAACTTTCGGTGAGAACGTAATCTAATGTTCGGTATGTTACGGGGTAAAGTGTTTTTGCCTCGCTCTGTGCTCCGATTCAGGTTCAAACCTTCATGCGAGATCACTGCAGAACGACGGGTAAGTTTAGAGAAATGGTCTGCGACTAATTCGATCATCTTTCGCGACTCCATTGACAACCGTCAGGACTGTAAACGTCGCAGTGCCTCCGACGGTAAGCACTTCAATAGACTGCTAAATGTCGTACGCCCATAGCCAATGTGAGGAATCCACCACATAAACGAAGAGAGAACTGCAGTCTCGATCATATATTCTATTTTCTAGTAACTTGTCGTGAATGGTTTTCTGTCCGCGCCACAGCGAAACCGGGGGGCCAAACTGGGACACTACCGTTCATTTAAAATAAGGCAACTTCCAACAGCGCAGGGATCGAGTTTCACCAATTGAAATATTGCCACTCACGGATACTGACCCCAACAATATCGACGACAACCTTCACGTGTGGGCCTGCTACAATCTGACACCACGCCTCCATCACTGGTGCACATTTGGCGTTCGTTCAGTTCGTTTCACGTACATTTCTACCAGACATGCATTTGATGCGTTCGCAGCCCCCGGTCATACATGGTCTTGCATCAGAACATACCTGATTTACTAGAGCTGAAAACTCCGCTCTGGAAACTCCGGGTGGGTGATCTTCGTGGACTTCGAAAACAGTCAACGACGTACAACAGACTCGGGATTCTCCAAAACTGGAGATCGAGAGCGTGACGAACACTAGCAGCGTCTCCATTGCATTTAGGTACGTGAAAGTTTGGATAACCAAGCCTCAAGCTCCTTCAGATCTTTAAAGCTGAGCTCAAACGCCCAATCGCTACCTCCCGGATCATTTTACAAGTCTTAAATGTACAAAGTCCGCACGATACACATTGTTTGCACAGAGATTACTCCCAACTGCCCTCAAAGTACTCTAACATGAACGACGGTGCTAGGAAGCCTAAAACTCCATAACCTGTACCATAACGACTCCACAAGGTATCTACACATCTACTGTAAGATTCAAGCCGTCCACCCCTCATGTAACTTCTTTACAAGGACGGGCACCTGGTCAAGTTGCTCTAATCCCCGTGGTACAGCTTTACTTGCCATCCAACGGTCCACCCTCCAAGGCGTTGAAAATATCAGTTCTAGTTACAATCCCTGGAAAACATGACAATGAAACAGTATTAGTTCCGTCCTGTTACGGCTGCTATCGTCTGCACGTACAAAAACTGCGGGTGAAGGTTCACTTCAAAACCGGCAGTGATGCTGGCAGATAGCAACAAGATTGAAATTCGATATGCTCACAAAATAACAAGTAACTATCATTCTTACTTACCGACAACTTGATTGGTAGAATTCACAATCGGTATGCGATGAATTTTGTTCTTCAGCATTAAAACCGCAGCATCTGGGCACAGAATAAAGAAGATCATTTAGTGCCGACAGACAGGATCCTGCTGCGTGACACCGTTTGAAGCTACAATCTAAGTCAGACACATCTAAATTTGGGCTTAAAGGTAAAATCGGTACCTGAGACGGTCTTATCAGCAGATAGAGTAATTGCAGGTGTAGACATGACATCCTTCACTAGGCTTGAGTCCTGCTACAATACACTTCCGTGGTCAATAGCATGCCCTCAATGCTTCAGCTTACAACTCACGATCCCTACGATTCTAGAGGAAAATGAAGTACATAAAAGCTCAACGACTTCTCGCGCATAACACTGTACGTACCCCATCCTTTGCCTTACTTCTGTCCTTTCTGGAAAGGACGCCCACACACTCCAAATTGCTGTTCACTACCGGAAGACCTGAAATCTGGTTAAAAAAATGAGCGACTTCGGACAACTTCTGCTCCGGGTAGGCAGTGTATATGGTCTTCGACATGACGTCGGCCAAAAAGGATCCTGGCTGGGCCTGCAACAACAAGACACAATCAGAAATTGAGACGAATCCGAGTATACACTATTGCGCTGGCCGTGAATCAAAGCAAGGAGAACCCATCACATGCATTGCTCCTCGAGGCACTGCGCCTTCACTCATGTAGCACAACCACGCGGAGGGAGTAACCACAAGCCGGTCGTCCTTGCATAGCTTGTGAGAGGAGCCCAAGCCCTTGATTGGGGTTTGAGATAAGAAGAATCGGAGTCTACATAGATCTCAAATATCGATAGTTTGCCAGACCTGAAGGATTGAAACTCCAAAACGAAGTTTACGAATATGATATTACCAATGCTGAATGCGGTATTCAGTGGTTGAAAACTCAAAAACATGAAAAAAATGGGAAGTTTCGAAGGATGGAGAATTAAAGAATCCCAGACTTCCACTCGACTAACAGTGACTCCACAAGTTCTACATCAAAAAACCCATCACTTAGACACTACAACGTTTGCAGTCTCAGAGTTGGTAACTGAACAAGTAAACAATCTGCTGATCCCTTTATCCTAGACGGTTCCACGAGGGGAAGCGTGCAAGGAGCGTAGCATCAGTAAGAGGTCACAGAAGAAGACCGTGGCGACATTATCGCACACGGAGAAAAAGCAAGTCGATCGAGACTCCTGCAGGAAAGGAGTTGAGGCAACTCGAACAAGATTAGGTGGGAGACCAGACATCCGGCACGATACGAATCCACGAGAACAAAAATCACCTCTTCCTTGAAGAGCACGGGCTCATAATGCTTCAGCAGATCCTCGAAATTCAGCAACGAGAAGTTCTCCGGCCACTCGCCGGAGGGGAGCACATCGGCGTTGTTCTTGGCCTCGACCTCGACCTCGACGCCATCTCCGGCAGCTCGGACGCGGAACGAGCTGCGCCTCGCTGCTGCTCCTGCAACGACGACGATCCTGGAGTCGCCAGCACGAGCTGCGCTCCGCCACTGCGATCTCGCCCCGAGAAACCTCGCGGACCTCACCTCGCCATGGACTCCTTTTCCTGCTCCTCCCGCAGCCAAAGCTGCAATCCTCGCACCCGCTGCCACTGCCACCGCCATTTCAATTCCGCCCGACGCAATGTCTCGACGCGATGTCTCTTCTCGTCTGCTCGTCCGTCCGCGCCTCTCCCTCGCTCTCACTCAAACCCCAACGCATACAACTCCCGGGGAGCGTCCCGGCGCGCCTACTTACTCGCTCGCTCTCTGCTCCGCCGCGCCCCTCGTCGCCCGCGCCCCCGCCCCGGCGCCTCTATCTTTGTCCTGCTGACCAGTCCCGCGCCTCCAAACTTAGACCGCTCTGACACCCCGCCTCACCTTTACCACGCCCCATCTTACCACGCTTACCTTGCTACGCAGTCGGCGCGCTCGCTTCTCAAATCCTCCTTGCAGGTTATCATTGCCCTGTCTGCCGTATTTTGTTTGTCCTCGTCAACGTGGTTGATTACGTTGTCCGTATCGCCGTGCGTGTGTCACAGGAGAGGGAATTTAGACTGTGAAATAAGGGCCAATGCGTCGTCGAGCTTTATGAGCAAGGAATAAACCACGGGGATAAGATGGGGCTTGATCCAAAAGCATGAAAATGGAGAGTGGGTGTAAGATATTGTAATTGTCGTTTTTAAATTGGCCCATTTTCTGTAAGAGCAACCGCATAAATATTGATGTCTTATGTTATGTGTTACACCTCCCACTTTTGTTCCAGAGCAATGGGCTGATGTCTTGTGATGTTTTCAATACAATGTGATTGTCACATGCAGCAATTTTCTGATGAACATGTCAAGGTTATATAGTTTAGTATAGCTCAAGTAATAAAGAAAAAAAATGTTCATTCTGTAAATAAACTCTATTTTTCTCTAAGTCCTTATGAGACGATGTCTCGTGTAATCTTGAACCATTTTATATCCTGTGGAACCCGAGTTGTTACTGAACAAATACTGTATAAGTCTACACTAATTAGACTTGGCTACGCAATGTCATCTCCGTCGAATTGTTTAAAATCTTGTGAGCTGTTGATGTGCAGAGAGTCACATTAATCTAGCTGCATCCAAGTTGAAAGCATAGTCACAAAATATTATTGAATATGAAAGTTAAGGAGTTGAGCCAAACAATATTTCTTTGACTCTTCCATGAATACAAGACAAAAGCTTGGATTCATGTTCGAGTGGATATCTAGGCATATTTTATGAATAAGAGGATAAAAAAAATCTTACTATTTTTTATATTTGTAAAAACTTACAAAGCATACTTGTGAATTTTTCTGTTTTTTTGACAAATTTTATTTTTCAAAGTTTACTTGTGAGCAACATGCAATATCAACATATTACATGCAAATTATCATGTTACACATATAAATGAAAAAAAAATTGTGAAAAATTCTTAATCATAAAAAATTATATTCTTAATAATTATTTAAATAATCAAAAAAAATTGATAAGGTCATCTTAATTGGTTTTAGTATCAGATTTGTAGATCCAGAGATCCACAGACAACCGAGCTTATATTGAGTTGTATTTTTGAACAGCACGATGCACGATACATACGTTGTTGCCATCCACTTTGCCTCCCGTTTGCCATACTGAGAAGATGCTCACGTACAGTACATTGACTCATAGTCATTACTCTCAAGGTCAGGTTACCGTAGGTACAGTACTGTACAGGATAATAGGAGAGAACAAACCAAACCCCTTAATTCTTGACGGGACCGACATACATAGAATACGGCACAGGCGTACGGCGTTAACCATCGGATTATAAAAGTAAACGGTGGTAGAGCAGCTTCAAGATACCGGACCTCATCCAAGATCTAGTCAGCATCGTAGTCAACTACGTCGAGTCAGCATGTAACCTGACAGATCCTAACCTAACCCTGCAGGGATGGGGATCTTCGAGTACGAATCTTACGTACTGTACAAAGTTCGCTTTCCTCCACCAGAGTTAGAAGATTAACCACGAGGGTTAGACAAATATCCTGTGGACCACCACCACCACCACCACCGGAAGGAAACCTGGTCGCAGTACGCGGCGGCCAACTGCGTCGTTTGTCCATGTTCGTCCTCCCACGTGCGGGTATCCGGGTGGGCCCACCTCGTGTTCGAATGGGCTGCTCGAGCTGGACGAGGTGGGACCGGCTTTCACGTGCTCGTGCTAAATATCTTTTCTATTAACCCTGCACCATTTCATTTTAGGGCCGTAGGGAAAAAGTGCAGGAAATATCAAATGTTATTTCCACGGCAGCTTCAAGTTACTCTGTACTGAGCGGTACATCCTTTCCACTCGTTCCTGATTTTTGCCACCCCCACAAATCATGGTGCACTGGAAGGCTTTATATTCCGCTTCGGAGAGTGCGCAGAGAATGATTCATCAGTGAATTTATTTTGGATCGCGGATTGTATTCTTTGTCCATTTTCATGCATTGTTCCTAAGGAACGGGGTTCGAAGTATAGGTCGAGGCCACCAAAGGAAATAAACTTCCCACTCGTGTAATCTCGGTTTTTTCGCTCTTTTGTTGATGTATTTCTGATAACCTTTGCCATTCTCATTTGAATATTACTGCACTCTTTACAATTTGCCTCGTTCTCCTCTTTCACATATTTCTAATTTTTTCTGACTTGCTGCAGTTTCTGTACTTTGATTTTGCTTCACATTCACATGTCAAGGCAACTAGTCCGGGAAGAGGCCCAAAGCTATCTATCACCCCTCTTATAAATAATATAATGTAAATCATTTATCATAATCTCGAATTTAAGTTGTGAGTCTCAACTTGAGACACGATCACAGTGTTTCCGAAATCTCAGCAAGTGAAGATAACAGTGCACAATACCGAGAATCCCATAAATGTTACGACATCCTTGACAATAATAGTACTGGCATGTGTAAATTCAACTGTACTGACTCTCCATGCCATGTCCACGACCAAAGCCACCAAATCCTATCAACTTCAGGTAGATACATTCCTCTGAACCGTGACGAGACAACTGTCGCGTTCAGGATTCTGAGGTGGAATCGAGTTCTCCGAATCCTGACCTGAAACTTGGACAGTAATTGAGAGATCGACAGGCTCTAAATGGTTGGTAGTCATACTGGTTCCATATAGCAAGGAATGGAAGAGAGGCTGGCTCGATGGTGGAAGGGTGGAAGGGTGGGTGGGTGGGCTGGACGATGAAGAATGTTTTGGATTGTCCGTGATTATCGACACCCCTGAAACCAGTTTCTTTGTCGTTGCTGCGAGACGGACTCTCTTTTGATGGATGCTGTGTTGGATAGTGACTTCACACCAGAGTCACGACGTTGCAGCTGCTAAACCAAAGTTCCTAACATTCTTACCTGAGACGAGCAGATTGATTTGTTTGAAGATTTGTATTGCTCTCTTTCTTCAAACGTGTGCGGAAGAATTAAGCTCGATTTATACTGTGACGTTCCACGTCCTCCGCTCGCCAGATAAGGTAGAGTTTGGGATTAACAATGCGGCTTCCAGGTCTATGAGGTGAAGGAATCGGACATGTAATCATTGTTCGCACAACATAATTTCTCCCACCTGCGTCTGGTGACAGCGACAATCGTAATAGTGCCTGTTCATCCTTGCGTGGAAAGTTTCGTCCGGCCAAAAGTGTGCATATTGCACTCCCGATGACGACGATCTGATTCCTTGGTTTTTCTTATCACAACATCTTGTGCTAGTTCCTAGTCATAGCTCTGATGACAAGATATGGATCAGATGATTTATGCAAATACGGGGTATGAATGACATGCGTGCTTCATCACTTACTAATTTGTTGGCCTATTATGAACTCTACAGTATCGCATTCTATGTCCTGTTATAGTTCTCCAGAGCTACCTCATCTAGGCTCGTGGATCTCAGGAGGTTAGAAGGCATCCTTCGGTGAGTTTCTAGCCTGTCAAAATAATGGACATTGGCATGATATCTGGTGGTTCTTATGCATTAACTGTCAAGACTAGTTCCACCATGGTCGTCACAACCAACGAGAACGCGGGTTTAAATTGACGAGAATGAATGCTCACTAGAAATATCGAAGTCTTGTACCTCCCCCTCCAATACTGATGGAAGACAGCTACGGTAGGACCTCGAGATAAGCAGACTCAACTGTATGGCAGGCCATCGAAGGAACGGAGTAGCGCATTAACGCATTCTTCTGTAGCTCAGAGGAGAACGCGACGTGGTGCCCGAGTGGACTTCACGTAGAGTCACAAGTTATTAAACTATAGTTGATAATTGGTCTACTGACATCTACCAAAAAAAATCCACGCTAGATAGCTTTTAAAAACTACCACATTTGTTTCCACATTCGGATTTGTCAATCCAGGACCGTGTTTACGTGAACCTCATGTGACATCTTTGTTATCATGTGGAAAATATCCTCGGGTCCAACTGCGAAAAACTCCATTATCCTGCTACCAGGTATATTTAAGCCGACATTTGACAAATGGTCCACCGTTGCGAAAGTGTTGCCGCGAATTGACAGTACTGACTCTAAACCTCGAAATTCAAAGAACAAAACGGCACTGCCAAACAGGACTTTGACAGAGATGTACACAACGATGAAAGTACAATACGCGTTTACATATATTGATGCAAAGTGGTGTCAGAAACGAATCACCAGATAGCTGCACTCCCAATTGAGCACATACTGCAAAATTGAGTGAGGAAAACTCACAGGTACACCCTTCTGGCATGACTACTGTTCAGCTTTCTGAAGTGGATGAAAATAAGAGGATGACCTACACGGATGAGCCACTAAGTTGGTTAATCATAATCGCCCATTGAGACGATGATGATTCAAACACAAGTTCAGAACTTGGTTCAGTATTTTTGTGAGTTTTCAATCGTATTTCTATCTTCCCTTTCATTTAGTTTCGGGATCAATCTTTCTCTAAAAATACATCATAAAGTACAAGTGAGTTTCTTCTAATGTCCTCAACAATCGAGTAGATGATGCTCAGAACGGTGAATTGTTTCGAAATATATGTTCCTAACGTTCTGATAGTACCGATTCAGTCCACGAAAGCATCAACTCCCGAGCGACATTTGGAATTCCTGCCAATTGAAAGAAGAAAGGAGATAAATTAGACATCAAGACGACCATATCAGATGTGGGAACAGTTGGAAAACAGTACTGCCAGTGGGGATCAAGAATGTCGCGCTACCTCGAATGATATCTGTCGCAACTGTTGCCGGGTCGAATTCTCCTTCAACCAGTCTATAGATGTCCACAACCTGGACATCATGCAAACAGCCAGAGTTAACACCATCAAAAGTCAATGGCTTAGTCAATCATACTTTTGCAATCAAAAGTAGAAAGAAAACGAAGTATTTCATGCGTACCAAGCGCTTGCTCACTTCATACAAAACCGTACCTCTTGTATATGTAATCTGGAGTCCTCTGTGAAGGCCAAAAGGAGCTGTCGGCGTAAAGCAGCGTCAGTCACCATAACGCGAGCACCATCTTTGATCGTGTCCGTCAGATCTAGCTTCCCACCGACAAACGTCTTCCTCCTCTCCCTGTTGTTTCTCAGACTGTGAAGACATAATGGAGCAGATAATGAGAATGAGAGGTACTCAACTTCCAAATGTGACTTCCAGTCAGTGAAAAGGGCATCATAACGCACCCAATCGTTAACCATAAAAAAGTAACAGGAATCAGTAATATTGAAATCGTTGTAACAAACTGTCGCTACAAACAGTGACCTGAACTCGTAAACGCTACGAAGTTCCTAGTTGGTAAAAGTTCGTGCATCGAGAAAGTTGAACGCCGAGAAGACGCGACAAATCATGCAGACAGGGTGGTGGTGGTGGTTAAGGGTGGACATAAATAGATCGCGTGGACACAGAGCCATCTGCCGAACCAAGACAACAATTTTCCAGACTTAATAGTACCTTGTATCTGCAGCAAGAGTTCTCTGTAACGGTTGATTACGATTCATCATTGTAACCTGCTCTCTCGCCAGCTGTATTAAATTTTCCAATCTTTTCCACTGAAAGTGGCCGTCTTTGAAAAGGACCTTCAGAGACAAGCACACAAAAACCTCATCACTTTGAATAATCGAAATTTTCAGGTCAATGACCTAGATTTCGAGCAAGTGCAAAATGAGAATGAGAAAACAAAAGAATAAAAGGATTGAAAAGATCCAATGCTGGCAAGTAGGATATATTACCTGCAGGAGTCTTTCTCTCAAAGCTGGATCTGGGTCTGTCAAAAGACGCTTGGCCACGTAAGGATAGGCCACCTGACACAAACACGTCGATTGAGGTTTCAGACATGGATGGAGGAAAAAAAAACTAAAAACTAAAACTTGTGACCTGAAGACTTCACGTGAATTGGATCCTTCAATTTCGTCGGAGAGCTCACAAAATTGCGTCTTAAAGGTAATGACAACGTAGCATCTTCCAGCAATGGTTTTGAACACACCTCCAAAAATTTGAAGTCGGGTGATAACGTGAGACAAATTCCCTCCTGAGTAAGGAGAGATCGAATCACCAATGCAAATCTCTCGGGAATGCGAATGGGGTACTGGTAGACCAACTGATTAAACTTCCCTGCAAGATTGATCAGGAAACGTTAGTCGAGTGCAGCCGTAATTCATTACTAAGATCGATGTTCCAGTCTCAAGTCATGTCAACACATTCAGACAGAACAGCCGTAAAATTTCGCACAGGCTTCACCATACCTGTGACAGTTCGAAAATTAAAATCAGCCAATCCCTTCCCAGTGGAGTTTTGCCAGATTGCTTCTAGTGCTGGTACAATAGGAGTCACATCAGTACCAGGGGCTAAAAATCCCAGCCTGGTGAAATCCCCTGCCATCTCCACGTAGTCTTCGTTGACAGCATGAACGACTGCGTCTATAAGAACTTGCTTGTTCCTCTGTCGGGCGTGACACAAAAGTGGACCGTGTGAGAACGCTATGACTATGACACACTCACATCACGATAAGCACGTATTCCTCACACGCATGTAGAGATTCTCAATTTACTGGTCAGAATCCGACTACGTAAGCAAAAAATCTCCAATTACCTGACTGAGTTCGGCCACATTCCCAAAGTCAACATAGGCGATTCTGCCATCACGCATAGCAAATATGTTTCCGGGATGAGGGTCTCCATGAAAAAGACCAAACTCCAGCAGCTGCCGCAGAGCTGCACTAACACCAACGGTGATGAACGACTCTATATCGATCCCAGCATCCTTAATTCCCTGCACGTTCACAGATAGATTGTAAGTACCAACAGAAGAAAATACAGAGGAAAAAGGACAAGCCGGAGACGATGAGATGCGCAATGTACAAGGTAGTCCTAGATCATAGTAAGAGCATGGACCTGACTACAATCCCTCAGTTGGAAACAATTCGGGCATTTACACACTATCTACGGTCTTTCTCGTCATTTTCCAGGATCCAGATGCCATTCTTTCTGTAAGTGATGCGTCGAGTACCTCCTATCACTACCTTTGGGGACGTATTGAGACCGGAAATACTAACCAACTGAAAGTCTCCATTTGAGAGAGGACAGATAACTTGTAGATCTATACATATCTTAATCATATCCAAAACGTTTTTCTGTATATATTAGTTGATGTCACGTATGTCAAACTTTAAAATAAACTCTAAGACATCCGAAAATCTGGCACTTCACCTGCGGATCAGTGCACCGGATCCCATCTATCCACTCCATCACCAGCACGTTGGGGCCACTCAAATCCTTGTAACATCGAGGAATTTTTACAGTTGGGTCGTCTTTGAAGTTCCTGTAGAAATCTTCGATGTTTCGAGCTTCCTGTTAGATTCACGTGCACAGCAGAAACAGATCTTAGAAACAGAAAGTCCCCTCCGGTTCTTTTGCAAGCAGTTTCCTACAGATCTAGTTCATAGGGCCAGTAGATGCGGAGTAGTTCAAAAGAAGTGGTAGAGAAGGTCAATACCAAGACGTAATCTAACTCTTCAAGTAGCTTCTGCCCAAACTCGTCCACGATCAATTCTGCGTTGCATCCTAGCTTCTCCAAGCTGTAGCCATTTAGAAATGACGCTAGAAGTCGGAATAGAAACAGATCTCTATATATAATAGGTTCAATTCCTGGTCTTTGCACCTGCACATTTCACGACCATGCATGTTAACGAACAGGTCTCACTGACAGAAACCAAGCTCCAAATTTTCAGACACCGTTCAAAGTTGCATCAGTCTATCCCATAGTATTCAGATCTTTCACTTGTGATAGTGTAGCGAGTTGTCAGAAAAAAAGATATTTTGTTTGTCATCAGACCGATATTTCAATTACAGACATTTTGTGTTCTGCTCCTAGGATAGTACGTATGCTTGCAGATGTCATCTGCTTTTGCCTCTGAGGAAGCTTGAGAAAAGACAAGATTGATAATGAAGTAAATGATACCCATGACAAAGGGTACATGCACCAGCAGTAGTAACTTTCTCAACTCTCACGAACTCCGATCTGAAACACACAGCATGACAATAGGACTAGCGTTCGAAGTTGTATATCTACAGAGTTTACAAAACATCCCAGTTATGTGACGGTAGATCTAGTCAACAACTTTAATGTTAGATTAAGTACCTTCACTGCGACCTCCTCTCCGGTACTACGGAGAGTTGCCCGATAGACTTGACCCAAGCTCGCAGCTGCCACAGGATCGGCTGATATTTTGCTAAACACTTGCTCTAATGGGCTCCCACTTTCTTTTTCCATAATCCTAAAAGCCTCCTGCAAAGTCCCACAAAAAAAAAGGCTTGAACAAAATGTTTCCGACCTCACCAGGTCCACAATAAGAAAGATAACGCAAGTACTTTGACTACTGCTGTACGGTTTCTAGACGATTCACAGACCGTTCTCAAACAGAACCCAACGAAGCCAACTGCGGGTGAAACTGAAGGGTAAAGACTACAGGAGGAGCAGAAACACACCTCATTAGGAAATGACGGGACATCGTCCTGCAGAGTGCACAGCTCATTCATGTAATCTTCTCGAACTATATCAGGCCGGTTCGCCAGAACCTGGAGTAGAAAAAACCTCTCATGTCAGAGAGAAGAACGATTTAAAATGTTCCGTACAGAGTATCCAAGTCCACTGTCGTTATGATGGGACAAGAGGTCAAAAGTATGCTTTGTGGGCTTACCTGACCAGCTTTGATAAAAGAAGGACCAAGTTTAACAAGTAAAGTGCGAAGCTGCTCAGCTCGCAGAGGCACCATCTCTTCGCCCCTTCGGACAAGGCAATCATAGGACAGTGAAGCCCAATAAACGCCTAGAGTCCATAGAATTTCGACACCTCGGCTGAACATGTTTGCATAGTCACTAGGGGTGCTGAGGACCTTTTTACGCACCTGTGACAAACAATGACAATAAAGAGGCTCAGAAACCCATAGTGGTGTTGCAAATTCGATATTGAGAATTACTTCGACACTATCAACAAAAAAATATATATATGACAGAGGAGAGGCATTCACAGACAACATATCAAACTTGCGAGATTTATCGGAAGCTACATACACTGGCATGTTCACAAGTAATTTCAAAAAGTTACGAATTGTCACATTCAGAAGGACCTTCCGGGTCAAC
The DNA here is from genome assembly GCA_037833965.1 of Marchantia polymorpha subsp. ruderalis. Lineage (NCBI taxonomy): Eukaryota > Viridiplantae > Streptophyta > Marchantiopsida > Marchantiales > Marchantiaceae > Marchantia > Marchantia polymorpha. The sequence continues at coordinate 8,449,460 of AP031351.1, forward strand.
CTTACATAAACGGTAGGAATCGCATGCAGATTAAGGTTGTAACCAGGGATAACAAGCCATCTTGCTGGCGATTGCGTATCTACTAATTAAACAGAATATGATTAACGGCACTATGAATTTGCATGGTGAAATCCCCTGTGTCCTGCCGCAGAATTGGTGCGGCAGTACACATGGGATTTCACCATGCAAGTTCCATGTGTATACATGGAATTTGAGTATACATTCATACTTCTGATGATCATGTCCCACCAACCACTAAGATAAGATTTCTTTGAACCTGAAAGAGTGTGTTATTCCAGATCCTCGCTTATGACCTCCTCTTCTGTTTGTACCTTGTACGTCTTACAGTTAGAATTTCCGACTGGAAGTGGTAAAATATCACCAGGAGAAGCTCTCATATTCCACTCCGTAGTAATCTTGTCGTTCACAGCTTGCGTCTAACAACACTGCACACTGATCTACTTCAAACTTTCTAGAGAGAGACGAAAGAACTCAATCCCTCTCGAGGGAAAGTGCTTCACACGATAAATTCCGAGGCGAATTCATTGCGTTATAAAACCATGACAGATTGATATCAAACTCTACCTTATGACCACTTCTCAGTATTCTCATGAAATATTTGGTTAAAATCTCGGACCGAAAGTGGTAAAATAACACCAAAGAAAATTCTCATTTCGCCTCCTCACGCGATTATCATTTCACTGACAAGCCTAACATCGCTCCGATGTTGTTCAACTTCAATTGTGTGAAAGAGCATAAACTCACCCCCTCCGGAGTGTACTTTTTGAATGGGATACAGACTCCCAGTTCCAGCTCCAGTTCTTCCATTGAACCCGTGGCTGGTGCGAACCCAGCGCCATTGCCCGTAAGTCGATTCAGCAACAAATTTCCTGGTCCCTTCTGAGAATTCACAGCCCCGCTCGCGGCTGCCGCTTTGTATGACCTCGACGCCGCAGCTCGAACAATCAAAGGCGACCGATCACGCAGGCCTCTCGTCCCCCGAGCTTCGCCAACTCTCACGGACCTGCCCAGACTGAAGAAACCAGTCGACGGTCCCAGCCCCAACGCGCCAAGCCCCAGCTGGGCGTGCACGACGGTTGCGGCCATGACAAACGAAGAACCCCCTCGATTCCTCTTCACAAGTCGTCGCCCGTCAAGTCGCCGAGAATCCACCCTCCATACTCGCTCCGCTACTCGTCAAAGAACCGATAAAATCGTCTCGTCCTCCTCGCGCATTCCAGTTCCGAATGCGTGCGGAGAGGAGAGCAGAAAAGAAAAGAGTGCAGGCCCAACACGGCGATTGTCACGAGAGCCGCGGTCCACACAAAGGAAAGGAAAGGAGCCCGAGGCAAGAACAGCAGCGTTGTCGAATTGGGGCCGATTCTTGGTGCCTGGCGAAATGCCGTTCAGCAGAAGAGACAGTTGACGTTGACAGCGCCGGGGCGCGGTGGCCAGGCGGCCAGGATATCCATTATGTGGGGAGCGAGGCGCGCACCACGTCGCGGCCGAGCCCATCGACGAGGGCCAAGGCCTTGAGCCTCGTGAACTTGTGAAGGCGGAAGGAAGCAGGGGCCGCGGCCGCGGGCTTCGAGATGATGCTGACGAGGGTCCGCCCGCCCGCCCGCGCCCGCCTGTCGACGGAAGCGGAAGCGCGAGCGCTAGCGCATGGCCGACGATCGACGAGGCCCCACCCGACCCCAACCGCGGTCGAGAACTAACCGAGGTCGACTGTCCCCGACTCGGACCTACGACGTCCTCGGACTGACTCCCCTCCCTTCACCCTTCACCTTCGAAGATGCGTACTCTACACATTTGCACCGCCACGTCAGCTGCCGGTGGTTCGCTCGCGTGTCGAGTGGCAAAGTGGAGAGAAAGTGTGCTCTCTCGAGACTCTCGAAGATGTGAACTTTGCCACGTGGCCCAATACTAGTGGTCCTGAGTGAGCGAGAAAAGTACTCCGAAGGGAAGGAAAACTGACAACGAGAAGGTAGAGGCCAGGTGGATAAAAATGATGTACCCCATCGAGGACTGGAAGGATGAATTCTATAGGTAACTAGAGCCGAGCCCCCAATATCATCATACTGAAAAACTATAACAACTCCAGTGCTGGAAAGTCCGAGAGATTGATTTCTTTTATAATCTTGATGTTGATGGTACAATTGCAGCCGGTCTTCTCCTTTTTCAGTATAGAAGGATTGATTATCTATCTTCTTAGAATGGCGGCAAATTTGAAGACGTATGTTTAAGAAGATAAATTATCATACTCTCTGGGAGTGTGTCTGGTATGTGACATAAACTTGCTACTCCCCAGTGAAATATAGATTTGCCCCAACTATAGTCGATTGCAAGATATATTAACCTTTACTCTATGTTGATTTTATTATTTTACACATAATCACAAACATCAGATCTGTGATAGCATCATAGTGACTGATTTTACATTTTGGATGTACATAGTATCAGGTGCATATTTCTTTCACGTTATATAATTTCAATCATACATGAGAAATAAACATGTACTCTAGCAAAACTAACTGGTGAGAATAGAAAACTCTAAGATTCACAGGCTTGCAAATTTGACTTAAACAAGACATTATAGCATGGGTCTTATTCCTTTCAAGGTATAGTTATGATTGTCCCAAAGACTTGGTCCATTATATGACAATTGTGCCATGAACACGTCTGTCGAGTATTTGGTATAAGCCTAATTTTTTCCAGGTTATTAATTTCCCGCAGTACTCCTTTACTTAGGCTTGGGATTCCTGTTCTTTCTCCTCTCATTTAAAGAATTTGATACCTCTTTCAGACGTTGAAACTCGGGATACCATAAGAAGCCCGTGCACCTAAACCCGTCTGCCTCATACTCAAAGTGCCTTAGAAAATTTCAACCCCGGTACCCCGGAAACTGTGAGGTCAGAACTCTTAAAGTCAGGCCGACGCGTGCGGACTGTACCGGTAATCATGGTAAGTCCTGTAGGATTGAACAGCACTGGCCTCGTTTGAGCCTTGTCCTGGTCAATCTTGTGCCATTCGATTTGAACCCAGGTCACCGTTTCCTCCGGTGAACCTACAGACTTCGGCTTCTTCCGCCCGCAAAAGAATGGACTACGGCGTTCGAGAAATGGCCTTCTTCTTGTGCTCCATGACTCCTTTGGGAAGGCCTGCACTGACAAGTCAATGCTTTCGCGGCCTTTAATAGCTGTCAGACCCTTCTAACTTCCACTTTCCTCCTCCTCACGCCCTTGTTCTGTTCTCATGGCTCCTTGAGACAACAGTCCCAGTTCGGCCTTTCCTGCGCCCGTCCGTATGATTTCGGCTTTGGGACCATCTTGACTTGGTATCCTCCGTGAAGCCTCGTTTCATTGTCTAAGATTCTCAACACTTCGATGATTTATGATACAGCAGTGTGGTCTAGAATGTTGAAGTTGTGTGAGCAAGTAGTTAGAATTTCCTGTGCGATGTGAAGTGAGTTAAGTTTGTTATGCCTGTTTAGTTACTCTTCTACTTTGGTGTTGGTCATAATTTTACTCGTCCTGGTAGAGGGTAACAGTCGTGTCTTGAATGTGGTGTGGGGAGTTTGCCAATTTTCTTTACGGCTTGGTGTAACGGTGCGTTTTCTCGCAATGTACTTCTACACACAGTGCAGGAGATACGTGTCGTTTGATCTGGATGTACTCTTGGGTTAATTTTGGGTTTTGTCTTTCAATCTGGCAGAAGAACTGTTGGAGCTCGCAACACAATCTCACCTCACAACATTCAAGGTCAACGTTGAAGTCCAGATACCAGTCTGGCATTCCATATCGCCGCGTCTTTGAACAATTCCTCAATACACACTGAAATGATAAATTCGGCACGTGCGCAATATATATGATGATACCAGCAAAACGCTTCCAACGTATTTGAGCTCTTAATGTTCCTTGGTCAACTTTACAAACTCCTCATCTTCCTCGTCCATGTTCCATTACATTAAAAGGATGGTTTCCTTTATCCCCTCCCTTTCTCCTAAATCCACTCCACACTACTCCGAGAAGGTCATGTTTTAATTTCGGAATTTCCAGTGATATTACATAGAACCACGGTGTTTCAGCCCCCAGCTATACAAAAACCATGCACTCCACACTCACATTCATTCAGGATGAAAACTGTCCTATGACCATGACTATGAGCTGAAACCAAGGCGAAGAACATTCCACATACTCCACAATGAGACGGGGATACACAGAATAATTGGAAAGTCAATGGTTACTAGCTGCCAATCAGTGGACATTGATTGCTGCACTAACATCCCACTTTAGAGTTAGGATAGCTTGAAAAGTATGAACAAGTAATACAACTGAAACTGTACTGATGAGAATCAATTCTCAAATACAAGTATGATTCTAGATGTTCTCAACAGTATACAAGGCAAGAACATTACAGGTACTTGCCTGGAGATGAGCCGAATTTTTGCCTTTAGTGCAAGGAAACATCCTAACATGCTACAAATGAACTTGCACCCAGAGCCCTGGGTGGAAGTTACACTCTCCAAACTACAGAGTGAATGTACACAAATGAATCGCTAATCTACAAAATGATAAAAACAGGCGATTCCAGCGCCGCATCGAGCATCAGACCTCATTGAGAGACTTTCTCTGCAGCGGCTCTGAATTGCTTCTCCAAGGCGGAGAGATCAGCTTTTAAGTCAAACATTCTCTCCAATGCGTGCATGTTCTCGATGGTTTCGGTCACTGTCCGGGCATCAGTTCCGTCGCTTCTCAGATGCTGCATTGGGCCGTGCAATAACTTGTTGACAATTCCCCGGCTAAGCTCTTCCACTAACTTACGGTTTTTCTTCGTCAGGTCCTCACCCATTTTGCCCAAACACTTCTCAAGCTCTGCGGTTCTGATGCCTTCGGCATAAGCTCTAAGCTTCTTGATAGTAGGAACAGTTTCAAGCGAGTCTCTCCAAGAATCAAAACTTCTAAGTTCCTCTTCAATTATTACTTGTGCTTCAAGAGCCTTTCTCCTTCGCTCCTCCTTGTTTGCAGCCACCACTTCCTTTAAGTCATCGACGTTGTAAACTCTGGCAGTAGGCACTTCGGCTACACAAGCACCGACATTTCTGGGAACAGATATATCTATGAAGTGTCTAATGCCACCGAGGGACTCAGGGGGCACAGGGAGCTGTTCCGCGTGCTCCTTGAAGAACAACGGAGTTTCGGACGCAGTACTAGTGAAGATCACATTTGCTTCCTTAGCGCAAGTCATCATTTCAGGTAACGGTCTGTAAATCAGCTCAGCATCTGGAAATTCGGCCTGTAGATCTGCAACCCTGCCTTCCGATCTGTTTACTATCACCATTTTGCTACATCCTTTCGATATGAGATGCTTAACCAGCAACTTCGACATTTTGCCGGCTCCAACAATCAGAACCTTGGCATTTGAAATTCCTTGCTCCGGTAGTTTCATTACGGCGAGTTCAACAGCCGCAGAACTAACAGACACCGCTCCTGCAGAGATACTGGTCTCGCACCGCACTCGCTTCCCTGCGGTAATGGCCTGCTTAAACAGACCATTCAGGTTCCTACCAAAACCAGGTGCTGTCTGACCGACTTTGTACACCTGCTTCACCTGAGAGAGAATTTGACCCTCTCCGAGAACAAGAGAGTCCAGACCTGAAGAAACCCTGAAGAGATGCTGTGTGGCATCACGGTCTCTAAGGATGAAGAGGTGCTCCCTCAATTCTCGCACAGGCACACCACTGGTCTGCAGAATGAACGACCAACTCATCAGCAACGACTATGAAGTTACAGTTCCAGGTGACATTTGACCCACCTAAAGTTCATATTGTCCAGATGCTTGGAACAGGTTTGAATGAGTATCTGTGTCCATCTGTGTTCCCTCATTAAGAGCCCATAAGAAAACTTAAGCAGACATCTTCCAGAAAGATATTAAATTAGGACTAAAAGCAGGGTTTACGAATAGAAAATATCAGTACCTTGGACATCCACTCTGTCACTTCTTGCACCCCTCGGTTCCAAGAAAGAGCGACAACATAAATCTCCATACGGTTGCAGGTACTCAACACAGCTGCCTCTTCTATGTGATTTTGCTCGCATAGCTCGCCAATTGCTCGAGGCCACTCTGCTTCTGGTACGGCAAGCTTCTCGCGCATAGAGACTGGGCAACTGTGGACACTGAGGCCCAGTACGAGTATGCTGCTTTTGACACTCGTGTATCCTGTTCAGAGCACAAGCCGTAGGAGTTAAGAGAATCCGAAGCAACACTCGGAATCGGTAAATGGGAACATCCTCTAGCTGCTCTGTTCACTGGTGCCACAAGAAGCTTCCACAGGGCCTATACTGGATTGGTGGGCTGTACCGCTAACGTTGTGCGCATTCATTTACTAAAAACTTACGCTCCCAGCAAATCAGAGAGCACCATAGGGTTGTTACTGCGTGATCATCAGAGTCGACAAGACGAAGACAGAAAACTAACGAATAGGAGATGAGACGCTAAAGAGAATGCATGCAAGTAGGAGCACAGAAGGAGAGTTTTTCTCGCGCATTCTTTTCAACCAGAAACATGTTCACACCTGTCACCACAAACTCAGAAAATGAAAGGGTCTGGACAGAGAGATGTGAGTGAAATACATTCTTCGAGATAGGACAGGGGAGAGAGTGAAAGGTGAACTCACGATTATTGCTAACATTCCGCAGATGTTCAAATGCAGCCTGGCTGGCAACCTTGTATCTGTGGCTTGCAGGCAGGGGTTGAGCGCCATCCTCTAATCCTTGAGCGCGGGCGACACCGCCCTGCAGGGTCACTGCATCTGCGAGAGTGAATTTTCTGCTGAGAACAGGAAGATCCAATCCTGAACCGAAGAGTGAAGAACTCTTGAGACTACATCGTCCGGAAGAAGTAGGAGCCCTGTGCTCGTCCGAAACAGCCCTGAACGAGGAGGGTGCTACAGCTCCTGCGACTGATCTGATCGAGGCCATCACGGTGCCTGCCTTCAAAACCCCGGAGTATCCCTACAGACTAATGATCATACCAGACCAGAACGGCTCCACTCCCGTCGCCCCTGCCCTTCGCTCCACCGGAGCTTCACGCCAATGTCAATGCCTCGTGCCGACCACACGCCCACCACGATCTTCTCGCCGAACACAGCTCCGGCGATGGCAGAATCCAGCAACTATTGGAGCTCGGGGGCGTTCAAGCGCTCTTGGCGAATGCGCTCGACCCCGCGAGAGATAAATTGGTTGCTTATATTGCTGCGGACGAACTGATCACTGCGAATTCCGCTCGGTGGCTGCAGAAAAAGTGCCACAGCGGCGAGGAGCGGACGACGACTCCCGGGGGGAACGACGGGCAAGACGATGCAGGAATGCAGGAATGCAGGCCGAGCGAAGGGGCCCAAGGCGCGGGTGGACAGGGATTGAAGACCGCGCACGCGCCCACGCTCTGATCAGCGCCCACGCTGCGATGGAAGACCGGGCGCGCTCACGACCCCCCCTTGAAATCCTCCCTCGAGCTGGCGCCGTCTATCCCTTCAGATGAGACTCGTCTGCTGCCCCTCCCCTCCCTTCCCATCCTCCTCACGAGCTCCGTCCTGCACTGCACCACGGTCCCTTCTACTGCGGTTGGGGCTCCGCCGTACCGCGTAGCCCCACCCGACCGCGATCCCCTCCGCTGCCCTGCCCGGCAATTGGCACACGCTGATTCAGTGCGGCTAAGTCCGCCCCCCTTTTCCTTCTCCCTTTCATCTGACCCGTGCTCCGTCCCGCCCGCTAAGGTCACCTCCCAGACTCGCGACCCGGTCGTCTCTCGCTGTCCACGATGTCCTCCGGTCTCCTCGAGACGCAGCTCGGGGTCTCTCTCTCCTGGAGTGAGTCGGATTTGAAGTGTATTCGGACCTTCTGGCACCCAATGTTCTTGGCTTCCTCCTTGTACTGATTCCAAAATAATAACTTGGGTTCCGGCAGGGTGAGTACTACCGGGGTTTCCTTGCAGAGTTTTCTAGGAAACTGTTGTTTGTTAGTGTGAAAATATTCTTCGTTTTCAACGATTGTTCATCTTCCATATCAAGGTCCAAATGGCAGACACTTGCACGCGCTATTCAGAATTTGCACTGATACTATTGGTTTATGAGGGAAACAATTATTTTCTATCGTGAAATTTAGAAACAGAATATTTATGAACCATTCTTCATCACTCTATAAAAAATCCGATTTGCAATCAGTTACGTGTTATCTCCATCAGGATAGTTCTGCATATTAAAATATTTTTTTCGATTCCAAGACACATGTTAGAAAAAAAATGAGTATTTATCATCTTAATGAGCTAAAAATTTGCTATATCTATATATATACATATATAGCAAATTTTTTATCATCCACGACTACGATCAACATCCAGTACACATTGATTATTTTTCTTTCGAATAAAATTTTTTAAAATATGAAAACGAAAAAATCGTCATCATAATGTCCACGCGAATTTGTTGTTATCAGATCAAATACTACAATTGATGTAGAAACAAAATATGGACTCTACGGATCCTACTCCATTCTTTCACAACGGTGGTTGAAGATTATGATGTATTCTACTTTACGTAAGAATGCAAGGTACACATGCGAGAGCGGCGATCAGGTTCGGAGTAGTTGTATGTAAAGGCGTTTCGAGAAATACAAAATATTTATTGCATTTGTGTCAAAAACAATAAACATCCCCGTCTTGACCAGAACCTCTCTTTGATTGCAATAATGGGCACGTTCGCAATAGACTAGAACCATCCTTTTTTCGACACAAGACTGGCGCATATCAATGTTCATTGTAAAATTTCGCTCCGGTTGAGGAGAACTTAAAGTTGCATCTTCAATTGGTGTATCGAACCAGAAAATACAGCCAGTAAAATTCTCCCGTTTCCGAAGGACAAAGTTAAAGTGCCATGAAATTAGAGAAGAGTGAGAGTGGCGATAGCTAATGGAGCATGCATAATGGAGCTCGGTCAGCATAAACTCAGTAAAAAGTTTGATGTCCCACCGTAGAGTTAAGACGCTACTGCTGAAACGGCTTAATGAATCGAATGCGAAGGATGGCCACGTTTTAACACTGCTGGATGTACCACGTAGACTCGACCTTGACCCAGTAAGGCTACGCATGTGCTGCCGGCGGCCCTCGGAACGTAGGAATGCTTCAACACGTCGACCGCGAAGCGGAGGACCGGCAACTGCGCGGTTCGTTCGGTGGGAACCTGGAAGACCGGATCAAGGCCTCCGAGGATGACACCAACCGGGTAACATGGGCCTAGCTCCCAATACCCAACAGCCAGACTGCAAAGCCATGACGGTGCCGACAAAGCCTGCGGGGCCGAATGGAAGGAAGATCGAGCTCCTTCCCCTCATTGGCTGCGAGCGCCAGTGTAATTCTTCTGGATAATTATCCCCATCCATGTCTCGGCTCCGAGTCGACCAAGTATCCTTCGTACACAGACATATTCTATGAATAATCCCGGAGCTTGACATACTGCGCACAGGAGCTGCGGCTCTCTACTTCTGCAGCTCGGAGGTAAAATGGTCATGTGCTGAAGGGTGGGCACTAGTTCGCGTGAGAATATACTCCATTTATTAGACTGAACTCGAGAACCTTGTTACACACTGACCTTACTTACCAACCTCGAGGCATTCGAAATTTTAATTTTTTACTAGCATTTATCTACGTATGTTCAGGTCGACGGTCAGATGGATCGTACCACTTTGGATCAACCAAGGTTCATCCAAGCTCAAGCACTCTAATTTTTTTCCGATTTTTCCTCTCTAAAGTGTTGATATGTGTATTCAGGTGGACTGACGACCGAATTTTACATTCGACTGTCGATACGACATAATATGTCTTTGGATGCGTAACCTCTCACTGCTCCCCACTCCCGGAGAAAATAGTTGAATATTCGAACTCGCGGGGGCATCTCCTCAGGACGAGCTCGATTGGGCATTTCTCATCCTCATTGGCAGCCGGAAAACATTGGTGCTGATTCTGTTACGAGCCAGATACTGTTATTTGCAGATAATTAGCAATCGCAGCAAATTATTTGGCTATGCGATTGCAAACTTCAAGATGGGATTTCATTTGCTTCCGGGTGAGCGTAAATGGTTGAGGCAAATAAAAGTCTCCAGATCATTAACTGCCTCAATTGACCCGACGCACTGATTACATAAGAGCAGAGATAAGCTACACCAAAACTATACGCTCAAGACCTTGATGAACCCTTCAAACGATCATCTTCTAAAAAAAGATTTTCTCATTGACGATCATATTTTGATGGGCAACGATTTCAGTTTATTCCTTATAATATTAACCGAATTAAGAGAAAGTGGAAAGTAGAAGCGGAAGTGAAATTTCAGTCCATCTTTCCTTCAGACTTTCAGACACGTGTTCAATGCTTGAACTTCACATTAAGTGTTTCAACTTCTTCCCAAAATCTGCAGTCTCGTGAAGGCCTCCCTTGGACATGATGTAATAGTACCATAATAATAATCCTCTCGGATCAAAAATAACTTTTGTAACTCCCACTTCTATTTCCCTTTTGCACTTTGTAGAAGTTGGGCAAACAGGCTGTGTCTGTCCGACCTCTCTCCCTCCACCCTCCTCATTTTTCGAGTTTTACAGTAAGCTCTGAAATGTCCGAGATGGATTCTGAATCCTTTTCTCCTCGATTTTTAGTCTCTTGTTGGCTTAGTGCGATGGTGAATGGCTTGAATGCTTCAAGGATTACCCTGTCTTGAAGTCTTCTTGGACTTAACATGAATTCATCAGCCCTCTACAAATTATCATCTTTCGACTACGTTCATCTAGCGTGCCTGGTGAGTAAAGTGTCATAAATACAGTCAGTCTGATTGAGAAGAGGTGGACTGACCAGGAATTTCCCCAGTAATCGGAAGAAATTTGTGACATGAAACCAGGCGGTAATTCGACTGAGTGGTGAGTCGACCGGAATCGATTCAAAACAACCACAGACGGAGTCGTTGTCTGTCCCTTGGAAAACCAAGAATATTTGATCCAAAGGAGTCGTCAGGGAGGGAGACAGACATGGTGCATCCTCAGCAAAACACGTGTCAATCCAGCACCCAATGAAGTAAAAGATCCACCTTGCCTTCGAAGAGTATCTTGTTGTGTGCATGACATGGAGCCAGATAGAATATATTCTCATTCTCAGGTAGGGTGGTGAGCAAAACAACACTACGGCTGGTATGCGATGAAGGTACTGGACTCAATGGCTTGATCAAATGACAAACTTAGGTTCCTGCTGAGCAGCAGACATGTCTTGTCAGCGGATGGACATTTCTACGTCCACATGCGCTTGGAAAGAACGACAAATAAGCGATTGCGCACGGAAGCGAACGAGGATCTGATGAACAAATAGAGACGCAGAATCGATACATGTGGTTCGTGGGGCATATACTGTAGTCCCGATGAGATTCGTGGATGATAATCCCTTTAGGCGATCTGAGCTCTCAGACATGTGGGCCCAGGCCACCGATGGCCTGACAGACGAGCGCAAGAAGAGGTGGCCCAAACGTCCTTCACATGATCGAGCACCCAATCAGATGTTCCTCGTGCGGCGTCGTCCGCGATATCTGTAATCGGCGCTGCCCATTGGCCTTGTGGATCTCATTAGCCTATCTTTGACAATCACATTGCGGATTCTAGAGCTCTTCATGGTGAAGTTCTCAAAGCTTTCCCTCACCTGTGCGCCGGCCATTCCCTGTCCTCGTGGTGACACGTATAAGAAGTGGACGAAGAGGTCTTCTTCGTACCTTTTGACGTCATTCTCCCGTCTCAGCAGCAGCTCCCGAAGCCTGATCCGATATTTAGATTATCAAAATAAATCCATTGGACAATAGTATTGTAAAATTGTATGCTCTGGTGATACGAACATGCCTACCAACAGTATGTTTATGCGGGGGCTTCTTCGGTTGACGACACAATGATTTCAATCATACTCCTTAGCAGTACATACTAGTCTAAAGACCGGGTCATACGTAAACCTATATGAGAAGTGTTGGTCTATTCCCGGGTAAGAGTTAGCGATCCAAAAACACCATGTTTGGTTTGCGTTTTTAGGGAAATGAAGTTTAAATTATCTAAATATGTTTAATCTAGTCTGTAAAAAAAATTTTAATCTAATTTGGTTTAAAATTTTTGATTTTTGCCACAAAAAATTTAATCTAAACTAATTCAGTCTACTAAAAATCAATTTACATTAATATAATCACATAAAAAGTTTTATTAAGTTAATCTTCAATATAAATTTTCTACTAAAAAATTATCAATACTTGAATTGTTATATGAACAAGAATTATCTTGATTGCATGATTACATCCAATCCAAAATTAGATTATCTTTTGCAAAACAAATCTTTCTCTTCACTCAAAATTGAAAAACCACACTCTACCTTACTATTTTCTAGTATCAACATTGCAACTACACCACAATATTAAATCAGATTTGAAAATCAAATATCAAATGAAAACTAGCCATACTTGAAATGTTGGAAAACAGAGCAACAACTTTTTTAATCACTCAATTACATATACGAACATAGATTAGAACTTTGTGCTCATAAGCTATGATATCTCTTTTGTTTCAATAAAAAAACATGTTGCCAAATCTTTGAGATGAAATCTGCTGCAGATAGCTTGATGAACTCTTGTGGTAACATTTGAAAAATAGAACCAAAATCAATCATAACATTGTTGTTTCAATCTTGATAAGTACAAAATTCATGAATCCGATAGGACAATGACATATTGAATATCATTAAGATCATTATAAGTGACCTCATTTAATAAGATTTCAATCCAAGAAACCAGACTAATGAAAAAATTTTGAACACTTGACAAAGCTAATGTATAATAATCAATTATGACGTGAGTGGATAGATCAATATTTGCAATTAATTCTGCATTGATCGATACAATCACTCTAACGTTAACAACAAAAGTTGCGACAAGATTATCTAAGGCATTTTGCTACTGAAATACAAGATAAGTAAACTGTTGAATAGCACAAAAAGTGAAAGTTGCTTGGTGAAATGATACATTGAAAGAAGTGCAATCCACAAAAATTGAGGTGGAGCAAAAGCTGGCTATTTTGACTTGATATAAACAAGCAACTGTGTTCGATAAATTTTGAACTGAGTAATGATTTTTTCTGTGCAAAGTCAACAATTAACAACACGAGAGCATGTGGTTTGTATTTTTGCGATCAAATTTTGCTACCGTGTCAGATGAGCAATAAATCCAATCCTCATTGAAAAAAAATCATTTTATGACATTGTTCGTTATTTACTTCATAACAAGATCTAGTTGATGCGCTTTGCATCAAATTCAAATCAAAAAACAATCCTTGTGCATCACGTCGGCAAGGCGAGTAACAATCTCAGTATCACGTATTGTCATATTGCGAGCTCCGTCAGTCATCAAATGAGTAAGACAAATTGTCTAATCATGACATATCATTGTCAAAAATTTGCTCATCATTGTGAACATGACATCACTTGTGTGACGATCAAACATCATAAGTGCACAACAATGCAAGTTAATTGTTGAATAATAGTTGCAAATGAAGATCCGGAAGCATATATCAAAAAATGAAATGCTTTGATATGTTGCCCAGGTAAGTGCTAATGAAAATGCCCACGAACGTTGAAAGAGTTTGGCAACTTTTGCACATTGATAGCATACATAATCCAAACAAAGTTACTAATTTTGTGACGAGAACAATAACGTAAAGCAAGATTGTCCAAAACTTCATATCTTCAATCGTTAAGATTGAATGTCATACGAAAAGATTTCATGTAGGACGCGTAACGCATAACGAGGCAAAACTATGTTGTTTAGGTCTTGGATTTTGTCGCTAAGTAAAAATATCCTATAACAAAATTCTTAGATTCAACGCAATGGAATATTGATAATGCGCGTTCTTTTGACTTGGTTGTTGTTTGTCAACATTGCATTAGTTCGATACCATTTTCATCCATACTGTCAAACAAATGTTTCTTTTCTCCTTCATATTCTATATCACTTTCTTCTTAATCTTCAAAATTAAACATTATATTTTTGACAATGATATCCATAATATTTTGTTTAATTTCATATACAATATCTCTTTCATCTTCCAAAGAAGACAGAAAATTGGCATTGAATGTATTTTTAAATTCAATTGGCCCATCATCAAAAATTAAATACGATCTAAAGATAATTCTAAGGTCTAATATATTGTTTGTTGTCTATTGGGTATAAGGATGTTGTATGTTGCTCAATATTATTGTAACGAAGGAGAATTTCCATGTTTAAAGAAAAGATGCCGTTTTGTGATTTGAATTTGTTTTTTCCTTCAGACCATATGCAAAATCAACATTGCACATTCATCACTTTCAACGATATATTGAAATTATCCCAAACCACAACTTTCAATTCAAATTTATCTTCATGATTTTTCATATACAAACAAAAGTTTTTTTGTCATTGTAAAAAACAATTTAGTTCAAACGACTGTTGAATTACATCACACCGTCAACTTGGAGTTCTCACTTGTAACCTACACCATTTCATCAACACCAAACAATTAGATTATACAATTTTCAAAGAAATTAAAGGAAACAAATATTAACAATACATCTTTAGTAAATGTAGCAATGACAAACTTTCTCCTTTTAACTTGTAAAAAAGTTCCTCCGTGCCCTGCAAAGGCAAGGAAGTCTTCGGATTCATAGGCACAGAGTGCGCGGAGAGCATGTTTGGGTGAAAGGTCGAATCTCGTCGGGTTATATTGCCCTATGATTTTCTATATAATTGACTTCTTTCTCGGCCATTTCAGCTAAGACGTTGGATTGATAAGTTTTTGGACCAGTATGGTCTATTCCTCATGTCTGATGAACTTTGGCTCCAAGAAACTGCCAAACAAGTGCTTCTTAAGAATTTTCTCTTATGGTCAAAGCCATCATTTGGCTGAGAGAGAAGGTGCGCAACACTTGACCAGAAGAAGAGGAGTTGTAGAAAGAAGGGTCGAGTTTCCAAAGTACTAAGAGGTCGGAAATGGCTTTACCATTTTCACACACGAAGACAATTCTAGAAATGATTGAGAAAAGAATGCATCTAGTGTCTTTTCTTTTCAGCAAAGCTTTTATTTGCTTTGCAAAAGATCCGACTCAACCCTAAGGGAAGAAGAGTACTTTGTCATAGGTCAAAAATTGTAAAGTTGGTAAAAAACGCAAAGAAAATATTTTTTTAGTGATTAGCTAAAGGTACGCAAGCAGCCTACTCTTTTCATTACTTATGTCCTGAGTAGACATGTGAACAAAATTTTTGTACATTGTACGAGAGAAAGCAGCTTAATTTTAATGAATTTTGTGACAATATTAAAAAATAGAAAAATAAAAAATGCAAACAAATTCAAAAAACCATTTCTGAAAAACAAATAGATTTATATATAAAATTCCTTTATATATCATTCTAGGTACTAATACCATGTGATTGATTAACAAATTGACAACTAAAAACATAAAGTAATAAAATAAGACCCATATGTAGCTAGATTTGAACTAGAAGAAAAAATATTTCTTTGCTCAAAATACATAGAAATAGGAAAAAGACCTCCTCTTGAAATTAAACCAACTTGTCTGATTGAAAATCAGGGCAGTTTGTTTTGCATTGATGTCCACAAACTTTCCGTTGTGGACGTTAGACAAGAAATCTTGCATGATATTTTGAATTTATTTCCTCCTGATTTTCTACACACGTTAAAATGACATCTATTGATCAAATTCTAGGAGAAATTAATAGCAGAGCAACAACAATTCAGATGAAGTGTGCGACTCTCAGCTTCTCCCGTAGAAGCCAAGAAAAGCACACAAAAAGACTCTACTTTAACTTCATAGATTAAAATGCACACCCTCAATTTTCTATACTGCATCCGCTTTATTTATGTTATGAACAATTTTACGTTCGATCCAACTAGCTCAATTGCAAGGCACAAGTCTTCATGAACATTGAATCATATTTCAAAATTAAAGAGAATTTGCAAACGCTAACGAATTGCAATACCAAAGCTCAGATTGCTTCTATCAACTTTCTACGGGGATGATGATAGTAGATTTCACGTTCGTGCGAGTAAGTGATTTCCACAAACATGACTTACATGATGGCACACAGTAACAATAAGAGATCCAAATGCATCTAGATTTGAACCAGAAGAAAAGAATTCACTTTCCCCAACATACATAGAATTAGAAAGAAAAGAAGAATTGAACTCATCACGACTTGAGTCGATTGATTCATCCTCTGTAACCATCTTTAGTTAGTTAGAACTAAAGTAGAGATTACTCAAAATGTTTATATAGTTATTTTAGCGTACATCAGTCATAATTGCCACATCAGCGATCCGCGTGCTTGATAGGTAGAGAGCTGCGCTTGGCCTAGTAAACCAAAAACCTAGTGTGTTAGTTGACAGCGCCACATCAATAATTCGCGTACTTGTTGGATAAATATTGAGTGTGTTAGTTGACAACGTCACGTCAGCAATTCGCGTACTTGTTAGATAGATATCGAGTGTTTTACTTAGTGTGTTAGTTGGAAGCGTCTTGTCAGCAATCTGTGTGCTTGTTAGGGTTATACGCCACGTTAACCATCCATTAGGATTGAAATGTATAATGGAGATAATATATTATCTCCTTGAATTTGTTGATAAGAGCTATATAAATAACAGGAGAACCATTATTGGCATATCTCATCTTCAGAGTTTATGTTCTCATGTTCGAGTGAACTTTTCTCTAAATCTTAGTGTTACAATGATACAAGAGCAATCTTGCTCTTTACTTGAGTGTGGATTATCCCTCATGGAATAGCAAGTGAATGATGATGGAGTGCAATTTTTGAGAGTGTATAGAAACTAGGAGAATTCATTGATCTGCATGTAGAGAAAAGTGAAAAGGAAAAAATTATGGATTTGCAAATATGGATGAACTTGACATGAATTCCATACTGCAATGGCTGATTGCTAAGTTATTCAATATTCACCTTTGTTGTACGGAGAAACATAATTTTTTGATGTACATTGTGGCTTGTTGGGGTGCAGATTTCAAGACCAGAGTGATGGAGTCGAGAGTGTCACTCATTCTTCCAATAGTTAGTTATGGAGAAACTTGAGATTGTACCATATACATTGTATACTCATTTTTTCATGAATTTGAATTGCAAATCAACCGCCCCGGTTCAATTCAACATCTTTGTAAAAATTAGAACATTATACCTCCTAAAGAGATTGTGGAGAAATTTTCTTGTGAAAAATTAGATGGAATATTATTTTAAAATTGTGATAGAATCACTTATACCTTTTGTGACTCCTTTGTTGAAAAATAAGATAGTGATTATACTCACTTTGTATTGGAATGAGTGTGAAAGAGCATTGGGACATTAATCGATATGAGTGATGTTCTTAACGTAATCATGACGGAGATGAAAAGGTTGAGAAAACAATAGTAGATGAACATATCAAACAACAAACTAACCATATAGGATAAAATCTTTGCATTGGAGAGTGAGAAAGTAGAGAGAGAAAAAACTGAAGAGATAGAAAATGAACCTCAAGTTCAAGCTCTCCAAGTTCAACCAAAACCAAATTCTACTTATGCAGCAAAGTCAAATATTAGACGTATTTAAGAGATTGAAGATCAAATAAATTTTTTGCTTCGAATTGGAAAATCTTGTAAGTGAAAGCTTACAAAGGAAGTAGAGCGATGGAAATTTTAGAGAGATAGATAACAAAGATGAATATTCACTTATCTCATCTTCATGTTTCTGTCTATACTACATGAAGGTTCATGAAATCTTATCTTATGTATAAGACTTTCACATGGTACACAACATGGGAGAGAATCTTTTCAGAAAGAGATGTTACCATTACGTGGAATGAAATGTATGAAGTACTTCTGCAAATTTTTCAAGCAATGAATTATCTTAAAACTGCAAGAATGAAGTTGTAGGATTTAAAGCAGAAAGAAGATATTCATGAATACATTGAACAATTTTGTGATCTTCAAGTATCTATCATGGATATGAGTAGAGCAGAAGTCTTAGACGTATTGAAACGAGTCTTGAATGATCAAATTTGAAAGGAGGTCAAGTCATGACCTCCTTTCAAATTGCTTCAAATTTCAAAATGCTTCAAATTTCAATCGCAATTGCTCAACAAATTTTGAGTGCTTGTGGTGTCACACATGATGAATTAATAAGCCATTTTTGAGATCCATGTGGCCCAACATTGATGAAGTTGGAAAACCTTTGACGTAGAGAAGGTTTTGCATCAAGAAGAGTACCACTTAAAAGATTTGGAGGTGAGATTTGACGACCAAAAGTTCCAAATTGCAAGAAGGTTATGCAAATAATGAAATGGTTTGAGTAGGACCGGCAGTTCTGTAACCTCAGGCTAATTCTCACTGAAGTTTACCTCAAATGACTTTGCGGTAGTTCATCATGATTCTATAAGACTAAGATTGTACCTCATGCCCATGTCCCAAACATCCTCTCACACAATACTTCAATTTATCACTCCAAGATTTCAATAACTGTTCCTTCTGACAGATAGACAACACACTTGCTCTGTTCATCTCTCCAACGAGCGTTGTGTAACACTAGGGTTTAGAGAGAAGTTCACTCGAAGATAGAAACGTAAACTCTGAAGATGAGAGATACCAACAATGGTTCTACTCTCCCTTATATAGCTCTCACCAACAAGTACAAGGTGATAAGATCTAATTCCCACCATCCATCCCACTCCCAGTGGATGGATGACGTGGCGGATAACCCTAACAAGCACACGGATTGCTGACGTGGCGCACCCAACTAACACACTAACTAACACACTCAATCCTTACCTACAAGCACACGGATTGCTGACGTGGCACTGTCAACTAACACATCCACTCTGTACCTACCAAGTGTGCGGATCGCTGACGTGGCAGCTATGACTAGTGCACACTAAAGTATCTACATCAATATTCAGAGTAACATCTACTTTAGTTCTAACTAACTAAAGATGGTTACAATCCTCCCTCCTTTTAAGATGCAACGTCCTCGTTGCACATACGTTCAAACTCTTGAACTATCAAAGGTGCATTTGCTAAATTTTTAGTTGATTCATACGATGGATAGCCTTTCCATTGAATCAAATACTTTACTTTGGGATATTTATGACCTCGAATACGTTTCTTGAGTATCTTTTCTACCTTAAACTCCTCATGATCTGCTATCAAGGTTGGAAGAGGAGGTGGTGCTGGTTGGTTGGTGAATTGTTTTGGTCGTGGTACATGTTTTCGCAATCGTGACACATGAAATACTGGATGTATTTTCATATGTAACGGAAGTTCCAACTCGTATGACACTTCACCAACACGCTTCAAAACCAAAAATGGACCAATGAACCTAGGGTTTAACTTTGGTGTTCCTACAAGAGACAAATTCGTTGTAGATAACCAAACATGATCTCCAACCTCAAAAATCACTTCTCTACGATGAGCATCGGCATGCTGCTTTTGCCGATTTTGAGCTATCACCAACTTCTCCTTCGCCTGATGTAGTCCTCGGTGAATATGCTCCACGAATTCGTTGACTGCTGCAACTTTGGTCGAAAACTCCTCTCCTTTGGGAAGTCTCATCAAACTTGAAGGAGTTATAGGATGAGCTCCATACATAAGAAAAAATGGAGACACTTTTGTGGATGCATTAACAGAATTGTTATATGCAAATTCCACAAGTGGCAAAAGGTTGTCCCACTCTTCTTGCTCTTCTAATGTGAATGCTCGTAGCATATCCTCTATGATTCTATTTGCCCTCTCAGTTTGTCCATCAGTTTGAGTGTGATAGGCCGTTGACATTGCTAGTTTTGTTTTGAAAAAACTAAACAAAGTTTTCCAAAATAAACTAGTGAAGTGAGTACCTCTATCCGTGATTAACACTTTGCTTAAGCCATGATTCACAAAAACTGCATCTAGATACAATTGAGCTAGTTGTGGAGCTGTTACTGTTTTTGTGGTTAGCCTGATGTGAATCATCTTGCTCAATTTGTCCACAAAAACCACCACTAAATCATGTCCTAACGAAGTCCTTGGTAACTCACATACAAGATCCATGGTGACATGTTCCCACCGCTGTTCGCGAATAGGAATAGGTTGTAATAAACCCGCTGGTTTTTGATTACTTGCCTTGTTTTGTTGACAAGCAACACAACTTCAAACATAAGACTCCGCATCCTCACGTATTTTGGGCCAATAGTACACTCGTTGTATACTCTCCACGGTTTTCTCCACTCCCACATGACCTGCAATGGCTGTATCATGACTTTCTGCCAAAATCATTGTGCGCAAATCGTGATCTTGTGAAATCCATATACGCTGATTGTAAAACGTCAAACCTCAAGATTTCTCTGCCTTTCCAGTTTGTAGTGCCCGAGTAATCTCTTCATCCTCCTTTGTGGCTTGTGACATCTTGCTCCACCAATCCGCCTGAATTTTCACTTCTGCAACATGATTCAAACAAGGCATGCGTGTGAGAGCATGTGCAAGTTGCTTCTTTCCCTCCACGTACACAATCTTCATGTTGAAGCGTTGACGCCACTCTGCCCATCGAATTTGTCGTTTGGACAGATCCTTCTGAGTTTCCAAATAAACCAAGGGTTTATGATCAGTCTCCACCACAAACTCCTTATCACCCAAGTAATGCTTCCAATGTTTGGTTGCCAACACGATGGCTAACTCCTCCCGTTCTGTCGTGTGATAATTTTGTTCCGCCGCCATCAACTTTCGAGAATAGAAAGCAACTGGATGCCATCCATCCTCCCATTCTTGTTGAAGTATGCCACCTACTGTTGTACCTGATGCGTCAGTGGCCAACTTGATAGAACGGTTAGGATCATACCACTTGAGAATATGTGCGTGTAACAAAGCATCTTTCAATGCTTGAAAAGCTAACTCTTGAGTTGTTCCCCATCTCCACTTTTGACCTTTCCCTAACATGGAAGTCAAGGCCTGAGCTAGTCGAGCAAAAACTTTCACAAATCTACGATAGAATCCAATGAGCCCTAGAAAACTCTTCAATTGAGTTTGATCCTCTGGTGCTATCCATTTCTGAATGGCATCTATCTTCTCACTCATCACTTGGATTCGTGTAGCTGTAACTCTATGACCCAAGTAATCTACTTCTGACTTGCCAAATTCACATTTTGAAGCTTTGGCATACAATTGATTGTCTCTTAAAACTTGAAGTGCCTCTCGTAAATGACTTCTATGATCACTCAAAGTTTTGCTATACACCAATATATCATCTAGAAAAACAATGATAGATTTATCTAGATAAGGGCGAAAGATATCGTTCATCAATCCCATGAATGTAGCTGGTGCATTAGTGAGACCAAAAGGCATCACCAGATACTCAAAGTGTCCATACCTAGTACGAAAAGCTGTCTTGTGAATATCTTCATCTGCAATTCGAATTTGATTGTATCCGCTTCTCAAATCTAGCTTGGTGAAGTACTTCGCTCCTTGAAGTTGATCAAACAAATCATCCATACGAGGTAATGGATATTTGTTTTTCACCGTTTGCTGATTCAACCCGCGATAATCGATACATAGTCTCATGGATCCATCCTTCTTCTTCACAAAGAGTACTGGAGCTCCATAAGGTGAAACACTTGGTTGAATGAATCCCTTGCTCAACATCTCCTCAACTTGAGCTTTGCATTCTTCCAATTCGTTTGGAGCCAAACGATATGGAGCTTTGCAAGTTGGTGTACTTCCAGGTATCACCTCAATCTTGTGATCTACTCGCCTCTTTGGTGGTAATCCTGCAGGTAGATCATCTGGAAAAACATCTTTATACTCCATAAAAATGTCGTTCAAGGACTCCGGGACGTAAGGTTTGTCCGTGGACCCAATATCTCTTATAAGTCCAAGGAAACATACATCATCTCTAGAAATGGATGTTGTACCCATCACAAAAAGGGGTAAATTCCTATTTTGAGATCTAATTCTATCTCCATAGATCTTCCATCCACTACTTGTAATCACTTTTCTTCTCCAATCTACCTTCGAATTATATTGTTCCATCCATGGCATTCCAAGTATGACATCATATCGAGCTAAACGAATTACTCTCCATTCAATGCTCTCCTTGTATCTACCTATGAATAATTCTACACTTCGTGGTAGTGTTTCTATCACTTCAATTTGCCCGTTTGGCAATTCAACTTCTTCACTCACGTCCTTCATCAACATCAAACCTAACTTCATAGCAACACTCCTTGATAGAAAATTCTCAATTGTTCCAGAATCAATTAAAACTCTCACCTTGTGTCCTTCCATGAAACCATCAGTGACAATGAGTTGAGCTTGCTTCTTACTCCTTCCATGAGCTCCCAACCATTGCCTTCTTCCAAGCTCGCCTTTTCTTCGCTTTGTAGAACCAGTAAGGCCGCGAGGCAAGATTACTGGTGATCTTCGTTTCCCAAAACTGCTTCCTCCAACTCTTCGTACTCTATCCCCTCCATATTGTTGAACGGTCGTCGCTGCATGGGCCGTCCTCCTTGTTGTGTCGGCCGAACTCGACAAAACTTGGCTATGTGACCCATTCGTCCACATGCATAGCATTGGCAATTGTCACGAACTCCAGCTCCTCCTCGAACCATTCCATTATTTGCATAACCTTCTTGCAAATTTGGAACTCCTGATCGCCTAATCTCACCTCCAAATCTTGGTGGTGGTCCTTTTGTTGGTGCAAAACCTTCTCTACGTCCAAGGTTTCCCAACTCCATCGGTGTTGGACCAGATGGATCTCTAAAATTGCTCACTGGTTCACCGTGTGTGACACCAAAAGCACCCGAAATTCGTTGAGCAATTGCGATTGCTTCATTCACAGTAGATGGATTGCTTACCATCACCTCCTTTTGAATTTGATCTTTCAAGCCTCGTTTGAACACGTCCAAGGCTTCAGCTCCACTCATATCCATGATAGATACTTGAAGATCACGAAATTCTTCAATGTACTCATGAATACCTCCTTTCTGCTTCAGATCCCACAACTTCATTCTTGCAGTTTGAAGAGAATCCACCACTTGAAAATTTTGCAGAAGTCCTTCCTGCATTCCACTCCACGAAATGGTAGCATCTCGTTCTGAAAGCATTCTCTCCCATGTTGTGTACCATGTGAGAGTCTTATCCGTAAGATAAGATCTCATGAACATTCCTGCAATATAATCAGAAACATGAAAATGGGATAAATGAATATTCATCCTCATAATTCATCACTCTAACACTCCCATTGCTCTACTCCCTTTGTAAGCTTCCACCTTACAGGATTTTTCCCATTCGAAGCAAAAGATTTGCTTGATCTTCAATCTCTTGAAGACGTCTCCTATTTGCCTCTGCTGCATCAATAGGAGTTGGTTCTGGCTGAACTTGGGAAGCTTGAACTTGAGGTTCAACTTCCATCTCTTCAACTCTCTCTCTCTCTACTTTCTCACTCTCTAATGCGAAGATTTTATCTTACATGGCTTGCTGCTTGGTATGCCCATCTACTATCGCTTTTCTCAACTCCTTCATCTCCGCCATGATTGCATTGAGAACCTCACCCATATCAATTGATGTTCCCATTCTTTCTCACACTCCCTCTAATACAAAGTGAGTATAATCACTATGTGACCTCTCAACAAAGGAGTCACAAAAGGTGCAGGTGACTCTATCACAGCTCTATAGTACTCCTCTCCATAATTCCTCACAAGAAAATCTCTCCATATCCTCTTCTGTCTATATACTGTTCTAATCTCTACATAAGTGCTGAATCAAACCGGGACAGGTGGTTCGCGATTTAAATCCATGAAACAATCAGTATAGAATGTATATAGTACAATCCCAAGTCTCTCCATAAGTAACTATTGGAAGAATCACTGGCAGTCTTGACTCCATCACTCTAGTCATAAAATCTGCACCCAACAAGCCACAAGGTACATCCGAAAATGATGTTTCTCCATGCAACGAAGGTGGATATCGAATAGGTTAGGAATTGGCCAGTGCGGTACTGGATTCCTGTCAATCCCGTCCATATCTGCAAAAACACAATTTCCCCCTTCCACCTCTCTCTACATGCAGATGAATGACCTCTGCCAACCTCTATACACTCTCAAGACTACACTCAATCATCACTCACTTGCTATTCCATGAGGGGTAATCCACACTCAAGGAAAGACCAAGGTCGCTCTGATACCATTGTAACACTAGGGTTTAGAGAGAAGTTCACTCGAAGATAGAAACGTAAACTCTGAAGATGAGAGATACCAACAATGGTTCTCCTCTCCCTTATATAGCTCTCACCAACAAGTACAAGGTGATAAGATCTAATCCCCACCATCCATTCCACTCCCAGTGGATGGATGACGTGGCGGATAACCCTAACAAGCACACGGATCGCTGACGTGGCGCATCCAACTAACACACTAACTAACACACTCAATCCTTACCTACAAGCACACGGATTGCTGACGTGGCACTGTCAACTAACACATCCACTCTGTACCTACCAAGTGTGCGGATCGCTGACGTGGCAGCTATGACTAGTGCACACTAAAGTATCTACATCAATATTCAGAGTAACATCTACTTTAGTTCTAACTAACTAAAGATGGTTACACGTTGCCACTCAAATTTTGTCCATAGCCAAGCTAAGCCCTCACTCGACAATTCTCTAAAAAAGAATTCAATAATTATACAGATTTTGTAACCAAGTCGATATTCACTACTGATGATCAACTTCTGCTACCGCTAACTCAAGCTCCAAATCTCCACAGTTCTGCATCATCTAAAACTAATCTCTAAGTCGAAGACGCATTCACTTGTGAGCACCAAAATCCTTAGTACACAAGTCACCCTTCCATGCACGACTCGAGATGGAGAAGAAAATTCAAAATTCCTACTCCATCCCGCGTTCTTCCAACACTGACAGTCAAACGAACAATCGATGCAACTATACGAATTTTTGAACCAAATAATCAAAAACTTGTCTAAAAAGTCCCGTCTGATCAAATTATTACTCGGTCGTTCAATTGCTTCACAAAAAACACAAAAAATGATAACAATTAGAAAGTGTCAGCTATAACGATTTCAATGAACATCAATTCTTCTAGTGAAATAAGTGTTTTTTTCCACTAGAAAACATGTCGGTCTTGATCACCCCACTGGAAATAAAACCGTCACAAGTACACAAGTCAAACCCAATCCACTCCGAAGCGACTCCAAGTCGACGCTTATGGACAGTCGCTCTACTCCCAACGCTAGAGTCTCGCCTTGATGAACTGAACGTTCTTTGAGTCGTCGACGACTCTATAGTCTTCCGCAAGCGGTAACTCTAAGCTCAACATCTAAATATAATAAGAGGCAAAATTGCATGACAGAGATGTCATTAAAAAATGGACAACATCTAAGGATCAAACTCTATTGAAGAGCATTCTATGACTTATTAGAATCTATCGTAGATTTGTGAAAAGTTTTGCTCTTTCAGCTAAGACCTTGACTTCCATGTTAAGGAAAGATAAAAAATGAAGATGGGCAACAACACAAGAGTTAGTTTTTCAAGCATTGAAAGATGTTTTGTTACACGCATGTATACTCAAGTGGTTTGATCCTAACCGTCCTATCAAGTTGATAATTGACGCATGAAGTACAACGGTAGGTGGCATACTTCAACCAGAATGGAAGTATGGCTGATATTCAGTTGCTTTATATTCTCAAAGATTGATGGGGGCGGAACAAAATTATCATACGACAAAACAAGAGAAGTTAGTCATTGTGTTGGCAATTAAACTCTGGAAGCATTACTTGGATAATAAGAAGTTTGTGATGAAAACCAATCATAAATTCTTTGTTTATTTGAAAACTTATAGGTATATGTCTAAAAAAAAAAATTTGATGGCCAAAATGGTTTCAAAGTTTCAACATGAAAATTGTGTATATGGAGGGCAAGAAGCAACTTGCGAATGCTCTCACACGCATGTCTTGTTTGAATTATGTTGCTGAATTGAAGATTCAAGCAGATTGGTGGAGCAAGATGACAAATGTCACAAAGGAGAATGAAGAAATCATGAGAGCACTACAAGCTGAAAAGGCAGAGAAGTCTAGAGGTTTGGCGTTCTACAAACAACGTATATGGATTCCGCAAGATCAAGAGTCACGCACAATGATTTTATCAAAACATCATGATACTACCATTGCACATCATGTGGGAGTGGAGAATACCTTGGAGAGCATTCTACGAGTTTATTTTGATCTTCAATTACGGGAGAATGTGGAGTCTTACGTTTGAAGTTGTGTTGTTTGTCAACAAAACAAGGCAAGTAATAAAAAACAAGCAGGTTTATAACAATCTCTAATATTCCTAAACATCGATGGAAACATGTCACCATAGATCTTGGATGTGAGTGATAAAAAACTTTGTTAAGAAATGATTTAGTGGTGGTTTTTGTGGACAAATTGAGCAAAATGATTCACATCAAATCATCCACAAAAACCGTGACGGCTCCACAATTTGCTCAATTGCACTTGGATGCTATTTTTTTGAATCATGAATTAAACAAAGTCTTAATCATTGATAGAATTACTCATTTCACTAGTTTGTTTGGGAAAACTTTGATTAGTTTTTCAAAACCAAAGTAGCAATGTCAACAGTTTATCATACTCAGACTGATGATCAAATAAAGATAGTCAATAAAAGTGTAGAGCTTGAGACACTTCCAATATGTTCCGAAGGTATACCGTCACCTTCTGCGCAGTGCAAATGTCAATATGAAGACTCTTGCATTCTAGCTCTATGAAATGTAGGTCATCTTTATACACAACGAACACCTAGAGGCATCACCCGCTAGCTTCAAGCCCTCATCAGGTGCAATTTCCATAGATGCAGTAGTTGCCACATCCACAGAGCTCATGTCTACTCCTATTCTACGCAAAACCGCTGCAAGCTCTAATTCTAAATTCTTACTAGTTTTTTTCAAACCGGATTTGAAAGAAATAAACATTATACCTGAATGTTGATGTCCTAGAACTACGCTGGCTTCCAATCCTCTCAAATTACGGTTCAACAAATCTATTTTTTTCCACTTTGTGATCTGGATTTCTCAATTTACATAACCATGAAGACATCGTTCTACTCTAGCTTGCAAACCTACATCTGTGTGTTGTTCGAGATGTCTGATGATCGCCTCAGTCTCCACCAATATTGCTTCGGCCGCGACCAACTGCTCTTTAACTGCCGACAGTTGAGATTGCAATCTACTGCAATTTGCATCCAACTTTCTTCCGCGCTCCATCTCCAAAGGTTTGGCAGCCTCGCAAATAGCTAGTCGCTTCATCCAACGAGCTAATTCGACAGCCTCCGACCGATCTTGTGCCGCCAGATTTGCTATCAACTCCTCCGCGTGATGAGATTCCCTCTGAAATGCTGCTCAAAACACTTACAATCTGTTCTGAAGGTCTATCGTCACCTTCTATGCATTGCAAATGTCAACTCGAAGGCCCTTGCACTCTAGCTCCTTCTACGTATGAAGGCTTCGCTCAGCATCTAACTCTCGTCAAAGTTCTTCACATTCCAACTCCTTCGCCCAAAGTTGCTCTTCTCGCTCTTGCAAAGTAACTGTCATGGTTGCACACTCGAAGTCAAGCTTGCAACTTGTTCTATTATCTCAGCAGATGTTGGCGTCTTTGGCTTCGTTCTTCTGCGCACTAATTCCACATAAGATCCCGCCGAAGACGCTGGCACTGAGTATTTCATCACTTTCCTATCTAAGTACTTTACCAAGGAATCTATTCTACCGCTCAAAAAATCAGCCAAACTAAACTCTGCCAACTTTGACTCGTTGGCCGAAGTCCCTTCACTGCGGTCAAATTCAACTGTACCCGAAGACACCTGACACAAAAGCATCGTCGGTTCAAGTAATTAAATTTGATTCGAAAATTTGTGTTTATCAACAATTCTATGTATCAAATACTTTTTCAAAATTTATGTTAACTTTCATCATTGAATTGCTCTAAAAACATTGGTTTTGAGCCATAAGTATTTTTGTTATAAACTTGAAATTTTCAAACTTTAATAATAGATTATGAACTGAAAAAAATCAGATGTATAGATCACGTATAATGTTAGTATACAAGGCTTTTAACCATAGCTATTTTTGTACAATAAATATCTAACATTCATCAGAGCGCTTAACACCAACCATAAAATTGCAATAGCTTGTTGGAGTCTTGGATGGAATGCCATTTAGCAACTTGAAATTAGATATAGCAACATGTACCTCCAATACGCTTGATTGCGTATAGTCTTGGATCTCAGCTGAAGCTTATGTAATCAATCACTTATGGGCGCATTTTTTATATGTTTTTCATGAGTTTGATGAAAAATGAATATACCGAATAACATATATGTTCAGCGCTACCATGACTTCAGTCGTTGGATTGATAGCTTGGAAATATTTACTAAATTCGTCGGACAAGTTGATTGAAGACCTCCTTGAAAAACAAGTTGATTTACGTACAATAGATTCTTGTGAAGAGCATGAACATGTAAGACATCATGTATTATACTTTCCTGTCTATCATTCAAAAAAATGAGAACTTCACACAGGCTTGCTGTACTATTTCCATATTTGAGTGGAGTACCACAAAATTGTCGCCGTACTGGATGATTTTTCCTTGAATGGATTGGCGACTATAGTTGCCCAGATATATGTTCAATATATGTTCCAAGGCATTTTTGTTATATACCATATGGTGAGTAGCACCAAAAACTACATACCATGCAGTATTCCAACATTTGTTTGTAAGATGGTATTGCTTCTTGCAATAAAAGCATTTCATCTTTTGCTTGGAGAAAATAATTTTGCAAGAAGTTAGTGTCTTCTATACTTTCCCGGTCATATATTTATATTACAAGAAGTGAGTTCATCATGCTAACAAGTTTTGGATAGAAACAAGACAACTCTTCAGTGCATTCTACAGCAAACGTTTGACAACGATTGTATGTCACCATACTATCATCCATTAGGATGAATTCTGCCTTGTATGTGGATTCTGATGTTACCCAACACATGATAACGACCCTTATTTAATGGAATTTCTTGGATGCACCATTTTTTATGTCCACCCTCGTTTCATTATTGTGTAGAGTGCTGACATTTCTTCGATCAACTTTTCTTCTTGGAGTTGTGAATCTTCAAGAAGAATACTCATAATGACGAATTGTTGTGATCTCATTGAGCGCACACATGATTGGTACTCCATAAAAAGACTTCTGAGTAAGAAAGTGTACGTTTTGGCCTCCGAAATAGTCTAGTCTATAACAGCCAACCCATCAAAAAGTAGACAAAATTTTGTGATATTTTGCGACATAGACTCACCTGTCTTCTTCTTGAACCTATGCATTGTATCTCACAAGTGCATTTGCATCAGCATGTCATGGAACTCATACACTTTTTCTAATTCAGCTTGCTGTTGTCTCCTATTTACTCCCTGCTCCTGTACCGGTTGGAGAACCAGGTGGAGTTGTTGGACGGAGCCCTTTACTTAGAGCTAGAGGGATAAATTAAACATTTTTTTCTAGACAAAGAAATGAAGTCTTGGGCAAAATATGTGGGGATCAAAATTTGAGATCTCAGTATAGTGTAATTCACAACATTTCTCTAAAAAGTTCACTTGCAGTGAATTCCGTCTACTCAGAATTACATGATCAAGAATCAAACTCAAATCAAGAGTAACTTGTTGAGAACTTTTTTAACTTCCAAGCTTGGCCAGCGTACAAACTGGATGTATTTTTTGAACTGCTCATGTGAGATAAATTAGAAAACTAAATCTCTCCTGAGAAAGCTATAATCAAGAATCTGCTTATGTGAAAAATTATATCTGTTGACACAAATTCAGAGTGATTTAAAACCCATTACTGTACAACTATTACTACAAATTGCAGTTTCATATCCACACCTCCTTCCGGAGTACCTCTTCATTTGCTTTCGCGAATAAAGTGGGAAGAAAAAATATAGGCCCGTAGGGCTGAAGTTCTCATCTCTCTTTTTTGCCCTCTCCGGACACTTTTTTGGTCCAAAGGACACGAGACCTGCCGGGTATCCATTCCAGTACAACAAATGAGATTAGGCTTTAACCAAAAAACGCGAACTGAAGGTGTAACTTGAAGTCTAACCGCAAAAGCGAAGATTTGGAGAAAATACAAATCGTCTTTTATTTCCAAGACGATTTGTATTTCTTCAAGCTCAATAATGTTCATTATCGCTTAGAAGATTCTCACCTTACTTAAGTTTTGGGCAAAAGAAATGATATCTTCGGACATCGAGAGAATCTTATCAATGCACATAAGTACATTAGTGTATTACTATTTACTTTCAGAAAAACTAATGAAAAAGCTTTGAATTATTCTTTCATGATTACTCTGATTTAATATGCGTTGAAATTTAAACATATCAATTGGAACAAATTTTTTTTAGCAACCCGATCTGTTTCTTCCAAGATTGATTTTTTTTTCCATGGATAAGCATTTTGATTCAATGGGAATTGTTTCCATACATCTTTTTGGCCAGTTTTGTTGTATTGTGGAAACAATAGTAATTCACATGATTCTATGATTATTTGATCTATACGGTTATTTATTTACAATGTCAAAAATAACATGATGTTGAGGATAGCATATGAGATTGCTTATTTCAAAATCAAAGTGAATTATGTGTTACACTAATTATAAGTTTATGATATTTCAATACTCAGTTCTAGACTACAAATTTACATGACAGACATGGTATTGTCTGTCCTACAAATCATTAATTTTTTTAGCAAATAAATGTCGACTTTGTTTAGGATATGTATCAAATAAACAAATAATAATTAAGGTTTTTTAATATTTATTAGTTTAATATTCAAAACATTATTATTATATTCATCAATGAATACAAATTTTAGTAATAATATAAAAGAGAATTATCCGTTTATTTACATTAGAATTTACATCTTTTAAATACCTTAACACTTACTAATGTTATGCACAATAGTTATAAAATATCATACATAATTGTTTTGTAACAGATTATCAGAATGTCAATTTCGACATTTTACTTTTCAATGACTATTTGCTTTTCACAACTTACTCTCACAAATGATTCATGTCCTGTGTATGAATTCCGATTGAACCATGGAATTCATGAGGGGCACTGACAATATTGAACTTACCTGGCCAGAGAGAAGTCCACGAGGAGAAGACGAGGAGCAGGGCTGTGTGCCTCGCTCGTCGAGCACTGCAGAGCTGCCGGAGTGGAGTCACTGATAATCACTGAGTCGATCGAAGTTTCGGAGGGTCCTTCCGCGAGATTTGATCTGTCGTGCACGGCCGTGCAGGCTTCGGAGTGAGTCACAGCGCTCGGTGTTCGCTTTCCGCTTTTCCCCACCGGAGAAGATCGATCGATCGATCATCCGATCGATGTGTGCGCGCAGGTGGTAGATTTCTTCAGAATCAGCGCCGACTGGATCCACTCTACTTTATCTCTCAGGACTGCGGCATTGGGACGGCGAAGAAAGCAAGTACAATACAATGGACTACTTTTCCTTCCTACATCTCAAGAATCTGCGGTTGTCAAAACCACGTCATGCTTGATTGAGTTTTGCAATCCGGCATATATGAATTCCAGTGCATTCCTTGACTGTGACTTGCTTCATGTTCCCGAGCAGAGTACATTAAACCAGCTAGGAGTAGTGGAAAAGTCCTAGATTTTCGAGGTCTTCTGAGAGTGCAGGAATTAGATTTCTACCCTGTACCAAGTACTAAAGCGAAATGAAATACACCCAATTGACTCATGCACCTGACCGAGAGGGCAGTATGGGGCTGGGCACTTAAGCATCACAATGGAATCATGCCATAATCTAAGAATCTAGGTCGAGAGGTATAGAAAATTATCAAAGTGATTATTTCATATGGGTCGCACCGGCCGACGATGGATGCACACATATTAAAATATCTTGTACAAACTTTCAAAGTAATTGATACGAGTTACAACTCGACTCGTGCTAGTCTCTTAGGAGTATCCTCTAATTCAGCTGAGCCTAAAGTAACAAGGACATCTTTAACTCTTTGCATATCTAATAAAAACAGGTGTATTAATAGAGTCCACAGCGAGCAGCTGATCGTGGATGTGCCTAGTGTCAATTTAGGACAGAATTGCATCTCAGCAATCCGGTCCTCCATTTGGGTTCTTAGCAAGTTGGTATCAGAGTGCTGTATAGTTTCATTCATATTTTGCACGCTGGACTTCGATTTATGTCGTCTCTCTCGACGGAACGAGCGCAAATCTCATGTTGTGTAGAGTCTGTGTAGTGGGAGGATTCAGGGAGGTGCTGCAGAATTGACGGAAGTGGGTATCATCTTGGACGAAATGTAATCACGCAGTTGTTTGTGTGCGGAAATTGGCCAGTTTGTGTCGTGTGATGAACCTCCTGCCCTGCGTCAATTCTTCCCCGTGATAAGAAATCTGGATACAGAATCGTAAACTTGTAGATCTTCCGTGGCCCTTCGTCAGAAAGTAGTGCACTAGTGCGACAGAAGATCGGATTGATTGCTCTCACCTCTCTGATGGACGACGACTTGGCTCATGCCCGATCGTTGTTGTTGCTTGATGTGGCAGAGCTGATTGAGTCGATTGAATTGAGCTGAAGATGGTGAGAAGACGCGTGGTGTTAAAACTCACAGGTTTTGTGAAGAGGAAGGAAGGCATGAGCTTCGAGGAGTTCGACCACCACTGGACCAACAATCATGGGCCGCTTCTGGCCAGCCTTCCTATATTCAAGGAAAAGCTGATCAAGTACTCTCAGGTGCACTCTTCTCCGATTACCAATCTTTCATGAATCTGTCGTGAAATCCTGTAGACCGAGCCCAAGTGCATTCGTTGCGAGAAGGGAACCTTCCCACGTTTAATCTGATTGACGGTAAACAAGAAAGAATTAATGATATCCCATCTTAGTATTAGTAATAATGATTTCGTTTGAATATTTGTCATATGTAACAGAAATGTATATATTAGATTTAATATAATGTCAAATCAAAGTGATGAGATTTTTTAGTTAATATACTTATTTAAAACTTCTAAAAATGTCATGCATACTATTATTTTGATTGAAATTTGAAATATTATTTAGAAGTATATTATTTTATTATTATAAGTTTAAATTTATCGATTAATATATATTATTCAATACTTAAGATAAATAAGTTTATAACAACATTTTATAGTTTTATAAATTTATTATTATAGAATATTAAATGATAATTTTATCTGAAAATTGAAAATTTATAAGTTCCATTATTTTTTAATACAAATTTGTGAAATTAATCATAACTATTTATGCCAAGCGCACCTGCGTAAAATTGAACCCAAGTAGTTCGGATGTTAACCTTAGGATTGTGATGCAGATCCACGTGAGACAAACCGACATGAACTCGTCACTCTCGAAAGGATTACCGATGATGATGGGTTACGACGGGATTATGGAAGCCTACGCGGAGAAGATGGAAGATTTTGTGGCTCTCTTTGAGAGCGAGGAGTACAAGTCCCTCGTCATACCGGATGAGGAACGCTTTGTGGACAGAAGTCAGTTCAAGATGTTCATTGGATACGAGGAAATCCACTGGGATCGAGACGACGACAAGAGCTTCTCGTCGTAGATGTGCACTTCCCCTTCTTGTATGTAGATAAATCGAGATGTCACATGTCTCGAGTAGCCCCGTACCCTCCTCGCAGTACTCAACCTGTCAGGTGCATTGTATTCACAGCAGTTAAGATTTTGGGTATAAAATGTCCGATTAATTCACTTGCTTTGTCTTCAGATGATCATTCGCCATCTACAAATGCCAATCAGGACAATTAGGAATGGTGTCGGTGATGGCGGTCTAATTCTTTTTTTATGTAAAAGCGTTTCACCGAAAGGTATGAGATGTTGCATAATCCAAAGTAAATATTTTAAGCAGGTCCAAATTTTGTTTCTCTATGGAGAAAATCCCCAATTGTATACTAAAACTCTTGTTCAAGATATATAAGAGATAGATCTCATTTCAACTTGTGTTTCAGAAAAGAATTTAGAAGTTTTTATAACGCCTGTTACTAGCTGAACTCAAATTCTAAGTCTCTTGAATATATTTACCATCTTCTATGCCGGAGGAATAAAATTGTAATCCAAGTGCTTCTCTTGACAATTGGGTTGATTTCTCGGTTCTGCAGTCCGCCTTCTTCTCGGGAAACAATATTAGTATGGCAAAAACAGTAAAATTTTGGCAGTCAGTTTTATTCTTATTCTTTTAAAACCGCACGTGGTAGGTAATAATAACACTAAGGCAAACACGAACATCGGCAAATGGGGTATTCGCGTCTCGCTCCTCCTGGAAAATTACTGTGATTTCATATGGAATCTGCCATATTTGTCATTTGCACTAAAATAGAGGAAGGAAAAATTAAGTCACTAGTGAAATAGGAGATATTCTCCACTGCACCAACAACATCCAGTTATCCATGTTGAATGTAAAGCAATTTGAGGTCTAGGGAAGACCTAAAGCTTTAGTTGATATACAGCAGGAGCAATATTCAAGCAGCATTTCCTAAAACGTGACTCCTCAAGGATACTGATGACCTAGTTGCATGCAGAGACTTCAATAGAGCCACGACTTGAGCGACGTAACCCTCATCAAGTGTAAGATTAAACCAATCCCACAAAGAACCAAGGACTAGACAGGATAGAAAAGCAGGAAGCTGCGACAGGAATCGCCTGGGCCCTTCAATAAAATAACACAATTCAACCGACTAATACAAAGTCCAGACCTGGATCTGTCAGAAAATTTTACTCACAGAAGGACCGATCACGACATCAAACGAAGAAAAGTGTTTTGATCAGACCATCTGACCATTAACACACCTTTCCCACATACGAGATTCTTATTCAGTAACGTGCTACTGCGTCCTCACTTTAATCTTGGACAAAGTGAGGAAGGCAGCAAGAATCTTGATTCATATGCTTACTAAGATTTTGATAAGATGTCACAAACTCACATAAGAAAATTTAAGTTTGTGTAAAATATTAAAACCTGAGATTTTAGAATCCCAATGTGCAACCTTTCCCTGGTTGAATGATACGATGACCACAATTGCACCCGGCTAACGATTTCTGTTCAGAATCCACAACATCGATTTATGGTGGATGATAACTCGTATAATAGATTCAGATGATATTCAACAAACGGTTACAGCAGAGCCTTTGACCTCGCTTAGAAAGAAAAATGACTGCAACTATGTATGAACGATACCATTCACGTATAAAACAACTGGTACGATCTTATCCATTAGGTCTCTTTGTCGTCCTCTAGCTCCTATCGGGTAAAGTCTTCTTCCAATCTAGTTCCGACAACTCCACCTTCCAGATGTATATGCCTTCGGTGATATTATATCTGACAAACATAATCACAGCCAGTGAGCCATAGTCTCTTTTTGCTCGCTTCCAGATACATGTTAAAAATCTTTTTCCTGAAACGCATTTTCGTCAGGACTCGTATCAGCAACTCTGAAGATATGAACAGGAGAGCAGTAATTATGATCTCTAATATGTGGCCTGGAGCTATCACTCGGGAAAACTACATTGAGTTTCTTCAGCAACCTTGGAGCTCAGAGTATCCCATCTCCATCCAACTTGTAGCAACCGGAAAACAATTTGAGAAAGGTAAATGCATAATAGTATCTTAGATAAGTCAACATATTCAATTTGCAGGCGAGTAAAACATTGGGTTTGTTCCAGTAAAGAACGTGTTGATACGATAAACACAGCGTGGTAAACTGCTAGGTTCCTACGAACAGTAATTTGCATCAGGCTTCTTGAGCAACATCAAACGGCGAGAGTCTTAAACGCTTAAGCAGTAACTTTATGATTTCTTCAGAGATCATAACTTCCAAATCTCAAATATCATAACTACGAACCATATTAGTTTCTTACCAGGGCGAAGGTTTATAGGATTGAGTCTTGGGTTCCCATCTCTGTGTATCTTGAAGAGAGTGAGAACATCCCCAGACCTACTTCGACTGTCTTGAGATGAAAGCCATGTGTCGTCTGATCACAACATGTCCACAATCATTTCACAGCATCTTTCCGAAAAACCCAGAAGACTCTGCAAGTAGACTTCTCAGTCATCAAACTCAATAAAGGGAGTACATGTGGTAGTAGTAAATATATCAATAATCTGGACAGATAGGTGGAAAACAATATCCCCATGCCACCTATGGCAGAAAACTGCATCACGATTCACCAACCGAAGTGGTAAAGTGTAAAGCAAAGCACCTTCAGTTGGTAGACGATCAACGGACAGGTTTAGAAGATGAATTTCCGGCTCCCCTGGGATTTTCATCTTTCCAGTCATCCCACGCCCTGGCTTTATACTCCGCTCCTTCATCATCGCTGTCATCTTCTCCATCGGGTCTCTTTCTTATCTCCGTATGCCAGGAGGTGTTCGCCTCTGCTTGCATCTTTGCATTCTGTTCGTTCCACTTCGTCATCATTTCCATTTCGGCTAGACCAGCTTGTTCTATACTCATGGTAGGCAGCCTGCATCATACACACGTGGTTCATGTTTATGATCTCAGCTGCATCTGAGACAAGGATAACGGGATAGATGGGATGTGGAAAAGAAAGGCAAAAAAGAGAAATCAACCATTACAACATTATTGACTATGAAATCAATAACCTCCACATGCATGCAGTCGACACCAATACAGACGGTGCAGATGAAGATTGTATTTGCAATGGTCAAAGCAAATATCACTCATAGAATGCTAATTTATGGATCAGACTATCTGGAAGTGGAAATGAAGAAAACTCCAATGCAGAAGATTAGGCATCCATCACGGACGGTACCATGCAGGGGCATGCGTGCATGCTGTTATGGTCTAAATACTCATAAGTCTAAAACCATTGATGTCCAATAGCTTTTATAGTAATAGCTGGATCTACTACCTCGTCCATTTATGTAAATTCTCTTGATTGATACGAATCATACTTTTTTTTAATACAGATGACAAACTCTGTGATGCAGCTCATGAAATCAAACATAGATGAATGCAGACCACCGAATACTTCCATACCTGTGGGTGGGTTGGAAGACCTCAGCCACCATTCTTTCTCTCTCTGTCGACATGCTGCCGTCAATGACACTAGCGGGTCCAAAAAGTAACGGCCTATGTTGTTGCAGCTGCGGTTGATGATATATATCTCTGATTACAGGTGCTCTCCCCTCTATAACATCTTGGCCATACGCTGCGGCTGCTAGTGCTGGGTTTCTAATTGTTCTTGCTTTAGATGCAGCTTCCTTGTGCCATGACTCTGCTTTTGCTTGTCTCTCGTCAAGAATACTTTTAGTCAGGGCCTCATTTCCAAGCTGTGGGGAAGAAAGTTCAAATGCAATGATCACGATAATGTCAGCCTCTGTATTACTTTATGATAACACTAGACGGTTCATGAACGGTTCGACAACGAACTTATAAACAGGTGCATGCAAGTGAAATTAGAACTCTTTTATTAATAAACTGTAGCACCTTGAACAAAACAGGAGTAACTTCTGCATACAAAGACGTACGTTGAAAAACAAAACAGGAAACAGTATCGTTGTGTTGAAAAAGTTTCAAAATATTTCAAAATTTGAACGTTATAATGTTCGAACGTTGCAATTCCGTGTTCTGAGCACAGCAAACGCAGAAGTTTTTAAAAATGATGGGAAAAACACGATGGTATCCGGAGAGTATTCTCAAAAATCATACCTTGCCCTGCACTTCTTGAATAGCAACTAGCATGTCTTCTTCCTTTTTGAGCATATCGACTAGGTCAAACGCCTGTTGAAAAGAGGGACAAAGTTTCGTGATTGACTGGGTGTATGATCATTGTATGCGATGTATACGATCGTGAAACCTAGATTGCTGTAGGTTATAGTGAACAATAGCAGCTGTGGTGAAATTAAAAGAGTTTTTCGAAGCAACCCTAAAGCGTTACTCACTGACTGATTGACTAAAATCCTCAATCGTTTTTGAGAAGTACAAGAAAAATGCTACTAACCTTGCACAAGAGATACGAGATCTGCGCGAACTGAGCCTGTAAAGCCACCAAAGAGGACAAAACAAATGTGAGAGTTGATACAGCATCTATCGATCAAAATTACTCAAAATTACACAAGCAAAAAGATGTTCCAGAGAGACACTGAATACATTTAAGTGACAATTTCTGCAAAGGTAGGTCGAATTTAAATACCTCTCGTTCTTCCTCGTCATCTTCATCTGGTAGATCTTCTTCTCCGTGCTCTACGTTGGAGGTTTTTGCGGCGGCTTGCGTTGAACGCCTCCGACGCTCCCTTCTCTCTTTTATCTCCTGCAGCTTGGACTCTGCTGCTTTCTGCCTCTTAAAACGGGCCACCTGAATGGGAACCTCCTCTTTTAAAACCGGGCCAAAGTCGTAACCTTCTACAAACATCCTACAAAGGCGAACATGCAGTCTATGATTCACATCCAACTTTCAGTCTAAAACATTTACTACACAGATGTGGGAACATGTCACTACATCAATGGTATGATTGTGCTAGTAAGAACTCTATGTTCGATGTTGGATAAAGCTCACTTTTTCACTTCTCCTAGTCTCGGCATTGGCAGGAGTATCCCTGGTCAAAGCTTCCAATTCTCCTCCAGGTACGAGATTCAAGTTATCACAATTACGTATGAATGCCTGTGAACAATAAGCAATCGATCGTAGCACCAAGTTAGACAAGGTGGCAATGATAAGACATTGTACAACGAAACTTAGGAAGCACCATAAAGACCCAACAACTCAAAGCCTTCAGCCGTTTGCTAGTCTTCCATCCAAGTATGTGTTCTTTCACTGATAATCTGTGGTGACACTAAAGTAGAGACCATGCAGAGTTCAATCGAAAGTATTACGCATCTCGAATTTAGTGTTCTCTTGATGTTTAGTGTATGACATACGATGGGTCACTCCGAGGTAGCAAAAAAATGACATTACCTCTTGAACCATGAGCACAAACACTCTAAACAGAGCAGCATAAAATTGTGTACATTCAAAGACTTTCTAAGGGCAACACGACGGCATCTAAAATGGTAGGTGACCACAATAACGACTCGAGAAGTTGCAATTTCGTACTTTCAAATTCGATTGGGAGGCCCTCACGATTTGCAATCGATCAGATGATGCTAGCTTCTCAGTAAAATCACCTAGATAATAAGGAACCTGTAAATGTAGAAAGAACCAAATTTAAAAGTACAAGAATGTCAGGTAAATAAACCACCAAAAGAAAGGACATAACAACATTTGAGAAGTCAACCTTTACATCTACAAATTACTTGAACGAACGAGCAGAATTCAAGGCAGCACAAGCTTTGAGCTAAACTATGGTATGCAAGGATCCGAAACGACAGAGCACAGACCAGAAAATATTTCAAATCCGCGGTGGATATATCTTCTTTCTCTTCATTTGTCGAAAATAGACCCAGCCTGTCAATTTTCTCCTGACATAACTCTAATAAAGCACAAGCTCGTCTTACTTGCTCCTGTTCTCACGACAGGCAACGTCACCATGTCAGCTTTTCAGCAGGCGAAAGATAATGACAAATTACAAAACTACACGAATGGCACTCATGATCAGAACCGTCAACATTGTCAACCACTAACAGTAACACTCAGAACAACAGAGAGCGCAGAAGAGTATGAAGGAAAATCAAGCCAATGCATCCGCAAAGGTTGAATCAAGAATAATGTTCGATTCCCCAACAAATCGGCCAGAAGGGCAATTTCCACAATTCCTCGTAACAACTGATAGAAGAGGACCAACATCACCTGTTGATTCGGACACAAGTACTACGGATCTCACGAATGGGATGAATGTATCAGACGGATGACAGCTTTCAATCTAACTAGATCCTCGTGGATAGTGGATCAACATTGCACTGAACCTACCGGCTCTAGCGTTGATGTCGTCGAAAGGTTATGCAGCTGTAAAGCCCGCTCGTATAGAGCCGGAAGAGGCGCATCCTCCAAAAACTCCTCTCCCATTCGAACGAGCGTTCTGTCCTAGATTTCAGATTGCTCTTTCACAACAAATCTAATGATTCTACCAAAATCGGCACGGAAACACGGAAAACTCTTCACTGCCTGATAGAACTGCTTCCAAAGATGGTTCACAACTTGACAAAAAAAGAGCGAAGGAGGAGAAAGTCAATAAGAATCGAAACTGAGTCCAAGCTGATGGAGGTTTGCTTAAGAGGAGAGACCGGACGTGATTCATGGAACACAGTTTGAACAATGTTGTTCTTCACTTGTAGGGCACGGCACAGAACAGGTCTCGCTAACTTAGAGGTCATTTTAGCGGTCACTCACACTTCAACGGCAGATGTAGTTTTAGATACGTCTTGTCTTGTTCTCCGCCTTCCGCAGGACCCTCGCCAGCGACTTTTCAGCGCGCGAAAGAAGACCTCCACTGAAGACATCATTTCCTTAGAAGTTCCGTGACTTTTGCACACTCGTCTTGCCCTCCATTCCCTTCCCTTCCCCCTCCCTTCCCTTCCTTCCGATCTCCCTTTTCTTGTTTGGCTCTGCCGACGAGCGATTGCTCTCTCTCTGTACGACAAATTTCGCATCGAACTTCTTCTCCTTCCTTCTCGCGTAGTTTCTAGAATATGCAATCAGGCTCATCGTCGAATGTCGTGCACTTAAAAAAGATA
The DNA here is from genome assembly GCA_037833965.1 of Marchantia polymorpha subsp. ruderalis. Classification (NCBI taxonomy): domain Eukaryota; kingdom Viridiplantae; phylum Streptophyta; class Marchantiopsida; order Marchantiales; family Marchantiaceae; genus Marchantia; species Marchantia polymorpha. The sequence goes on from AP031351.1 coordinate 8,490,329, forward strand.
TGGCGCATATGTTCATTTCTTCCTTCCGTCCTTTTCGTAGTAACGGGACGTCTTGCGGAGTTCTTTGTCGATGTAATTCATGATACACAATCGCCGACAAGCCTTGCAGTTGGGCATGAGTTTTCTTCACCATAAGCTTAAAGGAGAATGACGAGACGTACAGATTCCAAGGGTGAGTGAGTGACGTGCATGATACTAAGACTTGAAATCCTCGAAAAGTTTTGCAGTACGACCTTGCATTACTGCTCGAATCCGACATTTGGAATGTACCAAGAATCAAAGAAAGGTCCACATTGACTACGAAAAGGAGGTGAGAAGTACGGGGCTGGTGGCAAGAAAGTAGCTGCCTGACGAAACGCCGACGAAGTCAAGATGAGGTCTTCATGCGCCTGCCTGCCTTTTGTGCACTCGTGCGTGCTCGACATACTGTACATTCTATCGTATGTATTATCTTGAGACCTCATGTCTCATGAGTCATGAGACATGTGTATGTATCCTCCACCGCCTCGTGACCGAGACATACATAATCCACACATCGTAACCTTCTGATTTATTTCGGATGATTATTATTCCATTCAAAAAACATGTATTAGTATTCATTTTAAAGAGTTGTCGGCTTTTTCTGTCTTCTCTAATCAAATTTCATTTTATGAAACAAAATCAAATAGTAATTCGAGATCGGGACGTTATTATTTGTTAAATATAGATTTCAATTGTCGTTCCTTGATATATGACTATACGTGGAAAAATAAATCATCTTACTGCGAAACGATTTACATGGCCATGGGCTAAACAAATGGAAGTTTTAAGTGTATGTGGCGATCAAAATATACAGTTCTAAGGTTTAAATAATTATATATATATATATATTCTCAGGTTATTATGATAGTGGATGATTATCTAATTATTAAAATGTTCTATATTTCACTTTATTTTGGATATACATCAAGTTTTTTATTCATAGAATAATCACGTAGATCATAACAAATAAAAAAAACTTTTTTAGTAATTTTTTAAACATATTTCTCATTGCCATTATACAGAGACGAGAATATTGTTTTTTAATTGGGTATCACCATATTTTCTCAATTCACATGGCCCCCCTCTTACTTTGTTTGTGGGGGATCCTCGGGAAAGGTAAGCGGCGCCATAATAAGGATCATGCAACAAGTAAGCCCTCCAAACGAAGACGTAGATAACGCCTAACAGATCTCCACCTGACCGACTGAACGACAACGTCCGCGTCGGAATAGCGTCACCGGCGATCGGGATAACCCTCTGTTACCACATGTCAAGCCGGCGGTATCTGGAGGGGAGACCAGACGGACATGGGAGACACCGCGAGTGTTGTTCGGCCCGGGCTAATGCGAATCGCTCTATTTCAAATTCCTCCCCGGCCCTTCTTACAAAAAGGGGCAAGGACGGCCCGTCCTGGACGGGGCTACTCGGATTCGACTGCCGGCCTGTGAACAGACAAGGCTCCGATACGTTGTCGGCTGAATCCGCTAACCACGTAGAGGTCGGCTTGCCACCACGTCCGGCAGCATGTACACGCAGTGGCTTACGGGGTTGGACGAGAAGGGTTCTCAGTGACTAATCTAAGGAATAAAAAAAAATAGATAATAAAGCGTCGACGACGCAGGTTTTGGAGAGAACCCGCTCCTGGATCCCCCGTAAGCAGGTCAACGAGTGCGAGTCGCCTTCCTCGGATGTACCTCGGCTCGATGGAGTTTCGTCGAAGATTGCCGAATTGGCATATGCCGATGGATATTTGGAACGAGAATGTCTCCCCTTGTTCTGACATGCAGACGAAGATTTAAACCTAGATTGTGATGATTAATTGGAAAAGTCTTGAAGTTGAGTCGTAAGCTCGTTTGTAACGTGGATGAGCTTCGGAGGATTGTACGTGTGAGACTGGCGGATTTCTCGAGGAGGAGGAGGAGGAGGAGGTCTCGATGGGTTTGATGGGTTCGATCGAAGAATTTGGGGATTGGGTGAGGAACATTCATCATGAAGACGACGGCGATAAGCAATGGGGAGGACACGGAGAAATCTTGTTCTGGATCTTTGTTTTGTTAGCGCACGTAGGACTGGTTGTGTACGCTTCTTGGAGACTTGCGGAGAGGCACACGGAGGCCACCGGATGCTCCGTGATGGTACCAGTGAAAGTGGATGCAGCTCTGCCGACGTCTTCTGCTTCCGGCGAATTCGAACTCTCCACCACCATGACTAACAGGAAAAAGGGCAGAGGGATCCCTTTCTTTCGATAGAAGGTTGATGGATTCAAACTTTGGGGATGAGATTTTGAAGCTTTCGTAGCACCGAATGCAACCCAAACACGGCAATTCAACAGCCCAAGCAGTCTTCTGGAGCACTTCAGCAGAGGAACAGATTCGTAGTATCTGAATTAGGACCGTGATATTCAGCTGAAAGTGCGGGATCCAGAGTTGCATTTCGAGTGTATCCACTGTCTGTCAAATTGGTTAGAAAATTGAGGTGCAATTTGGTGACGGGATTGCACCTGCACCACCTCCATTTGGCCACGGTTTCCTTGTAGACTTTGCTCCATCCAGAATCAGAAGCTGGATCTGTACATGATGTGTGGTCTTCTGACTGATTCATCCAATATGAAACGGATATCAATCACCAGGTTCTCAGTTCTGTGACTTTGCATCATCAAACTTCCTTCCGATCCGAGTGCGCAATGCATCCGCACTCACCCAAATTTCACCCCAGAACTGTCCTACAATGTGGCAACGAGCTTCTATTGCGCTCTGTTTGAAGCTCCTCGGGCTGGCACACCTTGCCACTCGAGGCCTCCCTCCCGATCTGCGCGGTGAATAAACTCGAGGGAAAACTTCGACAAATGCGTGGACTCGGTTCTCCGAAGCAGATTCGAATGCTGTGAGAACTGTTACCAGCAAATGATGATGTCAGGCTCTTTCTTACACCGTGTCGTTGTATGTGAGAGAGATAACGAGGTTGGAATGCATTAAACTTGAATGCATTCCAGGTCCCTTTAATGATTAAAGGGACCTGGCCGCTGGGTGCTCATGGCCTGCCGATCAGCACGGTGCATGCATGAGTGTGACGACGCAACCCTGCAGATCATGCCTTCATGGATTCCTCGTGAGTGAGTCGAGAGTGTGTTGACGAGACTTTCTACGGTCAGACTCCAAACTGTCAGAGACTGTCGCTTGGATCCGCTGGTGCTTGACTGACTGATCATTCAGTTTACACTGAAGCCCATTCATGACCACGAGTCGGCACAAGACAGTTTCAGCAAGTCGATCAGGACTAGTGATAGTTACATGGGATTCTTTTTCATCCTTCCTATGGAGAATTGTCAAGCATGGAATAAAGAAGACATGCCACCACATCCTCAATCACACAAATTACATCATATGACTCATACGTATGAATTAAACAATCCACAATGTGTTGTAGGTCTCAGTGTTTTCTGTAGCATTCGTTAGATATTTGTACAGTATACAGTTTGCTAGTGTTCTACTCATCTTTATGGAAGGTTTGATTTAATCGAATAGTTTAATTCAATTGGGTTTAGTCTTAATCGTCTTCAACTTCATAATCGTCTGGTTGGTTGAGGTGGTATTTCTATTTATTCTTCCTCCAGTGCCTCGTCCCGTTGTGAACATAAAGGACATACGTAGACAGAATGTGTCACTATGTATGCTACTGTGTTGAGGCAGCATTGTTGTAAAGCTACATCAGTATTCCTTCGTTTGACCAGCAAAAACTGAAACTGACCTTTTAGCAAAAATTGACCTTTCAGCATATACATGAACTTGATTATGTAGATTTGAGGTGTATGAAAATAATGAATTGGGTGACATATAACAAATCGCGAGGAATGGATTCGCGACATACTGACAGAATTTAATCTCTGGTAGAAGTTACACAGAATACCATTATTGCGAAGTCCACTTCGTCGATGTGATCGGATACTTTTCTTTTAAAAAGTTTGACATCCTGGTGCTGTACGTTCAATTCAAATTGAACACATATGGAGTGAATCGCATGAGTTGAAATGTAGTGTTGCGTAACACCATCTTGACTCTAAACTTACAGTACACACGTGTGGGTATTTCCGAAATTTTAAGATCCCACAAAGGAACTTGTAAAATAGAATCTGAGTGCTGCGGTTTGAAACCTTCAAGTCCACTCACACCCTGTAACCAGCCATGAGAAGGGCCATCTTAGTTGAGAAAATTTCAAATTCCAGTATTGAATTTTCAGTGGCCGAATTTCACATTACTTCTTCTACTCCTTACAAACTACTGAGAATGAGAACTTACGAGGATTTTCAATGATCTGTCAAGGCATATAGTACGCTGAGTCACTTCAAAAATACTTTTGGGCTCACATGGCTTTCAATGCGTTGAAAAGAGACATGAAAATCTTCGAATACCCATGACTGTAACTATCACAGTAATCTCTATACCTTCTCCGTCCAAAATTAGATTACTTCCGGAATGGGTGCTTAGTAAGAAAGACGAGGCGCGCTTTGGATTGTTCAGACTACATGGTTTCGTTCTAGTGCACAAACTATGACAGTTATACTCATGTTGTCAAACCTGGTGAGATTGGGCATGGCTCTAGTGACCAGACTTGACGAAGAGATGATCTCGGGTCAGATGGTGTTGGGCGTTCCGCCAGTACCAACCCGACCTAAAGTCAACCTTTAGCAGTACACATCAGATCGTATGGTAGGAGCTCATCACACCAACATATATGCTTCAGGGTGAACGCTTACCCAGAAAAAGTGAAAGGAGATGTGAGTTTTGCTTTGGATGGTTATTTGATTGATAAAAGATACAGGTTGCGGTATCTGCAGACTGGTCATTTCAAGCAGCTTGGTAGCCGTACCTTTCGTCCCATTGAGGTAAGTATAGCGTACCCGGACATTTCAGACATGAAAGGTAAATCAAGTGTATGGGATTGAACATCTTGAGCTTCTAAGGAAGAAAAGAAGTTTTCACTTGCGTCCAGCCCTTCGACATTAGACAACAGACAACGCGAATGATAAACCATAACCTCGTTCCGAGAAAACAATTTGAATCTTGACAAGCTAATGGCACCACAAAGTTCGTCAACTATGAAGGTCCATTACCAAGCTTGCAAATTCGAAGCCACTGTCTTCTTCACACATCCCCGTCATCGAATCAACGTCTTCGCATCAATCAAACCGATCATAATTTGGGGTCTTTGACAGATGCTGCAATGAAGAAACAAGTAGACTGAAACAATCAGCTCCAGCATAATGTTGACTGCAGCCAAGGCTGATTGCAAGTGGTCAAGATTAACGTCGTTCGGCTACCTTCAAAGAGTATGTTCACACGTGCAGATGTACCAGGTGCATGCATGAATATAGTCATAACGGACATTTTACGTCTTGGAAAGCGATAACTATGTAAGTGGGCACCCACCTTTGTCCCATAGGTCAAGTAGAACGTTGTGTACTTGTGTGTGTACGTGCCTCGGCTGCCTGGCGTTGGTTAGTTCGCCAAGATAGGATCTCTACGAACTTCGTTTCAAGCGTACTCTGTAAAGCATAAGGGGAGGCCAGCATACACGGAGTACGTCAGGACGGATATACGGTTGATTCAAAAACATTTCACTTTGCAAGTATGACCACTGTCAACAAGCCAAGTGTAGTGCCAGAATTTGCAACAACTTTTCCATGACAAGAATTTGACAAAACACGAGCTCATAAGAGACTCATGATGATCTGGTGTCAACCTTCTTATGAAGATGCGTGCACATAAGATGATATGGTTTCTCTTCTTCGATACCATGAACATGTTAGGACTGACCATTAGCGCTTATACATAAATCGAGAAATTCTTACACGTCAAATAACATACTCCGGCTCAAGATTGTGGAACCAACCTTGCCGAGTGCCTCGATTGCGAGTCAGCAACCTCAGCAGGGCACTGGGAGAATCAGAAGGATAAGATGTGGTTCTGAAAGTTAAGCACACGGTAATGAAGTCAAACTGACGGCGAACTTTTAACTTTTCGATGAGTATAATTGATCAGGTTCTATGTGACCATCCATGCGATGGTTTTACTTTAAGGGCTGAAAGTATATGCTTATCCATCACATGGTACATGGCCCTTGTTTGTAGGAAAGGACCATGAGTTCTCCTGTTTGAAGCATTTGGCGATGAAGGCCATGAAATACTGAGCTCCAGACCATTTGAAGTTGCACTTAAGATAGTGAGAACAACAAACAAACTGATCCTAAAAGAATCCGTAGCACACGTACTTCAGAAAAACAAACCGGCTGAAATCTTGATATTACTGAAGATACTGAATATACATAGAAGTACACGACGATTTCTCCACAACACGTAAAACAACGTTAGCCTTGAAAGCTGTAATATCCTCAGTTAAGAATCTAAGATGAGACATTACGACTACCCGAGTGGTAATGAACATTGTTGCGATGCTGGATTCAGCAAGAGTACTTCCAGTACTCTTGCTAAGCAGTAGCATAATAAAGCTGGTGTGCTGTCGGGGTCCTCCAGAATGGATGCTGCCTTTGAAAGAAAAGCTTATGGAGACAAGAAGAAGGCAACCCAGGGAGCCACGATAGGCAGGCTTGTTATCTAGCCTCATTCCAAAGCCTCATACTGTTCCGAGTTACGGTACGGTAGTCTACGAAAGTCCAGAGCAACTTCAAATCTCAAAATCAATATGCAAGATAACCACTAGCATGAGAGACAGAACGAGGCTACTGTGGTACTGATTCTTAGCAAAAGGGAGAAGACCGATATAGCATCCTCACCTTGTGGACTTTATCGATGTGATAATACAACGTTCATTCCGTTCCCAGGTTAGAGGGTTAGCAAAGTTTTATATCAAAGGGAAAGTACATCTACAGCTGACTGTAGAATGTTGTCCTGATGTGCCTTCCACTCCCAACCTGGATCGAGATTTTCGAGCAGATTTTTTCTTCCTGTCCGCTGGAGGGACAGGGAATGGGATGAGGTGGTAAAAAGTTTTGATAGAACGTATTAATTGAGCATCGCTCAAACGCAGTTGTTTAACGAGATGTGTAAAAAGGCTTCATTAATTGTACACTCAACAAGCAGACTATCGGACCATCAGACTTACCATAATTGAACAGCGTCAGGCTTGCGTTACATCGTCCGTGCCTTCCATGGCTTCCATAGCCTGAGCAAGAATTTGCTCCGCCCTTTTCCTCTTGTCGTCCTTTTCCTCGTCTTTCCCTTGGGACGACACTTTTACCTTCTCTTTGGCGGGGGACTGCTTGAAAGCACCAACACTGAGTTGCGCAGCTAGAGCCTTGACACGGGCCTTCTTACCCCAATCGAAGCTCAATAGAACGGGTCGGCGATCTTTGGCCTCCGGCAATATATTAGAACCCTGGCCAGCATCCAGACGATCTACTCCAAGTTTTGCTGCCTCAATGGCCGGGGCAAAAGTTTCAAGAACAGATGGCAAAGAAACTTTCCCCTCTGCCTCACCCTGTCTCCCCATGGAATCACCTATTCGGCCAGGAGAAGTGATTGTTGAAACCTCTTTCTCTCCTGGCGGAAATGGAGAAGCCAAAAAAGGGTTTTGACCAGCTGCCACTCGCTTGCCCTTGCCTTTGCCTGCCTGGCCCTCTGCTTCTAACTTCGACAAAATTGCTTCCTGCTCACTAGTCGGAGGCCATTGCTGCCTGGAAGGCAAGGCAGGAGACGGAGGAGGGCGACCAAGTGGAATCGAGGATGAGTTCCCCACACTCGCCCGGATAGCTGCCAACGCAGTAAAGGGAACAGTCGTTCCACCGGCAGAAGAGGAATTAACGAGCGAGTCCGGCGGAACTGGAGACTTGGTGGTAGCTCCACTAGAAGAAAGTCGTAAGTGCAATGACACAAGAGATCGTTCAGCCTTCCGGCGCTGCCTCGCAAGCTCAAGCTTGTCCAGCCGAGGATCACTTTTCCTCTCATCCCAAACTGGAGTAGACCTGTAAGTATGAGGATCTGGAAACGCGGGCAACCAGGGGGGAATGTGGGGATACGGGGGTGTTTCTCCTAATTGTAAAAAACTTGGAGGAGCTGCTCGTTTCTTTGAAACAGGGAAATGAGGAAGAGGTCGTGCAAAAGGGATCTCTTCGCTGTACTCCACATATCGGATCACTTCTTGCAGGGCTTTAGAGCTTGACAGTGGACGATTACTGTCAGCGGCAGATGTTGGCCCAGTGCCGACATCCTCCATGGCCATAATAACGTCGAGAGCATTGCATTGCGTTCGGCCTGCAAGGTTCGCGTAAAAGTGTGCAGCTTTCGCTAGGTCAGTGAGGTACCGAATCGCTATATCAGCCAAGGTTTCACCGGCCGAGCGCTGTATGGCGTGAAAGCCAATAGCTTCACACAACTGCGAGACCCCAATCTTGGCCACGGCACGACCAAACTCATCACCTGATCCGCTCATTGCATCATCCCTCTACAGGCTCTCACAGTCACCCCAAAAAACAGTCCTGCTCCCACTCCAAAGAGCTCTAATGGGTCACAAAAACTGCCTGACTATTGGCTCCTGGCACCACTCCGATATCACATCGTGCTCCCCTCGACCGTAGACTAATCAGTCCAAAACCTGTGAAGTTCCAGAGTGATTCCTGTCCATGAAAAAAGCTCACAAAACCCTCACGAAGAAGCACCTATTTCCCCGTCTGCCTCAAACCAGCGAAGAGATCCGCAAGATTCCAATATCCTCCGCGAAACCGTAAAAGTCGCTCATTCTCCGAGTCCGAAGCTTCCAAACTCCATCCGCATTGTTCTGCAAATGCTCCTTCAGAGAAATGGCGTCGCGGACTCCGAACTTTCGACAGGCAGAAAGAAACACTTCCTACACGAGCGAGCACGACGGTCTCGAAGAGAAATGAGCACCGTCACTTACACAGAACCTCGGCCCGAACTAAGGGCATCCAGCGCCACGGGCCGAGCACGAAACCTGCGCATCACATTCGAAATTCTCAAATTCCTTCCCCGCCCGATTTCTGCGCCGAGCTCGCCCGTCCGCATCAACACCTCGTCGACCCCGCGCACTCTCTCTCCTCTCATCACGCCCTGCTCCGGTCGATGTCCGCCATCGCAAGCACGAGGCTAAGGGCAACGCCGACGAGAACTCCCGGCGCCTGCCCGTGACCTGACCAGACCAGACGTAACCCAACACGCAACCCAAACCCCAATCGAACGAAGAAGCGCGACGAGCCCAGAGGCGAACCCCGACGCTCCTCCTCTACTGAACCATCTCGGCCACCAGCGGCTCCAGGCGGACTAACTATAATTATCACCATTTATAATTAAAATGAATTTACTTTCGATTTACAACTTTTAATTAATAAAAAACGTCATTTGGAACTAGAAATAATACCTGCTGACTCCCTGGCGGGCGGGCGAAAGAGCGGGCGTGGTGGGTCCGAGGTCTCGGTTTCCCCTTCCCGCCGTAACGGTCGAGAGTCAGAGGTCGAGGCGGAGCTTTCCTTTCGTCCGTCACTGCGACGGAAGGAGTCTGCACTCGGCCGTACCGGAGGGTTCTTTGGGAGTTCCGCCCCGTCCCCTCCCGCGCCAGCGTGGCACCGAGTCACGGGAGTTCGCGGGCATTCCGGCGGTAACAGTTAGGGAGGGAGGGGGAGAATGGCTCGGCAGGGGAGGTCAGCGTTAACCCTACCGGGGGAACGAGCGCGACGAGCAGGTGTGCGAGCAACGTCCGGCGAGGAAGGACGGTCGCATTGCCGGACGCTGATTGTGAGTAGAAGGGATTTTCTTGTACAGCACGCGAATCGTGCGTGCGTGCGCGTACGAGGGTCCCGAATTGCAATTTCCCGAGGAGATGCTCGTCGTGTTGATCGATTGATTGCTATCGAGAGCGGTTGAGGGCCGATTGGCATTTGGGCTCGGTGCTGGTTTGTTGGTCTCGATGGCGGCGTCGTCGGGTTCGATCCCTTCACCTCCTGCTTCGATGAGTAACAATTCTCCGGATGCGACACCTCCTTACAGGCCTCCTTCGTTCGAAGAGATTCAAGCGCAAGATATGTTCAACAATTGTGCTGTTCGCACTGCCCTCAGCGGCGTTATGGGTAGGTGAATTTCGTTCAATTGGGTTCATGAAGATTTGTGAATCTGCTTCGTCTTCTCGATGGCGAGCGAAATCTGTCTCGAGTGAATACTTCTATTTTGTCGTCTGTCCGTAAAGTAGGTCATCTAGCTCTGATGTCGTTGGGTCCATTTCTTTGTCGTGAAAGCTTATCATCTGGTCACCCTTCGTTTTGGACCCGGCATTCATCTCATGGTGGATTCATAGGTGATGGACACATGTTTGTCCAAATTCGGTCATGACTTCTTGGTTGTTACCGGTCTGATCATCACACCCCGAACTAGCTTAGATCTTCTCATGTTCTCAACACATTCAATTTCAGCGAACTTGTCGTCACAGTTAGCAGTAATAACCTCAGTGGCAGCCACTGGGACAATTTAAGGCTGAACACACGACCTAACAAAAGTTTCGCAAGCAGGTGTGATTTGAATCTTACGAAGGTCAATGAATCTTATTTTAGTATTGAAAGCTTTGCCACTAGAGCGGGACTGATATCATGTGGTAATGATTTTCCTACTCAGGTGGTGGCATGGGAATTTTGATGGGTGGACTTTTCGGAGCTTTGGAGGTTCCATTGCATACCGAGACAATGACAACGAAACAGCAAATTCTATATCAAGCTCGGGCGATGGGCAGCAAGAGTAAGAGTATGGCTAAAGCGTTTGCCGTTATGGGAGCCATATTTTCCGGAGTGGAATGTGTAGTTGAGAAGGTAAGAGTTGTGCATTGTGAGTGATGGATTTAATGGGATCGAGTTCTCAATGACGTAAAATTTCAAGTGGAGAAGGGCTCTGAGTGAGAATTGCGTCCAGCTACTATAAGTTTGTGAGGCATGTCCAGTTTATCAAGCCCTAAATGAAATGGAGAAGTCTATGGGAGGTCTTCTCCATTTGATTCTGAAACTTTTATGCAAACAGTGCCTGACAACTCGGAGCTGGAATCTGTTGTTGACCCGGGATTCGCATTTCCTGAGTCATAAACTCAAACATCTGTCCACAATTTATGGTCTCTGTGACGCAGGAGAGATTGCTGAGGATTGTATGATGGAGCTGACCCAAATTGCACCGTTGTGCTGGGCTGACAACTGCAGGCACGCGCGAAACATGATATGACAAATACTACAATCGCTGGCTGCGTGACTGGTGGAAGTTTATCTGCCAGAGGTAAGTTTGTCCGCTCTCCTCACTCTACGTCCGGTTGAAGATAATTTTTGCACCATATGCAAAACAGCAAATAATTCGAATTCAATTTGAGATGCTCGTGGAAAATTCTTGCGTTTATTTATTTGTCTTTTGGTTATTTGACTGGGCTCGCAAGAACAAAACACTTACATATGTGATAGGCTTGTTCTTTCGAAATCCACATCATTGTTTACAGAGCCTGTAGTGCTTTGTTAGTTACATTCGTCTGGAAGTCTTGTGACTGTCAAAGTTGTCTCACACAAGGATTACATTGCGTGTTTTTCAGCTGGACCTCAAGCGGCATGCTTAGGATGTGCAGGATTTGCCGCCTTCTCAGTCGCCATCGAGAAACTTTTGGACCATTGATTAGGTTATACTGGAGCTAAGTTTTCTGAAAGATGAGAGGTATAAACAAAATAAATAGTAGGCGGGAAATTCTGATATATTTTCTGAGGTGGTAAATCAACATTCAGGAAGATGAGATTATTTGCCCCATAATTGGGAAGCTGAGATTTGATCAGGTTATGGTGGTGACCTTTTGTATACGGGAGTTAAGCTGGCTGCACCTTACATGGTGATGTAGTTCGTGATGTTGACAAAATTCGACAAATTACTTGTTAGGATTAAGTTCAGGCAAGATGAGGCACTTGTGCAGTTCAGAAAATTGGCACTCTCTGTGCCAGGGATGTTCCGTAGCATTTTTGCAATTTAATCTGGAACTCAAGGCAATTTTGACCTAGCATGTTTTCCTCCCAGTCAGGAAGTGGTGAAAGTCATCCTGGCCTCTCCAGATTGTGGCATGCTTCCAGTGGCCAGATGTTCACATACTGGCACAGCTGGAAGGCTTTAGGTGATGTATGAAAATTGGAGATTTCAGTTCTCCCTTCAGCATAAATTCTGAGCTTTTCCACTTTCTACCAGTGCCAGATAAATACCATTCAAACTCCACTGACTTCGGGTCCGCTGCTACCACAAGAACCTGGTTCAATTTCTGTAAATAAATTGTAGGAGTGTTAACACACTTCAAGCCATGTGGATTAACTTGTAGAGCCGCTCGATCCAAGCCCTCACATTGCATGACATCTGACATGAATTGCGCGTAACAAGGATCGTATCATGGTCTCAATGGAGACCGAAAGCTGCACAGTGGAAGAACTTTCTCATGGCGGTGGAGGCTGCCATCACGAGAACTGATTCCAGACTCCACGGCACAGAGCATCATGGGGCGAACGTGTCATGGTTGCAATGAGAGGAACCAACTGTCTACACTTTTCTCTCAATCTAGGACAGGAGGAGCGCACGGAATGTAATGGCCACAGTGCTGTCGGCTGATGAAGTGCCGCCTCAATTTACTTCTTAATTCCGCGACTCTCTGGGTCGTGGACACTCAAGGTCTGCGCACGATCGGCCGAACTCCTCGGAGGCATTCAGGTGTCTTGACTTGACTCGGCCTGCCTGCCTATTGTGAGAGGGCACCGGAACACCACAAGCATTCATCGATGAAAATAGCCGGATCTTCCTTCCAGGTACCAACGAGGCGGCAGGAACTCTTGAGTCGACGCAATCGGTCATCCCCATGACCGGCGCCGGGCATTCACTCCAAGATAGTCATCCTGCAAGTTGCTCCAACTTCCTCAGCCCATACGGTAAAGAATTGGAGCCTCCACACATGCGGGCGAACAAGAATGAATGCTCCCGCTCGGTCATAAGGCCAAGGCTTTCTTGGTGCGTTCGACGCTCGCATCGATATCGTCTGTGGGGTTCTGGCAATGAATTCGTTCGGGTAGATGGGAATGCTAGAGAAAATGCCCTTGCTCTTCACAGAGTGGAATGCTGAAGACAGAAGCACGGCACGCGCAAGGAGAGAACAAAGCAGATTCTCTGTCCGTGAAACATTTTATAATGGAAAGAAAATGGACCGAAGTGAACATGTATCACAATTGTGCGGCCGGAGCGTGTGCGGGAGAGATCAGTACGGCTACTGGTGGCCTGTCAGAAGAACTATCTCAGATCTCTGCTGATAAAGCTCGAATACTAGTATATGGTCCCCGATGCGGGGTCTGCATTCATTCATCATCATCATCATCACATCCTACAGCGACGTCGAAGCTACAGAAACAGCAAGTTCTGCTGAAAATTCTGGACGTCTGTCAAAGTGGTCGAGAGAGGTGCACGTCGGGCAAGTGAAGTAGAAAACGGTGGACATTATGTCGTCGAACAGATACACGAAGGAGTGCATGAGAACGAGCAGCGGGCCTTCCCACGCCGCCGAAGAATTGTACTCCGTGTAATCGTTGGTGCCTGTGACCCGATGTTCGAACAACAGGCTCAAAAATGCTCCACAAGAGGCTGTTACTACGTAGGACCAGAAGGCCACTTGCATTCTGCCCTGCATGAGGAGCAGCGTGCGCAGGAGGGCTCTGAAGCCGAAACTGTCCTCCAGCACGCAGGTGACGGTGGCGATGTTCAACAAGATCTGTACAAATACAAAAAATCCGCAGCTAAGCAGCCCCAGGGTGCCGACCAGCACGAAGGCTATGACGGACGACACATGGAGTGCAGCGAAAACTCCGTTCAGAAGGGCCATTCCGAGTGCAATTGCTGCACCCGACGCCACAAAGATGAAGCAGGAAGCGACGTAAGTCATGATGAGGCGAATCCACACTCGCGGCACCACTCGATGGAGGATGTCACCGAGGGAAACCTTGAGCCCGGCGTATGTGGAAGCCACGGTATACACGACGCCAGCTTTGGCCAGACAATTCACTGTCACGGCGAGAGGAATGTTCACCGCCGACGTGACCAGAAATTCAGAGAGTTTTTGGTATATGAATTTCATGTAAGGAGTATGGAACTCGACGGCCACCGATCCCTCGAGCACGAACGCCTCAAGACGGATTGCTAACCAATCGATTATTTTGTGCGTGACCAAAACATGAGTGAGGACGATGATGGAGATGGGACAGATCAAAACTGCGGTTAGGGTTGTGAGAAGATCCGAGTGCCTTCTCAGTAGTCTTGCGGCCTCCCTCATCACGTCGAGAGTGTCCAAGGGCAGCAGGCCATTGAATCTCTTTCGACCTCTGTGATTTTCTTCCCTGGGCTGCACGCGGTCGGACGTAGATGAGTGAGTGGAATCGACTCCCGCGCAATGCCGATGGTGATCAGTAGGGAGCAAATTCGCGGATTCTAGGCCTCTGGCTTCGGATTCGGACAGAGGAGAGGAACCGTACACATCCGCCTGCAGCAGTCTCGCTTCCCCGTTCGTCAGAGGAGGATCGAAGACGGGCGCCAGCGTGTGACTCAACCTGCCTTCCATCGAAAGATTCATCCCTCTCATCGACAGATCAGTGACCGTATTGAATGCAGCATCCGACACCGATCTCCGAGAAGCTCCTCCGCTCCCAGGTCATCTCCCTTCGGCCAACGAGCACCGACGACTACACTGAACCGCAAAAGCCTGAAGCTCGACGAGTTCTCATAATCATCACCTCCTCGTCAATCAAAGCCTCGACGCCCGAACTCGAGTTACGCGCCATCCCAGCTGCTCTCCATCGCCGAATCTACCACCAATTCCTCGACCCACCGATCTGCGCGGATCCAAACACTCCCACCACCTGCCAAATTGACACTACGGGAATATTTTTCTCTCCGATCTTGCCATTTCGAGCCTCGCGCTTCGATTCTCCAACCGGGCACCTGGCCGGACAGGACAGCTCCTAGAAGACTCCCACAGGCCTCAAAGCAGCTCTTCCTTCCGCCCTCGGTATCCCGAGGATTGCCAATACCTCCCACGATCTCTTGTAAGAGCCCCACCCAGCAATCAATCAACCAATCAACCAACCAATCAATCTGCCGATCGAAATCATTCAAGCATTCGCTTCTTGTGATCTGCTGTGAGGTTTATGTTCGCCGCGTTCAGCGTTGTGGACTCACTCGATCCGAGGACACGAAAGCCGATGCGCACGCTCTGCTTCTCCCTCACTCTCGCACTTCCTTCCTTCGCTTGCTTTGCTTGTGTCGTCGCCATTCCACGACGGCACAGTGGCGGACATGTGTTTCGTTCGCTGGGCACAATTGCGAATGCATCTTCCGCCTTCGGATGCTTGGCCTGAACTGTCGGTCGGTCGCGCAGCAGCAGCAGCCCTAGTCCCGACGCCCCGATCCAGGAGACCAGGACCGAGAGACACTGCAGCAGTGACTGACTGCAGGCACGCTCCATCGCAATCCATCAAGGCGGAACGAGTCCGTGGTCACGACTTGGTCAATCTCCGCACTCGCTCCGCTGCCCGCCGGCGCCTGTGACGGTCCGCTGTCTATCTCCGGTCGACGCCCCGTCGTCTGCCCCCCGGTCACTGCGGTCGAGTGCGGTCTGTTCAGGGCGTTCTGTAATGCAGAGTACCCTCTCCTTTTCCTTTAGATTAAAAAACAATGACAGTGGTGAAAAGGCAGGCCTAGGCAATCCGGAGAAACCAGTTTAAGGCCGGAGAGAGGGAGAATCCCTTTTGACGTCCTTTCTAAGTGCAAGTTGTAATTGCATTTGATAGAAGCCGATTTTGTGCACTGAATTTGCCAACATTCAAAGTTGGTTCTAGGAGTATGACAAACCATTATTTCCGAATTATTAAAGGCTCCGGTTTATAGATAATAAAATATATACTATATTTATCGTGGTCGGGAGTGACTGGAAAAATTTTCCTCTGTTTCATAATCAGTAACATAGGGAATTCTCACATGGAAAATAAAAGATGTCACTATTTTCAAGTATTTAATCCTAGAGAACATTTCACACGCTTGCTTCACAAGATGAAGCTATCATATACATTACAGTTGAAGTCAAATAAATTTACTCATTTCATAATATATGGACGGAAAATTGTTTCATATAATTCTTTGTACACACAAGTTCTATGGCTTACGCTATCCGCTTAGTGTATGGTACAACCAAATTACATTGATCATAAATGGTACTCTTGTTATCTCGAGTATGAGTACATTGTATTATGGTTTGAAAAGAATGCAAGAAGTCTCATTTGAAGACTTTGTACATCTATGACGATCTACATGCACTAAAACTCTTCAGAATTCTATGTACAATACATGTCAGATGTATTTCATATACATATTGTGTATGAAAAAGAACCAAGAGTGTTAGTTTGCATTAAAATGTGTTTATATGTTTGTTAAAAACTATGTTTTTATGACAAGTAGTTATCAATTACCATTTTTTATTTTTTGTGTGATCATATAATGGATTTAAATTACAAGCTTGCATTTTTGTGCACGATGATATCAAATTTATTCCATGATAAGAAGTTTCTATTTTCGTCTTAAGATTATATTTTTGTGATGCTAACTCTTCAACAAATTCTGGAATATAAAATTTGAGTTGATTTTAACACAGTATAGTATATTAAAAATAGAGTGAAAGATTATATGCCCTCATGGATTAATTATAATATATAATATAATTTTAAAATAATTTTTTGTATTGTAGCAGAAATGGTATGATTGTGAGTAAGAAAGCATATGTAAGATTAATATTGATCTTAATGTAATTTATGATGACTCATAACTAATAATATTTTAGATTTTTCTTTAATAAAATGAAATTTTTTTTCTTATTCATTTATATATATATATATATATTATATCCATATATATTGCATTGTGAATCAACGTAAATTTTCAAAAAAAAACTTTTTAAATTGCAATTAATTTTCATGATTCTTTAGGTTATGACATTTCCAAATTGTAGATTGAGTGTTTGAACTGATTCATGATATTGATGATATATTTTCAAAGTTTTTCTTCTCTAGCAAGAATGGAAACTGACTTGAATTAATGCATAAAACAATCACTCATATACATTAAGATATGACAAATCATGAATTTGCAATACATGAACAAAATTTAAAGCTATTAAAGTGTATTCTAATATCTTTTTATATAACACATCTATGTTCTGTATATAATGATCCACATATCATATTTGAAACATGAAAAAAAATTTAGTCTCTTTTTGTTGTCTTGTATGTTTGGATATGCTTATTTTTGTTAGTAAATTTAATAGAATAAATGAATGATTGAATTTAAACTTACTCTTTACTTTATTTGTCCTGATCATCAGGGATAATAAAGTTCCATAAATTTATGGTTTTTTACAAAAAAATTTATAGATTAAAAATATGACACTAAATTCAAAAAAAGTTTTTCCAATAATCATCTTAAATTTAATTTACGTGATAGCCAAAACTCCAATTGAAGCTATATGATGTATATTTTTATTATTTTGCATGAAGTAATAATCTAATGCAGTCAATAATGATGTTCATACAATCACACATGTAATATAAAGTAGTAAAAACCACACAACTTCATATATAATATGGTGCAAATATATTAGATGAATGATTGTTTTGTCCAATAGTTTATGGAGCATGATTGAGTTTTTTATTTACTGTCAAAAAATATACTTCTTTTCTGTGAATGAAAATTATGAAATTAATGCAAAAAATGTAGATACAAAAACTAACTTTGCAAATACATTCATCAGATAAGGTTATAACATTTGAGATTCAATGAATGGATTTATCTATGTAATATTCGTATGTTTCGTATAATTGATAACAAAAAAGTACATTAATCAGATCAAATGATATCAAATGAAAGATTTTGTTGGTTTTATTCTGTTTTAAGGTAATGGATATGTAGTAAAAAAACAGATACCATCAATTTTAGTTGATACACCAATTATATAGCTATGAGTTTAAGATTTTCAAGATTGATAGAAAACCTAACGAGTTGAATCTATCACAATAATGCATTTGAAGACATTTATACAAACTGAAAACTTAGAGCATTTCACATGAATAATATATTTTTAAATTTTAATGTAGAGTTTATACAATAAGCTGAAAATAGAGTACACCTTTTGTTGATCCTTCCGACAAGAATAAAAAAAATATTTATAAATAATATCATCTCTTATTAATCAACTTTGGCTTAATCACAGTAGATCATCCAATTTGTGTAGTTTGTATGTAAACATTCAACATTGTGACTTGTGAAATTTTAGTTATAATGAAACGACATTGCATGTGAATATGAAGTATTGTGTACTTTAATAATATACATCAAACGTTTGTGTTCCGTTCTCTTTTGCTGGCATTGTTGATGTGGTTGAAGAACGTACAACCATCTTTTTTGACATTCCACGGATAATTCTGCTTCATGGACACTGTCGTCTGTACGTCGTTACTATATCTTTACAGGGAAACGAGGAAAATTTTAATTAATTAGTTTCATGGAACAAAAATCTGCAAAACAGTCGTTTTCACCATCAACATGACACATATTCCGCTAGATCTCGTAATGGCTCATTTTAATAAATTGCCATCATATTTGATTCTGATGTATAGATTTCTATCAATAGAAGGTGTGAACTAACCCTTTGCGAGAATTATATATTTGTTGCAAATAAGTAAAGCCTATAGCATCTCTTCCTTCACCTTGATTTAGTGGGGTCCAGTTAAGGCGATCAGCTGCGGCATATCTTCCCAAGAGACGTGGAACAGAGAAGCATTTCCAGATACCGTAACTCTCATATTCTCTCCAGTCTGGCATTGTGCCTCTTGAAGTCGAGACGAAGGAGACACTATGCTTTCTTCTTATAAATGGACTCATTCTTTTCTATGGTGTGCTTTGAAAGAGATGTAGCTTGATGCTCAGTACGTGTTATATGGTGCAACTCATCTCAGCCGCATTAGAAGTAACCAATTTCTTTCGCCATTTTTATCAAATTATGGCATGGTTTACTTGAGATACGATAAGCTCAAACCAGTCTACCAATTAATTGCTCGAGAGGACATTATGCGAGACAAGATTCTCTATTGATAGATAGATGGAGTGCAAAATCCGAATTTATCTTAATCTTCTATCTGATTATACATAAGGAAGTTATTTATCTGTGATATTCGCGTCAAGATTTATTAAAAAGAATACAGGTTAATATCTTCTATTCGTTTGGGGAGGATGTTTCTTTTGTGCGGGCAGAGGCCTATATTATACTTAGATCCAAGCCTGTAGATATTAAAGAACATTACATATGAATCCATATTGTTTGAAAGATTCAATGTTGAAAGAAATGCATTGTTTTCAATCTCCATGTAGGTTGGCTTTGGATATACTTTTCATGGCATGACCCTATGCATTTTTGTAGAACTCGGATATGAAGTTAAAACAAAATGGAATGTGGAACATGAGACCATTCGTGCCATCAAATCACAAGTCTTTATGTGGACAAAGAAAGCTGTGACGTATTTGTGCTCAAATATATGTGTAAACATCAAAACCCATCTTCATTTCATTATCTGAAGTTGAGCATGAGCCATTGACGAAACCAACGTTTGCGAATGCTGTTCTGGACTGCCATCTCTTTTCTGATGAGAGTTCAATACAAGATTTGGCACATTCCATTTCTATAACACATGTGCTAAATGCAACATACATGGTCTTCCCGATATAGCCCAAGAATTATATATTTGCGATGTAAGAAATACAAGAGTATATATTTTATTTCTACATTATCTTACATATGTGTATACTTGTAAGTAATGCATATTTATTGTTGGTAAGATTTATGTGGATTTCATTTAGTAAGTCCTTGTTACTCCTTATCGGAAAAAAAAGTAATTCATCACAATCTTCAACATACTGGATGGTATGTTTATCTTTTGAAAATTCAATTCATTGTTGGATGTTTTGTATCATTTTCAACTACTATTGTGTTTCCAAGTATTCTACGAGTAATGTTGACAAGAGTATCTCGAAACTAGTACAAAGTAGACTCATAAAGATAAATACAACACCTAATATTATTTGAAGTAAAACACTGATGGGTGCTCCCATTATTTTGTGCATATTACTCTTTACAAATAATAAAAGGACAAGACAAGGAAATATTGGGGACATGAAAGCTGCTCGATCTAAAGCGAACAAAATCGGCGCTCGAAAGTCGTGCCACGGCGCCACCGGCACTCTCAGGACACAGTGGACGGCGGTCCGCGGGAGCAAGAGGATCTGTAGTGGGGCGCAAAAGCCGGAAGGACAACAAATATTAAAAACAGTGAAAATTATTATCGAGGGAGAAATGCAATATTCGCGAATTCGGTATCAGATATTCTGGCGTTCGAATACCCACACACGCGCCATCCAGCAGGCAAGAAACGCTCCGAAGACGAGTCACAACTGTAAAGATCAAGATTCAGTCCCGAGTTGAAGGTTTCGGATCGAGCCATTCGTCGACGCGTCGTCGGAGCGCAATTAATCGTCGCGCGCCACGTGTAAGATGTCTTGAGAGGGACGGCAAGACGAGATGGGGACTAAGCACTATATAACAAGCTCGGCCTCCCGGAGCAGCTGCGGGCCCAATTTACATGCGCCACTGAATATAGGGACCTTTGTAAGCGCCTGAGGACGGACAGAGGAAGCGAGACAGTGAAAGAGAGAGAAGAGATCGAGAGACGATCGGGACTGGGCGGCAGGGCAGGGAAGGGCAGGGTGGTCGCAAAGTGCATTTGCTTCAGAAAGCGCAAGCAGGAAAAAATGGTGTCGTGCTCTCATCTTGTTGTTATCCTTGCGGTCGTGGTTTCTGTTGCTGTTTTAGCAGAGGTGCGAATTGGAGCAGCGGTGGTTTAGATATGCATTGGAGATTAGTTGCAGTGGGGATGGATTGTCGTCATTCTCGTTCGTCACGTTGCAAATGTAGTAGAATTGCCTTAGATCGATGGAGAGCTGGGTCCTTAGATCTGGTCCTTGAAAGCTCTGCATTGGCGTATGCTCGTCTTTGGGACTTTTCGGTAGAATGTGTAAATTAGGCTGCAAAAAGTGGTATCATTTATTTCTGCAACAGCTGAAACGCGAGATTGTGGTGTTGTTTACTCCTTATTCATCACCAACTCGTGGATCAGTCAGTGAGGAGTCGAGGTTCTGAATTTGACTCAATCTATGAAATAAGGAAACATGTGGATTGAAATCGAAGTCTCTCCGGTACGATTCACGGGCTCGCTTGTGTGCTTTCCAAGTAGCTGCTCCTGACGCCGAAGTACTTTGATTACGTTTCGTTTTACAGGCAGAATCACAGGGAGAAGCAACCGTTCACATCGTGCACATGGAGAAAGGTGAAACTCCGCTTGATGAGATTGAAGCTAAGCATATCGAGGTTCTTGCTTCAGTTTGCGGTGGCAGGTGAGATCTGACACCATGTTTTCTTTCAGATTTGATTTCCTACCCCTCGATATGAGGGCTGGATGATTGTTACAATGTCTAATAGGTGTATCGATGATGAAGCACCTTGAGGTAGTAGCATTGAGTTCCCTTCGTTATTTCCCTTTTACCTCAGGCAGCCTTAAACACTTTAGTCCACCCATTTCCTCCTGGAATCGTCGGAACTGAGTAAATGAGTTGTTTTCTTTCGAGGTGTTGGTATCTTGAATAATACTGAGAATTGCTCTGGTTGGCGTTTCTTGTTTTCTATCTAATGTTCGTAGATTTGACATGAATCCTCGTCTAACTTGACCCCAGTGCTCTGGTAAGTTTCACAATTTCAGCAGCTTCTAAATTTGCTCATTTTTTGCAGTCACGAGAAAGCAAAAGAGCTAGTGTTGTATCAATACAAGCACGGCATGAGGGGTTTCTCTGCAAAGCTCACACCTGAACAAGTCACAGAGTTATTAAGTAAGTTCTTGTCTCAACTATTTTACACTTTGTCTTTATATAATATTGAACCAAATTCACATGGACGAGTTATAAAACCTTTCCTCTTCTATTGAAGTGATAACCGTGTTAATAAAACCTTCGTGATTTAAGTTTCAAATACCTATAGCGGGAAGCCAGCTTTCAGCAGAGGAACATCGTTTTTGAAAGAAATACTTTCGGTCATATGCATTATTCGAGAGATCCAAGGGGCTTTGATATCATCCTTCCCATCATTGATCGATATAACATTGATGAAATCAATGTTATATCGATCAGTCAATGGTAAGGATTGCTACTTCACTCTTTTGGATGTAGAAAGCCTTAACATTTTCTGAATAACCATCTATCATTTTATATGTTATTTTTTTCAATCTGTTCTGTATTCATATTCCAACGTCGTAAGTTTTCAATGCCTTAATGACCAGGTTTCTATAGTTTTCTATTATTTGCGACTTGAAGGTTATCTGATGTCATTCACTAACAAGCGGTCTTAAAATTCTTTGCAGCCAAACCGGGAGTTATCGCTGTCAATAAACAAGGCGTGTCTCACATCCATGCTGGAGCAGTAACTACAGGCGGGGCTGCAAGTGCAGGAGTTAATCTCGCAAGAAACGCTTGAATCGCCGGTTAGACCACACAAGCGAATAAGCTGTAAATATGCTACATACGGCCCACCTGGGCTTCGTTTACCGAGATCTGTAAAATACTCCTGTAACGGTGTCATCATTATTTTTTCCTAAATTATAAAGTTATCGCAAATATCTCTGAGTTTTGCGAAAGTAAATTATATTTTGTCATCAATTTTGCATTTCTTAGTTCAGTTCAACTAAATCCCTAAACCCAGGGTTGGGTTTAGGGGTTTAGTTTGTAGTTTCGCCTTTAAAAGCCTCCATCTTGCTAAATGCCCAGGCTCCTATCCAATGCATTATCTATGAAACAGTAGGAATTGAATCTAGTTCACAGCGAATTAGGCACAGCCCTTGGATACTCCAGGAATTTCACCTGCTTGACTACACCTTAAAAATTCCGAAAACTGACCAGTCGACTTATCATGGCTTTGTTTTAACAAAGCGTATTTTGAGTGGGACCCTGAACTCTGTGTAACTAGAAAGTACTAAGGATAAAATTTCCAATCAAATGAACTTCCAAGACCTATCTTGTTTCGAGAGTTTTAAGAGGCTAGCTTGCGACGCGTGTAATCTCCCGTTATTAAAGTTGGGACCCATTCGTCATGCCAAATGACTGTCTCTGAGTTTTATCAACAGACTAAACTGCTGGTGTCTCATATATTGCATGTGGGGCCCTCACATCGCTAGTTAAGCTATGGGGTAGAGGTGTTTTAGTTTCCATTTGTTTACGTGATTTTCATTCATAGGGATTTAGTTGCGTCGGCTACGGTGCATGGATTTATTTCGCCGTCATCTTTGGATGAGGTTTAATTGTTGCATCTCCCATCTGATGACACGATAAGCTTAGACCTTGTACTGTACTGACCATCATTCCATGGGGTATTTTTCGTAAGGCCTTACATCAGACGCAATCCGTATTAATTTCACACGTGTTTATATCTATGAATAGTAATTCCCTCTGTCTCGTATAGTCTCGTACCTTTGGCGACTGTAGGGTCCAAGAATGATATTTGTTTTTTGCATTGTTCGTAAATTAGCCATAAGATTTTCTGTGGAAATGTTTAAAAGTTTAGCGTGTCGTAAACAAATGTTCGAATCATAACTGAGTGAAAGCACGTGATATATTCTTTAAGCGCCTCGTATCATTTGCAAGTTGAAAGGCAGTAAAACATCTGTGTGTTTTTTTTATCTTTTGTATTTAAGATTATTTTTTGTTCATTAAAAAATTGTGTTTATCAACGAGATGAACCCTAGCTGTGTCCGATGGTCATGGAAGTGGAATCATAATGGGTTTAGATTCTGCATAATCTCAAAGATTTTGGCTTGTCCGCACCTACCTAATTATATCACATTACTCATGATAGATATAACATTCAACACAATTAACAAATATATGGACGTAATAAAAAACAATCATTCATGTCATCTTTCATTTTTAAGTCAAGAAATTTTATTAAACACACAGCAAAACCTTACAAGTAGATAAAATATTTACCAGAAAAAAAGTTCATTGTTACATACTATCAAATAAGTACGTTCTTGAATTGTAAAGAAAATTGGCAAGCAAACAAAACAATCACCCCACATGATTCACAAATCACATTTTATTTTCGATTTGATCAAAAAACGAGAACAAAATGCAGTTTAGATAGTGGATAAAAGAAATTTTTTATTCCAGATATTATCTATATAATCTTCTTCTGGACATTCATGTCTTTTGGATGTGATGACACAGATTTATTTTTTAAGTACAAATTCAGTACATATATGATGATTATTACACATGTTATGTATATGAAT
Organism: Marchantia polymorpha subsp. ruderalis; assembly: GCA_037833965.1. Classification (NCBI taxonomy): domain Eukaryota; kingdom Viridiplantae; phylum Streptophyta; class Marchantiopsida; order Marchantiales; family Marchantiaceae; genus Marchantia; species Marchantia polymorpha. The sequence continues at coordinate 8,514,827 of AP031351.1, forward strand.
TCAATTAAAAAATATGACATACAGTCATCAATTTTCTAGATGAAACGAAATTTTGTTTAAAACTGAAGTATGACATAATCATCAATAATTTCTTATACGAGTTCACAAAACTAAATTGTGGCTACAAAATGACATGCATCACGTTTCTCTGGATTGTAATTCCTTGGTTTAAGTTTGATACATAGGAACCGAGATATTATTTAACATTGTGGTGAAAATTTATACATTTTTCATGTTTTCACTAAAGTGCCATCTTGACGAGGTATTCACAGTCTTGTCATTTTAGTCTTACACATACAGTACAATTCTCGGGGAAAGTCTATTAAACAGAGGGAATTACTATTCATAAATATAAACACGTGAGAAATTAATCCGGATTAGGTCTGATGTAATACCATGATCTAAAGCAAACCGTGGGGATTAGACTACAGGCGCAGATTCTTGTTAGAGCATGTCGACTTCAGCTCTAACGAAGCATGAACCACGGAAATTCTGTGGCACGGATTATGTAGTCTGACCACAGTTTTAACCGACTGTAGTCAGACTTGACAAGACCTGTAGTCGGCTCCCGGAACTGGTGTCCCGAAAGCGTCCAAGTGTCTCCACCGAGGGTGGTGGTCGCTGCTGGCGCGGCCCATTCTTCGTCAGGACGGGACAGCGGGCCCTGTCCGGCCGCAGAGCATATAGAGCTCGATCGACTACGACCGAGAACAGTCAGAAGTCAGGACGGACGGACCCTGGCCTGAGACTTCTGTCGACAGACTGCGCCGAGCGTGTGCGATACGATTCACGCCCGAAGGGACGCGCATCGTCCTCTTCGTCGTCGGCCCAGGGACTGCGCCCGTCCCCCCACGCACCTTATTATTACACCTGCGGCCGAATTAGCGATTGGACTGTCATCGCTCTCGAAGTTCGGTTCGATGGGAATCACTAGGTCTGGCAGTTTGTCGGCCTCGGGGGAATTCTCGCGGGGAGGAGGAGGAGGAGGATCACGGGCGGATTCGGATTTGCATTTCGCGAATTAGAGGCGGGTCGAGGAGGTTCGAGGCGATGGAAGGAGGCGCCAGATGAGGAGGGAGGAAGTGGAGGCGCTGAGATGGAAGCGGAGAGTCGAGACAGTCGTTTGTCGGTGATTTTTTCTTCTTTGGGTGCGGTCGGGCTGAATTAGGAGGAGGAGGAGGAGGAGGAGAGGATAATTGTGAAGATAAATGGTAGAGATTGTGAAGTGGGAGGTCTGGTGGATCAAATTTAGAGCTAGGTGGAATTGACATCTGGATACAGGGAAGTTCCAGTGAAACGAGGATGGCTGCGAACGCGGATGAGGAGCTGCTGGCGCAACTTGGCGTGACTGCCGCGAGACCGGATGAGTACGAGCGTTTGGTTATCGAGCAGGCGCAGGAGCTCGCGGGCACATCAGTCGTCGAGGAAAATGTGGATGCTGCTCTGGGTTTTTTGCAGGGGGAGGAGGATCCCAAATGTCGAGAAAGGAGAGTTCGGATTCAGACCATCCTGTCGCATCTGGACAAGGAGATCGCCGCCGTGGAAGACAGTCGCGTCGCTTTCGCCTCTTCGTCCAATTCGGCCGACGAAGAACCCCAAGAGAAAGCGAACGGCGTCGGAACTAGTAAAGGGAAGAAGGTGCAGAGGAAAAAGAGTGTCATCGCTGAAGATGGCGGGGCAGCGATGCACCTGGCAATTTTGGATGAGCGTCTTGCGAGCTTGAATGCCAAGAGGAAGAAGCTCGGGGGGCAGCTGAAGATTTTAGAAAATTCCAACGCCGATCGACATGGTAAGAAGAAAATAAAGCAGGGAGAAGAATCACATTCTTCTGCAGCACCTAGCCGGGCCTCGAAAAAGGTTGCATTATTATGTGATGACGATGAATTTGACGCAGCTCTGGACGCCGAGAATGCTAGAATTAGAAATCGCAGAGTTGTGCCTAAACCACCTCGTAAAGCGAAAGCTCTTACTTTCATCGAAGACGACGACTTCGATGCTGCTCTGGATGCAGCCACTGGTTCCGGGTTTGTTGAGAGCGAGCGTGAGAAGCTCATTCGTGAGGGTGTCATCACTCCATTCAGCAGGGTCGAAGGGTTCGAGAAGCGAGTCCACGTGAGGTCCCGAAATGTCGCACCGGCAGATGAGGACAATGAGTTGGTCAGGAGATCCATTGCGAACGCAACAGCGTCCATGGCTGCTCACATGAAATCGAGGCCCGCAACCAAGCTCTTGGATAGCTCGGAATTGCCCGAGCCTGAGCTTCCAACGCGTGAGTTTCGTCTGCTTCGAACTCCGCTCAGAAGAGTAACTGCTGCTGCTGATGGGTCCGAGAAGAAACCCAAGGCGAAATCAAAATCTGGAGTGAAGAGGAAACGACCCCAGCCGGATAGTAAGTATAGGCGCAGACATGAGGCTTCTTCTAGTGACGAGGATGACAGTAATCCCGAATCGAATGGGGTGAAGTCAACGAAGAGATCTCGAAGGACAAGCGATGGCAATGCAGGCGAATTGCTCGAAGAGGAAGGTCTGGATGATGAGTTCGAGGATGACGAGGAGTGTGATGTAGCTTTAGATGGAGGTCTGAAAATTCCGGGTGTTATTTATCATAAGCTATTTGATTATCAGAAAACAGGGGTGAAGTGGATGTGGGAGCTCCATTGCCAGAAGTCTGGAGGGATCATTGGAGATGAAATGGGCCTCGGAAAGACTATCCAGGTAACGGCGTTTCTTGCAGCTCTGCATTACAGTGGTCTTTACCGCCCTTCCATTATCATCTGCCCAGTCACTCTTCTACGACAGTGGAAACGAGAGGTCAAAAAGTGGTATGCTCCCTTCAAAGCAGAAATTTTGCACGACTCAGCAGTGAAGGGGCATTTGCATCAAACTAAGAAGAAGAATGAGGTTCGAGAGGAAGGAGAATGTGATGAGGAAAACGGTAGCGAAGTGGAAGACGAACTAGACGAGGAGGAGGAGGAGGAGAAGAAGAACAGTGAAGATGACGAGGCCCTGAAAGGAAAGAAGCCTAAGAATCGTGCCGAGAGGTGGAATGCCATGATCGATCGTGTTACCAACTCGGAATCAGGACTTCTGATAACAACTTATGAACAACTGAGGATCAACCGGGAGAGGCTTTTAGACATAAATTGGGGTTATGCCGTGCTTGACGAAGGGCATCGGATAAGGAATCCGGACGCTGAAATAACCCTTGTTTGCAAACAGCTGCAGACTATACACAGAATTATTATGACAGGAGCTCCTATCCAAAATAGGCTGACGGAGCTCTGGTCTCTCTTCGACTTCGTATTCCCGGGCAAGTTAGGTGTGCTGCCTGTTTTCCAAGCTCAGTTTTCATTACCCATTCAAATTGGTGGGTATGCAAATGCCACACCTCTCCAAGTTTCCACTGCTTACAAATGTGCTGCAGTGTTGCGAGAGTTGATTCTACCGTACCTTCTGAGACGGATGAAGGTTGACGTGAAGGCGAACCTACCCAAGAAGACGGAGCACGTCCTCTTTTGCAAGCTAACTCAGGAGCAGCGTAGTGCCTACCGGGCTTTCTTAGGAAGCTCTGAGGTAGAACAGATTATAGAAGGCAGTAGAAACTCACTGTTTGGTATAGATATACTGCGCAAAATTTGTAATCATCCAGATTTGCTGGAGAGGGAGCATAGTGCTGGTCATCCTGATTATGGAAACCCCGTACGTTGTGGGAAGATGAAACTAGTCGGTCCAATTCTAGGTCTTTGGAAAAAACAAGGACACAGAGTTCTCCTGTTCACTCAGACCCAGCAGATGCTCGATATTATCGAGAGTTTTGCCGTTGCTCAAGGTTATGAGTACAGGAGGATGGATGGTTGTACTCCAGTGAAGCAGCGAATGTATCTCATCGACGAATTCAACGATTCGGAGCAGGTATTCCTGTTTATTATGACCACGAAAGTTGGAGGGCTTGGAACCAACTTAACTGGGGCAAACCGAGTGATAATTTTCGATCCAGACTGGAATCCTTCCACTGATATGCAGGCCAGGGAGCGTGCTTGGCGCATAGGGCAGAAGAAAGATGTTACCATCTATCGCTTGATCACTCAAGGTACCATCGAAGAAAAAGTATACCACAGGCAGATCTACAAACATTTTTTGACCAACAAAATCTTGAAAGATCCACAACAACGACGCATATTCAAGTCCCGAGACTTGCAAGATCTCTTCACCTTGCAAGAGGACAAGGTTGGAACTGCTGGCACAGAAACAGCTGCGTTGTTCGGTGACTCGGTGGAAAATCTGATGGGTCTTACGGAAGCTGAAGCTAAGAAAGTGAATGACGAGACTTTGGTCGCTTTGTGTAACCCCAAGGGCATGAATGATGTGGAAGGAAAAGAGGAGGGCAGTGTATTGGACTCCACAAGTGATAGAAGCAAGGATAATGTTGAAGGAGAGCAGGAAGAAACAGAAGAGGAGGAATCACGGATTCTCAAGGATCTGTTTGAGGCAAATGGCATTCATGTAAGTTTCAGCACGGTCGGTTGTGGTCATGGATATTGCTACTCTCTTGTCATTGGTAACAAGTTAGACAGCATCACTTCAGGTTGAGCAATCACTCTTTCTCGTAGAGCAATATGAACTCTTGAATGACCTGTGCCATCTCTTTGAGCCTGTGTAACTAAATATGTGTGCGTATAATCTTTGTTTGGATACAGTCCGCAATGGATCATGATGCTATCCTGGGCGTGAGTGAGACAGAGAAGGCGAGGGTTGATATCGAAGCAGATAGAGTTGCCAAGCGTGCTGCAGACGCAATAAGGCAATCCAGAATGATTCGAGCTAGTGATGACGTAGCAGTTCCGACCTGGACCGGCAGACATGGAGAGGCCGGAGCCCCATCCAATGTGAGACGGAAGTTCGGTTCCACTACAAACTCCCGATTGGTGGCCAGATCAACAGCAGTGACAGTCAGTAGTGCGCAGACTGGTAGCGTACTAAATGTTCGTACCGATGTTAGCAGCAATGCAAGGTTTTCAGCGGGTGTCGCAGCTGGAAGTGGAGTTGGGAGAGCCTTGACCTCCAGTGATGTACTTAACCGAATGCGAGAACGCAACATGGGTGCTATAGGTGCGGGCATGGAAAGTGCAGGACCTCGTTCGCAGGTGTCAACCTCTTCTCTGGTGGCGAACAGGTTTGGGAGAGGCTCAGCGCCAAGAGGAGGACTATCTTTTCAAACCCCACCTTTGGGTAGGGTTTTGACGAGCTCCTCTCTTGCACAGCAGAATGTTCAACCTTCAAGTGGGAGAGGTTCTGCTTCTCCAAATGGACCAGGTGTAAATGCTTCAGCAACTCAGATCGGCGCTGGACAAGGTTCACCTGTGAGAACGCTTGCAAGTCGAAGCGGTCAGATTCCTGTTGGTGGGAGCCCTATCAGGACCATAGGTAGAATGACGCCTGGTACTCAAAATTCCCCTCTCTCATCCACAGGTGGAAGAGAAGGAGCGAACTCCTCCAACCCAATTACAGATTCTACCCAGTTACCACCTGAGAGTGAACAACTCTTGTCTCAGATTAAAATATACTTAGAGCAGAACCAGGGTTCTGTCCCTTCCGCTGTTATAGCTAATCACTTCAAGAATCTTATACCACCCAAAGATTTCCCTTTGTTTAGACGTCTTCTGAGGGTAGTAGCCACCTTAGCGCAAGGAGATGGTGAATGTTCTATGTGGACCTTAAAACCAAAACCTACGTAGTCAACAACCTACTAGATTTTGATTGCAAGCTCCACATGGAGATGTAAAGATCTAATTAAATTCTCTTCACTACGTCAAGCTTTTGTTGGTTTGACATGTAAGGGAGTCTCTTCTTCTCTTTTGAGATATATGTAGGAAACAGCATTAAAGTAGTGAAAGGGGAACATTTTCTCTGTGGACCATGTGCTTCTACAACGCCGTCTGTTCCTACTGTATTGCGACTATTCTATGAAGGCCGTCTACACCAGAATCAAAATAGGCAGCGCAGGTAAGAGTTTGTTTGAAGCATTTGTAAACTCATGAGCGGTCATGGCATGGTCATCACTTGCGGGTAGAAGAGACTGGAATGCCACATGTGTCTCAACGTCATAGAAGAGAAGCGTCTTATTTTATGATGTATTGTTGCAGTAGTTTCCTCTTTCTAAGAAAAATTAATATGATAGAGTTTGGGGCACTTTGCAGATTGCTTGCATTGCTGATGTCATTCTTTGCTTCTCTGTTTTGTGTTTGTCAGGTAGTACTTCCTACAACTTGTGTTTCTGAGTGGAAGTGAGGAACGTGGATAGACGTCATGTCAGATGTCTAAACACATTGAGTTTTCCAATGTGCGGAGACAACATGAGCTTTTGAGATTACAAGTCCCATGCACAAAATCTTGATCTACGTGCAAGGACTGTATTTAGCTGTTTAATGCGCGCAAAAATTCTCGATGAGAACAGGGTTCATCAACTCACCAGGAAAACAGTGTCTTATCATCAGCGGACCAGCGTTCACTACGAGGCACACTTTTTCGCATGCTTAAATGTTGATTGAAATTCGACTACAAGTGATGACGGCTGTTCCTTGGTAAGAAGTCCCAAAAAGCACTCATGATTTTACTTTGTTTCTAATTCCACGTGAGAATTTTGTTTTTGATATATGTTTTCAACTACGCAAGCAACAAGTTTTTGTTATTTCTCCTATTTTTGAATTAAAAACTTTTTTCAATGCTTTATGCCTGAAACGTGTCTTCGGTGTGATCAGATTTGTTAGAAGGTGGAGGTTTCCAGCAAGTGCTTTTCGTTTGAGCTGATTATACTCGGAAGAGAGGTTGAGGGAAAATCGTGGTCAGTCAGCCAGGTAGGCTCTAATTTCAGGATATACGTTTTCAACTCAGTGCTGTTATTTCAACTTTTCTCGGCAAATGGATCTGCTGTAGTGAAACCATTCTCATGAGTTCGTTACATGCAGGGAAGATATGTTCAAACCTCATGTCTGCAGTCCCTTCTGATATTCGAAGCCAGCGCTTTTTGTTCGCATTTTGATTCACGATCCAGGAGAGGAATCAATGCCTGCACGGACCGAGGAAATTGCAAGTGAAAGTTTTAGCAGATGATGGAGTCACCATCCTGCGAAAACTTACAAGAGTTTCGAGAAGGGATGATGGTTATTTAAGAGATTTTCTAAGATTTGGAGACCATTTGACAACTCCTGGCACCTTGAATTTGCAAATCGGATATGGCCGGTTTCTTGTTAGTCGTCCTCAGTTCAGATGGTCATCAGCAACTGCACCGTCGGAGATGGAAGATAAAGATGTAAATCGTGTCGAGTTCGTGCAATGAAAAGTCATATAAACCCATAAATTTTTTTCAAGTTGAAGTTGGGAATGTAGGAGTCCTATTCAATGTTACGACCAATAAAGATAAGACGAAGTCGAGGAACAATGACGTTCTTTAGAAGGTTCAGGATGTTGGATGTATGCGAAGTCAATCAGACGTAAATGCGATGGAACAGATCAAGCGTCTGTCTTTCTGTCCGTCAGGCACCTTATCCGCTGTTGTCTGCGGTTTGAAACATCCTTCCCTTTCTCATTACACCACTTTGATAGACAAATTAATTGAAGTGCGAAACATGGAAAGATGTTTTTGATGTGTCAATTCCGACCAGCTGAATATTTGTCTTTCAACCATCGCAAGATTTACATACAATTTTTTCGTTTCAAAAGATGTCATCTCGCAATCGTCGCACTCTCTTACATACCACAGCAAAACATATTGAGAACGCATATCGTAATGCGTCTATAAACCTTTTCCGCTTGCTTAAAATGCTTGTGCCTGGATTGTGAGACTCACTCTGGGACATGAGTCGGGTTGCATGTCCGGTCTTCAATGAGCAGTCATCGACGTGTGGGAAGGAAAGGCCATCGAGGTCTATCCAATCATTTGTTCCATGCGTCAGATGGAGTAGATGATGTTCCATGTCGTAGGTGCTGATGTGCAGTTCATGCACTGGCACCTGGTGGAATACTAAGACCCAGACGTGCGTCAAGAATTGTTCGTCGAGTGAATCTGTCCACCTACCCAAATATTAAAATGTACTTAATGCCTCGAGGCATCTTACATACATCCCACTCGGACGTTTTGGTTGTAAAGGCATCTCCCCTTGTTGTCATAACATCGCAGATCTTTTGACACCCTGAGAGATACCCCGAGGTCTTACACAAGATCCCACCCATATTGCAGCACTTCCCTCCATATCCTCCACGTGCACGAGTCGGATTAAGAGTCGTCTAGAGCATAGGTACTAAAACGTTCGGGTGCTCTGTGCATGCGCTGGACTGGAGAGTGGCCACTAGATCAGGGCAGCAATGGTCGATTTTACTCAAACCATGAAAGCCGACCTGAGCTAAATCAAGGTTGTCTCAGAGCAATTCGAGCTGACATAGTCCGCCCAGTGATGAAGACTGGAAAACAGGAATACACACTTCCATGGCCCAATAATAGGCGAATTAAATCTGTCTCCACAGGAAAGTCATAACAACCTCATTCGTGACACATGATTGGGTGTCGGGAGAGAGGAAAGGAACGGGTATAGCATTCGAGACTATTTGAGTGTAAAAATACCCAAAGTGAATTGGAGTTACAGTACTTTCATTCTTGACGGCCTTTACCGCGGTGTGACTTTTAGATACAGAGGGCGAGACGCACAACGCACCAAACGCATAGCGATGGGAGAAACAGTTGGAACAGGAGATGTTCTGAATTTCGCTGCTGTTTCCCATATTCCATCGTCCCTGTGGCTGTGCAGTATTACTGCTCTATGTTTCTCACGGAGGTATTGGAGGTACGCCTCCCCTCGTTTGTCAACAGACGCACACCGATGATGATGATGGTGATGATGATGATGTCTGTCGCCACAGACAGTAAGTAAGGGAGTGAGGGAGGGGGGGAGCGAGTTTGTACATGCAGTACGGTAATCCCCTCCACTGGTGCTTGCAATGCTGCTCACACGGGGATTTGAAGTGTACGAGAGGATGATGGTGGCCATCAAGTCAACACAATGACCCAGGCAGAGCCGCAGAGGGTGTGCCGGGGCACAGTGGAACGGGAGGGGGTCATTCCCGTGTCTCATGTCTCATGAGCGCAGGCAGCAACAACGATAGTGGACCTTCCCAAATCCAATAGCTAAGCTCGCAACTGAGTTCAGATCGCCTGAATCACTCGCATTCTATTCAGGATCAACTTGACACGGAAGTCTCTTGCGATATCTCGGTGTCATCATCCATCCTCCGATGCAACCTGTACCCTGCCACCTGCCCTGCCCTCCGCTTCTCAACCCTGCACGACGTCGGAGAGCGAGGCTTCTCCTGGACTACTGTATTTCTTGGCTCATTGCTGCATACGCGAATTAATAGCAGCACCCTGCAGTTTCACTTTTCATCTCCAGCCAAGTACGGCACAGCGTAGTCCCTGTCACGGAATTCCTTGATCGATCTGTGCACACGAGAAGCCCCATCTGACTTTTCTTCTCCTGTTGAAAACAGTATCACGGAATCTAGTTTCTTTCATCGCCTTGGACAGGAGGGAATCCGGATGGTTCCTACAAGACGTTAGGAGTTAAAATTCGACACTTGTATTATACTCCACCGGGCAAGAGGATCCACCTTCTAACTGGAATTGGAAGCCCTGAAGCAGGCAGGCCTGGGAGATCGTAACTGCAAATTCATGATGCTTTGGATTGGTATCTTCCAGATTCTCCGGGGCAGTTTAGGGCTTGGGACATTCTCTGGGAACTCCACAGGCCTCGAGGCTGGAGGCTCGTTGCATGTACTTCAATATCAAGAGAATTTACGGACAACGCCCTTGACAAACGCCTCGGAGCAGCTCCCCCTTTCCCTTCCCTTTCCTTCCCTACCCTCCCTCGGTAACTTCACTTTACAAATTTTGCATTTGCTTGTTGCAGGCTCCTGAATTAAGACGTGCCACAATTCGTAGAACTTGCCCGTCGGGAGCTGTGGGGAGACTGTGACTGTGGTTGAAGGCCACATCACTCTGCATGGTGTCTGGCCACATCAGTCTCCTTAAAATTTTGGGGCGAGAAATTTTTCAATATGTCTGTCACATAGTCAGGATGTACATAGTTCATTCTCTTCATTGTTTACACCGAAAGATTTTAAGTGATTGAACTGACGGGATTTCCACCAACAATTTTGCATAAAATCTCAAATCCGTGAATCTCAATTAGCTTTTCGAATTCTAGACGTGAGCATCATGAGCATTATGTCATGCCAAACACATGTGTTCACAGAACATTCCCTAAACCCTAATCACAGAGATATACACTTCTTTCTGCAACAGCAGATTTGATGCAAGGGCTACTGCAATTAAGTTCATATACATTTACAGATATCAATCAAATACACATTTATTGACAAAAACTGAATCTAATGTCTGTTCACATGTTTTTTGTAAAATGAACACTCACAATATGAATGATGTGCACTCATGATAGTAATAGTTTTCATCAATCCTTCAATAGCTTTGACCAAAATTATTTTAATGTGAAGGGTCTGAAGTAGTTCGTTTTCAAAACGTTAAAAAAAATCGGATGTGAACAGAACGGTTCAACACTGATGAATTTTTATACAGGAATAGATGTCTTGTGCAGTAAAATTGTCCGGCATCGACTACCTCTCATGTCATGTTGTGCCAATCGTGTCAATGTTTAATACGTGCAGTTGTTGAAAGCTATAAGAGGTTGGATAATATTCTCTGTGTTCAAAGGCCGACCATCCTCCCTAAGGTAAAAAAGAGACGCAAGTACACTTCTCCAACTTGACTACATACAACTTAATGTTATGATTCCATTTCCATGTTGATAATTTTCTTCATTTATTTCTATTCATTTTTCCTTTCATCCATACCCTTGCTCGCCTCTGTAGAGCAACATTTTTTTCCCGGACATTTGGACAGAGTATGATAATATTTTGCTACAGCAAACTACAATATTTTGGTTGATAAAATTTTGATAAAAGAGATCCACAACTTTGACAAGATAAGCTCTCCTTACTGTGATCTATAAAAGAACGCATTTGTAACACTACTTCCAAATGATATCTAACAGCTTCAAGCCTAGATATATGTGAAGAAATAGGGTCAAAACAAACCTCAAGCGTTCAGGCAGTCCCGTAGAAGGGTCTTCTGCGTTCCATAAGGCCGAGTGTCAGTGCCCTGGAAAAATTCGCTGAGTCGTTGCATTTGTTTCTAGAAGCTTTGGTGCACAATGAGAGATTCCTATTTACTGCCTTCAGCCGTAAATCTGGTTTCGGTCCCACCAAAACAATCCATATCAAAGTCTATGGGAATGGGTGAGAAGAATTCAATTTTATGGGAGAGATTCCGGTCCCGTAGTTTTCAATTGGACCTGTTTTGGATGCTCCCACTGCGAACAGCAGTGGTGCTGATCTTTGCGCTACTAAAGCCATAGGGCATATCCGCTTGACATAAGCTGACAATTTTTGAGTGCCAATTAGAGAAGGCATGGGGCAGTGGACTCCGAGTGGGTGGTAGATCCTGAGTTATATTCAGGGCTTTTGCATGGTTTCATGAAAGGTCACTTTGCAGACCTTGGGGATTTAATGCGTAAGATCCATTAGAGTCCACGTTGAAGCAAGTTTAAAATGTGCATCTGACTTGAAGGGCTGGACCGGGTAGATGAAGCCCTCCTCCTGTCTGACGTTAGAAATATTCGTCCTTCCTTGTGGCTGGCTCGCTGGCTGGCTGGAGGTGACATGGGACCTTGATGGGTGGATTGGAGTGTCGCCAGCCATCTTCCTCGCAATGTCCGGAACCATTCTGCACCCTCGTCATGGCATGTCGTTGGCTTTTCACAATCAACCACCGCCCTTGCGAGATAAAATATTCACCCTCACGACTTTCTAAAGAAATGCGTCCGGCCGTGACATTTGTCAATGGATATAATCTCTAGACTAGATGTCGTCGGTCCAGATGGGTTGCGGATTCGTGGAGATGTGACACGGGCAAAAAGGTGGGACGAAACCCAACATACGACTCGCAGCGCGGTAAATCCCACCAATTGTCCACTCGGCCGACTTGCAAATTGTCTCCCTTCTCATCCGAAAAGTCATCGTCATTGCACTCTTCGATCCGAAAAACGTCATGCACAGAATCACGCGGATATCAGGCGCAGCGAGGGTCAAGCAGCAGCAAAGAGACTATCGGTCGAGGTCCTCGTTCCACTCCCCGAACGGGAGTCGTCGGCGATGGAGGCTCGACCTCGAGGGCAGGCCAGACGGTGAACGAGCAGGAGAAGGGCGAGCAGCAGTGCCCGCCGTCGTCGTCGTCGTCCCTCGTCCTCCTCCTCGTCCTCCTCCTCATGCTGACCCGATCCCGCACAAGAGAGGCAAGGCGCGTACATGGAGCGTGGAGCGTGGAACGTTGGACTGCAAGAAAGCGCGGCCACTGGAGCGGGCTTCCAGTAAACAGAGACGCTCCCCGGTCACGGACCTTGTGCGTTCTGCTGCTGCTGCCTGCTTACCGGCTCGAGGCACCAACCGGTGCCCGGGCCGGGCAATTATAGGCTAATGTGACAATAAGGATATGTTTATTTACGCTAATCGAAACCAACTAATATTGCAGGAAGGATGGGACGACCCCATCGAGTCGTACAGGGTTGAATCCAAAGGGTCGGATGGGGCAGGCCCCATTTACGCTAATCCTATCATCACCTTACCCTAACCGCTTATCGGGGCAGGAAAGGACAAACATATGCATTCGGGCCCATAATTACCCACAATCCAAAGTGGAAGCGCCCGAGTCCCACCCTGTTCCATGCTTTAATATTCAATAATTGATTCTTTACATACGAATTAATATTTAATTGGGTCTTTGCGTAAGAACAGTCAAAGGGGGTGTGTGTGTGTGGGTGTCTGTTTGTTCTGCTGTTGGTCGCTACAGGGCCAGCCAAGGCCGCAAGCTGTTGGCTATACGGGGAGCTTAACTTTGCTCTAAGTCGCCCTTAGTGTAAGCCATTGATTTCGGGCCCTGAAGATGGAAGTCTTGCTTACAGTAGAGTAGTGACCTCCTCTGAGGCAGGGGGGCGGAGTTAGAGGATTGTCGTGCCTCCAGGCTCGGTTTGCCTGCCTGTAGAGCTACAGACGGCACCGTCGGAGTCCGGCCCTGCGAGGACTGTTCGTCCCTTTGACTTGCGTTGGCACGATAAGTCACTATCTCTGTTTTTCGAGAGGGTTTATTCATGAGGACAAGAGGAAGTCCAAGTTCGTCTGCGTTCTCCTTTGCACTTGGACTTCTATTCAAGATTCCCCTCGGAGAATTACTTTACACTACAGTACGTGACATTTATTTCTCCTCGCTCCCCACGGATTCCTTCCGCGGTCGGGCCGCCATCTCCACGTCCGTCCTCCGCCTAGCTGTCGGTCACGCTCCCGACGAATGCCAGAGAAAATCTCCTCCGAGACATCGTGACGCAGACTCGAGTCGCAGGGCAAACTGCTGCCTTTCGGAGCCGTGATGTCAATCATTTCGCTCCCGATCTGCTTCAGCGCGTCGCGTTTGATACTCGCGCCGCTTTACACGTCGCACCGGTGCTTGCATGTCCGCATGCAGACCGGTCCAAACCGGCACGCCTCGATCCGAAGACGACATCCGTCCGAGTCTGTGAGAGGAACGGAGCTGAACGGAACGGAGCGGAGCGCGAAGTTGCGTCTGAGTCGGGACAGTGGAGTACAAACCTGATCGGGATAGAGGACGACGCGCCGAGGGACTCCTGGAGCGGGGTGACTTAGAAGAAGGAGGAAGAGGTTAAGGGGAGATGGTGGTCGAGTCAAAGAGTGTAATCCGCGCGGATGAACATGGGTAAAAACAGACAGGTTTAATCTTACCCTGCAAAGATATTGCGACCGTACGTGGTGGTGACTAGCCACTCAGATCCAGAGCCCTGGCCCTCGCGTGGCCTAACCCCATACCCATACCCTACCGAACCCTACCCTCAGCCATGCCATACCGACTGCGCCCAGGAGAGGCCACGTCACCGCACCGCCGAGGGCGAAGGTCCCAGCAATAGGAAGATTCGCAATTACGATCGCTCGATGCGCGATCGGACGGTCCAGAAGCACGCGACGACACGATAAAATAAGCGACCGCTTTGGCAGGAGCATCTGGAGTTATGGAGAGGGGGCCCTATCCGAGGAGAGGTGAGCACCTCGACGCAGGGTCGCGGCCGAAATCCCGTCCCTTGTTCAGCGGAGGAAGAATCGCGGGAGTCAGTGGGAGGATCCGATGGGTCGAGAGGAGGAGCGACAAAGAGACCGGCTGACCGAGGAACGGACCGGTCGAGCAAGTGTAAACGTAGGCCGGGGCCGCGAGCAAGAGGACAGCACAGAGAATCTAGGATGATGTCGAGGTGGCATCGCGCCGGGAAGGCAGATACTTAAGCCACGCGTCGGGGCCAGTCCGAGTGTGGCTGGGTCTGTTTGGTAGAAGAACACGAAAGACGAAGACGGTCACTCACGCTTCCGTCCACCGCGGTCGCCGTGTGAACGAACGGACGGGCATCAGCGCACCACTCCATCGCACTTTCCACGAACGAACGGACGGCCCGATCGCCCCCATCTTCGTCCTCTTTCTTGAACTCCGCTCCCCCGCCCCCCTTCTTCCCCCCCGGATAGATCGATGTTTCGTCGTCGTCCCGCTGGCAGTCTGACGCTCGAGCCCTCGAGAAATTCATAGTCGATGCTCAGCCTTCTTTCGGATTCTTCCTCGTCGCTGTCTCTCTGTCCCTCGCTCGCTCTCTGCTGCTTTTGCTAGACCCGGGTCGCTGGGTCGTACATGGCCTTGGCAGTTCTTGTGGTAGGAGAACGAGCACGAGCACGAGCGCCAGCCACCACCGGAGCCGGTTGCAGAAGACGACGAGAAGAGAGGCCCACGAGGTCGACGTCGCCACGTTTCTTTTGTCTCTCGTCGACGGCGCAATGGTGAGACCACGAGCCTGTGCGTGAGTGAGTGCGACACTGAGAGGGAGAGAGAGAGAGAGAGGGAGGGAGGCAGTTTGTTTCTTGGTTGTTGGTGTAGACGGACGAGGAAGAGGAAGGAGGAGGAGGAGGAGGAGATCTCGGTGTGAGGTCGAGTGGCTGGATTTCTCGGCTCCGGGCGCACGGGTCGTGGCGGTAGAGTATGAGACGAAGGTCGATGTCAGACGCTTCTCCTCCTCCCCTCGAGGGCGGCCACCCCAGGACGATACGTGTGCCTTGCGGATGAGCGAATTTGTTTTCGTAGGCTGCGGTCGACGAAGACATCTCCGGCGCGAGCCTTTGTTTGTTTGGTAATGGTAGCTCAGGTCTCGGGTTAGAGCAACGACGGCGAGGAAGCAAGCCGGCCCTTCCCCGTGCACCGCACCATCAGCGTCTTTCAGACGGCAGACTGATCACTTTCAAGAAGCAAATACTGCACCACTTCTTCTTTCGAGACCTTGCCGATTCTGCGGGGAACTGGCAGTTTTGCGTGGACCGAGTCCGAACTAGAGACGGAGGGAGAGCTGAGGTGGGATTGGACGTCGAGGTCTTTGGAAAAAAATGATGGAAATAGATAGATTTTAGGGTGAGAATTGGACTATTTGAGGAACAGCAGTAGCTGCTGCCTTCTGTCACAACTGAAAAGGTCTGCGGTGGGGGTTGAGGGTCGATTGAACGATTATCAGACATGGCGAGCAGGGCGTCGTTCCTGAGCGCAGAGGCCGCGGCTACGGCCTCTGTAGCTTTCACGACCAACAATGGAACTGGAGCTGCAGAAGCTCGAAATAATGGCCGGAGACGCGGTGGAAGAGTGCGGTCCAGCGCTCGACCGTCCTACGAGATTCACCATCAGGAGCAGCCGGTGTGGATTGGGCCTCCTCCTATGCAGCAGAGGTTGGCAGTCGGGGTGGTACCCGGCACAGGCAAGGCTAGCTCTCGCGCAGGGCCGAATGTGCATTCCCGCCCTGGTATGGACGGAGTTGGGTCTCTGCACCACAACCTTCAATCTCAGGGTGCCCTCAGTGCGGAGTTTTGTGGTCGCAGATCCACTCGTCTTGTTTCCAAATTCCACCACGGACGCCAAAAGCTGTATCTCGGTAAGCACAGTCCGGAAGCGGACATGGTGGCTGAGAGGGTGCTGAAGGCCACTTCGGCCATAGGCACGGCCGCTCTGCTCGATCAGTGGTCGGACAAACTAGTGTGCGTCGAGGACTTCCCTTATCTGCTGCGCGAGCTCGGTAACTGGGGAGCTTGGGAGAAGGCTTTGAAAAGTTTCGAGTGGATGTTGAGGCAGGCGCGGCTCAGCGGTGAGTGGAGTAAGCTCGCGAGCATTATGATCAGCACTCTGGGACGACTGGGAAAGGTGGATCTTGCCCAGGAAGTGTTCAACAACGCGCAATCCCGAGGGTTCGGTGATAACGTGTACGCTTATTCGGCTCTCGTGAGCGCCTACGGTCGTAGTGGTCGATGCAAAGAAGCTCTGGATGTATTCCAGTTGATGAAGAAGTCCGGGTGCAAACCTAATCTCATAACTTACAACACCATCATCGACGCATGCGGCAAAGGCGGAGTCGACCTCAACAAGGCGCTCGAAATTTTTGACGAAATGCAGAGGGAAGGAGTCGAACCGGACCGCATAACCTTTAATTCTCTGATCGCAGTTTGCAGCCGAGGCAGTCTCTGGGAGGAGTCGCAGAAAGTGTTTGCTGAAATGCAGCGCCGTGGCATTGAACAGGACATTTTCACATACAACACTTTGATAGACGCCGTCTGTAAGGGGGGCCAGATGGAGTTGGCCGCATCGATCGTAGCAGCCATGCGACACAAGTCAATAAACCCGAACGTTGTCACTTACAGCACTATGATTGATGGCTACGGCAAAATTGGCTGTTTTGATCAGGCCATCAATTTATACCACGAAATGAAAGACGCCAACATATATCCTGATCGAGTTTCTTACAACACTTTAGTCGACATTTATGCGAAGCTTGGGAGATTTGACGATGCTCTCGCCACCTGCACTGAAATGGAGAGGGCCGGCTGGAAAACCGACGTAGTCACGTACAACGCCCTCATAGATGCATATGGCAAACAGGGCAAATACGACGATGCATCTAAATTGTTCGACAAGATGAAATCAGAAGGCGTCGTTCCGAATGTGTTGACCTACTCTGCTCTGATAGATGCGTATTCTAAGGGTGGGCGACACAGAGAAGCTAGCGAGGTTTTTCAGCAGTTCAAGAAGGCTGGTCTGCAACCGGATGTTGTTCTCTACAGCGCTCTGATTGACGCCTATTTCAAGAATGGGTTGGTCAATGAGGCAGTGGCACTGCTGGAGGAGATGATGAAGCAGGGCATCCAGCCGAACATAGTCACGTACAACTCTCTCATCGATGCTTACGGAAGACGGGGCGAGGTTAGTTATTCCGTTCACGGAGTCACTAGCTTGGAGTTTTTGCCCAAATTTCCTTTGCCTGACTTAGTTCTGCGCAGAGAATTCAGCATCCTGGGACGAGTTTGATTCTCTGTCTATCGCCGTAGTTGTTCTATTCGAACTCTTTTAAGTTTTTCTCATTTGCCTTTGTGACGCATGTTTCTCTCAGTTTTTTTGTCGTTTCTCATTTCCTATGAGATCTGTGCACTGCTTGTACGGAAAGGTTGTTTGTCTAGACTTATTTCTACACGCTGGACATGTGCTGAAGGAATCTTATGTTTGTTTCTGCAGGTCGACAAAGCCTGGAAGACACTGGAGTCTAGTAGGGATGACAACATCACTCCTGATTGTACAAATGTGAACACCATTTATCATCAACACAGGCCTAGAACTGTGCACACGGAGGGTCCCGCCTGCAACAATGAATTGATAGCTATTGGAAGGCAACCTGTGGATGAATCATGCATCCCTGTAGATCGCAATAAGGGCAAGCATGGAAACATTTTGGCAGCTGTGAAAATCTTCCACGATATGCAGGAGTCGGGATTAAAACCCAACGTCGTGACGTTCTCAGCTATTTTGAACGCATGCAGGTGCGCACTGTGTTCCATGTTTACCAGTTATTTCCCATTGCTGTGGTGATTGCTTTACTTACTTCAGTGATATGTTGAGGCAGGATCATCGACTCTCACTAAAAGTAGACAAATTTTATTTCCCCATCGTATACACCACGAGGGCTAGTCAAGCAGTGATTCGTGAACGTGGGCATTTATCATATTTTAAAGGGCATTGTCTTGACTGAGGAACGAACGTCCTTGTTAGAAGTGAGATACTGCCTTTTTTTCTGTTATCAGTTGAGGCTTCTATCTAGTTGACTCCTATATTAATGAAGCATATGGGTCGTTTTTGACAGTCGCTGTGCGTCTTTCGAAGAGGCTTCCGTCCTTTTGGAGGAGATGAGACTTTTTGATAGCAGGGTCTACGGCGTTGCATACGGATTGCTGATGGGTTCACGCGAGCATGTTTGGGGGGAAGCTGAGGTTCTCTTCAACCAAATTGCCTTCATGGACTACGCCACTGCAGCAGCCTTCTACAATGCCTTGACGGATGTTCTTTGGCACTTTGGCCAGGTAAGGGGAGTGTCGCATGCGTGTATGTTGCGTTTTATAATTATTAACTGTTAGCAAACGGGGAAGTATTGGCCTTACGACAACTTTGCGAGGTGGTGTGCTTTTCGATCTTCAAACGAACTTTGTAGTACCCGAGCCTGAACATACTTACTGTACATTGATGGAAGTTTGGAAGACTCGTTTGTAGTCTTCACGTCAAGATGCATGTCATCTTCGTTTCTCACGTTGTCATTGTTGTTGCTGCAGAGAGAGGGTGCTCAAAAGGTGGCTGTGGCAGCGAAGAGGCGCAGAGTATGGGAGAACGCCTGGTGGCGATCTGACCAGCAGTTTTGTCTCGATCTCCATTTAATGTCTGTAGGTGCTGCACAAGCTATGCTTCATGTATGGCTGCTTGACATACGAAGTTTGGTCTGGGAAGGCCACGAGCTACCACGTTTTTTGAGGTGACCATTAGAACCCTTTTCATCTTTTACGTGTGTGTGAGTGCGACGGTTAATACTTTTTCCTGGATTTGATGAGTCATTTATGCTACGGGTACACGTATGACAATAATGTTTATTGACTTTCTTGTCATTTTATCGTTTTTTCCACGCAGTATCCTGACTGGATGGGGCAAACACAGCAAAGTGGCCGGCGCAAGTGCTGTGAAGAAGGCTGTGGAAACCCGGTTGATGGAGATTGGAGCACCTTTCCAGGTGGCTAAATATAACGAAGGGCGTCTGATTTCAGCGGGACGAGTCGTCTATAATTGGCTCAGGGATGCGAAAACTCTTCCTCTCCTTCTTTTACAGGATTCCAGGCAGGCTCCATATCCAAGAAGGGAGATGTCCATGCCAGACTTGCGGCTACTGTCACTGCAACCCCCATAGTTACACCCTGTTTATAGTTGCTTTGAAGGTTAAATGTAGGACCAAACATCCTTTTACTTATTTTGTGCAAAGAAAAGAGGTGACAGGGAAGGAGGGAAAGAGATGGGTCAGGCATCAGCAAGTGCATCTACTAGTTCTGTGTTCGAGTTAGAAACAACCATTGCTTTGAAGAGTACTAGGTTCACGAGACTACGGAAGGTTTTCAACCGCGCCATATTAGTAGTCCGGTGAGTCTGCCAAAGAACCTGTAGTTTGTCGTTGTGTTTGCTGCTGCAGATGTGAGGAGAGCCCCCTCAGATTTGAGAACCCTTTTCTGTCACCTCTTGCGACGACCAACCTGACAGCTGTGCGGAGACAGACAAAATTTTTGGACCTCATTGCGGGATGAGGGTAGCATTACAGCCTTGAGAGAAGTGAAGCAGAGGCTTTCACAATATTTGTAGTACGTGTCTGTGGCCGGCCAACTGTAACGCCAATGGAGACAGACAAGTCCGGGAGTGCCACAGGGATGGAACTGCGAATTTTCCACTTTACAACCACTTAGAAGGCTGAAGTATTTGTGTCGGGGATAGTCGGAGAAAACTCAAATGTCATGCCTGACAAAAAAGAGCATGTCCGTCCGTCCATCAGAACGGGCTCTCGGGCCAAGATGAGCTTACCAACAACGAACATATCTTGACTGTGAAGCAGTCTTCGTGATTGACAGCGACGAGCATTCTTACGTCATCACAAGCAGATCAAAGCGCATCGGACAAGTACACCATTGAATATACGAAGCTGAGGAGGAGAAAGGAATTATATCTAGAAGAGGTACAAGTATCATGCCATACAGGTTACGAAGTACTCAGTCCCATCAGTGTGGCTGCCGCATTTTGTGCAGGAAGATATCTGATTTAAAAGTAGATTATGCTTGCAGCCGCCGTTGAAAGCTTCAAAAATGTGTAAAGATGTGCTTGGCCCACGAGAAATAAAACACGGATGGACTAAATTGTACAGACAATCCGCTTTGTAAATATATCGATATCATTTAACTTTTTCGCCATTTTTTTTTGGGTGTTCTTGTGCTACGCATGGTGCTGTGCGTTGGTGGTGAAGGGTCCTAGCTGTCGGGCAGTCTGGAGTCCCGCGTAAAGGTTTGGGAATAGACATCAATCGTGGTCGTTGAAACACTTGCCCCACTGACTAATGTCCTGGTCGAAATTGTTGTAAGCAGGTCTGCAAATGTTGAATGTATTAGAAAAAATTCTCTTAATACTTGGAGATTCTTAATGTCGAATATCTATCAACTTGTGAGCAAGACAGATTCATCACAGAAAATTTACGCAAAACACTGATAAATACATGACATTGAAGCAGAATTTCTGGCCAACTTAATCTATGATTAGGTTGGATCTAATGGTCAAGTTCCAAAACCATCTCCTCCAAAGTAATTTTTCGAAACTGTTTACCATTAACACCTTAATGGGTGAAATCTGTGGTGAATGTAATGAACTACCGGGGGGAGGCTTTTTAACTACAGGTTGAGGAGAGGATGTACGATTCGATCAAAGCTGTCTGTTCAAACAAACACAATATCTGTCAATATTTCTCCTGAGCGGAGGGCTTTACATGAAGACCTAACCTAGTCACATTTCTACTAGCTGGAGGGTATGTTTTGCAAGTGTTTTCTTGATTGCCACCTCATGTTTCTCACAGAAATCAAGTGGCGCTAGTTCACCAGGACTAGTTCAGGTATTCATCTATCTTTCTGGGCAACAGAGGAACTTGTACATACATTTGAATCCTCAAATTACCTTTTCATCCTTCTACCTTGTATAAATTCCTCAAACAACTCATGTACATTTGACCTACTTTGTCCGAGTTTAAATTCTTTACGGCGGGTCAATCGTTCAAAAACAGTTGTCACAAAATGAGCAACTCAAATACTCTGATGCGATAAGAGAAAGCTACTCTTTCCCGTCATGAAATTTTGAGTACTTGATGAAGATGTAAAAGATGAAGTGTAAAAGAAACCATCATATTTTACTAGATGTGAAGTAGAGTGAAATCTAAAAAAGGATGGCTGATGTGAGAGTGATGTTTCCTGATGGCAATGGATTTGATGGAGAACGCACGTTTGGTACCCACCACTTGGACGATTACATGGGACTTTCCTAGAAAACGGTAGAATGGGTGGCAAACACCATCATATTACATAACATTGAGGACCATACGAGCGGCTCTAATTTGTACGTTCCGTCTAGCTTAACACGTGAAGCAAAGTATACATAAGATGAAGTGATAAAATTGGTTGCAAACGAAGATAACAACACTGCCACCATGTCAACATGTCTCACCATTCAAGGCTTGAGCTAGACTGGAAACCAACTAAAGGCTCTCCTCTGCACTAAGGTACAGGGTCAGAGTCAAAACGTACAACCTGCATGGCCGATATATACACTTGCTCTTCATATAATGCACTACTCATAACATAGCCTAAAGCCTAAAGCCTGGAGCCTCAGAAAATTCCAAGCACTTTTGAGGTGTTGGTTCTAGAATTGCAGACGTTGTCAGATGAGAACACAGATGGGTTCCAGCCCCTTCAGAAGAGGCTCAGGAACCTTCAAAAGCAGACTTCCAAGCTGACTTCAAAATATAATTCCCCGACGTGGAGCACGTAAATCTTGGGAGCACTCGTATGAGGAGGAGAAGAATGGATGAACGCTGGTGCAAATTCTGGCCTTCTGATCGTCTGCTTCCCAGTAATGAGCATTGAGTGACTACTTCTCAAACCAACCTCGTTTGGTCCAAGAAGGTGATTTCATCATTTGCCCTTTAGCAAAGACAAATTGAAGGTCGAGCTGTTCAGCATCGATCACCAGTAGATCGGCGTCCACTCCTACTTCTAATCTGCCTGCAAGGACGTCGTCGGAAAGGAGAACAAATCATTACTAGGAGGGAGCTCACTAGCTCGATAGATGAATGCATCGTCGATACAGGCAGTACAACAATACAGTTGAAGAAGGGCCAACCAAGTCTGCCATGAAACGTGAATGTAGAAACTTAACCTTTTCGTGGGAGGCTCAAGAAGGTTGCGGGATTGACGGTGCTGAACTGAAGCGCCCGTTCAAGAGGCCAGCCTGCTTCGAGAACTAGCCTTCTAATGGTATTCAAGTTCGAGTCGGGCGAAGCAACGCCGTACTCGAGCAGCTTGCCGCTGGTGTCATAAAGCGGAAGAGATCCAAAGCCATCTGAAGAGATGGAGATCCTGTCCAGAGCAAAGTCGGGCCTTTTGCCCCAGTCTACCAATGTATCGAAGGCTGCAGACTCTCCCTTTTGGTCAGAAGTGAGATCGGCACGTCCACCCTCTGCAACCCATCTTTCTGCAGCCTGGACATACAGAGAACTTCGTGTAAGAAGTAGCATGTCATCGGGGCGTGAAGAAGCACACACAATACAATGTGAGCTTGTTCTGTACAACGCACCTCTTTCAGACCAGGACCTCTGCTCGAAATGTGGGTGGGAACAAATTGTGTAATGGGAATGGCTCCCTTGCTGATGTTGATTACATCCCACAAGGGATCCAGCATTGTCGGCCCTTGGCCCATGTGTGCGTGTACCAAACCCGCTTTTCCCGTAAGCATTCCTCCCACCCGAGCATCCGACACCATTTTCAATAGATCCTGTATTACACGACGAACGTCCAAGGTCAATTGGACTACACAATAGAGATCGGGTAACCTTTCATCCAGCTTTACGACCAGTTTTCAGGAGGGTGGAAGGAGGAAACGGAACAGAATGATATTGAATAAGTTTCTTCTCCAACAAATTGCCCACAAGGGCCAAGGGACCAAGGACAAGAGTCACAACCAACACTCGTAAATATTATGGCCTCGACCAGATCGTTGACAATTCTTAATCGAGCAATTCCGCTTTCATAGTCGGAGTCAATCTCAGTTGAACTGGATATTACTTACAGGGCTCAGAACACTTACATCAGTGCTGGGCCAGCTACCTCGATGGTCGCTTATTGCTATTTCACCAGCACCTACAACTTCATCTATGAGCACCATGTCACGGATGAGAGAGCCTGTAATTGTTGGTGATGGCACTCGGTAGCATCCACTCCACATATAAGCTGTCAGTCCATCGTCTTTGAGCGCAACTGCCTTTACGCGCAGATTCTCCAGGCTGCACGCAAACCAATTCGGTAGGACAGTGACCTCAATTAATATCAACCGAGCAGAACCACAGTCCCCAGTCCATGCACACGAGCTTGAAAGTGGTAGGAATGTAAAGGTCGCTAACAGACAACGCAGATGCCATAAGTCTCAACCTTCAGCGGTTAGGACTCGTGGCAACAAGAGGTGATGAACGAAGGCGAGAATCCAAACCTGCGAGAAACACAATCTGTGCCCAGAATTCCAACGACGGTGGTGAGACCAGCATTGACCAGCTGCGAGAGTCCTGCTTCGGGTGTCCTACTGGCAGGGCCCAGCTCTCCACCGCCTCCGATCACGTGGACATGCATATCGATGAAACCCGGAACCACCACAGATCCATTGACATCGATGATGCTGAGGCCGGGCAGGCCCTCGAGATTGGACCAGGAGAAGCCCTGCTGGTCTTGCAGAATAGCCACGACGGACGTTCCGGCCATCAGAATGTGACTCTTGCCCACGGGCATTGGATTGTAGACGAGCCCATTGACGAGCAAGGTCATGACAGCATCGCTGGGCCCCAACGTGCCGTCGAGCACGCTGGTGAATTTGACATCTGCTGTTGCTGGTGCTGCTTCTTCCCATTGCGTATGCACCGCTTCCCCGCCACCGCATTCGCCGTCAGCAACAATCGGAACGGGACTAGAAATGCTTCTGCTGCTGCTGCTAGTCTCGTCTGCTCCATTTGCATCGAAGCTGCAAACCACTCGCTCTTCGAATCTCGACACCAGAATCACTGCCGCCAAAGTCGGCAGAAGGAGACGATATAAGCTAAACTTGCTGAGCATCGCATCAAATCAATCGGTCGGTCGGTCGGTCGGTCGACCACTTCTTTATCCTCGATCACACGTGACTATCACGAGTGTCGGAGACTACACAAGCACGAAGGAATCTCACATGCTCACTCGATCACACACTGCTGCCATGTCGATCGCCAGTCGACGGGTTTGGTGAGTGCAGCCTCTGCGATTCAGTGTGCTCGCCCACTGGACTTCCAGCATTCAAAAGCTCGACATCTCGAAAGAATTTCTCATTGAAGTGTTACGCAGTGATACGTTCATCACCGTAACCTCAAGCTAGCCCACATACTGTTGTTTTACTTCTCCCTCCCGTCTTCGCCTTCCATGTAAGGCACTCGTTTCTCCAGGCCCGTGATCGATCGTCGATCCCCTCGATCGTTGCTACTCGCAATGCTTCCAAGTTGCGTTCTTCAGGAGGAGGAAAGGATTCGCTATCTAACGTCTTTGATCTATAGGGGTACTTGCTCATGAGTCACCATCTCCCTAGATGCATGTCAGTGAACCATGAAGCTTCGTGCAAAGACGCCGGAACAAAAGTTCGTGTCACGAATACTGAGAAATAACTTCACAAACGTACGACCATCATACGATCCCTCCTGAGGCTTGCAACATTTTCCTAAGTGCCTTGGTTTCGCTCCGGGTCCTGTGAAGGTGCCACATGTGCGCGACGCGAGCATCTGGTCCTAGAAGCTCGATCAGTGCATGGATGGGGTTTAGCTCTCACTGCTCAGAGTTTTGATTGACTCCACCGACGAAATGGGCAGTTTGGCACGATACTTACGAGTCATCATCATCCTGGCCTCGCTGAAGTTTGGCCGAGGCACAAAAAGGTCCAACGCTGCATTAACCCGTCCCCGAATCTAAATAACTGGACATCCTCTTGCATCTGAAGGGGACGTGTACTTAGTCGAGCCACCTGTGTGAGGAGAAGGATAAATGTCGTACACGATCACGGACAAACACCAGCGGATGACAATTATGAACCTTCAGACACGACCAGGGCACAAAAATCGGGCAGGCAGTGCACGCAAGTTGTCAAGGAGTCTTGGCCAGAACGAGAACGAGACCAACGAATCCGGAGTATATTATGATAGGCTCAAGAAACAAAAACCTAAACACGTGATTTACAGTGAGCCGACTCAAAGAATGGCATTGATTTGTGAGATGTCAGCTGAGTAGCAACAGCAACGGTGGGCCTAAACTATCAATGAATGTTGCACTGTTGCACGTACGAGAAGGAGAAGTCTACATACTTTTCCCATATAGGCTTGTATCTACTCATGGCTAGTTTCAGCCAGGGCTTCATGTTCCCATTGAAGTGGACGACGGCTCCACCTTCAATCAACTGACTATCGATGTTTGCATCGTATCCTAAGCCCAACACATGCCACCGTGGGTCTAGTGAATGCGTGAGTCCGTAGAAGGTCAGGAGACCAGGAGGCAAGGTGCCTAACTTCCAGAGAGTTCTATCGACGTTTTGCTCCTGCCAATAATGATACCTGCTTGTTACGTTGGCTGCCTTCCACGCGACAAGGTCAAACACGTTCATCCCGAAAGCCCATCCACAAGACTCTGGATCGAAGTGGGAGCTGATTCGGGGGTCCGAGAAGTTGAGGTACTTGTGGAAGCGGTGGAAGCTTTCCAAGCAAGTCTCGACTGCTCCGTTGACGTTGCCGTGAAGATCAACAGAAAATAAGGCCGTCACGTCCCTTTGGACCACGACGTCGTCATCTAAAAACACAACCTTTTTTAACTCCGGGTACACCTCTGGTATGTAGAAGCGCAGATGATTCAACATCGACAGGTACTTGGGGTTGCGAAACTTCAGGGTAGCTTTGGTGTCGGTCGATCCGGACTTGAAGTAGTAGCTGCGGGTCTCTGCGTCCCCAAGCTGCTTCAGCACCGGTACGTAAGAAGAGTTCAACCACGTGAATCCATCGATGCTTTGCACTTCGATCGCTGCACCGTGAAGATCAATCAGGGCAAACCAAGCTTGCATGGCGCCGTAGTTCATGTGATCCGTTACGACATGAAAGACCAGCCGATCCGGATGATCGGCATTTTGGATGGTGGAGTTCACGACCACGCTCGTGGCCAGCACGTTGTCGGAAAAGACACAGAAGTGATACAGATTGTTGTCCGTTAACCTCTTGTCCTGCTTTCGGCTCTCGACACCGGCTCGTAAATCACCTGTCGTAGCCCATACCATGGTCAGTCGCATTCCGAGGCAGTGCAGGCCCTTGGGAACAGCCTCGGCCGCAAGCTGTCCAAACACCGTGCTTTGAGCAGCCGCTGCATTGGCGCGCTCCTCCAGAGCTTGCATTTGTGCCTTCAGCTTCATGATCATTGTCGCACTATCGTAATGAAGATCTTTGGCTTGTACAGTCAAGGCAGACAGAGCTTTCATCACTGGTTCAGCTTCTGCAAATGAAACCGGTGTGCCACTGGTAGCTGCCTGCGACAGAAGGTTCTGACATGCTCGAATTTGTGCGCTGAGCTCCCATGCCAATCCATAATTGCTATTTTCCTTCGCCATTACGACGTAAGCCTTGGCCAACGTCAACTGATCTCCCAGCTGCCTTGCCACAGACGCTGGGTTGAACAACTCCGAATTGCCCAACAACTCGGGCCTGACATCAATCCTCTGAAACAGAACATAATCCATAACACAGCTTTCGTCAAGTAATTTCTTTCACACTGCGAGCAAGACGGAGCTACTATAAGTGAGACAAGAGATGCACATGCAAGTTCCGAGTAACAAATGAACGCCTGATTTGAGAAGCTCTACGTACGAGACACAGACAGTGTCTGAGCAAGAAAGTGGTCTCTATGTAGAATGCTACGAGGGGGGGCGTAACCACACCACACCTCACCTCATCAGAGTAGCTGTCGGCACCGCTTCCATCGACTTGTAGTAACTGCTTAGAGGGAATGAGCCTCGGAACGCAGAAAATCACATAGCAGCAACTGACTAGACCTGCGAATAATAAAATGGATGTGTAAGAGAAGCGACGCCGGGTCGACCTCCGACCATCGCTCAACCTTCGACTCATCCGTAGGGATTTGTGTTTCCGCGGCACATACAGGCCTGACCTAAATTCCTCGTCACGCCCTGGTAAATCCCCGACTAAAAGTGCTTTATTACAAAGGTGGTCGGTTTCGTGGACTCCTCCCTAATTGGTAACTCCTCTACGATCATAACATCCCCGATAGCTTAGCATTGACACCATGCCCGTCGATAATAGCTGCAGCTTCGAAATTTCACAGGAGTCGCTCTTTCAACAAAAGAGGGTACTGCCAGAAAGGACATAGATCTTCAACCTCTGGTCTCGGCTGCAGGGAGAAAATGCAAATCGCACGAGGGATTAGATGCCAGAAGCGTCACCGTGCACAACACACCGTCCCCTCGCACAGCCCTAAGCAGGGCGAGAGTACGCATCCACAAAAGCACATGACACTGACCACTCCACACTCACTCATGAAAAACTTCCGAGTCCTCCCTGTCTTCCGGAACCAGTCTTATCAGGCTTTTCCTCATTAAGCGTTCCTCGACTCGGATCCTATTCGTTTCTGCACTCTTCCGGCGCAGGAGATCTCCGTGGGTGGCAAACTTCACTCACGAATCCAGTATACTGAAGGGCCAGGCCGCCCGGCCCATCCCATCACCTATCTCGTCTAAAACTAAACCACAATTGTCACCGAACGCCGAGGCCAGCAATGGCGAGGTAGGTGCGGTGCATTGGAGGGCACAGTTGTAATTAGATCGCCGGTACCAATCGAGGGCCTCTCGCTTACATCCGCCCAAACTCGAGCAGCACATACAAGCACGGGCTGCCTCTTCCGAGTGTAAGAGTCAGTGGAGGGAGCGAGCAAACTCCATCCCCTTACGATCATTCCACCGTGTAAAGGACGAGAATATGCGCAGTGGTCCGGCGACGACCATTGTACACGAAAACTTTATCATAAAAAAAACTCTTCGATTCCACAGGCCGAAAACCGAAGCTCCTCCTCAGCACAGAAGAGCAGAAGGGACGGGACGGGATGGAAAGGGAGGGGAAGAGAAGAGGAGAGAAGAAAAGGCAAGGAAATGGAGACCGACCGTACCTTCATAAAGCAGCAGCAGCAGCAGCAGATGCTCCCAAAGACAGAAAGCTGACCGCAACCAAAACCAAAAGCAGCACCGACATTCTTCTAAGCTTCGAGCCGGTGGACTCCTCCGATCTGCACACTACAGCGGCTACATCTCTCCAATCGCCCATCCGATCAGCTAAACGCAGCTTAAGAATTCCCGAAGATACGCAACCCAGTCGCGATTGCCGGTCCACGGCTGCAGGATTCGGTCCCTTTAAAATATCCGCCGAAACTCAATTCTTTTCACCGACGAAAGCCCCCCACATTGCTCATCCGCATGCCCTCCGCCCGCTTTCATTTGCGCCTCGCGATCCAAGAAACCGCGCAGCCCGTGCCCACAGTTGCGCCCAGACGAGACGAGACGAGACGAGCCGAGCCGAGCCGCGACGAGGACAAGCTCTCGCCCGTCCCTCCGAGCTCCTCCTTGTTCCTTCGCCTTCCCCCCTCGCCCTCCCCACTCCCCCCGCGCCTGACTGACCACACCCGCGGCTGCCGCTGTGCAGAGGGACGTTGTTCTGCCCCCCGCGCTCTCCGCTCCCTTCCCTCCCACCCGAAGAAGATCCGCGGATGCAGAGAGACGGACAGACGGACGGACAGGGAACGATCCTGTTTCCTTCCCTCGAGTAGGAAGGCTGGAGCTGGCAGCGGCCACTACTGTAGTCAGTCCGTCGGTACGGCGGACATGGGACGCATGGTTTCCGGCACTGCGACGGTTGTGGAATACGGTCGTGCGGGTGGGCGTACTGTACCGTAAAGTACAGCACGCACCGCAAGGCGAGATGAGATGTGCCGCAGGCGGCTGGTGGCCGGCCTGGGCCGAGGAGGGAGGGAGGAAGGCTGTTGTTGGCTCGTGTCATGAATTGCAGATGCTCATGATTTGACTTGATTCCCGGACGAGGAAAGTGTAGTTTTGTGTGGGGCGATGCGATGGAGGGGAATGGATCGAGTGATTGATTGAATTAATGAATGAATGATTGAATGACTGGAGGATAATTTTTATGAGTGTGCGAAGTTTCGCTTCGTCCCAAATGCCTGCAAATGCAAGTTCAGTTCCATTCCATTCCATTCTATTCCATTGCATTGCGTTGCGTTGCGTTGCCCGAGGAGGGCGATGGAAGGGCGACTGCCTGTCCGGCGCCCTCGTGATCATGCAGATAGATAGATGCTAACACGCGAGCTCCATCAAGAAAAGCATCCATTTAATTGCCATAAAATGTGCTCGTCTCTCAGATGCTCTCCTGATGCTCTGCGGTGTAATGCGAAGGGCTTGCGTAAGTTCAAGGCCACACGCTCTATTCCACGAGCGACCGCTGGGACCTCATGTTCTATACTCGTAAATTACTGACGCGATGGCCGAGGTTCATTATCTGCAACAGCTTTGAAGTTTGAAGTTGTAAGACAAATCATAATAGACAAATCGCAAGTCATCGTGATCATGCATTTGATGTCTATGTTCGTAATGGAGTTTCATGTAGGAGTAATTATATATATGCCTGAAGGGAGGAGCTCAGAGAATGCTGATACTTTTTTTATGGATCATAATGTCAAGCTCATGATTCCGAGCACTGTGTACGTGGATGATCAAGAACTCAGCCCGTTCAAAATGTATATGTATAAGCTGATGTAAGGAGACTTACGACTCCCCCTCGTCGTAAAGTGTGCTCCAACTTTACTTATCAATCGTAACATCCTTCGATTTCGCGCTTTTGAACTCGATGGATCTTCTGAACTTGATCCTCACATGTTCATATAAGAGTGCACCATCATGACGCATACAAAAGAAGTGGGCGAGAATTTGACTATGGTTGATAGAGGTGACAGGTAAGCTATAAACAAGTCTAGGTTCCTCTTTCTTTGAAAACGCCTAAGCAGAAGTTTCCACTCCTCTGAACATCCTGAGAAATAGTGAGGGTGAAGGTTTGGCCAGACCAGAGCGACAAGGCCTCGCACATTAGAAGACTTCATGGCCTACTATCTATTTCGTAATTTCGTTATCATGAACGCGAGGGATTTGTGAACGAATCTTTCACGAGACTCTTTTCTGCGGAAGGAAATGTTCAGAAGGGTGTCTAAGAACATCTGGTGAGCTTGGCGACCACATTTTATTAATTACGTGGTATATAATGTTTGGCTCGTGCAAATATTTCTGGCGAGATATAGACTGAGATCCCGTTTCCTCAGGTCCTTACTTCTGTGCTGGGCCTACTATACAAAGGACAATGATGGAGGAAGAGTCAAACTACAATAGAGCAACTACTTTCGCTGCAATGCCGATGGTTCTCCTGTTAGTAGGGCGATGTGTCCAAGATGGTCGTACACAAGCTCTGCTACGTGGCACAGTCATCTAGCAGTTTTGGAGATTAATTTCTTTGCACGGAAATTTCTGTTCAGTTCCGGCTTCAGTGTTTTGGAGATCTTCACTCTCACTTTCAGTATCATCGTACACAGACCTCCCAAACTCGTTCATCGGCCCTCCTTCATGACTGACAGTTCGGGTTTCATGAGGAAGGTTTTCTTGTTCAGAATTCCGATCATCATGAGCTGTGTTGAATACGTCTGCGTCCTCACGGGCTTCAGAAACTTGGAATTGGATATCCTTCTCAGGCGCTTTCACCAAATCTTTTTCCTGTTCAAGAAGCTGATGCGGCTCACTGGCCGGAAAATTTTCAAGACATTCCACTTCCTCATCTTCGACCTCCATCTCGTCAGGGTTCTCCGAACTAACGCCATCAGCCGATCGCAGTACCTCGTCATCCTCACCCTCACCCTCACTTTCACTCATCTGAGGAATCTCTGAGCTAGATTCGTCGTCTATGGCATCCTCTTCGTCCACGGCAGCTTCAGCTTCAGGAAGGTTGAGATCTACGACAATGATTCCAGCGTCGTGGATCACCGGTTCCAGTGCCTCTTCACGAAGATTTTGTAGCCCCTGACCTTCAAAAACATCATTCTCAACCTGCACTTCCTGCACCACATCTTCAACGTTGGGACCATCATTGTCACCGACCTCTATTACCTGCTCTACATCTTCGACACCAGGAACATCACGATCACCGACCTCCATTTCATTCACTGCATCCTCTTCACACTGAGGAATCTCACACTCAATATCGTCATCACCAATGTCCACCATCTCTTCGGCCTCCACAACTTCAGGAGACACAGATACAGGATCACAGATCACATCATTCAAATGGCATGTCTCCGTCTCACACTCGTTGCTGGTTTTCACCAAGTTTGTGGACTTACAGTTTTGTTCACCGTTCCCTTCATGCTTGTCTGAAATTTCCGCGTACTCCTTCAGTTGTGCAGTCGGAACTCCGAAGTCACCTTCCTTTCTACAGCTAGAGATGGTCTCAGTGTGCTCTTTTAAACCTTCTAGGCCTTGCCCTCCGTTATCGTAAGCGTGGTCAGAATCAGAGACTGACGAGATGGTGTATCTTGACTCTTCGACGCTTGTCTCCACGATAAAAGCAGGACGTACCCATACGTTCTCTTCATAATCCCCCCCAGAATCTTCTACGAGTGGATGACGAGAGCCTTCTGTGAGAGATTCCTTAACCTCTTCATCCCAGGCACTTGCTTCACAACCAGCTGCTGAGTTCTGGATCTTCCCGGTCTCCTCCACGTCCAAAACATCATCAGACACTTGAGAAAATGCTACTTTGTCCAGAATCCGATCTTCACCTTCCACTGTTACAGTGCCATCTGATGGTGATCTCAGATTCAAAGAAAGCTCTGGAACCTCGCTAGGGGTTAGACCTTCGATCACCCCGGAAGAGGAAGGAGCAGAGTCTGATGACTTGGTTATCACATTTCCACGGATGTCCAGGGCCCTTTTGAGTACATTAAGGCCCTTTCCCTGTTCTTCACTTCGCCCACCTGCCAGCCCGCATTTTCCATCATTAGAACTCTCTTCTACTAAAGAAACCTGCTTGCCATCACAATCGTCATGGTCATTCTGAAGCCCTGGAAACTCCCCAGGTTTGCTATTACCTATTTCATGATCTGGCTCAGATGAGTCACTCCCCTTGTTATCGAGTATGGCATCAACAGCCTCAAGAATCTCTTTGGGCTGGCAAAGGGTTTTGGAACTATCCGTAAAATTGACCTCCCTGACTACAACAGAAAGGTTTGTGTTAGAGATGTCATCCGCCTCACGGGTAAGGCTAGCATTTTTGGCAACATCTGCCTCACCCATCTCCTCTGGTTGATTAAGTGAACTGCAGTTATCTGCCTTGGGAGACTTTGAGCGTTCGTTTTCAACTTTTCTTCTCTTTCTTCTTCCTTTCCGGGCCATCTTCCGTGATGGTTCCTCTGACTCACGTGCTTTACTCTTGGATGATAAATGCATAACCCTGGCACATGAGATGCTTGACAATCCGAAACTCGCCTGAGAGTGTTGAGGGTAAGTTTGCCTCCGACGCTGAGAATTTCTCAGAAGATAGTCTTCGGGTGGAATCTGCTCATGTACATAGCGCTGCACCAAACCGTCCTGAGGCCGCTGGTGAAAATGTTGGTGTTGATACTTAGCTGCTCTTCGAAACAGCCTGATCAGATCCCTCACCTGCTTCAAAAAACCCTTCACTGGTTGCAGCCTGAGTGTACACTTGTGACAAACATGAACACCGGAAAAGACTACACTAGCGTATATACGGCCCATCTTGTGGGCTCGGTTGAAACAAGATTCTCCCGTTGTGCAACAAATTGCGCTGCAATTCCACTGACATGAAGAGAAAGGCGTTTTCGACCTGGATTACTTAAAATTAAAGCTCTGTCACTTCAAGCCATTAGCGAGTATGAGTTGCTCCCTGGCAGCCTTCGCTTTTCTATAGATCAGTCTGTGGTGCGGTGTGCAAGTGGACGGACGTGTGTCCCACCATCGCATGACAAGTCTGGCAATGTTCCCAGAGTTATTCAGCTCACGACGAGAGAGTAGCTTTCCAGTGGTTTTCATGAGACTCTATGATTTATTAAGAATTCTCCGGAGAACAAATTGGAATGTGAAACCGACGCACCTGGGAGCCACTGAGAGTAAATTTGAACTTGAAGCCGTTCAGAAAGTTGTCCTTAATGGCAGGCTTGAAATCAACCAGGCGAAGATTAGGACACTGCTCAACGCAGCAAACTTGTACCTGCACAATCGACCATTATCGAAAGTCATCACACTCAGGTCTCAAGTCTGATCTATAGCTGAGGAACATGAAGACAATCAAATGAGCAAGAATTCCATATGGGCTCGTAATAGCCCATACTATCGACACTACTTGACGAGAAGAGCTACAGGGGAGCTGGTCTAGAGTGGCCCTCTTCTCCTCTGGACCTCAACGAGGCGAACGCAGCACGTATACATTACAGCTTCGTGATCGTAGAAATTCATGAATGTGCTGGCGATTATGAAGCACCGGAAGAACCTGTGCAGGGAAGGAGCCGAAGTCTCGAAAAGCATCCGGCTTTATCATCATCCCGCCGTAAGAAATGGCCTCGAAGACGCCCGAAAGCTCTTTGGTATCAAAGTTGAAGAGAAACAGCTTGGTTCCAGGAGCCACTCGCATGACCTCGTCCTTGTTCTTGGTCGGCAGCCCGAAGAGTTGCAGCCTCATGCACTCGTAAAACGTGACAGAAGAGCACCCGAAAATCATTCCATCCAGCGGCGCATCGATCACGGCTTCAGGTTCCTCCGACGCTTTCTTCTTCGTCTTCTTGCTTCTGCTCTTCTCGTCCTCGAAGTCCGACAGATCGGCGCCCAGCGAGCCGAGCTCGGAATCTTTGTCCGAGTCGACGTGGTTCTCGTCCTTGTGCCCGGACTCCGGGACCGTAGGCCGTTTGGATCCCGTACTGCCCTTCGTCGCTCCCGGTGAACGAGGGCCGCCTTCGGAAGGTTGGGAGCCATTACGCGGTTGGTCTGCGCGGTTACCGTCGGCGCTCTTCGGTGCACTGGACTCGACTCTGTTGGCGCGGCCGGGGCCGGGGGGGCTGTTGATTTTCTTCTCGCTGCTGTCGAGGGCCCGCTCGTCGTCTTTCCGCCTTCTTTCTCGAGGGGGCTCTTTCTCCCTCTCGCGTCGAGCCCCGCTACCGCTACCGCTACCGCCACCACCACTGCCGACTTTCGGTCTGTCGGAACGAGGTTTCGGTTCCGCGGCGCCGACTCGACGCAGTTTGGCCTGACGATAGTTCGAGTACATGTCCACTTCGGGCGGAGGAGCGACGTTGTTCGCCATCATCGCATACCTCGCCCTCTTGATCGCCGGCTCCGGTGACAAGCAAGCGGCCGCGTATCTGACCAGCTTCTCCGGCTGCACGGCCAACAGGTAGCGCTCGAAGTCGCGGCCCTGTCTTGCCACGGCGCCCGCGCCGAGAACACCGTGCTGGCCAGTGCCAGTGCCGACACGCGAAACGGGCAATTCTTGGTCTTCGTACGAGGATCCGGAGAACCTCCGTGGGCCATTGGCGTATGCTCCGGCCGATGCACTTCCTTCCTTACTCATTCCAGGATCGCCCGAATTCCCGAGCCGGCCCAAACGCGCACCTACCGGAGGTTGACCATATGCCGCGACGATTTCTGCTCGGCGAGCCCGTAGTAAATTTGTTGATCCGAACGCAGCTGCTGCACCGGATTGCGGATGCCTTCTGCGTTGCGTTGAAGGGTAAGGAAGCACTTCGCCCATACCGGGTCTGGCTGAGAGAGCTCGAGGATCTACATGATCGGCATAAGTTTGATTTGGATCTGCGTAAGCAGCTGGTAACGAGGATCGGCGTTCGGAAATCAATTGGGCTCGAATGTCTTGAGACTCTGAAGGCAGATAATAATCAAAACGACCGCCGACTTGGGTTGCACTCTGAGCATAGTGCGAATTTAAGTGATTGCCTTGCGAGTAGTAAGGGTCGTGTGCTCTCGCATCCGCGTAGGGCGTTGGGGAATATATCTGGGCCCCTTGCGCGCGTAAGAGTTGAGTTCCAGCGGACCTAGCCATCAGTTGATAATGCCGCTCTGTCATGGCCTCCCGGATGAAGCTACAAGGAGAAATAACTGCCGAATTGCCAACGAATAAGTCTGCTTCCCCTTTCCTTCCAATCCCTCCTCAACTTACTCGTCGAGCATCCTGACACCAAATCAACGCACCCCTTCTGCAACTCCACCGTCCAAACTCTCTGACCTTCTCCGACTCTTCCTACATGCTGGCCTCATCCTCCACCCGCCACACTTTGAAATGCCTCCTTTCAAAAAGGATTCAACCAAAACCCTCTCGGGACCAAGACAGACTCCCGATCCTAGAGAGAGCTCTCAGCCAAATCTCCAACAGGATTCAACCCTCACCATCTCCAGCCCTGCGCTTTCCTGGATCCCACTTCTTCACACAAACTTGTCAAGCCCTATACTTGCGCTCCCGCGCCCCGCCGACTCACCGACCCTCTATCTGCCTGCCTTCCTTGCTTCACTACCACCTCCCTCGTCGATCGATCGTCGAATTGCTCGACGTCCGCTGCTCGTCCCTTCGTCCAAAGTGGCGACCAACAGGCGAGTCGGTTTCTCGCTTCTTTCCTGCGCTTCCAACAGAATTCAACCGCAAACAAAACAGGAACGAGCGAATCTGCAGCTGCTCGTTTACTTGTGCCCACGCAGCGCACACAAGAGCCCTGGTGGGAAGAAAGGGCTGGCCGCCGACAAGTCACCAGAGACCACGCCACCTGGCAGAATCCAGTAAGGCTGACCTGTCAATCCTACGGGATAAGCCTCGGTAAGTTGGTTCTGTAAACTACGCTCACCTTTTTTGAAGGGTAGCAGGGCTTATTGTGTTCATGTGCTATCCACATGGTGTTCGTAATCGTTTATATGCATTCTTTGATTGAGACAATCATGATTGATCATGATTTAAATTCATTCGTTGTTTCTATCAAACGTGGGTTGATCAAAGGTCAGATAAATCAGGGTTTGAAGTAAAACTTGACTACACCTTGTTGCACTTAACTGTTGTGTAGTAAACATTGGAAATGAGTTTTGAATTTGTTTTGTTATTGCATATATTCTCATCATGTTAAGATGTATGTATTTAATTGATTAAAATTATATGGTACATCTATATAATAAAAATCAACCACTGAAATGAAGATACAAACAAATTGTGATAAAGTTGATTTACTATTTTAATTATTTAAAATATATCAAAAACCATTAAAAAAGAACAAAACATAGAAAAAATATCACACATTATTATTTTATGAAACTATATTTAAAATTCACATATGTGGAATGAAATTTAATTTTCAAACTATAGTTATCTTCTGTTCAAAAATTGTGCATAAGTCATAAAACTCACAATAGCTATATTTAATGTCATGCATGATCTCATAGGAGAATGAGTGTGTATTAACGCAGAGAAGAAGAAGAAACTCCCTTAAGCAAAGTAGGAAATTCTGTCTTTAGTAAGAGAAAGTAATTTCATTAATTGAGCATAGTTGAAACAAGAAAAAATATCCCTAAGAAAGAGAGACTTTTCTTTTCTAAACTAAATCAATACTCCAAGCTTATAAGGATTTGACGAATACTTCATTGGTACAACCCCTTAAGGTAAGATCACTAGAAACTTGAATCTGTACTAATTTTGTGATTTGTACTAATCTTCTATAATTTAGGTCAAAACTAACTACTGCTGAAGCAAGAGGTTCTAAGGCTCTCAACCGATTGGGAATAGAATTGACAACAATGACGATTAACTTGAACTCATTCATCCACTGCAAAAGGAGCATTTTCCACGTTCAACGCCAATGCAAGCGCTCATAAGCAAGTTTTAGCAACCCTCAATTACTCATCTAGTTTAGATGACAATACACAACAAGTGTAGAAGACAATTACAATGCATAATCTCATTAGAGTAGTTTTTGCTATAACATTGAGTATATGAGCCGTTAGTTATCCCTCACTTTTGGTTAATTATCTCTTACCCTACTATATTTTTGTTTGTAAAGATCTGTCATTGGTCAGATATACGGACGGAACGTGCAACTGGCAATGACGGAGCCGGAATCTTCATCCTCATACATCAAGTTTTTTGTTCGCGTCATACTCCGTATGTCTTGCTTTGTGGGCCTCCCCTTGACTCCCTTCACACGAATCGATTCTTTATCTCTGTAGACTCCTCACATTGCATTGCGAATTGGATGTGTACTAACAAGTACTTGCCTGCATCTGCAAGAATCCATGCGTCCGGATCTGCCCTTCCGCATTTCTTTTGGAAAAACTAGATCTTGAATTTTACTAGACTGGTTAAAAAAATTCTTCTACAGGCGCAACCGTTAATAAAACAAAAATGGAGATAGTCCAAAAACCTTTGCTTCATCGACATTGCCAAATGAAGATAAATGGCTTCGAAATTGCTGCACCGAGCAATGCCATGGCCAGTAGATTTTGACAGCTCCAAGCTAGAATCTTGCTGCATTTTCACGAGAGACAAGAGTTCACCGCTGGATGCATTACGACGTGGGACTCCCTTATCCCCGACGAAAATAGGAGAAGAAGAAGGAGAGGCCAAACTTTTAATGGGGGTACACACGGGAGTGAAAAAGACTGACACACAAGGACCTAATGTATCAATTTTTGTTCACTGGAAATGACGGAGATTCCGTCTTGTTCCTACATCTGACCAATCACATACCTCTACACAAGAGAGTATAGTATGATGAGGGATAATTAGCCAAAAGTGGGAGA
The DNA here is from genome assembly GCA_037833965.1 of Marchantia polymorpha subsp. ruderalis. Taxonomy (NCBI): domain Eukaryota; kingdom Viridiplantae; phylum Streptophyta; class Marchantiopsida; order Marchantiales; family Marchantiaceae; genus Marchantia; species Marchantia polymorpha. The sequence continues at coordinate 8,553,138 of AP031351.1, forward strand.
TAACTAGCCGAGCGGCTAGTTATACCTCCATTTCCAGTTTCAAGTTCAAATGGAATTGGAATTGTTGTAGATAAATCAAAATATCAACTTGAAATGTTGTAGATAAATATCTTGTGTTAACATGATGAAGTTAGTTTAGACAAAATTTGAATTCTTAATTTGAATATAAAAAAAAGATAGTAATCGTTCATTACTTTGATGTATGGCAAATGTAACGGAAATTGCAAAAGTTTTATAATAAATGCTAATGAGTTTTGATGATATTATCTTATATTCTGATTATAGTTCATTGAAAGTCTGGCGGAATTTAGAATATTCAAAAGCAAATATTATGAAAATGCTAATTTGCGCTGCATACTACATCAAAATAAAATCTTAAACAATTATTTCATGAAAAAACTTGTCTCAAAAATATCTTGAGACTTTCATATCAATGTTTAGCTTAAAATGTGAATATAACAAGCTTCATAAAGTGAAAAAAAAGTATTTCTAAAGTGCTTGATTGTGCATTATATTACATGAATGATGATATAATTTAAAAAGTACAAACAAAGCATGGAATCACATGTAATAAATAATAAAGATAAAATTCTCAATATCCCATATTCCACACAAAAAATTAAAATTTTTTACAAAAAAGATAGATGAATTTTATCATACTCTATAATTATGACTATTCAAAATCTGGAAAATCAAAATATTGGCAAGATTTTTTACTTAATATTTTCATCAATGAATTAAATGAAATATTTTATTGATATTGCACAAAATCAATATCAAAATATGTAAAAATATACATTATTTCCAGACTATCACGATAATAACAAGTTTTTTTTGGAAAAACAAATGTGTTTGTGTGTGAGTGAGATATTCTACTTGAAAGATCAACAAGTAATGAAGTGTTCAGTTTAGAATAATATATTCTGACATATTCTCAAGCATGTTTGTATTAGGCAACCGGATATATGGTCGCCTAAATTACCTAAACTTTATGTTGATTAAGCGCCTAAATTAAAATGGATGTGATTGGTGCCTACGTGTTGCAACCAATGATGAGATGACACCTATGCAAAATTTGTAGATTTTTTAATAATTTATTTTAAATTCATGTAAAAAAATAAATTTTTTAAGGATAAAAAATTTTGTAGACTAAAGTAGCTTAAATTAACTTTTTAGTGGGTCTAAATTAACGTTTTAGAAAAAAAATAAATTAATTTTTGTGAGTAGATTAAATTAACCGTATTTAGTTACTTTAGGCAAGTACCTATTATAACCATGCATGCATATTCTGGATTTGATATTCATTTTTGATCAACATAATTATTAGAAAAGAAAGTTATATTTTATTTGAGTCAATTTGATCAAAAACATATAGTCAAAATATAATTTATGAATGAGTATATTTGAAAATCAAAAATCAAATTTCATATGGAATTTATTTCAAACCTCTCAAATATAAAATAATCTCACAGATCACTAAAATATTTCATAAACTCATACAATAGTTATTTATAGTAAATTCACAATAGTTTGATTTTATGATTGAAAATATAAAAGTAGTTTTAAATTTTATTCAAGAGTCATATAAAAATGTTGATATTGAAGCTTGATGATTTATTGATATTGATATGAAATCTATTTAAATTAACTTGTATTTATAAATTGAATTGAAATGAAAATTGAAAGAAATTTGCAATATCAATTTTGATTTAGAAGATTAAATTTGTAACTATTAGTTATAGCAATTATTATCTGCACTCATTCTGTGAAAAATATTGATAATTTTTTCTTTTCAAATTTTAAAAGTAAATTCGATTCAATAATATTTATATTATATGGATACATGATATTATTATTTTGATTTTTACATATTTCTAAAAAATATTATTTGGCTTTATCAATAATTTAGAACATTAAAAAATTCTCATATGTTAAGATTAATACTTCTTTTTCATAGCTTACAAAAATCATAGCGTAAAAATATATCTCTAAACTATATTAATTTTAAAAAACACATAATTGAAATTGATAAAAAATAAAAATATATTGAATAAATTCAAAATAATATAAAAACACTTGCTAGAATACATATATAATATATATATGATAAAAATATTATAAGATAAAAAGTAGTAAATTTTTTATAAAGTAATATAAAAATTTATTATTTTTATTATTTTTAACAAAAAATATAACCTGCAAAATAAACAGCTTGAAATAAAATTAAAATTATAGATGATCTCTAAATACAAAGCTTTTTGTATGATACATAAATCTACAAAATACGGAAAGTCATCAAAGTAAAGTACGGAAGAAATGACATTTAGTAAAAATCTCATATATTTTATTTATATAACATTAAAATTTGACGTCAATATAATAAGATTTTAACAAATTTTGATTGTCCTTTTTTTGGATTCAATATCAAGAAGTTGTTTTTGATTGTGGCAATGTTTGAAGAGTCTATTTCACTATATTATCAATGAACTTTTGTTGCCAAGAAAATCTCCAACCAATCTTGATAATTCAAAACTATTTGAACAACTTACCGTGTTTTCAAAATAAGTTACTCACATAAGTATGGATTCAAAACTTTTTAAAAAAATTTGGTTGATTTTGTCACGTTTGGCTTTATTTGTGCTCATATTACAAATTTTTTTTTCAAAGCCCATAGTGCTGCGGATAATTTTGGCCAAATGGCTTGCATTTTGTCAATTAGAATATTTAGTCTTCGCAAAAAGATATTCAATGAGACAAGGATTCTAGAAAATTCGCAACAAACAATTTTGTAAATCTTGTGCATCCCAATATTGATTTGATCCATCATATAATAGACACAAATGAAGCATGGTGTGATGAATTTTTAAATGTGCGTAACAACTCCAAATGCTTCATCACATTAATAGCATAATTGAATCAACATCACCGCAGCTTGTACTCCTATGACAAATAGAGTGCATCAAACAACTTCAAAAAATCCAGTACAATACATCAAGCGAAAAAAAATTGTAATAAGGTGAACATTAAGAAGAGATAATTTTTGATAAAATTGAGTTTGGACATCAGTAAAAGATGATTCTTGCAAATCACAAGATACATCACATATGTTAATCATTTGGATTGCAAAATCTAAATTTGGATATCATTTGTATTGCAATCCAAATGATCACATCATTTGTGATGTTTTCAATGCATATGACCTATGCAGTTCTAACATACAAAGCAACTAGATAATTATTGCAAAATTCTAATTTGTAAATATCACACTTTATTATTTTGCATCTTGAATGTCACTAAAAAGCTTATAAATTCAAATTGTTTTGTTTGGCTACTTTGATTGCATTTGCTCAAAATTGAACATCTAAATCATTTTCATGCCGGAGCAATTTGCCAATAATCACGTCAAGATATGAAGGTTTAATGACATTAAAATACTTCAACCTTTACTATGATGAGAACTTTTGATATTTTCTCATCTGATTTGATGCTTGAAGTGAAGATGTTGCGTGTAGATATCAGTTCTGAAAGATGTACTCTCATATGTTCAAGATGTTGACAATAATTTTGCTTATGCTTAACGGCCGAAACATATACAGACACCACAATACTGCAAATGATCATGCAATGCAGAGAGCATAATGGAAGAGGTGTTTTGGCTGAAACATACTTTTGTGCTCCAACTTTGCAAAGACTTTTTGTAGTGGGGTGAGTGCACTTCATTGAGTTAAGAGAATGCAACAAATGACCATAAATGCAGCTACATAAGAGCCTGAAATTGTGTGACGGAACTCAAAAAGTGATAATTGATCATAGTCTAGATTTAGTTTAGTTTAGTTCAAAAAATATGAAAACTCATGGTAGAATATATTAATTTTTCTAGTGGATTTTTGTATTTAGAATAGCTTGCAAATAGACGATACCTTTGAATACTTTTCAGATTTATATTCAATCAAAATTAAATATTATAAATTTTAATTTATATCAAGAAATTGATATTTTAGATAAAAGTATTGATAATTTTTGCCACACATTGAAAGTTATTATTTTTTTTCCAAAAATACTGGTCATTTGGATATGTGAGATTTGAATATGTTAATGTTAATTGCTCTAGTTTTTGTGTTAAAAACTATGTTACTTATATTGTGTAATTTATATTTTTGCAAAATTTACTAATATAAAATAAAAATTAATCTTCAAAAATGAATAAAAGAAGAAAAAATGTGTTATAATAAATATATCAGAATTCCTCAACGTGAATCATTGTTGAAAATTTCTTTAATTTTAAACATTTTGAAATTGAATGTATAGTACTATAGATGAATCATCTTGATGATCAATCTTCATCTCATCACACTAGTTTAATTTAATGATTAGACCACAATGTGTGCTAGATAACATTTAATTACACCATGATGTAATTGTGCCTATAGTCTAATTGAAATCTAATCAATAAGTTTTCAAATAATCAGTTAAAAATGTTATATTTGTCAAAATTAGAAGAATTCTTACAATTGAAAAAATTTCTAATTGAGGAAGTTAAGAATAAATGTAGGCTCCATAAAAATTGATAATGAAAATTTTAACCTTAGTTTTGTAAAATATTAATTTATTAATCTTGTATTTACATTTAAATAATAAATCCCTTACATATTCATAGATGCTAAAACTCCTAATAAAATAAAAGCCTACATAGAGGATACTATTGACAGGTTTATATCAAATGTACAATCCGAGGACAACTTAGAATGTACAATCCGAGTATCGGCTTTGACTAAATTAAAGTCTTTACGAGTTGTAATCTTTGGAGTAACCAAGAACTTGCATTTCTAGATGGCATATGAATATTATCTAAAACTCAGCATCATCTCGTGACATGTTTTTAAGATAGATAATGTACAATATACTGAAATCGGAGTAATCTCATAGAATGGATTTCTCCAATTAATCCATTCTATGAGAGTATATATGTATATATATACTCTTTCATACATATATACTCTATATACATATATATAGAGTATATATGTATATAAAACACATTGTAAGGTGTTGTAATGTTATTAGATACAAGACTCCAGTAGCAAAATGAAATTATATACGGATCACTCGAACTTTACTTCATAGTAGAGTTCTTGTAGTTTGTTAACTTTGTGACAAAGCATGGCAGCTGCCTTACGGCTGCGTTATCGTTACTACCCGCAATCAGATACGACAACGAGTAATCTTTGTCTGGTCGACATACTGTGCGTAGACAACACACAATACTTTGATCACAAACATTCCTGTGGAAACATCTTCTCCTAAGTTTAGGATAATGTAAAGCGATAGGTTTTGTCATCTTAAAAAATATATCTTGTATTTAATACCTTGTTTGTTCGGAATAAGCGAAGATTCTGGTAATATCCTGAGTTGATATTCATTCAGTAGACAGAGGTATTGGAATCGCAAGTTTTCATATCAGCTATAATTCTGCCTCCGACAATTATGAATCCCACCTTACTTCTTCCGAGAAAGTTGGCCAAAATGAATCACTAAATGAACAAATTAGATCAAATCTGTTTGCCTAACCTTCTATTCGTTCGAAACTGGAACCCTGCCGACTCTGCAAAACCGTCAAATAGAAGTTCACGGCTTTATATATATAAATCAAGCTTCACGTGCTCTAGCATGGAGGAGAATCCTGCTCTTTCCGTTAAGGTGAGTCTTATCGTACTCCTGGGACATTACGACATTCTCCTTCAAAACATGCACCACCTCAATGAGATTTCGAGTAAACTCTCGACAGAAAGAATCGACCGTGGAAGTCAGCTTTGGCAGAACGCTGTTTTCCATCTGGTCTAATCAAAACATAACAATGACAGAGAACCAGTCACGTCGACATTGCAAAAAGAGAGTTCATGTGCCGAAACCAACCATGCACGGGTTTTGCACACGGGGTATGGCAGAAGTGAGATTTTGTTCGATATATAGGAAGCTAACAAATGATAAAAACCCTCGAGCTCAAGCTGGTGTTATATACAGTTGCCTATGGATGATACATCTCAATCACCTCAAGAGAAAGTAGGTACGCTAACTACTGAATAATTGAGCTAAACTCTACAGCTGGACCCGGATAAAATTTTGTACAGGTTTTGTCTGCAAGTGTAAACAAAAGAACGGATGCACGAATCTGCTAGTTATGATCTTTCACGAGTACAAATCTAGAAAAACCCCTCACGACTTTCGCTATTACCTCGACAGATTGATTATTGACAGTGAGTGCTAAACGTGATTCAAGAGCCGTGCCTTCGAGAAACATGTTCAGAAACGGTATATGCTCTTTGACAGTCTTCTTACTTCAGCTGGGGCCGGTAAAATTTTTCCCTTGGCGCTCCCAGTTGTGCTCGGCAGCGTGCAGCGAAATTGAACTAAACTCTTGATCGTTCGTGCCTCGAGGAACGCGTTCACCCGCGCCACATGGTTCTATGGGACTCCTCTATGGGTGAACCGCAGCAATGGGTTGAAGGTATGCCCGACTCGTATGCTCCGTAAAACCAACACCTCAAACCCCTGAACAAATCTCATCCATTGGGACGTTTCGTAAAGACGAGGAGCGATTGCCAGTCGACTCGATTGCAATGAAGCAGCTCGACCTCGGAACCTCTCTCTGCGGGTACATTTTTCTTCGATCCATACTCACCCCTCCCCTGAATCTCCCCCCATACTTTCCCTCCCTCGCTCCCTCCATCACAACCCTACCTCTATCGCTCTCTCTCCCTCGAGCTCTCGAGCTATCGATTGGACTACAACGCCCCAGGACTCATCAAACCATTTCCACCGATTGTTGCTGCTGCTTCGAGGTCTCGCCGATATTCTTTTCTTCTTGCTTGGAATTTTCGTCCCGGACGAGCGACATGGCGACGGGATGGGCGAGAAACGTGGGCTTATCCTCACCGGCCATAATCACGCACTTGACGGCCTCGAGATCCTTGCCATAGAAGTATCCCGCTCCGGCACCGGCGCCATTCATCTGAATTACGCAGTCATCTGTACTGCCCGGCGCACCCGATTGGCCAGAAGAGGCGCTGGCGCTGGCGCGTCGATTTCTTCTGAAGCAAGCGATGACGAGAATGAGGCCCAGAAGGACCAGCAGAACGAGCATGGTAAATCCCAGAATGATGAAGAAAGTAGAGCTCTCCTGCGAGCAATTGGACCTCTGGTACTGCCCGTGGCTCCATTGGTACCCTGTGCATGCTCCCGCCATGATAATTCCTCAATTCCGTCCCTCTCCGCGCCCTATTCCCCTCGGTCCGCGAAATCGCCGTCGACGGTCCAAAACCTGCTCAAAGTCCAACACAAAAATCACCATGAGAAACACATCTCCGAGCTCCTCCTTCTCCCGACCACGGTCGGTCAACAATTCACGCAAGCCGTGTGTGATTTCTCCAACCGTCTCCTCCTCCGTCCCTGCCCCGTCGGTCCCTCTCTGGTGGTCGCAGCCAACGGAAGTTCCACGGATATGCGATCGAGTGCATAACACAGGTGCTCACGTTGATGCTCGCCCCAGAACGACAAGAGGTGTGACGACATAAATTTCATTATTGCTGATGATGCTCGATTCTCTAACAAATCCAGTCTATAGGCAGGCTATGGCCGCTACCCGTGCCATCCACGGTACGGAGAAAACGAGGTCCTTTCACGAGCTAAGTCAGACCAGATAGATAAAACTGCACATGAAGCTGCAATCTGACATCTAACCGCTAGGTCCCACCCCGAACGCTTTAACGTCGTGCGTCATGGCCTTGATTCCATTCCTGCCGAGAGAGAGAGAGAGAGAGCGCTAACGAGCTGCTCTGCTTCGCTGCAGCAGCTGGCACTGGCACCCAAAGTCCACATCGTGCTACGATGAGTGAGCAGGGCATGCAGCAAGGTGCCATGGGCACGAGCAAGGACTGCAGTGCACTGCACTCCCCGCACCATGAGCGTGCTGGGGACCAAGAGGAAGTGAAGGAATTCAGAAACTGTTGCTCGCGATACATGTCAGTGCCAAATGGATGAGTGGCCAATTGCGCGCGTCGGCACGAGATGTGTTCGCTAATTACCGACCGCGGCCACTGTGGAATACGAGGCTGGAGACACTAGTCGGTCCGTGAGGTGAATCCGCTGCCCTCTCCACTAGGTGCGTTCGACTCACTCTGCGTCGGTCCGTGATCATGCTCTTCCTCGGGTGGTGCTGCTGGCCTATCGAGGAGGGGAGCCATATGAGCTCTAATCTGAACTCTCTCTCTCTCTCTCTCTCTCTCTCTCTCTCTCTCTCTCTCTCTCTCTCTCTCTCTCTCTCTCTCTCTCTCTCTCTCTCTGCGCCATGTACACGCACGAACAATTGCCAATTGATATTTCTTGCCAATTGATATTTCTCGGCGCATTGTGGGGGACTAGCTCGGACCATCATGAATCACATGCATGCAAGGCGGACGAGCTGGGGAAAACAGGAATCGGAAGAGTGAACTTACAACGGCGCAGACCGAATGCCGAAAATCGCCGCAGTTGAAGTGGTGGTGGTGGTGTGTCGACAGATGAAGGTATGCGTGGAAGCGGATCCCGAGAGAGCTCGACTGTCTTCCAGGTGGAGAGTCGCAGGAGCTCGAGAGATAGTAGCAGATGCGGCGTCGCGACCCGGCAGATGTTGGAAAGAAACACGGGATCAGATAGAGAGGGAGGGAGAGAGGTAGAGGGATAGAGGGATAGATAGATAGAGAGTGAATTGCAGCAACGACGCAGCAGCTGCAGTCTTGAAGGCAGCCGAATGCATCCACTGTGGCCTCCCCGGGCTCTCACTTCAGCTGCATTGCATGCGCATCATCATCAATACGCTTCTTCGGGCCCAGCTCATCGGCCCTTCCCTCCCCCACCTTCTTCATTCACTGTACCCTCCTCCGCAAAATCTTGCCATTTCCTCTTCCGGCAATTCCTCCCCCTCCCGCCCCACTCGGGCCTTGACTTGCCGATTGACTCCAGTCGTCCGACCGCTTCGGCACGCCCCTATCTACCCCTCCCCCGTTGGCCCCTCCCGTCGCCCACCGACTGCCCAGACAGCGCTTCCGCATTTAGTCGCTTCATTCTCTCTCGCCGTCCCGCTGTCCCCATGCCCCTCTCTCTCTCTCTCTCTCTCTCGCTCTCTCTTGATCCTTCGGCTCTCGAACAGCTGCGCAGGCAGCGAGGCCGAACCCCGATGACGTCATCGTGCCACGGAGGAGAGTAGCGATGACGTGGCTGACGAGCCCGCTCGTCATCAGCCTGGTCTGTATTTCAGACTTTATGAGGGCGAGGGTCGTTTCCATCCTTTTTTGAACGTTCTCGCTCCTCTTTGGAGCGCGGAGAGGGATGGGGGAAGGATATCTTGGAGGGGCTGACCGAACTCGAAAGATCCGACGGCGACGGGAGGATATACTTCGAGGGGATATATAAACTCGAAAGATCCGACGGCGACGGTGTGGATCGTTCCGAAAATGCGATTATTGGAATTATGTACGTCTGTATATTCCGATGCCCGAGTGCCGCTGCTTTTGTAAAATGCATCGAGGCCCATCGGGCCGAATATTAGGCTCGCCATTTCTGCCCTTCCTGACGGGGCGAGTGTTGTCTGCCGAGGTGGCAGCATGTCGTTTGTGCACAGTCACGCTCCGCCGCCTTTGCCCCACTTCGTGATTCAGACAGTATCTGTGCGTACGGTTCAGGTCGTCAGGCCAGCTCAGACTCGCTTAGAATTACTGCCCCGCTCGGAAGGTGGGGACCCTCTCGTGGCTCGAGCTTTTCACTCGATTTCGATTTCGATTTCACCGCTTGAGCTCTCCCAAAAGTAAACTCACCATTCCATTCCATTCTATTCCCCTCCAAATCCTAAAGTCTGATCGTCCGATCGATCGATTCAGCCGGTGGTGACGTCTTCTCTCGATTGCTAATCCGCACCCGGTGATCTCAATGACCCCAGGGTATTTTCTGAAGCGCGAGGTGCACGTTAGCACGCGCAACGATTCGGCATGTTTCGGCATTCCTGCATGGTTCGTTTTGTGTAGCACGAGTTGATAATGGCTGGCAAAAGTGTATTGATTTGTTTTGTCCAAGCGGGACGAGGCATGCTGAAGCATTTATGGCAGAAGCCCTGTCTGTAAGGCACCACGCCCCGAGATGTACTTAGCTCCTCCAAACTTTAGTGTACTGTACTGCACAAGGATTTATCATGACAATTTATGCTCAAAACCGTGCGGCAGCTTCCTGTCAAGTGTAAATTATTTCATTCTCTCCCTATGAGAAGGTTATGCATCTTCCAAGAGATTCTTGAAGGGATTACTCCAGAGTTCATACATGTCATTTCCATTAACAATAATTCTGTGGTAATGTCGCTGTTGTTACCAAAGTATGGTAGGTTGTAAAGAAAACTATAAATTGTAACAAATACTATAAACTATAAACTATAAATATAAGTGAGTGACCTTTTTGGTATACTCTTCCAAAGTGGGAACTAAGCCCTCCAGACCAACATTTTCTTTCCCCTAGAACCAATTAGTATCAATGTCTGGATGAGGGAATAATAAGGAATCCTATTGAAGGAATCTTCCAAACTTATTTATGTAAAAAAATATAAAAAATTATCTTCTCCCGCCTTTGTAATTATTGAACGAGATATAGATATATGTACAACGTACACGAATCAGTATGTTTCTATTGTCAGACGACATGTTGATGTTACTTCTGGCCTTTTTTTGAGCTATTTGAGTAATCGTAGTGGCGAATGGTGATTCTCGAACGAGTTTAGCCTAAAGAAATGAATGCATCAGCCATATCCTTCAGTTTACCTTTCTCTGTCCATCGGAGTCAAGAGACAACTTCGGGCTCTAGCTTACACCAGAGAAGATCGTTGATCTGATCTAACCTTCTTCCGAAAAGGAGGACCCATGGACACATTTTGGTCCTTGGTAAGACCTTTCGACATTTGTGTTGGCATGAACCTACCCTTCATCTCCTCCGAGGGACGACTCGTATAATCATTTGAGTCATTGCTAAGACCAGAGAAGTTTGTGATCGTTTCTACCCTTCTTCTCCTAACGATGACCCACTGACACATTTGGTCTCTAGGTGAGACCAGAGAAATATGTGATGGTACCTACCCTTCTTCTCATGAGGAAGACCAATGGACACATCTAGGTGGCATTTCTCTCGCTCGACCCCCCATTTGTGGTGACATCTGCCCTTCTTCAGCAAAGGAAGACCTCAATCCACACTCGGGGTTCGTGGTAAGACTAGATATGTACATGTGCAGCTGACAAAGAGAGAGAGAGAGAGATATATATATATATAAAAAATATGAAAAGAAGGGGTTCACATAACTCCGTAGAATTTGATGACAGTCATTAGAAAATACATCCAAGCGAGTAGGGTTTTAAAGTCAATAAAGCTAACTTCCGTATGATGCTGATGTCCATTTTTCAGTTGTAAATGAGCTCTTTCATTTTTTAATAAGCTGTAGAAAATAACATCTTGAGCTATTTGTGGTCATTTATTTTCAAGCCATAGATTTTATATGGATTTGAATTATGAAGATTCTGTTCTTGTATATTTCAACCAGGCTTCACTAATCTAAATTCATCCAGTGTCATCCAACATGACTATTTGGCCAACTTTGACAGAAATAGAAAGCTTGTATTTGACTTGGCTTTTAGAGTTCAAAAGCAGGAAATTTCGGGGTTGTGATGTGCAGCAACTTCCCAGCGTTCAAACTATTCATTAGTCAAATTTAACAACGACGTTCCTGGTGTGCTCGTTTGTCGACAACGTCCCTCAATACAACTTAGAATATAGTGGTTGGCTTCCTTTAGTTTCTACTGGTAGATCCATGGTGAGATAATCATTGCTCTATGATAATCAATCTGCATATTACTTTGGTTAAAATTTCTTATGCGGTTCATTCAGACTAATCAAAACAAATCATCGACATGCAGTTTCTGGGGTTTTAGCATAATACTTCCAAGTTTCATAAACTGAAAGTAAACTGCTAACCTGTAAATTTATAAAGTAATAGAGCTGGATGAGAAGCATTCTAGATAATTTTAAATTTAAAAGGTCGTCGCTGGACGAATTACAATCGATGATAACCTGTGCCCCTATATATAATGATGATGCAAATTTTTTATGATATTAGAAATAATTCTGAGGATAATAAAGACAAATCCTTCACCTCATATTCAAAGCTTTTGTTAACCAAGATTCTGTATGAATGTCTTGTTCCATAATATTTACAAATAAAAGAATGATCATATTTAGACAACGCTGGTTATTCATTGAATTCCATAATAATATCAGAATTCAAGTTTTCGTCATCATCGTTGCATTGCATTTTATTCATATAGAAGAAGCACCTGTTAGAATCACACGGGAACAGCTATGTGAAATACGCGCAACATTGAGATTAAAATTGGTGAATATAGTTGTAAATTTTTTATCCACAAAATTTTGCGCACATTGAACTTGACTCTGACTCCTCGATTTAGCACTCGAAAATTGATGGGAAAAATTGGCTTAGTCACGAAGTGTTTCGTTCATATGGCTTAAAATGGACCGCCTTTAGATTGGAATGAGAATTGCAGGAAACAAAGGTCAATGAGTAGTCTCAAGCAGCTATTATTGCAGGCGAGCAGAAAGGACATAAGTCGACTTCTTAGTTAGAGTCAGAGCCCAATTGGAAGAAGCGCCGAGGTCAATGTTAGAAATGACTAGATGGGGATTTCAAGTAACCCGAAAGGGTTACCTTCACAGGATGTGATATGGCAAGGACAAACGCCCCTTCTCTATCTTTAGCTTTCAGGAGGCTTTAACATTGTAAGACCGAGAAGATCCTCCTGATGATGTGTATCTCTTTACGTATGTACCTGATTTTTGGAGGTCTTTCGAATTCACTGGCCACCTGCGCCTAATTGAGTCAGAAACCGGAAATAGAAATAAGAATATGAGTTACCTTGAAGGTTCTGAAGTCAACTTGCTTGTTTTCGAAGGAAACTTAAGCAAGATGTGTGCACCTTATCTGCAGAACAGTGTGAACGAACAGCGATGGTGGAGACTACCTGTAGCGAAATCGCATGCACGGGAGTACGTGCAGAGAGCACAGTGTTCATGTCCAGGGCTTAGATTTGCTGCTAAACTTGACCTTCAAAAGGTGAGCTGCGAAGTGTCTGTCGGTGAGAGCCAGCCATCGCCCGACAGAACACTTCGATCTCCAAGGGATGGATGACCTTCAATTTCCTCTTCAGTCGCCTGCAGTGTGTAACAGCCCACGTATCGTTTCATAGATTACAGTGTCGATTGCCAGGGCTCCACTTTCTATTTTCCTCCACTAAGTTCTTTCATGAAGAGTTCGTCGGGCAGAGCCTCAAATGCCAGCCATTGTTCATACGAACAATCGCTCATCCTACCAGAGGATGGACGACCTTGAATTTCCACCTGGGTCACAGAGAAATTGAATTCAAAGTAAGATTTTTTAGTTGCAAGGTGGCGAGTCAAACAGAAAGCATGTTCAGTCATGTGCAAGTACGATCCACAGCGCACACTGGTTCCTATCGAGTCTGCCGGTAGCCCATACAGAACGCCACAAACTGGTCGTGTTCACATACGAACTCACGAATGCTGCTTCCTTGCTTTCTTTCCTCCATTGATTCCTTCCCACGGAACGAAGAATCGAGAATGGACTTTCGGTCATACTTCTGAATATTGCCACTCTGTTACGAAGTTACGAAGCTTTGGACTCGAAGATCTGCTACGTCGTGCAACATCATGCCCCCTAATCGAGCCCAGCAACAGTCTCCGGCATCGGGCTGACCAATTACGGATTCTTTCTAAAGATCGAGAATATTCCGTATCCGCAGTTCCCTTCCGTCCCACGAAAACGACCAGACTCAGATTTCAGCGACTGACAATTGGCAGAAACTGGCAAATATGCGCAAGGTGACGATGGACCGGCAGCGGAGCTTGTCCACGTCGACACTTTGCTGCTTTAGACACGTACTACTTGATGCGCGCGAGCAAGCCCACGTCACGAGTGCTTTGCACCTCCGCCTCCCGATAAAGCCCGGAACGACATCCAGCCGGCGTCCCGACGTCGGCGCTTTGCGGATTAGAGAAACCCGGGGACCTGGTCGGCTCCGGCATCGTCCAGCAAGCAGCCGCAGAGAGAGAAAGAGAGAACGCTGAGGTCCAAATGGCGCCAGTGGACGCGAGGGCCGCCGCCGCCGCCGCTGCTTCTGGCCGGAGGCGCGCGTTGGCCGACTCGGCAGACTGTTGTAGCGCCTGGACCACGTTACTTTGCGTCGGAGCTCGGGCGAGCGTATGAATGAAATGGGCAGACGAAATTTTCGGGTTCCGGATATAGATTTCCATTTTGGTTACTACAAATTTTGTATTTTAATAACATTTTTTTAAAATTTACTCTATATGAGAAGGAGCCGTATGAGGTTTTAGAACGTAGTTTATTTTAAAAAAATTTACAACCGTAACGAATGTCAGCTCAATCTGAAGGAGAGTATGCGGAAGCTTTGCAAATTTATTACGAAGCTATGCGGTTAGGAATTGATCCTTCTGATCGAAGTTATAGACTAATTAATATACGTCTTACTCATGCAAGTAATGGATAACATGTTAAAGCTTTAGAATATTATTCTCAAGCTTTAGGACGAATTCCATCTTTGCCTCAAGCTTTTAATTGGACGCACGGGGTGGGGGCCGCTGTATGGACAGCGGGGGCGAGAGAATGAATGAGATGAGCAGCCGAAATTTTCGGGTGCCGGAAGAAGGAATTGGAAGCGCGGGGGGAGGCTGTATGGACAGCGCGACAATGTTATCCGCCCGGCGCATGACGGGCGCCGGGCGGAGACGAGCCATGCTGCATGGCGTTACACAGCGAATTTTGGATCCGGACAAAGGGCGGGGGCGAATTTAGATTGGAGGTCCGAGGCGAGGCGCAGCTGTGCTGTGCTGGGGAGGAATGATTGCGTCGCGCTTCTTGATCGAGCACTTGGAGCCTGGCCTACTTTTGGAGGTGGATGCAATGGGGAGCGCGTGGTCAACTGTCGAAGCATCCTGCGCTGGGCTGTCTCATTTGGCCCTTCACTTTCGTAAGGTTGTCTCGATTTGGCTCCTCATTGTCGTGAGAGGCGTTTGGTCTTGCCGCCTTAGATTTCAAGGGTCGTGCATGCACCCTCATGTTGCCTCCCTCTCTCTCTCTCTCGCGGCTCGGACCCTCTCGAGTCTCTAGTACTGCTGCAACTGTTGCGCACTCTGCGTCGCTTCTGCCACGAACTTCGAGCGCAGTCGACGCCAGCAGTGCCCGCGGACGTTATCCGTGCTTCCTTCTTCTCGTGCTGTCTGACGTTTTCAGCTTTCCTCTCACAGTAGTTCCTGCTCGGCATCTCGAGTTTGACATTCTCCGACGCTGACCGGACATCCTGCTGCTCCGTATTTTTTAATCCTTTTCTTCAAAATCGCAGAGCATCTGAGGGCATCGGCCTTGACGAAACCTCCATCCGTCTTGGATCATATTGTTCCACTGACAAAGCAGTCGAGTCGATCCCATTCAGACATTGGTAGTATGAGTCACAACTTCCTCATATAGCTTCTTCTCTTGTTACGATTTGCCGTGTTGATCTTCCAGCTGTGTTCACCCGGGACCATGATGGATGAATCCCTCAAAATCCATGGGATTCATCGTTGTGGACCTCCAACACGAGAGTAGGATCGTAGGAATATGTAAAAGCCCACATTTTTTGACTCATGTGAGGGCCCTATTCAAAACCTTGAGCTGAAAGTTTATGCAATTGTTCCGAGACATCTCAGCCTCGATATCTTGTTATTATTGATGGCCACAACTGCATGATCGACATCATAGATTGCCGTAGGTCCAGAGTTGGAATTCGTACGTCCAGAAGCAATCGAGCATGTTGATGTTTGTTGGTCTCATGGTCTTGTTATTTACTGTATCAGGTCACATTGACTTGCAGGTGCCTTGAAAGAAAGCTCAGCGGATTTTTAATACTACGTACCAGCTTTGTGTCTTTGAGTCCTAGTAAGCACAGTTTCTCACAAATCGACGTCACAATTCTTGAAATGTCAGAGGAAGAACGTCGAGTAGATTTCACGATCATTTCATTCGAAAACTCTGTGCATCCTTTCTTGATTTGGGCAATTGAGTTTCCTTCGTCTTCCTTCTTCTGATATCTTCTGAGACCAGATTGTGCAGATAGGTAATAGAGTGTTCGATAAATGAGAAGTTGGATACGGGAGTTTGTACCTTGATGGCCAAGTACGTGGGTTTAAGATTAAAGAGGTGAAAAAAATTCTAACTCTTCAAAAAAGTTCGTCATATTCGCTTTCAAGTCACCGAGTAAAAGTCTCTCCAAGTTTTTCTGAAGAAACTAAATCGGAAGTATAATGCAGGACACGGAAGTTTCAGGTCAAACCTGAGTATTTGGAACCACTTGGTAACGTTATTGGATTTTTTGAAGAGAATTCTTTCTGCGATTACAATTGTGATCTGCGCTTCTGTATCAGAAAACAACGAATAACATCCGAAAAGCGCGGACATTCCCTTGATAATATTTAAGCTCATTGTTTTATGGTTTGTTAGAATTTTGATGTTTTAATTTTTTTAAGTGTTTTAGAATACAAATCGGAGTAATGCTTTATCTAAAAGTTGATTTGAATAAAATTTTAAGTTTTATTGCATATTCTCATCTATCATCTGGAAACAAAACCTGGGAAATTTGCATTCTTTATTCTAACTAAAATACAGTAAGAGCTTATAAAGCTATTTGATAAAAATACTTTGTTTGAACTGCAGAATTTGGTATGAATTGACTTAATGTAAATTTCAAATAATTCAAATATTTATATCAAAAAATATAATATTTAAAACCAAAGTATAGTATGTCATTCATGATGAAGATCATGAAATTTTTATTACTTTTAATTACATATATCATGAGCAAATTCAGATACATATCAACTTATGTTTGTTTAATTTCAGTTAGTTAAATCAGTAAGTCTCTTTATTTCAAATATCTATTGAAATTTTCATAAACACAAAACTCAGAACTCCTAAGTAAAGAATTGTGTTGTTGTGGACTTCGCATCAAATAAAATAACTACTTCTTTTTTCCCTTATCAGCTTATGTGATGTGTGTGTGTGTTTGTAGGCTGAATGGTATTTGGGTACAGTATTTTTTGCAACAATTGCTAAAGCGAGTGGAGGAAGCGCCAATAATCACTGAGTGCTTGGGATTGGTTGGGATCCAAACAAAATTGACAGGGTTATATCAAATCCTAGACGAATCATGGTACCAATGGAGGTGAGTATATGATTCATAGTCCCATAATGATGTGACATTGTACCCTGGTTATAGGTTACAGACGCAAATCATTTTGTGTTTCCTGATGCACTTCTTTATCTTGTTCAAGATTTGTTTTTGAACGAGAAATAACTATGAGTAACATTGCAATTTGTAATTTATAAATGAAATGTGAAATTCTTTCTCTGTCATGTTATTGATTATTTGTTAAATAATCTGAATTATTTTTCTTACAACTGCAATAATCTTTTTATTTGATGATCAATGCATTAGTTGAAAAAATGTTTTACAAAAATGTATATCTAAGTCAACGGAAAAAAACTAATAAGTAATGTTAACATAATGAGCAAAGAAATATATTTGATAAGATAAACTTAACACAAAGATATGATTGAAAAATTTTGTTATAAATTTTCAAATGATTCTTAGAATGCATTACATATTACAACAAATCAATTGATAGATAGTAGGTTTAAATGCATCATCATATAATATTATTTTATTAAATATGTAATTTTTCATAAAATTCTTGAAATAATCAAAATTTACAATAAATTTAATTTATGCTATCTATGTTTCAAAGATGCTCCTTGTGATGCCTAGTTTTATTTTTTCTTAAAAAATCAACAAAACTTAAACATATTTGTGTAGAAGGTAGACATATGAGTTAGAACGAATAGATTTAGAGTAGTTATGATAAAATTATTAAGAAGTCGCCTTTGGCCGAAGATCTTCGGATCTTCGGCGCAGCCTTGCAATGCAAGATCTGAGTCTTCGGCGAATACATTGAAATCAATTTGAAATACGCAACGGGTCGGACAACGTTCGCACGCGTCGAGAATTTTACTGAGCGCGGGAGGAGTCAATGTTAGGGTATTGAGAGAAAAGCAAAGGCAGAAGCGAGTGCGCCGACATTGTGATACCGAACGAGAGCGAGCGCAGAGAGAAACGGAAAGATCAATCGACATCGATTCCACGACGACGCGAATTGGAGACATGACGCCGCCCAAGAATAGTGACAAGGTGCGGAAATTGATTCCCTTGAAGGTACTCTACGAGGAATTGCGACCGTTCAAGCGCGAGCTCAACGAATTGCGTCTTGATTTCCTCTTATGGAATTGGAATTGCATCTCGGCGAACATTTGCAAAGAGATTGTGTATAAGAACAAGACTGAGGGCGAGGATCTCCGAGGCAATCCAATGCTGTACACGATTAAGCATCGGGCGAAAGTGATGAGGCTGTGTGAAGTTAGCGACGGGAACCTCCTGTTCGAGAAGAGTAGCGTGAACCTCACTCGCATGGAAGAAATCTCTTACTAGCCACTCTTCAATAATGGGAGGTCGGGGACGAAAGGATGGAAGACCGCCGACTACAAGGATTCGAAGAGACGGGCAATATCATAGGGCATTATGCACATCCTGAGACAAGCGCAAACGACTTATGTCACGGCTTGGCAAGTGGGGTTCTTCGAACAAGTCATGAAGGGACAGCGGATGCACTGGGCAAGAATCTTTTACGATCTTGTGTAGATGAATGCGAGCTCCCGGTGTACAGTGCCGTTGGTTAATCATTTGACTCACTTCCTTGTGAATTTCTATCGAGGTATGGGTTGTTTTCAAGGGAAAAGTAGAAGCGATTTCCGAGGGAGCGAGAAATCCTAGCAGTTGATTCCAGTGAAGGGATGGAAGAAGAGTATAACAGTCGACCTCAAATTTCACCGTAGACGACAACACGTGTACCTTTTCAGGTGGAAGTTATGCCGAATCGAAAGAAGCTAGAACGGCAATTGATGAAGACGCGGAAGGTGGTGACTAATGACGATGAGGATTTGATGCAAGTAAGAAGAGCGGAACCGGAGACAGAAGGAATCAGGCAGTCGAGAACTCGCGCTAGACCGAAGAGGAAGACGAGTCGAGTGTTGGTAGTAACTGAAGCTTCGGACATCAGTGTGGAGAAGACAGTTGCCCCAATCATCGCCACACCCGAAGTAGTAAATGGCGAGTCGACACAGCTTGTGGTGACCAAAGGACCTTCGGCTTTACTGGTTGAAGTTCCAACAGATATAACAGTGGAACCTTCGAAGGAGGGAACGGAGATGGTAAGTCCGAATTCTCTTTCTTCGGAGCGGACGTGGTCTGTGGGAAGTGAGTATGTACTTCAACCAAAGATCAGAGGAGAAGTAGCGCCGGAGGTCACGTTGAGCGAAGCAATCTTGGAACAGATTGTGGCAGAGGTTGGTGGGACTGTGTGAAATCAGGTAGAAAAATCAGGGCTGCTATCACCAGAGTAGGAAGTAAGATCGGAAGTCAGAATGAAGACTTCGAGCGAAGAGGTGAAGACATTGGAGATTACCTTCCCCGACTTCTTGCAGGTTAGTGTGGTTACATTACTGAAGTATTATGGACGGAAAGAGAGAGAAGTATGTTGTGTCGAAGTAGCCAGGGTTCTATGTACAGTTAATGAGGAATAGAACTAAGATCAAGAGAGAAGTAGCAATGAAGAGGAAATGGGATTCCGCGACTGAGTTGGCAAAAGAGTGAGCTGCAATCTTGTCAGCCGAGTGCGCAGTAGCAAAGGTGGCATTAAAGGAGCGAGATGACCAACTCCGAGAGAAGTAGATTGAGTGCGAAGTGCTGCAATTGAATATGACAAACGAATCCGGACGATGTGCAAAGTTAGGGGAGACTTGTGGCGGACTTCGTATCTCTATTGAGGATGCACAAAACGTGACAGTCGATCTGCTCAAGAGATTGGAGAAATCTAAGGAGGCATACGTGGTGGCAGTTCAACAATCGGAGAGATTGATCACGAACACCGAGAGGCGAGAGAAGATGCACGCTGAAACGCTCGCTAAAGCGGAAGCCCGAATAGTCGAAGAAGTTCGTATCGTCAAAGAACTTCGGGGGAAGATTGCAGAGGGGAAGACGGCGGAAGAGAAACTTCGTAGTAAGATTGCGGAGATTGCGGGAAAATGTGACATGGAATTCCGACGTGCGAAGGAGCTATCGGCGAGTCTGTTAGAAGGAATCCAGAAGCACAAAGAGGAGTTGACAAATTGGTCCAAGAAATTGGCAGATTGCGAATCGGCCAACTCTTTGGAGGTGGAATGTAAATTAAAGATTGAATCGGAATGTCGACGGTTGCGAGAGCATGAGACATGAGATTGCAAGAGTCGCAAAGGAGAATGGAAAAGGTAGAAAAGGCCTACCATCATCTGCGGGAAGAGACAACCGATGAATTGAGATTGCGTGTAGAGAATTGTTTGCACGGATTTGCGATGTGAGGATTGCAAACGGTGAAGTGGTTGAATTTAGATTCGCTCGAGTGACGGTTGATGAGCACTAAGGCCAACGGATCCACAAGACAAAAGCAGATTGTAGAGATAGTTAAGACATTTTCTAAGGGATTCGATGAAGTGCGCCAGAATGTAGAGTTAGAGATTATAAACGTTAAGGGTTGTCTACGAAAAACGTTGTAAACGTTTTGCGTAGACTAGGAGCAGAGAATAGTTCAGACGATGCCGCAACCGCTACATCGAACGGCACAGCTCCTGAGACTGATTCGCCTCAGGCGGTTGAGATTCCAAAGTTGCCATTGTGAATAAAGAAGCCCAAGGCTCTTTCCTTGGGGGGCTTTTCTGTCATTTGGCTTGTCTTGGATGTGAACCTGTATCCATTGTGTGTTTGTGTGCTGGTGTGTGATCCAGGCATTGAGCACAGTGCGCTCCTGTTTGTCGAATTTATCGCATTGGGAGTTGCGAGTATCCAACTTGAATGTTCTGAGAAGCCGAGAGTTCCTTGGGATTTAAGCAAATTCGAGTCTAGGTATTCGGATCAGCGAGTCGGGATGTATGCAATGCTGGGAAGTTTTCCCCTGAAATATGAGTGTGGGATCGCTGGCGATCCCCACATGCGTTGATTGGAAAAGTTTCAGGTTGTGAGTGTGATTATGCGTTACTCTGCAGGTCTTCGGCCGTAGTTTGGTAGTGTCTTCAGGGAGTGGCGTTAGCCTAAGAAGTAAAACTCCTTAATAGAATGCTAATATGTGACAAATCATGACTTTTGTGGTTGATTCTGTCCTCATGGGATCGGATCTATATCATTATGTTCCATTTTGGTATTTATCTGTCATTACACTCCTATAGAGAATTTTAGAGAACATTTTGCATAAAAAACACAACCATAATTTAATAGCAATTTTTGTGATATATGTATTTATTTCTTTACATTATTATGTACAGTTTGTATTAATTTATTTTAAATAAGAGTTTAAAATAAATATTTGTATCCTGTATAATATTTTAAATTTTATGCAAAAAATTATAGATTTTTTGGCTTGGACATTAATTCAGGTCTTAATGTAATTAAAAAACTCTAAAATATTAAACACAAACTTTGAAAAGAAAAAATACTTATAATACTTTTACTCTTTGTTATATACATTTTTTCAACAAGTACAAGGTTTCATTTCTATCATCTATTTCATTACTAGTAAATTGATGTTATAAAAATTTTATTTAATTTTCACCTAAATAACATCCAAACCGTTGACGAGTTAATCTTGCCTATAAAAACATATAGACAACTGTTAATGTCAACTAACAAATTTAATATTTATTTGACAAGCATAAGGATATCTAACCTCTATGATAGCTAACTATTTTATATAGATTTATTAATGGCCGAAATAATAAAATTACTTAGTCTGTTATAAATCAACAATGTTTTTAGTTTGATTTACTTTAGGTCAAATAATTAAATAATATACCATTTGATTAACTCTAATTTGTTCAAAATGAATCCGTTCAACTTATTAGTTTATCACTATATAAAAAAACTATTCCAAGCTCTCACTACAAATAAATTAGTATATGTTGTGAGTAAAATAATTTATATTCTAGTGAATTTAATCAAGTCAAAATGTACCAGATATAATATCTTTATTTTTTCGTATTTGAAAGCTGTTGTCCTGAATAATCCAACATAAAGTAGTGATAAAGTTTGATTCATTTTAGATCAAAAGAATTCAATTCAGAATTGTTATTTTATACATTTTTTAAAAAAATACATCTATCATTTAATTTATTTTTAAATCACAAAATTTTATGAAACTTTATTGTAATCAAAAGCTAAAATTTTAAAATCATGATATTGATTGATTTATTAGATATATGTAAAAATAATACTTTATAATAGATTTATGATTGATTTAAATTAAATTGAATGTACATATTTATTTTTACATAAATTTGCATAAATCATTGATATAAGATGATATCCGATATATCAAATTTGAATGAATATTTATTTCACAATGCAATCATAAACAAAATTGAAAGATCAATTGTGAAATTAATATCAATATAAAAAACAACTAATGTATAATACAATATACTTATGATTCATTTCAATCTTGGATTCATATTATTCACAATATTTAACTTATGTAATAATTGATTTTGATTCAATTACAATAAAACAAAGTGGCATTAAACAAATCTCTTTGTCAAAAAATTGAAGTAAATTGAAAATTTGATGTATATAACTTACCAACTTTAGCACAAGATAAAATTGCATGCATTTATGGATTGAAAAATCTATATTTTGACCATCATGTGAAAAAATATTTTATCAAAAGTGTTTTACAAAATATGTTGTGATTATGATTGTCTAACCATGTTATGATATTTTGAAGTATTAGTTATATTGATCATAACTTGACACACATTTCCAGAATTTGACTCATTTAAGTAGATCGTAATAAAGTTTTCATTTTCCTATGAGTTAAGATGTGAGTAGTGTAGCATTGCGCCAATACTAAATACTTGTACTATTCTCAGTAATATTGAGGTAACAATTATTTGTTAAACTAATCATATGTACTTAAGCACACAATGTATGCTTAGATTATTGTTTAGAGTAGCAATATGTTTAGTTCAAGTATACTCTGAATTTTTCTCCAAATGATTCATTCATATGTTTATGCATATGTTTTTCGGTTTCTAGAAAATTGTTCATTAGCAACTTGAGATTGATTTTGTGTTTCATATCACTCTTATGTGATCATGGAATTATTTATAAGTTGTAAACTTGCAAAAAGAAGTATTGCATTTTGAATCAATTGAACAAAATATTTATCAAATTTATGTGATGTAAAAAACCTTATGATCATTGTACCTTATGTTTTTCTATTGAAAATGGATCATGAGATTGATTGTTATTGGATTATCTTAATAAGACTTCATTATAATATTGATGAGATTTTTTCAAGATTTTTATTTTCTTTTTAAATGATCACATGAATTATTATCAAATCATATTGTTGGATCTTAATCACTCATAGATCTTCATACATATGAACAGATTTCACAAATAAATATTAAAAACTTGTGTTATAACAAAATTGTGCTGATATTAGTTTTTGTAATAATAAAAGTTTTCATATGATATAATTATGATTCAATTTGTTAGTGTTAATTCTTGTGTGGAGTTCTTAGGATTTTCAATGTTAGTCATTGGCTATGTTGTTGGTGAAAATTGGCATACTATATATCGTGACAAAGAAACTCATTGCAAGTTCTTTTTTCCCAGTAAACATTTCTTATGGTTTTATTATAGTGACTCTATCGATAAATCAATCAATTTAAGTAGATAATCATTTACAATGAGGTTATAAATGCTATGTTGACTAATGATTTACTGCAAATATGACATTATCATCAACTTATCTTTTTTCTCTAGAATGACACTTAACATGACTTGAGGTTGGTCATACTCATCAATTGACAAGGACAAAAAATATTTTGGATCTAATGATTGATACAAGTCAAAGGATAAATTCCTAAAGGTGAATACTGTGATGTGTTAGAAATATGCCAAGAATGATGATATCAAGAAATACCGTAGTGTGAAGACCAAAGATAATGACTCTCTCTTACTCAGTGTGGTTCAAGATTTTGATCCTAAGGAGAATAAATTGCTAGAAAATAGAATTTGATATTAGAACATCATAAGCAATACCTTGGTGTTGAAACTCATAGTTTTAAGTAGTTATTTGAGTATGTACATAACAATGTATGGAAATAATTTTTTAGAGCTTCATTCTCTATAAAGTTTTACTTTGAATATTCAAGATTTGTGTGGATTTATTTTTTTACACATAACTTTGAGGTGTTTAAAATTTTCAAAAGTTGAAAATACCAAATTGATACACAGATTAGATACTAAGTGATATATTTAAGTAAGTATTATAGCGAAGAGTATATTGTTGAAAAATTATAGAGTGGATTACTTGTCATCTCATCACTGTTTATATTCCACAACAAAATTTTGTTTTTGAAAATTTTGATCAAACAACGTTAGAAAAGTTATTGTATATGATGAGTCAATAACATTTATCATATGAATTTTGGACTAAAGTTTTCAATAATGTAGAATATTTGATAAACTTTTCTACTTACAATGTAAATAATTTTTTGACACCATTTGAATTGAGTCACAAACAGATGATTGATTATAATTGTTCAAGAATTTTTTGTTGTATAGCTAATTTTCTTATACATAACAAAAATATGACTAAATTAGATCTTATATCAAGGAAATATTGTTTTCTTATATATGTTATTTGTGTGAAGGATTTTGTACTAAGAGATCTAGTAGTTTTTTAAATTATTGCTCATAGTCCATATCATTGAAAGAGGAAAAAAAATTCTTAGATGCTAAACCTTTTTTACTAGAAAATTATCAATACATAATAGTAGAAGTATGAAGTATGGATTGATTTATTCATTTTTGAAGATGGTGATATCAGTATGGAGCATTATGATGACATTGTGTCAATCTTAGAAGAAAGAATTTATTTTTTATATAGAAAGGTAAGCTTTTTTCAATAAGCTCTAATGGTGTGCTCCTATGTAGCATGAAGTTGCTAGTAAAAACAAGACTTGAGAGCTCATGAAACTATCAAAGAATCAAACTTTGGTTGATTGCAAATGGATGTACAAGTTGTAAGATAATCAAGCTCATAACAAGAGAAGTATCTTCAAAGTCAAGTTGATGGTTAGAGATTTGACACAAGAAAAAGGTATGGGTTATAACTAATTTTTTTTCATCATAGCAAAGTATGTGACAATTGGTTCGATATGTGCATTTGCTACAATATTTAGTGTTATTATGGATCAGATAAACATAGTTATAGCAATTTTCTATGAATCTTTGAAAAAATATATCTATATGAGATAACCATATGACATTGAGAAGAAAGATCAAAAGAAGTTGGTTTGTAAATTGCTGAGCTATATGGATTAAAAAAAAATTTTGGTTAGTGAAATGTACAATTTGATGAGTTCGTGAAAGCATAAGATTTTTCACGGAATTTGTATGTTCCTTGTGAATACATGAAAAAATTGAGTAATATCATATTCAATCTTATTATTCTAGCATTTTATGTGGATGATATGTTCATCTTGGCAAAAAACCAATCTAATGTTGACAGATGAAAAAATTAGTTGAAGTCTGCATTCAAGATGAAAGATTTGAATAAGTCCAACGAGATATTAGAAAGTGACATTTATAAGATTTGATGAAGAATAGATTGATTCAATTCAAGTACGTTCAACGTGTATTTGACATGTTTAACATAGTAGACTTTAGAAGAATATGGACTCCTTTAACAACACATTTCTAACTTTTTGTAGTTCATTGTCTAACTGATGACATTGAGAAAGATTAGATTTCATGTGTTACTTATGATAAAGATGTGATTAGTCACATGTATTTGATGGTGTGCATAAGTCTTAATATTGCTCTAGCTATGTACAAGATGAGCAGGTTTATATCAAATCTAGAAAGATGTGCACTTGAAAGTAATGAAACTGATTTCTAGAAATTTGAAAATTACAATTGAAATGAATAAAATTATGATTTATTGTTTGATATTTTAATTATGTCAAATTCTTGTTGTGCTACGTTGATGTTGGTTGTGAATAAAATATAAATATGAGGCGATTGTAATCATCTATAGTTAATTAGAACTAAAATAAGGAATTTTCATAATATTTATTATGTTATTTTAGCGTGCACTTGTAATAGCTACAAGGTCAACAATCCGCGTGTTTGGTAAAGATGGAATACATGTGTTAGTTGACAACGTCACGTTAGCGATCCATGTGCTTATTAGGTAAGGATTGAATGTGTTAGTTAGTGTGCTAGTTGGTAGCGCTTTGTCAGCAATTTGTGTGTTTGTTAGTATTATACGTCATGTCATATATCCACTAGGAGTGGGATGGATGGTGGGAAAGATCTTATCTCTTTGTATTTATTGGTAAGAGTTATATAATAGAAAAAAGAAATATTATTGAAATCTCATCTTCATAGTTTATGCTTGCACTGATTGAAGTTCTTTCTAAACCCTAGTTACATAGATCAACAAGTGGAGATGTGTTTACATTTGGAAATGAAATCATTCGCTTAATGTCTACTAGGAAAAAATGCATAGATCAATCTCAAATGAAATTTGATTATGTAGCGGCTGCAAAGTAGTAAAGATAACTATTTGATTAGATATAGATTTTTTTATCATTGAGATAAGATTAAGATACAGGTTTGAAAATCTTCATTGTGATAGCTAAAATGCATTATATCTTTCTGTAAATCAAATGATTAATAGTAGAATGAAGTACATTGACATCGGATATTATTTTATCAGACATGTAATTTTTGAAGTACATTGACATCGGATATTATTTTATCAGACATGTAATTTTTGATAAAAGGATTGAGTTAATCAAGATTCAGAATAAATTCAGTCTAGCTGATACATTGATCAAAATTATAATTTTGGATAGTTATTGTAGTGATTACGCTACAATATTGGTTTTACAAGGGAAGCACAAGTAAATTTTACAATCATTTAATTATCTCTATATATTTTTTACTCTATCTTGTTTTGATTGCGGTTTAATTCTAGTTAGCTCTAGTTTAAAGAGTAGATTTTTGTTTAGTTTACTTCTAGTTTTTTTTTAAGATTAATTACATACATTAAGGAGTTTGTCATACCAAAACATTTATTATGAGAAGATTGTAAGTGTCGATCTTTATCAAATTTTAATTCATAAGATTGGAGTTTGCAACGTTGACCGTTAGTTCTACTATAGGTGAGAGTCGTCAAACTATTTAACATAACAAGGAGACTCATTGCGCAATCATTATTTTTAATAAATGTTTCTTGTGATTTTTTCTCTACTTGTCTGTTGCATGAAATTGGCAACACAATTTTTGTTAATCAACCTAAATTTAGAAAAAAAAATACTAAATATTTTGTAGATAAATGTCATGTTTCATGATATAATTATAGGAATGATACTCCCACAATGCTGATTTTTTTCCCATCTTCACGCTCCTTCCTTGACACCGTTCTGCATTCAGTCGACATCTTTTTGATTTTTACTTCATTTTTTGTATCGGCACGCTATGAATCCTCCTCCCAAAGCCACTTACAACAATGTCGATGGCTTGAAGTATATGTGTGTACAATATGCAATAGTTCATCTCTATAGTGTCATCACCACGCAATCGGATTACAAGATGGACATTCTATTGCTGTAGTCCGGCAAGTTTGATAAACGTGATGATCGCCCTGGTATAATGGAGAAGACACACTAGCGTCCTTTGAGCTCTGTCCCGTAAAACCTATTTTTATATTTATTAAAAAAATTAAAATAGCCAAAAATTGAAGTATGATTAACCTATACATAGATAAGTCTAGCTAGTTAAAACTAAATTTATCTAGCCAAGACTAAGTTCAGCTATAATGTTTACACTTGGCAAAATAATTAGAGAAATTCTAGAAGATTATAGTAAACACTTCTATTTTGTCGTTTACAAACATTTAAATTCCAAGATAAAATCTGATTAGTTGATTTCATGTATGAAATATCATTGATTACACTAAAATCAATGTTGACTTAGAAACAAGATAAGCTTCTAAAAGTTTGAAAGCCTCCAATGGCATGTCGCCATTTGAACCTAAGGATTGATTAGCTTCAGAAGGTTTAGGTAGATCAATGGCATGTTGTCAAGCATGGAGAGTTAGTGTGAACTACCAAGATTTATCTTTGTAAAAGTCAGTTTGATAGGAATCACCATTTGTTATGATGGTAATTTCTCAAGTAATATATATAGAAAGGTAGGGAAGAGTCAATCAAGCAAGTTTGGAGATTTCATTATGTAGATACTTGTTTCATTAATGAAATAATGAGGTTTTCATTATCTTGAAGTGTCAATGTACGTGAGGAGTGGACAGATTGTGTGAAAGTGTGCTTTGAATATGAGCATTAGACAAAATCTTAGCCTTGTAGTTACATGATGAGCTATCAAAAAGCCATCAAAGGTTAATCCTAGTGAGACTCAACGAGGATAAGGACTATAACTAGTGTTTTATGGGAGGAAGAATGAAGATGTAAAAGCTTTTGTTAAAGACTTCAAGAGGGCTTGCAGAGAAATCAATGAGAGAAAGAAGAACAAATGGACTATGATTTTTTTGGATTTTTTTAGAATTTCATTCCTCAAATGATACAAAGACTACAAGAGCAAGTATTTGAAGGAGTACACCTGGAAGACATTGACAAAAAATCTAATTGAAAATTTTCTTGCCAATGAAAGTTACAAAAAGTTGAAGTGTGACAAAGTAACAACAAGAAAGTGAGATTTTATGTAAAGAAATCAAAAGGTTGAAGTAAAGATTCCACGTGATGTTGAGAAAAGATGTAGACAAAGTGGATTCTACAATTGTGAGTATAAAGGTGATGTTCACAAAATTTTTGTTGAAGGTTTGAAACAAAAAATTCAAACTTAGGTGAAATATGGTATAACATCTTCTAAAGCTGAAGCCATTTGAATTGCTATGAGAATGGAAGAAAGTTTAGAAGATGATGACTCTAGTTTGGTGGCTAGAGAATTAGCTTCCAATGTTGTAGTTAAACAAACTAATTCAAATCTTGCTAGTTCCTTCACAATGATTACTTCCAATGTAGATTTTTAAAATAAGTTGAAATCTATTACGGAGACTCTAGCGTATCTCAAGATTAATGTAGTGTAGTTGTGGAAGAATAGGAATCAAAATGTAGAGCAAGATTTTAGGGGGTATGGAAATTATGATTCAAGAGTAAATTCACCTCAAGTGAACTTTGCGATTTTTTGTTTTATATATGACGAACCTTATTTTCAATGAAATTGTTCTAACCTTCAACTACATGATGAAATACAACACAACAACAATGCATCGGCCACAGAACAAGCTAAGGATAAAAGAGTAGCGCCCATTGATGAATTCTCTCATCAATACACTTTTAAGAAAGTAGAAAACTCAAAGTCAAAGTTGTATATTCTTGCGCATGAAAAGAAACGTGTTCGATTTGTATATGAGTCATTTTCCATGGAGTATATGCCAAGTCATAGTACACGGTCAACTGGAGTGATTCAATCAAGAGTACTAAAGAAGAAATTGGGCAATGTCAAGATTTTCACATATAGTTCAATTTTTGCGATTTCTTCAAAGAGTAACATAGATGATTATGCCCAAATGATTGTTTTCACCACAAAAATAATGAAATCTGCAAAGAAAAAAAGCTTTTGTTGTAAAGAGTGTACTTCAAAAAGAAGCAAGGGGGCATGTTCAACCGACAAAGAAGCTGAAGTAGCAAATTTTTCAAAAAAGTTGTGAAGACTTCAGATGTCACTCATGTGATAACAAAAAATGTGATCATAGCAAAATTTTTGCCACTCCAATAGCTCAATAGATTATGGATGTACTTTAAAAATAGAAACGTGAACTAAATGGTCGACGTGTCTTTTAGAAATTTGTATTGCATGTGGATGAAATGGAGTGATTAGAATCAATCAGATCTCATCATCGATTGATTGCGAGTGGTGTGAAGTTACTGGTGTCTATGAAAAATTAAAAGAAAAGGAGACCAAACTCATACTCATACATCCATGTTTGAGATTGGACTAAATTTTCCAAGAATTGAATCTCGTTGATATATAATCATAAATTATTGCATTTTGTCCATTTACGCAAAAGGTTCATGTTGTATATAATGACTCATGTTAAGCTCTCGGTAATCAATTTTTAACAAAATCTACTGATTTTGATCTGTCTCAAAAAAATTCCGCCCAATGTCTCTTATAAACTTTCATTTTGATTCACATCATTTGACATATACTCCATTGAGTTCGGGCAACCTCCTGCTTCCACTTTGCACTATCTTCCTACGTTCATGGTAAGATCTTATGATCTGCATATGAGCAGAGCTTGGTTACTCTAGATCACTCCTCTTGCACCGCGATAGAAGTCTCATGTCAATCACGCACATGCACTCGAGTTGTGACACTACAACAAAAACTCCTACAACAAACCAATCTGTATCACACCGTAAAATATCATAAGACATTGGTAAAAACATTTAGCAAAATAAGTTGACCCCAAACACTGCAATTCAGTTTCTTAAACAGCAAAATATATAGAATTCGTACAACCAAAAGTACCATTCAAGATTATTTGAAAAATGAAAACCTCAAATTGTTGTTCTCTTTGAACTCATAGCCTATATTGTATAAATTGGTCTAACATATTTGGAAACTCTTGGAATCTCCTTCGGAAGCTTTGTTTACTAAAGCGCAAAAGATCGTGGCTCGTTTAGGCTCTCTCATCATAAAAGATGTACGCTTGTGAAGTTTTGTTCAACTATGTATGAAAGCTTTTCAATTCACATTGGACAGTTATACATGATGATGTCATTATCGATGTAATGTATTTTATAGGACAAAAGGATGGATAGATCACAAGTAAGGAGAACTGGTATGGGTTGAGGCAACCTTATGTCCTTGGTCTGAGAATCCAACTTAATGTTGTATTTAAAATTTCAACATTTAATGCAATTTTACAACCATAGCATCGAAATGTATGTACGAAAATTAATCTTTTGTTTCTTCACCTCATATTTTATGATACAGGAAATCAATCAAATCGTTAGTTAATACAATCAAAATAAATCTTAATACATTTTAGTAAACAAGTATGTATTATTTTTACAAATTACATTGACTTCTGCTACCCAATGAAAATGATTACTCGATGATTCGTATTTGTTTAAGGTAGAAGTCTAAAGACCTCGATAATTAGTATATACTAGTAGCAAATTTACAGCATTGTAATGCTATTGAGGACTGTAACTAAACCCTTTAGTTTCATTCCACTGAAACACTTGGCGAGGTCTTCCATCCCTTACGCTGTTACTCGGTTCTACTTTTCATGAAGGTGTACTTCCTCGTATCCGAAAAGCTTTGACTTTCTTCTCATACCCCCAGACTCAAGGACCGTAGACTCTACGGCGCCAGGAGGCGCCTTGTAAGCATCAAGCAGCTTATGGTCAATCTACCATGAGAAGAAGAAGAAGAGTGAGAAAGTCAGTATCTAAACGACATCGGTATGACTGGAACTTCTTAACCTCCATTAAGAAGTATTCACGTCAACAGAATAAACAGGATGCATGAAGTACACTATTTGACAGCAGATATTCATTTGAATGTGAAGAGCTTGAATTGCATGCCACTGACAGGGACGAATTAGTACAGGGCTCGAGTTAAATGGAGGAAAGATGGGAGGACACCACCGACGCGGGCTACACTTGCAAATCCAGGACTGACCATGAACAACAGTGGGTGCCATCCAGGGTAGAGGCTGATGCGGTGAAGGGTTAAAGGTAGAGCTGAGTTCGCACAGGCCCTTGGAACCACGCACATAGTGGCTACTTGCTTCACAAAATCCCCGGATGAGCTACACATTTTTTTTGGGCTGGGTTAAGTGGCTAGGTTTCTAAAAGCTACCAGGAAAGTCTAAGATGTTCACTTGGAGAGCGACGAAGAAAACATCTCTTGTGCAGAGAGGACTCATTCACAAATCGAGAACCTTCATTGGTTCTTTGACGTGTTCATTCCAATCCTTCGTTGATCTAGACTGTCCTTTCCAGCAGTTGTCTGAATGTTGGGCAGGTAAGGAAAACCTGATGATTTGGTAGCTTGACGACTAACGTTCCACAGCATACGTTCGTATACTGCAATAGTTGGTAACAAGGATGGGATCTTACTTCTCCCTATGATGAAGGTGACGGCATCAGTATCATTCAAACAGTATTCGTTACTCGAATTTTCTAACTCAACATGTTCAATTAATTTCCAACACTGTTCAAAATCGATGTAATTACTTCATGAACTCTCCGTGGATAACACAGAAGGCAATTTATGATCCCTTGCTGCTGTTTAGGCGTCGAATTCTGGAAACTGAATCTGAAATTTACTAACTCCGCAAATTTCACCAAAGATCATACGTACAGATGTACATGTGTAGAGGCATGGCGTTGGCATCCACAAAGGCAGGCAGATGATGAGCGCACCCTTGACCAAGGCCCGTACGCCCATCTACGTCTCAGGCATTGAGCAATTTGGTGCTCGTATTAGGGACGGCCTGTACTTCGTCCTTGACACCTGATCTGCAAGATTCTGGCTTCTGTTTCATTGTAAACAGCCGGAAGGGGCTCGCGCCAGATAACAATTACAGTGAGACGTGCCGACCTTCAAAATGTGTTACTAAAGCGATAATATAGACATGCAATCTTCTGAGGAACAAAGACTACACTGAACTCAACTACAGAGAAGAGGTCTCTGTTGATCTGATGCATAGTTCCCGCACGACAACAATTGCTGATTAAGTGGCCCTAGTTCTAAAGACGTTCTACATGTTCTGCTCTTGCTGAACAGTGTGCACAAATAATTGTGCAATGGTGACCAGTTATATAGTAAAATAACTTTCGTTTCCTACTAAAGAGTGAGAAGTCTTCTCAAAGAAGATACACTGACCTAACTCACTGTACCAATCATCAAAATCGCGTGACAGCACACAATTAATTGGTGCCCTGTAATCGAGGGTGTCTTATCAGTGTGCATATTCATCTTTTGCCTCGGGTGGAACACGATGAGTCCACTACCCATGCCAGGAGAACACCCTGAAAATTTGCGAGGTTTATCTCGGGACCTGTTCATGGTCACGCCTCACTGGAAATTTCATTCCTATCCTGATCCGCTTTCACTCCAGATGAGAGCCATGACTTCACGGATGCCCCAGAAGCAACTAACCAATCTGCCCTCTCAGGACTGGCCTCAAATGGAGCACTCATCTCCTTCAATTCTGCTAAAATGACAGAGATGAGACGGATCTCGTCTCCTCCCCTGTTTCTCCCGGCACCTGTTTCGATGACTAAAGTTTCGGGTAATTCCTGCTCCTCTGCCACCTGATTTCTCAGGAAGTTTATCCAGACCGAAAGAGCGCAGAGCGCTGTACTGAAAGAGAGAGACCGGAGGTGCAGAATCCAAACGAGGTTCGTGTGCGTTCGGAGGGAGCCTGGATACACTTTCAGGGAATCTGCCAGAGCCAGGAGAGATTCGGCTCGCTCCTTGTGGCCGAGAGTCCAACAGAAATCAATCAACGAATTGCAGAAAGGTCTCTGAGAATCCGACACGGAGTCGGCCAGCAGACTCCGGACTTGGTCCTCGAGATCGCCAGAATTGACGTCCTCAGACAGCAAGAGACTGACAATTTTAAAGAGACTGGGTTTAGCTTTTCGCAGGCATCTGAGAACAGGGGTCCGGTGCTCGTCAGTCTCGCACGCATTCATCAGGGAAAGCAGCACCCCGCAGCACCTGTCGTCGACCGAGGCTCCGGAGGCCAACATGTCCTCGAAGAATTGCTCCGCCCGCTCGAACTGCTTCGAGCTGCCGCAGGCTTTGATCAAACACGAATACACGACGACATCCGCGGGGCAGCCAGCCTCGGCCATCTGCTGCATCGCGCGCACCGCATCGTCGATCCGGCCTTCCTTCGCGTACAGGTTCACGAGCGACTTGTAGGTCATCTCGTCGCGCTTCAGACCGCGGGCCGCCATCTCCGCGACGAGGCGCTCGCCCTCGGCGACCATGCGCTCCTCGCCGCACATCTTGAGGAGCGAATTGTAGACAGCGGTGTCGAGAGGCAGATTCTCGGCCTTCATGCGCGCGAACAGCGCCAGCGCCTCCTCGACATTGCCGGACCGCCCGTGCACGTCGATCATGAGGCTCAGCGTGTACTCGGAGGCCTTGATGCCCACGGCCTCCATCTCCTTGAACACGCGCTTGGCCTGGCCCGTCTTCCCTTCGCGCGCGAAGAATTTGATCATCGTGTTGTAGACCACGGCGTCGGGCTGCATGCCGATATCCTTCATCTCCTTGATCACGGCCGACGCCTTCTGGTACTTTCCGGCGCGCGCGTACACATTCACCATCGAGCCGAAGGTGACGCGGTCCGGTTTCCAGCCGGTGAGGCGCAGAGTCTCGTACAGCTCCACCGCCTCGTCGAAGCGGCCCAGGCGCGAGAAGACGAGCGTCATGGTGCTGTAG
Source organism: Marchantia polymorpha subsp. ruderalis (assembly GCA_037833965.1). NCBI lineage: Eukaryota > Viridiplantae > Streptophyta > Marchantiopsida > Marchantiales > Marchantiaceae > Marchantia > Marchantia polymorpha. The sequence continues at coordinate 8,587,994 of AP031351.1, forward strand.
GTCACCTCGTCGGGCACGACGCCCGCGGCCTGCATTCGGTCGAACCAGGCCAGCGCGTCGCGCGGGGCTTTGCACTGGAGGGCGCAGCTGATGAGCGTGCTGAAGGTGTAATTGTCGAGCGGGAGCCCGTCGCGGACCATGTCCAGGGCGAAGGCCTCCGCGACCTTCCACTGCCGACCGGCGCGCATGGCGCCCAACAGCACGTTGTAGACGACGATGTTGAGCTCGAAGTCGCGCCGCTGCGCCCACCGGAAGAAGGAGAGCGCCTTGCGCCACTTGAGCCCGGAGATTACCGCGCAGACATCGCGAGCGCCCAGACTGCCGTCCCAATTCTGCAGCGCCCGCTCCACCGCGCCCTCGTCCTCGCCCTCCGCGCCCTTCAGCAACTGCAGCACGTCCGTCGCGCGGTTGTACTTCGACCCGCGCGGCGCCCATCGTTCCACGGCGTACCGCGGCTGCTGCCTGTCGCGCTTGGCGCCGATCGGCTGCTGCCCGCGCGCCTCGACCGCGCCGCCATCGCTGCTGCCGTCGCCGCTCGAGTCCCCGATCACCGACAGCCGCAGCTGCTCGGCGAGCGAGGGAATCCTGTTGCTCCCCGAGGGCGTTTTGCCCGTCTGGAAATTCGGGCTCGAGACGAAGCTCGCGCGCTCATCGTTCGCTTGCGACGGCGACGCGTCCGAGTCTTGCAGCGAGACGGACGAGCAGCGGGCGCCTCGGGAGTGGATCCGCGGCCCGGCAAGCGTCGTCGCGATGCTGCGCGAAGCGATTCTTTCCCGCGAGTGCGAGCTCAGGTCGTTGCTACTCCTGCTGCTGCAGCTGTCACAAAGCGCCGCGATTCTCCCCGCCCCGAGCGAATTCCTCGACTCCACCCCGGCAGCGAACACTCGCACTCCCACTCCCACGGGGTGCGAAGCGAGCGCCATGCTTTTGATTCTCCACCGAATTCCCCACTCGCTGCGCTCCGTTCCTGCAAACTCCTCGTTCGTTGATGTTCCTCCTCCCCGTACTTTCCCTCCCTCCCTGCCCTTCCCTTCCTTCCTCCCTCACTCTGGCCCGAATCGAGAACTGGGCGAAATTTTGTCGAGGCCATTCCGAGAGCTCGATACCGAGCGAATCTTCGCTGAGTGCGTCCGAGCTCGGGTCGCATGTGGATGGAAACCTGGCCGTGGACGGAGACCCGACCCATCCATGGCCACGAGTTGACAGGATAGAAGGATTCTCTTATCTGCCCTCTTTGGATATCATTCCTCCTCCGCCGCTGGTCCCACCGCCCGAGATTCATTTCGCCTCTGAATCTCGAATGAGGCGGGACTCGGACCGTGGAATAATTTCGGGTCCTTTTTGTCGTGGACAAATTCGGAAGATCTACTCTGAGAAAACGTATGTAGACACGAATAAGCTACGCACAGAAAATAATGAAAGAAATGGAACGGATCCTATTAAAAAAGCAAAATGGAGGGGAGGCCCTATCAAGTCTTGAATGTATGAAAATACCTGGCTCTATCCCCCACCAGCATCACAAAGGAAAATACGAACTGCTTCAACTAATATATGACAATTATCTGATCCAATCGGTCGAAGTATCTACACATCATTGTCAAATCCTCACAAGCATCACGAACACGAGATCACTTACAAGAGATAGCATAATTCAAATTACTCGAAGAAATGAAGAGAATATTTGATATATGTTAGGGTATATATTACTGTGACATATTCATTACCATCAATGGTGAGATCACCGAGTAAAAAAGGGATATGGAAGGAATATAATCAATATTATGTCTCATTGCATTATCCAAAAATCGCATTTTGAGTGGATTGGTATAATTCTTCTACATTTTTGGTTTTTGATAAGAATAGAACAGCTAATAAATCAACTTGCATTACTGTTGTGTTTTGATAATGTTAATATAGGAGTAAAAGTACAGAAGAAATGAACAACAGAGAACTCGTTTCTGTATTGTTACAAAATTAGAACAACGATACATATATATATATTTTAATTTATTCCGTTTTTCTTGATTTTTTATAATTTCAATGTATTATAAAATGAAAACCGATTTAATTAGGTTTATTTAAACACTCAAATTATCTTCAAAGTTTTCACGCATATTCACGATATTTTTGCAAACATTTAAAAATTGTCATTTATTGATCTAATAATCAAATGATAATTTTTCAATTCTTTTCATATTAAATCTTAATCTCTTTCTTCTTACTGCACTAGAAATTAATTGCTTTTATTATACGATTCTGTTACATACATTGTTAGTCATGAATGAAAAATATGAGATTTAATTTAATCAATAAAAAAAAGTGATGAAATCTAGGATTGTGATAATCACAAAATATCCTTAATATTTGCTAAACATACATTTTGTATGCCTGTATGCCAAAGTCAAAATTCACGGATTATGTAAATGTGGTATATTTTTCCAAAAACCACAAGAAAAATAATAAAAATAACACGTTTTATATTGAATATAAAATTATATGAAAAATATTTTAAGTGCTTCATATATTTACATTTTTTTTCAAATTATGACTATAGAATAATTATTTTAAATACAAATTTGTACTTTCATCTGATTTTTTAATATAAATATTTCATTTTTTGTTTTCCTTCTAGGTTTTCATCATCAATTACAGAAATCGAAATTTTTTTTAATAAATTATTATTTTTCATTATTAAAACCATAATATATACTAAATAGCAATACTACTAAGATTGTGCATGCATTATTTGTGTTTATCATTATATTATTTATCAAAATTCATGACAATTTTAACATGAAGTTGTTTCTTTTTTACAAATTTCATTTATTTTTCGTTTATTTTATTTTTACTTCGCTGAAAAATATGCATCCCTTATGCAACAAATGATACATTTTTTAATTTCTATCATACTTTCAATCACATATCATTATTTGATTTTCTACATAAAAATGTACATTATGATTGAATATTAATCTTATTTTTTTATTAGTATGATATCAAATCTTGCATTCAAAAGTATCATGGTTGTTTTGAACTAAAAATTCCAAAATGTTTTTTTTTAAATTTTTTTATTTTTCAAAAAATTGTATTCACACGTAAAAAAGCATATTATTAGTTTCTGATCAGCCACTTAAAAATTATAATATAGATTGGTTAAAAATTATGGATGATTTTTTATATACTTAATGAATTATTTTTCTTATATTAAGTTTTGATATATTATGTAAATGAACTTGAATGACTTTTATTGATGTTAGTTTTGATAGTATTCAACAACTGGCAGATTTGGATCAGTAAAAATATTTCGAATTATTTTTATTTTGTATATTTTGGATAGGTATTGAGACACAGTTGAAATGCAAGTGAAATATTCTCATATAAATGACAAGTAAAATAATAGAATAGAAAATGTGCAATAATATTTAGTCATTGAAAGTTGTAAATTTTGTATGATACATTTTTATTATTTGTTATTTATTTCATTAAAAAATATATTGATTGTCAATATGATGATTACCTTTGATTTAAAAGACTATATTAGGAGATTTGTGCATGTTATGAGTGTTTAAATGATATTTAAATTTTTTCTTAATGTTTTTATTATTTAATGAAAAAATATATGATATGATGTTATGTATAGATACAATTTTTGATGATAATCAATTACATATATGATTTTGTGCATAAATTTAAATAGCAATATATATAAAAAAATATTATGCTACAAGATTTATTTTAAAATCATCTTCTGTTTGAAAATTCAAAAATTTAGTAAAGAAATGTCATAGATTGTTAAATATTTTTAATAAAAATTTTTAACTAATGCGATTTATGATGTAAGATTTTTATTAGGAAGCCAAAGTATTGAAATAAAATTATTTTTTTGTTAAATTTCAAAAGTCCAAAATGTCAAATTTGGAAAATGGTGATAATTTAATGACCCGATGTCATAATTTTTTTATAGTTTAATAAATAATTTGATAAACTACAAAAATAATTAAAATAAAAGCAAATTTTGATATAATATGTATCCATAATTTCATGCATTCTTGAAGTTTAATCAATTTTCATTATTCAGGTGTAGATGGATGAGAAGAAAAATTGAGTTGTATAAACAGTTTAAAATAACTTTATATGTACATGCAATTATAGAGCAAAGCAAAGCAGAAGAATAAACATATTGTTTATGAACATTATTTGAACAAATAATGACACATGAAAAAGATAGCAATGCAACCTTACTTATATAAAAAACCTTCGATTTACATATTTGTGGAAGAATCAGGATATTAATTGAGAAACAAATTTCACTCATTTAACCTCGAATTGTCTTTAATTTTTTTTCTTCAATGTCTTGATAATATGCAATTTTGATATCAAGAAAGTGCTATTTTACACCTAACTGTAATTTCCAACCACTTGAAGTCATCTGCTCACAAAATAGTTGAACCTAGATTATTTTCCATTGTCACGTAATCGTCAACTTTTTCCAAAATTTATGACTTTTTATTAAATATAATGAGATTTTTTTTTTAAGTTTGAAACTTTTCCATAACAAAAAGCCTGGATGTAACATTACATCTTCATGAAAACTTGGTTCTTAGGTTCAGACTCAAGAATTACATCAAGATTTTAAAGTTTTGGAATTTCGTTATAACCACAATAACCTTGTTGATACTCCACAATTCCAATCACTTTGCGTAGCTATGTACCTATTGAAGCAATGTGTATAAGAAGTGAGTGGTAAGAAAAAGGATGAGAGTACTCCATGGAGTCGTTTGGATGAAACCAAGAAGTAGGACGGGTTTAGATCCTGATAAAATGAAAAGAGCATCCATAAGATAGTATGATACTCTACGTAGAGGAAGTTACTCCTCCACACGTTCATCACAATTTGTTTATGAATACAATCATTGGTGATGAGAGAGATTATCCAACAATCTGTATGGTAACAATTTCGAGATAACATCTTCTTCTTCACTGTCACGAATAGTACTACGACTGGCCAAACCTTCAGACATTTGCTTCCTCCCATGGGAAGGGTGCATTGGCCCTTGCTTTCTGATCCGTTTATACAGTATGCTCTTATGCGGAGTATAAATAAAAACGTGTTTGATCTGCGTGCCTTCCGCTTTACCGTGCCAATACATGTACACATACTTGCGAGCTGATTTTACGACGTGGCATGCCGACTAAATTTTTATGGTCGAGAGGTAAAAACTGAGAAAGAAATTGATTAAAATTTATGTTTCAAACACAGTAATGACGTACAGAAAGTGCGTTTTCTTATTGTGAGATGAGTTTGCTCAATGCATCGTTGATACCATCGGTGACGCTTAATGCAAATGATGCTCGACACCTCGTTTACTTTCTTCAACTTCCACGTTCGCATGACCCGTTGAAAATCCAAAAATACGATCTTGACGATCGGCAAATGTGACTACCAGCAGCCTCCAGTGCACCTACACAGACCCCAAAAATGGGTCTTTAAATTAAGATCCATGTTAGTGAGAATAAACGTCTTTCGCTGTTTATCTGCAAATTGAACAGCATGCAGCGCAATAATACACACTCCCATCCCCGTAAACCACGAGGCTTGATGCTGATCCTGCCTCACTTTCGAGTAAGAAGTCGTTGTGGGATCCAGCTTACCAAACATTTCACAGGTTTTGAGAGAATTCATGACTCGATGCATCTTATATCAAAATTGAGCCCACTATCATCCTGCCAATGCAAAGAGTATGGAGCAGAAGAAATTTTCTCCTGCGAGGAAGAGATGCGAAGAACGTGACAGTGTTCTGCATTGACAGCATAAGGCAATAGAATCCCGGTTCTAGCACACGCCGCATTCAGCGAATGGAAAGCACAAACATATCGATACAAATAGCGAACGAGCGAGTGAGTGGGTGGGTGGGCGGGCGTGCCAGTGACGTCCCATGAGTAGAACGAGAGTTCCGTGTTTGCAGGCGAGAAATGAGGTGATGTACACGGACGACGGGTATAGTTCAAACAAGGTTTGCACTCAGCTGGTCCTGAGGTCCTCCGTCGGTGCCGAATCGGTAACGCAACAACAATGGACAGACATTTTCCTGAACTGAACGAATTCCGCAAAAAGGATTAATTTACACTTCAGAATCCCCTACACTACCCTACGCTTGGCCACTCCCCCATCCTCTGTGTCGTCCAGGCCATAGTTCCAGATCGTGTCGTGTGGGTCGACCACGAATTGCCCCCCGGCAAATCAAGGATAGGACGCTGACCTCGTTGCTCTATCTATGTACCTCGACAACTAACCATGCGCAGGGTTCAAGAATCTGCCTTGCGCTCGCTCGCTTGCCTGCCTGCCTGCCTGGTCTTCGATTTTGCAGCAGCTTTGCCGCTGCCTGCCTCTACAAAGCAGCAGAAGCTTCGACCACCACTTCCACGTCCACGTTGTGGGCGCCTTCCAGTCGGTTTTCCAAGGTCCAGGGCCTGCGCGCGTGCGAATTGAGGTTCACGACTGCTCCCGCCGAGTCGACTTTGCTGGACTTGGTGCGACTCGCTTCGGGTTTCGAGTCCGGATTGGAGGGAGGCAGCCCGTTGGCTGCTTTGCTTTTCTTCGAGGCCGAAGGCATTCCGGAAGAAGGTTTCGGTGCCACGCCGTTCTTGGAATTGGTGGTGGGCACACTCTTCTGAGGCTTCTTCTTCTTGGCCAGCGGCGGGGCCGTCCTCACGAAGCGCTTCGGCACCTTCTCCTTCTTGGCCACCACTGGCAGCTGCTGTTCCTCCGCGCCCACTGCCGTCGTGTGATCGGGCACCATCCGTTGCTTGACTCCGGGCGTCTCGAAAGGTTCGCCGTAAACCGCAATTGGAGGTTTCGAGGGTCCATCTGCTGCTGCCTTGCTGGCTTCGGTCGGCGGACCCGACACTTTGCTCATCGGCGAAGGAATTGGGCGACCTCCGAGGTCCACGGGAGGGTATCTGAATTCGGGGCCAAAATTGAAGCTCACTCGGCATACGTCCTGGTTCGGAAGCGTGTACATGGATGCCGCTGGATAATACGTCCCGTCATTGATGTCCGTGAAGGCCACACCTTGAGAAACTCCGTTTCTGAAGTACAGAATCTCGCTCCCTGCAGCCAATTCAAGGTTTCCGAGAATTAGGTCTCGAGCAAGGTGCGAGGTCCAGAGAGAGACGGTGACATCGCGAGAAAATGACGTTTGAAGCGTTTTAACCCAAAAATTTCGACCTGCTAACACTAAAAAGCTGGACTTCTTGATCTGGCATAGAATTGTAATATTACGAGACTCGCTCTTTCCAGTTATCCATGTTGATTCCACCAAATTTCAAAAATCACTCACGACAATATGTCCTCGGAAGGTCTGCAAAATCTGCTCATGAGACAGCTCGCCACAATGTGGCCTTATGGGAAAAGTAGGGTCGGTATAGATGAAGGTTCTCCATTCTCACATCCACGATGCTCGGATGAGTATACGAAAAATACCTGAAACGGGTTTAAGAGGCTCATCGGCGACGACGAAATAAGGTTGTCCCTTCCACCCCACAACTTCTTCCTCGGCTTTTCTGGTGTAGTTGGCCTCACGCGGAAGATTTATGTAGAAACCTATACAATCCCCCTCGACATATGGCTCGCCATAAGGCTCGCGGAGTGCACAATGTACTTTGCTACCATCTACGTCCCTGTATGCGTAACTGTGTGCGTCGTACCCAACTGGAGCTTGAATGTCTCCTCTCCGACTACTCCAGCCCAGCCTGGTGTGACCAGTCAAACCCAAATTTTGGACAATAATCTCGAAGTACCACGCACCCTCCACAACACCTCGAGTCGCTCTAACCATCCGATAACCTTTGCTACCACTCGCAGTGAGCCTATCGAGACTCAACTCAATCTTCTCAGCCTTGTGTATCTTCGAAAGAAGGGTTGGGTACCCTGGATCATCTTCTTGATGGAAAGGCTTCAGAATTACATTGTCATCTTTGGCATCAGACGGTCGAGCTCCGCCATTCTTAGAACCGTTCTTCTTCGTACTTTTGCGCGAAGTTGTTTTGGTCCACACATTAGTCCGCTTTTTTGATTTCTTCGCAACAACATCTCCAGTTCCCTCGTTGCCACCTGCAGAATTCTAGAATTAACGCCAAACCTGGACGCAGTGATTGACAATATTCTGTGCATCGTTTCACAATCCAGCCGAACCCTAAATCACAAAGTACTAGAACCCACTTCCCGATGGCACACTTTTCTACGGTCTTGAGACGAAAACATAAAAAAGGAAAAAATTCAACAATGCAATTAGAGAGCTGTATACGAAAACTGGCGATTCAAATGTCCTGTTAAGATCCTCCCGCTTTCGTCACAAACTGGGAAATGTGCTTCAACAGAGACTAAGAAGCTCAAAAGCTCATAATTGTCAATTAAATTGCCAGTGTCTGCACATTTAAGCTGTCGTCTCTTCTCATTCACAAACTGAGTACAAATACTACCGATAAACATGGAGCGTTTAAGTGTTTTACGGCAAGCTTATCTGGAACATCGCCAATTTGATCAAAGCATTGAGATTCCATTGATCAGAGAGTGAGTTTGAAATCGATGCAGTGGAAATCAATTAGAAAGGAATTCGGTCGGTTTCAACTCAACCCTAGCAGTTGCCCTCACAAGCGCGACGGTGAATAAGGGACAACGGACTGAACTAGGCGGAAAGTGCTCCTTCTAAGCAGTCCGAAAATCAGAGCAACTATACAAGTCCACTATAGCATTCATAGGGAGCAATTCATGAAGGGAATCATACTGCACACCACATTTTAATTGATGACAAACCTTCAGGAGTGGCAGCAGACGATCCCTTGGCTTGACGAGCACCTCCAGCAACGACAGACGTCTCCTCTCCTACATTATCCTCCTCTGCTTCTTCCTTGTTCTGTTCCACCTCATGCACTCCGTTTTCCAACGGAGAAGTTGGCGTCTTGACACCGTCCGCTTCGAGCCCGCCCTCCGAGATCGTCGTCCCAGGTGCGGCAACAGCAACAACAGCGGCATTCGCTTCACTCTCCACCGGAGAAGGATCGTCGTCGAGCGCTTGCGCCGCAATTGCATGGAAAGGAGACTCGACACGAGACATGTTTGACCATAGAACTACATCTGCACTCATCTACTTCTCGCCCCTCCCCTCCCCTCCCCTCCCCTCCTCTCTTCCTCCCTTCCGCTTTTGAACAACTTCCCCGCTCTCTCCCTCACTCTGCCCAAATTCCTCCCCGAAAACCCACCGCACACTCAGAACCTCGCGCGCCCTCCCCGCAACGAAAAAATCGTCGGGCCTCTCTCCGCCATACTCGCATCGCAGCAAGGTGCACCGAAATAGCTCCACGTCGAATGAATCATGTGCACAAACAACAAGCAGCAGCAGCAACAACAGCAGCAGAAGCAGAGGAGTTCGACGGAGTCGCCGAGACCTGGCGCTCACCCGGACTAGCAACTCGTGTCAAGATCGTCTCTGCGTTCCGCAAAAGCAAGCAGAGCGAGCGAGCCCCTCGAGAAGCAACGACATCAACTGCGCTCGCTGCTCGCCCGTAGCCCCCGTCCCCTCCCGTGCCCTGCCCTGTCCCTCGGCCCTCGGCCCTTCCCTTCCTTCCCTTCCCGTCTCGTCTCGTCTTTGGCCTTCTCTTCATTCTTGCGATTTCGCGTCACTTTCAAATTCTCCCCTCGTAGGCTGCCTGCCTGCGCTCGGGCTCGCGCGAACGCCCCCACCGACCGAGGCGAGCCCGACCCGACCACGATTCCGAACCTGATCCCGAAGCTACAGGTTCGGAGCTCGTCCGGTCGGAAGCGAGGGGCCCGCGTCACGACGTCGCCGTGTCTGACAGCACCCTCCGATGCTGACGCATCTGACGCCCGCCGCTGCTCTTGCCCCGTCCAGAACGCTGGAGCGTTAGAGAGCGTCAGTCTGTCTCCTCAGAGCGTTCCGGTCGCCGTGCCGTGTCTCCGTGGGAGGGAACTGGTCCCAGCAGACGAGACGAGACGAGACGAGAACAGAACGAGACGAGGAGAGGAGGAAAGAAATTGCCAGGGCACAGGGTATGAGTTTCAGGGAGCAAGGGAAGGACGAGTTTGTGAAGGGGCTCGATCGCGAGGGATAGTCCGGTTCGAGGCTGGCTGGCTGGCTGAGATTTGGTCATGGCCGTGTCGGTGAATGGAAGGGTAGGTGGGGGCTCGACCGCAGCAGGTTTGAGTGCAGTGCAGGAGGCCATCAAGGCGCAGCGTTTTGCGGATCTTGCTGAACTGCTCGACACTCTTGAACTGGAGGTACGCGCTGATCGGTTGTATTTTATCCTGTTGTTGTGACTGTGAAGAAAAATTCGCGTTTGGGCTCATGAGCGAATATTCACATTCCGTGCTGATGCTTGGTTTTGGGAATTTGATTAGGGTGTCGATTTCGGGGGAATTAGAGCTTGATTTGAGTCATTGATCGGCAGTTTAGAGTCGCGGCTGAGTAAATTTGATATCTTTCTAGGTCTTTGGTTAACACTTCTCGTAAGTATTGTGACGGAACTGAGTGATATTCTAGATACATTTGCATCTCACGTGACTAGATTCTTTCGACATATGTAAGTTTTGCGTTTTTTTTCTACATTATCGACCTGAATGATGAAGTCTGAGAGCTCATTTGCATTGTTGTCTTGAGCTGCGTGGCTTGGGCAATGATTTAAAATGAAACAAGTCCATCTTGTAAAAAGTGCAATCTGTAGTCTTATCCCGATCCGGAGCTGGCGAGAGTGTAGAGAAGGATTCCGGCCGACAAGATCCTCCTAGTTGCTTATTTACTGCACTGCAAAATTCTGGTTGACGATTACCTGGACCACAGAAATATGGTCCAGGTCATTCAATTGCTTAGTTGGAACGGGAAGTGTAACATTTCACGATTTTCTTCCATAATTTGTGTTGTAAAATTTCTTTTTGTAACATCCATTCGCTTGCCGACGCCAACTCATGGATTCTGAAATTGTTGTATCGTCGTTACATAGACAGCTGCTACTGGAACTGGAATTCCCCAGGACTGGCCCTATACGATTCATCTACTAGCCCATGTTGTCGTTGGAGACTTGTAAGTGAATTCGACCCCGAAAGTTTCCGTTGCGAGACTGATCGATTCTGGCTTTTGTCATTCCTTGCGATTCCATTACCCGTGCCAATTGCCACATATTGGTTCAAAGTGTGACAGTTCGAAAGTTGTAGAGTGTTTATCCATCAGAAGGTGCCTTCTTTATTTACTTGATATTAGATGAGCTTGAACTCTTATGATGCTTTCTTATAGGTACTCTTTATACAGGAGTTTTATTGATGCACATTATCCTCGTGTGGCCGTCTTCTTTCAGAAACAGTGCTAGATTTTTGTGGAAGCGCATCCCAGCTCCTGTGAAACAAAATAATCTCGAACTTATAGCTGCGTGGAAGATTGTGAAATGTTTATGGGCTCATGGCCATGCCGCAGTCCATGAGGCACTTCGCAGCTACAGCTGGAGCCCGGAAGTCCAACAAGTTATTTCTGCCGTAGCTGGTAAGCATCATGCGGTTGCCAAGAGGATGAGAACGTAGCTAATTTCTTCATTTTCGACTCCGGAGTGAATCTTCAAAGATCTGTGCAGGGTGCTTTGTTGTGTGCACTCGTTCATTATCCACTTTATCTGGCAATTTTTTTGGCAAACTTGGTTTTTGTTTCGCCGTCTTTGACGTTTGGAAGTGTCTGGCAGAGAATTATTCTCAGAAGATGCTGAAGCTTCTGTACACAGCCTATTCTACCATCAGCGTTTCAGATGCCGCAGGATGCTTGGGGATGACAGAACAAGAAGTTGTGAGCTGTAAGTATTTCTTTCTAAGAGCTCTTGTCGGAAGTCTTCCATTAGAATTGTGTATTAAAGTAAGAGCTTTGTCTATCGAAAGTACTGCAACGGTAACTTGTTTACAAGCAGATAGAAAGATTCGCTCAATTACAGTATCATATCTATTTGTTCTTTTGGAAGAAGACGGATAACATGTCACGAACAAATAGAATATCTATCTATAATTAATATATTACTAGATCATATTTGATTGCGTTCAGACGCTTGTAATCAACATGTCCCATATCTTGGATACTTAGTATGCATCCCCACTAGGAACGTACCTGTACATAAGTACGTAAGTTTCTAAGCTGATTTCAGCCTCTAGACTTCTATCGAGCACCAGTAGAGTCCGATCTAGCACATCCTTTCTGGTTATCCTTTTAGTGACATTCACCCTAGAAGATGCCTTTTTCGTGTTTAAACACGAAAGAGTCATTTTTGGGGTTAATGTCACCAAAAGGATAGTTTGTAAGTATTGAGCTTTCACCACCAATCACGTTTGGACTGTACAGCAATTATTGGCTTAAGTATTTAGTATGCCTTCTGAAGATCATCATAGTCTCTACCGCTCATACTGGAAACTTTAACTCGTTCTTGCAAAATATGTTCGTATGCTTGGAACTTGTTCATTTCTCGAAACTACATTGAAGGACAGATGATGAAGGAAGTGAACATAAATCGTATGGTTTCAGTTTCTTACAGGTTCGCGCTCGGAGATTTCGTTAAGTCTTAATCAATAACGTGTGTTTTGACCTGCAGATACCATGCAGCATGGCTGGACATTGGATCCTGTGGCGAAAATGCTGACGGTTAGCCCAAATGTGTCAAGTGTAGAGCAGAAGACTGATGCAAGTCAGCTGCAAAGTCTAACCGAATATGTATTTCATTTGGAGCATTGATACCTACATGCGACTCAATTTTGACCCTTTGTGGAATTTTTCAACATGTACAGTATGCGTGGTTTTTGTCGGCTACATGATATTGGTAACGTCGTTTTCACGATATTATTGTACTGCCGTACAATTGACTGTCATTTACCTCGAAAAGACGACTACCATTTTGGTCTGTTTATGTAATTTGTAGTTCGAAGTGCTGTATATTGTGAAATTGATGTTTTGAATCTCCTTTTCTCGATATTGATCGCAGTCAAATACTAATATATGCCAAGATATCTGCTTTCACGAGGTCCTTATGATGGAAAAACTCTGCTTCATGTATCTACATGCGATGACGCAATGTGGACCTTGCGTCCTGCAAACGAACATAGAGTAAACGCAACAGGATGTGATAAGGATTTTTAAATCTGTGAGTTTCTGAAGTAGTGTGAAGGCCAACCTAACGGTTAGCACGGAGCCAGACTGAGGTCGAAAATTTGGAATGGTACTGCACTGACACGGACCTAGACTTCGTATGTTCAACTTGATCAACCTTGTAGTGGGACATCTACTTCCCTTTCATGATATTAGTAAATAATGTAGATGGAACTAGTTATCTACATACAACTTTTGAATTGGTAATGTCTGTACACCAACCAAAGTAGAATTCAAAATAGACACTTTACGATGGCTCTTCATCGAAATATATGTAATGGGTTGAGAGTAGGTAAATAACAGGGTAAAAACGCAGTGAATGTCCTTGATATTGACACCATGATAGAATCCATAAATCTCCAACATACAGAGCATGTGATATCGCGCATTAGACTCATGTGATCTAAAAACTGAAAACTTGCAACTTGGAGTAGCGTTTTGGTCCAATTAACAAACTCATATTTTTCATATCTTGGAATTACATACATAATTTTCTTCACACTGTTCAAATGATTCAGATAACAGTAAAGAATTTATCTACTCTTGTATTACTATTATTATTATTTGTAATCTACTATCTATTTATTATTAATTATTATTGTATTATCTACTCCAATTATTGTTTTGTGTATTTTAAAAAGAGATTTGCATTTAGAGCAAAGTCGAAATCCAATTTAGGCATCTTCACTCTAATTGAGATTCCATTCGAGCATCAGACTAACAAACAGACCAATGATAAAGATCCTCACTAGACTTCTATTAGTGACACTGAAACAGTTATTGTCTCAAGTGTGATGTAATAGAAAACCGAGGCAGAGTATCAGTTTATACTTTGTCGGCTGTACCTAGTAATATAGTAAGAGGAATGGGAATAACTCATCAAGTCGTGAAGTATGAAACCGAAAGAGAAACATGGTACCCAGTTGCATCACATCCGATATCATACACCTGAAAAAAATAAGATTTCTAGTGCGCGAAGAGAATGTGGTGCTTTATTGACATGAAGTCTGGGCTCTATCTTTTGCATGCAGCATTATGGCGTTGCTGAATGTGACTCATTATATTACATGCTAAAACAAAATTCATTAGCAAAAATTGATATCATGCGAAAACACATAGTCATACAACATATATTGCTGACATGCTATACATTCATACATACAAATCATAGACTAAAGCATATACAAGTGTACAACAATTGAAATTACTTTGACTACGTACTGTAATAAAGCACAAAATGGAATTTCAAAAAAAATCGAGCCAAACCCACTCCACTATCAGAAGAATGTAAACCGATGCTAATGGGAATCCGGATGTTACTCACGAACAGAATATCTCCCAACGTTGAAGCTTCAACTCAAAGAACTAACTATTCTTTGGGCCACACAAGATGTTATACCCTTCACATACATGAGGGTAGTTACTACCAATAATCATCCTCACTAGATTACCTTCAAACTCTAATATGCATGGAACCACACCCAACTAGATTTGTACTCCCATAACATATTATATATCCTAGCAAACATACGTATGGTCACGACAATTGTTCTGCGAATGCACATCGTCATATAACATACATCACTGACATACCATACATACATACACACAAATCATAGACGGTAGCATACACAAATACAAGTGTATCACAACTCGTCCCCCTAATTAGTGGTCATGTCCTTCTGACTCCAAGGTAGCCCTATCTATAACTACATGCTATACACATTCATGGATGCGTAGTCCAGTAGGTTATTTATGTAGGATATATTGTCCCATCGTTGGTAGTATATTTGCAATCCATAACTTGTGAAGATCAAATCATCTACCACTACAAAGTACATCAAGGACAAATCCATCGTCCGGTTGGAATAATATAAATAGTTGGAGTCAAGCACGATGTGGTAACGTAGTTTTTTCATTTTTTTCTGAAACAATGAAGTTTGAAAAATAAAGTACTAGCAATTTTAAACTTTTAAAACATGAGTAGTAAAAATAAGAGTAAATAGGAAATTTTGGAGTAAACTCTGCGTAGGAGTAGGGATAGACAGGATCCTAGTAGGTAGAGCTCGGCGTGCGCGCTCTAAGGAGCCCAAGAACGCTGGAAATAGACAAGAGAATCCTGAGCTACGAAGGTATGCAACGGGGAATATGCTTTGACGAAGGCATAGTACCGTCTTCGGTGAAGAGTTTTTGATCTTCGGCGTTACAGACGAAGAGTCTTTGACGAAGGATCTTCGGTGAAGTAAAAAACATCACCGAACGGGAAAGAAATTCAAACACTTGTACCTTCAATTCGCACTAGTTTGTGATGCCGCTAAGGCGGCAAATTACATCAGGAGAAACGTGAGCTGAGCGCCGACATTCTGCGAGAGTGCATTCGCGAATTGAGAGGTCAACAAAGTCCGTGAATGAGAAATTAAGGAAGCAGCAATGGGCAAATTTTGGGTTTTGATTATCGGCATTGAAAGTGCCAGAATTCAGATTGAGAGCGTATCGCAACAAGCTAATAGCTACCAAGCTTGATTTTTTGCTGTGGAGATGGAACTGGGTTTGTGCGGCGATGGTACAAGAGTGGCATGACGAACGCGCACCGGAAGCTAAGGGACTCCGCGGCAACCCAGCGATCTGAACTATTGAAGATTGGACAAAGATACTTGGGCCGTGCGCAGAGGAAGATGGAGATTACACCTTCGACAGCGATAGTGTGAAGACAAGACTTATGCGTAGCTATTCAAGAAATCTTGTTCAAGCAAGAACGTGTTCCAAACAATGAGATATCGTGATTGGTTGCGCATGAATGTAGCGATGATCATGATGCAGATCCTTCGGCTCACGCGAATGACTTACATGGCAACATGGTAAGTGAGATTTGTGGAGCACGCGATGGCAAGGTAGTTTATTTACTAGGCACACATCTTGTGATTTACTACGCGCCAGCACATTGACGAGACACATTTGGGATATTAGTCAATTATATGTTCTTGTTATTCATCAACTTTTACCGAGGTATGGGTTTGTTGACTGCAGCCGAACAGAAGCGATTTCAACTTGAGACGGCGACATCGGACGACGAGGACACGTTGGGAGGCAATAAGGTTGCCGGAGAGTAGGATGAAACTGCGCTTGCATTGCCTTCGGCCAAAGTCAACAAGTTAAAGAGCGAGGTCAAAGAACGGTCGACGAAGAAGAGAAAATTGCATTGAATTATGATTTTGGATACGACTTATAAGCATGCTAGAATTTGAGTCCGAAGACCAGTTCTTACGAAGATGAGATCGGCAAACGTGTGTTCGTAGCAAGATGAAGGTGAGATGACTGCCGAGTGAGTAAGAATGAAGCACGGAGTGCAGCGAAGCAGCATCTCAAGGCCGGATAACTTTGGCAGAGTGGGCGGAGATATAAGCACAAATTGCAAGAACGGAGGAAGATGGACCTTCGGCGAAGGATCTTCGGCCTTCGGAGTGGAGACCTTTGAAAGTGCTCGCGAAAGATCTGCGGAAGGAAGGAGATGAGCAAGGAGGTGATACAGAGATGGAGACCTCGAGCCAGGGACGCCGACCTTTGAGGCAACCAACCGTGTACACGCCTTCGGAGAAAGTGTGTTCGGAGATACCGGTGGAGTTATCAAACACGGCGAAGAACCCCACTTCGTTGGAGTAACTCGTAGATCGTGTAGTGGAAGATGTGGGGAGAACGACGAAGGAGCAAAAGTCGATGTCATTGGTTCAGATGTCTTTGGGTATAGTCAACTTGGACTGTGGCGAAGGACCATCGTCCTGCAACCTCCGGGCTGACTCTCACTCAGGTTTACCTCAGATGACTTTGTGGTAACTCATCATAGGTCTAGAAGACTTTCTTCCTCTCATTATTTCCTATGCAAGCCCTCTTGAAATCCCTAACAAAAGCTTCAACATCCCCATTCTCCCTTCCATAAAACACCGGAAGTTTTCCTATTTCCAACTTTTTACTTTTTTTTTCTATTAATAATTTATATGGGACTTCCTAATACAATACTAACAACACTAACTCCATCGTTGAATAGTTCATCAAAGGAAACACAGAAAGAATTGGCTCATCCAATATAGCCATAGCTCTCTCCTCCTCTAGACACACAATGAGTCTTACCCTCATCATCATCTTCTCCATCATACTAATGATGATCTCCATCTTCAATTGAAGCTTGAACAAGCCGAGGTCAGTTTCTCCGTTTCAGCACTTAGCTTGCCGTCAAAACCTTCCACAAGTGATTCTAGAAGCGCCTTCATTCCGCTGCATTCGTGTCACGCCAGTAGTCTAATCACTCCACAGTTGTCACTAAAGGTCGCGCTTTGGGATTCATGTGGCGATGATGGTACCAAATGAAGTTTCAACTCTCCCAAGTTCCTCTTACTCATCATCGCATGGAACAATTGACAACCTTATGTCCTCCTCTCCACAATAAAAGCAAGTCTCACGTTTGACTCTTGAAGATTTACTTACTACTTTCTCTTCAAACTCTACCTTGAATTCTCTTGTATTGGAGTCTAAAGAGACTATAACATCCAAGCCTTGAGGTACTTTGGATAACCTAATCTTCCAACCCCATGATTCAGTCATTTTTCCATTAGGTGGAAACTACTCAAAAGACATCTCCCATAAACGCTATCTACTTGGTAGAAACTGCGAATAAAGAAATCCCAAAATTTTGCTCTCTTTTCCTGATTTTGTACCCCATGAACTTCAAAATAATTTAACTTTGTCGCTAGATGTGACTCTGAGTGAAATTTTGACTCGCACGTAAGAGATCTTCCAACACACACTCTTACGAAGTTTTCAAGGCTTACTTGAAGTACGGAAAAAGTAATTAATTCTATACAAACTTTCCCGAGAGTAAACTTTTGATACTCGTGAAAAGTTTACTCTTTTTCACGAGAAAACATTCTCTATCTTCCACTCTACAATCAATAAAAGATTACTCTCAGTGATTTATTTACTTTACGTAATTTTTGTGTTTACCCGTAAAAACACCCTCAACTTCTAATACTCATATCTTTTTGTTGACTCATGATCTTAACCTGAAATAAAAATTCAAACATTCTCTATCTTCCAATCTACAATCAATAAAAACTTTAAAAAATATTTTTTAAAAAAAATTGTTGGGTATCTAATAACACTTTTATCTCAAAATGATGTGTTTTACGTGAACGAAACATACAAAATCATTTCTAGTCTATCATATGAAACTACTGGATAGACAAAGAGAATTACTCTCTCAAACATACTCTCCGCTCTTTCAATCCCCAGCATTAACTCCAAGTGATCCTCATGGATGTTTTCTCTCAAGCTAAAAACTGAATCCTGAACATTTCACCTTCTAAATTGAAGTCACAACAACGAAACCAAAAATGCAACCTCCGGGCTGACTGTCACTGAGGTTTACCTCTGATAGCTTTGTGCTAGCTCATCATAGGTCTAGAAGACTAGTATTCTCACTCATATTCGTGTCCCAAACACTCTCTCACATAAACGCTACATACATCAATCGATTCACACAAACTCAAACACACGTCGACATTCCAAGATACTGAAAAATCTCACTCATTCATTCATGAAACAAGAACTCACACATGAACTCTTCAAACTTGCTTGAGAGATGCTACTCCACCTCTCTATTTATACTACTTGAGAAGTTACCATAATATCATATGGTAATTTCTCCTCACTCACTTTTTCCTATGTAAGTTTGACTAACACACTATACGTGTCGACATGCCATTAGACTAGCTAAACTTTCTAGAAGTTTCTGGAATCCGAGGTTGAGTTGGCAACAAGCCATTGGAAGCTTTAAAACTTCTATAAGCTTCTTAGCCACTAAGTCAACATTAGACTTAATCTAGCCAATCATCTTTTATACATTTAGTCAAACCAATCAAATCCAAGCTTAAAGTCAAAAGTCTAATAGCTTGAATCTAGATCTTTGTAAAAGACAAAATAGAAGTGTTCACTCCACTCTTCTAGAAATCCACTAATTATTCTGCCAACTATAGACATTACAGCTAAACTTAGTTATAACTAACTAGTTTAGTCATAACTAGTTAGACTTACCTATGTCTTGACTAATCATCGTTAATCACTTGGCTACTTCTATAACTTAATACACATATGCAATATCTAGTTTCACATGTCAAATTCGGAATAACTTGGCAATGTGAACCATTTGTCCACATGCATAGCATTGACAATTATCACAAACTCTCGCTCCTCTTTGAACCATTTTATTATTTGCATAACCCTCTTGCAAATTTAGAACTCATGATCGTCGAGTCTCACCTCCAAATCTTGAAAGTGGTCCTCTTACTGGTGCAAAACCTTTGCTACGTTGAAGGTTTACCAATTCCATCGATATAGGGCTAGATGGATGTCAAAAATTGCTTTTTGATTCACCATGTATGAAAAATGAAACACCACCACACCACCAGGGTTCAGAAACACCACCAGGGTTCATAAGTTTGTACATTTTCTAAAAATAGCTTTACATTTGTACAAATGAAGCTCTGGAAAATGTACAAACTAAGGTAGAGTGCGGTATAGAGTCCTACAGAGAGTAAAACACATTTGTGCTCCAGCGTTAATATTCTATAGTGTCTGTCACGGTCTCCGCCACGGATAAATTAAGTTAATAACTGATTCCTGTCATTCATTCTTTTCAACGTCTCTCTCTCTCTCTCTTTCTCTCACTCTGTCTTTCTTGGCCTTCTTCTTGCGCTTCGTTCGCACTCCACTTTTTATCAACATGGCTATTGATGTCGATGTCTCGCAAGGACTTTGCGCCGTTTCAGGCGTCGCACTCCTTAGAATTCGCTGTTGAGGTGATTGCAAAGGATGCCCACGGCAACGTGACATCCTGTCGATGCAAGTTTTGCGTATTTGAAGGGCGAGACAAGGTGGAGAAGATTTCCAATTCCACGCGCAAGCGCAAGGAACGTTCCGATATAAAATATTGGCAGTCCCCATTCCTATGTCATAAGTACCGCAGTCATCACTCTATCCAGCATTGAGAAAGCTTGCAACGCTATCAGAATCTGTCTGCCAAAGAGAAGATTACGTTCTTTGACGACAAGATCAAGATCCCCAACACTTTACATTGGTACATGAACATCAAGAGCGACGTGATGACATGGCAGATCAATTCCAGTATTGTGAAGACGATCATCAGCGATCTGTTTTTTTTAGACGACAAGGTTCTTTCCAATGTCGATATTAGCGATGAAGATGCTGATCCAGTCGATGCCATTCGTAAGGCGGCCGCCAAGAAGCAAAAGTAGAAGGAGAATGCGATGAAACTGTTGGTCAAGAAGCCGGCGGGTGAAACCGTTGTGTACACGGTGGCCATGAAGAACATTACGCGCTTCTGTTTTGCCCTAGACCATGTTTCGTCCGCCATGTCTTTTCACCAAATAGCACAAGCCATTCAACATGCGAAGGATCGTACCAAGTCGGCCAAGTTGACTGGCATCAATGATCACATCGTGGAACAATACGTGCGCGTGATGGTCGCTGCCTCTTTGCAGGAAATTTGTACCATGATAAGTGACAATTCGGTCTGGGCCTTCTCCCTGGCAGATGACAGCAGCACCCATCGAGGCCAGCCTTTCTTCAACTTACGCATGCGCTTGTGCTTCTATAGTTCATTGATGAATCTCCACCTCGTCGCTGTTCCTACCTTTGATCGCCACATTGCCAAAAACATGTTCATCATAATCTTCAAGTTCATGGATGCGTTGTATCCTGCATGGCGCTCCAAGTTGATCGGCATGTCGACTGATGGTGAGAATACGATGACAGAACGACATTCAGATCTCGTGACTCGCATTGTGGCGCAGGCCGAGAACGAAGTGCTCCGCATATGGTGTGCTTCTCATCAGATCAACATCGTCGCGAAATCAACGGCTGGAGATATCGACGGTGGTGATTGGATCAAATACACATACTCCCTTTCGGTATTCCTCCGTGCGCAAACCAACTTGATCATCAGCATGGGCGTGAAATGCCCCAAAAAGACAAATCGTTGGGTGCATCTGGGTCGGGTGCTGACGTTCTTCCAGTCCTACCGTCATCTGATCGTTGCCTACATCCAAAGTGAGCGTCGTGATCAGCACATGCCGAGTGATGAGTGGTGGATAATGACGTACGCGATGTCGCTGGCCATCGATGTTATCAACGTCACGTTCGCCCTATTACAAAGCAGATCCTTGTTGATCGCATAGCAGGAACACCACATTCAATCACTTATCGGATCCCTCATTAGCATGTTCGCCATCGAGATCGTGGAACTCAACGTTGAGATGTACAACGTCAACTTTGTCTCGCACGAATCGATGCGCATCAGTTCCGATGAGATCGTCTCTCACGTTCTTGACCAAGGATCATTTCTCGGTCAAAGCTATGATCGCCTGGCCGACGAAGTCAAGATCAAGATTGTGAAAGTGATAGGCAACTATGCGATGACCCTTGTGATGGGTCTGATGAACGTCAAGGCTAAGCGTGACGATCAGAATTGAGCTCTAAATCGGGATGCACCTCCGGTGACCCCACTCCAACTCGTCAAATTGCACCCCTCTATGTTCATCAAGGAGGTGCTCTTTGGAACCCTGAGAAAATCGACGACGTCGAGAAGGAGCATTGCAAGCTCTACAGCTTGTATGCGTCGAAAGCTGCTGTCTGCCGTTCCATTGACAACACCAGTGTCTCATCATCATTTGATGATGCTTGAGATATCCTATCAAGCCGATTTCGCAACCTGTGCTGCTTCTTCAGTGGATTAGCGACAGTCTTTGCCAACACTACGTCCGTTATGAGCGATTTCTACATCTTAAAATGGGAGATGGATGAGTTCTGAACCTCTCTTATGCACATGTCACTAGAGGAAATCTTGCAAACTCAGCAACGCGACCGGTTGGGCCTGAGTATGGATGCTTAAACAATCTAATACAAAATAGATATTCATCACTACACATTGTACAAATGAGCCTTGGCCGTGTGCTCAAACTAAGCTAGTTTTGCTAATTTGTACAAATGTACAAACTTATGAGTACTGCCATAGGCACCCAAAATTCATTGAGCAATTGCAATTACTTCGTTTACAATGGATGGATTATTTACCATCAACTCTTTTTGAATTTGATTTTTCAAGCTTCCTTTGAACACGTTCAAGTCTTTTG
This sequence comes from Marchantia polymorpha subsp. ruderalis, assembly GCA_037833965.1. Classification (NCBI taxonomy): domain Eukaryota; kingdom Viridiplantae; phylum Streptophyta; class Marchantiopsida; order Marchantiales; family Marchantiaceae; genus Marchantia; species Marchantia polymorpha. The sequence goes on from AP031351.1 coordinate 8,610,378, forward strand.
CTTCACTTATATACATGATAGATATTTGAAGATCACAAAAATTTTCAATGTATTCATGTATATCTTCTTTCTGTTTCAAATCTCACAATTTGATTCTTGCAATTTGAAGAGAGTACATCGTTTGAAAATTTTGCAAAAGTATTTACTCCATTCCACTTCACGATATGATAACACCTCATTCTCAAAGCATTCTCTTCCATGTTGTGTACTTTATGAGACACTTATCCGCAACATAATATCTCATGAATGAACATTTTTGCAATATAATCAAAAACATGAAAATAAATGAATACTCATCCTCATTATCATGCCTCTACTCTATCGATAAGAGTTGTTCCGGTTGGACTAGGAGAGCTTGAACTTGAGGTTCAACTTTCATCTTTCCAACTCTTTCTCTCTCTACTTTCTCACGCTCTAGTACAAAGATTTTATCTTACATGTTTGCTGCTTGATATGTCCATCTACTATCGCTGTTCTCAACTACTTCATCCATGATTGTGTTGAAAACCTCACCCATATCGATTGATGTTCTCATGCTTTCTCACACTCACTCTAATTCAAAGTAAGAATAATCACTATTTGAACTCTCAACAAAGAAGTCTCAAAAGTTATATGTGATTTTTTTAGAGCTCTATAGTGCTCTTTTCTTATAATTCTTCACAAGAAAATCTCTCCATAATCTTTTCAGTTGATATATTGTTTCAATTTTTACATAAATGTTGAATCAAATCGGTGAAGGTGGTTCACAATTCAAATCTATAAAACATTCAGTGTATAATGTACATTGTACAATCTCAAGTCTCTCCATAACTAACTATTGGAAGAAATGACACTGTTCACTTTGTCACTCTAGTCATAAAATATACAATTCAACAAATCACAATGTACATTTGAAAATGATATTTCTCCATGCAACGAAGGTGAATATTGAATTAATTAAGAATCGACTAATGCATTACTAGAATCTTGTCAAGTTCATCTATATCTACAAAACCACAATTTTCTTCTTTTCCACTCTCTCTACGTGCAGATCAATGACCTCTACCAACCTCCATCCACTCTCAAGAATTCCATTTCATCATCACTCATTTGCTATTCCATGAGGCGTAATCACATTTAAGGAAAAAGCAAGTTTACTCTAAAGCCATTGTATCTTTAAGTTGTAGAGAGAAACTCACTCGAATATGAAAACATAAACTCTGAAGATAAGAGATATCAACAAGTACAAAGAGATAAAATCTTATTTTCACCATTTATTTCACTCATAATGGATAAATGACGCGACAGATAATCCTAAGAAGCACACTGATTGCTAACATGACGTTCTCAACCAATACACTAACTAATAACTTCAATTCTTACCTAACAAGTATACTGATCGCTGACGTGTGACTAGTGCATACTAAAGTAATTATATAAATATTTTAAGTAACCTCTACTTTAGTTCTAACTAACTAAAAATAAACACAACTTATAATATTTTTTTTTCATATTACAAAATACATTGATATCTAGCTTGTTTTCGAGCATTGTATCCATTTTTACTTAAAATAAACACAACTTATAATTATTTTTTTTCATATTACAAAATACATTGATATCTAGCTTGTTTTCGAGCTTTGTATCCATTTTTACTAAAAAAAACTCAATGTTCATGTGGATAGAGCCAAAGATCAATTATGTTATGTGTTTGTAGAGATTTATATTTTGTTGTTTGTTGATTAGCAATAATTTAATAAGTTCTTTCTCATTTATAATATGAGCTTGAATTTTAAAATAAGTTTTTTCATAAAAATACTCTTAAAATACAATTATCTCAATTTAAAATTCATTATAATCTGGGTTTTATTCTTTAAAAAATATTTTTATGGAAAAAATTCTTTTTTTTTACATTTGAAAAATGTCATAGCATGACATTTCAGAATTTCATCGATGATATAAAAATATTAAATAGCATGAAAATTAAAATAAATCAAAATTTTTCACAAAGACCAATTAGTAAAAAAATCATATTTTTTAAATGATAAATTTGATAAAAATATTTTTGATTTTCAAATTTTCTATTCTGAATATTCTTCCAACACTAACTTTACGATGTTTTCCTAAAATCAGATATGTATCAAAAAATTGGTTGAATTTCAATTTTTTTGCATGAATTGAATCTAAAAAATGAAACTATTTTACGCAATTTTCTCCAAAAAATGTATTGTCTAACTTTTTGATTTTTCTTAAACTGTTATACTTAAAAGCTTGAACACATAACTTCCGAGAAAAAACCAATTGAGAACATGTACTTTTCTTACTTTTTTTTTCTTTCATATAAAATCTTGTACACCAAGGAAGTCCTGAGAACAAACAGATTGATATCAACCCTTGAACTTGTATCTCTTTGATGAAAGTTTTGAATATTTGATTGGAGACTTTCAATGCATCACTTCCTTGTTGAAACTTAGTCTACATAGTAGTGAGTTTCAAGATAAAAACTTCTTAAAAAGAATTTCAATTTTTTCACATCTCGTGGAGATACACTCACTTCTGCTTTGAATAAAGTTGGGGTAGAGGAAAAAAACTTCTTTACATTTACGTCTGCATTTGCAATGGTAAATTGATTTCTAAGGCTTTGTCATAAATGATGTATGCTTATCACCTGCTAGCTCAATTTATGCTATTTATCAACAAATCCTCTTTGGGTTTCTAATTTACTTGTAACTTCATTTCGTTATATCCTTTAAAGAACATGTATTTTAGTTTTCGCAACTTATGTCAATGTCACTTTGCAATTTTGTCAATGCAAATGAAGACTACCATTTCGTTGATACCGTACAAACAATGTGACTCACGTGCAATTGACTCGACAACAGAATTTATGTACTTGTTATCCAAGACTATGTCTGGCTATCTTCATTATAAATAACGTACCGAAAGTCACATCCCCTGCAATCAAAGCACTTCATCATAAGGTCAATAATGGATTCCCACGAGTCAATGAAAGATTCTCATGGCCCTCTCCCGGGAAAAATATTGGGAAAGAAATTTCATATAGAGATATAACTAATGGCAGGATCCTCCTTGATTTTATCACTTGATTCAATTATCATATTTTAGGGTGATGCGGAAGTTAGAAGTTTGTTACCAGTAAAAGCTCATTTTCATTCCTTACACAGAATTACAACCTTGATACTCTTTGAACCATTCAGAAATTCACATTCTCTTGATCACCCTTCACGAGCCGGCTGGACCACTGGAAGGAATGGCATCCACATTTGTCTTTTACAAAGAGGACTGTGAAGATTACTTTTCTCTCCATTGCCACATCTCTAGATTTTAGCCTTGTAAGAAAAATAAGTAGAGTCTATATATCATTCGGAGGTCCTCTCGAATCCCTCATCTAAGCTTTGGAACAAGTGCAAATCCCGAGCGGATGCCGACAATATTCATTTAGCGTTTAGCCACCCTCCAGCAGAAGAAGGTTGATGTGGCTCTCTGGAAGAAAACGTAGGCCACTTTTTTGAGTACAGAGTAGCGCTGCGGCTTGGACCGGGTCGGGCTGATTGGCCAAAACCCTATCCTATTAAGAAACCTTCATTCGGAAAATATACCTTTCTGACCCGGTTCCCTTCCTCGAGAATTATAAACCTTTCCGATACACACGTCACTTGTGCAGACATTCCGAAAGGATTTCTGTGAGCCTTTTGGCTTGTGGCTGGTTGGGCTTTCTATCTCGGAAGACAACGGGAACCCGCCGTGTGGTGACGTGGAGGGCTTTAAAGCTTTGCCTTTGAAGAAAAGCGCTTTTTGCCAGGAGGAACACCTCATCGCCACATGGCTGGCGCGACTGTGAATAAAGGCCACCCTTGGAGCAGGCGATCCGTTCCCTGCCAGTTGTCAGTCTTCGTATCCACCTTCCTTCCTGAAATCCCCTGAGTGACGTAATGGGAGCCGCGAGGCCTTTCCTCCCAGCCGGTAAAGCTCCCGGCAATTCCCTGTCTTCGGTCTTGATGGTTAATGTGTTGAATCGAGTATTCTGTGGGGTAGAAAAAACTTGCTCCGTCAACTTTCCGAATCTTTCTGAGCTTCTTTGTTCACGTTTTTGCTCGCGAGGCAATGTCGGCTTTGGATTGAGGATGAAAAGTAAAGGACCGAGGATGTTAGGCAATATAACAAAAGTTAGAGAAATTTCATCAAGCACTTCATGGAATAAATCAAAATTTTTAACATGGACTATATTCGAAACAATAGCATCACAATGGAGCGTATCTTCAATTGGATCAAAATTGTCTAAGTAAATCAGGAGAACGTAGAAATAAACATCAACTAGATTTACTTCTTTTGGATAGCATTACATAGTGTTCTACATGAAAAATCTTAAATAATAATTCGAAATGTACGACACAATAAAGAGAGTGGTATACCTTCTCACAAAGTGCACTGTAGTAGGTTCTCTCATGTTCTCTCACAATTTGAAGTTAACGTCCATAGCGCTACATACACTAAAGCTAGATGAATAACGAATTGCATAAAAATTTATGGACATTTTGGTTGATGTTACTTAACCTACTATCCATCGTAATTGAGTAATCATCAATTTGGAAACTGTGTTCCTTATGGATTTAATAACTGTTTCATAGGACACATCAATATGATAATTTTTAAGCCATTCAAACATGACCTGACGACAGACCAAGTTCACTGAGGAGATACTTCCAACCTCGTCAGACGGGACCACGTTCCAGCGGTCCTACGGTCGACAGGTTCGTTGACCACGTAATAGAACCCACGTTGACAGAACGAGCTCCCAGGCCCAAGAACCGCGTCCGACTGTGAAGGAAACGGGAGGGCATATCATGGTGAGGGAATCATTGGAGCTTCCGCCATGCCATGATGCCTCCTTGACCAATGAGTTCGCTTCAGAGTCTCATCATTCGACGCCTCGACAATCGGACGAGACGAGACACTCTGCGGTTTCACGAGCTCAGCGACTCTATGATCCCAAATTAGCTTCCAGATTACTCTTCGATAAAATTATCCATTCAGGTATCCACATCGCATAACTCTTCCTCGACCTCAAGTTTTATCAATGAGTTCTAAAATTGACTTCCCCCGGACACGCAGAGGTGGGAGCCAACAGAGATTTCCTTCGGAATCCGCGGGATCTTAGCACCACGGACACAACGCTTTGTGTTGGGACGGCTGAGTCGAACATTAATTCGAATTAAAATTTGTGTTCAAGTATGGTTCTATTTGCTGCCGTTCCTTGTTTAAGTTATACCTGAGACCTTACACGTTAACCATAGTTATCATGTAGAGTCGAATGACCCTAGACTACAGTGAGGTGATATACTGTAGTCGCATCGGCATACGATGTCCCAGTGTTGTACGCCGAAAGACTGCACTATACGACGTCGGAGTGCAGCATCATGATCTCTCGATGTTCCGCATGATGTCCGACATGGATGATACTCCGAGGATGCGCAGAAAGAACCCGGTGCCGTGGCCTGCTCTCCGCGGCGTTTGGCCCAGAGAGGGACGGAGCGAGGTCATGCGACGTTACCCTTCTGGCGCGGGAAACCAGCGCAAGCCTGCTGGGGTTCCGTTTGTCCGCATGCGGGAGCTCGCCGGTAGAAGAGCGCAGAGCATTACGGGGCCGGCGGGAGGATGCAACTTTGGCGCTACGACGGCGCCAGATCGATCACCAGCCGGATCTGAGATGGGGATTGATTGACTCGGTTATTGCTTGCGTGACCAATCACATCCGGTATCCGCCTTCCTCGTTTTGAGCCGACGGCGTGGGTTGAGAACCTGCGGCTCGTCGGCGACACTACCGCCTCGCGGCCTCAAACCTCGGAAGTCGGAAGTCCGTGCCTCGGATCGAACCACGGCGTATAGTCTGACTGAGCGACACTCGGGTTAAATGAACCGACCAGAGTTATGGCGCTCTCTCTCCCGTTCTTTACGGAATCGGAACCCCCCGGTGAAGTACCGGAACTCTTCAAGAGCGGGACCGGCAAATCACCCCGCACGTCGATAACAAAGGCCCCAATTAATGATGCGACTCTGCGGTATGATTTAATCATTGTCCCTACAGTTTATACTTTGAATGCATGAGCTGTTGTAAGGAACCTGCGCATTCGATCACAGGAAGGGACATGGATTCTCGCCAGCTCAAGAAGTATTTTAGAGTTAAGGTTGAGCGGAAATTCATTTCTGCGATTTGGGGGCAGATTCGGACGGGGGGCTGCCGTTGGTTGGAACCGCGACGTGCGATAGGAGGAGCCTGTTCCGTACGGAGTTTTGTCACCCGGTAGTACGGACGTCTAGTTTCCGCTTTCCAGGAACTGTGGAGCGACAAATGACTGGAAACCAACGGTTAATATCCTCGGACCAAAGCAATGCATTATTCTGTTCTGAGCTCAAGGACTTGCGATGTACAAGTAGTTCACGTGATTTCATCAAGATCGATAAATTTCCCCTTGTTAACGATAACCCCCTACACTCTTGATGTATATTATATTGTAACAATATCACTTAGTGTCCAGAGCCAGAACTTATCTTCGATCTATGTGTCGGGTATTGCACCTGAATTACATACACATGTTTTAGTAGTGTGGATAACATTGTGCTACCGTAGAACTATACAGAGACTGAGTTGGATATCAATCATATGATACACGTGCCCTTCATGAAGAAGTTTCACCTTAAAACTTCACTAACTATCCTGAAACGTGATAATGCTGAGTATGACAATTTGTTTGAGACCACGATGGGTTAGAAACTAAATCGAAGCAATCGAATGGGGCCACCGATAACCCTTGGATTATTGTAAAAGTTAACAAGTAACAACATAGAGTAGACATTGTGGTTAGCACTGATAACATTTTCAGATCTCAATTTCAAATAATTGAAAGCAATTGATTTATTATGAATAAGATTATTTTTAAAAAACATGATATCTTTAGCATATTATATTATCTACAAAGAAAAATAATATATAATTTTCCTTATATGAAAATATTAATAATATATATATATAACAAAATTTATATCTTTCTTTCAGTCATGATTAAATATTCTTGTAAAATATTCAAAAATGAATAAAACATGTATAAGTATCACGTCTTGCAATTGTAAACTAATAGGTTTTTCAATATAAACTCTTGTGTGAGAGTTTGAAAATACCAATATCCAACGAAAGTTCGAAGGTAGATAGTATGGGCTTGTGCTGCTGCAATGCAAATGAACTAGAGTTTCTATGTTAGGATCTGATAAGTATGCATACGTTACTACTTTGCTTCTTCCATCACGAGTCATTTTCGTCCAACTCATTAATATGATGATGTAAATGAACGATTTTTTCATCATGAAGTAGAAATATCAGGGTTCTGTTTCATTTTGCCCTTTAAGCTGCCAAGCGTGGAAAGTGGGTTGTCACCAGTAAGTGCTTGGTGTCAAAAGTGAGATAGCGAAGTAATGTTATAATTGTTCAGTTTATCTTTTACTTTTGTTTCACATGTGTTTGGATTATCTCTGACACAATCAAAATTAGAGCAGAGAAGCTATAAACCAATTATGTAAAAGCAAATCATGATAACATTCAAAACTGTAAAATTTTTACTCTAGTTTTTTATATTGTCTAAAAAAATGACTTTACATTTAACTCCAATCAATTTGATAATAATTACTCATTTTATGTTAATTACCTTTTAATAGGAATGATGATAGCGACACAGTTAAATTTTCAAATAAAAAGACGTTAGTGCCCATGGACGTAATTGACCGAAATGAATGAATTGTTTCTTAGTGTCAATTACGTTTAGTGGTTATATTTGAATGAGTTTCTTGGTGTTGTCTTATATATATATATATATATATATATATATATATATATATATATTATAATTTCATCCATAGATGGGTAAATAGTTCAATAGCAATTTTCATTCAACTTCGTTTTGAACACTGCTCTCTTCATTCGTTACATAACTTTCTGAGACGTTTAAGTCCTTTGTCTCTTCATCCATACATTATTCTTTCTGTAATAATTCTCAATTGTAAGTTGTAAATTATTCTGTAATGCGGAATCAAATAATTGAGAGTTAACTAGTTGTAAAACTAGGCTAGTTAGATGTTCTCTTCCCATAGTAGAGCATGTAGGGCGATATGAAACTCGTTTCCAGTGCGTCATTGGCTCTTAATCAAGATGTGAAGATCAATTTGAAAAAATGTGCAAAATTTATGAATAGTTCACATTACATACGCAAGTAAAAAATGGATATAAATTCACTTTTGATTTCACATACAGTCTGCAGATTGTTTTCATAGTAGTTCCAAGTGTACTAATTTAATTTCTATACAACGACATGTTTTCATCGAATCAACAAACAACATCAGTTAGTGAAAACATTTTATTTAAATTATTTGGGTATATTGTATGATAGATGACATATTGGACGAACAGATACTATTGGATATAGCCCCTACTTACGCATTTAGATTCGTAACCTGACAGGTATTTACTTGCTATCTGCTATTAACTTGGCCCCCAGTCCGTTACCATTGTAAAGTCCTGGATGCTTTCAGTGGCTACCTGTGGACAATACAGTAGAATACGAAACCTCAAACCCAGCGCCAGCAACTGACGGATAAATTCAAGTAATATTCCGAGGCCTGGTCATCCGCAGAATTGTTTACATCGGCCAAGTGTTCGCAAATAAGCGCAAATAAACGCAGACTGTTGGGCTCAACACAGTCACCTGACTTACTCACGATCAAGTTCCGCAAGGGTTGAACCGGGGTTGAGTAGAGATGTCAAGCTTGAAAATGTGCCTGAATGGGAAGAATCGGTAAGATGTCCAAATCTAATACTTTAACTTGAAGTGGAAGTCATGCAATCCATACTTTAACTTGAATGTACTTGGAGCTGGCGGTCTTGGTTCAGTCGATTCTAACTGTGTAGCAATTGCCATTAACGTTACGTACTGAATCTCTGATGTTTGTCTGAACTGTCTTTATGGCTCTCGCTCTCTCTGACATGGTGACAAGTGGGGCCGGTCCTAAGCCCCGCCACCTTTGACCGGTGGCAAAAATCGAACTTCAGAACGCCGGTGTGCTGCGGAGTCTGCGAGCTGGACATTATGGACTTGACTTCCTCGCTTTCCTCTGATGTTGGAAAGCACAGACGTCCTCACGGGAGCAAAATAAGACAGGAAAGGCTAATTCGTCTTCCGAAGTCGGAATTGTGTCACTAAATGTAAGTTTAGATAGATTCAAACGAATTCGGTATCTTCTCATTTACTGCCAATGTGCACGAGCCGTCGTCGAGTTTCACCGTACGGCAGTGTACCGTCGTCCGAAGCGGCTAGTGGGAAAGCCGTTAGAGTGTTGCCACCGGGTACGCTTCTCTGGAGCCCGATGAGGTTGCAAACATGGATGGCGTTCGGATAAAAAGTGGTAACCGGAAGGTTTAAGTTGCCGGTATGCTGGGCTAGCGCTACACGTTTTCTTCGGGCGAGGTGAAGAAGAGATTGGGGCCCCGCTACAGTACGAGAAGAGCATATTCCAGAGAACATCGAGCGCCATGATCGACTGCTAGCGTAAGCGCATAGAATGAGAAGCGAGCAATCGGCGGAGGGTGGGGACAAATGGGCCGATTGCAGAGGAAGGGAGGTGTAGGGTAGGGTGGGATGCTAGCTGGATGCATGTGCTGCGCACAAGGCAGTGAATCCAAAATCGCACAGCACTGACGCTTCTCATGCCTTCCTCGCTCGCTCGCTCGAGTATTCCAATAGTTTTGGCCGATTAGAAAGTCAATGTAGATGCATATCCAAAACATTTGATTCAATAATTATTCAAGCCCTGGACGGAAATCCTCGACGGTCTGTCTGTCTGTCTGGGAGGATAGCTCGCAGGGCGGGCACCTGCATGGAAATCCTGTAGTGTGAGCGTGAGTGGTGAGTGCGGAGTGCGGGGTTCCTCCCAGATGCGGCTTAAGGTGCGGGCAGGGCCGGCCCGTCCACCAGCCGGGCAACGGGGGGAGCCGAGAGCTGGGCAGAGGGCAGTTCTCGTTTCGTTGCTCCTCCAGCCGAGGCAGGCATCCTGCAGCATCTGGGCATGAAATGGCGTCTCGGGCGTGAATTCGGGTGCCTAGTGGTAGCGCTCTTTGCGGTCAGTGAGCCCCTGATTGAGTTCGGAGCGCAGATCTTGAGAAAGAAATGGGGTATTGTTTTGAGTGAGAATCATTATGGCCTTTGCAATGAGTACAGAGAGAGCTAGACAGAGAGAGTGAGAAGAAGGGGAGAGAGAGGGAGGGAGAGAGAGAGAGAGAGAGGGAGAGGAAGAGAGAGAGAGAGTGGGAGAGAGAAAGAGAAGCAGGGTGCGAACGAGCGAGAGGGAGGGAGGTGGTGACGGAAGTGAATCTGGTCGAAATATGCCTTTGTTTCTTGGCGCTCACCTGACGACTGGTTTTAGCGCACCTTATGTACAGATACCTGTGATATTCCTTCTTTGTCTCGTTCACGATCGATTTGGATGGTAGTTCTTGGAAGTGAGAGGAGTTTCTGATCTGAATTTTTGTTTGCGACGAGGTAGTTTTCGGACTGCAGGCGCTTGTGCATTGTGTGAGAGTTGATTGGAAAGTGTGGGGTTTCCTCCGTTGCATGCGCTCGATACGTACCGTATCTCACCAAAATTCCTGGCTCGAGTCGATTCATCCCGTCCAAGCTCCAGACACAACCGCTTGAGACGCCTCGGCTTTGAGATGTGATAGAGGTGAGCTTCAATCGGCAGCTTGGATACCGGAATTCGACTGAAGATAAGAGATCGCATCACAGAAGACTGGTGCAGGCGAACGAACCCAGTGCTAGACATGGTACACACTCCATGGCAAGGAGCGACTCGTGCAGCACCTGCAATCGTCAATGAGGTAAGCCCGCCCGACCTCCCTCCCTCCCTCCCTCGTCTCTGCATTTCCCCTTCGAGTGCTTTGGGAGAGAAGAAGTCCAACGCAGACTGCAAAGTCTGCGTTGGAAGCAAAGATGCACGCGCGCGGAAGTGTGTCATGGTCCACTTACCGCGCAGATTGTCTCGACTCAATCCTAGGCTCCACCTGACGATCCCGCGTGAGTGAATTTCTCTCTCCGCTTAGAGCTGCTCTCGTGGGGGGAAGCCTTGATGCAGGGACGCCCTTCGACCCTTCCAAACACTTCACCCACACGCTTCACTTCTTGAACTGGTCTAATAATAGAGCGGGAGGGCGTCCTGTCACTGGCTGGCTGACCGACGCATTTGTACAATCGTGTACAATCCGTGGTCGTGCATGGGCGTGCGGCGACAGCGTAATTGAAGTCTGTCGAGGAATTGAGCACTAATGAAGGTTGCTTTGGTGCGATGGAATTGCAGTATCAAATGGATTGGTGAGACGCGAAGGAAGCGATTGATCAACGAGCCAGGCTAAGTGAATGCAATGCAAGCCGAGCGATGAAGCAGAAGCTATGAATCACGGTATGTTAGCGAAGGCAGCAATGCCCGAGCCGGAGTTCTGCGTGGACGGCATATCTTCGGAGAAGCCGTTCAGCATGGATCTTCGGAACGGCTTGGTGGTGGTCGAAGGCGGGGAAGAGAATGCCGTCATCTCTTTCTCAGCTCGTGTCGGACCACCTGCTGCTGCTGCAGCTGCCGCTGCTGGCGGACCAGGTCCCAGTTCCGGTTCCGGTTCGCCAGAAGCGGAGGGCTCTGTGGACAGCAAATCATCAATTGAGAACCCGTTGAACAGCGGACCTCAAATTGGGCCGATCGTCGAGGGACAAGCCCCACACCCCATCGGATCGTCAGCTGAGGGCACTACGACGCGCAACGGGTCCGAGAAGGTCGATCGTGCTGACCAGCAGACGACGGCTGTCGACGGGATCGCGCACTCGGAGAACCTCCCGGATGCAGATCGTGGTGGGAAGATGGCTGACGGCGACGGTGGGCCGAGGAGCGGAGACGCGAACCTCACAATATCGTCGTCAGAGGTCGGGGCGAGCGTGCAGGACACGGGCGGGACGCAAGAGGAGGAGGAGAAGGAGAAGGAGCAGCGGGAGCTGGAGCTGGAGCAGGAGCAGGAGGAGCATGGCGCGAGCAAGGGCGAGGAGTCTGTCAATGCGCCGTCGGACGAGAAGAAGTCGCTCGATGGGGAATCCAGGGACGGAGAGGCTCACCAACGATCACTGAGGACTGAGGCTGGGGGAACAATGAATGGCGAAAATCCAGAAAAACTGTGCGAACGGGACCGTCAAGACGACAACGTGCTCTACGAGCGGGTGAGCGCCGGGTGCCAAGGACTGAATGCTGATCCTCCTGAGAAATCAAGTGACGTTGGAGACCCCGATGTCGCAGCGTCGTTCGATTCGTCGCGGGGCGCTGCGAGCTGTCTGGAAAGAAACTCGCCCGACACATTCCACGGCTCGGCAGCGGGAGCATCGCTGGCGCCGCATCGGACTTCAGACGCCGGGGTCAGTTTCGATGGCAAAATCTCCGAGAAGTCGTTCGGCAGTAGCGTATCGCGGCGCGGCTCCCACCGGACCCGACACAGCCGAGGCTCGGGCGGCGGACTGCCCAACCCGGCGCTGGTGGAGCGCCTGTATAATCCTCCGCACATCTGCAACCACGTCCGGTGCGCTGCCAATAACCCCGACTACGCCTTGAGACAGACCGTACCGCCCAAGAAGTACTTGGTAGCCAAAAAGCACGCCTACGGAGGAGTTAGCGACAAGTCCCGGAGGACGTCCTGTGACAACGTCGGAGGATCCAGCGAAAAATCGAGAAGGACTTCGTGCGATCACGACAAGAGCTACGCTCTGCATTCCTTGACCAACGCGGGGCCCGGCGCCGACAAGGCTCGGAGGAACTCGGCCGATCCCGACAAGGCGCGCGCGGGAAACAACAGCGTCAACAACGGCGGCAGTGGCAACCACGCGGGGAAGTCGAGAAGGACTTCGGTGGACCATGACAGGAACCACGTTCACACCACTTCCGGAGCTCCGCACCACAAGCGCGGGAAGAGCACTCCTCCCGTGGGCTTCACGCCCCACGGCGCCTGGAACGCCTCCGTCGCGATCGATAAGAAGCACGAGGCGCACGGGTTCTGGAGTGCCCCGGTGCACGACAGGAAGCACGGCGAGCAGGCAGCAGGCGCGGGGGGCGGCGCTTGGAACAACTCCGTCGCGGTCGATAAGAAACATGGCGATTACGGGCCCTGGAATGGTTCGGTGGCCGTCGACAAGAAGCTGGGAGAGCGCCGGGACAGGCCCCGGTCGAACCTTCCGGGAGGAGGAGGGGCGAAACACGGCAGCACCAAAGGCGATCTGGCGTTCGGCTCGCGCCGCGCTTCCAACGAGTCCTCCGTCACGGACGATCGGCGGCAGAAGCCGCGGCGAAGCTCGTACGCGTCGGAGGCCGCGGCGGAGGATCGCGGCGGGCGCTGCGAGGCGCCCGTCAGCGAGCAGCAGGCCGAAGGCTCGAGGGGAGCCGACGCAGCAGGCGAAAACGGCTCGCCCGCGGCCTCGGTCGGATCCAACATCACCGATCAGTCCAGCCCGAAGGACGCCGCGCTATGGCAGCGGCAGCAGACCTCGCCGGATTCGTCCTGTGTCACCAGCGGGCACTCGCCGTCGTGCGAGTCGCTGTCATCCGTCGTGCGCTCGGATTCCAGAGTGGCGACCAGGGCCAGGTACGAGCTGCCCACCGTGGCCTCCCAGGTGCCCAAGCCCGCGTCCCACAGCCCGTCCGAATCGACCACAGGTTCGCTTTCGAAGCCGTCGTGGAACAGCTCCACCTCCAAGGTGGCGCTGGCTGCTGCCACCCCGCCCTCGGTCGGCTCCGCGGCCGCCACTTCCTCTCTGGCCCGGACGTTCATCGCTAAACTGAAAGAGAGCACCAAGACGGCCGCGTCGGCCGCGGTGGCCAAGGCCCCGTCTCTGCCGTCGTGGAACTCGTCCATCACCGTCGCGCCGAATCTGTTCGACTACTCCACGACGGCGTCCGGAGCGTCGAAGCTGGCCCGGCGCTTCATCTCCGAGATGAAGCAGAGCTCCAAGGCCGGTCGCGCCATCAAAGGCGCCGAGGACCAGAGCGATGCCCGCGCCAAGGTCGGCGCTTCGACGCCCGAGGGCTCCGCGACCGTGTCGTCGTCGTCGAACGAAATGTCCGTGCCCATTCCCGAGAGCTCTGCCGAGAAGCACGTCGATCCTGGATTTCCGAATCCCTCGACTCCGACCTCCAAATTGACGAGGTACGGTAGTATGCGCGAGGGCTCCAGCATTCCCACGCCGAGCAAGCTCGCCAAGGTGCCCAGCATGAAGGAGAAGGAGAAGGAGAGCAAAATCCCCGGCAGTGTCAAGTTCGGCAAGCGAGGGCGGACGTGGGTCGAGGCCGAAGCGCGCAAGAATGAGACCGTCAATCTCAAGAAGGGTGAGACCGCAGAACGACGACTGTCGGAGGAGTATATGACGGATCACACCCTGACCACCACCGTCCCGCGCGACATCCAAGGCGGCAGAGTGCGCAGCCTTGTGCACGCCTTCGAAAGCTTGAAGACAGCTCCCGACGCCGAGCACCACCACAGTAATGACGAAACTGTGAGAACTCAATACCAGCTCGAGCTCGCAGCGCTGCCACCCTCACCTTCCCCGATCGCTGCATAAACCTCCGATCGGCCCGGAATTTGAGGCTGGGTGAGTCGACGAACCGTTTCCATGACAATTTGAATGCACATGCAAGCATGCTTACATATTTCTATGCACGTATCACTCAAGTTAATTTCGTAATTCCATGCACGTACCATTCGGGTTATTTCGAGAGCGAACAAATGTAGGCGAGAGGAAACAAACACATCTGATCGCTTTGCTCACTTCTGTCATATCTTTTCGTGGATGGGTATTACAGGCGGCAGAAGCAAGATCTGGAGGAGGAAGCGCCATTAAATTAAACTTTTAGCTGAATCATCTGGAAACTACCATGTCGGTTAAAGCATGGCCAGATATGTCAAGTGTATATTGATGTTTGATAATTCTTCGGAGTGTTCGTTCAACTTAGTACCATCCATTTTGCACAGTGTAGCTCTAGAAGTCACAAGTTGAGATTGTGAAGGAATGTCACTGGCCTCTTTCCCCTCGCAAGAGGATGCGTGACGAAGACAAGAGTGTACAGGAGATATAGTGTTTGAGTATCTACTACTAGATCTTTCTATCCATGAAGAAACTTGTGGATTACTGCAGACAGTGAAGTCAGTTGAGAAAAGTAGAAGAAGAAGAAGAAGCTACTGTTTTGTAGCTAGGTAGGACTTCGATAAATGTCAGGTATAAATAAAGGTGTGACGGGTTTACTGTCCTGATCCTGATCGTCACTTTTCAGAGCAGGTTCCTTGCTTTCCTCCTGACTGACGGAGTTGGACTGATCTCTTCGGAGGCTCAATCAAAAAGGCAGGAGATCCAGCGAAATTGAAAGCGTGCTTAGAGTCGTGCCGACCGAGCTGATGAATATGTCGGACAGCTTTCAGTAACCAGCATCGTACTTCTGGGCTTCAAGTTCAGGTTAATGGGCTTCCCGAAAGAGCTCCGTCAGGCAGGCGAATCTCTCTCTCCTCTCGACTGTGAGAGTACTCAATAAGTGCAATTGTTGATAGGATCAGAGAGACTGCAGACTCTTCCATTGAGTGCATTTCCAATTTAGACGCGGCGATTGACATCGAAGGATATACTCAAGAAGTTAGGACGAAGTACATGCTCTTACAAATGTGCAGAAAACGAATCGAAACGAATTTGAAAAGGCCCTGGGAGAATATGCTTCCTTACATCCGTGGAGGTTGATGAGGATGTCCAGTAGTAGGAGCCTGGAAAGTTCCTCTCATAGAAGTGCATGCCAGAATTCTATAGAGAGGATATAGAATAAGGGGGTTGTTGTCTGCTCCTCACATTACCTCCTCAAGGAAGGAGAAGAAGAACGACTCTTATTCTTGGTTACTTGATCTAACGCGTTGGCTCTCTACTTGGGTCAGAGTCTCGTGCCCATCTTGCTCTTTCTCTTGCTCAACTCATTCGCCTCATCTGTCTCGCGTGCATCTGGTTCTGTGGCTTTCTGTCCCCGAGTTTACCCAGCCTCCATCCCAAGCAAAGTACAGGCTTGCGCTTTTTGCGTTCATTGTGCTGTAGCGGATTTCTGAGTGCAGTTCTCGGCATTTGCAGCTTACCTGGTTCACTGATAGTGTTACCTTTACGACGCACAGCAACTGATTTCCGACGTGTCTCCAACGGGAAGGAACACGCCTCTTCTGCCTGTTGTCTTCGTTCTTTGGGGCGCTCAAAGAATAAAATATAAGTATTTCTCACAAAAGTCAACCGCTAACAGGTATCTAGCTATATCGGAGAATTAGTTGATGGGACACATCCCGAACGCAAAACACTTGACCAGATCCCAGACGTTTTATTTTACGCGATGGGACCATCCGACGGCCCACCTTGGCCAATGTTACTCTATAATTTCTTGTAAAGTGTATTTTTAATTTCAAAAGTGCCGCACTCAATAGAGTTATGTGAATATTACCCTATAAGTTCTTGTATGCTCTTGTAACATGTATTTTCGATTTCAAAAGTGCCGCTCTCAAGTTATAGTTTAGTTTTAGCAAAAGACCATTATGTTCGAGTTTACTTGGAGATTTAAAATTGGGAGAGCTAAATATTTTAATTTACTGTAATAGTTCTTCGAAATCTTGGATGAACAAATTCACATGATTTATGTAATATAATAAGAAAATTGCATGAAAACAATTATCTTACAGACTCTCCGATTACCCAGCGGTTGTCTTGCATGATGACCCGTGTGATGTGTATTAATCGTAGACGAGGCCATGAGTTGGGTCCGAAATCTTTCGTTCAACTCTCAATATAAAAAGTAGCAGGTCACGGTGGGGTGCAGTTCATAGACTAAAATGAATCGTTTAGGGTCTCCTTGTGTTTTACATTCTGGATGGGTCTTATCAAGTAATTTATTCTCCGATACCCCATGCTACGCTGTTGTAGCTGAAGAGTCTCAGCCCCCAAAGTAAGTAGCGCGCTTTCGTAGTTGTAACAAGGACATGTCTCACACTATAAAGTGAATCCATTCACCAGAATCGGCGCCGGTTTTCGAGCTACTTTATACATCAATCTCCGCTGGGTTCGTTGAATTTCAGCACGCACACTGATCAAGCAATCATGATACTAAAGTCTGCCATAATACTCCCAAGAGAATTAACATCCATTGCAGTTAATTAAGCCTCCGCGCAAGGTAACCTTTTAGGATTACCCTAAACCATTTAGGATTACCTGGTAATTGTTAGAGTTTTGGCTATAGGTAAAATAAAGTGTGAGGTAATGGTAGAGCTAAAAAGATTGACTTTGAGTAAACCTTGTATTTGCAAAAACCAAACACGCTAACCTATCAAAATTACTCAAAATGTAATTCTGCACATTCTCCTTGTAGAGTGGAACAACATTCGATTTGATATTGGTTTTATTCTTTTGTTGGTTTGAATTTTGCTTCAAGATGTTTTGCCTTTGCCTTGGCTTTTCGTCAATAGGTTTTACCTATTAACTTGGTTTTATGTTGTTAAAAAGAAATTCGGAATTTCATCTCCGTAATTTCACGTTCCCTAAACCACACACAAACCGGAAGAAGAGACTGGCGAGTCTTTACTCGTTTTTGCGTGTCCTCTAACTGGGTAAAAGATACGCACTAAATGGTACTTCTAACCAAAAACATTGAGATTGTTCGTTCTTTAATTTGGGGCCAAATTACGGCATCTAGAGCAATGGAGACATATCTCAAGAATGTTCTGTTCACCACGCATAACCATTCTTTGATTAAATTTTTATACATGTTCTCCAAACAACACATGTATGTTAGTTTGACAATTTAACTGTTTACTAAATGGGTTAATTACCATATTACTTCTACCTTTGTCCTAAAAGGTAGATTTACTGGTAACCCTTGAAGGTTACCCAGCAAGAGTAATTTTCAAACTTTTAAGAATTTGTACCAGATAATCGTGTAATTACTCTAATGTAGAAGTAAAAGATAGCTAATAGTGAAGTGAATAAGGTAAAAGTTGAGATAAATGTAAAGTATCATGCCTTACCCGGTAACATTTTACGTTACCTTGCCGAGCCTTACATTTAATCAATACATCAACATTTCACATAAATTAATCAATAGCCAAATATCTGAACTTGAGTTCTGGGATCCCCATCTTATTACTTAGGAGGTAAAATGTTGCAATCTCTTCATTCTTAAATTTTTTGCATTCTGTGAAGCACTAGTTGTTGTCTCATGTTTCTCGAGCAATATTATACTTAGAGTAACTCGTGGAGATTATGGCTTTTTTTACATAAACATATCCAGCTTCATATTAAGGATTATCCCCCTCTTTATCTCTTTTTTTATCGAATGTTGTTCAGTCATAGTTAGTAAGCCAAATCTTTAATTCTTCTCTAGATTACAAAATACTAGTGTGCATGTACCCAAAAAGACAGAAGTTAAAGTGTGGCTTGATTGGATTAGTTCAGGAGCATGTAATTAGGCAGCTATTATGCATTTATAGTTTAAACATGAACCAGGACAAACTTAGAAATTAGTAAGAATAATTAGCAAAATCTGCATATCTTGTATGTCGGCCATGTGGCCGAGTCCGGTTTTTAAATGCAACCGTTTTTTTAGTATATAACGCAACATGAAATGATATATATTGTGCTTCAAGAATATCAAACTTTCATCTAGGGTCATTTTAGCCCAAAAATACCAGATATTATCATCTTGTTCAAATTGTGATACATAAAAAATGAAAATAAGGTTGAAATCACTTCAAATATCATGATGTTGCAATATGCATGTAATTCGACTTTCAATCAGAAATTAAAATCAATTAACAATGATTAGTAAAATATTTATGATATGAATATAAAAGAATAGGTTTATGAGGATCAAAATGAACATGTAAAATTTTGTGAATAATACATCAAAATGTCAAATTCTCAATTTTTTTAAGTAAAAGATAAAATTTAATACATAATTTTTAACTACAATCTACAATTAATTTCTTAAATTAAAAAATATTCAAATACATCGTCAATACAAAAATTGTATATAATCTTTTTAGCTTAGTTTGAAAATACAGTATGAAATCATTAACAATTTGCTAGACTAAGTTATTTATTTTTTATTAAATAAAAATTTATAATGTAAGTTTCAAAGAATTAAAAAATTCAATTTGAAGGCTTTGCATTGATTTAATCTCAAATTTCTACAAGAGTTATTTAAAAATATCAAAATAATTAATATCAGGTTTTGATAAATTTAATTTTTAAATATTAATACAATTTAATTTTTAAATTAAAAACTCTATGTAAAATTATAAAATATTTTCAAAACAAGAAAATCTGAATTAAATATTTCTTTAATAATAAAAATTTAAAAAAAATTATATTCATCAAAAATATATGATTTAATTTTCAATATGTCAAAAAAACAGTTAATTAATTAAAATTAATTCCATAATTTAAAATTTATTTATTAATAATATTTATATTTTTGGTATTTAATAAATAAAAAATATTCAAATGTGACTTTTTTATTTATAATGCATATTATAATGTCATAACTTCATTCCACAATTTTTTAGCATGATAAAAACTTAATTCAAAGTGAAATTTTAAAATTTATTAAATTTTAAGAAAATCTAAATTTTTCAAAAAATATTTATGAATACCTTATGTATTTGTTTTCTTATACAATTTTTGAATTGTAAAGTATTTCTAATGTATATAGGAAACGGCTAGTTATACCTCAACCTGTTCCTTCCATCTCTCTATCGCGTAACTCACCCACGTACATTGGAGTACTCAATAATGAAAAATAATTAGTATAAATTGAGTTATAACTAGTCGCTATTTATATATGTTATATTTATTACATTATCAAACTTATATTTTCTTAATCTAATCAATAAAAAAAAATTTTGAATTATAGCTGAATTATTAGATAGATTTTTAATCAAAGTAAGAGGATTTTCTTAAACTCCTTAGAGTCATTGAAACAACTTCCTTCGAGGTTGTTGTGGTCCAATGTGCATAGTAAACATCGAAATATCATATTATGTAGTGTTCACATGATTTTACGTATACTTCCAAAATTACTTTTTGTCCATCAAATTCATTTTCTATATAACGAATCAATAAAGGAAATAATGGATGAACTAAAATTATGTAAAGAATTGAACTTTCATTGTGCATTGCCACAGTCCATGCCCTTGGCTTTTTAGAGTTTTGTTGATCATTCTCTCATTCCATGGTCCCACCGCGAGTTTATCCTCATATCCTTGCACTCGATGAAATCGCCCCGCTGTGACATGTCTACACCTCCTTTTCCCTCCGTAAGATGTCGAATTGCATGGCGGACATGCGGAAAGAAAATGTCTTGGTTGCTCGAGAAGGCATGGAAGAGTGCAGGTGAGATGACCGCGATCTGTTTTAAAAAATGTTGCTGAAAAGGTCTCACCTACAAGGACTTAAGGATACTGATTCTCTGGATTATCTTAACCGTAGTCAGCATCTTTTCCCGAGCTATTAAATATGCTCCCGTGACAGACGTCATTGATCAGAGAGACGGCCGAGAAGAAGAGTAAGTCAAGCGTAAAGAGCATTGAATGGAGATGGTGTGTGACCGCAGCATTACATTGGTGTCCTTGGCGAGACTCTAGTCCACATGAACCAGTACAATCATATCTTCTTGGGCTTTTGGATCGGTAGATTTCATCAATGCCAGCGACAGCTTTCCTCGGATAAAGCAATTTCTCACGTGCAGTATGCGAGTTTCGACGAGGCCTAAAGTCCTGATCATCAAACTCCGACTCGGAGTAATTAATCAACCTTTAGCGTACAACTGCCTGTTACAACTCCTTCGCTGACTCAGTCAGTAAAGTAGTTTCTAATCGGACCTTATTCTTTCTGGCTACTTCAGGATCTCGGTATTGTCCCGTTTGGCCTTCCGCTTCTGCTGACCGTCGATCCTCGTTAGACTAGAGTGTGTCTATTTAATTCTCGCGTGCCGTATCTGGATCCTAGCGCCCTGAATGGCCAGCACACAAACCATTCAGTTTTTTAAAAATATTGTATAAAATACAAACCATTGAATTAGTTTCAATCCGTTTTATTATCATAACACAAACCGCTGATAACCGGAGAGCGTTTCGTAAGGTATAATTCACGAATAAATTGTGTTGTATGATACATTACACGTACTTTTCATTGATATGATACTTCATGTCAAGAAGAAATGTAAAAAGTAATATTTTAGCAATGTGCAAGTGATAGCTAAAAGTGTGGAAGTAATCCATCTAGAGAAAATTATTTATTTTTCTGTAGATGCTTTGATGTCATCCTTCCGAAAATGCTTATTGAAATCTGACAAATATCAATTTATCCAATAGATTTTCACATGGTACAACGTTACCCATGTTTCAATACCTACTGATGTACGGGTCCCACAGGTGTTAGAATATGCATGCTTTCGGGGCGATAATCGAGTTGGGAGCCAAAATTGCAAGACCTTTGAACGAGCGTTTTGGGTGAGAAAGAGTGAGCGAGTTTTAGTCGCATATAGTTCCATTTGCGTTAGGTCGCAAGTGGAAATCTATGCGACTAAAATTGTTTTTGCGACCCAACGCAAAAACAGTCAAGACCTTTTTGAGGCATCAACCGAGAGAGTACACAATGTTCAAAATCTAGGCGAAACAAACCACTTTCCCAATTAAGGCATTTTTTCCTCTAGTGAGAGAGCAACTTTTTCTTTGGCTTTGGCTTCATTCACAAGAAAAGGCTACTAAATAAGGACAAGTAGGTCACCTCTCACCTAGAGAGACATCTCAGCATGAAGGGTAACCTCACCTTGATCCAACCTGTTTTTTGAGGAGGGACATACTTGGATCCAAAGCTCTAACTTACTTCTGAAAGACTAGTGTACTGCCTTGACCAGGTAGTCGAGCACTTGGGAAATGTTGAGAGAGAAAAATAAAGTGTGTGTGCTAGCCAAACACTTGGGCATCAGCTCGAAGCGAGCATTTTTTACTACCAAATCAACCAGGTAGCCGAGCACTTGATGAAGAAGAAAAAATTCCAAGTGAGGAAGAAGAAAAGTCCAAGACTACCGAGTGAGACATTTGAGAGAGAGACCCTTAGATCCTTGCATACTTGGATCCACGTGAAGCTCTATGTCCCCCTTGTTTTCATGATGCCAACTATTGTCGAAGACCATGGATTCTTGCATGCTTGGGGGTTCTAGCAAAGCTACACATTTCTCTTATACCCATGATGCCAACTTTAGTCGGAGAGGTTGGCAAATGACAAGATGATAGTATGGTTCCTCCGCCACACAATAATCATCAACTATATAGTTACAAAAACTTTGTTTGCAACATGGATGACGGTGGCCTCCAGGGCTGTCAAAATGATTCCATATGATACAATGATACTTCTTGAATACTACAATGTGATTTGTGTCACGCAGAGTCTCATCAAGTGATATTCCCCAATATTTCAAGGTGAATCCGAATTAATTGTATGAGTTTGTTGATGTCGCAATATAAAATACACATGCATATATTTCACACAATTTAAGTAAAACTAATCTATTTTAAAAAGTGTCATCACAAATAAACATGTTAGTATATGAAAAAAATTTTAAAATCAATACAAGTTGTGAATAAATATGTTATATCATATTATTCTAGATTAAATTATTAACTCATAACATGATATTTTTACTTTTTTATGTTCTATAAATATTACATTAACGTTGATTGTTTCATATATGTTTAATATGATAATCATAGTAATTTTTAATTTCATTTATTTAAAGATTTTGCTTACATTCAATTTGTTTGGCTCATTCTTCAAGATTTTAAGACTTATAAACAATGTTTTATGTGATATGTGAAGTATATTCAGTCCCCACTATATCTAAAATAATGCATTGGATGAAATATGTAGTTATTGTAAGCACAGTTAATATACTTCATCAAATCAAATAATGTACCATGATCAAATTTCTAAGTATATCATCTCTTAGTATGAGTTTTTATCTTTATATGTCATAATCAACATTTCAAACCTCATGCGTAACACAACACTATCTTGTACACTATGAATGAACTACTATTTATGTAAAAAATGCTACATAGAACATTCTGGCACATGTAGATTATGAAATATGATATATAAAACCTTTATATCTTGTAGTTTTCATTTTTTCTTATGTTGTTTTGCATTAAGTTTTGTAGATTCAAATTTTTATTCTTAAAATTTTGATTTGAAATTTTTAATCTAATGCATGTAAAATATTAATTCCCATTAAGATTTACTTTTTTTGGAATCACTAAATTTTTCACTGATATCATACTTTGCAAATGGAATAAATCAAATAAAAGAAAAATCTTGCTGATTATAAATATGTAGATGATACAGGTTATAAAAATCTTTGATCATTATCAAGTCAAAATCCACAAATTTTAAATTTATTAAAAATCTAGAATCTAGAATTTTAATTTAGTATAGTTGGAAAAATCTATGATTTAACTATAAACAGTGTAGAATTGATTCAATAATTATTTTATCATTACAACTAGTAAATTGTAGTTCAATTTTTTGTACTAAAGTACATTTCATTATATGCTTTCAAAATTCTATCTTATGATGTAATTTTATACATAAAAATTTGAATTTATCTACATTGTCACATATATTTTTTTTGATAATAATCGCGATAAACAGGATATTGTATACTATGTTCAATTATCAAAAATTGATAAAAATGTTAAAACAATAATGAAATGAGGATTTGAAAACAAATATGTCTTGTCTTAAATTTTGTTATGAGTATAACTTATGTATGAATATATCAAAATG
Organism: Marchantia polymorpha subsp. ruderalis; assembly: GCA_037833965.1. Classification (NCBI taxonomy): domain Eukaryota; kingdom Viridiplantae; phylum Streptophyta; class Marchantiopsida; order Marchantiales; family Marchantiaceae; genus Marchantia; species Marchantia polymorpha. The sequence continues at coordinate 8,634,344 of AP031351.1, forward strand.
ACTGAAGTATTCTTGATTAGATATTTGATAATTTAAAAAAATAGTTTAATCTAGGATTAATAACATACAGGTTTTTTTCAATAGATATATTAGATTCAATCAATGCATATATATATATATATATATATATATATATACTGATTTTGATGTGATCTCATAACAACATTCACATTAATAAGGACTTTCAAATATTAGAAAGAAATTTCTTGTGTACAATGCACTATAAAAAGTTATGCCTAAAACGTTTTTTAGAAACAAATATAAAATTGAAATTTCATAAAAAGATAAACAAATAGATCAATCTTTTTTAATAGTTTAGAGGGTTTATAACTATCATTGAACAGTCATTTTAGTTTGGCATAATGTGTTTGGGGTATTTTTTTTCTTTACCAGAATAATTTGTTGTGATCGAACATGGATGTATTCAATATTGGAGTTCAAGTGGGGAGTACTCCTCATCTCTCAACTGTCTTCTTGGTACATTAGCCAACCGGCGTTGTTGAAATTTTCCATTTCTGGATGAAGATTTTATTGCGGCTAACTCTTTCAAAGACCTATGTCAGCAAATGACAATCTGTAAGTGAGCACATGAGATTTTTAGTAGAGCGAATATCTGTTCTGTTAATGGTGTGAAATATGTGACACGTACATATTTTACCGTGATATTAGTCAAGTCCAACAGAGTATGAGTTACAAGTCAATCGGCATAAAGCATTCCATTCATCAATATAAATGTACAAAACGTTAGTTGCCACTACAGTAATTTAGATTTGTCCAGTTTGGCTTGTTCTATGCAAATTAACTGCAGTTCCTATATGCTTCGATGAATCTCTTATTCCGTATAACGCAGGTAGCGATACATTCGTGTCTTCTAACCGATGCCACGGCATAGCTGTCAATCAAATTACGCTTCTATACAGAACAGAGTCTCCAGTTCCTCCTTCCCTCTCCCTCGTCCTCGTGTTTGCATTTGTACTGGTACGCTCTTCCCTGCTCTTCTCCCTGAACGTGAACGGCTCTTCTCCCGGCGTCTCTATGCCGTCACATCCACCTGTACCGTAGTCACCGATCAGAGGCCGGAGTCCGAGGTGTACTGCGTTAAACGTAGTCAGAGAATCAGATGGTCAGGAACACACCGAGACGTTATGCGTGGAAGCAGTCAGTGTCCGGAGGGCCAATAGCGGACAACAGCAGGATCTAGACAACTCAGCGGTCCCTCTGAACATACTGGAGAGACAGCAACAGTACCCCACCTGGAGGACCCCGCATTCTTAGCTCGGTCGCAGATTCCTTGGGGCTTCCTGCTCGTTCGATGCACCATCGCACGGTCAGGGAGAGTGTTATTTTGCCACTCTCGAGAAACTCGTCGGTCTCCGATGTGAAGCTGTCCGAAGCCCGAACTTGTCTGTTTTACCAATGGTCTCCGTGAGTGCCACCCGTCAGTCACTACAGAGGCCTTTTCCTGTAATTAGTGTTTGTATTAAATGAGTTTAAGCCACCTTTGTCTTACATCATCCCTACCTTAGGCTTGTGCACTTTTCAGAGCTCACATTTGGAGGATCACGATGACGCGACGATATCGAGGTCTCTCGATGAAAATTTTCCTGGACTGTAATTTTAAATATTATAAATCGACCATATGTTTGAAGCTTAGTTGATTTTTCCGTTGTTCTTCCGCTTGCTCGCAATGACATAAACCATAACCACTGAAAAGAAAAAAACAGAATCGTAACAATAACACTCGCTCACCTATTATTATTTGAAATCTTCTCTGTGGATCGGAATTTTATCATGTTGAGATGCAGACGCATGGGATAAAAGTAGAGATGCAAAAGCGAAAGAAGTCAAGAAGAATCTAGAATAGAGCTAATCTATACAGCTAGAAACCACTACGTATCCCAAGGCGCCTCTAAAGTCTAATCATTGTCCCCACATGAGGTCTAGAACAAAGGTCATGAATAAAAGCTATCGAACTCTACATGTTATTGGCTATATAGAGGATGCAATTATATTTTTGAAAATTTATTGGGCTTAGCAATACTCTCAGTTTGAAATCGACATCAGGCCCAGCTCATAACCGCGTTGGCAACTATTGACAATTATTCCCTGCAGTTGAAACTTTTCCTTCTAATCGTAGTTGGGAATAAAGTGTAGCGAGGATTTCGGCCGTAATGCGGCTTAGCCCAACCGACTATTGTTGGAAAGAAACACCGGATACCGGATACTTATGGTTGGAGTGCGCTCGTCCGCCCTGAAGACTCGAAGGAGGCGTTGAGGGAAGAGGAGAGACGGGTAAAGGTACCGGAGATTACAGGAACCAGAGGTCAACATTTTACTTCAAATCTGTACCCAGACCAGACCATAACCATCAATAGCGACCTATGCCCACCCATAGCATTACCTGTTCCCACCCACAGCATTCAAATTACGCCAATTGTGTCATTTGTATTACCCGGTCACACCAATTCTTGGTTGATCTGAGAAACACTGCCCATAGCATTACTTGTGCCCACCCATGGAAAAATAATGTCACCCAAAACCCGTGGGCATGGATGGGTTTGGGCATGGGCACCCAATGTTGGGCTTTGCAGGGAACCGAGGGAGTGGGGAAAAAGGATGGCAAAAGGGAACCGAGGGAGTGGTACGACGTGGTAGATGGAACAAACAGCGGAGGGGTCGACGCAGTGGAAGTGAAGTGGTTCGTCGAACTCCATTTCGTTCCGTTCCGTTTCGGGCCCGAGAGCGTGCGGACGGATGGAGGACGGAGTTTTCGTAGAGCGCGCGTCGCCTGCCTGATTGTCGTCCACTCCCGGCGACTACCTCTCGCTCTCGTCGGCGTCGTGCTCGAATTCGAGCGTTGCTCTTCGACGCACTCAATACGTGTAGATGTATTGCTGCTGTCGGTTAGAAAGTCAAGAGGAGCTGTCTGCGAATCTGCGTTGTTTCTTGACAGACATTGATTGCCGAGCGCCTGCCCGAATTAAGGCTAATTTGCTGCATCGGTCGGCATTTCCAGTGGAGCCGAGGGAGCGGACGAGGGAGCGACCCGCCCTGGAAAGGAAAGATGCGCTTTGAAAGTTGCAGAGCAACTCACCGATGCGCGAGAGAGAGAGGGAGAGAGATAGATAGAGAGGAAGGATAGATAACACGGCCGGGATGTGGATTTGGTGAATGCTTTGAGGAGGGAGCATCGAAGGCGACGGGTGATGAGCTAGACAGGTACACAGGAAGGAGAGAAATGGTTGCCTTCCGAAGCCGGATGAGCTCGTTACTTCCCGCGGGATTTCCAGCAAGACAAACGTTTGGGTTTAGGAGGAGCTGAAGGTTGGGACCACCTGCAGGAATGATGGCCTTCGTCGCCGAAGGCTACCGGGTGCCATATCTGAGGATCGCAAGCGCTCTTCTGGCTCTCGCAGTCATCGCCTGTTTTCCAGTTTCATCAGCAGAGAGAAGTACTTCTCCTTTTCTTCTTAAATTTCCTTCCCTCATTTTAAATGGAAACACAAAATGCAACGAAAAGGCTCACTTCACGAAGTTCGAACTGGATTTCTTTGCTAGGAATCAGACGTCACGAGCGTCTCTTACTGTAGCATTCAGCTGAAGTGACTCGAGTTCAGTTCATCCTGATCATCAGAACAGAATGAGCATTTGAACTCCCTGACACAGGCTCTCAAGAAAGCATTGTCAGCTTGCGTTTCCTGTGCTCGTTTCATTCATGAGAGTTGGGAACCGTTCTCACCGCCAGACGACATGAATCGATATTCATGTCGAGAGGCGAACGAACTCCTTCAGGCCGAAGTGCTTGTCTCGTTAAAGGAGCATGTGACGAAGAAACGCTCCCGTTTCAACACTGATCCAGCTCAGTCGCTGATTTGGGGATACTAGAGACGAAGAATAACAGTTTTGCTCGACACTCGTGCAAAGTCGGTGATCTTACGGAGATGGCCTGTTGAAATAATATTTCACTAACACGATCGCCTCTCTGGACAGGTGGACTGAGCTTCGCCTGCGGGGCTCCGGAAGGTTTTACGACAAACAGCGTCTTATGGAAATCCGACAAAGACATCGCTCCAGCGAAATCGAAGATTGCGAAGATCGGTACAGATTATGTGCGATACTTTTCTGAGTACAGCGATGCAAACGCGCATCAAAATCTTCACTGCTACGACAAGCTACCTTCAATAACTTCCGAAGGCCCCATTCTTCTGAGGGTGACTTTTGAATACTCAAACTACGACGGTCTGGACGCACCTCCGGAATTTCAAATGTGGGTCGGAGCATCGGAAGTGGCGTATGTGAACCTGAAGAAGGATGATCCTTGGGTCGAGGAGGCCGTCCTCAAATACAGCTCCGATTCCAGCACTCAAGTGCTTTGCTTGGTTGCAGTGAAGGGTGCGCCGGCGATCTCTTTCATCGAGTTGAGGCCGCTTCCTGCCGATGCGTACAGTGCCGGACACTTGCTTCGCACCCTCAAACGAATTGACTGCGGGAATGATAATGCGACTCGTCGCGTCAGGTAAGTCGACCTTTTTTCGTGAATGCCTGCATCTACAGTCAGCGCTTGCGCTCGTTCGAGCTCTCGTGAAGGACTTTGAAGTTGGATTGAAGTGGTCTATGATCTTCTTTTCCGTGGGCGACGAACTTGATACGTTTTGGCAGTAGGAGGACAGTGAGAGACAGGGGACTTTTCAGTGACTTGATCCTGATGCTCGTACAGCGAGCTGTGTACGCGCGTACTTCACCGCGATTACGTCTTATTATCTTTGTTAAAGTTACCTACTGAGTTTGATCGAAGTGCGTTTGATGTAAAAAGACAATTGGACATCGAGCACAAGTAATCAGGCTATGAGAATGAGATATAACGAAACAGTATCTTCCGCAAAATTTAAGCAGGCGATGATATTCTCCTGCCTTCTATTCTCTTGAGTTTGATCTAGCACTCCTTATTAACGACCATTGAACCAAGCCTGATTTCGATAATCCGCACGAGGTATCACCTTATACAAGGTTCATCGAGTAGTGTGCTGTATGCGTTGCAATAAGAGTGTAACCAGTAGGGCGAATTCTACGCAATTCATACCCAAACACTTCAGCGGGAATAATCCGTTCACATTAGAATAAATCGCAACGAATCTAATTTTCTTTCCCCATCTGAAATCAAAGTGAATCTTGAATCTCACGCTTAAATAAAGGAGCGCGTCTTAAAGCGTTCCGTTTAATTGAGAGCTCTGGAGTTCAAAGTGGTCAAGAGAGGACAGCCTTTTACACGGCGAAAATGAAAAAGAGATCCCGTTTCCACACTTTCTCTCAGAGACTGTACTATAGTTTCTCTACACCATGGCATCTGAGCTCTGGTTTTCACAACTCAATCTTATCAGTGGACGTTGTGAAGCAGATTTCCGCAAGATGTTTACGACAGAATATGGGACGTCGACGCGAATTTCCCATCCAATTCCGACAGCTTTGCGTCAAAAGTTACCATTGATGGTGAAGATGTCCCAGAAAGACCTCCAATGGCAGTGCTGGAGACCTCAAGAGTGCCATCGTCTGGCACACGCTTAGCGTACAAATTTGACACAGAGACAACTGGCTTCTTCGAAATCAAAGTTTACACTCCTAGTACGATTCCCTCTACTCTGAATGTGAACGGTGTCTCATCGACAGAGTCCCCTGTCGTCGGTCGAGAGGTGCAAGTTACATCTGTTTCACGAGTTCCGGATAGCTCTGGGGGAGTGGAAGTAGTTCTCCAAGGGAGCAACGGACTGAAGCCTCAAATCAATGCTTTAGAAGTCTTCCAAGAAATTGATGGGATCTTTTCGAATGATGGTATGTCACTCTCCTGAACATCCGCCTTGATTCTAATGTTCATATTGTTTAGTATCTAAAGGAAGATCAATTAGCAACGCAACTCGATGGATTTACGGATGAATGTAATGAGGTGAAACGATGATTTGGAGAACCTCTCTACCTGCACTTTTGCCAGTTTTCTGCAGTCGCAGATGTATGCGTGTAAATCTCCATGGTGTAGATTTTGTAATGAGAGTATTGTCTTCCTGTGAAATGCTCAGTCCCTTAATAGCTGTCTAGTATTGAACAAAATATGTGAAGTTTATAACGTCCATCATAATCCTGCCGTGCTGAAAGTGACTTTAAATGAGTCCGGCTAACGATTTTTTGGGTACCGTGGGCTAATGGCAGCGGACGCCATCAACGCCATCAAGGCTTATTACAACATAGTTTCCAACTGGTTTGGAGATCCGTGCCTGCCCGTCCCATGGAATGGTCTCGAGTGCTCCAGCGACAGCCGAGTGACATCTTTGTAAGTTGATCTTCGGATTCATGATAGGCTTCTACACTTCTGACAGTCCGTTGCACCAGTTGATTAGTATGTCTTCGAGCTGGACCACCAGCAGTACCTAATGCTCCTAATGCAGCCTCGCCGTAACTTGCCACCACTCCCGTTACTATCAGATGGGCTACGAGACTTAAGATAGCTTTCCCACTCTTGATGAGACCAACTTTCAGCTGGAGAACTAAATTAATCCGCCTCTTAGCAATCCAGCTCTCCAAGGTGTGATCAGTACTCCAAGAATGAATGCCTGTGTTCTCGCAGTATGTACAGTATTCATGGCTCAAATTGAACTAACTCGAAAACTGAAGGTGGCCGATTACTGCGAAAACTACTTCAACCTTAATGTAACTGAGTAGTAAGTACAGAAAGACACTGACTCCGAGGTTGAGAATTACATCATATTCCAGGTCTTTAGTGTAGTAGTCATAATGTAATATTAGGGAGGAGTCAATATGTACATGCTCTTGTCTTTTTGTCATTCCAGCTAGACTGTTGGATTCAACAGAAGTTACGAGTGTAACTTGCTTTACGCACGCGTTTCCAGTCAACGACTAGTTTGGGTGTCGCCTAAAGCTGTTCCAATATGAGGAGTGAACATGAATGTGCAGCTCTTGTAGTAACTTCTCTGATCAATAGCTATGTCCAGTGATGGTCGAAATGTGTTGAAATTGACATGGCTTTAGATATGCGTTATTGATGTAGGGACCTTTCTGGTCAGAATCTTATCAAACCTATGAATCCAAAGATTAAGTCTCTCACACGTCTCAAAAGTTTGTAAGTTGCTTCTGACCTACAGTTGTCGCACATTTGGTTTCCTGAATATTTGCTAGGATATAGTTGGATGAACAAGCGATCATTTTTTTTGGCATCACCGGAATTTTTTTGGAGACGCAGCAGGACATAAACATCCCCAGCTGCTAGCATGTGGGATTGAATATTTGTGTTTTCCGGTATTAGTGTGGACTGAATGCAGTTTAAATCCGTGGTTTCGGAGGATGCAGTACATTGACTAATTATTGATGCATTTGTGATTTAGAAACATGAGTTTCAACAAGTTCGACTCAAAGATCCCCGATTTGACAGGACTCATCAATTTACAAGTATTGTAAGTGTTTTGTTTCTGCACCGGGTGGTGGTTCTTATGGTCGCACAAATATGCTTTATCCAGTGTAAATGTTGTCGATTGGATAGTCTCCGAAAAGCGCAACCGATGCATTTAGTACGAGTGATAGCAGTTGGACGCTTGAATGTCAGGACATTTAATCATCTAGTGCTTGATATCATCATTAAAATTGATAGTCATCCATGACGTTCTCATCTTGATTCAGCAAATGAAGTTGTAAATATCCTACCCCCAGGTGTCCATAAGTCTGAAACTGGAATGGACGGTGCTAGAACTGAAACCTTGGATTGCTAATACTGTGAAGGAAAATCTGTCAATTGTCATTTAGTTTCAGTGTTCATCACTCACCGAAATTTGTCCCATTTCAATCTTTGATACGTATGATAGAGGTGAGCGTAGTCTGCATTGGTATACTGTGCTGATGAGTGAGGTCTTCTGTAAGAGTCGTTTCTAAGGCTTTTTATGTAACCTGTTCATGAACTGCATTCTCTTGACTGTGCGCATTTACTATGAAATAGCTAAGAGCTGCAATATCACTGGAATCAAGTTTCAACATGAGAATCTGTATTTCAGAGATCTTCGGAAGAACGACTTTTTCGGCAACCTGGACGTTCTTAGCGGACTTTCGGCTCTGACTCAACTGTGGGTTCTGGATGTTCTGTTTGCTCAGTTTGTGGATCCATGTATACTTTCTAGTTCAGGCCATATCACGTTCATGTGGAGTTTCCTATTACTCGTTGTTGTCGTGTGAGTCTTTGCATAGAAAGTTCTTCATTTTGTTTAGGGCTACTTATCTTCTTACCTAGTTATCGATTTTGTACTCATAGAATATGTGCTACAACAGGGATGTTAGCTTCAATCCACGGCTCTCTGGAGAAACTCCATCCGCTTTGAAGAGGACCAACTTGCAGATAGAGTAAGCTGTCTTTGAAGCTCATAGGAAGGTTTTTTTATGTCTCGTTGTTGGCTTTGAGGTTTAGGGACATCGCTCAATGTAATCTCCATTCTGTATTGTTCGCGAAGGAAAGCAGCTTAGTAAGCAGTACGAAAGACTTCGAGGAAGCACGAAAGCTTGTTCACTTTTTGGAGTCGGTGAAGATGTCATGTGACTAATGACTTATGCCTTGCTTGTCTTGACAGTGCACAGGGCACTTGTGTCGACCAACCAGCTGGTTGCAATCTTTCCCCATCTCCAGAAGTTTCAAGTTTATTGAACAAAAATCGAACCGGCTTAATTGTCGGTGTCGTTGTTGCCGTGGTGCTGGCTATTCTGCTCGCCCTGGTCATTTGTATCTTCTTGATTTGGAGGAGGAAGAAGCCTCGCGCCGGAAGAGGTATATCAACATGGGGAATGAGGGAGTTGTTAGTTTGTTTTTACTTCCTGATGATTCTGTAACGCACTCCTCGTTCTCAAACTATCAACTCTCAGTTTCGTTGAGAGCATCGCTCGGCAGTATGTTTGTCCAGGTTACTGAGATTGAACTTGACATCGTTTTACAGTTTCATTTTCAAGTACACGACAAAATCTGAAATGTCTTGATTGTTCAAGTACCTTTGGCAGGCGAGGTTGAGGGGGGTGTGGATCTCAGGAACTGGACCGCAGCGAAAGTTTTCACCTTCAAGGAACTTGAAACAGCTACAAATCACTTTAAGAAGAAAATTGGTGAAGGAAGCTTCGGCCCTGTTTATCTTGGAGTGTTGTCGAACGGTCAGAAAGTTGCAATTAAGATGCGTCACGACACATCGGCTCTTGGAGCTGACGCATTTGCTAATGAGGTTCACCTGAGCTCCTCCCATATCGGACTCGTTTCAATCCGGTGTCAATTGCTTAAGCCGTGCTTTTACGTGAATTCTACTAGCCCTGCTTGGTAGTAAGCGACTCCTGTTTCAAGTCGATCCTATGATATTGCTCATATGATTAATCGAAGCAAGATATCGTTACTGAGGTCTGTCCGTCCTGGGCTCGAAGAAGTCAAAGGTAATGATGTTCAGCTTGGATAGAGGAAGGCAACTCATTGAGTAGTGTTGTGATCTTGCAGGTTTATTTGCTATCACGTGTTAATCACCCGAACCTAGTGTCTTTGCTAGGGTATTGTCAGGAGGGCAAAAATCAGTATCAGTTACTCGTCTACGAGTTCATGCCAGGTGGTACGCTTATGGACCATTTATACGGTGAGCATGGCGTAAATTCTGTCTTCAAACGTTGAACTGCGACGAGATTCCAACAGGATTGCGCCATGGTCAAGCAAATTGAGTAGATCTTTGAGGTTTAGAAAAGTACTATTAGATCGAGCAGTGCCTAAATTTGATGTGACCATGCAGGGACCATGGTTCGTCTGGATTGGATCACCCGTCTACGTATAGCCATCGGTGCTGCAACAGGTTGTTATCAAATGAGTTAAAAAATGCAGCACTTTCCTCAAGGCTCTAGAAGCGTGCCTGATGCTTTTCACTGAGTTCATCGATGAGTGGTTACGTCCATCAGGCCTATCGCTCTTTGATTCGTCGCCTTCGCCTTTAGTCATCCCGTGGATCCCTTTTCCCTTGTACATCTGGAGTAGCCTGTCCTGATTGTCAATACGTGCATGTTCAGGTATTTCGTATCTTCATAACGGAAGTGACCCGAAGATAATTCACAGGGATGTGAAGAGCACCAACATACTACTTGACAATAACTTGATGGCTAAGGTTTCAGACTTTGGCCTCTCAAAACTTGTCACACGAACCGAGGCAACGCATGTGACAACGTTGGTGAAAGGCACGGCGGGTTATCTCGATCCAGAGTACGTAAATTCCGGTGTTGTCTCCGCAAATGTCTTCCTTTTGAAACTTTTTTTTGGACTTAGACATTCATCACCATGTATTGGAGCAGGTACTTCACAACGAATCAGCTGACGGAGAAGAGTGATGTCTATAGCTTCGGAGTTGTTCTGTTGGAAATCATATGTGGGCGCGAACCTTTGACCGGTAATCGTGCCCCTGATGAGTACAATCTGATCGCATGGGTATGTGACTTCTCCACCTACAACGGTTAATGACTAGCATGAATGATGAATCTTAGCAAGAATGTAGGAAAGATAGGCTACATTGGAGCAAGCGTACTCAGAACTTTAATAAGTGAGCGAAGCCTTCCGTAGTCCGAATTTAATTGCCCGAAACAGGTCAATAAATAAGATATGTCATTCTAGCTCCACTCTGTCGTACTGTCTTACGCGACGACTCCTCACTTCTCCCCGGTGTCACACTCTCTGTACTTCGTACACTACACGTGACCCGCGAATTCGTGGTTTATCATGATATTTCGATTCAACTCGAAGAAGAAACTCAACCTTCTGTCCCGTGCTTGAGTACTGGTAAGGGCGCACGATGCATTCCTTTTATAATCTGGGATTTCTTTACAGCCTTTCTGGCTGTTCCCATGATATTGACGGTTTGCTCCTCTTCCCTCGTGTACTAAGCCCTTGCCGTTGTTTGATCATGTATTAAGACAAGTGATTTATCATCGACTGTGTATGCTGCGAATAATCGTGAACTTGAGGGCCAGGTTCTTGTCTTCGTAGACCACCACGGCAGTCGGGAAGTCGTGGGACATATTCATGACGTAGAGCGGTGTTACTAGAATTCAAACTCGTTTTTTCGACACTGACATCTCGGAATTATCTACACTTCTTGGTTTACCACCTTCGGGAGTGTCAACAAAGCCCGACGTTGTGTTTTGGAACGAGATGTGGACAGTCTCCAAGGAATCATTGATTACGAATTACGCGCTGATGAGGGTGACTTTGATGTGTTATGCAGGCCAAGCCATATCTTCTGGCGAAAACCTATGAAGGAATTGTGGACAGGGGGCTGCAGAACAACTACAATTCCAGAAGTATGAGTCTTGTGGCCAGCCTTGCACTGCGCTGTATTGAGAGGGATAGTAAAAATCGACCTACCATGCTTCAGGTTTTGAGAGAGCTCGAAGAAGCCTTGCAATACGAGGATCGACCAGAGAGGACTCTAGCTTCACCGTCGCAGCCAGACTCGGCAGCTTTTGACTTCAAAAGCACGGCTTCAGACACTCCCCCAGATAGTGCACCGCAGCTTGCGAACGTGCCGTCGTTCACATTTCCGAGGTAATAGGTCGGTCAACTCCTCGCTGTTAGCTGGCAGGTAGGCTCCAGAAAGATGTCAGATTTTCTCTTGCAGGCCATCAAGACTGATAAGTGTTCACCCATCTTCCTTAGATCCTCCTCAGCAGGTTGTACATTAGGCTCTTCATTCTCCATTTTGGAGCCGTCTGAGCAGTGCTTTTGTATATTGTACGATTATTAGTAACAAATAATCCATCAAAATTGCCACTGCGGCTGGCTGGCTCCTTGCAACTTATCGGAAGATCATATTTGACTGGAGCCGTGGATGAAGGTTACAACTGCCCATTGTGTTTTCAACTGTCATGTGACGAAATGGCGTCATGTATCAATGAAGTCCCGTATCCATGGCTTGAAACAACGAATTGGACAATTATCAGTAGACTTGCAGGCGATGTCGTCTACTTTTAAGGCCAACTTTCGATAAGGCTGAAGAGGGCTGTGCGATGTCGACTGGGACTTCGTTGTATCCTGTCGTTTTAGACGGTGTTTTTGAAAGTATTTTGAAACTTATTGAACACAAATTTCTGAAGGTAGTTAGGGACATGGTCGAATCATACCGATGTACGATAAAACAAGTTTCTCCCAGAATTCTCTCATATCAAAGCAATTGTCACTGTGCCTGAAGGGTGTGAAGCTCGTCCACGGAATAGTCTGCCCTCCTCGTTCTCGGCATTCGGCTTCAAACTTGTCACTAATAGCAATTTGTCTCCATGACAACATGACATTTACTGATGTGTAGATGTCCGCCAAGCACCGTAACCATTCCAATCAAATCAAACCCCCGCCCTTTACTCTTTTTTGTTTCAAAGTAGACAGGGAAATGTTCATGAAGACAGTAGTCGTTGGTGAGAAGTTTAATTTAGGTCGCGATCGTAGAGCATGCAAGCCAGCAGAGGAGTGTGCAGAAAACTGCAAACGCTTAATCAAACTTTTCTACAGAACCGCCGGACAAGAAGAAAATATACCAATGCGTTGGAGAAGGCCATTCAGGAGGGAGGTCAAGGTGTTCCGCTAAATCAAATTCATTTGTGAATAGGTAAACTCTTGCAATGGAAATGTTAAGAGTTGACCGTAATTTGGCGTTTCACACTCACGCAGTAATTGCAGCATGATGCTCTAATCAATTTTATTTCTCTGCCGCCATGAAACATGATTCTAAATATAATTGGAACTAAAAGAAAAACCGACTTTGTACTCTACTGTCCTCAAAAGTATGTACATTTAGGACAAGTGAAGTAATCGATGACCGAGGGTCTATCAGGGTCTCATAAAATTACAGTCTCTCAACTTTTGTTTCGTCCTCCCGGTCGACAATCCTCAGTGAGCATTATACAGATTGGTAGACATAGCTCGCACTGCAAAGTACGGTGTCGTGACTGGATCAAGAGCTGACGTGCGAAGCATTGACAAGGAGCCAGAGCAAGGGCGTGCTTCCACACATACGCTCGTGTGGAAGCAATGGAATTATCATCCCAAGAGACTGCAATTCCAACATGCATTCAAGGGAGCTTGATTGTGTCCTTTCTATCACACCCATAAGTGACGAGACCTGTGTCAAGACGATAAATGTTGGAAAAGAGCTCGTGCTCTTCAGGCTGCGGCGCTTCTCGAGCTTTAGCTGCCTCCTCCTCAACCTCCCGCCTCACTTGCTTGTCGAGTTTCTTCAACTCCTCCGCGGTGGACAACTCTTCCTGCAACCATTCCAAGCCAAATCAGAATTCATCCCAACATCCATTGAATGCGTTCGCTCGGTCATTCTGCTCTGCACTCTCGAAGCACATACTTGCACACAAAGAAACGTACTTCTGTGCAATCGTCCGCACGCACCTTGAGTATGATGTTGCGAATGCGCTCGATGGGATCCCTCTCTTTTCGGAAGCCCTGGACCTCATCCCGACTGCGGTACGTACTCCCGGGATCCGACATACTATGGCCATGATATCTGTACGTGTCACATTCTACCACGATAGGGCCCTGTCCACAAGGTTTCCATTCTCACATGATCAACTCCTACTCCAACTTCATCGCCTGAGATTTGAAGAGAAATCAGAAAAGAGAAAATAAAAGCTTCGTCGTTCCATACACTGGAGATCTCTGACTCACCTTTCCCGCGACACAGTGCTCCTTGGCGAAGAGCATGGCGGCCTTGACTGAAAATGCATCCATCCCGTCTACCTGCTCCATTCCAATCCATTCCAGCTGACATCAATTTTCCACGTTCGCCACGCGCTAGGCAGCGAAGGTCACGTTGGTGCAGAACGGTGAAAAGCTCAATTCCTTTGAAGCAATTAGTCTAAAGGGGGATGTGGTATGAGATTTTGGCGCACCTTGATTCCTGGGATATAGGATAACCTGTCGAAGAAGGTGGCCTTCTTGGACGCTCGCCACTCTGCAGTTCCCATTCCATACTGCAGCAGTTCCACAGCTTGAGTGCTCACGATGCATGACATGAATGGGAAGCTCGGAAAAGCTTAACACATTATCAATCGATAAAACAATCAATGGGTCTAGTCTAAGGTGGAGGAGGACGGCTGTCCATGAACAGACGGAAGGAGCTTTACATGATTGTTCTCCACCAAGTAGATGACGGGCAGATCCCACAGTGCTGCGCAATTCTGTGCCTCGTACAACTGACCCTGCCAAAATAACGAGTAGGCACGTTCAGGGATATTATTACAGATACAGCATAAGCCGCTGTTGATCTGAACCCAGTCGCCGAAGCAGGCAGGCAGGCAGGCAAGCCATCATCTTCACATTCGTAGGGAGTAAAGAGAACAGAGGAGAGAGGGAATTGGAGATACAGACCTGGTTGGCCGCACCGTCGCCATAAATGGCCACAGCGACGTTGGGCTTCTTCTGATACTTGAGGGCGAAGGCCAGGCCTGTTCCCAGAGGCCCCGAGGTGCCGACGATTCCCCATCCTCCGTAATAATTGTTCTCCCGTTTGTACAAATGCATCGACCCTCCCTTACCGATGGCGCACCCCGTTTTCTTGCCCATCAGCTCCGAAAACGCTTCCTGTCAACCTCCCAGCTAACTCCATCATCATCCTCCTCCTCATCTTCATTTCATTGCATTTTCTTCCCTTCCGCCCATAGAGATCCAATGCCAGCACCGTGACCACGACCGTGACCCAAGCATGCAACCGATTCCATGCGCAGGGAAATGCAATGTGGTGCTCGAGGCTCAAATTGCTGTCATGGACTCGGTACTAATTCCGGTGCACAAAAAGGGAGGGGGAGGGAAGATTGCTCACAAAGGTGGTGCCGCCTCGACCCAGAAAGATGCCATGGTCTCGGTATGCTGTGAGCACCGAGTCCTCGTACGTTAGAGCGGCTTCCATGCCCACGGAGATGGCCTCCTGGCCGTCGTATAAATGGCAGAATCCTCGAATCTGCTGGGACTTGAACAGCTGCAGGCCAATTGCAAATCCAACACACTTCGTCATTCCCCAATCCCTCGACCCAAGCACACAAGCACACACAACCCACGCGCCTTGTCAGCCTGCCTGCCTGCCTGCCAGCTCGGAGTCCTCCGAGGCGCCCGACACACGAATCGCTTACCTGGCTCGACTCGTGCATTCATAAGATCGAAGCTGGCGTGGACTCGGAGCCTGATGTGGCGCTCGACGAGAAAGGCTCAGAGGAGAAGGAAAAGAAAGAAGGACGAACCATGTCCGCAGCGAGTTCCATCCGGCGCAAAACGGTCATGTCCATGTACATTTGCATGAGCTCTTCCTTGCTCGTGAAGACGTCGGTGGCAGGGCCGTCGTGAAGCCGGTGCAGTTCGAACGGGTTCAGCAGGTCGACTCTGATGTCCCCCGACCCGACTCTCTTCTCCGAGTCCCTCCTCTGCTGCGCCGCTTCCGACGCCAAGCCGCGCCTTCGGTCCGTGCCCCCGCCGCCGCGTGCGACTGCAACTCCCCCTCCTCCCCCTCCCAGCCCTCTGCCGAGCGCGCTCGCCAGTCGGACACTCGACTGCACTACTCGGGATCCCATCGTGCCTCAGCTCCCTCGCTCGATAATTCGACCGAGCAATCTGTCAATCAATCGAACAATTGAAAGGGCAGCCGAGCTCCGGCCGCTTAGCTGACCTTGAGCTACCCTACCAAATTGCACACACTGCACTATACTCGATAGGAGAGTAAAGCGCGAGTTCAGACTCTCTGGTTTCGTCTCGCAATTATTTGGAGCAAAATCTGACGATTCGACCGACCGACGGGATGGATTGATCGAGCTGCGGGGCAGATGCGGGTGATAAAACCTGCAGGCCAGACGCCGAATTGAGTCATTTTCCTTTTGAGGCCTCGGGCGGCGAACACGAAGAAGGCCCGTCATAGAGACGAGAGATGTCGTCGAGGCGCCCAGTGCATGGAGACCAGCTCCGGGCCTCTGGACGGCAGTAGCTGCTGCCAAGTGTGCTTCTTTCTTGCCAAGTGGCTGCGGACAGGTGTCCGTATGCCTCAGTCTGCCTTCTGGGCCTGATTTCCGGCCCTTCGAGACATTTCTCTGACTTTGAAGTCGACCTTGCCACAGACGTTCCGAAGCCATGTCATTATTATTCACAAATTAAATTTTACCTTGATGCGTCGTATACCACGTAAATATCACGAGATAGATTCCGATTCCCTCTAGGATGTGGTTCTTGCATGCCTTCTGGGGCCAGGGCCCTCGCTCCGTTTTATCCACTGTGTCGCGGTTTTCTCATTTATAACACTGCATTAAATATGTCCTCGACACTTAACTCTGCGGATACCGTAATGTCGAAGCCGCACAATCAGTTCAGGACAAAAAATAATCTGCGCGTGAGCCCTATAGACAGAATAAATACGAGAAAATGATTGTGTCCGGAAGTTTTGAGTGAGAATTATCCAAAAGCAAGGTAGAGACCTATTGTAACGCCTACTCGAGATAGGACCCCGTGCTCACTTTGTTCACTAGAACAACAAAAGACGAGAAATGGTGCTTTTGGTGATTGCGCAATTGAAAGCGATTCGTCACAATTCGTTTAGGCTTTTCCTAGGAAGGAGTAGATGGAACATTAACGTATGAATGAGCAATAAAAAATTCCAAGGATTGCAAGATTCCGCGTACTTATCAATTTAAGTTTTAATGGGTAATATTTTCTTACATTTTGTAAATGTGCAAAATATATGCACCCCTGTATGACAAGTAGATTAGTTTAGACAAATATGACTCCGAAAGAAGTAGGTGTTGCTAAGTTTGCTATTTGTCAACAACCTTTGAAATGATGATAAATCAAACAATTTGATCACTTTAACTACTACACCTTTCATGCTAGGTTAAGTTGGCACTTGGAGTATAAAGCATGGTTTGTTCTTCTTGAAATCAGGAGGTTAAATGCATTAATCTAGAAATAAAATGTTTCTAACTACATATTACTACTTTCTCATGAGGCTACGCTAGTTTGCAAAAGTAACATGGCCTCAACATATTAGTTAAAGATTCAAGCTCAGTCACATGATACTCTTAGGGTGGTTATATTACAACAATGTAGTATGTTGCAAGCTAAGAAAATATAGAATGTCTTCATATGTTTGTAATTTTAATTACATGGTTAGTTCTTCCTTACTTGCCATGTAAAACATGTATTTTTTATGTCCATGCAAGAAAAGAAATTTACATGAGAATTCATGGGATAGAAGCTGAAGTTATCATTGAATGAATTTTATTTATATAATACAATGAATAAAAACTATTATTAATGTATCTATTCTATTCTAGTGTTATACCCTATTCATTAGTATAGTATAACAATACGCTTATTTGACAGAACACAAAGTTGAAGTTCACATATACAAGATATAAACCAAAGTTAACATTCAAGATAAAAGAGCTGGATATATCTAAGTATATATTAGATATGGATGTTCACATGTCTTTGAAGAAAAAATCTGTTAAATTGAATCAAGTATATTTAACATATGGTTGACAAGTTTAACATGGTAACTTTTAAAGATTTTGAATCCCTTTGACACCTCATTTCAAGCTTTTTATAGCTCACTGTCCAATTCATGATGTGAAAATAGAAGTTGTAAATTTCCCATGACAAGTTAGTGGACAACATTATGTATTTAGTGATCTGCCCTGAAGTTGATATTACTCTAGCTATTACTTTGGCTATGAGTAATGTAAACATCTATAAGTCAAATCCAAAAGAATTGCATAAGCAACCTTTGGACTAGTCTTTTTACAAATTCAACTTTATCAAATAATATGATATTTAAAAAAAAAACTTACTTTTCAAAACAATATTCTTGTTAAGTTATGTTGATTATAAATATTTCTCAAATAAGAATAAAGTTACAATTTTATTTCTGTTCACAATTACATTTGCATCTCTTAAAATAATAGAATAGTTTATTTGATCAAAGCATACTATTGTCAATCTTTATTATGATCTATAGCGGGATAAAGCGTATCAATTTCATTATAATAGATATGCAATATCATATGAGAAAGTTAAGTTAATGAAGATAAAGTTGATGTAGAGTACAAAGTTATACTTTGGTAAAATGTAATGAACATTGTACAAATATACAAATTGTATTAAAAAAGTCAATTCTAATTTAATAGTAATATAATTATATTTATGTAAAATTTAATCCTTATTTATTTATAGCAGCTAATATTTAATGTATTATGATTTATAGATAAGTTTATGCTAAGTGTTTTACTAGAACAATTTATAGAGACTTCACATTGATAATAGATGTAACACAACTTAATACATGACTCCAGTGATAGATGTTTGGGATTGGTTATCATCTTTTTATTTCGACCATCTTGTACAAATATTGAAACAGTTTAGTTAACCTATTATTATATGAGAAAACAAATCATAATTATGAGTGATATGGACCTAGTATTTTCATTTTATTTTTTGATTTTTTAAAATTTATGCAAAGATAAAGTCTTAGATATGAAGTACTATTTTTTTATGCTGGTTGATTCTTTTTTTTTAATGTGAAAAATACTTCACAATACATGATTATGTAACTTTATCAACATGCTAGTAAAAACATTGAAGTTGTATGATATATACATATATGTTTGGTTTGTAGTATATATAAAGATATGAATTAGTGTATCATATCGAATAAAACTCACATGAATTTAAATATATAAATAAGAAATATTTATTTTGTATGTATCACAAAACTTGTTTTCATTGCCAAACACTATTTTACAATACTATATTATGTAAAACTTAAAGGGATAAAAATTCTAGTTATGTTAGATAAGACAACATATTTATTGCAATTTATTTGATAAAAAGTTATAATTAATTTTTTTAAATAGAGGAAATTAAATATTTTGAATTTTCATTACATATGTTAATAATTAATATTTTTTCATACAAATATAAATAAATAAATAAATAAATATATGAAAAAACAAAAACTTCATTCATACAAATTGAGTTCTATAATTTTGATATAAAAATATAAATAATTTTTGAGAATATCAAACTTACAGCAAAAAATTTATATCAAATCAAAATTTAATATATTAAATATATTCAAACTTATATCTACGCTTCATGGAGCATATAAAAATATGAAAATAATCACATCATTTAATCATGAATTACAAGGATTTCATCAAAAGTAAGTTTAATTTAATAACTACACTCTTAAAAAACCAAAATTCAAACAGAATATGCATGTCAAACTTATATCAACAAAAAATATATATTTATTCCAAGAATATAAAATGAAATCTTTAAAATGAATCTTATTTGCTTCAATAAATGAATCAAAGAATGAATGAGTATTGAAGACCAATTTGTTTTAATGTGATCAAATCAAATAAGTTGCAAAAGAATTTATTCAAAAAGATTAGATTGTCTTCATCGCCAAAATTAAAACAAACACATGAAAATATTATAATAAAATGAATACTGTGATAGGATTTTCAACTTAAATAATATTTAGTATTAAAGCTCACATGATTTGGTATTCACTTGAATTATTAATATCAGTAAAAAAGCTTAATAAATTTTGTTCATGATTTTTGAATCTTTTGGTTTTTAGAAATTCAAAATTTGAGAAAACTTCAACAACTTTCAGATAGTCAATAATCATGAGTTTAAAGCTATGATATAATCAATAAGTATGCCATATAAATTGAATTTTTTTAAAGTGAGTCTTTTCTTATTTCATAGATCGTTAAAGATGATGAATCAAATAATATATTTTACATCCTAACAAAGAACATCTACAGCTATGCAGGGAATTCACATCCTCCAACGAATTTCCTTGGCACACTTTCCATGGAATTGAAATAAGTGATGTTAAAGATTGAAACCCATGTACGAGAACTAGATTTCAGAGAACCTCAACATTTGGAAGAAGTCACCTATCTTGTAGATGCCATAAAACAGACGAGAGAAACGACCAAACCCGAAGGTCAAATTCCCCGATAATGGGGATTCTTTTGCAAAACTAACTTCGAGACTGCAGAAGGAATCAGAAGGGACGAACTGACAATTCGATTCCAAGCATTGAAGTCCAAATACGAGGTGAGCACACGTGTATTGCACTCAACAGAGACAAAAGGGGCTATTTTATTGTGGACTTATCGAAGGATCTATCGTGAAAACAATAAATAAGGAATGTGCTCATTCTAGCTACAGACAAAAGATACTGCTTCACCACACTAAAGTAACCCTGCACTAAGTGGCCCCCAGGCCAACTTTAGCCGTGCAGACGCTACGTGAGGATTTGTCACCAAGAAAAGGGTACTCTAAGTAAGGCGGCTTGGTCTTCCGGTGGAGTCGCCGAGCAGAAACCGGGTGGGAACTAACGTGAAGCGAGGAGCCTCGCGCAGGGACTGGCTGTCGGCCGTCGGAACAACCCGGAGCCCGGATAGCTAGAGAACTTAAATTAGCGAAAACAGCGAAACGGAGCGCCAGTGCCGAGGGCGCGTCGGATTTGGGAGGGGGAAGTTGAAGATCCACTTTCGGAGCCCGCGCGTATTTGGCGTGCGCCTGACACAAAATGTCACTTGAATGCGAGGCGCCCGCGGGCTTTCGGGAGGGGGCCTGTCGTCTCGCCTCCATGTTATTTCATGTCCTCCCGTGCGCGCACAGTGAAGCGTTGCAGGTCGAGGTTTGACTTTGTTTGAAAGGGGCAGCGGGACGACCTCTGCGACGACGATGGATGGCACTCCGCGGACTCCGAGGACTCGAGCGAGGGATTGGGTTGACAGATTGATCGGCTTATCGAGGGAATTTGCAGTCGCGGGCTCGTAGATTGCTGAGGGAGATTGTCGCCGAGGATGATTGATCGTCTGCTGCTGTGGAGGCTGTCCCCCGGCGCTCCGTTCACTGTTGCAGCTGTTCCCGGGCTGAGTTCGAGCACGACCCTGACGCCATCTGGTTGAATGTCTGAAATTGCCGTCGACGCCGAGGTGAGTTGCGGGGTTTTCCAGAGCTGGATTCTCTCGCTGGATGATCTGATTTTGCTGAGTTTCTCAGGGACTCTCTGCCCTGGTTCCGAGACATCTGGATTCACTTTATCATCGTTCCCTCTCAGATTCTGCGAAATGGTGTGGAGTAGATTGACTTTATGGTCTTAATAGTCCGGGTGTTTTTTTCTGGTCTCCTTCACGACCTGCCGCATTAGCTTCGAGAAATTACTCATGTAATTCTTTGCGTTCTCGTAAGCACTGGACCCATTTTTCATCTCGTCTACTGTTGTCGTTTTATTGACGGCCCCGAAACTGCACTCGGTACTGCTTATAGTCCTTGACAGGCTTTTGGCCCGCAAATGGATGTTTGCATGAGACCTGCGGCATTGGCTTTCTGTAAGCTTTTTTATGTGAATTTTCTGCGATGTGCTCAGTTTGGTCTGTATATGGAAGAGTCGATATGCGTGATCGAAAGAGTTGATTCGCATTCAATGCGTTCTCATCTGTGTTGGAACGACATCCGTTCCATTTGAATTTCGACCACGGATGCCTGAATCTGCGAATGGAGGATGCTAGTTTTGTTGTGTCTTTCACCCGGATCTTGTCAGCAGCTGAGATGAAACGCGAAGTTACCTCCAGGTGTACCTACGCGAACATCATAGAGTCTTCTTCATAAATTCAGCTGGAAATGTTCGTACACAATGTTAGCTGGACATAATAGCTGACAATTTGGGCATTTCAAAAAAGATGCAAACATCTGACGAATTGTTTACTTGTTGCAGTCAGGCTCGAATGGCAAGCATCGTTTGACGTTGATGCTGTCGATTTCAAAGAAAGGTTAATGTCCGCCCCACCCAGCTCTTGACGAAGATGAGTAGTGATCGTGGAAAACCTTACGGGACAAGAGATTATTTGGTTGACGATTTCTCGTCGCCCCCTACGAGAGTTGTCTGGAGTCCTCTTTTCGAGAACAGCCCTGGGAAGAATCACTCTTCTAGAGTCCGTTCCTCTAGTCTGAAGGACCTCAACATCTCATCTGATGGAGAACTACCTCCTGGTTGGAGAACTGCAGAGGAGCAGCAGAGGAATTTACTTTTAAGGAAGTACATTTCTCCCAGGAGTAACCATTCTGGTAAGGGTTGTGTTACAAGCTCAGACGAAGACTGTTCTCGAAGTTGGAAGGCAGCTAAGCTAACCTACTCCGGGTTACAGTTCGTCTCGACCGAAGTGGATCATCATTCACATCGTGAAGAGCAGGCGATGTCAGGAGGACGGAGAGAAAGCCAGGAGAGGAGGAGGTATTCAGAAGGCAGTTACGGCCTCAGGTATGGGTATGATGTCGGACCAACCTCTCGGAACTCTGACAGTGACATCTCCGCCCGCCGAAACAAGGAGGTTTCTTCGTTGAAGTTTGTGGATGAAGGTGAATCAGCACGTGGAATGAGGAGACATATCTCTAGAAAGACTTCGAGCTTAATCAGTGAAGGTTCTAGAGGCAATAATGTATTGGACGCACCTCAGGAAGACTGGAGTGAAGGCGAGCTTAAGAGGACGCGAATGGAGACTACTGGCGCTGAAACGTACACTAAGCAGAGAAGAAGCAAGATTCGGGTGTTGGAGGAAAGTGAGGACTTGAACTGCGAAAGGAAAGATGCTGGCGTTTGTGGTGTAGGAAGTGGTGGCATAGGACGTGGAAGAGTTGTGAAGGGGAAAGAGCTATCTAAGCAAAGCGGAAGAGGATATGTGCATCAGCGACTGGTCCAAGAACCTTACTTAGAAGCCGGGAAAGTCATGATTGCTGACGATAAAGAGGACTGTATTCAAAAGAGCAGAAATCGGTCCGTGGCTGATAGTTATATTAACGTGGATGGGAAGGGGTCGTCGTGGAAACCGGGGATTTTTGAAGATGACTCGGACCGGGATTCGCTGGCTCATGACACCCGGCCTCCTTGTCAAATATCGACGGAGTCAGCACTGCATAACAGAAAAAGCTTCAAATGGTGTAGGTTTGATGACCCTCTCACGGCCTCTCCCAAGAACCGTACACCTACCTCAGAACCAAACAGAGATAGTGCCACAGATCAGAGCTCGACAGAGCTTGGCAGTAACGCAGATTCTCAAAGTCTGGACCGTAATGAGAAATTTATATTAATGCATAAAAACCCTGGCCAGCGGCTGGCCTTGCTCAAAGAACCAAGTGTCACAGGGAAAACCCTGATTGATCAGCTGGAAGGAAAGTCGAGGAGGAAAGTATCGTCTGATGACAGGTGCAATTTTAGCCAGGTAATTATTCTGACCATGGATCTTCCGCTGTGTTGGCTGTTAAAATTGTCTATGCTAAAATTCCGTCCTGCGTTCGACTTTTGATATATTTTCATTGTGTGATGTTATCACTTCCCAGGGAAGTGATGCCTCCAAAACTTGTCACAAAAGCTCGTTCTTAGAGAGCTGTACGAAGCCGAGGAAAGCAAGATATGATAGTGCAACCAGCAGGGATCATAGCACGGTGACCACGGACAGAGAAAGGGATAATACCGGGGTTTCGATGGAGGAGTTCAGCAGGAAGAAAAGGAGTCTTAGGAAGAGAAGAAGTCAATCACCATCAGCTGCTGTGGCTTGTGCAGCATCTATGATTGGGGATACCGTGGATGCAGTACGCAAGGTGAGAGAATACGCTGCTGAACTGGCCTTTAAGCTGGCAGAGCTTCATGCTCATGATGCAAAATGTCTTCGCTCGGCAGCGACGGTCATGCGTCATCACGTTGATACCCTTCACACTGAAGTTCATGTAAGGGTTCAAGATTAGTTTGTGTTCTACCATGTTATTTCTACCCGATTTGGAGTTTCAAAAGGCTTTCGGTGTTGCTTTGAAGTTGCGAAAGACGATGATGACAGGCGATTTCGAGTGTACGCGATCTTCTCGAAGTCTACGTCTGCTTCGCTTTGCGCTCTGAAGGAATGTTGTTTCTGTCGGTGCCGTGGATCTAGTAGTTTAGTGCACCAACGAGTGTAGTTTTCTTCGCTCCAGCTTTAATCTCGTCTATGGATGGCCCCGAATGCCATCCATATGTTGTCAATTTGCAGAGCTTCCAAGCACATTGGGTTAGGAGAGATAGTGTGCAGTTCCCTTGGAACTGTTTTTGGCGAGAGTTTCTGGTGGCCGCGAGTCTGGTATCTGGGGTTTTCAGTGTACAGGCATGCATCAACTCAGTAAGAAGTGCTCTTGGTGAGTTTTTGCATACCTTTCCTCGTACGCAGGTCTTCTAACACTTCTTTTAAATCTTGTTCATAGCATGTTAATATGTGTTATTGCTGTTTCATCAAATCTTTGTAAGGAGTTCAGCATCCATGAATTTGGCCAAGCGGATCATGAAGAACCATGTACATCTGATGATTTGTTTCATTTACATGCCCACATTATTTGCTGTTTGTCTAATATATCGAAGATATATCTTTATCCACTTTTTAGTTTTTTGTTTGGTGTTTGTAAATGACCTCTACCATACGCAGTCGAGAGAATTCTCCCCATGTATGTGGGTCATACTATAGTGGATAACGTACGGAATTTTTCACGCTGGTTGAATGAAGATGATTGACGTCGAACTTTACTTCGTGGACCACAGGATCGTTGAAGCAGACAGGGAGTCGGAGAGAGAAAGTAGTCCTTGCTGCCGTCTTGCTAACTGTAGGTGCAAGATTTGGAAGCGGTGTATATCAGGGCTTGGTAAGCAACTTTTGGACATGTTGACCTTTGTAGAATACGGAGGACTGCCTGGGCCACAGCACCGTCCTGAAGTTTTGGTATATTTTGTGTCTTCATGAAGCACTTTATGAGAGACTGTGCTGACTAACTGAAACTTTTCTGGAGCAGGGCCAAGTGAAATCCGTAAGAAGGGCTCGAGATAAACAATTACGAGAGCACTTGAAAGTCATCATGGAACGTACTACTTTGTTATCTACTTTGGCTCACACCGACCCGACCAATTCTTCCTTCGACTCATCCACTGAGGTAGAAGATGATAGACAAAGTATGTTGTATAGTAGGTAAAGTTGAAAGCTTGCTTTCAGATCCCCGTCCTAGGATGTGGTTTAGTGGAAATCTATCTCACAGATACGGGAAAGTCTCAAATCAGTTCAAGTCCACTTTTGTGGCACTGTTATAGTTAAAAAGTCTCGCATTTACTATCCTGAGTTAACCCATGGGTCTTCATGTATAGTATATGGTATATGTCTCCTTTCACCACTTCGTTCAATTTTTTATGATGATTCTAGGAAAGATGTGATGAGTCCCTGCTTTCGTAAGCTTTTTCCATGAGATTGAAGAGTATTTTGGTCTTTTGATCATTGCCACGAAAACAATTGCGATACTGGACAAAGCTCCCGAAACGTCAGAATGATGCTTCAAAACTTGTTTCGCTTCCGAAGCATCAATTGTCTAGTATCAGTTGCATTGTCGTTGACTTGTCACGCGTAGAGTTTGTAATCACCTACCGCGTGGTAACAGAAAGTTCTGTCTTGTTCTGTAACCAGTGGATATGGCCACGAACGTTGTAGAAATATGGTGTTTTTTGTGCTCTCTTGCGGGTTCTGTATAATCATATCATGCATCATACCATACCAAAAGTAGAAGTACATAATCTAGAGAAGGAGGACTGGAGACGATATGTAATGAAAACATGTAAACATTATTATTGCGTTGTACGACGACCGGACTAATTTCTTACCGTGTATCAATGTTGCCACACATAAAATTCTATAACTGATTGAGCACCGATGGAAAGAAAAGACTACCGTAAAATTTCGTCGAAGGCGTGGAAGTTTTTATGCTGCAACGTCAAGGGTTCATTTTGAGTAGACGTCAGCTATTGAAAGCTTCGCAAACTTCTCTTTGAGCATTCCTTGTTCGCAAAATCACATTTTATTCCAGACGAGTTTTGTCTAAGCAAAACATATCATCTAACATCATCAGTCATACTTATGATTCATCCTCATAGCAAGTTCATTATCTCTATGTGATAATCTTAGGAATTTAAATAGAAGAAATCTAACACACGCTGAAATCAGTATTCTTCATGAATTGTATCAATTTTAACATGTGTGTTAGTTGTCAATTACTTGTACTTAAGATTTCTGTTTTAATCTTATTCTTTTGGACAAAGGACAGAACAACTTTTGTAATGTTTTTGAAAACTCCATATATGTTATAAATTCATCTTAATAAGCATCGAAATTTTCCAAGCCTTTTTTCAAAAAAAAATTAATCTCATTTAATTTTTTTAGCTTGCTGAAATTATTTTATGCAAAGTTTGCAATATTTAGGAATTGAATCATTTAATCTGATTCAAAAATTTCCGCCTATTAAGAGATATGCTTTTGTTAGTTTTTCCTCATTTGATTATTTTAGATTGCCAAAAGTACTTTATGCAAAAAATGTAATATTTAAGAATTGAAGTGTACACTTTGGAAATTGTTAAACTTTTATTAAACCCAGGTTCTAGAAGCTAAGTAAATTAAGGTATTATTAATTCTTAAACCATAAAATGTATTATAGCAGCTTATACACAGATGAATCATTTTACTAGCGAATTTTACTACAACTCGTAATAATGTCAATTCCATAAAATTCAAAATTTTCATAAATATGTATTGAAATTCAAATTTGATATTGAACAATTTTGTGAAAAAATTAACTATTATGTTTAGTTTTTAACATTCACTGTATTTTTGCAATTGTGATGTAGATCCAATTTCAAGTATTAACTCAAAATTATTTTGATTGAGTAAATTTCAATGATTATCAAGTGCTAATCACTATATTTTTAAATTAAAATTTTGAGTCAGAATTTCACTTTTCGAATGTAAAATTAGTCAAATTTATTTAAATTAGGAATTTTTCAAGTAATAATTTTTTATTATTCATCTCATAAACAGCTCATTTTTTCAAATTTCAATAATAATCTTCTCAAAAACTCACATCTTATATTATATTATTTTTATAAAATTTCAATACTGCAAATGTACTTTCGTTGACACAAATATATCCACCAGTGAGAATCAAAAGCTTCAATTCAGAATTCTGATAAATTTTAATTGATTAAAATTATGTTACAAGTTTTATTTTTGATTTAAAATAAGATTCTACTTTTATCGTTGACTTAAATATAACATCTAATCATAAGAAAGGCAATAAAATATGGAATTGATAAAATGTATCATTATGTGATACAATGAACATTTTTTTACATTTTTGAAAAAATCTACTAGTTCAAATATTGTGAAAAATGTAACTCAAAAAATACATGTTAGGTTGCATGTGTTTAAACAGTTTGAGTGTAAAATAAATGATTCATAATGATGCTTGAACATAATAAACATTATAATGAAATTGGAAAGATGATCATTAGACGCATAAAACTATTATCAAAATGAAAAGTTAACTATATATAATATGCAATTAGCAACACTTCTAGTGCAATTTATGTCCACTCTTCATTGAATCTGTTAGAAAAAAAAATTCTCAAAAATATCTATATGTGAATAGCTTTGATATGATTATAAAACTGATATCGCGTGTGGAATAATTCATGTAGATCCCAAAGATTATCGGCCCATGAATGTAAGTAAAACATGAAAAAATGGTGGATGTCATAAACAAGTCTTATACCATTTTTCATCACAAATGTCAAGAAAATTTATATTTTATAATGTAAATGCTTATTGGTTTAAATTAACCACAACTGGATAGCAGAAAGTGAGCCGCTCTCCACACAACAAAGCAGACTGACCAGAAATGAAATGTTCCAATAAGACAAACTCAAATTTCTACTTAATAATGCAACAAAATATAAACGCTTTATCTCCTTGCTGGTAGCGAGCATCATAAACATCATCCTCCATAGTGAACGTCATTCCGAAAGTAGGAAATCAGCATGTACCCTTCTTGAAAACAAAGACGGCTAGTGTCCAAGACGGAATTGTCAAACTGTCATCAAATGCGAGAATTTCCAGCTTTCCTGCCCCTCTAGGCAGGAATTTGTGTTATAGGTGCTGTAGGCTGTACCCCAACTGATCTGGCGAATCTGTCGGTTAAGGAATGGAATCGGAGGTTTGGGATCTGGCAGACAAGAGCAAGAAAATGGAATGAGGAGAAGGCAGTCAAGGAACGAACTGACTGACTGACTGACCGCCCGTCCGTCGTGACCTGAGTCAGCTGACGTGACGTGCTGCTGCTGCGACGGACTGACCTGGACGGACGCCCGCAATGGGGTCCGGCGAAGAACGAGAAGCGGGATGGGAAGATCGTGAGGCCCATTGAACCATGCCTGAGCCGGACCGCAAGCCGGACCGGGAGGCGGAGGCTCGGAAACCGCCGAGCGCCACGTGAGGATCACTCTACTGTCTGTCAGCGCGATCTTCAAAGTTGAATTTCGTCGCGAGCGGAGCAGTCGGGACGCTAGCTCGCTAGGCGGCCGGACAGACAGAGTCATGCGGACGGATGGCGCCTTGGATCTGGTAGGTTGTTGACCCGGGTCCCGTCCCGGGTTAGATCATCCGACCAGGACGTACGCTCGCCTGCCTGCCTAGGCGCCTGACGGACGGACCACCTGCTTTGCTGCGTGCCTGCGCAAGGCTTCGCACCTCAACAATGTATTGCTCGGCATTGATATGCACTCGCTGCTCTCGTCCGCCCGTGGCGCTTGCGGGAGTGTATTGTATGATGATGAGAGGCGATGCGAGCGATCGAACAGAATAGACGAGGAGAAGCAGTAGGAGAAGGAGCGAGAGGACGAGGACGATGATTTGTGTCGGTCAGCGCAGGAGAAAGACCGAGCCGGGGAATTGATTGCGAGTTTCTGCGTCGGAGGTGAGCGGAGGAGGCTCGCCGCAATTCGGGCGGAGGAGGAGCGTGCGAGGGAGTAAGGTGGTGGAAAGGAGGAGGAGGGCATTGGGATGACATTGAGCTAGCGGGCTGTAGATGAGCAGGAGTAGGCCAATGTCCGTCGTTGTAGATCCGCAATCGTGTTTTCGTCTCGGAAGTTTGAACTTGTCGTCTGTGGATAATCTTCCTCTGGGACGAGCGCATCTCGAGGGTTGACGGTTGACGGTTGGAGCTTGGAGTTTGGAGCTTGGAGCAGCGAGAGGGTGAATGGCAAATCTTCAGGTTTTTGAGGACTATTTCCGGAGAGCAGATCTCGATAAGGATGGCAAGATCAGTGGTGGTGAGGCAGTCGGATTTTTCCAGGGCGCCAATCTTCCTCAGCAAATCTTGGCCAAGGTCTTAATTCTGCTCTGTCCCACTTGAGAACTTCCGAGTTGTATCGTTACAGATCCCTGGCAGGCATTTGAATGCTCTTGTGTGCACCTGTGTTCTGGATGCATTCGCCCGCATCCATTGGCATCTGAAAATCTTTGCTCGCCCGGAGAAGTAAATTGCTGCTTGTATTTGGCTTCAACACTTTAGTACTGTGATGAGTACCTTCAATGAATGCTGTGGGATCCGTCTGAGCTTTTCAAATCGCGCTTTCCTGAACCACCGAGAATGTCGTGTGGACTGCAGATTTGGCAGTTTGCAGATCAAGGGCAGACAGGCTTCCTTTCGAGGCTCGAGTTTTACAATGCTCTAAAGCTTATAACTGTAGCCCAGACGGGACGGGAGCTCACACCAGAGATTGTGCGAGCAGCATTAGCGGGACCTGCTGCTGCACAAATTCCAGCTCCCCGTATAGTGACCCCTGGAGCACCTCCCCAGCCTTCCGGTCCTCCGGGAGGACTCGGAGCAGCAGGAGCAGCAGGCAGACCTACGCCGGGCCCTGCGCAAGCCGGCGCAGGAGGCTTCGGCGATCCATTTGCCGCATCTGCTCCAGGTGCTGCTCCTCCGAGTCGTTGGCAGTCTCAGCCATCTGCCCTGCCCTCGCAATTGCCGTCACAACCCTCATTGCCACCACAAGCAGCCCCTGCAAGACCAGGATCAGCATCCGGACAACGACCTGCTGGAGGACACCCCCAGGATACTTGGCCATCTATAAGATCTTCTGCTTCTGCCTCCTCTCTTCAAAATTATGGCCAGCAAGCTCAAGCGCAGGCTCCGGCTTCGGCTCCTCCACCTAGTTCTGTGCAATCGATGCAAAGTTTCCTTGGTGGTCCAAATGCCGCAGCAACTCCAGCGCAGTCGGCAAAAGATCCTTTCGGAAGCCTTGGATCAGGACCAGACCTCTTCAGTAGCTTGAGCAATACTCCAAATCCCAAGTCTGCTTCGACAGGCACAATCACATCACTGACTGATGCTTTTGGAGGCGATCCCTTTGCTGCGAATAACAATAAGTCTCTTGCACTAACTTCTCAACCTCCCGTCCAAAATCCTGGGCCAGCGAACAATGTCGATGCTTTTTCAGGTCTTGGAGATTTTGGTGGTGGAGGATTCAGGGCAGAACCTGCGGCAACAATGGCGTTGGTTCCTACCGGTGCTCCAGCACCTGCTCCTAAGGATCCTCAGGCAGCCCCCGGAAGCCAGCTAACTCGGTCTCTCGTGCCGACTTCATCAGCAGCATCAGGACCAGGATTTTCTGCTCCCTCACCAGCAGGTCCAGGAACTGGTGCTGCTCCCTGGCCCCGCATGACACAGGTCGACGTTCAACGTTACACCAGAGTTTTCTACGACGTGGATACAGACAAAGACGGGAAGATCACCGGCGGGCAGGCCAGAGATCTCTTTCTTAGCTGGGGACTGCCCAGAGGTAAAAATCACAAATACATATATCTGTTGATTTTCTGTGAAAACTTCCTAGCTCCCTCTATCATATGGGATAGTCAGCTACATTTGCGCGTACTGAGTTCCAATACATGGGAAAAATTGCATGCTCAACCTCCGAAAATACAGTGTCCCCAGTTCCGCCGATGCTGTTTTTTTCTTACAAACAGTTGAAATGATGGGCTGTACTGATTGGGCTTCATTTGTCTTTTAAATCGTCTCTGGACATTTAGTAGAAGCATCGCCTGAATCTTTCTAACGTGCACAGTATGTAAGATATTGGAAAGATTGAAGGATGTATGCTTCTGTTCAGATGCTGGATATTTTTGGCCTCAATGTTGACCTAATCAAACTGGAGTTATCTTTGCAGAGGTTCTGAAGCAGGTTTGGGATTTATCGGACCAAGATGGTGACAGTGAGCTCTCTCTACGAGAATTTTGCACCGCCTTGTACCTCATGGAACGATTTCGGGAAGGAAGGCCTTTACCGCCCGTTCTTCCCACAGGATTCCACTTTGACGAGCCCCCTCAACAAACTTCTGTGGCTGCATCTCGGATTGAGCAGGCTCGTTCTTCTATGGCTCAACACACGGCTGGTTTCAATGTACCGAGCTGGCAACAGAATCCAGGTGCTGAGTCTTAACCTCAGAGGATATAAGGGGCGAAATTACATTGTTCTAGCATCTTGATTAGCTGTCATTCGTTTGCTCGAGCGATTGCTTGCAAACCAAGCTTTTACATCCGCGTGGTGTACTAGATACTCTGTCTACTGGCAAGTGCCCACGGAAAATTATATTGAGTTCAGAAATCCCTTACATGGCCTTCTGGTTTTTTGGTTTTAGGGATGCTTCAGCCCACTGGTCCAGGACCAGCCGGTATGCCACGAGGACCAGCTGGTATGCAACCAACAACAATGGAACGCTCCTTACCTCAACAGGGTTCAGTTCCAGGAGGTGGGATGCCTGAGCCTAGCCAGCCTGGTGTTTACAAATCCAAGGCTCCCGTTCTGGAACCTCATTTACTGGCTCAGTTATCGAGAGATGAACAGGACACCTTGAAGTCTAGGCATAAGGATGCGCAAGAAGCGGATAAAAAGGTACATATCGACACGTTTAGTTGCTTGACGTAATTAACTATCTGATAATACTTGAGCATGCTGTCCCATTTGGTATGTGTCCCATTTTTCTAATTGTCTTCAAACCTGATTGTATTTGTAATCGTGATATCACACATTTTTCTTCAGCAAGAGATCTATACTGAGGTGGTCTGAACGATTTTCATAGGCAGTAGAGGTTTATCTTGACGTCTATCTGCACATCTATTTAATGGTTTTGACGCCGCATCGTATGATAGCGAAGAACGTTTGCTTTCGAATTGAGGTCGTCTGTGTTAGACTTTAAGATAAGTAGAGCGTCCACCTCACTAACGGTGCAAGCGAACTTGGCTGTGCCTGGAAACGATCATGGAAGTATGTGTCGGCTACTCACCTTGAATTTCTCACAATACGAACAGATCTTGAATTCATGTTCCTTGAAATAGATGGATTACTGCAGCTGTTTTCGTGTTCCAGGATCTGGATACTTTGATGAAAATTGAATTACTGAACTTCTCGCTGAATCCAAGGAGTCCTCCTGAAAGCACGAGTGCATATTCTTCAGCGGAAGAGTACACAAATCAAGCTCATGAAAGTCGAAGAAGCTAGGAAAGATTTTGGAACGTTGTCGCTTACAATCAGGAAGCCTTACCGATTGCTCAATCATATCGACGTTTTATCTTTCAAGATTTATCTGTTCAGGGCAAGTTGTCGTTGAACACATCGGGAACATAAAAGTTCTTCTCATAGTCTTTTGTGCGTAATGCATGTCTGTTGTTCTTCTACGCACCATTCGCTGGCTACGTAGTTGACTTACTGTGTGTGCTCAGTTGACTGCTTCATGTTGGCAAATACAAGGTTGAAGTAATAGCACTGCTTGAATTACTGCTCTAACACCTCTTTCCAGATGAGCCGGAACTTGTTTATTAGCTGATTTTGCTAACGTTAAGAAAAATCACTTTTGCTTAAATAAAAGTCTTCTTGTCTGTGTAGCTTGTAATTTATTCAAGACCTCCGCTAAGGAGGAGTATTAGATAATAGAATAGATCAGTCACAGAGCCTTTTGATCTCTTTATAGGCCTGAAAGAATACACCAGATTAATTTATCGTTTGTTCTGCGTTTGGAAGTAATTGTTCTGTGGATGGATCTGGATTAATCACTAACCGGTGTGATGGTCGGTAACCTTTGCCAGCTATGAGTCTTGTCAATGATCTCCGTATCTTTCTGCTTGTAAGAGGTCTTTATCACTAAACAGCGTCCTGTATTTGATGATTGTTTTGTGATTCGATGCATTAGTTACTTCTTTTGCCTTTGCTCGAAGACCGAGAAATGTATTGTGTGCTATGAGACGGGAACCTTGACCCTTTTGGAATGAGTTGCTATTGAACCGTGCATTTGAAACAAAAACTTCGAAGTGCTTCCAGATTGAGATGATTATTCACATTTTTGTAATGGCAGTC
The DNA here is from genome assembly GCA_037833965.1 of Marchantia polymorpha subsp. ruderalis. Classification (NCBI taxonomy): domain Eukaryota; kingdom Viridiplantae; phylum Streptophyta; class Marchantiopsida; order Marchantiales; family Marchantiaceae; genus Marchantia; species Marchantia polymorpha. The sequence goes on from AP031351.1 coordinate 8,667,690, forward strand.
TCATGATTTAGATAAGGAGATCATGGACTACAAGGAGAAGGCGGAATATTATCGTACCAAGTTGCAAGAGATAGTAAGTGGATCACAACTGCTCTCTGGATTTCTTAGGTGACCTCGCAAGATCCATGAACAAATTCTTTAATACTTTCTTCAAAATCAGCAACTCTCAATGTTAGTTTATCAAATAGAATGAAGTGCTCACCTAGAGTGTCTTATATTCGTCCAGATATTGTTCAAGAGCAGATGTGACAACCGACTCGCTGAGATTCAAGAGAGGGTATCAGCTGACAAGCGAGAGGTATACTTTTATATATTTTACCAAAAAGTGATGGGCTCATCAGGAATGGTCGTTTGTGAGGAGTGTTATCGCAGTTTAGGAGGTTTGTCATGACTTTTCTATCTGCGGTGTTTGTAAGAATGGGATCCTATGCGCGTTGATCAATGTGATACTTTTATGTTTTGCGATTTCCATCTGAAGATTTCTACCCTGTGGTCGGCTTCGTATTGTTCTTTCACGATTTGCTGAGAATTAACTGGTCTAACGAACTACAGATGGAGTCTCTGGCGAAAAGATATGATGAGAGATTCAAGGCAGGAGGTGAAGTGAATTCACGGCTGGTTGCTGAAGAAGCAGCATTTCGAGATATTCAGGTTTATCTCTTATGGCAGTGATATTCGTAATATCGTTGTGACATCTGTTTCTGTCAATATGTATGGCTCAATCGAAGCTCTTGGCAATGATGATCCAAACCCCACTTAACCCTACCGATATGTTTCCATCCAGCCAAAGATTAAAGAAGGAATGAAGGTTTGAAATTAATATCACTTTCTGCTTGATTCTAGTTTCTTAGATATAGTAAAGAGTCTTTGTCTTCAGAAACACTCCACTCCAGTCGAGTTTTAGGAGTGTTCGACTTTTTGTTTAACTTACATGTGTTTGAACATTGTCTGCAATTTCTACTTCATTACAGGAGAAGAAAATAGAACTGTATAACGCTATCGCCAAAATCGAACAAGGGGGGGATGCAAATGGATTGCTCCAGGTACTCCTGCGCACGCTGTAAATGGCGAGAAGGAATATGCATCTCTGTTGTTGTAAATCAGAGCTTTCATATCAAGTTTCAACTTGCAACGGACCTTCTTTTAGTCGGTATATTTCGACTATTCTGTCTGGTGGTGTGTTCTCATGTAGCGCTTTGTGGTCAACAGAGTAAAGCAGATCGGATACATCACGATCTCGATGAATTGAAGAAGGCTCTTAATGAAAGGTCGAAACGGTTGGGTCTGGAAGTGAAAGCATCAGCTCCAACAGAGCAGTCATTTGGTGCGTAATCTGAATTGTTATGAGTTTGTCCAGTATGATTACGCAAGATTGGCTCATGACAGTCCCGGGCCCTGTCGGACAGTTTTTTGGTTTTGGGGTGTCTGACAAACAAAGTCCGGCTTTAGGGCCCGTCGAACCCAGGGGCCCCTTATATTTTTTACCGGGCTTAGGTCTAAGTACTCTTCGGGCAGGTTCAATTTGGGTTTACGAGTGAGTAATGAATATATTGCTCTGTTGCTGCATGTTATGAGCAGGTTGGCAACCGGGTGTTCAGGACAATACCTCAGAGTGGGATGAGGATTGGGATAAATTCGATGATGAAGGTTCGTGCTTCTTCATTCTAGTTTTCCAGCTGCTTAATATATAGCTGTTGAGCGATGAGTATCACCTCGAAGACTACTATAGCTGGGTCTTAGTGGCGATAATTGTTGAGATTTTTAACACTGTGTATGGAATAACGGCTTTGTTGTGTCGTTTTATCATTTCCATTTACGCATTGTTGGTAGATGAGTGGCTTGACTACGGGACTTGTCCTGTCCTTGGGTTTTCTATATTCCAGGTTTTGTTTCGGTTCAGGATTTCATGGACGATGCTACGGGCGCTGACTTCAGCGCTCCTCCTCCTCCGCCTAAACGAGCTGTCGCTCCCGTTGAGGTTGCCCAAGTTGCTGAGATCACGGCTCCCAAGATTGAGAGCAGTCCCTTCACTGATGGGTTCGATTTCTCGTCCGAACACGATAGTAAGGCTGAGAGTGCAGTGGAGGCTCCTTCAGTCCCTACTTTCATGGCATCTGGACCAGCATCTCCTCGTGCTGAAAGCGAATCCGGAAGAAGCGGAATTGACAGCCCAGCGCGCGATTTGTCCACTTCTGGTTCTCTAATTGTAGACAAGAGCAGTTTTGACAGCCCTGAAAAGACGAACAATGCTAGCCTAAGGTGGGCATGATTAATCGTCCGGAAAGCGTACGAGTTGATTTATTTCAGGAAATAACGAAGAGAGAACGCCACATTCTTATGTGGCGTTCTCTCTTCGTTTGCAGGAAGTTCAAGGAATCCTACTCACTCGATGCATGGAATTACAGGTTTGACCATGCCGCCGATTCAGACGACTTCGGAGGCGATGTATTCAATGATCCTCCAGCCTTTAGTTCCAAAACAAACAGGTAGGTTATACATGGAAGGAGCTTGTCACTGGTCCTCTTTGGCTGCATGTTTCTCTTCCTTGTGTTCTCCTCTGTCCTGACTTAGACCTGTCAGAACCTTCTCCTGCTTTAAGAGCAAATGACTCAAGACTCTCTGGGGAGAAGTTCTTCATGACGTGTTCTGCCTTTAAATTCTCGCTTGTGTTCTGGGACAGCTTTGATCCGGATCCGTCTTCATTCCACTCCGGTAGCGACGCGTTTGGTGGGGGAGGTGTCTCGTGGTCGACTGCCTTCAATCATGATGACGAAGCAGACTCCGGAGTGCGGGCGTCTTGGGGCATGCAGAGCAGTGCTCCTAGCACCCAGGTAAGAGCAGTTGCGTTCAGCAGTAGAAGATGGATGATAGGAGTCTCCTGTGACATGCTGTGACCTCTGTCAAGCTTCAAAATTGGTCTCGGTGTGCTGGCCTATGCTTGCAGCAGTTTTCCCTGCTTTGTTCGCACGTGGCAAAATGATAGAATCAGCTGACAAGACTTTTGAAAACAGGCATCCCTGGACGTGGGAGGAAAATCTCGGTTCGGTAAATCCGATTCATCAACCTTCGGGGATTCTTTCGACTTCGGGTCGTCTCACGTGACGAGTCCAGGTAGAGTTACGGATGAGCCGAATAGTCCAGCCAGTCATCGTGGGAACGGAGACTTCCGAAATTCTGAAGAGTACGATACTTTTGCACCTATGGGCGGTGCTACATTTGATCGATCTGCAAGCCTCTTTGGAGGCAAAGATGCGACCATGGGGTCCTCATTCTTCGACAGCCCTGCACATCCGAAAGCGGGAAATGCCTTCGCTAGGTTTGATTCCTTCAGCAGCCCCTCCAACAACCCAGCTTTCTCCGGAGTGGCTGGTCACGACGATCGACAGGACAACTCAACGATGGGAAGTTCTTACTTCGATAGTCCTGTGCATCCGAAGGCCGGGAACGATGCCACCTTTGCCAGGTTTGATTCCTTCAGCAGCGTGAAGGGCGGTCCCGACGCTGGCCACGCAAAGGGGGGGATGTTCGGGTCGTTCGATGATGGTGATGATGCCTTCACCTCTTCCGCCTTCGGAGCAGGGGGAGAGTCCAAGAAATGGAGTGCTTTTTAGGGAAATATTCTGTGCTTGCGTTCTTTGCCTGAAGCATGTGGTGCTATCCACACCTCGCGTAAGCCTCATCTTGCTGCCCTCTCGACGTAATGTTTTAATTGAACCCCTGTCATGCGCAAAAGTGGGTCTCGTGGCAAGGCAGCAGTGCTTTCAGGTCCTGCATGCCTCAAGCGAGTAAACCTTCTGCAGCAGACTTGGTTAATGAGGTGCCGTGTGATCGGCCGAGTCCCACCTCCGAGTAAACTTGCTACATTCTGGAACTCACTTCAGCTCTTGTAATCTTAGAAGATGATCTTGGCAAGTTCTAGAATACCATTGTTTAGTTAGTTAGTAAATTTGATGACAAGGTTCTTCAAGGATTGATATGATAGAACGAAATTAAAAGGAGACTTCAGTGAGATTCTTTCCTGCTATAGAGCTCTGTACTCTTGGATAGGAAAAGAGTACGGTCGATGGAGTTCTCTCACTTGTCTGAACGTAATGCTGATGAGGGTTCATCTCGAACCGGTCATATGGCTGAGAAGACAATGCGCTATGGTTCCACGAGAGGGGTCACAGCTGCAGACTATCCCGTTGTTGACCTTGATCCAGTGATTCATTCGACGGGGCAAACCTCTTTATGTGCCGAGGTTGTTTGGAATGAGTAGTTAGCATATAAAGACTGTAGCCATTTAATGGTTACGGGGAGGCTTTCTCCCAGACAGAAAGTGCTTTCTTAGTAACGGACTCTGAATCAGGAAAATCTGGGGCTTTCCAATACTGCTGTGGAGACTGGCAATTTGTTCTGAGGGATTCTGCGATACAGGTCCGCGAAATCAGTAAAATCCATTACACATTTGCCGGTAGTCCTCGCCTCCCAAGGCTTTTCAAGGCCGGAACTGAGATCAGAAATTGAGTTGTCGTTAAACCCTTCAGTCGAGCTGAACTCCTTCTTAATACAGTGCAGAACACTATTTTATGGAGAGCTGAAATTATCACCATTCAACTGATCGTGGAATAAAGTTTTCAAAAAGGAGCTTGGTCTGTTCAGGTGTGACATGATGTGGGTTTTCTCTGGTGTAGCCAACAATCGTGTTGAATTCAATCCTGGAATCTTACTTAGACCATATGTGGGATCACGTCTCAACCCACCGAAGGTTCCTGTCGAATCACAAGCTTGGGACCGTTTTTACTGCGCACGATGCCCACAGGCTTGCTCGAAGTGGATTCTTCTGTTGACCAGAACTTTCCTGCCACAGGACTAAGAACTCTTCCATCGGCAAGAACTTACCTGGACTATGGAAATGCCTACCGCCATGTACTGCTGGAGTTAGGTCAAACGGAAAGCTTCAAGAGAGCCTCCCACGATCACATTCCCTGCGAGTCAAATCCAGTGCAGTCCAAAGAACTAGCTTCTACTTTAAGACCTGCACGCTTCAGTCAATCGAGCCCAAAATACCTTTCCATCACCATGTCGCGCCGCAGCTCGGGCCGTCGCCTATCCTCCCGTCGGCTTTCTGAGCAAATGTGGGTTCTCATCGACGCCGCGATTCCTGAGCAGTTCCCCGGTGGGACCCGTCCGTCAGCTGCCATTGTGAGGAGCGTGCACCCAACTGCAGCACGGCCTCCCTCTCTGCCTCGACCATCGAGGGGGTTGGTAGATCTTCCAACCGAGCTCGAGTATCGCGAGCCTACCCTTCCAGAGGGAGGCGTAGGCGTATGCGTACGGATGAGGAAGCAATCGAGGTACTGTAGAGGACGAACATGTGTACGCATCTTACGTATGTCACCATGTGACGTACGCACGTACGGACCTGCGGAGCGACATACGACCGAGCGCGAAGTGTATCGAGCAGAGCATGTGAGGTTCGAACAAGATCACACTGTGGTCTTCTCACTGCGTAGCATCACATGGCATGCCCGTTCATTCTAGGCCGTCGGATCTCGAGAATCCGCGGACGCGGAAGGGACTGCAGTCGGACGAGGGTAACGTGGTCGCCCTAGGCGTGGATGTGCGCTCGCTCGCCTGAGGGGAGGAGGGGAGGGCGGGGCGGGGCGGGACGGACCGGGGCGGACGTCATTCATTCCACTCACTCATTCTGCTTCGGCGGAGCGCGAATCCCGAATCCCCGAATGTCGAATCTCCTCCACCTTCCGATGCATCGAATTTCACATCCACTCCGGCGCCAATTCCATCCGTCCATGGATGAATGACTGAAGGAGACTTTCCTTCCGTCCGCGGAGCTTTGAGCGCCTGTACGTCAACGTCTGCGCGGCCATCGCTGCCGCGTCTATATATTCCGGACATCGCCAAGCAGCAACCATTGAGTCTCTGTGTTCCGAAGATTCTTGTGTCTGTTGTCGAGGGCACTCATCCTCGATTTCGACCCAAGTGCCTGCCTCCAAATCTGCTTCCGGAGCCATGCCTCCCTCCGGCTCGGACGTGGCCTACCTCGAGAGGATTCTCATGGGAATGGGAAACCCCTTGCTCGACATTGCGGCAGTCGTGGATGATGACTTTCTCGAAAGGTTCATGCCCTGCCCTCACTTTTCTTTACCCCTTGCCAGCGCATTTCGTTCATTCGTAGTCATCCTCTCTGTCTTCCGTTTCCGAGCGATCGATCGGACATTTCCTCCTTTACGCCAGGACACTGTCCGCTCGCGAGCCTCGAGATGTCGGTGCGTGCATTGGAATTCCCTTTCCTTGAATCGACCGGGGGCGACTCATGCAGTTACTTCCTCCAATCTCCAGTGCGGGAGACCTCTCCCTCTGTTTGTACGGACCTGATGCCGGCCAGGACCTAACAGGACGCGAGCCTGTACTGGCCAATGTTGAATGTGTGTGGATTTGTTATGGGAGCTTACCGGTTTTATCGGCGCCGCTCCTTATGCAAACAGAGGCCCTATGCATCTGAACTGAAGGCCTAGCAGCATCACATTATGTCTTAAACTCACGTGGTTATGGAATAATGATCTGAACATCCCGGGTTTTGGAGGTGTTGCAAATGCAATGGTTTCGCCGGCCACAATGCTCAGGGATCTCTTCGCCCTCGCCCTGTCTTGCAGTCCCCGAGGGTGCATTGTCTTCTTTCCTCGATGATTTGGGGTTATCACCAGCTTGGTCTGAAAGCAACACGGACCTTTTTTTTCTTGTGCAGATATGACGTTAAGCTTAACAACGCTATTCTTGCCGAGGAGAAACACATCCCTATGTAAGGCTCAAACTTCCAAATCTTGTTTTTTTCAGTTTTTTATTATTCTGCGTGCCTGGAAAGGGTCCTTCATTAGAATTTTGTCGTCCAAGTGCCTTTTGGATGCTGAGATGTCTCCCGGTATGTCATGTATTTCAGGTATAAAGAACTCGCCGAACTGCCGGACGTGAAATTTATAGCTGGAGGTCAGTGCTTTTAGTGACGGGTATTAGTTCTAATTATATTAAGTAGCGTTTCTCATCTCCTCACTGAAGGACGACGAGGCCTTTGGTATCACCTGGCTTGCGTACTAATTTTTTTTTTGGATTCACAGGAGCAACTCAAAATGCCATCAGGGTTGCACAGGTATTGTCGCAGCCCATGTAACTCTGAGCCTTGTTTCCGAAAAGTCTTTTTCAAATGATTTTTTTAAGTGTGGATTCATTCGTTTGTTTCTCAGTTCCTCTAATTAGTACTGCTTTCTTTTTCTACAGTGGATGCTTCAAGTTCCTGGAGCAACCAGCTACATGGGATGCATTGGCAAGGACGAGTTTGGTCAGGAGATGATCAAGGCCTGTTCAGCTGATGGTGTCAACGTGAGTGATACACAAGGCCGAGTCTTACTGTCTTTCACACAAGAATTGCGGAAAATGCGATATATTTCACTATTTCTAAGAGGTGAAGCTGTTCTTGTCCATGTGCAGGTGCACTACATGGAGGACGAAGAGCACCCAACTGGCACCTGTGCCGTGTTGGTTTGCAGGGGAGAAAGGTTGGTGCCGATATTTGATTTCTCTTTTCCTCATTTACCTACCTCTTTGTCTTTCTTTTAGTTATATGTGAATCAATGTCTGTGGCCGTGTTTTATGCGAGCTGGCGTTCACAGTATCACATTTGATGTAGCACATTTATGGTGTTAGTCTTCATGTCATTGACGCCGTTTTTATTTCAATTTCTATACTCAGGTCGTTGGTTGCAAATCTCTCAGCAGCTAATTGCTACAAGTCGGAGCATCTGCTGGAGCCAACGAACTGGTTTGTAGGTAAGGATTTCGCCCATTTGGTTCAATTGCTTCAAATGCACCGCCTATATCGGTGATATTATATCTCCCAGTCTTACTTAGCCTTGTGTCAGTCTTTGACTTTCTATACATCGCTTGTTTTAAGGTGGTGTCTGGAATGTGTGTTGTCGAATCATAACTGCGAAGTCTAGTTCCTGGTATCTAATTGAGTTCTTTTGACCTCACCAGCTGAGAGGGCCAAGTATTTCTACATCGCTGGCTTTTTCCTCACAGTCTCACCCGAGTCTGTACTCATTCTTGCCAAGCATTCTCTCACGGAGAAGAAGGTATGTGCTTTGTTTGGAAGATGTCAACACTTTCTTCTACGAGTTTTAATTTTCTCAGTCCCTTCAACCTTTACTTTGCCGTCGAAGGAGTTCATGAGAGTACATCACATTTTGCTCACCATTCTCTCATTATGCCGTGAATGTACCGTTTATCTCATCGCACATTCACATTTGCAGGTGTTTATGATGAATCTCGCCGCTCCTTTCATTTGCGAGTTTTTCACAAAGCCTCTTGTGGAAGCTTTATTGTGAGTACAAACTTCGTCCAACCTCGGTGGATCATAGCACCTATTATGGAGGTTGGTTCCTGAGAATATATTTTTTGATCCGCTTCCTACAGATGGTTGTTCTCACTCTGAAAGTTTGTTTCTGCAGTTACTGTGACTATCTCTTTGGAAACGAAACTGAAGCGCAAACTTTTGCCCGAGTTCAGGGTTGGGAGGTATGTCGTTCTTGTGCCCGATTAAACGAAATGCTGGTGATGGAACAATTTTATCAACACTAGACAGCTATCAACATTTGCCTTGTCTTTTTTTTTTCAAATTTGCGAAGAGCATTGCTGATAGTTCAGGGCGAATTTCTTTGATCCAAACTGCAGACGGAAGACTTGGGAGAGATTGCTGTGAAAATTTCACAACTACCACTTGCCGAAGGTAAACAGGAGCGGATTGTTGTAATCACTCAGGGAGGAGACCCGACCGTCGTTGCGCACGGTGGCAAGGTAATGTCGCCCAAGTATATCGGAGGTCGTTGAACTTCTTTTTCTCGTAGGAGATGAACTTGATTGAAAATCAAAATATTTTATCCAATTATGTCCAATTTTTCAATCCCTCTGTCGGGATTATAAAAAGAAGCCACTATTGCAACTAAGAAGCTTACTTCGTATTGTACACCACTGTATGTGCTTGTTCGGCGCAGTACTGACCGCTTTTTTGTATTCAATATAACAGGCAACCTTCCACCCCGTGAAACCAATTTCAAAGAATGAGATTGTTGACACCAATGGTGCTGGTAAGTGTTGGCTGAAACCCCTGTGTTTGAAAGGCACCTCGAGAAGAAACTATCGTTTCCATTGCAGGGCTTCGTTAGTCAGGTTTGGCTAACTGTTGGGTCGCGTTTTGGAAAAAGTTGCTGGTCATTCTCATGTCTACAAAATTACCTGCTACAGGCTTCTTTCATTGATCTTAAGTTTGTTTACACCCTCTCTTAACGGATGATGGATAATCATATCTCATCAATTATCTTATGGTTACTCGAGATGTCTGAAACTATTTTTCACCATACCACAAGAGCTGTCTCGCTCCCTACTTCTCTAACGCTTCTGTCTTGGGCAACACAGGGGACTCGTTTGTGGGAGGCTTCTTATCACAGCTGGTGCAAGGAAAGGATATCGAACAATGTATTCGGGGAGCAAACTATGCCGCCAACGTCGTCATCCAACATTCAAGTTGTACATACCCAGCAAAGCCCAGTTTTGAGTAGGAACATCAGTACCAGCTATTCGTATTTCACCGGTTGTTACAGCGTGAATGACTTGCGCGACAAATCATTTTTTGTACCAACTCGCGAAAATGGCGGGTGTGAGCTTCAGTTAGTATACCCTGCTTGTCGCTCGGGGTTTGTTAATAAAGACCAAATCCTTCTGTTCAAGACAGCTAGTCCTCGTGGTTTGACGGATTACAGTTGTGTACTACATAATCGTTAGTTCTGTGTGTGGTGTGTTCTTGGCTGATTCTTCAGACTGTCAGTATCGGAAGAACTAACTCTAAGAGGCGGCGCTTGGGATGTTTTGGTTTTCACAATCATGTCGAGTCACATCTTACTAATTGTTGTTGCGGAGAGTGTAGACATGTAGTCCTCGCGCCTGCTCACCATATTCCATATTTGGGAAATCGTGGAGATTTGTTCGAATTGCAGCCTGTTGAACATTGGAGAATGAAATTTCGAAATCTCTTAATCGGGTGTGCGCACTACTTAACACATCTGCGCTACACATTTCACACTCTTGTCATACGGCAAAATACAGAACAACTGAGTGTAAGAAACGGAGTCATAATATTTCACTGTATAACACACAACACATTCTAAGGATAGTAAGGAAGAACTTTCTCCTCATTTCGCGGATCTAATTATCATGCAACAGAACTATTTTTTATTTTTTATTCGCTTAATTTTGTTATATAATCAATGTATATATTATTCTCCATGGCTGTCTTATGGTAAGATTTATATTTGATTATTCTTTAACAAATACTTTACTTACTGGTATTAATTGTTTTAAAATCTATTAAATATATATATAGAAATAAATTTTAATTGTAAACATGTATATACATTGAACATCTAAATACTGTCAAATAAGGAATTCACGTCTGTATTATAAAAAAATATAAAAAACTAAAATTTTAATTGAGCAAAATAATTTTTTTGAAATGAAAATATGAGAAAATAGTGTTATGGGGAAAACTAGTTTCAAACATCTCGAGTAACCAGAAGATAATTGAGAGTAACCAGAAGATAATTGATGAGATATGATTTCATTCATCTTACCTAATATTATAAGGTAATTATGTTATATTTCTTATCTTTGACAACATCAAAAAGAGTGTGAAAAAAAGGAAATGAAAGAAAAAGAAAAAGAATAATTGTTCTTGCCAACGGCACAACACACAAATTCAATTGTTTTGATGGTTAGAGATAACGACAGCAAAGTTTGGAGTAATGAGATATAGGATAGTCAAGTTTGATGTACATGGTGATAATTTAATCTAGACAAAATTGAAAACTATAAATTTAGTCAAAACGTTGGGGCAGAAACCTTTTGTCTACAACGATGAAAATTTAAAAGATCTTCAAGAACAAGTAATCATACTATATTTACAACTTTTGATTCACTAACAATTGTACTCTTTTGTTTGAGTGTGTTGAGCAACAATTTCGTAATAAAAAATTGTCAAATATTCTATATGTTTTCTTGAAGTTGATGAGTTTCAAAATGGAAGATTGTATTATGAAGGTACAAAATCACATGGATAAGTTTGATGATATTTTCATTGATAATTAGAATCTTAGATAAACTATAAACTGATGAGAAGAAACCTCTTCATCTTTTGAGTTTATTGACATATGTCTAGCTTCATTTACAACAAAGTTATAAATGCTTTGTTGATTGATTATTTACAACAAAAAATGATGTTGTAATTTCTTTCATCTTCTTTATATGGTATTGTGATTTGAGCTTGGTCATATTCACAAACTAACAAGCCTAACAAGCGTTTTGGATCTAAGGATAATCCAAGTTTGGGCATAAATTCTTAGAAAGTAAAATCATGATATGTTGAAAATGTCTCAAAATTAGTCACATCAAGAAATAATGCATTATGAAGATCAAAGATGTTGATAATCTTTTAATCAATGTGGGTCAAAAATTTGATTACGAGGAAAATAAATTGTTGGAAGAATTACTAAACGATGAAATGTGATGTCAGAGATATGTTTTAATCACATTACCAAAAGAAGTTTATGATCTGTGGATTCTAGATGGTGCTTGTACTTATTACATTTTGATACTTTTTCATTATAAAAAAATATTGAATATCTTGGATCTATCAAAATTTAAACGTTTGATGAATCTAACGTACATTGATTAAAGTTAGATTTATATTTCATATGAAAAAATTTTTGCTTGTCCTTGAAATGTTAGACTCAAAATGTATTTAAATAAAGCTCTAGTAAGAGAGTGATTGAGATGAAAATATGTCTAAGATTATATTGAAAGATCATAAGTACAACAATCTAAATCTTTTAGAGAAAATTACCATATTTATTCTAAATATAGTCAATTTATCAAACTCAAGCCAAGTTTATGTATGTACGACATTCTAGGGTGTAACATAAGAGTAATAGGTACTTGACATTCCTATGCAATAGTATATTTTTACATGACAAAGAATAAATTGACTTGAAGTTTATGAATCTTGTATTATGGGCAAGCATCATAAGCAAGACTTTGTTGTTAGAACTCACAATTTCAATGAATAAATTGAGTATATACATAGTGATGAATGAAAACAATATCTAAAAAAATTCACTTTCTAGAAAAAATTACTATATATAATTTGTTGATGATTGTTTAAAATTTGTGTGAATTTATTTCCTCACAAAAAATGTTAATTCTTTACAAATTTTTTAAATAAAAAAGTTTAAGTTGAGAATCAAACAAGACAAAAAAAGAGTTCTTTCAGTATGGATAATGGTGAAAATATTTTGTTGACAAGTTTTGAAATTATTCCAAAGTGAAGGGAATTATTTGTATCTTATCACGATTTATAATCCGCATCAGAGTGTTGTTTTTGTAAAATTCAATTAGATAGTGTTGAAAAATGACACTTATTATGTTAAATCACTCTCATGAAGTTTGAATTGAAGCGATCAATACTGTATTATATTTTGTAAACCTTTCAATTTCTTGAAACTGTTTAAATTAAGTCACAAACCTAACGTTGATCATAGTTATTTGAAAATTTTTTCCTGTACAATCTATACTCTCATACTTAAAAGATCACAAATTTACATTGTACATCCAAAAATGGTCTTCTTGAATATGCTCGTGGTATGAAGTAATATAGGTTATGACATCCACTAACGTGTAAAGTTTTTTTTAATAAGGATTTTTCTTTGGATGTATCCAAATAATTGAAAAAGGGGTAAAGCTTTCAAAACTCTCATAGTGACAAGAACAAATCTTCACTCGTAAGTATTTTTAACTAGAAAATTGATCAATACGTGATTAATGATGTTACACAAGGAAAAACTCTGATATAGATGAAGCAATTTCATGAAGGACAAAAATCAGAGTTGCATGTTATTGTTGATGAGTTTCAACTGTCAGCATTAAACGATAGAGATCAATAAAAATCAACTTAGAAGAAATTATCAAATTGGATCTTACAAACTATGGATTATAGATTGCTTCATTCATTGTTGAAAATCTTAATATTGATATTGAAGATCATGATAGCATTGTGTTGATCTTAGAAGAAAAAAATCTTCTTTTTATAAGAAGATTAAAACACTATCAATACGCTTCAGTGAAATATTGCTACGGAGCAAAAAATGAATTTGTAAATGAATGATAATTTTTGGAAAATAGTGAAATTTTCAAGAATTCAAGCTTTGATTGATTGATTGCAAGTAAATGTACAAGCTGAAAAATAATAAAAAAGATGACGAGAGTAGAATATTCAAAATCATTTGGAGGGTTGAAGTTTTCACAGAAGAGAAAGGTGTGAATGTAAACTATCATTTCACTTGTAACAAATTATGTTACAATTCAATTGATATGTGCTCTTGCTGAATCTTTAGTTCTATTATGGTTCATATGCATGTAGATAATTCATTTTTTTTTATCTCTAGATGAAAAAATTTACATAAGATAATCAATTGACTTTGATTTAAAGATCAAGATAATTTGATTTTTACATTTTTGAAATCATTATATGGAATGAACCAAGCTTCTAGGAAGTGTATTATTAGGTTTAATGAGTTCATGGAAAAAAAAGAGAATTCACAAAATGAATAAAATCAGTTAGATTTACTTAAAAAAAGTGAATAATGAGATATTTAATCTCATTAGTTTAGTTTTTTATGTGAATAACATGCTCATTTTTGCAAAGAATCAATCTGCCAATAGATGTAAGAACCATTTGATATCTCAATTTCAAATGAAAAATTTGGATAAATACAAGAGTATATTAGAGATGTATCATCATAGAGATTTGAAAAAGAAAAGACTATGATTGAATCAAGTCAAATATGTTTAATTTGTGGCTGAGTATTTTAAGATGTTAGACTTTAAAGTAATATGGATTCTTTTGTCAACACACTTTAAACTTTTTTGTAATTCAATGTACAATTGATAGCATTGGAAGAAAAAAAATGATAACAATATTCTATAACAAAGTTGTGAGCATATTCATGTATTTGATGATGTGCACAAAGTCTAATATTGCTCTATTTATGGAGAAATAATATCTACTAGATCAACTCGGTGATCTGGTAGATGTCAAATCAAGATAAGCTACACTAGAAACAGTGAAATAAAATTTATTGTATTTGAAAAGTACTAAGGATTCTGATTCATTTTTTGATGGTTTATTAAAAAATGCTAAATTTTTACTAGGTCACGTCGATGCTGATCATGAACAAGACCTAGACTAGAAAAATTCTAATTGGATATGTATTTAGAGTTAGCGATTGATGTATTATGTTACGGTAAAACCGAGAAAACATTAAACACTCATGAGAGACAGATGTAACGTGGTTCATCATCAGGGAGGAGGGCTACGTCTTGTCAGAAAAAACTCTCGATACCGGGCGTAAGCCGAGATATTTATCTCCAGTCCAGACGACCGTCCTAGCTATAAATAGTTAGGACCCGAGGTTACTCCTTAACTGGAGTTAATCTCAATAATCTTTCCCTTAAGTCATGTTAAGGAACAATAATCTCTATAACATACATTATTACTCCGCGGGAAGTTCTAGATAGAAATCTAGCTTAAGACCCCTCATAACACAAGATTTAACTAGAGCTAAGCCGTAATCATAACAGGATAGAGTAATAACATAAAGAAGTAACTAAAAACAAGCTAGCATAGATAGAAAAGAAATCTCATAACCTATATAATTACTCAGCGAGAAATTCTAGAAAGAAACCTAATACAAGGCTCCTCTTTACACGAGAGTTAACTAGAACTAAGCCATAGTCATCATAGGATAGAGTAAATATATAAAGAGATAACTGAAGCGTACTATGTAGCAAACTTTACCTGCGCTTCCCATGCACAACTTGCATGATAGCACTGTGTTGCCTGAAACTCTCTATAGAAATAACTTTTATCAACGCATCTGCTAGACTAAATTTACCTTCTATGTTGACCAGTTCAATCACCTGAGTTTACCGTCAAGATGGACTAGTTCAATTACCAGAGTCTATCGTCAATCTTGACTAGCTCAATCATCAGAGTTTACCATCAAGATTGACTAGCTCAATCACCAAAGTCTACCATACGTCTTGACTAACTCAATCATTTCATTAGACACTCTTGTTTGATAAAAAACCTGATATCGTTATGCTTCACGAACCTGTAATTAACTTGTATTGTGCACATCTTGATCATTAATCACATAATGATCAAACTCCCCCACTATTACATACGTGAATGAAATTTTTCACTTGTCAGTACAGAGATCCTAAGAATTCTCCCCCTCTTTTAAGTAATAGGGCTCATTGAAAGACACACACCCACTAACATGAACCTCACAATCTATGTTGCTGGCGACTGACTGTCATCGATGACTATCTCTCACCGTCATCCACAACTAACTTTACTTGCGACTGACCATTACCGTCGCCCGCGACTAACTGCGCCCGAAACTAAATGTCGCTTGCGGCTGACTACGCCCGCGATTTATCAAAAGTGTTGTCTATAACTTATGGTTTGTCGCTCGCGACAACCGTCTCCCGTGACTTCTGTTGCTCGTGATAACCGTCACCCGCAACTTCAGTCGTTCATGACCTTTGTCGCCTGCGACTACAATATCTGTCACCCGCGACCACCGTTGCCCATGACAACCGTCACTAGCGACTTCAGTCGCCTACGACTATCCGTTGCCCGCAACCTATGTCGTCCGCAACCGCTATCGTCCGCAATCACGTTGAAAAGGAGAGACAATGACAGTTTCGGAGTCAATTTACTCCTTTTGATTAATTTTTCGGCTCCTGAAAACTTTCCAGTTGCACTATTTGTGTTGAGAGCTTTCCAGCGATACCTAATTTGCCTATACTCTTGATGAGAAATATTTCTGACAGAATATTCCGTCACCGTTGGTCAACCGTCACTGTCGGCCACTGTTCGTCACTGTCACCGTCACTTGTTGATTGTGTTACCCTGCCAACTACGTTTGACCTCAAACCACAACTGTAACTGCGACCACGTTAAGTCTGACCACATTTTCCTTTACCGACTGCATCCATGCCTACCACGTACAAATCATAATGTGGTTGGTTTATCATTCGTGGTGCGTCAAACCTACTGCAGTCACCGCCGACCTGTAACCTCCGGACTGACTCTCAATCAAGTTTAACTCTGATGGCTTTGTGGCAGCTCATCATGGTTCTAGAAGACTAGTATTCTCACTCATACTCGTGTCCAAACACACTTTCATAGAAACTCTCTATACATCACTTAATTCACACAAACTCAAACACAAATCGATACTCCAAGATATTAAAAAAACCTCACGCCTTCATTCATGAAACAGGTACTCACACATGAACTCTCCAAACTTGCTTGAGAGGTGTTACCCTACCTTTCTAATTATACTACTTAAAAAAAATACCATAGTAACATGTGGTAATTTTTCCTAAGTCACTTTTCCCTAGGTAAGTTTGACTAACCCACTATACGTGGCAACATGCCATTGGCTTACCTAAAGCTTCTAGAAGTTTTCGGAATCCGAGGTTGAGGTGGTGACATGCCATTGGAAGCTTTAAAACTTCTAGAAGCTTCTTGGCCGCTTACTCAACACTGGACTTAGTTGAGCAATCATCTTTCATACATTTAGTCGAACCAATCAAATCCAAATTTATAGTCAAATATCTAATCCATTGGAATCTAGACCTTTGTAAAAAACAAAATAGAAGTGCTCACTCCACTCTTCTAGAACTCTGCTAATTATTTCGCAAACTATAGACATTATAGCTAAACTTAGTCATGACTATATAAATTTAGTGTAACTAACTAGTTTAGTCATAACTAGCTAGACTTAGCTATGTCTTCGCTAATCATCCTTAATCACTTGACCACTTCTACGACTTAGTACACATGTGTAACACCTGGTTTCACAAACCACATTTGGTCTAACGTGATTCTCCATCCCAACCACTGTTACCCCCACCGACCGCGGTTGCCCAAGCCTACGCAATTCTCCAAGTCTATCACGGTTGACTTGGCGAGCTAGGTTGGTCTTGCCGCATCAATTCCACCACGCCAAAGACACCCTACCGCTTGATACTATAGCTCTAGTATTGATCTCCCGCGTGCGATGGGAAGAGGTTTTCCTTGCAATCGTTGTCTTGCCATTGCATGACTTCCAGCAGCCTTGCCCTAACCTCGCGGAGTGGGGGGGCGGACACCCTAACCGCGCAGTGGGCACTGTTGTACTTCTGCGCGGGATGGGTGTCGTCGTCTTGCCCTTGCTTGCCTTGCTGCAGCCCATGCCCTAATTTCGCGGGCAAGCGGGGACTCCGACTTCCGATGCAAACTTGTGCGCGGGGCGGCCCGCTGCTACGACCTGTAACCCCCTAACCGCGTAGGGGCCCGCGACTGCCCTCCGTCCGCCATGCACGCAAGGTGGCCCGCCGCTCGGGCTACGACCCTTTAGCCTGCCGCCGCGCGACCTACACAAGTGGGAAAACCGAATTGCCTGAACCTAAACCACGGGGAGAGGGGCGGAAATCTTCCGGTTTCTGGATACGGCATGTTTGTCTTTCCTGCCTTGAGGAGTTCCGACTCTATTGCAAAGTGTCGCGCATCAGGCACATAACTTGTTCGTCGGCACGTCTCCTCGCCCAGTCCGATATGCTGCCTGTGAACCGTACGTGTTTGCGATCAAGTTTTATTTTTTCATATGCGAGAAGCTATTCTTGCGCACTTGCTTGAGGTTTTATTCTCTCCCTTTCGAATTGTTGATTGTGACAGAAACATTCGGTCAATGCTTCTCTATAGACTGCATCTCAATGTTCAGATGTGGCTTGTTCTCTTTACTTGCCTGCTGAGGAGATGAAGTATGGATTATTTCGTTCGATGAAATGCCCACAATATACTCCAGTCCTTAACATGCAGAGGACACAACTTCTCTTCCACAAAAGAAACATGCGGCAATTTCTACCAAAGAGATTCCTCTTCCAGTAACTGAGAAGGCTTCCACTCCCAAGGAAAAGTATCTCGAAGTAATTCCACCTAAAGAGAATACAACATCTACTCCCAAAACCCTGCGCTCCCGAAACTCTACTCATGTTTTCTCTCAGAAAAGCCTCATAAACAAAATTGCACTTGCAGTCGGGGCGGCGGCTCTCTCAGCTCCGCTGCTCTCAACATCAAATTCACTCCAACGTTTCCTTTTTTGAGGTTGAAACTTTGTTTCATTTTTGTGGAAGTGAACTTCTTCCCCTTGGAGAAATGATCGTTGCTCTTGCGAATTGATCTTACAGGAAAAATTCTCAAGCAATCTACTCTTCCCCTTCGGAACCTACTACAAGAAGCAACATCACAGTCGTTCTTCACTGGAATTGTCCTCGAACTCAACTTTCTCCCTCGTCGATTCTAAACACCGTAAACCTCGAACCAGAAGTAAAAGACTAGAAAGTAGAAACTTTCTTCCGAGAAGACTTTGGAAAAAAGAAAACCGGTGGAGTCTATCCCTTGAACCAAACTATCACCTTAGCAAGTCGCCATCAAATTCTTGTCACTACCTCGAGTGAAAATTCTGTTTAAACTTCAAACTTTGAATGGAAGAAAAGACAATCAAGTTTCTCTTAACTGTCATATTTTTCTCGTCGCCTTAAAAACTCAAAAATTCAACCTCAAACTTCGTCACCTTGAACACTCTGGAGCTCCACCAAATTTCTATGACTCATACTTCGAATCAAAAAACCTGAAAACATTCAGTTTCCAAAATGAAAAAAAAAACCTGAAATCACTATCATAAAACACAAACCCAAAGTCCAAACCGAAACCGACTCTTATACCATTTGTTACGGTACCACCAAGAAAACATTAAACACTCATGAGAGACAGATATAACGTGGTTCACTTTCAGGGAGGAGAGCTACGTCCACCAGAACTCAAGCACCTTTACTCCACGTCTTGTAAAAAAAAACTCTCTGTACATGGCGTAAGCCGATGTTTTTATCCTTAGTCCAAGCGAACGTCCTAGCTATAAATAGTTAACACCCGAGGTTACTACTTAGTTGGAGTTAACTTCAACATATTAGTTGGAAATTTACTTCGCAATAGTTTTGAGCTTAGTCCACAACGTAAGTTGAAAATGTAGCGGCAATAGAAGAAGAAAAAGAACTATTAGGATAAATAAACTTTATACTAAGATGAGATTGAAGTAGGAGATTGTGATATTATTGTGATAGTCAAATGCGTAACGTCTTGTTGCAAATCAAATGATGTATAGTTAAGTGAAACACATTGACATCACATATTATTTTTATCAGATATGTAGCATCTCAAAAAAAGTATTGAGCTAATCAAGATTAACAATAGATCCAATTCAATTCATGCGTTGACCAAAATTATTCATTTGGAGAATTTACAAGACATTATTTGACTATAATTTAGTTCTAGTTAACTTTAGTTTATAAATGAAGTGTGTTAGGTATCTTTCTAAACATTTTTGCAAAGTAATTATGTAGGTTATGGAGTATTGTGCAAGAATAAATATATCCACAAGGAAGAAAACCAACAACTAGCAAATACGGAAATCCACATTTTCAATCTAAGTCCACGGTATAAACAAATCTTTTACAAAAAGAAACTTACACTTGTTTGAGTCGAGATGTGTCTTGAGGTTCCATATATACCTGCTAGTTGCAAACCTAGGGTTAATCCTAACTAATATAAGTAAACATAGTTCAATTCAAATTAAGTTAACTTGAATTTTACTCAAGACTTGAATAAACTCTAACAATCTTTTCCTTAACTCAAGTTGAGAAAACAATAATCTACTTAACCTATTTGATATTTTGTGGGAAGTCTTCAAAGGAAACAACAAAGATACATTTTGAAGTAGAGTCAACTAGAACCAAGCCGTAGTTCAAACATGATAGTGTAAGATATATTGAAATAACTAATAATAACTGGTAAATTTTACTCATCGTTCAAAACTTACATAGTAACATAATGTCATCTAATTTTCTCATAGGAATAACTTTGGTCAATGCATTAGTTTGATTGAGTGTATCGTCAATCTTGACTAGTTTAATCTTTATAACAAAAATTGCATGCGTGATAAAACGATATATGATGTTGATGTGTACTGTCCATCATTTGATTTACAACAAAACGTAATGCATTTTGATTATCGTAATGAAAATTGAGAATATCATGTTTCAATACTATCTCAATGAGAAAATTATTTAATCAAATAGTTTCATTTGCTACTTCTATTATTACTACATACTTAATTTCCGTTGTAGATTGAGCTTTGCACTTCTCTAAGATAGATCTCCAAGTAATGCATTTACTACCAAGTTTATATACATACCAAGTTATATATTGTCTCTAATTCAAATTTTGTTTCTAGGCATCATCAACACAGCCCAGCAAAAATTTGTCATTGTCTAATAAACCATCAAATAAGAAATTATTATTCTCAACATTCTTCAAATATTTGAGAATGCATTTCACCATTTACCAATGAATCTTTCTTGGATTTGACATATATTTATTTACCTAAAACGTCATTAAAACTATATCAGATCTTGTGCACCCCATTAAATACATGAGACTTTTCACAACTTTGTGATAGGAAACAAATTATATCTTTTTTTTTTCAATGATATCGCAACTCGGCTTCAAGGAAAGGCTTGGATTTTTTCGCTACTTGGTTGTCAAGCAATCCACTCTAGACCTGAACTGTGGCAGGGTTGACACACAACAAAGGCGGCATGGCAAGAAGCAATGAAGCAAGCAAAATAGCTGCTCGGAGCGAACCGGAGAGGGTATAGCAAAATTGAATATAGCTCGGAAACCGACAATTTGTGCTTTATTTCGGTCTAGACGCTTCCCATAGGTGACTAGATGGAGCCTTTGCGATCGTTGTTGCTGACAGTTCTGCCCTAGCTAGATGCTGCAATTGCTCAACTCTATCTGACTCAGTTCGTGAGGACGAGGAACTCATAGCGAACGACTAAGTTTTGGATAACGCTGAGCAGTCTTTACTTTTCCCCTCAGCTGTTTTCCTTCATATTTGTCTACATACCTCTCTTCGGCACCTTTCACTTTAACATTCTATTCGTAACTCTTTTCACGAATTTGAACAGCGGCAATGACTTGATAGTACTGGACTACGAGTGTGTTTAAGAATCATGTAATAAGTAAAATGACAAAGTGATTTAAAGAAAAGAATATCATCGTCCGTGCTAGCTTCTTTCGCTAAAAGTTTCCCGAATCGTAAGGGACAAGAATGATATATTGTCACATAAAATGTAAGTATGACTCAAGGTGTAATTGTTCATAGAACCGTCATCAATTCTAGTTTTCCATCGTTATTGAATTGGTTCAGTATTAGATAAAACTTATTCACATTACTTAGTACATAGGATCCAGAATACTCATCACTTGATAAATTAATTTCATCCATATTCCTCTTGAGATCAAGTATGATTATTCAATGGATCTGCATAAAGTCCATGGAATTAGTGTAATTGAAAGTTACAATTGAGTGCAAGACCTGATTTCCATGACGTATTTTACTTTGATGATCTCATCACATCATCATGGTTGAATAAGCTCTATTGAAAACCCTCCTGCCATTTGACCCTTTGGGCTTGGGCTTCCATCAACTCCCACTCCACCTACAGTCCAGTTCGTTAAAATTAGACCTCGTCCAAGGCTTACAACATACCCGTGCCTATAAAAGAGCTTCACGTCTTCTACAAAGTTTAGACATTATGATGAATAGGCCAGACTTATGGGTGATTGTTCTACCATAGAAATTGCCGAAACTGACAATGATGCATGACATATGGATTTATGAATATACAAAATTAATATTATCACAAGACTGATCGACACAAACTATCTTGTGACACTCCTGGTGGAGTAAGAGTACGAGCTAACTTACGGCTTCTTTTTTCTTCATTAGCGCTCCATTTACTTTGAGCTGGGTCTCCAGTTGAGTATTTGCCTTCTCAAGTTGTGTCAGCAATTTAATTATCTCTTGATCTTTATCAAATACATGTTGCTTCTGAATCTGTAAAGAAGAAACCATGTTTAATGAATGTGTAGGTACAAACCGAAGCTGAAAGCAAAACATAAAAAGACAACAGAAATTGACGCTAAAACTGCAAGCCAAGCTACGGTATATGGTCCAGGAGATCTTTCTTGATCCATTTGGACTTCTTATACAGTTGTCTCTAGCTAAGACACGAGGCTGCAATTAATCCACATGGGCTATTGCAGAGCCAGGAATAACTAGAATGCAGGAATGACCTAACTCTGTAGTCAAGTCATGACTTCGCGTGACTCTAAAGGCAGAAAAAGAACATCTATGACCAAATATGATTCCCCACCTCTCTCCCGCTAACGTGGAGCACAAAACTCCTACTTATAATATACAATGCATGTGTGGAGTATAAAACTTCACGAACCTCAATATCTTTGAGAGCTGCTGCTAACTCGGAGCCCACGCTCGCAAGCTGCACATATTATATTGTGTGATGTACATGGAACTGAGTCACTGTTAATAGAAATTGTAAACCTATACATGACTCGAGGGTGAGAGAATGTCCAACGAGCACCAGACTTTCACTCTAAAGAGTTAGACCATCCAAGTGAAATATATCCTAGCAACCAATATGTCTTTTTAGAATATTTTTTTGTCTCCCTCTAATCCTCTCTCTCCAATACAGGGTGCGTTTGTTAGAGTAGAAAGTTTTGTGGTATCACGAGCAATAGTAATGGTTTTGAACAAGGATCCATGCAGAAAAACACCATAGAAGCAGAATGCGAGCAGTTCCTAATTTGGATCATCGTGAAGCTGTTTACTGTCATTGTGATTACGCACGATAAAACCATTCCTCGTCGTAAATAACAGAAACAAGATCACGTGTGTTGCTTCCTTCGTTTCTACATCTGCTTTGGCTACTTGAACATAGTACTTATATACAAGTATAATGGAGGTTCGAAGTCTTGAGTCTTACTCCGAGGCTAAAGAGAAAAGTGAGAACTATAAAATTGACGTTTTAAGAATGAAAATAATCCAATACGGATTTGAACGTGTGATAAGAATGCTCTTAGAAACTACTGCGACTTCCGATGAAGATTTTCCTCAGTAATATACCTGATCATTCGTTTCTCGAAGTGTGCACATTAAACCTCTTGACTCTGCTTCAGCATGTTGACGATGACGACACTCATTTTCAAATTTTTGTTGCAACTTGAATTTCTCATCCTCTAAGATCTTATACCTGTGCTGGAATAGTTGGCGACATTGCAAGTGAGAACATCAGTGATAGTGATCCATCATAGTAACCTGTTGACTGAACTTCCTTGATGCCTTCCACTTCTAGTCGCCGAGGATCCGCTCTAACGAAAGCAAAAGGGTAAATCGTAGTTGAAGCAGTATCCTTCATTTATCGTGGCGTGACTGAATTCGACATTTTGTTCTTACGCAAACAAAAAACACTCCAATTGGATAAAAACTATTTGGAAAGATAGTTCCTGCGAAGAAAAGCTTTCATACGAATCCACTGATAGGATCTGTGAGTGGAAAGACTGTCGTGGTTTACTAGCTACCCAGTCATTATCTACATTATCTTCATGTTGCTTCTCTTACTGAAGGGGATGCGTGAACTCTGCAAGCAAAGCTGTATTTTCTCTCTTATCTCAAACTACATTGCAAGAACGGTTCTTATCATCCTACAAATGTAAGCTAGAATGATGTAAGAGACATTTGCAGGGGTTGCGTCTGCTCAATATCTCTGGAAGCAAAGATATCTCGTCTATCTAATGATGTAAGAAACAATTGCTATTTATACACATTGGCTTTTTCCGGACGGTATCACCAAGATCCCTCGTCGGTAATTTCGTCCGAAATGCCTGTGGTAATTCCACGGTAGAAACACTCATTCCAACACTCATCATGGAAAAACATCTGCAGACTCAGTTCAAGTGGGGACGAGGTCAAGCCCCAACTTAGATTCTAAACTAGTGACTTTCAGCATGATCTCATTGCCTACCGACTCACGATCTGAAACACAAGAAGATTTTTTTGGTACAAGGGTGACTTACTTCTCTGAAACTTCAACAAAACTTCGTTCGTGCCAGTCTCGGCTGGTGATGACTTGAGACAGTTTCTCATGTGCTGTTATTAACTTCTCTTCCCATTCTTGTACATTGTTTCCTCTCTGTAATTCAAGTTCTCGTAGCTTCGACTCACATGCTTCAGCCTATCAACAACCAATATGACTGTGCTGAATTATGTAATGTCAAGTGAGTAAAATTAAGGAGGAACGAGGACAACCGTGTGAGTTGATATGATTCAACGTCAAACCGGTTAAATCAAAATCAGCCCTTTGTTCCAAATGTGTGCTACTTGAGTTGTTTGCAAATATTCGGTCACTTTAAACAACATCAACCAACAGGCTGATTACCTTCATCAAGCTATCCAAGATAATCTCCTGCACCTCTGCAGATGCCTCCTCAAGCCATTGTCCCCTGCTCATATCTACCTGGATACCCCGTGTCAGACAACGTTCACGAATCTTCACGTTGAGTTAGAGAGAAATGTGAGCATTTTTTGCTCAGAATTCATCTTTGAAACTATTTAGTTAGCAGTATACATTCCGTCCCGACTTTTCTAGGAATTGCATCACTGTGACATGAAATCAGAATTACTTACTTCCTTTTGAAGCTCTTGTAGTCTTGATTGTGCTGCATTCAGGGCCGCCTCACTCTGCTTTAACTGGAAATATTCAGCATGTCATCAACTATGAAGAGAAAGTCTAGTTCAAGGGATAAAAAATAAGGAACTCACCACAACCAACCATAAGTCCAATGAGAGAAGTAAGCTGTTCATACAGTGAATTGCTAACTAGATTGCTTACGATAACTGAACAATTCGAACGATCAAATAGTACACTAAAAACTGAAACAAGAGTACATAAAGACTGTAAGGATAATTTCCAAACGCGAGAAATTAACGTTTACTACACAATCGTCCCTCGAGTACCTAATGCTTTCCAAACCACACTGACCGTTTTCACTACAACATCTCAAGTCCTTAGGTGAGAATACGAAGTCACAACCGCTTCAAGAACCTGGGTTCTCCGAGAGTAACTTTTCACAGAGCAAAAGTACATCAACTGCCAAGAACTTGGCATTTTAGGTTTCTAACTAGACTTCCTATTTTCATGAAGATTTCACTTTTAACAAAAGTTTGGAATATTTCAGATAAGTTTCCATCATTAACAAAACAAGCAGCGAGGTAGAATTCAGCCTGTTTTCACGTTTAAACTGACTCTCTCAAATGGACCAAATTGAACTGGTGGAATGATTTCCAAATAAACACCTTCATCAAAAATACCATGTTGTCCGCCGTCACTTTCGCTATAACCTGCAAGAAAGGAAAGATTTATCGCCAGCGCTGTCAACGCTATCTTGGTCCACGAATTTGACTGTGAAAGCAAGAAGTTATTCAGTTCAATCAGGACCAGCACCACACAACTTTTGCACTAACAGGGGCGTTATCGTCTTGCTTGCTGAGATTCCTTTTCTCGTTAAAATCAATACAATTATTTTTTCTCTGATAAAGTTACAAAGAGTAAAAAGAGAAATGATTGAAGCTCAATCCTAGACAAAGTAAATAGACTCTTTATACACGATTGTGGGCATTCGGTGATTGTAAATCACGATTATAAGGAAGAGATCATGCTAGTGTATCGTTCTCATGCCCAATCGACTACATGGTGAGCAATATTCTTGAAGTCCGATTGAAGTTTCTGTCATCTAAGAAGGTTGAAGTTTCTACTATAAAAGGGTCATCTCCCATACGCGATCATAAAATCGGTGTGTGAGGTTTGTCGGTTGAAAATATACTTAGTATCAATTTACTGTATGCCTGTTATGGCCTGAAGACCATAGAATCTGCAGCCATGGCTAAGAGTGATACGATAACTAACAGGAAGAAAGGCACACATACGAATGGGGCTATCGGCCACCTTTCTCAGCTCTTTGGTTATCTTTTCTTTCTCCGTTCATCATTTACGAAAATGTAAAGGACGAACCAAGAAGGAAATGAGAACCAAAAATCCACCCTGTCTCTACTCGATTAGAGTTGAATAATGTCTTAGATCGTTATCCCACCTCTTTGTAGCGCTCAACGTTCGCAACTGCAATTGTAGCAATTTTAAGACTGTTTGTTCGTGTCTCCTTCTCTTTAATAGCTGTCATGTTCTCCTTCTTCAGCCTTTCATTTTCTGCTCTGGAGTACCATTTACATCTCAACTAAACATTTGCTGTATTATTTATTTTGTTCGCTCGAAATTTCATTCTTTGCAATGTTACTTGCTTTCCGCGCGCAAAACAACATCTTCTTCAGTACTAACCTTGAATGTTATTTAGTTGTACCCTAAATGCAGTAATGATCATAAAATAACGTAAATGTACACGTATATCTGGTCTAAGAACCAGCAACAAAAGAGTTGCGAACCCGACAAACCTTAAGCTCTCCTCCTTGGCAGCTAGTTGGAGCATTTCCTCCGAGAGAGCTTTTGTCCCTCTGTCACCATCCCTGGATCGCATGCGCTTCAAGGAGACAGGCAAGATGCATCAAATAAGTAGTAACGATACGAAGTTCACGTTATAAATCTGAACATTGTTCTGAACATCAGGTCGATGTCTAGTCCACATGTCAATCCTACCTCCTGTAATAACATCCTGTCTTTGGTAGCAAGCTCGGCAGATAATCTAGCTGTTTCAAGTTCCCGGGACAGAGTTTTCACTCGCTCTTCCTCCTGGACTAAACGAGTAATTGATTCCTGACAAAACCAGTACCAATGTTAGTAAATCCGCACAAAACCAAAGCTTGCAACTGTTTCCACAGAGTGGAAGTCATTCGTAGTTATGAAGACATTTATCATAGTAAGGGACAGTTTCTTACCACAAAAAAAACTTCCCTAAATACTAAGACTAGATCATTTCAGAGTTCAGTTTCCATCAGAAACGATACACAGTAGTACCTCCTCTGCCCATCAGCATACCTAAGTGATTGCAATATGGACAAAGACTGTTCCCTGATCAAGACTAGGAAGGTATGCGGTTGAGAAACATATATATGCAAGACAGAGGGGGGCGACCCGTAATTGAACCCGACGAGGAGGTAAAAATCCTAAGCAAAAAACACATTTGGGTCGTCCAATCCAAAGTTTCTATCTTCTAGCTTGAGATTTAGCACGTAATAGCAACCACAAAGTGAGAAGGCAGAATTCCACTTCCTGGAAAGGACCGCACATGCTAGTTCCACAAATATACCTTTATCTTAGCACGACAAGTTTCCAATTCCTCTCGCATATTGCTCGCAGTCTCTTCCAACTCTCTCTGGTAAAGAGCATAGTGCGCAACGCTTTGTCAAGTTCAAGTGCAGGAAGGCTTCCCACATATTGATGCATAGCGTTGAAAACTCAGTGACATTCGTCCAGATTGTTTGGAGAAAGCCTCGAATGAGTACATGCCTACTACAGTACACGGTCAATAGGCCGTTTTCCCTTTCATTGTTAACTGATTGAACATTGGTTAGGCCAAGGAGAAGAGGAATTCAGTGTCAGAATCGAACTGTACATAGGCCGTCTCAGATGCTTCGAGCTTCCTTCGCACGTTGTGTTGTTCTTCCTGTAAATCTGAGGTCTGCAGGATTTCAAGCCGTTGTAATTCAAAAATTCCATGCCGATGTGCAATCAATGCCGCGACACGCAGCCCATTAGCACGAAAGTCAAGCTTGGAACTTGCATCTCCAAGTACAAATCTCAACTCTTACATAAAACTCGATGGTGGACAAGTCATTAACCACTCGCCCTAATCTGTTCAGGGCTCTCTTAACCGCAACCTTCTTCTTGGATTCCGTTGTCTGCATTGGTATAAAATCGAAGAGTATCAGGGCCAATAACTAGGAGGGAGGGAGGAAACCACGGGCGCTTGAGCTCAACAAGACGCATGGAAAGTAACCACTCGTGAAGAGATGCAATCCAGTGAGTGATGCTGGATTGTTTGATGGTGAAACTATCTCGCTGGAACCGAACAACCGCAAAAACCTTCTGAAACCACCACAACCTGTGGATAAGGGGGTCCCGTGACGATAACGCTGTTCTCGTCTTTCAAACATTTGATAGCGTCGTTTGCATTGACGGCAATTTGCGCGATCACCTGTTCAACCAAGCACGGAAACTGTGAGTTACAGCAGTTGCTCCTCAAATGTTGGCCTACCCTTGGCTACTGTCCTTGGCAACCTCCCAACGAGGTTGCATGCACCACGTTGCACTGCATCTAGCCTCAACAGTCGGCCATCGAAAATCCTCGATCGAAGCCAACAATCTCGGCAAACATACACATCAGTGCGATTCATGAAGTTCCCGTCTTCGGAGACAATGCCACAGCAAGGCCGGTTTAACTCGAGGCGCATCTGGCAACCTTCCGAGCGCTTCATGCCGCAGGTGATTCCTATGATTTCAGCGAGATTGATTCTCAGTTGCCATCTTCGAATTTTCTTCAATTACCCCCTTCGATTCACAACCTAATTCAAGGGGGCATTCTTGCGTCCATCATCATAGGTAATACGTTATGGCATTCTGCTGCTGGGAGGAGCTGATAACGACTTGGCATCCCGATGCAAGATCGAGCAACCCAAACACTGTCAAGGTTTCAAACGAAGTTTAAAGTTTTCTTGAATGAAACACACACGCCTGCAATTCCTGGAGGATTTTGTGCGTCAATCAAGAAACTCGATGAGTCACTGATTCTACCGCTCAGTTCGCTTTCCCTTAATCTTTCTCCGATCCATTCCATGAGTGACAATAGCGACTTTCTCAAGCGGCAGAGAAGCCAAGCTCCAAGAATAAGGAAAGTTATAGTGATCAATTCGCCAGTGCCTGAGGCTCAGTCTCGATGTTCTGCATGGATGCGTATCTAAACCCACTACGGCCTCCTCGGGAAAGCTACGATGAAATAAGCGAACGCCTATTCAAGATCGACGGTCTAGCTCGACAGCCAGGCAACAAACAAGAGACGAGAGGAGGGGCGAGGAACCGAAACCTCACATCATTCGTCTTCCTCCATTTGTCCAAACACGCTTCATGCGCAAATCTAACCCCTCCTCCTGCTGTTGCTGCTGCTGCTCGTCCGCTGCGCTTGGCGTTCGTCATGTTCCGCCAGAATATTAATCAGAAATAAGTTTTTTAGCCCCAGCAAGGGATTGATGAAGACCTCGCCGAGATCTCACCTGATCCAAAAATGGCCGATCGAGTAGTTCCCTAATCTCCGAACAAATTTTCCAAGAGAGAGAGAGAGCGAGAGACATACGCACATCGAAAGGAGAAGAGTAGTTGCCCGGCCCGTGTGTGAAACAGACGGTCGAGAAAGCGAGCCTAGCTGCCGGCAGCAGGTCAACTGCGCACTGTGGTCACGCTGCTGACAAATTAAGCCTAATTAAGAACCAAACCCTGAAACCGACTCGTAAAAGCCCGAGCCCGAGCCGAGCCATTGCATCGTCGTGTTTTATACCGTGTGCGTACGTCGTCCATCGACTGCACCACCTCCGAGACAGAACGAGGCCAGAGTTCAGACCCGTACCG
This sequence comes from Marchantia polymorpha subsp. ruderalis, assembly GCA_037833965.1. Classification (NCBI taxonomy): domain Eukaryota; kingdom Viridiplantae; phylum Streptophyta; class Marchantiopsida; order Marchantiales; family Marchantiaceae; genus Marchantia; species Marchantia polymorpha. Next base: position 8,697,455 of record AP031351.1, read on the forward strand.
TCGGAGAGAGATTTTGCGGTGGGAGCGGTCTGGACTGCGGGCTTGGAACTTTGAATTTGGAGCCAGCCATGGGCTCGAGGACAAGAATCTTAGCCCTGCTATTCTTCGGAGTGGTAGCGGTGGGAACAGGGGCGGGCATTTTCGAAGTGCATCGAGAGCAGAAGCTGGAGCGTCAAGCTTTGCATCAGGGTGTCATCCGAGACCAACATTTGCTTGCTCTCAAGGAGCAACAGCTTCGGCAGGACGCCACTCCCGATCGTTGACAGATCGCCCTCAGAGAGAGAGAGAGGGGAGGGACTGGATGGCGGAATGGGAACGACGTGAAGTGGTATCCCGGAATCTTAGAGATTTCAGTATGTCCATAGCTGTGATGACACATTGAGTCGAGTCGTGATGACACAAAGTTAGAAGATGTTGCAGAATTCCGGGTCGAAAGCCGTCCATCCACTCGGGAACAGCGATGAACCGCTGCATTTGCAACACCGCGCCAGGGATTGTCCCAAGAGTTTCGAATGGAATCCTGCACTCGAACTCTTCCTTCATGCAAAAGTTGTCCGTCGGCCTTGCTTGCTTACTGTCGAGGCTGCGAAAGACTCACTGAAATCTATTCTTTTGCTCGACATAAACGAGAGAAATGTTCAATTGCAAAAAACCCCTTTGTTCAAATGGATGAACCATCCCGGTGTTAGCAATGCGATCGAATGCGTATTCGTGGCAAAGCTTGGGAACGGATAAGAAGCAGGACTCATAATGGTCAGTTCAGGTCAGATCTGTCCGAACCTGCGGGTTCCTGTGTATGAACTTCTTTCGCCATCGCTGCCCAAGTTGTCTGTGGACTTCCTTTCTCCAAAGTAGATGTCTCCTATACTTGGCTCCTTTGGGTGGATGCTACATTGACCTGCAGTCTTGCTGATTGGCGAATTGTAAATGTGCATTTTGAGTACACCAATTTAAATCGAGGAATCCAATCAGCCGTGTGTTGAGTACAAAATTCGAGTCAATGTCGCTTGTCGGACCAGCATAGCAGCAAACTTGTATGTGTAAAGCAGTCGCGAGGGAAATCCATGGACATTCTTCCCGTTCCCCGCTCCGCCCGCGATGTCGACAGCTCTGAACAGAGTTCGAGTTACGCGTGCTCGCTCTCATGCATGTTCGATCAGTTTAGGAGTAATTCTCTCTTCTCGCAGGTTGAGCCCTGCACTTGCCGAGCAAGAAGAGCAAGATGCATGTGTCTATCGTTGAGGGCGCTCAAGACCGCATTGCAAGCTCGCGTGGAAGCCATCCTCATTGGGGATCCACATGTGCTCCACTCTGGGAACTCTCATCTCCGTGGCTTTAGAATCAACGAGCACAGGAGGCCCAGCACTTCGGACAGGATGTCGAAGAAAGTTTGTTTCCAGAACTTTAGAAAATCACAGCACAGCGAAAGATGATAGATGAATTGAAGCCACCTTTCTCCAGCCCTGGTAGCGAGTGGGAACAGTCGCATGGGGAGGAACAAGTTTGTCGATCTTACGTTCACAATGCATGGTCCATACGAAATGTTTCCCGATCCATTCTGGCACTCTCACCTCCACCTCATCGATTGGACTCGCGGGTGCTGCTGCTGCAAACATGTGCTCACAAGCGGTCCAGATCTGCGACTCCGAACTCCTCTGTTCGCTGTGGTCTTGTGATCGGTCGAAAGAGTCAGTCCCAATGTGTTTCGTCGGTGCATCATGAAGACGGCCGCGAAAAGAGAGGACAGAGCCCAATCCAGAAGGAAGAAGGACATGCGTGAATGGGATGGATGGTCCGAGCAGAGCATTTTCTCGGTCTGAGAAGGGCCATGGCGCATTCTCATAGAGTTCGGTTCGTTCTGTTTATGGAGGTCTGCGCTTTCCTTGTCTCTCAAAAGTTCCAAGAGCTTTCCTGCGTTTCGGTTGGCTAGGACTGCGATCGTGGTTTCGACGGTCCCGTTTGGCCGTCCTCGGTCCGATCTTCCGTTCTGCCCAAATAATCTTGCAGGAAGGTCTTGGTGCCTCATGGTTGACAGTGTTTCGTAAACGCTACCACTCATGCTGCAAGGATTGGAAATTTGACACCCTCGAGACCGAGCAACTTGAGCCCTGTGAGGGGGATCGAAGGGTGTACATCCCCGGACTGTGAGGCGACAGAGTAATTCATGGCTGCATCTAGAATCCAGAGCGACACGGCAGAGCTCTTTCAGGCAAAACCCGACCCCCGATGCAAGTCCATTCATTCATCGGTTGACCCCAAATGTCAGCCACCGGTGACTTTCCGACGAGGAAGCAGATGGAGAAGCCAAACAGGGACCTCCGCGACCCCGTTCGGTAGAAGATAAAAGAATTATCACATCAATGAATTATTCAAGTGATCGATGCTTACAAATGGTGTTTGTGCTGGCTAGCTAGCTAATCCGGAGTTGTTCCAATCGACTAATCGGTCAACCAGATCAAAAACTCATACACTCTGAGCTACTCTCACTTGCTTGCCGTGCAGACCGATGACTCCACCAAAGGGAGTAAGGTAGGGTCACCGCAGCCATCACGGTCACCTGCTGCTGCTGCTGCAAATCAGTTCGTTTCGTTCGTTTGCTTTGCTTGCTGGGAGTAATTCAGAGGTTCTCCTTGTACCCGTGAGAAGAAGCCTTCGGTCTTGCAATGGGCCATATTACTTGTACAAATGCGCCGCACAATTCATTCTCTCCGGTGCCACGGCTGGAACAGAGTCTACTCTACTTACAGAGAGAGCGGAACAGGGTTGGCTCCCCGATTCCACCACGTACAAGAAGCCTACGGTCGTGGACACCAGTCAGTCCTTCATCTCCGAGTCTGGAGTACTAACTTCTGCCCGTCAGCCAGCCTCCTGCAGCTTGAAGACGGATGATGGACGATAAATGGGTGGAAACGGAGTCATTCAGTCAACCTCGCGAAGAATGTCGAGAGCAGGGAAACAGCATTCTCGCGTGCAGCCGAGGGAGGACCCGAAATTTGAGAAGATCATCATCACCATCATCTTCCTCCAGGATCTCACCGCCATCGGACTGACAATTCTTGCCAAGCAGCTCGAGGGAACGAGTGGGGGAGGAGGAGGAGGAGGAGGAGAGGGAGAAATTGAGAAGTGGAGAATGCGAGCACGAGCCGGGGGCGGGGATCAGTTCTGCTTGGTGGTCTCCTGGCCGCTCTCCTGGATGATGTACTGCTTCTTGCCGCGCTCGATGCGCGCGAAGGCGCACAGAATGGTGAACGAGGCGCTGTAGAGCCCGTAGATCTTCCAGCTGGTCAGAGGCTTGGCCTTGGCCATGGCGCGGTGGAACACGGTGACATAGTAGTGGAAGCCCACGGCCACCACAACCACCCACTGCAGCGCGGCCGAGAGCTTGGCGGCGATGCGGCCCGACGAGCAGGTGGTGATCAGATCGAAGGTCTGCAGGATGATGAACATGATGTAGCCGAAGGCCTGCAGCAGCTGCAGGAAGATGTAGCTCGAGGGCGAGAAATTGCGGAAGAAATCCATGGGCTCGCTGCCGAGCACGAAGGCGGCGGCCACCAGCGCCGCGAAGTAGGCCGCGACGTAGATGTTGATGAAGAGCAGCACCTTCTGCAGCGAGAAGATGGCGCGCACGCGCTCGAACAGGAACATGACCAGGCCCAACGGCAGCAGCAAGAGCCCGTACGACACCAGGTAGGCCACAACGGGCGCGTAGTCGCGGCCGATCAGCGGCGTGAAGCTCTCCTTGATCTGCTCGTTCGCCTGGTTGAACAGGTCCTTGCCGTTGGTCGACAGGCGGTCCCAGTCCGGCCGGACGTTCGTTTTCAAATGCTCGGCCGACTCCTGCAGCCGCTCCGGGAACCGCAGAAACTCGTCCAGGAAGTCCGGGTAGTCGTCGTCCGGGTCGGCTGAGTCCACCATCGCCTCGGCCGCATCCTCCTCCGATTTGCCTCCTTCTCCGTCCTTCCGCTCCTGCTCCTGCTCCTGCGACGACGAATTCTCCTCGTCCACCTTCGCCACTTCCGGCTCGGGCTCGATCTTCTTCTTCTCCTCCTCCTCCTGGGGCTCGTGCTCCGCTGTCTTCTGCTCCGACGGCTTCGACGCCTCCTCGACCTCCTGCGCGGGCACGCGGGGCTCAGATTTCTCGATCTCCTTCTTCTCTTCCTGCGCCTCGACCTTCACCTCTGCTTTCACCTCGGCCTTCGAATCGACCTGCGGCTGCTGCGATCGGTCGTCGGATGGGGGGCTCGGGGACTGCGGAGCGGGAGAAGGTTTGGCCACCGGATCGACGGAATTCTGCTGCTGCTGTTGTTGGTGCTGTTGTTGTTGTTGTTGGCCATCGGCGGTTGCCTGGTCCGTCTTCTCCTGTTGGACGCGATTCTCCTCGCGCTCGAGAACCAGAGCCTCTTTGAGCAGCTGCTCCTCGCGCTTGGAGGCCTCCTCTTTGCGCTCGTCGTCGCCCTTGACAGCCCCGGACGACAGGCCGCCGTCCTCCGGCTTGCGCTCGGGGGGGACGGCCGTGTTCTTCTCTTCGTCTTTTTTGTCCTCTGCCTTGGGCTCGACGACCTCGGCCTTCTTCTGATCGTCCACCGCAGCCACCACCACCTCGGGCTTCGGCTCGTCCTTCTTCTGCTCCACGGGGCCTCCGCCGTCATTGTTGTTGTTGTTATTGTTATTGTTGTTATTACTGTTCGTGACCTCGGCATCGGGTTTTTCATCCTGCTTCTTTTGCTCCTCGGTGCTCACTCCTTGGTCCTCTAGCATCCGTCTCCGCTGATGCTGCCGCCACATACTCATGGCCGTTCCATCTTCGCCGCTGCTCCGGGGCCCGAGCCTGGCTTCACCTCCGGTGAAAGCGATGCTCGCGAGGAGGAATACGAGAAACCCCGTCGACAGCGATGGAAGCCGCATCGTTCCAAACCTTGATCTGCAGTCGTCCAGGATCCTTACTCGTTAGACATTTTAACAAGGCTTTACAGGTTTAGAGAATGAATAAACCAACAATAAATTGACAATTCAATTGAGAGCTACGGGCGAGCCACGACGTCGAGAAACTGCACGTTCTACGCGTGGTTCTGTGCAAGCCTAGGCCCGTGCGTCGAGAGGAGCTTATTTCTCGTTCGCAGTCATTCGAGCACGATCGTTTGCTTGGAATCGAAATTCGCCACTTTTAAACCTCCCTTTCGTGCGCGACGCTCTCTAAATCGGCTGAACCTGTCTTCCGATGGCCAACATTGAGCGAGCGTAGATTTCTTACATATACAAGTCGGCTCTTGCAATCAGAGCAATGTGCACAAGCAGAATTTGACTGATGTGCCTCCTCCCTGTGAACGTGTACGCTGCCCTTCCGTTCAGCAACTGAAGATCCTCGTCCCAAGCCTGCACGCAGTCACTCCTATCGAAATCGTCGAAGCAGATGCTATGTCCTGCATGACGCCACCCAATTGTCGAAATGATCAGTCTAGACGACGATTATGCGAATTGCACGTCAAGTGACGCGATTCAGACTTAAACGTGCCGACGGATCCAGACTCGACCACCATTTTGGCAAGGGCATCACAGGGAAATAGCCTTCAGACACCGATTTCTAAGAATGACGAGGAAAATTGCTCTCAACTGGACTTGAATCAGCTCCCATATATGACCGATCGAATATGGAGAACGAGACTATGTTAATAATTCGAATTTTAACGTCGTGAGACCGAAGCTCCGTCCGGCGGCGCCAAGACAAAGTTTCCTCATTTTTCGACCGCTGTTGTTAGCGACGGTGTTCTCTCGACAGATTCATCGGAGTCCATGTCCGACTTAATCAGAGCAGTAATGAGAAAGAATCGGAATGAGACTGATAGAACGAGGCTCTGAGACATCTCGACTACACACGAGTCCAGGAGTCCAGGGAGTGGATCAAGTGTCCAGATCTCTCGGAGGGTGCCTCGGAATTCTGCAATGTCGTAAGTCAACTGAACCTGCGATGGCAAAGCTACAGCTCGCAGTATTGACGACCGGAAAGATCTGACCTCGGAAGACGTGTGCACATCTTGGGCAACGTACTGTTGTCATTTGCGGCCATGATGAGAGGGGATAGAGCGGAATTGGACAGGACATTGACACCACAGAAGTGGAGACGCAGACTCTACGACTACAACCTGAACGCTTTAGCTGAGAATGTGAGTCTGATTCGGATAGACAGGTAGCTCCTAAAGTAGGATTCAGCTCCAGTCATCAGGCAGCCGAGCACGACGGCATGCTCCCCCACTCATGAGAGGCAATGAGCACGAATGAACTGGACGTCTACGATCGTCTCAGCTAGCAGCCTTGACTCAACGGCGACGATCATAATTTTGCCGGCGATTTTGCAACTCAAGAACCATGATCAGCCAAAGACAGACACCGAAGAAAAACCAACTGACGGACCGACTGGTCCAAGATCTTGCTTCTTCTGAGGCCTGACTGACGTACATACCAAAATGGAAATCGTCAAAGTCGGAAATGATAACTCCTCCTCAGCATCACGAAGGCGTCGACAGCGACAACAGCGACAACAACAACAAAAAGTAATTGCTGTGCTCAGATCAGTGCTGCATTGATTCCACCTGGTCTTTGAATCTTTCGCTGGACTGGACACAACTGACTGAAAGAAAGGTGAGAGGACAAGAAGAAGAAGCCTTCTCGGAAAATGGCTCGATAGGATGCAACGAGCCGAGGCGTAGGACGCGAAACTGTCGCGTACGGTTCTGAGTTGGCGGCCTCGAGAATTTCCTCGACTGTTTCCCCTTCCTTCCCTTCTCTTCTCCTCTCTCGTAGTTAGTGTCCGGCTTAGTAAGAGACCTCCGGGCCTCTGCAGTCAGGATCGAGAGATCTGGGAATGCCCTTGGAAGGGGTGAGCATAGATTAACGCACACTACAGTTGGCTCTTTGAGCAGGCCGAAGAACTAGGAGACAAGGCTCAGTGGCATTGTTCTATTTTAGAGATCTGGATCTTTGTGCTCCTGGAATTCAGCTGCCCGTCGCACACGGCATGACATGACTGACTTGCGCGCTCGCTCTCTCTCTCTCTCTCTCTCATTTGATTGATTGATTGATTGATGTGGGCTGGAGTGGAGTGGGGTGGGGTGGGGTTGCCACTCCACTGGACTGGCCTGCCCTCCCTCTCGCCCTCACTCTCGTCACTAGCCTCCCCCCTCCCTCTCCTCCCCTCCTCTCCCCGTCCGTTGCCATTACTTTGCTTTTCATTAACTTTTTCAACTGTCAACTGCCAGCAGATCTCAGTCTCCTTTGATTCCTGCAAAATGTGCCCGCCACGGACGTTAGTTCGCAAGTCGACATGGACATGAACCTGTACTGGCTTGCATCCATCATCCAAAATCGGCCTCTGATTTATCCAAGCTCTCTTGTCACTTCAGTTACTTTCCAAGGTTGATCTTCTGGACTGACCGTACGCAATGGTGCTGATTGACAGGCTTCGTATTGTCTCATACGCATATTCTCACATACGCCCGCTGCTGCTCGTAGTCTTACCAATATTGCGTCCACAGGGAAAGAGCTCTGCATCTCACAATTCTCTACCGCAGTAGCATTGGGCGTTGAACCTCCTCATCTTACTCGACTTAGTAGATTCGTCCGGTTTAATCTTGGAGACGGCATTATGGTCATACTCGCGCTGATCCTGGAGCTTGCAGTGTGGTCAGTGTTCAGATCCTTGAGACTGCGGAGTGCGGTCTCACAGCCGTACGCACCGTCCAAATATATGTCTGGCCCGAGGAATTATCTCTAACCCGGTTATAATATAATGAAATAAAATTTGGCTCATTCATTGCCTACGGGATTGAGGTACCCAAAAGGCTTCAAAACCTCCGAATGGAAACCTCAACAAGACATGGTACCCATCCACACCTGCCTGCTAAACTCTATCATGCTTAAGAAATCATGTTTGCTTCTTTCTGCCGATGGAAATTCTTGGCCTGTGTGTGGCAAGTTCGTTGCATGTGAGCCGATGGAATGATGCATGTCGAATATTGTCTATAATGACATGCTTTGACGTTGTTGTGAAAAGTGTTGTACTGGTGTCAACTAGAGCATTAACGCACGTCGATTCCTCGTGTTTCTAAACATATTTCCTAGTTTTCCCTCTCCGTTCTATTAAACCGCAAGGAGACAAGAATATCAAAAACAAAATCGCATCGAAATGAACATCTCGCAGCCTCCTTCCGTCGACGACGATTGAGCGAACCGAGGCAAGGTAAGCCTCCCCGTCCCTCGTATTTATGGAAGTACGATCCAAGCAAATAAAAAAAAAACTGAAAGAAAGAAATCGAGAGGAAACAATAGAAAAGAGAATTGACCGAAAAGGCCTCGCAAGATCGAACTGCAAAGCTTTGTGACTAGGGCCCCACCTGCCTCCGAAATCGAGTCACGAGAGGGAGAGAGGGAGAGAGAGAACCAAGGAGAGTGTGCGTGCGAGCTTTACGACAGAGGAAAAGAGAAGCCGAGGAAGAAGAGGGAGGCAACGTCTTCCGAAGAATGCTCGGTTCGCTTGTTCGAAAAGCGGGGCATGGGATTCGAAAAGATTCTTGGTGGCGCGGGTGGGGAGCGGGGAGGCGGTCGATTGACTGGGGTGGTCATGGAGATGGATGTGGTGCGATCGTGCATCGTGGGCCGGGTCGTGGCTTCGGGGGCTGGAAGGCGTGAGCGCCAAGCGAGGTGGAGGCGCGGCGCTGATTCGAACTGCGATCCGACGAGAGCGAGAGCAACGGGACGGGAGCAAGTCATGCATCGGCACGAGCCGTAGCGGGGCAGGAAAAATGTGCCGCTCCCGGGAACCGCGTTTGTTCCGGCTTCCTCCGCAGTCGGCCCGGTCTCCTGCCTCCGGTTCGAACCCGCGACTGCCGTCGGTGTCCCGGACGACGACGGTCGCGCGCCGCGGCTGCCGACAAACGATTCGTTTAGCCGTTTCGTCCCTTGCGTTCACGCCTGACACGCGCCATCCGGCAGCTCGAAATGGCAAGCTCCTCCCTCACCTTCACGTTCGTCGGCCCTTTGTCCCTTTCCGCTCTCCTCGCACCGCGATCGGCAAGTTGCGCTCCCTTTCCTTCATTACCAGCAGCGACGTTCCAACATGGCCGTCAGTCCGTTCGTCACTTAGTTGCGCACCCAAGCCCCCGACGCACGCAACTGGTCTCGTGCTGCCGCTGCTGCTGCTGCTGCAGGCGGCCATAAGAGGGCGCAGATGGGACAGCAACGAATTATGTTCCCACCTAGGATTCTTCTCTAGTTTCCGACCCGGAAGCTCATGTATCTGTAATCAACTACTAGACACGGAACCGGCGAATTGCTGGGACGATGCGATGTTCCAAATGTGGTGTCCGAGTACCATACTCTTCTTCCGAGTGCTTGAAATAGTTGAGACGATCCTGTACACTGATGCGTTCAATTCTTCCCGATGTTCGCGACGGGCTGTTGAAGGTTATCCGAGTATGTGGGTTCGGGGCTTTGTAGTCTAATCTCTTATTATCGCCAGGCGTTCATCCGCCGGTTGTTGTTAACCAAGGTTTCTTCACTCGGTGCAAGGTCAAATTGGGCAGGTGCATTTGAAAAATGAAGTAATTACTGAGGAGAAAGTTCAGCAGATTGATTGTAAAATGTTGACCTTGAAAGATCATCAAGATATGCAACATCTCGGGGGCCATATTTATATCAGACTACGAAATCCTGCCCACAAGAAAGCTAATGAATATTAGCTTTGGGATAGCGACTTTATATCTTCAACTTTTAGACCGACACAGATCACTATCCTAACATTCACGGTTTAAGTGTATGAATTGGATTCTTCTTTCCTTGCAGTGCATTTGATTCAGTTGAGCGATAGACAGACTTCGCTTGCGCAGCTGTAGTGGAAAACTCCTAACCAGTGATCGGAGTTCAAACCGAGTGTTACAAGGTCCACACATCGGGAGAGTTTGGGACTTCGCTCTCTGCACCGAAGACAGAGAGAATATACAGGGTTCAAAATTAATCTCACTCCTCCGGGCTTTTCCTGGTACAACGGGTCTCTCACGCAGTTTTCAAGTAAGTTTCTGTGCAAGTCTTCAAATCTACTTTTTGGTATTCAGGACATCCACAAGGAGGAAAAGGCGATCGCGACGAATATTTCATTTCATACACAATTGTGAAGCTGAAGTATATTCAAGACGAGGTTGAAATGAAAGTCTCGAAGACGGAGCCTTAGCCAAGTGAAGTTTAATTCTAATCTTCACAATGAATGTGATGTGAACGACAAACTGTGTGAACAACGAGAAGGCCAGTAAGGTAGAGAAGGACCAGTATGAGTCGCAAGAGCTAACTTTGATACAAATCTTATTCGTTCGATATGTTTTCGCGGCAGGCGGGTTTCTTAAAACACGACAACCGGAACCAGGGAAGAAGAGCTATCTAATTGACCATTTCATTACTCCAAATAGACGTTTTGTTCATCAGTTGTCAAGGATGCTTCACGAACAAAAGCGAGTTTCTGAATTGAAAGCAGAAGAGATAGTGGTGGTTCATCTGCGAAAAATGATAGACACTCTTGAATGGCATACAGATCCCACAACTATGGTGTGCCAACATGCTACTTCATTACATGCATTTTAACAACTGACAATTCTTGTAAGAGATCCAGTGAGGAAAAACAAAAAAACGAAATGTAGCAATTGCCAGCAGCTACCAGCGTCAAAAAATTAAGTCTTTCGATAGAACAGAAAGAAAGGTGATGCACAAAATACACATACACCCCAGCGGCACGGATGCCCCAAGAATACTACTAGATTCAAATTCATCTACAAAACTGGGAGATCAAAACACAGACTGCTCATTATTCTCCGCACACATATCCGTTGCTGCCTTATGAGCTCTCGACAGCGACAATCTGTTCCAGTTGGGTGAGGTCTCGCGGAAAGAAAGTGCAGCACATACTCACCTGATAGAACCTAAACACGAGAAGCGGGACCGCTACACAGATGTCGATCAACTTCTCTTAACCAAAACCTTATTTGAAAAACATTACAAACATATATAAAGAATATATATGGAGGGGCTGGCCGAAGATATTCTATACTACGAACTACCTACATTCCCTGAGCAGATACAAAGAAGGGCTGAAAGGATCCACCATGCTGACCCCTCCAAAGGTCAGTTGGTTATCGTCAACACCTCCGGCAACCTGCAAGCTGTGCCCCAAGGAACTTCCTCGCAATGGGGTCCCTCCGGCAGCTGCATCTGGTGACAGCATCTCTGCAGGGAAAGGCTGCAATTCCCCAACGGCAAAACACTTAACCCGACCATCATGCATCATCTCGTGTTGCACGAACATTACCCATATAAATAAATAAAACAAAAAATTATGATTCAAAATCAACTGAACTAGCCGGACTGGAGCTGGCGCTCAAAATCAACCAAACATAATTCCAAACCTGAGGCACAACGACTCGACCTTGCCTAAGGTCATAAAAAATTCACTTTACTAGAATAATTTCAGTGAATTTAGTAGAGAAAGACACAACTCATACACACATTCAGCAGAACTGCGACAGTTGTAAACAAAGATCTACTGAAATATGTCGGTTAGACAATAAACAGCATTCCAACCTGTATCTACTTAGGAGCCTCTGTGGGTCCAGATTCTAGATAGGCAAAATCCTCTTTTGATCCTGAAAACTTCTCAAGATTTTGAGCTAAAATGCCCAGAGGTGCAGAGAGAATAGCACATACCACAATCCAGCTGACAAAAGGTGATGACGGGCAATTATCAACGTGCTCGTTCATGCTTCTCACATTCTCTTTGTACTCATTGGATCCTTCCTGGCGAGATCTGTGAACGGGATTCGGAGAAGCCGCGCGACCATGGCACTCCATAAGAACGGATTTTGCTAAAACCTCTTGAGCTTCAGAATAAGCAGGCGCAGCGTGCTCACTAATATGCTTCATGATCCCTAAAGCATCGTCTGATCCGTCTTCCACAAGCATATCCATACCCTGACGGCGTGAAGTAGAGGTAATTATTAGAAAATCAGTTTTAGAAAAGAGGTTCTTGACCCTAACAAAGCAAGTTCAGACGAGTAAACCGAGTAAAGGTTTCTGTTGTACGTAACTGAACTGCTCATCATGACAATTAGCTGTGATACAACTAACGTAAGAGTCTGGACTACCAAGTGGGGACTACAAATCAAAGTCTACGAAAGTTGTCAAAGAGTACAGCCCGAAACATCAACTCCGGTCGGGAAAAGATGTAAGCCACACCATTTGGCTTTGGAAACTAAATCAAACTCAAACTCTTGAAAAGAAGACAACAAGACGTATTTGCCGAACAAAAGCCGCATCAACATGTGACCAAAAGGCATTAAACATTACGTACTAACCTCCAGCAAAGACATCACACCATCCTTCGGTACGGCAGGATCCAGCTTCCACGGTGACCTCCAGATGGCAGACGGAGAATTCCCATCACCACTCAAAGCACTGCCGAAAAACAGCCAGAAGTCTTCAAAAAAGCTTACCAATACACTTACTTTTATTTACAAGTCACCGTGCAGAGCATGATAAAAGGATGACAGAAGAAAACAAGATACAGCTGCAACTCTAATGGACATAAATTACCGCAACCAGTTTTGAACTTCAATCTCAAGAAGCACTGGCTCAGGAAGAACAATTTAAAGGTGAGTTAGAGAAAACAACATACAAGTTGAAAGTGTCGAAGTCGGCGAGTGCGTTGAACCAATCCTTGCCTCCATGATTTGACCCTGAAACCGTGGGACTTATTGCTGAGCCCCATGCATTAAAAGAAGAAACAGAATTCAGAGCCATATTCTCCCTCTTGTCGGATCCCTTCGGCTGGGAGCCAACTACGGCAGCATGTGATCCAACATGACCTGCTTCATATTGGGACTTTGAATCACAACATCCATATCTCCCAGTGACCCCCCCAAAACTACCGGCTCCACCATAGGCTTCTGCACCAGGAGCCATCAAAACGCAGGATGTCATGGAGCTTGCTTCTACCGAGAAACAAGCTTGTTGACCATTTTGACGCTGCTCTACTAGGACAGGGAGATCCTGCGTCTGCAAAGTCACAACATACGCTTGCCATCAACACCTACACAACTGAAAGACATAACGAGCCATATCGACAAACGCAGCTACGTTTTCAACATACACACAAGCTGATGTCTGTCTAGGTGGCAAATGGAGTAGCGAAAACCAGTAGTGGCGAGGTCAGATGGCAGAATATCCATGTACCTTTGGAGACGGTTGATTTCCTCCTCCCTTGATGGCTTTTGACTCATAATCCGGATTGATTGCCCGAAATCTTCCCCTCTTATTACACTTTATTCCACTTACACATCCTCCGCTCTTACCATCCCCGCCTTTGGTCCTGGTATGAGCACCTCCACTGCTGTTGCTCCCTGGAGAGGGATATCCTGACCCTGACTGAAAGTCATTCTCAATTTCCAGTCTGTTGATCTTCATCAGGTTCTTGCTGGTAAGATCATAGGCAGGGGAAGCAAATCGTCTCGCGTGACAAGGAGATATATCGGCAGACATCAAAGAATCCGAACCAAATGATCGGCATAAAAAAGAATTTTCATTACTTGTATTTCGATCAGGTGTCACTGTACATGCAGAATCATGGGCCATGTCAGCAGCATTATCAGATGATTGTACACAACCTCCACTCATATTGGAGTCACGAACTTGTAACCCAGATGCTTCCCCTTCCTTATTCCCTCGTGAGATGGATACAAGTGGCCGGGGCCTTTTCCGTAAAATTGACGGCGTTCCCCCAAAACTTTGAGCAGCTCTTCGCAGCGTAGACTGTGGGCTACCGCCTCTGAATGGAGAAGAACTGGGATAACTTGGAGGAGTAGAGCAGTTGACAGAAGGCATGATCATTTGCCGAACTCCCAAAGGACTGTACGCTTGTAGAGAGGTGCCGTTTGGACTGATAAGATCGTAGTTCAGAAAAGGCATGTCTGAGTTTGGGAGACGTGGAGGTTCATAAAAAAATCCGGCATCTCCCTCGGTGTCTTCAACTTCTGGTTCAAGTTCTGCGAACATGGACAAAGGCTGGTAATCACTGACTACCTGTGTGGCTGCTTTAAGCAGCTCATCTGAGTACTCCTCTGTTCCTACCTTTGAGATATCACCCCTCAGACACAATTTCTGATTGTTCGAGTAAGGAGGTAAACAAGGACCAGACAATTCTTCTGCTCGTTGATGTTGGCTGTAATGGCATTCGTGTAAGGTCATATATCCCATTGGCGTCATAGGTTGGGCCATCATGTTTACAGACTCGATGACAGAGCCGGATACAGAATCTACATCACCAATCATTGTTCCGTTTCCAAAAACAGAGGACGTCAAGGGTAGAGAGGTAAGAGCAGGAGTGGACTGGCCAGAGCACGTGGTGCTTTCAGGTAAAGAGCAGGCAAGAGGATACATTCGGGAAAAACTGGGAACACGGCAAAGTTCGACCGAAGAAGGAACACAGACATTCTCATCGATACTAGAAGGCTGACGCTGAAGAGAGGAAGACGATGTGCTAACAACTGGTACTGCCATTGGCGTGCAGTTTACTGTGTCACAGGTCGATTGAGTGAGTGGATTTCCAGCACATGATGCTCGAGGAGGGGGAGGAGGAGGAAGAAGGGGGGGTTTGGACGCTGTGCCTAATTCCTTTCTTGACCCAGATTTCACAGCCTTTATATCGTCCTTTTCGGGAACCTGAGATCCTGCTGGGGCAGCCAATTGTATAGCAGGTTTGGAGTCCACCGCAGAATCTTCTGCTACATCGCAAGTTCGAACCGACGGTGGTACCGTCGAAGACGCCATTATCCTAGCAGATAAGTTCGAATTCGAAACTCCACTTGTAGATGGCAAAACGACGTCCACTGTATTCGACAGACACATAGATTGCTCGGAGTTCGCGGATCCTCCGGACTTCAAAGAGTCTTGCTGTGCTTGATATGCAGCCAAAGCCCTCGAGATAGGATCTGTGGCTGACATAGGATCCACCTTCTTCTTCATTGTACTGTTCCAATGGTTTTTTATGGAGTTATCCGTTCTGCAAGACAAACCAATGAAGACATGGAGATTATTGTGCGTTCACTGCACGGTAAGCTTATGATGCACTCAAATTGCTATACAGAACCGCTGTTGCACATTTCTGAGGAGTCGTGCGACCTATTTCAATTCACCCCACATCCAAGCAAGCGCAAAGACACAACGTTCATCGAAGTCTCGCCCCCCTAGAAACAGATTTCTAATCCCAGGAAAATTATGGTCAAAATGTCAAGCATAAAAATAATACCTGCCAGGAAGAAATTTGGCAATCTCTGCCCATTTGTTTCCATAGATTTGATGAGCGTGTATCAGAGCCAGGTCCTCCTGTTGCGTCCATGCATCCCTCTTGATGTTTGGGTTCAGATGATTGTGCCATCTGATACAATCTCGGTTCTCGTAAGTAAAGTGGAACAAGAAAGCTCCAACATTTGCGGCATGATCGATACAAACGCAATCCTTTCATGGAAATTCATCTCTCATGCTTACCTTTCCCTGCACTGCTTGCCTATTCTACCGGGCAAGTTCTGAGCGATAACAGACCATTTCTTCGCCCCATACTTGCCAACCAACTCCATTATTCGATCGTCTTCCTGACAGACCAATGCAGAAATTGGTCTCGTTAGATGTTGTCAAAACACATGTCAAATGGATCTGAAGCATACCAGAAGATTTCAGAAGAAGGTCTAACAGATCAGTACTTCGTACCTCTTTTGTCCAAGGACCCTTAACAAGGTCCGGGTTCAGCACCTTTTGCCATCGGTGCAAACACTGAACATCGGTTCGATCTTGGAAAAACTCCGCTGAAAAAAATTACAGTTTCCGCTCGGCCTTAATAATTGAGAATAATGACGGTAAGCAGGAAATCAATTGCAGTTTGGCATTTGATAGTAAACATCCTGCCATCAATGATCTAGGAGATTTATAATCAGAACAACAGAAAGACAAACCCATCGATATAGAAAGCGAAGGGGCACATTAACCTCGGATAATGTCTTCCGATAAACACGCTCATGAGACTCGCTGTATGACTAGCAATATAAGACTAAACAGTGCTAGTATCACAACTCCCAGTGTATTGTGAGCGAGTGTTATTACTCACGCTCTCAACAAAAAATATATCCACACTAAGACTCGCGATACGTAAACTTAAGCGAGTCTGGTCCTGACATAGCCGGCAGCCAGCAGAAGGAGATATCCATACATCACTGACGTTTGGGACATCGACATGTAGAAAAAAACTTACCAATTTTTTTCCAATTCTTCCCTTTGAAACACTGCACAGCTCGCCGAAGAATCTCGTCCTGGATCAGATCGACATTGGCAGCACTTAAGAACAGGGTGTGTACAGAGAGTGACATTCGCTGGACACATTGAGAGTTCATGGTATCGAAAGGCAGGTGAAAGGACGTGAGAGGGCCCTCTTCACGACAGACGGTATCAACTAACATCATGACAGAGCCCTCAGTACGACACAACATATGCCGGGTCATCTCCTTCAGCATTCCAAGTCCTTGACACAACGAAGTCTTCAGCACCGTCAAAAATGGCTTCACGAGATGTCAATCAATCAATCAATCGAGTAAGGAGCCTAGCGGTCTTTCCAACCATGACATAGAACACAACAGGAAATCTGACGGCTCATACCTCCTCCGGCGTCCATCCTCCTTTCGAAGATCGCCGGGTAGGCCCACCGGTCCGGCTGTTCAACATTAACCAATTGGCAAAACTTTCAGCACTGGGATCTTAACTACACTCGGCAGTGGAGGAGAAAATCTGGACTCCTGCCCTCAATTAGAATAGAAGCTGGAACTCTCATCAACCTTCCCTCCAGATTTGAGATTTTATTTGATTCCTAATCTTCTATAACAGATGTCCAGGGCACGAAATCTCTGTGTATGTGCGAATAGAAAAAATGTATGCTCAAAGAAAGGAGGACATACTGACAAACAGAGAGAACGCTCACCCATGCACAGGAGGTAACTGATGAATAGCATCGTCCTCCGATTCTGCTCCCGACGAACTGGGAACAGGACCTGTGCGCATCTTATTCTGAGAGTCCTGAGTAGCCATAGCTCCCCCAGCTCGAATCATAAACATATCTTAGACCCGGAAGCTCCTAACGCCTCTCGCACCGCTTGGCCAACAATCAAAAACCTCAGCATTATTCCCTCTCCCTGCAATTTCCTGTATTTTACAAATTAGGCCCTCTTTCTTCTGCTCAGCAACCTGCTACAATGTGCTGCAGTTGCAGATTAAGAAGCTGGGGATATCTTCCGGTCTGTACCTGCACGGGTAACCTTTAATGACAATCTACTCGACCAAGTTCTAACCACTTGCTGTTGCCTCTGTATGTCAACTAGTCGCATGCCTACCTGCTCTAACCACACGAAACTCCACCCCTGTCTTCGATCCCGACAACCTCAGTATCCGCCACTTTATACTACTTACAACACCTCTTCTATGCTTTTGTTCCCATTGACTCATCCTTGTAGTCGATGCCCCTTCCTGTGAATCTCTACGTATCCAAAGCTAACGCATCAGTGACAGAAAACATTCTTTCCTTCGACCCTCCTCGTGCTTGCTTTTGCCTCTTACACCTCTCCATCGTCGAACGTTGAGACAATATACCGGTTCACTCATTTCCTCGGTCCGTTTCAAAAATCTGCAACCGACTTTTCCGACTTCTCTCCTTGCAACCCCCTGCCCTCCCCCGCCCTGCCCACCGCCTCTCCTCGGCCCTCCTCAACGCAAGACCGTTTCCTTTCCTTTCCTTTCCTTTCCTTTCCTCCCCCAGTCCTTGTATCCAAATCAAAAACACCAACGACGAACGAGCGCTCCGTAGCGCGGCCGAGCAGATGCTACAAAGCCCTACAACCCACAAGCACCACCACCCCTTCCGACCGAACGAGGAGGTCGTCGCAGAGCTGTCCGTTGCGCTTCGCAGAGAGAAGAAGACCCTTTCACACAATCTTTCTCTCGACAACCTTGCCTGGTTGCTTGCCAACCATCGACCCTAATCTACACCACTACCGCGCCCGCTCTCTTCCTCTTCTTCGTCGCCCTCGACCTCGTCGTTTCGGTCCGTTTCGTATCGCTCGTGGAAAATGGAAATCGATCAGCGCAACGAACGAAGGCACGAAGGCAAGGCCCGGCGACGCTCCTGCGACGAGCGATCTGCCTACCTAAAGCTACCCCATATTACTCTTAAGCCCGAATTCAAATTTTCCTCAAGTACGCACGCGCGACACTTAGCCGTTGGGGGTGTGCATCGTGGCACCTCGCACGTATGGTGCCAAACCCTAGCTGCTCCGTTTCAGTAGCGCCCGGCTCCCGAACCTGGCTCGCGCTTGCCTCGGGCTGCCAATCTCACCGTTGTGGCGGTGGGGCCCACCGAAAATTTGAAGCTGCCCACCCCCCCCCCCCTCCCCCCACCCTCACCTCCTCTCTCCCTCCCTACCCCGTGACTCTGACATCTCCATGGGTCAGCATAAAGTCGCGACTCGCAAAGGCCCGTTTGAATCCATTGGCTGTCTGCGCCTTCGTTCAATCCATAATCACCAAAAGGTCGGCCGGCATTCGCGAGTCGCTATTCGCCACACATCAGCACGGCCGCTCTCCGTGTCGGGTGTGAAGTGGCGGAGTTGCGACTTCACCTCGTGTCCTTCTCGACTACTCGACTACTCGACTTCCATCATTTGCCTCCCTCTCGGGGCGATTTGAAGTTCCATCCCTCCCCCTCTCTATCCCTCTCTCGAAATAGTGGCCAGTCATGGTCCGCGACGTTTGCCCCGTGCCATCAATGACCAATCAAGCCGTCCGTCCTCCTTCTCCGCTGGCCCTTGTAATGACTGCACTCGCCCTCGTGTCCTCGAGCTACAAGAACGAGCTCCACGGTGTCGGTCCGGTCGGTGAGACTCCCCTGAGTGAGAACGAAACGAGGAAGAGAGCGAGCGAGTCTCCAAATTTATCTGCAATCCTGTGGGAGCATCGAGGAGTGTGGACGAGATTCGATGCTGCCTTTCCTCCTTTCCAGTCTAGTCGAGTCTAGCCTAGACAAGTCGTAGGCAATTGCCGTTGCCGTTACTTTTGGAAGCGTTCGTCTTTCTTTTAGTTAGTTCTTTGCCTGGCCGATCCCTTCATCCTCGAGTCCAGCGTAACGCTTTGCCACACCATGCGGGCTCTCTTGATTCCGTGTGTTGTGATTGTGAGCTCTATCATTCAGTCTGCTCGAGCGGTGTCTCCGATGCCGAGCTCGCAATCGCTCTTGGCTTCGAGAGATCTACGAGTATCTCATTCTTCATTACGACCGATCGGACGCTTTCACATTTCTACTTCCGTGGGATGGCCTTACTCCTTCGTGGATGCAACGAGCGTCAAGATTGAACATCGAATTTCCTTCGTGCATTGATCTAAAATATAAAGTTTGCGTCCAGTCGGCCGTAGACGTCAATCGACTGTCACGGACACGAGACTACGCGAAGAAAACCCGGCTCCGTGCGTGACCTAGGGATTTGTGATGTGTTCGGAACGTTATGCACCGAAAGAAGATCGGTTGAACACCGGATAACTTGAGCATGAAAATATCGTATCGTACTTACATCTTTCGATGAAGAGGTGTTTGGTGCCGTACAATATCTTCAGCCATCTCCCCTATCGAAGATATGAGTGGATAATCATTTGTCTATATTAAGTTTCTCTTTCTTCAGCGTCCTTGCCAACTACCATGCGGCGTACGTGACCGGAATCACAAGACTTTACATTACCCGCTTCTGTATGGCACCCGGCCAATGCCGCATTTTCTATTTTCCAAGATTAAAAACATTTCGAGGAGATGCGTCTTGCGACAACCTCTGGCGACGTCGGTCGCCAGTTTGGGCTCGCATTCAAGGACATTCCACCCTGCCTGCGTGTCAGACTTGATGGCGTCTTGTCTATCTTATTCTCCTGCTGGGCACGAAGAAACGAACCAGTACATCGTCAATGGCGCTGAAACCCATTACGCAACCGGACTGAAAATCCCCACCTCGTCGGAGACTCGACTCCCTCTTCATGCATACAGCGAAATAACCAGTACACCATTAATTGAATCGCGCTGTCATTATTACACCGCAACTCACTCATTGCGCAATGTTGCAGCTTGCGCACTTCGGAACCTATCTCTTGTTCCCTCCCTCCACAACCACGCCAACGAAATCGGCCTCCGGACAGTTCGAACCCGGAGTCCCGTCGGGTAACCACAGCGGAGTCAGCGGGCGCTGAGTGCAGATGTGACCGGCCGCCCAAGCGCTCCACAACACTGAATCTGGTCTGCAGTCCTAATGGGCACCGGATATCGGTCGCCGGCGACCTGATATTTCGATCCACGAGCCCTGGGCTCCTCGCCTCTTTCTAAACGGTCTGTTTTGTCCTCAGCGTCGTCCCGCAGCAGGATTTGAATCTCGGGGGAGCTCCTTTAAACCCTTCCTCGCATGAAGTCCATCACGCTTTCTTTTGTAGATCACTCCCACACGTCGCCACCCATAAACATGCCGCGCCTTCGGGCACATAAAAATAGTGGTACGGTCCAAAGCATCGGAGTCGTGACCCACCACCACCTTCGTTTTAATGAACACAGTTCGTGTGCAGATTTGCGGTGGAACCATCGAAATTGGCCTCTTTTTGTTTTTTCGCCTTCGCCTTTTCAAAGAGCGCAGAGATTCAAACGGTTCAAACGACCAGCGGAGAGAGCACTGCGATCTATGCTTACCGGTGCACTCCATGGCGACTCCCCAGGTCAGATGTTTAAGAGTCAAGGATTCCAATGGTTCTCGTACGATTAAACATGAGAATTGGATTTTGGAAAATGTTTCGTCTAGAATTTTGATACAGGCACATTTTTTTATGAATCAGATTTTTAAAACAAACTATCTTAAAATATGCACTGCTTGTCTAACGATATCTTCGTGTTATAAATTTTCATACTTCTTCTCATTTTCAAAAAATTATCCCAAAAAAAAAAAAAAAAAAAATTTTACAAATTTATTTTAAATTTTCTAGTACTGAATCATATCACCATGTGATATATTTATTCTATTCTTGCATCCTATAGATAATAATGGCCTATCACCGTCAATATTTGGAGGTTTAGCTCTCGACGTATCTCCCATTCGTCCCACAAACAATAAAATAATTCTTCACTTGATTTTACTGGCAGCAATTCTTGTACAAAGCCACATGATCAAAACCGAAGGTGGCCCATATATCTTCTTAATCTATAGGCAACCGACAGGTTACACGTCTTTGACCACTTAATTCGTTACCTTGCGTGGACCATTTGCTCTTAATGTCATAAGGGAAACACTATTTAGTGGGCTGGTTCCTCGGAATATGTATCTTCGATATCCTCGGTATTTGGTCTCTCATTGTATTTGTTACATGGCGTGTTACTTCTCGTATCGTACTCAACAGATGAAGCACAATTTAGTTTCTATGTTGTAACTTTCGATTTCATGGTCACAAATATTAAAATTAACAAGAACTATATTCATTGGGATTTAAGAGTAAGTAAAACCAAAAAAATCTCATGATAGAGCAAAAAATATTCAAAATCCCTATCAAATTATACTTTGTTTAAACCAAATGATTAAGATCGGGCTATGCCCCAATAGCAACGGGAGTGATCTACTATCGCATCCACATTATCTAAATTATCAGAGTTAAATTCTCTTCATATAAATTGAGCTAATAAAAATATATATATTATCATACACTTTGGTTTTCATCGTCTTAGATTTCTTTGAAAATATTAGTGATACACATAGAGATGAGAACAAAACTGAAAAATATTGTGGTTTAGAGATAGGAGGTTATGAACTTAGTAATAGAAACAATTTGGCTCGTGCACTCAAAGAGGAACTCACATGTTTTCCGATATTGTTCGTATGTATTTATTTTATTTATTTTACAGTCACCCTAGTATCTTCAAAACGATGATTGATAAGTTTTGAATTGAGAATATTCTAAATTCAAATTAAACTTTTCCCTTAAAGTGCTCATGGTCGTAATGTAGCAGTCTTAGCTAAATCCAAACCTACACAAACCCTGAACTTTGACTCTGTTTTGCAGTTGCTTACTTCTGGAGTTGAGAAGAAGACTTGTATAGTTAATAATATAACATTCTAACTCTACATCCGGGCAATAGTTACTACTACCCGGATGTAGAGTTGATCACTTGCTTACGCTAACTAACAGGTACTGTTGACATCAATTTGAAAAGCTTTTTTTTCATTTCAAACAAGACTCGTCAATGTTATGTATGAAAAAAATAGAGATCAAATTACATAAACACTTATACCTTATATGCATTAAATTATATTAAACTAATTCTTCCCCTGAAGCTAAAAAAATTTAAATAATGTCACAGTATCGAAATTTGAGAACATATTTAAGCATTAGAATAAGAGAAATCTGGATTTTAACTTTAAAATTTCAATTTGAAAAGGGAATGCTTTCTATCAATCATGCTCATTATCATCCATATTTTTAAAAATCAACTTTTTGTCACACAGCAATTTTGTGTAATGGAGGAAGGAAATCTAAAATCATGACCCGATGCACCAAGAAGAACTGGCAACTGTACTAGAAGGTCATCATCTCCTAGAAGGTGGAGGTGATGGGAACTACTCCGATATCTCTTCTGTCTTTTCTTCTCCTCGAATCTTAGGACTTAACAGCAGCCCGGAAAGTAGGAATTGTTCAATAAGTCGCAACGACTGATGAGTCTTCCCGTTAATCGTCCCGCAATCATAACTCCTCTGGGCTTTCAGTATGATATGGGATTGGAGTATCACCCGTCGTACAAAACCCAAAGATGTCAAACAAAATCAAACAGCGAACCATTTCAGTGCAACGACTAGCGACCTGAAAGGAGATAAGAACTGCCAGATGCACACTTGTGTACTATCCAAACAACCGCTGTACGAATGGAAAAGTTTCTTATCCAAGGCTGCGCGCGGGTATCCGACTGTGGGGAATGGCACTTACCACAGCTGTCAAATCATTTTAGCTAACTACATTATATACATTATTCAAAAGTGATTCAATGGAGAATTCAACGGTGGATACAGTACAATTTCATGGAATCGTCCTTACGTGATGTACTTTAAAAAAAAAAATCGCTTCATTTCAACTTCATTAGACATCATGATATTAGGTCTTGTGTTATCAACAGATATAGCAGCTTGAGAATATGGAGGATGTATAGGCTATAATTAATTAATTTTTATGTAAATATACTTCTATGTAAAAATTATTTATTAATGGGATCTTTTACATAGATAAAAGCAACGAGACATAAGCATCTACTATTAAGTTGGAAAATAATAAACATTACAGTTATGATTGTGTAATCATGTAGTAATTACATTATTTGATTGTAATTAAAAAGTGGTGATCAAGTTTCAGTGTCAGAGTAACAATAATGTCCAATATTATAAAATATTTTACCAGTTTCGAAAAGTGAATCATTTCCGTTATGTTCAATAATGTCGAACATCTCTAGCGGTGTTTTCAATGAGATCTCTCAAATTGTAAGAAAAAATTTGCCATGTCGCGCATATCTTTGAGATTTACTTCCTTTCAACCTACTATGTTTAAATTTTCTCCTTCTTGCTCAGGTTGGAGAAAAGATGAACCCCACTTATTAAAACCATTAAATTAAACATTCAATAATCCAATCACAATCGAGAATATCCATAATTAATCTGATGTTTTCAATAGTTAGTGACTCATTGCCGAAGTTTGGCAGCAACCATCTTGCATATACGTGGTTGTATCTCGAACAACACGGTGTACATCACTTCGTACATGGAAACACATGCAAATAATCACCAATGCAATGCAATTAATTGAGATCCCACCATCAACAAGCATCATGGGCATCGCATCGAAGGTATTTCGTTATTGCAGTGCTACCATGAGAACATTAAACACCTTTTCTTGTAATGTAAGTTCTACTTCACGGTCTTGTGAGAAACACTCGAGAAGTGCAATGTTTAGGTCTACCGGCTCCCTAACTGCAACAAAGGAGGTTACCCTCGACTTGTTTCACAGTAGACAAAATTACTGTGATTAACTCTGTGAGATAAGCGGGTCCGCACAAGACTTGGTCTGCATACATTGGGCTACAGTTCAATAACATTCAGTAAATATAAATGTGTCTTCGTGTTCCCATGTGGACACACGCGACACTGCTGATCAAGAGGACACGCTGTGCTCTTAAACTTAATTTGTAAAGCAAAAATTCATATTTCACCTTAGAATATCGGACACTTTATACTCTTTGTAGCAAGGATCATATGGACACTTGCTACTAAAAGTGGACTTCAGAGGATTGACAAGGCAGCTAAGGGGTCCAATTTGAGCTGCAAAGTAGAACATTGAGCAACAAGGAAGAATCCCGAGCCCAATATACTCGACTTGAATAAGTTATGTCCAGAAGATCTCTGATTCTGGTAAATATAGGAAAAATATTGTTAAATTGGACAAATTTTCGTTTACAAGAGTTCCTGTAAAATATGTAATGGAGCATTCGACCGAAGATTGATCATAGATAGAGATGCGATAGAGATCCGTTCAGTGTAATTATAACCCACTGAATTCATGAGAGCTATGCAGCGCGCACACTCAAAAGTACAAAGAGATTCAGTGAGAGGAAGTAGCTAACGAACACAAGCAAGTGTTCATCCAGAACTTAGGGAGACGGCGAGAGTAATCAAAATGCAAACATGAACTCATCACCTAAACCACAACGTACACAAACAGCAAAAAAGTAATAGGCTTCCAGAGACTGGAAGCAACGATCCGAGCGCGGATAGATACGAAAAACTGAAGCTCAGAAGTGCAGGATTCGCTTTGTTTAAAGAAAAGATCTCTGGCTTTTTTACAGAGAAAACTAGAGTAAACGTTAGGTAATGAAATGGAGGTTACCGACGGACCCGTGGAGATCTAAAGAGATCTGTGTTTGGCTGCACTCATGATGCATAACAACCGTAAGAAGCAGTAAGTACTTCAGAAAAAAGTTGTTTACTAACCCCAGAAAATATCTTAACCATGAGAGTTTGAGGTCATTACAAGTCGATATGCAACCTTCAAAGGGAGGTTGTACATCTACCACACGGTTTGTGAATGTAATCACCACAGGATACAGTCAACCCCAGCAAAAACCTAGGGAAATAACCCATCAGAGCATAATGTCCGAAGCAGATGCCGAAATGGTCGATTTTGATGAAAGCTGACACGAATAATGTCCTGTGGAATCACGTCAAAGCAGTTTCGATTTGGAAATTGCCATATTACTATGGCTAAGTCTAAATGTACTGGGTCAAGTGCCACAGATTCGGACGTTTAACTGGAACAAAGGAGCAACTTCTGTGAAGGCCAACTTATTTTCTCACTGGAAACGCCAGAGCTCCACATCTAACGGATGCACTTTGTGTGGAAAACTTACATCTTTTTAGACGCAAATTTGGACAAAATTCACAATCTTTCCAAACATTTATTGATTGGAAATGGGTGACAAAACAATATGAAGGCAAGTATAGGTCAAAACTTTGTAGAGTCTAATCCAACAATCTCTCCCAGTCGTCCTTTTCACCGTTTTGCGGGACAAGGGAGTCATCTGCGGGGCTTTTTGTAATAACAGTGGCGCAGTTTGAGACCTCTTTTGAAGCTCCCGAAGGCCCAGCCTGGTCACCTCTTTCTTTGGTTGTAGACTTGACAGGTTTTGTCCGCTCACCCTGCGCACTGCTTTCACCTTCCTTAGTAGAGGCTTGAGATGTACCCGAAGGTTGACTGGAGACATAACACCCTTTGAGCCGAGCATCACTCACCCTTGCTCTAGTCTGTTCCAATGCTCCCCATGGATTTTTAGTAATGATTGAGGGTTCCTTTCTTTGCCAGGCCCCAGTAAGTTGCTCTTTGGATGATTTTCTGTTATCATCTCCCCAAGCATCCTCCACCCAGCTAGACTCCTGCACAGCTTTCTTCTTGGCAGACGGTTTAGTAGCAAAGGAAGAACCAGCTGCCTGTCCCCAAGCCCCTTTACTTGATGTGTAAACAGCAGAACCAGGCACAGAGATGGCACCTTTGTATGCAGTTGTGTGATCCACTCGTCTTAAAGCCGTGGCAGCCCTGGCCACATCTCCAAATATTGCCAGGGCGTTTTTGTCATTCAACCAGACGAGTTCGCACTCTCCTGCAAATCTCAGAACCAAACCACTCATATCAACCTCTCTTGGGACATCAAAAAATGCCACCACAAGACCAGGCTCCATGTCGACGGCTGCGTTAAAAGCTGGAGGGGTCTGCTGCCCTGCAGGGGGGAGCTGACTTTTAGATAACATGCGTGTGTACGGAACCTTCGACTTGTTGGTCACGTGAACAATAGGAAACCTCCGTGGCTCTCGACCGGCACTGCTCACAGACAAAGACCATCTCTCTGCAAGCTGATATATGACCTCCCTTTTTTCCTTCGCCATGGGACAGAAGACGTGGACCTTCAGGGTTGAAACCTTTGGTCCTAGAAGCAAAAATTTGAAGCGCTCTTCGACAGCTAATACCCATTGCGGATCCCTGCGGAGCATCTCACTCAACATCTCAGACCCTAATGCTCCAGTGTCTCCGCTGGTGAAATCTCCTGACAGCTCCACACCAAAAGCATCTGCAAGGAGTCTCTTCTTCTCGAGCTTGCCACATTCATCGTCACACGACAATTTCCTCTGACCAAGAGGAGTCCTCTCACTACTCTGAGCAATAGGCTGCAGAGGAGCTGGTAACCTGCTGAGTATCATCTCCGTCTCTGCTGAAGCTCTGCTGGTGCTACTGCCTCCTGCATCACAAGGAACATCCCCTGATATCCTTCCACAGCCGCATGTGATTGTAACTACGACTTTGCATCGGTTGTCGGGACAAGGGGCGGAAGGGTGACAAGTCAAAATGCATGTATGAGAACAATCTCTTCGAGGGGCTCCGCAAGGCTGCCCACATGAATTTTTCACAGTCTTCACACCCCTCGCACTAGCATCCTCTACATTGTCACACGGAGGAACATGACAAGCTCTGGCACAAGCGTGCAACCCACACTGCCTAGTTTTACCACAAAGCTTATTGCACTTGATATCTCTGGATCCGCAAGGAACTCCTCTAAGAAGAACATGATTTCCAACACATTCTTTAGTCACGGCGACTGTGCAAGGTGGACAATCACCGAAATGACAAAGATGGGTTGCTGGATGTCCACAGGGCTGGTGGAATGAGCATGGCTCTTGACAGGAAGGCAAAGGTGTTCCACATGGAACAGGTGGGGGTATAGAAGTTTTGCCGCAAGCACAAGACAGCTCAGTGAATATGGACTCTAAACATGGAGGGCAGTGACCAGAATGACAACGCTCTTGACAATTATGTTGCCGACAGCGTAACTTCTTTCCACAAGCAAGAATACAGTCGTGCGGATCCCGATCGCTAGTATCCTGCAGGCTAGATCCATTTGTCGTAGGGCAGCATCTGTTGTTACACCGATGTCTTCCGCAACTTTTCTTTTGTCCGCATTTCCTCTCACAAAGAAAAAGACCTTCCGTCTCCTCCCCCACAAAAGGATTTCCTTGTGAAACGTGACAAGCAACTGACCTACTAGAGGAACCACACCGGCATTTTTGCTCCACTGGTACCCGACAGGGCGGGCAAGGACCTGAATGGCATAGATCTCTACATACATGCACCTTGCAAGGTAGTACTTTACTACAACCTTGTCCACAGGTCGGAACAGGATCGGTACAATTGATCCTTGGTCGCCCAGATCCGACTAGTTCCAGCAGCTTCTTCTTTCCACAAGGACATGTTTGCAACATTGCAGGTGAAACCTCACACTCTCCACAAGGCCCAGGATGACACTTTTCCTGACATTCGTGATTACCACAAGAAAGAGTTTTCAAGCAACGGCTGCCACATGACAGTATACCCTTCTCAAAATCAACATTTCCTTGTATCTCCACCGCTCCGCATGACATGGTTTCATGCTTCTTTCCACAAAAGCATTGAGTATTGACATCGACTTTGCACAGCTCACAAGATCCTTCGTGACAAATCCGGGAACAAGAATGACGTCCACATGACAGCTTTCGCCCACAAACGTCTCCACAACTGCTAATAGCTTTTTGTTCGCCACATCTGCGAGTGAAGGTCTTCTTACCACAAGGACAAAACTCTGATGGAGCCACTGCAGAACAAGGTGGACAAGGACCTGGATGACATTGCATCGTACAGTAGTGATTGCATCGTTTTGTCTTACTCCTATCCAAAGGCTTCTTGCAAGGACCACCGCATGAATGAGGAGTAAGATAATGATCAACCGGAGGATTGTCGACTTGACCACAGAAGCAATTGTACCGAAGATCCCTGGCAGTGATGAGTTCCACAGCTTGACAACCAGGACACCTCCAGTTTCCTTCCAAAGAGTGATTTGCTGAAGAAACTGACAAATCTGTAGATGTGGGAGCTCTGGCCCATCTCTTGATGCAGTTTAGATGAAATATAGCATAGCAGCTACCACATGACCACATTGGTGAACTTCTACCCACCATATCGTAACAAATCATACATTCAATGGTACCTCTGGTCAACCTCTCTTCCAGCTCTTGCACAAGTTGTGGTACTTCTGATTTTTTTGCACGCCACAAGGCCTCTCCGTTGTCAGCTTGAAAAACTGCTTTTTTACGTCCCGTTATTTGATGGTTGTCTCTACGATGTCCCTGGATCACCGACGGCCCGTCTGCTTTTCTGTTCTCTCTGTAGCTTTCCCGTCTTCCTCGTCCACCTCCACTATCACCAACATATACTCTTCCAGCATTCTCTCTAAAGGGAACATTGTCACTAGAACTACTTCCAGGTCTGCTATCATATTCGACTTCCCCAAAAAACTCTGGCCAATTTCCATCTCTATTGTAGTTGTTGCTCGTAGTTGAACTAGCCTGTGGGATTTCTTGCTCTAAGTGTGCGAGTAGACCAACTGATCCATGCTCAGAATCTTCACTATGATTCGTGTAATTGGCCACAACTATCTCTCTATTTTCGTCGTGTCTTCCTCTGCTTCCTCTATCTAACCTTCTACCATCCTCTACTTCATGATATGATGTCCCACCCCGTCTACTCGTCTGAGGGGCATGTGAGCCATCCGACGATCCTCTCCTGTTGAACCTTTGCCCTCTCCCTGCACCCGACCCTCTTCTAGAACCCCCAAATCGGTTCGATTCAGCGAATCTCCGTTGCTGCTCGCTAATCCGATGGTCTTGATTTTCCCGATGCACGTCCAGTTGATCATCACTCCGACTATCACCTGCAGGTGCTGCTTCTGACACAGACCAGCGCTCTCTGTTCCCATCAAAAGAACTCTCTCCACTGGCGTACGACCTATAATCCTGCGGGTTGTCCTGCGACACAGTTCGCCCACCACGAAAATTGTTTGAATTGAATCTCAAAGGGCCAGTAACACCTCTACCGCGTCCTTCCCTCTCCCCAATAAACGAATCCCCACTTTGTGGACTGTCCGGAATACTGTCAAAGCCTCCACCGTGTCCTCCAACATGCCGCCTCGCATTTGCAAACTGTGGGTGTTCATGACTGTTCGGCCTATTGTCTACAAAATTGCGCCCTCTTTGATACGAACCCCCTCGTCGATATCCTCTGTGGTTGCCATGTGATCCCCTGCTTCCCGAATCACCTCTTCCTCCTGGTTCGCCCGGGTGAGCGTACACGACGGGTGAAGCTATATCCCTACCACCGATGGATCCGACCGAGTAGTTCCCATATGAATCTTCCATTACCCCGGCCACACCTCTCAAGTGCTCCACAATCGCGAGATCTATATCTTTAGACCTTAATGCTGCAGCAAAGTCGTCCAAGAGGCAAATCTCTTCGAACCGTCCTTGATCAATCAAATCCACAAATGCCTATACAATGAAATCTGCACCAAATAGATTGGGCAGAGGTGGATCCGTGTCACATTACAGCAAAAAGAGGCGCAGATCTCCACAGCTAAATTTACAAGTTGAAATTGTTCTTGGACGCTTTGGCGCCAATGTAGAGTGTCCACGATGATATTGTCGTCCAATCACTTCAAAGCTCGATAATAGTATTACAAGTACCACGACGTGAGTACAGGAGCGGGACCGGTGCCCAGAGTCACCGGCCAAACCGGAGTCACAAAATTCCACCCTGAGGCCAACAGAACACAGGGTTTGAGTACCACTCATATTACTCACTACTCATGATATCATCAGTTGACCTTTTTGGAGATTCTGTTCTAGAAAACACAGAAGACATTCACCGTATGTTCCAGATAGTCACGAAAATAAAAACGGACAGATATTAGCTTCCGCCCATAAAGTCAATGTACGAGTGGATTCAGGATTATCAGGAAAGCTGACAGCAAATAATGCTATATAGAATCTAACCCGCAACATATGACCCAAGCGAAGGTGACGAGTAGAACGTTTGATTTACTGGAAGCAAGGGTGAAAAGACGAGAAACTGAACATGCTCTCACCATACTTTTGCGTTACTTACAATATCTACTCACTCTCTTCAATTTCAACCATTCTACTAGTTGAACTCTTGAGGAGTGCTGAACAAGGTAGAAATCGACAGCTTCTGTTTCAGCAGATGAGAAGACTCGGCAGCCATTCCATTCCGTGCTCCTTCTTATGAAAATTCAACAAAGTTGGCCAGAATCTGGTTCGTTGAAATTTTTTATAATATCTGCTTACCCGATAAGTATTCAGAAGTTGCACACAGCTAAATTACTCCTGTAAGTGCAACGAGCTACGCCTCCTCAACAAACGTGCTGCAGAATTTATGGTTAAACCCTTTCGAGTAGTCACAGTGGAAGATCAAAATAGGTAGCTACCTCGCAGTCACTCACTTGGGCATAATTAAAACGAAAGGGTCCGAAGCTGACGTGATGCTCCTGCTACTGACCACTAGTTTGAGTCCCGTACCTATACACGAGACGAATTTTACAGTCCCTGCTTCAACTTTGCTGCCTCAACAGCAACAAGTTATGCTTTGCAATGGTTATCGCTAGATTCAAGTTTTCTCTGCTTGCATGAGACCCAAGGAGAAAAACTTGACGGCAGTATTTTCGCGCATACGTGTCGGAAAAATCAGCACCTCATACGACTTCAATTTCAGGCGAAGCCTTTATCGACAGCAATGTTTTATCCCAAAAGGCATATTAAACAAGTGTTGTCATACAACCGTACCGGTAAGAAAGACTTGACTTCTTGAATTAATCAAGTCAGTAAGCGGTAGCCAGCAGTAGATCAACTGCTTGATGCTGTCTGCACTCATGGCGCACCAAATGCCGCATTAGATGCAGAATTATTCTCGCCTATGGTAGCTGTGCGGCACAATATGCGTGTCACAAGAAGAAATAGATATCGGGGAGTTCAAATCAGTGTAAACTCAAACTTCATCTCAAAGGATCAACGGAAACCTTCGACTCACTCACAAATGCAAAAGCAGCACCACCGCGAATATCAGCAAAATTCAGAAGGTGAAAACATCGCAAGACTGCAAGATGGGAAAATGCAAAGTATTTAGGAATTGAAGAATAAAGAGCGGACCCAAAACCCCAATTCTCCTGTCACTGGTCAAAATCATGTACATTATAGGCCAAACCCCCGAACAGAAAAGTTAATGATTATAGGACGCAATTCCACGACAGAATCTCAATGAATATTTGGCATGGCTACATTAACTACGCTACTTATGAGCTTCATGGAATAGGCACTGGCGAGGATGACGAGAAAACGCAACAAGCAGAAGAAATATCTAAACGCCGCCCACGGTAAGCACACACGTCCCACAGCGAACGCTAGACTCAGGGAAAGAAAGAGACCAGACGAAAATATTAGGGAGCTATCAGTCCGATCCACCAATGCACCTATCGAAATTCAAAGAATCGCATCTTCGCATGAGATCGGAGAGCATCCCCACGTCCCATTCTCGATTACTGTACTTCACATTGCATCCTATCCAATCTGAGACACTCCCATCCAATTCACTCCAGCCCACCACGCTCTCACCTTCTGGAAAACAAGATCCACCGGGGCACAAGCACAAACGCTTCGCCTCAGCGCCCGATCTCCAATTGGATGAATCAAAGGGCAGCAGCGGGTGCGAACGATTGCACGCGCCAAAGTCGACAAACTGCAAGCGGGATTTGTCGACGCGGACGTCGAGCGTTCGTCGCTCTGCTTTCGCTCGCTGCTCTTCTTCTCCTTCTTCTTCCTCCTCCTCCTTCCGCCTCGTTCGTGCCCAAAGCCACCCTAAGCCCAGCGGGTTTGAGCCTTAAGATCGGGGTCCTCGCGTCCTAACCCGCTGGTTGCTCTGAGCCCGGTTGGGTTTCCCCGACACCTCTTTAGAGGACTCGCCTTTTGGCCTACAGCCGCTCTGCCTCGGCAGAGTCGCGAGTCATGCCTGCCGCCGTCGGGATCTTTGGCCAATCCACGGCACTTTCTCCCGCGCCGAGTCCCATACGGTCCCGCCTGCGTGAGACGTACGACTCCGATGATATCCTCCGGAACCATCGCCGGCAGTGTACTCTACCTTTTGTATAACGACCCCACCAGGCTACGGTTGCCTCCGTGTCAATCCCCTCTCACGATATTCTCTTCGAGTTTGCCACTTGAACGAACTGTACTGGAACACTTAAATGCTTTTGAGGAAGTAGTTTGATGGGATTTCCGCTTGTGTGGCAAACTACATTATGACTTTTACAACAAAATCTACATTGATTTAAGTGACTTGCGATGCAAGCAACCGTGAGGCTTCCACGCGTGGCTCTCATCTGGGTACCAGAGCCTTTGGAGAACTTCCGTTTTGTAATACGATTGACCATGTTCCTATAACTATCACTTGTATTTTCTGGAGGCCTATACACACGTGTCATCCATACTCGGCTTGACGGGGTCTTCCCATCCATTTTGTTATTTATTACTATTTTCCTTCAAAGCTTTCGGGTAATGGTCTTATTTCACTCTTCAACTTTAAAGCTTCCAAGAGCAGAAGACATCACTCAAATTTCTTGCATGACTTATAGAAATGCAGTTAAAAACAATATACTTGTAACGTCACCAAAGGCTAGAGTATTGTTGGAAGCTTCTATACCCTATCCTTAGCATTGTGTCAATTGCTAAGGGTTATGGACTCGTTTGAAGAATGCCATACTTTTTTATCAATGTACACGCTATTGTGAATTTCCGTAACATAATTCGTGCCTTCCTATGTCATCTACATCATTGATATATCTATGTTATATTGAAGATGCACTTTTGTAATTGTCTCAAACTGCCCCAATTTAATTATTGTAGCCAGAGCTGTACAACATTGAGATGTGTTGGCCAGCTCAAATATTTCCACCATTTTTTGTTTCCGTTTTCCTTTCAAGCAAATAAAAGATTTGTTACCACCGTGTCCTAGTAAAGTATTTACATACCTTTCTAGCTAGATTTTAATTATGATGTTGCCTATTCACATGAATCCAATTCTAAAACCTCCTCTTCGGAGACAGATAGTTGGAACCATTTTCTAGTATACCAAGAAACTGTGAATTCTGAAGGGATGTGAATGTCTAAAAATAGCCCTATATTACAGCATTGTACTAAATAAATCAAAGAAAATAATTATGCAATTTGAATATGACTTGGCTCCATGTGAATTTCCGGTCAGACATTCTGAACATATTACCTACCGTCATTTCACATTCTAACATAACCATGAATTATTACATCCACATAGTCTTGTTGTCACATAGTTTCAAGCTTCTAGCATAGCTTTCACAATCCTTATTTGTTTTAGCTAACTCCTGGTACTGCTTTGTACAGAAAAAGTGCTTTCTTATTCCTTATGATGTTTCAACGGTGTGCAGTCTATCAATCCATTGTACCATGTGTTAGTCCGTTCATTTCAAGCAAAATTCTCTTACTTAATCCAAGATTGCTCCACAATTACTTATTCTAGATAAAATATTGATTCCGGTAAGAGCATGTAAATTTTAAGTCTGAAATCAATTCTTAGGTAGATTGCACCCATCTGATATTTCGTAAAATCACCATCTATACTAACACATTGACCAACTATGTACAAACCAATTCCAACTTTTTGCATCACCATCCCATATACGCAACAACTAAATGAGATATACGTAATATGGAATAAGAGTACCCACAGAAACACCAGCTGGTAATTACTCATCCATAGCATCTCCTAGTAATATAACAGAAGGTTTTTAAATTTTCAGTCTCATCCAACTCTGCTTGGAAACATGTTCAAACTAGCAATATGAAATATAATCGCTCATCTCCATGAACGAAGTGTCTCGCAAACAGATTCCTTGTATAGTGATCATAGTTCTAGAGTGTCACATACAGAGTAGTGTCTCAACATACACTATAAGAATTCAAAAAATGAAAACAAAATATCTGAAATAATCTACCCTTAGCAGTAATCTTTGTTTTCTCGAGCACATATGTAGCATCACAAGACACACTCAACCAGAATATTCAAACTTCTTCCGTTTATTCTGTTCTCAAAGTGTTAGCTTGTGTCTTGACAACATTGAATATCTTACCCCTCATGTTCTTGTTTAGAAAGCTCTTATCTTTATTTTAGTAAGTGACACCTTACCCTTTATAAACATATGTTTCATCTGTCAGACTCATGTTGGTTAGATAATAAAATATCCAAACCATTTTTAGTAGAAAACAAGTCAATATGTAAATCTTATGTAATAACCGCATCCTAATAAATGTGTTGACATTTTTCATCCATTTTCACAAACCTCACATATACATACATACATAAGTGTGTCATCACTTGTGTTATCATCTAAGTAAATGTGGCCAAAATAAGTTTTTGAATTTGATAACTTCTTTTATGAGAATAATCAAATTCCAAGCCAATAAGCAAACAAATTAGAAACAAATGTAAACAAATTATAGTCAAAAAGGTATAACACAAAAAATATGAACACAGCATGGATATATGATGTTGTATGATGTTAATATTTAAAAAAACCTAAGAAAAATCTTATTAATTTCTCCGCATTATTATCAAAATAAAAAAAATATTTTTGTCTTTTTTATCTCATTGACTTTTCATTCTGTAAAGTCTTGAAAAATATCATGGCTAGCAAGTGCAACAATGTTGATTCGAAATCTATAATAGATATTTAATTTTTTTAATTTCCTATTGTATTGATATAAGGTACAATGTAAAATTAAAATTTCACGGATTTGTATATTCAAGTTAGAGATAATATTTTCAATTTGTATATATTGACAACAAAATCATATTAAAAAAAGTTAGATATGAATGACTCCTTTTTAATTATACAAACAATATCTCTAATATATTATGTTAGTGCACCACAAAATTGAAGTTGAAATAAAATGCCACAATTAAAATAAATAAAAAGTAAAATCTGAATTCCGTGAAACACTTTTTCTAGTATTGTCAATCTCTTTTCTCTTTGATAAAAAATGTTTAACACATGTTATAAGTTTTTATTAAAATCTAACAGAATTTATTTTCCGTTTTGAAATTGAATTTAATAAAAAAATGCGATTGATGATGAACGACATATGTAATCATTAAAAATAACACAACTGAAATTTCTTGAAATAGTAATTTTTAAACTCACAAAATTACATAATTTTCAAGAAATACCATAAATAAGATGTATTTACATTCTTTTATTTTCTTATATTTCAATGGATTTTCATTTTTCAATCAATCATTATAATGACTTCCTACTTGTGTGGTTATCCATATATCAGTTTGCATTGAATTATGACAGATGTTAACAAGTAGTTTTGAAGACAATACTCATACATGAATATCTTTGTGTGTGTGTATATATATATTCAATCAAAACATATCAATGATTTTGATATGTTTAAGTAATACATTTACAATACAAATTTTATCTATAGATAGTGCATTTATTATATTCAATATGATAGTACATAATGATTGAATGAATATCATCTCATACTTTTAATTTTCTCATGTCATCACAATAGGCAATGTCAATTTTTGTTTTAGAATTTTCTTTATTAAGATGCAAACGCTTTACATAACAATCTATCATCTTTTTTAACATCTTTGTTGTAAGTTAAAAATATTATGGTATGAAAATAGAAAGTATTGAAAAAAATTTATATCTCTATCTTTAAGTAAAATCACATGATATTTTACAAATCACGTTACATAAATGATATGAAATAAAACTAACCTAAAATAAATGAAATAAAAATTGAGCAAAGTCACAAACAAGAAACATGAATCATACAAAAAAGCTCAAGCATCTTGAAATTATACTTTTCAACTCATTGTAGCTATTTGAATGTATATAACATTTCACTCATCTTTAAGTAATTTTGTAACAATAGGAAGATTTGTATCAAAATTTACGCTAATTTTATTAAAATTAAAAATAAATATTATTTTTATTATTATTTCATACAGATCAAATAAAAACTAGCAAATAAATTTAATAAAATTTATAAACTACATTACACACGTTGTTCAATGAATATGTGTTTTTAGTAATAATTTTTTGCATGATAATAACAGTATTAAATTATAAGATTATTATCAATACACATGATGGAAAATTAACATGCAAAGATTTTATTCAAGTTTCATCTAAAAGATACATCACGCAAATATATATTAGCGAATTGCAAAAAAATTACAAATTACACATTACGTCAACTTATAATTTAAACATATCATATTTGTATCATAATGTTGATATGAATAATAAATCATCACATTGATAAAAAAAGATAATCAAAAGATTAAAAAATCCCATAAACAAACTTTAAAAATCATATATAAGATATAAAATACAAAGAAAGAACAAATGTTTCTAGATATCATGTATTTTGAAAAAAATAAAATATGTTGAAATATTTTGGTATTGCTAACAAAGATTTCGATGATATTACAAGCATGATATGATGTTTATTTCCAAATTATAAAAAATAAATGAAAATCTTTATTATATTTTGAAATTACTTGGCTACAGCTCACAGAGTACATATTCTTGTTATCATTTTAATATCAAAACGGCGTCAATAACACATGTTTTCACCTTAATACAAAAATTCACAAATAAAAATAATAATATAAATTATTTCCAAATATCACAGATTTTGAGTTGAATTTTTAATGTCGAATCATATGTGATCACAATGTTTTTTCTATACATTAAAACAATCTATTCACAAATGTAAGATTTTAATGACTGAAATTTCATAATTAATTTTCTTTGATTAATGTGGGCAAGTCAAACTTCTACATCGAATTAAAACTTCAAGTTAATTGTATGTCTAGTACCAAATTTCAACCATTTTTTTCTTCAAATTTATATTTTTCACAGAAATCAAGCACAAATTTTTTTCCAAATAATGATATTTTTATTGCTGTATGTAAAAACCAGCTAGATACAAGAGTATCGGAACTGGTTTCACATCAAGGCTGGTACAAGCAGAGAAACCAAAGCATATGATAAAGATTCTAAATTCGTTATTAGTCAAACGGAAATACTACACAAATCTTTATCTCTAGAGTACTAAGGTCTCTGTAACAAATTGGGTCTAATGTTATTTTGAAGGCCTCCTATACGTGAAGTTTACGATTTCAGGTAATTATGCAATGCAAATTTCAGGTTAAATGCAAAATTATTATTTTTTGCCTTAAAATATAATCCACATTTATAATTTTGGGTTAAAATATAATCAAGAAAATTATAAAATAGTTTGGTGATTTATCCGATTTTGTTTAATATTTAGTAGTAGTTTTAAAAACAATTTTAAGGCATCTTTTCAGGATTTAGTTTACATTTAAAAAAAAAATATAATGATTGACAGATTTTTCATAATTATTTATCTCTTTTGTATAATGATTGTTTTAATTTTTTGATTACTTTTTGTAATTCCTTTGCAAAGGTTAATAATGAACTTATTCGTTTATCCCATAAGATTTATGATATTATACAAACAAATTAATTGTGAAAAAGACAAATCTATAATGAAATAAAAACTAAGTCTTTCTTAATTCCCATGCGCACTTCTTAAAACTTGTTTACAGTTTATTAAACTTTTCAGTTTTATCAACATACAAAATTCAAGCAACAATCTGTTTCAAAACATACATTTTTCATAAATATAAAATCATGATAATTTGATCAAATTTCAAATTGACTAATTTAGTGTTTGTAATGGGATATATATTTTTTGACTGTGACAAACAAAACATACTTATTTCTTAGTGTTTAAAAGTTGTTCTAAATGAATTTGAGTTCTGATTTTTACTTGTGATTATGAATTTGTATATTTCAAATTTTTGGAAATTTTCTTTGTGTGAATTTTTATTTTTGTTCACTTCAAAAATTTAAAAGTAAAAAGCGTGACTTTGGTTTTGAATTTATACTTCAAAAAATATAATAAAAAATTTGAAATAATATATCTTGTCAAGTAAAAGAAAATCCT
Source organism: Marchantia polymorpha subsp. ruderalis (assembly GCA_037833965.1). Classification (NCBI taxonomy): domain Eukaryota; kingdom Viridiplantae; phylum Streptophyta; class Marchantiopsida; order Marchantiales; family Marchantiaceae; genus Marchantia; species Marchantia polymorpha. Next base: position 8,736,133 of record AP031351.1, read on the forward strand.
TACATTGGATGCTTACATTAAATTAGTTTGAAATACATATTATTTACAATATTAAGTTTACTACTTTGATATAAAAACTGGGTTTATGTTTTTTTTAATGCAAAAGTAATTATAATCTTTATTAGAATTTGATTTGAAACTATTCTTATCTTGAGGCAATTAAATATCATGAATCTGAATAAGGATTAACGCCAACGTAAAATATGAATTATTCTTTTGAAAGAAACCGATTTCTGAAATTTCAATTATCAAAATAAATTTCACTTCAGATTTTATTTTATTCTAAAAAGCTATATATTTAACTTTTCATAACTATATTAAAGTTTATAACAAATTTTATATTTTAAATAATATACAATTACATTTTTAAACTCATTATTAAGATTCTTAATTTCTGTTAAATTAAGGTGAGTACTCAAACATTTTAATTTGGAAAAATATTAAAAATATTTTTTATAATTTATAGTACAATCTATATTATAAGAATTCACTATTTGGTTCATAATTCTTAATAGAAATTTAAATATATTGCTAAACTATATATATATATATATATATATACATATATACATATATATGAATTATACAAAGTGCAAATTTGAACTTATGTCAACGAAATAATTGAATGATTTAATGTGGAATCAATTCAAATATCTTCATATTTATCTATCAGGCTTTCATATCTCGCCTGTAGATGATTAGATCAAAAAATGATCAAATTTGTCGATGAAATTACTTTTGATTATGTGCAATCAATGAGCGATTGTGTGCATCCCATAAATAGAAATTAAACAACTCATAGTGTATGAAATTGAAAATTTAATTCAATTTATCACTCATCATATCATGATCAAAATATCACTTATCATATCATTATCAACATAAAACAATCAAACAGTCGTTTCACATCTGTTTACATTGTGCTTTATAATCATTGTCATAATTGAGTACTTCATGATAACAATTTGTATGTTAATAGATTATTGAAATCATTCTTGATAAAAACAAAATAAAATATAAAATATGGATTTTTAAAATATTTACGAGATATTTTTAAACAAATCTTCATTTTTTTTTTGTGTATTACATATATATTTTGAAAAAATAATCATATTTTTCAACATTTGTTCAATATTTTACTATCTAGCTTATTAATGTGATGAATATCTTCAAATGTTTCAGATACTGTAACCACAGAGCTAGATGATTGAATGTTTAGCATAATTAATATTACTGCTCTTTTTAACGACTATGTTTATAATATTCAACATTTTTAATGATAATTTTTTTATCATGTCATAAATGAAAAGAGTGATAAGGTCTAATTTCTATAATGCATTTTTTAAACATATTTGATACAAATGTACTTTTTTAATATTATAGAAATAATGTTGTTGGATGTGATTGTGATAGGTATATTTGAATATTTTTATACGTGTAAATCAGCCAAACATTTTGTAATGATGAAAAATAATCACTTTGATGTTTCAAGTTATATGATGAAAGTCTTGAAAAAAGTTATGAAGATATTTTGATTGAAAAAAAAAACTCAAAATTTCAAACCGCAAATATTTAGCAGTAATATTTTAGTATCATTTTTTACATAGATCATATTTGTATTGAAATTTTATTTTTCATATAAAATGCCTTTATTGATCTTTCATTTAAATTAAAAATGAAATGATAGATTCTATGATTTAAAATATTTTTAAAGCAATTGATTTATGGTTCCGATTTTTAAAAGATAAGATGTAAACGGAGTATGTTATAAAATATTTCAAAGTTTATATTCAAAACATGTTGTGTAGTGCATCATTTTGTTAACAATACATTATTATGCAACTTTACGATGTACTTTTTCATATTAAGATTGGAAAATAAACAACATTTAAATTATTATAAATTCTATGAAATTAGTTGACTGTTCATTTTCAAAATTTTGTTCAGCAAGAAAATAACATCAATATATATTTTTTCTAAAGATTGATAAATGAAGTTATTTTATAACAAGTGATGATAAATAATTCTATTCAATGCTTAAAATCTCATGTAAAATCAAACTCACACATTGCTATATTTGGTGGCAATACGTTTATCATTTTGAAAATAAATAAAAGTTGAAAAAATCAAATTGTAGACAAACAAATATTTTAATATGTCTATTGTATTCAACCTGTATGTTTCAGATTTTCATTGTTAAGTCAAAATTAACATGCATAAAAATGATTCAGAATTCAAAGAAAATCAGAAATTTTTATTGATGTATCTGATTTTAATGTTTTTTGTCTTAGAAAAATATAAATAAGGTTATCATTATTAATTAAATAAGATTTACGTCTAATATTTAGACATCAATCTATAAACAAAACTTATATATACGAAAAACATACTTGTTTGAAAATCATATCTTACATTATCAAATTGTGATTTTTTTTCCATTTTAGAAAGACATAGAAAAGATCATTTGTATTTAATCTATCATAAATTTGTCAATCATCATAGTAGTTTTTGTTTCAAAACTTGAAATTAATTTGATTATGAAATTCTAAGTTATTTTTGTATTTTTCAACAATTCTGATTGCAATTTTTATATTTGCTAGTCTAATTATGCTTTAAAATTATTTGGTATATCAATTCAAAGCAAAGAGGGGTAAAATAAACTTATTATTTAGATTTAAATAAATTTTATCATAAACACAAATTTCTGCAACATAGCCTTGTCAATACAAAATTCACAAATCAGCTTCTAAAAGTTATGTAAAACGTTTTGAACAAAAATATTCAAAATACAGTATATTCGAAACAATTAAGAACGAATATATTAAATATTTTTTGGGACTTGAAATGCTTAAAGTTTTTTTATATTTAAAAATTTAATTTATTTGATGTATGCTTTTTAATTTGTATGATTTGATTGATTTTTATAGCTCAATCTTTGCTTATCTCACTACTTTGGATTGAATTTTGTTACATATATTGATTTTGGCTATTTATAGGAATAGACTGACTTCAAAATTCCATACATAAAATCATATTGATTAAATTAATGACTACATATATGTATGAAGCATTACAAAGTTATTTGTAAATTGGTTTTAAGTTTGATACATAACATTGTTTTTTTCAAAACTAAGCAACTTCATTTTCAAAAATATATGTTTTAAAAACCATATTGTTCATATTGTGGATGATTAATATTATAGCTTCAACATTGGATATTAATCTTATATGAAAGAAGGATTATGCTTGCTAAATACAATGTGATATAATCAATTATAAGTCCACATTTGCACAAATGTGTGTTCATATTATAAATGATATATTTTGTGTTTGATATGAATTATCTTGGAAGTTGTGAAAGATTAATACATTTTCAACGATGTGAAAACTATTGGTTTGAACTATATCAAAAAAACTGATCTTAATTCTTTTCTATAACATTTTTCCATAAATATTAGAGTTTGCGTAGATATAGCTTGCATAAAAAAGAAGTTGCAAGAAAATTCACAAAACTATAATGATATACATAGAACACATAGATTCGACATAAAAAATACTTGGTTCGCGTATGACTACTTCCACCGAAACATAACAATGTAATGGACAAATAAGGAAACATGCACATATGACATAAACAATATTTGATTTGTCTTTGACTACATCCACAAAAAACTTCAAAAATTTGATGAAAAAACCAAAGACAATGTTTGTGTCAAGTTATGACTCGCTCTTCTAAGTAATATGAAACAAAAATAAATGGATGTGAGTTATTGATGATAAGTTATCACTGAATTCTTATTACTAACTATCTTTCTCTTAACTCATGTTGTGAGAATAACAGCATTCAAACTTATGCAACGCTTTCACAAAAAGTTCAAGAAGTAAATTTAACAAAATCTTTTCTTTAAACTAGAGTTAATTAGAATTAGTCCGTAGCCAAAACAACATAGAGTAAAGATATAAAAACTTTAAAAGAAGTTAGTAAATTTTTCTTGTGCTTCTCATGCAAAACCTACATAGTAACATAATATATTCTAAAATTATCTATAGGATTAATCTGAATTGATGCATTAGATGGATAAAATTTAATGTTAATCTTGACGAGCTCAATGCATTTATCAAAATTTGCATATTTGACGTATAATGTTGATGTGTTTCACGTTATTATCTATCACTTGATTTGCAACAACATGTAATACATTTTGACTATCACAATGAAGATTAATAAACTTTTATTTCAATTTTATATCAATGATGAATCAAATATTTTATTTTACTTATTCTATTGGCTCTGCATATTAAGCTTCAGTTTAGAACTTAGCTATGCATTTCCACTATCAAGTATAAAAATATTTGTAGTTTTAGATATTTTTGTCAAATGACTACTCCATCTTTATAGAAGCTTTTCTAAATATCACCTCAAAAATCACACAATGATCAATCTTTCCCTCATCAATATCTGAGAGTGAGATTTTTGTTGGGTCAAAACGAAAACAAAAAATTTCTCATTTTTTTGATAATTTGAGCTTATTGAAAAATATGTTTTTATTAAGGAAGATTTTATGTCATTTTCCACATGATCTAGAAGATTTCAAGTCATTTTCCACATCACTAGCATTTTTCAAAAAAACCACAATTCTTGGATATAGGATTTTGATTATATATTTTTTAAGTATGATAATATAAACTGTATTGTTAAAAAAATTCAATTAATTATGGTCATTTGAATTTTTTTGACTATAATGAGACATACATTTGTGACTAAATTCAAACCATGTCAAGATAGTCACAACAACAGAAAAATAAAAATTTATCAAATACTCTATAGTATTATCAAATTCATATAGTAAACAAGATTGGTTCAACATATTGTGCATCTTTTTGAACACCACTCGATTGATTTTTTCTTTAACAATTTTTTTTTACATAATATAAATTATGGTGAAATAAGAAGTCATTAATTTTTGTTTCAATAATAACAAAAATCTTCATAATCATATCCTACTACATTATTTGAAGAAAAATATTTCAACTTTTTTTGGGTCAAATTTCAACTTGAACTTACCAACTTTTAAAATTTGCAAAAATCACAAACATTTGTGCGAGGAAAGTGAACCACATAAGCAGTCATGGTTGTATTAGGTGAACGAATGTATAGTTGCCTAAATTACCTAAACTGTTTGATGATTAGGGGCCTATATTAAAATGAGTGTGATTTCGCGCCTACTTGTTGTGACCAACTGAGAGGAGACACTTATGCAAGATTGACAGATTTTTTAATTTATTTTTTCTAAATTTATGTAAATTTATTTTGTAAAGAATAAAATTTAAAAAGCAAAATTTTGATCAGAAAAAAATAATTTAATACACCAAATCAGCCTAAATTAACGTTTTTGAAAAACTTAATTATCTAAATTTTTTTTTTAGGAGTTTAAATTAATACTATATGGATAATTTAGGCAAGTAACCATTATTACCATGCATGCACATAAGTGATCATCAATAAATTGTAAATTGCAAAATTTTCAAAGAGTAAGACTTTTTACACATACTAAGCACACATTCAAGTAATGTGTGAGATTTATAAATTTTAACTCAAAAGTATTATTTATGATGCTTGCTCATAATACAATATTCACAAAATTCTAAGAAAAATTATGAATTTCATATAACACACTATTGTTGTATATAATTTGAAGTCTATATGACTGATATTTTTTGTCACTCTTGGATTATGCAATCTCAATTCTTTGTTGAAATTGCGCTTGAGCTTGCTTTCCTATACAAATTTTCCATCCAATAATAATATTCATAGCTCAAAGTTTTTTTAACAGAACGCGCAATCTTCAATGCACAGGCTTAGGTTTGAATTAGTATTTTGACTTCAGCAAAATAAGAAAAGTGAAAATCAAAATCTTCATCCGCGAGAAGATTCTTAAGCTTATTACTTTGGGCTACAAACCAATGATTACTGCCACATCTTAAGAAATGTTTCATTGATCCAAAGTTTAAGAGGCATCAAATTAGCATGTTTGTATTTCATATATGAACTTCATGTCGTCGCTAATAGTTTCACTAGGGAAATTTAATTGAGAAAGCATTACTTAGTCAATTTTGTCGCGCTGACTTTCTTGAATGTCAAATATTTGTTGTGAATAAGTTTGATTATAGTGCAAAATGAAGATGATTTTGTTCCAATGAAATTAAGAAGCAAATGATGAAACTGAATGATTTTTTGTTGCAAATTAAGTTACTTTTGAGGCCAACGCAATCTTGAAGTGAAATAAAAATTAATTTTTGAAAATAATTTGAAAAAATGTAGAAGCATTAAACAAGCAGAGGAAATCATGTTATCATGATCTAATATTGCTTCTAGATCTAGTTTGATCTTTACGACAACAAGTCAATCTACATGTGTTTGTTACCATATCTATGTTACATCAAAACTTACAGCCACAATTGTTATTATATCCTATATCTTGAAGTAAATCCAAAAATATACTCTCTTATAATTGCAAACTTTCAAATTTTTTCCAATATAATCTTTTACTAAATGTACTTAATAGTGTGAAATTTTTGGATTTTACTACAATATAATATTAAGCACTCAAAGTATCTCACAAACTATGCATATTCACCATTGAAAAACACATTGGTTGTTTCTAGTTACATTCACATAAATATAAAAGTTTACTCTCAAAAATCTTGAAATTATATTGTGGGCGAGCTTGAACTCACTTCCTTTGTAATTCAAAAATTAGAAATTTCAAAATCCTATTATTTGAGTTACAAAAACTACATGAACTATCATTAATAATTACAACTTTAAAAAACGTGAAATAATACTTCTTTGATCAAAAGTTGAAAATGAAGTCCACATTTGAAATTATATTTTTAAATCATTGAATTAATTTTGATAATATAATTTAATCAATAAAATACACACCAACTATTTTTTGTTATTAATAGATATCAAATTATGTCAATTAGTTAAAAAAAATAAATTTAGTCCAAAGCTGACATGAAAATATGTTATAATACTTTCATACTCCCTATTACTTCCTATATGTGAAGACTAGTGCAATTAGAGTCCTTATAGTTAGTACTAAGATCTAGTGCTTGTACTCTACTATTAGTTAGGAATATTACGTTTAGGGGATATGACCCACTATATGGGTGTGTACCACGGCATGGATGTGTCTTACTCTAAGGGAGTGATTCTCTATGAAAGTGTGTTATCCTGTGTCTGTCTGATGCTTCCCTTGACATCTATCGGATCAGATATTTAAACTTGATTTGGTGACTTGTGTTTATCAACAACTCTATTTATCTAATACTTACTCAGATTTTGTGTCGACTTTCATTATTGCATTGCTCTATTTCTTTAATACGGTATTAGAGCAATTTCTACTCTTATTCAAGGACGTTTAAATCAACACAAGCACGAACGACGCTACTTGTTTCAAATCAACTCTGTGCTACTTGTAAGAGCAATTTTCCGAGATCAAAAATCTTGTCAGGCTTCAAATTTTGACAACCAAAGACCATAATCGTTCAAAGCACATAATATGTGACTCTCTTCCAGATTGCATGTTCGGCGCTAAGCAGGTCAAATTTGTCAAAGAACTGTTAGTGTTGATCAGAGCGCTAGAGAACCAAATTGAAGAAAATTTTAAAAATTTGCTTGAAATTTTAAAGATTCCTGAAATTCAAACACAAATTTTCAAATGTTGCAAAAATTTCTAGAAGCGATGTCAACGTTCTGTGCAACATCGTGAAGAACGTGAATCAAATCAAACACTATGAGTAAGATAAATTCTTGACCTTCCATCCGAGTTGCATGAAAGGATCTCCTCAAATTTAATAGAGAGCATTTCCATTCATGTAAAAATCAAATAAGTTGGATGCTTTGAGTTGAAGGATTGATAAACGTCATCAAATGTACCAAGTTCCGGCCGATCACTCTACCTAGTTTTACAACTAGCACACCTACGTCTGGCGCATGGAGTAAAAAGTAATGGTAGGGAAAAAACCTCCTCTCCTTGGCAATGTTGAATAATGCGCCAGAGCCTCATCAACAACCCCTAGTCGTTCACTATAGGATAGTAGCAGAGGTCTGGACCGAGCTGCCAAATGTATTCAAATCGTGTCACGTACCGATGCAAATGCAACTTAGATAATCATTGCATAATCTATAAATGAATACATGCGAGTATTTGGTAAACCACAAAACAAAATTTTGTCTCTTTTTCAATCAATTGGCTGTCATAAGATAGATCAGTCGAGATGAAGAAACATACATTTGTGTCATTCAAAGTTTTTCCAATCGAATACTCAACCTTTGTGCACTCAATGCAAACAAACAAGACGTTGTCCACACAATCTGTCATAGCAAGTCTCCTTTTTGAAGAAACACACTTCAAAAAGGAAGAGTTGACTGGCGGAATGATAGTGCTCTACACCACAAAGAGAAGAGGGTGTACTTCCTCTAAGCAAAAGCTGCAGCCAAGAAGATTCATTGAAGCACAATCTTCATCTTCATCACGACAATATCATACATCAAAACCATCATAATTAAAGTCACAATCAATTAAAAATTTTAAATTTAAATTTAAATAATTGCAAAAACATCATAAGATTTAAACTTGCTTTGTACTTATTGTTTAAAAAAACAATAACTACAATGTAATCTTGAGCAAAATCATATTTCATGCTGATTGTATAAATCTTGTATAAATGTTAAGTATTGAAAATAAAATAAAGATACAAAATCAAGTCTAACAAATTTCATAGTTTTAATTTCAAAATGTGAAAAAACACTTATCAAAAAATTTAATGTCAACACATATTAACACAAAATCTAATAGCAATCAAAATAACAAAACAAAATGTGAGTTGGATTTATATGTAAAGTCGTATTTTGTTTTTTGATACAAATGTAGAAAAATTTGAATTAAATGAAAGATTGAAATGTGAATATTGTATTGTATTATGAGGTTTGTACATTGCAATATGACATAAATGAATTATTTAAATTTTTTATCTTAATAGATAAAGAAAATAGATGATAAAAATATAACCAAAAAATAACTTGCACAAAGAAATTTAATTGAGTGTTTTAAAGTAATAATCAATACATTTTCATGAAATTTGAAATTTAAAAATGTCTTAAGATGAAAGTGCTATTTTAAAAGTTAGAGGTTTAAACTATTATTCAAAATTGATGAAGTCAATTTTATTGATTTTTTGCTTAAATAATTCACTTATTATATTTTAATCTCAAACACATAACTCAAATTTATCTGGCACTTTTAAAAAATTTTAAAAAATTTCAACACACATGAAGTTGATTGTGAATAATATATCAAACAATAATTATTCTAAAAAAAACTTTGATGTGAAATTTTATGTTTTAAAATTTTACATCAATGTGTAAATAATGAAGGCTTAATCCTGAAATGTCAAGTTTTGAAAAATAAAATAAATTTGATAATATATTACTTTTTCTATATATTATTTATTGATGATAAATTCAAAATTGAGCAAATTTTATTATATTTATAAAATATTTTTGAATATTTTATATAACGCCACCAAATTTTTGAATTTTTAGAAAAAAGTTACTTTGTGTGACACTTCCAAAAAACAACACATTTGATGAGATGCAACAAGTTTCATTTTACTCAATGGAACCCACGATTATGCGTTTCAACTTCAAAAATGTTTCAATAAAAGTTTGTATATTCCGATCATGTGTGACATAGTGTGGAAGAGCAATTGCCGTTATCAAACTAACTCTCACCAGAAAAGTATTTTGGTGATTTGTTTGCAGCCATGTTGTAGGTTTTATGTTGCGTATAATTAGACATGTATGCATGAGGATGAAGATTTATTTTGCATAGATGCATGCATACCCAAACTAGATAAGCCAATCATGCAAACAAAATGACAAAAAAGAAATTATCAAATAAATTTTCATTCATAAGATTGAAAAGCACAATTTTCATATTGTAAGTTTAGTTTCATTAACTCTTAATTATGAATTGACTTACATGATTTATTTTTTGGGAATTTTTGCAAAAAATTATATTGACTACTTGTAATTGAAATATAGCTAGAAATCACATAAAGAAAAAATCTTATTCATTTCTTAAGTACTACGTCAATGTGATCAACTTAATTTGTACATATAAAAACATTTAATTAGTGATATTTAGACCTTTGATCATATGTTATGTATTGTTCTAAATTCATAAGCTTATTATTTTCAAGATTAAATTAATCAGAGCCAATCAAGATATGAAATAACTTCCAAAAATGTAGAATTTACACATCAAGACATGAGACAATGAATTATTGATAGAAATTAAAATATATATTATTTATTCAAAATATGAATATTTTTTAAAAATTTTACTAATATAATTATGTTAATATTCAAAAAAACTTGTTTTTATTTTTTTATTAATTATAATCAAGAGTTTTTAGTTTCCATAAAGATGAAACACATTATTTTGCACCTTTGTAATGATTAATTGTGTATTTTAACATCAATTATGTTGCAGTGCTCTGTTCATGCAAAGTCTATATCTAACTTGACATGATTGTCAAAATTCTTATCTAAAATGTATCAATTTCAACTGAAATTTATGTGAATAGTTTCATAAGAAATAACCATAATATTTATAACAATTTTTAATAATTATGAATTTATCTTTTACATATATTTATATGAAATTACATATGATAAACTAACAAACATTTAATCCTTCATAATAATTCAAACTTATCCAAATAAATTAAGGTTATACTTGATTGCAATGCACTAAAGATTTTTATTTTTATAAAATATCAATTACAATGCTATAAAACAAATTATAGACTTAACATCAAATAATATTTAATTTTCAACCAATCAAAATGTCAATTTTTTAAGCCATATTATATAATTTATCAATGCATGTAGTGGCGAGGCTAGGGGAAGGGGAGCCATCTACTCCTAGATTGAAAACATTCACTTATAAAACATTCTATCGCAAGATAACGTAAATCCACATTGATAGTTCTTGAATAATATGCATCACAGACTTGCTCATATAATGATTACTTGAATTTTGTTCCTTGCCATTGTAACTAAATTCTAAGCTTTCGATTTGTCATGCATAATTTGTATGCCATAAAACCAGTGTGCATGTAATCTTCTGTTGGCAAGTTGGAGCTAGAACTTAAACTCCGTAGATAGATTATGTCATTTGCTTTCAAAGATATAAAAGGCCTTTGTTGAAGTTGCATCAAATTATATCATTTCTTGCCAATATTCCAGCCACTTTCTCCAATAACAGATCAATGTGTTACAACTCTGCTTGGTTCAAAGTCCATCATTGGATAGAGTATAGTTTTGCCGAAGATTCAAATTTTTGTATTTTGTATTTTTTGTTTGCCAAAGATGTAAAGCTAGATACAGTTTTTGATACTTTCAGAGTAAAAAATTAAACAAAATTCTTTAGAAAAACTGTAAATTGGTGAAATATATTTACGCCACAATCACATATTGTGCTAATTATTTTTGTATGCATTATTAACAAAATTTATTATAACGCGAACTTTGTATAACAATTCTAATTCATCAAAATTGCCAATAAATCATTGACAATAATGTGACTTGTATGAAAGTGTTCATCAAATTGGCACAATTTCTTTTTTATCAAACACTTGCGTTCAAGTACGTGAAAACTTCAAAATAACAACAAATACAATAATTTTTTTGAAATTTGTTTATCAGATTCGCTAGCATAAAGCTATATACGTCAATGTCTGTCTTAACAATGATACTTAAAAAGCAACAATGACATCTCATGATATTTAGAAGTACATCTTTAACGCTAAGATGTTTATAGTAAATAATTGCATTGTGAAGAAAATTGATGATCAATTTTATTTTATTGGTGGACAAAATATAATATGAGTGAACACAAGATTTTCAAAATAACTTCTAAATATAATGAAATCTTAAAATAATATATGTACATTGTACTTGTTGTGCTTCATTGGTTGAGATTAACAATTTATAGTGCTATACTAAATTATAGTGTTTCAATTGATTATAGCATCGGCTGAAGTAATTTGTTTGGCACTTGAAGATAGTCAAAAGAAGACTTTGAAGCAAGATGAGTAATAAAAACCTGAACAACACACTCTATGTGTAGATTGAGAAGAAAAGTTGTAGATAGTATGTTGAGTTTTAACATTATTGATAGGATTATGCAATGATCACACGTTGTTCTCATTTCAAATGACTAGTGCAAAATATACCGTTGATGTTATTGAGATTTTAGATTGACAACTAACATGTAAAGCTTTTGTTTGCATAGTCAGAAATAAAATCAAGCATTTTGTGCACATATTTTGTGAAATATTTGTTGCCTTAAGCATCGATTAAGAGCTTGATCCCCCAAACCTAAATACTAACTCTACACTGATTGCATGATGATAAATTTATTTGATATAGCTTCATATCAAAATATTGTGTAATAAAAATATAATATTATTTTTTTCATTTGATAAAAAATCAATGATTAAAAAATTACGTTTGTTTTATCAATATTTATTATACATTAAAGTTAAAATTTAAAATTTGAAAATGTGAAAATATGACATTATTCTTTCACAAATAGAAATAATTTTTTATATACATCATGATAATTATGAATATGATATTTTTTTCTTCAAGAAAATTATAATATTGAAAATGATATCAATTACTTGTGCTTCAATAGCTTGTATAGCTGAATGAACAAAAATATCTTCAATAGCAATACTTGTTTGACAATTTGTCTTCATATTAAATGATGATGTTCATGCATAGAAATATGTGTATATATTTTTCCAAGTAAAATATTTATATATTTAACATAATATATAAAGATTGTTAAGATAATGAGATCTGTATCTTCACTATGAGCTTGATTATGTATTGATATGTAATATTATGAATGATTTTATTCAAATTTTTACAATGTCACAAATTATTTGCTTTGATATATATTAATGTACATTCGTCTAAAGATTCAATGTTGCATACATTGACTAATTTCAGTACATAGATAGAAATGCTAGAATAAAATACACACCAATAACAATTTTATTTTCTAGACATGACATATAGATTTCAGAATGAATAAATGCACTGATTGATCCAACCAGCATTTATTCAAGTTCCAACCAGCATCAAATTTTCAAGGTTTAGATTTTCAAATTGTTTTTAAAATCAAATACTGAAATGTTGACCTATAATCAATTGAAATATATTTTCAAGATTTATTTTCAGATTTTATTCAATGCTCGAGCCAAGTAGAATATAACTGTAGTTTTGGATTTCTGTAAAAAGCGATTAGTGATTGTATTGATGAAAGTAAGTATGATGATAATGATATAATTCTTCTCGTTGTAACGATGAAGAATCATCCATCTATTAAAATAAATTAAATTAATATAAAAATCAAAATCCTGAGCAATTAGGTACATGCGAATATGGAGGTGCAGGTATGTAGTAAGTTGGATTTATTGCACATTAAAGTTTGTAGCTGTTTGTACAATACACTTTTAGGAGAAATCCGGTTACCGCGATTGATCATTCGTTAATACGCAAAAATACAATTGCGTACTGTATATTGACGCACACATACTTGAGAAAAATGAACAAAGTCGTCGGTATCTAACTAAAAGTCAAATAGTTTAATATTCGGTAGTATACATTAATATTCTTCATCTACAACTACATATGAACATTTCAAAATATATGCTGAAAAATAAGGATAGCTGGCAGGCTTAAAAATACATGCTTTTCAATTTAAGAAACGAGCCGGCTACTAATTTTCATGTGTAGTTAACATTTGTGTAATCATAGTTGTACTGAAACAAGGGGAGAAAGTCTAATACATTCCAACAACACACATTACCCCTTACTCGAAATAATGTATCTAAGTTGTGTTTCATAGTATCAAAAAAAGGTATGTGTGGCTTTGATTTTTTATTGATAAAACCTTACTTGGTGTGAATTGTATTTTGTATTTTATGGATATGGTTGTATTTTATCCCAGCCATATCCAAATGTTCAAAGTTTTTTTTCATCATTAAGAAATTTTTGTAAAGTATCAAATCGTTTGATGTCTGTAAGAATCAATTGGTGTTTTGGTTACACGATTTATTGGCGGGCTGAAAAGAAAGAACAATTTTTCATACAAAGTAACACTTACAAGGCTAGGGGACGTAAAAGTCTTAGGCGTTCTTCGGTGTTGATAGCCGGATTGTTGGGAAAGTTATTTGTTCTGTGAGTCTAGGAACCCACTTCCTGTCTGCGGGTGAAAATACCATGTCCGAGAATGACAACGAAAAACAGAGTCCTTACTCTGTCGTACTGTACCTGGACCCCGATCCCGACGCGTTTGATCCTTGTTGCGGTCTCTGCGGTGCGGCGTCCGAACTCGAGCTCGACATTTGTCAAATTTTCGATTCCAAAGAATCCAGGTACCATTCCAGTTATCAATTCTTGAAGCGAGTCCCCACTTTAAACACTTCTGTCTCAACTTGCTGTACAACAGGTTGCTCTCCACGTTGCAAAGTAAGAGATATACAAGGTATATACTGTGGACACTGTACAAGAGTTTGCCAGGTCCAAATAGCCAATCGGGATACACCTTCATTGATAGGGGAATTTACCGTACCTGGTTTCTTTTACTGTAGGATATCCAATAGGCTCACGATCCCACACAGTCGACGTCAGGGCCATACAAGCGCCCGCTGAAATTGTTAATCTAATGAATTTCGTTTGTGCATAACATATATAATAAAAATACGACTACGTGATAAGGCACTCACGTGCAATAGGTTGGGTCAATCCTGTGGGTCTTCATAGAAGGCATCCCTTACAACAATCCGCAAATCGTTTACATCGAAAGTCGTTTTATTACATTCTCGTCTCTGAGCCACTGTGATAGGGTGGCGTGAAGAAGAATATGTTTACCAAATTTGGGTTCTCGAAATGCCCATGGTACACAGTCCGTTCGTTATGTCGAAACCTGCATCTTCATGTTGGTGAGTTCATCATCAGCGTGAATGCTCATCTATATTACTTTTACAGCAAAATTTTGTTGTTGATCTCTACACGCAGACATTGTAGTTCCGTACACTTCAGCTCTTGATTCGGATTGAAGAGAATGAACTTACATGGTCAAAGTGTTATTAGTTAATTAGCAAATAATCTTCATCTAGAGTTTTGAAGTCACAACATAAATTTATTATATTATAGTCATGATATTTTTTTAAATAATAGTGTCTAATTTCCATTGTGATATTGGGCAACCCATATTGTAATTCTGGTTTCAGCTATGCGCGGCCCATGATGTGGTCTTGCTTTTATCATATTGGTTGGTGCCACCTAGTCCAGAGATATCCCGAATCTCTTCAAGATGATAGCACGAATGTGGAACGAAGATTACCTCGCACTTCCATATTAGTTATTTTTCCATGTGAAGGAAAATCTTTGCTCCAGATTGACTTTTCTCTTGGCCTCTTAAAGAAGAAGGAGAAAATAGGCTTTACTACGTGATATGTACTTCAGCCTAAGTTCAGCTAAGGACTTTGAAAGAAAATATCATTATAATGTTATCATCTTTGAAAGATGAGACATGTTAAACGACTCTTTGCGAATTTAAGATTCAATATCATTAAATCTGTATTGACCTGAAAGACCTTCAAGTCTTCCTCGACTTTTATACTAGCTACATGCCATCAATAAAATGTGTGTAGTTGAAGAATAGCATGTATACTGATATTTCATCTCATATTATGCATGATCGTAGCTTTCTGTCGGATGCTTGAACATAAATTTCATGACTCAAAACTCTAATACCATTCTTCTATGCCAAGCTAGACAATATTCTCGCAGTGATTTCTGAGAAACACCATAACTATGACCTTGCTGTTTTTCGTCCATCTCTTTCCATTATGAATATGATAATTAATACACATTCTGACTAAATTTTCGGGATTGATGGAATCCATTCTAAATCAATCCTTCCTCTAATACATGATCTGAATGATTTATGGAAAACGTGCCATTCTCCTGGCTCTTTCATATCTCTTGGAAGATATAGAAATACTGAATCAATCAACTCCATGTAGGATAGAATAATGGGCATCAACAACCATCAATTGGACACAAATTTCAACTGTGGATGTGATCGGAATTGCAAGTAGTAACACCAGGTCAAACTCCACAGAATAACGCAAGAAGTGCAGGACAGAGGGAGGTGGCATCCGATCCCAGAATCAAGGTCTAGGCATGAAAGGTAGAAAACAGCTTCTTTATTCACAGTCAGCACTTACAAGTTCCTCAGCCCCAAAAGTCAGAAAATGTATTCCGTCTCCTTGCCGACAAGAACCAAATTTGGCGGTTGGTCGTGGCGCGTTTCCTTTGGATGTCTTGTAGCCCAGTTGTTCAATATACGAGGAGAATCTCACGGCACTGTCATAGTAGAAAGTTGTTCTGCGGCAAAATCTTGCGGCACTGTCACAATAGAAAGTAATTCTGCAGCACTGCCACGCTTTACGGTGACAAAACCTTCCTTCGCTTGAAAGACGACAGGAGAGGAGGTTCGGAGCATTGCCGGGACTCAGGAACTCCTTAGGACCTATTAACCGAAGTCAGACAATTGTATTCCTCCGAAACATAGGGAGGGAGATCAGACCCGGTTAACTGTGACCAGGACGCTAATTGTGACTGCGGTTAGTGGTTCGAGATAGCAGTCTGGCTTGGAGTGGGAACAAGTCTCCCGCTGGCAGCCTGGCTTTGCGTCTTGCACCCTTTGGCCTTCTTGTTTTCTGCTTTTGATTACTCTATTTATATCCTTCGGGTCATTCATTCATCCATGGAGCATCGTCATCAGCATCATCTCCTTGTTCATTCCTCTGCATCTAAGAAGCAGAATTGGGATTAGAACTTTGCTTTGGGATGAGAGCTTTGTGTGGTGCATGGTGTGGTTCGGAGTGGTGGTCCACACCGTAATTGGTCTTGCTCCTCTCCTGTTCCTGGGCATACCGACATAGTGACTTGCGGGCTCTCTCTCTCTCTCTCTCTCTCTCTCTCACCCTGGTTGGCTTTTGTATGGCTGGCTGGGTGTTGGGGTAGCTCTCTTTCAGTGGGTTTCGATTTCTTCAAGGTTCTTTGGCGACAGAAACAGATGGCACTTCATCAAGTGGGGCGAGTAGAGGAATTTCCGCACTGCATCGTGCGGGGATTGGCGCATGGTTTTGATTCGATTGATAGCACCATGTAGAGGGTCACCCGTCGATTCGTGCATACGATGGGGAGGTAATGACGAGGTTTTGAATCATGAGATGGACATGTCATAACGCGGATTTCATTACTTTGAATCACCAGAAGCATGTACCTTGGAAATATGGAAGCATTCATGTGACAGAGCTCCTTCATACGTGGAAGGAGGGAGGGAGGGAGGGTAGTGAGGAGTGCCGGAATCAACAGAGGTTGCAGTTCAAGTAAAGTTTGCATCTTAAGTTGTTGTGGGATCATATGTGAGAATTATTTCTGAGCAATCTGGCCGGTGGATGATGCTGGGCAATTTTTTTCACGGATGGTGATTTCTATAGATTTGAGTGAAAAGGCGCCACTCACGGTTTGGTCACCACTGGGTTGTACGATACAGACTTGAAGAATTGTCGAGATTTTGCGAGTCAGGGGATGTCTGGCTGGTGAAGAAAGGGACGCCCTTAACAATGAGCGGAGGGGACGGTGACTCTACGTCGGACAGCGTGGTCGCTGCCCTGTCTGCTTACTCGGCAAGATATTACAAGTGGACAGCCATGTTCGGATGCGGGTCGGCGTTTTTGAGCGGAGTTCTTGTCATTCTGTTGATCGAAGCTCTGGTTGTAATGTTTGTGGTGATGCGTTCCGTGGAGAAAAAACAGAGGCTTTCTATTCCACATTCGTCCTCAGTTTCTGTCGAAATTCCAGAGAATAAGTTAGACATCAAACTCACGGTGCATTTT
Organism: Marchantia polymorpha subsp. ruderalis; assembly: GCA_037833965.1. Lineage (NCBI taxonomy): Eukaryota > Viridiplantae > Streptophyta > Marchantiopsida > Marchantiales > Marchantiaceae > Marchantia > Marchantia polymorpha. Next base: position 8,754,199 of record AP031351.1, read on the forward strand.
CCCACCTTTCTTTCTGCATGTAACTTTCAGTCTCCAGTTCTTTTATTTTCCTGCCAGAGCTTCAAGGTGAAAGTTTCAACCTGAATTGGTGTCTTGATTTTGTTGAATCGCGCCAGGGCCCAAAGATTTCTCTATTTGTATTCGATTGAGATGCCTTGATGCACTTCAATATGCGCGTCAGTCCTAGAAGCAGGATGCGTGCTCTTCAATAATGTTGGATTGCAAAATAATAAAGAAGAAAAACAAGCGATTTATAATCAAAGTTCTGAAGATGCTACTGAACTTTGAAGGACAGAAGCAATGATTGAAGTCTATGAGGGCAGGTGGAGGAAGATTCCTTTTCACGATTGTGGCCTACGGAAGGCACAATCGTGTAGAATACGCGAAAACTACACTGTATAATAGCTTCCCTACTTGTGAACGGCTCTTCAGGGACTTCGTAGCTCAGCTTGTCCTGTATGCGAGAAACTGCTCAAGTGATTGATATACAATGCCTTTGAAAAACTTCTGGTAGATAATTGTCGAATATGAAGGGAATTGTCCGTTTGATGAATCGCAGGGTGGTGTGTGGATCACAGCTTTACCACTTGGGGATATCAAGAAGATGTATACTAGACGGGAGAAAGCTCTACGAGAGAAGCTTGCAAAGGAAGAAAAGAATGATAATGAGAAGGGCTCTAAAGACTCCAAGTCTAAACGTGATGTTTTGAGGGATTATACTCAGATAACTCCCGTCTTCAGGAGAGCCAAGCTGCATGGCACCATACTGCATTTGAGTGGTCCAGGAGCTCCAACAGGGGAGCATGTCCGGCTCGAAGGCTGCGTAGTACTCGCAGTTTCTGGGTCTACAGAACCTACTCGCAAATGGTGAATGCAGGTTTACCCTATGGACCACTGGGCATTCATTTCAAAATGACTAGATCTATGGTTTCATTGAAGACTGAGCTGATCTTGCACCTTCGTCGACATGAACATGAAGATATGACATCACAGGCGTAATTTTCTTGCGAAAGTGCATCGGATTGCCGTCTCCACTTGCAATTGGATTTAGGTGTTCACGTTCATATTCAAGTACTCAGCCGGGGACCAATATTGCATGGGACTCATGTTTAAGTAAAACTTGTTCAGAATTTGACTAATTTCGGTTTTCATATTTGCCAATTTTTGGTTTTGTAGGGCGAAAAAATTCCCTTTGAAAGTTCACCATGCAAGCCGGGAAGTATACAAAGGATCGCATGATTGCTTATTATATCTCGATACTGGCTGGGAGAAGGAAAAATGGTGTGAAGCCCTTCGTGCCGCCGCTAAACCGCAGAGCAACGAAGGGGACCCGTTTTTCAAACAGAAGAAAGAGTACAAAGAGTATTTACTTCGAGTGGAGAATCAGTTTCCCTTCTTCAGTTTGGCCAACTCTGGCAGACTTGCTTACGTGGTAGACGACCGTATGAAGGCGCTCAAAGGCGAGCCGAACTCCTCGAGTTTGAAAAAGTCGCGCCAGCTTTGGAAGAAGTTCATACGTCGCAATGGGAAAAGTGGACGAGAGAGTAAATCTTCCGACGGTCGACAAGATGTCGTCAAAGGTGATGAAATGGCAGTCGCAGAGGAGGGCAGCAGCAGAGGTTCCAATTCTAGTGTGGGCGGGAGTCCCGGCGACGCAGTTCTCGCAGCCAGTTCCACGGAAGACTTTGTACCGGAAGCGTCTCTTGCAAAGGATGAAATCTTCAGGACCGTATCTATGCCATCGAATTTCATCGAGAGAGATCCTGCTGTGGAATCTATGGAACCCGCCCTCCTATGCGTCAATACATTATTTGCCCGATTATTCTTTGACTTATATCACAGCGAAAGAGTTGTTTCTCGAATACGGTCCATACTCCAGGCAGGTCTCCTGTCCCTGAGGTCTCGGATTCGCATACAGTTTTAAACGGTTCAAGTCCTCTGTTGGTCTTCTTTGTGAGCTTGTATTACTAGGGTTCTATACATAGTCATGAAAGTTCCATGCTCATCTATGATTGCTATAAGTAAGTGGTGTAGACTTGAACTTGTACAGTCGCTTTCTCTTGTCTGCTTTTATCTACGTTGCGAGTATATGTGTGTAACACTTTGGATGTGATGATTTACCTTTTCAGAGACAACTATCTAAGGTGCCTACTCCAAATTACATAGGAAAAATCGAATGTACTCATTTGGATTTGGGCAATTCTCCACCTTTGGCCCGCAATATGACCCTTCTTCCTGTTAACGAGGAAGGTTCGTGGGGGTTGGAGGCCGATCTGGAGTATCATGGAGGAGCAATTCTGACGATTGAGACTCGTATAGATGTACGAGACTCTAATTCTCGCGAGAAGGTTGTGGCTCAAGGACTCGAACCGACACTAGCTGGAGCAGCTGCTGCAGACCTTTTGGCGAAAGGGCTAGAGACTTATTCAGAGGAGTTAAACCTTAATGTCCAAGAAGGAAATCCCTCAGCTGATCAAAGAAATTCAGGTGGCACATCCAGTAGCAGCAGGCCAGGTAAATCACTGTGGCACTCATGGTTGAACAGTTAAGCTTTGCTTGTGACCAGTTTTGATGTGCTGCATCTTCACTAGGAAACGCTTCACCTTGTCCTCCCAGTCCCTCTCCGTCTCATCGTTACTTCTTGGTCTTCTTAGTCAGTTGCCGCTAGCACGACTCAAGATAGCGCGGGCTTTTACGTTCTTCAAGACTGTCGCAAGCAGAGATGAATGACTACAGTTTAGTGGGGCACACACGAGTCAGAAGTTTGTTTTTTGTATTTGCAGGAAACCTGCTGAATGACTCCTTTTTTAGAGAAGTTTGGGAAGGTCTGCACATCTTCATGCTCGCCTTAAAATTTCATGTCTTCAAAAAACGGAGAGTAATCAAAAGTTGTGGGATGTTGTCTACGTGCAATTTGTCTCAACAGCAGATGTCAGAAGCTCAGAGGAAGCTAGTCGTAAGGGCTGGATGCACTCGCAATTAACCAATGTTAAATCTATCATGTCAAAGGTTGCAGAGCAGGTTTCTCAGGTTGCTTTTCTTTCTCTTTCTCTCTCTCTCTCCTTTCAGTTCCTTTTTATGAAATCTGTTCAGGAACGAAAGATCACAACATGCCATGCAAGAGATCAGACGACTTCCATGTATTTTGTTTATCATCTTTCAGCTGGGCAAAAGCACTCTTTTGTTACGCCAGAGTGGTGCATGGATATAACATACCTAAGAACGAGGTATGTAGGTCAGTAAGAAGCGCCGATAATGAAACTAGATGACTGACGATTTTTCCACGTTTGATGTATCATTACTGCAAGTACTGGTTAACGCAAATCGGTAGAAATGACAGCTAAACAAGCTAGACTCCAATTTTTTGGATTGCGTGTTGTGTATTGACGATCTTGTTTGGTATATTTCAGGTGCCTTTGGCATTGACTATAAAAGTAGTGCAGGTGAGGGGTAAATTACAAATGCGCATAAAGCCACCACCGTCGGATCGCGTGTGGTTCAGTTTCACTCAGATGCCCACGTTGGAGCTGGTACCAGAGCCATGTATTGGAGACCACAAAATCAGTAGCGGTCCTCTCGGTCAATTTATTGTCAATCAAATCAAGGTCTGCACTCTTGTCTTGCTATCGATGAGCATGATTGTAGCCTCTAGTCCTTCTTTACCGTCTAGTGTGTTCACAATGACAAACAAGCTAGGGCACAAGCTCAACTTGCAAAACTTTTGCTCTCAGTGATATGGATGATGAATCATACGCTTACTTATGAAACAAATTGTCGTTGTTTGCCCTCATTGCAGATTCTTCTTCGAGACACTATGGTTTTTCCACAGTTTGAGGATTTATCCTACTCATGGATGATGTCCGTTAAAGATAATTGGCTTCCCAGAGACGCCGTCCCATTGCCATTCGTCAGTGAGCAAGCATCAGATCAAAATAATGATAAGGAACGCCGGGACGAAAAAAGAAGCCAGTTGAGAAAAGAAGGTAGTGTAGACACCACTCGCATAGACACGTCGGGTGCGGGGGTGGGTCCATCTAAAAGCCTTCCAGGTATAAGTTCTCAGTATGAGCAGGATATCTCACCTTCTCCTCCTTTATCACCCCTTAAAAGATCTGTTGGGTCTCTGTCACTACCTGAGATGCATGTAGACACGACGCTTGAGTACGACCTGAGAAGGCCACTGCTAGAGAAGGAGGGACTGCTACTGGAAGCATCCACTAGAGTGTCAGAGATAGCTTGCCTTCCCCCCGAAAAAAATCAGCATGTCAGTGTTTGGCAAGCACAACAAGCATCGTCATCTGACAGTGAGTCCGGGCACGTAAACCAAGGAGTTGTGGATCAGTTGGAAAGGCAGGCTTCAAGCAGAGTACCTGGTTCTAAACGTTCCAAGGTACTTGGTTTTGGAAAAAAAATGGGTACTAAACTGGAGGAGAAAAGCCGGAATGTCCTAGAAAAGATACGGGATCGGTCTCAGATGGGTCCAGAGCATTCGCACGAATAATGTGAGGGTGGCGATGAATCCGGCCTTCGTAGCACTTGGGTATGCTTCATTGCAGCATGCGTTCAGCGTCTATGGGTTGCACTGAAACCCTGGTCTCTCCTAGGGGCTCACAGATTCCAGCATGTGCTGTGATGCTAGAGCTACAACGCGGTGAGAATTGATGTTCATGATTCAGTGGTCCCTTGTTTTGCCGGTTGTGCAGGGAAGGCAAAAGCTCTGTGAATTCTCAACGCCGTACTTTCCATGATCACTTGCGAGCAAAAGGAGGAAGTAAGTACCTGCTGGAATGTCACGAGTACCACCGAACGGGTTGGTTTGGTTCCCGTTATTCACCTGTTCTTGTTAAAAAAGCCAGCTGCTCCTCAAATGTGTATTTCTGGCCCAGTTGTGTCCACATTTACCCCATGACAGATGGTGGGCTGTGACGTTCTTGGGCTGTTCCTTGACGGGTTCACAGACTGGAAGATTCTTCAGTGCCAACGGGTCCTACGAAGGCCCTTACGATACTGCAAAGTTAGCATCCTCGAATCTTTGAAGATGTTTAGCCTGTGCACCCATGTGGACTGTCTGGTACACGTACCACGTACCTTCGGACTTCGGGCACCGAGTCCCGTCAAATTTACACAATGGCATCTCCAGACGAAGGAAGGAGTACTCATGTAAGGATGTTGGACCCACATGAAGTCCGAGAAACTGAGGTGCTGATTTGGAGCTGTCTCTTTTTCGTGCTAGGAGATGATCTCCTTATGCTTCTTAAGAGTAGTGCAGTTTTGTATCAATAGGATTTGTTGTATCTATAGTGATCGTTTACTTCCCATCCACCCATTCAATTCATTTGGCATATTGAGATGTATTACTACTGATGTAGTAGATTTCACTTGAAAAAAACAGTTAAATTTTGTTAGCATTAGAACCATAACTATGTGGAAATATTAGTTCTGGGGGGACAAAGCCTTCTGGAATAGCAGTGGGATTCACCCACGAGGGAAGATGTGTGAGAGAAGAGATATCATTTTCTTATCCTCCGGGTCAAGAAGCCTTTAATGATACTTGACCTATGTTTTGAAATTAGCTACCTTTCAGTTGACCTGGAACTATGATGAGATGAAAGAGTTTAACACCTGGATCTTGTGTCTCCTCTTATACAGCTTCATGCATGGTGATACAAATTTTAGTTCGAGATCATGAAATGTGTTATGACTTGAGTGGCTTCATTCACTAAATATATCTACATGTATTTACGTTTGTAATTCAGCTTCTCTTGTCGAGAACGTGAGCCACCGGTACCTTGATGATCTCTTTCCCGAGTAGATATTTTTATAACAGAAGAAGACGCACAAGTATGATTTGTATCGTATCTTATTGGTCATGTTCACCTTGATCATGGAATCGAGCATTCTTAACAGCTGTAGAGAAGACAAGCTCGAAGGAGTCATGTGCTCAGATCTGCCCGCAGGTTGCCTGCTGCATCCCTTTGCAGTCTGTTTTATTATGGGATGTTAGAGATGTGTATCAATGCAGACGAAATGTGAGTACGAGGCCGACATACAGTGGGTCGAAAATGATGAAGGATATTTCAAATTAGAAAAATCTCTCCAGTCGGACTGTCAACATAGGGAGCGGTCTGGCAGCAGTAAATACTGTCTCGCGGGTTGCTCCGACCAATTCCGGGAAAACTTCGGATAATGTAGAACCAGTTGAATCAAGAGATGTGTCTATATGTCGCTAGGGACCATTCACTTTTCGCTATTCACCACTCATCTTCAATTTTAAAGAACAGTAAGCATGACAGCGACCCAAAGCAGCGCTCGCAGTCGCTTCCGGTCGACGCCAAAGCAGCGCTCGCACATCGCTTCCGGTGGACGCCATCGCTGCTTCCTTGCTCGGCTTCCCGATACAGAACAATGCTGCTCGAACTCGAACTCTGAGAACAATGCTGCTCGAATTCTCACTCTGAGACCGGCAAATGGTCGCTTTCGAGTCGGCACTCTACCTCCTCTACGGTTTGAGCTCCGATCTCCGGGTCAGGGACACGGAGATGAGCAAGCGGAGACATCAGAGTGCGAGAAAAGTGCGCAGGGGTTCTTTTAAATTGGGGGTGAGTGGGAAACAGAGATCAGCAAGCGGAGACATCGGAGTGCGAGAAAAGTGCGCAGTGTTCTTTTCAATTGGGGGTGAGTGGTGAAAAGCGGAAAGGGAGTGGTGACTAGCGGCTTTCTATTTTTATTTGAGATTATGCATGAAATAAGTCAAATAATATGAACAGGTTATGTGGTAACGCAGAGTTATACATCTGATCCTAATTCAATTTGTACCAGGTTGGAAATAGACAGTTGAGCAACGTTTGCAAAACCTTGCAAGTTTCAAACAACCACTATCTGCAATCCCAGTATTTCATTGGAAATATCGATGTTTCTCCGGAGTCCTTTATTGTCTACAGGGCCAAATTCTAATTCCTCATAAGACCATATCTAATACCGACGATCCATCGTGATTCAGTTTAGCTTCCTAAGATTACCATCGAAGGGTAGTAAACATGCTGCATAAGCTCCTCAAGTTTCTCAATGTTTCAGATGGATCGGTGAATGATGATGCTCTGAAATCCCTGGTGGTAAGGCTAGCTATCGATTGGCTTCGACGAGTACCAATCATAGGTTTAGGGCCACTCTCGCTCCTCGTGACCGTTATACATGTGTATCAGAATGAAGTACATTCGCAACTGGGCTTGAGAAAACGAGCTGAATCCGCCGATTTAAATGGACGCATTTGTCCCGGACTGCAACGTACTTACGATAATGACATTCTTTAACTTTTGGTACGGAGAGCTTAAGATCATGACCGTCTTCTTTCAGCAGAGATTCTTCATAAACTTGCGCTATCTTTACAGTCCTGGGAAGCTCTCAAGATGACTGACTACATTCTTCATCGGTGCAGGTCGTGTCACTTGAATGTGAATGCGCCAAGCGACTGACTCGGTTTTCGTCGATCGTTTGTTCGTCTCCATCCGTCTCCATTCACGCTGGACGGACGGAAAGAACACACGCTCTGTTTTCCTGCCGTACTCCCGCTGCCGCCGCTGATGCTGCCCGATTTGAAAGGCGCAGCGATTGCTAAGCGGGGACCTCGGGCGGCGTTGCAGCATGGACCACGGAGCAATGGTGACTTCGAGATTTGGACTTTGAATTTCAAACGGGAGGACAACAGACCGAGAAGGCGGAATTTCTCGCTCCGATCGCTCGCGGTGAGTTCGGGCTGCAGGAGGGAAGGGAAGAATGGCTACCCGCAATGACGAAGTAGCGGTGAACAATTCTGCATTTCTGCGTAGTGCACCGAAATTTTAGTTTCTCCATGCACCGGTGTGTCCTGATAGTGATGCATCGCAGAGTAGAGCCGAGCACGAGGGTGAGGAACGAGCATGTGAGGACATGGCGAATTGAAGTTGTTTTGACGAATTTTGCTTTCTTTCTGCGTCGTCCAGGGAGGATTAGTTGTTCTGAGCACTGCTCGGTCACCCGAAACCGTCATGCATTGTGTATGATCAGGCGAAATCGACTCCGGTGCTAGAATGCGGTAGAGCAGTTTGCACTTCATGGTGAGCCCTTCTGTGGTCATCGCTTGCTCTGGAACGCCGCTTTGTGCATGGGGGAGGGATGGGAACGACAGCTCCTATACGCGGTGGCGAGCACCGAATTGGACGGGAGCTGTTGGGAAACAAATGGTGTGGTCTGGAACCTCCGGCCCCGGTGCAAAGGCAACGCGCGTGTTTGCGGCTGGATTGAAAGGCAGAGATGTTTCTCGAGAAGACCAAAGCAGAACGAAAGGACAAAGCAATGTGTCGCTTGCACCAGCTGAAGATGATGTTGCTGTTGTTAGCTTACCGAGTAATGTTGACTACATCTCCAGCCTAGGGAACTCCTACGTGAAACATCTAGTGAAACTGCGACGGAATGCTGCCACCCGCCATTCTACATCATCTGTGTTGGTCATGGGCACCATTCCTTTGAGGTATCTGTTGATCACTGATATCTCTCTTTTCTCGTCTGTAAGAGTTTGATGTAGACTGCTCCTTGATGATAGGGAATGTAAAAGTATGACACCGACTGAGGCCGTGAGGTGTGTGCACGTTTTGAAGGGAGATATGTGAATCTGTAGAGTTTGATGCGGAGGGGCAGCGAGGGCCAAATTTGATCAATGTTCTCCTCGTGAGAGATGATGCCGAGACTCCTGGAGGCCTAACCAGATTTTCTCAGAGGGTTGTACGGGTGAGTGTGGCTGTCATGACCAAGATTACAGGTCTTGACTCGCCTCCAGAAGCTCTGGGAGTTTTGAGTTATCCATCTTCATTCACTACACTCGAGCTCGACCAAGACAAGCTCTCAGCGAATTCTCGATTGCAAAAATTGTGTCCGTCACCACGGCGCATTCTCGTTCTCGACGCTATACAGGTGCACCGCTGTACCCCATAAAGCGCTGTTTTCTCCCATATCATCTTCATAAGGTCTCTATCATTCCTGCTCGTTGTTTAGTCATTGTGTGCTCTTACAACTTTTGTAAGCCAAAGCCGGCGTTGTCGTTTTGACGGTAATTTACATATGGTCCACATCATCTTCATCTTAAGTTTCAGTGCATGGTGTCGTCGTTATTACAAGGTTATTTTTGTGTTGATTGTTATTTCTGTGACGCTCGTCAGGTAGTACGGTCGAAATTTTCGTAGAGGAAAGTGACTGTGGATTTGTGTTGCAGGATCCGGGCAATTTGGGTACCCTTATACGCACTGCTGCCGCTTTTGCATGGGTGAGTTGGCTACAACACTGTCTTGCGGTTACTGCGTCGGATCGTTGTCACACCGTTGACCTGGGATGCAGTGTCCTCCATTGTCTCAACTCAAACGCAACAGCCATCCTTACATCTCCTGGTCGAAACGAAAGCTCGCTAAAAATATTTGAGTTAACTCTTAATAGCTCGTTTTAAAATTCCGTTTTCCACGTTTGGCCTCTTCTACCTGGATACTTCCAGGGGGCACCTCTTCTGGTCTCCCATACTTAGGTGATGAAGGTGAATGGGATCAACTAGAATTGCTCACACGAGTATCAAGTTATTTTTGCCGCTACTTTTGCCTTAATAGGTACTGGGGAGACAACAGCAATTTACAACATATGTAGTCCGTAAAATTTGCCAACTTGAGGCTGTGAAACTATGACAGAAACGCCAGCACTCTTATCCGCGCAAGTAATTTGTGACTCATTTCTTCCGCCTCAAAGGATGAATTGGAAAAAATGAGTCACAAATATTCAAATGAAATTAATCATCCTTATTTCCTGCGGGTATTGTAATGACGATATGGAGAAAGCCCTTGCTTGGTGAATATTTACTGCTATGGCTGAATTTCTTGTATTGCTCGTCACCTTCCAAACTCCTCGACTTAAACATTGATTCTGCCGGTCTGATTGGAGCCACTGCTCGTCGGGGCAGAAATACAGACTAAGCAGATTTACTGTTCAGACGGAAAGCTTTTCTCCAGAGTAGCTTGATGCTCTTGTATCGATTAATTATCGTCGCTTTCTTTTCTGCTCATGAGCTACGAAGTCATACCTATAATCACATACTGCTGTTCTTTAAGGTCTTGATTGAGACGAGTTTGGGAAATTGTAGCGGTAAAAGAACTTATTGATGCTTCATGTGATGTCATCTTGCAGGATGGATTATTCTTGCTGCCAGGCTGCTGTGACCCGTTTAATGACAAGGCTATACGTGCATCTCGCGGTGCGTGCTTTCGAGTTCCAATTGCAGTTGTACATTGGCATCACGTACAGGAACTTGCTGTTACAAACAGTCTGAAGCTGTATGCTGGTGATCCAGAGCCTGTAAGTGGTAGCGGAGAAATAGAACTCGAGACGCCAGCCACGAGAAATAGTGAAAGCGGAGATGAGTCTGGTGCTGGTAGACGAGTTTCACTAGACATGGATGCGGGCATTGTTTCCAAGCTTAAACCCTTGAATTCATGCCAGCAAGGCCTTTGCCTAGTCCTGGGGAGTGAAGGACAAGGTCTCTCCGACCACATTGTCAAGGACTGCATTCCTGTCGGTATACCCATGCCAGGAAAGTACGAGTCGTTAAATGTTGCAGTTGCAGGTGGAATCCTGATGTTTTTACTCCGCTGACACCGAGCCCCACCCCACCCACTCTAGCTTCCAGGAAGATTGCAGCACTCTACCTGCTTGGTCGGTCTTGGACCAAGAGCCGAATCGAAGATCCGTCTGGTAAACTTCCAGGTTTTATGGTCAATTATTCGACTTACATCAATCACAACATGTAAGATATCTTTGCTGACTTCGTTCGAATTCGACTTCGGATACTGGCTTTTTTGGTTCTGTTGCTAAAAGAGATCGATCACTGTTTTCTATGTTTGACTTGGAAGTTTTCAAAGACACTGTTTTCATTGCTGAACGTGTTATGTGGGTCAGCTTAATTCACGTTCTTCCTTCCTTTGCTGCTGTACCGGAAGGACACTGTAGTGTCCGATTGTATCAAGTGACATGGTTGAGCTAGAAGCTGCAAGCGGGGTTGGGTATTACAACGACCAGGAATTTTTTAACGAACTGCATTGGAAACTAAACACATACATACTGAGCATCTTTGTAGTGCACAGGGAAGTGATAGCTGTTTAGTGTCGACCACCGAGTAGGTACACATAATTGTTACCACTAAGAAAAATGGACATATCGATCAAATCCATTAAAGTCTCCATACGAAAGAAAATCCTTCTCTAAACCTTGGTAATTCATCCGTGATTTCACATGTAAATATGCCATTATTTTGTAGTCTGGCTGTCATGATTGTAAAATATTGCACGCTTAGTCCACTACTACCTTAACCACAGTAGATTCTCATAGCAGAACGAATTTTGCATCATTGTATGTCACTGGTCGCTATTCTGAGCAATCCGTGGGGACAGCTAGGGTTCCCTTCTGCTCTGTGGAGATCCTCGGTATTGTACGAACACCGATAACATGCAGATTCACATGATTGCATGTCTTACATGCAATCATATAAGCAAGTTTGTGTTCTTTATTTTTGTATAGAATCGCAAATTCTGTCTAATCTGAATCCATGCCAAAGCTGGAGCCGAGACTGTTCCCACCTCAAGGAGCACACTCTACAGCTGGGCTGTCAATTATATGTGAACAACTGTGCTTTGATCGTTGTCTCATTCTGCTCACAAATGCCGCAGGTCGGTGCCTCCAAGACGCAGTTTCCCACTTTACCTGCTTTGGAGCACCGACCTACCGGTTGGTGTTTTCCGTCACCTTCATGTTTTTAAAAAGGCACATGCCTTCACTTTAGGTCTTGCACTTTATGTGTTCGAAACAATTTGTGAACAGGAAAGGTATGTTTCCAAATCTTGAAAATCGCTGACCTTCACCTATGGATTGTGTGCAAACTTTACACCCAGGAGCATATCTCTCGTCTATACGCAACTGCCCACTATAGAACAATTAAAAGAACCTATTTGGTCAGGTGTTAAAGGGCAGTAAAAATCTCCCGGGTGTGGGGAGGAAGGTATGAGAAAGGCGTGCATGCACTGGTCATCCATTGATCGTGTACATAGATTTAGAAGCTCCGTGAACCTCTAGTGCCAGTAACTTGAATTCTGCTTGAACCAGGTGATTCTGTCGTATCTGAATGATTGTCCAGAAGATGGTCGATTGTCCTGGTTGGCTTCCACATTGTTGTCAGTGTAATTGTTATATCGTACAAGACAAAAATATTGTTTGTTGTATTCAATTAAAATCACACATTATTGTCTGTTAAGATTGACACTAGGGGAGCAACAAATAACGCAACTAAAGAGATTGCGCGAGCCGGTGATATGTTTCAAACTCATATGCATCTCTCTCATTCCATGAAGTCTTACCTATTAAACGTTTATGATTTTTTGTTGTTGTATCTAAAGGCCAGAGTTTGATTATCGTTCAGGATTAACAGCCACCACGGACCAGGTCTTGCGGAGTCACTATCGACCAGAGGACAAGGGACGATAGCCAGCCCCACGGGCCCATCATTATGCGATGGCATGAGGGCAACATTGAGATCAACAGTAACTCGTGCTTGTAAAACGACTGTGAAGAATAGCCATCCGTTACAGTGCCGCACGCCAGTTGTTTACTGATGTACTATGAAAAAGGTGGAAATTTAGGTATTTGCATCTCGCAGTAGGTGTGAACGTGATCCTCATCCGCACCGCCACACTTTCAGTTCTGAGATTATGATTCAATACATCCTATAGTCTACTGATTTTCTACTTGCTAGTTCGCGTTGTGAACCCAGAGCAGAGACCAGTCCCTACAGCATGTCGATCTCGCTGACACGGGTTGTGCAGCAAGTGTGCACTCAATGCAACGTCCCTGTCCAAGTTTGTAACAAGACGACTGTTCGTCTCAATGGCCCACCAAGGTTGCATATTTTGAGCTTGATAAGACAAGACTTCACTCGTAATGCATCACAAGGCAGGAAATGCAAGTTGTTGTGAGTCAGGGAGGCTCTTGTCTGTAGTTTACTTGCCTATCTGCATAATTTCTTGGATTCTGGGCAGGACCAAAATAGGTGCTAATGAGTTTGTGGAGTTGGATTTTGCCATCACATGCACGCACCATCTGCGGAAGTCTGAGTTACGGGGCTGTGGCGAAATGTTCGTTGCTAGTGTCTCATGTATCAAATTCACACAAAAACCGACTCCTTTCAGGACCCAGGTATGTCCCTCGAAGGTTTACGCGGAGTAGTCCTCAAGGTAATCCGGCACACAGTGCTTCCAACCTTCCATTCTCATGTCTAATTGGTGTTAAAGACAATATGATGGGAAATTTTGCTCAAATCGGTCAGATAAAAGTCACCTATCTTTGTGCCAGTGGTAATTATGTAGCTGTCTAGCTTTAATGGCCTTCATGGGCAGACAGAAGAGTTGTTTGAGGAATTAGTAAGTACCTAAAGGCTTATTCTTAGGTACAAACGAGAAGATTTGAAGAGGGAAAATGAATTGAATTGCAGGGTCCGCTGTATGGAACAAATGGGAAATCACGCTCACTGATAAACATACGAAGCAAGAATGAATACCATCTGGGAGTTTGATGTACTGTAGATTCATGGAATGAAGGGAAACTTTCCATATAGATAACATTTTGTAGATATAATCTAATCACACGTAACCTAGGCTTCATGTAACAAAGGGATAATTGCTCTCGTGGATAATAATACCCAAGGAAGGAGGAATTTGAGATGGGGACGAATGCAGATACAGTCAAAAAATATGTTAGGAACGATTGAAGAACAAAAGGTTGTACAGAGTACAGTAACATGGGAATTTGTGAAAGAAGAAAGGCCTTTCTTCTCACAAGGATCCGATCCTTGTGGTAGCCCAACTTCCATCCAACTTAGTCGGCATCCATCTCCTTGGGTGCAGTGTTGTATGTGGTCTACTCGGTAGTTCTACGAGATATTGAACTCTCGTCTGACACTGCTGTAGATTGTTGGACTGCATTGTTAGTGCTGTCGCTATCGTTGAGACACCAAAATGTAGGTGAGGCAGTCCAGGTCCTTGCTGCAAAATATCCGTGAAGCTCTACTCTTCATTGTTGAGAACATTCTATACATTGTACACAAGGATTTACAGTATTTTCTCAAGTTAGTCATTGTTTGACAACACTGTATTTTCACCAAGACTTTGCTCCTCTCTTCCCAGCAGATCGCCTTGAGAAAACTATGCGAGTTTACTATGCAACCTTTACTCTCCACATTGTTACTAATGTACAATTGAATAGATTGCATGTCGTGAAATACTCATGGATGTTCGTTAACTTTACTAGGTTGAAAAGTAACTGGTGAACTGCAATTATTGTATTTGGTGTGATGTCAATAAAACTTGAACCATTTAGTAGTTTTGTTGTGAATGAAGTATATACATTTTCAGATCTCTCAAAAAATGCATTGTTTGAGAAGGTAAAATGCAAATTTTGCTGTACAAAATTTGTCACAAATCTTAATTATATATTTATCACATGTTAGAATTAATTTGAAAAGTTTGATCTATCATAATCATGACTCTTCAAATATGGCATTGGATTGCGCTCATGTCAGATTTTCCATAAATGAATTTTGCTGGATGTCATAAATAAGAATGGAATTTGAGTATGAAATCGTTCTTGTCCGTTCTTATCAATCTTATTGGGAGTAATGCTTTTGGCTCGTAGTTCAGATTAACGACACGCCAAGTAAAATGTGCACACAAAAAATTGGCATTTGGTTATCTTGGCGGATACAACGAGGCAAAAGTATCATCTTTTGTTTAGATGGTTGTTGCCATTTGCCTTCAAAAACTCAACAAAATAATCGTTGGTTGTTGGATCTTTTTTGTTGCATTCAATTTATTAATTGTTGAGAGCACCTTGTATATTGATGTTTGAGTGAAATTTGTTATTGGCAGCAGACTGTATTGCTTTCATTCATGTTGTACTCCTTTTTACAGACGACATATTGGAGATCACTTGTTTGAGAAATTCGAAAAATCTATGGATTCAATTTGTCTATTTTGGAGATATATTTTCTTATCAAAATGCTTTGATGGTGTCCAAAATATGACAAGCCAAGTAAATGAAATAAAGATTTGTGTTGTTTATTGAATTTAACAAGAAATTTGCTTCTTAATTTAATATGGGTGTGATGCACACCAACTCGATCTTGTGGTTGAACCCGTTATTTTTGTAAATCTCAAGAAAGAATTTTATTCGACGTTAACTTCCACTATCATATAATTTTGTGCACATCAACAAAATGCAATCTAAATGTTCGAAGGTCGTTACGACTTGATGGTTATTGTTATGAAAAATGTTATTTTGGTTTTCAACTCATCATTGTCGTATTGTTGAATATATGGACAAAAAAATTCTGACTATAAACTCACAGACATGTTGTGAATTGCATTATTTTTATTAATACCAATCTTTGCGGAGATTGACATTCTATTCAAAACCTTGTAGCATTTTACATTGCTAGTTCCACAGTAGCAAGTCGTCTTTTATATTTTCATCCACTATTTGTAGGATGTGATAGGATTGCAAAGTACACTTTCCGAATTACAAATCAAGGAACAATATCAGGATATCTATTTTTGTAACAATTTTTACAGGATTGCCAAGTACGTTGTTGTGCATTTTGTTTAATGGTGTAGTTTGTTTATTGCGATGTCATTTGATAGCTTGTATGACGTTGAGAAGAATGGTGTGATTTGTTTGGTTGGAAATCTAGTTGTTAGTTTGGCAGCATGAATACATATGATCAATCCAAAAAGGGTTGGTAACAATGCATAGGTAGCGTCTTTACTTCTATGTCTTGCTCGGAAATTCGTGACTATACTTGCATCAAGTTGATGGACCTCATCATTTGATTTCTATCTCGTTTTGAAAAGAAACTCAACAACAAGTTCATTAACGTTGTGGAAGGAGAACAAATTGCGGACTGCTTATCAAAGAGAAGATGTACTTTGCAAAATAATGCATCAAATGCCAGAATCTGTAGATTTACATAAAGCATGGAGTACTCTTTTACCATGATTTTCCAAGCTATACATGTTTGTGAGAGTTTTTGTTAGTTTATATACTAAAATTACGCGTGTGGAGAGTGATTTTTCTGTGGTTAGGTGGGAGAAAAATGAATACATATTGTATTTAATGGATCTATCACTCAAAGTCATCATGCATTATAGCAATTCAAGGAAATTCAAACAATTTAAGATTGTGATCATATTTGTAAATAAATAAGTAAGGATGGATTGAAGCCATAATCGAATGATTTATGATAGATTTGGCAATTCTAACTTAATGATCATAATGAACGCAAATCATGCCATCATAACTATATGGTTCTCATAACAATCTTGCGACTTATATTTTGCATAAAAATTTACAGTTATCTTTAATCTAATAAAATTCCTTCAATTGAACACAACATTGTGTAAGGTAAGTTGCATTTGTAAACTATGCGGCGAACTATTCCAAATTATAAAGTTTTTATCTTTCAATTTGAAAAAAATTCTTCATCCCTATCTCTAGTTAAGATTGAAATGAACTATAATAAAATTTTCACTTCGGAAAATCAAATTATCACAATAAATCTGAAATTTGCAATTTACTTTCATTCTTTAATCCATCTCATAACACATGCTGTGAGCTTCTAAACTTAATTCAAAAAATATATTTGTTTTTTTAATAGATTATTGAATTTTAAAATAAATAGTATGATGTTAGATTCAATATTTGAGGAGTATAGGAGTATGTCTTAGACTACTGCACATTTTAGCAATATGCCGACCCATTTTTAGATTAACGTAGCTCCGCTACCAAGTTATGAGATGTTTTTGGAGAAAACATTGAATAAACAAACACATACAGGAATAAACGCAGACACACCAAAATTCTAATACAATCACATACAAAGAAGCAAACACATAAGTATTTGATTTGTCATTGCAGATTACGTACACGGCAACTCAGAAAAGTTTTACACATAAAAACTCTAAAGTGTTCGTCAAGAGCTTTGGATAGCTCTTCTTTACAGTTACAACATAGCTTAAATTCTGACTTGGGTTTAACTACATGAGTTAAAATTTACTTGAGTTAATTAATCACAAGTTTACTTCGAGATCATTTCATAAAAGTAAAAAATAATGAAGAAGGCTACTTCTTCACTCTCAAAATTCTGTGTTGCGTGACTCGTACATGCTGAATGAAGAATGGTGAAGAACCAATAATGCCGAAGGTTTCTGCTCAAGTGGCTGCAAAACATTCTACATTAGAAGTATTTATTCAGGTTTGGATTCTCGTCAAATCGAACACTATCATCAAACTGATATACCCAAGACAGCGAGAAGGTCTTTGATGAAGATGCAGTTCAACGGTCACTGGACTAAAAATGCTTGTCTCCCGCACCAGTAAGTGAAGTGCAAGAATTAGTTTGCGTGTGGAGAGTAACTGTACCTCCCAATCGAAGAGAGATTGGGTTGTACGAGCTAGATACACTCTCCAATTATTTGCTTGAATTTGCCCATTACATGAACTTCAAGGGTGTGATGTCCGGTGCCAATTGCTTCAAGGGTTATTTCCAAATGATTTGTATTGCTTGTTAAAATATTTCGCAGTGGACAATCATTTCATGCATAGATATAAGAACTTGCATTAAACGCACATTAATATAGAAATTATGGCAATTCTCCGTCATTTGCAACATTGGTATGAAGAACTTCAACTCGATGCCGTGTTGGAACCTTGGAAGCTGAACTGATTGGACTTTGAGGAAAATTGCATTGAAATTGGTCAAACAAGCAGACATTCATGGCGTCAATGACATAACTGGTTTGTGATGTATGCAAGTGACGAGAATAGTTGAACATCCGCCGAACAAAACGTCGTCAATCAAGGCCATGAATTGAGCCAAAAGAGAATACTCGAATGTGTTAAACTCTGCGATCAAAAGCAAGCATATGCAACTTGAACATTGTAATCTCCATCACAAGCTTCCCTATCCCTAAGCGTCCATAGATTTTCAGCACAGACGAGCGTGCATTGCTCTTCAATCAACTTGAACAATAATTCTCGAACAATGAACCTGAAGTAAATCGTAGCTCTCTCGTCATAGCACTGTCGTCGAACGAAAGAAAGGAGTGAAAATCCACTAAAACTGCTCTCACAAATCTGCTCGACTCCCAAGCGACTGAATCTGACGTCAATAATCGACAGGATATTTGTGACTTTGACTTGCTGATATTTGTGGTTAGTTGTGGAATCGCACGGGAACAAAATTAGCACGATAAGCTATGACACGGGCGGCCGGATGCAGCCAAGCTCGGATGCATGTGAGTCGACGGGGAGCGACCAAATATAAACAGAAGAACAGATATGCTTTTCGGGAACGACGGAATCTGATAGGACTGGCCACTAATGCGAATGATTAGGCTCGAGGTCACATGTCGACAGCCTATTGTGGGACTGATGATGATAACGGGGAGTCGCACGTGGTACAGAACGGGGCACAGCCAAATGCGACATGAAGACAAGGAGCACTATCGTCCACATGCTGCCATGAGATGAGCAGAGAGCGAAGAGAAGAGAAGAGAAGAGAAGAGAAGAGAATCCAAGCCGGGGCGGGACATGGAGGACGCAGGAATGAAGGGGAATGAACACATGGGCGCGAATGAAGAGAGACGAAAATCGCGCCCATTAGCAGCACAGAGAGCATCATGACTCGGACGAACGCCGACTACTACAACGACGAGGAGTCGTCATCGGGAAAAGCATGCGGACGGGTCGCCCACAATTTACGTGCTAATTTTGTTTCTGACATAAAGAGAGAGAAGAGCGTTTTCGAAAAGAGCTTTATCGAAGGAGGGGTGGGGGGTTTAAGAGGTGATGATGACGATGATAAAGGAGGAGTTGTCTGTCACGGCCGTCCTTTATTTGGTTACTGTAAGTGCCGGACGGACGGATGAATGATGGCAGGCAGCGGAAGTCGCATTGAGAGCTTTTATCGCGAGGAGGGGAGATTCACGGCAAATGTATCGATTGGTCCAGGGGCTGGCGAAAAGTCGCACCAATGGGGGCGCCCCGCCAGAACCGGCCTGGCATGGCATGTCATCTCATGTCATGTCATGTGATAGATTGCGGCAGCTTGACTTTTTGTCGCGGAAGAAGAGCGCATGCACGGTCAATGGTTGCGCGCCCGGTGGTTGACACTTGTTCACCCGCTGCGGGCGCCTCGTCCGACTGACCGGGTCATCGGACCATGTGGAAACCGGTCTCCCTCCTCCGCTCGAGATTCTCTACCAGATTCCAGATTCCGGAGACCCCGAACTTGCCTGACAGTTGGGGGACAGTGTTCAACAACAATGTTCGGTCGTCGCCATCATCATCGTCATCATCATCGCCGCGACCGCCACTCGAACTCCTTCGCCCGCTCGCTCGGTCGCTCGGTTTCGGTGACCAGTCGCGCACTGACTGACTGACTGACTGACTGACTCGGTGACGGAATACTTTTTTGTCGCCTTGGGAGCCGATTGTTCTTCGGCCTTTTCGCCTTCTCGGCCGGGTATCTCGGCCCGTTTCACGTGTAGGGCTGCGATGATCGGCCCTTCTTCGAAGGCGGACTTCCCTGGTGGCCGAAACCAACGGCCGCCCGGGCCCCTCGCGATGCGTCCCCCGTCCACGCGACTAACTGCTCGTGTGACATACGGTTTGCTTCTGCTCGGCGATGCTTTGTCGCAGTGGAGTCATTGGCATGAGGGGCTGACTGACTGGCTGGCTGGCTTTGGCGCGTCATTGATGAGTGGAGGGGTGTTTCCATTAACTCGAAGCATAGATACTGCGTAGAAAGTTTGATGCACCATCGACATCATTGGGAGCTCGGAGGCGACAAGCCTCAATTATTGGACAATGGCCACGCGACGGCGCGTATGTGACAAACGAGGTGAAGGCTAGGCGGCCCTCCCGAATCAAACTTTTCGCCGCACTGACCTGGAAAAAGCGGTGTGTGGATCGTGTTCGATGGGATACTTACATGCTGTATTTACATCGCATTAAGGCACATGAATTACTTCCGCGTCTGATTCGTCCTTGCGATGTGGTAGCTGATTTGACACTTGTGATTATGATGCTTTCATACGACTGACTCGAGGCGAGGGACGGCAACAGAGTGCGAGGCAGAAAGAGTGCGAAAGAGGAAAAGTGCACACGCACAGCGACAGAGATATGAACACGCCAAATGTCCTCGTTTTAAATTCGCATCACATCACCACATAACACACCACCAGATGTCAGGCTCTGCAGGGTGGCAGTATTTGAAGAAATAAACTCCCGTAGGGACATTTTATTCTGATCGAATGGTTGAAAATCAACGGTTTAGACAGGGAACATTTCAGAAATGATATAGATGAGCCGAACATTTTCAAGCATCAGATTTTCAAGACTTGAATATCTACTCACTTCCTACTCATTTTACCCTTTTACAAGCTACTGTGAACCTTGAAGCTGGATGGATGGTAGCCATGATAAACTATCGACTACCGAATGTACACTCTAATACCTAGGAATTCAGTTGCAAAAGCTACGAAACCTACTGACTATTTGTGACCTCCTGGACACCCTTACAAGCGTTGTAAAAAGCTGAGGGGCTTGTAGAGCTCACACATTTTACAAAGATGCTCCATATGGAGAGAACCACCTGGAAAACGAGGGGATAGGTAACATCCGCCCGTGGTACATGCTCGCACCCCATTCTTCAAAAGGGGCAGTTTCAAGCTAGCTCAGGACCAGCCATTATGACTGATGTTTAGACGTCGTACTACTTACCGCTCATCAGCAGGTTTACAAAGACTTTGTGGATGGCCCTCTCGCCATCTCACCAATGTCTGTAAAAATGTCATTACCTGATTATAAAAAAAAAACAATTGAATCAGAAACGGCTTTGGTATGGTTACGTTATCGCGCAGAATGAGCACCACACTATACACATGGCATTGCCTTACAATCCAAAAGCATGCATTCAATCACACGCTACATACGCGGTCCAACAACTAGCTTCTTACAACTCGCAACTGGGCCCAGCTAAAGGGCACGCGAGCCACAACCACACCAATGAATTTCAGATATCGTCGGCTGCATGAAATACCTCACTAGGATCTCGAAGGGAATACAAAGCGTTCGTGCTTTTGGCGACAGTTGACACCAGAATACTAAAGGCCTTGCCCCGATCATTTAGAGCCTGAAAGCATATAGAGACGCACAGATATACACGTCACGGAGTGATTTCTTCGATACAATACAGAGGTCTGAATTCTTATGCAGCGTGCTGAAACCACGACAGGAGAAATTTAAATAACAGTTGTATGGAACTAGTTGAGGAAAGACGAACATACCATGAATGCATCTTCATCTGTTCGGTCGTCTCCTAGATACACAGGTAGAACATCATCGACGTCCTCCAATCCTGCAGCCCGGAATGTCAGAAAGTTTCTCATAAAGGTACCATTAACTCCTGCACTATAGAGAACCTATACTGGTAGCGACATTCGTAAGACACCTTTAACAATAATCAGGTCACTCACAACATTGCGATGGCAACAAGATTTCCAGGAGGACTCACCTAGAGATTTTAGCAGAAATTCCACAGCCTTCCCCTTGTCCCACTCTATCGCTGGTCGGATTTCCAACACCTGAACGAGTGAAGAGACAGACGAGGATACATAGCGTCACCTACGAGAGCAGAGAAAGACATGGAAAGTCCATGCTATGTCACGCAAGAAAGCATTCACTAATGTTCGATAGAATCTGACAGCCTCGTACAAGATGGCCAACGGAGGACCATTCTTATAACATTCGTCTTCGGGCAAGTAGAACAAATTAGATAGTTTTCTCATATGAGTTCAGGCCTTAAAAACTTGGAAAGAACTACTCACTTTGCGACCAAGAGTTAACTGCAACTCTGGATAACTCTTCAACACAATCTCCACCTGCTCTGCAAGAGGCCCCCAGCACTGCATTCACAATGATATAGGATGGTTAGTATTATCCTACATGTAGCCGGGTAGAGACCTTTATTTATATGAAAGGCTGCAAAGCTTTCTGAAATAAACTGCATCTAAGGTCAGAGAGTGAAAACAAGGGTCGTCGAAACTTCCATATTAGCTAAAGAATCCCTCCCCACCCAGATTAGTTTTATTCAGCCTGTCCCATGCATGGGCATATGAGAAACCAAACACTTAGAGCACTTCACGTTCCGCTGTGTTCTCATCTTTGTTCCTACTCAGAAGATGAAGCTGGTGAGTAATCGGGACATATGTCAAAGTCCCTACCTCACCAGATTTAAACATTAAATCAACAAGATAAGAAAACAATAATCAAAATTAGACCCACGCAGAGACACAAGAATTAGCACACTTTCACCCACCATTCGGATAGGTTGGCACAAGCGGTCAGTCAAAGAAGAGGAATATGAGAAGCTCATGTACAACCAAGCAAACGAGACCAAGATCACCCACCTGATGAGCAACCGACTGTCAATGCAATGAACTATGGCATGGGACTAAGCCCGATCACTGAGCTAATGAAAACCTGTCTATCAGTAAATGGACAGAGGTCAGAAGCTCGTTTTCAGTGTATCAACCCAAAGAAAGTGGAGCTATCTGTCCTTTGAAAACCTCAGGTCATGCGAAGTACGATGCATACAAGATATACTGGAAGAAGAGGTGTAGGCTCCTACTCAGGTAGAAAGCATACACTTCCGACCTTGATTCTTTGACGAGGACCAGGCGCATGTGTTCACTTAGTCACAAGGAACTGATTGCAGACAAAGGAAGGATACGGGAATATGCCATTTCTAGTAAGCCTTCTGGACGGCTACGCAAGTAAGTCCTATTCTCAGAAAGGACAGCAACTTGTTACATGTAAAAGACAATCCAGTGATCTCCAAGAAAGGTGACACACAAGAAAGATAATTCACATTGCAATAGGACTTCGGATGAGTGCGTCCCCACATGCCATGTGGGGACGCAAATGCAACTCACTCAAAGGTTTACAACCAGGCATTCAGCTCTTGCACGCCTAGGAAAGCCCAATCGTTTAGCAACAAACTGACTAAAAATACAGTTGAAGAACCACCAGCCAGAAGTCCATATTTCCTCTCATTCGAACTCAGAAAACAAATCCTATTGAGTGTACAATTTGGGTCCGCACAATGCATACCGGCTACGCTCATACCCAATGGTCTGTCATTGACATCTGCCATTAATAATAAGCAGTTAGATCAGGGAGACTATCTCCGCCTGTAAGTGGCAAGGAAGTTTGTAAAAAAAGAACTGAAACTGAGAAGGCATGGAACAACGTATACGGTCATAAAAGGCATGGATGCTAATCATCGAGCAAAACAAGGTAAAATTATAAATGCAGATATCCAACAGTGTTGATCGAATCCTTCACAGTCCACGGGGAAGATGACTCCAAAGGCTCTCGTTATGTCTATTACCTCCTCTTTGACCCGACGAAAATGTATTGTTACACAATACTTGTTATGTTCAATCTTGGCGCCTGGAATACTCTGAGCCTTGTCCTCCAAGAGCTTGCACACCTACGAGAATCACAATTTGGTAAGCTTTTGCAGAGACGCGTAGTCATGCTTTCGCAAATGCATCCAAAAATTCGGTGACAAAACTCATTTCACGTGTAAAGATTCCGTGACACGGTCTGCGCATACCTCGTCCATCATGGGTAGGAACTTGCTCGCCGGTTGGAAGAATACAACTTCATTGCCCTGAATAGAGCACAACGTCAGTCCTCGTCCGAGAGGCATGAAAACCAGAGAGAGAAGCAAGGATTAAAAAATGCACAAGATTCTCGCTCACCTTCTTATCCTTGGCCCGCGTTCCCGTCGCTTTGAAACCATTGCATCCCTCTGCTGGTCCCATGATGTCCATTCCATGACTCCCGGCGTAATAAAGTTCCGCTAGTTGTACAAAGTCGTATACCTGGGCAACCAAATATCAGCGCACTTGATTAATACCCGGATGACGGTCGGCTGGAAAAGCGGGGCAGTTAGGAGTGGCATTCATGTGCAGGTGGGACTCCAGCCACTGAGTTCGAGAGGACCCAGTACGTGCTTCGGCTCGTGCATCGACTAGTCCGATCTGGGATCCATGCACCCAGGGCCAATCAGCACGAATGTACGTCATACGACCATCGGGGCGGGGAAGATCCCGATCGAATTAGTTAATTCAGTCCGTAATCGATTCCGGAATAATTCGCGAGGCTAGCGTGCAGTGCCGGCTAAGCTCCCCACCGAGATCGACTGACGCGTTCAGACGCTGCCGGACAGTTCGGCCATCGAGGTCCCCACGCCAAGTGCCCAAGTGCCGAGTCTCGGGGCGAGCGGTTAATCCCTTCCCGAGCTCTGCCATCGGCGAGTTAGCATAAGCGGGCGCCGGAGGTTAAGAAAATGGCGACCCCCTTGCGTGTTTGACCGTCGCGGCTACCAGCAGCAGGACTGCGGTAAATGCTGAGAATCGATGTTCGTCCGAGATATAAAAAAGCCTCGAACAAAACCGACTAACGATAAAAACTCCCGGCGCGATGACGATGCCAACATCATCAGCGACGAGATCGAGGACCCGGACAGAAAGCGGCAGGCGACAAAATGCAGGAGAGCAGCAGGTGGTGGTGGTGGGGAGTGGGGAACAAGGGGAGAATTGCAGTCACCTTCTCCCTGCCTCGCCCGCTGATGATCGCGGTGGGGAAATGCGTCGCTACCTCCTTCACGGTGGCTCTCATCTGCAGACAGACAGTCAGAGAGACGGCGTCCATTGGACGATGAGAAGTGGGCGGCCGAGGTCCCGGAGGGGGGAAGACTTTTCCACACATGGTCAGGATGGCTCGCCACAAGTTTCAAGGGCCCGACATGGAGACCCGGGCAACAACAACACGTGACGCTGCGCTGAACTGAAAGCAAATCTTCTACCGCTGCCTGACGAAAGGAAAGCAGTACCAGATCGGACATGTAGGCCCGGTCGGGATCTTCCACGATGGGCGAGAGCGTTCCGTCGTAGTCCAAAAACACAACAATCTGCTTGCCAGCTGCCTCTTCCATCAGCTCGTCGAACATTTCCAGGGCGGACGGATGGTTCTCCTGAAATATTTCAGGGGGAGGCACTTTTTCAGTTTGAGTCATGCGCCAGATACACAATGAAATCTGTGTCAGATTCGAGCCATGCCAACGACTACACAATGAACTGGTCCACCTGCGCGCACGATTTTAGGAACAAAGTAAACGTGCAAGTCACAGAGGGGGTGAGAACTTGCCCTCCATGCGGAATATTGGGCTACAGCTGCAGCTTCCTGAGCTTTGGGATCCAAGACGCCGCCCATGTAACTTTCAAATCGGGGAGGGGACTGAGCCTTCATGGCATCCAGCCAACCAAGCACCTCCTTATTTTGAGTGTTACAAGCTTCGATCTTCTTTGACGGGATGGGGATGGATTTAGAAAAAGTCAATGTTCGAGACGACGGAGGGTACGACGATGCCGTGGTCGATGAAATGGACAATGAGGCCGATGGACACCCTGGGGATGAGAATGGTAGCGAGGGATCTGGATAAACTGCTTGATGATTAGACCTCCACGCCATGCCACCGTCGGCTATTTCACGCAGATCACGTCGCCGGCAAGAGAAACTTGCCTACTTTCCTCGACTCGGTCGTTGAATCAGGAATTTCACTGCTTCCCAGTACAGCTCAGAAATCTACAATCGCGTACTAGCACCAAAATGAGGCGCTTGATTCGCTGTCATGGCTGGCTTCGACCGAGAAAATTAGCTGCAGCAATGAATGTGGCGAATCACAATCCTTTCCTCCCGTGGAAACGTTCAGACTGGCCGCTCCTAAGCAGCGTTCGAGGGGCAGATGCAGATGGGGACAACCGCAAATGCGATTGGCTCAACCTAAACCCTAAACCCCGGGAATCACTCGATGACAGTTCGCTACACACTGATCAGCGACTACAACAGCGATAAATCGTAAGGAATTTGGGATTACTTTCAACAAACTAATATCGCACTGACAGTTCGTTCGTCCGAAATGCAGAAGGGACTGATTTCCGGTGAAGAAGCACTACTTCGTGGGAGGAATGACTAAGGCGTTTGCCATGAAGCTGTAGCATCTGCAGTCACAATGCTTCCTTAACAATGTCGAGTTTAGGAGGAGGTTGACGCCGTTTCTCAAAAGTAAAAATGTGAAGGCAATTTCACAATGCTTATTCGACAGAGCGAATTGGCTTCTTGGAAAATCCAGACGCCAATTACGATTGTCCATAGTTCCTCTCCCAGACACCCGTGCTGCACATACTCGCAATTCGTGAGTGGGATTCTAACTCTCAAAGTTTCTATCCCCCACCCCCCCTCCCCCTAGGACGCGAGAGAGAGTTGCTCCCCCGGGCGCCTCGGGTCGTATCTTCTGCCAAACCACCTCGTCGTTAACAGACTGGAGCCAACTCCCTCCGAATGTAGCTCGAGGACCGGTCTGAGAGGAGGACGGTCAAAAATCAGGAAATTGATGCAGAAGCAGCTTCCTGGCAAAGATGGTCCTCTGCTGCAAGAGTGCTTCGCAATCCAACTGCCCAGAGCAGATCCACGACACGATGATGGAGGCAGGCAACGCGGCAAGGTGAAGTGCGCAGAGCGAGCGGTGTGTGTGGGTGTGTGCGCGCGTCTGCGCGTGTGTATGTGATAGTGTTCGTGTGTGTGTGTGTGTCTCTCAATGACAACAACTCCTGGTATGCCTCAGTTCAGCCAACCAGCAGCAGGAGCAGCAGCAATTAGTCGAGACACCGTCTCGAAATCTCAGCTCCTCGTCAAACGAGACTTTTTCCCTCACCACTCTTTCTCCACAGACTGCCACCACTTCATCACACACGTGTGCGCACAAATCTCCAAATCGCACCCCTAAAACAATTCTATTCCTCCCCGGAAAAGAGCGATCTGAACCACAGACTCTGCGCTCTGAGCGCTCCCTCGCACACCTCAGAAAGCTGCATGTCCTCAATGCAATAATGCGTCTATAATGACCTAATAACTCTCCCCCACTCTCCCTCTCCTCCTCTATTCGCCTCTCCCCTCCCCGCCTCGCTTTCACCACGATCTCTCCGCTGAGCTCTCTTCCTCCCCAGTCAGCAGCAGCAGCAGCAGCAATCCCCACTGTCCGTCGACACCAGCCGACCTTCCCTTCTCTTCTCTTCTCTTCTCTTCTCTCGTCACGTCTCGTCTCGTCTCTCTCCCTCCGGTCTTCACCCTCCCCTCGTCCAATCTTCTTCTTCTTCTTCCTCGTCCTCCTCGTCCTACTGCTCCTGCTTACGAGAGGCCAAAAGCATATCACAGAGGAGCAGCAGCAGCAGCAGCGAAACCAGAACTCAGGCACGCACACGCGACGAGAAGCCTTTGCCTGGCAGCGAGCCAGCCAGCCGGGGGCAGTCCAGGCAGGGCAGGTCGGGTCAGTCCAGCCAGCCAGCCAGCCCAGCCCAGCCCCAGAGCACAGCAGAAAAGAGAGGAGAGAAAGAGGAGGAAAGACGCTCGCAGGCAGAGGCGAGCGAGGGAGCCCAGCCAGCAGCAGCCAGCCCACAGGCCCAGAGAGAGGGCCGAGAGCAGCAGCAGCAGCACAGACTCAGACGGCAGAGAGAGCTGCGGGGCGGAGCGGAGAGAGGAGAGTCGACAATGGCGAGAGCAGAGCAGAGGCGAAAAGAAGAGGAGAGGGAGCAGCAGGCGACCATTAAAACCACGAGCAAGAATCCAATGGCGTGCCCGCAGCACGCAGTCCAGTGCGTAAGCGGCGACGACGCGAGCGCGGGCTCTGCTCGCTTGCTTGCGCAATGGCGCGGGTGGGGACCGCCTCTCTAACAGCGCTAACAGTCTTCGCACTTCGCATTGTCGGCGATCTGCCCGGTGGGCCCGCCCTCCCGACGACTATGCATCCCCAACCCCAACTCCAACCACGCCAAACCAAACCACGCCACATCCCCAACCCCAGCCTGAACTCAGTCAAGTCCGGCACTGGAGGCGAAGTAAGCCCGGGACCGGAGCGAATGTTCGCTCTGCTCGCTCCCCGATTCGGATTGAATGTTCGCGCACTGAATGCAACGGGTGGATGGATGCAGCTCGCTGTTTCCCAGACATACATCCAGTACCAACTTAAAGACGGTGACAAATTTCATGTATTTGTGTTGCGTGGACCTCGAGCTTTGTGCCAGAAAAAAATCCCAAACCGACATTGATTGAATTTCGGGATAAGATGTACTCGCATAGACTTCAAAGCAAGAGTTTTTTGGCAACTTGTTTGAATAAATTCCAACAAGACAATATTTCTTGGTTAGATCTAAATCACTGCCCTAGCTTTGCTCTAGACATGATGCAATGTCATCCACTAACTATATATTCCTCCGTTGGTAAAGAATTAACTGCAAAATTTTAATTTTTTCTTTCCTCTGATATATCGTTGCGCTCCCCATTACCAGAGCGAGTAAAAGACATGTGCATATCTCACCGTAGACATTCATTTGTCAAAGATATTCGAAAAAGAAACAGAATGTGGGAATATCTCAAGTTTCAATTGGGAAAGATTAGACAGAAGTTCAATGAGTTTCAATAACCTAGAAGTGTGATATTGTCTGAATTACATTTAGATTCTACATAGTTGGACCAACAAATTTTCATTTTGATTTAGAAAATGGGATTTGGTATATTGCATACTTCACATTCCTAACGGCCATGGATATTTATAATATGCAGAAATGAATTTTTAATTGATGAAAGTATTGTGTGCAGATATTTGATGGAGAAAAAAGGATTAAGTCGTTGATTTTCAGTCCATTACATGATTGGAGAAGAAACCGGAATGTACAGCATATGATTCAGCTACAAGTAAGTCTGGAGAAAGTCTTACTCATGTGAGAAAAATTAACACAAATCATGTAAAGTGTTCTTTTGGAAATCACTCATTGCTTTCTCAAAAGATCAATGATATTGAGATAATGTATATGTGTTCTATCTTTAACAAAAGACAATTTATGCATCACGGATATAGATTCATGATCACCTTCAAAAATCATATTTTCTATGATAAATAGTGTGAAAGAAACGATCAAGATTCTTGTCAAGCATTGTAAATCATGTAAATTAAACAAGAATATGAAATGGTATAATTATGGATAAAAGAATAAAAAATGAGTTGGCTTAATAAATATAAATATAAATATAGAAATACAATGATTTTTAATAACATTTTATCATAAATATAGCCACACGATATTTTCTTTTAACAAATAGGTATGAAAATAAAATAGAATTTTCATTTCTGAATTTTTAGATATAGTGATAAGAAATAAAGACATAATGGAATGAAAGATGTGTATTTAATATTGCTCATAATGCCTCATAAATCAAAATATTGGATTTAAGGCGGAAAGGTCAGCAATTGTCACCGTGTAAAATTGATATAAGACTGGAATCTCTTGAGGATCAATATGGAATAGCTGATGAAGATGAAATGGTATAGCTGAAATGGATAAAGCTCATAAAGTCATCCAATGATACTATGAAAACGTGGGTTGTATTTGGAAATTAGAAGCGAAGCAAAACACGAAGTTGAGCTTCGTCGAAGACATGGACACTTGTATGGGTACGTTTGGCGAAGGCCATTATTCACATGGACGTTTCTGAATTTACTACAGCGCTTACTTGAAGAATACTCCGAGACCTGGAAAACCGACAGCTCGGTAAGAAGAAGATGCAGAGAGAGAGTGTAACTCATTCGTGTACTCCACACGCGAGTCTTTTGCCGAGATCCCCGAACGGACCGATGCTGGCGCGAGAGATGTTTCGTACGAGGGATGAGTTTGTCCCGGTCGACGGGAATACTTACCCGAACCGAAGGTGGACGACATCCGGCAGAAGAGACAAGAATGCCATGGATGAGAAAAGGTGATGGGCATGAAACCCCGGCCCAGGACTCGGTTGGTCAGGTCAATTCATGCATGGGCGACGGACCAGTGTACCGTGTTCGAAAGTGGCACTTTGGGCAGGATGGGGGAGTGCTGTGGGGCAGCCCTGGGGCCTGCGGGTGGGCCATATTTATCTCCTCGCTCCGGGCAGGGGCAGGGGCAGGGCCGGGCAGGCGAGAGCGGGGCAGGGCTAATCTCCTCTGCGCGGCTGCCCCTCGAGGGCAGTCTTCTTAGGGAGGGATGAGTCAGCGACTTGTCTTCTTCGTCTCGAGCAGGCGGTCGGTCGGTCGGTCGTTCGTCCGCTCGCTCGCGATGGCGATCTCTCGCTCTCTCTCTTTCTCTGAGTGGAAAAAGAAGGAGGCCGGGAGGGAGGGCTGTCGCCCGTCGGCCGTCGCCGGGCGCCGTTGTCTTGAGGGGCATGACATTTGAGCAGAGCAGGGGTGAGAACTTTTCCCATGTCATCATGATTCAGTCAAGTCCCTCTTTCTCTCCGATCCTGTTCGGTTCCGTTCCCGTGGGGTCCAAAGACCACATTCTTATTGAATCTTGTACATCCAATGCATGCATGAGTTGTTGGACTCTCTCAAATACAAACTTCTGTAAGACCGTATCTGAGAGGAGAAGCGCAGAGGAGAGCAGAGCAGAGCTTCGCCCGCCCGCCGGTTGAACCAGTCAGTCCGTCAGTCGGTCAAGCAGGGAGGCAGGGAGGCAGTCAGTCATAAAGTGAACGTCCTCCCTCTCTCTCTCTCTGTTGCAAATTGCAATTCTCCTCATCCCAAAGTCGTATGGGTCCGCCGGACCAGTGAGAGCGATGCATTCATGATGCACATATTCCCTTTCATTCTGACCAGCAGGACCTCCCTGGCAATAATAGCAGGCATAATAATAATATTAATTTTCATGCCCATTCCATGGCAGACCCGAAAAGAAGAAGGACGGGCGATCTTTCTTGCGCCTGGGCAGTAAATACTCATCACCTCCGGTACAGTCCCTCGCTGTGCTTCCGTCTCTGGCCAGGCGCACCAATTGATACCCGCTCCCAAGTTCCCAGGGAGAAAGAAAGTCGGAGAGAAGCGCAGAAGGAAGCGAGAAAATACTTCTCGCGAAAGAAGAAGAAGAAGAGTCGAAGCCAGGTGAAGAAAAGTGGGCCGGAAATCGTCGACGGAGGGTAAAATGATCCGAGCGAGCCGGTGGAAAGAGGAGCGAGTATCGACAATAGAGCGGATAAAGCTATAGACAGTGAGAAAGCACTTTCAACCATGAGATCGAATCCACCTCCCATGCACTCTCAGCGCATTGGTTTCTTTCGGCCAAAGTAAACCAAGAAAGTAGTTGGTACGTCTTCCAAAAGCGACCAACATATCGATCCCAGTGGCTATCCAGATCCAATTGCCGATGACGACGACGACGACGATAATAATAATAATAACCATCCCGATAAACTCGTCGTGATAGACAGCTTCCCCGTCTCCTCGTCCTCGTTCCCTCGCTCGCTCGCTGCTTTGCTTCTCTATCCAGATCTCGCAGGATTGATTGTCCCTGTTCAGGCCATAGCTTAGCTAGCGCCCGACGTTCCCATCGCACACGTCTCGTCTCCGCCTCGTCTTCCCTCCTCCTCCTCCTGCCCCTCCCCCTGCCCCTCTCCTCGTCTCGTCGCTTCTCTTGTTGTTGAGTCCACCTGACCTCTCCGCGGGCCGGGCCGTCCACGGATCCATCCGCCCGTCCACCTGGACAGCGGACATGGCATGACATGTCATGGCGCGGCAGGCATGGCTGCGCTGAGACGAGACACGTTGTTCGAGCTTTAGGGCTGACTTGACTGACTCACTGACCGACCGACTGACCGAGAAGGAACAAGATCCGCATCGGGAGCCAGGAGATCACCTCGCTCGCTCGCGCACATCCATCGAGCATCGCAAGGCTCGGAGATTGGATCGAAATCACGTCACTCGGCGATCGAAGCCCTGCAGGAATCCTGATGCTCTCGATTCCTCGTAGAGAGAGGGAGCGAGGGCGCATGGTGTGACAGTCGACGGATTGACTCGCTCGCTCGCTCGATTTCTGACTCACTGACTCACTGATCGACGACTCTTCGCACGCGGGCGGGCTCGTCGATGACACCAGCACGCACCTCCGGTCTTAACCACGAAGGCCCCTGGAATCTCATCAGTGCTGATGTGCGAGCGGAGCTTGTCGTCTGCTCGGCCATGGGGACCCCCATCCCATCATGCCCCATCTCATCCGAGGAAGGAGGGAGAGAGAGAGAGAGAGAGAGAGAGAGAGAGGGAAAGGGAGGGCTCGAGATGCTCGAGATTGATTTGATTGTTAAGTGGTTCGTGTGTGGATGTTCGAATGCGAGACGATTTCGACGAGGCATGGAGCGAGAAGAGAGCGATTAGAAACGCTACGCCTTTCTTCTTCTTATGATTCCGTGCCTTTGGTGAGAATTGCGCGCGTGAGATTGCGTCCCCCGTCTCGTCTCGCGTGAGGGAGCCCTCCCTGACACCCTCAACCCCACCCCAATCCCGGCCAACCCGACGCAACGCGTAGCCCCACCCGAGGATTTGGAACTGGGCCGCGACATCTTCGCAAAGGACCGAATCGAGACCCCATTTCCTTTCCCTCGAAACATTGAATCGCGCGAAGAAAGAACCCTTCTCGAACCTTATGATGATCGACGGAACCGCGGCCTCGGGTCAAATTTAGAGACGCGAGTGAAGTCGTCGTCGGTCGGTAAGTGGGCCGACGCCGACGACGACGACAACCTCCTCGCGCACTCATTGCAAAGAAAACAAAGCGAGGCGAGAAGAGAAGGCGAAGCAGCTCATGATCCCCATCCCCGTCCGGCCAGCCAGCCAGCCGTGCGCCGAACCGCGAGCCCGCAAGGGCGGACCATCTCATCCAGTGGCTCTGAAATCTCGGTTCGCGCGCTGGAACATCATCGTCACCAACAACAACACCAGCTGCTGCTGCTGCTGTAATCGGTGACCGGGAGGCGCCGGATTCTCAGCGAGGTAGAGAGAGAGAGAGGAGGAGGGCCCTCTCGAGCGCGGAGATGTGATAAGGAGGGGCCGAGCGATGGCGTCCGAGAATAGGGTCAAGAATAGGGGCGACCGAATTGGTCAAAATTTCTGGCGTCGGGATGCCGTCGGAAGGGAGCGACGACGAGGAGGAGGAGGAGATCCAGATCTTGGTGTGCCCATCGGAGGCTAAAACAGGACGACAGCGGCAGCAGCAGGAGGAGCAGCAGGAACAACAACAGCGAGCGTAGCACTGTAACCGACTCGAAAAGTGGCGTGCAAGAGGATGAAATTCGGGACTTCTCGTTTCTCGTGTCGCAGGCCGGACGGACGGACGAACGAACGAACGAACCATGGAACGAACTGCTGCGATGCCACCAACCGTCTCTGGAAGCGAGGGAGGGAGGGAGGGAGGAGGCGGGCGAGTGTGTGGCAAGTTGATGATGATAAGGGAGGCATGGCGGGAGGGTGAAATCAAGCGGCTGCCGAAACGAGGCCGTCGTCATGTTGGGATTGCTGTAATTGTTGGAAAGCCGGTGGGTGAATGGGGCGAGGGAGGCATCGAGGCGATCAGGGGGACTCATCTGGGACCTAGAGAAAGGCTTCTGGTGTCCAAGGTGCGACGAAAGTTCAGCTAGCTACGGGCTTTAGGGTGTCGTAGACCAGCGTAGCTTTAGGTAGCAGATGAGGAGGGCGATGAGATATTACTACACGGATTGGGATGCCGAGGGGCAATCCACAGCACACGAGAGCAGGCAGCCGAAGAAGAAGACGACTTTGCTCGCTCGCTCGCTCGCTCGCTCGCTCGCTCGCTGTGGCGCGGGCGGTACAGTGGGGGAGGAATTGCGAGTCCCCAAAAAAACGTGGTCAATTGAATTGACCCAACTCGCTCGGTTTTCCGTGAGCGAGTAAGTGAGTGAGAGTGAGGGCGGGCGGGCGGGGGCATGGGGAGGATGTTTTATTCCGTGTCAGGCATGAGATGAAGTCTTGCAGATTTGCACCGAAGGCCTTTTCGCTTTGGCACAGTTAAGGTGAGGCAGCTTTTCGGCCAGAATTCCCATTTTCTACCGCCTGTGAAAGTCGGGTTGTTGTGCCACTGGATCCATTATAAAGCGCCGTGTCGCCCAAGGGCTGCTGCTGCTGCCGCAGCAGCAGCAGTGTGGGTTGAACGCCTTGTGGAGGCACGAGTCACCCGAGCTGCGGAATCAAACTCGGGTCGCGCACTCTCGAGATTCATAACCCCCACATGATTCCCTTCGCTAAACCTCAGGCTCCCTTTTCCCCCTTCGACATCGTGCGCGCAAAAGTGAGCACAAGAGAGAGAGAGAGAGAGAGAGAGAGAGAGAGAACAGCCCGTGCGCTTTACGTGAGTCATCAGAGCGAGAGAGAGAGAGAGAGAGAGAGAGAGAGAGAGACTCTGAGACAGACTGACTGACTGGCTCACAGATTCCCGAGTCCTGACGGGAATGACTGCTCGATGGAGACGAGACGAGAGGCGACGAGAGGCGACGAGGGGACTCTAGAGCCATCTCGTGAATGATTGATGGATCGAGGTGGGGTGGGGGGAGGGGAGGGGGAGTGGGAGCGTGCCAACGCACGCTAAAATTCCCTTTCTCATGCGCCGAGGACGCCCAACGGACTCGGCCCCTCCGACCCCTCCGACCCTGGTACGGCGTCGTCGTAGGGGAGGGGAGGGGAGGGGAGGGGGACGATTCAGGTGTCTCGTCCGGCGCTGCCCTCGGTGAACATGAGCGAGCGAGCGAGGCCCTCGGAGGAGAACGTGTCAACGGAGGCGAAGGCGCCGGGCCTTTGCGGTTGTACTGGGGGCTTGTGCACAGCACACGTTTCGGCCCCCGACTCCCGCTTTGACTCCGGTGGCCAGGCGAAGCCCCTTCGGACCCCGGGACCGTATGGTACGGTCCGGTAGACGGGCTCGGGAGCTACCGGTAGAAAGACGGGAGGGGGAGGAATCAGGGGGAGGAGGGAATCAGCTTTTTGGTTGTTAAAGGACCAACATTGCTTTGTTTAGGCCACCCACATCTACTGATGGGAGCATTGTGTGGATAGGGGTGGGGCTGGGCAGCGCCAGCAGCAGTAGCAGGAGGAGGCAGCGGCAGCAGCATAATTGTTTGTTGTTGTGTGCTTTGTGTCTATTTGTACTGTGGTGTCTGATGCTCGGCAAATGATGGCGGCCCGGGCCCGCCGCGGGGAAGGAAGCATGCAAGCACCATGTCAATCTGGAGCGATAAACTATGTTTATCTGTGGGGCTCATGTTGGTCAAGGGAGTTTCGCCATTCAGCTAGCGACAAAAGGCCGATGGTGCCCCACCAAAGCAGAGGCAGCGGGGGCGAGGACCATCTGTGAGAGGCCTGTGGTTAGTCGGTCATAGATCTCATCATCATCATCATCCACACGGATGCCTGCCCCTGCCGCTGCCGCTTTGCTTCATCCTCCTACAGCGCTGCACCAACGTAGTTGGTGGTGGCGTGCACCATGGCACAGAGCTCCAGTTGGCCCAGTGAGTGAGTGCTCGGAGGATTCTCCGCGCATCACTGTCTGATATACTATTTTTCTGGCCTGCGGGAGCGCATCGCTCATCTCCATCATCGGGACGAGCACAATGCTAACATAATGATTGCTGCCACATTATGGCGAGCACATGGGGTGGAGACATGTGCGCGGCCAATGGATGTACAGCAGCTAGAGATTAGCCACGAGACCGAAAGCCCCCACACCCCACCCCACCCCACTCCACCCCTCCCCTCCCCCATGACTTCTGAGTCCACTCGATCCCACTGAGCACGACACAGTTTCGCGGAACTAGTGCAGGCGAATTCGCCAAGGGATCAGCAGTGATCATTCCAACACCGGGGTCATTGAACATTCCTGCAATTACCAGGGAGACGGAAAGCCTGCGTATGTAATGAGTGGGTGGTTCATTCTATGACCGAGCGATCTTTCGATAAAGTAAATTAATTGTATGTCAGGAACATCTGATAACAGTGCCGACATTTATGAGCATCTCAATGGGCCGATGACCTATGGTGAGGTCAGTCAAAGAAGCGGAACGATGACGCACACGAACCATCATAAACACCATCATTCCGTTCGAAGCAGGATGTCTGCACGAGCATCGAAATGCAGAGAGAGAGAGAGAGAGAGAGAGAGAGAGAGTGGTGGTCAGGAAGATATTCACGCAGGGTGGAATATGGTGCTGACTCACACCACGACGCATCGGTTTTAGACTTTCTATAACCGCTTTGCGATGGCTTTTCACCCAATGCGACCCCTCTGTAAAAAACGCGGCTGTAAGACATAACCAAGAAAAACTGAAGGCACATATCGTCTCGCACAGAAGCATCGAAATGGAGTTGTATCAGAAGCAGAGCATGCCAGCTTTGGGATCCCATGATACTGTCTCCTCCAACTTACGTGACGTCTCCGCTTATGGATGAGGAAAAAGTCGTCAAACAACGCACCGTGGCGTAAGCATGTGCAAAACCTAGTTGTAATTTTCATTCCTTTGCCCCAAATAACACAACAAATGCTTTCGAATATGTGGAAAGATTTTCACTTTATTGCTCCCGGAGTTGCCTGATCAACGCAATATTCACAACACAAGCTCATCTTCCAGGTAGCTGTACTCAAAGGTAAATTCGGTCTTGATTCGCTGACACCTGCGATAGCATGACCATCCATTACTTCAAACTCGCAAACAACTTCGAATGCTCTGTCAAATGTGTCAGAAGGAATAAATAGAATCCGGGCTTCGTTGCTTGCTGAAGCATCGTTGGTTCTTGTGTGTTAATTGAGTGCCCAGATATCTATTACACAGAAAAGGGTGGGTTCTAAAATACAAGAAGCAAAAGCAATTGACTAATACCTCAAATAAAAATCATTACAACTGTGTCATCAAAAGAACTTGGGGTGGTACTTGCATCTTCAGGACTACATACCAACCCTGCTGCAAATCGTCGTGCAAAATGTGAAAGTCGAAGTAGACATACGTTCCCTGCTCATACTCATCTGTGGTCACCTTAGGCTCCTCATGTCGCTGGAACCAAGTGCTGTATTTCTTGTGATATCTCCAAGACTGCCTCTTGAGTTCCCGAGCAGCCAGATACTGTTGGTAGGTACCCTGAAAGAGAGACCCAGATATATTGAATACTTGGAGACCTCTCACTCTAAGTCTAATCTTATTCAACTGCAAATGTACGGAAGGAGGTGCAAAAAAGTGCATATCACATCATATACTTAAAAGGTCATCATATAACAAATGTAGGTACTGTCAACAATCTCGGCGATGAAGGAAGAAAAACAACAAATAGATATTAAACTGCAGTCACTGGTATAGGCTTTTAGAAGAGCCTGAAGACATAAGACCCCACACCAGGGTGAGGATTGCTAGTAGTAAAAGATTCGGAAGAAGTAAAGATGGAATGGAATGAGAAGCGTCAGGCAGGACTACTTGCGAGTGCATGGTCTTTCTTACAGTAGTCTTTTTTATCTCCTAACAGCGGTTCGCTCGGGGCTTCCACATATGGCAGATATTAAAGGAGACACTTAAGCGAAAGAACATTCAAAAAATTGCGATAACCGTCAACATCCAGATAACCCGGTTCATGTAGCCTCTTGGAAGTGAGAGGTAAGAAATCGCTCAGTCTTTGTCTAGCCTTTTTGCAGATTTTCAAGTTATGTGTTATCTGTCGAGGGGCACTACATTTTCCCTCACAATCTTGACAACCAGAAATATAGAAAAGACGAGTTTTATGAATTTTCGTGTAGAGAAGATTCGTAAGATCAGAGTAGAGTGCTTTCAGAGGTACACCAAATCATTCGTATGAAATTAGCGAGTATTAGTATTCAAGTTGACCAAGTTACACAGTTTACACCGAGGATAATTTTTACACAATGTCACAAGACAGTAACTCCTGATGGACAGAGGCCTGAATGTACACAGTTTAATTGAAGCATATTACCTGATGATAGTAGAATGCCAGAAAAAGAACATCAGTATCCAAACGATCCCAGAGTGCTACGTTTTCAATGATAGGTGCCGGTAATTGAGGATAACTTGCAGGCGTAACAGCTGGATACCTCTGTTTATTTGATGATCATCCAACATCACTTACTGTCAGCATCATCATAAAAACTTCAAAACAGGCCTAAAAGGGTCCTTGCAGTTACGATACATAGCATTGGGTTTCGGCTATGAGCCTTCAGCCTGTTATCCGATGGTACACATATACCACCAATTTTTCAGTGTTCTTCCCCTTCACGAACAAAAGAGATTTGAAAATTGCACCTCATAAGCTATACAAAAGAAATGCATTTATCAACAAAATCATCCAAAATGTCCTTTCAGAAGAAATGGCTACTTACAGGGGTATAGCTCTTTGGTCTTTCTGAGTCCTTGGGCATCGGTAAATTGTGGTATGCAGCTTCTAGAGCCTGTCGGTTGAACAGCTGGTCATGCATAATTGGACCAGCAAGAGGATTCCCACTAGCACTACCAGCTCCAAGTTCAAGAACAGATCGCCTGCCAACTGAGCTAGGCCCTGGCAATGGTTGACCAGCTTGAAGAGAAGAAGTTCCAGCAATAAAGCTGGCGTCTCTTGATAGTTGACTAAGGTCTGCGAGTGTTCCAGGTACGCCAACCTAGGCCCAAACCCAACAATATGGCCTGAGAAGTGCGCAAGAGTTCTAGTAGAGTACTGTGCAAGCTGACCTTTACAAGGATAAACTACCCCACGTGATCTCTTGGTTACCAAACCTAACCCACAACTCGACTGTTTCCCTTGTTCACATATATGTGCAAAGAAACTCACCACAACATCAAATGTGTCGGCATTTTTGGAATCTTCTTCACTCATGGAATGACTCCTTGAGAAGGATGCCACAGAGCTGATATCAGTATCAGTGTCATCTGTGAATTTATGAAGTTGTTGCGAATCGAGAGCTCCACCAATGAACGGATCTGAACACAAGAAATAAAAGTTTAATTTCTCTTTGTAGACTCACAAGAAACCTTGATTTTGACTCAATATTCGTACTTGTTCCAAAAACGTACCGAGCTCCTTTGCAGACTCAGTTCTTGATAGAGAACCTTGCAACAGTTGCTGAGCAGACTGAGATCTGGACAATGGCTGTGACTGCTGTTGTTGCTGAGATTGTGTATAAGATATGGACACATGTGGCATTTCCATTCCTGAGGCCAAATTTGACTGTTGTGATGATGTGGACGTTTGTACTGAAGACTTTTGTTGCTGCTGATGTTGCTGGAACGTATGACCCTGAACAAACAAAACCTCGCGTTGACAAATGACGTTGGATAGCCATGTCATCACAACTGCTTTCTTGAAAGAAAATCAGCACGTCAAGAAAGCTAGAAATAAAAACTGCCTAAACAATGACTTACCTGTGACACGGCTGGACTTTGTTGAGGGGTTAGTGTCTTTAATGATTTTTGACTCACACCCGATAGATGTGATGACGCAACCGCACTCAGCAAGGAAGAGGTTTGCCCTTGTTGGTGTACTTGCAAGCGTTGAAGGTACTTCTGCTTTTGGTCTGGAGCTATTTCTGTTCTCCCATGAAATTGACCCTGGATTCCAATAAGTGAATATTAAGAGTGGGAACACACTTGTGCCCAGAGGTGAAACGCCAGAGACCTGTAGGGTAAACCAGGACAAATTCTACTTAAGAGTGAAACACTATTGCCGACCGAAACAATCTTTAGATACAGGACCTAATACAGAAATTGACGCCACAACATGGCAGAGGGACGTCGAAAACGACATCTTTAATACTTACCAAACCCAGAATGCATTTACTTTTGATGGTTCTGGTCTGATTCCGACATAGCTGTTTCAGTAGTTGATCTACTTCATGTACGACTTCAGGATGTGATACGTCCTATGCATCTACTAGATTAAATTTTCTTGCATGGCAGTTTCCTTGGGAAAACGTTTTTTGAATCCTATCGCTCCCAATTATGTCTTCTTATATGATCTGAAGAATTAAGGTATCAAGAATTATTATGATAATCACAACATACTAATATAAACTGATTGTCAGTGGTACTACTAAGCAAATAATGCATTGGTTTATTTACACATGTGATACATTAGCATGCCCACTATCAGACACTAATGTCAACATATATACGCAATTCTAAGAAACTGGAAACTGACAGCTAAGAAACAAGATTGCAATTTTCCTTGCCCCAAATCTCTCAATATTTCTTTCTGACCAAAATTTTCCAAAAGAAAATAAATAAATCATTATACTTTCAAACTTTTACAGCTGATTCTACAGAAATTGTCCACTCACTGACAAGGCTGATAAATAGATCACACATGCCAACTGTAACAGCCGCCAATCTGATTCCTGTGTAGACTCGAAAAACATTGATGTCTAAGGGACAATGGATGCTTACCAACTCCGCTTGGTTTTGAAACGTACTTGCAGTTGGTAGCCTCCAGTGACTTCCAACAGACGTAGAAAACATCCTGCCACCAATGAGAGCCCCCTCCTGTCCTGACGCAGTTTCACCAATACCTCCTGATGGAACAAAGACTCGGTTTTGGCTCCCAAATGGAGTCGAAAGCTGCTGTGCAAGCCCTCCACTGCCTATTCTTTCATCCCCTGACGCACCTGTTCGTTCCATATCCGAATTAACAGCAGTAGACCCTTTCCCATCACTGCTGGAAATGGCACTAGAAGACAATGATCCCACGACGGAAATTGGCGGAGATTGGGCTAGGAATGAACTCCTTCCTACCGTTCTAGCTAAACCTCCGTCTCCCACACCGAGCATCGTCCTCCGAATCACATTCCCAGACTCTTCCTCCTTCGAATGACCCCCTACTGTAGTTGAAACGGGTTGACTAATTGTAGATTGAGAGGTGGTAACGGCTCTCGTTGAGGGAACGGCAAGAAAGGAATTCATGGAGGGGGCAACAGAACCCAGCCCAAGTGGAAGAATCGGAAGTGCAGCTCCAGTCACAAATGCGCCAGCATATAGGTTTGAAGTATTTGTGGGAGAACCCTCCCTGCCTGATTGTGTAGGTGGTGTTCCAGACCCTGACTCACCATATGATTCTTGAACAGCACCCTCTTCGAGCAGCAGTGATGAAGAAGGAATGTGTTGCAAAAGTGAAACTGCAGCAGTTGCTGCACCCTGTTTATGACGGACATAAAATCTAAATATAAGACCAATATCAAGTTTCACATGGGATTCCTTTTTTTATTATGCTTGTCAAGCTACATATGATACAATGAATGCACAGAGTATCTCTACATCCTACTTCACATGATGAACATCGTCAAACTCGCCAATCCAAGTCTTTTGATATTTCCTGGTCTACGTGGCTCAGCACACCATCTACCAGCCAACACTTCTCTCTCGGTCATGCACACCTCCATCACATCCCTCAATTCCTCTCCTCTCCAGGTTTATCCAGGTTATCCTCTTGGCTCTCGCTCCTCTACAAATCACAAGTGAAAGTTCGGGAGAATCAATCAGCTTCTAGACCTAAGGCCTTCAGACAGTAGAAGACATTAAGATGGTAAATGAGGTCATAGACCTTGAGATGTTGTCATGCCCTTATGTACAAATTTGCTCTAAATGAGTTGCTTACAATAATATGTGAGACTCATGTGCACGACACGCAGGGTAAGGTTTAAATTCAACCATCGGCTAGTGATTAAGAGTCTGCATTCAATTCAGATTGCTACCAGATTATTTGTTTTCAAGCAATTCAGAAGTGCACACTAACAAGTAAGCGACTGTTCTGAAACATCCACACAATCTCCTTGCAAATTTGAGTGAACCTTAAATTATAAGAGGTTAGATAGCTTTACGTATTCATGCCGTGCTGTCCAGATTACGTCTTTTTTTGTATGTCTATATTGACCACATCCATCAAGGCCATGTACGCGTACAATATATCTTGAAGGAACAAACTTACAGATTGCTGTTGAGTCGGAGGAATAGGAATGGGAGATTTCAAGCCCACAGATGCTCCAGATGCTGCTGTTACAGGTGCCTGGGGTGAAATCACACAAACTGTTTAAGTCCACATTGCGAGTAGACGAGTCAATTAAGCCATGTGATGTACAGAGCATTGTCAATAACTTTGGGGAGCAGTGATCGGGGTCCCACCTTTTCCTTCACAACAGTAGCTGGCGGTGCTATTGGAACAGCATCCAAAAGTTCAAGAGCCTCAAGCTTATCGAGGGGTAGAGATTGATAGAGATCATCCGGTTCCGCAAACTCCTCAAAATCATCCTTAACATCAATCAATTCACAGGATCAATTGATCAACTGATGTATTTCTTCGGCTGTAGCATGTGGTTAGGAAGACTTCAACTGAAGGAAAGCAGACTATTTTAAAATAAGAGGTAAAGTCGGGTAAATGACTCACTGCCAAATGGATGAAATGATGAGTCTACACGCCCAAGACAGAAAGAACAGACAGTGACAAGAACAAGGAATATAATACATATACATAATATGTTTGAAATATGTGACAACGAATTGAATGTCTCTGGGAAAAAGAAAAAAAGGTTTGAATTTATCCCAACTACTGTGGATGGTATCTCCGGAATGCATCTCAATCATTAGCACTCCTGATAATTCCTGAGTGACATGCCCATGATCCTCTGAATGTGCCGTGCACATGCCTCAAGTTTTGTGCCGATAGTCTAAAGCACGAGGATAATCAAGTGCTGATGTAAAACCTTAACAAGGCTGCAAGAACTTGAGCAGAATTTCAGGGGAGACATTATAAATATGTTGGAAAAGAAGATCACAGGGTGGTCAATCTCGTGTGTGGTGATTTTGATAAGAATATGTTTCGTATGAGCGGGAAATGTCAACTGCATGAAATATTTATCTTCTAAACAAAGGCACCGGTGACATCAGGTCTAAGGATCTATTTTCCAAGTTCCAAACTCTATATTTAATCTAAAAGCTAGTAAATTAACGAACAAGCTTAACAGCGTACGAAGGCACATAATTATATAATAAAACAGAACAAGCACGCCTATTATAGGAAAACAATCTAGATGCATGACAAACAAGAGAACATGAAAAGGTCTTAGTCTGCATACATAGTTCTCTTTTCCATTTGGCGAGGCGAGAAGCACTGAACACCCTGAATGTTGACTCAATCATAAGCCTATAAATCGTATAGTCCCAACGAAAATGACAACAGTAAATAACGAAAATTAAGTCTTGAAGTGACTGTATGCAGAGAGTGAACTTCCAGAGGTAGGAAATGCCTTATATATGGTGAATATAAAATATCTGCAGCGTCCTTATGATAAGTACCTGATTGCGCTCTACATAGTCTTGTACGAAGTCCTTAACGTCATTGACCTGCTCTGGGCTTAACTCATCATTGTCCAATAAACGGAGGAGTAGTTCCAACTTGAGAATATGCTGCTTATGCCTTGCTATGGACTCCTCCAAGTGCATCTGTATTAAACCACAGGAACAATTAATCTTCAAATTAGGAAACGTGACAAAATAGATAGAAAATAGATACATCGGTTCTAAATCTCTCGATTTGCTGTGATTTTGAAACCATTCGAAAGTACATCCAACCTTCACAGAAAGAACAATTAGAGATGATTGTCACTCCGGGATAAGGATATTGGCTATTGTAAATGCATCAGATTTGTATGTATGTTGTGCATACGGATTGTGTACACTTTGTCTTTGTATAGACTATAGAGGACAAAGGGGCAACTCAGAAAATAAAATACTGAGCAAGGAATGTACCAGGCGAGGAGGCCTTGTCTTGCCTTTCTTTACTACAAGACCTTCAATTTCTGCTTCAAATGCATCTGTTTGCAGTTCTAAGTCACCGACCTACAAAAACGTGAACGGAGCGACTTGTGTTAGTCTACCAACATTCTCAATCTGATATAAAATGG
Source organism: Marchantia polymorpha subsp. ruderalis (assembly GCA_037833965.1). NCBI lineage: Eukaryota > Viridiplantae > Streptophyta > Marchantiopsida > Marchantiales > Marchantiaceae > Marchantia > Marchantia polymorpha. The sequence continues at coordinate 8,798,232 of AP031351.1, forward strand.
ATCTGTTATTCGGAAAAAAACAACAATGTATAATCTTTGATGATTTACTTCTTCCACCTTGAGCAGAAACATTATGTATAAAAAAATGTGACATTAATTTATACAACCAGGCCATCAATCTTGAGGGCCAGTTGAGGCCTTGAGCTGGATATTAAATACAACTGATAAAACTCAACTTCAATTATCATCATGAGCACTTCTGGACATCCAAAACGAAGGGCCAAACTTGGATCTATATCTTGTTTTAACAGCGTACTAGCACGTCAGACATACTAATTGTATAAAACCAATGTACTGCATCAAACCATACTTCATGCAGCTGAGGAAACTCTAGCAGGAATAAGAAGTTGTGATCAGACCATAGTGTTTAGCCAATCGCGTGATTCTCCTTTGGCTTTTTCTCTAGGATCCTGTGCACGACGATACCAAGTTGTGAGCCATCGCAGAAAGCTCAAGCAGAGTAATGAAAACCTCATGTGTGCAGGATCATCAAGACCAAAGAGGTAAAAGCAAGAAATTGATGAAATTTCCAAATATTATCCAGAGAATTTGGAGATGAGAACACATTATAATAAATTATGTCTAACATAATCGTAGTCTATAATTTCCCCACTAACATATAATTAATTCAGCGACCTTGTTTTGACGACAGTAGTGACATTCACTCGTTCAATTTGTTGCGATCACTCACATGATTACGTAGAAAAGCCGACACTGATTGCTTTTAGAATGAGGGTTTTCGGACTGTACAGTTTTGGGTTGTTGACCAAGTCCTTCCTTGGAGAAAGCTTTTGTCTTTGTTTCTTTCTCACATACTTTGAATCGCTCCATCATTCGCTCTATGACCTTCCGCGCTTCTAGTAAAGCCTGCTTGTTGGACACAAAAATTTCAAAGTTTAAATATATCTGCAGGAATCACATGAGCTCGTGATATACCTTTTTCTTCAAGAACGGATAATAAGCAAGATCAGGGAACCTTGTTTTTATGTGCACCACATCAGGTGTTAAATCTAGGTGTGCTGATCAAATTTTGCCAGTCTCCAAGATTTTATTTTGCTCTAAATTTTCAGTATGTGAGTCTCCCTTAATAGTCCTGATTAGCTATGAGGAGTCAGAAGTGAGGTTCTTGCAATCTACGAAAGACAAATGCCTTCAATTTAAACTAATCTGTTCGGAACAATATTATTGATCATCCTGCTAGCCTAGCAACAGAGCCATGTCGAAAGGACAAGCTATCACATGCAGTCCGTAGTCAAGCAGAGCAGTAACCCATAGTGTACAATCTGACAAGATTCAGTTGGATCTGTACAACAATTAGAGGCAATGATATCTGTAAGGATAGCCAATCCATTTAGACTCATCCAAGCGATCACATGCCACTATACAAGGATAACAAAACGCATGGAACCGTGAACTACACTAGCCAGGTAACTGGAATTGACAGAAACGAACTGGATATAATCTAGTATTTATGGAGTTGAAGATAGAAGCCAGAGACGTAAACAACTCTCAAAAGGAAACTTTCAATTTTGGTACCACCAATTATCCTAAATCCCGCAGGAAATTGAGAATCATGTGAACAATCTTTATTCTGATCTTCACTTTAAGTGTGCTTCTATTTATCTATTATTTATTTGTTTGATTTACAGGTAACAAATAATACCATGAAGTAATAAACACAAGTAGAAAAGGAGCTGTTAACTTGAATCCCGCCATATCCCAGGGCGTTGTGATACGGAAAAACTAATAGAAGCCCGTTTCCTTGCTTACCTTCTTATCTTTAATTTCATTAGACTGTATCCATGTTTTAATCTGATCTCTGTATCTTTGAAGCTTCTTAATCTCCTTCTTCAAATCCGCTTCAAACTTTTCCTTTTGATTGGCATTCTCAGTGTCATATACCTGCTTACAATGAAGAAGGAATACGGTGCATTAATTCTCCGTGCATTACAAGATCCACAAAATAACGAGGAATTAAAATCTTGGGGGAAGAGAGAATATTACAAAACTAAATTACAACACTTGAGGGGTGGAAGAACATCGTCCATATATGATCGATCATGTATATGCATAAGGAACTGCGATAACATTGGTATCATAAGAAAGGAAAGAGGGGAAAGACGGGTAGTGATGCAAAAAACGAACTGGAACATATTCTCTCGGAAACGTAGATGATATTTTGCACCTCGTGACAATCACGCAGAATCTCAGTAATGGAGAATCACGTAATACAGTGATTTGATGCTGCTATACTCGAATCCAGATACAAAGAAATGTGAGAACTACCGCTCTTTGACAGACGCTAGCGGGGACGAGAAGAAAAAATAAAAATTGTCCCATGAGAGCCTGTGCAGCCTCGGGACCGCTCATTGTGACAAATCGGATGCAAACTGATGATTCAAGCATTAGCCTCCGACTTTGATCTGAAACTGAAAGCGTGTGACAGAAAGAATAAGGACTAACTTTATTCCAAATGCCGTCAAAGACATCTACGCCTTCCTGCACTTTCTTCAAAACCCGGTCAATCTCCCCTTGAAGCTTTCTCGTAGCTGCCATCCTGCCTACTCCACTTTCTGGACGCAGAGATTCAAAACAATGCTCTCTTCCCTCCCTGGAATCTCGTCCACTCGGGCCGTGTAGGAAATTAAAACTCCACGACACGAAGAAGAAAATTGCCGGTGATCCCAACCGGGCTGTCCTGATCTCCGCATTCTCTTCACCTCCTCCCAGAATTTAACAATTCCCCTCCACCATCATACTCCTCCCTCTTCTTCCGAATCGCCCAGTCAGGCCTTCGCTCGTCCGCTCGGCCCGTGACCGACTAGGACAGACACAAACTCCAGCGAATCGAAATCAGAAAACCGTCCTCCCCTGCATCCCGAGATTTCATCGTCCGGCGCCCCGAGTCACCGATCGGATCGGACGAGAGATTTTCCCGCCCCTGCCTGCAGGCCTCCTCCTTCCTACGACTCTGCACCCGAGCACCCATCGACCCGTGCAGCAAAGCGCAGCAATGCCATGGGCGCTGCAAATTATTCCACCACTCCAATTGCCATCGCGACGAATTGCAGACGAGACGAGACGCTCGACTCGACTCGATTCTTCACGTTCGCGATCGATTTTGTCCGTCTCTCGCCCTCTCGCGAGCAAGGACCGTTAACTTACCAGACTACGACGAGCAGAGACTCGAGAGAAAGAGCATCGCAGATCTGATCGGAGCAGAAATACGAGACAGCCCTATTTCGGGCGTTCACCTGCCCGCAATGTATGCCAGGCACGGCACATTCATACCGCGTGACACGGCCAGCAAGTTATCCTCAAGTGCCCAGACAGACAGACCCCTCGTCTTCACTCTACTCACGACTCAGACTCCGACTCAGACTCAGGTCAGGTCAGGTCAGGTCAAGTCAGGTCGGGTCGGGTACGTTCGGGTCGGGTCGGGTCAGATCCGGTGACTCCGGTCGCGTCGCGTCGGTTGACTATTGATCGATGAATTGGCACTTGTCCCGAACCGAACTGTCCCTCTCCCTGTCCCTGTACTGTCCTGTCCTGCGGCTCGGCTCGTGCCTTTCCTTGACTTTACGCCTCGTGTTGATACTTGCGCGTGCCAGAAGCGATGCTGATTTGTTCCGGTCGGGGCACGCTCCGCACCGTACTGCGGGCACGGTATATTCCCGATTGCGGTAGGGAAGAACTCGTGGGGTTGATTTTTTACCCGCGTTCGTATGGTACCTAATTTGGTATGTATGGCGAGTTTCTCTCTACCACGGCTCTTTCCTTCTTTCCTCTTTTGGATGGTGCTGGGCTTCAACACCGAGATCGATGTATGGGCTGATGTAGTCGGTCTTTTCTCGTTTTCCGGAGATGAAAGTCTAAGGTTTCGGTTTATTCTGGGGGTGAATAATCTCGAAGGTGTCAGTCCGACTTCATCGACCACTCTTCCGTGAGTTTTGCTTCACTTATGCAGCTCCCACAATTACTCTTTTATATTCTGACCTCGGCCGCCTGCGATACGTAATTACCACAAGACTCGTTATGATTGCATCGTAGTTCAGAATTATAGAATAAGGCTTGCAAATGCAATCATCCGGCTCTGATTTCCTATAACTAGACATTGTTTGTGTATCATTTATTCTATGTAGTTGGGATATGTTCGTTGCACTTTTGTATGATATACTTTCTATTGTGAGTGTATTGGTGACTTATACCATACCCATCTTGTTTCATTCATGGGCCAGCCTGGTTACTCTAGGCCCGCACCTAAATTAGGGTAATTTAGAGTCACCAGTAGACATTAGTTTAGGAGGTTTGTAAATGTGAATTTTATTAAACATTTAGAGCCTGGAGCCATGTGCAATTCATGACCATCTTAACTTTAGTTCAATACACTCACAAGTACTTTGTTCATATGGTTAATCATACCGTTTTCACATATTTCTTTGGATTTTATTTCCTGTTCAATATTACAATGTTATTCTCCAAAATTCACAGTTCCCAAAAATGATTTATGTGATTATCAGCAAATTCATCACTAAAAAATAAATCTAATTTGACATCAACACATTGAACACTTCAAGATAAAATAAAATCCAACACACTTATTTATCCACCAGCAGCTCAAGGTGCATCTAGTATATGTACTTGAATCAACGCAATTTTATATCAACACAAGTTCAACTTCTTACAAACATGGTGTGTTGAGATCGATGCGTCCACGTTTAATGAGACTGGCGCGATGCTCGAGAAAAAGTCTTTGTTTTTACAAGACAATATTTTGCTTGATTTTGCGGACGATTTGACATCACTCAGACATCGCACGAGAGGTGAGCACCAATTAGCGTTGGCCATCGCCACGACGTTGTCTCTTTCATCGGAGAGCTTGTCCAGAGTCAGTCTCGCCAGCTGCGCAGCCTCGGTGTCTTTGCCATTGAGTAGAGTCACCAACAGCAAAATGCAGCTACGCTCTTGCACAATTTTGAGACTCATGCTGTCATTCCCTTCCAACAACTCAAGGAGCAATGCGGCAGTTGATTTCGCCACGCTCGCTTCTCGTCTCAAGCATTGAACGATCTGTTCCAGGGCACCGGCGTCGACCAATAGCTCCTAAACAAGAGTCAGAGAGTCAACAACAACAATTATTTGACATCATTAGATACAATTTTACTTCAAAAATTTTGTGTGTCGAATTGATGGCTCGAGAATTATCTAAAGCGCATCATAACATCCAATAAAACAAGGTGCAAAGAATTGGATAATCTCATGTAGGTTGAAAAATGTAAATATCAAATTTACAAAATGTTGATCGATATATCCATCAAATGCATTATCAACATTAATGATCAGGTTTTACAACATCGCACAACATCATCAAGATCATGCTGCACAGTTTATAAGAATGATTGTGAAGTCAATCAAAGCAAATAACGAATCACAATATTGTTTGAAATTAACACTTATAGTGAAAAATTTATTGTGCAAATTATCATGAAATGTGTTCATCCACGTACTTTGAAGAATATTTTGAACATTGGTAAGACGTTCAAAATTATCTATGTTCAAGCTAAAATCTGTCAATATACATTATATGTGCGTATGCTTCACAAATACAATTTTGTGTGAATATTTACTGTCATACAAACAACATCGTTAACATGTTATACTCACACACACAAAGTTATCACAACTGAATTAACAAAGAACATTCACAATTGAATCAAGCCAAATTCATTCCTTGGAGAATACGGTTTGATGCTTATGGAACACGAATTTATTGAACGTGATTCCCTTGTGTAAGTCTCGTTTGAAAAATTGAACGTTCTTTGAGTTTGCACTAAATGTAATTAACATGTGTGTACATATCAACAACAAAAATTTCAAGAATCGTAATTGCATATTCTAAATAGTTCAAATTAATTGTTCATCTCATATTTGTACGTCCAAAATCTTATATACATCCGGATCAATCTAAATTATTTTTTAGATCAGATCTTTGCATCATTTGTTAATCACCAAATGCTTCCAACAAATGTCAACCTCTTGATCAAAAAATCATTCAATCTTTCAAAGCAAATTTTTTTTGTGATAATTAAATCATCTAATATCAGATTATGAGATGTGGCAAACGAGTGAACGTGCATTTCAGTTTCAGTTTCCAATCAATGATCATACAAACCTGCGCAATGTATTTGACTAGATCAAATCAACATCAAATAGTATCAATGATACTATTATTAAGCGGTGTTTTTTAAAGTCAACTGTCTACCTCTTGTATTCAACTTGAATTGTAAGCAAAATATCAATTCGATCTACTTTCAATTCAAATCATGCAGTGGATGATTTAGTGAAAATTTTGCAAAAAATTGAACTCAATCATTCTTTGCCAACGTTTCAAATCTTGATGACACAAGTATTGAAAAAGTTGCCAAAAATCTTACTGAAATTGATGTTGTTGGTGCTATTAGCGACGACCATGTTGATTATGTTAGCATGGTGAAATCAGTACTGGAAAAGCACAATTTTTTACAGAGTACCAACAACTCAAAGGACGATGATGTTGTTGAGATACTGTCTTTGATAACCTTCAAAGAAGAAAATTGGACAATCATTGATTTGATCAAATTTTTTTTCTTGCGTCATTTTTATCGATAGAAGTTTAGAACAATCTACTTTTCAATCTTCAAAGAACTCATTGTTTGTTGTTCCATCAACAACAATTTGAAAAAAGTTAGATTTTTGAAATAATCAACAATACAATAGATTGTAGATGATTTTTGCAAGATTTGATAATTTTTTAATTGAATTTCATCAAACAATAAATTTCAATTTTTGATTTTTTTTAATTCAATATTTAGATTTGAAACAATTCAACAGTTTTTTGTTTTGTAACTTTCACAAAGCATATTAATGTTCTCACTGCAGTTCATCTCTTTAGTGTAGATCTCATTGTCATTAATGCATCTTCGAATGCGATCATGCAAACTTTTGATTGATGCGTTGAAGAATTTTTGAAAAAGGTATTATATTTGTGTTTTTCTAAATTCTATAAATTGCGGATGTGCAATTGCATATCCGCAATTTATAGAACATAATTTATTTCTATCAGTTATGTTCGTCTTGTTATGTGAATATGTATCGCCATAAAGTCTACATCATTGACATGTTATTTACACACGAGAGCGTACACACTCAAATTAATCACAACAACAAAAAACATGTCCACACTATATCATGAACTTATTTTGAAGTATCATCCTCAATAACACTCTATTTGATGATAGTTATCTCCTCATGTAACCGGATTCACTAGAAGTATGCTTACGAGGAAAGAAAACACTTGAAACATGCTAAACTGTAACTGACATTCAATATATTTATTTCTGTCATGAAAAGGATAAGTCTACTTAAGAAATGTCATCATTAAATTTATCTTCACTCCACTCAACTTCTCGGTGGTTAACACCTTGCTGTCACCAAGATGTCTCCTGGATATGCTACCTTCCGTCTAGATTTGACCAATTCAAACACATTGTACACTTCTCAATCTCCTAGCCTACCTCTTACGGATACATCGTAAGTAAAGTTTGAGATCACAAATAACTCAATGGAAGTTGACCCCTTAGAATACTACCTCACCAGCACACAAGAAAAGAATCACAAACTTACTTCTCATCTGCACATGAGGAAAAAAATGAGACACTACTTCTCGGCTCTAAATGTACAATCATCCGATATCATCTCACACAGCTTACTCTTAAATTGTGAAGCGTACTCATCAACACTATAGAGTATTAAAATACTTTTTTGAGTCTATCAAAATGCAACTTCACTAGAAAAATTTCTCCTTCTATATCCGCAACTTGAACCAAACTATTTGGAATAATTACTTGCACCACATACGGTCCTAGCCAACAAGTGTGGAACTTACCCGGGAAGTGAACAAACATGTAATCATAAAGTAAAATCATATGCTTGAGCTTTTTGTAATGAGATTTCTTCGTGATTGCTTGTTGGCGTTTCAAATGGACAGTTGATTGCACCCTCATTTCTTCTAACTTCTCAAGAGCATATCCACTCTTACTTAAAATCTGATCTTTAGACATTATTGTTTCCACGGTGACTCTTAAAGAAGTTACTTCAAATTTGATTGGAAGTAAAGAGTGTTGTCCAAGAACCAATTAATAAGGGGTGTGACATGTAGTGACTTTGTCAGCCAAATTATAGTCATACACAACAGCAAATAGCTTTACATCCCAAAATGTTCTGTGCACTACAACTGTTTTGTTGAGTATTTGACCAATGATGCCATTAGTCCGTTGAGTGATATCATGTAGTTTTGTCTCTTACTATATTTAGATGTTGAGTTTAGGTTTGCCGCTCGCGAGAGATTATAGAGTCGCCGACGACTCAAAGAACGTCTAGCCTCTAGCGTCGAGTCTCTAGCGTTAGGAGTAGAGCGATTGCCGGTAAGCGTTGACCTGGAGTCCCTTCAAGGTGAATTGGGCTCGATTTATGTATGTGACGGTTTTGTTGCCAGTTGGGTAATCAAGATTGAGGCATTTTCCACTAGTGAATAACACGTTTATTTCACTTGAAGAAGTTGTGGTACATTTGAAATTGTACGCTCTCGCGTCTTATATGTGTGTATGTGTGTATTTGTATATGAATAGCATGTCAGCGATTTAGAGTGTATGGCAATACGTATTTGCATGACAGTGAGCCCGTTTGCCTTGGGATGATACAAAATAGTCTTGCGATGTTTGACTTGATACAAGATGATTATTTCTTCAGCGGCTCGGGCGTGTGATTATTCCATGTGTCCTTCTCATCTGCTCTTCCATGATTTCATTCCGAAACTCCTTGATTTCAATCGAAGCTCAATCAGACGAATAACAATTCTACTGAGTCAAATCAATTGATGACCAGCTCTTTAGGATTCACTTGCTCTCACCGCAAGTTTGTACGAACGCACACTACAAACAAAATTGTCAAATTACTCTTTGACATGAGTTTAAAATAACTCTTGTCAGTCCACAAGTGAAACTTCTTCCTCTCCAATCTTCAAACCCAACAATTTGTAATATATTTGTAAGTACATAACACGCACGTTAAATTTTTTGAGTGAATAAAAAGGCATTAACCTCACTGATTCAATACACGAACATCACTTTAAAGCTAAATTCATTCAATAGAGAATTTAGGTCGACGCTTACGAGCACCATAGTCAACCCACTAAAGACTACTCCCAACGTTACAGGCTCGACTCAAAGAACTAAACGTTCTTCGACTCTCTTTGACTCTATGCCCTTCGAACCTTAAACCTAGGCAACAACTAAAAATAGTAAATACAAAAAGACATGACAGTCTGTTTGATTATGTGTTCATTGTTGAGGAACAAATTATCTGCAAAGTGAATTCTCACTGTATAGTTTCACTATATAAATTCTCATTGAATTCATTCTTGCATTTGGATTGTATAGATTATAAATGTTGATCCAGTCCATTTGTTTCTAAACCCGCGTTTGAAATCTAAAATCTATTCGACTTACATTCGATTCTAAGCGCACAAACTTTGAACCAATATTTTTGAAATTTTGACACTGTCACTATTGAATAGTTTCATGTCATTATTGCCAATAGTGACATATTGTTATTATTGGATAGATTTACAAGCTAGAAATTAATGGATGGTTTAAGTTTGTACTTATAATTATGTCACTTGGTACTTGTTTCTCTTAAATCATTTGTAATTGCAATTTTCAATAAACGTGCAATATGTGATGTGCATTTGACATTGGAATTTGTGATCGATCAACGTTCTAAAAAGTTATTGCATTGAGATTTAGAAATGCAAGAAATGATGCAATAAAATCATAGCTATGAAAATGCTTGACATCCAAGGTATTGCTTTTGTCATGGCAGATGAAATTTTTTAAAAAACATCGGTGAATTTTTTGTGCACAAAAATGAATACCGAAATCTATACTTTCAACATATTTCAAATATGATATCATCGCCATTGCATCAATAGATGATTTGCACGTTGAGCTTTCCAATGACGATCATGCATATTCTAATGTCTGAAACAATTTTATGTCTTCTAAAAAATACGCATGACTATGTGAATTTTCAAAATATGAATGAATGACTTGCAACTTGATAATTTGTATGATGACAAGAAAATATTATGACAGTGGATGTCATTTGTGAGCGATAAGTATTGTCATGAAGCTTATTTATTAAATAATCAATAATTATTGCTAGTTTAAAATCTTGAAAAAATGATGTTATCTATTTCTGTTTGAAGCATTATTTCAAAGCAATGACTATTTCAAAGCAATGAAAGTAATTATTTTCATTTAAAAACTTGACCATGAAAATGTTTTTTCAACCAACAATAAAGCTTTTTGTTTGATGTATTTCAAACATCTATTTGTTAACGAGTAAGTGTTATGGAAAGTGCACCAAAAAAATTGTTGATTGCTCCAAACTAGAACAACTTTTTATAGTTTAAAACAATATTTGAATATTTTACTTAAGCAAAAGTATGCAAAATCATAGTCTTGTATAATAAAAACGTAGAACTCCAAGTACCGTTTGATAGCATGTTGATCAAAATTTAACAAACATGTCCAAGTAATTACAATTTTGTATTCAAATCACGTTTAATTCAAGAGTTTTACATTCTTCCAATATTCCGCATTACTTCAGATCTGACTCACCAGTAGCTTTGCTCCCACACAAAATTCTAGATCAAACGGTAGGCACATGGCAGCGGCCGCCGCCATCAGTGCTGCCAACAGAGGAGCACTTGTACATGTAGGTTGTTAGCCTCCATTCTAACAGCCGCCCCGTCGCATTCACCAAGTACGCCTCTCAATCTCACCGTTCATCACACAACTTCTCCTCAAGATAGCCTCCTCAAGGTAACCTTTTCGAGATACTTGCACACCATTGTCCCATCGCCTCTTCACCTTCCTCTCCATAATTCTACTAGCTCGTCTTCTCTCCTCGTCTTCACTTCGTCGGTCTTCGTGCTCCGGCTCGCTTAGATTCGATGTTCCAATTGCTCCTATCGTCATACTCCCATCTACTCTCATTGTCATTGTCACAACCATCTTTTGCCGTCCGCGTGAGATGTATGTGTAGACGGACTGTAGACACACGTAAGCACCTCGCACGTTTGGAGATTGACGTGGCACTCAAAGTAATGATGTAGAGACGTGACGTTAATGTATACGTGACATGTGAGTCTATAGTCTGTTACATTCTTCCAATCTTCTCATGAAGTTGTACAAAATTGCTTTGTGGAAGTTGAAAGGAAGTTCAGGAGAAATTTGTCTATGACAATTGCACTAGATCTACAAGCTAAGGTTTGAAGTTGCAAGGTTGATTTCCTAGCAATTTGCATCATTTGTTATATGATAGAAAATAAAAAAATCTTTCATACAAACAACGTAAAATTCTAGCAATTGGTAAACATAATGATATAAAGTCAATTGAAGCATGATATGACATAGTCAAATATGATGAACGTGATGACAATCTAAGCTTAGACCTGACAAGTCAAATGCAAGCTCTAGTAGTTGGTAAAGCAAGATGACAATCATAAAATCTAGTGCAGCATGATATGACAAATTTAAATGCGATGAAGGTAATGAATATCTATTTTAGAAAAAATTAGTGAAATGGAAGGAAAAGTATTTGGATAAGATGTTGTGATAAAAATATTTGTCCCAATTCTTTCTTTGAGGTAAAATAGTTTGTTTACAACAATGACGAATGGAAAACCTTTAACGATTATTGCCGTAATAAATTTGCAATTTTTCACTCTTAAGGAAGTGAAATTTTGGAATGTCAATAGATGTTGATTTTGAAATATGAATGGAAATGTTGTTTGAACAAGTTCACACAATCTTTCGTGTGTGTTTAAACATGAATGTATAGATGTATTACCATTACTATTTATTTCAAACTTCTAGAATCATGATAAGCTGCTGAAAAACCATACAATCTAATCTTAATAAAAATTAATTCAAAGATTAGAATACTTTCATCTTCTAACCAAGATTCACAATTTTTGAATGAAATGAGCTAGTTAAAATAGATGGTTATGTTAATATAGTTGATCAAAGTTACAATTTTGAAAAGTTTTAGAAAAATAGTCTTACTTTACATGAGAAACACAAGAAAAATTTACTAGCAATTATTTTATTTTTATACAATTTTAAATTTTATCATGCTTTTGTTACCAATTAATTATACTTAATATTGATACATAGAGAGAATTAATGTATAAGAAATAATATAATGATAACTTATGAAATAAAAGGAAATAAAATCTTTACACTATATTTCACAATTTTGATGCAAGACAAAACATCTTAGTAACCAAATTAAATAGAGATTTTATCATGCAACTTTACATGATTATGAGAGCTTGAATCATTTATGTTATGACAAAGATGAAATTTTCACATAAATCATTATTGATTAAGAGTAATGATTATGTGTGCAATAATTTATAATTAAATAAATCATTAAATTAAATTATTAAATTATCTTACGTTATAATTGCATCATATATCATCTATGAGATTTAATAGTTATTAAAACTTAAGCTTTTTTAAATACAAATCACTAAGTTTGAACAATCATTCAATTGTAAATGAGTAGTAAATTTAGGGAGCTGCTAGTCACCACTCACCTTCAAGTTTAAAGAACCCCCGCGCACTTTTCTCGCGTTCCGATTGGCTGGATGGAAAGCACAGCTTTGACGTCAGCGTCTTTGCTGTTCCCGACTCGCATGGTGTGCAAAACAGTCACGATGTAGCCTTCATCGGCAAGGTGTGAATTGAGAGCCGCGCGGGCAGCCTTTAGATTAGCATAGGTAGCTCTTGTAAGTTCTTGGTAACGATCCATGGTGATGTAGGTGGTATTTTGAACGCGCTTTTCAACAATTTGAAAATTGGGGGTGAATGGTGAATAGCGAAAAGTGAGTGGTGACTAATGTCTCTCTACATTTATTTTACTTCACTATGTAGTTTAAATTAATTTATTTTGAGGTAAATAAAATATCATAAATTGCAATTAATTTAAATTAAAATCGGTTTAAAATGTATAATTTTCGAATGTTTAGATCATTATATTACATTGCATTTTAAAGAAAAGTAATTCTTTAAAACAAAAAAATATCATAAAATTTAAATATAAAAAATAAAATCCAAAAATACATGAAATATAACTATCATTTTCTATGATGAATTGTCAATGGACATAACAAGCACTTATAAAAAAATTCTTATCATAATTTCCATTATTTGTTTGAGCAAAATTTTGTCAAGAACAAAATTTAGTTCAAAATTTGAATAATTTCTTTGTCAATACATCATCTATGAGATTTGATAAATATTTGGAATTAATATATTTGTTTAGATACAACTCGATTCGTTCTAGCAATCGTTCGTCGCGCATTCACCGGCCTCAACCGAATTAAATCGGCATGAATTTGTGATCGCGAGCCCTTTAAGTAGATCTATTATGAAATCTCCCCGAGACGCCGAAAATGAAACTTTTCGTAGACACGTATATGACCCTCTTTGCGATCGTTGTTTGATTGCGTCAGTACATGAAAGAGCGATGGAGGAGGAAATGACTTGCGGAGACGAGTTAGACAAGATGGAGAGGAGAGAGGGGAAAGGGAACGGAAACGCAGCCGTAAGCTGGAGTTCAACACGGCATGACGGACGGTCGTATAGTCGTCTCCGAAGTCCTGAGTCAAGAGCTCGTTTGGCCGTAAAGAGTGCGCAGAGGCTCGAGGATTCGACGAAGAATTGAAGAAGGGGAGAGAGCGCGGTAGGGCTTGGAGGAGCAGCAGCAGCGACGAAGGCTGAAGAAGAGAGAAGGGAGGAGGTGGGGAAGGGGCAGAGATCGAATTGAGGTTGGCTACGGAAAGGGGATCGACGATGGCGGGAGCAGTGCGGTGCCAGGCCCGAGGGGCAGGATTGATGCGCGGGTTGGCACGGATCGCGTCGTCGTCGTTGCCGATTGCAGCTCCGACCGCGGTGATCGGTGGCAGGATTTTGCAGCGATCTGATTTCGTGACGGATTCAGGGTTCATTGCGACGCGGCAACAATGTCGCGAGATGTCGACGCACGTTTCGTGGGATTACCGAGGGCAGAGGCAGATGGTGCCTCTGGGTGGAAGGGTGCCCTCGATGGCCGTCGACGCTTTTGTTGCCCCGAATGTGGTTCTAGCAGGTTCCGTTGAGGTGCAGGACAAGGCGTGCGTGTTTTACGGCAGCGTTTTGAGAGGTGATTTGAACAAAATTGTTGTTGGATTTTGCTCCAATATTGGAGATAAGTGCGTTCTGCACGCCGCGGCTTCTTCACCTACTGGATTGTCCGCTGAGACCCAGATTGGCAAGTATGTGACCATCGGGAATTTTAGCACTCTCAGATCCTGTACCATAGAAGATGAGGTGGTGATCGGGCAACGCTGTGTGATCATGGAGGGCTCCCTTGTCGAGACGCACGCCATCCTGGAAGCTGGTTCTGTCGTCCCGCCTGGTCGTCGAATTCCCTCGGGGGAAGTTTGGGCAGGCAATCCAGCACGATTCGTCCGAGAAGTTTCTTATGACGAAATTGCAGCGATTCCCAGACTTGCTGAGGGCATTAGGGAAATTGCGGAGAGTCACATGGGGGAATTTTTGCCCTTCAGTACGGCTTACTTGGAAGTCGAAAAGTTGAAAAAGACCTCTGCTCTGGCCGCTTGAGAACTCGCCAGTATAGTAGCCCTCTCCGACCATCTTTGTATTTTGGAGAAGCGCACTGCGTGGAAAGGACAATCATCGCAATGCAGCTGTGCACATATGTACACATGGTCGTGATCAGATGATAAACTCAGTTGGTTCCTCTCTTTTCTCGGTTATGCAGCTCATGAGTACCAGCTTAAAGAGAATTTATGTGGAATGAAGGGCGAAGTTGTGATAGCGCAACTTCTCTTGGCTTCCTTGAAACTCATCGATCCATTATGGTAAAATCGAGGCGTATCGGACTGGGCGCGGGAATGCATGTGTTGAGGTCAGGACTTCGGGCAAGTCACAATATTTTGGATGGATAGGTGAAAAACTCTTCTTTTTAAATAGGTCAATGTGGATATTGATGAATAAAGCACAGTGGAAAACAAATCACGCCAAAATAAAGGGTTCGAAGTTCTGTTGAGCCCTATGTCTGTAGTTTCTCCGTCTTAAATGTGTATCTCATGGCACGGAATGTCAGGTCATATGTTTGTCGAGCGAGTGAGAAAATTGCACGAACTTGAACTTGTCTCTTTATTTTTGTGATACGTTTCATTTACACAATTTGTTCAACAGCCGATTATGAACAAATCATTTAGGTTGTGTACTCTTGCACCTCGGTGTCAGCGATTTGGAAATGTGGGTCTTCCCTATTCACACCCACAGCTTTTTGACGTAAAAGGATGCAATTTTGTTTGGGCTACTCTACAATATGACGGAGCCTCGTTGTTCTTGAGTTGCTACCAGGAACTTAGCTGTGTACATGTACCGAAGATGTCCGCGTGGTGTTAATCCAGTAACTGCATCGGGAATGTGGAAGTAACGTGGCTGTCACATGTCTCGTGATTCTATTTTCTATTCTATTTTCTGGATATTGTAACTTCGTCTCCGGATACCTTGATCCGTGCAGTGCAGAGAAACTTGTTTATTGCTCATTTCTCAAAGCTATTCGTAACTGCAAGTTTGCATTTTCCTTTCACTGCATGTCCACACGTCAGTTTTCGCCTTCTGCCAAGAATTCCGTGGACTCAATAGCCTCCCTTGTATTCAATGGCCTCCCCAGCATCTGCGTAAACATCAGCTCAGTCGTCTGTTGACGGCCTCGTCGAACGATACTTCTGGTCTAAACAGCCAACCTTACTACTCACTTTGTTATAACTCTTAAGCGTAGGTCTTTGGGTCATCATCTCTGCAACTAGCATTCGTTTACAGAAAGTATGCTAGTTGCAGAGGTGATGTGAGTTGCGCTTATGCTGAAGCAATAAGTGGAGCGAATAGGTGAGGCAGTTGTGAGATTTTGCTCTGTTTTGAAGACTCGAGGCTGAATTGATGGGTACAACCGCTGATATGATAACTTGGTCAATGTTTCCTCCTCGTTTCAGTCCAAGGGAGAGTCTCAAAGTCTAGTCACTTGAATTTACATTTCACGTTTTTGAAAGGCTGTGGACATAACTTTCTAGTGCAACTGGCACAGGTTTCCATCGAAAAAATGAAACTCATAGAATCGTAGAATCTTGGCATTAAAGAGGAAGCCGGAAGATGAATTGAAGACTAAAGCTCACTTGTTGCGTTAATCTCCTCCGACGTTCGGCACATATGTGAACTGCATATATCTACGAACCAAGGTTCAAAGATATATCCCATGGTTTCCGAAGGAACAAGGGTACTCACTCAGCCCTGAGGGACATCAAAATGCGGTGGAAGAAACCATCGTGGTGGCTCGAATTCGATATTCGTCGACACAACATTCGACACAATACGACTTAACATTGTTTATCATCGCAGTCACGAAGTCAACAGACTTGTACACTCACTCTTGGTCAACCGGTTGAGATGTCCACTTCAAGTGATGTCTGTTGACATTCAACGAGAATGCCTCGATACGATACACCTGACATTGTTCTCAGTACGGTACCTTGATTAACAGGTTCTTAAATCCCATCGTTGCTCGATACAGTTGAAGTACTCAAGTACTCGTTGTTCCAGTTCGCAACTAGGTAGGTGGGGTATGCAGTTGCCTTGTAGACCAGAAATACAGCATACATTCTATCGAACTGGGCATATTGCCGAAACTCATTGACCTAAAACTTTGCATGAGGTAGACAAAATACCATAGCAGGCAAGAATCCCAGGTAAAGGTATGTATTGCCCTGCATATATACCATCAAGCGAATAAGTTGCATAATACCTACAAAAGCTAGGCGTCTACTCAAAGTTTCGAAAAGGAATAAATGCAGGCAAGTTTCTCATCTGGTTGCAGAAAGTATTACTTTATAATAGTTCAAACATTATGCGCTGACTTGTGTAATGAATCGTATCAGCTTCACCGATCCAGACTACATCGGCATCTGCCCCAAAGCTCAGGAAGATCTGTAGAAGATCATCCAATCTACAGCAGAACACGATGTTGAAACTTTTTATTGACTCAAGATATAGGTGTGATGAATTCTGTTCAATGTGATATGCGATGGCTGCACAGTGCACAAACCTCCGAAAGAGACAATCGTTGCCCACCAAAGTGCAATTTAAACAGAAAAACGATTTGTGCTACAGTACACTTGCTCAGGAAAACTTATGTCTCGCCCGTGTTACCCTCGATTACCGGTACCGTTCGTTACGTAAAAGAGGGCGAAAAAGGGCACGATACCATAACCACAAGCAATTGTGGTCAAATTCTAGTCCTTCATCAATTACTTTCAGCCGCTGAAATGTGTAAATGTCACTGTACACTCTCAGAAAACATGTCCGCATTCAACTACAGCTACAACCACCTCTTGACCTTTCAAAATAAAATTTGCAAAATACACAAATATTACATTCCCATGGAGCAGCTTGGGGCAAATACATCTACGTCTATTAGTCAACATGAAAAGCGGGGCCATATATCACTGAGTCCTTCAGATACATTTTGAAGAAAATATGACAGAAGAAAATCAAAGAAATCATGTACTGCATGAGATACAAAATCTGGAGAGTAGTCGGCCAAAATTGTGGCCAGAGTAGAATTATTCATATACACCATGCTTTACTAGCATTGTCACTGGATCCACCAAATCTCAATGGGAGTTATCAACGGAACATAACTATTTACAAGAAAGGGTGCTCACCTCACAACAAGTTGCAACGCTAGTTGGAAGGAGAATAATTCTTTGTGTTTCTCTTCAAGAGCTTGTAATGTACATGACCAACTTTCCCTGAAAGATCTAAAACAGGAATAAAAACAACAGCGCCGTTCATCTGATCCCATCCCGTTCCCACCTTCGGTCAACGCACGATGATGTTTTGAGAAAGTAGAAGCTCCACATAACCCCAGCAGCGATGGACACTTGCTAGTAAATTGATCCGAAGCGCATCGAAAATTCAAGCCTCGAGAGTCTCCAAAGGGATGGGGTCCTTCAGTGGCATGTACTCTCCCAAATAGCCATCCAGGAGCTCTGACAAAACGTATCTGTCGGTCTCATGATGGTAAGCCTTGCAGACAAAGTACAAAACGCTTTTCACAACGACACTCATCATCCATAAGGCGGAGAAAAGCGAGACGAGCAGAGCTGCATAGAAAACTCGACCCCACAAGCTCCCAGATGAGTGCACGACCTGTGATTGGAACAGGCTGGATATGACGAAGTTAGGCACCCAGAACAGAACCACAAGACAGCTCGCTGTAAGTCGCTTGCCCTTCAGGACCTGCACACTTTTCTTGAGAGCCCCTAAGCCGAACGATTTTTCCAGCACCGAGACCACACTGGCCATGTCCCAGATCATGACAATGTACACCAGTATCACGAGGAACACCGCGGCCGTGAGAAACAACACCGGTACCAGAATTGAGAGGGATGAGAAGAGAATTATGAGGACGACAAACACTGCGATGCCGGACAGCTGGTAGGCAAACATGATGAGGTAGGACCATAACAGGGTGATCATGAGCCTCTTCCACACCTTGGGCACCACACTCAGCACCTTGGAATACGAGACCCCTTTACCCGTGTAGATGCACGCCACGCTGTAAACAATGGCCGCGAAGGAGAGCAGAGAGAACGCAAGGACGAACAGCACGTACAAAATCCCCATCACGAGCAGCACAACAGTTTCCCTATCCATCGTCGCCTTGAGTTTATCTCCCGCCGCGGTCCCTTCCATCGTCACCACCCTGTCCTGTTGACGCTTCAGAGTGTCCATCAGCGGGTCCGACAGCAAATGATGCGCCAGCATCACAAAGCACAGCGGCAACACCAGCGTCGCCGTCAGCGATGCGAGCAATCTGCCATACGATCTCATCAACTTGAACGCCTCCTTGATTACCCCCACCACTCCCAAATACTGCATCTCCTCCGGTTCCTTGTCCATCGCGCCCCGCCCTCCCTTCCTTCCGGCTCCAAGCCCCAAGCCCCAAGCCCCAAGCCCCAAGACCAGTTCGATCCAAACGCCTTCGATTGTATCACATCTATTCCAATCGATCCCCTCACCTCTCCTCTCCTCTCCTCTCCTCTCTTCCGCTCCTCTGTTTGATCGGCTCTCGCTCGATCGATCGCAGGATTCTACGAGCAGAGCAGCATACGGTCTGGCGTGCCTAAGACAAAGAGCTCCGCCTGTCGGGCACCTGCATTTCATTCGACGACACTTGGATCACACGCGTCCCGGTGCGAGTCGAGGTGAGGTCGGGTCGGGTCGGGTCGAGTCGGGTCGTCGGCCGGGAGGACGACGACGAAGCAGCCCCGGAATTGTCGAGCAAGGCGCGTAGAGTGATGAAGCGGGCGATCGGACAGGGAAGGCAAGGCAAGGCAAGGCAAGGCAAGGGATCGAAAGCAGCAGCACCTTCGCCACCTTCGCCACCTCCTCCAGGGCTTCCAAACAAAGAAAGGGCGGCGGGCCCCGAGTGCGTGTCGTCATCCGTTCCTGACCGGAGGTTTTACCGCCAGCAAGCCGTGGCCCAGTCGGGCGTCGGTCATCATCCTCATCTGGAGCCGGTCTTGCACCCCTAGTCCGGTGCAAGACCGGCTCCAGACTGCACCCTAGATTGCCTGCCTGTGTACCGGCCACCTGGACTCTCTTTTCTCTGTAGCTTGGTTTGCTTCGATTTTTTATTTTTATTTTATATGATATCGCGTCCCCAAAAATCAGCTTCATCTTCCTCACTATTTCCTCGTCACACGACTTTAGCACGCGTGATTTCATGTCTCGCTAACAGTGAGCCGTCCAGATTCTAATACTCTAATATTCTGCTTATTGTGACATTGCGAGAAGGTAAGTGGCATGGGGCCGAAAATATTAAAAAAGACGATGTGAAGACCCATCAGATCAAACAAGGAAGATTTAAATGCAGTCGGTCCCGATAGTACTGATGTTGAATATAACCTTCATCAACTATGATATCTGGATTATGAAAGTAAGTTAAATGAGTTTCACCAGAACAAGTACTTCTAGAACATTCAGTTTCATCTTCCTAGTAACTATTCCATAAATATCATGCCAAAGTAAGTATATATAATAAGTATATATTTTTCATCATTAGTGCTGGTGTGAAGAAGTGATGTTATGCTTGTAGCCATAGAATAATTGACATAGATAAATCAACTCAAGTATCAAGTCTTTACTACACATGACATAAGAAATTTTCAAAATATTCAGAATGTACTGATTTGTATTTATATATATGAGTTATGTGAGATGTTGACATAAGATTACACTCTTACACCACTTTTCTATCAAAGTCGAACAAAAATTTTGTGTTGGATTATGGAAAAACAAATACATTCGTCATGAATGTCTTGTATAATATTAGTCAAATCATGTAATCAATTTTTTTGAATTTAATTTAAGAAAAAATTCGTTAAAATTCATTGCAGAATATAAAAGCAATGTTATTAGTCACAAAAACATCTTCACAATATATGATGACAAGCATTGATGCTGACACGGTATAAACAAACAGTAAAATTCAGAACTTGAAATTTTTAAAACTATATGTACATTTTTAGTTTTCATTTCGAATAAAATGTATGTATAATTTTTTTCTATATATTGTGTTGTTTCATATATCATCCACACTTGGATGATAAACTTAGTAAAAGTAGTTTTAGATGAAAATGAAATTACCTGTCCCTCAACAATAGATCAATCATCATACATAATGGATGGAAAAGATTAATAATCATTTAATTGCAAAGTAAATAAGATTAGAAAAAAAACAAAGCAATAGAAAATAAACACATATGTAGTTACAATGATTTATAAACCTGATGTATATAAAAATATATTTAAAATTCACATATAAATTCAATATTCAGAGGTTTTATTTATCCTGATCCTTAGTTATGATACTGAGAATTTTATATTTACAAATATTTTAACTCACAATTCAATGAAGAATTATTGAATATTTATTCATATTTTTTTATATAAAAAACAAATATCTTAAATATGATCAAGCACTGTTATATGAGAACTTTATTTGTAAATCCTCACTATTATTGAATTGATAATGTTAAAATGTGTTTTGTGTACATATTTCTATTTTTTGTATTAACTTTAAAAAATATTTTCATATATCTAATTTTTGAAGATAAATATTACATATATATATATATATATACAATTTTCATATATACTTTAACATTAATTATCCCTTATTTTCTATAAAAATATTAAGTTAAGATTTAAGTTCCAGAAAATCGAATTAAATAAAAAAAATCCTCTAAGAAAATTATTTACATAACATAAAAAACTAATCAAAATTAAACAATATGATGGAGACTTAAAACAAAGAAATAATAATTGATTTTATGCCAACATAAAATCGAAAATCCCTTCATATTTCTGTATTTTCTGGATGAATGAATTATTATTTTAATATATGTATATATAAATTAGAGTTGATATTTTTTATTTTTCAAATAATTTTATTGAATTAAATAAAATTTAATAAAAATGTATTCTGTACAATAAAAATGAATGAAAAACATGTATATTAAAAAAATCTAGACACATCTTTCAAAAATCAATTTTCATCCAGTTCATAATTTAGTTTTTTTGATAATATTCATGCTATATCATTTTTTATGGTATAAATATTTTTAGATAATTTTTATCTGAAATTTTGCTTCATTCATGCTTGTATAGAAAGATTATAAAATCATATATGACCTATTAATTTTGAAAAATTTATGTCACCCAAGTACATAGTCACAATTGAAAATCATCCATTTTTGCAAGAACAATTTTTAAAAATGTTGTCTTAGACAACATGTATATAAGTATATTACTTTGACACTTTGATTATTTTCATAAAAAATCTTGAATAAATCATATTAAAAATTCATTTAAGAATTCTTTCATACTTTATATATGTAATCTAATCAAAATTCAAATATACTTTTTTATAAAAAAAAAAAATTATTTTTTTGAGTTTTAAAAATTATGTATTCAAAAATTATATGTTATTAGTTTGAAGGATTTGTTTCATTGTTTTAAATTGAAAATATTGATATGTTGTGAAGTGTTTTTTAATTCTAATGTCTTTATTGTCACTTTGAACCAAATGTAGCTTTATTTTTAGTCATTATTAAAGACGAGTAAACCAAAAATCATCAGTGACAAAACATAGAAAGTTACCAAGTCAACACATGAGATAGGAAATAATGTGGTTCACTCCTTCGAAGAGTCTACATCCACGATGGGAACATGCTTTACTCCAAGTATGTGAAAGAGTATCTAGTTGTACAAGGCAAAAGCTAGGATATTCAATTGTCTTATGTATCTAACTGTACTAGATATATTTAGCTAGGATCCAAAGTTACTATTCAACTGAAGTTAACCTCAACAATCTCCCCCTTAACTCATGTTAAGCAAATAATAACGTTTGTAATCTACATTATTATTCTACAGGAAGTTCTAGACAAAAATCTAACACAAGTCTACTCTTTACACAAGAGTAAATGAAAACTAACTCTATCCTTGAACAACAGTTGCCGCTTTGCGCTCTGATTCAACCTTCTCCTCCTAATCAAATGCAATGCAAAAGTGGCATTGAAGTCCGTTCACTTTTGACAACTTGGATTCACAATGTGCAACTTTAAGACCATAACCGACATCATTGTCCTCAACGTACCTCAACAAACATCATTTAAACATGACAGAGAGTGATACAAGTGTAAATTTGCGAGATTAGCACACACACATTCTCTTTTGCACCATTGCACAACTTGTTAATTTTGGCCAGCGCCAAACAGAAGAAATATTCCAACTTTTTTCATCTTTCAAGGATCTTGCTGTGAAACTTTTCTTTCCGCTCCTCTTCCTCATTTGCTTTACAATTCATCTATCTTGTGACTCAAACCCAGGCAGATTAGAATTTTTTTGATCATTTGAGCATTCATGAACTTCATAGTATAAACATCTAGACTCACTATAAACATCTAGACTCATTTACTTATGGAAGTTTTATTTACATACTCTGTAGTATGACCAAACTCTTGATTCAAGCAAAAGTAAAGTAGCATCAGATCAGATCTTTCCAAATGTTCAAAGGTTGTCAAATCAGGAGAGTTGTCATGTAACTCGGTATTTACTAAAAATAGCAGTTGACCTAGGGTTTCACTTTTGAGGTTTATAACGTCGACGGCGACTTGAAGAACGTCAGTTCTTCGAGTTGAGCCTGTTAGTGTTGGGAGCTGTGCGTCTGCCCGTAAACGTCGACCTAGAGTCTCTTTGAAGTGAGTTGGGCTCGACTTATGTTTGTGACGGTTTTAGTGTCAGTGAGATAATTGAAACTGACGGATTTTTCACGGGGAAAAATCACGTATGTTCACTTGAAGAATTGAGTTGCATCACGTCTCGATCAAGTCGTGGAAGTCCGGCGTGCTTTCGCTGTGTATCAGCAAAACTATTTTCTGTTTCTGCTTTCATCTAGTTTTGACGTCGAGGTCATGGACATGATTTGTTTTTTTGCATTTTCATCATCTATCTGAAGTTTCGCACAGGGTGCCATCAAGTAATAGACAGGTTGAGTACTTCGGTTTGAAGACGAGAAAGCGGATTCTGTGAGTTAGAGATGGGTCTCTTTCTTCGGTTCAGGGTTGCTTTTCATGCGGTGAAGTACTGCTTCGAAGCTCTTGTGCTGTCATACTTCAGTTCAGGTGCAAACATACTTCAGGTTGTTGCTGCAAGGATGAATACAGGTATTGAATGACCTCCGTTGATCGATTGCCATCAATACAGAAGATTGACCGATTACTTTGAGTCAACGATTGGATGGCCGACATACACTCTACTTTTCAAAGTATCTGGCCAAAAGACAAAAATGATGACAGAAGAGCGTCAGGAGAACGCTATGCGTTCTCTCGCTTCGCGCCTTCCATTCTGGTAGCTTCAGTGTCTCCGTTTGTGCGAGTGTCTTCTTCGTATCTTTGTACACTCGCCCGAGCAAGGAACTTGTCGAGAGTAGGAGTTTGAGGATGGATTCGATTTTGAGAAGCTTCTGCTATGGCTGCACGGAGTACGTTCAAGCATACCTACTACTGGCGGAGTTAGTGATGTACTTTGTATAAACTTTCAGGAGGGATCACTTTTCACCTCGTACTGTTATCCATACCTGAGTTATTACTGCATTGAAGCGGCCAGCATCTTCTTTAGTTTGATTCTGAGTTTGCAGCGAAAATGTCTCTATTATCTCTTCCCGGACCCATTGGTAAGTTAATTGATTAAAGGAGCTCACTACGAGGACGTGAGTGAATGATTTATCCGGCCGACGGTTGGTACGAATCAAGAAGCAATTCAGATTAGGTTACCTGCACAGAGTTTGATCATCTGCATTAGGGTTTGTCACATCGAGTTGCATGATCAATGTGTCTTAGTTTGGCCAGTAAGTTTGTCTTCAGATTCGACGTCCACTCACAACCAGAGAAACCTCTGCAAAACAGTCAGATAGTAACTTTGCAGTATATTTGACATCTAGACTTGAGTGAATACGGAGTTACACAATTTGGCCCAAGGAAGACAAAGGTTGAAAATATTTGGTTCTTACTTGCGGACCTGTTTGCTTATGAGTAAGCTGGTTTTTTGAAAGAGGAAGGAAACCTCTGTCTGAGGTTTTATTGCGAGTGTGGCAGTCAGGAGCTAACTTTGCCTCTTCATTGCAGCAGTGCGCGAGGGACGCGGATACCTGAGGCTGGACTTGTGCTGGTACGGTTTGTGTCAGGGGGGATTTTCCACGCACTGGACATTAGATGTAGGCATTTACTATAGCTTGAGAGGGTTAAACCTTCAAAGAGAGTATCTTGGCAAATAGGTGGAAAGTAGGGGATTGGTTTCAAAGTTGCGCATGACCTCCACACTCGAATTAGTACAGGAAGTGGTCGCTGGAAACAAATTTCGAGAATTATTTCAGACTTTACGTGTATTTTACATACGCCAGTACATATTTACGGTAAAATAATGTCTCCCCTTCCTTCAAAAAGCTGCCTATCTGGTATGCATAATCTAGCCGAGTCATGTGAAGGCTTAATTGCATTCTTGTTTATTTGGTTTCGGAGGCCGTCTTCTCCTTGCCCAAGTCACTTCAATGGCTGGTCTTGTAGTTAACATTCGAACAGATGGAGGAGCTACATCTGGTTAGGTTACAATTTGTGCTCTTGATTATCACTTACATCTCTGTCCACTTTCTATGGAGTCTAAGGTTCAATACGTTCACATGCTCCTCCAGATACTGTAGTGATGGACAATCGATGTGTTTTTGTAGTGGGTTGTTTATAGTACATTTGACCTAAGGGCCTATTATGAAGTAATGATGGTCAAAGGTATTTGACAGTTTAATAGCAGCCAAAACTGCGCTGCCGTACCAAGCTCTTTGTATGCATGACTCATGCAGACTGCACCGACGACATTGGACGTGACGGCGAGACGCACTATCTTGCGAGTGCAGACGGTGTTATCTTATGGAGTTTTCCTCTTGGAGGGTCGTGAGGGTGTTGTTTGAAAAGATCATGTGCGTACTTGTGCGCCATGTCACCTTTCAAACGTGGATGGGACTATGGATCCAAGCTTAGCAGTACTACGTGCTAGCTTGAGGTGCATGCTCTGTGGATCAGCTGGTCAGGCGGCCTGTATGTTGGTGTGTGATAAATATTCTAGAGGATGGCACATGTCGTGCCTGACTCTACCTATCTATGTTATTCCAGCTGGACGATGGGTTTGTCCTCGATGTACTTCAGAGGGGTAGATGACTTGATCTTCACATGTTATGAATTACGGATAGGCGACTAACGATGGGGCGGCATAGCACCTGGCCTACTGATTCGCGCATCTACGAAGGTGTATAACATGTAGTTGTAGATAGGGCTATCTAGAAGTCAGAGGGACATGACCGCCAGCTATGGGGATGAGTTGTGATACATTTGAGTGTGTACGCTTTTGTGTCCTATGTGTGTGTGAGTGTATGTGAGTAGCATGTCAGCGATGTAGAATGTATTACGATATATATTCGCACGACAGCTGTCATGTAACTCGGTATTTACTAAAAATAGTAGTTGACCTAGGGTTTCACTTTTGAGATTTATAGTGTCGACGGCGACTCGAAGAACGTCAGTTTTTTGAGTCGAGCCTGTTAGCGTTGGGAGTTGTGCGTCTGCATATAAGCGTCGACCTAGAGTCTCTTTGGAGTGAGTTGGGCTCGACTTATGTTTGTGACGGTGTTTGTGTCAATGGGGTAATTGAAACTAACGGGTTTTTCAATGGGGAAAACCACATATTTTCAATTGTGGTACATTTGAGTGTGTACGTCCTTGTGTCTTATGTCTGTATGTGAGTAGCATGTCAGCGATGTAGAATGTATGACGATATATATTCGCACGATAGAGTCTTTATGTGCTAAACTTTTCATAATCATGTGATGTAACTGCAAAATTCACTAAAAAGAAGCTACAATTACTTAATAGTAGAGCTTATGAAAAATGTCTATATATCATTATCATTAACTCCATTGTTTTATGTAATTGTGTTTGTAGCTAGGCCTTGGCAAGATAGGGTAACAGTTTACCTGGTAATGCATGGACCTTTATCTTTATCATATTCGCATCACCGACGTCTATTTTTATCTTTACCTAAAACTACTAGTAATTTATCCTTTTATCTGGTACACATTCTTTATAAAAGATATAATAATTAGTTTACCAAAAATGAAAATGAAATGAAATGAAATAGAAATGAGAATGTATAGGAATGAAACTGAAAACTGTTGTGATTTTAGTCGAATATGAAATCGTGTTTGGCGTCAAGACAATGTCAAAAAATTAGGAGTGGAGCATGATAATGACTTAGCTTTGAGTATTTCCTCGTTTCAGCTGCTTGCCCCTCCTCAAGCTGCTAAACAATTAACTCCAAATTGTTTTACTCGCCTTCACCTAGGGCAGTCGTGGCCGCCGCCGCCCGATGCGGTGGCACTTTGATGATATCCGGATTCATCCACAAGCGGAATCACATGATCATGATGAATATTGACAATGACAGCAATTGTCGTGTACACATGAAATCACGACCGGCCATGCTGTTCACACACTCTAATGGCGTCGACGTCATCGATGTCCCCATATAGTCCATTGCCATTTAGAAGTGACCCAACAGCGCATCCTTTCGGACCAACCATCACAACAAGACATCAATGAAGCCCGAAGCATGGAAAACATCGATCGACAAGAACTTATTTACCTTGTCGCCAATTTCACCGTCGATGACTTGCGGCTGAAACATTGTGGCAAGTAGCGAGTTGCATGACGCTTCCGGCGGCATGTTGTTGATCTTGGTCGAGTTGATCTCAGCAGAGTAGCACCTATGCGTACGATTTTAGTGAAGACCATCAATTTGGCTAGGTCGGTCGGGTTCGAGATGTAGGGATTTAGATACGATGTGATGATGCACCAGCCTCTGCTCATATGATTGCAGCTTCATCTTCATGGCAATCAACTTCAACAATACGTGTATCTCTTGCAGGTTTTGCTTGTTGTCATCGCAATGCTTGATCAATATGACGACAGACAATGACACAAGGTCGAGTGTCGGCTTGCAGTCCGCCGCGAGGCTCTCCATGACATGCCTACGATTACATGCCCCTTCGGATCTTGAAGAGTTTCATGGCTAATGTCGTCCTCGTATTGATCCATGATCGTATTCGCAATGACGCGCGTGCGAAATACGTCATCACACATTTGATGCATCGAGTTGTATCTTGTTGACGAGTCTGCATACGTCGGCTCTGTGTTGCTCAAACCAAAGCGCGATGCCTCAATTTGATACTATTGCCGAATGACGTTGTTGCGACACATCTTATCCAAGCTGTCCCGCAGCTTCTTGATGGATTGGCGAATGAGCTTCAAGACCTTCAACATCGCGAGTTGGATAGAGTAGTCGGCGCACCGGACGTGATTGCACTTGCGCAGCTCCTTGTAGTCAACAAAAGCGTTCATGAGTTGAAAAAGTCGTTTAATTGTGCTTGTTATGTCTCACCCATTATTGTTGATGACGTTCAGTATGCGCATGACTACATCCCGATCCATCCACTTCAAATATTTGAACAGGGTTGTCCCGACGCGCATGCCAAAACCAGCTCCGCACTTGGCATCCACGATCGTTAGCAAACTGCTTTTGACCTTCAGCATGACGACATCCATCCAGTGAGCGATGACAACGTAGAACTTTTTCAAATTCCAGCCAGCCGTCCAGAGTCATCGAGATGGCGACGGTCAAATTGCATACAAATGCTGCAAACACGGGCTCGAGGACACAATGCAACTTGACAATGCGCCAGAAGATTGTGCGAGTCGACGGCAGCTCAAATCCATGCATTAATGCGACAACAAATTGTTTGAACTAATCGTTGACATCCACGCGCAGCGTGACGCCAGTTTGCACAAAATAATTCACAACAACGTTCTTAAATTCTTTGAGTACGGGCGCTGGAAAAACAGGCTTGCAAACGCTTTTCAACGTTGCTTGAGGACGTGCGCTTCTCGACGTTGCTTGAACCATACGCTTGCCGGACGGTGTGAACGACGCGGGATTGTTATTCGTGATGTTGTGCAAGTGCATCTTTCATCCCCATGCATTGGTCTTGTGAGAGATACACTTCCAGCACACTGTGCATTGCCGTTGATGTGTTGTTCAACGGGGTCGCTGGCCTCCCTGTCTCGGGTATACGTCCAACAATAGGATTCTCGCGTCCATTTGTACTTCGAGTTTACGACATGCTGCAAGACACGGCTGCACGGAGTAACTCGCCATGGCAAAGTCTGTCCTGTATCACGGAGTCGCTATGGCTCCCGGTGCTTATAATCTCAAAATTTCTCAACAAAGAAAGTCGAGAGTCAGACTCATAAGGCAACATCAGGACGATTTTTGGAGATTACAACTTGGAACTGAGTTGGAACTTTGAAGTTTGCTACGGACTCTGCAACCACGCCACGAACTCCGTGGAGGACTTTTGCAATGGTCAAAGTTGTATCCGATAATTACAGGATAACTGGGTATCCAATCAATTACCTTTACTCTATCCATTACCTTACCTATAGCCCAATCTTTACAATTACCCCTAACTTTTATCGTTTTACTCGGAAGCATCAAAATATTATCCTACCTTGACCAGATCTATTTGTAGTTGTCATCAATCTCGAACCAATAACTTGAAGAGAATAGGTAGTTTTAGATAATAAGGTGATTTTTTTCCTTTTCAAATTCATCAGAAAATAACATAAATACATTTTCAACTAGTTGTTTATTTCACATGTCCATCCAAAAATATCAAGTTGTTGGGTCATAAATTCTTCTACATTTATTTTGTCAAGAAAAATTTTGAAAAAAAATGTGTATGTGATCATATATTGCATATGAAATATGAACAAATTTTAAATATAAATTCTGGTCACAACAATTTGATCTTGAATTGGATGATCTTGATCTTCATTGTCACAAGTAATTTTGTTTCTCTAGTGAAACTCCATGCATGTGTTAAATTTAATTTTGTTTACATTTTACTTCTAAAAATAGCCTAACACATATTACTTCTTAGAGGAAAAACCTATGTTAAATTTCTTTCTAAAACTTTCAGTTATGTAATTATATGAATGATGGAGGTTATTCTATTCATGAAATAAGTTGAAAAGATGTCGTTAGTTACTCGCGTTTTTAAAAAATAATTATTTACTAGCTTAATCATGATGATCTGAAGGAGACTTCTTTGGCTTTACAGGGTCCAAAGGATACTTCTTTGGCTTTACGAAAGAAGCGCCTAAGGCCGGAAATGGTTTGATTGTTCATTATGTATGAGAGCTAACCAATGTTTTATTTGAAAATTTTAGAATTTTTTATCAATAAATTTTTTTTGAAGTTTTTGTGGACGTAGCCGGACATGTTGCATTGTTGTAGATATATATATGCTTGTGATGGCATTTTTTATGTATTGTGTATGAGTTTGTGTTTGTATTTTTTTGTAAAAAATACACATGTCATAATGTAGTAAAGTCTTGAAGTTCATCAATATCAAATGATTGTTGCAAAATTTTTAGAGCTACTTTCTTGTTACATCCATTGAAATACACCAAAAATGACAACACATAAGCTACTTATTAATTTATCACTCACATGAAATTTCAGATATTTTACAATTATATTTATAGATATTTGTTAAATTATATTATGAAATCACAACGTTGTTATGTGGTAACTATGAGTAGGCATAGACAAGGTAAGGTAAATGTTTAACGTGTAATAAAATGTACTCTACCTTTACTTTACCCCTACCCATATCACATTGATCATGTTTTACTTATACCTTTACTTAACCGTTAACCAGGATAATTATCCAATAAAAATAAAAAATACACTTTATCTTTACCTTACTCATTAACCGGATAATTACCCAATAAAAGTAAATACTTTATCTTTACTTGACCCCTTATTGGGATAAGGATACAATAAAATTAAAATATACATTTTACCTTTACTTTACCCGTTAATTGGATAATTAGAAGATAAAATATGTACACTTTACTTTTACTTTATCCATTAATTGTTTAATTATCTAATAAAAAAATACACTTTACCTTTCCTTTATCTGTTAATTGGGTAATTAACCAATAAAAATAAAAATAAATTACCTTTAATTTATCCATTAAACCGATAATTATCCAATAAAAAAAATACTCTTTGCTTTTACTTTATACATTAACCAGATAAATACTCAATAGGAATGAAAAATACACTTTACTTTTATCTTACACATTAACCGGATAATTACTCAATAGGAATGAAAAATACAATTTACTCTTACTTTACTCGATAACAAAATAATTATTCAATAAGAATATAAAATACACTTTGCTTTTACTTTACTCGTTAATTGGATAATTATTCAATAAGAATAAACTTAATTAAAGAAATAAAATTTTTCCAATAAAAATTAACGGCAAGTTAACAAACGCCGCACAAAAGTCAATTAACAAAGCAGCCAACTATACCAAATTAACTTCAAGTTAACAAACGTCACACAAGAACGCAATTAACAAAGCTACCAACTTAACAGATAATTACTCAGTTAAAGTATAAGTAAAGCGGTATTACCTTTACTTTACTCTCTACCTTATTTACTCGTAGGTTAACTTCACATCAAAACTGCAACTTAACGGGTGATTATTAGGGTAAAGGGTAGGTAAACCGTCATTAGGTTTACTTTATCCTCTAGGTTACCCATTGGTTATCTTCGTGACTTTATATTTTATCCTTTATATTTTATTTTTACGCTTTTACCTTTTATACTTTAGTAAAAGATATTTTACCCTACATGGCCTAACTGTGAGTCAAAATGATCAAAGTTGCTAAATTTCAAGATTGACACAAAGCTAAATTGGTATGAGTAAACATACCGATATGTGATGAATATACAATCTGCGACTTTTGAAAGTTTAGAATGATGAGATGGAGCATATAAGAGAAAATACAACGTGTGTATGAAAAAAAAACATGGCAAAGAAAATTTTATAATAGTAGATTTTTTTTACGATCAAGTGGTATTTTTGCAAGACTTAAGAGGTATTTTTGAAGCTGAAAGTCAAAAGATTTCAACATCAAATAAACAAAAAAATTGCGTCAACGAACTATACAAGAAGGAAAAAAATTTTCAAAAGAAAATCAGATTTATTAAAATTTTTAGTATTTTAGCCGAGGTTGAGAATAAAATTGGCAGACGGTGTTGAAAGATTACAGTATTATCAGAAGATTGAGTATTGATTGCATTTCAATTTTTGATCAATCCATTTCAACTTTTGTACAAAAACTTTGGATGTGAACATTTATTTGTAAAAATCTGATACTATTTGGACTAGATCTTATAAATGATAATCTGAAAGTCATTTTGTGATACAAATGAAATTTTTAATTGAAATCACATGTTGAAATTCTTATTGGATTTTGTATATATAGATTGCATATAGTTTTATGATACAACTTAATAATTAAGACTAACCTGCCATAATTCTAGTAAGTTGAAAGTAATAAAATGAAGAAAAAAAATGAATGAGACAAACATAAAAAAACTAAGGAAAATATATAATTATATACAGCCAAATTATGAAACTTTCATTGTAATTGTTAGCGTAAATCTTTCTCATTATCATCTAGCTCCTATTATAAATTTTATTCATTTCAGTTCAAATCTAAAGTTGAGATTTAAAACAATTGCAATTATCAAAATCTCCAGAAATATTTTGTGAAGTTAAATTCAAATAAGTAAAAAATTTAAGACACACATTCAAGTCCAACTAAATTTTCATTAGTTTTTAATTACTATTAGATTTTATTTCACTTTCTTTGTTGACCAATCTGTGCTTTCATGATCGTTGTGATGATCAAGAAATATGACCGTCAAACTGGTGATCGTCCTAATACACCTACAGCTGTACTGGGATCTGATAGTAAGCACCTCCTACTGCACAAGGGATGTGAAAATCCACGAGCTCTGGACTGTGGGTGGGATGAAAATACACTAATCTAATGGTCGGATGTACAAATTCGGTTGGAACACACCAAGTTACACCATTTAAAGCGCCCTATAATGTAATTTCTCGTGAAAGTCACGACATGTGTGTACAAAACAACATGTTCACAAATCAACGTAGGAACGTGTCCAGAGTTCGCGTACCAAGCTTGACTGCTTAACATGGGTGAAGGGACTGGTGCGCCCAATACTGATTGTCTAGGAATCTTGTGGCCTTTCTTGACGGTATAGGACGTTGGTGAGTTTCAGCCACAAGATAAACACTCTTCATAAACACTCCTCCAGGCATGAACACGTGACGCGACCACGTGGCCACATGTTCCCATTTATCATGAGAATCATATAAATGGGAAGATGTGGCTCCGAGGTCATGGCGCGATTTTAACAAGAGTGTTGAAACCGGTCTCAAGTATGAATTTCATGACAATGAGAAAATTACATGTCTTTACTTGCACAAGGAGGAGCATAACAGATCAAGAACAGAAATTTCCTTCTGGACTGAAAACAACGAGAACGACAAAACATGGTTTAGACCATATTGTCTGACCTCCAGTTGTCTTCACTGTCAGCCAAAACTCTTTCCAGCGTTATAGCGTCCCTACTGTCTGGGGCGGAACCATTTGCCAACGAACTCGAGGGTAGATCGTGATGATGCAGATGATTGGCATCAAAGGCTGCATCTGAGGAGCCATATCGGGAAGGAAAACGAACGCCATCTCCTTTGGGTGAAGCTCTAAATGGGAGCAAAATTCTAAGCCACCAAATCCCGCTACTATTTGTTTCAAAAACATTTCGCAAGTTTTGAATTTTCCCCATATCAAACTCGTTCACCCAAACCTGCAGTCGATCAGAATTATGTCACGAACTACAGTTATTTTCAAAGCAAGTGGCTTCTTATAATGGATACGATAGAATGGTGAACGAACTTAGTAAGTACGGTGAGAAAACTCACTACAGCCGATACAACTACTCTAAAAGGACTACGCCGATCCCTGAATTGGCCTAGTCCTTTCAGGGTTTAGGGTAGGTAACCTCGTCAAGACTCGGAAGGGGAGGACGTGGATAAGTTCCCAGCGCAGTCAAAGAGGCTTCGTGTCGTATCAAGCAATATCACCCGATTTTAAGCAAGCAAAAGGTGTCATCAGTATTGAACTGCAAATCACCGACTTCGAATATATACTTTCTCAATATTACCTGTCCTGATCTCCTTGCGTCTCGCCTTCGTTGGCGGTTACTGTAGAAATCTATCGTTGTCTGCACACGACTGATTGAGTCAGGAAAGAATGGCGGACCAGATGTGAAACTGCATCTGTGACAAGTAACTAAACTGATTTAGCTTCGAGCTCAGCTTTTCTTAAGGTCCAAAAGCAAGAGTGATAATTGAGTCAGGCCTGATCATATCTTACATGAACAGAGTTAACTAACCTGCGCGGTGAGGACCAAGTAAATATGCCATCCGAGGAGGCATGACAAAGAGCCGAAGAGAGCAAGCGACAGCACAAAAGTAAATAGAACACCGTTCGCTTGGGTAGGCTCCTGTGGAAACAGGAACTAAGTAAATTGTTTATTTCAGTACTCACAACACCTCAAACACATGATTTCTGCGAAGATGGTTCTGGGAGTTTAAGAACATTTAAGAAAATATAAGAAAATAAAGGACGCGTTACCAAGCAGGCGTTATTGCGAACACACAAAAGAGCGAGACGCTAGAGAAAGAGAACATTCGTACATGTGCTGATGTCCCAAACAGGGGAATCGATGCCATACAAACAGTATATATACAACCTGCCCACAAATACAGCACTGGTGCAGTGGCGATATGTACGGTTTCGTGAGTAAATGATAAACTTCCACTCTAACTCTCTGATATAACGCGAATTCCAAAAACGATGAAACCAAGCCTAATATCTGCCGAAGATCGAAGACATGTAAGCAAAGAGGTCAGTACCAACATGCTTCGTTGCAACTCCTAATGCGAAGGTTAAGAATACTCACAAAATACCAAAAAGTATCTGTAGTTGTTATAGCCAATGCAGTTGTGCATCCAAGCTTTAGGAAGTCAAGGTGAAAATTAAACAATGAATGGCAGAGCATTCATAAAGGTCTTGAAGATAGAATTCAGGAGGAAATAAACGATTGCGTAAGGTCAATCAACATCATTTCCTTTAAGAGTCTACAGGAAATGGGACGTCCAACCTGTCGAAATACACACGCGGAAACACTTACATTGAAAGCAAACTCACCTTCCACCCACAACCATTCATGATCAGTATGTATGTTCATTATCTTCAATTATTATAGATAGATCACTCACAAGAGTAGATGGGTAGATGTCCACATGTTAAGGATACGACAATGATGATCCATCTTCAATATGCATCTGCCATCAACAAAACAGTAACAAGGACCAGAAGCAGATCAGTGGCATTTCGATATGACAGCCTTTCCGTACTGACAGCTCTTCAAAACGTTTTGAAGAGAGTCTACTTGCCCTTATTGACAATATCAAGACGATAGATACAAAAGAACAATGGATATGGAAGGCGGGACAGTAGTAGATATTATTGCAAAAAACCAACCAAAAAAAGAAAGGAGCTTCTAAGTGGTACCTTTTGCAGATATGACAGTGGTGAGTCATTGGAGGTTTTGATCTCCGGCCTGGACAATGTCATGCAATAGTGCGGATCAAGAAATGCAGAGTGGGTGTAAGGAGTTTTCGGAGGATTACTTCAGAGTTTACGGTGTACAATATCAAACCTAGTGAGTCTAAAGCTTCGGATGACCAAGGACCAGCGGCAAACCCGAAAAAATATGGATTGGGCTGTTCATAGTACTTCAATATGCTTTCTTCATAGGTAGATTATTCATTCAGACAGTCGAGACTATTTTAAGTTAGCAGGTAGCTTGCTTAACAAATGAGCGATTGTATACAAAGTGGTGCACAGTGAATTAATTGGGTCATGCTTTGAATATTTTGACCACTTACAGCGTTTGCACCATCTGATTTGGGGGATGCCAGAAGCTGTCTCGAACTTACTCAAGTCATCTCCTACGTCCTGCACATGAGTCGCAGCCCCACGGCATGGTTAACAGGGGGCTATGAGTGACCAGCCTGAGAAGCTTAGATTCGGATTGTCCTTGCTAGTCTATGATCAGCACTACTCCTTCCACAGCATCACAACGTAAGAGTGAGTGATGAAGAGATATAGGCCCAGTAATCTTACAACAGTCATGGGTGGAGACCCCGGATCAGTCTGTATGCACCAAAAGTAGTTGAAGAAGACATTGTAAATGAGCCAGGCTGAAAGGAACAAGTGTGCTAGTCCTTCAACCGAGTGCAAATCATGGACGGCAGGAAGTACTGTTGTATAGTATAGATATATTATACAGCTGCAAGAAACACAGGAATCAGTTCTTGAAATTCGAGGGTGTCCAAGCACTTTCCTTGCCTATGAATCCGTAATTCGACTCACAGGCAAAAGACTAAGCACTACAATTTGATCTTCCCTGTTTCTTATGTACTCTCAAAGACTGTAAGAGCTACTTGCTTGATGTAAAACTGACCAGGAGCTGAGTGTATGTGCACCTGAGCAGAGAGAGTGCAAGAAGGATGTACAGAGGACCGGCAGTTTTCACAGCAGCGTCTAAAATGGCCTGCACCCGAAGAATGAAAGCCGCCCACCTGCATGACAGAGGAAGGCAGAGTATAATGTCAAGACCTACTGATGCTATGCGCGTCGGGTAGTGATTTTTGAACCATAAAAGTCTGTGATTCACGTCGAAAGGATAAAAGCAATGGTAAAAACATAACACGTATATTTGCCTCGGCAATGACGAATAAATGAATCAAAACTTCATTTCTCGAAATCTTGAGTGTTTTCTGATGAATTGGACGAGTACACGGTGCGAAGTCTGGTTAAGCTTTTCTCCCCGGTAGGTTCGTAAGAAACGACCGAGAGAAAAGCTATCTCAGATAACCATGCCTGTAGCTAACTGACTGCTGGGATCTAAATCTGCGCATCACATCAGGGTTCACCTGAGACAACGAGCCGATCCTAGGGCCTCAAGCTAGGAAGCATGATTGAAAAATTCCTTGATGCAAGTGTAATAGGTTTCAAAGTTTCGAACTTACAAATCTTCCAAACTTGACCAAACCTCGTGAGAGTGAATTACGAGTATGGATTACAAAACGGAAAGTAGGGAGACAAGACCAAAGGGGGGATGCGGAGAAGCTTAATGGTCCTCAGACGTAGATCTCGTACCAGCTACTTTATACTGCCTCTTTCCAACGATTCGAGGGCGGAATAATGGTGATGAGGTACTAAAGAAAGTGTTCAAAAAATGGAGGGAAATTTGTAATACCATAGATTGTGTTGATCCAGGCTTAAGTGAAGTAACGTACATGAAGTGCAAATGCCGGATGAGTGTGCGTACTGACATCCTGGAGGGATGAGTTCGAGAGGGATTTTCAAATGCGTGGAGCTCTCGCAGGGAACGTCAGCAGTTTCCTTCTCATCTCCCTGATAAGTCTGTCGTACAACACGTCTGGCTTCTTCTTGATTCAACACGAGGAGAACAACATCATTCTCATCGTCTTTCCTGCGCTCCCGATCAGACTGCCTGGCCAGAACTGGAAAGAAGAGGAATAGCACGGACCGGACCGGACCGGACCCTACGGGACAAAGCAAGGAGAGAGAAGGAGATTGATGGATCGATCGAAGAATCAATCAATCAGTCAGACGCACGGCTACGGCAGCAAGACATTTCCTGCTCTTCTTCCTCTTCCGTTTCTTCCCTCAACTTCCTTCGGCATTGCAACGATTCCCAATCGAGCACTCACTCCTGTCGTCGGGAACCCACCCGCATCGCATGGCATCGACCACTCCTTCCGGCCTTTCTACCAGTCCGGCGGCCCACAAGATCTATATGATTCTCCTACCCCTTTCTTCGTCACCTTCTCTTGAATCCGCGCTTTTTCATGTGTGATCCATCTGATGATTCCGATCTAACCTCATCCCCCGTCCGCCGTTAAGATCATCGCTAAGCCCCGCCCGTGCTGCAGCTCGCCTGCCAAGCGGAGGAAGAAGGCGGCCCAGGCCCATCCCACATACACCCCTCACCATTCCATGATACATGCGCCCGAGGCGCTAAGTAAGTCACCACGCTTCGGACTCGGGCCAGGACCACCAATCCGTCAGGGCACACTGCCTCACCTGCGCCTGATTACAATCTCCTTTCGCGGCGACTTGCGATGATGCCAGTCCACAGTAAATGACGCATACTCACCCTAGCTCTACCGCTCTTCCGCTTTCGCCCTCCATCTCCATCTCCGACCTCCTCTCGGGGAGGAATACTGGTCTGCGAAATCCGACACGGCCTTTCTTTGTCTTTCCGCATGCGATCGCTCCGCTCACTGCTGCCTCTGACGACGACGACGAGGACTCGGTCGCTGGGTCCCACGCCCGCACTTCGGCCCTCGACTGCTGCAGCTGCTCGTCGACAATGGCTCGAATTCGGCGCAATGTCGTGGGGAGGCCAATTCATTCCTCGCACGGACTACGACGCGAGCCCTGGAGTCTAGTTGTCGCCACTGCGGACTGACGTGGCATGCTGACGTGAGCTTTCCATTTCTTTTCTTCAGGTCAAACCCTACGACCACGAGCACGAGTCCAATGTCTCTCTCTTTTTTCGATTGGCCTCAAGACCATCGACGCCATAGCCTGTACGCATTAAATTATGCGCAATTCGATTGGATTACGCATTTCCGGGACATGTTAATCTACCTTTCGATTGCTGCGACAAAATGCGCTTATATATCCGTCACCTCGTCAGGAGACGTGTGGTTTGATAGCTTTTGCGGAAGGCACTCCACTCTTAGCACTTATATTTTTCCAGGTTACCGGGCATGAGAAGTCATTACCGGTAAGTTTGATTGATTGTTTCATAAAGAATGTTATATATCATCTCTGGTATTTTATTGTGAGATATTCATCACCGTATCTAACGCACTATTAAATTTTACGACCCGTCGAAAACTGGTTTAACTCTCAAAAACAATGTTTGTATTGACAAGTTCTCTAACTAAATGGAATTATCCCTATGGTTTCTTTCAAAGTTTAGGATGATATAAGAGAAAAATCTTCCTGATAACCACGTCACAAGATGAAAAGAATTATGAGTGATGAGAATAATTGCATTTGGGGCAACATCCTCATATATTGTAAAAACACAATGAATACTCCGGTAAATGTTAAATGAGGCATAAAAAATATGAAAAAGAACATCGGAAAAATTTGAGTATTTCATATTGTACTCAAATGAACATTACGTGCTCTTTATGTTTGCTAAAATAACTGCTTGCGAATCTGTTTCAAACAGAGAATCATAATTATTTAATAGTTACTTATATTATTATTATTATATAGCGTAAAACCTTCTTGAGGCCAGGCAATGTCTGCAGAGCTGAAAGTTTTCACTATGGTTCTTCCCTTATTCATAGACAGCCAACTCAGAGCTTGACAACGTGTATCCGTGCACGTTACAATCACACGGTTAAAGCAAAACAGCAAATGCTTGAAAATTTTGAATAACCTATCTCTTGCAAAGTTTTGAAGGTCTAAGTTTAAAAAAATTTGGAATATAAACAATGCAAGCACTATGTTTGACATCTCTCAATTTGCTTTGAGAAATGTTTATATCTTCTAATATATCATACATTCTAATATCAAACAGCTAAGGTATAATTTAAAAGCATATTTTTTTATTTTCAACATGAATGAACAATATTCAATTCATTTTGTTAAATTTCAACATTTTTTTTTAATTCTCGCTTGAAATAAAGATGTAAAAACATAAAATTAGAATTTTCAATCTTACCAAACTAATTTTAAATTTATCTTTAAAAAAAATAGTAAACATTGACATAAATGAACTTATTTGCTTGTAGAAATAACATCTGAATTTACAAAACTCGTTGTAATTGCATAGCAATCTATATGTTTTAGTGATTACATCATAATATTAAATACCAAAATCATTACAAACTGTTAATCAACGCAATTAGTTATAGTTCAGCTAGTTACTTTTGAAGTGATCCATAGTAGTGTACACACACCAGGTATTGTAGACTGTTTCAACCTTTCTTTTGAAATTGTGTGCCATCAGCCCATGCTTTCCCATGATTTTTAAATATCAACATGATTTGAATCGTAGATAGTTGAATTGATTTGCAAATCTAACCACATCATCAGCATCATGAATAAAGTTTAGTCATATTATCTAATATTCAAATAGCCATATTTTGCAACAGTTTAGTTTAAAAGCTGCATCCAATATAGTTTTAATTTTCATCTCATTTTTTTGCTTTAATTATTATATCATTTTTTAATAATAAAACAGTATTTTTTTGTTATTTATATATTATTTCTATTTGATAACCTACAAAATATATTTACATAATTCATGACAGCAAAAAAAAATGTTCCAAAATTCCAACATTTAAATTTCATGCTAGATTGCGAAAATGTTATAAAAATCAAAATCAAAATTTATGGGGAAGTCATCAAAATATCGAATGATAAGTCCAACATCTTGTATAAAGTGAAAAGAAAAAGATAATTGTTAAGAGTCTTGACTTCTTTCTTACTAAATATAGTCGCATAATCAATAAAATTTTTATGACATATATTCTTCGCATCATGAATCATGAATATAAAATATAAACAAGGTTTCTTATATATGTTTATGTCTAACGTGCAATGCTTACAACATTAATCAGATTAAGTATTAAATGCTACACTCTACTTTTTTACAAGATATAAATTTCACATCAATACTGAAATAAATTATCCAAAAAGAAATATTCTAAAAATGCAATGATCACATCAGCAGTAAAAAACGATCTTTGTATATGCAATGTATTCAACACCACAACGTTATTAAAACTTAATTGAATTTGTAAAAGATATAGAAATGTTATGATGATTAGTGTTATATGTATAGATGATTGTAGCCAATTGCATTTGATTCATGAGCAATTAAATGAAAAACGTAACCAAAAAATTTAATTTTACATTAATAGTATAGCATACGTATTATCATCATGTTGAAAAAATATTGCTTTTGATCAATTTTTTTGAGAAAAAAAACACAACACAGAGGATAAAATTATCATATCAAGCTATAAAATGAAGAAACTATTTTAAATAAACTTGTCCAAACAGTATCATAACAGAAATTATGTACTACAATACAAAAGAAATCACTATGTTTCAACAAATCTTCTAAAAAAACAAATTCTTCTTGTTAAATGCCATCAACAAGACATAGACACTTAGTGAAATCCTTGTGATGCATTAACAAGGTTTAGTGATTTTTTTTTTATAAGCAAACCATACTGGAGAAAGCTTCATTTTTGAAATCATGGCAAAATATGCATATTTAGTAATGCATCTAACCTCTACATTAATTTCATATGACCTAGCTGTACTTTCAAGAAAATTTGTACTCATCAATTGAAAATGCCAATAAACTCTTGTTCGAGGTTTCTATATACCTTCACAAGTTGAGCTAAGTTTCAATAACATTTTCGGCATATCATTGAGTAAAGTGAGTTTGCTTGTTAATGCCTTTACTTTATATTGATTCACTTTTAATCAGCTGAGTCTGACCATTAAATATGGAAATTAATTTGCATCCATAAATATCATGTTTTCAATAGCTATCTTTGGTAAGGATGCAGGGTATAATAGGCTAAAGAAGCATAAATTGCTTCTTAGAAGATTGGGACAAATCGTCAACAACTTGACAGAATTGATATGAATCACATTTTTCAACAGAAATATGATTGAACAGCACGATTTATTATATATATTCTGGTCTGGAGAAATCTAGCATGGTGGCTGGAGAGGAATTACAAACCCATCAAAAGGATATGAACTGACCATCATGCTGCAGCATAACTGAAGTTCGTGGGTTGAGGCACAGTAGCACCGATCGATGCAGATGCAGAGATCTGATATCGCTTCGATGAAGTATAATATTCATGTATCGTGCGTCTAGCTTTCTTGCCATGCCAGACGCACGACGCATGTTTTGTTATGTTCATTAACGTGCTTGTCTTCCAAGAAGTAACACACTTCGTTGCTTCTACGTGAGGTCAGACAAATTCCTCACGGTTGGAAGTCACGAAGTCTCTAGCCGATTCATCCAAATTAGTCTAAATTAGTGCATAGTTAATTAAGCATGTAAGCTATACATTAATACACACCTACATTAATTCAGCTTCATAATACAAATTTAATCTAAATTAGTCCAAACAGTATCATAAAAAAATTATGTACAACAATACAAACGATGTTCACTAGGTTTCAACAAATTTTCTAAAACCAACAATTTCTTGCTCAATGCCATC
Organism: Marchantia polymorpha subsp. ruderalis; assembly: GCA_037833965.1. NCBI lineage: Eukaryota > Viridiplantae > Streptophyta > Marchantiopsida > Marchantiales > Marchantiaceae > Marchantia > Marchantia polymorpha. The sequence goes on from AP031351.1 coordinate 8,840,473, forward strand.
AACAGGACATAAAACCCTTAGTGAAATTCTTGTGATGCATTAACATGGTTTACTGAATTTTTTATGATAAAGAAACAGTTCCGGAGAACAATTCATTATGACATCATGGCAAAATCTGCGTAGTTAATAATGCATCTAAGCTCTACATTAATACACACCTACACCTAAACTTTGCTGGGCACAACCTGATTTTTGTTTGTATTTTCGCCTACTGTTATGCTACCACAGCAGACCAGCATCGGAGCCAGTTGACCATATTGCCCTGGATCTGTTCTTACACGTGCGTATGGAATCGGAGGAATCGACAGACCCAGCAAAGCTACAAAGCTGGTGACGAGCATGGCCTTGTTTGGTGACGAGCACACCTGCTTCCACCAAAGTTCAGGGCTCTAGCACCAGCTTCGTGGTTTCAGTGTCTACCTTCAGTGTCTCTCAGAGCCCAAGATTTTGGCTCCACTTCGAGAGAATTGGATTCAAGTTTTAGCTGCTAGTTCTCACAAGTTGGAGTAGTGAGCGGTTGCTAGAAGGACAGTCTTTGTTTCAAACTTCGTTCGAGTTCCTTGCTTATCGCAAACATTGAGTATCTCATAGTTCTGTGTGCGGCATTTTCCATCCCTTCCTTGTGGGATCTACAGATAATTCAGCTTTCTTCGACGAAATAAACCATACATAACGATTGTTGACGGAAAGCTTTGGATTTCGGACTGAAGCTTTCTCAAAATGTGTGATTTAAGATTGAATGTTGGGAGAGAAAATTCCGTTATTGCCTACACGATTTAGGAAAAGAATCTGAATGACATGACATGGTGAACTAAGATGGAGACAATTTAAAAACGCACCTCCTGCTGCAAGTCGATGGTCCAAAGAAGATCGCAGAATGAAAGGAGAATTTGATCTGCTTGTATTTGGATACAGCAAATCAAGGAATTTCAGTTGATAGGAAGAAAAGCTGGTTAGGCAGGAGCAGTTGAATGCTATAGTCAAAATCACAAAGATGGTCAAATTAGATTCGTTGAAACGACATGACTATCACTGAGGTCTCTTCGTGCCGCAGCATTCCAAGGACCGCGACCCCGGATGACTCAAAGGAAGGCGAGCCAACTTTCCGTGTTGCAAGTTTAGCACACTGGAGTCTTGATCGACCTCAGTGGTCGATCAAGGGTTCCTTCATTTTCTCCATACTATGGAGAAAATGAAGGAACCCTTGATCGATTTTCTCCATAGTATGGAGAAAATGAAGGAAGGCATTATCTTCGGGATTGTGGGGATGTGCAGGAGCTATCTGATATAGCGAAGATCCCACTAACCAGGAGAGTTGGAGATGCCACGCTTAAATCTAGTGTAATAATCGAGATGTAGCGTAAAGCTCAGTATCACCATTTGGAGTTTTGGAAGTCGAGTGCTTGTGTGGAGCAGGAGTGAGTACATCATCTACTGGCTGCTGCGTCAAGCCGACGGCATGTATCTGGGTAATGTTGTGTCTAGAGTAAATGCTTCTGAGATTCGTGTCCCTGCTGCTCACAGTTGCCCAAAAAGCCCGTACCCATCTTCTGGATCCCAGAAACCAGGAGTAAGAGCTGATGGGCTGCTAAAAGGTTTTCGATCGGATTCCAATTGCATTGTGAGAGGAAGAAGACGTGATTATGTTGGTGATTACCTTCACCAAACTTCGAAGTTAAACTTGACGAACTTCTATAAATTATCCTTCTTCATATGTTCATCAAATTTATTTATTGAGACCACTGTCGATATTCCAACGACTATTTGAATGCAGAAGTCTAAAACAGAAGTACTCCGGTGGGAGAAGTCTCTCAGGGAAACCTGTTGTGCATTAAATAATGAACGCAGACTCTCGCGAAAAGCTTTGTCTTCGTGAAGCATGCGTAATATGTGCATCCGGATCACTTGTCTTGCACTCCGTTCGCACCAGGAGTTTAGCCCGAGGATGCATATTTGCAGGCCATGTGTACCGTGATGACCTGAGCTCAATAGGAGCACTCGAACTATCTCTGTCCAGATGGGTTTCTCACGACCACACGAAATTATATCAGAGATCGGTGAAGCATGCAATCCTGAGCTGGAATCACAAGCCCAGTGTGATGGAGGAGTGTTGGTTTGGTACAACTGATAGGCAGTGCAAACTCGAACCCTTTGAATAGAGTTCGCCTTTCAGCCTTTTCGATTAGACGAGGTTGAGGATGGTTTCGTAGTGGTGGTGGATCGGAATCCGAACTCGAGCACGTCGGAGTAGGGAATCCAGGCGACGGTTCCTGGTCCTGAACATGCTTCTGAAAGTCCCATGACTCCGACCAGGACAAACTTGGACGTCTGTTGGAAATGAGCCTTTTCGAGCCGCCACAAATCCCATGATAACGACCTGGTCCGGCGATTCTATTCCCTGGTCTGTGAAGGTGCCATACATAAACCTGAGCAGGGTCTACAAGTCCTGTAATTAGAGTTCCATAAGACTTACCAGAAGTAAGCGTCATGATGCCAGATTCCAGTTGATGCAATCTTTAGTTAGAGAGGTTTTATGGCATTAATAAGTATAAATCAACGATACTCGAGGCCATATTCAGAGTATGGTTCGTATCGTCAATAAAGAGGACGAGAGAACAACCGAATCTCATCGAACGCAAGAAGACACAACTCAAAAAGCCCCTGCCCCCGGGCGAGCGCAGGGGGCATGCCCTATTCGCATTTTCCATAGGGGGCATGCCCATATCTACGAAAAAATTTAAACGTACATTCTAGAGTTATAGACGGTGGTATAAGTCAAGATGTAAATGGGAAATTATGATTGTTGTTGGGGCTGCATAGTACTGAAACTGCTCTTGGAACTGAAGGATGTGCCAAGTATGTGCAAAGTTGTTGTTGTGTTGGTACGTGGGATGTAGACAGGTCCTCCGGCTTTATTACATTCAGCAAATGAACCGGATGTCTAGCATGAGGAACTATATCTCCTTGAGGCTTGGAGGATCTCCACTAAACTAGATCTAGGTCTGCTACATGGCACATGATTAAATGTGATGCCCGCAAATGTTGACAAAGGAGGACTGGTGAAGAACAAACATATGCTATGTGCACGTTATTGTTTCCGGCCCAGATGCGTTTCACATTGTAAATTTTCTTTTATTTGTTACATACATTGTTTATGTTATTTACTTTTGCATTTCTTCTGTCTTCACAATACTTTTTGCTTCTATTCGCTCCCTCCATGCCACGGAATTGCTGGCCTTTTTGTTCTGCACAATTTTTTATGGCTGATATGAATATGGCTCGTGTTGTAGTATTTCCTGCTTCTATGCACTCCCTCCATGCCACAAAATTGCCTGGCCCTTTTGTTCGACAAGTAACATAAGCACGTGTTCTCTCTTGCTTTGATTCCTTAGATAGAGACTTCGAGATTCTACAATACTGTGGGTTTGAAGCTCTCATTTTTGTGTTGATTGTTTCTACTTCTAAGAGTACTTTATTTCATAGAAATATATTTTCTGATACATCAAATGTACCCGTATTGTAATATGGGCATGCCTCAAAATTTTTTGTTGTGCCTCCAACGCTTTCCTGCGGGGCATCGTGAGCCTGAAAAAGGCAGTAGCGAATGGCTCCGTCTAGAAGGTAACGTAAGCGCAGCCATCTCCGATTGCTGGTCAATCGAACCATATTGCCAATGGCTCCAAACACAGCACCAATTTCGCATCTCACGAGCACCCCACCCCATCTATCGCTTCAAAATTCTGTGCGCAAATCGTTTCGTTCAAGGTCCAAGAAACTCATGAGCTCACACAATTCCATCATTGAAATCTTTCCGTCACCGATGCGGAGATCCATGCACCTCCCCGAACCACGAGCACAGCCTCAGAAAGGATTGGCTCATGGACCACTGCACTCCCCTCCTCCTCCTCCCTGCGCCCGAACTCCGGCAGTATTTTCGGCCGCAGGAACGGGGACGCCGCTAGCCGACGCGGCCGAGTTACAGCAACTGTGCCGCTGTGGATTCCGATGGCCAGCTGGAACTCTGAACTCGGGACCGGTCGTCCCGTGAAGAGTTCTCTTTCCTCCCGACACGCGCCCGGCGACCCGGCGGCGCAGATGGCAGTCCCGGTAACCCGACACGCGCCCGGCGACCCGGCGGCGCAGATGGCAGTCCCGGTAACCTCGGCCAAGGTAACGCATGGGTCTCTACCTTTACACTTAGCGCTATGGTCTACCTTTTATCTCTACCTCAGAGTAATTAGCCGGTTATCTCGTAAGGATTTAAAAATTTTAAAAGTTAATCTTAACGTTAACATATTAATGTTACCTGGTAAATCTACCTTTACTAGTTTGATAGTCGTAGTTTAATAGGGGATGTAACAGCAGCAGGTAGGTTGGGTGTGGAGGAAATCAGAGTTTTTCGATAGCATGGCATGAGCACCTGACTGCGAGATCACGTTCTAGTTTCTTTGCTATACTCAAGAGAAACATCAATATCTCGCAATGTTCTCCGATCCGTAACAATTACTGAAAGTAGGCACTTACGGTTACAAAAATTACAACTTTTCGACTGCAATCTTATTGAACTTTGGCAAGACTTTCTCTCGACTGTGGATTGGTTCTTGTACGGAGTTTCACATAGCTTGTTGTGATGGACACAAAAAGGTGGGGCGAGAGAGGCTCGAACTCTCGACTAACCCTCGTCCACGTTTTTGCTTTTCAATGTAAGAGTTTTGTCGCAAGAAGCGTTTAGTCTTTGCAAAAGAATGTCCACGATTTTTCGCGGGTTACCCGGTAATTACCGGGTAACCTGCGAGGCTCTACCTTTACTCTACTTTTACGTTACACTATAGCCAAACATGTTACTTTTACCGTTACCTTCTACAGGGTAACCCTAAAGGGTTACCTTGCCGAAGCTGAAGTCCCGCCCGCACTCTGAACTCCCCCTCCTCTTCAGTGACCGGCAGCGGGTTCGAACCTGGAACTTTGGGACACTGTCTGGGATCTGGACACGAGGGACGACCCAAGGCCTCGTCACTAAGGGGTCCTCACTTTCAGGGGAACGCGAGCTCTGCCCGGGAGGGCTTTCTGCCCGCCCGATGCCAGGCGGTCCCTGGCCGGCAGCCGGACCTCCCGCTTCGACCAGGGAGGGCCCTCCCTCGCGGCCTCGGTACTCAGTATTTGTTTTCTCATGAGCATGTTTGGGGCCTCCCCTCTTCTTGAAACCCAAGCTCGTCTCGAATGGGATATATGAACATCTGTTACGTCATGTGGTGACAAAAGCTAGCACTACGTAATGATCGTCGACTTTTTTCCTATAGAGAATGGGTTAAGCATGATCATACAGGTAGCTTAAGCTCTTCTGTATCTAACTCTTATAATAACAGAATCATACCCGTCGTAAGAAGTTTCGACCCAATGGACAACGTCTGCAAACTTACATGATTGATATCCAATTGGATGCTGTTGATTTCTTCATTCGTGCTATCTGTTTTAAATTTTACACTTGAAACTGATGTTTCGTAACGTGCAAAGAGCTGCCAATGTCCTTATCTTTCTTTGCTGAATTTGCTCGGGATCGGGCGAGCTGGAGCGGCCCCGTCACTAACGGCTCGACCTAGGAGGAAAAAAAATACAGAGTACAAGTTCCCTGCGGGGAAGGGAGGCCCCCGAGGGAAGAGCCCGATGGTCGAGCGGGAGCAAGGCGAGCTAAAGCGGGATGGCTCTCCCTGGTCGAAGCGGGAGGTCGGGCTGCGGGCCAGGGACCGCCTGGCATCGGGCCCGGGCGGGCAGAGCTCGCGTTACCCCGAAAGTGAGGAGCCCTTAGTCACGAAGGACCCCAGACACTCGATCGGTAACGCTGAGTGTGCCAGTTTGCCGGTACGTATCCGTGGTAGATGGTAGGAGACTGCGTTGCGACGGTCTAACTCGGTAGCCCGCATCAGAAGTCCCGTTTGGTTTGGCCATGGACGGCGAGAACCGTGCGGGACACCCCGTCGACCCTTCCCTGCGTCGGTTGATGGATCCGGACGGTGTCGACGGTGCTCTGGTCAACGGCGTAGATGCTCCCGTTACAGTCTGTGACAGAGCGCCGTCGGTCTCGTGTCCGATGTCTAATTCGTCGCCAGATCCTCGAGGTAAGAGGATCTGCACATTCTGGTCTCGGACTTGGCCCACCTCCGTGCGCATCAGCCTTCGGATCTGGCAATTGTATCGAGGTCTCAGACTGATTTCTGTACACAGTCGTGCTCTTCAAAACGCTTAGATGCTTCAAATGCAGATGTCTGTCTCCGAGAATTTCTCGCTCTCACCTGATCGAGGATAGGTCGTTTCACGTGTCAGGCAAGCAGAATTAGAACTTGCACGGAGTGCCAACGAACCCGTTTGCGATTCTCTTGTCTCGGCGGTGGAGACGTCATCTTCTCTACAGAGCGCACCTGCACGAGCATCCAAGTTATCAGAACCTCCGCAGAGTTTCCTTCTCATACATCGATATGCCACAGCAGGAACTGCCAAGTCCCTGTCCATGCGCCAATTTCAAGCGTTTTGTGCCCTGTCGAGAAGAAGGACGGCCATCCTCGTCACAAAGGGCTCCTCAAAAAAGGGGGAACGCGAGCGCTGCCCGAGAGGGATTTCTGCCCGCCCGGGCCCGCATCCCCACCCCCTCCCCCAGCAGCCCGACCTCCCGCTTCGACCATGGAGGTCCTCCCGCTTTAGCTCGCCCCACTCCCGCTCGACCATCGGGCTCTTTCCCTCGCGGCCTCCATTGTGCTCTTTCCCTCCGCAGGGAACTTGTACTCTACATTTTTTTTTCCCTCCCCTTGCAAGGGGAGGGGAAATGGAATAGCATGTTTGGGGCTTCCACTCTTCTTCCACTTTAAACTAGGTACTTTAAAAACTAAGTAAATCTATTCATGTATTAACATGATGTAGAATTACAAGAGAACTCATAATGAAAGATTATACAATCACAAATTACAAAGTGATAACAAAATCAATGAAAAAACTCAAATCATAAATTTTATTTCACAATAATCTCATGGTCACAATTTTTATAAAAAGAAGAATTTGCTCTTCCCTCTATTAATGTTTTTGAAGCACAAATGTCACAAGTGACTTACTTAATTTACTTACAATAGATTTACAATAGAGTGGAAGCCCCAAACATGCTACTCCATTTCCCCTCCCCTTGCAAGGGGAGGGGAAAAAAAATGCAGAGTACAAGTTCACTGCGGAGGGAAAGAGCACAAGGGGAAGCCGCGAGGGAAAGGGCCCGATGGTCGAGCGGGAGTGGGGCGAGCTAAAGCGGGAAGGCCTCCATGGTCGAAGCGGGAGGTCGGGCTGCTGGGGGAGGGGGTGGGGATGCGGGCCCGGGCGGGCAGAAATCCCTCCCGGGCAGCGCTCGCGTTCCCCCTTTTTTTAGGAGCCCTTAGTGACCCTCCTGATAGTTTTGAGTGAGACTCTCCACTTCGCTAGATCCTTTGGATCTTCCAGCACAAGCCTGAGAATGAACGCACCCAGCAATTCGGAGCCTTAGTGCAGCAGCATCTGATCACGTTACAACGCATGAAAAGGGATACTGTCTAAGTGCTCCCAGAATGACAAATGACAAAATTTGCAGGCAGGTGCAGGTCGAAGTCGGAGGGATGTTTCGACACCTCCTTGTACAGAGCACTCGCTTCGCCGCGCTGGGCACTGGTCTGTTGAGAACCAACACTGATTACCAAGGACTTAATGAGGTCGATCAAAACTCTAGTGTGCTAACCTTGCAACACGAAAAGTTGGCTCGACTTCTTTTGAGTCATCCGGGGTCGCGGTCCTTGGAATGCTGCGGCACGACGAAGACCTCAGTGATAGTCATGTCGTTTCAAGAAATTAAATTTGACCATTTATTTGATATTGAGTATAGCATTCAACCGCTCCTTCCTAACCAGGTTAGCTTCCTATCACTTGAAATTACTTTATTCGCTGTATCCAAATACAAGCAGATTAAATTCTCCTTTGGACCATCAACTTGAGGTAGGGTGTGCGTTTTTAAATCATCTCCATCTTACTTCACCATGTCATGTCATTCAGATTCTCTTTCAAACGCTAGAACAGAATTTTCTCTATCAACATTTGTGACATTTGTCTTTAGAGTTTTTTTTGTTCAGTAACTACCTCGCTGATGTTTCAATATCTTATGTGTTGTATAGAAATTTGCGACTTTGATTCATTATGATATTTTTTAAGTTACCTTGCGGATTAAGGTATTGATAGTATGGAGATTTCAAAAAAATTCAAGTTTCAGAAATGAAAAACACAATGAGATCAAGAATCATGTGTGAGAAAGTGTTAGTTTAGTTTTGGGAAACATGAATGGTTGTCTTTGTGTGTAGTTCTCACCGGATTGAAAATCTATAAAGATGGTGAAAAGAAAATGTCCAACGACTTTGATTTTGGTTATATACTTGAACTACCTTCATTGCGGAGTTAGCGCGAACTAGTCTTTGAGCTGAAACTCGTCAACAAATTCTTGTGTTTGTTTGTGTGTATATTATGATTTTTGTTGATTATGGGAATTCAAATCCTTACAATGGTACCAGAGCATCGTAACATCGATTTTGATTTCACATCTTCGTCACTTCTATCTCCTACGCTCGATTCACCCTGGCGAATTCGGAAGACTCGAATCGTCTCGCAGAACGCATCGGCGAGCTAGAAAGCAACAACGATCTTTCACGGCAAAGCACCAACACGAATTTGTCACAATGAAGCGTATAGAGTCTCAATTCTTGGAATTCTTTGCTTGTAATGAGAGTTGACATCGAGAAATTTGATAGCACTTGAGAATTTTGCATCTAGCGCCGAAAAATCTCAAAGCTTCTCGCTCAGCAAAGATTACACATGGTCATATCCAACCAAGTTTCATGGCCTGAAGACATTTTCCAAGATCAAAGAGAGAATGTCTGAAATAACTATGGATACGATAATCTTTCACCTGTCTGACTCAATTATCTGATTAATTGACAAAAAAAATATACAATTGAAGGTGTGGAAGAAACTTGAAAAGATGTTTCAATCTCGCTTTCTCTCCAACAATATCTATTTGAAGGAAAGTCTCTTTGAATTCAAGATGAAGAAAGTAGTTGAAAGCCAACTTAGACAAGTTCTTGAAGATGACGATGGAGCTCGCAAATTCCAACGACAAGGAAGAACTCAACAACGAGATAAGACAATCATTATTGTGATAGATAATTGTATTAATTGGATTTCTTTGCCCCCAAGTTGTTCAAAGCTATATAAAGTACTATATACTACTCTTTATTATTATAACTTACTAAATAGGGCTCAACATGGTAGAGATAGTCACGTTGCAAGGTGCACGAGATGATTGATTTGGAAAGATGTTTCTTGAAGGAGATGATAGCCAAGTTCCAGAGAGCAGGTGCGATGAATAACTCTTGAAGCAGACTGTTTTCTTAAGCTTGTAATTGAAAACAATACTATAAACAATATTAGTCTATCGAGATTTGGGATTTTTTAACAAATAGTTTAATTTTTTCACTATTCTAATGTTTGATTCTCTCTTGCTGATCTTGATATCATGTTATGCTATTGTTAGACTTCCTTGACTTTACAAAATTTTGGGCACCAGTTTTTGAATTTAAATTTATTGTATTTTTAGTGAAATTTCTCATGTTTAGGAATTTTTTTTCTTGCTTTGATATTAATTGTAAGGATCAATTAACGAAACACACATTAAACTCAAAGCCAAAAAAACGTGATTGGACTACACAAAAATATAATGGTTTATTGAAAACCTGAAACTATGTTTGTTGCTAGTTACATCTCAAAATAGTACAAATCAGAGTTCTTAAATCCTGTTTATCTGAATTATCATTAAAGTAGCTAACTTTTTGATCATAAGATACTTTCTATTGTGATCATGGATGAAAAAATCTTCATCTTGTATGATATTCATTTTTTGTCTATTGCAAGAATTGGAATCTACTTATAACATAGTGGATGTCCGATTGTTACAAAATTGTCCAAGTGCAAACATTATTAACACATTTTGTTTTCAACTTATATTTGAATATTGTCATGAAGAATATCAAATGATCTATGAATAAGTTGAGAACCTCTCGAATCCATACAACTTTCATTTGTGTTTAAAGTTGTGTTCTTGCGATTTCTTGAATGTCCCTAAGATTTGCACATTACTTACACTCTTTGGACAAAGTCAATTCATAGCTTGTAAAGATTCATAATTTGTCAATTAACGTCTTCGTTTGCGACTTTACCTCAAATCGATTTGGAACTAGCCTCGAATCGTTATCGCGTTATCAATCTGTGTGTAACAGAATTGCATCATGATTCAACAACGAACTCTTGTCTTCTTAAAATACACAACGATACGTATCCTGTTTCCATAAGTACAAAAGAAATGAAATGCTCACAGCCACCATGCCCAACTGTTATCAGGAAATCTACCGCCCCAGTCTGAATACCTTTCCTTGCCACCGGGATTTCATACGTTCCCGCAGCTAGATGATTGATCTAGTGGCATGCTTCGAATGGACAAATATACAGACAATGCATTCTGAATTCCACGGTGATGGCAGACTACTCACCAGTTCAAAAAATCTCGCCACCAGAAACACGTCTGCTGCCATTTCTGCAAACATGCACCACGTTGCCAGACACGCCAATTCCAAGGATTTTCAAAGGATCATACACATACTTCACAAAAGTCATTTTGTGTTCATGTGTGGACATGTGTCCCTGGAAGAATTTCCCGTTCGTGATTTCAGCATGACCACATTAGTGTATTTCCACTACTGCAGCCTCGAGATCAATCCCTTCTGAATTAACTCCCTTGCTTAAAGACTTTACAGCAGACGCCCACACTGCTATTTGATCATATATTCTGTTGATACCGACAGCATTTGGAAAGGGAAGCAGTTATTTAGCTTCAATTTTTACATAGATTGTTTCGACCAACCAATTTCGAGTAAATTTCAGTATAGATAACAGATGGAGCGCTACATGGGTAGCTAGACGCAGTCAATTATCTAAAAGTGATTCGGAGTCTTTACTCTTGACTCACTGCACCATCCTCAACGTAAAACTACAGTGTCTCTCCAATCACAAGCCAAACATATGGATCAGGAGGTTCTGGACTGAAACCCCGACGCGTGTTGCGAAGGCCAAGTCGAAGAGGAAAGTCCATGTGTGGTCGGGAGCATGCAGACATCCTACCTCAGATTTGACAAACTAATTGTACACCGCAATGAAAGCTCTGGGTTTCGCTCAATTTGCTTAAGGTTGAGACGGAGGAATTGGAATGTAGCTGTGTATGGAGTATATCGGTCATGTTTTTTAGTGCTGCAAGAGAATCTGTAACTGAATATCCACACGCAGTCCAACTGCGGAAGCATTCGTCTACGAAAGTAGTATATTTCTACACGTGACAGGTTTGAGCGAGTTGGCCCTTATAGTATCCTGAGATGATTATGATTATGTAGATACCAGAATCAAAAACTGCGTGTCAAGTTTCAGTAATGTCTGTGAGTGTATGTACATAACTCTGTTCGTCCATGACGAACAGAGTTATAAAGATTATGTATAGAAATTTTAGGGTTTAGGGGCAAATTTTTGTAGTAGAAACTGATCTTTTGTTCAAACACGGCTAGTCGCTGAAATTGAAAACATAACATGATCTTCATTCCTGTCCATTATACAATTGTTGGACCTTGATCATGCAACAACAGAAGAATAATTCAGGTACATGTATTGAAGTTCAAGGCGACCAACCCCACGTTTCAATCAAAATGATTTCATCATGGTGAGACTTGCAACAAGACATACTGAACACTCTGCCCTGAACAAGTAATCTGGATAATTTAACCAAACACTCATCTTCTTCAGAAACATAACTGCGCGGATTGACATGACTGCATAACTTATAAAAGGCCTAAAACCAGCGAAAACTGTAAGGAGGATTATGCAAAGGTTTATATTGCAAGAGGGTCTAAACATATGCTTCTCAATTGCATAATGACATTCTAACCTCTTTAAAGTCCTAACATGTCAAACTTCCGGAAAGACTACCTTTGCACATGCACTCCGCGCACACCCATGCATGCCCACCATTTTGTTGTCTCACGTACTTCACCTGACACAACTTGAAGATTCTGGGAATGCTATCTCTAAGCTGAGGCGCAAGAATTTGCTGAATCCTCAACCATGCTTCGTTGAGCTGCACGCTATGCCCACCATTTCGAATTGCCCAACGATCAATATCACTAATATTATCTAGCTTAACAATATCAGTTTTTAGATCATCCCATTGCGGAATAGCTTCACCTAACCCGAGGGTTCCATCCAGTCCGGCCTTTGCAGCATAATACATGACTTTGTATGAAATCTCAATAACTCTTGGAATCCATCCGCTATTCTCCCGATCCAATCGCAGCCTCAAACCTTCTTGATCTTTGACGGGGTGAAACCCAGTGACGGCCTCACACATCAAGCGTAAGCGAACGGTTGTTCCTAGATGCAGACTTGCACTGATCCTGTAAAAAATGCCAACATCGTCTGTGACGTAAGGTCGTTTGGGCGTTCTAGACTGCTGATGTGATTCTGAATACTCAATGACCCTGTCAACTTTAGACATGTAGGCACCCAACGTTGACTGTAGTTGTTGTTGCAGGGATATAATCTGTTCCATCTTCACATCCAATCCCTGCACAATGCTCTTCACTGATCTCACAGTTTCATGCACACTGTGAACCTTTTCTCCTAGCTGATGGATCTCGGACAAAACAAGTTGGGTGTCCACACTTGTGCTGGCTTGTCTTGAGCAGGTAGCTAAAGCTAGATTGCAATCTTTTATGTGAGGTAAACTCGAGTTGGTAACCCTGTTCTCGCTTTCAGGGTGAGACTGAGCCAAATCATTGTTCAATCTGATGAGGCTTTGCTGCAATGACTCCAATTGTTGATTGCGCTTCTGTCGAATTTCATTCACAACAGCTTCCACATCGCTCTTCCACAGCAAATTCGTAGCCTTTTCGAATGTTGCGTTTAAGTGCAAAGCTGGAATCGGAGGCCATGTATACTCATAGTGGAGCAACTCTTCCTCCTTCACCAATTGCGACCTATCCAACGCAATACCCCTAAGTTTCTTATTGATGTCATCAAAGAACTCTGATTTGAGCTCCTTAATCAGAATGGCTCCTCTTAGATGACTCGGAATCAACATCTCCACGCAAATTGTTTGGATCACACCGAGGACTAACGCCACCCCAGGACAGCCATTGGGTGATGCGCAAAATGATATTAACTCATGGACAATATTTTCCAGAACATATTTGATGGCCGCTTCCTTTGACTTATGCTCCGAGCATAACATCAGAACATCTACGTAATTGTGGGAATTTTCACTCTGAACGTGCTCCACAAAAATTTGATGACCATCGAGATAAAGTCTCAAGTAATGTCGGGAGAATGTCACCGTCTCCTTGGAAACATGCATCTCGGATATCAACTTGCGTCTCATGAACACCTACAATAACAAAAAATTTGTAATTATTGAGTGAAACATTCTACTAATTTGATTATTATAAATGAAAAAGAAAAATTGTACTCATGTTGCACATACAACAATCATAATTTGACAAATTCATTATATTCATGATTCAACCTCACCTGAAAGCGTGGAAAAAAGGCAGCAGTCAATGACATTGTTTTTAGATCTTCGCATTGAATTCGAATGCCGACAAACTGTGAAGTTGCAACCTTCGAATCCCATGCCATCGACTTCGCGTGCGCCCCTTTTTGATGCTTCTGTTCTTCCATGCTTGCATGCTCACGGATGAAGGAGGGAATGAAATATTGAGAAGTATCTTCAAGCTTGAAACCCAAGTCTAAATTGAAAAGAATCTTCTCGAGGATCTCTCTGTCAACATTTTGAAGACGTGGTTGTTTTCCCAGGAACGTTTCCATCAACTGATCAAAGACACTCTCATTCACAAATCCGTCCTTGCTTTCGGTTGAGTCCCTTGAGATCGTTCTCCCATAAGCCTTGGACTCTTGAGCTTGAAAAAGTTGACCCACAGCTATCAACTCACCCAAAAATGAATTCGTGAGCCAGTTCGGATCCACGACAATGTGATCAAGGTTGGGAATATAAATGATGGATCCAACATCATTTAAGTAGGAAACGAGGGAAGTTAATATCCGTGAATGATCAACAGAGTTAGCAGAAGATGATGGAATGAGCTGTTTCAAACTGCGATCACAAAAGTCATGAAACTTTTTCAATGGCCAAAGAGGGCATGTTCTGTTCGCCTTGATGTTTGAAAGCAGAAGGGCAGAGAGTTGAATACACAATTGGGGAACAAGTGGAGATTTTTCACTAAACAAATTCTCGAAGATCTCAAAAATGTGATTTTTGAGAGGAATCACTTGCTTCTTCTTCCGAGAATCAACATAAAGAAAGTCTTGAATAGGGCGGAGATCCACATAGTTTGCAAAAATTTTTCTAAGTTCTTCCACTATGGAGTGAGCCCAAGTCAAAGAATTGGAAGACATTTTATCCTTGTGTGAAATTACAACAAGAACTTGTGGAAGATTATGGCCGGTGACCTTCATGCTGGATGCGATGAAAGTCAGCCAGCCCTCCAACTCATTCCGGAAACAAGAGTCTAGTTTGCGAGAAGATGTTTCCTCACGGTAGGGGCTATACACAAAAAGAAAAACACAAAAGTCGCTGGTTTGAGGGAAGAGTACAGTTTGAAGTGTACGAAAAATCCAATGTCCAGCAAGATCCCAAACTGAGATTTGCATTTTGTCATTGTTTTGCAAGAACTCAACTTCAATTCCTTTAGTCCTCCGCAATTCATCCCATTTGTTCCCGATCCAACTCTTTCCTTGAATTATCGTCATCAGGGTTTGACGCAACTGAGTCTTGCCTGTACGTTCAATAAAAAGCAAGTGTTACTCATGTAAAGATTTCATAACTTTAAAATCTTTACTTATTATTTGATATGATATTGTCTAAAAATAGTGTAGATAATGGGATTCAAGATAATTCCTAATTTCCCAAAAGAATCGGAACTATCCAAACAAAACTATTTGGAATTTTGTATGATTTTATTTTCTACTATTTCCGTTTTGAATTTCAGAGACTTAATTATATATACAGATCCAGAAATAAACTTTGCAACTTTAAAGCTGAATGTAAAAAAACAAGACATTATTTTGCTAGTTTGAACACAATGATAAAATAAGAGGAAAAATTGAAGAGCATCTAACCTGCTCTAGGAGAGCCGCATAAGAAGAGTCGGCCAGCTTTTGCCTCTCCAAATTGTAGTTGGGCTTCTCTGAACGCGGTCATGTACACGGCTCGCTGCTGGTTTTGCTTGAGGGCCGCTTCAATCCGCGCAGCCTTTCCGTCCGCTTGCCACGGGGTCTCAGACACATCTATTTCCCTGAGAGTCAAGTTCACTTGCAAGAGCCTCATCAGGTCCCTGAACTCTTCCTTGAATCCTTCATACCTTGAAAGCCAGGGGATGGACCCTAACCCTAAAGGGATAGACAAAGTCAAGCTAGTGACTCTTGTGTTACCACGTAAGCACCAAAGTAGTTGCTTCCAGACTCCCTTGAATATATCTTCGTTATACAACTTTAATTTGAGTCTACTCAAGACTGAGGTTTCTCCCGTTTTTCCATACATCGGAAGAATACTTTCCATACTCTTTTGATTGCCAGTTCTAAACCCACCTGAAATGGAAGAAAATAACTGATACAGACAAAAAGATTGTATAGACTTGATTTCCCCTCGCAGTACTCTGCCTAAAAGGTTGAACGCTGACACTACTTCATCGTAATCCTGAGGTAGGTTTTCAAGATGCAGCACGGGTTCCTTCCCATCCGAGCTAGCTGCGCAGGCAAGCTCTTCTAGTTCTTCCAAAAGAAGTCCTGATTCTAAAAGGGTACTTATGGAAACATTTGTCACTGTGGCATTGTCACGGATGGCTTCGCCTAGCAAGCGCCATTCCTCCAGAGGCATGGCCATGTTGTTCAACATCACTGCCCTCAATGATCGATTGGAAATGAAAATTTCTCTCAAAAATTTTCCGAGTCCAGATATTTCTATCAGCTCAAGACGTTCAATCGATCGGTTGCCATCATCTCCGGCCAATGCATTCAGCAATAAGGCGGCAGATCCGCCCTCCACTTCAGTTAAAACCAATTTTGTTAACGACGAGTTCTGCTTCAAAGCCTGTGACAAGAGCCGAACGGCCGCCTCGTCCCTTTTGTACAAAATGTGATATTCTAACATATACGGCCTATACCCCTCGCGCGAGTGCTTGCCTAAACTCAAAGTTTCTAATCGACTATCACCGTTCAACATCTCAACGACATACTTCACCGCACTTGCGTTCTCCCAGGCCTGACGTAGTTGTAAAGACTTGAGTTTCGATTGGTAATTTTCTCGCAGTCCTGATGCGAGATTCAAGAAAAATCTCGGAGTCAATCTGCAATCCTCTATCGTCAAATGTGCTACACTAGAGCTATTCAGAATTACCCCCAGCTGTAAACCCAAGCTTTCCACTTCCGCCTCGGAACTCCATGTCAGTTGGCCAATTTCCATCTCTCGTAGAACGCTGCTGGAATTAAAACCTCTCAAGACTACCTCCCACTCGCTAGCGGTCAATCTGGATATATGACGGCCACAAATACCTTCTACGATCAGCGTTTCAAAGCTCCTGCAGCTGCCGATTGCCTCCAGCACTCGAAGTCGCACTTGGCTTCGCCACCCTGTGTTCGTCGAGAGCGGTGCACGCTCCGGGAAGAAATCCTCTAATTCTGGACAGCTTAGTATGGGAGGCAACGATACATGCATGGCTTTCCCTCCCAGACGCCGTATAAGGTCTTGGACAGCGGGCGGAAGCTCTGGCTCCTCGTCTACAGATTCCATTTCCCCTATCGCAAGTTCAGGAGCGCGACTAAGCATAGACGCACCTTCTCCTTCCATTCTGTCCTCAAAAGAGCAAGAACCGATTGCTCCTAAGCGCGCGGGAGAATTGTAACCGAGCCTAAAGAGTCCCCCTACTCGATCCGCAAGCCTCGTTCACTCGAAGAAAACTGAACTTTCTGACACAACTCGACTGCATGATACTTCTAGCGCGGTGTAAGAAGAACGACCCAGAGTACTCCAAGCTCTGCTTATACGGGGATTCTGATCGTGCAAAGTGGAAGCAAAGTGGAAGCAGGACGCTGCTTGAAGTAACTGTAAGGAAGGTATGTAAATGAAAGTAAATGGAATTGAACCTTGATAACCTGGACTCTGGTTCCAAGGTAGCTCGTATAGCATGTGCTAAAGGGATTTCACGTCTCTCGAGATCGAAACCTTTTTTGGGCTCCAACAGGGAGAGGCGAGTGATGTGGTGACCGAACTGGTAGACAAGATGATAGCTATGGTGAATCTGAAATGGACAACACTATTTCGTATCAAAGATGGCGGGATCTGGATGCAAAATGTCATAAAACTCATGGAGGTGAAGATTTCAGATGGGAAGTACTCTGAGATGTGAAAAACTGGACGTAGAATTGGACTGGGAGAATGCGAGTCTAGCTGCATCAAGATCCACGTGACGACAGATCCTACAATGGGTAGCGCGTGGGAAAAAAGGCATCGTCTTCAATCAGATCTTGTCGTTGAATCGTGTGAGCGGTCGATGTAACGACAACACGCGAACACAACAAGCGCGTTCTTCCACATTCGGTGTGATTGGCAAACGGTCTTAGAAGGTGGGAGTGAATCTTGACTTTGTTGTGCAAGCGAACAGAATACGTGGATGAATGCGTCAGTGGCACGATACACTCGATATCGTCACGCTGAGAGCGGAGATTTTGAAGTTTATCTTCATGGAATCAATCTCCTGGAATCTGTGATGTATCCAAGCGAGCGAATATTTTCTGAGAAGTCAGTGGCATAAGCGTGCGAATCTTTTCTGACAACTCAGTGGCATATGCCTAATCAGTTTGGCTGACAAAACTTGGCAGGCTTTTTTTCTTGCTTTCAAGATCGGTAAAGTCGTCTACATAATTCGCGGGTTCAGAACAAACTGATCAGCCTTTGGGTAGCTCACTAAACACTGTCGAAAAACTGTGTGTAGAGTGTATGAATACTCGAGGGTCTCCATTGCTGGCATGATTGTTCTTCTAGCTTCTTCTAGCTCAATAGTGGAGCATGTGAGCACATGCACAATTGTATTCCAGAGGTCTTTAGACGTCAAATAATAAAAAGAAAGCAAACTTCGTCCGTGCAAAGAGTTCTCTTGCTCGTTTATCACGTCCTAGAGTTGTATCATGGTGATACATGCGAGAAGTTTGCTTGCTCTTGAGTTTGTCGCTAATACAGGTGTAGAAGAATGAAAATCTATGAACCACAATTATGCTGGCTCCAATCGGATTGGGTACTTCAACCGTCTTGCTTCTTAAAACGCACAGTCCTTGTATTTGCACGGACCCAGAGGTTATCTTCCGTAAAAATGCAATGCTTTTTAGAATTATCTCCTAAATGAAGTAATTCCTATTGTCATAAAAAATGACAATAGATTCACCTATATTTTTAATTACTGTACCTAGTGTATGTTAATATTTTTTAAATCAATTTATTGTTATGATATGGAGATCTGATTTCGCTTCGATCAAGTATAATATTCATGTATCTTGCGTCTAGCTTCCTTGCCATGCCAGACGCAAGACGCATGTCTTTGTTTGTTCATTAACATGCTTATCTTCCAAGAAGTAATACAGTTCGTTGCTTCTACGTGAGGTCATACAAATTCCTCACGGTTGGAAGTCACGAAGTCTCTAGATTCATCTAAATTAGTGCATAGTTAATAAAGCATCTAAGCTATACATTAATACACCTACATTAATTCAGCTTAATAATACAAAATTAATCTAAATTAGTTCAAACAGTATCATAAAAAAATTATGTACTACAATACAAAAGATGTTCACTATGTTTCAACAAATCTTCTAAAACCAACGATTTCTTCTCGCTCAATGCCATTAACAGGACATAGAACCCTTAGTGAAATTCTTGTGATGCACTAACATGGTTTACTGAATTTTCTATGATAGAGAAACAGTTTTGGAGAATAATTCATTATGACATCGTGGCAAAATCTGCGTAGTTAATAATGCATCTAGCCTCTACATTAATACACACCTACACCTAAACTTGCTAGGCACAACCTGGTTTTTGTTTGTATTTTCGCCTACTGTTACAGAGTATGCTACCACAGCAGACCAGCATCGGAGCCAGTTGACGATATTGCCCTGGATCTGTTCTTACACGTGCGTATGGTGGAGGAATCGACAAACCCAGCAATGCCACAAAGCTGGTGACGAGCATGGCCTTGTTTGGTGACGAGCACACCTGCTTGCACCAAAGTTCAGGACTCTAGCACGAGCTTCGTGGTTTCAGTGTCTACCTTCAGTGTCTCTCGGAGCCCAAGATTTTGGCTCCACTTCGAGAGAATTGGATTCAAGTTTTAGCTGCTAGTTCTCACAAGTTGGAGTAGCGAGCGGTTGCCAGAAGGACGGTCTTTGTTTCAAACTTCGTTCGAGTTCCTTGCTTATCCCAACCATTGAGTATCTCAGAGTTCTGTGTGCGGCATTTTCCATCCCTTCCTTGTGGGATCTACAGATAATTCAGCTTTCTTCGAAGAAATAAATCATACATAACGATTGTTGACGGAAAGCTTTGGATTTCGGAGTGAAGCTTTCTCAAAATGTGTGATCTATGATTGAATGTTGGGAGAGAAAGTTCCGTTATAGCCTGCACGATTTAGGAAAAGAATCTGAATGACATGACGTGGTGAACTAAGATGGAGACAATTTAAAAACGCACGTCCTGCTGCAAGTCGATGGTCCAAAGAAGATTGCAGAATGAAAGGACAATTTGATCTGCTTGTATTTGGATACAGCAAATAAAGGAGTTTCAGGTGATGGGAAGCAAAGCTGGTTAGGCAGGAGCAGTTTAATGCTATAGTTAAAAATACAAAGATGCTCACATTAGATTCGTTGAAACGACATGACTATCACTGAGGTCTTCGTCGTGCCGCAGCATTCCAAGGAGCAGTTTAATGCTATAGTAAAAAATACAAAGATGCTCACATTAGATTCGTTGAAACGACATGACTATCACTGAGGTCTTCGTCGTGCCGCAGCATTCCAAGGACCGCGACCCCGGATGACTCAAAGGAAGGCGAGCCAACTTTTCTTGTTGCAAGGTTAGCACACTGGAGTCTTGATCGACCTCAGTGGTCGATCAAGACTTCCTTCATTTTCTCCATACTCTGGAGAAAATGAAGGAAGGCATTATCTTCGGGATTGTGGGGATTTGCAGGAGCTATCATATATAGCAAAGATCCCACTAACCAGGAGAGTTGGAGAATGCCACGCTTAAATCTAGAGTAATATATGAGATGTAGCGTAAAGCTCAGTATCACCATTTGGAGTTTGGAGGTCGAGTGCTTGTGTGGAGCAGGAGTGAGTACATCATCTACTGGCTGCTGCGTCAAGCGACGGCATGTATCTGGGTAATGTTGTGTCCAGAGTAGATGCTTCTGAGTTTCGTGTCCCTGCTGCTCACAGTTGCCCAAAAAGCCCGTACCCATCTTCTGGATCCCAGAAACCAGGAGTAAGAGCTGATGGGCTGCTAAAAATTTGTCGATCGTATTCCAATTGCATTGTGAGAGGAAGAAGACGTGATTATTTTGGTGATTATCTGTAACAAACTACGAAGTTAAACTTGACGAACTTCTATAAATTATCCTTCTTTATAATTTCATCAAATTTATTTATTGAGACCACAGTCGATATTCGAACACGAAATTTCTCACGACCACACGAATATTATTTCAAGGATCGGTGAAGCATGCAATCCTGGGCTGGAATCACAAGCCCAGTGTGATGGAGGAGTGTTGGTTTGGTACAACTGATGGGCAGTGCAAACTTGAGCCCTTTGAATAGAGCTCGCCTTTCTGCCTTTTCGATTACACGAGGTTGAGGATGGTTTCGCAGTGGTGGTGGATCGGAATCCGAACCCGAGCACGTCGGAGTAGGGAATCCAGGCGACGGTTCCTGGTCCTGAACATGCTTCTGCGAGGCCCATGACTCCGACCAGGACAAACTTGGACGTCTATTGGAAATGAGCCTTTTCGAGCCGCTACATATCCCATGATTACGACCTGGTCCAGGTCATTCTATTCCCTGGTCTGTGAAGGAGCCATACATAAACCTGAGCATGGTCTACAAGTCCTGGAATCAGAGTTCCATAAGACTTACCAGAAGTGAGCGTC
The DNA here is from genome assembly GCA_037833965.1 of Marchantia polymorpha subsp. ruderalis. Classification (NCBI taxonomy): domain Eukaryota; kingdom Viridiplantae; phylum Streptophyta; class Marchantiopsida; order Marchantiales; family Marchantiaceae; genus Marchantia; species Marchantia polymorpha. Next base: position 8,861,823 of record AP031351.1, read on the forward strand.
ATGATGCCAGATTCCAGTTGATGCAATCTTTAGTTAGAGAGGTTATATGTCATTAATAAGTATAAATCAACGATACTCGAGACCATATTTAGAGTACGGTTCGTATTGTCAATAAAGAATCGCCAACGAGCCCGTTTGCGATTCTCTTGTCTCGGCGGTGGAGACGTCATCTTCTCTACAGAGCACACCTGCACGAGCATCCAAGCTATCAGGACCTCCCAGAATTTCCGTCTCATACATCTGGCATCGATATACCACAGCAGGAACTGCCAAGTCCCAGTCCATTCGCCAATTTCAAGCTTTTTGTGCCCTATCGAGAAGAAATACTGCCACGGAGGCCTCCTGATAGTTTTGAGTAAGCCTCTCCAGTTCGCTCGATCCTTTGGACCTTCCAGCACAAGCCTGAGACTGAACGCACCCAGCAATTCGGAGCCTTCGTGCAGCAGCATCTGATCACGTTACAACGCGTGAAAAGGGACACTGTCTCAAGTGCTCCCAGAATGACAAATGACCGAATTTGCAGGCAGGTGCAGGTCCACAGGAGGGATGTTGCGACATCTCCTTGTACAGAGCACTTTCACCGACAAGCTGCTTAGAATTGTTCGACGTCCTCGCTTCGCCGCGCTGGGCACTGTCTGTTTAGAACCAACACTGATATCCAAGGACTTGATGAGGTGATCAAGACTCCAGTGTGTTAACCTTGCAACATGAAAAGTTGGCAGTTGTCATGATTTCCTAAAAAGTTGGCTCGACTTCCTTTGAGTCGTCCGGGGTCGCGATCCTTGGAATCCTGCGGCACGACGAAGACCTAAGTAATAGTCATGTCGTTTCAACGAATTAAATTTGACCATCTATATAGCATTCAACTGCTCCTGCCTAACCAGCTTACCTTCCTACCACCTGAAATTCCTTTATTCGCTGTATCCAAATACAAGCAGATTAAATTCTCCTTTCATTCTGCGATATTCTTTGGACCATCAACTTGCAGCAGGACGTGAGTTTTAAATCGTCTCCATCTAAGTTCGTCATGTCATGTCATTCATATTCTTTTCCTAATACTATAACAGAATTTTCTCTCCCAACATTTATGACATTTTTCTTTAGATTTTTTTGTCGTTTAGTAATCAGCTCGGTGATGTGTCCATATACTATGTGCTGTATAGGAATTGGGGGCTTTGATTCTGATATTTTAGAGTTAGCTTGCGGATAGAGGTATTATGACATTTAGTAGATTTCAAGAGATGTCGAGTGTGAGAAATGGGAAACAAATTGAGAGAGAGAATCATGTGTGACTAATTGTTAGTCTAGCTCGGGAAACAAGATTGATGATCTTTGTGTGTAATTCTCACCGGACTGAAAATACATAAAGATGGTGAGAAAGAAAAGTACTAAGACATCCATCTTGGTTATATACTCGTACTACATTCATTGAGAACTTCGCGGTACTAGGCTTTTGAGCAAATTCTTGTGTTTGTTTGTGTGTGGACCTTGATGTATGTTGATTATGGGAATTCAAATCCTTACAATGGTATTAGAGCATTGTAGCATCAATCTTGATTTCAGAGCTTCCTCAATTCTGTCTCTACTGTATTCATCCTGACAGACTTGGAAGCATTGAATCGCCTCGTAAAGCGCATCGGATAGGAGCGACGATCTTCCACAGTAACACAAATTTGTCACAACAAAACTTATTGAGTTTCAATTCTTGGAATCATTTGTCCATAATGAAAATCGACATCAAGAAATTTGACGGCACTGGAGATTTTTGCATCTAGCGCCAAAAATATCAACTCTCCTCATCCAACAGATGATCATATTCGATCTAGTGTCATGGCCTGAAGACGTTTCCCAAGATCAAAGAGAAGAAATGTCTGAAACAATGTCAATGTATATGAGTATGATAATCTCTCACCTGTCACATAAGATTATCGGACTAATTGACAAAGAAGACACCCTAGCAAAGTTGTGGAAGAAGTTTGAGAAGATGTTTTAGTCTCACTCTCTCTTCATCTATCACTTTAGATAAAGTGATATTCATACTCAAATCCAAAGACTTGGAAATCAAAACAGACAAGAAGAGCTCTGGTGATGGCAAAAACTACATGTCTAATGTCAAACACCAACACAAGAACATCGATGAAAATCATTCGAAGTCCAAGAATCACGACAAATCACATACAAACAACCGGAGTCCCAACCCCAACGCCGACAAGAAGTGCTTCTGCAATATGATGGGTCACATCAAGAAGTATTATTACTCATGAATTAAGAAAAATAAGGAGAATCAAGCTAACATATCACAAGGTCACAAAGATTCAGCAAACTTTGATGTTGGCTACAACGACGACAAAGTTCTCATGGCGTGAGGAAATCTCAAGATCTCAGATTGGAATCTTGACTCTAGTTGCACCTATCATATGACACACAACAAGCATTGACTATTGGACAAAAAGAACTCGATGAAGAGAAGCTATTATTGATAATAATCATTCTTGTTATGTTGCTCGTATAGGATCTGTTAGCATTAAAATGATTGACGGTGTTGTGAAAATTCTTGAAAATGTTAGATTTGTACTTGAATTGTCTAGAAATCTAATCTATATTGACATTCTTGATGACTTGAGTTATACTAACAATATGATAACCATCTTTATTTAGTTAGAACTAAAATAGAGATTACTCAAAAGGTTTATATAGTTACTTTAGTACACACTAGTCATAGTTGTCACGTCAGCGATCCGTGTGTTTGATAGATAGAGAGTAAATGTGTTTGTTGAAAGTGTCACGTCAACAACCCGTGTGCTTGTTAGGTAAGGACTGAGTGTGCTAGTTAGTGTGTTAGTTGATGTGTTAGTTGAGAGCGTCACGTCATTAATCCGTGTACTTGTTAGGGTTATCCGCCACGTCATTCATCCATTAGGAATGAGATGTATGGTGGGGATAAAAACTTATCTCCTTAAACTTATTGATAATAGTTATATAAGAAATAGAATCATTGTTGATATCTATCATCTTCAAAGTTTATGTTTCTATCTTCGAGTGAGCTTCTTTCTAAATTCTAGTGTTACACAAGATAGAGCAAAGCTCCATGTATATTGCAAGAGGTGTTATTGTTTTGAATGATATCAAGATAGCCAGTACCTAGTATCAAAGAAACTCTTCATGGAGATGTGTCAGTTGCCATTATTCAAAATGACAACAAAGCTACACTTTGACACCTAAGGCTTGGCCATATCAATGAAAAATGTCTACAAATGATGAGCAATCAAAAACGGTTGTGAATTTACGCAGTCAGCAAACTCAATTTCTACGAGCATTGCATTTTGGCAAAACAACACAAGCAGAAATTTCCAACCGGAAAACACATGTCTATCCAAGTCATTGAGTACATTCATTCAAATTTGTGGTGACCCTCAAGTACAGCAACACATGATTGTAACTTCTATTTCTTATCTATTATTGAATACTTCTCTAAAAAAGTTTGGATATATTTGTTGAAACACAAAAATCAAGCTTTTGATAAATTTAAAGAATGGAATATTCTGGTTAAAAATTTGATTGATAAAAAGGTTAAGATTCTAAGAACATACTATCTTCTTGAAATCTGTAAAGCTGAGTTCGATAAGTTTTGTCCCAATGAGGATATTCAAAGGCATAAAACTATGAGACTAATCCCTCAGCAAAACAAAGTTGTTGAGAGAATCAACAAATCATTGTTGAACAAGTCAAGAAGCATGTTAATCAATTCCAGTTTGGCTAAGGCTTTTTTGAGATGAGTCAATGATCACCGTTGCATATCTTGTGAACAAATGTGTCATTGGGTTCAAGACACTAGAAGAAATATACAATTCAATGCCACTCGATCTCAATCAATTGAGAGTGTTTGAATGCTCTGCCTATGTTCAACAAAATCAAGGCAAAATTGAGCCAATTAAACGTATGTAATTAAACGCGTGTTCCTTGGCTATCCGCAAGGTACAAAGAAGTATCAATTATGGCTAACGGAAGGTAACGATTTCAAAATTATCAATAGTAGATACGTGATATTTAATGAGACTGTTTTTCCTTGTCAATCATGGATTGATCCAAGTCCTAGTGTTACAAGTGTCAATAATCCTACAAAAATCTTAGAGAATATTATTCAGGTGGAGCCAGCTGTTCATGTTACTTCTTTACAACCCCAAGACTAAAGCACCTCAAGTGATCATGAAGATCATGACATACAAGCTCCAAATCATGTCACTGAACCAAGTGATCAAATTAGTAAGGCAACTGCGAACAAGAGGTGACAAGCAACAATAGCTCATAGCAATGTCAACAACATGACTACTTTCTTACCAGGAAAAGAGAACAGAGAATGTCAAGGCCTACACAGAGATATGGCTTTTTTGCAGACTCCGAGATCCTTGCCTACGTGTTCACATCAGCTTTGGAGATTCACATGAAGGAGTTCATCTACTATCAAGATGTTGTTGTTGAATAAGATCTAGAAAAATGAAACGAAGCCATGAGATATGAAATAGATTCGCTATGCAAGAACAAAACTTGAATCATGGTTCCAAAAACCTAAATATGAAAATCCAATGAGGTGTCGATGGCTTTACAAGATCAAAGAAGGCGTGATCAGTTCAGACAAGCCTTGGTTTAATGTCATGCTAGTGGCAAAAGGCTTCACACAGTTTGAGTGAATCGTCTATACTGAAATATTCTCACCTGTGGTGAAGTACAAGACCATAAGGATTATGCTTGCATTCGTGGTCCAGTATAACTTGGAATTTCACCAAATGAACGTAAAATAATGTTTCTTCACGGCAATCTAGTATAAGTGATTTACATGCAGCAGCCACAGGATATGAAGTGCATAAAGGCCAAGACATGGTGTGTTTATTAAAGAAATTGCCATATGGTTTGAAGTAATCACCGGGTCAATAGTTAAAGCGTTTCGACATTTTAATGCTTGAGCAAGGAAACAACATGAATTCCTATGACGCATGCTTGTATTTCAAAGGAAATGAAGTACTGAAAACCATACTTTTGTATATATACGATATGTTACTGATAAGCAACTCAACTTCAAAGAATTCAGAACTCAAGAAGATTTTGAGCAAAGACTTTGATATGAAAGATTTAGGCGATTCTAAGAGAGTTCTTGGAATTAGCATCATCAAAAAAATGATTCACTGGCATTGTCACAACGTGGGTATTTGAAGAAGCTAGTTGACAAATTGGCCATGAGATATGCAAGGGCGGTGATTAAATCTTTGGCAAATCATTTGAGCCTCTCTACGAGTCAATGCCATGTGTAAGCATCAGCAAAGCAAACTATGTAAGATGTTCTATATTCAAGTGCAATTGGCTCAATCATAGGGTTAAGACCTGACATTGCCCATGCCATTAGTGTTCTTAGCAGATACATGTCAAATCCTCGCAAGCAACACTAGATGGCTATGAAGCATCTCCTAAGGTACTTGAAAGACATTACTGATGTGGGTTTGATGAACTGCAAGAGAGTCAATTCAGTTGCGGTGGAGAGATATGTAGATTTTGATTACGTTTTGGATAAAAATAGCAAGAAATCTACTACAATTTATCAACTCTTGATCAACGACAATTGCATGAGCTGGAAATCACTCTTATAGTCTTTTGTGACTTAGTCCACAGTAGAGTAAGAGTATATTGTTGCCACTGAAGTAGTGAAGGAAGGCATATGAATTCAAGACCTACTAAGGTAGTTACATGTGTTACAAGGTACATCAACACTCTTCTCCGATAACTAGAGTGTGAGGAATCTGTGAAAGAATCCAATGTTCTACGACAGAATAAAGTTTGTTGACATCAAGTATCACTTTATCAGAGAAAAGATCACAGATGGCGACATCAACATTGTAAAAATCAGCACTGATGACAATCCGGCAGAATGTGGCACGAAAGTGATAAATTTGATGAAGTTTCAATTAAATCTAAAGCTTCTCGGAGTTGATGCAACATGACTGAGCAAAATTGTACGATGAATAAGTGAAGTACGAGGATCAAGTTCAAGTATAGAAGACTTAGATCAAAACTAAAGATTGAAGTAGAGATTATGAGATTTCAGCTTCATGTGGTAACCCACTTTTTGCTTTTGTGCGGAATTTAAAACAATTTTGGAAAACAGTACCGCAACAGCCGTGTAAATGGTGATCGGTACATTTAAGTAGAGTGAAAATGGATAATTGCCGATCTCGCAGAATCCAAAAGTTGGGCGCAATGTCCAGAACAGGCGCCCGACCTGAACGATCGATTCTGAAGGAGTTCTCTTTCGGCGCAAGGCGCATAATCCTCCTTCGGCGGTACGTCTTCGGCGCTAGGGGAATTCCTCAGAGCTTATGCAATTCACAACGCCTTGACTTGCTCAGGGTCTCAATGGAAAGAGCTCAACACGCTTGTTCTAACGAGCCCAAGAACGCCTAGAACGGATGAGGACTCAGGGAGTTGTGACTGTCGGAAGATGCGAAGACGAACGCCTACGCATAGGCGAAAGGAGTTCGTCGTCGGCGGGAAGTCCGCCGGGAAATCCGCCTTCGGCGGAAGGAATTCGCCTGCGCGTAGGCACTTTGCCATCGGCGGAATATCCGCCTTCGGCCCTAGAAGTTCGTCTTCGGGGGTGAAGCTCGTACGGCGCCTACGGCGCCAGCGCATCAAAATTAGGTAAGTACCTACGGGGTAGCGAATCCGTACGGTCCGCCTTCGGCTCAACGCCTACGGCGGGACGGACAGGTGCGCCCTCGGCGGGACGGGACTCCGGAGGCGAGAGCGCCTGTGGAGAGACGTGAGAGAATGACAAACGGGACGAAATCCGTTCACCGCGGTCAACGCCTTCGGCACAGTTGCCTTCGGCCCTGCGCCTAGGGCGATGCACCTACGCCGACGGACAACGTGAGGGACCTACGCCGATGGACATCTTAGGCGCTGGCGGTCAGCGCCTACGCACAGGCGGATGGAGTTTGTCGTCGGCGGGAAGTCCGCCGGGAAATCCGTCCTCGGCGGAAGGAGTTCGCCTTCGGTGGAGCGTGCGGAGGAACGCCTTCGGCGGTGCGGGATCGATGCGAGTCGGAGTGCGAATGCGAGTAGCGCCTCGGCGAGAAAGACGCCTTCGGCGCTGCGCGACCATGGCCGCGGCGAAGTACGATGGCGGAGCTCAAATTGAAATTTTGAGCGTGCGAGTGCGCGCGACGGCGGAGCGTGAAGCCGCGCATGCGAGAGGAGGGCCGTTACACCTCCGAGCCGGCGCAACCATCAAGTGAGTCGACACTCACGACCAAGTGCCGACCATGACATCCTGCGAGCGGAGAACGGACGCTTCATTCTTGAATTTGCGATTTCAATTTCTTGTGCAAGCTGCGCGCGTTCACCTTCTAACCGAGAGAAATTCCAGACACCAACACGCAGAGACTCACACGGTGACAAAGGGAGAATTGAGTGCGCGACAATCAAAATCGAGAGAGATTAGAGTTTGGAGGAGAATCAAAGTTGTGAGCAAGAAGCTTGAGGGTAGCGGGGGAAGGTTCACGAAATCAAAATTCAAGAACGCAATGTCGAAGTCCACTCAGCTGCGGATGATTCCGCTCAAGCTTCCGCAGATTGGGTTGTGTGCTTTTCATGACCGACTGTTTGCAGTAAAACTCGATTTCCTGCTGTGGGGATGGAATTACTTGTGCCAAGACATGGTGCGCGAATGGCAAAGGGAGAGACACCAACCTACGCGCGGATTCCGACCGCACGTAGATCGTTGGACTGTCCAAGATTGGGGACAAGTGCTGGGGAGATGTACAGGCGAGGACGGGTTCCTCCTATTTGATAGTGAGAGCGTCAAGGTGACGAAGGCGGAAGACGCCTCCTTCGTGGAATTGTTCAAGAGAGAGAAGTCCAACAAGAACGGGTACAGGTGCCGTGACTACAAGGATCGCTTCCGCAGAAACGTAGCGATGGCACTTCTGCAACTCTTGTAGCCTCACCGAACAACTTACATCACTTCTTGGCAAGTGTCTTTCGTGAAGCTCACATTGGCCGGAGCTCCGGTTCACTGGTCGCGTATCTTGCATAGGGTAACGCGGCAACATGCGTTTGAGGAGAGGGGAGGAACGATCAATCATCTCTCCCCCTTCTTGATCAACTTTTATCGGTCGATGGGTTGCTTAACCGCGACCGAGCGTATTCAGTATCCGCTGTTGTCACTCGACAATCCCGGGAGGTATGTGCGGGATAACGAGGTCGACTCCGACGCGGAGTACACTCCGACCTCCACGCCACCAGCTCAACAAGATGCGGGGAGAGACGCATCCGCAGCGCGAGTGCCGCGGAAGCGGAGATGGAGAGAGTAACCGGAGAAAGAGCCACATCGAGACTCGACGGCTCTCAAACGGAAGCGGCCACCGGAAGAAATTTGCAGTCGGCCGAAGCAGAAAGCGCGCCGGCTTGTATTGCCTGCAAGTAGCGCGGAGACGGCGCGAGCCGCCGGAGAGAAGGAGACCCCATCCTCGGAGGAAGACGGGAATGCACGGACAGCAGAGGGGTCAGCGGACCTCCCTACGCCGAAGGCACGGACGCCCTCGGCGGAAGTGAGACGACCTTCGGGTCAAGAGCGACAACACGCGGCACGGATGAATGTGCCGCCTACGGATAGGCGAATCCCTGCGGATAGGAGAGCGCCTACGCATAGGCGAGACTCGCCTCCGGTGCAGCGCAGGAAAGGAAAGGAGCCGGCGGAAGATCCGCCTTCGGCTCAAGGGCCTTCAGGGCAAGGTCCTTCGGCGGTGAGACCGCCGGGAAATGCGCCTTCGGCGCAAGGGCCTTCAGGCCACCGAGTTACAAGTAGGGAGCCGGCGGGGAACGCGCCCTCGGCGAAAAGTCCGCCGGAAGGTGCGACTTCGGCCGAAGGACCTTCGGGCCAAGGGACATCAGGCGAGCCGCCTTCGGCGGAAGCGCCGCCGACAATAGCGCCTACGCATAGGCAAGATGCATCCCGGGTGCAGGATCTAATGAGGGCGCAGGATCTATCGAAGGAGCGGGACCTAACGGAGGAGCGGATTGACTGTCGGCAGGAGGAAATACGTGTGTGCGATGCACAATTGCAATCCGCGCAGACACCTTCCGCACGATCGCCTTCGGCGGTGGACACCTTCGGCGATGAGGAGTTAGCAAAAGCCGGACGAGCGGGCGATGTGAATTTGGCACAACCTCATTCTCCCACCGCCTTGGACATTCTGGCAAGGAGGAGCGAGGCTGCAGCGGCGACAGTGGTGGCAGACGACGCAGACATTTCGAAGCCACACTCACGACAGTCGCCTGCGAATTTAGTGACGATGTGGTACCCCACTTTTGGTATTTTTGCGCAATTTAAAACATTTTTTGGAAAACTATACCGCGGCAGCAGTGTAAATAGCCATCTGTGCATCAAAATAGAGTGAAACTGGATGATCTCGGAGAATCTCGTAGAATCCAGGAGTTGGTCGCAACGTCTGGGACAGACGCCGCCCTAAACGACGGGCTCTGAAGGAGTACCCCTTCGGCGCAAGGCGCATAATCCGCCTTTGGCGCTACGTCCTCGGCGCTAGAGGAATCCCTCAGAATCTAAGCAATTTCCAAACGCCTTGACTTGGTTAGGGTTTCGTTGGAAAGAGCTTGACGCGCTGGTTCTAACGAGCCCAAGAACGCCCGGAACGGATCAGGACTCAGGGAGTTGTGACGGTCGAAAGATACAAAGACCTTTGCCTACGCATAGGCGAGGGAAGTTCGCCTACGCATAGGCGAAATAGGGTTTGACATCGGTGGGAAGTCCGCCGAGAATGCCGCCTACGCATAGGCGGGGAGGACTTGCACCTACTCATAGGCGGACGGGAATCTCCTACGCATAGGCGCTTCAGCGTTGGCGGGAAGTCCGCCTTCGGCCCTAGGAATCCGCCTTCGGCGTTGGAACTTGTACGGCGCCTTCGGCGCCAACGCACCACGGTTGGGGGAGGACCCAACGGAGTAGTAAAATCCGTACGGACCGTACGGACGGAACTGACGAGTGCGCCTTCGGCCGGTCGGGGTAACGGAGACAAGAGCGCCGACGGAGAGGCGAGAGAGATGGATAGACTGGACGGAGTCCGTTGACCACGGTCAACGCCTTCGGCACAACCGCCTTCGGCGCTGCGCCTGCGGCGAGGGACCTGCGCGGACGAACGTCATGTGTGCGGACGGAATTCGCCTACGCATAGGCGAGCGCCTACGCACAGGCAGATGAAGTTCTGCGTAGGCGGAAACTCCGCCGGGGTTTCCGCCTACGCGGAAGGGAGTTCGACTTTTGTCCTATGCGCGGACGAACGCCTTCGGAGGAGCGGGACTAGCCAAGTTGAAGTTCGAATGAGTGTAGCGCGTCGGCGAGAAATCCGCCTTCGGCGCTACGCGACCATGGCCGCGGCGTGGTACGCTAACGGAGTTCAAATTACCAATTTGAGCGTGTGAGTGAAGTCGGCGTCGGCGGAGCGTGAAGCCGCGCGTGAGAGAGAAGGCCGTTATACCGCGGAGCCGGCGCGACCATCAAGTGAATCGACTTTCACGACCGAGAGCCGACCATGACCTCCTGCGAGCGGACAGAGGACGCCCCATTCTTGAATTGGCGATTTCAATTTCTGGTGCGAGCTGCGCGCGTCCACCTTCTAGCTGAGAGACGTTCTAGATATCACCGCGCGGAGAGTTACTCGGTGGGAGAGAGAGAATTGAGTGCGCGACATTTGGAATTGAGAGAGATTAGAGTTTGCAAAGGAAACAAAATCGCGAGCAAGAGGCTCAGGCAGAGCAGAGAGAGAGTTGCGCAAACCAATTTCAAGAACGCAATGTTGAAATCGATGAGACTGCGGATGGTGCCACTCAAGCTCCCGCAGAATGGGTTTCGTGCCTTTGAGGACCGGCTGATTACAAAGAAACTCGAATTCTTGCTGTGGGGATGGAATTACGTGTGCGCAGACATGATGCGCGAATGGCTGGACGAGGAACGACCACCTACGCGCGGATTATGTCCGCACGTAGATAGATGGACTGTCCACGATTGGGGACAGGCATTGGGAAGGTGCGCAGGTGAGGACGGGTACCTCCTGTTCGACAGTGAAAGCGTCAAGGTCATGAAGCAGGACGAAGCCTCCTTCGTGGAATTGTTCAAGCAGGAGAGGTCTTCCAAGAACGGGTACAGGACCCGCGACTACAAAGATCGTTTCCGCAGGACCGTAGCGATGGTGCTGCTGCAATTGTTGCAGCCGCACCGCACTACGTACATCACGTTGTGGCAGGTGTCTTTCGTAGAGCTCACATTGGCCGGAGCTCCAGTTCACTGGTCGCGTATCTTGCATAGGGTAATGCGACAGCATGCGTTTGAGGAGCGGGGAGGAACTCTCAATCACCTCTCCCCCTTCTTGATAAACTTTTATCGGGCGACGAATTGTTTAACCACGGCCGAGCGTGCTCGATTCCCGCCATTGTCAGTCAACCATCCCGGGAGGTATGTGCGGGATAACGAGGTAGACACTGACGCGGAGGATTCGCCGACTTCCACTCCACCGACTCAACAGGATGCGGGGAGAGACACACCCGCAGCGCGAGTGCCGCGGAAGCAAAGATGGAGAGAGGAACCGGAGAAGGAGCGACATCAAGAATCAGCTGCGTCTCACCCAGAAGTGGCCGCTCCACGAAGTCTGCAGCCGACCGAAGCAGAAGGCGCGCGGGCTCTTGTTACCGGCCAGCAGCGCGGAAACGGCGACAATCGCCACAGAGAAGGGAAGGTTGTTCCCGGAGAAGGATGGGACTGCGCGGACGGCCGAAGGGGCGGTAGACCATCCTACGCCTTCGGCAGAAGAGAGACGACCTTCGGGTTAGGAGTTACCACGTGCGGCGCGGATGAGTGTGCCGCCTACGCATAGGCGACTCCCTGTGGATAGGCGACCCCTTGCGGACGTGGATTTGTGCCTACGCATAGGCGGAGAAAGTTCGCCTACGCATAGGCAGGACTCACCCCCGGTGCAACGCAGGAAAGGGAAGGAGCCGGCGGAAGATCCGCCTTCGGTTCAAGGGCCTTTGGGGCAAGGCCCTTCGACTGTGAGATCGCCAAGATATGCGCCTTCGGCGCCAGGGCCTTCGGGCCACCGAGTTACGAATAGAGAGCCGGCGGGAGCCGCGCCTTCGGCGGAAGAGCCTTCGGGCCAAGGGACATCGGGCGGGCCGTCTTCGGCGGACGAAGCGCCGGGATTTGCGCCTACGCGTAGGCCAGACGCACCCTTGGCGCAGGACCGATCGGTGGAGCGGGACCTAACGGAGGAGCGGATTGACTGTCCGCAGGGTGAAATTCGTGCGCGCGATGCACGATTACACCCCGCGCATGTGCATTCCGCACGATCGCCTTCGGCGGTAGACGCCGGCGGCGAAGAAGTCACAGTCGCGGCACGATAGGCGGACGATGGGGATGTGGCACGGCCGCATTCACCCACCGCCTTGGACATTTTAGCAGGGAAAAGCGAGGCTGCAGGAGCGCCAGCGGCGGCAAAACACGCAGACATCTCGCAGCCCCACCCAGGCCAGTCGCGGACGCAATCAATGGCGACCGAAATCCTCAATTCGAAGGATGACGAAGAAGGAGGATCCACGGAATCAGTGTCGGGATCGGGATCTGCAACCTCCGGGCTGACTCTCACTAAGGTTTACCTCTGATGGCTTTGTGGTAGCGCATCATGGTTCTAGAAGACTAAGATTCATACTCTCACTCATGTCCCAAACACCTTCTCTTACAAACTCTCATGTATCACTCCAACTCACACACAACTCTCCTCACATCACCCTCTTCACATAAATGCAAACACACGTCGATACTCCAAGATACTCAAAAACTTCACTCCTTCATTACTGAAACAAGTCCTCACACATGACTCTCCAAACTTGCTTGAGAGGTGCTTGTAACACTAGGGTTTAGAGAGAAGTTCACTCGAAGATAGAAACGTAAACTCTGAAGATGAGAGATACCAACAATGGTTATCCTCTCCCTTATATAGCTCTCACCAACAAGTACAAGGTGATAAGATCTAATCCCCACCATCCATACCTCTCATAGTGGATGGATGACGTGGCGGATAACCCTAACAAGCACACGGATCGCTGACGTGGCGCACCTAACTAACACACTAACTAACACACTCAATCCTTAGCTACAAGCACACGGATTGCTGACGTGGCACTGTCAACTAACACATCCACTCTGTACCTACCAAGTGCGCGGATCGCTGACGTGGCAGCTATGACTAGTGCACACTAAAGTATCTACATCAATATTCAGAGTAACCTCTACTTTAGTTCTAACTAACTAAAGATGGTTACAAACCTCCCTCCTTTTAAGATGCAACGTCCTCGTTGCACATACGTTCAAACTCCTGAACTATCAAAGGTGCATTTGCTAAATTTTTAGCTGGTTCCCAAGTTGATTCATACGATGGATAGCCTTTCCATTGAATCAAATACTCTACTTTGGGATATTTATGACCTCGAATACGTTTCTTGAGTATCTTTTCTACCTCAAACTCCTCATGATCTGCTATCAAGGTTGGAAGAGGAGGTGGTGCTGGTTGGTTGGTGAATTGTTTTGGTCGTGGTACATGTTTTCGCAATCGTGACACATGAAATACTGGATGTATTTTCATATGTGACGGAAGTTCCAACTTGTATGACACTTCACCAACACGCTTCAAAACCAAAAATGGACCAATGAACCTAGGGTTTAACTTTGATGTTCCTACAAGAGACAAATTCGTTGTAGATAACCAAACATGATCTCCAACCTCAAAAATCACTTCTCTACGATGAGCATCGGCATGCTGCTTTTGCCGATTTTGAGCTATCACCAACTTCTCCTTGGCCTGATGTAGTCCTCGGTGAATATGCTCCACGAATTCGTTGACTGCTGCAACTTTGGTCGAAAACTCCTCTCCTTTCGGAAGTCTTATCAAACTTGAAGGAGTTATCGGATGAGCTCCATACATAAGAAAAAATGGAGACGCTTTTGTGGATGCATTAACAGAATTGTTATATGCAAATTCCACAAGTGGCAAAAGGTTGTCCCACTCTTCTTGCTCTTCTAATGTGAATGCTCGTAGCATATCCTCTATGGTTCTATTTGCCCTCTCAGTTTGTCCATCAGTTTGAGGGTGATAGGCCGTTGACATTGCTAGTTTTGTTTTGAAAAAACTAAACAAAGTTTTCCAAAATAAACTAGTGAAGTGAGTACCTCTATCCGTGATTAACACTTTGCTTAAGCCATGATTCACAAAAACTGCATCTAGATACAATTGAGCTAGTTGTGGAGCTGTTACTGTTTTTGTGGTTGGCCTGATGTGAATCATCTTGCTCAATTTGTCCACAAAAACCACCACTGAATCATGTCCTAACGAAGTCCTTGGTAACTCACATACAAGATCCATGGTGACATGTTCCCACCGCTGTTCGGGAATAGGAAGAGGTTGTAATAAACCCGCTGGTTTTTGATTACTTGCCTTGTTTTGTTGACAAGCAACACAACTTCGAACGTAAGACTCCACATCCTCACGTATTTTGGGCCAATAGTACACTCGTTGTATACTCTCCACGGTTTTCTCCACTCCCACATGACCTGCAATGGCTGTATCATGACTTTCTGCCAAAATCATTGTGCGCAAATCCTGATCTTGTGGAATCCATATACGCTGATTGTAAAACGCCAAACCTCGAGATTTCTCTGCCTTTCCAGTTTGTAGTGCTCGAGTGATCTCTTCATCCTCCTTTGTGGCTTGTGACATCTTGCTCCACCAATCCGCCTGAATTTTCACTTCTGCAACATGATTCAAACAAGGCATGCGTGTGAGAGCATCTGCAAGTTGCTTCTTTCCCTCCACGTACACAATCTTCATGTTGAAGCGTTGACGCCACTCTGCCCATCGAATTTGTCGTTTGGACAGATCCTTCTGAGTTTCCAAATAAACCAAGGGTTTATGATCAGTCTCCACCACAAACTCCTTATCACCCAAATAATGCTTCCAATGTTTGGTTGCCAACACGATAGCTAACTCCTCCCGTTCTGTCGTGTGATAATTTTGTTCCGCCGCCACCAACTTTCGAGAATAGAAAGCAACTGGATGCCATCCATCCTCCCATTCTTGTTGAAGTATGCCACCTACTGTTGTACCTGATGCGTCAGTGGCCAACTTGATAGAACGGTTAGGATCATACCACTTGAGAATAGGTGCGTGTAACAAAGCATCTTTCAATGCTTGAAAAGCTAACTCTTGAGCTGTTCCCCATCTCCACTTTTGACCTTTCCCTAACATGGAAGTCAAGGCCTGAGCTAGTCGAGCAAAACCTTTCACAAATCTACGATAGAATCCAGTGAGCCCTAGAAAACTCTTCAATTGAGTTTGATCCTCAGGTGCTATCCAATTCTGAATGGCATCTATCTTCTCACTCATCACTTGGATTCCTGTAGCTGTAACTCTATGACCCAAGTAATCTACTTCTGACTTGCCAAATTCACATTTTGAAGCTTTGGCATACAATTGATTGTCTCTTAAAACTTGAAGTACCTCTCGTAAATGACTTCTATGATCATTCAAAGTTTTGCTATACACCAATATATCATCTAGAAAAACAATGACAGATTTATCTAGATAAGGGCGAAAGATATCGTTCATCAATCCCATGAATGTAGCTGGTGCATTAGTGAGACCAAAAGGCATCACCAGATACTCAAAGTGTCCATACCTAGTACGAAAAGCTGTCTTGTGAACATCTTCATCTGCAATTCGAATTTGATTGTAGCCGCTTCTCAAATCTAGCTTGGTGAAGTACTTCGCTCCTTGAAGTTGATCAAACAAATCATCCATACGAGGTAATGGATATTTGTTTTTCACCGTTTGCTGATTCAACCCGCGATAATCAATACATAGTCTCATGGATCCATCCTTCTTCTTCACAAAGAGTACTGGAGCTCCATAAGGTGAAACACTTGGTTGAATGAATCCCTTGCTCAACATCTCCTCCACTTGAGCCTTGCATTCTTCCAATTCGTTTGGAGCCAAACGATATGGAGCTTTGCAAGTTGGTGTACTTCCAGGTATCACCTCAATCTTGTGATCAACTCGCCTCTTTGGTGGTAATCCTGCAGGTAGATCATCTGGAAAAACATCTTTATACTCCATAAAAATGTCGTTCAAGGACTCCGGGATGTAAGGTTTGTCCGTGGACCCAATATCTCTTATAAGTCCAAGGAAACATACATCATCTCTAGAAATGGATGCTGTACCCATCACAAAGAGGGGTAAATTCCTATTCTGAGATCTAATTCTATCTCCATAGATCTTCCATCCACTACTTGTAATCACTTTTCTTCTCCAATCTACCTTCGGATTATATTGTTCCATCCATGGCATTCCAAGGATGACATCATACCGAGCTAAACGAATTACTCTCCATTCAATGCTCTCCTTGTATCTACCTATGGATAATTCTACACTCCGTGGTAGTGTTTCTATCACTTCAGTTTGCCCGTTTGGCAATTCAACTTCTTCACTCACGTCCTTCATCAACATCAAACCTAACTTCATAGCAACACTCCTTGATAGAAAATTCTCAGTTGCTCCAGGATCAATTAAAACTCTCACCTTGTGTCCTTCCATGAAACCATCAGTGACAATGAGTTGAGCTTGCTTCTTACTCCTTCCATGAGCTCCCAACCATTGCTTTCTTCCAACCTCGCCTTTTCTTCGCTTTGTAGAACCAGTAAGGCCGCGAGGCAAGATTACTGGTGATCTTCGTTTCCCGAAACTGCTTCCTCCACCTCTTCATACTCTATCCCCTCCATATTGTTGAACGGTCGTCGCTGCATGGGCCGTCCTCCTTGTTGTGTCGGCCGAACTCGACAAAACTTGGCTATGTGGCCCATTCGTCCACATGCATAGCATTGGCGATTGTCACGAACTCCAGCTCCTCCTCGAACCATTCCATTATTTGCATAACCTTCTTGCAAATTTGGAACTCCTGGTCGCCTAATCTCACCTCCAAATCTTGGTGGTGGTCCTCTTGTTGGTGCAAAACCTTCTCTACGTCGAAGGTTTCCCAACTCCATCGGTGTTGGACCAGATGGATCTCTAAAATTGCTCACTGGCTCACCGTGTGTGACACCAAAAGCACCTGAAATTCGTTGAGCAATTGCGATTGCTTCATTCACAGTAGATGGATTGCTTACCATCACCTCCTTTCGAATTCGATCTTTCAAGCCTCGTTTGAACACGTCCAAGGCTTCAGCTCCACTCATATCCATGATAGATACTTGAAGATCACGAAATTCTTCAATGTACTCATGAATACCTCCTTTCTGCTTCAGATCCCACAACTTCATTCTTGCAGTTTGAAGAGAATCCACCGCTTGAAAATTTTGCAGAAGTCCTTCCTGCATTCCACTCCACGAAATGGTAGCACCTCGTTCTGAAAGCATTCTCTCCCATGTTGTGTACCATGTGAGAGCCTTATCCGTAAGATAAGATCTCATGAACATTCCTGCAATATAATCAGAAACATGAAAATGGGATAAATGAATATTCATCCTCATAATCCATCCCTCTAACACTCCCATTGCTCTACTCCCTTTGTAAGCTTCCACCTTACAGGATTTTCCCATTCGAAGCAAAAGATTTGCTTGATCTTCAATCTCTTGAAGACGTCTCCTATTTGCCTCTGCTGCATCAATAGGAGTTGGTTCTGGCTGAACTTGGGAAGCTTGAACTTGAGGTTCAACTTCCATCTCTCCAACTCTCTCTCTCTCTACTTTCTCACTCTCTAATGCAAAGATTTTATCTTCCATGGCTTGCTGCTTGGTATGCCCATCTACTATCGCTTTTCTCAACTCCTTCATCTCTGCCATGATTGCATTGAGAACCTCACCCATATCAATTGATGTTCCCATGCTTTTTCACACTCCCTCTAATACAAAGTGAGTATAATCACTATGTGACCTCTCAACAAAGGAGTCACAAAAGGTGCAGGTGACTCTATCACAGCTCTATAGTACTCCTCTCCATAATTCCTCACAAGAAAATCTCTCCATATCCTCTTCTGTCTATATACTGTTCTAATCTCTACATAAGTGCTGAATCGAACCGGGACAGGTGGTTCGCGATTCAAATCCATGAAACAATCAGTATAGAATGTATATAGTACAATCCCAAGTCTCTCCATAAGTAACTATTGGAAGAATCAGTGGCACTCTTGACTCCATCACTCTAGTCATAAAATCTGCACCCCAACAAGCCACAAGGTACATCCGAAAATGATGTTTCTCCATGCAACGAAGGTGAATATCGAATAGGTTAGGAATTGGCCAGTGCGGTACTGGATTCCTGTCAATCCCGTCCATATCTGCAAAAACACAATGTCCCCCTTCCACCTCTCTCTACATGCAGATGAATGACCTCTGCCAGCCTCTATACACTCTCAAGACTACACTCCATCATCACTCACTTGCTATTCCATGAGGGGTAATCCACACTCAAGGAAAGAGCAAGGTCGCTCTGATACCATTGTAACACTAGGGTTTAGAGAGAAGTTCACTCGAAGATAGAAACGTAAACTCTGAAGATGAGAGATACCAACAATGGTTATCCTCTCCCTTATATAGCTCTCACCAACAAGTACAAGGTGATAAGATCTAATCCCCACCATCCATACCTCTCATAGTGGATGGATGACGTGGCGGATAACCCTAACAAGCACACGGATCGCTGACGTGGCGCACCTAACTAACACACTAACTAACACACTCAATCCTTAGCTACAAGCACACGGATTGCTGACGTGGCACTGTCAACTAACACATCCACTCTGTACCTACCAAGTGCGCGGATCGCTGACGTGGCAGCTATGACTAGTGCACACTAAAGTATCTACATCAATATTCAGAGTAACCTCTACTTTAGTTCTAACTAACTAAAGATGGTTACAGTGCTACTCTACCTCTCTATTTATACTACTTGAGAAGTTACCATAGTAACATGTGGTAATTTCTCCTAACTTACTTTTACCTAGGTAAGTTTGACTAACCTTCTCTACGTGGCAACATGCCATTGGCCTACCTAAACCTTCTAGAAGCTTCTGGAATCCAAGGTTGAGGTGGCGACATGCCATTTGAAGCTTTTAAACTTCTACAAGCTTCCTAGCCACTAAGTCAACATTAGACTTAGTCTAGCCAATCATCTTTCATACATTTAGTCAAACCAATCAAATCCAAGCTTCTAGTCAAATATCTAATCCCTTGGAATCTAGAACTTTTGTATAAGACAAAATAGAAGTGCTCACTCCTTGTAAAGGACAAAATAGAAGTGCTCACTCCATTCTTCTAGAACTCCGCTAATTATTCCGCCAACTATAGACATTGTAGCTAAACTTAGTCATGACTAGATAAACTTAGTTATAACTAACTAGTTTAGTCATAACTAGCTAGTCTTAGCTATGCCTTGGCTAATCATCCTTATTCCCTTGACCACTTCTAAGACTTAGTACATATGTGCAACACCCGGTCTTACATTTACCCCCGGACTAAGATTTCACTACGCCCTCGGAGTGAAAGAATCTGATCTTCGATGGAATAACTTCAACTTGTCGTGGTTGACTCGATCGAAGTGACGTCCTCCTAACTCCTTGATGTCATAAGTGAAATTTCCCCACACCTTCTCAACTATGAAAGGTCCAAAATACTTAGGAAGAAACTTTTTCCTAGCTCTCTTGTATCTAATTGCATCAAAGAGCATCACCCAATCACCTTCCTTGAACGGCTTCAAGTTCTGGTTTCCACTTCGTTTGTCGTGATACTTCTTCTGCAAGTGTTGAGCCCGCTCCACTCGTACCATGGCTAGTGCTCGAGCTTCCTCCAACTCCATCAATTGTTGTTGGCGAGACTTGATGGCTTCTGCTCCATTTGATTTCTTCAACCTTTGCTGGATTGTTGTGAATGTTGTCAAGTCAAACTGTATGGGAAGTTTTGACTCAACTCCATACACCATCCGAAAAGGTGAGTATCCAGTAGATGTCTTCCATGTTGTGCGATACTCCCATAAGATAGCATGGAGCCTCTTGTCCCAATTGTGTTTACTCCCGTCCATGTCTGCATCCTTGGCCAACATCATACACAAAGTGTAGTTGGTCCGCTCCGCCAACCCATTAGCGTTAGGTTTGTAGGAAGTGGTCACTCGAGCCTTGATGGAAAAGTGCTCCAACATGGCTTGAATCATACTTCCCACAAATTCTCCTCCTCTATCTGATACTAACTCCAATGGACAACCAAATCGAGTAATGATTCTCTCATATAAAAATCTACCAACCTCCTTCTCATTAGTAGATTTAAGTGGTCTTGCCTCTACCCACTTCGTAAGATAATCTGTAGCTATCACAATGAACTTATTCCCTCGAGGAGTAAGATTCAAAGGACCTACAAAATCTATTCCTCACTTTTCAAAAGGACCTAACACTGGTACAGAAATCATAGGAGGGGTTTTCATGGACTTTTTAGCAAAAGCTTGACACACATCACAACTTTTGCAATATTCCACACAATCCTTAAAAATACCCTTCCAATGATAACCAGCATCAAGAATTTTGAAGGCAGTTACCTTCCCCGCAAAATGTCCTCCACATACTGCACCATCATGAACCTCCTTCATGAGTTGTAATGCCTCTCCTCTCCCAACCGCCCTTCGTAGAAGTCCGTCAGCTCCTTGATGAAAAAGTACCTTCTCCATGATCATATATGGTTGACATCTCTTCACTAATGCATTTTTCTCCCTTTGATGCATTCCTTGAGAAAACTCTCCTTTAGAGATGAAATCCCAAATTTCCTTGTACTCCTCCGGTACTGTTGTCACCGTGTCCATGACTAGCAAGTCCTCATCCGGAAAGGTGTCATCTACTGACTGATCTCCTCCATCATCATATGCTCTCGACATCAAATCCGCATTAGCATGCTTCTTTCCAGGTCTATCCTCAATGGTATAATCAAACTCTGCTAGTAGTAGCTTCCATCTAGCTATCCTCCCTTCAGCATTAGGCTTGTTGAAAATGTATTTCAAAGCCTTATGATCAGTCACTATAGTGAATCTCCCACCCAACAAATAATGTCGAAACTTCTTAAGTGAGAAGATTACAGCTAACGCCTCTCTCTCTGTCACTGAGTAGTTCTTCTCCGCTTGAACCATTTGTCTACTAGCATAGGCAATTGGATGATCATGCTTTTCATCATCTAATTGACTCAAGGTGCATCCTACAGCAATATTTGATGCATCTGTGTAGAGAATGAAAGGTTTACCCCAATCCGGTTTCGCCAAAATTGGAGCCGTCACCAACGCCTTCTTGAGAACTTCGAACGCCGTCTTTGCAGCTTCATCCTTGAAAATGAGTTCGTACTCCACTCCCTTCTTCATGTAATTTGTCAAGGCATGAGCTTTGTTGGAGAAGGACAAGATGAACCGTCGATAGTACCCCACCATACCAAGGAATTGCCTCAACTTGGTTAAAGTCGCCGGAAAAGGTAACTCCATGATCCGTGTCACCTTCTCTGGGTCCACCGCTATACCATTCTTGGAGATGATATGCCCCAACAATAGGCCTTCCTCACATCCAAAAATGCATTTTTCTGGATTGAGTGAAGCCTTAGCTTCCTCCAGCCGTTGAAGTATTTTGATCAAATGATCAAAATGATCCGCTTTCCTCCCGTAAACACAAAAATCATCTATGAAATCCCTTACAAACTTTCCAATGAAAGGTTCAAACACTCTATTCATGAACCTTTGAAAAGTGGCAGGAGCATTACATAGACCAAACGGCATCACTCTAAAAGCGAAGGTTCCCCATGGAGTAGTAAAAGTTGTTTTGAGTTGGTCTTCTAAGGCAATTTGGATTTGGTTATAGCCACTATAACCATCTCCAAAACTATACCACTCATGGCCAGCAACCTCCTCTAGAATCTCATCTATGAAAGGCAAGGGATAGTAGTCTTTCTTTGTGACAGCATTCAACTTTTTGTAATCTACGCACACTCGTAGCTTACCATTCTTCTTCTTCACTATCACAATTGGAGACACCCATTCAGAATTTTCTACCTCGTAGATGAAGCCAGCCTCCTTGAGCTTGTCGATCTCCTCCTTCACCACAAGAGCCGTAGGTGGATTTATTCGGCGTTGCTTTTGCCGAATAGGACGAGCTTTCTCCTCCAACTCGATGCGATGAGTCTCCAACGTCACATGCTTAAGATCCTTGTAACTAAAGGCAAAAACATGAATATATTTGCGAAATATATCCAGAAACTTTGCCTTTTCCTCCTTGGTAACCTTGGGACCAAACCTGAGAGTGGACAGTCGTCGACACACCTCCTCTTCGCTCATCTCCACTTTGTCAGGATCTTTCTTCACTCCAGGCCTAGGCAACAACTCCATGGCAGCAATGACTTGTACTTGAACATTATCATCAGAAGAGTACTCCGATGATGTTTCTTGATCAGAAGTTGAGATGTCTGTGTCAACTTCTGAAAAGCTACCACTCTCTTCACTCTCAGATTCCCAATACTCGTCAGTTGGTCTATCTGAGTCAGTGGTGGATTCCCCTCCTCTCGTCAAAGGAACCTTAACTCGATGGTTCTTTGGGCCTATCCTCAAATAGCCCTTGTGCCATCGGTCCGTAGTCCTTACCGCCCTCAACCAAGGACGTCCCAACAGCAAGTCGTAGCTAGCTTCCTTGAGAATTTGGAAGGAAAGCAAAGTTTGCACTCCCCTCACACTAACCACAACTTTGTCTACCACCCCCAGTGGTCTTACCTTCTGTTTGTTGGCCATACCAACAATTATGCTAGAAGGTCTAGAAGGTTGCATACCCAACTTCTGCATCAACCTCTCAGACATGGCATTCACAGCCGATCCACCATCAACCAACACATCTGATACATCATGTCCATTGATCCTCACTTCGATCTTTGAAGCATGTGTACATACCTCCGAAGCAGCCGCATCCACCACCCCAACTCCCACATTGGTCATGTGAGCCTTCCCCTTAGATTTCCGCTTCTTGGTCCTTGTGGAGATAAGACCTCCTCTTAACTCCTTCCGAATGGCTGGATTCAAGGCAATCAGCTGACCAACTGTTATATTGGCCTTCTGATTTCCTACATCCTCCACCACGTCATACTTAGCTTGAGAAGATGAAATGGAAAAGTCATCCATGCCCAACTTCTTCCTTGGTACTCTTGGTTGACTCACTCCACTTGACCGTGTACTTCGACTTGGCGTGTCCTCCATGAAAATCGACTCGTCCGCAAATCGGGCCCGCTTCTTCTCATGAGCAAGGATATCCACTTTCGATTTTGAGCTCTCCCCTTTCTCAAAAGTGCATTGATGAGGGAATACATCAATGGATGCTACTCCCTTATCCTTGGCTTGTTGCGTGGCCGGTGCATTGTTGTTGTGCCGAACTCCATCATGTTGTCGAGGGTTAGGACAATTCCTCTGAAAATGAGGACCTCCACAAGAAAAGCAAGAAACCGCAAAGTTTCCTGAAGGTGGATTTCCTCTTGGAGGATAATTTCCATACCCCCTAGAGCCTCCTACTACGTTCTGATTCCTCTTCTCCCACAACTGTACTACATTGATCTTGAGATCTGCTAGAGTCTCCGTGATAGATTTCAACTCATTTTGAAAATCCACACTAGGATTCGCTATCGTGGATGAAGTAGAAGTGTTTGAAACAATAGACCTTCCTACAACCGGTGGAGCTACTTCTCTAGCCACCAAGCTAGAATCATCATCTTCTAAGCTCTCCTCCATTCTAATAGCAATTCGAATGGCTTCAGCCTTAGAAGAGGGCTTCTCGTATCTCACCTTACTTCGAATCTCTGGTCTCAAACCTCCAACGAAGTTCTTCATGAGCATCGCCCTTATCCCCACCATTGTAGCATCCACTTCGTCTCCGCCCTTCCTCAACACCACGTGGAATCTAGATTCCAACTTCTCGGTTCTCTCCACATAGGTCCTCACCTTCTCGTTCTCTCCTTGTTTCAAGAAGGTGACCTCACACATCAACTTTTCATAACTTTCACTGGGAAGAAAGTTTTCGATCAGGTTCTCCGTTAATGTCTCCCACGTGTCGTCCTCCGAATGCTCCCTCTTGTACTCCTTGTACCACTTGAGAGCAGAATCCTCCAAGAAATCCGGCAAAAGCATAGCCCACTCGTCTTTCTTCCTCTCATTGTTTCCTATGCAAGCCCTCTTGAAGTCCCTAACAAAAGCTTCTACATCCTCATTCTCCCTCCCATAAAATACCGGAAGCTTCCCCATTTCCAACTAATTTTTTTTTTTTTTTTTTTTTTTTTTTTTTTTTTTTTTCTATTGGAAATTTATATGGGGCTTCCTAATACAATATAAACAACACTAACTCCATCCTTGAGTAATTCATCAAAGGAAACACAAAAGGAATTGGTTGTTCCAAGATAGCCAAAGCTCTCTCCTCTCCTAGGCATACGATGAGTCTTACCCTCATCATCATCTTCTCCATCATTCGAATGATGATCTCCATCTTCAGTTGGAGCTTGAACCCGCTGAGGTCACTTTCTCTGTTTCAGCACTTAGCTTGCCGTCAAACCCTTCCACAAGTGATTCCAGAAGTGCCTTCACTCCGCTGCATTCGTGTCCCGCTGGTAGCCCAATCACTCCGCAATTGTCACAGAAGGTGGCGCTTTGGGATTCATGTGGCGATGATGGTCCCAAGTGAAGTTTCAAATCTCCCAAGTTCCTCTTGCTCCTCAATCTTCTATCTTTGTTCCGCAGGGAACAATTGACAACCTTATGGCCCTCCTCTCCACAATAAAAACAAGTTTCACGTTTGACTCTTGGAGATTGACTCACTACTCTTTCTTCAAACTCCACCTTGAATTCTCTTGTATTGGAGTCTAAAGACACTATAACATCCAAGCCTTGAGGTACTTTGGATAACCTAACCTTCCAACCTTCTTGTTCACTCATTTTCCCATAAGGTAGAAACCACTCAAAAGACCTCTCCCAGAAACGCTATCTACTTGACGAAAACTGTGAATAAAGAAATCAAAAACTTTTGCTTTGTTATCTTGCTTTTGTACCCCCTCAACTTCAAATCAACATAACTTCGTCTCTAGACGTGATCTCTCAGTGAAATTTTGACTCAAACGTAGCTTATCTTCCAATACACACTCGTACGAAGTTTCAAAGCCTAAATTGAAATACAGAAAAAGTAATCAACTCTGTACAAACTTTCCAGAGAGCAGACTTTTGATACCCGTGAAAACCCACTCAACTTCTAACTCTCATATCTTTCTGTTAACACATGATCTGGACCTGAAACAAAAACGTAAATTTTCTCTATCTTTCACTCTAAAATCAATAAAAACTTTGAAGAATACCTTCAAAAATACTTTTCGGTGTCTAAGATCACTTTTCTCTCAAAAAGACATGTTTACGTGAACAAAACATACAAAATCACTTCTAGGCTATCATATGAGACTATGGGATAAACAAATGGAATTTCGCTCTCAAGCACACTCTCCGCTCTTTCATTCCCCAATGTTAACACCAAGTGATCCCTCATGGATACTTTCTCTCGAGCTAGAAATCGAATCCTAAACATTCCGCCTTCTAGATTGAGGTCCCGGCAACGGAACCAAAAATGCAACCTCCGGGCTGACTCTCACTCAGGTTTACCTCTGATGGCTTTGTGGTAGCGCATCATGGTTCTAGAAGACTAAGATTCATACTCTCACTCATGTCCCAAACACCTTCTCTTACAAACTCTCATGTATCACTCCAACTCACACACAACTCTCCTCACATCACCCTCTTCACATAAATGCAAACACACGTCGATACTCCAAGATACTCAAAAACTTCACTCCTTCATTACTGAAACAAGTCCTCACACATGACTCTCCAAACTTGCTTGAGAGGTGCTACTCTACCTCTCTATTTATACTACTTGAGAAGTTACCATAGTAACATGTGGTAATTTCTCCTAACTTACTTTTACCTAGGTAAGTTTGACTAACCTTCTCTACGTGGCAACATGCCATTGGCCTACCTAAACCTTCTAGAAGCTTCTGGAATCCAAGGTTGAGGTGGCGACATGCCATTTGAAGCTTTTAAACTTCTACAAGCTTCCTAGCCACTAAGTCAACATTAGACTTAGTCTAGCCAATCATCTTTCATACATTTAGTCAAACCAATCAAATCCAAGCTTCTAGTCAAATATCTAATCCCTTGGAATCTAGAACTTTTGTATAAGACAAAATAGAAGTGCTCACTCCTTGTAAAGGACAAAATAGAAGTGCTCACTCCATTCTTCTAGAACTCCGCTAATTATTCCGCCAACTATAGACATTGTAGCTAAACTTAGTCATGACTAGATAAACTTAGTTATAACTAACTAGTTTAGTCATAACTAGCTAGTCTTAGCTATGCCTTGGCTAATCATCCTTATTCCCTTGACCACTTCTAAGACTTAGTACATATGTGCAACACCCGGTCTTACAGATCCACCGAGGAGGAGGAGGAGGAATTAGTTGGTGCGCCGGCGGCGCCGGCGCTCTGTGAGCAGGTAGTGCCTCTGCTGAGGTATTTGGATCGCAAGATGGAGAAGTACGCGGATCCTCGCCAGCTTGGGTCCTACGTCGAGTTAGTGTGCAGGCGAACTCGCACTAAAGTCCACACCAGCAAGTTGCTAGCCCGTGTGGACCAATGACTTAAGGCTCTGCGGGAGAAGCATGAATGCTTGTGGGGTCAGTATACCCTCAATAAGAAGGTGTACAAACACTTCGACAGGGTGAAGGATGGGAGACTGAAAGAGCTCGCCACGGAGCAGGTGAAGCTCACGGAAGCGCTGAATTCTGAGAAGGCTCCGAATCGAATTTTGTCACAGGAGCTCGTGCGACAGACGCGGTTGTTAGAGCAGTGTCAGCTCGCACGACAAGCAGATGAGGAATTAATCCGCAGGCTACAATCTGAGTGCGGAGAATTGAGGGCACAGCGTGCGGAGGCCAAATTGCAGTTGGTTGTGGTTGAAGACGATCGCCGGCGGGAGGCATATCGCACGAAGGAAGAGATGGCGAAGCGAGTCACCCACTGTCTCAGGGGCTACGCCCACTGGGAAGTGGCGGCGCAGGAGAAACTCACACTGCGTGAGTTAGAGCTTCGTGCAGCCGGGTTGTTGACAGGTGACAGTCGGAGTCGGCGGCGAGTGGCGAAGAAGCTGGATTCTTTTCTGTCGAAGGCGCGGGACACCATGGCCACCCTTGAGACGGAGGTTTCCGCGGTGTTGCGGCGTTTTGGACTGCGCAGTCGAGCTGAAGACTGGCAGGGTAGAGAGTTAGTGCGCGGCAGTCCGTCGCGCATGAGGCGAAGCACAGGTTCTGCGGAGTGTAGTGTAGCGTGGTTCCGTGCAGGCGCGTAACATAGTGCAGTGTAATGTTTATTAGGACTTAGAAGGTATAAAGTAGTTCAAGGCGTCTTGCCTTGGGATTTTTCCAGTTTCATAAGTACATATCAGGAACTCATTTTCTCTGCGTGTTTGTGTCCTTAGTTCTGTCACCACGCAAGAGGAGCTACACCTTGGCGGTCCGCATTGTGTAGCTGAAGGCCTTCGGCCGGATGTTCAGAGCTAGTACATTGATTAGAGACTTGAGTAGTTCGGATCTACACCTGCGGGTGATTGCCGATGCTCACAGCCAGTGACAAGTTAGATACTTGAACAGTTTCCCCCTTACACTTTCGAGTGACTGTTCCTGATTGTACTCCTTCGAGATTTTTCCCCTGAATGCCAAAGTGAAGTTTTGCTACTTCGTGTAAGCCTTGGTTGTAAATTCAGGTTACGTTGCAACAGGTGCCTTCAGGGTAACCCCTGTAGTATTTTTGGGAATGACAAGTGCCTAAGAACTCAAACTCTTCAATAGACTGTTATGGTGTGTTACTGGAACGTTTCTCACTGAGTCCTTCCGTGCGGGACCTGTGTTCTCTGCGCGTTTTGTGAGTTGAGAGTGTTGTTCACCGCGTATGAGTGACTTCAATCCGAAGTAGGAAGTCCAACCCGGGTACGCTAGCAGAAAGCTAGTGGGAGGGTTGTAAAAGCCGGAGTTGGGAGTCACTACCCGCAGCTTCGCTGAGTACTCGCGAGAGACTTTCCCCTTGAAATCTTGAGTAGAGGTCCTAACGGATCTCTGGGTTGTGTGTGTGTGTGTGTGTTGTACGCTGCATTGTGCGACCTCCGAGCGAGCTCCGAGTGAACACTTGCAGTATTTCTGGGAGTGACAGTCGCCTGAGAATTCAAACTCCTCAACAGTCTGTTAAATGTGACACTTTGTACCCTGTGTGTTCCTCTGTCCCTGTGGGTTCGACCTTTCTACCACTATATTGCAGTTTTAGCCTTTAGTGGGTTATTACAGACGACCGAAATCCTCAATTCAGAGGATGACGAAGAAGGAGGATCGACGGAATCGGCGTCGGGAGCAGAATCGAGTGAGGAGGAGGAGCAGTTAGTGGCAGGCACTCGACGGCGGCGCTCTGCGAGCATGTGGTACCTCTGTTGAGGTACCTTGATTGCAAAGTGGAGAAGTACGCGGACCCCCGCCAGCTTGGGTCCTACGTCGAATTAGTGCGTAGGCAAACCCGCACTAAAGTCCACACCAGCAAGTTGTTGGCCCGTGTGGATCGGGAACTTAAGGATGTGCGGGAGAAGTACAATTGCGTGTGGGGTGTGGTACCCCAATTTTGGTATTTTTGAGGAAATTAAAAAAATTTTGGAAAACTGTACCGCGGCAGCAGTGTAAATAGCCTTCGGTGCATCAAAACAGAGTGAAATCGGAAGATCGCAGATATTCTCGAGGGAACTCGTAGAATCCAGGCGTGAGGTGCAACGTCGGGACTAGACCCTCCCTGCGGGCTCTGAAGGTATTACCCCTTCGGCGCAAGGCGCAAAATCCGCCTTTGGCGCTAGAGGAATCCTTCAGAATTTGGTCAATTCCCAAACGCCTTAACTTGGTTAGGGTTTTGTTGGAAAGAGCTCGACGCGCTGATTCCAACGAGTCCAAGAACGCCACAAACAGATGAGTACTCCGGGAGTTATGAAGGTCGCAAGATACTCAGCTTTCCGCCTGCGCCAAGGCGAGGAAAGTTTTGTCTTATGCGCGGACGAAGGCAGTGCGCCTACGCGTAGGCAAAATAGGGTTTGGCGTAGGCGCGAATGTCGCCTACGCACAGGCGAGGAAACCTCTGCCCAGGCGGACGAGCGAAGTTCGCCTGCGCACAGGCGCTTCGGCGTCGGCGAGAAATCCGCCTTCGGCCCTAGAAATGCGCCTTCGGGGGTAGAAATTGTACGGCACCTTCCGCGCCAGCGCAACAGCACGGACGAGCGAGGAACCACCGGAGTAGTAAAATCTGTACGGACCGTACGGACTGTACGGACGGAACGGATGGATGCGCCTTCGGTCGGATGGAGTTGCGGCGGCGAGAGCGCCGACGGAGAGACGAGAACTGGACGGAGCCTGTTGACCGCGGTCAACGCCTTCCGCGACAGCGCAGCAGCGCGGACGGAATTCGCCTACGCATAGGCGGGTGAAGTTCTGCGCCGGCGGAGATTCCGCCGGGGATTCCGCTCACGCACAGGCGGGAGTTCAACTTTTGTCCGATGCGCGGACGATCGCCTTCGGCAGAGGGGGATTGGCCGAGGAGCGGTACGAACGAGTGTAGCGCGCAAGGCGAGAAATCCGCCCTCGGCGCTGCGCACCCATGTCCGCGGCGTAGTACGCTCGCGGAGTTCAAATTTGCCAATTCGAGCGTGTGAGTTAAATCAGCGTCGGCGGAGCGTGAAGCCGCGCGTGAGAGTGGAGACCGTTTTAGCGCAGAGCCGGCGCGGCCATCAAGTGATTCGACCCTCACGACCAAGAGCCGACCATGACCTTCGACCGGGAGTCGGAGGGCGCTCCATTCTTGAATTCGCGATTCCATTTTCTAGTGCGAGCTACGCGCGTCCATCTGCTAGCTGCTAAGCATTCCAGACATCGCCGCGCAGAGGATTACTTGTTGATTGAGAGAGAATTGAGTGCGTGCGATTTGAAATTGAGTGAGATTAGAGTTTGCAGAGGGAGCAAGGAGCTCGAGCGGAGCAGAGAGAGAATTAGCGAGCAAGCGAATTCCAAGA
The DNA here is from genome assembly GCA_037833965.1 of Marchantia polymorpha subsp. ruderalis. Lineage (NCBI taxonomy): Eukaryota > Viridiplantae > Streptophyta > Marchantiopsida > Marchantiales > Marchantiaceae > Marchantia > Marchantia polymorpha. Next base: position 8,892,093 of record AP031351.1, read on the forward strand.
ACGCAATGTTGAAGCTGAACCGATTGCGGATGCTGCCGCTCCGGCTTCCACAGAACGGGTTGCGCGCCTACGAAGAACGGCTGATTGCAAGAAAGCTCGATTTCTTGCTGTGGGGATGGAATTACATCTGTGTGGATATGGTGCGCGAGTGGCTGGAGCCACAGCGACCACCTTCGCGCGGATTGCGTCCGCACGTCGATCGGTGGACCGTCCAAGATTGGGCGCAGGCATTGGGGAGGTGTGCCGGCATCGAAGGGCACCTTCTCTTTGATAGTGAGAGCGTCAAGGTGTCGAAGCAAGACGAAGCGCAATTTGTGGAATTGTTCAAGCGGGAGAGGTCTACCAAGAATGGGTACAAGACCCGCGACTACAAAAATCGCTTCCGACGAACTTTAGCGGCGGCGCTGCTGCAATTACTGCAGCCACACCGCGCCTGCTACATCACCTTGTGGCAGGTTTCTTTTGTGGAGCTCATCATCGAGGGAGCTCCAATTCACTGGGCGAGCATCCTGCATAGAGTGATGCGGCAGCACGCGTTTGAGGAGAAGGGGGAACTCTCAATCACCTCTCCCCTTTCTTGATCAATTTTTATCGACAACGAAATTGTTTGACCGCGGCGGAGCTCGCTCGCTTTCCGCCATTGTCCGTTGACCATCCCGAGAAGTATGTGCGGGATAACGAGGTCAACACCGACGCAGAGGAGTCACCAGCTTCTACTCCATCGAGGCGGAGGGACGAGGGAAGAAACACACCCGCAGCAAGAGTGCCGCGGAAGCGTCGATGGAGAGAGGAGTCTGAGGAGGAGCAGCATCGAGAACCCACTGCTCCCATTCGACAGCGGCCATTGCACGAAGTGTGCAGCCGGCCGAAGCAGAAGGCGCGCAGGCTTGTGTTACCAGCCAGCAGCGCGGACACGGCGACGATCGCCACGGAGAAAGGAAGTGCGTCGCCGGAGAGAAACGAGGAAGCGCGGACGTCCGCAGGAGCGGCGGACCACGCCACACCTCCGACGGACGAGAGGCGGCCTTCGGGCCAAGGGCCTCCGGAGTTACCACGTGCGATGCGGACGAGTGTTCCGCCTGCGCAGAGGCGACCTCAAGCGGACGTGGACCTCCGCCTACGCGTAGGCAGAGAAAGTCCGCCTACGCACAGGCGTTCGCCTACGCACAGGCAAGATTCACCCACGGTTCAATGTAGGAAGGGGAAGGAGCCGGCGGAAGATCCGCCTTCGGGTCAAGGGCCTTTGGAACCAGACCCTCCGGCGTACAACGCGCCGCGATTTGCGCCTTCGGCGCCAGGGCCTTCGGGTCAACGAGATGTGAACTGGGAGAAACTCACACTGCGTGAGTTAGAGCTTCGTGCAGTCGGGTTGTTGACAGGTGACAGTAGGAGTCGGCAAAAAGTGGCGAAGAAGTTAGACTCTTTTCTGTCGAAGGCGCGGGATACCATGACCACCCTCGAGGTGGAGGTGTCCGCGGCGTTGCAGCGTTTGGGACTGCACAGTCGAGCAGAAGACTGGCAGGGTAGGAAGTTAGTGCACGGCAGTCCGTCGCGCAGGAGGCGAAGCACAGGTTTTGAGGAGTGTAGTGTAGCGTGGTTCCGTGCCGGCGTGTAGCGTAGTGCAGTGTAGTGCTAGTTAGGATTTAGAAGGTATAAAGTAGTTCAAGGCGTCTTGCCTTGGGATCTTTCCCAACATCAGAAGTGCAGATCAGGAACTCATTTTCTCTGCGTGTTTGTGTCCTTAGTTCTGTCACCACGTAAGAGGAGCTACACCTTAGCGATCCGCATCGTGTAGCTCAAGGCCTTCGGCCGAATGTTCAGAGCTAGTACATTGGTTAGAGACTTGAGTAGTTCGGATCTACAGCTGCGGGTGATTGTCGATGCTCAGAGCCAGTGACTAGTTAGATACTTGAATAGTTTCGCCCCTACACCTTCGAGTGTTTGTTCCTGATTGTACTCCTTCGGGATTTTTCCCCTGAATGCCAAAGTGAAGTTTTGCTACTTCGCGTAAGCCTTGGTTGTAAATTCAGGTTACGCTGCAGCAGGTGCCTTTGGGGTAACCCCTGTAGTATTTCTGGGAATGACAAGTGCCTGAGAATTCAAACTCTTCAATAGGCTGTTATGGTGTGTTACTGGAATGTTTCTCAGTGAGTCCTTCAGTGCGGACCTGTGTTCTCTGCGCGTTTTGTGAGTTGAGAGTGTTGTTCACCGCGTCTGAGTGACTTCGATCCGAAGTAGGCAGTCCAAACCGGGTTTCCTACGCTAGCAGCAAGCTAGTGGAAGTGTTGTAAAAGCTGGAGTTGGGAGTCACTACCCGCAGCTTCGATGAGTGTACTCTTGAGAGACCTTCCTCCTGAAATCTTGAGTAGAGGTCCTAACGGATCTCTGGGTTGTGTTTCCGTAGTTTCAGGTGTGTGTGTGTGTGTGTGTTACGCTGCACTGTGCGACCTCCGAGTGCGCTCCGAGTGAACACTTGTAGTATTCTGGGGAGTGACAGTCGCCTGAGAATTCAAACTCCTCAATAGTCTGTTAAACGTGACACTTTGTACCCTGTGTGTTCCTCTGTCCCTGTGGGTTCGACCTTTCTACCACTATATTGCAGTTTTAGCCTTTAGTGGGTTATTACATGGGGTCACCTCAATCTCACTAAGAAGGTGTACAAAGACCTCGACAAGACGAAGGACGAGAAGCTGGGAGAGTTCGCTAAGGCGAAGGCGAAGCTCGCAGAGGAGGTGGATTCTGAGCATGCTTAGAATCAAATTTTGTCAAAGGAGCTCGTGCGACAGACACGGTTGTTAGAGCAGTGTCAGCTCGCACGGCAGGCGGATGAAGAATTAATCTGCAGACTGCAATCCGAGTGCGGAGAATTGAGAGCGCAGCGTGCGGAGGCCGAATTGCAGTTGGTTGTAGTTGAAGACGATCGCCGGCGGGAGGCAGATCGCACGAAGTAAGAGTTGGCGAGGCGAGTTAACCACTGTCTCCGAGGTTACAACCACTGGGAAGTGGCGGCGCAGGAGAAACTCACACTGCACGAGTTAGAACTACGTGCGGCGGGTTTGTTGTCAGGTGACAGTCGGAGCCGGCGGCGAGTGGCGAAGAAGCTGGATTTGTTTCTGTCGAAGTCGCGGGACACCATGGCCACCCTCGAGACAGAGGTTTCTGCGGTGTTGCGGCGGTTGGAACTGCGCAGTCGACCGGAAGACTGGCATGGTAGGGAGTTAGTGTGCGGCAGTCCGTCGCGCAGAAGGCGAAGCACAGGTTATGCGGAGTGTAGTGTAGCGTGGTTCCGTGCAGGCGTGTAGTGCAGGCAGTGTAGTGTTAGTTAGGACTTAGAGGGTATAAAGTAGTTCAAGGCGTCTTGCCTTGGAATTCTTCCAATTTCGGAAGTGTAGATCAGGAACTCATTTTCTATGCGTGTTTGTGTCCTTAGTTCTGTCACCGCGCAAGAGGAGCTACAACTTGGCGATCTGCATTTTGTAGCTGAAGGCCTACGGCCGAATGTTCAGAGCTAGTACATTGGTTAGAGACTTGAGTAGTTCGGATCTACACCTGCAGGTGATTGCCGATGCTCAGAGCCAATTACGAGTTAGATACTTGAACAGTTCCCCCTTACACTTTCGAGTGATTGTTCCTGATTGTACTCCTTCAGGATTTTTCCCCTTAATGCCAAAGTGAAGTTTTGTTACTTCGAGTAAACCTTGGTTGTAATTCAGGTTACGCTGCAGCAGGTGCCTTCAGGGCAACCCTTGTAGTATTTCTGGGAATGACAAGTGCCTAAGAATTCAAACTCTTCAATAGATTGTTATGGTGTGCTACTGGATCGTTTCTCAGTTGAGTCTCTCAGTTCGAACCTGTGTTCTCTGCGCGTTTTATGAGTTGAGTGTGTTGTTCACCGCGTGTAAGTGACTTCGATCCGAAGTAGGAAGTCCAATCCGGGTTCCCTGTGCTAGCAGAAAGCTAGTGGAAGGGTTGTAAAAGCCGGAGTTGGGAGTCACTACCTGCAGATCCGCTGAGTGTATTCGTGAGATACTTTCCCCCTGAAATCTTAAGTAGAGGTCCTAACCGATCTGTGAGTTGTGTTTCTATAGTTTCAGGTGTGTGTGTGTGTGAACTACGCTGCACTGTGCGACCTCCGAGTGAGCTCCGAGTGAACACTTGCAGTATTTCTGGGAGTGACAGTCGCCTGAGAATTCAAACTCTTCAATAGTCTGTTAAATGTGACACTTTGTACCCTGTGTGTTGCCTCTGTCCCTGTGGGTTCGACCTTTCTACCACTATATTGCAGTTTTAGCCTTTCGTGGGTTATTACACTTCAGTTACATGTTTTTTTTCTTTTGTTGTTTGATGTCAACTCGTTGATGTGTCAATATCATATGGACTGTATAAAAATTAACGGCTTTAATTCATTTTTTTAAAAAAAATTTATCATCCTGATTTATGTAAGGTTGATTTATAATTAGCCATCGGATTAAGGTATTCATGACAATTAGAGGATTTCAAGAAAAGTCGAGTAGGAGAAATGGGAAACGCATTGAGAGATTGAATCATGTGTGAGGAAGTATTAGCCTTGCTTGGGAAACAAGAGTGATTGTCTTTGTGTGTATTTCTCACCAAATTGAAATTCTGTAAAGATGGTGAGAAAGAAAAGTCCGACGACATTGATCTTGATTATATACTTGAACTACCTTCATTGAGTAATTCGCGAGGACTAGGTTTTTGAACTCAACTTCGTCAACAAATTCTTATGTTTGTTTGTGTGTGTGAATTGTGTTTTTTGTTGGTTATGGGTATTCAAATTACTACGACATTCAATCATAGATCATACATTTTGAGAAAGCTTCGTTCCAAAATCCAAAACAGTCCGTCAACAATCGTTATATATGGTTTATTTCGTCAAAGAAAGTTGAATTATCTGTGGATCCCACAAGAAAGGGATGGAAAATGCCGCACACAAAACTCTGAGATACTCAATGTTTGCGATAAGCAAGGAACTTGAACAAAGTTTGAAACAAAGACTGTACTTCTAGCAACTGCTTATGACTCCAACTTGTATGAACTAGTACCTAAAACTTGAATCCTATTCTCTCGAAGTGGAGCCAAATTTTTGGTCTTCGAGAGACACTGAAGATAGACACTAAAACCACGAAGCTTGTGCTAGAGTACTCAACTTGGTGAAAGCAGGTGTGCTAGTCATCAAACAAGGCCATGCTTGCCACCATCTCTGTAGCTTTGATGGGTTTGTTGATTCCTCCATCATACGTTGGTGTAACCACAGGCCCAAGGTAATATGATGTGTTGTGGTTGCGTAAAAATAGGCAAAAATACAAACAAAAATCAGGTTGTGCTCGAGATAATTACTTGATGTAACCCCATTGGAAACTAAATTGCTTATTGGGAACCTTTAAGTTTTGTTTTATCTTATGGGGCCCACTTACAATACACGTCACGCATGAATTAGTATGAACAGACGGTGCGGATAGTGGCACTGTGACATCTAGACTTTTCTCATGTGATTGTACTTGTCGCCCATCGTTGAATACCTCAAATCTCCACAATCAGACCTAGATACTTCTTCGTCCAAGACTTCTTCATTGCACTAAAATCTGTAAAATCACCTGACATTCAAATTTACAAGTACTCTGCTTCCATACCTATGAATTTCCTCTTTAGATTTCACACATCCGCTATTACTCATCGACTCGAATTTTCAAAGTTTCAAAACCCAAAACCTATGTGCACTTGTGACAATGTTTGTCACAGTTCATCGTTCTACGATTTCAAATTGCAGAGGTACACTAAAGCACATCATACAAGAACACGTATTAGAACTTCGCTAGGGTGTGCCGTATGTCGGGTTCCATAAGGTAAAACTAAACCTAATATGTACTATCAAGCAATTCATGTTCCAATGAGGTCACATCATGTAAATTTCTATGGTACTGAGCTTTAAGCTACATCTCGATGTAATAATTGAGATTTAATCATGACATTCCCCAGCTTTACTGAGTAGTGAGATCTTTGCAATATCATATAGCCCTTGCAAATCCCGAAGATAATGCCTTCCTTCATTTTCTCCATAGTATCGTATGGACTCTTCTTTTATCTCCTGCGGAAGCCACTGCAGTCACTTGCAGACCTTGTGAGTGGCAACATCCCATGCAAAATGAGAAATCCGGCCTCTGTTGCGCCGCAGAACACAACGGCATACGACGAGAAGGGGTGCCGACGTACCCACTCCGCCTACAAGGTGACGACCAGCGAAACAGCTACGAAAGCTCATGATACTCTGCTTCGATGTCGGATAATTAGGTGGAGCTATGTCGGACTCATAGTGGAACTCTCCTCGGGATCCATGTGCGCATTTTTCATCCGTTGAGTTTACACAAGGTACGTTTGTTTCAGATATGATTGTGAGAACGTAAGCACAGCGCTTCCAACCCAAGGATCTCTAGCATCATCTTCCCTACAAAATGTCATGTACGGCATATGTCCAATATGGTGGTATATGTGTGGTGTTCACAATGGACGGGTTTAGTTGCACAAACTTATACATAGCCCCTATATAGGGCCTTCATAGACCCATGCAGGTGTCATCCTGGGACGGGTTTAGCTACACAAACTTATACATAGCCCCTATATAGGGCCTTCATAGACCCAAGCAGGTGTCATCATGCAGTGAACCGTGACAGAAGTTCTTCTTTTCGTTGCGACTCTCCTCTTTTGGACCAAAGATGGAAGAATGTGCGGGTAGGCTAACCGGGTAGGTTTTTTATTGGCACTCAGTTTTCTGGTGGAGCATCAAAGTGACTGAACTAGATAGCTCCGCTTTCCGGCGGAATGATCTAGCGATGGATTATAAGAACATCTAGGCATCCATCCGCCCTCAACTATGAGGGAATCCCTATTCTCACAACGTGGTCGACGTCATACAGACGACCATAGTTCCTCACAGCAGAACTGTTCAACCGATGCTTGAAACTGTGTCGGCCACCTTGAAAATGTTTCCCAACAGCTTAATCAAAGTATGAATTTATCCAACATCCATGTATAACTCTTGCTCTTCGCGCAAAAGCTCAGTTTGATCCAAATTGTAATAAATTATTTATAAATATTTATTACATATTGGATCATCACTTGAGTCCATGCTAACTGTATGCTAAAGCGTTTATAAGTTTTTGAACAGGTATCAGCTTTGAGGAGGCCTTGTGTCACATACAAAGCAGATTCCAAGGTCAAGGGTAGCTCATGGAGTTTTCAATTGTGTCGTTACGAGTCGAGGTCACAATGTGAGATAGACCAAAAACCAGTCGTTAGTCTACTTGACGACAAGAATCAGTTTTTGTGGCGTGACAAAGACAAGTTTTTTGTTGTTTCATTGTAAAATAATATCAACAGCAGATTATGACAGCCTCCACTGTGTTGCTTATAGTCAAAGTTTGCAGACGCTATACAACAATGAATTAGCTGTGTTTATCCTCATCTCTTTAAGGAGCTCGTTCAACGAAGCAATTGTACTCATGTTCATTATGATGATGATGATGATAAGTGCACAACTGAGATCCTACTCAAGACAACTTTTTCCTGCTAATATTAATTATCGTTTGCTGAGGTTGTTCATTCACCACAAGGAAATGTTACTGCATCACCTATATTTACATCATTTGTGAAGTCAATAAGCGTACTTCCTGTGGTTTCTTTAGAAACCTGAATGTGATAGTTTTGACATTAGCTTGTGCAATGGATGGAGTCTGCTGCAAAGAAATCTCATTTTCACACAATCGGACTCTACTGAGTTTATTCTAGAGAATGTGGTTACGAGATACATTTATAGCAGAGCCAAGTCAAACCATCGTCAAGTCCATGTCACGTTTCCATCTAAGAAAGAAGAGATTACACGGACTTACATCAGGGACCCTACCTTAAAGAACTGATAATTCGTTGTCTCCATCGGCAATTGCCCTACAAATGTAAAAGCAAGGTACAGAGCATGTTCCTGTTTTCTACTTTCGTCGTGTGACACTGGGAATATCCATATTTTCAGGGTTGTGTATGTGAAATAACGCCATAACTGCGTTCTGAATTACATGCACCAAGTTAGAAGAATCTAAACTTGGATTGAGAAATCCATTCTTCAGCACGTAGGCTTCATTATGATGATGATGATAAGTGCAGAACTGAGATCCTGCTCAAGACTGTGTTCATGCATTGATTTCATAGCGTTGTTGGTATCTTGATTGTTACGACATGTTTTCCTCCGTTCATCACAAATCCACTGACCTGAATTCCAAAACAGTAAGTTAGATGTACTTGTGAAAGACCATTAAGCAAAAAACGACTTTCAAAATATAATAACTTCATATATAATGCACATGTTACAAACTTACACTTACCCATACAAGGTTCCCATTCTGTTTGGAAGTACTTCACAAATTGTGGCTCAAAGAGCTGAAAATTTTGTAAAATAACAGAATCTTCATCGCACCAAATGTTTCCACATCAACTTCTTCTCCATCAGCAGTCAATGTGCTTCCAAAGCACAAGTCTTCTAAAGTAGCATTCATAATAGTTCTCTTTTCATGACCACTCACAACCTCAATCAATTTCTTTGTCCATGCTTTTCAAACATGATATATGCAAAGAAATATAGGGATATGTGGAAAAACAATGTCTATGGCAAGTCTCTCATTGTCAGCACAATCCGTCATGAAGCACGAGGACATCCATCCAGGGATATAACGTTGGGCCATCTTCTTCACTGCAGATAATAATTCCACCAGATTTATGTTTTTTCTCTTTCAAGGAATCCAAAAATAGTAGGATGTCCGTGTTCATATTTGTCAAACACCATCAGGGTGTACAGTAAATACTGCATTGCAAAAAATGAAATAAACGTATCAGTTTGCTGCTAGCAGTCGTCTACAAAGTATTCATCTTCATTGATACTAAGCTAAACCTGATACAAATGAGTGATTCGCTATTTTTATGTCTTGATAAGCTAGACGTGATCAAGGTATATAAAACAACATATACAGCACACATTGAGAAGTTCAATAATGTCTTACAAGATTAGTTAAAGCTACAAACCGTCATTTTTTCAAGTATCTTGCAGATATTGCAAATTGTAAGGTAGAATATACATAATCATGGAAGCCTTATGATAAAAACATCAAAATGGACAAGTAGAATATTACCTTATACTTTTGCGTGTCATGCGTTCCATCTATAGCAACACAACCTCCAGTTCCATGTTTTAGCAACCAATCTAGGAGCAAGGGTCTTGTAACAACAAGTCTCAATGGTTTAAATGTATCACTTTCTGGTGCCTGATACAAAACAACTTGAGATGAATTCGCTTTCATCCATAATTTTGTGCTAATTCTATCATTAGCATGCCTTCTCCAAGTTTCTTTGTCCAGTTCCAATTTGATATTATACACATCAGCAGATGTGATATAATGATCTCTAATAGGGGTTCCTTGCACATAGTCCAAGCTCTGATGATTTTCAAACAGTGCTTTTGCAGCACGCATGAGAATTTGTGGAGGAGTTAAACCTCTTCTTAACTCGCATTTAACCCACTCCCTGGCGAAAGAACGTAGAAAATATTAGACAACGTGCTTGCTTAGCCTCAAAGTTTTACAGACTGTCAAACTGTCATATTTGTAATAACAACAAACTTATTGTACATATTACAAATATGACAGGAAATTGACTATGAACGATAAACTAATACAATTATGAATTCAACAGTGCTTCAACATTAACGAATTTGTGGAGTGCTCATCAATTTGTTAATGTTGAAGCACATAGTGCCCTAAATCCTCTGGTTCTGGCCAATTTCCTCTCATAGCGATGGGTAGAACCTCAGACTCAACCTCGAAAATTCTATAGAGATTTGCATCGATCCATCCGCCTCTCGTCATCTCGTCGTGGATGATGAGTTTCGGCGCTACCGTGCACCAGCAAGCAGACGGGTATCCGGGGTTTTGGCGGTTTACGGGCGACCATGCGGTTGTTGAAATCTCGAGTTGCGTCGTGCGTCGGGACTTTCGGCTCATGAAGCAGCCATGTTGAAGCACCATCGATCCGGGAAGGTCTTGAGGCGGGCGCTCCAAGTGTTCGTCGCTTTGATAGAACATAATATGACCCGTATAGCGCCCTAAAAAATCCGGGTAGTACTCATCCAGGCTCTCCTCCAGGTTGATGATGAGGCAACCAAGAAGCAAAGGGCATTTATCATATTTTTGGAGCGGAGTATTAAGCGTGTCCAAAGACAAATCCCTGAAGATCCTATGGTCCATTCCAAGGGACCTAAAGTGAGAATCATATCCTGTTTTCCCCACACACAAGAATCCGGAAACATACATGGGAACGAAGTGATCGGTCATTCGGTTCCGGATCTCAGACCGGAGATTGCTGTGTAGTTCCAACACAGCGGCATGAAGTTCTTCGGGTGGTGGATTGGTCATGCGTATCTGTAGCACCACATCGCCACCCCCCCCCCCCCCATGAGGCAAGAAGTTATAGCTCAAATTTTCATCGTACGCTCGTCCTCTCGGAAAACTTTCAGCTCATAACTCGTGCCCCACGGACGATTGGGAGCAACGGCGGCTATTTCGCGGATGATGAAGTCACCCCCAGCCAAAAAGAAAACTCTGTCGAGAACAAGCTTATCATGATAATAACTCGTCATGTCATTCTTCTCCGTGGGATTTTACTCCGATTGGGCTACCATGTGCCACATTTCGGGCGCATCCGGAGTATCCTGGTGGTGGAGGTGGAGGGTAGCAGTCTGCAAGGGTTTCCAGGTATACATACTGGACGTGAACTCTATAATCAATGCTTCAACATTAACGAATTGAAAGGGTCATCATAAGGTGGGTCCTGCACAATCCATCCCGCCTCCATGCTGTCACCACACCTACAAAAAGCACCTGAAATGACAAAAAAAGTACAAGCACGAGCTCTGGCACAAGCTCCTCAAAGCACTGACACTAGCACCCAAAAGCGACGTCGAAACGACGAGCTGGAGAATATCGATATGATACCATTTTCAAAAACCCTAATCTTTGCCTCTTAAAATTTCGTCGCCTCAATATGTTATCACCGTTTGATTACAAATATTACAGTTTGAACATTAGGGATTCCAACTGAGCTTTTCCTCTTGCGGTTCAGTTTTAGTTTTTAGTTACCGCAACGTTCCACGACACGACCGCGATCATTGTTACGGCGTAGATCTTTGCAACGCAATAGATACAACGTTGCGGCCTCTACAGTGACTGCCTCTTCTACAGGCTTGTTGGAATTTAATCCGGTTGAGGGTCTCTACATGGTCGCCGGAATGTAGGGTCCGCCCACCCTCAAGTTCCCAAAACTGAGATAAAATCCGGCTGACTCGGGGCAGCCCGAAGGGAGCATGAAGAAAGAAAGAAATTGGGATCCCTGACACCTGGCAGTACGGCAGTTTGTAAAAGTTAGTGTAACTAAGCGAGTCGGTTCACAATGATCTATAACAACTACTCCAATTGCACCACTTTCTTTAGTTTCCTGTGTACATCACTCCAATGCAGGTAAAACAGATATACAAGTTACGTAATTTCCAAAAAGAATAAACTTCAGTTATGGTTTGTAAAAGTTAGTGTAACTAAGCGAGTCGGTTCACAATGATCTATAACAACTACTCCAATTGCACCACTTTCTTTAGTTTCCTGTGTACATCACTCCAATGCACGTAATACAGATATACAAGTTACGTAATTTCCAAAAAGAATAAACTTCAGTTATGGTTCTTTATTGAATAGAATTTGTTCGATGTTATGCCTGCCATCGCTAATGAAACTCGCTCATTGTTGCGTTCATCCTTGGATAGGTTAACAAAGTATTCCCTTATTTATTATTTTCTATGTATTGGTCAAAGATATCTTAAGAGGTGTGTTCCGTATGTCCTAAGTAAATCAGATATATCAAGTCATGTACTTCGTAATTCCCTTGGTGACTTGTATGGGCTCGCCCCATGTTTAGATTCATCCCCGCATGCGGTCTTCAATCCTCCTTTAATCTGAGCGAAGGTTAGAGCATGGATGATACGTAGTTTCATTCACAACTTACATGTCCCCATCAAGCCAGCGTGTTCCAAAACCAGAGAGCCCTATTTCATAATATTCAGTAAGTGTGACTTGCATTTGTCTAGGGCTTCGTGAAAATGGTTAATTTTCACCAACTGGGGAAAGCCAACTTTCCTTTAATGTTGGAAGGCTAAAAAACCCGTTTTTGCTTCCTGCTTTCACTTAGTGAAGTGATGAGTAGGCAGATGACATGTTGACGCTAGCAAGAAAAAATGCCTCCCTGATGGCAGGATGTGCACCATAATTGTCTACTATTTATTGCGGCAAGCATGTCTGAGACTAGACAATACGGAGAATACGTAATTTGAATCCTGATACAAAGTGTGCGATATGAGCCTCTTACAGCTCGTTAGGAACCAACCAGTAAAACCTTAATTCTCACATGAGTTTTATCATTGATAGAAAAATCTATTACAATAGATATCTTCTGGCATCCACCAAACGCGTTCCTTCCTAAGTTGAACATTGACCAAAATGTTGCCCGTGGTGCAACCTGAACCCGAACCTGACTACAAAATATGCAAAACTGGGTTTTTCCTGCTGTACAAATTTGAACTCATTGGAAGTGAACGCTACGTGGAGGTAATGGCAGACCTGCGATGAACGACGAGCAACGACGGGGCAGGGAAAAGGTGTTACAAGGTCGTTTTATAGAAAACGGTTATAGTATGAAGAGAAAAAATCTCAAGTCCTCTAGAAACTTGTCCTTCCCTAACAGGTCCTTCACTTTTCTCCCGTGCGGTAAGTACTCAAATTTAGCCCAATAAGTAACCTGAATCCATGACTAGAACGGCAACAGTTTCATTGTTACAAATCACTCAATTGATCCAAAGCAAGATGAAAGCACTTACCATACTTCACGACATCGAACGGCCTCCTTGCGCACTAATCTTTTCTTGTCATCTAATGCTATTGTGATCGCTTTCATCACCTGAACATCGTTGCACGTTCAGAGTCGAAACAAAGAATTGACTAACAGAGAAATCTCACGAATGAATGAGTTAAATGCCTCGAAGTCAAGAAAATATTTCCTAGGCGGAAGTATATTCGGCCTGATGAATGTGGAAAAAATAACCAGATCACATGCCAGTTTCAATCAATGTTTGGCAGCTGACCTGAGATTTCACAGGGAATACGCGGGTGAACGACAAGCCCACGATGGCTGCTAAGCACTGCAACGCAGATTCTCGAATCATCTACACGAAAGAATCAGGTTGAGCACAAAAGGTGACATAAAATTCTAGCTGAACAAAACCAGGAATATTTTGAAACAGGTCACCAAAGGATAAAGCCCTACTTCTGATCACAAGCTCTACACACAAAGGATTGTTTTAGCTCTTTATCAGAAAGAGAGAACTACGAATAGCTTTTGGAAGAAATGTGCTAGCAATCAAATGGACTCCTTACCATTGATGATTTGTACTGCGAAACGGGTACCAATCTATTCACCATCGACTGTACATATTCAGCTGCAAAACTTCTGCCTGATAAAATTCGTCCCAAAGGAAATGAATGAATAACAGACAAATAATTGAATTAGAGACACACCTACTTCCAACTCGGAAGAGCGACCCCCAGAAGAAATGCAATGATGGTCTTGCATTATTACCTAACTTCAGATGGTACTCATGCAGATTAACTGGATTTAGAATGTGTGAACATACCATTACTCTCATCAACAAGGAACGAGGATAAAGACAGCAAGAGCTGAAGTACATATTCTGAATCCTCTGGATATGTGCACAGGGTCGAAAGACCCTCAAGAATTAAAGGAAAAACCTGCGCACCGGTCATCTTAGATTTAGTGACTATCTCGTCCACGACTACCACACAGAAACTTTGTAAAACATTTTACTCGTAAGAAGAAAGGAACAAATCCATACAAAACGGAGAAGACGCGTACCCTCTTCCCTTCTGTCAAGACAGCACCAAGAGGTGTACCAGAAAGAAGACATGCAAATGAACGATAGAACCAGATCCTGCAGGTAAAAGCCAATAGTAAATTATACAGAACATAACTAGGATTCCACAAGCACGACGCCTTTGAGCAAGATGACAGATACTCGGCCTCCAGGACGAGACTGATTCATCTCATTGCCTCAGCACTAAACATTTATTTATCCACAATACCTACTGGACCTTCATACTCTGGTGGGCACTCACCTGGACGACTGGTTGCTATCAAGGCGCACAGCTTCAATGAGGGGTGAGAGTATGCTGGTGAAAAACCGCTGTTTGTATAGAGGTCTGATGACAGCGTTTTGACTCTTGCTCAAAAATGAGGCGTGTTCATTGACAATAAGCCCAAAGCTCTCCACTGCTGCCCTTCCAACTGCGGACTCGGTTAACTTATCTGATTGGTCTTTCATTTCAAAACTGTCAGTCGTACCACTGTACGCTACAGGCTTCCCTAGAGACTCAAGAACTCTTAGCATTGCGCCAGCTATATCAGCAATTCTAGAGTGTCCTCTCATTGCCAGTCCTTTCCCCGCCAATGCAAGCGCGTAAATAGATCTGGCTGCTGATTTTTCTGCATCTTCTGCGCAAAAACTATTTGGCATATCCCCTGTACCGTCTCGCCGAACCTGTTTAATAATGGGCATCCAACCTTCATCCACGGCGATAGTTATCGCCTCCTTCAGGGGAAAGCTACCAGCTTCTTCAGATTCCGATTTTTTTTCATTCCACTTATTAAGCATAGAGGCAGCGGCCTGTGCGGCAGTATCTGTAATCACGGGGTCCAGATTGGCAACTGATGTACTGACTAAAAGCCGTAAAACGCTTTCTCTTTCCTCAAACAAAACTGAAGGAAGCAACCCCACTATCACAGATCCGACGAGGGCCACGAGCCATTCTTTACCCTCCATGTGTTTTGCGCTAAGAGATCGGACCCCACTAAGCTTAGTGTTTTGCTCAGGGGAATATCCCCCCTGCAAAACACTAAGACTCATAGTGAGAATCTCCTTCTGTAATCTCTCAGGGCATCTTTGCACTGTGACCCGAATCACTTCCATCAAGGGCAGAAGAATCTGAAACACCAGACAAGGTTCAGTCCATCCTTCAACGTCGTTCGTCCTGATACAACCGTGTGAATGGAAAAAACACCCGATGAGAGAGATGACAACAAGTCGTTCGTTCATATTGGTAACTGGATGAAATCTGCAAGTACAACCTGACAGATTCGTGGGCGACTCTTTATCAATCACTGGACTCTGTTTTGAGTATACATACATCAGGGGCAATATAAACAGTGGATTGAGGTAGACTCCCAATTGATCTCCAGATGTCCATGACCACATCACAGGCGGCTAGTTGACCAACGCTGCCAATCTCGCAACTGTTTTGAAAACACAATCAATCATCAATGACTACTTTACAGAAGATGCTCGCGAAACTTCTAAACTTCGAGGGGAAATAATCTGGTTCCTTACAATATATACAGAATAATTGCGGCACTAAAGTGTAGCAGGCATAATGTGTTGAGCTGAATCCAAATCAAAATATAAGCTCGGTTAAAGGAGGGCTTACAAGGGGATGATCTGTCCACTTAAACACCTAAAGATCATAACCGCCTTGGCAAACTCAAAACTTCCGTCAGCTAGGGCCTGCGGTACAATTAAATCAATGGTAAGTAGATCTTACTGCCAGCGGTTGCACAGAAAAAAGGTGTTTGTGCGGGCTATAAAACAGTGAATCGCAAAACTAAAAACCACGTAACCGGTATAGCATCTAACTCTTTCAGCATTCGACTCACCAGCGTTTGGCCAAGCTTGCTGGGGACTAGTTGGCCCAACACCTTCAACACTTTTTCTCGCACGGATTCTCGAGAAGCAGAGAGAGCAGCCAGAGCACGCAAGTGAAAATCTAAGGGCTCAGGCGAACACGCTTCCTGCACCGCGTCCAAAAGTTTGGGTAGCACTACGTTCAGAACGCTCACTTTCTCTTTCTCTCTGCTGCTTAAGAATTCCTGACGGTGTAAATCTGTGCATTTCTCTTCCAGATTGCTGGCAGCAAGAATCGCACCAAGTGCTTGATCTTTCAATTCCGAACCCTTGGTTTGGTCCAGAAAAGTCGATGTAAGAAACGTAAGCACAGTCTCAAGCTGGTCTTCAGAAAGGGGTGACAAAGTAGCAGGATATGATGCCAAAGCCTGCAGCCCAGCCACTGCCACATTTAAATTTTAGGGCCATGGCTGAGATTGACCGTAATATCCTAGTTTACAACCCCTGTACGGCTGGGATCACGAAACATATGACAAAGCTCTCTTCAGCGACTGTTTACATTCGCTGAAGAGGATCCCCAAAGATACCGTACGTCATACTACGAGCTCACAGAACACTCTGCGTACATGTCAAAACTTTGAGAAATATTAGACGAAGTCAAGGGAGGATCAACGTAGCTACCACCGAGTTTTAGAACTGTTGTCACGACTCCACTCGCCACGACACGGGAGAACGTATCTATCAGAACCGGCGCAGCGAGTATGACTGGGTCCAACCAGTACTTCAAGGCGAATTCAGATGAACTTGGATTCGAAGAATCTGCTAGAACATTAGCCAAATGTCTCGCCCCTTCAAGGACAAATATTACAGCTTCCAGTCCTGTTAGCGATAAACCAGCCTCCAAAGATATGCTATGTCCTTTGGCAGCTACACTCTCAGAGGATTGATGATCAGAGGACTTGGGACTAACTACTTCAACTGAAGGTAGAAGAGAGGATAGAAAAGTTTTCGTCACAATGTAACAGGAAGTACAACTCGCTCTTGCGGCAGCGCCTAATAACCGGCCGACAGCCTGCAGCTGTGCATCTGTCGTCAAAGCATACGTTTTGATCCCGTCTCCAGGATCTATTTCCTGATCCAGTTCATTCTTCACCCGTCTCAAAAACCCCACAACGCAGTCGTCTTCCAGTACTAGTTTCATGAAATCTCCCGTAATATCGTCCTCATTGGTCCTAACCTTTTGTGAGGCCTCTATGCAGCGAGCAAAACAAGAAAAGGCCTCCTCAAGGATAAGGGAATCTTTCTGATCGGAGACTCCGTCCTCTTGTCGAAAAATTTCAGACTTCAAACCCGTCCAGATGTCACCAGCATGCTCTGACAACGCTTCAGGATCATAGGAGAGTGCACAGTGACCAATGTAATTTAAAGCGTCCAGCTGCACAAAGAGGTGAATGAGATCAGAAAAAATGTCATTCTCGATTTCTGACTTCATCCAAGTTGGTCAAAAGCTGAAAGTCATACATAAATTAGAACAAGGCATCAGAGTAGTACCGTGATATGCTTTGTAAGTCTGAAGGCTCACCTTGGCTCTTTTAAGAGTTGACGATAGCTTTTCCAGCAACACAGGGAAGCAAAACGGAGCAAACAAGGGAGTTGCTGTAAAGACTTTCTGCAATTGACAGCAACCAGTTTGTGAAGCAAGATTACGACGAGATTACGACGGACATGGTGGTCATGACGAGTAATTTCATCAAGATAATCAGTAGAAATCAAAGAAATGACTTACCAATAATGCAGAACTTAGGTCCTCCCGAGTAATCCCTCGAGGATCTTGAGGCTGCAAGAAATAAAAGTTAGTATCTACATATAGAAAGGACTGTAAGATGAGCCTATAAACATTCACTTGTTACAGAGAAC
Organism: Marchantia polymorpha subsp. ruderalis; assembly: GCA_037833965.1. NCBI lineage: Eukaryota > Viridiplantae > Streptophyta > Marchantiopsida > Marchantiales > Marchantiaceae > Marchantia > Marchantia polymorpha. Next base: position 8,909,857 of record AP031351.1, read on the forward strand.
AACAGAAAGAAGAATGAACCTATATTGTTGGTAAGCAAGGAAGGTGCTAGTTTCGGGGTAAAAGCAGCAGATCAATCAAAGGAGTGGTGTGTTCCTACGACTTTTCAAGCCAAAGGAAAACTGCTTTGCGTAATGACGACGTCTATAAAGTTAGAGGGAGATCTAAACAGGAAGTCACACATATGGCGTAAATGACGGCACTTGTACCTACCGTATTGAATGAGATTGGAAAGTATCGACTAACAATGTCGAAGATATCCTCTGCATTTTCTCCAAAAGGGCCATCTGGTTCTGGGAAAATCGAAGCCAGTTTCTCAACGAGACGAAACGCGACCAATATGCACCTTGGATCCTTCTCTTCCTCTATGGCAGCTATGATTCCGAGAACTAACTCGGGACCCTGCAGAACATCCGCTTTATATCAGATAACACTCAATTGCTTTTCACATATAACGTATGAAATTACAACTAAAATCCGATGAATTCAACAATCTAGAACAATCTTCCTGTTGAACAGACTATAAGGGCGATTTATAGGGCATCAAACCTAGACAAGGACATATCGAGCCCTTCCTCAGACATACAGATAGAAAACCACCCCAATGCCCTCGTGAACTTTAAAGCTTCGCCCACAAATTTAAATATAGGTTTGAACAATAACTTACATTGTCAAGAACTTAGACGCTATAATGATGAGGGCGAACAATTTTGAAGAGGTAAAAAAGCATAACACGTCAAAAAAACTTTCCTACTCTAAACAGATACTTTCAGTAATGTTGATGGATGACGTAGCTGATTGATCACATGGATGCCATCAATTTCCAAAGTTCATAGCGGAAGAGCAAACATAGTGTGGATAACACAGGAAACAGAGCGAGCCATACCAGTGGCTCCATAGATGAGACATGCAGGGTGAGGAGTGATTCGTACAATTCCAAAGAGAGCTGCGCATGACGATCGTATGTGTCAGCTGCTTCAGTGAAGTCGCCTTAAATAAGTCCATATGTACCCGATCTCAGAAAATCTATACTTCACTAGTTTTGAGAAAACAAAGACAAAAATTTCATCTACACATTCAGAAGTTCGTACCATCCGATCTTTCTGACTTAGAGCCTGGACATCAAGCTGTTCTATTATAGACCTGCCCAGCGTCTCCGCGTCCTCTGGTTGGACCGCTCCAACTCGCTTAGGTCTTCTTGCTAGGGCAATGGAACCAATCAAAGCTGGACGCAAGGAGTGCCAATCTTGCTGAACAAACATAAGGTTTCAGTACAGAACCTCGCTTGCAATTGGGAACTTACGTCACCACAGAACTCTGAAAACCTTGATACTTTTGGAACTTGTATAGGAGGGTTGAGCTACGGGTCAACAAAAACTACACAGGAGAATATTGTCTTCGAGTATCACTTACAAGTCGGTTCGAGAAGAAAGACGCGAGACTATGAATGGCAGTGTCTTCCATAGGTGTATTTGCCAGGTCCTCTAGTAACTCTGCTAGTAATAACAATCCTGCAAGCCAAAATCTCGGTTCCTTATATGGACTCAAAAACAATCATCTAAAAGTGTAAGTGCACGTTTCTCATAATATGAAAAAAAAAAAGAACATCCCTTGAATATACACCAATACATGCATAACAATCCTAGGTTCGTCCAAAGGAAAAATATGCGGTTTCCGAGCCTACCTCTTGCCCGGATCGCGTTGTCATTGGAAGTCAAGTACTTCCCCGCCACAAGGACCTGACAAAATGTCGTTATCAGTAATCGGCATTATGGATGCATGGAAGTGTGCAAATGCAAATGATGTCCTTACAGTAAAGACACGAAATCTTGGCGAGCATAATGACGTCTTGGGAACAGGGCCTTGAAACTGCAACAGGGTAACCCACCAGCTGTTGAATTGTGATGGTTTTGTCGAGCAACAACTTTGATATCGCATTCCGACTATCGACCTGCAATGAATTATCCAGCTTGTAAAAACGATCGGGCCCACGTGCCTCGCAAATAAGGTAAAGAAGCTAAGTGAATCCATTCTTCGCAAAGAAGGCAAACACTTTCCCTTGCGACTAAGCAAGGTCCCTGAACTTAGACATTATTGGCTCGAGTAAGATTGAAACTCTAACCCTTTCATCACGGGTATATCACAATCGAAGGTTTCAAAAGATCGAAATTTATACGAACTCGTAACTGCTACTCTGAGAATGGAACTAGAATTATGCATCAAACTCCTGGTCCTGATTCAACAAGGAAGTACGCACAGAGCACTCACAAAGCAAAACCGACATGTACCTGTTTGCTAGTCGAACAATCAGGATCCACATAGACGTCGACATGAGCGACCCAATTCGAAGAGCAAGCCATCGCTCGACCCCGCTGATTAGTTCGCCAGAATTCAGCTGACAACAAGGGGTCGGAAGCTGGCTGCGGTCAACTCATCGCTAGCTGGGAACAAACGAAACAATCGTCACCAGTCTGTAAAATCCGAAACGGAGCAACTCAAGGCCACGAGCAACAACAACCCAGTTCAACTTGTCAATGCCCGCAGTCTAAAAAGCAGAAAGGCTAGACAGACCGTAATTGCCAGTTCACACAAGAATCATGGGCAGCTTAGACTGACGAAAGTACGAACTCCGAGCTTCGATGAAAAAAATCCAATTCCAAATAAAACGATCATCGCGCCAGCCAAGGTAAAAATCGCGTGGATGCAACGCGACGTACGAGCTTCAATATCCACTGCACGGAGTGCACCAGGAGATTAAGGGTTTCTGTCGCAGCTGGGTGCCGAGGGTGTGATGTGCCGAATGAGCAAGCAAGTTGAGAAATCATGCACCCCTCGAGGCAAAGAGAGCGCCCACGCACCAGGGCTCGAACCGAGCCAGCCAGCGCTTTCGATTGTGGCGGGAGTTTGCCAATCTCCAGTAGAAAATCCACGATCCTATCTCTAACTCTGGCGGCGATGATGCCACCCTTCCATATTTGGAAGTCCCTCTAGTGGGGCACCCTAAACTCTTCTAACGCTCGTGCTCTCTTTGTCAGAGAATACTATTTCAGAAGCTCTATTCTCTCTAAATCCTCGTGCTCATTCTTATCTGTATTTCACAGTTCGTGATCAATCATCGCTTAGAATGTCTCATTATGATATTAATCTAGAACGAAAGTTGAAAAATTGGACACCATTACATGATACACACACGATGTACGGTAATTAGATTAGATGGAATGTCAATGACTAAAAATAATTAATTGGTTCTTATAATGATCCGATTGGATATTTCTCTTTTATTAATTGAATACTTATTCGAATCTCAAAGTTTGGTAAACAATTTCACATCAACGAATAATAAATTCTAAATTTTAAATTTTAATTTAATTTTGGGAAAATTTTCTTGAAACAATTCCTTTAGAATACAACGACATAATGTATTTCATATATTACGTTCTTGCAATATATTTTTACAACATTGAGAATATTGCAGTTCTATTTCAAGTACAAACGTCTAAAGCATTGACATGATACGTTATAGTTTGAGAAAGAAATTTCCAGATCACAAAAATATACATGATTTTAAGCATCAAAACTAGAATCAGAGAATAAACAAAAATAAACATAAAGTTGAGCATCAACACTAGGACCACAAATGATAAATTGAGAATTAAACCAATGAGTTTAAATAATATTTTGAATCCACAAAATACATTGCCACAACTAGAGATTATAGCCAATGTTATATATAAAATCTTTGAAAATGCACACAAACACACTACATAGCATAAAGTAATGATGATTATGTTTTCAAAAAGTTTATATTATCTTTTTGATTGATTCTAGATAATTAATTGGATAATGTATTGATTATTTTGTAGAAAATACATGATATTTTATGAAAATATCGGATTTGCATGAAATCTAAAAAACTGTAAGGTGTAACTTAAGTTTGGATTTTACTCTAGTTAGTTAACCTTAGTTAGTTGTCGCGGTTAAACTGCCACTAAATATTCTTGTTAACATTCATGTTTTTGACTCGGAGATCGTCATTAACAGTTTGAAATTTTCCCCGGGGACGTAGGCCCCAGCTTGGGTTAAATCACGCACCTCGCGCGTGTTGTGTCTTGTCTCTTGGGTGATTTCTGCCTTTTTACAGATGGTGCATTTTAGTTTCTACTACTGTTAGTTCCATGTTCTACTTGACAAAAAAGACTTTCAAGATAAGTTGATATGGACATCTGTATGTACATTATTGACTGTAGCTACTATCTATGCATAATATTTAATGTGTTGTTATGAAGATGTCAATTCATCCTTACAAATCCAATATCACAATCTAATGTCTCAATACATGAACACAAGTGGATATAAACTAATAAAAATAATCAACTATGGTTGATTATTTTTAGAAAAATCCAACATCAAATGGAATGAAATCTTATAGACTAAATTTTTATGGAAGAGACTATGTATATATTTTCATTATATATATGGATATATTGTTATTCTAGGTACTGTTTAACAAAACCAAATTCTGAACATATTAAAAAAATAATCCACAAATCTAGATATTGTATATTTCATAAATTGCAATCATAAGTATGCAGTTTGCATTCAAATTTTTTTGCTAAAAATTAATTATTATTATCACAATCATATCGTTACATCTTTAGTTATTTAGATCTAAAAAAATTACTCAAAATGAAATTAAAGTTGCATTATAGTGGATTATAGTAATCAACAATCTGTGCTTTTGATAGTAACACTGATTATGTTAATTGATAATATCACATCAGCAATCAGTGTTCTTTATATATAAAAGAAGTCTATTATATGATAAATATTTATTCAAAATTAAAGACCTGCATGAAATAAAAAATAATTTTTTCATTAAAATTTAAATAATTTTTATATTTCAAGCACATGTGATGTTTTATCTTATGATTCTTTATAATTTTATATCAAAATCATGTGATATGAGAATATCATACAATTTTGAGTTACTATAATGAAAAATCCAAATTTATAGTTTTTATTATATATCAACTAATTTTCTTACTTATTGAAGTAAATTACACATCAATATTTTTCAAAGCTAGACAATGTTGTGAATCTTCATCCAGAATATAGTGTATGAGAATATACCAAAATTACTGTGATCAATGAACCTTTCATCAAGCTCCAATCAAACAAAACATAGACGTCATTTTTCCCATGCCATCACACATAATAACATCCTAACACCCTCTGATGCTCGTGGCTTCACTGGTAACTTTCATCACCTTAGTGGGTGTCCGTGCTAAAGTTGCACGCTATTAGAGTATGGTTTGGTAAAGTCTGGGTGCAAGGTAATGATTTTAAGGACAGAATTTGCATGACATAATTAATAGGGGGCGAGAATTGAGATCAACGTACTAGCAAGCAATACCCACAATGACAATGAGAGGTTTGGTACTTTCGTTTAAACCACAACAACGAGAGCTACTACATGATGAAGTACTTTGTGTCGATATACTTTCTTCTGTTAACTACCTTGCTCGGGGCGTTTGGCGCGGCGTTATGAGACACCCATTTTCTGTCCTATCTATAATCGATTCTTTACCTAATTGTGACTACCAACAAAAAAACGAAAAAAAAAAAGCACTGAGTTACAAATTGAATCAAATCTGAGGGCTACTGGAGTTGGATGATTACATTGACATCTCACCACTTTGGATATAACATATGTGGTTTTGATCTCTTTGATGTTCATCTTATTACATCTTATTAATATATCAATCTAACCATGGAATGATGAACTTGCTGGTAGGATTTTACTTCAGGGCTTCTTAGGAGTATCCTCTATGTGACTTTTAGTAAAGTGTTCTAGGCGCATTCTATTTCATATGCTTCCTAGTAAGCTTCTTCAAGACTACATGGTATTTTTGTATGATGTTTGTTGGGATGATATTTATTTCCCCTTCTACTTCCACAAGGAAATACAGTACGATACGAGCATCGCAAGTTACGAGTTAAATTGAGCCACAATATACTCTAGTTTGCCCAAATTTGCACCTTCGGGTTGGATCAAAAGTATAACATAGCTGCACAGGTCCTTAATCACTTTTCTAGTACTTGATGGATAAAACCAGATGTTTTAAGTGCTTGATGGTGTCTCCCTCCCTTTTTGCCACATTCCTCGTATTTCCTAGAATTCTCTTTACCAATGCAACATCTCGCCAGGAGCTTTGACTTGGACACTGGGGGTTTAAGAAGAAAGCTGATCAGCTCCTGTTTGACATGAGCTCCTACACAATTGGGCTTACAAATACGAGTAAGGACCTTGAGCAGCTTTGATACACTGTTCATTATTTGATTCCAACAAGAGCACCATCACCACGAGGGAACGTAGCTGTTCTTCATTACTTAATTCAGTTAATAAATTTTTAATTAATTAACTGAATCAATTAACAATTGACAATTAACTGAATTAATTAATTACTTCAGTGAATTGTTGTTCTTCAATAATTACTTCTTCAAAAAAACTCAATTCATCACTGAGTTAATTATGTGCTAGCGAAGCTCACCTCTTGGTGAATGGATTTTTCCAAAGCCTTTACTATTTCAATTCAGGCTGCTACAGTCGTCATATTCCTTGCGAGGAGGATCACGAAATTCACTTGATTCTTAAGGCGAATGCAGCAGATCACTGCAAGGCAACGACAAATGTAGCTATCGGATCGGAACTCCAGCAACAATGGTAATGATCACACCACGACTACTGGATTTAGCTGTTGAAAGAACAGTACGTCACGGCTCTTGCCCTCACTATATGAAGCAGTGAAACCGACGTAGAACGACTCGTCGAAAAGTTTAGAGAGGTCAATCTTATAGCTCACGAGCGCTGAATCGAGCTTAGCATTTGTTGGGCTCAGCTGGACGACGAACTCCACCCGGACCTGAATTGGCTTTGCACAAAACATGGAACATGGGGAAGAACATGGAGCGTGTGATACAGAAGTCAAGGCGGTGTCGATCTCAAGCAAGTCGACATTCCGACAGTGTCGTATGCCACTGCTATGTTATTGAGCTGCCTACTTCCCCATATCGAGTGAAGGCACCCATGGAAGCAGAGTTGTGAGCGATACTCAATACTTTCTACAGCGCGAAGGTTAGCATCAAGAGCACGCACACCAAGGCAACTCTCTACTACATGCTTAGGTGATGGACATTCATCAATGATCCAAGGAGTCGGTGGTCCGTGTGGATACCCACAGGCTTACTGGATAATCGATGGCAAGGTCTTGCACAGAGCGAGGAGGAGCCGCAGCATGAGTGAAAGGTGAGCCGAGAATATCCTCTACAATTTCGCCCGTGACATGGCGACCACGGAAAGCGAAGTGCTCACAGGACCGTCTAGGAAAAGTTTTGTGTCATTGACCGATGCACCGCAAGCGAAAGGACGTTCGTCGAGATGCTTCTTCACCCACAGGCGAGACATGGGTGGAGAAATATACATTACAGTAAAGACCGGTGGCACTCGAATGAAAGCAGTGTGCTTCCAATTTCCACACAAATTTCAGCAATTGGCACATCTTCTCGAGGACTTGAGTCCTTCGGAAGAAAAAAAGTTTTATATAATACAAGTACACGTCTTGAGACCAGGGAGAGGTAGCCTGAAGATCAATCTAGTGTAGGAGGGCTCTCTATCTGTACAAAATATCTCCAACTTAGATATTCGAGGTGAGGACTGTCAGTGGGGAACGACGCCGGGAGGGAGGCAGGAGGCCGAGGCAAGCTAGCTCAAGAATTCTCCACCAGTCGGTCCATGAGGAGGGCCAAAACTTGGCCTGCGGCAGCTGATCTCAAAATTCCTTCGGCCCGTGGAGAGCCGGGTCCGAAAGGCTCGATAAATCAAAGGCCGAGCAGGGGAGCCGAGTTAGTGGACGACGGGGCCGGAGGGAGTTTCGGGGAGCTCCGACTGCTGCCGCTGCTGTCGCTGCTGGTGCTGGAAGAGCTGAACGATGTCGTCTTCAGAAGGTTCTGATAATGAATCTGAGGCAAGTCCGACGAGTACATGGGAGCAGGCTTCGAGGCGGGAACGGGAACCATGGGCACGTCCCCGGACAGAATCTGGATGACTTGCCGCATGGACGGGCGGCAGGAGGGATCGGGGTGCGAGCAGATGAGCCCCAGCAGCAGCACGAGAGTGATCTCGGACTCGTCGAATTGGCCCTCGAGCCGCCGGTCGACGATCGACATGAGCTGCCCTCGGCTCAGACTGCTCCACACGTAGTCCAGCAGGATCATGCGCTCGACCGGCAGTCCGTTGTCGAAGGCCCGCCGGCCGCACGCAATCTCCAGCGCCACCGCCCCGAACGCGTATACGTCCGTCTTGACCGTGAACTTCCCCTGGAACGGCGCCTCGGGCGCGATGTAGCCGTAGGTGCCCGCGACCTGCGTCGTGGCCGCCGTCTTCTGGTGGTCCACCATCCGCGCCAGCCCGAAGTCGCCCAGCTTGGCGTTGAACTCGCGGTCCAGCATGATGTTGCTGGACTTCACGTCGCGGTGGATGACCTGCTGGATCCACCCCTCGTGCAGGTAGTCCAGCGCGGCCGCCAGCCCGTGGACGATCTTGAACCGCTGCGCCCACGACAGCGCCGGCGAGGCCTCGTCACCGTCGCGGACCTCGAAGAGCGCCTTGTCCAGGCTCCCGTTCGGCATGAGCTCGTACACGAGCAGGAACTTTCCGTCGTTGCGGCACCAGCCGAGCAGCTGGACGATGTTGCGGTGGCGGATCTGCGTGATGATGGACACCTCGGACATGAACTCGCGCTCGCCCTGCTTCGAGTTCTCGGCCACGCGCTTGATGGCCACGGCCTCCCCCGTGGCCGCCAGCACACCCCGGTACACGCTGCCAAATCCGCCCTGGCCCAGCTTCGACTTCTCGCTGAAGGCGTTCGTGGCCGCGCTGAGCTGCTTGTAGCTGAACGTGTTGGCCAGCGAGCCCATCTCCCACACGCTCTCCTGCTCCGCCGCAAACCGCGCCGCAGACCTTTTGCGGAACGCCGTCCGGCCCTTGCAGGCGCTCCAGAGCGCCAGCGCGCTCAGAATCAGCACGCACGGAATTCCGATCGACAGGCCCAGAAAGTCGATCAGGTTCCGCACCCCCCGGTCCACCGGCCGGTCGCGGTGCCGCTCCGGGCCGGGAGCGCGGGGGGGCGGCGCGGACAGTGTCCCGGTCGGCAGCCCGTAGCTGGTGAACACCCAGTCCTTGACGGTGTACAGGCTGACGCCCCAGCCATTGGCGGCCGAGAACCCGACCCACATCGTCTCGGCGAACACGTCGTAGACGTCCAGCGGGAACTGCAGTAAGGCCTCTTGCGGGCGCGCCGAGGAGTTGGCGATGCGCACATCGAGGTCATGCGTGGTGCCGTTGTAGTCGATCCAGGCGTAAGTGGGCTGGCCGTCGCGGAAGTCGACGCCAACGTCGTACGCGTTGGCCACCACCTTGGAGTGCACGGTCTCGAGGTCGACACCGACGTGGTTGCCATTGGGGTCGTCGTAGTCGGCGTTCTTGAAGGTGTCGAACTCGACGGCCAGCGTCTTCGGGCCCTGCTGCCCCACGTCCGTCGACCCGTTGTACACGCCGAGAAACGCCCCCGGCGACCCGATCCAGTCCCGGCTGGCGATGGCCACGAAGGCCAGCCCGTCGCCGCCGTTGCCGAACTTGGTGCCCACCGGCGTTACCCGGAAGGTAAAGCTCGTGGTGAACGAGCCCGACTGCCGGGTTCCCGGGTCGACCATGCGCAGCCCCTCGGCGTACAGCGCCATGCCTCGCGCTCGTCTGAAGGTCAGGATGTCGACCTGCCTCGAGTCCGGCGTCAGCGTCAGCCGCCCGCCCTGCGAGCTCGCGTCGCCCAAGCAGATCATGTTCTCGTTGCAGTCGAAGTCGCCATCCAAGCTGAAATTCAGATCGGCTCCGATCGCGACCCGCAATTCGTCCACGCTCCCGAGAATTGCTATCAGGACATACGCATGCACGAGGAGCTTGAACATATTCTGCCCCGTTCCCCAGATCAGATCGGCACAATCCAGATCTCAATCTCGTCGATGAAAATCACAAAATTGCCACGTGTCGACGAATCTTCGCGCCGCCGACTGAAATCGTCCGGAATTCATACACTCGTACAGACCTGGACGAAGGAGACTGACAGTGAAGCTCCGTTGCATCACCGACGCTCGCCTCGGATGCCATGTGCGGTCTTGACTGGTCTATTGCCGACTTCAAGATTTCTCCGCCATGGGAACCGAGTTAATGCCCGTCGTACCCGAGAAATCCATCGCGCTCGCTCGCTCGCTCCTGCAAACTTTCTTCGACAATTCGCACCACGTTCGTACCGCGCACTAAATCAGAGGAACCAAAGTCACAGATCCAAGCCAATGATCGATGCCATCCACGGGACCTGAGAGTGTTCCAACGCTACGAATTACTACTACATTGGCGATCGACCTGCCACTGATGTGATGCAACAAAATCGATCTAGATAATCCGAGCGGCTTGTATCGGTCGCTCATGCTGCAAGGCAAATGCCAAACATCCCAACGACCTCCGAGTCCAGTCACTAAGATCGTCGATCGATCTAAGAGTGTAAGAAATCCACGCAATGTGCAAGTGTCCCTTGATGACTGAGATTAGAGACAGCTTCCCGGACTTAAAGTCGAGCGCGGACTTACTACGGACGTGAAATCTGGCAGAGCCTGGATGGGTCTTGCAGCATTAGCAGGTCCAGTTCAGCATCGTCTCACATTGACCCCTTCAATGATTCCTTCTAGTAGCCAGCCCTCTTGCTTCCAAAGTTCGATTCACAGTGAGTGAGTGCAGATCGACTTCTACTATCAGCACTGGCCATGGGTCGATCCTACTGTTGCCACTCAGCCATGATCTCATGATCAGTTCCCAGTGCCCGGCGTCGGCGGAGCTACAGGTCCGGCTTGCACAATGTGTGACTGACTGCGGGTGCATGCTGTGGAAGCCCCGATCCTTCAGAGTGTTCTGCTCAGTGCACGGAACAAATGCCTCCTAAAGACTCGGTGGATTATTCGGGTGCAGTGCAGTGTTCAGACTTCAGGATTGCAGTCGGTCGCTTACAGTGAGCATTTGGTACCCCAACGAGTGATCTATTTGGAGGTCATCGATGATCAGAATGCTGAAGCTTCCGAGCACACTTGACCTCATCGCGACTGGCCCTGCCAGTGCAGAGGCTCATGTTTGCCATGCGCAAAGGGGATCTGTAACATGAATCATGAACCTTTCTATATATGAGATTTTTCCAGCAATGAGACGCAGATATAGAGCGTGTGCGATCGGATTCCGTGCAACAGTTGTTCGTAAGCATATATTTAGGACCTGGGTATTGTTTCGACACCAGAGCTGTAGCTACAGAGCAGCTGGCTTCGAGAATTGTCCACGTGCGTGGTTGAGGAGGTGGCATCTCTGGACTGAAAGTTGCGTAATCGGTGCACGTGGATATGAAGACTGGCAAAAAGGATCGTGACAGTTCTCCAGCTTTCTCTTTATCTTATTGCCCAGGGGGGGATTCGCGTCAGGGTTTCCGACTCGTCTTCATCCTGGAAGCAAACAGGTCCAGATCTCGTAAGCATACATCGTCCTATATTCCTGATGTCACGATCAACCGAAAGCACTGTCATGAGGACTAGCAGTGGGTCGAGTTCTCCTCATGATCGTGGTTCATAACTTGGCAGATTAAGCGAAAGCGCTTTTGAAATGCGGAGGGAGCAGAAGATGAGATGATTTTCAAGTCTGGAGAAGTTCTGCACGTTCTGCTTAGCAATCCTTAACAAGAGGACGATTGCGAAGATCTTCGACATTCATACTGTTTAAGGAAGGATACATCCAAGTCGTTCGGCGAAGAGCACAGTGAGATATTTGTCACCGCCACGCTTTGTTTCTGGAATATACGTTCGCACTCAAGAAACTGCCATCCTGTAGAAGTCGTTGTTCTAGGAAGATACAAATGACAGATACAATTCATGGGCAAAGTCCTGGTTGTTATCTTGCCCAGCTACAATCGAGGAACTGCTCCAACGCCCTGAATGCATCGACGCGTGAAACAAAGGGTTGTAGTTTTTCTCTGTGAATTTTGGTGAGCAAACAAAATGTCATGCCACCAACTCTTTTGGGCTCAAATACACCTTCACCATCTGGATGTCGCTTTCCCGGGCACAGCATGAGTTTCGAATATCCATTACGGGACAAGTGCAGTCATCATTTATCTATCATGGTTAAGTGCAGTAGATCCATGCAAGTCGGTAAGAAGTCAGTGGAAACGCAGAAGAGAAGAGAACTGCAGACTCCTGCGAGTGATATCTTCACAGGATAATCCAAGACCTGCTTGTGTGAGGTAAGTGTCTCAGACGTTTCGTGGGTGAACTCGAGAGTTGGCACTCGATCTGGTGGTGCGATGAGGATGCCTACTTTACCATCTGGGGTCTAATCGGTCTTCAAGAAAGTTATTTGACCTTTCACACTTCCAACAACTAGTCCTAAAAACTCTGCGCCATATTAGAAACTATGCCCATGTAAGGCTACGTATAGCTAGAGTTGGTACTTTCACGCTGTGTAGTATGTGCAGCATGGAAATTCCAACATCCATCGGTGTCTGGCTGCAGATAACTATCGAAGGTACAATTTGCAGGCTTAACTTCCAAACCAATATCTGTACAGCCTTGTAGACCGTCTTCAAGTTGACAGTTTTATGTCAACAACATGTACGTCGTTGCTTGACTCTACGTTCCAGTTTGAGGTGTGGGAGGGATGTCATGTGTTATGATCATTGTGTTCCCGAGATTGAAGCTCTGGTGCACCCGAAACCATGTTAGATCATATGCTGTTACTGCGAGGCATTCAGCAGAACCCTCTAAGAAAATGAGAATAGCACAAAGTAATGCGCATCGGTCTATTTACGGCGTAATAACCCGAATAAGCAGACATATTACACTCACCTTGAGCATGGTACATATTTTCTTTGACTTCACGAAGCATGTGATACTTTAATCTCGAAAGCTAAGAAGGTGGCAGGTGATGTCTTTTTGCGATTTGACAAGCTCTGAAACAGTAGAAAGCTCTAGACTTCAGCTGTGACCACTGCGTACATGAAAATATATTTTTTCCCCACTTGCAATATTCACAGTAGATTCAAAAGTGGTAGAGGAGGTCGTAGAAAGTTCCAATGTACTTATGACTTTCAAATTGTCATCAATTTCCATAACCTTCTCTCCCTGTGCTCCGCAAGACACATACGGAGATTCTCGTTCCGATTTAGTAATGGCAAAGCAGCACAGCTAGGAGAATATCCGAAATGAACAAAAAACACCTAAGGCAGAAATCCTGAAACTTCGCAATGTATTAGGTTCTAGTATTCTCTTACCATCGAAATCCATCATCGAGTTTAAACCTTCGGATTTGACCAACGAGCCTCGTCTCGTTCCAAGGATCATTCATGAGAACCGTAGCGTACGGTATGTCACTGACCAAACCATAAAGCACTTTATGTCAAATAGACTCCTAGTTCACGCTCGATTTATGATAAGTCAGTGAAATCTCAGGGTAGTTTTAACGGTTTGGATATGACATACAGGCGGTGACGCAAATCAGATTATCACCTTTTGTTGATTCTATTCAAACAATGCTGAGCCTAGAGCATGTAAGGGTGCAATATGCAGCGTAGTCAATCGAACCATCACGGAAACCAACATTCATTCGAAAATGTATACTTGGGTTCACGGATGCCAATTGATTTGTGCTGTTCAGGCTCGTTAAGTACATAAATATGTGGTATATATGCGTCACAGTGGCAATCTTTTAGTGTCAAGGTATATAGTAAGAATATTTTTATATTTGTTTAAGATATGATTGTGAGACTTAGTGAAGTCTCTACTTATGCGTCCCACTGCTGCTTCACGGGAAATAATTGTTCTGAGTCAATAAATGTGGGGGAGAGCCAGATGCAGATCTCATCTGCAGTTTCAAGACGTAAGGAGATTGACTTGTGGCTTCGTCACAACTACAAGAGGGATTGGACACTGGCATCGCTTGTTTATCAGCGAGAATCCGAATCGTGTGGATGAAGGAAGGAAAACCGAGCGTACTTTCCCAAAAGGTCCAACACAACAAGAGATCAAAAGCGATTCAGTTCTTGGAACTGCAAAACCTGCCAGGACTAGAAGAAACTGATATCTAGTACAAGGTACGATCCAAGTCCAAGGGGATCGGCTGGATGTCAGCATGGGAAGCTCCCCGGAGAGGGATCGAAGCACCTGGCGCATCGTAGGGCGAGCTTGATGATCAGGTTTCGTGCAGAGAAGGGCAAGAAAGTGTACAATTTGCATCTCCAGCGTGAGGTCTGCTGCTCTCTTCAGATGTCGCCCGCACTTCGACAGCTGCCTGCTTGCTTGCTTGCTGCCTCGAGCTGAGAGAGATCTTTGCTGGCGTCAACAGGAAAAGACGAACTCCGGGGCATCCCACACGCAATCTCCAATGCATCACATCCAAAAGCGTACGCTTCACTCTTCACAAGCACGCTTCAGCATCTACATGGAGGCCACTGTTTCTCGCCACACTTCCGTGGCTTTCACATATGGTGGCGCTGTGAGCTGCAGTTCTTCCAAACCCGAAGCCTCCTCCTACCTTGGCCTCGACTTTTTCATCCACTGGGCTGTATATGGCCATGAAGCACCCTCAAGTCCAAGCCCTCGTGCCGACAGTCCACAGCTGCAGCTGCTGTACTATTCAGCCCTCGTATCTGTGAGACCAAGAAAAAAGCTCTGACTTATCTACCATGAAGTAAAGCGTCCTCCACGCCTCCACTGGACATGAAATTGTACCAAGATCGGCCGCGTCGTTGTGTCTGCAGCCGCCCATAAGTTTAACTTGGTCGCACGGTAGAAGCATCGGAGATCAGCTCCGCCCAAGTGGGTTTCACTCTCTTGACCGCCATCGACGACAGTAGTACCAAAATACAGCGATCCAGACGCACCCTCTCCGAGTTTCAGTTTCTTAGTGAAGCTGAGGGTTGCTTCAGTAAGTTCTTCGTACGTGAAGTGTTTGACATTTCGTATGTGGACCTGTTTTACCTTCTTCTGCAGAGAGGCCTTGAGCACCGACACTGAGTGAACAACGAGGAGGCTACTAGTAAAAAAGCCATGACGAAGGATACGATAGATGATTCGACAGAAATGTTCCTCGAGAAGGAACATTCCTTTGCCCTCAACCTCGCGATCAGCATTTGTGACACTGCAGCTGCAGCTAATTGATCATAAACTGCCAGCTTAGCACAGTGATCCAGTTCACTACTAGACCCCTTGTAGCTCGTCGTAGACATTGGCTAGATCTAAGGCGCACCTCAGCAGATGCCCATCTGGTCTAAAAGATTTGTAATTGCACGTCACCTCGAGACGTCTGCCTATCGTCTGCCTACTCGTTTGCGCACGCAGAAAACGTCGATGTTAACAGAATTTGGGTACTTTTTGTACAACTCAACAGCATTGTTGAGTTCGTGGATCAGAGGATTCGTGGATTTTTGGATTCAGAGGATCGATGTGAAGCAGGAAACTAGTTCTACTTGTTGACGATCGTCGGGTTCGTGTATCCACCAGAGTGACGGGCTCGACATACAAATCTACGCCTCCGGTTCCTGCCTGTGGCTTCTGTCGTTCTTCCGCACGAATCGATCGAGCACTAGAGTTTCGAGATGGAAGGTGGGAATTCCAACATCCATGGCCAAGGAAAGGGAAATCTCCAGCTCGAGGACGCCGCCATCGTCGATGAGTTCTTGATCTTCAATAGGGACTGAACGTGGTTCGCAAGTGCGAGATTCGATCGAATCCAACGGCCGAAAGACGAAGCTTACACTCGCCAACGTAGTCAGTCAACCCATGCCGAGCAACTGCGTAGAGCTCCACCGTCGCAATAGAATCAATCGAGATAAATACGTAGATATTTCTCTTCGCCAAATCAAAGCAAAGACATTTGAGTATAGGAATATATATTGTGATATCGTCGTAACAATGGAATCATGTTAGCGAAAAGAGTTCAACATACATGATACTTTTTACCTTTACATAAAAATTTTATCTACAATTATATATTGCATATAATCTTTCACCCAAATTGTACCGGCTGGAAACAACGTTGGGATATGGGCATAATCACAGCTTTGAAGAAGTGATTTAAATATCTTTATCTCAAGTAACTTTTTAATTTTTCTCAATTGGAAGATGAAGCAAAAATTTGCAAGAAAGAGAATAGGCAAAGATTACGACGGAATGTTGCTAGAGCTGCTTATGGAAATCCAAATCATGTTATTGAAAGTGCGAATTATGTCAAGGAAGCATGGCAATCTGTGTCACACATGTCCATCAAGAAGTCATTTATCAAAGGGGACATCATGCTATTAGAAATTGATGAGGAAGCAAATAACTAAGACAGGAGTTAGTGAGCAAAGTTGTACAAGCTCTGTCTGCTCTAATCTTTCCGTTTTGCAAGACGAGTTTCAAGAATTTGTTCACATCGATGATGAAAACAACGATGAATGTGTAGGTGTAGTTTTGGAAGATGTTGACCAACTTTTGCAAAGGATGAAGATTTTAAAGAGAATCAAGAGGATGTCAATGAGGATGAGAATGTAAGATCAGAAGTGACATATGGAGAATTAGGAATCAGCTTTGTGTTCAAGGTATTGGAATCACTTTATAAGCAAGTTGTTGATATAGAAGACCAATTGATCTGGTCAGAGGTTCAAGCGGAGGCTGAGGACACATTTGATGATCTTAGAAAGTTATTTGAACTGTTTCAAAGTAAGGTCTGGGCTTGAAAGCCACACGCAAACAACTTCAAAACTTGAAACAAATGACAAATCATGACATGATGAATAGAATATACATGAACATTATTTTTTTCAAAAAATATTGCGTACTCGCGTATATTCTATTCAATATTGCGCGATGCGTACCTAAACAAGTGCGTACTTAATCGGAAGGTTACCGTGCATTTCACAAAAACTTTCCTAGAAAAATATGTAGTCAACCATTTGCTATTTGGAAACCTCGCATGTTGTTTCCAATCGAAGTTCTATCTATCTTTAAACTAAATCGACTCTTAAGTTCATATATTACAATATAAATTTTAAGTTACAATACTAAAAAGCAAATTTGAAGCCAAACTTATTATACAGAGAGAAGCTAAGCGTCCGGGGATAAAAGGTGCTCAGGGAGATTGGCGGTGGCGGCCAAAGACGCTCGTCCGCCGTTGAGGCGGTGCGCTTGATAGAGCACGTTCATGGCGCACAATCTTGCAGACAGATTTAGATTCGTGAGCGGCATTGTGAGGCGAGTCGATTGAGGGGTTTTTCTCGTTCAAATTCTTCTTTCACGAAGAGAGCGAGTCAATTAGGGTTGTCACGATGAAGGATTCACGGGTTAGTTTTAGTACGGCATTGAACACTGGTGCGCGTGAGAGTGGGACCTGGTTGGCCATTGTGCTCGACCCGTGCATGGAATTCCTGAACATCGCATTAGAGACAAGACGTTTCAACCGAGGACCCATTGATCCACTCCGCCCCACGTAGGGAGAAATCCTCAAACGCGATACCTTTCGAAACCACCAAAGAGTTCTCGTCCGAAGTGCTGTCTCTTTCAGTCTCTCTAACACCGATCATAACATTGTTGATGCAGACATTCATCTCCTCTCCAAACGCGTCGTCATAGTGTTTGTGGTGGAAGGTCAAATACATATCAATCCTGGATCGCACTAGTGGATGTGATTGCACACCTTGGCCCAGCCAGGGGAAGTCCATTTCCTTCACCATGCAGGATCAAATTTTGCCTATTTCAAGACAGATGGTCGCGCCATCACCGATCACATTTTAACATTCGCTATCCACTGCTTTGCAACAGGCGCGGTCTTTTGTGAGCGCTGATCTAGGGGATTCAATTCTCGTAGACCGCACCACATCATGTGGCCTACATGGATGACCTTGCCCGATCTACCACTGAAATTTACTCATATTGCGCGCAGCGTGGCCGAACAAATTGTCCCAATACTTGCTGAAGACAACGACGACACACTTGAAGCTCCACCGCGGTTCTATGTGGGGATAGACATCCGCTAAGTATGGGTAACAAATGTTGTCGGTTACAGCGCGATCGGTGGGAGTGCAACAGTGGCCATACACTACGAGACGATCGACTTCTACTGCCAAATTTGTGAGAATCATCAACATTCCACATTGGCATACCGAGCTTCATCATCACGGAGTTCTCCTCCTCAACCGCCTTCCAGCGTCCCTTCATTGCAAGACTATGCCTCTACAACATCTCAGCAAGCTGCACCTCCTCTACCCATGCGGGATCATGCCGCCACGACAACTCCAACCCCGTATCAGCGGGAAGCTAAGCCCTCTTGTTCGAACGCTCATCACAAACGTCGTCATCATGAGAAATCTCCTCAAATCAACTCAGGCCCCATATTCGAACGCTCATCACAAACGTCGTCATCATGGGAAATCTCCTCAAATCAACCCAGGCCCCATATGCACCCCGGATGCTGAAGGCTTTAGTTTAGTACTCATTCGACGCCGCCAGACAACATTCTTCGATGTCCGCCCTGTAGAAGCACCTCAGACCCCTTTAAATCACCCCATTGTTGCCGACGCCAGTCACGCCAGCATCACCGGTGCCTGCGGTTATGTACAGTCTCAGCTTGTGCCTAGCGGCTATCAAAGTAGCGGGACCCTCACGGCCTTCTTACCCAAAGCGATCACGGCAAATACCCTTCAGGTGGGACATCACTCGCGATCAAATGGCAGCTCAGTCCCAACCCACTACGGCCGCAACGATCATCCCAACAATGGCGAATACTCCAATGATTGCGAGGCCATCACAGCTTGTGGCTCTCGTTTCAACCCCAGATGTTGTCACAAGGGCACCATCGTCGTTCCTCGATGCGTCAACCGAAGTTGTCATGCGTGAAGAGAGTTGCCTCCCTAGCTCCATCCATACAATCACCTTAACGACACAAGTCGTAGCGGCAATCATTACTCAAAAGGCGATTCTCGGGAGACCCCATTGTATGGATGGAATGCATGGGAGAAAGTATTTTGGACAAAAAAAACCATATTGTTGCGGGACCGGCCCAGCTCCTCCACCAGCAACTACAAAATTGCTACACTCATGTGGACACACGAGCGAGGTCAACTTAGCGATGGAGGTTGATTCCACGAAAACCCAACATAGTGGCGGCGAATGATAATGCACAAGCTTCCGATTCTTCATATCGAGTGAGATCCTGCCATTCTCGATACCGAATCTAAAAGGGAGGATCAGATATTGGACCAGTTGTCAGTTACACAGGCTGCCACTATGGTCTTTGACTCCACTAGCGGGTGACTAATGACTTTAGCTAGCCAGATCTATCCCGCCAACACTAGGCTTCGACCCCGTTGTCATCTCGCATCCCCGATCAAAATGGACTGCCAACGACATCTGCTAGCAACAGCGACCTCTTCGTTGATGCGGTCCCTCAACTCCCATCATCATCGGTATCATCGGATGAAGGTGAAGATCCAGCGCCACTGCCAACACAACCGGCCCCATCAATTCCATCACCATCACCAACTCCGGGGGAGACTATCATGGATGTCAAAATCTCTCATCCCACGGAAATTCCAGCGTCTGAGCCGACATACACATCCAGACCAAAATCAGCCCCGAAGAGCATCGCGGGCCGCATCCTATCCTTTCTAGAATCTTTTGATCCCACACCGACCGATCAAGATACGCCAACTCAGCCCCCTTCCTCTCTATGGGGTCTTAGAGCTGCGGCTAGGCAAGTTATCACACCCCCACCAACTGTCCCCTCATCGTAAGATGTCTGAGATTTCCAAAGGGCATCTAACATGAGCTGCAGGGACGTCAATACCCCCTCTGACCGTCCATGAAGCTACAACTTCTATCCATCAACGTGCGCGGATTGATCGAGGACTCAGTCGTGTCACATCTCCGATCCTACCTACAAGACTGTACGACTCCTCTTGACATCGTGACTGTGCAAGAACACAAGGTGCAAGGAGCTAAGCTCCTTCAAGCGCCGGTCAAGCTTTGGCGTCACACATTACACTTCGGTCTAGATGCCTCAGTCGGGTACGGTCACAATCGCTCGACCCGGGCCCAGGGTGCGATGACGTTCTCACCTTAATCCACCCACGATGAAAACTGCAGATCGGTTCCTCATGGAATATCACGTACAATGGTTTGTTCTTTGAGGCTTACCCAGTGGAGACGTGGGCACTGCCAACATATATGTTCCGAATGATTCTCCCGCTAGGTGCTTGCTTTGGAAGGCCCTACCTCGCGAGTTATCACAGGCTTGTCGCTTGATCTTGCTAGGGGACTTCAACATGGTGGAAAGGAGAGACAAAACCCGCCAAAATGCTTCAATGATTCCAATGTGTGAACGAATCCTCTTCAATGCTATAAAGATCTCCCTCAATGTCGACGATCCACCACAATCAGCTCACAGTTTGCCGTACTCATGGCACAACATGCCTAATATTGCTCGCTTCCTAGCACGACTCTACCAATGCTACGTCTTTTATCTAGCGCCTAACACCTTCGATAGGCTCATCCTTCACTACCGTGTGAAGCAACATAGCGCGCTCGGATCATAATCCAGTATTTGCCACCATCCAACTTGCTGCCTCATCACGACGCACCTTCCACTGGAAGATGAGAACCATCTGGTTTGATGCGGAAAAACCAGAGATCAAACGTATGTGGCAGGAGACCTTTGCTGGAACGTTTTTCTTCTCCAAGCTTCGGCGCATCACTCGATTCTACCGCGGATTCTGCAAAGCTAAAGCATGTGCGTTGCGATCGGACGAAAACGCTCTGATCATCGAATTGGAGGCTCTCACACGGGCTTCCCATGCTAACCCCCTCGATGCAACAATGCTTCACGATTGAGGCGAGTGCCGCCTCCGCCTGCAAAACTTTCAGGATCTACAAATTAAAAGCGTCGTGCTCACTACCGCATCCAATAGAATACTCATGATGACTCCGTCGCCAAAGAATTTTTCAGAGCCGTCCGACCCCCCTCTACCACATTTCATATTTCAACGCTCAAACTCGACTCCGGCACTCGGGTGACTCACCAGGATGGGCTCAAAGGCATTGTCCTCGACTATTACAAATTGCTGTTTGTTGCCACATATGACACACTAGCAATTGTTCATGCCGAAGACACCTTATTGGAACTCATCCCATCATCATTCAAAACGCAATGTCTGTTGCATCTGTTAGCTGCCCTCAGTCGCAGTCCTGATGGCAAAGAGATCTGCAAGACCTTGCGTGACATGGCCTCGGGAAAAAGCCCCGACCCGAATGGAGTTTTGACTGAGTTCTATGTCAAATTTTGGGATCTAATCGGAGCAGACTTTACCGAAATGATCCGGGAGGCCATCGTCCAAGGATCTATTCTTTCAGGGCTGAATCACGGCGTTATCATCCAGCTTCCTAAGGAGGTCGACCTCGAACTTATTTCTCACTGGCGCCTTATCACTCTTCTGAACACCTCCTATGAGATCATGGCAAAGGTGCTGCAGATGCGACTACAAAAATTGTTGCAGGACGTTATTCACCGGCCGGTACGCTTTCCTGCCATCGCGTCACATCTTGAAGTCTATCATGATCCAACACAAGATCATTGCGTGGGTCAGTGAGACTAACCAACCGCTTTTGATGCTAAAGTTGGATTTTTGAAAAGCTTAGGACTCAGTTCGGTGGTCTTTCCTCTTTCGAGTAATGGACAAAATGGGTCACTCGCTTGCCTTCACGTCTATGGTGCGCATGCTCTTGATTGGCGCTTCTGCATGCATCTCCCTCAACGGTCTTCATATTGCTGACTTCTCCATCTGCCGGGTAGTTCGTCAAGGCTGCCCCCTTGCACCTTATCTTTTCTTGCTGGTGGTGGAGGCCTTGGTGACAGCATCTCATCAAGCTATGGACCAGGGCATAATCTGAGGAATCCGTGTGCCAAAAGGCACTTCACAACAGTTAGTGTTTCAATTCGCGGACGACGTCATTTTCTCTTTATACGGCAAAGAGCGATACTTAACTTCCACTTCGACAATGCTTACAGCATTTGGGCTTGATACGAATCTAACACTGAACAGACAGACATGCAGCATCTTCTGGTTCTCCAAGCATCCTCCTTCGGCTTGGATATGTATCTTCGGCTGTATGTTGGTGCCGCTTGGGATGCTTTCAAAGCTGCTTGGAACTCCGTTTGGGGTGTCGCTACAGACCGCTGATGTTGACCAATTTTATCGCAGCGAAGATAACAACCGAACTCAGGTCCTGGTCATCGCTCCATTTGTCGCTAGCCCCGCGCGCTGTCGTGGTAAATTCCATGCTTCTCTCTACACTCTGATATTTTTTAAGTATTTGGGCAGGGTTCTTCCACGATCTTGAGTTCCATTCGAAAGTGCACTCCGCAACTATCTATGGGCATGGACGGAAGAGCACGCCCATGCTAGGATACGATGGGAGGATGTGTGCGCATCAAAAAGGATTGGAGGGTTGGATATTGTTGATCCTTTCGACGCCCTGACTGCGTTGATGTGCAAGTGGATTGTCAAAGAGCTGACACCCAGATCCTCCCCGTTACTCATGCTCCTTTGCCATCGACTCGCTAACCTACGGCCTCCTGGACAACACAGGTGGCCACGAGGGTTCCAATGGGTCCTCCTATTGAAGTTCTTAGCCTCCAACGGCTCTCCGTTGTGAACCCAGCTCGTGCGTGCATGGCACTTGTTGTGACCCCAAGTCACAACCGTTCCACCTACATCATTCGAAAAGGTCCATAACACTGAGCTTTTTTGGAATACTCATTACATTGGCTCCAATTTTGAATTCTCTCAAGCGCGCGCCCGTCAACTCGCGACTTAAGGGCTTACTTGCCTACAGGATCTTTGGATGGAGGATTCAATGGAGCTCCGACCCTAGGACTCCTTGCAGCAAGATTACGGCCTCGACGATATCGAACTGCGACTCATAGAATTGGTCTAATCCAAGGTTCACGAATCCTGGAAGGTGATTCATCGGGACACGCAATCCAGGCCAAAACTTGAAGAATGGCTCGACATTTTTGAAGATGCAGTTACCTCCGACCCACGCCAAGCCTCTTTTTCTACTCTGTAGTGAGAGTCCGAGCCTGCTCAACCTCCCCAACGGTAGCCAAACATATTGCTGCCACTTACAAGTATCTCAACCCATTACTACATTAATCTTCGATCCAGGCAGGTGGCGCTGGCTCAAGGGCAATGCGTTCCACGCTTATACGGCACAACGCGGGAGGTGCTAATTTCGCCCGCAACAGGCTCTTACTCTCCCAATTCATCAGAAGTGTCATGGCCTTACGCCGACAAACTTTCTACCTAATTGGATGGCGGTCTGGGATATAGTGCGAACTCGTAAAGAAGCTCCATTCTTGTGGAGTCATTATCACATGGCCATCACGGTGAACCAATATCATCATGTAGCTTTTCAAGGCACAACAGACCAATGAACCTGTTGCGCACTGGACATCCATGAATCACTTACTCATGCTTTCTTTGATTGCAAGGCTGCTGAGGATGCATGGGCATATGACACCACCATCATGTATCACATTGCCAACCTAGAGACTTGACCAACGCTTATCGGGGATGCCTTTAAGTGCATGATCTACATCTCAACTTTTTCATACGAATACGTATTGCTATACATTCTACATTGCTAACATGTTACTCACATACACACAGACATAACATGATGAAGTATACACCCAAATATATCACAACGATGACGACTCGAAGAACTGACGTTCATCGAGTCATCATTGACATTAAACCTTACAAGAACAATAACCCTAGGCCGACTGCTTTTTTTAGTAAATACCAAAATTACGTGAGAATTTTGCATTGTTCCGGCAATCTTGGTCACTCCTCCGAAGCTCCATTATGTGGGTGATATGGGTGCGAAGGAATGCATCCATCTTTCAGAACTTCCAATAGCCAAAAATCCACTTGAAACAAGCGCTCTGGGATGGGATGCCATAGTGGACCTCGCTAAATCTGCATGGGAGTGCTCCATTTGTGTGAAAACAAGAATCCTCAAGCTGCTGCGCACGCCAGAGACAGATTCTTCATCTGCTGGGCCCAATCACCCCCATGTCCTCTGTCTATGATGATTGTGTCAAATGGCATCATGATCGCTCACTCTGTGGCTCATTCTCTTAGTTACTCCCACGTACTATATTCTACAGATTCTCAGGTTTTCTTATCAGGTAGAAATCAAAAAATAGGTTGGTCGGCGGGTATCTCATCTTGCGTGGTTTGCAGCGGTGATGTATTTTTTTTTATTGCAATGGAATTTTCACCATTTGACAAAAAAACGCAAATTTGTAATCAACTAGTCAAGGACTTATGAACATTAGTATGCAATAACTACATCAAGTCTATTAAGGCTATGAGTCATGTAACCATTATTTTTAGAACTGAATTATTTTTTAACCAACTAAATGGATGACCTAAGTCTAGTTTACCACAAAACATATGGTTTCGTGGAAGAGAAAATCACATAGCTTTACACATCACCCGAGTCATAATGGCAATGAAAATATTACCAGATTCACATGCGTTCATGGAAAATATAGATATATTGCCTTTGTAATCTCATTAAAAAAAAGTTCAACTAAGGACAGAGAGGTGGCTGGCTCGTCACTAAGGGCTCCCCACTTTCGGAGGAACGCGATGTCTGCCCGGGAGGGCCTGCAGCCGACCTCCCGGGCAGGGCCGCCATGTTCCCGGGCGAGGGTCTCCCTGCACCATATATTAAACTGTTTACAATACCTATTAACCACGTTACGATGATGTAGACTAAATTAGTGAGTGTCAAATTGCTAACCAAAGCCATTTTTTACTCTCCTCATAACACTATTCCATCCCCCCTTTGTGTAATCTTTCATTATGAGTTCCCTTGCATCATGATAATACATGAAAAGACTTACTTAAATGCAGAAATCGAAGAGAAATAAGAAGATAAGATGGCTTTGGGAAAAAAAGTACTTGGTTTTTTTTGGCTTCAGGAATATGAGCCGGCTTTGCAAGGAGTATGTAAGGATCGGCACGTTCGGTACATTTCTCATTCATTTTCCAGTCCGAGGAGTAACTTCAATTCTTCTAGAAGTACATCCCGTGGAAGATCAAGGGAAAGAAGTGAAGAAAGTTCTATATTATGGCACTTAATTATAGTGATCGTGTTTACTCATAGTAGGCCTGCATAATCATATTCGCTAAGTGGATACGACATTTCACTTTTCATATCATTATGATGTATCGGAAGATCGATGAATCTAGCAAACAACGAAAAGTGTTGTTGGCATGGCATTGTTGGACCGAGTAGTGCAGGGTTTAGTGATTTATCAACGTGAAACTCATATCCCCTCCCGTGAAAATCCTGGTACTTGGATGATGTATGCTCCGTGTATCGTACATGGCATTTTCGAGACGATAGATAGACGTATGAGGTAATGAGCAGCCATCTTGCGAAAAAAAACCATATTTTGAGTTTAATGATAAATTATCATTACCTTAAACTAGGATCAGAGTTTTATCTTGGTGAAGCCCCAAACATGCTCCTATATTTCTCCTCCCCGTTGTGAGGGGAGGAGAAAAAAAATACATAGTACAAGTTCCTGCGGGAAGGGAGGCCGCGAGGGAGAGCCCTTAGTGAGCGGGCGAGGTAAAGCGGGAGGGCCCTCCGTGGTCGAAGCGGGAGGTCGGGCTGCGGGCCCGGGCGGGCAGAAAGCCATCCCGGGCAGACCTCGCGAAAGTGGGGAGCCCTTAGTGACGAGGGTGGCTGGCCCATCAAACACTAGAATATCTGCAAACGCAGAAATGAATATTAAATAGGTCCACGCTGAAGTATAAAAAATAATATTCTAATTTTACCTTTGACCACTAATGTCACATAGAGAAACATTCTAAAGCTTTGGAGAAACTAACGTCGTACAAAGTGCGTTCCGTAGTCGGAATTATACAATATCGTACAAAGGTGCCGACGACCGTATGAAGCGCTCGAACTTACTATACGGTGAGCGTATGAGCGACGGTGCGACGAGGATTCCTCCACTTTCGAGTGTCAAGGCGAGGGATGCCCATCGTTCATGCGAATGCGAATGCGAATACGAATCGTCAATCCCTTAGACCCGCACGGCGATGCGTGAATGTTTCAATTGAATGCCGGTAAGCAATTCTCTGGCTCGGCCCTCTAGTGGCAAAAATCGTGGACGAGGCGTGGAAGAATTCGACAGCCGAATCGTATCGGGAAAATCGAAGAATTGAGCTAGATAAGCTTGGACATGGTGCAGTTTGGGAGGCGAAAGCTCGGTTGGGCCT
This sequence comes from Marchantia polymorpha subsp. ruderalis, assembly GCA_037833965.1. Classification (NCBI taxonomy): domain Eukaryota; kingdom Viridiplantae; phylum Streptophyta; class Marchantiopsida; order Marchantiales; family Marchantiaceae; genus Marchantia; species Marchantia polymorpha. Next base: position 8,936,335 of record AP031351.1, read on the forward strand.
CTGGGTTGTTTGTTGAGCTCCCTGCAGTTGGGCGTGTCGATCGATTGCGAAGAAATTCGCCTCCATACCCTCCTCCAGCCCTCGCCGCGAACCGCATTCTGTCTGGCTAGCTGAGCCCGTCGATTGTGGTTTGGCACATTGGCACGGTTCCAAGCTGGAGGGCCGCCTTGTCTTGTGGTTCTGATTGCATCGCCGTTGCGTTTCTGCAGGGTCCACGCTGATATCATATCATCGTGTTAGGTCTTGAATGGCGTCCCCTTTCGAGCTGTGCAGTCATGGCGGGTGCTAGTTTGTTGGGGTGAATAATTCCAGAAGGTGCTGAAGAATTCACGGAGGATGCTTCGAGGCCACCTCATCACAGTCGCCTCGCCCTTCATCATGTTTCTCTGAGAACTATCAGGTTAGCATCAATGTCCTTTTTACACCCTGAAACCCTGACTTTACCGAAGTCTTGAAGCTGGCAGTAGGCCCATTCTGCCCGCCGGAGCTTCTTGAGGAGATTCCCCGAGACAATGATGAAATTCCCGAAGGGTTTAGAAGGGTACAAGCCCTCGCACTCAGCTGCAACGAGTGGGGCTGTTGGTGTCTGAAGCGCTGAGAGCGCACTCGTGTCATTGTGATCGAAAGCGCGAATCCCAGACGAAACGGTCAATTTTTGCCACTCATTGCTCCTGCGTATAATGGAGCCATCTCGTAGTTCTGCTTCAGCCCTGGAAATTGTAACACTGACAGGACGGATGAGAATACGAAATGCCGCTAAACCCTCGTGAAATTGTTGCAGTTCAGCGGAATCTGGGAGCGAGTCTGGGTAAATTTACCCTCGGTGCCAGTTTACATGTCAGATTTTTGCATTTCTAGCATTGAACCTCGACTTCGCTCGGTTGTCTGCACGGAGTTGTGGTCGAAAGCGTTCCATCTCGAGCCAAGAGCATCATATTTACGGAGAAGGGTGTCCTATGGCTTTCCATTTAGCCCAGGTGTCACACAATGCTGCAGTCACAAGGAGCTGGGGCAGTCGACGCGGTCGCTCCGGGCCGGACGAGTTGGCTCTGCATTTGTGGCAGCAGCCAGTGTGCCAACGAAACCGAACAGGATGGTCACCGAAAAGCACGAATTTGATGACATCCAAGATCTCATAATTTCGCCTCCTTCGGTGACATCCAGCAAGCATGTTGGAAGGCAGCTGCCGACGCTTTTGGAAAGAGAAGCGAAGGCTCTGGGAGGCTCGACAGTTTTCTCACGCAAGGAGAGAATTGAGGCTGTGAATGGTTTGCTGGATCTGCTGGAGATTAAAGGGGTCAGCTCGGGTTACGCCTTCGAGTTTGTCAGACATGCAGGGGATCTGATCGACGACTTGATAGTGGAAGCCAAGCAAAAGTTTGTTGAGAACGTGGTAGATCTGAGCTCCCCGTTTGAAGAGGCTTTGGCAAATGCGAAGGCCCCGGAGGGTTTGGGATCGCTGCCGAATGAGGTTTCAATTGCGGATCTCAAGAGAGAAAAGAAGATCAGCAAACTATTGGAAATCAGTCAAGAGGAGGAGTCGAAACTGAGTGGAGACGCAACGTTAAGCGAGAGCATCAGCGAGTTGGCGTTCAGAGTTTCAGTATGTGCGGAAAGGAGAGGACTTGCTAGGCTTGTTCACTACTTCCAGCTCATAGGCATGAAAGCCCTGAACATTCCCAAAGTGCTGCCTCACGTGGAACCAGGAATTGACAAAGTAATGGCCAAAGTGGAATTTCTGAGAAGCTTGGGAGTGAAATACCTCCACCTCCCAGTAATATTGGTAACGTGGCCGCAACTTCTCTCATATCAGTGTGATACTTTGGCTTTGAACGTCGATTACCTTGTGAGCCTTGGACTTGCTCACAAAGATATAGGCAAGATGGTAATCAAGTTTCCTCAAATCTTAGGACGTGATGTCCAGACTGAGCTTCATAAGTCTGTAGAAATTTTAGAAAACTTGGGAGTGCAATTACGAGATGTCAAGAAGCTGGTGGTTCGATATCCGGTGCTTCTAACAGAAGATGCCCCAAAGAAGTTGGACCCGCTTGTCAACTACCTTACGGAATTAGGCGTACGTAAAGAGCACATTGGTACCGTGCTGATTAGAAGACCATTACTGCTGGACAGCGACGTGGAGAAAGATCTGTTGCCTGTAGGCAATTATCTCAAAAGCCTGAACGCAAGTCCAGATGACATTGACAAGATTCTCATGTCGTTTCCTCAGTTGTTCTGCTACGATGTTGACCAGGCGAGTGAGTGCTCATCAGATCTACATGGTTTCTATGTTTTACACCAAGTTCTTCTATGTGCACTCCTTATTTGTGGAATACATTGTATGTACTGTAGGAAGGTATGGCAAGTTTCGTAGAATGTGTTATCATGTTTGCTCACATGGTAGCTATATTTAAAGCTTCTCAGGAATTTTGTGTTCCGTGAAAGCCAACATGGCGCAAACCGATATCAAGTAAAGCCATCAGATATTGCTGTGAAGTATCCAAGAGGTCTTCCTCCGGATGTATGCATGTCAACCACCGGTGGGATTATTGATTGGTTCTGGTATTCAGGACTTTCGACCAACCGTGCTGCACCTTGAGAGCTTAGGTGTTGAACCTTCTCTTATGGGCAAGCTTTTCAGGAGACATCCTCAACTTCTCAAAAATCGGCGGAGTCTTGAGCTGAAGTTGGACTTTCTTCTTAGTCTGGGTCTAGAACCGAAAGATCTCGGTAAGGTGAGGGTCTTCGTTCATTATGTTTGGGCCGCTTAGTTTTCCTCCAAACGTGTGTTTGTGGTTTCATGAGAGTTGAGCTCATTGTTTACTTCACGAACTCGGTACGTCATTTGTCTCGTTCAATAACTGGAGATGACATGTTCTATATACTCGTGGTTTTACAGAAAGTCACAAGACGACCGTGCTCCAGATTTACTGTTTTTAGCAATTTGCACGAGAAATTGTGTTGAAGTCGTAGGTGGTTGTGCAGGTCATTTATAATGCACCTCAATTACTGTGTTTGAGTGTTGGGGAGAATATGTTTCCCACTGTGAAATTTCTGGAGAGTATCAGTATCGAAGGACCCTCGCTTTTGAAGGTAAGAATTCGATTGAAAGTGGACCGTGACCACAGCAAGTTGTGCTGAGAGACGTTTGATTTAGCACAGTCTCGTTGTGTACCTGTCAAGGAGACCCGAAGAGACATCGGTCTGCAAACGAGGTGGCTGATCGGCACCTGACTCGATGTTAGTGTCATGCAAATCTCAAGTGTCGAGTCTTTGAACGTTTGCTGTTGCTGTTGAACGTTTGCTGTTGCTGTTGTCTCAGGTTCTGAAACTCAAACCAATGATTCTCGCGTACAATGTTGAGACCAAGCTGAAGCCAAACGTGAAGTTTCTGAGAAGCATCCAAATCAAGCAAGGAGAGATTGGAAAGTGCGTTGATTTGGCTTCACATTTTGGTTCTGTTTCGTAACTTGTGCTGAAGCCTTCTCTGAACAAAGCTCCTGAATGAGCTGTGCGAAATTTTCGTCGACGTGTCTAAATGCCAACGTTTTGTTTTGAAGGTTGGTGGCTAGACATCCACAACTACTCACATTGAGTATCGACAGGAATTTAAAACCTACCGTGAATTATCTTCTCAAGCTTGGGTTTACAAGGTACAGAAATAGCATATCCAGTTCGAAGTATTGCCTGCTTGTGTGGTGTTTCGATGGTTGGATGTCTTTCAGTGCTAATGTCCAGTGACATTCCACTGTTTGCAGAGGGGATGTGGCGGATATGGTGAGGAATCTGCCTTCCATATTAGGATTCAGCGTAGTAACCGTCCTAGCACCGAAGTATGGCTACCTGGTGGACGTCATGAAGCGGTCAAGGAAGGAGGTTGTGCAGTTTCCCCAGTTCTTCAGCTACAGCTTGGCGAACCGGATCATTCCCCGGCATCAGCGGCTTGGGAAACTCTTTGATCTGGTCTCTCTGAGTAGTGTGTACGGCTGCAGTGATGACGCATTCGAGAAAAAGGCAGCAAAGTGGGACCAGTGTGGTCCTTCTCTCAGATCTCCTAGGAAGAGGACTAACTAGCGCTCCACGATCATCACTTAAAGGAAGCTCTCAAAAGAAATCACATAATTATAGGGCCTGACTTGATTTCTACACGAGGTCCTTTGAGACCAGGCATGCAACATTTCAATCTCTCAAATAGTAGATATTTGTTTGATGTGACCCCATCCAATCGCAAATTGTTTGATGGGACCCATCAAGTTTCAATGTACCCGATAGGACCTCACGGACGATCCACGTCACACTGTTCTAGTATGAATAGATGACGGTGTTTTGCCAAACAAAACGAACAACTACCCAGAAGCGAATGGTGAAGCTTTGTGTACCATTAGTGCCTAGTTGTTGACTCCAATGTGTTTGAACGGTGTTTTGCCAAACCGAACAACTACCCAGAAGCGAATGGTGAAGCCTTGTGTACCATTAGTGCCTAGTGGTTGACTCCAATGTGTTTGAACCCTTGTGTACCATTAGTGCCTAGTGGTTGACTCCAATGTGTTTGAACGGTGGTGAATAAAATTGCGGGGGGCATCGCTGTGAAAGGAAGCAAATCTTACACATTGTCCAACTTTCAGACCGGTCAAGGGTGAAGACCGCTCTTTATAAAACTCCAATGGCTCGTCACACAAATTATAGCAAAAATACAAATTCCAATGGCTCGTCACACAAATTATAGCAAAAATACAAATTCGAATATATTTGTACAAGAATACATACCTACAAGAATATCTATTAGAACATATTGTTACAAAAGTCAAACAAACTATCGCAAAAACAAAAATTCGAATATATTTGTACAAGAATACATGCCTACAAGAACATCTATTAGAACATATTGTTACAGAAATCAAACAAACTATCGCAAAAACACAAATTTGAATATATTTGTACGAGAATATATTTAAATACAAATTTGAATATATTTGTACGAGAATACATGCCTACAAAAACATCTATAAGAACTTATAGATGTTAATCTTATATGTACAAAAATATACTATTAGAACACACACGGTGTACCGTCCGTGATGTCCCGTGGGGAAAATTGAAACTTGATCGATTCCGTGAAGCAATTTATGTTTGGATGGGGTCCCATCAAACAAATAACTCCTCAAATAGTGGATACCAGGATGTATTTATCCTGTTCTAACGTTCTTATCTTTAGTCATTTTGAGCACCGAAGTGGAAACTTTGTTGTTTACAAAAACTAGCAGTCAGTAGGGTACCCAACATGTGCAATCCGATTGCTATTCTAAAAGTTGTGGCTCTCAACGTGATGGATGAAGATAAGTGTTACAGTCGACTCCCGCTCTAAACCAGAACTTTAAGCACTCAACAACTTCGGCTCCGAAACACTCTATTGACACGACAGCGATGAGAGCTATCTCAGTTTCATGCTCATGTGATGGGATTATTACTCAGAACATGCTTTGAACATGCTTACGGACATGAGTTGTACCAGCAATAAAATGACACTGTCATAAGTGCTCATTAGCAACATAAGAAATTGGTGTGACGAAACAAAATTGTCACGATATGTACAGTCAACTCCAAAACTCGCTTGTCTCAAGTCGATCCGGGTTTTACAGTGAGAACTGCTGGCGATAATTTCCAAACACAAATTGTCCTGTCCCACTAACGGGTTTCCCAGGAGACAAGACATTCCGTTCTTCCTAAGCCCAACACTTACCTCTCCAACAAACTGTTGGGTTACTCTACAAACTTAACTCGCATTGCACCAGAAGGTTTCTTCTCTACAGTGCTTCTGATGGAAGGAAACTGGCAGTAAACAGCCCTAGAGATTGAGAATTTGTAGCTAGCCTTCATCGTAGTATAATCCTTACATCCGAGTGATGTCAGGGCTTGGTAAAGTACAATACCTTTTCCATTGGGCATGACACCACAACTATGTCCACCCACACTATTGAAAGGGTTTCAAAGAATCTGAGGTACACTTTGTCTAACTTCGTTGGAATATTAACACTTCCAGCCTACTTACAGACGGTTGGTGAGCCTAAATAATCGCTTCATCCCCCTGTAGTGCTTGAGCGAGGTGTGCAAAGCATGGTTCTGTTTGTGAGTGGTTAATTAGTAAGAAAATTAGTTCTTTCAGCTCTGCCTTGAACTCCTCATCGATTCTCCTGGCAAATGCCCACGGATGCAGAGAATCACGAGTCAGCATATTGCGGGAGTTCCAGTACCGTGTTATCAGAGGAGGAGAGACAACGCATCTATGGCACAGTCCTGCGTTTTGTCAGATAGTCGAACCAAGTCCGACTATCTGACAAGACGCTACGCTTACTGAGGCACCTATCTGCAGTCAAACGAACGTATGTACTGTGACACGTAAAGCCCTAAAATACGTGTCAGCTGCAGACTAGTACGTTCAATAAAGATTTGAGTTCGAACTTACCCTAATGTTGATTTGAAGTTACTTTCATCTTCTGCTTTCCAACTGCGAACTGATTGCTGCTTGAATCTTTGCCTCGTCTTCGACTTCCCTCTTGCGTCATTTCCGTTTGCTTGAAGTTGCGAATCAGACAAGCTTTGATTATCTGGAATATTCACTGATGGTATCAACCATTGCGTCGTCGTTGCATACTGTTGACATGTTGTCTTCAAGGCCTCAACTTTCTGAGATACAATACAAACAAAACATGGTAAGATTCAGGACAAAGAAGAAACTTGAGAGAGGAAACTACAGATCAAAACCAAAGAAAAAAAACTACTAAAGAACACTCGTTATTATCATCGCAGATTACGACGAGTTCAAGAAGCTTGAGGAATAGGAAAAACTCATGACTAGAAGAGGCTTGTGGCAAAGCTCTCACCTTTAAAATTTGTGGCCACAATAGCATACATTCTTTCAGGCATTTATCCAAAAACCTATCATGCTGCTGCATAACCTGTAGAAGAAGGTTGTGCGAACATCAGATCACAATACGTAGGCCCCCTCCCCTATCTAACGCTTATCCAGGAAGTGATATTTAAGACGTGAATCAGACAAATAACGGAGCCTTACTAATTCATTCTACTGCCATCGTCAACTGTACAGGTCAATGTCGACTCAAATTTAACATACAGGAGAAGAGGTTCAGATCAAACCTCATCTATACTTTTCGCATTCTGCATATTGTTTTCCATACCATGCCAATTTGGTTCAAGAACCTGTTCAGGACAGCATCCAGTCAGTCATTTGCAGCTTCATAAAAGACGCAAGTGTCTGGCATGGGGACTGAGTCATGAGATTACTTAGCACGTCATACAGGTGCGGGACTACCTCAAATGTCAGATAATGCTCAATGCTCTGCATAAAGTGCAACATTCTCTGGCAGAGAACATATGATCTTGAAATTGCCGTTCCCACAAAGCCGAGTCGCCGAGTTGCCTGAAAAAAAACACCTTAGATTGAACTCTGTAATGAAGGCAACGTATTTAACTCAGTTGAAAAGGTAAACCACCGAGCATTTCAGTTGACTTTACTGGTAGAAGAAGACCCTAAAGTCAAGTCGTAACTGAACTCATCACCATTGCAATCTGAATCTCAACTCTCAAATGCAATTTATGATCGGACTTGCAAAAACCTCAAGAAATCAACTTACTTGATGAGCTTGCCAGGTCATGCAAAGCTGTCGTTCAACGTGCTTAAAATGAAATAGATGCCGGAATATAAGTTGGTACTTTGTTAAGGCCCTCCTCGAGACAACCAGGGACAAGGGCCACGGCACCTGAACCGAAATCAGTTTTCTAAGTTGATCGGTCTCGAGACAGGAAAAACTGTAGTTCCTGAGTAATAAACACTCTGCTAGGGCACTGCAAGAGAGGATCGCTGTCAAACGAATCAAATCTCTGAAATATTTGATATCAAATTTATACCTTATAGTCAAGCGTGAACGTCTCAATGCCGGTGATATTGCCGGTAGCACCTTGCATACCAAGTGCTGATCCATTCAGACTCAGATTTGCTAGAAAGGATTCAGGATTTCCATTCGTCTCAGTGTTACCCATACCGGTTGAGATGGTACTTTGTAACTGCGTCAATAAAGCCGATTTTTCCTGTAAAGAAAGAACAACGACCCATTAGACTGCCTATTTAGCAAGAAGAAATTCCACCTATAACGCGTGGGGACACCAATCGAAAAACTGTAGTACTCTCCTAATGAATGAAAATCAAGGAGAAATTCAGGTAACTGACTTCACAGCTGACATGGAGACAAAAGCTCACCACGTTGCAGGTCAAATCATCGTGATACGGATCTGACGCTGAAACAGATGTTCGTAATGCGAGCTCCAGTAACGACTGACAAGACGAATTTTGCAACATTATTAGCCCAATGCTAGAGAAACGACTGCTGGAGCTTCTTACTCTCGATCAAGCAGAGAAGTTCTTGGTTAGTGAATCTGAAGTATCAGAAACCGTCTAACTAACCTCAAGACTTTACTCGAGAAAGGTATTGGCTCAGTCTATACAGTAAACCTATCTCTTTAAGTCTCCTATATGAGAATGACTGAGCTGATTAGGAAGGCCCGGGTACCTGTAGTTTTTCCATAGTGATGGTTGAACTCCTCTTCATTAGTTCATCTTTCGCTATGTCCATAAAGTGCACGAGGAAATCACCCTGTCGTTTGAAATAGCTTTGATGAATCAGTCGCCTGAAAGCACCTGCTTACTTAGGCTGATCTAAAATAACTTCAAACTCACAAGTTTGCACATACGAGCAGCCCCGTATTTTACTTAGCAAGATATGTATCTTGCTAAGTAAAACACTAAAAACTCAAGTAGCAAAAGGCAGTTTTCCAGTTCAGAAAAACTAAGTTGCAAAAGAGCTATCGTACAAGGAAGACAAAAATATCGGCACTGGACGACAAGACGACATATTAAGCAAATACATGAATTGACTAGGCCTAATAACTTCCCTCTTCAAGTCAACAATACGTAAAGTGCTTACTTGATCCATGAAGAAATAATGCTTTACTGATCGTAGCCGTCCCATTAGATCGAACTGACATCAGAATGTGTTGATTAGTGATGCGCTAGATACAAGTCCAATGACAGAAGAAAGCGTGTTTACTGCCAAAGAACCATAAAACTGAAGTAATAAAGAACTCTAAGCATCCAACATCAAACAAGCTTTCATGCACCTCTTGCAAAAGTGAGAATGCTTACTTTGTTCATTATAAGGTTTATCAATTCGGCACTTGCATGATTGTAGGCGACATTTATACGCTCCAAGTAAGGACGACTTGATCCAGCATCTGTTGAGTGGATATCATTCGGAAACTGAATCTGCGATGACAATATAACAAACGTTACACTACAAATTCATGTGCTTTGGTTCCACAAAACATCACCTCATTGATCCATCACAAAAAGAGAACTGAATATAAAACCTTGTGCACCTGAATGTGTGCAGAGACAAACCTTAATACTGTGTCCGCATTCTCGCACGGCATTTAAATACTTTCCTGCGGTGAGGATAGTTTCTGCTGAGCCACTTAAGAATCCTGGAATATCCTGTCTCAGACTATATCGCTGGTGCCAGTACGTAGCGTGATAATCTTGGCTCAAGCTCTCCTGCTTATCATAACGACGTTAGACACCAACTTGTATATGAACAACCATCAACATAGATTGCAAACATCTCCGAATAAAATCAAACCATAGAATAGTCCTCGCAGGGCCAGAGATGTACTTTCTGCAACGCCTTGTTTTCATCGATCAGAAACTCGCCGTATGGATCATCTATCACTCCTTCAGAAATCCATCTGCTCTCAAGAACACGAAGCAAATTAGTAAACACGCTATACACGCATAACGAACAATTCACTATGAACTCTATGTAACAAGATCACGCGTGAGCACAATGCGTCCGGGGAAATTCCGACACCATTGATCCAGAAAGGGAGTTCACCTTTCAAGAATTCCAAAATAGGGTGCACTTGCCGCTTGCGTGAGCTTCTGTAAAAGAGCTCTCGCCGAACTATCACCTGCCATCGCCGTTCCCTGTTCCAGAAAAGCTTCTGATCCTTAGTTAGTAATACGGCGAGTCAAATTCGGCAGTATCGGGTTCAACAACATAGTTTGCAATAACACAAGCAATTAGTGAAAGAACATGACCTGAGTTTGCAGCAGATTTAGAATCGCAGCTCCGGATAAATTCTTCATCATAGCTTTTTGAACCACTGCAGATAGAGCCTGCATGGCTCCCATCATAGGCTGCGAAACACAGAAGAGGATCAACTCCACTTGTTAGTAACCAGTGAGAAACAGAGTAGAAGACTATATGTACTGTAGGTACAGAACTCTTGTCAAGCTAACGGACAACGATGTTTCAACGGCAACCAAATCAACCCACTATAGCCAAATCATCATGAAATAATACCCCTACAAACACGCGAAATTATGATCACCTGGCAAAAGAACCACAAACCCTGTAGTGAAAGCCTTGTCAGGCGGAACTGATGTTCTAGTTGTGCAATCATCGCATGGTAATCCTGCGAAACCATAAACGACACTCTCAGTTGGCACCTACAAACTCCTCTCGTCCTCTACAGTACTCGCCTCCCTCCTGCAGCCGATTCCCAGATTTACAACTAGAGGACTGATCCTTTTAAAACATATTAAGGTGTCGGCTAACGATAAAAGAGGCGTCCTTCTTGAGGAAGGTGCTAACTGCTGATCAGCCTTATTTCTAAGAATGAAACCAAATAATCCAAACGAAATGCATAAGTCGTACAATGAGTTGCTCCCTATGAAATATATACTCATAAATAACCTCTTCATTCAAAATCAAATAAGGACTCGAAGTGCTCAAGTATGACTTACTTGCAAGATGGCTCTCAGTGCTGCAGAAAATGCATGATTCACTAGCCCATGCCTGAAGTGTGATCGTGACTCAGCAAATTGACTAACAAGAAGGTAGTTTTCACAAAGAGGCAACAACCTTTTCGCTAGTTCCTGTAGAAGTACGTTGTGCAAATCCGAAGTCAGAATGGAACATAAAAGTAAGACACACGACACATTGCACATGGGGCTGCAAACACCACAAGCCTACTTGGTTTTGCAGGCGGAAAGCACTAAGCACTGCAAAGGTGTGACAAGAATGAGCTGCCAGTAGCTCGTTCAACTTGAGGTTGGAACAGGAACCACCCTCTTTATCAGTGCAACATAAAATCACTGAACTATGACAGCCTAAGTCAGACAGATGTACATAGAATTCAGACCGCAGTTTATAATACCTGTATAGAAGAGTCCATATTTGGGTCCACTGAGATAGTCAAAGAATTTTCTTTCAGTCTACCCCTCCTCACACGGATGTAGTTCCCTTCGATCCCTACCATCATATATAACAGATCGTCGATAACAAGCAACTCCTGCAATTTCATGACACATTTCGACCGGTAAAGGCAATGTGGGCAGGTACGTATTCCTCTTTCCACGGATTAATCTAGCGAAGTCTTCACTAGAAAAACGATGATGCCGACCGTAGGCCTCCGTCACCTGGAACGACCTCCTAGGTAACAAGTGCTCTTTCATATTCCTAAATCACTGAAGCCAAGTTGCATCATCAAAATTTCAACCTCTCTTGAATCCGTGTTGTTGTCAGCCACTGCAACTTAAACCATGCTTTATGGGCAGAGACAGACGTAACATGCACTCTAGAATGTGATATAAAAGTGATCAAACGACTCGAGTCATGAATGACAAGCATCGACACCAGTTCTACATAGGGGATACGGAGATACCAGAAACGATGCGACGACAGAACAACACAGATTAAAAGTACCCGAGATATGATAAAAACTGTATATGTGAAGAAAAGATTCGATACGAACAGAGAATAAACTCGAACAAAAACAGCTATGAACAAGAAAATCTTGAAAGTAGAAAGCACGGCGACTCGGAGATACATGAACAGTAGATGTTTGTAAGAGAAATGTGGCTGAACCAACTAGACTATGATTTGCTGAATCACACATAAAAGCTGGCAATAAGAACCAGGTGATATGGAAGGAGACAATACCTGTACAGCTGGTGAATAAGCACCTAGAGATCGACTGGTTTCACCATTACTAAACAGAGAGAAGAACTGAGTATGAGAAAATCCACCCAATCGACGCTCTCTCATGGCAATTAACTGAAGGGAGCCTCCGTTTAAAAACTTTTAAAAGAAGTACTGGTTTTCAAGACACGAGTATTAATTTTACTAATAACTCGTTTCTCAAGATAATACTGGCCCTCAAATAGAAGTAACAAATGTGTCTAAACGATATCGAGGTTGTGCTCAAGTTATAAAACGTATTACCTGACTAGGTCTCTGTCCAGAGAGTTTCTCCTATTTATATTCATGTACGGAGTAGGTATGATGATCTCCTGAAAATTGACATGAACATCATAACATCAAGATTACGTTGTGTCAAGCTAGGGGTATTGTAAACGTCTCAACGTCAAGAAGGTTATAAAACTCATTCAGCTGAAGGACGAGATCTTGCAGCTTAACAAACCTGCTGATGTAAGTGTTTGCCGGTAAGGTAAGGTCTATCGATGTTCCACTGAGGAGTCCCAGGATAAGAAACACCCTCAATCAACGGCTTCGGAACACCAAGCATCTCTGCAGCCATCAGCATAATGGATGATAAAGAGACATAAATGAAGAGACAGCCAATAATAACAAAAGAAACAACCAATGCATGTAGGCCCTCAAATCAATAAATGGACGAGTTTACTGGAAAAAACTCGGCTTATGCGCATATGGCGAGGGGGACACACTTGATAACGACGACGGCTTACTGTCGGTTCGTGATGTTCGCCTTCCATGACCAGTTTGATTGCTTTCGTCCGCATTCTGGTCATGTGAATGCCTCACAGAAGCCTCAGCCGTGTCATTTGCAGGCACGGTCTTCGCTTTCACGGTGCCTGCATCTGCGGAAGGAGGCATACTTGATGTCTGCACACTCGCAGAAATTCACCAGATACTATAATAATCAACATTTACTGACATACAGGAAAACAAGATCCAACGTGATCTTTCTTTGCCTATATTGTGGACTTAGTGTAAAGACAACTTTGCTTACCTCGATTGTTTCACTCGGCAAGTTTGAGCCAGCTTCAAGTGTTGCGTCACCTGAATCTATGGATGCATCAGCACCGAGCTGGACAGAGACCAACTTTTTAACGTCAGGATCGGCAATGATTTGACCCACTAGCCAAATATAGCGATCGATCCCTTGCACCCTACATGACATCTCCAAGAGTCAATAAAGAATTCCGGGCATACTTCATGTTTGTGAGCATCTGAAGCTACAAGCGCTTCCTCTTTGCAACTAATTTCCCTTTACCTAGTAGCAAGACAGTCATTCATTACTTTTCAGGAATTCTGTGTAACTTCCAAAACTGGACTGGAGCGAACAGTTAATCACACAACTAAACTTGCATAATCACATGTCCAACAGAACAGCAAGAAGTAAAGAGACATAATCCACCATTCCTTTCCACTGTCATTTCTCGGCACTCTATGAACAAGAGTGCTGATAAATGACAGTTAACTCTATCCTTCAGGAGAAGCTTACCCAGCGTCTTTTAGCAGCTCAATCTTTTCCATGAGCTTCTGCGGATAAGGCGAAGCAGCGAGAAGGACACGTTGTTCTTGAAGTAGCTGCATCTGTAGAGACATGTATGCAACAGCACTATAATTTTTAGAAGAATCATAACACAAATTTACTAGAAAAAATGAATAAAAAGAATGCAACTGATATGGGCATTTACCGTGACTTCTTGACTGGTCATGTGTTAATACAGCTTTTGAGGAGGGAGTGGGGGAGAATAAGGAGGCAAAAGCAGAGAATATATTAGCTACAATGTGGTGAGAAGGAAAAGTCGTTGACACGATTGATATTGTTCAGCACACTCTCTGAGCTCCCAATCAAATCTGGTTTCAATTACAATGAATGCAAGTAGAACGGTGGGGTTATCAAAAAGCGCGGACAAACCTTAGGAACAGTTTGAGCGGATGCTTTCTTCAGTGAAGGAATGAACTCCCCAGATTCGGTAATCAAGTGATCATGGAAAAGAGCTGCAGCCTCGGAACTGGTTTTGCAGACTCGTACGAGGTCTTGCAATAAGTCTTGCACTCTGGTGGGATCTCCTTTGGGCCTATCCATCCTGATAAATTTTTCAAACACAAAGGGCTCGGACTGTCCGCAAGCATTCGTAGTTCAAGACCTCATTTTTTAACAGAAATTACACTTCCGCATGTGCCTTCCATACGAGACTCACATTCTGGGAGCGCGAAACACCAGACATGCACACATTTCACCCTAAAGGCGTTGGTTCGCCCCTACATTTCCAACTGTAATTCCCTCCTAATATTGTAACTCCATCTCTCCTCGAACAGATGTCCATGTCGCAAACCCAATATTCTCAACCAGAAGAATCCGCTTCCCGAGAGCTCCAAAGCCACCATCACCACTGTAAAATTTCTTCCAGCGCTGATCGAGAGAAGTTGCAGTGATAGCACTTTAGTAATTCAATCACCACCCGCAGCTATTCGAAACCCTAAACCCCCTCAACATTACCGGGCAGAGGACTGCATTCCCGGTTCTCGTGTCCGCTTCGACCTCAACAAGACGGGAACGACATTCTTTCGATGCCATGTCGAGCCCAGACGCGCTCAGCTCTCGAAAGTCTTCGCAATTCAAAACCTCGTAAACGCGCCCTGGAAGAGACGATGACAACCTTCCTCGTAAGACAGAACCACTGTTCTGCGGGAAGCGGACGATGCACCAGCACCAGTTTCGCTCCCTCCGCAAGAGAAGCCTTCGGAAAGTTGACACTAAGTGCGGCAAAATGTGACGCCACCTACTCGTTCATTCGTGCATGCCATCATCGTCCGGCATCAAGCGCAAGATACGCGACATTGCGACATCGATCGATCGATCGCACAGCGTCGCCAAATTTGCCACCGTCAGTCATGTCACGAGCATGTCGTCCGGCCCCACTCTTCTCCTCCAATTCAAATTTTCCGTCGTCCCTGCCCCGCGCTCTCACGGACGTCGCCGTCGATTATCTGTCCACAGTCTCCACAGTTCAGAGCCTTCAGGAATAGTCCACATGAACAACGCCCTCTACAGCTTCCGATATCCGCCAGATGAGGCAGGAGACTGTTTTAATAGAGTGATAAAGCGAGCGCGAAATGGGAAATACGATCATCGTGGAATATGCAGCCCGAAATATTCGGAATAGGTTGCAGATAGCCCGTCCTAACTTCTTCCCTTTTTCGTCCCACCGATGGGACCTCAATTCGTCCGTCTTCAAAAGTATCCACAGTGTTTCGCGTCGCATTCCGGCTGCGGATTTTTCTGCGGACTTTCTATATGTTCACGATCATTCGGAGTGGGCTTTCCTCCGTCTTGATATACTTGGGGTTGTGTTCTGATGTTTTAAATTTCTTTTCCTACTAGCGAAACCCAATTTACATACAAAATTATATATTGTCTCATAAAATGGAAATGAAGTAGGAATTCTTTTCCATTATATTACAGTGGATGAAATTTCCATATCCAAACAAGTTATTATTTAAAATGAAGTAGTTTTCTTTATCAAAATCGAAATTATAAGGTTTCTTATCCTTCTTTAAGTGTGTGCAACTTCTTATTTACTTTGTAAGTCAATGCTGTTTTAATACTGAACAGAACACTCTTGCACGTTTTGTTGCAAAAATATGAACTTAGTCATGTTTTACACACATATATTGTCAAAAGAGCTTGCTTAATGCAATTAAAAAACCGTGTCATAGTTATAATATGTATATAATGAAATTTCTGCATTTATCAGCTTAAAAACTCATCCATGTGCATATACATTGATGCACATAGTATCTTTTGCATACTTTTTACTTCTTTTTCCAACTAGAAATAGTGCAACTTAAAAAGTCCAAGCTCCAAGTACACATTCATGGTATACATTATATCCCAATACTAAATGTAAAAACAAGTGAAGTAAATGTTATTTACAATGAAAAAAATTTGGATGATAAAGTGTGTATAATTTTTCAGAAAAAATGACTTATCATTGTATACAAAATCTAGTTTATACTATATATATATATATATATATATATATATATACATGAGTTTCCTGTTACATTGAGCTATGAATATAATTATTTACATATATTTCAATATGTCATCACAAAATATATATTTCTTCATTCATATGTTCACATGAATCTATTATAAAAGATTGACATTTCAATAAAACTTTTTTAAAAAATATGATTATATTTTACACAATGTTTTAATTTATATTTCATTATTTTGAACTACTATCAAAATTATAAAATGAAAAATACAATTCTCATTGACTTGTAAGATATTTGTATGATTTGATACTAATAATAAGTTGCATGTAATACATAAACAACCTGCATATTTTTTAAGTTATTATGAAATTTGTCTAACGGTCAAATTAGAGATACTAAGCAAGCCAACAACAAAAGTATAATAGACATACAAAACACACATATAACGTGATTCAACCTCAAAGTTTATATTCACGGGGAGATACATTTGAGAGAGTTTATTACTTCAAGTGAAAACATAACATTACGTACAAAAACATGAGGGTATATAAACCCAAAATATGAGAACAATCTCAGCTTTAATAAGTTACACATGAGGTTACTCTTTAACCACAGTTAACCCCAACAATTCTCACTTTAATTCGTCATAAGTAGTTTCATTAAACTCTCTAACCTACATTATTACTTAGCATGAAATTCTAGACGGAAACCTAACACAGTGCTACTCTTTAAACGAAAGTCAACTAGAACTAAACCGTAAGCATAAAATGATTGAGTAATAATATACAAAGTTAATTCAACAATGTCACTTTAACTTGTGTTAAGAAATTTCTTTAATCTATATTCTTATTTTTATACCAGGATAGATTAATAACATACAGAGTTAACTCAACAATATTCCCTTAATTAATGTTAAACAATATATGTAACCTATATTATCCCCATATTAGAGTAAAGTAATAATATACAGAGTTAATTTAATAATCTTCCCTTAACTTGTGTTCATGATTCTAGATAACTTCTATAACCTATATTAATATTTTCATAATAGAATAAAGTAATAATATACAGAGTTAACTCAACAATCTTCCCTTAATTAATGTTAAAAAATATATGTAACTTATATTATTATTACCAGAACAGTATGAAATAATAATATAGAGTTAATTCAACAATCTTTCTTTAATTCATGTTTAAAAAATATATGTAACCTCTATTATTACTTCCATAACATAATAGAATAATAATATAGAGAGTTAACTCAACAATCTTTCCTTAATTCATGTTAAAAAATATATGTAACCTCTATTATTACTTCCATAACATGATAGAATAATAATATACATAGTTAATTCAACAATCTTCCCTTAATTTATGGTAAATAATCTCATTAACCTCTATAACTTATATTATTATTTCTATAACATGATAAAATAATAACATTCAAAGTTAATCTAACAATCTTCCCTTAATTTGTGTTAAGTAATCTCAATAAGCTTTCTAATCTATACTATTACTTACATAACGGTATAGAGTTATAAAATATAAAGTTAACTCATCAATCTCCGCTTAACTTATGTTAAAGAATATTAGTAAACTCTCTAACCTATATTATTCTCATAACAATATAGAATAATAATATACAAAGTTAATTCAACAATTTCCGCCTAAATTTGTGTTAAGGAATTTCAGTAAACTCTATAATTTATATTATTATTCTCAAAACAAAATAGAGTAATAATATACATAGTTAATTCAACAATCTCTGCCTTAATTTGAGTTAAAGAATCTCAATAACCTCTCTACTCTATATTATTATTACCATGCTATGATAAAGTAATAACATACATAGCTTAGTTAACAATCTTCCCTTAACTTGTGTTAAGTAATCTATGTGAAACCTCTAATTTATATTATTATTCCCATGACAAAATAGACTAATAATGTAAAGAGTTAATTCAACAAAGATTTTTTGGATCAATGTTTTCACTCAGTACACATCCATAATTCATGACATGTCTGGAAACAAATTTCAGCGGTACTACATTCTCATCTCCTGCGTACCAGGTCCCCTCAAGTCATAAGTGCATATACGACGACATGCAGTATATGCAAGTAACTCAACTTCTCTACAACCATCAAGTTTGACTGGCCTTGTACCTAAGTCTAATCGATGGCTTCCCGGCTGGGTGCAACGTGAACTTCAGGCTTGACCACGGTCCGGTTCAGACCGACGGTTAACCTCTTAACTGTCAGGACTGGTTAACCGGTTCGGAGAGAAAAAGAAAAAAAAGAAAATTTCCTTGTATCTCGTAGCTACAGAAAAGGAAGGAAGCATTCGTTGGCATTCAAACATCGGATCACACTGCGTGATCGGTTCTACTCGAGGACGAGCGATTGCACCAGAACGAACACATCAATCGAGTTGGGTACTAACCCAATTCAAGTTGCGACATATTCTCACAAATTACGAGAATGTCTGCACTTCACTGAGGAGTAAACACAAAATGGGAACCCACATTTGGAAGCAGGCAAGATCGCGGATTCAAACAGTTATGATGATCGCCTTAAAGTGCAAGCAAGAATGCACCTACCATTGAATGTTGATAACATAAAAGTAATGAGATATATATGACCAACCATGACATTGTACCGGTGTCGTAGATTGGCAAAGTTTGAAGGAAAACTATCTCGATTGCCAAATCGGCCACGCTAAGGGGGTGTTAACTTTCAGCTCTCAGTAGATGTGTCATGTTACGTGGAGTCATCAGATGCACCGATACACTAAAAAGCTGGGGGAAATTGCGATGAGTCAATCCGATGAATCTACAGAGCTCTTCAATCTCAATGCGTTGGAGATCAATTATATTTACGAGACTATATGAGTGTAGGACAATGGGGATCCCACGATTGCGCAAAATAACACAAAATCACTAACACTAGCTGCCTATATTACCAAACTCACTGACTGCTTGGTATTAGAAGCTTTACAGGTGACAAGAGAGATAAACTTCAGTTCGGAGAGATCAGCAGCAAGGATTAGCGAAACACGCACGACACGAGGATGTCACGTACTCTTCTGGTTCAGTCCCATAATTCGAGAAATTTGATCATTAAAATTCATTATGTTTCAGAGTTCCCGTTTGAGTCTTGAATCTTGAACGTTTGATTTGACCCGTTCAGTCTTTCAGACCCGTTTAATTTGACCGTTTAGTCTTTGAAATCTGGTATATAATGGATCAAAGGAGGTAGCAAAGGAGCAACTGCTGATTTGTGGTATGCTTTGGGCGACGCTGCTAGTTCTGATCTTGATTCACTGCATTCACAGCTGGTTATGCTCGTAGCTACGTTACTCTGAATTTCACTGCTTTGGTGCATCAAGCACCAGTCTCAAACCAAACTAGAGTGCTGGATGGCCAGTGAAGGCAGTCACCATTGAACCGTTGAACCAGGCTCTCCACCAGACGGTGAAGCGCTACATCCAAGTTCCAAATACTTCAAAAATATATCTGTAAGACTTCAAAGCATGCGTTTGTTCCTTCGATGTCTGTGAAAACTAGTCCTCAAACTACCATGAAGTGTGAGCCACAACTCCCCACCCTTCAGCGTTTATAATCCAAGTGGAGATCTCTTAGATCGGATATTGCATGTGTGAAATAAAACTAGAATTAGCCAAGGAGTTAATCATGGTTAGGATAGTTATGACTAAGTCTAGCTAGTTTAGCAATAATATCTACAGTTGGCAGAATAACTAAAGAAGTTCTAGAAGATTTGAGTGATCACTTCTATTTTGTCTTGTACAAAAGTTTGGATTCCTTTACATGTTTAGTTTTGATTGGTTTGATTATAGTAAGGAGTATTCTATTGGTTAGACTAAGTCTAATGTTGACTTAGTGGAAAGTGTGAGTTCTAGAAGTTGGAAAGGCACAAATGGCATGTCGCTACCTCAATCTAGGGATTAGTAAATATCTAGAATGTTTAGTGAGCCAATGGCATGTTGCCACATATTGATAACTAGTCAACTTTACTATGGTTTATCTTTGTAAAAGTAAGTTAGATAGAAATTACCATTTGTTACTATGGTAAATTCTCAAGTAGTATATATAGAGAGGTACGGAAGAGCCTCTCAAGCAAGTTTGGAGGGTTCATATGTAGAGACTTGTTTCATATATGAAAGAGTGACAAATTTTTAGTACCTTGGATTGTCGATGAGTGTGTGAGTTGGAGTGTGACCTTGAGAGTTTGTGTGAGAGTGTGTTTGGGCTATGAGTATGATGCGGAATCATAATCTTCTAGAACCATGATGAGCTACCGAAAAGCCATCTGAGGTAAACCTTAGTGAGAGTCAGCCCGGAGGTTGCAGGTCATGGTTCACACAACATCACCTTATCTAATCTTTATCAATCTTCAAGGAGCCCTACCTCCCAAACACTGTCTAGAATCTATCAAAACTTCACCTTGGCATCCATTCTATAGATATACCCATATCTAGATCACTCAATCATTGTGTCATATTGATACACACAGATTGATGTGAAAGAATTTGGAAAGAATTTTTGCGACACAAGATAATTGATCCCACAAAGGTGGACTAGGGTTGAATCCTTCGACAACTCTCTCTACTCCCCTTCGATCAAGCACACCTGCATCCACTCTCACTCAAACCCCTCCCCCTCGCAGCACTCACTCTCCCCCGCTCCACACTCAGAAATTTTTTTTTTTCTCAGCAACTCGCTCCCAGCAACTCACTCTCAACGCCCTCACTCTAAGGGGGACACTTCCACTCTCAGAAATCCGACACTGTCAGCAATCCCATTCTCGACCTATACGCACATTCACAGCGATCCGCCTCACAGCTCCCAAAAACTACCCTTCCGAAAAACTGAGAACTGAGAGACACTCGTCCCCAGCCAGACTCCACCCCCCAGCCCGAACCAGCCGCAGGGTCCAGAGTCAGAAACCCTAAAAAAATTTCGACCCCATTCCGATCTCCGACACCTGGTAGATGCTAGGTGCGGCCGACATAGATCCTACAGACGCAGCCATGTTTTGACCACAACGGCCGCAACGCCGCCGCGCCCAACTCCCGTTCAAATCACACAACCGTGCCTTGCCCTAACTCTTCCGCAAGTTTCCTGATGTCTTGCTTCCTTTCGCACTCCACATCTGCTACTTCCGCTTTTGTTTCCTCCGCTCTCTCTCCACTTTCCGCCGCCGGCCCACTCCGCTCCTGCGCCTTGTATCTGATTTTTACAAGTTCTATGTGTTTTCAGTGAAGATGCATGTTTTCAATAGTACCGTCGAAAACTTCTCTTCGGCCAATCAAAAGAAAAAGCGTTCATCTCCTATCCGAGTTTCAGGTACATGTGCATTTCCTCCTCAGTGATAAGCTCACTATCCGCAGGAGGACCTGCAGGTCGAAGGCGCTTTTTGACCTTCTCAAGCACTAGCTCTGCCCTTTGCTTCTTTGCCATTATTATTGCCAATTTCTTCCTGATCCTCTCGGTAAGGTCTTTCTTAGCAGCTTGGCGTGTTTTTTTTTCTCTGTTCATTCGCTCTTCATCACTATTCTTCAAGAACTCCCAATTAGCTGTCGCTCGTAGAGTTCTGGTGAGTGTTCCAGCAACAGCAATAGTGATTTCTTCAGACGCATCCGGGATAGTAGTGCTTCTTGCTACCACACGAATTCTTTCATCCTCTTCCAGTAGGGCTTGAGTCATGGACTTTCGCTCTGCAGCAACAACAGATGGCGGAAGAAAATCTTTTCCTCGATACAGCACAATGAAGTACTTCTCTCGAGCAAAAAGGACACTGCCAGTCAGACGCTTGAGTACCTCTCCCATACTTTTGTGGTTTGTGTTTTGAACTCCTTGCTTGACATAATTTTTATTTTTTTTCTATCTTGCTTCTCTCCCATAGTTTGACAACAGCCGCCACCAATCCGTCAAAACCCATATTCCTTCCAAGAGCAAAATGAGGGGTAATAGGTCGAGCAAGTCTTCGCAGCTCAGTCATCTCTGCGTTTGAAAGAGCAGGTTTGACTCCATAAAGGAGTAGCCTGTACAGCTTCTTGAACTTGAAATCTTCATAAATCAATTGATCGACGTCAACAGGTACAGGTTTCCCACCAGTCCAGTCATCATAAAGAGGAACCAAAGTCGAGAGTATTTTCTCCCGCTCTCTTTCCATCTCCGGATCATAAACGCTTATGACTTAAGGCACTATAACAGCGGAGTTTTCTTTCTTGTCCATCAATTCTTCTTCTTCGGTCTCACTTTTGTCATCAGCAGCAAACATGTCTTCATTATCATCGACACTTTCAACCTCTTCCAGGTATTCAATTTCTTCATATGACTCGGAGCCTAACAGTACTCTTAGCGGTGGAGGTACGTAAATTTTTCCACAGTAGACTAAACAGGTACCACCAACTCTCTAGATAACCAGTCCAGCTTGATTTTCCTCAATCACCTGGTGTGTTCTCTTCATGTTCATCGTTGGCGCTCCTTCTCCCTTGATTCTCACAATTTTGAAATTGCGCCATTCGTTGTGAATACTTTCTACGATACCATTAGTGACACCAGACTTCCCAATTTTGATTCTATGCCTAGCCAGTATGCCAATGCTCCTCAGTCTTTTCAGCTTGTCCTTAAGAATCGTCACATCAGCTAGAGATGGTGGTTTAACTCTCCTTTGTTTCATTAAGGAATCCTCCTGCATCCTTAATTCATCTTTTTTCCTCTCCCCAAGAAACCTGGTGTTTGGTCGTTGCATTCTAGGCACCTCAGCCGGTGTAGGTACTTGGAATCGACATTTGCCTCACCCGGCAATTAAATGTTTTCTTTAATTTTTTTGCTTTCAACTTCCGAAGAAAACGTTCATAATTGGTGAACTTCGCGATTGCAGCGGAAGCATGTGCCATCATTAGTTGTTCTCTCATAATGCGAACCATGGCGTTAAGATTTTCAGCATCTTCTTATTTCCATATGCTCAATCTACCATCGACTCAAACTTCAGCTTCCTTGTTGCGTTCCATGGCTTCATTCTCCGCCTTCTCGTCTTTATCTTCATCCCGCCGGATGAGCACTGTTAGCCTTTTCTCATGCCTACGATGCCTAAATTTCTTCCTTGTTTCCTTCGCTGAGTCATACTCGGTTGAATGCAGGTCCACTGCGCGTACTCCAACTTCTGCCTCCACATTGGCCAGTGAGACCTCAATATCATCCGATCCTATTTCCGCTGCAGTTCCGAAAATAGGCCAAAAATCCTGTGCCTGAAGCCCATCTGATGATTGAAATCTTGCGAACCTATCATATCTTCTGTGCCTGTTAATGTCCAGCACAACAAGGAGGAATCCGACCAGTGCTGTTTGCACAAGAAACAAGAAGAGCTCAAAAACATCCCTCCACTTCCTTGCAGGCTCTGGTGTTCTCTCCAGCGGGGGGGGGGGGGGGGGGCGGAGTACAACTTCCTTCACCAACACAGCTCTATCTATCCTACTCACAGCTGCTTACAGAGACAAAAATCCTCCTCAACTTCATGATTGACTTATACAGACTGGTGAGTTGGGGCCGACCGAGCCCTGGGCAGGCCACTTAATTGCGTGGAATACACATTCAGCATATCCTTCGACGACTCATTCAACGAATTCTCCGAGAGTCACATTGTGTAACACTAGGGTTTAGAGAGAAGTTCACTCGAAGATAGAAACGTAAACTCTGAAGATGAGAGATCCAACAATGGTTCTCCTCTCCCTTATATAGCTCTCACCAACAAGTACAAGGTGATAAGATCTAATCCCCACCATCCATACCACTCCTAGTGGATGGATGACGTGGCGGATAACCCTAACAAGCACACGGATCGCTGACGTGGCGCACCCAACTAACACACTAACTAACACACTCAATCCTTAGCTACAAGCACACGGATTGCTGACGTGGCACTGTCAACTAACACATCCACTCTGAACCTACCAAGTGCGCGGATCGCTGACGTGGCAGCTATGACTAGTGCACACTAAAGTATCTACATCAATATTCAGAGTAACCTCTACTTTAGTTCTAACTAACTAAAGATGGTTACAAACCTCCCTCCTTTTAAGATGCAACGTCCTCGTTGCACATACGTTCAAACTCCTGAACTATCAAAGGTGCATTTGCTAAATTTTTAGCTGGTTCCCAAGTTGATTCATACGATGGATAGCCTTTCCATTGAATCAAATACTCTACTTTGGGATATTTATGACCTCGAATACGTTTCTTGAGTATCTTTTCTACCTCAAACTCCTCATGATCTGCTATCAAGGTTGGAAGAGGAGGTGGTGCTGGTTGGTTGGTGAATTGTTTTGGTCGTGGTACATGTTTTCGCAATCGTGACACATGAAATACTGGATGTATTTTCATATGTGACGGAAGTTCCAACTTGTATGACACTTCACCAACACGCTTCAAAACCAAAAATGGACCAATGAACCTAGGGTTTAACTTTGGTGTTCCTACAAGAGACAAATTCGTTGTAGATAACCAAACATGATCTCCAACCTCAAAAATCACTTCTCTACGATGAGCATCGGCATGCTGCTTTTGCCGATTTTGAGCTATCACCAACTTCTCCTTGGCCTGATGTAGTCCTCGGTGAATATGCTCCACGAATTCGTTGACTGCTGCAACTTTGGTCGAAAACTCCTCTCCTTTCGGAAGTCTCATCAAACTTGAAGGCGTTATCGGATGAGCTCCATACATAAGAAAAAATGGAGACACTTTTGTGGATGCATTAACAGAATTGTTATATGCAAATTCCACAAGTGGCAAAAGGTTGTCCCACTCTTCTTGCTCTTCTAATGTGAATGCTCGTAGCATATCCTCTATGGTTCTATTTGCCCTCTCAGTTTGTCCATCAGTTTGAGGGTGATAGGCCGTTGACATTGCTAGTTTTGTTTTGAAAAAACTAAACAAAGTTTTCCAAAATAAACTAGTGAAGTGAGTACCTCTATCCGTGATTAACACTTTGCTTAAGCCATGATTCACAAAAACTGCATCTAGATACAATTGAGCTAGTTGTGGAGCTGTTACTGTTTTTGTGGTTGGCCTGATGTGAATCATCTTGCTCAATTTGTCCACAAAAACCACCACTGAATCATGTCCTAACGAAGTCCTTGGTAACTCACATACAAGATCCATGGTGACATGTTCCCACCGCTGTTCGGGAATAGGAAGAGGTTGTAATAAACCCGCTGGTTTTTGATTACTTGCCTTGTTTTGTTGACAAGCAACACAACTTCGAACGTAAGATTCCACATCCTCACGTATTTTGGGCCAATAGTACACTCGTTGTATACTCTCCACGGTTTTCTCCACTCCCACATGACCTGCAATGGCTGTATCATGACTTTCTGCCAAAATCATTGTGCGCAAATCCTGATCTTGTGGAATCCATATACGCTGATTGTAAAACGCCAAACCTCGAGATTTCTCTGCCTTTCCAGTTTGTAGTGCTCGAGTGATCTCTTCATCCTCCTTTGTAGCTTGTGACATCTTGCTCCACCAATCCGCCTGAATTTTCACTTCTGCAACATGATTCAAACAAGGCATGCGTGTGAGAGCATCTGCAAGTTGCTTCTTTCCCTCCACGTACACAATCTTCATGTTGAAGCGTTGACGCCACTCTGCCCATCGAATTTGTCGTTTGGACAGATCCTTCTTAGTTTCCAAATAAACCAAGGGTTTATGATCAGTCTCCACCACAAACTCCTTATCACCCAAGTAATGCTTCCAATGTTTGGTTGCCAACACGATAGCTAACTCCTCCCGTTCTGTCGTGTGATAATTTTGTTCCGCCGCCACCAACTTTCGAGAATAGAAAGCAACTGGATGCCATCCATCCTCCCATTCTTGTTGAAGTATGCCCCCTACTGTTGTACCTGATGCGTCAGTGGCCAACTTGATAGAACGGTTAGGATCATACCACTTGAGAATAGGTGCGTGTAACAAAGCATCTTTCAATGCTTGAAAAGCTAACTCTTGAGCTGTTCCCCATCTCCATTTCTGACATTTCCCTAACATGGAAGTCAAGGCCTGAGCTAGTTGAGCAAAACCTTTCACAAATCTACGATAGAATCCAGTGAGCCCTAGAAAACTCTTCAATTGAGTTTGATCCTCAGGTGCTATCCATTTCTGAATGGCATCTATCTTCTCACTCATCACTTGGATTCCTGTAGCTGTAACTCTATAACCCAAGTAATCTACTTCTGACTTGCCAAATTCACATTTTGAAGCTTTGGCATACAATTGATTGTCTCTTAAAACTTGAAGTACCTCTCGTAAATGACTTCTATGATCACTCAAAGTTTTGCTATACACCAATATATCATCTAGAAAAACAATGACAGATTTATCTAGATAAGGGCGAAAGATATCGTTCATCAATCCCATGAATGTAGCTGGTGCATTAGTGAGACCAAAAGGCATCACCAGATACTCAAAGTGTCCATACCTAGTACGAAAAGCTGTCTTGTGAACATCTTCATCTGCAATTCGAATTTGATTGTAGCCGCTTCTCAAATCTAGCTTGGTGAAGTACTTCGCTCCTTGAAGTTGATCAAACAAATCATCCATACGAGGTAATGGATATTTGTTTTTCACCGTTTGCTGATTCAACCCGCGATAATCAATACATAGTCTCATGGATCCATCCTTCTTCTTCACAAAGAGTACTGGAGCTCCATAAGGTGAAACACTTGGTTGAATGAATCCCTTGCTCAACATCTCCTCCACTTGAGCTTTGCATTCTTCCAATTCGTTTGGAGCCAAACGATATGGAGCTTTGCAAGTTGGTGTACTTCCAGGTATCACCTCAATCTTGTGATCAACTCGCCTCTTTGGTGGTAATCCTGCAGGTAGATCATCTGGAAAAACATCTTTATACTCCATAAAAATGTCGTTCAAGGACTCCGGGATATAAGGTTTGTCCGTGGACCCAATATCTCTTATAAGTCCAAGGAAACATACATCATCTCTAGAAATGGATGCTGTACCCATCACAAAGAGGGGTAAATTCCTATTCTGAGATCTAATTCTATCTCCATAGATCTTCCATCCACTACTTGTAATCACTTTTCTTCTCCAATCTACCTTCGGATTATATTGTTCCATCCATGGCATTCCAAGGATGACATCATACCGAGCTAAACGAATTACTCTCCATTCAATGCTCTCCTTGTATCTACCTATGGATAATTCTACACTCCGTGGTAATGTTTCTATCACTTCAGTTTGCCCGTTTGGCAATTCAACTTCTTCACTCACGTCTTTCATCAACATCAAACCTAACTTCATAGCAACACTCCTTGATAGAAAATTCTCAGTTGCTCCAGGATCAATTAAAACTCTCACCTTGTGTCCTTCCATGAAACCATCAGTGACAATGAGTTGAGCTTGCTTCTTACTCCTTCCATGAGCTCCCAACCATTGCTTTCTTCCAACCTCGCCTTTTCTTCGCTTTGTAGAACCAGTAAGGCCGCGAGGCAAGATTACTGGTGATCTTCGTTTCCCGAAACTGCTTCCTCCACATCTTCATACTCTATCCCCTCCATATTGTTGAACGGTCGTCGCTGCATGGGCCGTCCTCCTTGTTGTGTCGGCCGAACTCGACAAAACTTGGCTATGTGGCCCATTCGTCCACATGCATAGCATTGGCGATTGTCACGAACTCCAGCTCCTCCTCGAACCATTCCATTATTTGCATAACCTTCTTGCAAATTTGGAACTCCTGGTCGCCTAATCTCATCTCCAAATCTTGGTGGTGATCCTCTTGTTGGTGCAAAACCTTCTCTACGTCGAAGGTTTCCCAACTCCATCGGTGTTGGACCAGATGGATCTCTAAAATTGCTCACTGGCTCACCGTGTGTGACACCAAAAGCACCTGAAATTCGTTGAGCAATTGCGATTGCTTCATTCACAGTAGATGGATTGCTTACCATCACCTCCTTTCGAATTCGATCTTTCAAGCCTCGTTTGAACACGTCCAAGGCTTCAGCTCCACTCATATCCATGATAGATACTTGAAGATCACGAAATTCTTCAATGTACTCATGAATACCTCCTTTCTGCTTTAGATCCCACAACTTCATTCTTGCAGTTTGAAGAGAATCCACCGCTTGAAAATTTTGCAGAAGTCCTTCCTGCATTCCACTCCACGAAATGGTAGCACCTCGTTCTGAAAGCATTCTCTCCCATGTTGTGTACCATGTGAGAGCCTTATCCGTAAGATAAGATCTCATGAACATTCCTGCAATATAATCAGAAACATGAAAATGGGATAAATGAATATTCATCCTCATAATCCATCCCTCTAACACTCCCATTGCTCTACTCCCTTTGTAAGCTTCCACCTTACAGGATTTTCCCATTCGAAGCAAAAGATTTGCTTGATCTTCAATCTCTTGAAGACGTCTCCTATTTGCCTCTGCTGCATCAATAGGAGTTGGTTCTGGCTGAACTTGGGAAGCTTGAACTTGAGGTTCAACTTCCATCTCTCCAACTCTCTCTCTCTACTTTCTCACTCTCTAATGCAAAGATTTTATCTTCCATGGCTTGCTGCTTGGTATGCCCATCTACTATCGCTTTTCTCAACTCCTTCATCTCTGCCATGATTGCATTGAGAACCTCACCCATATCAATTGATGTTCCCATGCTTTTTTCACACTCCCTCTAATACAAAGTGAGTATAATCACTATGTGACCTCTCAACAAAGGAGTCACAAAAGGTGCAGGTGACTCTATCACAGCTCTATAGTACTCCTCTCCATAATTCCTCACAAGAAAATCTCTCCATATCCTCTTCTGTCTATATACTGTTCTAATCTCTACATAAGTGCTGAATCGAACCGGGACAGGTGGTTCGCGATTCAAATCCATGAAACAATCAGTATAGAATGTATATAGTACAATCCCAAGTCTCTCCATAAGTAACTATTGGAAGAATCAGTGGCACTCTTGACTCCATCACTCTAGTCATAAAATCTGCACCCCAACAAGCCACATGGTACATCCGAAAATGATGTTTCTCCATGCAACGAAGGTGAATATCGAATAGGTTAGGAATTGGCCAGTGCGGTACTGGATTCCTGTCAATCCCGTCCATATCTGCAAAAACACAATGTCCCCCCTTCCACCTCTCTCTACATGCAGATGAATGACCTCTGCCAGCCTCTATACACTCTCAAGACTACACTCCATCATCACTCACTTGCTATTCCATGAGGGGTAATCCACACTCAAGGAAAGAGCAAGGTCGCTCTGATACCATTGTAACACTAGGGTTTAGAGAGAAGTTCACTCGAAGATAGAAACGTAAACTCTGAAGATGAGAGATCCAACAATGGTTCTCCTCTCCCTTATATAGCTCTCACCAACAAGTACAAGGTGATAAGATCTAATCCCCACCATCCATACCACTCCTAGTGGATGGATGACGTGGCGGATAACCCTAACAAGCACACGGATCGCTGACGTGGCGCACCCAACTAACACACTAACTAACACACTCAATCCTTAGCTACAAGCACACGGATTGCTGACGTGGCACTGTCAACTAACACATCCACTCTGAACCTACCAAGTGCGCGGATCGCTGACGTGGCAGCTATGACTAGTGCACACTAAAGTATCTACATCAATATTCAGAGTAACCTCTACTTTAGTTCTAACTAACTAAAGATGGTTACACATTGGCATTGCCTTCTCTACGGATGCAGCCCATTCCTGCTTACATCAAGCCATATGAGTCCTCAATCGAGCACAGTTTTCTAATTCTCCCGCCGCATGCAACCCGAAGAGAAACACTCAATCCATCACATGTGCCTGCAGTATATCTTGTCAAGTTTGACTAAACCAAGACCAAACTTCAAATTCGCTCCTTGACTCTCCCTCCACAGCGGCTCCATCATGTACTCATCGTCGTCCACTGTCACGGCTCCTGTCTTCTTGCGCTTCTTAGCATTGCCACGTGACGCTTGAGCTACAGAAACCGAATCGGGTTCGAACTTGTGCTAAAAATTCAAAACGATCTCACTGTGGAAGCCTAAAAGTTCACACGATATTTGTCCGTGTCCCCCGGACCCACAAAGTGTCTCATGCCCTTGGGGTCGTAGGTCCTTCCGACGCTTCTTTAGCTTTACGGTGGCTTCGATTTAACATCACACTGTGAGGAAATGTCACACCTCCGGAAGTCAACACCCCTTCCCACCTCTCTCCCAGCCCTCGCCTAAATTCATAATCTTGCCAAAATTGCAAAAAAACTCCAAACACACTGTACCAAGAATTTAAATCTAAAATTTTAATTCTCACAATGTTAAAATGGTCATGTGAGTGTATTTTTCTGCTCACATGAAGAAACTGATATCTTTGAACCTTGCAAAATAGTCTAATTGTCAAGACGAAATAGTATCAATTTTGTAACTTCTACTGTTGTAAATTCAATCGAAAGAATCATGCGTACTTCTATATGAGTTGAATTTAGTGACCATCTGACTCTGTATATGGAAGACGGATTTCTAGAAAACAAGTTTGTGGTTTTCTTTTTCATTTTGATTACACAGATGTGGAAGATACATTTCAACATGTGGTATCTTCTTATGAATTATGTATTTTGTCTGTCATGAAATCTTCTCCCTGATTGCTCCCTCTGGACAGGTCGGAGACTTAACAAAAGCAAAGAGGGTGAAGCAAAAATTGATGCTTTTGAAGATCTATGTACCTGCACAAAATCGCGTAGAGGTAATTACTGAGAATTATGTTCCACTTTGGTGGGACATAATTGTTTTGTAACATAATTCACATTTGTAAGATAATTGATGTAACATAATTCGCTGCATCCAAGTCCCAGGTACTTCAAATATATATCTGTAAGACTTCAAAGCATGTGTTTGTTCCTTCGATGTCGACAGACTTTTCTATGTACAGTTCGATTTGATCGGCTTTACAATTGCATCCGAGTTATGTGCCAAGCTCATCAACAGCCTATGAATGTACAATATGAACAACACTAATGAGTGTGATACATTTCAATTCTAGTGAGTCCGAGCCAGGACTTGTCTCGCAAGGTCGATTTGTCGTCAGAAGAGGCAGAGAACACTTTATGTAGCTCGAGCAGGCAAATCAAATCTTCTTTGTCCTCACAGCTGAGAAGTTGCTAGTCCTGAGCGTCGACTGTGGAAATGGATGAAAGCGCTTCCTGCGCCATAAGTGAGGACGAGTTCACTTCCTCGCCCTGGAACTGAAACCAAGCATGCAGCAAGCGCTGCTCTGGCTTCATGGCTTCAGAAGTCTTGGCTCCCCCATAAATGAAAACTCTTTGGTGAAGCTCGGCGGCCTCGTTCTTCCAGTCGAAAGATGTGTCAACACCTTTGGCCAGATGTTGAGCTGCCTGCAAATTGGCTTGCATGCAACTCCTCTGCTATAGATTCATAACTCCACCTCATATGCTCCATCGCAGTACCTCCGAGTGGGACATCGATGTCTTCTGCCATGCTATCATGAATCCACGAGTTCATCTCCTTCTCGAGTTTGCGAAGATGCAGCGCTTTTGGCCCCGCCGACTCTAGCGAATGCAACTCATCGACTAGTCGTCTCCAATCAATGTCGGCACATTGAGCGGGCAAAGCGGAGGATTCTCTCTCCAAATCGTGTGCCTTGATGCTCGAAAATAGAGGCTCTTCTTGCAAGATTGCAACTAGAGTAGAAGGCGGAGCGCGAGACGATTGTTCGACCTTGGGCCTCGATGTCGAAATGCACAGTCTCGAAGCTTGTCTGCTTCTTTGCGACAATCTTCTCCCCCAATTGGCCCGAATCTGTCTCGGATCCGGCGTGGAGCATGAAGTTGATCGAAGGGAAAAAGCGGAGAATATGGGATATCAAGGATCAATTTAGCAGAGCTGTTGCAAAGTGAAAGTGTGGACGATGCTGCTGCTAGTGTGGCTGTAGGTGAGAACGCGTGTTGGGATTGATCTAGTCGAAGGGAGAGACAAGAGAGTGATTCTTGCAGGTAGAAGGGAAGAAAATTCCCACATGAAGGGAGAGGAGAGAATACCCGAGGGAAAAGAGAAAATCCACAAAAGGAGAGATTTTGCTACGGGAGAGTGGAAAAGATTTCAAAGAGAAAAAAGATATTTATGATGTGATAGAGAGTAAATTAGGAAGGGGATTTTGGTACGAAGTGAGAGAGCATTCCGGAAAGAATTGAGTCTCTAGGACAAAAATAAAGTAGAGAATGTATTGGGTCTTAAATGTCAGTGCTAAGCTACCCCTCGGACTACAACGTCTATGGAGGGAAGTATTAAGCTCACAACTTGCGATTCGACAAAACTTCATGATGTGGCATTTCTTACCACATCGCCAACAAATAACATTCTTCTTGTCATATGGCTGAGCCATAAACTAGACTCTACTTTGCTGAGGAGATCTTGATCTTTGACTCTTCAATCCCAAACATCGTGAATCGTTGGTATCTCTTGTTTGTGATTGACCAGATCCGGTACCTGGGGCTTGGGGACTACTTGGGCTATGATCCTTCTCTCCGCTAAAAACGCTCCGAGCTGCGACGCTACGATCATGCAAAAAGGCCGCAGCTCTTGCAAACTGCAAGGTGGAGGTACCCTTGCACTCTCAACCTCACTCGAACTCGCTCGCTGCTTCCAGAAATCTTCCGATGAAATCCTAAATTACAAATTGTTGCCTTGCTCGCAATTTCGTTTGGCAACCTTACGAAGCACCCCAACCCCCAACCTGATATAAAA
The DNA here is from genome assembly GCA_037833965.1 of Marchantia polymorpha subsp. ruderalis. Taxonomy (NCBI): domain Eukaryota; kingdom Viridiplantae; phylum Streptophyta; class Marchantiopsida; order Marchantiales; family Marchantiaceae; genus Marchantia; species Marchantia polymorpha. Next base: position 8,969,254 of record AP031351.1, read on the forward strand.
TTCTGCACACGCCCAGAATGTGCATCTAGTCGTACAGCGAGTGATCATCCTCAATCAAGTTCAGCACAACAAAGACATTGCGCTTGCTGCTTCCGTTCTTCTGTTTCAAAATTGAATCACAAGTAACGCATAACTATAAATCCTCATCATTCCATGAGCACGCTGAAACTTCTTTGACCCTGCGAAGAATTGTCATAAACTTCAGAATACTTTCATAAACTTTGAGCTCCTGTCACATGCTTCTGCAAGTCGAACAAATGCATCAACTTGGCCTCCACGAGCTTTATCAAAATTCCAGTGAGATTCACGTTCTCATAACTTACAACACCTGTTTGAAAACTATCAAAATATTGTGGGTGAAAATACACTTGCATAAAACATTGTCAAATCTTGAATCAGGTTTGTTACCACTATCCTGCAGGAAATTGTAAATATTTTTGAATGCATAAACTCTCATATGACAATTTTACTGCATACAAAATTTTAAATTTTAAAGATACCCTAAACTTCACAATATTCTTCCTCCTGAAAATTGTCATCAACCAATGAGGTTTGATACCACTCTCCTGAAGAAAAAACCTTCAAGTGCATCAAACCTAGAAAAACTTTCAAATCTTTCACTTTGAGACTAAATCGGGACTTATGTCACAAACACGTCAAAAAATCTAGTCTCAGAAAACCGTCAGTATATATTGTCTCAATAAATTGTAAGCAAAAACAAATTGAAACAATTTATTGACTATAGATCTGAACCAAAAACCGGCTGTGATATCAATTCTAACGGTAAAATTTGATATCACACTAAGCAAGCCAACAACACGCAAGACACAAAAGACGCATGTGTAACGTGGTTCACCTTTATTAGTATGTTAGTTAAGAACAACATCAATTTGTGTGTTTATTTGATTAATATGTGATATCATCAATCTAGTATGAAATGAATGATGCGTATGAAACTTTGTATGTTTATACATGTTGCAAAAAAACATATGAGAAAGTTAAAAAAAATTTTACACATGTTTTATCTTCAAGCTTTGTGTTTTTTGATTTTTACTATTGTATCACATTTATTTACTTTCATTTTTTAGGAATAATCAAAACAAACTTAAAAAACACAAGCACTCACACATCAAAACTTATATATAAATTTGCCACTTCTACATAAACATATAAACTAAAAACCTTTACTAATAAAATTATAAAGTGTCTACGATATGAACTTTTTTTAATGATACCAATACAACATAAATACTAATTAAACTGAGCTAACTTGAGTTATTAAAAGTCTGAGTCATTTTTGAATAATAATTTCTAATTTATGTCGTGAAATTTGTAAACTTTATAACCTATAAAATCACTTTACAATAATATCTAATAACCCAATATAAATTATAGCTATTTATTCAATCAAAGCTAATAAATTTTTAAAATAAAGAAACATCAATTGTATTAACTCCAAATTAAAGGTCTACATTTCTTTATAATCACATCGTTTGGGATTAATGTTCATTATAAACTCATTCGGAATAGGGAGACAGGAAATAAAACATGGAGCCGGGAATATAATTATCATGAAAACGGTTATTATATTGAGGAATACAATTTTTGTGAGAAGAAAATCAATGCTTTTGTGTTGGAACCACGTCAAACTTCAAATAGTCTCATACATCATGATTGTGGTATGAAATAATTGTTTGATTGCAACGTCCATTGAAATATCTGGATAACATCAGTAACTCTATCGAAGGACTACAAAACATAGATAACAAGCAAACAGCAAGGTAATCATGCAAAAGTTATCGTGAGATATTCATTCAGAAGATTATCCTGGATGAACGGAATTATACTTTTGTGACATATAAATCGATGCTTACGTCTTTGAATGCTTTCAAAGACGTAAGTTGATGCTAGTGTGTTTGAATAACATTGAGCTTCATAAAATCTAGTACACTTGAGCTCAGACTACATGGTATGAGATGTTTGATTGTTTGTCATGTTCATTTAATTATCTAAACATTGTATTTCTGCTTGATTTTTGAATCTACATAAAGTATGATCAACACAATTTAATATAAAAATTGGTGAAAAATCGTAACCACGATGTGAATGGTGCACAAATGAACACGAAAGTGGATGATAAAATCAATGCCATCTCCGAGGCAGGGGGAGGATGAGCAGAATGTACAAATGGCGCTCTCACGATTGGTTATCGGAATCTCAAGCACTTTGGCATGAGGAAATTGTTGTCGTCTGCTAGGAAACCGTAACCAGCACCATTCAGTATCAAATGGACTCACGGCCTGAGACTGTCCGGGGCTTGGCGGGTGCACAGAGTACTCGGACAATCCAGTTATGAAGAAAGTGGTCTTCTTGATCGAACACGCGGAAATATCTCTCTACAGCGCTGAAGATGTGATTTGAAGCAAACTCCGCAAGGGCGAGGATTGCCTTCGAATTCTAGCTGCAAGCTGGTGTGTGGAGACCAGAAAATTCCCCAGCCGCATCAGGGGCGGGCCAGAATTCTTTCTGCGGAACCAGCATTTCCAGCATCGAAGGATAGTTGGTGTCTTTCAATCTTTGGCTTTACAACAGGAGGGCACGCACGGACGGACAACTGACAACAAACATCAGCGAGTTCGAGCTTCTTCTTTGAGTGTCAGCATCATGCTGGTGGTTTTGTGGCCCGAAAACGCTTATACATAACGGCCCGCGGAGTGGAGGATGTCAACGCTGCGCGAATGTGCTTTTGGTAATTTTCTGTTCTTGTGATCAGCCAAGCATGCATGCCCCTGAATGATATCGAATAGAACTCTTATGTGTACTCTTGATGCTTCTTAAAGCTTTGTAGTTAACGAAGTGCATTAGTAACGAAGACTTACGTGTAAACGAACGCCCATGTAAATGTGAGCGGTAATGCACACCGATCATGTTTATCGTGAGTGGGTGAAGCATCTGATGTGAAGCCGGAATTTTGTAATTTAGTTGCCCACAATAGTTTTCTCCAGATTCTTACAGGAGTCAAAATAGATCAATACTAGCAAAAGCTTAACATCAGTCAGCTTGTCGCAGTTGTTGTTTGCCTACATTTGCTACACCGAGATTCATTCCGAGAGCTGCTGAGATCTCTGTCAGCAGGGTGGACTGGGAAGAAGCTCGAATGACCTTTGCCGGTTGATAGTTGTCACCATGCGGGCTTTTAAGATCAACTGTCCGAATGACAGTGATCCCCCGAATCAGAATTCTTATTGCTTACCTGAGCTCTGTCGTCTTTGTCATGCAGAAGTCTGACGCCGAACTCAGCTGGAATATGTTCCAGAGAATTAAGCAGAAACGGATGCGTGACCGCTTAGAGCCGAAAAGTTTAGCAGAGGATTTGCTCATGGGATACTCATACACTTCTTGAGTGCCTTCGTTACTTCTCATACCCTGCCACTTACATTTGTGTTCAGAACCCTGATTTCTTCCCTTAGCTAGAGGTAGTGGTAAAATTTGGGGTATTTATTCTATTGCGGGGCGATCATTTCGTCAGCTCGTGGAGTGCACTACCCACCCGAAAGCAGTACCTTCATCTATGACTGTCGCTAAGACTGTGGTGTCTTGTGCAACCGCACTAATTCTCGTCCGCATCATTCCGGACCTGGCAAACTGAAAACCTCGGGAGGTTATTGTTGAATCACGAGGCATCAGACTTGATACAGAGATGGTTCTTACCCGGCAACGGATGGACAAGTGCACCGGAAACGGACGACGACTGCAAATGCTCGCTCACCAGATTCAGAGCACACTTGACATGCATACAGTATCAGATAAAGCCCTGGCTGTATTGAGAAGAACGTCTGCACTAAAGGAATGTAAACTTGGGATGCCTACTTGGTATAAGTTAGAACCCAACTGAGTCAGCAAAGTCCAACATACTCATTCCACGATGAAGCGGGTATACACAAAGAACCCTGCGGTTGTGATGAATCCAAAGAATCCGGTTGCAATACCAAGATCTCGGAAAGGAGATTTTATTAAAGGTGACTTTTTTTCTGTGCGTATATTGCTTTTACACTTTGCCAACTTCCACATTGTTGAAGGGCCAGAATCAACGGAACCATTTGCCCTCATGGTGATGCCCCCAGAAAGTGCAAGAAGGTGACATATTCATGAACCAGAGCTAGTGGAAATAGTCACAAATAAGGTATCTTCTTGTCTCTATCTCCGGTTTGTGGTAGTGAAGGTCATGTATCTGTCGTAGTTTGGATGTAGTTGTGGTGTTGCTGCACAGCAGCTTATCTTTCTAATGTTCGAACTTTCCTGTCAGTAGTCACTAGAAGACTGCTCTGTGTTTCCTACGGTTAGGATATACGCTTCACTATGATGTATGATGGGGTTCATAGAGATGTCCTCGATCCGTCTTCATTTACAGGCCTTGGAAGGACTCTTTTTTACGCCGTGATTGCATCTCTATACGCATTGTTGTCGCTTTCATATCAGTTAGCAGCACTACTCTATACTGGTTCATATATAAGTTATGGTAATACATGTTTGTCTTTTTGATAACCATCCTTACATCTCCACCGCTCCTTCTGTGAACTTTGAGTCTTTCTTTACATTGTTTACATAGAACCCTACTTGGCTTAAATTGTGAATTAAAATCTTGTGGGAGTGCTGGCGCAAAGCGCACTAATTCAGTCAACACCGAGGAATTTTCTTTTGACTCTGATTTATTTCGCAAACATGCTTAGTCAAAGGAAGAAGAACTTTGGGTACACTTTCCGTATTTTTCTTTAGGGAAGTGTTTCAGTTCTCCTGCGCTTTTCCCAGTCTAATTTCGAACTTTAGTTCACCACCTCAACTCATTGGAGACACAAGCCCGATCTCTTGCGATGGGATCATCCCTCTAACCTAGAAGAAGAGCATCGAACGTGTTCATCTCGGGTTAATTTCGGACTCCTCACTAGTTGTTTTTGTCAACCTTGACCTTCGTGAAAAATCTCCAGGATTTCGGCGATTTGCTCTATCTTCATTGGCCTGATATTCCGTCTTCGGGATAACCTTTTTTTGATTGTCCGTGGTTGTGTCTGTTGCCAGGTTATCAGTCTCGAAATGGGTCGTCTTATAGCTGGATGAACATGGTTGAAATGTTTGAGGAGAGGTTCCAAAAGGTGATAGACGAAGCGAAGCAAGCGGAGGACGTCATTCTTTTCATATTGAATTCCACGCTTTGATTGGTGTTCGTTCTACATCGGGTGTTCTTGATGCTGCTTGCATTTAGAAACCAGCACTTGCTAGGGGTGAACTGCAGGTGGGCATTTTTACTGACGTGGAAAGAAACGCAGGAAAGCTTTCTCGATATAGTGGAACTTCTTGCTATTCCCATATGAGTTTAGTCTTGACAACGGCGAGTTGGCGATAATTAGCTGGATGTACCCTTGATGTCTCATGCTGATCCTATCTTGATTGCTGGATGCCTGCAGTGTATCGTTGCCACTACTTTTGATGATTACCGCAAGCATACAGAGAAGGATTCAGCATTAGCGCGTCGATTCACAATCGTGAAGGTACCTGAACCCACCGTAGGCGAAACTGTACTTATGTTGCAATGCCTGCGCAGCGTTATGAGATCTGTCAAAAGGTTAGGTACTCCGACGACGCTTGGAAGCAGCTGCTCAGCTGTCTCACCGCTTCATAAGGTACTTCCAAGCTCTGTGAACAAGAAATGTGAGTTACATCTTTCTTGCTCTTGATGGCCTTGAAAGTCTGTCTACAGTGCATTGGTTGACAGCTTATATATATTATAACAGTGACTTGGACAGTGCAGCGACAAATTCTTGCCGGACAAGGCCATCGACATGATGGAGGAGGCAGGATCGAGAGTTCGTCTGGGACACGCCGAGGTATTATTCATCTCCTTGTTGTACCTGAAGAGTCCGAACCGACCCATTGCAAATTTATTGGTATTCGGAACCCCCGGTATGCGCAAAACAGAGCTTGCAAAAGCCTTAGCGTCCACTGTTTATGGTTCAGAGGCGGCAACGGTGAGGCTAGGTAAGTCGGAGTTTATGGAGAATTACAGCTTGTCTAAGCTGACTGGGTCACCACCAGGTTACGTAGGGTACAGCAAGGGTGGTCAGCTTAAGGAAGCTGTCCGCAAGAGGCCGTTCACTCTTGTTTTGTTTGATGAGATTGAAAAATCGCATCCGGATGTTTGTAACATACTGCTCCAGGTTATGGAGGACGGCAGACTCACAGATGGCAAGGGTCGGAGTCTCGATTTCAAATACACGATTGTGATGATGACTTCTAATCTGGGAAGTGACGTCATTGTCAGTGCATGAGGTATTTACGAAAAGATGAAGGAGTCGGTCACTATACAACTGGAAAAACATTGCCGTCGGGAGGTTTTAAACAGGCTGAATGACTTGGGTTGTGTTTAGGCAGTTCAACAAAAGCGAGGTTCATACAATTGCGGAGAACGTGGTAAGTGAGTTTTGTGAGAGACTAGAAAAGATGGAGATTGATCTGTATGTAACCGAAAGCTTTCGCAAGCAGCTTGTCCTCAAGGGATACAGTTCCGAAGACGGTGCCCGGCCGCTAAGAAGAAATGTCACTGTTTTTTAAAGACAGGATGGTAGCTGTATACTTACAGGATAGATAGGCACGGGCGATGCAGCTGTTGTTGACGTTGATCCTGATGGGAATTTCACTGTAGTGAAAATGAAAGGAGGAGCAACTGAAGCCACAGGGTGTGGATTGGAGTTCATGTGTGTTGTTAGCATCAGACATTCTGGTAGTTTTCACCAACTTGGAGCCAATTCGGCCTGGACAGTGCTTAAAGAGTCCTTTTGTACACCATCGAAACGAGCCGACCATGGACAGCCACATTTTGCAGTAAAGAACTGTTTGGAGGAGTTGATAATTCCTTTTTTCTGCACTCCCTCTCGAATCATGAGTCCCTGTCCAATTAACGACAGCTCGTCGCTCTTTAACTCGTTGTTTCCAAATCTCTTTTTTGTTCGCTACTTAGGATGATTCTTATCCTAAACCGTCGGCCACTGCGAGTCGGGAATCAGCACTCCATTTATATACAGGATGAGGGCAGATAGCTTAATTTCTTGTGCACTGCGTCGTTATCTTCATATTCGGTCATGTCCACGCTTCAGTTACCTGCTCTCTTTACTCCACAGAATTCTTGCACCAAAGCAACTAAATACAGTCAGCTAATTTACAAGAATTCACACACAAATACATGGGACGTATCGAAGATTGAGATGTTTATCACATCTATAGTCATTATGAAGTCAATCATGACGGTTTGCGTGTACATGTACATATATGTTTGTACAATAAATATTAAGAGAGTAAAACATAAAACTGAAAAGTTAGACTTTTGTAACACTTTTGAGCATTCTCTTTAAATTCTTCAATCCAATGATATTACATATAAGCTAAATTGAACAAAAGAATAGAATTTTTAACGAACTTTCCCTCCGTTAAAAAAAAGCAAGATGGTCTAATCTTACAATGACTCAAAAGGATTATCATATCGAAATGAAAATATTTCATTTTAAAAAAAATATTTTTCTTATTTTTTTGAGATTATTTTTTATTTATTATGTATGTGTAACCCAAAAAAATTTCCACGGAATTACTAAAATATGAATTCTTTATTTTAGATTTTAATTTCTAGTAATATTTTCTATTTTCTTATAGTTTCAATATTCAAAAATAGATTTAATTGGTCTATTGTATATTTAATGGACATCTTGTAACATGGAAGATTTCATTTGATGTGGCTTATATCAGAGAATTTTTGAAAAAATCATGACTGCATGTTCAAAGGATTGATAACTATTGAAACTTTATTAACAAAAAAGAATGTACGAACACAATGAAACCTAGGCACGTTATGACTGCTCTAAACATTCAAACTTTATTACATACGTTCATTGTCAGAAGTAAAAATCAGATTCGCGATTCGTTTAATTTCTTGCAAAACTTGCAATCTACTGAATTTTCTATACCGCAATCGGAAAATACTTAGTCTTTAATGATAGTTTCAGTTCATTGTGTTACTTCAACACTCCGTCCACTTTGAATGTTTACATAAATTGATAATATTTTTTATTTTTCATTCTCTAAGAATGATTTCCACGTAAATTTGAATATATTCAAGTGCAGTAGGATACCGGTTGATATTCTGATGTATAAAGAGCGTCTTTTTTATATTCAATGAAATATTACATTTTTATATAATTGGAGGTGTATATATATTGTAATGTAACTAAGTTTCATTTTAGTTATGTATGGCATGTCACTTAGCCCGCTTAAGTTATAATGCGAATAAACGTAGCTCATGTGATTAAAACGAATTTCTTTGACCTTGTGTAAAGTGATACAATCTCTACGAGTATATTCCTACCCAAGATACATTCAACTATCATTTGGGCAGGAATATGCTCCAACTGAAAGAGAAGACTGAGATTCATACATTTTCAATTCAGAGGCCATAGATTGCAATGATGAGAGCAGAATGAACCTTCTCACAAAGGAAAATAAAATGGGGGGCCTGGAGCATCTGGTATCATTCGATAGAAGACAGAATACCAAACGAAGAGAAGATTGGAAGTCAAACAATACAATTTGTGAGTAGACAGACGTGGAAGGTCATTAGGTTATACTACATATGTATCGTTCGATGCAAAGCAGGACATGAAAGTCGTAGGACTAAGTCATTAGAGGAATATAGATCGTCTTGCACTCCTGACCGAAACATTACCAGCACTCATGTCACGCGTATAAATAAATGTACATGCAGAGCTTGCGAAGCTCGAAGGGGAAAATACGGTGGGCCACGAATACTGTGCAGTGTACAGCGGCGGGTGCCACCATCGAGGTCGGGCAAGATAAGCGGGCACGATGGGGCGATAGATTTCTCGGTTCCAACATCGCTGCGACATGCAACTCGGGGTCAATCGGATCCTCATGCACAGAGCGCTGCTGGCTGGCTGTTTGCTGGCTGGCGGGCTGGCTTCATGCTCCCACTTTTGACCTTCTGCTGCGCGGCTTGATGGAGATGCAGACAACCGAGGTCATGGCGTTCGCTGTGCACATCACGTTTGTTTCAGCGAGTCCATCCGAAGGGTGCATGCATCGCCCTTTTCGGGCGAGAGGTTCCCGGTTCCCCAGGAGAGAAGGACATCAGAAATGGAGGGAGCGAGCGAGCGAGGCTGCCTGAGTCGGATCCACGGCCGTCAAATCCCTCGAATCCCACCTTCTGCTGGACATCTCTCTGACTTGAATTTCGAACCCACTCCTCGTCCGAGGCTTCAGACATGAGCACCAAGTTGTGCGCTTGGCAACTGCTGAACATCATCAGACTGCAGTAGTCTTCATGGAGCTCAGATTCTGAGCGTAAGAAATCTCGTCAAGCGATCGATCGATATGTGCGGTGGAACATCCGGAAAGGAAAATCCGGAAACAAAAGAGCCATTGACCTCGTCTCGGATCGACGGCAGGAGACCGGCCCAGAGGCCCGGTTCTGCCCCGACCACCAGTGATCGGTGATCGAGAGCGGACGAATCCGCCAGGTCATACCAGATGCATCTGGCCGAGGACGATGGGCGTTGACGAGTGCAGTGCCGGAATCGGTAAAGGTGGCCTGGTCTGCAGGCAAAACGTACTCGGAACTCAGACACGTCCGACATCGCCTCTCTCGTCTCGAATAACTCTAAATCTCTCTCTCTCTCTCTCTCTCTCTCTGTGTCAGCGTCTAGAACTTTCCGCTGTACTCGTCGAGCCGAACTAACCCACCTCGCCATGGAGAAACGAGACCTTTCGGGTCGAGCAACAGTAGCGCAGTAGCTCGGATGGCTGAAGCTGACCTTGATTCGAGCGAGGGAGGTCTGGTCTGTCTGCGATTCTGAGCTGCCGATCCATGGCTGTGCGAGAACGGACCCGACCCGACCCGACCCGAGCCTGCGGAAGAGGGGAGGCAGTGGTTTGGCTCTGCACTGGAGAAAAAGGCATCTGCCATCTGCATCCCGAGAATAGCATCGATCGAAGCTTGTGGACCGAGGCACCGCAGATCGCCCATGCCCTCAACAACTACGTACCATCGATGAGAGCCAGCCTCGAAGAGCGAAACGGGAGTTCACGTCACATGGTCTATCTCGTGGTTCCGGGGCCGGGGGCCAACGGCAGCCCGCCAGCTCGACGTGCTCGATTCACAATGTCCTCGTCCGGTTGTTGGAATCTCAGGCGGTCGTATGCTGTACGAGAGCTGCTGCTGCTGCTGCTGCTGCTCTGGGATGGGGGATTGGGGAGAGGAGGGCGTGAACGCTGCGAACTTCCGATGAGAACTAGATTGCGCTCCCCGATCTCTGGAAGGTGACAACTGACTGACTCTGCGGCTGGAATCAATGAATTCGCGTGAGGTAAAACGTTTTACGGAAGATCGAAGTTGTAGATCGCCCGAGGCGTTGACCCTGCGGTATCGTCTGGGTCCCCGCTCGCCCAATCAATGCCCACAGTCCCAAAGCCCACTCCGAACTGCTCCGCTTTCGTGATCGAGTTTCCACCATCATCGAGCCATGGAGCTGAACAGCACATCGACCCGGACTCGCTGAATCGTGGTCGACTGACGTCACACTCCCGTCCGCATCCATCCGTCCATCCATCCCGATCGTGATCTGGCTCAACGGACTGACATTTGTTCGGCGCTCCGGGGCAGGAGCTCCAAGGACCATCCACCGCCAAGTACGTGGATGGATTCATGAGTTGCTCACACTAACCCTCGCTCGAACCCCATCCTCGATGGGTTAGCCGTCTGGTCGGTCGGGACTCTTGCAACATGGTCGATCTCCATCCTGCTCCATAGAACGATATTATTCTTATTGCCCTCCTGTAGAAATCCCGCCCTCAATTTCTTCCGTAACCTTCTCTTGCTCCTATAACCAAATCAAGGCGCATATATATATATATATATATCTATATATCTATCACCGTTTCAGCAGAGGAGTTAACCAGGGTTGGGTTCGAGCTTGAGTTCGGGTTTGACCGGAGGATGCCCGAGAACCATCTCCCGGGGTTCGAGCTCGTCCGGGAGGTCTCCGAGATCGAACGCAGGGGCTCGGGGCCTCGGAGGACCAAATGTCGGAGACACGATATAGGGTTGCTGCGGATGGAACGACCGCCAGACCGAGATTCTGCAGATGCCGGCCGGAGCGGGCATGGGGACCTGCGTGCGCTGCAGGCCGAGCTTTTCCAAAAGGAAAGCCGTTGCAAAACCGCTTACCAACACAGCCAACCGTCGCACTGCCCTGCGTCTCTAATCTCGTCCGGGCGTGCGTGCAGGCCGATGCGAGAAGCGTCTTGCAGGGCCTGTCGGTAAACCTGCGGGCGGGCGGGCGAGCGAGCGAGTGAGCGTGCGTCCATATTCGGCCCAGAACTGCAGCGAGATGGCGATTGTGTGCCCGAGTGATTCAGCCCCTTCCCTTCCAGCTTTGACCTTCACGCGCATGGTTTGAGATTTTCGGTCTCTTCTCCGAGGGTCCTTGTCGTGAACATACTAGACGATGCGCGTAACATGCGAGAGCATCGGATCGAGAAGAGATTATCGAAAAATTTGCATTTCATGACGTGCATATGACGGGCGCCCTCGATCGAGATGGCCCGCCTAGGCGACCATGTTCGACAGCTGTCCGTAACATCGCACCACTTGCAAGCGAAAGCTGGTGTGAATTTCATTCGGTGAAACTGCGTGTTGATTCCCATCGCTCTCGATTACACCTCGCTCGACAGAGACTGAAACGCAACCCGCAACCGCCGAGCGCAACACCGATCACCAAAAGCGCTGCGGCGGAATGAGAAGAGATCGAACTGAGTCGATGACTCCCTGAATTTCTTCCCTGTGCGGGTATGCCAGGAAACAAATGTAACTCAGTGCTATGGAGTAAAGTGCAAAGGGCCTGACTAATTCTAGATCGAATAAACGATATGACACATCGACGTAAGCTAGCATGAAGATAACGAAGCAGTGCACAATACTATCCATGATCTGCTATTGGATTTGGTGTGGCGAGCACTACATCGTCGTTTCGTTCTGCCTCGACAGAGGTATATATCTTTGGAGGGGAGCTCTGATCCGACCTTCCGAACAGACGTGTTTATCGAACACCGACGTCCAGAAGTCTATTTGTGGAGCGTCGATGTTCTAAATTAGAATGAAACCGAAGACAGATCAACCTCATGGGAGATTGTCCATAAGAACTCAGCTCTAGGGTTTGCTTGGCAAGGACGAAAAACAAGACGAAGTGTACATGTGACAGCGGACAGGTCTTCACGCTCGTTCAAATTTAGTACTTTTCTCCATTTGGAATATGAACATTCTGGAACATAACATTTTTGGTGAAGGGTGTGCAGACACCAAGATGAAAAAAAGAGTTTTCCTTTTTTACTATGATTTACCGTTAGTTCCAAACATACTTGGTACTGTCCTGGAACTTCACGAAGAAAACACGAATCCAAGGGTTCTATCAGAATCCTCACTAAATGGAATGTTCTTCGCATTTCTGTCGGCAGAAGGCTACACCTGACCTCATCGAAAGAGGAATTTATGGAGAGAAAATGCGGCATGTGGACATTCTCAACCCAACAGCAGATAGAAATCGTGGTCGAACGCGAGCACCAAAACGTTAACCGTACAAAACATGATACTCCAACTCAGACCGGCGATCTCGCTCTTGCCAAGGACCCGGCAACATTTTTCAGGACCCAACTCTGCCTCGTGCCAAAACCAAAAAATGTCATAAACTCAAACCAACACACAGCCGGTCGAGAACATGCTGTTCGCGCAGACCTTCGAGACTTGTCCCGATCTTCAGCTCATTCGATCAGCATCGCACAGAGAGCGAAATCGATTGAGTGAGCACTTTCGCTGTGGCACCGGATGCGACTGCGACTGCGACTATGACTATGACTATGACTTGGCTGGGAATGGGGAAACTTGTGCAGCACCGACTCTGACTCTGCACAGTACTGTAGTCGGTGGCAACGTTCTGCACAGTCGGTACGCCTCGCAGAGAGACACAGAGAGACAGACACTGACTCTGTCTCTCGCGGTGAGAATGTCACAGTACGTACATTCACATGGCTATGGTAGAGGATTCTGGGTCCAGGCGATATGGGTGGAGGTTCTTCCTACCAATCTGTCTGTCTGCTTACTTCGTTGGTGGTCTTTTGAGGGGAGCGAAGGTTTCGATCCTCTTCCAACTTAGAGGTCCTGCTACGTATAGAGCAAGCAGGCTGCCGACATAAGAGAGAACTGCAGCTCTCAGTCATTACATCCGGCAGGATTTTCGTGTGTTCCCGTGCACTCTGCACTCTCAGTGGCATCTCAGTTCAGATTCACTCGACTGACTCTTTGTTCTGCAGTAAAGCAAAGCTGACTGACTGGCTGGCTGGCTGGCTGGCTGGCTGGCAGGCAGGCAGGCAGGCAGACAGTGCAGCTTCCGAGCAGTCAGTCATAATCCTTCAAGTTGCTAGCATGCATCCCAAGCTTCTGAGTTGAAAACTGTATAGGTGATTCTTCCACTTTTCTCAGCTCAAAATCCAGAGCGCCGATCAAAAACTCAGGAAGCAAGCTTTCAAGCCATTTACTCACTGCTGACAACCTGCTGGGTCAGACAGCGAGCGGAGTGCACAGAGACTGAACAGCTGCATGCACTGCACCTGCTGAACTCTGAGCTCTGAGCTCGGAAGAGGATGTGACAGACTCGGCAGTTGCTTATTGCGATGCTGACTTGACTACAAACAAACAGTATACGGTGACCGCCTTCGTGTCCACAACACGCCAGCACGTGAACGTAACTGTGGAAAGCAGCTCTTCGTAATCCTTGGAGTTCGTGTCTGGGCGTAAAAGATAAACTCTGTGTGGATTAAAATATGTTTGGACGCGAAACTCACAAAATGTGTCGTTTGCGTTGAACTTACAGCCGCTGTAGCGCTCTCTATCTCTCTCTCTCTCTTTCTCTCTGTGCGTCCCCCTCCCTCTAGCTTCGTCTAGCACTGTATTTCCTGGTAGAAAGTAATCACGGTCTGGATTCACTTGTATTCAAACTAAGGTGCTCGTCAAGTCAAGAGAAGGAGGGGAAGAAGGAAGAAGGCAGAAAGGCTCCAGGAATTCATCCCAACTCCAGCGGCAGCATCTCGCCGATTTCCAGGCGTGAAACCTGCCTCTCGTCGCTTGGAATGCCTTCTGCAAGGACACCGTCTCTCGAAGGCCATTGACTTTGAGAAATCCAGAATCTCCCCGGGTTTTCACCGCCGGAAGATTCAATTACCCGGCACCCCCACTGACTCACCACCTCCTAGAACCGCAAGCTCGAGCCAACGATGACTGACACCCATGCTCGGAGTCAGCACGCTCGTCCAGATGTACGTACTCGCCCTCCAGTCGCCAAGGACCTGAAATGAATGCCCCTCGGCTTTAAAAGCGACGCCCCAGACTGTCCAACGAGAGGAGTACATACTCTCACTCTCTCACAGAAACACACGGTTTGAGAGAAAGGGAGCAGGCTTGGCCACGCAACCGGTTCCAAAAGATAGTGTACCGGGACCGAAAATTTAACCGGTTAATCGCCGGTCCGGATCGGATCGCGGCCAAGAAATGCACTACATTACATTAGGGTGACGAATTTTCTCTGGACCCGGTTAACCGGTCTTAGAGAAAATCGAGACCGGTGAACCGGTCCCGACGGTTAACCGGTTAACCGACAGTCCGGACCGTGGACAAGCCTAAAAGGGAGACGCATAGATCCATACCCACAGTGTACGTACATGTATAAGCTGTGCTCGCCCCTTCCTCTCCTCAACTCACCTCTGTACATATCGGAGAAAACTGTACCGTACTCGACCGTACAGTACATGGTTCCGCCCCATGGCTCTGAGCAAAGAGCTCTCGTGTTCCTTTCCCACGGACAACGATCCACGGGAGCGAGGGAGCGAGGGAGTGAGATTCATTCAAACGCCCCCTTGCCTTCTAATTTCCGGCAGGTTCGTACGTTGTGTTCTAAGCCTGGCGTCGTGGCCGTTTTCCGCATCCTGCTAAATGTCCGGAAATTCCGAGCGGACGCATCGTATCCTCTAGGGCGGGTCGCTGATTTGGTACTCGGGGGGTCGATATGGTGCGACTTGCTTTTTCTTGGGGGGGGGAGGGGGGTTAGGTTATCAAGACGAGGTTAGGATCGAGAGGCTTGACGGTGACGGGGAGAGGATGTTCAGAACATTCATCATAAGTGCCACGGGGCTCGGTAGTACGCCAGGCATATGCACAGCCCACCTGTCAGTGACCTTTTTCCAGATTGAGGGACGCTGGACAACATGTTTCATGTCTGAACGCTGGCTCACATGTTCTGCAGATGTGCATCCAAGCTACGTAGTCCTGGGGCTAGTCAACAAAGTACGTGGAGACAATCCACACAAGCCTCCCATCATTGATCACTCACTGACTTTCGTCGGCCCGTCCGGATTACTCATCGGTTGCGTGAGGTTTCGGCGCCCCTGCTTAACTTATCATTGAAAAATATTGTCAAATCGGTATTAAAGAGGCCTTCCCAGACCCTGCCAGCCTTCGTCCGAGTTCCTCCGCAATTCCGGATCCCACCATCTGACACTTGCTCTCGCCGGCTGCGGTGCATTATCTGACATTTGTCCTGCTTCTTCGGTATTTTCGCCCCCAACCCGTTCCCTTCCCTCGCCTCGCCTCGCCTTTCGGTTCCGGTCCGATCTGGAGTGCGCGATGCTGTTGTTTCCGAACAGATTCTCATGCGCATTTGCCATTGCTTGCATTTCGCGGCTCCTTGAACTTGTCAAGATCCGGACGATCCTGGCGGCCTTGGAACTTACGCCTAAACACGATTAGACGTCAGATGCTGGAAGCATTCATTAATCACGGGCCGAGGGCCGCTGAAGAAAAAGTCGGAGGTCGGATGGATAGATTTGCGTGATTTCATTTTATTTTATCTTCTGTTCTGTTCTGTTCTGCTGGCGAAATGATCATTCATCCGGAATCGGGCCAACATGAACAGCAGCATAAAGTCCAAACGACCCTGTGACATCGCGGAAAGGATGAGCTCACTCCATCGAGCCGCGCATGGATCATCCATCCATCCAGCCGTCTATCGAGACTTCTGTTCTGCCCGGTCTGCCCCGGGCACGGAGGAAGAACGGAGGTCGGGAGGATGGATGGATGGATGGACGGACCTCGGTGGTGGATGCCGGCCGACGATGCGAAAGAATTCTTCTCGGGACAAGAGCCGCGCGAAGAAGGGGGTATTTCTTTATTTATATATTCTGAGGAAGAAGATATTTATATCTGGTGAGACATCAAACGCTCGGAGTTCAAACGTGACATCTCATGTGTCCATAAACGTCCCGTTCGAGGAAGGAAAGTGGAACTCCCTGGGAGAAGGCCCAATACTTCCGGTTCGTGGAGTCAACGTTGTCCCCGCGATTCTCTCGACGAATTGAAGCATACACTAATATTATTTATATATATACCGTGCATATATATATATATAATATTTTCTCCACTGTACCTATCATCTTCTATTTTCTAGCTGATTATCAGCACGACTCTTTTCTTGCTAGAACACGTAGCATAGTGGAGCCTTTCGGTCTGTTTGATTCGAATGAAAAACCTGATGGTGGCAAAACTGAAGTTAGTGTGACATCCTTCACTTTCCTTGTTATGCGCAGATTTTTTGGATTCTTTGTGCGCCTTGGCTGGAAGAAGGAAAAGAATACAATTAATCTGCATCAATAGAATTTTACGGGTTGTGTGAATCTAGGTTGAAGAATGTGGTTGTGGTCAAGGAGGGGTGTGGGTGATGTCATAGAGTTGTTGTTACTCATCTGGTTCGCGCACTTGGGGATGCATTCTTGTTCAACATGCCTGCACGGTCTGCGTATTTGGATACGGGAATGTAAGTTGTTTGGATATAAGAATGTAGGTGACATGGCCATGCATTCCGTATCATTGGAGCCAGTTAGGCATGCATTCCTCTCTCAATGCATGTGAACTACCACATGTGAGCACATCTGATCTGTTTCCTCACCTCACCTCATGTTTCGTTCGGATGGAGTGACTTTTCTTCCAAAGTGACTACCATCAAGTTGCCAATGTTTATTTCATGTGCCGTCTATTTCAACATTACTATGATGCTCAATATTTTACAGATTTCACTAAAATACTTATCATGATCGCAAATCTTTATATATTTTATATAATCCACAAGCTGTTGGTAAGGATCACAACCTAGTATGGGATATGGAATATAACCTTGACTTACCCTTCAATGTCCTACAGACATATAATAGTTATAAATGTTAAATTTAAAGTAGTATCACGTCGGTTGTTCTCATGACACATTACAACGTTATATAGTTAAGTCTTGGAGATTGTACAGCCATGACTGCCTACAATACAACTTCATGAACAATGGACTTTTAGCTTCATTTTTTTGAACAATTTATTGATGATAAATAGCTAATCGACACGACAATATTAACAAGACTTCTTGTATTTTTTACATTGTGTTATTCAAACAATTTTGAACATTTGTAAAGCAAATATATGACTTCATGTATATCTTCCTTTTAGTTGAGGAGCAAAATCAATTCTGATTTAGAAGACATGGATTCCTATCTACATTAATTATTTATATACAAATCATCTCACAAATAATAATGATCACTAAAATACTCAAACAAGCCCAAGCATCAACAATCTCCACACTCTTCACTTTTATCAAAATCTCTTTCTCTATACCCATATCATTCATTGATGATACTCATTATACCTTGTACCCACATTATATTCTTTACCAACTTTAAAAAAAATACTAATAAAATGTACCATATTGATGTCAAACATTTATTGCTAACTCCATATCATTTGGAGTTAAAATGTTGAAACAACATTTTTAGTCGATATCAAAATGCTTATTTAGAATAATCATGTTTGTTTGGTTCACAACAATGTATTTCAATAAAGATATATTGTACATATAATTAAAATACAAATATAAATTTGCACCACTTTTGTTAAAATTCAAATAAAAAATGTGGCATGTTGTCATATGAACTTTTTCATCTATAAATTATGCATGATATGGTATTTAAAAATTAATGTGATCAGGTTTAAACTACATGATGCAAGAGTTTTTTTAAAATAATGGATTTAATATTGATCAAATATATCATAATCACATGTAGTTAATCTACATGCTCATGGATATTTTGTACGTAACTCTTTAAAACTACGTATTATCAATTATCATGACATATTGTTGCATGTCATTAGTTACAAAAACAAAAAGACAAGCATTCATCATGAACACCAATAAATGCATATTAACTTTTTTCATCATTTACAATCAAAATTCATTGCATTGTTTAGAACTTGCAAAACAGGTATTTTTATTTAAATTTTTTTATTTGATAATATCAAAGTTATTTAAAGAGAAATGAAAAAAAAAACTCATTGATAATAATGCAATGACATAAAAATTTGAATATTATCAATATGCATTCTACTTGAAAAATATAAAAATCAACAATTTGATGTACAAATTAAAATAACATTCTTTCAAATCAATAATTATTTTTTATATTATATATGAATT
The DNA here is from genome assembly GCA_037833965.1 of Marchantia polymorpha subsp. ruderalis. Taxonomy (NCBI): domain Eukaryota; kingdom Viridiplantae; phylum Streptophyta; class Marchantiopsida; order Marchantiales; family Marchantiaceae; genus Marchantia; species Marchantia polymorpha. The sequence continues at coordinate 8,987,925 of AP031351.1, forward strand.
TTAATGGTGTTTCAGATTGGCATGTTATTCTCTATTTAATCAATTTTGAATTTGATGTTTTTTTATTAATTTTAAATGGAAAAACTTCCCATTCATTTTTTCAATTCAATTCAATACACATGAAACAGAAATTAGAAAACTTTTAATGAATTTGTTTCATCATGATTTTTATTAAATCAGAAGAGCGATAAGAGTTAAGAGTTCACGCATAGTTGAAGAAGTGTTGAATAATTGATTGATGGATAACGACTCGTTTATTCGCATTGAGCGAGCAAAAGTTTGATATTCGTCAAGAAGACTTTGAAAGAGATAGATTAAAGTTTCTTCATGTGATATGGTCTGTCATATGGCAGCCAATCGGTCAAGAAGGAGTTGTTAAAAAGTGATAAAAATGAAATTGAAAAATGCCACCCCCCTAAATAAAGAATTGTTACAAATAATGAAGAAACTAGCAAATTTAAATAAGAAGCTAGATAAAAAAAAGCAAATTTCATGCTTGAATATTCAGTTTGATAACCCGCAACTAACTCTTCTTCAGCTATAAAACGAACCCAATCGGAACGCGCGTGGACCAAGTTGTCCTTCTTTATCTCTAGGTGCATGACTCCGGCCTAAAGGGTTCGGGTCGAGCACTACGTGTGCTCAAACTCAATTTTTTATCTCTTATTACGGTGAGTCGCTACCAGAGGCCTCCTTTTCTAAAAAAAATAGAATTAATTATGGCGTGCAGTCCGCTAGAACAATTTGCAATTATTCAATTGATTCCTATTCATATAGGAAACTGGGTGATGAGTGTCGCTTGGCTGCACTTTTAGAAAATGCAACGCTTCTCTCATATGCAGTTGATTGGATATACCATTATGAGCTCATTCTAGACCTCAGCAGCTATCCAATAACGTGCAATTAGTGATCGTTGTGGACGTTCCATCCCATTGTTCAACATTGTAAAGTAAATGAGATTTCTTTTGTCCCATGCCTTCATACTCCATGTGACGGATGCACGTGTGCCCGTTGTAGAACAGGAGGAGTGGTTGGTCGGAGCTCGGTACCTTCAATAAGTTTTATCAATCCTTCTATTCGAAAGATTTAACTTATCTAGTATTTCCAAGAGTGAAAGTGTTTTCCATCAAATTTGGAAATATGCTTCCATGAATATCGGATGGAATGTCAATGAATAGTCATCTTCCTCACAACGTCTGCTTGTTTTCACATTCGTCACGATGTGCTGCAGAATGCTAACCCCACTTTTAGAAATTTATGCGTAATGTAAAATTTTGTGATTGAATGTTTAAAATTTAACTCAAAATTTTAAAGAAGTTTTGAAATTCGAGCTTCAACAGCGCTTCAAATTAGCACTGATAGTTATTAAACAAATTCAGTCGGTCAAATTTGGAGCAAAATTTTGGAGCTTGGTGATGATGCAGGATCTTTGATAATTACTTTCTCATGTGTCATCGAGTTGGTTCAAAGCGAAAAACTTTGCCTTGGCTTGTGTGGATTCAAGTGTCCTTGATTGAAAATAGTGTCTGCACTGATACCACATTAGATCAGAAAAGAGATAAAAATTGAGAGTTCACACAAAGTTGAAGAAGTGTTGAATGGTTGATTGATGGATAACGACTCGTTTATTTGCAACGATTTGTTATTTGTAACGATGATATTGAAGTCAACAAATCAAAACTTCTACATCTAATATGAAGAAGCTTGATATGTAAAATTTCTAATTCATTTTTTAATTTTTAATTTGAATACATTTTTAAATTCAATTCAGTTCAATACACATGAAACAACAACTAAAAAACAAATAATAAATTAGTTTCATTCATTATTTGTATTAAATTTTTGATCATTTTTCTAAATTTGTAATTCACGATAAGTATATCACTCTAACATCTATCAACAAATTGATAAATTATTTTTTTATAACATATATTAATTTCATCATTAAAATCATAATTAATTACATAAATTATATTATATAATTTAAAAGAGGTAAATAAATATTTATTAATAATTAATTGCATGTATCACTTAAATGCAATAATAAAAAGTAATAACAAGCTTAGAGTAGAGCAATTTAGTTGTTTTAAAAATTGCAATATCATTTAATAATTTGTAGATTTGATATATGATGCTCATATTGTGATTTTTTTACCATAAATTGCATATCATTTCAAAGTAAAGAAGACATTAGTTATAAATTTGACTTGAAATTAATTTATATTTTTTTATTTAAATCATTTGCAACGTCATGAATTGAACTCACAAATTTTTTTATAAAAAATATTGTGATTTATCCTTACCTAAAGAATATGCAAGAATTGTATATAAATTATTTATAATAATACTATCATATATTTAAAAAATATTGTAAGATTAAAACTCAAATTTTGAATTAAAATAGTAATTTTAGTGAGATATAAAATTTTAATAAATTCATTTTAATTTTATCATAATAAATTAAACGTCTTAAATGAAAAAACAATATCTCAATATTAAAAAGTTTTGAATTGAATGCATAAATAAAATTTGTACTTCAATAATTAAGCTTAAATTCTAAAATAAAATTTCAAAATAAAACTCATAAATGCAATATATATCAGAATGATACTTCAAAATCTTAATAAGTAGTATTATAAAACTGAATTCATCTAGGATACACTAATATATCAAGACTAACAAACATTTTTTTTGAATTCATATTGATTATATGTTATTCATAAATACTCTTTATGTTAATCATTTCAAATCTATCGTTTTCTATTATTTTATTTTTTATCAAATAATCCAAGATTGGAATTATCTTCTAACATGATGTTAATTTAAATTATTTGTAGGCTTAACGATTTTGAATCTTATATGTTAGATTACAACGGTTCTTTGAAGAGATGGAAATCAATACTTACAAGACCTAATTTTATAAGATTATAATAAGAAACAAGTACTTTTTACTTACGTATTATATATTAAATCCATCTAATTAAACTGTGTTTTTAATAATAATCAAACTTAAAATTCAAGTAGTTTACTAGATACTATTTGATTATTCCATGTTTAACATTTACATGCGATTTATAATTTTAATTAAAAAAAATTGTAAAAAAATTAAGAAGTGTATCTAATTTTATTAATTTATATTTTTTATGATTATTGAAATTATTATGTACATGTAAACATAAAACAAGAAATTTGTATAGTAAATTTTGTATGATAACTATTTTGGAAAATTTTTTTTTTCTTAATTATATGATCTATCATAGAGAAAAATAAAATTATGAAAATATGTTTTTTTAAGATAAACACTAATTGGTGAACCAAGATTGTGTTTGGATATATCAAGTTTCTTATGTGATTACTTGCAGATGTGGATTTGCTAAAAGCCAATGTCTAAATTTCATTTGATATGATCATGCAAACATTCAACTGTACTAAAAATTATTGTTTAAATTTCTTTTGTATCTTCAACAATTCTGAACTTAGATTTTGTGATCAATTTTGTTTATTCAAATAGAAGATTCATGATTCAGTTATAATTTCAAAGAAATAATATTTATTCATTTATCAACAAGCATTATCATTATGGTTATCATTATTCAAGCATTGAATTGTCTATGAGTTTCTGAAGAAAATAATATTAAAACAAAGAATAAATTATAAAATATATACTTATTTTTATTTGATTATTTTTTAAATAGCAACAAATTTTTTTGGTTTATTTTAATAATTTTGAAACAAATTCATTAATTGATATTTGTTAATGCAATTCATCGGTAATTATTTGTACATGTTGATACAAAAAATTGTGAATATTTTGTAATACACATCTTAAAAAATGGACTCTCTTAAATTAAAAAAATTATTCACTTTTGTAGCGCAATTGATTAATATAAAGATTTTTTCCCAAGAATACATAATAAAATTTGCAAGGACATTTTTTGGCGCAAAGTAGTGAAATTCAATTCAATATAAAATTATTTCAATCATAGATTATGTAAGACATAAAATCATCATGAAAAAAAACCTAAGTAGTAAAAATTGTAATTTAAAATCATTTGATCAAAATTTCAAAATAAATATATATTAAGTTATTTTAATTATAATAAAATAAAAAATTTAACTTATGAATATGAATGATGTGTTTGTGTCTATTGAAAAATTATGATATATTTTTTTATTATATTTGATTCGTATAATTAATTTTTCAGAAATAGACTTGTAATCAAATTTTTATATTCATTTATTTTTTACATTAAATTTAAGGATATTCACAGCCTATGAAATTTTGAATGATTTATTTATTTTTTTCAAATTTATTTGAATGTAAACTAATACTATATATATTAAAATATTTTGACTCAAAAATTTAAAATATCACAAACTAATTAAAGGTTAGTCGGTTCATCACTCTGTTGCTTTAAAAACTTCATTCTTATTCGCGATGATATTTTTTTACTTCATTGAGATTGTGATAATAGATTTCTTCTTTGCTGAATTCAAGTTTTTCAATGATAAGTTTGTCATGTATAAAATAAAGTAGACATCAACAAAAGATGTACTATATCCTAGTTGCAATGATATTTGTTTTGCGTAAAAAACCAGAACTTACTGAAACACTTCGGAATCAATAATAGAACATACAGAAATAATTGGTTAGAAGTTTCAGCCGAGCATCAAATGGTAGATATTAATGCATTTTTTAATTCAAAATGTTGTTAATGCAATGGGTTGACGTGTATAGAGAGATTATATTCTTCCTTCACATACTCAAGAATATCTTTGTTCAACATGTCGACCGAATAATAGCAAAGAATTGCATTAAGGTCAACCTTTGAAACAATGTAAGCTAGAAATTCTGCATAAAATCCGCGTACGATTGCGTTGTTACCTACCGCCAAAGTCGTCACATGTTGTTCAACCATGATGATCAAATTTTTCTGCGAGAGTTTTGTTCCAGAGAAGAGGCACATGCGACATAAACATCCAAAAAACTCCACAACCAGAGGGATGTCTCCTAGCACAATTAAATAAAATAAAATAAGCTCGGGGCTCTTGTCTGGTCGGGGCCAAACTCCGAACAAATGGGTGGCACGAATAGGTGGAAAGAGACGGGAGCGAGGCTTTGTTCACACTTTACAGAGCATGGCAAAGTGCCGTGAAGAAGAAAATTCCACACCTTCTACTTCACTTCTAGCCCGAAAGCCCGAAGGTGGTGTGTCCAGCACCCCACCCCATCACCATGAGGAAAAGGCTACGAGATGTGGGTGTGCAGAGGAGAATAAACCATGGGCCGAGGAGGAAGGGCAAGAATCTGGACAGTCATACGACGGAGAAGTTGCCTGTTCGGACCGAGATGATTGAGTGCGTACATTCGGCTACAGGTGGATGTCGAGTAGATGGCTTTGTGGTGCGAGAGATCATTAAGGATATCCACCACCACCAGGCCTAGTCCGCCATTTGTGTTCTCACTCCATGGGCCATCATTGACATCATTATTATAACAAGCATATAACTCGAGAACACAAAAGCTTAGTGCTGTAGAGGAGGAGAGGAGGGCGAGTGGGACAAGCAATCCCTCGCGATCATCAGCAAATGGAAGTCGTCCTCTTGGATTTCTCATGCCCCCCTCCCCCCCCTCGACTTCCAAGCTGCCGTAGGGTTGCCAGAAACCAGATCGCGGGCGTCGGAAAGGCAGCGAGAAGGGGACGACTCGTAGCGGGGGATGGATGAAAGAAGGAAAAGTCGATGAACGGGAACCGGACGGGGAGGTGGCGGTGACTGCTCACATTCAGGCTCGCCGAAGCCTGTGGGCTCGACGGGACTGGCTGCGGGCGGTGCAAGTGCAAGTGCAAGTGCGGGTGCAAGTGGGTGGGCCTGGAGGTGTCTCCCGTCCCCCAGAAACCCAGAAAGGCCGGGGCCGGGGCCGGGGCGAGAGATCTCCGGGGGCAGGAAACGGACGGACCTCGAAGGGAGAGCAATTCCGGCGGTGCTCTTTCTCTCTCTCCGATCATGCACGGGACTAAGGACGCAGCTGCGAGACGGACGGACGGCGAGTGAAAGGGCAGGGCCGGGCAGGGGCAGCGAAGGGGGCAGTGAAAGGGGCAGGTACGGTATGGCATGCAGCAGCAGCAGAGTCCCCCCTACGAGAGAGCGAGTCAGCGAATCAGCTGCCACTTGCCAAATTGAAACCCACTTGCGGGAGTCGAGAAGCAAGCGAAGGACGGAAGGGACGGGAAGGGAAGGGAAGGGGGGAAGGAGGTGAGCATCGGTGCTGGCGATCTTTCGGGGGCGCCCCTGACCGCAGCTCAAACTCGCTCGCTCTCGCTCTCGCTCACTTTCTTTCTTGCTCGGTCCGGCATTCGAAGAGGAGAAGGGGGAGAAGGGGGAAGGGGAGAAAGGAAGGCATTTGCCGTTTCTGGTTGTGGTACCGAATGATCCCCAGCGGCAGCAGTAGAGTAGCGACGTAGGCCACTTTGCTGATCAGCAGCAGCAGCAGCAGCAGCAGCGGCACTTCCTCTTTCCATGTCCATTTCCCGAGCGGAAGAGAGTCACGGCCCGACGGATGTGATGTTGTGATGCGAGTGAGAGCCTGCCTCCTCTCAGTGGAGCAAGCAAGGAAGGACGCACCGCACCGAAAGGACGAATCGTGCGAAAGGAAGGGAAGGCGAGAGTAGAGGAGAGGCGAGGTGTGGAGCGGAGCGGAGCGGCCATCCAGCGCGACGGAACTGCTGTGAGGTTCCGAGTCGAGGAAGGAAGCCAGCGATAAAGTAAGCAAGCAAGGACGGAAGCGGGCCCTGTTGCCAATGTTGTTGACCTGGAACGGAAGGCCGTAGGTAGAGAGGAAGAGAGAGAGAGGGAGATTGAGGGCTGGGGGAGGGGGGAGGTCGGTGGTGGTGTCGTTGCATCGGAGTGGGTTTTTTTTCCACGAGAGTGCACGGAGGTGCAGTCAGACGCCACTCCGAGCTTGAGCGACTTCGAGTGGAGCCTTTATGCTGGTATCTTGCGCGCTTGGTTTGGTGCGACGAGAGTGTTCTGACGGGGACTTCCGTGGAGCGGAGAATGATCTGCACGGGGACTTGCGAAGGGGATCTCTGAGGATCACTCGGCTAGCTTGAAGGTTTTGGATGTGATTGCTGAAGATTCACTGGTTATGAGCGGCGCTCTAATGCAGGGTAAGAAAGCGAGGTTCAGGGCTCAGCGGACATGGATTACACGCAGCGTGCGGCGGTGATGGTAGAATTCCCGACCGAAGGATTTTCTAGTAGGGCGCAGGTCACATGCGAGGTTTTGGTCCTAAGAGGATATAGCTGGTCGGCCTGTGTATGCGTCGAGCACTGTGGCACGAGTGCATCCTATGGCTGATTCACTGCAAACAGCTTGGCACGTAATTCATTTAGGTAGATGCTCTGCAGTGAAGTTGTTTTCGGAAGTTGAGATTGGTGAGAATTGTCTCCCTCACTTGGAGTGTTAGTTCGCCCCGTTCCATCTCTGTTTTAGTCTGGAGCTGGCTACGGACTGTTCTGCGATCAACCGAAGTTGCGCGACTTGTTTTGAGTTGAGGTAAGAATCCCCCGTTACTTGGATTGACCATGCGTGCATGCCGTACTCGTGTCTGCAAGGGAACTCATCCGTGTAGTTCAGTATTCTGAACGTCCATAGTACTGGAACAGTGACTAAGAGTTCGGTGTTAAGTAAAGGTCGTTGAGCTTTGATCATCCTCTGGTGATTGGGATAAGCGTCAGATATCATAGCGGAGATTTGTACTTCGTTCTTTGCCAAAGCAAGTGTTTTTTCTAGCTTTCTCAGGAGTCAGATAGATCAAATACTTTCAAAACTCAGCATTCTGGTCAACCTGTTGCAGGTATTGCTTGCCAGGCTTTCTTAGGGATTCACAATAAGAACCGCTAAGATTTAGGTCAACACTTTGGGTGGGAAATGAGCACGAATGAATTTTGGTTTCCGATATTGTTACTAGTGGGCTTTCAAGGTCAGTTGTGTTCAAAGGTATCCAGATCAAAACTGAATGCTGATCTGAGCCCTGTACGTTTCCTTGCAGGACTTCGACGCTGAACTCAACTGTACGTCATCCCGAAGGAGTTACTTTTTATCGTCTCCAAAAATGGATGCGTGTAATTGCTTAGAGCCGCAATGGTCAGCGGAGGATTTACTCATGAGATACCAGTATATTTCAGACTTCTTCATTGCACTCGCTTACTTCTCCATACCCCTGGAATTGATATATTTTGTAAAGAAATCTGCCGTCTTCCCGTACCGATGGGTTTTGGTCCAGTTTGGGGCATTCATCGTATTGTGTGGGGCAACTCATCTCATCAGCTTGTGGACTTTCACTACCCATTCGAAAACAGTAGCTTCAGTTATGACTGTCGCTAAGGTTTTGACGGCTGTAGTGTCGTGTGCAACCGCACTTATGCTTGTGCACATCATTCCAGACCTGCTCAGTGTAAAAACTAGGGAGCTTTTTTTGAAGAACAAGGCCGCCGAACTTGATAGGGAGATGGGTCTTATCCGCACGCAAGAAGAAACCGGACGACATGTGAGAATGTTGACTCACGAGATTCGAAGCACATTGGACAGGCACACGATATTGAATACCACCTTGGTTGAATTGAGGAAAACGTTAGCACTAGAGGAATGCACACTTTGGATGCCTACTCGGAATGGATTAGAGCTTCAGTTGTCTCATACCCTGAGGCAGCAGAGTCCTGTACCTATCACTGTGCCCATTCATCATCCCACCATCAAGCAGGTATTTAGCACCAACCGTGCGGTTGTGATCTCTCCAAATAGTCCGGTCGCAGTTACAAGACCTCGCACAGGAAAGTACATGATAGGTGACGTGGTTGCTGTGCGTGTACCGCTTCTGCATCTCACCAACTTCCACATTGGGGATTGGCCGGAATCGACGAAACGACCATTTGCCCTCATGGTGTTAATGTTGCCCTCAGACAGCGCGAGAAGATGGCACGTTCACGAACTAGAGCTAGTGGAAGTTGTTGCGGATCAGGTACTTTTTCATCTCTGTTCTGTGGTAAACTAAATGAACTATTTTTGTTTCCGTTGAATCATCTACGCTAATGCCATGATGGGTACCGATGAAGTTTGTTTCTGTATTGCATCTTATTCTTGCTATTTTCAAACTATTTGATAAATGCATGCCGTGTCATTCATCAATGACTATGTTCTTTTCTTTTTCTCGTTCTGCCTCGTTTATGATTCGTAGACATCTCTGTATCTTCGTTCTTTATATTATATATTTCATGTGTTTTTCTCCATCTGGATCTGTACAATCTTCCACTTACTTTTTTTTGTATTTGTCACGCTTTTGAAAGTTCTTTAAGAACTCCTACCTCAACTTAGCCATCTTTGATTTTTCCCACCTCTTCTTTTGTTTGACTTGTAGGCTTTACAGAGGTCTTTCCCACTTTACTTGCTCCCCTTTCTTTTCATCTTACTGTGTAATAATTTGTACTTTTTATTGTTTTTGTTCACCTGTTTAGTTTCCTTCTATCATTTATCGTTCTTTTTCTGGGGAGGATACCCTTTGATACCTGGTATGGTCTACTCGATTGTTTCGATCTGGAGTCTGTGCAACTGCTTGCAAGTAGAGTCCTATCCTTTCTTCATCACGTACTATCCTCGATCAACCACTCCTCCATCCTCCACTTACTCTTTCGGCCTTCGTCACTACGACCGGTGAATAAATGAGGTGTGAGTTACGAGTAGTGTGGAGATTTGTCTTCTCTTACTTATGAGCATCGGCAGGTCCTTTTTAATGTTTATGGGAGGTTCCCATCTTTGTGAAAATAGTCCAGGATTGATGTCATTTCTCCTTATCTGGAACTGTTGAAATCAGCAGTCAAGAACTTACCAGTGGGTTCAGTCTGTTTTGTTTGTGTCACTGGTCTCTATAGAAGCCTTTTATTGGCTGCATTTTGTTTCATCAAGATGACAGTGATTGATATAAGACGTCGTTATTGCTCCCTGTGTGAACAGGTTGCGGTGGCCCTTTCCCACGCAGCCATTTTGGAAGAATCGATGAGAGCCAGAGACTTGCTTATGGAGCAAAATGTTGCGCTGGACATGGCTAGGAGAGAGGCGGAGACAGCCATCCGCGCCCGGAACGACTTCCTTGCAGTTATGAATCATGAGATGAGAACCCCGATGCACGCTATCATTGCTTTGTCATCACTACTACAGGAGACCGAGATGACTCCGGAACAGAGGTCTATGGTAGAAACTGTCCTCAAGAGTAGTAATCTACTGGCGACTCTCATCAACGACGTACTAGATCTTTCTAGACTCGAAGATGGAAGCCTTGAGCTGGATATGCGTACTTTCAACCTTCCTGCCGTTTTCAGAGAGGTGAAACACTCTTACTGAATGTCCTCGAGGTTAAAAGGAATGAGTCGATTGCTTGTCATTGATCGTAGAACTTTGTGTATGTAAATTCAGTTGCTGATGGGATCAACGTCGCTGATGGGATTAACGTGGCATGCTTTTTTTTAGTTGTAAGGTTATGGACTTGTTAGGCCACAATTGCATGTGACAGGCGCGAAAGTTTTGACCGCGTGTGAGGCAACAGCCTATAATGTTTAGTCAAGTAAAGTTTGTAATTCGTTGACTCTAAGTGCTAACCATATTTCAAAGACATATAACTCCTGAGTATAAATTAGCGTGTATGGTGGAGGCCTTCTTCGTCATCTATTTCTTGTTTTCATCAAATTACATACAAGATTTCATTGACATAGGATTGCAGCAACAAAGATTCTAACACTCAATGTGATTGTATCATAACCTGCATGCATGATCCGTCACAAGACTTTCGTAATCTCCTTGTTGCATATGCAAGTTAATTTGAGATATATATAATCCTTGACTGGTTATTAGTTCTATGTCGTTACCACACTGACATTATGGATGTATTGGTGTACAGGTTATGAACTTGGTGAAGCCTATTGCATCTGTTAAAAAGCTCTCTGTATCTCTAAGTCTTCATCCAGAGCTTCCAGAGTATGCTGTGGGAGATGATAAGAGGCTCATGCAAACTGCCCTCAACGTGGTTGGAAACGCCGTAAAGTTTACGAAGGAAGGTAGTGTGACGGTGAATGTGTGTTTAGAACGGCCCGAGTACCTACGAGATCCTCGCTATCCCGATTTCCAGCCTTCTCATGGAGAAAATCATTGTTATATCAGAGTGCAGGTGAGATTCATTACCAGAGGAAACTCTTTGCCAAACGAGAAATTAGAGGATTGAAAAATTCCTTTGAATGCGAACTTTAAAGTCATGGAATGCAATGTACTCGTACCATGTAGATTCATCTCCATAAAAAGCTGTACTTGAAGTTAAAGGGTTACGATGCTCCTCTTCTTACCTCTCCATGTCATGAATGGGAGAAATCTGTATATTTTCCGTAGCTTGTGCGTGGAGTAAAACTTACTGAACTGTAGCACCTCTGCATGAACTTTAGAATCTCTGCATTTCAGTTCCTAACCTTCAGGGCATTTACTGCATTGAGTCCTTCTTTTATGATTTGAGTACTACGCTCATCACCCATCACTATGCATGGGGTTTCTACTTTACGATGGCGAGAGTACATCTTACATATGAGTGGAATCCATTGTCCAAAAAGGATGAATGTCGAAGTACAACAAGCGCAGCTTGAGACTCACCAGCTAGTCTCAATGTGGTTTCCATGTATGTATCGTACGTCCTAACAAGCTTTTCTTATACTTCAGGTTCGGGATACTGGTCTTGGGTTGAATCCTCAAGATATACCCAAGCTGTTCAATAAGTTCGTACAAGCTGATTCCACGACCACCAGAAATTACGGAGGCACTGGACTCGGTCTAGCAATCTGCAAAAGGTATCTACGCATGTCAATGGTTTTTTGGTCGTTTTTTCTACCACAGGCGGAGCGAACAAGTTCCTGGAATTTAGCAAGCCGGAGTTTTTGAAGTTCTTTGCTTGTAGAAGAATGGTCCAGATTACAAGTATGCTTAGCTATTGGTCCTATCGTTGCAATTTACTTATATGAATCTGCATGAGAAGGGCGTAACACTTGTTCGTCGTAAACCCTTAGGTGAATGTATGCCCTTCCATGCTTGATTCCATCTTCTGAAACGTCGCCCTTCCTTCGTGTTTTTCTTCTGCCCCTGCAGATTTGTGAATCTTATGGAAGGTCACATATGGATCGAGAGCGAGGGGCTTGGTAAAGGTTCAACCGTCATATTTATTGTAAAGCTTGCTCTACCAGAACACGTCAATGACATTGATAGGCAGACTACTCCAGCGGTGCAACCAAGTCATCTTCGAACTGATTTCAGCGGTGTCAGAGTTCTCGTTACCGATGACAATGGGTACGTTATATTTACCATTCAATGGCTGCTTTTAAAGTTTGTTAATTTTATGAGAAACCGACTAAGAAGAGCAAGCTTCATCATGGAGTAATGAACTGGGATCGTGCGATTCATAGTGCAAGTGTGCATCGAATGATTTGTTCTTTCAAAATATGCATGGGTTCTAAGATTGATGAGATTATGAAGATTCGCTTTTGAGAATGGCCAGGAAATTGATGGAGGTCTGCTGTTTGTGCAGAGTGAATCGAATGGTAACAAGGGGTCTATTAATACGTCTGGGATGTGACGTGACAGTCGTTAGTTCTGGGAGGGAATGCTTACAAGTCATCTCTCAACCCGGCCAACCGTTCAGAGTTCTTCTGCTGGATGTGTGCATGCCGGATATGGATGGGTACGAGGTCGCTGTTCGAATCCAAGAGAAATTTGCCCGCCATGAGAGGCCTCTGCTCGTTGCTTTGACTGCCAATACGGACCGTGCGACCAGGGAGCGTTGCATGAACCTGGGAATGGACGGGGTTGTGCTAAAGCCTATATCATTGGAAAAGATGAGGGTTGTGTTGACTGAGCTCTTAGAGCGGGGATCTCTTGTAGAAGGCCTACGGAGGTCTTGAGAGTGCGAACGTTTGGTACTTTCATCTCCCGTGTAAAACGGTGACGGTCCTGCCTCCATCTACCGTCAACCTGTTGGATATCTCCACGCAACATGGTCATTTCTGATCCCTGGATGAGAAGGAGCTACGTGCTGGTCACACACAGTGGGAACTTGCTGGGTAATAGTGGATCCACAGCCTCGACAAAATGAGGCTTGTACAGAGTTGTGCAGATGCTAATTCGTATTAGCACTGCTCTCCAGGTAGAAAGGTGTGTTGTGATCTCCATGTCACAAATTACTGGACGCTGGAAGTATCAATTGAAACTTTCTAGCAACTGGGCTTCCTGCTATGCCGGTGCCATGCTCCAATTGTAACATACTCTGATATCGTAATAAGCAATGGTAGTCGTCAAAAAAAGGGATTTTTCTCCTCGGTGCGTTGCCTTCCAGACCTCCTCCTCAATCTCTTGCGCCCTTGGCCAAAGTTGTGAATCTCTCCCTACGCACCGTGCACCAATATGAGGCATATACAGCATGCCTGCCCTCGAATGGAATGGCTGCTTGTTTCAGGTCGAGTATGGCTGTCAGATGTACCCTCCCTGTGTTACGCTCTGCCGAGCCGATCGGGTAAGGGTCTCCTGCGCCCCGGCGCCTCGCGATGCCTACTACATAGCTGGGCCTGAAGGAGTGTGACCACGTTACCAGGTTTCCGTCCTAATCGACGTCGTTGTGAATTGCTCCGGGCGTCGTGTATGTGTCCACTGGCAGTGCGTGCAGTTTACAGTTCAACGTCTGTCTAGCCGGCCTGGCGTGAAGAGGGCGAATACCTGCAGCTGTGGCCGGGACGGGACAGGACACGCTTTTATCTCTCTTGTGCAGTCGGAACTCCTGAAACCCTTCGACCCTCATCGTATCCAACGCAGGGACACCGGGTAATACTCTAAGAATTCGAATAGCTTGTACTGAGTATATACATGTCTATATTAAGTTCCGTGAATTCCTCCAAGATGGAAATAAAGTTCACGGGTTCATTTTTACTTTGTGGCACGCAGACGTACAGTGGAGCGGACATATGTGAACTCATGATGGCAGTAAATTGATGTGGATGATCTTTGCGCTGCACCAGTTGGCTAGTAATGGCACGTAGTGCAGTGTATGCCATGAGACGCAACATGGAATCGTTATGACCGGAGGCATGCGGAGGCTTTTGTTGTCGGGGACAATGATTAGCAATGGTAGCACATTACTGAGAGACTCATGGTTCAGACTGGAAACTTAACATTGAGATATGTCTATGTTCATACGCTGGATTTGTGTTATTGAAACGGGAAATAGAATTTTGTATAATCTTGCTAGCGATGATTAGATCGGTCAAGAATCAGAGTTTCATTTGCACTAGAATGTTTTAGGAATGAAATGCCTGATGGTTCTGTTTTGAAATTCAGAGTCGTAAGTTTTCTGATCTCAGTGTAAGTCGTCTATAAGAAAACCTTATGAGAGAAAACTATAAATTGTCTTCGGATACACAAACGGACGAATTAATAGAGAATTAGGCGATATGCAGAGTGTACGAATTAACGTTTTATGATGCGATATGTATATTGAAGAGAAGAAAAGAAAAACAACTTTTAGATACCTTATTAGCAGGCCTCTTCAAATATGGCATTTGTAGTTGTTCATGCTATATTTGTCATAAATAGTTTTTGCATGATGCCATAAATAAGACGGAAGTTCGAGTCCTTGTCCGCCCTTGTACCCTACTGAAAAGTTGTTGTTATACGTTCTCGTGGGATTATTGTTCATGAAATGTAGTCAAATTGTTGTTTATGAAATGTAGTCAAAGAAATGTTCTGATTAGAACATCAGATGTTCTAGACGTCAAACCAAGTCTGGTATCGCTATAAAGGTTTTGTGTAGTTTTTGTCAAATAGGGGCGGACAGAAGTGCAAGGAGGCTAGAATCACAAAATATTTCACGGTTTCATATTTACCGGAGCTGTACATTTTGAAAGCCTTGGGCGAAGTGTAGTGATTAATTTACCAAACTAATTGTATTTAAAATTATTGTTTTTAAAATAATATCCATGCTCATTTTGTTAGATTAATGATTAATTATATTTTGATATCAACTTAAACATCGTCAATATAATTTTACCATATTCTACATATACAATGTTGAGAATATTTCGAGAGTTAATGTGAGAATGTAATATGTTGATAGTAAATTTTGAAACTCGATTTTCCAAAATTTTTTTGCTAGAATATATATTGTTATTATGGATGATTTTTCTACGTTTAGTTGGAAGAAAGATGAATACACATTGTTTTTAATGGATTTGTGTTCAATGAATTAACGCATTGTTAGTAATTTAAATAATTTAAAATTATGGTCACATTTGTCACAAATAAAAATTAATTATATCATAATAGAGTGATTTATGACAAATTTAGCAATTACCAATCTAGCATCGACTTGCTTATTTGTATTATCTTGATTAGGTTTAAAAGATGAATTAGAAGAAATTCGATACGATCTTTCAATCATAGAAAGTTTTGAGTCGATAACTCGATACTTTTCCTTCGTATAGACAATGGTATCGAGTATGTATCTTAAAACGGTAGAATATGACAACAATGCTAACTTTCAAAGAAAGAAACTTCGGATCCATAAAATGGGGACTAGACTCTAGAATGAAAGTTTTCATATGAACTTTTGTGCACAACATTTATGTGAAAATCTCTCTGTACATTGTTCTAAATCAACGAAGTGGAGAATCATAAAGTTGTGATCATATTCAATTACCTACAGATAAATATTTTTTGATATTTCGAAGAAGAAAACATCAGTCTTCAGCGTTTCATTCAAATCATTTTGAGCTCAATAGTCATGATGAAGTAGTCATCGTACATTAGTCTAATTATAATCTACTTCAACAATTTTCCTCTCTGAAAAAAATCGCTCAGGAGTCCAGAAGAATAATTAAACAGATCTACTGTTCGACGACAAAAGCTACAAGATTCCACACAAAGTCACAGAATCAGCTCGAAGCATAACAAGACAGACACTCGAAGTTCGTTCGTGCATAAACAAGGATTATGCACCCATCACCGAGCAATAATTATGGCAAATTATGTGAGTCAAGCGAGTACTAAAATCCAGCAACAGCGGCTGGTGATTTGCAATCGAAGTCAAACCGCGACCCGAGTCAACCAGGACCTACACCGTAGCAGTACCACTCTCACCGTGTCCAGTTACGGTACAACTGCGGACCATGAATCGAGTACTCGCTACGATAGGAATTGGCTTCATTTGGAGCCAGCCATGCCATCGTCGTCGAGCTATCAGATCCCTCGACGACGATGATGGAATGGACTCCACAGTCCTCGGATGGAACCGAGTAAGAGTAAGAGCAAGAGCAGGTGAGTGACAGCGGCTGAACGTGGTTAGTCGGGTGGTTCCAGCTTGACGTTCGTTCGAGCTCGGGTGCGTTTCTCGGAGCCCGCCATTCGAAGGAAGGCTTCCCCTTCTTGCTGCTGCTGCTGCTGATGGTGGTGGTGGTGGGCGTGGGCGTGCATGGCTTGACGCAGGCCTTGGGTCGATGTACATGTCGCGGCACTGGAGCTCGATTCGACGACGATGCGACGATCACAGGCAGGAATGGCGATTCGGACGTCCGCGTTTTCTGCCGCCAGCCATGGAGTTCCGGATTGCAGCGTTGTTGAATTCACCGCGTCCGCGTGCACGAGAATGCGATTCCGCCAACCTTCTCTTAACACTGCCCTGAGCTCCCTCTGCCTGTCTAGGGTTTTTCTGCAGAGCGGCAACCATCGGTGGAATTCGTGAATTCTCATGAGTGTCTCGCAGTGTGGTTCGGGAGTCGTGGGGTTGCTGTTCTAGTGGGCTGTGAGCTACACCGCGCGTCTGGATTTGTTCCTCTGACGTTCATGGTGAGGAGACACAGTATCTTGAGTGTGTCTGGGTTTTAGATTGTTGTTTACAGACCTTAGTGTCATTTTATGGATGTGATCTTGTTTCGTGAACTTCTCTGTTCGGTTAGTGCTGTAAATTGTGTCTTTTTTCTTGTCACTTCCCAAAATTTCTGACTTCGAACTTGTTCTCTGTTGTGAGAAAAGTTGATTGTTTACATTAATTCAAAGGACAATTCGGTGTCAGTTTCAACCGTCCTTTGCGTTCTTGAATTTGAATTTTGTGCTTCTTGGTTATCAGCGTAACCTAGAATTGAGGTACTAGATACGTGCTTTGCTCACATTCAGTTTCTCTTCATTGGGAGACGTAAGTCTGGTTTCAACACATGACAAGCACGCGGCGGGAAGGAACCTCGGAGGAATTGTCACTGTTTCTGTCAGCTTTATGTATGGTGTTTCTACGGAGTTGCAGTTTTAAATCACAGCGTTTCTTGAAGGGAAATTACATTTTTGTCGACGATTGGTGCATTTTGCTCAACTCAGGAACCGGTCAAGCATCATTGGTTTTTGCCCTTGAGTATTTTAAAGACGGATATAAATGTCGAACTGTAAAAGTACGTGTATCTGACCCGGTTTTGCTTGCTTGGGTGCTCTCTGCAAGGCATCAGGGCTGTGACGGGTGAGGACCTTCGCGTTCATCCGCTGTCAGGTCCTTCCCCTCTTTGGCGGACGTCGTGGCTCACATGCAACTCGAGAGTAGAATTTTCTCTTAAAAGGAAAGTGGAGTATGTTGATTTTTCATTGAAGGCGTCAAATTTTGAGGAAAGGGCCGAAGAAGGAACTATTCAGCGTTTGAAAGTTTCAGACCGAGAACCACCATGGAGGGACATGACGAGGAGGAGAACGAAGAAATTATGCTTCTCAGGGAGCAGAGACGACAGCTCTGTGAGAACATAGAGAATCAGCGCCGTAATCGCGAGGATTTGATCAACAACCTCAGTCTGATCGTGCCAGATCTCGTTACTTCTCTTGAACTGTCACTGAAGGTGGCGACATCTTTCGGGGGAGTTACATCGACCAAGAGAGAAAGAACGAGATATCCTCGAGCAGATGCCAAGGACAGAGACTATGTTATGAAGGGAGTCGTTTTCGGAGGCTCTTTACGCAATGGTCAGAATGGTAGTGGGGGTTTCCAGAATGGAGTCGAGAACAGGTCACTCAGTCGAGTGCAAATGAAAGCCAACGGAGTCGTAGAGAATCGGTTCGGCAGGAGAGTGGAGAGCTGGAATGGTGATTCAGGGGACTCTCAAAACTGGGGAATGGACGACTGGGCAGAGAAAGAAGGTGGAAGGATGGAGGCCCTGACCTTTGTGAAGGGTATGGTGGCAGCCTGCCTGTTGGCCCCCGGGACATCTGTACCCATGGATTCCACCGGCCTTCACCGAAGGTTATCTAAAGACCCAACTGTTGCGGAGAGAGACGCTTTGGCAGAATTGGGAGCGGAAGGTGGAGGTATAAAGGCCGTAGAGATTGCCTTGAAAGCTTTAGGAGATAACTCCAATGGAAGCGTTGAGATCGAAGAGTTTGCTGTGAGTGGGAAGACACGCTTGATGGTTTTGGGGATAGACAGGAACAGACTATCGAAAGAGCTTTTAGCTCCATCTTCTCTCAGAATGCCTGGAGATGCACCTCACAACATGATGGGGATAATGGGGCCAGGAGGAAATATGGAACCAAATGGCTGCCCTGGCCCGCAAAATATGGGACCAGGACCACCAAGACCAGACATGTGGGTCGGTGGAAATGATCCTCATCTTCAAGTGGCACCACCCTTGCCTGGACCTGGACCGCCCATGTTCCCAGGAGGACCACCTCCATCAATGGTACCAAGAGGTGGACCTCGAGGTATGCAAGGGATGATGGGTATGCCCGGACCTGGATTACAGATGGGGTTCGGAGGAATGCCTCAATTTCAAAGGCCACATCTGGCTCCCGGGTTAGGATCGGGACCCCCCGTCGTTGCGGGCAAAAGAGTTGGTGAGGATGACGATATGAAAGACCTGGAGAATTTGTTGAACAAAAAGTCGTATAGGGAGCTTCAGCAGTCGAAGACTGGCGAGGAACTTCTGGAGCTCCTACACAGGCCAACAGCTAAAGAAACTGCTGTCGCAGCTAAGGTTGGTCAATCGAGATGCTCTTTGATTCTAAGAAAATCATCTTGGACATGCATACTGAATTGCTTCCCAGCTACTTCTCTCAACTCAGCTAGAGTTTTATGATGCACAGTTCAAGACAAAAGGAGGCTCCGCACTGAAGGAGTACTGTGCTGCTCTTACGAAAGAGGACTGTCGTCGGCAGAGAGGATCTTTCATGGCGTGTGAAAAGGTTTGGTCGTACTTATAATTTTTTTTTCTTTTTTTGTGAATTCAAAGCGTGCCCGAGAGCCTAGTTTGCTCTAGATCTGATTGAGATGTTCATGTGTTTTCTTCTCTGCGCTCGTATCTTTTGTGCGTGGATCGTACACATGAGACGATCTACACATGAGTTAGCTGGATATATGAATCATTATTTTTCTGAAATTGTAGAAGTGAAGAGCTGACGAATGGAGCCTTGCAGGTGCACTTTCGAAGAATCATCGCACCGCACACCGACAGTAATCTCGGTGATTGTTCGTTCTTGGATACATGTCGGCACATGAAGGTATCAACATTCTAAATTCTACTTTCGATAGGGTTCGCTTGAAAGAAGTGGCCTCTTGCGTAAATCGACTTTTCGCCAGATGCGGTAATGTTTTGTTCTCAAGCTTTTCTTGAACGATATTTCCGCGTGTTTGTTTTCCAGACTTGTAAATATGTCCACTACGAGCTAGACCCCACACAAGATGTGAGGGGCATGATGACCGGAGTACCGGGTTTACCTCCTCCACAGAGGCCTTCAGGAAGGCCACGACGAGCAGAATATTGCTCTGACGCAGAACTCGGTGAACCACAGTGGATAAATTGTGATATTAGGACTTTCCGCATGGACGTTTTAGGCCAGTTTGGTGTCATTATGGCCGATCCTCCCTGGGACATTCATATGGAGCTACCGTACGGAACAATGGCAGATGACGAGATGCGCAACCTGAACGTTCCAGCTTTGCAGACAGACGGATTAATCTTCCTGTGGGTCACGGGCAGAGCCATGGAGCTTGGGCGTGAATGGTATTTCACGCAAATATACTCTAAGATGGATACGATGACAAGATGTTAAAACTCTGTACTGCAGACAGCATACACACTGTAGCCGTTCTCTGTACTTTTCCTGCTGTTGTACTTGTCCAATCTGGCCGGTGTCTTTCACGAATTGAATTATCTTGGGCGGAGAGTTTGGAGTGATGTCAGATGCTGTACGGTAGAGTGCGCAATCGCACAATGGAACGTGGGATTTTCAATCAAGATAGCCGTATGATTTGAACTGTCAACTTTGTGCATCAGCGGTACCTGTTGGTGAATGTTTTGCTTGTGATACTGCAGTTTGGAGCTTTGGGGCTACCGCAGAGTAGAGGAGATGATATGGGTGAAGACAAATCAGCTGCAACGAATTATCAGGACAGGGCGAACCGGTCATTGGCTTAACCACAGCAAGGAGCATTGCCTTGTTGGAATTAAAGGGAATCCGGACGTGAATCGTAACATCGATACAGATGTAATTGTTGCAGAAGTTCGTGAAACCAGCCGCAAACCAGATGAGGTCGGGACCGTTTTGTACTTCTAGTAGATGATGCTCCTTTACCGATGGTCATTTGGTCATGCCTTTAACATAGAGTCGAAGTTGCTGTCTTTTAATCGAGCCTTTCTTGTGTATACGTCTATTTTGTGTCTCTCTGTTTTAAAGACTTTCCTGGGCATCTGAGCAGATGTATCCCCTACTGGAAAGAATTAGCCCTCGAACTCGAAAGCTTGAGCTTTTCGCTCGCATGCACAATACACATGCTGGGTAAGTCCAAGATACATCTTTGAAGTCTTCATTCAGAACATTCAGACATGACATTTATTGGTTGGCGCCCTCACAGATATAACTTCGAACTGCTATTGTATTAACCTAGTGAATACTTCATGGCTATTGTCCACCTTTCTTTCGTGTGCTCATACCCCTTCGACCATGGGTGCAGGTGGATCTCATTGGGAAACCAGCTGAATGGTGTCCGTCTTGTAGACGAGGAGCTCCGTGCAAGATTCAAATCTGCATATCCGGAAGTAGAGGTGCAGCCCCCTGATCCTCCTTCTAAAGTTGCTTGTCATGAAGGGGAAAATTCAACCCCTCGCATGAAGAGCCCTCCTCATAGTGCATCTTTGGTGAAAGAGAATGGTGAAGGTAATGCAGGTGTTGCGACCGTGAGCAGCTCAGGAAATACAGGTGGAGATGAAAAAATGGGGTCAGATAAGGATAGTGAGGCGGCTAATCGTCAAGATGACCCTTAAATATCTCCACGTGGGTTATTTTTATCTTCATATTTAGGTTGCAGGCTGAATGAATGACGGTCGCTGTTCTGGAGTCTCGTTTCTCACATTCACTATAGAGGTGTAGGGGTGACTCGACCAGGAACAATTCCAGCAGTGAGGATGAGCTAGCATAGTCGTGGTAATTTCTCACGGAGTGCTGGTTTTTGTATAATCCAAGGCGGTAATTTCCAGTCCATCTTCTCAATTTAAAAGATGCGTGAGCGATCACTGAATTTTTTCCTCAGGCAGTTTTCATAATTTTTTTCCCTGGAGGACAACTAGGGGATGTAGATGTCATCATCACCTAGTATTTTTAGCGTTGGGTCCTGATATTTTTCGCAACGAAAATTCTGAATCGTTCGTTCTAATCCTACTAGACGTTGTATGCTGTAGGTAGTTTACTGTGAAAGTAGTCAAATTCTTATGCAAGTTCAAATAAGAGATCTATCCCAGATTCAAATGTAGTCGTCCATAATTCCTTGCTACACACATCCCTTATTGCATGCGTACCCCTGAATTGGGTTTGTATCTATTCTTCCATCTATCAGTTCATCCTATGGTCAGGGATTGTAATAAGTAAATCCAGCGTGCTGGAGAAAAGTCTTGGAAGTAGACGAAGGGCAGGGCCAAATTGTTTGAACGGAATGACGAAGGATATTGTTTGCAACTTGAAGTGCTTCATATCCTTCAAATGTATGTCCGTTAAGTTCAAGTCGTTTATCTATTTTCAGACTATTACAATTCGTACAACCGGATCTACAAGACTTGAACAACTTTGTAGGAAAGAAAGTTCAGAATACTATATTATCGCAGCGAAATATCAACTATCGAAGTGTGGTGATGGGTTCAATGGGATCAGAATTGCCGATGGGGCCGTCCAAGCGCGCGCGAAAGACATCCCAATGTGCCTTTTCTCAACTGTAGGGCGATAGCTGGGATATCTCTCATTATGCACACATTTTCAGTCATGGATGTCTGGGTCTGCGTATCGTTCTCTTTATTAGTTTATTAGTTTATTCGTTCTCTTTATTCGTTCTCTCAAAATCTTCAAGTGGTGGTCTTTATAAGTTCTATCGCAGTCAGACGGGTTTCAGATATCCATGAGCGCTGCTCCGGAGCCGGAAATCTGCCCGGCGACTCCACACGACGTCCACATTCGGCTCCTCTAATACTTCATGTATCCATGTCAGCGCAGTTTCTAGGATGGTGACTGTTCCAGTCACTCAATTGTCGGCTGATCAGACTTTCGTTCAGCCATAGAACACTTGTCAAGTTGCAGTGTGTGCGAATCTCGATCAAATTTCGTTTCTAGTCATGCATTGGGAACTCGGCTTGCACTTTGCACAGCCACATTCATCAGTCCATCTGAAACAAGTGGACATTCTACAAAAAAAGAAACTTTACGGTTGAAATTAGGACATCTTAGGCCTGGTTCGGGGTGAGAACGTTGACAAATCATGCATTCGCGACTGACTCTGAGGACAAGCGTGCATCAAAGCTCAAGTTTTCATGTGGAAAGGAAAAGCTTGAGATAAGATTATATGACAAGGAAACGATTCTAGTCCAAATTCGCTTTTAAAAAAACTTTAAAAACTCAACATACTTGGTTAAACATTTGACACACTTGTCTATCAATACTAGATTCACACCACGACAACCACAAAATCTCTGGGTGTGGCTGCGTACCAAGAATCTTATGGTTTTGCAGAGAAAGTATGCAAGCTAAACGCTGAGCTGGACACATTGACCGACAGTACCATTGGAAAATGCAGCCTTGATAAACTCATACACAAAGCGCAAGTCCATCATGACACTCCATGAATTTAATGACATACCGGAATGGAATAACATCCCTAGTAGAGAAAAACATACACAATGTCCACTAGAGGTAGATAACCCCAACTTTTCTACAGCGTGAGCACTCAGCTGAATAATACTCTCAGACATGGAGTTCCTTAGAAGATTGAAGTGCTTCCCTCGAGTCCAGATTGAAAAGATCTTTCAACTGAACTCAGCGTGGATAGACACATGCCAGAACATCCACAAGATCTGATCGTTATGATTCATAACGATGATCGATTACTTTGGAAAAAGAGGTCCAATGGGTCTCCGTTGCAGTATCACTTTTGTTACTATCACTGTCAAGTCGGTCATTACTATCATCACTCTAGGCTGGGAAACACCATTCGTGCATCGAAAGAGCTCTCGATAATACTTCAGCACCTAAAATGACGTACACCACAGTTCCATCAAAATCGAGCGAATGTGGAGTCATCATCACCAATATCTGTCAAACGATTCGACGAAATCTAGGGTTGAACAGATTAGAAATGATGTTCCCTAGTCCATAGTGATGACAGTAACATAGTCATAACAAGAGCTTGATGATTTTGGTTCATTTTACTATATATCGTTTTGATTATTCGACTGTAAGCTCCCTCCTCTCATCACAATCAGCATTACACTAGAATGCTCACTTAGGTTCAATAGATCTGGGATGCATCTCAAACTTTGTGGATTTCGAATCGAGAGAAAGGCCGCGCTCATGATGCCATTGAGGATGTTGCCTTTGACATGACTCCGAATTGTCATTCTGCAATGTAGAGAGAGAGATGTGGTACAACTGTAGCTTGCTAGGCATGGACAACATTACATTTCATGGACCAGATATTTGTATAGAAAAATTTTAGAAAATTGAAATTAGTTTGGATTTAGCGCTACCCGTGGAATCCACCCCGAGCTTTGACAGAGGATGCAAGCCCACAAATCTCCACGCTCCCTTGACTAGGTTCGATGTAGAATCTGATTCGTTTGAAGATGGAGATGGGAAGCTGGTATGCATCATCGGTGGAAGTGTACGAGGAGGACTACTCGAAACGAAACGAGGTCTGCGAATCAACTAAATAGTTGCTGTTTCGGTCTCGAACGATTAAGTAGGTCAGAAATTACAATGGTCTCAGACAAATGGACGAGAGCATGATCCGTAAGCTTCTGTATTATACGAGGTTCCTTGAGCACCTGCACGCCCGTCGGGCGCTTGGCGGGTGCCATGAACGAGCCGAGCTCATAGACATCTGCATCACCAAAGCTCATGAATAGAGTCATCTTGTTACCATGGACGAAGTCTCGGAGTAAATTGCAGCCGTGATTCCAAAATATCATATAATTTAACTGCACATGACAAAGCTACACATTCTCGAATAGTTAAATTGTCTTTCCTGAATCCTGGAATTAGTACGAATGCACTTGCGCTTGGTTGCAGGACCGTCACGCTAAATTCACTGGTACTATTCTGCATTTGTAAAACCCATGCATTGCTATTTCTACGATTTCCAAAAATCCCTCTCATCGTTTAGCCAGCCGCTTTTGCCATAATAATAACAAGTACAATAAACATTATCAATGAGCCCAGTTCGTGAAAATGGCCACTGCTTAATTATAATTAATTAATTGCATATGAATTAATTAGTTAATATGCAAATTGATCGATAAGGAGTACAAATTAGCAAAGTCCATTGATTCTTCAAAAGGATAAAAAACCATCCGAGAGTAGAGTTCAGAGGGTAGAACTAAAGGTTCTCAAGGTTCTAAATCAGTGAAGGAATCTCTAGAAATTCAATGCAGGAACCTGTGCATGAAACCTGCCTTGAGTTCAAGCTTTTCAGTGTCCAACAGATTAGCGCATCGTATCCTCAGATCTCCAATTACAGTAATTGTTCAGGGGCTCATCAGAGCAAGATTGTATGATCTTGATCTGTGAATAGGATCGTCGACGTAGACACTTGGGTTTTTAAGCTGGCAGATGAATTATGGCTTGCTCGAGGTCATGCATACGTCTGCCTGCCTGCCTTTCGTTGTTACAATTCCAGCTTCGGTATCTCTTTCCGGAACCCGTCCGACAGTCGTGGCTCCGGGATGCTCATGGAGGACGGAATCGTATGAATCAGAGCTTATGGACCTCGACATGCTCGACTCAATGACATTTGCGGAGAAAATTGAAGAAATCTGTTTCCTTTGTTCTACATCCTTGATCAGATCTTCGTTGACGATCTGATCTTTCGTGATCCGTCGCACATAAAATTTGGCAGATGGAAGGTTTTCTCCTCGCTGTTGTTCCTCCTGAATTTGCAAGTCGCCAGAATCCCCAAGTGATGAACTTCTGAACACGGGTTGCAACTTCGAGGTGCAATATCGAAGCCACGTCGGAACAATCATAAAACGCACATCTTGTTTCTCGGGTCGGGTATCTGTGCGTGTGTTCGTAAAGGATTCATAACAGCCGAGGATGCATGAGAGGTCGAGAATCGAATTCAGGATCATAAGGTCGAGTCTGAGAATCACGCCACCAATCGATCAGTCTGAGCCTGAACGAGCAATGGTCGACTCACGATGCATGAGACAGCTCGAGGTCAAAACCATGTCCATCTTCTTCAGCTCAATGCGTCCCTCCAGATGAGCACAACACAGCCACTTGCCAGTCCACTGGCTGTGCCTGACCCTCTCCTGATTTATGCTTTCTATACTCTACGTATCTGCTTGTTGGAAATTAAATATAAACCATTCTCTATCATCTTCTAACTGTTTAGTAATATAATTATAAATATATATATACAATTTCAGTCTTCCTACGATCTAGACGCACTACACCGTCTCTGGATGTAAATTACGTCCTTACACGTGAGTAGATTTTGCAACCCATTGCGATGCTACTGTGTAAGTATTGCATTCGTAAGAAATGGAAGAAGAGCATATCGAATTATGAAGTGAGGTCGAGGCGTTGATATGGCCTCAATCAATCCTTTTATCAAGGGATTTCGTACTGAGTCTACACAGCAAAGCTTCATTGCCAGGATCCACTTGGCTGCGTGAAGAATCCATGCAGTGCAGCGGAACATATTGAGGAGTTAGTTTGTAACACCGAAGCATAGAATAATAATAAATAAAAATTCAGCAGCTCCGGGTCTACCACTCTATTCCATCCCTCTCTTCACTGATGTTCAAGAACTTAATATGTTACAAATTATATGCTTCATTGTTCTTGTTTAAAAAGTGTTCTTAAAGTTTTTCAAATTTTAAAGTAAGCAAATTTATAAACAATTATGCAATCATTATGATATTTTTTAAAAAATTTCTCTTGGTCTGATTATCAAGCCAGGAGCTTACATTATGACCCCATACACATTATTGTAATAAATTTTATTATTTTGTAATTATTTAATCGATATATACGTTGGGTATGTTTTTGTGGTTAACAATTATAGATATCTTATCTGCATCCTTCCTATATAAAAGTAATCCGAAATTATAAGGCCTATAACGCTAATCATATGAGTTTTTAATGTACAATTTTTTTGGAAGCATGATATTCACTGATAAGTATAATGTTTTAGCATTATAGTACATTTCAAAACATAAAGCAAAGAGGATGACTTATTGTAGATTAATAGCGAGTTACAGAAAACCATCCTGTACCTTGTCATCCCCCTTGTCTCTATTGTGGTTTTTATAATGTTGTGATAGATGCTGGATTTCAATTTATGTTGATTTTTCAGCCACAAACAATTGGGTTATATTTTGGTCCAATAATTTATATGCGCATTTGCATCCTTAACAGATCATGTCTCACGAGCTTTGGCCTATTAGAGAAACATATTAAGCCAGCCTTCATTGTAGAATGGAGACGAAAAACTCGCGATTATCACACCGCTTTGGGAATTTACTAAAGTAATTACTATGAGTAAGTAGTAAAACAAATATGAATGTCATGTGTTTTTCTGGTAGGGTGTCCGATCAAGTTTATTTTCAAAACAAGAATATTTTGCAAGTTTTTTGGTGACTATACTGAAGGTGAAAACTGGTTACTCAATCTATAATCCGGATTGGGTTATGCTAAACACAGAGAGGAATGCTGAGCCTATCTGACAGAACTGCCAAGCCTGAGAATCATGCATGTGATTGATGGCTGTGCTCGCCTAATACGAGGAATTTCAGATTCTTTTTCCTCGCAATCTGAAGGTCACCTGTCACACATTTGCTCTCGAGTGATGAATACCTGACAAGAAAATATATTCAGCTAGCAAGACAAGAAATAGACCATTACACCAACTTCAAATCGTCTTGACATTTGTGGTCTTGTACTGACTGACACTCTTTCGTAGTGTGACGCAGGAGTACTCGAGATGATCATCAAGTGTTTTCAGCTGCAAGTCACAAGCTGTTCGATACAAATCGTAAAGACGAAAGAAGTGCTGCAATGGAGAATTTTGTTGCAGTTTGTTGTGATGAGAACAACGATTCGTAACGAAATTTACTCTCACCACTTCTTATACAATGACAGCGTTCAGCCTTAGCGCAAGCGACTGGGTTGGCTGATACTTTCAGTTCAAGATAATTGAATGTTGTAATTGGACGGCTGGAGAACCCATCCAGTCAGATGAAGTA
This sequence comes from Marchantia polymorpha subsp. ruderalis, assembly GCA_037833965.1. NCBI lineage: Eukaryota > Viridiplantae > Streptophyta > Marchantiopsida > Marchantiales > Marchantiaceae > Marchantia > Marchantia polymorpha. The sequence goes on from AP031351.1 coordinate 9,015,743, forward strand.
TCATTTCCTGGTTTCTCTTCAGATCTGCAAGAAATAAATTCTGCAACTACTGGCAGTGCAAGCAATTGTGGCTGAAATCACCAAGTCGAACATGACCAAACTAAATGGTTTGATGAAAGCGTGACTGTGATTTTGGCAAACGTGCAGACAGGAAGAACATGTGTCTCACAGAGAAGAAAGAGGAATCACACACTTGTGCCTACATTGAATTCTGAAATCCGATGGACCTGTAATGGTATTAATGGACTTGGAGCCAAATAGAAAGCTTAGTATACATCACAATACAAAACTGATTTCCCCTGTATATTCCAAATTCAGATCTAAGCAAACGTGATATTTTTTTGATAATCTCTACAGACCTAAGCGCAACAGCAACGACGTCTGCAGCTGACGTTCATGACCAATCCAGCTAGGGGAGCATTTTGATCATCAAGACACGACGGAGTATCCAGTGCAGTCAAATCTGATGACAGATCCGGTTATAAAACTTCTCGTGCATCGAGACGCCCATGAGTCGCGCCCGAAGCATCCACTGAAGTTGTGACCCGTATTTATCCATCTTATAGTACATGCAACAAATAAGCTTGAATTCGCAGCATCAATAACTCGCATCGCAATTAAGCTCAGCATATTTTAAAATAGTGCAACTACATACGAAGACATGATTCAATATGACTTTTGTTATCAGTTCGATAAATTTTTTACCCTTTTATAGAATTGAATATGATGACAACGTCGAAATCTTCGTGATATCTCGAAGAAAAATCAGAATAATACAATGAAATTTGATAACAAGAAATAGCAGAAATAAGAAACAAGCAATATTTATGTTGAGACAAAATGTGCTTGCTATTCAAGGTAATCTCGTCCCGTATGGTAACCCAACAACCGAAGTCTCGTCCAGAAACGCTCGAGCCTTTGCGATGCATGAGAACACAATGTGGCATCACGAAGACATATGAGGATCCATGAAGACGATACTAGCAGAAGGGAACGGAGATTCATCGATGAATGTTTAGGCTTGCACCTTCTGCATGTCTGAACATCGATGTCTATCTACATCTGCTTTTCATCCCCAGATTTTTCGCTGTACCTCATTCTAATATATCACTCTAATTCATTCGGCCGATCAATCGATCGGTGACAGTTCAAACCCACAGCAGAGATAGAGTACATGGCTGGCACATTCTGGCCAGAATGTGCGCTTCGTCGGAATACTTGAAGAGTTGGTTTTCCTTATTAGGGAGATGGCAAGAACATATGTGCTGGCATGAAGCCGATGTTTGTGATAAATGAGCCACTCATGGAATCCCCAGGACCAAGACATGCTCGGATGGTCATCAACGTCAAACTTCAAACGCCAAATGCTTGTCCAAAGATCGTGCACTTACATCTGATATCCGCAAGCCGAACAGGAACGTCTGATTTGAGATCCAGGCAAATCTCGTCATGCATCTTCCACTCCTTCCGTGCCCATATCCATGCAGGAGAGGAGATCGGATGGTTGTAGGCCTGTTAACAGCAGATGCTGTCGGTTGGCAAAAATAATCTGGTCTGCAGATTACCTTCGACTGCCAGTGCAACAGAGAGGGTATGATTCGTTTTCATGTCACCTTCTCTGGATTCTGTGACCGTCACAGAATCAAGAGAAGGTGATTGGACTCAGAGAAAGCCCTTTTGAACCTGCAAACCTGCAAACTGTCTGTGTACACTTCTACCCATTTATCATTTCAAGCAGATAACACGGACCTGGCTCCATGTTAACGACTGGAGGTTACATATCGGTTTGAATCGATCCTTGTCGACGAATGCTTCGAAAAAAGTAGCTCTAAATCTCGAGAACTTTTCTCAAGAAGGATGTGTGCCCTTTATCTACGCTGAAACCTCAATCAGTGGAATTCAATAATTCGACATGTGACTAGAAGTTGTTCAGAATTGGACCCTTACAGCCACTTCCGATTACAGAAATCAGCTGACTCATCGTTGTGGTTACGTGGATATCAAATCAGATATATTTAACAAATTTTGTTTCAGTGTTGAAGGTGCGATTCCAGTTGCCCCTTGTGCATCTAAAAGTGAAAAGGAAACAGAAGTCAATAAATAAGACATAACAGACGAGATTATATTCAGATCTGCACTTTGATTACATCAGTCAGATTCAATATTAATGTGTGCGTGGCTGTGCTTTAAGCAAGCTTCCGGGAAGATCCTGTTTCATGACCTTACAATTACTTCTTTGAAGAGGACTACTAGATGCAGAAAGAACTTAGTCTATCTCAGAAATGTCCACTTTACCTTTCCTGCACCCGAAATGTCTTTATAGAATTCATGCATAAGTTTAGAAGCATATGCAAGTGAATTTATTAATGAACGAAAGACCTGGAGACTCTTGTCTGACAGGAGTATATAAAGTTCTTTATTATTCTTAATCTTAATAGTTAAGTATCTTTGTTGAATGTTTAATATATAAGAATTGTTGCCTACTAGAATTGTTACTTTCAGATCTTGCAACTTAATTTTTAGTGTCTTTGGTATAAGATTATAGAATATCACGTAATCAATTTTGCAAATAGATTATGTGAAAATTTTTGAAATATGATTATTAAAGTAAAGAAAAATGACAAGAAATTTTTTAATAATGTAAATTCTAAAAAAAAATTGAAGTTTTTTCAAAGGAATTGTTAAATCTGATCATCATACAACAAGATGATGGAACAGATGATGCACCAACTCGCTACACACTTGGAATCTAGGCACTCCAGAGTAAAAGTTGTAGCCAGGAGCGTCGGTTTCAGCTACAGGTTCAGTCTTTTTCGATTCTTCGGAGCTACATTCGTCTTTTGCATTTTTTTTCTTCGTGTGATTCACGTGACTGCCGAGCCTGCTTCAACTTTGGCCAAAGAATTAATATATATCACTACAATATCTATAAGTTATATTATATATATAGTACAATATAATCCATGTTAGAAGTAATTTTTACAATTGAAGTTAAGATTGAAAATTAATGGAAAAAAGCTCAAATTCTAAATTTCCAAAAATACTGATGACTTTCACACAGTCATCACATGATTTTCATTTCAAAAATCTTCCATTATGATTCAAAATTACAAGATGTTGATTAAGTTGAGTTTAAATAAGAATGAAGTGACGCGTATTGATGTGTTATTAAGAAAACTGAAAATTATTGAAAAAAAGTTTAAACTAAGAGAGAAACTTGAAATGATACAAATATTTCAATGCAATTTAAATCAAATGTAAAAACATCCTCATTTCAAGATTAATATAATGGTTAGATGTAACAGATAGATTCAGTTTTTTCATTCATGACTACGTGTTATGAAATAGATAATAAATGTAGATTCAAAAATATTTCTGAATTCAAGAAACACACAATTTTTTGAATGTGGGGTTTTTTATAAGGGAAATATTGATGCAAGATTTCTAATTCAAATTTTTTATTGTTATTGCAATTGAAATATGCATACCTTTCAGTAAAATTTATATTTATTTGAAAAATTTACAAGGTATATACATTTTTTGGAATATTATTTTCCTCATGAAAGAAATTTATGAGAAATAAGCAAAAATCAATAGATTTTTAATTTTTCAAATGTCTAATAATTTCAGTCTATGTGAATGTGATTGAGAGCAAAATGATGTATAATTGTTATGTGTAAATCATTGATTATCTGTGTCAATTTCAATTTTTAAACAGAAGGTTCAACTTAGAGTCTCAGATTTTTGCTCTTGTTGTTTACAGATATTTTGATCTGAATCATTTAGATCATGTAAGTGGAGCAAGAGATACGATTAATCAAAATAATATTGTGGAATATCCCTTAATATCTTTTGGATTTTTTTTTGTTTTGTTGTGTATTTACTTGTTAGTGTCTTTCCATCATTTTTCATATCCACGTGATATCTTTCACTTGAAGCTTTTTTATTTAGCACATATAGATGTTAGATATATAAATGTATCAGAGGGCTGATGTTAATAAAAATTTTAAAATATGGACTCTGTAAAGTTTGGACCATTCCAGCTGTGATTATTTGGTTAAAAATATTGCTTTCAAGTTAAATTTTTTTTGGAGTTTTTGTTGCATGTGTTTCACTTTCAAATAAGAACTAATTTTGAATCTGTTATTTAGAGGGTGGTGAACCTGATGTGATGAGCTCCACATCAACATCAAGCAATATCTAATTTGAGAAGGCGTCCAATGGTACAATCCGTCAGTCGAATTTGAAACAGACTGGAGATGTCCACGACAAAAAACCGAACGTTTAGGATTGCACTTGTACCGAAATATGTCGATGGACATAAGAGTAGAACGTAACGGATCCTAGACGTCAGCTTTTGATAAATACAGGGTTCAATATGGTAAAGAAATAACAAAGCTTAACTGCTTTAATACTTTAATTCCTTGGGCTTAATGGGGTCTTTTCGTCCTATGGTATCAATGCTATGGTGGACAACAAAAAAGAATGGACGACCCCACCATCGCTCTTGGGCACATGGTTAAGCTCCCAACAAAGCGTACTTGGAGCTCTTGACCCAGCCTGAGCTAATGATCCCACCCACTCCAACTGAGATATGGCGAATGAATACAAACACCGCAATATCGAAATTCGAGACGAACATACCATAATCGAAAATCAAAAGTGGAATGATTATTTCTAATGTTTTGGTGGGTTCTGAACATATTGGAACCTACTGGACTGCAACTTCATTGCTTAAGATCGCAAAATCCATTGACTGGCTGAGCCCCATGATGAAAGAGGTACGCCATTAGAGTAGCTATCAGCTATATATTACTCCGTGTCCCTTTTCCGTGAGTTTCATCAATGGCCTTTCTTTCAGTGATTCACTTCGATCTTCCTGAAGGTCGATCGAAATGATTTATACGATGATATGAGTCGAATTGGTGGGAGCCTGGCTGCAGATCTAGAAGTCAGAAGCGTCCCACCGACCGACTAATCCGTCGAGATCTGCAGACAGATCCCCGTGCAAAAGGCAAGTTCTGTCGATAATAATTCGATGCACAATCATCCTTTTCTGTAAATTCGCCCTGAAATGTTCGAGTCAGCCAGCTCGGCAAATTACCGGATTCCATGGAGTCCCGGCGGCCAATCGACCGCAAGCAAGCGCAGTGCACATGCGGCAGTTGACCGGCAGCCAAGAGGGAAAGCGAAAACCAAAACGAAAGCGAAAGGGAAAGGGATCTTTTCAGTTCGATCGTGAGCAACTCCCCTCTCTCTCTCTCTCTCTCACTTATCGTAAGGCTAATAATAACATTATTGGCGTAATAATATTATTTGCCCCAGAGTCCAGCGGCGATGTCCATGCACCCCAATTCTCAGGTCTTCACCTGCTCTCAACCATAGCCTCAGTAGCTGTGGGTTGTTGGGCAAGAACCGAAGTTAAATCGTTGACTGTAATGGCCCCCTGACCAAATATATCTGTCGATGCCATACGCACTCTCGTCAGATTAGCACCGAGATATAACGACTAATCGTTATATGGAATAGAGCATCATGGCATTTTTCGGTACCATCCGTACGACAGACCGATCTGGCTGTACAAATGATGTGCAGTACAGAACAGATACATCACCGACCGACCGGCCATCGAGTTCTTGAAGACCTACCATCGACAGGCTCAAGATTCAGAGTCAGTCTGCAATCTCAGGACGTGAATAATACGGGAAGCAATGCAATGCAATGCGACCTCGGATCGGACTGTGCGTTGGTCAGTATACGGTGTACGGTGTATGAGAGACCGTCGAGTACGGGGTAGAAAAGAGAAGAAGGCCGGCAATAAAGCGAAGGCCGTTCGTCGTTCGTATGTTGGGATGAGAAGCTCGAGTGGCAGTCCGTCATCATTCGATTGCGCTGACAGAGAATCTGATCGGCTGGGGCGATTTCGAGCTGATCCGGGCGACGGACGTGGTTAGAGCGAGGGCGTCGTACAATCATTTGCCCCCCCGAATACGCGATCATGTAGGCGATGGATTGTCCTTCAGTCAGACCTCCTGGACCGCTGGACTTTTCAGGCCCCGGCGGCATTATCCATCGGCTCGAACGCCAAGTTGTGTGTATATTAGCCCCTCGTGTAGGCCCCATCGTAAAGTAGGCTTTAGAAGGGCGACGAGCGAAAATGTAAGTAGTACAGCAAAAGGGGGTGGGGGTGGGGGTGAGTAATTAAAGGGACAGGGGGCCTGTCTGGCTGGCCGGCGGGCCAAAGGTCCTGGACCAAAGTGTCTTTTGAGTGAAAGCCCACCCGGAGCCGACGACGTCGTCGGGTCTCGACCGCAGTTCGAAAGCCGGCAACCATCTTTGCCAACTGTGTTATACTTCCAGTCGGCCTCACAGCCGTCGCCTTCATTCTTATTCCTTCCGGCTGACCGGGTCGCCCCGCGTCATCCTCGTCCATTCTCTCTATGCTCCCGCGAACACTATCGCGAACGCGAACGCGAACTCGAACGTGCTCCGTTTGCTGTACTTCGTGTCTCGCAGCGAGTTCGAAGAATTGGCCACAATCCCCAAAATCTCTCTCTCGCTCTTTCGTTTTCATTTAAATTTTGCGTGCCCACTAACCGGTTCGCTATTCGCTGTATTATTTTGGCTTCAGCATTTGTACAAGGGATTAATTAGCGCATGCTAATTAATGGATTGACTGGGCGCAAATCCGGTTTCTGGTACGGAGAACACGTTCACTGGATCAATGGCCAGCATGTTGAATAATCTGCATGAAGGAATGACTCCATGCTAATGATCACGAGATCTCGACGGCTCGACGCACTGTCAGGTTGGCGATCTGATACCATAGCCCGATACTTGCAATACATGGGAGACAATTGCAGTGCAATCTCCCAGATTGAGTATCGGCCGATGTCTCGTGCTCAGATCTGGAATGGTGTCATGCAAGGTTGGAACACGATAAGTCCCCGATCCCAGCAGCTCACGGGGCGCGCAGCTCCAATCAGTAGACAGGTCTCGAGAGAATCGACACAAAAGCAGTCGATGTGCTCGGGCCGACCGCGCCCACTGTTCTGGACAAATCCAGAAGGGCCGAAACCTTCCAGCGGAGTGAAATCCAGTAAATCTGGACCTCGAAGAGGCCGAAGAACTCGGCGCGAAGAGCGCAGTAAAATGGGAATCGAGAGAGTGTTTCGGATCAGAAGGCGAGGTCTCAGAATCGGCCGCGGCGACGTGGCGACAACGGGCCCTGGAGAGAGTGCACGGGGAGGGGGTAAATATAGGGGACATTGATTCCGCTGGCGATGGCGGATGGACGGTCGGAGCCCGGGAGCCAGTGGAGAGAACCTTCGGACAGGGCGGCGAGAAGAGCCGCGGGCCGTGGATGGGGTAATCGGACGGCGCGAAGGGGCAGGGAGGGGCAGAACCGCGGGCTGTAGCCGGTGGCGAGGATAAAGAGACGAGAGGGAGAGAAGGGGCAGAAGGGGGCGACCTCAAGATGGGCATCTGGGACGATACCCTAAAAGGGGGCGACACGTGGCCGCGGTCATGAATGCCCTAAGCACGGAGGGTGGAGACATCGGCACCGTCGCCCGCTCAGGCGACGGTGCAGATGGGCAGATCTGGGTCGTGGAAGAGATGAGGGTTGCAGATGCACAGGCTGCGAGATGGGCTCAGGCCGCGGGCCGACCGTCGATCGCGCGCCTCGCACGTTCTCGGTCGATGCCGCAGATATTATACACGGGAGCGATCGGCGCAGTCCCCCGTCGACCCGTCGACCCTTCTCGCCCTCTCACGTGTTCTTCTTCTTAGCACCATCATCATCTGAGCCCCCGCCGGACTCCCCGCCCAGCCCCAGTCCCTGCCCCTCCCCCAGATTCTCAAAAGAACGCAAGCGCGCTTGTCATCTCGGGGCCTGTCGTCGTCCTCGTCGTCCTCGTCGAGACCGCGGCAGCGTCCAAGTGTAGCAACCACCGATCGGACAGAAGGACAGGCACTCCGAGAGAGAGAGAGAGAGAGAGAGAGAGAGAGACTCGGCGCTCGAGCACGAGGAGCGCACGAGCGAGTGCCCAAGGCTGCGAGGCTCGAGGGCGAGGGCGGAGGAGATGAGGAGGCAGGCACGCGAGCAGGGAGCGCAGGAGCGAAGGAGGATTGTGGGGAGGGAGCGCAGCTGGAGCTGCTGGTGCTGGTGCTGGAACCGCGAAGGATAATTGTGCGGGGGATTGGAGCGGATTGGATACAGGGGAAATTGGAATCTGGGAGTCGAGTGGTCGAGACCTCGCTCTGTTCGGGTTCATGGTGGTGGTGTTGTTGGGGGAATTCGGGGTCTGAGTGCTCTTAGCTGCGGCAGGGCGGAGTTGCCAAGGTGGTGGTGGTGGTGGTGGTGGTGGGAGGAGGAGGAGGAGGAAAGGGTTCCAGTGGCAAAGAAGTGTGGATCAATTGCACAGTTTGGTGAGTGGAATTTGTTTCTGATACTCTGTTGCTCGTTGTGCTTTCGGAATCCACACGCGAGCGTTGGTGAGCATGATGTCGGGGTTTTGTGCACGGAAACAGAATTTGGTTTTGTGGAGGATGCGTGGATGCTTGATGTTCCTTCTAGATGCGTTTCTGGGATGGGAGAAATAGGCCAGTGCGGATCAATCTGAAGGGCATTGCATGTCGAGCTTCTGTGATGAATCAGAAAACGTTTCTCGCTGACTGCAAAGCTACACAGGGCAGTCCACCGAGAGAACCAATAATTTTTCGCTGTCGAATTGCTTGATTGCATTCTCCCTCCCGAAGCAATTTTGGACGGAGATCCACCCATCTTACAGTTTTTGTGGAGATCTCGAATGCCTGAGGACAGCAATCTTTCGAAGTGTGGAAGACAGAGGCATGGATAACTATGGGGGTGGAGATGATATGGCATTGGGGATTGTGTCCAGAGATCCAGCAGAACTCTTTGAATCCAATTGCTCTACCATCATAGTTAAGAGGGAGTACTGTAGCAAGGACGACGAGGATTTCGTAGACGTGAACGGTCCTTTTCTTTGCATCAAAAAAGAAAAGGATGACATCGATCATCCAATTCTGCTCACCAACGATGTCGATACTTCTCAAATCTTCGAAGTTAAACCTCTTGATCCGGAAATAGGTTCGGAGCAGCAAATTGGGAGCAATGGCGAATTGCTGGTCGTTTGGCAGGAGAGGGAACCCTCGGCCGAGAGAGGCAGCGAACGTTTATGGGTCAGGAAGGATCCACAATGTGAAGTGTGGTCGTGCAAAATGTCTGCCACTTACGGTCACTCCACAGGGCCCTCCCGCTGTTCTCAGCACAGGGAGGCTTGGATGGTCATGTTCGGTCACTGTGCAGTTGATGGCTGCACAAAATTTGGAGTGGTTGTTTCGTCCGAAGATGAACCTGTGAGATGCGAAGCTCATGCAGCAACAACAGAGGAAACGGTTTTAAGACCGAAACAAACATCCAGGCCTTTGGAACATCTTGCAGGCTTGAGTAGAGTTGGTCCATCGGGTCTTGGTTTAGGGTTAGGGTTAGGAGATGATAGCAGGGCGCACGAAGTTTCATCTGCAAGATCCCAGGTTTTAGATTCTGGCCCTGTTATAGGAGAAAGCTCTGCAAATGCTCAAGATGGTCAAGTAGTTGCCGAGATTGGAAGTGTTCCACCTTCTGGCAATCATCCCAGTCCACCTGAGCTGAATGGAACTCCTCACTTGTCAGTGGAGGCCGAAATCAACAGGTTGAAGGAGGTGAGACTCCCACTTTAAGCGACGAAACAGAGTATACTTTTTTGAGAAGTAGAGAATGGAGTGCTCGAACTGCAAATGTCATTGTTGTCTCCTGCATTCATGGAAATTACAGCTCGGCTCAAAAGAACAGATGATGTTTTCAGGAACATGAAGGACTTAGGCAGAGGATGGTCCAGATAGAGATCGAATTGGCTCGTCTCGAGGGAAGTCGAAATCGGGAGTCTCAGGTAATGCTTCTAGACAACTATCATGCTCAACCTGAACGGATTTGCATGGGGTTTGCCATCCAACTTGGAAACAGTTCTGACAAACTAGTGCACCGAGGCTTCCTGAATAATCGATTTTGTCCGAAGAGATGTGTTGACAGAGCAAGATGAGTCCGTTTATTTACTTGTCAGTTCATTCTCAGATGTTTTCGACTGATTGCTGTTCTGTGTTATAGACCATTTGTGATTCAGTAACGTTTTAGATGTCATTATTTGTTTTCCTGGATCGCTTGACGTTAGTTGTTGTTGCCCTAGTGGGGCCTCAGATTACACTAGGATCTATCGTACTCATCTTGACGATAAAATCGGACGCTTATTTTCTCAGGAAAGTGCAGTTTCTTTTTCATGTGTGTATTCTCTCAATATTTTGACTATAATGGTCTCGAGCTTACCTTTCTTGTAGGCACAGGAAGCACCAGCGAAGAGAGCAGTGCAACAGCGACCTCGTCAGTTAGCAACATGTCAAGAAACCCCTACGTCGAAAGTCTCAGCAAATATGAATGATGGAAAAAATGGGTCGAGTCCAAGTAATGCTCCGGGGAAGGTATCGTTGGATGGTTATAACTGGCGCAAGTACGGAGAGATGACTGTCCCGGGCCATACTCTACCCCGTGTCTTTTATGGCTGCACGAATATTGGATGCATCGCACGTAAAATTGAAGAACGCACTGACGAGGGCAACGTAAGACATTTCTATGAAGGGGTGCATAATCATCCTCAACCAGGGAAAAGCTTCCCTCGCCCTGTTTCGATTCCTCACTGGAAAAGGAGAAAGAGACATCACACGGTTTGTACAGATTAATATCCTTGTGGTTGAGGATGGAAGCTTAACTCCAGGTTTTAAACTTTCGGGTTTAATCAACTCATTGTGTGCCTGGTCCACAGTTGTGGAGGTGCTTGACGACGGTCATTACAAAACGAATATGTGTAAGTAAATTTGCCGTCCGGCTCGTCTCTTCCCTGTAGTGCGCATTCTGCGTGTATTAACGAACGCGATAAATTTCAAGAGATCTCCTGTAAACGATGAATGCATTCTCAAATTTTTTCTGTACCCAGTTTTGAATTTCTGTTTGTTAAATTTGACAGGTTTTCGTAATATCTGTGTGGAGAGAAATCATAACCTTCAGGTTCATACTCGTCCATCCATGGCAATTTACCACAATTTTGACCAATCCGTCCAGCAAGTTCGTAAAGTTCTCGCTTCCACGAAGTGGAGATTCAAGAATGTGAACTCTCGGTCGCCAGGATCTTCTGGTTTAAGGAGGGACTGGAGGTGACTCTGAGACAGTGCACCTCTGGCTTTGCACATCGGAACTGCTGGAAACTTACGGAAGTAGTTTTAAACTGATGATTCGGGACTTGCTGTACAGTCGATCATTCTTTGTATCATTCACAATATTATAATCGTAATCGTACTTACTCTGGGCAAGTTGCGATTCAAAAGTTGTCTGATTATGGTTGAGTACTGTCGTTTCTTATATGCAGCGATTGTCTCTATCCATCGTTTCTATGGGTGCTATCGCTATGAAGGTGCGTTCTAACCAAAGAGACCGGAGGTCCTCTGCTCGTTGTTTCTTGATGGTGGTCATGTGACGCTAGAGATTCTTTTTTAAGGTTTTCCTCACAGCAGGATGTTACCTCTAGACATTCAGGACACCATAACGTAGGTAAATGTTTTTTGAACTGGAATCGGTACCTTTCCCGCTAATTGCTGACAAGATATCTCTCATATAAGCTGGATGGCTTAAGAGCTGATTACATAACGGTATCGGTTTTCGTTTGTACTACCGTTTGTCAATTCTTGCATTCTTGTTCCACTGTAATCAGACTGAGGAATAGCGGAATATAAGTGCTCCTTCCTTATGGTCGCAGATGAAGCATCGAAATGTACCTACGTTTAGAGTATTGGAAACGAAGTGGAAGAAACAGATTCCTTCGAGGGAGGTCCGAGAATCTGTGAAGGCAGACATGGTTAAAATTGAAGCATACTCAGGGGAATAGTATAGACAGGACTCAAGGATCTACTGGCTGATATGGAGCCACAGTGATGTAAATACTGCATATTGGGGGATATGGTGCAGAAGGAGAACCTGGGTATACGTTTGCAGCAGTCAGGAGGAATGAAAGCAGTGAACTGGCACCAGAATGCGGGATTACCATGTAAGCACATCTAACATTTACGTGGTAATTACATTGGACGAAGCTGGATTACTGTCTGTTCGTTCCAGTCCGAAGTTTCTTTGTATGAGCCTAGTGGCAGTGGTTCAAAACTATGGCGAATAAACAAATGTAGGGAGTATTCAGAGGCTTTGATGCCAGTGAAGGGCGACCGATCGTCTTTGCGGGAGTTGGCAGATTTTTGCAAATCTGTTGCCAAAGTGAGTACTTGTAATCTTCCCACCAGCTGTACTGGAAATCCCAAATTTGAAATGAATATTGTTTTCGAATACAACTTGGTTTTTATAACTGTTGCGTATAAATATGTTTATCTTTTTGGTCAACCTTTTTATTCCCGTTGTTTGAATCCATATGTGTGTCATCCTGAAGTACTTTTCCGAGAATTTCAACGTGCACTGAAGATGATTGATTATTTTGAGGACACGGCAAGAACCGGTAACTTTGAAGTGGATGTGTGATGTTTCTTAATCGCGAGCGGGACCCAATATAAGAATGCATACTATCGAAGCAGTGATGACACACAATTAAGCCAGCTGCGAGAAGCAGGACCGATTCCGGAGTGAACTGCAGTCATCAAAAGCATTATCTTGACTGCTTCCTGGAGATTTGGTGTAGTACTTTGGAAACTCTCCGGGTATGCTATATTCCACTTTTTTGGTTCCTGCCAGCGAACAAGTTACGATTCCGAACCAAGGGATTCATCTTGGCGTGCATACGAATGCAGATCGTGCCAAGACATTTACCAAGATTCGCGTTTTCATCGAAGTCTTAGGCTCGATTCCTAATTCGTCTGAACTGTACTTCAGTTCACATCGTGGAGTCACAGTCTATCGCTTGGATCATCCAATTTCTCGCGTACACAACAAGTGTAAGTTGATATTCGAGGCGTACTGCCTAGACACTCATGTAATGTATGGAGTACTTGCTTGGATGTCGGCGATCAAACAGGAGCAGTGGTTCACATAACTGCCCACCAGGATACGAAGTCTATCGATCCACGTAGAAGAAGCAACCACGAACACTACAGGGCAGTCACAAAGCAGAACACAAAGGACGAGAACTACTCCGCCTGATCGATTGCACATACGGAGAAGCTGCCTGTCATTCCTGCTCCACGTTGAGTTTCCTGCCTGTCTACTGAAGGACGCTGTTGGTGGGTGCCCACGAGTTCGAAAAAGTCACGAGTAAGTGCAATTGAGAGAGTCCTCGAGAAACAGGGTTGAAATTTGGGCCCTGTTTATTGCCAAGTCGGTTGACTCCCTGTCTCTCCGATCCACAACTTGAGTCCATTTCACCGACCTCTGCCTCTGCAGCTGTGTTAGCTAGCACGCTCGCTGTCCATCATCGGCCTCGACCTCGTCTGATCACGAAGCGCCATGAATCTTCACGTTTGTTTCAACCGTTTCAACTTCAGATCCAACGTCGAGGACCTCATTCACGTCGTCTATCATATCATCTCACCATTTTCAACGAGCACCAGAGTCATCATCTTACTACCGACTTCTGAGACTCGTGGAATATTCGGGCTATGACAGTTATCGAAAGATGTCCTTTCCAGCGCAATTAAACTGAAGAGAAAACCCCCGAACAGAATACAAGGCTCTGTATACAGTGCTTTCACCGTCAACATGAACAGAGCGGAATTCTCGGTCTTCGCATTGACCGAGTAATTTCCTGCCCTTTATAAATAGCACTTCGATGCAATATTGGTATCGAATCTAGTCCCTGTGAGTTCAGGTCGGAATTATGCATAGATTTGCATAATTGGTAAAATCTATATAAAGCTGCATACTTTGGAAACAGACAACAATGTCATCCTTCTTCTGTCAATCCTCCTTTTCCGCACTTTTAATGACCATTAGAGTAATAATTAAATTAGGCGTATCTCAGAAATAAGACCCTCTAAAATTTACATGTTCATTACGGGTCAATCAAAACGATGAAAACCATCTCAATGTGACGGAGGAATGGGAAGAGGTTTCGGAATCTAATCGAAGATTTTACTCACTGCCGAAATCATAAATTTCTATGTGCCATAATTTAAAAAATGTGCAATACTTTGCCCGAAAGCTAACCCAATTTATCAAGCGGTGTTTTTTTTTTAAAATCATGGACCATTTCTCGATTTGTGAGTGTCATCCTTGGACATGCTAATCTTCTCTGTATCGTTCCAATTTAATACAATTTTAAAATAGAAGGAGAAAAATTATTACAAGGAACCGAGAACTCTAAAATTTGACTACAGGACTGAAGAAAAATAGTGTAACAGCGTCATTAGAAAAACTGGCAACGGTGATTGGAAAGGCTCGAAAGTGCGAAGGTGCTTGGAAGGAGACGACATGGCGCCTAGCCCCACGTTAGGTGCTCGGGTGCATCCAGGTACGACTCGATAGGCCTGGATGCCATTCTCTGGGTGACTTTACTTTACTTCCTGGAAGCTGGGGCAGCGAGAGCAATAAAAGAAAAAGCTCGATAACAGAAAGTGGACGATTGCTGGAAACTGTGCAATCGAAGGGAAGAGAAGAGAAGGAAGTGAAGGAAGGAAGCATGGGGAGATTGTCAAGTCCACCCTCCAGTCTCTCTACAGTTGACTTTCGCCCATGATTTGTTTGGCTTGCGTGGCCCGTACTGGACAAAGCGCTGGCCCATCGAGCCTAGTCTACGGCGGTACGGAGCGACCGGAGCCTGTGGCAGTGAACTGAACTGAAGTGAACTGAATTGAACTGAAGAGAAGCGAGGGGCAATCACTCACTAACTCACTCAACCAACCAACCAACGACTGCACCAAGTCTCGGACGAGCACCAGCTCAGCTCAGATCAGACAGAGACTTGGATGAGCTGAGCTGCGCTGCTGCTGCTGCTGCTGTGCGCCGGAGCCCCGAGGCCTCGAACTAACGACTCCAACTTGGCGGAAATGGTGTCAGGGGCTAAAGACATGTGACTGGGTCGGAACTGGACCGGAGCTCTCAGCCTTGGCGCTGACGCCAAGGCACGCAGTCACACGGAGGAAGGGACGGAGGAAGGCACGGACGGACGGACGGACGGACGGACGGAACGGGGAGAGGTGCTTCTGGGCAAGCGCAAGCGCAAGCACGACCGGGGGGCGTGGGCGGGCGGTCGGGAGAGGTGCAGGTCAGCTGGTCCGCTAGGCAAGCGGTCGTGGAAGGAGATGAGAGACGGGATCGGAAGACCGCTGGAGGAGACCGTGGGATCACGTTGGCGGGGGTGTTGGTGAGAGACCTGGAGGGAAGGAAGGGGGCTACGAGACGGGGGGGCTGGGGCTGGGGGTGGGGCTGGGGCTGGGGCAATGAATGAATGAGACGAGGAGCGCAGGAGCGCAGGAGGTTCGAGGCGAGGGTGGAGAAATCGGCGGAGCTCGAGCTGCACGATCGCTTGCCACTCGGCGAGAACGACAAGCGCGGGCAGGCGGCAGCTGCAGCTGCTGGATTCTCTGGCAATCAATCCATCGCAGCGCGCTGCCACTGTGGTGGAATGGGCTTGGGCTTGGGCCTACTGGAGCCGCTCGCCTCGCCACCCGCGCTTGTGACTAGCCCCGAAATTGCCCCACCCGCGCACTTATCCCCAGCCCCTTCCTTCGCTCCTCCTTCGCCGTGGGCGCGTGTTGTGTCGGACGAGCTTCTGGTCGTCCTCATGAGTAGCAGCAGCAGTCGTCGTCGATCCCGAGTCTCCAAATCCAAGATCACCAGAAAAGGTGCAGCAGCAACAGCAACAGCAGCAGCAGGAAGAAGGAGGAGGAGGAAGAGGAAGTGAGTTGAGTTTAGTTGAGTTGAGTTGATCCCTGGCTGTCTGGTGAAGCGAGGTGGATCGATGGTCAGGTGCTATTGATTGATTGCTTGCTTGCTGGCCGCGAGGTGAGGAGCGAGGGGTTGGCAGGCAGGCAGGCAGGCAGGGGGTAGGGATGGAGAGACAGAATGTCTTCAAGATGCCGCATAGTGAATCTATTCTTGTGATGCTTCTCTTGATCTCGTGAATGCGCCTGGACTGAGACGCAGGCAGGCAGGCAGCGAGGCGGGTGCACCTACAGAGCAGGAGAGAGTGTGAGATTTGTGAGATTTGTGAGATTGTGAGATTGTATGTGAGAGAGAGAGAGATTCAAGAGGACGGAGGAGGAGGAGGAGGCTGTTGTGTGATTGAATCGGGGCGGAAGGTGGTGAGAATCACTGCATCGGAGCGAGTGGAGGGAGGGAGGGAGTGGGATGGTCAGGGCGGTGCGCGGGTGGTCGGGGCGAGGGGCTCTGTAGGAAAGGCAGGAAGGAAGCAGGTCGATGAATTGTGCCGGCGAGCAGGAGCAGGAGCAGGAGCAGGACGAGGAAGAGGGGCTGGAATTGGCACCGGAATTCGACATCGAGGCGCAGGAGGATTGCTGCCAGATGGGGTGAAGGACTCAGCGGTCGATCGATCGATCGATCCTCTCGAGCGACAGCGGGAAGTTTCTGAGATGTAGACTTCTGTCGTGCGTTCGGAGGCCATCCGAGTCCATCCATTTCTCTGCATTTGCTCGCTCTCGATTCGCTCGGATTCGATCCGCTCCGCTCCGCCTCGCCTCGCTTCGCTTCCCTTCCGTGCGCGCGTGCCTGGTGACGTCTGGCTCATAATTCTTGCAATCTCCGTGATCCTCATCGGGGCAATCGGTGGGGGCAGGGGCGAGGGCGAGGGCGAGGCGCCATGGATCAGGACTACGCGACGGACGATGGCAGCATGGAGACGGAACTGCTGCAGCCGGCCAGGCACCGGCTGAAATTCCCGGGCGCGGTGAAGAAGACGGCCTACAGCTTCGATGGGCACGGCAAATTCAGCAGCAAGGACTGGGATCTGAAGGCGCGAGAGAGCGAGGGCTTCGCGTGGTACCACGTCGAGCTGCCGCGCTCGAACCAGCGCCTGACGCTGGCCGCGCAGTACCTGATCGACATTCTGTGCCCGCCGCTGAAGCTGCAGGAGATTCTGGCGCTGGTGAGCAACGGGCCCTACTGCGGCTCCATCGATGGCGCGCTCGTCTTCCGCGTCAACTCGGCCGGCCCGACCACGAGCCAGTTCACGCACAAGATCGCCGCGCTCGTAACGGACGACCGCGTGATCAGCGTCTCGCTCGGGCGCATCCCGCGCCTCGAGTTCTCGGCCGTGACGGCCGAGTCGCTGCTGCACGAGGTGCCGCGCCTCGAGTCCGACCTCGACTCGCTGCTGCCGCAGCAGCAGCCCACGAGCATCACCACGAACTCGCGCGGCATCACCATCCAGGAGCATGTCCTCGACTTCCTGCTCACCATGAACCACCCCGAGCACGCCGACAACCCCATCCCCAAATGCGTCTCCAATCTGCTCGTGCACATCATCGACACGCACGTCGACCAGCTGCAGGACATCGTCATCAAGCTCGAGATGGATCTCGACAACGTCGAGCGCGAACTCGACACCGGTACGTGCCCCACCCCACCCCCTTGCCCCCTTCGCATTTGTCCCCGATCGCCTCCGAATGCTTTCTTGGCATCGATCGAGTCCTCTGCCTCTCGCACTGCGTGAATTCCACAACTATTTTTCGACGTTCGAATGAATCCGATTCAGCGCCAACTTGCGCTCGTGTTCAATTTCTCTTGGTGGAGAATTCGACTCCTTCATCTCGATCTGTATCTTGGCATGATCCTAGCTTTGCGGTCGTGAGGAGAACCGAGATTACTGGGGTTCTTCACGGGAGTGAATCTCAGACGTTTAGATTGTTTCTGGGGTTTCTGCCCTTGCGTTTTCTGGGCTCTGTGGTTTGCTCCTTCCGCTTCGGTTCTCTTGCCGGGCACGTGATCGGTCTTTCGATGCACTACTGGAAGATTTTCAAGTGGTGGTCGAGCTGGAAAGCCCGGAATCGAGTCTGTGCTGAGAATCGGGCGTGATGGACCTTGAATGGGTTTTGTAGGTGGTTACGTCGTGAAGAAGGAGATGTTGGACGATAGACGGTTTCCCAAGATGCATCTGGATTTGCAAAGACTGCTGCAGGTGATCGCTCATGGAGAGCAAGTGTTTCCGAGAATGAAGGATAAATGTGCGGGCAAGAAATGGTGCACTCCGGAAGATATTGTCGAGCTGGATGTACTGGTGGGCCGACTGCATAAACTGAAGGAGAATGTGGGCTTCATCGCCAGCCGGATCACTGCCATTCAAGCTGGTCTGGACAGCTGGCAAGCCGAGCAGATCAATCGCAAGCTTTACTACTTATCATTTTTGTCCATGATTTTCTTACCCTTGTCGATCGTCACTGGAGGTATGCCCCTTCTTCCAAATGTGTCCACTTGGTTTGTTCCAAATGTGTCCTTAGATTTCTCCTCTGGCCACTGGCTCCGACACTTAACTTGTCTTTCTACTGAGGTGTTTCGTTTGTCGGTTCTCTTCTTCTCCTTCTTCTGCTGCTGCTGCTGCCTCATCGGTTCTTCCAAATTTGTCCACTAGATTTCTCCTCTGGCTACTGGCTCCGACATTTAACTTGTCTTTCTCTTGAGGTGTTCCGTTTGTCGGTTCTCTTCTTCTACTGCTGCCCCATCGGTTCTAATCCGGTCTCCACTGTCTGCAGCATTTGGCATGAACGTAGGAGGTGTTCCATGGACGAAGCAAAACGACCGAACTCTGGCGCATGGATTTCGCAATGTTATGTTCATTTGTGCAATCATCGTGGTGATGCTGCTGGCATGCTTTGGAGCAAGTCCTCTGTATTCGTACCTGTCCACTCGCAGGAAGAATCAAGCGGCGAAGAAAAAGTGGCTCGGTAGTAAGAAGTCCATTCGCATCAGAAATGGACAGCGAGGTTCATACCTGCCACTCAACAACCGCACTAGTTCCATGTCAATGTAAAGATTCGTTATCTGTGCACTTAGGCACAGAACCTGTAGTAAAAATTCACACGTAGCCCATCACATTCAAAGGGCTGGAACCGGACATCTGTACAGAGATCCAGTTCTGTTTTTTCTTGCAGGTTGCAATCCAATCCGATCAGAGTTCCATTTCGACGGTTTGCATCGCCGCATATCGAGCATGACTGCAGCTCTTTGGGCCCTCCCTCTTGGTTCATCCACTTGTACACTAGATAATTTTTTGATAAGGCCCATCCATCATTGTTAAATGCAGAATCTGCACCCGGCGGCAGCTGCAATACTTGCTTCTGCCTCGCAGGGCAGTGCAGATGCTGCCACATTAAAAAGTCTGAGATGTAACGCAATCCACAGTAAATATGTTCGTACTTTCAGACATATTCCTTCTCCGCGCAATGTTGTCTTGTGTTCCCTTCCGGTTGGATAGTGAATGATGGCAATGCTTTGTGGTGACTTGAAGTCTCCTTGCAAGTAAATGTGCACAAATGGCCCCGTATTTTGACCAAAATCCAGACACGGAGCTCTTCTGAGAAGTTGGCAGCCCATTCCTCCACTCGGGAATGGGACAGAAATTAGTTCTCAACTTCGACTTGCTAAGTGAGAGCAGAACTGTCACCGGTCACAGCCCTTTCACCGTCAGAGTCTCTGGAAAGTGCAAAAGTACGCACCCTTGCATTTTTCAGAGATAGTCCATGGATGGTAAATGGTTACCAAATACCTGTTGATACTTGCTAAGTGAATTAATAAACATATACTTGCTAAAGTGCTGTGGCATTGTCGTACAAGTACATTATACTTTCCATTATGTCGAAGATTGCCCAATGTGGGTCACAGTTGAATCGTGTGCTCTCAATGTTCCCAGAAATGTAATGTACAGGCAAGGCTCCTGACTTGTGTACATAAGTATTGAAAGTAGACATTCACACTAAAAAACAAATCTGTTACTGACTCGCCCGCTCTGCGTGATGGGGCCAGTAATCGGTGTAGTGTCGAAAGGAAAGAAGAATCTAAAGAGGAGCAGCTTAATCCCTGCTTATTCTTTTCTCTTATCCCAGTGCATAAAAGCACAAGGAGGAGAATTCTGAATCTGCAAGATCACCGCCTCTGCACTCAGAGAGGATCCTTCACAGCGAATTTGTCGCCAAAAATATTTGGCAAGCACTGTCGTTCTCATTTACGACTTCCCAGGTCCGGCAAGAACGAAGTCCCGGGTCAACTCTTGAAATTTCCAACTTGTCAGCTGCGCTCATGAATCAATCAGACGTTATCGGCTTGTCCTCGCATCGTCTGTAACACTATCATCTATTCGCATGGATCCGATGCAGAAGCCTGTGAAGAAGGGAGCCTGAAAGCATTGAGATGTAAAAAATACACAAAATCAGGTTCTGCGTTGTCTGGTCAAGCTTAGCATGCAGTAGGCATTTCCAACCATGAATGAGGTGAGTTGCGAGGCAGTAGGAAACCTTCTTGTCACATTTGTTAAGATGCCCGTGAAGGCTGTATACAATCAAAAATACAGCTCGCAATCACTTCGCCACGTAGCGATATCCATACAGTACCAACTCTTACCTCAGGAACACCTCGTTTGAAGTGGAACACAAGAGGCCCTCTTTTGCCATGGCGTAAGGCCGCACTTTGTAATTTTGAGCAATCTGTGCACTGTGGATACAGCCTTTGATGCACCACTTTGGGAGAGAAAGGTAAAAATGGTATAGTCGATCGTAACCTCGCCAAAAAGGAATTAGCTTCACCACTAGCTACAACCGCTTTTGCCCACCCTCTTCCATGAGCTATCACGTTTGGAGGCATGTGATCAGCGATGCTGTCGAACAATGCAAACAATAGAAGACACGATGAGTGCTCCTGGCGAACGACATTCGTTACACTACAG
The DNA here is from genome assembly GCA_037833965.1 of Marchantia polymorpha subsp. ruderalis. Classification (NCBI taxonomy): domain Eukaryota; kingdom Viridiplantae; phylum Streptophyta; class Marchantiopsida; order Marchantiales; family Marchantiaceae; genus Marchantia; species Marchantia polymorpha. Next base: position 9,036,673 of record AP031351.1, read on the forward strand.
GAGACAAAAGTAGAATAATGTGGACAGACTCGTGCGACCTTTAACGTGCGATGGACAGTACCTCTCTCCAGCCCTTTTTCCACAATGATGACAACCATGACGTTTGAACATGTCTTGAATGAGAACCTGTTCTATGTCATTGGCGTACTTAGATCCTCGAGCTGGCACAACAACAGACAACAAATGAATACGGAGAAACTAGGAGAGAGGAAGTTAAATCAGCTGCATTCTCTATCTACGACTGAGCTAACTGAAGCCTTCTAGTCAACGGACCAAATAGTCTGCACTCGTTGAGCTACTTCAGAGAAGAAGACGTACCAGGAATTGAAACAGAATGGAGCGCTCCAGGATGATTTACATTGCTTGGCATCAATCTATGAAAGCTACCTCCCAGTACCTGATTTCAAACATCAATCGGAAATTCTGGTAATCTGGCAATTAATCCGAACTAACTGAGCTCGTATTTTATGCTGCCCCTGTGAATTCATTTCGACTCAATTTAGCTCAAAGCTTTCCAGGTCTTCATTAGTCAGGCAGCATAAGAATGATTCGTAAGACCAACTACAGGCGGTACGGTAACTCCATTATGTATGAACACGGCTTGTTGTTAAATCAGTAAATAAAGAAAAGACCCGATCACACAGAGTGGAAGATCGATGGAAATCCAAAAATTCATCAAACTGAAACTGTAAAGATGAGAAAATGATTATGGGAACCCGCAGTTGAATGCAGTGAACAAGGTAAAAAACTGATGAGATAAACAGCGAGTGGAAGGCTAAGATAAATGGAAGGGAACGTAGAACTGAACATCATAACTTGCAATGGATAGATTAATCGCGTTAACACGATTAGAAGTAAGTTACCAAGAACCTATATTGCGAACTGAATCCTCTGATTATGGGAACAGTAGCCTAAGAACCTTGATAAACAGCGAAGTGGCGAGCATCAAGGCGCTGCCAATGAATACTTCTCTCTCTGCTCCACGGCAAACAATTTGAACAATCTCAATCCAGGAACAGTTGAGATGACGAGTTGAAGCTGGAAAATAAGGTTTCATTCGAACAGCTTACCTTGAAAGCCACTATACCAAATAATGCATTGACCAGAAGAGTGTCCTTTGCGAGGTATTCATTGCCCCCGTTCATTTTTCCCTGGCCATAAAATCTGCGTAGACTATGGGAAACCTGTACAGCAAGTGAATCCATAATTGAGTCTAGAATTCCCATTCCAGTCGAAGACTCCAGATTTCTTATCCAGATGTCATGAAATTGAAATTTCCCCCTGTAAAAAGTACAAAGTGCATTCTGACCAAGTAATCCAAGGGGACCTGCAGAAGCTACGACTGGCAAAAGGCTGAACCATCCACAAGACAAGCTCGAAATTACGAAGGTAGGCCCAGAAACGAAAAAGTTGGCAGAGGAAGACGGGACAGGCAATGTAGACAAGGACTCCGAGTTTGATGACACATGGAAAAGAGCACTTCAATATTCGAGTATCATGAAATAAAGTAAAACTTGTTTACTCATCGCGAAACTCGAGAACGAGAGGGAGACCTGAGCAGCTGCTGCAGATGCCGTGCCCAAGGCCATAAAGCCAACGACCGAAGCCATGACCGGTGTTGCACAAGATACTCTCAAACCTGCCCCTGCTACCTTCCCTAACATTCACCACAAAAAACTGTCAGGACCAAAACCTCTCGATGTTAAGATACTTCTGACCGATTCAGAACTTTGTATGGGACGACAACGAGGCAAAACGACGTGAGACTGGTACAAGAGCGACTGCACTCCATAAGACGAAAGACTCTCACCGGGACAACACACGCATCACATGTGCCAACTGAATGATACTCAAATCCAGCGAGTCAATAAAAGAAAAACATTCACCGACGCAAACAGAAGAATGGGAATGACGACGACGAGATCAAGGTAAGGGACTAAACAAAGTGGCTAGTTTCATTCGGAAACTGAAGCAAGGTGAGAAACAAATACTTCTAGCCCATGATGATCCGAATTACCTGGGCTCCCAGCAATGTCGCACCGAATGTGAAAGCGGCGCCTGCTGGCGGGACAACGCAAATCACGAGACGATTGGCGAAGATTTGCTGTTGATCCTTGGACCCGAACATTCGTCTCGCCGCGTCCAGTGGCGCGGAACGAGAGACCTCGTTCGTGAGCATGTCAACAGACGGACCCAATTTCTCCTTCATTTCCGACAGAAAACCGGATCCGAATAGGGATCCCATCGGAACGACTTGCTGCTTCTCAGCAGCATGGCCTTTCTCCTGGCGATGGCCATCGTCCTGCATTCAACACCAAATCCCAATCCATCCGATCAAACCATTCATTCATTCACAAATCACCCACTTCGCAGCAATTTCAGCCTCCAGCAATTTCACCATTCCCTCGTCGGCAATTGCACGACGATCGATCGATCACACGGAACGAACCTGGGAATCTTCTCGAGCGGGCATCTCTCTCTTCGCTCGACGGACAGCTGCCCCTGCCCCTGCCCGCGCCCTTCGTGACTTGGATTCTGTTCGTTGGAATGCGCCGGTCACCCGCCTTATACTCGACCGTCGACTTCCACGAGAAGCCCATGCTTTCCAACTGACAGAACTCTACCAAGTTCCTGAATGTCTTTACCGCATGAGTTCGAACTCGTTAGTATGGTTCACACCTCAGTACAGTCTGCCGAATTATCCTTGATAACTGCAAGTCTGGGTCAAGAATTCACGCGTTTAATACGAACGGCATATCTTTTATAATTGCAGCTTTTCCTCTTCTCTCGAGGTCTCTAACATATAACTTTCTACTACTAGCGTGTAATATTCAAGATACATGCATCTAGCAGAGCTTGTTGAATCCCATCATAAACTTAGATGTAAGTTATCTTTTTTTGACACATAATTAGCATCATAAAGTGGCTACAGTGGATAAATTTTGTGAGTGCAATGACAAGATTTTCGTGGAACAAGTCGTATCATTAAATGATTGCAATGCTTCTTTATGATGAATATTTGTAATTTCTCATTCTCTGTTTCTCATTCTATTTTTGTTTAAATGTGATAAATTGTAACTATTGCTAACTTTGTTTCGAACAAAGCTAGCGGACAGTGGGTTTCAATCTATAACCTTCACATTGTATCCGTGCGAACTCAACCAATTTAAGGTACTTGCTTTTACGTATATGAAGAATGAAGATGCTTGCATCCTCATGCTTTTCATGTGTTGTGTTAGAATTCTGGATAAGATCATCATTGCTTCATACGATGTGAAAAGTTAAGAAAATTTTATTCTCACCTTGACTTGTGGATCGATTAACATTATATTTTTGTTACTTCAGTAGTTATTTCTGGAATTTCTCAAAAATAATTGCTCATGTAAAAGATTCAAAACTTTAAGCAAAATGCGCCAACATTATGGATCTTTCACCATTTTCATAAGATGTTTATGTTAACTCGGTATTCATTTCTGCATCGTCATTGTGAAACATTGATGACAATTATAGAGCATTGAGAAATCAGATATAATTTCAACAAATTTTTCACCAATAAACTCAAGCGATTTTTCCATGAATGTAAATTGTAACAATTAGAAAGTATGCACTTGTCTACTGTCTATATATTGATATTTTAGCTATGCCATCATATATTTGGATATAAATTTTTTAAGTAAAGTTTTCATTTCAGCTAGTCAGATTGGAAAAAAATTGGTTTTTGAACTGATTTTTTTTTAAGAATTGATTTATATGGAAAATTTGTATACTACTTTCTTTGCAGAATCCATCCATTAGCATCGATTTTTTCTCAATAATGTTTTTATTTGAATTTCAGCACTAAAACGTAATGTAGAAACACATAGATAATGATATCAAATTTCAGATCAAAATTCTGATAAGATAATCATCGAAATTTATTTTAAAAAATCCTACGTATTTTAAACATATTCTGGATCAAAACTTGTGAAACAAACTAAAATGTTTTGAAAATTCAGTGTTACATGTCCCACGAAAATTAAAATATATAATTTGATAAATATTTAGAAAAATTTTACAATTTTATAAGAACATATAATCAAGATGTATTAAGTTTCTGCCTAAAAATTTATAGGTTTTTGAAGAAATTGTCTTTCCATCATAGCACTGTTTATAACATAGAAACTTCAAGTCTTCATAAAAAATAACAGATTTCAAGCATCTACTTCTTGATATTATCTCTGTTAATTCATCGGCATTAATTGCATAAAAACTCTAATTATTGAACTTTTTACGTCTATAGAAGTCTACATGAAAAATAATCTACACAAATCCTTGTGTATTGTTTGGATAGATCTATCATGAGTTTGAAAACAAGTATGATCATTTCCATGTATCAAAGAATTGGATGTGACGATTTAAACTTGTCCAAGGAGTATGAAGTCTGTGCAGCCGATGTCGTGATTCTTAATTTAATTTAGCAGGCTTTGGTCATCTTTTCTCGCCGAAGAAACTATGGAGACCGATAGGAAGAATACCCTTAGCATAAAATCGAGAAATATCTTGTATTCTATAATTAATATATATATATATATACATATATACATATATTTCGTAAATTTGGAGAAGCATATTTCATGGTGTTTATAAGGGGTTTTGTTAGAACATGTGTTCGATTTTAGCACAACTTATGTGCGTGTGTGTATATATTTATTTTATATTAATTTTTTAATATATATCATCAAACCTTTAGACGATATACATGGATTGCATTGCAACATGTTCAAACAATTCTATTTGAGAGAAACATAGCTTTCATAGATGCTGCTTGTTTTGTACCTCATATCATTAACCATGTTTAGTACATGCAAGTTTCAAGAATGAGTTTTGTTTGCTGGATATATAACACAACTAATTGATCATATATTGCTCAAACTATGCACACATATACGTTTATACATTAGAGTAGAGTTTAGCCCATGTTATGGCTCGAGACGTTGGGTCGATTTGAGTTTGACGACGCGGTACACGTTGGGACCGCCATGCACGTTGGGACGTCGACGGGCTCGGGTTTTATAGGAGGCGAACTCGAAGAACAGTCAGTTCTTCAAGTTGAGCCTTTCACGTCGGGGTTGATCCCCATAGCTTCGACCTTTATTCTACTTGCGAGTCGTGGGTTTGGCTCGACTCTTGATGTATTTGTGTTTCGACATTTTTACTCGAAGAACTGGACTTTGTGGCATTTGACAATGATAATTCAGAAACATCGTAGCTGCGCGATTCACTGTACGAGAATTATTAACATCAGGGTGAAACTTCGACTGCCAATTCAAGTCCATGGTACCGAAGAGCTTTGATCAGGTCAGAGCAGTAAACAGAAGAAGCAGGTTGCGAATTTCACAGGTTCGATAATCTGCAGAGGATTCCAAGACAGAAAGCTTCTCGGACGACAAAGATCTACAGAAGGGAGTGATGTCCAGAAAGTGGGAAGGCACTCTACGCATGAGTCCGGCTGATCTGCGAAACATTTTGTATAAGAGCAGAAAATCGAATCTTTCTCTCATGGAATGAGTTTGATCATCCATGTAATAACAATTTACTTGCTTCAGTCACGAGCCGGTGAATCCAGACAAGGTACAAGTGAAAGTATTTGGAAGGAATAATCATTATTACAGGTATAGTCAATTGCCAGCAGCGTAGTCGGGATACTGCCTTGAGAGTTTTTCTTGCAAGCCCACATAAGTGCATTTCCACGAGATGTAAAAATGTGAGGTACATGATGCGGTTCGATCTAATTTTTGGGATTACTATTCTCTTGAGTACTCCGTCGCTTGTTCTTGCGAGCCGCAATCAGTGTACGTGTACACGGCTGATCAGTGTACGTGTACACTGATCAGCCGCAACGTGCTGTGAGAGGTCAGTGAATGCGTAGTATTAAAGTGAATCAGATGTTGTGGGGACCATGGACTAGATCTCAGAGCATATATATTTTTATATATATGTTTTGGGTAGCTTCTAAAAGCAGAAAAGAAGGTGGTAAGTAGAATTCAAGACTAAAAGTAAGTACCAACACAAGCTCAGAGCAGTTTAGTTCCAGCGAGAGTTGCAAAGTTTAGCATCAAACATCGAGACGGCTAGATACGAACTACTCTGCTACAGTTGTGAAATCTGTAGGTGTGCCACACATGCTTGTTGAAATTAAGGAACTAGTAGCATATCTTCCTTGAGCGTATAAATTTTGTTAGTAGCTTGGTACATAATGCATTTATGCTCCATCTAGCATGCTGGCTCTTTTTCTTAGTTGACTCCACACAGCGGTCACTTGTAGGTTCTTTTTCAATGTCAACTCGCCGTCGCGAAGACATGTATCTCGGAGCATATATGCTTGGTGGATGTAAAGTCTGATCTGTGAAGAAGAAGAAAGAAAGAAAGAAAGAAAGAAAGAAGAAAAAAAAAATAAAAAAAGTAAAAGTGAAGAAAATTATTCTGCAGAGATTGAGAATTTGCACTTAGTTTCATTCATTACGATTTTTCAATTATGAAAATAATGGTTTTATCATTATTACTTTTGTCTATGTGGAATAGTTAGGATAGATAGGTTTTTTTGTATTTGTTATATTCCTTGCCCCTAGTTACAGTGTGAAGTGGAGTTATGAGGTGAAGTACGGGGCAGCTCGGCGTGGATACACTCTTTGCGACGAGCTGGTGTTGCAGGCGCTGGAGACGGAAGGTGGTAGGGGGCGATGGAGTTCGACTCTGGGTCGCGATGCGAGGCGATGTCCTGTGTGTTGTGTTGTTCTGTGTTGTGTTTCATTTCGGCTTGAGAGTCGTTGCTAGCCGTTTTTCTTGTGTTTGGATCCTCTCCAGTCTGGCTTCCTGATGCGCGCCCATGTCTGGGTTGACGATGATTTCCGGATTAGTTTTACTCTAGTATGTTGTCGATAGTGCGGCTGGATTTGATCACCGGCGCCTATCTTTGTTTCTCTCATGGTGAGACTGGAGTGATGACCAGTAGACCATGAGAGTCTTCTTGCGGTGATGACAGGTTAGGTTGCCCATACCCATAGTCAGTAGGACTAGAGCAGGTTAGTGCAGGGACGAGGGCAGGTGGAGTTGTGGCAGTGGTGCCGGTTGGTGAGTTAGTCATCACGGAGGAGTTTGGTGGTTCCGTTGAGGACCGTGGAGGATTTACGCGGAGTGGGTTGAGGTATCGGCTACCTCATCCTAGCGCATCAGTGGTTGCAGAGGCGCGGGGTGTGGCAAATAGCAGATCTTAGGTGGTGATATCATCTAGGGTCCCACACTCGTGGACTGGGGACATGGACGGTATGTACGGGGCCATGAAGGGCTGTAACACTAGGGTTTAGAGAGAAGTTCACTCGAAGATAGAAACGTAAACTCTGAAGATGAGCGATACCAACAATGGTTCTCCTCTCCCTTATATAGCTCTCACCAACAAGTACAAGGTGATAAGATCTAATCCCCACCATACATTCCACTCCTAGTGGATGGATGACGTGGTGGATAACCCTAACAAGCACACGGATCGCTGACGTGGCACTGTCAACTAACACATCCACTCTGTACCTACCAAGTGCGCGGATCGCTAATGTGGCAGCTATGACTAGTGCACACTAAAGTATCTACATCCATATTCAGAGTAACCTCTACTTTAGTTCTAACTAACTAAAGATGGTTACAAACCTCCCTCCTTTTAAGATGCAACGTCCTCGTTGCACCTACGTTCAAACTCTTGAACTATCAAAGGTGCATTTGCTAAATTTTTAGCTGGTTCTCAAGTTGATTCATACGATGGATAGCCTTTCCATTGAATCAAATACTCTACTTTGGGATATTTATGACCTCGAATTCGTTTCTTGAGTATCTTTTCTACCTCAAACTCCTCATGATCTGCTATCAAGGTTGGAAGAGGAGGTGGTGCTGGTTGGTTGGTGAATTGTTTTGGTCGTGGTATATGTTTTCGCAATCGTGACACATGAAATACTGGATGTATTTTCATATGTGACGGAAGTTCCAACTTGTATGACACTTCACCAACATGCTTCAAAACCAAAAATGGACCAATGAACCTAGGGTTTAACTTTGGTGTTCCTACAAGAGACAAATTCGTTGTAGATAACCAAACATGATCTCCAACCTCAAAAATCACTTCTCTACGATGAGCATCGGCATGCTGCTTTTGCCGATTTTGAGCTATCACCAACTTCTCCTTGGCCTGATGTAGTCCTCGGTGAATATGCTCCACTAATTCGTTGACTGCTGCAACTTTGGTCGAAAACTCCTCTCCTTTAGGAAGTCTCATCAAACTTGAAGGAGTTATTGGATGAGCTCCATACATAAGAAAAAATGGAGACACTTTTGTGGATGCATTAACAGAATTGTTATATGCAAATTCCACAAGTGGCAAAAGGTTGTCCCACTCTTCTTGCTCTTCTAATGTGAATGCTCGTAGCATATCCTCTATGGTTCTATTTGCCCTCTCAGTTTGTTCATCAGTTTGAGGATGATAGGCCGTTGACATTGCTAGTTTTGTTTTGAAAAAACTAAACAAAGTTTTCCAAAATAAACTAGTGAAGTGAGTACCTCTATCCGTGATTAACACTTTGCTTAAGCCATGATTCACAAAAACTGCATCTAGATACAATTGAGCTAGTTGTGGAGCTGTTACTGTTTTTGTGGTTGGCCTAATGTGAATCATCTTGCTCAATTTGTCCACAAAAACCACCACTGAATCATGTCCTAACGAAGTCCTTGGTAACTCACATACAAGATCCATGGTGACATGTTCCCACCGCTGTTCGGGAATAGGAAGAGGCTGTAATAAACCCGCTGGTTTTTGATTACTTGCCTTGTTTTGTTGACAAGCAACACAACTTCGAACATAAGACTCCACATCCTCACGTATTTTGGGCCAATAGTACACTCGTTGTATACTCTCCACGGTTTTCTCCACTCCCACATGACCTGCAATGGCTGTATCATGACTTTCTGTCAAAATCATTGTGCGCAAATCGTGATCTTGTGGAATCCATATACGCTGATTGTAAAACGCCAAACCATCGAGATTTCTCTGCCTTTCCAATTTGTAGTGCCCGAGTGATCTCTTCATTCTCCTTTGTGGCTTGTGACATCTTGCTCCACCAATCCGCCTGAATTTTCACTTCTGCAACATGATTCAAACAAGGCATGCGTGTGAGAGCATCTGCAAGTTGCTTCTTTCCCTCCACGTACACAATCTTCATGTTGAAGCGTTGACGCCACTCCGCCCATCGAATTTGTCGTTTGGACAGATCCTTCTGAGTTTCCAAATAAACCAAGGGTTTATGATCAGTCTCCACCACAAACTCCTTATCACCCAAATAATGCTTCCAATGTTTGGTTGCCAACACGATAGCTAACTCCTCTCGTTCTGTCGTGTGATAATTTTGTTCCGCCGCCACCAACTTTCGAGAATAGAAAGCAACAGGATGCCATCCATCCTCCCATTCTTGTTGAAGTATGCCACCTACTGTTGTACCTGATGCGTCAGTGGCCAACTTGATAGAACGGTTAGGATCATACCACTTGAGAATAGGTGCGTGTAACAAAGCATCTTTCAATGCTTGAAAAGCTAACTCTTGAGCTGTTCCCCATCTCCACTTTTGACCTTTCCCTAACATGGAAGTCAAGGCCTGAGCTAGTCGAGCAAAACCTTTCACAAATCTACGATAGAATCCAGTGAGCCCTAGAAAACTTTTCAATTGAGTTTGATCCTCGGGTGCTATCCATTTCTGAATGGCATCTATCTTCTCACTCATCACTTGGATTCCTGTAGCTGTAACTCTATGACCCAAGTAATCTACTTCTGACTTGCCAAATTCACATTTTGAAGCTTTGGCATACAATTGATTGTCTCTTAAAACTTGAAGTACCTCTCGTAAATGACTTCTATGATCACTCAAAGTTTTGCTATACACCAATATATCATCTAGAAAAACAATGACAGATTTATCTAAATAAGGGCGAAAGATATCGTTCATCAATCCCATGAATGTAGCTGGTGCATTAGTGAGACCAAAAGGCATCACCAGATACTCAAAGTGTCCATACCTAGTACGAAAAGCTGTCTTGTGAACATCTTCATCTGCAATTCGAATTTGATTGTAGCCGCTTCTCAAATCTAGCTTGGTGAATACTTCGCTCCTTGAAGTTGATCAAACAAATCATCCATACGAGGTAATGGATATTTGTTTTTCACCGTTTGCTGATTCAACCCGCGATAATCGATACATAGTCTCATGGATCCATCCTTCTTCTTCACAAAAAGTACTGGAGCTCCATAAGGTGAAACACTTGGTTGAATGAATCCCTTGCTCAACATCTCCTCCACTTGAGCTTTGCATTCTTCCAATTCGTTTGGAGCCAAACGATATGGAGCTTTGCAAGTTGGTGTACTTCCAGGTATCACCTCAATCTTGTGATCTACTCGCCTCTTTGGTGGTAATCCTGCAGGTAGATCATCTGGAAAAACATCTTTATACTCCATAAAATGTCGTTCAAGGACTCCGGGATGTAAGGTTTGTCCGTGGACCCAATATCTCTTATAAGTCCAAGGAAACATACATCATCTCTAGAAATGGATGCTGTACCCATCACGACGAGGGGTAAATTCCTATTCTGAGATCTAATTCTATCTCCATAGATCTTCCATCCACTACTTGTAATCACTTTTCTTCTCCAATCTACCTTCGGATTATATTGTTCCATCCATGGCATTCCAAGGATGACATCATACCGAGCTAAACGAATTACTCTCCATTCAATGCTCTCCTTGTATCTACCTATGGATAATTCTACACTCCGTGGTAGTGTTTCTATCACTTAAGTTTGCCCGTTTGGCAATTCAACTTCTTCACTCACGTCCTTCAGCAACATCAAACCTAACTTCATAGCAACAAACCTTGATAGAAAATTCTCAGTTGCTCTATGATCAATTAAAACTCTCACCTTGTGTCCTTCCATGAAACCATCAGTGACAATGAGTTGAGCTTGCTTCTTACTCCTTCCATGAGCTCCCAACCATTGCTTTCTTCCAACCTTGCCTTTTCTTCGCTTTGTAGAACCAGTAAGGCCGCGAGGCAAGATTACTGGTGATCTTTGTTTCCCGAAACTGCTTCCTCCACCTCTTCATACTCTATCCCCTCCATATTGTTGAACGGTCGTCGCTGCATGGGCCGTCCTCCTTGTTGTGTCGGCCGAACTCGACAAAACTTGGCTATGTGACCCATTCGTCCACATGCATATCATTGGCGATTGTCACGAACTCCAGCTCCTCCTCGAACCATTCCATTATTTGCATAACCTTCTTGCAAATTTGGAACTCCTGGTCGCCTAATCTCACCTCCAAATCTTGGTGGTGGTACTCTTGTTGGTGCAAAACCTTCTCTACGTCAAAGGTTTCCCAACTCCATCGGTGTTGGACCAGATGGATCTCTAAAATTGCTCACTGGTTCACCGTGTGTGACACCAAAAGCACCTGAAATTCATTGAGCAATTGCGATTGCTTCATTCACAGTAGATGGATTGCTTACCATCACCTCCTTTCGAATTCGATATTTCAAGCCTCGTTTGAACACGTCCAAGGCTTCAGCTCCACTCATATCCATGATAGATACTTGAAGATCACGAAATTCTTCAATGTACTCATGAAGAGCACTATTGCTCTACTCCCTTTGTAAGCTTCCACCTTACAGGATTTTCCCATTCGAAGCAAAAGATTTGCTTGATCTTCAATCTCTTGAAGACGTCTCCTATTTGCCTCTGCTGCATCAATAGGAGTTGGTTCTGGCTGAACTTGGGAAGCTTGAACTTGAGGTTCAACTTCCATCTCTCCAACTCTCTCTCTCTACTTTCTCACTCTCTAATGCAAAGATTTTATCTTCCATGGCTTGCTGCTTGGTATGCTCATCTACTATCGCTTTTCTCAACTCCTTCATCTCTGCCATGATTGCATTGAGAACTTCACCCATATCAATTGATGTTCCCATGCTTTTTCACACTCCCTCTAATACAAAGTGAGTATAATCACTATGTGACCTCTCAACAAAGGAGTCACAAAAGGTGCAGGTGACTCTATCACAACTCTATAGTACTCCTCTCCATAATTACTCACAAGAAAATCTCTCCATATCCTCTTCTGTCTATATACTGTTCTAATCTCTACATAAGTGCTGAATGGAACCGGGACAGGTGGTTCGCGATTCAAATCCATGAAACAATCAGTATAGAGTGTATATAGTATAATCCCAAGTCTCTCCATAAGTAACTATTGGAAGAATCAGTGACACTCTTGACTCCATCACTCTAGTCATAAAATCTGCACCCCAACAAGCCACAAGGTACATCCGAAAATGATGTTTCTCCATGCAACGAAGGTGAATATCAAATAGGTTAGGAATTGGCCAGTGCGGTACTGGATTCCTGTCAATCCCGTCCATATCTGCAAAAACACAATTTCCCCCTTCCACCTCTCTCTACATGCAGATGAATGACCTTTGCCAGCCTCTATACACTCTCAAGACTACACTCCATCATCACTCACTTGCTATTCCATGAGCGGTAATCCACACTCAAGGAAAGAGCTGCAACCTCCGGGCTGACTCTCACTCAGGTTTACCTCAGATGTCTTTTCGGTAACTCATCATGATTCTAGAAGACTAGGATTCCGCATCATACTCATAAGCTAAACACCCTCTCACACAATCTCTCAAGGTATCACTCCAACTCATACACTCATCGACACTCCAAGGTACTGAAAATTCGTCACTTTTTCATATATGAAACAAGTCTCTACATATGAACTCTCCAAACTTGCTTGAAGAGCTCTTCCCTACCTTTCTATATATACTACTTGAGAATTTACCATAGTAACAAATGGTAATTTCTATCTAACTTACTTTTACAAAGATAAACCATAGTAAAGTTGACTAGTTATCAATATGTGGCAACATGCCATTGGCCCCCTAAACCTTCTAGATGTTTACTAATCCCTAGATTGAGGTGGCAACATGCCATTTGTGCCTTTCCAACTTCTAGAACTTCCACTTTCCACTAAGTCAACATAAGACTTAGTCTAACCAATGGAATACTCCTTACTTTAGTCAAACCAATCAAAACTAAACATGAAGTTCAAAAGTCTTTTCTCTTGGAATCTAGACTTTTGTACAAGACAAAATAGAAGTGCTCACTCAAATCTTCTAGAACTTCTCTAGTTATTCCGCCAAGTATAGACATTATAGCTAAACTAGCTAGACTTAGTCATAACTAGCTAGATTTAGTCATAACTATCCTAACCATGATTAATTCCTTGGCTAATTCTAATTTTATTTCACACATGCAATATCTGGTCTTACAGAGCAAGGTCGCTCTGATACCATTGTAACACTAGGGTTTAGAGAGAAGTTCACTCGAAGATAGAAACGTAAACTCTGAAGATGAGCGATACCAACAATGGTTCTCCTCTCCCTTATATAGCTCTCACCAACAAGTACAAGGTGATAAGATCTAATCCCCACCATCCATACCACTCCTAGTGGATGGATGACGTGGCGGATAACCCTAACAAGCACACGGATCGCTGACGTGGCACTGTCAACTAACACACTAACTAACACACTCAATCCTTACCTACAAGCACACGGATTGCTGACGTGGCACTGTCAACTAACACATCCACTCTGTACCTACCAAGTGCGCGGATCGCTGACGTGGCAACTATGACTAGTGCACACTAAAGTATCTACATCAATATTCAGAGTAACCTCTACTTTAGTTCTAACTAACTAAAGATGGTTACACTTGCTCATCTCCCCATTGCCACTCCTGATCCGACTTCAGCAATTGGTTCAAAGGCTTTGCTATAACACTGAATCCCTTCACATACCTCCGGTAATAGTTCGCCAAACCCATGAATGCACGAACTCTACTCACATCCGCTGGACGAGGAATGCGAGCAATAGTCTCCACCTTTGTCTGCTGAACTCCCAAACCACCTGGGTAGATCACATGACCCAAGTACTCCACCTTCTCCTGGAAGAACCTACACTTTCCCGATGTAACCGCAGACCATGAGCCCCCAACCGCTCAAGCACAATTTGCAAATGTATCTGGTGTTGCTCCACCGTGTAGCTAAACACCAAGATATCATCAATGTAACATCTGACGAAATCTAGCCCCGCTAGAATCCAATCCATCACTCTCTGGAACTCGGCAGGTGCATTCTTCAACCCAAAGGGTAAGAATCGCCACTGGTACAAACAATCCTTGCCGTGGAAGTTGACACCCCAAAACGTTGTCTTGGCCTTGTCATCCTCCCGAATCGGCAACTTATGGTATCCCGCCCAAAGATCCAAAGTACTAAAAATCCTCGCATGTCCCATCACATCGAAGATCTCCTCAGGTGTAGGCATGGCATACTTATTGGCCTTCGTCTGCCGATTGATAGGACGGTAGTCTCCACACATGCGCCTATCTGTGTAGTTGCCATGTACATACTTCTTCGCCGGCATAACAGTAGCTAACGCATACTCACCATGCGACAACTCCACCAACCCTGCCTCCAATAACTCCAACGTACGACTCCGAATCAAGTCTCTTTCCATATCACTATATCGATAGGGACGACGGAAGATTGGCGTATCACTAGCCAACTCTATTCGTATGCCGGGTCCAATCAAAGTACTCAACTCCTTCATACTGAAGGCAAAACAACTCCTATAGTCATGTAGGAATTGTGTCCACCGTCGCCTCTCTCCTCTGGTGATCTGAGAACCAATCGATGGCTCCCACTCCTCCTTCATGGACCCACAAGAGGGAGGCGAACTGTCACTGGTTGCTATGATACCTCCTCCAAAGAAGGGTTCTCCGTACCCTCCTTCGTAGCAACCTCCCCGTGACCAACATCTCCAACTGCATGGGCGTCTACTCTCGCAAGTCCTCTCGTCACGTCCCATGAACTCCAAGGATGACGAATATCTCGCAAGTCGCCCCCAGCCATTGCCACTACCGTCCCGGTAGGCAATGAGCTAATAAGTGGTGTAACAACCACCAAATTTGCGCGCAAACGGCGTTGCTCGGCCAAATCCAAGCTCACAATCCACGTCAAGCAGTTCAGGTCCATAGCCTGACCCAAAACCTAACGACGCGACGCCTCTGAAACTGAAGAAGCCGCGGTCACACTAGTCAGAAACCCCATCGCGCGCTCTCTCTCATCAGCGTTGGTATCCACCAACTGATGTAAGGTACTGTCCCACAGTAGTCAAGGTCCCTCATCACGATATGCATGTGATGTAGGATAACTGCCCAACGTAGGCAAAGCCATCCGAGGCTGACCTACGTGGTTCACCAAGGCCATGGGTGACCTATCCGCCACTCTCACCGCCTGAGAGTATCGAGAGACATCCAAGATCCTGTCAACGGTGAGTGTAGGATCACGATGCACAGAATCATACGCATGACGCAATATCTCTCGTGGTACAAGATTGATCCACAATAAACGTGCACATGAGCACGTGAGCCAACCCTCGCAGCATCCAACAACACGGCAGATCCAATCCATGCCCTGACCTCATGGACACTCGCCATCAACTGAACCCGAGTGTCACCCAACAACGGTACGTTCTCTAGAATGTATGATGGAGAACGTGTCTGCTGCTCCTGAAGATGACGTAACACTCGTAGCATCTCCCAGAACATCCGAGATCTGGAATCATGTAAACCCGCTCCATGCCCAGCGCGTGTGTGCCCCTGACATGGCCATCCCGCAATCACCAAATCGATATGTCCAACTCGATCAAGGTCTGGCGCCCCCAACAATGAAATGTCTGAAGGCAACGCCTTCTAGTATCCTCGAACAGCTGATCGCAGCAACAACAAAGGAAAACGCTGCATCAACTGTGTGACATGTCGTGAAGAAACTCGACGTGCAGTCTCGTCCTTCTCCACGTACAAGTATCTACGTACAAGAATACTTGACTGCAACACTGCAGCCAAACCCGTGCTGATCCCCCCAAAAAGATCCAGCAAACAAACACCCTCTGGGGAATACTCCCATACGATAGGAGTAGTAACTAATGGTGATAGTGTGCTAGGACCACATACTAGCCGACCACCTGAGACTCGCCCTGCCTCTGTTGGTAAAGAGGTCTCACTCCAAGCCTTCTTCACCAACCTATCAGCCTCCTGCTGTAATGCGTGGCAAGAACCCCAAAGTGGAACATCCAAAGATGATGACACTGCCGTTGCGAGACTCACCATCTCCTCCACCTCCTCATAGACTGGAGTATCCTCGGCTGACATGTTCCCCTCCAACAAGTCATCAGGCCATGTGAGCACTCCACTGAAATCCGCAACAGAGGCTAAAACTGCAGGAGAAAATCCAAGAGATCGATCTCGAGAAATGAACCTCACAGGCAGCTCATTCATACGTCCATCACCGAACTCCCAACCATGGCGATAAGCTGCCGTCTCCGTCCAATAATCCATCCGAAATCCCATCGGATATAACACCGCTCCACCAACAAGCACATCATATGACTCTGTTGATGTAACCACCGCTCGTACTCCAAACTGCGAGCTATCCTGAGCATGATCATGCCTCAACTGTACTGATATGCGCTCTCTGGTCATCCTGTAAGACCTGTCACTGGTGCCACCGAGTGATGTCTGAATCTAGAACGTGGCTGCTGCACGAAAAACCCGAGCCAAGTCGATCCCAGAGTCCATCAGCTCCGTAGCTGAAAATAGTGGAGACCTCATCATTGAGCTAGCCGTCCGCGTCACTGCACTAGATAGTGTGTCCGTGTCCACCACACGTGACGTAGATGTCTCAGTCCTCCCACTAAGGTCACTAGGTGGTACAAGTCTCATGGATGAAGTACTTACTGCCCACCTTTGACAACAAAAACGACTGGGGAAGTCTGGCCTGACGCCCACCCTCACCCCTCTGAGGATCCAACTCCCCTGTCGCACCGCGTGGCTCTGGAGCTCGAGCTGCACCTCTAGTCACTGCAACCGATGCCTCCACTTGTGCTGCACTCGCTAAATAAGGGAAATCCTCTTCCTCGTAAGAGGTGGAAGTGCTGTAAGACCGGGTGTTGCACATATGTACTAAGTCTTAGAAGTGGTCAAGGGAATAAGGATGATTAGCCAAGGCATAGCTAAGACTAGCTAGTTATGACTAAACTAGTTAGTTATAACTAAGTTTATCTAGTCATGACTAAGTTTAGCTACAATGTCTATAGTTGGCGGAATAATTAGCGGAGTTCTAGAAGAATGGAGTGAGCACTTCTATTTTGTCCTTTACAAGGAGTGAGCACTTCTATTTTGTCTTATACAAAAGTTCTAGATTCCAAGGGATTAGATATTTGACTAGAAGCTTGGATTTGATTGGTTTGACTAAATGTATGAAAGATGATTGGCTAGACTAAGTCTAATGTTGACTTAGTGGCTAGGAAGCTTGTAGAAGTTTAAAAGCTTCAAATGGCATGTCGCCACCTCAACCTTGGATTCCAGAAGCTTCTAGAAGGTTTAGGTAGGCCAATGGCATGTTGCCACGTAGAGAAGGTTAGTCAAACTTACCTAGGTAAAAGTAAGTTAGGAGAAATTACCACATGTTACTATGGTAACTTCTCAAGTAGTATAAATAGAGAGGTAGAGTAGCACCTCTCAAGCAAGTTTGGAGAGTCATGTGTGAGGACTTGTTTCAGTAATGAAGGAGTGAAGTTTTTGAGTATCTTGGAGTATCGACGTGTGTTTGCATTTATGTGAAGAGGGTGATGTGAGGAGAGTTGTGTGTGAGTTGGAGTGATACATGAGAGTTTGTAAGAGAAGGTGTTTGGGACATGAGTGAGAGTATGAATCTTAGTCTTCTAGAACCATGATGCGCTACCACAAAGCCATCAGAGGTAAACCTGAGTGAGAGTCAGCCCGGAGGTTGCATTTTTGGTTCCGTTGCCGGGACCTCAATCTAGAAGGCGGAATGTTTAGGATTCGATTTCTAGCTCGAGAGAAAGTATCCATGAGGGATCACTTGGTGTTAACATTGGGGAATGAAAGAGCGGAGAGTGTGCTTGAGAGCGAAATTCCATTTGTTTATCCCATAGTCTCATATGATAGCCTAGAAGTGATTTTGTATGTTTTGTTCACGTAAACATGTCTTTTTGAGAGAAAAGTGATCTTAGACACCGAAAAGTATTTTTGAAGGTATTCTTCAAAGTTTTTATTGATTTTAGAGTGAAAGATAGAGAAAATTTACGTTTTTGTTTCAGGTCCAGATCATGTGTTAACAGAAAGATATGAGAGTTAGAAGTTGAGTGGGTTTTCACGGGTATCAAAAGTCTGCTCTCTGGAAAGTTTGTACAGAGTTGATTACTTTTTGTGTATTTCAATTTAGGCTTTGAAACTTCGTACGAGTGTGTATTGGAAGATAAGCTACGTTTGAGTCAAAATTTCACTGAGAGATCACGTCTAGAGACGAAGTTATGTTGATTTGAAGTTGAGGGGGTACAAAAGCAAGATAACAAAGCAAAAGTTTTTGATTTCTTTATTCACAGTTTTCGTCAAGTAGATAGCGTTTCTGGGAGAGGTCTTTTGAGTGGTTTCTACCTTATGGGAAAATGAGTGAACAAGAAGGTTGGAAGGTTAGGTTATCCAAAGTACCTCAAGGCTTGGATGTTATAGTGTCTTTAGACTCCAATACAAGAGAATTCAAGGTGGAGTTTGAAGAAAGAGTAGTGAGTCAATCTCCAAGAGTCAAACGTGAAACTTGTTTTTATTGTGGAGAGGAGGGCCATAAGGTTGTCAATTGTTCCCTGCGGAACAAAGATAGAAGATTGAGGAGCAAGAGGAACTTGGGAGATTTGAAACTTCACTTGGGACCATCATCGCCACATGAATCCCAAAGCGCCACCTTCTGTGACAATTGCGGAGTGATTGGGCTACCAGCGGGACACGAATGCAGCGGAGTGAAGGCACTTCTGGAATCACTTGTGGAAGGGTTTGACGGCAAGCTAAGTGCTGAAACAGAGAAAGTGACCTCAGCGGGTTCAAGCTCCAACTGAAGATGGAGATCATCATTCGAATGATGGAGAAGATGATGATGAGGGTAAGACTCATCGTATGCCTAGGAGAGGAGAGAGCTTTGGCTATCTTGGAACAACCAATTCCTTTTGTGTTTCCTTTGATGAATTACTCAAGGATGGAGTTAGTGTTGTTTATATTGTATTAGGAAGCCCCATATAAATTTCCAATAGAAAAAAAAAAAAAAAAAAAAAAAAAAAAATTAGTTGGAAATGGGGAAGCTTCCGGTATTTTATGGGAGGGAGAATGAGGATGTAGAAGCTTTTGTTAGGGACTTCAAGAGGGCTTGCATAGGAAACAATGAGAGGAAGAAAGACGAGTGGGCTATGCTTTTGCCGGATTTCTTGGAGGATTCTGCTCTCAAGTGGTACAAGGAGTACAAGAGGGAGCATTCGGAGGACGACACGTGGGAGACATTAACGGAGAACCTGATCGAAAACTTTCTTCCCAGTGAAAGTTATGAAAAGTTGATGTGTGAGGTCACCTTCTTGAAACAAGGAGAGAACGAGAAGGTGAGGACCTATGTGGAGAGAACCGAGAAGTTGGAATCTAGATTCCACGTGGTGTTGAGGAAGGGCGGAGACGAAGTGGATGCTACAATGGTGGGGATAAGGGCGATGCTCATGAAGAACTTCGTTGGAGGTTTGAGACCAGAGATTCGAAGTAAGGTGAGATACGAGAAGCCCTCTTCTAAGGCTGAAGCCATTCGAATTGCTATTAGAATGGAGGAGAGCTTAGAAGATGATGATTCTAGCTTGGTGGCTAGAGAAGTAGCTCCACCGGTTGTAGGAAGGTCTATTGTTTCAAACACTTCTACTTCATCCACGATAGCGAATCCTAGTGTGGATTTTCAAAATGAGTTGAAATCTATCACGGAGACTCTAGCAGATCTCAAGATCAATGTAGTACAGTTGTGGGAGAAGAGGAATCAGAACGTAGTAGGAGGCTCTAGGGGGTATGGAAATTATCCTCCAAGAGGAAATCCACCTTCAGGAAACTTTGCGGTTTCTTGCTTTTCTTGTGGAGGTCCTCATTTTCAGAGGAATTGTCCTAACCCTCGACAACATGATGGAGTTCGGCACAACAACAATGCACCGGCCACGCAACAAGCCAAGGATAAGGGAGTAGCATCCATTGATGTATTCCCTCATCAATGCACTTTTGAGAAAGGGGAGAGCTCAAAATCGAAAGTGGATATCCTTGCTCATGAGAAGAAGCGGGCCCGATTTGCGGACGAGTCGATTTTCATGGAGGACACGCCAAGTCGAAGTACACGGTCAAGTGGAGTGAGTCAACCAAGAGTACCAAGGAAGAAGTTGGGCATGGATGACTTTTCCATTTCATCTTCTCAAGCTAAGTATGACGTGGTGGAGGATGTAGGAAATCAGAAGGCCAATATAACAGTTGGTCAGCTGATTGCCTTGAATCCAGCCATTCGGAAGGAGTTAAGAGGAGGTCTTATCTCCACAAGGACCAAGAAGCGGAAATCTAAGGGGAAGGCTCACATGACCAATGTGGGAGTTGGGGTGGTGGATGCGGCTGCTTCGGAGGTATGTACACATGCTTCAAAGATCGAAGTGAGGATCAATGGACATGATGTATCAGATGTGTTGGTTGATGGTGGATCGGCTGTGAATGCCATGTCTGAGAGGTTGATGCAGAAGTTGGGTATGCAACCTTCTAGACCTTCTAGCATAATTGTTGGTATGGCCAACAAACAGAAGGTAAGACCACTGGGGGTGGTAGACAAAGTTGTGGTTAGTGTGAGGGGAGTGCAAACTTTGCTTTCCTTCCAAATTCTCAAGGAAGCTAGCTACGACTTGCTGTTGGGACGTCCTTGGTTGAGGGCGGTAAGGACTACGGACCGATGGCACAAGGGCTATTTGAGGATAGGCCCAAAGAACCATCGAGTTAAGGTTCCTTTGACGAGAGGAGGGGAATCCACCACTGACTCAGATAGACCAACTGACGAGTATTGGGAATCTGAGAGTGAAGAGAGTGGTAGCTTTTCAGAAGTTGACACAGACATCTCAACTTCTGATCAAGAAACATCATCGGAGTACTCTTCTGATGATAATGTTCAAGTACAAGTCATTGCTGCCATGGAGTTGTTGCCTAGGCCTGGAGTGAAGAAAGATCCTGACAAAGTGGAGATGAGCGAAGAGGAGGTGTGTCGACGACTGTCCACTCTCAGGTTTGGTCCCAAGGTTACCAAGGAGGAAAAGGCAAAGTTTCTGGATATATTTCGCAAATATATTCATGTTTTTGCCTTTAGTTACAAGGATCTTAAGCATGTGACGTTGGAGACTCATCGCATCGAGTTGGAGGAGAAAGCTCGTCCTATTCGGCAAAAGCAACGCCGAATAAATCCACCTACGGCTCTTGTGGTGAAGGAGTAGATCGACAAGCTCAAGGAGGCTGGCTTCATCTACGAGGTAGAAAATTCTGAATGGGTGTCTCCAATTGTGATAGTGAAGAAGAAGAATGGTAAGCTACGAGTGTGCGTAGATTACAAAAAGTTGAATGCTGTCACAAAGAAAGACTACTATCCCTTGCCTTTCATAGATGAGATTCTAGAGGAGGTTGCTGGCCATGAGTGGTATAGTTTTGGAGATGGTTATAGTGGCTATAACCAAATCCAAATTGCCTTAGAAGACCAACTCAAAACAACTTTTACTACTCCATGGGGAACCTTCGCTTTTAGAGTGATGCCGTTTGGTCTATGTAATGCTCCTGCCACTTTTCAAAGGTTCATGAATAGAGTGTTTGAACCTTTCATTGGAAAGTTTGTAAGGGATTTCATAGATGATTTTTGTGTTTACGGGAGGAAAGCGGATCATTTTGATCATTTGATCAAAATACTTCAACGGCTGGAGGAAGCTAAGGCTTCACTCAATCCAGAAAAATGCATTTTTGGATGTGAGGAAGGCCTATTGTTGGGGCATATCATCTCCAAGAATGGTATAGCGGTGGACCCAGAGAAGGTGACACGGATCATGGAGTTACCTTTTCCGGCGACTTTAACCAAGTTGAGGCAATTCCTTGGTATGGTGGGGTACTATCGACGGTTCATCTTGTCCTTCTCCAACAAAGCTCATGCCTTGACAAATTACATGAAGAAGGGAGTGGAGTACGAACTCATTTTCAAGGATGAAGCTGCAAAGACGGCGTTCGAAGTTCTCAAGAAGGCGTTGGTGACGGCTCCAATTTTGGCGAAACCGGATTGGGGTAAACCTTTCATTCTCTACACAGATGCATCAAATATTGCTGTAGGATGCACCTTGAGTCAATTAGATGATGAAAAGCATGATCATCCAATTGCCTATGCTAGTAGACAAATGGTTCAAGCGGAGAAGAACTACTCAGTGACAGAGAGAGAGGCGTTAGCTGTAATCTTCTCACTTAAGAAGTTTCGACATTATTTGTTGGGTGGGAGATTCACTATAGTGACTGATCATAAGGCTTTGAAATACATTTTCAACAAGCCTAATGCTGAAGGGAGGATAGCTAGATGGAAGCTACTACTAGCAGAGTTTGATTATACCATTGAGGATAGACCTGGAAAGAAGCATGCTAATGCGGATTTGATGTCGAGAGCATATGATGATGGAGGAGATCAGTCAGTAGATGACACCTTTCCGGATGAGGACTTGCTAGTCATGGACACGGTGACAACAGTACCGGAGGAGTACAAGGAAATTTGGGATTTCATCTCTAAAGGAGAGTTTTCTCAAGGAATGCATCAAAGGGAGAAAAATGCATTAGTGAAGAGATGTCAACCATATATGATCATGGAGAAGGTACTTTTTCATCAAGGAGCTGACGGACTTCTACGAAGGGCGGTTGGGAGAGGAGAGGCATTACAACTCATGAAGGAGTTTCATGATGGTGCAGTATGTGGAGGACATTTTGCGGGGAAGGTAACTGCCTTCAAAATTCTTGATGCTGGTTATCATTGGAAGGGTATTTTTAAGGATTGTGTGGAATATTGCAAAAGTTGTGATGTGTGTCAAGCTTTTGCTAAAAAGTCCATGAAAACCCCTCCTATGATTTCTGTACCAGTGTTAGGTCCTTTTGAAAAGTGGGGAATAGATTTTGTAGGTCCTTTGAATCTTACTCCTCGAGGGAATAAGTTCATTGTGATAGCTACAGATTATCTTACGAAGTGGGTAGAGGCAAGACCACTTAAATCTACTAATGAGAAGGAGGTTGGTAGATTTTTATATGAGAGAATCATTACTCGATTTGGTTGTCCATTGGAGTTAGTATCAGATAGAGGAGGAGAATTTGTGGGAAGTATGATTCAAGCCATGTTGGAGCACTTTTCCATCAAGGCTCGAGTGACCACTTCCTACAAACCTAACGCTAATGGGTTGGCGGAGCGGACCAACTACACTTTGTGTATGATGTTGGCCAAGGATGCAGACATGGACGGGAGTAAACACAATTGGGACAAGAGGCTCCATGCTATCTTATGGGAGTATCGCACAACATGGAAGACATCTACTGGATACTCACCTTTTCGGATGGTGTATGGAGTTGAGTCAAAACTTCCCATACAGTTTGACTTGACAACATTCACAACAATCCAGCAAAGGTTGAAGAAATCAAATGGAGCAGAAGCCATCAAGTCTCGCCAACAACAATTGATGGAGTTGGAGGAAGCTCGAGCACTAGCCATGGTACGAGTGGAGCGGGCTCAACACTTGCAGAAGAAGTATCACGACAAACGAAGTGGAAACCAGAACTTGAAGCCGTTCAAGGAAGGTGATTGGGTGATGCTCTTTGATGCAATTAGATACAAGAGAGCTAGGAAAAAGTTTCTTCCTAAGTATTTTGGACCTTTCATAGTTGAGA
Organism: Marchantia polymorpha subsp. ruderalis; assembly: GCA_037833965.1. Lineage (NCBI taxonomy): Eukaryota > Viridiplantae > Streptophyta > Marchantiopsida > Marchantiales > Marchantiaceae > Marchantia > Marchantia polymorpha. Next base: position 9,060,643 of record AP031351.1, read on the forward strand.
AGGTGTGGGGAAATTTCACTTATGACATCAAGGAGTTAGGAGGACGTCACTTCGATCGAGTCAACCACGACAAGTTGAAGTTATTCCATCGAAGATCAGATTCTTTCACTCCGAGGGCGTAGTGAAATCTTAGTCCGGGGGTAAATGTAAGACCGGGTGTTGCACATATGTACTAAGTCTTAGAAGTGGTCAAGGGAATAAGGATGATTAGCCAAGGCATAGCTAAGACTAGCTAGTTATGACTAAACTAGTTAGTTATAACTAAGTTTATCTAGTCATGACTAAGTTTAGCTACAATGTCTATAGTTGGCGGAATAATTAGCGGAGTTCTAGAAGAATGGAGTGAGCACTTCTATTTTGTCCTTTACAAGGAGTGAGCACTTCTATTTTGTCTTATACAAAAGTTCTAGATTCCAAGGGATTAGATATTTGACTAGAAGCTTGGATTTGATTGGTTTGACTAAATGTATGAAAGATGATTGGCTAGACTAAGTCTAATGTTGACTTAGTGGCTAGGAAGCTTGTAGAAGTTTAAAAGCTTCAAATGGCATGTCGCCACCTCAACCTTGGATTCCAGAAGCTTCTAGAAGGTTTAGGTAGGCCAATGGCATGTTGCCACGTAGAGAAGGTTAGTCAAACTTACCTAGGTAAAAGTAAGTTAGGAGAAATTACCACATGTTACTATGGTAACTTCTCAAGTAGTATAAATAGAGAGGTAGAGTAGCACCTCTCAAGCAAGTTTGGAGAGTCATGTGTGAGGACTTGTTTCAGTAATGAAGGAGTGAAGTTTTTGAGTATCTTGGAGTATCGACGTGTGTTTGCATTTATGTGAAGAGGGTGATGTGAGGAGAGTTGTGTGTGAGTTGGAGTGATACATGAGAGTTTGTAAGAGAAGGTGTTTGGGACATGAGTGAGAGTATGAATCTTAGTCTTCTAGAACCATGATGCGCTACCACAAAGCCATCAGAGGTAAACCTGAGTGAGAGTCAGCCCGGAGGTTGCAGTGCTCGCCCCAGAACTCGCCATAGCAGCAAGCTTTTGCTCCAAGTGCTCAATCCGAGCAGCCATCGCGCTCTCTGTGGCCGAAGTAGCACTCGCTACAGGACGTCCAACTACACCGGCACCTCGATCACCTCTACCAGCACGGCCACCTCGACCTCGATAAGCATCACCACCACGACCTCTACCACCAGATGTCATCTCTGGATGAAGGTTAAAACACCGATCTCGAGTATGACCTGCTCGATCACAGTGGTCACACACCACCTGTGCTGACTGGGGTCTGGCCTGTGAACTCTGACCTCCGGCCTCCTGGGGACAATCTCTCCGCAGATGATCCCCTCCACATGTCCAACATGCTGGTCCTTGCTGCTGGCCAGCAAACGACGGCACTGGTGCACGTGCCCCTATATCTCTAGCGGCCGTCTGGTGTCGTGTCTGCACTCCGCGACCTCCACCACTACCACCACCAAAGAGTCTAGACTGTGCCGTGCTCTGCGGAGACGAGAAGTAGTGGCTGCGTCTCTATCGAATGAAGAAGTCACCACTCTCTCCTCCACTATGTTAAACTCAATCTTCTCAGAAAGAGCAAACACATAGGCCAATGTCGGTGACGCATCGCTCAAGAGGGTAGCATCCCGAACCCTCCGCCGTAGCTCTTTGTCCAGTATCCAGTACCAATACTAGACCGCCTGTGCCTCAGTTGCACCGTGAGTAACTGAGATCAATCGCCGCATACGAGTGTATGCCTCCCGAAGACTCTCACCAGTCTTCCGCTCAAACTCTTGGAGACTCCTCAACTTCTCCGTCCTCACCCCCTGATAGTTCTTCCTCAACCTCTTGAAGAACTCAGGAATGGGGCTGAACGAAGGTACGCCAATAGTCTCCCTACTCGTGCTGGCAACGCCCACAGCACCGCTGGTGGTACCTGCTCCACTAGTACCATCGGTGATGCTACCTCTCGCACCTCCACTGGTACCAACACCACCCTGGGTGATCAACATATAGTTTGGAGACCAATGACGCCTCCATGCGTCAATCTCCACAGCATACTCTCTTCCAAACTCATGGTAGTCATCCATGGAAGGCCCGTCTAGATGCTGAAACAACCCCTTCCATGCAAAGAAGGGTGTAAACAACGTAGGGTTACGCAAGAACTGCATATCACACCACGTGTCAAACTCCTGGATGAAATCATCCAACTCAATGGTGCCCACTGCTCCAGAGTACCGCCGTGGGCCCTTGTAACCATCTTTAGTTAGTTAGAACTAAAGTAGAGGTTACTCTGAATATGGATGTAGATACTTTAGTGTGCACTAGTCATAGCTGCCACATCAGCGATCCGCGCACTTGGTAGGTACAGAGTGGATGTGTTAGTTGACAGTGCCACGTCAGCGATCCGTGTGCTTGTTAGGGTTATCCACTACGTCATCCATCCACTAGGAGTGGAATGTATGGTGGGGATTAGATCTTATCACCTTGTACTTGTTGGTGAGAGCTATAAGGGAGAGGAGAACCATTGTTGGTATCGCTCATCTTCAGAGTTTACGTTTCTATCTTCGAGTGAATTTCTCTCTAAACCCTAGTGTTACAATGGTATCAGAGCGACCTTGCTCTTTCCTTGAGTGTGGATTACCCCTCATGGAATAGCAAGTGAGTGATGATGGAGTGTAGTCTTGAGAGTGTATAGAGGCTGGCAAAGGTCATTCATCTGCATGTAGAGAGAGGTGGAAGGGGGAAATTGTGTTTTTGCAGATATGGACGGGATTGACAGGAATCTAGTACCGCACTGGCCAATTCCTAACCTATTCGATATTCACCTTCGTTGCATGGAGAAACATCATTTTCGGATGTACCTTGTGGCTTGTTGGGGTGCAGATTTTATGACTAGAGTGATGGAGTCAAGAGTGCCACTGATTCTTCCAATAGTTACTTATGGAGAGACTTGGGATTGTACTATATACATTCTATACTGATTGTTTCATGGATTTGAATCGCGAACCACCTGTCCCGGTTCCATTCAGCACTTATGTAGAGATTAGAACAGTATATAGACAGAAGAGGATATGGAGAGATTTTCTTGTGAGTAATTATGGAGAGGAGTACTATAGAGCTGTGATAGAATCACCTGCACCTTTTGTGACTCCTTTGTTGAGAGGTCACATAGTGATTATACTCACTTTGTATTAGAGGGAGTGTGAAAAAGCATGGGAACATCAATTGATATGGGTGAGGTTCTCAATGCAATCATGGCGGAGATGAAGGAGTTGAGAAAAGCAATAGTAGATGGGCATACCAAGCAGCAAGCCATGGAAGATAAAATCTTCGCATTAGAGAGTGAGAAAGTAGAGAGAGAGAGAGTTGGAGAGATGGAAGTTGAACCTCAAGTTCAAGCTTCCCAAGTTCAGCCAGAACCAACTCCTATTGATGCAGCAGAGGCAAATAGGAGACGTCTTCAAGAGATTGAAGATCAAGCAAATCTTTTGCTTCGAATGGGAAAATCCTGTAAGGTGGAAGCTTACAAAGGGAGTAGAGCAATGGGAATGTTAGAGGGATGGATAATGAGGATGAATATTCATTTATCCCATTTTCATGTTTCTGATTATATTGCAGGAATGTTCATGAGATCTTATCTTACGGATAAGGCTCTCACATGGTACACAACATGGGAGAGAATGCTTTCAGAACGAGGTGCTACCATTTTGTGGAGTGGAATGCAAGAAGGACTTCTGCAAAATTTTCAAGCGGTGGATTCTCTTCAAACTGCAAGAATGAAGTTGTGGGATCTGAAGCAGAAAGTAGGTATTCATGAGTACATTGAAGAATCCTCTAACATGCATGCCTTGTTTGAATCATGTTGCAGAAGTGAAAATTCAGGCGGATTGGTGGAGCAAGATGTCACAAGCCACAAAGGAGGATGAAGAGATCACTCGGGCACTACAAATTGGAAAGGCAGAGAAATCTCGAGGTTTGGCGTTTTACAATCAGCGTATATGGATTCCACAAGATCACAATTTGCGCACAATGATTTTAACAGAAAGTCATGATACAGCCATTGCAGGTCATGTGGGAGTGGAGAAAACCGTGGAGAGTATACAACGAGTGTACTATTGGCCCAAAATACGTGAGGATGTGGAGTCCTACGTTCGAAGTTGTGTTGCTTGTCAACAAAACAAGGCAAGTAATCAAAAACCAGCGGGTTTATTACAGCCTCTTCCTATTTCCGAACAGCGGTGGGAACATGTCACCATGGATCTTGTATGTGAGTTACCAAGGACTTCGTTAGGACATGATTCAGTGGTGGTTTTTGTGGACAAATTGAGCAAGATGATTCACATCAGGCCAACCACAAAAACAGTAACAGCTCCACAACTAGCTCAATTGTATCTAGATGCAATTTTTGTGAATCATGGCTTAAGCAAAGTGTTAATCACGGATAGAGGTACTCACTTCACTAGTTTATTTTGGAAAACTTTGTTTAGTTTTTTCAAAACAAAATTTTGTTTAGTTTTGTCAACGGCATATCACCCTCAAACTGATGGACAAACTAAGAGGGCAAATAGAACCATAGAGGATATGCTACGAGCATTCACATTAGAAGAGCAAGAAGAGTGGGACAACCTTTTGACACTTGTGGAATTTGCATATAACAATTCTGTTAATGCATCCACAAAAGTGTCTCCATTTTTTCTTATGTATGGAGCTCATCCGATAACTCCTTCAAGTTTGATGAAACTTCCGAAAGGAGAGGAGTTTTCGACCAAAGTTGCAGCAGTCAATGAATTCGTGGAGCATATTCACCGAGGACTACATCAGGCCAAGGAGAAGTTGGTGATAGCTCAAAATCGGCAAAAATAGCATGCCGATGCTCATCGTAGAGAAGTGATTTTTGAGGTTGGAGATCATGTTTGGTTATCTACAACGAATTTGTCTCTTGTAGGAACACCAAAGTTAAACCCTAGGTTCATTGGTCCATTTTTGGTTTTGAAGCGTGTTGGTGAAGTGTCATACAAGTTGGAACTTCCGTCACATATGAAAATACATCCAGTATTTCATGTGTCACGATTGCAAAAACATGTACCACGACCAAAACAATTTACCAACCAACCAGCACCACCTCCTCTTCCAACCTTGATAGCAGATCATGAGGAGTTTGAGGTAGAAAAGATACTCAAGAAACGTATTCGAGGTCATAAATATCCCAAAGTAGAGTATTTGATTCAATGGAAAGGCTATCCATCGTATGAATCAACTTGGAAACCAGCTAAAAATTTAGCAAATGCACCTTTGATAGTTCAGGAGTTTGAACGTATGTGCAACGAGGACGTTGCATCTTAAAAGGAGGGAGGTTTGTAACCATATTTAGTTAGTTAGAACTAAAGTAGAGGTTACTCTGAATATTGATGTAGATACTTTAGTGTGCACTAGTCATAGTTGCCACGTCAGCGATCCGCGCACTTGGTAGGTACAGAGTGGATGTGTTAGTTGACAGTGCCACGTCAGCAATCCTTGTGCTTGTAGGTAAGGATTGAGTGTGTTAGTTGGGTGCGCCACGTCAGCGATCCGTGTGCTTGTTAGGGTTATCCGCCACGTCATCCATCCACTATGAGTGGTATGGATGGTGGGGATTAGATCTTATCACCTTGTACTTGTTGATGAGAGCTATATAAGGGAGAGGAGAACCATTGTTGGTATCTCTCATCTTCAGAGTTTACGTTTCTATTTTCGAGTGAACTTCTCTCTAAACCCTAGTGTTACAGCAAAAGAGAGCTTTTGTTGAGCTCAAGGCCAGGTTGGTGGCCGCTCTCATCTTGAGGAGACCTATCAGAGGTCGTCCATACCAATTGCACACTGATTGGAGTATGTTGGAACTTGGAGCGGTGTTGACGTAGTGTGATGATGAGGGCAAGGAGTTTGTGATTGCGTACGCTAGTCGTTCGAACAATGCAGCAGAGTCGCCGTATAGTTCGTACGAGGGAGAGTGTTTGGCAGCGGTGTGGTCTGTGGCACACTTCAGGTGTTACTTGTTTGGTACGCAATTTACCCTTGTTACCGATCATCAACCGCTCAAGTGGTTGATGGAGTCTGACAAGCTCACAGGGAAGCTTGCACGGTGGGCTCTCATCTTACAGGAGTACGACTTTCAGGTGGTGCATAGGCCTGGAGTTGCAAACCTTGATGCCGACGGTTTGAGTCGGAACCCATGCACTAGCCAGGAGGATGACACTGGAGCTAGGTGGCATGGTGAGGTTGATGAGGAGATGGTGCCCGGTTGGCATGCATCGCCCTTCATGTGTTGGTTACGTGGAGCCTCTAGTAGTGAGGACCACTTGACATCTTACTCTAGTCAGAGAGTAAATAGTCAGTCTTTGGATACTGAGGTTGAGGATGGTGGTGTGGACCAGCGTGATGTTCACGATGATGCGTTGGTGTTGGAGTTCCTACGGACCAGTATGGTGCCAGGCACAGTGGGTGCCAAGGAGCGATATCGTGTTCTCCAGTGGGCGAAGAGATACCGATTGGAGGGAGCACATGTTCTCCGAGTGTGGGAGGACGGTAAGGTACGAGTAGTACCGCATCCAACTCTGAGAGCACGCATTGTGAGGCATGCTCATGAGGAGTTGGGACATTTTGGAGTGAAGCGTACGTACAGCTTACTCCTTGGTCAGTATTGGTGGCGTGGTATGCATACGCAGGTACAGCAATTGGTATCACGTTGCATGGTTTGTGATCGAGTGAGAGCATCGTTCAATGCCCCCACACCAGAGTTACATCCCTTACCTATCATGGGATTGGGTTACCGTTGGAGTTTGGACTTTGCTGGACCACTACCTTTGACTGCACGACATCATCGGTATGTGTTGATGATGGTGGAGCATTTCTCCAAATGGATTGAGTTGGTGGCATTACCTAACAAGGCGAGTGAAGAAGTAGCATATGCTTTTCTTGAGAGGGTGCTTAGTCACTTTGGTGCACCAGCTGAGGTGTTGACCGATCAGGGGACAGAGTTCCAGGGTGAGTTTCATGTCTTGTGTGACAAGACGCTGATTGATCACCGGACCATGTCTCGAGATCATCCAGAGGCTGATGGCTTGGATGAGCGTGTTGTCCAGACAGTGAAGAGAGCGTTGCGCAAGTATGGCCTACAGAATGAGCATCTTGGGGACTGGAATATTCAGTTACCATGGCTGGCCATGGGATATCGATTCAGTCGTCAAGCATCCTTGGCTTCGTTTTCATCATATTTTCTATTGTACGGCCGAGACCCAGACTTGCCTGCAGCGATTCGTCGTGAGTCTAGCGAGGTGGTGAACCTTGATGATCCAGATATGTGGATGAGAGTGTGTTTTCAACGTGCAGTGCTCTTTCGGAGAGTTATGCCTGCAGCGTTCGAGAACCTTGCGATTGCTCAGCACAGGGATACGTTGCGGTATGCAACTATTCGAGGAGGAGGTTATCGACCATCGATTCGTAGGTTCAGTGTGGGAGACTACGTCTATTTACATGAGATTGCATCGACTACGTTGGATGTGACGGCAGAACGCACTATTTTGCGAATGCGAGAGGTGTTACCTTCTGGAGTTCTCATGTTGGAGGGTCGTGATGGTGTCGTTTGGAATGATCATGTGCGCAACTGTGCGCCATGCGACCTCCCAAACGTTGATGGTACTATGGATCCAAGCTTGGCGATTGTGCGTGCCGGCTTGAGGTGCATGTTATGTGGATCAGCTGATCAGGCGGCCCATATGTTGGTGTGTGATAGATGTTCTAGGAGATGGCACATGTTGTGCTTGACTCCACCTATCGATGTTGTTCCTACTGGACGGTGGGTTTGTCCTCGATGTACATCAGAGGGTAGATGACTTGATCTTCACATGTTATGAATTGCAGATAGGCGACTAACGATGGGGCGACATAGCACCCGGCCTACTGGTTCGCGCACCCACGAAGGTGGATAGCATGTAGTTGTAGATAGGGCTACCTGGGAGTCAGAGGGACCTGACCGCCAGCTAGGGGGGCGAGTTGTGATATTTTTCTGTGTGGACACTCTCGTTCCTTGTGTATGTATGTGTGAGTTGTGAGTAGAGCATGTCAGCGATGTATGATGTATGGCGATACTGAGTCGCACGACAGTTGTCATGGCTCGAGACGTTGGGTCTGCAACCTCCGGGCTGACTCTCACTCAGGTTTACCTCTGATGGCTTTGTGGTAGCGCATCATGGTTCTAGAAGACTAAGATTCATACTCTCACTCATGTCCCAAACACCTTCTCTTACAAACTCTCATGTATCACTCCAACTCACACACAACTCTCCTCACATCACCCTCTTCACATAAATGCAAACACACGTCGATACTCCAAGATACTCAAAAACTTCACTCCTTCATTACTGAAACAAGTCCTCACACATGACTCTCCAAACTTGCTTGAGAGGTGCTACTCTACCTCTCTATTTATACTACTTGAGAAGTTACCATAGTAACATGTGGTAATTTCTCCTAACTTACTTTTACCTAGGTAAGTTTGACTAACCTTCTCTACGTGGCAACATGCCATTGGCCTACCTAAACCTTCTAGAAGCTTCTGGAATCCAAGGTTGAGGTGGCGACATGCCATTTGAAGCTTTTAAACTTCTACAAGCTTCCTAGCCACTAAGTCAACATTAGACTTAGTCTAGCCAATCATCTTTCATACATTTAGTCAAACCAATCAAATCCAAGCTTCTAGTCAAATATCTAATCCCTTGGAATCTAGAACTTTTGTATAAGACAAAATAGAAGTGCTCACTCCTTGTAAAGGACAAAATAGAAGTGCTCACTCCATTCTTCTAGAACTCCGCTAATTATTCCGCCAACTATAGACATTGTAGCTAAACTTAGTCATGACTAGATAAACTTAGTTATAACTAACTAGTTTAGTCATAACTAGCTAGTCTTAGCTATGCCTTGGCTAATCATCCTTATTCCCTTGACCACTTCTAAGACTTAGTACATATGTGCAACACCCGGTCTTACATTTACCCCCGGACTAAGATTTCACTACGCCCTCGGAGTGAAAGAATCTGATCTTCGATGGAATAACTTCAACTTGTCGTGGTTGACTCGATCGAAGTGACGTCCTCCTAACTCCTTGATGTCATAAGTGAAATTTCCCCACACCTTCTCAACTATGAAAGGTCCAAAATACTTAGGAAGAAACTTTTTCCTAGCTCTCTTGTATCTAATTGCATCAAAGAGCATCACCCAATCACCTTCCTTGAACGGCTTCAAGTTCTGGTTTCCACTTCGTTTGTCGTGATACTTCTTCTGCAAGTGTTGAGCCCGCTCCACTCGTACCATGGCTAGTGCTCGAGCTTCCTCCAACTCCATCAATTGTTGTTGGCGAGACTTGATGGCTTCTGCTCCATTTGATTTCTTCAACCTTTGCTGGATTGTTGTGAATGTTGTCAAGTCAAACTGTATGGGAAGTTTTGACTCAACTCCATACACCATCCGAAAAGGTGAGTATCCAGTAGATGTCTTCCATGTTGTGCGATACTCCCATAAGATAGCATGGAGCCTCTTGTCCCAATTGTGTTTACTCCCGTCCATGTCTGCATCCTTGGCCAACATCATACACAAAGTGTAGTTGGTCCGCTCCGCCAACCCATTAGCGTTAGGTTTGTAGGAAGTGGTCACTCGAGCCTTGATGGAAAAGTGCTCCAACATGGCTTGAATCATACTTCCCACAAATTCTCCTCCTCTATCTGATACTAACTCCAATGGACAACCAAATCGAGTAATGATTCTCTCATATAAAAATCTACCAACCTCCTTCTCATTAGTAGATTTAAGTGGTCTTGCCTCTACCCACTTCGTAAGATAATCTGTAGCTATCACAATGAACTTATTCCCTCGAGGAGTAAGATTCAAAGGACCTACAAAATCTATTCCCCACTTTTCAAAAGGACCTAACACTGGTACAGAAATCATAGGAGGGGTTTTCATGGACTTTTTAGCAAAAGCTTGACACACATCACAACTTTTGCAATATTCCACACAATCCTTAAAAATACCCTTCCAATGATAACCAGCATCAAGAATTTTGAAGGCAGTTACCTTCCCCGCAAAATGTCCTCCACATACTGCACCATCATGAAACTCCTTCATGAGTTGTAATGCCTCTCCTCTCCCAACCGCCCTTCGTAGAAGTCCGTCAGCTCCTTGATGAAAAAGTACCTTCTCCATGATCATATATGGTTGACATCTCTTCACTAATGCATTTTTCTCCCTTTGATGCATTCCTTGAGAAAACTCTCCTTTAGAGATGAAATCCCAAATTTCCTTGTACTCCTCCGGTACTGTTGTCACCGTGTCCATGACTAGCAAGTCCTCATCCGGAAAGGTGTCATCTACTGACTGATCTCCTCCATCATCATATGCTCTCGACATCAAATCCGCATTAGCATGCTTCTTTCCAGGTCTATCCTCAATGGTATAATCAAACTCTGCTAGTAGTAGCTTCCATCTAGCTATCCTCCCTTCAGCATTAGGCTTGTTGAAAATGTATTTCAAAGCCTTATGATCAGTCACTATAGTGAATCTCCCACCCAACAAATAATGTCGAAACTTCTTAAGTGAGAAGATTACAGCTAACGCCTCTCTCTCTGTCACTGAGTAGTTCTTCTCCGCTTGAACCATTTGTCTACTAGCATAGGCAATTGGATGATCATGCTTTTCATCATCTAATTGACTCAAGGTGCATCCTACAGCAATATTTGATGCATCTGTGTAGAGAATGAAAGGTTTACCCCAATCCGGTTTCGCCAAAATTGGAGCCGTCACCAACGCCTTCTTGAGAACTTCGAACGCCGTCTTTGCAGCTTCATCCTTGAAAATGAGTTCGTACTCCACTCCCTTCTTCATGTAATTTGTCAAGGCATGAGCTTTGTTGGAGAAGGACAAGATGAACCGTCGATAGTACCCCACCATACCAAGGAATTGCCTCAACTTGGTTAAAGTCGCCGGAAAAGGTAACTCCATGATCCGTGTCACCTTCTCTGGGTCCACCGCTATACCATTCTTGGAGATGATATGCCCCAACAATAGGCCTTCCTCACATCCAAAAATGCATTTTTCTGGATTGAGTGAAGCCTTAGCTTCCTCCAGCCGTTGAAGTATTTTGATCAAATGATCAAAATGATCCGCTTTCCTCCCGTAAACACAAAAATCATCTATGAAATCCCTTACAAACTTTCCAATGAAAGGTTCAAACACTCTATTCATGAACCTTTGAAAAGTGGCAGGAGCATTACATAGACCAAACGGCATCACTCTAAAAGCGAAGGTTCCCCATGGAGTAGTAAAAGTTGTTTTGAGTTGGTCTTCTAAGGCAATTTGGATTTGGTTATAGCCACTATAACCATCTCCAAAACTATACCACTCATGGCCAGCAACCTCCTCTAGAATCTCATCTATGAAAGGCAAGGGATAGTAGTCTTTCTTTGTGACAGCATTCAACTTTTTGTAATCTACGCACACTCGTAGCTTACCATTCTTCTTCTTCACTATCACAATTGGAGACACCCATTCAGAATTTTCTACCTCGTAGATGAAGCCAGCCTCCTTGAGCTTGTCGATCTACTCCTTCACCACAAGAGCCGTAGGTGGATTTATTCGGCGTTGCTTTTGCCGAATAGGACGAGCTTTCTCCTCCAACTCGATGCGATGAGTCTCCAACGTCACATGCTTAAGATCCTTGTAACTAAAGGCAAAAACATGAATATATTTGCGAAATATATCCAGAAACTTTGCCTTTTCCTCCTTGGTAACCTTGGGACCAAACCTGAGAGTGGACAGTCGTCGACACACCTCCTCTTCGCTCATCTCCACTTTGTCAGGATCTTTCTTCACTCCAGGCCTAGGCAACAACTCCATGGCAGCAATGACTTGTACTTGAACATTATCATCAGAAGAGTACTCCGATGATGTTTCTTGATCAGAAGTTGAGATGTCTGTGTCAACTTCTGAAAAGCTACCACTCTCTTCACTCTCAGATTCCCAATACTCGTCAGTTGGTCTATCTGAGTCAGTGGTGGATTCCCCTCCTCTCGTCAAAGGAACCTTAACTCGATGGTTCTTTGGGCCTATCCTCAAATAGCCCTTGTGCCATCGGTCCGTAGTCCTTACCGCCCTCAACCAAGGACGTCCCAACAGCAAGTCGTAGCTAGCTTCCTTGAGAATTTGGAAGGAAAGCAAAGTTTGCACTCCCCTCACACTAACCACAACTTTGTCTACCACCCCCAGTGGTCTTACCTTCTGTTTGTTGGCCATACCAACAATTATGCTAGAAGGTCTAGAAGGTTGCATACCCAACTTCTGCATCAACCTCTCAGACATGGCATTCACAGCCGATCCACCATCAACCAACACATCTGATACATCATGTCCATTGATCCTCACTTCGATCTTTGAAGCATGTGTACATACCTCCGAAGCAGCCGCATCCACCACCCCAACTCCCACATTGGTCATGTGAGCCTTCCCCTTAGATTTCCGCTTCTTGGTCCTTGTGGAGATAAGACCTCCTCTTAACTCCTTCCGAATGGCTGGATTCAAGGCAATCAGCTGACCAACTGTTATATTGGCCTTCTGATTTCCTACATCCTCCACCACGTCATACTTAGCTTGAGAAGATGAAATGGAAAAGTCATCCATGCCCAACTTCTTCCTTGGTACTCTTGGTTGACTCACTCCACTTGACCGTGTACTTCGACTTGGCGTGTCCTCCATGAAAATCGACTCGTCCGCAAATCGGGCCCGCTTCTTCTCATGAGCAAGGATATCCACTTTCGATTTTGAGCTCTCCCCTTTCTCAAAAGTGCATTGATGAGGGAATACATCAATGGATGCTACTCCCTTATCCTTGGCTTGTTGCGTGGCCGGTGCATTGTTGTTGTGCCGAACTCCATCATGTTGTCGAGGGTTAGGACAATTCCTCTGAAAATGAGGACCTCCACAAGAAAAGCAAGAAACCGCAAAGTTTCCTGAAGGTGGATTTCCTCTTGGAGGATAATTTCCATACCCCCTAGAGCCTCCTACTACGTTCTGATTCCTCTTCTCCCACAACTGTACTACATTGATCTTGAGATCTGCTAGAGTCTCCGTGATAGATTTCAACTCATTTTGAAAATCCACACTAGGATTCGCTATCGTGGATGAAGTAGAAGTGTTTGAAACAATAGACCTTCCTACAACCGGTGGAGCTACTTCTCTAGCCACCAAGCTAGAATCATCATCTTCTAAGCTCTCCTCCATTCTAATAGCAATTCGAATGGCTTCAGCCTTAGAAGAGGGCTTCTCGTATCTCACCTTACTTCGAATCTCTGGTCTCAAACCTCCAACGAAGTTCTTCATGAGCATCGCCCTTATCCCCACCATTGTAGCATCCACTTCGTCTCCGCCCTTCCTCAACACCACGTGGAATCTAGATTCCAACTTCTCGGTTCTCTCCACATAGGTCCTCACCTTCTCGTTCTCTCCTTGTTTCAAGAAGGTGACCTCACACATCAACTTTTCATAACTTTCACTGGGAAGAAAGTTTTCGATCAGGTTCTCCGTTAATGTCTCCCACGTGTCGTCCTCCGAATGCTCCCTCTTGTACTCCTTGTACCACTTGAGAGCAGAATCCTCCAAGAAATCCGGCAAAAGCATAGCCCACTCGTCTTTCTTCCTCTCATTGTTTCCTATGCAAGCCCTCTTGAAGTCCCTAACAAAAGCTTCTACATCCTCATTCTCCCTCCCATAAAATACCGGAAGCTTCCCCATTTCCAACTAATTTTTTTTTTTTTTTTTTTTTTTTTTTCTATTGGAAATTTATATGGGGCTTCCTAATACAATATAAACAACACTAACTCCATCCTTGAGTAATTCATCAAAGGAAACACAAAAGGAATTGGTTGTTCCAAGATAGCCAAAGCTCTCTCCTCTCCTAGGCATACGATGAGTCTTACCCTCATCATCATCTTCTCCATCATTCGAATGATGATCTCCATCTTCAGTTGGAGCTTGAACCCGCTGAGGTCACTTTCTCTGTTTCAGCACTTAGCTTGCCGTCAAACCCTTCCACAAGTGATTCCAGAAGTGCCTTCACTCCGCTGCATTCGTGTCCCGCTGGTAGCCCAATCACTCCGCAATTGTCACAGAAGGTGGCGCTTTGGGATTCATGTGGCGATGATGGTCCCAAGTGAAGTTTCAAATCTCCCAAGTTCCTCTTGCTCCTCAATCTTCTATCTTTGTTCCGCAGGGAACAATTGACAACCTTATGGCCCTCCTCTCCACAATAAAAACAAGTTTCACGTTTGACTCTTGGAGATTGACTCACTACTCTTTCTTCAAACTCCACCTTGAATTCTCTTGTATTGGAGTCTAAAGACACTATAACATCCAAGCCTTGAGGTACTTTGGATAACCTAACCTTCCAACCTTCTTGTTCACTCATTTTCCCATAAGGTAGAAACCACTCAAAAGACCTCTCCCAGAAACGCTATCTACTTGACGAAAACTGTGAATAAAGAAATCAAAAACTTTTGCTTTGTTATCTTGCTTTTGTACCCCCTCAACTTCAAATCAACATAACTTCGTCTCTAGACGTGATCTCTCAGTGAAATTTTGACTCAAACGTAGCTTATCTTCCAATACACACTCGTACGAAGTTTCAAAGCCTAAATTGAAATACACAAAAAGTAATCAACTCTGTACAAACTTTCCAGAGAGCAGACTTTTGATACCCGTGAAAACCCACTCAACTTCTAACTCTCATATCTTTCTGTTAACACATGATCTGGACCTGAAACAAAAACGTAAATTTTCTCTATCTTTCACTCTAAAATCAATAAAAACTTTGAAGAATACCTTCAAAAATACTTTTCGGTGTCTAAGATCACTTTTCTCTCAAAAAGACATGTTTACGTGAACAAAACATACAAAATCACTTCTAGGCTATCATATGAGACTATGGGATAAACAAATGGAATTTCGCTCTCAAGCACACTCTCCGCTCTTTCATTCCCCAATGTTAACACCAAGTGATCCCTCATGGATACTTTCTCTCGAGCTAGAAATCGAATCCTAAACATTCCGCCTTCTAGATTGAGGTCCCGGCAACGGAACCAAAAATGCAACCTCCGGGCTGACTCTCACTCAGGTTTACCTCTGATGGCTTTGTGGTAGCGCATCATGGTTCTAGAAGACTAAGATTCATACTCTCACTCATGTCCCAAACACCTTCTCTTACAAACTCTCATGTATCACTCCAACTCACACACAACTCTCCTCACATCACCCTCTTCACATAAATGCAAACACACGTCGATACTCCAAGATACTCAAAAACTTCACTCCTTCATTACTGAAACAAGTCCTCACACATGACTCTCCAAACTTGCTTGAGAGGTGCTACTCTACCTCTCTATTTATACTACTTGAGAAGTTACCATAGTAACATGTGGTAATTTCTCCTAACTTACTTTTACCTAGGTAAGTTTGACTAACCTTCTCTACGTGGCAACATGCCATTGGCCTACCTAAACCTTCTAGAAGCTTCTGGAATCCAAGGTTGAGGTGGCGACATGCCATTTGAAGCTTTTAAACTTCTACAAGCTTCCTAGCCACTAAGTCAACATTAGACTTAGTCTAGCCAATCATCTTTCATACATTTAGTCAAACCAATCAAATCCAAGCTTCTAGTCAAATATCTAATCCCTTGGAATCTAGAACTTTTGTATAAGACAAAATAGAAGTGCTCACTCCTTGTAAAGGACAAAATAGAAGTGCTCACTCCATTCTTCTAGAACTCCGCTAATTATTCCGCCAACTATAGACATTGTAGCTAAACTTAGTCATGACTAGATAAACTTAGTTATAACTAACTAGTTTAGTCATAACTAGCTAGTCTTAGCTATGCCTTGGCTAATCATCCTTATTCCCTTGACCACTTCTAAGACTTAGTACATATGTGCAACACCCGGTCTTACAGGTCGATTTGAGTTTGACGACGCGGTACACGTTGGGACGCCCTGCACATTGGGACCGCCATGCACGTTTGGACGTCGACGGGCTCGGGTTTTATAGGAGGCGAACTCGAAGAACTGTCAGTTCTTCAAGTTGAGACTTTCGCGTCGGGGTTGATCCCCATAGCTTCGACCTTTATTCTACTTGCGAGTCGTGGGTTTGGCTCGACTCTTGGTGTATTTGGGTTTCAACATTTTTATTTATGATACTTTTGTGTGTGGACACTCTCATTCCTTGTGTATGTATGTGTGAGTAGAGCATGTCAACGATGTATGATGTATGGCGATACTGAGTTGCACGATATCCATTCTTTGATAATTGATTTTCTAAAATCCAAATATCACTCGAAAGTCAAACTGTTTTGCATCGATTGTGCGTTTTACAACCCCAAAAGAAACGTCTACTCACTTAATCTTTGAACACAATAAAGTTACGCAATGGACTAAAAAGGGGTTGAGGATAAATCAAGGAATCTACCGTGATTCTACAGCCCGTGCATCATGCGCCTTCGCTTGTAAAACTCGAGCATTTAAATGTAGCCTTGAGGGTTTCAGAATAGATTGCGATGGACATTGAACAGATTGGTGGTAGCTTGGAGTGTGAAATGTCATTAACGGCCTGCAAAGCAATTGCAACTGTAAACTTTCATGTGGCTTGATTGTAACACTGAAGCAGTACATAGTTTTGAAGTCGTATTAAAACATTCGTGAGGAGCATATCGAGACGAGAGTTTACTTCCCGTCGCTATGGGGTAAAGTCTATGGTGGGGTTGGTTGGGGATCAATGCAACATTGTTGAAAGGATAGGTGACATCAAATTTGGAACATCGTATATGAAAGTGCGATTGACGTATGATGGAAGCACTATGGACACTGAAACTGTTACTCAGTCGAGGCAGAAATCAAATTCGTGTGCTTCGGAAGGCCGAATTCAAGGACGATGTTGAGAGCTTAAATAAGGATGCGAGAGACGTGTATTGACGATACACATATGACGATACAAAGCCTACGACATGCAGAGGTAAAGAATTTAGCGAAGCTCATCGAGATGCATAGAAACGTTGGAGTTCAGATCACAAGGTTTGATGAATGAGCTCTTAAATGCAATTAAATTGCATTTCAGAATTCTTTCATGATTCCTAGAAAGTGAGCCCTATCAAAAGCAACAGAGGACGGAACAGAGGAAGGAAAAATATGAATTACATGAAAATGGAAACAATTTCCAGTACAAGTAGAGGAGTTGGCCTTGACTTTAAAAGGTTAAGGACGAGAAGGAATGTAGATGAGAGAAAAAAGAAGAGGCGACAAAAGTTGTGGAAGATGGATGAAAACAAAACGAAGAAGTCGGAGAAACACACTTCGTGAAGTCGCGTTGTTTACAAGAAACTGTTGCTTGAAGGACGTGCGGCGTCAAGCAAAACATGGTTACTTTGTTTACACACGTGATGTCTCATCTTTGATGAGACATATGTTTGAATCCTTTATGTGATCATGTCTTCGGGTATGGTTCTCGGTTCTCACACCTACACAACTACAAGCATGTAAATCCCCTCCATTGTCGAGCAACCCAAAAATTATCCTGTATCAAATCCAGCCTGCAAATAAAAGATGATTCGATCAGAACCTTTGATAAACTCAAGTATGAGGTAACATACAAAGGACAGAGAGGTAAGAGGTACCGTAGAGCGAGTTTGATTGCACAAGCGGAAAGACAGTATGGCAGGCAGATAACACCTGTTTCGTGAAGTTCTTCATCCCTTCAAAGCGAGTCCCCGTTGACTGAGTCAACATGGATGGCCCATGACCCAATTTTGTCAACCATGTTCAGCTGCGGCGCCACGTAACACCTCTCTTTCCATTCTTCATATATTCGACACACTGAGCGACGGCAAGAAATGGGCGAAACATGTGTTACAAGCTTGGTATTTCCTCCCCCTCGACACGTCAGACTTAACAAAACAACAGAAGACACAGAGACTGACTCTCCAGACAAGAGCCTGATATTTTGAGGCGTACGGGACATTTGTACAGTACGAAACTTTCAACTCGAATTCAAATCCAATGACTCGTGATCACCTTTTCTTCCTCTTCGCCTTGGCCATGGGAAGAAAAGAATTGAGCGCTACAGGTTCAGTAGAGTATTCTTGGTTTGCAGGTCGGCTAATGCCGTATATGATTCTGTCTTACCCAGCAACCCGCAACCCAACGCAGGGCAACCTCCTCCACCGAGAGTGAAATGGAATATGATGCTCATCTACGAGGTGCACAGGGCAACAAAGCGAAACGCTGATGGTCTGAAAACTCAGACATATGTATTGTACACACGATGAATTGGCTAAATACAATGACCAAACCAGCTACAACTACACCTAGAAGTAAGTAGATTGATTGTGTAGAACGTTAAGGTGAGCTAAAATCCTGGCAGCTACAGGTCTCGTTGTTATTGAACCCTTTTGAGTAAGATCAATCAAAGACATTTGGGCTTGACTGCCATAAGCCACTCGGTACTTCTCTATCCGAAATATCCTTTCTAAAATCGAGACCGCCTTCTCCTTTGCCCCTGGCGTTCCGACCGTCAATACTCTTATGATGGGAAGTATTCCCTGAGCATCTGCTATTGCCACAGCTCCTTTCTCGCCATGTTCACCGAGTAGCAGCGTCTTCAGAGCCCCAAGAGCGGCTTCTGCTGCACCATCTTCCCTCTCCTCTAGAGTCTGTACAAGGGGAACCAGGGCCTCGGCTGCAATCAAACAGAAGGATCCTTTGACGGAGCAACGCCCAGAATGAACAATGCAACCTGGCTCTAGTTTGGAAGGAATACATCCCAACCAAAAGCAGGCATGATCACTAGCGATGGGAACAGTCAGCCTTCTAGTGCACTCTGCGAACTGACTCAACGCCATAGCCGCACGTTGTTTCGCCAGAGGCGTTCCGGCCACCAGGAGTTGTACAAGCTTGGGAATAACATCTAGCTCGGCTGCTGTCTTCAGGAGATTATCCTCGTGAGCACCAGTGAAGCGTAAGAGAGCACCGGCCGTGTTTTCCAGCAATTGATTGCGAACGAACCTAGTGGAGGTGTTCGTGTTCTTTACGGTCAGAAGATTACATATGGCATGTAAGGCCCCCGCATCCAGCAGAACTTGGGTAAGATGGAAGTCAGATGAAGGTAGATTCTCAAGGATGCCCATGGCAGCTGCCTTCTCATCATCCCGAGTCGAAAAGTTCAGAAGCTGTACAAGCGCTTCTATATACGTAGGTCCCAAGTGCTCCGACATTTCCTTCCCGTGTCCATCCCCAGATATGCAGTACAGCAAATTTACGGCATTAACTCGTACTTCCACATCGGCTGCTTCACAAAATGGCAGTAAAAGTTGGATGGCACCACCCGCTCTAAGCTTGTTCCTAACTGAAATGGCTGCAGGCAAAGTGGACATTCCCAACAGCGCCCTCAGCAGATGACTTTGGATCACAGGCCCCGCAAGGTTCAAAAGTGATAGTATTTGATAAATGGTCTCGTCCGATTCTAATATGTTGCCATTTGTATCTATCTTGGTCTCAGCTGTGGTGCTGGACTTGGCTATGTTAGCTAGAGTTGCGGCAGCGGTCTCCTTCAAACTCATGGCGACGGATGTAACTGAAAACAGCAACTGAAGTAACGGAGGTACTGCTCCGGCATTAATCAGGTAATCTCTGTTTTCGGCAAGAGTCGACAAATTCTGCAGAGCACCCAGGGCAGCAGTCTTCGCCTCAAGCTTTCCCGTGCCAACCATTTTCACTAGAGGGGATATCGCTCCTCTTTTGGCAAGCGCTGCCTTGCCTTGATCTGTAAGTTGCATCCTAGACAAAGCACTCGCCATCAATATCTTCGTCATGTCCGCACCTGCCACATACAAGACTATCGAGCTGAGAATTCAGGTTAGCTTGGGAAAACCAAACAAGTTTGTTCGCAAAAGCTCTTTGCACAAAGCATATATGAAACTTTTTTTTCTCGAAAGAATACAGTACACGAAGGTAAGCGCGTGAAACACCGGCTGTTGGATAAAGTCCCCACCTCTCGCACTCAAGGTTTTGGACCTTCTGATTTCAGGGCTGCTATTCTTTGTATGGTAATGTCAAGGGTTTCGACGAGATCACTAAACTTCTCAAAGGCTCCAAAAGCCCTAGGGACTTCTAACAAAATACTATAGATTCAACGTAATGTAAAAGAACAATGTGCTGGGAGAGGGAGGTCTAGAAGGCTGGGCGAAAGGTTGACTGCAATTGACCCGAATCCTGTCGGCAATCGGCAAATTCAAGTGTCACTGATAACTATAAACAAAGTTTCCCGCCAGCTATATAGAACATTGAATGCGGGTACGGAATGCAGTGAAATTTTCACCTTCAGTTAATCGCTGAGCCAAAGGCTGGAAGTGATTTGCTTCAGCCATCTGAACAACATTTTGATCATTGTTCGATAAATTTTCAAGCAGCTGTTTCGCATCTTCAACTGCGTGCGGATTTTCGCAGTTGAGCATTGTTACCAGAAGCAAGATACAACCCTGAACTTTCCCAATTTTCTCACAGATTTTTGAGCTTCTGGATATCTCCAACAAGAAGGCCACTGCTTGTCCGCCCTCTACAACATCCCGTGCAAGGGACCTCACAGCCATCTCTATCGCACCTGCTTCTGCAACAGCCTCCTGATCTCACCCAAAAAAACCGCCCGATGTATCTCAGTAACCCGTGTGCAAGTAGCTCGTTCAAAGAAAAAGTGTGACCAATGACTCCTGCGACAATCTAGTAGGCATCCCGAAACAAATAAATACCTTGTTGTCATCGTTGTTGACACAAATGCTCTTCAACGTTGCGAGGGAGTGGGTCCTGACGCTGCGGTTCCCATTCTTCAATGTATCTACTAAGACAGGTATCAAGTTCTCACTAGCTATCCAATACCGGTGCTGCGCCTTCTCTTCACTCAATTTGTGAAGCTCTTGTAAAGCATCGGAAACCTCCTGATCCTTACCGGAGCGAAGTCTGGGTCCTATAGCTGAGATGCTGATGGCAGTGTTTCTTTCCCTCCATTCTTCGATTGACTGACGTAGAGCTTGGTTAGGCTTCACTTCTAAATTTTCCAATTCGACTTTGGTAATTGGGCAAGTCCGATTTCCAGATTTGAACCAAGTTAAAATTGCTGTCCGCTCAAATGTTTGGCCAGATGCTATTTCGACAGGTTCGTCCATCACCTCCCTTGTTATTGGACAGTAAAAGGAGAATAGTGGGGGAAGCGTGCTTCCCCCACCTAAACCTCTCTTTTTCATGTAAATCTCGTTTTTCTCGGTTGCCGTAGTGGCGGCGTCGGCTCTGCTGAGCAAAGCAATTATCTGCTCCAGCTGCACTGCCTCTGCCTGATTCTTACGAAGTAGAGCTTCTTCCTTTTCCTTCCTGAACTCTTTCAGTTCCTGTTTTAAGGCTTGAGGTTCAACCGACACTCCGACATGCTTAGCAATCTGCAGAAGAAGGTCGTTTGCATAATCGGTATCGGTTTGGCGATCCCTAATACCACTCTCGATCTTGTCAATAATTTCCTCCTCTGCAACTGCTGCATGAAACTGAGCCTCTCCCATGGTTTTCATCAACTCCTCGGTCTCTCGGCGAGTTTCCAACGACACATCCAGAGTGGCCATAGGCAGCATGCTTATACACCGGCCTAATTCTCGAGTGACATCCTGAATCTGCTTGACGATGGTTCTACACCGCATAAGCAGATAGAATCTGCTTTTGTTGCTGCAGTTAGCCATGAGGTCTTTTGCCACCTTTAACTGCTGTTCAATGGACTCCAAAGCTGTCCTCATGGTCGGCGTATCATTCGTACTACGCTCCGACAGCTCACCCAAGATGGGCCTCAGCCTCTCCAGGTAGCTCGAAAGCTCATTGAAACTCTCGCGTTCGATGAGCACATCTTTGGCTGCGAGCACAGTCTTCGCAGCCTGCACGAGCAACCTCGCCAGCACCTCCGAGATGGGTGCAAGCACCACATTGCCCACGCCACCGCGCATCATCGTCCTGGTTCAAGCCAATTCACTTCCTCGTCTCGTTCCTCGATCACTACTAATCTAGACCCATTGGTTGCAATGACTGCTCGTCCCGATTACGATGGCTTTCCACTCCCATTGCCACCAGCGGCCAACGAAACGAAGCCGTTCTCATCGCAATTCCTCCTCCTGATCACGATTCACTGACTCGCTCCCTCCATCCCTCTGCTCCTGTCTTGTAAACCATGACGTACAACCGGCCAACGGGTCGATCGGCGGCTTCAGCCCGACCAAGAAGACGGCCCTCCCCGTTCTTGCCCTCGAGGCGGCATGGAATCCCACCTCTGTCACTGGCAGCTCTCTCGTGTCACCCTAGAGACCCTATCGGCCGATGATGGCTCGGCATCCTCTCAGGCCCGGAGACCGTATTCAAATATCGAGACCGCATGCCAAGCTTATTGCTCAAGACAAGAACTCGCGCGAAAGCAATCTGCCGCGAGGGTGCAATCATTTGCAGAACACAACACCTAGCGAAGAACGCAACGACCAAACAAACGCAAGCTTGACTCGCAGACGCGATTGAGCATGGGAGCGTGTGAGGTTTCCCTAGCACTCGACCTCCGCCTCACCTCACTCAATCAATCAGAAGAGCGCACCGCGCAATCGATGTACGAGTTGACCGAGCAGCCAGACGAACAGACAGACAGCCCAGAGCAAGCCGGCCTGGCGAATGCTCGTGCAGCGACGATACAGGACGGAGCTCTCGTCCGCTCGAATGCTACTTCATCAACCAACACAACCATCGCTCCTCCTGTTCAAGTTGCAGATTCCCACCCAGCAACTGAGTCCTGCGCATCATGCGGGCTGGCTGGCGGGCCTGCCTGCCTGCCTGCCTGCCTCCTAGCGTGCGCTGAAGTACTTGAGTGTCCTCTTGTTCATCGTCGGGACCCACCACGAGAACCATCACCATCAGAACGAGCCGCCATCGATCCGACAGCCACCATGGACACGAGCCTCGATCTCGTCCCAACTCATCGATGATCTTCGAGCGCAAAGCAGGTCGAGCCCCAGAGGCCGGTGAGCTGTAGATCCCGATCCCCGTACGTACCGCCGCTCTCGGGAAGCGGTGAAACGCCTGCTCGCTCAGCTGCTCTTGCTGCTGCTGCTGCTGATCTAATGGTGCCTTTGCGCCTCGAGGTTTGATTCGAGTCTGAGCTTGCGCCGACATTTCGCTCCCTCGATCGCTGCTTCCATTCCCTTCCCTTCCCTGTGCTCGTATCATCTGACCGTATGTCATCGCCGCCGTCTCTCGTCTTCGCTTTCGACCCTGCTGCTACAGGCTTTCGCTTTCGCGATCGCTTTCGTTTTGGCGATACCCTGCGTTCCAGGGTGGAAAGGCAGCCATCTGAGGGTGGAAAGGCGCTTGCCAGACAGCAGCAGGAGGAGCTCAACGTTCGTGTTCAATGTTCAACGACAAACAGTGTCGTGGCCGGGCCGATTAGTCGTCCTTGGACTGCGACGGGCGGTCATACTGCGGCGGGTCTTGCCGGTCAAGTCAATGGACCGAGAGCGTTGGAATGAAGGATCCCAGCAACTGTTGTCCGAAATTGTGAAGGCACGTCGCTACATGGCCTGGCACCCAGCAGGACCCTAAATTTGGCCTCCCTTTCGCCAGTCAATATTTGGCCGACGAGGCTTGTAGTGCCCACGTGGACTCATGAGTTCGGCCGCATTTCGCGGCGCATGGCCTTTGTGATGTTTACCCTCGAGAGAGAAAGAGCCCATGCCGGCCTTAACTGTACGATATCACTTCTGGATTGTTTTTTATTTCGCTGCGATGTTTTTCTTCCGCATATTTAGGGATGCATTGAACTCTTTTGTCCTATTAATGCGGCGTATAACTGCTCGAAAACAATTTTGCGTGGAAATAATGTTCACCCTCCAGGTTTTGACTGTGGAATGTGCAATAATAATTGCATATCTACTTTGCATCTCGAGACATCTACATCATTTGTTACCCGATATTTTGGGTTCGGCAAAAGGATCCTTCTCATGTGAATATTCGCATGAGAAGGAAAGGTTAAAAAGTCTTCAAGTTCTATTGTCTTATTTCTTTTGTTCAAACGGGGAGATCCATTCATGTAAAGGAAAACCACTCAGAGTAAAATGGATCATTCTCACCAGGAGCAAGCCCCAGTAGTTACAAATTTACAGAACCGTGAATTGTTGCGTGTGTGACTACGGGCACAAACATAAAGCTTTGTTGATTTTGTACATTTATTATCGATGTACCAATGCAAACGCACCTATACCTCCAAATACAAATACGCCATGTGTGCATATGTGTGTAGTTGTGAACCCACTACTGTATACCTCTTTACTATTGTTATTATTATTTTGTAAGAAAGCAGAGAAATTCTCCTTGATGTACATAGGCCATTTCCTTTACATGTACTATCAAAGTACATTAAGATCTTTTACTCCGAAAATCTAACATGATGTCCCAATGTCTTCTTCGATGAATTTTTGTATTCTTGTTCTAATTTCCACATCGATGCAACAACAGGTCATGGGCAGTTTGTCTTTGGGAGTTTGTAAAGTCCCTCATTTTTAAGTTATAATCGTAACCGCGCCCCCTCTGCAACGACGCTTCCTTTCCGGAATTAAGGATGGGATATGAGGGATTTCCTATGCTTCACATTGTCTTATTTGATGAAAATATTAAGGATCATTCATTTATCCTTTGGACAATTGTTCTTGGAAGTATTGAAACGAGTAGAAGTTGGATTTATTATGTATCGATGAAAGTTGGGTTTCTCAACCGATGTAATTGGGTCGAGAAATCCAACTACATCTAGCTTCTGTCTTGTTTGTCCATAATTCCTTAATCTTCGATATACGAATGTAAATATAATATAATCATGTAACAGTGTGGTGATATCTTTACGTCAATACGTATTTGATTAATAGTAGATTTCTGATTATGATGTGAATGATGAATATGATGAAAGTGACAATATACTTTCAGCACACTCAAATAAGTATATATGTATTGAACCAAAAAATTGGTTTTTTGGTTCACAAGTATCGAGTATCACGCAAGTATTTGAAATTTCTATGGTGAACAATTATTATCATTTTACAAGATAATCATCCGCCAATATCTCCACATAATTTCACATTTATATAACTATATGTGCAACGAGTTGTTTTTATCAATTAACCTTGGGATTGATTGAAAGTAAGGATACTCACTAGTGTATTTTGAATTATATATATCATTTTAACTAATCGGTCATTAGGCTTACCTTTTTATCCTTATCTTCAAACCTTTGTTACTGGTGTTTTATTTATTGCTCGTCAAATAGATGTATAATAATTTTTTTCATTATACTATCACATGTAATGTGCAATGCCAAACCAAGTATACATAACCTCTATAAATTTCTATGTATCTAAATATATATGTAATGAATAGTTAAAAGATTATAAGAAAAGGAGCCAAGATATATTCTGAGACGTTAGATCAGTAATTCAAAAATTTGGCATTTTATTTTTAGATGCCAGAATTGCCAAAATTAATCTGGCCAATTTGCCAAAATTCTCGTCAAAATTCCATACATCATATGATATTTTGTCCATGCTAATGGAAATTCAGGAGTACTAAGTTAGTGTAGGATTGTGTCTTCACGAAATAACCCTTGAGTGAATGAGCTTGAATTTGCTAGTGAATTGTGGATCTAAGTTGCGCATGAAAGAAATAGAAGAAGTAAAAGAAATAATCAGAAGTAGAGAGCAGATTGCACACAAAAGAAAGAAAAGAAATAGAAAAATTAAAGTTCACACACATTTCAATATATTTTCTATATTCATTTCATTTTTGTAGCAAGTTTGTTTTGATCATTGTAACTATTTTCTTGAATGTAATAGAAGGTAGAAAGTATATTTCATATTTTTCCTTCACTTTTTTATTTTCATAGCATTACAATAGCATGTTTGTTTTGATCATTGTGAGTCTTTTCTTGGCTAGATTATAAAGGTCCAGGTACATTTCATATTTTTTTCATTCATTCAACGTTTCAAAATACCACATCGGTTGAAAGCAACTTCTCGTGATCAAATGAGAGAAGTTTGACTCCCGCTCCAGCCTTACTTGACTTTCCTTGGCGTGTATGATACATGCGAAGCAATTCAAAAATAAAGAACGAAAAAATAATTAAATTACAGTGTTGATGCCAAATATGCCAAAATTAAGTAAAAAGACATTCCAGAATTACCTTGATTTTGGCAAACCTGGCATTTGCCAGAATTTAGTAGGCCTGCGTTATATTGCAGCATACAAATTTATCAATGTGACAAGATATAACTCGTTCATAGATAAGACAAGAAAGGAAGAACACAAAGATATCCTGAGCAAAGTAACTATGTGAAAAATGGTATAAACTCTAAACGTGGGAAAAAGTTAGACAGCGAGGGATTTAAGAGATTAATAAATGTTTGTTTGTGTATTCTTCTCAATGGAATGTTGATGGTTGTATCCTTGTAGAATATCAAGTATTAAAGCATTATATCTCACAAGATTAAGTGAGTGGTTCACATGTTAGAACTCCCACGACACCAGACATAAAAAAGTTATTTCCAGTCCGATAGAAACTGAGAACTTTGCACTTTGCAGTTACAAATTGAGCACCCAGTCAGAGACCTGAAGAATTTGGAAGAATTGTCCTCGCGACATCCCTACAAAGTTTCGCTCATCTCAGCTAAAGTTCTCATCAGCTTCTTTCCAATTCTCTGAGCAGAACTGAGAATAGATGTAAAAATTTAGACGAGCCATAAATGACATTCGATGATCGAAAGAACAACAGAGGGTCGAGGTACCGGGTGAACTCACCGCGGGGTAATGCGGGGCAAAAGCCTGTAAAAGCACAAGTTTCGAGGAGGAGAATAAGTCCTCACTAAAAAACAAAAACACCGAGGGTTTGCAGGCACAGTACTTTCCTCCAATTTATGAGCATTGAATACTCTCGAGGATGCGGATGTACAGCATATAGCTGGCATCTTACGAGTAACGGACCTGGCTTCAAACAAAACAATTTTCTCTCGCCTCTCCATAGACACTGGGTAGCAAGTTACACCAATGTATGTCCTCAACTACAGTATCGCTTGGTACACCTCTGGTGACAAGTATCAGGACGGGGATGCTAGCTTTCAGACTTCATCGTTCATCTACCAGACGAAAAAATTTCTCGCTCGACTATTTAGTTACTG
Source organism: Marchantia polymorpha subsp. ruderalis (assembly GCA_037833965.1). Lineage (NCBI taxonomy): Eukaryota > Viridiplantae > Streptophyta > Marchantiopsida > Marchantiales > Marchantiaceae > Marchantia > Marchantia polymorpha. The sequence goes on from AP031351.1 coordinate 9,087,971, forward strand.
GAACTACGCTGACAAATGGTGAGTCGTTCATACATACAAAACTAATACGCAGTGTTATCCTTTCTAGGCCAACATATTTACTTGTTCGTACCTTCAAGTCCACTTCGTATGTGGAGGAATTCAAACATGGTATTGACCCAATTAAATACAGAGAGTGTACTCCGTTATACCCAACACGTGTTTTCTCGTTCGTCCACTGAGAATGTGACTGAACTCCGTCAGCCCCTTCACTCGTTGGTTTACTTTGACGGCCCAGAGCGACACTTTAGACGTAAGTTAGCGTTTGTGAGAATACCACAAGATCTCTACTCGACCAAATACCGGTCATGCGTCGCCATGGGTAGATGGCCCCATTCATGGTGTAGCATGAAAGACGCAAGAGGTTCCTCCCTGCTTGTCATGTATAGAAGAGAACAACGTCACATGGACGCGATGTAGTCTAGGCTCGGCGCATGACCATGATCCCCCGAAACTATACACAAGATCGATTCCATGCCTGAATTAATATGTTATTTTCGAAACGTAGACTTAATCCCAGCAATAGTTAGATACGAGGTAATCCATGTAATTTCCTAAAAACTGTGTGCACCTCCTTTGCACAAGATTCACGCGAAAACATTCTATCCTTCGAAGACAAATAGTGTGGAAAAGTGCTCAAGAACAAAAGAGCAAAAATCATCGCGTGCTACCTCCGTTATCATATTTCTTATATTGCCTAAAAACAAAGAGTCTAATGCCAACTTCCTAGAATGTACAAAGATGGAAGGCCACGTCATGATACGCAGTAGTATATTCAGATAAACGCAATGAAACTCAAATTAGTTTAAGGCACAGCAACGTGGCCAGACAGTTTTCATAACTCCCAAACGTACTTCAAATATAAGGATGGACAAAAAACTTATTTTTTTACAAGATGTTTCGAGGGTCATTTCCTTCACCTCCGAAACAAGAAACCTTCCTCCGGATTGAAGATAGACGAAGTATACAGCAGAGCCTCGCAACAATATCGGCTTTAGCTCTCAATGAAATTAATTACAGCCGATGATAGAAACGCAACTTGAGTTGGATATAACTGCTGATTTCCGTACCGACATCTAGCGGTTTACAATCAATTAATAATTACAGAAGCTGGGAGCGTGGGAACTCTAAGACTGTTCTTCGCTATCCTCGGTGAGATCCATTCCGGGCTGAAATGACATACAAGAAATCCTACTCAGACACATACACCGCATGGTACTTCAGGAGGCCAACCATTTGCAGCTTTGCAGTCTAGACGCAGCACATGCTTGATTTGGAGGCCGGTGGTGCAGAGCGCTCTGAGAACGAAATGCCTGCAGGCTGTGCGGCTGGTTGAAGTTTTGGCAACCTCTTGGCTGTATCCAAGAACGAATAACGAGCATCAGTTCTAAGCGTAGCAACAAAATTCTGTGCCTGAGAAACGCTAAAACTACAAGTACTAGAAGTGGTATTCAAACGATTATTCAAGTGCCATTCGTGCACGCGCTAATACTCAAGATCGACGGCAGAACAGAGTTTACAGTCACCTCAATGGTACATGATGTGCGAACTCCACTACAAATTAGACTGTTTTTTCCCAATGCCAATAGAAGACGGATGATGATCATTAAAACTTACCAATTTCATAAAAGAGTTCCATCACATTTTGAGATGTCTTGGCTGATGTTTCCATGAAAAACAACCCGTTCTCCTCTGCATAAGCTTGAGCTTCCTGTGAAAGTCATTACGTCCTGGTATTTTAAAACTAATTCAAAAAGAAGGCAACCCAACGAAGATCGAGTGTAATCACAAAATGAGACACATAGATCAGTAATATTTTAACAGCCCCATGGTCTGTACATTTGTATAGGTATGAAGAGATTTAATGTGAAATAAAAAGAAATGCTCAGATGTCTTCAGACAGAGAAAATGCTCAATCGCAAGAGCTAAACTATACCGAACAGACAGTGGGGTGCAGACAGAAAGATATGGACATTTCAATTAGCAGAAAATCAAGCAAATAGCTTTAGCATGTGGATGGCGTCAGAGAGGTCAAACATCGGAGACGAGGATATACTATGAACTGGCTAGCAAAGGCTTACAGACGCAAACGGCAAAGAAGAAACGGTGTCTGTGTCTAGGAGATGATTCTGAATAGTACTATCTGGCAAACCCGAATGATTAACGACGTGGAGGTTGGTGGAGGTTAACAAACGTGGGTGCGAGGTATATGAAAAGAAGGAAACAACTTAACTGCAACAACAGCACGATTCCTCTCTAGTCACTAAAAAAGAAGATGAAAGTGTATTTGTGGACCTGGAGGAATGCAAGACTCAATGCACCTCTAAAATGGTCTGCCTACCACGTACATAAACAAATTGCTCGACGACTAAGACTTCAAGTATACAATCAAAACTCAAATCAACGTGCTGTTATACAATCAAAGATGGGAAGAAAGAATCAAAGACCAGTCCCGTTTGTTTCTATACAATTTTCCGGCTAATTGTTTGCGTCTGACTTCTGGAGTTCCTGACAGACCCAAGTGGAGTAGTGTAGTTCAAGGAAGCTAGCAAGGCAAGTATGTTTTTTCCACGTTATATTGTATACTGCCCCTCGTCTTCACTTCAACAATGATGTGTACTGGCAAAGGTCAGCGCGGGTACACAAACCTTCAAAACATTTATACGAACCGATCTATGCCTCTCGTGGCCAGCATCCCACCCTTGTCATGCAGTTGTTAGTGGAGATAGACAAATAAAGATTTTGACAGTTATCAGCTGGATTCACCTCAGGTTTGGTACTCCTTTTCGCTTCTAAATCAGCCTTGTTCCCGGCAAGCGCCATCACCAAGCTTGAACTTCCTGCGTTTAAAATTTTCATATGGTGCTGCTCAGAAAGAGCTACAATAATGAGGACTTACATTCTACTACCCATAATGGGAATGGGACAACGGTGGCAGAAGTTACACAGAAGTAACGACTGTGGTAACGTGACAGCTTAAAGAGAATAAATTGGATCTCAAACAAAAAGCTCTAAAATCGAAGAACGTACAGACAGCTAGATTGACAGGACTCCCAAGTTGCATGCTTGAATCTGAATATCCACCTACATCACATGCGAAATTTTGAACAATCTGGCTACAACTTACCTTGACTTTGTAGCTCTTGAACCCACTTTTTAGCTCGAGTAAATGAATCCTGCACAACGAGTCCCCAGAATCAATTGGTTACTTCCCGGCAGTTTTGTATGCCTCACTACACGATGAACGTAGAAACATGGAGAGAGCCGAAAGCCAAAGCAGCTTCGAACTTGATCACTCGACGTGTATTACCAATACGAGGATAATGATCTTGACCTTTTCTATGATCTGTATGATGGAGCATAGGCTCGTGTAACATACTTTTGACTCAACCTAGGTGTTTGGTGTTTTTTGTAGTAAGAGCATGACATATGACAAGAACGACGGAAGACGATAGACGTGAGGGCCAAAGAGTAGCGAGTGAAAATATGGTCTTCAGAGCCAACAACAGACGCACAACTACAATTTGGAAAAGAAGCTGCGTCCGAAGTCCCTGTCGACCAATGTGGCGATAGCTAGACGGCAAAAAATGATTGTGCATGATATAGTGTTATCCTTTGGTTTATAAAAGACTCGGAGCTCGAAGTTGTTCTAAACCCAAAATGAGTAGAACTGAAATATTCGCTTGATCCATAACTTCCAAACCTCTCTTTGCCGAGGAAATGTACCTCAACCCGGAAAAGGCTGTATGTCTTGGTTGATTGATAGAAGCATGATGAGATTCACGGTAACACTAAACTAGTGAATGATCAACTCCAGGAGAAACTCATTGAATCAATCAATATTTTCAAGTTATCGCAAGTTACTCTACGTTTCGGCAGAGGCTAAGAAGAAGGTGAAAAGTACTCACGGGATTTGTGATATCATACACAATAATAGCGGCAGCAGCTCCTCGGTAGTACATTGGGGCTAGGCTGTGATACCTCTCTTGGCCTGCAGTGTCCCAAATTTCAAACTTGATAGTCGTGTCATTGACTGACAAGGTTTGTGTCAAGAATGCTGCTCCAATGGTGGATTCCTGCAGCCAATTTCGCCAGAGTTCAGGCTTTGAAGTTACAATCTTGATTGATTCCTCTAAATATTTTCTGTCAGAAGTATATGACCGAATATTACCCTTCTCGAACTCAATCTTCATGAAATACAAGACCAAGAAGAACAATAGGGCAACTGCAGAGGCTTCACCGATTATATACTGGACAGCGAGTCGCGAAATTTTGAAGAACGGCCAACTGTAAGAAAACAGTAGGAGAGAGAAAAAGTTTGAACCTGATAGTCAAAAAACTGGCCTTTGGTGAAACGCAATACAAGACTGGACTTTCCGGCACCCATATCACCCAGTAGCACCTGCTCATTGAAGACATATTTGTTAGACAACGAAAACCTTAGTCGTGCACGAGTTCACAGTCAAACAAGGAAAACCCGCATGAAGATTTATTGACGTGCTTGAAAGTGACTCCAAAACCCTAAGCTGCCTTAATGAAGTCATGGTACTCTTAACTAAGCATGCGTCAGGTGGGCTACAACTTGATCTTCAAATTCAGAAAGAGGAAAGTAAGATGCATAAAACCTCAAAGCTTTGTGAGGCTGCTAAAGAATGAGATGGACTTCAATCAACGGATTGAAGTCCACCTCTCAGCAACTCTATCATGAAATTCAAATCGCATTAGAGAGCACCCCACATAGACACCTTCGACGACGACACGAATCCTCTGAAGATTCACTGCCGGTGCCCTTTGAACAATGATGTCCTCGAAGGTTAAAGTTGACGAGAAAAGGGAGTATGTTCTATAATTTATCTATCTGGAGAAAAAACGGCTTTGATCAGGCAGCATAAACTTCAATGCTATCTTTCGTGGTCTGTGCAGAAGCTGAAAAGATGGTTTGTGTTACTGAAAGGATAAAAAAAGGGAAACCACACTGGAACAGGTGCCAAGGGTTGGACGATCTCGAATATATAGTGAGGGGAACTAAGGTGCACATGCTTTCATGATTCAGGATGTGCACGTAGTCAGGGTAAGACAGTCATTTACAGGTGCACAGTTATGCTCGCTGCAACCAGAACGGCAATAGGTTCATGACAAAAGGAGGATTCCCACAATTGAACCCTTCCTTGAGACTCAAAACCTTCAGCAGGCTTGTGCGGTCCTCATGTTCAGCAAGAGAGGAAGACAACACGCAGATCATCAACAAACACCGACCTAGGTAACGAATTACCCTAGAACAGCCAAGCGGAAGCGCCCACACGAGAGACTTACAAGTTTCGCTTGCCTCTGATTCGTTCCCGCGGTGGCCATCCTCGCTACCCTTCAATCACACGCTCCTCTTGTGAATCCCTTCCCGTTCCTGTATGTCCTCTTTGCCGTCCGCCTCAAATCACATCAACACGCCCTCGAATCCTCACACTACCTCCTCTGTCGTTCTTGTCACTTCCTCGACGAAACTAAACACATCGACCTCTCAGTTCACCAAACCATACTCACGACGCCCTTATTGCTGCTTGCTCAACCTCGACGATGTGTGCAGAATTCGAGATCTGAGGGCGCCGAACGCAGAACCAGCGGTGGGTTGGGGGGCAGAATGTGCACTCGCTCTCTGCCTCTACACAAACGCAGAGGGAATCCAGCACCTCAAAGTCTTCTCTCGCTCACTCTAGACGCTCCTTCCTGCGGGCCTCCTGCCTGGTTGTCGCTGGCCGCCGCGCTGGCCTCTTTCCGAACTGGCCTGGCCTGTCCTGCTTGCTCTGCTCTTTACGTGGCGTGCACACATGTCAGTGCCAGCACACTATCGCATGCGCGAAACTAGCGGATGTAGTTCCAGTCCAGACTCGCGCTGCTTATATGAACCGCAGTGATGGTTATATTGAGCCATTGGAGGCCGTTTGCGGTTTGATTTAGCAGGAACAACGGCAGCTGCTTTCAATTATTGGTTCCGCTAGTTAGTCAAGTAATGACGGTGGACTCTGGACCTCCCAGTGAGCGAATCAGCCACCTGCCAGCGTACTGTGGTTTGCTTCATAGCAGAACCACCAACTGCGTCACAAACACATACGCCGTGCATTTTTGTTTCAGAGTCACATCCACCATCCTAGAGCTGGTGTTGTGTTTCTCTGGGTAAGATACAAGGGACCCTGCAGGAACATTTAATAACAACTTGTAGCGAGAAAATAACGCAACAAAGAGAAAATCGATATTTAAATTTTCTCTTAGTAATTTAGAAAATCTAAACATCGATACGATGTATTGTATATTTCAATTTGTGACAATATTTCAATCAGATAGTGACACACATAGATATTATGCAATTAAGTACTATTCCAGTAGACTTGCGGCCGAAACCTAACCCAATTTTGCGCGAACTGAGTGATTAAATGTCTTACTTGGTGTGCGATGAACAAGAACATTATGACTTGTCCTGGTTTTCAAAGGACAACAGCCACTTAAGATATCCCATATGGACAAAACATTTCGATCACTGGAAGATTGCCATGAACTCCCACCTCATGTGGCGATAATTAATGTTTACGTTGTAATACAATCGAGGCTTGCCATTCTCACCGGCTTCTGTCCATGCCTACACGGAATCTTCCCATTCATTTGTTCAACTACTTCGCCACTGATTCCGCAATTTATTATTGTTACATAAACAGATAATTCAGGAGAGCATGGTGTAAAAATGCAATTGAAACCAGGAGGAAAGTCAATGGCAATATATGGTTTGGTTATGAAATTATTAAACGATAATACCAAATAAGGGTGGAGGCGTTACCACACGAGGTACATTGATGTAAAACATTTTGAACAAACTCATGTGGCCTATGTACTATATCATAATATAGAAAATTATGCCCATAACTGTCACAATTACAAATCATCATGTTTTGAAAAAATATATTTCTAATTATTTTAATCAAAAAGAGCTATAGTACATTTACAATGATCAAAGGTAGATGATTTTTCAATAACATTGGTTGTAACATAGATGTTATGGCTCCCATCATATCCATAAGTTTTTATAATGTATGACATATGAAAAAAACATCAGTATTTGTGATTGTTACTCTATATATTGCATATTCTAATCATCTATGTACAGCCATTGCTACATATCATCTAGATTATGTTATATCTTTAAAAATATGATATTCATGTCATATGCATGATAGTCTTCACTCTCTCCATAATTGTAAAAATGAATCTTATAATCTTGTATGTTATAATATATCTTGTACGTTGTAAGCTTAAAGCTCTATGCACCAATATTTAAGTTTTCTATATACTTCAATATTAAAAAATCATTTTTACTGTAATTTCTATGTATGGTAATCACATACATGATCATGAATGATATTTTCTTGATAAAGTATGTCAATTATTAATCAATAATTAAAAATTACAAAATGTTAATTAATGGAAGACAGAAATCATGACAACAACACTATTTGCATGAAGTATTCTCCTCATAAAACAACTCAATTTAAATCATTCTACTCTTAGAATGAAATAAAACCTGTGACAAATAAAAAATCACATATATAATGGCATCATGAAAGTCATACTATTTGGGCAAATTTTAGATGCTCATTTTTTTTATCAAATACATTATCATTCATTCTCATATTTGAAACATGTGAGTAATGAAGATGTTAAAAACAATTCAAAGAAATATTTACATATTATTATGCTATGTAAATGTCACACATGATGATTTCTGTTATACTTTGATACATAATTTCATGTCATATGACTTTGCTTCATTCAAAGTATAATGACATCAAACCTAACACAAGTGATAAATGTATTAATTAGTAGTTCAAATGATATTCCAATCTTCTTGTCTATGCCAAAATGATATGCAAGTATGCAACTTATAACTTTTTAGTGTATAATTCATTCATGTGATATAATACAAATTATATCAAACACGTAAGATAATTTACAATGTAACAATAAATATTATATTTCTCACATTATTCTTAAAAAATCTTTTTTAACATGTTTACAATAATCACATGAATCTATATTTTTCTATTTTGCAAACATACAATATTTGCATCATATAAATTTTAATAAAAATAAATAAAGATAATAAATGCATACATTTGTTCATGCAATAATTCTTTTTATAATTTAAATAAACCTAATTTTTGCTTACAAAATTGAATTTCAGAAACCAATATATAAAATAATAATTTCTTAAATTACATTTTATCAACAATCCAAGGCTTTGAATGTAAATTCTTGATTAAAAATTTAAGTATTTGTTCATAATTTTCGAAAATATTTTACGCAAGTTTATACTACAACTTTTGAAGAATTAAAGATATATACATGAATACTTATCTTCAATATCATGCCTTAATGCATTGATTTTTGTAAAATATAATAAAAGATAGTAAACATGACAATAGGTATTCAATAATTTTTTTATAAAATATTGATAATCAGGCATACAAAGGAAAAGATTAAATTATATATATATATATATATATCTCTCTCAAGAAAAAAAGTATTTGAAAATAGAAAAATAGATTTTTGATTATTTTTGTAATTAAGTCAATTTAAATACCAATAACTTAAATATTTTATTAATAAACTGAAATTTCTTGAAATCATGATAAAGAAATATTTTTATAATACAAATAAGCAATATAAATGATTTGAAATATCATACACTATTCAAAATTTCAAAAATTTAATTGTTCAGATTTTATGGAAATAAATATTCTATAAAATTAATTTCAGTAATATTATATTTCATATAAATTTGTGCTGTATTTGAAAATAGAATTATATTTTATAGTATCTTTTAAGGAAGAAAATTTATTTTTTCTCAAATACTCAATATCAACTACATACAAGATTTTTTATTTAAAATGAAAAGAAACTGTTACTGAAAAATAATATTTTTTAAATTTTTCTTCTTCATTTATAAATATTTTCTCATTACAAGTTGTTTAAAATTTTCATCTTAATTCTAGATAATTATATTAAATTTAAATTATAAACCTTTCTCTATTTGAAAAATCTAAAAATCTATAGCCAAATTTCTAATGAATAAATTTAAACTAAACATTCAATCAAAATTCAAAGAAAAAAATTTGGATTAAATAATTGTATATATTTTTAAAATAACAAATGAGAAAAATTTAAGTTTTTTTTTCTTGGAAGTGTCATGAAATAAAAAATTATTATTAAAATGTAATTTAAAGTTATTTAAAAAATAATAAGAAAAAAATTTTCATATTCTGAATTATTTTTGTATTTATCAATACAAAACTAAATCAAACATTTGTAATACATAATTTAATTTAATTGACTCATTTTTTCAATTTTTTAATTTGTTTCACACTTATCTAGTTTACATGCTTCAATTTTATAGATTAATTCAAAAATGCAATAAAAATAATATAGAAGATATAATTGTTATTAATAATTTAATTATAATATAACTTATGATGTAAGCCATGCTATACTTTTTAGAATTGTCTAAATAGAAAATAAAGAGATAGAAAGTGTTGTTATCAAGTATTTTATTGAAACATTTTGTACATATTTCAAATTTGGTTGAAATTATCTATATTGAAAAATCAAGAACACAATCTCATGTTATTATAGTTAAATTTTCTGATCAAGCTCAATGTGATATTGACATGAGTATTAAGGTCATTTGAAAATAACCTTAATAATTTAAATTTATCTTCAAAGTAAGTAGTTGATGATTGCATCTGATGTTATAGCTCTACAAGTTGAAACAAAAAGAAAGTAAGTTACAAAAATCAAAGACATCCAAGAAGCAAATTTTATTGCTTATTTGTATGATGTTTAAGAGATTGTTATCAAACATAAAAGTCAATCATAAATCTATCAATACAAAAAATTGAGTATGTTGACGTGTATTACAAGAGTCTATTCTACAATAAAATATATGAATGTTGTTCTAATTTGGGAGATGACAGACATTATCAACATTGTGGAGACTTGAAAACATGATGGCAAAACTATTGGAGACATACGATGGTTTATTTTGATGGGATCAACTAGATTTATAAAAAACAATGAGCAAGAAAGTATTGTGGCTTATTTGTATGATGTTTAAGGAATTGTTATCAAACATAAAAGACAAACATAAATCTATCAATACTAAAAATTGAGTATGTTGACGTGGATTATACGAGTCTATTTTACAACAAAATATATGAATGTTGTTTAGATTTGGGAGATGACAAACATTATCAACATTGTGGAGACTTGATGACATGATGGCAAAACTATTGGAGACATACAATGGTTTATTTTGGTGGGATCAACTTGAATTTATAAAAAGCAATCAGCAAGAAAGTATTGTGACGATATTGCTATTTTCATCATGTCGCAATTTTTACATTTTACACATCTAGCATGTCAAGATATCGAAGATAAATATCATTAATTTTGTCTTGAATTGGTCGAAAGATCTTATGATTATTTTGTAGTTTGTTATTTTACACCATTGTTCATTATCATCTATTCCACACACACTTGCAATTGAAGTCAACCGTTCCATTGATTCATGGTATATATTTTCAAAGGTTAAAGTAGACATGAAGTTTTTATACTTGATGATTTCAATTCTTGCATACATTTTGCTTAATTAATCCAATTCAATAATTCTTTGTTTATACTCCTTTTGAAAAAATTGGAAAAAAATTATGACTTAAAATGTATATTTTGAACTTTTTACAAATACTTTGACAGATCACTTTTTAAATTTTGAAGTCACATGTAATTTGAAAATTCTTAATCTTATTTTTCACGTTTTAAACTCTTATTCCAATACATGTTTTTTCTCTATCAATATAAGCACTAATGATTGTCTTTTATACTCCACCGTTCATAGCTTTCTTCTCTCTACATTTAAACAACAATATTGCTTACTATTTTATTGTCAAAGATAATTATTGTATCAATTTGTCATTCTCTTTTAGCTTTTTCCAAGTTATATGCTACATGCATAAGATGTTTTGACTCACCTTTATATGAAGTACATATCCACATACATCAAATTTGCGACTAAATTGCTTAAAAGTACTATTTCAAAAAAAAGTATGACATTGGAACATAAATGCTAGAATTTTCCATTGTAAGGAGTGATTTGACTTTGATTGTAAGCAAAAAATTACAAGATTACTTGATAAATCTTTAGATCTCCAAAGTCGGCTTACTATGATAAAGCTTTACATATACTTGCTAAAGATTAAAACACAAACTTTCTTTGGACGTAAGCAAAAGTCCTTGACAAGAGAATTGCTAAGGAATCCCAAATTTATCTGTAAACAGTTAACAGTGTGAGTTCTAAAGCTTTTTGTCATCCCAAGTTTTTGATTTATTTTGCTTATAATCTTAATTTATGTTCCAACGCTACATTTATGTCACGTTGTTAAGGAATAACTCGCTTGTTTTTTCAAGCAAAGTTGATGACTCAACTAAGACAATTAGCAAATGATAAATATGTGAGTATGAATGATTATTCTTCAAATGAGGAGGAAATTTTTTTTGACTTATACTCATCAAAGTGTTAGAGAATGCTGTTATCTATTATTTTACTTCAAGCAATTATTTACAAAAGATTCTTTCTATTCACAAATCAAGAAAGAAAAACTTGATGACAAATTATCACATTATCATGATGAAAAGTGTTCTTGCCAAGTTTTTTGGAAAATTGATAGAGTCAAAATTAAGCACATGGATTAAATCTCATCAAAGAAAAGAAAAAATCCAAGAAAAGTCTAAAGTGATTTTTGCCCTACATACAACACTATTGGCTATATTTTGAAAATTTTCTCATAATATGTGTGTTTTATGAAAAAAATCCCAAGTACAATGGAAGAGTTTTATTTTGTGTCTTCAATGATTTTCTAGATTTTTTTTGACATTGTACTTTGTCAGCTCTTATAAAAAAGTTTACAAGCCATTGAATTATCATCATATTTCTAAGCAGTTGTGGCCATATTATATCATTTTGTTCAAGCAAAGATCAAAAGTTTTCAAACTCAAGATATATTAAATAACATTAGTATCATTCAAGGTTATACTCTCTTTAACTTTATTTAGAATTATCATAGAAGTTATCAAAATGTGGTTGGACAAATGTGATAGTGAAGATCTGAAGCCTAAAGACTTTGTCATAAAAGCTCTACTTTATGCAAATAATATCATATTACTAACATGTGATGACTTTAGTTTACAAAAACACCTAGACAATTGTGCAAAATCTTGTACACAAAATCAACTAGAATTGAATATAAAGAAGTCTAAAGTAATGATAATGGTCACTAGATCTAAATTTTTCTTCTGTCACCAAGATCTACCATTAGAATAAGTCACAGATTTTAATTATATAGGCATTCATTTTTTCTAATAATAGTATCACACTTTGCATGCAAAAAAGTGTAAAAGCTGGTTACAAAGCTTTATATTCATTGTTAAATTAATGTAGAATAGCTCATCTACAGTCTTTAAATCTTATAATTTTTTTAAATCTAAGTTCATATGATATTGACCTTGCAGAAACATGTTGTCTACCTCTAGAGATTAAAGCTATTTTGTTCATCATCACTTACATCAAAAGCATGAGTTTTCTTGATGCTTATTGCCTTACTCTTCAAGCTTTGGATGTCACACTTTTCATTTGATGATTAATGGATGGGCTGATTTGGTCTTTGAAGTGAACTGTGGTCAAACTTGATTAAGACTTGCAACCTACAGCACTCCACAAATGTCAACACAAGAAATTTTTCAACATTTTTTGATTGAACACACACTAAAATGCTAATCAACTTCATGCTAATCTTATCCTTGTTTATTGTGAACAAAAAAACCTACTTGCAAGGATCTTAATGTTCATACGTCATATTATGTTAGGTATAGAATTGTGTCTTTTAGGCTTGGAATAATAAAATATGGTGGTTTAATTATGATAAAAATAAGGTATTTATAAGTTATAGTATAGCAAAAATTTGAGTACAAAAAATAAGCTGTGAGAAAACAAGAATTTGAGTACAATTTTTAAATCGTACATGTATTTGTTACACAAACACATGCTCCTTTTTATTTAGATTGTTATATTAGAATAGTCATTTGTCATTATTCTAATGCTCACCGCACTAACTTAAGATTGATTTTTATAATATATTTCCTTATTAGTAGATTTTCATTTGTGTTGTGATTTTCAACCTTTTGATAAGTTGGATCCAACATGCTTGATCTGATTATCAAATACCATTTAATATTTTTTAAGAAGAATAAAACTTAAAATTTAATGAACATTTTAGAATTTGTAATAATGAAGCTTTTTTTGTGTTCTTATGAACATAGTTTATGATGACAAATCACATACTTTAGTGTCAAAATTTGAATGCTTGTGTTTTTATGTGTGTGTGTTTGATTTTATTGTTTTCCTCAAGATTCATCTATTATGCTTCTATTTTTATTGTGCTCTAGTCAGAGCTCGTAACAGTTGGTATCAAAGGATTGAATCCTTACTTCAACACTTACAAGATTTTCTAGTATAACAATGAGCTTCATTTTGATGATCGGAGGTACTTGAAATTCTTAATCTCAAGTTTTATCAAAGATGAAAATTATTGATGAAACAATTGAAGGTTTGCGCAAAACTATTTTCTGTTGGTAAAATCTCTAAAGAACTCTGTAGTTCATGGCGAATTTGTGATTGTGTCAAGTGTGGTTGTCGGATTGAGAAGTTTCTTCTTACAATAAATGATTTAAGCTTTAAATGTTTATTGATTTGCTGAATCTTGAATGAAGTTTTGAAAAATGATCATGAAAAAAAGACATGTGCAAGATTCATAGCCAATGATGGGCTTTGTGAAATTATGGAAGTAGTTTTTGAACAAATCAAAAGTCATTAATAAGCAGATGTTGTTGCAAATGTTTCTTTGATGCACTAGTTATTATTGAAGCAAATGAGTCAATACTATCCATCATTGTCATACTTTTTTCAATTGTTTATACAAATCTATGCTAGATTCATAATGATTGGAAATTCAAAGAAGCTTTTTAACATAATTTTGTCTTAAAATGTCAACAATATGGTTAATCAACGTAGTATGTTATAGCAATTACAAAGTTCTACATATCATTTCCACATACCAAATATATAATATCAAATGGAGCTAGAAATATGTGATTTTTCTTCATCTCATTTACGCTAATAATATGATCACAAATTAGCCAATTTTGAAAAAAATAGAAAAAAATAATTTCATAATGAGTTATATTGCACAGTCAATGTATTTTTTGGTTTAAGGATAAGATTGATGAAAAGTTAACTTTACTTTTTTTAGTGTACCAGCAATCAGATTTATATGAATATTATTTTTCAACTTCATGTGATACTAAACAAGAAATGTTTTGTTAAACTTTAAGAATGTAGTGTAATGTATCATCATCCTTATAAACAATAACTCTTCATGAAAAAATTTACAAATTTCATGAACTACAAAGCAGTTGCAGACATGGAGTTCAATATCGTTAATGATTTTCACTTAGATATGTGGTTATATTATCTTATACATCATGCATACATCGTAGACATGTGTATGCAAAAGATCACTTTTCTTTCAAGTACGTGAGTAGTACAACTGTAAAACAACTTCAAAGTACGTATTACACTTAACTATAGTGTAACATACTCTCTGTATACAAACTACAAACTTGTACGAAGTGTTGTACTAGAGTTGAGTGTTATACATACTTCCAAGTTATGCTATAATTAACTATTCTCGTTCTGCCTTTTACTTTTGAAAGTTTTCTTCTAAAGCTATATAGTAAAAAGTGAACGGCTCATTCCACTCAGTCTCAACTTTGTGTTTTTACAATTTGACGGCTCAATGTTTTTTCGTTTTTTGTAGTGTTTGTGTATGTTTCAAGATTTTTTTGTTTTTTTAGATGATTTAACATTGAATTTTGTAGTATTTGACGGATCAAACAAGAGTAGTTAGTAGGAGAAGATGCTCTTTTATCCGAGACGACATCCGTTTGAAAAAAAAATGATCTTAGAAACAGAAAACAATTTATTTCAAAGCATTATCAAAATTTTTTTACTTATTATAGAGCAAAATGTGAGGTATATTTCAGTTTTTGTTTTAAGTCTAGATCATATGTAGATATAAATTTTTGAATGTTGGAAGTAAAGGAGATTTCACAAGTACTAAAATTTTGCTCTCATACAAATTTGTACAGAGTAAATTACTTTTTCTTTATTTCAATTTATTGTTCAAAATTTTGTATGAGTGTATTGAAAGATAAATTATTTGTCAATACATATAGAGAAAAAGTTATGTTCTTTTGAAGTTCACGGAGTACAAAACAAAGAAAAGATATCAAAATTTTTTTTTGCAAATTTTTTTTTTTTTGTGCATTTTTTGGGATAGAGCTTTGAGTGTTTTCACCTTATGCAATTGCCGTATTAGTGTGATGAATTTTTGTTGCTAGTAGCCATAGGTCCGTTTTCTTTTTGAGCAACTTTTTTTGCCCTAGACGTTGTGTGTCCAATTCGGACAAATTGAGAATGCAAATGCACAAAAAATGGAGTAAAATAATGTAATGTGATTGGACATCATAACACTATTTGGGCAAATCAAGAGTGCAAATGTGAAAGAAAATGGATGTTTAGTTAAAAAATGTGATATGATTGAATAGTCTACAAGAGTCTAATAATTTGGGGAATTGCTCCTATGACACATTAATTTTTTTGAAACGTAAAAAATTCAAAAAAAATAAAATGAGAAACAAGAAAATAATGAAATGAAAATCTTTATGCATTGAAAGTGAAAACTACAAAAAATAATTTTACGAATTAATCTAATCTTGGAAAACCTGGCATTAGCCATAATTTATAAAGCTTAAGTTACAATTTCATGAAATAACATTAAATCGTAACAATTAAGAAAAAAAACCTGGATAAAAAAAAATTATTTTAATAAAAATAAGTTTTAAATTTATTATTGTAAGCCAAAAATTAAGTATGAAACATATGATTAAATTTTTATATAACAAAATTAAATTATAATAATATTGATCATTATGTGAAAGCACAATTGAAGTTTTGACAACATCATGAGCATTTTTCTTGTGCGTAGACAAGATGAAAATTTAAAAAGTAGCTTGATTATCATTCACCAATAGCAAATTTTGAAAAAGAAAAAGTGTGAATGCACAATTTGAGTTGTGACATCATGAAAATCATATTTTTTGTGCAAATGAGATGAATTTTTAAAAATAGCTTCATTTTCATTGGCCCGTAGCCAAATTTGAGGAAAAAAAAGTGTGAAAAAAAATCTTGTTGTCAAAAATATTCAAATTATTCTTTGAGATTTTAGTAATTTATGTGTGATTTTTTCACATGAGTCAAAATCATAAAATATTTATACATTCAACATAATAGACAAACTCAAAGATTTAATGAATTTTGATAGCGGCCAAAGTTTAATACTAGATTCATTGGTCCTTACGTGATATTTAAACGTGTTGATGAAATTTTGAAAGAGAAATATATTACAAAATAAAATATAATAAACATGTTGACTATGTTTTTTGTAGGTTTTGATGAGAATATGAGATAAAAAATTTTAAATAATAGAGATGATAATTGTCATTACTTGTATGATTAGATTGTGAGTTTTATTATATTAGATTTGCAACCTTGATTGAATAAACTTTCTTTGATGATTGTACTTTGATGTTTGAATATTTTGGACATAAAAAAATTAGTGATTTTGATGATTATACTTTGATGTTTGAGGTCCTTGGTTACAAACTCATGAATGAGTTTGATGATCGTACTTTGATGTTTAAGATCCTTGCTTACAAAATAAATGAATGAGTTTGATGATTATTCTTTAATGTTTGAGGTTTTTAAACGATGTTTCTATTACAAGAAGTTTTGAAACATGATGTATTTTTTTGTTGGAAATAATGAGCTTTAAAATGAAAGATTCAAGCACAAAATTTTTAGATCACATTGATGATTTTGTCAATCTTGTTGCTAATCTTCAAAAACTTTGAAAAATAGATAAGTGATGAATGAAAATACTTGATTTTTTAAATTTAGTAAATTCATTTTATTCATTATAGTTCATTTTCATGTTTGTTGCTTGAGTATGATATATTCACAATCATTTATAACAAAATTGTAAGTAATTGTGTATCTCTCATTGTAAAATGATTTAGATTGAAGAAGAAAAGTGATATAAAGTAATAATTGAAAAATTCATGGACATGAAATTAGATTCAAAATGGAAATCTAACTCTCTTTGTGATGAATAAAGCATTGCATTCTAGAGATGATGTATGTTTTTTGTAACATATGAGGCATAGATCCAAGTAAAAACTTTACATTCCGAATTTCTTGAACTACATTTTTATGGGGTATAAAGATGTACTCTAGATGATTTACTTGAAAAATCATCAACAAAGAGTCATGTAAATCAAAAGATTGAAGTAACACTTGAAAGTACATTAGTTTGCAAACCTCAATATCATTTAGGTCCAAAATAATTGAAAGATTGCAAAACGCAAGTAAAAAATTTGTTGAATAAAGCCTTTATTCAAATAAATGTTTCACCTTATGAAATTCTTGTGCTATTTGTGAAGAAAAAAAAGTCAGCATGCATTTGTGCAATGATTATTGTAGATAGAACTAGCAAACGGTGAAAAAAAAATTATTCACATTAGAAGCATTCACATTGAAAGAGCAACAAGAATGGAATACTTTTTAGACTTTTGTGCAATTTGCATAAAACAATATTGTAAATGCAAACACAAAAGTGATTCCATTTTAGTTCATATATCATGTTCATCCCATAAGTACATCAAGTTTGATGAAGTTTCCAAAAGAAGAAAAATTTCAACCAAATAAATTGCGATCAACAATTTTGTGAAACAAAGCCACAATAGATTATATAAAGTGGAAAAATTACTTTATGATTGCTCATCATAGAAAATTAAATTTTCAAATTAATAATCATATTTGATTATCTATAACAAATTTGTCTCCTATAGAAACATTAAGTTTAATCTTAGATTCATTTGTCTTTGTGTGATATTCAAACGTGTTTATGAGATGTTGGAAAATTTTCGAATTTCCTCATATATGAAAATACATCTTGAATTTTATACGTCAGAATTGTAAATTTAAAAATCACAATCAAAATCATTCATTAATCAACCACGGTTACATTATCTATCAATCTTGATAGCTAATCATCAGAAATTTGAAATATAAAAGATAATTTTATTATGCTTCTGAAGCTATAAATATTCCAGAATAGACTATTTGATACAATTGAAAATATATCCATCTTATTAATCAACTTGAAAACGAGCTAAAAATTTAACTAATGCACTTTTGATACTTCAACAATTAATAAGTAAGTGCAAAAAAAATTTGTGTCTTAAAAGAATAAAATTAGTAATCATCTTCAATTGATTACTATTAAAGTAGATTTAACTTAAGATAAAGTTATAGTTAAATTATAATGCATTATTCATAGTTGTCACGTCATACGTCTATGTGTTTAATACGTAAGGATTGAATGTGTTAGTTGAGATCGATATATAAGCAATCCGTGTGCTTGTTATGTACATATTGGTTATGTTAGTTGAGAACGACATATGAGCAATTTGATTCAAAAAATATAAAGATTAACAATTTTTGCATGCTCTAAAAATTTGATGTTTTTTTGCACAAACTTTTTTCCGAAAAGTAACAACAGTAATCAACCATTAGAAATTCATCTACAATAATATACAAGAATTCACAATGATAATGTAAACAAGAATCAACACATAAGCATTACGTGATTCATCTAGATATGAGCTACGTTAATGGGCAGAAGTAATGTTATAATAATGTTTTCTTGAAATTACATCAAAGTTGAATAGATTTATATATTCAATGCTTAACATGACATCTTATTGCAATTTGCTCACCAAGAGTTAATTGAGAATATGAGTTAATTTCCAACAATCTTTTCCTTAATTCATGTTGAAGTAGCAATAATCTACAATCCTTTATAATTACTCAACTTATACTTATAGAAGTAAATTTAACAAAAAATTCTTATGTATAACTAGATTTAATTGTAGTCAAAATATGATAGACTAATAATAGAAAAAGCTAATTGAAATGCTAGCAAATTCTACTTCTGCTTCTCTGAATAGTAGCATTACTTTGCTTGAAATTCTTCAAAAAAATAACTTTGATCAACGCTTTAGTCAAATTGAATTTATTGTCTATCTTGATTAGCTCAATTTTTGATTAAAAACTGCATGTTTGGTAAAATTATACATGATGTAGATGTGTTTTACTTCATTATACAAAACTTGATTTGCAGCAAGATGTAAAACACTCAGGCTATCACAATGAGGATTGAGAACTTCCCAAGACAATGTACTCTCAATGATGAACATATCTAATCAAATAGCTTCCTTTGCAGCTTTTACTATCGCTACGTACTCTGTTTCCATTGTAGATCAAGCTATGCAATTCTATAAGATAGATTTTCAACTAATGCTTCCACCATTTAATATGAATACATACCTTGTTGTAATCTACTATGGTCCAAATCTAATACATAATTATCATCAATGTAGCATAACAAGAATTTGGCATTGTCTAATGATTTCTCAAATGACTTAATATGATCCTTAGACTCTTCAAATTCCTCAAATTCATTTCACAACTTTCTATGAAACTTCTTTTGATTCAACATGTATTGGTTGTGCATTTGTGAAGAAGTATATGAAAATATTTAATGAATTGATTCTAATTAGCTTAGGTATAACTAAGTCAAGCTAGTTATGACTAAATTTAACTATGATATTTATACTTCACTCAATGATTAAGCAGTTCTAAAATATTTGAATGAGCATTACTATCTTATGTCTTACAAAAATCTAGATTTGAAGAGAAAAAACTTTAATTATATGATTAATTTTGATTGGTTTGATTAAATAAAAAATTTTCATTTGTTAAACTAAGTATAAAGTTAATTTAGTGTCAAATGTAAGTTGTTGAACTTTGAAAATCTCAAATGACATGTTGTTATGTAGATATTAAGATCAAGATCAATTATTGCATTATTATTATGATTTGTATTGTCTAAAATTTCATACATTTGTTCAAAAACAATAACATTCATAAAGAATATATTGTTTTTAGAAATGTTTTTATGTTTTTTGACCTTTTCTAATTTAGATGAAAAAAATGATATTAATGAATAAAAAAACAACCATTGATGACGTGAAAAGATATATCAACATTTGCGTCTATTGAAGTTGCGTCTACTACAATCTGTTGAAGTTAACTCTGGTTAAGGAGTTAATTGAGGTTAGTTAACTGAGGTTAACCACATATGTAGCTATTTATAGCTTAGAGTGGTTGACTACCTTGGATATATATACCCTAAGAGTGATAAGAAGAACTCACTTCAAGCAGTAAACTTTCTCGAGTGTATTGCTCTGTGGACGTAGCCTTTGAGGGTGAACCACGTTATAAATGTGTCTTCTGTGTTTATCATGTTGCTGGTTTGCTTAGTCTGAGATTTACCGTTAAAATTGGTACAGAGCGAGTTTCGGTTCGGACTCTGGGTGTCATAGTGTTTTTTCAAGTTTTGATTTGGAGTTGTGAGATTTTCAGTTTTTTCAGTTTGACACTTTTGTCACTTATTCTAGTCGCTTGAGAATTTTTGGTTGTACTCCTTATCCTTCTATACCTAAGGAGCACAAAACAAAATCAGATCCTACATCCAAGAAATGTCTTTTTCTTGGATATGCTAGCGGCGTGAAAGGTTAAAGGCTATGGGATCCAGTTGCCAATAAGGTGATTGTTAGTAGAGATGTTTCTTTCAATGAGACTGGCTTATTGAAAGAGGGGGAGAAAATGGAGGCTAACAAAGGAAAATCTTCACTCACAGATGTTGTTGTGGATGAGTTTTAACATTCTATCACTAATGATCAGTCACATGAAGAAGCACCGATACATGTGGAGCAAGTTCTTGAGGAACAAGAATTATAGGAGCAAGCTATTGTTGATGAACTTATTGCAATAATACCAGACGAGAGAGATCAAACAGAAACGTCTACTAGAAAATCACAACGATCTAGTAGAGCTCCTGAGAGATTTGTTGTATGGGCCAACTCATCCATTCTCAAAGATCGTGAACTTGATTCTGAAGATGAGGATGATAGGTCGTTGATCTTGGAAGAAGGTGAAACCTCTTCATTTAGAGAAGCTCAAGCTTAGATCAACAAGCTTGAATGAAATGCTAATATGGAGCGGGAGATTCAATCACTAATTGACAACAAGATATGGGAATTGGTTGAGCTTCCTAAAGATCAGACAGTGATTGACTCCAAGTGGGTGTACAAACTGAATGACAATCCAACAGGAGATGAGGCGGGAATCTTCAAAGTCAGATTGATGGCTAGAGGTTTCACAAAGGAAAAGGGTGTGGATTATAACAAAGTTTTTTTGCCTGTAGCAAAATACGCTACAATTGGTATGGTATGTGCACTAGCCACAACATTGAGTCTTGTTGTGGATCAGGTGGATGTGGTTACAGTTTTTTTTATGGATATTTAGAGTAGAGGATCAACATGAAACAACCAATTGGCTTTGAGGTCTAAGTCCAAGAGAGGTTGGTCTGTAGATTACTGAAATCATCGTATGTACTAAAGCAAGCTCATAGGCAGTGGAATACACGTTTTGATGAGTTTATGAAGGCACAAGGTTTTCTACGAAGCGTCTAAGATCCTTGTGTTTATATGAAGAAGATGAATGATGAGACGTTCAATCTCATCATCTTAGTGCTCTACGTTGACGACATGCTTATCTTGGCAAAAAACCAATCGGATGTCAATGAATGCAAGAGTCAGCTGAAATCTGCATTTAAGATGAAGTACATGGAGGAGTCAAAGAGTATACTAGGCATGGATATTTATAGAAATTTTGAACAGAAAAAGCTATGGCTAAGTTAGGGCAAGTATGTTTGTCGTATATTTGACAGGTTCAACGTGGCCGATTCGATAGGAGTATGGACTCCTCTACCCGCACATTTTAAACTCTCTGCAGCCCAATGTCCTACGGATGCTGTGGAAGAATGTCATGTGTTCCATATGAACAAGCTGTAGGTAGCCTCATGTATTTAATGATATGCACTACGCCTAATATTGCTCTAGCAATGGGGAAGTTGAGCAGGTATATGTCAAATCCCGTGAAAGTTCATTGGGAAGCAGTGAAATGGATTCTGAAATATCTGAAGAGTACTATGAATTATGATTTATTGTTTGATGGATTATTAGACAATGCCAAATACTTGTTTGGCTCCGTTGATGCTGACTATGGACAAGATTTAGACAAGAGTAGATCTACAACTCGATATGTGTTTACACTTGGCGGCGGAAGCATTAGTTGGAGATCTACCTTGCAGAAGTGTGTAGCTCAGTCAACTACAGAAGCTGAGTACGTGGCAGGAACAGAAGCGGCAAAGGAAGCTATTTGGTTAGATAGGCTTATCATGAAGATGGGATTAACACAAGGTGTAATCAATCTTCATTGTGATAGCTAGAGTGCTTTACATGTGGCTGCAAACCAAGTCATGGATAACAGAGTAAATCACATCGACATCAAGTATCACTTTATTAGACAAGCAGTGTATGATAAAATAATTGAGCTAGTCAAGATTAACGGTAAACTCAATCCAGCTGATGCGTTGACTAAAGTTATTCCTTTTGATAGTTTCAAGCGACATTGTGCTACTATGCAAGTTGTGCATCGGGAGCACGAGAGATATGGTTCTTAGTTACCTCTACATATTATTACTTTATCCTCTTATGGCTACGGCTTAGTTTTAGTTAACTCTTGTTTAAAGTAGCATCTTGTGAAAGGTTTCCGTCTAGAACTTCCCGCGAAGAAATAATATAGGTTAGAGAGGTGACTGAAATTCCTTAACATGAATTAAGGTGATATTGTTGAGTTACCTCTGTATATTATTACTCTATCTTGGTACTGGAGTAATAATATAGGCTAGAGAAATGATTCAAATTCCTTGACATGAGTTAAGGTGAGATTGTTGAGTTACCTTTGTATATTATTACTCTATTTTGGTACTAGAGTAATAATATAAACTAGAGAGTTGACTGAAATTGCTTGACATGAGTTAAGGTGAGATTGTTTAGTTACCTTTGTATATTATTACTCTATTTTGGTACCAGAGTAATAATATAAGCTAGAGAGTTGACTGAAATTGCTTGACATGAGTTAAGTTGAGATTGTTGAGTTACCTCTGTATATTATTACTCTATCATGTTATGGCTACGGCTTAGTTCTAGTTAACTCTCGTTTAAAGAGTGATCTTGAGTCAAGATTTTGTCTAGAACTTTCCGCTGAGTAATAATATAGGTTAGAGAGGTTACGGAGACTCCTTAACACGAGTTAAGGAGTAGATTATTGAAATTAACTCTGGTTAATGAATTAACTAAGGTTAGTTAACTGAGGTTAACCACATATGTAGCTATTTATAGCTTAGAGTGGTTGACCACCTTGGGTATATATACCCTAAGAGTGATAAAAAGAACTCACTTCAAGCAGTAAACTTTCTCAAGTGTATTGCTCCGTGGACGTAGACTCTGAGGGTGAACCACGTCATACATGTGTCTTCTATGTTCATCATGTAGCTTGTTTGCTTAGTTTGAGATTTACCGGTAAACAATCATTAATTTAATAAGGATTATGCAATTTACATAATAAAAATTCTATTATATGATTTCAAATAATATTAATTTTTTATAGGCATAATGAAATTAAAATTTGACTTTAATCTTGAAATATGTGAATTTTGTACTTTGCCTAATGATTTGTATGCACATTTTGTATGCATATTCAAGATAACAAAGATGAAAAAATTCTTTTCTTTATTTTGGTTTTAAATCATTAATGCAAAAATTAAAAAAAATTTTGTGTTTGTGAAATTCTAAAAATTTTGTGAGTTAAAATAAAATATTCAACAAAAAATCAACTGAAAATATAATGTTTGAATATTTTGTTTGACATAAACTTCAACATGCAGAAACTAGCTCAGAACAAAATAATCTTTGATCTTAGAAAATTATTCCAAGCTGCAATTAAAATGCTAGATTTCAACTCTAAATTGATGCATTTTCAATCATATGAATTTTGATAAAGTTTTTGTAAAAAAACTTTAAACTTAGTTATCAAAAATTGTAATTTTTTCTACCGAAATAGCATTATATGGATGCAATTTTCTTCAATAATTATTCTATAAAAAAAATTTTGGGTGCACAATTATGTTCTTACATAATTAATAATTCAGTTTATTAGTTCAATGATTGAGTTATAAATTGGATGATATTATTGATTAAGTAATTTTTGAATTTAAATTATAATAATTTTTATGCAAAAATTTCATCATCAAAATCTTAATTAAAAATTTTTGCAAACACAAAAATATTTAAATTCCAATTTATATCAAAGACGAATTTTTCAATGATGAATTGGAAAGTCTAAAAGATATTAAAAATAAATATGTTTAAAAATTTGAATTTTTTTATTTTTTTGTAGAGTACAAGATTATTTGAAACTTATAAAAAAAATTTGAAAACTTTTTACTTTAACGAATTAAAAATTTAATTAAATAAATCTTTCATTATTTTTGAATATAGCTTCACTTTGATATCAAAAGCTTCATATTATCATTCAATGTGCCTATGTACACAACGACTGTATCAATTTTTGAAAAAATTTTCAATGAAAATATTTTTTAAATTTCATATTTCAAGAAAAAAGCCCCTCAGTTTTGATAAAAAATATTTTCAATCACTTTCCAGTTCATTTGAAAAAAATATTTGAAAGCATCAATTTTATTACAATATTTGTATAGAGTATTAACAATATACAGCTTAGATTCATTTTCTTGAACAAGGATACATGTTGTTATTTGTACATGTGATATGGATTAGACTAGTTAAACAGAAGAGTAACAATGAATATATATCAAGTCAAATAAAAAATTTATGTGTGGAAAAACGTACTTTTCATGCTAAATTCATGCTCATTTCTTCTAATAAATCGTCCATGTAAGAATGCACAAAGTATAATTAATCGTCTTTCTAGACTGATTTAATATGTTAAATAAGAATTAATTTTTAAGCAAAAATATATGGCTTGAAGCAATTATAAGATTTCTGCATTTGTTTCTTAGTTCACGTCTAAGAATTGATGGAATGCTTGATATTTCTAAAGGAATTTATTGTGTGATAGAGAAAGTTGGCCTTGTAACATGAATATTATGAAAGAAGTGATTTGAATGAAAAAAAATATTTATTCAATGTTCGTTGAAGTGACTTAATGAAGAGCCTAGTAAGTTATATTTTTGAATTTCAGGAAAAAAATCCCATGATTATGAGAAAGAATCAACCTTTGCATGTGAATCAAATGTTTTTGCAAGATTGTTTTGTGTGGAAAGATTCATTAGAATTGATCGCTTCAGAGTCCAAACAAGCTAGATCAAAGGAGTATGATGAACATGCGATTGTCTTTGATGTGACTTGCACATACTCTATCTATCTTTGATACACCAAATGCATCATAAGTTGGAGAAGGAATGGTGCTTTGATAACGGAACTTAACGAACTAGCATCCACATGCGTTGGAGAAGGAGCAGTGCTTCGATAACGGAATCTAACTTACTACTATCCACATATGTTGGAAAAGGAATAGTGCTTGGAAAGCGGAACTTAACGAACTACTATCCACATATGTTTTAAGCTTGTACATGCAGTGGATAGCTGCATGAATGTAAATCAAACCATTACAACATGCTCTTGTATGTTGAGCAAGCTAGCGTGATTATCAATTCAGAATTTATGTGGATTGTGTGTTAAGAAAAAGAAACTTAACAAAGGAAAGTTATAGAAGTCTCCTCACAATGTTAAGCTCACACTTACCAACTAGTGCCACAAGCTGATTCATTTTGTTTGAACAAAACTACACGCATGCAAGAATACAACAACCGTTTAGATCATAGTTGCATGCGATATACATACACTAAGTTGGACAATCAGCGCATCTATTTTGACAAAATGAGGAGAAAGAATTGATATGACTGAAATGGCTGGTAAATGCAAAAGAAAATCCTGGTGAAGTAAGAATCAACCATTGAAAGAAATATAATACGTTAAATTGAGAATGTTGTGAAGACATGAGTCAACACAACTCTCTAATATAGCTCAAAATTTCTCACCGTGAAGACATGAGTCAACACGGTGAGAAAATTTTGAGCTATACAGTATTAGAGAGCTGCAGCTTGGTATTGACTCATTTGTCTTCTGCAGTAGGTGCCCTATACCTAATTGTCATCAATGTGCATGAAATCAACAGAAGTTGATCAACATGGTTGTAGGGAGGCATAGGGCAGTGGATTGTAGTATAAATGGGAGTAAGATTTTGTAGTTTTATGTGATCTCCCACAAATGCTTTATGAAGGTCAATAGCAATTGACCTTCATAAAGTGCCTTCAATAGCAATTGCAGCTAGGATTGAACAAAATTTAAGGAAGTTGTGATGTTGACTAGTTCAGAGGTTTGTAAAAATAAATCATGTTTGTTCATGAGTTTTCATGCTACTCAATTTACCAAACTTTTGGTTTATAATTCATCTAGACTTTGGCTTGTGAGGGAAGATCTCCAATTTGTGTGCATTAAATATATTTTTATTTTGTGGTAATTTTGTTTGTTCAAATAGTCCAAAGAACATGATACTCGAACCAGTCTTTGAATTGCGTCTTTTGTACTTGACAAAAGACGCAGAAACTCAGTGTTTGAACTTACCTCTTTAGATTATTATACTTCTTGCCGGGTTGGAAATTAAGTTAGCTGTGTACTCGTAGCAAATGAGACTCTCTGGGTTGTTACATCAGCTACTGTTGTAATAAGAAAAGGAAATTGCTGGATCTAGTGAGGCAGGTTATGTGAGACTTACTAATCCGAGGACCTGGGTCTCTGAAATGTTGCTGGGTTGTGGTTGGATTTGGTGTCATGCTAAAGAATTTAGGATGTACCTATGTAGCGAAGTTCCACAACGGCTGAGTAGCACGTACCAGCCCCGTCACTCCCCTCTTGTGACAGAGCTCGCATCTTTTCTCGCTCTCAAGCACCAGCCCCTTGAAAGTATTGTCTCTCACAGAAATTTGACTGAAAGTTGATGATGCAAACTTGCTTTTATGAACTTAAAGCACCTTTAAGAAAAGACGATTTGAGCTACATGCCATGAGTTGACCAAGCATTAGGAAAAACGAGTGAAGTGCATTGGTGATTTGCGCCAAAATGGAGTATGATCAAGAAAGCTTTGTACAAACTCTGAGTGCAACCCTGACTAGTGGAATATGGTATATATGCCCATGAATGAAGGCATGTTTGATATTCGAGAAATTGCAAGTTACAGCAAGTTAAGATTACAGTAGTGCAACTCTCCTGTTGCTCACGGATTCGCTCAACATTGCTTTCTAAATGCGAGTACGGTAAGTCGCTCGCGTGAGGTCCAAATTCCTCAGTAAAAGTTCACATGGTTACAATCCATGTGACAACGTGGGTCCAAAGGTTCAGATAAATGGAGGTGCTGATCCCTTGGTAAACGCAATGTCTAGGCAAAGTTCTCATGTAGACGTTCCAGAAAAGGAGGCGAGGCTAGTCGCTAGGTGTTGCATTTAGATAGAGTCAACTGTTATCAGAGACGAAATCAAGAGCTGGGGGTGATCTGACAGGTGACGTTTCTACCAAGCACTTCCAAAATGTCACCTGGTTCAGTCAACGCGCCTACGGCCTGCGTCCAGTCGTGGGACTGACTCTACTCTGCGACCCCTCTCGTAGTCAAAAGTGTCTTCCTACGACAACCCGGTGGGCCATTGCTGCTGAATAGAGATCACTCGAGTCGTCTTGCCGAGTAACTGTCAGAGGCGGTTTCCGGTCAGAACAAAAGCTACAGGCAGCCTTTCCCAGTGATCGCCCGAAGTGATAGTCTAAGGATGGATCAAGATGTAGGGATGCTCACGGCTCGGCTAACGGCTAGCCGGCTAATACTTTTTGTTAGCCGGCTAGCCGACGGCTAATCGGGTCACAGATTGCCATATTGCCACCGCCATCGAGGCCGTGAAAACAAACCGAAAACTTGGATCTAGTTTAAAAATTCGGCCGATTATTTCCTCCAGTTCGGCCGAAATTATCCAATACAGATTTATTTCGGGTGAATGTTTCGGTCTATTGCATTTTCGGCCTAAATTTGAGGCCCTAGCCTGCTAGCCGAAAGTTAGTCGGCTACGTGACCATGCCTATCAAGATGCTAAGACTGTCCATTTCACGACACGACGCTGGTATGTCAACTTAGTGGGCTCGCTGTACTGAAACCAGGCCATAGAAGCTTTCACTCAGATATTCTGAATAAGCTTGTGTTCAGTGCTTATGGAAGGCGTTGATTAGGAACTTCGCACTGGACCAGAAAGATGGCTTCTACATAATGTACAGAAATGAAGATGATACATTAACGATGAAGAAGTTCCAATTTGAGATGGTTGAACAATGCTAAGGGCTATTGAAGCGTAGCCCCATACCATCCACGGTTCTATCCAGGCACTACATGTACTTGATGGGGTCTTCCCTTCTTTTTGCACTTCCGACTCGAGCTAATTTGTAACAAAGGGGTTGATTGGAAAATTTGTTGACCATGATCCGGACAACGGCTACAGTGCAAAGACTGATCCAGAAGGACCTGGTTTGGTTTGACAAGTCGATTTTGGCAACGTTGTTCCAGATGAAGAGCGTTTTCGCACGTGCGTCTAGATTGTTGTAGGAACCATGG
Organism: Marchantia polymorpha subsp. ruderalis; assembly: GCA_037833965.1. NCBI lineage: Eukaryota > Viridiplantae > Streptophyta > Marchantiopsida > Marchantiales > Marchantiaceae > Marchantia > Marchantia polymorpha. The sequence goes on from AP031351.1 coordinate 9,116,976, forward strand.
AGTGCCGCACGAGGGAGGTGAATCGCCGTTTATTTAGTCAGCGCTGACTGCAGTCGTCAAATCGTACTGTAGCAGCACAGGTATGCCTCGTATAAACCGTGTTCTTTCCTAGTTCTATAAACTTACCGACTTTCACTCCCTCTAGTTCCTGTCTAGTTCCTTTTGTCCCCTCGTTCCTTTTTGTTGCAAAAGTTACTACCGTTATGCCCAACGCACGGAAATGCATATGACTAATAATCCCGAGAGTGAATTGCTTCATAGAGAAGGATGTGGGGAAAAAAATCTGGTCTCAAGACACATCCAATCAATTGATGAACTTAGAACACCCCCTACTATTACACATATAAGTTTATCTTATTCATCATGAGAATCATAGTAATCTAATTTCACCTTTGCAGAAATAAAATGAACATCTAAGTATAGTTGATGTACAGAGTTTTCTCTAGGATATAAAAGCAGTAATTTTCTTGTCATATCTACAGAAACATCTTGACCAGATAATTTACACCCATTTTATTTGGTGTATGATCTTTAATTCACTCTCTCCCAACGATGTACAAATGTATAATCAAATCTTCATATAATTTCACAAAGAGAGCAACATAAATTGGATATATGTATACACTAGCAACTAAATAAGTGAAATTTATGAATCATTCAAAAACTATCAAAATTTTGTGCTATATAAAAATTTTATTTGAAATTTCAAAAAAATTTCTATGTTTAGAATAAAAAAGTGATCAAATTTTCAGAAAAAATTATCAAAAGTTTTTGAATAAGATTGCATCTTTCATATTTTTAATTAACTTCAAAACTATCAACATTTTTTCAGACAAAACATTATCATAATGAGTGATGTGATAGAGTAACTTGCAACAATAAAAACGGGACAACAAATTAGTTTAGGTTGATGATGCATAGATGAAAAAATACCATTTCTGATTTTCCTGTTTATAAAATTTTATTATCATAATGATATTAAATTTTCTTGGGTTTTTCGTAAAAATTTAATTTCCTATTTAATTTTTACGTTTTTATATTTTTTATTGAATAGCAAGATTCCTACAATGAAAAAACTGCAAGATGGTGTAAAGTTAGCACATATAATAAAATGATAATACAATATATTGAACCTGAAATTTTGAAACTGATATAGTAGAATGAAATACCCAAATGAAATATCTACCTGATATTTTATAACGTGTCCATACAATATGCTCATACAAAGTGATATGAAGACATAAACAGCCACAAAAGAATGATAGAAAAACAATAAAAAAAGTTATAAAAAATTTGATATGAGAAAATTGCGATGATATAAAATCATACAAACTTTTTCTACAAATAATGATACAATAATTTTGATATAAAGTGAAAAAATATCAGGTTATTTTTAATAAAATTACATACTGATATTACAAATTATTGATACAAAGTGACACAAAATTGATAAAAAATGATAAAAAAATGCTTATGTCAACATATCAATCTATTTAGCTTGAATTAAAATAATTATTAAAATATTTAAATTTAAATATTTAAATTTAATTTAAATATTTAAATTTAAAAGTAAAAAAATCTATAAACCAAATTATATATACTTCAAAATATTCAAATCATAAAAAATTGATACAAAGCGTTAATGTCAAAATGACTATTGATGAACAGTTTAACAAAAACTGTCAAAGTATATATTAACAAAACCAAAATATTAATACATGGAAATAAATAATAATTTTAAGGTTTATAATATGTTGCAATAGCAAAAAACTTGTTTAATAAAAAAATAATTATAGACATGACAAAATCTTTAAAAATATTATTAAAAAGAGTTGAATGACTAAAAAGAAAAAAAATTTATTGATGTTTGGATTTTTTTTTAGAACACTCAAAAAAATCTACAAAAAAAGAGTGAAATTTTTGTTCAACTCATTAAAAAAAACAAAAAAATAATAGGAAAATTTAAAAAATTTATTTGTAAAAAAAAATTTAAAATATATTTCTGTAAGTTGAACCTTGGCCTTATCTTAGAGCTTTATATAAACATTAAATTTTTATTTATTTGATGTTTTTGTAATTTTGTTGTATGCTAAAACGATTTGTTGATACAAAAAGTTTTAGCATTTATGTGCTTCAACTTTGAAAATTTTATTTTACTTTTTATATTATATCAGCGTTTTGAGCTAGTCATCTTTTCTTTTTTTATTTTGTATCAACATTGTATGAATTTTATATATTATCAAAGATTATTAATTTTTAATTATTTTTAAAAATTTTGTATGATCACATTGTATGAAAAATGTGTGATTATTCATATTGCCATTTTAAATCATTCTGCATTCATTTATTAAATAATATGTATCATTGTGTACTTAAAACTTTTTCTAAAATCCAATCAATAATGTGCCATTTTTTATACATATCTTAATATATTGCAGTTTGACAATTGAAATATATGCAATTACATGTTGAATGTTCAGTTAATACTAGTGTTATCACACAACAATATTTATCAATTCTTTTACATGAATTATGATGTTTTTAAAACTTATATATATTTATATATAGATAGAGGGGAATGTTAAAACAATGACATATATTGTTAAAACGATCACAAATGAGTGTTCACATGCTGCCTCTGCTACTTTGAGCTTCGTTGATATCACGTACAAAGCGTTATGATTTTGTATCACTTTCATTACAAGCAAAAACAATCAAGCATCTGGACCTGGGTCAGCAAAGACAATCACTCTTGCTCGCAACCCGACGACCACAACACTCACGTATAGCTCACAAAGAAAAACATCAACTTGAAATCTGTCCACACGGAGCACCCTTATGTTAAGCACATACATCTGAACACGCATCTGTGGTACTTTTAGCAATTAATGTGATTATTTAGCATGTGATGTAGTATTTGATATGAAATTGATTATGTTTGATGCAGCATTCAATATTTTTTTTTAATAAAACATTATGTTGTGAATATAATGAGTGATAGAAGTAAAGTTTTGTTAAATTTGTATGGATAAGTAATTTTTTATTAATTAAATGTGTGATATGTAAATATGCTTGATAGTCATTTTTTTATTTGTAACAAATTTTTGATTCAATACTTGTGAAATATTGCACAAGGTGCTATGTTATATATATACTTTAACATGATATTTAATGTATCATTTGATTATCGTATAGAAAACATACAAACATTATTAAAAGAAACTTTACATAATGGAGATATTAATTCATTATAATGGAGTATTTATAATCGTCACGTCAACTATCCATGTGATTGGAAGGTGAAGAGAAAATGTGTTAGTTTATAGCGGCGCAACAACAATCTATGTACTCGTCAAAATTATTTGTCATATCATCAATTAAGTGAAAAATGAGGCTGAGTTTTTATCTCCGAATATTTGTTGATGAGATACATATAACGTAGAATAGAACTATTTTGGATATCTCTCATCTTCAAGATTGTGTTTTATGTTAGAGTGAAATACTCTTTTAATTCATAGTGCTACATGCCATCAAAGCTTAAACACTAGATGACATGTAGGATTTTTATACAAAAGGATTTCTAATACAGTAAAGAAATTTCTTGTATTCTAATTTTTTCAAAATAAATTTTTTTTTGAAAAATTTTTATTTATTATATTTTTTTAAATAATGATAAATAAATAAATAATTTTATTTTAGTGAAGTGTATATCTCGATCTTGGACGTAGACTCATATGAAGTTGTGTGATTTTTGTTTGGTTGGAGCTACATATATTTAGTCAATCACTAACTCATAAGATGCATATGGGAGATATTTTTCTAAGAATTTTTGCAAAGTAATTATTAATAGAAATGTGTAATTTCAATGTATGAGTCAAAGGATAGATTTTTTAAAATCTTATTAAGTTTACTAGAGACACCATCTTCAATTTATATGTAAATTTTTTTTTTGTAAAATGATGATAATAGATATGAGTAAAAGCACAAATTGGAATTATTTTAGGTTTTTATTATCTCTAGTGAATGTCACTGTAATGTAATGAGCTGAACTAGTTAGCTTGCTTGACATGCAAAAGATAGGCAAAGCTATGCTATACAAAAGTAAGTATTTTAGTTAAAAACAATGTATGATGAATAAATGTAGCTTTGGTGAGATGAATTACATAATTCGTGAGTTGATTTTGTAAAACATGATTCTTATTGTGTATTTAATGAACAAATATTGATTACATCATTATATCAAAAACCAATATAAATAAGAAATTTCATTAGAAAAATTATATAACTTTTTAATTGTATGAATAATAATAATAATAAATTTAAATAAATCTTTCATATTTTGAATAAAAAAGATACATGTAATTGACGAACGTAATGTATAAAAATAATAATTTATAAAGGAATATAATATTTAAATAATTAGAATTTTTTAATCACTTCATATAAAAAGTCATGATTATCTAGAAGGTTACAAAGAATATTTTCGTTTTTCATAAGATCATATGGTCAAATCAGAAAAAACATAAATGTTCAGTGTCAAATTTTACTGAAACTATCTTAATGTAGATATTAAGTATTACGTTAAATGACAATGGACTTGTTATCATATCATCTCATGAAATAATATATTGTACATTAAATTTAAATCATGTACAAGTTAAATTTACTTTTGAAAGCAAAATGATTTATAGAATTGAAATTGATAAATAAGAATTTTAACATGCAAGCTTTAATTTGTTTTGGCTTTTAAGAAATGAAATTTTAGATTTGAATGTAATCTTGCTTGTTTCTTTAATCTTCATAATCCACGTGGATCGTCTTGAATCTGGACATCTACAAGTTCATTAACCCAAGGATATTAATTTGTTAACTCTCCTGCAAGACAACATGCTTAGAGTCAACAAACTTTGCATCTTTAAATAGTGGCTTGCAAAACTTTTGTGATGCATTAGAAGTTTAAACCTAGCGCAATAAATAGTGCTAAAGAATGCTTTGAACAATGCACTAAACAAGCGCAATGATTTTGTTAATTAATGCTTACATTGTTGGTCTTCCCTGTGCACATTGTTGTTATATGTAGCAGTCATGATTAGTTATAGAACGGCCATAAATGGTAATAGATCAAGCCTAAGGAACCCAAAGAATCAAAAGATTGAAAAACACAATTCAAGCAACAACTGCAAACAATTGAAAAGATCCCAAAGGCCAATCCCTAAGTAGGGCCAAGAGCACTATAACGGTATATATCACAATAGACTCTACAACCGTAGATGATGAAAGAAATCTATCTAAGACCTAACCGATCCCTTGTTAAATCTTCCGAAAGAACGCTGCTTCACAATTCTCGTTGAACAATCAATTTAATTTTGTTCTTTGGAACGGATTTTTTTTAAGTTATTAATACTCTTCTTTTATTTCATTTGTTCCAAACGACACTTACGTATCCATTTTATCCAAATTTTCACAATAATATCACGATATTAATTAAGTAATATGCATCTCATCCACTCGGAGTAAATACTGTGAGAGAGTTCGCCACATAAGAGCAAGAGGTTTATTACCAAAATCCACCTTGGGAAAAGTAGTCACTTAACCAGTGAACCAGATGTATTTGGCATGCGTATGTTAACGTGTCTTTTATTTTTACTTTTCGACATATCATATTCTCTTTCCTTTCTTCCTCTATTGCTAATGTAGCATGCGAATCCACATGAATATACCCGAGATTCAGCTATCGATTGTTCTTCTCAGGAAAAAAGATCTTCAGTGGAGGCACAAGAGAAATATCAATCGGATTCTGAAGGTACTTAAAAACCCACTTCTACTTTGCTGAAGACATTTCACCAGCTAGACTTCAACTCAACTGCATATTAGAAAGTATATCATCTTCTTGTCCGCTCACAATGTAGGCTTTGATTTTTGAACCAACTTTATTTCTCTGAGATTAGAAGAAATAATCATTTACCCATTTTGACTTCTTGATGGTATTTGTTGAGAATTCTGACTCTGCATACGATTTGAGCATCGTAGGTCGTTGCTCTCATGGCCGCCTTCCGATGGAAGAGCAGGCCAGTTTCTAAAACTGGATAGGAACTCATCTGATGGTGATGTGGATAAGAGACTCATTATCGTGCATTCTAATCCGTCATCGTCCTAACGAGTACCTCAATTGTGATGCTTGCGTCCTTTAGATAGAGTACTACAGCGCGAGGATGAGCCACTGATCAAGGCTGCTACGAGATAGCATGTCCCCAGCCGTACCTATCTGGACAGATTCTGTGGTGGCCGAGGTCGAAGGAACAAGAAACAGGGAACACTCCCCGCCGAAGGAGATCGGAAGCGAGCGACAGAGCCCAAAGAAAGACGAGGGAATGTATGAGAGTTCAGGTGGCCGTGTACCCCATCCGCCGGAGATAACATTATAAAAGGAAGGGCTCTCCCAGACCCGAACGTCTGAATGCCCAGAAGATCCCATGTCTCACGGAAAGACCAGTCGGTTAATGACTTGCGTCGAGGAGTCCGTCCGTTCGCCAGTCGGTCTGCAGAAGGCCAGTCTCGGACTCGTCCGTTTACGTTTACCGATAAATCTTGTCCAAATCTTCTTCCGGGGCCCCCCGGCGAGCATCATCGTCGTCGCTCCGTCGCTCGTTCGCTGCTGATCCGTGACAGTTTTTTAACGGACCGCGGTTCAGTACAGAAATCAAAGTCAAAGCTCCGAGGCTGGAAACGACGCTCCACAATCGGCAGAACTGGGCTCGATGTCGAAACGCGCATCTCACTGTTGCGTCTGACCGACCCGCAGAAGTAGAGAATAGTCAGAGTGTGGTGACCGGACCGCGGGAGTTCAAAGCCGGTAGCGATTGACTGGGTTCGAGACCTGCAAATTATGCGTTCATGCGTTCCTTTGTTCCTTTTTCCTCTCCTTCCTTTCCTTCCCTTCCCTTCCCTTCCCTTGCCTTCGGATCCCAGCATACGGCGCTTACGTGGTTCGGGACCAGAGGTGCGGGCAGTTGGATAAGGTCGGTCAAAGGCGCCAGGTGAAAGCGCGTTCACTCGGGGTTCGAACTCGTCGGGTTTGAACGAAGGCGGAGGTATCCGAAAAGCGAAGGAGTAGGAGCTGGTGGCGACGGGCATGACTTCGGGAATGAAGATGGATAATGGCGAAGGGCAGGGGTGCGACTTTCGGAATTGAGACAGAGGCCTTCGAAGTTTGAATTTTTATATTCAACACCGATGGAAGGGGGGGGGGGGGGGGGAGAAGATTTGGAGGAGAGCAAATTCGAGCTGGTCTCGCTGTTGCTTGGTCGTTGGACGAGACTGCTCCCGGGTTTGGACTTGACTCCGAAAGATCCATCCATCCCACGATAAGTTAGGCGTACTGTTGGGAATAAATGTATTGGTTCGAGCCACGTCACATACTCTGCGAGTAAGGCTTCCGGATTCTCGGGCTGTCTTCATCCATCCGGTGACAAGGAGTTTCCGACGCTTGAGATCGGATGCGTGTTGCGGGCCTTGAGAAGCCGATGCTTATCGGGGTTTTGTTTTGTGTTGATAGATCCGATCCCCGCTTCAAACGACAAGACTTTCAGAACAATAAATAAATAACACAGGGCGCTCACCCGAGTCTAACTTCAGAGTCAACTTAACCTTAACCTTATCCTAGGGTCAAGCCTAACCGAATGAGACTCGATGCATGGCGAGAGAAAGCTCCCGGCGAGGAATGATCTCCAACCAGAGAGGGAGAGGGGATGAGGGAAAGGTACCAAATGCCGCGCCTTTGACTAAACGGAATTTTGACCTACTCTCGTTCTCTCGCGCAGTCCTGCGACTCCTGCCGTACCATTCACCTGAGGGAGGGAGTTCGTCATCGTGAGGAGTGGACTACCAACAGACACAATGCCAGAGGTTCGGAAGCTCGGACTGACAGGCGCTGTACTGTGGCTGGAACTTTCTACCCGTCGGACTTTTGTCAGGGCCAGTGAAACCCATCGCCGCCTCGGTCCGGGACCGGATTGACTGCGAATCTGGCTCCTCGCGGGCGGAACCGCGAATCTTGGTCCGGGCGGAGGGCAGGACCTCGGATCGAAGAAAGGAATCGCGCGCCGGGCGTAGGACAGGACAGGATGGGACAAGGAGCGAGCAGGCGGTGGGATAGTCCGCCATGGAGGAGTGGGGGGAGGGGGCATGCCGGCAAGACAACACCATCGAGCTGTGATCGAGTTGTCGTCGGATGAGGGCAGGGCGACGGACCTCCCCTTCCCTGCGCGAGGTGGGGCCCACGGAGGCCCTCGTCCTCGGCCGAACCCACGGGTCGACAGCTCCGGAACGCCGGGATTCTTATGATGCCGATTGTCAGATGGCTCAGGTGAGGGATGGGGAGCGGGGGAGAGCGCGGGGGCTGAGTCAAACATGCAAAAATGGAAAGTTGCTCGCTTTCTGCTCGGCTCCGTCTGGTCTTTCTTTCCTCTCCGGGAAGCACTTGGATTTCCGGGTCTGGTGGCCTTGTCTGTGATCTTCAAAAGGCCCTGCTCTACCGGCTACATTCATCCTGCCAACTCGACACGAGAGCTCAGAGGGGACAGAGCGCCTGCTTCCTTCGGAGAGCGAGACCCGGTCCTTTTCGAACTGGACACCCAAACTTGCACGCAGTCGTCCACTTCGGGGGCGCCCTCTGCTGCTCTCTCTCGTGATTGTTCGTTCCGTGCGCGCGCACACTCTGGTCTAGATTAGGATTCAGCTCAGCTGGTGCTGCTTTTCTATCTTCGCTTCTTTCGGAAAGCCAAAAAACTTAAAATCTCCAACGAGAATGAACCGGGGCGCCGTGGCGAGGACGCTGGAAAAACTAATTCACAGAATTTCCTGCCCGCCCGAATCCGGAGACCTCGGTAGCTGCTAGACAGTTCCTCACTATGATCCACGCTCTCCACAGCTGCAGAGGAGCTGATGCGGGCGCAATTCCGTAGTTTTGCTTCGAGAAACGACGCTGAATCGGGTGACAGAATTTAGCCAACCATCGATCAGCGAATTCATTCTGGAACCTCGCCTTAGCAGTCTTAGTAGCTCAAAGAAAGGGGCCGGCACCGCTGCCAAGTTTGTGCGCTCTCGGCAAAGACGAGAGCAGAGCCACGGATTGTAGAACTGCAGCTCGATATCTCTGCAGAACAGAGTCCGGATCTTCTCAGGTGACACTGTGAGTGAGATAGGTTCTTAAGGGGTTCGGCTGTCTGGAAGGTTTCTAGTAGGCACGGACTGACTGGCACAGAATCTGGAACGGGCTTTGGTGGAGTCACCCTCTCGCGTATGGAACAGGAGTCAGAGGGACAGGCAGCAAAAATGCGAATTCTCGAGTTCGAGCGGAAGGTGAGATCCGAGGCCTTTTTGGGGTGCCAGCAGATAAAATATGTGGAAAATCGCCTTCGAGATGCGCCGGAGGGAGGGCTGCTTGGAGAAGCTGAGGGAGCAGACGCGCAAGCTTTGCGCACCACGATTCTCAACGCGTCTGCAGCCATCGTAGAGAAATTCAGCAAGGTCATCCGCTTGCTGTCGACTCCGCCCAGCGCGACTCGCAGTACCAATTCCATGGCCACGGGCGGCTCGAAAGCTCAAGACCAGCTTGTAGCGAAAGCCGGAAATCTGACTTTGGATGCCGATAGCCCTCTGCTGTCAGGCGACGATTGCCACACGCCAGGCCGTATGCAATTCACCAGTCCGACCACGAGCCCATGCGACACTCCTCTGAGCGGCAGTGGTCTCTCCGAGGGCGGCTCTCCCGTGAGGCCGAACCATGTCGCTCCCGATTCCGACGAGGACACCGTCGGCAATCTCTCGCGCCGCCGGTCTCACGACGTTTCCACCAGCGCCGCCGATCCCGACCTCAGCGACAAACCAGCTCTGCCCAAGAAGCGGTCAGTAATGCTGTCGATCTCCTCATGCTTTCTGCCCTTTCACGAGGCCGCACTGCATGTCTGCATTCGCAGAATGCTGCGTCGAACAATTTCTTCGGATTTCTTCGATTTTTAATTCGAGTCCATTCGGCTCAGAATGTCGGCTGACGGGCTCTGGTTTTTTTTCCTTGTACGCAGAAAATATTTGCCCAAGTATCAGACGAAACAACGGGCGATTGGTACGGGGGACAACGATGGCCCCCCGGACGACGGCTTCACATGGCGCAAATATGGGCAGAAGGACATTAAGGAGTCCAGCTATGCGAGGTTCGTTCACACTTTAGCCCGACCCCAACATTGCTCTGCAGAGACGTTCATTTCGGTGATTCTGAATCACTCGATGTCGAATGGACGTTGATAGTGTGCGTGTATGTGTGTGTGTATTAATTGGGCTTGGATTTGGTTCGAGTAGCGAATCATCATTTCTGCCTCGGGGCTTGCTGTGAGAAACAGAACAGAAGAACTGTAAGCAGTTGAGGAATGGATTGAGTGTTGATTTATGGGCCGGACGACGATGGTTGCTCATTTGTTTTAATTTGGTGTCGATGCAGAAGCTACTACAGATGCACGCACAAGACAGATCTCGGGTGCCCTTCCATAAAAATGGTGCAACGCTCGGACGAAGATCCGAACTACTACGATGTGACGTACCGAGGCAACCACATCTGCCCGCTCTTGGAGCAGCGAACCTGGCACTTCGGTTTGGCACCATCGCACATCGCGATCCACGAGCTGCTCGGCTCCGACCCTAAAGGCTCGTCGTCCTCGGCTCTCATAATGGGCAGCGGAGCGCTGCACTTGAGTACACCGGGTCAAAGTCAAGAGAACGTCATTGTTGGCCTGGGTCCGAGTCCATTTCCTCCACCCAAGTCAACCAGCGGATTGACTGCAGTTCCCTGCAGCAGGAGGTCCAACACTGGCACTATCACAAGCACCACCATAACCACCACCACAGGCTCGCCCGAGCACAACCAAATCGGAGGTCCTCGGGTAGGCATGAGCAGCGCGTCAACCGCGCAGCAGCAGCAGCAGCAGCAGGAAACCCAGCAAAACATTCCAGCGAAGGTCGCTGCGAATGCGAATTGTCGATTAGATCAGGACTATAACCAAAGTAGATCTGCACGTGACTGCCTTTTCAGTGGCTCGAATCTCAGGAGCCTCTTGTTGGGCCGAACCGATGGTGGGTCCCTGGGGTTGGAGCTGGAGGATCTATCGGTCCATCAGGTTCTGCAGCAGCAGCAGCAGCGGCAAACTACGGCTAACCAAGGAGGAGGGGAGATGGAGCGGATGCGCGAAATCATGAGGGGACAGATCTCTCACGACAGTGTTTCCGTTTCTATGGCCGACTCTGCTGATGCTTCTCGAGCTCAGCAGCAGTACGGCGAACGATGGGCCGAGTCGAACATGCTCGTTCGATCGTTTCAGCAGCAGCAGCGTCCACCCGCGGCTCAGAGCGAAGTCACCGGCCAATACACACCTTCGCCAGCCACGTCCGAAGTCGGAACGAGCCATGTCCAGCAAATTCGTCCGGCCGCCTCCCAGATCTCGCTCGTCCCTTCGTACTCGGGCCCGGGTGCGGAAATCTACAACATTCATACGACGGAGTCCGACGCCTCGGAAGTGATCTCTTCCGAACCTTCGCCGTCTCTGTACGGTGGCATCCCCTCGACCATGGGCATGCCCCCGTACATGATCGGCAGTCCCGGCAGTCACCAGCAATTGTACATGGACGATTACGATTTCGGGAGTTACTATGAACAGTCACAAACAGATTAGACTTAGCTTGCACATTCTTGTACAGGACATGTCAAGTCCTCCCCATTCTTACATAGAGCCAAACTTTCGATACAGTCTCAGATATTACCAGAGGTTTAGCGCTTTGATAGGAAAGTAGTACAGTACACGGCAGATTTCTGCAGGTCTCAAGCCTGCAGCCTAGCCTAGCTTAGCTTAGCGTTGCCTAGCCTAACCAAACCTAACCTAACCTAGCCTAGAGAGTTATTACAATAATCTAGAGAAGCTCCCCGGGAAGAGATCCCGGATTGTACTTTATCAACTTCGATTCTTTCTCAATGAAGATTATTCGTCATTGATAGCAGCCGTGCTCCGAAATTTATGCCATGTTTGGGCCAGTGTTGGTGGTTTCTCCAACTTCCTTCCACGGTTTTGATTTGTCTCGGCCAGACCACGGATCACGTTGCACAAGCTGCTTGGATCTTGACGTGTGTCCGTCTTCTGGTTTGACCTCCGATGGCAATATCGAAGGCAGATGGATTCATAACCGGGCCGTACATTAGAAGCGGGCACCTTATCGAATGCAAACCTAGGATTAATGATTGGTACCTCCCAATAGGCTTGGCTACGGTCCGGTTAAAGGTTAACTGGTTAGCCGTTTAATTAACCAGTTAACCGGTCCATTTTTTAGGAGCAAAAATTTCCCAAAATTTCAGATATTTTTCCGCAATTTTTCACTCAGTAGTAATGAGTGGCAGAAAGTGGATGATTGATAACGCCAGAATGATGAGGAAACCAACTGGCTCTCATTTTATTCGAGAGGCGTTTTGTTCTCGCATTGAACGGAGTCCACAACGATCCTTTCATCTGGGGTTTTAGCAGACTATGCTCACGTTAGTATAACGACAGTTGACTCCGGCTGGGGTGTTATTCCACATTTCTTAGTACCAAAAAATGTAGAAAATGTACCATTCCCTGGGATGGGTTAATCGGTCGTAGGGAAAATCGAGACCGGTTAAACCGGCCGGACGGCTAACCGGTTAACCGCCAGTCCTACCTCCCAATCGACATCAACGAAGGGAGTTCGTTTCCAGAGTCCAGTTCTCCGGTGGGCCTTCCGTCACTACACATCGTCTCGACTCACGCAAGTGTACTTGTACCCCGTCATCTGGCAGGCTCGTAGGCCTGACTCTCATTTCTGGAAATAAAGATTTGCACATACTGGAGCAATGAGAACCTCTTGTTCAACTGGGTACCACCTGTTTCTTTCCATCCGGAGGCCGAGGGCGGCCAAAGATCAATCAATCAATAAAAGATTCGGGCTCAGAGATCAAGGAGGGGCCCTGAATGTTGGTCAACTCCATGTGGTCTGCGCTTTGAATTGGCTTTTGAAAAAGTCATGTCGCCAAAGAGTCGACACGTTTGGTGTGAATTCAGTCAACCTCATCCGTAACTGCCTCGTCCCTGAAGATATTCTCCCGTCTCCACAGATTCAAGGTTCGACAACGAACTCTTGGGAGGCTCTTGCTCCGGGCGAGCGAGCAAAGCCTCGCACTTTCCCGCAACGTTACGTGTCCGCAGGCCGTGGAATGTTTCCGAACCGTCAGAAGTTTCTGAATCTTCTCCAGCCTAACGAACGAACGAACGGAGGAACTCTTGCGAAGCCGAGACCGGTCAAGCTTCAAACCGCCTCCGGCTTCAGCTTTGACCGCGCACTCGACCGCTTCAAACGTGGCTCCGGCTCCTCGTCCTTGAGTCCCACGTCTGCTCGGGAGTGGCTGCTTTCAGACGACGACGAGGTGGCCGGATCTCATTTCTTCGCCTTCCGAGAGTACGTGCATGCCCCAAGGGACCAACGGCTCGACAAGTGAGCTCTTCACCAGAAGGCCTGGAATTCCCGTAACTAAGGAAATTAACTTGAATTATGGATTCTAATCGTGTTAATTTGGGGATTTGTCAATAAATAGAGTTCATACGCTCACTATTACTCGATGCTAATTGACTTACTCAAAGAGTAATTTCTGCACAAAAACGAAAATACGTGGCGTAATACTATTTGTGTTAATAATATTCATATTTGTTATAATGACGTTATTAGTTTATGGATGCCACGATTTAATTTTGGTTACTTTTGGGATTTTGCTATCAAATTCCAGAATTTAGGAAGCCTGTTGTAACGGGATCCATGACTGCTCGCTTCTGATGAGGCGTAAGGCCCCTTAATCCCGGACCGTGAACTCGGTTTGTTTCTAGCGCGCCGAGGAACATTTGAGCATTCTCTTGGGGATTGACTCGTTCTTATGTCCGGAAGAGCCAAAGGACTTGCACATGTCTTTCTTAGGGTGAACAACTCTTGGTACGGTTCCGGATCTTACATCTTTGGAGCCTCCGTTGAAAACTTTGAGCATATTATGCATGATGAGAGTAATTGGCAGGATTTGTCCTTTTAATTGACATGATCACCCGCTCCAATCAGCTCACAACACCTTCCTCGTAATCGGTTAACGCAAATGCTCGACAAAGATCTTCAGCGCCGCTCTACCGATTGGACCCTTCGTCGCCATTGGTCACGAAGGCCAGACGTGCACTCTCAGCCATCTAAGGCACGACACGAGTGTCATAGTTAGAGGTGACTGAGACTCATCCTCTCAAGCTTTTGTCGCATGACACACTTCTTGCTGGGGCAATGGAAGCCTTCAACCCGGTACAGTACTATCCAGAGAAGTAATAACTGCTGATCATCAGCAGCAAATATGACGAGGATGTGCTGACTGGAGTACATGAGCTTAGGTTTAGTTCTCATGGACCTTTGAGATTGACCCAACATCCACGTCCATCTAGTCAGTCCATTAGCTGCCACATTCTCATCTGAGCCGCCAACGACGTTTCCTCTGTCCAGTGCAACTTCAGGTTGTGGTCAGGCCCCGTTACCTCGAGTTCAAGTCTATTGTTGGGGAAGGGTTGGAGGATGGCGGGAGATGGCGGGTTGGCACTTCCTGTTGTGCACTGCGTCTGAGGTCGCATTCTCTGAGCAGCCGGATGATTCCAGCCCCATGTCAACCCATCTGGACCCGAGTTGAAGATCATTCGACCAATTTGGAAGAATTTCGAGAATTTCGTTTGCCCTTGTCTCCAGCCCACTTGAGTAACAAGTCTTGTGACTTAGGTCGGTGATGGCAGAGGCAACCACTTCATTGATAATTCACAAACTGAGGGGACAAGGGAGCCTCGAAGGAATACATATCGAGGAGATGAACTTCTGGCGACGAGTCACAATTAGAGTGGAGTAAATATTGCGGACCACTTAGAGCTAAGTTGGCTCATATTGGGACGGGTTTCTCACCATCTTCGAGGCCTTCCCCTTCGAAAGAATAAAGCGGCTGGCTCCTGATGTGGAGAAAAGTTATGAGCAAGGCCCGGACGAACTCGACCGCCACCGATTGAGATCGACAACGCCGAGAGCTGTACTACTTTGATTCAGTCCAAATCGTCCTACAACACGCCACATTCTAATACAACAAATGGCGCATTAATTAATATTCGGTCTGGAGTATTCCCGACCTCACCCAGCTCCGCCTAACACGAAATCAGACGTTGCTAAGCACCTTGTAGGAGACGGTGGATACCGGAGCTATATCGGTATCCAGTGCCACGTACCGCGAGGAGACGGACGGACTTTTTTTAATGTTACGGTACTCAGTCCACGTTCAACGTTGACATGATCGTTGAATTTTCATATGCTTGACTGACGGTGTTGTTAGCTGTAGGGTTTAGGGTTGCCACTGTCGGAACTTTGCCAGTTGATTCTCCAGGCTGATGTGATCTCTGCAGCCATGAACTCGGTCTAGATAACACAATCAGAGTTACTTCAGAACACAGTCAGATTTAGATTTTGATAAAAAAAAATACTGATTCTCACAACGGAGATGGCACAAACACTCAAGTGAGTTACTGGAGTTACTGATAGCACAATGAACGTGGAACACCAAGTCTGAAACCTTGGAGAGTCAAGGTAACATAGTGAATCCTTGGAGACATCTTCCTATATGTCACCATATTTAACCCAAGCAAACATAGAAATGGCCATAAGAATATTGGTATGACGGTGTGTGAGTGTCGTTGCTAGTATTCCTATATCGTTGTGATATTTCCACAAAATTACCCCTCTACAACTAACTATGCATTTAAGCATCGTAATCACACACTTGATTACGTCAATTTCCAAGTAAATGTAATAATTTCTACGTGATAAAAAAAAATACAATCACTTGTGAGCTTATTTAAAAAAGCTCACAAGATGGAAAAGAAGTGGCAGCATCTAGACGATTTACATCAAATCTAAATATACTCTTAGGGTTTCTTCTGAATTTGATAGTATAACCTTTCTTGTCCAACATACAAGCTTCCCATGGAATCGTAGAGATATAGTTAAAATTCCAACACAATTATGTTTTAATCGAATATACTTTACATCAAATCCAAATCTCAACCAATCGTTTGTGAATACGATGTTGATGTAATTTATCTTCGTTTGCACAATGCATGCAACTTGTTATGGTTAAAAGGATTGGAGAGTCATTTTTAAAAAATCAGATTAACCACATATATATATATATATAGTCATCAATGATCTTCAACCAAACAAACTCATATGATTCATCGTGTAATGACTCTATTTCTACATAACTGGAAGATGCCATTATCAAAATATGCTTCGCTCTATATACATACAAAATTACATCAACGTATTGCAATTGTGGCAAAGTGAGATTTCTCTCAAAGAGAATTTAATAATTTCAGTTATGCAATAAGTAAAGTAATATTCTATTCATCTTTTCATAACTTGGTTTATCTTTGTTTTAAAAGCAAAGTTTAATCCATACACAAACATTCACAATATTCATTTTTGATATATAGTTTTACATAAAAGTTTTCAATTTATTCAGATATGGATTGATCATAATTTTTTTTAATCATCATGCAATATGCGTTTTCATAAAAATTCAAATGCGTTTTTCAAAATAAATTATCATGCATTCATTTATGAATTAAGTTCTCACACAGATTTATTATGATTTTTATATGATTTTTAAATCTATTTATTAACTTAATTTAATTTTAATTGTGATAATAAATGATTTTGAATCTAAAATTAATTTCAATAAATTCAAATTACGTGAATATAATCATAATTCATACATAATACTATATTGCAACATGTCATTGAAGTAGCTATAAATCTAAATTTCTCTTGTATCTATTACTATATGGCATGAAGTATCTTGATTTTCTTAACATACCATCTTGCCACAAAGTTCAATAAACATATATTCAACTAATCAAATATTAACACGTTGATTTATTTTTTGTAAAATATAATTTAAAAAAATACATCAATGATGTTAATACATAATCAAAGAAAAATGTTAAGTATTTTGATTATTCGCTCATAGAAATATTTGATAGTCAAATGAAAAAGAATCATAATAAGCTAAATTTAATCATAATTAATGTAATTATAATCAATCTTTTGGCTCATTCTACAACAATGACACAATCATAGAACTAATAAGTTTACAATACAATCTTGATTTTTGCGTATTTCATGCTCATATATCTTTAATATTTTACTTTGAAAGCTGTGTTTTATTATTAAAAATCATCATATTATTGAATTAAAAATTATTTACTTTTAGATTTAAGAAAACTTGCTATGATTGATTAGAACTAAAACTGAAATTGAAAACTAAATGAACTGAACAAGCTTTAGAAACATGAAGTAATACAAGATAAGTTAGATTTTCATGACATTGCAACATACTCATGTAATACTACATGAGAATAATTTCATGACAATAAGAATGTTATAATTCTCAAAAAGCTGAAAGAATTTTTTTGAAATAATATTACATGTTTTTTCAACTCACAAACAAGTTCATGGCAAACTTTGCATATGAAAATTTTGTTTGACATCACTAGATTTAATGTCTTGATTGATGGTTTTTTTAATTGATGAAGAAAAATTTATTATAGATTCTAACTTTCTTATCACTTTCAAATGTCGATTGTACTTCAGAAATATCATGTATGTTATAAAGTGTGTGATGATGATTTTGATTGTGAATTCATTTTTAAGCAAAGCAAACAATGTTATAGATGATATTAAAATCAAAATTAGACTTAAAAATACTATGTTGTTATAAATCATGTTTGCAAGTAATCTACAAATTGATTATGTATTGTTGATATTGACACAAATATTTTGAGCAATCATGATTTACTTCCATTTTAAAGAAAAGTTTTGATTGTTTTTAATTTGCACAATTCATACCATTTGACCAACACTACCAAAAACAGTGATAACATTTTTGTGTTGTGTTGTTTAATAGCAAATTATATATTGTGGTATGATTTGTTACTTACGAACCATGTACAAGTTGTGATGCAATTGACTTTTTGCAGTCACAGGAGTATTTGTTATTAAGCACATATTTTTATTATGAAATCAAGTAAAATATTGTAAAGATAAGAACAAAAGATTAAAAAAGCTATTGATAAATATAAAAGATTGAAAGATAAATCTTATTTTAACATAATTAATATATATTGAATAAGTTGATAGAAATATATTTTTTGACTAAATATATTCTCTGTTTAAAGTAAAAGACCAATGAAATGCGCTGACATTGTGACAGTGATACAAAGATCAAAGCTTGTTCGTCATTAAACAATGATGAGTGATGATAATGAAACAACTATGATGTTATTTAATTGTAAAATATTCTCGCAATTTTCTTGCGAGAAATCATAATATTATACCAAGATGAGAATCATAAAAATTGAGCATGTTAAAATATATATTACACCAAAATAACACCAAAAATTGAAATCTCGATACAACAATTTTCTAATAAACTATCATTTTTGGATAAAAATTCAATAAATATTTTTGGATGTAATATTAGTAATTTACTATGAAATCATCATGAATCACAATGAAATCCAACCATTAATTATTGATGTATTTAAAAACTTAAAAAATTTCAAACAAAAAATTTGATGAACATAATGACATCACAATTCAACATGAAAATCATATATGTGAAAGTTAAAAAACAATTTAAACAGTGATTTTCATTAATGTCATGAGAAAACATATCATATAGATGAAAAATTGATTGATGAAAATAAATGATATATGTTACAAAGAAAGATAATGAAAGCATTTAAACATGTTAGTCAAAGAATATCCAAATTAGATGAAACTTGATAATGATGTATATAACATACAATGAATCTATAAAAAGCTTAAAAAGATGCATGTGGATATTTATGTTAAAAATTGTGTAGTTTGTGAAAACAAAAGACAAATTGTGCAAAGAGATTTGACTTTTTAGAATTTTTTTGTAAACAAATTGAGTAAGATCATTCATATCAAATTGATCACAAATTTTATAATAAATTCATAACTTATCCAATTTTATTTATATATAGTTTATGTAATTCATGTATTTAGTATATAATGAAGAGGGATGATCAATTTAGTATTTTTGTTAAGTTGACAAAAATGATTCAATTTAGCAATCTTTCATACTCACATTAATGCTCAAACAAAGGGAAAAATTCAATAATTCACTACAAAAATTACAGAATTCATAAGTATTGTAAGTATTGATTTCAAAAGATCATTATATAATCTCACTTCTGATGAAATCAATGTATGTAAGAACTATATTATTCAAAAAATAAATGAAAATAAAAGTACTATATATATATATATATACTGCTGATGTTAGGATTGATTAAAAATAAAAATTATATGAAATTTTTGTTGATACACCAAAATGCAAAAGAATGTGATTTACTACACATTTACATTCCAACGAAATGGTTTAATGTTGTGGAAACAATCAAGTTTTTGTGCCTTCAATAATCACTGCCAAAAATCGATTGATCAAAACATAAACAACTTACAGTGTGAATCTTAACCTATTGGTAGACTAAGAGTTACAAATTAACAATATTTGTAGTTGAAATTCTTATCTTGAAGCATGAAAAAAGGATTCATCAACTTGATGTGACATTGATTAAATTATGATCATGCCAATATATATATATATATATATATATATAGGCATGGTCGTAAATATAGAAATATGAATGTGTATATTCAAAGAGAAGTATGAGTAAGAAAGTCAAGACAATATGATGACTTTTAAATACCTATGAAAATCAATCGTAATATACATTGAAATGATATGCTTTCTAGAAAGACAAATATTATGATCATCATAGCATGACTTATAATTGCTAAGAGTAATAATCTTGAAGTTTGGTGCAATATGTCATAAAATGTCACATTTTACATATCCTTTGATTCATCTAAAGACTGATTGTCTCGTTGAAGTTGACTAGAGATAAGATGTTAAAAATGATGATTAAAGCGCTTTCATACATCAGTGTGATTTGTGATTAAACTTTGGGAACTATGGTGATTACTATGTTATATCTGCCTTTAGTTGCATGGGTTTCACGTTTTCAGGTTACGTATAATGAATCTCAACAAAAGCTTATGTTACTTGTCTAGCAAGAGTATAATTTACAGTTTATGGCTGCAAATGCTCGGTGTCTCTCATGTTTCTATATTGTAAAACCACCACATTGTTGGCATCATGAAACATGAAGAATGTATTTTGGATCATCACTATTCGATTTGCCACCAAGTGTAAAGTGAAAGGCAATTCGATAAAGGGTTGTAGTGTATTCGGCTCTGGTAGTTAAACCATGAACTTTCAATTGTTGTGCAGGGAAACACATATTTTAGTGATAAATAAATATGCTCGTCGCTTTTGTAGTTTGTCCTGTTCACATTACATAAGGACTAGTCTTCATACTAAAGCAATAAAGTCGTAAGTTCAATAAGGTTTCAAATATCAAAGCCTTGGCCTTTTTGTCTCATGTGACTGTTTACAACCTATGTTCCAAGCTACATAGCTACGGACACTATCAGCTAGTTATTTAAACAAAGTTATCAAGACTTGGTCATGAGGAGAAAAAGTAGAATACTATCTCCCGTCTAGGATGCCAATAAACAACCAGTACAGATAGTCACGAGTAGGCTCGTGACTGAGGGTAGAGACCTACAGTACTCGTTGTAGGTGGGCAGGGATTGTTCTTGTTATAGGGCACCGATTCATATAGCAAAGAGGATTGTGAGATCCTCTTGGTTTCGTTTAAGAACGAAGGGAAAACGGTTAGATTGGGCTGCCCTCCAACAGAACCAAAGATTCAATACCCATTGTAAATCCGTTTTTCGTTCATTCTCCGGGGCTCGAGTACTGAGCATTTTGGCATTTTGGCAGTAGAAAAAGTAGAATACATTGGATGGATCCATCCAATGTCAAAAGCCAAGGACCATCAACGTCGACGAACACATGAGAAGCATGAATTTCTTGCACAACTCGCTCCCAAACTGAAGCTGCCACTAGCCAATTCAGCCAGCCACTGAGATAGTTCCAAGATTGTCCAATGTGGAATGCGACCTGGTTGGTGGTGGGCACTTCTGTCACGACACCCTCAAGCTCTCAGTCTCAGCAAGAACTTTCCTGTCTGCCAATTGAAACAACATATATCACCAAAGCTTCCCCAAAGAATCTGCACCCCAGACTCGAGCAACAGCAATTGATCAAGCTCTTGCGGGTTTCCAGCACGAAGAGTCGTGTCATGCTCCCTCTTACTCCCTGTCCCCACCTCCTTTCTCCATTTCTATTCTCCCTCGTCACTCACTCGTTTTTCTTTCGGACCCTCTCTAAAGCAATTAAATTTAACATGCATTCTCGAAAGGGAAGGAAATTATACATGGCATCGTAGCACCCAAACGTTTTGTTTGGATTGAGACACTCAAATGGAGATAGGAGTGAAGAAATAGCAATACTTTCCAGAGCTCACGTTTCTCATACTCGGCAACTAAATCCGCAAGTCACGGATCGTGCTGATAACGTTTTATGAACTGAAAAGACTGATTTGCACAACACAGATCACACAACAGGCGTGAGAGAATCAAAAACTAGATTTACTGAGAGTACACTGATTTCAGCAACGTTCGAGAGTCAAAACAAACATCCCAGAGTACATTGGGACCGGAAAAATATAGTTATGGCCATGTAATTGTCACGCCGAGTACCTGTCGGTGTAATCTGTGTGTTCATGGAACCTCTGTGCGGTGTCGGTTGGTGTGTTGGCGTTGGTGTTGTTCCCGAAACACCTTAGAATTGTTCTGAACTTGTAATACATTCTCCTGTCCAAAATAGCATCCTTTGACGTCATTAAATCTTCTACATATTATTGTAACCAATTCACTTCAAAAATTTCTTTATCTATTTGAAGTGAATAATACTTCAGGTTAATTGATGACTTACTTAAAGCTATGTCATGGTTAAATATTGTATCATAATGAAGTGGTTGAGAATAGATTTTGTCAAGTGTTTTTTAATATAATGTAATTGATTTATATCGCGAGCAACTCGTTCTCGTAATGTGTTTGACATGGTTCTTTCTGCTATGCCGGTTCTCTTGAAAAGCTTTCGCTGAGCAATGCGGATGAAATCTGGAAGTTTCAGACTTTTTTCTTTCGGAATCAAAGTATGAACGACAACTCCAATCCTAGCTCTTACGAAGTAGTCCTACCGCCACAACAATGGCGGCGAACCAAAGGAGTAGGAATCCTCGGCTCCGTGAGACTCTTCCCCAACAAAACACGCAGTTTTCAATCTCTTGACTGCTAGTGGAATATTTCATGATGGTGATAGTTCTTAAAAATCTTTGCTCTCAGTCAACCAGCTCGTGATAAATATCCAATGTGCTCTAGCTTCTGTTGAAGCGCGATAGAACTAGAAGGAAGACAAAGAAGAAAGGGGAGAGTGAGATAAAAGTTTGTTTCAATTCGAAGGTGTTTATGTGGGCTCCCTTGGGACAAAAAGAACTAGGAAAACATAACAACCATGGGAACAAACCCTTGAGCACTAGGGTATTTAAGTTGCACTCTCTGGAACTCCTGAGAGTGCTTCGTGGGTACTAGGTAGGTCCATTCATGTGTTAGCTTTGTGTAATAAGCATTGGATTTTGCAGTTTAAACATGGAATATCTTGGGAGTGAAGTGTGTGTTTTCTTGTTATGAAAACGAAACCGCCTATGTCAAAATTTTTTTAATCCATTCTCTTGCCATCTACTTCATTTGTTTCACGCTCTAAGGTTGGGATTCTTCTTATCGTCACTTTGTTGTCATTACGTAGACCTTATTACGTAAAGAGTTTCAGAGTAAGCAATCACCTTTCTCCGAGAATCATCTTGAATCTCGATGAGATTCACTTGATACTTTGCTTTGTCATACGCATTGGCAAAAGTCTCATGTGCATCACGACCTCCTTGTGCATCCTGATTGGGACAATCTCTCAAAATGTGATCCATTTCTTTGCAAGCATAACAGTGTATCTTGTTTGAGTATTGTTTTGTGCCGCAAAAGCTACGAGTTTGAAGGAGTTGTAAACTAAGTTGCGTCATTTGCGACATAAGTTGTTTCATAGCAATTAAAAAATATAATGAAGGCTTAAAAACGTTTAAGGATACACCCCTTTTTGCTAGATCCTTAAACGTATGCTTGGAATCCTCATAATTTTTCCCCAACAAATTGTGGTTGCTTTGTGGCGGGCATCTCTTGCCCACTTATTTTCACCTTGGTTTTTGTTTTGTGGGTAGTTCAATGTAGTGAAATTGTACACTTTTTGTTGGCAATCTTTTAATGTGATTATTAATATCATTGGTAGTACATCACAATTTGAGATCAGACATTGTATATATTGCTTCAAGAAAAATAGTACAAAATTTTAACTTGTTCATTGTTGTATTCATTTAAAACTTGAGTTTGATATATTATATCAAACTATTATAATATCTTATCAATCAATATTTATGAATTATTTCTATTAAAATTATTTTCAAGAGATAAATTTTTAACTTTTTTTTATGATTTTATGATCCGTTTGAAATTTTAATTTCATTTGATATTTCATAAAATCCAAATTTTAATTCTAATGTAGTAATGAACTAACATCATAGTCATACTTGAAACTCATATTTAAATAATTAAAATTATGCCATTAAGATTTTATCATGTTTATTTTAGATTTTACAATTTTTTGATATAGTCATGTGTTTAAAATAGGATTAAAATTAAGATTTATGTCTAATTGATTTATCATAGTGATTTTAACATTTTATTATCTTTGCTTCACATTCATCATATTATTATTGAGTACTGTTTTTAGAACAAGGTTTGTAGAAAAACTCATATTCAATAGATTCAAAACTGTGATTTTAGTAAATTTTAATCTATATTATATTTGATTTATTATAATTGAGAAGTGCGTTTAAAATTTTGAAACATGATACATATTATTAAATTTCAGTGTTTTTAAATATTTTATTTTATCCCTATTAATTTCCCTTTCATTTTTTAAAATTTTAATTCTGTGTTAAGGTTAAATTTCAAAACTCCTAAATATGACCATAAAGTGTTTAATATTCTTCACTCCATTCTAGTGTCTGAAAAATAGATTGATATCAAAGAACTTTAGGTCATGAAACTCTTTAAGTTTATTAGTCATTTTTACATTCAGAATATTGTAACAGCTATTTTCCGACTTGTTCTCATTCTAATCCAGAAGAATTTTGCTGCCATTTAAGAGGAACCAAATTTAATCATGTGCTATGTACAAAGAACAATGTAGTATAATTTGCTACTGACATGAAGATACGTACGCATTCTAACGGTTACGAACACAATAGGATCCATGACTAGATTAAAGTGAAAATGTACAGAGTCCAAAAATAAAATCACACCCCGAATTGCCAAAGCTAAACAAAGTTATAAGGGAGCTAGTGGATAGAAAAATATTACTAAATAATGTTACTTTCCATTCTCCTTGTAAATGGACACACAAGAACAAACATGCCTATCAAGACCATTTTCCGCTAAATTGCAGGAGTTTTAGACTACCAGTAACATGGTGAGGGAGACGCCAGAGGGACTCGGTCGTGGTGAGTCCGATTGACTTCAGATGAACGAAACCGTGTTGAACCACGCACGAACGCGGTCGCAGTGCCAACGTCTCGCTGGTGGTTCTGAAAGCGCGAGCATTTCGAGCGTGCTAATTCGATCGGCTTTTCTCGACCACTTGGAACTTGGCCGGGTTTTGAATTCGGCAGGAACGTCGAAGTTTGGCCATTTAATGTAATGCGTGTGCTGCATCTTGCAATTTTGGCGAGAAAAAGTCGTTCTCGTTGGTACTCTGGGGTTTCTTGGCGGACTTTCTCGATCTTTTTCTCGAGACCAACATGCGGGGCTCAGTCAATGTTTTTTGAGAACGGGGAGAAATTTCAGAGGTGATTCTTGAGCAAAAGTGTAACGAACTCGTAAAGTGCGTCGAGTTATCCGGGTTTTATCGTTATCGTTTGTCCGCAATGGATTCCGCACCGGCGGGAGCGACGCGGATGGGAAGCCGTTCATCGACTAGACACGGGGGTCCTGCTCAGGTCTTTGTAGGGCCGGTGCGGCGCTGGCGTAAGGTTTGGTCACCTGTCAGCTCTTCCTCTCCGTCGCCTTCAGCTGCTCGTGTTCTCTTGTACAAGTGGAACCCTCTCACACCATCCACCGGAGGTATTTCAATTGCCATGCCGACATGTTAAGGTTTTTCTTAGTTTTCTAACTTTGCACCTTACGCATTATCCGTTGTGACATACTCTCCTTATTCTTGAGTCATCGCGGCATCTTGCCCTGATCTCGTGCTTAAGCACTTCTTCAAACAATCTTTCTCTGCCACTGTCAGCTGATATTTTGCGAGGGTGCGAATGCTGAATTAAATGTCTGGAACAATTCTCTGCTCAAGATATTTTTGTCTGCAATCAGGCCTTTAACCAGCTCAATCAGCAAATTTTGAAATTCGTAATGTTTTCAAAACTTTAAATCTGGTCGTTCGAGTTCTACTACCTTTCAGTAATCCAGATTTGTTGGATCCCGACCACTGCTTTCCTTAGGAACCGGAGCAAAGGAGGACTCTACTTCAGAAGAGCTTACGACCAACACTTCAAGACCTGTCAAGTACATACCGGTACTCCAGCTTCTTATTCCTAACTATTTCAAGCAGGCTTGGCTTGATAGTGAGGGCTGGCTGTACTGTTGAAACAGCTGCTAGACATTGTCCACTAATATCAGAAGTCAGTAATCTGTTTCTGCACCACAGCTGCAAACGCCCTGGAGATGGATTCTCTAGTCATTGGTAGTTTAATTCGCGCAAATGTAATTCGAAGTAATGTGTTCAAACTGTTGGAAGAAGTAGGTATTGCAGGGATTGTCTAACATGAAGTTTTCAAATTGTAGCCAAAACTAATTCGCGGATTCGACGGTAGAGTGTATTATGGATGTCTTCTGGGATTCGTATGAACTTTAGGGTTGCAGTGTAGTTAACTCTAGACAGCAATAAGTGGTCAGTGAATCAGCTGAGAGTGCTCGCATATGCTACTAGGGAACCTTTTTTCCAGATCAATCTGAAGCCATTATCTTTTGGTGCATAGATTCAGGTCTTGATTCAGAAAGACGAACTGGCGAAGAAAGCTGCAGAAGAGGCCGAAGCACAGGCACTTGTAGAGAAGGAAAGCCAGGAACCGAAAGACAGTACTTCTGATATGGCTGTTGATACTATGCAGCTTGATTCCACTGCAACCCATGACAAGGAAATAAAATAAAGCCTCCGATTACTGTATTCTAAACGCAAGTATCCTTTGTCATCCTTGTGCCCTATTTCTTACCAGTTTATGTCGATTCGTATTTGTCTGGTGGTATCTTTGAGGATCATGGAGACGGTTAGCTAACCACCGGGCTTCCTGATCGTTTTTACTTCAGGATCAGGGCTTTTGATCGCAGATGATGTGATTAGAAACTATCAGATGAAGGAGGAGCTTCCATTGGTTTATTTACCTTTCTCCATTGTTTCCTTCCCTGCCATGCAAGAGCTTCAACAAGAGTAACATCGAGATGCTCACTGAAAGCTCGATCAAAGACGATCGAAGATGAAGGTAGGGGAAGTACTAAAAGTACCGAACTTGAACATTTGGGTAGCGCAGATACCGAAACTTATTAATGCATTAGCAGTTTCCACTGCGTTACATGTGATTATATGTTGAAACTTAGAAACCACAAGCTTTCCTGTATTGGTGTGGTATCCAGAATGGTTTTCTGCATAACAAACTATTTTAGCTGACATTTTGATAACTCAGTCAGCTTCCAAAGTGTAGTCAGTCTTCTCTTCAGACTCTTTTGCTTTCAAATCTTTCAGTGTGGGTATTACGTGACTTTTCAGTTGTACATCAATGCAGTATCGTTTACCACTTGTCACATATTAACACCGGAGCCTCTCTTTGCAGTGGGAAGCGTGACTGGTGAAATGAGACGGCGTGGCTTTTTAGAATATGTATATATGAGGTCAAGTCCTTTGCCAAAAAGGCTGGATCCTTGAGCGCCCGCTTGGAGCCGCTCGTAATTTTTCCCAACAAATTGTGGTTGCTCTGTTTCATGCAGCTCTTGCCCAATTAGTCTCACATTGCTTTTTGTGGTTAGGTCATTGTAGTGAAACTCTACACTTTTTGTTGGCAAATGTCACGGTTGTATGTATATATGTAAGCAATATGTATGTCTTGCAGGTTGTGTAACGCTGGATGTCTGGAGTGCAACAAACAGCTGTAGGGGAGGGTTAAGAATTGCGTGCCTCTCCTTTCATGTTAGTGGGTGAATGTGGATATCAAAACAACCAATGTCTGAAACCTGCTCCAGCGATATAATGGACTGGTCAGAGGCATTGAATTCTTGTGTGTTATTATATATCAGTGTTCATTCGGTAACTTTTTTGGTGTTTGGTTTACTCTTCATGTCTGCAAATCATCCTACGGAACGACTTTCGTGGTCAATCTAGTAATCGTGTGCAGATTTTGAGGTCAAGTCGAACCATTAAAGAGGGCAGTACTTCACTCGAATCATCATAAGCTTGAAAGAGTACGTGAAGTCAAACTAAATCTCGGATATCTGCATGGTCCGACCCCATCCAGTGTTCAAGTTGTGGACTTTCCTCACCTGGCATTCGCAACACTCGTTATGAATTCAAGCGGCAGGCTCTCTTGAAGAGACGAAACCAGCGGCGCAGACCTCCTGGGTCAGATGTTTGGCCTGTGATTGATAAATTTTCATTCAAGATTTATTGGAGACGAAGATATTCCACTTGGTGATGCACTTGCACTGCCAGGAATATGAGTCCCTTCATTTGGTAACAATGGGGCAAGTGACAGCACAACTCCAGTGCGTTGTCCATCTAGTAGTACCTAGACGCAACAGAGAATCCAGTCAAACACCAGTCAATGTCTTGACACGACAGACGCAAGCAGGAGAATACTTCGTGATGACCAAACATGAAGTGAACACCAGTTTTAAAAGGGTAGTGAATCAATTATAATGCAAGGATTTGCCGGGAAAAAGCATTATCCAATATGATACTTTATAAGTTCAACCTCCTTCGATGCAAAGGAGAAACGCTCAATACATCTATGATCATTTTGAGCCTCGATGCTATATTTGACATCGCATCTAACTACTGTACCAAAAGGTCTTTTACTGACCGCTGTGTTTAAAGAGGATCTGCGTAAAACTGGAATCTGCGTAAAATTGAGAAGTAACGTTTGCCCCCTGGAATCCGCAGTAATGGCCCTGATAGTGCGAGAGGCTGTAACATCCTGCCCAACGAAAACTGCATGTACGATTGGTACACCGTTTTTGTTCTCGATGTGTCTACCCACAGACGCTTTATGCACATCCCAGAGAATGATGTGGCCTTTGGAATATCCAACTAGTAGTAAGTCTCCTTGTTGATTGAATGACAGGGAAGAAACCACCATTTGATGTTTCTCTGATGCCGGGGGAATCAAAATATAAGGCTACATAGCCACACGAATACCTCTGTCAGTGTTATAAACTGATGTGCTTTCACAGGGAATGAAATGTACATCCTGAGTCAGATTATCCCTATGACTCCAAGGCACAAAGAAAACCTCAAGAATCTGTGCAAGACAAAACTCTGATGTATCCGCTACTAGTGCAGAATCGAATTTTGTAGTTCTCAACATTAAAATCTGAGCATAGTGAGGAGGACGAATTTCGTAACCTTGGCATCAGTTTCATCTGCACTTTTTGTTGTCGAGTACTTACTGGGGATGATTAATACGGGTCCCTTTGACATTCCTATGGCGATAAAATTACTGTGTACAGCCAGAGCTTGGGATGTTCCATGGTCACGTCGCAGGTCGGCTGACTTCAGAGCGAAGGACAAAGATCCTCCTGAATCAAGCTGCAGAAGACCAATGGCAGGGTCACCTCTTTGAATCCCTTCGAGTCTCATGGGTTGGGCAACTGCTCCTTCTTCCCAATGTAAACCTGAACTGGCAGCTTTCTTTTCTCTCTCTTCTGCAATTTGTAAAGTCGTCCGCTGTGGCTCTTCCTCAATAATCCGAATCTCTTCTTGGCTCTCAACATCAGCAATATCCGAATGCTGCAAAAGTTCGTCTGAAGATGCTTGCTCATCATCTGATTCGGTTGAAGTTCTCAGCGAAGATATCTTGATGGCCTGCGGATGGGTATTAAGTGTGCTGGCAATTACATGTTCTTGCATCCCCTCGATCCAAGTATTTAAAGAAGCTACATCAGTTGACTCTGGCTCCACTGTGTCTACCGATACACTTTGCTCAATTGAAATGGTGCGGATTACGTGGGTCTGATGCTCGAGTTCTACGGGATCACGGGCTCGATATCCATCATCAATATCTTCATCATCTGTTTCTAATACATCGTTTGAGGAGGAACTATCATCAACCACTCCCGAAGACAAAAGTGGATGATCATCTTCGTCGGCATCGTTCTGTCCTGTAGCAAGTTCTGAAAGAGAAGAATTTGAAGAACTGGACCCCTGCTGTTGCAAGTCGGCAATGGTAGAAATGAGATTTTCTGCTTTATCCAGACACTCTTCAATAACAGCCGTGTATGTTTCCTATCTCCTTCACATTATCCTCCTCCTGGGTATCAATTCTACAGTACAATATGAACCTGTTACCATCTGAATCGTCGTGCGAGAATTCCAATTCTATTGGATCATTCGCGATGTCGTCACCCCTAGTTACTCAATTTGGAACCTGATCTGCACTCTTGAGGTATCCACTCATCCTCTTCACCTCTGATCTATTGTACTCCGAGGTCTGACGAAGTATGAACATTTGCCGTGTAGCGAAGGTTTTGGCAAATTTCGATGCGGCAGAGTCAGAAGGGCCCATCTGACGTGATGCGACTGCAGCTGCAGCAAATGCTGCCCCAGGTCTCCGTCTAAAGTTGCTCCCGGCAGCGGGAGGGGGCTTATCCACTGAGATTGGTGCAGAAGGCCTCCCATAGCTCTCACAACCGCTGATTGTTCCAACCCTCCCACCCCTTCCAGTAGCTTCTGACTCAACTCCATCCTCCCCTGAACGAATTTGACTCTCACCTTTTCCCTGAAAATCAATCCCCGCCTCAACAAAACGTGGTGAATTTTGGGCAAGAGAGGTCTGGGGTGGAGGCTCCTTTTCAGGATAGTCATTACTGCTACTTGCAACGATACTAGTGTCCGCCATGGAACGATTCTTCTGGTTAGCTTCTATGCTGGTACTCAATATTCCACTTGCTGCTCCGGACATGTTATCTCCATATCGATGAGATTCTAGCCCGTAAAGACCTTCGTCTAAGAGCTCCCCGTCCAGTTTTGAGGCTGCATGCTCGTCGTTTGTGGCAGGATCGAAGTCGAAACTATTGGGCTCACGAGCTCCAGTGGAGGCCGACCTGACGGGAACAGAATGCCCAAGGACATCAGCGAATTCGTCAACATCGTCATTAAGAATGTCATCGAGTGATCGCTCGACTTCTGGTAAATCGTTTCCATCGTCATCGCTACTCTGAGCGTCCAAGAGAGCATCCACATCAAAGTCGTCAAACAACATTTCTCCCATCTAAGCTCTTCACAAAGAAGATAGCCGTTTTCCCGGCATCCCATTATTGAGAGAAGCAGAATATGATTCACGATTAAAGTAGAATTGCGCTTCGAGCACTGCATGTTCCCTCCACATCCAGTGTTCAAGATGTGCTGGCGTCGGCTTTCCTCACCTGGCCTTCGTAACACTCGTTGTGCACTCTTCGAGCGGCAGGATCTTGAAGAGACGAATACTGCCGTGCAAACCTCGTGGGTAAGAAAATTGGCCTGTGATTGGAGAGACACGGTAGTGTTGCGTTGAGGATGGTGCGGAGTTTGTGAGAAAGAGGGTCAAGAAGTAATACTTCGAGTCACTTCTTAGATACTTGACTGCAGCTAGCTAGCTTTGTCATCTATCCTAAATTTACTTAGAACTGGGTGGTCGGAACAATTCATGAAACAATCAAACCAATTAATTTGCTCTCACTTCAACTGCTGTAAATTCTACGAGCAAGGGAGTTCATTCCGAAGAGATTGATGTTTACGAGCAAGGGATTTCATTCCGAAGAGATTGATGTCCAGGCTGCAGTGGTATCTAAACCTATAAGTTATTTGCAGTGGTAAAAGTCTATAAGTTATTATATGTGCCAAAGCTGAAATCAGATTCGTAAAAGTCTTCGATAGTACACATTTTGAGACATACTGTTCGCTTATCCTCGGAAATTCCTTCGAATAGGCGTGCCTGGCATGGTGGTGCAGATTTGCAGCAACGGCATCAGACCTTATTTCTGGTGGCAAGATTGATGATGTGGTGAGATTTTAGCTGGTGATTAGTCTGTCATACAAGCACCACGAAACTCAGCATGCTTTTTGTGTCTTCACGTTCATTCATTTCGGCTTTGCGAATTGAACAAAAGCATTCGGTCCACCATGGACTCCCAAACAGTTAAAACACGAAAATGTGGTGAAGATTCGAGAAAGGTTTGTAGTTTCCACTAGAGCACTTCGAGGCTTTAAGTCCCAAGCCTCTCGCCTATGCTCAGAGAAAACGTGGAAATTACTTCTCCAAGACTGCCGACTTCAGAACATTGCAGGAAGTGAACCATCACCACTTATTGTTCACCACTTACTGCTACGAAATCTACACCTAGCCACGAATTTCGTGGTTATTTTGGCTAGCCACGAAATTCAAGGAGCTGAATGTACTGTAGCCTTCTCTACCCGACAGCGTGAAGATCTGATCAGTCATAGTAGACAAAAAGAGGAGATTCACATTATTAAAGTGGTTCCTATTTTCGAAAATTGAAAAATGTAATATACTAACTTTTGATTACTTTATAATAAACCGTAATTTCGTGGCTAGCCTGCTAGCCACGAAAAAGGAAAAGCGGACGGCTAGCCGGCTGCAGAACCTGCCCGGTTCTGCAGCCAGCTGAGGATGATCCTCAGAGAGGGGCAGCAGCTGCGGATTCTCGAGGGATGATCGTCACCTTCTCGAAGCAGTTCGATCAAGAGCGCAGTCTGATCAAGAAACTACAACATTATCATGGTCTCGGTCCTTGACTCCTTCGGGCACAACGAGAAGGCGAGATTGAACCTGGTGCCCCACTACAACTTCGGGATCAGCGGCTGCTAAGGCTTCGGCTTAGACATCCAGAGCTGCTAGAGAATGGGAGAGCAGATTCTGCTGTCCCTCGCCCGAGTTGACGGCAACTATGGGCTGGACTCGGTTAAGGATAGAGAATCTAAGGCCTTGTATTTCTGGAACTCGCACGAGGGGGCATGAGGGCGGGAGCTCCAACGATGATGAGCAACCCTTGGACCCAGTACAACTAATGAACAGCTATTCTGAACATGGCCAAATTGGCTTAGAACACCGAACGAGACACCATAAGGCACGCCAACATTCATACAGAGACAATAAGAGATGCTTTTGAGTGGACTTCTATCATCTGGGCAGCGTAGCGGCTGTCTGTAACCCGAGCGGGAGTAGGAGAGATGGAGCTGGGGCTCTTGTAGAGGACCGCTGGGATCATGTCGAAGGCACGTCCACTCGAAGCGTGGAGTCTCTGATCCGGGCTCCTCGGCGGAAGCGAGGGGAGTCTGGGGAGATGATGCGGAAGGCACAGCGTGAGGCGGGCGACCGAGCAGCGATCACTTCCCGCTCTGCGCAGTCGAGGGACCGCGTGCTTGAATGCTTGCCAGCGATCATCCGATGTGGGCAGCTTCCTGCAACCTCTCTCTGATCTTTTTGCTCTTGCAGTCGAATGTGATGAGCATACTGGAAACATGGTTTGCAGGAAGTATATGATGGCCTAGCCTTGACTTTCGGAGGCATAGTCGATTTCAAATCGACGATCTCGCTCAGAAGCGACGTAGATCGTAGATCGCTCAGAAGCGAAAGCGAAAGGTCTGGAGTTCTACGACGACAGGTGGCCCCCCACATAAGTCCGGATCCCCCATCGCCTCGCGCCGAGCCCGACCGGCCGACCGCTTCCGTCCCTCGACCTGCGCCTTGCTTGAACGAGCGAGCCACCGGCAAGGATCGGTCGGGCGCGGGAGGCCGCGTGTAGTGGATGCGGTCAGCCCACCGGCCGCATCGAGAGGGAAAACCTTCGCGACGCAGCGAGGGAGGGAAGGGACTCACTTCCCTCCCTCCTGCGTCCTCCCTCCCTTGAAGGGAAGAAGCAGAATGCAGAATGTCGGGGAAAGTGGCCAGATGGACGACAAAATACCTCGAAATTCAAAACTATTTTCCTCGAGCACTAACGCGCGAATTTGACGATCGCGATTTCCTCCTTTGCTCTTCGTTTTTTCCGATTTCTTTCCCTTCCCTCCCTTCAACAACTCACTTCTTCTTATAAATAAATAAATAAATATATATTGTCAAAGTATAATTATTATAAACAAATGAATTTAAATATTAAATATTTTAAATCATGCAAAAATAGCTTAAAATTTTATATTTTTGGAAATTGATAAAAAATTGTCATTTTGAATATAATATCAAATTTTTAATTCAATTTTGTCTAGTTATGTTAAAATTTTTAAGATAATTGCTTGTGTTGAATAATAATTTAATTAATGTATTATACAGATTTATAAAAAATTGCAATTTTAAATTTTGTTCTGTCATGAATTTGAATATTATAATTTATTTATATAAATAACAACAAATTTTTTTTTTGGCAAATCAAGATATAACTTACTTTTATTAAAGTTTGTCACAAATCACATACAAACAAATTTCATTTTTCAAAAATTTAAGTTTAGAAGATATCATATATCATGCATATTTTAATGTGTATATATATATATATATATGCTATATTTTTTTTAAAAAAATATTTAAAAAAAATTTAGATTCGTTATTTATAATTGCGTGTATTATATAAGTGATAATGATGATGCTTCAATTAAATCTTTTTTATTGAAAGAAAAAAGCACATAATAAATGACATTAATTTGATTATAATAATAATCAAATTATTTTGATTTTGATATCAACATAAAATGTAAAATCATTATCTTATTATATAATTAGCTTTTATTTAAATAATCAAAAAATTGAAATATTATCATAATTAAAATAAAAGATCTTAGAGTAATTTATTTTAATTTTGATTGACGTCAACTGCATATTTTATTAAAACACATGCATATCAAATTTATAATTGAAAAATATTTGTATTTTACTTGTGTGATATAATTATTCATTTTTTATAAAATATTTAAAAATGAAATTTTTCACATAGTATTTAAAACTAGTTTTATATTAAAATTAATTAATTTTAATTTAAGCAATTTTTTATTTAAAATTTTGAAACATAATTTATTTATTAATTTATAAATTGATTATTGATATGTTTAATATATTTATTAATAATATATAACCGTCAATAAACGAATGTAAAGTAATTACACTCAATGCTGCAGTTATGTTGAAAGCAATGGTGGAATGTCGATGGGCACATAATTACAAAAGGGACACTCCAATGTTGAGATGAACGCGATGATCGAATGCACAAACGCAATCAGATTGATAGAAGAGCAGAAGCACAAGCAATCTGCAGCCGACCTCACAACAAAGAAAAGAGAGTGATAATGGTGTGGGCGCCCGTGTATGTCACTTTAGCCCAACCTAGGTTGGATGGTGAGAATAGTTGGAAGAACTCAGCCATAAATTGTAAATACCATCCTGAATTGGGATACTCATCTCTCTTTTTGTTGTGTTTTGTAGTTTTCTCTTCTTTGATAAGTCTGTCCAACCTAAAAGGTATTTAGTCAATGGACGGTGGAAAGCATGAAGCTGTCGGTATGACAAGCACAGAAATGGAGTAGAAGTAGATGAAAAAAGGTGCTCTCGTGCGGATAATAATCATAGTTATGAATAAAGACGGTAGTGCAGCTCTAGGCCTGGGCAATCTCAGCAATAGTGCAGAGTGTAGCTATTCCATTTTATTACTTCAAAAAAATATCTTTAGTAATGATGGGTACATAATTTAATTTAAATATATGAAAATTTAATTATATTGCATAAAAGATATGTTTTATACATTAAATATAAAGCATATCAGTAGTATTATTTATAGCCTAAATATACAAAAAGTCTTATTAATATAAAATTTTAAAAATAAATATAGAATATGATATCATTTTAAGTTAAGCTAGAAAAAATTTTCCCATTAATTAATCGATATAAAAACATCGTTTTTTTTCTCTTTTGTGTTTATATTCATAAATTTTATTTCATAAGAAATGTATATTTAGGACATTGCAGGAAGTATATGATGGCCTAGTGCTTGGAATATATCTCCATCTCGAGGACATCGTAAACGAAGTCGACACAGACAAATAATATCTTTCGGTATCCAGAAGCCTTGATCAGTTATAAGTTTGTGCAGTATTTGATCCAAGGAAACTTGCGTAGAAAGATCCCACAACTATCAACCGATACATCTGATGAACAGCTATACTGAACATGGCCACATTGACTTATCACATGTTCCTGCAAGTTATTCTAATTCAGATCTATGCATTTTGAAAAACTAAAAGATGAAGAGATGCCATACTTTCGCGCAGGGTTGACAATATCTGCTTTGAGGCTTGAGAAAAGATCTGACCACTGTTGTTTCCTGTACAACCTGACCTTTACTATACGAAGAGCAGAGCTTCCTAGCAATAGGTTTTAATTAAATGCATTTGCAATTTCAGTTAGTTTGTTTCCAGTGGTTGATCTGAGAGCAGAAAGACTAGAGATTTTATGTCTGAATTTAAGTACCCCATCAGACTAGGCTTTCAGTGACTACTGTGGCTGATTGTAAATTTGCATAAAATTCATGCAAAATTACATGATTTTTTTGAAATTGTTAACGCTTTACAGCATTATCGATGTCAATGATAAAATTAATTACCTGCCATATCTTTACAGTAAAAAAATTCTATTGATCCACACTAATTATCTTGCGTACCAATTTAGTTTTATTCCAGAAATGTTTCTTCTTTTTTCATCCATCACAATAAATATTGTCTTTTTCGTTGAGCCAAAACTGCTGTGACGGTCCAATTGGTCTTCAATTAGCTTTGTTCACTCCAACCATAAACCACACAAACATGGTACTCCACATAAAAGAATACATTTATTATATTTGACAACGGAAAGAAGTGAAACCAATTCATTCAGACAAACTGCTGACGGTCCAAGATGTTTATATTCCGATTACTGCTGTAACTGCTGAGCTTTGACGTAGTCAAAAGTATGGGAAATCCCAAACACAGAGGCCAATGTTTTCCAACTGTCA
Organism: Marchantia polymorpha subsp. ruderalis; assembly: GCA_037833965.1. NCBI lineage: Eukaryota > Viridiplantae > Streptophyta > Marchantiopsida > Marchantiales > Marchantiaceae > Marchantia > Marchantia polymorpha. Next base: position 9,153,540 of record AP031351.1, read on the forward strand.
TGTCATGGGGAGAAAACGGCAATAGCGCGGAGTCAAGAACGTGTAATGTATTATAGGATAAGGGTATTGCACGCAATGCCCCTCGTGCAACGTGCTATGTTAAAATAATCCCAGAAGTGATAGTGATATGCCATGAATTATATTCTTGTAGCTAGAGGTCTAAAATGTGGTTGAGAAAAAGCTTGCTCAGGATATGAGTTATTATAATCAGTGACTAGAATACACGAATACACATGCTCGAATCAGGAGCATGATGACCAGTAAGAGGTGCCTCTTCGGCAGGAGATCCACAGCAGTGTTCAAATGCGGTATTAAAGAGAAAATTGGAGAAATTTTAAACCTTGGTTATCCATCGAACTGATCATGAAGCTGAAACTAGAACGCTCGTTTCAAAATGAGTACCGAAACACCCATCTTTGCCATGAAGAAGCCGCTTTATATCGTGAACTTTCAAGGAATCTGTTTAAGTTCCGTTTGAGCCTCCACAGAGGACGGATTCGAAGTATGCGGGAGATGTTCGGAACAAGTATGCTATGCACTCCTCGAAGAAGAAGCTAGGAGTGGAAGCGCCGAAGTTGAGTCACCTTCAGTGCAGTTCAACTAAGAAATTGTCTTCTACTGGTATCTCAAACCGGAAGGTCTGAATACATCCTATCATAGTTAACACGTTGTTGAGAATCTTTTGAATTGATATATGCTTTAGATGAAGTATGTAGTTCGAACAGATGATGACCAATGCGGACGTTGGGAATGTCCATCTTCAGTTTACAAATGAATAGGGGTTTCAGAATTTGTGCATTGTTCATGCATTTGAAGAATCAGGAATTATTTTTCGTTATTCTTCGAATCAGGAAACATAATCTGAAGTGAGCTTGTAAGAATGTCTCATTGTAAGACACGTAGATTCTGATCACCGTCACTTGAATTGATCTTGAGCAATTCTCAGGACCACATCAAGTTTGGACTCTTGTCATGGTCCCCAATAAATGTCATTCTGTTCAATGATCAGACACATTCTTTAAGAATGAGATTGGGATGGAGACCCTTTTCGGTAATCTTACCGACTGTTTTGTGAACCATATTTTCTTCTGGGTGTTTGCCAAAGCCAAGACAGAGTTATTTATATGGTGTCCTTGGATTAGCCAGCGATGCAGATGCCATTTAGTATCTGGATCACGTAGTCATATCACGTCACATAAGAAGGTTCATCACTCTATCATATGTATTAAGAACCTGATTTATTACTTCAATGACTCTGGTCAGGTATTAGCTCGTAATCTCTTGCTGCATATACTAGATCGAGCTTGGACATCGAACCACAGTAACGGATCGTCCATGACAATACTGAGTCCAGCAGGCTTTAACCTTGAAAGCGCGAAATCCATCATCATGTCAAGATCGCTTCAACATACTGTCAGACATTCAGTAAGGTTTCTGTCCAACGTAGTTGCCGGGAGGATTGTAGTTGCAGACGGAGATGGTGCCACCGTTGTTAGGGCATGCAGCACTTGCGCAACCCACTTCTATAGATTTTCTCCACACGACCTGAATTTAGGCAAAGGCATTAGATTGACTTGTCAGTAAGGCATTCAACATCTGGTTTGCATGGATTGATGGAAAAAGGATTTCAACAGCTCGATTGTGGAGCATTAAACACTCCCTAATATGGGAAAAGCTGTTTGTATGAATAACTTAAGAAATTACAACAATTGAATGATCGAACAACAAAAATTTAATGTCACACGCAAAAAGCTCAACAATTTGAGGTGCAGGAAGTGATGGTTGAGATCCACATTACAAATATAAGAATATGTCTGTACCTGAGTGTAGTGACCGCATATTTGACCTGCTGCACAAGTATTGGTCGCATAGTTGTAGTAGATTTTCTCACCGACCCATGCATTGACAGCGTCGGCTGGGGTGCTCGACCAACTGGCCCAGAAGATGTTTTCTCCATACGGATTGTTTGGGCGATGTTGCAGGGGACAACCTCGAGACGCTAGATCGTTGGCCCACTGGGCAGCGAAAGAAGCTAAAGTCGGACTCCATATAATGTTCGCAACTCCGACTATTGATCGAGCAGTATTGTGTGGATTAACCCAGGCAGATTGACAAGCTGCCCCGCTGATGAGACCAAGAAGCAGAACCCACCCGATAAGAGCTTGAATTACTACCTTTCTCGAGGACTCCATCTCAACCTCTCTTCCGATTCGTCTAGAGCTAATAAACACGGCTGAATTCGAAGGGGAGGTTATCTTGAAACAAAGAAGATCAGATGAGCTCCATATGCAGTTATGTGGTAGATGCTCAGAGCGCAGGTCTTATATAGGCATGCAAACTTCGACAGCCATTGCAGTGGATTGACTGACTGATTATTATAACGCAAGACCGAAGACTTCGAGGAGGGAGAAAACTCCATCTCAAGCTCAGATCACTTTATAATACACAATCTTTCACTCACGGAAAGAGCGATTGCGACATACACGCTAACAAACCAAGACTTTTCGTGTATGCTGGCGAAAAAATGTGGTACAATGAGAAGAAGGGGTAGTGTAACATTCTCGTTTGGCAATCCATTCTGACTATTCATACCCTCTTAATATAATTCGAGTATCTACTTTATCTTACGTAGAAGATTTCCTTAATTTCAGTGTAAGGATATAGATACCAAAGCTGCAGATTCATAAACTCTTGTGATTCATGTGATGAAAAATCATTTGAACTGCAGTCAACTAGGGTGAAACTTTTGCTAGCTGTTAGTGTTTCTTTGGTCTCTGGACTTTTGATATCATGCTGATATAATTGGTAGGAAAGTTTAGTTTGATAATATTTATAATATAATATTGTCTGAGCATACCGCAAATATTGGCTCACAAAGAGGCATGTAGACTGCTGGTAAAGATTTCCAATAAACAAAAGTGACCTGAACAATGTGACTGCCCGTCGCATCCCTTAAGAGTGTATCCTACACTTGGCTTGGGGTGTTTTATAACTTAGCTAATTGTTACTAATCCTTGAGCCCTCTGTTCTACATGCGCTGTTCCTGAGCTTTACGAGATTACTACATACTGAAGTTCAAAGATTGCAGATTTGATGTCGCATTTGTCAATATTTGCACTTGCAGCTTCCTTTTTGCTAGGTTGAATCTGGAACAAGATGTCCTTTAGGAGCTGTCAGTTCGCTTATTTCGTCCATGCTATACAGATATGGACTCAACATCTGAATGCTACATGTCAATATTTGCACTTGCAGCTTCCTTTTTGCTAGGTTGAATCTGGAACAAGATGTCCTTTAGGAGCTGTCAGTTCGCTTATTTCGTCCATGCTATACAGATATGGACTCAACATCTGAATGCTACATGTTAATGTACATCAGATACAGGCATTGTGGTGTTTACCCATCTCAGCGCATAAATCTCTTTCTTACCCTTCATCTGGATTCAAAAATAAATTTTGGCAACCACTTAATTGCTCATTGTTTTCGTTTTATCATTTATAAATTTCCACCTTTCTGTTATCCTTCTTTCGTATAGCTCTGAGTGAGGCGTATGATCAACTTATCAGGAAGTAAACAGTCAATCTTAAGCACCTTGCTAGATAAACCTTAATATAGTGTATCTGATCAGTTACTGACATCCAGAAGGTTTCTGCTAATAGCTTGTTCCCGTAAGTCAAGTCCAACCAGTAAGAGAAACAGATAAATGAAAGACCTTGTACATTTTGGGAAAAAGTTTGCTCACAGATAAGTCTTGTTCCTATTCCTATGCAGCATTATGTTTCAGTTAGTCCAATGCTTAGGTATGGGCATTCTCTTCTTATGCAGTTTCAGCGTTCTATATAATGCATCCTTTTTAAATATCCATTGTGGCAAGACCGGGCAATGTAACGGTTAGTCCTTACCAAATTCAAAATATCCATCAAATATGACAAAGCCCTTCACAAAAATGAAATTTTCATTTTGTGTACATTATGGAACATTCTATTTTTTTTAAAAGTTAGAGCTGTTGGTTTAAAGACTTGACTTTACCCAGATTAGTTTACTCAACAATAGCGAGGTTAACGACATGGTCTTAGTAGAATGAAATATGAGATTATCATAACTTAAATTTTCAAGGGGTTTGCGAAAATTTATATGAAGGGTAATTATTTTGAAAAAAAGAGATATTCAAAATGTAATTTTAAAATGAAATAAAAAGTAATATGTGAATTTCATGGATCGAACATATTTTTATTATTTACAAAAAAATAAAATCTTTAGAATGAACAAATGATTCATGAGTTAATTATAAATTATCAATTTACATTGTTATAACTAAAAAAACAGTATTCCACATAGAATATGCAGAGTTTTACAAAATAAAAGTTTTTCATAACAGTTCTGGAATTTTTTCCAGTAAAGTGTGCAGATTATCACTATATTGTATTATGTCGAGAGTGTTTTGTGGAATATAAGAAACGCATACTTGCCGGCATATTACAGTAGGCTAAATGTCTGATCAATGATATAAGAGTTAATAATAACATGATGTAGCTATCAAGCCTTTGCATTCAGACGCACAGAGGGTTTATTCGCGTGTTTGAAGCTTGCGTAATGAATTGCAAAATTTGAATAACAAACGCATGTAGCAATCTATACGTGGTAGATGATCATTCATGAAATTAGAAAAGCTTGTGTTCTGCCAAAGATCAGCCGATGACATCATCGGTGGGCACCAGCCTTGCGATGATCTGAAAGATTCTAGAACCTGAGTTGAAAAATGTACACACTTTGGAGCTCTCAGAGGTCAAGATTATGTGTCAAGTCTGATTGAATATCATATTCTTGGTCTTTCGATATCAAAGTCAAGTCTGTGTCAAGTCTGATTGAATATTATATTCTTAACTCGGTCTTCTATATCAAATTCAAGTCTTCGTCAAGCGAAAAAGGTAACAAAGCACCTTTTTTCTACTCGATGGCGAGGCTAGCGGATCCAATAAGAACGAGGAAGTGTTTCCACGTGCTGTGGCTTAGCCAATCATGAAACACTTCTTGCAACACTTCTCTTATCTTCAAGCAGGTTCGAATAAAGCACGAATTCAGGACGAATCATGCAAGATGACCTGACTATGGGTATGTGTAATTGGATTGTTCACGGACTGCGTTATATAATACATTATAATACCAAATGAATTATACAACACTAAGAGATCCATCATAGTCCACCTCATTCGTCAATCAACTCCTCGACCCCGAAGATATCCTCGTCATTCATCTTGTCTATGCCCTGAGATATGTTAACACTATCATATTCATCAAGGCAACCACCACCAGCTTCTTCATCCTCGTAGACAGGGTTCACTTCATGTTCAGATTCATATTCGCTATCAGGGCAGAGTTGGTGAAGCCAATTGCAGAACTTTGCATCCTTTGTTGAAGCGATTTGACGATTTAGTTGTTCCGAATTGAACAAAATGGTTGTCCCGATCTTGATCTTGTGCTTGCCCAACCAAGCTCGTGAGTGACTATGAACGCGTTTGGCCGCCTTGTGATTGCGTTCACCCTTGCTTGACCCTGTCGGATTCTTGTGCAATGAAGATAGTCGACCTTTGATGGTACCGTAGTAATGGTCGTCAGATAAGGTCCACAATTTAGACGGCTTGAAGTTGATGTCGCTGAAATCATCATCTTTGTGCATCGGTTGCACAATAAATGTGGCGAACTCACTAAAGATTTTTTGTCGTAGGTCGTTGTTGCCATTTGCAAGACGCCTGATTATGGCATTCGATTGCTGGTTGATTGAAGTCTTTCCCAAAAGCAAGAATTCTTGGCTGAATTTTGCTGCGATCCTAGTGTGTAAAGGGATGCATAATGGATCAGTAGCAAATGCCAAAGCATGGGCTTCTGTGTAAATTGTCAGGAAGCGGTGATGAATCATCGTCACAATCCTTTCGATATCATGTTCAGTCAAATCCAATGCGTCCTTGACAATAGAATTCAACGTCTTAATATGAAACTTGATCGCCACAAAGCAGGCATACGCAGCAGAAAATGTAGCTTCATCTCCTTCCAAATATGTTAAACATGAGCAAATCGTCTTCAATAGTGCTTTTATCGCAGACACGCCCTTCCAATAAGACTGATCTGTAACCAAAGCTTTTAGTTTGTGGGATACATCAATGTCATAATCGACATTAAGAATTTCACCTGGCAACGATGCACATGACGATTTGACAGTGCTGGCACACTAAGCGGCGTAGTAGACGGTATTTCATCAGGTCTTCGTAAAGAGTATTAACACGTACGTCTTTCGATATTTTTCAATGCAAAGCTTGTCGAACAACTTTAGCAGAAGATGAGACAACTTGAATTTTTTCACCATGAACATAATCTGTTTTAAAACTCGATTCACTGTTAGAAAATGTCTGCACAAATCCATACAAAGGTTGTGGATCGTATGGGGTGCATAGCCCTAGGTAAACATGAACTTGTTTAACTTAAGACATTCCTTGCGCAGCTTAACCATGACGCTTGGTGAATCGCTGCAAAAGCAGAACATCGCTAGATTAACGAAGGGTTCATTCTTGGTGCAGAGCAGCCCTTCTTCACCCTGTTGTTTTACAATTTCAACATCGTTGTTGAGATCTGCAATCCTTTTGATATTTCTCGATAAGACAAAACTACGAGCCGGATTACAAATATTTTCCAAAAAGCGCAACTTGCAGTCCAAAACTTTCTCCAATAAATTCACCGCACTTTCTCTATGCAGTTCCATTGTAAAATGTTCCAAGAACATTGCAATTGGTGAACAAGCCTACAGGTTGATCACCTGCTTGCCTTGCACATTCGTGGCACTATACAAGGTAAGGCAAATAAACAGCATCTTGCTCATTGCGAGAAAACATCGTTCATGACATAAATGTATTCATCTCGCATCAATTGATCACCAATCGCTTCTATAGAAGGAAGTTGAAAGCAATCACAAAGTAACGTAAAAAAAACCTTCCATGTTGGATGCTCAAATGGAGCAAATGGCATAGCCGTGCGGTGAACAGCACGTGCAAATAATGTATTGAGCTTTTGATGTTCGTCATTCTTCAAGATATCAAAATGAATCCGACCGCCGAAGAAGAAATCGTACTCAAAATCATTCCGGGACACTGACTTGCTCCGGTTGCTGCTGGTTGGAGCCGATGAACCAATTGTCAATGTTATTATCTTCTTTTGAGATGGCTGGAACCCAGCTTCCAACTGGCCTATTGACCGCGGCCGTTTCTTACAGCTAGTGTAGTGATTGCGCATGCGACCCACTGCTGCAATCACCGGTTCGTTGCAAGAGTAACACTTGCAGAACATTGACCTCGCTTCACCCTGCCTGTGACAAGCTCCAAATTTCTCCCAAATAGCATCTTTTGGCTTCCCCATTTCGAATAGAATAGGACAAATCTAAAATCCGAAATTTCAAATCTCACACTTTGTAGCAATCCTAAACCCTCAAATTCTCTGAATTCTGAACTCCACGGATTGCACGTCGGACTCATTTGGACTCCGCAACGGTCTCATTCGGACTCGAGTCGGACTTTTTTTTATGCAATTATACAAGGTATGGTTTGAAAGTGTTGTATAATACAATGGTATTATACCATTGTATAATACCACGGGTATAATACCGCAATTATACATACAAACCCATAGTCCTCACAGAGGGCACAACTATTTGTATGAATAAACTACAAAGCAAAAGCAAAAAACGTTTCATGACCAGCTTGACACAGAACAAATTGACTTCACATGACTGAACTCATGGTCAAGCACAGGCCGTCCAATCTCTCGCTTTCCTCGATATCTCACAACTAAAGTCAAGTGCCCTCGGTATTTAGTCATCATGATGTGTCGGCAATGCAGCGAATGTACTGGACAATGTACTGTGCAGATCTTCATTTCCGGCTCAAATGAAAGCAACTGTACGACATACCGTCGAAACTGGAAGTCGTAGGTCAAACGTTCTGAAGCAGTAATTTAAGGTAATCAGCATCTGAAACGCGTCTCGTTATATATTCTTCGTAAATCTTCCAAATTTTTGCGATCGTGACAAAAGGAAGCTCTCGGACCTTCTTCCAACAGGTTTCCAGTTTGCATGTGGCCTTCATGGATATGCTAGTCCAGATTCGGAGTTGGGCCTCCGGTGAGCCAGTACCTCCTTTAATGCGATGAAACCATGATCTCGTTGAGTAGAGCTATTTAATACTTGATTATCCTTGTCTAGACTCAGCACGTCGACACGTAAAATAGGAAAAACGTAAGCACAGGTGGCTGTGGCCTGGATAACGTGGAAGGAGAGAATTCTGTGCAGCTTAGCGCAGATTTTATCTTCGACGACACTCTTGCTACTTCATCGGCTGAATGTCGGGTTCTTCCACAACGATATTGATATCGAGTGTACAACAATCTGACGTTCGAGAATGCTGGTACTTTTGAGCTCTGATTGTCATCAAGCGGGACCCGAGTTGACAATCCAGTTCTTCATCAGAAGTGTGACCAGGATAAGCTCTCGCCATAAAACTTTGCCTTAAAGCGATCTGCAATCTCTTGGTAAGACTTCTGGTACTCCTAACAACCACGACAGGAACTAGGACTTCGAATGACTTTTCTAAAACGAGACAAGATTCCACAAGCGACAAGATTCAAAGGTTGTTCAAGTAGTTAGCACAGTACGATCACCTGTCCTTCGTCTGAAGTCCTGGAATAGTCTTACGCAGTCAAGTAAATTCCAAAAATTGCAGAGAGGTTGCGGCTCGCTAACGGGACGGCAATAGTGAGTCTAAGTGTCTCCGTACGTGTGGACTTCAGACTCTGGTCATGGAAAGTCGGTTCCTTTGAAGAGGCCGTGCACTTTCAAATTTGATGAATATCGCATTCCTCAATCTTAGTGGTTATGAGTACTGGAGCAACCACTGGTGGCAGTACAGTACTGGTTCGCCAAAAGAGATTGGATGAAGTGTTAGTGTGGATGCACGTCTGCACGTGGGCGATCCTGTGATTTTCTCTCTGAGAGCTAATCAGTTCTGAGCCTTCCCTGCCTTTGTCTACCAAAACCAGTAACACGTGACTTATTTGAACAATATGTTTGTACAAAATTGGTAAGGAGAAATTCAGAGTAAATCAGTCTCAATTCATATGGCCCTGCACTCATGCGCAAAGTTGCTGCTAATTGTTGACATAGGTATAATGTCTGCCTCATCAAAACTAATGCAGGTGCAAAAACTGACCAATTTGTTTTCCCGACCTTCATGTTTATTGTATCCTTTGTTTGATGATTTTTTCAATGCATTAGATTTCTGCTCAAAGTTTTGGCGCATGATATTGCAAGCCTACATTCCTGCGCGTAGTCCATGGATGCCTTCCGCATTTCATTCTTGAAAGGATATTCGTCCCCAATAGTACGCTTGGAAGTGGACATGTCCATAAAATCTGTTCCTATCGATTGCTTTAAACTTAACAACGAAGCTGAACGAAAGGCCATTCATCTTTGACAGTACCGAAAAACCTCTGCATCTCTTCATACTTCTGGTTGATTACATGGTGGAAAGTTCAAGCTTCCTGCTCAGTAGATATGGATGACGGCTAGACAACACGGATTCGGCCCTCATTGCCACAAATTTTATAGAAAGAAGTGTTGAATCTGAATTTATTTCCTTGAAATATACAGTTGAGACTGAGCCGTGAGGAGATTGTTGTTCTGTTTTGCATGTCTTGTCAGATCTTGCAGCATTGTGTCATTCATAATGCTGTTCAATCAGTTTCCTCATCTGTTCCCGTTTGTTAATGGATAGCTTCTTATGGCAAGAGGCCACATACACAGCTATTTTGAGTGAAAGAAAATCTACTAACAGCTTGCACCTGAGCGCCTAACCCTTGCTGGCATAAAGTTTGAGCCCTTTTAGAGAATGGCATCCACATCTTTCTCTGTCTGAAAATTGTTAGTCAGATTCTTTGAAAGGTCTGCGTTCCAGAGATAGACTCCAGACCTGTGCGCACCCTTCGGTGCGCACAGGTCTTTTTGTGTGCTCGATACACTTTTGTGCTTTAGGTTATATTGAGCACAAAAGACATAATTACGATATGAAGGTGTTTTTCATATACACAACTACGATGCTAAATATCTAAGCCCAACTTAGCAGCTTACTGTATAAAAGATAGACCTAGAATGATTAGGTTTTCCTCCTCGAGTCAAACCGAACTTTTATTGTCCAAATAAAGAAATTCAAGATAATTATAAGATGGAATATATTATCTTATTTCCAAACCAAAAAACATTTCATTCGTTACATCAATGATAACACGTGTTTCGTCCAGCTTAGTCATAACCATCTAAACATATGCATAAAAAGAATAGACTTAGTTATACAATCGATGTATTAAGATTGTGTTGTATGTGTCCAACGAATGGTCCTACAACATATATAGAGACAAAGGAGTATTGGATTGCAGAAGCAAAAATCCAAACAGACAAAAATCAGGAAAAGAATCTGAAACAGATAGAGAATTGAAAACCATAATGATTAAGCACAAACTTTTAAAAGAATAAAGAGCAATAAATTAGCCCGATATGAAATAAAAGTATTCGTTAATTCTTTAGAGGTATAGTTGGTGTCAAGTTGCTACAAAACAACAGATGATTTAGGCCAATGTGCATATTTTCCACACAAAAGTTTAGTTCATAGCTAAGTAAGCAGTCATTAGAAAATGTCTATTGCATGTGTATAATGAATGATTTGTTTGTAGCAAAAGAGCTGTCTACTTGGGTTTTGTTAGGTCTATGGAGGAGACAGGGTGTATATTTCATACTAAAGAATGATAGAGTAACTAGAGAGATCTTTAGATACAACCTTTTGTTCCCATGGCAAATATATCATGTTTTCAAGCTGACGAGCACACACAAGCTCGCGCAAGTTGAGAATCATTCAACTTAGAGTGTTGGATTGACAACTCTCTAAATACAGTTAGAGAATTATTACAACTACTCTAAGTGTAGTTGAAAAATTTCTAGAGAAGATAGAAGCAATATTGAGATAGCAACAATCCTTAAAATTTGACTAATTTGAGAATGTTTGAAGTGAACGTCTTTACGCCGTGTACTCTACCATTGGGTTACGGCAAAAAATTGTTCTAGACTATACATTGGAGCTTCTTGGAAACAACCATCTAACTATCTTTGAGATGAGGTTTATTCCAATGGATAGTATTCCGCTGGAAGAGAAAGACAACAACTACTTACACCAAGTAGCAATGGAGAAGTACAATACATTACTACTAAATGTAAAAGAAAAATATATACTATAATAAAGATTCGTCAAACAGAAATCACATTATTGCTTTTTTGAGTGTTCACCGAGAGAACATATTCTATTCGAGTACCAAGCAATAATCATGAGATCAAGTTGAAAGGTTTGTTTCGTTTATGTCATACACGGCTAGTGATAAAGTATATATCCAACGAGATTACCGGTACTCTTATTTTGATGTAGATTTTGAGTTTTGCAGATCCACCATGACATTCATGAGTCCAGCAGGCTTAAACCATAACAGCCCAAATCCATTGTCAATTCCAGTTCGCTTCAATCTAATGTCATACATTCAGAAAGGTCTCTCTGAAACGTAGTTGCCGGGAGGATTGTAGTTGCAGACGGAAATGGTGCCGCCATCAGGGCATGGAGCACTTGCGCAACCCAATTCGAGAGTATTGTTCCACAGGACCTGATTATATGTTGATTATATGCAAAGGCATTAATTTGTAAGGCATTCAACTTGTGGTTTGCATGAATTGATAGATTTTAGATTTTGAAAGTGATTGCAAATTATCTAACTTCACACTTTGCAAATTGTACATATTTATGTCAATGATTGAGCAACAAGGTAATAACGTCATACGAAAAAAGCTCAACAATTTTAGGTGCAGGGAATGATGGTTGAGATCCATATTACAGCTTTAAGAATATGTCGGTACCTGAGTGTAGTGACCGCACTGCTGACCATCTTCACAGGTATTGCTCAAATAACTGTAGTAATCCTTCTCACTGACCCATGATTTGACAGCATCGCTTGCGTTGGTTCTCCAACTGGCCCAGTAGATGTTTTCTCCATAAGGGTTTTTCGAGCGATGTTGCAAGGCACCACCTTGAGACGCTAGATCGTTGGCCCACTGGGAAGCGAAAGACGCTACAGTCGAACTCCATGTAAGGTTCTGCACTCCAACTTCTGATCGAGCAGTATTGTGTGGATTAAGCCAGTCAGACTGACAAGCTGCCCCTCTGATAAGACCAAGAAGCAAAACCCACCCGACAAGAGATTGAATGACTGATTTTAGCGAGGTTTCCATCCTAATCTCACTCTCCCGATCCTTGTAGAACAAATAAACCCAGCTGAACTCGAATGGGAGCTAATCTTCAATCAGATAAGATCAGATGAGCTCCAGATGCACTTATGTGGTAGATGGTCAGAGCGCAGGTCTTATATAGGCATGCAAACATTGCATGGTAGAATTCGAGAGCCATTGCAGTGGATTGACTGACTGATCATGATGATGCGAGACCGAAGACTTCGAGGTGGAACAAAACTCAAAATCAGATCACTTTCCAATACACAATCCTTCACTCACCGAAAGAGCGAATCCGACTTACATACACGCTAACAAACCATGACTTCCCGTGTATGTTAGAGAAAAAATGTGGCACCATAAGAAGAAGGGGTGGTGTAACATTCTCGTTTGGCCATCGACTGCTGACGATTGATGCCATGTAATTAGAGAATATAACTCCTCTGAAGTTGAAGAAGTCCTTCGTGTCAGTGTAAGGATTCATAACCTATTGAAATTTATTTGATGAAAAAACACTTGACCCGCAGTCAATCTGGGTGAAACTTCTTTCAGCTGTTCGTATTATCTTGGTATGTGGACTTTTGAAACTATGCCGATATTAATGGTAGGAGGGTTGAAAACTATCTCGAATAGTCACCCGTCTGATAAATATCTGCTTATTCAGCAGCATTGACTGAAAAGGCAGATGAGTATAATGAGGCTTTTGGCTCACACAGAGGCGTCTAAATTGCTGCGAAAGATCTCCTACGAACGGGAGTGACTTGAACAATGTGACTGCCTTAGCAGCACGTAAGAGTGCATCCTACACATGGCTTGGGATGAACTAGGACGCGTTTCCACATACTGTGGCTTAGCCAATCATGAAACACTTCTTGCAACACTTCTCGTATCTTCAATCAGGTTCGAATATTTGACGAAAAATGAAAAATGACGCAAGATGGCACGACAAAGGGCAAAACTCTAAGGATGAATGACAAACGAAACGCAGAAAACTCGGCTTGACTCAGAACCGATTGAATTCAGTTGACTGACCTCAGGGTCAAGCACAGGCAGCCAATCTCTCGCCTTCTCGGAATCGGAATCGTCTGTCATCTTACATCTGAAGTCAAGTGCCCTCGGGATGTAGATATCATGATGTGTCGGTAATGAAGCAAATCTTTAGGAGCAAAAATTGAGCAGACCTTCATTTCCGGCTCAATTGAAGGCATCTTTACGACATACAGTCGAAACTGGAAGTTGTAGGTCACAAGTTCTGAGAAAATAATATAAGGATATCAGCACGTGAAATGCGTCTACTTAAAGATTCTTCGTAAATCTTCCAAATTTTCACTACAGTGAAGAAAGCAACCTGTCGGACCTTCTTGACATGGAAGCCTTTCCATGTGGCCATCATGGAGATGCAAGTCTAGTTTCGAAGTAGGCCTCAGGTGAGCCAGTACCTTCTTGAGTGCGAAAAAAAAATCATTATCTCTTTGACTAGAACTATTTTCTCTACAAAAATCCTTGGGTAGCAACGAGGTAAGCCAAAGACTGGGCACATAGACACGTTACAAAGGAAAAACGTAAGCATAGGTAGCTGTGGCATGGATGACGTTCCAGGTGAAAATCTGTGCGGCTTAGCACAGGTTTCATCCTCGACGACACTCTTGCTACATAATCCGCTGAACATCAGAATCTTACACAAGCCAGATTGTTCCACCTCCAACTTTATCATTATTTTATCAGCTCGGCTCCTGACATCAACTTTTAGCGCTAAAATGGATGAGGTAATGTAGGCACATGATACAGTCGATGTGAACTAGAAACTGAGCTTCAATTTGGCAGCAATTGGACTCAGGGGTCGCCGCTAGATGTGACATTGTGGTCTCTACGTCGTACGTTATTGATAGTGAGTATACAACAATCTGAGGTTCGAGAATGCTGGTACTTTGGGGTAACAAACGCAACGCCGATGGGACCAGCCGAAATGAAAATTTCGGCTTGGAGTCTATTTCCTCGTTGCCATCTATCAGTCTCCATCAAAGCCCTTATTAGAATTAGGCGGGACATGAGTTCACTATCCGGAAGTAACACTTCACCAGAAGTGTGACCAGCATAAGCCCTCACCATGAACTCTACTGTATTGCGATCTGCGATCTTTGCGCTTGGGACAATGACGCAGTTAGTGAGGTGAAACCGAGACGCGTCAATTGCTGGTTGAAAACTATTTCCAAAACTATATTTGTTAGACTTCTGGCACTTCTGACAATCACGACTTCAACTAGGACTTCAACTGATTTTTCTAAAACGAGACAAGGTTGCACAAGATTCATGGCTCAAAAGCTGTTCAAACTGTTAGCACAGTTTGTCTTCCTGTCCTTCGTCTGAAGTCCTAGATTAGTCTACGCACTCAAGTAATTTCCAAAAGTTGCAGGAGAGGTGGCGGCTCACTCTCGGGACGGCCAAACTGAGTCCAAGAGTGTGGTCATGGAAACGCAGTTCGTTTGAAGAAACCGTGCATTTTCAAATGTGATGACAATGACAGACCTCAATCTTAGAAATTGAGCAACCACTGGTGGCAGTTCAGGCCTCGTTCGCCAAAAAAGGTTGAATTAAGAGTTAGGGTGGATGTAATTCTGCACTTATGCGATCCTGCGACTTCAGCTCTGAAAGCTAAACAGTTTCTGAGCCTTCCCCGCTTTTGTCTACCGAAACCAGTAACACGAGAATATTTTGAACAATATATATTCCTGAGATTAATCTTTTGAACAAAAAAGTTCACAAGTAGATACAGAGAGAAATCAGTTCCAATTCTGTGTAGCCCTGCAGCCCTACATCAAATTTGCTTCTGTCTACTGACATAGGTGTAATATCTGCCTCATCAAAACTATTGCAGTCGCTGAAACTGACCAATTTGAATTCCTGACCTTCATAAATATGTTTATTCTTTTCTTTATTTGATGAACTTGCATTTGCATTAGATTTTGCTTAAAATCCCTTTTGGCTCATCATATAACGAACTTACATTCCAGTGTGTGGTCCATGGATACCTGCGGCAATTCATTTGTTTTGAAAAGGATATTCGTCCCCATTCGTAGGCTTAAAAGTGGACTTGTCCATAGACTCTGTTCTCATAAATTGCTTTAACTGAAACTGGAAGCTGAACTACAGGCCTTCCACCTGTAACAGTACCAAAAAATCTCTGCATCTCTTCATACTCCTCTGGTTGGTTATATAGTGGAAAATCCAAGCTTCCTGCTCTGTAGGAGTGGATGACGACGAGACAACTCGGATTCCGCTCTCATAGCCACGAATTTGAGAAATTGAAGTCTTGAATCTAAATTTCTTGCCTTGAAAATACAGTTGAGAATCAGCTGTGAGGACATTATTGTTCTGCTTTGCATGTCTAGTCTAGATCTTGCAGCATTGTGTCATTCACGAAGGATGGTTAATCAGTATCTTCATATGTTCCCGATTGTTGACGGGCTAGCCTGCTAGCCACGAAAACGGGAAAGCGGACGGCTAGCCTGCTGCGGAACCGGATACCCAACAAAATAGCAGGCTAGCCACGAAAATGGAAAAGCGGACGGCTAGCCTGCTGCAGAACCGGTTACCCAACCAAAATAGCAGGCTAGCCACGAAAATGGAAAAGCGGACGGCTAGCCGGCTGCAGAACCGGCCCGGTTCTGCAGCCGGCTGAGGATGATCCTCAGAGAGGGGCAGCAGCTGCGGATTCTCGAGGGATGATCGTCACCTTCTGGTTGCAGTTCGATCAAGAAACTACAACATTATCCTGGTCTCGGTCCTTGACTCCTTCGGGCACAACGAGAAGGCGAGACTGAACCTGGTGCCCCACTACAACTTCGGGATCAGCGGCTGCAAAGGCTTCGGCTTAGACATCCAGAGCTGCAAGAGAATGGGAGAGCAGATTCTGCTGTCCCTCGCCCGAGTTGACGGCAACTATGGGCTGGACTCGGTTAAGGATAGAGAATCTAAGGCCTTGTATTTCTGGAACTCGCACGAGGGCGGGAGCTCCAACGATGATGAGCAACCCTTGGACCCAGTACAACTAATGAACAGCTATTCTGAACATGGCCAAATTGGCTCAGAACACCGAACGAGAAACCATAAGGCACGCCAACATTCATACAGAGACAATAATTATTATAAACAAATGAATTTAAATATTTTTTTAAATCATGAAAAAATAGCTTAAAATTTTATATTTTTGGAGATTGTTAAAAATTCTCATTTTGAATATAATATCAAAATTTTTATTTAAATTTTCTCTAGTTATGTTAAAATTTATATGATAATTGCTTGTGTTGAATAATAAAATAATTAATATATTATACAGATTTATAAAAATTGCAATTATAGATTTTGTAATGTCATGAATTTGAATATTATATTTTATTTATATGAATAACACCAAAATGTTTTTTAGCAAATCAAGATATAAATAACTTTTATTAAAGTTTTTCACAAATCACATATAAACAAGTTTCATTTTCCAAATTTATGTTTAGAAGATATCATATATCATGCATATTTTAAATTATATATATATGCTATATTTTTATTAAACTGAATATTTTAAAAAATTTAGATTCGTTATTTATAATTGCATGTATTATGTAAGTGATAATTATGATACTTCAATTAAATATTTTTAATTGAAAGCAAAAAAGCATATAATTAATAACAGAATATTCAAATTAGTTAGATTTTGATATCAACAAAAAATGTTAAATCATCATCTTATTATGTAATTAGCTATTATTTAAATAATCAAAAATTTTGAAATATTATCATAATTAAAATGAAAGATCTTAAAGTAATTGATTTTGATTGACATCAATTGCATATTTTATTAAAACACATGCATATTAAATTTATAATTGAAAATTATTTGTATTTTACTTGTGTGATATAATATTGAATTTTTATAAAATATTTAAAAATTAACTTTTTACATAGTATTTTTATAATAATTTAATTTCTAGATTAATTAATTTTAATTTTAGCAATTTTTATTTAAAATTTTGAAACATAATTTTATATTAATTTATAAATTGATTATTGATATTTTTAATATATTTTTTAACTATATATGACCGTCAATAGACGAATGTAAAGTAATTACACTTAATGCTGCAGTTATGTTAAAAGCAAAAGTGGAATGTTGATGGGCACATAATTACAAAAGGGACAATCCAATGTTGAGATGAACGCGATGATTGAATGCACAAACGCAATCAGATTGATAGAAGAGCAGTAGCACAAGCAATCTGCAGCCGACCTCACCACAAAGAAAAGAGCGTGATAATGGTGTGGGCGCCAGTGTATGTCACTTCAGCCCAACCTAGCTTGGATGGTGAGAATAGTTGGAAGAACTCAGCCATAAATTGTAAATACCATCCTGAATTGGGATACTCATCTCTCTTTTTGTTGTGTTTTGTAGTTTTCTCTTGTTTGATAAGTCTGTTGACTAAATTCCTACAAGGTATTTAGTCAATGGACGGTGGAAAGCATGAAGTTGTAGGTATGACAAGCACAGAAATGGAGTTGAAGTAGGTGATAATACAGATAGTAATCATAGTTATGAATAAAGACGGTAGTGCAGCTCTAGGCCTGGGCAATCTCAGCAATAATGCAGAGTATATCTATTCCATTTTATTCCTTCAAAAAAATTATCTATAGTAATGATGCGTACATAATTTAATTTGGAAATTTAATTATATTGCATAAAAGATATATTTTTTTATACATTAAATATAAAGCATATCAGTAGTATTATTTATAGCCTATATATACAAAAAATCTTATTAATATAAATTTTTAAAATTAAATATAGAATATGATATCATTTTTAGTTAACTAGAAAAAATTTTCTCATTAATCAATCAATAAAAAAACATCGTTTTTTTCTCTTTTGTGTTTATATCCATAAATTTTATTTCATAAGAAATGTATATTTAGGACATTGCAGGAAGTATATGATGGCCTAGCCTTGACTTTCAGAGGTATTGAATTATCTACCTAGCACAGATGTTCTTCCAGGGCATTTGGGGGTAGTTCGAATTTTTTCATAAATATGAGAACAATTTGGTTGACACAGGCCGAGCCAAAGTCCCCTCGAGATTGTCTCCTTGACATCTTTCGGAAATATTATGCTTAATTTCCGTTCCTCAAGAGTGATCAGGAAGATGAGCAGTACTTTGAACAGTTGATCAGGAAGATGATCAGAACAGTACTTTGCACTCTGTTGGGCGTCTGGTCCCTGCCTGGACCAGTGGATGTGATTATTGGCCGCAGAAAATTTTCTCCACTGCACCCTAGCAGGAATGAAATGAAAAAAGGACGAACATTAGCTATGACCATCGACACCTGAGTTTCTCATCGTGTAAATTTCTTTTATCCCACGAGAGCTTTCAAAGCTGAACCTATCCCAACTTGAGTTCAAAAATCTTGGAATATATCTCCATCTCGAGGACATCGTAAACGAAGTCGACACAGACAAATAATATCTTTCGGTATCCAGAAGCCTTGATCAGTTATAAGTTTGTGCAGTATTTGATCCAAGGAAACTTGCATAGAAAGATCCCACAACTATCAACCGATACATCTGATGAACAGCTATCCTGAACATGGCCACATTGACTTACAAGACCGAACGAGAAACCATAAGGCACGCCAGGAGTCATACAGAGACAATTGGTAATGCTTTTGAGTCGTCTTCTAACATCTGGGCAGCGTAGCGACTGCCTGTAACCCGAGCGGGAGTAAGAGAGATGGGAGCTGTGGCTCTCGCAGAGGACCGCTGGGATCATGTCGAAGGCACGTCCACTCGAAGCGTGGAGTCTCTGGTTCGGGCTCCTTGGCGGAAGCGAGGGGAGTCTGGGGGGATAATGTGGAGGGCACAGCGTGAGGCGGGCGACCGAGCAGCGATCACTTCTCGCTCTTCGCAGTCGAGGGACAGCGTGCTTGAATGCTTACCAGCGATCATCCGACGTGAGGAGCTTCCTGCAACCTCTCTCTGATCTTTTTTTGCTTGTGATCGAATATGTTTAGCATACCGAGGCTGCAAGCTGTGATTAATGTTAACATGGTGAAATTTGGCTTTCGAAATTGCTGGAAACTGTATGATGGCCTAGCCTTGAGTACTGGAGGCACTGTATTCTCGATTTAGCACAGATGTTATTCGATGGCATGTGCGGGTAATTCGGATTCTTTATGGATATGAAAACAGTTTGGAGAAAACAGGACGTGGCAAAATCCTTTAGACACTGCTTTTCATCAGAAAGTTTTCCTCGAGTGTGATCAGGTGATAAGCCAAGTTTCAGAACAGCACTTTGCACTCTGTTGGTGTCTGGTCCCTGCGTGCACCAGTGGATGTGATTTTTGACAGCAAAAATTTCCTCCAATGCACCCTAGCAGGAATGAAATCGAAGAGAACTAACTTTAACCATCCAGACCTGAGTTTCTCATCGTGCACATTCCTTTCATCCCACGGGAGCTTTCAAAGCTGAACCTACTCAAACTTACGAACAACAAAGCCAGTAGAAAGTGAAATCTGCACACTCAAATTGATTCGCTATCAATTTGGGCTGCACGCTATCAACGGGAACGCAGAAATCGCACTGATACAACTCAGTAATGTCCGTAATAGAACATCCACAATACTATCATTGAGCAGCGCTCTCGATATAACCGCATTTTCTAGCTACCAAACCAAAGATATATACTGGGATCAACCCAGTATAGACAAGCTCTAAGATTGGCTTATTATGGCATACACCATCTCTATATCATGCTATTGATTGATATATTACGAGTAATCTCAAATATCATATCACGGATTGTATCATGGATAACTATACCATGAAATTCCAATGACTTTGCTACAATCCACGCCATATATGTCCGTTGATAACCTACAGCCAATATGGAGTGAGAAGGATGGATTTCGACGTTCTTGTCCTCTGGGATCATGTTGACAACACTCTGGTTAGTGTCTAGTGTCTTGGAGTCTTAGGAAATTCTTATTCATGAGCTTAGTGTTTCCTGTTATCTTATATGGAACACAAGTGTGGGGTCTTGGTTGTAAGAAGACAAGTTGGCAGCTTTTGGAGAGGGTGCAAAAGATCTTCTTACAAGAAGAATTGGGTGTGAGGACCCAAACTTCTTATGCAATTCTTCTTGCGGAAACAGGTTGTCTACCTCTTGAGGCTGAAGCTCTCTTTTTTACTATCACTTACGTCAAAAGAGTGAGATCTCTTGATGCTTCTCGACTTCCTCTTGAAGCTTTGCGTGCCACACGTCCCAAGGGTTGGTTTGCAGATGTGGTGACTTGGTCTTTGAGGTGGAATGTGACGGAACTCGATTGGAATTTGCAACCTATTGTCCTACGCGAGCGTATTAAGGAGGAATTTCTCATCATTATGTGGAGCACACGAGGCACCAAGATGCAGTTTTATCAACTTCATGTGAATCCTATGCTTGTTTATTGTGAACAAGGATATTTACTTGCAGAGATATCTACTTCTCTACGTCATATTATTGCTAGACATAGAACTGGATCTCATAGTCTTGGGATTGAAGAATGGCGTTGGTTGAACATTGATAGGAGTGAACGTATTTGTATGCTATGTGATGGAAGAAAAGTTGAGGATGAAGAGCATGTATTTCTTACTTGTACTAGGTATGTAGAGATTAGAGTGGCTCATAAAGTTGTAGTTGAGAATTTTTATTCTTTGCTTCAGCTTGAACCTTATGATTTAGGTTGTTACATTAGGGATGTTATTAGTTACCGTTCTAGTGCTTTTGACACTAGCTAGGGGGTTCTTTTGGTTCTCTCCTTGTTTGGAGTTGGATTCTTTGTATTGTGTTCTTTAGCCTTTTGACCCTTTGGGTCCCACGGGCTTGATCTATTTACCATTATCTGCAGAATCGAGAGGAGAGATGAGGTGGACGGCACAGCATGACTAGGCTCACGTTGTGTTTTCCACCACATCATCTCTCCAGACCGAGCTCACGCAAGGGACAGCATGCTTGTCCGATGCAAGGACTAGTTGATGTGATCACTGGTTGCAGGTTTCCTTCACATCAAGCTTGCGAACAATATAACTAAAGTTGTCAGGAATTTTACGAATAACAACACGGAAGACCTTTCTATACATACGAGTTCACTACAACGCATTAACTATTTTTTTTATTACAAACAAATGTGGATTTCAGTTCCATCTCAAAGAAATCGTAAACAAAGTCGATATAGACAATTAAATTCTTTCCGTATGCAGAAGCCTTGATCAAGAATTGATTTGTGCTGTATATATTGCACGGAAAGGCATCGAAAGGTAGTTACATCGAAAGGTCCAAACACTATCAAAGTATACATCTGATGAACAGCTATCCGGAACATGGCCTCATTGACTCCTTCCAAGACCGAAGGAGAAACCATAAGGCACGCCAGGATTCATACAGAGACAATAACACAGGCTTTTGAGTCGCCTTCTAACATCTGGGCAGCGTAGCGACTGCCTGTAACCCGAGCGGGAGTAAGAGAGATGGGAGCTGTGGCTCTCGCAGACGACTGCTGGTATCATGTCGAAGGCACGTCCACTCGAAGCGTGGAGTCTCTGATCCGGGCTCCTTGGCGGAAGCGAGGGGAGTCTTGGGGGATGATGTGGAGGGCACAGCGTGAGGCGGGCGACCGAGCAGCGATCACTTCCCGCTCTGCGCAGTCGGGGGACCGCGTGCCTGAATGCTTGCCAGCGATCATCTGATGCGATCAGCCTCCAGCCACCACTCTCTGCCTTTTTTTCCTCCTATGGGGGCCCATGCTTTTATTCGTTCAAAACTGCAGATCCTATCTGTGCATGAGTGTTATTTCATGAGTGTAGTCTTCGAAGAAGAGTAACTCTAGCTCGTGAGGTGATTCTGTAGAAGTCCAATTTGATAAGAGACCTTTGCGACCGGATATACATACAAAACCTCTCATATTCAATTTCAAACCTTCTTCTAATCTTTTCTGCTCGACAAAGATTTCGTAACATCAATGTGCACTCCATTCTTCTTGGATGCTTTTCCGGGGTTCAAAAGATGAATCCTCCGCACAGCCCAATACAAAGTGATAACAATGGGGCATCCCAATATCAATAGCAAACCCTCTAAGAGTTGCTTCGCTGCTTCCTTGAGCATTTGCTTGTCACATCTCCTTTGAGGTAATGAAATGGGAGTTTCTAAGCCACGAGCCAGTCTGTAGGACTACTGTGAAAGCTGTGATGTTCAAAGTGACCAGGGTGTGATCTGGTTGCAACAGAAATTCGGAAAGATAGAGATTTAGCTGGAGATGGTTATTACCTTCCACATTCTCTTTTGGCTTTGGCAGAGGCTGTATTCTCGACTCCTTCGTCTTGGCTTTGTTTCCGTTGGATTGAATTCCGACAGTTCGTTTCATCCCTGGGGTAGCAATTCTTCCCAATTAGTGTATATCGTAAGACTCAGGAAGTGAACTAATGAAGCAATAATCGGATCTTTATTCCAAAAAAATGTATCAATCCGACGGTAATTGTAATTCGCATCATCAAAATATGAGATGCGTATTATTTCAACGTTACGGACTCAAGGGAGTGGTGATCTTTGAAGTGGTACGTTGCCGTTGCTTATAAGGTGTATGCAATAAGCCTAGCCTTGGTTGAAAATAATGTTCCATCCAACAACAGAGACGCATCAAAACTCCTCGGCTCTCTTGAGAGTGAACTAAATTCGCGTAAATTTTTGCCCCAAATCGACTTTCAATTTCCTTACAGTGTCTTGGGGATATTTTAATTCTCTTAATTAATAAAATGGGTAGGGTTTTGTGATTCATGTTATATGAGGCAATTTTTTTCCTTCTTTTTACATGGTATAGTTATGAGTGAAAGTGTCAAAGAGTACAGCATGACATTATTTTGACATTTTTTCTAATAATAGATCATGAGTGTTCTCTGGCATAAACAGATAAAATATCTACTCTTGAAGAGTTCAGTGGGCTCTAATATTGAAAGGAACGCAATGTTTTTTAGGGATTTGCAGCATATTAATGCAGGAGAAAGCAGTTTTCATTGTCTTGCTATTGGGGCTAGCCCTATCTACTTATTACTTAGTGAGTTCTTCCCATCAGTTAGAAGAGTTTTCAAAAGCGTTTTCCGTTGCTTTGATTCGATCCTTCAACACTTGAGACCAACAAAGAGTACAAGGTGAACATTGGAGCATATACTTCATTTTCTTCACTGACGGTACCCACCTAGCACTTGCACTTCAGATGCGGGAGAGCTTGTAAACTCCCAGTCGTCCAAGGGCAGCCTTCAGCTGGTTGCATTCCTTAAGCCCCCTAGTCCCATAAGCAGGCCTGCTGCCCAAAGCCGAAAGCGAAGGCCCAGCGCCAAGATGCCTTCCGGGTGGAAATCCCAAATCCCGCAGGAGGACATGTTAAGCCCAACAAGTGATTCTGTAATGAGAAGATTTCTCTCACGGCCACTTGGAGTGCGCCATGGGCCATCCACAGACCCAACGTGTTAGCCACTAGTCGACTGTGGAGGGCAAGGCAATTACAGAAGAAATTCGCAGAAGACGAAGAAGCAAGTGCCACATGGTTCACAGATTGATCACAAAGGAAGCATGGATCGCGATTAACCGAACCTCTTGTAAATACTATGCATGTATACGATTTCAAGTGGGAAGGCCTGTTATTGCATTGTTTCGGGCGTGTGAAGTCAAAAGGTCACAAGCTTCACCAGCTTGAATTGAGGGTGTCTCATTCATTTCATCAAATGAAACACCCTCAATTCAAGCTGGCAAGATTTGAGGGTGTTTCATTCGATGAATTTCACTGCGCTGCAATCAGATGAAGTGCCAGTCCACACACCCACTCACACAGCTATGGTCATGGGAGCTGAGAGAGAAATTGCGACTAGAAAAAAACGTGAATACTGCAGAGACAGTAGTGCTTCAAATTGACCTACGCATGATTTATATATAATGATTCTACATCTGGTCTTCGACTCAAAATACCAGACTGCATCTTCTTGAACTAGACAGAGTTGTATCATTCCTTGCACGCGACCATTATTTTAAGATGTTGCGTCAATACTAGAGCCCAGTATCTAATCTTCCATGAAGTTAACATGCCTTGCGCTGCATAGAGAATAATTGCAGCCCAGAGATCTCTCCGTACAAGAGAAAACTATCAGCATAATTTCACGACACAAGATAAAGTGTATGAGAGGAAAGCCCTCGATACGTATTCTATAAGAAAGTTTGACATTTTCTGCATTCTAATAATAGTTAACAATTTCGTTATTCGCGACTACATCCACGTGAAAAGTCAGAGCTGCCACTGCTTTCGCCAGCTCTCTTTATTTAGCTCTCGAAACTCGCCTTTGGTTCTCAGATCCTTACGTTGATTATCAGACATGCCCCTGCCGTACATAATATCTTCCGAAACTTCAGTGATGATTATATACTTCTTCTGCGCTGATGTCGTGAATGTGACTTAGCAATTTGTAAAAGATTCGATTTTCAATGCTATAATTTTTACACTCGATCTTCGTAAGTCAATAAAGTCTGAGATTTCATGAGCGAGTTCACATCAGTAACTGTTCTCTCCCGGAGCTTGGGACTTCGACGGTGGTGGCTATCCCATGGCCACGAGTTCATCACAAGTACATTCTTAATTCAGCCCAAAGCTCCAGGTACATGGACGTATGAGATGTTTCTTTGATTGTTATTTGTATTACGCCTTCTGATTGCTGGTCATGTATGAGCTGAAAATTATGTATCTAGCTGCAACTGGAATCTCGTCTCCGCACTTACATTTCCCTCGTCATTGGTTCTTCATCTGGACTTGCAGATTTGTTCACCTCACAAACTTGCGATCCAGATATCATTGTGGAATTGCCACTTCTTCAATCTTTTGCATCTGACATTAGCTACCTGACAGTGCACCCTCTCGTATACAGTCGTAAGAAGATCTGTGATGAACGATTGTGATGAAAGGAAATTTGCTATCGATTCATGACTTCGCTGATGGCTTCTTCAGGGAGGAGTCAAACGTCAAGTTTCTCACTTTTTTCATCACAGAGGGCTATTCTTGAGATCTTAGAGATCCAACGACATTTCTGTACACATTTGAGTGTAGACATTATACGCCGCATCAAATGCCCACTCTTTTCGGTGTTTCACATGTGTACCACCCTTGTCTCTACGCGATTCAGATTGTTCTCGACTAATAAAAAGCTACAAACTAAAGTCAATCTTACCATCGAAGACTTAGTATTCCACATGTACACAGCCACTTCTACTCCTCCAGATATAATAGATGACACATGCAACAGTAGCCTGTGTAACATAACCTCCTCGACCTGACCTTCATCCAGAAAAACCATATAACAACTTCGCGTGGGTATTATACCGCGAAAACCAATAAAATCCAAATATCGGAAACAGATCACTGAGGAAGAAACCATTCTCGGAACAGTTTCTTCTCTCCGTGTAACGTAAATACAGTAAACACTTACAAATCTTTCACTATCAATGGAAATCTGAATACTATATGCAATGTAGCAAAAAATTGACATCTACCTGCATAACGCTCAAATTTTAACTCTCATTTCTTACCTACATCTCCGTAACATCATTGTCAGTGCAGCTGCAAGCAGTAAAGAATCATATCAAACTCTCTTACACTCGAAGTGCAGATTCAACATCTAAAATCATGTACATCACGTGGAAGGGCCAATCTAGAAACGTAAAAGTCTTCGTTCCAAAATTCTCCAAGCACTTCCTAAAACTGCGAGGAGCCAATACAGATCACATATTTTCAACCTAAAAACAGTCAACATTCATTTGGTAATAAAATACACGCTCGTTGCGATTGATCGTTGAAACCTGTCGGTACCGAGTGTATGGGAACTTAGTCAAATTGTTGGTGCAGATATTTCAAGGACCAATGTCGTGCATGTAGAAACTAAACGTTCACACTAACGGTTGTCCGAGATCCGAAAATCTACCGCACATCCAACGGATTGACCTCAGTTGAATTCGAAATGGTCAGTCAGAGTGCAGCTGTGACTTACTTCTATAGCGTGCGTTTGCAGCATGCTCAATTTTAACAGTAAGCCGATTAGAACCCAAGTTTCTATATCCTTCTCTCTGTATTCATCCATCTATTTTGCAAACGAAAGCTGCTTTTGCAAGAAAAACATAACCCATCACAATCTTCACCAGAGCTCAGTCACCTTCTCGTTTATTGTACCCTTGCGGAGCACCAGCTCCGCGAACCTTCTCTGTTGTGATTGTGCAGATTCGTGTATAAGTTGTGGGTGCACTGGAGTTCAAGTTTCCATTTTGAGTTTTTTCCTTCGACTAGAATGCTATCTAAATCTTTACCTGTGTCTCAGCGAGAAAATCCTCTTTTCTGTCTCATCAGCTAATCCACTCAGTTGGAAACATATTTAGAGATTGGATCGATCACTCTTTTACTCGCTAGTTTTTTATTCCCGTCAGAATTCCTTTTTGCCTCCTCGTATAACCTCATGTCCACAATACGAAAGCAAACAGGTGTCTGTGTCTGGATGTATATATGCAGAAGGATTTGCAGATATGTGATGAATCGGAGTTTTCCAAATGCATGTAAAATTCCAAAAATGATACTACTGCAGTTTATTCAAGAAACTAGATGAGTGAACTACTAATGCTCTAGCTCAAATTATATCCATTTTGATTTTTAAGTGCATCCCATTTTGAGGAGAAATTTCAGTTGCTAATTTTCTTCCGTAAATTTCATTCTCAAAGTTAGAATGGAACCAAATGTTGCCATTCATGCAATTTTGATTAATCATGCGGCGCATTTCGAAACCAGAAATCACTTTTTGTTACAATTTCCCAGCCTATGCCATGGGGGATTAAGCTTTTGCTCAATAGCGGCTACAGTCAAGACTCGACATGTCTGCTCTTCAGATCACCGAAACGCGTTAAAAAGCGAATATCCTACTTTGTCTTCAGAACTAAATTCGCCGTAGATCTGGAGAAGGGCGATCATGTCTACATATACAGCAGGTTACATCTATACACGCACCACGGTGAGCTCGGCTGAAGTCCTGCCACATGATTTTGGTCCAATTTGATGTCTTCTCGAGAATAGGTGTTATGAAAGTGGTGCTGACTGTCTAGGACCTAGAGTCCGATGGCCAAGTGTTGAATGTTCCTCGTTCTTTCGTGGATGGAACTTCTCAACAATAGTATGAGGATCAGGGGATGTGCTTCTGATTATTCTGGTGTTGTTTGTACAGTGTTCGTCGCTTCTTGGACGCCTCCGTGGGAATGTCTTGTCGAAATTGGGTGCAAAGTTTGATCTGACTTCAGAGGTTTCTAACCTCAATGCTGCTCCTTCGAGGCCAATCTGGGAGAGGGTGGGAAGGTTTAGACCCGACCTTCAAGGTTCAACCCAACTTCAAGGCTCATCATGCTATACTCCCAAGATTGATGAGCCTAAGTTTTTATCTTCGGAATAGATTCAGGTTATCTCAAGCATCGGCCAGGTTTAATTTAAGATGGGTACTGTTTCCACTGCTTTTATGCATGCAAATGTCTGTGATATTTCATTTTGGAGGGCGAGACAGATAAATTGAAACCATCCAAGCGTACGAAACGCGAACTCTGCGCGAAGTTAAAAGTGAGACTGACAGAGTTGGATCAACCTCTCAGGAAGTTGTAAACTTCATTCTGTAACCGAAAATGTTTCAAACCGTGAATGGGTGCTACTTTCCAAGCCTAGAATGGAGCCATCCATATCACTTATCTCTGCTCTCCGCCCATGGACGATGTCTTTGGTTCTCACGAGCTGTGCTAATCCATTGTTGGTCTTTTGACTGGACTATCCGAAGAGCTTATCAGCTCATCCTTACATATGGAATCATCAATGTGGATTGCACATCTGGTCGTCCTCTCAATGGACACGAACTTTCTCAATTCAGGTAACTACTATCACCAGGTAGAGCCTGACAGCTTTAATGCTTCGAACAATCACTGACATGCCAAGAACTCAGGACATGAAATATTTCGAGTCCTGAGTTCATGCCCCGCATCCTCTTTGTCTCTGTGTAAACATTCAACGAAAGGAGGAACAAAGACTACCGACGCAATCCTTAGAGCTGTAGTCGCAACTGTGTGGTATTATTACTTTATACGGTCCATCAGATTCGATTGGAGATAACTTCATCAGCTTTCTTTGGAGTTTGCATGATAAATCGGCTACAGAGAGAGTGCAGTTGAAAAATTGGTGATCCTACAGTACCTTCAGTATCCCCTACTTGCTCCATTTCTGGCAAGGATTATGAAATTCAATCACCCTCGATGAGAGGAGCATCAATTGCGTTCATCTCCTCGGGGTATCTGTTTGGGTTTTCTTCACGTCAGGATTAGCCCTTGAGGTCGACTACTCTTTCAGCACGTTAGATCTGATTTCGATCAGAGAGTTATCCTGGACTTTGAACAGATAACGCGTTAGAATTCAACAATTTTTCTACAAGGATGGTCAGAGTCTGAAGTATGACAGAAGTCAGTTGCCATGCAAACTGGAGGTATGGCGTTCCCAACATTACGTGAAAAATGTACCAAACGACGAAAACTTTACGTCAGCCGAAGGATCTAAGGTCTTGTTCAGCCTGATAATTATTTCGAAGGTCTAGGCCAAAGAGATACTCGGAATGTCTTTTAGGATCTGATAGATCGTGTCATAATCTCCTGACACTCTAAATTCCTTCAGAATCGAAGGTTCACTGACCTCCAATGGTCTAACAAGAGCGGGCCACTAACAGACAAACTTGCAGATCACTTCTAGAGGCCCAATCCAAGATCACCGACTGTAAGGATGGGCGACAAATGTACCCTCACATTCATTTTAATTGTGCAAGCAAACTGATGTATGGTCAGTCAAAATAAATCTGTTCACAGTGTACCTCTTCAACCGTACCGCTTTCCACCGGAAGCCCAGCGACATTTTGATCTTCGGCGGAGCTCCATTTCGCTCAAGAATAGTAGTTCGTTGCTAGACTGCGACAGACGTGCAGAAAGCCACGATGAGTATTCTGACTGTAGGATATATCATAATCGCGTTGAGTGAACTAAATTGAAGAACAGTCCTTGTAACATTCATGAAAAGGTGGTGAATGAGCCTTAGCAATCTTAGGTAGGCCGACGCCCATGTTGTGGAGCTGGTCCGTGAGTAGAGCCAATTGCACTTCCAGAGCCTTGCTATTCTGCTCCTCGTCTGTTACCTTCTTCCGAGCCGCATGCGCCTCCTTTTCCTTTTCCAGCTTCTCACACACGTCCGGCACTTCGGCATTCTCGTTGAATGTTTCTCTGAGCTTGAATTTCAGATCTCTAATCTCGTACCTCTGGGCGTTCAATAAGCGGCCTGCACTCCTTAACCTTTCAATCTGTACTCACGAAGACAATTGCAATATTTAGCTCAATGAACATGCAATCCTTCAAAAGAGGGTGACCATAACACGCGCAGATGCACTTCAGGTCGAGGTAATTCTATGCCGAATGCATACACGGAGTATCATGTGAATGAGATTGAAACGATTAGTACCTCATGGTCCTTCTCAGCTATTTCCTCCTGAAGTTGACTCAGCTGCAGTTCGAGACGCTTGTTCTGCTCCTGAAGCCGTTGCTCGTTTGGCAATACTGAGGAAAGCTTGCGCGATTGAATACTGTCGGCCATTGCCTTGGCGGCATTTAATTGACGAGCATCAACTCGGCTCTTGGCGGCAGGTTCATCTTTGACGAGAACATCAGGCTTCACGGGTCGGCCTCGTCGCTGGGCCATGGCGCGAAATCTCGAGCATGGCAGACCTCAGCCTCATCCGCTCGGTCGTCAAGGACGTGGATCACCAGCTCGCTCTCGGGCTTCACATACTTGCACCTCTCATCTCTGCTCATGGACATGCTCGGAGCCAGTCCCGGCGACGAGGCATAGAACACCATGTGCTGGTCCAGGCATTGGATCTTCGGCATGTCCTGGTGCCGGAACGAGGCGTCGTCCAGAAATCCATACCCATTCGCTCCATGCACCGATGAGCCCATCAGTGCCGTGCATCCTTCGCGCATCACCGCTCTCACTGCCTTCCCCGCGCACTTCCAAGCGGCCAAGCGCAACGCCAATGCGAGACGCGGGCGGGCAGAGACATGCAATCTCGGAATTCTCCTCGGGCCTCGGAGCTCTGCCCTCGACGTCCTTCCTCTTTGGTTCCCTGCCTGGCGATTCGGACGATCCAATTGTTGAACCTCAACTCTCGTTCGACAGTGCCAATCTCATCCCCTCAAATCGACGGATTATATATTTCAGGCTCGGGCAGAATTTCCAGCTCGAGCTCACCCACACCCCTCGCTCGTCGTGCTCGTCCTTGAGCTGCTGCTTGCCTCATCTGAGTCACTCAGAACTACAGGGAGGCGGAATTCGGCTGCATCCAATTCCGCCCTTTCAGCTGTTGTTCAACCTCCACAGCACTCTGAAGATTCTTCTGTCGATCAGATCATTCTCCTCATCCGGCAGGATCCAGCGACGAGAGCCCGGCGAGCGGGCGTATGCGAATTCCCCCGTGTCCTGCTTCGAAGCGGCGAGTGCGTGCTGCAGTTGAAGGAAGACATCCGGAGCCGCAGCGCAATGAGCAGAGGGCATGCACACGACGGCACCTCTATCAAGTCGACGACCGGAAGAAAAACGGACTGACGGAACGCCTCCTCGGCCGCCTCTTCGTCAAACGGCCGGAACGTACGTCAGCGCGATGCCGTATAAAGCCCCTACGGCGTGCAACGGGTGCGGACAACGGTTATTTGAGCAGCCCTCAACACTAACTCATCGTCGGCGTCGGCGTCAGCGTCGAGGCCGATGCCGACGCCGACGCCGAAGCCTCTCTGACATCGAGGGAATGTTCCCGCACTCAAGGATGGCCAAGCACGTGGCGCTGAGATTTGCCGGCTTTGTTCTCTAGCTGTAATCCCGTTGCTGCTCCCCGTTCCTCGTTATCCGTTCTGTTTCTTTCATGTATTCTCGGGCAGCGGCTCATCCATTTCCATTTTTTCCCCGGGCCTGTCGCAGTGAAGACGTCGGTGCTCGAGCTGTTCCGAGCTCCGGAGGCGCAAGTCCATTGTGGGGAGACGTCCAACATTTGAAGGCTGCCCAGGCATCGTGGATGGCGGACATGGATCTCTTGTGGATTTCTCTCTATCCAGTATCTACTCCCTCGCGATTATGCCACGCCATTCATTTGTTTATGCATGGTCCAAGCACGTTTCCAAATTCCGGAAGTCCATGGCTGTTGGATCGGAGATGATGCAAAGATGCAGACTTAATTTTCCAGATTGCATATATTGAGAAGAAAATTGCAGGTTCACTTGTAAACTATTTACGGAAGGAAAGTAGATGTCAAATCTCAGCGCATTTGAAGCATGACATGCACGTCGAAAAGTTCAATGATTAGGTGAAGCATCAAACTCTACATCAATACAATTTCTATTTATCATATTTTCTTGTTAGATGAACAATTTCAATAATATGAAATGCGCCAAAAGATCTCCATCCGACAAACTGCATCTAGTCTAGTTCTTAGTCCACTATAACACAAATTTTGATGATTTGATGAACTCCTCATCATATTGTTTACATTGGATTATAGCCTTGCATTCAAGGAAAAAACATTTTTTTCGTTTTGACTTTAGTGATATATTCCTAATTTGAACAAACAACTTTGATCACCACTCGTAAATTTTTACTCTTTTAGTATATTTTTTCCTAACGATCTTCCTTTTCATTATTTCATCTCAACTTGAAATTTTAAATGTTAGGTTCTTACTCTATTTCTAATTTAAATTAATTATTAAATTCATCAATAAAAGCAAGCAAAATCTTCATAAATATAGCTACAAATTAAAAGATTTATATTACAAAAAATATAATATTAAAAATTACAGGGATATATATATTTAGCATATTTTTTTATTCATTAACAATGTCTCAAAGTATGTCATAGATATCAAAAGATCTACTTCAATAAACATAAAACTATACTTATGAAAAATGATTCAAATTTTATTTAAAAAACATGAGAACAATCACATAAACATAATGAAAAAGAAAAGTAAATACTAACTTTAACTTAATTAATATATTATTTTATCACTTCAAATAAATTTATATATGCAATTATTATGATAAAAAAACAATTTTTGTGAATTAATTGTTTGAAATTGCTAAAATTTTATAAAATTGTAAAGGATAAAAATATAAATTATTTTTAATATTTAAAATTGTTTCAGAAATAAAAAATATATATCTTAACATTATTTTGCATATCAAATATTACTATCAATATATCATACGGTCTACATTACTTTTGATTGGCAACTTTTCTTTTTTATATTATTAAAATGATAAAGAATATTAATTTTTAATTAAATTTCACAAAATGCTAAAATAATAACATGTGCAACGTAACAAAAAATAAAGTTTTAAGTTCCAAATGCAAATTATCTTATATGAATGAAATACTATTGAAATTTGAAAATAAAAAAAAATTTCATTAATATTTTTAAGCATGTAAATGATAATTTTCTCGAATGCATGATTAAGAAACTTTTGTGCATTTGAAAAACAGAAATACAATTGCAATATTACATTAAAAGATTTCAAATTCCTCAAAATTGAAATTTATTTTGCTTAAAAAATTTGAAATTAACTTTTTTAAATGATTATAATTTATAGCTATATAGATTTCAAGCTAAACCTAATTGCAATCATTGTATCTATAAATGAATAGCACATATAAATAATACTTTTATAGATTTTAATATTCTTTTTTAGATTCTGAAAAATAATACAATAATTAGCGGCAGCAAAATAAAATAAAATTTGTCAATTACTATAAAGTTGAGGTTAACTCCGGTTTAAAGTGTAACCTCAAATCTTAACTAATAATAGCTATGAGGGTTTTCAATGCGGGTTGATTTATACTCCAGGGTTTGTGTATTACTGACACACTTTTTGAGTATAACTCTTGCGTGTGAGTGACTTTCTAGGTGGACGTAGCTTTTCTACTCTTGAGCATGATACATGTCTCAGTTGTGATTTGATTTGCTATGTTTAATATTTTCTCAGTTTTATCATTTACATATAACAACATCATGCAAAATTGAATGATAACTATTTTAGAAATAACCAGTAATAAAAATTTATATTTTATATATAAATTAGCAATTTTAGGTGCTATTTCAGTATTAGATTTATTAAATCTAATACTGAAGACTCTGTTTCCAGACTTTGTATTATAAAAATATTTTTAATATTTAATTAAATTTTCAAAATAAATAAATAAAATTATTTGTATGTACTCATATTTTTATAAAATTACATTAACACATTGTAGATCTGATGCGATATTAAACATATATAGTTCATAATGTTAAAACAATAAATATCATTGACTAACTTTTGATTAAAAATAAAGTTTTTATTCATACAATGATCAACTTTCCAATTATATATTTGTGTTTGCTTTAGTTTTTTTCTTGATTTTTTTTAAATGTTAATATATATTTTTTAAATTATTGATTAAAATTTAAATATTAATTATGAATTTAATATAATAATTCATGATTATGATATTCATGATTGGAATAATTTGAAAATTTTATTTATAAAATATTTTTTCTAAAATTATAATAATATAAAAATAAAAATACTAAAAAAAGAAAATTTAATTTGATCTCATGTAACTTTTTACGAAATAAAATAAAAAATAGCATAAAAAATACAAAAAATACATTCAAATTAGGATAATTAAAAAATATAATAACATTCAAATTAGAAAAACTCAACTAAGAAAATTTAATGCAACTCATATAATTTGTTACAAATCTAAATAAAAAATAGCATAATTAAACATTCTTCAATAGCGGGATGCCAGACGCGGTATATAGCTGTACTCTGCACAATTGCTTAGATTGCTCAGGTCTAGAGCTGCACAATCGTATTTTTTCGAAACTGCGACTATTATACTCACAAGAACATAGTTCTCAACTCCTTCTATTAATCCATGTGATTGTCATACTGAAAGCTCCAACCTTTTTACCTTCCATTGACTAACAAACTTATGGAAAGTAAAAATTCATCAATAAAGTAAAAACAACAAAGCACAACAAAAAAAAAGATGAGGAACTCTATGTAGATTAGGCAAATGACTAATATGCCTAATCTTAGCTGAATTATGCACATTTTTTTTAAAAAAGTGGTCATTGATTAGACGTCTATCTAAATTATTTTTTTCTAGTAGTTTTGTTATGTACTTGTGCAAGCAAGTCAAGATATGCTTCATTTGGATGGCAGGGAGCATGTACTACTGTTTGCATGGGATAAATGATTGCTGAAAAATGTTGGTCATGTTTTTATTGAAGACGTCTTTGCAAAATTTGTAATGCAAAAAGTTGCTTTCCACAGGTGTTGTGTTCAAAAATGATGAAACAAGCTTGCCCACAAACCGACACAACTGCTCAAATTATCCTTTGAGGCAAGGCAGCGTCCACTTCTTGTGGTCGAGCTTCAAATGAATGCGGTAGTTCTTTGGCCGAAAGACAAGACCAAAGGTCTTTTAATTATTAGTTTCCATTCTCTTTGCATCTGGTTTGCTTTCGTAGCCAAAAGCAAAGCACAATCTACACTGAATAGAGGTGATCACGCCACTCTGCAAGTACTTCTCAACAAGCGACAAACCACATGATGCAAAAGATTTAAATGTGTTGTTCGTGGAGCTGCTGCTTTTTTGCAAATGGTAGCCATTGTTTTAGATAATGTGGTGTTGCCATAGAAGTTTGAAGTCCGGAAGTATGACTATTTGCACTTTACTGAAATTAGTCATCATCTCCCATAGTATTAGGTATATTATACATCTATTTTTATAATGTCTAATCTATAGAGGGTTGGAGATGAGTTTCCTATTTCAAGATGGAATATACAATTATAGTTGCGTTCTTCCAACGTCTATCAACATCCAAGCTAGGTTGTAGTAGATTGACATAGATCAATGCTTGACACACATAGATGGGCTAGCTTGATGCTCACACTGTTACCACGCTACTTTCTTCATTGGGAGTAAAAGCACGGCTGCGGAATGCTTGAGCTACTGTTATTTTATTAGTCCTATTGAGTTTGTGCATTCAATCATCTTGCTCATCTTATCATTAGATGGTACCTTTTGTAATTATATGTTTTTTGATAGCCCATACTAGCTCTGTATATAATTGCACCCTCGGGTATAACTCCTCTATTTCCCTCAATGACAGTTATATATAATTAAAGGTATATTACATATAAGAAAAATCAACTTTCAATATATCAATATAATATAATTTTTTGAAAATCTAACCCAAAAATATACAAAAATCAAATTACTTAATTCTAACACTAGTTTAGTTTTAATACTATGTAAGTAAGTTAACTTTTTAAATAATTCTTTTAATATATTCAACAAATTCTATTAAAAATTAAAAATAAATATTTTCCAATTATGAATTGAATATGCATATGTTTTAATAAAATATGCAACTGATGTCAAATGAAATTAAAATAAATTATTTTGAGATCTTGCATTTTAATTATGAAAATATTCAAAAATTTATAATAAGCTATTATAATAATACCTGATTATAAAATAAAATTACAATTTTACATTTTTTATTGATATCAAATCTAATTAATTTTAATATTATGTCATTTATTATATGCTTTTTTATTTTCTAGTATAAAATTTTAATTGAAGTAACCTTATTATATATAAAATATTTGTAATACACACAAATTTAACAAACTATTTTAAATTTCTTAAACTAATCATATTATGAAAATATAGCATATATATGTATGATATATGAATAAGATTTTATCTTCAATATCTACATTATTGAAAAATGAAATTTGTTTTTTTGTTGTATGTGAATTGTGACAAACTTTAATCAAAGTTATTTTTAAATTCATTTGCAAAAAAATTACGATGTGAAGTTCAACGTTTGGAGCCATTTGTACTATCACAACCGCACTCGGTTGCAGTTGGTAAGCAACAGTTGTTTTTTATTATGTAATCTCGGACTATTACTCTTCATTCGTCAATACCTGTCATGAAGATATAGGATAGATAAAAATGATGTTATGATAACACGTGTAACACCTATCATGATATATGAATAACATCTTATCTTCAATATCTAAATTCTTGAGAAATGAAATTTGCTTTTTTGTTGTATGTGACTTGTGACAAACTTTAATGAAAGTTATTTTTATATTCATTTGCAAAAAAAAAAATTAAATTTTTTTAAAAAAATTATAAAGATGAAAATGGCCAATTTGCAAAAACATAAATTTTAAATTTTGATATGCAAAACAATAATTTTTTTAAAGTTATAATAAATATACAAATTAAGATGATTTAACTATGTGGCTTGCATTTATTCATTGTGTTGACTTTATAATGCAAACTATGATTTATATATGATTACATAAATTTAAATTTTGGAAATTTTAAGAGTCATATAAGTTGGAAAAAAATTTGAAAACCCACATAATTATAATTCCAAATATAGGTAAATTCTAAATATTACAAATTTTTAACGAATTAATTTTTAGTGATAATTCTACAAAAATAAAATTTCAAAATTATGAAATATTTAATTATTTCTTTATAAATCTAAATTTTCAAATTTTTTCAAAAAATTGTTTCATTTAAATTTAATATACACATCAACATAATTTCAAGCATCAAATTTTTTTAATTCATATTGCTTTAAAAAATGGATGACAGAGATTAAAAAAAATTAGAATATTTTTAAAAAAAATTATTTTGATTTTTGGGAAAAAATGAAAAAAATTGTATGCTTACATATATTATATAATATATATTTTAAATAATTCAATTTTTTATAAATAATTAGATAAATAATTTCAAATACCTGTTCATTAAAGAAATTTAATTAATTTCATAAAAAATTACGATGAAATCTAGAATCTTGCAGGCAAAATAATTTTCAATAAGTACCGGAAATTTTTTAAGAATAAATTTTTTGAATTTTCGAAATAATTATATTACATTATAATTACTAACTTTACAATGTTTTATATACAACCATTGACTATGTTTAGTTTTTTGATAATTTTTTTTTAATATTTAGATTTTATAACTATATAATATGAAATAAAATTGTGGTCTTAAAATTTATGACCACATTTTAGAAAATAAATATATTTTCAAAATTTTTAATTAATTTTTGTTGGACTTTGTTTATAAACGATTATGTCCATGATTGATGGCAAAATTCATTTTTTATGATATCTCAAAATTTTTAAGATAAGATATAATTTGATTCATAATAACATTAATTTAAATCAAATATATTTGTTATATTTTTTATTAAAATTAAATATTTTTTTACACATTTCAAATTGAGGTTTGATATATCCTACAATGAATTGAATTTTTAAATTTTGAACTTGGAAAATTAATTGCAATATTTTATAAAACACAAACATTAGCATTTTGAAAACTATAAATTATATATATTTTTTATCATCAATCAACAATGTGGCAATTTACTATCTTCTCATGAATTTTAAATTTTTCACTTTTTCATTTAGTGTAAATGAGCTCAAAAAATAAATTAATCTTTATTGTGAGATATTTAAAAAAAATGTTAGTAACAATATTAGTTACATAAATTCTTGCTTTCAGTATCATTTTGTTCAAATGATTTTTCCTTTTTGAGATGAATACATATTTTATAAAAAATCAATGAGTATATATAATATTTTTTATATATTTTTGTGTAATTTTTGCAATATCTATAAAAAAATAATTATCAACATAATGATAAATTCATTCATGGAATTAAATTGAAAATGTTTTTTATCATTATAAAATTAATTAAAAGCCAATGATACAGATTTAATTTAATTACTTCATGCAGCAAAAATAAAATAGAAATATGCTTTCCTAAATTTTATGAAGAAATAATTATAACTGATTTGGATATATATACACATACATATTTATATACATATTGAGATGTATTTTTTTGATAAAATACAAAAGAAAAAGAAATTTTCAATGTATTTTATTATATATTTTAATAAATGCTTCAATGAAATTTTCAATTTTTTGTCTGTTGAATAATTAAATTTTTTCTAAATAGTTGTTTAAAGTAATTTTATATCATAAACTGTTATCATGTAAAATAATACATAAAATCTTACATACAAAGAAAATTTATTCATTAAAAAATTATTGAATGTATTGTGACAACATATTTTAATATAAGAATTTGGTTTTAAGTTGCTTGATATTAATATTTTAATTGATTGATTATATACGAGTAGAGTATTTATATAAATAACAATTTAATAATAAAATTTAATTTTTTAATGGACATATTATTTTATAAAATTGATGTTTTGATATTGGATTGGATATAATTAAGTATTTTTCATGTTTGCATTAATCATTTGATTTTTTTTATTTTTTCTTGTTTTATGATTAAAATCATCACAATTCAAAGTAAGTAGATTTTTGCAGAATACATGAACATTATGTCAAAAGTTACAAGCGATTGCATAATATGCATTTTCAATAACTAATGAAGCAATTCTCATTTAAAAAAACAGTTGTCAGTTAATTGAAATCAGTATCATCCATTTTACAATGACATATATTCATTACAGTTAGATTGGTCTACTTTGCAATATTTTTGCACTTATCATTCTCTTGCATGCACTTGTGCAAGATGTTGAAAGAATAAAGAAAATGATGATAAACGTAAATTATGAAAAGTAAAAATTATTTATATAAATTCAAATTGAGTTGTTTTCTCCGTACTCAAAATTAGAAATAAAACATCTAATTATAAATGTTTCATAGTTATTATTCTTTGTTAGATGCAAAATCATGTATCTGTAGGGAATTTGCCCAACAGATACATGATCTTTCATCTAACAAAGAATGATAACCAGACCCTGATAT
Organism: Marchantia polymorpha subsp. ruderalis; assembly: GCA_037833965.1. Classification (NCBI taxonomy): domain Eukaryota; kingdom Viridiplantae; phylum Streptophyta; class Marchantiopsida; order Marchantiales; family Marchantiaceae; genus Marchantia; species Marchantia polymorpha. The sequence continues at coordinate 9,192,975 of AP031351.1, forward strand.
GGAAGAAGCAATGAGTTTGTTGAAGGGAGGGAAGGGAAAGAAATCGGAACGAACGAAGAGCGTATGAGAAAAGCGAGATCGTAAACTTCGCGCGTTAGTGCTCGAGGAAAATAGTTTTGAATTTCGAGGTATTTTGTCGTCCATCGGGCCACTTTCCCTCCATTCTTTCCTCCCTCCCTCGCTGCGTCGCGTCGCGAAGGTTTTCCCTCTCGATGCGGCCGGTGGGCTGACCGCATCCACTACACGCGGCCTCCCGCGTCCGACCGATCCTTGCCGGTGGCTCGCTCGTTCACGCAAGGCGCAGGAGAGGGATGGAAGCGGTCGGCCGGTCGGGCGGGCTCGGCGCGAGGCGATCGGCGTGCGAGGGCCGCCGTCCGATGGGGGATCCAGACTTATGTGGGGGGCCACCTGTCGTCGTAGAACTCCAGACCTTTCGCTTCTGTGCGCGGGATTCTGGTTCGTTGCTTTCCCTCGAACCCTCGTCGTCGTCGTCGCTGCGGGTATGCATCTTACTTTTCGGTCTGGAGAGAGAGGAAAGAGAGGAAAGAGAGGACGAGGAGCCGAGCGAGGGAGGGAAGTCACGAAAGAGAGGACGAGCGAGGGAAGACAGGAAAGAGAGGACGAGGAGCGGAGAGAGGGAGGGAGAGAGAGAGAGCGCGAGATTGTTTGTCGAATCGGCGAGTATTTACTCGTTTGTCCGGTTCTTTATCGAGGTTTCTGCCGTCTGCCGATTGCTTAGCCCGTCGTCGTAGTCGCGGCGGCGTCTCGCGTTTAGTGAGAAAGGAAGATCTGGTGGTCGGGGTCGTCGACACAATCGCTCACGCGTCGTCTTGGTTCAGTTTGTAGGTGCGAGGGAGTTTTTCTTGGTGCGGAAAGTCGGTGGTGTCGCGGCCCGTCGAATCTCCGCCCACTGTTGGTTGATCAGCTGCTGTTGGCGAAATGGTGGTTGGAGGCAATCAGTCGGGTAAGGGTGCTAAGGGCTTGCTGCTCGGCAAGGCTCAGGATGCGGGTGACAAGAAGGACAAGAAGAAACCTGTTTCGAGGTCTTCTCGTGCCGGGCTGCAGGTATATCGCCTCTCCGCCCCTCCCGAGCGAGTCTCAGTCGTTTCAGTAGTAACCGCCAGGGTTTCTCGGGGTTCTAGGTCATCGCTTCGTGCTTTCGTCGATGTTGCTTGTATTTTGAGTGTATCCCGGCCGTCTTGGTCGATGTTTTGAACTGCTTTCCGGTGCGTATCGCTTGCCCTGCCCGTGTATTGCAAGCTTAGGTAGTTCATGGCCTCTGCCATTTGAGCTGGACATTTGAGCCGTCCAATTTGCTGTCTGGTTCCGGCCGTGCTTCTTTCGGTGCAAGTTTGTGTTCGAATTGTGTGTTCCTCAGCTCCTCACTTCCTCGAGGAGCTGGGAGGCGAGGAAGCGGCCATAGGTTGGTTGACACTATGTCGTAGCAATTGAATATTGGGAAAAAAAAGAAAGATTTAAATATCTCCTCGCAAAAAGGTGTAGACTTTAGCTTGGATGGCAAGGAGCCCACATCAAGAAGTAAATGTAAATGGGCAAGCTTCGTAGTAGTTGACATGTACAGATTTGAACGACTTTCGTTAATTATGAAAATGATCACTTTTATTGTCTAATAACTGTTAGTCGTGGGTGACAGTCAATTTCATCTCATGGATTCTTTTCCACTAGTCTACGACCGATGTGCTTTGGAGTGAATGTGGGTCTCGGTAGAAGTGCGATGTTTTAATGTCTCAACGGTTTTATCCCACTGCAACTTTCGTAGATGCTTGTTAATCTTGAATCTCGTTGATACATATTCTCATGGGTCTGTTCAAAATTTTCTGTCGTTGCTGACACGACTCTTGCTTGCTGAGGATGATCCCTCTGTTGGAATTTTGATGTCAAGAACCAGGGCTTGGTGACATCGGATAACCGTCTGCCTGCCATGGACCTTTCAGTGCAAAGGAACTGGGATGTTTGACCTAACTTGTGCTCACTGATTCTGCAGTTCCCGGTCGGACGTATTCATCGGCTTTTGAAGTCTAGAGTGGCCGCCAATGGGCGAGTTGGTGCTACTGCAGCAGTTTACTCTGCAGCAATTTTGGAGTATTTGACTGCAGAGGTGTTGGAGCTAGCTGGCAATGCCAGCAAAGATCTGAAGGTGAAGCGAATCACTCCCCGGCATCTGCAATTGGCAATTCGAGGAGATGAGGAATTGGACACCCTCATAAAGGGTACAATTGCCGGGGGAGGTGTTATCCCTCATATTCACAAATCGCTCATAAATAAAACATCAAAGAAAGATTGAGCGGTTGTACATGGGAACTTAACTGTACATGGGAAGAATTTGGTGGACAACTGGACCTGAACTTCCCCTCCCCCTTGCGTTTTTAAATGAGGAGACAGAGATTAGACAGGTGTTAAATCTGAGATCTGTAGGTGGAATAGATCTCGAGGTAGATAGGTGTACATGGAATTAACCACGCAGATGGATTAAGGCCGTCAGTGCTAGTATAGTAGGAAACTTTTCAACTCACGCAGCACTCTTTTGAGGAAGGTTTGTAATGGTGAGAATCTTATAACGATATTCACCTTCAATATCTGCTGAATTTTGCATTACAGACCGTACCCATCTTAATCTCCACCTTTTCACCCTTGAACCCATTTTGCTAATCGCATCCTTTTGTGACATCGACACATACATTTAATTAAAAATTTCTACATATTACTTACATCGGTGTAAAAACGATATGCAGATTGTTAAACTCTATTTGGAGGAGAATAGATGAAATTCTTGTTTAGAATAACTTCATCTGTCGCAAGGAGATTATGTTGATGTCACGATGTTGTTTGAGATTGTGGAGGAATAGTATGATGCATGTTGGTGACAGGCATGTATGATGCATGTTGATTTCATGTTAGTGCGCTGATACATATAATAACACTATGTTGACATTATAATCTCATTCTCTTCGTACTGGCGGCCTTGGTCTGCTCCTTGAGAACTTGTTTGAGGTGTCGTACCCAGATCTCCAGAATCTCTTTCTGACCGTGACGATAAGCCAGCATCGCGCGATAGGAACACACTGCATCTCCGCTTCTTGCGTACAGTTGTCGGTCATCATCTGCAGAGCTTCCGGCTATGCTTGAAAGCACGCTCTGAAGCAGCTTCCTGAATGTCGAGGCTGCCCGACGAGTTCTGAAAATCGGCACATCAGCCACATTAGGTGCTTACAATCCGCTCTCCCGGAATCTCATCGAAGTTCAAACTTTGCTCCTCACTAGGCTCTCCGACGGCTCCCTCACTTCTGTCTGTGCAAGAAGGGATGCATCCAAGAACTCTTCCTAACAAGAGCAGACGAGAAGGGAGGAGGTCCCGCTTGCTCAGTACCCTAAGCAAACCTTAGGAATTACAGGCGAACGTTCAAGCGAAGGTCTTTCTTTGAGGACTTCCTCAGCTCTTGTTGAGAAACTCTTCCTCTTCCGTGCGACAACTCTAACAGGAGGAGGAGACAGAAGGTCCATGGCTGGGACCTGTTTCACTCAACAGTCGTAGCTGGTTGTGAAGGCCTTCCTTCACAGACTTCGTGTCACGAGTTCTAAACTCTATGGCATTCAGGAAAGTACCTAAACATCGAAGGGCCCTCGGAGGTAAAGAGGTTCCGCGGAAAATCAACGAGACCTGAATTTCTATCTCTGAAACTGAAAGATACCTGAATTTCTATCTCTGAAACTGAAAGATACGTACATGTACACAGTACATGTACTGTGTACAGTACATAACATAACAGTACATGTACACAGTTAACCATGAACCTTCAGGGAAAAAAAAATAGGACGATGTAGGCAATGCCTAATTCCCGAACGCCTGAATCTCCTAACTCTCATCCAATCGACCATGAAACCGTGAGGATCTTTCAGCTTCAAGGTTCGCCAGCTCATTACAATGTCTTGAAAATGACTCGTCAGTTCCCAAGACTGATTCCCTGAGCTTCAGAGTACCATCACTCCGTTCATTCGCAACATTGGAACCAGAGGATGAAGTTTCGAGCTCAAAGATCCTTCCTTCTCCATGTCAATCGGAAGAGAAAAAAGCTCAACCATGTGCAGATCTAGACTTCTCACAAACTCAATGTACAACAGAAAACCGGCCTCAAACGTCGAGGACAATGTCCGCAACTTGAAACAGTGAATCTCTGCATGTACTAGGGGTTTGGATAAGAGCCAAAGTACGCACGTTCTCAAGAACCCACCACAAGTTTCCACAGTCGACTACTCGATACCCTAATCCCTAATTCCCACGGTACTGTCAAGATTTTCAATGACAAGATCTCTCCCGCCAGGCGCGAGTGTAAGGCGACTGAAGAAACTAAACATTCGGAGACCGAGGAAACTGTTCTACTCACTGATATTGATATGCAACTGAAAATTGAGCTGAAAATTGAACTATGCATTACCTGGAAGGCGATTGTAAAGTGCGCACAAACTGCTCAGCTGCTGAGGCTGCAGCAGAATGTGCACCCTTGGCCTGTTGCCGATACTTGTCAAAATGTTCGTAAGAGCCCACATCCTCTCCTGTTGGTGCACACCAGCTCTCTTCTCCACGAGATGCTGCGGATTTTGCTTCACTGACTAGTTTCTGCACGCAATCGTTGATAAGTCATCGACAGCAGTAGAACGAAATTCAGTTAGTTACAGGCATACACAGCTAAAACAACTCCTATGAAGATTGCACTTGGGATTGTTGAATTATAGTAACAATCATGTAAGAAAAACAGGAAGGAATGAGGGCTATCACCAGCAAGTCAAATGCACCACACTTATCAAAGTCCTCGTCGCTGTCTAAAGAATGCAGGGCGATAGATGCAAGAGCCAGAGTGGATTTAGGACTTCTCTTCAGATACTGTATGGGGCCCAACCCCGATGCCATTGACAACTTTTCTTTCAAGTCTGCATTACACAAGTCACGAAAGTGTCAGAGGGTAACTTTTGTGAGGCCACAACCTACAAGTAATTAGGTCAAAGTCACACTCACCACTGTAAGGATCCTCTGGACTCGATCCTAAGACGATCTCCACGAAATCATGCTCGTTGTCCAGGACAACCGTTTCTGTTACAAACTGCTCACATCAACGCGATGTTAGTAAGTAAAGGCAAAATGACAGGATCAGAGTGTTTCATAAAAGAGAAAAGGTAGAAACATTACCTGTAGAATTCGTGACTCATTGTCGAGGCCACTTTGTGGGATACAGAGTAGTGAACCAGCCTGCAAAATGAAGTGACACAAGTGGTTCCATAAGTTGCTCGTTCCAAGATGTCCGAGGTCAAGGAGTCAAATGTGTTCCGTACACAAGTCTACTGTGCATGAGTACATACCCTCATAGTGGAGAGTGCTCGTATGACAAGAGCACAGGATTTACTTTCCATGACACATTCCACAACTGCCCCGTTAAGAGCAGAAGGCAAGGAGCTTAGTACAGGTGCCAGTACTAATCTTCTGTGAGGTTCTCGGGAAGATTGGTACATTTCCTCAGAATGAACAAGAAGAGCACATCTTTCCACCACAGAATCTGCCCAGAGCCAGCGTTCCAGTGTGAAGGTCTGTAATGTTGTAAATACGCCCCATCGTCGTCAGTCGTTTCCATGAAAACAAAAATGTGCAATCTACATATTACGTACTACTCCCAATTTTAAATTGAAAGTACCGTTAAGCTTGCTAAGTTCGTAGTGATGTAATTTGAGACCTGACTGGAAACTTGCTGAAGATGCTCGTCTTGAAGAAGCTTCAGAACCATACCAAACTGGAAAAAGACGAAGAAAATCACAAAATCAGAGGCAGTTCGAAGTCACGACTTGTCGGCTGAACCCAACATGATGAAGTACTCTACACGGGGGCAGTATTGGAGACATACTTCATGTTGCAAATGTTGAATACGATCATTGAGTTCCTGCATGAGGTTCGTGCCTTCAAGTAATTCCAGCATATCATCCTTGTAGTAGTCCTGCAGTGCTTAAAAGATGAAAAATGAGAAATGAGAATGAGAAAATTACGCAGCATTTGAGATCTCAACAACAACCAATCAAGTACTCAAAAAATTAAACAACATATCTTCCGAGCAGCCCTATCCTCTACTGAAGAAAGTGACACCTTCACCGAACCTAGAACCATGGATTCTTTCAACCCGTTGATTGACTGTGACACAATTGCGGTTTTTGTTAATTACGAAGATGACGTAGTGTGATACTGAAGGGGGGACCGAGATAGAGGATGTAAGTAAAAGCTGGATGATGAAAGGTTGACTGAAATATTTGCAGTGAACCTCTATCTCAAGACAACCATTTAAGATCAAGAATATGATGATGTATAGGAGATCCAACCCGAGTGTCGATATGATCGGCTAAACGCTTGATGTATGGAGCCCACAAAGAATCGTTTCCTCTTCCAAATTCAAACAAGAGTAAGAGCTTGAGCGCAGACCTATCCTCCAAGTTCTTCACCTGCATCCATATCGTAAACCACCAGTGAGATTGCTGCATATAACAGGCCATACACAAATTTCCGTCATCGATATTTAGAGTATCCTCCATGTTAACCTAATGTTCCTCGGTGACAAGAACGATACTGCTGAATGGTGTGGTAGAGGTAATGTAGAAAGATACTCATACCAAATCCGTTAATGGATGTGGCAGTTGTTGACCATTACTGGTGGCACAATCCGAAACAAAGAGTAAATGGGACGGCACAGATGCTAATATGTCACCTGCGTCGACAAATCCGTATCTCAGAAGTCAGTCAAAATTTGCAACTAGGTTTGGTACTAGACGTAATTTACAAGAGGTTCAGTTTCCAATTTACGTTCTTGATATTGAATAAATCCTTACTTTTTGAATTTAAAGTAATTTGTAGTTCAGACCTAGTAAAAGCGAGACGAGCCACGGTTCCGCGCTCTGGCTTGACGGTCTAGTGACGACATGAGAGTACAAGAGGAAGATGAAAATCGAGGAGGAAATGAAGCAAAACTACATCAGGAGATAAAGGCTCTCGCTCTCTCTATAGCTGGTTACCAACAATTTTGATTGCAAGAGAGAGGGATAACTTCTGTTTCCTGGTTTCGAGATACACCAAATCATTTAGCCTAGCTGAGTGTGATCTCCGGAAACTACGATTACATTTGCGTAAGGTTTGATCTATGAGATCTGACGAACATGGAAGTGTAAAATAAATCCTAAGTTCTTGCATCTCCACGTCGTAACATGCATAATTACCAGTTGCACACTGCTTTTTCAATTGCAAACATGGTTGGTCCCCGACACGTGTCAGAATTTCAATGATGAAATCGCAAGTGACACCACTGTCGTCCAACCACTTCTGGTAGGTGTTGGGGGTATCATCTGACGTCTGCATGACTATCTCCGGTGTTCCCTGACATTGTGCCTGTTATAATTTCAAAGCCACAGACAATTAGCATTTATTATTCAAATATTGCCATATCATAACTAATTTTATTACTTGCTTGAAATTTTCCTGATCTTAAAACTCAGCAAACAAGGGTAAAGATGCGAACATGAAAGTCCAAACAAAGACTCCCACAACGGTCTAGGATATATGAAAAAGTGCTTCCTAAAAAAATAAAAAAGCACTTCTGAAAAAAAAGCACGAAAACAAACGAGTATATACTCACGTCTATTAAGTCCATGCTCTTATAAGTTTGAATACATGCTCAATTGCAGTAGGACTCTCAACAGTTAATTTTCATTGCTATGCCTTCAACAGCTTAAGGTTCGATCTGCACATAGATTACTAGAACATAACACAAATGTCATTTCTTGAGTTAATTACCCATGTATCCAGAGAAGAAGCTGCACGACCTCCAAGGGCTTGCAAAGTCGAGTGTATAATCTCCTGCAGGATCCAAGAGTGGGAGGGTCGTAGCTTTTTCTTGATCTTGTTGGGCGAGTTTCTAATTTATATTGCACACGCGGGGAATTTTATCGTAATGTATAAGTACTATTATTTGAAGTCAATGCTGATGGGCCAAAAAAGGGTAAAAAGATAGAGAATAGCGCCTTCTCAGGAACTTCCAAATTAAAATTCAGAGCTTACACTAGGTGACACAGTCTCACAATCTAATAATCAAAAGCCTTCAAGAGATAAAATGATGAACAATCAGTGATTTGATATATTCAACAAAGCCAAAGAATCTGGATGATGAATATAGTGTGGAAGGTTGTACCTTTTGTCCTTGTCTATACATCAACGCAAACCTTTCCTTTTCTGTCAAATGACAGAAACTGTCACCAGCCTGACAGTCTTGTGTCAGCAACTTCCTATCTGTCTCAACGTCCAGTCCACCGGAAAATTGTGCTATGGATGTCAGGAGGAGTTCTCTCAAATTGGAAATCGATTGAAACTCAGTAGCTGAGATCTGGAATTCCAATTACATTATCAAAGGTCAGACAAAAGAATGACTTCAGTACACATTCATCCAATTCAAGACGAGTGAGATCAGACATACTTTACAATAAAGAATATTGTTAAGTATTGAGGATATCACCTCCAATTCAGCAGCTCCCATGTCAGCATTCCAGCCTATGCCAAAAGCAGAATACGCTTCGGAATCTGAGAGCAGGCAAATTCGTGCAGTTTGTAAAAGAGCGTCTGGAAGCGGTTGCTTAAGACTTAGGGCAAATTCAGCTGATGTGCCCATTCTCCACATTAGCTCCTGTCTGTCCCCACGAGAAGCTTTTTCATCATCTTCTGGTGAGGTAGCACAATTAGCAGGTCTTTCCTGTAACGGAGATATTCCAATGCGAATATAGTAGACATCAGCGGGATTCGGGCACAAACAAAAGCCATAACCTTGCAGCAGCTCGTCATTCGCCTACAGACATCGTAGAAGAACCTGTGTTAGTATCATTATCAATAGAGAACCTCTTAACAAACTCTCAGACACACAATAAACATCTCATCTGATTCATAATTTCCAAAAAATAATCGAAGTTCAGAATCAGACACATCTCATGGAAATGTATTAAAACAGCAATATGTGACACACAAATACGGTATAGGAGTACGGAGGTTCTACTTTTTGGCCATAATTGTTATAAACCTCAACACCTCCTTGAAGCTCAGAAGCACTGATGAACTTGGCCTCCCTTTTCGCATCATCGGTAATCCATTCAACACTGCAAAGATTCCAGGCAAATGAATATGTGTAGCTCATATCCAATTGCACAAGCCTAAATTCAGCTTCACATTTCTGCTCATTAGTGATAGTGAACTCTCAGTGCATGGTGGACTGTACATATCCTCTTAGACAGTGCTGGTTGTGCAGACCAATCTGATGACAAGTTCTTCAGGCTACTTATTGCAGGTTGTGCACGTTGAATATAAAGTACAAACCGTGCCGATGGAGAATGATCAAGAAGGTCAAAAAGAGGTACTAATGTGACTTCGTGCTTCCCCTCAAGTAACAGAGTGAATCCTCGTGAAAGAACAACAGTGCGAGCCCATAACAATGATGACTCCTGTGTAGCTGTTCGCAATAATGTGGCTGTGAAATGACGACACTCTCCATATTAGATGATAATTATTAGAAATATAGAAGAGCTGAGGTTCGTAACTGAAGAAGATCGTCGTGAGAAAATATTTGCCCTTTTTTTGAGTACCAGCAGCATAGAAGATATAAGTAGGTAAAGAAACTTTGAATAGTCGAGGAAGAAATCATCTTCTAAACATCAAAACACTTGTCTAACCTTCTTGCATGTTCAAATATTTGACAATTAAGTGAGAAGATTTTGATATCACGACTTTTAACAAAGAAACACTTGTATGTCAATATATTCATGCTGCATATTAGTAAATCAGCTGTTAAATACTACATGGGTTTGGGCACTCTAGTTACGCACAAAATTCATATTCTTGTCAACGTCTAGTTAATAATTCCACAACCAAACAACAGTTTGAATGCAAACAAAACGTAAAGTATGCAAGACTCCTCCATCATGCAACCTAATGACATCATGCTCCGTTCCTAGATCGTCCAGAAAAGAGATTGATAATGCCCTGCAACAAACAAACAATCTTAGAAGGATAAATAAGAATCACCTATTGAGTCATTCGTACTTTCATCTCTGCTTGTCAGCGTACTATGCAAGCTTGGTGCCCAAAAATTCACCAGCTGGTTGAATGCAGCACGGTCTTTACTTAGAGAAGCCGCAACTTTTGTACCCCGGATGATATCAAGTTCTTTCTCACTGGAAACAGTTCGACCAAATTGCATCAGATGGTGCCGAGAAAGAACATTTCCTCCACAAAATCAGCACACACGAGGAAGATTCGACTGTTCACTGACAGAGCTAATGAGGGAGAATACTTACTTGAACCACAATGGAGTACTGAAGGTTTGTGGTAAGGAAGACAGGTAAGTGAACCAAAACGAATTCTCTCCCTTCGCCTTCTCGACAGCAACGAATAGTGTCAATCTGCAAGTGTAAGACTCAATATTAGTGGGTAGATTAGCCAACAACAAACCAATTTCGATCGAAAACTGGATCAATGTTTGTAAACAAACTGTCAGAGTGCTTAAACAAATTTGAGTACATCAATTTTAGTAAGAACTTTCTTGACAAAGCCATTTCCATATAAAACCGATGTTTAGTTTTACAATATTTAGAAAAGGGATATAAAACTGACCACAGCATCTAAGATAAGAAGCTGGCTCACAAGCAAACTGCTGTAACCACCAAGAATCTGGAAATAGCTTATGACCTCAGGAAGCAAAACGTCCCTTCTAACTACCGAGGTCATCATTACAGCGATCATGCATCTTACATGTGGTTCGTAAATGCATCAGATGTAATATGGTCAGCGGGAATGTAGCGAAACAATGAAGGTAAGTCTACAGCCATATACAAGATTGATAATCAATTATAAATACAGTGTGCGAAGACGAATGTTCGTTACTCATTATACAGGTTCCTATGTACACAATCTTCTTACAACGTGCTAAGTGCAGTAAATGCACTAACATTGCTGGTTTCTGGACAGGAGGATCGGGTCTAAGTACATGTGGCTTCTCATAGATTGAGGACGAGAAGGTCACTGAAAAGGGACGAGAAGGTCCAGCCCGCTTTCACACAGGAATTAATCATAGTGAAAAATGCCATAAAAAACACAACACAAGAAATTATGGAACAGGGGAAAAGAGTACAGAATCACATACGTTCGCATCGAAGACGAACTGAAGCTTACAAAGCATACAAACGCTGGCATGAACTGATTCCATATTTTGATCAAAATGGAACTCACTCATAGCTGTCATCGCAAAGAGGGAGATCGATTGGAGTGTAAGACATCATTCTCGGGTCATATGTAACGATCGTCACACTTGTCTCGAACCAAACCATGCATTTCTTCGACACATCTACCTAACACAATGCGGCTTATCACAAATCATAAGGTCTTTGTCATCAAAAACATCTGGAACGAACCCCAACCCTATGGAAGTACTGCTCGGTACACATGCGTCCCTAACGTTGAATTTCGATTTCGCCGTGCAGGAAACAGTCAGGCTGAATCAGGAAAACGTACTAGTATAACAAGTCAAAGCTGGAGGGTTTGAGAAGGAACAGTGCTCAGACCAAAACTTTCGAAGCTTGTCTCCATTCTACCAAATCAGCGATTCGAAGCCACGTGAAAGAAAAACGAAGAGAAATCATGAAATTCACAGTCAATTTCGACAGCAGCACCCACAGCCCGACCATCGCGTATCGTCTGACAATAAACAGGACGCAAGCGATCTCACACTCACACAATTCGTTCGGAGGCACCAGCCGCAGAAAGTTTTTTGTAAACCTCACCGAATGTCTTGTCATCAAATGCAGCATCCATGTGCATCTGGGTACACATTTCAAAACAAGCAATTTGAGCACGATACCTTCCACAAGATGGAAATATTAGTCTTGATGACTAGACAAGTCGACGTCAACATAGAGTCTAGAATGTCCAACTTGTTCCTGTCACAAAGTCTAATGCAAATTCGAACTCCAACCTTCCAAACATGATCTTTCGTCTTAATGATGGAGACTGGAAAGAACGAGTTTTCACTTCAAGAATACACAAGAAACTCAAGTCCACCTACAACTTGCACTGTGCACATCTTCTATAAGTTTATAACAACCAAAATTCCACATGCGGAGACATGATTTATGAACCATAAAATCTCGACCCCGTTTGGCAGACACTGCTCACTACCACAGAACTCTGCAATTAGCCAAAGTGCGAGTGTATACCAGAATGGAGAAAGGAACCGTGAACACTGTACTACCAGCTGGGAGAATTTCACGAGTGAAAAATGATCTGCCTTCCACTCTCAGGTCTGCCATGCTACATCCCTGAGCCTGGGCCCACTCCCAAAACCTGCAAATTTCTGCATTCATCCTGCCTCACTACAAACACACCACAACACAAACCGTGCCCTGTCCTGCCCCAGAAACCAATTCAAAGAATCGACCCCCTCAAAAATTCTGCATTGTCCCTCCCTGCCTCACAATTGCATGCCTGGCTTGAGCAACCGCTGTTCATCCATGCCTCTCATAAACAGCCAGTCTGCATCTCAGCCTATCTGAGCCTCTCCTCATGAACCCAACAAATTCCTGCTTCCATCATACATTCCCAAATTCCTCTCATGCACGCAACTCACACTCTCACCCTGGAATCACATCAACCCATCCGAACCGGAATGAAGCAAGGATCATGACACCCAGAGCACAATCAAGACGACAAAGCACCAAAGCCCCTCCTCTCATTCAACTCCTGTGCTGGGCTGGTAAACTGCTCTGTTGTCTGGCAAGGCAAGGCAAGGCTGGTGAAATATGTCAACATTGTTTACTCTTTTCTTCATTAAATCAGCACCTCAGCTTGCCACTTCCTCCTCTTTTCTTCTCTCTCCCTCTTCCACTCTTTGATCAAATCTGGCAGCAGTCTCTAATTTAGGGTTGCCTTTTCTTGTTTATCTCATTTTACTTGTTCGTTATGTTTTCACGTTTGATTAGGTTAAGCATTAGTGGTTTACATTTCACGTTTCCGTTTTAGATGTATTGAGACCTAAGATAGAAAGAGACTACCCGAGAATTAAAGTTTACGTTAGGATTTCGTTATTTGAAACGGTATACCTTTTCATATTTTATGATATTTTGCAGTAATCGACTGAAGTAACATTTCACCACAATGGAAAACAGAGAATTAATCAGCGTGGTTTTTTTTTCTATTTTCTTAGAACAGTTCATTGTGCGAAAGATTTTCAAGCTACTCGATATCTTTGGGCATGAGATAGAAAACTCGCTCTTATAACTCAATCGACTTTTACTAAAAGTCTTAGCAATTCATTTCAAACCTGAACTTTAATAGACTTTCAAATAAAAGTACCCCTGAAATAAGATCTCATCCTCTCTACATCTTCGACATAAGGGAAGCTAAATATACACGTAAGAGAGGGTAAACCAAGGAAATTGTAAACTTGTCGGCATTATACTCCAATAGGTTAATGGGTACGATTATCCTCCAAAACCTGATGAAGCGTAGAACCAAATTGATTCATTCCTTCGAAGTGGATCGAAAAACGGTATCATCTTCAGCTTATGTTGTTTTAAGTTTGTCATGTCAGATCATATGTTTGATCGTATTGGTGAGATAATTGGAATGTAGTCACGAGTTGTTTTGATGAATATTGTGGATTTTTTTTGCCTGAAACTTTATATCAAACGAAGTTAAATTGAAAATTTAATTCTTTTGTTATATATAACAAAGGATTCCAATATTCTGGAAATTCGCTAATAAGTAGCTCAAGTTGTTCTACATGCATCAACATATGCAACACCAAACATCTCATAAATCACTTTTTGCACTACACGCTTTCTGAAATTTTCTAATTTGATTAAAATTTACTTACAAGTCTTATTTTTTTTCCTCAAGGACTATCTTTTCATGAGGAATGCTGCAACCACAATTCATGAAAGCTGTTCAAAAATATTATTTTGGCAAATAGCAATCTATGCGGCTTAGACTAAAATGATTGAAATAGAGATATTGAAATAAATACATGAACTTTATTATTAATTGATTTATCTCAAAATAAGCAAGGACTTGGTATGAGGACATTTCAGCTCCACTAACACAGTACTTTAGCGTCCGCTCATACAGATTGTGAGCAAATTATTGTAGAGATACCTCATATTCATATTAAACCCGTTATAATCAATTAATTTAAAACAAATAGCAGGTTGTTTTCAGATTTGAATTTAGAATACATCTTAATCTCCATATTATGATTTCTTTGAGGTTTTTAACGTATCCAAAATCTAGATATATTTTTCTTCTGTACTTTACTTCAAATTCATTTTTGATTTCTTGGATTAAAATTAAGTAAAAAAATATTATCCTGCAATTATTGCAGTAGAGTGTAACTTGTGATTCAATTTGCTTAAGCATAGATCTGATAATCATTTTATTTGTATCTGGAGCTTTAGTCGAGGTCAAAAAATATAAAAATAGATAATTGAGTTCTAAAATATGATGATTTTAGAAGTTCATGATCTATTCAAAGTTACATCCTTTAAGAAATTATTATTATAGATTTCTTAAAATATTACATTTTACCTTGAACACATGTTGATGATATTATCTTTACTGTGAGCCAAACTTAACCCAAGTATTAAAAGATAAAATTACATAATATAATATAAATTTTTTTGTTATAAAAATTTGAAAAACAATTTGTTTGATACAGAATTTCTTTGCAAAAATAGAAAATTGGTTGGAATTGGGAAAAATGTAAATTGATCAAAGTTGATATAAAATTCAACCAATTTAATACAATAAAAAATAATTTAAAATTCCAATTTTTGATTTATAAAATATTTTCATATTTCTTATTAATATTTTGAAAAAAATATTAATAAGATATTATATATATCTACATAATCATGATTTGAACAGGAAATTATCCTTCATAATTTTGAAAACCTTAAAGTTATTTAAGATTGAAATTCATGTTTATGTTATACTAAATTGATTAAAAAATATATATTAACTCTGACATATTACATGATCATGATTAGTATATTAATAGTAATTTTCTTTTTTTTTGAATCACACAATTTTGAATTTTTATTATAATATTTTATTAATAAATATATGTACATATATTTATATATACTTAGAAAATCAAATTTGAATAAAATAAGTACTTAAATAATTAAAATATTTAAAATTAAGTTTTTAATTCACATGATTGGATTCACAAATCTGTCTTGTTTTTTGCTTTGCCATAACAAAACGAACCGCGGACTCAATTATTTCAAAAATTTCTTCAACTCCAAATTTTGGCATCAAAATCTAAGATTTTTAGTTGATTTTGTATCATTTTTATTGAGTTTTTTCGAATATTTTTATTTTATAAATGATAAAAATAAATTTATCCAAGATCTTTCAAGCAAATGTATAAATAACGTTACATATATTGAAGATGATTTTTGTTTAAAACATTAATAAGAAGTTATATTAACTAATCTAAATCATTTTTTGAATCATATTTTTGTTTTTTATTTTTTATTTTAATAAATTGAAGTGAAAAAATTTAAAATTTCTATTGAAATAATATATAAAAAATTTTCAAAAAATGAAATAAACTGAAAGATTGTTTTATACCATCTATATATTATTTTTTTTCTTTAAATTCTTAATATTTAAGGTAAATTTAATTAACTTTATAACTTAGTTCACCGCGAAATACGACAGCAAGTGTGCTTATCAAAAGGACTACTCTTCTTATCTTTTGCAAACTAGGCACAAACTTTTCATTCCATCGCCTATGTTCAATAGAAAGCTGTGTAACGGCAAAAAAATTTGTAGTGGTGAAGACGATATGAAGTATTTAAAAAAAAACTCGCTTTCACGAACTTCCAGCTTAGCCAAAGGAATTCTCAGACAAGTCAAGTGCGTTGACAACAATTTCAATCATCAAACACTATTGCTGAGATCCAGAAGCAAAATTCATGCAGCGCTAAAGCACGCAACATCCATGACAATGTGTTGCGATTTCCACACAGTATATTGCTGAGACATCGAAGATGAATTGCTATCAGCATGCATGATCCGCAAATTAGGGCCAAACCACACTATTGGCAGCGGCAATGAATCCTCGTCGGTCATTGGCATGCCAGCTTTCCCCTTTATCACACGAAAGGAAGCGGCAATTTAAGATATCCTAGGTGACAAAGAAATTGGTTGTTGCGAAGTACCAAACACTTCCGCCTGGAAATTTTGTTTTTCCAGGATCGATTGACTCCATAAGTATTTTTGTGCCTTCTCACGGTAATCCTCCAGGAACTAGTTCTCACTGCATTGCAATTCAACAAAGACATCTCTCCTGACACCATTAATTTCCCTCTTTCTGTCGATAGACTGGATACATGTTGTCAGCTACTTTTCACTCCAAAGATACTATGGATTTTGTGGTAGACGTTACATGATTATCTCTAGCTGGACAACTAAGGCCTACGAAAACCAAGTTATCTTCTAGCTAGAAGCTTAGTGACCGCTGCCGGTCATGTGGCAGTGGCCTTAGTTACTTGATGTAACCTCTTCATCAATCCAACTAACCACAGCTGGGCAAGGAGTATAAGTCCAAAACGCGAGGCTCTAAAACAATAATCTCTTGGTTAAGTACGCAAATTGATCCTTGGAGGATTTTGCGTACTTACTCGGTAGGTGCGTAGTTAATAGATTTAGGTAAGGACAAACAAGTACTTTTCACTCCTAAAGAGTTGTAATAAACGAAAATCAGATACTTTGGCCTACTAAGTAGACATGTTAGTAAGCTAAACATGAGATATGTTTTCCACCGAAATAAATGGCGAACTAAAGTCAAGCAGTTATTTTTGCGACTAAATAATTTTTTTAAGGAACAAATCAAATGTGTTTTTATGGATACCTTTGTGTCTCATTGCTACTGCATACTATTTGGTTTAATTTTGACTTATAAAGCTTGGTGATTCGGTTGTTAAGGGATTGTCAATTTCATTGTTTTCTCGTTGCATGGTTACGATGACAAGTTAGTTCGACGCAGTGAAGTTCATTCAGCGAACACAAGTAAACTATTTTAGTAAATTTTTTCACAGTCGTATTCATCGTTTCGAGAGTTCATAACGAGCTCTTGTCTTTGACAATCAAATTTGATGGAGTTGGTTAATATTAGGTGCAATGTCAAACAAATTGATCGTTAAACGACTCAATGAGTTACAATGATGCGAAATTATCAAGAAGTTGAGGAGTAAAGATGCTCTAGGTAAAAGATCATTGGCGCATGTATCCGATGTAAGTAAGGAAGCAATCAGACATGTGTGGAGCAAACGAGACAAAATTCTGCAACGATCTGCTTTCATGTGTGATCAAGCTAAAGAGAAGATTTTTTCATCCTATGTTGGTCATTTTCTTGAGCTTGAAATTTTATATATATATATATATATATATATATATGGATGGATCGACAACATGCGTCGTGCATATCTCCTTACTTCCCCGACTTTTGCCATTGCCAAAGCTAGTAATATCGCATCAAGTTTATCAATGTCTAACAGTGATTTCAAGACATCTTGACAATGATTAAGTAAATTTAGAAAGCGCAAAGGGCTACAAAAGATGTTACGTCAGAGATTGAAGAAATCAGAGATTGAAGAAATCATTCACGTCGATGATGAGAACAGTGAGTAGTTACTGCTGAAATTTTGAACGAGTTTGATGAACTTTTGGAGATTAAGAAGATTGCGGAAAAAAATCTGGATGATAGAATTGATGATAATTTACAAGATTCAGATTTGAATTTAGTAAACAGTGTTGCATTCAAATGATTTGAATCACTTCATAAGCAAGTTGTTGAAATAAAAGATTAGTTGCTTTGTGAGAAAGTTTGGGTAGAATCAAACAAACAATTTGATAAAATTAAAAAGTTATTTGAAGCATTTCGTAGCAAAGTTTGTGCTGTAACTTTGAAAAGCGAAATGCAAGGGAGTTCAGAATTTGCGTCAAATTATCATTCATGACATGTTAAACTAAATAAAGTTGATCCGTGTCTTTTTCAAGATTGTGTAGTTTTCCGAGATGCGCACTTAAACGGGTGCGTAGTTAACAAGAAGCTACTGTTGCATAAAGTACATTGAATGCACCACCATAAAGGTACGAGATATACCAACATCATACAAACAACATGGCATGGTACAAGCATGTACAATCATCAATGAAATTTTAATCCTTAAATTTATTAATTAACTTTATAATTCTGAAAATTTTCATTTTTCAAATAATATTTATAGTTATGAATTATCATAAATAAAAATAATCGAAAGTTTTTTTATGAATTTTATTCTAAAGTGAATTGTATTTTCAATTATTTTTTATAAACAAGAAAATTTTCAAATATCATTTGGAAAATTTTCATTTTTTGAATAATATTTAGAATTATTGATTAAAATTACTTAAAATAATTGAAATATTTTTTATGAATTTTATTAAAAAATAAATTTTATTATATTTTAAAAGTATATTTTTATTGATACGTAAATTTTCAAAAATAATATTGAAATTTTTTATTCTTAAAAAATTTTTTTAGAATTATTAATTATCATGAATAAAAATAATTGAGAGAGTTTTTATAATTTTATTCTAAAATAAATTGTATTATATTTTAATTTTTTTAATTTATAAGGAAAATTTCAAAAATTAATATATTTGAATCTAAATAATTAAATCTTGATTATCTTTTAATAAAATTCTAATAATCAACGTTTTAGATTTTTCATTTTCTTGTTTTTTGTTTTTATCAATATATGTCTATGATTGAAAATATATATTTCAGATATGATGAATTTTGTACAAATTTGGAAAAAATTTTAATCAATTTATATGTTTTTTTTATGTTTGACAAGATAAAAATGAAATTTAAGATTATATGCTTAAAGTACTGTTAATATCATATTTGTATTATTAGTTTTTATTTCTACAAATTTATTGATGCACTTTATCAAATTGAAATAGTGACATTAATAATTTATATTGCTTTAAATGCTTTTGATGCTAAGAAATCAAATTTCAAAATGAAATCTATAATAGACTAATCTATTCAAATATATCTATTATATATTTGAATTAAATTATGGATGCCAAAAAAATATTTGACTATCATGTGATTTTTTCATTTACGTGAAGTATGTCAAGCATATTTGTGCTATCAAAAATTTCATAAAAGTTTGTGAGATTTGAAACTATTATGAAAGTAAAAACATATGATATTAGAGTTTGTTTTCAATAATCATAAGTTTTAGTTTGCAGTTGTGTTAGCCATTTGAGAAGACTTTATGACTTTTATATTTTTATCAACCAAGAAACATGTTTGCTTGTACTTTGTAGATGTTGTATCAAGATATTGAGCTAGTTTGTGCATACATGTTTCTAAAGATCAGAAAAATTGTATTGGATGAAAAAATCTTACACTTACATCAAATTTTTAAATATTATACACATGGAATATAATTTCTTGAAACTAGTTGATGTGAAGGTTCATCATAAGTATAAGTTCTAATAAGGAATGAAAGTTCTTGGTCTTGGCGTGGGTTGAAGGGACCTATCACTAGGCAGGAATTAGCCGCAAGGTATTAGACTTGTAAAAAGATCAAAGCTTGATTATTGACAATAGTGCTTGTAAGAAAAGAGATATACAAATGATTACCATGTATTTGATATTCGAAGATAATCTTCTCTTAAGAAATCACATAGATGCAAATAGTTTTAAACTTTGGATTGCATTGTTTATTTACGTTCCTGTTTTTTCTCGAATAAAATATTATATGAAATTATCAATAATAGCATACTTAGTTAGGAAACTTTGCATTTTTATTTGAACTCTTTTTTTGATTTTTCAATTTGAAAAGGATTTGTGTATATAATGATCTATTGTTGAGATTAATTCTATATTTGATCTGTCATAAGACAGGCTTACTGACGTGTAATTCGACGTTGCTATGCCATTACATAATCATCATCGATATCGTTGAAAATTCTGGTTGTAGGACATGTTTGTAGGATAAGTCGATGCTTTCAGAATCAACCAGCTGGATGAAGCTGGCGAAAGATCTCAAATTTAAGCTTGACATAAACCCCTCAGAGACACAGGGGTTTATGACCGAGGCTGGCCAAATTGTTGTGTAGACCGTTCCAAATGGAGAAAGTGCTCTTCACAATATCTTTGATCCATGCCACTAGAAGGGTATTACATGCTTTGAAGCATACCCAGATCCCTCCCATATGCAATTTGTTTGGATTATAGTTCGTACTCTCACTCAGGTGTTCGAGCAAGACAAATTGAACTTCTATTTCATTGAACGACAATACTCAGATATAGTTGGAATCAATATCGAAGATCCGTAAATTTTAACGGTTGGTTGGTGTTTGATGAAGATACAAGAGGAAGTTCAGATCAGAATTCGTAATATGCAATGGCATATTTGTCTCAAATGGACGACATGGGGTTTCAGAACGGAAACAGACATCTCAATTCTTAATAACTCAGCTGCATGATTGTTCTTAAGCTATCAAAGTGGCAATGAACCGGCCACTTACGCGATACAGTGAAAGACAAAGCAAACAAGAGAAAAAGAGAGAGAGAGAGAGTATATATATATATGTATATATATATATATATATATAAACAAACGTATGTAAACATATCAATCTACTTGTAACTCAAATTTGTGTACATATTCAATCTACATGTAACTCAAATGAAGGGGTTCAAAAGTTTGAGACTAAATTTGAAAAATCCACATCCATTTTCTTATTCCTCATGTCATATTATTTCCTGCAATATATATTCAAGATTATCCATATTTATGCGCAAGTGGAAAATTCAAGGAGACGAGACAAGGTAGACTTAAGCACTCTTCTTTTGGCCTGGCCATCAGACCACGTCGCATTTTTCGCTGGCGACGCTTTCGTCCAACGTGGACCCCGAGGTACACGCGAGTGGCCACTGGCATGCTCTGGGAGGAGCGATTGAGCCCCTTGCGACATTGACAGCTCGGCGGAATCTTCGGGAAGTGCCAAATCATCATCGTCGCCATCGACGTAGTCTCCTGAAGTTGCCTTCTATCGAGTGACTGACGGAGTGACTGATGACTGCGTCCCATGACGATGGCATGGCGGCCACCGCTCTCCATCGGGAGTCAGACAGAACCCGTGGACTCCGTGACCACCGACCGTCGACAGCCGTCGCCCGAGCAGAGTCAGTGAGAGCTCCGGAAATGCTGGCGGAAGTCTGAAAGTTCTGAGCTCGACGAGAATCCGTCAAGCCCGGAACAAGAAACGACAAACGTCTTTACGGCTGGAGGAACGTGGCGCTGGCGCTCGTGCTCCGTCGGTTCGACCCATCGATGGACGGAATGACGGTCGCCGGGGTCTGGATCTCCAGATAGTTGTCGTCCGCCGGTGAGGCAGCGGCCACGCGGATACCAGTGTGGGGCCACGGCACTCTGATTGCCGGCAAACGTTCTCTACGCCCTGCGGCCTCATTAACCGAAGGGTACGAGAGAGCAGACCTCGAAATCTGATTGTGAGAGTACCGATGAGAAAAGAGGTCGGGGCAAGCTTAAGCTTATTGGCTGTCAAAAGCTTAAGCATACGATTCATGCATATGCAGCTCACTCCGAGCCAGGCAACGCCTTTCTGGACTTTCCAGATCATATAACTGGAAAGAATGGTGGTCAGAGCTCAGTCGAACAGTTTGCCTGCTTCCTCCTCCGAGGAATGTTGACGAAGATCGGATGAGTCCTCCTTCGATCCCTGTCGAGCTCTCTCTCATATCTACATTGCTGTCCGTCATTCCGTGATAAAGGTCTCCACATCCTTCCCTTCTCCCTGTTCCGTTCGAAAGATCCGACCACCACCCCTGCGTTTGTCAAGTGCATTCAGAGGCAAATGAAATTCCGACGATTCTGTGCACATGAAGGAAATTCGACTTTGCAGACCTCATAGTTCAGATGTCATATACCGTGCAGACCTTTTCATGTCTCGAGTAAAGAGATTAGGTCAACCGGCAGGCTCGACCATCTGCAAGAAAAGGGTTCAGAACAACACATACGAAAACAACCCTTCCTCTCAAGCCATATGATGATCTCTACCGATGTAAGATACAGTAAGGAGGACACTCTACTCAGACGTCACAGAGACGTCGCATGCAGTTTGAAGACAAGGTTGTCACTTTCGTGAACGCCCGTTCAATCATGTACTCTGAGCGACATTCACATTTAAAACATTCGGCCCATCAACTACCCAATCACACTAAAACCATTTCCGATCATGTCTAGGCTCGCCATAGACTGTTCGACGCATCTTCAACCACTTCGACAAAAACTAATGAAGGCCTGACAATAATGAAAATGTGATATTGAATTTAAAAGTTACCATTTACGATACAACAGTGCAGGACATAATCCCTCCGGCGTAAAGCCAATTTGCAACAAATGAATTGTAGAAGGTTAAATCTAAAATCACCGACGCTCTAGCCAGCAAAAAATTGGCTTGATACAACCTGGCTACAACATCTCCCTTTGTAATCGATTACCTACTAACTAGTTAATCTTTTGATTGGCGAGCTTTACTGCACAAAGGTGCCCTGATTCTCCACGTCCCTTATGCTGGAGAGGGTAGAACATACACAGTTCACTAGCCACATGTTAACATAAGCCAGCAAACCCTAACCTACCTATTGTTGACATGACTCTTTTCTGAGTGTCCTACCATAATACTCACCTTCCCAGTTTTAGACCCCCAAGTGATATCAGTCCACTCGGGATCTGTTACAATGTGGCCAAAATATAGGGAGACTGCTCACAAAGGACAGCTCCCACCCCCCTACACCCCTCTGTTCTCCATATTTCCTCAACAGTGTTTTCTTCATCTCTACAGGGCCTATTGCTGAAACTAAATGGGGGATCAATGCTGGCCTGAAAGACCAGGTTCTAACGAGCTCTCCCTTGTTTTCTCTTGGCATCAATCAATCATGCTCTGATGTACAGATTCAAAGCTCATCTTACTGCTTTGTGTGATATGGCCCTAAAATCCCACCCAAAATACAGTGTGCA
Source organism: Marchantia polymorpha subsp. ruderalis (assembly GCA_037833965.1). Classification (NCBI taxonomy): domain Eukaryota; kingdom Viridiplantae; phylum Streptophyta; class Marchantiopsida; order Marchantiales; family Marchantiaceae; genus Marchantia; species Marchantia polymorpha. The sequence goes on from AP031351.1 coordinate 9,216,165, forward strand.
CGTACGCACCCCCTGACCACACATCTTCATTGCTTTGTACATTATGCCGAATGAATGGAGTCGACGACACGAACTTAATATAGAACACATGAGAGGAGACCAATACACGTTTCTCCCGTGAGTGTTACACGAGAATTGAAATACTCTACTTCACTGCCACCCTCCAGCATTGATGAAGAGAGTTCATTGAGATGTTGAACCGAAGGAGAACTACTTCTTAAGATTAGTGCGGGAGAGGATGCGCTTCCCATAGGGACTGCTCCGTAGCACTGAAAGGTGAGGACGGATGGCTTCGACCAACCCGGTATGAAGAGATCCCTGGGGACAAGCGAGGGGAAAAATGTCAGACACCTTCTCCTGAGATGAAAAATAGGGCCATAGTTCAAGCACGAGAGAACGAGTAGGGGTGAAAATAGTTCACCTTAGCAACTGTGAGAGCAGACTGGACAACATAATTGGCATAAGGGTCCTGTAACATTTGACCAAGTCGTGGACTCCCCATAAGCTCGCGAACGATGCGAGAGCGATTCTCATCACCGGCTAGCTTCAGACACTTCTCGACCACATTGCTTGAGAATTTCTGCATGGCAAGGTATGGATAATTGCCTTCCAGCCTCACCATAACTTCCACAGATGCCCATGGCATCCCGAGGTCCAGAATGTACTGAACCACATAGTTCCTGCAAAACCATACAGAGACAAACACGTTGGCACACCAAAGCTGGCTAACCATACAGAGACAAACATGTTATCACACCAAAGCTCGCTAACAGCACCAAAATGAACTTACAGCTTACCCAAAGGGATCCTGTGACAGGACAAGTGCGTTGGCGGCAATTTCAGTTACCAAACGCTGTCGCTGAGGTCCAGAAGCGAAATCCACGCAACGCTGAAGCACGCAGCACCCATGGCGATGTGTTGCAATCTCAACACAGTGTACTGCTGCGGCATCGAAGATGAACTGCTAATAGTTCATACATTATCCGCAAATTAGTTCCGTGATGAGGAGATGGAGGTTCAATCAGAGGTTGTAATATATGTACTACGAAGAAATTTGTGTGAGATATATTAACAGTCAGGCAGTGGAGTCCAAGAACGAAAACCTAGAACAACACATTTCATTTCACTCAAGTTCCGCAACGACAAGCTTACCTGACTGTCCTCTGTGCTCAGGCGTTGCAGACAGCGCTGGACAACATGGTTACCATTCAGATCCTTGATGAGAGTTACCACACCCTGCTTAAGCGAAGCTATGACCATTGCAACCTGTTCAGGTGACTTCAGTGTCTCGATCAGCTTCTGCACGGCTCGAGTTCTATTCCACAAGACGATGCACAGTCATACCGATCATCATTACGTCGCCACCAGGAAGTGAGCATAAGACATCAGTTAAAATCATAAGACATCTGCTTTCCAAACACTACACATATCGGTGTAAAGAAAACCACTGTAATATACGGAGGCCTCAGATGATCAAGCTGTAATCTTCTGTGTCGGAAGGTCGGATGCGAGAACCTCTTGTGAAGTCTCACAGAGGTTCTCGCATCGACCTTCGACATATTCCTTCCAACATGCCTGGCCCCAAGATAAATGCAAAGCTGGACAGGCGGGAAAGGCGGCACGAACTTCACCAGTGGGCCAAAATGATGGAAATTCAGTTCATATGGGTTGCAGCGGCCACATACCCATGCATGTTCAGAGATATTTGGACGAGTTCGCCTTTCTCGGTGACGACGTGCAGGATCTCCATTCTCTGTTCCTCGTTGCAAACCTCCAGCAATTTCTGGACAAGGTAATTCCCGAACGGATCTGTCATGAGTTCAATTATGTGCTCAATGATCTCCTGGAATATCTTCTGTACATCTTCGGGGCCCCCTTCGTCGAACTTGCGTTGCAGAAAGCGACAGCCATGCTGATCTTTGGCGATGGAGAAAATTCGGCCCTCGACCTCCTCCAAGGTGTTGTACTTGGGCTGCTGGTTCTGCTGGGACAGGTGCGGAGTGCCCACGATGGCATGTCGGGGGCCCTCATACTCCAAATTGTGCTCGCCATGAATGTGATTCTGGACGTCGCCGTGAAAGCTGATGGGGCTGGGGTGGTGGCCATTAACATAGGCGTGGCCGTTGATGTGCGGAGTGGTGCCATTAGGGAGGCTCTCGGGCTTGCGCCGCTGCAGAGCAGAGGCCGAGATGGCAGGGGCAGCAGCTGCGCGAGAGGCTCCACGCCGGGGCAGCATCTTATTGTCGGAGATGAGGCGATCCTCGCGGCCGGCCTCTTTGAAGGTGTTACCAGGGGTAACGCGCACGGATCCGAAGCCCTGCGAGGCCTGGGTGTGCAGGAAGGGGCAGGCATCGCCGCGGCTGCAGTAGCCCTGCGCGTAGTAGCGGCAGATGCTGTTATTCAGCGAGGCGCGGCCCAATTCGCCGTTGCTGTGGCCGATCACCGAGGCCCCGCCGCCTGCGCCCGGGACAGTCCAGAGCTGCTCGTGGCTGCGGACGGTCTTGAGGTGGTGCGCGGCGGATCCGGGGGCAGCGCCAGCGCCAGCCCCAGCGCCAGCCGAGGAGGAGAGCAATGCGGTCTGGCGCATTGCCGAGGAGTTGCCCGTGGGCGAGTGGCCGCGCGAGGCCGAGGCCGGGCCGAGGCCGCCGTTCGTGTGCGCCTGCAGCGAGGCGTAGAACCTCATCGACTGCTGGTGCTGTTGTAACTGATACTGGCGCTCGCGCAGGCGCTGCTCGGCGTCGATCTGCTGGTGCAGGCGGTGCGAGTAGAGCGCGCGCGCGTTCGAATTGAACTCCATGCCGCTGTACAGATCGCTGCCGTTGCCGGGGTTCATGAGGCGCGCCGCCTGCAGCGCGGCCGCAGTGTAGGCCTCGAGCTGGTGCTGGTGGTGCGCGGCGGAGGTGGAGCCCCCGACGCCCGCGAAGCCCCCGGCGTCCACCATAAGCCCATTGGCCTGGCGCGCCGCGGCGCCGTTGAAGGCGTGCGCGTCGAGGCCCGGGGGCGAGCCGCGGCGCAGGAACTTCTCGAGGGCCTGGTGCGAGACGGGGCCGCCGAACTCCTCCAGCCCCGCGTAGCCCCCGCCGTTGCTGGGCGCCTCGAGGGGCGAGGGCCCCGCGGATTTCTGCGCGAAGAGGTCCATGGTGGCCGAGGGCACCCCCGGGCGGGGGTTGCCGAAGGCGTCCAGGGGGCCGCCCGGGGGCTCGGGCGCGAAGCCCGTGGAGAAGGCGCTCATGTGCGAGTAGAGGCCGTTGGAGATGGCCGCGCTGCGGCCATTGGGCATGGGGCCGCCGTGGTCGAGGCCGCCGTTGGGCTGGCCCCGGCTCTCGCCGGGGCCGACATTCTCCTCGTGCAGGCGGCCGCCCATCATCCCGTTGCTAGGGCTCTCCTCGAAGCTGAGGTTGCCGAAGGCGGCCGAGATGGAGCGCTCGTCGGCGGATTTGGGCGGGTGGTGGTGATCCGAGGGCGGCGAGGCGGTGCGGCCGGAATTGTTGCTCGAATTGGTGCTGGCGCCCATCTGATTGGCCATCGGCTCCTGCTTCTGGCGCCGCATGCCTGCCATGGTGCGCGGGGAATCCAGCGCCAGGCCGCTGTAGAAGGGCGACAGGTGATTGTTGCCCGACGACGCCTTGGGCGACATGAGCGGGTAATCCGCGTACAGGTTGCGATTTTCCATGGGCGGCGGCAGCTTCTTCACCCCGGAATAATTTCGGTAGAAATTCTCGTATTGCTCGTCGCAGCGGATGTCGATGAAAGGCTTCACGGGCGGCGACAGATTGTCCTCTCGCAGCGATGCCACGAACGGCGAGTTGTTCAGCTCGGCTCCGTACGCTCTCTGCAATTCTTCTAGATGGGGGGGCGCTGAGGTTGCGCGCGGGATCTCTCCCAACAGCTGCTCAAACTCTTCATCATCCTGTTCCATAAATGCACGGAGACTCCCACGCCCTCGGCCACGAATCGGCTGATCCCCGCTGCCTACTTCCTCCTTCGCCCTCTCTCTCTGCTATACTAGACAAATTCCTCCTGCACGAGCCGCAACTTGTGGAAAGGATTCGTCCCCCCACATCGGGCCCGCAAAACATCAGCTTTACTGATTTCGTGACAATCCCTCTTAATCTTCTCCCTCCGCGCTTCGCAAGGCTCCCTGCGGCCCGGGCCGTCCCCGCCTCGTCACGCCGACGGCTCCTGCATCGGAACCCCCCTCCAGCCGGCACCGCGACGCCGCCACCGCGCAATGCAATGCAGCCCCGAGACCTGTGCCAGAGGATCCATCACATTTTACCGATCCTTCTCGCCATGCAACAAGAAGCCTAAAAAATATGATGTTACGACATACCTTTCGACCTTTTCATGCTTCTAGTCACAACCTATCTAGCTCGGTCCGATGGCGGCGAATTTTCCTCGCCTCAGATCTCAACCCGACAACACGCAAAGCACAGATGAGGGCAAGCACTGAGTTCACGAGATGCGAGGGCACCTTGCACATGTCGCCGCCAGATGATCTTACACACACTCGATGCAAGTGAGAAGTGACGAGCGCGGCTACGAATACGGCAGAAAACACCGACGAGCGACTTGAGCCGTCATGATTCACAAAGAAACACACAGAGGGAAAACAAGATGGCGATCGGGAGGCTCAGGCACCTCGCCGAGCACGGAACAAATGGCAAGCACATCGCAATCACCGAGATCGAAACTGCAGCGGGAAAAAGAAAATGAAGAAGCGAACGCACGGAGGCCTTAGAAAAAAATCTGCTCGAGGCTCGAGCCACCGCGTCGGCATCGGCCGAGCAGAGGACGACACACTGCGCGACACGACACAAAACCACGAGGCAGATGAAAAATCGTGAAAACCTGCCAAAGAAATCTATCACTGGGCGTCCAGGTTCACGATTCGGCGATGGAGACACAATCCTCCCAGCGCCCCGCCTGGATGCAGATGATGACGAAAAACGAAGGAGGAGCCGCACTCAAGACATCCAGGGAAAATAATAGAAGGGCACCATCAAGCACGAGCCTCCGGGTGCGCGCGCGCACGCGCACCCTCACACAGACACAGACAAGCACAAGCACACCTGCAGCGATGAAGCGATGCTCGGCTCGCTCGCTCGCCCGCCCGCCCACCTGCTCCTGCTCCTGCTCTCCGACCCTCCCTCCCGTGGCTCCCTCTCCCCTCTCTGGCGCCGATGCCGATGAAGCAGCTGGTAGATGGGGCGAGAAACAACAATCACAACGACGACGTCGTCGTCGAGCAGCAGCAGCAGCGCAAGCACACAAGCGCCCGAGAGCAATGGGCTTGGGCTACTACTCCTCCTCCTCCTGCTGCTCGTCTCGGCGCCACCTCCACCACCACCAGCAGCGGCACCTCTACTCCCACCTCTTCTGCCTGTCGTCAAAGCTGCTGCGTCTCGTCTCTCTGCCCTCGTCTACGCGTCGAGCCTTTGCCCCTGCTGCTCGCCTGCCTGCCCGCCCTGCTCCACCCCCTCGCGCTCTCTCCCTCCCTCTCTCTCTCTCTCGCCTTAACTCTCAGAGTCTGCGCGTGCCTGTGTCTTCTGCCTGCCTCTGCCTCTGCGTGCCTGCCCGAGTGCCTCGCCTCGCTGCCTGCCAGCAAACGTCGAGCGACGATCAAACGGCGAAGAAGATGGAAGACCCAAATCTCTCTCTCTCTCACGCCACTCTCTCTAGACAACGACGACAACAACACCACCAGCCAAACGAAGAAGAGAGCGAGAGAACAACTTCTCCCCGTCGTCGCTCCCCTTCACTGCCCTTGCAGCACTTCTAGCCCCCGCTCGGAGTCGGACCGCTCGCCCGCTCGCTCGCTCTCTCGCTATTCCTTCTTCTTCTCTCCGTGCCTTCCTTCTTTTCTGCTGGGCCCTCCTGCTCTCTACTACTACTTCGCTCGCTCGCTCGCTGCCCCTGGGGCCTGGGGCTGCTGCCCCTCTTCCCGTCTTCCCCTCTTCCCCTAGGCTGCCGCGGGTCGGCCTTGCCCGCCCGCCCGTCCCGTCTCCTGGCTTACTGTACCTTCCGTCGGAAGGGGTCGGCGGCGGAGGAGGCGAACGAGATGGCAGAGAAGAGATGGAGAAAAGAGATGGAGGCAAGCGCGATCGCAGGGGTAGAAGTAGAGTCATACGGTCCGAACCTGGGCTAATTCGATCGGATCCGAAGCCGAGGGGGGCCGCACCGCTCGCGGAAGCCCTTAAATTTCCGTCCGTGAGGTCGCGTCCGCCATGCCAACAATGATGCGCCAACCGGAGCGCCACATCAGCTCGCGAGCTTCCACATCAAGCTTCTCTCCGGGTCGCGCAATCTCAGCGGGATCCCCACGGAATCGCGGCCCTCGGGTCGCGCTGGCCGGTCCTGTGGCAGCTTCGCTCTGTGCTCCTTGCCAACGCGGCCGGGCCTAACCTGTAACCCCCAACTGCTGATGCCCTGCTCCACCTGTCCCGTTCTCTACCCCGCGACCGCCATTAGTGCTGCCCATTAGTACGCGCACTAATCTCGATATCGCATTAGCGCTTCGCTCCGCCTTTTCCCCCAAAAGCTGTGAAAACCCGCTGCACACGTCGTTCTTTCGTCCCCCTTTCGTGCCCCCACTCCTCTCCCCATTTGGTTCCTCGGGGACCTGCCCGCGTCGCCTGGCCCGGCGACTGCAGTCGTTTGGACACACATTAACCACCTTCGGCGAGCCGACCTCGTACAGGTCTCTCGGAACTGCGTACGATCCGGGAGGGACTGGGGCTGGGGCTGGGCTTGACCCTTTTGCAATGATGGGCTTTCGGCCCTCCTTCCGGTTTCGTCACGGCCACCGAGCAAATGTTCCATGATACAGTATTTTGTACGCGATGTGGCACGGAGGGGGTTGGGGGTGCGGTGCCCCGCCCGGGCTTAGCGCGGCCTCTTCTGGGGCTGTGTTGCGGCGTCATGAGGCACGCTTATGGTCCAAAAAAGAGATTTTCCGCTTCATGAGCCTCCTCGCACAAGACGAGACGAGTCGGTGGGAGCGGAAAAAGCTGACAATTTGGACACACTCGACTCCTAATCATCGACCCATGCTCATGCCCCGCTTTCGTTCGTTTCGCTTCGTTTCGTTTCGTTTCTGTTCTGTTCGATTCTGTTCGGGACAGGGGTGCGTCCAGCCCGCATTCGTCGAACACCGATTTGGTGTTTCGCATTTCGCCATGTCTGCAGAGCAGGCAGGCTGCATCTGTGTCGTCGAGAAGCGAAGAGAAGCGAAGAGTCGAGGGTCGAGTGCTTGGCGAGGGAGGGAGCGAGGGGGGCAGGCAGGGAAGGGGGGAGGCCGTCGGGCCGTCACAGTACCCGTCGTGTCCAACTGTCCGGCTCGGTCGGTCGCTCGAGTGGTGGAGGGGGGTGGGGGTCCCCAAACCAAATAATGAAGCTTGCCACCGGCGAAGCAAGAAGTTAAACGAAAAGGCAACGTGCTCGAATTGCAACCAACTCATTTCTCACGACAGCAAGAGCAGGAAGAGCGGCTCTTTACTCCCGGGCATCGTGACACATTCAATCAAACGCACACGCCCCCCTGTACAAGAATTTCTCTAGCACCGGCCGTAGGGACGGGGATGTCCGCTCGGTCAAAAGTGCAGCGGCACCCCGAACCCCCACTTTTCTTCCCCCATCGCTTGCCCCCGCCCCGGATACATTATGTTTCCCCCTTCCCCCCTCGTCCAAAAATAGCCGCCTCTAGTAGCCCTGCTAGCCACTGTAGGTAGGGCAACCCACGCTTAGACCAGGGATCTGACAGAATGTCCAAGCCCCGTCGCCTGTAATGTATTATGTCAGCCGAGCCCCAGCCACGAAGGCAAGCAGGCAGGGGGGCAGGCAGGCAGCCCCAGCCCCAGGAGGGTGAAGGTCACGAGAAAACGAACAGTCCCGTTTCTTTCTTTCTTTCCTTCTTTCCTTCTTTCTTAATTTCTTTCCGCGGGGGGCAGAGTGATTTAGCCACCGCCATGGGTGCCGTCACCATCTCTGCTTCTGCTTTTTGTTGTTGCTGCGCTTTTTCTTCTTCTGCTTCTTCTTCTTCTTCTCCGGGGGCTGCTCCTTCTGATCGACGAGGACAAGAGGGTGACCAGAAGGGGCCAATTTTACAGCAGATCCGTCCTGCTCGTCTGGTCTTGTCAGGCAGGTGCCGAGTTTAGAAGATTGTTGTGTGAAAGCTGGGGAGGAGGATTAAATTAGCAAGGATTCCCTTTGATCTCGGATTTGTTGAATCTTTTAATTGTGTCGTGTGAAGTTCCTTCGCATGCACTCCTCTTGACCTTTTCCATCTGTTTAGCGAGCGCCACCATCGCTCTCAATATTCGTGACTTACGCTCGGAATTCACTCCCCCTCCTCTTTCCACACAACTGGGCGCGATGCAATCGTGACGCTGATGATCTCTCGCGGCCGTCGCTGTCTGTACCTAATACTGTACTATTCTCCATTTTGACGTCCCATGATTTGAGTACATACACCTCCTCCACGTACTTTCACACACTTTCCGTCTTTAATGACCCCGCTCTCCAGATCATGGCCCTCCCCCCCCGCTTCCCCCCTGTGCAACCCCCCGACGAACGAGTCCCTCCCTTACCCCCCCCCCCCTCGCTGATGTTTCCCGTGCTGCCCTCTGTTCTGTTCTGTTGCCCGAAGGCTCTGGAACCGAGCCCTGCGCGTGGACAGGTCGCCGGGCCCGTTCTCCGGTCTCCGCTCGGATCCCAGGCCCAGGCCCAGGCCCAAGCCCAGCCCCCCCTGGCTGAACCCCCCTCGCAGGCCCATGAATCTGCAAATGTGGCCGACAGGGCACGAGTGCATTTCATGGGCGAGAGATTGCGAACAAATATTCGTCGCCAACAATCGCAATCTGCCCTCGGTGCGAGACCGGATCTGCAACGGTGGCCGACACCGGTCCTCGTGACCTAACCGGACGGACCACGAAATCCTTCTCATCCGTCTCTCAGGCAGAGACGTGGAAATCAAACTCTACCCCTCGCCCCTCGTCCTCGTCCTCCTCCTCGTCGGTGCGGCAGGAGGACGTTCCCCCCTCGGCGATGCCTCTGGGGCCTAGCCGCATGTTACCCCCTTCCGCTTCGTCCGTGTACATCTCGATGGGGGGGCTGTTTCCATTCTTCGGGGTATTCTTACTCGTGACGTGGTCCTTGTCCGTCGGATTCTTCAGTCCATGTCCCGGTCCCGGTCGCTGTCGCTTGCAGCGGAGGAGAACGTGGCCCCGCGTCACTGTAACCGAGGCAGGTCGCTCTTCTAACGAGAGGATGGCCGGAATAAAGTAGTAATTTAGTTTTATATATAAAAGAGGAAGGGACGGGGAGGAATCGCCAACAATTCTGTCTCTGTCGCTGTCCCTTTCCGCGTGAAGACGAGTCTTTAGGACAAATCATAAAAAAAGGAGCCGGAGAGAGTACAAGTCAGCTCATAACTCGATCGGCCCCCCGGACTGACTCTGGGGGGAAGCGGGAGTTGAGTCCCTACTCGCACGACCATCCACATCCTACAGTGGTAGTGGTGGTGCTAGTGTAGGGCTAGCCCAGCACACCAGCCTTGATCCTTGATCCTTGTCCTCTGCCAAATTAGGGCTCCCTCCCCCTTCTGGGGGACGGCTCCGTCATGCCGTCGTCACACGTCCTAGTCGACGATATGAACCCCAACATTCCAAGTCTTCAGGCCCAGGCCCAGCCCCACCCCCAGACCCGGAGCCCCGACGGAGCCACATCTGAACAGTTCGGCCTGCCGGAGGTTTAGTCGCAGACCTCATAACCGACGACGACGACGACGACGGGCGTCGCTGTCCTCGACGGATGTCGGTTCTCCGTCGGCATACGTGGCGTGGTGCGACATGCAGTCGGGGCCCGGGGGCGTCAGCCGCTGGCGACGTCGCCGGCAGGAAACGACAGGACGGGGGCTCGCGGCGGAAGGAGGAGGAGATCGGAGAGCCTGGTACGTTATGTCGACGGCGTGGGACGGGGGACGGGGGACGGGGTGATGACTCGCCGTCCGTCCGTGAGGGCTCGTGGGGGCTTTTTAACGCTTTCTCGAGCAGATGACAATGTATGATGATTCCGATCCCACGCGGGGCATGCTGGGCCATGGGGGCATGGGCATGGGGGCATCCATGAGACATACGGGGCAGCCATCGACGCCCGTATTCCGGGTGGTTGGACCCATCCCCGCCTGCGGCTACGCGCCGGAGTTTAATACCGTGCCTTGTTTTCTACTCTACATGGGCCTCGAGCCCCAGCCCGCCACACAGTAACGCTCCCTACAAGAGCCCCCCTCGCCGCGGTACAAGAGCGGCGAAGCATCATTCGCCTCGATCGGGGTCGTTTCGTCCTTCCCCTCGAATCAACTCTTGCGATCGATCGTTTGACGGTTGTTTTCTGGCGCTGTCCTCATCGGATCGTGTCTCGGTGCCTGTCAGGCACTCTCGCATAGTCCAAGCCCCAAAAGCACTCTCTCGCGCTTGCACGACTTCGCCCGCAGGTACCGTTCACCTTCTGGCCGAATCCCCCCCTCGCTCGCTCCCGTTGCTCGTATGCGAGCGAGCGACTCGGTTCTGAGGTGGACGGTACTTGCAGATCCAGTTCGTTCATGGGATCATTCGCAGTCGGTTGGTTGGTTGGTGCGTGTTCGAGCCTTCTTCTGCTCCACTCCTTGCCCCGCTGGTGGTGGGTGCCTCTGCTGCCGCCGCTGCTGCGCCTATTAAGCCCTCCTGGCGCAACGTTAACCCTGTTCCTAATGCTTGCTACCCTATTGCGCAACCCCCCTGAACCCCGTGAGCGCGGGCGTGCGTGCGTGCTCGCTCGGTGGGCCTCGGCCCCCAGCCCCCGGCCCCCAAGCCTCTAATGCCAGAACACTCTTCGAGCCTTTCCTCTTAATTACGTTTAATCTGACCCCGTCGCATTCAGAAATTACAAGACGCGGTCAAGGTCTCGTCTCGTCTCCGCGCTTCTTATTGTGACCGAACAAGCGAGGGCTCGTGCTTCGGCTTGGGCTTGTGCTCGGGCTCAGCCCCAGGCACCCGAGTCCCAGGTATGCCTGGCGGAATGTGAATGTCCGTTACAGTGCATATCCGTCCGTCCACGCATCATAAAGGCGTCGCTCTCACAATACCGATCATATCGTCGATACACAAACTGAAAAAACTGACATTTCCTTCAATGGAGCGGGGGGACATCGGGGGGTGGGGGAAATGTACGTCTACGGTCTCCGTCCGCGAGGAAATAGAATAAAGAAATCGGGAGTGAAAACGCGGGGGCCTGGAATTATGCAGAGGACTCGGATGCGGTACTTTCTTGGGAAGCCCTGGGGGCAGAGGAAATACGTCAGACGCGACGGAAATGCGGAGCACGGCTCGGGCAAGAAAAGTCCGGCGTGGAGAAGGCGGAAAGTTACTGCGGCTGGGGAAAGTCGGGCCGGAGACGAGACGGTCAGCGCCGTCACTGGCGAGTCGGTCCGTAACTCGGGTGTTACCGTTCCGACAACCGAGCCTTTACCCCTCGATCTAACCTTCTTGATTTCACCGCAGGGTCAGAACCCGTGGCTGATTCCGAGTCGGGCATTGGACGGAAATGCGCGCAGAGAGCTCCGCTGCTCGCCGCTGCCACATGGCAGTTCGGAGCCTGCCGTTGCCGAGCTCACGTGCGGATTCGGGGTGGGCCCACTGAAATTCGGCCACGACAACTTTCCTGTTATCTTACCACGAGTCCGTTAGTACTCTAGTCAATTTTAATGCCCCTGCCCTAACGACTTCTCCTCGCTTCGTTTTTAGGGTTGTTACGCTTTTAGGGTTTACCTCCTAGCCGCCCGCCCTTCCTGGTCCTGGGCCTGGCTGGAGCATAAAATATTTCCCCCTTGCCCCTTCCTCTCCCCCTCCCACGGCTGCTGCTGCCTTCTTCGTTAGGGTTAATTGCCCCCCATGACCGGGATGGGGGAATTAATTCCTCCATCCCGGTCTTCCGCTGGAGGTCTTCGGCAATTTTCGCTTCTTTTCGCTCCCAGATCCCCTGCATCCCCTCCCCTCCCGTGCGTACATCGACAGTGACGTATTCTCGAAGTCCGCCAGCTTCGTCAACAAGCCCCGGCTGGCTTCGGCGCCTGGCCCGTGCCCGTGCCCGTGCCCGGCGAGCTCCTCTCGTGCCGACCTAGAACCGACCGATGTTCCGCGGTGAACGACAAAGCGTAGCGGTAAAAAACACTCACTCGGGTGACTCGACGAGTTACCACCGGTGGGAGTTGAGCGGGGTCAAAAGCTCGACCGAGGCTGCGGGCATGCGATCGAAATCTGCGCAGAAAGGTAACCTTGACCCGAGGTCACTTTTGCGAAAGCGGCAGCAGCAAAATCTCCGAGGAAAGGTGAAGGTGGCGGTCTACGGGGACCCGCTATTCCCTTGCAGCAGCAGCAGGCATGTCACCATTGCGCCTCGATCTTGGAAGACTCAAAAGTCTTGATTTTCTCATCCTCATCCTTTTCTTCGGACACCCTTTCCTCCCTCGGCCGGTTCTTGAAATTGCAGTTTGGTGCCCATAAAATAAAGCAGCCGCTTTTGACAAATCGTCGTAAACAAATCTTGTAATCGTACCGTGAATGACGGCATGCTTTAAGCCCTCGACGTCTTCGTCGAGGGCTTAAAGCATTTCTTCTTCTTATTTCTTCTTGAAGACATTTCTGGCAACGCAAGGTGCAAGTAAGGTCACTGATTTCTTACAAATCGAACTGTTTTTTGGTTCTGAAGAACTGATTATTGCCATTTCTTCGTATTTAGTTTTTTCTCTATTTCGTCTTTCAGAATGATCAGAGCGAGCAACTTCCAGAATTCCGTTCTTTCCCGTTCAGAGCTTCACTTTCCAGCATCTCCTCGCTCATCTCGGAGCCATGGTGTTCGATCGTACTGATTAAAAAGCTCTGTACTTAATTCTAATCCATGGAAATTGTTTTTGTGTGCGGCTATGCTACGCTGAGCTCAAGAACGAGAGCCAGAGACGCAAGATGGCAATGGTTGAGAATAAGAATCGGCTGATGGGGACTAGACATATTGAATTGGTGGATCACATGGAAATGATTCTTTCATATTTTCAAGATGATGACTGATTTATTACTTCATCGATTTCCTCTTATTTTGAATCTTACTTAACCACCTGTTTATTTCTTATATGGATTCATTTCTATCTTCAATTTTTCCTTGAGGATTTGAACTTAATCTAAAGTTTGTAGAATTGACAAACAAGAATTGAAAAATTTTACTCTCATAGTCCAGTTGGAACTAATTAAGCTGCAATCCAAATGACATGAGTATCCAGGAGCAGTCTACGTGCTATGAAGAAAAGGACATAATCTGTTGATGATCAACACATTTGGTAATTATCAATATGGCTGAGATCGTCTTGAAATTTTTACCTCTAGTGGCTCCAAGTGATGGTGGCCTCCTCCATCAAAATTTAAACTCATGCACAAGCCATCCTTTTGAAATACCTTATGTCCATACTTGGAAGAAGCATGTTGCTAGGCCCCCAATATCCCCCAACCTACTGAAAATATGTCATAGAGCAGGTAATATATCTATATTATCTAGATCAAGATATTTACTTACTACAAGAAAAAGATTCACATCACTTTATTTATAATGTGCCAAACTAATGCCAATTGTAGATTGATGAAAACATAATGTTCCCAATAAGCTTTAAAATATAGGGTCTACTTTATACAACTATCTCGAAATTATCATCTCTCGCACAAAAACATGTTGATTTTGGAGGTAGAACAAGTGCTTACTCTTGATAGACAAACATTTCAACAATAAAACAATATATATTGGTCAAGATGACTCGATCAACTGAAGACATTAAAGTCAATCAAGAGTATCATAACAGGGGTGAGGTGAAATCAAGTCACCGTATTTGGAACCTTTCTCGGTCATGAGGATTATTTATAGGTTCAAGGTCTGTACAGTAGTTGCAGATACAGCGTCATAATACATAAGACAACGATTTTAGAAAGTACAACTATTGTGATAAGTCCAAAGGCAGCGGCCTCATCGAGCCTCAAGTTAGTACACAATATTAACTGAATCCATTTTGATTAGCACTAATGCTGAATTCAATTCTTATAAGATCATCATCAAAGATATATTCTTCTCGTTCTCGGTTGCGTATACTTTTCACAAAAAACGTTTGAGTCACTTGGTGATGCTCCAACAACATCATCATTATCATCTTCGAGCATCGATCTGAAAGCAAGTTGTTGGATGTAAAATAATATATTATATGCGAAGAGACTGAAATTTCATGAAATCATAGATCTAGTTAGGTCAACGTAGTGGTGCAAACGAAAGCTTAGGTACATGGTTTGGGCATGTCATGTCACTTTCAAGGATGTGAAGATGTAAAATAGCTCCAGCTGAAGATTGTCATATCAAACCTATTTATTTCAATGCTACAAAAGACAAAGACGTCGCTTTAATGTAATCTTTAATAATTATTGTTGTACTCTTCTGCCTTGGTGTAAGCTCTCTCTTGGTGAAAGGTCATGGAACTGAGATACATTTCAGCCGGTTTAATAATTGGACTATGATTATTGAGGTCCCTCTCTACAAGAATCCCGCAATGAAGGAGTACTATGCATGGGATGGGGGGTTTCAAAGGTGAGGTGAAACTCGAATCATAAACAAGCACACAGAATTAAATGATAAGGAGTATATTAGATGATATATGTGATTTTCCCAACATACTGTTCACGTCACATGTTCAGGGTGCATATATTACTGATTCAAGTTTTATGGCGCAGGTATTAAACGCCTGAATGAAGATATCTCATAGCGTTTTGACCATTATAATTTTCATTTATACTCGTTCCTAGTGAAGGGCAGGATACTTCGGCCATCTTCACTTCTACCAAAGCAGTGAACGGAAATGCAGCAGAAACCAAGGGACCTCTCATATTTGATTTTATTTTTGTTTGAACAAACAAGATGGCAACTGGTGGTTAATAATTCTGGGTTTGACCCGAGGTTGATCTTGGTCACTGTGTGTGTGTATGCAACATTGATGTGCTCATTGGAGTCGAGTCCGTTCTTTCAATGACAATGAGAATGTTGACTGATGCACATAGAGTGGGTATGTGGCAGCCTCTCTTGACTTTTGGACGCATTTAGAAGGATGAGAATCCTTCATGTATTTCCCATTCTCATTTGAATGTGAATTAAAAAATCATACTCCAAAGTAAATTCTTTCTCGGTATCCTTAGCTTGGATAATCTTCGAGGGAGAACAACGATCAGCTCAACGCTGTTATGTATAACGTTGAAGTGAAACTAAAGGTTTCAAAGCACTCGCTTCAGGTTCCACATCCAGGCCTCAGTTTCTTCATGGGCCACGAGCAGAACTTTCATGAGTTTCAAAAGATTCCCATATATTTCACCTGCAAGTGATTGACCAAATCCAACAAATTTCGTCTCATCGTAAATGTGAAAACTTGTTCTCATCTGACCACTTCTGTCACACAATTAATCCATTGCAGGACCATCTCTCCCTGGTCATTCTACGAATAAACTTCTCGGAGTCTCGAGAGTTTAGAATGCCAAATCAGTCAAATCGTGCGAATTTTTTCTTTTTGACCCCATCCATAAAGTTTTCCCACTAAAATTCCACGTCCACCGAATTGAAAGGCAACTAATGGCCTCCGACAGCAAGAAAGAAGGTTAATAATACATTAACCTTCTGCACTCTTCTAATAATGTCGAAACTGGACTTCCAGAAGAGGGTGAAATTAATTTTCAGAAAACGAAGCGTCACGGTTCCAGGTTCCAACTGCAGCTTTGGAGGGGTCGAAAGAAAGTCGAGTCAAGGTTGAAGAAGTGGGAAGATGGTTTTAGTCAAAATGTACAACCTCTAGTCCATAACGTGTGTAGTTTTAACAGCTTGATTTCTTACATTTTCTGCAGAGGCGTCAGAACGCTTGCTTGTTTGCTTGCTTCCTTGCATGCATGCAATAAGAGCTACAAATCTCCACCATACGCATGGCAATCTCAAGTAATTCGCCACGAAAGCCACTTCCACTTCGTGTCTACGAAGTCCGCAATCTTTTCCAACCTCGACGTACATTCGCTTTCGAATCATGTCTCTCGCCGTAGACTCAGCTTGTGCACTTGTACACTACATAACTGCCCTTGGACTCGGACTGTACAGCGTACTTATATACGGATGTACAGAGTTCGAGAGTGGTCGGTACTACACAGTGGCTTTGTCAGTGGAAAGCACCCGTAGGCCAGGACTAGAAGTATATGCTCACTAACACCTTTACAACTGAGGCGGCTGTGGACGCGAGCGAGGTCTATTCCTGAGTCAAATCAGGTCCACGGTCGGGTGAGACTGGCGGTGAGAACTTCAGCGCTGACCCAGCGCAGTTTCAAGTTGCACTGTGTCTCATACACTATACAGAAGTCTACAGAAGCACTTGAGATTATGGTCATGGAAGCTACGATAGTGAAGGTTGAGCTCATGGGCCGAGAAGCATACAGAAAATTACAGAAGACTCACTGGGATCGTCGTAACTGAGTCTTTCTTCAAGTTTGCCACCATTGTGTAATAGAATTTATAAATGAATGAATTGAGAAATATATGAGGCTTCGAAATTGAGATAGCCTCTCGAGTGGACAACATAGCCCAACAAGATCATCCACAGGGTTCCAAACCATTCCATGCTATAGGAGTAGGCTTCCGCGCTTCACAAATTCGACTGAATTAAGATAAACTAAATTTTCTTCGTGAGGCAGGAGAAATCCACGTGGGTTGACTACGGAGACATCGACCTTCACTTTAAATATTCCATGGCACTCAGATACTCTCCGTTTTCTTCAAAGTAGTTACCCAGACGCTTCAAAAAAGGGTTCTTGTATACTGTTTCCGTATCGCATATGATCACACATTGTCGTCGTGCACGAGTGACAGCCACATTCATTCGCCTATTATCACTCAAAAACCCCACCTGCACATAAGTGGTCATGAAAGAGTCAGGTACGATTCAAGCATGAAATTACCCCTGGCGGCCTCGGCTTAAAAATAACGTATTACATGCTCAATTCTCGATACCAAGTCAATAATTGTATACCTTCGTGCATTTCTGAGATCAGAAATGCACGAAAAATGTCCTTGAACACAAACTAGGCCCTCACTGTTTTCTGGAACGAACAAGGAAAGCCTTCAATAACCATCTGTAACTTTCGTGGTACTGAAACATGACCTCTATCCGGATTGTGCAACAATCCGGATATAGTTAGGAGGCAACACAAAAGAAATATAGATTATACCTCATGCTTCTCATTCGACCGCACCATTGAGATTATGATGGCCTCTTTCTCACGTCCTTGAAAACCGTCTACACTGCTTATTTCTATATCTGCAAGCTTCTTGTCTCCAGCTCTCATCAGTCTAAGAACGCCGACCTGTTCAGAAGGACACAAAAAGGTGGGTACAAGTTGTCAAGACTTGATGCAAAGCGCTTCATAAAATAAGTTGCACACAACACTCCTGAAAAATATTGCTCTGAAAGTATTCCAAATTGCTATATTCATATTCTAGACAGCAAATCAGGCTTTGTCCAGAAATAGAGCCAATTTATATCTACATAATTAGCGTGTGAAGGTCCTAGTCTACGATGAGCCTCTTGTTTAATAGTGGGTTGTCTTAGTCCCAAGAAGAATCTTGAAATAAAAGGGAAGTTGTTAAAAGACCTGAGCGTTGTACGGAGTGATGATGCCTATGTCTGAGGCCTTGACTCCAGCGTCAAGGAGTCTCAGAGCATGGGCAACTGCTACTTTTGCTTCACCCTCGTTCATGGTGCTATCAGCATCATCTTTGACCTCGTCCAAGTCGCACCTGATTATTCAGACATGCTTATCACTATTACTGAATGCCTGAAAAGCCAACTCACATGCAATGAAACACTAACAAGTTCATCCAAACGACGACAAGTTACGGCTTACCCAGCGGTGTCTATGAGAATGAGTGTGGGATCTACTGCCGATGAGCTCGTCACGCCGTCCAGTTCACTCAAAGTATGGTCCTTAACACTATCGTGAGCTTCGATCTGCAGTAAGGAAGGAAATATGTATCAACAAAGAGAGAAAAAACGTTGCCCAAAAATATATCTCTTCACCTCAAAGTCATTCACGTTGCCTTTGAAGCCTGCATGTAGAAAAATTGTCAAGCCCAATTTTAACCACATGCAGCCAGAAGCTTCAAAAGAACAAATACGTAGGTCTAACATACAAATGTAGTGGTTCGCTAACAATGCTTGCATTTGTACAGTACCTTATTATCGTAAAGTTCTCCCGAAGACCAACCCATTATTAATTCGTTCATTCGATACTGAACAGTCAGCATTGACGTTATCTGATCACCGTATAGCGCTGCCAGACGTCCAAATAGAGTGATACCTAGCCCTTTTTTCTCTGCTTCCACACTCTGAACAGTAGGAGGCAGCTGTAGATGATCTCCTGCTAGAATGCAACGACGACCCTGAAAGAACCAGACATTGCAGGCGAAGATTCATTAAAAGGTACAGTACCGTCATTTGAGTGGTACGTAAGACCATAAACCAGTGAAAGCAACCATATTCAACTATTTGATCAAATGATGCATGACGCAACTTCCTCAGACAAATCATATGACTTGGAAATTTTGACTTTGTGAAATTTTCTTACACTTGAAAGATATCCACAGCTTATGGACGAACAATGTCTACAGCTTTTACCTTTAGAAGTGCAATCCAGCAAGCCACCTCAAGTGCTTGTGCCGCCTCGTCAATTATCACAACATCAAAGTTAGTCTGATTCAGCTGACGAGAGAGAGCCCCAGTCAAAGTAGTGCAGATGACAGACGAGTCTTTAATAACGTCTGTCACTGCTTGTTGTTGCCTTTGCCTTTCCTCTTTAGACAGATTTCTTAGTTCCCGTCGTAAATCTCCCCTAGTCTTTCTATCCTTAGCCTTGAGAAGTTTACTACTGATGACCTGTAAAACAAGACAATATTTCATCAGACGGGATGAAGAGACCGTGAAACTTGAATACACATTCAATAGATAATCGGTGTAGATCTCATACAATGTTGATGAGATCAAGTTCTAAGTCTTTCTCAATGACTAATTTCTACTGGAGTGAGACACGCATATGACTTTTAGAGGTACATTCTGGCTCTAACGCTTGAGATGCTAACATTTTCATCGATTCACATTATCTTCCTCACTCTCAGAGTCCCGCTGGAATCATTTCACATATAAAAGACCTTCTAGGGAATTAAATAGTCAACGTTCACGAGAGAGTCAACACTTAGACCTTCGTGGTTCAACAAAAGCTTTTATGCAAGTGGAGATACAAGAAGAGATCTCCATGTGATACACAGCGGAAATGAGAGGATGGGGGAGGGGGAGGGGGAGGGGGAGGAGGGAGGAGGGGGGAGAAGACATGGACTTGATCGCACCCTCATTTCCTTTCTAACGTCGTTTGCCAACGCACTGTTGTCCGCTTTCATGACCTGCATATCAAATAACACACATGATCAAACATATACTCCGTTCAAGGACGGCATCATGCTCTTGTCCCTAACAGCTTCTTCATGATGTTTGATGGTTTACTTTCGCAACAGTGACATACATCCACTTCCGAACCTTGGCATCGAGAGCACTATCCAAAACTTGAGGCAAAAGCCGTGCAGGATGACCCAAACGAACCATCAAAACCCTGCGAAATAAACATGGATTGGATTCTTTTCAGTATGGAGCTCAGTGGGCAATTGTGCGAACCGGAATAATTGCATATGTGACTTGTAACGTACTTGTGACATGCAAGTCTTTCCACTATGTTGTCAACCGCTATATTTGATGCTGCACAAACGAGAACCTTGCTTTCTCGTTTCACCTCCTGTAAGATCAATTCCACAACCGTCGTGGTCTTCCCAGTACCGGGTGGTCCATGTAAGAGCATTACATTGTTTGAAATAAGTGCCTTCGCTATGGCGGCCCTCTGCTCTGACAAACACGCACATCAAGCATCAGGCACCCACTTAAACATATCGAGTTAACTTAAGTCAGACCTCCTAGATGTCTGAAGCTGATTTTCGCTCTGTGCTTGCACTGAACCACTGTAATACATGACTTAGCACACCAAAATATGGACTGTGACCTCAAAGCACGTTAGTAACACAACTGTCCTCTCCATGTGACTAACGTGGTCCGCTGATAATCTGATTTAAACAATACCACGCTTCTATCTGCAGACTCCGAATGTCTAATTTCTTCCATTCTTACCACAGAAAGTTTCAATCCCGCCTCAGTAACATACTTATCCAGTTACGGCAGAAAAAAACAGACAAAAGCCTCCCTTCTTGTCGAACGGATTTTTTAGCTAGTTGTGAATAAGAGTTCAAATTTGTAATCACGGGTTTGACATTAAAACTGCTGGACTCACCTGTGAATGATCGAGGTCCCTATTGAATGGGGTGAAGGACAACTGCTTCTTTGCAAAGCTTGGGGCCTTAGCTCCAAACAAAACTGGAACAAGTTCTGTGGCAGGCCCTTTATTTACACCTTTGCTGAGTTCTATGAGTGTATCTTTCAGCCTTTTGTAGGTGACCTACAAAATCGATCAATCAAGGTGATTACAATAAAATTTCGAGTTCAATGAAGGCCATGTTTTGATGTAAATGTCATCATGGAGTCACACAACCAGTACCGAGAACAAATACAGACTAGATACCAATTGGATTAGAAAAAAAAACTACTTACATAAAACATAGATTTCCACGGATAGAGAACGACCTATGTAACACGTCAAAATAACAAAATTCAGCGCAGATCATTTAACTCTCCTATAGTACCTCGTTTGCAAGTTTCTCAAGACGAAGAGGTGAATTGAGACCATCTTCAGGGACATCCTCTACAGCGATGACGATGGAGCCATCCTGTCAACAAGGGTAAGGTGTTAGGTGGTGGTGCTCGCACAATCATCGATCATAGTTTCACTTTCATGCCAAAAATCTCAAAAATGGCCTCGTCACATGTGGATCCGGGACAGTTAAAACTGAGTGACACATCTTTCTACCCCTGCAGCTTAAACAAGAGACTTACTTTCACTCGATACACGACTCCTTGTGCTAGTGGTGTGCTGGCTGAGTCGGACTTGTTCAACTTCAGTACCACCACATCATGGGGAGTCATCTGCATCACACGATTGTAGCACCAAACCCTTAGGAAACAGAATCAGGGAAACATCTAGGCAACTTAGGTATAAATATAAGAAGATAAGAAACCAGTGTTACTATAATATGAACGAAGAAGATAAACACTAAGGCCAGTGGGCAGATTTCTCACTGAACTCTTATTCCATATAGTAACCAGCCTCACTATGTTCTCACACAGCAACTGAAGGTATGCCACCGTTGTCGGTATTCTGTACGGTAGTCTCATATTAACGTAGTTTGCAGGGACAGCATGCAAATCGTTGTGTACTTTGAGCCTTTCAATATTATGTAAGGACGTTCACACGACATTCCATGCTCTCTTCTCTCTCTCCATACTTTTCATCGTACTCAAAATATTCATACCTTATGAGGTGGCAGCAATTCACCCCTATTCGGCTTTAGCTCCAGCACTGTCTTGCCAAAGAGTCCTGTCTACAATCAAGGCACATTACATGGAAGAAGAAAGGACTTGCTTTAGAGTCACCGGTTTATTGATGATTGAAAACTTCTTAATTCAGTTTCCCTTCTCAGAATCCTAACAAACAACACAAGCAGTGCAGAGAGCATGTTGTGCATATGCTTCGGTGAACACTGTTAGTGACACAAACCTGGACATCCGAACATTTCAAGTTGAGGAGAGTAACTCCTTTCTTTTCAGCTGCTTCGGGCTTGAGAGTTGCAAGGGATCCAACAGAGGCTGCAATCTCCGCATCCTGAAAAACGATAGTGAACATTTCTTGACTTCAAACAATGAATTCCATAAATGGAAAAAGTTACATATTCCCAACAAGTACTATTTTGCAGCATCATAAAGGAGGCAACTCTACACAAGTAAATTGAGCACTTCAGGGCGTCACGATCTCGAAGAAGGAATGAGCACAGCCTGTGACGGCTAACATTTGCTTTGCAACAAGCACAAAAACTTGTGACATTACTTCAAAAAAGTTTTAGAATTGGAAAGCTTCGAATTTCAGAGTCAGGTCAACTTTATCAAGACAAAGCCATTTATCTTTGCAAAGGTTTGCAACCAGTTCTCAGACCTCTTGTGTGGTACTCCAAAGTTTACGATTGCAACAACTCTTGACGTCACAAAGGCCTAGACAGCAATAATCATCCTAACAGACGCGTTCCTTGAGGCGCTTTCCAAGTCAAAAGCATTATAGTGCACTTTTTCCTGATTGTGGTAGTGATCACCGTAAATTCAGGACGAACAAGAACTCGATCCAAATTCGAAGAAATAAAAAATCCGAAGGAAGAGCCCAAATTAACGAACAGACGTCGGCAGTGGACTAGGAGTGATAAATTCCTTCTCCAATAGATTATCACTGGTATACAAAGACAGCAGTGGCTTGCAATTCCCTTACACCGAATTCAACATGAATTCGGAAAATGCAGGGCTGAAATTTCTACACACCACCCGCTCTGATACAATCGGAAGCACACTGAGGACGATTCGGAAACAAGGGAAAACCTGTGACGAGCATGAAGATGCACCTTTTCCAGTTGAATCAAAGGCACCGTTCTGCTGACGAATTCCTCCAGCGTCACCATCTTCGGAACAGGAGGAGAGTGGCCACTAGTCCCAGCGCTGCCCTTCTTCTCAGCCATTTCCAAACCCACACCCACCACACCGGGCGACCGAGCTCAACAGCTCAAATCGCCAGCACCAGCCTCGACCTATTCGTCAAATTCACCGATCGCAATGTACAAATCGAGCCATAAGTTAGAGCCGCATTATCATCCTGTGCTTGCTCCGTGCAGGTTCCGCCGATTCGATCCGTACAATTCATATCCTAATCCATGAATTCAATTTCGCCCCACACAAACAAACATGGGAGACTGGACGTATTAAAATAATTACGACAAACGTACCGTAGACTCTCTTTCCCTTCCTTCTATGATGATATTTACGATTTTATTATCTATTCCCTTCGAACAATATTTATTCCGTCGGACTTTACAACACGGCGGGGCAGGCACTCCTGTGAATATTATGTTCATCTCTCTATCTCTCTCTTTGTCGACAAAGGTCGGACGGAATCGGAGGGTTGACGTGAAGCCCATCGGAAAAAAGGCAAGTACCTCATCATGCGTAGAAGGTCATCATCATATGATGATAATAAAACTAGGGCATGTACCGTACCGTACCGTGCTGCGTTACTACCTCTGTTGTAAAGTGCATCACACTAATCAGAGCTTGGAGTTTGAGAGCAGTTTAGACACCAATTAGGCGCTAAAATAAATCTAAAGAGTGGACAAACTGCGGTCGTCCCACTCTTTTTCTTGCTAACTTGTGTAACTCGGCTTCTCTAACGTGGTCATCGAGACCTCTTAGAGATCGATGTTATTTTTTGATTTTAATTTAATTAGAATTGATGTAGTGGGAATTCCATGTAGATGTAGAAAATGGAAGCTCCCTATTTGCTTAAAGAGAAATCATTCAGAACCTTGTCGGTGTTTGTGCTCACTCGGGATCTGGAGTCCCTAATAAGTGTACTGTACACCAGAGGCCAACATTCTACTTCAGATCTGTACCCAGACCAGACAATAACCATCAGCAGCGACCTATGCCCACCCATTCTATTCAAATTAAGCCAATTGTGTTATGTGTATTACCAGGTTACACCAATTCTTGGTTGGATCTGACAAACACTGCCCATAGCATTACTTGTGCCCACCATGGAAAAATAATGTCACCCAAAACCCATGGGCATGGGCACCCAATGTTGGGCTCTGCTGTATACTATGTAAGATTCACTTTAATTACAGAGATATGAGTACGAGGTTACTCGATGGGTTGCAACATCCTTGCCATATGCCACATGGTAAAGCGCACTGTGTGGTTATTAGCTAGACCAAAGCTGCCGAACTCCATGCTGCACAAAATTCGAGACGTGTAATGCACAACACTTTCCCTTTGCAAACACGTGTCTCTGAAGATGCATCAGATTATTTTAATCAGCTAAAATTGGAGATGCGTGCCCACACTAAGTGTGGTCACGGAAGTGGAAGTGTGGCACACTTGCAGCTTTGAGTAAGATGAAAGCTCATTGAATCTCAAAGAACGGCAGCCGACATGCAAGTGCAGAAACTGTATCTACACACGAATAACGGATAAGAATAACCTGATATGTACAATCGTCGTCTTGATTGATATTATACACTCAATGGCATCACAGTTATGAATTTATCAAATTGCATTTAAATTTTTGAAATGATGTTTATTTGAATATAAAATTTAAATATGATTTCAGATTATTTCCAACTGCAATTGAGAACAATTGATTTGTTTCACTTCCTATAACATAGGGAAGTTGGTGCAACTCTGTAAAGTTTCAATTGATTTAGTTCATATTGTAATCTCATTTAAAACTATGGCTTTTTCACACGAGGTATTCACAGATCTACAACACAGCATTGGTACTGGATATGTACATACTTTGGAGATACGATATTTTCCAGGACTAATATTTTATTGCTTCGGAAAGTGAGTTTTGCACTCATTAGCCGATGATATACACAATCTGGTTTCTATACACCTCATCTTGCATGACTTTGATTCTTTTACTACAAAACTTAGACGTCTAGGCTTGAGAGTAAAGATGTTAAAGTGACATGTTTGGATTTCTCTTCAACTTTATATTCTAAAGCTGGGTATGCTTGCACATTTTAGGATTACTAATATTTTGATCGTACTTTCGTAGGATCTGAATAATTTTTCTCTCTCATTCTATATAAGGACACCTGCCAAAAACTTCCTCTGTTAAATGAATCCACACATGTTCGATTTTCTTATAAAAATATTACTTGTGGATTCATCTCTATGTTTAATGCTCAATTGCATTGTTCATCTCGTAATAGTAGTATGGTTTTATTTTATATTTTTGAACAAAGATTGTAATCAATGTATGACAAAATCTTTGGCACTTAGACAGATAAGAATCTACAACTTCACACATATTCCTAAATGTAATTCTATTGGGTCATCGCAACTTCTTAACGCTTTGGTTTCTCCCACGTGTTATATGGAAGGGACTTTCCCATCTAGCCTCAAATATGATGTGCTAACAGTGTATAATCTAAAGGAACATGAAAAAGGAGAAAGAATGAAGGGATCAACAAAACAGTCGTGGACGGAGGAAGGCGAGCGCAGTGTTATAATTGTGTGTTATTAAAAGTTAAAAGCACGACGTGGGAAGAAAACCCATTTGTCATGTCAAAGAAAGTAGAAAGAAGTACACGCCGCAATGATGGGAAGACCCGGAAAACAAGAATGGTTGCTGCCTTTGGTCTGATGGAAATCTGTCTTCATCCTGGACATTACAAGACAGACCAATGGATTAAAGAAGAAGACCGGACAGTCTTCCGGTTCCTCTGTCCTCCGCCCTCGACGCTCGCTCACAAGTTCACCGAACAGAACTCCGAGTCCAGTGAGCTCCGGTCCCGTCCGTCATTCAAAGGACGGGACGGAACCGGGGCCGGGACAGCCCCAAGGACAGACGTCGACGGAGGGAGGCAGGGAGGTAGGCAGGCAGGCAGGGCCGCAGGCGGTGGTGGCGGTGAGCGGGCCATTGATTGAGATCGTCCAGTGCATCGCATCGCGGAATCTGAATCTGCTCGTTCTCGCGTTGTTGTGTTTGGCTCGGGTTTAGTTTTCGACGACACCAGAGCTTCGCCGCCCTCTTCTCGCTGTTTGCGGAAATTTTGATCGCATCGGGGAGCAGGTCGACGAGGAGAAGGAAGGGGAGGATCTCGGACAGGGCCGGGAAGCGCAAGCGTTGCAGTAAGCAAGGCAGCAAGCAGGCAACATGTTGCAGGGATTGCCATGGAAGGTGTTAGTGGGGCCAGGGTTATTGCTAGGTCTCAAATTTGCCAAAGTGGACTATCAAACTCCTGAGAACTTGCTTATCGTGCGGATACTTTATGGAGTTTCTCAAGTGTTTATACTAGGGCTCTGCGCGTTCATCGCCTACGGGATCCGGAGTAGGGGTGACGATAAGAAATCTCTGAAAATTAAGACACCCCCGGCGACTGGTGGTTCTGGCGAGTGTGTTATTCTGAACTTATTCCTCTGATGTCTCTGAGTTGCAATGTTTTGTGTGGATGACTCCTCTGTCATCTTTTAGGAGGAGTAAGACTGTGGATGGAGCGGAAGTAGGTCGATCTAAATAGTTGCTGTCCTCTTTTTGTCATTTTTTGGAAGCGGAAGATGTCATCTGGGAGTGGGAGCATCTTGATTAGTGACGGTTCATACACGTTCATGGATCTGTCATAATTTGTGCAAAATAGAATATATTGTACTCTGAGTTCGAATATGTTGACTTTCTCTGTGAGAAGGACATCGTAGATAGTTTTCAAACATAGAAAAGCAATTCTAAGAATCATATGTTCAGCCTGCTGCGTGGATCGGGCGATCATTTAACATGTCTTGAATGGTCTACCTTTCATTCGTTCAGTTGATCTTTTCTTACAACATGTCTTATTTTGTCAGGACTTACATATTAAAGGTGGTACATTTTTTACGTTGTATCCTAATTAGTTCTATCCTCTGGTCTCAAAGTTCCAAACTCATCCAAACCCCAGGCAGTTTCGTCAGAAGCTTGTGTACTAGCACGATAGAACCTGCATGTTGTATCAGACTGAATCGGGTTTTTGGGATGCACAGACAGCCAACGGAAACGAAAATGACATTCAAGGATTACGACATGGGAGAACTCACAAAGCTTTTCAAGAATTTTGCACTGGTAAGTCTGTCTGAAATTTGTCAACAAAGAGGTGATATTAATTTTTTTACTCAAATTTGAAAATTCAGCCTAATTCTCGCATCTAGCAACCACCGCATGAAATCAGGAAGAATGGAATCAAACTTGTATCTTTCTGATACATCCATGCACATAGACATACTTTCTTGCATATTGCACTAGTTCTGAACAAGAGGACCCTAGATCATAGTTTTAACAGTTGCAATGGCCGGCTTGAAATTCAGGAAAGAGTTATTGTAGAAGAAGCTGCATGGGAAGGAGGTGTTGCCTTTAGTGTGTCACTAGTTGATTGTGGAATTTTCTTTTATTAAAGTATTGTAGATGTTTTGTTCTTTCAGGGAGCTGCTGTGACCATCGGAATCCATGTGTATATGCAAGTTGTACCTGCCCTCCTTCTCCAAATAGGTAACTGTCAGTACATATGACTTTTCTGCCGCTTGCTTATATGATGGAGGTTTGCAACTAGGTTTGTTCCTTCTAAGATGAATCGTGGATTTAAATTCTAGACTGGTATTTTTCGAATGAAAGCATGGCAGTAGCACAACTGTCGTTGTCTTCCGAATAAGCTCTGCAGTTCTTCTGGCTTATTTTTAGAAATATATGCAGACTGCCGATCTTTTGACCGCCTTTGCTTTGCATATATGGCAGTAACGCAGCCAATAACGTTCATAGAGCATCCACTCTTCTCAATATACGTCCTCAATAAGGATCCAGCTAAAGATAGCAAACTAAAGCGACCCTTTCCAGACAACTCTCCGGCTGCAAGGTGCGTACTAAAACCTCACCCACTATGCGCTAGAATGTCAATTCGGTGCTTTTAGGAAACAAATATCTCAGGGTTCTATAAATATAATCTTGAACATATGCACGTAATAGCTTCTGTCTTAATTTTCGTACTTCAAAGCTGACAAAGAATTTCTGACCGAATTTCGATATAAGAGTCTAGCGTCGACGGAGGTGAGGTTTTAGCCTTTGGCAGAGCTTATTGAGGTTCGTTTTCAATCGGATATTCGCATGAGAACTTCCTTCGACAAGGAATCTAATTGGTTTTGTGTTTTAAAACATGATGCGTCTTGTTCTAAATTTTTCGGCTATTGTGGGATCTTCGCAACTTACCTCACATGGAGGTGTCGCCAGTTCAGGACATTTCACTTCCCTTTTTTTGCGAACTCCGTCTGCATATCTCCGGGTTCTCTCACTCCGCCCTCTTGTGTTCCCGCACTGGCATTGGATAATTAGTGAGGCACTCTTAGTCCCACTGAATTCCTCACTCTGAACTCACTTTTGTCCATCTATGTACACTTCAACCAAAAGCTGAATAGGTTTGCAGAAAAGGCTGAGAACGAAAACAGGTGGGGTAGATTTTTGTTTCAATCTTGACAACGAGTTTACGCCATCGTTCCCTGCTTCTGAATAAGCACCCAGCTACCCATTATCAGTCTGTCACAGACTTGTGACAACCCGATTCATTGATGCTGGTTGTCCATGTTCTTCTGGTATGCCGGTACACTAACAGGTCGGAAGCATTTATGGATAATAGTTTGTGGAAATATGGACCGTCCCTCTATCTCTAAGACAGTTTTGCTCCTTCAGGAAAGGACAATACGGATTCATTTCTCATTTATTTCAATCTCTTTGTGAAACCAGGATGGAGGCTATGAAGCAGGAGGCATTGAAGCAAAAGGAATTGCAAGAACAACGAGACCGACCCAGCAACGAGACTTTGACAGACGGTGGGAGCACGTCTTCAACGGCTGCATTAGATACAGCAACCGGTGGGAACGCTCAAACTTCTGTTTCGACTGCCGAAAGGAGACCTACCAGACCTAATACTGCTGAAGAAGAATAGACAATTTTGCTCAGCTTCACGTAGTCGGATTCCAAAATAGGTTATTAGTGTTGGTCATCACAATTCATGAGAGCTTGATTAATCATACCAAGGGTCCAGGTACCAATGGGCGTCGTTGTCGGGTTCGAGATTTTTTATGAGAAGGCAGGTGCCATCCACATCATTTTTTTCTCTCATCCCCTGTACATATGAGACTCCTACTGTCATGATGGACCATGAGAATCGGTACAGGATGATGAATGAAATTTTCTTGAAGTAAGATCAAGGAAATAACGGATCCCATGTCTTACTCTTCGAAATCGACGACAGAACTGTGTAGGCAAATCGACTTTCCATCCCATGTGGATTTTACCTGGAGGAAATTGGATCGGCCCCTTTACTGCGCTACTTTTATCAATCTTAACAGTACACCCGAAGAATTGTATATGGTATATTGCAAATAAAATAGTGAAAACTGCATTGTAATCTACAGGATACGATAGGAAGTTATTTATATCTCGTCATACAGCACACGTCCAATCATTGTATGTCTCATACTGTGAGCTCTGATTTTCCGCCATGTATCCACTGCATTTTGATTGCTTATTGTGCTTGAATGGTTGTTATAGTTAGTGGCCATGATATTCTAGTTAGAAAAAGTCAAGTAACTTAGGAATCAATTCAATTAAGCTCGGTTGATCCAAGGAGGTGACTCCTTGGATGAATGGAGAGGAACCGAGAGGGACCACAATCAAGGGAATTTCTCCAGGCAAGGCCACTTACAATTTCACAAGATACGTTTTCCCGCTATTTTCTATGTTGAAAGAGAAGGCAATTCATTGCACACAATAGTAGATTCATCTACGTCAATAACCTTTGTCGTTTATTCTTTCTTCCGAGTTTCTTCTAGTTTTTGGTGTCCTGATCAATCTAAGTCTTTTTAAATCTTCAAGTCTCCATTAGATGTATCCGCCTCTATCCCCACGACCTCTTGATTTCTGGGTACAGAGGCCTAAGGGCCTTCTTGAGTGGATGCAGGCTGTAGATTAATTTGTCAAATGCTTTGGCTTTTACACCTAAGTGCGTTTTCTGGCATTAAGATTAAACCTCGGGAAATCCATCAATGCAGCCTCGAATGTTTGGCTAAACGACAGAACTTCAGTATTCTTCACAGTATGAAGGCAGAACAGACCCTTACAACAGCTTAGGAGTTCGCAACTAGGGTTGGCTGTGGCTGTGGGTTTCAAGTGGCTGGAGTTCGAATGGGAGATTATGTCTTAGATAATCATAGCCTTCAGATCTTAGAGATCTGAAGGCAATATCATTACTCAGGGAAATAAATTTGGCGTAATGGCTCAGTCTTACGCGATTAGGAAATGTCTACTGCCAACTCTCACGAAAGCAATATACCTGGGCATGGTTGCAATTGACATTTCTAGGTTTTAAAATTCTGCGCTAGGGAAGAACTTGGATTTAAAGTAAATTTGCACAGTAATCTTACAATCCGAATTCGCCGATCAATCTCAGACTCAGTAGGGATAACTGCTTTGCGAAGGTCTGCAATGTACTTAGACATTGCAGACGTGTTCTAAGACATTTGTCTTTTGTAAGCATGCTCTAAGTATTTTACCACAGAGCCCTGTTCGCGACTAGAATTACGGAGATTGATAGTGCTGATCACAAACGTGATATTATGCAGATGATTCGATTCTTTCAATTGCTGATTCAAAACATATGTATTTCCGCTCGGCAAAGAGATATAGAAACATGTCCACTTCCGAAGTGTTAAGAGTTGAATTGATCCTCTAATTTTGTGTAAAACAAGGTAAATTCAACTTTTCACTTCAGCATTTCACTATGTATAAACTCGTTGCTTCAGTACGACTATGTATCCCCAGAAACGACTCCTATTCAGAGTCTTAACTACACATCATAGACTTGGCTATCGGAAGCTGGATTCCAAGATTAAGAAAATATATTCCCGTTTAACTGCAAAAAAAAATTTCGACCCCTTCCCACATCTGCACAACAAAGTAAGAAAAAAATTAATGACCAGATAGCAGATACATGACCAGATAAAAGAATAACTTGCAAACCTTAGTCCAGCGGTCAAACTACATGCAGAAGTTGCAACGCAAGTAGAATTAGAGAATGTATTCCAGTGGAAGGCATGATAACAATTTCAAAAGCAAACAACAGTAGGACAGTCCACTGAATCTCATCGGATGACTGAGCATTGCTTTGAAGAAAATACGATAGGACGCAGCATGACACGCGAATGTCAGATTTGTTACTGACCTGTGGCTGATTGCATTCAAGACTCCCAAAAACTGGGTTGGAACCATAAGCTCTGAAATGCCACGCAGATCAGGGACAAAAAAATCCTGCTCAACAGACAGAAACTGTATGATTGACAAATTTGCTTCGGCCAAGTCTAGGACAAGTGATTGGAATAAAATCATCTCGAACCTCTACGAAACCCAAAGTTTGTACAACTGCTCCAAGTTGGGCTCCCCATGCAACTGCAAAGAAGCTCGGTACATTTCCTTCAGCTTCCCAATGTCAGAAGTTTTAGCTGCACTCGGTTCCCCATTATTCGCAGTTTCGATATTCCTCCGGGCTCTATTTGAGGCAAAAGCAGTTGGAGAGGATTTAGTCAACATTAAGGCTCCAGACAGCATGGTCTTCAGCAGCTTTTGTATCTGGAGAATAAACTTCGCCACGATCGCCTCCGACGGTCTTTCCCGCTGAGTACGAGCTGCAATGTTGTCCCTGTCTCCTCCATCTGATAAATTAAAAGCTCGACGTCCTTCTAGTAAATAAGTAAGAGCCTGTTCTATCATCTGCACCACGAATTGACTAGGCATAAGTATGTCTCAAATCCAGAAAAGTACTGTTTTGTCGTCTACTTTGATTGGAACACTGTAATTTATAATTGGTGTAAATGCATCAGAGTGCCGGTCCAAACTTTGCGAGCGCAAAAAGACACATCCTCCAATGCTGTGGAAAGAGTAGCTGTAAATCGACTTGTCTACACTTTAGCTACAGAGTCTAGGCAACAAAAGAGGCCCAGCATGGGAAGTCGACCGTTTGAAACATACCAGATTCTGATTGAGCGAAGCTCCCATCTCGGAACATAAGGCTGATCTCTCCATTAGAATGCCAAGGAACATATCGACATGAGTCTCCGGTTTATAGAAATCGAGAGATTTTTGCCAATAGAGCTCTGCAAGGGAGGCATGCAACTTGACCTTCTGAAACATTGAGGTCTCGATCTTCTTCGATCCGAATGCATCTACTTGCTTTGCTGCGCTGAAAGAAGAGTCTCTGTGATGGCAAGCAAGCTGGAATTGTGCGAACGCAGCCTCTTGAGCGCGAAACTTTCCCAAAGACTCATATAAAATCAGAGCTTTTGTTATAGCATCTTTAGTCGATGTACCATCTTTGCTATCAGAATTTCCATCCCCTACAAGTCCACGCAAGTCCTTATTCTTTCGACATGCATACACGAACCTGTCTTCTCTCGCCAGAAGCATACCAAGCCTGAGATAAGTGTGTGCCAACTGCGTATGCACCTCATTCCAAAGGCCAGACGTAGCCTCCCCATTTCCACCATTGACTTCCCGCCGAGCCAAATCATAATATTTCAAAGCTTCCCCATACAGAAACTTGGCCTCAGCTATGGTATGAACAAACGGTGTGAAATAATCGCAGTCATCCTCAAGTGGCAACTTGGCTGCTACGGCCTCTGCAGCTGCCCTTCGACCATGGCCGAGATTGCAATAAACGAGCACAATGTTGGTCAGGTCTTTCACTTCTCTAAAAGAATCTATGGCTGATGCGAAGGAGCCTTCAGCAGACTTCACCAGACCATGGGCAAGTCTCTTGCGGCCAAGTTCATTGCAAGCCCAGCCCTTCTTTCTCAGAGTGGATTCGACATTTTCTGAGCACTCCGAAAGGCCAGAAAACGCGTTAATGGCAGCAGAGTAGCAATCAACAGCGGCTGAGAGATTGGCTTCCCAATCCACTGACACGGGCCTCGTCAAATAAAAGAAGATGTCAGGAGGTACATAGCTGCTTGAGGAATCACCATTGGGCTTCGGATTGGCGGCGGTCGATTCAAAATCATGAGTATGACCATTCGGTAGCTTGGAATTCAGAACCTCAATTTGTCTGGACTTAGAAGATGACTCTTTTTCCAACTTCCATTCACTTTCTGCCGACCTTTCCTGATGCACGTCTGAAGCATCTCCAGCGAGGTTGGAACGACTTCTAGTGGTCGACTTCTTCGTCTGCTTGCGGCCGTATTTCATAGTATCAATGCTGCTACTACAGCTGCTGGCACTGTCCCCACTACTTGCCCTGTCACTCTTACAACTACAACTTGTCAAGCTACATAGTCCGCAACTTCCTCTGAACTGGCCAATTTTTTTCTTCAAGCGCTTGACCTCTTTCAGCACCTCCTGTGTCATTGTTAGCTCCTCAAAGTGAGAGCCCTGCTCAAGTGGGGTGACATCTCCTTCACCAAGAGTACGTTGAATCTCCACATATATGTCTCCAACAAACATCCACAATTGGCCCCAAAATGGCCCTTGTTGCGAACTCTTCGTTTTTAAACCAGAAGAACAATACGAAGGGGACGTGCCGACACCTCTTACTTGAAAATACTTCGCTTTGGATGCTTCTCGTAATAGATCCTCACCAACACTCGCAGGTTTCCTCGATAAATTGGAACTGTTCCAAGCACCAGTTACATCTCTAGCAGGAGGCATGGCCCCACATACTTGACATGCTAATTCTGTCGCTTTCAGAGCTCTGCTAAGTAAACCTTCGTCCTTGTATGCATGACCAAGAGCAAGATACGCGTCACCAAGAAGTAACATAAGGCCCCAAAGCTTTTGATCCATTTGGGCTCCGATACCAATTTCCTTGAAGTCACAAACGGCCACACAATCTACTTCTCCACAAATGCAAACCTGTTGAATATGACTCGACGGCTCGTTCAAAACGCTCTGAGGTCGTACTGGATGCTCTTCACCATCTTGCAGCTGCCTCTGCCACCTCAGTGCTTTGATTGCTTGAGATATATGATGCACTGCTTCAAGATGGGCAGACACAGTATCTGTTTGCGCACGTAATGACTTGGGGGACGAGTAGGCTGCTGGGAATAAACGAACTACTTTTTGTGGCTCTAAGGCAGCTTCCGCTCGAACGTCTGAATTTGACTCTGAGCAACTATAATCTGAAGCATCAGCGCAAGCAACCATCAACACATCTGACGTCATTTGAGGTGTAGACTTCGCTGAAGTCAAAGACAGGTCCTCAATAACTTCTTCATTCGCCACACTTTCAGACTCCTCCAGTTGCTGAACGGTAAGCCCACTTACATCACAAACTTGTACCGTTTCATGTGTTGAGACAGTAAAATCGTGACCTGTGGACTCCCCCTCTGAACAAGGTAGTTCAAGCACAGATTGCTTTGTTTCATTTGCATTGGAAATGCTGGATTCAAGTAACAAGGGTTTCAGAATCGATCCTGTTTCCTCATAAGTAGTGAGTATAAGCCTGGCGACGTGCTCATGAGCTGAGGCCCGAATGTTCTGGAAGTTTGACAAATATGGAACGCTTAATAGCAACTCAAAAACTGAACTTTTATTTTGCTTATTTATGCATGTCCTAGTGTGGACATGCATAAGAAAATGAACTAAGAGAAGGACTAAGCGAATGATGAAAGGAAATGCGATGACGAAATTTGCACAAGTTTGGCGTACCAGATGTTCCTGCTCATCCATGAACTCAAGACATTTTCCAAAGAGCTTCGCACACTTTCGTCTGTCAGCAGGATCCTAAACGGGGAATAAAGGGTCAGCCTCATGTTCGCAGATCCGACAAGACAGGTGATGTTCAAGAAAGATACAACAGAAACTATTCAGTAACATGCACAAGGAGGATACCTTTGATCTGGAAAGTCGATTGGTTAATCGATACAAGAGCATAGCC
The DNA here is from genome assembly GCA_037833965.1 of Marchantia polymorpha subsp. ruderalis. Lineage (NCBI taxonomy): Eukaryota > Viridiplantae > Streptophyta > Marchantiopsida > Marchantiales > Marchantiaceae > Marchantia > Marchantia polymorpha. Next base: position 9,250,995 of record AP031351.1, read on the forward strand.
AAAGGTAAGGAGTAATGTCCATTGCAACAGCCTCTCGTAGAAGGCAAAGTAGCACCGTCTTTGTCCTCCTTTTCGCCGCAAGACGAGAATGGCTTTGAGATAACAGAGAGATCGAAGAGTTGCATAAGGTCTTCTCCGGAGTTCTTCAAAAGCTGGAGATAAAGGGCAAAGGGAAATGAGACCTTCAAGTAATAAGTGCAAGTCTTCAATCCCAGATCTTGTCTAGCGAACCTTCAAATCCCCAAGGAAGATCATCTTGAATGAACCATCTAATCTCAATGATAGTATGATCGTAACACTGTGATGAATTGAGGAAGATTCTAAATCAACAAAAACTCCTTGTAGAAAACACGAGGATAATTTGTTCCGAAGAAGAAAAAAGCCAACATCGTCATACCCAGTATGTCCCAGGATCCTCTTTGCAGTTATCTTGCAAAAATCTCAAAACGGTAGAAGCGTTTTGCTGAACAACATGCGGATGGAAGAATGCACTCCCGTCCTCGGCAAGACCCTTCACTAGAAATATATCATCTGTTTTCAACAATTCATAACCCTGAACGACTCCGTTCCGATGATAACAAACAGCTAGCTCGGGTATACTGGCCATCACATTATCCAACCACGCATCCAACCACATCAAAGGTGTCACCTGCAACAAAAGTACAGAATTATGATTGAAACTTTGAAGCCTCCACCGTACAATATAAAAACTGGTGAGAAATGAGCAACATCCACGGTAAGACGACCAACCTAACGTGGAAACTTGATCGTTCATCGTCCAACGAATCAAGTATCGTTGGACGAGGAGCCGAAATTTAGAAGATGTGAACTACGATAGGCAACCAATCATGCACGCAACTCCACAGTCAACTGTGAGCATGATCTATCTTCACATGAAGAGAGACGATGAGTTTCTTTGCTACCTGCCGCTCAATTTCGAGAAGATGCAGGCTCACAGCCGCATGTTTCTCATTGCTGAACAAAAGAAGATCACTTCCGAGCAGCATCCTCAAATTTTGGAACTGCCAGAAAAGGACCCTTAGAAATCCTTCAGTAGGTGGCCTCTGAGGTCCCTCGGCAGGACATTCATTCTGATCAAAATCCGTCTCCCTTTGTTGTTCACCAACGAATCTGGATCCTCCTCCACATCTGTTCCGCCGACAGTGATGACCCAAGGACACCCGTTGTTTACCCTTACGCTGAGCTGCCATTCTTGACCTGGATCGGCGATGCACATCATGATCCACTATCTCTTCAAACCCGGCATCACTTTGAGAATCTTGCGACTCGGAATGTGTCGTGGACTCGGAAGGACAAGAGTTCCCATTCATTGAATGTTGAACAAACTTAGAGAACAGCGTACTTTCCATCGCTTTGGCGTGACTTTTCTTTTGCCTTGCAATCTTCGCCCCGGGTCTTTCATCTCTCCATTCATCTGGTCTGAACAACAAAATTGAGAAAAACTGAATACTGTTCATTAGGCTAGCTATCACGTAGTTATCTCCTTTGATTGGATGTCGTAAAACTCCAGTTGACAAGAATTCAGAATATGAGGAACCAAAGGTATCTTTCAGAAGCAAAAGACATACCCACTGTTTAAAATGAGAGTGCGGCCGATGCGATGGACAGCCACTGATATTCGAGCTTTCGAATAAGGAGTTTTGAAAATCTGCTTCAGTATGTCTATTGGAGCTACGACGTCAATGTCGTCACCGTAACCCGCCAAGGCGTTGACTGCAAGAGACTCGCACTTTCTCGCTACGGGTTGACTCAGGTAAGTCCCACCCCATCCTTTACACGATCCTGATTCATATAAGGGATATATTACAACCAGCGGTCAAGGATCAAACTTAAACCATGAACCCTTTGAAGAGCCTGACAGTGTCCACAACATCCTCACGATGTTAGGATTCTTGAAGAAGATATTGGTGACAGTGGTTTGAAGCCACTTTTGCTACATGTGTGGGCAATCAATAAGATTCCCATCGGACAAATGCAGAATCTCCTGGAGGGAAATGGTGTTGACGGTTATGATTTTGAAGTTCTTAAGTCAGAAAAGAGGTGTCAGAACCAGATTCATTCGAGAGGTTGTACCTGCTGCTTCATGCGAGGCTGCTACAGGAAAGTTCGGCTCCGCTTGGAAGCTTTCCGGTGGAGGAGTGTTGAGGTCTGTTTCGGTGGGCAAAACTCGATACCTCGGTGGAGCTGCACTGCAAAAGGGTCAGCAGGACCGAAGTCGGTGTCACCAAACCTCCACACCTCCTCTGGCGGAGTTTGCACATACACCTACAAAAAAAATGAGAGTATGCTAAAACCCCAACAAAACGGAAAAAGAAAAAAAAAACATTAAGTAAAAACGTACCGTTGGCTTTGCAAGCTAATGGCAGGGATAAGAGCGGCTTGCGGGGACGAATTGCTGCTGCTGGTGATGTCCGAGATGCCCGACGAGCTAAACGTGGGTACGGGCAGGCTCCCACACATGAAACCCAGCTGCAGGGGCTCCGATTGTTGCACTTGCATGCTCGCCACAAAGGCGTCCGGCACCAGCACCTGCACTTGCCCCAGCTGCAACGGAGGTGGATGGGCTTGTAACGGCCATACCTGCTGCTGCCGATCTGCGATCGTCGGAGCCTCCATTTTTTGGCCCAACTCTCACGAGCCCGAAAATCGCCCTCCTAAAAACTCCCCGAATCCCCTTCACAAATCATCCATCCCGTCCTACCCTCTCCCTCCCTCCCTCCCTTCCTCCCCTCTCCGAAAAACTCCACTCCACTCCACTCCTTCTTCGTCGTCCTCTTCGACGCCTGCACGCGATTCAGGCAACACCGCCCGCCTCGAAGCTACGCGACCGCACAAAGCGAACTCCACTCGATGGCTGCCCGAAAATTGGTTCACACCCTTCCCCGCCTCTGCGCTCCTCCAATCCGACTGTCGCTCGCTCTCTTGCTGCCATCCATGCTCGCCTCCGCCTTCGCCTTCGCTCTCCGCCACCCTCGCGTCTCGATCGATTGCCTCCTGCACGATGAAGACGATGAACATGCTGCTCTGCTCCTGCTCCTGCTCCGGCTGCCGATGTTGTCGAGCCTCGAGGTCCGGTTAGCGGTCGCTGTCCGGTCGCTGTCGCCGGTTATTCCAACTTGGAGCTGAAGCAAGAAGTCTGTAGAACGAGCGTCTCTCTCTGTCTCGCATTGATGACTGTCTCGCTCGGTCCCTCTCTCTTACTTCTCTTGTCTTCTCCTTAGCCCAGTCACGGTGACTCCCTCGGCGGTCTGGAGTCGGTCTCCGCCGAGTTACCCGGTCAAGTTCTTGTGCGCTTTTCGACGCTGCGACCTGGTTGCTCCTCTACGCGAGCGCGGTGACGGGGGATGGGCTGGCAGTCTTCAGACACGTCGAAAATAACCGAGTCTCCGTGCGCGACTGTGGTGTTGATGTTCTTCAATCACATAGACCAGGATTCTAATCCTCTCGTACAGAATGAATTCTCCGGTCATGAGCTCGCACCCGCATGCGTGCGCTCTTTACAGTTTTTATATAATCTACATTTTGTTGGAGTTTAATTCAGGTCTTGGTTAGTTTTTTCAAACTTAGCCATGATAAATTAATCTCGTTAGCCTTCCATTTAATTAAAGAGCTCATTGTAACTCTTAGTGACACATATTTTAAGAAATCAGTAGATTACTATTCTTTTTCTAGTAAGGTGAATCAAGCATGCGGTTGACATCAAGTGAGCTTAGTTAGTTAACGAAGGGTTAGTTAACGTGGCACGGTCGAGGGTAGGTGAAGGTAAAGTTCTGCTTCTTTCTCCATCTTTATCGGACCTGGGTCTGCTTGCGTGGTTCCCAGTTTCGGTATGTAGTTGCCGCATTGAATACATAATCTTGTCCTGCCAGCAATGGTACTTTCCATTCACCTACCAGCTTGAATTTCTTTTTCTTCAAACAACGTCTTCATTTAGGATCGACACTAAGCACCTCTCTCTCTCTCTCAATCTCTTTACCCCTTCTTTTTCTCTGCCAGATTTCTTCTGCGATGGAAACTTGTTATCATTTCACCGTTTGTGCGGCTGCAGTAGAGACTGATGAGATGGGCACATTTATTTGACTTTCAAAACTTTCATACACACCGGCTACACTAAGAACATCACACTAGACTACCTCGCTTTTGGTCACACGCAAGCGGGTTAGTATGAGAAATGTCGATAGTGAAACATGTGGGCTGGGGACGAGAGGGGAATGATCTTGTCATCTTGGTGTACTAATCTGCACATTATCTAAACATTCCTATCCAAACTTTGGGTCAGAGTTCATTATGTGTCAAAGTTCATCAGGTTAAAGTTCATCACTGTGACATGTCTAGAACCCTCATGAAGTCAGTCGTTGGTCAATGAATTTATAAAAAGATCCAACGACATTCTTCTTTGGTACTTCTATCTTGAGTTCTAACATGCACTTGATCGCTATTAAAGTTCAGAGTAGACCGTGCAGATTAGACATTAAACAGAACTGTATCATTTACTTCAGTAACGTTTTGTTTTCTGATATTGGGAATAATTTTTGTATTCAACTGTGTTGCATAGAAAGTAGGAGCCAGAGAATTAAATATTAAAAAGAACTATGGCATGAGAAAGAAACAGGAGAACAGCTGAAATTCCAACATTTTGAGATCCAATATGCTCTCAAATACTCCAGGGAAAATCTACTGTACGTCATGATGCCCGATGTACAATCACATGCACCTAGATTAGAAGGAAAGAACAATGTGCGACTGGCCTATGAGCACCCTTGATACTAAAAGATGCAACCCCTACAATCCAGAGGCTAGAATTGCTTTGGATATCCAGTTCGACTGTCATGAAGCAAAGACGATCAAGCAATGTTCTCCAAACAGATTCCCTCGTACCAATTGTTTGTGTATACAATTATTTGCAAAAACTAAGGAAATAAAAGTGAAGACTAAAGCTTTTGGCGTCTTATGAAAATGACTACTGAGCATAAAACGTTTCGAATCTTAGGTTTACTCAATACTAGAGGCCACATGATGTAGGCATAATCAGAAGAAAAATCTTGAGGCTTGGAATGGTAATAATCATAAGATTAGTCGATAAAAACTCTCTAGAGGTGAGAAGCTTGAGACTCTGATTTTTTTGAAACAAGATAAGTTTATAATCTGATCAATAGAAATGTTAAGTTCATTGGCTTATTTAGTAACAATTAAGTTTAGAACTTGATCAACAGGAGAACCTTCAGGGAAAAAAAGCACAAGGAGGCTTAAGAAGAAAATATTGAAGCTAAATTTTACTTGGCTAAATAGAAAAATTGCATGCAGAATAAAACACCGAGAACCAAGTTAAATTATAGGTTCAAAAAGAATCAATTTTGAACAGATTAAAAACATCGAAGTAGAAAGCAACTTGGTTGATAACGAAAACCCTGCAGTTGCATTGAAGCATCCATGGACAAATAGAAAACCTGTGTTTATATAAATATGTTTATGTTTATATGGTATAAGACCATAATACTATACCACTCAGTTCGGGCCAAGATCAACACTTCTCAAACCGAAGAGATTATTCATTTGGAGTTTTCATAGATGATGTAGAAAGGTGGTTGGAGGATTGTGATAGCGAAGGTGTTAAACTTGGAGGCTTTGTCATCAAAGCTCTTTTGTATGCAGATGATGTCATATTACTAGCACGCGATGTCATTAGTTTACAGAAACACCTTGACACTTTGGCTAGCTTTTGTATTCAAAATCAGATGGAAGTCAATTTGGAGAAGTCCAAAGTCATTCTTGTGAGCACTAGATCCAAGCTTTCTTTCTGTTACAAAGTATTATAGTTGGAACAAGTGAAAAGTTACAAATATTTGGGCATTGATTTCTCATCCAATTATAGTTGGGCACTTTGTGTGCAAAAGAGGGTAGAATCTGGTTTCAAAGCTCTATATTCATTGCTAAATAGATGTAGAGGAGCTCATCTAGTATCTTGGAGTCTTAGTAAATTCTTATTCAGGAGCTTAGTGTTTCCCGTTATCTTATATGGAACACAAGTGTGGGGTCCTAGTTGTAAGAAGACAGGTTGGCAACGTTTGGAGAGGGTGCAAAAGATCTTCTTACAAGAAGAATTGAGTGTGAGGACCCAAACTTCTTATGCAATTCTTCTTGCGGAAACAGGTTGTCTACCTCTTGAGGCTGAAGCTCTTTTTTTTACTATCATTTACGTCAAAAGAGTGAGATCTCTTGATGCTTCTCGACTTCCTCTTGAAGCTTTGCATGTCACACGTCCCAAGGGTTGGTTTGCAGATGTGGTGACTTGGTCTTTAAGGTGGAATGTGACGGAACTCGATTGGGGTTTGCAACCTATTGCCCTACGCGAGCGTATTAAGGAGGAATTTCTCAGCATTATGTGGAGCAAACGAGGCACCAAGATGCAGTTTTATCAACTTCATGTGAATCCTATGCTTGTTTATTGTGAGCAAGGATACTTACTTGCAGAGATATCTACTTCTTTAGGTCATATTATTGCTAGACATAGAACAGGATCTCATAGTCTTGGGATTGAAGAAGGGCGTTGGTTGAACATTGATAGGAGTGAACGTATTTGTAAGCTATGTGATGGAAGAAAAGTTGAGGATGAAGAGCATGTATTTCTTACTTGTGCTAGATATGTAGAGATTAGAGTGGCTCATAAAGTTGTTGTTGAGAATTTTTATTCTTTGCTTCAGCTTGAGCTTTGTGATTTATGTTGTTACATTAGGGATGTTATTAGTTACCGTTCTAGTGCTTTGGACACTAGCTAGGGGTTCTTTTGGATCTCTCCTTGTTTGGAGTTGGATTTTTTGTATTGTGTTTTTTAGCCTTTTGACCCTTTGGATCCCACGGGCTTAATCTATTTACCATTTACCATATAAACATAAACGTGATTGCTTTTAACAACAAGAGATGCCAAAAAAAGCAATACTTGGTTGGAAGAAAGCAATGCTTTGAGGTGACAACATTTCAGACTATTCTTCTCATGTTATTAAAGCATATTAGATGTTTGTAACTTGAAAAAAATGTGAACGAGCTATTGAACTTCCACCCGTCGTATTACCTCGGTGCCTAATAGGATGGTATGACTTTACTTTGATGTCATTTGCGGAAAAATAAGTCGCTTATTCTGGACGCACTTATTTGATCAACTTTTTTTTGTTGCTTAGTTCCTTCTTTTTCAGGGTTTAATTAATCATAAAGTACACCAGGGACTTCTTATTAAAGAGAACCTATTGTGATCCAGGACATAAAATTTTGACTTGAGTTGAACATCCCATAGTGAGTGAGAGCTAGCGAAAAACAGCTCAGAGGAAGAGTAATTGAAAGACGTTTTTTTATTTCTAGTATGTTAGGGACGAAGATTTCGAAGAGTATGTTAGTATTGACACTAGAGTAGGGGAATAAAAAAGTTGAAGCTTTGTGCATCGACCATTCATATTCTGTGGGATGAGATTTGGTGCATAATTGATCGTAACAGCACCATGATTCTCTACGTCCATGTAATGAATGGAGGTTGTTCATGTGCACCAAGAAAAAGGTTGTAATCTTCATGGGAGCAATAAGCTACGAAGGGTACCACCTGCATGCTAAGACATTTGTTTGGATGAAAGAGGCACGTGGAATTAGCTTGAGAATAAGCTTGGGTCTGGATTAAATTGTTTTCGATTAGTTATATTGCCGGTGATGGATAAGAACCTCAGCAATTGTCATCACAAGAGTGAACATGCATGATGGGCAGGAATCGTCTGTCATGGGAGTGGGCAACGAGATTGAAAAACACATGTTTCACAAAATGTAAGTACCACAAAGAAAGCAAAGGACGGAGGAGGAGGGAGGTCGCCAAACGAGTGAACGAGTGGTGTCGAGTCTGACCTGTCGAGTGCGAGGTGGTGACGTGCAATGTGACTCTGCTAACGCCACGTACATCATTCTGTCGACGATGCATGGCGCAACGCCGGTACCTAATGCACAGCCAGCAGAGCAGGAATTGGGGTCCGGGTTGGGTTGCGCAGAGCGATCGAATCAGCAGCATCAGCGCGGTCCGGATCCTGACTCCTGCGACCCGAGTAGGTACACGTGAGGCAAAGGAACGACGCAAGACACTCGAGGGAGAGGGAGACCGATGAATGCCCGCACTGTCAGTCAGTGAGTGAACCACTGAGGGAGGCAGGCAGGCAGGCAGGCAGGCAGACAGAGAGGGAGGGAGGGAGTGAGTGAGTGAACCTGCGAGACTTCCAGCTCGCAAGGAAGGAAGAACGAAAGACGGCGAGCTGATCGATTATTGAACGATCACCGAATCCTTGGAGACCCGACGTCACGAAAACAGGGTCAGGGTCACGGCTGAGGTTGCCTTGGGTTTGGAGATGCGACTCTGACGAAGACGACGTAGAAGACGGCTTAGAATGGGTGTGGGTCTAGGACTGCTCTGGGTCAGAGGAATCGAATAGCATTGCTGGGGGGAACTGATTGAGCCTACCCGCTCCATCTGGTCATTTAAAGCGCAATCTGGCGCAGCGAGGCGAGGCTAATCGAAGCGAGCAGGAGAGGGAGACTTTAAGAAAGGAAGGAAGGAAGGAAGGAAAGCAGCAAGGAAAGATTATGGATGCGTGTTCAGCAGCGTGAGTGAGTTTGTGCAATGGGCGATCTTCGTCCCATTATTGACGAGCTGCTGGAGGCATTGCGCAAGCAGGGTGGGTTTGGATATGTGGCTCTGACGGCGTTGGCGGAGAGTGGAGACAGAACTGCAGCTGGAGAGATTTATGAGATGGCATGGGAGCAACTCCACAGTGGCCCCTGGAGCGAAGTTCACAGTGCTTGGCGAGATGCCTTTTCGCTCGCATGTCTTCTCCTTTCCAACTGCATAGAACGTGACGAAGGAGACCTAGAGCAATGCCTGAAGTATCTTGACATGGGGCTCATCATGGGCGGGCTAGTCTTTCGAGCGCATTTAGAATCTGCCATTTCCAGAGCTCAGAAAGCCAGAGAAGATGATGAAGAGGACGATTCTCAGACTGGGAATGGGGGAACGGGGGATGAGAGTGAACAAAATTACCGAAATCGGAGTTTTGCCGAGGTACTTAGTATTCATTGAACATGCATTGTCTCCTTTTTTGTCCAGCCCTTCATTCGGCATTCGGAGTGGAAAAGCTTGTTGTACGAGAAATCCTTTTAGTTTAGGAGTAGTTGTTGAAGGAAGCGTAGATGGCAGTCTCTTTGATGAGCAAAAATTCTGGAATGAGACTTGCGGTGTCGTCCGAAGGCAGCGTGCAGTGTACAATATTCATATTCGCTTTGAGCATCCTGGTGTGGAAGTCAAGTGAGGTGCTCATTCAGCCAAGTGCTTAGGGCCCTCTTAAACCTCAATACTTCGAGTTAACACATTTGCAAATTTATAAAGATAACTAGGTCTCCCCGGATGTCGATGCAGTCATGGGCCTGAAAAACGAAGGCAATCAGCTTTCGATCTTGCAATTACTTTTTGCTGTGAGATATGACGAATGAGGTTCAGGAGGATTATGTCGGAAGTTTCTTGCACAAGTGAGAGGAATGCACGTGATCTGTTCCTCTGCTTGAAGATCAGATGACGAAGTTCTAGTATTTACATAAATATATCAGTAGACTTTGCTTGCAGAGTCTTAAGAAGCTACCATCAGGTTCTCTGAGCCAGGCGCGAATTAGAGCCACGTGTCTTCCGTCTCTTGAAACGTTTGCTCGTGAGTTCTTCCTGCCGGGGGAGCCTGTAGTTATCAAAAGAGCCATGTTAGACTGGCCAGCACTTACGAAGTGGAAGAACTTGGAGTATCTGCGGAGGATAGCTGGAAGTCGGACAGTCCCAGTGGAGGTTTGTCTACTTATTTGGAAATGTTTAACTTTATTTCAGTTCATTTTACTTTCTGTGTTCTTTATCTATTTGTGTGTCTGCTTTCGACGCCCTTGCTGAGGTGGAATCTTTTAGCCCTTTCATCTGTTGTTGCGGAATGTGACCCTGCGAGTATGCAGACTTGTTAATAGGTCAAACATCACTTGAAGAGCATCGATCGATTTGCTGTGTCAGATCGGAGAACACTATCTAGCACCAGGCTGGAAGCAAGAGCTCATGACCATAGGGGATCTTATCAACCGTTGCACTTCTTCTGAACTGTCCTCTACCAATCGTCCTTATCTAGCGCAGCATAGTCTATTCGACCAGGCAAGTCACTGCTTTCTCTTTTCCGTTTGTGTTGCACACGTACATGTCTGTGGTGGATACTCTGTAAGGCATTAACAGGGATGTACCCGATGCATCGTCGATCATCATTTTGCTTCCTCTCGAATTTTCAACGCTTGGAAAGTATCCAGCGCCAACTGTGCGGAATTTGTGTGGGTGTTGGTGGTACGGTGCTCTAGCGATCAGAGCTGAAGATTCTGACGAGTTGAATGAAGTGCAGATTCCGGAGCTGAGGAAGGATATAATTGTTCCTGATTATTGTGCGCTCGGAGGTGGTGATATGAAAAGTGTTAATGCGTGGTTTGGTCCAGCCAACACAGTCACTCCACTTCACCACGATCCTCACCACAATCTTTTTGCCCAGGTAAGTCTTGGCTCCCTATATCGGACTTGTGTTTGGCCAATCAACTTGTATCACACGACTGGATCCAAGAGTCGAAGGTTTTGATCGGCTGCTAAGAAGGAAGAGAGAGCATGCACTTCGAAGTGTGGAGTAGGAAGTAAATGAGATCAAAATTGGTATGTTTTATCTCAACAATAGGAACTAAATAACAGGAGATCAATTTTTCTGTCCTGGCGTCGAGCTATTCCATAGGGCCTACCCTGAAGTATTATTGTCTGACGACTGATTCGCAAGGGCGCAGGTTGTGGGACAAAAGTATGTCCGACTCTATTCCCCTGCACACAGTAGCCATCTCTATCCTTTCGCCGAGTCCATGCTCATGAACTCAAGCCAGGTGAGTCTCCGTCGAATGAACCGACTTTTTTGTCTCTCTACCCTTCTGGTGTTCAATTGGTACATTTGTTCACTACGTTCTTTTTGGTGCCACTAAGTTAGCACTTTGGGTGCCCAACTTTGAATGCCACTAAGTTAGCACCCAAAGTTGAGTGGGTTGAGTCTTGGGTTGGTCCAGGAATGCAGGAAATTTAGTTTCGGTTGGAAGTCCCAGTCTAGATTTGGGTTGTCGTTTCTTGTTCTTGTCTATGAAACGTGCATTCAATGGCGCCATTGATTATAACACTGTGGAGATACCGTTCCGAGAGTGGTCTTACAGGTCGACCTGGATGGTCCAGATTTGCTCAACTTCCCTGAGTTCGAGAAAGCAAGTGGCATGGAGTATATCCTGGAGGAAGGAGACATGTTGTATATACCACCCAAATGGTGGCACTACGTCAAGTCGTTGAGTCCGAGCTTTTCTGTCAGCTTTTGGTGGGCTGTCACAAGTTCGGTGTCGAGTGACACCGAGTCTTATGACGCCGATGATCGTCCATGATCATGGTAGAGATGTTACGCAGCTAGTCATCCAGTGGGACGGAGAAATTAGTGGATGCTGACATGGGTTTGCTAGTCGTGAAGAAGCGAAGTTCTCTGTGAACGTGGGTTCGATATTGTCAGACGTTCACGGTATTGTAGATATAACAATGTACACCAATTTTTCTCATCAAAGTTTTCTTGCGGTGGACATGTTGCAATGAAACTCTGAATTGAAAGAAAAATATGTCTCAAAAAGATATTTTCATTACAGGGTTTTGCGATGATGAACATTGTGGTACACCAAAAAATGCATATGAAAATTTCCATATTCATTCACGTCGAACGTGCTCATCTGTCTTTATGAATTAGTACATCGGTATCACTTCCTGTCATTACTGCCCGCCGTTTTAACCTTCGTCGTATAAATATCCACTGTGAGCATATGAACAGGAACTGACAATTGGCCCAAGGGAGAGGTGGGGTTTTTCACTGGAAGAACGAAACTGGTAAACATTCTTATCAAAACATTGACATTGGAGAGTTCCTCCCCACAGTAATTCTGCCTACCGAACAATTTCCCAGTGTTATATGTCATACCTGTAGATGGAAGGTAAAGCCACGAGTAGCCAGCGTAAGATGTTCTTCCTGGTTGGGATGCCCATAACTTCTTCAAAGATGGGGCTACACCTTCTAGGGTTAGACCTCATAAGGTTTCATTCTTTTGTTTCTACTCTACCTAGAGACGCACCTCTATTGAACACATCTCCTCTAAGAGGGTGCGGATAATAGGATCTTGATCCTAAAAGAAGTGATCACAGCCGTGAGAAACGTGAGTTCTACTTCTTTTCTGATCTGTTCCCGCCAGTGAAAACTCAAATTCACATTGTCTTGGGCACGTGAACAGATTCATGGGAAATTCCCGAAAAGACCTCAAACCATCGCGAGATCTCAACACAGGCTCAAACAGGTACATCAAGCATGAACAAAATTCAAGTAGGGAGAATGCGAGAGCAACCCCTACGACCTCTTCTGAGCCTCGAATGCGCGATCCCTCAGAGGAGAACGTACTGCTTTTTCGATGAAGGGGATACGTCGACGTATCTGTACATTCGTCAATCTGGCACGACTATTGAGCACGAATATATCCACATAATCCAGTGACTCTACTTCCTGTTCTCGTTGGCACGTGTTCCTCCTTCCTCACATACACAGAGGGGCTCGCGGATCCACTTTCTCCGACTCGTCCAAAGTCAGGTATCTCGTGCCTGAACACTTGCTCACTTGCTCCACAGGACGGTCCATAAGAAGAAAGCCTCTGCTGGAGGACCTTGAAGATCATCTCAACGACGCGTGGATTAGACAGAGCTTGAAGCGTGCGCTTCGGCCGATCGGTGGAAGACCAAAGGTTCACTGAAGGACAGCCACAGTTGCCGAGTCCAGAATGAAGGTCTGAGTGAGAACCACAACATCGGTTCTTCGCTAGCGGCGATGGAGTGTTCGGGTCACATCACGAAATCGAGGACGAAGAAGCTCTGCGGTGGATGACGAAAGAGTTGGTCTCGTGGAACGATAGCGGAATTGGGGATTTAGTCGACGGCCTGAGAGGCAGAGGCAATTGTGCCCGTGTCGCTGACGGGGAGCCAATCCGCGCAACCCACCTGCAAGCATTCGGGAAGACAGTGGCACCAGGCTTCGAGATCCGGCGGAGGGCCAGTCAGCGCGATGTAATTATCACCACGACGGCGCAGAGGCAGGACCGACAACTGACCCGGAAACTCTCGCGCAATTGCGGCCACCGTCTCCTCCATGGTGATGCGGCCGTCTTTCTTCCCCACGCCGGCGTCGACGCACGACCCTCCGCAGTTGATCATAATCCGACCGCCCGGTCGCAATTTCTCCTTCATCGCCCGCCAGACGCCGGGCTCCTGCAGCGCCGGCACAACGGCTCCCTCCGCAAAGAGGTCCACGATGAGTCCCGCAAAGCCCCCGTGCACCGCAGCGTCGGCGCTCAGGGCGTCGCCGATCACCACCCTCAGCCTCCCGTCGGCCCGACGCCCGCCGCCATTCTGCGCGAACACGCTGCTGCCATGGTCCCTCTTCCACTTCCTGTAGCTCGCGGGGCCGACGAAGCCCCCCTCCTCCATCGGGCCAAGCTCCATCGGGCCAGGGCGATGGAAGTCGTGCGAGCACTCGAGCTCTTCCAGGCTGAAGTACTTCCTCGCGACGTACACGACGGCCGGGTCCAGCTCCCAGCCATAGATGTCGCGGTCCGGCCAGAAGTAGTGGATGAGGCGCGCGGCGGTGCCTGCCGCGAGGCCGAAAATGCCAATCGGGCCGTCGGGAATGATGGCCGGGAGCGTGGGGAAGACATCGTAGTAGGAATCGGTGAGCAATCGGTACTCGTGGTACAAGCTGTGCACGTTCCCGAATTTGTCCAGGAGCAGCACTCTGGCGCCGGCCATGGGATGGTCCGACGTTTTGGCCACCTCCAACACGCGGATGAAATTGTATCGCGTCATGATCGACGCGAGGAAGGTGGCGTCCTCCGATGGAATCACATCGTCCCATTGCTTCTCGCTGGTGCTGGCAACCGCCGCGCAGACCCTGCCCTCGTCGTCGACCTCTGATTTCTCCACCGAATTCGGAGCACTCTCGTCCTCGCTTCGCTGTGCTCCCGGGCCATCCTTCCTGAGCTGTGGCGATGTGCGGATCGTCGTATGACTTCTCTTCGCTGACTTCCAGCCCGTGCAGATGCTGAGCTTCCTCAGCATAGCGCTCCGCTCGGAGTTGCCCAGTTCACGACTCGACGATGATGATGGCCGAGGTAGAGCCGAGAGGCGCGCTCGTCGCCATGCCTGCGTGGGTTTGGTCGATGCTGCTCGCCGGTGGCCGAGCTGAATTGCTGCTCGTGCTGGTGACCACGGGGGGCTCTGACTCGGAGCACGTCGTGACGGGGGGAGGCGCAATTCGAGCTGCAGCGAAGAATGCTTGGCAACCAAGAGCGCGCTTCGTCGGGGGAGACAAGGCAACTGAAACCTCAGGATCTGCATCATTGCTGCCCCGCAGCTCCCGTGAGACCGGCTGCCACTGGGTTACAATCACGACGCATAGCAACAAATCAAATTCGCCTGAGCATGGGCCAGGCCTGCATGCCTGCCCAGCGGTGAACATTGCACTACAATCATGTCAGAACTTGTCAGCGCAACTTGCCCGCACTTCATGCTCGCGAGCGAGCACACTTACACGGACGATTCGATTTCTCCATCACCGCGCGACACTACACGAGTTTCGAAGCTTTTCTCTTCCTGCTGTCCTCGCGCTCTCCTCCGTGATACCCAATTGACCGACTGCCTCGCATGCGCGCGCTCACTCGTTCACTCTCCTTGCCCGCGAACGCTCCTCGGCACTAAGCAATATCTATCCCTGCCACGATTCATGACGGCTCTGCGTTGGCGCCGTCGCACTCATTATCGCCCTTTGGGCCAATCACTGAGGAGGCGCGGAATCACTTCACTACGATCACTACGATCGCTGCGACCTTGCCTCGTCTTGGCATCTAGAAGGCCAGTGCTCGCAAGACGTCCCGAGGAGGACGAGCCATTGACCGGGTGCCCAACCTAACCCAACATGGGGTTTCGAATCCTGGGCTACCAATGAAGTCCTCCGCTCTTCTGCACGGTGTGGCTTCCCATAAGAATAGGCTTGGCCACGGTCCGGTCCGGACCGACGGTTAACCGATCAACCGTCCGGACCGGTTAACCGGTCCGGGAAAAAAAGCTCCCGTCCGAGTCTTGAATCTTCACAATCCATGGGTACCAAAACTGTAGGTACCCAATTCGTGACTCGGTGTAATGAGATATTCATTATCACACCTTTAGCCTGATTTCGGCCTCATCGCAAGAGGGAAATGTATTGACGGGCTCCACACGAACCCTGAACTCAAGACGAAGGATTATGAAGGAATCGAGCGCTCAATTCGGAATTCAATCAGCTTCAGAATTTTAGTTGCTCTCGTGCCGATGATCGTCAAATTGCGCAAATATGTCACCTGTTGCTGTGACGATCGAGGCTTACGAGGTGCGACCTGTGCAAGGACGGATGACAGGATTCTGCTGAACGTCGTTGTCGCACCGTCGAATAACCGTGGCAACCGCGAGTTCGTCGCAAGAATTCGGGAGTTTAGCCGACCGTCGGAATAAGGTGCTGTACTTGATAAACTATTAGTCCACGAGTGTTCCTTTGCACACAATTTGAAGCGTGTTAGGGTTGGTCCGGTCCGGTTAAACTATTGGTTAACCGGTTAATTGAACCGGTCCACAAATTTCTTGAACCCGTTAACCAGACCTTGCTTACGAGAAACCTTCCCGTAGGGTTGGCCACGGTCCGGACTGACGGTTAACGGTGGGTCTGGTTTAACCGATCCCAAATTTTTCTAGATAAAATGGAAATAGTTTCCAATCAGCAATTGACACGACTCGGTTTCACTTCACTAACTCCCTCATTGTCCCGAGCGCAATCAGTTATCAAAAAGATTAAGATAAGAAAAAAAAATCAACTTTTTCGCCATCTAGCTTTTGAAGTTCATGAAGCTAACATGTTAAGCTAAATATTTCCTGAAAGTTTATGTTAAAATTTATGGCCAGACTAGGGCCACACACGTTTTTGCTACGGTCACACCCGCCCGCTAATTACCATACCCGTGCTCGCTTTTGCTACTACCCAAGCCTCAGCAACGCGGGAGACAGCGACGGCCGCAGCGCTCCGCGCCCCTCGACTACGCTCTCCTCTGCCTCGCGAACGAGCTAGGGTTAGCAGCTGGGTTTGAGGGGAGTCGTGCTTTGACGCGCAATCAGTTGTTTGTACGTAGCGGGTGTGGCTGTATCAAATACGGGTGTGGCACTAGTCTGCACCTAAAATTTATGACAAAGTCCGCAAGAATAATCCATCTTGATTCTTGTCTAAGTTATTCGATTTATTTCTATCCGTCCTTGTTATCCATGTTTTTATAAAGAGCAATAGTTGATGCAAACTTTATGAGAGCAATTACATCAGGTTTTGTTTCTCTGAAATATGTTATAATCTCTAGAATTTTTTATCATTATAATTATAACTCACTTGGTGCCCTATGATATCATCATAACCATCAAAACTAATTTTTTCATACTCGTAAGACTTTGGTAAGGAATCTTCAAATTTTTCTGTTAAAATTTCGAATATTAAATGTTCTTAAAATGGGTCTAGGTCTATTTGGATAAAATAAATCTTATCTTAATTTGAAGATATCTAACATATATTTAATATCACAGATAGTAATTTAAAAGTTTGAATATTTTCTTGCATCCCAATCAATCAAGAAGAAGAAAGATTAACCGTAAACCGATCGTGGCCAAGACTGACCAGTTAAAATATCGGTTAACAGATACGGGCTAACCCTGGACCGGTCCATTTTTTTTCTGAAGCGGTTAACGGACCGTGGCCAAGCCTAGCTTCCCGACCATAGTTTGCACCGAGCCCCGCTGCCCTCGAAAGCTTCAACCTACAATGGCAGAGCTGGTCACTGGTTACCCCTGTTTCCAGTCTAGTGCAGACAGTCCAGAGAGAGGGAGCAATACATAATGTTCGGAATGCTATACAGACGTAGATAATCCCGGAACTCTCCCATTTGGCACCGAGTTGGAACACACGGGACGGTGCGCATGGCAACAATAGCTTCTTGAAGATGGGGACCGTACACGGGATAATACTAGGAGGCATCGGGAAAGTTTTCTCTCTTGACACTTACCCGATGTTATTTGTTTTCATCTCGTAAACCGCTTGATGGGATCTTGCCATTCTAACTATGATTAGACAAAATTTCCAAAAAATTAAGTTCCGGTCACCTCTGAAACTCTTTGTATTTTTGCTACTCCTATCTCTCCTATCCACAACTTACAAATCTAAGTGCAAATTTAACCAAGGAATTACAACCCAATGAATAATGGGTTATAGTAACGTCATACATATAATCTTTTAAAACATATTGTCACTAAAAAAATCACTTTGTATTTAAATCGTGCTAGATATCAAAATTAAAATTTTCAATAATTTACTTGTGTTGATCACATAGACTAAACCCAATTTATCAAACAAAATACATTGCAAAATGTAAGATCTGATGTACTGTAGCCTATCGTACATTGTGTCTATGCGCTATTAAGCATGCATTGTGACTTCAAACACACGGGCCAAACACTATTGGACATTGAAATTTGTAAGACAATTGTGGTATAATTTTTATATTGTTATGATTTTAATTTATTATTCTTTAAAGAAATACATAGTCTGAAATTATTTGATTTTTCAAAGATGATCGTAACTTTAAAATTTAAAAATTTTTGTTTATAAAGTGTTTTCAAACAAATAATTTATCTAATAAAATCCCTTTCCAGTGATAATTAATAAATTCAAAAAAAATCAGTTTGTTCATTTCAACGTGTACAATAATGATTCTTTGCTTAGTGTGCCATTTTATTAATTATAGTGACTGATTTCATGTCAATTTATTTCTGTAATAAAGTAGAGCTAGGTATAAAGAAAGTTTCAATACTAGTCTCAATCGCTCGAATCAATACATGTTAAGCATTTGTTAATTAATTTGTGTGATTGATTTCACGCAATCTTATTTGTGTGACCAAGTACTAGAGCCCTCCATGATACTTTTTTTCAGTATCAGTTTCAATTCTCATATAAAAAATTGTTTGAACTCTTAACATTAGTTTGTGTCAGAATTTACTATACATTATATAAAAGCATTGAATTTGTTGTTAAAATTGAATTGATTTAAATATCAAATGTATGAATTTATTGCTTGGAAAAAAGAACACCATGTATTTTGATTATACTATATAATAAAAATTATTTTTGTAAAATTCTGTTCATTTCAAGTTATATTTTCTTGAATTAGTTATGATTTAAATTAATAAAATTTATTTATATTTTTCAAAGTTAAATCAAAATATAATTTTTTCAAAGTAAACTTTTTGTTTCTAACATATGTGCTTTTAATAGTGTAATATTAAATTTCAAATTTTTATACTTATTTTTTTAACTAAAATCAATCTTACATTTTGTAAAACTTATATATATATATATATATATATATATATATATGAACATCATACAAATATAATTGAAAAATGTATTGTAGCAATGAAAACTAGATAGATTGTTGTGTATAGACTAAACAAATAAATCATGTGTTCAAATTATTTTGTAGGAAATAATTATGTTTTTTACATTTTTTGGTTTTCATCAGAAATGTATATTTGTCAAGCTAATTTCATAAACTAAATGATGAATATCGTATTTTACTTTTGATAAAATTACAGTCAAAATATTTTTTTCAAATTTCTATAAAAATGAGCAATAAAATTATCTTTAATCACAAAGATTTAGTAAACATATTTTAAATAAATCTAATCAATAAGTCACAAATTTGTTAACATCAAGATTTATTATGTTCTTCATTAATGTTTTTTATACAAATTTACTTTGTTGGGCAAAATTTTTTATTGCGAGAACTTTATATAATGTATAGATTCAACTTTAAGTTTTGTCTGCATCTATTATTTTTTGTTAAATAAATGATTTTTATTGGGTATAATAATAAAATATGTTAAAATATATCTAAAGTTCTGATAAAACTTTAATTTTCTGAACCCAGTCAATGAACTCTTAGTCTTTTTTATATATAAAATCTGAACAGAAATACACTTTTTTATAAAAAATTTATTTGAATAAAACATGTTATTATGCCTTACATGAAAAAACGTCTAAAAAATGTTATTGAGAGCTTTTGCAAATTATCTTATTTAGTGACAATCCAACCAATTTCACTAACTTAGGTTATTCTAATATAAATAAAATCAAAAATTAAAATAGCTTACAACAATATCATCTTAAAAACCATGTTTTCAAAACCACGGTCTCTATAATCAAAATAAAAATTCTTTGTGACATTTTTTTACAAAATCCTAACATAATTAATTTTGCAAACTATAACTATTCAATCATTAAACCATCGTCAAAATATGATAGGATTAGTAATATATATAATTTATAATATTTGCAGTAAATTTGTTGCGTGCTTCTCATGCAAAACCTACAAATAGACATAGCTATTCAAAGTAATAACTTTGATAAATGCATTAACTTGGTGAAGTTTAACTTTAATTTTGAATACTTGAAAAAAATGATTATTCAAGTCAATGTGCTTTGTTTTATTATTCATCATTTGATTGGTGAACTGCATTGTGATTGTCATTTTGTAGATTGACAAACTTCTACTCTCATTTCAATAATAATTTTGTTCAGTTGTATTTGTTATTAGACATCTAATAACGATTTATTTCATCTTTGTGCAAAGTAAACATTTGACATCAAGTATAAATGAATATCTAATCACATGTTTAGCATGAAAAAATTCAAAATAATATGAAATTTTGTGGCAACACATTTTAATTTTTTTGAAGTTTAATATATAAATAATAACATTAAAATGTGTTAAATGTACTTAAATTTGTATGATGAAGATGTAAACAACCTCGTGTATTTGATGATATGCACAAGATTTTATAATGCTATTGCTAAATGTAAGGTGATCAAATACATATCAAAAGTTGCATTGGAAGCAATGGAATGTACTTTTAGATTTCAAAAAAAGACTAAGAATTATGTTCTTTTGATTGATAACTTATTAAATTATGCCAACTTCTTGCTTTGAATCCGTTGATGTTGACTATGATGAGATTTTGAGAAGAAATAATTTACTAGATTTATATTTGAGATGATATAAAAACATGAGGTTGAACATGCAATTCCAACTAATCGTGAATTTAATTGACTATCTCATCATTCTAACCTACTTCTTACTTCTTCATATCGACTAGTGCTCACCTGAGAAAAATCTATTAAAATCACGTCATTGTACTCTATCATATTTGAGCATCCACTTTGAGGCAAGCATTAGCTCAATTGACCAGTTTAGCTCGAAACATTTGTTCTTTCTTCCACTTTGCTCACCAAGTTGAAATAGATTTGACATGATTCACTAGTTTGAACCAAAGTCTTTGCCAACAATGTTGTGCAAAGAAAACTAGTGAGTTTGTTTTGATGTCACTAGTTTGAACCGCAGTCTCTGCCAACAATGTTGTGCAAAGAAAACTAGTGAGTTTGTTTTGATGTCACTGGTTTGAACCTCAGTCTTTACCAACAATGTTGTGCAAAAGAAACTATTGAGTTTGTTTTGATGTCACTAGTTTGAACCGCAGTCTCTGCCAACAATGTTGTGCAAAGAAAACTAGTGAGTTTGTTTTGATGTCACTGGTTTGAACCTCAGTCTTTACCAACAATGTTGTGCAAAAGAAACTATTGAGTTTATTTTGATGTCACCAGTTTGAACCGTTGTCTCTGCCAACAATGTTGTGCAAAAGAAAGTATTGAATTTGTTTTGATTTCACTAGTTTGAACCTCAGTCTCTGCCAACAATGCTGTGCAAAAAGAAACTATTGAGTTTATTTTGATGTCATCAGTTCAAACCGTTGTTTTTGCCACCAATATTGTGCAAAGAAAACTACTGAGTTTATTTTGATGTCACCAGTTTGAACCGCAGTCTCTCCTAACAATAATATGCAAAGGAAACTACTGAGTTTGTTTTGATATCACTAGTTTGAACCGAAGTCTCAGCCAACAATAATATGCAAAACTACTAAGTTTGTTTTGATGTCGCTAGTTTGAACCACAATCTCTACCAACAATGTTGTGCAAAGTAAACTAATGAGTTTGTTTTAATGTCATGTAGCTCATACGCATTCACACTATTTTTCAAAAGCCTAAACGTCAAAGAGGTTGATTTTCAAGTACAATCTAGTTGACGGTGCGCCACTTGCACAAGTTGGACAACCTCAGAGTTTTCAAATCCAAACTTCATGAATCACAACAAGATGATACCATTATCATGAAATCAATCGATGTAATTTATGCCGAAGATCATTCACTACCTTGTCTACTATAATAAGATTATCACAAATATCTCATTACTTCACTTTGTAGCAATCGTAACCGGATTCAAAATGATCGATCAGTAAGATAACGCAGTGCGTTTATCACAATTTAGACAAACAAGAATAGATTACAATAGATTTTGATCTATCACAATAGATTTTGATGTTTGCCTAGTATATTCAAGGCTTCTCTTCAAGACTAGGTCCAATCAATAGAATTGCATACGTGCTTGAAGTAAAGTAAACATAAGATTGTTAGTCTTCATTGTGATAGAAAAATATAGTTACTTATTGCTGCAAATCAAATGATGAAAAACAATGTAAAACACATTTGAATCAAGTATCACTTAAGTCAGAATGTCAATGTGATTTAGATTTTTTGATAGAAGGATTAAACTTGTCAAATTAGACAATACATTTAAATAGTTGATGTCGTGATCAAATCATTCATTTAGAAAAAATTTAAGTACATTGTGTTACTTTTCAAATTTTTCATGAGCAGCACAAGTGGAAATTATTAGCAGGTTTTTATTATACTTGTATATCGTTACTCTATCATGTTTTGGTTATGAATTAGTTCTAATTATTGTGAGTTAATTTTTTTCTATAATTTATGATAGAATAATTATACGAGTTATGAAGATTATTATCCTCATGACATCATATGATGGGAAAGATTGTTAGTATTAATTCAAGTTTGTATGGCTTTTTGACTATATGCATCATAGTTGACACTAATTTGGACTTTTTTTGAATAACTAATGTTACCACTTTTGATTACAAAGTAAAAAAACCCAAAGATCTACTTTAATACTTTTTCATTTTGATAAAATCTTGTAGTTCACATGGACGTAACCAACAATAACTAACCACTTATTCTTGTGTGTATGAAGGTATGTTCTTGCTTCTATATACTTTTTTATCTTTGTCAATTTTCACCGCATGATACTCGTCATAATGTAAATATGTAACCTATTGGACTTTCAAATAATGTTTTTTTCACAAAAGTATTTACAAAGCCGATTAAGTGTTTACCATACAAAGATTGAAATGATGATTTGTTTTTTTTAAAAAAGTGTGTTAAATAATCCAATCTTAAAGCTTAATGCATGAATCTTGAACCTCATAACAAGTGTAATCGCAAACATGTTCATTCCTAACTTTATATGATATTTAAAACAATTTTGAACGCAATAGTAATTTAAATTATTTTTGTATGTTTGATTATTGCAAATTGTAATGTTTGCAATTAACTTGTTAAATATATTACATTGTTTGCAATTGTATGCAATTTATTGATTTTGGATTTTGCATCACCAATAGATAAAACATAATATATATTTTTACATCATTCATAGTGACAACATCACTATAACATATAATCTTATATATTAATCATTATTGAACAATATTTGTCTTTAAATTTATCAAAATTGTAACTTTGTTGAAATCAACAAGAATAAAATTAACATGCTAAAGTTATATAAGATTGTAAAGCTAGATTGACTCACGATGCTAATTAGCTATACATGAACATATTTATGTCACAAAATGTACAAATGAATGTCACAAAATCTCATGAAAAATTGTAGAATTATGAGAAATTAAATTTCATAAATCTTGTTTTTTTCAATAAAATTATCTGTTTGTTGATGTTAAATATAGAGTTGGAAAAAAAAATGTGTTTGTTTTATTCTAACATAATCAATACATTGCATTTTTTCTATATTGTTACAAATCTAAAGAGTCCATCTATTCATCAACTTTCTATTGCATATGCACATTGAACAAATCAAACAATCTCCGTATCAATTTTAACTACATTGTTCTTATTTGATGAAGATTACAATTGTCACAAACAACAACATACATTAATTCTAAATTTTTTTGTTGTGTTTTATCAAGAGAAGAAAAAATGAAATTTTCCAAATAATAATGTAGTCATGAATCGCTTGCTTTTTGGATGCTTGTTCAACATTAGCTACTTTGCTTTGATACCAATTGATGCAAATGCAACACAATTAAAAACATATATAAGGAAATATCTATACAAATACATAATACTTTAGTAGTGAAAATTTGAATGTATGTTAATAAAAGAATTGATTAGTCTTCTCTTCTAGTGTAATACTAATAGTCTTAACTTATTGAAGTTCAGCTAATTTAAAATAATAATAATTGGGTTAAAATTATAACGTCTCAAATAATTCAAGCTATATATGATACTTATATATTATTTCATTATATAAAATTCACTTTTTTATAAATTATATCGCAAATAGTGAACAATCAAGAACTTGTAAAAGAACTATTGCATTAAATGTAGTAAGTATTTTTTTATCGAATAATATATAAAAATGATGAATCAAGTATGTGTTTCAACATGAGTTAAATTCAATGTACTCATATTTGAGCATCGTATAAGTCTAACATACGTCATTTAGTTTGTGTGATTCATGTGGGTTTAAGCGTGTTTTCTAGTGGTTTAAAATGAGTTTTTGATATTGTCATTAGCATAATCGTGATTCTATTTGTCAAAATATTGCAAGAATGTCTAATGATGTGATTAAGTCAAGTTTTCTGGCCAAATAAATGTATTTTCTTAGTCAAATCAAGGTTTGGCTAAAAAAACGTGGCTGGAGGTTTATTCAAGTTTATTGTCTAGATTTATGCAAGACAAAATATGGAATATTAACAGATTTTTATCTTGAAATAGGAAGCTCAAGTAAGAATACATTTATTTTCCTCTTCAGATGAAGAAACTCCTTGTCAATATCTGATTACAACTTACATTGTGGCACATCCGGGCGGCACTTTTGTTTCTACCGATTTTTCTATTACATGAAGGTAACCATTCATTGTAAGCTGAATTCAGTAAGTGAATCTATATCTATAACAGAGTAGTGTCCGTCTGTACGACGCTCCCGGTCACGTGACCTCCTCCAATTTGTTGCGGTAATACTCAATGCGTCTACCATCCTTTGCCGAGCCATCCGAAAATATGTTGAGAATAGAACGAACATTTTCAAATGAAAAAGAAGAGTGGTTTAGTATGTTATGTAGAAAAAGCATTGCAAGTTTGCCACATTGAACAAAGGGTACCCAAACTAGTGTGTAATAATTAAAACTAAATTCGAAATTGAAGGAGGGCAATCCACATCCACACGAAGCTTGTCGAGGAAGCTTATGGCTGCCCAACTTCTTGCCCGAACGTTTGAAACAAGCAGGGCGGGTAACTGGTCACACACACGAAGTCCGCGTCCGTCTTCGCGGTGCGTGCGTGCGTGGAGCGTACAGCGCACGCAGAGACAGCAAAGAAACAGGTGCTCTTGTTGAGCTTGGAGCACAGCTTCTGGATTGGGCGGGACGCTCTGCAATTCGATTGGAGGTGGACTTCGCGCCACGCCTTGACTGCCCTTTTTTTTTATTATCCAATCCTCTGCTTCACATCGCTTTCTTTCTCCTCCCTTCCCGCCTTCCCACCCCCTCCGATCCCGCGAAACCTTCACGTCATCGTGTTCCTCGTTTGACCACTTGTATAATAGTAAGCCCGCGAATCGCGATCTCTGCGGCATTCGTTGCTCGAGTGTCCGCCAGTCGCCAGAGTTCGTAACTGCGTAAAAATGTGCTGTCTTGCAGCCGCATGGATATACCAAAACTATGAAATGATTTCATCGAATCAAGTCATATGATGAACAAAACATATGAAACGAGATCTGAACCGTTAAACATATCATACTGCATATGGTTGTTCAGATGTATTAAAATTAATAGTTGGTTTTAGATTATCATATATATGAAGAAAAAATATCTCATATCCAATCAACTAAAACAACTGACCTTTTGTCTCTACAAATTATTACTATGATTTTTAGAAGTATGTGGTCTAAACTAAAATGCATAGCAAAATAAAAAAAGGATACATACTGTTTCAGTATAAATGTTTGTAGTATGCGTAATCATGTTGAAATCTACGTTTATGAAAACAAAAATAAATCCCTGCAATCACTTGCCTTGTCATTTAGGTTTTCACAAACCATTAGTGTGTATTTTGACGCTCAGGTTTGAGACTTTCATCTCTAAGCATACACCAATGTCGAGAAGTAGAAGTGAATCTTCTATGTCCAAAACAAATTCTATTACTTTACATATGTAGTACTAAAAACATCTTCATTCTTATTCCCCCGCTATCCTGCTCTTCAGCCTAAACGAGAAAAGCTAAAGCAATGGCTATTTGACATTTCTTGAGGATTTCTTGGTAGCAAAGACAGCACAGCGGTAACGGACATGAGGAAAAGATTCGTGGATTGCAATTTCATGGTTAATATGTCTACATAACATCGGATTGGGACGAGATGCTGGAGGGAAGAAGAGGAAAAAGAATGATGTTTCCATGAATACAAATATAAAGTGACAATTTAGTTCTTATGTAGTAGATACAAACATAATTCTCAACATCGATAGAAAATTCCAAAGTTTCTCCGCAGATGCAAACGATTGTGATGTAGATGTCAAAATCAAAGAATGATCGTAAAATCACAAGAATTAGACGCAATCGGGCAAAGCCATATGATTGAAAGTACGAGATAGATAACTCCACGGAATTGTTAGGAAACGTCGACAAGTCTTTAGTTTAGATGCACATGGACTGTTCAGACTGTCGGCTAACGATAGTGTACAAATAAAGGGGATGTGCGAACCGAGTTACTTGGGAAATGACTATGGGTACCTGAAGGTGCGAGTAAAAGGAAGCGACTTTGGTTGGTAAAGCGAACAAGACGCACAAACTCTTAGAAATCTGATTAAGACGCGCGAGAAAGAGGTTGTCGGAGCGGCAGAGCTCTCAGTAGAAACCTCCTCCCATTGGCAACTCAAATGAATGATGGGAGGGAAAGTTTGAAATTGCGCGCCACAGTCTTGGACTCTTCACCGCAGTGATCGGGGTTTAGGGTTTAATGCCCTCCATCTCCGCTGTCACAGCACTCTATCCCATCCCACTTCCACTGCAGCGAGCCTTCGTCGCCCAAGCTAGTCGCTCCTCCTGCCTAACCGTCAGGTTTGTGACCGTCTCTCGTGCCTTACTCTGACGATCTTTTCTAGATATAACAGTGTATTTTATGGTAGTGGGTGTGAAATTTCTGCCTCGTCTCAAACGCAGACGAGGGACCAACTTGTGTTGACCCAGGCTCCCCCTGCTGTGCTTGCCATTGTGTTCTCAGAGTCATCATGCCTTCCATCGTCGACATGGTCGAGCCCATCCTCGCCGAGAATCCTCAGCGCTTCTGTATGTTTCCAATTAAGTATCAGGCCGTGTGGGAGATGTACAAGAAGGCAGAGGCCAGTTTCTGGACAGGTACTGTCATCTGCGCTGATCTAGATGTCTGATAGTCTGCAAATTCGGGATGATCGATAAAGGGAACATGAGCGGAATAATTCATGGAAACCTACGCCGGATCTTTCCGTGTATACTGAACAGGAATTTGCCTCTCGTACATTTTGCAGCGGAGGAAGTCGATCTCTCGGAGGACTCCAAGCAATGGGAGGTTCTCAGTGACAATGAGAGGCACTTTATTAGCCACGTTTTGGCTTTCTTTGCTGCCTCGGATGGCATTGTTCTAGAGAACCTAGCCATTCGCTTTATGAAAGAAATTCAGATACCTGAGGCTCGAGCCTTTTATGGGTTTCAAATAGCAATCGAGAATATACACTCCGGTGAGTGCAAGGACGTCCCTCTATGCAATCAACCTGGAATTCTCTGGTTTGTGTCTATCAAAGTCAAATGGTCAGGATTCAACTTTCTGCCCGCCAATCAAACACGTAGAATTCTAAGAGCACATTGTTTTCCACAGAGATGTATAGTTTACTTCTTGAGACATACATCAAGGATCAAAGGGAGAAAGCAAGGCTATTCAATGCAATTGAAAACATCCCCTGCGTCGCCAAGAAAGCCGAGTGGGCTCTGCGGTGGATTGACAGGTACGAAGCCACTCGAATGTCATTAACCCTGGTGTAAGAACTGCAGTCAATATTATGTCACGGATGGTAGGGTCTGACTGTCATCGAGTGGTAGCCTCTGAGGACTTCCTGGTGCCTTGCCAAAATACGTCTTATTCTTCTGTTCGAGGATGACGACACTCATTGATGCAAGCAGCTTAGGGATCCAATAGCCCAAGTGCACATTATCAATCTCTTCACATTTACCCATTACTACAGATCCTGTCTATCGAGTTTGCTGTGCCAAAGATTAGTTTAGAACGCCTCAACTGACAAACCTTACCTGCATTCTCAGTGGTGAGTCGTTTGCGGAGAGGATTGTCGCGTTCGCTTGCGTGGAAGGCATATTCTTCTCTGGCAGGTAAAGAAAGTACTAAGTCTCTGATTGTTTTTCCAGTCTTAGAAACGCTATGTTGTGATCTCTGATTTCACTATCTAATTCCATTGTAATTGCAGTTTCTGCGCAATCTTTTGGCTGAAGAAACGGGGCTTGATGCCTGGTCTTACTTTCTCGAACGAGCTGATATCCAGAGATGAAGGACTTCACTGCGACTTCGCTTGCCTCCTGTACACGTATGTCATCCAGACGGATTTCGTTTGCAAAATAGGGTACCATAATATTTCCATTGACCAGGAATGAAAGCCGACACGTGATTTGTCTCCGGCTCTTCTTACTGATTTTCTCCTTGTGACTCAGGTTGCTGAACAAGAAACTCTCTGAAGAACGAGTGCGGGAAATTGTTTGCGACGCCGTTGAAATAGAACGAGAATTTGTGTGTGAAGCACTGTCCTGTGATCTCGTTGGAATGAACTCAAAGCTCATGAGCGAGTACATCGAGTTCGTTGCTGATCATCTGCTGGTAAGGATCAAAGCACTTGGGTGCGAGCAAACTCAATTCACTCTTTAGTAAACCTTCTAGTTCTAGCTGATATGTGGAAGCAATTTCTCACTTCTGTGGTTCGCACTTTGCTGCCTAAGGATAACTCTTCGTAATAATTTTAGTCATCTCGAGTTTAAATGCCACTCCGGCAAAGTTTTGATGTCGAATATTGAGTAAACGATGTGATTCTAAGATCTATTCCAATGATTTATCAGATTGCTCTGGGATACGGCAAGAAGTACGGGGCAACCAACCCCTTTGACTGGATGGAGCTTATTTCCCTACAGTAAGTATATGAGTCCCTACCGGGCCCCTTGGTTTCGCAAAGAAAAGGTCTTTTCATGTCTAGAAGATCCGTTCTTCGCGTATACCAGGCTGTAAAATTTGAGCTGACCGAGGCTTGCATTGCAGGGGAAAGACCAACTTCTTCGAGAAACGTGTAGGTGAATATCAAAAGGCATCCGTTATGGCTGGGCTGAACAATGGAGAGGGTCAGCACGTCTTCAAATTGGATGAAGACTTCTAGAATTATTGTGAAATGTAATTTACCACTTAGACTGTAGTTTAGTATCTGGCTGAATGAATACATTCAACACCTATGTAAATATTTAAGTGATGGTGGCACGATGTTGCTCACACTTCGAATCGACAATCGAAGGTGAGTATGACCACCCTTTAGCAACTCACTCTAGGTTAAATCAGGAGGGAATTTTTTACCTCGGAGAAAGTTCAAGGATTGTGAAGAAGGTAGGGTATGTCATACGATGTAGAACATCCACTGCAAATGAATATTTTTTCCAAGAATCCGTCCCATGTGGGACTTATCAATAAAGCCTCGTTTCGCGGGAATCCCTGACTTTGAGGGCGTCTAGCAGGATGAGATTCCTGCCTCTGTTTTTTTTTTGCTCTCTTCACGAAAACAGAGAACCAAAGGATAGATGTACGCCGAGGGATGCATATACACAGGAGTGTCGTAGAAGGCAGAAACTTGTACTTGGTTTCAACTTATCCCGTGGACAAATATCTACTACGCAGTAGATGACTGTTATCATCAATGCTTGTAGGAAAGCATGATAATTAGTGCAGATGAGCATCAAAATATCCTCATTTTCACAACCACTCCAAGTTTCCATCTGATATTAAAGAAAAAGACTCATCTAAACGTTTGTTCTACTGCAATTCTTGTCCCGCTTGATGAATGTTGAAACAGATAGTATAAAGATAGTAAACACGATTGTTTTCACCATGATGAAATGTCATAATCCACTTGGTATCAAATCTAGAGTGAGATTGTAACTAATACATCCAAAAATTCATTATGTCAATAATGGCTCTAAAAGTGAACCCATTTAGCCCTGTAAAAGTAAACATTTCAACTTCTTAAAAACATACTTGGATTGACGCTATATGATCATTAAAGATATATAAACTACTAATGTTTATTTCCTCACTCTCAACCTAGATTTCATTTACACTATCCAAAACTCTAGATAAGCATCATAGCAAACTAATCACTGTATCTTCTGACCGAAGAAATATCATAATTCCCGGTTTTAATTGTTGAAACTTAACTCAAACATATACTAATGTTGGTGCAAGTAACACAACATATATATGTCAAATAGCTAAAAATAAGTGGTTGATCTTATTAGGCTACTATCATGGTAAGCTCAATATGTCTAAATTGCAAGAATCACTAATGTGTCACATATAATTACAATAAACTATTTTGTTTAATGATGTAGCTAGTAAAAAAAACTACAAGAATAAGGCATTGAGTTGATTATTAACAATACTTCCCCTCAATCATGTTTTGAAGATTGTATATTGTACAATAACATGATTATTCTGGGGAAATCATGGAAATAATCTTGACGTAATTTCTTGTGCAAACGTTAACTAACTAAAATCAAATATACTAAAATCATATATTGAGATCACATAATTAGTACAATGTCTGTTAAAATCTCTCTAGTAATAATCTTGATAAATGTATCACTTAATTTGATTTCAGTGTTAATCTTGTTTACTTTCAATTCTTTACAAATTACATACTTGATGAATCTAATATAATATGATTATGCTTGATTTTGCTAAATAAAACATGATTTACTTCTAACTCATACAATGAAAATTAACGATTTATTATTTTTCAACTATAAATTCAATTATAAATTTAAAATCAAATCTCACATTTGAATATTTGAATTGAAATTCAAAATCTTCTATCAAATTTGAAAATCTGAATTGATTTTCGAAATCCAAACTGAATTTTGAAATCATTACGTAAATGTTTTGAACTAAAATTTGAAATTGAGTCTCAAATTTTAGATTGAACATAAAATCTGGATTGAACGAGCAGTCTTGCTGCAAGGAGTATTTCGAGAGTGAGTGAGTTTTTGGTATCACGGATAACACATCCATGTCGATTGACTAAACCGCAAAGTAGAATCTAGAGATAGAAAGAGAGAAGCCTCGTGAGATCTTAAATCCTAAATCCTAACCCCTAAACCCTAAACTCATTAACAAATACAAGGAAATAATATCTTATTTCTACCATCCATCCGATTCATAGTGGATGTATGATATGGCGCTTCCAATAAACACGTTCAATTCTTACATAACAAGTACACTGATTGCTGACGTGACATTGTCAACTAACACACATACTCTTTACCTACCAAGCGCGGATCGTTGACTAGTGTAGGCTAAAGTATCTATATAAACATTTTGAGTAACCTCTACTTTAGTTCTAACTAACTAAAGATAATTACAATTAGCAAACAAAATGGAAAATATACAAATTTGAAGAGACGAGTAGCTCCATTATAGATATCAAAGTCAAAAGTAGAAAAATCAAATAGTCAATTGTCCATTAGATCATTTTTGTTACCAATTGTAGACCCTTCAAGCATGAAGAAATTTCATAAAGCCATTGCTAATCATTATTATTGCACAAACACATTGTTCCAAAGTATTGAAGATACAAATTTGATTGAGACAATCAAAATGTCACGACTTGATAATGATCTACTGCCTTATCAAAAAAAATTAGCCAATGATTTGTTTCATTTATGTTACAATGAGATGAATGAAAGATGCACTCTAAGATTATCTACTTCGTTATCATCCGTTTGTCTAATGATTGACATTTGGCCTAAAATTTGGAGTGCATATGTAGTAAATTACATGAAAGCATGTTTAGCCATTTTATTCTTGGAGTCTGTAAAGATTGGCAAACAAGTACACAAAGCTAAATGGATTGCTCAAGACATTAGTCATATAATCAAAAAACATTCAAACACGATATTTGTTGGCGTCGTCATTGATAATACCTTGGCAAATAAAAAAATGTGGACGTTATTGAAGATTGAATTTCTTGATAAATTATTTCAATTATGTACTTCGCATGCTCCGCATTTTATGATGAAGTATATTTTTGGTGCAACAAAAACAATGAAAGGAGGAAATATTGTTGTTATTTATACTTCTAGCTATACCTTTGAGATTTTCTTACTCTTTGCTAAGAAGTGTAAAGATATTGTCAAATTCTTCGATAATCATCATACG
This sequence comes from Marchantia polymorpha subsp. ruderalis, assembly GCA_037833965.1. Taxonomy (NCBI): domain Eukaryota; kingdom Viridiplantae; phylum Streptophyta; class Marchantiopsida; order Marchantiales; family Marchantiaceae; genus Marchantia; species Marchantia polymorpha. The sequence continues at coordinate 9,282,972 of AP031351.1, forward strand.
ATGAAAGCAAAATTAAAAAATCATGCAAATTAATAAGAAATTGACTTCCTTGATTAAGCATGCGCCAACTAGATGGAATTCACTTCAGCACTACTTCAATTCAGTTTTAAAGTTAGAAATACTGCTATTTTTGATCATTTTGTAGTTTGACTTTATTGATGGAATCAATAGTGGAACATAGAAAATTAAATGCGATTGAATCAAGTAGATCATCATCTATATCACATTTGTTATCCAACTGAAGTAGTGTTTGAATGTTCTTGAGTTCATCAATAAGCTTATAGTCAAATATCAATAGGATAATGTATCTTTATCAAAGATGTTTCCATATTTTAATTTATTTTCAATCAATAGTTCTGCTACATCGTTCACTTGCGGTTTGATATTCGTATGAATTCCTCATAGTATTATTTACCCTTTGAAATTGGTATGCTTGCGAGTTTCTTTTCTTCGCATCATTTAATTTCGATTGGTTACTTATACTCTGATATTGACTTGTTTCATCCATCTATTTCCTGAAAAAATTTGTCTAAGAATGTGATTAGAATTTTCGGATCTTCATAAAATTTTTTTTCATAATGAATTTAATATATAGAAATATACGTAACTATCCATGTTATCATACAATTGTGATGTTAGTTATGCAACAAGACAAATAATATATCATCTTAAATATACATATATATATATATATATTTGTCTATGATGAGATATAAAACAGCATTGTTTAGATTTGAAATACTTAATTACTACGGCTGAAGTGATGGTTAATAGAGCCATTTGTGTAATAACACACATGGCTCTATTCAAAGAAGATGATTATTCATCATTATGAGTAACTCTCATTATTTTTTTAAAATACTGATAGTTAGCAAAGGACTTATATCAGCCAAGTTATCCATAAGAGACTATGATTATTCATCATAATAGTTGAAGTGCAGACACCAAGCAAGTTAATTATTGTAATGATTTGCAAACATGTCAACTTTTTGTTACCTCATACTTTCAGTAATAAAGAGCTATGAATGACAAATATGACATTTCAAAGTTTGCCAAAAATATCATATCAAGCGGCCAGATGATAACCTCTTTTTACATTATTGTTTGGACTACATTAGGCTACATAGAGTGGTAGCCAATGAACTCAATCAGAAATCCAATCATGTTATTGATGATTCACTTTAGTGGACACCCAATTGCTTGTAAACTTTTCCACATCTAGCTAATTGGGATATTGAGTATTTATTTTCTTGGGGTATCATGGTAATTGGCCTCATGTTACTTACTTCGTTTCTTCATTTTAAAGGTTGATGGATTCTTCTCGTCCTTTTTGTTATTAGCTTTCCACTTCTGGTAAATGGGACAAATGCGCCATCTGCTTGGCAAATCCTATTAGAAATTGAGTGATAGGTCAGATCAAGTAAACTTGGAAACGAAGGTCTCCAGTCTGCAGGCGAACTAAGGTCACTACAAAATAGATTACCGTACATATGGTACTAACTTCCGACACCGTCCAACATGCACATCTAAAGCTTGAGGGCGGCTATGATAAGTCTAAGCGGATTCCTACATGTGCACATTCTTATAGCACATGTGCAGAAAATCCAACGTGGAATGTCGAAGAGGCTCGTAATGAGCCTATATTGAAAACGTGTACCGTTTACCCTAGCTTCTGTGCGTGTCGAGGTGTGAGCTTCCTCCACAAAACCACGTCTTAGACGTACTGAGGACCCGGATCGTGTGATATTCACACTTCCATCTTGCATGTTCCCACTGGTTCATGCTCTCAAGTCGCATGGCCCGTGGACTTGCTTGCTCAGTGTCCACTATCTTCCCATCTCGCATGTGCGCTCCCTTTCTTCCCGAGGTTTGCATCCTCAACGTCTTGGGCACGGACTACACAAATCTCACAACTTGGAAACTGTAGCTCCCCTCCTGTTTTGCCCAGTGGAAAATTTCCCCAATCAAGGAAAGCAACGCATAGACTGTGGAATGTGCTTGTAGTAGAGAATCATCCTCGTCCCAAAACAGCAACAACGATATTCGTTCGGAATCATCCGTCTATTGATGTATAATCCATGTTGACTACCTGGTCACTGTCGCTCGAGTCGCATGTAATTCGAGGGCTGCGGTGACCCAAAGCTTGACCAACCCCAAGGAAACCTTCGAATGCAGGCCATTGAGTTTGTCCAGACTGCCCTTCGGCGCTAAGGTTCAAAGTCAGGAGGGAAACAGCCCTCTTGACTTGACCTTCGAGTACTGTACATTCGAACTTGAAGATCCGACGTACTACTATCAAGTTGCTTGAAACCAGAAGACTTGAAGAACGGAAGCTTGAAACCAGAGAAATGACTCTGTATAAGGATACGGTTTACTTCTGATTGTTCTATCTAATTTTTCTTTCAGTTTCTCGGATTTTCTTAGTACTTGACGATAGTTTGAAAGAACCAGTCGTATGTTGAAATTTGTATTATCTAAAAATCACATCCTGTATTCACCAGTATTTGCAGTGATAAATTAGTGATAATAGCTTGTACCATTCGAAAAATTTCCTTGTTATAATGGAATCTGTCTTTGGTTTGAAATAGAACCAACTACGCTGGATTCCTTGTAAACATGCATTTCGAAAGAAGGCATTTCAGGTATATCTGCAGGACTAGAACTAGATGAAAACAACACTCAAGTTGTTAGCCAGGGAAGATGATGTACTCCGAGCTTTTGTTGGTGACAATAAGAAACCACGTAGAGTCATGTCAGAAAACCACGCCAGTATCATGAGGCACTACAGTCGAGTCTTGCTATGCGACCAAACTTCATCAAAGTCTGGCGTTGAAGAGGAGGCGTGACTGACGAAGCGATGAAGCCGACCAAGACTCGGAGGGCGGTACGTACTCGATCGTGACGGTGACGGCGACGTCCTCCGTATGCCAAGTGTCAGAGACTGACGTAGAGTTAACGAACTTCTGGGACATTCCCAGCAGTTCTTGAATCTTGCACCATCTCACCGTCGCACCGTCGCACCGTCTAGTCACGAGAGAATGAACGCATGTTCCACCGCCTTCGAGTTCACTCGATGCGAACGTGGTCAGGAATCTCCTAGATCGACGGCTGAGGCGTGTTCATTAATATGCTATCCGAAACGAAGGGTTCAGACTTGATTGGCCTGGCTCTCAACCGAATCCCACCGCGGAGGTCACACCGATCCGACTGCAGTGGAGTGCACCAATAGTAGGTAGGGCTCATGCATGTCGGCTCACTCGGGAGAATGAACGTTGCTCTCATGGCCACCATGTCCGGAGATCCGGGTCAGGCCACCTCCGGTGACTCAGTTGGCCTGGGTTGGTCGGCGTCGGGAGCATTTGGGTCAGCCGCGTACGCGTCGGGCAGGCCGAGGCTTCGACGTAGAAACCACGTGGTGGACAAAGTCGTGCGCCACAGTCTTGATCTTGAAAGGCTCCAGACTGGCCCCGCGCGCTGCGCTGGCGGTCGCTCGCACTGCAAGTCTCGAGTCTCGTCTCGCGTTCGCTCGAAATATCCTGCGCCGCTTCCATGGGGCCTTCCCTTTGCCCTTGCGCGTAGCCGCGGCTATATATACCAGAGGCGTCAGGTTCATCGGTAACATTCAATTCTATCACAAATTTTGTCAATCTTCATCTTGTCTATCTTCATCGTAAATTGTTTTCATCAGTCAACGACGTTCTTTAGCGGAAACGAATTTGCGTTCTCCTCTGAATTTCATACCACTGCTATTGCTCTCGATTTGCAAGTCTGAGGCGAGGAACAACGATCGGTCGAGGAGATCTTGGACTTGCTTCGCTCGAATTCGGGTTCAGGAAGTGACGCAGGGGAGACATGGCCTCGTTTGTCTTCGCCAAGGCTTTCGCCAACGCCGGTGCGGTTGCAACAATGACAGGATTTGCTTCTACTGCTCTCGTGTACGTCGGCAAGGTAGGAAGACATTGTTACTTGGTCGTTGGTATCTTCGTAGATTTGTGTGGTCATGAGTAGGTAGTCTGAACTTTACCTATCGAAGTTGAACTGCAATTTCTCTCCGTAGATTTGGACTGTCCGTTAAATTTGCTCAGGAGATTGTTGTAATCGATAGTAGATTGCAGTATGTTGTTGATGGGTGAAGCAATCGTTCTACAGAGAGCATGTTGAATTCAATTTGTCAGACATTGTAGGCTTATTTTGTAATCAGTTCAATCGCAATTCGTACGAACGATGCTGACATTCATTTCCATGTGTTGGCATGCGTATGCAGAAAGCGTTTGCGCTTGAGAAGGAAGGTCCAGTTGCTCAGAGTCCGAAGACAGTTGTGCCGAGACAGAGGAAGCTCGGACTTTCGATCGCACCTCAATTCGATGGTCTGAATTGCTTTGAAACCATGGTTTCGAAGTGAAGCAGAAAACCTCACGGATCTGAAGCTGAACGGGGGATATGGGTAGCTTACAGCGCCAAATGTTGGTCCATGTAACCCTTTAATCATTAATTTCATGGCTCTGTAGAATATCTAATCACTCTAGCCGTTTAACAGAATTAAGAACAAAAGTCACCCATCATTACATTCTTTGGTGCTGTCTTGGATGGAACTTGAATTAGTGAGGCAGACACCCCTGTTTGAACAGATTACTCTTCCAATTAAATCGACTATTTTGTCGTAGTTTGAGTAGAGAAGCATTCTTGGTATTGTTTACCGGTATATGTTAGCGTCCCTCCTCCTGGGATGTGGAAATTTTGATACTGTTGTATTTTACATTTATCGATTAATTGAAAGGAAAATTGGCATTGCCAGTTGATTGCATATGTAGCCTCCTCTCGTTGACGTGGCTTTGCCCGTTTCCTATTTGCATGGGGATAAAATTGCCGTCAACTCGCGTATCTGTATTATGAGAATCTTCTTGCGTGTCTGTATCATGAGAATTTTAAAATGTTATTCAGTTCGATTTTGTGCAAGGCAACATTTGACTTGTAATGTTCTCGAAAAGGTAAACAATTGACGGAGGATTCCCATGCCAGGGAGAGAAAATTACTTGATGGAACTCTACTAACACAAATTATTTACTGCACCCATCGCGTATATTTTTACCCCATGGGACCTCAGCAGAGCATATTTCCATATTCTAAAACCCGTCGAGACTTGCTGAAAAGAGTGTATGATCAGTAAACACATTTGGTGTTGATAAAGGACTGCTTATAAGCTTTGTGGAGCAACGGAAGCTCTCTTAAAAGAGAAAATGCTGTGGTCTTCATATCTACATTGCACGAAGATGATCACGACACCACTACGATTGTATCAACATGTTTTTCTTATGTATTCGGTTCAAAAAGGTCTTGAGTTTACTACATAATCTTCAGTTTAGTCATTGTATCATTCCATATGTTCTTCTTATGTCTTCGGTTCAAAAAGGTCTTGAGTTTACTACATAATCTTCAGTTTAGTCATTGTATCATTCCATATGTTCTTCTTATGTCTTCGGTTCAAAAAGGTCTCGAGGTTACCACATAATCTTCAGTTTGGTTGCAATAAGCTGGAAGTCAATAAATATTAGTCCCATATTTTTCTTCACTCTTCGACTCAAAAAGGTCTCGAGCATACACATAATCTTCAGTTTAGTGACAGGTTTAGTTGCAGTAAGTTTTCATTGCGTATAAAGTGCGATGTGTTGCTATCTTACGATCTTAGAAGACTCCTAGTGACAAATCAACTAATTAATTATAAAACAATGTTGTTGTGCGAATACATATTGCCATACACTCTACATCGCTGACATGCTACTCATAAATCCATATGCACACATACACACATATAAGGCGCAAGAGAGTACACACTCAAATGTCACAACTGAAAAGTACGGGATTTTCTCAATGGAAACCCGTCGGTCTGATTAGCCTATTGGCAAGAAAACCTTCACCGTCACAAACATAGTCAAACCAAACCCACTCCACACTCGAGATTCCAGATCGACGCTCACGGGCACTACTCCCAACGTGCTACCTCGACTCGAAGAACTAACGTTCTTCGAGGCGTCTCCGAGACTGTACCCCTCGCGATCCGAAACCCTAACTTAAAATCTAAATATAGTAAGTACGAGAAACTGAGTGACACAACTCGAAACTACATGACAGTCGTCGTGCAAATACATATCGCCATACACTGTACATCGCTGACATGCTACTCACAAACCCATACGCACACATACACACATATAAGGCGCAAGAGAGTGCACACTCAAATGTCACAACTCGCCCCCCTAGCTGGCGGTCAGGTCCCTCTGACTCCTAGGTAGCTCTATTTGTCAAGGAGAGCATATGCTACTACCTCACTTGCCTTGTCAGGTAATGCCACCAACTCAATCCACTTGGAGAAATGCTCCATCATCACCAACACATACCGATGATGTCGTACAGTCAAAGGTAGTGGTCTAGCAAAGTCCAAACTCCCACGGTAACCCAACCCCATGATGGGTAATGAATGTAACTCTGGTGTCGGAGCATTGAATGATGCTCACAAACCATATAACGTGATACCAACTGTTGTACCTGAGTATGCATACCATGCCACCAATACTGACCAAGGAGTAAGCTGTATGTACGCTTCACTCCAAAATGTCCCAACTCTTCATGAGCATGCCTCACAATGCGCGCTCTCTGAGCTGTATGCGGTACTACTCGTACCCTACCGTCCTCCCACACCCGGAGAACATGTGATCTCTCCAATCAGTATCTCTTCGCCCGCTGGGGACCACGATCTCGCTCCTTGGCATCCACTGTGCATGGCACCATACTGGTACGTAGGAACTCCAACACCAATGCATCATCGTGAACATCACGCTGATCCACACCACCATCCTCAACTTCAAGATCTGAAGATTGACCATCCACTCTCTGACTAGAGTAAGATGTCAGGTGATCCTTTATACTAAAGTTTCTTTGTAACCAACACATGAAGGCAGATGCATGCCAACCGAGCACCATCTCCTCGTCAACCTCACCATGCCATCTAGCTCCAGTGTCATCCTCCTGGCTAGTGCATGGGTTCCGACTCAAACCATTGGCATCCACGTTCACAACTCCAGATCTATGCACTACTTGAAAGTCGTACTCCTGTAAGATGAGAGCCCACCGTGCAAGCTTCCCTGTTAGCTTGTCTGACTCCATCAACCACTTGAGCGGCTGATGATCAGTAACAAGGATGAACTGCGTACCAAACAAGTATAATCTGAAGTGTGCCACAGTCCACACCGCTGCCAAGCACTCTCCTTCGTACAAACTATACCGCGACTCCGCTGCATTGTTCGAACGACTAACGTACGCAACCACAAATTCCTTGCCTTCATCATCACGCTGCATCAACACCGCTCCAAGTCCTAACATACTCCAATAAGTGTGCAACTGGTATGGACGACCTCTGATAGGTCTCCTCAAGATGGGAGCGGCCACCAACCTGGCCTTGAGCTCAACAAAAGTTGTCTCCTACTCATCTCCTCATTGCCACTCCTAATCTGACTTCAGCAACTGGTTTAAAGACTTGGCTATAGCACTGAACCCCTTCACATAGCTCCGGTAGTAGTTCGCCAAACCCATGAATGCACAAACTCTACTCACATCCGTGGGACAAGGAATGCGTGCAATAGCCTCCACCTTTGCTTGCTGAACTCCCAAACCACATGGGTAGATCACATGACCCAAATACTCCACCTTATCCTGGAAAAACTTACACTTCCCAGGATGTAACCGCAAACCATGAGCCCTCAACCGCTCAAACATATTCTGTAAATGTATCTGGTGTTGCTCCACCGTGTCGCTAAACATCAAGATATCATCAATGTAACATCTGACAAAATCTAGCCCCGCTAGGATCATGTCCATTACTCTCTAGAACTCGGCAGGTGCATTCTTCAACCCAAAGGGTAAGAATCAACACTGATACAAACAATCCTTGCCGTGGAAGTTGACGCCCCAAAAACACTGTCTTGGTCTTGTCTTCCTTCCGAATCGGCAACTGATGATATCCTGCTCGAAGATCCAAAACACTAAATATCCTCGCATGTCCCACCACATCGAAGATCTCCTCAAGTGTCGGCATGACATACTTAGCGGACTTCATTTGCCGATTGATAGGACGGTAGTCTCCACACATGCGCCTATCCGTGTAGTCGCCATGTACATCCTTCTTCACCGGCATGACAGTGGCTGACACATACTCACCATGCGATAACTCCACTAGTCCAGCCTCCAGTAGGTCCAACGTCATACTCCGAATCAAATTCCTCTCCATCTCACTGTATCAATAAGGACGACGGAAGATTGACGTATCACTAGCCAATTCTATCCGTATACCGGGTTCAATCAAAGCACCCAACTCCTTCATACTGAAGGCAAAACAATTTCTATGATCTTGTAGGAATTGTGTCAACTGTTGACTTTCTCCTCTTATGATATGGAAACCAATTAATTGTTTCCATTCCTCCATAGTCACACTAGAGGAAGGCGATATTCTCACTGATTGCTACGCCACATCCTCCAAAGAAGAGGTCTCTGTACCCTCCTTCGTAGCAACCTCCGCATGAGAAACCTCTCCAACTGCATGGGCTGCAACTCTGGCAAGTCCTCTCGTCACGTTCCATGAACTCCAAGGATGACAAATATCTCGCATGTCGCCCCCAGCCATTGCCACTACCGTCCCGATAGGCAATGAGCTAACAAGTGGTGTACTAACCATCAAATCAACGCGCAAATGGCGTTGCTCCGCCAAATCCAAGCTCACAATCCACGTCAAGCAGTTCAGATCCATAGCTTAAACCCAAAACCTGACAACGCAAAGCCTCTAAAATTGAAGATGTCACACAAGTCATAAACCCCATCGCACGCTCTCTCTTGTCAGCGTTGGGCTCTATCAACTGATGTATTGCAGAATCCCAGAGTAGCCCAGGTCCACCATCACGACATGCATGTGATGCTGGAAAACTAACCAACGTGGGTAAAGCCGTCCGAGGCTGACCTATGCCGTTCACCAACGCCATAGGTGAACTGTCAGCAACTCTCACTACCTGAGAGTGTCGGAAAACATATAAGATACTGTCAACGGTGAGTGTAGGATGACGCTGCACAGAATCATATGCATGACGCAATATCTCTCATGGCAATAAGTTAATCCACCATAAACGTGCACGATGAGCACGTGATCCAACCCTCGCATCATCCAACAGTACTGCTGATCCAATCCATGCTCGGACCTGGTGGACACTCGCCATCAACTGAGCCTGAGTGTCAATGAACAATGGTACGTTCTTCATGATGTATGCTAGAGAACGTGTCTGCTGCACCTGAAGATGATGTAACACTCGCATCATCTCCCAAAATATCTGAGATCTGGGATCATGCAACCATGTCTCATGTCCAACGCGTGTGGGTCCCTCACATGGCCAGCCCGCAATCACCATATGAATATGACCAACGCGGTCAAGGTCCTGCGCCCCCAGCAACGAAATGTCTAAAGGCAACGCCTTCTGGTATCCTCGAATAGCTGATCGCGGCAATAACGAAGGAAAACGCTGCATCAAGTGTGCAACATGTTGTGAAGAGTCTCGTCCTTCTCCACATACAAGTATCTCCGTACGAGAATACCTGCCTGCAACACTGCAGCCAAACCTGTGCTAATCCCACCAAAAAGATCCAACAAACAAACGCCCTCTGAGGAATACTCCCATGCAACAGGTGTAGTAATCAATGGTGATAGCGTGCTAGAACCACATACTAGCCGGTCAGCTGAAGCTCTCTTTGCCTCTACTCGTAAAGAGGCTTCACTCCAAGCCTTGTTCACCAACCTATCAGCCTTCAACTGTAGTGCCTGACAAGAACTCCAAAGTGGAACATCTAAGGGTGAAGACACCACCGCTGCGAAACTCACAACCTCCTCCACATCGTCATAGATGGTTATATCGTCGGCTGACCATTTCCCTCCCACAGATCTTCGGGCCATGTAAGCACTCCGCTAAAACCCGCAACAAATGCTAGGACTGCAGATGAAGATCCAAGAGTTCGATCTTGAGAAATAAATCTCACCAACAGCTCGCTCAGACATCCATCGCCAGATTGCCAACCCGGACGATAGGTAGCAGTCTCCTTCCAATAGTCCATCCGGAAACCAATCAGATATAACACAGCTCCATCAACAAGCACATCATATGACTCTGTTGATGTAACCACCGCACAAACTCCAAACAGCGAGCTATCATGAGGATGATCATGCCTCAACTGCACCGCTATGCTCTCCTTGGTCATAAAGTAAGACCTATCGCTGGCGCCACCAAGGGATGTTTGGATCTGGAATGGGCAAGGTTCCATCTCTGACCTCCGAATACCCAAACTAATGCATGCAGCCTTGCCCAACATCAAGAGTTGTGCACAAGAATATAGCAAAACTCTGGCTGGGACATACACCTGTCTAGTAGAACTCACTAACCGAAATAGATCACTTTAGTTTTCCACCATACATACATCAGGGACAATCCTCTTGCAATCAATGGCTGGTCGAGCTGGTAAGGACTCCATCTTTGTCGCTTCCACTTGCCAAGTCGTCTCTTCAAACAATGTAGACGTTGAAGATGGGTCCTCAACCGTATCCTCACGTATCTCGGCACTCATAGCAGTGACTTTCTCACGCTCACACGACGTGGCTACTACACGAGCCAAATCAATACCACTGTCCATCAGCTCCGTGGTTGAAAACAATGGAGATCGCAAGACTGAAGTGGCCATCCGCATCACTGAAGTAGATGGCACGTCTGCATCCACAACAGATGATGTAAGAAACTCAGTTCTCACTCCAATGTCACTAGGCGGTGCAGGTCTCATAGATGAACTGCTACTCACCTCCGACAACAAAAAGAACTGGGGAAGTGTAGACTTACGTCCACCCTCACCTCTCTGAGGGTTCAACTCCACAGTCGCACCACGTGGCTCTGAAGTGCGAGCACCACCTCTAGTCACGGCAACTGATGACTCCACCTGTGCGGCACTCGCCAAATAGGAAAAATCCTCTTTCTCGTAAGACGTGGAAGTGCTCGTCTAAGGACCCGCCATAGCAGCAAGCCTCTGCTCCAACTGCTCAATCCGGGCAGCCATAGCGCTCTCTGTAACTGAAGTAGCACTTGATGCGGTACGCTCAATGGCACCGGTACCTCTACCACCTCGACCATCTCGGCCTCGTGGAGCATCATCGCCACGACCTCTACCTCTAGATCTCAACTCCGGCTGAAGGTCAAAACAACTCTCTCGAGGATGACTCGCTCGACCACAATGATCACACATCATCTGTGCCGGCTGTGACCTAGCCTGCGAAGTTTGTACCCCTTTCTCTTGAGGACAATCTTTCCTCATATGACCATCTCCGCATGTCCAACATGATGGTCTTTGTGACTGGCTCAAAAATGAAGGCAGTGGTGGCCGCGCACTAGGCTCTTTATGACCTGAAGGATGTAGTGTATGAACTCCACGACTCCCACTACCATCACCCATGAGTCGAGATTATGCTGTGCTATGTGGGATACGCAAGGTAGTGGACAGTCCCTCGCAAATGTAGACGTCACCACCCTCTCCTCCATCATATTAAGCTAAATCTTCTCAGAAAGAGCAAACACATGGGCTAATGTGGTTGATGCGTTGCTCATGAGAGTAACATCACAAACTCTCCTCTGCAACTCTCAGTCCACAATCCGATACCAAAACTGGACAGCCTGTGCCTCAGTCACACCGTGAGTAACTGTGATCGGCCGTCGCATACGAGTGTATGCCTCACGAAGACTCTCACCAGTCTTCCGCTTGAACTCTTGGAGACTCCTCAACTTCTCCGTCTTCACCCATTCATAGTTCTTCCTCAACCTCTGGAAGAACTCAGGAATGGGGCTAAACGAAGGTACGCCACTAGCATCTCCCCTCGTGCTGCCACCAGCAATGCTAACAGTACCATTGCTGGAACTGGTACAAGTTGCGCCAACTGCTCCACTGGTACCCTCGGTGATGCTACTACTCGCACCTTCACTGGTAGCCACACCACCCTGGGTAATGTATAAATAGTTTGGAGACGAATGACGTCTCCATGCATCAATCTCTGCAGCATAATCTCTTCCAAACTCATGATAATCGTCCATGGGAGACCCCTTCAAATGCTGAAATAACCCCTTCCATGTAAAGAAGGGTGTAAACAACATGGGGTTACGTAGAAACTACATATCACACCACGTGTCGAATTCCTGAATAAAATCATCGAGCTCGATGGTGCCTACTGCACCAGGGTACCGTCGAGGGCTCTTCACGGCCCCGTACATTTCGTCCATGTTCCAAATCAATGGCGTTAGAACAATGGACGATATCACCATAGAAGACTCGGTGTCTGCAATACCCAAGTACTCCTCCGCAACAACTGGTGAGAGAGGTGAAGGAATCCGATACCTCAACTCACTTCGTGTAAATCCATCACGGTGCTCGACATGACCACTAAACTACTCCCTGATGACGAAATCTCAACTAGCACCACTACCAAATCTCCACCCAATAACCCTGTTCGTGCCTTACGTCATGTCACATTAAGCTACTCTAGCCCTACTAGCTAAGGGGTATGAGCAACCTAACTTGTCGTCACCGCAAGAAGACTATCACGGTCTATTGGTCATCACTCCAATCTTTCCATGAGAGAAACATAGATAGGCCGGCCGGTGATCAAGTCCAGCCGCTCTATTGACTACACACAAGAGTAAAACTACTCCAAAAATCAGCATCATCCCAACACTGGCGCGCATCAGGAAGCAAGATTGGAGAGGATCCAAACACAGGCAAACAGCTAGCAACGACTCTCCAGTCTAAAAGAAGCACAACACAAAACAAGACAACACACACGAGACATTGCATCGCATCGCGACCCCGATTCGATCTCCATCGCCCGCCATCAAGTGCTGATTCGAGCGCCTACGATGTCTCTCTTCGATCAAGTCACGAAGAGAATTTCTACTCCAAAATCACCCTCCACCTCAACGAACACACTAAGCACTGAAAGCTTGATATGATGTTGACCACGTCTTATACAAATACAACAACTTCGGTACAGTATCTCTAAATCCTGAGACTATAGTAGGTGAGACCGGGTGCAAACTCTCGGTCTCTTTTTCTTCATACATCTCTCTCTTCTTTTCTTTTTTTTTTCCACTTTTTTTTTTCTCAAGAGAGGAGATTATTTTTATACAAGTTGAAAGAGTACGTGAGTAGAACAAAATTGTATTGCTCTCAGGATCTTTCTTCCTATAAAGTTCTAAGAAAGAAAGTCTGCTCGTCTTTGACAATTTAGAGCTATTGACACAGCAACTCTATACAGTTGATTCTTCTTGCTTATTTCCTAATGGAAGGTTTTAATTAATGATAAGCCTTATGAATCATCAATGCAAGTCTAAACTTAGAGACAAACTGCTGTAGATTCGACATTATACGCTAGCAAAGTTAATTGCAAGTTTGTCAGGAAAGTCAAGTGAAATATACATCACTTAATTCCCATCAGGTGACTCGTTTCAGGTAGCTAACCCGTTTGACTACCAAACCCCTGTACTCTACCACTTTCAGAATTCTGACAATTGAAGAAGCGGAAAAAGCTTCCTCTGGTTTTAAAAGAAAAGGTATCTCCCACTCATGGCTCTCTTTACCTTCGAAGGTTTACAAACAAGTCAATGCAGCGTGCAGACTGGCCGTAGGAGATTCAAGCGTTTAAACCATCTTTGCGAAGAGTTAATACAGAGAGGATCTAGCAGCAAAAATTACTATATCTGTGTATAGTTGGACACACGGGATGTTCCTCGAGCTCATCTAAGTTGCTACTCCCTTGCTGAGCTATTTGAAGTTAACTCTAAATGGAGTCTACATCCTATAAACATCTATTATGCAGCATCATAGATTATTTATGCTCCTCACAGTCATAATGTACTCTCAAATTTGGAAAATTCGAATGGGAACTTCATGTGAATTTCTCTCTAGTATCCACTCCCTATCTGAACTCTCGTATTTATGTTTCCGCTTGATAGTTCAATCTCCTATTCAGTGCTCAGAACAAGCTTAGCAACTAGGTGTAATCTGTCAAATCCCTGTTCATTCCCAGGTACATAATGATCTACAACATTGGTGATGAACAATTTACTGTGCTCAATATGCCTCAACTCCTGTCTTGACGCTGTCATGATCTATCATCAGCCTCTAATTACCTCAATACATGTCTTGTATGTGATAGCTGGTGTTAATCCGAATTTGAGAGACGTAATGAATTAAGTTTGACCCAAACCTTATGTTGCAGCTTCCACCATTATCCATCCCCGATCCTGCTGCCTTCTCTTCCCTTATCAGAATTGATTCTCAAAGCTTGTTCCAATATGCTCACACTGAATGCACGTTGCATTAGATGCTCTTGTTCCGATCTAACTCCTGGAACACTCCTTCCCCTTGCCCTCATGCACATTCACCCTCGCTGCAGCTTCCGTATATCACCACTTCGTGTGTCACTCCATCACCGAAGAGCAAAAATTTCAAAATATCTTCCAAGATACCAACTTCTGTCCAGTGTGAGAGCTACGTCACATCTTAAAGCTGCTCTAGAAGAGGCTCAGAATTGCATATTCTGTGTTACATAAGCACTTGACGCAATACAAATCAGTTCACAAAATTTCCTCCGAGATCAAACTTGTCCATCCTTGCATGTCAGGTTTTAATTCGGAGATAATTTTCCCTCAAAAACAATCTGTCGTCAATCATAGTTTCGGATTTCAGATTCACAACAGAGTCCGAAACTACAGATTCACAACAGAGTCTACTACCTTTTCCATCTACCCCACATGTTGAACGATCCGTCTTAATCGTTACCTGCCCTCCAAATGTCTCTGTGCTGATTGCCACATCACCTATACTTCTCTTATACTACTGTCACAATTTCACGCATCAAAGACGAATTGCTTTTGAATCGGAGTGAAATCTGAATGTAGCTATTAGATTCTTCGCTCCAATCACGCGGACTCCACTCATAAAATATAGCTGATTGCAATGCTTATACAGCCAGAAGCAACCTGCCCGCCCGAACTGTTTTGACTCCCACACAGAGAGCCGTGTTCACCTCAAGTCAACAAACAGATTGCTTTATCGCGTCCAATTCAACTCAAATTTGAGAGATCCCAGCAGCCACATTCCAGCCAGATTATGAACCAACGCAGACGAAAGCCAGCGAAATTCCCCTGATTATGGAAAATTTCCAAGTGCAGGAAATCCAGCTCGTAAAGAAATTGTCAAATTCCAATTAGAAACCACCTCATATGATGCTTTGACCTACGATTTCTAAACCTCTTAGTGGATGACCATAGAAGATATGACGCAATCTTTGTGCACGTTAATTTCAAACAATTCCTCAATCAAACCCGTCAAAACTGTCATAGATAGAGAAAATCTTCCACTGAGTAAAATCTTTGAACCATCTTCAAACCTTGAAAATTTTCTCCTTTGATAGGGCCTAGTGCCCAAAATCACTTCAAAACCCTCAAGCACAAACAGGAGAAATCGAAGGACCTTTGGCCGAATTCCTGAAATTCAAACTGAGTGTGACAGTCCTGTCACAAACACGAGAAATCTCCAAACCTTTGACTCCAACTTAGAGTGAGAAAATCACCTGAAAAAAAACCAAAAACTATAACCAAAAACCGTAAATTGTAATGATTTCAGAAAACTCGAGTTCTTCGAGTAAAAAGTATGGGATTTCCCCACTGGAAACCCATCGGTTTGATTACCCTACAGGCAAAAAAACCGTCACCGTCACAAACATAGTCAAGCCAAACCCACTCCACACTCGAAGATTTCAGGTCCACGCTCACGGGCACTACTTCCAACGCGCTAGGCTCGACTCGAAGAACTGATGTTCTTCGAGCCGTCTTCGACCCTGTACCCCTCGCGACCCGAAACCTAACTCAACATCTAAATATAGTAAGTACGAGAAACTGAGTGACACAACTCAAAACTACATGACAATGTATATCTATAAAACTCCTTCTCAGTCAATCCACTATCATCTTGTCTTGTCGATGCGTTTTGAAGTGGCAAATGAACTTGGCTGTAAATGTCTTGATTTGTGCTTAGTCTTCTGCTTGAAGAGTTTCCTTCAGTATTATTGACTCATGCAAACAAGAAATTGGATCAATTTGATCCAATTGAAGGTGTGGATTATGTGTTGTTTCATACATTCTTGAATATGATGAAATTAAAACTGAGTATAACTATGAGATAGTGTAGATTTTGTAAGAAGTAAAACCTTCTATCTATACAGAAGCTAAAGCCTCTATTAGTAAGCTTCAATGGAAGATTGCTAATGGTCCTTTAGCAATCTTCTTCTTGTTATCCATTAGTAATGAATAACAATACATTGTTGAGGGAAAAAGTAATACTCAAGAAGAAGCGATGTTTTTCTTTCAAGTGTTTTTTTTGCTAAAGTGACAGTTTTTGATTGACAGGTTCTGCTGACGTAATTTGGAGACTGCAATGACATGTGGTTTTTCGACGGATTTTTTGACATATTTGTTTTGTTTTCAGATGTTTTGGTATTTGTTTTGGTAACAAAACTTTCTCATAGGAAAAGTTAGGTCAAGCAATTCCGAGATAATGTGACAATTTTGAAAGGAGCATATGGATCAAAACAACAGAGACGGGAGCTTGCGCCTGCCTTTGGTGTCAAATTGGATAACGAAAGTGCAGGGCTCCTTTCCCGAAGGCGAGGCCGAACGGTGGAAAGCAAGTTGCACAGTCCAAGCCAAAGCTTTCTGATCTAAATGAGTAGCTTTTGAGGAGTTATGGTAGGATTAGTTAGTATTCGTTTGTGGCCGAAGATCTTCGGGTCTTTGGATCTTCGACGCAGCCTTTTCTGGACAGTGCAAGAGCTGCGTCTTCGGTGAAGACATCGGAATCAATTTGAAATCGCACAACGGGCCGCACGACGTTCGCACGCGTCAAGAATTCTACTGGGCACGAGAGGAGGCAATGTTAGGGCTTCAAGGGTAAGGGCATTACGAGGAGCTTCGCGCCGACATTGCGATATCGAGCAAGAACGAGCGAGAATGAGAGAGAGCGAAATCGACCGACCTTGCTAGCAGCGAAGACGCGAATTGAAGACATGGCGCCGTCCAAGAAGAGTGACAAGGTGCGGAAATTGGTGCCCATACGAGGCATTACGACCCTTCAGGCGCGAGCTGATCAAATTGCGTCTCGATTTTCTTTTGTGGAACTAGAATTGCATCTCGGCGAGTATTTGCAAGGAGATTATGAATAAGAACGAGACCGAGGGCGAGGATATCCGAGGTAATCCCATGTTGTGGACGATTGAGCATTGGGCGAAGGTGATGGGATCATGCGCAGGTAGCGATAGAAATCTCTTGTTTGAGAAGAGTAGCGTGGGACTTACGCGCACAGAAGAATTCTCTTACGGGCCACTCTTTAGTTCCGGGAGGCAAGGGACGAATGGATGGAAGACCGCCGACTACCTGAATCCGAAGAGACGGGCGATTGCACTGGAGATTATGCATATTTTGCGATTGGCGCGCACGACATATGTGACGGCTTGGCAAATAGGGTTCTTCAAGCGAATCCTGAATGGACAGAGAGTTCATTGGGCAAGAATCTTTTACGATCTTGTATGGGTGAATGCGAGCTTGCGGTGGACGGGACCATTGGTCAATCATCTCACTCCCTTCCTCGTGAATTTCTATCGAGGCATGAGTTTGCTTACAAGGAAGGAGGAGAAACGATTTCCGAGGGAGCGAGAAAACTTGACAGCAAAGTCCAGTGAAAGGACCGAAGACGATACCCGTCAACCCTCAATCCCACCACAGACGACAGCCCGAGGACCATCAGGTGGACGTTATGCCGAGACAAGAGAGGCCAGAACGGCAATTGGCGAAGAGAAGGAAAGTGGTGAGTGATGACGAGGGAGATTTGGCGCTGAAAGTCAGAAGAGCTGAAACGGAGGTAGAAGTAATCAGGCAGTCGAGAACTCGCGCAAGACCAAAGAAGAGGGCAAATCGAGGATTGGTGGCAATTGAAGTGTTGGATAGTAGTGTGGAAAAGACAGTTGCCCCGATTGTGAGTATACCCGAAGTCGCAGTTTGCGAGTCGATAGAGTCTGTGGAGATCGAAGTACCTTCAGGGGTACCAACTGAAGTTCAAGCAGATGTACCAGCGGAACCTTTGAAGGAGAGAATAGAGATGGTAAGTCCGAATTCTCTATCTTCAGAGCGGACACGGTCTGTGGGGAGTGAAGACACCGAAGAACCTCAACCGAAGACAAACGAAGAACTGGTGAAGGAGCTTACACTGAGTGACGAAATACTTGAGCAGGTTTTTGCGCATGTGGAAGAGATGGTGATAGATGCCGCAGACATTGCATTGCCGTCATCTCCTGTGGAAGATGTGAGACCCGAAGAAGAGAAGAAGACTTCGGAGGAGAAATCAAAAGGGGTAGAAATCACATTTCCCGACTTCTTACAGGACAGTGTAGTTCCACTAATGAAATATCTAGATAGGAAGAGAGAGAAGTATGCAATGTCCAAGGAGGTAGGATTTTAAGTAGAGATGGTGAGGAATAGGACGCAGCTCAAGAGAGCAGTAGCGGTGAAGAGGGAGTGAGATTCTGCGATTGAATTGGCACGGGAGCGAGCTGCAATCTTGTCAACCGAGTGTGGGGCAGCAAAGGCGGCATTGAAGGAGCGAGAAGCCCGGCTTCGGGAGAAGGAGATTGAGTGCGAAGTACTACAATTGAATTTAGCGAAGGAATCCAGACGGTGTGCGGAGTTAGAAGAGACATGCGGTGGACTTCGTATCTTTAACGAGAATGGGCACAAGATGACAGTGGATTTGCTCGCGAGGTTGGAGAAATCCAGAGAAGCGTACGATGAGGCAGTCAAACGATCGGAGCAATTGATCGCAACTGCGGAAAGGCGAGAGAAGAATCATGTCAAAGAACTTGCTAAGTTGGAGTTCCGAAGAGCCGAAGAAGTTCGTATCGCCGAAGAACTTCGGGGCAAGGTCGCAGAGGCGAAGACGGTGGAAGAAGATCTTCGGAGATTGCGGGTAAGTGCGAGGCGGAATTCCGACATGTGGAGGAGCTATCAGCGAGTCTGGCGGAGAGAGTCCAAAAGCATGAAGAGGAGTTAGCGAATTGGGCCAAGAAACTGGCGGATTGCGAATCGGCCAAGTCTTTGGAAGTCGAATGTAAATTGAAGGTTGAATCGGAATGTCGACGGTTGCGGGAGCAGTTGGGCAAGGCGGACATGAGATTGCAAGAGTCACAAAGGAGAATGTAGAAGGCTGAAGAGGCCTACCGTCAGCTACGGAACGAGTCAACCGACGAGTTGAAGTTGCGTTTAGAGAAGTGTCTGAACAGATTCGCGATGTGGGGATTGCAAACGGTGAAGTGGCTGAAGCTAGATTTGCTCGAGCGACGGTTGATGAGCGCCAAGACCAGCGGATCCGCAGGGTACAAACAGATTGTAGAGTTAGTTTATACGTTTTCAAAGGGATTGAATGAGGCGCGCCAGAATGTAGAAGTAGAGATTGTAAATGTGTTGCATAGGATAGGAGTAGATGTAAGTTCAGATGACACCGTAACCTCTACATCGGACGGCACAGCCCCTGAGATCGATTCCCGTTAGGCGGTTGATATTCCAGAGTTGCCATTGTGAATAAAGAGGCCCAAGGCTCTTTCCTTGGGGGGCTTTTTTGTCAATTGGCTTGTCTTGACTGTAAACCTGCATCCACTGTGTGTCTATGTGCTGGTGTGTGATCCAGACATCAAGCACAGTGCGCTCTTGTTTGTCAAAGTTATCGCATCGGGAGTTGTGTGTATTCAGCTTGAGTATTCTGAGTAGCCGAGTGTTCCTTGGAATTTAAGCAAATTCAAGTCTGGGTATTCGGGTCATTGTGTCGAGATGTATGCAATGTTGGGAAGTTTTCACCCTGAAATATGAGTGTGGGATCGCAAGGGATTCCTACAGTTGTTGATTGGAAAAGTTTCAGGCTGTGAATGCGGTTACTCACTACTCTGCGGGTCTTCGGCTCTAGCTAGGTAGTGTCTTCAGGGCGTGGCATTGGCCTAAGAAGTAAAACTCCTTACTAGAATGCTAATCTGTAATAAATCGTGACTTTTGTGATTGTTTCTATCCTCGTGGGATCGAATCTGTACCATTATGCTCCATTTTGGTATTTGTCTTTCATAACATGTTCAAGTGATTAAGAATGATTATCCAAGTCATACCTAAGTTTATCTAGTTATGACTAAACTAGTTAGTTATAACTAAGTTTATCTAGTCATGACTAAGTTTAGCTATGATGTCTATAGTTAGCGGAAGAATTAGCTTAGTTCTAGAAGAGTGGAGTGAGCACTTCTATTTTACTTTCTAGAAAGGAGTGAGCACTTCTATTTTGTCTTTTACAAAGTTCTAGATTCCAAGGGATTAGATATTTGACTAGAAGCTTGGATTTGATTGATTTGACTCAATACATGAAAGATGATTGGCTAGACTAAGTCTAATGTTGACTTAGTCGCTAAGAAGGTTGTAGAAGTTTAAAAATTTCCAATGGTATGTCGCCACCTCAACCTTGGATTCCAGAAACTTCTAGAAGGTTTAGGTAGGCCAATGGCATGTTGCCACATAGAGAGGATTAGTCAAACTTACCTAGGTAAAAGTAAGTTAGGAGAAATTACAACATGTTACTATGATAACTTCTCAAATAGTATAAATAGAATGGTAGAGTAGCACCTCTCAAGCAAGTTTGGAGAGTCATGTGTGAGGACTTGTTTCATATATGAAAGAGTGACAATTTTCAAAACATTGGAGTGTCGATGTGTGTGTGAGTTGGAGTGCTACCTTGAGTGATTGTGTGAGTGAGTGTTTCGGCTATGAGTGTGAGGATGAATCCTAGTCTTTTGGAACCATGATGCGCTACCGCAAAGGCATTAGAGGTAAAACTGAGTGAGAGTCAGCCCGGAGGTTGCAGATCTGAACAAGCGTTTCATGAATATGGAGAAGAGTAAGCTAAGCGAGAGTTTAGAATACTTGCATCTCGACAAGCTGGAGTGTATTGTACAAATCATCAAGAAGAGGAAACCAACACTTAGTCACATCGACTATGAAATTGAGATTGACATAGATTCTTTGGACAAAGATACTCTGTGAGAGCTTGAGCGATTCGTGAGCAACTGCATGAAGAGCAGGAGCAAGATGAAGAAAGCTGCACTCAACCAGCTTGTCTCAGCTTTTGTTTTGGGTTCAGTTCTGTGCTAGACAACTTTTTCTTATGGTTGAAGTTGTTACGGAGAATCCATTGAAAGCTTCGAAGGGATCTGAAGCCTTGAACGAGTACGTCAAAGTTGCAGATGAAAGTGAAGCCGTGGCCTCTCCTACTGGTGTAATGGATGTTAAAGAGGAGGAGAAGGAGAAAGAAAGAGATAAAGACTTCAGTAGGTCCAGTTGCATCAAGCAGCTTTGGAAGCTCGAGTACTGATTCTTGATATGCATCTTCATCTATTGATTCAAAAAGGGCAAGTTCATCTGGAAGCGAATCTGAACCAGAATTCGATAAGTATGAACAGAGATGTCTTGAAAGAAGCGCACAACGCTATAATGGATGTGAGACTCTTTAGTCGCGATTGCTACACCAAAGAGTAGAGGAAAGAACTCCGCAAGAAATTGTGCATGCATGTGAAACAAGTGCATGGTGTGAATGAGGTCACGTAATTTTTCATATTTTTTTGAATTGAAGCGCGAAGAGTAGTTAACGGCACCTGTAATAACCCACCAAAGGCTAAAACTGCAGTATGGTGGTAAAAAGATCGAACCCACAGGGACAGAGGCAACACACAGAGTAAAAGTGTCACGTTTTAACAGACTTTTGTAGAGTTTGAATTCTAGGCGACTGTCACTCCCAGAAATACTGTAGGGCTCGACTCGGAGGCTCGACTCGGAGGAGGATCTCAACTCGGAGGATGCTCGGAGGATGCACGGTACAGCGTGGTCACTCAACTCACACACACACACCTGAAACTGGCAAAAGCACAACTCGGAGGTCGGTCAGGACCTCCGCTTCGGATTTCAGGGGGAGAGTGTCTCGAAAGTTCACTCAGCGGTTCTGCAGGTAGTGCCTCCCACTCCGGCTTTTACTGCCCTTCCGCCAGGAACTAGCGTAGGGTACCCGGACTGGACTTCCCACTTCGGAACGAAGCCTCTTCATACGCCGTGGACGTCACCCTCGACTATCACACCAAACGCAGGGAGTGCAGATCCGACTGAGAACTTAACTGAGACACAATCCAGTAAAACACACACAACCTGAATTACAAACCAAGGCTTACTCGAAGTAATAAAACTTCACATTGGCATTCAAGGGGAAACTTCCCGTAGGAGTACAATCAGGATATGTCACTCGAAGGAGTAAGGGGGAACTGTTCAAGTATCTAACTCGCAGCCGGCTTTGAGCACCAGAAATCACCCGCAGGTGCAGATCCGCACTACTCAAGTCTCTAACCGGGTGCTAGCTCTGAACATTCAGCCGAAGGCTTTCAACTACAACATACGGTAACTTCGCTATGCTGCAGCTTCTCTACGTGGCGCTAGGACCAAAATGCACAAACACGCCAAGAAAGTGAGTTCCTGATCTGCACTTCCGAAACTGGAAGAGTCCCAAGGCAAAACGCCTTGATCTACTTTATACCCTCAAAGGTCCTAACTAGCACTACGCTATCCTATCTACTGCTCGCAACATCTGCGCGAAACCAAACTATTCTACTGCACTCGGCGGATCCGGTGCTGCGCCTCCTGCGCGCCGGACTACTCCGCTCGCTGTCCCTTCCTTGCCAGTCTTCCGACCGGCTGCGCAACCCCAGGCGTCGGAGCGCTGCAGTGACTTCCGACTCTAAGTGCGCCATAGTGTCGCACGCACCTGACAAAAAGGTTTCTAATTTCCTCGCCACTCGCCGCCGACTCCGACTGTCACCCTCCGTCAATGCCGCCGCCCGAAGCTCGAACTCCCTGAGTGTGATCTTCTCTTGAGCTGCCACCTCCCAATGGGCGTATCTTTTTAGACAATGGGTCACCCGTGTCGCCAACTCTCCTCGCGCCCTGCAGCTGCCTTCCACCTCTGCTAGCTGCATTTTCGCTTCCGCACGTTGCGCCCTCAAATCCGAGCACTCGGATTGCAAGTTGCGCAACAACTCCTCATCCTCCTTGCGGGCTCTTTGACTTTCTTCTAAGGCGCGCGTTTGGCGCGCAAGCTCGGCTGCTAGGACGTGGTTTTGTCTCCGCTCTTCCTGCAATTCCGACTCGATCTTTGCCCGCATAAGCTCGGCATCCGCCTGACTTTTCGTCGCCGCATCCTCCCTCTGCTGCTGCAAGGCTTGGTATAGCTTCTGTGTGACCGCCAGGTGTTGTCGGAGGGCGGTGTTCCTATCCACATATACTTGGCACCTAGAGGCCCACCTTGCCACCTTGCTCCTCGTCCTTCGCCTGATAGTCTCCACATAAGACTGCGGTTTTCCAGTACCCGCGTACTTGGATGTCTTGCGATCCAGATATCGCAGGAGTGGGACTATCTGCTCGCACAACACCCCTGTTGGCGTTTTCTGCACCGAATCCGCTTCCTGCTCTTCCGAGCTCGTCTCATCCTCAGTCTCGAGGATTTCAGTCGCCACCGAATCCCTTGGCGACTCCCTGGAACTGTGGCGCGCAGCAGCTTCCGCTGCGACTGCTGCTCCACTGCCTGCTAAAATATCCAGGGCAGTGGGAGATCCCACTGCTTGAGCCCCTGTTCCGGCTTGATCTTCGGTCTCCGAAGGGGTCGACGCCGCAGTGACTCTTATCACTTTTGCACCGCCCGCTTCTGCTGCCTCCCCTTCCGGCGCAATCTGCGCGGAAGGTGTTTTCGTTGAGGGTGCGTCCGCCGAAGGCGTCCGCACACTGGTCGCCGGCCCTGTCCGTCTCGCAGTCGGCGAATCCGGCCGACTCTCTGTTGTCCGACTCGCAGTCGGCCGACCAGCAGTTGTTCGACTGGGAGTCGGATACACCCTGCGCGTCTTGACTCCACTTGGCCTGCTTGTTGGTGGCGTTTTCCCAGAAGTGCCTTCCGCCGAGGACGACCCTCTGAGGGTTGTTGGCTCGTCAGCCAAACTCTCTTCTGCTTCCGGCCTGCTGTCCGGTTCAACGCGCCGTTCAGTTGGCCTTCCTTCCGCTTGTCGGCCTTCAGTCGCCCGACTCGTAGTCGGCCGACTGTCAGTCCGTCCATCTCCTCCCGAAGACATTGGTGCCTTCTGTACAGAGGTATTTGTCGTCTTCCCTAGAATCTGTGCGATTATCTCCTCCTGTGTGAGATTCCGCCGGATCGGAGTACGCCCGGTCTCCTCAGTACCAGTTGGCATTTTGCGTGCTCTCTGTTTTGGTCGACTGTGAGGCTCGGAGGTGGGCCGACCACGAGTCGGCGCAGCTGGCACTTCCGGCTGCCTGTCCTCAGGTCTCTCATCCCACTTCCGCTTTCGCGGAATGCGCTCACCTCGACGTTCTTCTGCTGCTCTTGCTGGAGCCGGAGCCGGAGGCGGACTGGCAGGTTCCTCGTCCGGATCCGTGTCTACTTCGGCCTCCCTCGAGTATCTACCTGGATAGCTCCGGGTCAGCTGCGGAAACCGTGTTTTCTCAGAATTTGTCAAACATCCCATCGCCCGATAAAACACGATCAAGTAAGGCGATAGATGATTGAGGGTTCTTCCTTTCTCTTCTTGCGCATGTTGGCGCGTCACCTTCCACAGGAGCCGTGCCCAATGCACTGGAGCTCCTGACAACACTAGCTCCACAAATTCTACGTGCCAACCATGCATGTAAGCGGTCTTGGTCGACTGCAATATCTGCAGCAATGCAGTCGCGACATTTCTCCGCAATCGATCTTTGTAATCCCGTGTCTGGAAACCGTTCTTGGGATGCCTGGCAACTTTGAAGAGCTCATTGTAGGAGATTTCTTCCTCCTGGGACACCTTCACGCTATCGGCCTCGAAGAGGAGATCCCCTTCCTCGCCGGCACACCTGCCTAACACCTGCGCCCAGTTACAAATGTCCCATCTTTCTGGATGTGGACGGAATCCGCGAGAAGGCTTGTGTCTCTCCTGCAGATACTCGCGCACCATCTCCGGACATGTCCAGTTCCACCCCCACAGGAGAAAATCGAGCTTCAGCCCCAGCAGCACATCTTGAAATGCGCGTAGACCGATCTGCGGCACCCTGAGTGGAGACACTCGCAGCTGGGGAACCTTCGACATTGCGTTTCCTGCACACACAAACGTTCTCCCTTTCGCTCGCTCTCTCACAATCGCCACTGCGCGTCGGCCGCTCAAGCACTGACTGCTCACTCTCTCTTCGCTCACGCTCAAGTTCGCTACTCGCAATTCTCTCCAAGGTCTGTCAAGATCCTTGCGCAACTCGTCTCCGCACTCTCTTCTCTCACTGCAGGTCGCTCCGCTCTTGCGCGTAATCTTGGAAACTGGAAATCGCAAAATCAAGAATGAGAGAATGAGACTGGAGCGCAGTCTTTTCTTCTCCGATTTCAAGAACGTCCAACGTTCTTACTGGTTACAACGTACCCAGCCGGCTATACGGCCTAACGGTTCGCCCTTTGCATGCGCGAATTCACGTCTCCGCACTGCGCGCATTCGCATGCGTGAATGTTGAATTCTCCCGCCGCCGCCACCTTCCGGACTCGAGTCCGCCGCAGGGTATACGTCGGCTATGTTGTCTTTTCCCAACCCGTCCATCACCGGAGGCGTGTCGCCGCTGGTGCGTTCCTTATCCGTCGGCGCCTTGCTGGAGGCGCACATCTAGTCGGAGCGAATTACGCCGGCGCGCAGTCGTACCGCTTATTTTGTCCTTTATGCCTCGTCCATTGCTGACGGCGCATATCCGCCAGCGCAAATCATGCCAGCGCATCCGGCCGTCAGCGCCACGTCGGAGGCGTACATCCGACCGGCGCTTTCCTTCCATGAGCAGCCGCCAAAGGCGCTTCCGACTCTGAGTTGGTTTCCTCCTATGAGCGCGTGATTCCGCCGAAGGCGCATCGCCGAGGGCGTACGTGAATACTTTCCGGCTGTGAACCCTAGCGCGAACGGCGCATGTCCGGCTACGAGTTTTCCGACGCTCATAACTTCTCCGTCCCTGGTCCATCTCCGACGCTCTTGAGCTCGTTAGAACGAGCGTCCCGAGCTCTTTCTAATGCAACTTCAACCAACTGGATCTACCGTGTATTCCGATCGTCATGAAGGTTTTCCCTTTCCGCGCCAGCGGCGCATCGCCGAAGGCGCACTCATGGTCGGACGCCTTCAGAGGTCCGGGCCCTTCTCCCGACGTCTTTAGCAAAACCTCCTCCTGAGGTGTCTGCGCCGGAAGCGTAGCTTCCTTATACGCTGGAAGCGCGTGAGTAGAGACACCTCAGAAAAGGAGCTTTTGCCGAAGGCGCCGAAGACATTGGCGTTGGTACATCCGACTACGTGATTCTTCGTGACCTTGTGACGATCTCATCAATCCACTCTATTTAACGTACCCTTTTCTAACTACAAACACTGCTTCGGTACTAGTTTTCTAAAATTGTTTAAATTCTGCAAAAAAAACAAAAAGTGTGTTACCACAGCACCTCTGACGACACGCGAACAATTGCACAGTGCTGAATTGGCGCTAAAGGCGAAAGAGTTGGAGGATTGCGAAGCTGCCAAGTCTTTGAGGTTAGCGCGTAGGGAGAAATTGGACGCAGAGAGTAGAGAATTGCGATCTCAACTATTGCCAGTTGAGGAGTAGTTGGTCGCACCAAAGCTTAATTTCTGGAGACGGAGTCGGAAATCCAGCAATTTAAGGTGTAGACAGGTGGTGCGTTGTGCGCGTTTGTGAAATGTGTGTTTAGTCAATGTGTGCAAATTGCTCAATTTCTCGAAGTAGGGAGTTCAATTCAGAAGTTCTGAGTGGTGCATCGTGTAGCTCAGGATTTAAACAAATCTGTACATTGGAAGTTCGGTGCGGTCGGCTGAATGTGTAATTTTGGGAAATTTGCCCCTTGAATATCAATTGCAGAGTCTCGTGCGAATTCTGTGAGAATTTATTGGATCGATTTCAGGATTTGAATGTGATTTCTCTTTGCAATGTGTCGCCTTCGGCAGTAGCAATTGCAGTATCTTCTGGGAGTTACATGTGCATAATAAGTAAAACTTCTCAATAGAATGTTAATTTGTGACACTACTTGGTTCTCTGGTGTTGTTTCTGTACTCGTGGAATTGGATCTTTACCATTATGCTTCATTTTGATAGTTGTATATTATTACAGTGACGTTCAAGATCCTCGCGCGACAAGAAGTTGCTGAAAGTTTCTTGCATGGTCTATCCTGAGACACAATTGTTGAGGACGTAAAATGTAAGTCCACTTCCGAAGGAGATTGAATTGATCCTTGCGACAATGCTCGATGAACCTCATCGTTTGCTAAGTCAGCGCGAAGTTCGGTTAGCGCGGCAATCGAGTGTCATGGTGACATCCGACATTATTCTTGGAATGCCGGATGCCGTGAGCAAGGATAAACGAACGTTCAAGGCAAATCAGCTGTATGTGAGCTCCAAATTCATTTCAGGCGAAGACAAGATATCAAACTCTAAGAAGCTGAAAGTCAAAGTCGGGATTGATTTGAAATGAGTTGATCAAGTGAAAGTCAAGGCGTGCTCTATGAAAAAAAAAGATAAATGTTGAAAGACACCGACGGACGGCCAACATTATGAAATTATGCGCCGATTTAGCACGATAGCTTTATAATCACAAGCATACATGGATTTTCAACGAGCCGGTGGATGCCGTGAAACTCGGACTCCACAATTACCATCAGGTTATGAAGAGACCTATGAATCTTGTAGTTACAAGATTATCAAGAAGAAAGTGAATCGGGAAGAGTACACTTCTCCTTTGGATTTTGCTCAAGACGTTCGTTTCATCTTTTCTAACGCCATGACTTACAATCCACAAGGACATTTTGTTTTTGCAATGGCCGAGCAGCTGAGAGACATATTTGAAGAGAAGTGGAAGGTTGTATCGAAGAAGATTGAGGAGAATGAGCACAAGTCAAGAGTGCGATCTTGCCAAGATCTCTTGACGCTGAAGCCGCATGTTGAAGAACCTGTGCATTTGGAGGAACTAAAAGACAAGAAGTTTTATGAGAAGGTGGTTGACGTTCAAGCAGTGGCAAAGATGCGTATTACCAAACGACGGTTGACTGCTTTGTTGGCCGGAAGAAGCACAAGGGGCGAACGTCAAAAAACTATGAAAGACTTGACAAGTATTTTATCGAATCTGCCGAGAAATCTACATAGGAACGGCGGAGCAAGAGTTTTGGGAGAGACCGATTAAGTTGAAACAAGTAGTTTGTATACATGGTCATGGCAGCGATCTTAGGATTGCTGACGTGTCACAAATCCTAGCTCTGTTCTATTTAAGCTAACATCCTCTCATACAATTCCTCAATGTATCACATACACATCAACACTCCAAGATATTGAAAATTGTCACTCTTTCATATATGAAACAAGTCTGTACATATGAACTCTCCAAACTTGCTTCAAAGTCTTTCCCCTACCTCTCTATATATACAACTTGAGAATTTTTCATAGAAGCAAATGTTATTTTTTTATCTAACTTACTTTTACAAAGATAAATCATAGTAAAATTACCAGTTACCAATATGTGGCAATGATAATTTCATTGGTTAAACTAACTCTAATGTTGGCTTAGTGGCAAGTTGATGTTCTAAAAGTTGAAAAGTCACAAATGGCATGTCGTCATTTTAATCTAGGGATTAGTTACATCTAGAAGGTTTAGGAGGCCAATGGCATGTTGTCACGTATTGATAACTAGTCAAATTTACTATGATTTATCTTCATAAAAGTAAGTTAGGTAAGAATTAACATTTGTTACTATGGTAAATTCTTAAGTATTATATATAGAGATGTAGGAATGAGACTCCCAAGCAAGTTTGGACAGTTCATGTGTAAAAATTTGTTTCATTTATGAATATATATATGTTTCAGTATCTTGGAATGTCGATGTGTGTGTGAATTGGATTGATATATTAATGAATTGTGTGAGAGGGTGTTTAGGCTATGAGTAGGAGGAGGAATCCTAGTTTTCTAGAACCATGATGAGCTACCGCAAAGTCATTTGAGGTAAACTTGAGTGAGAGTAAGTCTGGAGGTTACAGTTACCTCTATGTTAGCAGGGTTTTTAATTATATTTTTATGTTATAACTTTGTCATATTATGGCTATGGTTTAGGTCTAGTTAACTTCCGTGTAATGAGTAACCTTGTGTTAGGGTTCTCTCTAGAACTTCCCGCTGAGTCATAATATAGATATAGAGTTTATTGTTTAGTTAACATAAGTTAAGAGGAAGATTGTTGAGTTTAACTCTGGTTAAGGAGTAACCTAATGTTTATCAATTTATAATTGAGATTGGTCACAGGTGTTGGATACATATAAACCCAATATCTTTGTATTACTAGACGAAAAGTTCAGTACATTATCACGATGCTCTTCTCACGTGGACGTAGACCTTGAGAATGAACCATGTTATACGCTAGTGTCTCTTGTGTTTGTGGTTTGTGTGGTTTGAATGTGTCACTTATGTATTTTACATGTACAAATGATACAAATTATGTTCACAAAATCCCAATATCTATACTTGAAGAAGATTTGTCATGATCTCATACTATTGGGCTTAGAGCATAAGTATAAAAATCTTCTATTAGAAAATTCACCCAAAACTCTCAAATGATCTTGAATTACAAGATTTTCAAAGATTACTATCTTAGATTGCAAGTTATGAAGACATTATTCACTTTATCGTTTTTTACAAACTCAAATAGTAGATTTTATCCATTTTACTTTCACAAAATGTTTGAAATGAGTTTTAACATATTCATAGCAAAAATATCAGGGTCTTATTTCATATCAAATTTGATATGAATTTTTTTTTCATATCTTAGACAAAAATTTGTATTTAAGTAAAAATATTGATTTCGTAGGATTGATTATAATTTGTAAACTTGCATAAAAAACATTATTTATAATCAAAATGACGCAATCACAATCTTGCATCTGGTTTGATAGCTTCAATGTTTCTTTAAAAAACCTTCATTTTAATTTATGAGATGTATTTTATGATTTCAAATGTATGTTTGATCAATTTTCATGCAAATGAAATCATTTAAAAAAAGAGATGATTAAAACTCAATTGACACATTTTTGAGATATGTTGCATGGCTTTTATAATTATTTTTAATCATATTATTTTTGAAAAGATGAAAAGATTGAAAAATAAAATTATATGAATAATATCACAAAAAAGCTCAAAGCTAATTTTCTAGAATTAAAAAGAATTTCTTTTTCAAAAAAATTGCGTAAAAAAATTCATGATTACATTTATTAATTCAACATTAAAAACTTAATATTATTATCTTGAAATGTGAATCTTTTCTAAATCAAATACTAATTATTTTAAATGATTTTTTAAGTTTTAAATCCAAATTTTTTAATCAGATTATAGCAATTTTCTTATATACTATAAAGCTTATAAATAACTAGTCATGTAAATAAGCAACATGACCATTCAAGTCATGAACATATGTATACACATGGATTAATTTAAAACATATAACACTGCATTCAAATTAAAAACCCACGTAGTAGCATAAATTGTTGAAGAAACGTTCAATTGAATTTTGAAGCTTTTCATTGAATTTAAAATGATGTTATATTATTTACATGCTTAAAAGTTATTCATAATGAGCAAGCCTTTATCTATACAAATAATATATTTAATATCTTAATGCAAAATTTTGTGTTGTACTGTTCATCAGTCCAACACGTGACGAAAAATGAATCTCATCGTGAGTGATTTGATATAAATTGTGTATTAATATCAGTGTCAGATATTTTAATAATAGAATACAACTATAAATAAAAGCAAATTTTTTGCTTTGGATGTTTATGCAGTCATAACATCAAGACTTTATACTTATGATACAAAAGTTTTGGTTATTTGAAATAATGTCGTAAATGTAAATCATGCATTCAAAATGGAATATTTTGTACATATATATCCAAATTTTCTTGGTAGCAGTATACATTGAACTTAAAATGTAATCCATTGATTTTGATCACTATCAGTGCTGATTGACTCGATGTTGCATATGCAAGTTTTCATGAAGGTTGAAATTTAATAACAATTATTTTAATAACACATGAGTCTATGACCTATGACAAAGAATAGTTAATTGGCCTTAATGATTCATGCGAGATTCTAGAATGTGAAGATTAATATTCTTAATTTGTACAAGCTTCTATTTTACTTTCAATGACTTTGTTTTATAATTTGTTTTATTTTAAACAAAGTCACTGAAAGTATCAGGGCTTGGCCTCAATGCATTTCTTGACATCTACAACTTTTGTTCATATGAAAAGAAAAAGAAACTAAGGATTAGAGTTCAACTATCAATTAGTGGTGTACTTGGGTAATGAGTTATGCCGTAGGCTTACTACACATGTAGATATTAATGGGTTATAGTACACCTCAAAACAGTTCTTTTTTATTGAAATACAATACTGGGTTTGGATACACCAAGTAAATACTGATTGGTTTCAGGAGTCTTGAGGAGCTTATGAGTGCGCGGGAATGATGCCATATTCACGTGACCCCACACAAGCTTATCCTCTTCAACTTGAACTCCTAGATTTCGCATCCAGGAGCAAAAGATTGCCCTTAGTTTGCATCATTACATATGGTCATCACATCAATGGACATAGATTCACAGCGCAGTTTGTAGCAGTTTGTACCTGGATACTGGATGCCTCTGAATCAATGGAGAGAGATTTTGAGTGAGGTTGGGCTTGGTACACTACTCTTCACAGCCTAACTCAGCGTCCATTGTACAAGACGATCAGAATCGTTTCAATTAGATTGGACAAACTGGAAAAGTGTTCAATTCACAGTTAACTCCTCCGCGGTTGATCGGCGGCTTACGCATGACTTTCTGTATTCGAAGACTTTCAGGAATTCTACCAATCAGTCCATCCTAAAACTGTGTTGAGAACTGTTGTACAAGAGCGTTGTTACTAGTTACATCCCTGTAGCAATGTAGGTATATATGGGGCCTGACTTTTCTCCTTATACCGAGACATTTTCGTAAGATCCACTTTGATCTCTTATATACGTGTCCTCTGTTATTTTCATTCCCGGCTGAAGATATGTAAGAATTGAATACAATTTGGGGTCCTTGGTAGCCCTCACTAAGGCAGAATCCGTCAAGAGATGAATTCTTCGCGACTATATCCACAAATAATTTAATGTATCCGGTGGAGGTCAGACTTACTTACCGTAAGCCCACATTTGATTCTGGGAAGTGACATACCTTAGTCCTGCAAGTCAGCAACCACATACTTCATACAAAGTCGCGGTCAAACACGATTGTCTTTTTATTCAAAAGCTTTTCAACCCGCCTGAATATGATACTATCACAATTCCAAGCCACACGCGACATCTGACGACTGACGCTCTGCCTGTACCACAAGCAATAATTGAAGATTTAACGGGCTATTCAAACTTCAACGGACTTAACAATTGGCAACTAAACCACGACTGCTCCTTAGAGTTCTACAGCACTAAGTCCTAAACTTCTCCCTGCCTTAAGTCATTGACAGATTTCCGTAGTCATGGCTTGGAAACATGTCCGATATCGCAGAATATGACAGAGGAAGCCATGGTACAGAATTCTGCGTTAAACTAGTAACACCCCTCAACATTTCATTTATGAATTTTCATAACCCACGCAAACCGCCAACACAGTCTTACCGCTAAGAACTGAGCTGAAAACTTCTTTACAATGGCTATTGCTAATCTTCCAGATTCTTGGAGGAGGATACTTTCTTACTTCGATCATCATGTCTGCACGTAAGCCTTGGGTTTAGGCTTGACTTCTGCCTCATTAACACTTCGGACAAATATTGCATCGGGTTCGTGTCTGAAAAGAGAACAAGTTTAGAAAGTGTTAGTCAACAGGAAAGAACTGACACAGATAACATCATTGAACTTATGACAAGCAAGAAACAGGACATAGTCAAGAATATTACGGCTTTTCGCCCTCTTCGAACGTGTAGCTCGAGGCTACAGCTAGCAGCCTTCCATCTCTGCTAAAAGAAAGAGCAGCGATACTTGTAGGATATCTCGAATACTGCACAAAAGCTCAACAGAAAAATCGGACACTTGTTAGGCTGTGATCAACTTCAGAACTATGTGACCGTGTACGTGAAGGCAAATAAATGGAAAAAATTAGCACCAAACCGAAAGCAAATGCCAAATAATAAACCACCTGCTGATCTTCACTCTGAAAAGATAAAACTTGATATTCTTTCCGATTGCACGCCATGGTCTGGTGAAGTTACCTGATAAAGTCGCTTTTTGTTGTTACCATCCCATACATTGACATAGCCATCACATCCACCGGTTGCAAACGTTCCATAACTGGAAAGTCCAAAAAGAGAGATAACCCACTGAGTAACATATAGAACTTTTGAATACAGTCCATTAAATGTTACAACTAGGGACTTGCTCAATCGTGGAACATGTGTAATGATCGATTGTTGTAAGTGTGCTCAGTGTGCTCTTGTTGCTCACATGTAAAATAATCGTAATTTAGAATACACATGTGTGCAACAAGAGCAGTAGAAGTTTGGCGGATGACTCTATAATGATAAATACTCAGCAACTGGTTTAAGCTAAGACGAGATTGCAGAGATAAGTCTTACACTGGATGAAATGCGATGGCGTTGACGGGATACACGGTGTCTCGTCCAGCCTCTGATTTACGATGACATTTAAAGGCATACCTAATATTCACAATATAAAAGTCCCCGGAAATATCAGGAGTTGGAATCGAAGTCAATTGTTATCAAACCGTATTGAGGGTTTCCAAGGAAACGTATATACCACCTATCATCAACATTCTTCTATCTAAGTTTGCAATCTTGATCATGAAGAAGCAAAACAAACTATCGAGCTCCACAATCGTCTTACTTTTTGGCTTGACCAGCTTCTGATAGATCAAAAAATTCCATTGCTACACGACCTTCCACAGAACTGAGGGCATAACCTGCCAATTGCGAAAAAATTGATCTGTAAGTGCGAACAACATAGAAATGAAAGAATGTAAATTGGCTACTGCAGTCAACAGTTAGGAATCCACACTTCGATTGAGGGGTGGGAGTTTTCAAACAATAGCACTTCAAAGGCAACAAACGATTCAAACTATGGCGAGTGAACATGCTAAACCTACTGGATATCAGAGCTTCTACTATATAACAGAACACTTTTGCATTCACAAGTTCCTGAAAACCTTGTTGAAATCTGGACGTCTACATTCCAGTACGATACAGCGAAGACTCACTATGCAGGACCAGAATCTGATGCTATATATAATGTAATGTCCATAACATACGCTTCCTTCTTACTCGTGTTCTCCTCTCAATAGGTCATCCAGGATAAGAGATTCAATGTCTAAATCCAACAAAATGCAATACTACGGCATCTTCTGAAAGCGTTTTAAAATTAAGCTTGTTCCTGACAATCTTCCTTAGGAGAGTGGGACTAGTTTAACAGACTATATTAGAAATCAGGCACATGAAAGTAGACTCCGGAGCTGCGCGACTAAGTTTGATAGGGTAACTTAAGAACCGTCACTTCATGAGGTGAAGTCACGAAAACATGGAAGCCAAGAGTAAGTAGACAATTTCAAAGGAGATGTCAGGCACCTGTTCCATTGGGATAGCAGCGGACGCATCTGGTCTGATACTTCAGGGATGACTCACGGCGTTGTTCAGCTTGAGACATGTTTCGCAAATCATAAACGTTGATGTGTCGCCCAGCTGTAGCAACTACCAAGTGGTGTCCGACAAGGGACATAGAATATACACGTTCTGGCTGTGGATAAGTTTCCTGTCCACTAGCAGCCCGTGCGTCCCAACATCTCAAAGTCTTATCCCAGCTTCCAGAAATAACTTGCCCTGCAGCGTTTATCAGATTCTTCGTACTAAGAACGAGCCTCATTGTGAAATTAAGATTAAAATGTATCCTCTGGTTTCAATAACGAATCATCTTTAGAAGTTAGCTGTGAATTACACCTTGTGGTTTAATATAGTTTCTTGTTGAAAGGGACTCGATATTCCGACGAGAATGATGGAACTTACCGGTTGTGTGAGAATACTCTACACATTTAACCGGAGCATCGTGTGTTCCTAGGATATCTTCTCTTCCCGTGTTGAAGTCATACCTGTGAGATAAGAGTTTTCGTTAAATGAGCAGCGAATCATTTTCTCAATTCTGAAGGATGATTTCAAAGTTATGAAATATGTACACTAAGAGAGAAAAGGAGAAACAGGCACCAGACAGAGTCACCGGCAGTTTCAGTTCAAAGCAACTTATCAGACACAGATGATGTCAACAAAAGAGCAAAACTTCATGCATTATCTTTTAGTGTCGAGGTCGTAAACGTGAAAAACGTAGAGTAGGTTTCAAATAAACTGGGCGACAGCATCGCTCTTATACTCAATAAAGGACCAATGAAGAACCAATCAAAAATTGGACGTAAACAAAAAATAAAGATGGAGAAGAAGATGAACACTAAGAGAAGGGGCATCAGTCCGAAACGACATCAAGACCAGTTAACATAAATGAGCCCAAAGCAGAGACAAATGAAGGTACTGAAAATAAAAGACCTAACGGATGGAACTCGTGAGAGATGGACTAAGTAGACAGTTTAGAAATATTACTACATTACTTGTACAAACACCAACTTTGAAGATTCACTTCAATTTTCACCTGCCGTTCTGATCCGGAAAACAGAGGCTAGAAAAATTTACACTGCCCTGCTTAATCTGATACTGTAATAAACTGTCCAAGAAACTGTAGACAGCTTCTGAATTCAAATTTTGTCACTTTCAAAAGTCATTTCTTCCACAAACATGCCTAAAAGTGTACATTGTATCCAATTATGCAAGTTGGCCCCTAACCTTTAGTTCTGCTGGGGAAATTTTCATGATGTAGTGAAAGCCAGGAGTTCATTCATTTCTTCGCAAGCGACATTCGTTAAGCCGCAACAGGAAGAGTCCCCACGGATACTAAAGTAGGAGCAGCTCACTGATCAACTCAACAAACATGGACGATGTGCCAGTAGAGGAGCAAAATACAGCTTAACCGTTACTTTTGTGAGAATCATTGAGTTGATGGAAAAAGAGAGACTTGGTACATTGGTCAGAACGTCAGGATTGAATATACATTCGAGGCTGGGATTGCTGGATGTACCATATTTCCTCGAAGAACATCCTCTAGAGACAGAACTCACCTTCTAACAGTCCTGTCTGCACCCGCGCTGAAGCCTGAGGCATCATCATGAAAGCAGCAATCCAACACAGGACCTCTATGTGCAAACTGCCCCTTCAACACGTTGGAACTAGCATCATAGAGCCTCACCTTCTGCAAAACATAAAACCTGTTCTGGATTGGTCAAAGTACCCGATCTTACTCAAGGTCGAAAGACTACAACAAGCAATACAATGCCGCATATCGCATTGCCTCTACCGTCGGCCGCACTAAGCACTCTAAGCGTACATTCTCCAGCTCCAGACCGAGGGTTAGGACGCACATTATCCCAAGACGAAACCAGAAGGTGATCGCTGTGATTGGAGAACCGCAGATTGGATATGCCATCCGCGGGAGGCGAACTCAGCTCGCGGCCCGATCCACCAGTACCTCCGATCATATTAACCGGCTGTCACAATCCAAATGCCGGGCCTGTCGGACAGCGAGGCGCAGAAATGATGGCAGGCCAAAGGAACAAGAAACGAAATGAGCGATACAAGTGAGGCTCCAGAAGAGCGAGCAGGCAGGCGAGCGAGCGAGCGAGCAAGGGACGCTACGGTATCCCGTCGTCGGCTCTGCTGCCAGGCTCCTGCTCCTGCAGCTTTTCCTCCTGCGTGGCGAATTTTCCTCCTTTTTAAAAAAAGCCCTCCGCGATGCGAGGTGACTTCGCAGGTGCTCACGCTCACGGCTTCAAAGGTTTATTGATTTGGCTGGCCATTCATGCGTGGATCGTGCAGGCATCCCCACCTCCTCCTGCCACCCCGATGCAGATCAGGTGCGCGGGACTGTGTTCTTGCCTTTAATAGCCCGAATGTACTCGCGCAGATCTGTAAATTAATGCCCGCGACGGGAACCGGCACTGGGCCGCAGAGGCCAGCGGCAGTGGCCTGCAGCTGCAGCACAGCACAGCGCGCAAAGTCTGCGCCTCCTCCCTCCTCCACCGCTCCCACAATTGCATGAACATGAGCAGCGGATCCCTCTCGGCCTGCCCTCCCCTGCCCTCCCCCTCCCCTCCCCTGGCTCGCCACGGCCCTTCTCGATCGATCGATCAAGAGCATCGCAGTGCCGGATTCAAACCTTTTCAAATTCTCTCTTGCCTCCGCCCTTCCCTCGCACCGGCCAGTCCGCCTTGGACTACTCGGCTTTCCTTGCCTTTCCTTTCCCTTCCTTTGCTTTGCTCTGCTTTGCTTTGCTTTCCTTTCCTTTCCTTTCCTTTCCTTTCCTTTCCTTCCGCCGCGGGCCAGCGCCACGTCGCTCCTTCGCTTTCTCCCCCAACGTTAGTATTGCTCGTGGACGGGCTCCTAATTATACTAATTATTCACTATTACGCTTACTTCGCTCTGATGATCATGCGTCTTCCGTTACATCATCCCCACTTGGAGTGTGTCGTGTATCTCTGAGTATTTCATGTATAGGCGTTAGTATAAGCAAAGTAGACGTCTCTTGCATCATGTTTGGTTGATTTATTGCTCTTTATCATTAGTTGTTATCTTCCCTATAGCTCAACTTTCAAAGATACTTGAAAGTGGATGCATGATCATTCTTTTTGATATACACTTCAATAATAGCTCATATAGAAGAGATGCTGTAACTTCATGGTGCGATATTCTTTTATATATTTTTCCTCTTTGTTCACCCATGACATGAAACTCAACCTCGATCCACCAACAATCGTCATAAACTCTCACATTCATTATCAGTGATTTCTGCCATTGTGAAACTGATGTTATTTTACGATCTAGCTCTGACAAGACTGCATGCTGTTGGATCTTTTCTCAATCATACATTGAGGTTTGCTGATTTGCATAAAGAATTTCCTTATCGGCTTGGTTCATTACTCATATGACTTGCAATGCATTTGGAGAACTCAGTCAACTTACACGTCAAACCATTAAGCATTTGATGTATGTTATGGTGTAAGAAGATGGATATCTCATGAAGACGTGGTGATCCCTGATAATTCGCATGATGCAGTTTCAAAAAACTGACTGGCTCATCTTCATGGATGATGTACTAGTGTATACACATCAGCCAAGTTATCCAACATCGTAGTGTGCAAAGAGCCACATCTTTTCTACTCTGGGTCAAACTACACATACGTATAGACTTTTAAATGTGTGAGGATGCAAAACGTATGAGATGGCTCTTTAGCTTATATGTTGGAGAATGCGTGCATATTAATGAAATTATCTTCTAAAAAGAAAGGAGATGAGCAAATTCCATAAGTTAAAAATCACGTTCAAAGATAATGCTTCCTATGCTATAAGTAGTTGTATAATGTTGACGAGAAAGGTGACGATATACCTGAGCCATGGCACTGCTACTTGACAGACGAGTCCATATGAGGTTTCATCCTTGTAGTGCTTGATGAGGTCGTCCCATCCTGTTGGTAACTTTACTGTAATGTTTTGCTTCCACCGAAGCCCACCGCTCTCTCTTTATTGTAGCTCAGAGCGCACAGTTACAGCACAGAGCTCCGTTTCCTGTCACCGCCTTCATTCTTTCCGACTCGCAATGCGCTCACTCTGTGTCTGTCATTCTGGCCATGGTGGTGGGCCTGCTGGATGGCACATCGGCAACTAACTCAGAGTCAAACTTCTGTGGCTAACGGTGAAACATCTCCGAACATTTGGATCTTCTCTTTTCAATTTTGCCCGTTGTGCATAGCTTCTGCCATTCCTTGAGGAGCTGCGTGTGTGGCCCGCATTAATCTGCTATTTGTTCAGAACTGATTGCCGGGATTCGAGATCGATTCACTGAAATCCGGAGACATGTCGTAAATCGTCGTGCCTGGTCCACGTGACACACAAATTCCACCTTCACCATTTCAACGTTGGTTTCGTTCTCGCGTTTGACCTGCGCTCATAGCCTTAAGGTCTTAAATCCAGTGCTTTCGCTTGAAGAAGCTAAAGAAATCCAAAGACCACACTTGCTCACTTCATAATGAACAAGACATATCCGACTCTTCTTCAGCTGGCACTGCAGTAGTTCTGGCCCTACAGATTCTTACAAGGTTATTCTATCCTTCCAGTTCTTGGCCCCAAATCGTGCGCCCATGGGATCTTCAGAATATTCTAAAGAATGTCAAAGATTTTGCTCTGAATAGAACTTGCTGTGTCATGAGCTGGTAAGTAAATGTGGTACGTTTGATAGTAGAGGTATTCACCCAAGTGCTTGTCCTTCCGGGACATGCGAGACTACAGCACATTACCCCCTTTGAGATAACCACAGTCGGTTCTGTCAATCAAGGGGGGAAAAAACCCTCCGAAACGCTTTCCGGAAGAAAACATGATTTTAATGTGGCATCGTAGCTACGCTACTCCCTCTGCAGTTCTTTACTGAAGCCGCAGAGATTCACATGGTTGACAGTTGACTGCCTTTATCGCCACAATCTTAAAGACGTTTCGTTGTCATTCTCCTCTGAAACTGCTGGTGTCTTATCTACAACTTCAGATTTTCGTAAGAACCGCATCATGGCAGGTTAGCGGAAAGCTCTCTGTCTGCCGATCGCCCTCATCACATGACCTTATGATATGTGCGAGTACGAACATCACAAGTTTGTACTCGCACATATCTGGCACACTACGGTCGCGCATAGTAAACATCGAATCATCATCAACTTTCATAGTCATACGTATGAACGTTTCTTAATTTTGTACGAGATGTGGTTCAGTCGGGGTATTGTTTGGTACTCGTGGCACCGGGTTGATGACAGCCATGTCGGATGATGTGGCACGTTACACAGGGGACCATGGGCTATGTCGCTTCTCGAAGCTGCTGTCTTAGTTACAAGATGAAGGTCGCTGTCATCAGAACGTCACAATGGGCCATCGCCTTCACTCACTGGTTGGTTCAACCTTAACTTCCACAGGGCAAAACTGTGATTTATGGTAAGTCGGAAAAAGTCGCTACGCTTCCTGTTCCAAACCTTTCAAGGCCTTTGATACAATACACCTCATCAACGCCAAGATTGCCCGAAAATCTTCGTACAATATGTTCAACTAGCGACCTTTCCAGGAAGTTTCTTGATTAAATGCTTGCGGAAAACCAAATACACAGAATCGGCGGACAAAAGAAGTAGTGAATGATACACATGGGACTGCTTCAAAATAACATGAGTTTACAACCTCTTTACAACACAATTACAACACAACACCTCTTCAGTCAGATCTCAGTTGAGATGTAATCGTGCAGCTGTACTGACTTTTTCAATCTAGCGGGCGGACTGACTGTATGCATTCTACATATTATGAAAAAATCTCTGCCTTGTACTTATCTATGGCTAACTGTGTTATAGCTCCGCAATCTGGCTCGTTGATTTGCATGCAATCCGTCACTTCGGCCGTCAGAGAACCATACTTAGCGAAACAACAAAAGTTTTACTGCTACAAATGTACCAGTACACCGGGATACTTGTCTCAGTCGCATAGAAGTCTGCATGGTCAGCATTCGTACACCCTCCGCTTCCAACACATCCTCGTAGCTTCCACATCCACAATGTAAATCAGGCTTCTCCCAATCAAGACCCACATTCGACACTCAACTGGTCGCTCTCGTCCCCAGACCATGCACAGTTCTTATGGTCAAGGTCCCGGAATGAAATACTACGCCTTTTGAGGTAGCCAAGTTCTAAGGTGTTAAAGACTTCGAAATAAGGATGAGGTCGTCTTGTGGCAGGCATGTTCAAGCTTTAGGCAGTATCCTGCACCAGCGATGGATCCACTGGAATCACCGAATTATAGTGCTCCCCAAGCCCAAACGCGTGTCGATGGTAAGAAACTCTTACGCTCGGATTCAGTAAAGGTGCACCCTCTGGGGCGTCCTCTTTATACTCCTTACCCATTTCAACATCAGGTAATGTTGCTGAATAAACGACAATATGTTTCTTCATGGCGTGAGACAAAGCCCCCAACTCCAATTGCCCTCCCCAAGCTGCTGTGGATTCAACCTCACCACAGTAT
The DNA here is from genome assembly GCA_037833965.1 of Marchantia polymorpha subsp. ruderalis. Taxonomy (NCBI): domain Eukaryota; kingdom Viridiplantae; phylum Streptophyta; class Marchantiopsida; order Marchantiales; family Marchantiaceae; genus Marchantia; species Marchantia polymorpha. Next base: position 9,324,456 of record AP031351.1, read on the forward strand.
CTCTCAAACTTCGTCTGCAAAGTCTCATCAGGGTTGTCACCTTCTGTTGTTTCCGCTCCTATGAAAGGCATAAAATCATCTGCATGAGTCCTCATGTAGTTCGCGGCTAGTATCCTGAGTTCTTGATAAGAGTACTGGACGAGTTCAGGGTGCAGTCCTATTTGATCCTCAACTGCCCTGTAAAGGCAATGCCCATCAGATTTTATTTCCTTCAGGGTGTAGCCCAGAGGTGCAAGCTTTCCCTCCAGCTGCTGGTCTTCCAAAACTCGCTCGCTAACGACATTGTTTTGTTCTTCCTGGATGATGAAACAGAAGGGTACAGATTTGATGAGCAGCTCAGACAGTGACAACAATTCAAACCAACGGTTTCTATGGTTTCGCAGAATTACACATGGAACAACCCACACAGATAACGAGCGAAACCTCAGGGACCACTTACTTGAATCCGCTGCTCTCGCTCAGCCTCTTGCTGAGCTCTCCTGTCTCTCCATTTCTGTCCCTTGGAAGGTCTGACCTGGTTATTAGTACCGTTCAGTGAGACACCAGCTATGGCCTTCACTTTCACCTCTATACTATTGATCTCCTTGTCGTCCACTGGTATTCCCAAGGAAGCAAGTTCCTTGACGTGTCTAGCTTTCAGTTTGGTGTCAAGCCTCGCAACTTCCTCCTCTGCGAGCTTTTTCTTCGCCTTCTGCTCAGCCTTGCTTCCCTTTGCCGCAGCCTTCTTCAAACCAATTTCCTTGTTCTGTAGTTCCTTGATTTCTTTTCTGCAAACAAATAATTGAGTGACTTGAGAAACTTATTGCTACAATTCCCACGATGCTGTGAATTTGAACGGCTTCACCAAAAACGTCGTAGTAAGGACTCTGGGAGACAATATCTCTCATCCATCAGAGAAATGGTAAAGAGATGGAGCTCAAGGCTTGAGAAAGGAGATAAAAACTATGAAGGACAATTACTGAGTCGCTAAGAACACGAATCCGTGCTTCTCAAATGACTTTCAAAGCCTTTTGGTCCACTTCAAATAGCTATCGTCTACGCGAAAGAGGGCAAAAAGGTGTCGGCTATGAGATGTGGACTTAATCATAGCTCACACGGCCTGACAGTTCAAAACGGACGACGCAGTCATCCCCTTGAGACAAATCCAGATTCCGCGGATCAAAGAGCATGCAAATTGCATTTGCCCAAGATTAGTTTCGGTTCGAGAGACCTGTTTTCAACAACGTAATGAGAAAACATAAGGACACGGCTAATGAAATGATGCGACCTGGCGAGAACAAAAGGATCAATACGACCGCTACAAGAACTGGAGTTTAGATCAGAAGCAAAAAAAGTATATTTGACTATTGAGGGTGTTAGCGGAAACTAAAACATGGACACATATGAGGTTACGCAGCCTACAAGTAACAACGGGGAATCTGAAAACGATGTACTGTGGCACAAAATGCTTAGCTATAGTTAAACTCCGCTGACTTCGTTTGTCACCACACTTCTGTCGAGTCGGTCGAAAAATAAACCTAGAACCTTATCGGAAGCACAAAACGCTTCTCTCGAAAGCATGAGAGATAAGCCGATATACAGTAACGTTCGGAGGATACTCGCTCCCAGAGAGTCGTGAATCCTGAGAGCTGCACCCTCGCGAAATTCGCCCTCGGAAGTGAGGGCCAGAATTTGAAGTGGCGGATAAGGAAAAAAATTGGCCTGAATTCACAGGAAGACTCGACGAGGCTCACTAGAAATAAACCTGAGAAAGTCTAACATAAGACATCCACGTCACCACTTCGACTCCTGGACAGAAGTTGGGGAAAAGGCAACAAACATTATTCGTGAAAGGGTGTGCTTCGATAACAGATTGGAAATCGAAGTTCCACCCGGAGTTCAACGAGGGCCACGCTTCAACGCTATGGCGACAAGGCGACGAAATAGTTTCCCAAGGTCCACTATTTTTCAGGAAACATGTCGACCACAACAGGAACAAGACGACTGGATGGCGACAATCAAGGGAGTGACAAGATCCATAAATGAGGAGAACTCCCGGACATAAAACGATCCACAGCAGCCAAACTGAGCGGTGTGACCTAGTGCGTGAAAAAAAAAAACTGATACGACGTTGTGTGATGTTGAAAAGGGTAGGACAAGACGACGCGACCACCTTGATCAAAGTTTGCGAAGGCCCAATTTGAATAATGAACACGATACAGGTCACTGCAGAACCTAACTGAACGAGCAAAAACATGGAAGCACAAGCATTGTGAAGGATTGGGTAGCGAGTCCGCACTACGTAGATTTTACTGAAACCAACAGATCCAATCCCCCGAGACATGGGCGTATACCCTCACAGCAAAAATAAGAAAGACCCGTCTATGTCCGACACGATTGCATGAAGCTGGTGCCGATTCGAACAAACTAAGCTTCGCAACCAGACGGCACTCTAAAAGAAGAAACTACTCGACAAGATAGAAGAAAAATCCGTACTGATGACGGGCGAGCATTTCAGAGCGAGTCTCCTTGACGCAACTCCCATCTCCAATTGCAGCACCAACAGCATCAGCACCAGCCCTTGATGCGGGAAATTCCGTCTCTGTGTCCTCCATCTTCACTTCATGCCCCCAGTATTCAAACCACCTCCTTTCTCTCTGTCCTCTACGCTCGCTTAGTTTATCAGCAGCAGAAAATTCGGCGCTCTCCCAAACCAATTTCTTTCTCACTGCTCGATGAGTGAGGCTTGTCCTTGGTCTGCTTCAAAACCGTCGGTACAGCCAATGGCTACTGGCCCACGCCACCTGGCTTCTTGCAGTCGTCATCGGCCCCGTGGCCCCCGTCTGCCTCTGTCGGCTTGGGTAGACATATTCAACCATCGACAGCGACGTCGTAGAGTTTTTGTTTAGGGTTCTCTTCAGCATCCATGATCAATATAAAACTCCTATGGAGCGCGTGATTGGGAGAGTGCGAATCTATGGGCCAAAGTGCGTACGGTTGGGTGCCACAGTGCACTCTCCACGTAGTCACTATATAATGACGCGAATTCAGTTTACACACTCCGTCTTGTACGAAGTTGAGTATAAAGGGAACATCACCCCTTCGGTCGATTTACGTCGATATTTGAAGCCTTCAAACGTGTCGAATTATGTCAACACGTTTGAAGGCTTCAAATATCGGATCGACCGAGGATTGTGCATTGTCGACGTATGATGGTGAGATGTTCAGGACAGTAGTCTCATCATCCACTACTCAGCAAGATTCCACGTTCCACACGCGTCGACGCAAGTCCTGAGTTCAGTGAAAGTCGGTCCGCAGCACCACTTCCCTGCTGTTAATCACAATGCCTAGAAACAGGCCTCATGGGTAATGTCTGTAGGAAGCTGGACGTGAATTCTCTACACCGACAATGTGTGTAGTGCATCCTGCTCGAAGAGAAGAAGTCCGAGCGTTCACTTGCGTCTCCGATTCGTACTTTAGTGACATCATGCTTCATGTGAGAGGGCGGGTCGTCGCCTGGGTTTCGGACTGTAACTCCAACGGCATAGCCAACTACAGAACACGAACGCGAGCTAGCAGCCTAGGGAGATACACACGCATCCTGTCTTGAGATACTGGTTCGTCCCCTGCATTTGAGTGCGACTGCGGTCATAGTGGTCATGTGCTTCCCAACTGGTGCGGATTTGCAGCTGGCAACACACCGTGCTCGCAGCACAGGGGATAAAACTTTGGGACCGGCATGTCCTTTCACTAGACTCGGATTATGCTGGCGAGACTGCATAGGGGGTCACAGCCAAAGAAATTGAGTACATAATCTTCACCATGTTGCAACAACTCTAGTCGCAAGAAAAATCCTTGGCGAGCAACACACCGTGGTTGCAGAAGAACCACATTACTGTGTTTGGAACATACTTCACTATTATGTAAGTACATAGGTAACGGCAAGCTGATAGTTCGTCAGTAAACCGAACAAGCAATAAACGTAGACATTCAATAAAATTGGTGGGGGAAAATGAATCTGAAGGTGCTACGAAAAGTCCCAATCGTAGAGATGTCATGTCTTCTCATCTGGACTGGGCCGCCACCCTTTCTGTACGGATTCAGCGTTTTATAGCACAAAAAAGTTATCGACGTACTCGCCTAATGCAGGGTGTAAACAAGCTAGATCAGATCCACAGATTGAGGAATCATAGATCAACCAGCACGAGGCAACTGCTTGATGGGTGACATCTCAATAAGATATTCTCTGGGCTACAGACTATTCACAGATTACAAGACATCAGTCCAACACGCACACGTATGCCTCAGAACACGGGGACACGAGTGAGCTGATTAGTATATTACATGCTATCACTGGGAAGACCTAGAAGCCACACCTACTACGTCTTCTCTTGCTCGATTGGAATGGTGCTGGTTCCTGCGCGGTAATAGTTTCATACCTTCTCGACGCAGCAGAACAGAAATCCCAGTAGGTATTTCTTAGATAGATGCCAGCTTGCTCTGGACTGTTTTTGTTAAAAAAGTTCGACTTCTATTAACCACATGATGTAACGATGTCTTGTGAGACTTGAGTCTAGGGCCGTGTTTTGTGACAAGGTTCAGAAGCAAGTTACCAAACTTCAGAGACGTAGAGAATTCAGCCACCGCTGCATCTAGATCTTGCACCAAAGAAGCAACGCAATCCTGATCTATATTTACTTTGTGGCTCAACAGGTTCTGCACCACGCCGACCACGCCTTCAGTCCAATTCCAAGACCGGTTTGAGCGGCTAAAGTCATGTTCGCTCTCCCTCCTAGGAACGAACATCTTCTGAAGAAGGGAGAGAATTAAGTCTTCAGTCAAACAATCCTTGACCAGGCGATTCAAAATTTCACACTGGACACTGGAGGCTCCGTTCTTCGAGCAGATTATAGGAAACATAATCGAATCCATGACTGCCCTCGGATGAATCTTCCCAGCTTGAGTCAAGGCAGTCATTAGTATACGCGAAGCCGGCTTTTCCAGGGCATAGATTTTTGGCAGGATGATAGCATGTAAGAGTTGGGTTGACCAGGCATACCCGTCTTGCTCAACCAAGAGAGTCTCAACCAGTAGGAGGGTAACTTCATCATCGACCTCCCATGCTCGGGCAGCAGACAGAAGACAGGAAAAGTTCGGAGTTGAGCGAACAAGATTGATATCCTTTGGAAGGCCAGGTTCTGAACGAGTACGTAAATTTTGTCCCAATGATAACGCTTGTAGATATAACTCTTCACCTAGAGCTGCCCTCGCAATCTTGTCATCGTCTTCATCAACCAAATTGTCCCTACCATTCACCTTTTTGGATAAATCGATTATTCCCGTATCCGCCTCAATGATCTCCATCTCCAATCTATCCATGTCTTCTATTGTTCGCTCGTGCGTACGCCTCTCAGGTGAGCAAGTAGCTCGCTTCTCATGGTCAAACAGCTCATTCGTCAGTTGCTGAACCGCCGGAACTTCTATGCTCATAGGTTGTAAGGATTCCAAGGTTTCGGATAGATGGGTTTTATCCTGATCTTGCACCTCGTCTCCAGGATACGACTTTTCCAGGGGTAGCCAAGAAAACATGGGACTAGTGTGCTCGCTGCACTTATCGAGCCACTCCGGCATTGCATTATGATCGGACGTCTGGGTGTCCCCTATACCTAAGCGCTGTTCTTCTGCAATGTCAATAATGCCAGATATCAGAATTCTTGAAGAATACATCCAAAAACGTTTCTTTCCGAAATCATGAGCTACTTGTCAGCGTATGATGTGGACCTAAAACCTTCGTCCAATACCTGCTGAGGAAAATGAGGCCCATTGATCGGCATTCTGAGAAGTCGTGAGTAGAAGAGACCTTGCCGCTTGATAAACCCAATAGTCCGCTTCCACTGGAGATTGCAGTATGCGACGAGCCAAGGCTTCCAGGTCCTTCGTGCGAAAATGATTATGTTCCACCTTCAGAAAAGTCAAAACACTGGTTTGCATTGCACTCGGCAGTGTCTGCATCCAGATACAGCTGTCACCAGATGAAAACCGAAAAAATTGTCAAGTACCTCAGTGCATACCTTGAATGGAGAGATAAATTGAAGATGCACTTGTTAAGATATCTTCAGAATGTGAATTAACCAGGTAACAAGGAAAATGGACCGTTCCGCGTCAAATAACAATCATATCTGGCAAACACGGCAAGAACATAACGCTAGTCTAAGAACCTCAATCACAGATGTTAATAGTCGAGAAAAAATTGCCAATGACAGCTTAGCTGCTGACTTACTAACAGGAAAGTAGAAGCTTCAAATACTGATTATATGTGACAATCAGTATTTCGAGAGTTCGAGAGGCTCGACAGAGAATTGGGAATAAGGCCGCTAGACAAAGCCCTGATGCTCATTCAGCCCATCTGGGAGTTCAACATAAAGTGGAACTCACTGCTGATTGCAGGATCGAACACGAAACTCATACCTCGAAGCAACAATGAGTGACAATGTACAATGCCTTCCTGTAAATATGACATCATCATTTGGCCCCGGAAAGATGGAAATTGAACTTTAAAACAATATGATCCCGGAAAGTAATGCAAGGACTCCGAACCTGCCGCAAATCTTCAGCGCCGCACATTTTTTTGAATGCCGAAAAAACCATCGCTACTATTAGGGTCATGCTATCAGATTCGGATATATCACACACGATTTCGGCGTAGAAGGTCCAGGTCACCGGGCTAAAAACAATCAGTTCCCATACCTTGGAGCCCATAAGACCTTACTCACCTGCCCATATTTCCAGTTCGTTTCGTCTCCTCCTCTTCCTCGACGTATACCACCTCCGACGCCAGCAGGTCAGGCACAAGTCGCCATAGTTCACATACTCTTCGTCTCTTTCCTGCCATGTGGTCCTCTCCGAAGGCCACGAAACGATCTCCATGTCCGCGAGATTCAAGCCAATGAACTGCTTCTCCAACAGGTGAGTCGGCAAGTCTAAGAATTTGCAATAACTCTTCCCACTCCACTGTTCCGGCCTGAGACAGCTCGGCTGGGCGCATTGACAGTTTCTACCGAAGGCATTGCCCCACTTTCTTTCCCTGCACGCCTATTGAGCATCAACGGCCCGAAATCAAACGCAAATTTCCTGCTAGACATCCGATTTCTGCCTCGACGCGTGACATGTGACCGGTCCCGCCGTCATCACTTCGAGGGTCGAACTCGGCGACTTGCTCGTTTGAGTCTCGGAGAGACGATGGACCTCTGAGCACGCGGGAACTTCACCCGAGCCTCGAGCCTGTGACGCACTCTGTCGTGCAAGGTCGCAGTCGCCCAAGTACAGTACAGCTCCCACGCAGAACTCCCGAAAACGTTCTACAGAAATGCCGCTGCTCTCGGCTTCAAACTGCCAACAATCACGACAGATTTATCCGAAGAGCCAAACAAATATGTCAGCAGACGTTTCCAGCATTGGAGTCTGCCAGGCTGCAATTGAAGAGTTGCATTGTAACTAGACTCTTTTCATCGTCGAAGCTCGTAAATCGAAGTACAAGAAAGCTAGTAAGGAAAATAATCAGCAGTAGGCTATTTAAATTGACTGAAAATTTGGTTCCCAATGCTTGTTCTATCAATTGCTACATTTTCAACCACCTTGCCAACCTGAGAGATGTCGACGGGGCATCGAACATGATAATAACCAAATGATTTGCAATAATGTGAGGGCAACAAGTAATCAACCACTAAAATTTTTCCAAATCTATATATTTTCGCTTACCCATCTCCTAAGAAGTGAATGGGTCAAATGTTAATCTCATCATCACAAGTTTTGACCATTTCCATGAAGCAAACGTGACATCTGGATGATAAGTTTACATATTTTGTTAACCGTTTTTAGTTAGATTTTTATCCCTCTATTTGCATCCAAGCTTTACACAATATTGAACAAGAATAACCATATATTCAAGACTAATTACTAAATTGAGAATCGATATGAAACTATTTGAAATTGGATGAAGACAATTTGAGCATCTTCAAAGCAATACAAAACATCTTAATTCTTAAATTTCACATAATATTAAAAACATTTGAAAGTCCAGAATATTATAATCACTTGCAAAACTTATCAAAATAAATATGATACAAATATATATTGATTGATATATATGAACACATGTACATCACAATAAACACCTATTAGAACCAAACCTAAATTCAGCTTTAAATATTTCTTCGTCCATGCACTAACCAACATTTTCACATACATAGAATTTTCATTTCAAATATATTTAATTTGAAAGATATTATTTTAGTTATATTTATGGAAAATTTTCATTCATTTGCTTATCATTATTAGTGAAAATAAATTCATTCATGTTCATGACAATGTTTATGATAAAAATATATTCAATGCCATGTGTTATATTGAGTAGAAGATTTAAAAATATATAGCATCACATCATAGATCAAATATCTCCCTATGCATTTACTGTTTAAAATCTAATTATACATAGTTTTAACATATATCATTAACATGATATGATCAATACATTAGTAGTATATTATATATATATAACCATGTTTAATTCATATCTAACATTGATATAATGTGACTTACGATATTTTTAAAATTACCAGTAAGACATACTTTCATATCATGTGTAATCATATTCATGTATTTATCCAAATTTGATTAGATGAGCAAACAGGTTTGTTCAACTACTACTTCTATATATTTTCACAATTTACTAGCCATCAAAGTCATAGAGCTTCTTATATATGTATGAAGCAGTCCCACACATATGATAGATTGATATAGTTGTAATTTCATCAATTATTTCATGCAATTTATATTTCATATAAATTGACACAGTTTTACTTGCGCAATAATCATAGTTTCAATACATACAGGGTACAAGCTCTCAAAGTATAATAGTAAGTTGATACACTTGCTATTAAATCACCTTATTCATATCATATGAATATGAGTAATATGAGCACATTTATAATGAGTGAATAAATAATGCTGAAATTTTATATTACATAATTTTCCATAAAATATTCAAACAACTAAAATAGTGATTCGTTAGAATCCAAATTTTGATTTGAAAATACAAAACTCGGCGTATGATATATGTGATTTTCTGATAAAACTTTCATTACAAGACTAAGCCAGCAATTTTTTTAAAGTATTTTCAAAATTTTATTCATAATATTAAAATCCAAAAATTATCTTAATCTCATTAATGTGTTTATTTTAAATCACATTATCAACATGTAAATATATAAGTTGTTCAATAATTTTTGATGTAGAAATATAAATTTTTCTACATTATTTTTTCAGTTAATATATTTCAATATATTAATTAATTATTTAATTTTTTCACTAAATATTCATATTAATTAGATTTTTGATTCAAAACATTTATTTGATAAATTATTGTATACACAAATTTCAACATATTCTAACGTTTGAAAATTAAGAAAAAAATATATTCACATAGATCAATGATTGATGATAAATCATCTTTATTTCTCTTTTAATCAATTTGGTTCAAGGACTATGTTAATTTCAAAGAAATCCACTTTTTTTAGTATTCATTTTTAATTCAAAATTCAATTAAATGTTAGTCATTGTTATGTGTTACAATATTTCTGATATGACCACTTTTGTCGCATTTTTAATGTACATATGTTGAAAATGTGGCAAAAGTGTTCATATCAAGAATAATTATTATGTAAAGACCAAAGTTGTTCATTACTTGTTAGTGAATGTGGTTTAAGATTTTGATAGCAAGAAATATGACTTACTAGATGATATATAATGATGCTAAAGGTATAGCATATGTAATTCATTAAAGAATATTGATGATATAAAGATTTTAGATTGAATTTGTTCTTATCACATTATTTACATTTAAATGCTTTTTTGTACTTTCTCAATATCTATATTTAAATAGCAAAAAAATTAGTTGGTTGAATAGGTTTAACATCGATATGAAATTGTCAATATTTATTGTGATATTTTTAAATATATGATATCTTTGAAATTTTTCACATGGGTAATGAATTGGCATGAATAGCAACATATGAAGAATAATAACAATCTATACTTGGTTAGAGAAAATCAAGTGACGATTGCAAATGTAATACTTACAGATCTTACTCGAGATAAACTTCCAATAATCAATGGTAGATATATCTTCAAATATCTGGGTAGATAGGCAAGGAGTGTGGCAGCAATAACCAAGTTATCGAAGTTGAAGTATATGCAAGATCAACATATATTTCCTCACAAATCATTAGAGGTACATGAAACTATAATTCCAAGCTTTGACATGTTTCGCAAGATATTTGAAAGGTTACGTACTAGGTGAAAAGTGTTTAACATTCTACAGTAAATTGTGTAGCTTATTATAGTCACCAAGCTACACTATTCCAAGTAGCTAAATCACGTTAGTATTAATGTGAAATCAGATGCTAATGTTACTTTTAAAACCTTATACTTTATATTTCTTATAAGATAATATAGTAGCTAGTCTCTTCAATATTTGTTTTCTTCTGTTTGAAGCTGTCTTCCCATAGTTTATGTATCTTACCCTTTTTCTTTCTTTCTTATAAAGGTTCTCACCTAACTTAGAATAAAGTCATGCAAAACGCAACGTATGTTGTCCAATGACTACATGTTTCTCGCGAAGAAACTGTGCACATGGAACTCACTTTTCCAAGCCATAAACTGGTGGATTTTGGACTCGAGAGTCCGAAGGCCATGTTCGCAAACTTCCCGAGTGTTATGCGGCCAACTTGAAGGGCATTTCTGTATCGTAGACCACAGCAGATAGCTGAGTGGAGCAGATTGCCCAGAGTCTCAGACATGGTTTGCCCGTGAGATCCAACCACTATACACTGCTGATTCGGTCCTTCTAATGAACGGATTGGCGGTGATTACAGATCGCAGCGAGCGGAGGGAGTCTCGAAGATTCGCTGTCGCAAGTGAGATGATTTTGATATCAGGTATGTTGAATTTCGTCTTTTGAACGCAGAGAGGATCTGCTATGTAGTAAATGGGTTGAATTTGCATCCAGACTTACCGTGAATTGTCAGCGGCTAGCTTCCTTCGTGTCTAAGTCCATTGCCAGCTCAAAGTATAAATTCGGGCGTTGTCACGACGTATACCATGAGTTCCCTCTTATTGTTTATAATGCGAGACTTATGCTCCAGTTCAGTTTTCTCAATCGCCCTAATATCTGGCTTTTTGGTTGTGTAAATTCCTCACTAATCCGTGTGAGTTTGTGAGGGTGAAATGTAGGCAACGTGCGTTGCTGGAGTGGTGCAATTTTTCTCGAGGTTTAGGAGGTAATGTCTGCCTGGTGTTGTTTTTCACCAGACAGCCCTCTCAATACACCTTACGAGAATCGCTATTATTGCCAACGTCATGTCACGCCAACGAGCAGCTCTGCAGCCTCCTCCTCCGCTTTTGTCAGCTGTCCCACCCGCAGGTTTGTTTAGTGTACATTTATTTCTGGTCGCGATCTGTTGGACTCTCTTTCACTTCGTTCATTTGCATCGTGGTGAAATTCCGCTCATGGTCAGTGAGCAAATTTTTACTAGAATTTCTAATTTTTTTCTCATCATGCTCTCAAGACCTGTTTAAAAATATGTAGTAGCCCGTGAGTTTTCACATGTCAAATAATTTCTTGCTTACCAGCTGTCAGTTGCGATGTAGATCCAATATCTGAAGGCTTGTACCGATTTCAAACTAGGACGCCTACGTTGAAAATCATGGTGGTTTATATAGAACTTACGTATTGCTGTGTATAGGTGATCACATTATGAAAATTTGTCACAACCAGTAGTAATGCTTCTGCCATTCTTAAGTGAGCAATTCGTGAAAGTAGCAGTTCAGCATATCTGATAGCATCCTGTGGTTGAAAGTGCGTGCGTTCTGTTGGATGCGAGACTCACAAACTTTCTTGACTTATTCCTTGAGTTTCGTCATGGGATTCAAGATGTTGAGGTCTCCAGTTTGTCTTCTGGTCCTGAGCAAGAATCGTGGGCTGTACTTTTTGTTTATATAGCTCGGTGACTGAAGCGAACCTCTTGAGGTTAACTGGGTAGGCTTTTTACGATATAATTGCGTCGACAGCCAAATGCGTACCATTAACATTGTCATGGCTGGTTGTCTTGCAGTTGTGCATGAGTTTGCGAAGGTGGCAGTAACTGGACTTTTGAAGGGTGAGACTTCTTCAAAAGGTTTCACTAAAGCTGCAAAGCAGTTACAAACGACAGTTGAGGCAGTGTCGCAGGCTGTATCTGCCGTTTCTAACATCTACTCGAGAGCATCACGAGCTAATCTTTCATACCAACAGTTGGTTGACTTCCTGGCAATTCAGGGTTATGCGGAGGCCTTGAGACTGGCTTTGGCTGATTATTTCATTGAGCGGGTTGGGGAGATTAGAGAGTATGTTTCATTAGCAGTGCTACAGATGCCTACGTATCGAAGTTTGGATTGGCGCTTAGATTTGCAGGCAAGTTGATCTAGCTCGTGTATCAAGTTTGCTTCATTCACCGTTTGTTTTCTGAAATCAACCTATGTAGGGAGGATCCGGTTGAAGTTTTGATGGGACCATTACTTCACTTAGGTCTTAAAACACGATTTGCACAGCGAGCTTCCAGCTCTTAAAATCACTAGCAGTGATCATCCTGGTGTTTACTTGCCGAGATGCCTTTTCTTCTCAACTGTTGTCTTTTCTATTTCATGCGTTTGTCTGGGAATACGAACGATAACTCTGTATCATGAGCTTTTGTTCAGATCGCTAGCAGAAGCTTACGGCATCAGTCGGCTCCAGTCTTCGTCTTGAGCTTGACTATACAGCCACCGCGAATATTTCAGAAAACCGATAAGGACGATCAAGGTGAAGAAACGAAGGTGGTTTTTTTGGAGGCGAAGTACGCAACTTTGAAGGCAGTATGTTCTCAGCTAGAATTAGCCATCGGGGAGGCACGGAGTGGTGCTCACGGGCAGCGTGTTATGCGGCTTTTTAAGTAAACTTGAGTGAGCTCTTCTCTTGCAGTCCTTCAGGAGGCGTTTACAGACAAGCTATGGCCATCCAGTGAATTTGAACGGCTTCAGCTCTGAACGTATATAAAGTAATTACCCTGTTCTCTTTCCTTCTTAGTTCGCTTGTCGTGAGTTTTAGAGGTTAGAATGAATGAGGAATCTGTATCGTTTACTTTGGATGACCTATCTTTGTTCCTTAAGCCTTTGCATCGCAACAGAAGTCCAAAGGCAGTGGTGCATTAATCCTTCAGGTGTCAAATCCATAATTGTTTGAGTCTGAAATCCCCAGAAGGATGCCTACTACCTCTTTGATATGCCAGCTGTCTTTTAGAAAGCTTGAAACATGGGAACTCTCTATTCACCACATTTTGAGTTTCACCTCCTAGTCATATGGATTTGTTACGAATATAGGAACTCTAGGTTGCGTAAACATGATATTTGTGCGGGATACAAGTGTGAAAGCTAAACATTCGCTGAGTGGATTTCACCGAAGTAGCACGGCTTGACGTTGAGGAATATATTATATTGTTATTTCAGGTAAGAGGACACCTGATTGTGAGAAGCCGCACGGACTCGACCATTTCATGTTTGTGTTATACAAGCCCGATGGTCGATCATCAACACCACCGTCATGTTGAAGTTAGGATCTTTTTACAGCACTGTTTCCTTGTTATTGTATAAGCTACTATAATTCATTTCACTGGACAGAAACACGTGGACTCGCTTATCAAGTTACACCCTAACAGCCTCGTATACTGCTCGAATTTCACACTTGAACATCAATGCGACAAAAAAATCTATGGAATACAGAGTCCTCCATTACTTGATGCCTCACTGTTACTGGCATTCTTTGTCTGCTGTTCACATACGGTGATTATACCATTTTCAACACCTTCAGAATCTTTAGTTATATGTCCTGTAGAGGTTATTGCTGATTGTTACTTGCAAACTCTGATTTCATCCTGTTTTGCATTCAACCTTTTCTCGCTTTGTCATTTATATCGCCTTCCAGACATGTTGTAATATCTCAAATATCATCAATGGTTGCAAATTAGCGTGAGCCTACATGTTTACCCCGGTGTTTAAGAGTATTCAACTGGCCGCCTTTCTACTCCAATTGTCTAAGCCCGAAAATGTGTTCTTTTTGTATCCTAAACTCCATCTGATGTGACTTCTAACTGAGTGGTAGCAGAGTCGGCCTCTTTCTCTGCATGTTGAATACACCTTTGATTTTATGAGAGTGAAGCTGTTGATACTCGAGAAACTTTACCCTCACTATGAATCTCGCAGCAAAACGAGATGTTTGGGTAATCTCCGTACCAATCATTGCATTTAGTTTGTGTAACAACTAACATATTGCGTGGTTGTCGACTAGCTAGATAACAAGCATTTGCTCGCAGAGAGCTAGAAATTGAACTCTTTACCAAGAAAGCTTCTGGTCCGTATCGAAATTGATCCTGCGTTTTATGATCTGATTGAATCTGTAGTCTATCGAAAATCCCCGTACTGAGACGGAGAGAAGTTACAGTTATTTATGAGACGATGTTATCAGGTCGAGAAGATAACAAAACTAACGGTATACTAGGGAGTAGTCACCGAAATATAAGCATGAGATATATGTATCTCGGAGTGGAAAATAAATGCATCACATAGAACAAACGATTTATAACCATCCGGAAATACACTTATTATATCCCTTATCGGGAACGACCCTTTAGTACGAAAAACAATGCAAACTTGTCGATATGAAATTACGACAAACATCAGAAAATGAAACAATTTATTTAATATATTCTACATTTTGAGATTTAAAATCTACTGTTTACATAGTCTTTTGTAAACATGTTGGAAAGCTTGTTTTAGGACATCTAAGTTATCTTGCAAAAATTGAGTATGTGTCTATATGAATTGAAATTGTTCAGTTGATAAAATTATTATATGGATTGAATCAAATTATTAAAAATTGAATTACGAAATTTAACGAATACATAATCTTTTTTTTCAAAATATGGATATTTCATATATATATATGAAAAAAATGAATAATAAAAAAAATTAATTATAGTATTTTTAATATTATATGAATTACATGTTTATATTTGCAAAAGTCAATCCAACGTCAAAAGATGCAAGAATCAACTAAAATTTACGATTGATTTATATCCGGATAAATACAAAAATATATTAAGGATAGATATAAATAAAATTTTGAAAAATTTATATATTATTGTTGAATCAAGTCAAATGACTTCAACCGTATGATTCAAATGTTTACATGGCAAACTCTAAAATAGTATGAAAGTTTAGCAACACACATTAAAATTTTGTAGCTCAATGTTGCACCAATGCGATTGAGAAGAAAAAAATGTCATCAATACTGCGTACCAAAGTTATATACAGTCACATTATCTTGATGTTATGCACAAGATTTGATATTGTTCTAACTAAAGACAATGAGAATAAATACTCTACAAATTCAAGTAAAGTGCATTTTGAAGAAGTTCAATGAATTCTTGGATATATGAAAAGTACTAATGATTTATTTTTTTTATTAATTATTATACAGTGCCAAATTTTTGCTAGGCTATTTTGATGTTGACTATAGAAACAATCTTAATAAGAATAAATCCCCCGCTGAGTATGTATTTAACCTTGATGCTTGATGCATTAACTAGAGATATACTTTGCAAAGATGTGTAGTTCTGGCTAAAAAAAAGTTAAATATGTAGAAATAGCAAAAGTAACAAAGGAGATTATTTGATTAAGTAGTCTCATCATTGAGATGAGATTGATATTTGAGGTTATTAACTTTTATTGTGATAATCAGAACGTGGAACATATTGCTACAATTCAAATAATGTACAATAGAGTAAATCATATTCAAATCAAATCTCACTTTCTGCAATTTATGATATTATCATAGTATCAAATTCACACGAAAGCACAAAAAATCACAAGATTAAACAAAAAAAATAACGTGGTTTTCCAATTCATTATATCCAAGTCAACACAAATGTTAGTATCAATGTTTTAAAAAATTGAGCTAGTTTTCATCACCTTAAGTAGTCTTGCATAGACAATATAACTAATGTGTGTTCACTTTTAACAGAGCTGATAACATCCATGATAAGAATCAATTTTAACAATCTCTTCCTTAGACTCATGTCGAGGATGAGTAGCCTTCATAAATAATATAATTACTCTACGGAAATGACTAGAAAGAAAATTAAAAGATGACTATTTAAGCTAACTAGAAGTAAAACATCATCAAAACATGATAAAATAAAAAAATAAAAAAATAACTAAAATTGCTAATGTACTTGTTCTTCTCATGCAAAACTTGCACATTAGCACAATGTGTGTTAAAATTCTTTAAAGAAATAAATTTGATCAACACATTGGTTGAACTGAATTTAACGTTAATCTTCACTAGCTTAATCACTTTATCAAAACTTATATGTGAAATCTAATGTCAATATCTTTTGATTTGCAGCAAGATGTAATGCATTTTGAACATCACAATGAAGATTAACAACCTCATGTTTCAATACTAATTCAATTTCATCTCAATGTTAAGTCTATATTATCAAATAGCTTGCTTTGTTACTTATATTGTTGCTACATGCTTGATTTCTGTTGTATACTGAACATATATTTTTGTAAGTAGATCTCCAACTAATACATCAATCATCAAATGTAAACATGTATCTAGTTGTAGATTTATTCTTGTGGAGATATTATTCACAGTCATTATTAATGTAGCATAGCAAAAATTTGGCATGATCAAATAAATCAGAATCCTTGATACTTTTCAAATACTTGAGATTTCATTTCACCGTTTCTCAAGATTTGACATGTACATACTTACTTTGGCCATAAATAAAGCAATATCATACCTTGTGCACATCATTAAATACATGAAACAGTTTGCAACTTTGTAATAGGAAATTGATGACATCTTTTACTTCATAATTATAGTAGTTGGACCTTGAGCTGTGAAAATTTTCAAACGTATTGCCAAAGGAGTCCATATTTGTTTGAATTATATCATTTTGATTTTTTCAAGCACACGTTGAAACTCTTTGCTTTGATTCAATCATAGTTTTTTTTCACCAAATCGCTATTAACACCCTTGAACGTCGTAGACTATCCAAATTCTTTCTCAAAGTCAACTAGTTGTCTCATGTAAATTTTCTTCTCTAGAATTATATAAAGATATGTAGTTACTACATTTACTTAATTCATAACCAGATTAAAAATCGAATAAATGATATGAATCAATCAAATTATAACATTTTTTGTTCTAGGTAAGAGTACTTTATTATAGTACACATCTCTTACTTGTGTGTAATCTTCTGTCACCAACCTACCTTTGAAAAATCTTTTTTTGTCACCTGTTAGATTATACTTTAACTTGTACATCCACTTGCAATCAATCAAGACTTGATATTTTGAAAATTTTACTAGCTTTCAAGTCTTGTTATCTATAATTGATTGCATCTTCTCCTCCATAGCAAATAATCAGAAGGTTAAACTTCTTCATAAAAAAAAGATTCACTTCTTCCAAAATCAACACAATATCATCATCGTTTTCTAGATCCATGGCCTTCAGCTTGTCTTTCACTTCTTTCTTCCATCACATATAGTCATCACATTTGTTGTATTTGATTATGTTATATCCTACACCTCCAAACTTAATGATCATCATCTAATTTTGTTGAACACTTGAAGTTATGTCTTGTGTTGTTTGATTGGAAATTTTTTACTTTTCAGTCATTTCTATTTATACGGAGTTCACTCAAGAAGTTGATTTCTTTCAGTGCTTATTTGATCATATTCCTTCCAATTTCTTCCTCTTCTGGCTGACTGAACCCTAACGTGTATCTACTCTCAACACAGTTGATAGCTGACAACACTCATGACAAGATTTAATGCTAACAACCATGTAGGTTTTGCACAAGGAATATAAGTAAAGTTTACTAGCAATAAGTTTAACCTCTCTATATATTTTATTCATCATGTTTTGGTTACGGCTTAGTTCTAATTAGTTCCAACTTAAAGAGAAGTTTATGTTAGAAATTTTTTTTTGGTATTATGCAAAATAATTATATGTATTATTGGTTCCATGACATGAATTAAGGGAGTGATTGTTAGCATCACAAGCCTGATTGTCCGAGTAACATCATCTTAAAATTTTGATTCCAATTGTAACTAACTTTTAAGAGTAAAGTTCAAAAATCCATTTGCACTTACACCAAACCATAAATACTGAAGTATGTGGTTTGCCACTATAGAGTCTTTACTAATATAAACCTTAAAGGATTAAAAAGGGATTTTGCTAGTTTTTTCTTAGAATGATAGCATAAACTGAAGCCTTACAAAGATTAAACTAACGTAAGTTAAGTTAGACCTTACTTATCTACTAATAGATAAAAGAAAAAAATTGGAAAAAAATTAGATCTACAACTAAATTTTTAGTCTTTGTTACATCAAAATCATGTTTATGCAATATTTGGATTGATCTTGAATTTTTGAATATTGGAAAGTTTAATGACATACTTCTAGTTTGATATTACTCAAATCTAATTGCAATTTTGTTATCTTGTGTCATATTTGTATTACTTATGAGGTTTTCCCACATACTATTTATCAACATGATCATCTTTGCCTTGTTTAACTAAAAATTTTTACAAATTTTTTTAAAAAAGAAGAGAATATTTAAAATGAAAGGATTTATTTATCTGTAAATAATCATTGTAACATTTGGTGAATTTTTAAACAAATAAGATTTTTTGTAGCTCTTTGAAAAATATGTTGATATTCTATTCAGCAAAAAACAAGAACAGTACTATAATCAATTTAGAATCCCAAGTGGTCAATATATACTATACATTCTTTAGATATAGATTACATGCTAAAAAATGAATTTGTTAAAAACTATTTGATTTATCACCTGGGCCGACTAGAGTCGGAGTCACAACCTCAAAGTCACGGGTATGCTTTATTCGCATTATTCTATCCAAGGCATGCCCATATGTACGAACAAATATATACATGTATCTCCAGACCTTTCCAACCGACTTTCTTCTAAGAGTGCTTATTTTACGCAGAAGTACAATTTCTGATATGTAAAATGTACGTATTTTAATACGGGCAGCAGGGGGAATGCTTTTTGACGTTGAAAGGGGGCATGGGCATGCCTGGAAGAATTTTGTTGTGCCTCCAACACTAACGTGGACTGATATAACTCTAAAATTCTCAACATAATTCCGAGTGTGGTAGTTGTGTTTGGCACACGTAAATCCAGCCAGTGAAGATGTTCAAGGTGTGGGACATAGTGTGAAAGTGTCTTTGGTTGCATTGCACATATCATCAGCCTGATGAGAAACATACACTCTTAAAACCTATGGCTACACATCAAAATGTGAAAACTTTATCCAGGGCTTGTGATAACCAACAGGGAAACAATTGTACTTGTCAAGTAAGAGAAGCTCAATTATGTACAGGAACTTTCAGTAACGTACATCAGTCAACATTCAAACTTCAAGTATCCTTTTGACAATATGATACTCTGACATGCTCTCCATGTAATTTGAGATGAGACTAAGTCGTCCGTACTGTAGTGGCTTCTCGTATTCAACCCAAATATCTTTGTCATATTTTTTGTGGAAAGATTAGCATAAGCACCGAAATTTAATATCATTTGATAGCTCTTCGTCTAATTCTTTATATACCAATTACGCAGATATGATAGATATAATTTATTCCAATTATTTAATACATTCCCTTTCATTCAGGAAAAAAAACATAAGCAAAAAAGTAATAAATTTTTTTCCCAATGATGTTAGAAAAATTTGCACACTACATGAACTTGATATGTACTTTGAAAGTATATTACAATTTAATAAGATATTTCATGCAACATATGACATTGCAAACATTCATTGAGCTAAATATAATTCTACAGTAAACCAAAGATTGAGCTATATTGTAATTTTCATGTGTATTTTATCTCTAGATTATTTTCTCATTTAACTAAGAAATTTAAAGGAATATTACGCATGAAAACTTCAACATATTTGCAATTTCATTTTTTTCATTGATTATCATTATTTAATATTCATATTTTTTAAACCTTTGTTATCAATGAATGTAAGTTTTCATATAACGAATGATTTGGATTTTTTAAGTTCTTTGTCAAATTCCACTTGTGTGTTAAATTGTCATGATGACTTAAAAAATTTAAAATTTTAATATTCATGTAATAAATTCTGCTTGTATAATTAGAAATATTTTGACAGATTTGAATTTAGTATAAAAGATTTGATACATATCTATACATACATGACAATAACATATGATCATCAAATCATGATTTGTTGAACAAGAAATGAACCATCACATTGTGAGTTTCACAAAATAAAAAACTTAATGATAAATAAAAATTTATATTTCATAGTTAACAGTGCTGATATTTTGAGGTATAATGCAAGCACAAAGTCAACAAATTAATGAAATGATTTGTGATTCACATGATTAATTTGCGTCCACAAGTATCCATTATTGCTTCATTGAAAACCTGAATTGTGTTATTTAGAGTCACAATCCATTTGTTTATATAGTAACAAACTAATTAGATTGACTAATCATGATGTATCAAGTCAAAGTTAACCAAATCTGATTTAATTTCTAACAATCCCCTACTATATTGATATATTATAGACTGTATACATGATTCCAAAATAAAATAAATCTAAATTCTTTCAAAATTAGAGTTAACTAGAAATAAATTGTAGCCAAATTTATATAAAAAGATAATCTAGTCTATTTTTATTAATTTGCAATATGGAAAAAAATCATTTTTCATAAATTTATGTATTTAAAGATTGATTTATTTCCAATTTTGATTATCTCAATTATTATATCTCAGGATATGATATCAAATGTCAATGTGTTTTGATCTATCATTCAATATATGATTCATAACTAGATATAAAACATTTTCGGAGTAAAAAAGACAAAACAAAAGTTGCACAAAAATACATGCATTTTGGCAAAGGCGGACAAAATCAAAACTGTGATAACAAATTGTTTACATCTCAAATATACACAACATACAACTAAAGATAAAAGAGCTACTTACTTCATCTTATTAGCCTAAATTAAACATATTTATGTAGCCTTTCACTTTGGGCCCAGGTTACTTTTATACCTTTGGGTTCATCCATGTACGTACTACTGGGCAAACCATATCCTTTGAACTATAAATTTGTTATTTCCCCATCGAATCAATTTCTTTTTAACACAAATATATTTTCCAGTCATGATGTTCTTCGTTTTCCATCGGTCTAATAAAATGGAAGACAATTTGGTATATCTAAATATACTCCGGTTTTTTCGGAGGCTAAGTGTCGCATATGAGCATTTGACACGTGATGATGACATAATATTAATAATTAATATTATGATTTATTGTGTGTATTCTATTGATTTTTTTGGCCTCCTCCACTTTTAGTCTATTTTGAGCTCTGGAGTATATTGAAGTTCGTTGTTTAATGACATTGAAAATTAGTCTCAGTATTTGAATATTGTGATAGATTAATTATGATAAAAATAGACTGATTTAACTAAGATTTGTATTGAATTCTAATAAACACAATAATTAAAATTAAAACAAGTTGATATATTTATAACTATAAAATACAGAATTCCAAATTTGAGATTCTGAAATTTCTTTCGTTGAGAGATTAGTCAAAAGAACTCATAACCATGCATAAAATTTTGAAAAAAGGAAAACTATACGCATAATTTTGGTTTTTATAATATATCTCAATCTTAATCAAATCAGTGTTATCACTGACCAGACCATTTGAAAACATAATCATTATATCACCTCAATCGAAATTTATAGAAAATATCTAATTTTACATGAACAATGAACTTCAACAAAATATATCTGCATAATTTAACTTGCATTTGATAATTATGTTTACATTATTTTATTTTCAAAAATAAAAATGAGAAATAAGTTCATGTAAATTAATACACTTCTAAACCATAACTCAGGCTGTAACTTATACATAAGGAATCTGCTCTTGCTGAGATAAATTTAAGTATGTCAACGCATATTGAAAAAAAATATTTAACATTCATTCGTTTTGGATGTGCTATGGTAAGAAAGGATACTATTGGTGCAAAGATGGGACGAAGACACCAACGCAGCATGTGTGGAGGATGTTAGGTTTCGAATCATTCTACATGTATGTGTGCGATGATAATTCTAAATACGAAGATTGCATATTATTCGAAACAAATTTGAATTGTGTATGATAAAACTAATCATATTTTATGTTACATGCGAATATGAAATCTCGTAAATAGATGGCGACCGCTTCATTGAGTATCAAATCATACCTATATAATCTCTTTTACATCACTGATGATTACTAATTGATGATGAAACATCGACTAGATGCTGCAATATTACCGCTGAGTAACAAATAATCACATTTATGCTAAAGTTAATCGGTCGACTTGATCACAAGGGAATCATGGAAAAGGCGCAGAACTAACTAGAAGTCTTACATAAATGTCGAAACTCGGAGATGATCATGAACGGTTTTGAAGGGAGCATCCGGGAGAGCGTCGGGAAGACAGCAGCGGCCCACGTGTATCCTGTGATGGCGTGGGATTTCTAGAAGGTGTCACGGATTCCGGCACAAGTGGAGGACTCCTGGACCCGCGCTGACAGCGTTCGCGGTCAGAGACACTTCCGCGGACCGGAGCCCACAAACTTTGACGGATGGGAGCCCCGCAATTTCGGAGTTGACTCCGATTTGACGACGACGGCGCAGCTCGAGAGTCCAATGCAATGCCGGGGAGCAGCTGCGCGATGCTCGAGTGTGGACTCTGTTGCCGTCAGAATGAATCGTCGGACGCGAAGGTGCGGGAGTCTGTGATGCGCCACTATCTGGGGTCGCTCTCGGGGGCGAGTGGGGGCCGCCAGGCCCGAGGAGGAGGAGGAGGAGGAGGAGGAGTCGAAAAGAAGACAAACGTCAAGAGATTCCGCCTGTGGCGAGGAGGCGACAAGGCTTGCGGGTCTAGAGGTTTGCCATGGATCGATAGCGATCCCACGTCTATGCCGCCTGCCCGAGTCCACACAGAGCCTGTCACGATGTGACGATGGCAGATGAGACAAGACCGCAGTTGTGTCCGGTCGAGACAAGACTCCGTGAAGCTTCCCGAGGCTTTCCACATCTTCTGAGATGTCGTGAGACAAAGCTGCGCTACGCTCAGCATGTGCTGTGACGTAGCATTTCGTTCTCCCGTCGAAAAAGAACTCGCCCTTGACAAGTCGTCGACGACTCTTCTACTGGATCGTGCTAATTTGAAAGAAACCCACGCAGCTGCTGGACTGCTTTTCTGCTGCGGGCTTGGAAGAGGCTTATAATTGTCTACTGTTGCATGAACGTACGTTCCTTTTGGAAGGGGGTTGATTTGGCAGCGGGCGAATTCCGCAGGATTCTACGAACGGTTGAGCTCTCGCTGAACCAAGCTCCACGGTCTAGCAGAAAGGGGGGAGACCGACTCACGAGGCAGAGTAATTGCTGGCGGATGAAATGGCCAGTCTTAGCTGTGGGTGCGCATGTACATCATGATCACAGGCCCCTGGTTTCATCCTTGTGTTTCATCTACAGAGGCAGGTGGGTTGATCTTTCCACGGTCTTTCAGCAGGTGCATATCTGCACATTGCTCTAGCACTCCCAAAAACGAAGAGGATTGTTGCGGGCGTAGCGCACTACAATACTGCTCCAATGTTGTTACACAAGTTGCTCAAATATTGGATATAGATTGGTACATGAGGTGCATGCGTTCAGGGGTGGCGCTTTTGAAGTTGATGGACTGATGGCATGCAAGCTTCGCCACTTGAAGAGCAGGAGATCCTGGCTTGCAGTGGGCTGATATCACTTGCAGTGCAGGGCACGTCACACAGCTGTAACTGAATCTTCCCTGACTTCTTTCTCCAGAGTATCGTGGTTCATCACCTAAAGCAGATTCGGAAGGAGGTAGATGTTGATAGTGGGTCTTCGCAAATTTCATACAGAGTTAGGAGGATCATCGGGTTGTTTAAACTGCGTGGTGCCGATTCCTTTGACTGTTAGAAAATTGCTGACCGAAGATTATGAACACTGAGTAGAATGAATATATATCCCTTGTGTAGTAACCTCCGTGGTTCTCGGAATCAGACTCTCACGACTCGCGGTTCAGTCATGGAAAAGTCAAGTGTCACGAAGGCCTCCTTCTAAACAACTCTATACCACGACTTTTCAGCTGGTGTTCAAAAGTATCAGTTCCAGGCGCTGGGCTTGTCAAGAATGGACTCGGAACTTAGCCACGTAACTCTTAAATTCACGCTCTAATTTTCAGGCGCTTGAGTAATCGAGGACTTAGCGGAGACTTGGGACCGGAGGTTGGTGAGTTGAAGGAGTTATTCCTCCTGGATCTAAGTGAAAACAGTAATCAGGGCGATATGAACGTAGCCTCGTGCGATAAACTTCGCCTTCTGTAAGACCGCTGGAGCAATTTCCTGGGTCTAGTCCTCTAGCTCTCTACGTTTTCGATTTTCGTGAAGAGCCATAGAAATTCCAGCCAGCAGACTGTTTATCGTCTATTCTATCTCCATCTGCGCATTCGGTGTGATGAGAACTGCTGTACAGCTGAAAGTGGTTCATTTCTTGAGGTTCACTCAATCGTGTCACACAGCTTGCCTCGTCATCATACGCAATTCCAAGTCCCAGAATCAAAGGAGTGTTTCCTTCCCTTTGGTGATACCAAAGCTTTCCCAATTGGAAGAATTGTAAGTGATGCCTTGTTATGATGGTTTATTCTGTAATATCCTTGTAGGGTAAGTTTATCGTAAGTACGAGTTGAGAGTGTACCCAGATAACTGCATGATTTGGACACCAAATCCTGGGGAACTGAAAAGAATTCTTCATTGGAGCAGAGATTCTATCACCGTGTTTGTCCCACACAACAAGCAAGGAAAGAAGGGCCTCTAAATAGAAGCCACAAACCTTGCAGAAGATTTGGTAGTGCAGGATTGTTTGGACGTGTACCGAAGGAAATCTCCGATCTTACTATCTTGTGAGTGCCTCTGTTCCAAAACTGAAGTCGGTCTATTCTCCGGCATGAGATATTTTCAAGACTTTAGTCAGAGGCTCAATTCATTCGAATGGTTTTAGCTTCATAACTCGTACATTAGTTCCAACAGATTAACTTACAGGTTGTCCATATATGCCGTTTACATATATACTCGTCTAGTTTAATTCGCTTGTTTTATAAACAGGTTTTGAGTACAAAGGAAATTTGCAACTTGTAGAGTAGGTATCGTGACAATAAGACGGAGTTACCGGCGGACCTCAAAGACTTCAGGATACTAATCAATCTTGAGGAGCTGTTAGTGGACAATATATATGCGAGATCTATTTATTTAATTTTATGTTTTGACTTTGTCTAATATTTTGTTGTAAATTCATAACGTAAGAAAATGTGTCGTAGAAGCAGATTATTCATTTTCAATCTTCATTAATCTGATCTTAAGTGCATTCCTTTGGTTGTCCCCTCAGGTCCCTTTGGCTAATTAGCTTCAGAGATACCCGAGGAACTGGGAAACCTGAATAACTTGCAGTACTTGTGAGTCTGTATTCTGCAGGTGTTGTTTATACCGGTATCTGAGCAAACGTCAAACTTTGAGCTCAAAATTGTCTTGACGTTTATTCGTTGCAGCAATTGCCATGATTGTGTCTCCACGGTGGACTACCACAGAGTTGTGCTGGATTGCTGGCTCTCAACCGGATGTAAGACTGCCACTTGAATGCCATGGATCCTTTTCTGTGAAGCTTAAGGAACCTCGCTATCCTGCTTCAAATAAACTGGTCTCTCCTCATTGTCGCTGTGGATCTATTTTTCTAGAGCTTCCAGATGTCACTGAAGTTCTCAGAGTATGACTAAAAGTTGGTAAGCTTGGGCACTCACCCCTCTAATTTAGGACTTAGGGTTTTGAAACGTAGCTATCCATGATAACATGGAAAGCTATGTTTCAAAAATTGCTGTGTGATGTGTGAGATGTAAATTAATTAGGACTTCAACTTGACGAACTCCTTGTATAATAACATGTCCCTCTCACCTACATTTTTGCTGCCCTGATCCAGCTGTCAATCAATATTGTTTTAAACTTGCTGTGATTGGCCGCATATATCTTCGCCAGAACTCTCTACTGGAGGCATAGCCGATTCCTGGGAAAAATTGCAGTCCATGGAGTACTTGTAACTGTAACCTTTGCTCATTGAGCCTTTGTGTGGGTGGTTTGAGTTTGGTTAAATTAGCAAGTTATAAATTGATATTATCTTCATTTTCATCTATTTTAAAACTGTGGTGTTTAGGCCAATTACATCTCGTTCCGGCAAGGCTGATGTGTGGGTACATGACCCTACATTCGTTTGGATTCCTTTGCACTTCTTGGGGAGTTTCCTGAGTAGGATTTCAACGGAATGCCCAACTTGACGAGTTTGTGGTTATCAAACCAATTAACCAAAGGTGAAAGTATGCTTGAGATTAATCGATTATGGTGTGCCTTTTGCAGCGTTGATCGTAATCTGTTCCTCATATTTTCTGATATCTCCACTTTGCTCAACTTGACAGATATTTGTCCAGAAATCAAATTTTCTGGAAAACCTCCTGATATTGCAATTTTGGAGGAGGAATACAATGTGTCTACAAGGTTCGAAGTAATGGGATTGAGTTGTCGTTTTCTCTCTCTCTCCATAATTGAGTTACGTTTCTTTGGCAGGGAATCTCACGAGGGAGCTAAGGGCATTCTTCGGTATTATGGCGGAAATTTTGATCAGTCATTTATTTTATGGTTATTGCTTATTTGTAAAAAGTCTCCTCGTTCGACATTAATTGCTTATGTTCATGTTCCTGAAGTAAAATGAACTTGCGCTTTGCGTCGGAATCTGTCATGAATTCCAAAATAGATCGATTGCACCAGTCTGCTGCTGATGAAGCATTCTGCATCTTCAGGCGCTGGGATTGTAGCTACTCGGGAGGACCGACACCTGTGGGACACAAACACCTTGCAGAAACGCAAGGTGAGTTAACGAAGAAAGACTTTCTTTGTTCATAGGAGATTATGAGATATGGTACAAGCGGTTGACTTGGCTGTTTCCATATCGAGACGAGATGTGATAATGTGTAAAGTTCAGATTTTTATTTCTATCCGAACTGTTACGAAGACACTTCGATCGACCAGTGTTAGTGTATGGCCGACACGATTCGTTACTCTTGACATATATCAAGAGTAACGAATTGTGTCAGCCAAACATTAGCTTCTGTTTAGTTCGAAAAAACAATCATTAAACAAAATGACTATCACGGTTGTTCATCTGGTCAAGAGCTCAATCTAGCTCTCCAGCCAGCAATGGATGTGAATCCAGCCTACATTCCTCTCCAAGTATGCCAAGTTATACCATGTTACGTTCTATTGTGCAAAGAAGCATAGACGGGCAAAAGGATTTGAAGATGAAAATCTTAATCATGAAATTTTATCTCTAAACAGTTACCCGCAAATTGATTGGCGAATAATCTATATAAATCAGAGTACCAACGCAACTTTCAGTCCTCTTATTTACTGTATGACCATGTGGGAGCCGTCGTAGGTGGAGTCTTTGGGCTGGCCTTCGTGTTTACTGTCAGTTTGGGCCTCGTCCTTTAAAAACGCAGAAAGCAGTTCTCTTTCATGGACGTCTTTGCTCGCAAAAAGGAAGCTGAAGGTGGGGTTATGCAACCTTGAAAATCAAAGTTCAGTAAGATGACCTTGAACAGTTGTTGTGTTCGTTATTGATCAGGAGCATTCCTGGAGCACGAAGGATCAATCAGCTTATTGGGCTTAAATTGTTCGGATGGAGAGTCTGCTGAGTGGGTCATACTTGCTGGAGTTCAATGATTCACCGTGGAGGAGTTAGTGGATAGCTTCAGACTTCAGTGACGAACATGTAATAGGACACGGGGGATTCGAAAAAGTTTATTTCGCAACTCTTGATGACGGACGTACGGTTGCGATTAGAAGGGCCTCCGCTCGAAGCGTGCAGGGTATGCGTGAGTTTCGAAACGAGATCACACTTTTGATTCGACTTCACAATCGACATCTTGTTCGACTCGAAGGGTTCTGCATTGAAAGAGATTTTCAGGCATGTTCTGTCAGTAACTCTTGCTACATGTATAGGTCAGATGATGCTATTCCCAACCACATACCAGCCACCAAAACGTCCTTAGCATGCAGGCCATTTCAGTCAGATGTGGACTTTGGAGAAATGAACGCAATGGTCTCGAAGAAAGTTACATGCTCGTTTCTACTCGAACGTTTATCTGGCCATCCACAACACGCAGCTACTCATCTACGAATTCTCGAAGAAGGAAAATCTTCAAGAATTGTAACACGGTGAGTAGTACTTGATATGAGAAGATCGAAAACGTACGTATTGTAGCACCCATCCACCTCCACCTCGTACCCAATTGCAGATGATCGGAGTTGATTTTAATGTATAGACGGAATCAGTTTTTCTTTCAGATTTGTGTAATACGTCTTAGTGTGTGAACGGTTTACTCATTTCAAATGAGCGTTGTGTTCCATGGGAAGGTGTTGTCTTGTTTGAGTATATTTTGTTGCAGATGTATGGAATGGATGCGGTATACAGGCTGTTCACGATGTCTTATTCAAGATATTGAAACAACTTCATGGTCCCGTCCAACTGGACGCTGCGTAACTTTAAGAAGAGTTCATCAAGACCAATGACGGTCTAGTTCCTGTTACAAGTACTGTCATGCTTCTCGTTGAAAACATTTTCTTTTCTTTTATTTCCTTACGTCATTGAGAACTTTGTCCGGTCTGAAGCCTTTGACCGTCTTCTGCACCACAACAGGTTCCCAAGAAGAATTTTCCGCGCACGTTGATAGCCTAAGACTGGAACAAGGGGGTCGAGCAAGGCATAGGTGCCTCGTTGTGCTTTTATGTATCTATGTCATTGTTCGTGGCCCAGTGCTGAATGAAAACTGAATGCAACAAATCAAGTGGACAATAATTGCCCTGTTGACCATATTGAACTATCATTGCACAAGCATTTACTGTCCACGGCTGTACATATACAACGGTATCATTCTCGTTTTGTCTTATTTGCACAGGGATAAAAGTGGGAGCCGGCATGCCTCTAACTTCGAAGAAAAGGTTAGACGTAGCCTATGGTGTTTCTAAGGGACTGGAGTATCTTCACTCATTTCGCGGTAATTCCTTCACTCCAGGCTTCATCGGTATGTTGGTGATGATTGTTATGGTTTATGTCAAAGGGTTTATCTCGTCAGTAACTAAGATCGGATGTAGGACCTAAACTTGCAGCGTACGGATCTGTAGTCCCCAGCTCATAGAGACGCACGTCATCAGTAAAGCTGGATAAGGCCGTCTTTAACATCGAGGCTGAGTGTTAATCGGATGGAGTTAATCAATCGAACCAGAAATTCCTTGTCAGTGGATAAATCGTTTGTTATTTACTACGCATCTCGAGGGTCATGACTTATGACTCATAAGTTATGACCATGCTGCTTGCTCATGTACGAAATCCTGTACTTCTCACCAACCGCAGGATCCTTCTGTAATTCATCGCGACATAAAGCCGTCGAACATTCTTCTCGACGAAATACTGGTGGCCAAGGTAGCCGATTTCGGAATTTCCAAAAAATCCCCTGGAGAGGGTACTCACGTGTGTAAGGATGGTACTGCTGGGTAAGGATGGTAGATTTCGTCTGACGCAGATATTTCGAGATCACTCGTTAGATCTAGGTGATTGTTTCCTTGCTGTCGCCAAGCGGGAATGAATTCCTCATCTCCCGTTCAGCTTTTTGTCTGTGAGTCACAGGACACGAGATTGTCTAGAGCGTACTTTTTCGACCTAAAGCTTAATATCCTGTGATACTTACGTAATGCCCTGCCTTCACTTTGTTGTGCCCAGCAGAAAAGTCGAATACCGACCCTGGTTTGATCCCGAGCAAACTACCCTTCTAAGCGCTCGGGTCATATTGTCTCTGCAGAGCTCACAAGCTGTTTTTCGGAATGTAACGTTCACCTCGTCAATCTCCGCAGATTTCCCAACCCTGAATTCTTTCTGAGTTACTATGGCGGGTGACGTGTTCGCTTATGGGGTCGTCTTGCTCGAGCGTTTTATTTGACAAATGGGAATCGACAGCAATCGACCTGACGAATACAACCTGATTCAGTGGGTAAGATATTTAGAGACGCTAAATACAGCATATTGTGATCTACCCTCATATCGAAGTAAAGCACCAGATTTTCTTATGTCCTCAGATTGAAGCGTGGTGTTGAATTCATTTTACCCTGCGTTTCATCACCTCTCCCATTGACAGGTGAGGAAAAGATTCAAAACGGCCAGTTTTTTCGAATATAGACCCCGCTTTCTATCGAGAATAACTACTCACCAGAGCTGATACAGGGGTGACAGAGCTAGCCCTCAACTGCGCCCATTTTCCGAAGTCCCCAAGACCATCAACGAAGGTATAGCCGCACAAACTTGACGAGTCGTAAGTTTTTTGTACTCTGTTCATGCTACCTATTTGTTTCCTAGCGATATTTGTCTGGGACCTGTATATCAGTAGTAGGTGCAGGTCGGAAGAAGACGAAGAGAAGGCGATGTCCGCTGCCACCTGGAAGGCTCGAGTACCTAGAATCGGTCGAATACGTGAAACCAAAAGTCATTCACGGCATTACCGAAACGATAGTTCAGACGTAAGAGTAACTCGTGCTTAAACCACGATCATATTTGACGGCCATTGGATTTCGACTGATTGCCTTCTGTGGGTACCAGTCCGGTGTGACCACATGTGAGCCAATTTATGAATGCAAGCTGCCAGGGGGGAGATTCGAGCGAACTTTGGTGCGAGATCACTTTTGATTTATGCATTGAAGTCTTTCATATTTCTGAAGGAAGGCGGCTAGTATTCATCTGAGACAGGAAGTTTTGACTGCTTTGGAAACGATAAGCGTTATCGGATTGCCGGGCACGCCAATCACTCCTACGGACAGAGAGGAAGACTGGCCAGCGAGGAGACCCGGGCACAGGTATCAATACATGAGCATGGACAGTGAGTCGGCGAACCATACCGAAGGAGGTCAGGCTTTGCGATCCATCCGGCTCAGTCGCGGGAAGTACAGGAGACCTGACACCAAGGTAGATAGATTTAAGTACGCTTGCATCGTTCCAGAATCACCAGAGTATACGTGGGACTCATCGTGTGAGTCGCCATGAATAATATTTATTGTCTGGAGGTCGAAGTGGTGCTTTAGTACCATGTGTCAATTATCAGAGGACAGTGTGCAGGGCAACAGTGGACCGATCAACAGACCATTGTTCGGCAACACGATTTTATAGCCATCCTACAGCCCAGGAGGATGTCACTAGTTCTGATTCCCAACGCAAGGTAAGGTAGAAGCTGTCAAATTCTTGGAAATCAGACATGCACACCTTGTTTTACATTTGTTTGTGATGCAGTCAGCGCAGGGGACTGAAATAAGCTCTTTAAGTTCTAATTGTCTTTAAGAAGTGACGTGCGAACTTTAGATCAGCTTGAGAATTTTGCCTCTCACATACTTCACGTGAAGAGGATATTACTATTTCCGGAAGAGTACGTATAAAAGTTCATACCATTTCCGGCACACAACCAAAGCAAGTACAGTAGAACCTCGTAAAAAGTACACGGATTTATTCCAAAATAAAAGTGAATGGTTAGTTATCACTCGGTTAGAGCTAATTAGCCTCACTCTACTCCCATCTCTTCTATGGTAGATGCAGTGTTATAGGTTTCTCGGATGAGTAGGGTGTTCGAACAATCATAGAATTGCGTATACTAGGATGAGTCCTAAGTGCGTGATAACTAACTCTCCTCAAATAAAATCACTTTGTAATTTAAATTATATGCGTGTTTTGTGCAGAGAATTTACCATAGATTTTTCTTTTAGGGGTTCACAGATTCACAATTTATTTTGTCACATGAAAAATGTTCAATTGTTGATTGTTTTAAGCATGAATGGTAAAGATGCTTGACATTGGCACTCTAGTTCAAACTTCTCATTGTATGTCATGAGTGTTTTTTTCGCAAACCCTATCGGTTGAACAACCTTTTTTTTTTTTTTTGGGGGTTATATTGAGACCGCTGCATATGGTTCCTTCAAGTTTTTGGATTCAAGAAGAGATTCTTTGCTATCGTTCTCATCAGCAACATCATTGTGCTCCTTGATTAACTGGAGTATCAAAGTTTGCTCTTCAACTACTTCAAATTTTGTTAAGTTCTCTTCGATGACTAGCTTATCTCGATTGATGCCAACTTTGGAAGCAAGATTAGCGAGCTCTTCTTCTTGTTTGGCGATCTCATTGTCATCCGTGACCACATCTTGATTTACAACAAATCCTCATCTTGCAAATTTTTTTTGTAGTGTTTCTTCCTTTATGAGGTACCACGTCTTGTTCATGAACTTGACTGCATTTAGATTCCTGAGCTTCTTTGCAAGTTTTGATGCATGAACGAAATTGTTAGTATTTTCCAATATAAAAAGTACTTCAAAATTTTGGGCAAACGAGAATTTTACCAGCATCTAATGGTTGTAGGATACAAGTGAGATTTGACAGAAAGAAGCGCACTTCGACGTTTGACAGCAATATGTTCTCATCAACAATGTGTACTCGGACATTATCCAAAAAAAGCAATTATTTTTGCCCTTTTCTCTTGAAATGATCATCAAAATCTTTTAAGTATTGATTATAAAATGGATTCGTCATCCACCTTT
Source organism: Marchantia polymorpha subsp. ruderalis (assembly GCA_037833965.1). Taxonomy (NCBI): domain Eukaryota; kingdom Viridiplantae; phylum Streptophyta; class Marchantiopsida; order Marchantiales; family Marchantiaceae; genus Marchantia; species Marchantia polymorpha. Next base: position 9,357,382 of record AP031351.1, read on the forward strand.
TCTCATATCCTGACCACCAAAGTATCTCGGATTCTTTGATTTGCCAATGATCAATGATGGCAATTTTTTGCCCATTGCTGAGCAAGTAAGAGCTACAGTAATTCAATATTTTCCTTACTTTTTGCCCTTGCATGACTGTTTAACTTGATTCAATGTTCAGTCCGGTAATGCACGGAAGAAAAATCTTGTCTCATATATGTTAAAGACATTTTTCAAATCATATCCAATCAGCATGGATTGCAAACACAATTTTCATTGACAGGCTCGCTCAAAATCCACATTTCCAGGTTTTCCACTGATCTTGTAAGAACGAACATTGTTGCGCTGCTTTCATTTTTGTAGCCAACCTTTCCATGCAAAAACCTCTGTTGGTTTGATTCCCAGTTCATGAGCAATTTGTTTAGCTTTCTCTTGCACAATTGATCCGCTGATCAGAGATACCCATTTGCACGAGCAGTGGCAAAATATCTCCATAAAATAATGTTGATGTCGTTTTTTTTTTACAATTTTTACTTTCAACAGCGAGCTGTTGCTCTCTACCTTACTGAGCAAGGCATTTTTGCTATCCTTAGCAGCATAAATTGTACCTTTGGAGACTTTGAACTTCTACACTGTGGCCTTGATGCTATGACCTTCGTCAAGGTGCTCGACGATAGTTAGTTTCGTGATGAGATCCAAAAGCTGTCTCTTCTTTTGATCTCGTTTCATTGCTTCTATGAACTAGATTGAGTGCATGATGTACCTTACATGAAACAACTTGTACTTCACGATCTTAACATATGTGTACTTTATATAAATAGTTTTTTAATACAAAAATAAAAGGGTTGGCTTTTACAAAAAATTTCTATACTTTTTGCAAAGATGTACTTTATCTAGATTATACTTTATACAACGGGTCTATTGTACTTGTCAAACCTCATTGTGATCACTTGGATTCATTTGACGAGAGTGTATACCATCACAATGATTCATGAGATCATGGTGTCATATGTATACACGTATTGTGAGTTGTAGATCGACATTGGATTCAAGTTCAAATATGAGAACGTTTCAAGTTCAATGTGAGTGACGTTGAGTTGGGTTGACTCTCGATCGAGAGTATATTCGAAACGAGCTCGAAGAAATGTCAATTCTTTGAGTTGAGCTTTTTGCGCAGGGATATGTCAGAGGCCGCTAGATTCGACTCTACGTCTCTGATTGGAGTGAGTTTGGCTTGACTACCATGTGTACTTTTGTGTCATCTTGAACATCAGATTTCACTTGAAGAATTGTGTGATACCTTTGTGTGTGTACACTCTTGTTCCTTATGTATATACGTGTGAGTGAGTGAGTAGAACATGTCAGCGATGTATAATGTATGGCGATACCGAATCTCACGACAATGGTCATACTAGCTCTATCATGTCACGTGGAATATGCTATATTGGCAATTATCACTTTGAAGTCAATCCAATCAATAGTTTATGATTAGGTTGTACAGTTATAACGGTCTTTCACAACTGAAATTTAGGACAAGAACCCTCTACAAAGATCATATTTTTGAAGAAATTGTATTGGGAAAAATATAGCCATTACAGGATATATGTTGCCAACTTAGGAATTTGCTTTGGGGAGTAAGTTAAAAGCATCATGAGAACACTTATCAAAGTCCAAACGGTATATAACAAGTGGAGACAATCACAATTTACATTCTTCAAAATGCAAATTTAGGGAAACTTATGGAGTCTTCAAGTCATTAAATAGCAATTTCAAAATCTATTCTTTATTATGTTGTGAATATATTTTCTTTATAGTATGACGTGTTTTATCTTCAAAAGAGATATCTACATGACAATGAAACATTAGTTTAGATTGATTTAAGAATCACTTTAAGTTTTAAAATTTCAGGGTTATATCTTATTTACAAAGTGAATATATTGATGAATACAAAGAGAAAGGAGAAGATTACGAGTTTCGCTTTCTTAAGACCGAATATAACAAAATGAGGAAACTACGTGCGTAATTACCAAATGAATTTGACCATAGGCTCGCGGGGCTCTCTACCCCAATTCCATATACGAGGCTGGTTGCTATGTGCTATTCGACGAGGTTAGTACGCATGGCACAAGATGACGCGCTTGGACTTCTTGACTACTTCGAGTTTCTTTTCAGTTGATTTCATTGCCCAGACAATGAATAAACTTAGATCAAAGATGCGCAACCCACACATATCAAACTCTCTCCTATCGTGGCGACATGCCAAACGCTTTGGCTGTTCCTTCAACAAAGTGAATCCAAAAAACACTTCTTTTCCTGGCACTACATGCTTCTATGGTAGATAGAAGATACTTTGACCCTTATTACTCCCTTACTAGTGATTAATTTTCACTCGTTATTTTATTAAAGTGATGATGTGATATACTGTAGAAGGCAACAACATGGTCTGCATGTATCTACTGATACGAATTTTTTGTATGATTACAATTCGGTTACTTTATTGGTATCAGTTTTTATCATAAATAGTCTATCAATTTTCAATTATGAACATGCTACAAATTATAAGAGTTCAAGACTCATTTTTATTGAAGATTTTTACAGCCTAAACTGGTATCTACAACCAAGTATTTTAATTTAGTTCTAAAGCTTTAAACCCCTTCATAGTGATGATTTTGAATAAATAGATATCTATTACTCAATATCATTTTATAAATAAAATTTCTGGAATTTAGCATTTTAATTTGATACAATGAATGAAGCATAATTTTTGGCAATGTCATAAATACTTAATTCGATTCAAATAATAGTTTCAAATTTATTTTTTATAAAACTCTGTATATTTTGACTTATTTTTTTTAATTATAGATGACATGTTGAATTTGACACTTCAAGTTTAAATAACTTTGCAGCTAAATTGCTATATGAGAGCCAATATGAGCACTAAGTATTATTATTTATCTTAAAATTATGATCAATAAAATGATAAAGCCAAAATTTTGATTTTTTTCAGTAATCTTTTAAATTTATCAATGTATTGTGAAATTAAAATCACAAAAATCATCTTGACAAAACACGAGAAATCATCAGCCAACATTCCGAGCCAGAAATAACGTCGTTCATCCTTGGAACCAGGGCTACGTCCACCGAGAACACGTTGCATTTTTGCTCACAAGACTGACCTCATGTACAACAGAAGCCGGTTATTTAACCCTTGTGTAGAAGACAATTCTAGCTAAATATAGTTAGGATCTGAGGTTACTTCTAAACAGGAGTTAACTTCAACAATATGCCCCTTAACTCATGTTAAAGGAAACTCAGTAAACTCTCTAACTTATATTATTACTCTGCGAGAAGTTCTAGACAGAAACCTACCACAATGTCACTCTTTAAACCAGAGTTAACTAGAACTAAGCCGTAGCCATAACATGATAGAGTAATAATATACATAGATAACTAACAATCTCCCCCCTTAACGTGTGTTAAGAAATCTCAGTCATCATTGCACTCTTAACCTCTTAACCTTTCATCTCAAGTTAAAAATTGTTCTACTTAACTTAGGTTAAGTAATTAGTGCACTTTTAAACTCTCAGATTTTTACTTGTTAATATGAAAATCATGTACACTCTTCCCCTATTTCAACGAGATATGCACATTAAAATGACAAGATTACTCTTCACTTCTTTCAATGAGCTAGACACATTGAAAGATAATCTTTTTGACAAGAATTCTTTTGACACTCACCACTCACCGTCACTCCGACTTACTGCATCCGCGATTAACTATTACCATCGCCCACGACTTACCACGTCCACGCCTTACTGCATCCGCAACTCACAGTGAACTGTGACTTACTGCGTCCACGCTTTACCGCGTTCACGCCTTACTGCGCTTGCGACTCACAGTCACCCGTGACTTACTGCGTCCACGTCTTACTGCACCCGCGACTCATAGTCATCCGTGACTTACTGCGCCCAAGCCTTACTGCACCCGCGACTCACAGTCGACCGTGACTAACTACGTCCACGCTTTACCGCGTTCACGCCTTACTGCGCTTGCGACTCACAGTCGCCCGTGACTTACTTCGTCCACGCCTTACTGCACCCGCGACTCATAGTCACCAATGACTTACTGCGCCCATGCCTTACTGCACCCGCGACTCACAGTCGCCCATGACTTACTACGTCCACGCCTTACTGCATCCGCGACTCACAGTCGAATGTGACTCACTATCGCCCGCGACTTACTGCGTTCTTCCTGCCATCATAGTTTCCAGCCTAACTGCAACCTCCGGGCTGACTCTCACTCAGGTTTACCTCTGATGGCTTTGTGGTAGCGCATCATGGTTCTAGAAGACTAGGATTCATACTCTCACTCATGTCCCAAACACCTTCTCTCACAAACTCTCATGTATCATTCCAACTCACACACAAACTCTCCTCACATCACCCTCTTCACATAAACGCAAACACACGTCGATACTCCAAGATACTCAAAAACTTCACTCCTTCATTACTGAAACAAGTCCTCACACATGACTCTCCAAACTTGCTTCAGAGGTGCTACTCTACCTCTCTATTTATACTACTTGAGAAGTTACCATAGTAACATGTGGTAATTTCTCCTAACTTACTTTTACCTAGGTAAGTTTGACTAACCTTCTCTACGTGGCAACATGCCATTGGCCTACCTAAACCTTCTAGAAGCTTCCGGAATCCAAGGTTGAGGTGGCGACATGCCATTTGAAGCTTTTAAACTTCTACAAGCTTCCTAGCCACTAAGTCAACATTAGACTTAGTCTAGCCAATCATCTTTCATACATTTAGTCAAACCAATCAAATCCAAGCTTCTAGTCAAATATCTAATCACTTGGAATCTAGAACTTTTGTATAAGACAAAATAGAAGTGCTCACTCCTTGTAAAAGACAAAATAGAAGTGCTCACTCCATTCTTCTAGAACTCCGCTAATTATTCCTCCAACTATAGACATTGTAGCTAAACTTAGTCATGACTAGATAAACTTAGTTATAACTAACTAGTTTAGTCATGACTAGATAAACTTAGTTATAACTAACTAGTTTACTTATTCCCTTGACCACTTCTAAGACTTAGTACATATGTGCAACACCCGGTCTTACATAACGTAGTTAACATGTCTACCGTGGTGTGTAAATCCTACCATGGTTACCGCCAACCACAATTGATCATCCGAATGTGGTTGATCTGTCTACCGTGGCACATAAATCATACCGCAGTTACCACCAACCACAGTTGATCATCCGAACATGCTTGATCTTCCTACCATGGTGCGTCAACCCTACCACGGTTACTTCCAACCATAGTTGGTAATCCTAATCCACAGCTGGTAAACCACACTTGGTTTCTTCCCCCCAACTGCGATTACTCCACCGACCATAGTTTGCCCGGCCAACGTGGTTCATCTTTCAGAGCACGCCCCTTATCAACTACCGTGGTTCTCCACTCACCACGCTTGCTTACTTACCGCGGTTAAAAAAAAAAAGAGGGGGTTCGGTAGACCCGCAACGAGGCATCACCCTTCCACACGCGCCATTAAGGGAAAAAACAAAGGAAGCCCTGCCGCTCGGATAGTGGCTGGCTCACCGTTAGGCCAGGTTATCGCCGGCCGTCGTCGGTCCTGAAAGAATCAACTTCATCTCACCTGCCGCGACACAAAGCAAAGGTGGAGTAGCTGAGAGCACCTCTGATTCCTATATCAGTGTGAGAGGCTAGAACACTTTCCTTTTCTAGCTTGTTCTCGTTGCTCCAAGGTTGATAGTACTTCATTCGTGCTGCTGTTCATTCATTCATTCAAACAGGTCCGGCAGATCCTTCACTGGCTTGCCTCAGTGCATCAAGCCCAATTGTTTCTGATATCAGAGCTAAAAGTTTCTTGTAAAGCTCTCTCGCCTTCCACATGAACGATGAATCGAATCTGTGATTGATTATCTGAAAAACGCCCCACTTCTTGCAAGCTTCATTGATCTCATTGCTAATTTTTTGTTCGCTCCATGCTCCCGAGCCCTTTCAAATCTATCAGAAAAGGATCCTATATTACCGACTCCTCCAGGCCAGCACAGGCATGGTCCGTGGCACCATTCTCTTCTTTCACCAAATTTGCTCCTCCCATGGGATATGATTCAAAAATTCTGAGTTCTTGATATGCAAAACCAAATCTCCACATTTGAATATTGTCTCTAAGCAGCTTGAACCTTGCATCAGTGCCATGATATAATTCTTGCCTGTTTAGTGATCCAAACTACTGCAACCTACATAATTCCGTTAAATTCAGAAGTCTCAGACCACGGTGTAGACTTCCACGTCGGAAGATATAAGCGAGGTGCGGCCGCGTGTGGGTGACGGCGGTGTTCAAAGCGCTCTGCAACCTCCGGGCTGACTCTCACTCAGGTGTACCTCTGATGGCTTTGTGGTAGCGCATCATGGTTCTAGAAGACTAGGATTCATCGTCTCACTCATGTCCCAAACACCTTCTCTCACAAACTCTCCATGTATCACTCCAACTCACACACAAACTCTCCTCGCATCACTCTCTTCACATAAACGAAAACACACGTCGATACTCCAAGATACTCAAAAACTTCACTCCTTCATTACTGAAACAAGTCCTCACACATGACTCTCCAAACTTGCTTCAGAGGTGCTACTCTACCTCTCTATTTATACTACTTGAGAAGTTACCATAGTAACATGTGGTAATTTCTCCTAACTTACTTTTACCTAGGTAAGTTTGACTAACCTTCTCTACGTGGCAACATGCCATTGGCCTACTGTGGTACCCCACTTTTGGCAATTTTGAGGAAATTAAAACATTTTTGAAAAACTGTACCCTGGCAGCATTGTAAATAGCCTTCGGTACATCAAAACAGAGTGAATCCGGAAGATCGCGGGGATTCTCGAGGGATCTTGTAGAATCTGGGATTTGGGGTGCCGCAGCAAGGACAGGCACCACCCTCCCTGCGAGCTCCGCAGTTAGGATCTCTACGGCACAAGGCGCAAAACCCGCCTTCGGAGGTTGCGTCCGCGGCTGTAGGGAAACCCCCGTAATTAGGTCAACCCTCGGGCGCCTTGACCAAGTTAGGATCTCGTTGGAAAGAGCTCGACGCGCTGATTCCAACGAGCCCAAGAACGCTTGGAACGGACAAGGACTTAGGGAGTTATCGTTACTGGAAGAAACGGGGGCGGTCGCCTACGGCGGAAGGAGTTCGCCACCGGCGCGAATTCCGCCTACGCGGAAGGGGGATTCAAGTTTTGTCCTATGCACGGGCGAAGGCGTTCGCCTGTGCACAGGCGAAGTAGGGTTAGGGAAGGCGCGAAGTTCGCCTACGCACAGGCGTACGCCTGTGCACAGGCACTTCGGCGTCGGCGGAAAATCCGCCTTGGGCCCTAGAAATGCGCCTTGTGAGGTAGAAAGTGTACGGCGCCTTCCGCGCCAGCGCGGCGCCACGTACGGCCGCCAGAGTAATCCCATCGGTACGGACCGTGCGGACGGCACGGGTGGATGCGCTCTTGGACGGACGGAGTTGCGGCGGCGGAAGCGCCGACGGAGAGACAAGGAACGGACAGACTGGACGGAGACGGCTGACCACGGTCAACGCCTTCCGCGCCAGCGCAGCGCCGCGGACGGAATTGCCTGCGCACAGGCGAACGCCTGTGCACAGGAGGATGTTCAAGTTCCGCGCCGGCGGAGAATCCGCCGAGGCCCCTGCCTGCGCACAGGCAGGAGTTGAATTTTTGTCCGACATGCGGACACACGCGTCAAGGCAGAAGGAGATTGGCCGAGGGGCGGTACGAACAAATGTACCGCGCAAGGCGGAAAACTCGCCTTCGGCGCTACGCCCCCATGTCCGGAGGGTGACACGCTCGCGGAGTTCAAATCCGCCAATTCGAGCGTGAGAGTTTAATCGACGACGGCGGAGCGTGAAGCCGCGCGTGAGAGCGAAGACCGTTCCAGCGTACAGCCGGCGCGGCCATCAAGTGAGACGTTCTTCACGACCAAGAGCCGACCATGACCTTCGACCGGGCGGCGGAGAACGTCCCATTCTTGAATTCGCGATTCCAATCTCTTGTGCGCGCCGCGCGCATCCATCTGCTGGCTGCGGAACATTCTCGACGTCGTCACACAGGAAATTTCTTGTTGATTGAGGGAGAAGTGAGTGCGCGTGATTTGGAATTGAGAGCGATTAGAGTTTGCCGAGAGAGAAAGAAACGCGGACAGTGCGGAAGTAGAATGAGCGGGCGAGCGAACCCCAGGAACGCAATGACGAGACCGAGCAGATTGCGGATGGTGCCACTTCGCCTGCCGCAGAACGGGCTGCGCGCTTTCGAAGAGCGCTTAATAGCAAGAAAGCTCGATTTCTTGCTATGGGGATGGAACTACATCTGCGCGAATATGGTGCGCGAGTGGCTAGAGCCCCAGGGACCACCCTCGCGCGGATTGCGTCCGCATGTTGATCGGTGGACAGTCCAAGATTGGGCGCAGGCGTTGGGAAGATGTGCTGGCATGCCAGGGCATCTCCTTTTCGACAGCGAGAGCATCAAGGTGACCAAGCAAGAAGAGGCGCAATTTGTGGAGCTGTTCAAGACCGGGAGGTCTACCAAGAATGGGTACAGGACCCGTGATTACAAGGATCGATTTCGCCGGACTTTGTCCGCGGCGCTGATGCAATTACTGCAGCCGCACCGCGCATGCTACATCACATTGTGGCAGGTCTCTTTTGTGGAGTGCGTCATCGAGGGAACTCCAATTCACTGGGCGAGCATCCTGCACAGGGTGATGCGACAGCACGCGTTTGAGGAGAAGGGGGGAACTCTAAACCATCTTTCTCCTTTCCTCATCAATTTTTATCGACAGCGGAATTGTTTGACAGCGGCGGAGCTTGAACATTTTCCGCCATTGTCCATCGACCATCCCGGGAAGTATGTGCGGGAGAACGAGGTCGATACTGATGCAGAGGAGTCGCCGACTTCTACCCCATCAAGACGGAGGGACGAAGGGAGACACCCCCCTGCAGCGCGAGTGCCGCGGAAGCGGCGATGGAGGGAAGAGTCCGAAGAGGAGCAGCATCAAGAACTCTCTGCTCCCATTCGACCGCGGCCGCTGTGCGAGCCATACAGCCGGCCGAAGCAGAAGGCACGCAGACTGGTGTTACCAGCTGACAGTGCAGACACGGCGACGATTGCGACGGAGATAGGAAGTGCGTCGCCAGAGAGGCGAGAGGAAGCGCGGACGACCGCAGGAGCAGCGGGCCACGCTGCAACCTCGTCGGGAGAGGGGCCGCCTACGGGCCAAGGGCCTCCGGAGTTACCACGTGCGATGCGGACAGATGTTCCGTTTGCGCACAGGCGAACCTCCGCGGACGGACGAGCCTCCGCGGACCGGCGAACACAAGTGGACGTGGATCTACGCTTACGCGTGGGAAGGAGCAGTCCGCCTGTGCACAGGCGCTCACCTGTGCACAGGTCACCTGTGCACAGGTCGCCTGTGCACAGAACACCTCCGCACGTGCCGCCTGTGCACAGGCAAGAATCACCCCCGTTCCAACGTAGGAAGGGGAAGGAGCCGGCGGAAGAACCGCCTACGAGACACCGGCCCTCGGGGCCAGACCCTCCGGCGCACCACGCGCCGCAATTTGCGCCTTCGGCGCCAGGGCCTTCAAGCCGAGGAGATACGAGCAGAGAACGTGCGGAGGCCGCACCATCGGCGGGAAGTCCGCCGATAGATGCGCCTTCGGCGGTAGGGCCTATAGGCCAAGGAACATCGGGCGTGCGGCCCCCGGCCATGTCGCCTTCGGCGATAGATGTCCGCGGCGCTACGCCTGCGACGGACAAGGCGCCGGCAAATGCGCCTGCGCACGGGCCAGGCACAGCCCCCACGGACCGATCGAGGGAGCAGCAGACGGAGGAGCGGAGTGACTGTCCGCGGGATGAAATCTCGATACGCGATGCGCAATCCAACCCCGCGCAGCCACCCTCCGCTCAATCGCCTTCGGCGACGGACGACGGCGACAGAGAGAATGCGGTAGGCAATCAACCAGCGAGCGACGGGGATGCCGCTCGGATACATTCGCCTTCCGCCTTAGACATTTTGGCGACGAGCAGCGAGGCTGCAGCCGTGCCTTCGCAGGCAGCACGCGTCGACGACGTGCAGCCCCACTCGGGGCAGTCGCCGACGCAATCAATGGCGACTGAAATTCTCCACTCGGATGATGACGACGGAGGCTCCACGGAAGAAATGTCAGGAGCAGAAGACACCGAGGAGGAGGAGGAGGAAATTGTTGGAGCGCCGGCGGCGGCGCTCTCTGAGCAGGTGATTCCGTTGCTGCGGTACTTGGATCGCAAGGTCGATAAATACGCCGACCCACTCCAGCCGGGATCTTACATCGAGTTAGTGCGCAGGCGGACTCGCACTAAAGTCCACACCAGCAAGCTATTAGCTAGAGTGGACCAGGAGTTGAGGGACTTGAGGGAGAAGCATGAGTGCTTGTGGGGTCAGTACAAGCTTAATCAGAAATTCTACAAGCACTCCGAGAAGATGAAGGATGAGAAACTGGGCGAGCTCACCAAGGAGCAGGTGAAGGTCAAGGAAGCACTCGATTCTGAGCAGGCCCAGAATCGGATTTTGTCAGAGGAGCTCGTGCGACAGACGAGGTTGTTGGAACAATGTCAGCTCGCACGGCAGGCGGATGAAGAATTAATCCGCAGGTTACAGTCAGAGTGTGGCGAATTGAGGGCGCAACGTGCTGAAGCCGAATCGCAATTAGTGACGATTGAAGAGGATCGCAGGAAGGAGGCGGATCGCACGAAGGTGGAGACGGCGAGGCGAGTCGCCCACTGTCTCAAGGGCTACGCCCACTGGGAAGTGAAGGCGCAGGAGAAACTCACACTGCGTGAGTTTGAATTGCGCGCAGCCGGGTTGTTGTCAGGCGACAGTAGGAGTCGGCGGAAGGTAGCGAAGAAGCTCGAGGCCTTTCTGTCGAAGGCACAGGATACCATGTCCGCCCTCGAGGGGGAGGTGTCCGCGGCGTTGCAGCGGTTGGGACTGCGCAGTCGAGCGGAAGAGTGGCAGGGTAGGGAGTTAGTGCGCGGCAGTCGGCCGCGCAGGAGACGTAGTACAGGTTCCGCGGAGTGTAGTGTAGCGTGGTTCCTTGCAGGCGTGTAGCGTAGTACAGTGTAGTGCTAGGTAGGACTTAGAAGGTATAAAATAGTTCCAGGCGTTTTGCCTGGGGTTCTTTCCCATCAGAAGTGCAGGTCAGGAACCCATTCCCTTTGCGTGTTTGTGTCCTTGAGTTCTGTCACCACGCACGAGGAGTTACAACTTAGCGTTCCGCATTTTGTAGCTGAAGGCCTTCGGCCGAATGTTCAGAGCTAGTACATTGGTTAGAGACTTGAGTAGTTCGGATCTGCACCTGCGGGTGACTGCCGATGCTCAGAGCCAGTGACTAGTTAGATACTTGAACAGTTTCGCCCCTACACCTTCGAGTGTTTCTTTCTGATTGTACTCCTTGGGATTTTTCCCCTGAATGCCAAAGTGAAGTTTTGCTACTTCGTGTAAGCCTTGGTTGTAAATTCAGGTTACGCTGCAGCAGGTGCCTTGAGGGTAACCCCTGTAGTATTTCTGGGAATGACAAGTGCCTGAGAATTCAAACTCTTCAATAGACTGTTGTTGTGTTACTGGAATGTTTCACAGTGAGTCCTTCAGTGTGGACCTGTGTTCTCTGCGCGTTTTGTGAGTTGAGAGTGTTGTTCACCGCGTCTGAGTGACTTCGATCCGAAGTAGGTAGTCCAAACCGGGTTTCCTACACTAGCAGCAAGCTAGTGGAAGCGTTGTAAAAGCCGGAGTTGGAAGTCACTGCCCGCAGCTTTGCCGAGTGTGCTCGTGAGAGACTTTCCCCCTGAAATCTTGAGTAGAGGTCCTAACGGATCTCTGGGTTGTGTTTCTGTAGTTTCAGGTGTGTGTGTGTGTGTGTGTGTGTGTTACGCTGCACTGTGCGACCTCCGAGTGCGCTCCGAGTGGACACTTGCAGTATTTCTGGGAGTGACAGTTGCCTGAGAATTCAAACTCCTCAATAGTCTGTTAAAACGTGACAATTTGTACCCTGTGTGTTCCTCTGTCCCTGTGGGTTCGACCTTTCTACCACTATATTGCAGTTTTAGCCTTTAGTGGGTTATTACACCTACCTAAACCTTCTAGAAGCTTCCGGAATCCAAGGTTGAGGTGGCGACATGCCATTTGAAGCTTTTAAACTTCTACAAGCTTCCTAGCCACTAAGTCAACATTAGACTTAGTCTAGCCAATCATCTTTCATACATTTAGTCAAACCAATCAAATCCAAGCTTCTAGTCAAATATCTAATCCCTTGGAATCTAGAACTTTTGTATAAGACAAAATAGAAGTGCTCACTCCTTGTAAAGGACAAAATAGAAGTGCTCACTCCATTCTTCTAGAATTCCGCTAATTATTCCGCCAACTATAAACATTGTAGCTAAACTTAGTCATGACTAGATAAACTTAGTTATAACTAACTAGTTTAGTCATGACTAGATAAACTTAGTTATAACTAACTAGTTTACTTATTCCCTTGACCACTTCTAAGACTTAGTACATATGTGCAACACCCGGTCTTACAGCTCGTTGTCTCTGCTTGTCTGCAGTTTGGCGATATTGACATCGACATCTTTAAGTGATCATGCTGAGGTATTGCTGACACTTCTTGTGGACCTGAGCTCACTTTCAGGCTCGTGCAGCCACTTAACGTGCATCCGGATGAAGTACCTCAGCTCACCCAGTCACTGTCCCGTGCTTTTTCAACAACTCGGAGCGAAGCTTTCAGCATCATAATTTCTGTCAGCTAGTCTCAAAAAACCTTCCACAAACTACCACAATCATAAAACCCTCAAAACCACTGCAATCTGTCATAAATCAGATTAATCGTTTTCATTGTTAGATTTCTATCACTATCAGGTTTCTATCACAAACATCATTTTGAAAAATGTCATTTATTCAAAGAACCATCGACAAACTACCATAGTCATAAAACTCTCGAAAGGACTGGAATCCGGTTGATATCAGATAAGTTGTCTCATGAACTGAGAAAATCACAGTCACAAATGTCTGTCAAAGAAACCGTCAGCGGAGCTCTGTAATTAATTGATTTCACTGAAACCTGCTCTCGAACCTCTATTGAAAAATTTCTGACAATTTATGTTAAACTTCAAAAAATAAACTCAAAGTTCTACTAAAAACTTTGTTGATAGTTTTTGACAAGAAACAGAAAAGAAAAACAACAAAAACAAGTGCACTAACAGTTTTTTGAAAAATCTTCAATAGTCGAACTGCTCTTGAACTTGAGATGAACCAAGTTGAGAAAAATAACGGTTAGTTCTCTTGAAGTAAAATCTGTGAATTGTTCAACTCTAAACCTGTCATAAACTCCCACAATCTCACTCGAAAAAGAAAAAGAAAAAACCAACAATTTGTAATTTTCAGCTTCACAATTTCTGTAGGCTTGTCTCAGACAACTCTTAATTAAATCTCTCAAAACCGTCAGTAAGTATTGTCTCAAAAAACTGTCAGCAAACACAAACTAAAACAATTTACTGTCACTAAAAAATTTACTACAGTTCCGAATCAAAAACTGGCTCTAATACCAATTGTGAAATTAAAATCACAAAAATCATCTTGACGAAACACGAGAAATCATCAGCCAACATTCCCAGCCAAAAATAACGTGGTTCACCCTTGGGACCAGGGCTACGTCCACCAAGAACACGTTGCATTTTTACTCACAAGACTGACCTCATGTACGACAAAAGGCGGGTATTTAACCCTTGCGTAGAAGACCGTTCTAGCTAAATATAGTAAGGACTTGAGGTTACTTCTAAACAGGAGTTAACCTCAACATGTATCACATAGGCGAGTGAAAATGTATGTATAGAAGCTTAAAATGGGAAAAAACATTTCCTCAAATTCAACAATGTAATTGGATTTGAGGACTTTTTGAGAGAAATTGACTTTATGAATTTAAAATTAAGAATAAAATCTTACAAATATTTACCTTTATCCACTTGTATACATTTTCAGATATTTGAGCCATGTATGCTTATGTGTCAGCAAGAATAATCAACAGATTACAGATTGTAACACGCAACTTGTTGTTGAGCGCAAGTGGAAGTAAAAGCTTGGTTGATACTAGTAACATCTTAAATTGCTTTAGATGTTATTTTTTAGAGATTGAATATTGCTTCATCGGAACATAACATTGAATAATGTTTCATCTCTTAATGCTTCTTGTCTTCCTCTTCAAGCTTTACGTGCAATATGTGACAAAGGATGGTTAGCCCCAAACTTCTTTGCCTTTACGGCAAAAAAACATGCGGATGTGATAACTTGGTCTTTGAGGTAGAATGTGACAGAATGCGATTGGGACTTGCAACCTAAGGCACTCCGCAAACATCTAAAGGAGAAGTTTCTGAATATTATTTGGAGCAAACATGGCACCAAGATGCAGTTCTTATCAACTTCATGTGAATACTATACTTGTTTATTGTGAACATGAATACATACTTGCAAGAATCTCTACATCCTTACTTCATATTACTACTAGGCATAAATTGGATTCCATAGGCTTGGAATTGAGGAATTACGTTGGTTTAATATTGATAGGAGTGAATGTATCTGTAGATTATGCGACGGTGAGTAGATTGAGTATAAAGAGCATGTATTTGTTACTTGTCCTAGGTGCAAAGACATTAGGCTTGCTCATATAATAAGTTTGAAAAATTTATATACTTTATTACAACTACTTTTAATTAAGGTTGTAATATTATGAACATTATTAGATATCGTTCTAGTGATGTTGGCATTAGTTAGGGATTGAACGTTGGAGTCTTTTTTCTTGTTTGTGGTCTTGGTTTGTATTGTGTTTTTCATCCTTTAAACACTTTGGATACCCGGCTGGGTAGATTAGCATTTATAAAACTTTGAAAAAAATTTAGGTTGTTGTTGAGTGCAATAAAAAATGCATTTCAATCTTGTAATTGATGTAAAATCAATCCCAAGGATTTTACGTTAATTATAAAGGATTTTCTTTTTTGATTCCAAAACAAAGAAACACTTTGATACATGCACGCAAGGTGAAAAATAAATCAATTTTGAATTGTATTAAGTTTTGAGTTACTTAGTTGGCTCGATCATTTTTTCTTAATGAACTTTATCTATATTCTTGGATGTATTAGCTCTCATTTAAAAAAGGTAGCCGCTAATCACCACTCACTTTTTGCTATTCACCACTCACCCCCAATTTTGAAGAACCCATGCGCATTTTCTTGCGCTCCGATTGACAGGATGGAAAGCAA
Organism: Marchantia polymorpha subsp. ruderalis; assembly: GCA_037833965.1. Taxonomy (NCBI): domain Eukaryota; kingdom Viridiplantae; phylum Streptophyta; class Marchantiopsida; order Marchantiales; family Marchantiaceae; genus Marchantia; species Marchantia polymorpha. The sequence continues at coordinate 9,372,748 of AP031351.1, forward strand.
TATTTAAAATGAATATCAAATGAACTCAAAACTTCATGAATACAAATCGTTGAAAAGTAGCATGAAATTTTCAAAAAGTAGCCATATTGACATCAAAAGCTAATTTTTATTATGGAATTATTTCAGACGAGAAGATTGACTCTCTGCAAGCGCTAACATCTCCAGCCAGCCAATCGGAGAGCGAGAAAAGTGCGCAAGGGTTCTTTAAAATTGAGGGTGAGTCGCGAAGAGCGAAAAGTGAGTGGTGACTAGCGGCTTACTTAAAAAAAATACTATGTGGAGTTAATCTAAACAACAAAATTTAATACAATAGTAAGGGAATTTAAGCTTCTCTAGAAATATCAGAAAGAAGCTAACGTCACATGGCATTTTGGTACAGGCAGTTACATATTATGTAGATCCTTACATGCCCATGACAGCTGGGAGACTTGTAGGTATACTTGCCAAGAACAATGCAAAAGGAGGAATATGGATATTAGTCATTCACACCAATTGTACTGGCAATGTTTATGTGTATGATTTGGAGGTTGTATATAAATGATATATACTATTCTTTAACTTCTAATCGCTCAAAAATTTGCTTAATTCCATTTATCAATGGGGTAATTGGTAAAAGAGCGGGAATAGCTGAGTATCACATATGCAAAGTCGAGAAGAAGGGTGGGATGGCAAAAAGAATATAAGTTCATAACAAGCACACCCTTAGCAAGTAATTTTTTGTGTCAACATATAGCATACTAAGTATGAATAAAGAGATGATAGTACTATGACTGATAAATTGCAAGAAAGATAAGGTTTCTTTGAAGGTGCAGGAGTTCCCAAGAATCATCTCTGAAGTAGGGGAAGTGAGGCAGACTCTCAAATGTAGTTTTATAAGGTTTTACAAGAAGTATTTATCTTTTGGGTAAAAAAAATGTATCTCAAGGTGACTGCTATAAGGAATCATGTGAATACGGCTGTCATGTGAAATCCTAATACAAATCTAATGGCTTATGAAGAAAAAAGAAGAAAAAAAAGGTTGTAATCTATTTTCATACGGGTAGTTGGAGCCAATAGATACTATCTCTGCGCATGCGTATCTAACGTAAAATATAACGAAGCTTTCATGAGTGAGAAACAAGAAAAAAGTGATCTACTTTGAAAAAAATGATATACTAAATGAAAAATAATAGTTACTAAAATTAAAACTTTCAGTAACTCTCGCTTTTAAAGATGAGGATGAAAGATATACCATTTTTATTCAAGAAGCAAATAGTTGGATCATCCAAGCAAAAAAATAATTTCATACGCTTATGAGATTCAGTCTTGCAAAGAGATGATGAAAAATCTCATAGAGTTATATAGTTTGTAAAAACTCAATACAATGCCACTACATTTATTTCCTAATATATCTTTATGAAGAAGAACTTTCAAATGTTAATAATGATCAACATGATCAAATTTGAGCATCATTTCCCAAATTCTTAATAATTTCTCCTTTTACTCAAAAGCTAAAAATTTCTGATTCTATGTGAATATTAGACCAAATTGATATCTTGTCTTCAAATCCTATAGAATGCTTATGAAAATCTTTCGTTGATAAATATACAACCGAAATGATATCTTCTACTCATGTTCCACTTAAGGCAACTTCAAATTTCTGATCTCTTGGAAGACTAACTCTTGTCAAAACGGGAAAGAATTTTCCACTTAGCCTTGACACCAATTGGAAGAATCAATTTCCACCTTTGTAAGCACTTAGAATGTGCAACAAACACAATCTCAAATTTATTAACCTGATAGACAAGTTTGACACCAATTGGAAGAATCAATTTCCACCTTTGTAAGCATTTAGAATGTGCAACAAACACAATCTCAAATTTTTTAACCTGAAAGACAAGTTTTACCGAGGGGTATATCTACGGGCATGAGCGAGTGTTATCGCTAAAACTCAAAGTTCATGAGTATTCAAAGTGAGAGTCACAGACGGATCATCAGGAGACCTGACGCAATACATATAGGCTAGCTGATAACAAACCTAACTAGCGTAACCTACCCATTGTTTTAATAATTAAAATTAACAAGATTAGAGCTCATCATACACCTTAGGGAAAGTCCACCCCAAAGTTACGAAGTGATTTGCTCATGTTGCGGTTAGGAGAGAACCATTATAAGTGAAGGTTGTGAGAGAATTCTGAATGGTGCTAAGCATAATCGAAAGAAACTTGGACCGTGGTGCTAACCTCTTTTAGGTTGCACGATGTCTTGGAGGTTGGCTCCAAATCACTAGAATTTGGAGTCTTCACATGTATGGAGGTGTGTGACGACTCCATACATGTGGATCTTAGCAGCAACAAACCCTATAACTATATGTGACATATGTGGCAATGGTGTTTCAAGTCCAATCCGTATCTACAACGTCGCTGAATATCACATACTCTACGATTCAGTTTTCTCTACATATCAAATCAGCATGTGCAGTCCACCCGTATCTGTGGTTGTATCACCTCTGATGGTGCATTAGACATGATGTGTATCCACACATCATGAAAACTATATCAACTACTGACATAAATATTAACATGTGTACCCGTACTCTTACTTCCAAAAAATCTAGTTCGTCAAATATGCATCTAGATATTGACCGCACTAGAATGAGAGCAGGTTAGAATTCGAAGGTTGGATATAAGTCTATTGGACGTGCATCTTTATGATATATAAGATAAAAGTCTTGGTCATCTATTGAACAGTTGTTGACAACGACTTTCTTGCTGTCTTTGCCGTGTCTTCGTGTAATGAAATACTGTCAAATCGGTCATGCGAGCAGAGTTCTCTATTGTAATTTTTTGCACCTTCAGGTGTGGAAAATAGGAGATAGAGGCAGCACACTTGTATACTATTAACCATTACTCATGACGTGCTGACTTTTAGGACTAGATTAGGGTTCGATTAATCTGGGCATATCTTCATCACTCTTCTCTGTCTACTTTGTGGCATCCGACATTTCTCTGTTATTCTGACTCTAACAGTATTGTGGGTCTCCTCAGTTCTTGCAAAGCAATCAGAATCTGGTCACAAGGCTACGGCAGTATGAAGTCATACACAATCTATTTCCAGTCTACTCCCTGCCAAAGTCATCACAAAATCTTGGCTGGCATTAGCTTATAGTGAGTGAGTGTTCATGAGATGAAGTGACGGCAGTAGGAGGAACTAGGTGCAGCTGGAAAAGCTTTGCTCAGATGAAATGGCGTTTGTTCGTTTGGTTGGCCCTAGGCATAGCTTACCTTCGTTAAGCTGCTGCTCCCAAAAGACTTTTCCCCTTCACCAACTACAAACAGTCAGTTGGTTGCTCGACCCATAATCCCACACAGAGTAGCCAAAGTCATTTCGATGAACATACTGACTGGACTGACTTCACTGCCCGGGCCAGATTGAATGTCCCGGACTTGTCTGTCTCGATGCCTTCGCCAAACACGCCATGTTTCGAAAGGTGATGGTGGCAAGAAAAGGCCAAAGTTCGAATTTGCACTCACCAAAACCCTTACTGCCACAAGCAAAACCAAAAGAACTGTGCAAGTAACAAACTTGACAATGTTGATATGCGAAAGAGCTTGTCACTGCGACTTTAAGCTCCGATGATGACTTGGGACGACCATATCAATGTCTCACATCATAGAGATACGAAGTGTCGACCGACCTTCAATGATTACCGTAATCTCATGGTTCAAAAGCACTGTACCATAGACGATCGACAGACGTGATTTCGAGCCCGAGCTTAATGAAAGAAGTTAGTACGCTACATTACTTGTCAGCAACGCCTCCACTGACTGCAGCCACAATATTCTTATTCAATTAACTCGACTGGAAGTGTTGCAGTAGACTAGCTAGGTGGTAGGACGATGAATTGATGATTTCAGACGTATAGAGCGGCTACCGTTCCGATCCGAAAGTCCGTCCAGACGTCCGTCCGTTTCCTTCAAATGCCAGAAACTGGCTTTCTCGCATACCATAATCTCAGTTCTCACGAGTTTATAATATTATATGAAAGAGCCCATGCCAAGAGACCGACTGACGGACTGACTCTTTCAACAAGAGACTAGCTAGCACTGTACCACAGAAGCACGACACGGGCCCGGCCCGGAGAGAAGCGCGTTGCATCTCCAAGTCTCAGGATTCGCCAGTTTTCTGGTGTCAAAGTCTCAAACAAGGAGATCTCATGCAATCCACCATCATCAATGCATGTCCACATGTACTGTTAGAAAGACCCAACCTGCCTGGGGGAGTTAACAGGTAGATCAGGGAATGCGTCTGCCCAGTAAAGACGCATTCCCATTATAAAGTGCTTCCAGTTACGTCGAGCTCTGAGCTTCGAGAGAGCTGCACAATTTCTTACTGTGTTACTCATCCTTCGTCTTCCATCTTTCCCTTCCACAAAGATTCTCCTTCCTTGCAACATGTCTGACGATCCGTCCTGTATTCGTGGTACATGTACAAACGATCCTGCAGCTGCATGCTCTTACACAGATTTAATGAAAGATAAACAGGTGACAGTGTGTTTGCTAGAACCTTTGCTTGCCCGGTCGTCGTCGTCGTCATGTGGGACAACGAGATAATGATGCCGCTGCAAGTAGTGACGTTCCCCTTGACTTCAGACGAAACAGAGGTAATTTTCAATGTGTAACGAATAGAATCAACAGCAAGCCGGAGGCAGGCTCTCGAGGCACGCAGGTCACTGCGGCTCAATGAATGTGTCCGAAGTCTGATGTACACAAGGTTTTCTCTTGTTCTTGCGGTAACTGTACAAAAGAACTCGCTACACGAAGACGTGTTCGAGCGGTCAGAGCTTCGAACTCAGAGCTCGGCTGCATGTCCACATATCAACATACGAGATATTCGATTGCTCGAGCGATAATCGAAAGGCATGGATGGCCATTGTGGTGTTCCGGTCCTTGTCCGCGACGTCTCGGTGCCTGTGAAGCGTAGCGAGATCTTCATGATGGCCAGACAAGGGTTCTGAGGAGGTCAGGAAGCTAGACCCGTAGCCCAGAGCCTGCACGGAGCTCTGCGAAGGTACGATGGCTAAGTTTAGCAGATCGCCCCCCAACTGTGAAAAAGCAACACTTCCAACGCGTCGACCGGAGCCTTCCAAACCAGGCCAAACTTCGACGTCAAGTACAAGGCCAGAAAGCGTCAGCTGCGACAGGGTCGCAGGGCACGATCGGTCGTAGGCTGGCGCTGCTGCTGTACAGTTGGTGCGATTTGAGACGTCGCCAAGAGAAATCTGAGAACTACGTGCTTGCGGTTGCACGTGTGGCGCTCTGCAAGATGGCCGAATCGCCGTCGAGGATTTCGGATTCCGCCCAACCCTCTCTCCACCAGGTCTGGGTCCCCGGGGCCTGTAAGTCAGACCCGGGAATCGGTCTGTATGCGCTTTACCGTAGGTGCCCTGGATATGCTCGCACGGGTCGCTTCGGTCTACAGCATCGACCGACATAAGAATCAAAAGATGTCTGCTACGCTGTACAAATCGTCGAATGATTTCTACGATACTCGTCTGATTGCCCGATGGGCTGGCTTACCATCATGATCTACGTCTATGGCCTGGGACGGGACTTAGATCCCGGGAGGCCATAGAGGCGAGGCCCCACAGATTCAAATTGAATTTACCCTGCGTGATGTCACGGTCTTACGTGTACATGCAGCGCTCTTCATGGAATCTTCTCCTTATCTGCACCTCATATCATTTGCCTACAGTACATTCAAGTGGTCAGCAGACCTTTAAGCAACTAAGAGTTCTCGAACACATCTATGGTCTTGACTTTTCGAACATCACTGTCCAGATCTTGAAACATGCACGCCACATGAGAACATCGGACAGCAGCGAGTCTGTGGTACTTAAGAGCCGCAACAGGGGCCTTCAAAACTTTTCATTACGGAGCTCGCAGAGCCAATATTGCTTGGACCTCCGCTTCGTCTCGCCTTTTCCAGTACATCTTCCATAAGCATGAGCACTTAGGGTTCAGGCGGGACTCGAATTTATTCTAGTAGCACCATAACAGCGGGCTGTGGACTCACTGATGGCCTCGTGGCTAACTGCTGGTATAGATAGATACATATATGAGATGTAAGTAGCTAACTAACTGCCTGCGGTGCATTCTGCATCGCATCGCATGGGCTTTCTTTGCTCTGCTTCGCTTCCTACTGGGCGTTCTGAGTAGAGTATTGTACACTGGATGGGTCGACTTGCAGCGAAGATTGGCAACCAAGAGCTTCGTGTGAAGTCAAACTACCGATCGATCCTATCTCGTCTTCCATCGCACCTCGTAATTTACATAGCAGGCCTAATACATCTCGTGAGGATAGATGGACTTTAGAGTGAGTAAAAAGAACAAGCTGGCTCTCTGCTGCTGCTGCTGCTGCTGCCGACGTCATCATCTGCAGCTCTATATATATACACGACTGACGAGTCGACGCCTCGATGTGCGGAAACCATACGCAGCACGCTCGCAGTGGCTCGCGAGAGCCAACGTTTCACTTCTGATGTCAAGCTGCAGTTTACGATCCGGCCCGATGCGGTTGCGACTCGTGAACTGGAGTTACGTGGATGACAAAAGAGCTGCAACGCGGAGGCGACGACGTTACCATGGTAAGGTAACCAGGCAAGTTGTCGGAAACAAAATTCTGGACGACGCGCTGCAGCCTGCATTACCACGTCGTTCGGTGGAACAACTTGCGGGCATCGACCCTTACCAGGTAGACGGCTGCATCTCTGGGACAAGTGAGCGACAGTTCACGGCCCTTCCTTCCTTCAGTTTCAGTTTCACTCGCTCGCTGGCTGACAAAGAACTCACTCGCATCTCCTTTCCAAACTGGACAACCACAAAACTGCACCAGTGTCGGAATTGTAAGAGAATCGCCAGGCCTTCGCTCAGGTGCACAAGTTGAGTTACTCCTGCAGCTGTGGTCGCCTATGTACACGGTAGGAAAGGCTGCCCTGCCCTGCCCTGCCAGACACAGCTCGCTGAGGCCTGAGGCCAAATGCCAATGACAGCGACTATTTATTTACATCGGGCGTCAACTGATGATATTTGATCGTCGGATCCTTGCCACATGCCCGGAGGCGAAATGTCGGCTAAGAGACGACGTTTGTGATACTTGTCTTGCGTATCATCGCCATCGTCCGCCCACAAACCAGGAGGAGAAATGTCTGCGAGAAGACTTCTCTTTTGGAATCGGCTGTCAATCAGCTCCGCATCGGTCCAAACCCCCGGTGGCGAAATGTCGGCGAGCATCGATCTCTTGCCAGCTTTGACCTCTATTTGATCGCCACTGTCCTGCCACATTCCCGGGGGTGAAATGTCAGCCTGCAAAGCTTTTCTCTTGATGTAATTGTCTTGTTGCAGCAGGGAGAAAGCCATTTCGGCCCGAGAGTTTGCAGCAGCTGGATCGGAACCCACGCCTGAGACAGCAGCCCAAACCACTGCCTCAGTGCGTAAATTGTCTTCGTCGTCATCTGTAATTTGCCACAATCCCAGAGCAGGCACGTCGGCAAATCTAAGAAGGGCCGAATTTCGAAGCTGCCGTGGAAGGGATTCGTCGGCGGCTGCAGCTGCTGAGCTGAATTCGGCGGCTGACTGGGCCCCCAGAGGGCTTTCTCCCAGCGACCCGTCGAGGCCAGCATTACTCGCAGCATGTGAGATTCTCACAATGTCGCGCTCTAGTCCTCTTCTGGTTTCCTCTGCCTCGCGATCGCCATTCAGTTTCAGGACTGTTCGCGTCACAGCTGATTGAGAGTCCGACGAGACTGCAGAGCTCGATGACAGATCGCGTCGATGAACGACTGGAATGTTATCTGGACAGAGCAACAAAAAAAACCCCCCCAATCAGCCTTTCGTAGTTGCACAAAAGGAACCTCTGCCCAATGTAATTCAGAGCGCGTGAACACTGTGCGGAGCGGAATGGTCCATCACGAGGGCATTGCAGCTCGAAACAAACGAAATCAGACATAAGTGCCTGTGTAAGAGCTATGCAGCGAGGCCTACTGCAATAAGACTTTCGAGGCAAACTCTCTATCTCTCTCTCGCTCGCTCTCTGCACACTGACCATCGAATGATTCCGGTCTAGCTCCAGCAACCATGCCGCGAAGTCTTGGCGTAGGCGCGACATTCCCCGTGAGCGCTGGGTTCACACCTGCATTGATTGCATAAACGCGACTCGTATCAGAAATGTGCAGCTGAATAGAATTTCGTGACGTCGTTCATTTACTCGCGCCGAGCCCTACGAATGCAGGCACAGGCAAAAGATCTCTAGAGAAATGAATAAAAGGTCTACTTCAAGCCAATGCTGCTTCGCCTGCGCATTGCTTCAGTTTGGCGCTAATAAGGTCGGGTGATATTCTTGATTTCTAGCTTAGGGGGCTTGCAAGTGGATGAAATGAATGTAAGCGAGGCGCCGACCCCCAGCCCGCGCAACTCAAGGACACAAAAAGCATTCGATCGTCTCACGGTGGTGCTGCGCGGGAATAACTAAGACAGAGAGATCATACCTTTAGTAAAGGTGTCAGCTCTTGCAGCATCGGACAAGGGAAGAAAGATGGAACTGTAAGATAATAACATCATTATGGTGAGCTGCGTAGAGAGCTGCTGCACTGGAAGCCTGGCCATAATCAATGCTGCGGCAGCCTGATCTGAAAATGAGTAAGAGAGCGAGATGGATAGAAGGACAGAATGATGGAATCGTGGGAGGAAGACGGAAGGAAGGAAGGAAGGAAGGAGGGAAGGCAGGCAGGCAGGCAGGCAGCAGGAAGGCAGATGGAAGATGACAGGAAGGAGCAAGTGGAGTAGGAGTAGTAGTGATTGGTTGCCAATGAAGAGGAGCTGCTGCTGCTTCGGGAATGTGCAGAAGGATCGAACAGGTTCATGTCTAAATAGAAGCTCGCATCGCAACACATCTCTCCGGCAGGCACGCAGGCATCGTCGGCTCAAACGGATCGAGGTAGTTAGAGTGTCTCCTAGGCCTACCACCGGCCACCCTTAAGGAACCTCAGTGATCGGGGGTTGAATCTTGTTTACCACCGAACAGTCACTGGTTTGTACTTTCTCTCTTTCTCTCTTTCTCGCTTTCTCTGTCAGCCTCGCGGAATACTACTGTGATCCCCACATCCTCGCCCCAGCGTGGCGTCATTGGTTAGACCCAAATCGTAACCCGCATATAAAACTGGGGCCCCTTGGTACGTTGCCACCAATCTGTGAGGAACGAGTGGTTCGATGAGTGTCTGATCAAGCACAATGATCAGACACCAGAAGAATAATTCTACCACTGTCAGTTAACTCTACGTTCTTGTGATTCTGTGTCTCTATCTCTGTGGCCACAGACCTGTTAACAACTATCTCTGCCGGCTGCACACACTCCACTGCCCTCCACTACACTACGGACTAGAGGGATCTATCTTAACCTGAGAGCCAAATGCCAGATTCAAATGTTAATCATGCATGAATGGCGAGGGAAACATCAGCGGGACGCAGAAAACAGAGTGGCGAATGTTTGGTGTTTTCCATGTGTGCAGCGCGGGCCAGCGCGTAAGGGCACCCTTACGCGCAGGCCTAGGCAAGGCAGGCAGGCAGGCATGCAGGGAAAAAGTATGGGAAAAGTCTAGGGCTCGCCTCGCCGGGCCTGGCTCACTCGAGTCACTCACTCGGAATTCACTCCCTCCGCTCGCCTCGCCTCGCTCTCTGACTCTGAGCCCCTGCCTGCGTCCCGCGGAGTCCCCTCCCCTCGCTCACTGTCGGCATGGGGTTCAGAGATGGGGCACGCATCCCCAGGCCCCAGGCCCCAGGCCCCAGGCCTGAGCCCTGCTCTCGTCGTACCGCAGTCGCCGAATCGCCTCCCTCACAAAGATCCTCCCCTCACTCGCTCGTCCCTCCCGTCCGGCCGTCCGTCCGTCCGTCCTTCTTCCGCTCCGTGAGTTTGTGCCATGTCCGGCTCCTTCCTTCGCTTCCGGGCACTTCGTTTTCTTGTCTTTTCTTCTCCGGCGTCGTTCCGGCGTCACTCCATCACCCACCCTCTTCCATTCCATTCCATTCCTTTCCTTTCCTCTCCTCTCCTCTCCTCTCCTCTTCCCTTCCCTTCCCTTCCCTTCCCTTGCCTGCCCGGCCCTGCCCCGCCCCGCGCTTGTGACTCAAGGGGCCACGCGGATCCCCCGAGATCGTGTCCCCAGTACCACAGCAGTTGTTGGAAGAAAGAAAGAGAGATAGAAAGATAGAAAGTAGCAGAGTAGCAGTAGTAGCAGTAGTAGTAGTAGTAGGAGTGTAGTGTCCTCATGAGAGAGCTGCGCGACGCATGGCGTCGAGAGTAGCCAGACACGCTCTGTATCAGTGCAACCTTCCCTTTTCGAGCATTTTCTTACCCCTGCCCGCCCGAATGGGAAAGCGCGCACAATCTTACGAGGTCCTTTTCCTCTTGTGACATGTGTTGTTACTCGGAGTGCCCGATCGACCGGGTTGCAGATTTAAATCGCTCCACGCTGCCAAAGATACCCTTGTGAAAACTCGATAACCATCTCCACGGAAAGTGTACGTTTTTATCTCTTTGTCACACTTCCTTTATCTTAGAAGCGGGCGATAGATAGGAAAATTGGAGATGCTCTTACATCACGCAAGAAAGAAAGGCCCATAAATAATTCTCATCCTTTCTGAACTATACACCCTACAGCACCATCGGCCTACACTCCATGATCTATTTTACTGTTTATTTAAACAGCCAAATTTTTTTCCCCTTATGTCAATGAATGTGTCCAGAGAAAGAGTGTGAACCGAGGGCCCACACTCTTTCTCTGGACCTACCGTAGCCCCTGACCCTGCTCGCTCTCCTTGCTTCCTCCAAGTCCATCTCTAATTCCAAGCGGTCGTTTACTCAGATCATTATCGTCAAATTAGGTGTCCAGAAGTTGATGTCCAACAAATGAATCTGGGCCTTTCCCCGATTCAGTTTGCTTGTCGTGTTTCGCAATGACTGTTCTCTTCTTTGAACTATGGGTTCACCGCCTTTTCTTCTTGTGATACTGCCCAACTCTATCTCGAGATATGCTCTCTCAACTCTCCTTTCAATATTAAGGAATCTAGCATTGATGCAAGTGTCTTTGAAGTCAAACCGACTATGTTCCGGACTTCAAGTTACCATAATTGTCAGCTCAGAATCCTCAGCAACGTACAGATCTACAGATTTTCGGGTTCATGCACACTCTGTCTACTAATCTACAACATTCTCATCAGCACATGACTCTTCAAGGGACACCGGCATCTAGAGAAGCAGCAAATAACACATGCCTATATATTTGGAAACAGCAAGTTGGCATTGAGAGTGGAGTTAAACTTCTGAAATGAGTAAGTTTCTAAAAATGCATGAATGAACAGAAGGTGGAATTTCCATCAACGTGAAGAAAAAATGGGATTATCACCTTCCTTTATTGTCACCGGAAAGGTAATGATTATATGTTTTACAAAATCAATTTTCTTTCCGATTACCTTATGATACCATATATATCTATGCATGAATTTTATTTTATTTTTCCAGAATTTGGACTTCGAACAATGACATGTATTTAATGTCTCGATTCAGCCTAAAAAAAATTCAAAGATGATCCAATTGGTCTTATTAAAAATTAAAGAATCAAAAAGCTAAGTTTCTTTCAGGGGAAAAACGTCCTGAAAGTAAGCAATCATCGTATTAACATCGAGAACGAAGCTTGAAATGATTTCAAGATATATGACTATTAATAAATAATAACAAAAAATAGTAAATTCTATCCAAATTTATCCAAATCATCTTAGTGATTAACATAGCGCCTTTCTGGAATATTTTATATTAAATGACATTTCATGGTTCAATCGCAACAAAAATGTATCCGTTGGAAAGAGAGAAAGAGAGAAAAAAAAGTGAGAAGAGATCGTGATTTCAACTCATTACTTGTTCGTTGTAGCTTCAAATGAATAACTCAATATATACATAAAATCATACGTAGGATATTTTACCATCGCATTTTCCTAGTTCTCTGAATGCAAATTTTTATTTGTTACAAAATAAACGGAACAAGCTCAAAGAATAAAACACGAAAAAACGAGGGCCCTCCGGCCCTGCGGGCAGATACTGGAAAGTTCCTGGGTCTTAGGGACACGAGGCCTTAAATAAGTGATAGTGTTTCGTGCGTGTAACTTTTTGCTATAAATTTAAAAATATTGTAGTGTTGTTGACATGAAAGTGTCAAACCAATTAATCTGTACATTGGTGGTTCGTGCTTGATTGATTAATCCTAAAGCACATAGATAGATATTTCATCTAAAAAAGGTTTTCCGTATACATATCAATCATATATTATCAATATATGATTTATTTACATCATGTTTGAAAAATGTAAAATTATTTGGTAATTCATCCGCATCCCATGACAAATTCGCTCGCATATAGTTTTAGCAAATGCCCGTGCAGAAGCAAGGGTTAATGACAAATTAGAAGATCTGATTTGGTCAGAGGTATGATACCACATAGTAACAATAATGAAACTACTAACACCTGTTCTTTCATATTTTACGGATATTCGAGACATATATTTCAACCTTAAAAATTCGTGGTTACTTATCTTTCATCCAACGAATTGAACTGAAACATTATAGTAACGTAAAGTGTGAATTCTGTAATCAACATTATAGATTACTTCCCATTTCATGAATCATTGTGAACTATGACTGGATTTTGAATTTTTCTGTTTTAGGCGTTAAATAATATGCGTCATTAATTATTTTCGTTGAATATTAATCCAATTTTCAATATAAATGGTAAATGGTAATAGAGTATATATATATATATATATACATATATGATCCATTTTTAAATATAAATGAATTAGAATGATTTCTTTATGATTTTGCAGTAAATTTATCACATTTAAATATATATATATTATACAATATATTTTATTACGATATATCAATTTTTTGAGAAAAATTTGTAAAAGAGATGTAATTATTAAAATAATATTATAAAGAAAAATATGATTTACATAATTATTCCTCAACTTACGTACTTGTACACATATTTGAGAAAAAAATAATAATGATCAATTTTGGCATACAAATTGAAAAAAGTTTAAGAATTGCATCCTATTTAACTATGTATCTTTGTTACTTTACTCAGAGAAAGTACGTGTTTAAGAACTATGGAATTAAAATATGTAAACGATCTCTAAAAAAAAATGAGTACGAGCCTTATATTTATTTCCTTTTCTACAAAAACCTAATTGCTGAAATGGACTGAAGTACACATCTTTCTGGGTTAAAAAAAGATTACAAGGTCCAACGTATAGATGACCATTAAAATTATGATTTGAATCTAGGTTTTGAAGTCCTCGAGGCTAAACAGACTAACATGTCAAGTCAAATGACAGAATGCCCTGATTATCATACCGTATTTAGGAATAAACGCAATCATTGTTTTGACTAGTCAAGTAGAGAAGGCAAACGAAGAGGAAAAAAAGAAAGAAAAAAAAAGTTGGCCGAAAGGCAACCTTTCAAACAACAAAACTGACGTTTTCTAAAGTTGTAGTGTAATCAAAAGCACGTTTGTACATATGTCAGCCGTCTAATCGGCGATGTTGACAAGGATACTAAAAAAAGAGGAATTGAACTTGAAGTTTTATGTAGGAAAGCTGCATCATCAAGTTCAAGATATATTTTGTCTGCAGTATTCCTTGAGAAGACAAAACGAATTCTTTAACAAAATGTCTTTGTCTCTTGTTGTTTGTTCGTTTGGCACTGTATTATATTTTAAAGGGAATCGATGGAATCAAGTACAATTTTAAAAATATGACAGAACAACCACCTGTATTTGTTCGTCAGGATATGGCAGGATTTGGGGGCGTGGGATTAGGGATGGTGTTGACACTCATAAATAGAAATATGGGAACTAATATCTGATCATCTCATCTGTTCAGGCAGGCCGGCAGGGGAAAAAACATCCACAGTAACAACCCTAGGCAAGCGCCTACATCCGGAACAATATGAACATGACAATTCTGTCAATCACTTAAATCGCTTCCGGAACACACGAGAGGACATGTGTGGGCAAGACCTCTCGAACTCGGGCGTATCACGCGGAAAGATGCACACATGATAATAATGTAACCCGGCGAATTTCTGGCATGCAGATATTTTGTCTGGATGTTTCCTGGCCTTGACTGGCGACGGTCGTGTGCCGACGTTTGAACGAGCTACATACAACCATGGGAGAGCAGAGTCCGCGCGATGGGAGCGAGGGAATATTCGCATGCTATGTTCGATATTTGAATGCTGGGCCCAGGAAGAGGAGAGGGGCGAGGGTAGGCGGCGATTACTCAGAATGCAGAGACAAAAGGCCGAGAATTCAGCTTCGGAGTATGTAGAATCTCGAAATGCATGAACAGCAGAACTAGGATAGGAGTTGACGGTGGAATTTACATCAAATAGTAGACTGTCCAATCCAGCACTCGTTCATTCGTTTGTTGGGATGTCGACAGGCGAGTCGAGACTGTTGGTTGATCAGAGAGAAAGAGGACAGCATGGTGGGGTGGATGCAATGTGCCAACTGCCAGGTAGACGGTTCAATCCTGACCTTTTGTGGCTGCTTATGTCTTTCGATGTCACACGTCATGTGTAGGCAAAATCCACGACGGGCGAGCAGCAGCACAACAGCGCAGCGCGAGTGTTCGCAGCTATAACTCATGCGTCGAAGTACGTGTACGAGGTGAGCCTGAGCTAGCCCGAGCCTCATCCCACCGGCAGCTAGAGAAGAACCACTGCACGTGCAAAGCGAAGTACAGGGCGAAGACTGGATGGGCTTGGCTGTATTGGCTTGCTGTCGCCGCGCTAAAGAACTGTGAGACGCGAGCAAGATAGACAGGAAGGAGGTTATCGACTCGGAGCTCTCACCCTCCCTTCCATACTTCCAAGGAGAAAGGTCAAGAGGAAAATCAAACGCAAAAGCAAGACATAAAGCCGAGGAATAGAGTGAATACGATGTGACTTGACGAGCCCCATGCCGTCATTCTACTTATCTCATGCTTTGGACTCAGAAAGCACGACGAATCTTCGCTCTTGAATCGTCACACGAATGTCCACTATACGACATTCGACGACAAAGTCAAAGCGATGAATCGTCTAATTTTATGACAACAGTGGCGGGCGAGTCCAAAGGAAAAGATCGTCTCTCTGGGACCTGCAGCCTAACTGTTAGTATACTAGTTTAACCTAAACTTAGACCTAGGAGTGAGTGCCACGGGCGCGGAGGGGAATGGAAGCAGCGGTGAAACAAGCGAGCGGAAGGCAAGGGAGGGACATTGCGGGGAGGGGACGAGAGGTTCCGCACCTAAGCATCTACGGAAGGAGATGTGCATAAAGGTCTTCTGTCTCGATTGCATGCATTGCCAACGGACAGTTGACCTCTCCGCTTCGCAGAACTTTCAAGAGTTTCCACTGTGCAGGACCTGTCTTAAGAACCACCGTTTGAAAGCCAAGCGATCTGCAACTTGAAGCTGCTGCTGCGGCTGCTGCTGCTGCCTGGAGGTGGTTAGGAGCTAAGAAACAGTGCTTAACTTCGTAGGAATAAAGTCAATACTTATAGCACAAACAACAAGAATGGAAATCAGTCGATCTGTCACGCCCATTCGAAAGTGACATGCTGGTGCGTACGATCTATGCAACAGTTGACATAGTTTAAAGGAGTGGACAAACTAACATACGCAAAAGAACCACTCACCTATGTACGAGGTCAAGGTCGACTGCACTGCACAGCTGGTAAGTGGTATATATAACTATATGTATTTATAATATCCACGGATCTATCTATACAAATGATATATCGATCGAAGAGCCCAAGACTATAAGCTGCAGTACTGCAATCTTCATCGTTTCTGATACACTTCAGCGATCGGATCCGTAAACAATATGATAGATTAACATCTTGCAGGACGGTGTAGGTCGCGTCTTGCGCATTGCAGAATCTGATACGCTTGAGAAGAAAATTCTCGGTTGGTTGGGACTTTAGTCAATATGATCGATTAACATGTTTCAGGACAGTGTAGGTCGCGTCTAGGGGATAACAGAATCTGATACGCATGAGAAGAAAATTCTGAGTTGGTTGGGACTTTCGTATCTCATGTCACACTTCTTCATTCTAGGTCAAAGAATGCAAACATCATCTGAAACAAGACAGCATCCATTCGTCACCACATTCATATGCACGAACCAAGCTCCGGATGAATATATAGCAGAGAAGGCAGGTGCCAGGCGCCGTATGACCGTCAGTACTCTCTCTATACCGTTAGCGAGCGAGGTGTGCTGTTCCAAGTACTATATGCGCATTGCCATCGTGGGCAATGCTTCAAGGCTTCACGTCTTCTCATGTTCCGCAGTCTCGAAGGTAGCAAATGAGGGGCAAAGAAGTTCGCTCGAAGGGTGTTATATAGCTCATATCGGTGATTTGATTGCAGCTTTCTAAAGGAAAGTCCATGTTTGCGGCGAGGATTCACGTGCTTACTTTGTTAGTGGCTCTTCGCGAGACAAAGTCGGCACTGATATCACTCACCGACCGCCCACGTCATATTTTCCCATGAGGCTACAATGAGGTCCGATGTTGTTTGTGGTGGAGAATGAGAGGCCAGATTGAATGTTGTAATTATTGTACCCCAAGTGCATATCTTCGACTAAACGGCTGGCTGAGCCTTTCGTGAATGCGCAGAAGTATCCGAGTACCGACCTGAACTTACCTGTCTTGAGTGAACATGGAAACTACAACAATCAATACACGTGCTCTAAGTCTTAGACATCCTGCTATATTGTGAACTTTCGTAAAGGCACATTGACGGAGCTTCTTCCGACCGGGGTAGCACTTGTGATGACTCGATTTGGCGGTACTTTCTCATTTCGTTTAATCCAGGAACTTCCAAGGTTTGACAATGTCGCAGTCGGTGTGACTTTGGATAGAGCCCCGAAAAGGAAGCCTCTATAGGCAACGTGAATGTCATGGTGGCCGTGATAGGCTACGACGTCGCAGCACAAGCCCCGTCGTACATCCTGTATGAGCCTATAGACTGCAAAGACTGCTGCTGCGTCACAGACCTAGGAAAGTGGTCAACCTGGATATAGAACATAGGTCTAATTTTCCTGCCAATGCACTCTGGCCTCGGGAGCGACGCAGCGTGACGAGACAAGCATTTGGGAACTGGGGA
The DNA here is from genome assembly GCA_037833965.1 of Marchantia polymorpha subsp. ruderalis. Taxonomy (NCBI): domain Eukaryota; kingdom Viridiplantae; phylum Streptophyta; class Marchantiopsida; order Marchantiales; family Marchantiaceae; genus Marchantia; species Marchantia polymorpha. The sequence goes on from AP031351.1 coordinate 9,389,981, forward strand.
ATCGATGGCTAGGACCTCAAACGTCTCCGCTAGGACTCCCCAGTTCGCCTTGCCGCGTGTCGTATGGGATGTAGCGAACGCGGACAGCGCTTTAAGCGAGTAAAGCAAGGCCAAGGCCACATCACACGGGGAGACTCTCTGGCTGAGGCGAAGTGACATTTTTTGGGCACAGATCGATGATGGCGGTGACCAGTCGCGCCTTCGCTTGCGAGAGGAGGGCGTGCAGCGTGCTGGTCCGTGCCGAGGAAAAAGGCCGAGCACTTTCCATGTGCTGGGATCGATTTGTGCGTGATATTTGTACCGGATGATGTCGAATGCAAGGGTATTGTATAGTATGGGGGTGCACACTGCACAAGTTCGCCCAGGCTGCTCGCCTAGTGCACGTGAGCCGCCCATTAGAGCAGCCAGAGAGCCTGCGTGCACGTGCTTGAGCCTCACCTGCTCCGCGCCTGGCTGCGCAACAAAACGTTTATGTCGGCCGTCTCATAATACCATAATAATGCTAATCCGAAGAAACAACGTGGGGCTGCAAACTCGTCCCGGAGAATCCATACAACCACCGCCTCTGGACCTTCCGCGTCCCCCCATGTATAAATATCCGAGCACCACTGGCACTTGGTTTCGTAGTTCCTTCGAGCTGCTCTGCCATTCAGAAAAGAAATAAAGATAGTACTGAAAGATTTGGAGCAAGACCCGTCAAATCTTTCATTCACTCCTTCATGGGTGTCTCAGCAGCGACGGAACTGGTGAGATTGCGAACGTCTGAAGTTGAAGTGAGTATCTCTAGGCCATGATCTGCAAGAGATTTGTTTGTAGTATTGTGAGTTGACGGGGAAGGATACTTTTGTGTGGAATTTTTTAATTATTTATTATAAAATATTTGTCTCTAATTATTTTAATATATATTTTAAATATATTAAAATAATTAGAGACAATTATTTTCTATTATAATAAATTCATAACGAAAACTTAACTCAAAAAATAAATATACTAATTATTTTTTGAAAGTTTTCCCAAGTTTTCAACCTAAAAAAAGGGGGCAAATACGATTTGGAATTCCACTAGAGAAGTGAACCTACTACGGAAGGGAAGTGTCAAAAGACGCAAAGCCATTTGTTCGTGACCACGGCTGAGGCTACGTGGCGCGGACTCTTGTGAAGGCTCATTGAGTGGACAATGACGAGTCAAAGGAGGAGTAGATAGCGGGAGGGGTCCGCGTCATGCTTTTGCGAAGAAGATGGAACGGAAGTCTGAGATGGTGTCGCACGCAGCGCTGGCTTGGCTGCTGCAGCGAGAAGGTTGTGACATCTTACAGAAAAAGGTGCGCAAGGCGGGATGGTCCGCCTTTAGCTACGTACAGATTCTGCAGACATGGAGTAAAACATTCAAAAGTTCGACGCGAAAAGAGTGGGGCCATCGATGCCTTCCTCGGCTAGGTCTGCATGCACACAATCAATGATCAGCTCCTGCTTTTCCATGTCTTGAGCTCCTTGTATCCAACTGCATATTCTACAGGTCCCACCGGCCATACCGCGACTTTGAACTTTTCTGACCAGTCCCAGTACGACTTGCTTATCCTCAAATCCCTCCGCCAGCAGCAAGTGCGTCCTTAATGCAAGCCGCTCCAGGACCTCCAGTTCTTCGAAAGCAGCGTGTTTTGAGGTGCTTTTGTGCTTGTCTGCGGGAATTCTCTGGTCCAGGACTCGAATTAGCCAGCAAGCGGTCTATGTGCACACTCCTAAATCAATAGTCCGCTCCAGCTTTTTTAAGTCTGGAGTTTCTCGGATCCAACTGCATATTCTACAGGTCCCACCAGGCTCTACCATGAAGAAAAACTACTCTGACCACTACGTCTTGCTATCCTCATTGATTCCCGCCGGGTGCACGCTTCCACCGCAACACGCAGAGTGAGTGAAAGCTGCTCCCGCAGTTCTCTTTACAAGAGAAGCGCGTTTTGAGCTTCCAATGGTGAATTCCTGTGGAGACGAAATGGATACCTTTTAGAAATTTCTCTGACAAGGGCGTACTTCTTGCACACCAGGTATGTCAGCCCCTAATTGCCTTGAACATTTTCTTCCCAGCTCAGATCATGCATACTGTGGGTCAGACGTTTGGAACTTATGGGTAGAAACTCCGTCCTAACGCGGAATTGTAGCAGCATCATGATGGTCGCGGTTTTTGCACAGCTGCATTGACAACAATCTCCGGATCCAGTCTCCATGGGCTTTGCCAAGACTCTGTCTCGTCGACACAGCTGGAGGGCCGCAGCTTTCCTGCAAACAGCGGACGATCGTAGGACCAGTACCGTTCAGCCATAGTTTTGTCTCTGCAGTGTGGCCTCATACAACAAAGCGTCTTTTCTTCCTTCTTTCTCTCTCTTTGACGTGAAAGCGTCCTCTATTTGTCTGAAAGGTTCAATCATAACTGATGGTATTTCTGTTCACTTACTGCCATGCACAGATTTGTGACAAATTCGCGAAAGAACCAGAACCTGCAGCCTGCCGGGAAAAAGTCCGAGCCTCGTCTCCTCCGAGGGTCGTGGGCTGTTCTTGTCCTATTGACCTATCTTAGCTATTTTCGACAAAGACTGCTACACGCCACCAGATCGAAAACCAGGCCTTGAAATATACTCACCCGCTTTTGAAGGAAAGCATGACCCCCCTGAGCCCCCTTTCGCTTTCAAGTAGTCCAACTCATTAAAAGTTTTGTCGAGTCTGGTCTGATCCTTGTATATTCATTGGGAGATTCCCTTGCATGATTCAACTCATTCTGAAGGTCTCTTTTGCCGACAATGCAAAGTAGATTGCACTTTCTTATCTACAAGTACATGTTACAGCATAAACTCACAACATTTCCAGCCTGCAAACAAATCCAACCTGCATCCCCATATCTCACGAAAACTGCTTTCAGGATTCTCAAAATACTTTCAATTGCCTATGACTTGACTCTCCTATTTTGATCTCTCACTTTTCCACACACCACGATCTTTCACATGGCCTGGTCCAAAGACTCTCTTCTATATGTTCTGAACGAATGTCCATAAGGGATGATTTTCGAGTCCTCGCTCGCTCTTCTCATTCAACATTCTTTTCTCTTCGTCTCTCTCTATACAATCTGTGTGTGAAGAGACGAAAATTCACATGTTAAGTATGAAGCAAGCAAGCAAAATGTTAAACATATCTACGAAAAACTCCCATGTTACCAAAAAAATCAAAGTTTGATTCCCTAGTTCTATTTATTTTCTGTATATGGTGTATATATTATCGTTCATCACTTAGTCTTTTTCTGCTGTAAATTTATGAATGTCCGAATATATATAACCTATTCTCTTCTAAAACTTGAAGTAACTTTCATACTATGCATCTGATTTGTTAGATTTTCAATATCAATCGAAAGGTCAACCCAAACAAATAATATTTGTCCAAATGGAAACTATGATCCTTTCCAGCAATAACTCAAATTTGGCCCTTGTATGAGCGACTAAAAATGACATAACTAGATCATAAAGTTTCTAATTTTGCTACTTAAAACCAATTCAATGAAAACTTGAATGTATTAATAAGTTTTTTAAATAGTCACTTGAACTCTACATTCTTTTACTTTTTTTGAAGTGGAACAATGTAGATAATATGATTTTGATATTTCAATACAAGTTAGAGAAGTTAGTGCTTATAACTTCAATCTCTAAATTAAAGGTAATTCAGCAACTAATCCTAAATATGGATTTTCAGGACTAAAATATGTTTTTTTATAAATGTTACTTTATAAATTTTCAATATTTATTTTGATGATTTTTTTCAATTCTAATAATTTAAAATAAAATTATTTTAAATTTATATTCTTATTTATTATTTCGTTTGAGCTTTTAGGTTTCTTTTAATTCAATCTCTTCATAGTTTTGGTTTATGACTAGTTCAATCATCTTTGTTAGCTATAATGGGGTTCAATTTATTGATCTGAAAATTTTATTTCTTAACTTCCATAACTCATCAGGGTGAAGTTTAATCAATTAAAATATCTATGAAGAAATATTTTTGATATCTTTCAGATTCATCAAAATTCTTACCTTCTGTCTTTATATTATTCATACGTAATAATTAATTGTGATTCATTTATTCAATTCATGAGTTTACAACAATTGTCTTCAGTCAATTTTAATCTGATTAGAAAATAGGATATTATTTAATTGCTGCATTGTTCGTATAATATACCAATGTTTACTTTTCATCTTATGTAAAAGTTTATTCACCACCTGTATTTTTGATTTTGATAATGAACAACCTTTACGACATTTAATATTCCACATACAAAGCATCATCAATGTTTTAAAAATTATGATCAATCTTTTAATGTATTATTTTCAATTTATGTGGCAAGATGCAAACATATAAAAAGAGATAAATGATTATTATTGAAAAAAAAATTTAGATGTTTTTTGTTTTGATAACATAATCTTATCAATATTGATATATTCATATTATTAACATTGCTTCATGATTTGCTATGTTTGAATCATGGAAGTTTCAAATTTTGTTGAAAAAGTGTGAAACCTTTAATTATTCTAGACTTTTTCTCATCAGGATTTTTTGTAGGATCTTATTCAATTATTTTTCAAAAATTAAAATTAAGAATAAAATCATGTTGAGGTTAACTTCGATTAAAGAGTAATCTCATGTGTAGCTATTTACAGCTGAGTTTGATGACCTATGTTGGGTATATATACCATGAGGCTTCTGCGGGTACGGTCATGTTTTCACCTGAACTCTCTCAAGTGTATTCTTTCGTGAACGTAGATCTTGAGGGTGAATCACGTTATACGTCTGTTTCTTGTGTTGTTGGTTTGTTCAGTATGATCTCGAGTTTTACCGTTAGAATTGGTATCAGAGACAATTTCGGTTCGGATTCTGTGACAAACATTTGTGACTTTAGATTTATGAATTCATGAGACAACTAATCTAATTTCTGACAAATTACTATTTTTCCTACAGTTTTTTGACTATGAGAACTTATTTGCAATTTTCTCAATGATGACAATTTGATGCTTTTTGAAGTCAACTTATGACTTTTCATACGGTTTCTATAGGTGAAAGTTTTGGTTTTGGTGCTTTGTATAAGTAAGCTATGGACTTTGAAAAGCTGTAACATTTTTTGTTTGAAATGTTTCTTTCAATGAGTACTAGATCATTGAAAGAGTGAAAGATTGTTGAACTGACTCTGTATGTTATTACTCTATTATGTTATGGAAGTATTAATATAGATTAGAGAGGTTACTCAGATTCTTTAACATGAATTAAAGAATAATTATTGAGTTTCATCCGTATATTATTACTCTACCTTGTTATGGATACGATTTAATTCTAGTTAACTCTCGTTTAAAGAGAAATGTTGTGTTAGGTTTACTTCTAGAACTTACTGTTGAGTAATAATATAGGTTAGAAAGATTAGGAAAACTCCTTAATGTGAGTAAGGGGGAGATTGGTCAGCTTAACTCCGGTTTACTTCTAAAACTTTCTGTTGAGTAATAATATAGGTTAGAAAGGTTACTAACACTCCTTAACGTGAGTTATGGAGGGAGATTGTTGGGAGATTAACTCCGGTTAACCTCATGTGTAGCTATTTATAGCTAAGTCTGGTCGGCTACGTTCGGTATATATACCTTGATGCTTCTACGAGTATGGTCATGTTTTCACCTTAAGTAGTAAACTCTCTCAAATGTATTACTCCGTGGACATATCACTTGAGAGTGAACCACGTTAAAACGTGCGTCTCTTGTGTTGTTGGCTTTTTCAATGTGATCTCGAGTTTTACTGTTAGAAATCAAAATATTTTACTTGTATTTGTGTTTTTTTTATGCAAAAAATGAAAATTTAATCTTGCAAATGGGTTAAAATCTACCACTTGAATGTTTTCACAAAATCTTGTGTGCAGCTCACTCTATGGAATTTGGACATACTTTTTCTAGTATTTTTCACAGATTCAATATATAAGTTTTGCATATGAATATATTTTAAATTATTTTTTTTATTTTACTTTAATCAAAAGAATTATTTTAGATATAAATATTCATATGGATTATACATTAACCTCATAGTTTCAACATACATCCAAAATAGAAATCATAATTCATTACAAAAAACATTTAAGATTCATCCTTAATATTATCTCCTCGTATTTAAAGTGTAACACGAACTTTAAAACTTTAGTATGGTTTTTTCAAACTTGATCATTCAGTTTTTTGATAGTGGAAAAGTTTGAAACAAATGGTTTATTAAAAAAAATAAAAATTATTGATGTCACCAACACGTATGATTAGTAATTGCACTGTGCTATTTTTTTGAAGATAAATTTTATATAGAATGTATATACATTTGATTTAACAACCCATCATAATTATCATTTTTATTATTGACATTATCATCAATCCATATATGTTTTATCTAAATTCATCACAATGTACAACTAAAAATCATTTTCATCTATAAATGCAATAAAAATACTGATCAAATTGAAAATTGTAAACTTTGATGCACAATATTTTCTTCAACACATGCACATATACAACTCATGATTTACAATTCTACTTTCTTTTACAATATATGCAAATGAACATGTGTTTTAAGTCATCAAATAATTGATTGATGATAAATTTTCATTCATTTGCTATATGTATTAGCCATAATTTTTATTTAACTAAAAAAATCAATTCATCAAAAAAAATTCAAATTTTTTTAATAAGAATTTTTTTTACAACTCTTAGTTATAAATTTTGATCTTGATCGCATTAAGATGCACCCCTGGAACTTAATAATGACTCACATCAAGTCATAATTCATTTTTTTATTATTATTGTTATTTTTTAACTGAAACTATTAACTTCTAATCAAGAGCGAACATTAATTTTGTTCTTAGAAATTCTATAATTTCATCAATAATCATAAAAATTTCATCTATATACACTATCAGGTTTGCAAGCTCGCATGTTTTTATTTTTTATTCAAAAAATACAATATGTGGTTATGCTATCATCGAATTCAATATCAACATTTTAATACATTAGTAAACCAAATTTCTTCTTTATATAGTTGTAAATTATACATCTAGAATCTAAGATCTAATACAGAAACAATGACGACAATAGTTCTCAAACACCTCAACTCACAACAAAGGTATAGAAGATGATAAAAATGATTTTAGTATTGTCTATGTTGTTTTCATACACTTCTGAATATTTGTTGTACTTGATGGAGGATGAAGTTACGCTTATAGTGCACTGCTCGATCATAGTGATAACAATAGACATAGATAATATATTTTAGAATCTTAATACTCTTGCAATATAGATATCTCCACAATCAATCTCCTTAGCATTTAGTCCTCATTATGTTGCTTTCCTTACTAAGAGACCCTTCAACATGTTGGTTGATGTTCTAGTCTTCTATGTGGTAGATTTCAGCATTCCTTACCGAACTCTTCCTATTACTCTTCAACTTGACTTTTTTCCTCTATGTTCATCATAGACTAGTATGGGATTCTAGCCAGAGTAGAAGCAGTTCTTTTGAAGTAAATTGTTTCAAGATCCATTTCCATGACATATGTAGGAACTAGATGATTTATTTCCTCATAAACCTTTTCTGATGCAAACAAGCCAAGTTTACCAAGTTCATCTCTTGGTCATTGCCTTATATCAGCATATCTTTCAATTAGTTCTTCAACCATCCCCTATCTAACACTGATATCAATCCATCTGCCGACATCCTTACTCATTACTCACAGATCATACCTTTGCAATACCAATTGGTTGACATATGAAATATTGATGATCCATTAATAGAGACTGATTTAATGTTAACTAACATTAAATCATATGGAGGGATACATCTTGAAGGATATTATAGTTGAGAGGTATAACATCCATGGTTGTAGATGGAATATAAAATGTGCGCAGTGTAACATTAGAGAGGTTAATAATCACGTCGACTTTGCTTATGAAAAACTTTTATTTGAAGAAATTTGATGGTTCGAAAGTGCTGCTCAGGGTGAAGCCTCGTGTTCAGAAAGAATTTGTACGTAAATAAATATCTTCAGAAAGAGGAAATATTTATTTACGTTCAAATTCTTTATATCTCCTCTTTTTGAAGATATTTGTGCATGATTGAAAGTATCACTATGGAGGGTGGAGCTTGAGGGTTTGTGCAAGAATTTGCATCAGGCTCATGTCATTGGATTGAGATATGTCTTACTTGGTTCTTGCGTTTGTCAGCATAGGCTTCGAGGCCCAAGCTGGATATCACGTAGTCACGATTGGCTTGATATTCAGTCCACCACCCGGTCGGTGCTTCATGTATGCCTCGGCATCAACATTTTTATGAAGCTCAAGAGATACTCGAGATGGCTTCAGCTTTAGAAGCTTGTCAGCAGAAATTTTGGTGGATTCCTTCTCTCACGAATGGCAAGATTGCCAAGCTGTAAGATACTCTCGCTCCTGGTTACGAGGCAGGAATGAATGGGGAAGGATTGATCGTTACCTTTGGTGGGTGCCACATGCTTAGATTCTAGCCCACTCTTCTATGGGGAAATTGCTAAACTTCTGTGGCTGGGCCTCAATGTCAGAAGGCAAATCCTGTGTCGCTCCGATGTTCTCTCGGCCTCGTGACCATGAGTTATTTGTGAGCACCAAGGCGCTAGTAAACTGCTAAAAGTCGCGCTCACCTTTTGGAAGAGCGACGACGACATAGTGGACCGGATTTTCTAAAGGTTATTTTTCAAGTTAGTTTTAAGTTTGTGAGAAAGTAACAAACAATACGAACAGATTTGAAGAGTATCACAAGGAAATAACAAGCCTAATCAAGGAGTACACTTTCAATTTTCTATCTTAGGTTGGAAGTCATTTGATCCGTGTTGTTTACCTGCTATTTGAACAAGAGTTGAAAAGAATATAGTACTTTTCTTGGAAAAATTATTTCTTTGAAAAAATATTAAAGTAATAAAATCTTTTGGTAAAATTAAATTTAAATTATTTTTTCACTATATAATCATATTTGAACTTTATCCAAAGTTATGCCAGTAAGAATTTGCAGAATCTTGACTAGTTATAACTAATTAAATTTTATTAATTAGGAGGAAGTTATCAGCAACTTATACTTCTAAATTTCTATGAGTACATGTGAAGAACATGAATCAAGAAAAACGTTCACCGATCAAATGTGATTTCATTTCAAGAAAGTAACATCAGACAAAGCATTTTCTGTTTCATAATTCTATTTCTTGACTGATTCCCGTTATGAGTAATTTTTTGTATGAAAAAAAAAATATAAAAAAAAGAGCTCTAGGAACATGGTTAATATAATAATCAAAATTTATTTTTCTCTTTTTGAAATTGAGTAGTATTTGCCCAAAAAGATAATGGTGCAAAGACCGCTTCAAGACAAAGTACATGGCAATGCATGTTGGGTTAACGTTGAGCAGGGCAGGAATTTAAGTCGCATTGTTTGGAAAAACTTGATGCCACTCTAAGCATGCAATAGAACAAGTATTTCTTAATGCAAGAGGTGTCATGATTAAGAAGAGCCGCCTACCTATAAGCGTTTGGTGATCTCATCGGTATAGGGAAGGTTGGGTTGAATCATAATCAAGTGTAACACTAGTACAATTTTCATTTATTTTGAAAATTATTTGGCAAGATTAAAATCTTGGTGACAACCACAGTGACAGTGTGAAATCATATTTCAGGCGCAAAGCGCAAAAAGGTACAAAAGATGCAAGCTCCGATCCACGAACCCAATGCCGCAGAAAGAAAGAAGCACGGAATGGATGGGAAGGGGCAGGGTGCTGGAACGGGCCAGCAAACAGACCATGGGCAGAAGCGAAAGGGCGCCGCTCAAAAGCACCACCCGCCCGCGTTTCCATTGTCTGTCGCCCACAGATTTGCCACTAATATGCGCCACCCAGCCCCTAGAAAGGGGAGGGTGACAGATCAGGGTCGATCGCTGCTCCCGTCGTATAGAGAGCTTTCGACGACCCTTCTAAATAGTGTGTCTTATCTAACGTTCTCCTTAGTCAGCGTTCGATTTTTGTCGTCTTTGTTGTCGCAATTCTCGTTTGCAGCGTCGTCGTCATCTCTAGCCAGTGTTTTGGTGGAGGGAAGATAGGAGTTTCTCGCCATTGGGAAATTGCCTTGTCAATGATGTTACACATTCTTCCGTGAATATTTACTTGTATTACAACGTTTGAGAACAACTTCTAGTTTTGGTTCAGCCAAATATGTCTGCACAATTCGCTGGTTAGCATCCATTGAACAACATAGAGGAGTCCTTCGTCTTGCTTATTTCCAGGTCGATCAGGTGCAAAAGCGATGATATTTGGTCAAAAATGTTGACTTGCTGATCTGTCCCCCACTTCAATCCAGCCGCTGCCTTCCAAACGTTTCTTGCAAACGGACAGTCGAATAGTAGGTGTTGGATCGAATTTCTTGCTGTTGCACCCTCGAGGACACTTGCCGTCGCCTTGCCCGAGTTTCAGCGCACGTTCGTTGGTGTAGAAGGCGTGTTGCAAAACTCGCCACATGAACACTTTGTCTCTGTTGACGTTTCTGCTCTCCCATAAATTTTCAAAGGTATTTTCCCACTCCACTGAAGTTTTTGTGCTGTTCCATTTGCGATTTAAGTGTATCCCGAGGTTCGTGTCTTTTTGATGCCCTCTGTACCAGCTACGGGCTGCCTCCGTGAAGTTGCTGTTCACCTATTTATCCCTGATTTTTCACCCTACACTGTCTTGTAGGGGGGCTTCATCAATCCCGTTGGCTCGAAGTATCTTTGCAAAGAACACATGCACCGGGGATTTTTCCGCTCTCTTCCTCTCATTTTCGGTGCCCAGGACATACTGCTCCTGCAGGAGATAACGTCTGCCCCAAAGTACTTCAGTTTGTGTAATCTTCAGATTCCTGAATTCTGCCATGACTACTTTTGTCTCGCTTAGCAACTTTGCGGAGTGTCCCAGTGTTAGCCTTACCATGTCCCTAAGCGTCATGTGTTTAGGGATCGGAACGCCTTCCTATCCCATGTGATATTCTTTTGAATTGACCTCCAACAGTTCAATAGCGCAGTTCCCATGTCGGTTCCAAACAACCTGAGGGGGTGATTCGCTTGAATTAGCTCCGGTAACGTGTAGTGCCCTCTGACTACATTTTTACTGTATTTTGCTCTACAAGTGGCTATTATTTTCTGAAGTGCAGACCCCCATGTTTCTGCTTTCCCATCCAGAATGAAACCTACCCACTTCCCCATCATGGAAGAGTTTGTATCCGAAACACTTCTGATGCCTAGGCCTCCTTCTTTTTTTGGCCTGCACATAATGTCCCACTGAACCAGAGATTTTTTTGCCTTTCCTTCCTTGTTGTAACCCCATAGAATCTGACGCTAGAATTGTTCTATCTTCCTGCAGGTTTTTTCTGATAGCTTGATAAGGGACGAATAGAAGGTTGGTTACGCTTGGAGAACAAACTGTAGGAGAATGATCCTTGTCTCAAATGATAGGAGCCTGGTCTCCCAACCTCCTAGCCTTCTTGATATTTTGTGAGTGCAAGATTAAAAGATTTCGACGCCCCGTTACTTGGATAGAGTTGGGATGATGTATTAACGGATCTGTGTGATGAAAGAAGAGTGAAGATCCACAACCCATTCAGTGAACAATACACCTTGATGCATGAGATACAACACTATGGGTGCAACTGCTTGAGAGAAAATATTTTAACACTAAAGATGGATTTAGTTTTTACAGATTTATGATAATCTCTCCTTTCAAAATCGACAAAGATCCTGAATTCTACCTCTGAGAAAAAAAGACACCAACGATAGAAAATTAACTTGATCAAAATTTTGTTTCAGTAAAAAGTAATGTATACGTCAAATTTTTTTTCTTCCTGTATCAAATTGCTAGTACAAGTCTCCACATATTGTGACTTGTGGAAGAGTTCTTGACAGAAAATAAGGTGAAAAATATATCTGCAGACCTAGGATGTCATACTACCAAAAAATTTAGGAGATATCGAATTACATTTCTTCTCTTATTAGTTCACATGTATGCATGCAAAATTGAATGACGTCCATAAAGATGGAAAAACATTGAAGAAATTTTGATCAAGACGCGGCTACATTGCCAAGATTAATGCGAAATAATCCGCCTACATCTTTTTAAATTTTTGATACTGTTGAATCTTATGTTATGTAACTCAAAGCGGTGATGGAGTGCATTTGGAGGAGTTATAGGCTGTGATCAGATAACTAGCTCAAACAGATGAGTTTGGTCAAAAACTTTGGTTGTTGAAGGAGTTCGTAGTGTACTTGATAAAAGAAAAAGAGTAGACTACCAATTTCATCCGAAATTGACTCTTGATTTTCATAGTTTAAGGAACAAACACATCCTGTCCAGAGAAGCTTGCAATCAATGAAAAGAATATGATGACAGCCGTTTTGTTTTCAGATGCAGATCACTCTCTAGTAAAAAATTGAGGATTTTTCTATTTTTTCTCTAAGATATCTAGACAACTTTATAATGATAAGTTTGACCGTGAGAAATCAGTAGAGTAAGAATTTAAAATTTCATCCAGAAAAATGTGAACATAATTTTTTAGCAGGAAACGTAGAGTCATGAATTTAAATACCATATTTTCAGAGATAAAATTGGAAATTTTATCATGGAAAAAAAAAAAGCTTGATATTAACAAGAAACATACTTTACATGAGTCTAACATGCAACGAATCGTACAAATTTATCAATGATATAACTTAAAAAAATATCGATGTGAAAGCTTTACTAAATCATAAAAAATAGCTCTAAAGTAGAATAACTTGCAAATATCCAAAAGGATAATTTTCGAGTTGGTTAAAGTTTTTAGTAAAAGTTTCGCAGTTTAAATCTCATCATCATTTAGAGTATTCAAAAAATGTAGTTAGAAGTTTTCCAATTGTAGGTATTAAATAATCTCACAAAGATAATTTTTGTATATAAAAAAGAAAATAATAAAAATTTCATTTTGATGAATATTGGGGGAGTATTATTGAATCCAAATAATTCCATAAAAAAATGAGAAAACTAAAAACATTTTCAAAATAAACATTCACATGAAGGGCATTATATAAAGACATTTTCTATGATGATGTTTTAGTGAAAATTCTTTCTATTATATATTTATATAGTATATCCCAGCTGATATTCAAGTAAAACATATTGCATTGATTAAGAATAAATGTAATGAATAATTATATATATAAAATTGTACAATTTATTTATTTATTTCAATAATCAAATTGAGTGCGATAATCCTTTAAGGTTTATTTTTCATTCTATTCATATTCTGATGGTGAAATATGAAAAAAAAAATTACTTAAGTATTTTTTTGGTTACATATGGTTTTTTTAAAATTAACCTCAATCTATGGAAACAAAATTATAAAATCACCAAGAAATTTAATTTCCAAACAAGATTAGATTAAAACTAGAATAGATAGATGAATCTTACAGGCATACTTTATTTTAATAAATAAAAATCAATATAGAAGAGCATAGATTAGCTGATTTGATCTCTAAAATACAAAAAAAAAAAATCGATAAATGATATAGCTTCAGGTTAGAATTTCTGATAATAGAAACAGGAGAATGTGTTGAAAAATAATAAGATATTTCAAAATAATCTGAAAATAATCAAATCTTTCTTTTGCTCTCATTATTAAAAAATGCATTAAATAGTAACAAAGTATGTCGAATTCTATATCGTCAGGAGAATATATTATTTCATCAAGTAACTGATGAAATATTTTAGAAATCAAATGAGAGTGAGAGGTCAATCTAATTCATCAATACGTTTCAAAATTACTTCCTTTTTCTTTAAGTAGGATGGATATTCGTCTGTAAGATTATAGATGCAGTTTATTGTGTATAGAAATATTATGAAGAAAAATATAAATTTTTCAGATGTTTTGTGATGTCTGTGACATTTCTTCAAAAAAATTTATAATTTTTTTTCAGACACTTTTTTTCTTGAAATGTATTAGAAATAATTATGCTGTTTTTTCTGATATTAATCTTGCTCCGTGTTTAATTTGTTCGAAAGTTGAATATTTTAGAATGCTTGTTCATTGAGTTACTAAAATGAACACTTTTTTGAATTTAAAATGTTTGTGGATTTTAAGTTGTTTCACTTTCACTTTAAAAATTGCAGTTGATAAATAATTTTCATGATCATTTACGTAGATTTGGTACAAAATTATTACAAAACTTCATTCAAGATCAATTCCAATGAGGAGGTATGAATTATTGAAAAGCTTGTGGCCAAACTTGTAAGATGTGATTATATCAAAAGATCAATCGATGAATCAAGATCAAAATTAAATCTTTTATCAACAATTTGATTTGATCATCTTTAGAATTGATTTCCATAATTTGATTCTAAAAATTATTAAATATGGACGAAAAAGACATTATTTCATGCAAATTGAGTTGATGACTTTGATACAAAAGTAAAGTTATGAAAGTTTGATTTGGATTATATGCAAAATAAATACTAATTTTTTGGCCAGATATCAAACATATCAAGAATCGACTTAACATCTCACGTCTCCTAAATTATTAATAAGTTTAGTTATATTAATCATGCATTGTTGAAATTTTTTTCAACCATTGGATATTTAATAAAAAATGCCTGACTTGTAATAAAATATATGTAGATCAGACTATTTGTTTATTGTCATTGGTTATATGATGGGAAATTTATTTATGCGGCAATTAACTTCACCTTGTCATGTACTTCTTATTATGTTCTTATTATACTTCTTACTATTGTATCTGAGATAAAAGGATACATACCATGATATTACATGTTTATTCAAAAGTACTTATATCATGAAAATTATGAGATTCACTTGTCATTGCTCAACATAAAATTATTTTCACAATATATCTATATAAATATAAATATATATCTAATATAGATTATCAGATATATATATATATATATATATATATATATATATATATATATCTAATATAAATAAACGTCAATGTTTAATTCTAAGAATACCTGTTGATGGTTAGATTTAATTGTAGCAAAATGCAACAATCAAAATATAAATCATATAAAATCATGTAAGCTGTTGTTCAATTTGTGAGTTTGATTTGAAGATTTGATTGTGATTATGTGCCATGTCACATATAATTAAATTTATGTAGTCCTGAATCTAAGTTTGAAATTTTTGCCTATATTCTTGAAATTTACTTATTTATGCTAATCGATGGAACGATTATTATATTGGTTTGATAAACTAGTTGATTTATATTAAATGGATATTGTTGGTATCATCCTTAATTTGTTTTTGGTATTGCATTTAGTAAACTTCTTGGAGATGATGGTAGTATATATATAGAAGAAGTTCTGCCGCTTTCTATGTACATAGTGTCAAGTTTACAGTAGATATATCTTTGATAGGGTTAGCAAGCATGGATTTCAAACAAGGAACTAATGATGGAGCATCGGATCTCTTGATCTTGTACCTAGAACCAAACATGATATATCGTGTGAATGGATTAATGCCTGCTTGATTTTAAAGAAATCTAATCGTTGCTAAAAATAACAATTGTCTTACATTTGTGTTGGTTCATGAAAACATATGTATTTTGATTGTAGTGGAAAATAATGTGCGTTCTGATAGAATATGTATGTGCATGAAATCTGTCACCATTTCAGTAACTCTCTTCTTATATATAGCAGTTAGGGTCTATGGTGAAGTAAGGGCATTTGCACTAGACTTGCTTGCTGTTGGCCCCAAAAGCACAGTTAGGTCAGGGTCGAAGAAGTAGAGTTCAGATTATAGCTGATTGCTATGCAATTTTATAAGTTGAACTTTGAGTACATCTATTGTTGATGGTAGCTAGTATGGGAAAGTCAATCATATAAATTTGAAAAGGATTTTGGCTTGATTAGCATCTCTTTTTAATGGCGATGGTTCAGATAGTCAATGTGTACCTTTGGAGAATAGAAAATATTATCTTTTTAATGGCGATGTTTTTGATAGTCAATGTATACCTTTGGAGAATAGAAAATATTATCTTCATACATTTAGGTTGATGCATCTATTGTGATGTGAGACCTGTGTGTGTTATGATACTTTATTTGTGTGCTCTAGAGTGTGACGTTAGTTGATGAAAGGTAATTCACTCCTTTAAAGTGTTTGAAAGATGACTTTCAGACAATACAATAAATAACATATCCATTCTGTCGTTGGGTTATTGTAAGGTGAGAGAAGAAGGTGTGCGTTCCAACAGCGACATGTTTTCGGTTAAACTCGTACATTCTGATAATAGATCTGGAAAAAAAGCTCTGCATTTTGCATAGAAGTCAAATGTACCTGGCGGTTGGTTTTGCCAATTCAGTCAACGTTACTCCATGTTTGTGGATTAGTTTGGGATTTCTTCCCGTTGTTGAGATGGCTTGGTAAACCATGCTGCCGAGGTAACTTATATATTAAGAAGAAAAGTTGAAAGCCTGAGCTAGAGTTGTATGTGAGAACGTCATACCAGATATGCGACGGTTTACAATTTATACTAACCTTCGGTTCATTTCCTAAGGCACAAGTGACGATCTTTCCTGTTTGTGATCGTCCTGTCAAATTATCTGAGCTTATAATAAGTAGCTGCTTTATAAGTTTTGGATATATACTGTTAGACATACTCATATGCATGTGATGCTCCAAGTCGATGTTGGAAATCTGAAATAGCAGTATGAAAACTCACTGCCCATGTTCAAGTACAAATTTGACTGCAGAATTCGATGACCAGATATTAATCAATGAGCAACCTCAAGCCTATATGAATTGCTATACTATATAGTCAGGTAGGAGTGATTCAAAGAAGCCATTGCAGCAACTTACACATGCGAGTGATCTTTGTGTTAATGAAGTTCTCACCGAAATTTAGTCTGGCATTCCTTAGTCAACAAGCAGAAGAGGATACCGAAAAGAAGATCGTAGACCTTATCCATATGAATGGAAGCAATTTGTCTGATGATAACACTCATATAAAAGCTTGATGGATTCGCGTGACATCACTTCAACAGAAAAGCATTTGTATTTGATTACAAATCATGCAAATACAGAGTATCTGCGTGGCGAAGGACAGTAATGTGGCCACCTGTGATGTTCACAATGTCCAGCTCCACATCATTTAACCAACATGAATGATTATGTACGAGCATGAATTAGAATATTCTGGCAGAAGATGTTATTGTTTCATCGAGCGAAAGCAAGAAGAGTGGATAAGAATGAAACTTTTCTGTCGAATACCTTTTATCAAATCCGCCTGCCGTGCTGTGAAAAGACGTATTTCTGAATGTGTCGACCACCTTTCGAAATCTGTTCACCAAGTTTAGCAAGCGTAGCGAAATAACACCAGTTCCTTTGTAGCTTCGAAGCATAAAGTAAATTTCCCAATAAAAGTCCTTGTTACATAAATATGCCCTATAAGAGCTAGAAGAAGAGGGTATTTGACACAATACCTTCTCGATCTTAGTTTTCTCGATACAGTGCAACTTGATGGAAAACCTGTTCATATTAGAAGCGTCCACTGTCGGCCAGACACTGCTGCATTCATTCACGACGAAGCGCAGCGTCACTTGTGATGAACGGAGACCCAAAGATCTTGTCGGAGTTCAAGTGATTGCTTCTTCAGAGCTACTGGTCGGAACTCAATATTCCACCTGTAAAGTACCAATCGTGCGGAACTCTCTGGTACGTGCGGAACTCTCTGAAAGAAACGTCGACTCGCAGAGTTTGGGTACGTTGTCTCCAAGGCCCAGGCCGTTCGGTATCATTTGACGAGTTGGCTACACTGATTTCCTTAAGTTCACAGGGATAATGCCACAGAGACTGGATCGTAGGGCATGATCATCTTTTCGAGAGGAATGTGATTTTCGGGTTGTTAGAAGAATAGAGATTGTGTTTACAGGCAGCCTCACTTGTACAGCTAGAAGATTTTGTACACCTGAGGCCAACCGGCTTATCGACATTGGAACACAATTGATTTCCTTAAGTTCACAGGGATAATGCCACAGAGACTGGATCGTAGGGCATGATCATCTTTTCGAGAGGAATGTGATTTTCGGGTTGTTAGAAGAATAGAGATTGTGTTTACAGGCAGCCTCACTTGTACAGCTAGAAGATTTTGTACACCTGAGGCCAACCGGCTTATCGACATTGGAACACAACATGCCGTGAATGGCCACGGTGGGCGAATGGCGCACCAGATTGCAGGAAATCCCTCCAGTCGAAATTGTTGCTCCGCTTTCCTCGGTCCACACATAGCCTGAGAGTTTCAAAACGAGAAGCGTGTGGAGGTCTTGGAAGAGGAATCCCATCATCTTAAAACTTGCAACCGAGTCGCAACCATTACATTGCTCATCGAGTCATCCCGCAAAATCTGGGCTAGGACAGGGAGAGCTGGGAAAATAAAGAGCGAGGAGTTGCAGGGGCCTGTTGATGTGTCCTACCTACGACGTTATATTAAGCACCAGTGAGAGACCTGCTACAATCTACTTGGCATGAAAGGCAGTCTCCACGTGCCTTCCGCATTCGCACTGCGGCCTTTGCGAGCTCGACCAGCGTAGCTCGTCTTTGAGCTGGATCGATGGAAAACGAACCTTCCTCCGACACTCGTCAATCCTACGAGACGGACGGATTATCATCGGATTCTAGTCAACGGATCCGTCGAACGTGGCAGTTCGAGGCAAAGTCCTCCCCGAAGACACTTGTGCAGAATGTGGCAGGTAGGAACAATTGTTCCAATCAGCTGAAACCAGAAGTATGTGCGCAGACCAACACCTGGAAGGCATGCGTTTGTTGTTTCACCACTCTTCAATGAAGGAAGTTCTCACTCGGACCACCAAATCAATATAACTTCACGAAAGCCAGATCCTTTTCCATGATGCGCTGCGTATCAATCACATCTCGACCATTCTTCGAAGCAGCCTACAGACTCGGCAAAAAGCGAGAATCCGGTACCGAAGGTAAGAAGACGTCGTGATTATGAGAGATGAAGTCCGACGTCAGATTGGTTGATAATCAACAATACGATCATGCCATCAGTACACAGCAGTCGATGAAAGAGGGCGATACTGGAAGTGGATCGAATTCCATGGCGGCGGCTAGCCCCTGTGAAACATAACACAATCCAGATCTGATCAGTGTTGACGCATCTCATGGCAGGTCGCAGGTGGAGAACAGACTCGGACAATGTCGGAGACAGCTCCGAATGTTACCGTGAGTCCAAAGGTGGACGACACGCGGCTCATGAAGGCAGTGGAATGGCACGGCAAAAAGGATGTGCGGGTGAACTCCAAAAGGCCCATGCCGCTGGTCACGGACCCGCGCGACGTGGTGCTGCAGGTCACGAGTAGCGCCATTTGTGGGTCGGATTTGCACTTGTACCTGGGGAACATGCTGGGCATGGTGCCAGGTGATATTCTGGGCCACGAATTCATGGGCGTGGTTCACGAAGTCGGTCCTGATGTGAAGAGCGTGAAGAAGGGTGACAGGGTCGTCGTGTGCTTCGACATCGGATGTGGCGAGTGTTACTTCTGCTCCAAGCTGCAAGCCTTCTCGTGCTGTGGCAACACCAACCCTAGCCAGGAGGAGAAGGCCATGTACGGCGATCGTACCGCAGGTTTCTTCGGCTACTCTCACCTCACCGGAGGCTATCCTGGTGGCCAAGCGGAGTATGTGCGAGTACCTTTTGGTAAGTGGATTATGAATTACGTCTCCCTTGTCCGTGAGATTCTGAATGTCCTGGATTCTTCGAAACTTGAAATGCCGGACAGTCGAGAAATTGCCGGGCCATCGAATGTCGCGTTCAGATTGGCAAGGAGATTGGCGCCGATTGATTGTGATATCTGTCAGTGTATGAAATTGTGAAAGTGCTGGTGGGTGTATGGTCGATCGTGCTGACAAGATTATGGCTTTTGACGTGCGTTCCAGCTGATGTGAATACTCTCAAGGTGCCGGAAAATTTGTCGGACGAGAAAGTGGTTCTGCTGTCGGACATTCTGCCCACGGCATGGCATGCCAATGAGCTGGGAGAGGTCGGGCAAGGGGACGTGGTGGCCATATGGGGGGCTGGTCCTGTGGGCATTCTCGCAGCTCACTGCGCGCAAGCTCGCGGAGCGAAGGAAGTTTTTCTCATCGATGCCGTTCAGTATCGACTCGACTTTGCCAAGCAAAAACTGCCTGGACTTCGTACGATCAATTTCAAGCAGGAGAAAGTATATGAAGCTCTGCGCAAAGTCGCATCGCACGGAATCGATGTCGGCATTGATGCCGTCGGAATGCACTACGCGGATTCGGTGCTTCACAAATTGCAGATGATGACGATGTTGGAAACCGATACCCCGGAGATCGTCAACGACATTGTCTACAATGTTCGCAAGGGCGGCCGTGTGTCGATTGTCGGCGCTTATGCAGGATACACTAATCACTTCAACCTGGGTGCTTTTATGGAGAAGAGCCTGACGATGCGTGGCGGCCAGACGCCTGTCCAGAAATACTGGAAGCATCTTCTCGAACTAGTTCAGAAATCTCAGTTGAACCCATCGCTCGTCATCACCCACCAACAACCGCTTGAAAAAGCTCCTGAATTGTACAAGACTTTCAACGACAAAGTCGACAATTGTATCAAGGTCGTCATGCATCCTGGCTTAGCTTAAAGTGGACCGCGCAAATTCGTCCATTCTTCCAGGTCCATCAGCATCGACATTGGTAGCTAGCAGCAGCAGCAGCAGCAGGCACGGATTTAAACACATTTGGCCAATTCAATGAACGCACCGACTCTTCGGCATTAACTTTCATTACTTTGACTGATCCATTTCCAGCAGCAGGCACGGAGTGTACATAGTACGTCGCATGTGAACGAGTATGACTCGGACGGTAGGAAATTTTACGAGACATGTGAGACCTGTAAATGGAGACGACCATTTTCACATCAATTGACTGTAAATGGTAGAGTTTGTTGCCGGCATGCTTGGTAAAGAGAGATTTGCTTTCTCAAGTAAAAGTCCAATTAAAGGGCGACGTTTGAAATATTATCGCTTCAATTCTCAGCGTATCTTTTTTCGTTTGTTTTGTTGTAAGAAAGTCGAGATATGTATGTACAAGCATGTACTATGATGTGTGATTTCTTTCACGTTATGCCGCCTTGGACTCTCTAATTAAGACAGTGTTATACATGTCTAAATCGCCTATTCCAGTTTATTACTATTCCAAAAGAACTTTCCAATTGGAAATAAATTATATACTAATACATGCAACCTTTTTGTAAACCATATCGGCTGTTATAATCTGTCATAATCTGTTTAGTTTCATATCGGCTGTCATAATCTGTCATGGTTAAACGTACAATACACTTTTATTCTCACTACTACTCAAACTAAATAAACAGAAAAATGAAATCTAATTTATTGAATAGAAATTATACTATTTATAACAATAAAATACGTTCATTACCATAAATAAGTTACCACTTAATTATCCGAAATTTGCCAAGGTTAAAATTCAGCCGCGAACAATGAACAGTTCAATCCATTCTTCACCTGCCACCAATGAAATGAGAATAAACATGAATGTAAAATGATGTTGAACCCAAAATAGTAATACAATCAATACAAAAACAGACTACAGAAATTATACAAATAAAAAACAAAGGGGAGAGTAGACTTAATTCTATATACTATTGTATTTGCAAAAATACATAGAACTAGGTCCACTCTGCGCTACTTTATCGGCTAGATTAATTTTTTTTAGGTTTATAACGCTGATCAATATTGTTTTAATAAAAAATAATTTATCTGAAATAATATTACACGGTAATAAGAAAAATATAAAAATGTAAAAAACTGCTGCTCACTCTCTCACAAAATAACCTCAAAATTAATTTTACATAAATTAAAAATTTATTTAAATCTATATGCATATTTGGGTATCTTGATTGCAATTAAAATATTAAACACAAATTTAAAAAGTATCGATGTTAAGAAATTTACATATAGTAGATAAGATAAGAATATGTTCATCACCTCTTCTATGTTGCACAAGTCATCTTTTTTTTCCCTCATTATTTATTAGAATGCTTCATACTACAATATATTTCATGCAAAGATTTCTGCATCATAATTTTAAATGCTTACTTTGAACTGGCATATACTTTTTTAAGACATGATCACAGTTTGATAACAGGAAATTTAGTAACATTATCAAGATTCATTGTGTTCCAACGGTACTTGTAAGTTTGGTGAAGTTTGGAAAAATATATGACAATTTGCAAGAGAATATCTGCAGATTGAATTCCATTGATCAAATTGTATAAGGTTCGATGTAAATGATCTTGAAAAAAATTATCTGCATATAAAAATGTCAATTATAATGATGAATTATTAGCACAAATGAATTAATAATTATACGTAATTTCCACATAAGTAAAATCATTTCTTTAAGTTTTATGACAATTATTATTTAAATTGAGATATATGAGGAGAAATTTTATGTTTATTATAATGATTTATGTTATTGTAAAAATGCTTTTCTTTTCAAGTCGATGATTTGATTTTAATTTGAAAATTCATCTCTTTTTTGTTTTTTAGTAACCTAGAGGTATTAATTCAAAAATTTAAGATAAAATTTAGAAATCAAATTTTATTCAAAAGATTTAAATATTTTAAATTTAAATTTCATCACCCATACAAATTTTTCCTTCATAATTTAATCGAAGTTTTTGGTTTGAAATATATCTTTTTCCAATTTTTACTAATTTTTTGCTAATTTTTAAATTAATTTCATTGATGTTAAAAAATTATTTTTTTAAGTTTCAAAAAATATATTCCTTTAAATGAAATAAAAATTTGGCCTCAAAATGAATATTAAAGAATAATTTTCAATTTATTTGACATCTAATTGATGTACTTTTATTGTTTCATTGTATCATATTTTACAGCAATTTTCCAGAATTTTAGTTTCATCATTTTATTGTTCGTAGATAATTTATTCATTTTTCTTTTAATGAGATTTTATCATAGATTAAATTAGATTTCATCTGAGATTTCAAAAAGAAACGTAGATTTTGTAATATTATGTGTTTTTATGATCCATTTAATTTTTATAATTTCAAGCTTGAAATTATAAGTTGAAATGATGAAATGCGTGGATCTAACTTTTTGAATTTTTGCCTCAAATGTTGTCTGTTTTCCCAAAGCATATTTCTTGTTAGAAAATATGTACTTTACTTCAAGACATAATTGAACACTGAAAAGAGATCTATATTAATTTATTTAAAAATTTAAAATTGTCATGCTTTGGGTTTTGGTTTCCAATCTTTACGAAATACAATAACTCTGAAATATACTTCAACCTACATTATCGTTGTTTCCAATATTCTTCCCGGTTATTTAGTTCTTGTGTTTCAAGTTTTGCATGTACATTCTTCAATGTTTTAATACATTCTCTGAAAAGATATTCCCTGTTTGGAAGTATTGCTATTTTTATGAGTACCGTGATCTTTGCAAATCTAGATAAATGTTTTGTCATTTTGCTTCACTAATCCAACTAAGACAGTGACGTCCATACTGTTTTTTATATATTCCGATGCTGACGAAGTCAAACTCAATTCACTTTTAAGGTAATGAGAGTTGACGCTTCACCTATTACACTTATATATCGATCGATTTTCATTAGCCATCCACCACCTGGTAAAGCTTATTACAATAAGCTTTACCAGGCGTTCTCTGTTCATGACTTTTCTTGCTATACACATATTATAAGTTTTAGATAATAACGGTCTTTTTTTTCAAAGTTTTGAGATGCAATTGTATAAGAAGATTGTGTCAAAAAAACTGATTCAAGTGATGAATGTCTTAGAAGTGAGACATATAATAGATATTTATAGTGATTATCTTTTATTCTCATGATTCACTCTTTTCTTTTAACATGAAGTGTTTTATAGTGCACATACATTTTTATTCATGCGATATGGTTTAAAATATGTAAGATATAAATTCAACCTTCAAATTTTTATTCGAATCTTTTTTTTCCATGAATCTTTTTATCCCTATCCTAAACTTAGCCACAATCCTCTTCTCTTTGAGTATATTTCTGAAATCAAAATTAAATTCAACTTAAAATCTATTCACTGTACAAAAGACATGAATCATGATGATTCTGATACTACATTGCATGACATTAGAATTACAAATTGTATTCTAACACTACTTGAAGATGTGATAAAATGTTTCGGCCATTCTTACAAGTTGTTGATTTTTAATGATTATATATTTCACATTTTTTTTTCACAACAATGAGATTCAGCGTTAGCTTTGCCCATTGATACAAATTCCCATTTTTCATATATATATATATATATATATATATGATTATTTATAGGTACCCAAAATAATTCACTTGAGTTCATGTTCATTTAAAGTGTAGTATATAACTATTTATGATACCAAAAGAGATAAGATTACGCATGAGTGTCAATATATGTAAAATCTATTTGACAAACATTGAGATATATTTCACATGTTATGTGTTGCAAAAGACAAGAAAAGATGCAAAGATATTCTTCTTTTGAAAGGTACGTGACAATAGCACAATTTTATAAAGAATGATTGAACATCAACTTCTATGGGTGATTAGTGTTGTGCCAACAACCAAGTTGTAGAAAAATAGTTGATTGGAATAGATCGCCTCTTTTTAGCATTATAGTTATATCTATTCATAGTTCACTATAGAATAACACAAGAGTCAATTATACTAGATCACAAAAGAATTTTTTTCTCTAGCCTATCGTATAGTGTATCCAAAACAACATGTTTCCATTTTTTTACAAATTATACTTATCAACAAAACATAACATATCAATCATGTTGGATGACAAGCTTTTGATTGATCATAATGTTTGTAGATAAATTGATCTTAGGGTAATTAGGATATTCATGATAATAATCTAAGAATAGCATTGATTGGATTGATTAAAATATGATAAAAATTTACACTTGAATAATAAATCATATGGACATGAATAGTATAGAAAATTATCTATCCCTTAACGACAAGTTTATGGAAAAAAATTCCTCCATATCTCCTGAAGAATACAAAGATCGTAAAACATCTCACCAACATAATATGTTGATCTTAAACAAGAAGACCTATCTACATATTATGTACATAGATCTTCTTGTTTATGATCAATGGAGAAGATCTACCTTAGTGTGTATATAATATTTTTTAGAGGAGCTGGATGCGGAAATTTGTAGCTAAATCCAACTTAGATCCATAATGTGTATTATAGTTATGTATTATACATTCCAAATTTACTGCTGCTATAGTATATGGATGGTGCAATTGCGTGTTGATCTTTAAGTAAAAATGACAAGTCACTGGTTAACCAGAAGTAGGATAGCCAGTCAGCTTTTATACTAGCTTAGGTTTAGTCTAATGAGTTCCACAACCGTAAGAAGCATATTCGAATTTATATATAATTAATAAAGGACTTTGGGGAAATCTGTAATTATTTTATCAGTTTACTGCCTTAAGGTTGATATGCTTGCAGATTTATAAGTCTGCTAATCGGAGTGTTTAGTTTTAAGTAGTATATCTGCCAGCTGATTGGGAATATTGTAGTGCGTAGCAGTTCGGCCTGTCCACATACCGACGGGAATCATCAAGGTGTGCATCTCCCTGTGATGGAATTTGCCACCTAGTGATCTGATAACTGTCATCGACCTAGTAAGGGGTATAATAGATACGCAAAATCGTATATATTACACAATATTCTGAGGCGTCTCGCTTCTGCTCAATCATGTTCCCTGCGATTTTAACAGCTTATTAGTGTATTCTGTGGAGGCTTGTGCTCTAGCTAATACGGATTCTTGCCATTCATGCTTTGCAAGGGTGTCCTAGACTTTCCAAATTTAACAAAGTGCATTGGCTTGCCGTATTTACACAAATCGTTCCAAATCTGCTAGACCTGCTGGGTTTCGATGCTTCGTGTTGCTTGATGGTATAATCTGGTGGTAGTACATATGCATCATTTCATCCTTTCATCATTGTAAGCATCCTCAGATTGCAATCGCAAGCTGCGATATCCTACTAGAATGATTAATTTATAAAATAGAAACTGTTGTACTGTGTCCCTAGATCTCCACTGTTTTGCTGCAGTGTCTAGCTGTGGCTGGCATCGCTTTCAAACAGCACGTGGTAGTCGAATTGTGTGTCGAAAACGAGGAAATACAGGCCCTCTCGATCGATCTCCTTCGGTGCCTGCCTGCAACCATGCCAGTAAGCAAGTTAGGGAATCGTGTCATGCCCATGTTCGGATGTGTGTGCTAGCTTCTGTAACCAGGGAAATGGGTAGAGCTATGAATTCGGTACGTTTCTGGTTAGTCGATCTGTCCGGCCGTCTGGAGGACAGAACTTCCTCCTGCACCCCTCGTGGTCGAAGTGCATGCACAACTCAACCGTCAGTCCATGCATCGTGCACGAGTCTGCGGCAGGAACGAGAATTTAAGAGAGCACTCTCACTGCCACATCCTTTTTCCACAACCCCAAACCTCCTGCACGCCGGCATCATGCATATCAGCCATAGAAGTATCACGTCGTCGCCTACAGCCACTCGACTGACATTAACAACGAGTTACTGACAGGCAGTCGACATCAAGTGGACCATCCTGGAAACTGTTACAGTAGTACACACACTGTCGTGCAAATCTCCCCTCCCGAAGCAGCAGTCCCCCGTTGCTGAGCAAGCAAGGACTCGAAGGACGGCAAGCGGAGATTAAAGTCAAGCGGCTCTGTAGAAATGTATCATGGAGAGCAATGGGTAAAGAGTCCATCCAGCCCAAGCTACACTGCGGATTCACTTGCAAGATATGATTGACTGGCCAGACATCCTACTCCAGGTGGAGGTTCAGCAAGATTTCGCAATTGCGGCGGTCAGTGGTCACAGCATGGGGCCTGGTGTCAGTGTGCAATGCACTGAGCTAAATGAAGCCAAAGCGTGCATTTTGTACAAGAAGCCCGAGGACGTACAGTGGACGGAGATTCTCACCATTGCGTGAAGCAAAGCCAGCTCCATCAGAAATGGTATCAAAAATCGTCAAAAGCCAGATCCAACTTTACACTTCCGTGTAGGTTCATAATTTGCTTGAAGTAGCAAACGATTACATAAGTATTTATGTATTGATCGTATTCTTCACTGGCATCTACGAGTCTCGACGTTTGGATTTTCGACACACAAACACCAGATTACTTTCCTGGCCCTCATGATCCGTGAACATTGTAACTTGAAGGAACGCTGGCCAGCAGCGTCATTCTGGTGTTTTTGCCATTCGCCTGCATCAAGGTTCCGAAAAAAAGGTAAGAATTGTATCAATTTCAAAGAATTTGAAACACTGTCAAGACACTGGTCTTTGATTTCTTCGACCTTCATACTTCTCTCTCTCTCTCTCTCTCTCTCTCTCATGATCCTGAATTCAAGCTGCCGAGCATCGGTAAGCCTTGCACCAGCCATACTAGGTGCTGACAAGTCTTAGGAATCGAAAAACGACGGATAACACTACGATCAAAAATCTGAAGAACGCGGCTGTAGTTTCTCATGAAGTCAACAACATGAGTACAAAACGTTCGAGTAGTTGTGTCAACTCTTTCTGCAGACACAAACAGTGAGGAAACGTGCGAGCTGTGTGGCAGATACTGATGAAGGAAGAGAACTGAGTGACTCGATGGATTGGCATACCAAGAGAGGTTGAAGCACGGCCAGGAGACCTGAACCCCGGACCTGAAGGGACATTTGTGTGAGTTGTGAGGTGGTGAATGTAATTACCAGAGACATATTTGTAGTGCGCCAGACGATCTAGTCTTGATGCTGCAAGACCTTCTGTGAGATTGACTACCGGGAACCTGGCATGCCAATCAGGTGGCCCCACTCAAGCAGCTAGCACAATGTAGTGATCATGCTTGCCAGCGTCCCCTCGTCCGCCGGCCAAGCCATAATTTTCACCCGAGACATGATCACCTGACTCAAAACCCAGCAGCCTCCGATCCAGTTGACATCAAGAATCTTCCACTGTACATGTTTTAAGATACCATCCAGATGTGCCATGGCAAATTCAATACCCGTTGACTCAACTTCATCTATCCACACTGAGTTTGAAAGGCCCTTCTCCAAATCCATCATCGTACCCGATCGCCACACTGCTCTCCTTCTAACCCAAGACGAAGCATATTCATTTTTTAGACATAAGGTTTACCTGTCCATCTGGATCCTAATTTTGTCTCTTACTATATATATATATATATATATATATATAACTTCGATGCTTGCAACTTGAGAGCCTAGGTTTTGTACACGCTCTCGGGGTATGCCCCGGTACGTCAATTGTTGAGGGCCTCCTTGTACGGTTTTATGGAGGAAATGCTCGGCTCTTCCTACAACGTGCAACAGCATCAGATGTACTTTACACCGGATGACAATGATCGTGAACAACAGATTATACAGATCAAAACAGATTGGCCGTGCATTGACCTGACGACCCGATCAAACCTGCGATATTCATTACAGCATGCGTTCTCTCATGCTGATGGACTGGACAAGGCGACTCGATGTCATGCTCTGCTATCCTAAGCCTCGCTTTGCTTGTGATTTGGCTCACTCAAAGAAAACCCACACACAGAAAGAAGCATTTAAGCCTTTCACTTCAGGGTGAGTGAATCAAAGTATATTGCCACAGTGGCACTGCGGCTGTCCAGAAAAACCTGAATGATTTGATGATATATGGTGTCATCCCGTGTGCTAGCTTGTAATCGATGGGACATGCATCGTGTCAGACGAAAAGCATCATTTTCAGGAAAACTGGTGACTGTTAGAAAGTTGTGCGAGAGCCGAAGTGTGCTGGAGGAGAGTGTTTCAGGATCAGTACTATAAGATTAAAAGTTGAGACATTTTTTCGGAAGCTCAGTGCACTGCCAGTCTTAAGACGTGCTATCACATCCAGAAAATGTACAAGAGCTGACACTAATGCTCAACGCAGCCAGCAGTCGGTCCTCTGGCAAACAGTTGATAGTCTTACTTGCGACGCATTTTCGGGACAAGGATGTCAAACTATTGATAACCGGTTCCGACTGAACACATGCTGTGCCATACGACGATGCCGTCAACTTGTAAGCAATTCAATCTTCAGACTCGAGTACACGTATCGCAATGCGATTCGCTGGTCCGCGTAAACGCTGGGCACGTACAGCACCTGAACCTCCAGGATCCCAGCAGATTCAGTGTATAGATTCTGACACCCGCCTCCAGGATCACATCAACAAATGATTTGTCTCAAATGGTTCCAAACAGGCGAAAGGCACACGCACAGCCGGCGCGTAATGAGATATGGCATGGTCCGAGAATAGGGAAGTACTTTCAAAACTGAAATGAGCCGGGTAGAAGGCGTGTGGTATGGAGATCCTAACGTGGCCAGTAAGGATTGCGACGCCAAAGGAACAGGTCTATCCTGGAAGTGCTTGAGAGGCGAAGGCCACGTTGTGACGAGCTGCAGGAAACCAGCAAGCTGGCACTCCTCCCACTTCGTGTTTTGCTTGAGACCAGGGATGATTCAGATCCGGAAGCCCAGATTGTGCAAGGCCAGTTGTGTTCATGGATAGGTAGATGGATGGGTGGATGGATGGATCCATGAGAAATTTGGCACCGAGGCCATGTACAAGCAGACGCACTGTACAAATATTTCCAGGCACCAGAATTGTTCCAATGATTGTCATTCCCGATTGCATTCGAATCTCACAGCACATGGTGTCTCGCTTACTGGCTCTTGTTCTCTCGAGTCCTCTTCGACCACCCGAGACTGCGTGCTGCGGGAGAAATCTCCGGTCCTTGACCTCCAGAAGGACTGATACTCCCCGCCTGCTCAGCAGCATGCAGTTCATACTCTTTGCCGCAGTAGCTCGTCTGGCACGACCCCAGCTTCCACGCCCTGCTTTCTCTTCACTATACCTTCCGTCCCGTCCCGTCCCGTCCCTAGTCCTCCGGAGCCCGCACACTGTTGGCTCTGCTGCTGCTGAGGCAGAATATAAGAAGCAGAAGGAAAGGACGAGAATCCTGGCTCCCTCCGTGCGTGCCTTGTGGATCATTTTCTCGCCAACAGTATGTATTGCTAACAGTCTCGCTGTAGTTGTTTTCCGTATATCCGACAAGAGGTACTCGATTGTCGGCATTTTCCCGCACCAATCTATACACCAGAGCCCAGAG
This sequence comes from Marchantia polymorpha subsp. ruderalis, assembly GCA_037833965.1. Lineage (NCBI taxonomy): Eukaryota > Viridiplantae > Streptophyta > Marchantiopsida > Marchantiales > Marchantiaceae > Marchantia > Marchantia polymorpha. The sequence continues at coordinate 9,420,310 of AP031351.1, forward strand.
CCCCAGACTTACCTGCCTACAGTGCGAGCCTACCCACTTACTCTCTCTCTCTCCCAGGGATATCTCATGCATTGTCGGGGGGAGCATAGGAGCGAGGAGACAAGGACTTTGTGCACAGTACGGAGATCCCAGGGGATGGGTCTTGAATTCTGACAGAAACAGTTTCGAGGCCTTCCCCTCGCCCATCCCATTTGGGAACTCTTTGGTTGAAACCAGTGGCTACTTCGTACACAGTTCTGAGAAGTTTGTCCCGTGCAAACTTCTCAGACGTTATGGAAGTTCTTAGTTCATGGGCCGATGCTGCATGATGAGCCGAAATTCCTTAATGTCTTTCTGAATTTCAGTTGAATGTTTCTAGTTGAATGTGATATATCGTTACAGAGTTGATCACTGGAGGTAACCAACTTGAGCCAGACAAGGAATCATTAAAGGGCTGATGGGATGAATATTCTCCGAGGAGTGTCTCAGTGGCAAGCCCTGGGACACTGGGACCCTGCTGTAACAATACTCGGCCGCCATTCAAGTGTCTGACGCCAACCTCATCACTCAGGCGACAGTGGAGGACCTCCTGAGAGAGGCAGTTATTCCTCGTCCTGATGTTTCCAATAACTTAAAAGACAACTTCCAAGTTCCATGGACTTCGAAATCCGTTATTTCTATGAATGTGCAGATCTATAGAACAGTAGGATTGAGAACAAAAAAGACAGAAAGACTTCTAATCATATTTCCTTCTGTTTCTGCTGCTCCTCGTTACTTGTAGCCGTACGCATTTACTCCCGATGCATTGCAACTGCTAGTGGTCTGTTGAGGCATATAACTTTGCAGCGAAGGTATCTACAGCAGAGTTGCTGGATGATGCCGCGAGTTAGCTCACTTGGTCCATGGCCCGGAAGCTCACTAGATATTTCTTCTGTCGCCATGTAGATCTTGAGATTATCAACTCTTTATTCTATTTGCAAGTAATCAACAGAACTTGCACATTCAACTTTATAATTACTCTCTATATGTCAATGTCAGTGCTTAGATTCTTATTCTTTGTTGGAAGGTACAGCAGCTTCGACTACATGAAGTCGATCTTATCTGTGCCCTTGTTCGAGGTCAAATTTCTCTTCTCTCTCTCTCTCTCCACCCATGCTGGCCACGATACCATAGAAGCACTGCTATGTGTAGCTGTCAGGTCAGGCTAGGCCCCCGCCAAAGTCACAGTGGTCTTTCGCCGAACGATTTTATCTATTTTTATAGGGATGGGCAAGCTCATTCACATGAGCTTGCCAACCCCACGAGCGTGGACCTCAACTCGTCCTCTTGGTATTTGCATAGACCTCTATCTGTTATCCCTTAACTTATATACGGTGGACTTGACTGTCATCCATACAATGTCCAGGAGCCCGGCTTCAGTACAGTACAAGACAATTACGCAAAGCAGGCGGATGTAATCTCCCCGGCTGACAATTCCTTCAACCGACTACAGTCAAATTGCAAAAGAGCATGTCCAACACAACTACAGAAATTGAAGGAAGACGCACATAACTACAATCCTTATGAGTTGGCTGAATTCTCCTACTTACCCAGGCTCCAAACTCTGGCAGGGTAGCTGAGCATCTCTTCCATCAGTCGGGCATACCTGTCTGATTTGTTTGTTCAGCTGAAGACCTCCGCTTGTTCCTAGTGCCAGATCGTGAATGTTCAGACATCTTTGTGTGGACATGAAATGCGGGGCCCGGCGTATAACTCCGAGCTCCTACGTCCAGGAGTTAAAAAAGCAGCCAGAGATTGAAGGGCGAGACGATGCAGTAAGTCCACCGATTCAACTTGAATTCGGTCGAACAGACAGTTCCTGGACCTGTACGCCACTTTGAGACTTAGCACGCAGCTTGGTTCCCGATGTCATGTGAGGAACTTGAGGCCTTCAGCGGGAACCATCTAAGGAAGTGCGGTGCTTGACGAACATGTATAAGGTTGCGAACTAATGAAGGAATCAGGTCGAATATGTGCCAACCTGCGAGGGTTTCAATCCGGAGTGTAAGATACAGTCGACGAGGCTTTTCAACTACGCGTGCGTGCCGACGGACAAATTCCATTCCAGGTGATCATGGCACTACGCTATGTGAATGGTCAGGTGTTCAGACCAATCGCTGCAAGTTGACTTTCCTCGTGTTTCAGTGTTGTCGCCACCAATGTCGCTAAGAGGACCTTTGACAGTAAAATGAATTCTTCCATATTTCGAACTCGGAATGGAGAAAGAAATCCGCTCATTAGAATCACTTCATCATCTTCCTCGCCTCAGCCTGGACCGGAAAGGTCAAGTGACTGGCCCACAGCTTCACTGAAAAGCCTAGTTTCGATGCTCGATCTGGCACATACCAAGATTCAGCCTGGAAGATTATCGAATTCCTCGCTCTCTGCTGGCATATCCGCTCATCGTTTCTTCTGCTACTTCAGATAGTTTCGCCCTACACCTGGCCTGTACGACAATTTGAATCTTTTTATTCATCTTGACTTACCTTTGGGACTGCCGGCAAAATTGGAAGGTCCACAGTGTCCACACTTCTCCACAGTGTCCACACTTCTTCACATGAGCAATCTTCGCACGTCGATGGACTCCATTGTTGGACTGTTGTTTGACGGCACATCTGGTCCTACAGGGATGAAATCAAACGGGTAACATGGGTCCAGGCCCCAAACATGGACTGAATGTGCTACGATATATTATATTCTTAGTCTTACTCGATTGCTTAATGATTGGAAGTTCATACACTGCCCGAAAGATCTCCACAGCAATAATATGGGCCATTAGAGGACTTCTAAATTTTCCCACTTCTAAGTCCATTAGAGCACAGTGACGGTCCATTTCACAGCGCAACTCACCCAAGTGCTCTAATCTAGTACTCTCTTAGCACTTTAGTGCCCACGGCCCTCGAGTTTAACTTCACACCAAACACCAGATCTGACGAAGGTTAGAGACCTGAGCTTCGCAATTTGCAATCTGTTAGCGCCGCCTCGAGCAAACATTGCAGGCCGCAAGTCGTATAGCTAAAACTAGAACTAGGTAACTTACTGACTACGCTATCTTCTGCAAGATAATCTAGGGCAGAGTGAAATAACTCGGCTTCTTAGCTATCTCATTAGCCTCATCCTACCCGAAATCTCATTCTGGTCTGGTGATTGCAGCTGCACTCCCACGGAACATTCTGGCCGTTATGACTTCTTTCATGAAGCTTGACTCTGTTCGCCTTCGTACTACTACACAAAACTTACGACTCAGCGTGTCTATCCAAAGTAATCGTCAGTGAGAGCAAAAGAGAGAGGCCAAGTCGTCAATCTTGTGTCCTGAGTGAAATTTGCAAGCTGCAACAGAGTGCATCAATCGTTCGAGAAGATCTCTACATCGTGAGACCGTGGCTGCTTGACGAGAACTTGGAGCCTCTGTAACAACATAGGACTTTCGCCGAGCGGTCTCGTCCTGGCTCAAGGCGCAGCCGTCAGGGACTGTGCTGGTGTTGTACCCCGTGGAAGAAAGGTTCGCTCAAACTCATCTCACGTTACTCGAACTTTGTACACCGTACTTTTATGGTTACAATTCGATTCTCACCACGCAGCACATAGCTCAGACATATACTTGACTGTCGATGATGCTTCTCTCTGAACTATTGTCGATGCCTAGGCACTTTTTCAAGCGTAGAGAACCTCATGAGGTCATTGCAAGAAGCATATCCACGAGGCTCATAAAAGACGCAAGAAGAATTTACTGTCAGATTCGACGATATCTGTATTCTAACTTACGATGATTACAAGCGTTTTGATTACTCATTGATCTCTAATACAATTATATCATAACACAAAATTATATTATACTACAAATTAACAGATCCTACATAACACAAATTGAAAAACACTTTATTTAATCTAATTTAAAAGAAAGGTTTCAAAGATTTGAACACTTTCTTTTCCAACTTTTTTTTTTTTCCAGTGAGAGTGAAAAAATTGTATACTATCAAGTTCGTATCATTTTTTTTTTGAGTAAGTATATCCATCTTTTGTAGATGCTTTGCTTTTTTGTTGGAGTTTTGATGACGATGTGTTTGAGGTTTTTAAATTCTTGTAACTTTGGATTTTTGATTTGTCTACATGTACGAATATGTTTGCTAAATCTGTATTGATCTTGAAGTGTATTTTTTAGTAGTAGAGATCTCAACAGTTCAACGATAACAACAATCTCGTATTGAAAGTTGTCACTTTGATCGATGAAATGGAACCAATCTCAAAGATTATGCATCGGGTATGATGATTTCTTGTATGCAATTGAATCTTTACGAAGTGCACTGCGGATCACCATAGTAACTCCGACGTGTATGGAATTGCTACACTTTCCAACAGTTCGATGTTATGTGAAATGACATTCTATAACATACATAAGATTCAATATAGTCTAAAAATTGGAAAATACTTTGCATGCAGCAAGAAGATGAAAAAAACTTAATGTCAAGTTTGCATATTAGATCGAAGAGAGAGTTGAGAAGATGATGAATGATGATGATGGCTTGAAGCAAAAACGCACTAAAAACAATCAACTAATTCACTCTCCGTTTTAACCCGAGCTATAACAAAACATCTTTAGACGCAACAAATAAACAATTGAGCAATATATCGATATTTGTCTTTTGAGTAGAAGAATAAATATTTTGATGAGAAACTAAACAGCGAAATACACTCATACATGTATCAAAAATCAGAAGTTTTCACTGTCAAAATTTGCAACGTGAAAATAATCGATGATCTTGTTGGCAATTTGTTCTTCAAACCATAGCTGGATGAGCTCGATAATGAAATGGAACCAATCTTGAAGTCAAATGCTATAAAGTTGTTCAAAATGAAAGTCAACAAGGTAGTTATCAAGTATATCGTCATTATCAAAAATCCGTTACGATTTTGGTTATCTATTGATGAAACAATAGCGGGTCTATCATTTAAGCAGACTACTACTGTAATTAGCCAACACCAAAATTGCACTAAGAACGTTAAATTGATCATATGGTTGGCAATTTTGCGAAGATCGTGCTTGCATTATCATTACAACTAATTTCAACAGTGCTTTGCAAATAGTCTGTGTGGATGTTCTTATTGGCCGCTGATTGTTCAACGCATTAAAAAATACCATTGTTGGATTTGTGAATTCAATTGTGTGTTGACGGTGTGTTGATGAACCTCCATAGATGTATTACGTGGAATTCATCAACATGTTGTTGAAACTGTTTAGAAGGTTTAGACTACCAATGGTATGTTGCCACGTATTGGAATCGGTCAAACCTACTATAATATATCTTTGTGAAAATAATTTAGATGATAATTATCATTCGTTACTACATTAACTTCTCAAACAATATATATATAGTAAAGTAATCTTCAACAAGTTCATGTATAGAGATTTGCTTCATCAATGAAAGAGTGAGGTTTTAGTATTTTAGAGTGTTGATATGTATATGAACTTGAATGATGAATGAAAAAAATGTGTGAAAGTGTGTTTGAATTATGAATATGATGAGCAATCCTAGCTTTCTGAATCCATGATGAACTACTGCAAAGTTATGTGAGTTAAACTTGAGTGAGTAGTAAACCTAAAAATTGCAGGCCTATTCAATGATTTCAAGTATCAAAATTTGCAATGCATATTATTCAACGGTGAGAGATGTATTTTGTTTGAATTGATTCGATATCATGTTGATGATCAAATTTCATGAGCACGGGATTCATTCTTGAAAATGTATCACAATGTCAAGAACAACATTATCAAAGTAATTGATCATTTGGCTTTATCAATTGTAATCCAAGTGTACATGATTCAAGGTGAACACGACTCAAACAACAATGCTGGTGAACTTGAAATGTTGCCAATTATGACAGTTGACATTGTTAGGCTACTGACATTGTTAAGTTGCCAACACAAAAATTCATCAATGTTATGGATAGGATTTGAATGCATGCCAAAAAACATTCATCACCTAAGGATATTGATCAGATCATAGAAGAACATAAAAAGTTGCTGAACGCATCAAAAAACTATAATGCGCTCAAAATGACGCTTCAAAATCACGAAAAGAATATATTTTTCAACGATGCATGAAATTATATCAAATCAATGAACACGATTCCAGCTAATTTGTAATGTTGAGGAATTTTTCGGGAGTTTGTGCAACAAACTTTGCGAACACATGTTAGATCAAATTTGACTACTCTATCATGAAATGTGAAAAAGACGATAGACAAACGGATTTGCACAATCTGTCTTTTGCCGGCATTGTGCACGCACGGTCGTATTACGTTGTTTAGGCATTAATTTGATCATTTCAATACAAAGTTACTATCAAATAGAAAAAATTTCATTTTGTGACATGAAAGTTAATGCAAATGATAATTGATTAGATTTTTGCGACTAAATTGCAATGTTATGTTTCATTCTTCTTGATTTTGCTATCACATTCAATGAGTTGAATATCAACTAGAAAGTAATCAGATTGTAAATATGTAGTAAGTGAGCGGAAAGATAATTCCTATTTTTGAGCCAATGATCATGTGTGACAGAGTCATGATCATCTGTTGTAATAGTTTAATCACGAAGATCAAATTTGCATTTATTGTTGGAAATGGATTTTTCACTAAGTACGTGAAAGATAGGCAAAGTCAAAGTTACATGAGGAGAAGAAGGAACCAAAGAGCATGCATGTGTCCCTACAATTACAGCCTCAATCTAGGGAAGAAAATTCCATCTTATAATTTGAATTCTAAACACGCACTTAGATGTTATTTTATACCCATGCAATCTGTAACTTTGAATATTTTATGTTTGGCAGGCGATGCAAGAGCTTTTGTATAGATTATCGGCTTCTTTTGTTATTCTAGTTAGTGTTGTGCCATACCTCGACTGCACATCCAACGAACTGAAGTGGGTTAAAGTAGAAGACTCCTTCCTTATCGACGAAAGTTCGACCATAGAAGAAAAGACTATCATATATACCGGTAGGTATTCTAACATTCCAATGTCAAAACAATCGGGTAATGAAACCGAGTTTATCTCAAGTCCTAGAATTGATAAAGGTGATGTCACTCAAGTTAGGTTGAGGTTTTGAGGAAACATACAATTTACGTCCCGTGGATTTTGGAAGTTAGCACTATTAAGTTGAAGTCTAATACTTTCATAGTTAGAATCAGTATATTCAAACTCATTTTTTCTCACGGTCAAGCTCTTTGAGCTTTGAATATCCTCACTATGAATAATCATGAGGTCTGTTGATAAACCCTTCTAGATTCTCGTTAGATATTCACCCTATAGGTGTCGAGTGAAGGGAACATGACAGAAAAGTGAACATAAATTAATCAGAATGTAGAAACAATGCCTGAAGTTGTTGTGAAATGACCCTAATCTAGTATGGTTTCAAGACTTTCACAACAATTTTTCATTAAATGACACAAATGCCAGTTTAAAATAAAGCTAGGTGCCACAATTAACAAAAAAAGTGGCAAATGCCACTTTTAAGGAGGTCTGCAATATTGGGAAGTTATACTCTGTATTAAGATTTGTAGAAAAATTATTCTTTCATGTTCATAAAAATCAAAAATTTCTGTTTGAAAAATTTTACAAATTAAAAAAACACTTGATGAATAAAAAGAAGATTAGAGAGAACAATAATAAAGTGATATGAAACTAAACTACGCGAAACATTATTTGATAATCAAATACTTCAAACCATTTTAATTACAAGGAGAAAAGAATGTTAAAAAATGATCAATTGATGAAAAGAGTAAAGAAAATTTTTAGTGTTAGCAAACAAGAGATGCATATACCAAAAAGTTATATTTTTTATTCAGATAATCATCATGATGTAAATAGAAAGAGTAAAAGAAAAAAATCATGACGTAAAATTCGCATGCTACGTGGAGGAAGCAATCCAAATTGAGTAACTGTTTTAAACATATACTAACAATAGGATTGAATTAAATATGAGTAGATGTTACTTATCATGAACCACAAAATGATAGGCCAACTTCTAAACAATCTACATAAGTAGCTACCTAAAATCACGTCAGAAACTTTCCGTACATCCACTTGACTTCACATGCCCCACAAAAGTGAACACGTAGTGAGAAGGCCTTTGTATGTTATCACGATGCTTATAATGCATGGCTCTGCCTGCGGAAATGTCGCCACGTTGCTCTCCGCGGAAAAACAACAACAGTTCGGTCATTGAACTGACTCGGACACCTTCAATGGTACAGAACGAATCCATAAATCGGCATTCACCTTCGATTTCTGAATAAGTTCTGCATTAGGGCGATCATTATAGGCCACCTGTCAGGAGGACCAAAGCAGCTTAGTCATAATAGAATATACATGCAAGGCTGTTATTATGCAGTGTTCATGGCAAAACATATACGTTCTCCGAGGCACACTAGCACAGTCCAGCCTCCAGAGCATTTGAAACTCAATAACAAGATGTACCGAATCTGCTGATAAGGTACCAGATTATAAATACATGTACACTGAATGGCCATTTATTGGGCTCTATCTTTTGAAAACATCAATCCCTTTCATCTCAGGAATCAATCTGGGAATAAGGTGCAGTCGCTTACACGCCACTGAGCAACATCCGCAGGTTTTCCTGCACGAAGTCAAAACACGTTATAAGATGACGGTAACTTTCTTGCTATGCAGGAATCCAAAGTGGACGCTGGTCTGAATCTATACCAGTGATCACGTGTCGTCTTTCGACTCTTTTCATTGCTTCATCGGTGTCCACCTCAATGAACCTGCAAAGAATGTTCCACGGTCACAGTTGTAAAATTTCCTGAGTAACACCAGGATTGTGTAGAAAATTCAATATATATATAAAACTGGATGTACATTTGTGCATCTGCTGTAGAGAAGAGCAAAATACTATGGTCTATAATGTACTCGAAAGAAAACTAATACGAAAAAAGCACTAATTACGTTGCAGCTCCTCCAGCCTACGTTATTCTCAAAGTTTGTTTATGCATCGGAAAGCTTATAGCCTAAGATATTGATTGGCAGTCTACATCGTACCACCGTTCATTGAAGAGGCTACCAAGAGCTTTCCAGTCGCCGTCATTCAACAGCAGGTAGTTACCCTCCACCACAATCAGTTTATGCCTGACAAAAAGCGACTGAATTAGCTTCGTACCTGCCAAAATTAAATTTTTCCACCATCTGCGAAAAAGGCACTGCCAGAGACTCTCGTACTTTTCTAAGATCAGCGCTTTTTCCACCACTTCATTTCACCTTCTTGCAAGTGAAAGACTAGGAATACATGTAGTTTGCTTGGTGCTTACCTCTCCTCTACATGAATATCATCTTCAACAGGATCTCCCACTCCATGGTCGAATGATGGCAGAGAAACTGAACCCTGTTTCAGAAAACCCCGTAAATGTAGCATTATTCAACAACAAATGCGATCACCTATCGAGTTTACGAGGCCCAAAGATTGGCTTCAAATATGTCTGAAACAAGAGCTGATTGGTATCACGGACTGACAAAACACGAGGACAACCCTGATCTACTCAGATATTGTAAAGCTCCTCTCGAAATAGGTGTCCGTTCAAGCTGCACCAGACACAATACCTTCTCTCGTAAAGTCTTCAGGCGGTTCGCGAGACCAACTGGATCGAAAGTCCAAGGAGCTACACGAGAAATTCATCCAAGTTGGAAAGTTAGGAATTTTGATCAAAGCTTCAACAGCTTCATTTCTTATTTATGCAAGAGTACGATCTGGCCATTGGTAGCACTTTCTCAGTAAAAGCGTCCCTCTTCAGCCAATCAGCAACAACCAAATGATTTCTTGAGACTTCACTCGTGACGGAAACTAAGGTATCAAACTCGTCATACCATGCGCAAACTGGTCAAGAAAATCAACGTTTAGAGTTTTAGGGTTTATTTCCTTTCGAGTCTTACGCTCTGTAATAGTCGCAGGTTACTTTATCTTATTCTTCCATCTCCTCTATAAAATTTTCTTAGAGAGGACCAAGAGTGTTCGATCAGCATAAGAGCGCACCTCCTCGTCTTGCATGAGCCTCGGTTGGATCCTGCCATGAATCCCAATGAGCCAATTAGCCTACAACCAATACATTCCGTTCGAGAGAACATTGTTGCGTTGTTTCACAAAGATCACATTCTTTGTTCGTTCTACGTCCCGATAGAACATAAGCTAGAACCACTAGACTATCTTCTGTCCCTCGAACATGTGAATGACATACCTCCATCTGATCAAGCTGCCACCGATATAAATGAAAACCGTCCATAGGAACGGCGACAGCTATCTCATCACCTTCTCTTGACCTGCATCCTTCCTTTTTCCAGATGTAGTTCAGCCTCCAAACCACTTCATTTGCAACAGTTGACTTCCCTGCTCCTGGAGGTCCTGCTAGGGCTACTAAATATCTGTTCATGAATGCAAATCAGCTCAATGAGCAGGTGCCGAAGTTATGACATAATACCCTAGCAACATTGTGTAGAAAGTAGTCGAAACAAGTCTTCATGGAATACAAGGCCCGAACATATCCAACAAAAACTCACAGAACCGTAAGAACAAAACCCTATAGCTGATATGATGAGTATCAACAAGAGGACAACATGTCTCCATATAGTCACTCTTCTTCTCCCACCAGTGTAAGCAGTAAGACTATTACCAAAAGGACACAGTAGACAAGTGTAAACCATCTGAAACCACACGGTCGTAGAACGTAAGGAATTCTCACTTGGCGCTTGGCTCAACGGCTGCCATTGTCTCGAAGAGACGATTTGCTAGAACGTCATATATTTCCTCCATAGAACTACAATTAAAAAGGACAATATCTGACATCAGGTGGTGATAAATACACTTCATTACAAGCGCAACAAGTACATGAAAGGCACACGCTACAAACTGTGACAGAGAAACACGCCATCCGCTCAACATACACACCTGCTTTGTACGACGTGACGCTCGAGTTTGGAGTTGCATTGTATCTAAGAATCCAATACAGCGGAAAGTAAATATATATCTTTCCTAGCGTTCAAGCTAACAACAACCACCAGTTGTCCTCTTATTGATACTCACCATATCTCAACATATTACAGCAACGTTGCTCATAAAATCTATGAAGTTGAAACATTCATCAGGAGATTCTTGAAACAAAAAACTTTCCTTCCAACTTAAAATTCTCTCCTCCTTATGTACATGGAAGCTGATGTGCAATACCTTCCGGATCGATTGAAGATAGGCACTTCTTGAAGCTTTTAGATGTCTGTGTGGACACATCAGCGATGACTGCAGTCGGTGCGTACATTTCAATGAACCTACAGCATTCAATTAATCACAGGCAAAAGTTGGCAGGGTTTACATGAATTAGAAACGCAGGTCAACCATATAGCTCACATGAGGAAGTGATAAGGGACGCAAGGTAAGACGAATTACAGGGAGGTCATCTCCAGTATAATTGCAACAAACGTAACATCTGCCGTGGGAGAAATAAGCACTTGCCTCTCATTGACACAGTCTCTCGAGGACAATGACGGTGTAAGTGGGACCCCATAGCCGACTTGGACTCTGACAAAAACTCAACATGCCTGCAAATCCCGGCAGAACTCAACTTCAAACTCAGTGCTTGATAAGAATGTGCATCGGCAAAATATACATAACAAGAGAACAAAATTACACAACGTCTTATATGTGTATATAAATCGACAGAGTATTAATCCATCGAATTTCATTTCCAGCATTTGGTAAGTAAATTCTAGCCAAGTTTACCCTTAGCCCCCAATGTCATTTGAACAAGTCGTGCATTCCTTGTCCAATGATTACTAATTTTTGTCAAAATGTATCAAGAATGCTGGCTGGGAATCTCGGTTTCATGGCCTTAGAGTCACAAAAGGAGGCATTAGCTTGTGAATCATAACATGTTGGCTTTATAGAACGATGTAATCAACATGTCCCGTCCAGTTTCTCAGAGAGGTGTTCAAACAGGAACATCCAAAACTCGGGACTGCATTTGCTGGAGCTTAGAAGGTTGCAAACATTCCTAACTTTCTCCGGGATAGTTTTTAGATGGTAATATTTCGATATGGTACGTCTATGCAAGTTCATGCTTCATATAGTAGCATAATTTTCATCAGAGCAATATTAGACTATCCATTTAAGCCAGCACTTTTCAAAATCTTCACACTGATCCGGGAAACAAGTTCTTCGAAAGTACGTTATACAGATTCGTCCTCACATTTTACTCAAGCCATCTCCTTTCGGTTTAACAGCCTCCTGCCAAATTTCCTGATAGTTCTAGAAAGTCGTGTTGGTGCACCACCAGTCGCACCAGTCGAATTACAAAAACTGGGGGTCGCGGAAGTACAAACTTCAAAAGAACATAGGATCATAGGCCCAAAGAGTGCAATCCATATGATTCGGTCTGAAATTTCTGCTCTGAGGAAAAAGTGAACACTGCGAATTGAGATGCCCAGTTGAGCTGGCAAATACGTCAGAAACCTGGTGTGGATCACGAGCCTTACACCTTGAAACGGAGACTGAAGGTGCCGCAAGGTGACAGTCATGATGAAATTGTCTGCTTCCAGAAATTCTTGTACCTTGTTGGCCTCTACCCATGTATTTTGCTACTTACTTGGCCCTCCGTTCTCTCAGAAAAACTGAAACCGTTCATTTTCAGGGGGTTGCACTCTGCACGAGCGTGATTCCCTCTTCCCCTGGTGTCGTTAAAAAGAAACGCACTACACACTACTACATCATGGGCTGAAGGAACAAGACGATGCATCACCTGGTAGGAAACGACGGTGCGCAGATGAACGACATGATCGCTTCCTCCCTCCCGTCAGCTGCACCAATCATTCAACACAAGCAGTGACCCCTGGCTTCACTCTCTAGCGTCTGCAATTAAACACTGCTTCAAATTGCTCTGCTGCACTTTAACCACACGGGCGCCAACAGACTCAATCCAGATCACAGGAGGATCGACATTTCAACCGGAGCACTGGTCAGGCACGATTCCTCCACACTCCGTCCCTTTCCAAATTCCCGCAAACTATTCAAGTCAGACCTTCTTCTTCGATTCTTGGTGGCCAGTCATGATTTTACCACATGGTTCGCTTACATATCATGGTTCGCAACTTTGTACAAGCCAAGGGTACTGTCAGTTAAGCCTGTTCCAAAAATTATACTTGGTTTTCAAGTTGAAGTTTAATATTTATTAACATGCATCGCATTCAAGTGGATGCATTACTTTCCTCCCAGATAGGCTATTTCTGATATATTCCAGAAATTGAAGAGTATCAAGATATCTTATAAGATAGAACCTGATAGAGTATAAAAATCAGATGAAGTCATGATCTACATGAATTCACACTCAAACAAAAAGTTTCTATTTTCTCACTTCGACTGGCTTGTATTTGACGTCACGATTTCATATCTTCGTCAAAATTTTCTCTCGTCGTTTGCTACTTTACATGTCTCAAAAATGTTTATTACTACTTTCCTATTTCATAATTTTAAATCTTCTTCCATTCTATGTATATTTATGACATGGATTATTGCAGTTATCTTCATAATCAATGAAGATATCACTCATAAAAATGGAAGAATAATTTTGTTATAATGTCTAAATGTTTTTTTCTCAATCTGAGAAAAGATTATATGTACAAAACATTGCAATATCTTTAAGAAATTTATAGCTTTCAAAGTTTGTGAACGTTTTGGTCAATGATATCATTCAACTCTGATGAATTTGTGACTTTGCTGCTAATCTTATATCGGATATATTTGAAAAATTATGACTAAAATTTCATTTAATGAATGTTCGATATTATAATGCTCTTTTTTTTTAATTCTTAAAAAAATTTCTCAATTGACATCTGAATTTGATAATTTCTTTGTCCATTCTATATCTCACTTAGTATAAAACTGACTTTAAAAACTTTATCATTACCAATAAAGTTTACATGCTATTAATCACTTTTTGTCTTGCAGTTCCATCACCTCCAGTTCAGCACTGAAAGTTGGCTGAGTGACTGTAGTGCATGAATACTCGATCATCTTGAAAACGCTTACCGCATACCACATCCCACAAATACAATTAGGTTGAGTAATCACACAGACACTTTCCTTTCATCTTATATCGGCTAATTTTATATGGCATATACAGTTTCCTCTTAGCATTATCCACTTGATGAACAATTTTAGCCGTAAATTTCGTTATATTGGTTTTCGTGCCTGCGTGGATCATCGGCTGCACGGTTGCTCTCCACGAAACTAGATAAACTTCTCATTCCTTATTCCACCGTTCCTCGCATCAACCACATGTACATTTAAGACATTTCAGCTACGGGCTCACGCTCTGAGCGTACTTTCAACAAAGCTTCTGTGATACGAACATTCGATTCAATGTAAGACTGATATATAACCTTCAAGCATTCACGGACAACGGTGGCAGTCACTCGAATGATTAACTTCAAGTGCCTTCAATAAAAATTTATAAAGCTCATCAGTTTCAATATTCTCCGCTTCTCTTACGCCCTGACGAGCCAAAAGAGGAGAATAGTATTTTGATGCGGAAACATTTACGGACCCACCACATCTCTTCACTTTCAGAAAGAGTCACTCTTGTAACGCTGAAGACACTCTCCTCCCTATACTACAATCGATGGACTCGGCACGTTGCGCCCTTTGCTCTTTACATAGACTTCAATCCAATTCGTCCCAAGCTCTACTACTTCTACGAGCATTTGAAAAGGATGAAAAATATTCACTTTGAACGAAAAGAAAGCCAGAGCATTAATTTCGAACGGACATTCGGAAAATAATCGAAGACGTTTCTTACATATGTCGAATAAATATACACAACATGTTCCAGGTGTTAAGCTGAACGCGAACTACATACTGACAACGGGGCCTCACTTGGGCTGGATAAATTGAATCCTACAATTAACAAGAACCTAACAAGTATCTCTTCTGTGACTAACTAATTCACAAGGTTGTCTTTGATTCTGATGTGCTCAGTTGCCCAACAGCCACAAACCAACTGCCGAAGGTAAAGGCAAAAGCGCTGGAACTCGTATCTATACAACCAACCTCCTGAGATTGATCTTGCTTCTGATGCCTATGTCGTACCTGTTAGGAGAAAAGGAGCACGCAAAAGTTTCACATGCCTCCGAGAGAAGGAATCGCTCACAGTTTGATGTGATGGATGGAACAGTTCGTCTCGCCGAAAACTCCGAATCCGTAAGGACATCCTACCTCCTGCCAGTGAAGAATAAGGCCTGTACCGAACCCAATGCTCTTCAGAGGTATGACTCTATACTGTTCACCATTAAGAACGCTTCTATCCTCGGAAGCCATCAAAATGTAGAGCTCGCCGTCCACGAACGCAGCTGCGCAAGGCCATAGAGGGGATACTTCCACCTTTTCCAGTACCCTCCAAAGGTTAATATGGAACCGCTCCCACGACTTCGAACCCAGATTATATCTGTCTATATGATCGGCATACACATGATATAGTTCACCACTGGCTGACACAACATAACTGCCACTTACACGGCCCTGGGCGAAATTTTCGACTTCGACCCACGTGTCTGTGCTAGGATCGTACATCTCCGTAAATGATTCCATCTGGGCATTCTTCTGATGTCCGCTGATCAAACCTCCGCTAATACTGTGACTATTACTGATGGCTGCTTCGCTGTCCACTCTGTCAGACCAGTATCTACCTCCGTATACACGGAACCCTCCACCAAAACCAACAATTTTCTGACCAGAACGCTTATAGAGCATATCAGAGATCGGTGTCCAACGGTCCTGTTCAGGGTGGTACACATATGACTTCCGACACATGTGCTGATCGTAACCCAAACCTCCGCACACGAAAATTTTATCATCCTTGACATGGCATGAAAATCCTTCTCTGGGGAAGTCAAGCTTGGCACATCGTCGCCATCCTCCTTGATAAGATCCCAAATCAAAACTGAAGACCTCGTCCCCATGAAGGTCGACGGAGTACGGAGTAAAACCCCCTATCACATAAAGCTTCCCCTTCAAAAATGCACACTGACCACCGACAGGAATTCCCTCCTCGACTCCGGGGATAGGTGGCAAGAGGTACCAAGCATCTTGGGAGGGATCGTATAGTGAAATTGCACGCAGGACCTTCGGAGCATTTGGGAAAGGTGAGGCATTTGTCATGGCAATAAGACTGTGAGCCTGCCCTTTGCTGACTCGCGCATTATACACTTGACAACTTCGGAATGCCCATTGCCACGAACGATTGAGTGCTGACACCGTGTACAGCGACTTCCATGGCAGTCGTGTGAGGATAGAGTCAATTACAATCTCATTCGGCAATTGTGAAAACAAATTATCTACCTCCCATCGGCTACTCAGAAGAGAATCCGTACGCTTAACCACTTCACCAGCCTCAGCCTCACTGGTTTCACTCCGTGATGCAAAATCTTCCCTATTTCGAATGGAAAACAGCACCGACTCGCACTCCAGTCTTCCATCATGTCCAGTGACTCTAGAGTGGAGTGCGGTGGACCGCTTTTTCTTCCTCTCAACCATATGATGAATTCTCTGTTTCTTGGAATGCCAGTAACGTTTCAACCTGCTCACCATAATTTTGGTCGACCTCGAAAGAAGCTTCGTGGTGATTGTGACTTACTGCCGGTATGATGGGACCTCGCAGATCTGCGGACAGAGTCGAAAAGGATTTGGAATCGAGAAATATCGTGCCCCTAACTACAGAGATAGATGCACGGTCAGCTCAGGCAATTGGAAGACGGCAGCAGGAGAAGGGAAACAATTACGTAGAACAGACACCCCCCCTGAAATTTGTCAAATTGTTGAGACTGAAAGGCCACTCTCAGAGTAAGAGCGTATCACTGAAAAAGATTTCCAAGGAGTTTGATAGGTAGCTTGTGATAGCTTCTCGTCACCGTGACCATCACATGATACGTGGGACAATGGACTTATAAGAAGTGAAGGACATGCAGAGAAAGAGCACCAATCTGACTCTCACCTCGTACGCATCCACCTCTCGTGAGATCCCCTACAGAGAAACGGATGAGAGTCGAACTAAGCAACATCGCTCCGGATTATGACATCGGAAAAGCAGGATCAAACCCACCAAAAAAAAACAAAAAAACAAACAAAGAACCCCTTTCAAAGCTAGCTACGTAAGAAGATGAACACAACCCCAGAGAGGAGTTACGAACCCTGACAAAACAGTTTTCCAGTTGCTCACGCCCCCATGTGTCTTCACAAACGCGCTCTCACTGGGACACCCATTGGCACGTCTCGCGATTGCTCCCTGCCGATAACAATCGCGAGTTCGACCAGTTCACGACGAAAATTATGAACACACGCCGTCGACCCACATTCCTACGTGCAGCTTGAGCCAATCAATCTCTTGCTCCGGCTGGACTCTCCGCCACCGACCATCGATGCCCTCCCGAGCTTCCACGGAAAAAAGACGGCTATCAAGAAACCGAAGCCCGAGTAATATCTTCTAAACATGAACTCACCTGCGGCCGTGCACACGCGCGCCTCCGCCTCATCTGTAGGCGCCGATCTCCCGCTCCCCCAACGTTCACATCCCAGCGTACAGCAGCGGGCCCTTTCTGACACTCGTCCACTAGTTGCGTCCGCGCAATTGCTCGCGGCAAAACAGGCGCAGGCGCCAACCTACATCACAACTTGGCGCTGCGTGCGTCACTGAGCACCTCGATCTCCTCGAACTCTTAAGGAGCCAGCGTCCGGAACAGACACAGCACGCTTCTCGGACAAAAGCGAGGCGAATCGGACTTGACCGGCATAGCTCGTCGCACTGACACCGCTAGCATTCCCTCTGCTTGCTTCCCTTTGTCACCCGACCTTCCTTCCCTGCCTTAGGGTTGCTGTTCCTGCAGCGTTACACGCCGCGTGGCCTGCCTTGACTCAGATCCTTCAATTCACTTGACGACCAAGCAGAAACGCAGGTCGTCGACACTGAGCTCCTAGTCTCCCCTCTCACTTTTGACTCTTTTCTACCCTCCGACTTCTGACTCCTTGTCTTTCCTCCCCGTTGCAGCGTTGTCGTTGGAAATTCACTGCTTCGGGTTTCTCGACCGCCTCTCACGTCTCTCGGACACCCATCGATCGCAATTCCATTCCAACTTAGTTTCCTGGTTTTCGCAGGATAAGGTTTAAAATTCCGGGGATTTCACACGAAACCTAAAAGAAGTGAAACCTTGTCCTGCCCGACCGACAGGAGTGAGCTCGCCTGTCCGGACCTGAGGACCCACCTTTGGCCGCAAAGTCTAGTGACGTGCTCCTCCATGACAGAGAGGCGCAAACGAGGAAAACAGACAAGTGGCACGAAGAGGATCGACCCTCGATGTCATGTTTAAAATGTAATTTTCAGCATGCTTTCTACAATAGTTTGTCTTCTTCTCTACTCCTGCTTGATCAGGTGTTAATATGTCCATATCGATGTATCACATAAAAAAATTGTGTCCATTTCAAATTCTATTTCAGTGCATGGTAACTTTCATCTTCCATGTGTAGCAATTTCATTTATTTAATAACATACAACTTTGAGATTATACTTTAACGATTAAATGTTCATGCAAGTTTTGTTTTATTCTCTTTCAAAATCAAACTTAAGTAAATTGGCATGGAGTTATAAGACTACTTCAAACCACTTACTAGATGTATGATCTTCATGTTTATTGTTAAATATTTTTTTCGTGATATATTGTATATCAACATTCATTGAAATTCCAAATGATTTGTAAATTCAAATTTTCATTAATGAATCAATTATTCATATATATACTTTTTGAAATTATTTGAATTTCTTTTCTCCATTTTTTAATTTAAATTATATAAAAATTTACCACAATAACATATAGATTTATCTTCCAATTTATTTTAATTGAAATTCAATCTTAGAATATATAATTAAATCCTATGGGTCTATTTGAAAATTTTAGAATTGTCATTTGTCACTAATTGAATTATATATTTATAAAATCATTAAAATTTAAGATATAATCAAAACATATTTTCTTAGTAGTTATGTGATGGATTCTACAATTTATTCATCTAGCTACCGTAGTTAACAAAAAGATTGCTTCTCAAATGTTCACAATTTGGATAATCCCATCACTTTTTTAAGTTATTGTGATTTTTCGTTAACAAAAAGATCACTACAGCTGGATTTAATGTCTAAAAAATCGCCCTTGGAAATGCTACTTCATTGTAGGAGATTCTCGTCGATTCCGGGTTCTGTGGAAGTTTTCGTTGAACTTTTTGGTTGCCCTGCCGTATGGCGGAGTTGAAGACATCCGTCGTGGAATACCATCCTTGGTCGTCACCTGTCATCACCTGAAATGAAGCAGTTCTTACTAACAAATCCCGAAAACAAGAAATGGGTGGAAGCTCAAGAGAAGCATCACAAAGCCGAACAGAACGTTAAGAACGTTTCACGCTTGGTTCGTCGTGAAATGTTTCCAGAACTTCATCCTGAAACTGTCGATTTGGGCTCGGCGGCAAGATCAAGCTCTGCCCCGAAGAAGATTGTGATTGAGGCTCGTCAGCGGCAACTTCACCGTTGATTGATGAAGGAGCTCTTGAAATTCTTTACAACAACAGGGAAACAGACCATTGCTCTGTATCGTACAAGGACTTGGGAGCAGAAATCAAAAGCCATATTTTTTTACTTTCACATGTCTTTAGGAAACATGGACCAAGGATTGACATGCTCTCTATTCTCGATCAACGTCATGACCTTTCACAATTGGATCAAGCAGAAAAGGTATTTTGGTAAATGGGTCCACTATGTTGAGGCTTTTAAAGTCTCTGATATCCTGCCCGACGTTGTGGTACCCCACTTTTGGCAATTTTGAGGAAATTAAAACATTTTTGGAAAACTGTACCCTGGCAGCATTGTAAATAGCCTTCGGTACGTCAAAACAGAGTGAATCCGGAAGATCGCGGGGATTCTCGAGGGATCTTGTAGAATCTGGGATTTGGGGTGCCGCAGTAAGGACAGGCACCATCCTCCCTGCGAGCTCTGCAGTTAGGATCTCTACGGCGCAAGGCGCAAAACCCGCCTTCGGAGGTTGCGTCCGCGGCTGTAGGGAAACCCCCGTAATTAGGTAAACCCTCGGGCGCCTTGACCAAGTTAGGGGCACGTTGGAAAGAGCTCGACGCGCTGATTCTAACGAGCCCAAGAACGCTTGGAACGGATGAGGACTTAGGGAGTTATCGCTACTGGAAGGAACGGAGGCGGTCGCCTACGGCGGAAGGAGTTCGCCACCGGCGCGAATTCCGCCTACGCGGAGGGGGGATTCAAGTTTTGTCCTATGCGCGGACGAAGGCGTTCGCCTGTGCACAGGCGAAGTAGGGTTAGGGAAGGCGCGAAGTCCGCCTACGCACAGGAGTTCGCCTGTGCACAGGCACTTCGGCGTCGGCGGGAAATCCGCCTTGGGCCCTAGAAATGCGCCTTGTGAGGTAGAAAGTGTACGGCGCCTTCCGCGCCAGCGCAGCGCCGCGTACGTCGGAAGAGCCGCCAGAGTAATCCAATCGGTACGGACCATGCGGACGGCACGGGTGGGTGCGCTCTTGGACGGACGGAGTTGCGGCGGCGGAAGCGCCGACGGAGAGACAAGGAACAGACAGACTGGACGGAGACGGCTGACCACGGTCAACGCCTTCCGCGCCAGCGCAGCGCCGCGGACGGAATTCGCCTGCGCACAGGCGAGCGCCTGTGCACAGGAGGATGTTCAAGTTCCGCGCCGGCGGAGAATCCGCCGAGGCTCCTGCCTGCGCACAGGCAGGAGTTGAATTTTTGTCCGACATGCGGACACACGCGTCAAGGCAGAGGGGGATTGGCCGAGGGGCGGTACGAACAAGTGTACCGCGCAAGGCGGAAAACTCGCCTTCGGCGCTACGCCCCCATGTCCGCAGGGTGACACGCTCGCGGAGTTCAAATCCGCCAATTCGAGCGTGAGAGTTTAATCGACGACGGCGGAGCGTGAAGCCGCACGTGAGAGCGAAGACCGTTCCAGCGTACAGCCGGCGCGGCCATCAAGTGAGACGTTCTTCACGACCAAGAGCCGACCATGACCTTCGACCGGGCGGCGGAGAACGTCCCATTCTTGAATTCGCGATTCCAATCTCTTGTGCGCGCTGCGCGCATCCATCTGCTGGCTGCGGAACATTCTCGACGTCGTCGCACAGGAGATTTCTTGTTGATTGAGGGAGAAGTGAGTGCGCGTGATTTGGAATTGAGAGCGATTAGAGTTTGCCGAGAGAGAAAGAAACGCGGGCAGTGCGGAAGTAGAATGAGCGGGCGAGCGAACCCCAGGAACGCAATGACGAGACCGAGCAGATTGCGGATGGTGCCACTTCGCCTGCCGCAGAACGGGCTGCGCGCTTTCGAGGAGCGCTTAATAGCAAGAAAGCTCGATTTCTTGCTATGGGGATGGAATTACATCTGTGCGAATATGGTGCGCGAGTGGCTAGAGCCACAGGGACCACCCTCGCGCGGATTGCGTCCGCATGTTGATCGGTGGACAGTCCAAGATTGGGCGCAGGCGTTGGGAAGATGTGCTGGCATGCCAGGGCATCTCCTTTTCGACAGTGAGAGCATCAAGGTGACCAAGCAAGAAGAGGCGCAATTTGTGGAGCTGTTCAAGACCGGGAGGTCTACCAAGAATGGGTACAGGACCCGTGATTACAAGGATCGATTTCGCCGGACTTTGTCCGCGGCGCTGATGCAATTACTGCAGCCGCACCGCGCCTGCTACATCACATTGTGGCAGGTCTCTTTTGTGGAGTGCGTCATCGAGGGAACTCCAATTCACTGGGCGAGCATCTTGCACAGGGTGATGCGACAGCACGCGTTTGAGGAGAAGGGGGGAACTCTAAACCATCTTTCTCC
Organism: Marchantia polymorpha subsp. ruderalis; assembly: GCA_037833965.1. NCBI lineage: Eukaryota > Viridiplantae > Streptophyta > Marchantiopsida > Marchantiales > Marchantiaceae > Marchantia > Marchantia polymorpha. Next base: position 9,442,273 of record AP031351.1, read on the forward strand.
TTTCCTCATCAATTTTTATCGACAGCGGAATTGTTTGACAGCGGCGGAGCTTGAACATTTTCCGCCATTGTCCGTCGACCATCCCGGGAAGTATGTGCGGGAGAACGAGGTCGATACTGATGCAGAGGAGTCACCGACTTCGACCCCATCCAGACGGAGGGACGAAGGGAGACACACTCCTGCAGCGCGAGTGCCGCGGAAGCGGCGATGGAGGGAAGAGTCTGAAGAGGAGCAGCATCAAGAACCCTCTGCTCCCATTCGACCGCGGCCGCTGTGCGAGCCATACAGCCGGCCGAAGCAGAAGGCACGCAGACTGGTGTTACCAGCTGACAGTGCGGACACGGCGACGATTGCGACGGAGATAGGAAGTGCGTCGCCAGAGAGGCGAGAGGAAGCGCGGACGACCGCAGGAGCAACGGGCCACGCTGCAACCTCGTCGGGAGAGAGGCCGCCTACGGGCCAAGGGCCTCCGGAGTTACCACGTGCGATGCGGACAGATGTTCCGTTTGCGCACAGGCGAACCTCCGCGGACGGACGAGCCTCCGCGGACCGGCGAACACAAGTGGACGTGGATCTACGCTTACGCGTGGGAAGGAGCAGTCCGCCTGTGCACAGGCGCTCACCTGTGCACAGGTCGCCTGTGCACAGGCAAGAATCACCCCCGTTCCAACGTAGGAAGGGGAAGGAGCCGGCGGAAGAACCGCCTACGAGACACCGGCCCTCGGGGCCAGACCCTCCGGCGCACCACGCGCCGCAATTTGCGCCTTCGGCGCCAGGGCCTTCGAGCCGAGGAGATACGAGCAGAGAGCGTGCGGAGGCCGCACCATCGGCGGGAAGTCCGCCGATAGATGCGCCTTCGGCGGTAGGGCCTATAGGCCAAGGAACATCGGGCGTGCGGCCCCCGGCCATGTCGCCTTCGGCGATAGATGTCCGCGGCGCTACGCCTGCGGCGGACAAGGCGCCGGCAAATGCGCCTACGCACGGGCCGGGCACAGCCCCCACGGACCGATCAAGGGAGCAGCAGACGATGGAGCGGAGTGACTGTCCGCGGGATGAAATCTCGATGCGCGATGCGCAATCCAACCCCGCGCAGCCACCCTCCGCTCGATCGCCTTCGGCGGCGGACGACGGAGGCAGAGAGGATGCGGTAGACCATCAACAAGCGAGAGACGGGGATGCCGCACGGGTACATTCGCCTTCCGCCTTAGACATTTTGGCGACGAGCAGCGAGGCTGCAGCCGTGCCTTCGCAGGCAGCACACGTCGACGACGTGCAGCCCCACTCGGGGCAGTCGCCGACGCAATCAATGGCGACTGAAATTCTCCACTCGGATGATGACGACGGAGGCTCCACGGAAGAAATGTCAGGAGCAGAAGACACCGAGGAGGAGGAGGAGGAAATTGTTGGAGCGCCGGCGGCGGCGCTCTCTGAGCAGGTGATTCCGTTGCTGCGGTACTTGGATCGCAAGGTCGATAAATACGCCGACCCACTCCAGCCGGGATCTTACATCGAGTTAGTGCGCAGGCGGACTCGCACTAAAGTCCACACCAGCAAGCTATTAGCTAGAGTGGACCAGGAGTTGAGGGACTTGAAGGAGAAGCATGAGTGCTTGTGGGGTCAGTACAAGCTTAATCAGAAATTCTACAAGCACTCCGAGAAGATGAAGGATGAGAAACTGGACGAGCTCACCAAGGAGCAGGTGAAGGTCAAGGAAGCACTCAACTCTGAGCAGGCCCAGAATCGGATTTTGTCAGAGGAGCTCGTGCGACAGACGCGGTTGTTGGAACAATGTCAGCTCGCACGGCAGGCGGATGAAGAGTTAATCCGCAGGTTGCAGTCAGAGTGTGGCGAATTGAGAGCGCAACGTGCTGAAGCCGAATCGCAATTAGTGATGATTGAAGAGGATCGCAGGAAGGAGGCGGATCGCACGAAGGTGGAGACGGCGAGGCGAGTCGCCCACTGTCTCAAGGGCTACGCCCACTGGGAAGTGAAGGCGCAGGAGAAACTCACACTGCGTGAGTTTGAATTGCGCGCAGCCGGGTTGTTGTCAGGCGACAGTAGGAGTCGGCGGAAGGTAGCGAAGAAGCTCGAGGCCTTTCTGTCGAAGGCACAGGATACCATGTCCGCCCTCGAGGGGGAGGTGTCCGCGGCGTTGCAGCGGTTGGGACTGCGCAGTCGAGCGGAAGAGTGGCAGGGTAGGGAGTTAGTGCGCGGCAGTCGGCCGCGCAGGAGACGTAGTACAGGTTCCGCGGAGTGTAGTGTAGCGTGGTTCCGTGCAGGCGTGTAGCGTAGTACAGTGTAGTGCTAGGTAGGACTTAGAAGGTATAAAATAGTTCCAGGCGTTTTGCCTGGGGTTCTTTCCCATCAGAAGTGCAGATCAGGAACCCATTTCCTTTGCGTGTTTGTGTCCTTGAGTTCTGTCACCACGCACGAGGAGTTACAACTTAGCGTTCCGCATTTTGTAGCTGAAGGCCTTCGGCCGAATGTTCAGAGCTAGTACATTGGTTAGAGACTTGAGTAGTTCGGATCTGCACCTGCGGGTGACTGCCGATGCTCAGAGCCAGTGACTAGTTAGATACTTGAACAGTTTCGCCCCTACACCTTCGAGTGTTTCTTTCTGATTGTAATCCTTGGGATCTTTCCCCTGAATGCCAAAGTGAAGTTTTGCTACTTCGTGTAAGCCTTGGTTGTAAATTCAGGTTACGCTGCAGCAGGTGCCTTGAGGGTAACCCCTGTAGTATTTCTGGGAATGACAAGTGCCTGAGAATTCAAACTCTTCAATAGACTGTTGTTGTGTTACTGGAATGTTTCACAGTGAGTCCTTCAGTGCGGACCTGTGTTCTCTGCGCGTTTTGTGAGTTGAGAGTGTTGTTCACCGCGTAGGAGTGACTTCGATCCGAAGTAGGCAGTCTAAACCGGGTTTCCTACACTAGCAGCAAGCTAGTGGAAGTGTTGTAAAAGCCGGAGTTGGAAGTCACTGCCCGCAGCTTTGCCGAGTGTACTCTTGAGAGACTTTCCCCCTGAAATCTTGAGGTAGAGGTCCTAACGGATCTCTGGGTTGTGTTTCTGTAGTTTCAGGTGTGTGTGTGTGTGTGTGTGTGTGTGTTACGCTGCACTGTGCGACCTCCGAGTGCGCTCCGAGTGGACACTTGCAGTATTTCTGGGAGTGACAGTTGCCTGAGAATTCAAACTCCTCAATAGTCTGTTAAAACGTGACACTTTGTACCCTGTGTGTTCCTCTGTCCCTGTGGGTTCGACCTTTCTACCACTATATTGCAGTTTTAGCCTTTAGTGGGTTATTACAGACGTCCACATCATCGAAAGAATTACGATGATGTGGACGCTTCAAGCCAGGTGCAGATCGATTCAAAGTTTTGCAATTCCACTCCAGGTCATCAATACGTCTCGGCCTTATCTGCCGATACTCGTCAAAACAATCGGAAAGCGACCGGGAAATCTGACAACATCACATAGCTTCTCCAAACAACCAAGACGGTCGGTTTTGGAAGAATAGTGAAATACGCCCAGCAAGAAGAATTTCTTATCTCGACTGTGGTGATAAAATGGGAGACATGCAACCCATTGAGCAAATTGGCTGCCTACGATTTGCTGATCTCAACGTTTGGTCATGAACAGGAAGCGGAACGCAATGAATGGAAGGTGAAGATGAAGATCCATTCGGGGTGTATATCTCCAAGCCTTTCGCAATGGATCGCCAGAATTCTTGAAAGACATTGGTTTTCTATTCGGAAGGAATCAATCTGCAAGACATTTCCTGTCAATTGGTTACAAATTTGTTTGGATGCGTGTGCCTTGATCTGTAGCATCATGCAATCCGCTGGTGTGACCAGTTTGGTCAATGTCGACGAAACGTTTCTTTGGTTTTCCCCGAAAGAAACCCATTTGATTGTTCCAACGAATGTACGACGAGTTGGCTCCAACCGAGCCGAGGATGCCAAGAAGGTTGCACTGTGATGGTGGCATGCGAGATGTTCAAATCTCAAATCATTGCTCCTATGATTATCATGACTGGCCAGCCTGACGGTACGCTTTCAAGACGATTCTCTTCTTGGGATGAATCTAGCAAAGTCACGTTCCATCCAAAACATTGGGTTGGACAAAGACGGGTGCTACACTTACTTGGAATATTTGGCGTCTTGTTATGCAGGCGAGAAGGTTGGTTTGATTTGGGACGCGGCTTCTAGCCATTTCTCAGATCAAGTCAAAGAGAGAGAGATCAAGTCAAAGAGCTGCTGACCTAAACATCACGCTGGGAGGTATTACTCCTTGGTGCACTAGTTTGATTCAAGTATGCGATCTGATTGCCAACAAACTGATCAAACAGGCCTTCAAGACATGCTACGTCTCGTGAAAGATTGCCTCTGATCTTGGTCCTGGAGGCAAATACAAAGTCGATCGAAAGAACGTCATTTCTTGGCTCGAACAATCGATCGAAGATGTAATTGCCCGCATGTCGACTTGCTCAGAGGTTGCTAAGGCCTTTGTTACATACGGACATGATTTTCGTTGTGCAAATCAGTATGCACTGGCTGAGTACTTGGCGAAACACGAGGAGAACGGTGTATATCAATCACTAATCGACAATTAGCGATCTTTGGACCTGGAATAAAGCTTCTCCCACTTGTTTAAATTTTGAAAATGGTGCGTCAAAAGTTCACAAAATAATCACAATTTCTGGTCAAAATTGGTCACTTTTAATGTTAACTCAATCGCAATTTGAAAATGCCTCAATTAATCTTTTTGTTAACTACGGTAGTTCTTTTCAACTCTTTTCTCCATAAGTTTTTTATGTACATAAATGTATTATGTTCTAATATGATGAAAAAGATTTGCAATGAATGTAATAGTTTCAATATTGTCACATAACAATATTATTGGAGTTGTTGAATTAATCCCAAGCTCATTCAACATTCTTGAAATCACAACCTCAACTCTTGACTAGCCAAATAATAAGCAATGGTGTTAACCTCTTGTAAATAAAATTTGTTACTTTTGTTGTTTGCTCCACTTGATAATAGCTCCACCACAATAACACTAGGGATGAAAAGACAATTCCATTCAAAAAATGAAACAACAACTCAAAATGAGAGTTACTTAGTATGATTTTTTTCCTTAGGTAGATCTTCTCAACAAGTAGAAGAAGATAAGATATCATCTTTCATTATCCATTGCATTCATAGTGGATTGATGACATAGTGCATTTTTCTAACAAGAAATGGATTGCTGACGCGATATTGTTAACTAAGAAATTTGCTTTCTACTTATTAATCACATAGATGGTTTGCGTGATTACTATAAATAATCAATTATAATGTTATGAAATCTTCATCTTGAATCACCTTCAATTTTAACTAATCAAAGATCATTACAATCACTAGAGTAAATATATAGTCACTTGCGCATCTTTTGTTGTCATGATTATTTACTACCATTACTACATCTTTGATAATGATATCGTATAATAAGTTTATGTACTCCAAATAAGGTATCTAGATTGAATTTTAGATATATATATATATAAATTATTTTCTCACATCCTCATGTATGCGTAAAATAGACTATGAGAGTGCGCAACGCATAAAATATCTAAATGTCCGCTTATGATTGCGCCTAAATCAGATGGAATCATAAATGAAATCAATTATTCTTGAAAAATATTTATGATAATATTGATATTAATCTTTGCAACCAGCATTTTGATCAATAAACTTTATACCAAACTTGAAACACTCTTTTTGAACGCATTTTAGTCTTGGATTACTTTTCAATTGCGTTCAAAATTTTTATCAAAGCATAATTTCTATTGTTCTTTCCTGGCATTGACAGTCAAATTGTTTACAATGTAAAAATTATTGTGGATACTATTGTGTGAAACATCATGTTCAAAGACCAAAATGACAACGATGCAAACCATCATGTGGATGAAGAGTGTACATTTTGTAGTGCAATTCAAATTTATGCTCTACTTCTTCAACAAGCATAGCAGCATAGGCAAAAGAGAAAACAGTTGTGTTATTAAAGCGTGTTAAATAAGAGTATGATACTAAAATTTATTCTTATTTAACATCAAAATCCGAGACAAAAATCACTTTCTTTTGTTTAGATATGCATTATGTGTCTTGTAGAACATCATTTTGTATGACTTTTGAATTCATCAACTATATGTTACGTATTTTGCAAAAGATCAATTTATATTACTTTCAAACCCATTGGATGCATGTACAATGTTCTTGGAAATTCAAATAATTGTGTGTATTTTGTCACAAAATTAACAACTCCATTTTGATTGTATGTGTTGTCAATCTGCAACAAAATATTGATCTTCTATGTTGTTCTTCAACCTTTTTATTAGCATTCAAATCTGCAATCCATAAGATCACACCATTATTCGATTGACATTTTCAATTTTTCATTTCAAATTATAATTCCTTTATTAATGCATAGATGTCCACTTCCAATATTTGATTGTCAAACATGAGAAATCATATTCATGATGATGAGTAAATTGTTGACACTAATACATCTTGATTGGAAAATTAATATTATTGAGCTTGTTATTATGACAAAGTTTGCAATATGACAAGTTGGGTTGTTGATGTTGTCACCAGCCTCAAGGTCGCGATGTAGAACAACTATTTTCTAACTTGAATTTGATGTGAGAGCCATCAACCATAACATTTTATGAAGTTTATAATGAACAATCTCATCAAAAATAAATTATTTTTAATCATGATTGAATTGATATAGTGGAGTACTTGAATGTTTTATTTTTATGTACGCAAAATCTAATCATTCAATTCAAGATAACTAACAAGATTTGGTTTAGATATTACTTGCATTCAGACATAACAAAACTTTGATAAGAGTTTTCTTTAAGAAATATACCATAATTTAATTTGCCTCAAGTATTCACAAGATTAAATTGTAAATGACACACATAAATTTTATAGTTTGAGTATTTACATTCTTTCCGATAGACATACATTTGCATATAAATTTGAGCTTGTTTGCAACGTCATGCTACCAATATAATTGCACAATGGTCTTGAGTTTGATGACAGCAACCAACTTGACATAATATTATCATAGAAGTTATATCAAAAGATGTCAAAAGTTTAAGTTTCAAATTAGTATACTTTATGATTCAATTGTGAATTTGTTCAAACATAATACATACTTTCATGTAAACAACACTATCATCTTATACGTAAGAACCTTCATCAATTGTAACCATCTTTAGTTAGTTAGAAATAAAGTAGATGTCACTCAAAATGTTTATATAGTTACTTTAACGTGCACTATTCATAGCTGCCATGTCAACGATCCGCGTGTTTGATAGTTAGAGATTAAGTGTGTTAGTTGACAACCCCACGTCAACAATCCGTATGCTTGGTAGGATTATTGTAAACATAAAACTTGATAATCAAGCCAAGACACATAATATAACGTGGTTCACCCTCAAGGGCTATGTCCACGAGGAATAGCTTTGTGATAGTATACTGAACGTTTTGTTAAGTAACACTCATACCTTGGGTATATATACCCAAGACCGGCGACCACTCTCAGTTATAAATAGCTAACCGGAGTTAACTTCAACAATCTTCCCCTTAACTCTTGTTAAGGAATCTCAATAACCTCTCTAATCTATATTATTACTCCGCGGTAAGTTCTAGGTGGAAATCTAACACAAGACTTCTCTTTAAACGAGAGTTAACTAAAACTAAACCGTAGCCATAACAGGATAGAGTAATAATATACATAGCTAACTCAACAATCTCATCTTAACTCACATTAAGGAATTTCAGTCAACTGTCTAACCTATATTATTACTCTCGTACCAAGATAAAGTAATAATATACAGAGGTAACTCAACAATCACACCTTAACTCACATTAAGGAATTTAGTCACCTCTCTAACCTATATTATTACTCTTGTACCAAAAAAAGTAATAATATATAGAGGTAACTCAACAATCACACCTTAACTCATTTTAAGGAATTTTAGTCAACTCTCTAACTTATATTATTACTTCCAGAACATGATAGAGTAATAACATACAGAGATAACTCAATAATTTCCACCTTAACTCGTGTTAAGGAATATCAGTCACCTCTCTAACTTATATTATTGGTCCCATAACATGATAGAGTAATAACATACAGAGATAACTCAGTAATTTCCACCTTAACTCGTGTTAATGAATTTCAGTCACCTCTCTAACTTATATTATTGGTCCCATAACATGATAGAGTAATAACATACAGAGATAACTCAATAATTTCCACCTTAATTTGTGTTAAAGAATTTCAGTCACCTCTCTAACCTATATTATTACTACCACAACAAAATAGAGTGATAACATACAGGTTAACTCAACCAAACCCCACATGTTTTTCCCATGCAAAACCTGCGTTGTGGCATAGTGTCGCATGAATCTGTCAAAAGTATTAACTTTGATCAACACATCTGCTGGATTGAGTTTATCGTCAATCTTGACTAGCTCAATCATGTGCTCATAATCTCCACCACTACTGGTGCTCTACCTTCTTGATCAATAATCATATAACAATCAAACTCCCTTTACGGCCAAATCCGTGAGCGGATCATGACACAGAGCTTGGAAACTCTTCCCCTCTTTCAATGACCAAGGTCTCATTGAAAGAAACATCTCATATAAAAATGTTACTACTTTTCAAAGCTCATAGCGTACTTTTGCCTAGATCATCATCTAGTCCTCATAGATTCAAATTCTACAATATGTGGATTGTCATTCCAACCACTATTCGTTGGCATCAAACCAATGACCCTTCTCTACATGCCGATAGTTGGAACACTGCATTGGCCCCTTGGCCATGAAAGCTGAAGCAATACAATCAAAATGAAATCAATGGCCCTTCGCCATGAAAGCTGAAGCAATACATTCAAAATGAAACCAATGCCCGCATACGAGTTTCGTAATTGATCTATTTCCGTCGTGAACGAGTACAATATCCAGGCAAATACTACAAGTCAATGTATCAGCTTCCAGTGATGTTCCATCCTTCCTCGTCACACATGTGGGCATATTTGACCAAGGTGTTACTTGTTCATTCTTGCAAAAAAAGTTGTCAATAACATTCTTCACCACATTCTCATACCCGGGTAAATTTGAATCTAGTCCGCTATACTCTGAGGCCAATAACAGAACTTTTCGTCCGTTCATGGTATTCAAATCTGCATGCTCTAATATTCGCTGAACGCAATCTTTTAGTAGCTTTTCACTTCGAGTATCCATAACTTCAAAAATCCAAATGACAACGCAAAATTTGGATGAATTTCGAGAGAAGAAAGTACTGCCCTGGTAGATCACAGGGTGTCGCTTGTGACTAGCGTCGTCGGCGACCTAAATTATTTAATGACAGTTTCCGAGTCAATTTTCTCCTTCTGAGTCATTGTTCAGATGTTGAAAAATGTTCAAATGAAGTACAAACAAATGTCCAAAATGTCCAAAATGTTAAGTCCAAAATGTCCAAATGTTGAGAGCTTTTCAACGATATCCAATTTGCCTATACTCTGATGAGAAATATTTTTGACAGAATATTACGTCACCGTCGGTCAACCTTTCATCACCGTCATCGTCACTCGTTGACTGTATTGCCCTGCCAACGATGTTTGGCCTCAACCACGTTGCATACCAACCACGTTCAATGTCAATCACGTTTGACCTCAAACCACGATCAACCGACCACGGTAGTCATGTTGACCGCGGTTAGTCCCGCCAACCGTAGTGTGCCACACATACCACGGTTGATTCGCCGACCATAGTTTCCATATGACCACAATTTCTCCACTACCGTGTTTAACCTCGACCACAGTCACCATTCCGTCCGTGGTTAGCCCTACGGTTAGTATTACCGACCTCAACCACAATTGCAACCACGTTCAGCCCAACCATGTGACATTGACCAGGTTTAGTTCCAACCACTTTGCAAACAAAGTTGTGCCCTAAACCGCGCGGGCCGGCGACTACCCTAACCCGAGGAGGATACCATAATTTGAAGTGAGAGATTCATAAAAAAGGAACAAATCCTAAATCTTCCGCCAATCGCGATAGAGGTCTGCTACGCTGCTCGACTGCCATGGCTCCTCTCCTCTCCTGTCGCTACGCGCGGCACGGGGGTGGGTGGACTTCTCCTTCGCGGCGCGGCCTCCCTACTCCAATCGCGGGGCGGGAAGCTCTTCCTTTGCTCGCGGCAGGTCTTTTCTGTCCTACCTACCCTCTCGGCCCTAACCGCGCGGGGGAGTTAGAAGAGAGCTCGTCTCTTTTGTACCCTCCTTGCTCTAACCGTGCGGGGCGTGTGCGGACTGAAAGTGTGGCTCATCTCCTTCGCGGCCGTTCCTGCCTAAGGCAAGCTACCTTTTCCGCCACTTCGCGGCTACCTTCTTCCTTTGCGGGGGGTTGGGTGCTCCTCCGTTGCCGCTACCTCCTGTGGCTGGCTACCTCCTTCGCCACTTGACTTTCGTCCTTGGGATTGCATGGCCTACAGCGAGGTTGAATTGTTTCGAGCAGTACTTCCTCTGGACTTCCAATTGCACGCACAGCTCACCACTTTCGTCGCTAGACGCTGCCGCTTCTTCCCGGTCCTTGATCCGTGAGGTAAAGATTTCGCCTCGGAGGGAGACTAGACTCATGCGTCTCGGTTTGCTACCTTCCAGCCCCGTGCGATCAAGAGATCGACTCTTCCACCGAGCATGGAATTAGAATCGCTTGTCCTGACTCAATACGGATGAAATTCTCTGTCAACATGTTTCTGTTCAAAACAATGCGGGGCTCTAAAGGCACTTGATTCCTGATTCACCTGGCAAATTCCTGCAAAATTCCGTCGGCAATCTCATTACTTCACAAACACGATCTCAATTTGCATAATTAGGAGACATTCATTGGACCCCTAGATTAGCTTCAGCTTCTCGTGATAGCTACGGTAGAAGCAGGGTGACAAAAATTAAAACCTGCGCCGCCCTTAGCCCACAAACCTCATCTCCAAAAGCTACAGGCATTAAAAATCCGTATGATGTGGATGGATTATCTTTTCGAAATTCTGTGAGTCGTGTCCCTGTGTCAGTGTTCTTATATTCCGATAAGAGGTGCTTGCATTCTCAAATTGAAATTCAAAAACAGATCGAGAAATTTTTGAGCACTCAAAATCGTGTCGTCTTCTTTTTGCAGTCGCTCGTACTTCTCGCCGTTCTAATATAGGAAAATCGTAATGCTCGGCTGAGTGATCTCAACTTTGTCCACTCCGCAGCATATTCCGCCCACCTTTGAACTGCACTTTCGAACTACATCAGCATCCGAGCGTCACGAATCCCTGTCCTGCAACCTCCGGGCTCACTCTCACTCAGGTTTACCTTAGATGGCTTTTCGGTAGCTCATCATGATTCTAGAAGATTAGGATTCATACTCTCACTCATGTCCCAAACACCTTCTCTCACAAACTTTCATGTATCACTCTAACTCACACACAAACTCTCCTCACATCACCCTCTTCACATAAACGCAAACACACGTCGATACTCCAAGATACTCAAAAACTTCACTCCTTCATTACTGAAACAAATCCTCACACATGACTCTCCAAACTTGCTTGAGAGGTGCTACTCTACCTCTCTATTTATACTACTTGAGAAGTTACCATAGTAACATGTGGTAATTTCTCCTAACTTACTTTTACCTATGTAAGTTTGACTAACCCTCTCTACGTGGCAACATGCCATTGGCCTACCTAAACCTTCTAGAAGCTTCCGGAATCCAAGGTTGAGGTGGCAACATGCCATTGGAAGCTTTTAAAGTTCTACAAGCTTCCTAGCCACTAAGTCAACATTAGACTTAGTCTAGCCAATCATCTTTCATACATTTAGTCAAACCAATCAAATCCATGCTTCTAGTCAAATATCTAATCACTTGGAATCTAGAACTTTTGTATAAGACAAAATAGAAGTGCTCACTCCATTCTTCTAGAACTCCGCTAATTATTCCGCCAACTATAGACATTGTAGCTAAACTTAGTCATGACTAGATAAACTTAGTTATAACTAACTAGTTTAGTCATAACTAGCTAGTCTTAGCTATGCCTTGGCTAATCATCCTTAATCACCTGACCACTTTTAAGGCTTAGTACATATGTGCAACACCCGGTCTTACAGTCCGCGCACCACCGGAGGTTGTGATAGAGCCAACATCTCGACTTAGTCTTGCTACAAGTACTCCTCTTTCCTCAGGTCGCGAGCCTTGTCACGACGTCAAACAATTATCAGACCACGCTTCCGCTGCGCCTTCCCTTTCGTGCTTGGCCCGCAATCCAAAGAATCTTGACCAAAGAAGAGTTCCACAAGAAAATTTTGTTGGAAAATTCACAATGAAAATTCGGGCGTCTCGTGCACCGGATAAAAAACTCCTGCGTGCTTGCAATCGACAGTATAGCAGCTCTCGTCAAAAAACCTATTAGTACTTTCACTTCGTTCTCAAAAAATTTAGAAAACATTTGTTTCAAACAAAAAATAAAATTGGGAGTACAAATCCGACTGATAATTTTAAGTCAAAACTCTCTCAAACCTCAATAGATTCTCAAACCTGCCTGTCACCGTCAGTTTAGCAACTCTAAACGTAAATCTTAAAAAATTTGTCACTTGTCATAAACTAGTCAGAAAAAGATGTCAGAGAGAAAACTTTTAGTACACACAAACTGAAATATTTTCATGACAAGAAGTCCGAACTGAAATCTAGCTCTAATACCAAGTGTAAACATAAAACCTGATACTCAAGCCAAGATACATAATATAACGTGGTTCATCCTCAAGGGCTACGTCCACGGGAAATAGTTTTGTGATAGTATACTGAACGTTCTGTTAAGTAACACTCAGACCTTGGATATATATACCCAACACCGGCGACCATTCTCAGCTATAAATAGCTAAACATGAGGTTAATCCTTAACCAAAGTTAACCTCAACAATTATCTGCCACATTTAACATCCACTAGGAGTGGAATGGATGATGGCATAAGATATTATCTTCTTGTACTTGTTGGTAAGAGCTATATAAGAATGAGTAAAGACATTATTAGTTTACTTCATCTTCAAAGTTTATGTTTTCATTTTTGAATGAGCTTCTCTTTGAACCCTAGTATTACACTATGGTACAACATGATTTATTTTACCCAATAGTACCCAAGTGCACTACAGTTCATTGTTATCCATGTTGTAATACAAATTATGTGTTAATCATAAAGCATTATAGACATTGAATCTCAATGTACAGCCCGTATCTTCTTCTTTTTTATCTAAGTGTTGAGGTTTTGATGTTTGTATGTCAGTCTAGCAATGTTAGATTAACAAAGAACTATGTTTCTTTATCTCTTTCTTTGCTCTTTCTGCTCTTTGAACCAACAAATAATAGGTGAATAAAGAACATAGAACTTTCATGGAACGTACAACATAAAACAAAACAAAAGAACTTGAGAGAAAGTTCAAAACTCATCATGAAGCCACCCACAAATAAATTCTTGGAAATCAAAGATCTCTCAAAACTTACTTTATGGGTAAAAGTACAAGCTCACAATTTTGTTAGCTGCAATCAACTACTTGACGAGTAGATTAGAATGAAAATAAAGAACAAGGAGAGATAAAAAAATGCGATTTGAGCTTCAATATATCAATGTCAAGGTGTACAGAACAATTATTGTTATTTGAATGATTGCTTTGAATTGCATTTCATCAGAACAATCATGTATAGATTTTAAAGAGATAATTTGTATCTTATGGCCAAAGTATTTCCGTGAAAGTATTTTGGCCCGATAAGGAAAGTCAATTTCCCCACATTATAACGGCCAACTATTGAGTTACAAGAATTTGTTTTGAAACATGGGTGACAATTCACTGTAGTGCTGTTGGAGAACTTATCTAGTAGATTGAATTGTGTTGGGTCTCAGCAATTGTTTTGAGTTTCACAAAACTCCAATCAAGTAATTTTTTCAGACAAAACACAAAACATATTTTTTTCATCTGCATTTTAATATTAAATAAAACTGAATATACAAATTATTTCATTATTATTATATCATTTATTGTTAGATTTACATATGAAAAGATTATTAATAACTAAAAATATATTTTTGATTGTATTTACTAAAATCTTCTTAATTAGATGAAACACAAAGAATCAAAAACAGAATCAAATTACATTAGATCAAAATTGCTCTAACAAGTCATAGGGTGATAGATAATTTCATCAAATAACTTTAGTGATATATATATATATATATATTGAATATTTCAAATCTAATTTGAAACTTTGTAGTAATTTGCAATTCATAAGAGAAGGTTAATATGTTTATAAAAAATAGATGGATTCAATGATTTCATTTTTCCTTTGGAAAAATTCAGTGATAAATAAAATGTAGTTATTTTTTATTTTAATTATCAAAAATATATATTCAATGTCAAAAATAATAATCTATCATGATAAATGAAAATAATCACATATTCAAATTTTTTGACTCTCCAAAATATCATCATTTTCTATAGAATCATAGTTTCATTTTATTGTTTGAATTGATTGTATAATGAATATGATCACTAAATGAATAAAAAATCATATTTGTTGATTATTGGAAGAAATTATATATTTCTGTCTTACTAGTGTGGAAATTCAAGGTGGTGAAATAAGTAAAGTAATCGGTAGACCATATGAATATATTCAGCCTAATTTAAGGATGACTAATACAAGAATATGATACATATAATTTTCAAATGTTTTTCATGTATCGTAAAATACAAAACATGCATTCTGACTACTATCTAATCTCACACTTTATAAACAAAGGGAGCTTTTAAAAGTCAATTAGTGATGCAAATACGTTGAATTTACAAGATTATGAACATATAATCTTCAAATGTCTTTCATATGACATAAAATACGAAACATGCATTTTGACTACTATCTAATCTCAAACTTTATAAAATAAAGGTAGCTTTTAAAAGTCATTTAGTGATGCAAATAGGTTATGGAACACGGAATTCCATGGTGTCACGCCTGCTAAAGGCAACCATCCGCCCAAAAGATAGAGAGTAGAGCACAACATTGGATGCCAATTGTTGGAAAGAAAGATGTGAACACTCAGGTAAATTTCTTATTGGAAAACACCACTTAAGCACATGTGTACAGATCTATAAAGTAACGGTCACCAAGTAAACGCTGCGTGTTGGTTTAACCTAAAATAATCCTAATTGAGATCGCTACAGTGCATAACGAGTGTAACGATTGAAAAGTACATTAAGATAAATCCAACACTCCTCCTCACTCTTGATGTGACTATTCACTCATTTTACTATTCCAATGAGACTAAGTATCTTCTAAGAGATATTTTTATGAAAGAAAGAAACAAACTATACTTCTAGTGCATTAAACACTCCCCCTTTGTCCAGAGGTACTATAAAAACTATGTGAGATAAAAAAGAAACAAGTTTGAGTGTACTATAGCGACACTCATCAAGAGTTGTGAGCCCTAACATATTTTGCATCTCACGGAACTTTTGTGATGTAAGTGATTTTGTGAGAATATCCGCAAGTTGATCTTGAACTTTTACATAGTTCACTACGATTCTTTTCTCCTTGATGTGATGCCGAACAAAATGAATTTGTCTTTCAATGTGCTTAAGTCCTTGTGTTTTGCATCAAATTTTTGGCTAATTTGATGGAACTTTGATTGTCACAATGGATGGCAATTGGTGTGGTCAGTGGTATTTCAATCTCCTCCATGAGACCATGTAGCCAAGCACCTTTGTTTGCAGCATCCGCAAGGGCTCAATATTCCGCTTCACAAGTTGACATAGAGACTTCAATTTGTAATTTGCTGCGCCAACTTGTAAGAGAGTTACCGATGATTCACGGTCGACTTGCTGGGCATCGCCGTGAGCAACGAGACGGACTTTGTAGCAAACAAAAACACTATTAACACCATTAACCCACTTGACTGGAAGTGGCTTTACACCGAGAGGACACAGAACAAGAGTCTATGTACCGTTGAGTTTGTGAGCGGCAATTTCCTCACGCATGGCTTGGACCCAAGAAGGATTGGTTGCAGCTTGTGCATAGGTAGCAAGCTCTCCAAGGAACTCAACAATGGCGATGAGATCCTGCGAACACTACACAGAAGCTATAAAGTTAATGAATTTTGAGTTGGATAATTGTGAGCGAGTGGAGCGACGGAGTGGCACTGATGAGGAAGGAGATGACGAAGGTGTCGTGACAGGAGGACTAGGAGAATTAAGACCAACAGAAGGAGGTGAACACGAAATATGTGAACTAAAAGAAGTGGATGGACGAGAGCGGCGTTGGTAGACATAAAGAGGAGAAATTGATGATGAGGGAGTAGAAGTAGGAGGAGAGATTTTGAGAAGAGGAATGTGAACAGAAGGGTTAATGTTTCTCCTCGTCCACCCTTGCCCCAAAGAATGAGGCAAGGGCGGACGAGGAGAAACACCAAGATCATGATCAAAAATTTCAACGGCCGCGGAATTGTTCGGGAGAGGCTCAAGAGCAACGGAAGGTGAAGGGTCCGCGGTTGTGATCGTGTGCCAAAAACGAGACTCTACAAAGCGAACGTCATTGCTAATGAGTAGTTTACGTGTCTCGGGATTGAAGCATTGATAGGATGCAGTTTCACTTGAATATCTGAGGAAGATGCATGGTAAGCTCTTGGGTTGAAGCTTGGTCCGGGACTCATCACGGACGTGCACAAAAAAATGCATCTGAAAACGCGCAAATGATGTAGAGCGGATGGTATGCTCTAGAGTCGGTGAAAAGGTAAGAGTCATAAGTTTGCTCGAGTCGAAGAGTGATTGGCGAGATAATATGCCGTATGGATAGCTTCAACCCACAAGAAGCAAGGAGTTTGAGCTTCGAGAAACATGGCACGAGCTTTTTCCAGAATTGTTCGATTCTTACGTTCACTAACTCCATTCTGGTGCCGGGTGTAAGCTTGCGTAAGTTCGCGCTTGATGCATGCACCATGGAGAAAAGCGTGAAACACAGTGGAGAGGTTTTCATCACCACGATCAAAATGGAAAGAATGAGCTTCAAGTTGGAGTTCGCGTTCAACAGCGGTTTTGAAAATTTGCAACTTATATAGGGTTTTGGATTTATTGCACATGGTGTAGAGCCACGTGAACAGCTAAAAATTGCCGGTGAAGGTCACAAAGTATTGTGCACCATCAAGAGAAGCAGGCTGAATCGGTCCAGATAGGTCAGAGTGTATCAACGCCAAAGATTTTGTCGTTCGGCGAGTAGCAGTCTTTGAATTTGCACGAGCTTGATTGCCGGTAAAGCAACTAGGACAATCTTCAGGAACAACATAGATTAATGGGACTCCAAGGACTACACCTTTTGCACCCATGGTGCGGAGGCTATGCTGGTTGAGATGGCTGAGGCGCTTATGCCATAATCGTCCAACATGAGTGAATTCCATAGCGCAGATCGAAAAGGTTGGATGATCAACAAAGTAGCAATAGAGTCTTGTCATCTTGTCACGAACTCCACGACTCACAATGTTTCCATTATACTCCAAGTACAAGACATACCTTTGTAATAACAAACAATTATCAAAATGGAGCATAATGGTAAAGATCCGATCCCACGAGGACAAAAACAACCTAGAGAACCACGTAATGTCACAAACTAACAGTCTATTGAAAAATTTTACTACTTGGTCACATGTGACTCCTAAAAACGTCTGCAATTGCTAAGTCCGAAGGCATCACATTGTAGGGTGAAATCACACTCGAATCTTGAAACTCATCCAATAAGTCCCTACAGACGCTACACGCAACTCTACAATTGATACTAAGGGGGGGAATTTCCCAAGATTACACACTAAGCTCACTACACGAGCTTCCAATGTACAAATTTGCTTAAATTTTGAGCTACAATATGCACCACTTAGAACATCTGAATTGGACTCTCTACTTTAGATGCAATATCTTTGACTAATTGAAACAACTCGCACATGGTGACAAAACGCACAATTCACAAACGCGCAGAGGAATGCAGGCTAAAAATTGAGAAACTAACTAATGAAAAAGCCCTTGATAATAGAGCCTTGAGCCTCTTTATTCCTAACTAACAGCTAGAGTCATCACTCGCTGAGATGCAAGCTCCCAACAGGTGCGATCCCATCCGACCCGGTAGTAACCACGTCCGCTGAAATTCTATCTACTCATATTCGACTTAAAACGTATGACAGTTCTTATTCTAAATTCTCCTTCATGTCCTTCAAACCGGAGATGAACGAATTGAACTTCTTATTTAACTACTGTTGCCCCGCGACTCTCCTAGCTGTCAATTCCGTCACTCGGCACTCCAGCTCACTCAAATTCTTCCACTTCAGAGTCTGTATCTTCCACTCCACATAACCGCAAAGGCATTGGTTTGTCTTCGCGCACAACGCAACATTCGTACGCTGCTCTAATTATTGGACTGTCGCCTCCATCTCCAGCAATTTTGCTTTGATCGCGACGAACTGCTTCCCAACTGCCAACAACTGAGAACGCAATTTGCTACAATCTGCGTCCAATTTCTTCCTACACTCTAACTCTGAAGACGTGGCAGCTTAGCAATCCTGCAACTCCTTTGCTTTCAACGCCAATTCAGCATCGTGCAATTGATCGTGTTTCTCCAGATCCGCCGTCAGCTCATCCACGCGACCAGATTCCTCATTGAATGCCACCACTCTAGACGCCTCCAATTTGTCTTGAAGATCTATTGTCGCCTTCCGTGCATTGCCGATGTCAACACAAAAACTCATGCACTCAAGCTCCGACGTCGCACGAAGGTACTTCTCCACAATCAAACTTCTCCGAAGTTCTGCACACTGCAACTCGCTTTGTCGAAGTCGCTTTTTCCGCGCCTGCAAGGTAGCCTTCACGGTCGCAAACTCAGAGATCCAGCTCGACACTCTTTCTGCTACCTCCACAGATGCTACCACCTTCGTCCGCGTCCGGCCACACACGAATTTTACATAGGATCCCGCTATTGCTGGCTTAGCGTACTTCGTCATCTTCATATCCAAGTATCTAAGCAAAGGAACCATTTGCTTGCCCAGTATGTCCGCTACACTAAGTCCGGCTGACTTGGGTTCTTCAATCAAAGGCCCTTCGCCACAGTCCAAATCAACTGTACACGAAGACACATGAACCGAAGACATTGGCTGTTGCTCCGCAAACTGTTCTTCCCACGTACTCCACTACTTGATCTATAAGTTTTTCCACCGAATTGGGATCCATCGCCTTTTTTGCTAACTCTATGGTTACCTTCGAATACTACTTACCCGAAGGAGTGTACACGAGTGGTTGCCTCGAAGTCCGACGACCCTGACTCGAGTTCTCTACCTCGGTATCACCTCCTTGTTCTTCTCCTACCTCATGCGGGCACTCCCGAAGGTTTTCACTCCGAAGTCCCTCCATCGAATGCTATTCGTTGTCGTTTCTTGCTTCGTCCGGTTCCATCTCAGCCCACTACTCCAAAGTTATCTGGCACTGAGATGAGGCTTCACTACACTCAGTGATGTCTTCTTTCTCAAGCTTTGACCATCGTGCCTTCATCTTGCTACAAGCACACACATTCACCAATCTCATCTTCGTAGGAATTTCGCTGATGTGGTGGTGTGTAGTCCCTCATAGAATGCGTGCCCAATGAATAGGCTTTCCTGCCATCGCGCGCTCCACAAATCCGACCGGCCATGTCGCCATGTAAGTTGTCCGCGAAGACCGAAGGATCTGCATCAAGGCCACCGCTACACTTCTGCGCATTCAATCATGATACTCCGTCGTTCGGTAACCATTCTTGCGTGAACGAGGTTTCTCGAACATGTGCACAAAAATCTTCTATTCCGTGCGGATCACTTTCACATTTTTTTTCGAAGTTGAAATCACCATCTTCTCCAACGCATGGTTCCAAGACCTTTGTCAAATCCCTTACGGTCCAGATTGCTGGGATGCCACGAAGTGTCTCAACGTCCGGCGGGCGTATTTTGTGCCACTCTTGCACCATTGCGGCGCAATTCCAATTCAATCCCCATAGAAATTAATCAAACTTGGCAACTACCAATTAGATGCGATAAGCTCTCAATCCGAATTCCGACACCTTCAATGATGACAATTAAAGTCCCAAAGATCTGCTCATCGTTACACTCTCAAATTCTCACTCACGAACATCACTGAACTCTCAATTCGCGAATGCACACTGAAGTAGCTAATGTAGAAGTTCGAAGACTCTTCGCCGAAGGCGATAAAGTGTCTTCGTCGAACCATGCCCTTCACTAGATACCTTCGCAACTGAGGATTCATTTACTCGTCTCCAGCGTTATTGGGTTCTCCAGCGTTATTGGGTACATTGAAACAAACACACCAACCTCTGTATATTGGGTTCATTGAAACAAACACACCAAGCTCTGTTTATTGGTATGTTGTCTATTCACTACTCTTATTTAATTTCTATTCCAAAATCCACTCTTTACTTTTTTTCTCATTATTTCTATACTAAAAATTTGAAATTACTAGACTTCTTCTTCTCAAACTTAATATTTTCAAAGTAAATTACATTACTTGGTAATCAACTACTTCATAATCGGCAGTCCACATATAGTTCCTGCATGGGACTGTCTCGGATGGGCTCCAAACACAGTCCACATATAGTTCCTGCATGGGACTGTCTCGGATGGGCTCCAAACACAGTCCACATATAGTTCCTGCATGGGACAGTCTCGGATGGGCTCCAAACGCGGGAAGTGGAACACTCACACATCCGATAATGGCCTTGCTGCACGCTGGATTTATTGAATCCATCAATTGCTGACCTTAATTCGCCTGGTAGTATATTTGATTTTAAATAGCTTGCAAGAATCTCACTCAGACCGATCTCATGTTTCGAAATAATATAAGTCGGGAATTATAGAGGTTTGGGACAAAAGCTGCGTGCCTCAACCAATAGGTTACCCTCCCAGGATGAACAAGCACAAGACTCAGTTCCACAATCTCTGTATGCATGCGGAGCAGACTTGAGTAGAAGACCACACGATCTTTTGTATCTTTTGCTGTGGAAGATATTTATCGCGATGCTAATTTTCAACGGGATCGAGGTTTTCAGACCGTTGTTGTAACATAGCATCTGCAGCATCTCAGCATCAAGATAGAAGGGAGCCACAGAAACAAGAAAGGAGCCAACGCAACTTGCAGAAGAAAATATACTTTCTGTATATTTTGCAGATCTATTATTACATGAAGTAGATTGTGTTTTCAAGCTGTCTTTTTCCGACCTTGGAAGCTTAAGTACAACCATCCGCAGATCGTTAACAATTGCGTAGGCACAATCTAGTGCGTGGGCAATCGCCCTCTGACAATGCTTAAAATTACGGCCCTGTAAATCGATACAGAATGTCGATAGATCGAGCGCAGCCTTTGCCACAATGATCCGACAATGAAAGGAGAGGCAAAGCTATTTCAAAGAAAACCAATCGTATCGACCTTCAACAGACAAAAAGAAAATAATACTTCAATACTCGAAACGTAAATGTCACAGTTTCAAAGCACGCTCTCAGCCACCGCTTCATTCTGCAAAAGCAACTAAGGGTTTAGGCCCGTGAACGTTCACGCCCTTTTTGGTTGGTCTTTGAATTTTGAGAACTTGCGCTTCGCTCGGATGTGAACTCAATGGGTTCAAACTCCCAGAATTTTCGCAACCTGCAAGACGTAATTATTACCAATCAAGAATCGACGAATTTCCGTCCCAACCACGGCAGCCGTCACGATACCCCATTGAATGGGCAGATGCAATCGCCCTGCGTCCAGACAAAAGGGGATTCGACGTCCTCGGTGGCAAGCGGCTCCCTTCCTGATGCGCTCTCGAAGAGGCAGAGGCAGAGCAGATCGAACGAAAAGAGAAGAAGCGTCGAGCGCAGGTCGGACGCGGTGATGCTTTATAGCCCCGCCTGCGTACACGGCCGCAATACTGTACCGTAGTCGCGCTCGCTATTGTGGCCATGTACATGGGAAAGGCGCGAAAGCAAGAACGCGGGAGGGAGCAGGAGCAAGAGCAAGAGCAAGAGCGCTTGTCGTTGTTGGGAGCACATGTCGGGCCGGACCCACGTGACGCTCTATTAGAGCGGAGGGCCGGAGGCCGGGCGCCAGGGGGCGGGGGAGCGAGCGAGCAAGAGAGCTGTGACGACACAGAGTGTGCGAGAGGGCGAGGGGCGCAGAGAATGAGCGACCGGCGGTCCAAGATCTGGGAAATCCAGTCGCATTTTCGGGTTGTCGAGCGCAGAGAAATCCTGCGGAGTTGAGGTGAGGCTGGGCTGCAATTCCTGTGGAGTGGCCTGCTCTGAAGAATGTCTTGGGTGCTGGCTGGATCTAGATGCTCGCGAAGGAGATTCGTCTGAATTCGGTGATTGGGATTGTTTCGCAGGGAAAGGTGTGCTGAATTGATGCGGGTTGCCGGGAGGGTGTTCGACTGATGTGATGGGATCCGTCCCGCCTTCCTTTGTGCCCAATATCGGGGCCGATGGCCTCGCCACTGATGTGCCCATTATTTCTTACACTGAGAAGGTCAGCAAATTGTGCCAGCCCGTTTTGTTTCTGCTCTTTGCTCAGTTCCAGCCGATACGCCTATCCTGTCTTGACGTTCTGTGTGATTTCTACGCCTGCATTTTCCCCATGTTTCGAATCAAGGGAGGATCTACCCAGGATGCGAACTGGGTCTTCGTTTTTCTACGCAGAGCTTTGGAGATGATTATAATTCTGTCTTTAAACTTCTTGAGTGAAACTCCCGACGAAACTTGACACTTCAAATCAGAGCTGTATCACGCATCGCTGAATTCTCACCCGTGCGAGCCTCTTGCATTGTTTTTAACGGGATGCCTGACAGATCCTGGAGGAGAAGGAGCTGAAGCTCAAACAGTAAGTTCCCCACATGTTTCTCGGACTCACAAAATAATCTTCTGGCTGATGTCAAAGCTCTGACACTCTTGCTTTTCGAGGCTAAATTATGAAATGAACTCAAAATACACGTGCACAGGCCTACATATGGTCCTGTGTTGCTTGGCTTTCTGGTCAATTTCACTGCTCAGTACCTTCATAGGTGGGAATAGTCATGTTTATTGACAGTGGTTTTAAAGAAGCTGAGCTTATCCTGCATTTTCTTCATTCCATCTACCTCTTGTGTCTCTACATTTCGAGACATGTATCTCCAGATGAAGTCCCAAAGGGCTTTGTAAATTACATGACTAAGTTTACTCCTGTCCAAAGGCCAAGAGTCAACATTGTCAAAAAAAAACACTGCACATCGAACCACAACCGAATTCTGTGCTTTCCTGCTTATAGCTGAGACTGCAACACGCTGTCAAGTGGGATAGTAGGTGAGACTGGTGAATGCTGCCAAGTGCTGGTGAAGTAGATGCCCAGCTCTTGTTTAACAAGATTCTGCATTTTCATCTGTGTACAGGTACATTCAGGATAACTACTCTAAGATACGCAATGTAGAGAAGGAGCTAGCAACACTTGCTCTGGAAGTCAAACTCACAGCTGGCCCTAAGAAGCATGGTACAGTTAATCACAATCGTTTTGATTGTACATGTATATCATTTATGCAATCTACGATCAAGTACATGTTGTTCGTACTACATTGTTTACAGGCAGAAGTTTGTTATAATGTATACCCTGGTTGAATCTTGAATCGTGCAACCTCTTCACACGCAGCTCTTGAGCACCTCAGGAAAATGATAGAGGCATCCACTGAGAAAATTAAGGCAGCGAAACTGAAGGAGGAGCAGACAAAAAAGGTTTATTTCTAATTCTACCCTTATGACAATGAGTTTTGATACGTGAACTGGCCACCCAGGGTTGAAACTCAATTGCCATTAATTTTCTTGAATGTTAGTTTGAGGGCAACGGTATGGTGTCTGCATGTCGAGAATATTATTAAAGGCCAGCTTTTCGTGGCTAAAATTTCAATCACACAAGCTGGTACTAAGTCCTATAGGTTTAAAACCTTGTAGTTATTTTCTTTCATCCCTTCATTATATTGCATGATCTGTGGGTCCATATCATCATTTCAGGCTTGGGAAGCAGCAGAAAAGGCAGTGCAGGCCGAGGAAGCGTACAAGCAGCGCCTTTGTGAAGATTTAAACAGGCTGGTAGGCTTATATATCCTTTAGTTGTTTGAAGACGACTTCCTGCAACTTTGATCTGAGAAAATAATGGACATCTTTTTGTATGAATGAGTATTGAGAGGGTTATAAGAGTGACATGAAGACTTTCTTATGTTACAACCTTAAAGTCTGTTCTTCATATATGAGCCTTGCACATAATCTACTATTTCCTTTTTCTAATATGGTTATCTTGTGGTGACATGAAGGTGCAAGAGAGTGCAGCAGCTCAGTATACACGCCTTGAAGACTTAACCAGACGGTTGGAAGCGCTGAATCCGCCTCCTAAAGAAGCGTCCTCACAAGAATCAGTTGTCGATAGTACCACCACCACACCTCCCCAGCAATCAGCTGTCTTAGAAGCTCAACAGCCTGGAGGAAGTGGAAACGTGATTACTTTTCTAAACCATAAGTCAGTCGTTCATTACAATTCGTGAGCCATATCTGTGAAGCGGATGACAATGAGTACCATGCTACGTCACTGTGTGGTGTTGTTGTATCATCGTACAGGCCTACTGATGGAAATCGTTTTAGTCGCAGGAAGAAGCGGTACATTTAGAGCAGCGCACACAGACTAAAGGTGCAATTGGCTATGCGAGCTCTGATTCCTCTACATCAAGTTCAGTCGTTTCGTCCTCAACCAGTTCCTCTTCAAATTCTTCTGACTCTGATGTGCAAGAATCACGTTCTGTAGGTCGAACTCAGTACGTGACGATGGGCCAGCATATTAGCATGGGGAGAGGTCGAGGCCGTACAACCCCAGGTGGACGGTCGAAGGGAGCTTTAGTTCTGCAAGGTTCTAAAAGCAATGAAGCGGCTGGCTGGACTGGAGCTGGGTTCAATGTCCAAGAGGATCAATAGCCGTTTTGTGTTGTTTCGTTGAATTTCACTGTAAGATTCTCATTTGTGTAGGGGGCTCCCGGTGTTCAAGAGCGTTCCAGGTTCAAATGTTTCACGAATTCGCATTCACGCTTTGAATTTGAAAGTTGCTCTTTTTTAAATCAGGGAGGTTATTCAATAAGTTAAGTCAATCACAAGTAGCCCTGGACACATTCTACCCGATTTCGGAATCCCCCTGGCACTGAAGGGTTGTTCTAGATCTGGGTGAAAGAGGCGAGATGAAAATCCATTGAACCAGGTGAGGCTTCAACCTGAACGGATGTTACGACTGATTTATGTCTAGGTTAGATCGAAGGCACATCATTATTGTAGCTAGAGGAAAGAAATAGTTGTGTATGACCTTAAATTCAAAGTTGAATGCGACCCTGCTGAAGGTTTACAAAGTACAACCTTTAGTTCATGGCCGTGAGCTTGTTACCTGAGTCCTTCCCAGATATCGTAATCGAATCGGGTCCTGTGCTCTCTCCTTACGATGTTCTAAAAGAGCAAGGGAAAGATTTATACAAAATGTCAACAGGCTTATCTCACTTTGTAAAGTTTTTTACAAGACACTGAAATGCTACGCTATCATGCAGCATGAGGTTGTTTCGGGATGTTTTTGTATGTTTGTCCTCATAGTTGAGAAAACAGCTCCATGTTTCGATACTGAGTCACATTATGTTTGTTTCCATTTCAGTTTCGAGGTTTTATGTTTTAGCTTGAGCTGAAGCTGTGGTGCAAAGAACTCGTGCTTTATACATGGACATGTTGCCGATATATTACTGTGTTAAGATATTGGAGGTTCTTATAGTTGCTACCTGTTGTCTCTGGGGGTTCGAAAACACTGGACTAGACAAACACTCTATTCTTTTCCAAACTGTCATGATTATGTAAAGACACTGGTCCACTCCGTGTTTCGTGCTCGTGCTCCTCTCAGATTTTATTGCCATTACTTCCCATGACATAGATCACAACGGAACTTAAGGCACTGGGTACATTGCAAGTAGAAGGAAGCCTAAATATGAAAGAACATGTAGGGGAAAACGCGCAAGTTATATACATTTCAAATTCTAACATGAGGAGACACAGCTTGTCTCTACCATAAACTTTTTGTACATGCGGTATGATGGAAATTATCGAAATTATCGCGAATGTTGGGAGAATATTTTGAAGGATCTGAACTTCTTGCTAAGCATAAAACTAAGAACGAGATAACATGCCCACACCTTTTTTTTGGTTATGTTTCCCAATTCCTCACGTCAGATCTACAAACATTTTGTTCTTTTGTAAGTGAATGTGTTGGATCTATAATATTGAACAACTAGTTTTGAAATTGACATAAGATTATATTCGAAACGGAGATGAAAATGATAAATTGATTGGAAAATTTCATACCCGATTATTGAGTATTAACAAGTCAAAGCACGACAATCTTGTCAGAACAAAACTTTGTGATTATCCCAATTATATTCTGCTGACCAACATAATTTTTCGAAAGAAGTCTATGCTATTTTGATACTTATATAATTCATCCCAGCAACTGAACAGTAAATAAATTAGAAGAAAAACCAACATGGAGTATTACACAATCACAAGTTGGCACTGTATTTAGTGAATTTCAACACGCAAAATTCTAGATGCCGACATAAACGTAAATGAAATATACCGTCTTCATGAGGAAAAATTATCTTCAGGTTTGAAAAAAAATTCTTTGTGAAAAACAACGGGCAACAAGTTGTATTTAGATAATTTATTTTAAAGCTAACGATGATAATCTCATACGATTGATGAACTATGTAATTCATTATTTTAAAAGCAGCCTTGGAATTATGTATAGATTAAGGGACAATCTATATACTGCATTATTAATTGGATGTAAAAAACAGATTTTTGGTTTTAAACTATATAGCCAATGTTGTAGATGCCACCGATCGAGACTATAGTTTCATGAAGTTCCTGTGATTGTATATATGGCCCACATCCAAAAGACATTCTGTTTATGTATGACTTTTTGGAACAAAATGTTAATACTTAAGTCTTATAAAGATCCATGTATAATTTGATCGTAAGATATTTTGACGCATTCTTGTAAGTAAATCCAGACGATGACCCAGGGAGAAAGCTGGTGACTGAGTTTTTGTCAGATTGAACCCTTGTACACGAAAAGAAACAAAGCATTGAGCATATGGAGTTCATTTATTTTAACTTATTTTTTCCAAATTAAATCCTATACTTTAACTTTATACAATTGATTTTTGATATCTTCGGCTTGAAAAAAATTCCATAGATATCAAAAACGATGGGAAGATCTCACCGATCGAAACAAGTATTAAAATCAGTAGGAGATCATGTTAGCACCAATCACTCGTTCACTAGATCACAGTAGCTATATACATCTTTTAAACACATGACCTTAATGATATGAAAACTGTACTTGTTCCGAACGTTTTAATTTACTTTGTGCTCTTGTTGCACATTATACTTATTAACGGAGATGTTCTACTGCAAGTACTTCCAAAATGATTTAGGCATTACTATAAGTATTACTGCATAATATTACGTTTCTTTTCAACGCGATCTCAATTTACACTCGCACAAAACCTAAAAAGATTCACACAAAACTATCAATCTTACATCAATGGATTGATATTTATTCCCCCATGTTTTAACAAGCCTGTTGTGGAAACTTTGCGGATAGTTGATATGAAAAATATGGTAAGATTCATAAGGAAGAAATACAAACGGGATTAGTGATTAGTCTAATCACAAGTAGTAGCATGTAGAGAAATATGATATACTGTACTACAATGCAGTTTACAAATGTACAAATACCAAGGAAGAATCATCCTACGCTCCATCATCTAACGTGATTATTTCAGGGTGTATATATTTATCCAATTATTTGAATGGAATATCATAATTCAAATAGTCTAACAAACTACTGTGACCCAGTATGATAAATACTCATGTAGTTTCTCAAGAACATGTTTCACATTGTATAGCCTTTTAACTTTATAGTCTACAAACTGACTCATATGCTCTCTTACACTTTATAAACAAGAACATGTTTCACATTGTATGTACCTTTAGCTTTGCACAGGAGGAGGAGAAATAATGAAAGGAAGTTTAAAGTTATAGTTACCTTTCACGTGTCAAGAGGAAAGAGAAGATGAATAGTCAGAAGAAATCAAGCATTATTATAATACCAAACAATGAAGCATTATTACCGGTGCAGCGATGGTTCCCCGAAATCCACTGCAACTTTGTTTCGGTTCTTTTTTTCTTCGCGATCTTCTCGTTCGGTGAGGCAGAGAGAAGAATAAGAAAATTCGCAGTACGGCACTCACTCACTCACCGAGCGCAGAGTCTTGTGCGAGTCCGTTACAGTAGGACTCTACTAGGGCATCCGCAACGGAGCGAGAATGAGAGAGAAGCCGGTCCAAGAACGAAACGCCCCACCATCGCGCGCGCGTGCAGCGGGAGAGAGAGCGCGCCATAAACGTTCCCTGGGGCCGCGGACGCTGGACGGACGTTGGGAGGGGGAGGGGGTCGCCGGATGCCTTGGACCAGTGACTAATGACTAGTAGAGTCCGACTGACTGACGAACGGGGGGAGGATTTTAGGTTTGTTGAGATTCATTCAGAGGCTGGAGAAGTAAAGGCGAGCAGAGACCTGTCGGACCTGACAGGCGTGGTGGTGCCGAGGAGATCGTGCCTTGCGCTGGGATGATCTTTGTTCTGTTAGTCCGGGTTGAGTGCGGCTGTGGATCATCATCTTGGAGCCATGCGAACTGGAACTGGAACTGGAGCAGGAACTGCAACAGCAGCAGCCCCGTAGCAGGAGGGCGTTCGGGCTGAAGCTGAAGGCGTTGCACGGGGCTCATTCCTCTTCGTCTTTCTATCGCTGTAGCAGCAGGAGCAGCGTGGGCATCACGCCCTTGGCTTGTATATATCCCGAGCGTCGAGGTGCCCCGGGGAGTGGAAGCGGAGGGGAGCGAGTGTATTTTGGTGCCACAGTGCGAGGATATCTATGTTCCTGATTAGGCTGCGTGTTTTCTCAGGCTTATCGGCATGTACTCTTGTTTCTGCGAGTCAGTCGCCCCTCCGTTGTCGTAGGTTCGTTGCGGAATGTCGTCCGTGCACCCATACGGGTAGACGAGCCTGAAATTTTGCCAAATCGGGTTGCTGTTGTACATCAGGCCAGCAATTTTTGGTGATCATCCTGAGCGCGGGAACTTGAGGTCCGAGGTCGTTCACTTTGTTGGTTCGCCTTCTGCGGTTTGACCGATGGCGGATTTGGGCGGGCTCACGCGATTTTCTTCGCAGGAGTCTCCCTACTCGTCTCTCTGAAGCGGCCATTTGGATTTTTTTCCGCATCTGAATGCTTGCCAACGTATCGCCTTCTTGCGTTGCTTATGTTGATTGATCTCATAACTACATCAGAGTTCGCGCGAGATGGTTTGTCCTGGAAGAAGGCCTGAAGACGTAGGATCTAGCGATTTTCAAGGACATGAATTACGGGCCAAGGTTACCCATAATGCCATTGCAGCTGTGAGCCACTCAACGCAAGACAATCCCGAATGTCCTGCCGTAACACGGGATACTGGATCGAAGATTCCTAAACGTCAAGCAGATGAAGTTCGTTCTTCGGGAGGAAAGGATTCAAGTTTAGCAGAGAGGAGCAACTCAGATTGTCAGCGTTCCAGGAGACACAAAGTTGCTGAAGTGGCATGCAGCTTCAATTATAAGAATGCGTTCAGTAGAGTGGACACATTTCAGACTAGCGCCTCGACCTCGCCTGCGTCAACTGCTCCTTTGACTGTGGTTACTTCGTCGCCCTTGTCATCGTCTGGCGTTTCCAGTTCAGTCGTGTTTCTCTCTCGTACTGAAGCCGAGCCGTCAGGTGCCTGTTCAGGGAGGTTCGATTCCGACAATTCGATTAGAAATAATGCAGAAAGATGCCAATCTTCTGCCCTTGGAAGAGCAGGCAGCACAGGCAGTATAGATGTGGTTAGCAGATCCGGTTTGGCCTGTCAAATCAGGCCGAACAGCGTTCCGAATTCGACGCTCTTAGGAAGACTGTCTCTGGAAGGACGATCGACTTTGGAGCACCCTACACAGGACCCTAGCTTCGTACCATCTCAAGAGTCCCTCAGAGATTCCAGTGGTGAGTCTGTTAGAGAATCATCAGAGGACTTGAGTAGGGAGTCTGGCGCACTGCGATGGGTTCAGGCTTTAGAGTTTCAAGGTACAGGAGCTTGCCGGGCTGACGAGCGTCTGCGGCCTCTGCTTCGGTGGAATGTTTCTTGCGTAGGGCCTGATGGCAGGTTGTTGGTCCAATTGGGGCAGGTTAGTGATCTCACTTGGATCGATTTTCGGTTTCAGTCTTACTTGAGAGCTTGAAGTCATACAGGAACATATGTGGAAGACACCGTAACTTTCCGCTGGATACAAGATTTTCGCTCACAGGAATAACTTGTGTGTTGCCTAAAATAATGTGAAGTCTTGTGGGTAGTGGGGACTGCATTGGTTTTATGGTAGAAATGATGGGGAGATAAATTCCTCGTCCACTGTGTTTTGCAGCACTTCAAAGCCAAAGAGTTGAATATGCTCGCACGATGTCTATGTGCCCCTCTTGTACACATACGAGTGGGTAATGTATCACGCCAAGGGCGTCTCCTGCGACCCACTCCGTCAAGGTCGGTGCTTTTGACTTTCGGAGTCATATCTGATCTACTTGAGAATTAGTATGGCAAAGATGATGGTAAAGGAAACTGTTTTCAACCACTACGACTAGTATCATCACAGGAAGCTCACCAGGAATCTGAATTAGTCGACAGTAAGGTACTTTGAACATGACAGGCATTATGTTGCGAAAGCTTGTGTTGTAAACGTTGAAATGAAACTAGTCCAACGACGCCGGTGAAGTTGATTGGATGGGCTGAAGTTGAATGTCTTACGGTTGTTGATGTTGTTGCTTTTGCACTTTTGAACGCACAGTCAGATTGTTTCATTAGGTTGTAATCAATTACGTTTTTATAATCCGATCATCGGTGTAATGTTGTGCTCACTGTTCGTGTATTGTTCGTGACATCACGTCTTCTGGCGTTGGTTTTTACTTTCTGCTTTATGAATGTCACTTCTGTCTGTTCGTTTCTAAGACTTATGGTCTAAATTTGAACTTCAGAGTTTTTAACATACCATCTGGTCGCGCATGTCTTCATTTAACTAATTTCATGACATCCCTCGCTCATTTGTGTGTTCTCATTGAACTGTTACCGTTGTGTCATCTGATCTTGAAAGTACATAAATCTTTGAGTGAGAGAATTATCTATAGATAGTCTGTCCTTCCTAACTGAAGGGTTGCGTTATGCTTGTGAATATTGCAAGGAGGTACATGGATTTCAGATTGCTGCATCGCATAGAAGTTCAGAGTACAAAAGAGTTCTCATAAATTTTTTGTCAATACCAGGGGTTTCCTGAGCTTGACGATGGTACCTGGCTCAGTCATGCGGCTTTCCTTCATTCCTGATACTGGATTTCCGGAGGTGCTTGCCGTGATGAGTTCTGGGTCTGAGAATCCATCTTTTTCTTTGGACATGCTTCCGGCTGATATGTCAGGCAGAACCTTTCAGTTGAAGCTGGCAGATAGCAAAGTGCTGTATTTCTGGCAATCGGAGAAGTTGAAGTCTACTGGAGACGAACTTCTGTCAAAAGTGAGGGTTTTCATAACTCCCGTGTTAAATCCAGATTGAGTGTTTTTTGTTAGTTCTGCACATGCTGCTGTTAAGTGCTAGAGTTCAATGATGGTAGCGCCTGGTCTATAACTAGGGCAAGGAAAGCCTTTGTTCGCCCTTCTCAATTCGATTCTTGCGCTAGGGCTTTCATGCTCAGTTTTGGAGTACGTCCGAGCAGATAGATTACGGAATGGATAAACAACAGCCGATGGACAACAACACCCTCTTGCGCATGTCTTAGACCTTCTGCAGTTGTATTTACAGTTCGATTTTGATTAGAACTATTCAGTAGGCCTGTTAAAATATGTGTTTTACTGCTCTGTAACCCTTTTAATCGGAGAGCCCTGAATGTGAGTTTTTTTTAACAGATGAAGGACATACTGAGCCGAAGGCCTACGATTTCTCAGCTCACTGGTATCGATGAAGCCCGTTTAGATTCCTTTGCAAGTTATATTTGCTCAGCTCTTACTGTATCATCTTCAACCGAGGCATCACCATCACCTCCATTAGTTTCTTCAATCGAAAATTTGCACAGCTCGATGGGAAGTACGTCTGAGGCATCCACCAAACAGACAAGCTTCCAAGAGGCGGGTTCATTCAATGGAGAAACGCAGGCGGTGTCCTTACCTACTGCTTTTGCGGATTCGAGTGCAGAAGACGAGGAAGATCTACCACCACCTCTAGAAGACATATCTGAAGGACTGACCCACAGAGGAGTAATGTTAGAGAATTTAGAGGCATTTTCAATCCGACACAGATCCTCGTCAACTTCATGGTCGGAAAGTTCAGAAAGACGGTCTGTGACGTCGAGGAGCAGTGGTGTGAGGTCCTTATGCTCGTCTGCAAGTTTTAGTGGAGCCAAAGATTGCCGTCTGTCAAACACGCATGACCAGCCAGTGTTGCTAGCCAGTTCATGGAGCACACGAACGTCACTGTCGAATTCCAGTCCCCAGAAACAAGAAACGTCAAGCCTGAGTGCAGGTTTGTATACATCTTTAGATTCGGATTTGCGTGGACCTGGGCACGATAGGTTCGAGAAGCAAAATAGAATCAAACCTATAGCTTTCCAAGGTATACCAGACTTCTCGCTTTGTAGTTCATTACCGTCACTCGGAGGAGAGTCTGCGTCCCTTGCTCGCACTGGCTCACCTCCAGCCTCTTCTCACGTGCCTATCTCACCGGCATCTCTTCTATCTCCCTATTATTGCCCATGCCCTCTTGGTACATATTCTCCTCCTTACGTTCCATCCACATCCGAAGGGGGCCTCATATCGCCATCTGCACCTTTCTTTTCTCTAAGACCTCCACCTTCTCTTTTCCCTCCTGGATCCTTGAGCTTTCATGAATTCAGTTTATGTCCAGTTCAGTTACCGGTGTCGACTTTGGTGACCGCAGCAATTCCGATTCACTCGTCTGGGATTTCCCCCTTTTGCACTCAGCCAGTAAGCTCGATTCCCACTTTGCACAAGCCAGCTCCATACATGGTCAGGACCTCTGCAGTGTCGGGATACAGCAATACGTCCGCAGAAGGTCTGGAAAAGTCCTTTTACTCTTGTTTGAGAGCAAGACAAGCGATGCATGATGAAAGCTGCTCTGTTAACTTGTCCACTAGCTCATGCCCAGGGCCTTCCGCATGGCCAGCACCCAATAAAATCGAAGCATTCATGCCTGTATTTGACCCCTCTCTTTCGCTCAATGCTTCTGCACCTTGTACAAATACTTCAACCGAAAATTCCACGCAGACTAGGAGGCCTTTTCTAGATAGGAATGTACACGGAACTCCAGGTCCTTATGGGAGTTGTGATTATGGACTCAACACACACACCCATAGGGTGTCAACATTTAGGGATATGAACCAAATGACTCCCTTTGAACTAGGTTTCCGTTACACGTCTCGACTTGAAAAGGAGAACTATGAGGCGTCTACACTCGGGATGGTTGATCAAATATCATCAATCGGTGATATCAAGTTTGAGCAGACGAGCTTATTTTCAAACATGGTGAGCCTGCTCCTCTGTATTCTTACGTTAACTACCATGAGAAATATTAGCGATGTTTTGTTCCTCCTTATTAAATCCGACCGTTCTAATTAGAAGTTTGGTATGCTTGAAAAGGCCCTTCGGAAGTCGAGTCGCATCGGTGGACAAATTCTTCATTCGCCTGAAAGCTCAGCTAGAGGAGAATCTCGCACAGGAGAGTCACACCCCAGTTTTCGTTCTGAAAGTGCTGAAGATTTATCGCATGTCGATGTTAAGGATATGGCAGCTAAGAAATCAAAACACACTGACGAGACATAAAGATGGAGGAGGAAAAACTTCCCATAGCTTTCTACTCATGCTTTCGCCTTCCTAGTTAGCAGATGTTGTGCTAGCTTTTGCTTGGCGTTCAATTCGTACCGTCGTTGCAGGATATGTTGTTGTACCATAGCAAGTAAAACTAGAAAAATGCCAACTTGTAGGATTATGTTTATTCAACATTCTTTTAAAGAGATTCAGTTGAACATGATATATATCAATGTCATTGTCTTATGTCCCCTCATTCTTTAGTCAACTTACACGATATCGTATTGAATGTCTGTCTTGCTCACATTTTCTTGCCTTGGCAGGCTGATTACAAATTTGAGCAGTAAACGTCCTTGTAAGAATTTGGAGTAACTTGAACCCATCAGTGAGATATGGAGGCGGGCTTAATGTCTCCTAATTTCTCAGTTCGAATTATTTCCTTCTGTTCTGTTTTACTATCTACTGCCAAGTCTGTCTATTGTGAATACGAAGCAGATAGTTTGTAGCTGTAATTGAATGAAAATAAGCTCATGAATATTAGGCGTCTTTTCTCTCAAATAAGAATCTTAGAGAAGAAATCAGTCAACTCGAACTTGCTAGAGATTACCGTGGTCTTTTGAGATGTGTGTCTTTTTAGGCGGAAGACTCAGGGGAAGGATGGAAGATTTTGGGGACCAGTTGGTCAGATGCTATCACGTCACGTTGACGAAGAGTCGGGTCAGAAGTTCCTTCAAGGGTCATGCAACTCCTTGTAATAGATTTGTCTCGTTTTATTAAGTGTAGCGATGTCTTCAAATTATTATCCCTTTCCTTGAAGTCAACAAGCTGATAGATTCTGTTTTGAAACCTAAGCACACTTTCCTAAGAGTTTTTACGATGTTGAGAACGAGGTATCGGAGAGACTAATGTGGGGTGTCTTATTTATTTCTGGACTTCGCACCAAGGAAGCTTTTTTGGGAATGAGATGGTGAGGGTCTCAACTTGAAGTCGAAGTAACAGAGGAATAAAAAAGTCGGCATAGATGTCAATAGGCTGGAATAGTTGTCAAATTGAAGAAGTGATGTAAAGCAAGGCGATCGATTACGTCGATGTACATTCGACCAAGAGATATCATCCGAACTGCCGAGGGGCAGAGAGCGTTCTTTGTGTATAGGTCGGAAGGATTCTTTACCAAGCACTCTACATTGTCTAGTTTGTTTTTACCCTGCTGTTGTCGGTGGTCAGGTCTAGATTTATCAGAAAAGGGCCAAAGGTTTGTTTGAGCTGTAAATAAATTTGCCGAATGGTGGCTGCTCACCTATCATGTATCATGAATTGGTTGTCCTACCACTTCGAATGTTTGCTTTGTTGGCATCAGGCTTGACTTCGGCTCCAAGTTCAGGAGACGTTTGAGTAGGTGATTAAAGTAAAAGCCAAAATTTTGAAATGCACGCCACTTTACGTAAGGGCATGAATTCGAGCGAGTGTTGTGTATATCGCATTTGGTTCTTGGACGATAGGAAGCACTTATGTAACCAGCTGGACACTCAGCGGGAAGCAAATTCACTGGTGACGTCAGCGATAAATGATGGGTTTTGGCCAGTCTTGTGCACAGATCTTGTCTTCCCTACACTAGATTTATGGTGCCCGTGTACTTGTCTTCCAGGGTTTGTTCCACGTTTCATTATATCGTGTACAGTACTTTAACCAGTCATTCGAAAAACCTTTGGCACTCTGAGTGGTACCGAACAAGATCTTTTTTTGTTCACAAATGGTTTCCGAACAATAACGGGCAACTACAGTAGAGCAAGACTGTATTCTGGTTTTTCTTATAGATTTCCTACAGAAATCTGATGATGTGTCCATACATGACTTATCTCACAAGCGAGCTTCCCGGATAACAACATATGATCTCAAGGCTTCAACAGACTCGTTCTCTCTACACGTAGTGTAGATTCTATTTGTGCATCATTATTGCTACAACCCACATTTTAATCAACATGTAGAATTCTCAAAGGCCTGATATCTTTAAATCACAGCTTTCAGTCCATGTGTATAATAGTATTGTCGCTGTTCAGAACTAATGAAGGCCTTGTGAATCCATGCCTTAGCTTAATGAAAGCACTCGTGTATTATTATTAGATCACACTTGTAGTTGATACAATGGTGAGATGTTATTGGTCCTCACATTTAGGAAATACTCGATTCTTGTTGTTGGTTGTACGGTTCTTGTTGCACGATGACCAACAAACCACATCACTTCTGAGAACTGTTTGATGCATATTATCAAGGTAGTATCAATATCAACACAGTGATATAGGTTCTAGCATAGTAGATGAGCTACGTAAGCGATACCCTATTTCAGTGATTAATAAGGTATGGATAGAAGGAATGAAATTATGCTCTATGCTTGTACTTTTAATAGTGTGATTGATTTTTTTAGTTCTTTGGTTTTTTTTACTTGTCTCTTCTAGTCTTATAATTTGGAATATATTTTCTCCTATTACAAAAATATGTGAATTTGGAATATTTATTTATTATATCACTACTAATTTTATCTATTTCTCAATGTTAGAAAAATTAATTAGGGTAGAAAAAAAGTTTCTTCTGTTGAATCTTGATTATATATTGATGTCTTTCAAAACATGATATCAAACTTTCCAAGATGCAAAATATTTCTAAATATGCAAATGAGGTTTATATGTTGGTTAAAAAATAATTGACAACCAGATATAAGACTTAATTATAATACCACATAACAAAATCAATTCACTTGATATATAATTTTAGAATTCCAATATTATTTGAGAAATATTTGGTAAACTTTTCAAAGAAAAACATTATCCAGAATAAAAAATACTTTTAAATTTTTCGGAAAATATTTTTCTAATTAAAAAAATATGATTTTTTTGATCAATAAGTTTTTACTAAATCTGAAAGGATATCAACATATATATTTTATCAAAAATATAATAAAAAAATAATTACTCTGAATATTGAATGAAATAAAGAATATATCAAAATCTATAAACATGAGAATACTATTAGAAAATATTTTGATGACTTATATTATTTTGAAACTAAAGTTGGGGAATAATTTAAAAAATAAAAATTCAATAATGATTTTTAAAATATTTTTATCTTTTATTTTGTGATATTTTTTAATATTTATCATCGTTATTTCTTTTTAACTCAATTAACATCTATAAGTTTTAAATCGAATTTATAAACTTCAAAAATTATGAATATTAAAGTGATTAATTGAATATTTAATAGCGTTTTATATCAAGTTCAAATTGATGTACATTCTATCAATTGTTTGTGATTTTATAATAATCAATGTTCTTTAATAAATATTTTTTATAAATTATAAAAAAAGTTTGTTTCTGGTGATTGTGAGAAAATTTTTTTAATTAGAAAAGTATTATTTTATTAATATTAATTTAAATTTGAATTTAACTCAAGTGATTTAATTTTAACTATAAATGAATTCTCAATATTTTTTCCCAATATTCTAAAATAGAACAATAAAATTATCAATAAAGTGTATTGTTTCCATGGACATAGTGGATAACAAGTGAGAGAGAAAGTAATTTCACTTTGAAATGTTTATGCTTCAAGCTCATATTGTTGCAATGTGAAGAAATTAAAACATTATTGGGTACAGAAATCACTTGAAAGAAGTTAATTATAAGAGATGCAAATGTTATCAATCCAAGTATGATAATATGATTATCAATCCTATCTAGTTTGATTTCTACCTTGGAGTGTTTGAGCCGATTTGTATATCACATTTTTTTAGTGGAATTTGATGTTTTGGAGTAGGACAACTTGATGCATAGGTGACTTCAAATTTAACATTATTAGAAAGTTTGACACAACATTGATGAAGCTTACTCTCAAAATCACATTGATATAAGAAATTTTTTTTCTAGTTGCACAATCATAATGTCTATAAAGCTTTTGGATATGAGAATGTGATTGTACAAGTCAAACATCTAGTAACATCATGACAATTTGCTCAACATATGATATTGTGGTAATGTAGCGAACACAAGTTGGTAATTGATGTTTATGCAATTGGAGCCGTACAAAGCAGATCAAGTGAGTTGAGATAGATAATGAGTTTTTTGGATGAAGCATGTGTGGTGTTCAGAATAAAAATTTTCTCTCATGTTTGTAAATGTTCATGTCATGCAATGTATTTGCTTTAATTATCGGAATTTAGAAACTGAAGTAGCAATTTATTAATGTGATGTGAAGAATATAGTAGTTGCATGGAAAAACAGCTGAAACTTCAGACTAGTTCAAGCATGCATCATATGCACATTAACCATTATCGCTCAAAAGGTTTTCATCAATTATAATTTCCGATTCTTAGTTTTTTTGGGAAAAAAATATATAAGTAAACAAAAGATTCATATATTGAATTTCCATCATGTCAAATAATATCAAAGCTTGCTCCATCACTTTCTTCTATGAAAAAACAACCGTCCTAGCAAGGAAATTTTTGAAGTTATATGTGGGATAATATGATAATTTCAAAAAAATAAGTTGAAAATGTGTAGCATTGCAAACATCTACATGCATTTATAAGGAAAATGTTTTTACAAGGACTTCATATGGAAGAGTTGCACTTTTTATGCAGTTTAAACTGATTTGGAATTAGGTCTGAAATTCCAATTACTGCCTAAATTAAAAACTCCAAAAATATGAATGTCCATACTTTCATTTGAATAAATACTCTGGAGTTAATGAATATATTGTTTTTGTGACATGATGTTTATATTTTGTTGACTTCATGTAACAAGAAAAATTATACATACTTTCCTTTCTTGTAATGTATGTTTGAAAAAGTTTTTCCACCATTTTATTTAAAAGTTTCTTTTACATCACAACGATTGTATGACGTTATTTTTTTATTAGCTATTGTGAAGCTATTTTAATCATTTAAATATTATAATATAATTTGATTTACAATATTTGCAAATATGAGCATTTTTTTGTTGAGTATGAAGTAGTATCCATCATTGAGAAAGAGAAATAATGATTGACATGGTAGTAGTATGGATGATCTATATAAAGTATGAATCAGTAAAGTCAATGGAAACTTATATTAAGACATGCTTCTATGATATGTGTGATATTAAATTTTCCATTTAATATACGTTATTTTCTGAATTATCTAAAATCATACAAACGACATGAATGTACTGTTTATTGTTTTCATGCTTGAATTGTTTCAAATTTTTTTTACTGAAAGATATAGAATATGTGACAGTTTATAACAGTTATATTCGAATACTTAGAACTCACAAGGTTTGTCATAATTCCGAATTTTGACTCAAAATATATACTATTGAAGAAAAGATTCTTAGTAAAGATATGTTTGAGGTTGTCAATTAGATAATTTCAAAGAAACCTATGGGTAAATGATAGTTCAAAATATCAGTTTATCACCTTTGAATAACATTGATTCCTAGTTGACTGAAATTCTTAATTTGAATTTTAATATTTAGAATGTAATCAATTTATTTGAGCATTATTTGCATTGCATTTTTTGGACTATCTTAGAAGAAAATCATAAAACATAAGGAGAATGAATGCGAAATGGAATTACTTGGATGAACTTTTATTAGTAATCATGTTTTCAACTTGAAATATTTGTTTGATATGGTGAAGTATTTTGTGAACATGTTGGAAAGCTTATGAGTGTTTGACTTATTTATTATAAATTTTGCAGTTTTAACTCGTGTTTAGATTTAGTTCAATTGTTGAAGTTGTGAAGAAAAATGTTGATGTTTATTTTTTGAAAAAATTCATATTAAATTATCTGAAATATCCTACATATTGCATTGCGATGTAATATATGAATGAGGATTTTTTGAACGACTTCAAATGAAAAAAATATGTGGAAAGTTTTGGATTGCAGAAATCTTGGGAATTAAACTTGAAACTTGAATAGATACATTTGCGCACTTACGATTTCTTAGATTCGGATCTGTAAGAATGAAAATAAGTCTGAACGTGGATCGATGAAGAAGAAAAAGGTAGAATCTAAACACAAAGTCACAAAGATTATAGTAAAATGACTCGCTGTCGAGAACACGAAACAAAGTATTGCGCATAGTATCAATCTCAAAACATTGGGAGGAGGGAAGGTGACTGGACGAGACGAAGAAATGAGGTGAGTAGAAAAACATGAACTCGAGACTAGACGGTGTGACAACACTCTAAAGCAATGCATGGGGAATGGAAGTGGGCTTGGAGTTACCTTTAAATAGCTCAACCCGTAGTGCGCCGAAATATTTGAAAACCCGACGCTGAAATATGGGTGGAATGACATGAACAAGAGGTTCTACTGGAGCTTGGATTGATCCAAAAAAATGTGATTTAGAAAAGGACAAACACATTGAAGACCACCAAGAGGATGGATGTAGAATCCGAAGCTCTCAAGCTACTGAGAGTTATGGAGATTGGGAGTATGTGTACACTGCAATAAATAATGTAGAAAGGTCAAGGTAGTGACTGATACATGAATATGTAACCTTCTCACGGATCGCAGATCTAAAGGGGGTAGACAGGAATAGTAGGCCAGAGTAATGAAGCTTCAAGAAGAGAAAGCGTGAAGAAGCTTCTATTGTAAGTAAAAGGGAGTAATGATGGGGGAAGGAGTTTGACTCTGCAAGGAAGGCGTAATTCGTCTGCAGTTTATTTCCAGGAGCACGGGTCGCGGTTCAATAGGCTTCGCTAAACCAGGAAGTGAAGAGTAAATAAATAGTTTGCAAAATAAAAAGACGAAATATAATGAGTAGCAATTACGTGTTCACTCCATAATATAAGAGAGAAAAAGGAGCACTCCTGAGAATCAATGCTTTTTCTCTCTCATACTCGGATGATGTGGCACAAACTACCGTTAGGGTAAAGTTCATTGAAATGGAAATTCAGTGTAGAAAATTTTGTGGTTCTTTGAATTGGAAAAACATTCAATTCAATTCATACTGCAGTTTCTGCAGGTTTTCACTAAAAACTCTGAATGGGTATAATCTTTGAATCCAACGAATATCGTCTTGAAGCTTTGGTGGATGTTCTTGTACAACTTATAGCTTATTCTCGAACTGGTTGAATGCCTGAATCTTCAGTTGGTTTAATTGGTCCCAAGCACTTTCGAATATAAAATGTACAGATAGTTCGGAGTCACTGGCCAGCTTAAAACCCCCGACGAGATCCGAAAACTTTAATCTTCACCGGGATGGTGAAACCTCCAAGTGAACAAACGATTGGCCGAATTCGTGGCTCTCATACTTGTCCAAATATCCTGTCTTCAGTCCATGCAGGATGCAGGGCGGGGGAGAATCCTTAATGAGATTCGGAAGAGTGATTTGGAGGACGTCTATAAATGGCCAGGAGGGAAATGGTGAACAAGAAAGATATTTGTAACCTGCCTTGGGCCTCTGAACTTCGTGACGAACCAAGAAATATCATAAAAGTGAAATTCCCCATTATGTATTCTGAACCTGCGACGCTCATAATTGAGACTTCCAGCAGATGAGCCAACTGCGAGAAGACTTCAAATTCTCGGAGAGCTGGAGAATGCACGGGAATCTGCCCAATGTACCATTCTCGCCGCACAGCAGTGGATCGATCGGTGCGACATGCGACGTTCGCAGGATCGCCCACGACCCATGTCTGTCACCGCATGCTCGTGTGGAATTTACTCTCTCCGATCGACGAGAATGATAGAAGAGTGATCGAAGACGTAGGATCGAATTGAAGAGTACTAATGTATCAAAGTCTCGCCATCAGAAGCGGTGATTAGGAAGTGCGAATCTGATCTGGTGCAAGAATGGAAGGAGCTGACTTTGAGATGAGCCCTCAATGCCATGAATCATTTGTTATTTCCCGCCATAGATCCAATTCCTCATCGTTACATATCTCTCATCGACTGCGATGAAGGTCAACGACGAGCGCAGGTGGTCCTAGTGGTCACTGCGAATTCGATCGAATCCAAGCCCACGACTCAGAAGCCACGGGAATCGGAAACTCACTCCCGTCCAACGAGCTAGAAATCTGTGTCAGGACTCGTCGCCAGAGTGCAACTGGGACGGATGACGTGCATGAGCTTTTGGCCTGCTGCCAAGCCTCCCGATCTACGACGTGAAAAGTCGTAATCCGCAGAGAAGCTAGAGAGAAGCTAGACAGGCACGACTGACTCAAGGCAATCCGATCGATCAATGTCACGTAAGAGAGAGGGAGGGAGGGAGGGAGGGAGGGCGGCGTCGAGTGGAGCGGGGAGAAATGCAATCAGGCAGGGAGGGAGGGACTATGTGGAAGCAGGCGCATGTGATTTCATGAGCTGTGACTTTCTATTAAGGACGAAACCTCGGCCATCCAGCAAATGGCCGCTTCACTTATTTATTAATCTCGTATATTAAGCATCCCCTTCGAGGGCGACGACCTGTGTCAGAACTGAATTAACATTCGAGTGCGAACCGAACCGCGTAATCCTCATCACTCGTGAGCGACAACTGGCTCCTTCTCCGGTGCCCGTGTTAGCTCTCGGCGAGTTGCTACGCTTGGCGAGGTGGGCGATGGTGGGCGATGGTGCGGGATTGAGATCTGCATCCGTCCTGAACATGCGAGGCCATGTGTGCGAGCGATCGAGGGATAAATGCCATTTATTACTGGCTGTAGCAGGTTACCGGGGAAAATTACCACCCACGCTAAAAGGTCACCAACATGTGCAGTCTTTATATAGCTCGTCTAGAAAGGCTATTTTCTTGCGCCACTGTCAGATTTGTCACGGCCGTCATAAATTCGCCGGTTCCCCCCTCGTTTCTGCTCAGGGGCTGAAAGGCTGCACCTTCAGCGACCGAATAGTTCGCTCGGTCACAGCGAGCGAGCGAGTGGGTGGACCCTCCCGGTGACTGCTGACGAGCGAATGACGCTTGCGAGAGTGATTCATGCTCTACTTGCTCGACGACGAGGGAGGACGAACCGGGTCGGATGAAATCGTCGATGGTCGATGGTCGAAGGCCCAATTTCTCCTTAGCTGCTGGACAGAGACAACGGGACTTGACTTGTGCCGGCGTTGTCGTCGTGAGAGCAAGTCCCATCAGACATTCCCCTCAAAGCACATGCTTACTGCTTGTTGTCTGCTAACGAGATCTGAAAGGTGAAAGTTTCGTTCGAATAGCAAAGTGATAGATACTCGGTTTATCCATTCGATACGTTATCCATGTGGATATACAAGGGTGCAGAAGAGGTTGTAATACTGAGAGATTTTTTCTCATTTATAATTAAGATTTTCTTTGTCAACATACGTGTGTTACATAACAGAATTTAAATTTTACTAGTAGATCGATCATTTAACCTCAATGATGATTCACAATCAGAATAACCATAATTTGATACGATAAAATGACATTTGATATAATGAAGTCAGTTTTTGTTTTTTCTTAATTTTTT
The DNA here is from genome assembly GCA_037833965.1 of Marchantia polymorpha subsp. ruderalis. Classification (NCBI taxonomy): domain Eukaryota; kingdom Viridiplantae; phylum Streptophyta; class Marchantiopsida; order Marchantiales; family Marchantiaceae; genus Marchantia; species Marchantia polymorpha. Next base: position 9,485,869 of record AP031351.1, read on the forward strand.
CATCTACATAATACGAGTCATAAAATTATCTTATATTTTTGTAAATTTTTAGTGATGAATGTAATGTTTTGCATCCCAAGGTAATATGGTTTCCGAGTTTTATCTACTTGTCCCCATTTTATTCATGTCGAATGGGTAACAGGGAAAGGTGTGACACGATTCTCGCCTCGAGGGATTTATCGGCCGACTTTGAAAGCTGTAAAGCCAAGCGCTGGGATGAGCATCATTCGGATTCGCAGTCACAATTGCAGAGGTTGCATCCTGGGAGATGGCCTCGGCTCACCAACCAACTATTTTTGCAGATGTGTCCTGGAGCACAATGGGCCTGAAATCCATTGTCCCCTTAATGGTGTCGAGGCCAATGTCAACGGATCGACGGCAGGCTTCGGATCCGAATGTGCGGCCAAATGAATAAGTCAAAGCGAGTTTGTCGCAGACAATTAGTTATGGTCTTGACCAACGGCAGAGCTCGCTGGGCACTGCAGGCCCCGAGCCGAGCGAAAGCGTCCTCCTTCATAACTCGCGCAAAGGGGAGGCGAGATCGAAAGCAGCCACGAGTGCGGCTTTGTCAGGCTGCCACTTTTCTGAGAGCCCGTGCTTTCGCGTCGACCGAGTCGAAGGCTGCAGTCGCCTCTGCACCTCTGTCGAAAGCGCGACCACGGTTGACTACGGGGCCCGCGCGATACAAGGGCGGGTCCCAGGGTAGGCACCATCAGGTTTTTTTCAATCGGGTTTAAAAAAGGCTTTACAATAACCCCACAATTATTTATTGGCATGGACTTGGGTTAAAAGATATATAATTAAAATCTTTACATTATTGTACATTGAGTAGGAGTTTATAAAATTAATTTAAAAATTATTGAGATCATATATTTGAATTAACCAAATTTTTTGGGAAAATCGGGTTTTTCCACCACACTTAATGTAATTGATTGAAACCCTTGGTAAATAAAATCAAGTTTTCTAAGGTTTTTTGGACTCAAAATTATTTTCGAGTAAAATCGGATATTTTCCACGGCCGCCGGCCTGGTGCGGATGCGGCCTTGTAGCGAGCGCGGAGGCGGCCGGGGTCGCTGTAGCGAGAGCTTGCGAATATAGGCACTCAGCGCAGCCACTGCGCCTCCCCCCGCGGGCGGAGATGTCTGTCAGCGCTGCGTCGAGAGTCGATGCTGCATTTATAGTGAACCCACCAACATCTCGACCATAGCCCGGCTCATGCCCAGCTCATTGACTTGTATTTATACCAGGCTCGGCCGTCCGTATCATCCATCCCGGACCTGCTGTTCCTCTCGCTCTCGCCACTGAGTCCACTCCTCCTCTCGATCGTCCCCGAGGCGTGGCCTACAGCATCCCCAGCTCTCCCCTCAAGGCCTCGTAGCTCTCACAGCTCAAGCTCATTATAGACTCCTACACTGCGTGCCCTGCACACGGCATTGCATCACCCTGCACTGCACTGCTGCGTGTACGAAGGGAAGGGAAGGGAAGGGAAGGGAGGAGAAGAGGAGAGAAGCGAAACGCGAGGGAAGTGTGAGAGTGGACGACATTTCACAGACTGCCAAAGCTGTGGGAGATTTCGAGCGAGAGAGTGAGTGAGTGAGTGAGCGAGGGTGTAAGGAAGGAAAGAAGGAAGGAAGGAAGGTCGAGGATGATGGCTCCAGGAAGGTCTGTGATTGAGTTTCTGGTGGTTGCATTGGCCATAAGCTGGCAGCTGACGGGTACGCAGGCGCAGCTGAGAGCGGACTACTACGCCGCCACATGCCCCAACGCCGAGGCGATCGCAAGACAGGCTTTCATCAGGCAGATTAACATTATCAATCTCGTCTCCGCCCCGGCCTCCATTCTCCGACTCGCTTTCCACGACTGTGCTGTCGATGTGAGTCTCTTGCCCCTGAGCTGAGCTGACGCTGATTATCCCGGCGTTTCCACTAGCTATCGTAGAATGTCCACGCTCGAATGTCGTGAGAGTTTGCTTCTCCTGTCTGTAGTGACTCTGTCGGTCCGATGTTTTCTCGAGAGCTCCCGTCGAAGGCGTGGAGGTACTTGTGTCCATGCTCGGGCTTGCATGGTCGTCCGCATTGCGTCCCCTGATTGTCTGAGACAGGCAATGCCGTCCGAGGGCAGTGGTGGATAGTTCCGAAAGCTTATCCCGTGGCCTCGTACTTCAATGTTGTGCAGGGATGCGAGGGCTCCATCATGCTCAACTCTGACGGCGGCGCCATCACGGACGAGAAGGACGCCGAGAGGAACCTCGGAATCGGCAACTTGAACGTCATCACCACCATGAAGGCCGCCCTCGACAACGCCTGCCCCGGCGTCGTCTCCTGCGCGGACGTCATCGCAATGGCGGGCCGTGAGGCCGTCAACTTCGTGAGTGGTTCTGAGTCACAGTCCCGTGCAACATTCTCACGCTCACGCTCACTTTGCCTTTCTCAGTTCGGAGGGCGGCTGGCCACTCCTCGTACTGTAACCTGTCAATGTCCGTCGCGCTGACATTGCGAATTTTCGTGGCTCAGGCCGGAGGACCCCAATTCGGCATTCAGCTCGGCCGTAGAGATGGTATCGGAGCCAGTACCAGCCATGCCCAGGCCCAGCTCCTCCCCGCCGACACCTCCGTGACGACATTGCTCAACACATTCGCCGGCATGGGCCTGAACGCCGAGGAGACCGTCGCTCTCTTAGGTACGTATCTCCGCCTTCCAGAGACTGCAGTGGGAGTCGAGCATTGGACGGTATGACTGCTTGACGTCGAGATTGACGATGTGTCGAGAGGGACTGCTGCGCACTGACACAGGGAATTGTTGTTTTTAAGGGTCGCACACCATCGGAGTGTCGCACTGCGACAACATCAGGAACCGACTGTACCCACAGCCCGACGCCACGCTGCAGTCGAATGTGCTGTTCGCCACAACTCTGAGGGCGCAGTGCCCGCAGATTTTCCAGAACCCCAACACCGTCGTGCAGATGGACAGGACCAACGTGAACTTCGACACTGTCTACTTCAGCGACGTCATGCAGAACAGAGGCCTGCTCACCATCGACGACGCCCTGGGATCTGACCCCCGCACCTCCGGCTTCATGGCGGCCTTCGCCGGCAACAGGCAGCGCTTCTTCAATGTCTTCGCCGTCGCCTACGAGAAGATGACGCGCTTCGGTGTGCTCACGGGCACGCAGGGCCAAATCCGCAACGACTGCACGGCCGTCAACCCCTAGAAGAATCGTGTGCAGAGCTGCCGTGATTCTCGTGTAATATTCTGTATGGCCTCGAAGGATTGTTCATAGATCTGAAGCGGCAGAACGCTGCCGACCGCATGGATGACAGTCTTGGGTTGAAAATCCTGAGCTCGCTAGCATTCACTTCTTACGGGGACGGTTTATTCCCCCGGCGAAAGAGATTGATATGATAGCGCATCGATGCCGTCGAGAGTGTCACGAATCCTAATTCAGTGTAGAAGATGGAGAAATTTTTTATTCGCATTGTACAGTGCGAGCGATCTTCGAGAATCGCTCGACCTGAATGAGGTGGAATAAAATCCTGCTGTGAAAGTCCACATCAGCGATCATGTTCTTTAAGAATTGTGCATCGACTCTATTTATTCTGCGATGGTTTTGTTGCCTTTTTCTCACGTGCTCACGTCAGGGGACAAACTGTAGCGAGTCTCTTCATTCGTCTTCCTGTCGAAGACTGCGAGATACGTCAACTCTCATGTCCACCTTCGTACCCCACCTGCGAAACGTGAAGACAATTCAGTAATTTTGACGTTACGAAAGAGGCCAAAAATAACAGGCCAAAAATTCTCCCTCTTTCCTACGTTGGACAGAGGATATTGAATTCCCACCTACTACTGTTCTCCTGTGCTGCATGCCATCGAATTTGTAGCTATGGACAATTTGAAACACCCGCTCAATAACAAATCCCTCACATATAGGAAAGAGCATTCCTTCATCCACATGAGTGGAGAAGAGTGTATGCGGTAAAGACGAAATGACAATATTAAAGGAGGTCAGTGTACAGCACGCGTGAAACAAAAGGGTAGAGTAATCTGAATCAGATATGTTAAGAAATGAAAAAAGTTGGTTGGAAACCCTCTCTAACTGATGGTTGTGTGGCTACCATGACATGGTTAGTTTGCCAACTGAACCATGAATAGACAAGAGTCAAACGGAGAGGCGAGCACACGACCCGGAGGGGAGACTGTGAGATATGAAAGGCGGAGAATTTGGGTGAGAGGACCGCGGCCGAGATGGATAGTGGAGAGGAGGTGAAGGCGCAGTGATGATGGCGTGTCGCTGTGCCGAGAGCAGAATTGATGATTCTGCTCCACAGCATGAGACGCCGAGAAGGTTAGATTACGACCCCTTTTGTTGACCTCGTGGACCTCATGTCTCCACTGCCTAGATCAGGCTCGTAGACAGGCGGCATCCGTCCAAAACGCTACGAAGCCTACGGGAGCAAGCAATCATAATATACTATACTATACAATCCTGCACACAGCGGGACGAAGGTGTGAAGTACATAGTATCATGTCGTTCACAATCATGTGCCCTCATTCCTCAGCTCCTTGGCTCTTTTTAAAACCGAGCTCAGCTCGGAGTCCATCTTTTCAGAGGTGCACAAGCACCAGAGACACAGTCAACGAGCCTCAGGACGTACAGCAGCTCGAGTGATAGATACTGCTTGTCCTCTAGGCTTGCCTCGTTCGATTCATTTAGGACGCGCGAAAGCAGCCTTGCTGGATCCTCTGTCCTCTGTCCAACCGATCGACGTGTAGGTTTGCGTAGAAGGACATGAATCAGATGAAGCTTATTGTATCAACCCGGCCGAGCAGTAATGTCCGTCCATGAAGGCGAGGTGCGGTTCAATTCAGGCAGCTTCCATTACATTCCCTCTAGCCTTATACAGTAGATTGATATCGATCTCTTGGGCACGAAATAGGCTGGGAGGATCGATTGCCATCGACAGGAGGTCGCTTAAATGTTTTTGCCCACCAACAGCTTCTGTGCAGCGATTCTGTCTTGCAACGATTGTGGAGGAAAGGCCGACCGACTGCGGGCAGGGCGTGCCCGGGGCCCCGTCGGTCCGGCCGAGTGCGCCGAAAGTCTCATAATGCACACAATGCTCCAGATCACACATGACATCCTTTCGGGAAAAGGGGGACGAACGCCCAGCGCAACACCGACAGTCTGGGGGTTGGGGATGGTTGGGGATGATGTGGGGGCCGCGGGGAGTACTATTGACCGCTGTCGTCTGGACAATTGCATGGCCGTTCTCTTTACTCCCCGAGACCTTTGTTTGCAGCTCATTTATGGAGTCGCCATGCGCGCGCGCGTGAACGGTCGATAGTTCCAGTGCTCCGGTCCAGCAAGGACCGTGGCCGAGGTTCTGGAAATAAGCTTCGGAGCGTTGACAGCGGTCAGAGAACGACATCTGACTGCGACTGCGACTGTGACTGTGATGTTGTCCGACGTGGTCATGGTTGGACATAGAAACCGCGTACACTTGGCCACCGCAGCCACCCACTGGACTTCCTTCCACCTTCAAATGAATGATCGTCTACTCGAAGATGGCAGAAATCCACGAGCATGACAGAACACTGCGATTTGTTATTACATTCTGCACTGCACGGTTATCGAACTGTGACATCCTCAAGGAACCAGTCACCTTGCATGGCAGGCCCACACCCACACAGCTCAGGTGCCTCGGCCCAGTGAAGTGTGATTTCATTCTCTCGGGGCGGTGCGAGTCCAGGTCCCATGACGAGAGCCGGTGGAGTGATAAATCTTCTCGATCTTGTAGTGAACCGCGTATCTCCAAGTCTACATAGCAATTACATTAGACGTGCGGTGCGGGCACGTGCTTTCTTCCACATTGGTGAATGGTGTTGTCCGCAAATTCTGTAAGATTTTGAATTTAAACGAGAGCGATAGATTTGCCGGTCGTGATTACTTTCGTAGGATGGAAAGAAGTGTCCTAGACATAAATACATGCTGTATCCATGTCTATGCTTGACGTGAAGTACTCGAGAAGATACGGCGCACGGTCACACATTCATGGGTGAGACAGGATCATATATAATAAGTACAAAAATTTAGCTAAATGTACGTAGAGTCGGATCCGTGACAACTGCACTGTATTCGTATATAGACAAATTTCGTTCAATCTATGTCTAAATTATATACCAGTGTATCTTTATTCACGTAAAGAATATAATATTATTAGAGAATGGATAATTATACTTCACTTAGGGTTAATTACACTCATTGACAGAAAAGATGAAAGATTATAGATTCGTATGGTAAATAGTAACTAGTTTCTAAAAGAGAGTGTTAATATAGAAGAAATATAGCAGGGTGAGGTCTAATTAGCCCTAAATAAAAATAACTAGCCACTCCCTATAATTAACGTATAGTTACGTGACTGCAAAAAGCTTGACTCTCCAAAGCCAACACGATGCGAGAACTCTTGCTTTTGAGAGTCTAGATAGCAAGCTCTTGACGGGTGGCGAAAAGCTTGGAGCCTAGAGAAAGATAGAATGGGGAAAATGAAGTAGCAAATTGTGAAGATTTAGCTTCCTGATCAAGGAAGCATAGTCTTCAAATTGAGAACCAGGCGCAATAAAGCGTTTCAGTTCTGTAACTACGTTCATACCATGCTAGGCTCGTACATACATATTGTGGGTGGGATGCACGGAAGCTGGCAATTAATGAGAGTCATGATGCGTTGCAGGTGTTTTGCACATCAGTCCAACGGTTGCTCATCATGCAAATCTTGAGATGCTAGAAGAGGCGGCTACGATCCGGACGAGGAAGAGACTCTCTGGCTCATTGTCGAATTCGCGGGCAAAGTCATGGTTCTAGAATGACAGAATCTCGAGGTTAGGCTCTACGGAGATTCGCACTGACAACTGGACCCAGTCTTCCTTCTCACCGTTTCCGTGTTGTGACATCGTCGGAGTGGACGGAGAAGAGTCAAATCTACACGGCGAAAGCCAGCGGGCAAACACACGAAAGTGAACTCCGTGGCAGAATCCTTTCAAAGCATAAATAAAATAATAACCCCGAAGTCTTAGATTAAAATATTGAAAATATTATATCCTTACATCTAATAGTTACCCTGTATAAATGTAGTCTTTAAACTTATATATTATGATTTATTAATTTAAATAAATAAATAAATAAATAAACCACCATGAAACAAAATAAAAAAAATAAAAATATTAACCATTAGTATTGATTAGGATACACAAGTGTAGGTGTAAATGTATTGAAAATATATATGAATCTATCCTCCCTCATAGATTCAGAGTTGTGTATTAGCATGCTAGTAAACACTTCTTTCTCCGAGCCCATTATTCATGGCAAACATGTCCTGCAACAATCTACTCCAAAGGTGCATGTGAACTGTGGGAGAGTGATGGGATCGCGAGGGTCCATGAAACCAAAGTTAGTAATAGCGGTGCAAGCTCCAGACGGAAAGAATGGGATGATTCTTCATCGGTAAAGAATCGTTAATGCTCGGTGACTGTCACTGTCATGCATGTCGAAGCAGAATGGTAACACTCTCCGTGTGTCCGGTTTACCTCCGTTCGATCCAATCCATTCCAACGGAATATCTTCGATGTTCACTCCTCCTCCATCTCCCACTCGATCGAGGTCCCTACATTTATCCGATTCTCTGTTCAGCTGATCGTTCGCGAGTTCGGACCACCTCTTCCCAACCATTCGAAAGCACTCGATGACCTTCGAAAGCTCGGTCCAATCGAACATACGCTTGCTGGAGTTACGGGACATAGATTCTGGACATTCTGGTGACTTGGATTCGGGGTTTATCGTGTCAGGCTCAATCGAGTCCATCCATTCTCAGGGCCTCGGGCTTGAGGTTCTTCACCTGGACGAAGCTTTGACGGGCGGCCCCTGCGAGAAGCCACTGACTGATTGTGCTCGATCGAGTGTGTTACATCGTCGGGCCGCTCCCTGGAATATCAGATTCTCCACGCCTGGCAAAATGTCCACATCACGTCACCTCAGCAGCTCACTTTGATTATGCAACAATGATCACTGAGAAGAGCTACTTGGGCTGTTCACTGCACAGTGATTGAATTAGATGGTACCGATAGTTGCATCTTTTTTACATACCTTGGCGATGGAGCAGACGAGGTATCCAAGTATGAAGGTATGCAAAATGTTCAAGAACTGTAATTTTCTATATCTTTTCTGAATTCATGTACACCATTAAGTGAGCATATTAGATGATGCCAGATGTATCTGATTGATTTAAGCCATTTGATCTCATATTGTTCGACTACTCTGAACGCTCTAATACATATTTCGATTTGTGATACCATGAGCGCCGAGCCTTTGGTCCCCGAGATGTGCCTCAAATGTGTCGTTCTCGCTCTTTGTTGGATGAAGGAGGGCCAGCGTCTCTGCTGCAAAAATCGTCGTGTTTTCGACGACGCTATGAAGATCGATGGGACGTTCCGTAGGAAGCAAACCAATCCATGTGAATGAGCATATTTACTGGCTTCAGGTGTAGATCTGTTAGTGTAGATAGCATCATAGTAAAGGATCGGTGGATGGATCGGCATTATCTCAACTTTTCTATCCAATGAACTCATAAAGGGCACTCGTTTACTTCTGAATAAGAAAATTTTGGATTATATTTTTTTCAGAGTGAGATTAATATTTTCTCGGTTACTTCTGTAATTTGGGGCTAAAGATTTAATAGTTATCTGGCGGTGATAACTATTAACTCCGAATCTTGCCATCTTTCAAAGTAGATTGAGAGACTAAGGAACCACCTTTCACCTCATTTCCTTCTGATTAGTTGCATCAGAAAAACTCTGTAAGGGCTGGTTTGCAAGCAAACCCAATTTCTGATGTGACTTTAGGTTGTTGGTTCAAAGGTTATTACTCTACGTGGCGGACATGAAATAATTGTAATAACGTTGAGATTATACTCCACAAGTTATATAAGTATGTAAATCACATCTCAATGAAATATACATCTAATTCAGTTCTATTAGGTGTTTTCATACTATTCGAGAACCCTCCAAGGAAAAGTTATTTTATGTATTTGCCTTCTGCTGAAGAGATAGTTACCCATAGATTTTAAGGATTATATACCCTGATCATAACATGTACTACAAAGAGTTGATACTTTTTTCGGGCTTGGACGCGAACTAAAGTATCCTAGGTTATATTTTACCGAAACGTGCTGATATAGCGGTCCCGGAAAAAGTGTTACCCCAAGCGATGTTATGCAATAATTGTGGGCATTTGGCTGCACAGAAGCTGATTAAGTTTATTTGTGTTCCCATTTGAGTATTTCATATACGTCTGACATTAGAAGAAGAAAATAAACGCTGTTTGGTGTACAGGAGATTAACATGAGTGTTTCAATATATTATCAAGTAAAATTCAACATATATTTATAGAGAAGATTGAACGTGCGTGAGGGGCACACCAATTTTTATTTGGCTCTTCTACCGCCACTGTAGTGCTGACGTGAGTTGAAAGGTTTTCCATGGACTACCCCCGTCGGCTTTTCGCTTGTTCTAGTGTATTAACTTCAAGATAAGTTGTAGATGAAATGATTTGTTCGTCCCTTCCTATCCACTTAACATAAACAAATCTATAATCCATGATGCAATTTCACTTTTTATACTATGCTCAATTCACCCATATGAAACTGTGAATGGAACAGTTCAGATCATCTAGGAAAAACTGAGCTCTCCTGAGGATGCCAACTTACCTTGCATCATTTTATGTAACTGATTTAAAATGGTAGTGGGCCTACATAAGTAAAATTTTCACGAAAGTATATGTAGGAGAACACACTCGTCAATGGTGTGCACGTGTTGTGAATTTTCACGTGAATACACCTCTTGGAGATATTAGTATGCAAATGAAATATGGAGGAACTTTTGTGTGGAGTGCAGAATTATTAATATTACTCCACTTATACACCACTGGCAAGACCGAGTGCACGCACTTTGTACGAGCAGAAGTTAGGTGTGTTCAGGTGTGGACACAATGGTCAAACGGTGATTTAACGACAGCTACCCACGGGGAACGTGATTGGCATTGAAGGCTGCACACTGTGGGCGAAGAACATACAGTCATGCACAGCCCAAGCGCGTCTAGCAGATTGGCTTACATCTTCACGTTCTCGTTATATTGCAGTTCTCTTGTGCAGAAGCGAAAGCACATCTTTCAATCCAGTTGATGAATATTCTATATTGGCAAACTTCCATGACGGTTTTTCGCCGACGAAGGAGGAGGACTTACTAGAAAAAACTGCTGTGCAGTAAACACTGCTAATTGTTACCAAAAGTTCAGCAAACAGTTAGAACTGAACAATTCACGGAAACAGTCCTTGTTCAAATTTGACTAGAGATGGACGCGATCTTTACAGTGCATCACACATTCGGACTGTAAGGTAGAGAATACATTTGAACGAGAACTCAACAATTCTGTTGGTTCAAGACCACGAGAGGGTATCAACATTTAAAGTAGATAATGTACAAAGATTTGAGTGAACTAAAAGCCTCGTAATGTAAGGGACGCTAATTTACAACTCGAACAAGAAAATTACTGTACCGTAAGCACCTCATCTTTTTGCTGGAGTTCATGCTCAAATCAACCTACCGTGGCTCTAAAATACTCCGGATGTCACCCAGATAGACCCCCAACCAAGGCTAGTAAATGCCTTTTTCCTCTTCTATTATATAGTTTTCACACAAATAAGAACCTATGGCTGAGGACGGGCTTGTACGATGTAGATGTTTTTGCCCACGATACAACCCTCCACATCCTGCGGAGAGCCGAACTTCTGCTCCAAGAAGAATCCAACAGTTGCGAGGTGTTGCCCAATCTGTTTCCTGTAGAGTGGATCAACAGAGAGAGCCTTGGTACTATAATCAGCAACTCGGGCAACCATTTTGCCGTCGGCAGCTGCATTACCACTTTGGACAACAAGCTCCTCACTGAAGTTGGCGAAGGCCAGGGTTTTCACAGCTCCTGTGAACTTGTTGGCAGCCAGACGCCATGGCGAACCCCTGGTACCAGAGGCGAGAGTTTCTCCAAGACCTGCCGCAATTTCGGCCTGTACTACTTTCTTGTCATTATCTATGGGACTAACAGTGTGAAGAACAAAACTAAGATCTGGAGAGATAAGTTCCTGCACCAAAATAGCCATAGCTGCCTCCTTCTGCGGAACTCCTGCAATCCTTCGGCTCAACACTGCTCGTCGGGTGTAAAGTGAAGCCCACACTTCGGCAACTGCTTTGCCAAAGTTTTCAGGATCGGATGACGCGTTAACATTTGGAATAGATTCATATAACCCTGCTCCCGACATTCCTGCCAGGTCTTCCACATTTGCGCTAGATCGCACAATCAATTTTGAACTGGAAGGGAATGATTTAGCTATGGCGTCGATTACGGATTTTTCAGGCCTCACACTTGCGACCAACTCACGTAGTTCATTGCAAATATCATCAAGTTCACCTCCTTCAACTTGGGCCGTTTCGGTTTTCGCCACAAGAGATTGGAACTGTTTGGTCAAACCACTACTTTCAATAGAGTCATCCATAGCACCGAAGGGGATCACTTGACCTTGAGGAACCAAAAAAGTTGCTGGTACACCTTGCTCACTTGTCACTGTAAACATCAAGGTACAAGAACAAGGTCAGTTTACCAAAAGCCGACCATTTGAAGAATAATTCACAAGTCGACTTCTGATTTGTGAATTAAGTAATGACCTCCTCCCTCCCTCCACTCGTCAAAAGGTTCATACAGGAAAACAAGTAGTTGAAAGAGAACCTTTCTTCGAAATCTCAGCCAATCCGGCTAACTCTCCACATGCAGCTGCTTTTGCTCCCGCCTTCTCCACATCGGCTTTGATCAGCTGTAGCACACTCCCTTTGGGACTTCTCTTTACCTGCCAAACAAACAATAGGAGTCCCTATTATTTTTTGAAAATCGAATGAGAGTTTTACGTCGGAGAGAAAATATGAGTAGAGAGGGAACATAGACAAACATCTTCAACAGGGAAAGCTTGACATAACAATAAGGAAACGAACAAATTATGGGGGCCACGCTTGATTTAAGAGAAATCGTTTACGCTTTACAAAATGGCATCGTTTATACAGCTTTCTTTCTTATGCAAAGCCTCGTACCTTGCTTGATTGAACTGCAGGTTTTGGAGAAGTTGCAGCTGCTGAACTACCCTCCTCTTCCTGCTTGGGATCTGACTGTTGTTGCTGGACACCATCGTATGCTGAAACTGAGGCACCCTCGGATGAAGCCTCTAGTCTACAAACACGACAGCAATTTATGAAAACAGAGCTCGTAAAACCATGGAAGCCCTTATCTACCCCATAAAGAAACAAATCTTTGTAAAGAGTACAGTGATAGTACAGCAGGGTCGTATATATGTCCACTGCTTTACAGCCAAAACACAGCAAACCCCACGCGAAAATTTTACGTCTGGAGACGAAACTCTTCATACACATAGCTCGACAGAAATCTCCTGGCACTCACTTGATTGACTTCCCGAGAAGGGCACGCAAGTTGGAAACTTTTTCTTCGTCATCACATGTTACAAAGACGACCTTTTCCTGCAAGTTTACATGATACATCCAATTTCACCAGTCAATTATCAATATCTCTCACAAAACGATTCGATGGCTCCATGTACCGTGTCTTAGAGTGAATCAGCAGTATACTAGACGGTCAAACTGTCTTGGTTGAAACAAGAAAGTCGCTCACAAACACACGATTTTTAGATGGACTGACCTGCCGGGCGCGGACACCCAAATGTGACAAATGTGGAAGCTCATGCTGAAGAATCACCCCCATCACATTAGCGCCAGCTGCCTTCACCTGCTCAACGTGAACATAAAATAGAGCGAAGAGTTTAACGCCATTGCATCTGTCTAAAGACAACTATGGACGAAAGATTTCAATCGACCGACCGAAGAGTTCGTGGTGTACTGTCTTCTTACGGCCGGTTTCCGGCCACGAATGTCTACTCTTTACGTTACTCTGTTTGAAGATCCAAATGCTAAATATTAGCCGCTGCTAGAATTTGAGCAAAAAATATGAGACCCCGTAGTCTAGTTCTATACGATAAGGGCAAATACCTCCTCGTCTCCATCAGCCTCTTTCACGAGTAGGACGACAGGTCCCTTCGACGAAGCGGGAATGGAACCAGGTACTATCCTGTCAACCTGTCAGTGTTTGACAACGAAGTTGTTAGAATTCCCATAATCTGGAACCATAAAAACGTATTGACCACGTATTATTCACACTCACAACAGCAAAATCTTACCTCCACCAAAGTTCCAACAGCAGTGCCGGGCATCAACGCATCCCATCCCTCTGAACCAGAAACATCTCGAACTGCCTTGAGTAGAAGTGAGCACAACTTCGATATCTGGAAAACAACGCTGCGAAATTCGATGCGGCGTCGTCAGTTTGCGCATAACTCAGAAATGGCTACTGATCCTCAACAACGTTGCAGCCTCATGATGTTTCAGATTGTGGCACAAAGATATTAAATACGAGCGCAACGAGAACGTAAAGGGAAGCCGTGCTACGCCGTTGCATGCTATATTCACACTGGTGGATGTGCGTTCTTTACAACGGCATCTCTAAAATACTGGACTTAATAGCATGTAAGGAGCTGCTGTACCTAGCCCTGATCTCGGCTTCCGTAAATGTCTTTACAGAGTTTTCGGGTATCCCGAAGGCCTTCCCAAGTTTCTGCAATAAAGATAGTCGTTCACACCTCAGCAATGACAAATAAGCACGCGCACAAAAAGATTCATCTCGCTGAACTACTGGTTTGAAAACTTAAGAATCCGACTCATGTCAGTAAGAAATGATGAAATACTGCAACGAAGGATGACGAAGACCATATCAAAAGATCCCAGTGCCACCAACTCATAATCAGTAATTACAATAAGTAGGAAAATTTAAAACAGTAAAAGTTCAAACCTCTGCACGCGTAGGGAAGAGTTGGAGAAGTGTGTCGGTGTAAGTCTCTGCAAGTCGGCGCGTTCGATCTAATGTGGCTTTCAGTCGTAATGCCCAGGACCTAACATCATCTTCCAGGCCTGTCGTCCAATTTTTGGGTTTTCAATATCAACGCCTTCCATTATTATTCGCTGCTTGAAGGACGAAAGGAACACAATGTTTGCATAAAGACAGACTTAACCGGAATCTTTTCGTATAAGAAAATTACCTTCTTTTCCTTGGACGATACCCGCAGCTTGCCAAGCTGATATTTCGTTCTCAATGGCAAGGCACTCCTTTTGCTGATATCCAGATAGACCAAGTTGACGAACTCCAAGCACAACAACTCCTAATGGGTGATTCCAGGACATGACCTTCTGCGACTTGGCTTCTTTTATGAGAAAATTTGCTCCTCCGGCAGCTTCCAAAGAGTTTATGTACCTGCATGAGCAAGACATATGATTACAAACAAAACCAATTTTTTTTGCAGGAAAACGATGTTCTCAGCAAAGCAAGATAACACGATTCATAGAGGTATAAATACAACCAAAACACACTTTACGGTATGAGAATATTCTCAGCAAAGGATAATAACAAGATTCACTGGAACATAAAAGTACTTAGTACTTGTGTTGTAAGCCAGAACACCAGCCTCGTCTCTTTCACTATGACTCAGTTTCGAAGACTCACGCTTCATTGTACAGGGCTTGTGACAAACAGAAAGATTCAGCGAAGTAATTAAAATCCCATGCAGAGGTTGTTGAATTTACTCACCTGCTCAGAAGAACAAAAGAATAGTCTTCAAGACCGATCTCTGACAGGCGCCACTGAAACAGGGCATAGTCAAAGCTCAATTAGGGACTTTCTTTATAGCTTCAGACAGCTGAGGTCTCAAAGCCCCTCCTATATAAGGAGGTAGGAAAACTAAAAGTCCTCAGATCTAACCCAATGCTTGTCAAGGAAGCCCAATTACTAAGGTGTCATCAAAGTTTGACTGGAGCATAGTCACGACAAAACTTAGCTGCACCACAAGTTATAACAATACAGTGCACAAAATTTACCTTTTGACGCATAGCTATAGATTCATCAGGAGCATCATTCCGCAAGCCACTTTCCAGCCCTTTTACAAGCACCGCTCTCAGCCCGGTCAAGCTATGCAAAGCTCCAATCAACAAGTCTGGACCTTTCGAGGCATTGCCATTGGAGGTATTGGTCTGGTCCAGGGTCTATGTACACATGAAAAATGGCAGCTTCAGTTGTGAGATACTTTGGGTTAACGGGTGGATAATAGATACGATACGCTTCTAGATGCAGAGTGCTAGCTTCGACTCTACACATCCATCAAACTGTAAATGTATTGAAACTTAGCCCTAAACCGCCGGACTAATGAAAGGAAAGGTAGTGAGACTTCAACGGAAATACAAGAAGTAGTAGATAAAGCGTAACACTTAGGAGAAGCAACTTAAGTAAATATACATAGTGAGAGTTAAAACTAAGATTATTCTCTGAGATCACAAACATTAATCAAGTCACCCACCTTTTTACTGTTCAGAAATGTTTCTAGAACAGACGACTTCGACTCATCAAAAGAATCGCGCAAACCCTCCAGCTGCTCCGTCAGGCTGTATCGTTGTACAACATTCAGCACTTAAAACGTGTAGAAAATGTACATGGATAGTGTAAAGGTACAGACAAGACTATCCCCGAGAGATGAACATACAACCTATCTATAAGTCCGGCGAAATCACGAGCAGATGCTGGGTACTCTCAGGTCAAAGATAGTATTTTCTAAAATTTAAAGAGTATGTTGAGAAACTTTCAATCTCGATTGAACATACAATGCTAATTCTGATCTCAAGATAAACCCAAACCTCCACGATGTGAAGTAATCTACACCAACAGTATGTGTTAGTTTACCAACACAACTCATTCTGGTTGCCTGACGCACGAAGTGGGCGACTAACCTTCCAGCATTGAAGAAATCTTTGAGTTCGGCGTAGAAAATCTGAAGTTGTTCCACAAAGGCACCGCTGTACTGCCCAGGATTCTTAGTAACTCGTGCTAACATGGCTTCGGTAGCGACGAGATCCTCAGGTCCCGCATTGCGATGCAACTTATTTTGAATCGTGTGCTTAATCTCTTGCTGCGATAATGAAATAATACTTTTGTCAAAATTTATCAACACTTCCTGCGGGTGCTTTCTGAACATTCACTTTTCTGAGTGATTTATTTCTTCTCCTCGCATCCTCTGAAACATCCGCGACCGCGGACTACTATTGAGAACAAGCCATATCATATAAAACACGATGGCGTCGTGTTCAAAGTTCGTTAGGCATTCAGATATATTACTTACAGTGGTGTCAGATAAAGTGACTTGGAAAAAAGTGAGAACTAAGAACACCGGTGAACTGAACCAACCTTCAGATCGTGAGGAATGTCATTTCGATGAGCGATGTCTCGAATTCGAGTCAGTGGAACAGAGGCCGTGAACTCCGCTTTGAATGCAGGCAAGCTCGGGTGGATTTTTCTCACGACCAAGGATTCCTACGAAAATCCAGATACATTTATGTCAACGAGACTAAGATAATTATCTTCAATTACCACATCAGCAAACCATCTTCTCCGCGGTTTGTTCGCTCAACACTTCTCAAGCGGATTCGAAATCAGAAATATTTGCTGGCATCCTTCGTAGACGCAGTCTCACTACAAGGTTGTACGTAGAGATAGCACACCCACAATACGGAAACAAACATAAGCTCTGAAGAGATTAAGCCATATGCATACCTTCGGTGAAAGTTCTTTCGCGGAAGTGATTCGTTCTACCTCCCTAAAAATCTGCCGAGAAATTTCTGCATGCTTGTTGGGACGGTAGTGACCACCATCTTCATAGCATCGAATCTGACCCGTGTTGATCCACTGCCGTCACAAAAAAAGGGGAAACACTTCGCAGTTCCATTAAAGTCGTCCCAAGGTTGAGTTAAAACATAATAAGGCTGATCGCGAACAAAGCCAAAGGAAGGACTCGTAAATAAGGATGTAATGTTGAAGTTCATTTAAGCACAGTGGTATTCACTCAGTACGTTCGGATGCAAAGTCTCGACAACGCCTCAACAGTAATTTGTGAATTTTAAAGCACACGAAACTGATTTGGAAGGCCAATAGAGGACTCAAGAAACTCCAAAACAAAATGGAGAGAACTGCAAGTTTGCATGAAATGATTAGAAGTAGGCAAAAACTGACCTTCAGGTACACAGAAGCATTGACTAGTGTCTCCAGCCTTTCTGTCTTTCCCAGTTCTCCGGTCACAAGTGATCTGACAACCTCCAACTGCAATACAACCGAATCTCCATGAGTTCATCATGTTGGGTTTCTTCTCGTCACTCATACTCTACTCTTCTAATCAACTGTAGAATGAGCAGCATTGCACAGGGGCACAGTAGACTGTGGAAAAAGCTAGAAACTAAAGAAGGGGAGAAAAGCAAAGGCAACACATAAAACCCATTTTGGGCATACACACTTCACCAATGTAACCTACATACACTGGCTAGAAGTCAGGACTGTACACTGAGACACGAGATTACGTGCAGAGGTGTGTACAGCACAGTCCTCAAAGACATCAAGAGCACTCAAAAATGGAACTGATTCTGGTGACTTCAAAATCAAAAGTTTGCGCAGATTTGGACAGCAAATGACCTCAGACAAGCTGGAGACTGCCGGAAACACCACAACGACATCAACTAATCAACTCAAGAAATAAATTGTTCGTGCGTTCGATCATAGAAGACCCAGTGTCAAGTACCTTCCGCCACCAATTAGCGGCGCCCCTGTCTCCGTCGACTATATGCTTGGCTGGTCCTTGAAGACCAGTGGTATCCCATTTCCCAGACTGCTCACGTGATGAGTGCTCATTGGATCTCATAAAGTTGATCTCTTTTCCTTGCCAGCCCTGCACAAATGAGCTGCTTGTTTCCATGGCGGGTTTCTCCTCTACCTTAGCTGATCCGTTTTGTTGGTTCTGATCGGTGGACTCCTGAGACTTAGAGGCTGAACCGTTGCCATTGCTAGCACCGACAAACTGTACTTCCTCTCCAGTATTGTCCCAATGCGATACAAGCTGGTAGGCACCCGAATCGTTGGGAACTTGTAGGGTGCGATTTGGGCCATTCTCCCAAACCAGGTTCCCATCTCCTGCCACAACTATGTACTTGTACTCGATCTTCTCACCAGGATTTGCTTCAAGGTCAGCGACCCACCCGGAGTCAGTCCACCTCATTTCGACCCTATTTTGCCACGAACCTACGCATTCAGCTGACCCTATCAAAGCGTGATGTTCACCGAACTGAACCTGATGATCCAGCCTCAGAGTCACTTTCACCTTCGTTCCAGTCTCACACCTTACATTGTTGGTCGAAGACCTGCAGAATGATATGCCATAGTTTCAATGCATTGCAAGGATACAAAACCTGAAAATAATAGTCAGATTCGAATGGAGATTGTGTCAAGAGTGGAAGAGAAATTCGTTTCGCAAGCTCATGTGCCTGTACGGGACTGAAAGCCGAGACCGCACAAACAAGCTCTTTGCTCGAGAATTCCTTCTTTTACGAAAGCGCGAGCTCCACACTGTGACGTAACGAATGTACATGGGCCGGAAAAAGAACGAGATTCTAAAGCTTCGGCGTATGCTTTCATGG
This sequence comes from Marchantia polymorpha subsp. ruderalis, assembly GCA_037833965.1. Taxonomy (NCBI): domain Eukaryota; kingdom Viridiplantae; phylum Streptophyta; class Marchantiopsida; order Marchantiales; family Marchantiaceae; genus Marchantia; species Marchantia polymorpha. The sequence continues at coordinate 9,504,576 of AP031351.1, forward strand.
TGCAGAAATTCCAGAATGGCGTCAGAGACTTTCCATCGCCAAACAAGAGGAGATTCAAACCCCAATGTGGAGTACAGGGCTCGGGCATGACAGGACGGGGAACTGTTGGTGGACTAAGACGCTGGAAGAGAGTGTCACAATCTGGTCACATAATTCTCCTGAAGAAGGACGGCAAAGGGGCGAGAAAATTCCAGGATCACGACGTAGAAGGCAAAACAAAAAATTGCCGAGTTCACACATACCTCTCGGAAACCATGTTAGGACTGGCCCGCGGAGCGGCTGCGAGCTTCACCGGAGACGCGAGCCTCAAACCTTCGACGACGTTGAAAAACGAGGGGGCCTTCATGCGAACTCGCTCCAGAGTCCGAATCTTCCTGCTTCCGGCAGAAGCGCTGCTCCGCAAGACCGACGCCTCGCCGCTGGCTTTAGAAGAGCACTCTTTGACACATTGTGTCAAATTCTGAGCTCCCACCATAGCCTCCATCGCGCCCGTCTGCCTGCTCCTCTCCCCTTACTCCGCCGATCTATTTTCTCGAATCTGCAGCAGCGGGAATATGATCGTGGATCGCGAAGACATCCAACTCGGAGGAGGCGAGCAGTGCGGAGCAGGAATGCGGGGAGGGCACAAGGATCGAAGGTCCCTCCATGCACTTTTCGCCCGGAGGCTTTATTCGAGTCGCGCAGAAAAGATGGATGGCGGAGAGAGATCGAGAAAGACAAGGTCACAGAGCACGAACGGTGAGAGTGAAACAATGATTATCAGGCTAATCTTGTCGCATTAGCGCCTGACGCGGAGTGGCTCACACGAGGCGCTCGGTAAAACTGCAGCAGAAGAGCACGATTAGTGCCGGAAACCGCTGATTAGACGCGCGCTTAGGCTGCTCATCAGTCTAATCAGGCCAGTAATCAGTGACGAGATCGCTCAGACAGTACCGAGACGGAAGTACAGTGAGGCGGGCTCGTCGAGCGCAGGCCTGACACGTGGGCTCACCTGCTCGCCCAATTGCTCTTCGCATGCAATCAGAACTGACAACGTGTCGAGCTGCCGCTCCACATCAGCGTACGGTGCCACCACACATCCTTCGGCCCGCCACGTGTGCCGCCCGCAGCATGGCCGCCTATTCCTGGGCCCTCGGCTCTCTCCGTGCACCAGTTCCAGATTTTTGTTCGCGGCCATTGGTGCCATTGGAATGGCCCGAGGGTGGATCCCACCCTCCTCCGCCCGCCATCGCCATCACCATCACCAGGGCCCTACGAATGCTCTTCGCTGCTCTCCTCCGACCATCTGATCGTCCGACGTATCTTCGCAGATTCTGCTGCTCCTCCTCCTCCTCCTCTCTTCTCTGTCCGAGGAAGGGAGGTCGTACCTGACGTGCTATTCTCGTCGCGCACTGCTCCCTGCACACCCAATTCGATTGGACGAACTAATTTCGGTGCGCCTGAAGAGTGGTGCAGAATGGCGAACTGTGCTTTAGTTCATACTTCTTCACCTAATTCTGATTCTGATTCTAATTTTCTGCCCATCGGTACATCCTAAAGCGCAACTCTGCACTTTTTCCCTTGCGGCTTGGTGATTGGCTGAGAGACATCCGGTGACGAAAAGATGCACTTTCGAGAAGAACTTGATCGCTTGTAGAGAAACATGTTTCATGCAGCTGCAACAGCGGAGCCTGGTCTACGATCTGTGCTGGCCATAACGTCGGAGCTGAATCTGTTCAAGAATGGGCGAGAGCCGAGTCTCGAAGTGATATGAGAACTGTGTCGGTGCATCGTAGCCATGAGGCTCGTTAGCACATTGTCTTTTGGGTGTGCAGGAGCGGCCCTGGTGACATTATCTGCTCATCTACGTTCTGTACTTGCAATGATTCCGTTTTTTTGTCGTAGGTTAAAGAAATGGAGGTGTCGATGTAGTGCAACTCGAATAATACATTTCAGTCACGACCAAGAGAGGGACTTTCATATTCAGTTTTCATAGACATGTAATTAACACAGGTCAAGCAGGTATCCAGTTATCATTGGATCTTCAATTGTTCAAGCACGGTCTATGTCGGTTAGATCGACCCTCAAGCCTGGACGACAACTGCAGAAAAGGCCAATCTTCTCTAGTCAGGAAGTTATGAATGATAGACACATAACTCAAAACATTTCTCCTCGGAATAAACCAGTCATCCACATTTTCATTTTGAGAACGAATTATGTGGAATATCTGCAAAAGTGAACTGCTGGAATTCACTGATAGATTCATTTTCGACTACTTAGATAGTTATACCCTGGCCATGCGAGTGGTCAAAAGGTGGTCTGACGGGCCAACAGCTTGTGAGGGTCCTTGAGAAAATCGCTTACAAAAGTTCTCGAAGGTCTAAAGCGATGGGTCAAGATTTTCGAGAACTGGTCCTTTTGGCATCAGCGTCAGTGAAACCTACTGCACTGACAGAAATTTGTTGCAAGAAACTTCATTTCAAAATAGAAGGCTGGTAATATACAAAGAAGCGCCTTCGAATCTCATCGTGTGCAGATCCAGGGTGGTAAAACTTTTTTGGTGTGAAGATGTTGGGTCCTAATGAAATGTACAACCCCGTGGCCAAAGGAACAAAATGAGTGTCATTGCCATTACTACAAACGCCCTAAACTCTTCTCCAGAGACTCGGATTGGAGTGAGAAGAACGAGGTCCTCGGAGAATCCAGTTTCTCACTTGTTGTTCAAGGATCGATTGTAAACATCGTGCCAGACGATCGTTTCCATTCAAGTCCATCGGTGCTGTCTATTCTTCCTTCTTTGATCCATGGCAACCTAGCCTCATATGCTTGCAAGATTCAACTCACGACGTCTCATAATGGCGGCAGGTCCACAAGGGAAAGCTGGACGACGACAAGGAGAGCATTCAGACAGAATTGTGTGTATGTATTTCTGTCGCTGGTAGTAAAGGCGATACAGTACAAGGGGCATGTTCATGAGGAGCCAGGTTTGGGACGATGACAGACGATGACGGCCCCAACTCGCAGCCTGGAACGTGAGGAATCTGACGATGACGAGGAGGATTATGATTCGGATTATGATGATAGTGGTCACCAATATCTACAGGATGGTGCTCGAGAAAATGGCATACAGAGGGCAGGGGCCTACAGGTCTGGGCAACTGTCAAAATCGATTATGAATGGCGTGGAGGGGCGAGGAGAAGCATAATAGTACCCACTGTGCAAGCAGATAGACCACTCTGCGCCAGTTTGCGTGTTTATTGGAGAAGCAGAAATAATAAATCTGAGCTTAGAATGATGAACGCCTTCTGTTGACGAAAAAATGGCCGGAGATTAGCGTCACCGTGGCTAAGAGGAAGAATGCCACAAAGCTCATGGCCACCCCGGCATATGCCTGCGACTCGAAGCTGTCGAGAGCGGAGCCCGTGATGAATCTTCTCTGAGCTCGGATTCCTGTTGCCGCGCTGGAGCTTGCAGACATGAGCAAGTAGCTGAGCATCTGCAGCAACCGAGCAAGTCACCGGTGAGAGTCCAGCCACTCACTCCCACCGAGCACAGAATCAATTCGTGCAGCCCTTACGAAAGATGATTTTCGCTGCACACACACACACAGAGGTACTGCATTCCAACAAAGTAAGGGAAGGTCGGACCTGGTCGAGTACGAAGATTCCGGCGATGAGCTGCGAGTTTTGGAATGGCTTTTGAGATGTCATGTGGTACATGAAGATCCCCATGGTGACGACGACGTACGTGAAGGTGATCACGTTCGCAGTCAACAAGTAGCTGCACACGGCGACAAACAACGCATTCTCATTCATCTTGCCTTCCACAGCCTGATGGATAGATGGATAGCCAGAACCCCATCGCCCTGGCTAAGCGGAGCTAGAATTGCATGCTTTAACATGAGAAGAAGAAGAAATCAGATGTCGTGGAGGTGGGAGAGGGAGGACACTTTAAGAGAGTACAAGATCTGTCCTCTAGTGGCATTGCTCCCGAGAAATGAGGCTCGTTGGCACTTCCAGCAGTTGATCGAAAGCACTTCAAAAACTTCGCGCTCATGAACAGCTCGTGCGAACTTTGGACTCGAGAGAGTAGGAGCTTCTTGGAACTTGAAACCAGATTACAGTTCAGGAGTTTGTCAGTAAGGCCAATATACAAGTCGTCGGCAATCTCTGAGAGTTCAACGATTCCTCGCATTTCCTCTCTCTGCCCATTCTCTGTATATCAGCCCAGAGACTGAGCGAATGGCCGACTGTCTTAACCAGCTGTCTGCTGCTGTCTTCAGACAGCACAGGGAAGTTAAGAAGAAGAAACCGAATCACGTGTCTTCATCGGTGATAAGCTTGGGCGTGGGATATGGACTCCCGAGTCGCAACTCGTATTCATGATAACAAACTGTATTCGTTCGATAGCAATCCGAATCATAACCCGAAAGCAGAGGGAACAGTATGAAAATATCAGGCGTACATTTACAGAAGATTGAGTGAGGGAGTGACACGCAAGGCTGCGATCCTCACTTGAGCTTCCTTTGTGCAATATTCTCGCACCGGAGGAGCGTTTTTGAATATTTGAGGAAGAACAGCCAGCCGATAGAAGTGTTTATCGTCTGTCACCGCAAGCAGTTATATCAAAATAAGGTTACTTTTAAGTAACCTTACATTTCGTTACTTTGAAGTAACGAAATGTGCAGGAGTCAAAAACTCGGAAGGACAACGAGAATGCATGTCGAGTCCAGCTTTGTGCTCCGCAAGACATCATCCAGCAGTAACAGTTCTTATAGAGAAGTCCAAGATACCAACCGACTTATGATCAGCGACATCAGTATCATCATCCATCACAATCGCCTGTCTGCAAGACGATGTGCTCTCCTGCCAATGTCGAACACAATCTCGGCAATACGAAGAGACCAATTGAAATTGGTACATCCATTTCATCTTGCAGAGAACAGTTGCCACCGCTTGTCACTGTTAAGCTGGCTTTTAACATGCGAGTCTCGTGGGTGCTCATACAACAGCAGCATTGAGGTCTTCGTTCTTCAAACTACTGCGACCCATCCTGTATGGCCGGGCTTTCCAACAAGGATTCTACATTCACAGTTAGAATTGCTACTTGCACTGATCTGAACTCGCTTCCACTGAATCCTCTAACGAAAGGCACTGAAATACGTCATGGAGCAAATTTCCTCCAAGTGCTTGAGACACGTTAGACAAGGCCAAGGCAATGGAACAGTCAGACAACTTCCAGGGAGGGAGGAAAGCACGAGAGAAATGGGTGTTTCAGGAAGAATGATTCCTGGAATTGAAAGGAAGCTTTCATGGGGAGCCTTTCACACATCTAAGAAAGTTTCCGCAGGTGGCAGATTCCACTCCAGGTGCACTGACTATTATTACCATGATCACACATTTGCTTTTCTTTTTGAGGATTTATGAGAGTATTCAGGTAACTTTGCTTCTGGTAACAAAGAGCACTCACCATGTTTTGGCTTTCACTGGCCATCTAATCCAATTCTGCCAAAAGGATGATGATGGTGGATTGGAGAGGATGAAGACATACCTCAGATAGAAAAGATCGTGGAAGCGAAGAACAACGGAGTCCTGTAAGTTCACCACCAAAGTCTCCTTGTCGGATGCTACTAATGAGAAGGCAATCAGAGTGAACACAGCTGTGAAAGCTCTGAGAGATACGTTGGCCACATTCAGCGTGTGCGTTCTGTTGCTCCTGATACCCCTTGGCTTGTAGGCATCCACTTTGGTCGGAATTGGAGAAGTCAGAGGTTCGGGATCTTGGTAAGATCCCATACCTGCTTCGTGGTTACTAGGTCCTGGAGAGACATAAAACTTGGCATCTCGTGCGTCATTGTTACTAGGCCCTGGAGAAGCGTAAAAATTAGCATCTCGGTTTTCATGGGGGATTTGATGGGGAGGAGAAGTTTGGTGCTGATGATGCAGAGGAGGACTGTTCGTCGGAGAAGGAGACAGGCTTTGATGCAATGTAGGGCTATAGTCTGGAGAGCGACTTTGGTACGAGGAGGGGCTCTCGTGCGGGGAGGGACTTCGGTGCGGAGAGCCACGCAGCTGAAGTGGAGGGCTGTGATATGGAAGCTCCTGCAATGGGCCACTGTGATGTGGAGACGACCCGAGTTGCAGTGGCGGACTTCGATGAGGAGAGGACGGCAGTTCCAGGGGAGGACTGTGATGTGGAGAGGAGCGAAGCTCCAATGGCGGACTATGATGTGGGGAGGAGCGAAGCTCCAGTGGCGGACTGTGATGTGGGGAAGAGCGAAGCTGCAGTGGGAGTCTGTGATCTGGAGACGTGGACATCACGGGATCCTTTGCATTGTCATTTCTTTCGGGAGACAGTGCCTCTGTCTCCGAAGATTGTTGTACTTGGGACATTTTCGAAATGTTTGGAGAAATTCAGTTGAACGAGGTACTTTGTTCTCTGTTGCTCAAACCCCTTCGTGAGAGACACCCCACTCAACAACCACTGTCAATGATGATCTCGGGCTCTTCAGAGATTTCTCGATCCAGATTCCCCCTTTGGCCGCCCACCCACGTGAACGAATTACATTATCCTTTCCAGCTTCCCCGCAGCTGAGACTCAACCAGCACTCTAATTCAGTTCCCTCCATCATCCCGCACCGAGTGTCATCAAGCTATTCTTGCGTGTACCTGCACTCAGTTCCTGCCTGTACTTGTTTATACACCTTCCTTCGTTCCTACCTTCCTTCCTTCCATGCGCGTTGCTGTCAAGGTCCCCGCATAATCCACATACCAAAGCTTCTTCAAGGACAGAAACAACAGGAACAGCAGTCAATAGGTGAGCTTCCGAAAGAAGAGAATACGTGTTTGTTCCCGTTTCTCGTATTCGAATCGCCCCAAAAGGGACATCAGGCTTTCTCGAGAATTTATCGCTCCACTCCCCGCGTGTCGTCGTCGTTGTTGCTCTTCTTCTTCTTCCCTGGATTGTTCTTGTCGTGCACGCAGTCCGTCCTGCTTCTGGGAATGCCACACACCATCTCTAATCCTGCAACGGCGGTAGGTACTGTTTTCGACTTACACAGGCTCCTCGCTGTTCGAGTTCGTCCTAGTCCAGCTCGAGCTCGTCAAGCTTCTCACCCGCCCATAGCCCCCCAGAATCCGAACTTTACGCCACTCGCTCCTCGCCCACTCGCTTCTTTCCCTCCTCCGCCATTAGCTCCTGAAACTGCTCTTCCACCACTTCTAAACTCACTCTGAATACGGCTAAACCATTCAGATCAACAAGATCCTGCAGTACAAATCCACAGTCTCGGAGGATATATTCCCCGGTTCGAGAGAGGGGCGAGAGGCCCATAGGACATGTCAGGCAGCTCGACACTCGGGATGCAGTCATTGGCTTCATCAGACAGATTCTGTTGTGAACTTTGACAAGTCATGGCATCGACCACAGCATACGAGAGTAGACTAGAGTAGTGCCTGACAAGACAGACAAGGGGCCCTTTTGATGGCACATGTACCGTCTGAGAGTCCCGACATGAGCACAGTACTTGAAGGTCTGGAGTCCGGGCTGTTTAATGGTCGGTGTGCATGAACGGTGCGGATGCGCTGAGCCCTTGGAGGCCATCATTACATTTGCAAGTTGACATCAAAGTATTCAGATCCAGCTGTGATTCCTATCCTTGTTTCCGCTGAATTTAGTATTGTTTACCATTGAACTTCAGAATGGTCAGATGTGCCTGCATCGAGGTCCAAGGTGCTTTAAAATGTCAGCCTTGACCTGCCAAGCATATTAGCACCCAACTGTATCCAATGTACACTGCACAAAAGAGCCACTTTATTGTTGGTGGAACAAATATCGCACCACTTTGTGCGAGAGCATATTTTGTTGAGTCAATTCTCTATGTTTTATACATCTGTATCAGCTGCTACCTCAGCGATTCATCCTGTGTACGATCTTCACCTCCGAGCTTCGAATCCTGACGCTGAGAAAAACGATGTGTTCGTCAGTCATCTCTTGCTTCCGAATCTCCAGACAACGCTTTGTGATGCCATTAAACATTGTAAATACCTGGCATCAACTTTGCTTAGTGACATTGTGTGAAACATTAAGACTCATGATGTCTTTAGGAAAAAAATCTTTTCCAACTTGCATATGTTATAGTAAGTCATTTCAATAATTTTAAGAAAATTATTGAAATGACTTACTGTTATGAACGCTGGGTATTGGTTTTGTACCAAAGTGACGGATTTTCTATGATGCAAAGTCTGACTGGAGTAGCTTCCTCAACTCCTTTCAATCATAGTACGAAAATCAAGAGAAAATCAATCATTGGTCTACAAATGCAACTAGATGACAAACCAATAAAGATAAGTATTTAACGAAGAAATATAACTAAGTCTTGTCGAATATGAGAAATTCGGTGAAAGTCACATCTTGCAGAGGACACCAGAGAAAGGAGGGCTTTTCCTTGAAACAAAGAAGAAGACAGTCCGGTACAAGATAAGATGGAGAAGTACCATGAATGGTCAACTCTTGTAACACAAAAAGGCGACAAAGACTTGAAGTAAAAGCTTGCTTCTCCACATGCATCTCGTAATGGATACGATACGACGATGGAGACAAGAGGAGTAAAGCATAGTTCAAAATCAGCTCAATCGGTCAACAGGGAGATAGAAGCAAAGTGAAGAGGTGCAATGTCTTCTCACATTGCCACACACTCTTATCAGTTGAACAGTATAAGCAGAATTTGGATTTCATTTGTGCAGTTAGTATAATGTAAAGGGTGTTGGTTAAGTGATTTATTAAGAACTTCGTTAAGTTGTTTCTACATCTATCCTAACAAGTTTTACATGTTTAAGATTGCAACAGAAATTAGAACAAACATTATGAAGAAGACTTGACTCGCGATTAAGGTGAGGTGATATGTATTTTGAATATGAAACCTGATGTGGATGAGTTAAACAAATTTTAGTTCCACAATCCAGACTCTAAAATTAAGCATTGCACACACAACATTATTCATTAAAGTACATGCATTATATGTGTATATCTTAGATATAAAAAGTTACAATGTCAAGAGACAGTGTACCTCTAACCTCTACTTGTAAAAAAACAAGAACACTTTGGCAGCTGCATTCATCAACACTTGGCAGAAAATTAAATATGAAGATGTTGGATTCAATGTTTTTTTTTATCCCCTCGCAGCCTAGACTAAGATGCGGACTTGAAATATTCAACAGCGTGATAGTCGTGAACTTCATACCACCACGGTTACTTCATTACCCTCTTCAACCAATTTCCATCTAATTTTTGCAGAAAGTGAATGGCATCAAATTCTTAAGTGATAGATCATAATTTTCACTCAAAATACATAAGGTGCTGAGTTATATAAGCTTAAAGCTTGCCCCGTCTTTTGCTACATGTTGCCTTGATCTATGCCAGGTGAGATACGTCAGGTGAGGACGTGATGTAATTCTTGTGTTCTTTCTACGATTTACATTCAGAGTTTCGGCGCGAACTACGTTAATGTGACGTCGATATGGGCAGGAAATGTGAATGTGAGTCATTCGAATGATTATGAGGTCCACAGGTAGGAAACCACTCCATTGAGATGGAAAGAACAATAAAGGAAAAGAGAGGAAGACTTCGGAACAGCGAATTGCTCCTGAAGAAGAATAAAAGTCAACTTCCATTGCTTCCATGGATAGTACAGTCATACTCAGACACTCAGTGAATGATCTCACAATGACAAGTCACTTTCAACGTGGACGTCAGCTCTTTCAGCACACACATTTCTCTGGTTTGGTCTGCAAGCCATTGATTACATGTCCAGTGTCCAGCTGCAGGGAATCTTGTTGTTCACCCCCATCAGACAAGGACTACAGTATCGGATATCACAACATAGCATGATTTGGTTGCCCGGTGTTTGTTTTGTGAGGATCTAATGAGAAGGTTGCCTTTCTTATTATCGCTACCCAACCTGACGACTTAAAGACTGAGGGTCCTCTCGTGTATATGCTAGGTTAAGCTCAGGAGGAGAAGAACTCTGAAAATACAGTTTTGCCTTTCATGAGATCACGTCCATTTGTAGCATATGATGCTGGCTGCTGCTTCTTCTCGTACAAAGTAAAAGAAAACTTCGCAGTTTGCGAATTTGTGGTTCGGTAGTGTACGCAGTGAAAAACAATCATCCAAACTGTATGATCGCCGGTGACATCCATCGATATGCAGGTGTGCAAGGATATAATGGGTGCCGCAGACAATCGGTGAAATCACGACCTTAGCTCCACCTACAGCTAAGAAAACTTGACAGGGTGGACAGTGATTGTAAAACTATTGGGTGAAAAAGCACGAATCATGTAAGAGAATCAACTGCGCATACACGGTTATGGAACTTTAGATGGATGCGAAACTATCCGGATTATCCGTTTTCACTTAAGCCCTGGTCGTTCAGACAGTGTGTGACCTTAGCTGTCGAGTTAGCCCTTCAGTCTACATGTGTGACAGCAGATGGTGAGTTGGAAGAAAATCCGCACTGTTTTGTGTATGTTTGTAAAAATCTACAAACATACACACATTAACACACTTCTGAGAGCAGGTGGCAGTTACCTGTTGGCTTTGAAGAGTTGTTCAAAAGGTGAAGGTGAATCAGATTGAAGATTAGATTGCTGCCCTTCTTACTTTGGAGGATGATCAAACCAACGCGTAGATAGAGTTTATACACATGCTTGAGATGGTACGATAGACGCTGTATATGCTGTCGGCTACCCGAGTTGGTAGCAAGGTTGCCCCAAATACCACAGTTGATGTTCAGAATTCGAGTGATCTCAACATAAAGATTGCATTTAGGATTGATTTGAGGAACTTGGATAGGTAGGAAGCGCAAATGTAAAATCCAGATAAGGAAGAATACATGAAAGATGTTTGATACTCAATAGTGGGCAGCGTATAAATTTAAAAAGATTAATGATTACATGGAGGTCAAGTGTCGACATTCAACTGCTAGAGCTTGTCTGGAGACACAATCTCATCACCTCCAACAGAAAATGTAATTTTGATTTGCAGAGATTAAAGAAGATGCCAAAGATTTTATGAATTACAACTTGAAGTCAGAACAGCAGCATCGTCGTCACAAGTGGATCTACAAGCCTTGCAGTACATCAGAGTCTCCAAATTAGAAGATGGTCCGTTCTCTAAAGTGTTGACAAAGCTTCATCTGCCCTTCTTGCACGAAAAAGTTGACAATGTACGTCTCAAAAATCTTAATCCTGGAAATGTGAGCGGAGTTAGCGGACTCTCAATGGTGGAACAGCTAACAGGCAAGTACGGGATGTATAACCTTGAAATTAGCCTGATCTGCTCATATGCTTCCCTGCCTGAAGAAGTTCCTCGAAGAGCATGAGCACGTTCAACTCGGACTGCTCCGCACGTCGCAGCACTTCTGGAAAAATGCAACTGGGGCCTGCCTTCCTTCCTTCCTGCTTGCTGTGTCGTAATCTGGCATAGTTCATAGTTGTGAGCGTTAAATCAGCCTCACAGGAGAGCGCTTTCATGAGCAATTCGCTGGGCCATCGGCTCCATTATGAACAACAAGTTCAAAGAATCTCAGCAGGCAACTTGTCGACCATGTCCGTGCAGCCCGCAAAACTTCGGCTAGATGCCTATGCATTGAGGATGCAACAGACCCCCAACATAAACCAACCTCGGCACTGCCAGTTCCTGCATGGCAACTCCGACCAGCTCGAAAGGCAACACATATCGTGGAAGGCCAGCTCGACACTTCACCATCATACTGTCGGACCGATCAGAAAGTTGGCACACCCGAGTCCGTGCACAAGTCGGAGGGCGGGCGGGCATGCCTGCCGATGTTCAGAAGCGGTCTGCACTGCCATCAGCTCGTGGAGAACCTGCCTAGTCACCGACTATGAAAGAAAGCTTGGCCTCATCCCATGGTCCGTTGATCTCATGTTTATACTTCTGAATTCTGATGAGCTCGTAAGGCGAGACAACCGTGATGAAAAGAAGAACTATAACGAAGAATGCGAGAACGAGAAAATTGACAGCATAAATGAGAAGCAAGGTGAGTGCGATCAAGAGGCAAGAGAAAACCAGATGGAGGTGGACAGATCGTCGCCTCATCTGGTGCGCAACGCGGGGAAAGAGAAGAAAGAATTCCAGAGAAAAGAGCATCACGGCGAACACTAACAGACTGTGCGACAGGCGAGAAGCAATTAACACAGAAGCTATGATCGAAGCATTCAGGGACACATTGGCCGAGAATGTGATGGGCGATGCCAATCTCCTCGTGGCGAGAGTACTTTCCGATCGATCGGGCGATCGAGGCGTCGTGGGCGAAGCTAGGCTCGTGACCACTTCATCCGAAGCCTCGAACGGAGCAGTTTCCACCGTGGTGTAGGTGTAATCGTGGAAGAGAAGGTGCACGAGGAGAAGGCAGATGGTGGACGCCCAAATCGAGTCGGAGCTGAAAGACCTGGTCAGAGTCTGGAAAATGGGCGCCAGGATGTACAAGCCGATGACGAACATGGCGAAATTGAACGCATGGCGACCCAGAGAAGCAGGCACGATCGAGTCGTGCGTGAGCAAGAGCGTGGCAAATCCGAGCACGAGAACGAGCGCATCGAGGCGCAGCAGAGTCCAGGCGTCGAGGTCGCCATTCAGAGCATGCGTCCACACCGTCCCGACCAGCCCGACCACGCACGCATGCTGCGACACCGCCACCGAGTCGCGCACCACGATCCACAGACTCCTCTCGCGGAAGTTGGCGTTCTCGACCTTCTCCTTCAGAAACACGTACTGCTCCTCGTCGCCGCCCGCATCCTCATCCTCGTCGTCCATGTACACCGTGTGGTTGTCCTCGTGCTCGCCCTGCACTCCTCCGTATAACACTTTCCTCCATCTCGATCTCGCCTTCTTCCGCACCCTCGCGCTCTCCTCGCCGCCCTCGGCCTCCATAGCTTCCGCCTTCGTGTCCGCCTCTGAGCTCGAGCGCCCACAAGTCTCCTCACCCTCGCCCTCAGAACCTATAACCTTGCGCCGAGCGCGGGCTGCAGGAGCACGCAGAAGCGACCATGAGGGCGGTGCTGCAGCGCGTCGTCTCTGCCCGCGTCGAGGCCAGTCTCTCCGTCCGAGCGCGCTGCGATTCTGCTTCTTGTGTGCTCATGATCTCGCTCGAGTTTGTGATGCCGTAGGAGTCGCCATTAGGGCTGCCATAGCCGCGAGTTTGGATCGCCACGCCCGCAGCGTGCCTGGATGGATTGATGTCAGCTCTCGTCTACACAATGTTTGCCTAACATGTGCGTGAGTGCGTGCGTGGGTGGGTGCAGGTCGAGGGCCGCATCGTGTCGCAGATAGGCCCGGGTCTGCTGGTGCTCGTGGGCGTTCTCGAATCCGATACGGACGTCGATGCCGAGTACATGTGAGCGATCCTGCGCTAACAATGTCTGTCACACTCTCGTTTCCCTGGCAGTCGAAGCTCCATGTGCTCGGAGCCGTGCAGCTGACACCATCATGGCTGCTGCAGGTGCAGAAAAATTCTGAATACGAAAATCTTCACGAATGACGACAGCGGGAAAGCGTGGGATCAAAACGTAATCTCACTCTGCCTCTCTCTCTCTTCCTTAAGATGAATCTTGGTGGATGGAACGAGAGATGTGACTCCAGGTCCCGGACTTCTTGGGAGCAAGAGGTCCGTCTGGTCGTCTGGTGAATGTTGTGAGTTTCCTGCTGTATTGAATTCTCCCTCGTGCTCAATCCTGCGAGCAGATGGAATCGATGAATACCATCACAAATAATGGTATCAGATGATGATGATGATTGGAGTGCCTCGAAAGTCAGTCTCAGTGCAGAAGTCTCGTCGCTAAGAAAGGCTGTCGGTCCCTCGCAGGTCATGCAAAAGGGTTACGAAGTGCTACTAGGTGAGTACTCGCTACTTTTCTCCGCCGAGCAAATTCCTTCCTCGGGTGCTTCTGTCCACAAATTCCTCTGTTGCAGACGAGGCACATTTGAGTCCATCTGACGATGAGGTCATGGAACACGAGCTACGATCGGCTCAGGCATTGTCATGGGGTTTCACCCCGAAGAAAAGCACAATTGGCTCTTCAGCAGTGGCAGTGGAGGGTCTCAAAAGGCGGGGACGATATTGACACTGCCGACGCTCGTACTCGTTTCTGTTCCTGCAGTCAGCCAGTTCACACTCTACGGACAGCTGAAAGGCAACAAACTGGACTTCCACGTCGCAATGCCACCCGAACGAGCCAAACCTTTCTACGAATCGTTCGTTGCACGTGTTGCCAAAGCGTACGAGGACGATCGTGTCAAAGGTAAGACCTCTGCACCAGCACCGATGGATAGCAAAATGTGTGGCATGACTTCTTCGTGGACGAGGGTGAGGGAACTATTGATTTTTACCCCCCGTTGCTTCGTTAGTAACAACTCAGTTTTCGCAGAATCAATCACAACTGTGCAATCAATCAATCTTACATCATGTTCTCGCAGCTTTGGGTCGAGTTCTAATCACCCGTGTGCTGTCGTGCAGACGGTGTTTTCGGAGCCATGATGCAGGCAAGGCTTCCATCTCTGATGTGACCACTTGTCCCAAACTGCGTTGCTCCTCGTCCATGTGAAGTGAGTGAATTGGCTCCAGCTTGACATCAATTCAGCGGCATTATCTGTGACTTCATGTGCAGGTACATTTAGTGAACGATGGGCCGGTAACCATTCAGCTCGAGTCCCGGAAGAAGACCTCCATGCAGCTGGACCAGAGTAACACCTCTTGATCTGGAACCTCTTGATTTGGCTGTCTAGTGAGCAAGTGCCATGTTCCGGTGGGGCGTGAGATGAGCACCGCATCCAAGAGGTCTCTCTCGGCAGTAGACGAAATTCCTGGAGTCGACCTGTCGTGCTCATGCTGCTCGCCCAAGGACAGGTCTACTTACTACTGGTGCCAATCGGATCACCGCTCCCGGTGTCTAACTTGCTTTCCGACCTTCCTTTGGTCTCAGGGTGCAATGGAATTGTAGGCGACCGTGAAAGATGTCACGCTCGAGTAGGACTTCCGTGTTCAAGATTAAAGTTAGGCCCAACGTGGACATCGAGAGCGTTTATCGGTAGAGGCTCTGGTCGCGCATCGACGACGACGACGACAGAGGCACACCCTGTTGGCAACATGGTGGACTTAAGTAGAATGCTTCGAATCCCGGTCGGACCATTCACTCGCATCAGCGTCCGCTGCATGGTGCCCTGCACGATTTGGTGACAGGCGAGAAGTTGGTGCCGATTTCCGCATTGTCCTCAGAAGCCATGTTCATTTTTTATTCCCCAACCGAGTGACAATAAAATTGTGTCGACTTTCGTTCCTTCAAATCCGTGGATGCAGAGATTCTATCCTTGCTAGGCGATGGGCTTTGCACATAAGCCGTTATCCTGTAAATTCAAGCCCTTGCAGCCCATGGAGGGGCATCTCTAGACACCATTGCTTGATGGGCGATGGGTCAGCCGCTCGCCAAGCGCCTCGACCTGAGAGGAGAATGCAAGTCCTTGCAAAAGTCCTGTCGTCTGGGACGAGGTGACAAGTTTCTGCACGGAGTCAGGCTTAGTCACAAAAGGAGAAGAGAGCTCTCATGATTTTTATGTCTAATAATTGTTTCGTTTCCGCACAAAGTCTTTTCGCTTCCGGACTCAAGTCCAGGGTGTCTGTCCATCGACAAAACCTGCAGTGCAGATCCTCCAAAAGGACCGAGTAGGAGTTCTTCTCGCCAAGAGGTGATGAAGCCTCGGACAGAAATGTTTCTAAACTGTTTCCCCATTCTTTCACGAACTCCGAGACAACAACTGCCAAGTGGTCGGTGACAACACGTCTCCTGTGTCCCGTGAGATCGCCCACGCACTGTCCCCTTGACCCCAGCGACAGCACGTCGCCGTCTAGAGCATCGAGACAGCTGAAGACTGCACCGGCTCCATAAACCCAATCTAGTGATCTCCGACTCGACTCTTGTCCGCACGCGCTGGAGGAAACTCTCCTCTTTTTGCGTAATGGACTGGTCGCAGGGTGACGAGCCTCACACGAGCAGCATTCTGAGACAAAATCAGTCTTCTTCGCGTGATCATTGTCATCAGATTGTCTGCTACCAGAGGAAGCAACGAAGTGCAGTATGGCAACAATTGTATAGATGTTACAGCTCGTAAGAGATTCTGAGAGTGCAGCCAGTGGAAGAAACTGAACCAGGAAGTACGCCTTCTTGTCAACATTATCATCTCTCGTCGCCAAAGACGTCTCTCCCGTCCTGGAAGCAACTGCTTCGCCATGAGAATTGCTCGTGTTGACACTTCTTCCGAAGTTCTTTCGAACCTCAGCGAGCCAATGGCGGACGGCCTGCAAGGTACCCTTCTCACGGTTGTTCACTGCTTTATCCCCTTCTCCACGAGCAATACCCTCTACACCCTCATCTGCAA
The DNA here is from genome assembly GCA_037833965.1 of Marchantia polymorpha subsp. ruderalis. NCBI lineage: Eukaryota > Viridiplantae > Streptophyta > Marchantiopsida > Marchantiales > Marchantiaceae > Marchantia > Marchantia polymorpha. The sequence goes on from AP031351.1 coordinate 9,521,004, forward strand.
GTGACATCGTTCTGTCCACGGGCGAGCCACAACTAGTACACTTGAGGTATGAAGCTTGGACAGCAGCTTTAAGTGCCCGGAAATCGTGCTCTGCGGAAAGGGGAGAAGTTGCACGGCAAGCGGCTTCTACGACCGAGCCCCAGGTGCTACTTGTCATGAGGAGCAATTGCTCGGCACATCCTCGTTGTGTGTGATCGGCGGGGCTTATGATCCAGGCTATGTACCTCGCAGCGACTTGCGACGAAACATGCACAGATTCACGTTCGTAGTCGAGTGCGAAACCTTCGGATTTTGCGAGCGAGATTAAGGACTCAGAGTCTCCTTCGATTTGCTTCCAATCTCTGAAGAGTAACCTTGAGGCAAAGATGAACCATGGGAGGCATTCCATCAACAAGGACCTGGGTGACACACAGGACAGAATCAATACTTCACTCGTGCACTATTGAATGCAGACAACCGCTGTGACCGAACTGCTAAAACACGCGATACATAGCTTGACCCAATAATCAAGGCATTCGAGGTTACGTGAAGCTTGCGAGGGTCAACATGAGAATCTCATACTATGATGACCTACATGACAGAAGAGTGTACCATATGGAATTGTGATGGACAAAAGTAGAACTTTCTGTACGCCCCATTCCTGAACTAAATGCAGCTGGTTGGCACCGCATCATTTCCGCATCCAGCAGCTTCACAATTCTGAGCAGACCGATTGTCGTGGGAGTTTCCTCCAATACTTGAAGAAAAGGGCGGAGATCTACACAGTACAAGGCAAATCTGGGTGGCAGATGATTCTCATTACTAAGACCCCAGGCGGAAGGATGACTGGCTACATCCCAAACAGCTGCTGTCAACTGTGCCCGAAGTTCCCACAGACGTACAGAACCCCTGGAGAATCGAAGATGAGATGGGGTGTGAGAAGAGTGCAGCTAAACCCGAAGGTTGAAACGACGTAGGACCATAAATCGTGCCATCGCATCTCTTCAGCGTAAACTATGCGCAAAAATGCTCGTCACATAAGGACTTACGATGAGAGCAACCAGTCGTGAAGAAGACGACGGGCCTCTGTAAACATCTCAGGGGCCAACCTGAGGCAGACCACGAGAATTGCCCATTCCTCACGCTGGCTTAGCTCCTTGTCAAGAGGCAGGAGGAGACGCAGCATAGCTTCTTCAGCCAGAGATGAGATATCCTGTTTGAAACAAGATGGGCGGATGCGCCAAATTCGCAACCTATGCAAAAAAGAACAACTCAGGAATTGCAATGAAACTGAAGAAGATTGGCAAGGATCCCAGATTGACAAGGATTACGTCCAGGGCATCTCCCCAGAACTCCCAACTCACTTCTCACTTACAACAGTACTTTCGTCTCCAAAGATGCAACCCTCAAATTCGGAAACTTTCCTGATCATCATCAGAAGGCCTAAAGAGGGACGATCTGAATAGAAACAACACTTGAAGATCTGCACCTGCCAGAAGGTCGAAGCTTTACGTATATTGAACGTTTCTCCTCTAAAGCAAAGTCTACGACACTTTGGACAGCCCCCAAGGTATCCTTTCTCCTTTGATGATCATCGTCATACATAGCCTTGTTGAGAACACCACTGACAGATTCTGAACGTGGGGCAAAAACGGACGTTTCGGTTGCCACTTTGACAAGGGCCTCGACAACCTCCAGAATTCGTGTCCCTGTTCCCCATCCAGAAGCAAAAATGTAGCACATGAGAATGTCATGGAGGCACGGAGGAGTTTTAGCTGAATCTGAACTCTACAGAAATGGACTTTCTTGACAGTAAAGTTGAAAATTAAGTGCGTGGAGGAAATAGTGCTCAGTAAAGACCATATGTCGACGCTAGTGACATGCCGAGTGGCACACTGGTCTCCGACTGGTTACAATTCGGCCTCGAAAACAGTAGCTAAAAAGTTGAAAGTACCGACCAACACACTTACCATCATCTTTGAAGCTCCGAAAGGACTTGCAGATTTCCACAATCTGGAGCAGTGTGCTCACTGGTATTCTTTGTGCACACACGTGACCCTGGACCTTTCGACCTCTGAGTGCCAAATTAGGACCCTCGATTCGACCAGGATAATTACAGAGCAGACCACATGAAGACTTCGCTTGATCCAACGACTTCAGAATATCAATTAGCAAGCCTCCCCTGCTGTCACATTTCTACGAGCAGATTCACGGAGAAGATTAGGAGTCGGTGTTTGAATCCGTTCTGGGTTTCAGGCTATTAGTCCCACATGCATTGATCGAAACCCGTATCGAAATCCAAAGGAGTCAAAAAAGTATGAGAGCACGAACCGACAGAAGGACAATTTGATTACACTCTTCGTTTGAAATGTACACTCGGTAAAGAGAAACACCTTACAGGTGGACGAAACCCCGTGTCATACCTTCCGTGAATCGAAGCGCGTGAAACCAAGGGCAGAATCGACCTCGAACCTTCCGTTACCTTCCAAATCTGGTTATAGCATACACCAAGCAGAATCTTGAGACAAAATTTCACCGAACGGAGACACAGAGGCTTTCGTAATGAAGCGGCCGGCCTCGAATCCAGATGAATTTTTACTTCCCCATCTCTCATGTAACCAACCACCCGTCAACTAAGGGCAGAACGACAGTCTCGTGCATCTCACGGGCACCAGAAGCATTAGGTGAGCACAAGTCCCTACCTGAAGCTTGATTCACCCCCTCAGCAACACGGAAGACGTCCCCATCCATGACTCGCAAGTGCCAGGCAAAAGGAATTCAGTGGCAGTCGCTATCCCCAGCTCTGAAGGCCTCGACGTCATAATTCCTCTCGCATGTGCTCCCGTTGTCCTCATCAGCAGATACGCCATTCGGACCATAACGACACCCTACTGCCAGAGAGAGCATTTTATCAAGAAGCACGATCAATTCTGTCTCTCCAAACCTCGACCATAATCCGAATTTCAATACGACCAATTCACGCTCTCGGATGGAGACCGAGAAGCGCACGAGGCAGAGCTCGGGTCATTCGAAACCGAATCCAAACACCAATCGATACTGAACCCCATCATCGTCACTCCTCCAAAGTCCGAACTCAAAATCCAAAGCGATCGCATCCGACAAATCGAGCTCTGGCCTCCAGCATTCGAGAATCTCGATCCCGGAGCGAAATCGACGAAGAGAGCTCTGCTGCGTTTGGCGCCATACTCTCGTTCGTATCGTCGGGCTCTCTGTACTGTATCGTACAGTAATAATAATACATGTATATGTATTGTACTAAATCATATAACCGTATACCGTAGAGCATGGCGGACCGAAAAGCGTTCTGTCGTGTTTCGAAAGGGAACATAGCAAGCTGGGCTGACATGGCGTGGATTAGGCTGACGTGTCAGTTGCCACCTCACCACAGGGAATGAACTCCCTTGTGAACCCTTGTTTCTTGAGCTCGTTGGTTTCTTCGTCGTCTGATGCTCGAGCTGCTCGTTCGAGGTCGATGCTCATCGAGCATTGCTGCTGAGGATTCTGTCTGTGACGTAAAGATTTGGAGTTGGGAATTGGTTTGGAATTGGTTTGGAAGTGGGGCGAGGTTCGTGATATGCATCGCGCAGAAACGGAGGCGGCGACGACGGCGGCGGCGGTGGTGGTGGTGGTGGTGGTGGCAGGAGGTACGAGCTGAAGAATTGAAGGCTTCGGTGAGAAGGAATTCGAGGGGAGGTTGTGGAACGGCATCGTCAGTAGGGAGGAGATGAGGATCGCACCAGTGCCGCGGCTGGTGGCGAGTCGAGTGGCGTGCATGCGAAGTGGCCAAGTTGTGATTCGCGATGTGAACATGACTCTGCACGAAGGTGGGGCTATGCTCCTCACTGGTCCGAATGGCTCCGGAAAATCGACGTTTCTACGCCTGGTAGGGGTTCTTTTTAACTACGTGACCACCTGATTGTTTACGATTATTTTTACTCCCTGGGAAGAATCTGAATATGTTTCCGCCTGCGTCGATCATGTACCTCGAGCCAAAAGCTTTAAGTGATTGATCGCGAATGTTGTGCAAATTATTAGGGGATCGCTGAGAGGCATTCTGCTTCCAGTTTCGATCCACGAGCCTCGTAACCTAGGAGACGCTTTCTTTAGTGAAATTTGAGCTGCTGTCAAACAAACAATTGAAGCATGACTGGAAATTAGTCCGTCTACCTTTGTTTATTGGTTGGTTATGAACGGATTGTGCCCGTTCTTTGACGCGGCTGTTCCTCCGATTAGGTGTTTTGCTTTCTGATTCTCCTCGCGTTCCCGGCTTGCATCTAATGTGTCAGGGAGAAAACCCTTGGCAAGCTTTTGTTGTACACATGAGGAAATGAACTAGCTGTGGCATGCACATTCACCTTATTCCTCTGAGCTTCTTCAAGTTTTACCAATCATTCATCATTTGCAGCTTGCAGGATTCCTAAAGCCCAGTGCGGGTCAGCTACTTTGGGATGGACATGATCTTTCTGGTCCTGGCTTATACGATGGTCAGTGTCATTATCCTTTCGCAATTTTTGCCCTGTCATTTGTTCACTCGAGCCCCGAATCGGAGGCATACCGTAGGACTTCGGAGACTTGCTGTACATCCATATCGTTGTTTTAAATTTGACCAAATGACAGTTACAGTACTATATGGATCTGGGTGTGCAGAGCAGAGTACAGGACACAAGTGCACCTTGTGGGCGCTAAGGATGGGATCAAGGCCCAGATGAGTGTGTACGAGAATGTGGTGAGGCTTTTTGAGGCTCTGTACATCGTGTAAGTAGTGTAGAGGTTCTTAGAGTCAGATGGGCAGGCACTTCTTGTTTGGGTTTTCTCATGCTGTTCGGCCCCTTCTCATTCCCAGATTCGTGCGTTTTTAATGCAGCAATTTTGGGAACTACTAGAGGGCCTTGACGGAGGTACCATGCCTGCACTTGAATATATGGGAATCGCTCATTATGCGGAAAGGGAGGGTGCCGTCCTTTCCTTAGGTCAGGTGCGTATCTCTGCGTTGTTGTTGGACACTACTTGCAAAGCTTTCGTAATGACTAACCTTTCTTTTCCCAGTCTGCATTTTGTCCGATTTTAATTTGTTTCGTTGTTGGTGCTATGCAGAGGAAACGGTTACAGTTGGCTAGACTGTTAGCAATACCGAGACCACTTTGGCTGCTGGATGAACCATCTGTCGGTCTTGATTCCCAGGTACACATTCTGTTCTCTCAGTACCTTGCGCTTTCCAGATCGAAGAAGAATATGAGTTTGCGTTTTCATTGGGTACCATCTGACATGAGTGTTTTCACATGGAACAGGGGGTGAAGCTTCTTGAGCAGATGATATATAATCATCGCCAACAGGGGGGTATGGCTCTAGTGGCAACCCATGTACCCATCGGGCTTCGAGATCACCAGGATTTGAAGTTTCCAGCAAGGTAACCGTACGTCCTTGTGAAAATTGTGTTTCCTTTTGATTTTCTTCCTCTCGTTCTTGTAGCCGATCCGCTGAGCTTCGTGTACCGCAAACGGATGCAGAAACTTTGAGACGGTGCAGCCTTTTGGAGGTCTGTGACTTTCAGCGCCCACTCGAAGTTCAATCGAGATGAAATTAAATGTTGGTAAGTAGTAAGAGTTCCGTCTGCGGGCGCTACGATCTCTGCAAAAATCATTACAGTTCGTATTATCAAATAATGGAAAAATGTGAGTTTCAAGCGTCGCCGTCGTCTCTTATATAAAGCCACCAGCTTTACTGTCACATTTTGCCGGCTGTGTAGGATAATTATGAATCATTTAGCCGGTCCGAGAAGAACCTCGCGAGTTATCAGAGATGTGGGAAAAGCCAAGTGCAATTCAAATTCATTTCTTCAGCTCAAGATATGAGTTAATCAGTGTGCTGTGTCATGGATCACATTTTCTTCTAGCCTACAACTCAACTGTAGAGGGTCGAATTTGTCTGCAGAAATGCTTGCTTGTTTGAAGCTAGTGCACAAATAACCTGTATGTGCGAGTATTCTTCGACTGAAGAGTCTTCCTTGTACTTCCTCATTGTGGTGTCGTCACTGAACTATCATTTTGTGTAAGACGAAGTGATTCATGATTAATCTCACAGTAATACCTCTCGTGACTCAATCTAAAGTCAGACCATGTAGTTTGAAACGGCTCTTAGGGTTGTGCCCCTTAGTTTTAGACGTAAGTAGTAGTTATCATTTATAGGGCTATACCTCCAAGAATCACAAGTTACTATGCTGTAGGGTTTTAGATTTGTAAGTCAAAGTTAACTTCTAAAACTTGCAAGAGAAAGCTGCAAGTAAAGCAATCATGTCACACTTAACATGTTGCTAGCAATGATATTTCATGTTAGTATCGCAGTGTCATCAGAGTGTAGAAATAAAGGATTGTTACCATTATATTTTAGAAGAAACTAAAATATATGTGAAATATGCATAAAAAATATGATCAATATCTTAGAACGTATCTTTTCTATGTTGATGATAAAACCCCATAAATCACTAGGTATGAGCATGGGTGAAGTCTACCCAATATTGGAATTCTCTAAACAAATTTTACGCTTAACAAACATCTTACACCAATCATCAGCAAATTGAGTATAGACTTACATTCTACTTCCAACAAATAACACTAAGTATAGACTTTCATAGAATCGTACAAAACGTAGTAGAGATTATGTTTCTGAATGATGTAATGATGTTTCACATATGACCAAATTGTTTTAAAGTGTGTATTGAGATACTCGAAGACCATTTGGAACCATAATTGTTTCAAACTTTCATCATATACTTAAGTTGTCTTTGAGAGATTTCTTTGATGGGATCACTGCGGAAAGTAATTTGCTTGACGGGACCCTTCAGGTTTCATTTTAACCGATGGGATCCCATGAACGATGCACCGTCACCCATGTTCTAATAACAACTAGAGAGAGTGCAACGAGTCCACCGCACCCGCAAACAGAATGGATTTTGCACTCCATCACACTCATTTGTTTTTATGTTGTCATTCTGTATCCGGCCACTTTCCAAGTAGACGAGCAAAGAAATGTTTATCCGGAGTTTATTTGTTCGCCACAAATGGATGATCGCGAGACTTGAGCTCAGACCACGCTGGGTTACGGAAAGAGTGTGCAGGTGGGAGGCAACAGAGAAATCCGCGAATCTTTGCGATCGGAAGAATTGAAGCACAACAAATTGCACTTCGAGCAAAATCGATATTTGTCCCCGTGATAATCCACCAGAAATTATAATCAGTGATTGATCTCTGATTGTAATTCCCGCATTGTAACTAGTAGTAATCGTAGTTACTCTCCAAGTAGACGAGCAAAGAAATGTTCATCCTGAGTTTATTTGTTCGCCACAAATGGATGATCGCGAGACTTGAGCTCAGACCACGCTGGGTTACGGAAAGAGTGTGCAGGTGGGAGGCAACAGAGAAATCCGCGAATCTTTGCGATCGGAAGAATTGAAGCACAACAAATTGCACTTCGAGCAAAATCGATATTTGTCCCCGTGATAATCCACCAGAAATTATAATCAGTGATTGATCTCTGATTGTAATTCCCGCATTGTAACTAGTAGTAATCGTAGTTACAAGAACTATGTCCGACGGCACACCGTCATTGGGGTACCATCGGGTAAAACTAAACCTGAGGGTCCCATCAAGCAAATTACTTTCCGCAGGGGTCCCATCAAGCAAATCTCTCAGTTGTCTTTACTACTAATATAATATATTACATTTTCAACCGACATCTCAAATAGATGTCAAAATCCAACATACCACATCCAACAAAAAATGCTTGTATAGAGCTTAGTGTACTCTCTTATAAGTGACATTCCAAAACAATTAGTTTTTAACTTGAAAATCTATTCAAGAAGAACAATAACTCACTATTACCAATAATGACATGATATTTTTCAATAGTGACAGTTTCAAGTGTAATTTAACAGTTAAAAAACCTATCATTCATACTAAATTAATTGGTAATTTGTTGAAATACAATTTGAAATAAACTTATGCCAAATTACTAAATAATTTAGCATACTTTTATTTCAAGTATATTTCAACAAATCTTTTTGGGCTAAAATAAAATACTTCACTACATATTATTATCAACTATTTCATTCAGATTTAATGTGTATTAATCTAATTTCATGTACAATTATAACGTATACGTTAATCTTCATGAACAATACAAATGTGCAAATGAAGTCGATTTGAAATCAAACAACACATTTATAGAATGTTCTAGGACTGATGTAATGTACGATAAGAAGTCTATGAGATTTCTTTTTACAAGTGACACCTCCCAATAGTGACATCTAACTCTAACACTAAATGTATGTTACTATTAGGAAGTTATATTCAAGATTAGTCACCCCAATAGTGACATCCAACTCTAACCCTAATGTATGTTACTATTATGAAATTATACTCAAGGTTACGCAATTTACTCTTGTGAATGACACCTCCCAATAGTGACGTAAAACCATATAACCATTACTCTCTATATAGAGCGACATCCAACTCTAACACCAATGTATGTTACTATTATGAAATTATACTCAAGGTTACGCAATTTACTCTTGTGAATGACACCTCCCAATAGTGACGTAAAACCATATAACCATTACTCTCTATATAGAGCGACATCCAACTCTAACGCCAATGTATGTAACTATTAGGAATTTATACTCAAGGTTACGCAATTTACTCTTGTGAATGACACCTCCCAATAGTGACGTAATACCATATAACCATTACTCTTTATATAGAGCGGATTCCATATGTTTTCTATCTCAATAAAATAAGGATAATTTTCAAAACAAAATACGAAATACACATAACATAACAATTTTTGGCCATATTTGAGGGCAATTTAATACATCTTCGATAGAGAAATGGGTGTTATTTTTTATTTGTGAATATACTGTTCCCATTTCGGCACTGATAAAGCACTTTACATCGTTCACAAAGTCAAGTTAATTTTTCGAAAACTCTATGAGTTGAGTAAATGTACTCTTAATACCTAGAATCAGACTATTCAATCAATAGATTTTTGTGAACCGAGAACATAGACTTTGTAATGTTCTCAGTTCATACAAACCAAAACCTGTTTGTGTTCTTTCACTATCCATGTACTTTTGTTCCCAAGAAAATGTGAGACTATCTTGATATTTAAAAACTAATTAAACTACTTCTTATGTTTTCAAAATTACAAATCCTGAGATGAACAAGGAGTCAAAATACTAGAACTTGCATGGTTGAAATCATCCGGTGCCACCACAAAGTTTTAGTTGACTACCTCCGTTAGTTTCTCTAGCAAAGCCACCGAGATTAATAAATACATTGTCACAAACGGTCACCACAAAGTTTTAATTGAGTAACTCCATTAGTTTCTCTAGTAAAGCCACTGAGATTAATAAGGACATTGTCACAAACAGTCACCGCAAAGTTTTTGTTGAGTATTTCGGTTAGTTTCTCTAGTCTAGGCACCTAGATCAACAAAGAAATTGTCACAAACCATCATGTCAAAGTTTTAATTGAAAGATTCCGTTAGTTTCTCTAGTAAAATCACCTAGATAACAAAAAAAATGTTATTAGAAATACATAACTTTCTGGAAACAAAATACGGCAATCCTACTCTTTCGTATTTGCCATATTTAGAGAGTACTGCATATAACCAATGTACGTCACCATTGGGAGGTTCAACTCTGTACTATCAATGACAATGTGAGATTGATATGATTGATATTTAAACTAAATCTTTTTTAACTGTATTTTTAATATACTTAAACATATTATCATATGATACAATATTTATTACAAAAAGCATTAAAAATTTTGGAAACAAAAAAATAAAAAATGTGAATCAATACTGAATCAATACTAACAACTTTCAAATAATAAATCACTCTTCGAGCTACTTGCATGAGCTATTATACAAGTTATCATCTTCTGATTATCGTGTTGGATTTATATTGCTTGCAAGATTAACATGCTTTTATCAATAAGTACATGAAAGTAAAAATTAATAATTTTGAATTGAAATATATGAATCTCTACTTGAACTCAAAAAATCTCTCTTCTTGTTGACTACAACATTTCTTTTTCTAATATGGCGAGCTTTGACATTAATGCTGAATCTTATATCAACCATAAAAGATAGCAAGTGTAGTGAATTTCGTGCATACTATCAATATCATAAAACGAACAAGATTTCCTCATCTTTGTTGTGTTAACTTTCAAATCTTTTGCACATGGATATACAAAAACAACTCCATCATAGCACAAAAACTACAAAGATATTATGAAATGCAATTTTTTATTGTTTGCATAAAATTGTGAGCCATCAAACTCTGTGATGTACAATAATGTTATTTTCATTACATATCAAACATCAAATAAATACTTAAAAAATCCTTGATCTTTCATATTAACTCGGCATCAACCTCCACATCATATGCCTTACTCCTTTTACTCATTCAAATACATTTCGATATTTTAAATCTGAGCTGTTTCAAGAATAAATTTAGAAGACATGGAAATTGTTTATCAAACGGTACTTATTTGAGAATAGAAAAAGGTGTTTTCCTCATACCATGATCCACTATCGATATTAGAACAACTCTGGCGGTAAAATTCATAACACCTTGAGTTCTATTTGAGAGCTGAGCAGTGATAACCACTCTTTGTTCCAGGCGGAAAACTCTAACCACTCAATGAAGACTCCACATTTCTTTCACAATGTTTCTTTCAGGATGATGTCATCCTGAACAATGCATAAGATCTTACGCACTTGTACCCTAGAACGTATGCCTCCATCAATTTGAAACGCAGAGACATGATAAATGGTTTAACAATCATATCTATGGACTGCATGTGTTTCTGATAACGTAATCCAACGTCAACATTGTAGATTCATAGTGTGATCCTTGTAGATGCATAGTGTGGTCCAACATCTGTAAGAAGTAAGTAATGGTACAACAAAAATTCCTATTCTACCAAAAGGAATTTTTGTTGTACCAAAAGGAATTTTTGTTGTACTTACTTCTTACTACTTGAATCACAAATATGAATCTCCAACTTCTGCAAGTGGCCACAAGAATATCCCAAACGAATCTAAATCCTATATATATATATATATATATCTCTCTCTCTTTCTCTATAGGCCTGAAAATTTTGATATATCAACAAAGTGGATAATATGTACGATGTTTGGAGTCATTTTATGACATGAAAAAATTTACTAAATTTGATTGCATCCTCAACGTTTTTTATTGTGCTGTTAGCTGTAATGATTCGCTTTATGTACATTGATTAGATGTGTTTCATTGATGCACAAGTAATTGAAATTCCTACAATCGAAATAGATAAAAACAAAAGACGGAGGTATTAAAAAAGGTTGAGAAGATAAATGTGAATGAATCACTTATTTACTGTAAAAAAATATTATGGAGTTTCGTCTCTCTTTCATACCGGTACTGAGGTATCAAATAAGCCTCACATGTGTACTCGTCCTACATTTCATGTGTTCCGTTGGAGTTGAGTCATTGTGGCAAGAAAGGAGGACTTTAACGATATGTATGTGAATATATTTAGATAAATAAAAAAAGAATAAAATTTCTCGAACTATAGTCATAAACGACACTGTACATATGCTTGTAACGTTATGCTGTCATGACTCTTACGTCCCTATCATGGTGTGATGAAAAACAGAGAATGTATTATATCATTTGTGGCATGAAAATGGCATTTATGCAAACAGATGAGAAGAACACGTCAAATTTCCAAAAAGTTATGGAGATGATAACGGGGGTCATATGATTGCATCACGACGCGCAGGGGATTTATTTTATGATTAATACACCAGATCAAAGAGATATGTAGCTTTTGATACAGTCGGTCAAAGCTGGTCAAGATCATTCATAGAGATCTTCGAGCTCACAGAAAGGACGATGGTGCACTTGTTTTCATTTTATAAGTTCTCGGATCGCCACATGTATCGCAAAGCTACGCACCAGGTCAAGCTTTTTGCATGTGATCAATAAGTCGACTGTCCACCAATTTGCACTAGCCCTTATTATAACAAAAATCGGTGACAGGAGACTTTTTATTTCACCCCAGAATGTGGGAATTATTGAGGGCCCCTTTCAGGTTTATTGCTTGTCTGGGCTCGCTCAGATTTAAGATATAAGGATATGATAGGAAGCAGAAGAAGCTGAAGCTTGGCTTTCGGCAGGAGGCAGAAACTTCGCAGTTCGGCGTGATTCCATGGCACTGATTTGAAGAGCACGGAGCAGGAAGGAGAGTCAGATCCTGCAGTGCGTCACACATAATCAAAACAACACTTCACTCTACCGAGTGGAGCACAGTCATGCTTCAGATTCCTCACAGCAGCATGTCCTGCGGACATGCTCTGGCGTCTTATCTGGAAATCTGGAGGGGTGAGGTTCGGGAAGAGATCGCCGACCGCGTCCTTTCACATCTTCAAGAGTTGGAAAATTCATGACATCTGTGAAGGCCAGAATCGAAACCTTCGTCCTCCGCCTACCTTCGATCGTTCGTTCGCTCGTTCTCATTTGACTTGAACCGTACAAGGTCACACAGACACACTCACACTGTCGCGCGGTGAGGGATTCTCATCGCCAGATTAAGACACCCCGTCCACAAATTTGTCATAATTCTTGCACGATAATTTACCAGAAACTGGAACATTTGGTCGGACGACATAAATACAAGAAGAAGAATCAGACCGACTGAAATTGCAAGTAGAGTCATTCATTTGCACATCAATTGTATTATCCGAGACGCAAATTTGAGAATTACTTCTAAAATCGTATATCAGTCTGTGGACTTCCGAAAGTCTCTGCAAATTGGGGTACGTGCAAAGTTGCTTCGAGTTTGGTCAATGCGTCGATATGTAGGTACGAAGGCACCACAGACCAAATATTGCTGGGCAGTTTCGTCAGCGCAGTCCTCTGCGCGAACCTTGATGTCACTGTGGTATCGTCATTCCATGTGCCTCTGTCCTTTTTGGAAAGATAGACTTTCCTACAAGTGGCTGGGACTGGACGCTAATCCGGCTTTGAGTGATTGCCAAGTTGAGAATGCCTGAGCATGCTCAAATCGTAACATTCCTCTCACTGTGACATGTCTGGCGCAAAAAGCAACTCTTCATAGCAGCCAAAGTTTGAATCTACTTGACTCGACGTTTACCCTTTATCTGGTAGATCTTTCGGCGTGAGAATATGCTCCTGTTTCCAAGCACAACATCAATCAATCAATCCCCAGCTTTCTAGTCCTCCACTATTTTCTCTTCCACCAGATTGACTGGGAAGGAGATCCACCGAAGAGCTGAAAATGTGCGTCAATTTTCATTTGCTTCTCTTTCAGGAAGTTGGCTCTGGCTCGCATTAAGACGGGCGATCTCAGAGCACAGCATACCGTATGGAATCCGAGTATCTGAACACCGTATGACCTCGAATGAACGTCACTGTCCTCATACCATTTAGTGGATTTGTCTACAGATGCAATATCCAGATTTTGGTTTACACGCAATGATTTGCTCACCTCTACCACCACCACCATGTTCAGTTCTGTTCTAACGCGCGAATCCTCTGTTGAAATGACTGGATAGCGGTCCGACGAGTGAGAATAGAATCATCTCCGAGAACTGAAAGTAAACGAGAAATCGTAAAAGTAACTGACATTTTGGAGCAGCGGAGCGACACCTGGGAACATCGTCACCGAGAATAGAATGCTGGAAATTGAAATTCTCACCTTATCTAACTATAGCCGTCATCGAGGGTGAGGGAGGGAGGGAGGGAGGGAGGGAGGGAGTGAGTTAGAAGAGTTCATGCAACTTCGTATCCACTCACTGTAGAGGACGGTGATTGTGTGAACAGCTGACCCAAACAAACTAGGCTGTGACGAGGGGTGGCTAAGAAGAAGAAGGGACAAAGTATGTCGAATGTTCGGCACTATCCTGCTCCAACAGGAACGTGGACTGCAGTGAACATGGACAGAACGTCGACCAGTCCGAGGACTGCGATTTCCGGATAACGTTGATCGTCGACAACATGCGAATTCGGTCGATGGCAGTGTGCGCATGACGGTCGTGCATCGGGAGAATATTCGTGATCCACAGACAGATGCCTGGATGGACCTCCATCGCGGTATGCCGATGATGATGCATTCCGTTTGTCCGAGCGTGCAATTTACCCTCGGAATCGCTCGTGGCAACCTGCAGTTCACCTCCGGAGCTCGGTGCATACGCTTTCCCCTGCACATTTTACAGTGGCCACGAGTCTGTCTGTCTGTCTGTCTGTCTGTCTGTCTGTCTGTCAATCATTGCGAGAAACTCGCAGCCTTGTCTCGACGGAGATGTGAGGAGGACGAGGGTCGAATGAGCCAAGCCGAGACCGAGCGGCTGACGGAGGCGGCATTTGGGGAAACGCGAGGACTAAAAATATTGCATGTGATCCGATGAGTCACGGGACCATGGAATCCGAGTCATCTGCAGATAACGGGACCTCCAGCTGCAGCGCCCGAAGTCGAGACTCGAGTGGAGGAGCCTTTCCAAATCTTCAGACCCTCGACAGATTCGGGAGAGCGAGCGACCGAGCGAGGCACGCAGGCCTCGGGTTGGTCGATCAGTCATGCAGTCAGTCAGAATCTCAGTCAGTCAGTGAGCGAGTCGACGAACCGGGAAGGGGAGGCCGGGGACGCGGCGAAGGAGGAGGAGAAGGAGCAGCAGCAGCAGCAGCAGCAGAATATAAATATAAAATATGCGATTCGATTTGTGGACCATCGTCGACCCGCGAATGGAACTGGACAGGAAACAGAGACAGGAGTCCATGGGCGTCGTTCGTCGCAATATTATTAGCACGAGGCCCTTGAGGATTGAACAGGAGCCCTCTTCTTTTGAAGTGGCGGATCAGTTTGTGGATGATGGCCCGGTTCGGGGCCTCTGGTGGGGCCTGCGGCTCCCCTCCCTCCCTCGCTCGCCCTGCTCTTCGCGCTCGCTCGCTCGCTTAATTAGTAGGCCCAGAGCTTGAGCATCCGTTCGAGGGGACGCAGAGGCGAGGCACGCAGGCAGCGTCAGAAGTCAGCCAAGCATCCCCGAGAGTCAGTTGGCCCAGGTCCAGGCCCTTTTGGTGTGTTGTTCCTGGACCTGCTTTCCTTGGAAAAAATCATCCGGCCACTCCCGACGAGAGTTCAAATCTCCAAGAGCCGAGTGAAATTGAAAATATTACCCCCTAGAGTGAAAAGAGAAATCGGGACGACACTCGCAGTCAGCGGTGAGTGGGTGAGTGAGAGGCTTCGTGTGCGCGTGAGAGTGTGAGAGTGTGAGAGTGTAAGACTTACTAATACTACTACTACTTCGGCTTTTGCTCAAGGTACGAGAGCATGCGAGCGTTTTTCAGATTTGACCGGCCGTGATTGAATGCACGAGCTCTGCAAAGATAGCAGCAGCAGCTTCAGGAGGACGAGGAGGAGGATACGAGCGAGAAATCGAGTGGAGTCCACGTGTTGGTTGGATCGATTGGTAGATGGTTATTATGAGGAGGGTGGAGGCGGGCGGGCAGGCGGGTAGGGGAGAAGCATGACGCTCGTATGATGATCCGACGGGCCCGAGATTGAAGTGACACCGCCGCAATCCTTTACACGTCTGTTGCCGAGGCGCTTCTCGTCCATTCGGTTCGTTGTCCAATTCATGGGTTTGCTGCGCCACGGAGCTGAACCGCGATTCGAAAGAAGCTAGAAGGCGAAAGGAAGGAACGAAGGAAGTTGAAGGGTACGAGAGGTTGTGAATTGAGCTGGCGAGAAGGGGCAATTTATCGGTGGGTGGCTGGTTGTTGGGACGTGAGAGGTAGAAGAAACGAGATTCGGAGATTCGGAGACTTGAGGGCACATCTGTACTTGCGCTGAGTAGTTGCGAGACGAGGAGCTATCAGAGCGCAGTCGCATTGAAATGGCGATCCCTGGACTGTGCGTGGGTTGTGCCAGTTGTGAAGAGGATTGTGAATGTGGGAGGAGCACGACCGCGCCCGGGACACCGCGTGACGACGAACAGTCAAAGTTGGGAGTTTGTGGCAAAATGATGCCTGCTGTGAATAACGAGAAGAAGAAAGAGAGACCGAATTGTGATGACGACATCTGCGCATCCGACGACTATCCTCTGATTCCAGGCCTTCCGGATCATATCTCCAAGGCATTCTTGGCCATGCTGCCGCGCGCCTCGTTTACCCGTCTCCAGTTGGTGAGCAGATCCTGGAAACGCTACTTCCAGAGCGAGGAGTTATTTGACATCCGCCGTCAGGTATTTCTCTCCCTCCCTCTCTCTCCGCCCGAGCAAGTGTCTCCCCCCCACAGGTGTTTCTTGTAGCGTAGCTGCACCCAACTGCGTGGCATTGAAAACTTTTTTCCATGGCGTTGTCGACGGCGTGAGGGGAATTTTATAACACAGTGCAGTGTCCTTCTGCCGCCGTTCATGATCACTCACAGACACGAGATTTTTTTTTAGTTTCTGGCATGGCAGCCAATGCGAGGTTTATTGGGTCTAGACCAGGTTACTGTGGCTCGAGGATCTACGAGCAGCCAGCACTGGACTCACTGTTTGAATCACAATTTTACTCCTGCACATTTGGCTGTCCAAGTGTGAGATCCTCGTCCAGAACGTCGTTCACTCCTCGAATCCCCATAATTTTTCGGATCTGCAGATGTCAGCCCATTCAGTTGCCAGCCGCAAAGATGGAAAGAGCTGTGCCTGGTTCATCTCGGCCTGAGGAAATCCTTCCACCCACGTCCATATCAGCTCTTCCTCGGGGAGCCGAGCGAAGCCAAGCGGGGCCAATTTGGCACGAGACCAATAATTCACGGCCAGGTCCTTCGTATGTCCAAATTTAAGATACCCTCGAGCGATGCCACCCTCACAGACCTGCGGTGCAATTCACGTGGACTTTTGCACCCACGGGCTTCTGATCAACAGAAGCATTACTATGCTGAAACGTTCGAACCCTTTGTGCCCGTGGCATCATTGAGCACGGTGAAAGTGTTTACCGAACGACCACAGCACATATGATTCATGTCATTTAAGATTCACTCATTCCACAGCCGAGCATGATGCGCGGGGGCCAGGCCATAGCTTTGCTACAATGACAGCACATGAGCTGAACAGTCCAGTCCACGAACTGTCTCGTGCATCCGAGTGTGTGTGTGCACTGCTAGATCGTAGAATATGGAGTGCACTGCAGTGCAGCCGAGCTATAGCTCCCAGAGTGGCAAGAGAGAGAGAGAGAGAGAAGAATAGCATCTAATTCTTCGAGCGATGGTGGAACTTTGGTGTGCGCAGATTGGCGAAGCCGAGCCCTGCATCTACGTGCTGGCCGAGCATCCGCGGGCGGCCCCGTTCGTCATGTTGCATCCGCGAGCTGACAAATGGGTGAGCCTGCCGCCCACGCCGGGGCACTCGAAGGACCAAATCTGGGAAGGATTCTCGTGCGTCGCCGTCGACTCCTTCCTCTTCGTCATGGGCGGCACTCGTCGCTCCACCCATCACCCTTACAGCACAGGTACGTACGCCCGCTAGCACCCAGCCTGCCTGCCTTTCTGAAACGAGAGCGGGGGAACCAGAGGGGGTTTTTTTCCAGCCGATTCACGTGCTCGCGCTGTAGGCAGAGAGAGAGAGAGAGAGAGAGAGGGGACGTGCATGGGCTCGAAGACGGACAGACGGATTTTTACTGACGGACAGACGGACGGAAGTGGATGCAGGAGAGATGTGCGGCGAGGTTTGGAGGTACGACGCGAAGACGAACAAGTGGGAGGCGCGGAGGAAGATGGATCCGGCGCGCAGCTGGCACGCGGCCGCGGCCATCGGCGGCCGGATCTACGTGGCGGGGGGCTCGAGCCCGCACACCATCCTGCAGAGCGCGCAGGTCTACGACGTGAGCTCCGACTCCTGGTCGCCCCTGCCGGACATGCGCCACCGGCGCTTCGGCTGCCAGGGCCTGGCTCTGAACCACGAGCTCTGGGTCGTGGCCGGCGAATTCGAGATCCACCACACCAGCGACACCGGGCCCGAGCACGGCTCCGTCGAAATCTTCGACCCCAAGTCCTGCTCCTGGCGCCTCGCCCCCGACGTCTGCCTCGATTCCGAAAAGGTTGCCCCTCTCTCTCTTTCAGTGCTTCTGTCAGTTTGCACTATGACGATCGATGGGGGGAATTCGGTTGAAGTGCGCATGGCTGAACGATTTCTCGTGGCAATCTCTGTCTGTGCATTGTGACGATCGAAATGTGCATGGCTGAACGAAATGTCGTGGGAATTTGTGGATGGACAGGTGGCGGGGCCGATGGTGGTGGCGGACGGGAGGCTGCTGTGCGTGCATCAGAGGACGGTGCGCGAGTACAAGGGCGGGAAGAATTGGGAGATTCTGGGCTACGTATCGTCGGGCGACTTGAGCCAGCGACCGTATCCGAGGTTCGGGTTCGGGCTGGTGAGCCTGGAGAAGGAGGTGTTCGTGATCGGCGGCGCGAGGGAGTCGTGGCAGAATCAGACGCGGTGCACGATCCAAAATCTGGACACGGTGGAAGTGTGCAGCCTGGATCAGCTGAGCAAGAGCCGCGACTCGTGCCCCGAGCTCTCCTGGCGGGACGCCTCTCCCATGGGAGTGTGCCGCGGGACGATCCTGGCCACGGCTCTCGTCTGGTTGTAGAAATTGAGCATCGTCCCCATCGCCACCATGTACTATACGTTGCTCTTTAGATTACGGTCTCGTCGGCCTGCCTCCTCCTCCGTGGTCTCATGCCACTGCAGGTCCGATTGCCGATGGGTGACGATGACGATGACGGTCCGCTCGGGCTGTGTCTCGTAGGTATAATATAGTACTGTAATCTGTAGGATCTAGCTGCTGCGCGCTGTTGGGAGTTCGACGTGACGAGAGCTCCTTCAGTCAGCCCACCATATTGCAGGCCCGAGCTTCGAGCTTCGCGGAGCATCGTTGGCTGGTTCGATTCGGCTGGGCAGACATGCTCCAACGCGATGCTGGACCGAGGGCCTACTACTGCGTCAGCCGACCTGAACGCTGACGGAAGAAGCGTCTCTGTTTCGTTCGTTCTTTGCTCGAAGGCGGACACATTCAATCTTGGACAGGACGGAAGGAGAGCGAAGCGAAGGAACGGGAAGGGAAGGAAAGGAAATTGAAGGAAAGGAAAGGAAAGGAAAGGAAATTGAAGGTAGGGAAAGGATACGGGAGCTGTGCGTGGGAGCTGCGTGCTCTCTCTCTGCACCTTGCACGGCTCAGTATGATATTTCGCGGACTGCCGAATCTTGTGATTCATGATTCATGATTCAATCTTGTGTGTATACCCGATCGGGCCGGAGAATCGTTCTGAGACTGAGCAGAGCCCCTGGCCACAGTTGACAGTTTTGTTGGATTTGGTGAGTTTGTTGTATGGTGCTTTCTGCGTCGTAGGCAGAGGCTGCTGCCGCACGAGAACCAGATTAGAGTTGAGGGATGGTGGAGCTGGCTTGTGCTCGTGTTATGTTGTGCATATATGCATGGGTCGCCACCATTCTTCGCACATGTCGAATCTAAGAAATAGCAGCTACCGCCATTCTCACGACGGTAGTCTCGCACCGGGAAGTAGGGTGACTCGTAGCGAGTCCGGTAGTGGCAGGCTCAGCGTTCACTAGAGATCAAGCCTGCAGTTTTGCCGAGGGACGGTTCAAGAAAGAGGCACGAGCGATGTTTCTCGTGTCCGCATGAATTCTCTTAGAGGACGACTTAGACACGTACCTACATTGTTTCATTCGTTTCGATTTGCGCACTGTATGGAAATTTTGTCGATAATGACTACTTTCGAGATACATGCTCCTGTGCTTGTGTATTGTGTATTGTCCTCCATCTATCAGCCTCTGCGATTCACATCATCCTCAGTCTTCAGCCCTCACTCGCCGCAGCAGCGGATATTCTCATCTTTGCGCAAGTGCTGCAGTGCAGGCCAGGAACATTTGACCATAATCTAACGATAGCAATGATCATCTGCTAGAGAATTTAATAACCTCAACCGAAAATACGCAGGCCGACGTACACTCCCTGATCTGGTACAGGTCATGGAAGGGGTGCTGGATGTGCCCGCAGCGATTGAAAGATTGAATCTCTTGGAACTGTATGTGACGCAGCCCAGACCGCATGCGATTTATGACACTAATTCTCGAGAAAGCGGGCTCCTCCTTGTCGGGAGTAAGTGACGTTTTCATTGGATGTGTTCGGCCTGAAGCTCCATCCCCATCACCTCGCATTGCCATGGAGCAACCAAGGCCCGAGTCCATCGCATACCAGTGGCTGCCACGAGGTATCTGTATGCGCGTGGGCCGCATGCGCAGTGATCCGACTTATACGATTTCCTCTGTTCCTGTGGACAGAGCCCTTTGTCGGTGCAGCTCAAGGCTGGCTAGATTTTCGTTACTCAGGTGGCAGAAACGACCACCATGACGACAGGCGAATCTAGGAGAATGACAATCAGATCTATCCTGGATCGTTCCATCATACCCTGTCAATGAATCTGCTCGTGGACCCACTTTCCCGTCTGGAATAGCGGAGGATGTTGCACATCCTCCGCCATTCTAGATTCCTCCGACTGTTCGGATTTCAAGTGCATGGCAAGCATTCGATTCCCCATAGCCTGGACAATCCGGTTTATGTGTGTACTGGCATACAATTTGCAGCATTGAACACTGTTAGAGAAGGCAAGGGAATGTGAACGGCAAGAATAGTATAATTGCCTATTGGGGAGTTCAGATGCCTGGAAAATGCGTATTGGGACAGTAGCGCTTCTCAAAGCGAGAAGCTGACGATTATTTCCTGCTTGAGTGGCATGGCTTCGTCTACATTCTCTCTGTTATTTTAGCTTGCCACGATCCTGTTGGGAACGACGAACCGAACCTGCAAGCACATCGGCCTCGGGTGCGCGGATCGGGCCGTCGCAGTTTGAGAGGACTCTTAGATTCTCTGAGTGGAAAGATGACTTTTTCCTCAGGCAAGAGGTTATCACAATCGACACATGCTTCTGTCCATCAATAGCTCTCGGCTACATCCCTCTTGCTCTCACAATTTCAGGCCCGACGGGATCAACGAAGCCAACTCGTCAAGCGATCGACCATCACCGACCGATTCATGCAGCCGGTGAACTCAGTGAGACAAGGTCCGAATCGACAATGTTAGACGATAAATTCCAGCCAGCATTGTGGTTCACAGCTGAAGCAACCGACGAGCGACCAAAAGGCTGACCGAGTCTCAGACCGAAGCCGCCCTCGATCGGTGCTCGCCCCGAAAGCAGCCTCCAAAGGGCAAGATGCTGGCCCGAATGCGGCTGCCATCACTGACTGCCTCCCTCCCTCCCTCCCTCGAGGTCCAGAGCTTCACCTTCAATCGATGCGTCGCAGGCCACGGACGAGGATGCGGCGGCACAGGCGCATGCAGGCGGTCGCGCGACGGCCCTCTCGGTCCTCGACGGC
Source organism: Marchantia polymorpha subsp. ruderalis (assembly GCA_037833965.1). Classification (NCBI taxonomy): domain Eukaryota; kingdom Viridiplantae; phylum Streptophyta; class Marchantiopsida; order Marchantiales; family Marchantiaceae; genus Marchantia; species Marchantia polymorpha. Next base: position 9,542,505 of record AP031351.1, read on the forward strand.
GCCCGGCGGACCGGAGGTCCTGCGCGCGGAACGCAGCGACTCGGCGACGCGCGGCCGGGGGGCCGTGGGGCCCACCCCGCGCACACGTCCACGGAACGGGAACACATGGAAGGCGTCGTCCGGCGTCGTCCGGCGCCGGTGCCAGTTGGCGGAAAGATCACCGCAGACTTCCGGCAGCCTCATCGAGCTCGATATCCGTTGCGCCTCTGGACGACGGCGCTCGAGATTTCTCTCGAGATTGCGCCTCGTGTTCTGATTCCTCGAGGAGGAGGACGTGCACAAGGCAAGGCAAGGACGCGCCCTCGCCTTCTTCGCCGGGAGCTTGGAGTAATTCGAATGTGGATGTCGGTCTGCAGGGCGGGGAAAGGGTAGGGCTGGCTGAGCAGGGCGGTGGCTGTTCTCGAATCGCCTCGGAAATCGGCTCGGCATCGCGTTTGGGTTGGAATCAGCGCCTAGACTTTTCTTTGATGATTTCGGCGTAGTGACCACCGCTGCGTGGACATTCGAGGTTTGAGAGGTTTGTTTGGATCGTTTTCTTTTAGGAGCCTCTGAGGATTGCAGGCGCACAGTCCCAATGGCGGCATTGGCCAAAGGTTTGGTAGTCTTGCCCACGGCAAGCCCAATCGCGCGCAGGCCGCGGGGTCGGCGTGGGGTTCGCTCTTCGTTTTTCTCCTCGCCGGGGTTTCGGCCAGCTGCGGGGGTAATTCTGGAGTGCAATAGCTCTGGGAGACGTAGATTGCGCCGAAGTTGGTCGGTTTCAGCTAGCGTAGAACAATTCGCCTCGGATGACTTCCAGGTGGAGCGCCTGCTCTCAACTTATGGTTACATGAATGTTTCCAGGTACTTGCCCTCTTTTCGATGTTAGCCCGTGTTCGACACATCCCAGCGCAGGTTCTGGTCGTGTGATGCTTGGCTTTTGTGCTGCCTCTCTGGCTTTTGATTCCTGATTGCAGTCTGCCATCGTCATTTGTATCCTAGTTCTTGAGTCACCGGTCTTCTCAGTCATCACAATTCTCTTCCTTTCGTCTCCTTGCTTCCACAATTTTCAGTCCAATGAGTTTTCATACTCCGACTTACGTTTCCTCCTGATGGGAGTTCTCTTGCTCTTGGTCATCAAATAGCGACAGCTGCACCATGTGAATGATTGTATGCAGCTATTCGGGTCCTCCAACTGGAAGCGTGCTGGGAGTGCCAGGCTTCGACAATTTCGCCGCTGGTCTGGATAGGCGAGACATGACTCAGATGAGTGGCCTGGAGATGGGTGAGGGGGCTGTCCAGACAAGGTGGTGAACCCTGTCCTTAATGTTTTCAAGTAGTAATGTTCAGAAGCCGTTGATCAGCGTAAACAAATTTGTTTACGCTGATCAACAAATTTGTTTTTGCTCTTCGTGTGCATTGCGTACCGCCTAATGTAGAATAGAAAGAATGATGTTACTAGCAGCTGGAATATTGGATGGAAATTGTGCCTTAGCGCACGATACGTACTCCTCCTGCCAGTGATATGAATGTTGACAGTAATGATTGTCAGTTTGGATGCAGAATATATACTGGCAGAATAGCCCGTGGTGAACGAATGGGAACTCGGGTGCTATTGAAGGTGCTTGTGTACTTTTGTCCATATCTGCAACTTCTGACTTCTAGCTGCTCGCTACTCTTGCAAGTATTCCATCACCCCTGCTGTAAACATCATGTACCTGGAAAGCACTGTCCAAATCCCAGCGGCTACGCCGCCAAATCCACAAACACAAATGGTTATGAATTGACCATTCTTTCTGACATCACGGCGTTCATATGTGTGTTTAGGCTTATCCCTTTACGTCACGGGGCTCCGAGGTTGATATGATGGCAGTAAATGAACTCATTTCTCATGCGGTTCTTCAGGTTCGTTCGACAAACATATCCTCACTTTTCAGTACATTAAAGTCGGCATTCACATGGGGTGAAGCAACTATGGCATTAATGAAGGAAGCATAACTGTGATTGCTTTGGTAGTATGGCAATCATATTATGTGAGCCTTTACTGTATTCTAAAGTTGACCTTAGACGATGAAATCCACTTTACAATGAGCCTGACCTGCAGTCACTAAGATCTAACTTAGCACATAGAACACCAGGTCTTTGGGATGTGAGCATTAATCAAAAAGCAAATAAATCAACCACCGGTACAGGTTGTTTTTCAATCTACTTATATTTGTAGGTAGATACGAAATATTAGCTTTTCTTACACATACAACGGAAGCAATGATGTCCTTGTCCAGAAAATGCGTTTTCAGCTCCATCGCAGTGGACAGTCCTATCGCCCTAGACTTATCGGAGGATCATGACCTTCTGTTCCCGCAGGAAGCTGCCGATGGAAATCCTCCAAATATTTCATACATGTATGGCGGGTTCCAAACTCGCACAGGCGAGCAGGTGAAACCTCACATTGTTTTTCTATCGAATCTCAATCTCTTACTTTTTAATCTTTCACTGATCCATTTAAACTGCAGGTTCCTCTTTGTAAGAAAAAAAAATAATCTCCTGGAGAGAAGCAATCTGGTTCACCAAGTTTTCTTCACCTTCATTGATTCGTAAGAAATAGAGGTAGCAATCGTTTAAGGAAGAAATTCGATTGATTGTCGATTGTAACGAATTTTGTGATGATTTGGAACATGGGCTGGGCATAGGGCAGTGGTTAGTTTTCCGGGATAGTGGACAAATTACAGGGGCAGATTATGCCAAGGCTGCAAGCCAGGCTACAAGCAAGGGTGAGGCAGTTGGGCAATGGGATTTCTTCGACCGTTTTGACCCCGAGAGACCTATCCTTCGAAGGAAAATATACATCACGAAGCTGCTAAGGGGAGTTTTCAATGGACTGGCTTTCATGCACTCAAATGGTCGTCTGCACCAAAGCTTGGGCCCTGCTTCCATCATTCTCAAGTTAGTTCCGATAACCCTCTAAAACGTTGTAAACTTGTTCGATCAGGATGTGTTGTGCAATTATCGGGCTTGTGCATGAGCTCTCCGTTAATTTTTTTAAGAACAAAATGCACGGAGAAGTGTGCTCTGATGGCGAAGGAAGTCGAGGCCAAGCCATCAGCAGATGATGCAGCGCACGCAGTTAATCAACCGTTCTCATACAAATAACTATATGTCTAAAACCAGCCGTCTCAAGATATATATGAACTAGATTACCACTGAAGGCTGGCTGTCTTAGTGCACAAAAACTTATGACTGTCTGTTTCATGCTTCACATCACTGCGTTTAAACCCCACGGGCTGTTATTGCTATATGGGGTTTATTACAAAAGGCATTGGAGTTGATGCTTCTTTTAACCCTCTATATGCATCTTGCATCAGCACGATGGAGGAGAGGGACGTCCGATACCTGGAACCCCAATTACGAGATCTGGCTTTCGCTGCGGACGTAAGGTAAGCTAGACAGACCATTGAGTAACCATATGCATGTACGTAAGTTCCATTGAAGGCTCAGTGTACCTTTTACCTCTAAGAGTTTATAAGAGTGCGGAAAGCTTGTTTAGGAGTTTGAGATCTTAAAACTGAGTGCCTGATTTCTGTTCTTCCATCTGCGATAAGTCTAGATAACATGCCTATTTGATGTCAGCGAGCAGGCTATAGCTGGGACAAACTCTTTGAGTGATTCTTGGGAACGACGCGGCAGTACTTCAGACCTCCAGGATGTATCAACAGAGTCACCAACAGCTGCCTTATCAGCCGGCTTGTGGAGGAGGGCAACTTCTGCTGGCGCTCGAACTCCTTTTGAAAGGATCGCATTCGGCATATCAGATGACATGTTGGTCCAGTCAACCTTCAACTCGCTTGAAATTTTGTCTATCAACCGTTTCCTATCCGTCTCGTTTAATTGAACCTTCTACTGTCGACTTCCTCAAATACTTATCCATGGATATATTTTATTTTCACTCTGTAATTCTAGAATCATAGGTCCTATGGTAAAAAAAATCACCCCCGCGGCAGTAAGCAGGCTAACATTGACGACCCATATAAGTGTGTTAAAAATGTGGTCTACGTCTTTCAGGAGTTTATGTTTTCAGTTTTTTTCATAGTTAGGTCTTCTCAGCTATTGTCGAACACTTCCTTTCGGTTTGATTTGTAAATTCCTCATTTCACTCTACAAATAGCCTACCTAGCTTCTGTCGGCTGTCAGCATGGAAACAAAAGAAGCGAAAGTACACCGGCGTAATATAGGCTGTTACTTCGCCTGATGATCTATTGTATTGACTTCTGTGTTCGCATGAGGAATCTTCACTTCGAGTGAAATGACCTTGCAGTTAATCCAAGAATTCTGTTGAATGTTCTATTTATTTACAGTCCCGTAAAGAACGAGCTTCTTCTTCATGTCTTACTTTAAATAATCTCCTGCCCATGCAGCGCAATATATGTGTATTACGTGATGGCAGGGTGATGCTTGCCACTCAGGTGTTATGATGTCACTGGGCCCAGTTGCATCCACCGTGCAGGCCCTTACTGCCCTTATGCCCTCTGCTGGTCTACATGTCCACTGTATATCCCTCACGTCTCTTATCTTTGATATTTGGGCCCTGCGTCAATATCAGACACCAAAGTTTTACGGTGATCCCCTGCTATAGCATACTTTTTTGTCCAATCTTTTTCATCCATACTACTATCTGGGTGAACTTCTTTTTTGTTTTGTTTTGTTTAAGAAATTTTTAAATAGCCAGTTTGATGTACGTAATTTAGGTTTTGATTAATGCTTACTACTCCTTGTGGTTGAGCAGCTACGCAGGTGGTCTCCTGTTGGCATACATGGTCTTTGTTCCTCTATGTGAACCTGGAAGCATTGACGGACCTTCACTTCAGGTATGTAATCACTAACTACTGGTTTTGCGTATGTCAAAAATATAACTTGTTGGATTCTACTAGATTCGTGTTTCTTACGAAATCTTAAGGGCCTGATCTGGAGCGCTCGATCTGAATATTATGGTGATCAATACCAGTACTTCATTTGTGATCCTAAGAACAAGTATATGTGATCTTTGTTCATCTTAATATTTGATTTCTGCTGCGCAGAGGTTGTTCGAGAATACATTCCGCCTGGATGTTATGGCCGCTAGAGAGTAAGTGCAGTTACTTCCTTGCTGAGAACATTAGATTGAAAGTAGTGGGTCTTAACCTCGCGAGGTAACTCAGCCTTACAATTAGAAGATGCCTGCATATGTTGGCGGATGTTCCCTGTGATCATCAGTACCTTACATACATATTCGAATCGGAGCTTTCCGTTGGAGGTCATGCTCAAGTTCGACACATCTTTTTGGTTTCGTAAAGTGTCCTGTCTCTAGGTTTATGACCAGACCACGCTCTTGTTGTAAGTTGAGTCAAACGTTTTCCTGTATTGTGTGTCAGGTACTGTGCTGCAGATGAGCGATGGGATGAGGCTGTCAAGTTTATGGATTTGGACGATGGAGCCGGATGGCAGTTACTACAGGTATAGGTTGAACAAAACCATTATGTTTTATAATGTCATCTTTTTAGACCAATAGGATTACAACACGAGTAAAACTAGAACAGGTTTCTTATTTCGCTGATTTCCGGCTAGAACGGGTAAGCAATCTCTTTTGCTGAACCCACTTCCACCTCGTACAGAATATTCTTAACTCTAGACATCAGGAAGACTTGCAGGTGTTTGATATCTTTATCATAAGTTGTATGTTCGAAGGTAACAATTTCCGTACTGGAAGTTATGAGGTTGAATGCAGAAGCCAGATAGCCTGGCACGCAAAATGACTTCCAGATTCTAGTCTCAACAGGTTTGGTAAGCAGAAATAATTAACCCTGAGCTGTTTGTGTCGTTCTGCAGGCTATGCTGAATCCAAACTACAGGATGCGACCTACAGCAGAAGCTGTTTTGAATCATCGATTCATGACAGGCGATGTTTTAGGTTAATGAGTTGTGCTGAGCAAGGCACAGCTACATGCATCTTCTGTCTATATGTACGCTATACGTTGTAACGATATGAAATAATTCAAAAGTTCCTTATTTCTCGTCTTGAGCAGTTTTTGCGAGTGGGAAGCTGTGAACTGTCGCAAAGTGTTTCCACGTAGGATGTATGTAGGGAATAAGTTGCATTCACACGTGAGGCATGTAATGGGCTCTACTCTTACAGATGGGAAGCTTCTAACTGAAAGACGATGAAAGGGAAAGAATAATCTGCTTAGTACGTGGGTAATTTTTTCACAGAAATTTAAATTTCGACTTACCAACATGATCATACAAGTCAGCGTTGTCTATTTATAAATATAAATTTATTCATATCTATATTGACATATCAGCAACGTGATATACGAACTCAGTCAGCTCGATCTGAAAGGATGAACAAGAGGATGCCGCGGTAGGAGTGTATTTTCCAGTAAATGACGAATATCATACCACGATTAAAAACAGTCAAATTTGTAGATATGATGTACAACCGCAGCAGAAAACATCTTCTCTGCATAGTTTCCTACTCAGGGATGGTACACTGTAATTGACTCTAAAAGGCAGTAAGCATTGAGTTCTCACATGAGTGGATGTTACGCTCATCCCGATAGGTATTCAAATTGAAAAACTAGAAAGTCTAATGGCGGAAATTTGCAATTACTAACATTTGCTATCGGCGAAGCGAGAATGTTTCCTGCAACGGACTCTGACAGATCTCCGACAATGAAGCTGAGATTACAAGTAACGACTTGATCTAGTTCTACTTTTGATTCCCCTGGGGACGACAGGTTGAAGGAGTTCGATGATGTGCGAAAAGTTAGTGATCTCAAATCATAGAGCCAAGGAACATTTTGCACGTGGTTGACATTGGACAACAGCATGTCTCACCTCATGCATACCCAAAGAATCCTGACGCTTCAAAACTGGTATCAACGCAATAGTGTTTTCGGATATGCATTTTTCTATAACAGCGGTGTCTCCAGTCAATGTAAGGTAATAAAACGGAAATATTTTGCAATAAGTAGGTTACAAACTAACTTCACTGCAAGTTCCTACTGCTGTGGTTGCGTGCTGCGCTAGAGATGAAGTTTGATTGGCTTAACTTAATGTAGCTTCTTAATTGAAAAGTACTGCAAATGTCTGACTTTCATGAAGCCGATGGCTGGCAACCCTGTAACCGAAGCAACCTCGCCCCAACTCTCAACTACACCCTTGGTTACTGCTTGCTACTGCAGTTACTAGGAAGTGCAGTAATATCAAGTCCGGTCTCACAGCTCTGATTACCAATACTGCATCTAATGTGGACAGCTTCTCTAGCCTACAGAGTGCAAAGCCGAGGTTGACCATGAAAAAGTGATGAAAACTGTATTCTATGTAGACGGGAAGTGAGCTACTGAACCGGAGAGATGGATGAACTAATGAAGAAACCAAGGAACTGCGTTGGGAAGTCTGGGCTTGAGATACTAAAAGTGAATGGATTGCTGTCACTGCACTAGTGAGCTCGTGCCGAATCCAGTTGGGCCTACGCAGTAACAGGAAGTGGTGGAATGATGGGAGTGACATACGAGAATGCTCAAGTGTTTATGGCAATCAAGGCTCGGAATTTGGCGACGTTGCAGGGCTTGGTTGGGATGAGCAGCAGCAAGGCACTTCTCTTCCTCCTGTGCTCATCAACTATTTCATCCGATTAATCGTTCCGTCTTTCATAAAAGGATTGTCCTTGTGAGTTGGTAACTTTTCTTTCTCCCCCATCCAACCTCCCTCCACACTCTCTCTCTCTCTCTCGCTCTCTAGCCTTGCTTTCCCCTTTGTCTGTCTGTGCACTGTGTTTTGACGTCTGTGTGTGTGTATGTGTCTGTCTGGCTGTCACTACTGCTCAGGGATGTTTGTGAGTTGGTGCAATTGACGAGTGTTGCAATTGCAAGCATTCTGGAGTAGGAGCAGCAGCTCTCTCTTCACAACACGAGCAAGAACGTCGGAATTGCAGACAGCAGGGCGAATTGTCGCAGCAGAGGAGGGAGGAGAGGAGAAGAGGGGAGGGGAGGTGAGGGAGGAAACAGAGAAGCGACTGGAACTCGAAACGAAGCGAGCATGGAGGGGCGGGAACTTTGTTGGGGGAGGTGAGGGCGAGGTGAGGGCGAGGTGAAGAGGAGATGCGCGAGAGGAAGATGGTGGAGTGGAGTGGAATTGCAGACCGAGCGGAGGGAGACGGGGACGCGGTGTGCGAACGAGAGGCGGTGGCTGCGTGGCTGCCTGGCTGCTGAGAGTGCAGGCGAGCGAGAAGGTGGTGGCGGCATGTGCACAACTTGCTCCCTTCGCTCCTGCCTTTGGCTGTCGGAGACGTATGAATAAGGACAACAACAAAAGGCGGAAACAAAGAAAGAACGCAAAAACGCGAGCAAGAAGAAGTTAAGGACAGCAACGGAAGGCAGCGAGCGAGCAAGCGAGGGAAGGAGCGAGAGGAGGAGCGTGAGATCGAGAGTTGTTCTTCCTCGTTTGCTGGTCTTGTCGAAGAAGAGCTGCTCTGTTCATGTCAGCACGGCTCCGCAAGCCCGAGTTCCTGCACTTGTGCCGGGAAGGCCAGCATAATTGGGAGCCGGACGCAATCCTCGCTCGCTTCGCGAATTCTTTCGGGTATTTTCTCCTGCTCTTCGGGTGGGGACAATTCTCTTCTCCGCCCTCTCTCCGATTGGTGTAAACCCCTAATACTGTGGGCGCTTGGCATTTTTTCTTGACCTTTCCTGACGGAGGCCGCACAGAATTAGCTTTCCGAGGCGGACTCGCAGCCTCGCTTACACCTCAATACTGTTGGTTGAGGAGGTTGGTGCACCGATATGCACACAGCTCCTTGTTTCTTTCGTTTCCGGGGTTGTGACACAGGACAGCAATTTGCTCGCACGGGCGTGTCAAGTGTGTGTTCTTTCTCTCAGACTAGAGGTCAGGAGTTGCGACTGGCGGTGGGTCAAGGATTCGGACGCAATTCTGCCTCGATGTGCTCGGGGCGTTAAACCCACTTGCGTTTCCTCGATCTGCTGTGAAGTCCTTCCGCTGGGCTTGCATTCAGGAGCCCGGAAAAGAGTGGGAAAGAGGTGGGAAAGAGGTGGGAAAGAGGTGATAGTGGGAAATTTTGGTCCGTGCTGGTTCTCATGCACCGATCTTGCCCGAGAATCGGAATCAGCGTTCCGCTGTCTGAGAAGCTGCTCACGAATGTTGGTATTTTCCAATGCTCAGGACATGTTCTCATCTGTGCTCGAATTTAAACATAAGTCATCGAGGTTTGAATGCACGCAAGCCTGAGTTGAACATCGGCTCTGGTGCCGGGTGTTTTACACCACCCTGGCAGGGGTGCTAGCGAAGTTGCGTGCAACTTTTCTGAAAACGGAGAACAATCTTCATGACGTCTCAGCGTTTTCCCTCTTGCGCGTGAATTCCACTCTAGCTTCAGAATCTATCGTCGTAATGTCCCCAAGCTGCTCTAGCCTGCAACCAGACTGTTCGGCAAAATCGGCTCACTGATAAAGGAGGAAGCAGCTGGGTTTCCTGTTTCTGTCCTCATCTTTCTGGATGTTGGTGCTCTTCCGTCGCGTCTGTGCTGAACCTTTCGTATGAATACCTCCATGCATTTTTGCTACAGGAGGATTTCTTAAATTGTGGTCTCGAAGCGGGAGATTATATTTCTGACGGTGGATTTCGTTCGGGCGGCAGACGGCTTTAAGGCGTGTATTAGAGTCGCATCCTGTAGGCCAAACACTCGAGCTGTTGAAAGGCTGTTTCGTCTTGAATGGTCTCTCTCTCTCTCTCTCTCATCGCATCCACTTTTTTGCGGCAGCCGCAAGAAAAGAGTAAGCTATCTAAGAGGAGCTCCCTGCTGACAACCAGTGAATCGAGAATGCACCCGAAGTGCTGACGAGAGCTTCTGTTTGGGGGTGGCAGAAGGGAAAATGGATGATACAATTTTTACGAATCTCCATGCCACTTGGCCGACGAGTCTGCTCGAACTGCAAATGTAGCATAGAATGTACAGGAAGACGCTAGCAGTGCTGGGTCGATCCTGTCGAGTTTGGGGTTTTTGGTTTCTTCACAAAGAGCAATTTGTTTGCTGGTTTGGTAATCCGCAAACTTCGATGTAATGTGTGCATCAGGTTACAGATCAGGAAATTTCGATCAGGGAGTTACCTACTCATTTCGTCAACCGAAGCAGTTTCCTCATGCACTGTACTTCAAGCGGTTCAAATTTGCCCAGTTCAGTACTTCTTCTTCCCGAAGAAGGTTGAGGACAGCGCTGTTTGCGTGGAGCTGCGCACCTCTGAACGTGTGGGTCGCAGGCAGAGCTCCGAAGACGTTGCGCAGGAGCGCTTCCGAATGTTGAATGACTGCTTCTGGGTGGACTTCCGATCTTGAAAAAGGAAACTGTACCGAGCACAATGCCACTTCTCAAGCGGAAACCATACGTTCTAAAATCTCCTCCCCGCGATCTACGGTCAGACGAGCATGTCTTTCAAGTTCGTTTCACCAAGGAGATTTTCAGAGACTATGAGTATCCTTACCAATTGCATTTCTGATATATGCCTTCTTCTAAGTTCCACAAACATGAACATTTTTTATATCAGTAGTTCACTGAATTTTCCATCATAACGATGAAGTTAGTTTGGGAGCTTGTTGTAAGTAACAACGCGTTTTGTGCTTTTAAGCATGTCCTAGAACTTCTCATACCCTTTTAGAGAAGTGGTTGGTATCCAGGCAAGGAAAATTCTTTAACAAAATCTGCAGGGAGTACTTAAGTCATGTGAATCTGTATCGAAGGCGTTTATGGACGTGCAAAGTGACGGGGAAGCAAAATCTTACATACGAAGAAGCACTTGTTTCAGAGCGGAGAGCTACTGAGAGGGTTCAGCAGTTCCCGAAGGAATTTATGGGCCCAGTGTTGTCCATGGTCCAATTTAGTAAGTCCAATTTAGTTTTTATCTCTCATCTCCGGGTAGCACTCTTTGTTTCTCAAGTTTTTAGGAACACCGGTAAGAGTAGTTGTCTGTAACGCTTGGGCGTTTTAGTTCCTGAAATGCTGCATCCAAGACTAGAATTTGCATGAAATTGTGGTACATCATGTTAGAACGTCGTCTCAGTTTTCTTCTAGAGGCCGTAGATTGGAACAGCTTAGGTTATACAGAGGGAAGTACCTGTCTCCTATCTCCGAGATAGTTGGTTGTCAGGCCATTAAGGAGTAATAGGGAAGTATATACTGCCTTGCCTAAGTTTTTGTAGTAGTATTTGGTGCCTTGCTTTCATATATTAATTGTAATTACGTTCTAACTTTTGTAAACATTGCACTCTCACAGGCCCTATGCGGATCGATGAGCTTGTAGATAGAATATACAAAGAATTTAAGGACCGTTTTGTTGTTAATGAGGAGGCTTTGGGAAAGTCTGGAGACTCTTTCTGCCCGTGCAAGATCGTAAAAGTATTGGCTCAGCATAGTAAGGAAGATTACCGGTATGATGTGGCTTGGTTGGACGAAGATGGAAAGAAGTTCAACACATCTACAGAGCCTGCAGTGAGGTTGACACGAAAGAAACAACCATTTACTCGAGCACTTTTGAAGGCATTTATCCGGGAAGCAGCCTCGTCTGGACCGTCAAGGAACTCAATATGGCTTGTGAAGAATAAGCTCGCACGGAAATACAAGATTCCAGTAGAACCCCCAGAGCGAATAGATTCAGGAGAGCAGAAGGAACCTGTTAACAATGGGAGACAAAAACCTGTCGAAGTAAGTATTCTATATCTTATTATTTGAGCCCCTTCTGGAATGGAATTGGCTTGCAAGACTTGTACCCTCGTTACTGATTCTTTAGATTTTCTATTTTCTTTAAATGCTTCCAGATCGAGGTGGTTGAAAACGGAGGACACAACACCAGGAAACGACGGAAATCGGAAGATAACGCAGGACGTCAAGAAAAGAAGATTGTGAAGAGAGGAACTTCGTTGGATGTCAAAGAAGCCCGCAAAGAGGGTAAAGGTGCCAAAAAAGGTACAAGCACAGAGACTGGCAAAGAAAGGAAGGCTGTGAAGAAGGGTTCTACCACAAAAATGGGTTCCACGACTGAGAGCAGCTCCTCTGGCAAAGAGAAGACGACAGCTGGGAAGAAAGGTAGTGTAAAGTCCACATATCAAGCATAGGATAACATGAAGCTGATGAGAGGACATCTGGTCATCCTCCTTGAGTTGTGTTCGCACTACACGGTATTTATGCCAGCTCTTGACTGGTTACTGTTTTCTTGGCATGTGCCTGCAGTGGTCGCTCCACCCCCACCTCCGCCGCCCCCACCTCCACCACCTATTAAGTATCCGATAGAAGACACTTTGGTGAAACCAAGCCTCGATGACCCCGTCTTCGAAGACAGGCCTATCGCGTCGACAGATTTCTTACTCCCTGTGGAGTGTCTCGGCAATCTTTTGATGGTGTGGGATTTTTGTGCCTCCTTCAGCAAGGCCCTTCACTTGTCTCCGTTCTCTCTTGAAGAACTAGAAAAGTCTTTGGATTATCGGGAAGGGAATGCTCCGTTGATACTTGAGACGCTCTTTGCGTTAGTGCGCACCAACTTGAGTGACCCGGTGCTACGGGAGGAGTTCGTCAAAAAACGGAAGCGGAAAAGTGAAGTAAGTTTCAGAGTGAAGTTTATTTAAGCAACAGCCCTTCCTTGAGTTCATGCGTTTGAGTTTCTAAGCAACAGCCATTCCTCCAGCATTCGTGTATAGCTTCATAACGGGCTTTGCAAACATTATTTTTGCGAGTCGCATGTAATTCCGGTTACTTTATAGCTGACCAATGACTGTTTAGTTGCAACACTTACAGTATAGTTCAGATTTGTAAGGAATAAGCAAGTCCAAGTATCTCCCGATTTATCTCGAGGATGACATATTGTGGGGTACAGGTACGCACTTACGCTGTTCGATCATAGTTGAAATGTCAAATGGTGAAAGAATAAGGTTCAGCTCCATGATAGTAGCCTCATGTGTTGTTCCTGTAGGTTTCTGTCAACACCTTGAAGGATGATGTGAGCGACTTATTAGAGTTGATCAACAAAGATAAGATGGCGAAGTATTTGCCATCTATTCGCCTCGGCAACTACAAGCAGATCGAAGCATCCGAGAAATTGGAGATTTTGCAGGAACTAATAGATAAAAGCTTAGGTTCTGGTATCATCAGGGCTCAACTAGAGGAAAACATCGAGGAGCATCAGTTACTTGCTGCAAAGAAGCGAGGGGAAGATGTCGAAGGGTCAAAGAGGAAAAAGCAAGCAAAACTGACCTTGAATGGAGCGGCCGATGGAGGTGGTGAAGCCAACGGAAATTCAAAAGACGGTGAGAACATGGACGTGGATGAAGACGGCAACTCAGGTGATGAGAAAGACGCAATTAAGACTGAGGAAAATGGACAGGCCGTGGGCTGGAAAACCAAAGGAAAAAGGAAGCTTGGAGGAAATCACAGTCCTGTCAGTGGGAATGGTGAAGTAAAGTGAGTGATGCTCATCAGTTCCATTATCTTCTCTCTCCTCTTCTGAGCGTTTTCTTCTGTAAGGAAAAATTAGTTGGCATTTTCTTCATGTCAATCCGCTGTGTGCAGGAAGGAAGAAGAGCAAGAGACTAAGTTATCGGGCAAATCGCGCCAAGCAATTTTGAAAGCCAAGGAGAGCATGAGGCTGGTTGAGGATCAGGACAAAGAGAGAAAAAAAACTGAAGACAGCAAGAAGGCACAGGACAAGAAGAAAGTGCAAACAGATGCAAGTTCAGACCGCAAGTTGCAAGATCAACTGCTCGCCGAAAGTCAAAAGAGGGTGAGAGTCGTTTCCGAATTCTTGAGACGAGTGCCTTTGGGATGTAACTACTCTAAAATGCTATTTGCCTTGGTCATGATATGTTGGTTTATTCAACAAAGGTCGGAAGCTTAAATGATATCTTCTATCCAAATAAAAGATGTACAGAAGGTCGTATGGGTATCTAGAGAGCCACGTTTCAAGTTCTGGCATCTTGATTAACATACTGAAGTTGCTTCTTGGTCCCGTGTTTTGTGTTGGGTATTTTTAACTTCTCAGCGTCTATTGAAAATACTATTGCTATGTATATCTGTATTGATCCAAACATCTCTGTTGCTATAATTAAACTTGCACGGTATTCGGACAGGTGCTTGGTGAATTGTGAACTAAGAATACATCCGTGTTCATACGTGCCATAATGGCTGCCTTTCAAAGGTTACTGGGATACATTATTTATGTTTTACTTTGAGTTCTCGAAGAATCTCGTGGTATACATGCATCCATAAGTCTAGCCTTCTCTAGATATATTCTTAATGGCCCAATGGAGGCGTTTCTTGCATCGTACTGGTTCCTCCATCCTGCTCGTTTATTTTTCTGAGCACTATCAATTTGACAGGTGTTCACCTCGCACTGGCTTCCATCCATATCCAGTCTCTCTATTCTGTTTTCGTTCCTGTTCTGCTTTCATGATTTTCTATTCTTAAATCATTTCAGTCCATGTATGACATCTCTTGGTTTTTTTCTCATTTTATTCATGCTCCTTTGTATCTGGTATTTGTTTTGGCATCCTTGAGATGTACCACGTAAATATTAGTTGCCTCGGCCTCTGGCATGCCAAGGTTGATCATGTTCTATCTTACATGTAGATCGGCTGAATGAAGGAATGAAAGAGACAAACAATTGCTTGTCATTATCAGGGATGCCCTCGCCCTCAACACGCTTAATTTCTTCCTAAAATTCTGTTCACTAATATGATGTTCCTAGCCAATTTGGTTCGCACTCACACATTTTATCGACCATGTGCTTATGCGGTCAATCACTGTTTGTGACCGATGTACTCTCTATGTTAATCTGGATGGTGTTACCATGCACTAATTTTCTCTACGAATAATAACCTTGACTCTTTCATTTGACAGCAAGAGCAACTTGATCGGGAACTGGAGAAGCGTTCAATCAGAACCACTCCTCTGGGAAAGGACCGCAATCACAATGTCTACTGGTTTTTCCATCGAGAAGGACGTTTGTTTGTGGAGGACAAGAATTCCAGGAATTGGGGTTACTATAGTGCTAAAGAGGAGGTACTATATACTAAGGACCCTCTTTTGTGTTGCAGTTGTGGGTGCCTGTAGTCAATGGATCAACCACATCCTAGTATGATGGTTGTTTTGATGAAATCTGAAAAATTGACCATGCTGAATCCCTTGCCTATACAGCTCGATGCGCTCTTGGGGTCGCTGAATCCAAAGGGTGTGAGGGAGCGACTTTTGCAGAAACAAATGGAAAAGCATTATCAAAAGATAAGGTGAGAAATGTTGCCATGTTGCATATCCATTATCTCTCACTAAATCTACAGCCCTTGCATGTCAAATTGCCCTAGCAGTAATCTATTTATTAAGCTTCCTTTCGATTTTGATAACTTTCTCCATTGCTCTTTCCTTATCTCTTCAAGAAATGTTAGTGTTTCTTGTGAGGTTACTTCTGTGTCTTTATTTACTTCTTTCTGTCAATTCGTAGCAATTCGAGTCCATCATATGTCTACAATAACGAACAATATGCGATTTACAGAACGGATTGCTCAGAGCGTTCCTTTGCTGCGCTACATCGATACAGATACTACTGACACGCGACTAGCTCTCCTATCCACCTACTTAGAATTCGTGAAAGGCGCTGATGACATCATGGTGTCCCCCAATACACTCTACAGTCCCCTCTTTCTCTGATGTTTTGGTATCTGTACCTGACTTATACACTGTAGTGTAAGAATCTTTTAAAGAGATTCTTGCTTACGATTTCCTGCTGATCTCATAGAGCAGCAGGCATATACAACTCTGTTTTGTGTTCGATGTCGGCCTACTACACTACTCCTCGACGCCCGCTTCTGGGTCCGTGCTCAGTGCTGCTCCCGTGTGGCATCCGGCAGGATCTGCATACAGTTGCGACTGTCGCTAGTTTCGATTCCAATTAGCTGCAGTTAGTGTTAGCGCTTAATGTTGGTTCTTGCTCACAATCCTTCAATAGAATATTTTGACAGCACAACACGGCACCTGTTATTTCAGAGCATTCAGTGGCATCTTCTGTTAGTTACGGATGCGCGTCTCTTTGTATTCCTCATTATTTACCGCATAACAGTTAGTGCACAGCTTTGTGTGCTATTTCTCGTACTCCCTAGTCAATCCTATCTAGTTATTTGATACATCCTTACTACTATTTTACCACATCCCATTCTACTCCATATCATTACTTTATTTCAATGCTGATCTATAAGCCTGACTTCCGTCGGACTGGACTTCCTTGTTCATCTAATATGGAGCACACAACACCACGTGATCTCTCGAAGCCAAACAGACCTGAAAAGTTCTTTGACTTTTCTGCAGCATAGGGAGATACTGCAGTAGAGAGAGCCATTTGCATTCTTATGGTTGTCACGAATGTGGATTCAAGTGGAACGGTTGGATGTGGATAAAAAGAAACTCGTGGAGGCCACCCTGGCAAGGACATCCATATTTAGGACTAATAAGCCAGTATGTAGGATACTGGGCCCAACTTGTGGGTTTCACCTTGCTGGCTCAAGAGTGTCCAGTTTTGTTTCACTGATTGACATGACTTTTGTCACTGATATTTGAATGTAATTGTTCTATGCTCTGTGTATGCTACGTTCACCCAGGTAGACTCCATTACTGGTGCATGGACTTGTTACTTGTTAGTTCCAAAACTGAACTGTCATAAAGTGACATCACTTAATATCGATTTCAGGTACTTAGATAGATTTTATTTATTTTGATTGACTGGAGTGTCATTAGCGGTGTCCTTGCAATGAAAGTTTTTCTTTGGTCTTCCTCTAGCCTCAGCGGGTGCGCGGGTTAGTATCTACCTAGCTTTAAGCTCATATTACTAGACCCGAGAGATCCTGGATCGAAGGTTTTTCCTCGGTCTCTTTCCTTGTTACTGTTACCGGATCCGCCATGGCTAGAGGTTCTGCGGTTGTACGTACCCGGTTGTACTCTTCGGCGGCCTTGCGTCTGAAGCCCTTGTGGTTCCTCACATGTTTTTGCAGTTGTTACCTTGTCAAAGTCACGACGTCCATACTAATGAAATCAGTTGAACATTGTATCATCATGGGCTAAAGTTTTTTCGTGGGTTTTCTCCCGTCTTGTTTGATTATTAAATTAGTAGTCACTGCTCACTACAAACTCTCTCATCGTTCAGCCTACAACTCTTTACAGCGTGCATTCCGTTCTATCCTCTCTTCTGTTTGTATCTATTATCGTCTGAAGTATATCTTCTACACTTCTAACTCCAGCTTTAGATGCCTTTGTAGACAAATGCCACTAAAGATGATATTACTTGTAAGTCTGCCAGAGTAGAATGGTGATCCTTGGGTGATGGAGCTGCATCAGTGTTCGAAGTTATTTGCAAATGAATCTTACAGATTTCTTGCACCTTGCTCTGGCTTTGTGGAGGTGCAACGGTTTTCTTGTTGTTTATGGAGTAATGCCCTATATCCATCTGATTAAATACGTGCTTTGTATGTGTACTGCAGTAACGCTTTAACGAGAAGATCCAAAGAGATAGCACAAAAGATTGCAGTAGAGGATGTTGCTGTGCGTCGGTCAGTTCGCGTCCGCACAGCTCCACGGGTAACTGGGTTCTTAGCCTATGTGAATAAATTGAGACAGACTTGATGAGCTTTATATTTGCTAGCTCACTTCGGGATTCCTTGAACTGGATATGTATCCAGTTTCTACTTGTTGCCGTTTTTGGCACTCTTCCACATTCTTGAACAGATGCAATGAGTCATCAGAAAGGTAGGTAGAAATTACAAACCAACTTTACAGTAGAGAAATGAGCCTTAGTCCATTAACCTTTTCGACACAAGGCTCTCGATTTTTGTCACCTGAGGAAAAGATGAAAATTTTAATAAAATTATTTCATTGACTTCAGCGTCCTCGTGTTTGAGCAATTTATGTGTCTTTGTATTCTTCGGATCACAGCACAATGACAAACCTGCCTATCCTTTTGGTTCCTTGACATCGGGATGGAACGAGGAGCCCAATGATTATGTGGGAATCTTTTGAATTTCGTGAACTCGGGTTAACCTTGTAAGTTGTTTAGGGAAAGTCGGTGTAGGACAGGTAGATAGAGGAGTCCTCTAAGAGGACTCCTCTAATTCGAAAACATATTTATACTCATTTGCATCTTTGCAAAAAGCGTCGATCTTGAAATCTTATTTGGGGCTTGTGTCTCTGTACAAATGGAGTAGTTTATCATGAGATTCCCATCTTCTTTCCTGCCTACCTGCGTCGCCCATGCATACTTCTCCATCCAATTGTACAAATGGAGCAGTTTATCATGGGATTTTCATCTTCTTTCCTGTCTAACTGCGTAACCCATACATACTTCTCCATCCAACTTTGCACCGCCAAAACTGAGGCAATATAATTCTTCTTCTTACTGGCATTGCATGTTGTGGTTGTATTGCCACTTCTTTCTTGCCCGCTTGGCTTCTGGTATGCAAATAGAGACATTAAATTGCTCATATATGTTTGAGATCACTATGATCTATGTTGTTTCAAAAATAGCTGCCAACAATATATTTTTACCCAGAGCAGCAAAAATATAGACGCTTTCATATGCACCGTTACAATCAAAGCATAGTTCGATTTGTCCAAGGTCGAGCTCCGATTGATTGGTGATATTTTCAGCAGCACAAAGATGATGGATTGCTCCAACATTGCATCTCGCACATTGCTGAAGGGATAATTCAAGAACTCGACATCCATTAAGAGCTACAATCTAGATGCAAGTAAGAGGGTTGTTGGCTGAAGCACCATCTGTACTAGGTTCTGCAGATTCGTTGTCACCTGCAACAACCTCACATTTGATTCAACATTGATAAAAGCCTCACATATAATGAAGCTGAGATGATCAACTCAGGTTTCAATTACTATTTAGTACCTTGCGCAGAGATGGGCTGTTGTGTGGTCTTTATCAACCCTAGACTTTATGTCAGCCATTGTTGTACGCCAGCAAATTTACTACGCTTCATCGGTTGTTGTTGTGTCGGATTGGACTGTTGTGGAATTATCATTTTTCAAATAGCAACTTTAGCCCTTTGCAAGGGAGACCTATCGATTGCTAGCCGTGAAAGTTCGGTTTCGTCAGCCATGTTGTCCACTATATGAAAACTACTAACTTCAACCCACTGTCGCACTCAAGGCAATCATAGAGATGGAAAACATGCTCCATTCAACAATCTGAAAAGCAATGGAGATATTTAGTGACCAGGTAAAGATCATCTAAAATATATATTGTTCTAAAATATATGGATCACGTCTTGAATAGTGTTTGCTAAATGCAATTCTCGCTAAATAACTAGTATATGTAAACTCATGTTGTGCAGAGGAACATCAGATGTGCAACTTGACTATTTAATTAAAAGTATGTAATTATAGCTTTCCAAGTGGCTTTCACAACCGAAAATGAGTATTCCTATTTACTTCAGTGTGAAGGGCTACAAAAAGGACGCATCAACTTTTCTCTCAGCATTACAAAGGTTACCAAAAGTGGAAAGAATTGGATGTGTCATGGAAGGGATGATAAAGTTAAATACCAACCGCAGACCTGCAACAAATTGCAGTCCTCCGTCTAGCACAAATGCTCCCTGTATATTTGAACAGAAGAGTAAGTGAAGAGAGCATGATTGATTGTCATTATAGCTAAGAAGTCAACATGGTTCAAATGATACCTCAGAACATTGAACATTTGAGCCTATTGTGAGAGTTACATCACGTGAAGAGTGTTCGCAAGCTACTTTGATGATTACCTTACTAAGTGTATTGATAAAGTCAGGATAAAAGTCAAACTTTTGAATGAGCATCCTAAGAGCTATTTTCAAGAGTTTGATAAATCCTAAGCTTTACCTTCAATCCCGGGTCCCGACGCTAGACTCTTGTGAAGTATGGATTCGTACTGTTCAATATGAATTCTTATTGTTTATAGCAGCATCGGCAGTGACTTGACCAGAGTAAACAGATCTAGCCTCCTTCACCCACCTTGCAGCCTACCGCAGATTTCAAAACATGTTGCTTATGTCTAAAGTTAAGTAGGCTTTCCCACAAATGCAACTTCAAAACGTTCGAAAAAGAGTACAAAAAGAAAAAGAGCAGGCAGTACAAATTGCTACTCAGAGAATTCTTTAATTGATCACAAGTGGAATGCAAACTTTAATTCGTAGTAGATGTCCAACAATGAAGATGGTAGGCACCTTACCTCCATAAGTGAACTTGCTTCTTCACTTGCTGCAATAGTTCACGTATGGAATAGTGCTTGCTAAATACGAACCTCGTTGAATGACTCTCACTAATTCTCCCTAACTCTCAGTTAAATTTTGCCAATTCTCTCCAATTCCGCAGAATTCCTAAATTTTGTACTCCTAAATTATGTACTCTTAAATTTCAACGGTTAGCTGTGTTCGTTCGGCTCTTCGAGAACTCCTGCGGCGATCCGGCTACAAGAAGCCGTGAAGTGAGTGTGTTATACTTCGTCAAGAAAAACCTCAGCCGACCACGAATGGGAGAAACTTCAGTGAAGATAAAACTTCATTTTCCGACAGATTTAGGGGTAAAGTGACATTTACAAGAGGATGTCCCCAGGTTCTATCCTAAAAAGCCTCCGGGTGTAGCCCCGGTTGCAGGAGGGAGTCAGGCAGTTTCCTCCGTTTGTCCCCCTATCGCCGAAGTCACTTACCTATTCCCGGGGGAATGTCAAGTCCTCTAATAGGACTTGTTCTTGTCCATCGTTCCAGTAAGACTACCTTGAGAAGCACATGGTAGTCCGTTGATGTCTTCTCTACGAGCTTGGAGCTAATTTTACAATGCATACGACCTTCTCCAGAGCTCTTCAATTTAGATTATGAAGTATAGATCAACTTTAAAAAGGTCGCGGAAGGTAGTCGTACGATTTGTAATTCGGTTCTAAAAAACTATATTACCACTGTATTCGGTGCACAATTAGGCCACAAATACACATGAATGGGGAAGGTTACACGACAATCAATTACATTTGAAGATTGTTTGATAGGAAAATATCATAGTAATATTTCTGGTCTTTGAAACCATAATTCAAAATAGTTATTTGAATATAGACATATAATATGACATTTTGATATTTTTGAATAAATTTTCATTGTATTATATATCAACAATTCTTAAGAATTTGAGTGGATATAATTTTTCTATAAAAAATTTGTGAAACTTTAATAATTTTTACAAACCAAGTTGAGTTTCATATTAGATATGAAACTCAATATATCTACGTAGGCATACATATACATACATAAATATCTTAAGTATGTCACTATTCTTAATAATAAAAAAAAAATGACACATTTAAAATGTATAGAATAAAATGTATAAAAGACGTCATACATAAGAATGGTTTTTATTTAGTAGCGATATATACACACTGCATTGGTTTATTTTAATAAATATAGTAATACATATTATGATATTTCATTGAGTCATCAATTGTAATCTTTGTTGTTCTTCCCGAAGAGAATAGAATTAGTAATCTACTTGTATGATACATTGACGTGTTACTAAATGATTTGTAGTTACTAAGTCCAATTGTTCATTCAACTTAAGTTTATTGGTGATAAGATATTGGATCTTCAAACTCTTCATTCTCCTCTAATGGTTACTCGTTCAATGCATTTTGTCCCAATCATTACGCGGCCATGATTACGAGTTACTCATAGTATGGCTCTGGCATCACTCTTTGATCTTATTCCTTGCAGAGAGATGTGATGTGGTGCTAAACGGTTTACGTTTGACACTCAATATCATCTTTTGGACTTCAGAGTTATGCGATACAACTTGCATCTTAAAATTGTTAGAACATGTGTGATTGCGACGAGCGCAATGCACTCTCTTTTCCACATTGTGATACCGTTGAACGCCAGTTGATGATACATGTATTATTACACCTTGATGAAAATAGTAATGAGATGAAAATATTTATACCGACATTGATCATAAACATAACGGGATTGATAGTCTTTATATGATGTCATGCTAGTCATGAACTGCTTCTCTGTGACAAATAACTCCATATATATCACCTTCACTCTTTTGAACAACTGCTCATTCTTTTATGAAAATTCATGACGGCGAGCCAGAAGTTTGATTGTTGCATGATATTGATTGATAAATGACCCTTTGCCAAACTCGAACACTTGATTACTATGTATATGCACAACATTCATTCGTAGAACGGATTGCAATAGAAAGTGAGCGTAAAAATATGAAAATAGATTTCATTACAAAGTTGAACTCACATTTGTTCAAGATTTGCATCGGACAACACCACTATAGGAAGATGGATTAAGACGAATGTGAAATCCGCAAAGACAAAAGACATCCTCGATGAATCACTCTCAACAATGTTGATGCATATGCAGATGGGACTAGACAGATAGATTGTAGAGTTGACCTCATGCTAGAAGCTACTTTTGTTGATAACGTCGACTAGGCTTTCATGATGTTTATTGTGATCATCCATATCCCGCTCCTCTTCAATCTATTTGTCTTCAAATGATGGAACGTTGGACTATCTTGAGACGAACAAAAATATAGTTGAGATTGAATCAACATGAAGTTGAATACATAACCATTAAGTATAACTTGACAAACATTTCCTTGCAAATTGAAGAAAATTTTTTATTGAGTAGATCTTGGTTATTGATGGATTTCTAGGAAATTAAAACAATCTTGAGTAATCTTGAGTAATCTTGAAGTTGGGCAACTTAATCAAATCTTTGCAAATCTTCAATGTATGAACTTCAAATCTATATGCATAATTGGCATCACGATTGTACATCAATTGATTACAAAAAGATTGCATTGCATTGCAACTATCACAAATAAAAATATCTGCAAAATCGGTTGTTGTATGTGTGTATCTTATTGTAATGCTTGGAAATATATAACATAAAATTAATCTAATACAAAAGATTATAAAAATTTAAGTATCATATTTTGATATGTGTAAATACGTTCATCCAATTTTAAAAAACTTACATTTGTTTGAAAAATCAATAACAAAATTATTTAAAAAAACTATGCAAATTACTTTTACACATAAACATGTTCAAATTAGTTGATTATATCATTATGAAACGCAAAACATTTGTTATGTGTAACCATTTTCAGTTAGTTAGAATTAAAGTAGAGGTTATTCAAAATATTTATATAATTATTTTAATGTGCACTAGTTATAGTTGTCACGTCAATGATCTTGGTGTTTGATAGTGTTATCCGCCACGTCATACATTTACCAAGAATGGGATGAATGGTGGCAATAACGTTTTACTTCTTTGTACTTGTCAGTAAAAACTATATAACAAAGATGATAGCCATTGTTGATATATCTTATCTTCAAAGTTTATGTTTTCATTCTCGAATGAGCTTCTCTTTGAACCCTAATGTTTCAATGGTATTAGATAGATCTTGCTCTTTCCTTGAGTGTGTATTAACTCTCATGGAATCACAATTGAGTGATGATGAAGTGTAATTGTTGAGAGTGTATAGAGTCTGACAAAGGTCATTGATTTGCATGTAGAGAGATTAAAAAGTGAAAATTTGTGATTATGGATAGACTGGATAAAATATGGATAGACTTTAGAGAAATCCAGTGCCACACTAGTCAATTCCTAATCTATTCGATATTCAACTTTGTTGCATGGAAAAACATCATTTTTGGATGTACCTTGTGACTTATTGGGATGCTGATTTTATGATGAGAGTGATGGATTTGAGAATGTCACTGACTTTTCCAATAGTTAGTTATGGAGAGACTTGAATTGTACTTTATAAATTATATACTGAAATTTCATGGATTTGAATTGTAAATCATTCGCCTCGGTTAGTGTAACACTAGGGTTTAGAGAGAAGTTCACTCGAAGATAGAAACGTAAACTCTGAAGATGAGAGATACCAACAATGGTTCTCCTCTCCCTTATATAGCTCTCACCAACAAGTACAAGGTGATAAGATCTAATCCCCACCATCCATCCCACTCCTAGTGGATGGAAGACGTGGCGGATAACCCTAACAAGCACACGGATTGCTGACGTGGCGCACCCAACTAACACACTAACTAACACACTCAATCCTTACCTACAAGCACACGGATTGCTGACGTGGCACTGTCAACTAACACATCCACTCTGTACCTACCAAGTGCGCGGATCGCTGATGTGGCAGCTATGACTAGTGCACACTAAAGTATCTACAACCATATTCAGAGTAACCTCTACTTTAGTTCTAACTAACTAAAGATGGTTACAAACCTCCCTCCTTTTAAGATGCAACGTCCTCGTTGCACATACGTTCAAACTCCTGAACTATCAAAGGTGCATTTGCTAAATTTTTAGCTGGTTCCCAAGTTGATTCATACGATGGATAGCCTTTCCATTGAATCAAATACTCTACTTTGGGATATTTATGACCTCGAATTCGTTTCTTGAGTATCTTTTCTACCTCAAACTCCTCATGATCTGCTATCAAGGTTGGAAGAGGAGGTGGTGCTGGTTGGTTGGTGAATTGTTTTGGTCGTGGTACATGTTTTTGCAATCGTGACACATGAAATACTGGATGTATTTTCATATGTGACGGAAGTTCCAACTTGTATGACACTTCACCAACACGCTTCAAAACCAAAAATGGACCAATGAACCTAGGGTTTAACTTTGGTGTTCCTACAAGAGACAAATTCGTTGTAGATAACCAAACATGATCTCCAACCTCAAAAATCACTTCTCTACGATGAGCATCGGCATGCTGCTTTTGCCGATTTTGAGCTATCACCAACTTCTCCTTGGCCTGATGTAGTCCTCGGTGAATATGTGTAACCATCTTTAGTTAGTTAGAACTAAAGTAGAGGTTACTCTGAATATGGATGTAGATACTTTAGTGTGCACTAGTCATAGCTGCCACATCAGCGATCCGCGCACTTGGTAGGTACAGAGTGGATGTGTTAGTTGACAGTGCCACGTCAGCAATCCGTGTGCTTGTAGGTAAGGATTGAGTGTGTTAGTTAGTGTGTTAGTTGGGTGCGCCACGTCAGCGATCCGTGTGCTTGTTAGGGTTATCCGCCACGTCATCCATCCACTAGGAGTGGGATGGATGGTGGGGATTAGATCTTATCACCTTGTACTTGTTGGTGAGAGCTATATAAGGGAGAGGAGAACCATTGTTGGTATCTCTCATCTTCAGAGTTTACGTTTCTATCTTCGAGTGAACTTCTCTCTAAACCCTAGTGTTACAATGGTATCAGAGCGACCTTGCTGTTTCCTTGAGTGTGGATTACCCCTCATGGAATAGCAAGTGAGTGATGATGGAGTGTAGTCTTGAGAGTGTATAGAGGCTGGCAGAGGTCATTCATCTGCATGTAGAGAGAGGTGGTAGGGGGAAATTGTGTTTTTGCAGATATGGACGGGATTGACAGGAATCCAGTACCGCACTGGCCAATTCCTAACCTATTCGATATTCACCTTCGTTGCATGGAGAAACATCATTTTCGGATGTACCTTGTGGCTTGTTGGGGTGCAGATTTTATGACTAGAGTGATGGAATCAAGAGTGCCACTGATTCTTCCAATAGTTACTTATGGAGAGACTTGGGATTGTACTATATACATTCTATACTGATTGTTTCATGGATTTGAATCGCGAACCACCTGTCCCGGTTCGATTCAGCACTTATGTAGAGATTAGAACAGTATATAGACAGAAGAGGATATGGAGAGATTTTCTTGTGAGGAATTATGGAGAGGAGTACTATAGAGCTGTGATAGAGTCACCTGCACCTTTTGTGACTCCTTTGTTGAGAGGTCACATAGTGATTATACTCACTTTGTATTAGAGGGATTGTGAGAAAGCATGGGAACATCAATTGATATGGGTGAGGTTCTCAATGCAATCATGGCGGAGATGAAGGAGTTGAGAAAAGCAATAGTAGATGGGCATATCAAGCAGCAAGCCATGGAAGATAAAATCTTCGCATTAGAGAGTGAGAAAGTAGAGAGAGAGAGAGTTGGAGAGATGGAAGTTGAACCTCAAGTTCAAGCTTCCCAAGTTCAGCCAGAACCAACTCCTATTGATGCAGCAGAGGCAAATAGGAGACGTCTTCAAGAGATTGAAGATCAAGCAAATCTTTTGCTTCGAATGGGAAAATCCTGTAAGGTGGAAGCTTACAAAGGGAGTAGAGCAATGGGAGTGTTAGAGGGATGGATTATGAGGATGAATATTCATTTATCCCATTTTCATGTTTCTGATTATATTGCAGGAATGTTCATGAGATCTTATCTTACGGATAAGGCTCTCACATGGTACACAACATGGGAGAGAATGCTTTCAGAACGAGGTGCTACCATTTCGTGGAGTGGAATGCAAGAAGGACTTCTGCAAAATTTTCAAGCGGTGGATTCTCTTCAAACTGCAAGAATGAAGTTGTGGGATCTGAAGCAGAAAGGAGTTATTCATGAGTACATTGAAGAATTTCGTGATCTTCAAGTATCTATCATGGATATGAGTGGAGCTGAAGCCTTGGACGTGTTCAAACGAGGCTTGAAAGATCGAATTCGAAAGGAGGTGATGGTAAGCAATCCATCTACTGTGAATGAAGCAATCGCAATTGCTCAACGAATTTCAGGTGCTTTTGGTGTCACACACGGTGAACCAGTGAGCAATTTTAGAGATCCATCTGGTCCAACACCGATGGAGTTGGGAAACCTTCGACGTAGAGAAGGTTTTGCACCAACAAGAGGACCACCACCAAGATTTGGAGGTGAGATTAGGCGACCAGGAGTTCCAAATTTGCAAGAAGGTTATGCAAATAATGGAATGGTTCGAGGAGGAGCTGGAGTTCGTGACAATCGCCAATGCTATGCATGTGGACGAATGGGTCACATAGCCAAGTTTTGTCGAGTTCGGCCGACACAACAAGGAGGACGGCCCATGCAGCGACGACCGTTCAACAATATGGAGGGGATAGAGTATGAAGAGGTGGAGGAAGCAGTTTCGGGAAACGAAGATCACCAGTAATCTTGCCTCGCGGCCTTACTGGTTCTACAAAGCGAAGAAAAGGCGAGGTTGGAAGAAGGCAATGGTTGGGAGCTCATGGAAGGAGTAAGAAGCAAGCTCAACTCATTGTCACTGATGGTTTCATGGAAGGACACAAGGTGAGAGTTTTAATTGATCCTGGAGCAACTGAGAATTTTCTATCAAGGAGTGTTGCTATGAAGTTAGGTTTGATGTTGATGAAGGACGTGAGTGAAGAAGTGGAATTGCCAAACGGGCAAACTGAAGCGATAGAAACACTACCACGGAGTGTAGAATTATCCATAGGTAGATACAAGGAGAGCATTGAATGGAGAGTAATTCGTTTAGCTCGATATGATGTCATCCTTGGAATGCCATGGATGGAACAATATAATCCGAAGGTAGATTGGAGAAGAAAAGTGATTACAAGTAGTGGATGGAAGATCTATGGAGATAGAATTAGATCTCAGAATAGGAATTTACCCCTCTTCGTGATGGGTACAGCATCCATTTCTAGAGATGATGTATGTTTCCTTGGACTTATAAGAGATATTGGGTCCACGGACAAACCTTACATCCCGGAGTCCTTGAACGACATTT
The DNA here is from genome assembly GCA_037833965.1 of Marchantia polymorpha subsp. ruderalis. Lineage (NCBI taxonomy): Eukaryota > Viridiplantae > Streptophyta > Marchantiopsida > Marchantiales > Marchantiaceae > Marchantia > Marchantia polymorpha. The sequence continues at coordinate 9,570,189 of AP031351.1, forward strand.
TTATGGAGTATAAAGATGTTTTTCCAGATGATCTACCTGCAGGATTACCACCAAAGAGGCGAGTAGATCACAAGATTGAGGTGATACCTGGAAGTACACCAACTTGCAAAGCTCCATATCGTTTGGCTCCAAACGAATTGGAAGAATGCAAAGCTCAAGTGGAGGAGATGTTGAGCAAGGGATTCATTCAACCAAGTGTTTCACCTTATGGAGCTCCAGTACTCTTTGTGAAGAAGAAGGATGGATCCATGAGACTATGTATCGATTATCGCGGGTTGAATCAGCAAACGGTGAAAAACAAATATCCATTACCTCGTATGGATGATTTGTTTGATCAACTTCAAGGAGCGAAGTACTTCACCAAGCTAGATTTGAGAAGCGGCTACAATCAAATTCGAATTGCAGATGAAGATGTTCACAAGACAGCTTTTCGTACTAGGTATGGACACTTTGAGTATCTGGTGATGCCTTTTGGTCTCACTAATGCACCAGCTACATTCATGGGATTGATGAACGATATCTTTCGCCCTTATCTAGATAAATCTGTCATTGTTTTTCTAGATGATATATTGGTGTATAGCAAAACTTTGAGTGATCATAGAAGTCATTTACGAGAGGTACTTCAAGTTTTAAGAGACAATCAATTGTATGCCAAAGCTTCAAAATGTGAATTTGGCAAGTCAGAAGTAGATTACTTGGGTCATAGAGTTACAGCTACAGGAATCCAAGTGATGAGTGAGAAGATAGATGCCATTCAGAAATGGATAGCACCTGAGGATCAAACTCAATTGAAAAGTTTTCTAGGGCTCACTGGATTCTATCGTAGATTTGTGAAAGGTTTTGCTCGACTAGCTCAGGCCTTGACTTCCATGTTAGGGAAAGGTCAAAAGTGGAGATGGGGAACAGCTCAAGAGTTAGCTTTTCAAGCATTGAAAGATGCTTTGTTACACGCACCTATTCTCAAGTGGTATGATCCTAACCGTTCTATCAAGTTGGCCACTGACGCATCAGGTACAACAGTAGGGGGCATACTTCAACAAGAATGGGAGGATGGATGGCATCCTGTTGCTTTCTATTCTCGAAAGTTGGTGGCGGCGGAACAAAATTATCACACGACAGAACGAGAGGAGTTAGCTATCGTGTTGGCAACCAAACATTGGAAGCATTATTTGGGTGATAAGGAGTTTGTGGTGGAGACTGATCATAAACCCTTGGTTTATTTGGAAACTCAGAAGGATCTATCCAAACGACAAATTCGATGGGCAGAGTGGCATCAACGCTTCAACATGAAGATTGTGTACGTGGAGGGAAAGAAGCAACTTGCAGATGCTCTCACACGCATGCCTTGTTTGAATCATGTTGCAGAAGTGAAAATTCAGGCGGATTGGTGGAGCAAGATGTCACAAGCCACAAAGGAGGATGAAGAGATCACTCGGGCACTACAAACTGGAAAGGCAGAGAAATCTCGAGGTTTGGCGTTTTACAATCAGCGTATATGGATTCCACAAGATCACGATTTGCGCACAATGATTTTGGCAGAAAGTCATGATACAGCCATTGCAGGTCATGTGGGAGTGGAGAAAACCGTGGAGAGTATACAACGAGTGTACTATTGGCCCAAAATACGTGAGGATGTGGAGTCTTATGTTCGAAGTTGTGTTGCTTGTCAACAAAACAAGGCAAGTAATAAAAAACCAGCGGGTTTATTACAGCCTCTTCCTATTCCCGAACAACGGTGGGAACATGTCACCATGGATCTTGTATGTGAGTTACCAAGGACTTCGTTAGGACATGATTCAGTGGTGGTTTTTGTGGACAAATTGAGCAAGATGATTCACATCAAGCCAACCACAAAAACAGTAACAGCTCCACAACTAGCTCAATTGTATCTAGATGCAGTTTTTGTGAATCATGGTTTAAGCAAAGTGTTAATCACGGATAGAGGTACTCACTTCACTAGTTTATTTTGGAAAACTTTGTTTAGTTTTTTCAAAACAAAACTAGCAATGTCAACGGCCTATCATCCTCAAACTGATGGACAAACTGAGAGGGCAAATAGAACCATAGAGGATATGCTACGAGCATTCACATTAGAAGAGCAAGAAGAGTGGGACAACCTTTTGCCACTTGTGGAATTTGCATATAACAATTCTGTTAATGCATCCACAAAAGTGTCTCCATTTTTTCTTATGTATGGAGCTCATCCGATAACTCCTTCAAGTTTGATGAGACTTCCCAAAGGAGAGGAGTTTTCGACCAAAGTTGCAGCAGTCAACGAATTCGTGGAGCATATTCACCGAGGACTACATCAGGCCAAGGAGAAGTTGGTGATAGCTCAAAATCGGCAAAAGCAGCATGCCGATGCTCATCGTAGAGAAGTGATTTTTGAGGTTGGAGATCATGTTTGGTTATCTACAACGAATTTGTCTCTTGTAGGAACACCAAAGTTAAACCCTAGGTTCATTGGTCCATTTTTGGTTTTGAAGCGTGTTGGTGAAGTGTCATACAAGTTGGAACTTCCGTCACATATGAAAATACATCCAGTATTTCATGTGTCACGATTGCAAAAACATGTACCACGACCAAAACAATTCACCAACCAACCAGCACCACCTCCTCTTCCAACCTTGATAGCAGATCATGAGGAGTTTGAGGTAGAAAAGATACTCAAGAAACGAATTCGAGGTCATAAATATCCCAAAGTAGAGTATTTGATTCAATGGAAAGGCTATCCATCGTATGAATCAACTTGGGAACCAGCTAAAAATTTAGCAAATGCACCTTTGATAGTTCAGGAGTTTGAACGTATGTGCAACGAGGACGTTGCATCTTAAAAGGAGGGAGGTTTGTAACCATCTTTAGTTAGTTAGAACTAAAGTAGAGGTTACTCTGAATATGGTTGTAGATACTTTAGTGTGCACTAGTCATAGCTGCCACATCAGCGATCCGCGCACTTGGTAGGTACAGAGTGGATGTGTTAGTTGACAGTGCCACGTCAGCAATCCGTGTGCTTGTAGGTAAGGATTGAGTGTGTTAGTTAGTGTGTTAGTTGGGTGCGCCACGTCAGCGATCCGTGTGCTTGTTAGGGTTATCCGCCACGTCATCCATCCACTAGGAGTGGGATGGATGGTGGGGATTAGATCTTATCACCTTGTACTTGTTGGTGAGAGCTATATAAGGGAGAGGAGAACCATTGTTGGTATCTCTCATCTTCAGAGTTTACGTTTCTATCTTCGAGTGAACTTCTCTCTAAACCCTAGTGTTACAATATGCTCCACGAATTCGTTGACGGCTGCAACTTTGGTCGAAAACTCCTCTCCTTTGGGAAGTCTCATCAAACTTGAAGGAGTGATCCGATGAGCTCCATACATAAGAAAAAATTGGAGACACTTTTGTGGATGCATTAACAGAATTGTTATATGCAAATTCCACAAGTGGCAAAAGGTTGTCCCACTCTTCTTGCTCTTCTAATGTGAAGGCTCCTAGCATATCCTCTATGGTTCTATTTGCCCTCTCAGTTTGTCCATCAGTTTGAGGATGATAGGCCGTTGACATTGCTAGTTTTGTTTTGAAAAAACTAAACAAAGTTTTCTAAAAATAAACTAGTGAAGTGAGTACCTCTATCCGTGATTAACACTTTGCTTAAACCATGATTCACAAAAACTGCATCTAGATACAATTGAGCTAGTTGTGGAGCTGTTACTGTTTTTGTGGTTGGCCTGATGTGAATCATCTTGCTCAATTTGTCCACAAAAACCATCACTGAATCATGTCCTAACGAAGTCCTTGGTAACTCACATACAAGATCCATGGTGACATGTTCCCACCGCTGTTCGAGAATAGGAAGAGGCTGTAATAAACCCGCTGGTTTTTTATTACTTGCCTTGTTTTGTTGACAAGCAACACAACTTCGAACATAAGACTCCACATCCTCACGTATTTTGGGCCAATAGTACACTCGTTGTATACTCTCCACGGTTTTCTCCACTCCCACATGACCTGCAATGGCTGTATCATGACTTTCTGCCAAAATCATTGTGCGCAAATCGTGATCTTGTGGAATCCATATACGCTGATTGTAAAACGCCAAACCTCGAGATTTCTCTGCCTTTCCAGTTTGTAGTGCCCGAGTGATCTCTTCATCCTCCTTTGTGGCTTGTGACATCTTGCTCCACCAATCCGCCTGAATTTTCACTTCTGCAACATGATTCAAACAAGGCATGCGTGTGAGAGCATCTGCAAGTTGCTTCTTTCCCTCCACATACACAATCTTCATGTTGAAGCGTTGACGCCACTCTGCCCATCGAATTTGTCGTTTGGACAGATCCTTCTGAGTTTCAAAATAAACCAAGGGTTTATGATCAGTCTCCACCACAAACTCCTTGTCACTTAAATAATGCTTCCAATGTTTGGTTGCCAACACGATAGCTAACTCCTCTCGTTCTGTCGTGTGATAATTTTGTTCCGCCGCCACCAACTTTCGAGAATAGAAAGCAACTGGATGCCATCCATCCTCCCATTCTTGTTGAAGTATGCCCCCTACTGTTGTACCTGATGCGTCAGTGGCCAACTTGATAGAACGGTTAGGATCATACCACTTGAGAATAGGTGCGTGTAACAAAGCATCTTTCAATGCTTGAAAAGCTAACTCTTGAGCTGTTCCCCATCTCCACTTTTGACCTTTCCCTAACATGGAAGTCAAGGCCTGAACTAGTCGAGCAAAACCTTTCACAAATCTACGATAGAATCCAGTGAGCCCTAGAAAACTTTTCAATTGAGTTTGATCCTCAGGTGCTATCCATTTCTGAATGGCATCTATCTTCTCACTCATCACTTGGATTCCTGTAGCTGTAACTCTATGACCCAAGTAATCTACTTCTGACTTGCCAAATTCACATTTTGAAGCTTTGGCATACAATTGATTGTCTCTTAAAACTTGAAGTACCTCTCGTAAATGACTTCTATGATCACTCAAAGTTTTGCTATACACCAATATATCATCTAGAAAAACAATGACAGATTTATCTAGATAAGGGCGAAAGATATCGTTCATCAATCCCATGAATGTAGCTGGTGCATTAGTGAGACCAAAAGGCATCACCAGATACTCAAAGTGTCCATACCTAGTACGAAAAGCTGTCTTGTGAACATCTTCATCTGCAATTCGAATTTGATTGTAGCCGCTTCTCAAATCTAGCTTGGTGAAGTACTTCGCTCCTTGAAGTTGATCGAACAAATCATCCATACGAGGTAATGGATATTTGTTTTTCACCGTTTGCTGATTCAACCCGCGATAATCGATACATAGTCTCATGGATCCATCCTTCTTCTTCACAAAGAGTACTGGAGCTCCATAAGGTGAAACACTTGGTTGAATGAATCCCTTGCTCAACATCTCCTCCACTTGAGCTTTGCATTCTTCCAATTCGTTTGGAGCCAAACGATATGGAGCTTTGCAAGTTGGTGTACTTCCAGGTATCACCTCAATCTTGTGATCTACTCGCCTTTTTGGTGGTAATCCTGCAGGTAGATCATCTGGAAAAACATCTTTATACTCCATAAAAATGTCGTTCAAGGACTCCGGGATGTAAGGTTTGTCCGTGGACCCAATATCTCTTATAAGTCCAAGGAAACATACATCATCTCTAGAAATGGATGCTGTACCCATCACAAAGAGGGGTAAATTCCTATTCTGAGATCTAATTCTATCTCCATAGATCTTCCATCCACTACTTGTAATCACTTTTCTTCTCCAATCTACCTTCGGATTATATTGTTCCATCCATGGCATTCCAAGGATGACATCATATCGAGCTAAACGAATTACTCTCCATTCAATGCTCTCCTTGTATCTACCTATGGATAATTCTACACTCCGTGGAAGTGTTTCTATCACTTCAGTTTGCCCGTTTGGCAATTCAACTTCTTCACTCACGTCCTTCATCAACATCAAACCTAACTTCATAGCAACACTCCTTGATAGAAAATTCTCAATTGCTCCAGGATCAATTAAAACTCTCACCTTGTGTCCTTCCATGAAACCATCAGTGACAATGAGTTGAGCTTGCTTCTTACTCCTTCCATGAGCTCCCAACCATTGCCTTCTTCCAACCTCGCCTTTTCTTCGCTTTGTAGAACCAGTAAGGCCGCGAGGCAAGATTACTGGTGATCTTCGTTTCCCGAAACTGCTTCCTCCACCTCTTCATACTCTATCCCCTCCATATTGTTGAACGGTCGTCGCTGCATGGGCCGTCCTCCTTGTTGTGTCGGCCGAACTCGACAAAACTTGGCTATGTGACCCATTCGTCCACATGCATAGCATTGGCGATTGTCACGAACTCCAGCTCCTCCTCGAACCATTCCATTATTTGCATAACCTTCTTGCAAATTTGGAACTCCTGGTCGCCTAATCTCACCTCCAAATCTTGGTGGTGGTCCTCTTGTTGGTGCAAAACCTTCTCTACGTCGAAGGTTTCCCAACTCCATCGGTGTTGGACCAGATGGATCTCTAAAATTGCTCACTGGTTCACCGTGTGTGACACCAAAAGCACCTGAAATTCGTTGAGCAATTGCGATTGCTTCATTCACAGTAGATGGATTGCTTACCATCACCTCCTTTCGAATTCGATCTTTCAAGCCTCGTTTGAACACGTCCAAGGCTTCAGCTCCACTCATATCCATGATAGATACTTGAAGATCACGAAATTCTTCAATGTACTCATGAATACCTCCTTTCTGCTTCAGATCCCACAACTTCATTCTTGCAGTTTGAAGAGAATCCACCGCTTGAAAATTTTGCAGAAGTCCTTCTTGCATTCCACTCCACGAAATGGTAGCACCTCGTTCTGAAAGCATTCTCTCCCATGTTGTGTACCATGTGAGAGCCTTATCCGTAAGATAAGATCTCATGAACATTCCTGCAATATAATCAGAAACATGAAAATGGGATAAATGAATATTCATCCTCATAATCCATCCCTCTAACACTCCCATTGCTCTACTCCCTTTGTAAGCTTCCACCTTACAGGATTTTCCCATTCGAAGCAAAAGATTTGCTTGATCTTCAATCTCTTGAAGACGTCTCCTATTTGCCTCTACTGCATCAATAGGAGTTGATTCTGGCTGAACTTGGGAAGCTTGAACTTGAGGTTCAACTTCCATCTCTCCAACTCTCTCTCTCTCTCTACTTTCTCACTCTCTAATGCGAAGATTTTATCTTCCATGGCTTGCTGCTTGGTATGCCCATCTACTATTGCTTTTCTCAACTCCTTCATCTCCGCCATGATTGCATTGAGAACCTCACCCATATCAATTGATGTTCCCATGCTTTCTCACAATCCCTCTAATACAAAGTGAGTATAATCACTATGTGACCTCTCAACAAAGGAGTCACAAAAGGTGCAGGTGACTCTATCACAGCTCTATAGTACTCCTCTCCATAATTCCTCACAAGAAAATCTCTCCATATCCTCTTCTGTCTATATACTGTTCTAATCTCTACATAAGTGCTGAATCGAACCGGGACAGGTGGTTCGCGATTCAAATCCATGAAACAATCAGTATAGAATGTATATAGTACAATCCCAAGTCTCTCCATAAGTAACTATTGGAAGAATCAGTGGCACTCTTGATTCCATCACTCTAGTCATAAAATCTGCACCCCAACAAGCCACAAGGTACATCCGAAAATGATGTTTCTCCATGCAACGAAGGTGAATATCGAATAGGTTAGGAATTGGCCAGTGCGGTACTGGATTCCTGTCAATCCCGTCCATATCTGCAAAAACACAATTTCCCCCTTCCACCTCTCTCTACATGCAGATGAATGACCTCTGCCAGCCTCTATACACTCTCAAGACTACACTCCATCATCACTCACTTGCTATTCCATGAGGGGTAATCCACACTCAAGGAAACAGCAAGGTCGCTCTGATACCATTGTAACACTAGGGTTTAGAGAGAAGTTCACTCGAAGATAGAAACGTAAACTCTGAAGATGAGAGATACCAACAATGGTTCTCCTCTCCCTTATATAGCTCTCACCAACAAGTACAAGGTGATAAGATCTAATCTCCACCATCCATCCCACTCCTAGTGGATGGATGACGTGGCGGATAACCCTAACAAGCACACGGATTGCTGACGTGGCGCACCCAACTAACACACTAACTAACACACTCAATCCTTACCTACAAGCACACGGATTGCTGACGTGGCACTGTCAACTAACACATCCACTCTGTACCTACCAAGTGCGCGGATCGCTGATGTGGCAGCTATGACTAGTGCACACTAAAGTATCTACAACCATATTCAGAGTAACCTCTACTTTAGTTCTAACTAACTAAAGATGGTTACAGTTAGGTTCAACACTTATGTAAAGATTAGACAAATTTATCAACAAAAGAGATTGTGGCGAGATTTTCTTGTGAATATTTATGGTGAATAGTACTACAGAGTTGTGATAGAATTATCTATAGTTTTTGTGATTTCTTTGTTGGAAAGTTATCTAGTGAATATATTTACTTTGTATTAGAGTGAGTGTGAGAAAGCATGATGACATCAATCAATATGGATTAGGTTCTCAACGCAATCATGGCGAAGATGAAAAAATTGAGAAAAACTACAGTAAATGGACATACCAAGCAGCAAGTCATAAACGATAAAATCTTTGCACTAGAGAGAGATTGTAGAGAGAGAAAGAATTGAAGTTGAAACTCAAGCTCTCCAAGTCCAACCGGAACCAACTCTTATTGATGCATCAGAATCAAACAAGAAACGTCTTCAAGAGATTGAAGATCAAACAAATCTTTTACTTTGAATGGAAAAATCTTGTAACGTGGAAATTTACAAAGAGAATAGAGCAATGAGAATTTTAGAGTGATGAATAATGAGGATAAATTATCATTTATGTTATTTTCATGTTTTTTAATTATATTGCAATAATGTTCATGAGATCTTATTTTACATGGTACACAATGTGAGAAAAAATGCTTTGAAAACGATCTGCTACCATTTTGTGGAGTGAAATGTAAGAAGTACTTTTGTAATATTTTCAAACGGTGAACTCTCTTCAAACAACTAGAATGAAGTTGTGAGATTTGAACCAAAAAATAGTTTTCCATATATACATTGATTGAAGTATCAAATTCAAAAAGAATTGATGGTAAACAATCCATCCACAGTGAACGAAGCAATTGTAATTGCTTAACAAATCTCGGATGTTTATAGTGTCACATATGATGAACCAGCAAGAAATTTTTGAATTCATCTGGTCTAACATCGATAGAGTTGGGAAACCTTCGACGTAGAAAAGGTTTTGCATTAGCAAGAAGAACAACCGCAAGATTTGAAGGTAAGATACATCAACAAGGTATTCCAAATTTGCAAGAAGGTTATACAAATGATAGAATGGTTAGAGGAGGAACGGAAGTTTGTGCAATCGTGAATACTATGCATGTGGACCAATGAGTCACATTGCCAAGTTTTGTCGAATTCGACCGGCACAACAAGAAAACCGATTCATACAATGACAACATACTTGGGAATCAACTTGGGAACCAACTAGAATTTTAACTAATGCACCGTTGATAGTTCAAAAATTTGATCGGATGTGTAACGAGTATGTTACGTCTTAAAAGAAGTGAGGTTTGTAACCATCTATAGTTAGTTAGAACTAAAATAGAGGTTATTCAAAATATTTATATAGTTACTTTAGCTCGCACTAGTAATAGTTGTCATGTCAACTATCCGTGTGTCTTGTAGGTAGATAATATATGTGTTAGTTGACAATGCCACATTAGTGATCCGCATGTTTGTTAGGTAATGATTGAATGTTTCAGTTATTGTATTCATTGAGAGTGTCATGTCATCAATCCGTGTGTATGTTAGTGTTATCCGCCACGGCATAAACGCATTAGGAGTGGAATGAATGGTGTGGATATGATTTTATTTCCATGTACTTGTTAGTAAGAGCTATATAAGTGTGGAACTATTGTTGGTAACTCTCATCTTAAATGTTTATATTTTTATCTTCAAGTGAAATTTTATCTAAACCCTAGTGTTATTTCAATACATCATTGTTTCTGTCATATTGAACCAACTTCATTGTAAACTGGTTCTTTATTTTGCTTTGACGTGTATACTCTGAAATTGGACAAAGTATTATCTTGGAAACATTTCAAACTCATGGCTACAATAATCATTTGAAAGTACTTTGATCTAATAAGAGGGTTACCTCCTTCACATTATATTAGTCAACTATAGAATTATAAGAACTTCTACTTGACTATCTATGATGATGTATTATAGAATTGTCAAATGTTTCATACAATAAAATGAATCATGTTGGTGTCTAGTAACTATTTTGTAATGATACTATCAATTGATATTATTTTATTTCACCCTTGTTTGATCACTAGATCAAACAAGGGTGAAATAACTTCGGATTTCTCAAAGATTTATTTCTCAAAAATGACATATATCTCAAACTTAATTTAAAAATTAAATTATAAACATCCAAATTGATAATACATTAATGTACATATAAAATCTTGAGAAATTTAAAAAAACAAGTCATTATCCTTGAATATATATTTTTGAGAAACACGTAGTAGAAAATTTACACAAAATATTAAACAAGCACACAGTAGATATGGGGTTCACCCTGTCAGAGTTAACTCCGCGGTAGAACGAAGAGTGATAGTATAATGAACCTGCGAGTTGACAAAAGTGAAAGTTAACTGGTATTTATACTAGAGCGCTGATTCGACTCTTAACCTTTATATACTAATCACATGTTACTTTTGACAAACAATGCTCTTAAAGTTTTAAATTACAAGATCATAATGTAGAAATTTGATTTTTGTTTTAGAGAACATATATTTTTCTTTCTCTAATGTGATATAGATCTGTTGTAAATAACATACATTTTTCTTTTTCTAAGTTGATGTAGTTTTTGATAAGTAGATCTAAAGACATGGTATTGTCCATGGTACAACATTGTCCGTACATGTTTTTAATTTCATATAAAGAAATAAAATTAGACCTTTTTTTTAATAAAATCCAAAAATAATAACAGATAATCCGTAGTTTGAACCAATACACTATGAAATAATGGAAAAAAGATTACATTAATGGTTTTGTGATGAAAATTTTAAATGTTGATGCAGAATTTTAGTCTCTTCTATACTTTAGAGATGTAGGTTATATATCCAGCGTTGATATTTGGTTTACATTTTCAAGAAACATTTATGATCATCATAGCTTTAATCTATCTAGTTTGATTCTCCTAACTAAAGGATCTTTTCTTCGCTGAATTTTTCTATCTTTCCATTCATAAAATTGACTTATTTTACCAACATATTACTAAGTAAAGTAAACTAAAATCAAATAGATTGAAATCTAAAGCGGTATCTGTTAGAATACTAATTACTCCCTATTGCTTCTTGTGTAATTATAGTTAGACTGCAGCTAGACATCACTACGGAGGTGTCCCTGTGATCATTAGACATCACTACCCTTCCCACTAGGGGGTGTCCCTGTCATCATTAGATCCCACTACCATTCCCACTACGGAGGTGTAAATTCCAATTTTCCCTTGTCACCTCGGATTGGGTACTTAAACCCAATCCGGTCCTGTGTATAACAACTCAGAGCTTCTCTCGAGGACTCAGTTCCTGTGTCTCGACCCTTTTCTGCTCTTGCTTTACTTCTTCAATATGGAAAAGAAAACTGTCGTTGAATACCATACAAAATTCAGATAATGCTCTTGAATACAAATCTTGAGCTTTTACTGAATTTTGTAAGCTTCACGGTGTTCAACGACAGTTTCCTATTCCTGATACTCCTGAACAAAACGGAGTAGCTGAACGGAAGAATCGTACTTTGATCGATTCAGTAGTCGATATGTTCACACATTCTGCTCTTTCTCATGGCTATTAAGGCAAAGCCATCCATACTGCTCAAGTCATCCTCCCACAGCTGAAGTCCCTGCCACTTATCCGACCTTTTGGCGAGACTTATCAGAGGCGCACATGGAAGCTACGTGAGAATCTCTCTCTTCTGCTCCTCTTGTTGATACGGTTCGCAACCTCGAGAACTTACTGGGTAAACTCAGACCTCAAGACACTACATCTGAGGTCCCGGCTACAAGACAGATACAGCTAGGGGGCAGCTTCATCCTCTGCCCACACCATCGATCCTATCTTTCGAAGGGGGGGAAGAGTAAGGAAACGTGTCAAAAAACATGATCAACTTTTGGAGAAGAAGAAGAAGTATCGAGGTTTATTCTCGTATGGAGAGACTTACCAAGAACCTACTTCTTATCAAGAGACCTTACAGAATGGTGATTCTATCACCAAGAACCTACTTCTTATCAAGAGGCCTTACAGAATGGTGATTCTATCAAATGGAAAGACGCTATGGAGGATGAATTTTCTTATTTGAAGAAAAATCAAACCTGGACATTGACAGAGTAACCTGCGATTAAGAACGTCGTTGGCTGTAAATGGATTTATAAAATCAAATACAAGCCTGACGGTTCTGTTGATCGATATAAGGCCAGATTAGTAGCGAAAGGATATTCACATGCTTGTGGTGTTTGACTTTTCGGAACATTTTCTCCTGTGGTGAAGATGACATCCATTAGGGTGTTAATGGCTCTAGCCGCTCAATACAATTTGGAGCTGCACCAGATGGACGTGAAAATTGCATTTCTGAACGGGGTATTAGATGAAGAAGTCTGCATGGCCCTTCCTGAAGGGTTGAATATCTCTTCTGAGAAATACATGGTATGCAAACTGAATAAGTCCATTTTTGGACTGAAGCAATCCTCACGACAGTGGTATCAAAGGATTGACTCGTTCTTACTGCAGATTCGCTTTACCAGAGCTGATGCAGATCAGAATGTTTATTTGGCATTTGTGTATTTGGCACTATATGTGGACGACTGTGTACAGGCGAGTGATTCCTTGCATCTTCTTACGAATATCAAGGAGAAACTCAAAACGGAGTTCGATTCGGTGTACTTAGAAGAGATCCATCATTGTCTTGGTATGCAAGTGTACAGAAATCGTGTAGAAGGGTGGATTCGGATCTCACAACCACGATATTTGGTTGAAAAAACTTGCGAGTTTCACCATGGCTGACTGTAAGCCTATTGATACACCTATGGCTCCCACTAAGTTAAGCACACTTAACTTCAAACCGGGTTCCATAGGTGTATCAATAGGCTTACAGAGTTATGTTCAATATTCATGTTTATATTCAACAAATATATGTTTTATATTTCATCGACAGAAGGAATAGTGAACTAGACACCACTACACCACTACGGAGGTGTCCCTGTGATCTTTAGACACCACTACCCTTCCCACTACGGGGTATCCCTGTCACCATTAGATCCCACTACCCTTCCCACTACGGAGGTGTAAATTCCAATTTTCCCTTGTCACCTCGTATCGGGTACTTAAACCCAATCCGGGTCCTGTGTATAACAACAACTCAGAGCTTCTCTCGAGGACTCAGTAACTGTGTCTCGACCCTTTCCTGCATTGCTCCTGCTTTACTTCTCCAATAGTATCAGATATGGTTTTATTACTTGTCACTCGTGAGAATAGGGTACTTATATTTACATTGGCCGATGAAGATATTCAATAAAGCTAGGTGTACTGTATATCTTGGATAGTTCCACTACTAGAGAAAACTACTTACTACCACTCACCCGCGAATTATTCATATTTATGAGATAGGATATTTCTTCGCATCTTTATTAAATTCCATTTTATTATGATCAATACTCTGCGCAATGACTTGAAATTCTTTGAGTGGATTCTTTGAATTCTGTAAACAGGTTGCAAAATTGATGCTGTCTTCTTGTTTCGAGCTTTTCGAGAAAGTTTATAAAGATTAAGGGACTTAAATTATTGTGAAAATAACTCAGCTGTCCAACTTACATTCAAATATGTTCAGTCCATTTTTTGACTTGAGAGAACATGAGATGGTTAACCTCAGTTTAAAACAATTTTTTAGCCAACAAAAACATGCCCACTTCAGATAAGATGAAGATCAATATTACGCATATCCACTCACCTAAAACAAATATAGAAAATCCACAGCCGGATCAACTTGCTATCATGTGCAAAATAACGAGATCAATACCCGGGGTAGTTAATGCACATTTCTAACATCAAGTCATATCGAAATGGACAAATGCAACAAGCAACAGGAAATCATGCGTGACTAACTGATCTCTCTGTTTTGATTTTTGATCGTGCAGTCTCTCTGTTTTGATCGACAACCCTTGGGGACATTTCTTTCCTAAGACACTTCCGTCAAGCGATGTAAGGTTTTTGACTGGGGTACCTTGACTTTGGAGTAGGCCATAGTAATTTGAACTCTACAAAATCAACTGATATCATTCCAGGTGATCCGGGTGGATCCGGCTGCGTGTGGAGTGGAATGGTTGAAAGCAAAAAGGGTTCCGGAGGTGCGAAGAGGGAGAGGCCCGGAGGGCTCGACCTGCCGGTTTAAAAAAATTTATATATTTTTTGCTGTGCCTTCTCCCCTCTCACGGGGAGAGTTCAGACAAATATTAGTCTTTGCGTACAGAAAGTTACCTTATCTAGTTTGAAACTCGTCTAAGCATATGCTCCGACAGATACTGTGAAGTGGCACTCAAATGCACCTTCACGCACAATAATCAAGTTCTTCGATCACATGGAAAGATCTGCACAAAAAAGAAATTCTAAGTTATTCAGAACCAGCGAAAAGGAGCGCTTAAGCGAGAGCAATCCTATAAAGGTAAAAATGTACTCATGATCTGATGCTTAAGAAGAAAATGACGACGAACGGCAAATGGTTGTTGACAAACCTTTTCACAACTGACAAGTGATGTTCAATGTCGTTCATGCCCTTGAGAAGTTCCAGAGTTGCATTTGTGGAACACGTCCTACTCTCAGCTTAGTTCCTCAGTTGGTCTCTGATCGTCCAGCAACGATGAGAACTGTCGCCATCCAGATGGTGTAACGGGCATGAAGTGGATTCCTGCAACGTCTGCCATCCACGGTAACCTTATTATGTTCAAAGTTCGTACACCGTAACCAAAACCGTATCCAAAAAACTACAAAAGGTTCACAGAACATTCAAAATGCACACAGAATAAAGGTAACATAACATGGGCTGTAGATCATGTTATTATGGTTAGTCTGATATTATTCTTTGATAAACCAACTCTCCAACGATGGGAAATATGTGAGCGGCAAACGTACGTCGAACGGTCTAAGATTGAGGTATTTCATGAAGGCAGATATGTATGCTTAATGTTTGATAGAAATGATAGTTCCAAGTAAAAGTACCGGGCAGGCTCTTTATGTATTGTATGAGACGAGCTGACTCCAGTTTGAAATAAGCTGCTAATCCACTGTCGTCTCCCAAATGATCAGCTTCAATGTTCTTAAGCTCCGCTAATTTTGCATCAACTTGCTTGCCTGCAAACAAAACTTCCTTCAACAATTAACCATGACTCCATGCATAACGTAAACGTACACTTTAAGATGCACGGCCAGTGCTTTACCGCTGAACCTAAATCAGCTTACGAGAAGTATACCTTCAGATATAATGGCCACACGAGCAAAAACGACCATTAGATGAACGTAAAAATCGCAAAAGTGTAGTATCAGGAGTGATTAGTCAATATAGCACAAAACATTCAACTCGAACTGAAGTAATAAATAGCATAAGGCTAATCTGTGCAGATAAAAACTAAAAGTGAAACACAAACAGGTGATATTTGTCAGAGCATTATTAGTATAGCACACGGTTCATTCATAAATTTGTTCTGAACAATGCTTCCTTTTCTCTCAAAAAAGTTAACCCTTTTCAAAACGAAAGAGTTGAACTTATTATCCGTGGGTTGGGGACCAGTCAAGGGAACTTCAACACAAAGAACGTTCTGTCCCCTAATCACCGATTTACAATCACAATCACACTTTCTCTTTCAGACGTGAATAATATATAGTAGCCTGACGTACCTGAAGTCTGCGTCAGTTCAAACCAGAACGCTAGGTTGTCCACAGAGGTTATAAGAGGAAGGCCAACGACGATTCGAGCAGCTTTTGTTAATCTGTCACGAAAAAGTACAGCTGTCATTAGGAGCTTACGAAGTTTCTCACGTAGGTATACAGTAGAAGTTTATCTCATCAATTTGTTCCGTATATAACAATATGACAATTCAATGTAAGAAAATCATTTCTCTCGGTTACCGGGGCGATTCTTCGTTTCATACAGATATCTATAGTCATTCACGTGGAAAGATCGAGTAGACATTCTCAATGCCAGCAGAAATCAAACTATGAACCAATGAAGCAAGATTGCAACTGTACCTCCACGTAAGTAGTAAACTTTTTGCTTCGCATACAGAATGGACATGCAACCTACGTGGATGCTCTCTGAAGAAAAATCAGACGCCGATGTCTACGTTTGATAACAATCTAGAAAATACTAGATTCATAATGAAATAAGATGAGTTATATAATGTTGATTTCACCTCAGATGAAGAAAAATGGCAATAACTCAATTAGTTACGATAACATTAGGCTTAGAGTTATCTTGGGGGCTAATGAGACAGGGTGGCAGATTTCTCGGGTTCATTAGCTAGGGTTTTAGATTTGTGTCAGGTTTAGACCTCAGACCAAAAGACCTTCGGAACTGTTAGTAAAAGTACACAGGTGAGACAATCTCCTTACGAGTGATCCTGAGATACTAATCACACCTTTGAGTGGTAGATTGGTATGGAGTGGAAGTGACAGTAGTGCTCCAGCAGATTTTTCGAGTCAGTCTTTCCTCTGAAGTGGTGAGTATCTATGTTAGTTTAATCTCGGTTTTAGAATCACGCATAATATACTTGAGGCATCATGAGCTACCTTTGAGGGGTAAATTGCTATCTTAGTTCAATCTCAGTTTTAGAATCACGCATAATATACTTGAGGCATCATCATGAGCTACCTTTGAGGGGTAAATTGCTATGGAGTGGAAGTGACAGTAGTGCTCCAGCAGAATTTTCGAGGCACTGTTTTCTCTGAAGTGGTGAGTATCTATGTTGGTTCAATCTCAGTTTTAGAATCTCGCATAGTATACTTGAGGCATCATGAGCTACTGTTATTGGAAGATCATCGGAAGTTACTTCTCATGATTCTTTTGTTTTCCAAAATATAAATGTACAATGTGAATGAACTTCAAATGATCATTTAATCGCAATAGGTGCTGAAGACCCTTTGGCACTTGCTATTAGTAGTTTCCACTCACTCTTACCTTCACACATGCTGTAAATAAAAAATACTACCACTATTAAAATTTATGTTGAATATTAAGATCTACCCCATTCCACAGCAATCCAACACTCATAAGTCCACTCAGCAAGTGATGAATTTCTCATGATCACATTCAGGTGTAATTATGAGAGAAGAATACTGATATAATGTTTCTGTGGCCTGATTGTTTTACCAAAAATACATACTATATATAAAACTCATGAGAAAACACATTGCACAACGTAGGACAAAACAAGTGGTAGCAGGTAAATGTAAGCAAATCTAGCCCGTAGAAATGAGTTGTTTCTCTGTTCAGAAGCTAGCAGCGCAAAAGATAAAAACTTAAGAGTCATTATTTAGATAGTATCTCTCTTCAGAGCGTGTAATCGAAGAGTAAAAAACAGCCTTACTTTGAAACATAGCATTGGAATATGCGTTTTGTTGGTAGCAAAAGGAAAGAGGAGGTTCGGGCCGACAAAGAATCATCAACCATCTATCCGGGGACATACAGAGAGAACCTACAGGACAGCAAAACAAAGTTGTACAAGTTTCTGGGCAAATGTACAGGATGTTAGACAAAGTTCGATACACGCCAATGTAGGCTGAAGCGGTAACTTCAATACGAGAACAAACACTCAACGAGATATCAAATTTTATGTATAATGGCCGGTGTGGTTGGTCGGAAAATGACGCATAGAGAGAGTTGTTACACAACAAAAACACAGACTGGTTTCTCAAGATGAAAATTGAGCGAGAATGTGAACATCGGATGATTCCCTTGTGTAGGGTAGGAGTAGGAACACTTCAAGATATCCACGAAAATCCCGTTGTGTACGTACTGTAGGCGAAACGAGCAATCTTGAGATCAACAAGTACATAATCAATAAGAGAACAAAAAACCAGTGTGTAGTGTACCAGGCAAGCTAAAGCGGGGTTTACCAGTAAACCGTTCACATCAAATCAGTCTTTGGTGTCAACTGATTGAATCAAAGCGTGAATTCCTTTTCTTCGACAAGAAAGTCCGCCACAAGCAAAGACGTGAGAGAAACCATCAAAAGGTAACAGGTGCTGCTAGGACCGCTAGGACTTAGGACATCACTCTCTAGATCCACGGCACATAACACACGTGATAGCAAAGCAACATAGAAATTTTATGATGAAAAAAACAATTTAGCGACGAGATTCATTAATAAAGTAATCCGGCCCACCCAAAAAAAAAAAAAAAAGGGGTTGTATTCGTTGTGAAAACAAATAAGTGCTGAAAACTTATTTACTTTCTATCTATCAATGAAGTGTATTGACTGATCTAAGCTTGCAAATGTTATCCAGAGTTGACATAAGAGCAAGTTAGCGCACCCAAATTGCTAACACTCCAAAAGCAGTCAGGCATCCACACTTACAACTGAACACAAGATGTTTGACATTGCCTAGTAACAGACAAGTGAATGGATGATTGCGGTTCCAAGTGCCAACATTCCGCGTAGTCTAAATTCGAAGAAACGTTATTCACAATAGGGATGCCTTCAAATGCAAAAGCACAGGGTATGGAGTATTCTCAAATCATACTGTGCGATGACCTGTACACATTAACTCCTAAAAGTGTACAGACGATAGGATCTCCATAGATCTACATAAGCCGAGAGGAAGAAAGACAACCTAACAAGATGTGGACAAGATATGGACAATTTACTACTGTAGCAATGAGAGTAAAAGAGTTACTGTGAGTGATTTGAGAAGTAAGTAGCTGAAAATCTTCATGAAAAGTATATGAACGGAAGGCGAAGTAAGATGTGTCGGTAAGGTTTCAGATGAGCTCCGGTAAGGGAAACTCCCGGCAATACCATGCAAAACCATAACAAGGACATGGGTAAGAGTTGATCAACAACCAACCTCAGCTGAATGGATGACAGTTAGTACACACAGCATAAATTGTCACATATTGACTGCCAAGTTGTCCAGCACACAAATAGCACGATGAAAAATCATGAGACAGAAAACATAAGACCACAAAACCAGCTCGACTACATGCACTCAATACAAGCAGCAAAACTATGACTGGATCATAACAAGGACATGGGATAAGAGTTGACCAACAACCAACCTCAGCTGAATGGATGACAGTTAGTACACACAGAACTAATTGTCACATATTGACTGCCCAGTTGTCCAGCACACAAATAGCACGATGAAAAGTCATGAGACAGAAAACATAAGACCACAAAACCAGCTCGACTACATGCACTCGATACAAGCAGCACAACTATGACTGGATCTAAAAGGTGTGCCAAAACATTCGAGCCCTACACATGATCGATTGAAAGAGGGCAAAACTGTAACAACGTTAAACGGTAAAACTGTAACCTAAGTATGGGACGCTGGAAGCAAATGTTAGTTTCAGGGCAATCGGCGACACATCAAATATCGAACTTGGCCTTCAATTGGGTGCGCTCGAGTCCGATGCAAGTGAATCAGCAAAAACAACAGCAGTTATTTGTACATTTCGTGTGTATGACGACCAAGCAAAAGACTTGTACCAGACAGCGAACTAACGAGCAGACTGGAGGAGACAATTGCATGACCATAAAGGTATGTGGACACAAATGATCAGTAGGATGAGAAACACCAACAATGAATATCCACATCTATAGTTCCGTCCTGTTCGAATATGCATATGGCTTTCAACAAAGTGTAAGGTGGATACTGTCGAAGTTGAACTACTAACAAATGTAACTGAACGTCTCCATCCAGAGTCATACAGGGGGGGGAGAGAAGTACATTACCCTCTACTTCTTGCGGCACCCCACCATTCTCCAAATCGATCAATAAGTAGTGGTGGTTGTAGAATCACTGTTTCTGCTCCAGCCTCAATCTGCAATCATCCTCCAAACTAAGGGCTAAAATCTTTTACATTGGAACTTTTGGTACTACAACGAAATGCAAAACTCCTGAATTTTGAATTCATGAGATATTTGAGTAAACAACATGGAAGAAACAAAAATATAGACAGCCAACAACTTGCATAATGAAACCACCATTCGATGTAGCGCAGGAATACCTTCTGTTCAAGGCGCGCCACAGAATTCAGAAGAGGATTTTCAACAGCCCACAACTGAACCCCTTCATTGCGTACCTTCCACAGAGAACATCAGCCTCAGATTATGAAGAGTCCTCAGCGAGCCACGTGATATGAATTCCTTCATGAAAACTCGAGTGAAACCAGTCGATACTTAAGCTATCCCTAAGAATTTTTCTCAACAGAAACTCGACCGGAGACCACAAAACTAGAAGCCCTTGCGGAACATGCTTTTGCGCAAGACGGAAAAGCATGGAAGACAAGTAACCGGAGGAAGAGAAATGTATATTCTGTAGATACAGTACTTTGCAAGACCCGACATTTTTGCATTTCTATAAGAGACTACGTGTACTACTTAATTTTATTGACAAACTTAATGTATATATAAAGGCCTCAACATGCAATATGCAGTTTGATATTCTAGTCAAACTTAACAAGGGGAGCCTTGAATGAAAAAAGGTTTTACCAGGAGATATATTGCCAAACTTTCGAAGTTGAGAAGCAGTGCGTAACATGTCAAGTGAGTTGGATGGCAAAAATCGGTCAACAACAGGTAGCCGTCTCAAAGGATGTCCTACATACATAACCAAAAAAGAAAGTTTTCATTGAGACACGATTGTAACCGAAAAACTTTTGGTAACTCAACATTCTCGAAAAAATAGCAGCGTCATGGCAAGCTCTCTTACCAATATTATCACAAAAAACAGACATTTGGTGCACTAAAACCATCAGAAGCGAGAGGAGAACAATCTGAAACAACAGAACCTTAGATGTGCAACATAAGAGATGCCTCTCGAGTTTCTTCTATTATCTCACCCTAATTCTTTGCTGAAACCAAAGCTACAATTCATACCTCCAGACACCAACAGAAGTGCACCTCCATATCCAGAAGCATTTACTGTCTGCGCAGAAGTCAATAAGTGGCGGCACACGTCCTTCCGACTTCTCATCTGAGCAGCGACAGTCTGCACTCGCCAGCAACTGGCATTTTGAACTGAGCTTTCCATCTGTCCAATGATCTCTAAACTAGATGCCGCAGAGGGAGTTCCCATAGTCGTCCCCAATTTAGGCCTTTTTTTCTCACCTGTTGCAACACGGGCAGAAACGAATTTGAAAAAAGGATGAACTTCCGGGAGATCAGGACGTACAACCCCGTGAATATGGCCTCCAGGAAAAAGTTTGTCCTGAATTTTCTGCTCCAGAAGACATCCAAAGAAGGAAAAATCAGTAAGAAGCTTCAAGGTAGCATCACTAAAAAAAATAGGAGTGAGACCTTTGCAATGATGTTTCCTGTAAGATGGCAGTAGTTTTGATTGTTTCTTTCGACTTCCAATAGCTAGCCTTCAGACTACAAGGAAGCGTGGATACTATCCATAATCATCCGGACACCATAAAATTCTGGAATGATATGAAACATTCGGCTTCTTATGATCCATGATGAAAGGAAAAAATCGGCATAGAATAGAATTTCTAGACATTAGTACGGCCATGGATGAGCAATACAATTCAACACCTCTAGATACCTTGGGGGTTTGAGACCTAAAGATTGAACACAAGTTTCATGTTTAGTGAACCTAGCGCTATTGCTTCCTCGCTACTTCCAACAAATAACCAGAACAAAGCAGACCACCTGCATCTAACTCCCCCTTGTACGAATTCCAATTGGATCATAAAAGCAGACGTAACATGGACCCAAAATGGTGAACAGCAATCCAATACGAGAATTCACGGTCTTATGCAGACTCCGAACATGGATAGAATTCAGAAAGAGATGGAGATTACCTGAGATAAAAAAATCTTTGAAGTCGCTGCCGAAGTCGGCAGTTCCAACAGTTGCAGAAACCGGTGCTCCAACGCCATGAGATTGATAGAGGAGATCCCAAAATTAAAGTGGCATCGGTCTCGAGTACAACACAGTATCCGATTCCGTCGAAATGCGAACCCTAAGTTTGAAAAACAATGGTAGAACACAACCACAAAACAGTAGAAGCTGGTGGGCAGACACCGTCGATAGCTCACTCAAGCACAATTCGGCGATTCCACTTGTTCAAACTTTTGATGCGGTATGTGGGATTCACATGGCCCGTGAATCCCCTTTCCGAAGCGGAATATTCTATAACATTCTGTCCTCGGCAGCAAATTTGCAAGCGGCGGCCCGTCCCCACGGGCAAACACAGTTACGGGGAGAGGGTTCCGGCACGGCTTTTTACCTGCTTTTCAGGTAACCAGAAATGTCAGAAGTAGTCTCAACCCCACTTGAATGTTCATGCAGGGGTCAAATGATTTGGGTGATGACCTGTTCTTGCCGGACTGGATAATATGCGTGACCTGTTCTAACAGGTAAAAGGCCGTGGTTTCCTTCTGCACCAAGTTACGAAGCGAAGAAGCGGTCCCTGTTCCTCGCTGCCGGATGTACATTGCCTGCTGGAACAGTAAAATTCTTCGGCCATGTGAATCTTCCTCCGATCTGAGCCATGGCGCTCGGGCACCGTAGATTATGCCGCAAGTCCAACAGTGCGTCCGCATGTCCGGCAGCCCGCCGAATTCATTACAGCGGAAACCGCCCTCAGAAGAGCCCTCCCAACGGAGCGATCACGCAGACACGATAAAACCGGAAAAGCCTACAGTAGGGGAGGACTGCCACCCGCGTAGCGCAGTAAGGTACATCGGGTGAGGAACTCGGAGCTCGGCTCCTCAACCGAAAATGCCCCGTAATTTGAGGCTGGAGGTGCGCAGAAAGGAAGGAAGCGCGCGCAGCGCAATAGAAGGCACAGAGCGACCGCACGTGTTAACTCCTTAAGTGCAGTGTAGTCCACTTTTGGAACACATTTGCTCGCCATAACATGCTCTCTTTACGAACGAGCTCTTTTGGAGCGCTGTGCATCGCGAGCAGGAGGGACGATCGTCGCCAAATCGGACCGGCCCGGCCTGCGCCTGACAAGCAGAACCATCGCTCTGCCACGTCATTCGTCTGTCAGACCCCGACTCCAAATCAGCAACGACCTGATTCTAAACAAGCCATGGCATGTGGTATCGCATCGCAGTTAGAGACCAGATAATGTGGGTCCTGACACTTAGAAGATATGACACGACGACGACTGTTACTCTTGCGGCGGCGCAAGGAAGGAAAGAAGGGAGCAAGGAAGGAAGGTCGAGCACGGCATGCGGATTCGGCCCTTACTCTCCGGCTCCTCATAACTGTATATTGTCGATATCGTATGTACCAAATTTTAATACGTAACTACATAAGTACGTATGTGCCAATGCAGGGGAGTGCGCTGCGCGGACGTTAGTAAAGAAGAAGAAGAAGCGCACCATAGCATATGAAATGAATGATTGCCGGGATGGCGTGCAGCGCGCGGTCGAGACGACGTGAAGGCGTCGTACTTTAATGCGGTGGCGTACGGACGGCGTGCTTCTTGCATATGGATACCGGTTCGCGTCGGGCCGCGCCGCGGGTGGAGCGGCCGGCTTCAGGAAACGAGAGGCCTGGTGGTGGATTTGGCTCCGTGGGTTAACAGACAGTTGTGACTTGAACCCATGTCCTTCCTTTGAGGCGGAGACAGTCTTGAACCTCCGAGACTGGACTGTTCTGCGAGCTGCTCGAGTCGGCTGAACTTCTGACCAAAGGCTGGTGTTAAGGTTAAGACGACTTCGGAACTTAACTAAACCCGGGGGTTGAACTCAGAAGTGAATGTACTGCGCGCTGGAGAGAACTCGGTGCTTCCTAACCTGGTAGAACGGACTCGCACCACGTCCGCTCGGTCTTCGGGTCGGATGCAAGGAGAGTCGAGTCGTCCATGTTCGGGCGGGCCGATGTGACACAGATGCGGTGGAAATGTTGGCACGACAAAAGAGGCATCTTTTGGAATTCTGAATCTTTCTTTCTGGCATTTGCCCACTTTCGGCCTCTTTGTCAGCGTGCACATGAAGGGCTGATCTACTTGGATTCGCTTCTGGAAATCTGTCGCAAGAGATGATGGTGCCCACATAATGATACGAGTTTCGGTTTGAAGAGTGCCAGACAAACTCAGTCCCCGTCATAACGTCGCAGGTATTCGATAGAGTGAACCAGCGGACCTCGTCTTCCGTTTTTCACTGAACCTTGCATCGCGGAGAGAGCCCGAACTCCCATCTCATCCAGCGAGCACTCCTCTTTGCTTGCATGAATGCTCTTTGGTCGACGAGGATCATGCTTTCACTTTCGAGGGCTATGTGCTGAGAGGTGACTTGGCATTTGGACTCGACCGTACCCTGGGATTCAGAGAGGATGCGCCGGCCCTCTCAGCCACGTGGATATACGTGGCAACAATTCGTCTAGGGCCGTGTTCCAGCCTCTGGTTTTAGAAGAACATAACATGTTGACATTCGTAAATAACCTTCCACAACACGTCAACTCGAATATGACATGGACTTGGAAGTTAAAACTAGTATCAGGGTAAGATTGTTTGTGGGGGTTGAAAATGTGGATAATTCCCAGGGCAAGTCAATCATGGACATAAGATTACGTCTACTAATCCAATATTCTCTTTAGCTTTGTAAAGCTGTGGAATTGAAAACTTCAGTCGATGTCACAGCGTAACCTACTTATCTCATTTTTTTCACGTTTTATGTGTCACTACTGCAAGACATCGCTCACCCTTGAATCAGATGTACAGTAAATAAAAATAATTAAAGTATTCCGATCAACGAAGTTGTCAATTTCTATGCCTGTCATGTGAAATGGGGGCCTAAGAGCACATTTGGAGTGTCCACAACAAAGCCCTGCCATTTTCGATTACCCAAGATCACAAAATATTCTACACCAATATACTGAATGTAGTAGGTAGCGTGGGTATTCTTGAACTGAATTAAAATTCTCTCCCTTCAGGTGTGTACATTTTTTAAAAACAAATAGAATTGATTTTCTGTAGACAAGGCCGCGCTACGAGATGAAAACATGCGCCGCAAAAACAGGTATATTCCAGCGAAGGCCAAACGAAAAGCTAATCCAAACAGACCCTCGGAAAAGAGGAATCAGAATAATATCTGGGGTACTGAGAACACACCCAAACTCCCAATTAGTGCCGAAGTTTCGGGGAAAGGTGTTAGGGTGGAAACTGCCAAATTAAGTGGATGGAAATCGTCCGGCTGAACTTGGCAGTGAGATTGAGGCATAATGGGGTGCTTACACCCATAATTATTGAACGAGAGAAATGATCGGCTGTCGAAATACGAGGCAAGGATAATTGGCTTGCTGCCCTGCCATATGTCATAGACACAATTGTTAGTCTCAGCTACAGAGTAGATTTCAATTCATTGGGATACACATAAATACGTGCCTCGCATGAACTTGACCCCATTCTAATTTTCTTAGGTTTGAAAAGATATGGATCTATTCAAGGAGAGTGAATCAAGGGCCGGTGAGAACAGGCATGGGGATGGCTGACAAGAAGGACTCGCTTTGTCACGTCGAGGGACGAGGGACAAGGGACAAGGGGTGATGCTATGTTTTTTTCGAAATATGGGGTACCGTTCAGTGCAAGTGAGAAGTTCGCAGTGCTCTTAACTTCGTGTCTGACTATGTGTTGCTTTTGTGGTGGGCTATTTTGCAATAAAATAATAATAATGAGAGCGGCCCACTACGTACTTGAAGTGAGCGTGGAGAACGGTACTGCCTATCTCATCCAGTTGACTTGGTGATAATTGTAAAGGAGGACCTAGTGTACCGACGCTTAAGTTGTACATATTCAGGATACACAGTAGTATTGCACACTTGCTGTCCTTGACCATGTAAGACAGTTGACTATGTTAATCTTTACCAAGTTGACTGTTTTCAAGTTTTCTAGGGTTGACTCGCTTTCTCATAAAAGTTGAGAGCTCCGGAAAACCCAATTTTCTTTCAAACCACTTTCGTAGCTGAGATATGTAAAAAGTATTTTTTCAGAAAAATCTATTGTAAGCGGGAAAAGCCGGAGAGCTTTACCAGGAAATGGTCGTGAAGAGAATAGTATGAAGAAAACAATACTCCAAATTAAACTACAAAAGACAAGAGAAGAGAAACTCCTTTTAGACTTAGTTTGATCCTTGTCTGGCAATGGGAAGGTTACTCTGGAGTTTACATATATATACCGCAATCTCCAGTATCAAAGGTGAGGTAAGGAAAATGCCGCCCAAATCGTCGTTGGTTACTTCGGCTCCGACTTTTAATTGATTCACGGAGTTGAATAGAAGATGTCGGGCTCGTGTGAGGTACATTTCAGACAAGATGGCTGTCAACGACCTCATACTCGTTTACAGAAATAATTTCAGCCCCGCCATCGAGTAGGTTCTGCTTGCAATTATAGGGACTCGGCAACCATGAGGAGAGCCCGCCACACTTCCCACACAACAGCATCCCCGCCATCCGCGCACGCGCACGCGCACCCGCTTCCCTTTCCTTTCAGTTTATTTGGAAACCGAATCACTTTCTATGATTCAGAAAACATTTTCGGTGGCAGTACTGTTAGAAGTCGAGTTGAGATGTTCGGCACATGATTTTGAAGGAAGGAAAAACGGTATCTCTTACGCAATATGCTGACCTCCTATCTGGAACTTGAACATTATTGTCATCGTGATGTGCATTTGGGACGCTGCCGGATTTTCCGTCGGGTCATCCTCAATTTTAGGAAAGATTGTCAGAAGTAGTGAAAATCATCACTCTACATAATGCGAAAAGCCGCGGTCTGGAAATTAGATATTACGCCGATAAAGCTGATTCAACGAGGTGGTGGATTGGAAACCATAAATAGAATCACTTTGAAATGGCATAAAAATTGGAATACCAATGAATGGGAGAAAGTGCATCACAAGCATGAATCAAGAAAATCATTACAGTAAAGGTGTAATCAAGCAGGTGCCGCCCTGAATGTAGGTGATGTGGGAGGCATGGAGACATTGTGTTCAAATCAGATCTCTTGTTCATGTTGTCTTCATTTCCGCGGAGCCTACAGTAGAAGCATCCATAATTCCTATCGCTAGAACGCCGCTTCCAACCTTCAACTTTCACATCTTTAAATTCTGTGGGTAGAGTAGGTGAGTTTTTGATCATTTTCTCAGTTTTGATTAACGGAGCCTCCAGCATCTGACGTGTGTAAAGGTTCACATTCCTAAGAAGGCAGGACACATGTGTATATAAAATCTGCGAGAGGGGAGAGCTTCAGAGAACTGAATACCCTCATTGGAATTCTCTCTTTTCCCTGTGAATGAAGTCTGAGCATCAGCTCACTGAATACATATGGTAGTGAAGATCAGTCAAGTAAACTATACGTTAGTGAATCGCAGAAGGAAAACGTCGTCATTGAGAAGCTTTTGACATATGCTCAGTCCTTCAAGAAAAGACATAACGGACAAAAGAGGAGATAGTAATCTTGGTGCGTACATCACATGTGCAGAAACAGTTGGCAAATCTTTGCATCAGAACGAGAACTGGAAATCTGTTGGACCTTTCAGATGAATGCCGCGTTTGTCAGAAGACGGAGGTTGTTAGTTTCGTATATATATATATACATATTTCTTATATTTTTAATATTTCCTACCTCCACCGATTCCATGAGAGCAAACCCAACAGGTGGTCCAACCTAGCCCAACCCAAGCAGGACAAGTTGGCCCTGTGAGTCTGTGACTACGGTAGCTGATTTTCTTGAGGAATCTCTCCGTAGGGACATAGGCCACGGAATCTATCTCGAGCCCGGAGTTGAGTAATACTATGCTTCAGCCTAGAATGACGCTATCCCAGCATACAGACCGCGGTACCGTATGTGCACATAATGGACCATTTGGAGTTCGAAATGTGCCCAGCAGGCACGTTACATCAGTAGAATACTCACTCACATGCAATCGCTTTTCTCTTACAGGCATTCCGCTTTTTCGGTGACTGCTGTAGGTTACATGAACTCTCGGCGACAGTAGGATTAAAAGGACACTTTCCGCGAGCGGTTTGAGTGGGATTCGGGAGAATGAAAAGTATCCTCCTAGTCTGGAGCATTGTTCCCATTATCCGATCAGCGTGCCTCGGTAATCTCCGGAAACTATAATCATTCCGATAGACCTCGCATCTAACCGTCTCCATCGGCAGAAATCGAGATACATGGAGAAGGCACGTCATCAACGCAATACAATGAGGAATTTCATAAGCAACCATAAATGTTAAAACTCCTGACGTATTGTACATAGGCACCTTTCGTCGGTCGGGTTGTGATGGAGCCTTTCGGGCTGCCGATGCGAAATCGATACCTGCCCACAGTAGCGATAGTGAGTTTGATTTCGAGTGGGGAAATAGCCCGAGCTACATCATACATCAATTACTGTAGGACAACTTTTCTGAACTTTTTTGCACTCATTTAGCTACATCCCTAGCTATCTGGTAACAGCACGGCAGGAGCTAATGGCTGTGGCTCAGGAATCTCACTGCACCAGCCACCAGCGGATACCGGGTGGTACAAGAACCAAAACCTCAGTGCCTGAGATGAATGTACATTGTGGAGTATGTACTGTGTGATGCTCACTTGGAGTGCGTACTGTCAAGTACATACGTGTTGATCGATTGTGGCTTGTCTCCACGTGAGTGTCAGAAAAGTGTCAGAAGACGTCACTGAATGCGACGGGAAAGACTGATATCAGATAGATTACAGAACACTGCGGACAGTGTAGGACCTGCTATGTTGACATGTGAAATTTGTAACGTTTTGCTCTTCTTTCAGTCCCCTTCCTTCCTTCTGGAAGAAGTATGAAATATATATCAATATACTTATGATTCATGATCTGGATGCATTGTTTAAAAAAATGTGTGCTTTCTCCGGAAACTGTGCAGCTTGGGATAGGCCATTACACATGATCGGAGTGGAAAATGGCATCAAATTCAATGGTGGCCTCGGAGAATTGAACTGGACTGAACTGAGCTGGTGGTAGTAGGAGCGGTGGGACTCAATTGCTGATTCTGGATACCAGTACATGCTTTGACTTCTACTGGGAATGATGAGAATGAAGGAAGCAGCAGTGTAGAGTAAGAACTACTGCATGCCTTCCTGCCTGCCCACCTTACAAAGTTTTCTCACGAGGACAAAAGTACGAGGTGGAACATAGGGAATAAAGATTTTATATTGAATAATTGAATTACAGAACTCTTATGGTGGGGTCTTTGACAGTAATAAATAGTAGTACTGACAGTTATAATTGTATTTCTCCCGTAACGGAGATAGACATAAGTGACTGATGTTTTTGTTCACGGGAGGTTCGAATTCACTATGGGTTTACCAGACCAAAAGGATATTAGCATTCAAAATACCCTGGGAGTATTGTTGGAAGTAACAATCATATTCCAAAAGAGAACGTCGTATAAATACGGTGTTTTCCATATGCGACGGAATCTTTCTTTCCATATTTAAGGAGGGAAATAAACCAGTCCACGAGGGGAGTCTGAATACCTGACATTTCCAGGCCATATTTGGCCAGCGATTTGGTGCTTTGATGTACGTATTTGGGTTTCTATGTTGTATCGAGACAAAATGAGTATACGTATAAGAGAGAGGAAGTAAGAAGGGCCTCGTGCGTGCTCTAATATGAGATAGTAATGTCCCTCCAAGAACTGAACTTTCCGTGCTGTGGATAGCAAGCGTAGTGTGTTTCTCTCCTGGCACTCTAATTCCTTCGGTTTGCCGGCTGCATCTATGGAGAAACTATAGTCGATGAGGAGGTAAGCAGCAGGGCTTTGGGGGCGTCTAGATGAGAGTGGGGACCGTTAGCTCTTGCACTGCTCTACCAGTGCTAGGGAACCAAGGGGTGGGGGACTATGGGCGTCTTCGGTTTGGATCCAGGGCGTAGTGATTGGTTTGTAGAGTTCTCAAGTGGCTCTCGGTGCAATCTCTCTCCCTGGCCTGCACTGCATGGCCATCTACGATTTCCACGAAGTTTACAATCATGTTGATCAAGGATTACGAAAGAATTCAACGTTTGTTGCCTCCTTTTGCTATAAAATGCTAGAAAAACTGATTGCAGTGAGGGTCAGGCTTTTGTAGGCTTATCAAGATGCCAATCATACCTTATCATACACACAGGCTTTTGGCAAGAAACGCTGCATCTGCCAAAGTCTTTCCAATCAGTCTATAAATGCTTTGATTCGAGCGAAGCTGATCCTGGAAACCAAAAACTGACATATCTCGTATTCAAGCTAAAGCAATTTTTTTTGCATGCAGTAGGCGGATGCCTCACTATCAACACCTCAGTGGAAGATGCCTCACCCTCTGGTCGTATCTTCCATGCACTACAACACCGCCCTGGATTGGTCATCTGGCCCGTCCAATTTTCTCAACCATCCCCGAGAATTACATTCTACGATGAAAAAAACTTCATCATAGACCGAAGAGATGTCGTAACCAGCTTTGAGAAGTGTATCTCGATGCCGACGTTGTGCGCTAGAGATTGTTCACGCCATGTGTATGTTATAACGTGTGTCCGTCCGTATAAATGTCCTTCAATATCAGTCACATGCAGGAGCGGTGATCTTCACGGAACTTGTATGACAGAAGTGGACAGTCATGGCGCGTGGCCGAACTGCCGATTAACTGAACCATTCCGATTCTTGGAATCCCAGAGACGGACGAAACCTGTGAAACCGAAATGTTTGTTGTTAGAAGATTCGCTGAGTATACCAGATCTGAGGGAGGGAAGTCTAGACAGACACTTGCGTCCGACTGGGACAGCGTGGTCTTTGGGACTCATCTCTCTCCATGCACAAAGGAGCAAGTTCCAGCTTGCCGCCCTTGCGACGTCCCCAAGAGAATCGTTTCAGTGACATACCCTCTCCACCCCAAGGGCGTCAGTCCACGGCAGTGTCAAACGTTTACCACAGAGGCTCGGTGACCACGGAAACGGAATCCCACACAACTTTGAGAACGAAAAGCTCTAGTGTGCCGACGTGATGCGGAGCCTCCAAGAGTGGAGCATTCAAGCCCCGATAATCGAGCATCGAGCAGAAGTCGCGGCAAAGTGGGTCGAAAAGATGATCGAACCACGTGTGGCCAATAATTTCCTCTGCTCTCGGCCGGGCAGTAGGAAGCCCGAAGGTCCGGAACTCTGATTGTTGGGCTAGAACTCGGTTTCGACTCGAGAGTGAGGCCCTCTCTGCTAATTGCGGATGTGTCGGAAGAGTTAAGCCGTGCTCGGGTTTTGGGACTCTGATGAACTCGCCCATGCTCAATGTACGACTGACTGCCCACTGTAGAAGCACGGGAGTAAAAGCGATGACCGGCAAGATCTATAGACTATTTGTTTCGAAATCGGGTTGCTTTACTGCATGAACATCTTCAAAGCTATGGTGCGGACGTACATACGGAAAAGTATGACCTGCAGCTGACCGCCGCGTTCTTCACAACTTCCATGCTCGCCCGCAGCGAGCGCAGTGCTCCAACACATGCATGCTCAGCATAAGGAAATGACCACATGCACATGGTATACCAAGCGTTACTGCATTGCCAGACGAGGTCGCACTGGATCTGTCGGCTCTCATTCAACCCCGTTCGAGAGCTTGCGGGATCTGTAAGCACAGGCAGCGATGAGCATGGAAGTCTGAAAACCTACCGTAGTCTGAGCATGAGAAATGGGGTCAAAGCCGACGTAGACCAGCTGATGGAACGCATGGCTCCAGAATCGGCAGCAGTTTCACGCTACTTTGTCCAATCTTTTGACCAACGGAGGCTGTCATGCGTCACACGAATCAAGAGTAGAGAGCGAGGTCCGTGCAACATCCAGAAACGAATTGCACTGGCCCTGGAGAAGCACGGACCGAAACAAACAGCCGCACTCGCAACGGGAAGTGAAGAGAGCGAGAAGAGAGAGAGATCTGGAAACCGAGTCCGGATAAATTTCTGGAGCAGTGCTCACAACACTTTAATCGTATAACAATAATGATAATGCCAGATGAGCTTACGCCATCTGTGGACAAATCTAGATATAGATGGCAATGTCAACAAAGCTCGTACACTAGTGGATTCTTGATTTGAAGTCTAGTCTTCCGAAATATGATTTGAGGGGATAAGGGGACTGCATGATGGAAACGCATGGCCTTTCGAAGTTCGAAGTTGAGGAAGCCAGCAGTCTGCGGAGGACGAACGGAGGCGTCCTGATCAAGGATTCGGCCGAGCACTTTTCCCCAAAAACTCTAGTTCCCCGATGTGACTTTGTACCCATCTCTATACTCGCAGCGAACATGCTGGTCCGAGTGGCTTGAGATCACGCCGCTACGCGGATCTCAAAGCCCTGCCACCCGCCCAGAGGTCGGTCGGGGCGCGATCCCCCGACCATGTCCGCTCCCGTTTATTCAGCAATCGGATGTCAATACTGCACGGCCATCGTCAGGCAACAGCCCACCCCGAAACAACATCCCCTAGTAGAAGTCCAGCAAGTTAAAATTGTGGGTACGACTGCTGCTGCTGCTGCTGCTGCATATCACTGTACAAAAAAGTGATCTTCTCGTCGCAGTGTTCCGCGGTCCTCCGGCCCTCTGCAAACTCCCTTCGGCGAATGTCGGGACCCCGCCAGCACGGGGGCGCTCGAAAGAAGCTGCACTGGACCTTGCGCTGTACAATAAGGCCTGCCGCAGACGAAAGTTGAAAGAAGAGCAGCGGCAGGCAGTGCTCGCGGATTCCGGACTTAGCGCGGATTGTGCACTGTAGACTGCGCTGCGCGCCCACAAATCGGGTCGAGCTACTATGACATCTGAAAATGAGTTTTCTAAGTATGACTCGTAGGTCGCGTGCCAGCGCGAGACCTAAGTAGCAAATAGAAACTACCAGATCCTAACATTAACGAACTAGCTACGATGGTGATCGTCATCCTCGACAACTTCTGGCCTGGGCACCTCTTTCGCGATCTCCCCAATACTACTCTACGCTGTATGTGTGAAGCCGAATGGGTTCTTAACGTCCCATGGAGTCGTAGCCGATGCCCAGCTCAGAAGTCCGACCGGGCGTTCAGCGCTCCATGACGGCCACGGGCATCTCCTGGCACGGCGGCCCTACGAGCTTCAGCATATTACTCCAGTAATCTTTGCTGGCCATTTGGCCCACATCGGGCCAGCTGCCTACCGAGGGTTCAGATTTGTTCGACGCCATGGCACTGTCGACCAGATCCAGCAGCATTTCCGGCGGCAGCAGCGAGCCGTAGCTGCTGCTGCTCTCGTCCTCGCTCAGAACGCTGCAGCTGCGCCCGTCGCTCACCGACGGAATTGCCGAGTCCAGTTGCACCAGCGGTTGCTGCCACAAGGACGTGGGCGGGTTCACGCCCTCGTCCACGAACCCTCCATTGCTCGGAAACATGGAGCTCTCCGACATGAGGCTCGGGAACGACGTCACCGCCGTGCTGCTGCTGTTTTGGATGAGCCTCTCGCATTGCAGCAGCGCTTCTCCGTTTACCATGCTGTCCGGCGAGCTGTAAGAGCTGTCTTGCCCGTCGAACGGACGCAGAGTGGATGTGGGCGACATCAAGGTTTCCATGTGATTTATTTGTGTGGTGTTCGCCCCCGACATGGACGATAAGTGATTGAGCAGAAGCGCCGCGCCCGCTGAATCGAAGTCCAACGACGAGGCCGTGGGAGACGACGTGGCTGTGGAGCTTCTGCTGAACTCGTTCGAGGTCAGTTGCGACTGCATCGATGGCTCCCAGTGCTGCACGAACGATGGCAGCTGCACCGAGGGCAGATCGCTGCGCAAGGGCCCGCTGGCTTGCGCTTTCCACGAGCGCAAAAAACTGTCCGGCGAGGTGCGGCGCGCCAGCCGGGCTTCGGCCTCCAAGCGCGCACTGTCCCACTGCGCCAGATGACTCAACTTGGAGCACAAGAGCGGTGGTGACTGCGTGGCTTTGTGAGTGACAGGGTCGATGCCCATATGCAGCAGTCGCTTCTTCAGGTGCGTGTTCCAGTAGTTTTTGATCTCGTTGTCCGTGCGACCGGCCAGGTGAGCGGCAATCGCAGACCATCTGCACAGTTTCACAGGATCTTACGTTAGACCTCGCCGGACCTTTCAGGCAGGCACCAATTGCAACCACATTCGTAGGGTTCAAAGCGCGATTCAAATGGGGGCGGGGGGGACAGATCTTTACCGATTGCCGAGAATTGCGTGCAGGTGAATGATGAGCTGTTCTTCGTCGAGAGAGAAACGCCCTCTCTTAATATCGGGCCTCAGATAGTTCGTCCACCTCAAGCGACAGCTCTTCCCACAACGCAAAAGCCCTGCAATTTTGATCACACACAACTCCGGTCAATTGACCAACATTGACGCTAGGCACGGAAAACCCCATTGGCAGATGCTCCAAGATCAAGTACAAAATCAAAGCATCTGCCTCGGCGCAAAACCTCGTACCCGCATGTTTTGGAAGTGCCCGCCAGCTCCCATGCCCATGGCGCTGGATGTAAGCGACCAGCTTCTGATCCTCGTCCGGCGTCCAAGGCCCTTTCTTCAACCCCTGCTTATCGCAGCAAGGCGCTCTCCCCATGGCTCAATCTCTTTCGATTGTGTGTCTGTCTGTCCGCTGTTTGTCTGGGCTCAGACCTTCCTCCCTCTGTGCAAGTGCGCGCGTTGCGTGGCGTTGCGTGCTTGAGTGGGGTCTGTCTGATGTTTCTGTGCGTTGGTGTTGGTGTTGGGAGTTTGTGAGGAGTCCAGCCCCGTTTGTACTTGTGTCGTGTCGCCCGAGAGGAGAGAGGAGAAGAGAAGGCTAGAACCAGTAGCAGAAGAAGAGGAAGCAGTGTGGTCGTTGTAGATAGTAGATAGTAGTATTTCAGTTGCAGCGCGGCAGCAACGGCAAATATAAGAGAGATGTGGTGAACGATCTGCCAAAGGATTCGCAAGAGACTCGGGTCCTGTACTTGTTCGGCTTCCGCTGCAGATGAGATGCGAGAAAGGAGAACTGATTGTGCGTTCTCGTCTCTTTTGTGCCTTAGATGGTGTCTTGACTGGAGCCGGGCTGCACTGGACTGGTCTGGTCCGGTCTACTGATACGGACACTCTAGCTCCGCGCAGCAACTGCTTTCTCCATCGCTCTTTCCCTTTCTCCTCCGCTCGTCTTCTTCCAGAGCACTGTTCGGCTGCTTGGCCCCCTCTGCCCGCCCTCCTTGCGCTCTCTATAATGTCGCTCTTCGGCCCTCGCTCGCTCGGTTTTACCTTGGCTTACCGGGGAACCGTCCAATCATGACCTTTTCTCGCGTCCGCTTTCCTCTAATAGCCACCTCCGCTGAACATAACAGGAATAGAAATCTGGAGTCAACCCCCGGGCGCCCTCCGCCGTCCGATCCGCGCCACGTCACGATGCCACATTGGAGTCCGGCTATCTGGTCGGATCGTCCGAGGGCAGTCCGAGGGCAGTGCGAGGCTAATGTTCGGATAATACGCTGCTCACTCAACCATGTTAATCCGGCACAGGCGACCCGAACCGGTTCCGTTAGAGCCCTCGAGGTGCTAATGTGAAGCCCCGCGCGTCAATGTGATGCACCTCGACTTTCCACGTGCCGGGTATCCGGGAATACGTGGCCGCCTCCCATTGGGGCTCGGCCGAGCACCGAAGACTGCGCTGCTGTCGGTCACTAACCGTGTTGGTGTCTTTTCTCTCCCGCATCCGCTAACCCGATGGGTTACGTCTTCGGGACATCGGGGCTCCGGCCGGGGATTTATCATTTCGTCTCGGCGGCGCGCGGGCCGGGTGGGGGGCGGAGAGGACTACGTTGACTTGCGTTTCCCAAGGCATTACAAAATAGTCCAAAACCTGACACGTGTCGAGCGTCCTTTTCACCCCTTTTAACCTTAAACGTGGAGGAGGTGATCGAATTGAATGGGGGGGGGGGGGGGGGGGAGGGGGGAGTCCCGTCTCGCGGAGTCGCGGGGATTCGGGGTGCGCAACGGGCCTTCTTCCATCTCGTCTCTATCATCGCCTCGGACTCATTCGAGTGCTCCAGTTGCACCGCGTGCAGCAGTTTCGCCGGAACCGAGCTCGTCAAGGGCCGCCCGGCCAGTAAAAGCGAATCCGTGGCGAGTAGTAGTAAACAGCACCCACCGGGTACGCGATCAGAACACAATCACTACCGGATCGCTCTCACCCATCCTGCCTCACTTTCAGGCCCGAGGCTCCGGCGCTAAGCGAAGCTGACACAAACTAAAAAGCCGAGGTTTAACTGGCTTTATCCAGTGAGCTAGTGTGGAATTGCACCCCGGATTCCGGAGGGATGGAGAAGCAAGGGGATTTTGACTTTCGATCGTCCCACTTCAGGCGATGGTGGCTGGCCATCTGCAATACACCAATAAATCGGGGTCTCTCGTTTCCGTCATACAGTGTTGCTAAAATAAAGGAGGGCGTGATCTAAACATAAGTGAGACATTGCTTGCCGCGGACCATTAAATTTGGTAGGACTACGCCGCATCTATGATCGGGAGAATGTGGCTCCTGTGGCTTGTCAGCAGGAAAGCCGCTAAAGATGGCAGGAATGAACTTGGGCGAGATCTGCAAGTCAAGATTCAAAACCCCAAAAGCTCATGACCAGAAGATAGCACTTTCGAAACGAGTGCAAGCAGCAATCGAATGAATTGTGGGCAAGGGAGGAGGTTAATGAGCGGGGTCTTAAATGGAGGAAAGCATTTCCCCGGGATGTGATTGGAGTGTGCGAGAGCAAAGTGGCGATGATGATGAAAGAACATGCATGCAGATGGGGTCGATTGTAAGCAGGCTGCTTGTGAGTGAGTGAGGGGTGAATAATGAATAATACAACTGTAGATGTGGTATTATTGATGGGGTGTGTGCGTGTTGGCTGATTGGTTTGCTCGTAGGGCACTGTTTTGCGGGATTGAGAGCGAGGAGGGAGCGAGGCGATGTGAGCCTTGATGACACTAACCCTTGGTGTACACAAATCACAAACGGATTGGGATTTGCGGAAGTTTTGCTATAGACGTGCCCGCCAAGTGACTGGGCGACGAACGGGAGAGAAAAGTGCCATTCCAGTTTCTTGTTGAAGTTCAGAGGGGGAGTGGGGGTGGAGGGGGTAGGGGAGAGAGAGAGAGAGATTTATGAGTGGGAGGGCTAAGGATGCCAAACTTATCGAGTTTCAACAGGGTGAAATTCCGGAGATGGTCTTTGTTGAGAAGTGTTGCAAATGGTTTCTTGTGATTCCTGGAAATAGAAGAAAGTTATCAACAGCTTCCGTTCTGGACAGACAAACGACAAGCGCTCCTGTAGACGAGAAGATGGTCTCTTTTGGCAACTGTTGAAATCTTTGGCCACAACTTCCCGTTTGTACAATCTCTCGGGAATAACAAAAGAGACGAAAAAGATGATGGCGAAAGGAGTGGAATATGGAAACTCATTTCTCTTTGCCAGTGCTTTACGGCTCCGTAGCTTGAAGACTCTAAGAATGATCAGTTGCACGTTAACATCCTTTTTCTTTTACTTCATGCTATCCTTTTTCGCTATGCTTGAAGGCCTCATTAATTCGTCTGTGCCCACAATATACATGTTGGATAACATTGCAGCTGCAAGGAGGTGTAGACATTGTTAATGTTTCCAAATGTGTAGACAGAAGGAAACCATCATGTTGGCCACATACATTAGTTTATTGCTGTTCCCTTCCCTGACTAGGAGTACATCGTGATCTACGAGAAGCCTACAAGGTCCCTCTGTGCCCCTCTTTATTTGACTTGCAATAATCTGTCACATGTGTCTTTGACGTCTCACAAGAATGACTTCAATTCGCATCATACTAAGGCACTGGACAGACGTAGTTTCCCCAGAACTCCAACAGCGTCGATTGGTCGTTCTCATAGTAAAATAATTGTTGGTACTTTCAAAAGGGTTCAAGAAAGAACCCTAGGCATCACGTCTTGCCCTCTGGAATTACGGACGTACGCCGGCGACAAGAGGTCATTTCCGTAAATCTATTCCCGTCAACATGTGATAACTGAAGTACATTGCTATTCTCACATGAAATAATTTCCCTGTTCAAAGGCACGTTCATCCCCATTTTTGTCGCTCCACCTTTCGGGGACTAAGAAACTTCCATTGTGCACAATGGAAGTTCTGGAAAGGTTCTGTAACAGTCTTATGTTAGGCCAATGTGATGGTGTTCGCATCGTACTGCACATACTACCTTTTTGAGACAGTAAAAAACATCTTCTTAGAGTTGAGAAACACCGGTGGTCAAAGATCGAAAAGCAAGGCAACGAGCAGACTACTCGAGGCGTTGCAGATAGAGTACTGATGTATAAGCAATACATTTTCATTTTTTCTAGGATTGAGCTTTCCTGACATCTGTTGTTCAAAGACAAGTAGACAAAATTTTGGAATTTGAGATATTTACAGCTGAACAATAACTAAGAGTGAGCTCCTGTGATAACGATAACGATGCGTGAGCTTCACTCTCCGGAAAGACGAACTGTGATAAGACTTTTCAAAGATAGAGCGCAATCATGTTTACCGTAACAACATTTGACATATATATATATTGTGCTGACAATAAGAGAAAAATTATCACTGATCTAAAAACATTATTTGTTGGGCGATTATCTTACACCCGTTTCTCTATTTATTCTATGTAAGGATAAAGGAGTTTTTGCAAAACACACTTTACAGACTAAATCAGCCACCAAGTTTAGGCCGAAGCGACTTAGCAAAAATCTCGCGGTTGGCTAGTACTTCACATTTCACATGGTGGTATGGTCTTTGGGACCATTGATACCGATGCTAGTCTAAGGCTACGATGTTAGTTTTCAAGCAAATTTGGTCACGCTCCAATAGTTCATATGGAGTTCCATGCATCAGAAGTGTTCCAAGGTTTTCCACACCTGAGAAGGTCCAAGCAGTGGTCTGGCTGTTCAACTGTAAGTGTGCGGCCATTAATGTAGCAGAGTTGAGAGTTCGGAATACTGTAATGATTTTATGCACCTGTGTAAATGGAGCACCGAAGACGTATGATATGTAGTAAAGTTCCAGTCAAGCTTAGTCTCCCGATGAACAGGAGCCTTTTTGCTTGTCCTCTTATTCGATTCAGGGATGACTAGAAACGCCAATGAAATAATATATTAATACCGGTTGGACAGATACGGAGGAGATCCAGTTTCGTCTAATTTCTAGTAGTTGACCTGTCCCTCCTTGCAGTAAGCAGAATGGTCTGCCGCGTCGAGGTAGATGTCACAGTAGCGTGTGGCGTAGCAGTAGCAGCAATGGCTGTGTGTATGATTTCTCTAGTATTGTATTTTGGCTAGCCTAAGTTAGCTTGAGTCTAGAAAGTATATACAGCACCTAGGCTTGTGATAACACTTAGATGGCCATAGCACCAGCCAGATTGGGGTGGTTATGACATCACGAAAAGAAATGATGTAACATGTCAAGCTCAAAGCAGGTGTACGAAGAGAATAGACATAATCAACATGTGTTGATCCAATCTATTATCTGATGAGTTGAGGCTAAGCACAACTTAAGGCCAATATCTTCCTCTTAGACTCGCTAGCATGCTTTGTAGGAAATTGAGGTGGGGGTGAGGGGATGACGGAGGGAGGCGTTACAAGTTCCTCAGCGTTATTACCACTTTAAGGAACAAGAAGAAAGTGGGGGCGAAAAAGAGAACTGAAGGACTGGCCATGGGATAAGTTGCTCCGTGGTAAAGCTATACTTACATTGAGTGAGTTCTTCATTGCAGTCGCTTTCTTTTGTGAAAAGTCTCAACGGGAAGTTAGCTGGTTGAATCAGAGTTCACAGAAACTGCCTACAAGAGCAAAGGCGGTGCTGAAAATTACAGAGATTGACAATTAGACCCGAAAAGACAACTGTTAAGGGACAGCAAGGTGACGCAACAACGCTTGAGGTTCCAGCTTTTGTAAGACTGAGACGGGAGCAGTGGACCGACTGTTGGTTTTGTTCTTGCATCTGCGTTGCAAGCGAGGCCGGTTACCCAAAAGGCCAACAACAGCACGGATGAGTGTGGCTTTGATCAGATGGGCTTTGCTTTGCATTGCTTGGATCACCAGTGAGCTTCATGATTTCGGTGAGCCGAGGGTGAACGAAAGGGGCGAATAATGATGCTGAATCACCGCTGCAGAATCGAGTCAGTCGTTCTGCTCAGCTCAGCTCAGCAGTCAGTGGGTCATGAGGATCACTTTTGAGGCTGCTGTTGCAACCGGCATCCCAACCCCAGGCGCACACGAAATGCTAGCATGCTCGAGACAATACTTTAAAACCAGGGTCCTGCCCTGGTTCTAGAACACGCAGTCAGTCCGTCCGTCATTCAGAAGAAGTACGTCCACTTCCCCTCGAGTCCCCTGCGTCCTGCTGCTGTTGTTGTACTTGGAGTCAGTCAGGCCGCAGTCACTTCAGCAGAACCAGAACCAACAGTGATACCTTCCTTCTTATTATACCCTTCCATGCTTTCTCTTGACACTAAGAAGATGGCTTCCGCTTTCCAAGAAATGGGCCATGGAAAACGTCCATAGGCCGTGAATTAACGAATAAGTAGTCAATCAAGACTGCTCGAATCAATCAAAAACTCGCGCACAGTCGCATTTATGATCCCCGAGTCCACGCGTCAGTCACGTTCGTGCTCGTTCTGCTGCAATCCCAGGCTGAATTTCTCCTCACTCCTGTACGTACTGCGTAGTGCAGTGTTCACCGTCTCGACCTACTGCGTGCCGACTCCGGTCGGCAATGCACATTAACACTTTACGGCGTACGGGTTACAGTGAAGTAATTTTCCATAACTGACCAAGTACAACATTTGACGATATGATTCAGTACCCGGTTATCTGAAAGATATGGTCATCCGGATTTCATATCTCTGTGTCACTTACACCATGTTCT
The DNA here is from genome assembly GCA_037833965.1 of Marchantia polymorpha subsp. ruderalis. Classification (NCBI taxonomy): domain Eukaryota; kingdom Viridiplantae; phylum Streptophyta; class Marchantiopsida; order Marchantiales; family Marchantiaceae; genus Marchantia; species Marchantia polymorpha. The sequence continues at coordinate 9,611,409 of AP031351.1, forward strand.
CGTCGTCCTCACGCTATACGGCGAACCCCCATCCACATCCATCCACGGTCTACCCAGCCAGACAACCGCAGTACAACCCCAAATCCCACGACCCGGTGGTCGAAGCCCCCGATTCTGCGTGCCAGTGCCAGTGCTACTGGCAGCAGCATTGCTCCTGCGAGGATGTACGTGAGCCAAGTTTTCTTTCCCCGGCTTTCTTCTTCCTGGGCCGTCGGGACTCGGCAGCAGCCTCTGGCTTCGCTGTAGTCAATGCTGAGCTCCATGCATTGTTCCGCTGCCTCTGTACCGGCTCGCTCGGTCCTCTCATCACGTCAACATGCTGAACTGTGGTCCTTGCACTAATGCAATATGGTTCTGAAGAAACACCGCACATGCAGATTTAGGAGGGGGCTCTTATCATCTCATATATAAAATTGGAAAAGCTTGCGGCTGGGAACTTGCCGTGGTCTTCTTCCTTGAAAGGCTCCTGGCCTTGTAAATGCGCTGCCCTCACAAGGACGGGCCGATCCACGATAGTACATGCACTAGGCGGAGGGTTTCAGTAACGTCGCATAAGTGACTATGAAGGTCATTTCCTTCGAATTATTTAATGTCTTGATGCAAACACTTAAGGGCCGACCCTTGGCCACCAGACTCCGGAGTCGATTGGATTCATTGGAGGCCAGGAGTTCAATGACTTGGAGCATCTCCGGCTTCGTACACAGTCTTGGGTGCTAGGTAGCGGACCAGGTTCGCATTTGTTGTCAGGAAGATGCTGAATCGACGACCATTATATAAATTAGTCGTCCAGATGGTGCTCATCCTCACGTGCTTCGTTCAGGTCAATTTTTCAATTTCACAACGCTTCTCCGGATCCAAGCAAAGCGAAGGATCTCCATAGTCGAACCATTCGTGCGGAGGAAATTTTCTGGTCTAGTTGAATATTTCCAACAGCTTAGAGAATCCTTGCTCTGTAACATAAAACAGTAAATTGCGGCGTCCCAAAAATAATGACAAATGCCTTCCAGGTGTATGCACAAAAATACTCGTCCCGAGTGATTTTCCTTGCCGCAGTCTTGAGTTTCGAACTTGAGGGTCCGACTGACTGATTGAGGAGACCTGATCCACGCACATGGAAACCCGGGCAGCGGGTGGGCACAGGGTGGGACAGGCACGGGGAGGGCAAGCAGTAGCACTGGCCAGTCCGTGAGCAGTCGGGGCATGAACGGGCAATCAGAAGTGGCAACCGGGCGTGCCGTAGAATAGCACCGGAGCACCGCACACTGACTTTTGCGATCTCCTGACTGACCGAACTGGCGTTGATTGAGTGCTCCGATGCATGACTGGGTCGATCCACACCCACAAAAGCCTGATGAGGTAACTGTTTCGACCTATGCTCGGCACTCATAGTGGACATGATGCCGGAAATCAACCCCACGCGAGTAGACTAGACTGGACTAGAGTCCTGATCGATGCCGCTCTACTCTCGAGGCCTCTCCAGACGAGAGAACACGCCGATGGAGGCAGATATGGGCTCGAAAATGCCGTCGAGGAGCATCTGGGTCGGGTGGGGAGTGGGTTCAGAGCCTGGAGGTGCAGCTACCGGAGCAGTGAGTGACCACTGCCGCCCGGCGCCCAAGGAAAGGACTTGTGCCGGGGGAAGAACAAGTCGGGACTCGGGGGACGCACGTCTGTCCTTTCGGTCTGTCTGTCCCCCATAGGAGCATCGGCCCCAACTCCCAGGTCCCAGGGTCTATATGCTTCTACACTACAGTGGCTGGATGTGGGCCGGGCCGAAAGGGGCCCGGCTGCAGGGCAGTGCAGAGCGCGTGTTGCCCAGAAGAGTTGCAGGCAATAAAATTGAATGATAACGAAGATCACAGTGACGACGGAGAGAATCATGAATGCTAGCGTTGACGATATTTCCTCCGAAAGACAAGCCACTGCTGCCGCGAAGCTGCGGGCTCAACTTCCGCGTCGACGCGTCAACGCTATTTCTTCCCATCCTGTCAATGCTGGCACAAGAAGCGCCCCTCTCTGCGCCAGGCACAAGTCAGGCACTGAGCAACTGAGGACGGCAGCTGCTGCAGCAGCAGCGAGCCCGGGCGGGCGGACGGACGGACGGACGGACTGAGGGTCGCGATCAGAACGGCCCTGCAATTGTGACCGGCCTCCGCTGGGCATTGCAGAGAGCACTCACGCTCCCCATGCTGCCCAGACGCACTTTCTCACGGATGCCGAAGTCCTACCAAAACACACGATGGAGATTGCACCCACGGACCGCAGTGGATGTTCCCATCCCCCCACCTCGACCTCTGCTGTCGTTTTCGAATGTCCATCTCCAACACATGTCTTCGTCCCGTCAACTCCTACCGCTCCTACTCCTGCTCAGCTCTCTGCTCTGCTCTCTGCTCTCTGCGCTCTGTGCAGCCTACAGCCTACGACCCAACACATGAACCCCGATCTCATGTGCTGCGCTGAGCTGTACTGTAGTCGAGGACTACTCACCGTGACTGGGTTGGTGATGACTCTCCGTCTGACGCGGTCCATGACATGACCGCGACTGTGGTCTGAACGTTAGGTATTTCCACATTCCGCTCAGACACCGGTATAGATGCAGACACGGATGGAGCTCGGGTCGGGTGTCGAATTTCCCAGGTTGAGCTCTGCTGGGTCCAGATGGGCGGTAAAGTCGGCCCTGCCTTTCCGTGAGAATTCAATTCTGAAACCGGGATGGCGGATTGACCAGTGCCCCACCAAATTCAATTTCTTTCATGGCGAAGAAAGCAATCTCCAAAGGAAAAGACTCACTGTGTTGGCGTTGAATTCCTCCACAGGTATGAAAAGGTTGGAGACACATCTACATCTGGCCCTACACCCTCTAACTTGACTACACCATCCCCTTTACACTGCACTACATTTTATTTCTTCACTCAACTTGGATCTAATCGACATGGGCACTTCAAAAGATGACGAGTCTTCATAGTGGAGACTTTGCCACTTGGAAGAAGGAACTAGATACCATGTACTACGAAATTGCTCTCGGCGGGGGATAGCTCTATCTTGGTGCCAAATTTTGATCCATCAGGCAACTACTCACTCTTCCTCAACTCTGAATTCAAACTTTTCCTTGAGCCTTGGTGACTATCAAGGAAAAAAGTCTCGTCAAACTTCACCTCCAAACTTAGATTTCCACTTTCTTGATCGTGGTCTGTTTTGACCAAACCATGTATTCTTTCCTGTTCTTTACCCTCAATCTATATCAGCTCAACATTTTATTTCTGGTTTTTGGTGTTCTACCCTTCTTGCTGCATCGACCTTCAAATTCACTGGCGAACGGAAATAGGAAATGGATTGCATCCGCTAACTACTGAAACTGCAGCTAAATGCAACTCGAGCTAAAATGACTGGCATGTTCGCTACACTGTACCTTCTACTACCTTCTACACTGTACTGCTTAGTTCACAGCGTCATTCCTCAGCTTCGCTCGACGCATCTCGTCCCCTGATCAAGCTTATGAAGTTTTTCACTCCGCAACTCGAACGTAATAAAAATATCCTTGTGTGATATCTTAATTTTCTCTCTCAGTGTTCCTAACCAGTTCAGCCCACACAAGGTAACTGAGTGTCATACTTGCGACCTACCCGGGTTGGTTTATCCTGACATGCCCTTCGTGAAACGTGATGCATCATTGGCGGTGGTCGTTTACTCAGGTTGACTCTTCATGGAGAATGTCATCTCACTGCCTTGCTGAAAGCTTTCTGGACCAAGTTGGCTCCGCGCACTACCGCATGACCGCTAACTGTCATTCTAAAGCTTGTTAACTGTGCAGAACCCTTTGTCTTTCCCTTCTGAACTTTCCTCAGGCCTGCCGGTATCTGAAGCCACCTGCCTGCCTGCCACCGGTAACTGTTCTGGACAGGCAGTGCTCAGGGGGAGTTTGACTGAGGGTTCAAAACTCATAAATTCTTCTGGGCCGAGAATCTTTCCAAGTATCGGTAGCTGTCGAGCTGACAGGCTTCGGTCTCTATGGAGCTTCTGGGCGGTAACTAATCTTTCGATACAATTTGAGATGGACATGTACAGAGCTTTGAAATCAGAGAAAAGGACTTTATCCTCCGTCGAGTTTTTGCAATTGCTACACTTGCATAATCTCCGGATCACCTTTCATATTCAGGACGCTAATATTATCTAGGAGAGTTGACTTCGATAAGTTCAGGCATTCATCTACATTCACGCATAATGTCTTCAACTTTAGTCTGGATTGTCATGCTGAGCTGACTTTCGTGACCCATGCTAACCCGTCTAAATTAACCCATACTTCTTTCAAGTTTAGAACGCTTTTCTGATGTTAGGGAGATACATGTCACTTCACGTGATGTCAGTTATGTTTGGCAAGTCAATGCATCAACCTCCATGGATGAGGACAATGTCAAACAAAAATCTACTTTAATGAAACCCGAAGATGACACTGGAAAAGAAGAGGAGCGACCACATATTTCGGCTCGACCATCCAACAGGACGAACCCCCAAGTTCATTGGATTTTATTTATCTCAGCCTTCACACCGCAAATCCCCATCTGACGCTCCCGTAGCAGATGGTTCTGCGGAGCTTTTATCAAGGCTGAGCTGACGGTACGACTTGGGGCAAAATATGAGGTGGCCATCGCCCGATATACCCAGCCTTCTAATTTGATATGTGGTCAATTTTCTTCTGGAACCAGGAATGTGCCAGGCCGAACTTTCGTGGGAAACTGCGTTGCCCTCCGAGCAATTAACTCCCCCGCAGTGCATGAAGGCGTCTTTCCGAAAATTGAATCTCCATCGTCCTTCGCTCCTTCCTTCCTTTTATCTACACTGAAAGGCCAGCTGCTCTGCACCGCCACCCTATCGACAAAGCAAGATGCCTGCGCCTAAAGAGCGATGCCCGGACCCAGAACTCGCACTCAACATAACATCCCGGCCCCAATATTGCATCACTGGCAGCGGAGGCTTTTCGGCTCGTCACCCCCGCATTTCGGACCGGAATCAATGCGGCCGAGGCGACCGCCGGCACCCGGTCGCGGCCGCATGCACGACCTGCTATGAGCAGTCAGCTCCGCCTGTACTGTCGCGAGTGAGAATCCTGCTTTTCATCTCTGACGTAATACGGACCGATGCGGCTATGGAGTCCTCGTTCTGCGTTCGCGATCTCGCTCTGCACCACAGTGTGGATAAAATGGCCAGCCCCTGTACCGCCGCTGCCCGGAACGTAGAGTAACGGAACGAGCCGAAGAACGCGCCGGGCGCAGCCGGGAAACGGGGGAGGATTTGGCTATGGGCGAAGCGAACGCCCGTCCTCGCTCGTCCGCGACAGACGCCAGGTTTCAGGGCCTACGCTACCGGTATTGCCCTCAGCAGCAGAGCCAGAGCAGGCCTCCCAGGTATGGCAATTTGTTCGTACTTATGTCTAACCATTTACTGTTGGGAGGCACTGTGATTCGACCCTTCAGTGCGTTTGTCCTAAGCTCAATTTGGATCGGCTGGTGGATCCATTACGGCCGAATAGGCCAAAGCCTTCGTGAAACCACCCTCCCCCAGGAATTTCGCGGTCGATATCCACACTGCAATTCGCCCCCGACGGCAGTGGATCGATCGGTTAAGCTGATCCAGCTCCCAGGCGCGACCCCTTAAAGGGCGGAAGATCCTCTGGATTCGTCTCTGCCGAAAAACCTGTGCTGTAGAAGACCTCTTTTGCGCCTCGGTTCGTACAATACCCTGCACCGAGAGGCAGGCAGGCAAGCAGGCTCGTATACTGTAGAGCCGAGAGAGCCTCGGTCGTCACTCCCGTATCACGGATTCGGCCGTCAGTACATCCGTCACTGCTCTCGATCTCCATCTCGGCGCTCCCGTCGCTCTCGTCGCTCTCGTCGTCCTTGGGTTGCAGTTCACCGGCACTTCTACGGCCACGAGACGAGAAAGTAGCCCAGCAAGAACAAAAAGCCGAGCGAGCGAGGTCGGGCCGGGCAGGGCCGGGCAGCGTCGTCCTTCCCGGCGTCTTCCTTCGCTGTCCTCCTGCTCTCAAGCGCCTGCATCTCTCCAGGCGTGGACTGTGGCGCCTCAACAGGAACCTCCATCATTGTCCGACCGCATCGGTCCGCTCCGCCTCTTCTTCGGTGCTAAATAAAGCACCCGACTCTGCCTCCCCTCCCCTGCCCAGCCCTGCCCTGCCCTGCCCTGCCCTCCCGTCTACCGGAGCCGCTCCCTCTTCTTCTCACTCTCTCGAGCTGCGCCGTGCGAGGTGGAGGTGAATCGAATGAGGGGTTTAATTTGAAATTTAAAATGGTTTTATTTACGAGCGAGGTTTAGCAGGGTTCAAAACGAAGATGCACAAATGGCAATGGGATTTATTTGACACACTCATGTTATTTCCTTGTGCATCTGTGGGGCCTGAGACTCGGCGAAAGTGACCTCTACCTAGACTGAAGAGCGCGTTCTACCTTTACTCCTAAACGACGGTGCTCTGGTCCACCAAGGACCTTCCTTTGCGAGCCTCAGGATGAGAGAATTTCCTTTGCCCAGGCCAAGGCTCAATGCAGGTGTCGGCGGATGGACTAGATAGGTACCCAAGGCGATAAGATAGGTTCACAATTCCTTGGCGCACAACTATGCACTTGGATGTATCCGCACACAATACCTTGGACGGCACTAGGCGAGTCCTGTAAGTGCATTTGCCCCTAGACAATATCCTTGTTTTCCCTTACAAAATATACAGCAAGAGTGTATCCTCGCTTCAAAAAAATGGAAATCTGACAAGAGGTTTAGACTGGCCAGATTCTCAGGATCTCCTAGATTTTCTAATTGGTGCACCCATGCACAACTCCGAGATAACAAATCCGTGATTAGTGTATATTACAGTCTACGCATTTGAGTTTCCTTTCGTGTTCACTCCCATTTTGTGTACACCGCATCAAATTACACAAATGGGGCGGATATACTCAAAAGAGTTATGCCTGTCATATATACCAACTTATTCAGTGTTTAAATTTTCCGTACTCATTAAACATAACACTTTAGTAACGCATGATGAGTGTGGAAACTTAATGGAAGTTGTTTACACTTTTACTATTTAGTAAAATCATCTCGATCCATCTCCATCTACAGTCACCAAAGCAGCCGATTTATATGTCTCATTATTGTTGGGATATTTGGAGTTTTGACCCACGTTGTGATAAGTTTTAATACATGTTCAAACTGTACCTGGGATATTTCTAGTCCATAAATCTCGATTTGAATATAAATTTGAATTTCATAAAAGTAAACGAATAAAATAGCATTATGGAAATGAATGTACATAAATTGGTAAAAGGAATGACCTAGCGCGTAGGATAGAGATAGGCGATAATAGCATCTTATACGATACATGCATCCTATATGGCACATGATACATCACAATTATCTGATTAAATAATATGTATATCCCTCGAGCATGCCTGAGTCGTATGATCCATATAAGATTACATTTGCCCAACGCTCTCTGTATAATAATACGCATGACAATATTTAATATTTAATTATAAAAAACGGTATCATGGATGATACACTCGGAAACAGTACTGCTATGGAATCTATACTAATTACGGAGTTGGATTCGAGACGACAATCGAAGGTTTTTCTTTGTTCCTTGGTTGCGTAAGGTCAGTGAGCCATGTGAGAGAGCAAGCCTGGCTCTCCATTACCAGGAAATTCTCTTGACATGTGCACCTCGGGTTCTAATCTCGGGAAGCCGTGCATTCTTCTTCTTCTCCTTCTCTTTGACGTGAAAAACTGGAACCGTGCTTTCCATCTTCCAGGTGGACATGAATTCTGCTGGATTGTCAGGACTCAATAAAGTAGCGACATTTTCCTTCTTGAATTTCTCTCACATGCGCCAGTTCATCTGCCATGGCCTAATAACGTGCATCGCCATAGTGAACTGCAATTGGCATGCCGTCTGATGATTCTAGTGACCTAATTTAGAGGTGGAAGGAGGGAGTCATTTTGATTGGGTGAATAATCGTCATTATGACATAATTAAGCATTTGCCTTCTATTCTTTCAGAAGCAAAATCTACTTAATGAACGATGTCGGTATCTCTCCTCGGGGGAATGAGTTTAGCCTTAACTTCTCTGTGATTGGACACAGCACTTAAGAAACGGGAGGGAATATTAGAAGCCAAGTGTGTGAGAGTCAGAATCATCATAAACGGGCCTGCTTACCAGGGTCTTCATGTTAATGCCATGGGCAGGAGGACAAACGAAAGAAGAAGAAGAACATAGCATTCCAATAATAAGTGCCTCATGCATTGTCAACTCTCCAAATCGTCCTACTCGCAGTTGAGACATGTCCTCGGCATAACAGGACTATCTAATTGTCACTTAAAATTGGTTCGGAGGCCGGACTGACTGACAGAGGGACAGACAGCCGTGCAGAGAGACAGCGACAACAGCGAGGTAATTTTTTATTAATGCTTTAGGGGAAATTCCCCGTCAATCGAGCGAGGTCGAAGCTTCAATGAAGGTGCGGCGAGCACACTCGTACCATCATGCTCCTCGTCCTGCGATCCGATCGCTTCCAGTCTGTCAGACAAACCATGGGATGGGCTCGGAGAAGGGTGTTGCGAAAAGTTTTGTAGCGCGATGCGCACATATAATACAACTTTATATTGGAGGGAGGGAGAGACGAAATCATGAGCATGAATGATGTGGAAGTCTCGGACTAGGATAGGGTGTCATGATATCCTCCTGCTCACTATCTATCTCTGTTTGCACACACTCAAATCTCTCCGCTTGAATCCTACAATATTCTCGCTCGAGATCCTCATTTCGTCAACTGCTGTCAGCCTGGGAGCCCGGCCCCGCGGCCGACCCGTCTCATAATGTATTGTTTTTCCCCTCTTTCTCGGGGTCCAAATTCTAGCTTTTCTCCGCTCCCACATGTAAATTTCCCCCCTGCAAGAAGGCCACATCATTCTGGGGATATTTCCCCTTGCCATTTTGGACCGTGTCCACCCAGCGTTTCTTGATTGTAGTTTATGGTTTCTATGCAGGATATTTTAGAGTTTATGGTTCCCTCGCTCGTGTACTCTGCTAGGTAGTGACTTTACAGGTGACTAGAAGGCCGCCCCCCGCCATGCCATCTACGACACTCAACAGTACACAGAGGTACATGAGCATCCATGTCATTCATTTACTCGATGCCTTCAAATTTGCTTATTGATGTCTTGGGTTGCTCCTTCCGAGTCATCCATCCATGATACCTGAGTCCGGGCCCCAGTCCTACAACTAGTCCTGCAAACGCGAAGACCCTCAAACACCACCAGGGAACCATATCCAGAGCATTCATCACGCTCGAGATACATCTCCAACGATACAATTTATAAGCCCATCGTGCATAATCATGGCCCTCTAGAACTCGAAAGTAAAGCAGAGCTGCTATGACGACGACGACTACGACAAGGCCGTGCTGCGAGCACTGAGCGAGCGAGCGAGCGAGCCAAAGGCCATGGCAGTTCCTGTTATGTCAGTTGGTGTAGCATAGGATCGTAGGAGAAACCGAGTCCTACTGACCGACTACAACAATAACAGCAACGAACGCCGGTTCGGTAATGCGATCGTCTTCTGCTCTTCTTTACTTTTCGTTCGATTCACAACCGCTCGGTAGACGATAAACAATATTCAAGCCGAGGGCCTGGCCCATGGGCTCACAAACTGTAATCTTATTATTGTAGTTTATGATTGAATAACCTCGTCATCCAAAGTTGCCCAGAGACTGCTCTGCTCTACAAGGTACGCAGAATCCGCATAATGGTCGTACCCAAAGGTGGGCCATTTAAGATCATTTTGGTTCCACTGACATGTGCGATGTGGTGGCCGTGTGTTATTCGCCCATTTGGTCTTCTTGCATTCAAACACCAGTGGTCCAAATGCCTGATGTGATAAAGGATGGATGGAGTCATGCACTGGTCGCCTTCACGTCGTTGTCTGTTTGTTCGCTACCTAGCGAGATGCATAGATGAGATGGGGAGTAGAATCACCCGTCTCCGTCTCATTCATAATCCGATCAATCATGAGAAGTTTCTCATTGCATCGCTTCTTCTCACAAACTCTTCTCCGATGTTCCTCTGCGCAGACCACACGCGCGAGAGTTACTCTGGCCTCAGTATCTTAGCCTGACACCGCGCATCATTAGTGCTAAGCACGACTAGCACTGCCTAGATTCACATTCACCGAGCCCAGTCAGTCCAGACTCCAGTCTACGCTCTCGGGCCTCGGCTCCACTCTCGGCGCTAGAGTCCTAGACTCGACCACCAGCCGACGACGACAGTGGTCTTGAAGTTCGTACCTGCTGCTGCTCGCCTCTGTTGTACTGACGACTGTACAGTACTAACGCGTTTCTCTCTACGCGAGGCGACGAGGCGACGAGGACGAGGACGATGTCGCACTGTGGCGCCAGAATATTCCTGCTCCAGCTTCCATCTCTTCTGCTTCTGCTTCTGCGTCTTCTTCGTGAATCGCAATCGCCCGACTCGCCCGAGTCCTCCTGACTCGGCTCTGGACTGGGCTCTGGACTGTGACTGCTGCTGCCCTGCTGCAGTCACAGTACCATACGTACGATGCACTGACGTTGATGTCACCTACATGTATAACAGCAAAGCTCGCGGTAAAGATACACGCACCAGGTAGATAATGGATGGCGAGAGTCAGCGCCCGGAAAATGGAGCGGACGTGTGTTATGTGGTCCCCCTAAACAACACGTACACCACTATCAGCCTCTCGTTCGTTCGTTCATTCGCAACATTCATATCCCCCGCAGGCCTTTGTGCGTTTTGCATGAGCCCCATTCGCTTTCTTTCCCTCCGCATCCGTTTTATTATTTTACTTTGTCATCGTAAGCGCGCTGTACGCATGAACGAGCGAGCTGCCGGCTGCGGTCTTTGGCCTCGTCGTCACGAACGAGCCTTCCGCCAGTCGCGACTCCGTGTCGTGTCCGACGCCAATCAGCGACCTCTGTTCCGTTTCTTGGTTCGTCCCACCGTTTCGCATATTCATTTCCCCAAGTCGTCGAGATCAGAGCCCCGCCTCCCACCACGTCGCCTCGACTCAAAACTGTACAACTGAGAACTGCGCAACGCAGTTGATGATCCGCCCAACTCGGTCGCCCTTCGGAATCAGTGTTGAATATACCATTCTGTCGACCTACCTTTCCGCTCTGCGCGACGATGACGTTACGTCGCGCCGGCCTTCCTTCCTGGATATCAAACGAGAATTTCCATTTGTCGTTCGATGTCTTAAGAGTATATTGACTGCTCCCGCAATTTTCGAAAGCTCCTCCACTCCCGAAAGTTTGTTTTGGATTGCAATATGGGAATTTCGAGATGTCCTGACGTCTTTCGGAATGTCACTCAGCAAAATCCGGAAGATAACACAAGATTGTAGTGTTAGAACAGTAAAACTATCCACAAGTCCCGTATTCTCGTTGAACAATCCGATATTTCTATTCTAACAGATTTTAAATTACTCCGACAATTGACTTGCAGCCAGCTTTCCATTTGTTCCATACAAATATTGATACTAACTATCTATATCACAGTATTGGCGCTCCATTTTAAAAAACATTAACAAAAACCTCATTCGATACTTAAAACCCTGACCTTGACATAAATTTGGTTTTGTAAAATAAAATCAAAGCCAAAAGTCTACTGTTATTTAATATAAAGTTATGTACGAAGAGTCCCACAAAATTTTCCTGTAAAAAGATGTTATTCATTAAACTAATATAAACAATTGAGTCTATTTAATTAGGATATTTATCTTAAAAAAAATTTCATCATGCAAGTCGGAGATCAAGATGAATGCCCTCACGATCTATGGCCAGGTATTAGTGAAGATATATATTCGAATGTATTTTTTAAAACATATATCACAAGTAATTGAATTTATAATGTGTGAATTTAGGTATATATCCAAATTAATCAAGGTTGAAAGCTATAAAATAAGAAAATCCATTGAAAATCAATAGAGATTGTTTCATGGCTTGCTATTAGTCTATTATTATTTTGAAGTATTATGTAAACAATCTTGAAGCTCATAATGCTGTTCTAATGATGTTTTTGAGTTTGAAAGTAGAAAAGTAAGATTTTATATAAATATTTGCCAAATCATATCTGTAGAGAGAATTTGCAGGATGTTTGATTCAATTTGATTTTTTTTTAGATTATTGCAGACGAAAAAAAACATCAATGATACATGTTAATATGTAATTTTATATTTTATATATAATTTTAATTTTAAAGCATAAATAAAATTTAAAATAAATTTTTTTTACCAGAAATTTGCTTCATTATTATTTTAAGTATATTTATCTTATAAAACTTAAAACTATCGTGGATAAATGCAGAGGCTATTGTATACATATGGATCAAAAATAAATGTGGTCTGTAAATATAAATGTACATGAATAAATGCTTCTGCTAAATTTCAAATTCTCAATATCTTTCATAATTCAAAATTTCAATACATGAAAATCATTGTAATTTTCTGTTTTAAAAATATTTCATGTACAAGTACTACGCTTCTGAAGATGATATTTTGAAAAAAGGTTCAATCAATTGAGTTTCATTGATATCTAGATAAGTTTAGAATTTCTATTATCCACTTCAAATTTCTATCAATATATACGTAAATTTATAAAAAATCAGTATTATAAAAAAATACATGAATTTCATCATGAAATTAAATAGATTACAATTCTAAACTACTTAAATACTTGAGAGATAATATCATATCTTATAAAAATACTCTGATAATTTTTTCTGATCTATAATCAGCTATAAATTTTATCATGATCTTTATATTTTTTAAGAGTTTAAAATACATCTAAGCATAATATTATGCATGTATTGAATCAAAAAATAGTTATTTAAATATTTATTTTTAAAAATCGCTATAACAGACCATTCGAATGAAATATTATATGGTCAATAGAAGTTAATTATATTTCGAAATTTGATAATTTTTTGCAATATTTCTTACCTCATATATGCTTATCACAAATAATTATTCATGAGTTCAAATTGGACCTAAAAAAATTTTGAACAAACAATTATATTTATAGTTTTGAAACTGAGATTACTCGATCTAACCACTCAGAAATTAAATTTATCTATTCTAAACCAATTAAAATCTTCACAATTTTTTTGTAAAACTCTTATACAAATAATCGTAATATTCAAAATTAAGACTACAGTTGTCTGAAATTGATGATCTCAAAACTTCTGTGTTCATTGTTTATATTATTTTGCAATGCAATTATTATAGATTCTAACATAACAAAATTCATTAAAATTATGAATATCAAAATTTATAATGAAATTTATAATCAAAATCTTAAATGTTTTTGCATAAATGATCAAGTTTAATATTCATAAATGAATATCATATGGGAGTCTAGTCAATCTTATTTTTTTTCTTTTGAGCTTGAACTCGTATGTAAGATGTTGTACAAAATGAAATATTTTTTGTATTTTTATTATTGCAATTGAACAATCATAGTTTATAATCCAAAAAAAATTAATATTTTTTTATAAAAAAATTTATTTTTTCACCTTATCAGGATCTTGCGTCAAACAATAGAATTAGAACATGCATTCAGTATCACATATGAGTAAAAACATGTGGCTTGCATTTAATTCAATAAAATCAATCACATGAGTATCATTGCAATTCAACTATATTTTTTATGCATTTTTAATTATTCAAATGAAAATAAATATACATAGAAAAACAATTACATCTAAAAAATGTTGTGGCCTGTTTTATAATTAAGCCTTAACATGAAAGTCAGACAGAGCATATTTTCATTGAATAGGTTATTAATATAACTATACTAATTCATCTAAATATTGGATAATTGACTATATTCTATTATCAGATCAATTTATTTTTATTATGAAACATATCACAATATATTTCATAAATTGTATGAACGATGATATTGGTATATAATAATTTGTCTTCTAAGTTTTTTAGCGTTGAACTTGTCATGAAGTAAAAAGTTCAATCTCAAAGTTCTTGAATCATTTGATAATTCTCTACCTCCATGGTGTTGCCATTGCAAATAATATTATATCCAATGGATTTAATGTTATAAGCATTCAGCAGTCATCTCAATAAAAGAAATGAAAATTTAGATATGATTGGTAAAATAGGTCAATCACTAGGAAATATGCATCAGTAAATATGCATAAGTAAGCAGATAATTTTAGAATCCAAAATCCAAAATCCAAAATATATTTAATTTCTTATTTTAATTTAAATAAATTTTTTAATATAATTAAGTTACGAATTTGAATAAATGAATTTATCCATCCAAATATAGAATTTACACATATAGTTTAATACATTTTTTCAAATTTATTTAAATTTTATTCATGTTTTGAGAAATAAAAGTTGTTATGATATAATATGTGTTTAAATTGACCACCTCGGTGAAATATTACAACAGAGAGAAGAAAAGCCACATATATGTAATCATGATGAATTTTTAAAAGCCCAAAAAAATCATATCAAACGAATTATCTGGATGACTAATAACATATTCTATTACTATGTTAATGTATCATAATTATATGAAAATTAGAAAAAAATTATAGAAAAAATTGTAAGTCACATTAAATTTTTTTATCCATAAAAAGCGTATAAATTGAAAAATATATGTATTTAAGAAAATAATGAAAGAATTGTGAAAGAATGATTTTTTAGTGAATAACTATTCAAAATTTTAATGTCATATTGTTCATATTTAACTGCAACAAGCATATCAAGAATGTACTTTCCTGAGTCCTTATATTCAAACAATGTTTAAATTTTATCTCGAAAATAAAAAAATTTTCAATGAAATATTTCTTTAAATTTTGCAGATAAATAAAATTTGTAAATTTGAAAAGCTTAATTTCTATGTGAATATTAAGTTTTAAGTTTCAAATATTGCAACAAATTTATAACACTTTATTATTAACTTTCTTAATGTAAATTCTGGTATGACAAAAATAATACTTTGTTAACTAGAAAATTTTTAAGAAAATATCAAAAAATATTTTAAAAGAATCCATGAATAAGATTTATATTAAAGTCATTGAAAATAAAATCCCCAATGATTAAAAAATATATTTTTAAAATAATCAGCAGATATGTATTTCTGTAGAAAAATAATGAATCTTTTGAATAATTATTTAAGAAATCGTCTTCTAATACATATAAAATGAAGTTATAAAAATTCTGATCATCTTGTAGCAAAATCTGAAATAAATAAAAAATTTAATATTCAAAAAAATAAATTATCCCCTATCCATATATTGAGCTGATTAACAAACAATTTATCATATTTGAAGACATCATCGATGTGTTTATTATACCAGCTAGACACACAAACATAATATCCTTTGAAAGATTTAAAGTGTAAATAAAATTCAAGATATACTTGATCCTGAGTTTTTATTTCATATTTTCTTGGGGTGATAGTTCTTTCTTCAAGCATGAAGATTTAATAAAAATTAATTGAATTATAAGTATCAACCACTATATCACAAAAATCTAGTTATTTGAGCAAGAAACAAAGGTAAAAGATTCTGTTCTTTCAAAAATATATGTTGCAAATTTTTTAAGTAATATCTCGTGTACAATTATGCTGTAAATAGCTATGCTTGGAATAATACTGTTCTCAAATATTTCAATTATAAACTCTTTAGATGAATGATAATAGATTGAAATCAACCATTTTCCAATGAAATCAATAAAAAATTATAAAGCACTTACTTAAAAAAATTAACTTATTCTTAATTAATTTACAATTTTTATAATTAATTATAGAACAAAAACTAATTAGTGAAACTTTATAATTTTCATAACTTACACCTTTAAAAATCTTATAACTACAATTCTAAAAAATATTATAGATTCATTTTCAAGTTCAAATAATTGATTTGAATAACCACAAATTATTATTCATGATTAATAAGAAAATCAAATAAAATAATTCTAACTCAAATTAATACAAATCATTTAGATTAGAAATAATATAATCTATTATTTATTTATAATTTGATTGAAATATTTTTTATTAAATAATTTGAATAAAAAAATGTCAAGAAAATTATACTCAACTCTATAGTTCATTCTCCTTATTATTGTAAAACTTTTATAATAGTTTTTGAACAAAATTAAAATCAATTCTGGACAATTAGAAGAAATTGTTTCCTTATCACTATTTTGTATCAATAAAATTTTTTCTTCACATTAAATTCCATTATCAATTAAATTGAATCAAATTACTTTTTTTTTAAAAAAATTCTTTAAACTGTGGTTTTTTCAACAAACTATAAACCCTTATTATATGAGCAAAAATCATTAACCGATACAAAATCAAATAATAAAAAACATGAAACATTTTTTACTGCTTCTTATATTATAAATTCAATATAGATAATCTATTCAATGATTATTTAATCATTATTCTAAGTTTCAATATTTCCTTTAAAATTAAACATATAAAGTGAATCAGAGTAGAAAAAATCAACAATTTCAACTTTTTTTGTAAGTTGAAAAAAATTATTATGATAAATGAATAATATTCTCAAATAAAAAATATGGAATCATGTAATAGTGTTGAATGATTTTATTCTGAAAATTCAAATTACTTTTCATTGTTTTGTTCAATTTAACTTGATTGAAATATTTTCAAGGAATGAGCAGATTATTTTAATAAATTTTCCCCCCATTAAATTTCAATTATTTTAAAAATTAATCTTAAATTAAAAAAATTTCACGGTAGAGCTTTTTTCATCACTAAGAGTCTTGATTCAATCTACAGAACAATTGACATACAAACAATTATTTTTTTGGTTTTTTCTCCACAAGGATCATGAAGTTTCTCATAAACATTAAATTATAATAAAAAAATAAGTGTGAATAACGATTAGGTTTCAAAAATAAAAGCAGAAAAAATACAAATACATCTGAAAAGTAATTATAGAATACTTAAATATTGAAAAATATACATAATTGTTATAATAAACTTTATAAGGTGTGAATTCCTTAGTGATCAATCTCGCATTCTAAATATTCTGAAAAATATATATGTGATTGTATTTTAGTTTGTAAACCCATTTATTGTACATAGGTGATTTTCTCTTTGGATAATTCACTAACTCCAAAAACATTTTCAGTCATCAATTGAATCTTAATATCTCTTGATGTATTTCTTTCATGTATATTCAACAAAGCTCGTAAAGTTGATTTTCTCTTTTATGTAAAATCATAGCATCATCATCAAGAAAAGTATCCACATATACTGATAGTGTTGAATCAATCAATTGGCTATATTTCTTTGAAGCAAATATAAAAGTATAGACCTATTTTTTTATATAATTTGGATTGATCTTGAAGTATTGACATATGTTGATAGTATATTTACTCTCAAGTTTAAAAAATTTCCTATTTTACAGCAGTATATAATATTGTTATCATGCAAATCACCATATGTGATTAACAATTATAATTAGATTCTTGTTTCTTCTATTCGTAAAAATCTTGAATTTCAAATCTTAAATCAACATTTGGATTCAGTTATAAAATATCCGTAATGAAAATCTATATGCACGTAGATGCATCTAGCATCCTATTAATTCATAAAGCCATCGGTTTTTAATGTATAAAAATTAATAATTTTTTTTGAAAATTGATATATATTATTTCATAAAATAATTAAACATAAAAATTTAAACCCAAAATCTTTAAAATCTATTTAAATTCATATTTCAATGTAATTCTAATTTTTATGCATTTTATTACACAAAAGAAAACATGTTCATCAAATGAGCATGGCTTTGTAGATTAGTCAATCTAAAAATAAATGCATAATATGTCATACCTCATATTTTGGATATGACTAATTTTAAAAATGCTAGTAGTACTGGTTCATTGGCTCACAATGTTAAATTAACAAATGGTTGGAATAGAAAAATGTTTAAACGCGGTTGCACTCTGCCTTACAATGTTTAGTACATCACATCAACAGAAGTAATATCTTCAAATTTTAGAGATGAGATGAATCCATAGTTCATCCATTCCGTTAAAAGACAATAAGTGTCTCTCAAAAAAAAGTACTCTAATTTATTTTAACATCAAGGTAACTTTTATGAACACAATTTTGTTAAATCTGAGTCGAGAGTCATATCATGTGAACTAAATCGTCAATAAGTACATCGTTGATATCATAATTGGAAATGTGTTATCAGAAGTCAGAGATGTTCAATTCCAAATTTATGATAACTTCATATATGTTTTCATGTTTGATCTTAGACGGATAACTATTTTGTAAATATCAACATCCTAATGTCATACCAACTTGCAATAAAGTACTTTCAGCAAGCGAGTAGATCACAATGATCTTCAAACTTGATAAACATATGAGTTTGAAGATAATTTCAATTATACTCATTCAATTGTGACACTAGGGATAAGAGAGTAGTTCATTCAAACATGAAATATTAACTCTAACGATGAGATACATTGAATGGTTCTACTCTTCCTTATATAGATACTTCAAACATATACACAAAGATAAGATCTTCTCCCCATCATCTAATTCTCTTCTAGTGGATCGGTGATATAGCGGATGTACCTAATGAGCACACGCATTGCTGATGTGTCGCTCTCAACTAACACAAAAACTAGCACATTCAATTCTTACCTAACAAGCACACTGATTGATAATGTGTTGTTCCCAATTAACACACTAACTAGCACATGAATTGCATACGTGACACTGTAGATATTTCACTATCATCTATTCTATTCAATCTTAAGTAATCTCTATTTTAGTTTTAACTAACCAAAAAATGGTTACATCAATGGAATATTATTTTTTACATCATTGTTGATATTATTCTCATGATGTGAGCTTTTTTGATCGCGCTTGTTGCATACATCTGCGTTGAACATTGATACATTAATGTTTGCGTTTCATTTTTTTTGCGTATTTAGTTCTACAATTTGCATTTCATTTCAATTTTGTTTCACAAATCTTATGGATTTTTATATTTCAAAACTCTTTGCAAATTATTAGACATATTTTTTCTCAATTGGAAAAAATCAATGGATCAATGTATCGTCTAATGTTTTTTTGCAATATGATTAATCATGTTATTGATGTACTCACACACCTATAGCATGTTCCTTGCAAGAATTCAATTGTGTGTGATGTTTGCTCTACCATTTGTATATTCACTATAGGAACAATATTTGATAATATATATATATATATATATTATATTATATTATATTATATATATATATATATATATAATCAAATAATATAGCTATAGCTAATTCCTGATTTAATGTTCATCATCAATGTAAGTTGATAATTTGGACACGTTGATAATTTGGACAACTTTATTCATGTCATCTACAAGGACATGTCATGTACAAGGACATTATTCATGTTATCTGCTGATAGTCTTCATTGAAAATCTTGGTTAGTTTACTTTTATGAAGATACATAATCTCATCAAACCAACTTGATTATTACTTCATATATTTGTGCTTCTTATTTTTAACATCGTTGATGCATTTATGGATTGCGTTGCAATGCAAGATGAACGAGACTCCAACAATAACATTGATTATTCACCACTGTAAGTTTTTGAACTAATGAAGCTTAAAGATCATGATAGCAGCAACCTTATCATCTAAAAAAAAGTTTACCTCAACTATAAATTGGTATTACTTTGATATAAATAAGATTGTGACCCAATTTGCAAAACTCTGCATCATATTTGTTCTTATGATGCGTGGATTTTTACTTTTTTTGAGGTTCTTTCAAACTTCACATCAACTTTGTAAGTGATTTGCTTTTGCTATTTTCCAACAATTCATTAATTGAGAGCAATTTTTTGATGTTAAATTTTTGCAAAGATTTATTCAACATGTCATTGACTAATTTCTTTGAGAGTATTTTTTTAATGCAAAAAATATGATCTATTGCGAATGATTGAGCAATAAAATAATCAAATCATAAAATTTTTAAATATTTTATTGATGATGGTTAATCATGACTAATAAAGCATTGTGCTTAATTTATTTGTGATAAGGAAATTTACAAAAGACTAATCTATAAAATATTACTAATAAATTCTTTAATTCATAGTTTGTGTGATTAAATCAATTTACAAATATAAATTTTTTTATTTCAATAATATTTGATTGATTTTATTCAAAATTAATACTTTTAAATAGAAAAATATATAGTTATGAGATGAAGTTTAATTATCTTCTGTTTACAAAGCATATCAAATTTTAAAAAAATATATATTTCACATCATTGTCTATCTCTACACAACATTTTTTTCTACATTAAAATTTCAGTACAAATTTTTTAGTTTTTATAGAATAACCAAAATCCTAAATTCATTCAAAAAATATATATTGAAAAAACTTTTTGGTTCATGTTTATAGATTTAACACCATTATACTTATAATAATGTTTTGCATGATAATTTAATTTTTTCATAACACAAAATTAATTTTTTCTTTTGTAATTTTATAAAATTTAAATTGTATTTTACATGATTTTTTCATAAAATATGATGTAATGTTCATTAAAATTGGCAATATGAAACTTGGCACCACTAGTGTTCAAGATTGTCATCTTGAATAAAATGGATTTTTTTATTTTTAAAATTTAATTTATTTTTTAAATTAAAAAAATTTAAGAATTATCAGCAAAAATAGTTTTTGCAAAAAGTTTCATATTTTTTTCAAACTTATTTCATTTAAAAAAATAAGTTTATCATCTTTTGAATTTTGTTAAACTTCTATGTAATTTAATTATACTTTTTTAGCTAGTTTTTTTTGCTTACGACTTGAATGATGATACTAGTAGTCAAAAATCTCAAAATTTATAATAGATCATTGAATTAAAGTCAGTTTCATCAACAATAGATTGTCAATTATCAAAATAATTATGTCATTGAATCAAATCATTTTTTAAATACTTCTTTCACCAACTATAAATTTCAATATCATCATTTGAGATTCCTAGAAAGATCATTAATGAATTAAAAAAAAATTCATCACTCAAATTTTCAAATATAATTATTATTAAAAAATTCGAAGTTATATTTAAATTTGAAAATTTTTTCTTTTTCTTGTTTAAAAAAAAGTGAACTCAGTCTCATATGTCATTTCAAGATATACAAGATAAAGGAGAATTGACAACATTAAATAAAGAAAATACACAAGATAATAAAAGCAAAAATTCACCAAAAGACACAACATGCGCAAGGTACTTGATTCATCCCTGTCACAAGCTACGTCCACAAGAAAAAGCTTCAACATGTTAATAAATTTTGGAGCTAAAAAAACACAGATGGCAGTAGAATTATATAGAGGCAGTTTAATCTTAACAACTAACTATGATGAACTAACTAGAGTTAACCCAAAATCTAAATTTTATCCTAACAATCTACCTCTTAACTCATGATGAGTCAACAATAAACTCCGTGATATATATAATAATTCAGTAGTAAGTTCTAGAAGAAATCTTAAAAAAGATCTTTCTAAAAACTAGAATGAACTAAAATTAAGCAGTATCCAAAGCATGATAGAATAATGATATAAAGAGGTAATTGAAATGCTAGTAAACTCTACTTATGGTCTTCATGCATACTAGCACAATGAAATACTTCAAATTAATAACTTTAATCAACACCGCAGCTAGATTAAATTTAACGTCAATTTTGACAAGCTCAATTTTTTTTTATCAATTTTTTTATTATTTTTTATCATTCTATATGTTTTATAGAATGATACTTGATGTCATTGTGCTTCTAACTGCTATATTGTAAGATCAATTATTGCATGTCTGAAGTGGTTGTAAGAAGTAATTTCAGAAGTGTATCATGATTCACTTAGTTATAACTAAGTCTAGCTAATTATAAGTAAATCTAGTTATTTATAATTAAATTTATCTAGTTTTGATTAAATTTAGCAAAAGTCTCTTGCAAAAGTCTAAATTCCAAAAGAAAAGACTTTTGATTACATGATTTGTTTTGATTGGTTTGTCTAAATAAGGTAATTTTTTTTTGATAGACTAAATCTTAAACTAATTTAGTTTCAAAGAATGAAAGTTCTAAAAATTTGAAAGTACTAAATGGCATTTCGCCACATCAACTTATAGATCTAAACTCTAAAAATTTTAGATAGGCTCATAACATCTTGCCACAAATTGAGTATTAGTCAAACCTACCATGATTTATCTTTGTAAAAGTAAATTAGAAAATTATCATCATTTGTTATTATCGTAATTCTCAAGTAGTATAAGTAAAGAAGTAGAAAATAGAATTTCAAGCTTTTTGGAGAATTTATCGTGTGAGAACGTGTTTCATCAATATAAAGTTGAATTACACTATACTTTTGAGTGTTTGCAATTGAGTTTTGAGTGGAGAGTTTGTGTGAGAATTCGTTTGGAATACGAGCAAGTTGCAAGTCTTTACCTTCTACACCCATGATGAGGTTACACAAAACCATATGAGTTAAACCTTAATGAAAATCAATTTGGAGGTCACTCTCTATAACCTGATTTGCAACAAGATGTAAAAAACTTTGGTTATCATAATGAAGATTGAAAACGTTATATTTCAATTTCATCTTAGTGATAATCATATCTAACTAAAGAGTTTTTTTTGCCGCTTCTCCTGACATTACATATTCAGCTTCAGTTATAAACTGAACTACACACATCTACGGGGTGGATCTACTACTAATACTTTCAATATCAAGTATAAACACAAATGCAATTGTAGATTTATTCTCATCATGATCTTGTTCATAAACATCATCAAACGAAGTCTTACAAGGATTTGCCATTTTCTACTAGACCATCAAACCATACGCCATAATTTTTAGTACTCTTAAAATACCTGAAAAGGAAATACTTCTCAATGAATCTTTGCTAGATTTGACATTTATCTGCTTACCTTGTCCATCGCAAGAACAATATCATGCCTTATGCACATCATCAAATACATGAAGATGCAGATTGATCATAGAAAACACATGATATTTTTACTTTCTCAATCCCATCAGTTGGACATTGAGTTGCGGAAACATGAAATGTGCTCCTTAAGGAGTCTATAGTCTTTTAGAATCTGCCATGTTGAAAATATCAAGTATACATTAAATGTGCTTGCCATCATTCAAGCATAGCATTTTTTTTTCAAATTCATATGAATGTACATATCTAATATCCTCTTGTACTCATCCAAATTCTTCATCTTGAATGGAGACTTCAATTAACTCTTGCATCTATCAATGTTGGATTGCTTCTTCGCAAAGATGAGCATGTCATCCACGTAGAGTAATAAGATTGAAGATCTCATCATTTATCTTTTTCATTTAGTTACAATAATCATACACACTATGTGAAAATTTTTGTGAATTCATGAACACTTCAGATCGCAAATTGAATGCAGAGGAGCTTGCTTCAATCCGTATAGTGATTTCAACAATCTACAACCAACTTCTCTTGATCTATCAACTCAAACCAACACGTTGTTTCATGTAGATTTACTCCTCTAGATATTCATAGAAAAATGCTGTAACTACTTCCATTTGATCCATAACAAGACTAAATATTTCCGCCAGTGCACATATCAAACGAATTGTAGCATAATTAGGTTGGATCACACTACATGCAATCTATCTATCGTCGGACTTGTTGAAAAAATTCACCAAGATTATCAATGACATGCATTTATATACCTAACACAATAGATTCAAGATTGATTGGATCAGTCTTCATTCACAAAAAATATATTTTTTATTAGACATCAAATTTTTTGGCATATAATTAATTAAATAAATAAATAGTTCAACAAGTGTTCATTAAAAGTAATCAAAAGCTAAATCTATTCAAAATACATTTTTATTTGAATTTTATATGATTATCATCATAATAATGTTCATATAAAGATTAATTAATATATATTATAAAATAAATAAATATCATGATAAAAATTCAGTAATTTGCTAGTTATTCTTCAATTTAGGCTAATCAACAATCACCCTACTATACTTTATAGAAGAGAGGTTTGTGATTTGTGGGAGGAAAAAAAAAATGCTTTTGATACCATGCAAAGACAAGTATCAGACTCAAGATATAGTCTTTGCGGGGATATCACTATTGATATCGCTTGGTATCGAATAGATGAAATGGAAAAATGTTTGCATTGCATTCGCAAAAAACTCGTGAATCCCTCACTACTTGAAGTAATGCTTCCAGGAATTTGTATGGGTACTTGGACTAACATTGGGCATGAGGAGACCATTTCATTCAGTGCTTGGGTGAACATTTAGTATCAAGCACATTCAAATGAGCTTTTGAGCTTTCATCTCTGAAGTCACGCAAGAAAGGAGACGTGTAAAAATGGGTTAAATCTAAGTGGAACATTAGATGACAGAATGTCACGATATCAGTCGTGATATTCCGTCCAACCATTTTTTTTTAGCTTATCAATCACACACCTCTCATATGTAGAGTATAGTAACGTGAAGAATAAATGGCCCAAACTGAGGTATAAATAGTTGCTTCCAAAATCTTTAAAAAAATAACAATTTTCATGTATAAAATATTTATCAGAGATGTGATTGATGAATGATTAAAAAAAGTGAATAACAAGATGTTTTTTTTATAAATATTGCATGTATATAATAATTTTTAATATAATTGAATATTTTAATCCAAAATTATAATTTTAGAATTTCAAAAAGAGAAGAGTTTTGTTTCAAAAAGTTGTAAATCAATCAAGTTTTAATAAAAATAAAGTGATTTTAAATGAAAAATATTTAAGTTTATTCAAGTATAATATTTAAAAAATAATTCAAATAATTCAAATAAAATGAAAGTTTAAATTAATAATAAAAATTATTATTGTCTGCATAATTAATTCTGCAAAACCATGTTCAAATCAGAACTTAATAAATTTTTATATCAAGCAAAAAAAATTGCTAAATTAGATATGTACAATGATTAAAAAAGTACTTTAATATTATATCATAGATAAAGTATAAGTTAAGATTAGGCAAAATATCTATTTATGAGTTTATGATTGAAAAATTTGCAAAAGTGAATCATTAGCTAAATATTACATATAATATGAAAATTTTGATTGAGCATAATTTGGACTTTCTTGTCAAGGTTTTCAAATTTTGAAAAGAATTTTTAACTATAAATTGGCTGCATAATTTTGAAAAAATAAAACATGCACTCATAACATGATTTTATTTTCTCAAATGTGGTAAAATTACGTTTTTTTAATTGAAATTCACAAATTTAATATTTTCAAATACCAAAAAATTGTTTTAATTTTAAAATTTTTCATAAGATCGGATGAGAAAACTTAAAGTGTTATAGTTTGACTGATTAAATAAGAGGAGAAGAATTCCTTAACAAGATTTGAATTTATCCACGACTCATTTTTTTAAATACAATTAGATAAATAAATTTTTTTATCATATATGTATTTCATTACTTCAAAAATACAAGATGAAAGCATATGTTAAAAGTAAATAAAATCCTGATAAATAATAACATCTTTACATGGTTTAATAAAAGAAGGTGGTCTAGATATATATATATATATATATATATATATATGAGAGCTGATGGAAACTATTTGTAACATTATTTAGGGTTTTAATCAGTAAGTTGTTGGAATCCCGTGGATATAGTTGATGTGTTAAATCGCATATTTTGTTTTGTTGAATATCTTTAAATGTACATTTCATTCAAGCTCCAAAAGTTGTATCTAAGCAATATAGAGTCTAGTCTAGCTCCATCATTTTTTCATGCTCTGTTTCCAATTTGCATTTTTCATGTAGTGGACTTAGATTTCCATTTGTGTGTTGGTGGAGCTCGTATTAGACACGTTGAGAACTACAAAATAAATATGATAGTTATGAAAAAGTTGTAAATTGAGTCGCACATTTATCACCAACAATGTGATCCAAGTTATGACTTAGAGCAAGATTGATAACTTTATTATTGGCAAAAGAAAAGATTAAAGTGATAATTTGAGGATTAATCAGTCTCATCCTGTGACAGATATATAATATGGAAGATGACAGATATGACAGATATATTTTCCTAATGTTAAATCAACTCAATAGAAAATAATGAAAAATTGTTTCTTGTGTTGATAAATTGAGAATTGTGACAATGATGATGAAGAAAAAATTAAATACCTTTTTAGAATCTGTAGTATTCATAATTGATAATTGTGGTTACAAATAATTAAATATATTAACAATATATGTAGATTGATTATCTATGTATATCTATGAACATATTCATTTAAACAAGTATGCAATTAATCGATATTTTTGTATCATGTGATATCATTTAACTCAATGCAATGAAAATTCCATTTTCTTTGTATACAATGTTTTAATTTTTATTCTTCAAATATATCACTTCTAAATTGATATGAAATAAATAAATAATTAGTTATAATTTACACTTCTATTTATTAGAGATAAATAGAAGTGCAAGCTAGATTTATAAAATTATTGATATTAAAAGGACCAATGTTTTTTTTATAAATTTGATATTGTGTTAGATAAAGTTTATAAAATCTAGATTTATTTTCACAATTTGTAGTTAAATTGTATGAATGAAAAAAAATCTGTTTGAATAAACAACATCAAAAATTAACTTTTATTAAATGAAATAAAATAACAATAATAAAATTGAAAGATTTGATATATTCAAATACGATGTACATGATGAGTAAAAAAAAAATACTATGCAATTGATATTTATATTATTTGTTTTCAATCTTAAGTTTCCAAAAATTTTCAAGATGAGGTTGTGAGATGAGGTTGATGAGCTGTATATTATATTTTAAACCTTTGATTTGTAAAAAACTAAATGATTTTAACAATTGCGTAGTATTGTTTGATAACCTTAATCAAATATTTCATTGTCATTAGTTGTACACTAAATTATACAACTCTTGGAAATTAATGAGTTTGAAGATTTACATTGATATTTTTAATTATATAAGTAGAAAAATTTAGAAAATAAATATATATTGAGAAAGAATTGATTTTATCATTTACGTTTATTTCATGCTTATTATATTTGATTATTATGTGTGTTGTTTCATTTTGATAGGACTATTATCACTTATAAAAAAATTGTAAATAATTTGTTGACTCATAATTTATGACAAATTATTATTGTGACAATTTAACAATATTCTTCATCCAATATAGCAATGAAAGTAATTTGATTATGATCATTTTTTTCATATTATTAGTATTTTATTAAAAATTAAACTTTTTTGATAATGATCAATTAGTGTAGAAAATAACTATCATATATGAGGTGTGAAAAAAAAATTAAAACCAATTCTTGTTTCTTATGGATGTGATAACACTAAGATTGTGGAATTTTAATATAAATAATTTGTGACAATTTTATTGATATGTTCCATCATTTAGAAATTTAAACCAAAAAAACTCAATACGCATAGTAAAAATAAGTATATGAAATATTTAAATTTAGTTGAATTTTAAAATACATATTTTTCAAATTATAATAATCAATTAAAAATATTTTAAAAATTATAAATATAAAATTATTTCAATTTTTACAATTTAAAAAATTCGTTTTTGTAGCAATTTTTTTCAGATTTTATATTTTATATTTTCAATTATTAAAAAATTATTTCTTATTTAGTATATATGAAAAACAATTATTTGAATTTATTTGAATACATCTTTAAAATTTAAATAATATTTTATCTTTTTCACTTAAGAAATTTTTGTTTATGAAATTTTAGTAGATTGTTATCTTTGTGTCAAAAGATTTTCATTCAAGTTAAGATATTTCCATGTGAAGAGATTTTCTCAAGTCTTGTATTTTGTAATAATTTTGCAATGACTTGTTTGTAATTTTCTTCATTGAATTTTTAGTTAATAATTGATTTAAAATTATTTCATGTTTTTCTTTTGTATGATTTATTTTTTTCAGGTTGATCGATTGTCTGGAGTGAGATTGGTTTAACTTAGAGTTGAAATTAGTGTGGAAGAATTTTTTTCATAATTTATCGTCAATTTTTAAAGATTGAATTGTGGTAGTCAAATAGTAGTATATGCCATGAAGAACAATGATGATGAGAATTTGCCATTTCGCTAGTGTACAGGAATCTTGGGAATGTCAATGAAGCGTAGTCTACTATTGAAATCTTGCAATGCATAATCGGGTAGGGTTATATGGCCTGTTTTAATCCAGATTGGCCATGGTGATCCTATTGGGTCTTTACTCTATCTTGCCTTTTGGAGGATTGGAGGGGTTCATCCCATGGTGTTGGCCTCATTAGTTGGCGTCGAGCCGGCTAACACTTTTGCCTCACCCATCGAATGACACCACCGTCATACAACAATCGAGCAGCAATGTCGAGAAAGGACATCAATATCTGCGAATAATTTAATGGCAAAGTCGAGATGGCGAGAAGGTGCCTTTGCCACGTGGCGGGATTACATGTTGCACTTTGGGGAGAGCAGGATCATCAGGGCAATAAAGAAAAGTCGGATCATGGTTGAGATACCGCGATGGGGGAATAAATGGGCTCGTACACAGTGGAATAATAAAAGGAATAAATAGTCGAATAGTGGAGGAGAGCAAGAGGAGAGCAGAAGAGAAGAGAATAGAAGGAATGCGCAGGAGGGGAAAGGCGACGAAGGCGTGAATCCGCGCCACGAAAAGAGAGCGGAAGAAAAGAGCTTGTGGTCTGTCGAGTCAGTCGAGCCCAGGTGTCCATGTGCCTATGGCGCGAGCGCTAAGAGCCCCAACATCATGTGGACATCGGAAGATGTGATGAATGTCGTAGTCGCTGTTCTCGACCTAAAAAGGGCCGCGTACAGTCCAGTACAACTGCAGCACCCGCAGAGTGTCAAGAGTCAAGACTCCTCACGGCCCAGGCCCGAAAGCGATCGCGATCTCGACTGTGCCCCTGATGACCGATGACTGCTGTCGCGAGCCCGGCGTCGTCTCGGCCCCACACCTCTCCTCGGCTCGGCTCGGGCGCAGGCTCGGGTTGAGGCTCGGGTTGGGTTGGGTTGGGTTCCACTGCACCGCACCGATAGCAGTCGGGTTAGCAATTAGTGTGGATGCAGATGCACACAAGCGAGAGCGAGGGGGCGAGAAAAGGACCGTGGAAAGGCTATGGCAGACAGTAGAGGATGATGCAGGCACGGAGTCAAGAGGAAAAGGAGGACAAAGGGAATTAGTGTAAGCTCGTTGCTTCTTAGGGCGGTCAGCTGCTAAGATCCGATGCATTCTACGAGACGCAGCAGCGGCAGCCGGGCATAATAAGATGAGATGGCTGCTGCTGCTGCTGCTGACAGGAGTGGACGAGAATAAAAATGGAAAAGCACCAGACTGAGTGCCGGGAGTCAAGAGAGAGGTCGAGGAGATCGTCAAAAGAGTCGGGAGAAAAGGCAAAAGGTCCGCGAGAGCTGAAAGAGAACCGGCGAGGCGAGTCTCCTGGACGTTGACGTGGTGCTCAGATTGTGATAGTTATTATATCTATAAAACAAGTGACCCGGCCTTTGGATGAAAAGGTTTTGTCGCGAGACACAGCGGCGAAGAATCTGCAGAGTTTCCGAAGCCCCAAGCCCCAAGCCCCAAGCCCCGCGAGTCCCTGATCGACCAGCGGATCAGATCGGGTCGCAAACAGAAGACAACAGAGCACAGGCCTCTCTAAGTATGGCGAGTCCGAGATTATTTTCACGAGTGGAAGAGAATTCGGGGACGAGTTGTGTATGCACCCACCGGCAGCAAAAGCCAGAGAAGTGGGAGGGCGGCCATCAAAAGACATGATTTTGAATTTGCAATTAATGAACTCTACCATAGTTGGATCTGAGTGCAGATTTTTGAATTCTGGACGGAATGACGTGTTTGTCTAAGCAAGAATAGAATCGAGACCGAGCGACGGACGAAGGCAGGCAGGCAGTCAGTGAGTCAGGCAGGCACACAGCACTTTTCAGAAGCACACAGCCTAAAAGGTTCTCGCAACGACCGCAGAATGTTCTTACTCATTGTGAGAGAGAGAGTTTGAGAGAGAGAGAGAGAGAAAGAAAAAGAAAAGGAAGCGTTACTAATGCATGGTGTGCGTCTATATTACTTTGCATAATGATCGTGGCGGTGAAATCTTTCGAGGATTTGTGTGGACAAGCGGAAGAGAGCGAACATATGATGTGGAATAAGCTGGAGGCGATGGTGGGGCCTGGATTGAATTGAAGAGAATACGGTGGACTTGTGGAGGTGAGGGAAGAAGGCCAAGGCCGCCAAACGGCAAGCGAGCGAGCCAGCTGGTCAGTGTGTGGCTCGATGATGTACAACAACAACAGCCTCGCCCGAGTGTGGACTCGCTCGATCTTTTTGAATTTCAACGCGCAAGTCAGAAGCGAGAGGTGTGCAAAGACTTGAAGCCGCAGCGCCATTCTCTTGAACCAAAGGGTCCCACCCCACCCGAACCTCAGCTCGGCTCGCTCTCATTAGTGCGCCCCCTCTGCTCCTTTCTCGTCTCGGCGTCGTCACATATTATGCGAACAACTTATTAGTCATGTCGCCTTTTCCATGCTGATGATAGATCGCCTCAGTGGCCTTCCGGCCCGGGCAGGCCTGCGAACATGCCATGGATAATCCTTCGTGTAAGTTCGTGAAGCTCGCGTACGGACGACGAGAGTAGGAGAGTGCGCCATTATTGCCCCGCCTCCTTGGGATTGCGGACTGCCCCATATATAATTTATATAGCGACATATCTATGTGTATCTATTGCTGTCTCGACTGATCTTCCGTCATGAGTGGACATTCTCATTGTGCGGCTTCTCCGTTTTCCTCGCGTGAAACGCTCCTCGCTTTCCAGTCTCCCCAGCATTTCTCTCCCTCGCTCCGTCCCTCCACACACTTCACCTCGGCGCAGAGCGCAATACACTAACGCAGCTGGCTGATTTCAGCTGTTCCGAATTATGACAACTCCGCGGACACCAAGTCAAGCGCTCGAGCCTCGAACGCCACAGCGCGCCGGCCTCTTTCTCCACCCTATGGCAAAAGATAGATCGTCCAAAATATGGAGACACTCCAGGCCGCCCCCCCCCCTCTGGTAAGCTTAAAGAAAGACATATTTATGAAAGAATATCTGACTCCACTCCTCCGCTTTGGGTCGACCTGACAAACATCCACCCGTGACCGCACTCGCCATGTTCCTCGCATGCAGGCCTGATCAGCGGGCAAGGCCCAGCAGCACCTCAGGCCCGCCCCATTGCATCGCCTTCGAGATTACACCTCGATACGTGCCTCTCATTTTCTCATCATCGAAATAATTCAAACATGATTCTTCCTTCGACGACTGCGTTCGGCTGCAGGTGCAAGACCCTTCTGCACGTGTGTGTATGTTATCGGTTGCCACATTGCCAGGCTTGGGATTTTGATGAATAAAATAAGGATGTTCAGCGGAAGGGGATGTGTGTCTTCTATAAACCTACGCACATGGTTGAATTGGCATGGTCAGCGGTCAAGTTGTATTCAGAGCGCTGGTAGCTAGCTAGCTAGCTAGCTAGCTATGCTGTGGAATATGACCGACCCAGCGACATGTAGACCGCAGCCAACAAGATCGTATTTCGCATTTGTTTCGTGTCTGTGAGTGTGTCTGGTGATGACACAGGCAGAAGGTGCGCAGGCCATGTTCATGAATGAATGAAATCTCGTGAAATGTCTTTGTCTTGGCGGTGGGGACGTCGTCCATGGCAGCGATCGGACGAAGATGAATACGTCAATCAATCGTTCGTTCGTTCAGGTCTTCGAGGTCAAGATCGGGATCCGGGATAGAGGCATGGGATCTTTGCAGCAGCGAAAAGTCTCGAGCGATGAACTTCTAAGAGCTCACTTTAATCGATCGAGCGATCGATCGCCCCCCCGCAAGCAAATCGTTCGAAGGTCAACCATCGCAACAACCTCGTCGCCTCTTTCAGCTTTCGGCCTTTTCAGCATGACTAGCCGACAGTGCTGGTGCCACGCGTACGAGCTTCAAACATGGGATCTTTCCGGGAGCGAAGACTTATCTGCGGGCGCGATCTTTCTCCATGGTGGCAACTCTGCTGCGCGATTCCTTTCCGAGCTGAACAAGCGAGCCCCTCGAGCTCGGCCTGCGGAAAAATATAAACAAGTGCCCATCAGATCTATGTTGCTTGATCTCAAGACAAAAGCTCACACAAGCCCTCGGAAAGCTGCCTATGGCGGATGCCTAGGGGAAACAAAATGGTCTACTCTACCGCTCTAAGATCTCTATCTGAAAATGGATCGGCATCAAATAATTGCCGAGCGGCCCCACAATGCGTCCGTCCCTCCGTCCCTCCGTCCCATCGTGAGTACATTATGACGAGAGTCAGCGTGGGCTTTTCTTTGTGTTCTCGCTTTTATTTTTCTCGGTGTGGCACTGCAAATCAATGCCGGTGACTACGACGAGCCTGGCATTAAGAGAGATTAGTATGCAACGAGGGCCAGAACGTGAAGAAAGCGATCTTCGTTGAAAATCGTCGACAGACGGACGGGACAGGCATTGGGCTCTCTCCTCCGGTCTGACGGCAGTGCTGCCAGTATGTGCACAGTCATGACCATGCGCATGCAGAAAGGCAGCAGCAGCGCAAGTGAAGTAACCCGACCGTAAGCCGCGAGGGGCTTACCTCGCTGGCCTTCTAATCTAATGGACTCTAATCGAGATAGCTGGCTTGCTGGCGGGGCTGCGTCTGGGCACCTTTCCACATCGCGCATCCACGCAGATTCCACATGAAAGGGACACCACGAATTAAAGTCACCATTAAAAATCGAAACTGCCGTGTTGCAAGCAGCTTGCGGAGGACACAACTGTACAAGGAGAGAGGTACGAGATTGACGCCATGACGCTTTTTCCCCTTTCGACCAAAACCCCCACCCCACCCCACCCCACCCCGAGGGGCAGGGGCAGGGGCAGAGGGGCCCCGAGCCAAAGGCCGAGCTGAGCTGAAGCACAGCGAGGGAGTAAAGAAAGGCAGACAGCGGCAGTGGATGTCAACAGCCGCGTCAGTCAGTCGCCTTCGCTTCCCTGGCCTGGCCTGGCCTAACCTGCTGCTGCGTCTACGTCTGGAGCACGATTTAATCTATTGTAAACAACGAGCAAAGGAAGAAATCGAGCCTCGGAAGGAAGGAAGCAAGGGCAGAGGCGCTAGATAGAGAGGGCACAGTCACAGAGAGAGAGGGAGAGGGAGAGGGAGAGGAAGAGAGAGAGAGAAGGTGAAGGTGAAGGGGGCGAGGGATTCAGAATGTCCGAAAGAAGTCCATGGAGCGGGCGGGCGGGCGGGCGGGCGGCATACTCGAGTGCGATTCTCGCTCGCAGTTGACGCGGCAGAAGTGCAGCAGTGCAGTGCCCCCACGCCCGCAAGCGAGCACTTTCTCCGAGCTTCTGACTCGGCTAATAACTCTGGCACTGCGCCAGCCAATCCATCGGTGGCTGGCTGGCTTGCTTGCTTGCCTGCTGCTGCTGCTGCTGCACTAACCATCGTCGTTACCTTGCTAGCGGCAGCTTTTCTTATGATGGGCAAACGCCTTTTGCGCCCGTCCTGGCCCTCGCCCTGCCTGTGCCGTACTCCCCTCCCGGCCATCGTCTTCTGTGGATCCATCCTTTCACGCTATCAATTCGGCTTTCTGACCGGCGTCGTCACGCGCATTCCAGGCCCCGACGCTCGCTGTCGCTGTCGAGGCCGGAGGTGCAGTTGTCATCAGTTGCTTCACTCCCTGGCCAATCTCGATCCCGGTCGCCTTTCGGCTCCGCTTGCTTGCTCGCGCTGCTCGCTCTCTCTCTCTCTACGCTTGCTTCTTGAACTCCTCCTTCTTCGTCGTCGTCGTCGGCCAAGTCTTCATGAACAAAAGTGGGCCTGCTCGATCCGCGCGCATCGTCCAGATTCCTCGACGCTGGCAGCCAGGCGTTAAGCCCTTTCCATCGTTCCATATCTAAGGCAGCGGATTTGCATAATGAGTTCTCTGTCCACATGTTCGTATTCATTTGTCATGAGTACCTCAATCACGCATGGCCAGCAGGCTCTCGCTCCTCTCCTCTCGTCTCATCTCATCTCTTCTCTTCTCTTCTCTTCTCACTCGGACTCGGACTCGGCCCCCAATCATCATCATGATCACAAATTCCCATCTACGGTACCGGACAGACATGTACATGTCTCTTTCCTGTGGATTTATTGGTTTTGTTCGCTTACTTGCTTCCAATTCCTTCCTGCATGAGTGCATCCATCGATTCCTACCGTGACCCCATGGAACGGTAACCATCACACGCACACACACACGCACACGTACCGTATGATATCGTATAATGATGCGTACCTGGCTTGAGCACCGCAAGGTATTATTAACAGCCCATAATCACATCGATCGAGCGAATAATACTTTAAAGCCCACGGGCGGGCCCAATTGGCAGTCAGATGTAAACGTTTTCTGTCCTGATGCACCACCGATCATTCATGTCGTCGGCATGAAGTGAAGAAGAAGAAGAAGAAGAGGAGGCTTGCTGGCTTTTCCATTTGCTCGCTTGCGCTCTTTCTTTAAGATAATTTTGAAGGTTGCGGATTTCTTATTCCTGAGAGCGACGAGTAAATGCGGCCACGGAACGAACTTTCCTTTTATTAATATGTTAATATTCTTGGGGCTACTTTAAGTGTCAATTATTGGCGAGCGACTCTGAAACTTACGAGCTTCTTCATGGACGTCCGCTTTTCGTTCGCTCGCTTTTTCTTCTTCGGACCGAGAAGTCAGGACGGCAAAGAACCGCCGACCACGCCCGCTCCTCCTTGACCCCGGAAGAACTGAATTTTGTTTGCAGCAGGTTCCATGTCCGCTACAATGACGGGGGTCGAGGCCACCTGTTAAGCAACCAACCATGATTTAATCTCGCCGGGAGGTCGACCCTAATTTCGGCCCGATTCTGAGACAGATCCGAAAGAGAAAAGAGAGAGAAAGCGCTTTTTCTCGAGCATTTTCGGTGCGCATCTTCGACGCGTGCATGCATGCATGGACGAACGATGACCGGCCAGGCCCAGAGCATCGGTACCTCGGGAGGTCGTGGTCGTGCTGCGTTGTGTTCAGGGAAGAGGACGAGGCCTGAGCACAATTTGTCATCGAGGAGGAGGAGGAGGAGGAGGAGCTCTGTCGAACATGTCGGAAAGATTTCGAGGTCGTGTGAGAGTAATTTATGGGCGCAGTGGGAGGCCGATTAAGCTTTTGGCCACATTCGAACCTTTGGGCCAGACAAACCGCTGGATTTCATTCTCTCCCTCTCTCTCTCTCTCTCAGCGCTTTTTTAATCGCGCTTTCTCGCAAAACCACGGAAATAATGTCCGTCACATGGCATGCATCGCAAACCGAGAGGAGGCACTTTTGGAGGCCCATCTTTTGTGCGCCGCTGGACGTTTGTGGGTCTACTGCGCACGGGCCCTTTGCCCGTCATTCAAGGCGACGCAAGGCCGAGGTTCGGCCAGAGTCAACACGGACCGACTCTCTTGACCGTGGTAGCAA
Organism: Marchantia polymorpha subsp. ruderalis; assembly: GCA_037833965.1. Classification (NCBI taxonomy): domain Eukaryota; kingdom Viridiplantae; phylum Streptophyta; class Marchantiopsida; order Marchantiales; family Marchantiaceae; genus Marchantia; species Marchantia polymorpha. The sequence goes on from AP031351.1 coordinate 9,647,088, forward strand.
AGCGAGCTGCTCGAGGCCGGGGCATATTTCTTTAATTAATCTCCCGCTGACACTTACAGTGAAAGCGCTCATCGAGTCTCCCGTGGGACGAACGAATTCCGCTCGCATCGCATCGCATCGCATCGCATTGCGTCTGAGCGAGAGGAGGCGCTCAGCTCAGACGGAATCATTACGGGTCAACTGGTCAGGTCTCTACTTGCTGCACTCTACCAGCTGACAGTGCGGAGACAAGGTGGACACTCATGAAACTATGAGACTGTCTCGCAGCACGCGACCGAGCGATGGATGGATCGATGGATCGATAGGGGCGACGAGACGAGACGAGATGAGATGAGACGAGACGAGCTGAATGATATGAAGAATTAGAACGAGACACGTAACTAATCCTAGACCGAGAGACAGCAGTAGTCGTCGGCGTAGCCTGGACGATGGATGGGCTGCAGTCGAGTCGAGTGGCTGCTGCTGCTAGCCTCAGTAGCCTCTGCAGCGCTACGAGCGATGTTCGTTGCACAGAGCGCGAGAGTAGATGTAGACCGAGTGTTGTTAGGTGCATGGCTGATGGCAGAGGGACTCGAATATGCCACCGGTAAGCAGCTCACAAGTGGTGGCTGGCGCTGGGGCTGTGGCTGGGGGGACGCGGAGGAGGAGCATGTGAGATGAGTTGTGGGCTCGGCCTGATGAATAGTTGACTTGGAAGTTTGTCAGAAAGGTGAAACATTCATGCCTGCCTAGCGATGGCGCGACTCGGACGCGAATAAAATATCATTCACAGGGAGCGCAATATTTTATACGGCCAAAAGAGATCTCAGCGCCTGCAGCCGCGGCAGCAGAGCGTGCAGTTCATTAACTTAGACATGAATCTTTCAGCCTACAGTGAGTGAGGCAAATGCATCTATCGCCTCGACGGCTCACGTTTCATGAACCATCTATCCATCCATGGCGAGCGACCTGATTCGACTCTCGATCCGACGAACCGTGTGGCTGGCGCTCGCATCCACACTGGCCGATGGAACCCAACCGAATTGTCGAACTCGTCCGCGTTCCAACACATGACAAGTTCCTCTCGACCGAGAAATTCTCAAATAATTGGACCCGCTGTTGCTCGTTGCACATAATCCTTGCATGCGCATAATCAATCTAGAGAGCACATCCAATGTGTATATTCCTCGCTCGAACACACACTGTTCCCGACGATGTCCGAGACGCCGACCGTTTCAGGCGCAGACGGTTGCGGCTCCGCGAGCTCGACATCTCTCGACCGAGTCGTCGTCAATCATAGGCAGCAGGAGGACGAGAGCGCTACAGGAAGAATCCAGGCCGCAGTCCTCGAATCCGGCCCGGTCCAGGTCGCAGGACTCCAGGCCTCCAGGCCTCCAGTCCACGGTCACCAGGCTCATGAACCAAAAGCACATGAACATGAAATGAGTGAAATTCATAAACAATGGCCCAGCCATCAATCGCTCGACGGCCTCTCCTCCTGCGGAAAATCTGGTGTTTAACGGCCGGACGGCCGGACGGCCGGAACGTCACCGTTGGCACCACGACGGCAGCCGTAATGCTGCGGGGGCAAGCGAGGTAAGCACCTCGAGGGGCAGAGCGAGCGAGGGAAAGTAATCGCAAAGTGGAGTGTGTATCACGCTCCGAATAAAGGGCTCATTTATATGCATAAATAGAACCGCGAGGCAGGGGACAGTCCTAAGCCCCGCCTTTCGCTGCGCCTTTTGACATGGGCAGTAAAAAGGTGTTACGCAGTCACTGTGGTGCTTGTGCTTGTGCTTGCGCTTGGGGCTTGGGGCTTGTGTGTGAGTGATTGAGTGAGCGGGCCATCCGTACCGCAAATCAACGAGGAATTTTCGAAGCCCGTGAAGGCGACTGTGTCACGCCAGCAACCGTATCGTATCGATCGGAGCTACGCCGGCCGGCCGGCCCGTGGTTGGCTGCCGCGACGACGGGCGACGACGATGATTATTTTAACTAACTACGACGACGACGACGACGAGGATGATGATGATGATGATGATATGACAACGACGACGACGAGAGCAAGGCTGCATTTTGCGAGGATTCAGATATTTTCCGAGTTTCATGAACCCCGTTGCACCTGTCATCCTATCCGTCGAGGCAGGCTCGCAGAATCGAGAATCCAGAATCCAGAACCGCCTCGCCCGCAGCAGCAGCAGCAGCAGCAATGCTCTTGTTTGCCCCCGTCGTCTGCACGAGGTGATAAATGAGTTCCGTGATTCCTATGAAGATGCGCTTTCTTTGAAGCCTTTCGAGATCTCTCGCTCTTTTCGGCCTTGGCATCACTCCCCCGCTCACTCCCGGACTCGGTCACTCCCTCCTCCTGGCTGTCTGTCTGTCTGTCTGTCTGCCTGCCTGCCTGGGGCCTGAGCAGAATCAGTCGGGTCGCTGGCCACAACCACCATGATGGCCTCGAAGACCGATTTTCTCATCCGATTCAACAGCTACGAGGCAGAAGGCGATTAGGCCCATTAGGGTTGCTCTTTTCGCTATGGCGACATTACAGCAGGCGGTCTTTGTGTGCCCGGTGCAGAGGATGGATAAGCGGGCTAGGGCCGCTAGGCTGGTTGGCCTACGGAAGGCTCGACACCATCCTTAAATGCGCTGCGCCTCCGAAAAGCGGAATGATGTCACTTTTGGGAAAAACCGACAGGCCCTTACAGAAACAGAATCTACCACTGTGCGCGGCTGGAGCAAGAAAGCGCGCACACGCACTGGACATGACTCCGTTTCGCAGCCGAGGCATGAAGGGCCGGGGCCGGGGCTGGGCTCTTGAACCTTTCGGGGTCCAGAAGGGGGCCTTAAATGACACCACAGTACAGCCGAATGAATGAGCCTAAAGCAAAGCTCATGGCAACACCGAAAGCTGACCGATCATGCTTTCATCCAGTCGCTGCGGTCAACTTTGACATCGTCCGTCACCTTCGTCTGCGCCTTCGCCTTCTCCTTCTCCTTCTCCCTCTCCCTCTCCCTCTCCTGAGCTCCGCTGGCCCCGAGCGCGAGCCATGTACGAGACTTTATTAGCGCCAAATGTCATCTGAATGACGGCCCGCTCTTTTGCTTGTGTCCGGGCTCCATCCATGCTCCGGCCTTTCTCGTGCATGCATCGCAAGTCGGAGCTGGTTCAGAAGCACTGTGTCTTCCTGTCTGTGCGTGAGTGTGTGTTTGTCAATGAACTAGCAAGCAGCGCACTTCTGAAAATAGACGGATGGACGAATGGAGTCAGAATCTCACCGAAAGGCTTTCTTGAGCTGTTGATTGTCTCCTTCCTCTCTCTCTCTCTCTCTCTCTGGACTATAATCGCGTTGGGGAATTAGATGCCGCTGGGCTCTGCAGCACACTTCCCCGATCGCTTTTGCTTTTGGTAGAGTTTCCTTTTGAACAGAGGCAGAAGCACTCGCTTGCTCGCTCGCTCGCTAGCAGCTCGCATGTGACAGTCTTTCGGTGAATGTCCATTAATTGGAATGGCGCCTCTGGCGACCGATCCAGAAACTTCACCACGTCGCTGACGTCGCGTTCCGTTCTCCTTAATTTCCATCGTTTGTCTTGTATGATCTCCACGACTGGGGTAGGTAAGAAGGTCGGAGAGGGGACGCGGAAGATGCCGGCACCTGTCAGGCGGGGGGCCTGTAACGGAGGGATCTCCTGACTCGACGATCCTCTGTCTTTCACGAGCCTTCGAGCGCTTTAAGCCCTGCCCCTAATCTTTCTCCGTCCCATGGGGATCACTCAATCACGCAGACATAACCAGGTGAACTGAAATCAATCATGCTTCCGACTCTAGCTAGCTGCCGTGCAGTGCAGTGCAGTGCAGTCGGATCTCGCGGATTTCTTCCATCGATGCTTTCGCTGCAGCTGAGCTCAGCCGAGCTGCGCTGTGTTCTCTCGCTTTCTCGCTTTCTCGCTCTCGTTCAGAAAAGGCTTTTGCGCGATCTCTAGTGCTGGGAATATGACGCAGAATCATTCATTGACTCTTGCATGCTGAGTCCGCCCCTCGATCGCGGCAGAGAGAATCATCTTAAACTTGTACGATTCTCTTTACTGCAGGGCAGACAGCTCCATCCGACGCGACTAGCTCCTCGTGGGTTTCTGGCTCACGGAGCAATTACGTGACGCAGAACGCTCGATTCCTTCCGCTACTTCCATCGACAGAAAGCGCTCTATCGAGCGGTGATCGCCATGCATGCACTCGGCGGACTCGCGAGCTCTCCATTGCGCTCACTGCCCTGGATCGACGGATGCAGCACTGCAACGCAAACGGTCTTTGCGTGGTCAGCTCGAGCACTCGGGAGCTCGTCCGTCCTCGTCGCAAACTGCAACGATCCCATGTCGTCCTCTCATAGCGCTGGGGCAGAAGTTGCGCAACTTGGAACATGGAAAACTTTGATAGAATTATTAATTTGGATTATTATATATTTATTTAAATTTACATATTTTGATTTAAATAATTATTATATATCAAAAAATTGAATGGATTTTATTTTTTTTAATGGTTCAAGTTCAAACTTTATATTATAGAAATTTTGAACAAGTATTATTACAAAACCTTGGAAAAATTTGTTTGATGTAAACTTTGGGTAAAGTAATTTGCTTGATGTACTTTTCGGATTTAGTTTTAGTCCATTGGACCCCAACGACTTTGTACTGTCGATTATAGTTCTAATAACTATGATTGATGGTTACAATGCGAGTATTACAATCAGAGATCAATCCCTTATTATAATTTTTGGTGAATTATCATGCTGGTGTATTATCATGGGGACAAATATCTATTTTGCTCTAAGTGCAATTTGTTGTACTTCAATTTTCCCGATTGCATCGATTCGCGAATTTCTTTGTTGACTCCCCCTTGCGTATGCAACGAAAAGCTCGTACCGGAAAATGGTCCGAACTCAAGTCTCGCGGTCACCCATTTGTGGTGAATAAGTAAACTCCCATTGAGCATTTCTTTGCCGTGAGGAATGGCCGAATACATAATGACAAGTGAGCATGATAGAGTGCAAAGTCCACTCTTTCCGCGGGTGTGGTTGACTCGTTACACTCTCTCTAAAACTCAAGTCAATTTTAGAACATGGGTGACTGTGCATTGCTCACAAAGTCCCATAGTATAAAACGAAACTTGAATGGTCTTATAAGCAAATTACTTTTCGCAGGGAAAATATCAAAGAAATCTCTCCAAAATCTTGTCAATAGAAATATGTAATTGAATGTATATTTTTGTGATTATGTTTTTATTGTTTAAACTTACATTTTTTTTTTAACTTTTTGAAAAATTCAAATTAACGAAATATATTTAATAAAATTACAATTATATTATTTATTTAACAATGTGTGAATAAAATTCCCCTAAAATACAATAAGAAACATTTAACAAGTCAACATAATTCTCAATAGAAAATTTTCCAAATATAAACATGTATTGAAAAATTTAAATGTTTTCTTATGGCGTTATATATATTCTAAACATGTTCATCTATCACCATAATTGAAAATTTCCTTATTTTATAAAGATTATTATTCAAAACTATGCATGAAAAATCAATCTTATCAGTTATGAATTTAAAACTAAACTTAATAATAGTTGATACTTCATATATTGAATACATGCTTAACATATATTTCAGATTAATTATTCCGTTTTACCGTTGTTAATTTTTCCCATGATTTTATACTATTCTTACAACATAAGTTTATTCATTAGATTATATATTTAAATGTCATAAGTTAATGTGCAGATCAATATTATTTACAAAATATTGAAGACATTTGACATGTATTCGTTTATAAAATTTACAGAGGATTATGATTCATAAAAACAACATTCCATAATTAAGATATTTGCTTTTAAGGTTTAAATATAAATTATGATGACACTGTTAAATACATTTCTGGCAACTGAAACAAGATTTTAAATCCCCGAATTTTATCTTTGGAACTATTTTCAAACCATTAGAACAATTATGATGTTAAGTAGTACATTGAACGTGACAGCAGAATCAATTAAGCCAACATCGATGCACAATACAATGTGTACAAAATGAAAAGTGTGGAACACTTCATAATAATGTAGTTTCAACAACGTTCCTTTCATAAAAATAATTTGAGATCAATGTTATATTCTATGTATATTGTTTTCATATTCGTGCACTGAGTGTTACTTCGGTTTTCATTCGTATATTGACCAGCTTTTACAAATATAGTTATCTAATTATAACTAGAATGACATAATAAAATGATATTTTTTTATCTACATTGTTAATTTATGATATTTGTTTAAGGTACCTAAAAAGATGAAAGATAAAGCAAAACGCAGAACTGAATAACAAGTTGAATATATTGTTGTCAGGTAAATCTTTAACTCCACATAGGTTCGACTATTCATTTACCATACTTTGGTTGTATTAGAGAAAAGCGTAAATCGATAAACTAAATCAAAATATGGATAATTATGGACGCTGATCTCCATTCCTCTTGATGAGATATATATAGTCAAAACATACATGTCTTGAATCTCAAATTTTGGAGAACAACGAACGATTTGTCCGATCAGGACAAATCGTTACAATGAGGTTATTGGACCATCCAAACCGGCTCTCAAGGTAGGCAACTCCAGGAAAACTACTTGCAGTGTAGTTAGTAATACAAGGATACCACAACGCTCCAGAACATTACATCGCAATTTGGCTACACCGTCATGCATATTTTCATCCGATTCTATTATACAGCATTCGTTCAAAAGGACCGAAAGTCAGAACTGAAGGAAGAGATTATACGTCATCCTATTTCCAAAAACTCCTGCGATTGCGCCAATCTGATATATCAGAGAGCCAAGGTCTCCTTTCGGCCTACTTGAAATCTTTTACAGTAAAACATATATGTGACCGAAACAAACGAAGTCGTGAAGACCTCTTGTACACATAAAAACCCTTGGTATCTGCGGCCTTGAATCCCTATAAGTTACTGGCACCCTACTGTTAATTATGAGTAATTGACTGCTGTCCAACGGGAGAATATTCACAATAAACTGTTTATGGACGAGGAGGCCTTTCCTCACCACGTCTTCTGAGACCAGATCGCACGAGGTAAATTTTGTTGATCAAACGGGAAGATCCAACCAGTTGAGGGTAAGAAACTCTTCACTTCTTCAGTATAATCTGCATATATGACCAAAGAAACAAATAAGCTTCTTGTCTAACGCCATAAAATTACGATTCCGCTATCGAGCCAGATCTCAACATGTCAGAAGAGCACCTTGAAAAAAAAATGAAATAACTTTGAAGTACTAGATCGAGACTTATTCTCAAAATTTTCTTTGAAGACTCATGTGCGACACACATGCTGCCAGCGTTTGAGTGAACATACCATTTCAGTTTTCGAGCAAAGAAGACGCTTTAAGGCCGGGCGTATGGCAGAATTTGAGGGGCTGCAGGTCGTCACTCCTGAATGTTGAGGGGGACGACCGTAGAGTTTCATTGGTAGGTAGACAGTATAAACAATAAGGTAAATGTTTCCACAGCCAGTCATTAACAATGTATCGCGAGAACTACTAACCTCGGAGTTGTAACTTCTAACATCAACTTCAGGGACTCAAAGTGCAAATGAAAGCTGCAAGTCATTACCTGCAGTTCCTCAATCTGCAATGTAAAGAAAGAAGCCTCATCCCTGATCTTGCACATCGATATTCTGAATGCCTCAAAAGGCGTTTCCGGACGTTTCAGCGTGGCCTGTAAGCCTAAGCCATTGCAAGCTCAGCAGCTGCACCAACTGCTGCGGAGTCTCCACGCTCCAGAAGCGCAAACGCTAGTTCGTGTTGTTGCCACCACCTGAGTCCTGTTGCAAGTCGCCGAAGGGTTTCGGTCTTCACATCTGCTATCCAGTTAGGTGTGCAGGTAACCATCAACGCCACAAATCCGATGACGTATGCCTTCCAGGTGATCTGCTTGCACCTGATTGAGATTTTTCCGTCCAATCCACTTGCTATGAATTCCAAATGTGAGCCCAGAACGTGTTGTCTACACATATCAGAAGGTACTCCCGCGGGTATTCCCGATCTTACACCAAAGACAGAAAAGGAAGAAGGGAAGGTTTTCGAAGACGAGATACCCCAAGCTAATGCTCCAGAGAGTAGAACAAAGCGGGCAACCGCATAGCCCTCTAAGATTGTACCCTTAGACTCACTGTTAGCATCGGGACCAGACAAAAGCCAAGTGGGGAGACTCTCCAAATATAACTTTTGTACGAGCGTCGCGCCGCCTGAAGTGGTTACAATAGAAGCCCCCAAAGCCGATGCCTGACAAGCCCTAGCTACGGCTGTACTTAACGAAGGATGGACACATTTGAGCTTTGCAGCAGTGGAGGAGATTGTTTCTAGATCTGGATCCGTTTTGCCTTGCATTGCAAAGTCTCTACTTGATTCAGCTACGAGCGCAAGAATCTCATCACTAACAAACATAATGTCATGAAGAGTCGGGAAAGATCTCAGGTATAGCATGCCTGGCGCAAGTGAAGATAACCCCGGAGAAGCAGGCAACCAGTGACCATGGCCCAACAAAGCTCCTACACCGCCATGGCCCTGTAATTTAGATGTTAATGCAGATGAAGAGCACAAGGTAACGGAGAAGCAACTACGAAGAAGCTGCGAGACGGCTTGCTTATTTTGCTTGAAAACAGCCCTCGACGCATTGAACACAATGAAGTCATGCCAGCGGCGCATCTTCTGTGTCCACAAAGCTGCCACTACTGCCATTGATGGCCAAGGCCCACCTGCACCTGCTGTCTCCAGTGCAGGCCCGGCAACACCTAAAACCATCTCTGATTGTTTATCTAGCTTGAAGGTGATAGTCAAACTCACTAAGGCTGCAATCGGTAGTGGTAATGAAGCAGGTGCATTACCACCCACAGTTCCTGTCAAATAACGTGAACAAAGAGGAAATGAGATCACTCGAAACGTATGGGAGCGAAAGAAGTGGTCGATACCGATTGCATCTATTTACCATTCTATAATGTAAACACATAAAAATGAGTTAACGATCTAGACGCCAAGAATATATATTACAAACAATCGGCCGTTTCTTTTGAGACTTTCCTTAGATACAAGGGCTATAATGAGGAGCCGTCATACCTGTAACTAAGCCCGGAATATTGACTCCAGCGCTTGCGAGGATGTCCTGAATCTCAGCTTCCACTGCAAAGAGATTGGCAGCGGGACTCGGCCAATCATTTCCATTCATTGACGCAGCTTTGTATAATCCACGAGTGACTTCAGCACCACAACAACTTACGAAAGACGCGACCGTTGCTGGCAGAAAGTCCACCATTTCTCTTAGTCCTGAGAATCCCAGAGCGGACAACAGCTGATTAGTATTGAAAGAACTACTGATAATTTTCTGGGTCCCAAGCTTAATCTCTTTGCAGTAGAATCGTCTCAAACCGTGTGGTAATTGTTTTGTTTTTAACTCATACTTAGAACGTGAGGGTCAAGACATGATCATGCACAATTCGCATTCAGTAGATTCACATAGAGCAGAATTCACAATATGGAAAATAATTACACTTGCTTCAATTGAAGGGAACAAAACCTGTGGTCAAATCTCGGGGAGACAATCTTCCATGAGAGCAAGCGGTGAGTACTTCGTCGACTACAAACGGTACGGCAGCTATAACATCCCAAGGTGCTAGAGCTGGTCTTTCGTCCCCTCCGTGTCCTCCAGAATTACTGGAACTGTTACTAGATGTAGATTTGCTGAACTTCTTAAACATAAGATTCAAAAGCCGGTCTGCAACCTGGTGCACTGGATTACCTCGTACCAGACCCGACAACGTAGACGCAATGCAGGCCTGATGTTGGGTGTACCAAGCCTTGAGTTTCGGAAATGAATCCAGAGTAACATTTTGAGATAAGGGAGTAGGTGTAGAGGGCATCGGACTCCTTATCGATGACATGGAATGAGAAAAGGAAGGACTTAGAGGTGACATTCTTTTATTGTGCATCTGCTCCACAAGAGTATCCTTCTTACCCTTATCTGCACTATTGGCCATTGAACACTGAATTCCACGTATTTGTAGTAGGTATTCCAGACTCAGATCTGCACCCAAACCTGCCCCGCTACCAAGTAGGCAATGCTCCAGAGGTGGTCGATGAAATTTCCAGAGTCTAATCAGGAGCAAAAATGCCAAAGAGAAAACTTTGTATACATTAATATCTTCTCCTGTACCCGAAGGACGCGGAACAACAGGAGGCAAAGAGCCAAACACCTCGCATATAGGGAGCAGTGAGGCTGCAAGCTCTGGAAACTGAAATCATCAGGGAGAGCAAAGTCAGAAACCTTTTCACTCATATAAATTTGGTTGGGTTCAGCAGCATGAACAAATTCTATAAAAATAGTCCACACAAAGGTATCAGCAAAGACTTGAGATCATCCTACTGTACAACCTATAAAGGTCAGCCACCATAAAGAGGTAGGAAGATACAAACCATTCCATACAGAGCCAATATGTTCACAGAATCTACTGAAGTCATTCCATCAAGAGCTGCTCCAAGCATGGGCGCATACGCAATTAGGTGGCTCCCAGTGCCCCGGTTATCAGGACCGGAAGGGGGAGATAAGAGCCTTACAGCCAAGCGGACTGCGTGCTCCTGTCCAGAGACAGACAGAAAAAATTCCAAGCGGGTCAGAGAACGTAAATTGAGCGTAAACTCCGTTCTACGCATTGTGCGAGAGACCCAACAGAAAAAAGATAGTAATTAACACTACGACTGGTTCCGCTTTTCCTGGAACAAAACTTTTACTTTTCTTTCGTACATGAGCCCGTTGGCACCACATTGAGCTCTGCACAAACTTCGTCTGTAGAACTTCGAAAATTCTAGTGAGGCAATACCTGAACATTCCAGCTGCGAGTGAGTGATGCTCCACATAAAATACTAGCTGCTGCTGCTCGTTCTTCCTCGGGTCCACTGATCGCAGTTTGGAACACTTTCTCGAGTTCTGCTAAACTGTGAGCCAACATTCCTTTCAGGCTTTCGGTCATAAAGACTCACAATCAACATTCCGCGATTCGGCGTATCGTATCACTTCATGTGCTGGTCTAAAAAGACAAGGAGACCTGCAACCTAAGCTTTTTCATTAAGGTGATTTGAGCCTACGACGCCTTCTAGTAGCAGCGATTCAGGTGAACAACATGAGACCGCACACGTAAGTTCAGGCAGCCCACCACTTTTTACCTCTCAGCTGGGCTCGACAACAGAGCAGCTTGTAATGAACCAGATATAGGAGCACCCTCCATGAATGCAGACCAGGGAGAAATTTGAGGGGTTGTGGGTGCGGCCGTCATATTATTTCCCGACATACCAGTTGAACTGATCCAGAGATAGGCTGTACTATCAAGTAATCCTCTTGAAATACAAGCCTCCACAATTAAGTGTCTCATGTTTCCAACTGCGAACGACAGTACAGAGAGTCTTGGTCACGTAAGAATGATAAATTGCCAGAAAGATCAAAACTTGTTCTGACTGAATATCAAAACTGACCGGCACTTGAATGGTCAGAAGAGAACCTGCTGACTTAGGCATAGTATTGTTTTCACTTGATAACATAGAACTTGCGTTCACATTCGCCAGGATTGATGCTATCGACTGTGCAGCTTGATTTGCAGCAGCGACAGCAATCTGTGGTGTATAGAGCAAGGCTTCAAATTGACCCAAGGCTTGCAAGCTTGAAGCGAGAGCCGCTCGCCGGGTGCCCTGTCTTGACTTATCTTTTTCATCTCCGTTGGATGTGGATATGATATCACCTCTCGAGTTTCCACCGGACGAAGACATGGCTTTCTCTTCCTCATCAATAACTATGACACATGCGAGCGGTACGAGAGACAACAACATGCATAGGCGGGACTCGATATGTGGTTTTGGACCCTCCACCCACTCTCGATCCTGCATCCAACATGAGAGTTCTCGAACAAATATGAGAAAGGTGGAACATTTAGAGTACCAGACATCATCAGCCAGTAATAACTGGGGTGAAATTGATTTAAAACTTAAGACCTAGATACAGACATACCCGATGCGTGAGGCGAAGCGCGGCTGTCCACAAGCCAAGGAAAACTTCATGCCATGTTGCTCCGTGAACTGCTTGTAGTGCTTTCATCAAGTCTGAGTCGAGAATCACCGAGTCAGGAACAACAGCTGGGATTGTGAATGAACGACTAGATCGTCAAATTTGATCACTACTGGTTTTGAACACATACTACAACTTTCAAAGTCCGTGTTTTTAACATTTCTCGGGGAGGGTAGTGTAAGAAAACGCTTCGCTCTCTTTCCTGATGTTTTACTTCCGAGGCCCGTGAAGGACCTGTTAAACTTTCTTGTCAACTACCTCTTCACAGGGAGAACTGAATAGACGAGACAGCAGAATGGAAGTGCTCAGAATGACCCCCAGAATAATTTCTGAGAGGTCCCGCCACATTGAATGTTGAAAGCACGGAGGAATTTTTAAATAAATAAGGTACAGTCAGACATTTTCTGCGAACTACGGCAGATTCTATTAATATGCCTTAGTTCACATAAGGAGGATAAATGAAAGTGCAATTCTAAGAGGTAATTTAGAATTGCAAAAATAATACAAAAAAATAAAACAAAAGACATATATTCGAACCAAAGGACTCACTGAAAACACTAAAAAACCTATTGACAATGGGATCACAGGTACGCAAACCGGCAATCAGAAACGCCTTCAAGACAAACAACTTTCCTCGTTCAGAGTTTCCGTATTCAGCACAAGGAGAACGGTTACATGATCACAAACTGAAGATGTCAAGACAAATATTTCGGCAAAAAAACTCCCAAAGAAATCGAACGACTAACTTTGAAGGAAGGAATCGGTTCTCTGAACAAGAGAAGGGTTAGTCAATGTAAACGCTCGAATGCATCACAATAATCCAATCACTCCAATCCAAATTTGTTACCACCTAGTTCGTGAGCAACAACCCCCCGAGATAATTGCTTCATGTCCGCAGTTACTGTCGATAACTCCGGAGTAGCTTGGACAAATCAGATCACGGTATTGTGTAGCTCGAAGTAGAGAAAAGTATTGTGAAATTCAAAAACAAACCGCTTCACATCGTCAGGAATCTTGTCTACTAGAAGGAATGTTCACGCACTGACCGAAATCTATCGAAGAAAAAATAACACTGAAGAAGACTAACGTAGCATAAGATGCGCAGAGTAATAAAAATCTTTGAAAACCTTCATGTGAGATAAATCTTTAAGACGTTGGAAGCCATGTCTAATTCAACTATACCACTGGTTGGCACAACAAGGTGTTTGTAGTCCCCGGTTTCTTAAAATAACCAGCAACAGGCTTGTCACTTTATACCCAGAATTCTTGAAGCAGACGATCGGAGGCATCAAAAACCAAAATGGACAACATAGGATACACAAAGGATACGACCATTCGAAATGAAAGAGCCTCGTCTCTTGAGTAATCTAGATAAAAAAACTTTGTGGCAAAGTCGAATGTATTAACTAAGTGGAAGTAAGATAATACGATCTGAAGGAACCAGTGTATGGAAAGCTTGCAAGTACTTACGTTAGCGCAGTAACTCACAAACTACTCAATCATGAGTAGGTATTTACATTCAAGAAAACACTTTTAGAGGCCATGGCATCATCAACCGTATCAAATTATCTAGAGATTATACTAGAAGCATACTTCAAGGACAGCGTAAGAGATCAAACATCTAGTCTAAACACTACTTTACCACAGAGGGATCTATTTGCTTTAACGCATTCCCTTACATAGCAACGGAAAGACCATACTCTCTCATCAGTATTGTGTTTAAGAAGTAATGTCTACGAGCTCGTCCTGCACGATGCATGAATGGACCCAACAACATGTAAACCTTCGGTGCTAAGGAATTCTATAACTCATCGACGTCATTGTAAATGCAGGATCAGAAACAACACATCTAAAATGTTAAGTCGGCAAGCCAAAGTAGTTTGGAAGTCAGTGAGGTCCATTCTAAATCATTTAAGAGAAAATTGCTATTCAATGCGGTGTGTAAATTGTACTTTTAGCTATTCTGTTCGAGGATACAGCTAATCCGAGACGAGCTTCTAACTTACTGAGATCAGTGGTCATCTGTAATTTGAAAAGTAGTAAGTGGTTAACTGCCAGTAGTACTTAGAATACACTTCGATGTTCTCGTCAAGCTTATTCTGCCTCTAAATACTCATGTGAGCATGTGGACCAGAAGAAATACATTCATTGATGTTACTAAGTGTAAAATTGACGATCAAAAGACAAACAATCTTGTGACTCTGTATACCATAGAACCAAATTCCATCTCTGATGATGACCCCAGGTACAAATGTACTCATTAGTATGTGTCTGACCTAGCACGAAGACCATGGACTCCTTCATCCTGCCTGAGCCGTGCTACTCTGGAGATATTGAGTAGTGGAAGAAGAAGAAATTAAAGAGGATGAACTAGGAGGACAAAGAAAGAGGACTAGTTGTGACTTTATATACCATTAAACCAAATTCCATCTATGATAATGACCCAAGGTACAAATGCGATCATTAGTATATACCTCTCATAGCAAGAAGACCAAGGACTCCTTCATCCTGGCTGAGCAGTGCTAGTATGAAGATATTGAGAAGTGAAGAAAGAAGAGATGGAAGAAGTTGAACTAGGAGGACAAATATAGAAAACAACATTTAACCCAAAAATATGATCTCTCTTGTAGTACTCATTTCATGGGTCAGTATCGGAAATAATCCGAAGTAATCCGAATTTGGTCACCCCAAGTCTACCATCGGTGATGTCCTTCAGGTTGAGAATAACAAACCAGTACATGAGGCCTACATATCTACTGTAACAGTACCAGACCCAAGCACAAACGTTATCGGTGCGTAAGGCGAGCCAACAAGGTTGGATACGACATTTCGATACATTAAATTTTGTAATCAACTTTAACAACAATGAGGGCAGATTAGCACAAAAGCGGCAGCACAAAAGTAACGAGGCCAAAACACAAATCATACGAAAGGTACTTCAGATTGGCAAAACATTTAGGATTCTGACGGAGGCATTTTTCATCATCTATCAAGTGACTCATTCACCTACATAATCAAGAAACTTGCAATAATTGAAGGATCAAAACAGCGGAGTCTTCAATATCTACCCGCTATTCTCATCATCTATTAGCGGTCCGGTTGATAGGAGTTTAGGTCTTGACCTGAAATATTCAAACAAACAGGTACAAAGAGCAAATAGTCCTTCAACTCCGTCAAATGGAATCACGGGAGTAAGAAGCAACTAGTCAAAGTTAATCTAGAATGGAAACCAGACTCAGAAATTTTTTTGATAAATTACACTCTCGATCCAGAGGGTTGGTAAAAATAGACTAAAAGACACAACATTTCACAAAATTACGGAATACGTGTAAGCTGAAAGTATGTGTGTATGTGGCTTAAGAAAACCCCTAACTTCATTCAGTTGGAACACCCATAGCATGATGCCAATTCCTCCATGACAAACTGGCATGGCTCCCTGCTTATCCCGTCGAGAGTGTCAAGATGTTGAAACATCTCCCCAATTTGCAAGTTTCCAAACCAGAAACGTTTCCTTTCACTCGCTAGCTTTAACCTATCAGTGGTAAAACTGATCGGAGTGGGGTGGATGGGTAACAAACCTGCTAAATATTCTGAGGGAGAAACAACTTGAAGCCTTTGCTTCTCCATCGCGCTTTCCATGTATACGTCAAACGGTAGCCAGGGACTTGTGCACCCAATTCCCCATGTGTTTCCAAAAGAGGCACTTCGAGATCCACTGTCCAACATCGCTTGGATGACAGGTAGCTGCGTTGGCTTCCATTCTCGGTGCAGCCCCTGCGTGATTGCATTAGCTAAGTTTGCAAGAGCATCGGGTGCTTCCTTTGGAGACGAGGATATTGGATTTAAAGTAAGGGCTTCTAGATTGTGTAGACACCTCGCAAAAGAGCTCCACTGCTCTGGCCTGTACACATCACGTTGCAAAGGAAACTAGAATCTTAAAGGATCACCCTTCAAATTCTGTGTCTAATGCATAGGTTCGAGACGTAAGACGCGGCAGATGACGAGCCCACCCGGAGCTCTAAAAAATCAACTTCTATAATATCGGATAAAAGGTCAACAGTTTTGTAAATTACGTACACAAAAATCGAGCAAGATGGGAATTTTCAATGTAACGTATGGTTGCATATACGATTATTTTAGAATCCAATATCGAATTATATATTGAGCAAATAATTTACGATTAAGTGATGAACATTGCAGCTACCATCTGTGATATGAGTACGTGCCTGTAGCCACTTTAATCAATACGGCTATCGTCAGAATAGTCAGAAACTCACAAGATCCTTCGAGCAAGGCGAAGCAATGCAGCTGTCCTCTTGTTTTGCATGACCTTGGCGACAAGTTCTAAAGCAAGAAGGCTATTGCTCCTTCTTAGCTGCTCCTTTTCCTCTCTTCTCTTCTCGTCCGTATCATCTTCCATATCGTTGCTACCAGCGTGTGAAATTTGACCATGCATGCCAGAGCCAGGACCCTTCTGTTTCTCATTCCAGGTGGGAGGGCTGCTCCAGTCCTCAAACACTGATTCAGTCAAACGATTTACTAAGGAAAAGAGGAAGTACGCTATGCATGTCCCAAACTCTGTTACAGGTGCCTCTCCCATTTGCGATAGCTGAAGTACATCGTCTACATACTTGACACACCTGTGGATACCATTGAAATAAACTCAGTACTTAATTTCCAGTCTCACATCACCTTGCGACATCAAACTGGACAACGATTGACAACGAAGAGTACTTTCTTAAGGCAGAAACAAACCTTTCGCGGAATGAAGGTGACTTGGTTGCAGCAAGACAAAATATGTAAGTGCTCGACAGCTCCAAGTACGTTTGGAACATTTCTGGCTGCTGCTGACGAATAGGTATCACTCTACACAAGAACAGAAGTTCATGATCAGATAGTCTTTATGTAGTCTACAAATCTTCATGTTGAATATACAGGTTATCTAGAGGTAACTTATCACCTACATTGAGAATTTTCATTATTTCCTTTTTTTAAGAGCAAGAGCAAGTTTTCGGTACGAGCGGTAGGAGCTGTGAAGAAATTTAAAGTGGACGTTCAGGCAATGAAATTAATGTTACCTGCACAAGGCGAACGATGTTAGACGTGAAAGCTTAACACCGTAGAAAGTGTACATGCATACAAAGCGAAAAAATTCGAACTTGTCTCCGAAGTACACACGTTTGAGAGGAAGCAGAAGCAATCCTAGTCGTCCATTAAGTAGTTCAACCAATTTTAGCATCGAAAGAGAAGAAAAATTGTGTTAGGTTCCGAAAAGGTAATCAGAATTGGATTTGCTAGCTAAGACTCCATAGATGCTCAAAAGTACATTTCAACTTTTAGCTGAGTGTAGTTGCGCTAAATTCCGATCAGTTGATAAATGGATGCAAATTTAGCAAAGTAAGAGTACTAACAACTAGCGACGGGGCTATGACAGAAATTACTGGGTGTGCCATTAACGATACGGTTCCAGTTGTACCTTCAGGTTGGGAACAAAACTATTTCTCATAGAAAATGGACATGCAGCCTAAATGACTGCAGTCTAAAGAAGGAATCGATCCCGATATACGTAGTAGTGAGCAAACTCCAAACAGTTTCAGATAAAACTCCATGAAGGACGAGATTCAGAATAAACTAACTTTGAAACTGGAAGAGAAGTCTTAGCAGGCACCACACAGGTAACCAGAGAGGTAGTGCAAGCTTGGTACCCATAGAAATCAAGCTTGCAATACCTTCTATCTACTACGTACCTTTAGAAAGAAGGTACAATTGAAATCGAGAGGGTAGTCAACCTTTAATATTTGTGAGAAAAGCTGCTAAGTTCAGTGAACTTATTTTTCCCTGTACTGTGGGCTTCACTTTAATTACTCAATTTAGGTGACTGTATGACACTTAACAGTGTGTTGCTTAGTGATTGACGATGTTCATTTGCGTCTACTTACACAGAGATTGTACTCATTGTGGTGAAGTGCAATTCCAAATTTGTGAAGACATGAGATAAATTCAGATCAAAATAGTTCAGGAACAAGTCCACAGAAACTAGAAACAGGAAAGGATAAGCGATTGCATGTTGTATGCTTAAATTTTGCTGGCTTCTAGACGACCCGGCGTTGCCTCCAATCTTAAGTATACCCCAATTACTGATAGCTTACAAGAAGTAGGTGTTAATCTGAAATGTGAGAAGAATCAAGGCCAGAAGACAGACCTAGAGGTGAGAAGAGCCAAGGTCAAAAGAGGACACACGAGATTTGCAGACAGTGCATGCTGCAAATACAACCAGGCGAGCCCCCGCGGTTCTGAGGCTAAGCATTGGCTGAGAAGCACGGCTCCCAGCTCTACACTGGGAAACGAAGCTCCAGATGACGAGACATCGACCCCCCACACAAGAGCAGGCTCACGACGAGTCAGTCCAAGCCTCGTTACTTCCTGCATAACACTCAACATCTCCTGCGCTGAAACAGACCCCACCGTGCCGCTGGGCTCTGAGCCCATCAACGCCATTTCCTTAGACGGAGCCATCCCACCAAATTATCGTCAGATTAGAGCACCACCTCCGATTCCATAAACGCGACTCCCCCAGCGTGAACTGACCAAAACAGAGGAGAACAAAGCTCAGTCTCCCGTTTCAATCACTCGCTATTCCTTCAACCCTTCGTTGATTTGGATCGGGCAGAGGCAAATTCATGACCGACAGGCCTCTGCATTTTGGAACACGGACAAGAATAGGCGCTCCAATGCCACGACCCAAATCGACAGACCGCGGCCAGGGGCGAATTCTCGGGCAAATCGGCTTGTTCCAGTCTAACGTTCACCAATTTGACAGATCCCGCGCTGATTTGCCCGTTCACCGGAAGTCGGTCGGTCTTGTCTTACTCATTCCCGGGGCATTTTGACTTCTCGTCGGCTGGCTGCTCGTTTTGTTTTGCGCTTTTCCTATACCGCTGTCTGCTGCGCTATTTGCACGGACGGTTAGACCAGTCCTCCCAGTCATAAGGCTATGAGTCCAAAGAAATGTAACAAAGGCTATTATCAAAGAGTGATGAAAGCTGAAAGGTACATAAACACTTAATTTTTGTGAGTATCAGACCCTTCTGATAAATAGATGGAAAGAATTTTTTGATTATATGTCGGCTAAATGTATCTCCAATATTTATGTAATTAAAAGTTACAGTAATCATCTTTTGGCATATAGTGTATAAATTTTGGATCAAAACTTATAACTAGATTGCATCATAACTATCTCCAGAAACATCTATTTTGATGACAATGTCTTGATTTGACTTCATATTGTTAATAAATGGAATTAAATATTTTATATATTTTTATTTCGCTATACATTTTATTTTTTTCAAATCATAATAATATATTACATTTTAGAATAACATATGTGATATATATATACAATAATTGTTTTTTAAATCTATATTTTTATGCAATTTGAAACTATTGTACCAAATTTGATGTAATTGTATATTTTAATAATCTATAAGAATTCAATAATGATACAAAACAACTTTTTAGTAGGTTCAAAATTGGAAAAAAAAACAAAATAAATTCGAAAAACAAGATGAAATTTATGTAAAAATGGAATATTTTGCGATTGATGTTTTATTTAATTTTTATAATTAATTTAAATAATATTTATAATTTAAAATAAATATTTTATTTCACATAAAAATGTATTTCAAATACTCAAATTTCAAAAATATTATCTGTAATTTTATACTTGAATGAAAATACAATGATCATAACAATGATATGATAAAACAATTTAATACACAATCCATCATTATAATCTATTAGTATCTATATTTTGAAATGATTTTTGATAATTTTAGAATATTTTATAAAATTATATGTAAGCAATATTTTAAAATAAATGAAAAGATATGACATGTATCTTTAGGTTATTTTGATGAATCATTTGAAATGAAATAAAAATTAAGAATAAATTATTAAGAAAATAAGGGCCTAGAAAATTATAAATATTTTATTCATGAAAATGATAATTACTTTTATATAAGAAAATGCTTTATAATAAAAAATGTGATTAAATTTATATTCAATCTTGATCATGTGCATTGATTTTACCAACAGTATTTGGAATCACATTATATGAAGATGAAGATGAATTTAAGTCAATCTTACTTATAATTAAAATCATGGAATTTATTCAAATCAAAATTATTCAAAATTTTAATTTTATATATCCAATATAGCGAAAATTGAAAATCAGTTCTTTTATTTCTCATTTGCTTTTTTTTCTCTCAAGAGCATATGATTATCAATGAATTGATCATCCTGACTTGAGTTTGTGCTATGAATTTAAATGTCGTATATAAAAACTCATTAAGAAAATAAATGTTTTATCTTTTTTAGTAGATATAGATAAGCAATATACTTGTAACATGTGAAGCAATCTTTGGTCAAAATCTTATAATAAAGAAAATGTATATATTTAAATATATTTTTTTTATTTTTGAGAATAAATTTTTTATTTTAATGTTTGTTTCACGTTCAAAAATCAAACGTAGTGTAAATTTCAACTCCAATGAAATTAAAATTGGAATTTGTAATTTGACTAGTTAATGTGATCATTTTCAGTTTTCAAGGTATCATAAATTGTGAAATATATAAACTTTGCTTGAAAAATTATTTGGTTCACTTTACTTTATCCAGCCCCTGATTATTATATTTTTAAACGGATTTTTCTACAAAAGTTCGAACAAATTTGTTAAGTGCTGAAATTCATGTTGGATTTGAAACTCGCAAAGTTACTGCAAGTTAGTTTCCTACCACCACTGGTGGTAGGAAACTAACTTGCAGTAACTTTGTAACTAACCAACACCGAAGGTGGTGGTCCACCACCTTCTTCGCATTTTCCTTGAATTATATCTAAAATCTCGGCCCGCTTAATGGATTGTATACCATAGCAACGAATAGGAATCAATCCTATCCATTTGTGATCAAATTCCATTGCTCAGACACCAAGTCGAGGATAGAAAGAGATTTGTTTACATTGAAACAATCCACCTGACTAATGAAGCAATCAATGTTCAAGCATGTGCTCAATAAATAGGAAGAGTAATGAAAGATGAAGAAGAAGTATATGAATCTGATCTACATTATGTTTCTTCCTAAAATGTATTCTAAACGAAGAAGATATCAGTCTTCTTAAAAGGTGCATCATTTGCTGATTTATTTAATCACTGTGCCAAAATAATCACATTGGAATCAGAAGATGATTCTACATTCTTGTTTGAACTCTAATCACTGAGCCAAAATTTGGCGAGACTCTGGATTTTTCGTGCATCTCGCCCAGGGTAGCGTTGTCAACCTCTCTCGGACTGACCTGGGCACCTCAAAACGCAATTTTACTCGTGGGATGGAAAAATTTCCATCCCTCGAAAGCTCACATACTTCACCTGCCAAACCATCCGGCGCAGAAGGCACGTTTGAGTCGAAACTCCGAGGCCTCGAGAACTACTGCATGTTTTTGGACGATGGACTGCCGTAGCTCGCAGAGCGTGGTCCTCATTTTTGGTTGGTGAAATGGAAGTGAATCGCAGGCTTCAGCAGGAAGACATTAGTCTACGAAAGGTTTCCTCTACTATATATAGAAGCAGGATCAAACAATTCTGCTGTCGTTGTAGCGGGATGCCACATTGTGGACTCAGTTGTTGAAGGACTGCTGACGAGGACACGAAATGTGCCATGTGTCATCTGACCTGGTGAGGTGAAAGAGCGAGACATTCGGATCTGTAGGAAGGCCTGCGGTGAACAATGTCAAGGAGCGAAGGAGCAATACAATCCGTGCTCCTCGAACCAGTCTTGCCGAAGAATCAGAAGGTGTTCTGGGCATGAGACGGTGCTCTCGAGGAGGAAAATCTCGATGAACGTTGTAAATTTGAACTGAATTTGATGTTTTCAAACCCTTCCACGTCACTTGGTTCAGGGGTTTTCCACCGCTGCACCCTCCCCACCGTGGAGTTTTCAGAATCTTGAATGCTACACTCCAATTTCCGCTCTTTCCTTCTCTTCAGTCCAGATTACTGCTCCTTTTCTGCAGCCCTACTCCTGCCCTACGCACCCGATAGCATGAAATGAAAGCATGTGAACTTATCTGAATATTGATTTCCGATTTGATTGGAAGCTCTCACATGTTTGTAACTGAATTTAACAGGAGTATGTAAAATTCATGTTGGTGGTAATAATCTCTCTTTTGCCGTCTGTTTTGTGTTCTGTTGTATTCCTGGTAGAGGGTTAGGACCAAGATAATTCCATAGTTGACGATTCAGGTTGATTATGGAGGTAAGTTGGCAAGACGATCCTAATGTTATCGACTACGATGACGACTCAGCTCCATCCGTTGGGCCAAATAAAGCGAAGCTCACAGATATCCCAGAAGATGTACGAGATCGAAGAAATCATCCTGCCCTCGAAAGAGCACAGGCTGCTCTCAAAGAGCAGCTGTCTGCCAAGAAACAGGATTTGGAGGACAGAATATATGAACAGGGAGCTTTTCTTAGGAGAGCTACCAAGAGGAGGGAAGAAGCAGGTGTGGCGTTGTATGGCATGCAAAAGGCTCTGGCCACGCTTCACATGTCTCTTCACAAAGACGCTGAGGATCTTGCGAATGCTGCAGAAGCTCATGCTAAGGTTGTTTTGCCGTGATTATGAAGAAATTCTCAATACCAGAGCCAGACTGTCTTAGAGAGCTTGCTGGCCAAAATTGTAACATGTCTGAACTCAAGTATCAAGGCCGAGATTACTTTGATGCAAGTCTCTGGGAAATTAGAGATACGTTCTCATGAGGGGGTGATGGTGCATGGTGGGGTCAGGCGAAAGACGAGCTACAGAAGACGACGCTCGTACACAGAGATAAAACTGGAGAACTGAAAAAGTTGAGGGACAAAATGGAAATTACTCACCAGGAACTAGACAATCTTCTGAACAATTTGAAACAAGTTGAGAAGTACAGCCAGGAAATAAAGAGTGAGATAGCGATAAATAGGCGGAAGACTTACGCCGCTGAGGAGTCCATGTCGGCAGCAGAGAAGCATAAGAAAGATCAAGACTTACAAATCGGGCTTATGCAGACACGCTTGAAACATCAGTATGAGAAGCAAGCTTTGCTGAGAGCCCAACTCCAAGGTCTCTCATTTGATTTCGTTTTAACCTACATCTCCTTTGTGTATCTTCTGAAAATCTGGACATTTCACGTTTGCTTGACAGCATCAAAGTTTAATCCGAAGAATTGAATAGACAGAAACGAGTTGAACGTCTTGGCTGTATATTTTAGTAAAACCTCAGCTGGATTTGATCGTGAAAGGTCACTTTTGCTTCCACTGGACTACCAGAGTACTTGTTAAAGCCCCATCTTCTCCATCTGACCCCTGTATTTTCTTTGGAAGTATTTCTTTCATGCTTTAGAAACCGATCATGGCGTTCTCTCATCTATACCTGGTTTTGAGGCAAAACAGTAGGCTCTTAAATTTATAGGTTCTTATTGTGGTTATGTAACAGTCCAGGAAAGAGAGACCAAGCTCGCCAATGTAGCCCTTTCTGAAGCTGGAACAGAGATGGAAAGTATCACTGCAGAGAAAAAGCAAGTGGCAATCCAATGGCAGTCATCTCTTCTCGTGCTATCCCGTTGCGACGAGGCTCTCCAGGTAGAAGAAGAGTTCGAGATGTTTTTTATATCATTCTGTCTTCACATATGTTGATGGCTTACAGTGAGCGAAAATTTAATCCTTTCTGGAGTGTAACTTTGATAAGTTGATTCTCAAAAGCACATAGGTCATTTCTCAAATTGTCTAAGTTTTAATTGCTGAAGAATGTGGAAAAGTGAAAATTGATAATAAACTCCAGATATTTCCTTTTCATGCTTTATTACGAGTATATTGTCGTGATAATATTTCCACCTTTTAAATTATGCCAACAAAAATGGCAGATATTACCAACGATAACAATACTTGATCCCTTATACAATGTGACTCAAACGTAAGGTGAGTCACACTGCAAGTCTTCAAGGTCTTAAACTCATCTCCCATGTTAATTGTTCACACTTCGGGTAATAACATTCAAAATTATTAGATACAAAACTAGAGATTTTAGACTTGGAATCTCACCGGTAAGTAGCACGCGTAGGCTTTTCTTGACATTCTGTACTCATTGTCATACTACGGATCGTCTGAACGTGTTTGCACGATAATATGATAATATGTGAAACAAGCAAGAACCGTTTCTAAGTCGTATGTCCAGTGTCTTTTAGAAAGAAATGGAAATGGAAATATAAGTTTCTAGACGCTAACCACTGGGTTCATGGACAAGCGTGTAAGACATCAGGCATATGCGCTTGACGTTGATGATGTCAAATCAGTACCAGAACTTCAAATGTGGTGTGCAGTGATTTGTTTCCCTCTCTGTCGGGTTTGTTCAGTAAAGAGTCAACAAGCATTCCTCCCGTCGCATCTTTTAATATCTTTTGAAGAAGACTATTCCGGCTGGCTGAATATCAACGTCCCTTTCTTCAGGGTCTTATCGATGCCATAGCAAACCAGAAGGAACAGGAGAAATCAGTAGAAGTAGAGAAGGAATCGTACAAAAAAGCTATCCGCAAGGAGCAGGAAGCCGCAGAGAAACAACAAGCAATATTGAGGAAGATTGACAGAGAGATGAAAGCAGTCCAAAAACAGATGCAGGCTGCTATCGCCAAGCGATTGGCATATTATGAGCAGTACCGGAAACTTGTTGTCTCACTTGAGCAGATCGAAGCAGCTGTGAAGAAGCTCAAAGTGGAAAGGACTCATTTGGAAACAGTGATAAAGGTGACAAACTTCAAATCCTAATTTCTATGAGGACTTATTGTCACGTACTTCCCCGCAGATTTCAGACGTTCCAAAACTAACAAACACTACTCTATCTGTGAGGAGCTATTTCGTTGCACATGGGTGTTATAAGTCACGTTCTTTTCGCATTTTCACAATACATATCTTCCCCATGGTCGGTGATCGGATGCGGAGGCTGTGCTGATTGCCTTTAGGAAGGACCGTTTGCACTCGTCTTCCTTGTTGTTCTCTTCTTTTCCAGGCACTTATAGACTTTCTTTCAAGGTGGAAACACACCGACAAAGTTTCAAAGCCCTTGATGTGACAGGTCTGCCCCAGGCTGGGGTCCACAGACAGATCATTTGCAGTTTCTGTGAGTGAGTGTTTGTATGTGAGAGGTAACAAAGCTATTTACTTTTTATGCAGGTGCATGAAAGAGAATTTACGAGGCAAAGTGAAGGAACGCATGAACTTGAACATAAGATTTTGGAGAATCTGGTAGAGCACATATCTCTCGAAAAGAAAGCAGCTCATAACACTATGCACTCAATAGCCAAACTTCGTGGTTTGGCGAAAAAGGAAGATATGATAGCAACAGAGATACAGTTCGACTTAGCAAGAATAAGGGTAGATGTACTTTCCGTGCATGCATACAACGAAAATATCAAGCAGGCCATGAACGCCGTCAATAACGAAGTGGAGGAGAAACTTAGCCACATTGGCAAAGTGCAGACAGAGATAAGAAAGAGACATGCAGAAATAGAAATGAAAACCAAGGAGATCGACAGACTTAACAAGACTTACTTCAAATTGACGGCCAACATGCAAGCTGGCGATCAAACTCCATGGGAGCACATAATCTCCAACATGAAGTACGAGATTCTAAAAATTACAAGATCGTCAAGCGAAAAGCAGAAGCGGTGGTTGCTGATGCAAACAGCCCTTATTAACATTGTCACGACTACTAATGATCTCACGGAGAGCTATCAAAAAAAAGCAGTCGAGAGAATTACTCTAAGTCAGCGCAAAGTGAGGGTTGATACCCAAAGTGAGGCAATTAAGAAGTTTACCAAGGAGCTGGAAAAGAGAGTGGCAACAAAACAGGGTGTTATTCTGAGGTATAATTTCCTACTGTACAACAGCAGGCACATCCAAGTACGTACGATATGCCCTAAATCAGTGCAAAGGTTAGGATTGATGAGGTAGGATTATATTGTTCATGATGTCGTTAGTGCTGGCAATCAGAATCACAGTATAGGGCCATGAGCTAGAGCATGCTTTATGTTTGGTCGCATGGAGTTCTTCAAGTTGGTCTCATAGCATATGAAAAGTAGTTGTTGGCGATCATTTAGTGTTATGTGATAATAATGTAGGCTGAACGATATGGTAGCGAAAAATTCGACCCTAGAGGAGCTACTCAAAAATGAAAATGCCAACATGCAAGCTGCCAACTATGCACACCTGAAAGACCTGGGTCGTGATCTCGTGGCTCTAGAAGAGAAGATTAGGGAGATGACAGCAGAAAAATCATATGCTAACAAGCACTTGGATGAGTTAGAGCATCATGCAATGCTTTGGAAGTATAAAATTACCTTCGAGCTTAAAACCCAGGTGGGTCATGTCGCGTTTCACCTATATCTACTTATTCTTCGCATTCGGCTCTTCGAGACAATTTTGTGCACTTCAATGCACAGCATTGCAACAGTATGATTAAGAGAGTAGGTTTTGCACACACAAAAGTTGACACATTAGTCTCAAAAGCGCTCAGCGTCAGCTATATGCTAGATTTTGACAAGAGTCAGAGTAGCCTTCTTTTAGTGAACGTACATTTCTGTTGAATTTCAAAGAGAAGAGTGACACATAATATGATCATAAGCGTTTTACACCGATCAGCGCTTCCTTTCGAGCTTGGTGATATTTTATGGCCTATTATAACATTAGCATAAGCTTTTTACACTAATGAGCAAGGAGAGTCGAGGCAAATCTGCTAAGCTTTAACTGATCTTCGTATTAGAACAAAACATATGACGTTTTGTGATTCCGATGTTCATAATGTTTTTTTCTCACTTTGACAATCTGCAAGTCTTCCTGAGCTTCGCGATGTGTAAGCCTGTGCTGTGTTCCTCCGTCCGGGACTCATGAACTCAGATCCTTCACTCGATGTCACATGTGAAGATCTCATGGTGAATGTTTCTCTACAGGCACAAATTGATCCAAACGTGGGTCGAGCAGTGATAACTGCACTGCAGAAGCAATGTGACAGGCTGAGGCTGACACATGATGGATTGGCCTTGGTTCGGGAAAAATTGATATCAGGACTAGAAAATAGAGTTGCGAACCGATCGGTAATCGACACAAAAGTTAAGGTAAATCTGCCAATTTTGTTAGGAGAATCTTATTTGCTGACTTTGCTGGATTAAACTATTTCTCCATGATGAAGCAAGCGTTCTGATGTAAGTTTGGATCATGGATCTTACTTATTGTTTCCTTTGCCACTAATCTGCTTAATACCATTTCTTGTAAGTTGACATTACTTCTCATCAACAATATTTGAATTGGGAAAAGCAGTCCTTGCTCTACCTCTGGTCAGCATTGATGGAAATTGACAAGTCACACTATTATTGCAGTTTCAAGATCATTCACCTGAAGTCAACACTGCCACAGACTCTCAAGCTTGAAGTTTGTCATGATAGAACCTGTGGCTCATAAAATAGAGAGTTGAAATGTTTTTTCTTGCAGTGGACCGTCCGAGTAACATGTCTTTAGCTGAAGTGGTGAATTTCTTCATGTCCAAATGAACAGCTAGAAGGTGGTGAGTGTGTGAGCTTTCTTGAATTTGATATCATTGCACCTACCTTCGCAGGCCATGAGCCAAAGAAAGGGATTCGATGGTCCAGCCAGTATCGAGGCAAATCTTATCAAAGGTTGTGCAGATTTTAGGAGAGCTACCAAGGAGACCGATAAAGCCAGTGAACGCATTGATGGCCAGCTAGACGCTTTAGATGAGAGGAGGAATAAAGTCAAAGCTGAAGCTGAACATTTAGCTTTTAAGATACAAACCTTTGTAAAGCAGCAAGAGGAGCTCAGGTAACCAACATCTTCTTCAATATACATTGTTTGAAAAAATGAAAGGAGCAATCCCAAATCTTGGTGCTTATTTGCCTTTTGACGCCGATTGCAGGATGAGTTTGAGGTATGAATGTAATCAGAAGACGCTAGAACTGCTGGCAACAGCCTTGCAGCACCGCAGGTGCAGGAGGTACGAAGAACTTCGTAACAACAAGTGGAGTGTACATATCAAGAGTACAGTTGAAGATGAGCTTGCAGAGACAAACACGAAATGTTGTCTCCTCGTTAAGGTTGTTCAAATCTTAATGCCAGAGCTTCCAAATTTGCAGTATAAGTTGGACACGCTCGCATTACAGTTATCGCTGGCGACTGGGGATGTGACGCATCCATCATGATCAATGATATAGAGGACATAGCCGACACCAGTACCCAAGCATGTAAGCTGATCAGAATCAGTTCAATATTTCTTTTCCTTGAAAGGAATAAAGCTGTTACGAGTAGGAAAATCAATCCGACCTCTCATGGGAACGAGCTTTGGCTTTACTCGCATTCCGGACCTCGATCACGTTTCAAAAACCGTCAAAAGTGAAACTTGCGCCACTCATGATAACAGAAACAGAGACTTACCAGAGAAGAAGCGGGATCTATTCAGCGTGTATAGGACCAATCAGTAGCGAGGTGCCAGAGGAGCTCTGGAGGATGCTCAAATATTATGAGTTCGTTGTTGACTTTCATGGACAGAATCTTGCCACCATCGTCCATGTTTTAACCGTGTGAACCACTGCAGTCTGTATCATGTCTTCATAGGAGTGTGCCGTTCACGCTCCATGAGTGTTCACAGGCGAGTCGCTCATCTCAGGATGAGAGTTCTAGCTTTTTAGATAGAGGGAGAAAGAGATTATGGACAGATTATATCGATTATTTGTCCAGCTTAGACTGTGAGGAAGTTCTCTCTCCGAGCTGCCATACCACTCTTCAAATCCCCCTCATTGCCAAACTCTACTCCCCGGAGGTTGGTTCTTTTGCTAAGAGAATCAAAGTGAATGGTTGGCAATATTTTAGAGTTTTCAATCAATCACAGTAAATTTAATCACAAATTAAAAACTAATTTCTTTTCGGTATGGGCGCGAACGCTCGACGACAATTGACGAGTCGCTTTGTGGAACAAGAGACTGATTCGTTTCGAGCCAAACTGGATTTGGCGAATGAACAAGCGGAGAAATATAGGCGAATAAAAGAGGAGAACGAGTTCATGAAATTGTTTTTGGAACTGCGCACATTCGTTTGAGGTTTCGATCACGCAGAACACGTTCCTTCGCGCACTGGAAGGTGGAGGCGATCTGCAGTCCCAACCACTGGATAGGAGCGATCGATACAGGGAGCATATCCACTTGGATTGTTGAGGGGAGGGGAGGGGATGAAGGTCGGCGGTAACTTCTAACGGTAAGAGGGGCAGAGGGGGCAGAGGAGCAGAGCTGAGGAGGATATTTGTGCCATGGAAGCATCAAATATCTGGATCATTGTCAGAATCATGGAGGCGGAAGCAGCAAAAAAGGAAAAAGTTGACCGCGGCTGCAGCTGGGGACAAAAAAAGCGGAGGATCTCAGATCGTCCCGATAGAGATTCAAAAGATACCTGCGGGGGATCGAGGGCGGGGGATCCATGCCGATCGGCGTGATTTGGTGACACGGCGACGAGGAATTGATATTTTGCAGGCCCCCCCCCCGGGGGAATTTACCGGCAGGTGAAACGGAGGATAAGTGCGGTAAAGGGCAAGGGGCAGATATTTGTCGGAGCCAATGGGAAGGCGGCCGAGGCGGAAAGTGCTAGTACGCTCGGCCGAGATGGCATGCCACTGTGGCAGATGCAACGGAACGTTGCGGCCGGGGCTTGGAAAAGCGCAGCGGAATGTGGGCCTGTGACGGGGCGAGGGGTTCGTAGCGACGCCGCAAGCGGAGGCCCAAGAGCGTTATCGGAGATTTTTCGCCCGTGTTTGGCCCCCCCTCATGGATGGATGGACGGACGGACCCTCTGCCCCCCGCCCCCCCCCCCCTAGCCAAAACGGTCCGTGCAAGTGGAGCGCGGCTGCGAGGCATGGCGGATGGCGGATGGAGGATGGAGGGAGAGAATGCTTACGATCTGATTGCGATAGACGCAACGCGATACAGTAGTAGTGTATGTAGATAGGGGCCCACAACCGATCGATCGGGGGCGGGCGGGCGAGCGATCGATCATCGATTGATTGCGCAGCAGGCCTTTCGCAATTCCCAGAATCGCTCGTCCTGCAGACTTGAGCGCCGGAATGCGCATGTGAGTGAGCGCGAGGAAGACGGTCTTCCTCCCGAGACGGTCCCTTCGAGGAGGCCTGGCCTGCATCGCTCGCCTCTGGAGAAGGAGGGCTCGAGGAAGAGGGAGGGATTCTGATCTCCGAAATCGACCGATTCTTGCGAGATGGCAGCTGTAGGCGCGCACCAGCCCGGCGTGTGCTCCACCACTCCGATCACCGCAGTCGGCAGCGCTCGCCCGCACAAGAGGAATGTCGCTTACAAAAGCAATGGGTTCGGGCGATCGCTGTCTGATTTGAGGCGTAGCTCTTTGTGTCTGGCCATCTGCGGCAACCCGACCATCCAGTGCGTCGCTAGTGAACCGAGGCCGAAGAAAGCCGAGGCTGAGAAAGGTTAGTTGCCCTTCGATGCTCTCAGACTTTCTGTGAAAATGCACGGGCGCCGCACGCTGAACGAATTTTGAATGGGCTCCTGCAGTCTTCTCGTGTTCAGGCCTCCCGTCAATGTGTGGCAAATGTGGGACGCTCTCTTGTTAGGCACGCTGTGGAATCCCCTGTTCCAACTTCTGGGAAACCCATTACTGCTGAAACCCATTGCGGAAACCCATTATTGCTGCTGCTTCTTTCGGGAAATATTTTGGTCTGTAAATGCGTCTGCCCACGTTTCCAGAGATCCAACTGCCGACGTCTATGGTCAATGTGCGATGGATTGCGCGAGTTTAGCTGACCCGTCCCTTTCTTGTGGATTTTATGTTTGAGAAAATGGTATATTCAGGCGCATCTCTCGGCCATCATCTCCCTTTGGACAATTATGCACTACTGTAGTGATTCCGTAAACAGCTCGTCATGTTTTCCCTGTTGACTCTCGGACAATCACATGCTCCGACACGAAGTCCGTGGATTGGTTGGAAATT
This sequence comes from Marchantia polymorpha subsp. ruderalis, assembly GCA_037833965.1. Lineage (NCBI taxonomy): Eukaryota > Viridiplantae > Streptophyta > Marchantiopsida > Marchantiales > Marchantiaceae > Marchantia > Marchantia polymorpha. The sequence goes on from AP031351.1 coordinate 9,678,316, forward strand.
GGTGGTTCGCTTTCTATGTCTTGGATTTTGAAGCGTCCCTGCTCTAAACTTACGCTCTCGTCAGTCTGATCGAGGAGGCGATGGGTCGCCTGATGCGTCTCCACGTCGCCCAGCGGCGCTGACATGTTTTTTGGGGTTCAATGTTCCAGCGATAAAGCCCATTGCGAATCCCGCGGCGGATGATGCATCTTCTGTGGCGTCCAATATCAAGTACCATGCCGAGTACACTCCAACATTCTCACCTCTCAAGTTCGACATTCAGAAAGCGTATGCGGCGACCGCCGAGAGTGTCCGGGATAATCTGGTTCTTCGATGGAACGAGACGTATAAACATCTGCATAAGACCAACCCGAAGCACATCCACTATCTTTCTATGGAGTTTCTGCAGGTGTTTGCCCACTCCCTGCCATGCCTCTTGAACGATTGTTACTTGACGAAACGACTACTTTGGGGCATCCTTCAGTTTCCTGTAAATTTGAGTAAGGGTTTGTGCCATTTCAGTCAGGCGAATGCTTCGAATACTCAACCAGTATACAGAATCTAGAGCTGAACTTGATGTGTACGTCTTTCTGTTTAGGGACGGGCTTTGTCGAATGCCGTTGGGAACCTCGAAATGAGAGATGCATACGGTGCGGCTCTACGGAAGTTTGGCTATGAAATGGAGGACGTTTATGAGCAGGTTAGTTCGAGAGGTCATTGTCCAATGTGCATGATCTTACGCTGTCTCATGGGAAGATGCTCGCTTTCCAATTCAGACGACTGTTGGTGGAATTGACTTCTCAATGTATTCTATAGACTTACTCAGAGGTTGGAGTGCACTTTGAACTTTGTCGGACGGAAAACTACTTGTCGACTGGAGACGCCGCGTATGTTGGATCCAGCATGTCGAGTGTTTCCCACGTAGATTATGGACCTAGTTTTTCCTCCTGTGTGAGGCCTGGTGTAAGGTACAGGCAGTCTGAAATTCGTTGGGTACCTAAACCCTTTAAGCTAACAACTTTGTCTGGTGCAGGAGCCGGATGCCGCACTTGGGAACGGAGGTCTTGGTAGACTTGCTTCTTGCTTTCTAGACTCATTGGCAACTCTGAACTATCCGGCTTGGGGTTACGGCCTTCGCTACAAGTATGGTCTATTCCACCAGAAAATTACTAAGGAAGGTCAAGAAGAGGTTGCCGAGAAGTGGCTCGAGGTAAAACGCCTCACCTTCGCCACTAAATCCTCACGCCTGCTTTTTTTGCTCAAGCTTCACTGTACTAATTTTGTCTTAGCTGTTACTGCGGGAAGAGGATGTTCGCAAGTTTCGTCCAGGAATTTCATTTCTTTCATGCCCGTTTCTGGAAAGATTCTGCAAATATGTCAGAAGCGCGTCTGTACTTAAACTATGGTCGTTCGTTATTCTACTGGAAAGATCCTGCGAACGTGTTAGAACCGCGTCTGTACTCAAAGCATGGTAGCTCATTTTTCTACTGTCTTTATAACAAATATGTGCAATTTCTCACCTCTCGGTTCATTACATCTCGCAGCTTGGGCATCCATGGGAGATAATCAGGAATGACATCGTCTATCCCATCAGGTTTGGTGGAAAGGTTGTGGAAGGTTATGATGGGAAGAAGCAATGGGTAGGTGGAGAAAATATTATTGCTGTAGCATACGATGTACCAATTCCAGGGTATGCAACGAAGAACACCATCAGTTTAAGGTTATGGCAAACTAAGGTACACGCTGAAGAATTTAACCTCGATGCGTTCAACAACGGCGAACACGATCGTGCTGCAAGTGCTCACGCCAGCGCAGAGAAGGTGAAGCTCTTTTATTGCTCCTTGGGAGCCGTACTCTGTCTATGATCTTGATCGAACTTTCTTGTGGTTTGCAGTCTAGCTGTGTGAAATGTGTATAAGAACCTATTTTATCCAATTTTTGTGAGTCATTACATCAGTCATATACGCTGAAGGAATCTAGCATATAGATTCCATGTGGCGACTATCTGGTATTGTGGAAAGGTCCATTTTCGCTCTCAAGTTCCGACCGACGTCTTTGCTAGAAATGCAGACGTAGGGAATACAATGGCCTGGACCTTCCTCTTGAAGGTTTCAGCTCTAGCGTTTTTTCCCTATTCGCCGAAGGCAAATACGCCCGGGAGCAGGTGGCACCCACCTGTCTAGATGTCGTCTCGATGCTCACCATTTACTGTTGTCGAAAGTTATTAGGTTTTTATAGGCATTCTCAGGTTGTAGTAGCAGCTAATGAAGAGCGTATATTGTGCACGTAGTGTTCGAAGAAATACTGCTCCCTGCGAACAGTCCATAGTTATTTCTAGCTTTTGATAGCAGAATGTTTCCTGCCTTACCATGTCTCCTCCTTGTTTTGCTAATTCACACGGGTATGCCTTGCAATCTTGAATATTTTCGGTTTGCTGGTTTTGTTTTCTCTGCGTTCCTGCAGTCGTCACTCCCCAATGACTATTGTGTCAGTTTCCAATCTTCTGCCTGTACTGTCAACACAATTTTGTATTAAATCTAATATATTGCTTCTTTGGATTTGCACGCACAGATATGCTATGTATTGTACCCTGGAGACGCAAGCGTCGAAGGGAAGATACTGAGGTTAAAGCAACAGTACACTCTGTGTTCTGCCTCTGTCCAAGATATTATCGCCCGCTTCAAGGAGCGTTCTGAGCTCACGGGTAGCCGAGTCAACTGGGACTTCTTCCCGTCCAAAGTGGCCATTCAAATGAATGACACTCACCCAACTCTTTCTGCTCCAGAATTGATGCGCATTCTGATCGACGTGGAGGGTCTTACGTGGGATCAGGCCTGGCACATCACACAAGCGTAAGTCCACTAACCTCTCTCTTCTCACAGTTTAGTTGATTTCGTTCTTTGCTTGAAGTTGTAGATCGCGAGGATTGCCTTGATAGTTCCTCATCTGAACTCAGCCATTTTTTCATGTAAAACCTGCTGTGAATATTTCCATAAAATTTACAGTTAAGGCGTGAACTGTGTTCTTCATGTCTTCCTTCCTTAGGATATTTCTTAGGCATTCTGTCAAAAGCTGAATTGTAGTCCTCCTCTCCTCGACATGACAGCTCTGTGGCTTACACAAACCATACGGTTCTTCCGGAAGCACTGGAAAAGTGGCCACTCGATATCTTCCAGAAGCTTCTCCCTCGCCATTTCGAGATTATTGAGAAGATCGACAACCAGGTGTGTGCTAAAGCGAACTTAGTTGATTAAGCATGCTCACAGGGTTCATGTTGAAAAAGCCTCTTTTTGTTTCTGCCCTATCTTACATGAATACAGATGTCGAAGAACCATGAAGAGGTTATTTGCAATGTACATCATTTTCCGTCCCGTTCTAGTCGTCTTTTATAAGTGTGATGCACATATTCAAGACGAGATACTCTTGTAGCCTCTGTTTGAAATATACATACAATCACATTTCCTTCATTACGTCGTCCTCAGTTACAACTTGCAATGAATGTGTAGTGAAATCACTCTTGCTCTGAAAAGCTATCAAGGTTCACAGAAGCTTCGAAACTTTTCTTAAGCCTGGTCAATAATATCAAACTGCTCCGTTTTCTAGCGAACGTCCTCAGTCTCAGAAGAGGAATACAACATCGTGTGAATCCAAACCCTAACCTGATCTCCCTCCCAACCTAGGAAATTTTCCGCAGGTCAAACATGGATCTTGTACTTATATTGGAACTTTGAATTTTTGGAAAAGAAATAGTGATTAAAAGCAGCTACCTGAGAGTTTGACATCAAGTTTCGTCCATGCAGTTCATGAAGCTTCTTTTGACCAGCAAGAAGTTCGAGCCATCAGAGATGATAGACAAAATTCACCATATGAGAATCCTGCACAATAGTGACGTATCAAAAGAGCTCAAGGCTCTTATGCCAGCAGCTTTTGCAGCCGTTAAGCCACCAGTTGCCACCAAGGCTGCAGCTGAGGAGGAAGTCGATGAGGCCGCAGAGAAGCATGATGCGTCACAACCCCAAACTGTTCGAATGGCTAATCTTTGTGTTATTGCTGGACATACCGTGAATGGTGTAGCTGCAATCCACAGTGAGATCGTGAAGGACGACGTTTTCAATGACTTTTACAGGGTATGGAGAACTGCAACTCCGTCGTTTGCAAAGCTCGCACTGTCTTGTTATCATGGAGGATTACTTCTCGACATTATTTGTTTGCATCAACAGCGATGCAGCCTACCGAGCGTTGCTGAGGCTTTGCGCAGTGAATACTAATCATTGTTTTTTTCCATCGCTCAGCTTTGGCCAAACAAGTTCCAGAACAAGACAAATGGGGTGACCCCTAGGAGATGGTTACGCTTTTGTAATCCAGATCTCAGTGCTGTGATTACCAAGTGGTTGGGATCAGAGGAGTGGGTGCTCGACACAGAGCAACTTGCAGGTTTGCGAAAGGTACACTCTCTGACTCTTGTGATCAGATTACATAAATACATGTAATTCTCTTCGTGACTTTGGTTAACTCCTTCCTGGATGCAGTCTTCGTCACGATATCCTAAAGTGAGGAGAAAATTGTTACATACTGTCATGTTGTTATAAAAATATTCCTTCGCGCCAAACTGAGAATGGCAAAGTTGACATCGATTCAAGGTTATAAGAAAGTTACTCGTTGAAGTGTGAGTATGTACCCGGACACATACAGAGATGTCTTCATGTTGGACGAAACCAACACACTCTTCTCATCTGAAGGTTAGGTTGACTTTCTTTTTCAACGGTAACTAGACACTAGAGACCATACAGTGGCCCGAAGACCTGCTATGCCAAAACCTTGTGTTAAATTCTATGCCCGTCAAATTGCAGTATGCCGACGACAAGGATCTTCATCGAGAATGGTTTCAAGCGAAGAGGAGCTGTAAGATCAAGCTGGCAGCCTACATCAAGGAGAAAACGGGATACAGCATTAGCCCCGATGCGTTGTACGACATACAGGTGAGTCTTTGTACGTCGGACAAATGTGGATAACTTCATATGCTTCCTGTGCAAGGACATGGTTCCGATGCTAAAAAGACCGGTGTGTGAGAATGCATCCTGTACCGCCAACGGCGACGGCTAGCTGTTGAACCTCTGTTTTGGTGGTGTACGCATTCGAAGCTTGCTGTATTTTCTAGAGGACCATCTCTTGTGGCCGTTGTGGTAAGGGCATTCTAAATTTTGGTTGAAATTGAATGCAGGTCAAGCGCATACACGAGTACAAGCGTCAGCTTCTGAACATCATGGGGGTCATTCACCGGTATAAAAAGATGAAAGAAATGAGCCCTAAAGAAAGGAAGGCCAAGTATGTGCCGCGTGTTGTGATGTTTGGTGGCAAGGCGTTTGCCACTTACTGGCAAGCAAAGCGAATCGTCAAGCTAATCACTGACGTAGCCGCGACTGTCAACCACGATCCAGAGATAGGTGATATGCTGAAGGTGGGTTCTCTAGAACTTAAGCTGGTGCACTCGATCCACTATCTAAACTTCTAGGGCTGTTCTTAAGTATGGTCCAAGTTTGCCAACAGTATTCTCTATATTCCTTCGAAGAATTTATCTTGCTTAGGCAATTTCGGACTTCACTGCTCTCTCCCATGAGTAGAGTAGCTTAGAAGAACAGCTACAGTCTCTTTTTATTCTGTCAAATGTTACGAGATGTGGACATCCCAGTTTGTATACATCGTCATCCGGTCTTGTGTTTCGTGGCAAATCTTTTACAGGTCATCTTCGTACCTGATTACAACGTGAGTGTGGCTGAGGTCCTTATTCCAGCCAGTGAACTGTCTCAGCATATCAGGTACAAAATGTTCACTCATTTACATCATGTGATTATGAGACAAGTTGACTCAGACACAATGAAATAGAATGAACATCTCACGAAGACGTGCATACATCGATCACACATATATTTAACTGTTAAAAGTGGACTGGATAATGTAACGAACATGTCATCAGAGACAAACTCATCCATCCATGCTGTCTTTAACGTTCACGTGTCAACCGAATCAATACTTTTCAAAATGGGTGGAGTGTCAGGGCTGTACTTGTTTCTACTAAGATGAAGCATGCAGGTAGAAAACCGACGCAAGAGCACTTTCTGTGCATGCTTTTGATCCCCGTGGACATGACATTGATGTCGTTCATTCTCAAACTGTGTGCAGTACTGCGGGTATGGAAGCCAGTGGAACGAGCAACATGAAATTCTGTATGAACGGATGTGTTTTGATCGGAACACTAGACGGTGCCAACGTGGAAATCCGAGAGGAGGTTGGAGAAGAAAATTTCTTTTTGTTCGGTGCACGTGCCGATCAAATCAACGCCCTGAGGCAAGAGAGGGCGGATGGAAAGGTAGTTCGGCCTCCTCTAAGTAATTTGGTGATTGTCGTGATTAGTTTCCTGTGATCCATCACTGGGAACAACATTCTGTTTTTGTTTCTCAAGATAGCCTGCTGTGTTGTGCAGTTCGAAGCTGATCCGCAATTCGAGGCCGTGAAGAAGTTCATCAAGAGTGGGGTGTTTGGAACCTATGACTTCCAACCCTTGCTGAGCTCCTTGGAGGGGAACGAAGGCTTTGGTCGAGGAGATTATTTTCTGGTTGGAAAGGACTTTCCATCGTATATCAAGGCTCAAGACAAGGTGGACGAGGCCTACAAGGACATGGATGTGAGTGAACGCTAACGCCTAGACCTTGTGCAATGTAGTTCCAAATGCATGAAAATTACAGAGCGTGGCCACACCCAAGGCACTAGTAGGCCGTGAAAGATTTCTGACGGTCTTGCGGATTGGAATGTTTGCAGAGGTGGACGAAAATGTCCATCATGAACACGGCAGGATCTCCCAAGTTCAGTAGTGACCGCACCATCCACGAGTATGCGAAAGAAATCTGGGGCATTGACACCTACCCAGTCCCTTAAGAAGAAAGATATCAGTGTTACAGTTGAAATAGTTGCACTCAGTCGCCTTGTGCAGCGTGCATCTACGAGGTGGGGGTTTCTCATCTACCTCATGTGATAAATTCCAGCGTAATGCTACATCCCACGGAGATGCGCATCTGTGATATTGGCCTCTTGTATCGTTTTCTGTGCCGTAGAGCCGGACATTGTTTAGTGTCAGAAACGGCCTGTACCTCTAGTCTCTCTTGTATTTTATCGCAAGGTAGCCTTTGTCTCGTCGAACAAGTCGACTTGGAAGCGGCTTCAAGTGCCGATGTTGTTAGAGTTCTTCATAGAGCTGAAATCCAGTCGCGGAACCCAATTTCTGTCAGTCGAGAGGCACTGAGTGACTCTATGCCAGTCGTGACGCACTCTGTACAGCCACCCACATGTTTCTAGCTTTCTCAGCAACAAATTTTGATCAATTGTGTATACATAAGCTGCAGACCTCGCCTGTGGGCTGAGGGAAGAGGGTCGCATGTTCATAACAATTTGCACCCTTCTTCCGATGTCTAGAACCTTGCCGGGTGGTGAGCAATCACCAATCCCTTGTACCCATCAGTACTTGTTTCCTTTGAATTGATCATAACAAGCTTTTTCTCCATGTACTCCGCCAAATTCTGCAAATTTGAACCTAAAGAATATTTATTACACATATTATCTCCTCACATTTTGAACTAACCCCTTTGAGAAAAATAATATTGGATGTGTGAAATCTGAGAATGCGGGTGTCGGTGCGTCTTCTATCAACAGACTCTTTGGGACAGCCATTAATTCCGTGCCATGTGTACGACAAAACCCACTTCAATCGGTTGACGAACTCTACGAAACTGCAGAGCGAACCTGTTCGCACTCGAGGAAATATCGCATGGACATCATTTATGTTACCCACAACACCACGCGTCTGGTAGAAAATCCTCCTCACACAGTGCACGAAGGAGAAGGGGACGCGAAGTAAGGCGGTGCGACTTTAACGAAGAAGAAGAATGATGGTTGGAATGATCGAAACGCCCAATAACTGATTATAGTCGCATTAGATGGAAGCCTCTCTTCTGACCCGAAGGGATTCGAGAGGGATGTAACAGTGTCAACGTCGGAACGTCGGAAAGAACGTGAACGCGAACGTGAATGATGGCTAGTGAATGTTCGTCGGGGGCGATGTGGAAGATCGCAGCGATGGGGATTTGATTCTAAATACACCTAATCTCGAGCTCAACGACGAAGAAAAGCGAAGGGGTCCAACTACAGCGAAAATGAATGATGGATGATGGGCACAGAGTCAGTAAGGAAGGATGAACAGGAAATCAGAAGGGAATTAAAAATCTCGAAGCCTACAAACAACAAAACCGAAACCTGGTCATCATCCGAATGGAACAGAAGAGAAGAGACTACGAACAAGCGCAAAGAAGTATCAGCATGCGCAACAAACAAAACACATCGAATCGGAGAGTCGCAGTGGTCGTCGTCGTGCAAGCGGAAGGATGAAGAAAAAGGGGCCTTGATCATGAGGCCGGAAAGTGCACGGTTGCCACCGGGGCCGAGCCGCAAAGTCCAGGGACTCATGGAGGACAGGGAGGGACGTAGAGAGAGAAGCAGGCAGGCAGCTGGGGTTGCCGGACGCGGACACGGACAGTGAAGCTCGGACGAGAGATTGATTCACGAGGAAGGAAGGAAGGAAGGAGGAAGAAGAAGAAGAAGAAGAGTAAGCGGAAGGGGAAGAAATTGTTCTTCCGCTTGCAAGGCAAGGCAAGGCAAGGACAAAGAGCGAGGGAGGAAAGGGGCGAAGGAAGGGAGGTCCAGATAAGAACGGGATCGGTCGTGGGGCTATCATGAGCGAAAGCAAATGGACAAGCGGACTTGGCCAATTTGGCAGGACTCGAGTAAATGCGAGCGTGCCCAAAAGCCAATTGCGAGATCGAGCGGTGGGGCCGGGCTGTCGCCGCTGGTCGGAAATCAAGGGGACATGGCAACGGGGTCTAGAGCAGAGGTTAGGGTTTCCATAATATAATCTGCTTCTCAGCAGCAGCAGCAATGGCAGCAATGGCAGACCCTCAGACCTCAGACTCTCAGAGCTCATGCTCTCTCTCGAGGTCACTGTGCGTGAGAGTTGTGCTGTGGTTAACTTCTGTGCACACCTTTCTCTCTTATCTATCCCTGGCACTCAGATTCTGCAGCCACTACATATGATTTCGAACGCCCGATCGGGCCGTGCCCCGCCCTACGCTACGCTCCGCTGCTCTGCTCTTCTCTGCCCGGCACTGCCCTGCGCTTCCCTGCGCTGCGAATAAATGAATGCCTCAATGACCGAATGAATGAATGCCTCCACGAAATGAATGAAAGAAGTTGGACCACGGTTTGGAAAGTTCTGCAATTTATAATTTTGGGGCTTTTGTGGGCAATAGTAGGGCAGGTTAATTACTCATGATGGCGAGGTTTGAACAACTTTGATCCATGTTCAACCGCATCTGTCAGCCTGCGATCCCATCCCCTTGCCCTCGCAGCCCCCTAGCAGCCCCATCAGCAGCCCCTCCCGACGACGAGGACGACGACTCGGGGCTTGAATCTCGTCGGTCGCACTACCCCACCCCGATTCTACGGCGTACGCTCTCATTTCCGTCAGGCGCTCTCGCTGCCTCGCGTCCTCGCGTCGACTCGCGTCCGGCTCAGTCGACCCGGTCTGCACGGCGACGGTATAACACGGCGACAGGACCGGACGGGGCTGGATCGGACTGCGCAGTCGGTCCAGTTGGGAACCGCTTGGGGCTAAATTGGGGCTAAATTGGGGCTAAGTTGGAGGTGGGGGGCGAAGGAAGCGGGGGCCGAGGGGGGCTTAAAATAAAGACCGGATCGTCGTCGGTTTGTCTCACGGGAGATGTTCACGGCAGGACGAAGTCGAAGGCGGCGACGAGAATCGGCTCACGATCGGCGCTGGCAGATCCGACAGCGAGCGGGATGTCGAGCGGGATGTGGCCGGCGGACGCAGCCGCAAATTCCCTCGACGCGGGGGGAGGGGGAGGGGGAGGGGCGAGACCTTCGATCGATCGTTGCTTTCTGACTGACTGACTGACTGACTGACTGAAGGACTGACTTTGTGCCTGCCTGCCTCACTTACTAACTTACTAACTTACGCGCATTGCGAGCAGATTCCGAGCTCCGGGTTTTGCTCTTCGGTTGCAACGTTGGGTTGTCGCATGCCGCCAGCAGACCTCGGCTCCGACCATGTAGACTGGACACTTTGCGAGGGCAAGGAGATCCAGCCGAGCGATCAAAGGGGCGTCCATTTAGTGCTGCAGCACACCGAAGACCCAGTCCAAGATGGTACAAAATTTTGGAAGTTTGGGAAAGGTTCCGGTTGATGTTATCTCCAACGAAAAGATACCATAAAATAAGATGTCGTGGGACTGAATGATTGCAGACATTACTACCATACTATAATGACCGGAACCCATGATTCAAAGATGCAAGTGATTACGAGGCTCTACAGCACATTCTGCCTATCCCCTCAAATCGAAGGCCCATTGATTAAAGGCTGATTATTCTTGTTTATTCCTTGCATCCAGTTGCGCTCACATGAGACACACAACACTGACCTAAGCAATTCTAATCTTTTCTAAATCCGTCCGCCCGCAGAATATTCAAACATATAAGTTTAAGATATTTTCAAATCTTGCTCCCACACTTGCCCCAACACGTACTCCCTTCCTTCCAACTTGGCCCCTCCCCCTTCCCCTCCCCCTCCCCCCACACCATGCACTATTCCTGCTCTGCTCTGCTCTGCTCTCATCTGCTCACTCCCCCCTCGCTCCCTCCCTCGCTCTCTCCCTCTCCCTCCATCCCTCCCCCTCCACTCACACTCCCCCACGCCATGCCCAGCGCAGCGTGTAGTCACTGTACCGGTCCCCAGGACCAGACCGGCCCAGCTCCGAGGGCCGAGGGGCTCGTTAGTGATAATTAGTGATCGGTGTGACTAGTGTAGTGTGGCGAGGGGCCGAGTATCTATCACTCTCGGTCACTCCCGGTCCGCTAGCGATGGAATGGAATTTAATGGAATGGAATGCGCAGGCCAGCGCAGGCCAGGGCTGTAGGAGGCTCAGGCTCAGGCCCTGTCCCTGTCGCTGTCTGTCTCTGTCTCTGTCTCACACATGCACACACACTTCCTCTCAGTCTCTCTCTCTCTCTCTCTCTCTCTCTCTCTCTGCCTGCGCTTCTGTCTCTGGAACCCTTTCGTTCATTCGGTCTGCTTCTGCGTCCGTCCGTCCGTCCGTCCGTCCGTCCTTGCTTCGTGGGACTGGCTGACTTGACTAACTGACGGGGAGAGGCAAGTTGAGGAGGAGGAGGAGGTGGAGGTGGCGGCAGCCATCTCCGAAGGGAGGCAAGTGGGAGCGCGAGATTGGCTGAGGGCGCAAACCCTCGTCATCACGCCGTGCCCAGATTTATCTTGTCTCGGAGCAATGTGCACCCTAGCATGTCTCGGCAATCATAGATATTGTGGCAGTCGATGAACGCATGCCCACCAATACGCAGCGCACACTTTGCGCTACGCCTACTGAAGCAGCTCTACTACTGCGGTACAGTACTCCTCACCTACGCTACGACCACACCACAACGGTATTGCTCATACGCTCCAGACAGAGGCTCTCCAGTTCTCTCCCCGTCTTTCCACTGGATTCCATTCCACTCGCCCTCCACTACCCCCGCACTCCACTCCCACAAGCTCAGCTGGAGTGGAGTGCTGGCCTTCGGTCTCACTCACTCACTCACTCACTCACTCCTTGGGTCGGTCTGTCCACGGTCGCAGGTCGGGCCCGATCAGGGTTCAGGGTTCAGGGTTCAGGGTCCGGTCCCTCGAGGGCAGAAGAAACTGGGAGGGCCCCCAGTGGGAGTTTGCTGGCGGGATGGCTGGATGGCCGGTTGGCAGAGACGGAAGTACATGAAGTGAGATAGAGTTGATGAAACTACACAAGCTAGGATCGGAAATCAGGGCCTACTGTACAATGACAGATAGTCTGGGAGAGACATTGCTAGAGAAGTTGAGACTGCACTGCAACTCAACTGCAGCGCACCATTTTTGTACAAATGTACCACGTGGGTGGTGGAGTGATTTTTCCTCACATACCCCCCCCAGGATCCCTCTGCTTTCTGCAGCAGCAGCAGCTGCTCTGGCTTCGCTCCTTGGTCCACAATATTGATCTCTTCCTCCTGAACTCATCTTTTTGCTCGAGTCGCAGAAGCAGAAGCAGCAGCAGCAGCAGCAGAGCATAGGCATCATAGGTCCTCGCATGGCATTTCATAGCGTAGCTTAGCTTGGCTAGCATGGCAGAAGGAGGCGTAGCGTTTGTAGGCCTAGCATAGCGTAGCACAGCATAGCATGGCGAGGAGATGGTGGTACAACATCAAACCACAGTGGGGAACAGGGAAAACACTTGAAACATTTCGCAGGTGCCCAACAGAGAGCGAGTGAGAGAGAGAGAGAGAGAGAGAGAGCAGTGCAGATGTGACCTGTGGATTCCTGACTGCGTTCGATCTGAGAAAAGGTGGACGGTATGGTGGTAATAAGAAAAAAGAAAAAAAAGGCAGATCTCTCGCGCTCTCTCTTCCTCTTCCTCACACAGTCACTCACACACACATTACCGGGAAAATAAAGCGATTGCAGCAGCAACAGCAGAGAGCAGAGTTCGTCTCCACAAAGAGAGACCAAATCTGACCCACCACCTATTTCTCTTTGTCTCATCCTCCTTTCGGATTCTCTTCTCTGCTGCCTCTCTTCTTACTAGACAATAACACTCCATAGTGTTCCACAAAAGCCACATAACTAGGCTTGGCATGAGGATGTGGTGCTCTGCTCATGTCACTAGCTGCTCCCCCCTCGGACGAGGACTACTCCCCTTTCTAGTAGGGACCTGGTGTACATAGGGACTCCACTCCACTCCTCCCCTCCCCTCCCATCCCATCCCCTCCCCTCCATTCATTCAATTCTTCGTGTTCCACTTACTGTCCTCACCTGACACACTACGGGGCTACTACTAAATCTACTACGGTGCATCTACCGATGTACTGAACGATCAGGCTCCAGTATTCGTACCGGAACGAATACTCGTACGCTGTGACTCTACCACTCTACTCCGATTCTAGTCGTGTACCGGTTCCAAACCACCTGACCTAAAAGGATCAAACTGATAGTAAGTAATAGCAGGACCGGCAGGGAGCACATCAGATTCCTTGCCTACATGGAAAGGGGCAGCGGCATCTTACATGGCCATTGAATCGTCCCAACAGGCTGCTGCCCCAACATAATAAACATGACAGACAGTTGTATTTGGTTCACTCATGCAGAAAGACGGACTCCAGATCCGAACGGTCCTGAACGCAACGAGCTTCAGTGCCTCGCCTAGCTTGGCTGCAGTGCATTGACATCCATCCTATCATCGTGCCAGCGCCCTCGGCCGCTTCATCAACGCTTGACCCAGTCCATCTCTCTGGATCGATTCCATCCATCCCTCTCTCAGCACAAACAGACTTTCGTAATTAATTATCAGACCCACTACAGCGCCGGTCGACCGACCTGATCGCTCATGAAAATCGTTTCCCCTTTTTTACCACCACCAAACGTACTGTCTTCAACCACTCCACCTCCCCATCGCTCCTTTTCCCCTTAACCCTAATAACCCCCTAGTCAACCCCCCCTCCCCTTTTTAAAAGCGCGGTGTCATCTTCTGAATAGGTTATCAAACTGAACCCGGTGGCTGGGGCTGGGGCTGGGCTTGGGCTTGGGGTTCCGTTTGGGGTTCCGTTTCCATCATCGGCCATCCTGGCCAGATTCCCAACCGAGCTTTCTGCGAATGATTACTATAAATGGAACCTGGGTCAAATGTATGTTCCCCCAGGTGCCATCCGACCTTCCGAAAACGATAGAAGATGTTGTTTTCCCACGTCGAGAGTTGCTCGCCAGCCTCAATCCGAAACTCGATTGTGTTGGTGCCTTCGTAAACTTGACACCATGATCAGAATTCTACATGCTCTGCCGTCTCTCTCTCTCTCTCTCTCTCTATGTTGTGAAAGCATTTTCAACTTTTATTCGTTCAGCGGCCACCTTTGTTGACAATAACTTTTTGTAAGAGCAGATATTGTTTGTCAGTCTACTGTATTAGAGAAATGCATGTTGAGCGGAATTTGTTGTCCTACCCTTTGACCATAACAACGAAATAGAGCTCTGCATGTAACACGGATTAAAGGTCCCAGGGCATTTTTTAGAATGATGTGCATTGTACACTCGGGGCTCCTTCGAGTGATTCGTGGGATTGAGAGGTTGGTTAAGCATGAGTATTAATTATATAGTCAAGATGTACATTCTGTCCTCAAAATTCAAAACGTCTATATACATTCGCGAATCATACATGTTAAGCTCACAGCTCAGCTTCCAGTTTAATGTAAAATAATACTTCAAATCAAAAAATTCATTCAAGATTTCTAGCTCATAACTTACAATCATTCGTTGAAGTAAAGATAGATTGTGATTTCTAATGTTTATAAATGAAATTCATCAATAATCTAATTATTAATCATCTGGAAACTTTTGATTATCTTAAATATCAAAGGCTAAATAATATCTTACTTTTTAAAAACTCCTTCAAAGTTCATAGTTACTTCAAGACAATATATACCACACAAAAATCATATGCAATAGCATATGCGAAAGTAAAATATCTTCATATTAATTTGATCAACAAAGTTGTTCGCATGTTATGAAGTGTAATTGAAATTTTTTTTCATATAAATTTGAATTTTTATAGTCATATAGAAATTGATATGAAAGTCAATGAAAAAATTTATTGTCAACTTTTGGAGTGAAAAGGTTAAAATAGACTTGCGCAAATAATCATTTCGTGCAATATTCAACATAACAATAAAAAAGTAAAATGAATGAAATCTTTATACAGAATTTAATTTCTTGGAAAAAGTCAAGATTAACAACTGTTTAGTTTAATTATCTATGAGTAAGACCAACTTGGTAGTAATATGCTTGACCCCACATCATTGACTTTGATAGCAAATTTGATTCCTCAAAGAATTTTTAGACTCAAAACAAAACACATTTTGTCTGTTGTTTACTATTTTCATTAAAAATTTGTGAACGATCAAACCAAGAAAACATTAAACACTCATGAGATACAAATGTAACGTCGTTCACCTTCGGGGAGGAATGCTACGTCCACCCAGAACTCGAGCACCTTTACTTCAGGTCATATCCATAAAGATTCTATATACATATAGACCCCAAAAATTTTATCCATAGTCCAAGCGACCGTACTAGCTATAAATAACTAGGACCCAAGGTTACTCCTTAATTGCACTTAATCTCAACAAAATTGATACTACTATTCAAACAAAAGCGCATATACTATCAGATCTTATAACCATTTGCATTATAAAAACAAGAATTCAAATTCACAATGTGAAATCTACGAAATGTAGATCAATCCAACTTGACTATAAATACATAAATTTTGTATTATGATTGGTTATAATATATATGAAAAAACATGCATAGAAGATAATGTATGCTAATTTTTTTCTAGCCATGAGATAATATAATAAAATCATATTATTACATTAAATTTGATTTTATTAAAATAATAAAATAATTTTTTTGAATGTGAAATGAAATTTTGTATGAAATATAAAACACACATATTTTCATTTTTTTCTTTAAGCTCTACATGTAAAAAAAAAACGTTGAATTTTCTGGATTTATCTAAATAAGGAAAATTTATGTTATTGAAAACAAAATAATTTTTTGATGCGTAAAAAAATAAATACACAAATCTAGAACAAATTCAAAAACTATTTTAATGAAATTTTTTGGAGAAGATGAAAATTCCTTCTTATATATATATATTTTAACATATTTTTTTAAAATAATTTTTTTGAATAAATAATCACATCTAATATTGAAAATTAAAAATAAATATGCTTAAATATTTTATTGAAATTTAATTTATATGTAAATTTTTTGAAATTATATTAAAATTATTTCATATAAATATTCTCTGATTATAAAACTACTGTGTTCAATTTGACTTTTAATTTTTGATATTCTATGAAAAATATCATAATATCTTTTCAAATCTTAGATTAAATTTTCTTTGTTATCAGTAGAATTAAAATCTTCATAGACATATTAGGAAGATAAGATATAAATCATGTTCAAACTGTCTATCATTAATTTTAGAACATTGCGTTAGTTTTTATTATAACATGATTTCTACGGTAAGAATGATTTTTTTTTGGATATTAGAACAATCATATTTTGACACTGCATAGGGTTTTCATAACACTTTTTTTCGTAATAAATCATACGATCACAATGCCATTTT
The DNA here is from genome assembly GCA_037833965.1 of Marchantia polymorpha subsp. ruderalis. Classification (NCBI taxonomy): domain Eukaryota; kingdom Viridiplantae; phylum Streptophyta; class Marchantiopsida; order Marchantiales; family Marchantiaceae; genus Marchantia; species Marchantia polymorpha. The sequence goes on from AP031351.1 coordinate 9,694,620, forward strand.
TCACCAGAAATGCATATTAATACCAAATAAATATTACCAGTCCTTTTTTAATAAAATTATTCAGTTTTCCCCATTTTTTATTGCAAATCTGCAAGTTAGTTTTTAGAAGTAATGCATATAATACACTGATAATAAAAATAAAAATTTAATTTCTAATAGGTTAAATATGTCACTTTTCTTGATAATTTTATTCAGGATAAAAATTTCGAAATAATAATGTGTCTTGAAGTAAAATATTATCAATTTTTTTTTCAATTATAGTGAATACTAACCAATATTTTAATATTTGAATATATTTTATATTACTTCATATATTACGATTTAAAGATCTTTCAAGTTAAGGAATGATTTTATATCGCATCAATTTTACATTCTAATCTGTATTTTTCATTAGTTTTTTAAAAGATCGAATTTTTTCATTGGAACTCTTTTATTTCGGAAATGTTCAATTATTTGTTTCCTTTTTATTTGAATTCAAGTAATATTCATGGTTTTTGGAAATTTTTTGATTATTCATGATCGCTTGATAGTTTAAACTTTTTTCTTGTTATTTTACACTTATAATGGCAAAAATTTTAGATTTCTATTTCATTCTATTTTATTTACATTTAAACATATTCTTCAGTACTAATTACTCGGTTTACTCTATATTCTCAATTCAGTACAGTCCATTATTTCAATGATGTATTCAGCTTAAAAAGCAGTTTTGGTATGTCGTCGTATGAAGGAAGCAAAAGAAATCAAATCACATTTTATTTTGGGGAAACTGTAGATGCTGAGCTAAAGGCGCAGAACTTTTAACCATCATCGGGCTATGTTAGAAATTTGAGTATGATAAAAATCTAGTCTGCTTTACTTTTAAGAGACATGCGATCTCGAATTCCTCCGATCTTGGAGAGGATATGATTTTGATGTTGCAGATTTAGCCAACCTGATTTGACCAAGCAAAGGCAATCGTCGCTGCAAGTCTGATCAGCCTAGAATATCAGTGTCGGCCTCTGATTGCAGCCCGGTAACTACAAGGCTTCCATGATAAATAACAGCAAATATGATTTGCTACATCTCATTACCTGAAATTTCTTAGTTGTGGTGCACCATACTTGATCTTTAGGAGTAGAATCACCTCCGAACATTAGTTGATTTTTTAGCGTGTATAACCTGAAAATTAATGTTATTTGTTAAGCGCTCACATTTATTGATACTCAATGTCTTCATTACAATGCAGAGATATTCTCTTCGAAGTGAAGACTCCTCTTGCGAAAAAGTCCAGGGCATGGCAATCTTTTGTATGTGAAAGTTGGTAATCAGGCTTCTATGATACCTGAAACCTTACTGCTGATATATATAAATGTATATAAATATAAATAAAGAATGTAATTAAAGGGTGCATCACAGGGAAAGTGAAAGACAAGCCTAAAAAAACAAAGTTGTCCTTGGCTAAAATTTATGATAAAGGAAAAAGAGAATGATCAAGCTAAAAGCAAACCTGTGGCTAACGACATACGTGGGTCAAGTTGATAACCAGAGTGAGGAAGCGAGGCGGATACACCTGACCGTTAGCGGATGCACATGAGAGTGTGAGGCCCGGTGGGTGTCAACCAACCGCACAACGTTCAGCAAAGGGAGGACAAAGAGCAAACGAGCACAACGTAAGGAAGGGACACTCGAAGGGACACTGGACATGACGCACAGCATCACAGAATAACTGCAGTCCAGCAGCAAAAGAGAAAACCAGATGATTATGATTGTGCATGTTTCTCGTAATGGCCCTCATAGAATCGTACACGTCGGACGAGGAGGAATGGAGAGGAACTGGCTTAGACCGAAAGGACCTGCAATCAACGTGAGAAGGCGTGGGAGTGTGTTTCATGGTAGAAAGAGAGAGAGAGAGAGCATTCACCTTTTGAAGCACAAAAGGTGAATGCTCCGGCCACATTCACCGCAACGACCGACGTCGAATTTGTCCAATGCGCGTTCTGTTCTGCTGGTGCCACGGTGCCAGCGGAATGGATCCTCTAGTTGAACAAACATTCCTTCAGACAGACAGAGCTGGAGCGAGAGAGGGTCGGTCTCGGTCTCACTCGCAACAAGGCCAGCCCAGCCACAGCTGCAGCAGCAGCAGCAGCACATCGGGATTCAGAGCTTCGTCTCAGCTCGAATTCAGGTTTCTCAGCCTCAGGACCGACCGTGCCGTGGAAGCAAGAGACGGACGGACCCGACCTCAAGGTTCGAACTCGAAAAGGTGGATTGTGTTAGTGAAGCTCACGGGCTCTCGCACAAGGCGACGCAGGACGCAGGACGCAGGACGAGGAAAAGGAAGAAGAAGATGCTGCATCAGCAGCAGCAGCAGCAGCTGCTGCTGCTGCTACTGAACAGTGAGCAAAGAGTAGACTAGGACATGTTATTAGGAATGTAAAATGTAGCGCAATGGAATGTAATGTACCCGAAGCTTCTGAACGTAAGTGGAGAAGATACAACGAACGGTCACATGAGCCATGGACAGGTAGAACCAGAGTCTGACTTGTCTGGATGGGAGACAAAAAATTGTATGTATGTGCGATTTTTTAAAGTGGTGTGAGAGTGTGCCTTGGCAGGTACAGGTGATAAAATAGGAGAGTGAGAAGAATCGTTTGATATTCGGTCCAGTCCAGGTAGGTATCGAGCTGAATCTTTTAATCCGAAATCGGAGCGAAAGCAAATGGTGAGCTGGGACATGTAATCCTCATTGCACACATGATGACGGCTCCTTACACAAAGATGGACAGTCAGGCGGGTTTTCTTGTTTGGGTACCACCCACTTACGCAACTCCTGCGAAAGAAGTGAAGATTCTGCGGACAAAGATAATCTCCTGGACATCCACCCTGCCTGCCTTTCATGCATCGTGAGATTTGTACGCACCAAAATGAACTTGTCCCATTCTCCCCACTTTTTCTAGCGCGCTTGACATGGAGCACCACGTAGGGGAATCATGAGAGAGCCGAGACGAAATTAAAAATACCTCATTCTCAGAGCCTCAACCCCGAGCTCCCCACATAACGTAATTATTCCTGCTGGATACACTGGCCTGGATCATGTAAATCAAACCCACCCCACCCCACCCCATCCCATCCGACCCTAGGCTCGCTGGTCTACGGTCTGGCTCGAGGCCTAGATGATGTTGCTGGTTAGAGGCAGGGAGGGAGGGGGGCTCAGGAGCTTGGAGATTAGGCTACTAGTGAGACTCTGAGGGTTGGGGGTCCAGGGGTCCAGGGTTCAGAACTACTACGGTAGGCCTGCCTGCGAGCCTGCAGCAATCTCGGACTCTCATGTCATCCGAGCGCATTAACCGAAGCGCTTCCCGTGGCATGGCACCTCTGCTGGGGCCTGGGGGCAGAAGAACAAGGCACCAAAACTGCAGATTGTTTCGCTGTGAAATGACTTTTACGAGAGAGAGCTCCCGGATCCAAACACCCAAGTCCGTACCATCTGCTTGTTTTGCCGGAGCCGGGACGAGGCGAGCTGTGCTAATCCTGACACCGGCGATGCTAAATTTGCGTGGTTCAGATAACCTTTTCCAGGAATTCCTGTGCGCCGTCTACGATCACCACCACTCCTGCTGCGGCTGGCTACTTCTTCGACTGGTGGTGGGGTGGGGTGGGGTGGGGTGGGTGCTAGGATTGGAACTTGGACACACACACGTTTCACCGAGACTGAGCGGGGACGGAGGTGTGTGCGGCTGCCTGGGGTCGAGAGGAAAAGGTCATTCGTGTTAGGAGGGAGCGAGGGAGGGGGTCGGAGCTGGGCACAAAATATAGTGTACTGTAGTGCTGCAGTGCAGTCTTTGCCTTTGCTGCGATTCCTGACTGTCGGGAAAGAGGCCTAAAAAGACAGCACGCGCCCCGGCCTGCGGCGTGTGCTTATCCGCCTCTGTACTATCAGTACTGCCTTTGACCGCCAGGGCTCCGGCATCCTTCGTCGCCCGGAATTGTTTCTCGCTTGCCTCTCGAGGATAAGACGAGGATCTAAGCCCGGTCAGTCACCTCGTCCGCGCCTTCTTCTCCCAGAAGCCCGAAGATGCGTCCGTCCGGCCCCTCCCTCCCCTCTCCCTCTCCCTCGCCGAGAGAAAGTACTCTTACAAAATCTGCTACAAATGAAATTTGAACAGCGGCCGGCGGCGCTCTGCTCTGCTGCGCCTTCTGCTCTGCGGGGCTGGGCTTGGGGCTGGGGCTGCGGGGCGCTTAGAGAATGAGGGCCCTCCGGCAAACGCGTCGACCGCAGTCGGCTGGGAAGTCAGCAGCGCGGCGGTCGCGGTCGCGGTTGCACCCCCCGCGAGGGTGAGTCGACCGAATTAGCGGCAGCATTGGGGGCAGCAGGGAGGGAAAGGGGGGTGGGGCTGGCAAAACCTCATGTTCGGGGTTACGAGAGCGGCCGGAACACGTGGAAAGCGGCCACGATTTGCGGGCGACCGCGGAGGTGGACACCGCAGGAGGACTTGGGGAAGAAGGCAAGCGGCTCGAATGCCGACGGGGCTCATAAACACTCGGCCCTCATATACTCACGATCTGGAGAGAGAGAAAGCGCAAGGGGGCGAGAGAGAGATAGAGAAATGGTGGGGAATCCTGGCGGGGTTTCCATGACCTCACCGCCTGACAGGCGACGACGCAGACATTGATTGAAGTCGCGAGCGCGGACATGCGACGTGGTAAAAGGCGCCGGGGTTGCGACCGGCCCGGGCCCGGACTCGGGCCGCTCGTCGCGAGTTCGCCTGGCCCTGGGCCTGACCGGGGTCGCGGCGGGGAGGGAAGCCAGTCCGCCGTCCACCCACTACTCGAACGACAGAAGCTTAACCAGAGGTTGACTCGCGCAGTTGGGGGAAGAAAAAGATGATCGCCTGTCAGGGCTGGTCGGGGCTGATGGCGACTGACGAAGACTTTGCTTGCCCCCTCCCCGTTGCATGATGCCGAAGCCCCGGCAATCAGCGGTCGCCACGCCAGAGCCCCATACTTATTACCGGCCCAAGTGCCGGGCTGCGCACGTGAAAGGCAAAGGGACAGCCCACCGCCGCGGCTCATATTTGTATGGGAAAAGCTTGTTCAAGGACCGTAGGCTAGGACAGATGTGACCGTATGCTACGTAAGGCCAGCGGGCGCCCCCCCCAGCAGAAGGTACAAGCTCCCCATCCCCATCCCCTCCCAGGATGTTTGGAGGGGCTAACCTTTACTATTTTGGCGGCAGATTTAGGCGCTGCCCCCGCGGTGGGCCAGCCGAGCCCCCAAAAGTGGCGCGCACGTTGCATTGATCCTGTCTTTTTTTTTCCCGAGTCTCGTCGCCCCCAGGAACGCTCGCCGGCGGATGTCCTTCAATTGCAGTCAGTGATTTTGGCAGCGAGCCCTCGCGCCTGACACCGCGCGGGTCCAGCCCCAGCCCCAGCCCCCGCCCCGCCCCGCCCCGCCCGGGCCGAGCGCAGCCCAACCCAGCCGACCACCAACCGGACCCGAACTGCAGCAGCAGCAGTCTGCAGCCGCAGCAGCTGCCTTCTGCTGCTTCTGCTTCTTCTTCGACTTCTGCTGCTGGGGCTACATATCGCCCATCATAACAGCACCACTTCATCTCATCACTCCTTGTCTCAACTCTCAAGTCGCTACGGGTCCCAGCCTTGCCCATCATCCCCCACGCCCCTCCCGGCCTCCATCATCATCATCGCTCTCCTCTCCTCTCCTCCTCTCCAGTGTGTATATGGTTCCAAAACTTCTGCAAAGTCAGTGTCTTTAGGCACCCACTGCCCCCTCCCCCCCCCCACACTGCGCTCCCCTCTCCCCTCTCTCTCTCTCTCTCTCTCTCTCTCTCATTCCCCTTCAAAGACTCCAGTCGCATTTCTCTTCTTTTCACTTCACTGCTTCGCTTTCAACAGCACACCTCCTATCTGCTCCTCTCCCCCTCCCTCCCTCCCTCTCTCTCTCTCTCCCTCTCTCTCTATCTCTCTCTCTCTCTCTCTATCTCCCTCTCTCCCCCTCTCCCATCCTTTCTTCTCCCTCCCTCTCTCCCTCCTGTCCTGTTCGCTGACCTGCCTGTCCGAGGGTCGTCTTCCTCCATATGAGTGCCAAGCTCTCCCTCACTCATTTCTCCCCAGAGGACCCATCATTCTCTCTCTCTCTCCCTCCCTCTCTCTCTCTCTCTTCTCTTCTCTTCTCTTCTCTTCTCCTCTCTTCTCTCCTTCACCATCTGTCATCTGAGTCTGCAATTTGCCGATCGTCGCGGAGCTTGAAATAAAAGAGCCGTGCGCCTCGGTAGCAAGCTCGCTCAGAGTCGCATCTGCGGCCGCCGGTGCATGCCGAGAGATCTAGCAGGCTCATCGCACCAGCACTAGCACTGTGTATTATTACTACTACTACAAGGTCTGCTCGGATCACTGAGGCTGCTGTCATTCGCAACTGTTGCACTATTAGCTGGAACTCCGACACGAGCAGCGGAGGAAAGCACGGGTCCAGAGAACTGATCCGTCAATCGTCTTCCCATCGGCGGGGACCTCGCTCGCTCGCTCGCTCGCTCGCATTCCTCAGACAAGTGTACAGGAAGGTTATCATTTTAGCGCACCAACACCAGCAGCATTGGAATTGGTGCTGCTCGAGTAATTCTCATCTCCGACGTTCTCCGAGAATGTTTATACGCAGTCGACTCAGCTGTCATGGATTGGGGTCGGCGGGTAGTCGGAGCTTTTGAATAGCGATCCTCTATCTGCATCAGCCCCCGCATCTTCCATCGCATCGCATCACATCACATCACGTCCGCCTCTCTCTATATCTCGAGCAGACAGCTGCTTCTCGCCTCTCGCGGACAGGATAACTCTTCGGCTCCGTGGGAAAAGTGAGAGAAGACGAGTCAGTGATTGAGTGAGAGAGAGAGAGTGGAAGGGAGGAAGGAAGGAAGGAAGCAATCAATCAAGGAAGGAAAGAACTGCTTTGCTCAGTGCAGTGCAGTGCAGTGGAGTGGAGTCCAGTGGAGTCCAGTGCAGCGCACTTGAGAGCTCGGGGGCTCGAAAGGGATAGATCCACAGGAGAATGCGAGTGCATCGAGGGGGAGTATCCATCTAAGCGCAAGGCAGGAGGATCAGGCATCAGAGAGTCGAGCAGCGGAGTGAGAGGGCAAGTCAGCGAATCTGGGGCTCCTCACGAAAGCGACAGTCGAGGTGGGCTCGCGAGGGGACGAAGAAGGGGGTCTGAGCACGATGAGCTCGAGGTACCATGCCCAGAGTAGCACCGTGGCGGTGCCGCGGGCTCTGAGCTCCATCACGGCGCACCCTCTCCCGTTCTGCGAATGGCTAAAACCGCACCTGGCCCCGCCCGTGACGCAATTGCCCGTGGCCATCCCATTCACCACCGAGGACAATGCCGGCACATCATTCAGCGTGTCGGGGCCTTCGTCTGGCGCCGATTCGCCCGCCTCGGGCGCTTCCCATTACAACATGTTCGGTGGCGCTCACCACCAATTCTTCCAAACTGCCACCACGCACTACAATCACCAAAGGCGATGCCCATCGCCAGGCCCCTCTCGCACCGCCCAGCCCCTCCCGTTTCTGAGTCTCAGCCCCCCGACCAACAACAACAACAACAACACCAGCGGCGGCAGCAGCAGCAACAACCACCATCACCAGCACCACAACAGCCACAACAGCCACGGCTCGTCGGGGGCGGCGGCGGCGTCGACGACGACGGCCAGCAAATACCAGCAGAGCCAGAACCAGAATCACAATCACAATCACAATCACAATCAGGAAGAGGTGCCGCTGCGCACCGCCATCCTGCTGCCCAGCGCTTCGTCGTCCGGGCCCGTGGACGACGAGCCGGACGAGAATGTGACGGTGGCGCTGCACATCGGCCCGCCCACCTCGTCCGACTGCTCGCTCATGAGCAGCCTGCGCAGCTCCGTGGTCGAGGGCATGATGGGCAACCTGAACTACGAGAGCCCCATGGGCGGCCTCGACAAGGACCGCTTCAACCGAGCTCGCGGCCGCCTGCCCGACGGCCAGTACTGGATCCCCACCCCCGCTCAGATCCTCGTCGGCCCCACGCAGTTCTCGTGCCCCGTTTGCAGCAAGACCTTCAACCGCTACAACAACATGCAGGTACTGCCTCCATATCTCTCTCTCTCTCTCTCTCTTCGCTTCTCTCTCTCTCTTTGTCAGGCTTTTCTCGTTCATTATTCTTTCTTTCATCCATGCTTCTTTCTTCTCGTCTCAGTGTCCGACATGGGCTCGGATCATTCTATGCAAAGGCTCACGAGCTCGAAATTAGCACGTACTCATCGTGGACATGAATCTGTCGACCCGACCGCAGCTTAGCTAGCTGCGTGGCGGCGAGAGTCCACGGTCAGAAAATCTGGGCTGAATTCCGAATCTGAGGAAACATCAGAGGCTCGGCCCATCGCGCTCATCATCAGATGAGATGAGTCGAGATGATGCTCCTCGTGGGGCTCATGGGGCCTGAGCAGCAGCAGCAGCAGCAGCTGGCTCTTGGTCTGTCCGTGTGTCTGAGCGTAATTATCAGAATCGTGTCGATTGTTTGTGTGAGAGATGGAGGCAATTGTGTGGGATGAGTGAGGGGTGGGACTGACGATGGCGATTCGTGGTGGGCACGGCAGATGCACATGTGGGGGCACGGGTCGCAATACAGGAAAGGGCCGGAGTCGCTGCGGGGCACGCAGCCGACGGCAATGCTGCGGCTGCCGTGCTACTGCTGCGCGCAAGGGTGCCGGAACAACATCGACCACCCGCGCGCCAAGCCGCTCAAGGATTTCCGCACGCTGCAGACGCACTACAAGCGGAAGCACGGGCAGAAGCCGTTCATGTGCCGCAAATGCAACAAGGCCTTCGCCGTGCGCGGCGACTGGCGGACGCACGAGAAGAATTGCGGCAAGCTGTGGTACTGCATATGCGGGTCGGATTTCAAGCACAAGCGCTCGCTCAAGGATCACATCCGCGCCTTCGGCAATGGGCACGCGCCGCATGGCGTCGACTCGTGCGAGGACGAGGAGGAGAACGCGTCGGAGGACGATGCGGACGAGGACATGTCGGCCGGATCGCAATGACGAGAGTGCCCTGGGAGCCAGTGAATTTCTTCGCCATCCACATCCATTTCATCCGCCCTCGCAATAAGACTTGCTTTGTAACAAGCCCTCTCTTATCTTTGTATCCCCTACACACATTTAAGAGTGGTTTGCTACTCAGCAGCAATGTACCTTGCAAAGATTAGATCGGATCGTAGACGTAAAACTCAGTGCGTGGGGCTAATGAGAAATGCTCTCTCCATGATCAGCCCGCCCAGCCCACTCGAGACATTCTTGTAGTCTTAGCCTTTTAAAAGAAGTACTGCTGAGGTCGAGTGACCTTTGATCGAACACACACCTTCGACTTCAGATGGGCATCAAGTCATCGCCCTGACCAACTATCCAGCCAGCCACCAACCAACCGACGAGCCATCCAGTCAGTCAGTCAGTCAATCAGTCTGCCAGCCCGGTTAGCCTCTCCAGCAACAACAGCAGCAACAACAACAACAACGACAACAACAGCATTCACACTTTTACACTTTTACCCGATCAAGCGTTTAGACAGACCATGACAGCAGCAGCAGCTCAGACTATCCTTCGACCTCGCATTCTCGACCTTGCTCAACCCTTCATACCTTCAATACGGCATTTTCTTGTAAGTAGAACACTCTTTTGAAGGGCTTTACAGATCAGGGAGAAGCAATTGAGAAGAACAGATTAGACCCACCTGTGAAAACCCCCTTATAGGGCTCTTGTGTTTACAGTCACATTCTTTTCATTAGACCTAATGCAGATCTGCAGTTTTCAAGGCAAGAATCGAGTTGAAGGCTGTACCTATAAGCAACATGTAAATGAGTCATTTGGGTATCTTCACTTATTACTCTCGAGTATTCGTTTGACACAATCTCTATCGTTGTCTCTCGTCACATTCTTCGTCGTGATGAGGTCTGTGTATCTGTGATGATTTTCTTCTGATCTGCATATCTTCATCTATGATTCTCGAGTATTTTGTCTCGTCACGATCTGTATCATTGAGTCTCTCGGCCTGCTCAAGTTCACATTCTTCGTTGTGAAGTCCTGGTGGGCTGTGCTTTATCATGAATTTCTTCTGAATGCCCAGCTGATTTTGGGTATCTTCACTTATTACTCTCGAGCTTTTCTTGTCACAATCTCTATCATCGTCTCTCGGCCCCCTCATTGTCACATCCTTCACGATGCAGGTCTCTGTTCATGATCCATCTCTTCTGAATCTCCACCTGATTCTTTCCGAGACGGTTGTCTTGAGGCATGCAAAGAACAGCTCAGTCCTCCTCCTCCTCCTCCTCCTCAACTCGGACGAGTTCGGTCAGTCGAGTCTGTTTCTTCGCGATCGAAACCGATTTGCTGTTCTTCTCTTCTCTTTTCGATCGATAGTCCTCGGAGCGGGCCACCGAAATAAATGCAGGATCATCTGCAATTTTTTACGCAGAGGTCCTCGAGCACTCGTCCAGCTATATTCCGGTGGCAAACCGCTTGCAAGTTCATAAAGCGTTCTGGATACGTGATATGCCTTGTGATGGGGTTGGTTTGCATATGGGAATTCGTCAACCTGAGATCGATCTGAAAATTTGCTGTTCCCAGCGCAAAGACGGCGTCAGGTGAGGGAGTCAGCAAAGAGAGGTTCTAAGGCCATGGAAGCTCACATCGGCATGAGCGATAGATCTCTCTTAGAAACTAATCCAGGGGCAGCGCAGCGCAGCAGCCGCATGTCTGGCAGTGAGTGTTCTCGAGTGCAATGGACACGTCCTGAAATTAATCGCAATCGTCACGGAGTCGAAGCCCAGACTTGCAAATGTAATGTACAGTCTGAGAAGAGTGTTTATTTTTGAGGGGTTGTGTTTTAGAGAGAAGAAGAAGCTGCAGGAGGAGGAGGAGGTCGCTCGCTCGCTCGCTCGCTAGTCAGCGGGAGAGATGTCGTCAAAACCAGACACATTATGACGAAAGTGAGAGTTGCTTTAATTCGAGGGGGGGGGGGGGGGGGGGGGGGCACGGATCCGGAAGAAGAAGAGAACCATAAACGCCATGGCGTAGACGAAGCGGAGGAGGAAGAGGAAGAGGAAGTGGAAGTTTCGTTTGTTCGTTGTCTTGTGGTGCGTGAGAGGCAGAGGGCACCATAACATCTCTCACGAGACGAGACGGTACGAACGAACCGCCATTACGAAATTGAAGGACTCGGAATATCGGACACATTTATCGGTCGAATTTCGTCTTCTTAATGAGGTAGAAGTGGTCCGAGATCTCGCGCATAAAGTTAAGAGAAGTGAAGATGCTCTCGCGAATATTTATTACTCTAACATGCCTCTCTCCTAGCTAGCTAACGACCCCGAACCCCACGCAGTTGACCACGGCGGCCGAGCCCCGAGCTTTAGTCAAATCAGTTGCGCCCTGGCCCTCTGCCCGCCTGCCCGCCTGCCCTCCTTGGGCCTCTCAGGCCCAACTTGACTCCCTCACGCAGATGTTGTGCCCCTCGGCCCCTCGGCCCCTCCCCTCCTCCAATTCTCTCCCTCCCTCCATGTGTCTAAGTTTAGTCGAGGTGTGTCTTCTTCTCCTCCTCCTCGTCGATGTTTGTTGTTGTTGTTGTTGGAGGCCCACTGAGTAAGCGATAACGTACAGGCGGCAGCAGCTGCTGGTGCTGGTGCTGGCGCTGCCGCCTTCAATTCTGTGAAGCAAGAGACCGTAGCATGTGACAGAGCTGCAGCAGTGGTCGAACGAACGGAACGTCCAGAGTCGAGGAGATAGTTTGAGTCGTAACTTAGAGCGTGCGAGAACGTTCGTCTACAATTAGTTGCGCATCATATAATAGAAGAGTCGGCGGGTATACGGACGAGGACGAGGACGAGACCTTGTGACGGGACGTCGAGAAAGGGGGCAGGCCCAGCAGCCCAGGCTCAGGCCCTCAGCCGAGTCAGTCTGTCAGTCAGTCAGTCTGTCAGTCAGCCGGACACAGAGGGCGCCAGAGCCGGAGCGAGCGAGCGAGCGAGCGAGGGCCTAGCGTAGCAGCGTAGTAGCGTAGTGTGGGGAACGAAATGTGTGCAAGGGCTCGATGGATTCACTCATCGATTCATTTATTCAACTCGAATCATTTAATAGGTTCATACGAGGTTTAAGCAGTGGAAAGGATCTCCTGTACTGAAGATAAGAAATCATTGCACCATTCACGAGAAGAAAATTCTGCAGCTCAGAGAAGTTAAGCTAGCGAGCCAGTGGTACCGCGGGCGACCCGACCCGACCCTACACTCGCGCGGTTGTAGGAGGAGGAGGAGGAGGAGGAGTCCTCCATCGCCAGTCGGAGTACACGTACCGTATGGCGACTGCGCAAGCGGCCATACATACGGGGCACGAGTTATGGCGGACTGGAGTTTACAGGACTGCTGCAGAGGGCGAGAGAGCTCGCGACTGGGCCAGCGGACGAGCATCACTCGTTCCCGATGCCGCACTGTGCGAGATTTATCCGGGCGATTAAGGCTCCGACCCGGAGAGCTACGCATCCGTCTCCATGTCCGTCTCAATTCGCGCGAGAGTTTTATCCTCTACGCTTTTTCCCCGCCCGACTCGGTGCCCTTTTCCCCAACCGTATCCCCCTCGCCCCTCCCCTGCTGCCCCTCCTGAGCCCCCCTGAGCCCCCCTGAGCGCTGTCTGGTGCAAGCCAGATCTTTCGAATCTCACTGTTCCTGTGCCCCCGGTCGACGCTTTGACTTTTATCTCTCTTTCCCTCTCTCTCGTGAATCCCTGCCCCTGCCCCAACCCCAACCCCAACCCCAGCCCCCTCCGGCGCTTCTTACCGTTCGCGCTTACCTCGGCTGGCTCGGGGGCGTATGGATGGATGCAGAAAGGGGCTGTCCGTGTACGCAGAAAGAAACAAATCCGAGGCAGGCGACGCAAGGTCGCGTCGTCTTGCAGGCGGTGGGTCGGCCAGTCTCGGGTCCTGCTCGTGGTCCTACGCTCTGCCCTGCGCCCTCGCGGCCGGGAATTTACTTTTCATTCTCGTTCTCTTTCTCTCTCGCAAGCGAACCTCGAGAGAGCAAGCTCCGCGGAGCGCGCAGGCCCAGCCCAAAGCGGCTCGATTGACTCGTTGAAATATTCGATTCCCCGAGGCGCGCGGCTCATGTGTCCACGCCAGATTGGGGACGGCGAGCGAGGCGAAAAGGACTGACGGGCTAACGGCCTGGGGCTGGGGTTGGGCCTGGACCTGGACCTGGGCCTGGGGCTGGGGCTGACCGAAATCGATCAACGTCCATCTGCGCATTTCAAAAGGCTAAGCCCCGTCGTCTCGTCGTCGTCGTCCATCAATGGGCGCGCGTCAGGGCGGATCGACGTCTGACCTTCCTTCATTCGACGCATCTACAAGCCTCTAACGAACAGAGCAATATTATTACCGGGGCCACTGTTGCCGGTCAAAAGAGTAATCAATTCCCTTGTCTGTAATCAAAGTCGCCCAGAGCGCGAATGGATGCTGCCCAGCCGAGCGAGCGAGCGAGCTTGGCTTCGAGCCCTCGGGTGATGTCACGGCGCTGATCGGAAGGCCGGATCGCTTCGTGTTGGCTCGGCTTGGGACGAGTCCATGCTCGCGAGATTGGTCCAGAAACGGAAGGTACAATGAACAAGAAGCGAGCATCGCAGCTGGCTGTTATGTCCTTGATTGGGTGCCGGGGGCTGGGCTGGCTTTCATTTAAAGTAGTGCGGGTGGCCCCTCCTCGGCTCTTCCTGCGAATTGGCTCGGCTCGCTTCATCGCAATATAATAACCGCAAAAAGTTGCCTCCACAGTTGCAACTTGAACGATTCAATGATAATCGTTTCTTCTTCATTACGTGTACCTCGCAGGAATCTTGGGCATGGATGGGATCAGGCTTCAGGGCGAACTCGTCCCTCGCTTCTCGATCCCTGTCTATTGGACCTCCCCCTCGCCCGCCCTCCCTCCCTCCCTCCCTCCCTCCATTGCTTCCGTGAAGAAGAAGAAGAAGAAGAAGAAGCAAAAGGGTTTGGGTTACACACTTCTCTCACTCTCTCTCATAAAATTTATTCTCGGTCGCAGTCTTGCGAGTATTAATTGCTCGAGAGCTTGTCCTGAAGGGGGGTACTCATTATAAAGTCGCCCGCAACCTGGACAAAGACTTCTTTTGTTTGAGCAATCCTGCTTTCCATTAACATCGGGGCTTAAATGACGGTCTTCCAATCCACTTTGAATTTATGGTCCCTTCGTGCCGTCATCCACTTCCCTTCCCTTCCCCTTTGCGACCCTCGACTCGTCGACTGCTTCTGCGTCCATCCTTCTCTCTTGGACCTGCTCAAGAGAACCTTCCCTTCTCTCGCATTGAGATGCCTTCTTCTGATTCAACCTCTCTTTATTAAGCTCAGGTGAGCGAGCACTTAAGACTCTGAGTTTCTTTCCAGTCCCAGTGGCATCCATCATCGTCAACTTCTCTCTCTCTCAGCTGCTATGGTTGCTCCTGGAGTTCTGGTCAAAGGCCAGTCTCCCTCCTTCCTTCCTTCCTTCCTTGAAGGCGTCCCTCCCTCCCTCCCTCCCTCCCTCCCTCCCTCCCTCCATTCAACTACTTGGTACATCAGAATGAACACCACGCAGCACATCTTTCTTCGAGTCCAGTCCAGTTCAGAGTCCAGAGTCCAGAGTCCAGTGCAGCAGGGCAGGGAAGGGCAGGCCGGTTCAATGTGCAGCGCGACCGAGCAGCGATCTGCATGCGCAATGCTGCTCGGTTACCGGCCGAGGTGCAGTGGGTCCTCGGCCTCCCTGGCAGGAAATAAACCCCGTCGCCTCGCGCACACCCTTGCCTTAAGGAGAGTGAGCTCAACATCGGCCCAGTGCCCACCCTGCCCTGCCCTGCCCTGCCCTGCCTTTGCTTCTTCCCAGGCAGGAGGATCTCGTCACTCTCGCTCTTGTTGACTGGCCCATCGCCACAACATCGCTGCGAGCCGATTCGAGAGCTCTCCTTCAGCTCTATCGGCTGCGAACATTATCGTACGTCGTACTCGTACCGTAACTTCATTGTAAAGTATTCTGATCCGTATTTGTATTTGTAAATTGGTTGTTGGAAAGATATCCACTGTAGCCTGGAAGAGGCACAGAGAGAGAGAGAGATGGAGAGAGAGAGAGATGACTCTCTTTCTTTCCAGTTGTAGAAGGCAAGCGCTCGTCCAGATTCAGACATACTTCACTCGACTCCGCTGCACTTGTACACAAGCATTTCCTGGTTAGCTAGAGCAGCTCACCGGTAGAAATAATGAGCATGGAGATGGCAGATAACGTTGAATATTCGAGTCATCCGATGTGTTTTGAGGTGAGGTGAGGTGAGGAGCAGGATGGATAGTCGATCGAGGGCATGGCATGATTTACTCGTTCGCTGAAGTCGGCCATCTCACCGGATCATCTGCTTCTGCTTTGCTGCTCGTCGATGTTACATGCAGCCACCATTTTTAATTTCACCCTTTGTACAACTCCTAAGCCACGATTCCAAATCTTCTCGAGTCCATTAGTGGTCCACCTTTAGACATTCTACAGTCGAGCACACACACTCACACGTTACTTACAGCAAACTTAGACTAATGAAAGAAAAGGTTATTCCTCAGATTAAGGGCCTGCCATGCACTAGTTAGAGAAACGGCAGTTGCAATGGTTTTGCGGCTCCAGGCGCAAGTGGAGCAGATGTCCAGCAGCAGTGAGCATGTGATGCAGAAGAGCAAGCACATAAGGCCCTGCTTTGCTCGCTAATGCACCAGCAGTAATTGGAAAGAGCTGCACACTATACGACGATAATGAATCGGGCGAGGACATGCATGCATGGTTTTGCTCGTATAAGTATCACGGGAGTTTTACACCAGAAGGTCCCCCCCATTCCAAGTCCGGAAGGGCAAACAAACATGCAGGCGTGCCCATTCGAGCTCAGAGCTGAACTTCTCAAAGTACGACAGCATCTTCATTGTGATTCATCCATCCTGCAGCGGCCGGTGGAATTTACTCGTGAAAATAACCGCCGTAGCAGTAGCAGTAGCAGGGGGTGGGGGTGGGGGTGGGGGAGTGACCCAATGCTGTGGTCACCAATCCCATCCAGAGTCGAGGTCCTGGTCGATCGATCGATCGATCGATCAATCAATCAATCAATCAATCAATCAGTGCTCGTCGCACCGCCTCCGTCATTCCAAAGTCATTCCCTTGCCCAATGTTGGCAACCCAACGCCCGCCACCCCCACCCCCCTCCCTCCCTCCCTCAACTAAAGCCCCTAATCGTGTGATTACGTGCATACACAGGAATATTGAGCTATGAAGTAGGCTTGTCACGCCCAAATTGTGACCTCTTTGGAAACCAATAGAAGATGGCAACCCCATAATTGAGGTGTTGAATGCGATACGCGGATGTGCCATCGACTGGACAAAGATTGCGTACGCACCCACGCTATTTCCAGAAACATGACATGGGACCAGGGCTGCGCTTTTCCCACTCGCTCGGGGCCTGGTCCAAGCGCGCAATGGCGGACGGAGGGGTAATCACAAATTGACCGCGCGTAAGTAACATGACACCCCCCGCTCTCTCGAGCTCCCCTGCGCCCTTCAAGGTCCGAGTCCCGATTCCCGAACGAAAGGGACAAGGTTCAGTCTGCTGCATTCTACTGGTCTCATGACAGTGCGCTCATTAAATTTTACTGCAGCCCACAGCCCTGGCCATGGAGGAACGATGACCGAGTCATGACGAAGGCAGGCTTCGGGCTCCACAGCCCTCACAGGCTGCACTTATGATTCCACGAGCGAGGAGCGAGGAGCGACACCGCCCTCGGTCCCATCCCATCCCATCCCATCCCTCGCTCAGTCAGTCGTCGTAAGACTTGGAGATCAGGTGTTTTGATTGTACACCTGAATAATGCGGCAATTACCTCACACTCCCGTGCTGTGCAGCGTGATTGAGCGAGGGTGAGGTAATTCTCGCTCTTTTTCCTGCTCGCTTGTTTGTTTTTATGAGAGTCCCAAATCAGACTCCCGTCAGCAAGCTTGCGGGCACTAGATTTTGGATAAGCATATGAAGCACTTCTGGCTTGCATCCACGAGCCCTGCTGCTATAGGGCCTTGCATCTCAATAGACTAATGAGTATGAAATTCGTTCGCACCTTCAAATCAACTCAGCTCATGATGATGTCCTGAGGTTGACGTAGTGTAGGATGGGTAGCGGTGACATCCAACGTCGTCGTCCTATCTTTGCTGGCCTGGAAAGCTTGCTGGGTTACGAGGGAAGGGGATGGATCCGATGACCAGGTGGTCTTCTCTCGCCTTGACGAGGTTGAGAGTGGGGCGCTTCTCCTCCCCAACCAACCAAAGCATAACGAATTTGTCATGGACAGAGCAAATTGGCAAAAAAACTATAATCCAACGAGAAAGTATGTCCCGAAGAGGCGCAATCATTTCTCCAGCGAAATCAAAGCTTTGGGATGTGTCTTGATCTCATCATCGTGAGTGACTCACGTAAGCACGCATAAATGTTTATATATAAATAACTATATTATATTGAGTTGGTCCGCAGCAGAAATTTACTCTCTCTCTCTCTCTCTCTCTCCTCTTCTCTTCCCATTTCACTTCACATTTTCCATGTAGTCGGTAAAACAGGAGAAAGCAATTCTTTACCTCTCCCGTCTTTGTACAATTTGCACGTCTCGTCGGTGCTTCTACTTGCTAGGGTTTCTTCCTAGCTTCCAATTCTCCCAGGCTCGCCATCATTCTCTTGCCTCGGAGATTCGTTGTAAATCGAAGTCTGACTAAATCAGATTTCGTCCATTTCCCGTTGAACAAGAGCAAGAAGAAGAAGAAAAAGAAGAAGAAGAAGAAGAAGAAGGGGCTGAGGACGAGGACAGAAATGAGTGAAAAGTCAAATACTGTGGCCGGAGATGGAGACAAGGCAGGGCTGGGCAACAAATCACAAACCTTCATAGAACCGTCTGCTGTGCTGTGCTAGTCCGAGGTTTAGGCCGGTGAGCCCCTACGGTCTCATTACTTACGGAAGGCGAGATTGGACCCATTCCTTCGTTGCTACTGTGCTCCAGTAATATTAGGCCCCGGTGGAGGCCTAATCAATCAGCTTGATTTCACAAGCCCCCGAAGCGTCTGTATACTCTGCCATAGATCCGGCAAGGATATCAAATCCACATACACCCATGTGAGCGGATCGTGATCTCAGGCGGGGTTCTCACTTCCCTTCAGAAGCAGAGTAAGGGATCGATGCTATCTATTATCATGGTCTCCATAGGGCCGCCCTCACGATCACTTTATGCTGGTGACAGTGTTCCAAAAGTGGAATGTCTTCATGGAAACATCTTTGAGGTGAGGGAGAGAAAACGTTTTGCTCTGGTTAGCTAGAATGAACGAACGAATGAACAGCCGACCGTCAGTGAGTGAGATTGTTGAAGTCCCGTTGGCCGTGGAGTTTGTCGAGGCTCGAACAGTACCCCCACCAGCCTCTGCTCGCGGGAATGAAGCTGAAGGCATAGACTCAACAGTGGAGATATGTTGCGTTTGCCAACAGCTACTGACTCGCCTGCTTTTGACTCCAAAACTGGACCCACAGCTCGCAATTTGACCGGCAAGTACAATGATATAGAGAGCAGATGCAATAAATGATCCATAGGGCTCAGTCCTCTTCTCGCGCAGACCGGACTAGTGACTGACTCGGAGTGAGTGAGTGAGGTAAGGCAGCGAGGCTGAAGGAAGGAATGAATGAATGACATGAAGCACGAGAAGCAGCTAAAGAAGACAAAGAGACAGAGTTTCTGCCCATGGGGAACTGCTTCCACGTAGGTGCGTATTCTCTTGTCCAGTCCAGTATGCTAACATCTGGACAATGCAATAGTAATCCTAATACTTCCAAATGTTTACAAGATCCGACTCGAAGAATCGCAGCTGCTTCTGTTAGCCACAGTTAATGACGGATGGTGTGTAAGACTCCCTTGAATCCACACCTGGACTATAACCGTGCCGTTGCCTTTCGCTCAACTGTAATAAATTGGTGGACACAAATTAGCGCACCGTATGTCTACCCTTCGAGTATATCAAGACATTCTGCACCGTATTTCGGGTGTCGTCCAGTTCGTTCTGGACTTTCTCGGCCTTGAAGCTATACCAGGACTGAACCTTGCAGACGAACCGACGTCAACAGAAGTCCAAAGATGTGCATCCTGCACATCAATTGCCCTCACTCCTTTCTGTCATTTCTATGACTTGGTGTCCCACAAAATTCCTCCCAACTAAACCTTTTGTGCACTTCTTGTGGGGGTCAGCCGCAAATATATGAAATGACATTGACTTTCTATTATCATTGAACTTGAACATTGAACTACTATTATTTATCTAATATCTAAAACCTTAAATCACTTTAAGAAGGGAGCCTGGCACTTGTAAAACACCCACATTCAATGATCAGGCGCGTCTTCGTTCACTGCGTGGTCTATGTTCAGTACCCCCTGGATTTCATGGCTTTTTAAAGTGCAAAGCAGACCCTGTGCCTGAGCCTGAGGTGTGGAATAGCGTGGGATTCTCTAACGAGTGTGGAATATAGCGACAGTGGAGGATAGATCTGCATATGGATGTTGGGAATCTTGGCGTCGAAGGAGATATAGTTGAGGTCAGGCAGATGAGGAGAGAGAGGAGGGCAGGGCAGGCAGCTTCCGGGAAGAGGGACGCAGCAAAGTCTTGACGTGAATGGATGAGTGATGCTCTCTTGTGAGGGCATTAAAAGTGAAAAGAATTTGGGTGAAAGAAGCTCGGGGACCAGTCCACAGATCGATGATTCTCGACGACGACGTTTGGATGATCGAAAAGTCTCTCCACGCAGCAGCAACAACGATAACCAACCACATCCGCAGGTAGATATTGTGCCCCATACATAACATGCAAAGCTTGAGATCGAACGTGAACGAGTAGATAGCTCTCCCCGGAGAGCAAGCCATGTAGTAAAATTCGTCGCCCCTATAAATGCCCGGGCCAACATTCGTCCCCCACTCCTTCGCTGCATCCCATCGCCCTCACCATCCATCTCAGCGAA
This sequence comes from Marchantia polymorpha subsp. ruderalis, assembly GCA_037833965.1. Classification (NCBI taxonomy): domain Eukaryota; kingdom Viridiplantae; phylum Streptophyta; class Marchantiopsida; order Marchantiales; family Marchantiaceae; genus Marchantia; species Marchantia polymorpha. The sequence continues at coordinate 9,714,715 of AP031351.1, forward strand.
TCCAGAACAGCAGTCGCTCGCCCGCAAACAAAAGCTACCCTCCGAGGCCCCCCGCATGATACCGACCATTCGGTCCGTCGCACCCTTACCTCGCAGCATGTCACGGACTCACGGACGCAAGGAAGTGGGGGACGGAGGAACGTCGGGGGTTGGGGGTTGGGGGTTGGGGGTGGGGCTGGGGGTGGGGGGAAAGGGGTGGGGCTTACCTGAACGGGACTATCGTATCGCATGGCTTACGGAACGACGCTACGCTAGGCTTAGCTTTCTTACCCCGGGGCGTACTGTAGTACTGGAGCCGGCTGCCACTTTTGCCAACCAAAAGTATCATGGGCACCGCCCGCGGCTACCACGATACACAAAGTTGACGACAAGGGGGGAACCCTGGGGCATGGAGAGCGGGCGCGCGCCGTCGAGCGGAGACAGATGGCGGGCGGGGATTGGGTGGGGATGCAGAACCCCATTTGGGCAGAAAGGAGAGCGCACGTGGACTGAGAGAAGGACATGAGAGCCTTTTTCTCCAGTCCTTACGTTCTCGAGGCAGGGGCCGGCCGCCGTCCGACGGCCGTCCGTCGACGGCTCTGCTGCATGATGTGGACGTTGGGCCGAAGAACAACGGGCCCTGCCTCGGGCTGACATCACGGGCCCCACATGTCCCCCACGGTGGATGCGGCCGAACGGAGGTTCCGCTGACGTAATGGGTCCCGCATGTCCCCCATGGTCGTAGCATTAATGATGTCGATGCTGCATGATGTTACTCCCCACCCGCGGTCAAACTCGGTCAAATAACTCTCCCCCTTAGTGCTGCGCACATGCGCTAAATCCAAACCCTCTACGTAATCCTCATACTAGCGGGAATCCACCCCCCTAGATCTTGTAGCCACCCTAGGCGTATACCTCGGTTATCCACTTTTGTACGTATCGGGATCATTCGTATCTCAACAGTAGCCCGCGCTCCTCGTCTCCATTTCTCTATCTCTCGGTCGTCTACCTTCAGGCTCCATCACCTCACGACCTCCTCTCCTCTCTCTTGCTTTCCTCCGGCGGCTACGCTCCTGCTGAGATCACGCCTCGTCCGCGTCGCGCCCCCCAACGTCGCGGCCCCGCACCCCCACCTCGTCGCGATGCGCGAGTCGCGGCCTTCGCGCGTTAGGGTTAGGCAGGCAGGCGGTCAGTGGGTCGGTCAGGCGGGCGGGGAGGCAGGGGCAGGCAGAGGCAGAGGCAGGCAAGGCAGCGAGAGCCAAACGAAAAGGGGCTGGCAATGATGACGTGAGCCCGGAAGTGGCGAGGGAAATGCAACGAGCCGCAGGGGCTCACCGGCGTCTGCTGGCGTCACGGTTTGTTTGCCCGATCGACTTCTTCTTTCTGCGCGGACCATCTTTCTCTTCGGCGCATGAGCATCTTCTACGAAGACGACGACGGCGACGACGACGACTCGGCTGTCTGTCTGTCTGAAGTACAGTATGCGGTATGTTGTGCCGCGTTGCCTTGCCTTGCCTTGCCTTGCGATGCGAAGCGCCGAAAATATCCCGCGGGGCTCCGCGGCATCCGCGCACCGTCCGATGCCGTCCTGGGGGCCTGGGGCATGGGGCTGGGGCAGGGGCAGAGAGGGGCAGGGGGCTGGGGCAGGGGCGTACAGTCCATGTCGTCGAAGGCCGGAGGAAGTACGTAGCAATAGTGTAGGGATTTGTTTTGTTTGGCTGGCACAGTGGGCCGAGATGCTCTCGCCGCGTACAGTGCTGCTGGCGCTGCGAGTGCGTCGGGGTGTCAGTCTGCGAGGCTCTCTCGAGAGGAGGCGAAACAAAACCCGGTACACTGCTCGCTACTGTAGTTTGCATCACAACAGCCCCGAACGACATTCGCTAACAAATGTCATTCATGGGTCGCTCGCTCTTTCGGATGCGGTTCCACTGTGCTCTGGCCTGCGTGCCTTCAATGGAATGGCGAGCAGAGCAGCCTCGCCTTAGGGTTCATGCCCTCGCTTCTTTTCCTTCGCTTGGCCTTCCTTTCGTTTCGTGCTGGCTGGCTGGCTGGCTTGCGTCCGTCCTGTCCGGAGGAGGCAAGAATCGGAGTCTTCCGATCAAACCTTCTTCCTCCCTTCATGACTAATTAATCGCGCCCCAGATCGTGTGGGAGGCCTCGAACTTTGCTCACAATAGATAAAAACAGAAATGCTATCTCTCACTCTCTCCTCTCTCTCTCTCTTTCTTTCTCTCTCTCTCTCTGAACTGAATGCAGCTGATGATGCAGCAGCAGATGCAGCAGCGGCAGCAGTGGCGCTACAGGAGAAAGTTCCATGTCTGTGCGTCCTGCGGCCATGCCCTTCCACGCATCTCTTGAATTTCCAACAGTCACACAAGTCAAGCTTATGGCTTGCCGTAAGGACCCTGCATGCCGTAATAAATATTCCTGTTCTTCCAAAATTAGTTTAACTGGAGCGCAGCGGCAGCGGCAGCGAGCAGCAAATTCAAATCTTGGGCCTTTGCACATAATCCCGCATCCCATTCCGTCCCATCTTATTCTCCACCATTTTGGACCATCCACAATTGGCACTGCGATCCATATCTTCGACATCATGCGATCGAAGTGCGAGGTGAAGTGTCTCGGTCTTCGTTTTGGATATGTCCATCTGGATTTATTCTCTTTATTATCTGCTCGATCATGCTCGCCACCCACTGTCTCCCTATATGCCTTTCTATCTTTCCAAGATTCCACCCATTTCTGCTGACTGGTTCCTACCGCGCCTCGCCATGGAGCTTTCGTTGCTTACAGACATTTCCGTGTTTGTTTCTCGCCCCCTCCATCATGTGCTGCGCTGTTGCTCGTCTCGGCTCGGCTCTAGGTAGGCTGATGTGTTAGATCCACCGCTCTCGCTTTGTTCTAGATTCTGGTTTTGTTCACCCCATTGTCGTCCGCCTTCAATCAAATCCCCATCGTGTTCATCACTGAACTCCGCCCCATTGGCCTCCAGCCTCCAGCCAGCCGTGCCTGCGACCTTGTCCATCTGCTCCCCATTTTCGAACCAGCCTCGCTCGCATTTCCTTTCTATTATAAGCCCGCGGTAAATATTATCTTATTGCCCTTTCGTCCGCCCCATTTCCATGTAGCCATCACGATTGATTCGCCCCAGCTGACTGACTGACAGTTGGAACACAATCTGCTGCCCAACAAATCCTTCTTCGAACTTTCCATCGCCCAGTTTCCGACTTGCAGCAGCAGCAGCAGCAGCGTTGCACCCAAGCCCAAACAAACGATTGACTTCGAGCCCACTTTGTGCATTGTCATTTTTCTCGCCCGTGCCTGGTCTTCTTTTTGGTATTTTCCCTCCCTCCCTCCCTCCCTCCCTCCCTGCCCACAGAATTGCATCGCCGACACCCGTCTTGTCGTTTGGTCGAACCTCTTGTCCAAATCTATGTCCTCCCTTTTCCCTCTGTTTCCTCTGGTTGACTCGAAATCCTTTGCCCCTCCGACCTTTCTGAGAATGACTTCTCAAGCCCCCCACAGGTTTTATTCTTCCTCTTTTCTGGATCGAGTCCTTTGATTTTTAGAAGTGAACTCGCTTCCATACTTTTCTTACAAAACACTCCTCCAAAGAAAGTCTTCCTGGTGTTTACGTGAGTGATGAGGAGGAGGAGGAGGATTAAGAGAAGGTTTTGAATGTAGCATATGAACATGGATACCTTCAACGTCTTGCTTGTAAAAACAATAGAAAATTTCATTCATATTGACTGGAAAATTTACATATTAACAAATGAATTGTAAATAAGGTTACTTTAGATCAAAACATGACAATGATATATTCATATTTTCAAGCATAAATTGAACAGGAAATTCAGCATTCATGATTGAGTTAGTAAAACTAATCTTAGTTGCCAATTGAGTGTTCTAAATTGATATGAATATAAACGTATCTATTTATATAAAAATTCTAATATTGAATCTTGTGTGGTTCAACAAAGTTAAATTAGGCTAACTTAATGCTAGGCTCATGGCTATATAAACAGTAAATTGCCAGCTCTCAATGATCATTATTCAAAGTCTAACTTTCAGTTGTAATGAAATGCCGGTTATTGCTTGTTGTTGATATACATTAGGTATGAAATATATCAATATTTTGATCCATATATCAAAATTTCATGAACTCTTAAATATAAACTGTTATAGGTTGATTTGGATTGATTACATATGTTGGAGTTAATATTTTTTTATTCGCTATGATCTCTAGGTACAAAAGAAGAACAATTAGAATTGTGATTGTAACACGTGTATGATATCAAAGTATTTGAACAATAAACACCTTGAGTAGTTAGAGGTTGCACATTCTACGCATTTTGTTGAAGCAAGGAATTCTTGTTTAGTTAAAAATTTGATGTTTATGCATAGCATGGAAAAAGTTTATATTACACAATATGGACTAAAAAAATTCATATAAAAAAATAAAGATAAAGTTTGTATTTATGATATCTGAGGACGATATTTTTTGTTGATTCTAATGTTTCGATGGCCAGATGTAATGAGAAAATAATCAACTACAAACCCATTTTCAAACATTAAAACTTCACAAAATATATACAGGGTAAACTTTGAGAAGATATGTCAGATGCTGAATCATACAAAACTTATATATTATTCCAGTGAGATTTTTTTTTTATTCCAAAAAATGTTAACACAAGAAATAGAATCTGCAAGCAAGAATGTTTAAATCATATTGAAAGCCTGTTACCCTTAGCAGGATTTATCAAGATTTGACAGCGCTTTATGTCTAAAAGTTTTATTTTCAACGTTTAGGAATGAATTAAAAACTATTTAAAAACATGTTTCATATTCTAATAAACATATATTCTATTTATTTATCACCATGAACTTTCTTAGCTAATTCATCTTCATTTCAATTCAAAAACTTAAATTATATCAATGCTATAACCAAATCATTACAACAGCTTTTCCAGTTTTATTGAAAATAACAGTTTGATACTCTAGATTCTCAAGAAACTTTTAACGATAATTCATTTTCTGATCGTATGAAAATAATGATGGATGTTGTAAAATATTCACCAATTGAAAATATTGCATTTTGCTTTAAATGATCATTATCACTTAATTTTTTTCATAAAAAAATTAAGTTTTATTTTCAACGTTTAATTATTATTTTTTCTAATACATATTATATTTAGTCATTTTTTTCAAAACATACTAACATTATTGATGATTCTTTGAAGCAAATTACATAGGATCTACATATGATTGACTTTGATTCTAATATTTTCTTTTGCATGGAAATATTTTTCAAATACAAACCTAAATTCATAAAATCGTGACTTGTTTTTAATTGCATTATTAGCAGATAATAATCATTTTCATTTAATTATCATTGCCGAATTTTTTCGTAATTTACATTTATTAATTGATTTTAACTTTGATAAATCCAAATTTCAAATTTTCTACAATTATTTTTGAATTTAGAATTAGACAGAAAATTGAATTTTATTTTTATCTTTACATATCACTTGATGTAAAATTTATTTGATAAAAAAATAAAATCTACAAATAATATGAGTCAAAAGTATGAAACAAAAATTATTCCATGTTGAATTGAGTACTATAAATTTAAATATACTATAGAACTAAAAATCAGAAATTAGAATCTTTTTAAAGTGTAAAAATGTTTCAAAATTAATAAAATATTCAAATCCATTATCAAATCAAGATTTGCATGAAAATGTAAATATGTTCATGTCATTGTATTTTATAATGAAGTCTACTAGCTTTCAATTAGTTATCTATGATTACAATTGTGATATTTTGTTATGATTTTTCATAGATTGCTGAATTTCATTTAAAATTTATTAGAATGTTTTAAGATTCCATACTGATATCAAAAAACATGAACATAAAAATCTATTTTTAAAACTTCAATGAATATAATAATAAATAATTTAGTATTCAATCAATGATTCAACTCAAAATATCTAAATTCATAGAAGACAAAGAATTCCGCACTATAAATTGTGATTTATGTTACAAAGAACCTCTTTCAGCTCTCTTATATAGCGCTAGCTAACTATTATAACTAATTCTAATCATAAGCAACTAAAATAACCAAAATCTGAAATAATTTCAACAATATTGACTAATTCAGTTCTTGGGTTTTACCAAGTTATTATCATATGTATTTATATTTATATATGACAAAAAAATAAATCTTAGCAGAAAAGAGAACTTTTTATAGACTAAGTTTTACTAGAATGAGATAGAGTAAAGTCATATACTGCGTTTATGTAATTGCTTGCACGTTCTACCCAAAAGAGTATGCAAATCTTGTCATGGGACACAGTGTCTTTAAAAATACTGCAACAATTTTGGCAAAGATTTTGACAACTTTGAATCCAGCGACAATATTGACAAACAAGTTATATTTTCTTTTTCATTCACAAATAAATAAAAAATTTCATTTTTTGAATATAAATAAATAGTTGATAAATTTTTAAGTCATATGTTTCGTTTCTAATTCTAATTTTTAAATCAATTCTATTATGGATAAATAATTTATTTTAAAAATACATTAGAAAAACCTTAAATGTGTAATGGTTAAAATAAAAACTAGTTTTTAATGCAAAATATGCTTTATTTTCTAATGTATGATAAAATTATTGATAGTTTCTATAAGAATAGATCAAATTTGCAAAATTTCATATGATTTGATATAAAGTTATTTGTGTCAAATAAATATATATCTTGAAATGATTTGTAATGATTGATTGTTATGAATTATGTGCAAAGTGTGTTACATGATGTAAAAATGCAATAGACTCAATTTTATAAATAAAAAATTAAAAATATGTGTGTGAAAAATTGTCCATGTGCAGTGCTATGCATGTTCATAAATTAATGAATAACTTATTTTTAATGTTATAAAATTTAAAATCAGAATTTTTTTATCAATTATTTGTAATTATTGTGAATGTAATTTTATTCTCTATTTTTTATTTTCATGATTTAATATAAATAGATATATAGATTATTTTAATTTTTCTTTATGTCATAAAAATAAAAGTAAAAAATTAATGTTCACATGTTACGTATGAAAATTATGTTTGTTTGAATTTTTATATCAAATTCTATATTAAAACATTGTGCATGTTCTGACTTGTTTCAACCATAAAGAGTTTATTGATTATTGTATTTTTTACGAAATTTGTTATTAAATATTAGATAGGATATGGGAAAAAATTTGTACTGAACAAAATTTCTCTAATATATACCTTCTATATATATATATATATATATATATATCTTTCTTTATATCAATCTACTATCACTTTACAAGAGACACATGAATATTATTGGTTAAAAAAATACAACTTTGATTGAAGAAAAGAAACTATTCATCAGTTTAGTTTATGATCACAATAAAAAGAGGGAGGGGCTAGTTATTTCTCAGTTTGTGTTCAGGATTGTGATAATTAACAGTTAGAAAGTGCATAGGAAATACTAAGTTTATCCGAAAGATTACTTCACCACAGAATGTATGTCTGTGGTGACACAGACTAGAACTTGTGTAATGATGAACTTTGTAGCCTGATTTTGATCTATTTTGACGTGATTTTTATTCATGACTATTCCTTACGCTTTCATTCTGGGAGCAAGAAGTTAGAAAGGTTCAACCTCTATATCGGAGTCTTAGAGCATCTTCGAAACCAGAAAACATGAGCTCTTCTAATCATTCCACACACCTGAAGCAACCGTTCTGGAAACACTGTCCTTGTAAAGACCACAATGTCTAAATTTGAACAGTTGAGATTTCCAGTTTTAGGAACGCTGCAAGTAGGTTCCGTATGAATGTTGAGAGAGTTCCTTATTTGTACAATGTTCAGCTGGTTAAGCTTACTTGTCTGAAATCTGAGTGTAATTTGAAATGAGTAAACCAAAAACAAGAGATGGTGTATCTGATTTATTCATGGAACACAAAGTGCAACTTCCTACGCTTTATTAGTTCATTAAAAACTTTCAGTTATCCATTACTTGGATTGACAAGTTGAACCTTACAAGCATCGACATGAACCTCAGAAGGTCCAGATACACTGAATGTGGTACTTCTCAGATAGTTCACCACAAATGAAGTTAAAAGCAGACTTCTCTACCAAATTTTGAAAACCATAACGTTCATGAAAAAAATTTACTTTTTATTACGGGCCTAACCCTGGCCCTCTTTCTAGCTGAACCACCCAGAAGCTATAATAAGTGTAAGTTCTTGACTACCCAATTCTAATTGATAATAATCTCATGTATTAAGGGTAGTGCCTAAATGTAAATTGCCCCGTGTGCTGGAATTAGTCGCATATGCAAATCTGCTCAGAGAAGCAATTTTCTCTCAATGTGGTACTCGCAATAAATGGAAAGACATCCCTAAAAACGTCTATCGTCTATCGTCGAAAGACAATGACCTTTCTATCTTTTGTCGAACTGAAGACTCAGAAACCAGTTCACCGCTCCATGACCTCTTTGTTGTCCTTAGTCCACTTTCTTCTCGATCAGCCACAACATCCTCCAAAGGCATTTGTCGTTCTGCCGCTTCCCTTTCGGCAGCTTCTTGTATTTCCAAATCTTGTAAAGCTCTTCGGCCGTAAATCGTGATTGTCACCGCAGTCGTGGTGGCTATGATAAAACCCACCATGTAGTATATAACTTCAGGCCAAGTTAGAGGCCGATCTCTATGTTTGAGATCAGCCAGTGTCTTCAGCAACCTTCCACTGCATATCCAACAGACTAGAATCGTTTCACTTCACAAAAGACCTCATAAATGGCCTACAGGAACGGTGCATTATGGCCGTAGTTGAGAAATTATACACGATATTGAGTCGGCAATCACATATACGTCACAGAGAATTTGTCACACCTACCTGTAGATTGTAATGAACGCCTCTGGGACCATTCCTGCCATGGAGCCTGAAATGTAAGGGGCATATGTAATGTTTGTTCCAGTGATGGCATAGTTGAACCATGGATAAGGGAACGGCGAGACTCGGAGTATGGCGATCACGCGGAATTGTGAGAACCAACTACCTTGCTCTGCTACTCGCAAAACCGCAGCCTTTTTGGGCCATCTACTTAGAAACATCTGCGAGGAAATAAAATGGAAAACAATTAGTAAATAAAACTCTATTGCAATCCGTTCGAGTTGCTCGACTGATACAGATGTGATTTAAATATATACTACTGCTGTAAAAGAAAGCAATCACCTCTCTATAGAGATTATACATCATTTACGAAGTCTTGGGAATGTGAACAATATCACTGAGGACAGCATAGCAATTGTCCGTTCACTGGCCGGTAGTTTACAAACTTAGAGTAAAGAAGATAGATAGCATACGAACTCACTTGTATTTTGTCATGCAACAGCCATCGCCCGATAAAGTAAGGCAGCGTTTGGCCAAAAAAAGTCCCAGCCATGATGATCAAAAATCCATACCCATACCCAAAGATCATCCCTGTCAACCACATAGATGGCCCAGATGGAAGAATGAAAATTGGAAAAAAAGCGAGGGAAAGAACGAGAACAATCGCCAACACTGGTTTGCTGAACTTTGTGGCTTCCCACACCATCATCGGAATGATGACCTGCAGATTAAAACCAAGCTTGACATCAATAGTCAAAGAGGAGATTAAGGACTACCAAAACAATTGTCACGAACACTAAAACATCGACGTAAACACATAAATTTGGACCACAAAAGCAATATGGATAGAAAGCCTAAATACTTGAAGTTTTATAGGATGACGAGGACTAACATCGTTTGAAGCTTTCATGCAACGATGCAAAAGCACCCAAAAACCTGAATTTTTTAAAATTGATTAATGAGTTCCTTCATCGACACAGATGGCGATACATAGACATTTAAGGACTTCGAGTAGATTCCATTCAAATGATAGAGTACGGACAATGCTCCAACCAACACATCGGGACCAACTTTAGAAAGAAAGAGTATCATACCAAATACCGGATTGAAAACACGATAGACTACTATTCAGATAGTCACGTTTCCAGCGTAAATCACTTCCCACTTTCGGTTTGGAATATTTTTAGGCAGACAAGATTTGAGCAGAATTCCTGAAACATAATATGATCATGATTCTGCGTGTTCAGCTTCATCATACAAGACCATATCAAAGGCAAACAGCATAAGATAGTGTAAGAACCTTGTCAAGAAGAAACGGGATACCCCAAAAAGCAAAAGCAGCACCACCTCCAACGATAATAAGTCCGATGCTCACGACTTTAAACCACCACCACCATCTTCTGCTCCAAAACCTATTGTCCTCTGGCACCAACAAGTCAAATTCCTCCATTTCCAAATCATCATCCTCATGACCCAGCCGTACATAATCGGCGTCTTGATTCCTTCCTTGCAGCTCAACACTACTGGGCCCAACTCCAACAACATCCTCCGACCTCACAACACTAGTCATTTCGGCCTTCCCGAAAATTCACCTATAAGTTTCTTCCAGAGCGGATTCGGCTCTCACCAAGCTTTCTATCAAACTGATCCTGCACAGTCACAAAAGCCGTCACATGAGTTGCTAATACAAAGAGACACAATAGAGAATTTAAACTTCATGAAAAAACATAAGCATCATGTCGTCAGGATTGGAAAACACGCTTAGTTTAGGGTTCATTGAAGTAGAGTAAATTGCCAAAAAGTACAGATTAGCTCCACATTCATGTACTCTTATGTACTCTACCTTTCGATTCTCATTTTGCAGAACTCTAGTGACAGTTAAGAATGAATATGGGTCTTCTTCGTGGGCAAAATGGACTATTTACGACTTAAGTGTAGAACACTAGAGGAAAAACGACTGCCACCTATTGCTCTGTATACTTGTCGAACACAATTCTCGAGAAGTCCAACTCAGTTATTCAGAACAGTGGGAACATAGAGTACATGTGATCCATAACAGAATCGAAGAGTGTGCAACTTGACAACAGATACATTATTAGTATATCGATAAACAGAAACAAGATAGAAACAAACCCAGTTCAAGCTTCATCCCATTAGTGTATGATGATGAGGGAAAAATGTCAATACGGTTTGAAGGACTCTTCTTCTCCTCTCTCCTCTCTTCTCTTTATTTATAATTGCGATGTAGAGTAATTACGTCTTTACGTATAGATGTCCCGCGATTCTTTATAACGTTATTCATTACAGTACTGTATACCTAGTTCTAATAGAACAAGATCAGCCGTGTAGGCTTAGCACCTGAGTGTTGCAGAGATCGAAGACCTGCCTGATATTTATTGAACTCGTGAACAGCCAAGGCATACAAAGTAGATGACAATGAATTAAAGGAAAAACATTGAGTGCGGTGTAAGCAAGCAGATTAAATGACCCAAAGCCGATAACCTTCTCCAACGTCTGAGTAGCATCGCTCTAATATCACGCAGCCTAGCCTACATAAATTCAAACAATTCAAACAAATTAAATGCGCTGGCGTACTGAGCGAATATATCCTCGAAGGGACATCCTTTTAGGTAACAATCAAAATAGAGTACGATAAACCGTCCGCGTATTTCATTCTTATCTGCAATTTTCTTCTCAAAAAGACGAATCAAAGTTACAACAATCTAAAACATTCAGATCTTCAACTCAATCATGCAAATCAATTGCATGAAACAATGCTGTATGCGACGTGCAAATCTAGTGTATCGTGCGAACTGTGATTGATAATTACTACGTAGCCGTATCACAGAGATGGGGGTGGACGGGCAAATGTGATCTACGCGAAAATGATATGAGAGGAAGGTCTTCGCATTATCGTACACAGAACTCCGGCGAGGCGTTTTGACCAGAAAAAGCTCACCTCAGTACGTGCAGTTTAGCTAACAGAATAAATCCCCCACAAAGAGCCTGAAATACGAGAGCTTAAGTTGCGAAGATGCGAAACTGCACAAAAAGACTAGATCAATTTTATAAGCGAATTCTATTTGCTTCGGATATATGTAGAAAACCATTGAAGCAACATCTTGCTTTCTGACCTTAAACATCAGATTCAATCTTTTTCAGGGAATACAGAACACTATGTCAATGCTCTCTGTTGTAATCTCTAAGTTTATTTCCAGAATGAAATGGAACAGTTCTCCTTTAGATGCCTCAGAGCGGAATCAGGACCGGCTCTATCGTCCCGATTAAGCTGAACACCACTCGCCAGACTATATACAGGACAACTTACACCCTTACTTTCCGGATAAGGTTTTTCGGCAGGTCACAGGCATCTGAGTCTTTTTGTGCAGTTTAGGATAGTCGCAACTTAAGCACACGACATTTAAAAGTTATTTATTCTCTGTCGTCAACCATCGCAGATGGTTGATAAAATTGACTTTTGAGCCTGTCTGAGATTTGCAGTCGTGTTGGCATCGACGAAAGTGGAATAGGAGTCATAAATTGTCCGTCTTCATATATCAGAAAGCAGAAACAGTCTGAGATAAGAGCTATAGCGTTATATGCTAGACCATATAACAAAGGACAGTTATTTTTAAGTGACTGGCGGACACTACAAGGCAAACTTTTACAGGTTATTATGAGAAAACTGCAGGCAAGAAGTATGACAGGGATTCAACCGATTAATGTACTACCTTGAGAGTCGTGGGTCTTTCGGAAGGTGCAATGTTGCAACACTGTGCAGCGGATACGCTGCACAGTATTCTTTACTAAGGTATTTTAAACTCTAGTTCCAGAAAGAATACCTGTAAAGGAAGATCATCACAAACACAGACAAAGGTATAAGAAAAGTTATCCATGTTCATAATCACGAAAGGGAAGTTGAAGTGCATTTAGGATTAGTGATCAAGAGGAGTGTTAACAGCATGAATCATATCTGTTAAGACCTCTCAAAGAACAATAAAGTAGGATCTACTTATATTCTGATATTATAGCTTAACAACTGCAGACGACGATCGCATGAGTACATTCCTCGTTTTCACAAATACAGTGGCAGGATCACAGTGAAGGTCATGAATCATGATGTATACCACATTCGAATAAACTGACGGCAGATTAAGCCTAAATTCGCGATGCTGACCATGAACGCTGAAGTAGCCCAAGAATAGTCCTTGAACTGAGAACTGAACGTCCACTCCACATGAAGATGGGCAACAACTTTGGATACAAACCCAACCCATGCTTCAGCTGAAAGATATTCATAAGAACGGAGTCTACATGATTTAAGCAGGTTTTAATATAGACACAATGCTGACTTTATGGGCTAAACTTCAATCAAATGAACAACCACTCAACGAGGAACGAGTAAATGCTTTCATCTAAGTAACAGGAACATCAGAACCTCCGGAACATTTGCAGGGACAGAAACTGGGTAAGAAACAGAAACAAAAATGTGGAGCACTCCAAGTAAATTGAAAAAACTTCAATTTTGAGACAGTAAATGGGCCTAGAATAGATGTGCGGAGTAAAGATGCGACTATAGACGGCGCGGTGAAAATCTTCTGAGATAGCATGGTCAATCTAAGCATGAAGACAACATGCATACTGGTGCAAAATTACAACCCGAACAGGGAGGAAAAGTAGGAAGAGGATATCGTAGACAAATAGAACTAACACTCTGTGAATTACAAAAAACATCGTCCACCGTTCAAAGGTGACAATGCACCTGCTGTTGGGCCGAAGACACGCCACGCGAGGTCATCTTAGATCATAAATCCCCCAATTAATAGGGATTGTACTAAAAAGTAAGTCAAACTGGACTATATTGGAAATCTGAAGGACGTATTTCAATGACAAATTAATAATTTTCACAATTTACATGGTGACATTGATGATCAGTTATCACACAAACGTGCGAGGACAAACGATTGCCGCCAAACTCACGGAAGGGGAAAACGATCTTACCACAGCTACACAGTTCGACGCACATTTCCTTATTCAATTCAAAATTATGCTTTTTTCAACGCAACATATACTGCAGTCTAGGTTCACTGACATTATATCTTATGGTACTCGAAACGCTCGTTGGAACGTAGTTGAGGACTGAGGGATGTTATTAGACAGAAATCCTGAACATGTAGTAGATGCGAGTCTTCAGTGTACTAATCAATTTTCATCGTTCTCACTGGCAGCTCCTTCCTCCAAAAGTGCTGAACTGAAACGTCAATCTACTTGAGGGTAGATCTAGCGTATATAGAAAAGCTTGATATACGAGAGGTGAAGTTGGTTACACTCGTAGTCCTACACTGGTTGACTGGACTACATCTTGCTTACAATTATTGTCACAGTTCGTCATCTATGGACAAATCGTTTGCAACCAGCGAGCGAATGAACTGAATTTGATAATCCTCCTGCGTCACTATTAATTGGAAGCTATCATCACCAACTGACAAGCCTCCCAGTTAAAAACTGATCGGAAAATGCACCAATGACGCATGCGATGACAAATTGGAAACACATACGTATACAAGTCGGATATCAGAAGACCCCTCGTTAAAGAAAGGCTCGCTGGAATGCTTCAAAATGTCCAAGCTTCCAATTGAACAAGTACACTTACCATCTACATCACATTCTCCCACCAAGATGAAGCTGGATTATGACCACTGTGCACGCGTTCAGCTACGTAGGACATGCAAATCCGGGTTGATGGAAGGGCCGTTTCAAGCCACTCCACCCACCCAAACTTGCAAACGGTTCACTCACGGTGGAAGCCATCCTCGAGCCCAATGCGGTTCCCAAAACCTAAACCCTGCGAGTACACCAACATCTACACCGGGAAATCCTTTTTCTTCCTTCGAATTCGCGACCTGAATTCCGCCGAAGAATTGCTCGACCTCCTGCGACAACCGCGTCGGATCAGACTCAGACTGCTCGGATCCTCGTGACAGACGAAGGGCCCGCGCTTCCGGATCTCTCCTCAGTGCAACGCTCACGCCTCGAGCCTCGAGCCTCGTGCTTCATGTACCAAGCAAGGTCCCAGCATTCGAACGAGCAACGCCGAGCCGAGCTGCCTTGCCTGCCCAGCCTTCCTGGTTCCGGTTCCCTGGACGCGGCCTACGTGGCCCGGTAGCGCAGCTGGCTTCGACATCCTCATGCCAAGTCATACCTCCATCAGGTCCCGTAACTCCTGTCCTACCTACGGCTCCCGGCTTCTTGAGACGGTCCCCAGATCCGACCTGGCATTGCGCCGCGTTCTTATTGGCCCAGCATCGCGTGTCCCGTCTTGCCGGGACGCAGTCCGCATCGCTGACCCACCTCCCGCCAATTTCACGCCATCACAAGTTCAAGGGCGACGTCTTCCTTCTTCCTTCCTTCATTCCTTCCGTCTCTCGTGCATTGCGCTTCTGAATGCAAATTCCCAATTCTGCCCTTGCGAGTGTGGGCCATTTCGCTCCCTCTCGGCTCACGGTTTGTGGATGGAGTGCGATTCTGGTTAATTTCACTGGGTCATGCTTCACAATCTGGCCGATTGTGGAAGAGACGTGAGGGCCAGGGCCAGGTATGCGGGCGATTGACGATTGCGGGAAATACAATTCAAATGGCGGCAGCGACGGAGAGAATTCGATCGGCAGCACGGAATTTGGAAGGGACAGCCCGTAGTCTTCAATCTGTATGTGTCGCCCGGTAAAACTAACGTTATCATTTTTATTACGTTGTTCACGTGTTCTACGCTCGGCTTTGTCGGCTTTTCTCTAAGGGCCCTCGATGTGCTCATGGCGATCGCAGGACATGTATGCCCAATGCGTACTCTTCAAGATGGTGGCTGAAGATTTAGAGAGAGAGCACGACTCTGTATCTGTAAGGCAATGCTGCTCTCTCATTCAAAATTCTGCTCCCTTTTACTACTATTCCGGGTTGATAACGCCGATTAGACTGCCTTTACAGCTCGAATTGACGACAGTGATATATGAAGAAGTTCGATTGCGACCTCGAAAAAATATGAAAAATCTGTTCGAAGCTTCTAATAATACATAGTTCAGAATACACCAAAAGCTTTTAGTTATTGGCTACCGCTGCAATGAGAGCGTGGTCCTTGTGTATATTATAATTTCAGAGCAATGCATTCTTTTATGTTTTCTGTCTGTGAAAGGTTGAGAAGATAAGAGGTGCATTGCTGGAAACTGTGGAGTGTACCCACTCTCTTGAACATCACTGCTTGGCTCTATCGTCTTTGAGTGCCAATTTTGCAACCGGGAACGAGGTGGGCTTCTACATGTGCTTCTCTATCATTTCTGAAGTTTTCAGTCGGAGCAAGTTACTCTGTCTTTAGATTTCGCTGTCAATTTAACCTAGAACATGCGTTTTACAGGTGGCAGACTTTGAGAAAGTCCTGTATGAAACTTCTGCGGAGAGTCGACGGGTGCAAGCGTTTGACCCCCGTCAGCACACATGCTATGAACAATTCAACCAATCTATCTGGGTACTGTTCTCACCTTGCAGCAGCCCCTTGACAGATCATGATTTTGAAATCAGGTCTAAAGCCGGTGTAGAATGTTGAAGTAGGGCCTGACTTCATTACTAACATTTCGTATCGTGTAGTGGCAAAGTGGAACTTCCTACTTATAAGATCCTACAAATGTGCGCCCCTCAGTGTCAATCCATCCTCTGCGTGATTATGCTGAGTGTGGTTCATGGAAATTGAAGCATAGGGAGACTATTGAGGACATCGATAGAAGTTGCGTTATGAAGACGGATCAGCACTACAGTAGTATTTATGGTCTTGCCGGTAGCGGCAAAATCGTCAAATATGCTTGTTTGTTTGCAACTGCTTACCGCGTGGAATGCGTTTTTCCAGAATATTCACCATGCAGGTGAGGCAGCTCCTGGACAAGAGCAAGATGAGATAGTCATGCTGACTTCACAATATGGGGTGAAGAATACAAATTGCCCTCTAAGTGGGAAGCCTGTGACGCAGCTTGATGATCCTGTGCGCAGGTATGGAGCTGCAAGTAGGCCCAAATGATTTTTTTCTTTCATCGTTCCCAACTCAAACATCTTGTTAAGATTTTGCAAGTACCTAGAAAAATGACATATATCCTCTGATGAATCTCTCATTGGTTGTGCTGGAATCGTGATCTTGACTGGTTAATTTGTAATGAAGGGTTTCGTCGATGCTGGAATTTCACCCACCTAACATTTACTGGTGATACGTCGCAGTAAGGACTGCGAACACATATATGAGAAGGCGGCGGTTTTGGAGTATATCAGAAAGCATAACAGAGAGCACCCTCGAAAGAAGTGCAAATGTGCTTGTGCTGGTGAGTTATCATTCTTCCAATGAAGTTCATCCACGAACTTCTCTTTCCTCATGATCCTGAGTATTCAGCACTTAGCACACTCTTACGAGTAGCTAGTAGTTCATATGTAAAGGGGACATACATGTGTCCTGTTTCCCCGTGTTTGGATTCTAACATTTGTTGATGGATCCACCTTGTGAATCAGGATGCCCCAAGGAACTGCTAGCAGCAAATTTCGTCTGTGATGCATCTTTGAAAATGAGTATACAAGAGCTTCGCCTGAGAGAGAGAGCAAACACTCAAAGGGCACACGTAGCTGATTTCACGGGAGAAAATCACAGCGATGACGACTAAGAGCAGGATTTAGGAAGGATGGATACACTGGTTCATAGTAAATAAACTGTAATCCAATACACGTGAAGAACGACGGCAACCTTAGGCTGAAAGCCGGAAGGTCTCTTCGTTTGACGGTACTACAGGAGTTTGTGGTTTCACTCACTAACACGAAAGTTCTGCCTTCAAGATACATGTGTTCATTCCATTAAAACTCAGCACAAGCAAACAAGTTCGCGACTCATGAAGGTGTAATAGCATGTCAGACTAGAGACCACATTCTCTCCCGACCGTGACAAGCGGTTGAGTAGATGCTGATGAGCAGCCCAACTCCTGAGGTGTTAAAATCGTACAGACGAGCATTTCGCGACGTGTCTGGTTCTCGGCCGTGTCTATGTGAAGCTTTAAATTTCTCGCCACATGTCGTACCTTACCTTTTGGTCTTTGGCTTCCAATTGTGGGATGGTATATCAGCTAAAGTAGCACGTGGCAACCAAGGAATGACCGCCACCAATTTCTTCGAATTTGCCAAGCATTGAAAGAAAGGACACGTAAATCTTGTGCGACTCAACTTGATTTGTTCCTGTCACGTGAAGAAATGCTACACCGTCTACCTGCCACCTGAAGGTTCCAAATGATTCCGTGACGAACAGCCTGGTAATGGAAGCGAATGGTGGGAGTAAATCCCAGTCATGTAAACGTATTCTGGGCAGCGTAGTGCAAGTTCCTCGAGGCCTTCGATTGGCTGAGAGCGACTATATCCACGCTAAGCACACTGACTTGGGTGTGGTCATTTATCGAGAACGTCCCAAAACTGCTTCGAACAACCATGAGCCAACAGGCTTGTTGCAGAAGAAATAAGTTGGCCGTTTGTCTCGGACTTAACAGTAACTTTTTCCATTCATGAAAACTTCTCGATCAGCTCAGAGCGATGACCCACGAAGGGCTCTCAAAGGCCACACGAAATGAAGCTCATGCAGACCAGTTCCTTGGGACTAAATATTCATCAGGACATCTTCTGTACTTATGAGCGATCCTGAGTTTCATGAGCATAAAGAGAGGAGTGATTACTGAGACCAGGACGGGCACTAGAGCTCTTCGTGAGGTTCCTCCGAACGACGGTCTAACCTTGGAATCTTCTCATCGATGAGATACAGAAAACAAAATTATATATATAAATGACATACTCCCGCCGATTACATACATGTCATACCTAATGTAAGTAGAAAATTGTAGTGTCACGTCATCTAATTCAGCAGAATTCCCACTGAGTTGCCTGCAGAAGGCTTGCACACAAAATAGACTGATAGTTGGCGACGGCGACGAGGTACATGACTGACTGAAGTACAATAGTCAATCATTTCGGTTTCATCCTTGACTGCAGAAACCATAATGTCGTGATTCAACGAGCGACACGGTCACCGTTGAGAACAAAGAGCAATTCCGCAGATAAAAATTACCATCAATTTCATCAACTCGGATTGATATGTACAACATGGTAACCCGTCCTATTGTGTCATTTGATTGTTTCCATTTATTCTACCGGCAAGTCCATATACACACGACCGGAATTGTGTACTCAAGTGGAAGTAAAGTGGCAACCCAGATATTTACTCGATTCTATGGCTTTTCGAGGCGAACAATCTTCTACGAAGGGTCGGTTCTACTCAATAGCGATTTCGTTCGGCGATTCATCTGTTGAGTCTACCTCAGGATCCTCAGGTTGAACACCTGCTGCCTCAGCGGTCTTGGCAACCCATTCTCTTAACGGTTCCTCATTCAGGTCCAACCTCAAAATTCCCGCGAACACTCCACCCAGAAAGGCAACAGGTTCCTGTATGTGACAGTCTATTCGTCATTCGTGGACTCGCTTTCGAAGAACTAGCATGAGGCCTCTCTCTATTTTTCACAACGGAAAACTGAAGAGCCCTAAGCGATAGATAATTGATCTACGCCAAAAATGACAACGATGAAAGAGGGTGCTGGTTCGGCAGTCTAGCTCATATCACAGCATCAAACAAACAGGAAAATAGGACTTCTCTGTTACGTACCTTGAGAACCTCTTTCACGATAGGATCATTTTGCACATCGAAAAATGCCTTCACTTGAAGCCTTTTGCGATTATTCGTAGCATGAGCAAAACTCACGAAGGACGCATTGGAAGATGGGCGACCTCCTCGTAATCCGACAAAGGAAGTCTGTATCTACAAGTAGAACACACAGGAATCGGTGAGATCCCACACAGCATCTGCTTCAGGACAATACCGCCAGGAGTGTGCAAGCAGAAGAATGAGCCAGCATTTACATCCTCCAATCCTGGAAAAGTTTTGCTTGCTCCGAACCTCCACGGACTCGATTGTGAACACTAAAGTCCGAACACATCCAAGCAAATCGAATCAAATCAAACCTCAGCAGTGGCTCACGGCCTTCTGCTAATTCCTTCCTCATAACTAGTCTGAATTCAAGAAGCGCTAGCTTGAAAATGAAGAGTCGAGAACTCGAGGAATTCGAGCTCCGTTAAAAAGGTTGAACCACAAAACATCGGAGCACACAAAAGCAGATGCAACTTGACATGAATAAAAGTAGACTTACAGTCGCAACCCCAGACACCGTCAATGCGGCTGCCATATTCAATCGGCCGACTGTACACGAATACCTCGTAAAGCCTCTCGCAAATGACGACGACTTGCAGCCTTGAGTGACGAAACTCGCCGCGCTCCTCGTCCCTTTCCTTCTACTTCACGAGTCCTCGCTATCTGGAGCGGATAGCGACTCGGTGACACATTCCCTGCCACTCGTGGAACTCTTCTCTATACCTCAATCTCGGTCCTCACAACCCTTCGCCTTAGGCTTACACACAAGGCAACACGTTCTTTGAATTCCACTTTTTGAAGATTTAAATTCTTGTAGAGATTTGAAGGTTGGATCATATCACCTACAACCAAAAGGTAAAAATGCTTTTGAAGATCATAATAATCTTGTTGAAAGTTCTAAACACCCTCGAAAATAAATGAAGAGCAATTGCATCTGCAAGCTGCTATATCGGGTCTAGAATAAAAGTTTATCTTTCTCTACAGTACTTTAAGAACTTACATATATAAATGGAATCTATGAATTATTTAATTGAAATTTATGTGCTGATCTTCAAAGAAGATTGAAGGTACATAAAGAAGTTATGATGTGAAGAATTTTTGGAAAATTTCACTTTAAAAGCATAGTTAGATGAGATTTCATCTTTCTTCTTAGATTTAGATCTTGGATACTATACATCGTGTTTTGAATACAAATTGTCATGAATCCTAAAAGATTATCTCTATATTATTCTACATCTCAAATAGTAAAAAAAGCACTGACTCTAATATATTTATACACATTCAAACTGTAATATTTGAATATGAAGATTGTCATTCACAATCACTTTCAAGGAGTGGACAAAGCAAGTACTAATATTTGTAGATCAAAATTGACATTCACAAGCAATTTGAGCAAGTAAGCAACAAATATGAACCTTATAAAAGATTGCAAGAAAATCTTTTATAAGATTTATATTTGTTTTAAGGTCTTAAGAAAACATGAAGTTGTTTGTGATCTACGTTGAATTACTAAATCCGTACAGTGTATTTAGTATACCATAGAATAGCATATAAAAACAATTAGATTTTTCATACTATTTTGGTTTCAAGACAAAATTTATTTGACTATATCATTATATTTATTTTGCGTCAACATATCAAATTATACATTCAAAAAAGATCTTTTCTTATATATAAAAACTTCAAGTTAGAGTGATTTACAATGTAACATTCTAGTTTGAAAATCTGTTAATCATCTTTACAAATCTGAATATTTTTTTCTTTCTACACACAGATGTATGATATACATTCAATTTTACATAATTTTCAAAATATATAGTTTACTGTCATTTTTCTTTGTATTTTGGATAAGAATAACTCTAATATCATTGTAACACACTATTTAGATGTTTATGATATACTAAAAATATGTAAATTCAATTTAAATGCTATTTTATTTAAAAAATTGAATCAATTAATTTATTTTGTCCAAATTTTTTTTACAAAATTAAATTAATAATTTATGTATGTCAAATGAATGTATAAATATTTTATCTTTATCATTAAAGAAATCTATTATAGATTAAAATTTTAAATGTTTTCTCAACAGTGATATCGATTGGTTCATTTAATCATTAAATCAAATCATTATGTATTTACTTTGAAAAAATTGATATGCATTATAATCTAGATTGAAAAAATTAATCATGGATTTCTGTCATATATATATAGTACAGAATAAATTAAATTTGAAATGATGTTTATTATTGACTTTTTTGATAATATTACATGAAAAGTCAAAAAGATAGAATCAATCCATGGATATGACAAAACAAATATATACTTGACTATGCAAGTTTTGTGATGAGAATAATACATAACTAAAATATAATTTGAATCATCAAAATTAAATAATTTATACATAATATTCTTTATCATCTACATGATTTATCTTCTATATATATATTGTTAAGTGGTGCTCTTTATATAGATATAAGTTGCACAATATTATTGGAAAATTGATGAACTTTGTGATTAGTATATTGCTCTGAAGCGCAATGGAAGAGCCAAAATTCACATCTGTGACACCATAGAACTACAATCATAAGATATTAAGGAGTTCACGTCTATGCATACCAATCTAATATTTCCATTCGGAGATTGTTTCCACAATCGCGTGATGTAAAGACGGAGATTCAGATTATCAAAAACTCCATACCGGATAGATTTGGTAATCATCACATTCACAATCCTTGCTTAATAACTTTGGACAATTATTCGCGTCAACTGCAGAGCATACCAGTGCTATTTAATTTCAAGTTGCATCATAGTGTAATAAACGATGTGATACACTATGGATAGCTACACTGAAATCTATAGAGTCAAATGAGCTCATACTATACAGTATTTACAATAGTATCACATTCACGTGTGAGAAAAAAAGACACGGAGACATGGGGTGCTAAAGAATATGTACATGTCTCTCAAAAGCGAACGCTGGTATCACCGATACATCGGATTGGTATGTTGAGCTATGGTCCCACAGGTGGGATTGAATCAAAGCAGTGAAAATCTGCCTATGGAAATCGACTTCAACGATTCCATCGATTAGTCAGAACCATCAGTATCTACTCTGTACTTGGTCGGTTAGGACTCCCGCTTTTTCAAATTGCGCCGTTTGTAATACGAATGTTTAGTGCCAAAAGATGGAATTCTATTTTGCTATTACCTTTTCGCCAGCACCAGATCAGAAACCTTAAGTTTTCAGATCACTCAAATCTCTTTCAGAACCCAGTTTCCCAAGCAGTTCCGGTTCACCTTTAGTTCCGCTTGGGAAACTGAAATGCACTTGTTTTCGTGCTGACAATTGCATGCACTTGTTCTCCTAAACTTGGTCCCATATGTTTTGCACTGAACCATCTCTTCGAGGGGTTCTGCATGTCAGAAACCCGTGTCTAAGGTTTCGCAGAGAGAGAGAGAGAGAGAGAGAGAGAGTGAAAATTGAAATTCGGGTACGAGGAAGTAAACAAGCTTCAACTGGGTTGGAAGAAAGTATTAATTGACATCACAGACAGAATGCCATAGAGATGAGTGCATTCTGTTGGTACTCCGCAAGATGCACCTAGTACCCTGGTTAGATTCTTCGTAGAAAACTTCAGTCATACTTTGTTGTCGCCCAAATGTTCTCGGTGTAGATCTCGCAAGCTAAGTCCTCGCCCCGTGAAGTAGTAATATAAATCTAGAGCGAGGGTTGGACGCTCCATTTGAAAGAGGATTGATGTGATCGTCGAGATTTTCAGCGGAAGGTAAATGACTTCATGTGAATAAATTCCGCAGGGCGTCGAGAGTGTACTGCACATTGAGAACGCTGAACAGACTGGAGAATGGATTTACATTTCGTCAAAGACATCAACTTGGCATCCTTCATTCGGGTTAATTTTCGAAGGGCTAGGGTTCAATGAGATGAAGAGGCACGACCTTCAACACCACCGTCTTCCAATTGATACTTTGACCTCGTGTGTCTACAAATAGGCCTTGGTGGAGATCCATGTTCAGCCGATTTCGAATTGACTCGCATTCGATATCACGTCACAATGCAGCCGGCGAAGAACAGGAGAAAGCTCGATGCTTCATCAGAAGTCGAATGGAATTCTTCCACGATACCTGCTTACTCACTGCCGGAACATAGTACGAAAAGATTATCTGAGGCTATGAATGCGGAGAAGGCTAACAGATATGAGCCTCCCGATGCCGTGCCGTTCACTGACTGGTTTCAGGGATACTTCAAATCGGACTCTACAGGAGTATCAGAGTCGAAATTGGAAACGAAAAGTGGACATCGAACTCCAACATCTAATAAAGTTCGGAGTCCCAAATCATCACAAAACTTGCCCACTTCCAGTACGACCATGGGCACGACCAAGGTGGACTTGCGATGTCGCCGTGCGTTGCATAAAAAAGTGAGATTCAACAGAACATCCTAAGATGTCCACGCTCTCAAATTTGGTAAGATCTCGCTTCAGGCGAAATTAGTCTGATATTTAGGCCGTCGTCGGGGTGAGGATCGTTATTTGCAGTGAAATCTTTTCCAACAAGCGTCTCAAGGTCGTGGTCGAGCGGATGATTTACAGTCAAGGTTCTCGCAGCAGCGAGTGTCTCAATTTCCCCGATTGTGAATGTGCAGGAGTGGAATATGACGACTATGCTTACCTGGAGGAAAACTTACAAGTACAATCAATTTCAGAACATTCTCGACAGTCGGATCGTCCCAGTTTTGCGCAATGATAAGTACAAGAATGTTCGACCGCAGTACATGAATCCCCGAAAGCGTTACGACATATTTCCACCCAAGAAAAAGAAGCGCCGGCCCAAGCCGCTGGTTTTCCCCGTTGCTCAGGAGTGCAGTTGTGATAAAGATATCCCCAAGTCTTGGTGTCCAATCACATGCCCATGTCCATGCCCACTGAGCGCTGTACTCCCGAGCTGCTGCAGTCCGCTTCAGCCTTTTATCAGCGGATCGAGGGACTCAGCATCGCCTGATTATGATCAATTCCAACCTCCGTGTTGCTTGACGTTCGGGCGGTCCCATGACGGCAGCCCATCAGCCACGTCTGTCTCTAGCCCTGCGCATTCGCTGGAGAAGAGTCCATCGGCCAGTTCCATCTCCAGTCTAGGGTCTTCTGCTTTCGGGCGGTCCCGTGACACGAGCCCATCTGCCAAATCTTTGCCGAGCCCGGGGTCGGCCATCAACGAACGTCCCAGCTCTCCTTCGGAATCCTCGACCGTCACTTCCGCCTCCCGCAGGTCTTCGATCGGCGATGGCAAAAAGGGCGAGGACGCGGTGAGCACGAAATCTCACAATCTGGCCTCTACCCATGACAAACGAGAAGCACCGAGCGCCAAATCCAAAGACACGGTTTCTTCCGTCGATGGCGCTTCCTCCGACAACGCATCCAAAGCATCTACGCCTGCTTCGAACGCGACTCCCAAATCCAAATCATCGACGCCTGCGGCGAGCCGACCTCCGACTCCAGGCCAGTCGAGCTCCAAACCTCCGGCTTCATCGCCGGACGGGCAGAGCGACGCAGCTTCCCTCGCGAGGACCAGAGCCACTCTGGGCTTTCTGCCGCCTCCTCCGGGCCACGAGGAATTCAAGGCCAAAGCCGTCGCCACTGCAGCACCCGATAGCCCCTGGTGGCTGAATCCTGGCATCTGCCGGATGCGATTCCCGAACTTGGCGTGCCTCGGCGAATTCATGGCAGATGGTCCGTGAAGAATCCCAACTTCCTCGCACAGGTGAAATTTCAGAACCAGCGACGAAGATCTGAGCATTAGACAACGAGGTCGAGCTCGGCGAATCCGATCTGGTTGTGACTGTCGCGAGTTTTGGGGCATCGAACGCCTCCCCGAAACCTCTTCTCACAATTTTGATCGAGCGCGAGGATTTCGAGGAGATGGTGATCGAGTCTTCTTCGTCGAAGATCTGCTTGCACTCGAGTACGATGACCACGTCGAGGAGCGAATCTGCAGTCGGCACTTATGCCGACTGCAGGTGACCATGACCACGTTGCCTCGATCAACCTCGTACCAAAACGTGGTGTACGAGGAGCCTTCCTCGAATAAAACTGGAAGCAAGAGCTCGCAATTTGCCTTGTGATTTGTGCCATCCAGCACAGAGAAGCGACATGCCCATAAAATACTGTAAATTGATGAAAAACTATGAATTACCAGGAGATGTGTGGATTTTTAGCTTCATTTGATGCCATTCTGTTTAAAGATATCAACATACAGTTCGATATCAACACATTAAGGTGTTTATCAATTTTGGAAATGCATTCAATAACGTTCACATGTGTTTTAGTTTTTTCTTCGCAGCATTTAGAAGCATTATTATGAATTTTCTTGCATGTAAATTTTGAACATCACATTTGTAACATTTATGACATGATCATAGAAAAGTATGCAATGAGAAAGTATCAAGGTAAAGAAATAATACAAAAAGCGAAAGAAACCCAAATTGACATAAAACATACAATACTTTAGATCTTATTCAAGTGAATATGTCATCAAAATAGTAATAATCTTAGAAAAGGACCATATCCAAGCCGCAGGTAGTTTGATACTTGAGCGTATAATCAAGAAGAAACTTTGAAACCTAGGTCACAGTACACCCTCCTCAAGCAATAGTCAAAGAATGGAGATTGGTTTCATTGCATAAGATAAAGAGTCAATCAGCGAAGAATATCTTGGGAGACAACTAAAGTCCAGCGAGAAGTTCATTGCATACGTGAGAAAAGGCCAGCAGCAATTACCAGGAAGGGCGTTACGGGCTGATTATATACAGTACTTCGATTTTAGCTGGAACATTGGTTCCATGTATACATAGATTTGTGACGGAAAGAAATGTGCGATTCAAGTGGCAGCCCAAGTGGAAATGTTTCGATTAGGAATATCCTACTAAATTAAAGTTCCTAAACATAATAAATAAATTTCATTTCCAAATGTCATTACATATTTTTAAAATGTATAGATTACATTAAGAAATAAATGACTATGTTATATAAAATGTAAGATATTTTCATAGCATCAAAATAAATTGAAATACAAAAAAAAATCTTACGATATTATGTGTAATATTTTTACTTCTTATATATGTTTAAGTTACTTGTTTAGAAACAGAGATAAATTTACCAAAGATTATACAGAAGGATGAAGTTATATCAAGGACTCTCTCCAGTTGGGTCACGAGAGCAAACATGAATGGGGCTATTTTCGGGTTTGGAATCACGTTCAAAGCAAATGTAGATGCTTTGAACGAGACGAGTGAGGAACTCTCTTCAGTGTTCGGAATTGGCGCTAGCGCTCCTTTTCCATGGAACGAGGACAGACCGTGACGTGACGTTCCATTCCGTGCTCACCGCGTCGTCGTGTTTTCCGCCGTCACTGTCTTCCATGCGTCGCGCTTCTTTCTTGCTTGAGCGGATGGAAAACCGTCGAGGATCCCGAAGGAGAGCTGCGACGGAACGGGACAGGGCTTTCAGGGATGGTCGACTGTGGTCGTAGGCGCGACGTTGAATGAAGATTCGGCAGATGGACTGGCGCCATGGCACCGACCGATCGTCGAGCAACGCGGAGGTTGGCTGTGATCATGCTCGTGATTCGGAGCAGCTGAATCAATCGAGGAGGACTCTTCTTTTCTTCGGGTAGAAACATCTCCAAAAGCTTGTTGAATGGATTTCCCCTGTCGACACTTTCATCGAACTGAGGAGGAGGTTTGTCGAAGCCTCGGACAGCGAGAGTAGTTGAAGGCACCTTTGGCACGCTGATTGTTTTGACGCACCACCTTTGGTGCAACATAAAATGGTCGCGGGAGCTCAGGCACGAGCATCTTCGACGGACTGGGGAGAAACCCCGTAGAAAGCGGAGATCATTGTTCCCGGAAGCATGACAACCTTTGATTGTAGATTGAATATATGAGTTTCCGTGCAAGTTGCTTGGGCCTGGTCTCTCAAGTGGCTGAGAGTGCCCGCAACATCAATTACCGAACTGACAAGGTTCGTCCGGTAGACGGAGACTCGAGTGAAAATTAGGAGATGTCTTGATTCTGGTGCAAAGGCGAATTTCTCGTCTGTATTCGGATCATGACAGGTTGGAGGAGATACATTGTGGTTTACCCCGACGCTTCGAAATCATCTATGTGAAGCATATTTTGGAAAGCTCTACACCTAGATGTGTTTGGCTATGAACACTCCGTTGGAATTCACCAAATTGCTTACTGTTACGAGGATGACAGGCAATATGTGGAGACTCCTTGTTTGTCAGTATATTAGCAGGTTATGAGGTTTTGTCGATCTCCTATGCGTTCTGGGGTTTTTGAGAATCGTGCACGAGTTTCAGAATCAAGAAGCACGTTTTTGATTCAAAATCTGACTTCCAAACATTGCTCTTGTTGACTCCAGTTCTTGCACACCGCGGACGAGGAATTAATTTTCAGCGTTGTCTGAGGTTGGAGAAAGAATAGGGTTGAATTAAGTCACATGCTCGACGGATGCCATGCCAATGCAGTATCAGTTTTGTCGGGTTTGCAGACACAATCACAATCAGGGCAAGGGACATCGTTTATCCACCAAGCATAAGCTGCGCGTAGATGCGCTACTTAAAAAGTTCCAGAAAAATATCCAGGAGGTTAAGTTCTTTTTGAAGAATGCCATGCGTCTGAGAGGTGATTTCGGAAATCGCAGCAAGTTTTGGTGCAATTTTTGTGAGCAGGAAACCTCCGAAGACAAGAGCGAATTTGCGTGGTACTTTCCTTTCCCTGTTGCATCTCCCGGAAAATTTTTGTCTTTACTAGTCTGCTTACGAGTTTGGAAAACATTCTGCACCACTTTCAGCCCTTCATTTGCTGCATTTTCTTATGCCAGAATTTTTCCTCTCTTCACGTAATATCGTTCTCGCAAAACCATGACACTTATTAGAAATACAGTTTTTCTGACTTTCATATTTTTTTGGTTTAGTGCGGAAACAATTCGTCATCTTGCCAGCAAGACGCACGTGGAGGCTGTGAAGAGATTTTGGTTTGAGAACGGGGGAGATGTTGGGAAGC
The DNA here is from genome assembly GCA_037833965.1 of Marchantia polymorpha subsp. ruderalis. NCBI lineage: Eukaryota > Viridiplantae > Streptophyta > Marchantiopsida > Marchantiales > Marchantiaceae > Marchantia > Marchantia polymorpha. The sequence continues at coordinate 9,743,450 of AP031351.1, forward strand.
GATCTTTGTTCCACTTCTCCGAGATCGATTTGGAAAAGGTGAGCTTTTCAGCTATTTGCCTTGCACTTTTGCCAAGCATGTCATATTGGGCAAACAATTGGAACCACAGTGGGAAAGATCTGAATACTTTGCAACACTACACGCTGTCTGACTGCATTCAATCGGTCACAGAATGGCAATGAAGTTTTTAGTAATATGTGGATAATGAGTTTGGGTTATACATATTGCTGTTGCTGAAGTCCACACCTGACTACCTTGTATGTTGGAAAGGATATGGGCTCCAATCTTTCAAAACTGAATATACAGCTGTCTTGACGAATCAAAGTTTTTTTTTGCATTTGACTGTTGATTACAGTGGGAGGAGGCATGTAGAATGGCACCTCTGCAGGATGGACACGATTCACTCGGCAACCAAATGAATAATATCCACTCTGATCGAAGTATTGCTGATGCGGCCTCCAGTGAAAATGTTAATGAAAATTCAATTGTTTTTGGTTCTTCATTAGCTGTTAAGCCTTTATCAGTCCTTACGGATCAAAGTTTTCAGCATACTTGCCTTTCAAATGGCAAGGTTCAGCTTGAAGCTGCCACATCTACTCAGCCTGGGACTGTCAACGACCTCAAGAAATCTTGTGCCGATTATGGAACACTCCAAGACAGCAAGAGTTTGATCCAGGATGCGCCCGCGTTCCCGGGCCAATCGCGTTGGCAGCTTCATGTCGCAACTCCTGCAGGTATTTGCTGACTCTTAAAGCCTCGAAAGACTTGAACTGGCTATAACTCTCAGCTGTTGTTCATCAACAATGAAGAAAACAATTTCTTGATATTGCTGTGAGCTCTTTTGATCAATATCTCCCTTCCGAATAACTTACTCAAACGTTCGCTCTTGATCAAAACCAGATCCTGCGTTGAGTGGACAGGGTTACTCGAAGTCACAGAGTTCCCCGTCCAGCCTCTTAGGGTTTCAGAACGGCAAGCAAATGTGGAGTGGAAGTCTTGACAGTGTGAGTCTCGAACCTCCATTTTAGGAAAGTTATCTCTCCTTATTATTGCACCTGTAACTTAGCTATCGATCGGAGTCATGCATTTTGTAAATTTATGGAGAGCATGATTTTCATTTCGTCCTGTGAGCATCTGTCGGTGTAGAAATACTGACCTCATACTTCCCTGATTGATGACTCTAGTTAAGTTGTTCTTACCAGACGACTCTAAAAGAATCTCTGTCCTCAGCTACAGCGAACGTCAATGAAATTCACTTCGCTTTTTGTGTTGCCAACAGCAAAATAGAGGTCCTGGTGGAGTTTCCGTTTCCCTTCGACAAACAGAGAATAATTTTGGGAAAGGTACAATGTTGCTTCCATCCCATTTCACGTGTTGGATGCAGAGACGTCTAGTAATCACCAAACTTCAAATTGTGGTATGCCGAACGTGTCAATAGTCAAAAGCTCCTCCTGCAGCTGTTTGATATCTTGCGTAAAATCATCCATATCTAGAATACATGTCTCTACATCCTGTTGTTGCCAACATTCAAACATCTTGGTAATCGAAACGAGGCTAGGAGGCAGATATTTAAGAGTACAATTACTCAATTACTCAGAGTAATTGAGTAATTGTATTGTAAGAGTAATCAGGTTTTGAGGATAAATCCTATCACATCTCATGCTGATGACGAGCTAAGGAAGTTGTCTTGCATGGGGCAGGTTTCACAGTCATCAGACCTCCTTCTTTGAATCCTGGAGAAGGCAACGTGCATTCAGGGGCTATCCCACCTTGGATTAGGCACGACACCGGTCAAAAGAGCCAATTGCCAGCCAGTGTTAGCCATCACTTAGGCTCTTCACTGCCTCTTTCTAGGACCCAGGAAAGAAAGTTAGCAAAGCTTAGGAACCCGAATCGAGTGGGAGCAGCATGGGCCGAACAACGTAGGGCTGAAATGGAGAGAGAGCATGCTGGGGAAGTAGTTGAGAAAAGTGTTCCAGGTAGCGCCACGTGGTTACCCAATTTTGGTCGTGTTTGGCAAAGTGGGTCACGTCGGGAAACAAGGAAGGAGTTCGAATCGGAGAAACGCTCAGAACGGAAGAAGAGGTCTAGAGGAGAAAGCAGAAGGACAATACTCGATAATACAAAACTTCGCCCTTACGTCAGCAAGCGACAGGTGTGTTCCGAACTCCGGTTTATCTTGAACTATACGTACTTTAGCTGTAATTATACAAAATTTAGCGGATGTTTATTCTGTTTCGCATGTACGCAGCGGACGATGGAGGAAAGCTGATGGAAAGGGACCTTGTTTAGACGCTTGTACTCTTGCCAACTACGGGAGTTCAGTGCTTCACGACGTGAGTCCTATGACTTCTTCCATGACTTTGTGCAAGGATTTTTCATTCTCTTGTTGTCAGGTATCTATCTGTGGTCCTAGCCTCAAATATGGGCTTTTGTAGTTACCGTGACTTGGTTAGAACTGTCCTAAGTTCTAGGTTTAGTTCATCTACTTAAATGTGTTCATCATATGAAGCATCCCGCTTGGTATGAAGGCTTCTTGATGCAAGCTGGGAAAGAGGGAGCGAAACTCATTTCAGTTGCCTTTTTCCCCGAGCTCTTAGTTGCTATTGAATCGTTTTAAAGTTATGGGGAAGGTGTATACTCTTTCAGGTGAAGAAAAGGAAATTGTGGAACCGGAACTATGCTTACCGTTGACTGCGACAAAATTTTGATTCCACGGTTTACATATTTCAGTCATTTTCCCACATCATCTCCTGTATTGAACCAATCTCAGTGTGCACAGTGTCAGTAGTCGCTCAAGTGAAAAGTCAAGGAGGTCAATTCTGAGTGCTATGCATATCAAGACCGACCACTTTCTCAGATAAAATAGACTGGTAGCACGCAGTCACTGCACTATATAAAGTATATCAAGTACTTAGCTGCGCCGTGCTATGAGGATGCTGTACTTGTGTTGGAAGTATGCAGTTTGTCAGTTGGAGCGCGTATCGTTGTAGCTGCTCGGAGCCTGTTTTTCGACATGTAAATCTCTTTGAAGGCATGAAATCAGCGGGGTTCTAAATTGGGTGGTCAAATGGATCCCATAGTTGAAGGCTTCTTTTCTGGCATGACCTCTGGGATAGATTTGTGGTAACTGGACCCTTCTAATCCAGCATGCGTTCATGAACGTCCGGATTTCACGATACAATCAAGGCAGATAATGTCGTTGCCGCTGGAACACAAACAATGGTAGTTAGAGCCCCGTGGGTGTCAAATTGTATAATAAAGTTTCCCACATGTGAGAGCGAATCTTTACCAATCGGGTTTAAAACAGGATTCATAAATTCTGGCGAACGCCAAGTTTGCGAGAATTAACATAATTCTGGTACATGCTTCATTTTGATTTTGATATTTTTGGCTTAAACGGTTTACTTTCACTATTTTTCAGTCTTGATGTTGTTTAAGTGTTTTAATCAACGAAAATTATCATTGATTTAACTTAATTTCAAAAGACATGACGCATTTCCACTTCGAAAGTTAAACTTTCATGAATGTGTAAAAGTCCGCGGTAGAGATCTCAAAGCTCGAGGAAGAAATAACTAACTTCTATGTGGTTGAAGAAAAAAAATGATGTGATTACAAATTTCTATATTTGAAAACCTTGAAACTCACCATTCTTCTTGCAGTTTATAGAAACCACCAAATCTACAATTGTAACTAATATTTCTATACCAAGTATCGATATGTTTATCCATTATCGATTGCAAGGTATTCGATTGTTTCATTCTCTCACTCATCAATTCAAATATCAAGTCATGAATGGTTTGATCAAGTAACTGTACTTTGAAATAGTAGTATATGAACTACTCGTCTTGATAGTTTTCAACTTCAAAATATTAAAATTTCATATGAACCGTGAAGGTGTAAATGAATATATCATATCAAAGTATTTCTTCACATGCATGTAATGTTTATTTAAACGGTTATTTTATGAAGTTAAATTGAAAATATTTTTATGGTTGATCTGTATAACTCAATAATGTAGCTTTGGAAAATCTAATTTTGGTAAAGTTGACATCCAAGAATAATATATTAGATTTTATGAGACTTGGTTTAAAAGCATATCCCGTTTCAATTTGAGCTTCATAATCAAGGAACGAAAATTGAATCATGAAGCTTTCGTAATGAAGGAACGAAAAATTGCCTTCTTCAAGCTCAATCAATCAGGGAAGCAGTTTTCCCTATACGGGTCTTGCTCGCCCCCACCTACTAGTACTATAATACTCAAATAAAAACGTTTTTCTGAGAATTAAACCGTCTGAAGAGTCCCGTAGTATTGAGCATCAGAAGTGCTGGGCAACTACTTTAGAAGTAGCGTTAATTACTTGGACTCTGCAGAAATGGGTCATTCACTATTTGAGTTGTAAACCCGAAGGTTTGAAACAGTTGTTGTTTCAGAGTATTTTGATTTGATTTAATACTTTGACTAATTCGCTTTGACTAATTATTCAAAGCGAGAAACATGGAAATAATAACGAGAAAATGAAATGTAATGTAATATTTCAGTATTAATATTACGTTTTATTTATTTTTAATATTAATACTGTAATGTCAAGTACAAGTTATGGAGAGTGAAATAAAATGTACTCAATTTCTTTATTTATATTATTAATACGCTCTGAAATGGAAAAATCGACACCGCGTACGGAAAAACTCGTACCATATCGTCTCCCTGTCCGCATCGTGACAAAAGTTCGTGACCCACATAAACCCTTGACAACATATACAGATCTGAACTTGAAAAGTACCCCGACGAGGATGAGGCGGTGGTAGCAATGATGAATTTGATCTCGTTGACAAGGGCTTAACCGGTATGCACGACGAGTAAATTTCGAGACCGAGAATAACATATACTTTGTATATTATTCTCGTTGAAATATACCTCATTTATATCATATAAATGTGGTGTACCTCTAAATGTTGTATAATACATTTGGTATTATACTGCGCACTCCGCGAAGAAACTAAGTATATAGACCCACAGCCATGCTATAGGAGTCAGGAAGAGAGCTCGTGGGCGACGAACGGGTCGTGCGTCTTCTCCATGCCCGACGTGGTTTCGAGGGACGATTACTCAGGGCTGCGCCGCTGGCTCGCAAACAAAGCCCATCAACCTCATCCAACTGGACAGGTCGTGACTTCTCCCGCCTCTAAAATCGAGCTCACCTGCGACACAAGCTACAGAACAAAAGGACTGTAAACATAAAATCAGGTATCTCCCGAGAATCTTAATTCAACAGCTCAGGACTCAGATAAAGATTTCAGATCAGGACTCAGATAAAGATTTCATGGCCTGCGCAGAATCACTGGGTCTAGTACCCACAGTGTTCACAGCTCCCACCTGGAGGAGGATCGGGTCGCAGCCGAGGCGGAGGGAATCCGCCGGGCCGGTCAGTCGGAACCCGGTTGCTGCCGGTTTACCCGGGGAAGGGGTCGGGTATGAGGTCGACCCTGGTGGACGTCCTGTAGAACGCTCCAGGTTGGAAATTGGTAGAACAGCTCCAGGAGCCGGGGACGTTGGCTGTCGTAAAGTCTGCATGGAATCTCAACATTCCGTTCTCTCGGAGACCGCATGCCTGGACGATGAGCCGACTCCCGCACGAGGAAACATGTTGCCCTCCGCGCGGACAGCAACCGGGTCCGTCGGTGTCGGCTCTGAGCTGCTAGCCCAGTCGCTCGTAGGGAGACCCTCCATACAATATTAGATGATATAGGTTTCCGGTCATTCCGGTCAGGCGGGGAATGGCTGTGCGAGAGCTTATTTAACCGGATCGTTGGCTCGGTGGAGTGAGCGGAAGTTCTCGGCGCCGGGATCGAGCGCAGCCCGGCGGCGCGTCCAGCTACGACTTGTCCGGACCTCCGGCCGAATTCTCCGTTGCGTTTCCTTTCGTCGCTCGAGATCGGTCGAAATTCACGAAAAAATTCTCGAAATTCGAGACGGTTCGATCCTCGAGATTGATCTCGCCTTACGTGGTCCCGAGTTGCTGTCTGATTGGCGTTGCAAGTGGATTGCAGAAGCATTGTAGAGGAGGTTTTCAATACTCTCTGGAGATTGTACAGTCGCATGAAGGTTGCCAATTACGAGAGAGACAGAGAGAGCGATCGAGCCAATCTGGGTCACGCAGCTGCTTGCTTAATCGTTCCTCGCACCGAAGGTGCCAAGAAATAAGCTCAGTGGTCGAGTTACAGCAGGGTAATGATGCAGAATTCACATTCCAGCCTTTGACAATGATCGGAGCCAAAAGCGCTCCGTGCATTGGAGCCATAGTTCTTTGCCTGTCCGCTGTGCTGGTCATCGCACAACCAGGTATGGCATCCTCACGTGTACCGCACACTTCGGACTGTTAATGAGAATGTTCGCTCGCTCTTACGCTCAGCTCCTCGGAGCTCGAACGATCGAAGCGCTCGACGATCGTGTCAGTGATGAATGTGATATGTACCGTACCTCAACGCGGGCGGACTGACCGTGGAGCTTTGTGTGTGGCGGGTGGCAGGGTTTCTGAGCATAGACTGCGGATCTACTGTCAACTACACGGACAACGCGACCGGAATCCACTGGGTCACTGATCAGGGCTACGTAACCACTGGACGCAACACACCACCAGTCAGCAAAACTGGCAGCCCGCTTGATGACGACAGGTTCTTCCCCGAGCGCAAGAAGAATTGCTACACTGTACCGGCAGAACCTGGGTCGACTTACCTCATTCGCACGGTATTCAACTTTTTAAACCTTGGCCTGCCTTTGAACGATCTGAGCTTTCAGCTGTTCATCGAATCGACTCCGTGGACTACTATCTCGTACAATTCTGAAACCCCGAGCGTAGACACGTCGCGAGTGTTCGAAGCCATTTGGAATTCCACCGGGTCCAAGATTAATGTCTGCCTCGTGCGCGGTAGCGGAGGCAACCCTTTCATTTCGACGTTGGAGCTCAGGAAATTCGACCCGACCATGTACGCCGCCCATGACACGGGCTTGAATTCAGGACAGATGCTATCTTGCTGGATGAGATGGAACTTCGGTACGCCGGTCAACTCGCTAGTCAGGTACGGCTCTCGACCTCTAGACCAAAGTTCTGACGGACTCGCTCGTCGGTCGAGCCAGGTTTCGATAATCGATGAATTCTCTCTCTCTCTCTCTCTCTCTCTCTCTCTCTCTGTGGCGTGGAGCTCGAGCTCCGTCGAATTCGAGACTTCAAATTCGTGGCTCTCGTGCTCTTCAAATTCCACCGATAGAGTTTGCACTAAGTTCCCAAAAACGTCCTCATGGGCTCAAGGGCAATCGCGACTCTGACACCGAAGCATTCTCAATACCTACGATGCGGCGACCTTCTTGACGCTCCGATTGGATTTTTCGAGGCAAGAACTCATGGCCTGTGACAGAATCTGAACGTGATGTGCAGGTACCCAGATGATCCGTACGATCGCTTCTGGAATTTTGACGGGAATGTGGGAAATAATTATTGCCCGAGCACGTTGAGGGCCTCGGACCCTGACCTTGTACTACCTCAGCTCAGTGGGAATCGAGTACCGCGGAAGGTGATGCAGGATGCTTGTGTGGGTACCGAGAGTCAACCGAACATGTTACTGGTCATCAGCTTTCCCGAAACAGTCCAACTTTTCTACAATATAATTTACTTCCAGGAGATCGATGATAATGCCAACGCGACGAATGCCAACGCGACGAATGTACGGGGCATCAGAGTTCAAATGGATTTCGGGAACTTCAAAGCGACGGATTTCAACTTGACGGGGGAAGGGATTCAAATTTCCTCATCATCGTTCAACCTGTCGAGTACTGGATTTTCCGCCACTCTCAGTAAACTCCCGGAATCCCGCCTGCTCCCATTAGTGAATGCAGCGGAATCATACTTGATGATCAACGTCAGCTCGAACTCCACGGATGCCAACGACGGTAAGTGGGAGACAGGAGTCACCCTCCAGACTTGGGAGATCCTTGAGAAGGTTGTGAAATGGCAAGGCGCGTCTGACTTCCCCATTCCTGCGCCTCATGAATTGATCGCTAGAGCTGATCGGATTTTTGCTTACCTCTTCTTGTGACCAGCGAGTGCTTTGGAGCGGGTCAAGGCAGGTTTCAACCTGCCGGACTACCCCGGGGATCCGTGTTATCCTGCCGCGTGGGATTGGGTTGCTTGCGATACCAATTTTCAACCGGCGAGAGTCTCTCAAGTGTGAGTATTTTGCCCTCTCACAGGTTCCAAATCTTCTTCCAATGTCAGCATGTGTAGGAGGCTCAAGTTTCCTCGAGTGTCTCATGACAAGCAAAAATTATGTTCTGTTGTCAACGAAGAGGCATGTTCAAATTCCCAGGCTGAGAAATTTTGGGGACTTCAAATCCTTGGCTCTGCAGTACAATCCACAGTCTCTACTTTGCTCACTGGTCCCACTGCAAGTGTGATTATGGTTGAGAGAGGTCTGTGAAATTTTCAAATGTTTGTTTTTATGCTTATATTTGAGGGCGGCCTAGTGTAAATCTTAACTTCTCGTTGTCTACTTCTGCTGGATCGAATTTAGAATGTTATTTGGAAGCACACGGCTCGTTCTTACTTTCTTGGCAACAACTGAAGGCAGAATTGTACTTGTTACCAGGAATATCTCGGGGTATAACACGAAAGGAGTCTTGAATCCAGCCATAAATGACTTGAGTCAGCTGACATCATTGTAAGCATTCCCGCCCCTCTTCTTCAATCTGCAGATCACAGTAGTCATAAGACTACTGTGGTAGCAATGAGATTCTTGGACTTGTACTTGTTTCCAACAGTGGACACCTCTCACGGCGTTTGGTAGACTGTGGCTCCTGATTGTTCCGACCAGCACCTCAGGAACATGTAAAGAATTGACGATACCACATCACCTTATCAATGTAATGTGATACCACAGGCTTCTGGATAACAATCATCTGTCGGGCGTGATTCCAGACCTCAAGGGCTTGACTAAACTCGTAACAGTGTAAGTGGGATGCTTAAATTTATGAAAGCGAATTCTCTTTACTCAGAGCTGGTTCTGTTCTTGTTGCACCAGTTCTTGTTCTTGGCACTACTGACATCCTTTTATGGCGGCCAGGCATCTGCAAAACAACCAGTTAAGTGGAGCATTCCCAGACTACTTGCTTCTCGTTCCGTCGCTCGTGGAGCTGTAAGTTCCTGCAACACCCGAGCCATGCCTTCACAATCTTGGGGATTTATTCACCGTTCCTTCGCAATTCTAGCTTATCCATGCTCTTGCTCATGACAGAAGAGAGCGTTTTGTTTGTCCTATCAAAGACGATCTGCTCACCCAGTGCTTCAAAACAGTGGAAGCTTTCGACTACATCTTGGTTTCTAATTCTCCATGAGTGATCATGGACATCCCGATTCTCTTAGGAATTTATTCTGACAGGCTGTGTGCGGCAACTAACCTCTTGCCATGGATTCTCTGTGCCACAATGAAGGGATGTGTCGAACAACAATCTGAATGGCACGGTTTCGACGTGCCCTGGATCGAAATTAAACTTCTCGTACGTACTTACTCCCTCCAAGCTCAAAAGGAAGTGACTTGACGTTGCTCTCATTTCGACATCTTTGCATCCAGGTCTTCACTCAGCGGCTGATGTCCCGTTCTCTCGTATAGATGAGACTGCATGAGTGTTCGTAGTCGTCTCTCCACGCTCTAAGAGTATAGAGCAGAGAAGAAGCTGTATGGTTGCACCAGTCTTGTTACAGCTCTCGACCCGGACTAAGCTTTGAACATGTTTGCTTGCAGATGCGACGCCAATCCACTCTTTGATTGCAAAAATAAATCCCATTCTTGCCTTGGCGGAGGAGCGTCAAATCATACAGTAGTCGGAGGAGTGTCTGGCGGAGGAGCTTCAGTTGCTACAGTAGTCGGAGGAGTGTTTGGAGGTCTTGCTTTCCTTTCACTGATCGTTGTTTGCCTGGTGGTGAAGAAGAAAAGAGTTCTTGCAAGAGAACGTCGAAGGCTTGCAGGAGAGCCCAATTCTTCGAACTTCAATGGTGACGAAAACACGGCTTGTTTCAAGTCAGAGCAAATACAAAAGCTGACTAACAAATTTGAAAAGAAGATCGGACAAGGGTCGTATGGAGCCGTGTATCTTGGAGAGCTAGATACAGGCAAAAAAATTGCCGTGAAAGTACATGACGCCAAGTCTCGTGAAGGAATCAATGAATTCATAAATGAGGTGAGTGACAAGTCTCGTAAGTTACGCTCGTCAACTTCGTTCCCTCAGATCTCCTCTGACCAATGGCTTAGAGCGTTTACCGCACCAGCATCAATGATTGTCGTAGAATTACAGATAGAAGGCAGCCAGCATCCCTCCCACAACCTAGTTAATTTGCTCTTCATCGCAATGTCGCTCAGCTCAAATTGGCCTCTTCCTGACTGTGACTGATGCCTGTACCAGGTGAAGCTATTGTCGAGAGTCCACCATAGGAATCTGGTTTCTCTTCTAGGCTATTGTGAAGAAATGGACCAGCAGGTACTGGTCTATGAGCACATGGGCAACGGAAACTTACGCGAGCATCTAAGCGGTGGGTAATCAGATCACTCCGAGATAGCTCAGATTACATTACAAATTACTTGGAATAAGCATGTTTATCGACAAGTTGTGGACCGGAAAGTCCAGATCTTGACTGGCAGACCACCTTACTTACCATCCGACCACTGAAATGTACCGCTTTGCTTACAGGTAACCTGGAGACGAAGGAACCGCTAAGCTGGAAAACTCGTCTCGACATCGCCATAGACTCTGCCAAAGGTATACAAGACTGCTGAGTCCTGTAAGGACAAGCTACTCATGTTTCGGAGGGAACGAAGTCCGCTCGTGTTGAAATCGCTTTTAGTGACAGACAGCTCTACGTTTGTGGCTAACGTTCTTCGAGAACGAGGAACGGCGTCTTACATCCTGGTCTCGCTGATTCAGGGCTGGAATACCTTCACAAAGACTGTCATCCTCAAATCATTCATCGCGATGTCAAGAGTTCCAATATACTGCTGGACGAAAATTTCGTTGCCAAGGTTGCCGATTTCGGTCTCTCGAAGGCTGGACCGGACGGAGGCTTCCAGAGTGGTATTTCCACCGTTGTTGTGGGCACGCCCGGATATTTTGATCCTGAGTAAGCCCTCAACTTCCTTCCATATGCCCTCGGAAGCCCTCAATGCTTGCATGAGATCAGACATGTGCTTGCATGACCTGCCAATTGGCGAGATACAAACCACAACGCTACAACTCTGAGCTGTCGACCCGGTTTGCAATTGCAGGTATTTCATGACACAGCGGCTAACATATAAAAGCGACGTGTACAGCTTCGGTATTGTGCTTCTGGAAGTGATATCTGGAGTTCCTCCCATGACTTCCCAACTTCCAGATGGAAGTGCGGGAACCCTCGTCGAATGGGTTAGTATTGAAGTGGCTACAAATGGATAACAGCGCTTATGACGTCCTTGACTTTGCAATAATCGAAAAAAACCGCTTTATCTCCATCTGAAACGCGGATGCACGCTTTGGCTGTTGCAGGTGAAACGGCAGTTGCCGACGAACATTCTTGGAATTGCAGATGAAAATCTCGATGGGCAGTATAGTGAAGACGTGATGATAAAAGTGATTCAGCTCGCGGTGTCTTGTATTGCCCTAGAGTCTGTAAATAGACCTGATATGCAGCAGATTGTTAGAGTCTTGTGTGAGGCCAGGGACGCAGAGTTCCCGGTCGAAAGTGTACCCCAGAACCCTTTTAGCGTTTTCAGGCCTCTTTCCTTTTCGTTTTCGACATCTATGAAAAGCACTGACTCCTCTGGCCCGCCCGCCGAGCGTGTGTTGTCCTCTGCACGCCTTGATCGGAGCAACATCGATGCGTCTTACGAGGTGGGCAGATAGCAGAACCAGCACTTGAATGGTATTCAAAACATTTTGTTGGACATCTCTGTATGGAAGATATGCCGGTGGGAACCTCACGACATTCTCCAGAGAGTACGTACCTTTTTATAGGGCAAAATCAGAATGGAGCAAATTAGAATTCCAAGTCTCACTAGGTGCGTCTGCGGCGAATAAATGAGGATTGCTGAGTACACGGCAAGACAAGCTCTTGGACGAAATGCGTATCTCTTAAACTCGCTCGGCACGGGTGACAATTCCTGTGGGCCAAAGTAGAATTGGCACGAGACGATGTCGAAGGATCTCAGGTCATGAGGCGATTGGTTTCGCTCACTGGCACATGATTCTGTGTAAAATTTCCAGCAACCATGATGTGTATAAAATTTGTGGAGACACATTCCCATGGAGGTGGAAAAGTCGGCCTTTTTTTGGCGATGTAATAAGCACATGAAGCTTGTTATGATCTGATTGTTCCACGTTTTCGTTCGTTGTCTTGGGATAATGTTGTGACTATATTATGACTAAAATTGCAATAAATGTATATAGTAGTAAATTTGTAATACATTTTGCTACAATAAGTTAGAATTTTTTTTTTTCAATTCTTTCTTGTGTAAAATTTTTAGTCATTAATTCAATTTTGAATGTTTTTTTTTAATTTTTAATGATTCTATTATCTAATGATTTTCAAGTAAAGTTTGATTTTTTGAAAGTAACAAAAAATTTCACATCTTGTTATTAAGAATTATTTGCATTTCAATGTTTCACTCAGATTTATTGATAAAGTTTAGAAATTTTAATTTAAATTCAAAATTATTATTTTTCCAATATCAAAGCAATTATATCACCAATGTAAATGTCAATATTCTAATCTTAAAAATTGCATGAATCAATTTACACTTTAACTTTTGCAAATTTTTTTTGATTTGATTTGATAATTGTTGAATTTTATTCCGGTTAAAGAGTAGTTTAAGGTTCTAGCTATTTATAGCTAGGTGTGTCGCTGGCTTTGGGTATAAATATACACCCAAGGCCAAGTCTTCAATAAGAAGCTGTATTGTGTATTCATTTATCAGTAAACCTTCTCGCGTGTTTTAGCCGTGGACGTAGCACTTGAGGGTGAACCACGTTATATGAGTGTCTTGTGTGATTCTCATGTGATTTTTACTTGGTTTTAGGTTTAATGTCAAGAAATGGTATCAGAGTCTTGTTTCGATTTGGAATGTGTGTTGTAAGGTTGTGTCTCTAGAGTCAAGATAGTCTAACGGAGTTTTTTTGTCTCTCACAGTTTTTTCTGTTAGTTTTTTTGCAGGTTTAGGGTTTGTAGTTAAGTTGAAAATTTAAGTTTTCTCTGATAGATTTCTGTTAGCGATGGTTTTTTGGCAGAAGTGAGGAAGTTTGTAACAGAAGTCACAATTTTTGGTAGCTATTTTGTTTCGAAAGATTGTGATTTTATTCTCAGCTCATGACAGAGGTTTGAAAGTTTTATTTTTTCCAAAATAAACTTTGCTAAAAAAGTAACAGTTTTGACAAAGATTGTATTTTTTACAATTTTTGCAGTTTTCATTTCACTTCGAAGTTCAGGAATGTTTTGTCGAGTCTTGCAGAAGTTCAAAGTTTGAGACCTTGGCAGCAGACATAAGTTTGAAATCCTTGGCACAGCTTTCTCTTGCGCTGTATGCTAAACTCTTGCAGAATTTCGAAGTTCAAGAGCTATTGCAGAAGTTCGAAGTCCTTGGCTTGCACAGCTTTCTCGTGCGCAGTAGAGCCCGAGCTCTTGCAGAAGTTTGAAGTTCAAGACCTTCTTACAGCAGACAGAGAAGTTTGAAGTGCAGTAGTGCCCGAGACAGAGAAGTTCACAGTTGGAGACGCAGCAGACAGAGAAGTTTGAAGTTCGAGACCTCATAGCAGACAGAAGTTCGAAGTGCAGTAGTGTCCGAGCTCTTTCATAAGTTTGAAGTCAATACCTTCTCGCAGCAGATAGAGAAGTTCGAAGTTTGAGACGTAGCTGGCAGAGAAGTTTGAAGTTCGAGACCTCGCAACAGACAGAAGTTCAGAAGTTCAAAGTCTGCTTCGAAGTTGCATGTGGCAGCTGCTTGCTTCGTCTTATCTCGTCCATCTTCACAACACGGCAGAAGGAAATCTGCTATAAATACTCTCGAGATGTTGTATCTGATTTGTCGAGTGGGGAAGGCGAATTGAGTTGAGTTGCTGTGAACTGTGAGAAGATCGAGCCAGAAGGTAGTGCGCTCAGACTCTTTTAAGGAAGCGAGGTACCGGCCCCCTATTCCGCGATAGGGGATCGCGTTAGGGTGGCGAGGAACTGGCCGTCATCCCCCACGGTTAGGGTTTAGATAGGGCAGAGACGAGTAGCCGCCACCCCCACGGTTAGGATTCAGATTAGGGCAGCGACGAGCAGCCGCTACACCCGCGCAATACTTCACGTCGCGGGCAGGGCCCGCGCAGAGGGCAACCACCTGCGCGGCCAAAGCGAGAGCATGTCCAAGGGGAGCCACAAACCCACGACCTTCGGCTTGTGAAAGCGAAGCTCTAACCAACTAAGCTATGGCTGTGGACGTACCTCACAGATCTTCTAACTCATAAGACTCGCGGGGCAAAAGGAAATGGACGGTGCGGAGTTCTCTACGAAGTCGTAGTCGGACGTGGTCTGCATCCAGTTGAACGTGGTACACGATTAGGGTTTTGCATAGTCGCAATTGTACGTGGTCACGATGAGCACAACACGATTCGTAGTCGGACGTGGTTGTGGTCGAAGGAGGTCGTTGTGAACGTGATCAGTTGTGGTCATAGTTGAGCCGAACGTGATTACGGTCGAGGTTGTGATTGTAGTCGTGATCAGGGACGTGGTTGTGGGCAAAGGAGGCCTTCCCCCACATCGAGCGACCTAGGAGCGGCCCCTACCGTGGGGCTCTTCCTTCCTACCCCTAGGCAAGGTTGGAGCCGTGCATTCCCGAGCGGCAGAGCCGAAGCGGCTCTCATCTCTCTTTCCGAACTACGAGGCTAACTCTAGTGCGGAGAAGGTGAAGATGGAACGATCTCTAAAAACAACGTGGTCAGTAGACGCAGTCAAAGAAAGACGTGGTACGAGCTCACGTGGTCGTGGTTACGGTCAATGTGCTCTGTAGACGTGGTCGGTGCATACGTGGCTAAAGCGCAAGCACTCGTTGTCAGTTAAAAACATTGTCAACGGTGGTACTTACGGTGGTAGTCCTAATAGCAACGGTAATCGTAGGTTACGGATTTTTTCAGTCGCGGGCGACGGATTATTTTAAGTCGCGGGCGACGGTGGTCATGGGCGACAAGAGTCGTGGGTGACGGACGTAAAGTTGCTAGTGACGGTTGTCACGGGCAACGGTGATCACGAGTGATCACACTGTATTGCGGGCGACAGTGATCGCAAAAGGAATTCGCGCACTGGCGGGCTGTGTCAGCCATACCAGTTTTTTGCCATCAAGATTTTAATCCTCGAAAGATTTCGACCTGTTTGAAGAATATTTTGTTTGTGCATATTTCGTTCCAGCCACTCTTTGCCGACATATAGGCAAATTGGAGATCGTTGGAAAGCTCTTGACGTGTCTATTGCATCTTGACCATTTTGAGCAGCTGAAAATGCACCTGAAGGACAAAATTGACCATGCAGCAGACTGTGTTTTTAGTTTTCATCGAACTAAGATGGCATCGAAACAAGATGGAAGAACAAGATACAACATTCTTCTTCTTGATGGCCGATCCGATTACCTACTTTGGGAAAAGCAAGTGAAAGTCAAGTTGAGATCTATGGGTCTCGCAAATGTGCTTAAAGACAAACCAATGCACATTACCGACATTGATTGGAAGGATTCACAAGAGCAAGCAATCTGCATTGTGATG
Organism: Marchantia polymorpha subsp. ruderalis; assembly: GCA_037833965.1. Lineage (NCBI taxonomy): Eukaryota > Viridiplantae > Streptophyta > Marchantiopsida > Marchantiales > Marchantiaceae > Marchantia > Marchantia polymorpha. Next base: position 9,759,258 of record AP031351.1, read on the forward strand.
GGTTATCTAGATCCTTCGGTTATGAAGCAAGTTGAGGAGTATCCTGAGGTTACACATCTTTTTGATGCCCTACACAGACGGTTTCATTAGAAAAAAATCTCCCATGTGATGAATACCTACATGAGGCTATTGAATTTCAGGATGAGGCCGGTATCGAGAATTCAGGATCACATTCACGCCTACAGAGATTTGTTGGTAGATCTTCAAAGTATGGGAGATGAGCTTTCTAACATTAAGAACGCTATGCATCTACTCCACTCATTGCCTCCCTCCTACTAGACACTATCAAAGATTCTCCTTCATCGTGATAACAATGATGTAACTTACAACGATGTTGTAAGTGCTCTCCTAGCGGACGCGATGGAACAGGAGATGTTGTCATTCTCTCGCCCACTCACTTCAAGTACTGCACTTACTGTGATCTACAACCTCCAGGCTAACTCTCATTCGGGTTTACCTCTGATGGCTTTGCGGTAGCGCATCATGCTTCTAGAAGACTAGGATTCATCTTCACACTCATGTCCAAAACATCTTCTCTCACAAACTCTCCATGTATCACTCCAACTCACACACAAACTCTCCTCACATCACTCTCTTCACATAAACGCAAACACACATCAATACTCCAAGATACTCAAAAACTTCACTTCTTCATTCCTTAAACAAGTCCTCACACATGACTCTCCAAACTTGCTTGAGGGGTGCTATTCTACCTATCTATTTATACTACTTGAGAAGTTACCATAGTAACAGGTGGTAGTTTCTCCTAACTTACTTTTACCTAGGTAAGTTTGATTAACCCTCTCTATGTGGCAACATGCCATTGGCCTAGCTAAACCTTCTAGAAGTTTCCGGAATCCAAGGTTGAGGTGGCGACATGCCATTGGAAGCTTTAAAACTTCTACAAGCTTCTTTGTAATAACCCACTAAAGGCTAAAACTGCAATATAGTGATAGAAAGGTTGAACCCACAAGGACAGAGGAACACACAGGGTACAAAGTGTCACATTTAACAGACTATTGAGGAGTTTGAATTCTCACGCGACTGTCACTCCCAGAAATACTGTAAGTGTTCACTCGGAGCTCACTCGGAGGTCGCACAGTGCAGCGTACAACACACACACACACACCTGAAACTACAGAAACACAACCCAGAGATCGGTTAGAACCTCTACTTAAGATTTCAGGGGGGAAAGGCTCTCGCGAGTACACTCAGCGAATCTGCGGGTAGTGACTCCCAACTCCGGCTTTTACAACCCTTCCACTAGTTTTCTGCTAGCGTAGGGAAACCCGGTTTGGACTTCCTACTTCGGATCGAAGTCACTCACACGCGGTGAACAACACTCTCAACTCACAAAACGCGCAGAGAACACAGGTCCTCACGGAGGGACTCAACTGAGAAACGATCTAGTAACACACCATAACAGTCTATTGAAGAGTTTGAATTCTTAGGCACTTGTCATTCCCAGAAATACTACAGGGGTTACCCTGAAGGCACCTGCTGCAGCGTAACCTGAATTTACAACCAAGGCTTACACAAAGTAGCAAAACTTCACTTTGGCATTTAGGGGAAAAATCCCGAAAGAGTACAATCAGGAACAAACACTCGAAGGTGTAAGGGGGAAACTGTTCAAGTATCTAACTAGGCACTGGCTCTGAGCATCAGCAATCACCCGCAGGTGTAGATCCGAACTACTCAAGTCTCTAACCAATGTACTAGCTCTGAACATTCGGCCAAAGGTCTTCAACTACACAATGCGGATCGCCAAGGTGTAGCTCCTCTTGCGTGGTGACAGAACTAAGGACACAAACACGCAGAGAAAATGAGTTCATGATCTGCACTTCCGAAACTGGAAAAATCCCAAGGCAAGACGCCTTGAACTACTTTATACCTCCTAAGTCCTAACTAGCACTACACTACGCGCCTACACGGAACAACGCTACACTACACTCCGCAGAACCTGTGCTTCGCCTCCTGCGCGACGGACTGCTGCGCACTAACTCCCTACCCTGCTAGTCCTCAGCTCGACTGCGCAGTCCCAATCGCTGCAACACCGCGGAAACCTCTGACTCGAGGGTGACCATGGTGTCCCGCGATCGCGACAAAAAAGAGGTTAGCTTCTTTGCCACTCGCCGCCGACTCCGACTGTCACCTGTCAACAACCCCGCTGCACGAAGCTCTAACTCGCGCAGTGTGAGTTTCTCCTACGCCGCCACTTCCCAGTGGGCGTAGCCCCTGAGACAGTGGGTGACTCGTCTCGCCATCTCTTCCTTCGTGCGATCTGCCTCCCGCCGGCGATCGTCTTCAACTACAACCAACTGCAATTCGGCCTCCGCACGCTGTGCTCTCAATTCCCCGCACTCGGACTGCAATCTGCGGATTAATTCCTCATCCGCCTGTCGTGCGAGCTGACACTGCTCTAACAACCGTGTCTGTCGCACGAGCTCCTCTGACAAAATTCGATTCTGAGCCTGCTCAGAATCCAGCGCCTCTGTGAGCTTCGCCTTCTCTTTGGCGAACTCTGCCAGCTTCTCGTCCTTCGTCTTGTCGAAGTGTTTGTACAACTTCCTATTGAGGTTGTACTGACCCCACAGGCACTCATGCTTCTCCCGCAGATCCTTAAGTTCCCGGTCCACACGGGCCAAGAACTTGCTGGTGTGGACTTTAGTGCGAGTTCGTCTACGCACTAACTCGACGTAGGACCCAGGCTGGCGAGGGTCAGTGTACTTCTCTATCTTGCAATCCAGGTACCTCAGCAGAGGTACTACCTGCTCACAGAGCGCCGCCGTCGGCGCGCCTACCATTTCCTCCTCCTCCTCCTCAGTGGATCCCGATCCCGACATTGATTCCGTGGATCCTCCTTCTTCGTCATCCTCCGAATTGAGGATTTCGGTCGCCATTGAATTCGTCGGCCACTGGCCTGTGCGGGGCTGCGAGATGTCTACGTCCTCTGCCGCCGCTGGCACTCCTACAGCCTCGCTGCTTTCTGCTAAAATGTCCAAGGCAGTGGGTGAATGCGGCCGTGCCAAATTCACATCGTCCGCCTGTCCCTGTCCCGCCGCGACTGTAACCTCCTCGCCGCCGGCGTCTACCGCCGAAGGCGATCGTGCGGAATGTACCTGCGCGGAGTGTAATTGTGCATCGCGCGCACGAATTTCACCCTGCGGACAGTCAATCCGCTCCTCCGTTAGGTCCCGCTCCACCGATCGGTCCTGCTCCAGCATAAGGTCCTGCGCCAGAGATGCGTTCGGCCTATGCATAGGCGCAATTCCCGGCGCTTCTTCCGCCGAGGGCGCAGCGCCGAAGGCGGCCCGCCCGATATCCCTTGGCCCGAAGGCCCTTCCGCCGAAGGCGCACCTTCCGGCGGATTTCCCGCCGAAGGCGCGGCTCCCGCCGGTTCTCTGTTTGTAACTCGGTGGCCCGAAGGCCCTGGTGCCGAAGGTGCATATCCCGGCGATCTCACCGCCGGAGGGTCTTGCCCCGAAGGCCCTTGAGCCGAAGGCGGTTCTTCCGCCGGCTCCTTCCCCTTCCTGCGTTGCACCGGGGGTGAGTCCTGCCTATGCGTAGGCACTCGCCTATGCGTAGGCGAACTTTCTCTGCCTATGCGTAGGCACAAGTCTTCGTCCGCAAGGGATCGCCTATCCACAGGGAGTCGCCTATGCGTAGGCGGCACACTCATCCGCGCCGCACGTTGTAGCTCCTGACCCGAAGGTCGTCTCACCTCCGCCGAAGGCGTAGGGTGGTCTACTGACCCCTCGGCCGTCCGCGCAGTCCCATCCTTCTCCGAGGATGGACTTTCCTTCTCTGCGGCGATCGTCGCCGTTTCCGCGCTGCTGGCAGGCAACAAAAGCCTGCGCGCCTTCTGCTTCGGCCGGATGTAGATCTCGTGCAGTGGCCGCTTCCGGGTGATAGCAGCTGCTTCTTTCTGTTGCTCCTTCTCCGGTTCTTCTCTCCATCTCCGCTTCCGCGGCACTCGTGATGCTATCCTCCCCGCATCTTGTTGACCCGGTGGAGTGGAAGTCGGAGAGTCCTCCGTGTCGGTGTCGACTTCGTTATCTCGCACATACCTTCCGGGATGGTCGACTGACAATGGCAGAAATCGAACACGCTCGGCCACGGTTAAGCAATTCATTGACCGATAAAAGTTTATCAAGAAGGGGGAGAGGTGATTGAGCTTTCCTCCCCGCTCCTCAAACGCATGCTGTCGCATCACCCTATGCAGGATACGCGACCAGTGAACTGGAGCTCCAGCCAATGTGAGCTCCACGAAGGACACCTGCCACAACGTGATGTACGTAGTGCGGTGCGGCTGCAAGAGTTGCAGCAGCGCCATCGTTACGGTCCTGCGGAAACGATCTTTGTAGTCCCGGGTCCTGTACCCGTTCTTGGAGGACCTCTCCCGTTTGAACAATTCCACAAAGGAGGCTTCGTCCGCCTTCGATACCTTGACGCTCTCACTGTCGAACAGGAGGTACCCGTCCTCGCCTGCACACCTTCCCAATGCTTGTCCCCAATCGCGGACAGTCCATCGATCTACGTGCGGACGGAATCCGCACGTAGATTGTGTAGGTTGCCGTTCCTCGTCCAGCCATTCGCGCACCATGTCTGCGCACACGTAATTTCATCCCCACAGCAAGAATTTGAGTTTCCTCGCAATCAACCGATCCTCAAAAGCACGCAACCCATTCTGCGGGAGCTTGAGTGGCACCATCCGCAGCTTCACAGATGTCGACATCGCGTTCTTGAAATTGATTTGCACACCTCTTTCTCTGCTATGCCCGCGCCTCTTGCTCGCGGTTCTGTTTCCCCTGCAAACTCTAATCTCTCTCAATTCCAAATGTCGCGCACTCAATTCTCTCTCTGCCACCGGGTAACTCTCTGCGCAGTGGTGTCTAGAACGTCTCTCAGCTAGAAGGTGGACGCGCGCAGCTCGCACAAGGAATTGAAATCGCAAATTCAAGAATGGGATGTCCTCTATCCGCCCGCATGGTGTCATGGTCGGCTCTCGGTCGTGAAAGACGAATCACTTGATGGCTGCGCCGGCTCCGAGGTATAACGGCCTTCTCTCTCACGCGCGGCTTCACGCTCCGCCGACGCGCCTTCACTCACATGCTCGAATTGGCAATTTGAACTCCGCCAGCGTACTACGCCGCGGCCATGGTCGCGCAGCGCCGAAGGCGGATTTCTCGCCGACGCGCTACATTCATCCGTACTTCGATTTGGCTAGTCCCGCTCCGCCGAAGGCGTTCGTCCGCGCATAGGACAAAAACCGAACTCCCTTCTGCGTAGGCGGAATCCCCGGCGGAGTTTCCGCCGGCGTTGAACTCCATCTGCCTGTGCGTAGGCGAACTCCGTCCGCACGCAAGACGCTCGTCCGCGCAGTCTCTCGCCGTAGGCGCAGCGCCGAAGGCGCCTTGCCGAAGGCGTTGACCGCGGTCAACGAACTCCGTCCAGTCTGTTCATCTCTCTCGCCTCTCCGTCGGCGCTCTTGTCTCCGAAATCCCGACCAGCCGAAGGCGCACTCGTCCGTTCCGTCCGTACAGATTTCACTACTCCGTTGGGTCCTCACCTAACTGTGATGCGTTGGCGCCGAAGGCGCCGTACAAGTTCCAACCCTAAAGGCGGATTCTAGGGCCGAAGGCGGATTCCCCGCCGAGGGCGAAGCGCCTATGCGTAGGCGATCTCCGTCTGTCTATGCGTAGGTGCAAGTCCTCCCCGCCTATGCGTAGGCGGCATTCTCGGCGGACTCCCCGCCGACGTCAAACCCATTTCGCCTATGCGTAGGCGAACTTCCCTCGCCTATGCGTAGGCGAAAGTCTTTGTATCTTTCGACCGTCACAACTTCCTGAGTCCTGATCCGTTCCGGGCGTTCTTGGGCTCGTTAGAACCAGCGCGTCAAGCTCTTTCCAACGAAACCCTAACCAAGTAAAGGCGTTTGGGAATTGCATAGATTCTGAGGGATTCCTCTAGCGCCGAAGGCGTAGTGCCGCAGGCGGATTATGCGCCTTGCGCCGAAGGGGAACTCTTCAGAGCCCATCGGTTAGGGCGGCGCCTGTTCCGGACATTGCGCCCAACTCCTGGATTCTACGAGATTCTACGAGATTCTCCGAGATCATCCAGTTTCACTCTATTTAAATGTACCGATCGCTATTTACACTGCTGCCGCGGTACAGTTTTCCAAAAATGTTTCAAATTCCGCAAAAATACCAAAAGTTAGTTACCACATTCTTAGCCACTAAGTCAACATTAGACTTAGCCTAACCAATCATCTTTCATATATTGAGTCAAACCAATCAAAATCAAGCTTCTAGTCAAATATCTAATCCCTTGGAATCTAGAACTTTTGTATAAGACAAAATAGAAGTGTTCATTCCTTGTAAAAGACAAAATAGAAGTGCTCACTTCACTCTTCTTGAACTTCGCTAATTAATCCGCCAACTATAGACATAGTAGCCAAACTTAGTGTGGTAACACACTTTTTGTTTTTTTGCAGAATTTAAACAATTTTAGAAAACTAGTACCAAAGCGGTGTTTGTAGCTAGAGAAGGGTACGCTAAATAGAGTGGATTGATGAGATCGTCACGAGGGCACAAAGAATCACGTAGTCGGATGTACCAACGCCAACGTCTTCGGCGCCTTCGGCAAAAGCTCCTTTTTGAGGTGTCTCTACTCACGCGCCTCCAGCGTATAAGGAAGCTACGCTTCCGGCGCAGACACCTCAGGAGGAGGTTTTGCTAAAGACGTCAGGAGAAGGGCCCGGACCTCTAAAGGCATCCGACCATGAGTGCGCCTTCGGCGAAGCGCCGCTAGCGCGGAAAGGGAAAACCTTCATAACAATCGGAATACACGGTAGATCCAGTTGGTTGAAGTTGCCTTAGAAAGAGCGCGGGACGCTCGTTCTAACGAGTCCAAGAGCGTCGGAGATGGATCAAGAACGGAGAAGTTATGAGCGTCGGAAAACTCGTAGCCGGACATGCGCCGTTCGCGCTAGGGTTCACAGCCGGAAAGGATTCCCGTACGCCCTCGGCGATGCGCCTTCGGTGGAATCACGCGCTCATAGGAGGAAACCCACTCAGAGTCGGAAGCGCCTTTGGCGGCGGTTCATGGAAGGAAAGCGCCGGTCGGATGTACGCCTCCGACGTGGCGCTGACAGTCGGATGCGCTGGCATGAGTTGCGCTGGCGGATATGCGCCGGCAGCAACGGACGAGGCATAAAGGACAAAATATGCGGTACGACTGCGCGCCGGCGTAAATCGATCCGACTGGATGTGCGCCTCCAGCAAGGCGCCGACGGATAATGAACGCACCAGCGGCGACACGCCTCCGGAGAAGGGCGGGTTAGGAAAAGACAACGGGGTCGACGTATACCCTGCGGCGGACTCGCGTCCGGAAGGTGGCGGCGGCGGGAGAATTCAACGTTTAAGCATGCGAATGCGCGCAATGCGGAGACGTGAATTCGCGCATGCAAAGGGCGAACCGTTAAGCCGTATAGCCGGCTGCGTACGTTGCAACCAGTAAGAACGTTGGACGTTCTTGAAATCGGAGAAGAAAAGACTGCACTCCAGTCTCATTCTCTCATTCTTGGCTTTGCGATTTCCAGTTCCAAGATTACGCGCAAGGGCGGAGCGACCTGCAGTGAGAGTAGAGAGTGCGGAGACGAGTTGCGCAAGGATCTTGGCGGACCTTGAAAGAATTGGGAGTAGCGATCTTGAACGAGCGCAGAGAGAGTGAGCAGTCAGTGCTTGAGTGGCCGACGCGCAGTGGCGATTGTGAGAGAGCGAGCGAAAGGGAGAACGTTTGTGTGTGTGCAGGCAACGCAATGTCGAAGGTTCCCCAGCTGCGAGTGTCTCCACTCAGGGTGCCGCAGATCGGTCTACGCGCATTTCAAGATGTGCTGTTGAGGCTGAAGCTCGATTTTCTCCTATGGGGGTGGAATTGGACATGTCCGGAGATGGTGCGCGAGTATCTGCAAGAGAGACACAAGCCTTCTCGTGGATTTCGCCCACACCCAGAGAGATGGGACATTTGCAATTGGGCGCAGGTGTTGGGCAGGTGTGCCGGCGAGGAAGGGGATCTCCTCTTCGAGGCCGACAGCGTGAAAGTGTCCCAGGAGGAAGAAGTCTCTTACAATGAGCTCTTCAAGGTGGCTAGACATCCCAAGAACGGTTTCCGGACACGGGATTACAAGGATCGATTGCGGAGAAATGTCGCGACGGCATTGCTGCAGATATTGCAGCCGACCAAGACCGCTTACATGCATGGTTGGCAGGTAGAGTTTGTGGAGCTAGTGTTGTCCGGAGCTCCGGTGCATTGGGCACGGCTCCTGTGGAAGGTGACGCGCCAACATGCGCAAGAAGAGAGGGGAGGAACCCTCAATCATCTATCGCCTTACTTAATCGTGTTTTACCGGGCGATGGGATGTTTGACGAATGCTGAGAAAACTCGGTTTCCGCAGCTGACCCGGACTTATCCAGGTAGATATTCGAGGGAGGCCGAAGTAGACACGGATCCGGACGAGGAACCTGCCAGTACGCCTCCGGCTCCGGCTCCAGCAAGAGCAGCAGAAGAACGTCGAAGTGAGCGCATTCCGCGAAAGCGGAAGTGGGATGAGAGACCTGAGGACAGGCAGCCGGAAGTGCCAGCTGCGCCGACTCGTGGTCGGCCCACCCCCGAGCCTCACAGTCGACCAAAACAGAGGGCACGCAAAATGCCAACTGTTACTGAGGAGACCAGGCGAACTCCGACCCGGCGGAATCTCACACAGGAAGAGATAATCGCTCAGATCCTAGGGAAGACGGCAGAAACCTCTGCACAGAAGGCACCACGGCCTTCGGGAGGAGATGGACGGACTGACAGCCGGCCGGCTGCGAGTCGGATGACTGAAGGTCGACAAGCGGAAGGAAGGCCAACTGAACGGCGCGTTGAACCTGACAGCAGGCCGGAAGCAGAAGAGAGTTTGGCTGACGAGCCAACAATCCTCAGAGGGTCGTCTTCGGCGGAAGGCACTTCTGGAAGAACGCCACCAGCAAGCAGGCCAAGTGGAGTCAAGACGCGCAGGGTGTATCCGACTCCCAGTCGGACAACTGCTGGTCGGCCGACTGCGAGTCGGACAACAGAGAGTCAGTCGGATTCGCCGACTGCGAGACGGATGAGGCCAACGACGAGTGTGCAGACGCCTTCGGCGGACGCACCTTCAGCAAGGACACCTTCCGCGCAGATTGCGCCGGAAGGACAGGCAGCAGAAGCGGGCGGATCAAGAGTGACAAAAGTCACTGCGGCGTCGACCCCTTCACAAACCGAGGATCAAGCCGGAACAGGGGCTCAAGCAGTGGGATCTCCCACTGCCCTGGATATTTTAGCAGGCAGTGGAGCAGCAGTCGCAGCGGAAGCTGCTGCGCGCCACAGTTCCAGGGAGTCGCCAAGGGATTCGGTGGCGACTGAAATCCTCGAGACTGAGGATGAGACGAGCTCGGAAGAGCAAGAAGAGGATTCGGTGCAGAAAACGCCAACAGGGGTGCTGTGCGAACAGATAGTTCCACTCCTGCGATATCTGGATCGCAAGACATCCAAATACGCAAGTGCCTTAAAACCGCAGTCTTATGTGGAGACAATCAGGCGAAGGACGAGGAGCAAGCTGGCAAGGTGGGCCTCTAGGTGCCAAGTATATGTGGATAGGAACACCGCCCTCCGACAACACCTGGCGGTCACACAGAAGCTATACCAAGCCTTGCAGCAGCAGAGGGAGGATGCGGCGACGAAAAGTCAGGCGGATGCCGAACTAATACGGGCAAAGATCGAGTCGGAATTGCAGGAGGAGCGGAGACAGAACAAAGTCCTAGCAGCCGAGCTTGCGCGCCAGACGCGCGCCTTAGAAGAAAGTCAAAGAGCCCGCAAGGAGGACGAGGAGTTGTTGCGCAACTTGCAAACCGAGTGCTCGGATTTGAGGTCACAACGTGCGGAATTAGAAATGCAGCTGGCAGAGGTGGAGAGCAGCTGCAGGGCGCAAGGAGAGTTGGCGGCACGGGTGACTCGTTGTCTAAAAGGATACACCCATTGGGAGGTGGCAGCTCGAGAGAGGATCACACTCAGGGAGTTCGAGCTTCGGGCGGCGGCACTGACGGAAGGTGACAGTCGGAGTCGGCGGCGAGTGGCGAGAAAATTAGAAACCTTCTTGTCGGGTGCGCGCGACACTATGGCGCACTTGCAGTCGGAAGTCACTGCAGCGCTCCGACGCCTGGGGTTACGCAGCCGGTCGGAAGACTGGCAAGGTAGAGATAGTAAGCGGAGCAGTCCGGCGCGCAGGAGGCGCAGCACCGGATCTGCTGAGTGCAGTAGAGTAGTTTGGTTTCGCGCAGATGCTGCGAGTGGTAGATAGGATAGTGTAGTGCTAGTTAGGATCTTTTGAGAGTATAAAGTAGATCAAGGCGTTTTGCCTTGGGACTCTTCCAGTTTCGGAAGTGCAGATCAGGAACTCACTTTCTTGGCGTGTTTGTGCATTTTGGTCCTGGCACCACGTAGAGAAGCTGCAGCATAGCGAAGTTACCGTATGTTGTAGTTGAAGGCCTTCGGCTGAATGTTCAGAGCTAGTACCCGGTTAGAGACTTGAGTAGTGCGGATCTGCACCTGCGGGTGATTTGTGATGCTTAGAGCCGGCTGCGAGTTAGATACTTGAACAGTTCTCCCTTACTCCTTCGAGTGACATATCCTGATTGTACTCCTACGGGAAGTTTCCCCTGAATGCCAATGTGAAGTTTCATTACTTCGTGTAAACCTTGGTTTGTAATTCAGGTTGTGTGTGTGTTACTGGATCGTGTTTTCAGTAAGTTCTCAGTCGGGTCTGCACTCCCTGCGTTTTGTGTGATAGTCGAGGGTGACGTCCACGGCGTACGTAGAGGCTTCGTTCCGAAGTGAGAAGTCCAGTCCGGGTACCCCCGCTAGTTCCTGGCGGAAGGGCAGTAAAAGCCGGAGTGGGAGGCACTTCCTGCAGAACCTCTGAGTGAACTTGTGAGGCACTTTCCTCCTGAAATCCGAAGCGGAGGTCCTGACCGACCTCCGAGTTGTGCTTTTTGCCAGTTTCAGGTGTGTGTGTGTGTGTGTGTGTGTGTGTTGAGTGACCACGCTGTACCGTGCATCCTCCGAGCATCCTCCGAGTTGAGTTCCTCCTCCGAGTCGAGCCTCCGAGTCGAGCACTGCAGTATTTCTGGGAGTGACAGTCGCCTAGAATTCAAACTCTACAAAAGTCTGTTAAACGTGACACTTTTACTCTGTGTGTTGCCTCTGTCCCTGTGGGTTCGATCTTTTTACCACCATACTGCAAGTTTTAGCCTTTGGTGGGTTATTACACTTAGTCATGACTAGATAAATCTAGCTATAACTAACTAGTTTAGTCATAACTAGCTAGACTTAGCTATGCCTTGGCTAATCGTACTTGATCACTTGACCACTTCTAGGACTTAGTACATATGTGCAACACCCGGTCTTACAGATCCGTAGTCAGTCGCAACTATCGGGTCTGGACAACTTGCAGCGTACAGGGTTCAAGCGGCAGAGATCCAGATCCCCTGAGCGCAGGAGAGTTCAGTTTCGGGTTCCATCCCCTAACAAGAGGAACTTGAAGACCTTGATGTGTTGGAGATGTGGCAAGAATGTCCATATCAAGGACTGTCGGATGACAATAAGAGATGCAAATCTTCCTCAAGTGGCGAATGTTGCAGAGCATCTTCATTCCGAAGAGGAAGACGTGTTTGACGGTCTATGATGCGAGAGATATGCTCTCTGTAGTTCACCAACAGTTGTTGATGATGTATGGATTTTGGATAGTGCTTGTTCTTATCACATTTGTTACCTTAGAGAGTTCTTTTGTACTTTCTCAGGATCAAACGGATCCGTTCTCATAGGGAATGACCAACCTTGTAAGATTGAGGATGTTGGATCTATAAAAATCCACATGTTAGATGGTGTCAACCGAACACTAACACATGTTAGGTTTATACCTAATATGAGAAAGAACTTGATCACTAGGACTCTGTACATTAGGCATTCTAAAAATAGATGCCTAATATCTCTAATATCACAGGTGTCGAATCGCTAATCTTCAGAAGAATTTCGCGAACATTCAAGGGAGTAAAGAAAATTCTCTCGAACATTCAACGCAAGAAAGGAGAGGAGTCGCGTCGCTCGCGTGCTCCGTTTGAAGTGCGCGTTAACTGAGGTGTAGAAAACTTTGTGTACATACTATACACGCGCAGATTTCTCAATTTCTGATAAATCGTCGTGACGCTCTTCTTGATGTTAAAATACAATGTCTTCCTTCTTCACTGTACTGATGTACAGTAACTTTTTTGACGTTTCAAAAATAGCAGAGTTCTATACAGCGGGAGTCCAACAGTAGAGGAGGCTTGGCAGATCCAACAGGCGGGGAGTTAGCACATGTATATAGTGGGAATCATCACTACCTAGTGGGAACTTTCCGTCTGAGGTACAATCCTACACCTTATTTTAAATTACATTCGTACTCTGAGTTCACTTGTCCTCATAAGGTTATCGACTTTATTTTTTTATGAGTTTGGATTTGATCTCACAACACTGAAGTCATTTAAGCACTATATCACACTCTAGTAGGAGATTTCCTACTCTCCTTGTTCTTGACACTACACTCTGTACGAATCTCGTTACTACAGAGTGTAGTGTTAAGAACACTACACTCTGTAGTCTTCTTTATATTACCTTAGTCTTCTATGGTGTTGTGGGGTATCACGTGAGCCTAACACAATAGAGGTCTCTGGTCTGAGCCTAGTTAAAGCACCCACTTAACACTCTTTTGTAGGTTGAGAGATGATTTCGTGTCGAGTGTGGCGTGAATGTCATTTCGGATATTTTCAAGGATCCTTAAGAGGGAGTTATATTACCTTACGGCTATGTGCATATTTCAAGACTTTGAGACTTCCGGATCCCGTTCTATGACTCAGTGTTCTATGGTGTTGTGGGGTATCACGTGAGTCTAACACAATAAAGGTCTCTGGTCCGAGCCTAGTTAAAGCACTCACTTAGTCTTTGGCTTACAATCCATTCTGACATCTGTATGTCAATGGTGACGGGTTCAAGATCGTGGTCAGAAGCCACGATCAACTTAGTTTCAATTTGACAGAATGAGTAAGAAGTAATATCACTGAAATATTATGTTTTTCAGAGAGCAAGTTCATGCTTCAGAACTTGTTGAAACTTTATCATTCATTTGTAAACTTAGTTTGAATTTGATAGAATCAGTAAGAAGGTTTTTCTGACCCTCATATTGTATGTAAACAATGATGCCTAATCGTGCCTAATTTTATTTTGTCTGTGTGCCTAATATACTTATATTAGGCACAAATAGACATATGCCTAATGTACAGAGGCATGTTGATCACCCTTGGAGTGTTAGACTCACATGGCTTGGAGTGGAACTCTAGGCATGGAGTGTTAGATGTCAAATCCAGTGATAAGAAGGTTATACTTAAGGGATATAAGCACAATAATCTGTACTTATTAGAGTGCATCACAATTTGTGGAGAAGTCAACTATACCAGAATTGCAGAGAGATGTCTCATTTATGGCATTCTAGACTAGGCAATATGAGTGATAGTTACAAGTCTCTTCTTGATGAGAAAAAAGTGTTACCGGGTTAGGGTACACTTGATTTTGCATTTTGTGAACACTGCATCATGGGAAAATAGCATAGGCGAGCCTTTAGTGTTGGAACTCACAATTCCAAGGAGATACTGGAGTATGTACATAGTGACGTGTGGGTCCATCTCCTACTGCCTCACTCTCAGGAGAATTCTACTATGTTTCTTTTATGGATGATTACTCCAGGTATGTGTGGGTATGTTTTCTTACCCACAAGTCTGAGATCTTTTTCACCTTCAAAACTTGGTGCATACAAGTTGAGACTCATATTGACAAAAGAGTAAAATATTTACCATCAGATAATGGTTGCGAATATACTTCTGAGAAGTTTCAGAGGTATTGTACAGAGGAGGAGATTACTCGTCACTTCACGACAGTTTACACTCTCCAACAAAACGCTGTTTCTGAAAGAGTGAACAGAAAAGTGTTGAAGAAGTTGTAGAGTATGCTAAGTGGATCTGGTTTACCAGGAGAGTTTTGGGCCGAAGCCGTCAACACCGCAGTTTATTCAGTAAACCTCTCTCCTTCTAGTGCAATTCATTTTTCCACACCGTTTGAACTCAGGCATAAACGGACGGCGGATTACAGTCGCTTGAAGGTTTTTGGCTGTACTGCTTATCCTCTTACACAAAAGGAGCACAGAATTAAGTTGGACCCTACGTCCAAGAAATGTCGTTTTCTTGGATATGCTAGTGGAGTGAAAGGTAATAGGCTATGGGATCCACTAGCCCGTAAGGTGATTGTCAGTTGAGATGTTTCTTTCAATGAGCTTGGCTTATTGAAAGAGGGGGAGAATTCAAAGACTCCTCGCACTGATAAGAGGAAATCTCCAGTCACGGATATCGTTGTGGGGGAGTTTGATCATTATATCACTAATGATATGTCACAAGAAGAAGCATCGGTGCATCAACAACAGGAGGAACATGAGCGAATTATAATTGATGAGCCTATTGCAATACTTTCAGAGAATAGAGATCAACCGGAAATGTCTACTAAGAGATCACATCGTGCTAGTAGGGCTCCTGAAAGGTTTAGCGTGTGGGCAAATTCATCCATTCTAGAAGATTGTGACTTTGATGTCGAAGATAGGGATGGTATGGCGTTGATTTTGGAAGAAGTTGAACCTTCTTCATACAGGGAAGCTCAAGCTTCGGTCAACAAGCTTGTGTGGAATGCTGCTATGGAGCGGGAGATGGAATCCTTGATCAACAATAAGATTTGAGAGCTGGTTGAGCCTCTTACGGATCAAACGCTGATTGACTCCAAGTGAGTGTACAAGCTGAAAGACAATCCAAGAGCAAACGAGGCAAGAATCTTCAAAGCTAGGTTGGTGGCTAGAGGTTTCACCCAAGTGAAGAGCGTGGACTAGAACAAAGTTTTCTCACCGGTAGCTAAGTATGCTACATTTTGTATGGTATGTGCACTGATTGCGATATTTGATCTTGTTATGGATCAGATGGATGTGGTTACAGCTTTTCTCTATGGATATTTAGAGTAGGAGATCTACATGAAACAACATGTTGGTTTTGAGATCAAAGGAAAAGAGAGTTTGATTTGTAGATTATTGAAATCATTGTATGGATTGAAGCAACCTCCTAGGCAATTGAACACGCAATTTGATGAGCTCATGAAGGCACAAGGATTTTTACGGAGCGTGTATGATCTTTACATGAAGAAGGTGAATGATGAGACGTTCAATTTCATCATTTTAGTACTCTACGTTGACGATATGCTCATACTGGCGAAAAACCAATCCGATGTTGATGAATGCAAGAGTAAGTTGAAGTCTGCATTTAAGATGAAGAATATGAGGGAGTTTGTAATAACCCACCAAAGGCTAAAACTGCAGTATGGTGGTAAAAAGGTCGAACCCTCAGGAACAGAAGCAACACACAGAGTACAAAGTGTCACGTTTAACAGACTTTTGGAGAGTTTGAATTCTCAGGCGACTGTCACTCCCAGAAATACTGCAAGTGCTCAACTCGGAGGCCACTCGGAGGATGCTCAACTCGGATGTCACTCGGAGGATGCACAGTGCAGCGTAAGTCACTCAACACACACACCTGAAACTGGAAAAGCACAACTCGGAGGTCGGTCAGGACCTCCGCTTAGGATTTCAGGGGGAAAAGTCTCTCAAGAGTACATTTAGAGGCTCTGCAGGTAGTGACTCCCACTCCGGCTTTTACAACCCCTCCGCTAGTTTCTGCTAGCGCAGGGAACCCGGATTGGACTTCCCACTTCGGAACGAAGTCACTCATACGCGGTGGACGTCACCCTCAACTCACATCAAGCGCAGAGAATACAGGCCCGACTGAGAAACTCAACTGAGACACAATCCAGTAACACACACACCATAACAGTCTATTGAAGAGTTTGAATTCTTAGGCACTTGTCATTCCCAGAATTACTACAGAGGTGTGCCCTGAGGGTGCCTTCTGCAGCATAACCTGAATTGACAACCAAGGTTTACACGAAGTAACAAAACTTCACTTTGGCATTCAGGGGAAACGTCCCGTAGGAGTACAATCACGATAAATCACTCGAAGGTGTAAGGGGGAACTGCTCAAGTATCTAACTCGCAACCGGCTCTGAGCATTGGCAATCACCCGCAGGTGTAGATCCGCACTACTCAAGTCTCTAACCGGTATACTAGCTCTGAACATTCAGCCGAAGGCCTTCAGCTACAAAATGCGGTACCTTCGTCAAGCTGTAGCTCCTTTGCGTGGTGCCAGAACTAAACACACAAACACGCCGAGAAAGTGAGTTCCTGATCTGCACTTCCGAAACTGGAAGAATCCCAAGGCAAAACGCCTTGAACTACTTTATACCTTCTAAGGTCCTAACTAACACTACACTGCACTACCTGCTATTCTAATTGCCTGCACGGAACCAAGCTACACTACTGCACTCTGCAGATCCTGTACTGCGCCTTCTGCGCGACGGACTGCCGCGCACTAACTCCCTACCCTGCCAGCCTTCCGCTCGGCTGCGCAACCCCAGCCGCCGAAGGACCCCGGTAACTTCCGACTCCAAGTGCGCCATAGTATCGCGCGCACCCGACAAGAAGGCCTCTAATTTCTTCGCCACTCGCCGCCGACTCCGACTGTCACCCTCCGTCAACGCCGCCGCCCGAAGCTCAAACTCCCTGAGTGTGATTTTCTCCTGCGCCGCCACTTCCCAGTGGGTGTAACCTCTGAGACAGTGGGTCACCCGCGCCACCAACTCCTCTCTCGTACGATCGGCATCACGCCGGCTGCTGCCTTCCACCTCTGTCAGCTGCATCTCAGCCTCCGCGCGCTGCGCCCTCAATTCCGCGCACTCGGATTGCAAGTTGCGCAACAACTCCTCATCCGCCTTGCGCGTGCTCTGACCTTGCTCTAATGCGCGCGTCTGGCGCGCAAGCTCCTCTGTCAGAATGCGGTTTTGTCTCCGCTCTTCCTGCAATTCCAACTCAATCCTTGCCCGCATCAGCTCAACATCCTCCTGGGCTTTCATCGCCGCATCCTCACGCTGTTGTTGCAGGGCTTGTTGCAGCCTCTTCGTGATCGCCAGGTGCTGTTGGAGGGCATTATTCTTCATCTCCAACGCTTGGCACCTAGTGCCCCAAATGGCCACCTTGGTCCTCGTTCTGTTCTTGACTAACTCCACATAAGACTGCGGTTTTCTAGGATTCGCGTACTTTGCTGCCTTGCGATCCAAATATCGCAAGAGTGGCACTATCTGCTCGCACAGTACCCCTGTTGGCGTCCCATGCACAGAGTCCGCTTCTTGTTCTTCCGAACTCGTCTCATCCTCTGTTTCGAGGATTTCAGTCGCCACAGAAGCTCTTGGCGACTTCCTGAAACTGTGGTGCGTGGCAGCTTCCGCCGCGACTGCCGCTCCAGTCCCTGCTAAGATATCCAAGGTAGTGGGAGATCCCACTGCCTGAGCCTCCGCTCCGACTTGATCTCCTGTTCTCGAAGGGGTCGGCGCCGCAGTCACTCTTGTCGCCTCTGCACCGCCCACTTCTACTGCCTGCTCCTCCGGCGCGATCTGCGCGGAAGGTGTCTTCGCCGGAGGTGTGTCCGCCGAAGGCGCCCGCACAATGGTCGCCGGGTCTATCCGATTCGCAGTCGGCGAATCTGGCCGACTCTTAGTTGACCGACTCGCAGTCGGCCGACTAGCAGTTGTCCGAGTGGCAGTCGGATCCACTCTGCATGTCTTCACTCCACTTGGTCGCTTCGCTGGAGGCGCTTCCTCAAAAGCGTCTTCTTCCGAAGGCGACTCCTTGAGAGTCATTGGCTCTGCAGCCAAACTCTCTTCTGCTCCCGGCCTACTGTCCAGTTCAACACGCTGTTCTCGCCGACCTGCACTTGGCCGACCTTCAGTCGCCCGACTCGTAGTCGGCCGACTCTTAGTTCGCCTGACTTCTTCCGAAGGCATCCGCGCCTTCTTCGCAGAGGGGTTCATCGACCTCCCCAGAATCTGCGCGATTATCTCCTCCTGCGTGGGCAGGACATTCCGCCGGACCGGAGTACGCCCGGTCTCCGCACTGCTAGTCGGCAACACCATCTTACGTGCCCTCTGCTTCGGCCGGCTGTAAAGCTCGTGGGTTGGCCGACTTTGAGTCGACGCAGCGGGAGCTTCCGGCTGCCTGTCTTCTGGCCTCTCATCCCATTTCCGCTTCCGTGGTGCACGCTCACGTTGATGCTCTTCTTCTGCTCTTGCCGGAGCCGGAGCTGGACTGGCAGGTGCTTCGTCCGGATCTGTGTCCACTTCAGCCTCCCGCAAGTATCTACCCGGATTACTCCGGGTCAGCAGCGGAAATCGCGTCCGCTCTTAAGCTGTCAAACATCCCATCGCTCGATAGAACACGATCAGGTAAGGCGAAAGATGATTGAGGGTCCCTCCTCTCTCTTCTTGCGCATGTTGGCGCGTCACCTTCCACAGGAGCCGTGCCCAATGAATCGGAGCTCCTGACAACACTAGCTCCACAAATCCCACTTGCCAACCATGCATGTAGGCGGTCTTAGTCGGCTGCAATATTTGAAGCAATGCAGTCGCGACATTTCTCCGCAATCGATCTTTGTAATCCCGCGTCCGGAAGCCGTTCTTGGGATGCCTGCCAACCTTGAAAAGATCATTGTAGGAGTTCTCTTCCTCCTTCGACACCTTCACGCCTTCGGCCTCGAAGAGGAGATATCCTTCCTCGCCTGCACACCTTCCTAATACCTGCGCCCAGTGACTAATGTCCCACCTCTCTGGATGGGGGCGGAATCCGCGCGCGGGCTGGTGTTTCTCCCGCAAATATTCGCGCACCATCTCCGGACACGTCCAATTCCATCCCCACAGGAGGAAATCAAGCTTCAACTTCGTCAACACATCCTGGAATGCGCGCAGACCGATCTGCGGCACTCTGAGTGGAGACACTCGCAGCTGGGGGACCTTCGACATATTTCTTGCTCCCTCCTGCACACACAGACGCTCGACCCTCCCGCTCGATCTCTCACAATCGCCGCTGCGCGTCGGCCGCTCAGACACTAACTGAAATTGCTCTCTCCTCCCTTGCGCGCTCAATTTCTCTACTCTCAAACTCTCTGCAGGGTCCGTCAAGATCCTCGCGCAATTTGCCTCCGCGCGCCTGGTTGCTACGCACTCCTTCCTGCTCACTGATTACTGTACTCTCTCCAACTCACTGAAGGTCTCTCCGCCCGATTGAGCTGCACGCCTTAAGCTCTCAAGCTGGGAAACTCAAAATCAAGAATGAGAGAATGAGAGTAGAGAGCAGACTTTTCTTCTCTGAAATCAAGATCGCACAACGTCCTTCGTAGGCTATGGGTTACAACCCCACTTGATTACGCAGCCGGCTATGCGGCCTAACGGTTCTTCCTCGCATGCTCAAATTCACGCCTCCGCGCTGCGCGCACTCGCATGCTTGAACGTTGAATTCTCCCGTCGCCATCGTCCGCCGGCTCTGAGTTCGTCATCGCCGAGGGCTTCCGACCTCGAGTTCGCCGCGGTGGAGCGTACGCTCCGACTATTTTGTCTTTTCCCAACCTACTCATCGCTGGAGGTGTATCGCCGAAGGCGTACTCCTTCTCCGTTGGCGCCTTGCTGGAGGCGCACATCAAGTCGGCGCGAATTACACCGACACGTACTTGTATAACTTCTTTTGTCCGTTCTGCCCCGCGTATCGCCGACGGCGCGTATCCCGCCTGCGCAAATTATGCCGGCGCATCCGCCTGTCCGCGCAACGCCGGAGGCGTACATCAGGTCGGCACTTCTCTTCCGCCGCACAGCCGCCGAAGGCGCTTCCGCCTCCGACTTGATCTCCTCTCATGAGCGCGTGGTTCCGCCGAAGGCGTACGGGGGTCCTTCCCGAAGGTGAACCCTAGCGCGAACAGCGCATCGCCGGATGCAAGTTTACCGATGCTCATAACTTTCTCGTCCCTGATCCATCTCAGGCGTTCTTGGGCTCGTTAGTTCGAGCGTCCTGAGCTCTTTCCAATGAGACCTTAACCAAATAGAACTACCGTGAACCTTGATCGTTATGAAGGTTTCTCTCCCGCGCCAACGGCGCATCTCCGAAGGCGCACTCCAGGTCGGAAGCATTCAGAGGTCCTTGCCGGCTTCTGACGTTTTCAGCGACATCTCCTCCGGAGGTGTCTGTGCCGAAAGCGTACCTTCCCTACGCGCCCGAGGCGCGTGGGTAAAGACACCTCAGCAAAGGAGATCTTGCCGAAGGCGCCGAAGGCGTTTGGCGCCGTTGCGCCCAACTCCGTAATTCTTCGTGACCCGCGATCTCCTCAATTCACTCTATTTAACGTACCATTTCCTAACTACAGATACTGCTTCGGTACTTCTTTTTCAAAATTGTTTAAATTCCGCGAAAAAACAAAAAGTGTGTTACCACATAGTCGAACAGAATATTAGGCATGGAGATCCATACGGATCATGAACAAAAGAGACTATGGTTGAGTCAATGGAAGTATGTCCGTCGTATACTTGACAGGTTCAACATGATCGATTCCAAAGGAGTATGGACTTCTTTGGCGGCACATTTCAAACTCTTTGCAGCTCAATGTACTACCAATGCGATGGAGAAAGGAAATATGTCATGTGTTTCCTATGAACAAGCCATAGCCTCATGTATTTGATGGTGTGCGCTAGGCCAGACATTGCTTTTGCGATGGGCAAGGTAAGCGTGTACATGTCAAATCCAGTGAAAGTTCACTGGGAAACAGTGAAATGGATTATGAGATATTTAAAGAGTAATTTGGATTATGACTTACTGTTTGATGGTCTATTAGACAATGCCAAATCCTTGTTTGGTTACGTTGATGCTGACTACGTACATGATCTAGATAAAATGAGATCTACAACTAGGTATGTGTTCACACTTGGCGGCGGAAGCATTAGTTGGAGGTCTACCTTGCAGAAATACGTAGCCCAGTCAACAACGGAAGCTGAATATGTGGCAGCAGCAGAAGCGGCAAAGGAAGTTATTTGGTTGGATAGGCTTATCATAGAAATGAAATTGAAGTATGGCTTGATTAATCTTCATTGTGATAGCCAAAGCGCTTTATATGTGACTACAAACCAGGTCATGGATAGCAAGGTGAAGCACATTGACATCAGGTATCATTTTATCAGACAAGCAGTGTCTGATAAAACGATTGAGCTAGTCAAGATCAACGGTAAACTCAATCCAACTGATGCTTAGACCAAAGCTATTCCATTGGAGAGTTTCAAGCGACACTATGTTACCGTGCAAGCTGTGCATGGGAAGTACATGTAAAATTTGCTAGGATAGTAACTTAAGTTATCTCTTTATATATTTACTCTATCTTGTGATGGCTATGGTTTAGTTCTAATTAACTCTTGTGTAAAGAGAGTGCTTGTATTAAGTTTCTGTCTAGACTTCCCGCGGAGTAATTATATAGACTACAAGATCTCTGATCCCTCTATGTAAACAGGTTTTCTATTTAACTCTTTATGTTATTACTCTATCCTTTTATGGCTACAATCTAGTTCTAGTTAACTCTAGTGTAAAGAGAGACCTTGTGTTAGGAACTTACCGCTGAATCTAGAACTTCCCGCTGAATAATAATATAGGTTACAAAGGTTACTGTTTCCTTTACACAAGTTAAGTGGGAGATTGTTGAGGTTAACTTCAATTAAAGAGTAACCTCAAGTTTTAGTTGTTTATGTTAGATGTGTCGCTGGCTTTGGATATAAATATACCCCCAGGCCAAGGCTTCGATAAGAAGCAGTATTGTGTATTCACTTGTCACTAAACCTTCTCGCGTGTTTCAGCCGTGGACGTAGCCCTTGAGGGTGAACCACGTTATATGAGTGTCTCGTGTAATTCTCATGTGATTCTTACTTGGTATTAGGTTTTACGTCAAGAATAATCTCTTAGTACATAATTATGATTGATTTTTAATTTTTGACATGGATCTTTTAACTCTCAAATTTTGCACTTAGAAATATATTCCATTTATATCAATTATTTTCTATGTCACATTACTACACCTATAATAGTGAATCTTCTACTACATACTTGAGTGAAAATTAAAAATCTTAAAAATCTCTTACTCTTTTGATAATATTGCTTCATGATAAAACAATACAAGTAACAATACATTAAAAGATTTTACATACTTTATATTTCACATGAGAAGCATATTCAAAACAAAAATATTTCTTTGATTAACATTTAACTTCAATTTTTTTTATGGATTGAAGTTTTCGTATGACATATTTCATGACTTTATGACAGTTTTTCAGCGAATGATAATCCTCTGCATCAATATAATGAGTCACATTTGCCAAAAAAATTTGATAAATTTTTTAACAACTTTTTTGCTAGATCGTTTTTGCGTTTTGGTAATGAAGTATCATTGGTTTTGATCATCATAACATTAATTTTAAGAATGTAATTGTTTCAAAAAACTATAAAATTTTTGTCTAGAATATTATACCTGTATTTGGATGTATCTTTTATACAAAACAATTCTAGTATTTGTCATTCATTAGTATGATTGTAATCAATTTAAATCAAATGAAGACAATGATTTGCATGAAATTATAATGTGTTTTATTGTAAATAATTAATTAATAATGCTGTTACAATTTCATTGTAAATGATGATCTAAATAAATCATTGAATCAACAAGTGTAACCATAATTGATAATAAGCAAATAATAAGGTCAAATTATGAAAAATCTTTTTCTTACCATTCATTTTTACAACATTAAGAAGATCAATCATCAAATCAACAAAGAAATCAATGTAATATTGAAACATTTTATTACAATTTTTCCTTTTTTAAAACACGTTAGATTTAGAAATCATATCATTGTTTGAAAATTTTTTGCAATCAAAATTTTGACTAAACATTTCAATCAATTAAAAACTATTGTCATATTGATAAATTTACTTTCAATTTATAGATTGTAGATTTTTTTTTAACAATACTCACAATATATATATAATTGTTAAATATAATTCTAATTATCTTTGTTGAAAGTGAAAGATTTAAATGTCCAAATTGCAGCTTTCAAATAAAATTTGTCTTATATTTTGCATAGTGATATATCAAATAAACTCAACTTGATGATTATTGTGTCAACTACTTAATTGTGACAAATGTTTTTTTAAATGTTCATAACAATGCTCCAATTAATTTTTTAAAATTTTTTTTATTTTTTTCTTGACTATATGTTTTTTTATTCACATGATTGATAAAAAAATTTTAAAATTTAAAATTGATTTGTATTTTATGTTGAATAAAATATTGAAATTAAAAATCATACAAAATTATAAGTTTAAAAGTGAAATATAAAAATCATAGTACTCATCATTATCTTCATTTCCTTGGATGTAAATATTAAAACTAATTGCATTTAATATGTCATATCATAATATGTTTTTAAGCAATTTTGATAGCAAAGTACATAGCTTCATTTGCTAATTCAATAAAAGATTTGAAGACTTGGATCAGAATCAAAAAAATTGAATGTAGACTTCAAAGCATTTCACCAAATTGAAATCATATAGTCTTTAAAACTGTGATTTTTATTGCAAATTCTAGCTAAAAAATTGCAATATCTTATAACAAGGCAATTAAATTCAATGAAAATAATCTAAATTTGGACAAAAAGCTTTCAATAGCCAACTCTTGTTGTTTAACATCTGAAATATTATGTAAATTAGTTGCTAGTTTTATCTTAGTTTTTGAGAGGATTACATGGATTTAGCAACATACTTCTATTTTAATTTAGATGAGTAAGATGCATATGGTTTTTTCACATAAGATATATGCTTTGCAACTATAGATCTTCTTGGATCTCTAACCATTTTATCTTGATAAAATCAATTATCTTTTATAATTTTAGTAAGAAATGAAAGTTATTGAAGGTACTCAAAACTATTATGAATCAAATCTAAGCTTAAAATATTTTTTTAATTCAAGAAAACATTTCAAATAAGCTCCAAAATTGAAATTGTAGTCTTACTCGTAACATCAATGAAGAATTCACTATGCTCTCACTGAAATGTTATGAATATTTCTTTTATTGAATGCCACAAGTCACAATTTTAAGTATTTTGTGGTGTAAAAAATCCAAGCACTCAATTCCTTCAATGCGGAATGTTTGAAAAAAATTTGTAGGAAGAAAATACCACAGAAAGTTGAAATTTTCTGACTTTCCAAAGCTGAATTCACTTCGTCACAAAAAACATCATCAAAATGTCAACATGTCTTTATAACCACGACCCAGTTCACCAATTCTTTCATTTTTTATAAAATTCAAGTTTCACACGTTGTTGGAATGTACTTTGATTCAATTTTTTGAATCTTTTGGAGTTGCATTATAGATTGATATATGTTTGACTCAGATTATTTTCAACCCATCAAATAGAACAAAAACATACATTTTTTCATCTTCTATTCTCACTGAACTTTTTTTTTATTGCATTTTCAAAGTTGAAAACACATTTAAGTTCATCTCAAATATTATTTGAGTTCTCTAGAGTCCAAGGTCTTGGCAATAAGTATAAATTACAAGCCAAAAACTTTTAATCTATTAAATTATCAAAAATCTTGCACAATCCTCACAATATGTGAGTCCAAATTGAACCCGGGAGTTTTTGACCTTAGAATCATTCACAAGACTGCATCTATCAGTACACACACTTCTCTTACGTAACTTGCAACTTTGATATCTTTCATAAATCATATTCATAATAAACTGAATCAAAATTACATAATTGCATAGAATTCTTAGTATGATGAATTTTTTCAATGATATAAAGCGAATCTTAGTAAAATAGTTATAATATAAATAATTTTTCATCTTTAAACTAAAAATTTATAAAGATTATTAGTTGAACATAATAGAAGAGTTTGAAGAGAGTTAGTTTGTAAATTGATGAAATCATCAAATGGATTGAATCAAGTTGTTAGATTGTGTAATGCAAGATTAAATGATTTCATGAATGCAAAAAACATTTCATTCGGTGTGTAAAATGCATGTTTATGAATATATATTATAATTAATGATGAATTTCATTTAATTTTTGTAGTGATTTATGCTAATGACATTCTCATGTTGACAAGAATTAATTCAACTTTTGACAGATGCAAAAATCAACTTAACTTTGTTCCAACATCAACAATCATGAGAAATTAAAATTGTTATAAAATAAGGTTAATCATAACAATTTGACTAAAAAAGTTATAATGAAGTCAAAAAAGTTTGTATGTTCAACAAAATATTGCTTTATGTGTTTAATATAGCAAAGTTGAAGGAATATGAAGTTTTTTGGCAACACATTTAAGCAATTTGTTAATGTCCAACCAATACTATTGAAAATAGATATATGTCATCAATTTTCTATGACAATGTAATAAATACTCTCATATATATGATGATATGCATTCAATTTTTTTTAGCTCAAAAAGAGAGATGAGCAATTTCAAGTTAAATTCAAAAAAGATGCATTAGAGAGTTGTGAAATAAATTTTGAGAAAAAAAATTAATCAAATTGTAACATATTTTGCTATATATGGGAAAAAAATTTGTTGTAGTGCATATTTTTTATATTGTGTAAAATTTCTAACCATCAATCTAACAATGATAGTATTATTTTTGTTATTTTTTGGAATTTGAATGTAGTAAAGATTATGGTATTTTATTTCATGATTTTATTGCATAATGGCAAATCATTTTTATGCTATGTTGATATTGTTTATGTACAAGAAAAAAATCTATAATTTTATATCTGTTTACATTTGATGACAGATATATTAGTAAATTATCTACTTTTTTAAAGTGCATAGGTCATTCAACAATAAAAGTAACATATGTAGCGGTAGCAAAAAAGAAGAATAATATTTGATTGTATAAATTTGCTACTGAATTGAAATTTAACAATATGTTGTCATTCTTTTTTATATATTTAGAATGCATAAGATCTTGCAACAAAATAAGTGATGAAGAGTTAGATAAAGCACTTTGATATCATATGCCATTTAATTAGAATACAAGTTTCAATTTATAAAGTAAAGCTAGTCAAGATTAAATTTAAACTCAATTCAATTGATGCGTTGATCAAAACTATTCAATTATATAAAAAAACATATATAAAAAACATTGTGATATTTTATTTTATGAAGAGTACAAGTAAAGTTTATTAGAAATTCTGTTATTTAAACTCACAATATCATTTTTAAGCTATATGTGTACAAAGTACATATATTTGGTCTAGTTTTTGAACTTTTTGTAAAATAATCATGTTAATTCTAGAAGTTAGAAACTTCAAGACATACATTAAGGATATAAAGTTAGTATTTATTTCTGAATTATTTAATCTTTGTTATGTAAGCTAGTTAATATGTTTTCTATAATGACAACTTGATACAACTTAGCAAATTCCCTTGACTGAAAATTCACTTGATTCCTTGTAAGGTAATTTTTTTCATTTATATAAATATAAATAACTAGCTTAACTAACAAAGATTAAATTATTCAGAATTATTTCTTGTATGTAATCTAAAATGGTATGTCATATGTTTTTTTACATTTGTTTTGTTTCTTGTTTGAATCTCTATCATTAAATACATTAATATTTTTGTGACACACATTAGACCTACATACAGATGTTCAAACATATATTTGAAAAATATTATATGTATATATAAATGAAAACAAAATCGTATTGTCTTTCTAAATCCATGTTTATGAAACTAGTGATGACAATAGTTTGTTCATAATAATATACTAACAATGTAATATCACATACTTTTCTATATGCCTAACATATATATAATATAAATATCTTCAAAATACGTTTTATGTTATATAATCATGTTAATAAATCCTGAAATTATTTGATATTATGTGATGATATTAGATAGAAGTAAATCATCAATATGATATTTATTTATGCTTGAAAGCAAATTTTTTTCTTAATTAAGCTATGATTTTGCTACCAAAGATATCATTTTCTAATTGCAAGCAATACAATTTACTGACTGCATGAAATTATGATATGATGAATAGAAATATACGTGACAAACGTCTATGGGCCTTCAGACAGAAGATACTCCTTTGAGCTACAAAAATACCAATGGTCGGAAAGTGATGTTTCAGGAGCGTAAAGCAAAGCCGTTAGCATGTCCCCAGCTTCAGCTTTTATGACGCGATGGTATTGAGTTCACTAGACCGACCATGAAAACATGTGCTCGAGCATGCTCAGATTGTGACGAATGGAATTGGATCTCTGAA
The DNA here is from genome assembly GCA_037833965.1 of Marchantia polymorpha subsp. ruderalis. Taxonomy (NCBI): domain Eukaryota; kingdom Viridiplantae; phylum Streptophyta; class Marchantiopsida; order Marchantiales; family Marchantiaceae; genus Marchantia; species Marchantia polymorpha. Next base: position 9,786,696 of record AP031351.1, read on the forward strand.
GGCGGAGCGTCAGGAAGTGGTCGATTGTTATCTCTACCAACTCGACTCTCGAACTGTCAGGATGGTGCAGCTGGCCTTCTGGATCCGAGCCCTAGTTCATGAGAAGACGACGCGCAAAGAGAGCCTGCCTCGCGAGGTATGAAGAGTTGAAGTCTGGAGAGTCGAGATCACTCTTTGGGGCTCCATTTGGTGTATCGAGTCGTTTATTACTTTTAAATGCTCGTTGCGTTTACTTACTAGTTAGCCTCCCAAGAATCCACGAGGAGTTTGCATGTGGAGCAATTTTTTCCGAAGTCGATGGACATGCTTCCGGAACCTGTGAGCAACATTTTACATCGAGATATCAAACGGGTGCGCCATCTTATAGACGATGTGGAAGAAAGGATATTATCTATGGAAGAAAGAGTTTCATCCATCCAAGCAGGGCAACAATCGGCAACCGTCAAACTCCACAGGCGACTTGACAAAATGGAGATGGACTTGGAAGACATCCAAGACGCACTGGAAAGCTTTCTAGGCGGAAGTGTGGGCAACCGAACCGCGAATCCCCACCACTCGGTAAGCTCTCCGGACAGCTATTCGAGAGAAGAAGAAGCAGCGGACAAGATCAAGGCGGATGGAGAGGATCCGCAGGGCTCCCAGCTCGTGCAAGGAAGTCCTAGTCTTGAGCTCGCTGAAGCTTTGGGTCGAATCATAAAGCTGGAGAATACTTTGATGGAGAGGATCCGCGACATCCAGAGAACTCTCATCCATGATGTGGATAACCTGAAAAGAGAAGTTTGTTACTTAAGTAAACAAAGCCAAGACTTGAAAGAGCAACAATTTTTGGTAAAGTCTCCTGAACAAACGAAAGGGCCTCACGAAGGAATGTCGGCCGAGCAAGCCGTAGTAGACTCTGAGGATGGACGTGCGGTCGCCAGTGGAGTAAAGCTTCGGGACGAAATGATGACCTATTTCGGAGGGAGAGTGGATCACCTTGGGCAGGTAGACCTCTCGTTGTCCAAGGTGGAGGCTGGAAGTCGAGTTGATGCACTTAATACAACAACTATTCCACCAGCTAGATCTTCTCAACCTTTTGGATTTGATCTTGACCTTCAAAGATCAAAGTGGGACTTTGCTGAAAATAGAATGTCGGAAGAGAAGACCAACATGGACATCGATACATGCGTGGAGGACAAACCTCCAAATACTTTAAGGTCACTCGAGGCCGAGGTGCAGCGGGTGTCTCAGTTGCCCACGAAAGAGCTTGCATTTATTCAACCTGGTGCATTGTCTGGTGATCAACAGCTGAATTCTCTGCCCAGGGTGAAACAAGAGCTACCAAGCATACGGGATCCAGCACTCCAGCGAAATTGTACTGGTGCTCTTGAGCATCAAGCCGAGAGTGACTTAAGCTCGGATTTCGCAAGGGCAAATGAAGCCGAGAAGTCAGAAAGTCTAAAGGCAGACAGTGTTGACGATGAGCATGCTGCTGCGCAGACAAACAAGGTTTTAGAAGCATATGGGATCGATTAATAAGTTGAACCTCAAAGAGTCTATTCTCATCAAATAGTTCTGACCTCCAACATCTCAAACGTGAAGTGGGGTTTCCATGTCTTCAGCTAATGGTAGAACAAGTTTTTTATGCTGCCGAGAGGTTTTTGTTTCAAATGAGCTTGTAGGTGGATAAGAGAGAGGATGAGCCTGCAATCGATGTAGCGCTTTCGAGTAAGGAGGGGAAGTCATCCATAACAGTCCTCTCTTGTTCCTTCTACCACCACGAAAAGAGCAGACCGTCTGGTCGAATTCACTGCGAAAACCACCTTGGTCGTGCATAATCGAAAATTCACACAGTTCATCCACGATCATGTATCAGACCTCCATTATGCCACGTCCGCGGTCAAACTAATATTTATCGTTTCAATGTGTTCACTAATCGGATTCAACCATGACGCAGACCAGATTTCATTCTTAGAGAACGTTTTGTGTGCATGTGCGAACCTCGAGAACGGGATACAACCATGTTGAATGTGTTGATGCCAGTCGCAACTGGAAAAAATGGAGACAGACGAATCGCATCTGACTTAATGTAAGCAAAAGCTGGGCGGGCCCGGAAGTGCTGATTCTTTGCACCTAGGCCAGGACTAAGTTATTTGACAACAATCCGTTCGGATTCTGCCCGTATTCATCCCCGGTCCGCCAAATAAACCGGAGATTGATGTGACCACACCTGGAAAATATCTGTCCTAATTCGGATGGCAATTTTTACATTATCGGGACCCACCCCCTTTGAGTGTCATCCTAACCTCACCTATCGCAAGAACTGAGCTCGTTTACCAGTCACTGCGCAGCCGCCGAGATCGGCTCATGATCGCTGCGCACATGCTCACTTCGCACGAGATGTGAAGGAAAACTATGACGAGCAGTCCAATGGGCTCGGGGGAGCTACGATGCGACTCTGGACGCCGACCTGCGAGCCATGAAGGGCTCGTCTCGAAGCTCTGGAGCTCGGTCCCGTACACGGCCTGGCTCGAGTTCGCATCGGAGGCTCTGAAAGGAGTCGTTCGCCATCACTCGACCTCGTGGCGAGAGACAGAACGATCGCAGCGGGCTTCAGGGCTGCTGTTGCGGGGCGATGTGGCCGTGGTCGGCCAGCACCTTCTCGCGCTTCGCCGCCTCCAGATCGGCGTCGACCATCATGGCCACGAGCTGCTTGAATCCGACCTTGGGCTGCCACCCGAGCTTCTCGCGGATTTTCGCCGACGAGCCGCGCAGGTTGTCGACCTCGGACGGCCGGAAGTACCTCTGATCGATCTCGACGTAATCCTTCCAGTTGAGGCCCACGTATCCGAACGACTCTTCCAGGAACTCCTCGACCGTGTGCGAGTCCTCGGTGGCCACCACGTAGTCGTCGGGCTTCTCCTGCTGCAGCATGAGCCACATGGCCTCGACGTAGTCGCCGGCGAATCCCCAGTCCCTGGACGCCTTCAGGTTCCCGAGATACAGCTTGCTCTGCAGGCCGACCTTGATCCGTCCCAAGGCTCGGGTGATTTTGCGTGTGACGAAGTTCTCTCCTCGGCGCGGCGACTCGTGGTTGAAAAGAATGCCGTTACAGGCGAACAGGCCATACGCCTCGCGGTAGTTCACGGTGTACCAGTGAGCGGCCACCTTCGAAACTGCGTACGGACTGCGGGGATGGAACACCGTGTCCTCGTCCTGCGGAGGAGGGGTGGCTCCGTACATTTCCGACGATCCTGCCTGGTAGTACCTCACTTCCCTGCCCGTGGTCTCGATGTGGACGCGGACCGCTTCCAGCAGCCGCAGTGCGCCCGTGGCAACCACGTCCGCCGTGTAGTCGGGGTTCTCGAACGACACGCCGACGTGCGACTGCGCTCCCAGATTGTAAACCTCGTCCGGGCGGATGCTGTCGACCCACTTCCGCAGAGCGGATGCGTCCGTCAGGTCTCCGTAGTGCAGCTTCATGCGAGCGCTGGACTTGTGCGGGTCGATGTAGATGTGCTCGAGCCGCTGCGTGTTGAAATTGGAAGAGCGGCGGATGATGCCGTGCACTTCATAGCCCTTGCTCAGCAGGAGCTCTGTCAGGTACGAACCATCCTGCCCAGTGATACCGGAGATGAGCGCCTTCTTCACGGGTGCAGCAGAAGTGTCTGCCATGTTGAATCCTCGCTAACCTGATCGACCACACAGTCTGCCACAAGTCAGTCATCCGTTGCAATCTCAGGCACATGAACACTCCCACCTCGGACGCTCGTGCAATCCGTGACCGACGTGATTGACCTCGTGTCTTACTGTCGTAGATCAGGTCGCATCCGACAGCCTCGACTTTGTTGATCGGCATCTCTACTGAGCCTCGTTCTTCTTTCTCGGTAGCTTATAGCGCCACCATGAACTCAAGTCTCTTGCGCACTCAGCGCTTTCGACAATGTGAGTGCAAGATTTGCACACGATCGTCGTGATTGGGTTAAGAGAGAACGGGGCACAGTTTTGAAAGCCACGGCAATTTAGATAACGAGCACGAATGAATTCGCATGAATGAAGGACGATTTCAATCGCAGAATGGAAAGTGTATCGGGGTTTTCGAAGAAGGGATTCCCACACAACCAAGCACGTACGAGATCCTATTTCCAAATGCGCTTCTGAAGATCTAGCAGGACAAACGAGAAGCACTCAAAATAATGTATCATGAACTCGAGACTCACCGACAGGTTAAGGAAGGACGAGATCTCCGGTGTCACTGAGAACTCAGCATTCGCTGCTCTTCGTTGGCAACTCTCAAGCTGAAGCACACATCGCTTAGAAGGTCCGTCGCGGACTGATTGTTATACTCCTCCGAAAGGACAATTAGCCGAATGGGGAATATTCAGAAATGAGAATATGCAAATTGTGTAGAAACGCAGAGTAATGCGAACTAGGTTGGAATCGTCGGATCTGGTATCAGATGGTGTGAAACTACAACTTTCTCGGCAGTCAGAACAGAGTACGCGAAGCGAGGCCTTGACACGAGAGTTGGCACGGTCCACGCGGGGCGCACGTCGTCATGAACCTCCTTCAGACCAGCCATCTATCGTGCTCAGGTTTCCACTTGTCCAGTCACCGCTCGCACCTGTGTGCATCTTTCTGGCCCCACTCCCACGCTAGACTCTCGCCATTCTTTGATCGTGCCTGCAGTTCGGAGTCTCATATTCTCTCCTCTGCCCGCAAGCCATGCTATGCCAACGCTGCTCGAGCTCTCGCCTGCAGCCGGCTGCCAAGCGCTCTCGAGTCCACGAAACCTTGATTGAACTCGATTGATTTCCATGGATGCCAGGTCACATCCGACGATCCATGGCATGCAATTGCACAGTTGTTGGGTACACAAGCGGAATAAACATCACGCGCTTGTGTCCGGAGTGGGAGAGTGCCATTGGCTTATGCCAGATGTATACAGTATAGTCTTGAGATGCTGCAGCTGCGAGTCTCATGATCAACTGTGTTGGATCATGGCACACGAAAATCTCTTCGATAGATTTCGTGACCCTCGGGTACAATCATCGTGATCACTAAGCCGCCTTCAGCATGTGGAGTTTGGCAACAAACTTCGAACTGTATGAGTACGATCTGGACCGACATCTCGGTGCCGCACCCATGCACTCGAGTTTCAAACCTTACTCAAATCCTGCCTTGGACCTGGACCTGGACCCGGTGCTTGTTCATCCTTCTCCTTCTCTTCGCGTCTGATGGGATGTGTTACCAAGTAGCTGACCGCCCTCGTCGCGAGTAAAGTTCATGGTAACCATTGGAACTTCGTAGTGTTGCACGATAACCCACTTAAATATATATATTTTTGTACAGTTACGTGTATTCAATCTTCTGTGAGAAGTGGAACTTCTCTTCTATTCAATCGTGTGAGAAGTGGAACTTCTCACACGAGCTCGATTTGAGTCGCTCGAAGCGTCTTAGATCTTCATCGGCAACGTGGTCGCCAGAAATCTAACGACAAATTTCCAAACCAAATCTGATGAAAGGTTGATGTCGGACTTCATCAGGACAAGGCTAGGCAAGGCAAGTCAACCGATCTGTGAGTTCGATCAGAGATGATCTTGCATCCTTTAGTTGGATCGTGGTTTGGTAAAGCTAGGAGTTGGTGGACCGTCCTTAGGTAGGCCTCGAGCGCTTCTCTGATCTGATGCATGGATGATCGAAATTGAAGTATATATTCGATGGAATAAAGGCACCTGTTTTGCTGTGCTTGACATCGTCAGAACTGCGTCGATGCAGAACGAGAGTTCCTAAATCAATGTCAATGAATAGTTGTCAACTCCTCGAGCCTGACGTCATCGCTTCCGCGACAAGGAAACGCCTCTGGTTCTTGCCACGCTGTTCTTGCGAATCATAATGCTCCAGATCTATGAAGGAACAAATCGACGAAGTCAAGTGAATGAGTGCGAATTAATGTCGGGATCGGCCGTCACTGTACACCAAAAGCCTCGATCTTTGATTGAAGGTCATAAGAACGGTGACGCTCCAGGAATCTTAGTCACGATCGTGAGGATGGAACTGAAGCAACAGCCGTTCCATGGCATGCAGGCCCGTCGGAAGCACAATCGCACCCGGATTCAAGGCATGAATTTCGGCGAGGCTTCCTTCGAGAGGGAGGGAATCCTCAGTACTTGCAAACGAGGTCTTCGAGCCAAGAAGCTTCATAATACCGAATCACGATCGCAGTTGGTATGGTCACCAACTGCAAAGGACTTATTTAACTCATATCTACCTAAATTCTTGTTCACTTCAAATCTCATGTGACACCCAAATTTATGGCCCAACAACAAGCAGCGTGCATTCCGACCGCATCTAACAGCAGAAGCTGTATTTCGTATCGGACAATACGTGCGAACGTTGGCACGTCATCTGATATTTCCACTGTTGATATCTCACTCGATCGTGGAAGTGCAGGGGGCCGCCTCAGGAACTGGAGACTCAGGAAGGCCCAAGAGTATATGTATGAGCAGCAATCGAGCTCAGAAAGCACAGGGAATTTGAGCCAAAGCCATCGGACTCAAACCCAAGTCGAGCTTGAGTTTGACTGGCAGAGCTCATCAGCGGCAAGTTTCGCAGCGGCTGCCAGTTTGATCGTAAGTATCAGCTCGAATTCAATCGAATTTACCTGTTGATGTAAAGGGCCCAGCATGAGATGAGCGTGTGCATGCTGCAAGTACGAGCTAGGTGACAGCAATTTCTATTTAGTTCTGCGCTTTTGCACCGCAGTTTATAATCTCTCCTGACAAGTTCTGAATCGGTCGATTGGTTTCAGATTCTCGGCAATCATGGCAGACATCGAGACGACGCCGGCTGCTGACTCTGCCGTCAAGAAGGCCCTGATTTCCGGAATCACGGGACAGGACGGCTCGTACTTGACAGAGTTCCTGTTGGCGAAGGGCTATGAAGTTCACGGCATCATCCGCCGCTCGTCCAACTTCAACACGCAGCGGCTCGAGCACATCTACATCGACCCGCACAAGTCCAGCGCTCGCATGAAGCTGCACTACGGCGACCTGACGGACGCATCCGCTCTGCGGAAGTGGGTCGACAGCATCCGCCCGGACGAGGTTTACAATCTGGGAGCGCAGTCGCACGTCGGCGTGTCGTTCGAGAACCCCGACTACACGGCGGACGTGGTTGCCACGGGCGCACTGCGGCTGCTGGAAGCGGTCCGCGTCCACATCGAGACCACGGGCAGGCAAGTGAAGTACTACCAGGCCGGGTCGTCCGAGATGTACGGAGCCACGCCGCCTCCCCAGGACGAGAGCACTCTGTTCCATCCCCGCAGTCCGTACGCAGTTTCGAAGGTGGCCGCTCACTGGTACACCGTGAACTACCGCGAGGCGTATGGCCTGTTCGCCTGCAACGGCATCCTCTTCAACCACGAGTCGCCGCGCCGAGGCGAGAACTTCGTCACGCGCAAAATCACCCGAGCCTTGGGACGGATCAAGGTCGGCCTGCAGAGCAAGCTGTATCTCGGGAACCTGAAGGCGTCCAGGGACTGGGGATTCGCCGGCGACTACGTCGAGGCCATGTGGCTCATGCTGCAGCAGGAGAAGCCCGACGACTACGTGGTGGCCACCGAGGACTCGCACACGGTCGAGGAGTTCCTGGAGGAGTCGTTCGGCTACCTCGGGCTCAAGTGGCAGGACCACGTCGAGGTCGACCCGCGCTACTTCCGGCCCTCGGAGGTCGACAACCTGCGCGGCTCGTCCGCCAAGATCCGCGAGCTGCTGGGCTGGAAGCCCAAGGTCGACTTCAAGCAGCTCGTGGCCATGATGGTCGACTCCGACCTCGAGGCCGCCAAGCGCGAGAAGGTCTTGGCAGACCACGGCCACATCGCCGCCCAGCAGCAGCCTTGAACCGAGGCGATCACCCATCGATCGTTCACCTCATCATCCGACTCAGACTTGACGCTCGCTCGCTCATTCATTCATCTATTCATTCATTGATTCTTTCGTGATCAGCTCGCAGTTCGTCGTGAGAATTGCGAGCTCTGCTGGAGTGATTACGCCCGTAGAAGACTCGTTAGGCTGTATCGTCCATATCATTCGGTCGGCTACCAGTTGAGTGATAGTTAGTCACGTAGCAGTAGAGAAATGCTCCTCGCTCTCTTTGAACTTCTTCGGCCACGAGCACGTCCAGGACTACAGGGAAGGAGGTTTCGTAGCTAGTCAAACACAAAACACTTTCGGAGCAACTATTCCATAAACCATTCTTTTTGGAATAATTTTTCCAGATCTAGATAGTCGGGTCGACATTGTTCCCCGCTCCCTTGTACTGGAACTGAATTTAGATTATCCACCAATTTCAGTCAGGCTCTTCCAATCTGGAACATCACTTGGGGTTTATTTGCATGGTTGGAGCACTCCTGTACTTAGAATTGTCGCATCACCGAGGGACTACCAGACACAACGCAGATGTTGTGAGAATGTTTCGCCGCTTGAAGCCTGCTGAAGAACGTGCTCTTTTACATGTTGTTTGCTAGCTCGATCATCATTAAAGCCACAGACTCAGTCCATTTTTTTGGACGAGTTTTATGCCCACGATAGACTGTCTGCCTGTCCTCTCCTCTCTTCTCGCTGTCTGAAGAACTTGTGCTCATTTCGTTCTTATGCTTGGGCTTGACCAAAGCGCAGAACCTTTTAGGTAGAAGTTTGAAAGATTTAAAAGGAGTCAGAGTGAGAGAGAGCTGAGAGAGAGCAAAGCACGAACATGGTTTTTGTTTTTCTAGTCAAATGAGTTCTGGTAGTAGGACCCTTTGTTCGGAAGATCCACCAGAAATCTGGGTTTCGGAATCGCTTTCATGGAGCTTAGCGTGAAAGTAAACCACCGTCTCGAATCCCGATGTAGGGAGAGTAAAGGTACTGATCACCTAGAGTGGCAAACTGATAACTAGCAGCTTCCATCAGTACTTACTTCAGCAATGTGTGGGCCAGTGGGACAACTGCAAGAACGATCAAATTATTGGTGAGTCCAGACGAAGGTGTTAGCCATGGAGTTTAGTGGAGGTGATGCTTCCTCATCAACAAAAATATACTCACAATCCATGAATGTAGAAGGCAACGTAGGAGCCAGTGCAGCCCTCACGAGGCTCTCACGGCTTTCAAATTGCCCGCTTATGTGATACCATACAGCGGTCTCTATCGTAATTAGGCTTTTTGGATCCACCTTAACAGCGAGACTACACTTGGTTTGACCATACCAGCTGGCTTCGGATCACGAGGTTGAGACAAAGTTTTTGCTTTCTGTAGGAAGCTTCTGTTTGAAAATCTGTACTGCCAATCGATCGCTAACGTTGGAGTTCTGCATCGAAGTATGTAGAACTCCAACTGGCTCGACCTGTGTGGCAATCCTCTCGTCATTCACTTCATATAACTCTATGCTGATCGGCTTGTTCCATTCCGTCCTTACTTAGCTGTGAAGCATGATTCCTTCTGCTACTCAGGCCTCTTCGAGTAAAATATGATAGCGAAGCTGTATCATCTACTGAAACCATTTTGTACATAGTCAAAGTCCAACTAAATTTCGAATTTACCTGTATACTTGCAGTTAGTCATGCTCTCACCGGCAAGTTTTCTAATTGACTGGAATCCTGTACGACAAATTCTAAAAAATTTAAATTTCTTGATTTTAGTGTAAAGATTACATCAGCTGTGAATATTATTTATATAAAACTAGATACATTTCAATCTTCCCTGAATTTCTAATCATCACTTACTCGAGAGACGACTATGTTTGAGGTATATTTCAACCGTGCAGATCTGGAATATACTAGCCTTAAAATTTGTCCCATCACGCAAAACATTGGTCAAAATCTCTGTCCAGAAGTCTCGAGTCGCTAGTCAAAGGATATTGCACAATTTAATATGATCGAAGGTGGGGTTTTATCGTTATCTTGGCTCATCCAAATTGGCTTTGGCCTTCGTAGAGTCCGATCCGGTATCTCGTTGTTGTCCATGTCCAAGACGCCAAAACGATGATTCGTTTGGGGAAAAAAAATCAACGGAATTTGCTTGTGGACCGACGTATGACGGAGGAGGTCTTCCAGGAATCCATGGAACAGTTGTGTGTGAAGACATACGCTTAACGATGAAAACAAAGTCGGGTGCAGAACATTCCATAGTTCGTTCCTTCCGCTGGCAGGATGACTGGAAATCAAGAGACAAGATTGAAATTGTCCACATGCATGCATTTCCTAAGGTCTCCTGACATGTTCCCGCGACATGTCACTGCACTTCCATCTCTAAACTCCTCACTCTCACGTTCAACTCAGACTGCGGCACCTTTGAGGCATAGACCAGCCTCATTCCAAGCTTTCCACTTACATGCACATCTGATTCAACAGCCGATCAATCATGGCCGCAGCCGTCGAGACATCGGCTCGTCCGTCATTGTGACAACGTCGTCACCATTCACTGCCTTCTTCAAGAGATCAGCACAACGCAATTGCCACCCTCTTTTGTGAGGATTGAGAAGATGAAACACAACAAGTCTACTACGAATGTCCATGCTCAAGAATCCGGAGTTGTAAGATAGTTTGACATCTCAGCATTGCGAGATGCAGAGAAGGATCCAACCTCCGGAACCGTACGGAGCAGAATGAAAGGAAATAACTTCGAAACCAACACTCCATGGACAAAAAAGTCATACTGCGAGAGGCATTGATGTGGAGCCCTTAGCCAGAAGGCTTTGGCCCGAGGGAAATCCTTCCATGAAGTATATAAGTTGATCATTAATCAGATTCCGTGCCGTCTGCTCCGTTGCTAGAGGGGAACCATGGCATTGATGAAAGAACAAGGTAGTACATGCCTAAGGTCCAACGTGATCACTGAAGCTGCTCTCATCAACCACGAGTATCTCAGTGGTAGTTAGTTGCTTACATCGAATTGCTACATGTAATGCTCATTTGAGCCAAGTACTCATGAAGCGACCACAGATAAAGTTATATCATGATTACTTTGTGACACCCTAAGTAACATGGAGTTAACTGTAGGATGTAAACCCACGGAGAAATACTGGCCCCATGCATACCCCAATCGCCTCACGTTGCTACAACACGATGAGGTCGGTGGTCTGCAGATAAGAATGGGAGGCGGATGGATCGACGTTGCTCCTATGCTAGGAGCTCTATGCATCAATGTTGGAGACTCTCTCTTCAGGTAAGCTCGCATGCCCTTCGCATCTTCGGTCTACATATTTTGGAGCCAAATCTTCCTTCCTTACAGTTCTCGGCGGTCAATCCAAAAACTGCAAAATTGGTCAATAGATTGAGTGCCAGCATGCTTGTTGGTAGAAGATAATGTCCGTGTAAATGCAGCTGCCTTCCGAGCGATTAGCCCATAGTGTTTCCGAGGCTTCTACATGTTGGAAAGATGCAATCAGCTCGTGTAAAAGTGTGGTAACATAGTTTTTCATTTTTTTTCGAATAGATGAACTTTGAAGAATAGATTAATAGAAATTTTCACTTTTATAGTGAGAATAATTATAAATGGACTAAATAAAAAATTCTGTAGTAGATGACAAGTTAAAAATAGTAATTCATGTTAGATATATCTCTGCTGGAGTTAGTGTTTTTACTTGCAGTCAATAAAGTCAAATTAGATGGACTATGATCTACTAGAGTAAATACTTCATAACTTTGTCAATTAGAGGTGATTTGATTTAGAAATTATTTTGATAAATGAAGCTCGGCATGCTTGTTTTAACGAGCCAAAGAACTTGTGAAACAGATAAAGATTCACCAAGTTACGAGTGTAGGAAGTGACTATCATGGAAGTACGAAAGCGAAGGAGTACCCTAAACCCGCCTTTGGACTTCAGCTTTGACACCTTCGGCTTTACGGCAAAAGGGTCTTCGGCATAGTAAAAGGCAGCACCGACAAGAAGAAAACTTTGGCCTTTGTATCAACAATTCACACTAGTTCATGATGCGGTTATGGCGTCAAGAGACAATAGCAGAAACGGGAGTTCCGCACCGACATTTCGGGAGAATTCATTTACGAATTGGGAATTCAGCGAGGATTGCAAGTGAGCAATTGAGAGCGCAACAATGGTGCGAGTTTTGAGACTTTGATTGAAAGCATTGAGAATGCCGGAGTTCAGATTGAGAACGTTTCGCAATGAGTTGATAGTTGCCAAGTTCAATTTCTTGTTGTGGTGTTGGAATTGAGTTTCCGCGACGATTGTGAAGAAATGGCATGAGGGACGCGCGCCAGAAGACAATGGGATTTGTGGCAATCCTGGACGATTAAGCAATGGATTCAAGTCTTTGGGCCGTGTGCAAGGCACGCAGTCACTTACCTCTATGATAATCAAAGCGTGAAGGTGACACAGCTAGAAAAGAAGACGTTCGCAAAGTTGTTCAAGCCACCTCTTTCGACCAAGAATGGGTGGCGGTCGACAGATTACCACGACCCGCTGAGACTCAATGTGGCGGTGGCATTGATGCAGATTCTGAGACCTTCACGAATGACGTACATGGCAATTTGGCAAGTAGAATTTGTGGAGCGCACGGTGGCGAGAAAGCCAATCCACTAAGCTTGAATCTTGTGGAGTGTTAACGACAGGAACGTCAAAGACATGTTCGGGTGATCGATGAATTATATGTCCTTGTTTTTCATCAATTTCTATCGAGGTATGGGATAGTTGACAAAGAAAGAGAATCATAAATTCTTGCTCGAGAGGGAGATTGTGGAATAAGAGTACAAAGGAGTTTTGGGAGGAAATGAAGTTGTCAATGACAATGATGACGTTGAACCTGCCCAGCTTTCGGTCAAAGTTGACATGTCTGACGATGATGTTGAGGAAAGATTTGCGAAGAAGCAAAGGAAATTGCAGACGCCTTCCGCTTCAGAAGTTGTTGGCCGATGTAGCCGATTGCGAATCAGAAGACAAGCTCCAGCGCGTATGAGTACGACGAGTACGCATGTCCGCAGTAAGGTGAAGGCACGACGCAGATTAAAGAAAGAAGTAGAGCTTACGCAGTGAAGTGAGGCAACATCACAACCTCAGTTGTCTTCGGAAGATTGGACTGTACTGGGAGTGCGGGAAGCAGGAACGGAAGACGAATGGCCTTCGGCATAAGACCTTCAACCTTCAAAGTGACGACTTTCAGATGTGCATATGAAGGTATCGTTGGTTAAAGGCGAAGAAATAGAAGATGAGATCGAGACCAAGACTTTGGGTAACGTCTTCGGCCTTCGGATCAGTACAAAGCGACTTCGGCCAAAAATCTTTGACCTTCGGACAAAACATCTTCGGACATGTGCACAAAGTTTGAGAAGTCTGCGGAGGTTTCTCCTTTAGGCAAAAGGCCTTTGGAGCAGTTTGGATAAGACTGTCGTAGAGCAACCGACAATGCCTTCGTGTCAAGTGTCTTCGGCTGTAGCTGAATTTGACCGTGGAGTACCTTTGGTCATCAAACCGAAGTTGGCAGAATTTAGTTTGTCTAATCTTTTGAGTGATAGAATAGTTTAGGGTTTTAAGGGGCGTTAGTGAAGTACTTAGATAGGAAGATGGTGAAATACTCGGTGCCAACGACTTTGGCGGGATCTTATGTAGAGCTAGTGCACAGAAGGACGAAAGCAAAGGCGTAAGCAACTATTGGGGTGACAAAACGAGTTGCAAGCTTGACTTCTAAGTGTGCGACCATGACAATTACCTTGTAGGAGCGGGAAAAACAACTTTGTGCGAAGGAGTTGGAGTGCGAATAACTTCGGTGATAGTTAGATTCTGAAAGGAGCCTTTGTATGCAAAAGGAGCTAGAGTGCAAGTGCCTTTGGGTTGACATTTGCACAGCGTAGAAGATGATGGTAGAACTTCGGGTCAAATTGGAATTATCTGGAGTAGCATTTCAGAGAGAATTTCATCGCACGGAGGAGCTGACAACAAATTTGGCGACATGGGGGCAGTTTGTGGTTGTTGAATAAGGTCGATAGGAAAATTAATTAGCTGATTGCAAAGCTGTCCGATCTTTGGAGAAGGAGCGAAGAAGGGAGTTGGATGCAGATTGCAGCAAATGCGGTTGGATGCAGATTGTAGCGATCTCCACTATTGGCAGTTGAGGAGCAGTTGGTCCCAACGTAGGCAAAATTGATGGAGATTGAGGCGACCATCCGACATCTCGAACAACAGACAGATATAGGTTTGCGAGCTAGAGTAGAACAATGTCTTAGTTGTGTAGAATGGCAGTAAACAGTAGCTTTGCGGGAGTGGCAACTGCTGCATCCGTGGACGTCGCACCTGATGGGAGCTCGCAGCTAGCAGATGATGCCTCCGGGTGTTTGTTGTGAATAAAGAGGCTCAAGGCTTTGCCTTGGGGGGCTTTTCCATGAAACAGTTTTCAGTCCTAAGTCTACATTCCTCCACACGTTCGTGAGTTGTGCGTTTTGTCACAGTGCGAGAGTTGCTTCGATTTGTCGAAGATACCACATCTGAAGTAGAGTATCCAACTCGAGTGATCTGAGTGGTGCATAATGTAACTCAGGATATAAGCAAACCTGTAGATTGGTTGCTCGGTGCAGTCGGCTAAGCGTGTAATCTTGGGAAGTTTCTCCCCTGAACATTAAGTGCAGATCCACTTGCGACATTTGTGATGTTTATTGGATGAATTTCAGGATTTGGATGTGATTACACCCTACATTTGTATCGCCTTTGGGTTAACAATTACAAATGCTTCTGGAAATGACATGCGTTTGAGAAATAAAAATCTTCAATAACATGTTAATTGTGACAATATTTGAATCTCTGGTATTGTTTTTGTCCTTGTGTAATCGGATCTGTACTATTCTGTTCCAAATTGGTATTTATTTGTTGTTACAAAAAGTCGGACAAACATTAAAAACAAGTTAGTATCAAAAGATTACATTGATCTTTGTTGACAAATTATTACGCGCCTATGCGTTAAGCCTTGGTTTTTTAGTATCTTGGAGTATCGACGTGTGTTTGAGTTTATGTGAATAGATTGATGTGAAGAGAGTTTGTGTGAGAGTGTGTTTGAGACATGAGTATAAGTCAGAATCCTAATTTTCTATAACCATGATGAGCACAAAGCCATCTTAGGTAATCCTAAGTGAAAGTCAGCCCAGAAGTTGCAAACTGCCAACTTCATGAACAGGCTCAATGGCAAATCTTCTATGGATTGGCGGCTTGATTCGCCCCCTTGCAATAGCACTTGGGGCATCAATCGGGATTTATTTGCCTTCGTGTTCGAAATTTGATGACTTTTTTGATCCTCCGTCTAGTGTCTTCATGCATTTGGACATCACACATTTACTTTTCTCTATATCTTCTCTCTCCAGAGATTGATTATTTCGTTTAGAAATCAAATGATCTCTGAAGGAATTATTTTTGTTTTTTTATTTTTTTGGATGATTTGTCATCAGTGATGACATATCATTCACATAACTATATGTGATGGCTCATCGCATATAATCTTAATGTTTCCTTCTCCTACTTGCATTTGAAAATCCAGCTTGATCACATGACGGTTGAGGAAAATACAACCTAATGATCATTGACATCAATCAAATTGTTGAATATTGGAACTTAATTCTTCTACTAGCTCATGTTTGATGTTATGATGAAACATGTTCAAGAGGCTTGCTTCGCACTCACCTTGAGTTTCTTGAAAGCTTGTCACATCAAGTCAACATGAGATAGAAGAAAGTAGAGATCGATATTTAAAAAATTGAAACACTGAAAAAAATTTTATAAATTTTGATAATAGATGACAAATACAAAGATTTGAACAAAAGTATAAAACAATAGATAGTTTTTTGTGGTTAACACAATTGGATTGAACATTGTATATTAAATCCATCTTTGGAATGCAATGATGAATTGTATTGAAATTTTTTGATTATCTTTATAGTCTAACGGGAAAAAGATTTAAATTTGATGATAAGAATACTGTTTAAAACTATAAAATGAACAGACAACTTGAAGTAAGATGATATATTCTTCTTTGTGATATGAAAATTTCCCAATATATAATCTCATATTAAATATGGAATTGTTACATTCTGGTTTTGATGTGAAAATGTATGTTCATTGTAAATTATAATCTTTTCAATAAAATTAGAATTATAACAATTCTAGCATGGTTTAAAAATAATGTGTTTGTTTTTTTACATGATGAGATTTCAAAATCGGCACTTAATGAATCGGAGTAAAATGATTTCATATAGTATATTCAACTTTTAAATGTGCATATAGTTTTCAGATGTTGAAAAAATTGGAAACAAAGTTGAAAATAAAGAGTTTGAATGAGAAAACTAAATATTTTTATGAAATACAATGTTAATTTATGGCAAAAAAATTTGACGTTTCATATAAGATCCATATTATCACAATTTATAACAAAAGATCAATAACATAAACTATTGCTATTAACAATTGATGGAAAAAAATCTTACAAAAATAACATCTAATGCAAAAGATAAACGAAAAACACTACAATTTGATCATGAAATTAATAAATAATATCGTTTCCTAAAGTATTTTATTTGAGCTAGAATCTAACCTTATCCTAATCATATATTGATCAGTTACTTACAGAACACCAGACTGCAATACAATCAAGTTTTTCCAGCTTAGCTGGACCGCCCGACTCATTAAAGTAAAAATTTCAAAATATTAAACAAAAATAAGGTATAACGAGCAATTATCGAGTTGTTGCTGATTGAATATGGATGTACTTCGGCCTACGACAACTGTCACATTATCAACTCGGATCATGACACCTAAACCTGACCTCAACTATATATAAACATGGGCGGACGATATTTAACTAAGATGGGGGGCAAGAAATTAAAAACTCGATGATAACTTTGTTTACCTCCTCGTGCTTCTCCTGGTGCATGAAGTGATTAGCATCAATTACAACGACTTTCTGAAGATTGGGATATTGAGGTTTGTTGGCAGCAAGTATTTCTTCTGGATCCAAAGATGTGTGAAAGTTTGAAACGTGTAGGTAGCCAATATCCCTCGAAGCCTTAAATAATAATGACGGATGATCGAGAATCTTGTCTATAAACGGAGCATTCAGCTCGGTAGACCTGCACATTTGCTCGCAATCAAGAACGTTCATTAACAATATAAAATGAGTGTCTCGATTATGAACATGCAGACATCATACTCCTGGAGGCATTGTGAGTTGCTGTTGGCAAAAGCTTAAACACATGTCCCAGGGATCCTAAACAGCTTTGATGATATCCATGCTGAAAGCAAAAAGGAGACAATCACATCTATGTTAGGCCTTGAAGACATACATTTTCTCTACACTCAATGATGATCGCAGAGGTCACACAGTGCAGTCTAGTTTTACTTGCGCAAACCATCTTGAAAGCTACTCTGCTGCCATCTCACGTCAGTTCGATACCCACACAAGGTTCAAGTCGACAACCAACCTCTTATGATTGCGATACACATTCAAACTGGGTGTGAATCCCGTTTTATCAAAAGTATCTGCATAGAATTGGAGATCTGCAGATGTGATCCAATCTGGTAGGGCTTCTTCTTTGTCGGAGGAAACCTTTGGAATACGGAGTTGGGGATCGTCGCTCCACCGACTGAGAAAAGCCAACATCAAAGAAGATGTCTTTTCCTTGGCAAACAGAGCTTCTGCCCGCCCGGGCTCCTGAAATGAAATCACACAGTTCCGAAACTTATGACAACTCGGCCACGACAAACACTTTACACAGCAGAGCTTGAGGAACCAAAAATAGCAGGCTGGATTCAGGCAGGAAATATATAAATACATCTTTTCAAGCCCGGTCATCCAAACAGTGAGTTATTCCTTCTTCAATGACCATGAGACAGCAGAGGCATTCGGATAATATGGCACCGATTAATTATACAAACCTGATATCGATTCGAAACTGAGAAAGCGGTAGAGATACCTGGAAAACATGTATATATACTTCATCGCCGAAAACAAGGCGCAAGTCCTCCACGAGGGTTAGTTGAGCTCTCCATGTGTAAGGAACGAAACCCAGATAAACGACGGCTCGGACGAGGTCAGGTCGGATTCGTGATAGTTGCCCGGCGAACCAAGCTCCCCAGTCGTGTCCAATCACAAGGACCTGCAAGTGGTGGATGCACTCGTTCAATGTCAGTATCGAATATAAAAGATTGTGTAAAAATGAGATGCCACATGAAAGGGAAATTAAGTGCACTTCATCAGAGAAGGAATTGCATCTCATCTGATAGATGGTCCTCTTTGTGACTGCTAATCTGAAGAAGATATCAGTGTGATTCATAGATATTCCTCCGAATGTTACATAAGCGTTTTGAAATGTGGTTGATAATGCTAACTCTCAGGGTCGAATGCCTTACCGAGTCTTACCTTCTCAGTCACATTGAGGCCTTTCAAGACGGCGACTATATCACCGATTATGTCATTCCACATGTACTTGTCGCTTGCTTCAACGATTTCTGACTCGCCTGCACCTCGAGTGTCTGGAACGATAACACGGAATCCAGCAGCAGCCAGAGCTGGAATTTGGTAGCGAAAGCTGTACCAGAACTCTGGAAAGCCATGCAGAAGCAACACCGGAGGTCCTGAAGAAGCGACACCCCAAACACGATCCACTGACAACGGTGCTTGGATTGCAATCACAAGCTGTGGGAAGACTTGGTGTCCAATAAGGGTACATACTGATGACAGGAATAAGGAAGTCCAGTGAAGGAGTGAAGACGTACATCGCTCACACTTGCGACAGTAAAGTGCTCGATCTTCTTGCCCATCAGTATAGGTCCTTCCTCAGAACGGAGCAAACGGAGAGGAAATGAATGGGCAGTGAAATGAATGAAATGAAATGGTAGCCCTTACCAGCTCCCGCGACCACGCAGTGCACTCTATTGCCGACTTCTGTCACGATGTACTTATGCTCCACGCCCTTCATCGGAAACTCCATATTCTGTAAACTAATTACTTATTACTCCGATTGAGCTTACCCTTCACCGCCAGACTTCCTAACAATAGAAACATAAACTTCTGTCATGAATCAGACAGACCTCATGCCAGGGATTTTATAGAATCTGAGAAAAGCTCTCCTCAGCTTGAGTCTTAGAGCAAACCAAAACCGAAATTCAATTGAAGCATATACAGTCTAATTGACCTTCCTTTCTAGCATCAGACGAACACACATACGAATGAAAAAGACTGTCACAAGACTTCTAACAGTGATACTGTATACATTATTACTGTTACTTCTATCAGTAAAAATTGTTCCAGTATCACTGCAACAATTATTGGCTCTGTGTGAGGTAGTAGAAAACCGAGACAGCCGTTGTGAGCTGGACCGAGTAACATAGCAAGAGGAATGGGAAGATTTCATCAACTCGTCAACGATGAAACCAACCTAGTCTATCAGAAGAAAACGGGTTATGTCGTGAGAACCTAAATCACATAAGCGCTTGTTTGATGAAGACCCCTCCTGCATGCTCCAGCAGCAAACCCTCCCAAGAATTTTACCACCCGCACGATCCGATTAGTTGATGTACTTCATCTACATATATCCAAATCCTTTCGCTGTATTTTAAGAAAACAGCTGCAAAAGGAGTAACTTGAGGCGCATGTCTGCGCCAAAGAACGTAGTTATGAAGGCACAAGATAATTGTAGGTTTGTCCGCTTTGAAATAAGCGACGAGGTCATCCAACTAGCTGGGTTTTCGCCGTGTTTCGTTTAGGTATAAACCTAAAGCTATGTTGAAAATCCGATTTATTATCTATAAAACCTGCTACGTGCCGTTTGCAAAAATATTAATTCAAACCACCCATCACGGATTTCCACTCAAAGTGATCCTGGTCAGGGCCATAAAACTCCAGTTGATCGTCGTTTACCACATGAAAACGCAAGCGCATATAATAAATGGTGGCCATATAGACACCCAAGTGTATAAAATTGGCCACGTGGGTTAAAAAATAAGCTTATTATTGAATACGAAATAACGAACAAGATAAAACAGCCACTCCAGTAATTCTTTCTATAACGCTTTTCTAAACGAAGCCCAAATAAAACAAAAAGTTGAAAGAAATCCAAATTGAACAAATAAAATAAAGCGGCAATTTTGGTCTTTTTGAATAGATATATAATTATAGAGACAGTTAAAGAACCAAGTAAAACATGTAAAAGCGTCAAACAATCAAATTTCTGGAACCAAAAAGGCAAAAATAGAAAAAGATAGATAGATAATTATTTCTCCAAAAACAAAAAGGAATTAGTATAATGGAAAGTTCAATAAAGAATTGTACTCAATGCGATGAAGCATCGTATGACATACTAGATGCCGATTCACTTAGGACCTGTGAGGCACTTGTCAGACGGAAAATCGACTTTGAAGAGATATATATCAAACAACATAATGACAGACTCTTATTCAAGGATATGAATAAAGTGGTGGAAGTTTTAGAAAGGAAAACTGTTTTCGTAACCTTAAAGACATATCCAACTAGAAATCCCCATTAGCTTTATAACATGAAGGAAGGTGTATACGTACAGTACAGCAACATAGAATTCTAATCAATCGTTAGTATGATTTCGAAAGTCGTGACCAGTGATCAGTCTACTCGGTAAGGCGCGAACAAGAAAACATCTACTCCAATTCAAGTTATTTCTTCTCAGTGACGATATAATAAACTCGCGTCTTCTCTGCTTGTGAAAAAGAAAAAAAGAAAATTTTTGCCTCGCTAAGCTATCGCGCCTATGATGAAATGATAAAAAGAATGTACAAAAGAAGAAAAATACAAAGTACACCACAGAAAGATTCTAAATATGAAAAGTCTCCCATTAATTTGATAATAATAAAATGAAAAAACAAAAACAAGGTCCGCAGGGCCCTGGCACTGTCAGACAGGGTCCCGGACTTTGTTTTGTGGAAAGGGAAACATAGGCCCCAATCGCATTACATCACATTCGATCTCACACAACTGAGAAAGATACAGATAAGAGTTCTTGTGTGTTACGTAACCGCTAGTACTAGAGGTTACGTAAACTCTACTACTAGCGGTTACCTAAAGAAGGGTCTTGGTGGTGTTCATTGCGATCCCTAAACTGTGTAAAAATCAATAATGTGATAGTAAACAAGTAGTCGTTCACAGTGACCATTGCAATTCTATCATGATATTAGAGCAACCAGTGAGTACATTAGTGTAGAAAAAATTATGAACTCTGCTACTGTTCTCTTAGGTGAGATATATTTTTTTCCCATTGTGCATATTATTTCATCATGGATGGAGCAAGATTATGCTTGCGGTATACACTCCAACTTTGAAAATAGTTGGATAGCTCTATTCTTAAGTCCACCAACATGAAAAGCCCTTTACAAGATTATTCTTGCCCAAGTCAAATCCAATGTAGCCAACTTTACATGTTTAACTCACCTGCTAGTGAAATGAACCGCATGACAAAAACAAGAGACAAAAATTTGTGGCATAGTCTGTTTCATCCTCTCAACTTCTATGGATTAAGTAACTTCTCTAGAGAGAATCATGTAATAGAAATGCCTCAAATATATTATATTCATAAATTTTGCAATACATGTACGCAATCAAGATAAAGATTTCATACATCATCAACTAACAGAGCTAATGAACAATTAGAACTAGTTCACATAAATCCAGATTTAACTTTGATGTGTCATTCACTAAGCAAGTCTTAAGTACTTTCTAGCATTTACTGAGAAATTTGTTTGTTTATTTTATGAAGTCAAAGAGTGAAACGTTGAACAAATTTTGAATCTTCAAAACAATGATAGAGATATAAATAGATTAAAAGATCAAGACTTTAAGGTCTTATAGAGCAGACGAATTATGTCTAATGAATTTGAAGCATATTTGCAGGTCAAAGTTATAAAAAAAATAAGCAAATCATTGACTTCTAGTCCAAAACTCAAGCAGTCATCGCACCTTCAGTATAATAAAGCAAGAGGGAGGAGCCCTGTGGACGGTAGGTACACCAAAGTCAAGCACTTGAAGCCAGCGCGTCCAATAACGAGCCAGCGCACCTTCAGTATAATAAAGCAAGAGGGTAGAATTGAACCATAAGCTGAGTGATGGAGAGTGGAAGGCGGGCTGGAGTGAAGGATGTCAACAAGAACTACAAGAGGTAAGAAATTCTCCGGAAGTTGCTACTCTCCGATTTGCTTCTGTCGTAAGGTCTCGGGTTGATTTGCCAGTAATCTTTGCGGTCCTACAAGTGGTGCAAGTGCTCTGATGTAACTTGATCTCTCACTATACCAGCTGGTGAATTGTAAAGTACATTTATTCACATTGATACTTAGACGTCTATCAGAGGAGTACCATTGAGCGTCAGACTTCATTCATACTGGTCAGCTGTCATTCATTGCAAGAGCGGATTGCGACTAAAACTCGACTTCCGCACCAGATTCTGCAATTTCCACTGCACAGGAATTAACCCTCGCCTGCTTGGAAAGCAGAAAGGTGGTGAGGATATTCCTTCTCCACCTATTCTGAAGAGGGCTTTTAGCAGATTCTGGAGGTATTGGTAGACATATTGTCAACTAGTTCGACTGCTCTCGAAGTAACAGGAGTAGCACAGAGTAGGCGCTTGTACTTATGTTCGGTGTCCACAGAAGAAGAAGACTTGATGTGGCGGCATAATGTAACAATAAAAAAAGTAGAGATCGCACAAGAATACACTAGCATCGAAACATATCTCATGTGCATGAAGGTCGGGGTTCGCATAATATAAAATAATTGTCGGAAGTTAGTTTGTTGCAATTTTCACCCTTGACAGCAACAGAGGGCTCCATTGCAAACCTAAAGGCGGCTTGACAACAAATCCAAATCGCCGGGGATGAAATATCACAACAGATTCCTCTTCTTTTTTCAAACTCTTCCTTAGAGTACCAACGAGCTCACAAGTACTCACAACTCACACTAAGAGCAATGGTTCAAGAGAGAATATGAGAACAATTATTGCTCTTTGTGTTGTTTCTTTCCTCTAGATCAGATCTTTAACATTGTGCTGCATTTTGGTATTTATTTGTCATTACAATCTGTTAATGTCCAATCAATGCTATTGAGAGTAAATATATGTTATCAATTTTTTATGACAATGTAATAGATAGTCTCATATATATGAAGATATGCATTCAATTTGTTTTAGCTCAAATTGAGATGAACAATTTCATGTTAAATTCCAAAAAGATGCATTAAAAAGTTGTCAAATGAATTTTGAGAAAAAAAAACTAATCAACTTGTAACATGTTTTGTCATAATTGGAATAAACTTTTTTGTTGTGCATATTTTTTATATTGTGTAAAATTTCTAATCATCAATCTAGCAATGAAAGTTTTTTCCTGATACTTGCTGTATGTCAAATGTATTAAAGATTATGATATTTTATTTCATGATTTATTGCATACTAGCAAATCATTTTTAGGCTACGTTGATGATGTTTATAGACAAGAAAAGATCTACAATTTGGTTTCTGTTTACATTTGATGACGGATATATTAGTTAAAAATCTACTTTGTAAAAGTGCATAGGTCATTCAAAAATAAAAGAAACATATGTAGTAGTAGCAAAGAAAATAGAATCATTTGATTGATAGATTTGTTACTGAATTGTAATTTAACGGAATGTTGTTGATCTATAATTATGTAGTTAGAATGTATAAGATCTTGCAACAAAGCAAGTTGATGAAGAGCTAGATCAAGCACATTGATTTCAGATCCCACCTTAATAAAATACCAATTTCAATTAATAAAGTAAAGCTAGTCAATTTAACAAGATGTTGTCAATATTTAATTATGTATTAAGAATGCATAAGATCTTGCAACAAAACAAGTGATAAAGAGCTACCTAAAGCACATTGATTTCAGATCCCACCTTAATACATTACTAATTTCAAAGTATAAAGTAAAGCTAGTCAAGTGTAAAGTTAATTTCAATCCAATTGGTGCATTCATCAAAATTATTCATTTAGAGATATATAAGAAACACTGTGATATTGATATCAGATCCCACCTTAATACAATACTAATTTCAAAATATAAAGTAAAGCTAGTCAAGAGTAAAGTTAAACTCAACCCAATTGATGCATTCATCAAAATTATTCATTTAGAGATATATAAGAAACACTGTGATATTTTATGAAAAATAGGTATGGATCTTAAGAGTTCATATATTCTCTCTCATTCAATTATTGACTATTGTTGCAGAAGATCGTTGTTTTTAGTCTTTGTGGAAAAGACCGACAGTCATCAGTGTCTCACTCTAATGTGATCCCTTGAAGCAAGGAACCTCTAAAAACTATCTAAATAAACTCGTCGAATCACATAAGGTCGTATTTTTACAACCTGAGCGCGTACAAAGAGTGGGAATTGCTTCTTGCCTCGATGCTCACAATAGGTGATATATCATATCAAGAGCAGATCAAGATCTGTGTGTAGTAGGATTAATCCGATGCATCCACTTCCTACATAATTCAGGTCCATGTGCAAATAAGAACTCTCATTATTGGGTCGAGCTTATAACCTTCACCTGGGTCTATCCTGGCTTTGTTTGGGTCCTTGTTTCAGGGCTTCGGTGTCCTTAAAACTGTGATTCATTCAGCAAGTTTTGTCAAACTTACAAGTCCTAGAACTGGTTTCTATCACAGCTCCAATCGCCCCACCCATGTTTAGGTGCAGAGTAGAGATCTTCCATTTATTTTCATCGATTTATCTCCAGCTCAAAACTCTTGCCCTCGAAAAGTTTTGTTCTTAACGACTTTACTGTCAGCCTGCTCTTGATTCTTTAAGGCATTCTTTTATCTCTTAATTGTAATACTGTAATACATAGATGTTGAGGTCGGAGTTTGTTCTGATTTGATCCAATTCACTGTATATCTCTGTCACAAGCCTGTTCCGCCCGTTCCGCCGCGGAACAAGATTGTATTCTGTCTTTCGTGGTACACTTATGCATGGTTGACAAAAGTACCAAGCGCCAAAAGCACAAAGCCCAACTCATCCTAGTAAAGGGAGTCATTACGGAGATTCTCAACACTACTAGTAGACTAGAGGGCCATCAGGTTATTTGATATCATTTGAGACGTATCAAAGAATAGAACTGCAATGATCGTTGACACTGCTCCAGTGTAATACTGGGATAATAAGCGAGCATGAAGAACTGTTTGGACACCTGCTCGCGAGTTGTAATAGGACGAAAGCATGAGGGAAGAGACATGTACACAGGAGGAGCTTTGCTGCATGTAATATATTGATCAGTTACTTACAGAACACCAGACTGCAATACAATCAAGTTTTTCCAGCTTAGCTGGAACGCCCGACTCATTAAAGTAAAAATTTCAAAATTTTAAACTAAAATATGGTATAACGAGCAATTATCGAGTTGTTGCTGATTGAATATGGATGTACTTCGGCCTACGACAACTGTCACATTATCAACTCGGATCATGACACCTAAACCTGACCTCAACTATATATAAACATGGGCGGACGATATTTAGTTAAGATGGGGGACAAGAAATTAAAAACTCGATGATAGCTTTGTTTACCTCCTCGTGCTTCTCCTGGTGCATGAAGTGATTAGCATCAATTACGACGACTTTCTGAAGATTGGGAAATAGAGGTTTGTTGGCAGCAAGTATTTCTTCTGGATCCAAACATAATTGAGAATTTGAAACGTTTTGGTGCCCAGTATCCCTCGTAGCCTTTATTAATAATGACGGATGCTCGAGAATCGTGTCTATAAACGGAGCATTCAGCTCGGTAGACCTGCACATTTGCTCGCAATCATGAACGTTCATTAACAATATAAAATGTGTGTCTCGATAATGAACATACAGACATCATACTTCTGGAGTCATAGTGAGTTGCTGTTGGCAAAAGCTTCAACACATGTCCCAACGATCCTGAACAGCTTTGATCATATCCATGCTGAAGCAACGAGGAGACAATCACATCTATGTTAGGCCTTGAAGACATACATTTTCTCTACACTCAATGATGATCGCAGAGGTCACACAGTAAAGTCCAATTTTACTTGCGCAAACCATCTTGAAAGCTACTCTGCTGCCATCTCACGTCAGTTCGTTACCCACACAAGGTTCAAGTCGACAACCAACCTCTTAAAATTGCGATACACATTCAAACTGGGTGTGAATCCCGTTTTATCAAAAGTATCTGCATAGAATTGGAGATCTGCAGATGTGATCCAATCTGGTAGGGCTTCTTCTTTGTCGGAGGAAACCTTTGGAATACGGAGTTGGGGATCGTCGCTCCACCGACTGAGAAAAGCCAACATCAAAGAAGATGTCTTCTCCTTGGCAAACAGAGCTTCTGCCCGCCCGGGCTCCTGAAATGAAATCACACAGTTCCGAAACTTATGACAACTCGGCCACGACAAACACTTTACACAGCAGAGCTTGAGGGACCGAAAATAGCCGGCTGGATACAGGCAGGAAATATATAAATACATCTTTTCAAGCCCGGTCATCCAAACAGTGAATTATTCCTACTTCAATGACCATGAGACAGCAACGGCATTCGGATAATATGGCACCGATTGATTATACAAACCTGATATCGATTTCAAACTGAGAAAGCGGTAGAGATACCTGGAAAACATGTATATATACTTCATCGCCGAAAACAAGGCGCATGTCCTCCACGAGGGTTAGTTGAGCTCTCCATGTGAAAGGAATGAAACCCAGATAAACGACGGCTCGGACGAGGTCAGGTCGGATTCGTGATAGTTGCCCGGCGAACATAGCTCCCCAGTCGTGTCCAACCACAAGGACCTGCAAGTGGTGGATGCACTCGTTCAATGTCAGTATCGAATATAAAAGATTGTGTTAAAAGGAGATGCCACATGAAAGGAAAAGTAAGTGCACTTCATCGGAGAAGGAATTGCATCTCCTCTGATAGATGGTCCTCTTTGTGACTGCTAATCTGAAGAAGATATCAGTGTGATTCATAGGTCTTCCTCCGAATGTTACATAAGCGTTTTGAAATGTGGTTGATAATGCTAACTCTCAGGGTCGAATGCCTTACCGAGTCTTACCTTCTCAGTCACATTGAGGCCTTTCAAGACGGCGACTGTATCACCGATTATGTCATTCCACATGTACTTGTCGCTTGCTTCAACGATTTCTGACTCGCCTGCACCTCGAGTGTCTGGAACGATAACACGGAATCCAGCAGCAGCCAGAGCTGGAATTTGGTAGCGAAAGCTGTACCAGAACTCTGGAAAGCCATGCAGAAGCAACACCGGAGGTCCTGAAGAAGCGACACCCCAAACACGATCCACTGACAACGGTGCTTGGATTGCAATCACAAGCTGTGGGAAGACTTGGTGTCCAATAAGGGTACATACTGATGACAGGAATAAGGAAGTCCAGTGAAGGAGTGAAGACGTACATCGCTCACACTTGCGACAGTAAAGTGCTCGATCTTCTTGCCCATCAGTATAGGTCCTTCCTCAGAACGGAGCAAACGGAGAGGAAATGAATGGGCAGTGAAATGAATGAAATGAAATGGTAGCCCTTACCAGCTCCCGCGACCACGCAGTGCACTCTATTGCCGACTTCTGTCACGATGTACTTATGCTCCACGCCCTTCATCGGAAACTCCATATTCTGTAAACTAATTACTTATTACTCCGATTGAGCTTACCCTTCACCGCCAGACTTCCTAACAATAGAAACATAAACTTCTGTCATGAATCAGACAGACCTCATGCCAGGGATTTTATAGAATCTGAGAAAAGCTCTCCTCAGCTTGAGTCTTAGAGCAAACCAAAACCGAAACTCAAATCTAAGCATATACAGTCTCATTGAGCTTCTTTTCGAGCATCAGACGAACACACAAACGAATGAAAAAGACCCTCACAAGTCTTCTTTATAACAGTGATACATTATTACTGCTACTTCTACCAGTAATAATTGTTGCAGTATCACTGCAACAATCAAGGATCTATTACAAAATAAATAGGTCAACAAGCGACAATTTGATACCAGATATCCGGAGGTGTAAAAAATGCTGCTGTGAAAAGCGAAAAAACTATTAAAAAAATGACGATTTTTTATTAAGGTTTTCACTCCTTTTGATTCTTGCAAGATGATCACAAGTACAGGTACTTGAGAGCATATTGATGAAATAAATAAAATACCATCGGCACCTCGACTGGCGGAATGCTTTCAGAACCAATTTACTAGAGTAAGGCATAGAGGAAAGCGGAATTTTGTGTGTAGAGATAAAATCAACTTTGCCTGTGTTTATGAGCTTAATGATTTCTTGACGATGGCGCGCGAGGACTCAGCAAAAAAAAATAAAAAAATCCAAAAGGAAACATAGGCCCCAATCGCATTACATCACATCCGATCTCACACAACTGAAAAAGATACGGATAAGAGTCTTGGTGCGTTACGTAAACTTTACTACTAGGTGTTACCTAAACAAGTGTCTTGGTGGTGTTAATTGTGTAAAAATCAATTCTGTAATAATAAAAAAGTAGTCTTTCAGAGTGACCATTACAATTCTATCATGATATTATAGCAAGCAATGAATACATTAGTGTAGAAAAAATTGTGAACTCCGCTGCTATTCTCTTAGGTGAGTTTTATTTTTTTCCATTCATTCTGCGTGTTATTTCATCATGGATGTAGCAAGATTATGCTTGCACTATACAGCAACAAGTTAGTGGACGAGTTCAATTATCAGATTTGAAAACTTAAGATACGGTCGATGCTTCAGCCATTTAAACTTTTGAAAGTGACGATAAACAAAATCTAGATGATGGAGATCCAGTGGAAAAAACTGGAGAACACATCACATGCAAGTATCTCTATAAGTCATGATTTTGTGGACTTAGTGTATGAGAATGATGATCTGACTTACGTTTGGCAAGTGTTGAAGAGGAACACTTGCTCAAGATGATGGAGGTTAGTTACGCAATATATGCAGATATCAAGAGAATTGAAAATTAAACTATTGTCAATGAAATAATTAGTTGCTTACAAGACAATGGCTTTAATCTTTCTAATGGAATGCCATAATCTTACAAGGGAATTATTCAAGTCATTGTTGCTTGAAAAGCTTCATTCTTTTGTAAAGACTATCTTCAAACAACTCATTGAAGTATACAAACTGGAGATACAAAATTAGCAATTTGGAGAAGAATATGAAGCTTCAGCTTTGTAGTGGCGACTTGCACCAATGAAACATGAGTATGATTAAGCTCTCAGTGAAATGAAAAACGATTCAATAATTGTTGATACAGTGAAGGAAAGAGCGAAAGTTCACAACCTGAGCAATATCAACAGTTTTATGAACGTAATATTCCTACTTGTTGGGTGTGTGACAAAAAATAAATTTTGCTTCTATCTGCTCATGGAGTAAGCTTTGAGGACTTTCAAAATAGCGACGCAAGTCGACCAACTTTATCATGCATGATGGAGAAAAAGTACACTACAATGTTGTTATAGACAACTTTGATGTGACATTAGGAAATGTGATCAATCACCATCATCACAATCAATATATGAATAGCGATGCTTCTAACCACATGACAAGAAATAAAGAGGCGCTAGATTTGGTGAAGATTGAGTAACAAGTTACTCTGATTGCAATTGGATTAGAACAGTATAGAATTGAAGTATGAATGAATGCTCATGTTTTAGCAGAAAATTGTGGAATAAAGCTTGACAATAATCTTTACGCACCGTTGGTATGCAACAATTTAATTCCAATTGGTAAACTTGCAAATAAGGGTCATGTTATCCTATTTACACAAAGATATCGTTGGATCATAAAAAAATTGGTTAGCAAACAAGTTATAGCTACATGAAGTCAAATTCAATGTAGCGGACTCTATATGTTTAACTCACATGTTGGTGAAATGAACAACATGACAAAAACAAGAAACATAAATTTTTGGCATCGTCGGTTTGATCTTCTCAACTTCTATGGATTAAGTCACTTGTTTAAAGAAAATATGTAGTAGATTTGTCTCAAATAGATGATATTCATAAAGTTTGCACAATATGTAAGACTGGTAAAAAATCAAGAGAAATATTTCCAATATCATCATCTAACAGAGCTAGTGAACAATTAGAGTTAATTCACACATATCAAGTTGAAACTTTGACGTGTATTTCACTAAGCAAGTATAAAATACTTTGTAGCATTTACAGACAATTATACAAGAATGTTGTTGTTTTATTTTATGAAGTCAAAGAGTGAAACCTTCAACATATTTTGAATCTTCAAAGCAATGATGGAGATACAAATAGATTAAAAATCAAGATTTTAAGATCTTTCAAAGATACTAGTTATGTCCAAGGAGTTTGAAGCATACTTGCAGGTTGAAGGTATTGCAAGAAATTTGACACATTATTGATTTTAGTGTTATAGCCCAACGTACTATCTAAATTGCATTTATAAAATGACTTGATGGTACACTCTACTAAATAATCAAGTTTTTTCTTTCTCCCTTAACACTATAGATATTGATTACGTGCCAAGACTAATCGTCCATATCATTATTCTACTCCAATGTCAACTCTTCATTGTCGTCATTGATTTTGGATTGCTTCAATTTATTCAATTCTTCATATGTTTCCTTGTCGTCCTCTTCATCATCTTGTATTTGTTTGTTATAAGCTCACATATACTTATTGTACTCTTGCTTCTTCTGTTGAGCTTCAGCAATATATGGAGACTTTTCAAATTTAGACATGGCTTTTTATTTCTCTCCTCCGACTTGCCAACCACGGAAACATTCTTCATCTTGGGATGATTTTTCTTAAACAACTTCTTGAACTCATCAAGAAAGATAAAAAATTGAGTTGATGGACTCTTTTGTCGGTTTGTATCCTTTATAATTTTTGTGACCTTCTTATACTTATCTTGCTTGTTTATACTTCTCTTGATTGTTGAAATTTCACATCATACCCTTCCTCTTCTCTCATACTCTTTTCAAATAGAATATCAACAAGATTGTAAAAACTCACACCTTATATTCAGAGCAATGGTCAAAGAGAAAATATGGATAAAAAACCTCAAACATCACAGGAAAATGGAGTTGTAGATCAACCTAACAGAAAAATAATTGAGAAGATTAAAGTAATAACAAACAAATCTCAACTTCTCAGTTTACTGTGCAGTGAAAGCAATCTATACAACAACTCTTTTGATGAATATTTATATACAAAAGTAAATGATGAAAACACAACATTCAAAAAATTATGTGGTAAAAAATCCAATGAGTACCATTTTAGAATATTTGGAAGTATAATTCATGTTCATATTCTAAAGGAAGAACATAGTAAAATCAACAAGTATCAATATTGTGCATGTTAGTTGGCTATGATTGTGAATCAAAAGTATATTGAATATATTGTCCAAAATGTAGATTAGTTATTATCAGGCCTCCCTATTTACGGGAAAATAGTACTTGTACCGCAAATAACCGTAAATAAGGTCCGGGTTGTCCCGTAAATAAGGGCCTTAATAAAAGGTTTTTTATTGGCGGCACCCTAATCTTTACCGGCGCTCTTGCCTGTCTTCCCTCCTTCAACTTGCCCTCCCCACCTCCCTTCTTCTCGCACTCTGTCTTGAGCACTCCTTATTACCAGCTTCGCACTCAACTCTCGTGCTCCCGCTACCGGCGCTCTTGCCTGTCTTCCCTCCTTCAACTTGCCCTCCCCACCTCTCTTCTCGTCGCACTCTGTCTCGAGCACGCCTTATTACCAGCTTCACACTCAACTCCCGTGCTCCTGCTATGCCGCGTGCAACGCTGCGTACGCACTTCAACCCAGACCACCAAGTCAACTACGGACTTTCCATCGCAAGTCGGAACGCAGCCACGTCGGAGGTCGTTTCAGTCAATTGTCTCTTCTGTATTCACTTTGGCCGAGAGGACACAGACACGAGCACCGCCCAGGAAGAACGGAAGCGGCGCAGAACCAAAAATATCAAATCTTTCACTAGGCCATTTCGAACCGACAATTACGTACAGCACTTCAGCCGCCAGCACAAGGCTCGCTGGGACCAATTCAAAATCCTGGCTTGGGACCAAAAGGCCCCTTTTTTCCAAAGAAATGCACCAGTCAGGCACAGGAACACCATTCCATCGCACTTCGCCGGCAACCAGACGGCAATGCAGCTTTACATCAACAAAGCGATTGTTGACATCATCATTGTGGACCTACTTCTCGACCAGGACGACGACGACGGGCTGCCGAACATGTGCAAGGAAAGAGCACTTAGAATCTTCGAAGATATCGATCTCAACACCGTTGAAGATCCTGGATTGGCCACTACCAAATATCGAATCGACATCTCGATTCCAAAGCAATTCAATCTGGTGGCGGGATTCCTCAGCACTGGAGTTTCCTTTCGCCAAGCAGAAGCTCTGGTTACCATGACGAAAGAAGTCACCGGCGTTGCGGAGATCGGCACTGCCAAGGATGAAAGGGTCGCTCAGTAAGCTCGCTTTATTTTGGCGTTGAATCTGCAACATATCCACGACATCTTGAACAATAGCTGGGCATTCTCAATTGCGTTGGATATGTCCACTCACATGTCGACTTCTTACCTGGATATCTGCATTCGGCTCTTCTGGCATGGTGAGATCCTCAACTTGCACTTGATTGGGATTCCGGTTTTCTGCAGGCATACGGCAGCAGAAGTGTACCGCCACGCTTCGGCAGTGCTGGATGTACTCTGCACTGAATGGAAGACTATGCTGATTTCAATCTCAACAGACGGCGAACCGCGAATGACCGGCCTCATTGGCGGGGTGGCCACGCAATTTGAACAAGCAGCATTACCTGGCTTTTACCTCATCTGGTGTGGTTTACATCAATTGGACTTGAAGTTGCGATCGTTCTACGAACAATTGATAGACGAACAATTTGTGTCAATGCTAACGGCACTCATTGGATACCTGCGCCGTCAACAGAACCTGATTAACGACATGGGAACGAAATGTCGCACACTCGCAGAAACAAGGTGGGAATCCATGTCAAAGGTCGCTAGCTGGTTCAAAACGCACCGTGTGGCCATCAGAGAGTACCTGGAGGCGAAGAACCCATCCTGCAAACCGCCGCATGAATGATGAGTAGTCCTAATGTTCGTCGAAGATGTGTCCGCAGCCGCCACCGCTACCTTCAAGCAACTTCAAAAGGATGACACTCTGGTCTCACGGCAGCGCGAAGCCATCGCCAATCTATGGACTTGCTACAAAGACTATATCAAAGCAAACGGCCCATTAGCTTCTGGACAGCGTGAAGACATCGACATCGAGAAAGACGTTGTGTCCAGCAACGATTTGTACTCAGCTCGTGTCGCAGATATGACCACGTTTCTGGAAGACATGGGTGGTTTTGTATCCGATCGCATGCAACATGCCGGGCAAGCCAGCATGGAAAACCTGGCAAGAAACTTGAGCAAGGGCCTGTTGAATTTGATCGCTGGGCTGGACGAAGTCGTGGCCGAACGAAACTCCCTGAATGGCGTTTCCTTAGACGTGTTGCCACCCGTGCTGCCGCACGAGCTGGTGACACTGAATGGACGTGACTTTATCGCTATTGTACGCGCACAAAGTGAACGTCTTGCTGCTCGTTGGGCCCCTATTTCTGCAGAAGCGACAATGGACTACATTGAAACCGAATTCCGTGATCTCAAAAATGCTTACCGCAATGAAGAGCCCTTCCGTAATGCATTGGACGGGTGTACATACCAAACGCCCTTCAGCAAGGCCTGGAAACTCACAAGTGGTCGATTCAAGAAGCTGGAGATGTTTTGTGGTGGACTGACAAGCACTTTTCCGGGAACGTCCTCTGTAGAGCGCGACTTCTCCATTCTAAAATGGGAAAAAGACATCCAGCGGATGAGCTTGACAGACTTTTTCCTGGAAGGCATGATGCACGCAAGGCAGTTCAAGCTTCTGCAAAAACTTACGTTCTAAGCAGAGACAATGAATACAAACACGGTCCTTTGATATTCAGCTGTCCCAACTGCTTTCGCTCTTCGTAGTAGTTTAATTAAGGACCCGTAAATAACTGTATTTAAGGTCGGACCTCGTCCCGTAAATAGCTTATTTACGGTATTTACGGGAGACCCGTAAATAGAGAGGCCTGGTTATTATCATTAGAGATGTTGTTATCGATGAATATAGATTCGGTTTTTTAATTGAAAAATGCTCATACACGTGAAGAATACATTTTTTAGGTATTTTCTAGACATGATAATAAGCATATTGAAGTTGAAAAAATGATATCAAGCTCTATTTCATGTTAAACACAAGTTGAAATTGAAAAAATGATATCAAATTCAACATCACTTACACATATATGTGTCTGATATCCAAAACTCAAAAGTCAATGATAAAAAATTTATTGATGAAGAGAGCATATAGTTCAAAGCAAAAACTCATGAAACTAAATCGTTTTCAGCTTCATGGATTTATAAACGACAACAAAGAAGTCCTATGCCTACTAAGTGTGCTCAAAACTTCAGATTCAAAGATTATTCATGAACCTTGACAACATATGAAGATCCAATCACATTTCTACAAGCAATGACAAGTGCAAGTTGGAGAGCTGCAATGAATCAAGAAGTTGAATCAATCAACAAGAATCAAACATGGAAGATAGTTCACACAACGCCCCTTAGAGTCACTCCAAAAACCAAAGTTGGAAAGTCACGAGAAGTTTTGAGGCTTAAAGCCAATGTAGTTGCTAGAGAACTCCAAAAATTAAAGTGTGTAGACTCTTTTTGATACCTTTGCTCTAGTGATAAAATGATACACAATACAAGCAATATTTTTCTTAGCTTTTTTAATCTACTTTCCTTTACTTTACTTTCCTTAGTTGCAAAAAAAAGTGGAAGCATGATGTTAAAACAACTTCTTAAATGTGAAGCTAGATTAAGATGTATACATGTATGTGCTAGATGTTTTTGAGGTATCTCAAGATGTTAGAGTGTGTAAACTTTTGAAAGCTTTTCATGGGTTTCAATAAGCAGTATAGTTTTAGTATGAGAAGATTAATTTCTCTTTAACACAACATGAAATCAAAAAAAGCACAATTTATAGTAATATGTACCATTCAGTCATTGATGACAAGTACGCTATTGTATTAGTCTATGTTGATGATTTGTTGCTTGTTGGAATAATTTCAATCATATTGATTGAAATTATTATAACAAGTAAATTTGATATGACAATTTTGGATGATGCAAAGCTATACTTAAGGCAAAATTGGAGCAAATTTGAAATTAGAATCTATGTGCATCAACAAAATTTTATACAAAAACTTTTAGAAAATTTAACTTGGAGACCTGTAACTCAATTTGTTTTCCAACGGTTTTTAGATTGCACTTACAACGTCATATTACAACATCAGTATTTGATGCTACATTATATAAGTCACTGGTTGAATCACTTCTCTTTATTGCAACGATCTTAAGATCTGATATAACCTTTGCAGTAAATAAACTGTGTTGATATATGTAGCATTCATGAGAGATTCATTTGCTTGTTGCAAAGTCAATTTTGCAATATTTGAAGGAAATAATAAATTGAGATCTTCATTTTAAGCAGTATAGAGATTTGAAATATCATATTTTTGTCAAATTTGGATCATGAAAAGTATGTTGAACTCAGAGGTTAACAACTTGAATTTTTCACAAGCTTCATTTCATAGTACCATGATGACTGAACTAGCAAATTGTTGTCTTCGGTGACCATGTCAATTACTGAACCTAAATATCGTACATTTATTGAGGCTACAAAGGACATTGTTTTAATACTTTGATTACTAACAAAGCTAAAATTATGCAAAGAAGAAGCATCCTTATTTCTAAGTGACAATTAGTCTTGCATCAAAGTAGTAACGAGTCTTGTTCTGCATGCCAAAACAAAGCACATAAAAATTCAACATCAATATATAAGGAAAAAAGTAGAATCATGATACATACAAGTCAATTACATACCAAGAGATGACAAAATCACTCGACGTAAGAAAGTTTACAATCAATTAAACATCTGTGGGAGTATTAGCAATTCCAACACTTTCAAATGTCAAGGGACAAGGTAATATGTTAGAAATAACATTCTCTAAAAGCATGATGTGGATATGGTAGGTAAGTAATTAGTTAGATAGTAGTAAGTAACTAGCTAGATAGAAGTTCGCTTACAGATTAGCTAACCGCTACTACTAACGATTACATAAACAAGTGTCTTGGTGATATTAATTGCAAATCCTGAATTCTAAATTGTTTATAATTTAGTACTTTGATAATAAACAAGTAGTTGTACAAAGTGATCATTGCAATTCTAATAAATTATTGATATTAAGTAACAAAGCACAGATAACTTGTCTTGTTTGAATCAAATATGTCAATGTGTGTGGTGGATGCAATAAGTTTCATCTATTCAAATGCATACCATTGATAACATGAAAAACTCAAGATAATTGTAGATCTTAAGAAGTGATCAAGTAGAAAGCTCAAAAATTGAAATACTCTGTTAAGTGATAAAAAGTCATGTGTAAATATGTTCTCTATATAATAATTGAAACATGTTAGCTATAAAGTTACATAATATATAAAAAAGATATCATAACTGATGACTAAAATTCTGATCTTTTGATCACTTTGTGTTAAACATGTGCTTTTTTTAATTTTATTCTGCTTCAAATGCTGTAGTTCTGAAATGATGAGCTTCTTGCTTAAACCTATTAGACTTCTCGGTTGATTTAACACTTACCTCAGGTTTTTATATAAATGAATAATTATGCTTTCAAAAACTTTACCTTATCAATTTTCATCAAAAATAAAAATATAATATGATAGGCCATACTCAACTAATGAGAGTTTACAGTCATATTTCTCTACAATGCATCTTTATTCTCCTTTCAAATATCACACCATAGATGCTTGAGATTTGCACTTCACATAGAAAAAAAAGGTAAAATCTACTTGGATAGTTTAGCCATTAAAGTATTTTGGTAAAATTCCAATTCAATCAACAGACAAGGATGAAATACGAGCGCTTGTATTATATGTTAAAAATTAGAAATTCATTTTGTATGACATAGAATAGTCCTAATTTAATAATCGTATAATACATAATTTGTATATATATTTAAGATAAATCTCTCTGCAATAATAAAAAAATAACAAACATGCTTAATCTCCAAGTGGCCAAAATTACAATAATATTTTCATAAAAATTCTATCATCCAACAAAAAACTGAAAATAATTTTTTTTTTCAGAAAAAATTAATCTTACACATTCAACGCTCTTCATCTGAATGATTTTATTAGAATTCTCATAATTCGTCTGTAATTTGTCTTCATGCATGATAAAAGTAGAAGTGAAAGAGAAAAGATGCAACATTAAGAAAGTAGTATAAACAATAATACATCGTAATACTCAAATTCTAAGCATGAAAGATGTATAAACATGTGTTTTCTGTTCAATATGATTTTTTAAGGTAAAAGGAAATTTTAACTTTAATTGTAAAGATAAAAGAAGAGACATCAAGCTTTACAAAGAAGACAACGAGCTGTTATAGCCCCTTGAACTGACCCACACAAGAAGGAAATGTCTACAATGAACGTGTTCTTTAGCAGGATGATAATCTAATCAACGTCCGCCAGCAGGCCCTAATAGAAATAATAAAAATATGTCTTGATTCCGAACCAAGTGTAACACCATTGCGCGGGACTTTGTTTTCTTCATTCAATTTTCGGAAAACCTTTCTGAAACTCATCATCTGACATTCACTGCATTTGGGACCATGAGCTTAGCAATGGGAGAAGAGGGCATGCACAGACGTCTCAAGCCCGCTAGGAGACAGATCTCGATGAAGCACGTTCAGAAGGGACGCTTCAATGAAGGCTACGAAACGTGATCGCCTGGCTGCAACTGCTGACCACGGTGTTCGCTCTGCTGGGCAACTGGATTTGTCGTGAGCGAAGCAGCCATCGATTTAAGCCTTCTGCCTTCCGATAGGCGGAGAGGAGAGCTCACGCTTCTCGGACGACGACCAGACATGGAATGGATTAAGGAGCGTGCCGAAGCAGGAGCACAGGGGTCGTCGAGCTTATCCGGTAGCTCGGATGACAACGATGCCAGTAGGTGCTGAGTGGACCGGGCAAATCGAGCGCCCGCTGACTGGCGCTTCTCGTTGCCACGTCACCGGTTTTCGCCTCTGCGCTCCCCCATTCGCCCGTCGGTCACTTCCGAGGTCCGAGGGCCCTGCGACTGGGCCCCACCCAGCCAGGGCCGCGGTCGCAACGTCTGCCGGCGCCATCGCTCTGCTCTGTTGTCGTCGTCGGCGACGGATGCGGCCCTCGGGGGGAGGGAGTCCGATCGTCGACGCGCGCTCTCTTGTCGGGAGTGCGCGCGCGTCCTTACACCTCGAGCGTCTTCGCCCGCGGCCCGTCAGGGCCGAAAGAATGTCGAGGACGAGAGGCCCGTTGGGAAGTTCTTGTTGCGAGTGGACAGTGGAGAGCGGAGAGCGGAGAGGCACGATGAAGAGGAGGAGGAGGAGGAGGAGGATGAAGTGAGAGCTCTGGCGATCGAGCGAGCGGCTTCTTCGCGCAGGCGTTTTATCGCTGCGAGGTTTATTTGACGGTGCCTTTTCGTGGATGTAGGTTGGAACGGTGGTGATTGCGGATCGGATTTCGGGGAACAAAATGCTTTTCTTGTAGTTTTTGAGTTTGTGTGAAGTCGAAAGTGGTGGAAGATGGTGGCAGTGAATTTAGGCTTCGCGCACTATTTGTTGGATCATTTGTATGGGACTATCATGCACCGATTGCGGTTGGCACCGCAGTTCTTCTCCGGTGGATGGGGGGGCCAGAATATGGTTTTGTTGGAACAGATAACGAGACAGCTTCTCCAGCAGGGGCTGCAACAGGTTTCGGCTCAGCATTGGCCTCCTCCAGCCGTGCGACCCATATGGAAGACCGTTTGGGAATCTCGCACTGCTAAATTGCAGGAAGGGATTTTTGTTACCCCATGCGAGGAGCTCGTAAGACGAGCTCTCCCCTTTGAGAGCCAAACTGCGCGCGTGCGCCTGCTTACTCCAAAGAATGCTCCGCGGCACAGAAGTTCATGTGTGGTTCACCTTGCAGGTACCCTTCATCTTCTCGTGCTCGTCCAACCACCTTTAGATTTCATCAATATCACCAGCTTAAAATTGCAGTGATAATGCGCCTCGTTTCTGCTCGACACACTCATCAAATTTGAACCCCTCCAGAGCTGCCACGCCGGAAATTTCAAAATTTGATCTGATGATGCCGTGTCAGATACTTGATTGAGAACATAGTACAAGGCATTGGGAAATAAAATTTGTTAGATTCGAAGCTAAAATACTTTACTTAAAATTTTACTAGCCTAACACGGAATCCTATTATACACCAGGTACTGGAGATCACGGATTTGAGAGGAGATTGAGGATAGGCGGTCCTTTGCTGAAAGAGAATATCGCGACTTTGGTCCTCGAAAGGTAAAATCACATCTGTGTTGGTGGTGGTTTGCTTCAATATAGTCTTTAGATTGAGTCGACTCTAGAAAAAAAGTAACGAACCGGAGATGATATCGTTATGTAGTATGTTGCTTCTATAGTAGATTCAGATTCATGCCTTTTGTCTGCATCAACCTTTTCTGGAATGCAAAAGAGATTGGTTGCGGATGCTATCATACCATCAGGTTCTCTAGGGCCCAGATTTCATAAAGACAACTTACTCAATTAGCTCTACCAATCAATAATCTAGTCGTTCTGGAACCTCGAAGTAGTTTGGAAAACTAATAGAAGTCCCACGACATTTTCACCAGGATGAAGGAAAGGCGTTGAAAGCTGTGTTTTTAGATGTTCCGTATGTAAGAATGGCTCTTGAATTATTGTGGGTCCAGCCCTTATTATGGAAATCGACGGCCTAAACTACAGCGAGGTGCGAGGCTGCTCTGTGTGAGTGACTTGCTGTTGCTTGGGAGGGCCACAATAGAGGAGACACGATCACTTCTGCACTGGCTGGACAAGGAGGAAGGTTATGGGAAACTTGGTGTCTGTGGGCTAAGCATGGGTTTGTTTCCCTTTTCCTTTCTTTTTGTATGCGGCGCAGGACCTTGTAACGACATGGATTTGTCTCTTTGTCTTTCTTACTGTTATTATCTACTGGCTTGAGTATAGTGAGTAGCTTCTGCACTTTCTGCTCTGTTTGTAACTTAGTTGGGGGCTGATCATGTGGCACTTCAAAAAGATTCACTCACACAGGTACTCTTCTATGACCAGGAGGCGTTCATGCTGCCATGGTGGGCTCCTTGCACCCCACACCCTTGGCTATATTGCCTTTACTTGCACCTCACTCTGCGGCTGCGGCTTTCTGCGAAGGTATTTTACAATATGGAACAGCATGGGATGTGCTAATGCGAGATGAAGCTGCAGCTACAGGCATGACTCTGGAGAAAACTATGGAGCGCATGCGTACGATACTCTCCCTCACTGATGTGACCAAGTTTCCCATCCCGAAGAATCCTAAAGCAGTTATTTTTGTTGCAGCTACCGTAAGTCCATCGTCTTTCCATCTCTTTCTCCTTTCGAACATGAGTCAGAATGTCCTGTACAGGTTTTCTACTAAGAGCAATTTTTTTCCGCCAAATCGCAATGTATATTGATAGTTTGTTGCTGAATTACACCCAGCGATTTGTTACGGGAATGTTTTTCCTTCTGCTTATTAACCAGAGCTGCCCGTTTTAGGATGCTTTTTAGATGCAGAGCTAGCCTTTTGTGTTGGTTGACTCCATACCAATGACCATATCTTAGAGCAGTCTGTGTCGCCGATGAATCAAATCGTAACCTGTTCCTTAATCCTGACATGCCTTTCATCATTGTGATAATTCTGC
Organism: Marchantia polymorpha subsp. ruderalis; assembly: GCA_037833965.1. NCBI lineage: Eukaryota > Viridiplantae > Streptophyta > Marchantiopsida > Marchantiales > Marchantiaceae > Marchantia > Marchantia polymorpha. Next base: position 9,827,607 of record AP031351.1, read on the forward strand.
ATCCTGGGTTCTGAAGACTAGCTGGAAGTCACTCATGCTGTCCATCACTATACCTGCGACTTGTGTATCTTTTAATGTTGAAGTAATTTTATTTTTTTTAATCAGGATGATGGCTACATTCCAAAGCACTCGGTACAACAGCTGCATGATGCATGGCCTGAGTCAGAGGTGCGGTGGGTGACTGGTGGCCATGTGTCTTCTTTTATCCTACACAATAAGGCATTCCAGCAAGCCATCCGAGACGGGCTTCAGCGGTTGGATTAATTCCTTTGCATTGGGTTTTCATTCAGAAGTATCTTTCCTATTTTTTCATAGCTTTGCCGCTCTCTAGTCAACATTTCCTTTGACAAATTACTGCTGGTTGAGAAAAAAGCCAAAAGGGAGGTAATCAGGAAGTATTCTTTAGTAGCCAAGATTTTTAAATCCATAGCTGTTCACTTATCACAAGCTTCCTCGGTTTACATTTTTCACCCACAGGATAGTACTTATCATTTTGAAAGATATATCAACAGCAAACATGCGCTCAAACAAAATTGCAGTGGACGCGGGTTACAGACCCTTTGAGTGGCGATGTCTGCTCTAGAAGAAGTCGTTATTTTACTCCTTCCGCGTTATTCTCTTATTACCGTGAGTCGTGAAATGTGAAAGGCAGAGAATACAAGATTTTCTATCTTGATTCAGCACATTACCTGAATAAAGCAATTGGCGAAGCCATGAACGAAATTTCAAGTCACTTTGGCTCCTATCTCCTCTCTGGTGTAAGTTTTCCTGGATACATGGAGTCATATATATATGGCGATTGTAAAATGCAAACTCTTCGATCTTTCGATTTCTATTTAGCTCAACTGAGTGTTGGTGAGAAAGGAGAAACGCTCAGCAAAATCTGACCATACCACGTATACGCCAGTGCTCTCGGTGATTGATGTATTCCCCAGATAAAGCCTATCCCGACATTGTACTCTTCGAAGGAGATGCCGCGGTTACTCCTGCATCCTCATCAAGGGTGGAGACGTTCTTCTTCTACAGTCTGAGTACCACTTGCATGGTGCTGCAACACTTGTCCACTATTAGTGGCTTTCCTCATTGAAGTGAGAAAATTTCCAGAATGGATTCATGAACGGACTATCAGATCCTACAGCGTCACCAAATATGTAAAGGCCAGTTCTCATTTCATCTTGCATTTTCCAGTCTAGTGTTCCAAAACGTTCAATTGACACAAGACACAGTGCCTTTCAAATTGAGGCTTCATGTTTTCAAGAACCAAACTTGTATTCAAATCAAGGTAGAGTTGAATCTTTACTACATTGAGCGATATCTAACATTGATTACAAATATTTCCCACTTAACATGGAGTTACAACGATTTACATGGAGCTCAGTTACCTTTGGGAGCGATTTTGCCAATCGGAAGAGTAGTTTATATTTGAGTGATTGTAAGGTGGTCCTATTTATCAAAACAAACAGGTGAAATTAACGCATATGGTTGGATGTAATTGGTTCATCTTTTACATAGGTTCATATCAGAAATTTGTAATTCCTAGAGAGTATGATGTTATTGACATTAACGAAATAGGCTCCAACAGCGCAGCAACTACAAGTGATTGACTCACCACATCAATGTTAACGTCGACCACCGGCGATATATTTATCCTCTTTCGAAACAAAGTTATTTAACAACGTGGATTCGGATTTCGAAGCATGATCATGTAGAGAATGAAAGCTGTAAAGAGCTGCTATAAATAAGATTGATTTTAATTGGAAGAGGTGAAAAGTTACAAAACGCCTCTCGAGGCAACAGCGGCTTGTATTTTGGCAACTATGTGGTCAACAGATATACTTCCGAGCTCTCCACCATGTCTCGTCCGCACTGTCAACGTTCCATCTTCAACTTCTTTAGGTCCGACAACCGCCATAACTGGGATTTTCTGAGTCTCCGCATTACGGATTAACTTGGCTAGTCGTTCTCCATATGCAATCTCCGCTCTAATATCTAAAGCCTTAAGTTTTGCTACAACGTCCTTACAGTACGGCACCTGCTCCAGCCCAAAAATATCACATTATGGTACACATCTCAATGAATGTTGGTCCTCAACGGAGAAATAGTAGGTACTATAAACTTGAAAATAAAAAACTGGCTAAATATATATGTTCCGAGTCGAGTACGAAGGTTACGGAAAGAAGATAAACAACAGCCAGACAAATCAAATAGATAAAAACAATGAGATTACCTGGGTATCCGTCACAGGAAGAAGCCGTACTTGCATGGGTGCTAGCCACAGCGGGAAGTCTCCAGCATAGTTTTCTACGAGTATCCCAAAGAACCGCTCTATGGAGCCCAGAATGGCACGATGGATCATAATGGGCTGTTTCCTTTGGGTATTCATATCCACATAGGAAAGCTTGAATCTATGTGGTAAGTTAAAATCAACCTGTATGAGCAGAGAACGTAGTCGTCATCATCCGAACTCCACAACGGAAAAGAAATAATAATCGAGAACAAACGACAATGTCCTGAAACATGGTGGTAGTTTCTGAAGCATTCTGATTGCATTTCAAGCACTTTCGCAGGACTAACTCATACCTGGACCGTGGAACATTGCCATTTCCGTCCAATAGCATCTTCGATTTTAAGATCAATTTTAGGACCATAGAACGCACCACCTCCTTCGTCTATGGAATAGTTCCAACCCTTATCTTCCAATGCTTCCCTTAATGCAGTCGTAGCTTGTTCCCAAATATCATCACCTCCAACAGATTTCTCCGGTCGTGTAGAGAGGTTGACTTCATAATTTTTAAAGCCAAACGTTGTAAGGATCTCCTCAGTTAGATCCAACACGCCTCTGATCTCCTCTCTGATTTGATCTGGGAGGCAGAAGATGTGTGCGTCATCCTGCACATACGACATGAACCAAGTTTGTTGAGCTTCTCTCACTAAGCTCAGTTTGGTCCAACTCGTAAGCGCAGACAATAACAGTGTAGACTGGAACTACGCAAAACCAGTAAAACAATAATGATTGCTCATTCCAAAAAGTAGAGGTTGACCTGAGTGAATCCCCTGACACGAAAAAGTCCATGTAACGCTCCAGACCTCTCATACCGATATACTGTACCCAATTCAGCAACTCGCATTGGTAATTCCCTGTACGAGCGAAGGACATCCTTGTATATCTGAATGTGACAAGGACAATTCATGGGTCTAAGTTGGTAAAGTTCGTCCTCTACGTCCATGTGGTCGTACATGTTCTCTCTGTAGAAATCGTAATGACCACTTGTTTTCCAGAGGTCCAACTTTGCCACGTGAGGAGTATACAGCAGTTCATAACCACGCTGCAGATGAACCTTCTTCCAGTACTCTTCAATTATGTGGCGAACCATAGCTCCTTTGGGATGCCAAAAAACTAAACCTCCACCGGCATCTTCCTGCAAGTTCGCAGAGATAAGTAAATACAAACAACAAGTCACCATCTTTAGCGAAGTCAATGAAGGGAAATGTGCAATCTTTAACATCAATTTTCTTTGACAACTCTAACACCATGATTTAACATCTCATGCAATTGCTCACTAGTTACATCATAAGTACCTGGATAGAAAATAAACCAAGATCTTGACCCAGCCGGCGATGATCACGACGTTTTGCTTCTTCCTTTTGAACTTGATAAGCTTTTAGTTGTTCCTCTGTTTCCCAGGCAGTCCCGTATATTCGTTGCAGCATTGCTCTCTTCTCATCTCCTCTCCAGTAGGCTCCGGCAACGGTCTCCAACTCAAGTGCTCTACGGGGTATCTGACCTGTTCTCTCCAGGTGAGGTCCCGCACACAAATCCCACCATTCGTCTCCTGTGTTTGCGGGAAAACCTTGTTACTGTGATATCGGGCAAGATTGCAAAGGTCTTTAGCGTGCCTCGGGACATACCCAAGAATAACCTAAAAAAGATACATTGAAAACGTAACCCTTGGTGGTCTACTTTTACGTATGCCAATATCAAAAAGTAATTAAAGATTTTCAAATTTCCGTACGTCATGGGTCTACGCTAGTAGTAGAAGTAAGATACTAGTAAGGAGGAGGGAGTACGCTGTGGCTTGCAAAAGAAAAGGGCAGGAACGAAATCAAACAATCACCTTTAAATCCATCCAGCCATTCCAAATTCTGCGGGAAGCTCATGTCTGCAGGATTGGTTAATGAAAGCCTACCTATATGATAGATTGTGATTGGCTCGGTTTTGATGCTGTCTAAAATTTCGAGCTTGTAAGGCTCATTGATCGCCTTAATTCGACGCGCAGCTTCTTCTCGAGATACTTCTTCCCTCCTCAGTGGAAGATTACGACCGACAATTTTATCCTGCAGATAACGAAAAATTGTTGAGTCCACTCCGATTTATTCCCTTTGAACAAAAAGTGCACCTTTTACCCAGCTGTGAATATGTTGCAAGTTGCTTCAACTCATGGACATTTCCTTTCCAAAGTAATTGGTTTGGAAGAGCTTCAAGATCACTGATCACAAATAGTAAAGACATGGCATACTTCACCAAGAACCGAAAAGTTGTGGAAAATGTAAGCTAAGAGCGCCTAAGCATTACACGAAATACAATTAGCTAATGCAGAGAAGGATATATTCTCACCATTTCTTTTTTGATCTTCTTCAAATCTTTTTCAGCCAAAGGCTCCTTCATGTCGAAGTCATAATAAAATCCCCTTTCGATCCAAGGGCCTATGGTAACCTGCGCTTCTGGATATAACTTTTGGACAGCCATTGCCATGACATGAGCACTCTGAAATGCACACATACACACAGAAAACACACAGTTCAGAAATTGTTCAAGCAGATGGAAAATGCGGGACATGTGAAAATTCTCAATTGACTGCAAAATTTTGCCATTTGCTTGCCGTTTTCTCCATGTTCTTTGCGGAGCAGAAGTCTACAGACACATGTTGAGAAGCTCCACTACCCATACTTGTCCCTTCAAGCGTTGTTGAAGGGAGACCTACTCTACGATGTAAATTTGGAACTGCGAAAATAATTTCAACAAGTGTTCCATATCCATCACAGAAGTGACCTGTTTCTTCGTTGCAGTACTTACTGTATGACGAATTTGTAGCAACTTTTGAGATGAGTCATTCGTGGGAAGAACAACAGGCCTGATCTCTTCTTCTGAAACAGGTATTTCAATCTCGGACTCCGTTTTAGCAACCGTCTCTTGATCTGCTGCCAGTGATGCCAAAGTTCTTGATTGCTGAGCTTTGCCATCTGTGGACAACTTAACAAGAGCCTTCTCAGACCAAATCAACCTCCTCCTGCTCTTGAGCGACGAGTATCCATCAGGTGAGGGCGTCGAATTGAGGCCATGAGCCTTGTATGCAACAAGGATCCTGGGCTGCCATGGTCCAGCGCCCGAGCGACCAAAACTCAAAGCTGACTGTCCGGACTTCAATGCGACCAAGAACCTCGGCTCGCATAGCACCTGACTGCAACGCAAATTCACAAATCCCAGTCAGAATTCACTGTCAATTGAAACGGGTTCAAGCGTACTACCCCGAGCAATTCAGAGTTCGCCCTTAGAGTTTCCACATCCCACACAAAACCCTGACCACGAGTCACAAGCTCAAGCTGACCGCGATGTGAACTACGAATTAGGCCGGAAAAAAAAAGGAGCTACTCCACTTCCCCAAACTCGCGCGCTGCTCCCAATTCACCAAATTCAAAACCACGCACCTCATAGCTCTTCCGGTCTCCTCTGATCAGACAACTGGGAATTCGGATCTGGACACTGAACAGCTTACCGAATGCAAGAAGCTGTGTACATGGCGGAGGAGCGAGAAGAAGAAAGAGCGGGCCCTTCCCTCCGCTCGCTTCGTCCCGACGCTACTTTGTCGTCACCTCAGCGACGCCTCGGCTCGGCTCGGCTTCGCGTGGCGTGGCGCAGCCTGGCGCGGCTTCGCTTTGCGCCGCTCTGATTTGCTTCGGGCGTTCGTGGTGCTGCTGCGCTCCCCGCTCGTGACGACATTCATCGATAGCCTTCGACGCTCCTCTGCGCTCTCAGACGGCGCTCTCCCTCCGTCCGCGTCCCCGTCCGCGTCACCGTCGTAGATGTCAGCCGATAGAAGGATGATGAGATGGATATCGGCTCAGGCTCAGGTTCAACCAGCGGACGGCCATTCGATTCGGTCCCGCGCTCTCGTTCCTGCGCTGCTCACAAGAACATCGGTCCGCTCGCCCTTTGTACAAGATTCTCTGCCCCGTCATCCTTCCCCATCCACGTCGGACGCCAACGATGACGGGGCATTACTCTGTTTCGTCGGATCCCTCGATTCAGCGCACGCGAACAACAGAGGACGACAATCTTCAGGGTGCCCCCGATTTGAGTCGATGGTCGATTGTCGATTTCCGACTGTGATGAGTACTCTCTTGAGCCATTTCGGTGCTCAGGGTGTTTTTTGGGTTTGTTTTTTAATTTGCTCTTCTGCCATAGCCTTTAAGATGGGTGTCTTGGTTTTGGCGGCAGCGGCGAACTCTGCTGGAGGACGGCATTCGAAGGATGGTAGCCCACGTCGTCAGGTTCGGAGTCAGAGTATCAACTCCAGTCAGTGTACGAGTCGCGGTTGAGGATTCTTCTTCCGACTGGGAGACGAGGTGCTCGTGCGTTGTCATGAGCCGGCGTCTGAATACAAGTCTCTAGGGGTTAATACCCGTTTTGTTCGGTCCGGATATTGGGACGCTCGTCCTCCAGCTGCAAACCACATTCGAGTACATTGACGGAAGTTTTTCCACACAGGCAAGAATGATTTGGATGATCTGGAGATGTGCTGAATCTCTGTTTTCTGCTGAAATAGAAGATGTCTCAAGTCTTCTCTTTGACGTTGAAGTTTTCCAGTGTAGGGTTCTGCTGATTGTAATCATGTTCAGAGACGGTTCTTCTTCACATGAATGCGTCCTATTTTATTTTTTTGACGTGGTGATAAATGTTCGACCGACTTTGCTTCTGGGATTATATAATTGACACCTTGATTACATGGTCGATACATAATAAATCGTTGTTACTCGTAGCTTGCGTAATCGTTGACTCTAACCTTTCGTCCATCTATTGTTCGTACTTTCATCAGTGAAGCAGATATGAGTTTAGCACTTGTTGCAGACTATTCCTCGTCCGAGGAGGAAGAGAATAGGTTTGTTGATAGTGAGGAAGACAGCGAGCATGAATTGGATGCAGCGCCTGCTCACGAACATTTACTTAGAGATATCAAACAGCCGCGAAATGCATCCGTTCTGCCATCTCCTGACGATGTGTTTCAAAAGGTCTTCCATTCATACCTCCATTCTAACCTCAATCATTGCATATAATCTTGCCGAGGTTCTGAAAGCCACACGTTTGGTAGATGTGAACCTTCACACCGTGGGTTCTATTTTTGAGGTAGTTCTTTGTGCTTTGTTCTTTGCAGCAAAGGCAAGTATGTACAACCGGATCCCAAATCCATGTGCCAAAATTTGACGCCATTTACTTATTCTAGGCTAGAATTCGTTCATGAAGGTTATCTTTGCGCAAACCGTCGTATTTATATTGGCCATTTGTAGGTCACAGGGCCTCCTGAGTTCCTGAAGAGCAGTGCCACAGAGCCCTTACACTCTCGACCACGAGACAACTGGAACTATGCTTCTGATACAGCACGTTCTGCGCCCAACTCTGCGAATGGTTTGCAAGCTGCAGAAGACTTGCAGACAAATCTCGCCTCTGGTGCGTTGCGATGAGGTTACCGATCTGCATTCTTGCGCACTTTCTTGTGGGTTGTATGTGTAACTTCATGAGGTTACTTAATTGTGGATTTAATTGTGGATTTATTCACCTTGTGTGCGGCTAATCGGGTTTACACAATCAGAGACAATATGTTGATTTAACTATTAGAGTTATCAGTGCTAAAGTATTGCACGCGCATTATGTACTGAACAGGCACGTATCAGTACACCGTTTATCCACTTGTAAATTATAAGAAAATCTGGTCTTCTCACTCGCATGGTGTATGCAACCCTGTGATGAAAAGGGAACCTTTCTTATTGTTAGTGGTTCGACAGGGGCTATTATTCAAGCAAAGGCAGTTTTGGTGGACGATCTCGAACGGATGCGGAATGATCCGGTAGATGGTGCCATGGAGGGTAAAGACAATATTCGCAGAGTTCCAGGTGTGAACATGCCACCTCCTGAAGATGCTGCCGCATTATTAAGGTATATTTCGGAATGATCAAGACCTTAATATTCAAAATAGATGATACTTCTCACTGCTTTTATCACCAACTTGAGCTGCTACAACAGATTATTTTTCCTCTCGAGTAGAAATGACTACTTAGCGAGATTCGTCTCTGAATCAGGAGAGGATGATATGATGTTGTTGAGTTTACACTAGCGTTGTTTGCCAGTTCTTCTTGGCTGTAATGCGAACTGCACGAAAATGCATGGATTGCTGTAAATGAGGCACTCAAATCTGGGATGTACGAAGTCCAGTTGGCTTCAAGAAGAGATCGAGCAGATACGATATACGGAATATAAGGCCTTTCTTCTCGCGTGCAATCTCCTGAGTTTACTACGAAATATCAGCTGATGCCACCTACTAAGAGCATAATGTTTGTCTTGAAATACAGGATGTGTGTCAAGTGCGGAGTTCCTAAAACTTACTCTGGGTCAAAAGAGAGTATGGTTTGTCCCTTGTGCGGTGATCGTCCTGCTGGTGCAGATGGGAAACCCTCGACGGCGGAAGCTGAGAAACGTAGTGGATCCAAAATTAAAGACAAAGAGAAGAATAAGCGAATGAAAGGTCAGTCTTCGCACGCAACGTGGAAGAGTGAGACGGAAATGCAACTTCGTCAACAATTTGACTGAGAAGGAAAGTTACGAAAAATGTTTCGTTCTTACCAAGGATTGTAAGAGGTCTGCAGTGAATCCGAGGAAGAGGATACTTCAGACATCTCCCAAGCTCCGAGTCTTAATTATGCTTTCTTACATGGAAGTTCTGCATCCCTTGGGATCATACAGACAAATTGGGTTCGGTTTTGGACGGATCGGGTAGACCTCTTAATTCTAGTGGAGATGTCTGATTATGAAACTTGGAAGTCTGTAATTTCACTGAAGGAGGCTTGTATTGTGTTAGAAGCAGTTACAATTTCTTCCCTTGCTAGCTCCAGCTTTTCCTACGTAAGCGGTCTGGTCTGATTCAAGACGAGTCAAGCTAGCATAGACCTCCATTATAATATCTGTACCCGTTTGAGGATTACAAGCTGGAGTTTCCTGGAAAGAAAAGACTGCAAGTCAATGAGCGACATCGGTTGGATTTCCTGAACGTGGAAAGCCGGAGATTGGTTCCACAATTACAGAGATTTGCAACCCTCCTTGGGTTTCCTAACATTGTTACGACAGGAATTAATGACTTGTGTACTCATGAGCCTTACACAATACACAAGAAAGGAGAAGGTTGACGTCCCACTAGTCTGAAGCGGTGACTGTTGGACTTCAAATTTAGAAGTTTTGGAGGATGGTGTACCTCATGATAAGTCAAACGCATCATGGAGCACCACGAATTTCACTTTTCCTCGTCTATGCCGCGCTCAGTAACTCCTTGGGAGAGTATTAGCAAGAGGCAAACTGGCTGCATTATCCCTGTTTATTGATAAGTCTCTGACAATGGCTGGCCTCGTTTCGAACATTCTCTGTCTGCCATCTCCACCTGAGTGTGTCACACTTTTGTCAATCTATCGTTGCGATGTCAATCTCACTCGGTTCTCGGTTCTCGGTTCTGTAATCTCGACCTTTATTGTCGACCCAAGTTCCACGTGCGAAGTGCAAGTTTGACCACTGGCCGCAGATCACTCTGTTGTGTCTATGTAGACAAGTCCTTTGCCTGCATCGCGGATAAGCTACTTGGACATTCATTACTGCATCACCTGGGCATTACCATAATTTTGATTTTGCACGAGGACATTCATTTGAGTAAAAGTTACTTGGTATATATATATATATATATATATATATCATAGTGTAGGTAAAGTGGTTGTCATAACAAATAATACACAGGCCAGCAGAAAACGTACATATCACAAATCACCTACAGAAATGTAAATACTCATAACAATACCCTATGTAAGTCCTAACATCGTCTAATCCACGGCAATGTTGTTTCGTTTGAGGTAAAGTCACAAAATTACTATGTTACACTTTTTTCATTACTACTTGATTCTCTATAATCCGTAAGATGTATCAATGGTATCTCCATCGCTATCTGAACATCTCATTCATGGGAAGACAACTTGATATACATTGATGTCCACAAGAAACACACGTCAATATATTGGATGTCAAATCAATTTATTCATATTTTTCAAATATCAGATTATAACGTATACTAACTTAGTACCATTGATGTTTATAAAAGAATTTCAACCTTTCACAGTTTTCCCTTTTCACTCAATGATAAAAGCTTTGTATCTTCTCTTCTTTATGAATATTGACTCGCGTCGAAGAGCACACTCATGTGTTCTTTTTCGTTTTCTTTTTCGTTTTCGGTCCTCTTATATCAACAAACAGAGGGGATTTCAGTGAGTGAACCTTCTTTTAGATATAATTGCGGACTATCGCCTTGTAGTCTTGTTTATTAGAGTAGACCATCGAACATATCGTTTCCAACACACATCTTACACACTGAATTACACGCCGCACCGAATTTTCGAGAATATCGAGACGGCTCTTCAATATACAAGGGTCTTGCTTCGCGTCCTTCGTAGTTCTTTCGTAGCGTTGATATTAGGAGTGCGATGTCCACCGTTCGCGACAGAATGGAACAAATGCCTCTGAATACGCGGGAATTCCAAGCTGAATTGAGGACAAAATCTTCGATTCAAGTGAAATTTTAGGACTCGTGACAGCAGGTCGACCGAAGACTTTCACGTACTTTTCATTGATTAGTCTGTCCGAATGTATTGTCTGATAGTACAGAAATTGCTATGGGCAGATTACAGCGGACACTCCGTAAACTTCCAGAATGCTTGTCAGTGTCATCTACTGCGGGTTTCCAGATTTCAAGACCACTTTTCATGGGAGGTCGTAGCAAAATTGTGTCCGCAAACCGACAGCTCAGAACAGTGCATCGCAGGGCATGGCAGGGCAGGGCATGTGTGCTTCGGACGCTTGATCATCGATGAATGATATCGTATTTCAGCATTCTCTCGGAAAAGCCCTGCTGATTCTGAAAGCTTCCATTTAGCCAAAATCTGTACGTTTAGGGTCAATCTGCCAAACTGAGACCAATCTCACAGCATCAAATTCTTCTCGTTGCAGGGCGTAATACATGTGATCTAAATGAGCCTCTCCATCTGATCAGAACATACATAAGAGCTGCTAATACGACTACGGTCGCTCCAAAACTGCTGATAACCCACAATCTTAAGTGGTCGAGGTTGGAGCCCGAAACTAAATCAGCCTCTTCCATCGACATTGAGTCCGACATTTTATCTGGTTCATTGTACATTTTGCTTCGAGAAAAAGTCTGATCAGATGTTTCCTTGCTCGCGACCTCTTCAAAACTTTGGTCTTTTTGCCTGGTCCGAGTTGATCCCCGCAGAAGAGGATGCTCTCCTAGAGCTGTGTCACTTGTAGTTACAGGATCGAGGAGGAACTCCACAGTGACTGCTTTGTCATTCGGGAGAGCTATAGTCCTCGTGCGGCTGACATATCCAGGCGAGCTTGCGGTCACTGCAAATATGAAAGCCGAAAGTATGTGAATACATAATATCGTCTGCCGTCATGAGATCCGCCAAGGAAGACTCTTAGTCCTGACAGTTTGGAGACTGTAGAAATACAAGAGTAAAAGGCAAGAAGAACTGCAACAAGAACTGCAGCGAAAATTGAAACTTTTGAGGTAATAGGAGCCCAGTCTAAGCTTTTCATCAAAAGAGGTGACAAGAAAAGTAAGTGGATAAAAAACGAGACGTGTCATTTACAGAACAGAACATCGTTACACAATTCCAACACTTCCCTACAAATGAATGAAGAAAGTTTGTCGGCCAATCCTCACAAGGGTCAATCGATCTCAGGTTTTGAAAGTCTTACCTGCATATGTTCGTCCAGGAGGAAGAATTCTATGAAAGTCACCAAACTGTGAACTAGCTATGATCTGTCGTTCAAGAAAACAAGAATTAGTGTGGGCAGGGTTTGCCAGTGTGCTCAGAGCAAGTAAATCGGAATTCCATCAACAATTAAGAGATTGACACTCACATCGTGGTTATTGCCCGTCACGCTTATCACGGCTGGAATAGACCTTGCATCTTTTGCAGATTTAACCCTTCCATGCACACCTGACTGTGTATCATACCTTTAAGGCAGTGAGCAGATATGAAGTGAAAATACTGATATGAAAGAAAAACTCCTCGAGCATAAATAGTCCAAAGCAGGTAGTCCTCCAATTCTAAATTATCACTAAAAGTCTAAACGGCCACGAGTTCCTAGAAGTAAGATAGTACCTTCACAAGACTTGCAACGAGCATCAACATGCTTCTCTTGTGCTGATCCCACATGGCAGGTATCTGCAGAAAGACAAGAACAGGCAAACTGGAAGTTACAAACGGTTCTTGGCATCTTATCTTCGTCTTCGTGAGATACAATCATATCTCACATCTCAAGCTTTCCTGTCAGTCTACTGAGCTTCATTCGATCTCATTCCAACTGATCACCGGGAAGAAGAGTGACTGCAACGTTTGTACAATGTTCTGATAAGTATTTGCAAGTCCAAGCCTCAAGAGCATAGAGCCATTTTAGGCTTCAAGAAAATAACCCTGGCCTATATTCAGTGACAAAATTTGAATTTACATGTTTGTGTGAAACATTGTTACATACCCCGGATCTTTGAAAAGTCCTCTAGATTGTGCATGGTGACAGTATTACAGTATTACGAAGTCAAAATACATAACGACCCAGTACAAACTATACCTTGCTGAAGTGAGGCCACTTCTCATCATTCATCTCGAGAGTGATTTCAAAACAATTGCCATGAATATAATTCCAGTCCTGCATACCTCCGTAAAGAGGATACCTATCTTGCACAACCACACAATTTCAAGAAAGAGCTGTTGAGAAAAAATATAGACTACAAAACATACGGTGGACAATTGCCTGTTCATATTCTTCTTCAGTTCGTGAACATACAAACAAGTGAATAGAAAAAAAATAGAATAATCCTAGACACAATAGAGTTGGAAAAACTCACCAAGCTGCTCCATTGGTCACACCATCACTGAATTCACCATTTTTTCTCATTGCGGGATTGTACCGAGCATAAAGAGATGCCATGTAAGCAAAAGCGCCATCATCAGGAGCTTTTGCATAGCCTGTCCTGTTGCATTGAACCAGTATTCAATTACACCTTCCCAAACACACGTTGTCATTTATGCTCAATTTAATCTTCCTATTCAACTGCATTCTTTATCCACCTTCAAGAGAGGAAGTGCGTTCACGTCGAACAAGGTACCATGCTCATGAACTAGAACTAAATCCTGAACTAAGACCATGCTACGAAGTGCGCTCCTACAACGAATTCAGGCTGCTCTATTCTGACATCAGCATATGAACCTAAAAATCATTAGCCACTAATTCAAATTCCTATTCCTAGCAGTCTTTGATTTGTTTCAAGCGTACTGTCAACTACTCCACTGCATTATTTGCTTTGCTCAAGATTACGCATGCTGAAGTTCATGGAGGAAATAGAATGTAGAGCCTTGAGATAAATTAACGTGAACTGAGCATCAGGGACATGATGTGCCCAATATAAATCATCTTACTTCTCTTATAGCTGTGAAAATATATCAAATCTGAATTTATCATCATATGACCGCAGACAGGAATAAATTCTGGTGATGAATATGACAACGTCTAACTTATTCACGCCAGCTTTGGCCCGAGGACCTGAGTGTTAATCCTACCTTCCACTTGCAGTACCATCCCAACCATAGCTCGCGACTAATGCTCCCTGTGGAAAAAGGGGCCACAGACATGGTTAATGTCTGCCATAACTAAACCTCAATTTCGAATTTCTTTATTGGGTTCTAAAAGAAAATATTCGTCGGATGAGCTAGTGACAGGCCTAACACAATTTTTGTCAGTGACAAATCAAGAGGAGCAAGGAAAGACTATTATCGACAAATGTCTTCTTATTCTAGACAAATGTGTTACTAGCAATATACGTAAAACCTAGAAGAACCCCGACATGGTTAGAGTATACAGCATGCAGATCTGATGACCAGAACGCGGATTGGTTGCATGCAGGTAAGAAATTCGATGGCATTGCTCAGATCACAAGAGTTGAAGGAAAACATAAACAAGTTACACTGTCAGTTTGAGGACATGCATAAAACATTACTGAAAGGCATGTGTCAGTTGTAAAGAACTTGTGACTGAAGAGTCACAAGTTCGAACCTTCAAAACAACATATGTTCAACATTTTCAGTGCGGATACAAGACGATGAGTACAGAAGTATAAACAACCGGACGGTGGTAAGTATCAACGCACCACACCACAATTCCACAACATCTGGTCACTTGAAAAGAATCCGTTTAAGTATTTTAACCATCTTTTCAAAATCCCTTTCTCGTTATCCTAGCCCACTGTATCCTAGAACCTCACAGACAAGACAAGACCTGATATGCGACGTTCACTGTACTTTACAGTTTTCAACCATGGGTGTGGGTTTCTGTTACGTCTGTGCAGATCCACGATATGGATTGCTGGCGTAAACAATGTAAAGCAGAGGAAAAGAACAGAAACAATCATCAAACTACGAACCAGATATGGTCAAAGGCAATAATGAAATGAAATTGTAACATGAAGCATCAAAGGAAGTGTATGGATGTGTTAAAAGGAAAATGTGGAAGGGAGAAAAGAAAACAGTAAACAGCGAATTAAGTATGGAAGGACAAAAGTCACAAACGTGGTGTGGGAAAGAAGACTGGGAAATTAATCGATACAAGATGTAGGACGCTTCTCAAACAAAATATATAAGTATCTGCGACGTAAATAGGTTAGAATGAATGAAAGGCTCAAAGTCCAAGTGGTCCACAAAAAGTTTCCGGAAAGCATTCAAGATTTCATTATGGAAAGAGAAAGCTGGAGACTAGCTACATAAAAATAAATAATATGCGTCGATTCCATTTTGGCATGAGAAAGCTGCTGACTAGCTACATACACTTAAACTGTGTGCGTCAATATACCTCATGTAGACTTGCAGAAGCCGTAAATCTGTTCTTTCTTATCCAATCCATGACGGCTCGTGTCTCCGGTTGTCTTGCTGATTCATTGTTGTTATCCGGAAAAAACTGCGGTCACCATAGTGTAAATGTGAGGTGTCCACATTCTCAAGAGGCTCCCCAAGCGATTTAATCAGTGGAATTCCAGGAGGTTCCCGCACGGGGGCAACAAAAAGTCTTCAGAAGAATTGTTATGGATCCAATTTTCTCCCAGTTGCCGGATGAGCGACTCGAGAGATCCTAGAAACAACAAGAAATTGCAAATTTCCTTTTGTATAGTATCGCAACGAAGATAGATTGTATCTTCTGCAAAACGTATCTGAATGAATGAGATCAAAGTGACTTTTTTGGGTCTATCACACGCAAACAATTATGGGCACAGCTTTCGACTTTTCTTATGCCTGGCTATGTATGCGTTTGATTCATTTCTATATGATGTATCACATCCCTCCACGTGTCAGGTGAGAGAAACATACAAGTTCTTTGGTTAATTGCCAGCTCGGAAGATAGAAATGAAGAGATTTACCTGGTCTGGAAAGTCGCGATTCAGATCAACATCGTTTGCGTTGTTGCGTTCCCTTAGTTCGAATCCATCAGGATTCATTGCCAGAAGAAGGTGTAAGTGAACCCCTTTCACAATCTGGGTTGCCTGGATGTTTTTATCCAAGATAAAAATCAGCTACGAACAGAATCAGTAAAAACAAACACCTGTGTGACATTTACTTTATTCTTTTGTTTGTGGATGATAACTAACAATTTACTATTTCAACCTAACAGGAAATTCATTACAGTGCGAAACAATGTGCAATGAAATGGTCAGAATTATGGGCATAGAATTGACCAAAAGGGTCACTCACCAGAGGATCCTTGAGATAGTTAGAGCAGAGCCATTCTGCTAGAAGGAGAAGAAGCTCACGTCCTGAGGGTTCATCACCGTGCATGTTCCCAACATACTATATACGGAGACATGGAAGATAGTTAACCGCTGATGCTGCTGTCTGTGAAACAAATGTTCTTTTGCAACGTCTATTTATCCCACATCATACACCCTCAAGAATCTTGTTTAGACAGGTCTTTGCTTCTTGAATGACTGGAATTTACCTTGAACGCAGGTTCTGGTTCAAGCTCGCCAGGTTTGTCAGATATCTCCAGCACCAACTGTCCATTGAGAAGTATGATATTAGTTTACCAGAAGATATTACAAGCAAATTCAAGAAGATACACGTTGCTCAAGGTCATGGAAGAAATGCATGATCTGTCCACAAAAGACTCAGAGTATGGAGAATATGCCAAGAAAACCTACCAGGGGTACGCCTTTAACGCTTTCTCCGATGCTGAAAAGAAGAAAGAAATCAAAAAATTGAAAATCTAAGGATCGAATCGAAAATACGCATCAATCATATTAAAATTTAAGTATCATACCGAGCTGTGACGCCAGTGCAACTTGCGATCAAATAAGGTGTGCTGGTGAAATTAAATATTGGTTGTTTGAAGAGAGTATGAGCTAAGCACGTAGGTCGAGAGGAGGAGTAAACAAGATTATGTGTTCTAGCGGTGTACTGGGATAGGGGTTTAAGCTACATGCACATGGATGGAACTGCAGTACTAAGCATGTGGAATCCTAGGTCTAAAATCCACAGAACTGAGGTTTAACAACATTCCAAAGGAAGTGAATGACCGTACCTGTAAAGTCTGGAAATATTGCTACACCTCGTAGAGAATTCTTCCACGGCACTGAAGAGTTGTTCATTACTTCGATAGCCTGCAGGCACTGAAATTAAGACTAGAAAAAACTACTACAGAAGTGCATTTTCAAAGTAGGTACTGATGACGAACGAAATTATTTTTCTGAGATGCCCATAGCAGAACTAGCTAGCAAGATCCTGCCTAGCTGTTCAAGAAAGCTAGACGACGTCGAACTGTGTTCTTCGATCACGTCATTGAGAAGAGAAGGAATGCACCTTTGTGTAGATCTTCTTTAGATTCTGGTGTATTGGGTGTCAAATTTTTCAATCTGGCAATGGCAGCCTCGGTATACAAATGAACCTCTTTTTCTTCAGGGTCTGCGTCCAGTCGGATATAACATATTCAGAAGGTGGAAAGGACGAGATTTGGTAGGCAACATTTTTTGCTCCATCTCGAAAGTACGACTGGTTTCGAAGTCAAGAGAAAAAAGCTCAGAAACCTCATAAATCGACTCTTTTTAGCACTAAGGAGACACAGACTCAGCTTTGAATCCGAAGCTTCTACAAACGCAAACGTCTCCTTCATCGTCGCCTCACTCAGAGAATCGAGTGGAGCACATTCACAACTAAAGTCCGCTAGTGCATTCATAACAATCAAGGGAAGAATGCTACTGCCCGTTGGGAATCAGAAAATTTTACAAGACTAAAATTTCCTGTTCCTCAGCTCGTTAATTGTTCTAAAGCTCTGGCATATAAAACCATACCGCTGTCCCTCTCACTATAGAGATGGCGCCCATTCGCCTCCGCCGTCGTCAGCACCAGCAGCAGCAGCTGCGCGAGGTACGCAATCAGCAGCAATCTTCCCATGGCGACCAACAAATCCGACCTTGCTAATCCGAGGCAGCCTCCAGATCTCTCATGAGGTCCTCCGATCACAATCACGGCGGCTATGCAATCCTAGCAGTCCCGTCAGATTCCAGCGACGAACGAGACGCACGAGACGAGTGCCCTCTTCCTCTGCCTCTGCCTCTGTGTTTCTTTCGCGCTGTGGGATGCAGAAACTGAGATTCCATTACGAAAGGAGGGTCACATCCGTGCCACACTGTGCCGACCACTGTGCCTCGCCGTAGATCCACATCCGACTCTTGTGTTACGGCTTCCTTCCGTCGGAGGAACCTCTCGCTGGTTTCCCAAATTTCAGGAACCGAAAGGCTTTTCACGCAGCAGTGACTTCCTTCTCGAGCTCCTGACGATATCCTCCTCCTCCTCGTCCTCCGTGGTGGTGGTGGTCGAGAGCCAAGACCCAGTCAGTCGTTGACCTGCACCCTGCCGTCACGTCGGCAACTTGGCACTGCTTCCCGCTCAACGAGGTACCCAAGTCAAACAGCACAAGGTCCTCTGGCAAACCTATCCTGAATTTTCTAATATTTCTTTCACAGGCACGCACGGATCCTGTTGGTGCTCAGGAACTGATTCCCAGCTCAGGATTTGGTGCCCAAAAGTTCGGTCTGGATCAGAAAGTTCAATGCCTAGCTTTCAGCCTTCCACGTACAATCCTACTCCGGTCGTTTGATTGAGACCCGTCTGCTACCTTCGACTCGCGTCCTGCGGACATGGCAGTACGGATTTGTGAAATCTGTCAGACACTTGGAGTTCGGATCTTGTCCCTAGGTTTGTGTAGCGGTCGAACTTCTTGAGAAAGCGAGCGTCAAGCACGGAGGAACTGAATGCGGATTGGTGCGATGGTTTGATCAGTTGACCTAGATTGCTCTCAGGGCTGAGCCCAGAATATGAGTTAGCTCTGGATTAGCCTATCCGCGAGATTAGTGAGCTGCTCAACATTCCTGTCGAGATTGCTCCTTTGCTCTTGAACTTGGCCTTTCGTTCTGCCCAGAAGATTTGACACGCCCGAACAACTGCTGCCCGTGTCGAACATGATTTCAATCACATCGCCCGTGATGAAGTTACACGAGGTCACGTTACTACTAATGAAACCAAATGCGACAGCTTCATATGCAATACTAAACCACGACGGTGTGAAAAATTGAGCTTTTCTTATCGATTTGAGGAAGCATCGATGACAACATTTCAATGGCTCGTCCATTTGTCCAACTACCGAGGGCCAGTTGGGATGTAGTCAAATGGAAACTTGAACCAGATCATGTAGATTGGTTTTTTAACGAAACACTTGCTGGCACGAGAGACCCATTAAAACGAATTTGTTTCCAATCGAATCCAATGAGTTCGCACGCATTGAGAGATGATGCGTGCGAGCTGATGGTAGCTAATCCGGAAGTTGAACATTTGGTACTTTGGCTCTCACATCCGCACTTGCGTTCGTCTTCACTACGAGTACGATTGAAAGCACGAGCTCTCATGAAAATAGGATGGAGTCAGAATGGAAAGCCTTTCCAGTTCATGAGATATCTGAAAAGGCATTCCCTCCTGAACGCACACTGCAGAGAAGATCACAAGTCATGAATGTGGATAAACAGAGAAGAGAAAGAAGACATGGACACTGAAGAGCAAGCAGATACCAATATATACAAGCTTCAAACCACCGCAGCACCATGACCCAGTTCGGAGCACCAGACAGTGAACCACAACGATGATTTCTAGAACTACTCGTACCCTTTTTAATGCGTGTGTACAGGACAGAGAACATTGTGATGCACTAAGTTCTACTTTTATCTAACGACAAAAACATTATTCTGATTACCCTCCATTTATGGAGTTGAAAAGCCAATGCCGTATGCAGCACTCTCATACCATCTCTAACTAGCTATTTGCTAGCTGGACTTCATCTGCATGCTGCCTTCCTAGAAACTGCACTTACTAAACATTAATTGTGCACAGACAGATGTAAGAGAAAAATTGGTGAAGTTGAAAAGTTATGCACGGCAGATCAGAACTCCAGCTCCGTATGGCCTTTCTGGTGGTTGCCAACTCCATTAAGCTGGTCGTTGTCAGACAGGTTCAAGTAGACGAGCTGCTTGAGCTGGGATATGGACGTCGGCACTGATCCACTGAAGCTATTGGCGGACAGGTCGAGGTATTTGAGATTCTTCAGTTGTCCGATCGTCTCAGGGATGGGACCAGAGAGCTTGTTATCCGACACGTCCAAATGGAATGTCCATGGATCAGCAGCACCCACACCACCGATGGTCCCGATTGACTGGTCCAATTTTCCTGTGAATTTGTTCTCCGACAGATCGAGCCCCATGATTCCATGCTTAGCCAGAGCTGCCAAGAATGAGGTAGAGATGGGGCCGGAGCACTGGTTGTCGTGCAAGTCCAGCATCTGAAGCACCTGGCCTCCCTGCACGTTTTTGTAGGGGTTGGACGGGAGTTGAGAACTGAACTGGTTGTGAGACACATTCAGGGCCCAGAGAGTCGGGAAGTCGAAGATGGCGTCTGGCAAGGGGCCAGTGAACTTATTGTCCGAGATATCCAGAAGCCTGAGGCTGTTGAGCTCCAAGAGCCATGCGGGGAAGTCGCCTTTGAACTTGTTGCTGTTCAGATGAAGCTCTCGGATGCTGTGAGCTTGCGGGTACAGAGGATTGGTGCTGAAATTCGCCTTCCTCCCGATCTTGTTCTTCTGGTCGAGCCTGTTGTTCGACAGGTCCACCGTGTTGACGCTAGCCAGCTGCAGAGGAAACCCACCCGACAGCTCGTTGTACGAAGCCAGAAACGCCCAGACATTGCCGATGGTTTGAGGCAAAGGCCCCGAGAGAAAGTTGTGCGACACATCGAGGTGCAAAGCAGGATAGTACGGCTCGTTGTTCAGAAGGTCTGCGGGAATGCTCCCCGAGAGGCGGTTGTTGCTGAGAGTGATGCGGCCTCCTCTGATGCTAGCCAGCTCTCTCGGGATAGAGCCCCACAACTTATTGTTATCGAGCGCCAGAGACACCAAGCTCGTCAGCTTTCCGAGAGAGGCCGGAATCTCTCCAAAGAATTGATTGTTCTGGAATTCCAGAACCTGAAGCTTGGTCCAGCTGTTGAGATCAGTGGGAATTCTGCCCGACAGCTGGTTGTTGCCGAGCCTGCATTCAACGAGATTGGACAGCAGGGAGAACGACCCGGGAAGAGGCCCAGAAAGCTTGTTGTTCTCCAGGTTCAGGTACGTGATGTTAGGAAGAGAACCGATCGATCCCGGAATGTAGCCAGAAATCTGGTTATTGGCGAGGTTGAGCTCCGAGAGCGAAGGCATTAATCCAATGCTCCACGGGAGTGTTCCGGTGATGCTGTTATCTGCCAAGTGCAGGGACCTGAGGGATCGCAAGCGGTCGAAGCACGAAGGCAACGGACCTGTCAGAGAATTGCCCTCGAGCCCGATGAACAGAAGTTTCGTCAAGTCGCAGACCTGCGAGGGCAACGAGCCCGTGAGAGCCACGGAGGCCGTCCATCCCGCACTGATGTGCAGAGTTTCCAAGCTCTTGAGCTGGTTGATGGTGGTCGGAATGGACCCCGTGATGTTGCAAGAGTCCAGCTGCAGAATTCTGAGGCTTGTGAGCTTCATCCACGAGTCAGGAATCCTGGAGTTGAAGAACACATTCTGGAAGTTGATCACCTCGAGAGCGGCCAGATTGCTCAATGGCGCTCCCGGCAAGGCGGCGGCCGTGAGATCAGGAATGCGACTCACTCCAGGCACGAACGTAGTCGAGTAGCCGAGCGCACCCACGGCAGGATCAGGTCCCATCAGCTCGAGCCCCTTCACTCGGCCTGCGTCATTGCACGTGACACCGGCCCAAGAGCAGCAGTCGGTGCCAGACTTCCAAGTCCCGAAGGTCTGCCCCTTGTCCAAGAAGCCACTCTTGAACGACAGCAGCGCTGCAGAATCTGCCCAGCTGCAGGTTGCGGCAGCATGGCCGCTCTCGATCCACGAGAGCGCCACGATAACGAAAACTGCCAGTCCCCTCATCCCGACCATGCTTGCCACCACAACAGCACGACTCTCTTCTTCTCCTCAATCCTAAACTGAACGATCGAGGCACAATTCACCTGCCCTCCGACATTATGCGATGGCCCTCTCTATCTCTCTGGACAGGTAGCACTGCGATTTGAATTTGGCGGAATCCGGTGAGTCATTTATACACACCGAGTCCAGTTCCACGAGTAAACTGCATGACACCGACGGCATACATTCCCAGATCTGCTTCAGTATTATTAGAGCGCACGACTGTAGAAGCACAGGGCGGAGAGAATTGCACCTGCACCTGCAGCGGACCCGGCTTCAGAGTCGGGCAATTCAGAATTGGAGAGGGGCAGGCGAGCGGTGGAGGGAGAGCACATTTTCCCACCATGATCCCGAGATGTGGAGAGGATGGATGTTTGAGAGGATTTCCCGATTCAGTCCGCATTGCCGGCAGCGAAGGTCGTGAGGATATGGTACCCATCCGCGCCTCCATCAGCGCCTGTGGGACTGCCCCTGGAGCAGCGAACGCTTCCACATCTTCACGTCACGGCCCGTACGAAACATACGCCGCCGATGGTCACATGCTGATCCCGTCGTTCATTCGCATCGAGCTCCGCAGCTCTCCCATCCAACATGCTGTCCGCAGTCCTCGGCCTGTTCTTCTCGCGGCCTTGTTGCTGTGCGCACCATGTACTTCTTGTGATCGCTCGCCTGGCCCACCTTTACAGCCCTCCTCTGCATGCGACGTGAACATGGACTGAAATTCCCAGTTACATCTCGTTCCGAGGTCCATATCCACGAATTCAGAGCCCGTTCTAGTTTACAGAAACCGTCATCAGAATTGCAATGTGCGGTCCCATCGCAGTGACTCCATTCGGGCCCTGCTTGGATCACGACCATCGCAGGACTTGCTGCCAGACTGATTCATTGAAAGGTGCACTGGCCGAGATCGAGGACTTTCATTGTCATAAGGATATGAATTTCCAAGCTTTCGTCGGGAGCTGCTGCCTAATTGATGTGCAAAAACATTCCGATGAGCGTAACTTCTTTTACAGCGTGTTGTTTGTATCTAGTCTTTGGAAGTGGTGTTGCCAAGAGATGCACTTTGTTTTCCTGCCGCTGTCGTCCGCTGGATTTACAGTGCACGATTGCACTGAGAGCCACTCTTGCGTTGGACAAAATAGGGTCTGAGTCCTTCCAATCTATGCCTTCTTCGAGATTTCTTCCTCTTTTGTGAAGGTTTTGAGTTCACTGAGCTCGGCACTTGCACCACTCGCATTTTGCATGGCTGCTGTGTTTACGACCAACATGAGGTACCCAACAAGGACCACATCTGCGGTCTTTTATCCACCAAGACTCTTGTCATCATGTACCATCGCCCGTGTACGTGTGCAAGTCCCATTGTACAGTACTCAAGGGATCGCTGAAGCTTCTGATTCATCGAGTGCGTACCAAGTGAAGCTTCCAAGCTCGTAGTGTGTAAGTTTTCCGCCTCCCAGGAGTTTCACCTACTTTGTTCACCTCGAACACGAAGAAATAGTTGAACTCAGGGTATCCAAATTTACGTGGCTAAAGGTCTACGGTTCTTATTAAAGAACAGTAGTCAAAGTCCTTGACATACTCCACGATTCTTTACATTTACTCTTATTTTACTCGATGAACTTTCAGTATTAGTTGCAGTTTTTTTTGCTTTCACTCAAAAAAACAAGAAAAATTGACTGGAACCATTGGTACACCTCCATATATCACTTTCGCAATTCTTTGAAGACAAATTGTACCGCATTTCACATCATGTTGGATAGTCACAGCTCACATCTTTGGTTTGCACCAGATGATAAAGCCACAGAACTACTTTTGTCTGTTGAAGACAAATTAGTAGAACCATAAAAGTTTCGATGTTTTGCCAGTTTATTAACCATACATTTTTTCTATGAGCCTCTATTGTGTGTCTCACCTTCATATCCTTTTTTTTTTCTCTCTCTCTCTCTCTCTCTCTCTATATATATATATATATATATATATATTCTTATAGTAGGGCCGACCCACAGGAACATTCCATTTCAAATTACCCAAAGTCTTTCATTCTTTCTTATTGGAATAACTATGGTTGGATTCAAACCTCATGGGGTTCGACTTATCAATATATTAGTACATCAAGTACCATCCTTGCTCTTGGCACCTTTAGTAGTACTTTTTGAGCTACTCTCTTACTGTTCTCACGCGTTAACCTTAGTAATATGTTTATTTGCCAATTTGATGGCTCTTCATGGTTTAGTCAAGAATTTTCAGCGGGTAGTATGTAGGGTTCCTTTCCACCTTTTTTAGGTATTCACATTAACCGGTTAGGAGTTAGGCGTTGCCATTCGCTAGTCTTATGAAATCGCAAGTTTGCTGCATACTTGCCTAAAGCATGTCAGAAACCTTCTAATATAACGGCCCTCACATACTTCCAACCTTACAAACAACCAATATTGCTGGTGATGAGGCAAAGCATTGCAAAATAATTATCGGACATCTTCAGTTTTCGTCCAAAAGCCTTAAATCCCTTATTTCTGTTCTTCAATTTGTTGTTCTGGATTTCATCAACTTGATAAAGAAGCTTATACCAAATATATCTTCTTGGTAAAAATTTAATCTCGTGATACAACCTCCTCCTTGATGATAAATCTAGAGATACATTACATGACAACACATACTTTGTATGCATACCTTATATATAGGACTCTCTAAATACGGAACTCTGTGTTATGGATTCCGTATATTTTGTATTTGGCTACCATGAGGTTCCATATTTCAAGAAAAATATATAGAATATTTATTGCACTAAACCGAACCTAAAAAGTGATATATTATCACTTTCTAATTCCGCCACGCAGTTTAATGCTCTTCAATAGGTGTTTTGGCTGAAATTGCATACACGATTTATATATCTTTTGTGATTCTATATGATCTGGTGTTTGAGAAGATGGACTTTGTCATGACTTTTCTGTATAGACTACTCAATATGGTGATATTCATGCGACAACCACAAGGTTTTCTTGATTAAAAAAAAAGGTTGGATTGCTAGTGTGTTGAAGGGACAAATGGTACAGCATGGTATGTAGGTTGCTTAAATTGTTATACGGTTTAAAGCAAAGTTCTAGAGAGTGAAACAAAAGCTTCATGCATTCACAAGAATTCTTACGGAAAGTATATGATACTTGTGTTTAATTGAGGAAGGCTCTAAATGTGTCATTCGGGCTTATCATTCTTGTCTTGTATTCAGATGTCATGCTTATTGCAGCTCTCGGTATATTTCATGTTAATAAATTGAAGTCTCAATTGAACTCAACTTTCATCATGAAGTATCTAGGTACATCAAATAGATTCTTGGCATAGAGTTAATTTGACAAAAAGGTAAATGAAGCTTTGATTATCTCACATAAATATGTAGACAAGATGTTTGTGAAATTCAACAACATGGAAACTAAACATGTGAATACTCCATTGGTTGGTCATTTTTTAATTTCAGCCGTGCAATGTACTACTTATGCAATAGAAAAAGTTTGGATATCTTCTATTTCCTATAAGATGGTAGTGGATAGTCTCATGTATTTGATGGTATGCACATGACCAGATATAGCATTTTATTTAGTAAAGATGAGCATGAATACGTCAAATCTAGGCAAAGTGCATTGGGAAGCATTGAAATGGATACTTAGGTATGTGAAGGTTTCTACACGACATGGCTTACTGTTTGATGACAAAGCAAAGAATGTCAAGTCATTTTTGACGTATGTGG
Organism: Marchantia polymorpha subsp. ruderalis; assembly: GCA_037833965.1. Lineage (NCBI taxonomy): Eukaryota > Viridiplantae > Streptophyta > Marchantiopsida > Marchantiales > Marchantiaceae > Marchantia > Marchantia polymorpha. Next base: position 9,853,253 of record AP031351.1, read on the forward strand.
ATGTTTGATCATGGGGAATACTAGAACAAGAAAAAATTAACCACTGGATATGTTTTCACTCCTATAAGTGGCTGCTCAACTTGGAAAATGCATTTCTTTCTCATTCATGAAAGCTAAATATGTTGCAGAAGAGTCAATGAAGGAAGCAATTTGGTTGAACAAGCTTATATTGAGATGGAATTTTTGGAGCAAGAAGTCAATCTTCGTTGTGATATTTAAAGTGTGGGTTTCATTTTGCTGAGAATCATGTGATAAATAATAGAGTGAAGAATATTGACATCAGTTACCATTTTATCAAGCATGATGTGTATGAAATTGCACTTACGTTGATCAAGACTGATGAAGAGCTTAACATGTCTGATAGTTTTACCAAAGTGATCACTTCTGAAAAGTTTTCAAGACACCGTGCAACTTTGCAGATTCTGCTTAGGTGAGTTAGAATTCATGATAGTTTCCATTTATATGGTTTTTTTTTACATGTTGTCAGCTATGACTTAGTTTTAATTAACCCTCATCCATAGGGGAAAAAAATATGGTTCAAATTTAACTTCTAAATCCTTCCATTAAGACTATATATGGATAGTAAGAACTGACTCCTTCTATGCTGGGATTAAGAAAAAGTTTGTAAGATAAACCATGGTCTTGTTAATCATAGTTAGGATTTGTTAGGCTTGGTCTCTACTTAAGATTTGGGATACTTAGCCCTAGAATGAGCATTTTTAGTTTAGTCTCAAATGTACATATGATTGAGAGAGATAGTTGAGTGCTTGGCTATGGAATCCTGATTTATCATTTTCACTTTATTTAAACTTCAATCTTGACCATTGACAAAGACACATGTAGAGGTGAACCACGTATATCGATATGTGGATCTTGTTGCGTTGAATCTACACTTCGTGCCAAAATCTTTCATCTTTAATATCATTCGTTTCAAAGAGTCATTCGTGATGAAACCGTTGCTCATTAGCTTCAAACAAAGAAGTACAATAGTCATATTCATCCACTTGCTTCAGAGTTGAAGTTTGCAATTATAGTTTAACAAAACTCAATACTTGCTCCTTAAGATCTTTGAAGTTTGCAATTATAGTTTAACAAAACTCAATACTTGCTCCTTAAGATCTTTGTGATTGTCGTTGTTATAATTGAAAGTCTTTGACCTTAACATCTAGCCTAGATATATAAACTTTAGCTTTTCTTTGACTTGTTTATACCAAAGCAAAAAATCATCACATCCATCGTATTTATCTATCTCATACCAAATATATTTCATGGCCTTCATATACAATTGGAAATTCTTTTTTCTCTCATGTCAGAATATCATGCATCAAGATTGAAAACAATAAAAATTAGTCTTTAGTAGAATGAATAACTGCAATGAAATACTCTCAAGTGCAATTTGGGTTGCCTCACTCTTGATCCACTTACATTTCGAAATGTATAGCTTATAGCTACACCGGAGATCAACCCGCTAACTTCTTCGAACAAGTGCTCAGTCATTACTGCAAAGCAGCACGCGTTCCAACCACCAAAGAGCATATTGAGCAAAATAATGCTCTTACAAAGACAACACCAACAAGTATTGCTTTGTAGACTCTTGGCAAAATAATTGTGGCAAATAACATGAAAGTATATACATGTTAAGAACTAAAATACTTAGAATATTGAATAATTTATTTGGAAGTAATTGTAAAAGGGAAAAAAATTTAACCTGGAAATTAATCCGATAAATGTGTTCTCTAAAACTGAATTCATCATTAATTTTTTTGAAAATAATATACACAATATCTACATATAAACATACAATAATTAAAGTACTAAATAAATAAGTAATATTATGCTTCACTATTATGCACAATTTTAAAGTTAGTCACAATTTGACAACACACATTGAGATGGAAGATTTTGAGTTTCGGGTTGTATGGAAACTCTTAGATAATAATCACTTAAAAATTCCGTTATATACATCTGTAGCAATATTTTAACTATTTAGTATAACCACTAGAAGTGGAATATTGAAAAGAAACCTTAAGTATAATCCTAGCAATCATGCATGACTGTAATCATCCGGAGTGAGAGAAAACAAAATCTAATCATTGTTATCATCGTAGATCTTCTAGTCAATATTAAAAAATGTCTGATGGTAAAACCTGATCTATCTACGAATATGAACCAAAGATAGAAAAATAAGAAATAAACTATTCAAGATGGATAACCATAGAGAAATGGCAAATTGAAACTCTTATATAATCTAGAGTTTTCTTTTCTCCGTTCATTACCAAAGACATTGAGATGGGAAAAATTGAATCACAATCAATATGTTCCTTGAACCATTCTTGTGACACAACTTATAATTCAGATCTACTTTAGACCTCATTGTCTCAACAAACTTAATAACTTCGAAAACAGTAAATTTTTGTTCTACCTTACTCCAGATTCTTTTATGTTAATTAACAGAACGAAACTAATAAAAGGAAACTATCCTCTGACTCAATCTCAACCTTCACCGAAATGAAAATCTTAATAGCACTCACGGCCTGACACTAACGTCAGTCCGTCACGTCCCGGGATCTCGTCCCTCGCATTCTCTCCACAGAAACTGCATTCATCTTGTACTAAGACTATTGTATGCATGAGACTGACAGCTTGGGACTATGCATGAGAGTAGCGTCATGGTCATTCTGATTCGAGAAAGCGCCGAAAAGTCTCATTGTACCAAATGCATCTCGAAATTTGAGATATTCCACCTGAGAATGATATACAATCGAATTGCCTCAACGCGAAATTTCCACAGCCTTTAACAGCAGCAAAGCTCTGCATCTGATCGGAGCTAGTGCTTGACAAGGTTATGGTAGCCAGCAGATACTGCCAGAACATGGCCATTGACGTATCGAGATTCGTCGCTGCACAAAAACAAAGCGCCGTTGGCAATGTCCCGTTCTGTGCAAAGCTTGCCGAGGAGAGGAGACTTGGCCTCAAGCCATTGCTTGAACTCGTCCATCGTCTGAGCGACCCCGGTGTTTTTAGCCCAGTCCAAACTCATCTCCGTAGGAATGGGGCCCGGCGCCACAGCGTTCACGCGAATCCCATGGCTGCCCAAATGACCAGCGGCGATCTTGGTCAGGCCCACGAGGTTGGTCTTGTTGAGGTTGTAGAGCAAGGACACGCCGGGATCGACACACAAGGACAGGGAGCTGGCGGTGATCAGGATCGATCCTTGCTTCTGCGGGACCATCACTCGAGCTGCGTGCTTGATGCCCAGCACCACCGCGCGGAAGAGAACGCCGGTGGCCCTGTCGTACTGCTCCATGTCCAATGTTTGAAAGTCCACGGGCGCCGGCAGTCGGCCCGCGTTGCAGTGCAGGATGTCGAGCTTGCCAAACTCCTTCACCGCGTAGTCGACCACTTCGGCCACATGCGACTCTTTCGAAACATCGCAGTGTCGGTAAACTGCGTTCTGAGATATGGCCTGCGCCACTTTCTCGCCTGCCTCGTCGTTGATGTCAGTCACGATGACATTGGCCCCGTGATCCGCGAACACCTTGGCCGTGACTGATCCGACAGCCCCCGCTGCCCCTGTGATGATCGCCACCTTCCCATCTAGCCTGCGAGCGACGCTGTGGCCTGAATTCCATGCACATGAACAAATTCTGCCCGAACATGACCTCGTTCCAATGAATGATACAATCTACGCAAGAATTAAGCTAATCTCAGAGCTGACAGGAGCTCTGTCAGCTCTGATTCAAACTGGCACTTCTTTCGATCCTACCTCTTGTGCGACACTTGCCCCGCAGAGGAACACCTTCGCACCAATCCTGGCGTCTGTTCAGTCAATATCTGAGAACACCTGGGAACAACCCACGAGCCACGGTTCAGAAGTTTCAACTCAACTAATCGTCACTGCAGGCACGAGCCTTCACCCATTTGGGCATCAACTTTCGAAGCGAGTTATGTATTGTGCATTTACAAGAGTCTGATGCTGACTCCAAACAAACAGCACGAGACATCATCGAACATATTACTGACAAAAATAGCCTACCATAAAGTTCGACCGTACCGTTTGATTCACCGCAGTATGTGCGCTATTGTCTGTGTCTGAGTACAGTACTTGCTTATCAGAAGCTTAAGAACCTCACCTTTTGATGGATCGGTGTAACATTGTCGATGTCGGTTGTAAAGAACTTGAGACAGAAAACCTGAGAGTGCAGCCAAAACTGGTAATTAGTTGGTAAGTTACAGATAACTCACAGCACTTTCTACCCGACGATGTTCAACAAGCCCAGGCCCAAAAGAAAACCCATGAACTCTCAACATCAAAATCCTATATAGAGCTCATCGTACCTACGTCACACTGATTGGTCTCAGACTGTTATACACGCTTCGTGTCAGTATCGACATTACCTCTCAGCAGCTTTTAGTACATCAGTTGGTACTTTTCATATAACGATTAAGATATACAGTGGAAATGTGAGAGGGAAGCACAGTGACTGGGTAAGAACAAAACCAAAATTTTTCAACGATCCGCAGAAACAGTGTGAACACAGGTCTAGTAGAACAGTGTGAACACATGGTCATTGAATCAGTCTGATCCTTTTGGGGAACTATGAAGGTTATCCTGCATTCTTCAAATTGAGGATGTGAGAAAAGTGTGATATTTATCGGAGACTCAAATGCATGGCACTGCGGCTTGTCCTACAGTCGACCGGGACGAATATTTGGGTTAAGGGTCGGAATCCCATGCCCGATCCCACCCGCGACCGAGCAAGGTCCGAACGGCATATTAGTCCAGTGACAGGCAGACCGAGCACGACCACGGTTTGCAAGACAGAAGAGTTGAGTGCTTGAGTCTCATAGTCAAGTCTATCATTCCTATGATAGTCACGTATTACGTGACGTAATCATTGCACGTAACCATTGCAAATGCTCTGTGCGTGAGAGTACATCTTGAATTCATTTGATGGTTCACAACTTGTGAACCATCAAATGGCCTCTCTATATAGGGCGGATTCCGTATCTCAACAAAATAAAGATAATTTTCAAATCAAAATAAAGAATATACGAAATTAGACAGTTTTTGGGTCGAATCTTGACCTAAACTCTCATGTTTTCGGCCTACTTTGTCGGCAATGTAATACACCTTTGAGAGAAATGGATATTATCTTTGACCTCTAATTATCCTTTTCCCATTTTAGCACGGAGAAATCACTCTTTATACCATTGAAGTGTTCGAAAATGGTCAAACTAATCTTAAAAAAAAAACTCCATCAGTTGAAATTTTATTTTTTTAAACCTGGAATCAAACTTTTCAGACAACAGATTTTTGTGAACAGAGAACATGGACTTCTTAATGTTCTGGGTTCAATATTTTATATGTATACTTTTGTTTGCAACAAAGTTTGAGACTATCTTGATATTTTAGAACAAGTTGAATAATTTTTCGTGTACTCAAAGCTACGAGTGATTGAGGGAACCAAGGGAACAAATTACTATAACTTGCTTGTTGAACTCATCATCGTCGCAAAGTTTTAGTCGAGTACTCAGTTAGTTTGTTTAATAAAGTCACCAAGATGAACAAAGAAAATTGGCAAAGATTTAGCTGAATATCTACTATAGTTTCTCTATTAAAATCACCTAGATCAATAAATAAATGGTAAAAAACGATCACCCCAAAGTTTTAGTTGAGTGATTTCGTTAATTTTTCCGGTAAAGACACCTGGACCACAAAGACTTTTTTTGGAAGTACATAACTTTCTAAAAACTAAATATGGAACTTTGGCCCTCAAGTTCCATATTTGACTTATTTAGAGAGGCCCGAAGCACGAACACCATCACTTGTGATTCACAAGGGATGGTGTTCGTGCTTCGGCTGAAAAGAATATTTCGTGAACTACGAAAGACAAGCGAATAACAGTTGGCAAAGACAAGCGAATAACAGTTGGGAAAGTTGGTGGCCGCCGTTACGGTAAGGGGTTGCACAAAAAAAATTTGATGCAATATTTGAGCACAATCGTACGTGATCAAGGTTTGTATTGAAGTGGTAGAACTGTTACAACACGACGGACTTAAAAGTAGTGTAAATAGGTCAATTTTTTTTTCAAATGACATTGATCGCTTTGGTGGTTCATCATGTGTCCAGCTGCACTCCGGTTCCTGCTGGGATCTGCAAGCAAAGGTCCAATGAAACCTGCTGAATGCTGCAAAACGCTTCTATAGGATTTTGGTTGAATATCCTTTCACCACGTTACCATTATCAGAAAGCTCGTTTATGATTTCAAAAAAAGTATGAGGTTTGCAGAAACATTTCCATCCAAATTGATCCATTTCATTCGACTAGGAAGTTGAAGCAATGTTAGGCTTTAGTAAACAACACAGAAGTGATATTTGTTAACATCAGCAAGCACCAAGACGTTGAAAAGGTAAATATGTGAATGATCTCTGTGAGATTATGTACACGGAATACATGGTTATATTTTATCATGAAGTTAAAAATTTTCAAAGATAGTCAATCCATAGATGAATCCTAATTATTTAATTGAAATTAATTAGTAATTTTCTAAAACATTAACAAGAAATTCAATCTAATGAACTAAAGTAAAAATATTATTAATAATTAATTATAATTTTTATTAATAATAAAAATAATCTTTTTACTATTGATTTGAAAAATGATGAACTTCCTCTTGTTACTGATCTACATAAAAACTTATAGTGGTTATGTTAAATATGTGAAAAAATCTTGCTCATCGTACTTAGTGAGGAGGGTACTATTTTTCATATTACTAATAATTGTTGGAGTATGCAAGTCCTCAATATTGGTTGCATACATCACTAGAATAGTTGTCTTCAAAAATCAAATACAGATTCTGTTGAATTAAAATCTTGTAACTATCTTGAGAATCATGATTACCTGATTTAGCGTTGTCGTAATATGTCAAAAAAGTTGAGGTGTTTTGAGTGATAAGGTTAACGATTGTAATGTATGACCATTGGAACAGTGCATTTTTTATTTAGGTTGGGCCATCTTCGGGAAGACAACCCCCAAGATGATAGAAAGAGATTTTATAACTAGTTTAAGGGACAAATGTGTAGTGAAAGAATAATGGCGCCTTGCGCATGATAACGTAACGACTAGGGGGCATTTAAGAAATTTAAGAAGGGAATTTAAGAAAATAGGCACAAGTTAAGATTAGTTAACATTTAGTGCATTCTACACACTTAATGTTCTGCTAGTTGCAACGATGAAGGACTTTCCACAAACACAAAACTAATAGTTATCATCCTTGGAGCTGAGAGTGTTGAGGAGAACAACTATCAAACGTTACACTTGTCGAACTTCGTTTCTGAAATCTACGGGGAACGACATAACGCTAGCGAGATTGCGCAATAAGTGTTGTGTTTGTACTAATGATGGAACTATGTGTTCTCAAAGTTGCAAAGTAAGTTTGACAAACCAAAATTCAATTGGATGGCGAGAAAATTCCATGACATGAGATGCAATGCTATGGGCCAAATATATGACACAAAATAACTAGGAGGATTGCGATGGTTACAACTAGACCTGGTTAAAGTAATCTTTTAGGTATCATTGTAAAAGGTAAAGATTGGATTATAGGTAAGTTAAAGGTAAAGCTAAATGGAAAACCCAATAAAAACCCAAACAACCCAACCGGGTAACCCTTTACCATTGCAAAAGACAAAATTCATGAAGGAAGCGCAACGCAGAAGGGGCCCTTTATAGCGTCATGGTCGCATCGTCGTCGACGCCGTGAGCGAGGTAGCAGCGCTCGGAGTAAGTTTGAAGCTGAACTCAGGGACTCGATTTGGGCTCAAGAGGGGAATTATTGTTGCAAGTGAAGCGATTGAGGATTTGTGTGTGCGATTCGGCCGAAGCATGCGATCTCGTTGCGGGATTGTATGAGGTGAATATAATCTTCTCTTCCCGACAGAATCTTTCTCCTCACCAAATCGCCAATAGAATAAGTAGCATGACAAAACAAACTAGAATGGCATGGGCAAGGCCTTTGCTCATTTCTTGTTAGAGATGGTAAACTAGATCAGTATCTTGCAAAAAATGATAATTGACATACAGAGCTCGGGAATAAAGTGTGTGGATCTAGCTTGGTTCAATATTTACCCGGTTACTTAACAGTTACATTACACAATTTACCTCTACTTTTTACCGATTTACCGTTTAATCCCAAAAGGTTACCCGGTATGGGTAACTTTTAAGAATGTGTATCAGTTAACCGGTTAAATTACCCTGAGATAGAGGTAAAAGTTAAAAGTAGGTAGTAGTGGTGCGGGTAAGGTAAAGGTAAATGCTCGTGCATTACCTGGTAATCTTTACCTTACCTTGCCGAGGCTTAGTTACAACTTGGATGGATTGAGAGTTCACACCCCGTCTGTGATCTACCCAGTCAAGTGGTTTGATCCGCAAGGAAAGAAAAACAGAAACAACTATCACATTGACATGATTCAAGATTCATTTTGGAAAAACATCAAGTACAAGCGGAACAAAAATTCTCCACCCCAGCGGAAGATTTATGCAATATTGCAGAAGTTGCGTTCAGTCAAAGCGCCAGGGTCGGGCAAAACAATTATCATTTAGAAAAAAAAATCTTTGTGAAGCATGTGTACGGAACTGGCGTTCGATTGTGAGCTCAACGTAAAGATAATGTGTATATTTTGTCTGTTATAATCCACATGTATCTGAAGATGTAATGGATGACTCAGACAGAGTTTCAAATGTTAGAGATAGCATACAAGTGGAGTGAAATGATTCAGGCGTTGCAGAACAGTCCTTCTATTACATGACAAGAGTTTGCAATTCTCAAGACTGATTGGACGTCTATTAGAATTCTCGATGATGTCTCATTACAGGAATTGTAAGAGGTTATTTTGACCTTCGCCATATCCTATCACGATGAAGTTGAGTCTAGTCGACACATGTGACGAAAAGCGATCCAGAAAGAAATAAAAATAAAATGATAATCCTCCTGGACACCGAATAAAAAATACCGCGCAGTGCAAGGAGATAATATTTGACAACAGAAAATGTTCGCGTCTAAGGAAGGGAGAATGGTAACTGCCTACATACTCTTCTTGTCTTCCTATAATTGGAAAAATTTGCATCCATATATGTCATATATGTTTTTGGATGGGAACTGATGTAGGAAGATAACGTGGAAGTCTTTTATGTTATGTACAAGGTGGTTCATTGACAAGATGATTGGAGGAGTTTTAGGAGCTACAAAGATCGAACACATGGCTGGATGGATGGAGGATTTCTTAAAATATGACTAAACATATATTTAAAAAGACATATTTTCGGAAATGATTTAGCATTGACTGTGCCGCGATATATTTTATAAATATTAAAACATCCATCAACGCATTGTTACTAGGGTCGTGGTAACATATTAAATGTTTCAATTTAATTTAATTTAATTTAATTGGAAAGCCGCAAGATAAAATCAACAAGATGCCCCTTATATTATGAAAAACCAACGAAGAGTTACTCTCTGAAAATGACGTGTGAAATTATCCTACATTCAAGTAAAGGATGAGAATGAACATGATTGATTGTATCATAAATGATAGTGATCACAAATATTCTCCTGTCCATGTTGAACTTTTACCTTCAAAAATACTTCCTGGTGATATATAAATAAGGGAATACAGGGAAAATAAACAGTAAAGTACCTTTTTTATTCAGATACCAAATCAGATCTGGACCTTTATCACTTACCGGAACAGTTAGCATTAGGAAGCTCACGATACACAAGTAGAATGATATGTATAAAATACAGATGATCGTAATCAATGCCGTTTGCAAAAAAATCTTCAATAACGTCGAGGAATAAACTGTCAGAATGTTCTCTAAATTGTTACGATATCATCCTACTTTATGAGGAAACAAGGTCAAAGTGTATCTTCTTCTGGTGACCTACCGTATCGTCCAGTATAATTCCACACAGTACATTCTCGTATTTCGGTAATGTGGCAATCATATCAGAAAGCAGCTCTTACTTCGCATGATTGTCTTCATGCTTTAAACGAAGCTATTCGGTATTCAAAAATTCTCGCCATGATTTCCTTCTTTCTCGGCATGCTCTGTCTTCAATTGTCGTCGGGTCCAGTAACACTTAGAATTACTCCGATCGATTCTAGCAAAAATGAGATTTAGTACCGCTTCGGTCACTAATCTCACAATGAATCGGAACTCTCCACTTCATCGTTTGTCCCGTCGCCTTCTGCCGGCAATGTTGCAAGCCATGAAACGGGAACTTGGCCTTTTATTGATAATTCATACTCAGTTTCAGTGACTGCAGCCACGCCCTCGTTCAGATTAAAGCGCCTCAGATAGTACTCGTGCGAGCTCTCCTGTGACTGCCAAGTTTTACGATTTTAAAAATTCGCTGTTTGTTCCAATAGATTCTTCCTGCGGTTAGCTAGAATATTATTGGGACTGTTCCTCACCATAATGTCACTAACTGCAAGTGCAACCTACAGCTTAAGCTTCGTGCGAAATCTACAAATCTGCACTTTGTTCCAACACAATTCACAGATATACGTATGCTATTGTCAGTTGAAGTGTGTTCATCAATAGATCTGAGTGATGTGAATCGCAGTTTGACTGTCATTTCAGCTCTGACTTTCCAGACTTATTTCGTTGTGCTACATTAAGCATTCCACGTAAGTAACGCAGGTCATTGATAGCAACAATTTCTTCGGTTGCCATCCTACATGTTTGCAGTAAATACAATATTCTAAACCCTCTCACAGAAACCGTGTACTCAGGAGCAGTCATCAAGATGTGCAGTGTCTGCGCCTGAAATCAACTGCACGTGTTGTTTATAGGTTGGAAAGGCTGTGGACATACGTTACATATCTAGAAGCTGGCGTAGAACTCTTTTGCCACACTTTTGAATCTCAGCTGGTGACATTGGGCCGCAGAACTTGCATACGCACATGCTCCAGAAAATAGCCTGAAAGCTAAAAGCTTCAGACAGTCACAGGAACTGTGACAAGCAGAACCAGCTATATATGGTCAAGCATGAGAAAATTACATAATACAATATCGATAGCATCTGAAACGACGTGTTAAGATGCTACAGATCCTCGAGCGATGATTCACCTCACTGACAGGCTGGGCTGGATGCTACGGGTACAACAAGAAAAACTCCACTGCAGATGTTCGAAGTAATTATAAAATGACTGGTTTCAACATCCTCTCACCAGCCTAAGGATTTCAATCCAGCTTGATTATCGAACTTCACCACGCCGTCTTCATATTGTGCCCCCTGGGCGCGGTCCAGGATATAGTCCTGACCCATACCAGACCGAGTTTCCTATGTACTCCTGCACAAACATCAGGCTGTTTCGTACACCAATCAAGGTCTCAAGGTATGAAACGTTCAGTGCGAACTCCTACCATTTTGCATGCACTGCCTACAATGCTGTGATGTGGCCACAATCGACGAGACTGTGGTGATCCACCCTTCAGAAACTTGTGGCACGTGATTTGATGTGAGATACTGCCCTGCGCATGTGCTGGAACTCCTTTAAGAAATGGAAAACCGCAGCTCCAGGGGAAAAGAACTTGAACACAATATTCTTGTGATACAACCTTCTCTGTTTACTTCTGCTGACTTCGACGTTGGCCTGTAGAGACTTCTTTCTTCTGCCTGTGAAATGGAGATGCTATTCCTCGGGTAGGTAGTCAGTTTCACTCGGGTGTAACATAAGCAGACGTCAGTCCTCCATCCACAACGAGGCTGGCACCAGTCATGAAGGAGCTGTCGTCCGAAGCCAAAAACAAAGCGGCCTTTGCCATCTCCACCGCTTCACCAAATCGGCCCATCGGAATATGCACTAGACGCCTCTGTTTCTTTTCCTCTGTATCCAAAAACTTCATCAGAAGCTCGGTGCGCAGAGGGCCAGGGCACAGGGCGTTAACCCTAATGCCGCTTCTAGCATGCACGACGGCCAATTCTCGGGTCAGGGCCAACACCGCTCCTTTACTCGCAGTGTAAGCAATCTGGGGAGTTGCTGCACCCATTATGGCCACAAAAGAAGCGGTGTTGATTATGGAACCGCCCCCTGACCTCTTCATAGCTGGAATCCCATATCGACAGCCGTATATGACACCTTTGACATTGACATCGAGAGTTTTGTCGATGACCGAGTCAGGGGTATTGGTCACATCATCATCCTCACTGTGCATAATTCCGGCGTTATTAAAAAGGATGTGTAACCCGCCGAATGTCTTCTCCACTTTGTTGATCATTTGTTCAACTCCTTCTGCAGACGCGACGTTGACACCGACCGCCAGTCCCTTCCCTCCGAATTCCTACAAAGGTTTGTTCCGAAGATAAGCTCAGTTGAGATTAGGTCTTTCATCCTTACACAGACTGTCAGATTGAAAGCGCACACAGCCCAGATCTGCCGATACATTTTACACTTTAATGGCGGGATCTGACCATTTCTCAGAAGAAGCTTACCTTCACAGCGTCGACGGTTCGAGCCGCTGCAGAGAAATTCCAGTCCGCAACCGCGACATTAGCTCCTTCATGGGCAAAGAGTAGTGCTGCTTGTCGTCCTATTCCACTTCCTGCACCTGTTATTATTGCAGTTTTGCCCCTTAGTCTTCCAATTTCCATAGAACTGCGGTAGTCGCCATATTCTATTCCTTCCTCGCGAGTGAGACCTCCACTGTCGGTGTCGTTGATCGTTTGGAAACTCCTACACCGTCTCACAAATGGAGAGTTTCCTTTTTGGAATAAGCGGACTAACTGGGTTCTTCCCATTCTAACTGACTGAGCTGAATACACAGATCTGCAATCACAAAGCAATTTTTTTTAACTGTTTTGGTTCATGTCTTCCACATCTGCTGATAACTGACGTCCCATCTTCAATTTCTCGTCCGGTAGTTTTAATTTCTAATATACGATCAAGCATCAGATCAATTTGAAACCATCCACGAGGTAGCCGACCCAGCAAATGTCTGAAAATTCTACGAACAGACCATTGACGACCAAAGGTTGCAGGTTGAATGATGTTGCTCAGAGCAATGACTGCCACTGAGTCAATGACCTGAGTTGCTGATGGTGCACCCAGCTCCTGACAAGTGACTTCTAAGAAATATCTTGAAGATCAGACATCAAACAACTACACCTCAAACTTCGATAGGAAATATCATCAATCTTTGAGAGTCATTGGTTGGAACGAGCGCTCTAGCGACGCCGACACTGGAAAAGATCCTCTTCGCATTCGAGTGACTCGCGCATGAAACGCTAGCTCCAACAGACTCTGCAACTCAAGACCAGTAGTATAAGCCATGTTACTCCTGTAAAAGGGAAATGGAATCTAATTCCGCGGATTTGCTGTCCCTACCACCAACCAAACCCAGGTTATCCGCAATCATAACTGTGCTATGTGGCACCGAGAGTCCTCGTGATTGCACTGCTTTCTGTTTGTCAGCTAGCTACAAACTCATGGGCATTCTTTCCTACTCTTCTCTGCTCCACCAGCGGAGCAGGGACCAAGGTCCAGGGCTGCGACATCAACTGCGAGTAATTCTGGACAATGACTGTTCCAGGTGCCATTCGCAGTTTGGCACCTGAAATACTCGCACCCTGCACTGAACAATGGGGCACGAGTGATTGTCCTGGAAAGGATGAAATAATGAGATTCCACAAGGCTTGTCCGCCTTCGCTTTCTTGTCTACAATGGTGAAGGCTGAAGGGCAGGAGAAGACAGCCTCGTTCTGTTGACTAAATTGCATCATGTCACGAGCCACCATCACTGAGTCATGGCGACCCGGACTGTTTGATTTCCGAGTTCTTCCTCCATTCGTTCTATTATACTCACGCATTTCCTTCAGCCTCGATCACTCTCAGCTTCTCGCGTCTGTGACAGCTCTCAGAGCATAATTCAAGAAGCGGGCAAACAAATCGTGATGGTGAAGTCACGGATTTGAGGTCGAGGGCAATTCGAGCCGACAACGCTGGCCAAATCTAGCTGCCGCGCTTAGCATGACGTCTCTAATCGTCGAGAACGCGCCGAGCTGAAAAATGGGTGATATCCACGGCGAGCTTGCGCGGTCTCGGAAGGTCGATCGGACATTCATCCGCCCGCCCACAATTCGCAGCGTGGCGTTGCAAATCTAACCAATCTAACAATCAATTCGTTCGACGACATGGGCAGGAGCCAGGAGCGTACCGAGATATTCACGCACCCAAACGCGTCCAGCTGTCACCGAAATCACCGACTGTCGAAACGAAGGGGCGAGGACATTGAGCTCTGTAGTTCCAAGAGCTCCATCTACGCTCTGGACAGCAAGAGCTCCAGCGTCCTGCAACTGAGGCCTGAATGCGCGCATGTTTTGCATGACTCTAAACCCTAAACTGAGCTCGCTCCACTCCGAAGCGTGCCTGTTTCTCTGACCACAACCGCATCATCATCATCAAAAGCCCCTAGCGTCGATATCTTTACTCTGGTTGACAAAAATACGACAGATCCGGCTTCAGTGGTGCGTACCACCTGCGTGCAGTTCAGAGGTCAGGCCGAGTGCGTGCTCTAATTAGGCACTAGTCAGTTAATTAACTAAAGGTGCTGCCTCCCTTAAATTATGGAAGGCAAATGCGAAAGCGAAAGCAAAGGCGCTCTGTGATTAGGATCCCCTAATTAGAAACAGAAAACAGAGAGAAGAGAGAGTATAGATCTCCATCCCTTCGTTGACGGGGAAATTCAGGAGTATAATATGTGGAAATCCGATTCCCCTGGTCGATGGTTCGTGCGTCCTCATGTTGTCTGACCGAAACCTCCTTTTTATCGAACTATTAGTGGAGAAAATTGTTCGCTTTTTCCTCGTCAAGCCTGCGCTTCTGCGAGTCCCTTGGCTGGAGAAATTAGATCTTTGCCTTAGATTCCTGGGCCTCTGGCTTAGAATTCTGGACTGCAGTATGTGATCATCCTCCTGCGTCTGCTACCATTGTGACTTTTCGAACTTATTTTGCATTTACTCTTAAGGCTTCTGATGATTGCGAGTAGAGGGGCAGCCCCCTTTTTAAAGTCTTCCGTTCCTCCATCGAGGTCATAGTCATCTCACGTTTAACAAGCTGCTTCCGTCAGGAGTAAAGTTCCCATTGGGTGCAAATCGACCGGAATTCAGCCGTCGTGGGCCTTACCATTCGTCGCAAATCTTCTCCTCTGTGCAGGCTACTCGCTGGTCCGTCACCAGAAATAGGCATGCGAGAAAATGATTATGGACGAAGCAGTTGCTTTGATCATTTTCCAGCGATGGATTTACGCTGCGAAAGCCACGCGTGGTGCGCGTATGTCGTGAAAGCTTGGGTTCGTTGAGATCGGTAATTAACAGGGTCGATTTCAGGGAGCAGTTGTGTCCAAGAAGCTCTCTGTGGAAGCACTAGAAAGGACCTATATCATTCCACTGTCTCATCGAATTGCCGAAGTTCAGTGCGAGTCCTTTCTGTAGGAATCATGAAGCCAAATGCGGCAAATCATGAAGACCTTTGCAAGATGCATGGCTCGTTCCGAAGTTCCTGGCTGTTGACGCTCTAGTTCCTGACTTGGCCTACTTGCAATTCAAAGACGAAATTCAGGAGGCCGACATAGATTGTGAATCATGACGGTCTCAGCGGCCAGCACAAATGTTACGGGCACCACTCACTCGAGTTCTTCTACCAGCGAGGAGACTTCTCCTGCGAACCCTGATGCTGCGCCTGAGAATCATGTGAATTTTGACACAAGCACAACTCCGCCAGTTCCTATGAGAGGAATTTCACTGAGAAGTCCAAGCCAGACGGACATGTTTTTTAAAACTCGTACAGTCAGTGAAGCGGATGCGTTGATTCGAGCACGTACCCAAAGCCAAGCTGATGCCTTCCTCAGGGCTCTTGCTCCAGACGCTTCATTTCTCAAGGTGCTCTTCAATCTCTCTCAGTAGGACAGTCCACCGAAACAGCAAAACTACCTCAAATAAACCAGGCCCGCCAGCATACGCCTAAAATGTCTCATGGCTGCCTTCTGCTTCTTCGAAAAATTCCGTCCATAAAGTTCAGGGTCATCAGGGCCTTCGATATCTTTGTCCAATTGTTGCAAGACCCATTACAAGAAACAGAGGGCCAAAAGCTGGCCCTCTGTTTTCTCACAGCTTTTACAAATAGGTTAACCTTTTCCTCTTCGAAAATTTGGCATAATTGCCGTAAAGGTTGTGTTCACCTAAGCTTGATCCTAGGATCCGTATCTTGTACCTACTATATACTCTTTTTGGATTTTACTCACTGGTTTGTTATATGCTACCCGCAGGCACCAGACACATTCGACATTGAAATCGGACCAAGAAAATCATCCGTTGGTTCCTACCTGCGGGGTGATCCCAATGTAAGGCCCATTAACTGGCTTATTGATTGGCTGTGTCTATCAAACTGTCATGGAACCTTGCTGATAGTGTCAATTACGCTCTAGACTCAACAGAAACCAAACACTTGGTACCATCGTACCAGAAGGTGTGCACAGGTTGGGAAGACTGCATGGTCATTCCAACGTCTGGTGGTCATCTTGTGGTTCCTCGTCTCTCATGGGGTATGAGGGTTGCGGATGGAATGCTCCTGGGAGTTTGTTTGTTAATCTTAGATTACCAGTTTACCGATTTATCTAATTGTTATTGTATGCGGACGGGAATCATCGAAATTAAATATCGTAGAATGCGAAGAAGATGTAAGGCATCAAACGCTGACCAGATTTGTTCTCTGGCACATCAAGGCACTTCTCGAAGAAGAACTGGAATACATGTCCGAAGAAGTTCAAGAGTTGCACGAGGATGTGGAAATTCAAAAGCCTGTTGTGCCGGAGGACTGGGAAAAGGATGAGGTTTGCAGGTCAGCAATACTGTATCAACAGCTAAAGTAGCTCTTTCGTTTTCAGGAAAAGTCTAGAGACAGATTTGGGTCCTGTCTTCCTTTACTGGCTTAAATATAATTTTTGGGAATTTAATATCAATGGATGGCCCAAAACTGCACAATTGTCCAGAAATACTTGTCAGCTGTCTCAATCAACAATTTGCTCTTCGCCTTAAAAGCAGTTGCATGAGGATTCTTCATGCAGGATAATAATTTGCAATCAGCCGTATCCTACTTTTGTCTACAGGGAGTGGGCAAAGGATCCTTTTGTCATGCCAGACGACGACAGAGTTTTCCGCATCAGAGACGCCCAACGTAGAAGAGAGAAAAAAGAGCGAAGAGAACAAGCAGCCTGGTCTGTTCGGGAGAAAACAACTTTCGCTTCAAGGATGGGAGCTGCAGTTGGATCGGAAAAGCTGAGAGTGGTATGACAGTGGCGAGCACATGTCCAATCTTCTAGAGTAGAAGTTTGTCTCAAGGCTGAACTTTCGACCGTCGTGGATGGGGAAAGCGAAAGGTTTAATGCTTCTTTTCGTCACGGTTCAGTCTTTCAGTGGTTGTCCATGTCAAAGAAATTTTCCAATCTCTTTTGTACTCACAGTTCCTTCCGTTCATATAGCTTTTGCTGTCATGCATTGTCTTCGTGGAGAACTGCTGAAGGCAAGTGCCATCTCCCATCTCTCCACTTCTCCATTTTTTCTCTCAGCTAAGTCGCGACTTCGTCATCCTGCCCGCGTGGCCTCATACAATACCAACTTCCTTTGCTTTTAGATTCGCGTACACTCTCGTCCTCAATACCAAAATGATGACTAGAATCGAATCATTTTTCTTCAAAAAACCAATATTGTTTCCTTGTATTATTGTAAGCCTTTCATTGTAAGTGTACATGATTTCTAGGAGGCACTTCTGACTTTACTTTCTGAAGTACTTCCTGATCGTTCTGACGGGAGAATGTGCTATTTTCATAGTCTTCCTACGCATGTTTTCCAGGTGACCTTTCATGTGTTCAGATTTCTCAATTAGATGTGCCTCTTTTCTTTACTTTGTTTGTATGTCGGTTCTCAGTACATTCAACTGCTTGAACTCGTGGGAGATTCGTCTGCTTGCTGCTGGGAACGCTGAAGTCGCCAGGTCAGGTTTTGTTGGAAGCAGTTGGCACTAAAATCCTCAACTCGAGATCACTGCGATACGATACTGCGAAATTAGTATTTACTGTTAAATTTCGAGAACGTTTACCCAGTACGGCTTGTCTGTTCTGCTGTTGTTTTGCACACACACTACGTTTGCATAATGCCCCCTTTGAGGTGTCTTCATATTGCATCTTGCCATCTCCAACTTGCGTTCCTGTTATCTGTTCTGCATGTTCCATTAAGCACGTTCTACTTTTACGTCAGGTTACAGTCCAGTGTGTGTGTTTGTGTGTTTCATAAGGCTCTAGTGTCTGAAGGCTAAGATGGAAAAGACCAGAACTCATTGAAAATAGAATGAAAGACCAGAGAGAGAGAAAAGAGAGAAGGCAAAGAATGACCAAAAGGAGAGAGGCAAAGAGAGAGTGTTGAAAGCAAGAGTGTTCTGTCTTCTATGTTTAGAGGAACAGTGAGCATAGCCAATTGGTTTTTCTAGTATGTACTCCTGTTTCCGATGCATCCTTTGTGGACATTTTCTCCGGTTTTGAACTTGAGCAAAAGGCATCGTGACAGGGTTCTGACGTGGACCGTCGTAGTTGTAACAAAATATTCAGACTACCTAGATTTTTCTGCTCGAATCGGGAGATGCTCAGGCTTTCGTACAAGCGATTGGAAATGTGTCGTTTAAGTGGAACGTTTCGCTGCAGACACTAAAAGGCTACTTTTAGCTTTCAAAAACCCTTAAAGTTTGGCCCATTAACCTACATACTGTTCTGCTGATATGTATTTGTTTTCTTCTTTACGCTGGTTGATATTTCTGTGAGTATTGTTGGTAGAGTTTGCAGTATGTTCTTCACGCATGGTAACTTCATCTGCTGTTTTCACCAACGTAGATTTTCTAATCACACGAGGGGCTTTTGTGAAAAGGAGCTGCTTCACATCTACATCTTTCGTACATGCTTTGGTAGTCTGATTGGATTGGTCTTTCCCTTAAGAAATTCTTGTCTGATTTTTAATTTCTTCTAGCGCGTCGCTTGCTCTGGGTCTGTATTGAACCTAATTATAGTCTAATGAAGTCTAGTAAGTCCATTAGTGTCCTTTTTTACATGTGATACGTGTGTCACCTGGATACAGCATCGGCGGACCCTAGGTTTCTAGTATTCTTTAAGGTTGGGTATTTCATATACATATAGTAAAGGAACAGCTCAAGATATATGCATATCAACACTGCATTCCTGTTACGCAGTTAGCAATCAGTTTAAAAGTTGGAGCTTATCTTGGATTAGCAGCACTGTCTTCTGTGCTCTCTTGTAATGTGCTATTTGCAACTGCATCAATAGCGTCAGATTTTTAACAGGAAAGCACAACTAGAAGGCTAAATATGCTCCTTGATACAGATTCTTAGAGAGCTGGAAAAAGAATGGGAGAACATGCTCCTGCGGTTGAACAAGGAACTGCCTAAACCAGCGCTACAGACTGTATTCTATCATCGAGATGAGGTAAGACAAGTTTTCATTTTAGAATCAAAAGGCCTTGTTAGATTTTTAACGGAGAAATCCTTACTGCCAGAAAATACATGTATTCATGTTGTGCCATCATATACATGCTTATATATGTACATAATGTTTCACGTATCTCATGCATATTTGTATCTGAAGCATTGCTATGAAATGCGGTGCAGGAAACTGTACTGGAATTTGTGGCTAAGAAACGAGAAATTTTCCTGGTGCAAATGAGCTTAGACACCAGACGGGCTGAGATCCGCAAGTTACAGGACAGAATCTTTCAGCGCGAAGAGGTCTATTTCTCTTTTCATTGATCAATAGGTGAAATGAGTACTTTACTTTTCAGCTCTGAGTGACTGAAGTTTAAGGAAAACCAGAATGACTCTAAGCTTTTCAGTTTTTCCTGAACTTGTTAAAGGCAAGAAAGATCAAATTTTCCATTCACATATCAACGACTATGTTGCTGAACATAAGTTGATTGATGTTTAGAGTGGAATCATGAGAGTGAGAGATAGTTACATTCGGTCCTCTAAAGAAAAACATCTAACGAGACCCACTTTAACCAAGCTTTCAGAGAATATTTTGCTGTAGTCATGCTGGATAACACCGTCGAACATATCCAGGCTTTGAAGAAAAGTGAAGGAATGCTGGAGGAAGATAGTTTGGAGTTCGATGCTTTTTTGAAACGAAATGACGCAGCGGTTAGTTCATCTGGAATCGGTCTATGAGAAGCGGTTACACCTACCTCAAATGCTATTGAACTATGGAGACTCTACTCTAGTAGTCCGTTATAGGACTTCGGAAAATCTAGCTGTTTACGTTCTCTATATGAGTGACTCTGGAAATCGTCAGATTGTTGTCTGTTACCCGGAATTGAAAGATTTTCTCCTAGACGTGCCGAGTTTGTGATATAGGAGCTGCGTTTCCATCTTTTATTCAAATGACATACTACGAAGAAAACTGTATTGAGATGCATCTGTTCTTTCGATTGCATCCAGTTTAATCAGAACTCTTTCAAAACGCTATGTTTAGCTTGATGACGTTCAGGTCTTTTTTCTTCAACTACCTATTACTGTACGTGAATTGGCTGAGGGCACTTGTGATTGAAGGTTCAAGAAGCTGTTAAAACGGCGGAACAAGAGACTAAGCGAAGGCAAGATAAGGTTTGATTCTCTTACTTGAGTATAATGTATTTTCTGTACAGCTAAAGTCCAGTTCGACTTTAATACTTTTGAATTGGAGTATCTACCTCGTCCCAAAATACTTCTGGCTTGTATGATCGTACATTTGGATCTACACGATCGCCTTATATGTCCACGAACTAAAGCTGAGTATGTGCCTCCACAGATCATAGAAATCAAGAAGCTGAACAGTGCCATCGCTACTATCAACAGTGATCTTAATAAGGTAAGCAATTTTGACGACATATGCTGGACACCTGATATGTCTCAAAGAGTCTGATCTCATTCTTCAAAGATGCCGGTAGATTTGGTGGATTCCCTTCGCGTAACGTTTTCTGTTATCTGGAAAGTTATATCTCGAAGAAGTTCTGGTTCATGAAATTAATACATGAAGACACCACAGTTTGAGAATTAACGACAATATATCAGAACTGGACGCCAGTTTGGAGAACAATTGGACGATTGCAAGAAGTACAAGGATTTCCTGATCAAGCTTACTCCAAAAGAGTGGTTCGAAGAACAAGCAAAAATTAAACAGCAAGCTCAAGAATTGGAAGCATTAAAAGCTCGACAGCTTCTAAAGAGTGCTGGAGATTCTTCCACCACCAGTGACAGGAGCAAATACCACGGTAGGCCCACTTGTATTCTACTTAATCCATAAAACAATCAGTACTTACTAGCTTTTAATATGAAATTCATGCCTCCTGTGTCCTCCATTCACATGAAGCTTGTCACTCAATTTTTCTAACTAACTCCATTGATTGGTTTGTATCTGTCATGGCCTGAAAGCATTGTGGAATAAATAAACACTTCAATTAAATGAACCCGATCTCGGGTATATTGCCGAACGGGTGGTGAACTGGTCACGATCCGATTTCTTACCTGCACTGTCCTGTAATCACAACGATAACCCAAGGGAAAAGTGACCATGGTTTTGAAATCTCCGTGAATGGATGCATTAAATATTCTACGTTATTCCATCATAATGTACCAGGATGAATGATATCGTCGACTTGTGAAATCGACACTGAGCCTACTCCCAAAAATCATCTACCGACTCTTTCACATGAACGACTCCTGAAACTTTTCGCATATGCAGACAGTCTTCCTGGACCATACGGAGTGCTGAAAATCGTCGATATCATTAGTTTCGTTTCCTTTATACCCAAGCTAACGTAATGACGTAATATATGTCCATGCTTAGTGGTACATGTTCTACTTAGTTTCTTCATGTTTAGACTATACGTTGGAGCTGTGGCTGGTCAAGGTGAATCTTGTCTTTCTTTTGCTTTTAAGATGGGTGACCTGTTACAGGAGGTGAGTTCTCAGTTTGGTCACTCGTTCTGCAATCTACTGAAATGTCCATCACAGTAATGGTCTTTCCCCACAGCAATTTGCGTCTCGTACTTCATGACACTTGCCGGTCGGAAATTACAGTAGTTGATGTGCTTGTTACGGACATTGTTGTCATCAGCAAAAACAAAGCCAAATTAGTTTTCTTTTAGTATATGTAAGGTACCGTAGTGAACCCGATTCACTTATGGGGTTTGTAAGGGACTCTGGTTGGAAAGCAGCTAAGATACTATACTTGAATGTTCCATGATGTAGGTTATATAATTATCTCCCTTCCCTGGTGTTTTTGTCATCATCTTTACCCAAATACCTTATCTAGATATGTCGTCGCCAATTGTGTAAATAGGAGATCACGACGCTGTAAGCTCATCCCCTGTAGATGATATTGATGATGAGGTTGAAGTAGAGGAGACCATGTATTTTCAGCAGCCTCACCAGGTGCATAACTAATCAGCATCCTTCTCATTCTCTCCATTTACTGACATATATGCGATCTCATCGTTCCAAATGCTTGTCGAGGTTGCTGATGATAGATGCCGACGCTCACAAAAGTGTTTCCTGATTAGGAAGGGGAAATATCCACCTTGAATAAGCAAACCCTAACGACTGAGCTGAAGCATTAGGTCGGCCTGAAAAGTATGACGCCCGATTGTGAGAAGTCTGGACAATCAACTCCCGTCTGATGGGTAGAAAACTCTTTGTATTGATGACAGCTTCTGGAGATATTCAGTGACCTTGAAGTGGAAAACCTAGCCCTCATGCAGCAGAGCCAGGACGTTGAAGGTGCTTTGGAAAACCTCAAGACTAAGCTCCGTGAAACACAAGGGAAAAATGATCTCAAAATTTCTGGCTTGCGCTCCCAGCTACAGGCATGTTATGGTCATCGTGCCCTTGTCAGGATCTTCTGTTCACCAGAAAATCTTCTGATTTACTAGTGAATGAGCTGCATTCTGCTTCAATCCTCTCTTTCCTTTCGCAAGTGGCTTGCTTGTTACACTGGCCAATTATTGGAGTCAAGAGGTCTGTAACTGCACCAGGCTGCTAACTCAGGGAGCACTTGTAGTTAGACTAGACGAGGTACCTGATATTAGAGCTACAAGTTTCTTCTGTAATAAAGCGACTTCCTGGTTTTTTCAATTTATTTTATTACTTTTTATATTACTGTTGCTTGACGTATCAACTTGACAGTGTTAATTTCGCACGTAGAGAGTAATTATTTATTGGCTTCCCGTGTCCGTGTGATAGTCATGTAGAAATGCTGGGTATTTACTTCTCCCTTCGTGGCGAATAGGTTATCGAGACCGCTGTGAAGAATGAAGAGGAGAGGCAGCGGATGATGCAGTCAAAGACTAGTTTGAATACAGAAGACAAGAAACATGATATTTCCTTGGAACAACTGACACGAAAGGTCGTGGAGGTATACGCAAGGGCTGGTCTGGACAGCGATGCGTCTTTGAGCACTCTTCAGATGCTGACCAACTTGGAAGTACACTTCTGCCATGCTTTACCGAGTTCCTTCATCCATTCTTAACTGGTGACTTTAACCTGAAAGCAATTTTGATTCAGAAACTGGAGTTGAAGGCTGCCCTTGTTTCCTCATCGTCTTTATTGTTTCCCCCTTCTGTTGTCCCTTAGCAAATCTGAGAGACATGGCAGTTTTGAGCTCTAGGTGGCTGGCCAGTACGCAGGCTCTTCCTTAATTTCCGAGTTTCTTCACAAGTAAATTCAAGAAGTTTTTGAGTGAAGACTTTCAGTTTGTTGGAGAAGTAAAATCTAAAGAGGAGAGTTAGATTTTAACGCCGTATGCTTTGGCAGGCAAAATTGGAGGAGAATCTTCTAGGTATAGATCATATACCTCCGGAGTACGTGGAGCAGCAAGAGAGAATTCGAGAGAAGGAAAGGAGATTGAAAGTACGCCAACAAAAACTAGAGCTTTTACGCCAAGAACACGAAGCTCGTCGTCTACGAAGTTTAGAGCGTGCAAGGGTGTGTATACACACATACAAACGCCTCACTCATCGTTCATTTCCTTTATTCATTTGCGAGAGTTTTGTAAGTGAATACGATCAATGTTGCAGATAAGTACTAAGTGCTACTTTGGCATTTGCGGATGCTCGCCATTACAAATCATCCCATCAATTGTTTTCTCGCTGCATAAATTGTGATTCTTACGTATGCCGTCATGGATTATGCAGGCTCCTATTTTCAAAAGAGTTGGGAAACCGCCAATGTATAGAGTCAATTTAGTTAAGAAAAAACGTAAGCCTAAAATAGATGCTAGTGGAATCGATGAGGAGGTTGAATTAGCTGAATTTCTTGAGCGAGAGTATTAATTCAGCAGGTTCGAAGTCGTCGTGCTGCTCAAATATCTACCAAGTTAGCTCTTTGTATAGACCATTCATTACAGAAGAGCCTCACGTATAAACTTTGCTTGCACAACAGCATATTCTTTTAGGACTGGTTTTATTTCTTGGCCCAGAGATGGCACCCTGGACATTTGTAGACCGGCCTTTTGCAATGGATCCTGCGAACAGAACAAATCTTCTACACTTTTAATACTATCACATCGTGCTGCGTTTGAAAGGATTGGCTTCCTTTATAACTGCAGATGTTGTTTCGTTGAGGGTTACGTGAGTAACATGTGGATCAAGTTCTACAAACATCTTCATTTCTGTTCTTTCATCGTCCCAACACTCTGTTCGCGAATTCGTCTGGCTATTCGACAAGAAAAAATTGTCTTCTCTGCATTATTACTCTACCTTGTAGTCTCAGTCATCTGATGTCAGAATGCTGTTGAAATGTAGTCCCTGATACAAGGACCCGGAATGGTCTGTACCACCTCTTGGGCCACATATGGTGTGAACTTATGGTCGTCGATGTTTGTAGAGTATTAAAGGAGCAACATGTCGAATTTCTCATTGGACGGAACGAGTCCATACCCGTCGTGAAGGCTTGCTCTTGTCAGTGCAGGACTTCGATCTGGTCGGAGCTCTTTGAATCATTAAGGGCAGCCAGTCGAGATTGTTTCCAAAAAACTTGACGTACATGCCGAGTCTTCACTGGCATATCAGAACAAATCCATATCAGCGACCGTCTATCCGAGGCGAGGACGCAAGGGACTAACTAGCAGATGTGACTCGCGGACATCCAAGGCCTCGATCTGCACACCGTCTGTAAGTTGGAGGGCAAGTAGATGGGTCGCACTTTCACTGGGTGGTTCCTCTGTTGTGTCTCACATTCTCATGGGATTGTGGGATGGATCCTCGTCACAAGATGACAAATTGACCGTGCTCACAAATTGGGTTGAAGTCAGCTCACAACGTGTAACCGACAGAACGCGCTCGATTACCTCAGCCACGATGCCTGCTTACCTCGTCCGAGTGAGAGCATCTTCGACGTACTGACAGCAAGCTCCTACCGCGACCTGCAAGTGTCAAGAGAATCCAGATCGCATCAGCTCACGTTGGATGCGCATTCCTCACAAGTTCCTACAGTCGCGAAATCCGATTCGGAGAAGGACTCAGCGCAGTCAGTTGCGCGGCGCGTGGTTCAGAAAAGAGCTGCGCGACGGACATCCAAACGCTCGTGCGATACGCATCCAGCTCCAGCTCAAATCAGATCGAATCATCGAAAGCGAGAATGGAGTCAATGCCACCGAATTCAGCCGGTCTCCCGAGCTCTGACACAAGTCCTCCAGCCATACCGGCGCAGCAGGCCCAAGCCAGCATAGCATTACTGCGAGCTTCGTCCCTTCCCAACGCGAACGCCGTCCATCATTATGCAGATTCTCCGCTCTGCCTGCTTGCTGGTGCACATGGGGGCCGCTCGTTTGGACTGCATGTTCCCCACGGCGATTTCTGTGCCCGAGATCCGAGGCCCCCTCGGCATCCCTTCCAGCCCGCCCGCCCGCCCGCCCTCGCCCACCTTCACGTGTCCATCTCTCGAATGGGCCCATTTCCGACCGCTCCCTAGTCTCCATCTATTGCTGCATTTTTCGACCTGGAGCTTTTTTACGCTCTGCTAGGTACTGATCCCCATGGACTGCATTCAGTGCCCAGTCATTCAGACACGATGGATTTGCGCTTTCGGTGTACCCAAGTATCTGAATTAAGTAAATAAGAACACACCAGACGATATATCATAAAGCACATTCTTCTTAAATCTATGTACAGTTTCCAAGATTGGATTCATAACATCATCATTCCAAAGAGAAAGTAACAAAACCATCATAAGAATAATCCAACTACTGTATTACAAAATTTTTTCAGGTACTAAACCTCAGAAGATCATAGAAATCTACGGATGAACCATATCATTTCACGTACGTATTGCCATTTCATGAATAAACTATGTCAAAAATATGAGCTTTGTGAGAAGAAAGTGAAATGCAACTCCCCTCAGTTTAACCTTACAGAAAGTGTCTCTACGAATAACAATCTGCAATTCTTCAAATAGCTTGGGCAGTGCCCATGCTATAGAGTAGTGCCCATTGGGCACTACTCTATATAAAAGAAAATTATCCACAAAAATCACCTTCTAGGTTGTCTAAATTTTAGGTTGCAACTCGCTTTTTCTGACTAGCTACAAGTCAGTATGAAACTATATCATGTAAAACAAATCATGATGAAGTATATGCTATGTAAGATTGTTGACTTAATCTAAAGTCCACGATTATGCGAATTAGCATAATGTTGCAATCTCCTAATGATGAAAGTCTGTCATCTTAACTTTCCGTGTCTTCTCTTCACCGTACAAACGACCCTCTCTATAAAACCAAAACCCTCAAGATGACCATTTGTGAAGGTTAATGATTAATGAATGCATGGTGAGAACCAATATTAAAAATTTTGTCTCCAACCATATAACATTCTTCATTTAAATTCTTTATTAGTGTATATACTCATCTAACCACATCACACATACACTTCTCTTTTCTTCTGATTTAAATAATACCAACAAATTCATTTCCCAAAAAACACTAAATGAATTTGCTAAAACACTAAATGGTCAGATTATTTTAAAATGTTAGCTTTGAAATATTCCAATCTGATTTCTAATGAGGGATTAGGGCTGACTATATGATATCTAGACACAATCACATATTATATAAGACATGTTAATGTACACAACTGATCAGATTTTTGTAAGATAATTTTTTGAAATATAATAAACTCTATGTATTTGTTATTTTGAAATGTTCTTAAAGTATGCAAATTGCGCAACACTAAAATCTCAATCTTGCAATGAATATGCTTCTATGCGTATATGTATGTAAATGGCATGTTGAGGGTGATTCCGGTGAAGCAATACCCTTAGATCTAGTTATTTATAGCTAGAACGGTGGCCTGGATTAGAGTTGAATACCTTGGTTCTGCACTATGCAATGAGTCTTTTGTGACAAGACTTGGGGTAAAGCATTGGATGTTCTCGGTGGACGTAACTACCCTATTGAAGGTGAACTACATTATTTTTGTGTCTCGTGTTTGGACTCAATTTGAACAAAGAGTAACCTCAAGTTCTAGCTAAAAATAGATAGAATGGATCTTCTAGCTATTTTTAGCTATGACTTGAAGTTTATACACCCCAAGGTTTGTGTATCATTTGACACACTTTGAGTATACTTTTCACGTGTGAGCTTTTCTTCGTGAACGTAGCAGCTTCAAAGGGGTGAACCACGTTACATCTTGTGTAAATCGTTTGCTCTAACTTGCTTGTTTTGCATTAACAAATGATTTTAGAGCTATGATTTGGCTCGGTGTTTGTAAGACACAAACATTGTTACAATTTGTGACAATTTTTGAAAATATGACAATTTTGGAAGTTCTGGGCGAGTCTTTAGTTTTGTCCTTCGTCGACAATTTTTTATTGAAGATTTTTCTAACTTGGGTTATTGTTAAACTAACAAACTAACCTTCATGGTTTGTGTTGGCAGTTTGGAGATTGTCCATGTGTCACTTTGAGTGACTCAACTCCACCCTGCTGACATGGTCACGACCCAACAGCTGAGTGTTTCATGGGAAGCTGGTGGGTGAGACTGGCGGCTGTGTGAACGGAAAGCTCAGCATCTGATTGGCAGCATTTAAGTTGAGGTTATCAATAGTAGACACTCGAATTTGCAAACAAGGAAGTGGATTGCGTCCCACACTCACAATATATTGTATTTTGCATTTTGAGTATAGCATGTTATCATTGTGTCAATCAGACCTCGTTATCTTACATGGTATAAGAGCAGATCTCACATTGTTTGCTGACACCCTAGCAGGAACTGAGTCACTCACTTGACAACTGTAGCAGATCACCAGTATCACTTGTTAGCAATGGCATATAGAGATGCACTCATTGGAGAAGCCAGCAAGTTAGAGAGATTTCAAACAACGCAGTTTGGAGTTTTAAGCTACGTAACATACTCAATAGAGATGATATCTAGCAAGTACTTGATCCTCTAGTTGGAACATTGGCACCTACCGCCCAAGATGATATAGACATCTAGCAAGTACTTGATCCTCTAGTTGGAACATTGGCACCTATCGCCCAAGATGATATAGACGTTTTGCAAGTACTAAAGAATAGAGCTCTAACAATGAGAGTCCTATCTGTAAAAGATAATATAAATCTGTACATTGCCAGTAGTACAGAGTTGGAAGATTTTGAAGGACTTATACGCCAGCGAAACCAACTCCAGAAAGATTCTACTCCGACAAAAGCTTTCAAATCAGAGGATGGACAAAGGAGCTAACATTACCAAATTCTTGAAGCAAGTCAAAGAACTCGTTAATGAGTTTGCGTGTATCGGAGAGGTCATCAACGACTCTGAGATCTTTGAACAAATGCCAATGGTCTTGATGAGAGTTATGAAGCATTGATGAATTTTGTCATGTACCGACCCACGCTGCCCACAGTTGTTGAGCACACCGTCATCTTGTTACAAGATGACATACGAAGAGAGATTAAGGATGGCAAGCGTAGCGATCAAGAAGCGCTGTTGACGAACAACAAGAAGAGCTTTTGAGGACGCAGGTCAACAACCAGCGATATTCGACACAATTACAAGAAGAATACGGCAAGCGAATGCCACAATTGTGATTCTAAGGAACACTGGATGAGAAACTGTCCAGCTTTGGCAGCTGAGCTGAAGCCACGCAAGTATGGTTGGCACGCGTAATTTTCCGGAGGCATGCCCTTGTGCCTTTTAACCTTGAAAGGCATGCCCCATGCCCCTGGACATGCCCGTATGTATATAAAAAATTATACATATATCTATTTTGAACTATTCACAAATAAAAACTTGACTTTATATAAAATCATACTGTTACATTTCTCAAA
Organism: Marchantia polymorpha subsp. ruderalis; assembly: GCA_037833965.1. Classification (NCBI taxonomy): domain Eukaryota; kingdom Viridiplantae; phylum Streptophyta; class Marchantiopsida; order Marchantiales; family Marchantiaceae; genus Marchantia; species Marchantia polymorpha. The sequence goes on from AP031351.1 coordinate 9,882,664, forward strand.
CTAATACGTCGTCTACATTCGAATCTTCTTCATCTATCACTATTGTCTGAGTTTCTATTGTTGTTTCATTTAGATATGGAAATGACTCTTGTCTAAATCTAACAAAATCAAAATATGAATCAAAATCTTTATGAAAATCATCATTATCCTTGCAAGTAAAATCTAGATCTTCCAAACTCAATTCAACGGCCGGTATCATGTTAAGATCTTCATCTTCTTGAAGTGCTATATTAAATGAACTATCTTGCTCTAGGGCTAGCGATGAAGATGATCTTGAATTCGGTTTTGAATGTAAGTTAAGACTTGATCTAACAATGGCAAGCATCTTCATGCGTTCGACTGACATGCGATTGCAAATTTTTGTTTTTGATAATGAGAGCTGTGAAAACAATTGTTCCACTACCGCATTATGAAGAGCAATGGAAAAAATTTTCGAAGCAAAAACACGCAAAGCATTTGCACCAACAAGTGATTGCCAAAAATTGATTGCACAGTCTTTGAGTTGACCGTTTGTGAAAGCTCCACTCCGATTGGTGTACTCGTTCAAATCCGCTAGAAGAGATATTGTGTCCGCCTTGGGGAATCTGCAGCCTTTTGCAAGATTTGCAATATCTTTTCGAATGTTGTTGTATGTCTTCTTTTTGGAGATGGCAACCGATTGATACTGAGGATTCAAGAAAAGAGCTATAAAATATATCGAATGATCAAATTCAGAAGCTCTCTTTCAAATAATCTTGATCATGTGAGCTTTGAAAATGCTGCAGTTCTTAGTAACATCAGTATCCTTTACAACTGTGTATAATTTGATCAGTTCTACAAAAATCTGATCTAATGTGGTTGAACTCTGCTCAAGACGAGCTATACTATCAGCTATGGGCTTAATAAGTTTGCAAAGTTCTTTGTTCATTGCAAAATGATAATCATCCTCCACCAATTTGAAAATATCTTTGTTGATGGTAAGCTCATTAGGTAGCTTTGATTTTTTGACACAATGTTGAAATACTTTCTAATAGGATGCAACACCAAGACATACAAGTACGGCCGAATATCACCGTGTTTTGCAAAAACTAGATAGAAATTTTCTAATATTGTTTTCTCCACCCCATGTCTTGAGATGTATAGGCCTGTAGTGAGAACTTGTAAAAAAGTTAATCAACTTGCAGTTTTTTTGAAGACGTGTTTCATAGTATCATGAGATGACACATCTTTTGTGATAAGATTCAGTTGATGAAGAGCACATCTCAAGGGAACAATATTCGGATTTGAGCTTGCGAGATTGTTCCTTAATCTTATCATAGTTGTTGGACTATCTGACACAAAGGCAACAACTACTATCAATGGAAGAAGGCTTTTATTGGTTGACAGTATCAATTGTTGCTGCAATGCATTTGCTGTTGGTGTATATCCTGTGAAGTGTATAATATCTACCATCCACTATTTTACACTTTTGACAGCCATCACAGCATAAATTGAATTATTAGACACAATCTCCCATCCATCCATACTTATTGTCACATCACCGGCATTTTTCAACTCTTCTCCCAGCTCCAGTAGACACTCACTATAACGCTTTTGCAACAATCTATCTGAGACTACTCTTCTAGAAGGAAGAGTGTAGCTGGGGTTGATGCCACGCATAAATATTCCCAGCTCTTTGTTACAACATACATTGAAAGAACTGTTGGAGGTTACTAGAAAATCTACAAACTTCAAATGATGAGCTTCTAATATGTTTAAACTCATTGGTGGACTAAAGTATTTGGGTAGTTGTTGTTAGTAATGACCTAAAGGATTCATTTGCTCTGACTCAAAACCTAACTGAGATCTAATTGATGTATTTGCTGACATACGTTTTTTCTTTGAGAATTGCTCTACAATACGCATGTATTTGATCCTACTCATAGAATCTAATGTACAACGATGTAATATATGAAATTCTAATTTATCAGGTATTCCGTCAAGCTCTTCTCCACAATGTGTACACTTAGCACAATAGTGATTTCCACTACCTTTCTCACAAGAATGATAAAAGCAAAGCCATCTTGGATTTATAACTTCATCCGATTTTATCCATCCGCGTGGTATTTCAGTTTTCTGTACTGTGTTGGTTGTGGTGTTTGTGTGCTTTGGATTGAGGATGGTTGTTAATCTAGAATTACATTCATTGTTTCTGGTTCCAGAGTAGTAGATTGGTCAAGGGGGAATGACTCCATTGACATATTACAACCTGCAGACATTAAATTATAACACTATTAAACACTATGTATTAGAAACTTTCACATAACAACAGAATTCGACATATTACAACCTGCAGGCATTATCACACTATTAAACACTGTGTATTAGAAACTTTCACATAACAACAAAACTCGACATATTAGAACATGCATTAAATTATCACACTATTAAACACTGTGTATTAGAAACTTTCACCTAACAACAGAACCTGATGTCACGCACTAAAGCAAACAACATTAACAGAAGAACATCATCTCAAACAAAATCGAAGATGAGCAAGTTTAAACTTGGCCCCACATTCACATTACAGTGACTCTCACTTGTTCAGTCCAAGTAAATGATCAATCATTTCTAAAACATTAACATGTATAAACAATCTAATATATGAACATTTGCAAATTTGTTGTCTCAACGACAGTTTCAGGTACCATGAATATTGAAAAAACTTGTGAATAACTAGCCATTATAAACTGTAAAACACAACAAACGTAACAGAAATGATTAGATAGATGAATAAGCATTTAATGAAAATGCAGCACTGTCAAAAATGCAGAAATTATGTTCAGAAAAAAAAATACCCAAAAACAATACAGCGCCATAGGAGCGAATAAAAGTTAATGTTCCTTTGAGTTCCATTTGCATTCACTACGAAGAAGAATGTCATAATTAGATGCAAACAGTGATCTATAGACCTTCGCAAGTCAACCTCTTGACATAAGAATCAAAATTTTAGCTATAGCAAAACCTCCTTTCAACCTTTGCGTGAGTTGAGTACTGCACTTCATTCTCAACAGTCTCCAACTGAAAAATAGCCCTCCTATAATCTGAACTGCAGAATTTGATGGGCAGTAAATGCAGAATATTTCCACCAGTACCTGCTCGGTACTGTTCGACGGTCGAAGAGACGATCAAACGAACCAACTTCCAGAACTAGACTGGAGCTAATCTGTGACAGAACCTACTGCCCGTGTCTCGCACGCAACGGAGCGTGGCGTGGTAAAAAACACAAAGCAGTGTATGACCAGAAAAAATACCCCAAGTTGATACGAAAGTACAATAAACATTGATGATGGAATGGATGTAGTCACTAACAACAAGTCATACATTTCATACAGTCAAATAGCAGCATTGTGTCATACCTCTTGACCGTGAGGTCTTTGTTCGTGGTCTTTGATTGCCTTCGCAGGTTCTTGTGCTTCCTCCGCGTTCAAAGATTTTTTTGCAACAATTTCAGCAGCTGACTAAAGACAAACATACCATTCCAAGATCTAGGAAAATTCTAGATTGAACTACAACTGGGAAATAAAACTTTTGGAACAATAGACCTAATCTTCAGACTTTGAACTTATAAGGATACGAAGAACGATCAAGAACGGTGTGAACCGTGCGAGCAGTGCACACGTAAGCAAGGGAGGAGCAGATTTTTATTTTTTTTTGGAGTGTAACGTAAACCGTCTCCTTAAATAAGACGCGTAATGAGAAGGAGCATATGGTTTTTGTTTGTGACACGTAAACCTTTTGTTAGAGAATGACACGTAAAATCCTTTAGATGGTGACACATGACATGGTAGGTATTAGCATTAACTTATGAACGGTAATCTCAAATACGCGTGTAATAAATACATACAGGCATGTCCGTAAATATTTTTGTGATCGGGGCATGCTGATGGGCATGCCCCCGTGCCCTCGCCTCCGGGCATGCCTCCGGAGTGTGTGCCTCCAACACTACAAACAAGGCTAAACGACTGGAGAAGGCGACCTCCATCAACATTATCGATAACTTTGACAGTACCAACGAGGAAGAAAAGTTTGTGGAAAGTGAGACTTATCTAGCAGTCAACATGTTATAACTAAACCTAGCAGAAAGCAGTAGCAATGAGTGGTTTATTGATAGTGGAGCGTCCAAACATGTTACTGGACAAAAGAGTCACTAAGTGACTTGGATTCAAATTGCCGATCCAAGATCAGCACTGCAGGAGGTCACACACTGAATGTTGCAGCAAAGGGTTTTGTGGAAATTTCCACATCCTCTAGAGGAATACAAATTGACAATGTTCTGTACATATCTAGTATAAGAAAGAACTTGCTCTCAGTCGGGCCACTTGCGGACGGATGAGAGCGCCCCAAGATTCTGTTTGATTCAACGCATTGTTGGATCCTCCGAGACTTTCCTTTACCAGCTGCACATCAAGCCATCACCAAAGGAAAACAAGACCAGAAGAACTGTCTCTATAGATTTCGACCTCCAAATCAATCAGTCAACTACATTGAAGTAAACTCCAAGAAACTTGCTACACTCCTATGGTACTATAGGTTCATTCACGTCAACCACAAGGTCCTCTCTTTTATGTCCATGGCTTACCGTCTCTTTTGAGGTTAGCTCCGTTTTGCTCATCATGCTGCACAGGGAAGCAATCACGCTCTCCCAAGCCTTAAACCCTGACTCCACGACCTACTGACTTAGTTCGCAAAGTTGCCACACGTGCTCAGCAACCTCCGGAGCTCCTTCATACTGATATATGCGAACCACTCAGTTCAAAATCCTTATCAGGCTCCATGTATATACTTACAATCACCTATGACTTTAGTAGATTTTCATGGCTTTATTTTCTCAAGAAGAAGTTTGAAACACTAGTAAACTTCAAGCAATTCAAGGCTATGATTGAGTTGCAAACCTCTCACCGCATCAAGGCTATACGATCAAACAACGGAGGAAAGTACATTTCACACAACTTCATAAGATTTTGCGATGAATCTAAAATCCTTAGACAACTCAATTAGACCTACACACCGCATCAAAACGGCATGGCGTAACAAAAATACCCAACCTTGGTCAACAAGTCCAGGTGTATGGCTTTTGCAGGTGGAATTCCTCTTCACCTTTGGACTGAAGCCGTGGCTATTGCCGTTATGTGACAAGCAGAACTTTCACCAAAGCCAACAATGGAGTCCCCATAGTCCCACCAACCTCTGCCACAATCTGTTCCAAGATTGTTTCGTTCAACGTAACCTCCGTCACTACTTCCGATTTTTTGCTGAGGTACACCCTCATTCCCTACAAACCGTGTCCTCTCCGAAGAAAGAGAATTCAGACTTAACATCTTTGTTTCCTCCTTCGAAGGTTCCACCGTCACGTCTACTAGAACTTCGACTAGTACCGCCGAAGGTCCTTCGATCACCATAGGTTGTGTCGACTCGCCAGCTACTACTTTGGGTGTGTCGATGATTGGGGCAACTGTCTTCTCCACACTATTGTCCGAAGCTTCGGTTACTACCAACCCTCGACTCGCCTTCCTCTTCGGTCTCGCGCGAGTTCTTGACTGCCTGATTCCTTCGATCTCCGTTTCCGCTCTTCTTACCTCTAGCATCAAATCCTCCTCGTCATCAGTCACCACCTTTCTTATCTTCTGCAATCGCCGTTCTAGCTTCTCTCGATTCAGCAGAACTTCCACCTGTACAAGTCCACGTGATGTCGCTGCGGTGGAATTTGAGGTCAATTGTTATGCTCTTCTTCGGTCCCTTCACTAGACTCAGCTGCTAGGATTTCCCGCTCCCTCAGAAATCGTTTCTCCTCCGACCTTGTAAGCAATCCCATGCCTCGATATAAATTCACAAGGAAGGGCGTCAAATGATTAACCAACGGCCCTGTCCACCGGGAGCTCGCATTCACCTAGACAAGATCGTAAAAGATTCTTGCCCTGTGCATCCGCTGTCCCTTCATGACTCGTTTGAGGAACCCCACTTGCCATGCCATGACATAAGTTGTTCGCGCCGGTCTCAGTATGTGCATAATGCCCAACGCTATTGCCCGTCTCTTCGGATCCTTGTAGTCGGCGGTCTTTCATCCATTCATCTCCGACCTCCCAGTATTGAAGAGTGGCCCATAAGAGAATTTTTCCATGTGAGTGAGGTTCACGCTACTCTTCTTGAACAAGAAGTCCCCGTTGCTGCCTGCACACGGCCCCATCACTTTCGCCCAATGCTCAATCGTTCACAGCATTGGATTGACTCGGAGATCGTCGCCCTCGGTCTTGTTCTTATCCATAATGTCTTTGCAGATGCTCGCCAAAATGCAATTCCAATTCCATAAGAGAAAATCGAGACGCAATTCGCTGAGCTCGCGCCTGAAGGGTCGCAATTCCTCGTATAGTACCTTCAAGGGAACCAATTTCCGCACCTTGTCACTCTTATTGGGCTGCGTCATGTCTTCAATTCGCGTCGTCGTGGAATCGATGTCAATCGATCTCTCCGTTTCCGTCCGCGCTCGCTCTTGTTTGGTGTCGCAATGTCGGTGCACTCGCTTCTGCCTTTGCTTTTTCCTCGATGCTCTAACATTGCCTCCTCCCGCGCCCAGTAGAATTCTCGACGCGTGCGAACGTTGTCCGGCCCGTTGCGTATTTTGAATTGACTTTGATGTCTTCGCCGAAGACTCAAATCTTGCACTGTCCAGAAAAGGCTGCGCCAAAGATCCAAAGATCTTTGGCCGAAGGCAAATTCTAACTAATTCCATCATAACTCCTCTAACTCTACTCCTTCTAACTTATATGTCTACCTTTTACACAAATATGTTTAAGTTTTGTTGATTTTTGAAGAAATTCAAAAAAACTAGGCACCACATTGGTTTATGTCAAAGTCACATGAGCCGCATCTCGAGACCGTTATGCACCTGTTCCAGTACCTTAAGGGAATTGCTGAATTAGCCTTGCTGTACCGGAGGGGAGAAACAAGCGAGCTTACTAGTTTTACTGATGCCGACTGGGCGGCTGATTACTACGATAGGAAGTCCACCATCAATTTCATCTTCATGCTAGAAAGCACATTTATAACGTGGAATAGCCGCAAGCAACCGACTGTTGCACTTTCTTTGACAAAATCTGAATACATGGCGCTATCTGAAGGCGCCAAGGAAGTTGTCTGGTTGGAAAGACTCCTGGGAGAATTTCACGTACAGGATCTGCAACAAGCAACGACAATCCACGGTGATAATCAGGAGAGTCTGAATCTCTCCCACAATCCTGTATACCACGGACGCATCAAACACATCGAGGTACGTCACCACTTCATTCGTGAGAAGATAGAGTTCAATGAAATCAATCTAGAATATGTGACTAACACTGATCATCTTGCCAACATCTTAATAAAGCCTCAAGGAAGAACTAGGTTTGAGAGAATTCGAAAGCTGTTAGGTTTAGTGGACACAGAGCCAAAGAAAGTTGATGAAAGAAAGAGTCAAAATCCGTTTATTGCACAAGAGCTATAGCTCGTAGTAATCAGGCCAATCACTCCAACTAGGAGGGCAATCATGGAGTGATACACAAGCAGAGATTTAGATCTAGTTCTAGTATATCGAACCTTACTCTCAATCCTATCCATGCTTTCAGAAACTAAAACCCTAAAATGAGCTAGCTCATAGAGCAACCGCTAGTTTGAAGTCAGCCAAACAGTCTGGTGGTTTAGCACAAAATCATTGTAAGCTGATGTATCTAGCTATAGAAAATTCAGAATTTTCCATTCTAAAGTATCTCCTATGAAGCTTCTCCACGACACGTTCAAGCTACGAAGGCCCTGCAACAAGTTCACAGAAGTTGAATGAAACAAAACCGGCCAGAGTTTATCTTTGATGATTTCATCAAACAAGGCGAGAATTAGGGTTCCGCATGAATAACATCGTCCAACGCTCATCTTCAAAGGAGCGGCATCATTTGAGGGTGGAGTCGTTGAAGAATCAGCACTCGACTCATCGCTCAGCTTCAACCACAGAGTCGTTAAAGAATCAGCACTTAGCTCAGCTTCCAGGGTTTCATGTCAACTTTTAGGGCGATTTTCACTTGAAGCTGCCAAGAAACACCGCTTCAGAAACTCCTTCGCAGACCCAATTTATTTGTGTAGGAGGTTGCAGAACACCCACAAATTGGAAATAAATATCTCTCACACAAAAAAAATATCAAGCGAAGCCAAAGGGTTTTGACTGCTCTTCAGGTGTTGCTATAGTCAGAGAGTTTTTCACTCAAATACTTGTGTATCCGAGCGAGAGGGAGCGTTGGCAGTTTGGAGATTGTCTAGGTGTCACTTTGAGTGACTCAGCTCCACCGTGCTAACATGGCCACGATCCGGCAGCTGAGCGTTTCACGGGAAGCTAGTGGATGAAACTGGCGGTTGTGTGAAAGGAAAGCTCAGCATCTGATTGGCAGCATTTAAGCTGAAATTATCAACAGTAGACATTTGAATTAGCAAACGAGGAAGTGAGCTGCGCCCACAATCACTATATACTGTATTTTGCATATTGACTAAAGCATTTGTTCTCATTGTGTCAATCAGACCTCGTTATCTTACAATTTGAAGTTGTGTTTTCTTGTTTTGAGAAGTTCAAAGTAGTGTAGACATAGGGCACTTGCAATGATTGAAGTGTAGCAAGAGGGTTGAGTGCTAACGGGTTTTTTGACAATTTTCTTTTTTCCTCGAAAAGAATTTGCAGAGTTGTGATGGAATTTGGTGTAGTAGCCCTCGCGGTCCAGCACAAGCGTACACCTTCGGCACGTCATGGAAATGATTCACCTTCAACACGCCGTGAAAATGCCCAGTAGTTTGCGGAGCACGAAAGCGGAGCGGACGAGATGAAGTAAATCACGCGAAGATCAGCTATTGACAATTAGTCGCAAAAACATTGCGCGCAAGAGTGGGGCAAAATCTTGTGAAAAAATTGATAGTTTTGTCAAAAATCAATCAACCACAACAGCTCGGAGCACGAGCCGTGAAGCGACGATATCATATGCATGCGCGAGGAGTGCGGGCGCATCACAAGTGTTCCGTGCGATTATAAGTAATTAAATTGATGGATATATTTGTTTCATCATTAAATCATTAGAATTTGATAAGTTTATATCAATATTTAAATTAACTAACTATAAATTTTGAAATTTTCTAGCAAATTATAATTCAAATTTCTTATAATTTTGAGCTTAATTAACAATCACTTTATGATATATGCTCACATAATTTTGACTCAATATAATATATTAATATCCATATCAATCATATTTTATTCCAGTATGTTATTACCTTGATATTAAAATCAAATTTAATTTTTAAGTGATATTTTGATTAATAGAAATTTATTTCAAATATCAATTCAAATGCTAACATTATAGTTGATGAATGTTGCAATTTCATCTCATGAATAAACTTAAGATGATTTTCATGCAAAACTAGATTTCATTGAAAAAAATTATTTGAATTGATGTCAAAATTTTACGAGAATTACACAAATGTAGTGACATTAAATAATTGTCAATAAACAACTCAGCTCAACAAGTAAACACGAGACACAAGATGTAATCTGGTTCAGCAGAAAGAATGATGTTCACGGCTAGGGAATGCAACATGACAAATGATTGATTATAATTGTTTAAAATTTTTATTGTACAATTCATACTTTCATATCCAAGTAAAATTTGATCAAATTGTATTCTCCATTCAAAATGTGTTGTTTTCTTGCATATGTTACTTATGTGTAAGATTATAGACTATGAAACTTACAAAATTTTAAAATTACTACTATTAGAAATGTTTTTTTCAATGCGTTTAGATCATTGATATGGTGAAAAAATTCTCACGCTCCAATCTCTAATTCTCACATGTTGATAGGAAAAATCTACATTCACTGATGTTATTGAAAAGAAATTGATCATTGTGTAATTAATGATCGAAATTAAAATTCAACAGAATTTTGAAGATTGAAAGAACAAATAATCATTGATGAAACTCAAATATTTTTATCAAACAACAGACATCAATCAAAATTATTTACTAGAATATCGTCAAATCATATTAGTTGGCTTCTATAAGATATGCACTATGGTATGATTCATAGATTGTTAAACAATGTGATATTGATTTGATTATTATGATAACATTGTGTTTTGAAAGAGTGAAAATTTCTTTTCATAAAAAAATAAATATTTCAATTAAAAAAAAACTCAAGTATTTTTCAATAAGTTTAATTGTATTGCTGCTATGGACTGTGAGATGTAGTTTGTGATGAAAAATATAACATAGAGCTTCAAACTTTGATTGATTGCAAGTGGATGTATAGTGAATTGATTGATTGTTTGCCAGTAGAAGATCTTCAAGGAACTTTGATGACTAGAGTTTTCACACAAAAAAAAATTTGAATTCTAACAAATATTTTTCACATGTATCAAATTATGCCACACTTTTACTGATTTGAACACTTGTTGGAATATTTAGTGTGTTACGGATTAGATTGATATAGTTACAACAATATTTTATAAAAAATTAAAAGAGTAAATACATGAAACAATGAATTGGCTTTGAGAGAAAGTTCAAAGTAAGTTGGTTTGTAGATTGCTAAAATCATTATATGGATTGAAGCAAGCATCTAGATAATAAAATGCAAATTTTTGTGAGTTCATGAAAGCGCAAAAATTTTGATAATGTGTGTATGATTTGTGTGTATACATGGAAAAAAGTGAAAATGAGATCTTTAATTTGCTTAATTTTATACTTTACATGAATGATACGATCATTTTGGCAAAAACTCAATTCAATATTTATTTCAAAATGAAGGATTTGAATAAGTCTTAAAGGATATTAGATATGGGTATTCATAAAAGTTTGGAGAAAAAAAGTCTATTGTTCAATAATATGTAAATACATTCAAAGTGTGATTGATAGATTTAATATGGAAGACTTAGGAGTTTGAAATTTTTTAGAAACATATTTCAAACTTTTTCAGCTCAATGTTCAACTGAGTTCATTGATAAAGAAAAGATGTCATCAATTTTCTATGACAAAGTTGTGAACAATCACATCTATTTGATAGTATGCACAATTTGATATTGTTTTACTTGTGATTAAAGTGAGCATGTATATGTCAAATCTTAGAAAATCGTATAAGGAAGTACCAAAATGGATTCTCAAGTATATGAAGAGTACTGAATTATGATATTTCTTATCTCAAGACATCAAACTGTACCACTAGGGTTTAGAGAGAAGTTTGCTCGAAGATGGAAACATAAACTCTGAAGATGAGAGATATTAACAATGGTTCTCCTTTCATTTATATAGCTCTCATCAATAAGAACAAAAAGATCTTATCCTCATCATCCATCTCACTCCTATTGGATGGATGATGTGGGAGATAACCCTAACAAACACACGGAGTGCTAACGTGGCGATGTCAACTAACACACTTACTCTACACCAACCAAGGGCGCGAATCGTTGACATGGCAGCTATGACTAGTGCACGCTAAATTATATATATTAACATTTAGAGTAAACTCTAATTAAGTTCTAATTAACTTAAGATGGTTACAAATCTCCCTCCTTTTAAAATGAAACGTCCTTGTTGCACAAACGTTCAAACTCATTAACTATCAAAGATACATTTGCTAAATTTTTAGCTGGTTTCCAAGTTGATTCATATGATGGATAGTATTTACATTGAATCAAATACTCTACTTTGGTATATTTATGAACTCAATTAGGTTCCTTGAGTATCTTTTTTACCTCAAACTCCTCATGATCTGCGTTCAAGGTTGGGAGAGGAGGTGGTGATGCTGGTTGATTGATGAATTATTTTTTTATGGTACATGTTTTTGCAATCGTGACACATAAAATACCGGATGTATTTTCATACGTGACAGAAGTTTCAACTTGTATGATACTTCACCAACACGCTTCAAAACCAAAAATGGATCAACGAATCTAGGGTTTAACTTTGATGTTCCTTCAAAAGACAATTCATTGTAGATAACCAAACATAATCTCATACCTCAAAAACCACTTCTCTACGATGAGCATCAGCATGTTGTTTTTGCCAATTTTGAGCTATCACCAACTTCTCCTTGGCCTGATGTAGTCGTCGGTGAATAAGCTCCACAAACTCGTTGACTATTGCAACTTTGATCAAAAACTCCTGTTCTTTTTAAAGTTGCATCAAACTTGAAGGAGTTATAGGATGAGCTTCATACATGAGGTAAATGGAGACACTTTCGTGGATGCATTAACAGAATTGTTATATGCAAATTCCACAAGTGGTATAATGTTGTACCACTCTTCTTGCTCTTCTAATGTGAATGCTCATAGCATATCCTCTATGGTTATATTTGTCCTTTCCATTTGTTCATCAGTTTGAAGATGATAGATCGTTGACATTGCTAGTTTTATTTTGAAAAAACTAAACAAATTTTTCCAAAAATAAACAAGTGAACTGAATACCTCTGTCCTTGATTAACACTTTGCTTAAGTCATGATTTATAAAAATTGCATCTAAATACAATTGAGCTAGTTCTGGAGCTGTTATTGTTTTTATGGTTGACTTGATGTGAATCATCTTGCTCAATTTGTCCACAAAAACAATCATTGAATCATGTCTTAATGAATTTTATGAAAACTCAAATACGAGATCCATGGTGATATGTTTCCACCGTTGTTCAAGAATAATAAGAGGTTGTAATAAACCCGATGGTTTTTTATTACTTAACTTGTTTTATTGACAAGCAACACAACTTGATACTTGATCAAATTTGATCCTTCAAGCCTCATTTGAACACGTCTAAGATTTTTGCTCCACTCATATTCTTGATAGATACTTGAAGATCACAAAATTCTTCAATGTACTTATGAATTTCTACTTTCAAAATTTCATTCTTGCAGTGTGAAGAGAGTACACGGGTTGAAAATTTTGCAAAAGTATTTCCTCCAGTCCATTTTACGAAATGGTAACACCTCGTTCTCAAGTCATTCTTTTCCATGTTGTGTACCATGTGAGAGACTTATCCGTAATATAAGATCTCATGAATATTTATGTAATATGATAAAAATATAATAAAATGTGATAATTAAATATTCATCCTCATAATCTATAACTCTAACACTCACATTGTCCTACTCCTTTTGTATGCTTCCACCTTACATAAATTTTTTCCATTCAAAGCAAAAGATTTGCTTGATCTTCAATCTCTTGAAGACGTTCTTTATTTGACTCTGTTGCATCAACAAGAATTGGTTCCGGGCGAACTTGGGAAGCTTGAACTTGATTTTCAACTTCCATCTCTCCAACTTTTTTTCTCTCTACTTTCTTACTCTCTAATGCAAAACTTTTATCTTCCATGGCTTGCTGCTTGGTATGTCCATCTACTATTACTTGTCTCAACTCTTTCATCTTTGTCATGATTGTGTTGAGAACTTCACCTATATCGATTGATGTCTCCATGCTTTCTCACACTCACTCTAATACAAAGTGAGTATAATCATTATTTGATCTCTCAAAAAAGGAGACACAAAAGGTATATGTGATTCTATCACAACTCTATAGTACTCTTCCCCATAATTTTTCACAAGAATATCTTTTATGTCAATATACTGTTCTAGTTTTTACATAAGTGTTGAACCAAACTCGGACAGGTGGTTCGTGATTCAAATCCATAAAACATTCAGTATAGAATGTATATGATACAATGCCAAGTCTCTCCATAACTAACTATTAGAATAATCAATGTCATTCTCGACTTCATCAATCTAGTCATAAAATCTGCACCCCAACAAGACACAAGATACATCTAAAATTGATGTTTCTCCATGCAACAAAGGTGAATATCAAATAGGTTAGGAATATGCTAGTGCGGTATTGGATTTCTTTCAAGCCCGTCCATATTTGCAAAATCACAATTTTCTACTTTCTCCCTTTCTGTACATGCAAATCAATGACCTCTGCTAGCCTCTATAGACTCAAAAATGCACGCCATCATCATTCATTTGTTATGAGTGAAGGATAATTCACACTCAAGGAAAGAGCAACGTTGCTCTGATACCATTGTAACATAAAGGTTTAGAGAGAAGTTTGCTTGAATATAGAAACATAAACTCTTAAGATAAGAGATACCAACAACGATTCTACTCTTCCTTATATAGCTCCCATCAACAAGTACAAGAAGATAAGATCTTATCCCCACCATCCATCCCACTCCTAGTGGATTGCTGATGTGGCATTGTGAATTAAAACACCTACTCTCTACCTATCAAGCGCGCGGATCGCTGACGTGACATCTATGATTAGTGCACGCTAAATTAGATATATCAACATTTAGAGTAATCTCTACTTTAGTTCTAACTAACTAAAGATGGTTACACAAACACATCGGATATCATTTTTTTGGTAATCAATTTTTGATAACAGTATCGAGCTAATCAAGATTATCGATAAATTCAATCAAACCAAATGCGTTACCAAAAGAAATTTGTTGAAAAGATTTTGGATATATTGAACTACTTTGTAGACTTTTTGTAAGGAACACAAGCACAATTTTCTAGCCGTTAAACATTTTTGAAATCACGTAAATGTAATTTGACATTAACAAATTGTGTTGTTTGTGTCGGTGAAATTGTATATGCTTGTGTCGGCGTTTTTGTGTTTGATATTTTGTGTGCTGGCTTGTATTATAGTGAAAATATTCAATAATGTTATTGTGAATCTTTGTATATAATTCTTGACATAAGAAATCTTTGACCAAATAGTAGATTGATGTTCAAAATATGCAATGAAATGCAAGGTTTATTGAGTTCATAAAATCATATACAATTTTACAAAGTGTGTTTGATTCATATGTATACATAAAAAAAAAAAACATGCATCTTTAATAGCTTAAAATTTCTGTAGAGATATATTCGTTTGGACAAACAAGCAATCTCATGTTGATATATGACAAATAAATTGATATATGCAATTAGAATGAAAAATTTGATCAAATTATGGTATGCATGAATGTTCATGAAGATTTAGGGTATGAAAATTTATGACTGAATAAAGTTTAGTATATTTATTGTGTGGTTGACTAGTTTAACATTACTAATAAACTTTGAAATAATTTGCAACATATTTTAAACTTTTTGTAGTTCAATGTGTAATTAGTACAATTAATTGATTAATAGAATATTTTCTATATTCTATAACCAAATATAAAGCAACTTCATATATTTGATGGTTTGCATCATGTAATGACATGTCATTGATCTAATTATAAACAAAGAATATTGTTAAATGTATTATCTAGTGAATGTGAATTGAAAAGATATGAAGTGAATTTTTGGAAACTTTCAAAAGATTAAGTAGAATGATTTTTTGTGTGATGATTAAAAAGATAATGCCAAATTTTTGTAAATTACATTGATGTTCACTACGAACAAGAATAACTCTATGGACCTTTTCACAACAACAATGGAGTTTACATGATTGAATAGATTCATTATTTACATGATATTGTAACAAAATCTTGTCCATTTATATTGCAATTGATCAGATTGCATTACATTTTATATCAAATCAATTGATGTATATATTAAATGAGTCACATTAAGATTTAATTTCAAATTTTAAGAATTCTTAATCTAGCCAAAATTGACAATATATCAAATCCATTTGATACCTTGGTCATAATTTTCCTTCACATTGTTTTAATATACATTGAGATTCTGTAAAAATTCTCACAAAAGTAAAAGTATATCTTTATACATGTGAATATCTCTCTCATGTTTTGATTATGTTTTTCTGGTTAATTTATAGAGAATATTATGTGGCATTCAATTTTAAAACTTTTTGCAAGTCAGACATATTGGTCATAAAGATTACAACCGCAAGACATGCATAGCAGGGAAGGTTGTTATCAATTAACTTAGGGTTGTGTAACTCTAATTAGTTAGACTATGGTTACCATGTCACTATATAAGAGACTTGATTCTAACTCAGTAATTTCACATATTATTTACTTGATGTGTATCTTTCTTTGTCAACTTCTTGATGTTTTGCAAATCTTGGCTAGAATGACTACATTTTAAGTCATTATTAGATTCAAGTGACTATTTTGCCACGGAAGCCATGATGGACGAACTAAATCTGCGGGATTTGAGAAAATCAGTTTGAAATCTACAAAATATACGAAGATCAATAGAACTCTCCGTAGCCATGCCACCAGTCACTAAGGAAATCCGTATCGATAAATTAAGTGTAATCTGACAAAGTGTAATCTCAGGTTCTCGTAACATACTCTCAGAATAGTAGGCATTCATTCCCGGAGTAGGCGCGGAGATGCTTATCCTTTCCACGTTCAGATTCTTTCGGATTTTCAAGCCGTCGTGAGCATTAATTTGATCCTGTCGATCCGAATGAACGAAGGAACCATGTCGCCTTTGGGTAGGATTTGCAGGACAACGGCCGAGCCAAACATTCCGACCGTTGCAATTGCGAAGGGTGCAGTCTCAATGTCTACAACATTAGACATGCTCGGATTGTCTGACAGCCCAGAGAAATGAAACGAGTGGGCGAAATCATGGCAGGCTGTAGCCACTGTCAAGACTCGAGGGAGTCTGCGAAGTGCATTCTTCGTACTGTATAGACAGACAGGAGATCCTTCTGACCGGGAGGAGGAGATCGGATAAGTCTATATTGCCATGACTGATCGGCGCACATAAGGATGCGCACTCGAAGCAGAGTCGGACGTGGAAAATCTTGGACAGCCCATTGTTGAACGAGTTCTTGGACGGTTGACCTTTGTCTTAGGTCTCCGGGAAATCTGCTGTCTAGTATTCATGTGCCTGTGGGTGTATCAAGAGCTGAATAATAAGCTCAGCTGTGAGTGGGCCTGTTCTATCTTGGGTGAAAGGATTGCAAAAACTGATTGACGCTTTTTGTACTGTTGTGCCCGGGAATGGTTGGCATCGTTGAACTAACACCTCGAGAAAGAGAAGCCACTGGCCATTTTGCTCTGATCGACAAAGCCAGCTGTGAAGGAGACTGAGATGGATATAACAAATAACAATCTCCAGCAAATCTGACCAGCTCAATCTTGGAGTAATGAGAAGGAAATCTGAACTGGTATGGTGTTTATAAGAAAGTTATTCTCTCGGTTCCCTGTTACCGAGAAGAGTTTTCTGTGTTTAATGTTCTCAGGGAAGTCCTGCGTTCAGTATCTCTGAGAACGCTTGATTTATCCCTTCCACATAATGTTGTCCAGATACTTCTGACTATACTTACCCCACGGCAGGCAGGCAGGCAGGCAGGCAGGCTTCCTTCGGTTTACTGTACGTGGGTCAAGAAGCAGGACAACTTAGTAACGAATGTGCATGGAACGGGCCAGGGGTCTGAACGTGTCATGGAACTTTTCGGATCAAAGGCACAGATCGTCACAGCTTAGATGTAGGTCGATGTGCTCGTCATGATGAGGCTTATGAGAGTGCATGCTCATGCTAGATCTACCAGCTCTCATCACATCGAGGTGTCTTTTGGCTCCCGGGGCAATAGATTAATGACCCTTGAGTTCTCCTCCTGCACACTACACTATCCAACAAAGTTGCGTCTGCTTGCTCGCTGAGGCAGGTCGGAACTCGGGACCTGGTACAGTACTGTACGTAATCTGTCAGATGATGGATGGGTGGCACGGTCGTAGTCCATCTTTCAGCTTCTTTTCAGCAGCAGCGGCGCTACTGATGGCTCAATGAAGGGTGACTGGAGTGATCAATCAATCAGCGCCGAGGCTAGAACAACAATCAGACACTCCGGGGAAAAAACACTTTCACGAACTTCTGAAACCTTGTGATACTGCGTGAGCCACATGTTGAGATTTCCCCGTCATCGAAGTCGGGGCACTGGCGTTGAGCCAGTTGAGGCCGGAGCACGCGTGCTTGGATTGTTCACCAGGAGCAAGGATTTCGATGGGTGAAGTGCAGCAACACTTTCGAGGAGATATTTTGGACGTCCGTTGGAAACGCATTGCCGCGGGTACTTGTGAACACAGTTGGAGGTACTGCTGTCGTTCTGTAAAGGGCGGAGCGGGGCTCTTCATTGGTGGCAAAGACCACCGGGGACTCTAGTGTGACGCAAAAGCGGTGCTCCGAGCTAGGCTCAGGTCAGGAGTCCGGGCTCATCTTCCTCATGGCAAGTGCAAGTTGCACATCGCATAGGACAGAAGCACACGAAAGGAACTCTCAGATAAGATTTGAGGTCGTCCTTGTGCCAGTGGTGCGCGAGGTGAATCATTCTGCTTGCCTGCTTGTGCGGGAGGTGAATTCGTTGCCTTCCTATGGGAGCCGAGGCCAGTGTGGATGTACATGTACATGTCTATTTGGGCGAAAAGGGCCTTGTCTTTTCAGAACTTTGGGGCTTTTTGGACGGGGGCGTGCCTTTTCCGCCCTCCTCTCCCCCTCATTGAGCGGATTTCCCCAGCCCTTTTATTCCATGCGCGCTTTACCTGCGGTGTCGACACAGCATCTTCCCGGCTTCCATTCCAGCTTCCATTTTCTTCTCCGCCGGTTGGGCAATCGAGCGCATTCGACGAATAAAGGTCCCAATTCCACGGAAACTTGTGTGGCTCCCCAACTTGTGGCTCCCCGGCTCCGCAAGATAAGAAACCAAGTTCGTTGACACTGGGTGGCTCAGATGCTGCCCGAGCTACCAACGAGGTGCCCAGACCTTGAGCTCGATCTCACGTGAGAGCGCAGCAACGGGATATCCTCGGGCCTCCATTGGCCGATTTGAATCTCGTCCGTAGTCCGTGGGACAAGGCAACGCGCCGTGACGCCCAAGGAGAAGAAGTTCGTGTGATGAGAGACCGAAGTGGTGCCCCATGGCCCAAGCTTGTGGTTCTGGTTCCGATTCCGGGACCCTTCACCGAGAAGCAGCCTCACATGAAAAAAAGTCCCGAATTCCATTAAATCCTCTGGACAGAACTGGCTTCCTGCTCGCAAATGGCTCGCAAACGACAACGAGGCGGTACACTCACGGCTCGCAATAACTCTGACACGAGTCTGGAAAAGCTCCTCCATACCGACAAACGATCTTCCGGGCGTCTCTCCTCTCGAATAAGCAATCAGCAGGAGAAGAAGAAGTCCGAAGAACTCGAGCAGCGTAATTTCTGGCCTTACAATGCATGCTCTACAGTGGACTGGCTGCTCGACGAGTGTCGTCTTGCGAGGCTAAAAGTGCAGGCCCGAATGGAAGAATGCAGCCCGAGAAACCTTGGGCTGTCCTGGCGTTGTTGTTCCGAGACGGAGAAAGGGGATGGACGAGTTGCAGCAGCATCAACATCTGGACTTGTTTCGGAAGAAGAAACAGACAATGGGTAGGTGAACTGTAGCCACTCATTCAGCCCTACGGTAGTGTTGAGCCAGGGTAGGCAGTAACGAAGCGCTCCGAAAAGCAAAGAAACACATCAGATTCTGCATCATCATCCTCGCCCACTAGATGTGAGCCTAGGCTGGGCAAGAAGCTCTGGCCGACTGGTGACGACGATGGATGTCCTCGTCTCCCAAGTTCCCGGCTCAATCGTAACAATGATGATGCCTTCCTCTTCCTCTGCGAACTCCATGCTCCGGCTCCAGTTATGACCTTCGTAAAGAGACCCCAATGAATCAGGACACGCCAATTCTAGATCCCAGCGTGAATTCTTCTCTTGTCGTCTCCTCTTCTCTTGAAGTCCATGTAGCTCTTCTATGGAGGAGGCTCTAGTCAAGTAGCGAAAAGTCTGGAAATATCCTTTGCACTCGTAGAGTGATGAAACCAAACCTAGGCTAGTTCCAAATAGCATCACAATATAAAATAAACATGTACTAATCTCCCTAACATTTATTTTTCAAATTCCCGTATTTCATATTAAGAATTAATATCTTGTGAAATAAAGATATAATATCTTCATATAACGTACTTGGAGATGATTTCTCTAAGTATCTCTATCTTGTCTTCGTGTGAGAAGACAGGAATCCATCTGCCTAAAACTATGTCCTGATGTATTATTGGTTTTAATCAACAATTGGTGTGTGATTGATTATTGTGTTCACTTGATTAACTAAAGATGTATTTTAATCTTATGAATATTCATCAAACAACATAAAAAACATCACTTTTTAATAATGGTAATGCTAAGTCAATCATTTCATCGGCTCATTGAAGATGTTCTCAAATATCAAAGAAATGTCTTTCTAGTTAGAGACTTCAATGCTCTCATATGTTCTATCCAATTCATTCAATTAAATAGCTTTTTGACCTCTTCTGCCTTGGAGGAAATTGACGTTAGTCAATGATCTAGACTCTCTTCCCATCCTTCTACAAACTTTTTGACATAACATTTTTTGATTATTGAAGTCACTTGTAAGTTGAAAGTCTTTAATGTAATCTCTCGCTTTCCTAACTCTCAATTCAATACATGTTTCTTCTCTTTCGATGCTAGCACGGTAAATTTTCTTCTCTACTCTTTAGTTAGTAATTCTCTTATCTTTACTTTCAAATTTCTTAACCCTCAAGTTGAGTCCCATCATGCATCTCTCTTGTTTACCGTATCAATAATAGAAACAATTACTCCCTCAATCAACCAACCTAATCTATCTTTTTCCAGTTTCATCTTATTACCTTGTAAGAAAGATATTTATGCTACACATTTACAAGATCTCCGGAAACACATTGATTGTAGCTACAGATCCACATACAGCCAGTTTGCAATTCATAGGACTAATCAAAAACTTTGTGTCTAAGTTCTTTTTCGGAATAGCAATAGAAAGACTAGGGGATTGACTTGTAATGGGTGATTTGACTCTAATTGCAAGCTAGCCAGGGCGAGAGTTGTTGAGAGCTCTTTGTATCTCCAAAGCCGACTTCTTTTGACAAGGATAAACAAGCAACGGAAGAAAAAAAGAAAAAAACTTGTGTCAAGAAAAAAATTTTCTTGACACAAAAGCATGAATTTCTAACTAAAGAACTGATGCAAGATCCTAAGTTTTTTTGGACAAGATTAGCTGTAACATCTGCAAAATCTTCTTTAGATCCCCATTACTTGATAGCTTTTGCCGAAAAGCTTTACTTCTTTCCGTAAGCTACCTCTCTACTGAAATGCGAAACAATAGCTGGTTTATTCTCAGAAGAGGAGGTGAAGATTACTTAGAAGATTACCAAATGGCAAAAATGAAGGTTTGGATGGTTTGTCCGTTGAACTTCTCAAGTGAGGAGAAGATTGTATTGTATCATTCCTCACCAAAGTTTTAGAAGATGCATTTGTTTATGTTTTTACTCAAACTTGGTCATTACGGAAGATTGTTCCTATCCATAAATCAGGTAAAAAAGACGTGGTGACAAACTATTGAACTATCATGGTGAGAAGTGTTTTTGCAAAGTTGTTTGGGAAGTTATTGGAATCAAAGTTGAATACATCACAGAGAACTTTACTATTTGAGCTATTAGAATTAGTTCGCTATTAGAACTTGCAACTAGTCCTATAAACAACTGTCGAATATCCAAGTTCAAAGTTTCTTCGATGTTATAATATGATGTGGCCGGCCGTATGAAACTAGAGGTAATCAATATTAGTTTTGTGCACTCAGTTCTGGACGTGATAGGAAGAAGAGACATTGTACACTTAAGGGCAAATCTTTGTTTCAGAAGAGTTGCATGCACAAAGTCCAAGTAGTGAAACATACTTCAAGTTAAAAAAATTGCACTCTGGTACCCTAAGTTGACTATCCCATGAAACTGAAATCCCTAACTCTCTAGACACTTTACAGAGAAAAATCATCCTTGCATCTTTGTACACTACATTCATAAACGTTAATTAGAGATCCAAGAATCGGTTGTATACAATCATTGAGAAAAAATTTGTTGTGTTTAGATTTTTTTATCATCCAGATTGATCTTGATTAGTCTTTTGACCTTCGTCTCCTGTAATCATTGGCAGATCTCACTGGCTCATCTTATATCGTATATCAAAAGCAAATGTCCTTCACCTCATCCACTGCTCTGGAGGATTCTGCAACCTGATACAGTACTGCAAAAGAAACGAACATTGATTTGTTCCCGTCTACCCAAATCTGCTGCAACTCCTCCTACTCACCTTCTCCTTAAAAAACGGTACTTTACAACTTTCCTCTTTCCAAGTTCTCCTCTGACAGTATGCTTGGCTGTTTTTGGCTTCTTCTCTGCAACGTTTCTCTCCACCACTGCAGTGTTCCTAGTTCGTTGGTAATGTCTGAACAAAAAGGCAATTCTCTAAAGCAAATCATCTTGACTGATTGCAGCATGTATGTCAAAAAAGAACCTCCTCAACGTTAGTGGTGCGTAATAATATTCAAACCCTCGAGTAGATCAGAGATGGAAAGGAGGGAAGGAGGGAAGGAAAGACCCTTAAGTGGGCTTTGTGGTGTACACAGCATGGTACTCAAAGTGGAATAGCTGCGCGCCAAAGCTACTGTAAAGCTAAACTGAAGTATCTAGGAAACCGGTGCAGTAGGTTTATCTGTGTCCAATATGATTCAACTTCTAGTTGTGGGACACGGAAGGGGTTGACACACACATCACAATGGCTGAGAATATCACTGTGGGAGTTATATGTCTCCTTCGGACTCTACTAGCTAAGATAGTACCTAAGGTAGTACATACTACATGCGTAGGTTCATAGACATCTTAGTCTTTTGACGCAACACTTTATTCACTGAGGGTTTTTACGTACATTACGTACATTTATAAAACGAACACTTTAAGGGGACTGAATTTAAAAATATGAAAACTGGAGTGACAAATTTGTGTGCACCATGTGCTCTACAATGAGTTAACATCCACTGCAATCCCATGGTTTTACCGACCATCTTTTTCTCTCTCTCTCTTCATGTATAAGTTGAATATAGATCCTCATCAATTGGTTACAATTTTTATACCCTAAATGAATAGTGCATGTAATTAAATTTACAGACACTGTAATTGGCGTCCGCAATGGCTCTTTCAGTATGCCAGCCAGAAGTTACTATGAGTCATTCAGATAATTGCAGTGTCATGAATTCTCTTAGATGTGTGTTTTCACACTGAAAGCTGAAGCTATGCAACTGTGGCTAAATACTGTATCCCTTGTTTTGTATTCGGTGCTTCTTTGCAACTACAAAAGTGTCATAAGTTCCTACCTCTACCAGGCAGAACAATCACACAACGTGAATCTCCAAAAATTTCAAAGTTTATTCTAGTCCCGAGATACCCTCTCATGTGCACACTCACTTCCTAAAGAGTTCATTAGCAGCATTGATTCTGGCCTACGTTTTTGGTCAATGTGTACGTCTGTCTCCGGGAGCTAAGATGTGGGAGCAGATTCAGAAGACAGACTGGAGATCCTTCTGTGTCTCAGGATGAAACTTGACCCGTAGTTTGCAGATTCGGTACATGCAAGTGCATTCACATGTTTTGCATGTACTCGTGAGTAGCGATACTATGTTATTCCCTGTATGCTTCTTCTGAAGGGGTCTAGCTTAAAGCACTGTCGATGATGTGTGCCTTCTTCTAAGTCGGTGATTTCTAGCTTCAGATTCATATATCTTCAAGCTCATAAAGGCTGATGATGGAGGTTATAACAATTCTGCTGTGTGCATTAAAGATGTCATATGCGACTCTGCATTCGAAATTTGTCTAACACATGAACATTTCTCCTATTGCACCTTCGGATGCACGCGACTGTAGCTTCAATGAATTGTTCTAAGCTAAGATCTGACACACTTGGACCAGTCGACTGCTCTACTGAAATCAATTCAATAAACTGTTAATCATACTGAACACGATTGATGCTCCAAACATGTGCACACCCATCGTTTCACCCACTGCCAGAACTCACATGCTGGACTCCAGGTAAATAAGCTCACTGTTAGAATCGGATCTTATTGGCTTCAGATTAGCCAATGTTTTTCTCGTGAGACTGCCAACAGGTTTGAGCAAGTCTTAAGATATACTGTGTAGTCAGCACATATGCAAAGACGCGAAGCCACCTTCAGACTCGAAGTTCCTTGAAGTTCCTTGAAGCACTTCCTCCTTCGTCGTATCGTCCAGAATCGAAATGAATAGTCCAAAAACCCGACAATCTGAGAGTCATCATGACCTTCAGATTGGAACAACACGATCATACTTTTTTACCGGACATTTAATATATTGAGAATTATGTTGTACCATGACAGTGGCTGATTTGCTTCAGACGTTTTAAGGTAGTGCTGCATGCCAGCACTGCAAATGCATCGAATTTCAAAATAATGAGAGAGAATGTGGTGGACGAGGCATCTTGGATGTATCTCGGATCAGGAGTCGAACAGTATGGCGCTAGAAAGTACAGCCAGTACTCTCGCATGCTGCCACAGTCAGGGAGTAGATGTGCTCCAAGCTGTACTGTTCTACGGAGACGTACAGGCAAGCAGAGTTTCTTTCGAAACGTTTAGACTGGAATCCATCCTTCTATGAAAGGGATGACCCATCTCGAGTACCGGCTGCCGATATTTAAAAGTAGTGCGAATCAGCTTCCAGCAGCCTTGAGCTTCGTGCTTTCGGTAATTTAGTATCGTGATCCGGTTGAAGATTATGTGAGCCAGTAAAATTCAAATAGTTACAGCACACATAGACTGCCCAAATGAGTTGCAGGCTAACTGGACTGAACCCACAGGTACTTGCAATCTAGATATAGACTGACTGGCTAGGTAGCCTGCCGTTTTGTCTAGAGCAATGCTACAACCTCGCATCGTCATCTTCGAAAGGCGTGAAATAACAAGCGATAATTTCGCAGTCCTCGTTGTTTGCTGTCCTTTTGGTTCATTTTTCTAATTTCGGCTTGAATGGTGAAGTGGACACTGTGTAGTCACAAAATACGATCAATTATTAAGTATCCATGCACGAAAGAGTGACAGCTAGCAGCTCGGTGGAAATCTCAAATACAAAACTTGTCATCGGCAAGCGTTTGCATGAATGAGGCTTGTCACGGACACTCCCTTCCTCTTCCTGTACTTTCCTTCCAATTGCGGTCACCAGCTTTATAGGGCCGCTCAGTTGATGGAGGGACGGAGGGACTTCCGATGACACCAGCTGCAGATGGTGATCCATCTCTTGCTGTCACAGTGGGTGTCTGTCACTCCCTCTCTCTCGTTCCTGCAGCCAACAACCACCTCCCGTTCAGCCATAGTGTACTTTCCACCGTTCCAATAAGCGCAGTTGGAGGATAGGCTAGGTACTGCTGAGCCGTCATGTGATTTCCGGATGTCCACTCTTCAGAGTTTCCATTCACCATGTCCGTTCTTCTTGCTGTGACCTCTCTCTCTCTCTCTCACAGCCAACTGGTTACCACTTCTTGCTCGAGCGAGCTTGTACCGTCCATGTAGGTATTGCCTGCGCAGTTTTTGACAGGCTGTGACAGCAGAAGCTGCACATGCTTCTTTACCTTGCTGTGACTAACCTACTGGAAACATACATGAACTCTTGAAAATCGCTGTCCAGCCTCTCGTGTCTTTTTGAAAGGTACAGCATCCGACGGCATCCAGGATGGTTCGTTGATGATGGGGAACAACATTGACAGCGAAGGTGGCTGCCACTGTCTCCTGGGAGCGAATCAATGCCATGAGATTACTGTTGGTCTTATACACGTACACGCAGGCTTGACACTGACCATCAATATCAGAAACAATTTCAGACCATTTTTAAGGTTCCACGTCGGGCCCTCCCTCATTCCTCTCTGAATCCAGGCTTGCTACAGGCCTGGCCTCTCTACCTCTATCCATCCACCCCGCTATCCGCTTGACGAAGGCCTGCTGCCTCATACAATGCAGCACGAGTACAGTCTCGGCATAACCTCATAAACTCCTGTTCGTTCACGCAATCGAGTCTTCGTCCCAGTCAAACCAATTTGCTTGACCATGAATAGAACGTGCTGTATCACAAGATCTTTTAAGATCCCACTTTGCCCTTGACATGTGTGCTTTTGCTAGGTTTATGGAAAGTTCTGATTAGGTCCCCTGATTCGTGAAAGTCAAACCTGGAACGAGTAGAAATCTTCACCACGATTCATTTCATAGTTACGGTGCATATTACTGGGAAAGCGGTCGACTGCTGGAAAGGCCGCACCGCGCAGTCTCCAAGCCGAGAAAAGGACTCAGCATTCTTTCATTTACAGCACGAAATGAAGATATGTGCAGGGATGACTCATTCAGACTCTCCACAACAGTCCCTGCTGGTGTTTGTCCGCATGCTTTGTGAGAGGACGAGACCCCTAATCATTCTCGAGTGCAGACTTTGTCAACTATCCGTGATCTGGCCCGGCACAATCTTTTGACACTGCAATCCAAACGGAAAAAAAACCCCACATTCAACCTTTTGCTGCAAAAGCTGTCGAGCGGATCCTAACATTGAAAGCTGAGAAATCCAGCGTTTTTCAATCTCCTGTTCCGCTGTCTACCACTTGACCACGAAACCATCGAACAAAGTATGATCCCCCAGAGAGAAGTTGCTCATAGAGTTTTTCAAAGATGCGTGCGTTCAAACGATACAGTCGTCAACCAGGACAAATCAGTACCAGTAGATGCTGCTCACAGTAACGAGATGGTGAAGTAGTTCGGGTTTAGAAGTGCACATATTCTTCTCCCGGCCACAATCTCTCCCTGTATTCAAGAGCTGCTTCTGGTCAAGACTCTTGGTGGTTCAAGCAAGGGCTGACCTGTAGCTAACCTAATCCGCTACATCTCCAATAAATCTCCTCGGCAACAACAGTTCAAGACAATATTTCCAATGTTTGGTAGTATGCTTTGAGAGTGAAGCCATTGGGTATAAGCACAAGCCTCGTATATAATCACATACGTTCTGTACAGCCTCACGTATGTCACTGTATGTCACTGCGAAGACCCCTAACATGTACAAAGTTTGTGTCATCTCACGTCGGATTACAGCGATATTCCCTGTAAGCTATCTTTGTGCAGTGAATGGATAGTGCCAGTGTGATATAAATTCCATGAATCTGTACCACTTGAAGGTTCATAGAGCGCAGTGGTTTCTTCGCAGCTGCAGCTGCATTGTGACACGTGCAACGCTGTCTAGTCAACAACTGAGCTGATAGTAATCCGGTCAAATAATCCTGCCACTTCACGACACTAAGGATTTTGATTACAGCGGTATACATGGAAAGCCCAAGAGTGGGATATGTATCTGTGAAACTGCCCTGTAGGAGCATCTTCACCATGCTCCCCGTTCAGATCACCAGCTGCATTTTCCCCGAGGGCGGAACGGAAATGTATTGAACAGGCCAGCCTACGTAACTTGAGGTCGATCGCCAGCTCAGAAACCAATCTACCGATTCCATAGAATGGTGCATAGGCAAAAGAAACGCTGAGCACATTCGGACTCTCAGCACTTTCGAGCAGCTACACTTCTCATCCATACACGACAGTTCACAAGGGTGATAAAAAATTGCGTATCTTCCATACATCATCCGCCGACGGAGTTTCCAGGAGTTCTCCATAATCCACGAACAGCACAAATCGTCGGGTCGATTGAATGATTTTGAATCCGAAATACATTGTTCCACATTACAGCAATTCCATCTGATTCTTCCACTGTAAAGGAATTCCAGAACGACTGATTCAGCGCAATGGTCACGATTGATTTGGGTGAGACAATATACAGTATTATACGATGCGGCATAAACATAAAGCCCGAACCTGATAAGGAGGGGCATAAAAATTTCCGGAAAAGGTACGAGGAAATTTTGTACGCATCCTCAGGCCATACGTGTGTAGACAGGCAGATGCAAAGATGTAAAAACAGCCACTGCTGATTTGGAGAAGGTGTGAGGATAATCCTGCACGCTCAAAATGAAAACTCACACTCTGCTCACCCACAAGCACAACACGCTCGCAGGGAACACCAGTTCTAAAATTCGAATACCTCGTTTACAGATTTGCCCTCCAGCTAATTCAGAGAGACAGTCAGCAAATGAAGCTTAAGCCTACACTCAAAGTTCTTCGTCTCCTCTCAGATTGTAAAGTTTAGAGAATCTGCTGTGCAAGAATCTCGTCTCAAATCCGTCTGCCAAAAATCTTCGTGATCCGTGCCCCTCCTCCCTGACTAGGTGTTGGAGTCAGGTCCATGGCGCATTCCTCATAGAGCCTCATCGTGCACAACTGCAATCCGTGCACCTCTGGTGGGATGGGCAGGGCATTTTCCGTGCACACAGCATATTGTCGCCAGCTCAGCATCACAGGTGGCCACAAGCAAGCACTCCGCTGGTGCGTCTATCTCAAAATATTGATGTCGGAGGATGAAACGCATGCTCCCGATCCTGGTGAGACAGGACAAATGAAACTACGCTGGTGAGATGAATTCGCTGTGATGCTGAAATCGAGCCCTGAAATGAATACGCACAGACGAAAATAACGAGATGAGAAAAAAATCGCAAATCTTTGGAATCAGATTAATGTCAGAAAACATATGTGCTGTATGACAGAATATACAGCAGCACCAGCGGGCGCAATTGACGAGTCTACGAAAAGCCTTGCAGGCTGCTGTGGAAACAACCACTGCCCGAGTGGACTTCCGAGGACGCGAGTGACCGGAATGGAGCAGTTCGAACGCTCGTGTGGCATGGTAGTGGACAGAAAACGAGATTAAGGCAAGAGAAGGTCCCGCAATCGAAGATGTGATAAGTCGGCCGGGCTGATTTCCTGCGCGCTGGAATGATGATGCTTAATTCGTGCTTGCATGATTCCCGGTTCCTGTACACTACCATACCCAGCAGCATCTGCACCATTCCGATCATCTACGACGGGAAGGATTTCCATCCTCTGACAGGAGCATTCACAGCACCAACCCAGCGATAACCGAACCGAACCGGCGCACAGTGCACGGTCCATCAGGCAGGCAACAGCCATTCTCGAGCTGGCTCAACGGAAACGCCTCGATTACTCAGTCTCGACTCTCGATCCGCTCACGCGCCAGGGCAGGCACCCCCTTCGCTAACACTGGCTCGTCCCTCGCTCGCTTTTCTTCTCTTTCTCCTCTCTTTTCGCATTGCGTCTCCCCCGAGCTCCCAGTACTCGTCCCCCTCGTTTTATACTCCTCCTTTACCGTAGTCCACCGGCCATCATTAATCTCAAGGCTCGAGCCCGATTGGCGGTTAACATGGCCCTCTTCACCCGACCCGCCCTCCTTCTCCTCCGAGTCAAAAAGTCTTCTCCGCGCAGCAAGGCGCTATCATCATCAGCAGGCCGCGGCCCGCCCAGAAAAACTTGCATGATAATTAACCGGGACGAGAGTGGGACATTTAAGGGGCGAGGAAGAACGAGATTATCGAAAAAACAGAAAACGGCACCCCAGCCGCGCCAGCCAGCCAGCCAGCCACCCCCCGCCCCGCCAGCGAGCTAGAGCTAGCGCCATCAGGTGAGCGAGGCGAGGGGGTTCGAACTTCGAAGAGAATATCGACGGGCTCTGGACCTTCGGATGGTCGAGCACGTGTAGAGAAAGATCGTGAGCCGTGGATCTCGCACAATTTTATGGGTATTTCGGGTGTCATGGAACGCGAAGGTAGGCGCGGGACGTGAATGCGAAACGTGTTATGGAGTGTGAGTCTATCTCACCCACACAAACTTTGTCCAGATCGAGAGGGAGAGGGAGCGGAAAGAAGGCAAGAAAGCGGCCCCGCCCCAACCGGCCTGAAACATGACTAGCGGCAATCGGATTCTCCCGATCTCAGTCCTGCACAAGGAGAACCACAAAATCGAAACCTGGCGTACAGACCGACGGAGCGAGGGACGTGGGATCGCTCCGTGCTCTTACCCTTCCCCGTTTTCCTCCTCCCTCCCTCCCTCCCTCCCTCCCTCCTTTCCTTCCTTCCCTCCTTTCCGTGTTGTCTCTGCGCAGACACACGCCGGTCGGCTCTCACTTCCACCCTACTCTACTCCGCTCTAATTCTCCGGTCTATTACTTTGCCCTCTATGATACATATAACTCTTTCTCCAGTAGCTTTTGTTTCTATTTGGGTTGATTATACTGTGCTCGTTATAGTCTGCTAAGAGTATACTCGCAACTTATTGTAAGTACGTACGGAATTGCAATGTTACGAAGGTGGCACTAATCATAACAAGGACTATTGTCTTTCATGACCGAGCCATTTCCCTTAACCCCCTCATCCAGGTAGCAATGGAGATTATATAAGAAACATAATGTTTGAGGAGCAACATATTGCCCCATGTTTGAGATGCAGCAGGACGCGTAATTTGTTCAGCGTGCTTAACATTCGCGATGTCGTAGTGCATGTTTGGTAACATTGGATTCATATGCATGACTTGAGCTGGCAGTGTGTTGATACACAATATTTTTATCTTATTTTTAAATTTATGTGATTTTATCTCCAAGAAACCACTTCGGGGCAAATGACCTTTCAAGAGAGAGATCAACCATCTAGCCACGTCCAAAAAAATTCTAATAAACAAAAAAACCTCATAGATGTATCACTTGTTCTAACCAAGCTAGTACCATCTACTAAAAGACTAATCCCAAGTCAAAAAATCATATATTTATACCTTCACATGAACATTGATAGTTTAGTTTTCACTCGACTTGACTAGATGTTTGTGGGAGTGTGCAAGAGTGTAGGCGAAAAATTCATCACCTAATGGGTGACATTTTTATCATAGTTTAGGCTGATAGTTTACAAATAGTTTAGAAAAAGAAATATATACTATTCACATTAGACGATTTATTTTCATATGCTAATTGATAAATTAAAAATCTTTTATAATTATATCAGTTTAGGTAAACCTAGATTATTTGATTTCCAAACTCTATCTTGTAAGTTTTAGAGTCAGATGTTAGAATCTATGACATGATATCACTTAAGCACTTCTTCTTATCATTTAAATTTCAAGGTAATGTATAACAATGATTGATGTACTACTACTAATTCTTGAAGTGCTAATATGATCCAATATGAATATGATTCACACTACTTCAATACTACACTGTTTTAGTATGTATTACAAATAGAAAATTCTGCTATAGAATGATAGTCGCATAAGACTTTGTCATCTATATTATTGATCAAATAACCTACCTACTTCACATTTTTTATGAGCTATTATAAGTTTACTCTTTGATAACATGATCATTTTTTTCAATCCTAAGATCTAAAAAAACAGCATTAATTATATGAAAAAAAATTTGGCACTTACACATATATCTTTATCAATTTATGTTGAGAAATGAGCTAAATTTTATCAAAAGAAAGAAATTTTTATTTTTATGTCTTTCTTAAGCATTATTGACTACTTTCTTATTCTCGTAAAAGTCATTATTGAGATGTATGCGATGAGCGTGGATCTAAAGTATTTTTAGCTCCGTGAGATGTTTTTCTGAATCCTTTATCGGTAGTGGTTTTTTTTTTACAAAGATTACATTGAACTATCGATAATTTCAAAATACTAGACACTCCTTACTGATGATATTGGCAAGTTTTTATTTAAAAAATGCTCTTAATATAGTAGGAATCATGTTTGTTTTATCATAAATATGGATGTAACCACGGGTGTGGATATTCGCCTTATATCAACTATCAATACTTCATCGATATGAGGGTTTAGTTCGGTTTAGTTCGTTTTAGTTTCATCAATAAGAATTTCATTAATCATATGTGAGAGGTATTTAGCTCAGATGCAGTATGCTTTCATATGATCATATAGATGCAATAAGTATCGTTATTACTGAATCTTAGAAATATGCATCGAAAGGACAGTGAAAAATAATCTATGAGACTATTAATGACGTGAATATCTCAATGACATGTGAGAATATGTATGAAGAGGTTATTGACATGTTTTGCAATCAACTTAGGTTACGATATACCGAAAATTGATTTATGAAGATCATATTACTGTTAAAAAAATCAAAGTTATATATAGAATTCATTGCTTTCAAATGAATGAGAAGACATGTTGTTTTGTTGTTTTTCTATTATAAATGCATCGACCAAAACTCGGCAGTAGAACTTATAGTCATGAGTTTACGCCTTGAAAAAGTTGAAAAAGAATAACGGAAGCATGTAATCAAATCATCTGATTCCATTGCATTTTCTGCCCATTTAATTAAGAACTTGAAACTGTTATAGAATTTCAATTTTTGGTTTTACCTTACGATTATAAACCTTACCTCTTGCAACTCTTGACTATGGAACTTCTCTGTTACCTTAATTCAACGTTTAGAGTTTTCTCACACCTGAAGAATGTAAAAGGGGTTTAGGGTATTATTAAACTCTATATATGATCTTAATGGTGAAGCAATCATCGAACGTAGGAGAATAACTGACATCAAGTGGTTTGAGTCTGATGTTCGTGTAACACAAGGTCAAACTGGAAAGTATTAGGAATATGTTCGTTTACTGGATCAAGCGATGATGCATGAAAACATCGTCCGACTCATAGAACACACTCCACAGATGCCATTGCGACATGTTTGATGATCGAGAAGGAATCTCGTGACATGACCTTTTCAACCGTTGTTCTGTTCGGTGAATCACAGGCCCCGATTCAATGGTTTTAACGATATCAAGTCTTGTGAGAAAAGGAACTCTCTTTTAGAAATATGTAAATAGGTCATTTGAGAGCAACTTTTACCCCTACCCTACACTTACTTTTTGCTTGTACAAATAATTTAGGAGCCTAAAATCCCAGGACGAAGGAATTATTGATAGTGTGTATCTCAAAAATGTCCATGACACATCTGAGACTATATTCTGTCGAACCCAAAGCTATTGATTTTGCGACCTCGTAATATCGAGTTTTCATCAAACGTATCCAAAATAACGCTCAAATAAGATGTCTGGCTCTTACATTTTTTACTTGTTCCAAAGTATACTCATGAGCAAAAGGTTCTTTTATCTCATGACCCGTGATCTGATACAGACATCGATATTACAACAGTAAAGGGCCCTATCAATGTCCACCAAGGAGGTGGCGAACATTCGAAATATAAGCTCAAGAAGAAGAAAAATCTACCAAATGCAATTGTCTTTGTTGGGCTCCCATTATTGATATAGTGCT
Organism: Marchantia polymorpha subsp. ruderalis; assembly: GCA_037833965.1. Lineage (NCBI taxonomy): Eukaryota > Viridiplantae > Streptophyta > Marchantiopsida > Marchantiales > Marchantiaceae > Marchantia > Marchantia polymorpha. Next base: position 9,915,765 of record AP031351.1, read on the forward strand.
CTGAACTATGGATATTATTTGCACGTGTATCCTCTATAAACGTTTCCAAGGGAATATGAGTTCGACCCCGTTTTGAAACCTTCGATTTATCCATGTAAGATATATTAATTTCGTTTACTTTGTCAATTTATTTTCTGTCTTTAGCCGTGACAGAAAAATAGAGTCCCAAGAAGGAGAATAGTATAAGAATGTCATCGTCTTTGTTGGGCTCCCATTGTTCATAGAGGCCTCTGAATTATGGATATCTTGTGCACATGTATCCTGTTTAGTCGTTTAAAAATGAAAAAATAATGAGTTTAACTCAGGTCCGAAACTTTTCCTTTATCCATGTAAGAAATTTTACTTGCGTAATATTTGTCACAATATTCCTTGTGTATTTTTTATAGATACAAATTCTATCTCCCAAATACTGTGCAAAATGTTGCAACATAATTGATGTGTCATGTGCTTTGCAAAATAATTCATCGCACTTCAAACTGTGATTTTGATACTTTCAAATATACGAATAATTTTTTTAATTTAAATTTTTAACAAAACAAGGAAATAATAATAATAATAATTTGATGAGGTTTAATTTGCATAATCAACTTTTTAATATTGAATAATATTTTAATAACATTTTTCTCATATGAAACCGTACAGTTGATAAATTCCAAGATGATAAATTATATTTTTATAATTATCGAAGATTTATTTAAAAGATTTTGGATGTTTATTTTGTCTCCAGACAAATTTTATCTTAAATCAAGTGTAAATAAATTAGGGAATTGCCTATCAATAACTTATATACTTATAAATAGGGTCATATCATCTTTGAATGAATCAAAGAGTGGAAAAAAAACTTAATATTATTAATCAGAAATTTTGATGTATCTCATTTTTTTTAATCTTGAATTTTCTTCAAATTTCAATTTTTTTTAATTTCAAAATTAATCATTTTCATATATATACTATATATTATTTCATTGTAAAAAATAATATATAGCGTTATATTTAATTTTTCATCATTAAAAACATGATTCTAATCATATTTTTATAGCCAAGTTGATTTTGCTATATCATTTTTTTAATAAAGTTATTTGAAGGATTCAATTAATCAAATCTTGTTGCAATCATCACTCAAAGCTACTAAATTAAACAGAAGATTAAATAAAAATTTAATTATATCAAATATATAATATAAAAATACTATAATTAAAATTTATGAATAGAAAAAGTACATTGAAATTATTTTATTTGAATATGTTTGAGTGTTATTAGAAAAATGATCGTAATCTATAAAATTAGTTTTGTCAAGATGAAATGGTTTTCATTAAAGTATTTGGAAAATAATTGTGTTTAATGGCTGGAGATCATGAGCAACCAATCACTCAATAATTTCATGCAAATGGCTCAATCAAGTTCAACACAGATCTTATGCATCACTTTATGCAACTTTAGGTGAACTCCAAATTAATAAGATACATCCTTGTGATGTGGATGAATGTACCCACAAGATATTTTGGCCCTAAATTCATCTCATATCCGCAATTAAAAATTTTCTTGCATGTAAATTTAGGATAATAAAACTTTACAATGTGATTTGTTTGCAAACATACGAAAGAACACTATCCTCATAATTACAGCATTAAACACTTCGATTATTGCACAACCTAGTGTCGACCATAGCCACTACATTAAAGTCTCAAATTCAAAATTTCTATCTGAAGGCCTTCACTATTGTGCTTTTTTTTTGCGCACTTCCTGCGCGATCCTACCAAGATAGGCATGCGGTTACATGGCTCTGACATTTTAACTATTGCATAATATATAACAACACTTTACGTGCTCATGATGATACTACTATTGGGCTGATTACGTCTTTCTTTCAAGCACAATACTTGACATCTTTCACTCTTGCATAAAATATTTCAAGGCTTTACGTGCTGATGATGATGCTCATAGTAGGTCGATATACGACCTTCTTTTAAACACGTGTTCATATGTAACATAGCTCAAGTAGATATTCTGACCTACCGTCCAGCATCTTTTGGCCGGAATTCACAGGATTCTTTCGTTTGACAATTCTGACAAAGCTTTACGTTCCAAGCCATCTTTTAAAACTTATTAACATGCACTGGAAAGGGCGGTGTTGATGTTTATTCGGGAAAAAAATTTGTGTGAAACCTCAGAGCATAATGGACACCTTGTGATCGGTAAGAAAGTACCAACAAGCTCTTTACACGTCATCAAGATGTAGGATATGTTAAAAAATTCTTCGACGTAAGCCTTATTATAGAAGGAATGAATAAAGTCGTCTAAATATGTACTAAGGAGGTGGGATGATGCTTTCTTCCACCTCTCCAATACTGCGAAAACTTAGAGGAGGCGAAATGTTTGGGAATCCTTGTCGTATCAAAATCATTATATTGGGCATTGCTCATTCCACTGAACTCGCACTTTACATATATAATTCCATATGACCTTCTGCAACGTGTTGTCTTCCGATGGGCTACAGTCATAGAATTCTCTCAGGAAATGCTTAAATATGGTATAACAGGAATGTACACTCAATCTATGACACGTGTCGGACAGAATACAATGAAATCGATTCACTGTCCAAGTCACACAACTCTCCATAGATCCAAGCTCGAATACAATAATATAAATCAGTGGGTGTGTGGAAAGTGCAACCCATGGAAGCCGAAGCTGATGTGCTTGCTTTCTCACTAGTGAAGCTGATGTGCTCGCTTTCTCACTAGCAGCTGACGCGGCAAAATTTGTTTTCATTTTCGTCTCCGGTGTCCACATGTTCAACATCAAATTTATCTTTAGTTGGTAGACTCCTCTCCATCCTTCCTGAAAAGGACAAGACTGGAGATACCAGAAATCTGTTGGACTTGCTGTTCGTACCTGAGGATCGCTTCCGGAATGCAATTCTGCCTCGCGAGTCTGAGTCTTGTTTGCCCTGCACTCCACTCTCCTCTCCTCTCCTCTCCTCTCCCACTTGTCTAGTACTCACCTTGACTCTATTCCTGACGCTGTTCACAATTGCAGTGAGTACAGCTGCACTGGAGACACACAACTCACCGCACCGCCCCCATTCACCTTCTGATTCGATCTCTTCACGTGCTGAGAGGGAGCGACTGTTTACACCAGAGAGTAGGAGCTGCTGAGTTTGCACCTTGCCAATATTTCATTTGCACCCTCTGGGACTATAGTTTCTACGGCTGGGCCGATCCACTTGTGGAACTGCGGCTCTGTTGTCGAGCAGGATCACATCAGCGGATGGTATTCGATTGTCACGCTACTATTCTCGAAAATTCCCCCGGGTTTGTAGTCGCTGCTGCTGCGAAGATGGTACATGGAAATTCGGATCCCAGATTTCTTTGGACTCACTTTCCCATGTGCGTCTACATTCCTGTGGTCGGCATGTTCCAGGTAGATTTTTCAAAGATGATTCTGAATGTCTGACTGACTACTTTTGTATGCGAGTAGAGTACAACTCTCATGGCATCCGAGCGAAAAGTCAATAAGTCCATGTTCACACAAACTTGGCTTCACAGAGGCCTGCAAAAACTCATCCTTCATCTCCTGCCCAGATCATCCAGCGTGTTAAGGGTCCCATGTAATCTTAAACAATTGGAAGCCGTTCAACTGGTATACAACGTGTTCCTGGACTGATGTCATCCGCTCAAAGCCTCGAACCTGCATGGACCTGGACATAGAATTACGATCTTCATAATTGCTGTTTTCCCATGATGTGACAAGGAATAAGTCTTAGTGAGAAACGTGACTGCTAGATGTAGACCAGGACCGAGGTTCATTTTAAAAGCTGGGTCCACCCTAAGCTCAAGATTGAGATTCACACGACTAATTGTAAACTGCAGGATATTGAAATTACGTACGAGCAAACTGTGCGGAATATATATCCATACAGGTCCGCAAGAAGGCCCTGGCAACTTTTAAGAAAACTGACAGCTCTCACAGTGAGAAATTCAATGTTGTTACAGCATAGTCAATCGGATGGATCTCAGATCCGCTGTCTGGATAGATCCGGCGAAGAGTGTAAGACGGTGCCGGCCGATTTTTACATCTCCCGGCTGGAAAATCAGAACTTACAAGCTTGCGATGCCTCGCCCTGCAGTTTCCGGAGGCAAACTTTCCGGAAACGCAGAGTTTTGACGGAAATGCAAAACGCATTCGTTAACATTTCTATCCGACAGTACTGTACTCAGTTCAGCACCACCGCCGGAACCAGCGAGTTCCAGACCATAACGGATTTGGAAACGGCTTGTTTATGCCCCAACCTGTTTGGGGGAAGGTAGTGAGAATAATGAGTGATCAGCTAAACGAAATGTTGAGACATTTATAATGATAAATAATTTTATATTCTAATTACCTTCTACAGTTTTTCAATATCTCATCTCCGACGATAATGTGAGGAGAGCGACATATGCGTTGTGGCTCAGTGCATTGGACTTGGACTTCGCGATTCCCTATCTCTCCCCACCGACTTCCTGTCACGAATTTGTGATATTGGTCGACGTCCTTGGGTGCATCGTTTTCGCTGGCTATGCTTTGGGTCCATTGGTTGTTATCATTAACCTTATGGAAGTGAAAATGTACAAGCATGGTACGGAGAAAAAGCGCTGTATCAAGACAGGGACAAGTGAGCCCAGCCTGGAGTGAGGGAAGCTACCAATCACTCTCATGGTAAAGTTTCATTTTCCTGTTGTTTTCATAAATATCAACTTCTAATGATGATGGTCGATCTCCAGCAAACATCTCCTATAGCAAGAATCATCCTTTCTGTGTGTAACTGCTGCTAGCGTGCACTGATATGCAAAGATCATGAGGTGTTTGAACGACTGTATACCAAACAAATTTATGTTTGTGAACCATGTTTACTGTCATGAAAAGGAACACGCAATCTCCAATATAATATTCTATCGGAGGTATTCCACTCCGAAACTATAGACATCTCTAGTACTAACAGAATATCATACAAGTAATTTTTATATTCGAAATCGAAAATATGTGGGTTCGGCTAGAGGGATTTACGTTCTTGGACAATATTATTGACATGAATAAAAAGAACAAAGAGAAAATCCGGATAATATCTTTGCGGTACGTTAAAACTGAAATGAAGTGGTGATGGAAACGTACAACCGGATTTGCAATAGCCTGGTTTTCTAAACGTTTTGGGTATTGGATCAAGCAAGCAACATTTACAGCCCGTTTTCATTTACATGGGACGAGAATTTTAAAAACTCGTTCTTGAGTTACAGATAAGAACGTAGTAAGTCAGAATCATTGTTCAAAGATCAAGCAGCGATGTGAATCACCAAGCTTTTCTGTGAAGTGTACCTACAAGGATTCATAAGGCCCACGTTAAACTTACCCAACGTGAAATATGCTATGGAGCACATTCATACCATCATGTGATGATTCATTTTCAAAAGAAAGCAGTAAAGGCGTATCTAAGATTTTATTATTATTCTTCATTGAACCCTCATGTACTTTCATCCCACAGATCCGGCAGATTTTTGAAAACACGGGCCTGGTTTCGCCAGCGCCTGATAATCACCGGGAATTGGGAAAAATCTACGCTGGGCCTGCCTAAGTTTACCTTCACCTTGGTTAGAGTGTCTGTCTCATCTCCGTGAGTTTCTCGCGTTCAGCGAGCTGCACGGGCTGCAGGTAGATAATACACTCTACCTACAGATGTCATCTTCTGAGGACACAGTGAACTAAGAAAAAGGATGGACGACCCCATCGAGCCGTACAAGGATGCTACAGATGTCATACTTAAAAGAAAGGGGCCAAGTGGATCTAATACTGAAATAAATATTCTATTACCCTGCCGACTCGATGTAAACGCTAATCCACGTATTCACTGTGCATCCCTCGAATTTGCAAGTTGAGTTTTACTGTCTGAATGTGCTTCGACATAAGGTCCACATCAATTCCTACGCGTTGTATCCTGATCTCGATTTCCCTTCACTTCATTCCGAGATCCCATCTCAGTCTCCTCCACTCAATCAAACTGCTTGTCGACCCGATGCAACTTGGACTCTTGTAATCTACTGTGTAACAGACCAGTCCTAACAACGATGTGAGAACCATGCAGAAGAAAACATAAAACACGTGAAACAAAGCCCCCACTGAATTAAGTGAGAAGGTATCAATACCTCTTCTTGTAAATCTTTTTTAACAGCAACGATTGAAATGGTTGATTAAAGAGTTTCGAAAGAAATATTACCTGAAAAGATATGCACTATAACTCAAACTATACTTTTACATAGTGGCATTGTTGAGGTGATATGCATAAGCTACTACAAATTCTCTCCAACTTATGTTGGTTAAGCACTGCTACATAACCCAACAACAATTGAAGTAAATATATATAAGCTTTCAGTAACCCCTCAATACTAATATCCGTCAAAAAAGAATTTGGCTCAACACAAGCAATCGCATTTCCTCCCGAATATCACTCTTGAGATGGCTTTGTCAACCTTGAATTCACTTCCAGATTCTCAAACACATTTGCAGTAAAAGTTGACAAGTTCGAACAAATTTGGGATCCTACTCAAGTATGAGGAATTCAAATTAAGTGAAATCTTGGTCCGTCTAACTCTTGTACTACCCTCAGAGATGCATGGATTCATGCAAATACTTCACTTTCTTTCTCAATAACTTACAATATCCAAGATGCAACTTGAAGCTCCGAGCTCTCTCTTGCTATTTCTTGCTCTGAGCTATTCTCAAATATCTCTTTGAAACGTATTTTAAAAATTCACTATCTTAGCAATATATTCCTGATAATACCTAATATAAACTACCACTTAATGTGGTCTGGTATACGATATCAGCACTCTCATGAACTTTATATTTTAAGGTCATGAGAGTGAAAAATGCATTCATTCAACACAATCTTGTCAATCTCCCAAATGATTATAATGTCTTTGTTCTCATCCTGAATCCACATAATAGATAAAACTACTCGTTGTTCTAGTGAAGAGATGATGAGGCGATCGATATCGAGTAAAATGATCAGTAGAAACCACTAACGTAATCAATGCATACTTTATCTGATGAAGGGAATAAGCGTTTTATTCTGTTCCAAAAATAATAAATATGGATATCATCTTGCACATTTGACCTTGGTATACATCACACCGAATACTTTTCAACTTTAACTTAATTTAGTGCAGAGATTCATAGATATTAAGTTTGAGTCCAGGTAATTGATTACTTTACGTTATTGTTTCTTCAATATGAGTAAGATGATTAAAGCCGCAGGGGCTGCCCCTGCGGCTGAAAACCTGGTTAGAATGTCATTCCATAATTGTGATAAATATTAGAAATTATTGTGAGAAATGTTATAGCAAATTAAATTTCTCACTTCAAATAACATTAGTTATAGCTGTAGCTAGCAAAAGCTTCATTATAGGGAATGGAATTCAGGATCCAATTCATGATATTTTGAAACAATGTTCAGAATTTCTAATTGAAATGAAAGTACGTGATATTACATTTGAAGTCCATGATGTATTGATGAGTCAAACAATGTTATTGCCGGCGGGGTTTATTATTCATTGTTGGAAATCACTTATTGGCTAAGTTGACTATCTGATGATTAAAGAAAATTTCTATTACCAATGTGGTCAAGTATTTGCTGTAATTAAGTACCAAGGAGGGGTTTGGCATATGTTGCACACTTTAATGTTTGTGTCACTTTGGCTTCGGCTAGAGTTGCTCACACTAAGTAATGGAGCATGAGTTGAGAGATGAGTATTTTTGAATAAAAAAAATGCAACGTATATAAATCTAATGTTAAAGGGAAAGAAGATTGAGATATTGAGATGATCTTATGTGATAAAAGTAGGAAAGATGAAAGGAAATGGAGATTTTTAGAATGTAGTATATTTTTATTTTGACTTTGATATGAAGGGTTCATGATCTTTTAACTATCACAATAAACATATGATTAGGAAAAAAATGCGCATGAAATTTTTTTTTAAATTCTTATGATCAATGAATCTGATACAAGTAAACGTCAAGACATTTCCAAGTTTAGATTAGTGAAAATATCATATAGAGAAGGTGATTATGATATGATGATGGAAAAGAAATACATACATTGAGGTGAAAAAATATATACACATACATGATGATCATTGGAAATGACTTGCATAAGATATACATTTGATGTGATAGGAAATGAGAACGTTCAGAGTTTATCTAATGTAAATTTTTTGAAATTAGATTCATTACATAGATAAAGTGCGGGGGATCGATCAAAATGTACAAGCCAAAGGAAAACCGTTATGCTTCACGTCAATATACACATTATATCCAGCAGCTAATACGGCTTAAAATTCACTAGAACAATCACTTCTACTGATTTTTCCAGTCTAAACCAAGACTTATGTTTTCATCCACATTTATGCAGTGAGTGAGTTGCAGAAAAGACCGTACAATATTCAATATAAATGAGATCCAGAGAGTTGGTTATGTTTCGGATCGTGGACAACAACCGATCCATGGTTAAACCCCATGCCTAATCTGTTTTCTTCCTGGTTTCAGAAAAGACCTGCCATTAAGCAGCAGTCCTAAATGATTAATTAGCCATACTCTGCTTTTAGTAGCACATCGTCGAAGTAAGCTATTGTTAAGAACACTGCGTATTCTGGGCAACTTCACGTCCAATTTTTTAATCTTCCTGGAGTGTTTCTCATCACTGGTTGTTAGCTTCTTCCAAAATCCAGTGTCCACGCCGACTCGTGGAAAGTATTGAGCATTTTGCTTGAACTCTGGTCGTAACAGGAAGACAAAAACAGATTCTCGTGCCCAGAATCTTTTTTTCGGAAAGTATGCTCCAGTAGATTCGTTTTTATTATTGGAGGTCTTTTCAGACATCAGCTAGGGCCAATGATGGGCTATAAAGATGATTTATCTTCAAATCAACAACATACACAATCACATTGCCTGGAAATGATTCGATTCCAAACTAGCCCAATGGAACAGATGATCAGAGCAAATTTCACAAAAGAGGTCCAACATAATGTGAAGACAAACTGCAAGAGTCGTGATGCCATATACAGATCAGATGTATGTCTTTTCATGATGGTAGCTCAAAGGGGAGAGCAGTAGTCATTCCGTGAAGACACACTCTCCTGATGCAAGACTTTTCTTCTGGCCTCAGCCTACATCATAGTAGACATCTCCTAACATCATCTGCGTCACAACAAAACCTGTCCTTTGCGAGGTGAGGTGGGGTAGGGTTACCGTCTCCAGATTGAATACACTTTCTACACAAACTGGACCAAAGTTACAGCAGCAGAATTGTTGCGATGAGCCCAAAGTAGTCAACGGAGATTCCCCGAGGTCTAGGCGTTACAAACCTCTGCCGTGAAACCTTGTGTCAAGTCTAGAACATACACAATCAGATGTTATTGTCGCACTTCCTAGCCACAAAAAGTAAATCACTCAAAGATGGTAATGAGCACGTGGAACACAAATGTTGCCCACGAGATGCCAGCAAGCCCCAGGCCCAAACTAGGCATCACGACTTTGGCATGCGAATCCTTCTCCTTAGCATCCGTACACACAACAAAGCGACAACAACATTACTATGAGGAAATTTTGTGGGTCTATTGACAAGTTAAAGTGTGTAAATTGTGCTAAAGCCTTGAATACTGATATTCGTCTTCACTTCGTAAAGACGAGGCCCCAGAATTCCACTGCTAGTACGTACATCAGAGTCATGGTGATCCTTAGGTTCGGGTGCTCGGTAAAGGGGCACTAGAGGGACTGGACAAAAATTGCAAAACTCAGCAGCCTAAGAGTTATATAACTACATTCATAAACCATGAGTACAAAGTACTGTCCTTGGAATAGCAACTTGAGGATCAGGGAAAAATTTAGAGTGCGAAAATCCTCATATTTAGAGTGAAAATTTGCTTACAGTACGAGAACACTGTGAATCCTTTCACTTATGACACAGGCAAGAGGTATTTGTCTCGATGAACACATCCAACAGTGGACAACTAGTATTGTTTCATCTAGGAAAAAGAGATGGTCTGTTAAGTCACCCCCAATCGGGAGCTCAAATCTTCTGAAAACATCACCTGCCAGTTAAGTGACAGAACGGGAGTGCATGGGACTCCACTCAAGGGACTCCAATGGGAGAATGAGACTGTCCTCTGGAATCCACCAAGGCGGGCATGTGGGACTTTGCATTGACAAGGGGTTAAGTGTACATCAAATTTCAGGGAGCACACTAAATTTGGACACAAAGATGAAGAAAACGGTGTTAGATGAATACAGCCAAGTTTCAAAGTCCTCATTCCTGTAAAACATTTAAAATATCCAGACTTGAGATAATCCGCGAGCAGATAGTTAGAACCTCCAGCCAGCACTTTCCTGTGATTACCGAATCTTTGCAAGATTCTCCGATGCTCCAACGTCTCGAAGTATCAAGGATGGACAGATCCTCACATACACCGTTTCTGAGTGAACTGGAGAAATCATCAGGAAACACCAAATGTCATTCAATAGGAGAAAGGCATTTCAGGTGGTTTTAAACTTTTCCAACTTTGATCGCATATCGGGGATCAAAGGCGGAGGTGCTGTTGACTATGGAAGAAAGTTATTATATCTGAACTGGTACCCATTCAGAAACAAAAATGTGTAACAGTTCTAATAACCATCTAGGTTTTCATTCTTGACTGGACCCGAGAAATCAATTTTAGGACGCTACGTATCCCAAGCCTGGGCCTTTTGAAACGCTGTATTGAAGAGGTCCAGCTTTTTACGAGTTAAAGGCTCCGGCTGAAGCTTTAATAGCCTAAGTTTTTCTTGCTCAAACTTCGCAATAGTCTTCCGACTCGTTCTAATGTTACCTACACATCCAGATTTCAAAGAATGAGAACAAATATGCAAAAGAACTCCAAATATGACACCCAGTCAACAAGTTCATTCTGCAAGGCAATTAGCATAAGGTTATGGACAGAACGAATGAAAATTGCTGAAGAAGTGCAGGTTTTAAATCCTGGGTTTAACCATCGAACCTAAAAACTCAATGAAAATGATAGACAACTCGTGATATCTTTGATAAAGGCAGCTTGATCAAGTATAAGGTTAACACGAGCATTTGACTTCAGCTTTTGTTCAAAAGAGTGATCATACCGCTCAGATCTAGAAGATTGAAGAGAACGGGTAGATTTCGGATATCCGATATGAAGGTGATTGCGCACCACAACTTTCGAAATTCTTCCCGACTACATTGCACCAGGAATAAACCAGTAACTTGATTGAAGTACTTCACTGCAGAAATAAGGACAATGGAGAAATGTCACAATGACATTAACGGCAGTTTCTTTGGAGCGGACATAATACATGGAGAAACGTCTAAGCTGCTTAACTCCAATTCTTGACTCAACACTTCTACGGAGATCTGCGACAATCTCAACCTGCTGTATCAGGGCACGACACGGGGTAGAGCTGACGCATTACTTCGATTTGAGTGAGGTCCACAACCATCTTGCTCTGGACTTCCCTTGCACAATTTGTTCCACAACTTAGCTTCTAGGCTATAATATGGACCATCATCGCACTCTATCCTATCCGAAGCTTTTTGGGTCGCGGTCTTAATAGCAAGCTGATGTAGTTGCTGATAATTTTTACAATGTAAGGTTAAATTGACCATACGGCGGACAGAGTTGCACCATTTGATATTTGAGAGAGGATAGCAACCAACCGTGCAGGGATTGCAAGCAAGACGAAAGGCCGTGCTCTCCAAAGTTAACTTCCAAACTCTTCTGAATTGTTGAAGTCAGGACTGCAGGAGTAAGTGTTGCAAGGTCCGGCCAGGGAGTTCCGAGCCATATAATCTCCATCAACAGGAAACGCCTTTTGAAAACCACCATCGGGCCTCCGGTCAATTTCCAAATTCGGTATTTTTCTCAAGCACATCTTTTATGACTTAAAGACATTTCCAGCAGTTCCAGCGGTTCCAGCATTTACATGTACTCTTCATCACTGCACCAATATACCTCAAAATTGAGAATTCTCATGTGAATTCAAAAGAAACAACAAATCCACGAACAATTCTGTCCAACTCTAAAGAGGACTCTGATACCAAAAGATTCACTAACAACAAACTGCAAATAAATTCAAAAACTTCAAACAGACTGAGAAGTAGGATCCAAATAGGTATTAAACTGAGTGAAGAGCAGTTCGTTTACCTCAGTCGAGCTCTTTAGGTTAGCAAATAGTTGTCACTCGTTCAAACATCTCAGAATCCCTCCGACCACATCTCGTGCACTGCTCTCATCAAGCCGGTGCATACAATAGTGTTCTCTGTTCCACATTCCGCTTGTACTTCGGTCCAATTTCTCTTGCTGCCAGAATTACTGACCCCACTAGATCGCGCTGCTCTGCATTCCGCAATCGATCCGCTGCCCTTCCGATGACTACGACAACGATGTTCACGTTCACGGTTCGGTTTGAGACAAAGTACCGCAGCTCAACGACATCCTCCGCTTCACAGTAGATCTCGAGCGTACGTAGTTTTGCATGACTGTGTGTGCTCACGAAGTAAGCCAAACACTTCAATTTATTCCTCCAGTGCACACATACACACAAACACTCACAACTTCTTCGTTCCCTCTTCCTGCAGTTTGGGGACCGACGAGACCCCGACCATGCGGCGTACTTCATGTGGTCGTCAGGATCTGTTGGACCATTTTTAAATAAATTCTAATGTTGCTACTCGGTTATTAATAAGTAAACCCCCCTCCTCCTCTTTCCCTACTTTTTAAATGAATAAATGATATTATGAAACTGCAAAATCCTAAGCCGACTCTGCATTTCTTTGGGAGCCCGACAATCAAGTCTCATGAGGATTTAGTAAACATTACACTGATTTAGGGAGGAGGCAGGTAGCGTGAATGACTATTAGATATGAACATTTCGCGCGGAGTCTAGTCATCCAAACGGATAGAACAAGTAGAAGTAGCTAGATGGAAAAGCACTTAACATGAAATCCCCTGACTTGTTTCAAATCCTTGTTTGTAATAAGTGAAGGATGGGTCATTTTGGGTACCTGCCACAGTATGTAATGATTTTGATACAATTTTCTCTATTGGTGAATATAATATATAACATTTGTCTTTACTATATAAAGAATTTTATTATCTTACGGTGTGGAATAGACAATCCGACTGGAAAAGGTCCCGACTATGGCCACACCCGGTTTTGCTACGGCCACACCCGCTACATACAAACAACTGATCGTGCGTCAAAGCACGACTCCCCTCAAACCCAGCTGCTAAGCTGAGCTCGTCCGCGAGGCAGGGGAGAGCGTAGTCGAGGGGCTTCGAGGGGCGCGGGGCCACTACGGCCGTCGCTGTCTCCCACGTTGCTGCCGCTTGTAACGCTGCCGCCGGTGCTACCGTTCTATTGATCTATTTCGACTGCCATGCCTGCAGAAGTGCGCTTGGGTAGTAGCAAAAGCGGGCATGGGCATGATAATTAGCGGGCGGGTTTGTCAAAAGCGGGTGTGGCCCTAGTCGGATCCATATGAAAAACTTCAAACATTATGATACATGAATAAAATTGATAACATAATATTAAATATTTATTTTTAATATTTCATTATTTTGGTACTCATGTTTTCAAAAATATAATAGATATAAATAATATGAAGAATAAATTGTTTTTTTTTTTGAAAAATGTCATTATCTGACAATAATATTTTTTTCAGACAAAGCTTACGATAGTAATGATTATATATATATATATATATATGACATAGGTAAAAATGATTAAATTATTTAATTTTATATTAGAATAATATTTACTTTGTTTTTTCAATTAATGCTTATACATTGATATAAAAAAAGTTGAAAAAAAATCTGTATAGTTTGATTACATTGATATTAAATACGTGTTGTTAGTTTTAAAATACAAATTATCACATAAAAAATATTGAAATTTGAATCTTTTCAGAAAAAGTTATAAGTTAAAAATTCAAACAATATTTCTTAAAACAATCAAAAACACAATTAATACATAAAATATATGTGAAATGATTTTAGACCATGTACTTAGAATTACAACAAACATTGATGAAAAAAGTTCTATTTAGTACAAAAAACTACAATCAATACTCATGTGCAATGTAATCTTACTAGCCATGGTGACAATATTCTTAAAGAAATATTAAAACTCATAAACTTGATTCATGTCTTGAGATTTGTAATTTATAATCAATATTAAGAATCTGCAAATTTTTGAAATAAATTATACATTACTCTTGTAGTTTTAAAAGTGAAAGGTAAGTTTTTTCTTGCTACCACACAATCTTGTGGCATGATAATAGGTTTCAACTTATAGACGTCTTGTTTTTTCTTTCACAATTCAATAATTTAGCTCAATCCAAGGGTTACAAACTTTCAAATCATAGATATAGCAATCATAAGAAAGATAAAATTGCAAGTATAAGTAATACACATCTCGAGTGAATTCATAAGAAAACTATTAGATTCACAATGTAGGTTAATTATTGATATCAAGAATCATGATGACTATATTCACAATTGATTAAAGAATATACCTTTTTTGGCTCCATAAAAAATCATCACTGAATATATAGAGCGATGATAAATGCAAGTTTGTAATTATGCTTCATTAAAGCCAAAGTTTTTCATTGGAAATTTGACCAAAACATCATTCAAAGCCATCATCTCCATCTTGTATGATTTTGTGTTAAATGTATGCAAATTCATTGTATTCACATCAATATATTTCCAAACATAATTGTCATATAGTGAAATAAGCTTGTACGGATGTATTGTTTACTTTGATTGAACTATATGAAACCACATCACATCTTTACATGTTTGATCACAATTTGTTACTATACATTAAAAAAAATCTAAAGTTGCATTTGCTTTGATGTACAATGATAATGACAACAACAATGACAATAATTATCAATGAACATATACATAAAATTCAACATCATTTCATACAATGAATAAGAGTAAAAAACTCATCAAGGCTTAACAACAAAAGCCATTTGGTTTTACAATTAAATATTTTGAAAAAAATCAACATGCAATCTTCAATTTTTGAATTTTTAAAATTTATATAGTTTCAATCTGTTCATAAAAACATATACAATTTATGTTATAAAAAATATAATGCATTACAATATTTGATTTTTTCGTGACAACCACACACGCAAAGTAGCATTCTCAAATCAAATAGGCTATTAGTTTATCAAATCAAATCACATAATCATTGTATTATTAAAAATTTGAAACTAACAAAAAAAATAAAAATAAAAAACTGAAAGATATAAATAAAATACATTTTTGATCATCTTAAACAACATAGGACAGCTATATTAAAAAAATATGAAACATTAATAAATATGTTGCATATGCATACTACGAATATCCCAAAAAAATTTATTATTATCATGAAAATAAAAACTTATAATGTGAAAAACTATTACTAAATTTAAATTCAATAATTAAATTTCATATTTAAATAATTTAATATATTCGTTAATCAACATTTTTATAAAATAGAACAGTTATAATTGAAGAAAATTTTCTAAACTAATAATAATTTTTTTAATAATTTTTGTCTGTTCAATATATTTTATAAAAAAATATTGAAAATTGTTTATAATTATTTTTAAATGTATATATTTATATCTAAGAAATCATGTCTAAATTTTGATGTGTTAATTTGATTATTTTAATCATAATTTGAAAGCAACATAAAAACATCAAGTCGTTTTGTAAGTATTTGTGTTTAAAGTCAACTCAAGCAATTTTGGACTAAATTTGTTTACTTCATGAAATATGTTGTCATTACAATTATATCATTAGGATCTTATGATTTAATTACTGTAAAAATACTACTTATTATGTTATTTAGATTTAAAAAAAAATTCAGTGTAAAGTAATTTTTAAAATAATTCATTATGAATTTTTTTTAATATTTTAAATACATAAAATCATTCCTTGTTTATAATTTTGAAATTTCATAAAGTATTGTTGCATTGATAAATATAAATATTTATTAGTGCACATGTAAACCTAGAAATGGATAAAAAAAATTCAGACATTTTAGTTAATAATATTTAAATGCCAGGATTAACCATCAAACATAAGTAAGTCCAGCATAACCTCAAACCAAGACACGAGACAGAAAGTACAATGTAGTTTACCCTATGTCCACGGGATAGAGCATTGGTGCGATTATCTTAGCTAAAAATAGCTAGTACGTGAGGTTACTCCTTAACCAAAATTAACTTAAACACTAAAATAAAAGTTATATTTTATTGAAAAAAAGTTACATTTTGTTCCTAATGTTGTGTTGATTGATTCTTTGATTTCAATATTTCAACATTCAATATTTTAGATATTTATTTACATCTTCAAAATTTGTTTGTAAATTTTTTTTTATCTATACATAAGTTGACATATAAAAAAAAGGAAATTTGATTTACTTTGTGATAAGTCTACACTAAACTGTGTGTTAAAAATCACTTACACATATTCCTTAGTTTAATTTAAATGTTAGAATTGTTGTTGTTTTTTTTAATGAAAAATGTAATTTTGTCAATTTATATAAATTAGAGTGAATGTATTGCAGGTATAATGGTCATGACACATTTCTAATCACAAGTTGCTATAAGTAAAAAAGAACCACATATATTATAGTAATGAGAGATATAACTCAATATATATATATATTTCATTGTTATTTGATCGTGATGCAAACTGTTAATTTATTCCATCCATTTTGAATTGGTTTACTAAACCAAGTAAGAACACAGATATAACACAAGCTTATAACTTCATAATCCAAACAAGCTGTTCTTTAGATAGAATGATGTCGATGTTATTCTGTCAAAATTCAATTTGGCCATACATGGTACGTTAAGCTTAATAGTAAAGTTGGTGTCATTCAGTAACGACACGAAGAAGTATGTATCACTGTACGTACTTGTTATCAAGGTTGAAAAAAATTTGGTTTCTTGTTCAAAATGTTAAATAATCTTCATGGACTAAAAACATACTCTTCTACTGTTGAGAAGAATATTGGGAAGAAAAGTTAAATATCCTGAGATCGACACGGCATAAACCCGTTGCGCTCAGCTCCAAAGAGTCCTTCGACCGAATTTCGGCCACTTCGACAAAACTTGGTGAGTAAAATCCAAACAAGCTTATTCTAACACATTATTTTTAATGGGTTTGGCAAAAGCATGTCCGGGTCACCAGACACTTCTAAATCTCCAATTCCAAAATGAAACCTTGCCGGCTCGGCGCACAAAATAAAACAACTGCGAGGCGAACACTGACAAACTCACGACGACGTCGCCGTATGCTTGAGGACTCGCATTGACAGGCGAGGAATTCGAACCGATGCAGCAACAGCAGCAGACGAGCCTCGAAGCTCAAACCTTGCACCGATGCTCTCACGCAAGGCGAGGAATTCCAACCGATTTCCTCGCCGCCGAAGCGCTCTCTCTCTCTCTCTCTCATTCAAAGAGAACCGCCCCCGTCCCCGTGATTATTTACGAACGGCGATCAACGGCAAACACAGCGCGAAATCCAAAGCCGAATACGGAACAGTAATGAGCTGAGCCTCACGTCGCAGATGTAGCCAAAGTACGAACCCGTACACGCTGAAGTGGAAGGGGGCGCGAGGGTGACTTGGCACGGGAGGGAGGGAGGGAGGGAGGGCGGGCGGGCGGGCGGGCGAGCAGGTATGAAAATGAGAAGGACGGAAGGACGGAATGGTGGAGGGAATGGACGAATCACGCGCTCGGAGGCAGAAGGGACGGGGGACGGGGACGGGGACGGGGGGCACAGGGTCAAGTCAAAATGTTCTTGTACGGGGAGGGGAGGGGAGGGGAGGGGAGGGGAGCATTAATGATAGAAAGACGTGGGAGAAGATGGCGCGCTTCTGATCGCGAGCAGAGGGGAGCTGAGACGAAACCAGCGAAGAGCATTTGGTGCTCCGCTGCGTCTGCTGCTGCGCGCTCTGGCTCTTGCTGGCTGAGGAGGAGGAGGCTCTGCGAGACTGCGTGCTGCTGCTGGAGGTGCGGCGTCGAGGCAGAACGATGTTTTTGAACCTTATGCAGGACACTGGCGCACAGGTGAGTTTCTTCCACTGCTGCGGTGCGAGGCGGGCGAGTCGCGACTTCTTTGACGATTTGAAGCCCGAGGCTGGGCAGCGGGGCCGCCCGTGGAAGCGGAGCAGCGGCACAGATTGGAAGCAGCAGGTGAGGTTGCGGTGCTGTCGAATGAGGAGGCGTAAGAGCGAGCAGCAGCGGAAGCAGCAGGCGAAGGTCGAGGAGGAGGTGGGCGAGCGGCACCTGCAGCAGAGGCCGCGATTCTGTCGTTGCTGCTGCTGCTGCTGCCCCTGCCCCCGGCGCTCCGGAGGTGGCGCGGAGGTGAGCGAGGCCGGGTGATTCGCGCAAGAACGAATTTGCGACTGTGTGGCGAATTGAATGATGGACGTACGGCGAATGGGGAGCAGGGAACCTTCGAGCGCACTGGAGCAGCTGCTTTGGGAACGAGACGAAGGTCGAAGAGCGGGCAGGAGAAGAGCCAAGGATATCTGGAGGTTGTGTTGAAGTGGCGCAAGTGCATTTTGCCTATCAATCCATTCCCGCCTGTGTGTGAAAGAAGAGCCCGAGATGGGAAGTACTAGTAAGCAAACGAAGCTCGTGAAGAGGCTGGCCTCTGTTTCGTCCAATCTTGCGTCGTCTGCTGTTCCATCCTACACAGACCCCACCACCGCAGAGCTGCCTTCGGGCAAAAAGCTGACTTCCGATCCCACTCGACCGACAGCGACGACGGACAGTTGCAGTCGATGTGACAATTCAGAGGCTTCCGAGAGCGAGTCTGATTACCGGTGCGAGTCCTCTGTGGAAGGGCTCCCTGAAGATGAAGCTCTCAAACGTACAGATGTGCTGACATTGGAGGAAGTAGTTCAAAGGAGGGCGAAGAGAGTTCGGCAATTGATGAAGCTATACAGAACGCAATATTGGGGCTTGTTGGAAGAGATGAGAACTAAATATCGGCGGTTCTACCTCCGACATGGTAAGAGTGGTTGGCGAGATGATGTGGAGGGAGGTGAAAGGGAGCGAGAAGGGCCTGGTAAACCTGGAGAAGATGGAGGTGACGGAATGAGGGAGCCACCGGAGAGAGGCCATGTTGAGAATTTGCACTGTGGAGCACAGGGCTGTTCAACAAAGCCGTTACCACTCAGTGTGTTCTGTTTCTCTCATATTCTACAGGAGCCACGGCAGCGATTGTATAAGCCCTGTTCTTTCGTAATTCGCACGTGTGTTCTCTTCCCTTGTCTCCCCTCCACTCCATTTCTGTTCTCTGAATGATGATCCGCCGCTCCTATTTTGCCCGGGAATGTTTGAATGCGATCACGAAATGCTGGGGAGCTCTGTCAGTAGTAGCGATGCAAAGGTCTCATGTGTGTCCATCGGACGTCGTTTGAAAACTATGTCGTTTGGCCAACCTGTTTTACATAGTTTTGCAACTTGATATGAAACATGGTGATAAACCGTCTCATATGTGACTATTCATTGAACGAACCCTTAAGCCCAAAACCTAGTTGATCAGCTGTGTGCATCTACATTGCCCATCCAACATAGTGATTTCTTGAGACTGGTCTGTTTTTCAATCAGAGCAATACACTTAGACCCTTATGTTTTCATTGTTTTTCATAGTCTGATGAATTTAGAGTGCACTATATACTGTTGCTCGAATGAGAGGCGAATTATATTTGGTGGCAACTACTTTCTTGTGATCTATGAACGTTGCTTTAGAAACTTGGGATTGAAAATGTTTCGTCTGACCTGTACGCAGGGGTCAAAGTGGTGGTACCACTTGTGGAAGGCCTGTACTGCGTGCCGTGGTCCCTCCCCTTTGTGGGCAACACTTTCATCAGGCTCAACGTCAAGCATCTCGCTCACTGAAGAAGGTGTTGCCCGGCGGGCCAAAGGCGAACCCGAAGCTACACCTCATTATCACTCAATATGTCCAGGAGATTCAGGCAAAACGTCGGGCGTTTCAGAAGAAAGTTGCTCTCACATCGCAACTAGAGAATGGCGTGGAAGTGCATCCCGGTGGATCTGGAGGTTCATTGGACAACGCATTATCTGATCATGGAGGCCAAGGATGAGACCCCGTTGTAGCTGTTCTTTGTTCATTTGAAGGAAGGCGAATGAATTTTTTATCCCATTGGAGAGGTTGTGACGGAGGTCTGGGAAGTTTGTTACAAAATATTGGCAATACCCTAGAAGAGAAACACACTGTTCGACATCAGAGTCTTCGGTTCTCGCTGGAATCGAGGTCTAGCCACCTGATAAAAGAATGATGGGGCTGTGTGTCTATTAATTAACTAGACATTTGTAGCGGTGTGTCAGTGTTCAGAGCAACAAAGAGTTAGCCGGCCATGACGATGACAACGAAAGTGCTAAAGGCTTCGTAGTACTAGACTTGCGTTTTATATGACACGTGGCCTTGAGTGTTAAGTCAAGGCCAAACCAAGTTGTAGACCGAGGGTCGAATTTACTAACCCCTAGCGGAGTATGATTGCTGATTCGAATCAATTTTTGGTCTGTTATGTCCTCTATTTTAGAATGAAAGACAGAGATTTTCCTTTGTGCTCCACTTTCAGTTCATTCCCCGTTGATTGTGGTGCACTAAGGGTTTTCGATTTTTTTTTCTAGTGTACAGAAATTCATTAGTAGTTGAGAAAGTAGTCTTAGTTCTTCCGCCGAAAGAGCTACGAGAGGATGGCATAGAAGTTGTTTTCAGATCCTATTGAATGAAGGGAATTTTCTGTCCCATGCCATTTCTTTATGGTCCCCGAACTTTTGTGGTATCTAGTGTCCTTCTAGTGTTCAAATTGTATGCATCTAAGTGTTTGATTTCTATATCATTATGTTCTTTGAATTTAGCATTCAGCCAATGACGTGTCATGATCGATTTTGTCAAACGCTGGTGAGAACGCAAACAATCTAAGTACTAAATTGATGAAACTATGGATAGGTTGGCAGTAATGGTTCTGAATGTAATGCCGGTGAATTGCATTTGTACGGCAACTGACTGTACTAAAACTTTCAGTTGGATTGTGAAAGTAGTTGAACTCCTTGTCCCTTAGCGAGAGTAGCACAGATTCTTAAATATTCTCCAGTTTCCCCATATCCATCTATAGATTGCGAAATCAATCTTCTCATTGTAAGTGCTATCAGTCTGCAAGTTAATGATACTCGCTCTAAAGTTTCTGGTTCAAACTTCATTCTTGATGTCATTGCTTCTTACATCCAGTCGGCCTGGATATAGCTGAAGTTGGAAACACTTGTTATCGTCTGCAAAATGGATTGGAGGTCGGTATCAAGTTCAAGCTAGATGTATGCACAATGAAAGTCAGGTATCATATTCTATTGCATGCCGTGTTGGATAATACCGAGTGCATATTATTTCTAGAGAGTACGCCGAAGCTTTCATGTCCAGTGCTGAGCATTAGAAAATCAGTTAGAGTGTGCTTGTGAATGAGGTAGGGTCCGAACGGCACTAGAATATCATTACTTCATCTCTGTCAGCTGTTCCAATCAGTTTCCGAATGTTTGGTATATTGAATCCGACTTCAATTTACAAGTTCTAACTCGTGTTTCTGTCAAGCAATTGCTTTTCCTCGTCTTTTGGTGGCCTGAATCTAGTACAAGATCTAAGATTTTCATATATCTGACGCAAGGCCCACTGCAAGATTCAATGTGAGTAGAAATTCAGCGCGGACGACATTTCCTTTGCTGTAATATATTTCTGAAGACATGCATGGACTTCAAAGTTACCTCATCGATTATATCAGGTTGTATAAGCTCATATGGAGAACAAGAGCAGAAAGACGGAGAGTTGATAGAGCTTTGCCTCTCAGTTTCGGCCTTTGAATATTCAAATTTATGACTATTAAACATTGCTCTGGTTTAGCTCTTTCTTTCGCTCGCTTCTTCTCGATTGTGGCTGTGATAATTCGTCCATTAAGGTTCAGTCGCTTTCAAATAAATAGAAGTTCTGTCGATTGTCAACAGAACACAGTCTTGAGAACTTTGTTGGAGCCCTCTTGGTAGCTTCATAAAAAGTCCGACGCCTTATTGAATATGTTCGGAGGTTTACTCTTAAGCTTCATAAGTATCTGCATTGTTGAAACTCCTTCAGAAAGACGGCTTGTTTCTTATGGAGCACATGTCAGTTCGTTTCTCATTTAGTTATTGTGTGTGTCGTAGATCCAAGATATTTAACAACTATTGTAGATTCTGGGAGAATAATCAAATCGAGCAGGAAGTTAACGAAAGCTTGACTCTGTTATTATCTAATGAAGATGTTGTACAGGGTGAATGGAACTTCAACGAGTTAGTCTGAAGATTCAGCAGTGGGAGCAGGAGGATTCCGTCGTAGAACAACACGTAAAACGCAAAATTCTGAGCGTAATTCTGCAAAACGTTAAATTCATCGAAGATGATTGTGGAAATGAGAGCTTCCCATAACGTCCCTGGCTCGTCTGTCCACACCTGTCTCATTCGACTGATGTCTGTTGTTTTCACTGGCGGTACAACCTCGACCTCCTCACCCGCGTTGGTGGAACTGGAATCCTTCTTGTTAACATCCTTGCCATGCTTGGCATTGACATATCCCTGTTTAGGTGGGGTTGCTGGTGGTATGGCCGATAAATGCTGGGAGAAGAAAGTTGAGGGGGTCAATATATTCTGTGGTGTAGCAGCAGTTGTGGAGGGGGTACGATTACCGCTGCTCTTGAGCCTTTCAGCAGTGGGAGCAGGAGGGAGCAAGGATACGACCACCTCCCAGAGATTTAGAGGCATCTTCGAATCTTTGCCAATATTATGTTCTGCTTTATCTTCTATTTCCTTCTCTCTGATGCACCCCAGCCGAAAATGCGTATTCAGAAATAATTTGTCTCGATGTGCAGTAGACAGATCACACGACATTTTCTAGTGGAATTGGGTTTCTTGTCTCTTTGTCAGCAGGAATTTTGTCACTCACGGGTTTTTACTCAGTGAAGTACACCTAGGCCTGGGGGTGTCCTCCGGGTGACAAAGAAACCGCGTGTGACTGTTTGTACTTGGTTGAGGTAAACCCTCAATCCTAGGTGTATGGTACTAGGTGTTATGGCTGGTCCAGAAGATAGCAGATAGACTCGTTCACAGCAAATGTAGGACGATTGTCCGGCAATTCCTGGAGCTAATGCTTAAGACTTCTGTTCATGGAACTCACCGGTTGATTTTCTTTCTTGCTTGTAGCTCTGCTGAGCGTGTCGCGTAGAATGCGTTCATCTCCTTCTTAGCAATTTCCAAGGTCTGTTAACAGATTCAGGTGGGACGGAGTAATGACGTACTTTGTGGTAACATTTTCTGAAAGTTTTGCCTGGAAACCTTTAAATTTAGATCTTATCAACAAGTATTGCCTCGCTAGAGCGTCTGAATTCCTGCAGAAACGGTTGACAATACCTGACGACGTCTTTCTTCTGACTTTCTTGGCTTATCTTCCAGCTCTTCCCTCTTCTTTCTACGCCACTCTCTGCAAGGAGCAATGTGGTTGACATGTGACCATCAGGAAGTACATTCATGATTTTTTCTCCCCGTTTCTCTCTCACTGCACACCCTCTGGTCCTCCTCGAGTCATCTACTCGCTGTGTTTCTAGACTTCCAGCAGCCTAGATGCAAGTTCCAGTGGGCCGAGCAGGTTCCTCCTAGTACTTTTGCGTGGTGAGGGAGATACCAACGAAGATGAGCAAGATCGACGCTAAAATCCACGTGCAGGGTACCACAATTTCACGCTCGACATCGAATTCAAGGCCTGTCTGTCTTAACAAGCGTCGCCATGTGCATGATTTCCTTCGGTACCCCGTGCCGTAAGGGGGTTTCTGTCATCAAAGCCCTGACATTCCTATCGAGCAACTTGCGGGCAATGCGATGCACTGGAAATGAATTGGGCATGCGTCGGTTGAGAAGCCCATCCGCTTGCGCACTTCTGTCGACCAGGCGGTTAATTTGCGGAACCGAACGCAGGGACCTCTTGGGCGCATAGATCGAGAGAGAGAGAGAGAGATATAATGTCATCCTGGTGCTGCTTTTGAGGTCACCTGAGTAAATCGGATTCGTCCTGGGGTCCGACTGCAAGCGAGCTGCGGCGCCGATAACGTGCGCGGAGCGTGGACGCAGCGCTGGCGTCGCTGGCCGAGGAACTCGAGTCGTCGTCGTCGTCGGCGTCCGCGGCCCGCCCATCCTTCACGCTCCACTGCGGACTGAGGGCTTCGGGGGAGGACTGCGTGAAGGTGTCGGAGGAACTCGCGGCCGAGAAGTCATCGGCCGGGAATGGATCCCTCGAGAGCAAGATATCAGATGTCGGGCCCGTGGAGGAATCGAAGAGCACGAGGGGCGAGTCCGGCGGAGTGGAAGTCATCGTCGTCGCTGAGGGGACTTCTTGCGAGGGTCGATTGAGTTGTTGTTGTTCGAGCGAGCGAGGCCTCGATGAATCGGGCTCGGACGGAAGAACGATCAGGCCCATTCCTTCGGCGGAAGAAAACGGAGGCGCGCGCACTGGTTCGGAGATTCGGATCATGAATGCATCATTTGGACGATGCTCGTCCGCCGACGACGCACGCTCTTCTTCGACCTGGTTGTCTTTCCTCTCCTTCGGACCCGACTCGTTCCTCGTCAACCACGATTGCCTTCTCGGATCACGATCCTCCTCCCTCTCCTTCGTCAAATCATCGTCCTGGACGTGCGTCGTCGAGAAATCTGCCGCTTTCGACAAGGAGCGTTGTCTCCTCCGATCCGATTCCACTCTCGACATTCCCAGCGGATACGGTCGCTCCCTATTCATCGTCGGCATCATCATCGGACGCTCTGCCTGCGCACCAGCGCCTCCAGCTTCTCTCGGATCATTCGGTGGGAACATGGTCCTGATTGTCCACGTCCCTCCCCCTCCCCCTCCCCCGCCACTCCCACTCCCACTCCCACCATCTCCTCCTCCTCCTTCATTCTCTCTCCCCGCCCTCTGCATTTGCGATTGCAATGGTCCCGCACACTCACCTTCACAGCTTCATTAAAGTTTCAGAAGCAATTCTGTCGCAATCACAGACGATTTTCAATTCACCCCGTCCCTGCTCACCTCGTTTCGTTCGCCAATTCGTCGCTACACCCGCTTCGCCGACTGACGGAAGGGAGCAACACCTCGACTCACTGACATGAAATTCTCCCGACGACCGTATACCTCTGGAATACAACGCCATACATTTCTCCCCACACCGTATTCAGCCGATACACCAAATTACGGTGAGTTCTTTTCCGTTTGCTGTACGGAGTACTTGGTGTCATAGCCAGAACGCAAAACAATGACGTCTCCGCAACGAGGCACAAAGTGATATACCAAATCGTTTATTGCGATTGTGCTTTTGGATGCGGCTAGGAATAATAGTGAATTAAAGTCGTACACCAGAATATATTCTAGCTTAATACCGTAAGAAATACCAACTGTCTAGATACTATAACTTAGCAAAGGCGTTGCATTGTATTTTTTACCGGGAAGAAAACAATTTTAGTTTTCAGTGTACTGCCACCAAAACTGGTGGCAGTACACTGAAACCTCATCACAAGATGATTACCGGTGGATGGTTGAAAACCCCATAGCGCGATTCAACCTAACGGTAACAAGTAGGGGAAGTATTATCATATGGCGAGCATCTTGACGACTCGCTTAGTTGCACAAACTTTTACAAACGGCAGTACTGCCAGGTGTCCGGGATCCAAGTTTCTTTCTCCTCTTTCTTTCTTACTTCATACTCCCTTCGGGCTGCCCCGGATCAGCTGGATTTTATCTCAGTTTTGGGAAGGGGGAGGCGGAACGCTTTGCGGGGAGGGTCTGCGGACCCTACATTCCGGCAACCATGTAGAGTCCATCAACCGGATGAAATTCCAACAACCATGTAGAAGAGAGGCCGTCACTGTAGAGGCCTCAACGTTGTATCTAGTGCGTTGCAATGATCTACGCCGTAACAACGATCACAGTTGTGTCGTGGGACGTTGCGGTAACTTGACTGGTAACCATGCTACATTTTTACTTCATCCGTTTCATCATCATGAGGCTGATTAATACTTTATGACAGCGGATAATGAACATGGTATACTCGATGTGACTTTCACGTCAAATGATCCCGTGTTCGGCATCTGTACGTCAAGTTTAGAGCACCATTGTTAGGCTTATGCCTCCTTTGTCCCTTGATTTGAAGTGAAAGAATTGAAACTAGACACAACAAGAAACTTGGCAATACCAACGAGTAGCAAGATGGGAATGACCTAGTGGGCGGACTTCTAGGCAATACTACATGATGTTGTTTCTAGGTATTTGATAAATAAAAAGTTCATGATGCATGAACTCATTACCATTGTGATAAGGTAAAAAAATATAATGATGATTATATAAAAGAGTTACATTTTAAATTTAGTTAAAAATATATTTGGAGAATAAAAAAATCATAAATGTATATTATAAATTTACAATATGCAATATTTTAATCATCAACAGAGAGTCAAAAATAAAATGAGAGTTATTTAAGATAAATAAAATCGACATAAAGTTGATTTATGACATATTTTATAGAATTATCACATTAATTATAAAAATTTTTCTTTTAATATTTTCATATGTCAGTTATCTAGGTTAAAATTATACACTTGTATATTGAATGATGAAACTCAAAGTGAAGAAATTATAAATTTAGATTTAAGTAATTAATTTAATATCAAAATTTGATTAAAAATTTAATTTAAAATGAAAAACAAATTATGAAGTCAAAATATGTTTTTCTGTATTTTTTTTACAATTTCTTACATTTCATTCAAATATGTTATTTTTCATATATTGTTATTTTTTATATTTTATTCTTTTAGATTTCATATTTTTTCTTATATAATTTTTATTCATGTCTTGTATTTTTTTTTACAATTTCTTACATTTCATTCAAATATTATATTTTGCATGTCTTGTTATTTTTTATGTTTTGTTTTTTTAAATTTCATATATTTCTAACTCAAATATTTTACATTTCATGTCTTGTTCTTTTTTACATTTTATTTTTCTGAATTTCAAATTTTTTGACATCAGATATTTTATTTTTCATGACTTGTTATTATTTCCATTTCATTTTTTTAAATTTCATATATTTCTAATTCAAATATTTTACATTTCATGTCTTGTTCTTTTTTACATTTTATTTTTCTGAATTTCAAATTTTTTTGAAATCAGATATTTTATTTTTCATGACTTGTTATTATTTCCATTTCATTTTTTTAAATTTCATATTTACTAATTCAAATTTTTTTCACGTCTAGTAATATTTTATATTTTTAAATTTCATAATTTTGAATTCAATTATTTTATTTTTCATGTCTTGTTGTCATTATTATTTTTTTAAATTTCATATATTTTTCCCAAAAGTTTATTTTTCATGTCCTGTTATTGTATATATATATTTTTTAAAATTTCATAATTTTTTATTCAAATTTTTTATTCTTCATGTCTTGTTATTTTTTAAAGTAAAATCTCATATTTTCTATTCAAATATTTTGTTCTTCATGTCTTGTTATTTTATATATTTAATTTTTTAAAAATTGTATGTTTTTTTCCAATATTTTATTTTTCATGTCTTGTTATGTTTTTTTTTAAAATTCCTGTATATATATTCTGTTATTTTTTGTAAATATATATTAATTTTATTATTTCAATCATATCACATTTGATTAGTTATCATGTATTGATCTTATGTTTTTTTCCATTCAATATAAAAATAAGAATTATCTAAATTTTTTTTAAAAAGTGATAAAAGGTAAATATGATTACACAATCATTTTAGTATAATTTTAGTGAGCCGCTAGTCACCACTCACTTTTCGCTATTAACCACTCACCCCCAACTCAGTTTTCAATCCATCCGTTCAGCATGGCCGCGAATGCCTAGTTGGTGCTCTTGGGCACCAATTGCAGAGCTCTATGCATCGTGATCCATCGCAGTTTGAGGTCGTGTAGAATTCTTCGTGGCCTTTACGTCGATGCAGCAACTGCGAAGAAGTGGGGCACAACGGGAGAAGTTGTCGTCAACTTCTTCGATTTTTAATAGTGCTTTCCATCCAGCCAATCGGAGCGCAAGAAAAGTGCGTAGGGGTTCTTTAAAATTGGGGGTGAGTGGTGACTAATGGTTCTCTATTTTTAAGTATTTCCAAACCCCAAGTAGACCGGATCACGATAGTCCTCTGGATGGTCAATGCAAGGGGACAAATAACGCTTATTGTCGTCATGATATGCCGAGGTCTTATATTTGAGGTATAAAAAAATGTATACATGTTTAGATTATTTTAAAATTTATAAATATATTAAATCAAATTAGAAAAAATAATTCAAATTAAAAATCTACTTCATAATATAAATGACACAATACCAAGTCAATTTGTAAATACAGATCAAGTTATAAATGATTATCTCTACTTCATTATTTGAACTTTAAATTATCCATATCAATATTTCACAATTAGGCATCAGCAAGGTGAGGTAATCTTTTAGGGTTATAAGGTAAAAGGTTAAAAGTTAAGGGTAAAAGTGAGAGGTTTGGCTATAGGTAAGCCTCGGCAAGGTAAGGTAAAAGGTAACGGGGTAAGGTATGGGCCTCTAGCTTTACCCTACCTTTTACCTTACACGTAACACTATTGTCTACCTTTACCCTTTACCTCTACCTCAGGGTAATTACCCGGTTACCTGGTACGAATTTAAAAAGTTTTAGTTTTGGACGCATCATACAAAGATTCTCCTGGGGGTATGCGGTTTCTGGTTTTCTTTGAAGGCATTTTTTAAGCTACTTGTTGATCTTCTATCATAACACTATCAGACGTCTACTGCCTCGTTGTCGATGAATAACCGCTTCCTTTGTAGGTACCGGGACATGAATTGAGATGTTGCAAATGGATCAGATACTTATTACTTCTAAGTTTCTTATTCACTTCCTATTTAGCATTAGTGCTTGAGAGAGTGTGTCTAAATCAAAGATAGAGGAGAGAGAATACCGCAATCATGAGAAACATGAATTATTTTGTTATATGCAATATAAATGAAGTATTGAACTCCGTAGCAATTAGAAGCGGCTTTCCTCCATTTTAGATACTAAATTATCTCATTTTAACCAAAAAATTTCAATCCAAGTGGAACACATTTTCAACTGGTTCACTCGGATGGAGATAAAGTTGAAGTCTCCTTCACAGAACCATACGATTCAAGTCAAACCCCAGCCATGCTGACTCTTAACGTTGACAAGAGGTATATCTTCTTTAGTGTTTTTAATTTCAGATCTAATTAGAATAAAAAAACAGGCAGAAGATCTATGCATTATAACTGAGCCGAACAACTACTCGAGCCAACGCTATTATAACTTCTATTAAAAGAACTCGTCGCCATATTACAAAAATGCAGCAAGTGATGGCTTTTCTACTCAAACTAGTAACATCATGCGTCCTGCAAATTTAGCTTTGCAGACCACAATATAGTCTGAAAGAGTTGAATCAGTTCCCTGACTTCATCGCACAATATTGTTGAATCTGGTTGTAGGTTTGTTCAAGGTTAATCAGGGAGAATATGCAGAAGAATGTCCACATTTTTTTTTCACGGGTTAACCGGTAATTACCTTGTAACCCGCGAGGCTCTACCTTTACCCTACCTTTACCTTAACCTATAGCCAAATGTAATACCTTTACCCTTACCTTTTACACTTTTACCGGGTAACCCTCAAGGATTACTTTATCATGCCGAGGCTTAGCTATATGGTAAGTTAAAGGTAGAGTCAGATAGGTTATCTGGTAATTACCGGATAGCCCTCGTTCCCGCAAAAAACTAAAACATGGACCCTCTCAGAATTACTCAAAATGTAATTCTACACATTCTCCCACGAGGACGAGATTCAGAAAACAGCAATGCAGGTTTAAGCCGAATTGGTAATTCCGACCTCAATTGCTGTTTTGCATAATCTCGTGAAAGCACAAAGTGTAGATAAGGAGTTAAAGGTTAAGCTCTTGCACATGACGGCCTCTGACACAGATGATATGGAGAGTTTTCATTTCATCACGAAACTGGATGGAATACAAGAAGAGAATGAAGTGCTTGATGAGCTTTTTAATGGCAAATTGAATTTTGCACTGCTGTCACTTGCTATTTTTTTCTTTTCATTTACTAAACGGTTAAATTATCCTCTATATTTTACCCTAAAAGGTAGATTTACCGGGTAACCCTGAGGTAAGGGTAACTTTTAAAACTTTAAGAATCCGTAGAAGTAACCAGGTAATTATCCTGAGGTAGAGGTAAAGGGTAAAGGTAGACAGTCGTGGCGCAAGTAAGCTAAAAGGTAAAATAAGGGTAAAGGCTCATGCTTTACCCAGTTAGCTTTTACCTTACCTTGCCGAAGCCTAGTCACAATGTACAATAATCTCCCGGTTATATATGCAAATTGATTTTTGGATTTTGCATACTTAATAGAGAGTAGCGTATTTAAGAGAAACATGAGTTTTCGCCAACTGAACATACGCGTTTTTACGTATGATCATATGTCACATTGCTGCGGCACATAATTTTTATTTGAGCTTATTAGAGCTTATTGTTCGGATCACTAATACGGATGTTAAAGACAAAAACAAAAAACAAAAGAGATGATTGACATGAGAACAAAAATATTGATTATGTCATCTTCAATTTTGAAATATTGAAACAAAGTTATTTACTAGATGAGATTCCATCGGAACGTAAACTGCTTGATGTGTACCATCAAGTTTTGTTTTACCCGATGGTATTCCACCGACGTCACACTGTCATGTTGAGATTAACTTCAATTAAGGAGTAACCTCATGTTATAACTATTTATAGCTAGGTGTGTTGCTAACTTTGGATATAAATCTACCCCAAGACTTCTACTCGTGTGTGCATTCAGAATTCAGTTGTCAGTAAATCTTCTCGTGCGCTTCAGCAGTGGACATAGCCCTCGAGGGTGAACCACATTATATGAGTGTCTCCTGTGTTTGTGCTTGGCTTGAATGACGCTTAGTTTTACAATTAAGAAATGGTAACAGAGCGGGTTTACGATTTGGAATAGGATTCAGGTTTTTGTTTGGTGTTCTTTCACTTACACGTACAATGAAAAAACTTGTTTTACTTTCTGAAAGTTTGTGAAACGAAGAAATTTTTAGTTTTTTTTTTTAGTTTCAAAATTTTGTCGATAGTTTTTTGTAGTCTCAGAGTTTTTTCCAAAACTCAGTAGATAGTTTTCAAGGGGTGGGGGTAGACAATGATAAAACGTTTTCGTCATGTCTATATAAGTTGTGTATTGTGACTGAAGCCTTTGCTGTCAGGTTGTTTAATGTATAGTTTAGTTTAGTTTTCCACTGATGGTGTGTATTGTGAAAATGATATTAACTTTTACTAAATATTGCTATGCAAAGTTTCTATGCAAAGTTCTGATAGTTTTCAATGACAGTGTAAAAAAGTGTGTGATTCTTGGAGTTGACAATATCAAAAAGTGTGTGAGCAAGGTCGGAAAGGGAGTACGAGCAGCCGAGACTCCCAAGCAGAAGCGAAGGGGTGGATTTTTTTTGAGAGTCGAAAAGAAGGTGTTTCCCCTTCTTCGCGAATTTTGGGCAGCGGGCAGCGTAGGCCGCACAAAAATAGTGCATTGAGCAGGCAGCAGCGACGAAGAGCAGTGGAGGCCCGCAGAGTTCAGGCGACGGTGGCGGAGGTCAGCAGGCAGGGCCCCCGAGCGGCGGAGACTCACTCCACCCCGAGGCAAGAATTCAAGCGGCAGGGCACTGTTACTCCTAAGGCAAGACCGCTCCACCCCGAGGCGAGAACCCCCCAGCGGCGAGACACTCTTCCTCCGAGGTAGGATCCACAAGGTAGGGGATCCACCCCCGAGGCGGGGATTCGAGCGGCGGGCATCCGAGTCGCATAGCAAGCAGCGGGCTGAGAGATCGCGGAAGAGGCGGACCCCGCCCCTCTACAGCGGAGGTGGAACGTTTCCCATCTGTAACACTCCCAACCCCTCCTCCCACCGAATAGGGAAATTGTTTTTTCGGCATAGTTAGGGTTTTCCGGCAAAGTTAAAGTTGTTCGGTGACAAACGACGTGATCGTGGCCGACTTCGTTGCAGGGCTCGTGGTAGCAGGCCACGTGGTTATAGTCATGTGGTCGCACTCAGACGTGGTTGATGTACCGTAGTCACGGTTGACATGATGACCTCAGGGAAGACATGGTCAGTAAAAAAAGTGGTCGGTGTTGACAGCTTTGACAAAACGGTCGTGACGGTAACGGTGCAGGTCGCGGATGAGGGTGGTCACGGACGACGACAGTCACGAGTGACGAACATTGTAGTTGCGGGCGACATTGGTCACTGGTGACAGTTATTATTATTTTATTTTTTCAATTGCGGGTGACGGTGGTCACGGGCGACAAGAGTCTCTAATGACAGATATTTAAATTGCGAGCGACGGTGATCACAGGCGACGAGAGTCGCGGGTGACAAATATTTAAGTTGCGGGCGACGGCGATCACGGACAAAGGAAGTTGCGGATGATGGACGTTGAATCACGGGCCACGGTGGTCGCGGGTGGAATTTGCGCACAAGTGAGCAGTTCAAGCCAGACCGAAGATTCTTGTTGCCAAAGACTTTATCTAGTTGGTGGAATATTCTGTTTGTGCATATTTTGTTTCAAACACTCTCTGTCGGAATATAGGCAAATTGAGTATAGTTGGAAAGATCTTGACGCGACTAGTGCATCTTGAGCATTTCAAAAGCTGAAAAAAGCATCCGAAAGACTAATTGACGCGGAAGTAGACGATGTCTCTAGTTTTTGTCGAACTGAGATGACATCAAAACCGGTTGGAAAAACAAGGTACAACATTCTTCCTCTTGATGGCCGAGGTGATAACCTGCTTTGGGAAAAACAGGTGAAAGTCAAGCTAAGATCTATGGATCTCGCTAATGTGCTTTGTCTCTAAGCCTTAGAGACAAACCAATGCACATTACTTACATTGATTGGAGGAATTCACAAGAGCAAGCAGTTTACATTGTGATGGGTAATCTAGATCCTTCAGTTATGAAGCAAGTTGAGGAGTATTCTCAAGTTACACAGATTTTTGATGCACTACAGAGACGCTTTCATCAGAAAGAAATATCACATGTCATGAACACCTACATGAGGCTGTTGAACTTCACGATGAAACTAGGATCGAGAATTTAGGATCACATTCACGCCTAAGGCAATTTGTTGATAGATCTTCAAACTATGGGAGAAGAGCTTTCTGACATTAAGAAAGCTATGCATCTACTTCACTCATTGCTTCTCTCCTACAAGACACTATCAAAGATTCTCCTTCATTGTGATAACAAGGTTGTAACTTACAACGAGGTTGTAAGTGCTCTTTTGGTGGACGAGGTAAATCATGAGATGCTATCATTCTCTCGTCCACTCATTTCAAGTACTGCACTTACTTTGACCCGGGGTCAGTCGCAACCATCGGGTCTGAACAATTTGCAGCGTACAGGATTGAAGCGGCAGAGATCCAGTTCCTCTAAGCAAAAGAGAGTTCAATTTTGGATTCTATTCCCTAACAAAAGGAACTTGAAGAACTTGGTATGTTGGAGATGTGGCAAGAATGATCACATCAAGAAGGAATGTCAGATGATAATAAGAAATGCAAATCTCCTTCAAGTGACGAATGTTGCGGAGCATCTTCATTCCGAAGACAAAGACATGTTTGCCGACGGTCTATGATGCCAGAGATATACCCTCTGTAGTTCATCAACAATTGTTGGTGATGTATGGATTTTGGATAGTGCTTCTTCCTATCACATTTGTTACATTAGAGAATTCTTATGTACTTTCTCATGATCAAACGGCTTCGTTCTTATGAAGAATGATCAACCTTGTAAGATTGAGGATGTGGGATCTGTAAAAATCCACATGTTTGATGATGTCAACCGAAGATTGACACAAGTTAGGTTTATACCTAACATGAGAAAGAACTAAGTATCTCTTGGAGTGCTAGATTCACACGACTTAGAGTATAGCTCTAGGGAGGACGTGTTAGATGTCCAATCTAGTGATAAATATATTATACTTGGGGGATACAAACACAATAATCTGAATTTATTAGAGGGCACCACAATTTGTGGAGAAGTTAACTTTACATGATCTCGCCTAGAAATGTCTCATTTATGGCATTCTAGACTAGGCCATATGAGTGATAGATACTTGTTTCTTCTTGATGAGAAACAAGTGTTATCGAGTTTGGGTAAAGTTAACTTCACATTTTGTGAACATTGCATCATGGAAGAACAACATAGGCAAGCTTTTAGTGTTGGAACTCATAATTCCACGGAGATACTAGAGTATGTACATAGTGACGTGTGGAGCCCATCTCATACTGTCTCAATCTTAGGAAAGCTTTACCATGTATCTTTTATAGATGATTATCGCAGGTATGTGTGGATTTATTTTCTTATCCACAAGTATGAGGTGTTTCTCACCTTCAAAACTTGGCGTGTATAGTTGAAACTAAGACTTGCAAGAGGGTAAAATATTTACGATCAGATAATGGCAGCGAATATACTTTTGACTAGTTTCAATGATATTGTATAGAGGAGAGGATTACTCGTCATTTCACAACAATTTACACTCCCCAACAAAATGTTGTATTTGAGAGACTCAACAGAGCAGTGTTGGAGAAGGTACGAAATATGCTAAGCGAATCTGGTTTACCAAGAGAATTTTGGGCCGAAGCCGTTATATTAGAGTAATCAAGATAACTGACATTACATCATATGTTTATTATGTTTGTGAACCGTTTGAATTTCAAATTTAAAAGATGATATATGCTGTCAATATGTAATTCAATGTGATACTCTAGTATCAAATTCGCTACTTTATTACTAAGTGTCATTTTTGTTCAGCTTGATGTAAACCTAGCGTAATTGTTTGTATACTTTTAATACTCCTCTATATTTAAAAAAAATGTCTACTCTGAAAAATTTAATACGGAGATATAGCTACCAATAATTTACTAAGGATTATGCACATGTCATAATGTGCGAAGATATGTGATTTTCAATCAACATCAATATGCGCTTGAGTACAGTATAAATGCAATGTATCCATATCTTGTTTGAATTGATAATAATACAAGTGCAATCATCGTCATTTTCCATACTAAAAATAGTAAAGTTGTAAAACATGTGATTATCCATCTTCATAGATATATCGAGTGCTCCGAAAACCATCGAGGTTTGCTAGTATGTAGTTGTCAAGAGAAGCTTAACTTGTTTTTCTAAATATTCTAGGTTTAGATCTCTGCGATGTTATGTGCCTGGATTTTCTTCATGTTTGTGAGAAACTTATCAAAATCTAACATAGTAGATAATTATTAAATGAATATAATTTATTATAGATCAATTTGCAATAAATGGTATTTACTGCTGTAAAAAGAGAGATACTTAATAATATGCTTAGATCGACAAATTGGATATGATCTAATTCTCATATTGATGCAGCATTTGGTTACATGATCGTTTCGTGGTATCAAATCCATCTCTTTGTGTATCTATGTGCTTTGATTAGAATTTGAGGTTTTGATACAAGTTGGTATAATAAGATTCGCTTCTATACTCTGTGCTCGGATAGGGCTCATTATGTCGTAGTACTGAGCATAGGTAAGCTCAGTTTAATGATTAACATATATTTGGGGGTTGTTGATTTAATTAAATTTAAAGACTACAATGACTGCAATGAGAGGGTGGTGACTCTGGTGGAGTGATCCTGCTTGATCCGGGTTGGTCTTGATTCAAGTGTGTCAGGTGCTCTGATATTTAGTTAGTATGATGAAAGCTTATATGCTGAAAGTATATAAGCTAGTGTTATAAAGTGAATGTATATAAACTAATGTAGTGAGTTACTGAATATACGATCATCACAGCCAAGAGAAAAGGCAGAAATATAATTACTGCCTTAGGAGTATGACATCAATCTGCCTCTTGAGATTGAGTATAATGTCCATAACATCAACTCCCTAAATGAAGCTCAAGTTCAGATGTTTTAAGATCATACTGAAAATAGCAAATTGGAAATACTTCCGTAACTTTGGTTGAACACTTATCCCCAACTCACCTAGGACATTTGAAGCCACTCACGTATCCACATCTTCACTCATCTCTTGGACGTTAGTATCTCCTCACACGCGCAAAGAAATATTGCGACGACCTTTCCGGAGTTATCAACTC
This sequence comes from Marchantia polymorpha subsp. ruderalis, assembly GCA_037833965.1. Classification (NCBI taxonomy): domain Eukaryota; kingdom Viridiplantae; phylum Streptophyta; class Marchantiopsida; order Marchantiales; family Marchantiaceae; genus Marchantia; species Marchantia polymorpha. The sequence goes on from AP031351.1 coordinate 9,952,181, forward strand.
TTTATGCCGCTGGACTGTAAGAATGCCAGCTAATTGCTTCGCCATACTGCTTGCTTATATGATGCAGGTATTCAGTTTCAAACAAGGCTTGGCTTCATGTTAGAGAAGCTTCATCTCCAACAAAATTTATTACAGCGGAAAAACGGACGGGCCTACTTTTGCAAAGTTATCCCCATATTGCTTAAAGGGAAACTTGATAAACGAGATTTACAACCTACGGGATAAGCCACGAGGCCAAGTTGCACTGCCCAGCTGGAAACATTGTCTCCTGTTTCAAAAGGTGAGAACTCTTGCGTAACATTCTGAAATCGTACCTTCTCCATTAAGAGAGAGCTTGGTTCAAACGAAGCTCTTTCTACTTGGCGCGGTGTTTCCAGTCAAGATGTTCACGACGTCACCTGATCTACACTAAGTATCTCATCCTTGGCACTTGACTTGAATGTCACTACTATGTCATAATGATCATTTTTTACGAACTATTAAAGTGAGTACAGCCTGCAGTGCAACTTGGCCCCCGCTCAACGACCAGGCAGGCAACTCCCCCTAGGCTATGGAAACTAATCAGTTGTACAAGTCATCCTCATCCCCACCTGCAAAAACAGCAGTATCAGCTGCAGAAGCTCCGGCTCCGGGGTTTTGTGCTGGTCTATCGGGAAACCGGAACTCCGAACCAAAACCTCGAGCTTGTTGTAGAGTTTGAGCAAACGCTTGATACTTCCTGATATCGGCATCACTCACACTCCTTCGAGCAAATTTCATCGCCTCCTCAAAATGCGCTGCTGTGATTTCCGCTACCTCGTCTACTACGTCTTCCTCCATAAGGTCTGGATTTTCTGCACGTCTCTTTTCCCTTTCGATATCCTACAACCACACAACAATTACAACATGTATTTTAACCCAGGTTGGAAATTGACCCGACACTGGCTTCAGCGTTAACAATCCCATCTGAGATATTGAACGACAAATGTCATTACGACAGTACGACAGCAAAGCTGCAAGGTCCACGAAATTAGCACATGGAATTGCATAAATGAGGGGAAAGGAGCTGGCAAAGACCAGACCAGAGTGGCTTGCATACACCAGACTAAATATAAAGAGAAAATAGGGAGGGCACGAGGTAAGGAAAGAACAATACAGACCACAAGCACGACAGCTTATAGAGAATTATAGTACTGTGAAATTTACTGCAGTAGTTCATATCAGATTTCGGCAAAAGAAGTCAAATAGCAAAGTTGAAGTTTCTACCAAGCTTAGTATGTATAGAGAAAACAATGCTAGCTCTATTCAGCATGTTCTTATATTAAAATGTGGCAGGTCCATTTGGGGTCGGAATACACAGCTAGAGTGTCGCGATTATATATAACCGCTTCGTCAACTCTGTACGGAAGCTTCATGGAAGACATCTGAGAGCCTCTGGAAGGCAAGTTATATTCAGAGCATAGACTTAAAATCTGACGTCATGAAATAATCCAACCTTCGCAATAGACATACCTTAAACCGAGAGAATGTCTTACCTTCTCAATATTCTCACGAATTGCATATTTGCAGGCACGCTGGCAGATCTCAGTAATGTCTGCTCCACTGAATCCCTGCGTGTGCTTTCCAAGTGCTTCAAGATCAACTTCCTTCGCAACAGGTGATTTTCGAAGAGCAGCCTGGAAGATTCTGAGCCTCGAACCATCATCGGGTAAAGGAATGTAAATCAACTGGTCCAGTCGACCAGGACGCAGAAGCGCTGAATCAATTATATCAGGTCTGTTGGTTGCACCTATAATAAAAACAGTCTTCTTGGCATTCATGCCATCCATTTCTGTCAAAAGCTGATTCAATACCCTGTCTGCAGCACCACCCGCATCTCCCTGGCTACTACCGCGCTGCACGAAGAGAAAGAAAGACAGGAATGGTGAGCAGCCTGTGGCACTCCTCTTAAATCTACAGACCTGTCCGTCCTATTTTTCATGACCTTTCCAGACTACAGAATCGGGAGGAAATTACTGACACTGTAGATTTTGTAAACCAGGAATGGAGTTGGAAAGAGTGTTCAGACTTCTGAGGTACGGCGTCAAACCTGAGTTGCAATAGAATCCAGCTCGTCAAAAAAGAGGACGCAGGGTGCAGATTGCCGAGCCTTGTCAAAAACATCACGCACGTTGGCCTCACTTTCACCGAACCACATGGTTAGAAGCTCGGGCCCTTTCACACTGATAAAGTTAGCTTGACATTCGTTTGCAATGGCTTTCGCCAGCAAAGTTTTTCCACATCCTGGAGGTCCGTAGAAGAGGACACCTTTCGAAGGAGACATACCAAACTTCTCAAACTTCTCCGGATGCTCTACAGGATATTGCACAGTCTGGAAACGTGACTTATATCAGAAATTCCATTACACCATGTAACAAGGTCTCATTAGCTTAGAACGAGCCTACTCAACTTCAATGAATGCAACCTAAGCTTCAGTAAGAAGCTAGTGGCACAGTAGAGCCAAAATGGACGAGGTGCAATTCTAGACCATGACTAGATTTTATTTTGATATGTCGCTTTGTTCACGATACAGTCGGAAGAAGAGTTCAAATAGACCGCAGGGTTACCATACCTCTTGTAACTCTCTTTTCACGCTCTCCAAGCCACCTATATCATCCCAAGAAACATTTGGAACCTCGACCACCTACAGACGAGGGTAGAAACGTGAGTAAGGCGTTGATTATTGCTCTGGATTTTAAACATCGAAACGGAACATACATGGTTACATGGGAAGATGCAACGGAGCCGAAGACACTCACAGTTTCGCGAAGAGCAGAGGGATTGCTGGTTCCCAGGGCCGACTGGAAATGCTCGTTGGTGACGGCCATGGAATTGAGGACTTCTGCATCGATGGTGTCATCCTCGAGATCAATAACATCCATCTTCTCCCGAATACACTGCAGAGCAGCTTCTGTGCACAACGCGGCGAGATCTGCACCAACAAAACCATGTGTTTCGTGCGCGATTTTCTCTAGATTCACCTGCATTCGTGGAACAAATAATCACACGGGCTTCTATCAGAATGTAGTGCTGGGAAGGTTGCAGTGTTTGGCATATCCTATCCAAAAATTCACTTGTAGATAGAACCTCGCTATCAGGAAAGTGAGTTGTTTCTAACAGGGTTTATAGAAACAACTGCGTGAGTTTCTTTTCACAACTCGAGACATAATATGACCACAGATGAACGCATCTGGGGTCACAAATAACACTCCAGCAACCAATAATCACCAAAGGGTGGAGATACTTGGACAAGGATGACCATCAAACGGAAAATATTTTACTTTAAAACTCTCTCTATCTCTGTAAATATACACACACACTCTTACTCGAATCGATAGATGAGAAGCACACTTACATCTTCTGCGAGTTTCATATTTTTGGTGTGGATACTAATAACCTCAAGTCTGCCAACCTCATCTGGAACTCCGATATCAATTTCCCGGTCAAACCGCCCGAATCGCCGCAAGGCTGGATCAATGCTATTCGGTCGGTTAGTAGCGCCCATAACGATCACATGCGCCCTAGACTTCAAACCGTCCATCAATGTGAGTAACTGAGACACAATACGCCTCTCTACCTCTCCTTGTGTTTTCTCTCTTTTGGGTGCGATGGAGTCAATCTCATCGATAAAAATGATTGAAGGGGCATTCTTCTCAGCCTCTTCAAACGCTTTTCTAAGATTACTCTCACTTTCACCGGCCAGCTTGGACATAATCTCAGGGCCGTTGATCAGAAAAAAAAATGCTCCTGTTTCATTTGCGACAGCTCTTGCAATCAGAGTCTTTCCAGATCCTGGAGGCCCATAAAGCAAGATACCCTTTGGTGGTTTAACACCAATCGATTTAAAGAGCTGAGGATGCCTGAGGGGAAGCTCAACGAGTTCACGAATCTGGGCCATCTGCCTTCTGACTCCACCTACATCATCGTAGCCTACCTCATTCAACCTTTCCTCATCCTCTCGTCTGATGGGCTCTCCTTCACAGAAAATTTCTGTATCAGGTGCCACTATGCAGTACTCCGTGGGATCAGTCTCCACCACCTTAAATTCAATACTCCTCATACCTCCTCGCACAAGAAAGAGATCGTTCTTCCGAACTGGTCTATAAGCCTCAGAGAAATAAGCTGCAAACAAGTAGGGGAACGTGACACGCGATGAATTAAGATGCTGAAGATAGCTGTAGCATGCTTAAGATTACTTCTGAAAAATAGAGTTGAGTACACTTTTTATGAAAATTGAGACAACTTGAAACTCACAGGGCGTCGTTGTTGCAATCATAGACGAGCAGAGCTTTTAAACAGGGTACTCACGTTTCAAATAAGCATCGAAGATGTTACCCGTGACTCCCTCAACTGAATCATCCATAGGTAGTACATGGATGCGTTTTCCATACTTAACATCTGCACATTGATGTACTGACACTACATCTCCAAGCCTGACGCGAAGATTGGCTCGTACAACTTTGTTCATGCGAATCTTGGGCTGATCACATGTTTCATCTGCCAGAACTATGCACACAGTGTCTTTCCTCTTTTTGCCCTGCATATTTGTGTTGATTTCAATCCATATTAAGCATCTAAGGGCGGATTACAGGCAAGTAGCTTCTCAAATACGACGCGCCTACCCTTCCCATGATAGTTGAGCGTATAATCCTACTGATGTGCATTCAAACTCTTATGCTTAAGGCTCCCCCCATCTCAGTGAATCCAACCATTGATCTCTAAAACACAGATACTGCTGTCATCGTTCTACTTCACATCCTAGCAAATTCTTTAGACATAAACTCAAGAGTGCGAAGAATTTCCTAGAGAAACTCGAAGAAAGATTGAAGCAATATCTGCTTCGGGAAGGTGCTGTACATGTATACCTTGATAAGTATTGTATCACCTCGAAAGAACTGGAGTTTCTCCATGGTCTCCATGTTGAGGGACACTACAGAATTGTCATCGTTGACAGCCTCATCGACTATGAGGCGATTAAGAGCCTTCTTCCGCTCTAAAATAGCAGTGGAGAAATCTTTCTTCGCTGCTTTCCTGTAGAAGCATGACAACGTTAAAACCGAGAAACATCCACTTCCAATGATAGAGATTCCCGGTACACTATGTTGCCTCATCTCAATCCAAAATGGTGTTGTCATGGACGAAGCTATATATTAGTCTTCATATTCTGAGGCAGCAAATAAACCAGACGGGAAGTAGTGAGAACAAACTATATATTAAGACACAATTACTTTCCTATGCAATGAGATCAGACAACGGCGCTTGCATTCAGACGAATAGTACTGTAGTAATGAAAGAACCAAAACTCCACATTCTCGACTCGACAGCTCACTTGCTTTAAGAAATATATGCTATTGTCAGTTCTTTACGGACCTTTGTTGCTACCTCTATTCATTCTACATTGACTGGAGATGTGATGTTGTAGCTTGCAGCTGAAACTTCAACAGCAACAAGGATTTTATACAAAGGGCTGCTCGTTCAGCTCAGATTACAGAGAGGCAGGGTTTGAAACACTTCTGTACACCGAACTGTTTTTCTTGAGCTTTGGAATCGACTTTAACCCCAACAAAAAATTCCATTCACAAAAAGCTGTGTTGTGGCGTAGAGATGTGAAATGAAAAATCACGAGTAAAAGTCAAATTGCAGTGATAGAAAGTTGTGAATACTTACGGGTCTGATGATTCACCCTGAGCGACCATGTCTACTACCTCTTTAGCCACTTTGACGATTGCACAACAAATTCAACCCTGATGATTACTGCCACCTGAGCAATCGAGAAGAAACAGTAATCGTAAGTGCACTCAAATTGAGCACTATGCAGAGAAAAACGAGAAATTCAAAGTTTCCAAATAGCCAGCATCATACCGAGGTAAAAACTTAAAAATTCAAATATCTCAACGTTACGAAAACCTCAATTTCCATTGATACCCTAAGGTTGAGAAAAATCTTGACTAATTGCACCACACGGAACATACTCTCACAAGAAACTCCTTGCATTGCTTCTCCTTAAAAAAAGACCAAATGTATAATTCTTCATTACAGGGATATGCTAATTCATTGCGATCAGACCAAAAGTATATCCGTTACATAGAGCTGAAAGCCCCGCTCTCAGGAAATTATATAAGAGAAATTCGCTTTACAGAAGGAATTCGGACAGGCGAAGGAAACAGAACGACAAGCAATAAACCATGCCCACCGGAATGCTCCTCCCAGCCCAGTGTGCAGAGAAACAATCACATAAAGTGGGCTTGAATTGTACGCAACACAACGCATATGCGGCTTGGTACAAAAGAACTAAAGAGACTGTATCCACTTTGGGCTGTCTGCGATCATTTCAGAAAGTTGCAAATGTTCGATGTCTATGACTTCCCTACTTATATCACAAACCAAGTCTAGACCTAATAACCGTTACCACCACGACGAAAATTCACAATAAGGCAGAGGACGGCATGAACGCGCATCACCTGCATTTTCAAGGATCATGCATTTTTTTAATGACTGAGTCTTTTTAAAGTTCGTTTTACGCGTTCGGCAAGAGCACAAGCAAGTCCACTCGGATGGATTAGATTCAACATCTCGATTCCAGCTACGTAGAGATACCTAGATAGCGAGGAGCCTCCCAGTGGGAACAGAGCAGAGCAACGGGCTTGAAGTCGCGTTTCGACTCGAAGGTCGCGTTTCGAGAACCAGGCAAAATAAGGAACAAGAAGATCGATAAACATTCCCCTCCCTTCCCTTAACCTACGTTATACTGTTCTCCCGCTCCTGTCTCAATAAAGAATGCGTGCCGATCACTCGAAACCCGATGGTCTCAGGACACTTCGCTCGACTTGATGTCAAGAAGGTACAAGAAGATCCGAATATTGTGAGAAGTTCCTCGAGAAACCGATCATTCCTCAAAGGCGACACCACTTCACTCCACTTAACAACTCAACCACTCCACTCCATTCGACTGCACGAGCACATGCACATGCGTTCCAACCAACCAACCAACCAACAAACCAACCCCCAAAAAGAAAGAGATTGTCACCGGGGACAGACAACTGACAATCGGTCAGCGTAGCGCAGACAAATTACCAACATTCGTCAGCCAAGAATATTACCGAGCGGGTCAAAAGTTTCAGCAAGCTACTGTACCTCTTCTCACCGCGCCTCGTCGACTTCTTTCTCCGGATTTCTCCGAACAGTCAAAGATTGGGCTCGCTCGCCTGCGCAACCGATTCTTTGGACCGCCGACGATCCCTCGCAGACAAGAAGCCGAAGGAAGCAAATGCTGCGCGTGGAGAGCAGGAGAAACTAATAGTTCCGAGCACGACGACGACGACGACTGCATGGGCGGCAGACGCTGCAACCGCGAGCGAGCGAGCGACGGGGAGGGCCAAGGGCAGACACAGCGAAAGTTACAGAGTTCCCCGACGGAGCGAGCAACGAGAGCTGCGAGCGCTGCGTGGCGCCCTGGCCCGTCTTTTATGATACTTTGGGATCTTAATCTTTGTCGTGCCCTGCATGGTATGTCCGAAAGGCTCACGCCTGCCACGTGTGCATGCCCCACCTCCCCGTAGCATCCCGTAGGCTGTGCTTGTGTTCGTTAAGTTCGTTTCATAGAATCTCACAAAAGTCCCGTACTGGATTTTATCCATTACTAAATTCGGGTTCCTGGGCCATCCCATCTTTCTCTCTCTTACCCCATAAGTCTGATCTTTTTAAGCATATTTTATTAAAATCGGATTATTATTAATTATAATTACTATAATACTTACCATATAATATATTTGATCAAGATTTTATATCTTATTATATTTTGATCAATCCAACTATACATCATTTCAGATTTTCAAAAAATAAATATGATGAAATGGACTTTCATAAAATACTATCGATTTTTTACTATCAAATAATATAATTAAAAGGTGAAGATTATATTTGATTCGTAATACAACGCTTTGAAGATTATGTTCATTAACTACAAATTCTATATGGTAATTTGAAATTCAATTTGATCACAAATATATAGTTTAATTATCTTTTATTGAATAGTCAATTGATTTGTTCAAATTTCTTACATAAACTTATATTTAAAGATATACAAAGATTTAATATTATAAATTAAATGAATAGAAACTAAAATATTAGTGAAAAGATTTAAGACATGTAATAATCTTATATATTTACTCCATATAAATTTCAAATGTATAAGTTTCTAAAAGATGTGGATAAAGAATTTTCTCACAAGGAGTGATGAGTATATATGGTCATGCAACTTCCATCGCTGACATGCCATTATAACACGCACACATATAGGGAGCAAGAGCGTACAAATACACAAATGTATCACAACTAAAAATACCAATAGAAACTTCAGTGGCTTTAGACACAAAACTTACATAAAAGTTGAACCGAGTCCACTCCACAACTTGGAGAATTCACTCCGTCTGGGGAGTACGGTTGCAAGGCTAAAATTGTGCGCCATTTCACGATATATTAGGCCTGCGCTTCCACATCAAAATGATCAGGCAACAGGCGCCGTGCGAGTTGCAAATCACGCTAAGCTCACATGACGCTATAGCTTGTCCACTGAAAGCTATTTTCCATGCAAAATGCTCAACTCAAAAAACTAAAGGTTCTTTTAGTCTCCACGCGATTATATTCCAACAAGAATGAACTCTAACTTTGACTCTACCTAATGTTGACTCAACTAGAGTTAACTCTAATCCAATATTGATTATACACAATACATATGGATATGATAGTTTTTGTGTGAATATGTATCATCATACAATCTACATAGCTGACATGCCATACTCACACATACACATGTATATGAAACAAGAGCGTACACATACATAAATGTATCACAATTTGATTCTCTAGCTTGCGGTTAGATCCCTCAAACTTCCAGATAGCATTATACATCTACATCATCACATACACCTCCATGGATGCAAAGATCAATAGGCTAGTTGAAAAGAAAGCTCCATCGTTAGTTGCCTATTTGTAATCCATGTCTCGTGTAGATCAAATGATCTATCAGTCGAAGTACATCAAGTACAAATCCATCATCCAATAGGAACAACATCAATAGGCGGATGTAAGCACGACATGTGCCAACCATAAAAACATTTATCATATAATAACATACAACTGGCGTCATTAGCGAAATCACACAACATACATATCAGGTCTGTCCGTATCACAACTATGCTTGGAGCCATTGTAACATAAATGTTTGGAAGCTAGCATGATGCGCAATTGCGTATATGATACTTCCACACAACTTCATCACGACCCTGCAACATCAAAACTCCAAAGTTTAGCACTCCCACATTTGTAAGATAATGCAACCTACCGTTACATTCAATGTTGTCGGCGCATTCTATCGCAAATAGAGATAATTGCCCACATGAAACCTACAAATTGATGATCGATAGTCGCCTTCCTAAATGATAGTATACTTTAAGGTATTTCGCTTTTGTGTAATGATAAGGTTCTCAAACATCGCTGACATCATTCTTTTAAACAACTCAACTTAATGAAAACACATAGTCCTTTACATCTCTTGATCATCAAGGTTGATCACCTGACTAGCTACTCGACGAATGAATGCATGCAATTTTGGATCATTAGAGGAAATGGATCATGGACCATGGATCTCTATAAGAGGAAATACGATGAGAAGGAAGCCAAGGATGCTTGATGATTGAATCTATACATCATAAGAGGTTAACATCCCAATCTTCAAGGTGTCACTTCAGTAAGCCATATTTGCGCAATGTCTTTTTCACCGTCTGCTCAATACACTCTGCCAAACCATGCACCTTTAGATGATCTTGAGATGTGATACCATGATTAATCAATGTATTGTCACATAAAACATCAAACTCATCCTGAAACTCCTTACTTTGATCCGTCAACATCTTGGCTGGTGCATCAAAATGACTAAGTACTCTGTGGGACCGTTAAATAAAACGGTTCCACAAAGTCTACACTCCAATCATAATCCAACTCCATAATAGGCAAACAATGTAACTGCGGTGTAGACGCATAAAAAGATGTTTTCATTCTATCTCACATCACACAACGTGAGATCAAACGTTGCATCTAACTATGCATACCAAGCCATTAATATTGGCCAAGGGATAAGCCATAGGTTCGCTTCACTTCAAAATGTCCCAACTCTTGATGCACATGACATACAATACAAGTTCTATGGAAGGGTGAAGCACTATTTGTACTTTATCATCTAGTATCACACGAAGTACACATGATCCTTCTTATCGATATCTCTTAGTTCTCTAGATACTCCGATCTTGCTTCTTGTCAATCACTATGACTAATATACTACTGCTTCATAAAAACTCCATAATTAATGCATCATGATAAATACCCTGCCAATTCACAATCCCATCATACTCCTTAAGATCTGTAGTCTGCTAAGGGGCTTCCTCACTAAAGCATGTCGCTCCATGATACTCCAAGCTAGAGTTAATATCCAACCAACATGAGTAGGCATAAGCATGGCAACCTAACATCATCTCCTCATCAACATTTCTTTGCCAACTAACTTCAATGTCATCTTACTCTCTAGTGCATGATATTTTACTTAATCTTTCGGCATCAAGGTTAACAACTCTCGATCTATGCATAAGCTTAAAGTCAAACTAACATATAATAATACTAATATATATAATACCTTACATAATATGAGAGCTCATCCTGCAAGCTTGCCGGAAAGCTTGTCAGATTCCATCAACCACTTAAGTAGCTAATGACGAGTAACAAAAGCAAACTCTATGCGTAAAAAATGTGCCACAACCCATACCACTGACAAACACTTTTTTTTGTATGAAATATATTTGAAATCCGTTACGTTGTTTGAACATTCGCATACGCAACAACAAACTCTTGATTCTTTTTATCATGTTGTGTTAACATCACTTCAAATTTGAACATACTTCAATCAGTATGCAACTATATTTGAAATTTGTTACGGTGTTTGAACACTCGCATACGCAACAACAAACTCTTGATTCTCATCATCATCTTGTGTCAACACCACTTCAAATCCCAATATACTTCAATCAGTATGCAACTGGAAAGGTTTACGGTTTAGGGTTTAGGATTAATGTAGCATTTGACAATATCTAATCTCGCTAAGATCCTGGTCATCATTCGTTGAAATTTTACAGGTGCATTTTTCAACATAAAAAGTAAGAGCTTTCATGGATACAAATAATCTTTGACATCCCAAAATGCTATCGTAAACTTATCCACATCTTGGATTAGCAATTGGTTGCAACCTTTCTGTAGATCCAAAGTACTGAAGAACTTTGCTTGCTCAACTACATGAAAGATCTTTTCGGATGTAGACATGACATATTGATCAAACTTAGTAATCCAATTGATAGGGCGATAATCTCCACACATCCGCGGCTGTCTATATTTGCCATGTACATCTTTTTTTATTGACATGACTGTGGTTGATGCATACTCTCCATGCGATAGCTCCAACAATTCGGTCTCCAAGAGATTCATCATTCTACCTCAAATCAGGTACCTCTCCATATCAATGTACTTGTATGTACAACAAAAGATTAGTGTATCATCATCCACATCAATCCACACACCATGACCAATCAAAGCACCCAATTTCTTCAAACTTAGCGCAAAACAATTCTTATACTTACTTAGGTTTTGTGTCAACCGTCATCTCTCTCTTCTTGTGATCTTAGGACCAATCAATGGCGCCCATTCCTTTTCCATATGCACACTAGAAGGAGACGATACTCTCATTATTGATTGTTATGCCACATACTCCATACATATAATACATCTTTCTATACATTTCAAACTCACAATCCAAGTCAAACATTTCAACTCCATGATCTGACCCAAAAGCTGACGACGTGACGTCTCTGAAACTGAAGAAGCTGTAGTCGAACCAATCATAAAACCTATTGCAGGCTCTTTTCCATCAACGTTGGACTTCACCAACTAATACACTGTAGAATTCCATACAAGAACAAGTGCATTATCATGATAGTGATGTGATGCGGAAAAACTAACCAACGTGGATAAAACCATCCAAGGCTGACTTACGCGATCCATCAATGTCGTAGATGAAGTGTTAACAACTCTCATCACTTGAGAACGTCACAAAATATCCAATATACTGTCCACGGTGAGTGTGTGATCATACTGCACGGAATCATAAGACCGCCATAATATCTCTCGTGGCAAAAAACTTGTCCACCATAATTGTGAACAATGAGTTCGTGATCCAATTCTCGCAACGTCCAATAATACAATCAATCCAATCCATGATCAAAACTAATGATCATTCGCCATCAATTGGGTTTGAATGTCATCAAACAACGATACATTTTCTAGTATGTATGCTCGAGTACGTGCTTGATGCAGCTGAAAATGACGTAACACTCGTAACATCACTCAAAACAATCAAAATCTAATAATGCAAACTTGCTCCATGATCAGCCCGCGTGTGATATTGACATGACCATCTCGCAATCATCAAATCAATGGGATTAATCTGATCAAGGTCTAGCACTCGTAATAACAAAGTATTTCAAGTCAATGACTTTTGGTATCCTTGAATAGCTGATCCTAACAATAATGAAGGATAACGTTGCATCAACTTTGCAATATATTGTGAAAAGACTCGGCTTGTAGTCTCATACTTCTCCACATACATATATGTTCGTATTGAGATAGCTGAGCAAAACATTGCAGCCAAAGCTATGCGAATCTCACCAAAAAGATCTAACACACAAACACATTCTGGTGGATACTCCCATGCAATCGATGTTGTATCTAATGGAGATAACGCACTAGGAATACAAAGATGTTGATCATTTTGAGATTTCTTTATCTCTTATGATGAAGTGGTCTCACTTTAAGACTTCTTCACCAATCTATCAACCTCCTATTGTAATGCATGACAAAAACGTTAAAGGAAAACGTCCAAGGAAGAGTACACTTCCGTTGCAAAGCTCACAACCTTCTCCACATTCTCATAGATTAGAGTATCGTCGGCCAACATGTTGTACTTCAACAATTGTTGGATCACATAAGCATTCTGCTGAAATCCAGATCGGATGCTAAGATTGTTGTAGAGGATTTAAGCGATCAAGCTCTATAAGTAAATCTCACAAGCAGCTTGCTCATATGTCCATCACCGGACTACTAATCAGTGTAATAGGCAGTTGTCTTTGTCCAATAGTGCATATGAAAATCCATTGAATATAAGACTGTTCCATCAACAAGCACATCATATGATTGAGCTAATGTAACCAAAACACAAAATCCAAACTTTGAGCTATCACGTGCATGATAATACTCAAATTCCACTGATACGCTCTTCTTGATCATAAAATAAGATATATCGTTGACACCGTCAAGTGATGTCTAAATCTGAAATGGGCAAGGTTCTAATTTGTACTCCGAATATCCAAATTAATGCATGTTGCCTTACTCAACATCAAGGACTGTGCATCAAAGTCAAGCAAAACTCTTGCTGTGATATACACATGTACCGTATGACTCACCAATCAAAACAATTCACTATAATTGACCATCATACATACAACAAGGACAATCCTCTCACGATCAATGACTGTTCGTGTTAGTAATGAATTCATCCTTGCCGTGGCCGCCTACCAAGTCGTCTTGTTCCGCAATGTAGGCGTTGAGAATTCACTATAATTGACCATCATACATACAACAAGGACAATCCTCTCACGATCAATGGCTGTTCGTGTTAGTAATGAATTCATCCTTGCCGTGGCCACCTACCAAGTCGTCTTGTTCCGCAATGTAGGCGTTGAGAATTGCACCACAACAATACCTCGCATGCACTTATAGCAATAACTCACACGTTTCATACAACGTGGCTGTTATGTGAAATACACAATCCAATTCAAACCACAAGCCATCAGCTCAGTGACTAAAAAAATGAAGATCACATCAGTGAAGTAACCATTCCCAATGATGTACTGTATGGTGTCTTTGTGCTCACAACATATGATGTAGATGATTCACTACTCAGTTAATAATCACTAGGTGATGTAGGAATCATGGATGAAGTTTAATCTACCTCTAACAACAAAAATGACTAGGGAAATCTAGCTTGCATCACTCCCTTATACCTCTGAGAATCCAACTCCACAGTCTCACCGCATGACACTAAAGCACAAGCGACATCTCTCATCACTACAATCAATTACTTGACCTAAGTTTCACTCGCATGATAGGAGAAATCCTCTTCATCGTAAGAGTCGGAAATTCTTGCTCTAGGATCAGCCATAGCAATAAGCCTCTGCTCCAACTGCTCAATTCGAGCAACAATATTGGTCTCCGTGGTAAAGGAGCAACCACTACGTGTTGTCCAAATTTTCTTTCCCCTCAAAATTAATTCAAAAATTGAAATGACGTAACTCAAAATTTCACAAAATTTCTCTCAACCTCTCACCAATCAATGTACATGCAATTCTTTTCGATGCATCTTTGTAAATTTTGAGTCCATTTGCCTTTTCACCGCATGCGCTCCGTGACAATCCAACACTTTGGAAGTGAATCAATGCTCAAACCAATTACAAATCTTTGTTACATACATTACAATATTAAAGAAAGACCATCCAACTCGCGATTTAATTTACATCATCTACAGAGTGTTGCTTAGAAATTTGATCTAACAAGATTTGTTAGAATCGTCGCCAATTTGAAGTGACACACAATTCAGCTGGTCCATGAGAAACATCATGGAAATAGAAAACGAGGATGATGAGAATCATAAGCATGTAAGTCAACAGCACCAGATTTCGGTGACTCTTTGTTCAAATCCATCACAATGATATATACTGCAATCACGATTACGAGAAATCTAAAAGGAGAGTCTAATATTCTTTGGTGCAACTAAAAGCGAATGCTATAGAATGCAATGAAGTGCAGTTGACGGCTACTGTTCAAGGAACATCAGAAGTACAAATAGAAGGTGATTGGAGCAGCTGAAAATGAACACGGTAGAGTGCAATGTAGTGTAGTTGGCGGCTAATGTTCAAATTTTCTAACATCTAAAGAGAAACTCATTCACATAATAATGAATACAAGAATGACACGAGAAAACATAGATTACGTGATTCACCCAGTAGGCTACGTCCATGAGAAGGCAACATACTCAGATATAATGCCTAGCGGGGATAACAGAAGTGAGATCAAGAGTTTAAGTAATCCGGTGCCACCCTACAAGAGATAACTAACCATAGCAGGTTAATCTGAATAATCAGTTAACCCCAAGGATTCTTTTTAAAAGCCTTATTGTCTGAAAAAATTATATTGTGTATAATTTGTTGATGAGGAGTTAAACTATGTACTATTTATTGATGATTATCATATATTCTAACAAAGATTTTTACAATTTTTGAAAGTTAGAATGCCCAAACTAAGACTTAGCTTAAATACAAGATGAATTTATATGTGCGGATAATGACAAGGAATATATATTGAATAGTTTAGAAAAAATTGCAAAGAAGAAGAAATCATTATTCATCTCATCATAATTTTTACTCCACAACAAAACAGTCTTTCTAAAAAACTCAACCAAACAATGTTGGAGAAGTTGATAAGCAAGTATGGTGTATCATGTGAATATTGGATTGAAGAGATCAATGCCGCACTTTATTTGTTAAATTTTACTTCTAAAGCAATTAATTGTTTAACAATATTAATATCACAAACAAAAAGTGACTAATTTTAATCATTTGAATTTTTTTCATTTTATTGTTTATTCATTCATACATAAGGAAAATAATATCAAATATATATTTTACATTAAAAATTTATCTTTCTTTTTGAATTTTCTGGTGATGTAAAGAATTTTTTATTATGTTATCCAATAGTATACAAGACTATTGTCAATAAAGATGTTTTATTTCATGAAATCTAATCATGAAAGTATGCTCACGGGTTTGTCACATACTAAACTTTAGGCATTTTGGAGCGTGCTAAGTTCTTGTTGTTTTTTCATGAAAGATCGTTACTTATATTAGAGTAAAAATATTGTTTGGTAGGTAACAAAAGTTATATACTTGTGTTGTCTTGATGTATAACAATACATGTTATAAGATCTAATGGAAATATATATTATTTTATGATTTGTGTATGTGTGATAATTGTCACATTTCTTTTAATATCATTCCAAGTCAGCTAGATGTGCATATATTCTTATTAGCAACCGACATTAGTCAATTTAGATCACAATAGAAATCACTGTTTAGATTTATAGATACATAGAATGAATACATCAAAGTATAGATTAATTTGTGCAAGAACTTCAATTATAAGAAATTGGAATTACTTTTGATCTAATCCTAAGTGTTTGGGAAAAAATTGATTATAATTTATTTTTCTGGTTTATAAAAATAATAAAAAGATTTTATATGATTCTGATATTTTGTAAAAATTTCTGAGTGAATATATCGGTAGTCTTTTTAGTTCTAGATCTCCATAATCTAATGAAAATTTTCATGATGTTTAAAAAAAAATCTGATTTTGAAATTTTTGCAATCGTTTTTGTTAACTTGCTTGAGTATTGATAGTGATAAAGTTGTAGTAAGTTAAAATTGAATATAGTCAAAATATGATTTTTTGAAATTTTGAAGTGAAAATTCAAATATTTGGATATTGATAAATGGTAAATGGTAATAGATCAAGCCCGGGGGACCCAAAGGGTCAAAAGGCTGAAAAACACAATACAAGCGACAGCCACAAACAAGGGAAAAGACCCCAAAGGCCAAACCCTAGCTAGTGCCAAGAGCAAAGGGTTTATTGAAATATCAAATAATGTGTGTTTGTGATAGTGTGTGTGATACCAAAATACGGGTTTAAAAGAGAGATTTTTTTTTGAAAATTCAAATAACGAGTAAAATAATTGAATTTTTTTTGAAAGTTTCAAACATGTGAGAAGCTTGTAAACATGTATAATAATGTACATTTTTGGAAAAGAAGTGTAACATATGATCATTGTGTCAACGATGTCTCAACAAATCATGAAGAATTATGTGCATAACGTTGATTTGGACAAATTAAACTAATCATTGCCAGATTTGATTTCCATTCCATATTCTAATTCATTTTTACATTACGAAGCGATGTTCATGAGATATAGGTAACATTGTATGTTCAAATTTCACTGTTATGTTAGACATCATCTAGAAGAAGCTTGTAGAAGATTTTTCCTATACAAAGTGAAATACCTACATTTAGATGACATTCTAATCATTCCAAAGCTTCCAGCATATCTCACATAGATGTAATATTTCACACCTAGGCTAATTCATTTTGATAGAATCAATCTCCATACATGAAGATAGTACGTTTTATAGTCAATTGTGATTTATAATTATCTTAGTTCCTTTCGCTAGTTACTAGTTACCATTTTCCAATTTACCATTCACTAGACAAAATTATGGAATACATTGGGATTCAAAGGATTACTTAAAAAGTAATTTGTGCTTAATCTATATGTTGCACATAATACTATCCATCTTTGGTTAGATAAGATCATTCATCTCTTCATAGTGTAGCAATGTAGCTTTTGACACAGTACCTCGTGAGTTTTTATGGCAAAGATTGCAAACCATTAGAGTACCATAAACTCTCTTAGCAGCGATGGCCACATTATACCACTCCATTTGATCCAAGATCAACACTTCTCAAACCGAAGAGATTTTGAGTACCATTGGAGTTATTCAAGGTTGTACTTTTTCTCCTACTCTCTTTGGAGTTTTCATAGATTATATAGAAAGGCGATTAGAGGTTTGTGACAGTGAAGGTGTCAAACTTGGAGGCTTTGTCATCAAAGCTCTTTTGTATGGAGATGATGTCATATTACTAGCACATGATGCCATTACTTTACAGAAACATCTTGACACTTTGGCTAGCTTTTGTACTCAAAATCAGATGAAGTTCAATTTGGAGAAGTCCAAAGTCATTTTTGTGGGCATTAGATCCAAGCTTTCTTTCTTTTACAAAGGATTAGAGTTGGAACAAGTGAAGAGTTACAAATATTTGGGCATTGATTTCTACTCTAATTATAGTTGGGCACTTTCTGTGCAAAAGAGAGTAGAAACTGGTTTCAAAGCTCTATATTCATTGCTACATAGATGTAGAGGAGCTCATCTAGTGTCTTGGAGTGTTAGGAGATTTTTATTTTGAGCTTAGTGTTTCCCGTTATCTTATATGGAACACAAGTGTGAGGCCCTAGTTGTATGAAGACAGGTTGGCAGCGTATGGAGAGGGTGCAAAAAATCTTCTTACAAGAAGAATTGGGTGTGAAAAGCCAAACGTCATATGCTATTCTTCTTGCGGAAACAAGTTGTCTACCTCTTGAGGCTGAAGCTCTCTTTTTGACTATCACTTACGTCAAAAGAGTGAGATCTCTTGATGCTTATAGACTTCCTCTTGAAGCTTTGCGTGCCACATGTCCCAAGGGATGGTTTGCAGATGTGGTGACTTGGTCTTTGAGTTAAAATGTGAGGGAACTCGATTGGGATTTGCTACCTATTGCCCTACGCGAGCGTATCAAGGAGGAATTTCTCAGCATTATTTGGAGTAGACGAGTCACTAAAATGGAGTTTTATCAACTTCATGTGAATCCTATGCTTGTTTATTGTGAGCAAGGATACTTACTTTTGGAGATCTTTACTTCTTTACGTCATATTATTGCTAGACGTAGAACAATATCTCATAGTCTTGGGCTTGAAGAAGTGCGTTGGTTGAACATTGATAGAAGTGAACGTATTTCTAGGCTATGTGATGGAAAGAAAGTGGATGATGAAGAGCATATATTTCTTATTTATACAAGATATTTAGAGATTATAGTGGCTTATAAAGTTGTTGAGAATTTTTATTCTTTGCTTCAGCCTGCTCTTTATGATTTAGGTTGTTACATTAGAGATGTTATTAGTTAACGTACTAGTGCTCTGGGCACTAGCTAGGGTGTTCTTTTGATTCTTTTCGGGTTGAATTGGATTGTTTGTATTGTATTTTTCAGACTTTTGATTCTGTGGGTCCCCATGGGCTTGATCTATTTACCATTTACAATGATTAGTAATGTATATTCAAAGAAAAAGCAAGTTAGAACGAATCCACCTCAGAGGCCAACTATGCTATGTTCTGAAAGATAACTATGTGTTCATTATGCCCATATAATGATGATGCACAAGTCATCTCTAGGGAAACCACCAAACCCGTAACAAACACTATAAACAGAACATACGTTTTTCGGTAGGATTGGCTAATGAATGTGATCAAATTGAAGGGAGTTGATCAAGTTCTTTCTGGGCTTGTGCTCAAGGGTTGATCAAGTTCTGTATGGGCTTGTGCTCAAGGGTTGATACTTATGAGGATCAGAACCGTATACACAGGTAAACCCAAATACCGTAAAATATCAGCAGAAGAGTGAATAGATTGGATAGTAGAAGAGGATGTGACGGGAAGAGACCGAGAATAGAGTGGAAGGGCGCCTTTTGTAATACTCTACTTCCAACGATGAAATTAGTCAAGACTTTCCTCGACTCAACCAAGATACTCTAGAATCCATCCATCCACCTGACTATCAAAAAACACTTGTACACAAGACTCAAATGTGGAGCTGCTGTGAGATTTAGATGGAAGGCTGGTAACATCCTTCAGGAGATTGGACTCCCATAGCAAAGCGACTTGATAAGATCATTAACTCTTGTGTTTGAAGCGAACTGCATTCCACCAAAACGTTAACATGAGTTTCGCTATCCCTGCCTCGAAGAGAGCAAGTTGCAGAGTGGTTCAACATCTTTCTCCACTCGTACCAAGAGTTGATTTCTCAGTAAAGATATACACTGGATACTTGAAAGCCTTGATTTCAAGTATACTGTGGCTGTTGGGTAGTCCAACTTGACGTTAGCTTTGTCTTTGTCCACTTCCTCCGAGAAACCCGTGTTTATTTGAAGATTTCACACAACCATGCTTCCTTCTCCGGTAATTCTACTCCAAAAACAATGTTGTTACCCTGTTGCAACGTCGTGTATCAGACTGAACCATTCGCCTAGCAGGCCTCCCTTGGATTACTGGAATGCATAAAGCACCCAGGTGAATTTCAGACCGGTGATGTGGGATATGATGCAGCTGTATTCTCCATCTTGTTTTGAAAGGTCGAACGTTGGTGAAGATCCACGGCCAAACAGTGGAAAAAGAACTCTGAGTCCCTCAAACTTGCACACTTAACCTTATCGGAGCATCTAGATACATAACGAGAGCAAGAACCGATATGCATATATAGGTGTTCAGAGCGTGTTATCATGGTTTCGTTCCTCACATGCAAGACAAGTCAGACAAGCAACTCCATTGACAAGGCTCAAAGAACGTACCAAACAGATATCAAGATTTCTAAACATTCTTACTAGCTTCTAACTGAAAATGAACATGGTCTGAAGGAAGCTCCATTACTAGTACCGTTCGCAAAGTAAGCGCTTCACGAACCTACCAATTAGAGCTTGATTATAATTCCCAGATGTTCTCCTACACATATAATTCAACACCAGCACTGTGCCATCATAGCATGTGATCGAATCATCACCATTTGCAAACTTACGCCATAAATGATGAGTTAGAAACCTCTAGGAAGAAGATGCGATGTAATCCATGTACATTTGTTGAAAGATATCTATACCCGTTGTCCTCGTTGTTGATGACTACAGTTGCATACCACTATCCTCTGATTAAACTTCTTCATGTTGCCCGTCTTTAGCGGTAAAGCAGGCTGGACTAAACAGTCAGAAACATGATTTGTTGAAACCTCGACCCATAGCTATCTGAAGTCACGATGAGCTGGCAAATGTATCTGAAGGTTGGAATAAAAGGTGTTAGCGAAGTTTTAAATAAACTTTGAAGGTTAAATTTCTGAACCCGGCTTAAGAAAACAATGTTATCAATCTTTAAAAATAAGAGAATGCTGATGCCACCATGCACTATTCTCTTCTGCTAGTCTGCTATTGGTCATACCTCCCGTCTCAGGGTTGATGAAGCGATGAATCAATGGAATGGTACTGCTATTTTGGTATCTTTTGAACTACACATCAACCCTGATCGTATTTCGTAGATAAACGATGCTAGATACATGACACAGCACAATACGGTTAAAGCAGAAAGAATATGAGATTAAGAAAGATACGTACTATAGTTTTACGGCACGGCCAGACTTCTCCGTCTTCGTTATACTGACAGTGAAAATGCTGTTCAACCTTGATCTTCATTCGACACAAGTCGTTCCACGTTAAGCATGGTACAGTCATTCAGAGGACAGCCGCTTTGCTCCATTTCTTGAATGAGCTTGTAGGCCTCATGAGACTTTCCTTTCTTAGTCAACATGTTGATCAGCGTATTGAATGTGATTACATTCGGCGTGCAACCTTTCTCCTTCATTTCTTTGAACAGGGAAAATGCCAAATCATCCCGACCGGTATCACCAAAACCTCGGATGAGGGTAGTATATGATACGACGTTGGGAATGCACCCGTTTTCAGGCATTTTCTTCAAGAGTTGCAAGGCCTCATCTACCCGTTTCGCTTTGCATAAGGAATTAATGAGAACGTTATACGTCAGAAGGTCAAGGAAAAAACCCTTAGCATTCATCTCAAGAAACAGCTCACGGGCAGAACCAATGTCCCCGACTTTGCAGAATCCGTGGATCAGATCGGAGTACATATCACTAACCGGTATGCAGCCAACCTCTTGAGATTCCTTGAATATATCCATGGCGTCAGCCATTCTTCCGGCCAAACTGAATGCAACGATCATTGAGTGATAAGAATTCACCCTGGGCTTCCGCCACAGTCCTTTCATCTCCTGGAAGATTCTGACGGCCTCTTCAATAATACCTGCCTTTCCCAGCATCCACAGAACATCCGAGTAGGTTGTGATCTTTGGTTCAAATCCTCTTTCCTTCATCTCCTCCAGAAACTTACACGCTAATTCTGGTCTACTCGCTTCCACTAAGGAATGAATGAGATCACTGTATGATTCTCGATCTGGCTCACAACCTTGTCTTTTCATCTCGCTGAACAGGCCAAGAACCTGGTCTGCTTTACCAGCCTTCCGAAAAGCACTCATAATTGCACTATATACCACCACATCGGGTTTACATCCAGATCTTTTCATTTCCTGAAAGAACTCCCAAGCAGCATCTACTTTGCCAGCCTTCCCAAAGAATGTAATGAGGGACGAATAAGTGAAATTGTCGGGCTTGCCTCTGACTTGCATATTGTGGAAGACCTTCAAGGCATCCTCCAAATTATTGCCTCTTCCCAGAAAATGTATTAAGGAGTTGTACTTGCTCACAGGAAGATGAGATTTCGTGAGCGTGCACGCATCATCCACTCTGCCACACTTGACAAAGCTGCTGTACAAAATGTTGTGGGTGATCCTATCCGGCTCCAGCCCAGACTCTTTCAGTTTTTCGAAGTAGCTCCAGGCCTTCTGATCATCTCCTGCCTTTATGAGCAAGTCGATTAAGCAGTTATAAGTTGCAACATCTGGAGGAAAACCGAATTCCTTCATATGCTCAAAGGTGTCAACAGCTTTGTCGATTTTTTTGGCACCAAAGCTTCGAATGATCACTGTGAATGTGACTGCATTAGGCTCACAACCATCGCGCAGCATTTCCTCCATTAGACCTTTCATCGCTACAAAATCCTTATTACTGCCCACGATTCCAATCATGGTATTGTACACACAAGTATTATGCTTATATCCCTTTTGTTCCTTAGCCCACTGAAAGAAACCCACGGCCACTTGAACTCTCTGCTGCTGCTTCAAAATTTGATTCACAATGTAAGGCTCAAGTGACAGTTCCATTCGATCCAATGTTGAGATAAGGTCAGGTCCCCACCATTTCTTCCCTGTAAGAAGTCGGCAGACTCTGGCCACCTTTTCGTCTCTTCCATGCCCGTATATTTTCGCCCACTGTCCTCGATGATGATCAGTCTGATGATGACTTTTCTGCACTCTGGCGTTAGAATGATGCACCCCATTTTCAACTCTGTCCTCTTCTATTCTCTGACTTTCTTTAAGCCCCAGGCGGTACTCTCTTAACCATGTCTGGGTCGAGCCCTCCACATATTCCACTGCAGACCAAGTCGACGAAAACCTCACACCTTGCAGCTCCAATCCCCCGGCTGCCAAGAACCTTAATTTTGACAAAAAGCTCCATCTTTGAGCATCGTCTGTAGTAATATCATTGACAAAACCCTGTCGAACATTTTCCTGGCTTCCATTTGCGGCTGCGGAGGAAATCCTCTGCGGCTCAGATCTTGCAAAAACACGTGCATCTACACCAGGCACAAATCGCAATTCTCCCCATCTTTTACGCAGGAGCAATGGTAAAGTCGTGGATCGTTGAAGAGATTTCATTTGAATCTGAAATGGAAGGAGACGTTGCAACGTCCGCAGCCCTCCAACAACTCAAATTCCTTTCATCCCTCCTGATTGTCACGCTTGCCGGCCGCTACTTAACTTCAATGCTCCAGAGAGGCAGCGTCCAGGCACGGGCACGAACCTCGCCCTACCTCTGGAGATGAGACTGCCGGAGTAGAACAAGCCTACTACCCATGCTTAGAGAAAGGTGCGGTATCAGCCTGCAACCCACAAGGGCAAGAACAAGATCAGCATCCGTTGGTCAAAACAATGCTCGGAATTCATGAGCGGCAGGAGAATCCGACATACTCAGATCAAAAAAGAGGGGATATCTAGAGGCGAGCTTTTCAAGGACACACAATATCAGAGACCTAACAACGAATCGCCCATATTGGGAAGGCGTGCAGACGATTGGACACTCGGCCCCTGCTTTGTGCTTTCTCCCTCCGTGCACTTGACAAAAAAGTTGTTACGCCGCAAAGACGAACGTCTGCTATCATGATCAGATCGACAGCAATGCCAGCAGGTGAACGGAGCACGCCAGGCGGGCAGGCAGACAACAACAAGCAACAATGACAAACTCGGTCGATGCCGGGCACTCCTCCATCCTCACAAGTAACAGCACCCCATTCTCGACCACTCGCTCAAGACTCACGTCTCATTTCCAGATCCAAACAATGTGGTGACCGAAACAAGGCCATTTCGAGAGTAAGTCAATCAGAGCCCATTCGAAAACCCCGAGGTGAGTGCTCAATTGGCAGCTCGAGGGTTGTCCACGCTCTCACCGCCCTCTATTGCATCATCACCGTCACCAAGTGCAGACTTTCCAGATCAAGGGCTTAGGGTTTATGGAATTGGTCACCCTTGACAGAGTGGAGACAAGACGAGCATGGCTCATCCCTCGTCTCCTCATCCATGCCCGCCGCAAGAATAAAGAAGTAGAGTTCCCCCTGTCTAGTCTTCAGATGTAGAATCCCTTACATTCTTTATTACTAAAATCTTCATATCCTACGAAAGGGATAACCCTGTCCGGGTGTTGACCTCTTTCGTCCTGCTGATCACTTCCTCCTGAAAGAGGAGAGCGTGCCAAATATTCTCACGCGAAAATCAACGAACCTGCACAGCGTAGTTAAGAATCGAAGCCTCGAGAATCTTCTTCATCCACTCGGTTAGTCATCGATCGAGAAGACTGAACCACGTTCTTTCCTCCTGATGTCGACCAATCGGGCCCGGTCCGATGGGATCGACCAAAGTCCAGTCCGTCCCTTCTGGTGAGAGAAGGTCCAAAATAGAAGGTGCACACCGACTCCGCAGTTCCGGAATGCAGGAACTGGAAGAATGTGCTCATCTGCTCAGAAGATCGTCGTCAGCAGAAAGCACAGGATCAGACGTCTTCCGGGCAGCCAGAAAGGGCCGGGTGAGTCTAAATTCACCGAACGGGTTAAAGCCGGTCGAGGCCATCATGCACATGCATGTGATCATTCTGGGGCTTTGCGGCCATTGTGCGAGCCAACCATATCCTCGGCCGGGCTCGGAATCCGGCGCCAGCGCCAGCGCCAGCGCCGCAGCGATCGCGGGCCCGCGGGGCCACCCGACCCGTGCTCTCGCTCGAGACAGACCTCGTGGATCGTGCAAGGCTTAAGAGCTGCGAGCGCACCGCTCGGAAGGTCTATAATCTTCTTCTCCTTCCTCGTTCGACCGCGGCTCGAGCGGAGGACGATTCGAAGAGGAAGAAGCAAGAACGAAAGCCTCGTAGGCCTCTCTTAGGTGTGAAGCGAGGTCGCGTCGCTATGGGATCCGTGAAGGAATGGGGCAACACGAGCCTCGAGGAGGCGGACGACGAGATTTTCTACCTGGTAGAGCAGGAGAAAATGCGCCAGTACAAGGGCATTGAGCTCATTGCGTCCGAGAATTTCACCTCGCAAGCTGTGATCGAAGCTCTGGGTAGCGCCCTGACCAACAAGTACTCCGAGGGTCTCCCCGGCGCTCGTTATTATGGAGGTAATGAGTTCGTGGACCAGATCGAGAACCTGTGCAGAGCGCGAGCCTTGACGGCGTTCCACTGCGATCCTGCGAAATGGGGTGTCAACGTCCAGCCTTACTCTGGAAGCCCTGCCAATTTTGCAGTGTACACCGCTCTGTTGAATCCCCATGATCGCATTATGGGCTTGGATCTGCCCTCAGGTGGTCACTTGACCCACGGTTACTACACAGCCCATGGAAAGAAGATCTCCGCCACATCTATTTACTTTGAAAGTCTCCCTTACAAGGTCGACTTTGCCACTGGCTACATCGACTACGCAAGGTTGGAGGAGAAGGCTCTGGACTACAGACCGAAATTGATCATTTCTGGAGGCAGTGCCTATCCTCGTGATTGGGACTACGCCCGGCTTCGCACCATTGCTGACAAATGTGGCGCCATGCTCATGTGCGACATGGCCCATTTCAGCGGTCTCGTGGCTGCTCAGGTACCTTACTATCTCGCTGCTCTGTGCGCATTTCAACGTGTTCTCGTAGAATGATCCAAGCATAGCATTCTTATTCCAAAGCCTAGTCAAACTTTGGAAATATCTTGCGTAGGATCTATGCGACGCTTAGCTGAGAAAGATCGATACCTTTCCTCTGATGTTTTCTTGACACACGTTCAGGAGGTTAACAACCCGTTCGAGTACTGCGACGTGGTGACCACCACCACCCACAAGAGTTTGAGAGGTCCTCGAGCGGGTATGATTTTCTACAGAAAGGGACCCAAGCCCGCCAAGAAAGGACAGATCGGAGAAGTGAACTATGATTATGAGGACAAGATCAACTTTGCAGTCTTCCCTTCATTGCAGGGTGGACCTCACAACCATCAAATTGCTGCTCTTGCCGTGGCTTTGAAGCAGGCTAACACTCCCATGTTCAAGGAGTACGCCAAGCAAGTAAAGGCGAATGCCGCCGCCATCGGTGCTGCTTTGATGAAGAAGGGCTACAAGATGGTGACTGATGGAACCGATAATCATTTAGTGCTTTGGGATTTGAGACCACTTGGACTCACTGGTAAGTTCACTCTGACCTCTTGCTCATATAGCTCCCGACCATGTAATGGACATGGGTTTGGCCAGTCTTGCTCCAGTAGAGCTATTCCTGTCTGATCAAAGATTTCACGATGCCTATGCTTGTTTCGAATGCTCTGACATTATCTGGCATTTCCGGCCCGCAGGAAACAAAGTTGAAAGAGTTTGCGAGTTGGCTCACATTACTTTGAACAAGAATGCTGTTTTTGGTGATAGCAGTGCTCTCGCACCTGGTGGAGTTAGAATTGGTAAGTAGAATGCTTGTCTGGAGACCTTTATGTTTCCTCAGCTGTCACGGAATGGCCTGCAGCAGGTCCAGTTAGCTGCCCCGAATGTCGATCGCGATTGACGGGAGATCTGCTCTTCAAGAAAAAAGAATGATTGAGTAGCTTCACGGGCAATTTGTTTTTCATGAGAGGCCTTCGATGATTGCATCTACTGACAATAGGTTCGACGAGATTGATTTTTATGGATTTGTAGTTTTTTGTGGGAGTCGGCGGAGATGAAGAAGTATTAACATTACCATGATGGGGAATTATCCAGGTGCACCCGCTATGACTTCAAGGGGTCTGAAGGAGAAGGATTTCGAGCAGATAGCTGATTTTTTGGAACAGGCAGTGAACATTACGCTCTCTGTACAGAAAGAGTATGGAAAGCTGCTAAAAGACTTCAACAAGGGCTTGGTGGACAACAAAGAGATTGCTGCATTGAAGGAAGCTGTCGAGAAGTTTGCTGCGTCGTACGATATGCCTGGATTCGATGTAAACGCAATCAAGATGCCTGTAAGCGCCTGATTGTCAACCAATGATACAGAAATTTTCTCTAGGAAGTCAATTCTCGTCTAGAAAAGTTTCTTAGGCAATCATCTTTCATTCTTTCATCTAATTATAAAAGCACTTTTACAGAAGTTCTCTTGTCAGACTCGGCAGTGCATGTCCTTTGTTCGTCTTGTCGGGTGTGTTCATGGGCAACCCAGGATGTCAAGTTGTCTTATAATTTACTGCTCCATCTGGTTACTCACTCTGGCCGTCTGGCCTTCGATTGCGTGACCTGAAAATGCAATGAATGAAACAGAATGCAGAGAAATGCTCTAAGGCACAGAATGATGAATGACGCCAAATTTTTCGTTTTAGAAATGAAAAATCTGAAAAATAGATGGAAATCTCTGTAAAGATGAACCAGAATCTGAAAAATCTCGGGTGGTGGAGACCAAGCTACCGTGGTCTGAATGAGAAAACTTAGTAGTAGATCTGCTGAAAGGATGGCGGGCTCCGTCGGCTTTTGAGTATGGTCTTTCAAGAGGTGTGGCTCTGATTGCATGCTCGATTTGTTACCGGGTGACCGAGAAGTTGATGTGCAGAGCAGTGTGAACTTACCTTCTGTCTATGACTAGATACCAAGCTATGTAGTTTGCGATACCACAATCATCCACACAATTAAGAAACGTCTGCACATCATCACTTTTCCATAGATCAGAGTTCTATGTTCCTGCATGTTCAAACATGTACAGTTCTTGTTACATGCTTGCACAGTATAATGCATATACATCTAGTCAGACTACCTCATACATATTCTATATGTATGTAAACCCCCTAATATGGGACGCCTTTAACGAAGGATGGGCAGAACTCATCAACTGTATAAAGAACCAAACAAAGGGAATACCAGAGGCTAGGCCACGATAATATCGTGATGAATAGTTTGTCGGTATTTGCGACCTTTTTATTGGCAAGATAAAATTATCTACAACTAACATAGCATTTCATTCATATTACAAAGCAAGATGTATCTTGATCTCAACTTATTATCTAGCTGAGATCGGAATACTCCTTGTTGTATATTATAATAGTCTCTAGACAACTTCCTCACAAATATGCAATTAGATAAATTAATACTCAGTATTTAGTAATAACAAAGAATCTACTACTTTTCATACCCCTATCTTTAGAGAATTTTGGATGTAACCTCACATACATCGTCGATCGCAGAAGATGAACGATAATCTATTAAAAAAATTCTGTAAGTACAATTGATAAACACGATATTGATAGTCATCAAGTATTGATGAGACCTCATCCCCACATCTTAGTCTAATGCAATGTACATCACCTCTCTCCATGTCATGTATACACGCTCGCACATCATCGAAAACATCACTATCTAAAATCATAGTGCATATCTATGCCCTATCTTTTAAAACGTCATCGGGTGAACTAAATCTAAAGTAGTAACATGAACAATGAAAATGTGGAAATGAAGCCCAAGCAAAACGTCAGCGTCGCAGGTGCAAATCAAAAACCTCTAATGCTTGGTCGGGTCAAGATATAGGAGTAAGATTTCCTATCTACTAAGTCTTGAATGACCATTCTTAACGATTTATATATAACCCAGAATAACTTCACCTCAACTTGAAATTTGTTTTTCCAAGGATTATTAGTATGTTAAGTATGTTGTATCATTGTGGAGAATGTTGTAGAGTTAGATCACAAATACTGTCAGTTTTACATTTTAACTGTGAACTAGCAGTATACAAATATTCTTGTATACTGCTAGTTTAATTGAAAAATATTTACTTATCTAATCATTTAAATACATAAATGATGAGATTTACATGAACCACATGCGGAATCTTCAATAACTTTTCCATTTTGAAGGAAAATGTAATTTTTATTCAAGTGAGATGAAGCAATTTTTTGTATAGATTTTATAATCAAATGTATATGCACAAGTCACAATTGTCTTTAAATCACATGTTAGGAATATTACAGAACATCTGTTAATTTTATTTTTTTTGCTTTAAAATTATTAAAAAATCTATTAATGGCTAGATTTAAGTGTCTTACATTACATATTTTATTTTTTTTTATTTTTTTATGATAGGAAAAGATTAAAAAAACATTAGATTTATGATACCAGATACCAGATTTTCATTAAAAGCTTTGAGCGCTGGGGACGACTGCAGACATCATCGCAGCTGCCTACTGCTTCCAAACCTCACTAATTACAGTTTGCCACACAACCTTACTAGTTACGCAGTTGGATTGTTTTACAAAAGGTGTGCGTATGAAGGCCCCTGCAGTGAGCCCGATGCATATGGTAGGAGTTGCTTTAAATTCTAGTTGTCTAGGCGTGGGCTTTTATCTACCTCCGTAGCCCATGCTCTTGGTTGAAGTTTGCACCTGTTCCAATGGCTATGGCTGGAGGAGAAATTAGACTCGGAAATTAGACCCATTCACCAACCCTGGCCGAGTCTAGCTTTAGAAAGAAAATTTACAACTGAGTTAGCTCTAAACCCTTCTACTTTTTTTTCCTCCATACATTTTTGTTTGTGAGCGATGCATACAGCTTGAGATTGATACAGATGTGAGCTACAACTTATTATCACTAGTGTACATCTCTGTTATCAGGTAGTGGGAAACCGAGTAATGAAGGAAAAATGGAATGATGGGGAAATTTATATCGGTGTTTCTTTCTAGTACCCTACAGTGTTTGACCGATAGAAGGGTATTCTTCCCGTGCTTGGGACGAAATCTGCCGGTTGGCGAACCGACTAACCCGGTCCCATGCGAGCTCGAGCGTTTTGGAGCCGACAGCAAGGACGAGCCACGTCTGCTGGAGGACAGCGTTGGCAGGGAGGCTCGATGACCGGGACAGTCTCTAGTCTCGTAGGCTGGAGCATGGCCAGTGGCATGCGATGCTCAACGTCGGCTTCCCGTCGGAGGGAGACAGGTGAACTGAGGCGACCGGTTGGTCCAAGTTTCGCAAAGCTTGTTCGCAAATTTAGAGCTCGTGTGAATGCATGGAAGTCGACCGATCTCGTTGACTCTGCTGTTTGTGGAAGGGTAGATGAGGAATTGTTGCCCCTTGTCGGGGCTGTGTGAAGACCGACTTCTCGTCTCTGAACGATGGTTTCCGGTGAATTGTTGACAGGGGAATCGGTATTCTGAAAGTCAGCATTGGTGAAGAAATTGGAAGGCCAGAGATATGGGACTTGTTCTGAGCTTGCTAGAGCTGGGAGTGGCATTCGTCTTTTTCCTATTGGTTGCGGCGTTATATTACATAAGGAATCGCAAGAGGAATGCTCAACCTGTCGTAGGGTTCTTCCATCCTTTCACGGAGGACGGAGGTGGCGGAGAGAGAGTGTTGTGGTGTGCTGTGAAAGCAGTGCAAGAACTATTTCCACTATACAGCGTGGTGATCTATACGGGTGATCAAGCCACCCCCGACTCCCTAGCAGCCCGGGCTTCGGAAAAATTCGGCATCCAGCTCAAAGAACCTGTGGTGGTAATTCTTTGAAACGGCTGATATCTTCTTCTTCTTCTTCTTCTTCTTCTTCTTCTTTTATCCAGGACTTAGAGTTGAACCCAATTGGGAATCGAATTGGAAATTTAGACATCTCGTCTACTTGTTGTGTGTTCCCTGTCCTATGCTTGCTTCGACAATATAAGATATTTGTAAATGTTGAAGTTCCTCATTCTCGAGGTTCAGGGGAATCAGTCCAGGTGCCACATCGAGGTAAGGATCAGCTGACCTATGAGTGATCGATCTTGCCAGGTCGCTCGACTGTATCAAAGGAAATGGGTCGAAGCAGCGACATATCCTCGCTTCACTCTGATCGGACAGAGCTTGGGATCAGTGGTCCTGGCGTGGGAAGCGCTGACCGCATTGACTCCTTGGTTGTTTGTAGACACCACTGGTTATGCATTCACATATCCACTGGCCCGTTTGTTTGGATGTGTAGTAGTATGTTATACTCACTATCCAACAATCAGTTCTGATATGCTCACAAGGGTTAAAACGCGCACTTCAACTTACAACAATAATTCGAGGATTGCAAGAAGGCAAGCGAGACATCCACATGTTCCTTCATGGCCTTTGGCAAAACTTTAAGTAAATCCATTTTTCTCGTTTTGACGTAGCTTTTCTCAGAGTGTGCTTTTTCTTGCAGCTTCTGGCTGTCCACGGCGAAGGTCTTCTATTATAGAGTGGTAGCCCGTCTGTATGGTTGGGCTGGAAGCTGCACACATTTGGCAATGGTGAACTCGTCTTGGACTCGTGGCCACATTGAGGAGCTGTGGAAAATTCCCTCCAGAACCTTCCGCGTTTACCCTCCTTGCGATACTTCCACTCTTCAGGTCTTCTATATTCTTCCTCATCAGTTTGTTCCATACCATAATTATATGCATTTGTGATTTTCTACAATGCGCATCATCTGCTAGATGATGCGCATTGTAGAATTTTATGGTGTGATAAGATAGTTATTGTATGAGAGACCTCCAGAGTATAGAGAAGAGCTCAGTCGTAATCTCCGCTTTGAAACTTTGTATGTGGATCTTGAAGCCTCGTTGAAACTCCTCTAGGATAAGAGGAGTTTTGAGGTGCCTATTCCTCGTTTGCACGATCACTCTTCCGCGGTTGCTGTTCCTGCATTTTGTGCTTTTGGTGGATATATGGTAAAGGGCTGTTTTAATTAGAGGATTTATGGTCACGAACAACGCAATACATGCTTGCTTATGATCGAGGCACTGCTAGGTCATGGTTATGATACAATCTCTCTATGCATCTTGTTCTGTGATCACATGGATCGCAGAACAGAGGATTTATGTTCACTGAAAATGTTACACGTGCTTGCCTACTATCGAGGCACGGCAAGAACATGGATCTGGTTCTAGTTGTTGGTGCCTGTCGTTGGAGTAATCGCATAATACTCGTTATTAACATCCTTTGACTCCAGTTTTGCTTACCTTGTGGGCTACGGAGACAGTATAGAGAATTCTAGTGCATTTCATTGATTGTTTCGCTATTACACTATGGGTTGTGAGACCGTAGGATTATTTGGATCAAACTAGAGTCATCGAACAGTAGGCAATCCTTCTTGGTATCTGCTGTTGGAGTAAACGCAGAACATTCGTTGGTTATATCCTTTGACTCCAGTTTACTAATCCTGTGGGCTTTGCAGACAGTCTGTGAGACCCTAGGGAGAATTCTAGTGCACTTCATTGTTTTGCTACTACACACTGGGTTGTGAGACCGTAGGAAAAGTTGGATCGAACTAGAGGCATGGAACAGTAGGCAATACTTCTTGAATTAGCAATGTGTTTTTGTATGCAGGCAGGACCTTATGAAGGCTTTTGACTGTTGGGATGCACTATGGCAAGCAGGCGCTTCCCCTCGAAAGGCGAGTGGAAAGTGGATACATCATTTCTGTAGCTCAGTTTCGACCAGAGAAGGTAGTAAGTCAAATTGCAACCTATATGCTAGCCGTTGTTTGTTCAGCTTGTACATTCGTAAGCCATTCAGTTACAAAGAGGACTACCATTCTCCTGGTTTTGGTGGTCTCTCAACCTTCTTCCCTCGTTCGTTTACGCAGGGATCTCTCACTCTGACCATGACGACAGTAATCGTTATTGTCAGCTTGAGAGATCCTGGACTTCTCTAACTTCTTTCTCGTGTGATCTAGGCTCATGGTCTTCAACTCGAGGCTTTCCGATTAGCACTGGAATCTTTGCCATCAAGTTCAGATTTTCAAGAGGTTCGGTTGAAGATTGTCGGCAGTTGCAGAAACTCAGAAGATGAAGAGCGACTTCAAATGTTGAAAGACACATGCAAACGACTGAAAATTGATAATCGCGTGGACTTTTGTGCGAATGTATCCTACAGGTAAAGCTTTCAACCTGATCTTGACAACAGAGCGAAAGGTTTAGTTGTTCACAGGCTTTGGGACCCGTTGTGTCCAAGGTCGAAACTTCTTTCTTTGGAAATTTGAATAGTCAGGGCATGATAGATCGCATAGTTAGACATGGCTTAACTATGCGATCATCTTTCATGCTTGGAGAGTCCGCTTTGCCTCCTGAAAGCCACAAACGCAAGTTTCAAAATTTATCAAAAGGCGACTTCATCAGAGCGACCTTTAATCGGGATCTTGTGTCACCTATTTTCACCGCAGAGAACTGGTGAAACTTTTAGGAGGGGCAGTGGCGGGTATACATACTATGATTGACGAGCATTTTGGAATCAGTGTTGTCGAGTACATGGCAGCGGGTGCAATTCCAATAGGTTGGTTTCGAACCTTTTCACGCCCCTGTCCATGTTGTGAAACATCTGAAAATAAGTCGGAAGGATTGTCTTTGTTATACAGTGAAGAGTAGCATATAAAATTGAAGTCTCGTCAAGACCTTGCATGTCACGTGATTTTAACACGGATGGAAACCTGTCACTGAGATTAAGAAAACATTCATATGATTCTTGCAGCACACAGATCAGCAGGACCCATGATGGATATAGTGGTGGAAGAAGAAGGACAACAGACGGGTTTTTTGGCAGAAACTGTGGAAGAGTACGCTGCTGCCATATACGAGGTTTTCACATTACCACAGGAGAAAAGACTACAAATGGCCAAAGCTGCTCGCAAGCGAGCGCTGAGGTTCTCAGCCGCAAATTTCGATGAAAGATTCAAGGAAACAATGAAATTGCTACTATAATATTATTACAAGACATCTAGATGCTCTACTCAAAAGAATTTCGATACTGCTGCTTGAAGTTGCTATCTCCTCAAGTGCGCAGATAACCTTTACATACATCTTAAAAGCAAAGTCGTATTGTAGATTACAGACCTAGTCCAGTATGAAGATGGAATTCGATAGGAGATGTCCGAATGAGATACTGAATAGCCTAATACAAGTCCTCACTTTTCATATGGAGGAATTCGTACATTTCCGAGGGCACACCGTGAAATTTCAATTGGAAGGCAGCATTTGAGAATATATGACTTTCATTTGTCAATATTGTTGTGGAATTTTTTTAAGCTGCCTGGCCTACATTCTACTCGTCTAAACTGTAGAATGTGCGGACATGAATAATTTTTTCCATTTGTCCAGGTCCTTGCCCGGACCCTCACCCTCGATGCTACTTATCTCGTACGTTTGGCCGTTGGTGCAATCCAGATCCAACGCTTTCACGCATGCCTCGGCAACTACTATCCTGCTCGCTTCTCCAACGAGTTTGTCTCCCTGACCGATGATGACATCCCGCCGAGTTCCGGCAGTTGCCTTGAGCAATGTATTCAGATCATACGAGGTGTAGGGCCCATCCGTCAACCTTCCTGGCCTGATGATTGTGAACGTCTTGCCCGAGTTTCGCAAGTAATCTTCTCCCAATTTTTTGTATTTGAGCACCCCGAAGAGATTCATTATGTTCCATGGTAACTGATCAGATTTGGTTACTCCGACCGAGGACACCAATATAATCTTTTCTACGGTTGAAGGAAGGGCATCGATCAGGTTTCTAACAGCTAGCCAATCCGTTTGCTCGGGTCCATTATTTCCATCCCAGCGCTTAGATGGGAATGCTGTGGTGCCTGTGCAACAAATGACATGGGTGACGCCCTCCACAACAGATTGGTCTAGAGAATCAGGTTGCCTACAATCTGCAATCCGAAATTCAAAGCGATCACCTTGGTCGCCGAACAAAGCTTTTGCCTTTTCCGCATTTCTGAGTAATGCCCGTACCTTGATTCCCTTCTCCAGAAGAGATGCAACTACGAGCTGCCCGACGCCTCCAGTAGCCCCCGCAACCAGAACATTCTTCGAAGTCGGCTGCGCTTCGACAGGTCCCGCGCCAGTGGAGACAGCAGCTTCAGAGCACCTCACTTGCAATCTCCTACTTTCCGGTCCACGGCTTCGAGACAGCTCAACGAAATGATTCCCACACGGTGTGTCAAATTTCAAGCCTTTCGATGGCTGACACTGCCTACTACCGAGTCCCAAGAGAAATTGAGGAGGAGTGTGTGACACCCCGGGATTTCGGAAATTCGAACACGAAGTGCTAGTCTGACCGAAGTTGCAGGGTAGCGCCATGCAAGCCATCTTTGCGAGGTTTGCTCAAGCTGTGTCTCACGACGCAGTGCCGACCCTCCTGTGCCCGCCTTTCCTTATCTTCCCGACTTCGAACCATCTTTCGTTCGTCGCCACTCCTCTGGCGCATGACAGTGTTCCTTCTGGGAATAGAAAGCTTTTCCCCTTCTTATCCTTCAAGATCCCGAGCTTGCAACTCGAGTAGGTCAAAAGTCTCCTGTCCATGCAAACACGCGTGCCCAAGGAAACCTTGCAGCAGCCGATGTTCATATCCTGCTCTGGACTCTACCAAAAGTTCACATAGAGCGAGCACTCACTCTCTTAGCCAAACCCGGCTCCCCCTGATGTCAACGGAGCTGGACGGAGTTAAACGGCAGTCTAATTCACTTTGCCCAAGGTTGTAGATTAATCCCGTCTCGATCAACCTTGGCGTGCATTTTGTAAAAATCAAGGCCCGTGCTCGAATCTTGCAGGACGTCTCGACCCGTGCGCAAACCAAGTCTATTACGTTCGAGCGAGCGGCATGACGATCAAAAATTGGCAGCTCTTGTAAACTTGTCCGCCCCACTTTCACACGAAGGTGCAGTGCATGGGATGGAAATATTGCATCACATTGCGTGCAAGTACAACATTCTGAGCGATAGAAAAAAGATCTCTTCCGCGCAGTGCAAAACCAGTGCAACGAGAATGAAAATTGACAGACGCATGCACAACCAAAAAACGCACGACGCCATCAAACGAAAACCATCACCAAGAAAACGAAGCCGAGGCCAAATGGAGCAAAAGCCCGAGGACGGGACAGGACGGGGGAGGAAAATCTCTACTCAGTCATTTGTGAACTCCGTACGTCTGATATCTACCGCGTAGCCATAGGTTGGGGTCTGCAACAAGCATCAACGTCGTAGACATGTTTCTAGCTATCTGCAGGTGCGGCTACTGGAGCACAGTAGTTTACCATTTACCATTTACAGTCTCTGGTTACTCCAGCTACCGGGCGTGGTATAGTTTCTTGGGCGTTAGGTCGACGTGGATGGACTACGTAGCAGTGCAGTTAGCTTGGCTGTGGGATGAACTCTGACAAGAAAGGTACAGACAAAGCGCTTGGAATGCGCAGGCTCGAGAAATGTAAAGGCCAAGTACTCTGCTCTTCCCAAACACGACACGTGGCGCATGCGGACGGCGGGCAGGCCGAGCCAGAATACTGTACAATGAACGATCGATCGCGGTCCTCCTCTTGCTCATTATTGGCCTTTTCTGTCGGCCAAGAAAGGCGACGACGACGGCGGGCGACGGCGGGCGACGGTTCTCGCGCGTTTGGCATTCGGGCACCGGGAGGTTCTCGAGATGACTGGGCAGGGGGTTTGACTTTCATTCCGCAGTCCACAGAGGGTTCGGACAGGGTCAACGGTAGATCGATGCGGCATCGGACGGGCGAGAGGCGATCCATTTGGACGAGGAGGAAGAAGCAACTGAGCGACGCGGGCTCGTCAAGACGAGGGCGCGGGCGCGGGCGCGGGCGAGCGGGGCGGGACCCGCAACGTGGAGCAAGAGGACAGGAGTCGGGAGCGAGGCCAGGAGGCGAGAGAATTGCAGCAATTCATGCGCATAAGATCTTCGATTGACGAAGTGGATCCATCAGCGGCACGGAGGGGTTGGATCCGGAGCATCCCGAGATCAATGTTGTCGAATTCCGGTCATTTTTTGCCCGGGGAGCGCACGGAGTGTGCATGAGTCGAATGTGGTCGCGAGGCCGAGCACGCGACGCCAGAACTGATTGACAATCCGCCGATCGATCGGATGTCCACGCCCGAAAACAGAGAGAAAAATTCCGGTCGTGCGGTGCCTCCTCCTGTAGGAATAGCGAGAGTTCTCGCCAGGGTGAGACTCCTCCGAAAGCAGGAGGTAATTGTGTCATGGCTGCGTGTTGGCCAGTCCACGATGCGCAATTTGATCGCCATGACGACGGTGGTTCGATTTGAACTCTGATGGTTCAATTTGGAGCGGCCTGAGACGAACACGGAGGAATGTCTTGGACCTTGGCAAGTTGGAAGCGGCAGGCTGATATATTTCATCTGATTCTTGGATACGGAGATCAGGACAGTGGTGGTGTGGATGATCTGCCTCTCCGTGTGAGAAATGGGGTGCAACCTCTGGATCTCAAGTTTCCCCTCGGAGGCCCTGCAGATCTTATCTCTGCCTGTAAATACAAAATTCAGCTTGATTGGGCAGCAGGGGACGATGAAGATCAAGTCGCACTTAAGCTCCAGTCGCAACTCATGGTTACATTGCCTTCTCCCCATGATGAAGTTGCTGTGCGTATCGGGCAATTCGTAGATACTAAGAATACTGAAGAAACGGATTCTCCTGAGTCCGATGCAGATCCACAGGCAGTGCCCGAAGATGAGGTTGAGGTGGAGTCTGATGTACGCGTGACTTTCAATGTTTATAAGACTAGAGAGCATCTTAAACTGGTGTCTTTATCGCGAACGGTAGGTTCTGGGCCTTCTGTAGATGGCTTGGGAGTCCTTAACAGAATTCTGGACAAATTTGCGAACTCAAGCACACCAGAGGAGGTTTCAGGTTTTAAAGAACATTGGCGTGTCCTCTCCGTGCTCAACCTCTCCAACTGCTCTTTAACCGTGCGTATGACAAACCCTTCCTTGACTATGTTACGGGATTCAAGGAGGCTTTGAGAACCTTTGATGAATCTTTATAGGTTAGGAAGTTTTATGAGAACTTATCAGCTAGGTGGAGGTCTAGTTCTAGTTGGAGGTTAAATCTCTTGTTTATCATTGACTCTAACAAAACTGAACTATCAATCTTTGCTCCTTACAATGCAATGCAAGTGCTGAATTGTGAAAAGTTAGTGCACTTAAAAATCTTCTCCAGTTAAGTTTATAAGACATATCAGAGTGAGTGATATTTGGATTCGATTTCTGCCAATTGTAGGGTCTTCCGATCGAATTAGCACGTTTGCCTATGCTTCAAAGACTCTACCTTGACAACAACAAGATTACAGTTTTGCCTCCAGAATTGGGCCAACTTACCCAACTCAAAGTGCTTCGGGCTGACCACAATCTGCTCACATCTGTGCCAGGTTATCTACTATTCCTTGTGAAAAGCTTCAAGAATATATATCAGGAAGAGTTTTTCCAATTCTTTAAAACACTACTTGCAACACTCGCTGTAACAAACATAACACAGAGTTGTAATTAGGAAATCCTTTCAAGTCCGCCCCACTTTATATCATGATTTATATCTTTGAAATGCAGTACCTATCATGTATCAGGTCTAGATGGCCGATGATGAAGTTTTTCACTTGAGTTGCTGTACTGTGAAATGTATCAGACGAAGTAGAAGTCAATCAAGAAAACATCTTACATCCTGGAAATGGTTGCAAGAGCGTTAATATGATATCTTCGTCCATTTTGCAGTTGAGCTACGTCAGTGTCTTGGGTTAGTTGAGCTATCTCTTGAACACAATAAGCTTGTTCGGCCTTTGCTGGATTTCAGGTTAGTGATTTCTCTTTGCGGACATCAGTGTAGTTTTTCAGAGATTTTTATCTGTGTACTTTCTGCTATTCTGGTTGTAGTTGATTCTCAATAGTAAAAGATGTAATGCAACCTCACGAACACAGCATCACGATAGCAAAATGACATCGTACATTAAACTGTCACCGAGTTTTTTTCAGGTCTCGTTGACCTCTGACTGAATACATTTAAACATGGTCTGAATATACTGTTCCCCTGGGTTTAAACAGGGCCATGTCAGAACTGCAGGTATTGAGACTTTTTGGCAACCCGTTGGAGTTTCTGCCTGAAATACTTCCCTGTACAAAGTTACGACAC
This sequence comes from Marchantia polymorpha subsp. ruderalis, assembly GCA_037833965.1. NCBI lineage: Eukaryota > Viridiplantae > Streptophyta > Marchantiopsida > Marchantiales > Marchantiaceae > Marchantia > Marchantia polymorpha. Next base: position 9,991,416 of record AP031351.1, read on the forward strand.
CTGTCACTAGCCAATGTGCGCATTGAAGCTGATGAGAGCCTTATGGACATCAATGTGGAAGTTGAGGTGAGCAATTACTGCACACAATTTATTCTCAGGCACGTAAGTATAAAATACTTCCTATAAGATTCTGCCGATAGTTCTAACATTTCCGTCAAGGTAAAGTTCGAAGTAGTCAAGATATATCAATTTGTTATACCTTGCTGAATGATGTTGGAACGTTACTTCAGCCCCAATATATGTTGCAGAATTTTACTTGACGGTATTCGATAATTAATGTTGTGATGCAGGGAGTTGAGAGTACATCTTATTTTGCTGCCTCCAAGCATAAGCTCAGTGCCTTTTTCTCTCTTATATTCCGATTTTCCTCCTGTCAACATCCATTACTGGCATCTGCACTGGCTAAAATTACTCAAGATAATAGCAATCGAGCAGCAATCGGCAAAGATGAGAGTGCTGTACGCCAACTATTGAGCATGATTCTTAGTGATAATCGTCATGTGGTACGCAAATCTTTCTTTTTACCAAGCCTTTGAAAACCAAAACTCGTAGTTGCTAAATAATAATCTGGCGCATTCTATATTCATAAGATGTAAACTACAACCACACTCTTGCACGTGATATCTCCACAATAGCAAAATAAGTTCAAAGTTTACCTATTTGAAAAATAGGAATGTAATTAATTTGCACTTATTTCGTTGCTTTTGTTAGATTGTTCTCTTGGTGTCTCATTTATCTGAACCATTTCAATTCATTATGTCTCTGTTTTTGTTTTATTTCACCGTGAGCCACAGTTTTTATTTATTTCATCTTGTATTACTATTTTGAATTAATCCGCTATCTTCAAAAGTATTTCATCTGTATATTCCACATGGAAATTTCCACTTTCTGTATTGCTGCTTTTGTTAGATTGACGTGTTGGTATCTCAATCATCTGAACCATTTTTCATTACCTTATGGCTGTATTCTTTTATTTCATTGTCAGCCATAACTTGTCATTTCTTCCTATTCCGAAGAACTCCGCTATTTTCAAATAAGAAGTAATCGGTGTTTTCTATTTGGAAATCTAAACGGTATCTGTTGTGGTGCCTTGTGCACTTCTCTAAACATCGCTATTCATTCTTTTGTTCAGCTTTTGTTCTTCTGTTTTCGTCTGGGCTAGGGTTTAGGTCGTTGACAAGTCCCTAAACTGCCTACTTGCAGGTTGAGCAGGCATGTATTGCACTCTCTGCATTGGCAGTAGATACAACTCTTGTGCTGCGATTGATGAGGGCTGATGTTGTACAAGCAATTGAATTTGTTTTGAGATCAACATCTACGGAACTTCTTATTTCGGTTCTCAAAGTAGTAGTCAATATCGCATTCACGTCTGATGCTGTGGCTTCTAAAGTGCTCACCAAAGACATCTTCAAACGACTCAAGGCCCTATGTTCTAACACCAACTCTGAGGTTTGTTCTACTCACATCTCTCCATATCATTCAAGCACAAAATCCTCGTTCCCAAAATTCTTGTAGGCAAAATAATTGACATTTGTTCTAAAACTCGTCGGCTCATACATTGATGAAGGTATTTCTTTCGGGTCCTAATTTCTTTACCTAAAATAAGCATCACTTCAAAATAAATGTATGGTTTGTTTGCTGTTTGAAAGGCTTAAAATACAAACCCGTTCTTTGTCTTAAGTATGGCCTCTATGCTTATGGTTCTTTTCTGTAAGCAGGTACAGCGACAGGCCCTTCTGGCTATTGGTAATCTGGCATTCAGCTGGGAAAACAGACGCACATTAGTAGCGTCTGAAACTCTTCGAGAAATGCTACTCCGTTTATCTAGTGGACAAGAAACGCGTGTCTGCAAAGCCGCTGCAAGGGCTCTAGCTATTCTTGGTATGAATGTTTATCATGTTTTTCTGATCATGTTCGTCTTAATGTTTTCATTTTAAACTTCTTCAATGTCTCATATTAACAGATTTCTGTTAGTTTGCAGGCGAAAATGAGTATCTGCGTCGCGCCGTTAAAGGAAAACCAGTAGCAAAGCGAGGATTGCGAATATTATCAATGGATGGCGGTGGGATGAGAGGTTTGGCAACCGTAGAAATTCTGAGGAAATTTGAAAAATACTCAGGAAAACATATCCATGAAATGTTTGACCTTATCTGCGGCACTTCCACTGGCGGTATGCTTGCTGTGGCTTTGGGGATCAAGCAGCTATCTCTTGATCAATGTGAAGAGATATATAAGACATTAGGTACAAGAAACTGCCATACGAACATTTGGATTTGCATGTTTCAATTCAACAGGTTTCTAGATCTTCAAGGAGATAACACAGCTTTCAGCTTATATTTAACAAGGAGCAGCCTAAATTAGTGCGTTATGTGCAGGGAAAGTTGTTTTTGCTGAGCCTCCTCCGAAAGAGAATGAAGCAGCTACTTGGAGAGAGAAAATAGATTCATTGTACAAAAGTTCTTCACAAAGCTTTCGGGTTGTTGTGCACGGATCTAAGGTAAGAAGAGTTGAAAATCGGTTACTTTTGACATTTTGAAACAACCCAAGTAATTATTTTCAAATGAGAAGTTTTGTTTCTTTTCAAATAGAGTTTTTTTTTCCACCTTCATAGTTTAATGTTATTTAGGATATCGTACATGCGGGCTTCTATTTTTGTTCCTATTCTCATTAAGTGGTGAACATCATGAATGTTGAATGATAATGTAGCACAATGCGGACGAATTTGAACGATTGTTGAAGGAGATGTGCGCGGATGAGGATGGGGACTTGCTTATAGAGTCAGCAGTGCGGAAAGAAGTTCCCAAAGTTTTTGCCGTTTCTACATTAGTTAGTGTTGTGCCAGCCCAACCATTCGTCTTCCGAAACTACCAGGTATCAAACCTTTTCCATCAAAATGGATCTCGTCTTTCCTCATATGTATATTGACGTTCTCCCTTTCCGAAGACAGTTCTAAGTTCTTCAAAATGTCTTATATATATGTGTGGTCCTAAGATGAATGGATGGAACATATTTCAAATCTTAACAAATACAAACAGCGCAACTGTACACAAAATATGAGCTACACAGTATCAGAAATATATGTTAAGTGAAGTATTCTAAGGATGCAAGTGATTGTGGAGAAGCGTAATCTCCTTTGTTGTTTATGTTTCTTCATAAACTCCTGAAACGTGTCATAGTTCTCTGATTTTTTGTGTTATAGCGTGAAGGACATAGACCACACGTTTCTCGGCCTTTTGGCTAGCTTAGTGTTTTATAGATATTCTTTTTACATATTCGTTTGCAGGTCTGGTATGAAAATCTTAGCAGTCATCAAGTTATTATTCATGACAATATGAGCGCTATGCTCTTGAATATATGCTTGTAACATAAAATCCTGCTGCTGCATGTCGATATATGCTTTTGAACAGTATCCTCCCGGAACACCAGAAACAGCTCCTTGGACAACGGATGGACCGGCTGCTTCTGTATCTGGCAGCGCTGCAACAGCAGCTCCTTTAAGTACTCCCATAGGGCCCAAGAGAACTGCTTTCATAGGCAGCTGCAAGCATTTTGTATGGGAGGCCATCAGAGCTTCTTCAGCTGCTCCCTACTATCTCGACGATTACTCAAGTGGTGGGTACAGAGAAAAATAACTTCAAAAATCTGCTTCATAATTTGGGAGCTCTTTATAATCAAACTCGGATGTTTAAGGACGATTGTTTCAGACCAGTGAACAGAAGGAAAGCGAAAAAGCACTTCCAGAATACAGCAATTCCTTTGAGTAGTCATCTAGTTTTGTGTGCGTTCAAATTTGATGACACGGGCAAATAACAAAAAACGAGGGAGGACTCCCAATCAAGTCGTACAAGGATTAAACCAAACGGGTAATGTGGGGCATAGCATCCCCATCACAATGGGTAATAGATACTGAGTTCCAATAGATGAGAAATATACATTACCTTTTATGCGTTAGAATAGAGATTCTTCACCTGCGCTTGCATCTTTTGACATACAATCTCTTTCTGCAGAGTCAAATCGCTGGCAGGATGGGGCGATCGTTGCAAATAATCCCACTATCATTGCTCTACGTGAGGCCCAGCTTTTGTGGCCAGATGTTCCAATCGGTTGCCTTGTTTCGTTGGGCTGTGGGAATGTCCCCAACAAGGTATGTTTTCAAAAAGAATATCCCATAAAGATCCAATTATCTGAGGATGTAAATCCTTTCATCGATATCTCTTGTTATTCTTGTCAAAAACTATGGTTTTTATACCAGTTGCTCCCCTTAGTTTGCTTGACCGAGGTGCAGTAGACTTACTGCTTTGGGAATGTTGTGTAATTGGGGTGAAACACAAACATTTGATGTTTATCGTGTCGGAATTGAATTTAATGTCTGTACTGTTATCGGGAATTGTTCCAGCCTCGAGGTAAAGGAGGGTGGCGATACTTGGATACTGGCCAAGTTTTGATAGAAAGTGCTTGTTCTGTCGAACGCGCAGAGGAAGCTCTAGACGCTCTTTTGCCTCTAGTGGATGGTATCCGATACTTTCGATTCAACCCAGGTTGGTTAAATATAAGTTTTTTGCACATAACAATCAAAATCAAAGACTTAAGTCAACAACCCAATAGAGAGAAACCCATTGATCATGATGTCATGCATACTGTTGTTGTTTAGCGGCCCGGATTGATTTGCAGGCCCTAAGAAGTAACTATGCATAGAATATGGCACTTATGATGTTATATTTAGACATTTAATAAGAGGAGACGAACGATGTGGCAAATTTGTGGTGGTTTCATAGCAGTCATTTTTGGACTGTGTTCAGTTGATGACAGGTGTGGCATGGAGCTTGATGAGACGGATCCAGTAGTGTGGGGTAGACTTGAGGCTGCTACTCGTGAGTATCTTGAAGCTCATGACTCATACATCAAAGAGGCATGTGACACACTTGAACCCCCTTCTCAGAGCGAGGATACGTGGCATGAAAGACACAAAAATGGACGTTTCTCTGCACCAGGCAAGCAAGTGAATAAAGGTAAGAGTCCGCTGCTCAGTTGAAACCGTCTACTATCTTCCTGAGGTCTTAGTGCATATACAGAATATGGCGTTTGCTTGAACGTTTGGACAAAAGTTAAGAGTTCAACAGGACTCAAAACCCTTTGGTCTCTCTCGCAGGATCCGGGGACGTTACAGGTCTTGGCTGGAGACGTAGAGTTCTTTTAGCTGAAGTTCGTCGTAGCCCTGACTTGCTAAAGCCCTTTAGGCATACACGCGCTTTGGAAGCGTACTGTGAGCGCTACAACATCAAGCTGGATCATTTGATCACTGTCCCTACTTCAACCGTTGCTTCGACCACTACTGGCCCCACCCCACCATATGCCTCTCCTTCCTTCACGGGAAGTTTTCCAACGAGTCCTCTATTGTTCAGCCCGGACCCAGCGCTTCTTCTCCAAGCGAAACTTGAGAACCTCCCACCTCTGAATCTTGACGGTGGTCACGGTCCGAGTTCTCATAAAATATCACACTCACCACCCTTATCGCCTCCAAGAGGTCCTCGCGAACTCACAGGACCTGTCTTAGCTCTTCATGAGAAGCTTCGTAGTTCACCTCAGCTTGGCATTGTACATTTAGCACTTCACAGCGATCTATCAGGTCTCATCATGAGGTAATGAATCTGTTATACTTATATGGGCGATCCGGGTTGATCCTCTTAAAGTTATTTATCTTGTTGTAGATGTAGTTGGGCTCATGAATAGCTTTCAAATAAAGCATAACGTGCAGTGTCTTTCACTTATATGTTATTCACCATCGCCTCTCATGGTGACTTTTCTCCAATTTAATTACACCAAAGTCAACAGTTACGTGTAGCGGCGATTGCAGGCTACTGTATCTTCCTAGCTGATTCCAGTGTTTACGTGCCAGCTGGAAAAGCGACATTATTTCTGTAGCGGAGCCTGGGGAGATGGCAGAAGGGTTCTTGCAAACTGTGGTAGCAAACATGCGAATTGGTGTCGCCAGTAAATCAAGAAAGAAACGGAGTTCTCATCTCCCAAAATTTTCTTCGCTAAGTAGCTTGGTCGCAGCATGTCCCCGATTCATGATTGGAGGAGCTCTGCACAGATTTATGGGCCGTCATACGCAGGTATACCCATACTGATTCCTCGAGCATGTATTCCAGAAAGTCTTCATGTAGGCAAGTCGCGTATGCCTGGGTCATGAACCCTGTTGCTGTTACCTTTTGTTTGCCTTAGTCTGGAGTCCTGAATTTTGTGGGCGGATATTGTAATGGTTTTTGTTATCGAAGGTACTGCCTGACGGACAGGAGGTTGGATCTTATCTGTTTCGGAGAACTCTGCCCGCATCACACCTTGTACCGGATGATGTACGCTGGATGGTATGACTGCACTTCAATCGTTTGACGTAATCAGAGAGCAAAGACTAGTTTTGAAACATGCTGCGCCTCTTCTGGCACGGATAGTACGTTTGTTGTAACTGGATATAATTTACTTGGTCTGCTGAGTGTCGAGGATCGGTATTTAGACGGGCCAATCGTCGTAGACTGTAGTTGTATTTGAAGAAGGATATTTAAAGGATCCGATCTCCAAGATTTTGAGTTGTATGCTAATTCTTTGCAGCATCCTACTTGAGAAATCTCTGTAGGTTTTCTCTTAGGATGTGCTGAGATGAAAGCACTTAGATTTCATTTAGGCATAGTAGAAGACAAGAAAACATCACTTGACTCGAAAATTGACACAAGATACTCTCGCTCAGTATTTCACCCTCTTTGTGGACATATTTGTAGGTTGGAGGATGGCGGGACAGGATAATTATCTGTACCGGGAGGTACGGTCCATCTTCAGCTCTTGTGAAAGCGTTTCTGGACGCCGGAGCCAAAGCAGTGATAGCACCAGCCATGGATCCACCGGATGTGCATCGTACCTTTTGTGATGGAAAGGTCGGTGATAATGAAGGTGTTGACAGTGATGATGTGCGATTTGTTATCGAAGATGAAGATGACGAAGAGGAGGCGGAGCCTTCAAGCCCTGGTAGTGATTGGGAGGATAGTGACTTTGACAAACTGGACAGTAATTTCGAAAGCCAGGAGCGAGAAGAGAAGGACTTGGCATCATTCGTAGGTACATTGTACGATGCTCTTTTCAGAGAAGGTTTGGGAGCTGAAGCTGCTCTTCAACATGCTTTGGAAGCTCATGTGAAGCAGCAGTACCGATGTCATCTACCGCATGTGTACTAATTTATTCCCAGGTTAGTAGTAGTATTCTGCCTAAAGCTTAAGCACCGTAGACCTGGGTAATTATGAATAAAATTTCCAGTGGATCAAAGTTGCCACTGCCCTATTTATGGTAAAAACATGAACTCCACCTCCATACAAAGCGTCACCTCTGGAACTTCACGTGAAATCAATTCGACCGCAGTGTTTCGAAGCGCACGAGGATGCGGACAAACACTTTCCCGCTGTACTAAAATAGAAACTGTGGAGAGCTTATCGAGATATCACTTATCTCTACCTTGGTGCAAAGTGAGAGCATATCTTGTTACAAATCGCTCAACGCTTTTTTGTTCAGGACCGAGTAACATGTCGTCTTCCTTATAGATGATTGGTGCCACAAGCAGTCGCATTCATGGACCCAGTCAGATAAAGGATCCTTACGGTAATGTTCGAGGGATGGCTCTAACAGCAATGAGAATCTCATGCTTGCGCTCCGCAATAAATATTTTACGTCGACTTTCCGGCTTGCAGCTTCGTCACTATATTGAATATGAATCAAGTTTCCGAGTATTGTCGACCTGTCGTAAGCAAATTGAGGACCTCTGATGTTACCGGAAATGCATAGAAATATAATCCGAATACAAAGGAAGAGAACGGGGAGAGAGGAGATACGAATGTCGTCCGGATTGTACAAGCCGTATCTCCAGTGAATGGTCTTCATCATCAGGCTTTCTCACAGGACAGAGTGGACCAATGTAGTCTGGCCGAACCCACGAGCGAAATTCCAGATACTCCACACTTCCCATCTTTCAACCCTAAACAAACCCAACAGATGCAACCAGTAAAGACACTCCATTCTTTTCTCTCAAGTATAACGAGTGTCGATAGGAGTGGCTTTGCAACGTCAGAACGATATCTCTCATCTTGCACTTTTACTCGTCCTTTATTTACAGGGTGATCTACAGTCTGGAAGGGATGCGGAATACATGGGAACTAAACATTTATGAACTCTGTCAACCGATAGATTGTAGTTTTTCAGCTCCTACTCGCTGATTACCGCAAGGCTAATATTGTGGGCTCCAGTTGCCGTGTCAATCTGTAGTAACAATAACCCCCCGTTGAAAACCGCTGTATAAATCAAGTCAGTTACCGACCCTTAGACCTAGTTTTAACCATACCAGTTCACTTCTATTTTCTCCTCGTTGACAGAGATTGACATTGTATTAGGGAACAGCGAGGAAAGTCATTACTCTCTTCCCAGCCTCGATCAGAGAAATAACTTGGCGACCTTACCAAATTTCTGTCCGGTTGGCGAAAATAGAGAGAACCATCTTTTCCAGGAGTTGAGTCATCCTCCCACTCTCGGAGAACTAGGCCTGGCAGCTGAAGCTTGAGAAACTGCCGTCGGAATTACTGTGTCCTGAATGGAAGCCACCGTAGTCGGTCGACAACTCAGTGCAATGAGTGGTGATAACGACAGCAAAATTCCCAAAACAATGAGGAAGTTGGAGAATCATGCCTGTTAACTCGGGACAGAATTACTTGAAGTTATTGAGTTCATGTAGATATCGCTGGCGCAAGATAAAGACAAGTCCCATAAATGCACCGAGAGAGCGTGAAGCGAGTGAGAAGTACACTATAGACATCTTCGTTTGTCCGGCCTGTCACGATACGAAAAGAAGATTCTTTGCTTGACCGGACCTGAAAATGGTGGAATATAGCACCTGAAGCACACCATCAGTCCAGCTATCTGTTGTCACTGCACTAAGACTCTTGCTCACTGTGGTCCTCGTAGGACAGTGGCTAAAAATAAGCAATGCAGTCAATCTGCTCCCCACAAAGTCTCATGAGTCATGACACAACTCCCCACTCCTCCAATCTCCTCGAAATTTGATCTCGCCTCATCTCGATCTAGTTCATGTTCTCATCCCCTTCTCGCCACGCCCCAGACAATTGAAGTGAGAATTTCCTATTCTTCTCTCTCAGTGTTGAACTGTTGCCCTCCTTCACCTTCCTTTGAGAAATCCTGCAACCTTCGCAACCACCTCCATACTCCATTTCCATTCCGTCGGCACGTACATGTGCATTCATCTCGAGCAAGAGTTTTCAGAACCTTCTATCGTCCTGAATTGACGATGACGCTCATTACCTCCTCCCTCCTCTTACTTCATTCGAGTTAGCATGTGTTTTTCCATAGGAAAAATTGGGGAAAATTCTGTTGGGTTGCCACATTTCTTGTTTTTCGTCATGTTCGGAAATTCAATCGAACAAGAATTGCGCATCACAATTCAGCGGTTTGTGTACACTAGGTTTGTCCCTGCAACTCCGCCGAGTAAGTAATATCGACTCTGACATTTTGGGTGTCCCTAAGCCTTCAAAACATTTCAGTGGCGTGAATGCACCTCCAACTTCGGTCGGCCAAAGTACGCGCGAGGGTGCAAGTCATGTCACCTGATCCGGTACAACATCCGAACGTGGATGTGCAAAAAAACTCAATTGAGGCGATTTGCAGGCGAGCCATGGCCATGATGAACACAATGCGAGCGTTGTCAGTCATTTCTAATCGCCCTAAAATTCTCAGAGCCTAAGAGGGTCTTTTTCCCCTACAATCGTAGAGTCTAACAACATATTGGTAACAATGGTTGTGTACGCACACCCGATCACTCTACATAATCAGCTCGCGGCGTTTTGGGCTCATATGAAGATTGCTGTACATATAAATATGTCCTTGATCCGTGGAAGTATGCTTTTGCACCCTTACATCTAACGGCACAATCCAGCGGATACACTTTGACTGTTGATTTTATTGTCTTGCTCGTAGCAGCCCTCCCCATGTTCGTGAAACCAACGTCTACACGTATCAAGGAATCAATCTCTTGACGCTTGTTTGGTTGGTGTTCAGTGATCGCTAAAGACATCTTGAAGTCAACGCCATTGGGCTTCCAGAACGAGCTGCTGCGTAACGACGATGTGCAAGAGGTTTAGTTCTACATTTGACATGAAAATTATTTTGTAAGACGCGTCAGCGTTGGATAGGCGATTACCAGTCGTATTCACAAGTGACACTCAAGGTTTTGTACTCCATATCTGCAGGTAACATGATAAAATAAAGTAGAATTGGGAATATCACACCAAGCCCTACATGAAACCTAGCAAATACCATATGCTAGTAACCAATATATTTTAATGAGAAATATGTATTACAACACCTACAATCATCTAGATTGGTTTTTATAGTACATTCTTTTGCTCTAACAAGTCTCTAGCGTTTGACTGTAGATTAGATTTTGGTAAACTTAGTGTGTGATATTATATCTTTTCATGCTCTTCCTTCATCAATATTTGAGTGTTTATGATTGAATTAACTCGTACAAGACTGATTCTCACTTTCACAAGATCCGCAAAACTACGCAAAACCTTAAAGTAATTTTTAAATTCCTCTCTTAGATATAATTCAATTTCCATATCAAACTAACTTCAACTCAATCCAGAATTCAAGTATAACGTCAAAAAAAATTCTTGGCAAATTTACATCTACATTACTTAGATTATATCAGGGTATATAATTTCATGTCTCAAAGCGCAAAATAAAAAACCAATTGAAAGTGTGAAAAGTTATTGTAGATGATAATGTTATTTTCTATACAAGTATTACGTGAGCTTGATTACAATCATTTGAATTCTTTAATCAGCAGTATATGTATTGGATAATTTTTTCTACTTTGCATTGTGCTTTATAATTAAAAATGATTTGAAATTTTATAAACATTTCATACTCCAATGGTAATGCAGTCATAGATTCATTTTTTTTCCAACAGGATAATAATTATCTTAAATAAAATCAGTAGAGTCATATAAATAGCTTCAAAGATTAGTGATCTAATCATTTTTTCCATTTAATTCTTACAACAATACTATGATCATCTTAAAATAACATGAAACATAATTACAATGAAGCTACAACACTTGTTGTGATAATTTTCCTTTATCTTTGTATCTAATATTATTTTCTCTATGTATAAGAAAAAACATATTTTATGAATTATTTGTAAATATTATTATTATGAATCTTCATTTTATCTTATATTATTCATTATCTCATTAAAAGAAATAGATAAAATGATAATATCATATTTTCTATGTAATTGCAATGCTTTATTTCTTTTTAAGAGAATAAATAATATTTTTATGACAGAAGAATAAACTAATTATATCAATAAATTGTAATAGCACAACAACAATAATATTTATTTATCTATTATAGATTTATTTCTTTTATAAATGTAAATCATGAAACTAAATCGAAGATTCAAATGAAACAGACTAAAATATCGACATTTGTTAGGATTTAACTCGGGTTTTGAGTTAGACCTCAATAAGCTAACTCTAGTCAGTGTTGAGGTTAGCTACCAGTATATAAATCCGATGGCATTCGGTGTTTTGTTTGAAAGACTTCATTATTATTATCAGTTTTTTCTCCCCGTTGACATAGCCCATATTCGGATTAACCACGTATATGTTGTGCAACGTCTTGTTTGTGTTTTTTCTTGCCTTGATGATTCTGTGTGGTGTCATTTTTACTCTGTAAATTCTCAGGGATAAAGTTCAAAAATTATTCAAGCGAAAACGGTTACTACAACCCGACGATGTAGGATGGGCACGGCTCGGCTAACGACTAGACGGCTAAATTTTTTTGTTAGCCATCTAGCCAATTGCACAGCTGACTAGCCATCGGCTAAGTCTTTGAGTAATAGACTTCTCTGAAGAATCAATTTGGAAGACTCTCTCTCGATAAAGAATTTTCCAAATCTCGAAAGTGAAGTATGCTTTTAGCAGATGGATGTGTAAAAATGTACCACAGATTTTGCTCAAAATATTAATGAATTGTTATTCGTTATTTTGTATTTGTGGCTTAAGTGCAAAACATCCAATGTATTTTGCATCCAACCTGCAATACTCCCTTCTCTTGTGGATCTTAATACCTTTGTCATCGTCTTGCAATTATTCTTTGTAATAATATCTTGCAAATTAGACCCAAAGCCTTACCGTTTGATAAGAATAGTATATGATTCAAGATCTGTAATAAGAATAATAAACATGTCGATGTTTTTCCAAGTTAGAAGAAACCATGATTGATAACTAGCTTCAAACGTCATGTATGAAATGGATGATAGCTCTAAAATCCTTCATCTTTTGCATTGACGCACATGGAATCTGAAAGAAGAGATGAGAGTCAAGCAACACAGAAGAAAGCTCACAAAGAATTCAGTGTGATGATCAACGATCAGCATAAAGTTGGATTTGATCTCTCTAACGAGAAGAAATGCAATCCGACTTGTACAACATTTGATCTACTCCATATACTAATCGCATCAAAAAATATTCACGAATTCATTAATTGGACAAAAAATAGAATAGAAATTAAACACAAATTATCCTTCACAAAATAGCCAGATGATGAATTGAACTAAATTAAACACAAATAAGATTCAGTTTCTTCATTTATGAAGAACAAGTCCAAGGAAACTCGCAACCTGAATAAATTTGTTTGCAATTTGTTTAGAATAAAATGAAATCAAACACAAATTATACTTTCCGAAACCTACAGATACGAGTAGAATAAAAGTTAAGCATAATTACACTTCATACGCATAATCTTGCACCTTCTAACCAAAATCAAGTATTTGGGGACAAACAAAATCACAGAGCTATCTTATTAATTTCATTAAGCAGTCGTTTCCATGACTGCAGCTTCATGGTAATTTAGATAGGAGTGTCGCCCAAACGGTTTCGCTACGCGGTGGCAATAGCATCACTATTTGAAAATGCAGACTCTGATGGCAACAAAGACCTAATGCAAATTAAGATGTACTGTGCACAAGTGACAATCGTGGAAAAAGCTTGCGGCCAAGTTTTGCCCACCAAATCACTACATCGTCGCATGATTCATCTCCTATTTTGATGAACTACAAAAAAATCATGATTTTGTTGGAAACATCATCTTGTTCACGGTTAAAATCAAAAATCAAAGCTTGTGTTTTATGTGCAGCAATTAGCATATTTTGGGTTCTATTTTTTGAAGTGAAAGAGTAAGCATGTTCATGTGTACCCTTGATACCATATTGTTATCAAAGAGTTTCTCGAAGCCTTGTCGTCAAAAATTCTACTTATTTGTCCGTCTTTGGAACCGCATGATCAAGTGCTTATGCTAACATTGATAGAGGGTGAGTCAAGTGGTCTTCATATTTCTGTAGCTTTACCACCAATGCTCTTGTAGCATACTTAGACTTTGATGTAGTGAATCAGAATTCATCGTATTGTTGATAATTTCTTGTCAATGTGTCTTTAATAATTCATAAACCAAAGGTTGATTTGATAAAGTTGCATAACGTCCACTAGATAACGGAAGATATGCATAAGCAAAAGCAAGATAATCTTTGAAGCATTTCAGACCATTTGTTTAATTGAAGTCAAAGTTAGAATCTTACTGTACAACTCAGACATTTTTGATAAAGATTGAAAGGCATCTGTGAGACAGTATGACGCATCAATCATTATAAACATGATATTCCATCTATGCTTCACATCAAGCTCATAAACTTTCTTTGTCTTGAGTTTTTGTGCCCCTAAAAGAATTTGGACCTTCTTGAAATCAGCTTGCATTCGAGATGATAAGCGGATTGACTTTAGCAGTAAGCAAAGTTTTTACATATTGGTTTTGAAAATTGCTTCATTGTTAATCACAGCACGATGCACAATATGACACACACAGGAATAGTGTCATCTATAGTCTAGATAAACATCAAATTTATTTTTTAATTTGTCTTTTAAATGCTACAAAGCTATAATCATCTCACTAGCATTGTTTGTTGATATCATAGTTGCAGTTGTGATTTGCTCGTGTAAACCATGTCTGTAGGTGCCTATACTGTTTCCTTTCGCCACACAATTTCGGAATTTCTTTGTGTGAAGAGTTTATCTACCTACTTGTTATTCTTGCTATCAAATTTCTTTTGTGTAAGCAGTATATGTGTACTCGTGTCAAGCACAAAAACAAGGAGAGAATCTTTCATTTGCAAAGAGAGTCAAAATAAAAAGACACGTGTCTCAATTTCTAAAATATATGTTTAGTCCTTTAGTCAGCGGCTAGTCAACTAAACTTTGATCACTAGTCGACTAGCCGTTTGTATTGGCTAGCCAACTAACCAAAAATCAGTTGACTACATGTCTATCCCTAGCGTGATGACACGTGACGATCTGCCACATGACTGATACGCAGACGCAAAATATGCGATGATCTGTTGTAACCATCTTTAGTTATTTAACACTATAGAAGAGATTACTCAAGATTGAGTAAAGTAGATAATGGTGTTACATCTATAGTATCATGTCAACAATCTGTATGCTAATTGAATGTGCTAATTATTGTGTTAGTTGGAAACGACATGTCACCTATTTGTGTGTTCATTAGTTATATTCGTCATATCATCATTCTACTAGAAATATATTTGATGGTGGAAAGAATGTTTTGTCTTTGTGTATGTGTTTAAAATATCTTTGTAAAAAATAATAGAATCATTCAAGATATCTCATCTTTAGATCTTATGTTTCATCTATGCATTAGCTTCTTTCTAAACTCTAGTGTTATAATTGTATCAAAGCGACCTTGCTCTCTTTTTTTCAATATGGATTAACTCTCATGAAATAGAAAGTAAGTTATGATAGATTATGGTTTTTGAGAGTGTTTAGAAGCTAGCAAAAACAATTGATATGCATATAGAACGAGAAAAAGTGAAAAATTATGCTTTGTAGATATAAATAGCTTGATAAAAATATTCCAACAAAATTAAATTAAACAAAAAAACTAACAAAATCAGCCTTATATCCTTGTGAGTCTCAAATTTTGTTGGATATAAATTATTTAAAATGTAATCTAGAACTTTCATGAATTTTTTTACTCAATGAAAATTAACCAACTTCAATAACTTGGATTGTGCTAATCTAAGAGAACATTAAAAACTTAAGACATATAAAAATTAATTTTGTGAAGTTGGCATGTAATATATAAATTTTTCAGCCTAATCAACTTATCTTGACACACATATTAAAAATTGAGTAGACTATTTGATGTAATTTGTTTCAAAATTCTAAAAATAATAAAATTCAAGAATTAGCATACAAAGTGTTCAAAAAGTTCAAAATCTTTCTTTAAAACTTCATATTTTGAACAATATAAGCAAGAAAATAAAACTCTGTGTATTCTGATTGTCAAATAATTACTTGGATTTTTTTTAGGTTATTTAGATATTTTTCAATTTCCTTGAACGCTTTAAGAAAATTTAATCTACATATATAGTCTTTATGACTATCTTTGCTATTTTATTTTCATTTGTTTTGTGAAGAAAAGTTTTCATTTTTTGGAAAAATATGAAAAAAAATTATCTTTAATGGTTTGTATAAACTATTTGTTATTTGAATGAATGTCTTGAGCTTCTATTGATGTACAATGAGAAATTTACTTGATGGAATCCCATCAGGAACTAAATTGCTTACTGGAAACCCTTAAGTTTTGTTTTAATTGATTGTATCTCAACAACGGTACACGTCACGCATGTTCTAGTATCAACAATCAGTGCATGCAGTGGAACTCTGTCGTCCCAACGATCACAACTCTTGACAACAACTTGGCAATGAGATTAAAGAGAGCTGCTCCTTTTCTAATTTCAGTCCGAGCATAGCATTGCACTAAATACAACCTTCTCCAATCGATATCCAATACATGCACTTGCTGCACCCTCGCATTCTCGACTGGTCTAGATCTATGAGGCTCACTACACTAATTTTTGCAACATCATGATATGAAATATCATTCAATCAAAAGCAGCATTGATTGATCATCATAAAATATTGTGCAATTGACACCACCAACATTTCATTGATGTTTAACAGGCCGAGTAGCTGTGCTTTAACAAGGCCGAGAAGCCGAGATGGTGACCGATGACTGGTAGAGACTGACTTTGAGACAGACAAACTCCAGTCTTTGAATCAGAGATCAAATTGACCAAGTCCCCTGATAGCAAGAAGTTTGGGCCGTCACTAAATTCACGATTGCAATCGCAGAGTTACACTAAAGCTAGCATCATATGTGTACAGGAATACATTTCAAAACTTGGCAACGGTGTGTCGTCAGGTAAAACAAAATTTGATGGCTACCATCAAGCAACTTCGGTTCCGACGGTCCCATCAAATATATACCTAATATATACCTCGATGTACAAGAGTTGATGTCTTGGGGTTTATTAGGTGAAACCGTTCTATGACATATAGTTCTATGAGATGATATTTCAATGAGGATATTATTGTGTCATAAACATCATGAATAAGAACACTTTGTTCGTCAACTAATTTTGTCACTACCTTTACGCTCCGTGGTACCGGTTTATCTTTCACTCTCCTCGACAATAAAAAGTTCATGCTTTCCACATACTAAAAATTTGTTTCACAGGGTGATTCATTATCCGTATCAGCGAGATACCGGAGAACCGGAAGGGCCGGTTCTTATGCTTGTTTAGTGGTGTTCTTTTCTCGACGACGTAGGAGGATATATGGAGATAAAACACGTGTGAAACTTAAAACTCAGTAATCAAATAAATTAGATGGACTCTTGCACGGCTCTCATCATCGATCCTAGGCTGTTAGGAAAATGCCCAGTTTTATGTACTCACTGAGGCTGAAGACGATCATCACTTCTCCGACTCCGAGGCGAAGCAGGGAACAAGGTCAAAATCAACATGAATTGAGGAGAATAATTTCCACCCTCGTCAACAATAATAGTCGCCTTTCTTTCCAGCTCCGATTTATAAAATATCGGTCAGGAATTTGAGCCTACAGCAACCTCGTCATGTGCACACCGGCTGCTACCTATGTGGTGACATTGTGGTACCGGAGGTGACGGAGAGTTCCAACCGGTAGCCATCAGAACGTTTGCCCTTTCATGAGAAATAGTTGTACTGTGCTGTACATGAAGCCCTCACGGCTCATGCAAACGTCCGTCCCTTGCAGTCCTTGACTCCATCGCTCGATCATCTGGCCTTGGCCCTTCATCGTCTTGCAAGCTCAGTGAACTCACAACGCCAAGCAAAGCCCAGCCAATCCACGCCACACCTCCTGTATTTTTAGTTTGCTTCAGATGGAGTCCAGTCTTGTGGGCCTTCTTTCGCACATAATTAACCCTGAAGTCATTTGCCCTGTGGGCCTTGGGAGCAAGATCTCTCGATCAAGCCATGAATGAATGAATGGCTGACTGGCTCATCGAGCAAGCGTTGAATGCTGCTCATGCTTTGTATAATGCTCCTGCAATCCGCTGGGGTTTTACCCTTCCCTTTCCCTTTCCCTTGGGCCTCGGCCCAGACCGATTCTCAACTGGCAATTCGCGAGTGTCGCTGGTTGAGGCCCGACCAATGGTTAGGCTCACCGATCAAACTTCCAGCTACTCACTGTTCAGCTCAGAGCTGTTCTGTATGCTATATCGCAACGACGGATAACGTGGAGAAGTGTGTGAGCCTGGATTTCCTCCCCCTGTGGCGTGAGGAAGAGGAGGACTCGAAAACGAGTCAGTCAGTCCCGTAGAAGCTGGCGATGTTCCCCTCACCTCTTCTTCTTCCTTGCTAATGACTCGGTAAACCGGGTGGGCTCGCAGTGGACTACGTCCAGGAACTCAGGATTATTCTCCGTGTCACAGCTGGCGATGTGGTTCCATAGGTTTTGACTTTATTCGACCGAGGAGAGGAAAGCTCGAATGCTGTCCAATCCAGTCGGACTCAAAGGCAGCGCTTCCTCCCCGACTACTTGTTCGTTTTCGATTCATTCCGCCGTGAACTTTTCGGTGAGGTCAATTTGCCGTGCATTGATAAAAGAAGTAAGGCTCCGTGTTGCAAATTGATGGATGGCTGGGCTGGACTGGGCTGGAATTGGCTGGGTCTGGACGCTTCGAGCACCGAACAAGTGTTAGCGCGTGAATCACTTGAACTCCGTAAGATTGATAGTCCAAAAACTGATAGGCGCGATCTATAGATCGATGAAACACACGAGACAAAGCATGTCATGTGTTGGGACACAAAGGCTACTCCTCCCCAAGGGTCGGGTCGGAACAGAAAGGTCAGCCACGAGCAGCAGCAAGCAGCAGGCAGATTGATCTGAAACAAATCAATTGAACTGACGGGCCGTTGGACCAATTTCCCACCAAAAGCCGTGACTCACTCTCCTCGACCTCAACTTGGGCTTCGTGATCTTCACATATAGAGTCTTGGACCCAGGTAATATAGCTAATGCAATGAGAAGACCTATCAAGTATTTGATAGAAGAAACCATAGCTGTAACATGTGGCTCGCATTGAAATGGATATG
Source organism: Marchantia polymorpha subsp. ruderalis (assembly GCA_037833965.1). NCBI lineage: Eukaryota > Viridiplantae > Streptophyta > Marchantiopsida > Marchantiales > Marchantiaceae > Marchantia > Marchantia polymorpha. The sequence continues at coordinate 10,010,023 of AP031351.1, forward strand.
ATGTCTTATTGCACGTTATGCATCATATGTGCACGCTTTAAGTAGATAGTTATAGTTAGCCCGTTCAACATGCAGCAGTATCGTCCCAAGAATCGTCGCCTAACATATTTACTCTGTTGTATATAATCTCATTTTAGATATAGACATCTATACGTGTTATCAAAAAAAGACCACACCAAATTAAAGATGTCAATTTAGTGAGTAAGGTTTCATTTGCTTTCCCACAGACTCGTAAAAGCTTGTGTCCAAATCTTTATATAATCCAGAATATAGATTAAAAGTAAGAATTTCCATATACTTGTATACTTCTAACGTTACCTTACAATACATAAAAATGACATGTGTAAGATCACAATCATAATATATGCATAATTAATGAAACCCATAAACCAATTGCAGTATGCCCTAGAACAATAAAATGAATAAACCATATATATCCATATCATTTTCGTGATTATTGCTACTCATGAAAAAATTATAGCCCAACTCTGCATTCAAAATGTACAAGGAGAAAGGTTGACTCCTCGAGGCACATTCACGAGTTTTTTCCGCGTGGATACCAAAACCACGACTTGATTGAAAGTTGCCTCCTGCCCCAAAACGTGACTTGGGGTTCGATTCAGTTAAGATCGGATGATTCAATCGAACGTCGATTGCAGTCCGAGAGATTTGACAGACGTTTGAGCCAAGGAAGGGACATGGCTCTTGACCTAAGAAGGGACAGTGACGGTTGAGCCCGGAGCGACAAGCGACCCCTACGCTCGAACTTTGAGCTCGGAGTTGCTCGTGATTACTTTCAAGGCCTAGGGCACAAAGGACAAGCGACTCAGGACCGAGGGGCCACGCATTCGGGTTCGAAAGGGTAAGGGTAAGTCTGTACGGGCCGGAGGGCTCTTGCTTCGAGTTCAGGTCATCGTACGGGCTGAATCGGACGGGGTAAGTTCTTCACGTACGGCGTAGCAGGAAGGTGCAATGGCCCGCGGTCGAATGGCAGCACAGTAAGTGCCCTTTCCCTGCGTCGGGCTGGGCGTATTGCGAAAGGAGAACGAGGAAAGGGAGAAGATCGCAACTTCGCAAGAAGTTTTGGGGGTGGTGGTCAGTGGACTGGACTCAACAGACCAGAACGACTGACGAGGACAGCGCCCGTCGGAGATCGGATGGCCCAGGAGAGACCACGAGGGACACGCTCCATCGGACGTCGAGGAAGTCCTGAGAATGATCTCATCAACGGCGCGGCGTATCGTATGCGTTCGCGGAGCGGCGAGGTTTCGCCGCATTTCCATGTCATAGATCTGAGCATGCACATCTCCAGGACGACGGACAACCCCGATGGCTACCTACCCGACCCCCATGCCATCATAGTCATACATCCCCCATACAGTACCATCGCGGTACAATGGCCCATTCTGGATGGCCATGTTGCGGCGGCGTTCGATGACGCACGCCTCATATGACGTGTCTCTCTGTCATACGAACCTCAACATTCTTCCGTCAGACTGTTGTCCGATTCCTACAGATCGATCGAAAGCTCAGAAATCCTCGAGCCTCTGCCGAGCCCCGTTCTCATCTCCTGCTCCTGCTGGCTGGCGGATCGCTAACTCCGCTAGAGTCCTGTCCTCTAGAGTCTAGATCCACTAGCGAGCAATAAGTCAACATTTTGCGACATGACCGGACATGACATCTTCTCGGGGAGAGCGACCTGACCTAGGTCGCGCGGTAGCACCCAGTCACACGGCACGGTAGCACCCTCTCGGGACAGTGCTCGGAGGTCCCGGGGAGCTTCGTTTGCCGGACGAGGAGTTGCCGGATTCTATAACGCACAACAACTGTTGCTGTCGCGTTCTGTGACCGGAAATATAAAGTCCACGATCTGTGCAGACCCCGAATGTGCACGCAGACGAACAATTCTAATCCCGGACTTGAAACGATCGAAAACGGGCGCTAAGATCTTATACAATCCGATCTCATTTATCATTGGATAAAACGGTAAAAATTCGTGTGCCAGTATAGAAAAAAAGGGCTTCTCCTAAGACTTGTCGGATTTAAGGAGGGGCAAGGAGATTCTGACTCCTGGCTCTGGAACCATGAACCACAATCACTAGTTTTTAACTCGCACGTTAACAAAAACCTAACGTGTTCGTTTACACTCTCTATCGCGTGAGCGGCACACGGGACAGGCAGTGTGAGAAGCACCCGAATAGATATTCAATATATCTCAAAAGAAGAAAATAATGTACCAAAAAAATTGGGAACTATCATTGTGGCATTATTTGGCTACAACCATAGGTAAGCGGGCAAAAGAAACCGAGAACACATAGGATAGGAACGTATATGGCCAGAAACGTGGATTTCGTGAGCGTGCGCCGCTGGAACCATACATTACATACCGGATAGGTTGCAGGCCGGGTATTTGTAGAATCCGGACAATCAGATGGCCATAAAATGCATAGGCCTGGTACCTTGACCGGTCGTGCAGGT